>CM060926.1:612196258-622196258 GCA_030737875.1 Allium sativum
CAATAAAAAACGTAAGGATAAAGTTGCCAATTTATTACAACCTACGAATATAATACACACTGAATAAGCAGGACTCTAGGGGAAAAAAAAAAAAAAAAAATTGAAAATGGTGAGTATCAGGTCACAAAAAGGTTGGAAGTAGTCAACCAAGGCGTAAAGATGCGGATCATGTGTTGCGTGCTGGCTTCAATAGCCTGTCATCATCAATAACTTTCGTATTTTTATATGTGTATAATTGCTGTACATGCCACATTTATCAGTACAACTAACATAACATAAAGTTCACTTTCCACCATTAATTTTTAATTAACGTGCTTACATGTGTATTATGAAACTGACGCATGAATGTTTCTTTCGTTACATGACTAAGCAGCAGCATAACTTAGGAGGGATACGGTTACGGTTGCACAAATCGTTGTTCATCCAGTCATCCATAATCCATAAATAGAGGTGTAAATCGATCAGATCGGACCGGATGAAAAAAAATATAAATTTTGCTGTTATAACTCATGTTCTAAATGAAACGGTCGACATAGATATGTAACCAAAAAGTTTTTCCACGTGCGTGCATCGTTGGAATGAAGAAAAGTGAAATGCATGGTACGATGGTAGTGATTTGTGGTAAGTGATGCAAATGGACATTTGAAGATGTAGGCAATAATGGTAGAAACTGGGGATGAAGACGTACGCATCATTTTTACCACCCAACGCTTTGATTCATGGAAAGGGTAATAATGGAAAGGAGTTTGTTGACCCACCTTATTTTTTAGGCACATACGATTGTCGTCACGTAAACGATTCCATTCAATTTGTCAGGACAGAGCATGCCACCTGCAAAATTTAGTGGTGGGTTTGAGTATGATGCTGCAGGAAATATTTATACCTCCCACCACAACCTGCCCAGATACCAATAGCTCACTTTAGCTGCCATCATCTCTCTTTCTTTGCCCCCTTCTATCCTTCATCATTCATCATTTTGAATTTTATTTTGAGATTTAAATCAATGAAATCAAATCAGACAAAGCAGTATTTAGCTTCTGTCCTAAATAAAATCAAACAGATACAAATCATACAGTAATTATGATCAAACAAATTTTATTATCATATCTTGTATCATAAATGAAACATGACAAAAATGAATGGGCATCTTTCGTTTATGCACTCGAACAAAACGGACAAAGATTGCCTTTTATGTTTAGTTTTATATTTTTTAAATAATGTTTCTATAAGTTACATAATTTTTATCATTACATACAAAAGTATAAATGTTTTGAAAATTTTTACTCAGCGAACAAAACTAAGCAATGTTCATGGATATTTTGAAGAACATAGTGGATGTACCAAATTGTAATATATTCGGATAAATTCGAGCGAACACTAACCAAATAATAATTTATCTCGAATAAATTATATCGTCCGAATTTATATCCTAAAAGAAAATCGAACGATTTGAATGGACATTTTCCGACCGTAGACACGGATAGACAGAGGACATTAGTATAAAATTTACAACTCTAATTTTAATACCCATAACATCATGAATCCAATCTTTATTTTCAACCTTAAAAATGGCAACTACAATTAATAATTTTGTTTGGACGAAAAGGTGATAACTGCATATGTCTAGGATCATTATATAAATTCTTTCAAATAATAATTTGACTCTTATATATGATTACAAATATGTTATACACTATTGGTTTTACGACTGAAGAAAGCTCGTATTATAAAGATTTTCATGTTATAATCAAAACTCATTGGCAGTGATTTGTATCAATTTTCAAATATTTCAACCCTGAGTGCATAAGTTTGAAGGTTCATTGTATTAACCTTAGAGAGTGAACATCAATAAACAACTATCGTACCAAATTTCACTTTCAAGAATGTCTCGTCCCTGATGCAATTCATATTAGTTGAATTTTACTTTGTTCCTATCTATAACTACACACCATGATTTCGAAAATATGGAAGCATTTCGACAATGAGGAGGTCAAAAGAACCAAGAAAAGATAGGCAAATATCAAAAACACGAACATAACATGTCAAAGTCCATGATATCAAAGATAAACAAACTGGGTACAACATTTGTTATATCTCGAAGCACCTCAAAGAAATGTTAGCACATAAAAGTATCAGACTACACTAATTATCAAATATGGAGAAACAACAATGTCGAATACCCTCAACTTAAGCATTGGTGTCGTGGAATATCTACAAAGCAGGATGATGTTGAATAATAGTAAATTAAGGGATCTCGAATATAAGCAATAAGAAGAAAGATGTTGAAACCCTAAAATGATATCATATGATACTGCGCAGTTAAAGAGCTCAGAATATCTAATGCGGCGGAAGTTCAAAAAGTTATAGCGGGGATGAAGGGATGAAATAGCAGGATATAGCGGATGACTCTAAAATAGCATATAAAACTTGTATTTAGTGCTTTTACAAAATATATAAATGATAGATAAATAGAAAATTAACATTCAACTTAATTATAATTATTACATTATCAAATTTAAATAAAATATATGCGAATAAATGTAAACTGTTATTTAACTTGATAATATTTAATAGAATATTATATTATTTTCTATTCCGAAAACTATACGTCAAAAAATTATATTAAAAAACAAAAATTATAAATTTTAAAATGTATAAGGTCATTTTAAATTTATTTCTTTTATAAAAGATATAGCGGAATATAGCTAAAATAATGATATATATTGGGAATATCGGAATATAGCGGGGCTTAAAGCTGTTTTAGATAATATTTAAAAATAACATAGTGATAGAAATCCGCTACACGATATAGTGGAGATATGACGGGGTAATAGCGTGGCATTAACTGCACAGATATAATGTCAATGTCGCACTTCATTGGTATAATGAGGGATACCGAAGACAAGCAAATTAGAGGATGTTGAAAGGCGACAATGTAAAATGTATTGCACTTCTTTAATATAAAAAGGAATACCAACTCCAATCAAGTGAGTCATATTGAAAGACAATACTGTTAGCCATAAAAATGGTTAACATCCTGAAATTGGCTTGAACAAACAAGTTATTACTCATAAAAGTGGGTAACATCTTGAAACTCGTTCCCATTATAGAGTTGAAATTCTTGTGTTATTCCTTCAAAGATATTCTGACACTTATTCTTCCGATTTTCAACTTATATGATAATATCAGCCACTTCTTATGGTAGGTGACATTAATTTGAGAAAGAAACGAACTACAATGAAAAATCGAGCGAAGATAAGCCAAACTCTATATGAGCTTCCTTTATGAGGTGACTTCCATTGAAAATGGTAATCAGCTCGCCTTTTTAAGAGAGATTACTATCACCCTAGGTGTAAGTCCTCTCTTTGGGTTTTACACTATAGATTTTGGTGAATAAAAATAAGAATGTAGAAAATAAATCATCTATGATTGGTAGTTAAGAGCGTTAACAATCAAGATAAATCATGCTCCATTCTCTTAAAATTAAAAACTAATGACCAGATTCCTTGAATCTTCTTTGTTGCTAATTGGAAAAGCGAGATTACAATAAATTGGAAAAGTTCCTTAATACGATTTTGAAACTAGGGTTTCACTCTGCAATTTGAGATTACAAATTTTGAAAAATGAAAAAAAGAGCCCCTTATCTTGGCCTTCTGGGGTCCTATTTATAGGAGTGAATTGATTTCCCTTTGTCTTTCATGATTTCGACCAGTCTCTGCTTCGGAGGATTCTCCGAAGGTCACGTAAAGGCCTTCCCGACGTTGCATTTTCTTTCCTTACTAGTTTTCTTTAGGATCAACTTCTCTGCTTTCGGTTCAAATAGTTGAAAGAGGCATAGATATATGCAGGCTCTCGGCATACAGTGGCAGCTACTCTGGGATTAGTGCTTTCTCTGTCATGGTTGGGTTCATGGGCTTTCTCTCTGATATTCTTCACCTTTGTTGGACTTCTCCTCTGCTCTCTTTCTTTTTCCTTGCGAGAGCGAGTTCATGTAGATGCTTCTGGAGTCTTTAACGAAGGGAACTCTAAGTTGGATACAAAAGAGATGGTCGAGCAGGAACTTTCGGCTTTTCTAAGATTTCGTTCCATGCTCTGCCTTTGATACTTAGAGGTTTTGGGCTCAAACTCAGGGAAATCTTCCTTTGATACTTAGAGGTTTCGGGCTCAGATTCGGGGACTTTCGCATTATGCCGATCGTGATTTATTTTTCGTAAACTTCGAAGGTATGTATCGAAAACTTCATTTCTTTCAGAATGTTCTACTAATAACTAATCTTTGTTAACCTCGAAGGCAAGGCTGGGAATGTTTGCGTGTGCTTCATGGAGCCGTAGGATAATTTTCCTTCATTTTTTTTATTTTCAACTACCTTTCGAGACCATCTTTTTATATCCTATCCTTCTTTCATGGTGTTGAACGATTTTTGGGTTAACATTTAACCCCTCTAGTGTGAAAGAAGCTTTTGCTCTTTAGGGAAAACTCTAAAAAAAAAAAAAAAAAAAAAAAAAGAGAGAGAGAGAACCGTTGTATACATCGCTATCTGCAAACCTGCTCATATTAGTTCTAACTAAAATAATAACTTGTCAGAAAAAGGCAAAAAAGAGTTTTTCTATATATATAGGGAAGCGAAATCCTGAATGCAATTTTTAGAAGTTCAGTTAGCAACCAGATCCAATTTCAAATCAGTCATTCATAATTCCTCGTTTGGTATAATCCAAAATTCTAGCATTGGGTGCCATCATGATCATAAGGAAACCACATATATGCTTTCCTTTGATGTGACGAGCTCGAAACCCTGGTTTGAGCATGATCAATGAATATTACTCATATTTAGATAAGATTTATAAAGAACCCACGTTCGGGGAATATAAAACCATTCTTCGATTCAGAAAATCCAAGCCCATATTTAAGTAGAGAAATCCATATATCAAAGATAGCTTGGTGAAGCATCTTGTGGGTGAAACGTCGATGATAAGTTGTCAAGAAGTCCATAATCCGGATTCGGGTATTAAAATAATTATTGTTTGAGACTCTTTTTTTAAAAACATAATGGAAGTAACTAGCCCGAAAGCAAAATTCGAATAATAAGTTTATAGGAGTCCAAGCACTACAAGAAAAACCGCATATAGCGACAGCCGAATCCGCTTCTAATCCGTCGTTAAATTGGCCTTAGCGACGGATTTCCTGCATAATACGGTGGTTGGTTAAAACAATGACGGTAATTGTGTCAGATTTAGCGACGCAATTTAGCATGAGTTTTCCGACGTTTTCCGTCATTTTACTATTTATATAATAAAAATATTTTTTTATTTATTAATTTAATTTTAATTTATTTACCAACTATTTACCGACGGATAAGTATTTTCAAATAATTTATTATTTATACAAAAAAACAGTAAAACCTTGCTAATTAGCAAGGGATTAGCAACAAAATATTTTTTCGATCTATCTTCTTTTGTAAGTAATCCGTCGCTATTCCCTTTCTATTCTGCCAATAAACATTCTCTCATATATGATTTTATACACCAGTTTCTGCCAGTTGTAAAAATCATCTTTACAACTGCTTTGTGATTATGTTAAATTCTACAACTATTTTTAGCTACGATTCAAAAAGTGCAAAAAAAAAAAGAATTATAAACACATTTTGCAAAAAAAATTAGCATAAACAATGTAACAAGATTAACAATACTGTAAAAAAAATAATCAAGTATTACACTACAAGAAAAGTATATCACAAATGATTGCACTATATAAATTACTTCTTTCGGTTACAATAAACAAATCTATACAGCATTCCTTACGATGTTGCTCAAGTTCACTTCCATTCTTGTTTGACTTCCGATGTTGCTCCTGATGCTTTCGTTGACGCGAAATGCTTGTTTAACTTCTAATTCTGTAATTTCCAAGTGTTGCCTTCTAATCTTTGTCGATGTTGCCTCGATGCTCTTGGCAACCAATACCTGAACAGAAACTAAAACAAGAACATTAAGAGACTGTAAACTGAAAATAGAAAAGGAAACAAATAAAAGACTCCCACAAATGAACTTGCTTAAAAATAAGCCAAAGCACCAGGAAGTTAGTGGGATCACTCAAAAAACCGGAACTGGATCACATTCAAAGACCTACCAAATAGATTATTGATTGATGGACGTGCTGAGTTTGATGGCAATGGCCAAATTTGGTGGGATTGCCAACACAGCAAAAAAATGCCCTTCTGCCCCTAATACTCTATCACTGGATAACATCAAAAACCTCAATGTTCAAAATTTGAAATTTGTGAATAGTCCTGAAATGCACATTAGTATTTTTGCATGTAGAGAAGTATCCATAAGTAAATTGAACATCAGTGCTCCTGGGAATATCCCAACACAGATGGTATTCATGTTCAATCCTCGGAGAATATTCAGATTTTTTTATTCTAGTATTGGAATAGGGGATGACTGCATTTCGCAAGAATGCAAAGTTTGATAAGTTGGTAAACGTTGTTCCTAAATTATTATGCTACAAACTTTACACAGCAGATCGATGAACATAGATATGTCAATGTCGATGTTGTTAACAAATGAATACATTGGAGAAACGCATTAAGTTACTTGTATTAAAAAAACATGCTTAAAAATGAAATAAGAGCGCAAAAAAATAATATAGAAATAAGATAAACGAGCACAAAACAAACCAGAACTAAAGACACTCACAAGTCAAAAACCAGTAAACAATGACATCATGCCCTATCTTCCTTCTCCAAAATAGAACTGCACAATTCAAAACAAAACAGATTTTCCTTTGTGTTTGTTAACATCCAACAAACCCAAATCCCCATAATATATATGCTTTCCAAATTGACATCAACAAATTTAGTTTAATCCAATATAACATAATCCAATTCAATATTTCCAATCAGTTTGTCTATCCTTCCAGACAATTAACGTCCACAGGCAATACATTCTCAAACCAGCAATTCCACCGAACTATTAAATGATGTTTAGGCTATTGATACGTATAAACTACAAATGGATTTAAATATAGTAGTGGGTGAAAATTTCTTACCTTAATGACGTTGAGATATCTGAAACAACACATCGCTTGCTCAAATTGGGTTTCAAATATCATGCTCCCTCTTCCTTCTCTAAGATAGAATTGGGTGAAACGTTGTATGAAATCGAATTGGGTTTCAAAGGTGTTTTGGTATTTGGGTCTTCGATTTTAAATCTAGGGTTTGTTGTTGGCTGATTGTGGATGCAGGTTATTAGGTGCAACTGCTGTTTGGTGACCAAAAGATCAGCGTGGATTGTGAAGGTGTCGGTCCGACGTTATTGTCATGGCAGAACCCAATTTTTGATCTAGAACAAGTTTTGAAGCTCTCGATTTGCCCTTAATTTGATTGTTACCAATTTTAAGGTAAAATTCTGATCTAAAATTTGTTTTCAATTTCGGATCTGAACATGATAAAAGAGAAGAAGCGAGGTATTTTAATCGAGGAGCTAGGTTGGAATGAGCGGACCGATAAAAGTGGAATAAAAACCAACGGTAGATGGATAAAGTGGAATCAGGTAGAGCCGGAATTTGTAGAAAACAAAGCGGCAAAATTATTGGTTTGAAGGGAAATTTTCAATTAGCGCCAAGATAGAAAATAATTTCAATCCGGAGGGAAAAGGATAGGCTGGAGACAAAATATCTGCTATTTAAAGCAAAAGAATACTTGTATATACTAACTAATAATTATTACTAAAGGTAACCTTAAAATGCATATAGATAGTAGAAGCAATAACTAATATAAAACTTTTAACTTTTTCAATTTTTTTAAACTTTTATGAGTTTTCTAAAATGTTAACAACAAGTAAGAAATTCGAATTAATAAGCAAAAATTGATCGCTAGACAATTAATTATTACTCTTATTAATTTTTATTTGTTGATTATTATTTATTATTAAGGGTGCAAAACGGTCGAACTGGGCCAGACAATAAAATCGAACTGGACATGAACCGAACAATAATTACGTTCGGACAAATCCTGTTGTCCTAGCTAACATTTCATAAGTATCAACTATAATTATCAACAATAATTATAAAATATAAGTTTCAACTTTAATTATCAACTGTAATTATTAAACATAATTATTTAAAATTAACTATTGAATACTATGTATCATTTCATAAGTAATAAATTTTATTATTAATTATTAAATAATTATTGTAATAAACTGATATTTTCATCTCTCGCAAATCTGTTAGAATTCTGCTGCAAATAGCCTCGATTAATATTTGTCGGTATTCTGCCTGTATTTGCAGCGGAAAAATAGCAATAGAAATTTTCTATCGGTAATTTAATGCAATTTGTAATGGGTTAGCGAGGAATGATAGAAAACGATCGTAATAAATAAAAGAAAAAAAAAGTTATCCCTTGCAAATCACATGGAAATCCGTCGCAAATTAACGACGGAAATTTCCGCTTCTAAATATCTGACGCTAAATCAGTTTTTTCTTGTTGTGAAGGGTTATCCCCTGAAATAAGCGAAGCCCCTCCTTTTCTTAGGATTCCCAGATTTAAAAGTCCGACAATCATTTTTGTGAATAAGTAGAGCCTCTTTCTAGCTTAGGATGCCCATATTCAAGTAATAGAAATACGCAGCCATTTTTGGCTTAACAAACCCAGATTCGAGTAATAGAAATATGGAGCCTTTCTCGGCCGAATAAACCCAGATACAAGTAATAGAAATATGAAGCCAATTTTGGCTTAAGAAACCCAGATTCGAGTGATAGACATACATAGCCTTTTCGGGTTAATAGACCCAAATTCTGACAATAAAGAAGAACAAAGTCGCTTTCGGCTTAATAGACCCAAATTCGGGCAATAAAGAAGAAGGAAGCCTCTTTCGGCTTAATAATCCCACATTCGTGAAATAATAAGGATGAAGCCTCTTTTGGCTTAAGAAACCCAAATTTAGGTAATAAGATATTAGAAGTTCAGATATTATTTTCTAGAGATAAGTGAAGCCCTTCTCGGCTTTTTACAGAAAACTCGAAATGTCCTCTTCCGGTTTTGATGGTGCCATCCGTGGCATGTTAAGGAGAATCCGGAATGTCCTCGTCCCGTTTAGTTATGAAAGCGCTTTCGGTTTTATTTATTTTCATCCATTATAAGCATTTTATAACGTAGAGGCTTTGGCAGGCTTTACAGCTTTATTTGTAACACCCCGTATTTTTAAATTAAATAATGAAATAAAATTTGATTCTTTTTCTGAATTTGGTCATAGAACTAGCGTCATTGCGTCCTAGGCGATTTTCTAATCAATTTAAACTGATTGTTTGCAGAAAATGGACTTAAAACGAAGAAGATATCATTAAATGAAGTTTTAGAACAAATATGAAAAGAATAAATAAAAGGAACACACATAAAACTAAGAGTTTCCGATGTTCTAATTTTGTGAATAAAAAGCAGTGTGGTTCAGTGGTTGGGCACTTGCCTCCCAAGTTGTAGCACGCGGGTTCAAATCCCACCAGCATCATGTTTTTAAATATTAAAAGGGACAACCAAAAAGATGCATGTTATAAGAGAAAAATATATGTGTACATACATTTAAGGAAATATTATATATACATTAGCGTGTGTATATATATGTGTATGTGTGTGTACATATATATATATGTAGATATGAAACTCAAAAGTAACACACAATTAACCAAAACAAGTATGAAATAAATTTCAGGATAACGCCGTTTGAATTTAAAATAAATGAGGTTGTACGCAGATATATATACGTGCATGAATTCCAAGAATAACTATGTTTGAAATTTGAACGTATATTAAAAATCGGAAAGAATCAATGAAATGGTTTAGGAATAATAACGTTTAAGGAACAAAAATTACGCAGCTATTAATGGTTGAAATTTTATGGAGTTGTGTGTAAATATACATGCATAAGTTTAAAATTGAAATTTAAAGTGTAAAATAGAAATGAAAAATAATGAATAGATTGGCTAAAAAAATTGGGAAAGAAACAATCTTAAAAACGTTAGGAAATTATAACGTTAAACAAGCAATAAACGAAGAATAAATCACGCGCAAACTTGGCTATATTCATGGTTTAAAAATCATGTGTGGGTCAACCCTTACTTGGAGTCGGTCCACTTATGTGTCGACCCACCTCAGGGATATGTCGACCCATGGGTCGACACGGCGTGGGTTTGGGTCGACCCAATTAAGGGTAAAGTGACGTGTATTATTTCGTTTGACGATTTTGATTTGTTCTCCATGAATCTAACGGATGTGGTTCTTCTGAGCGCCTATAAATAAACCAGTAGGGCCTAGCCTCAAACTCATATTTTCTAAGAGGACGCCAGAGCTCTTCCATTTCTTTTTTTCTCCAAACTCTTATGAATTATAAAATATTAGCCTAGGACTTTAGATTTGAGATTTGAAAATGAAAACAGTAGATTTAGGTTGTAGACGCGTAGAATTCTCTTCCGTACGAGGTAAGTTTCGTGAATTTGACTTAAGGTCTATTCTTTTAGTTTCTTTTAGAATCAGATTAGTAAATCTATGGTAATTGCAGTGGTAAATCTAGTTAGGAAGGCCATGAATGGAACATTGCTTGAGAATGAGGGAGGAATGCTATAGTACACGACCAATAAGATTTTAGGGTTTAAGATAATTTATTTAGTTCTTTTATTCATAATTAGTTCTAAAAATTCACGAACTCCAATTGACTCATGCATCAACAGTCATCTATGTAAAAGCGTCCATTTTAGAACAATGAGACTAATCTCGAGACCCAAATTGATCGTATGTAGAAGTTAGTTTTAAAACTCGAATTACAATGTCAGTTTCTTATAGAAATTGACACACAATTAATTTAAGCACGGTCGAATAGTACGTTCGTTAACTACGAAATTTGACGGCATGCAATAACTCACTACGGATGATTCCAGAAATATAAATTTCATCGCAATTGGACAATGTGCTCACAGAATGACTATTTACGTGTATTTTGAATCGATTTAACCATCATCTGGTCAGAACTCGAAATATAGCGATCCAAGTGCCCACTGTCCATGTAATGAATAATTCAGACTCAATGGAACTAGTTACAAGCCCTGATTCGATCTTTTTTGGAAAATACTATTTCGAAACTATCAATTGGGTAATTAACGATCAATATTTAAATATATAATCGTTAAAATATGAGTTCTTACATTCTTCTCACCTTAAAGGATTTTGTCTCCTAAATCCTTAAGGATTTAAAAAACATAACCTAACACCCCCGGACAAGTGACAATATAAAATAAGCTGTCACTTACTGCTCTTAACAACAACTATTGAAGTGACTATAACAAAGGAAATAGACTTGGAACTTGGCATAGAGCCAACATTCCCATTCCTTTGTACAACCACAATCAAATCTGGGATCGATGTTGCCGAGCCAAACACCAAAGTTGTATACTTATTTTCCAATTAAGTAGATTTTGGAAAATCAAAGCAACAACTTACTTTTTGGAAGACATTTCAACTTATCATCGCATGTTGAATTTCTTCGCAAAAATGGCAAAATTCACGGAAGATTTCGATATCACTTCCTTTGTACGACTTGATCTGAGAAAACCATAAATCGTCATGTAAGGCCCATCTCAACTAAAGAAAACAAAGACCCAAAAGTGCTTACCCATATCGGGGAATAAAATCACCAAAAATGTATCAACGACTAAAACCACAACTTTATATCTAATATACACCTCTTTTTAAAACAACCTTAGCATTTAGATGCAAATAAAAACGAATTAGCATCCAAACAAATCAAATCTTGCTTCTTTGTACCTAGGCATATACTCAACAAAGAGGATTAAACACAATAGTAGAAATATGAACAAGGGAATGAACATGTTAAATAAATAAAAATTTATCTAACATGAGCATGTTGGGTCATATATGGATTTTATCTCAAACAAATAAACAATACGACAATATAATTATCCCGCATGCCTAACAAGCATATTAAATATAAATAGATATGCACACATCATCAATCAACATGCATAAGCAACATAATAAGAATTATATAAGATAACATCCATACATACCCTAGCATGGAGGATACTAACCTAACTAATACGAGACATTCAATATTAAATTTAATCAATATATGGCCCGAAAACTTGGTTGCTATTTCAAAAATTAAGAGTATTAATCTAGTGTCTCTTGCCTACGAATCGAGTATGATTCGAGCGCTATCATAACATTCCCAATTTGTATGACAACTTACCGATGGAAACCATCGACAACATTCCTGCATCCATTTAAAAATCTCGAATAGTCATTGGAAAACTATTTGATCCACCCCCATTCAACTATAGCTAGCAAATTGACATTGCATTTATTATAAAATAAACGTTTAATCAAACCCATCTAATGATGCCAAAAACAAACAACACTCATTCCACATGGAACCAACTATCACGGTCATGTCCATACTACCTCTCCTCAAGTTATGAAATCATAACTAGTAATAAGCACAAGCGACACTCAGTAAAGGAATATCGGTTCCAAATGATACATTTCCAACTCGACACACACAAACAACTACATTTCCTATACGTTCCTATGAGAAACTTCATACTCGTAGGGGGCCAAGAATTCCAACCGTTACCGCTAGTAAAGGTTGAGATACTTATCGGGGAAGAGAAATCTCAATGATGTGACATCACCAACAACTTTAACCCCTTGCAAGTAAATAGTGCCTCCAACTCACCAAAACGAACTCTATCACCAGCGACTCCGAATCGAGAATTGAACACGCCTTCTCGCATGGTTTTGGTTATCGACTAGAGCATGACAACCTTTCATTCAAAAAAAATCCACACTTAAATCACCCACACAACCAAGTGCGCACTATCGGCTTCTCATTTCTTGTTCGAGACGAGAAATCAACATACTCATGAGCCAACTCTATCTTCCAAACCTTCCAAACTCCCGTAGGACTCATAGCGACATCCTACACGAGATGATGTGACGCAAGTACTCCACTTTTCTTAACGAAGGGTTATACTCCAACAAACTGACCACAAAATATGCCGACTCACCGGCTGGTCCGAACGATCCAACCAACTGATCAAGATCAAAGCAAAGTGTGAGATGTTATGACTATATACACCAATCACTGCCCACATTTGATAAAATCCTCTCGGGATTCCCTACCGAAAGAACATCCATAACCTGATCGATACGGAACTAGATTCAAACATGGTGACAATCTAGTTACCTCATCGAGTATGTCTAGATACTCTCAAGCTACAAGCTCAGGCGACGACTCGCTACTAGAGAACGGCTTCGGCCCGCTATCGTCCAATCATTAGCTATTCGCCTACTGAAGAACTAAATCTCAGCCCATTATCACTAAATTGAAGACGACTCACTACTGAAAAGCTTGTTTTAGCCCACTATTGTCACTAACAACCTCTCACTTCCACCAATATTCTGTATCATCCTAGTATGTGAACTACTGGACTCAAAAATTAAATCCAGTTAAGTTCAACAATCAACAACAAGCAACCAATTTAGCAAACATGCAACCATGAAACGATGATATTGAGTTTTGATGAATCTTGTATACTGTTAAGTATAGATTAACTATGTCATAATATTCTCCCACCTTGAGTCCCGACATTAATCGCTAAACTATAATTCTTTCATTTTCCCTACGCATCATTTAAGAGTTAATAGTTTTATCTTCTTAAATATCTTACACATTGGACTCTTTTATACTTCTTTCATTTTCATCCTTCGTTTGTAAATTAAAGATGATCGACAATTGTGTCGAAATATGAAAAAACAATAATATGGAAATGTGTTAATATTAAGAAATAATGGCTATTTTTGTATATAAAACTTAATATTTATTATTTACAAGTATAAAACTTGTTTTGAAGGCAAGCACTGCCTTTTTATTTCTTCTAACTTTAGTGCAAAATCATCAAAAGTCCGAAGAAGCCAAAAAGGGGGAAAAAAAGGAAATTGAAAGAAAGATACATACCGTTACGGAGAAGAGAACTTTACCGTTACAACCGTAAATGGATAATTTCTTACCTAAATAAGACTCGATTATATCTTCGGAGATTTAGCAAACGCCATTAAATCGTGGTACGCAAAATTACTTCCCCAGAAATACTCCGTTTTGTCTCTCTCCAGCCTAGCCACGTGCTGATCACACCCATTCTTATTTTCTCTCTCCTAAAAGGCTTAAAGCTCACTCTAATGGAGTAGCGGTAGTTGTGTGCATTCAATGCCCTTCTCAAATTGGAGTTAGATTTTAACATGGAAACAGCAATGCAAACCGCATGATTCGATCATAAATTACCATGAACTTAATATACCTCTTCTTCCTCCTCCTATGCCTCTGGTCGCCTCCCTCCTCCTCGACCTTCTCCGAAACCGAAAAATCCATCCTCCTCCAGTTCAAATCCAACATTTCCTCCGATCCCACGTCCGCCCTCTCCTCCTGGTCCACCTCCTCCGACCTCTGCCTCGACTTCGTTGGAGTTTTTTGCAATGCAGCTGGATTCGTCTACAAGATCCTCCTCCACCACACCCGCCTCGTCGGAGCTCTTAATCCCGCTCTCTCCCGTCTCCGATCTCTCCAGATCCTCTCCTTATTCGATAACAGCTTCCACGGTGAAATCCCCAACGAATTTGCCGCGCTTGGGACCCTGTTCAAGCTCAACTTGAGTAGAAACGATTTGTCGGGCCCTATTCCCGATTTTTTAGGTGATTTTCCTAGCCTGCGACTTTTAGATCTTGGTGGGAACAAATTTTCCGGTAGCATACCTGCTAATCTGTTCAGGAACTGCTTTAAATTGAAATTTGTGTCGTTTTCTGGTAACAACTTAGAAGGGGGAATTCCAAGAGAGATCGGAAACTGCTTAGTATTGAATGGGTTTGATTTTTCACGCAATGGTTTGAGTGGTGAGTTTGTCAAGGAGATTTGTAACTCGAACTTAATCCGTTTCCTGGATTTGAGTGGCAATATGCTTAGTGGGAGTGTCAGTGATAAAATCGGTAGATGTCAAAGCGTGGAGGTTTTGGATATCAGTGGAAATCTATTCAATGGAGATGTTCCATTTGGCTTGTTTGGATTGAGTAATATAAGTTATTTTAATGTGTCTAATAATGGGTTTGATGGTATGATTCACATTGATGAGGGATGCAGTGAGAGCTTAGAGTATGTTGATATTTCTAAAAACAGCTTGACCGGTCAGATCGATCCTCGTATATTTGGTTGCCAGAATCTGAAAGTTTTAGATATAGGGTCAAATAAGATCAATGGTGAAATCATTGATGATTTCTCAAGTTTAAGGTCACTCACTGTGCTCAGATTGGGGAACAATCTTCGAATCACAGGCGAAATTCCAACTGCATTGGGTCAATGCAAGTTACTTACAGAATTGTAAGTCTCCAGTTATTTCCACTGATGTTTTATTTTATGTTATTTGCTACAAGTCTAATTGAATTTACAGATATTTGGATTGTGCAGGGATTTATCGGGCAATATGTTGGATGGTGGACTTCCAGATAATGTTTTCACTAACTTGACATTTCTAAGGCATCTTGATCTTCATCGGAATCAACTAAATGGGACTATTCCTAGTTCTATAGGAATGCTCACTAGCATTGATTTTCTAGACCTTTCTTATAACTTACTAACTGGAGAGATTCCTGATTCTCTAGGAAATCTAATCCTGCTAACTCACTTTAATCTCTCATATAATAACCTTACTGGAAAGATTCCTGCCTTGCCTATATTACAAAGCTTCGGTTCTTCAGCATTTTCGAACAATCCATTCTTGTGTGGTGCTCCTTTGACTAGCAATTGCCAACGGAGCTCAGGTAATGCGTCTAAGAAAAGAAGAATGATAAGTGCTACTGTTATTGTTTGTACCATAGCCGTAGTTTTGATTTTTGGTGGAGCATGCATATGTTGTATAATGAGCATTTTGGCTTATAGAAAAAAAGAGCCTGGAGAGGAAGCAGATACGTTGGTATCCGAAAGCCAAGTTTCGGATTCCAATGGCACAAGTGTTATAGTGGGTAAGCTGGTGCTTTTCAGCAAAAGCTTACCTTCAAAATACGAAGATTGGGAAGCAGGAACTAAAGCACTTCTCGATAAAGACTGTTTAGTTGGTGGTGGCTCTATAGGAACTGTTTATAAAGCAACGCTACAAGATGGTATTTTCATTGCAGTTAAAA
Source organism: Allium sativum (assembly GCA_030737875.1). Taxonomy (NCBI): domain Eukaryota; kingdom Viridiplantae; phylum Streptophyta; class Magnoliopsida; order Asparagales; family Amaryllidaceae; genus Allium; species Allium sativum. The sequence goes on from CM060926.1 coordinate 612,212,490, forward strand.
AGCTAGAAACACTTGGTAGGATAAAAAACCAGGAGGAGTTTGAGCAAGAGATGAATAGACTAGGGAGCTTAAGACATCCGAATTTGGTTGTTTTCCAGGGTTACTATTGGTCACCAAGTACACAGTTAATGCTATCTGAATTCATACCAAATAACAACCTCTATTATCACCTACACAGCCACCGTAGTTCAAACAGTAGGAGAAGCTCTTCTGCAAGGGGAGACCTTTCTTGGTCACGAAGGTTCAATATAGCGATTGGCACTGCAAGGGCCCTTGCTTATCTTCATCATGACTGCAAGCCTTCAGTTTTGCATCTGAACATTAAATCCACAAACATATTACTAAATGAATCATTTGAAGCAAAATTATCCGATTATGGACTAAGAAAGTTGTTGCCCATATTAGGTAGTCAAACACTGACCAAATTTCATTCGGCAATTGGTTATGTAGCACCAGAGTTAGCTTCTCAGAGTCTTAGGTACAGTGATAAATGCGACGTGTACAGTTTTGGCGTCATATTATTGGAAATAGTAACAGGAAGAAAACCTGTAGATAGTCCAGGAGGAACAGAGGTAGTAATATTAAGAGACCACGTTAGGCGCGTATTAGAAGATGGAACCGTTTCAGGCTGTTTTGATAGAAGCTTGAGAGAATTCATGGAAGTTGAACTGATTCAAGTTCTGAAGTTGGGTTTGGTTTGTACTTCAGATGTGGCATCTAAAAGGCCAAACATGGGAGAAGTTGTTCAGTTCTTGGAATCAATTAGAAATAACTCATAATCCTATGAGTTGGTTTCCGTGGTTTGGTTCGAGTACACGGATTGATTTGTCGAGCAATAGTTTACTGTTTACAGGTTTGATTGTTTAGAAACAGAAGATTGAAGATAGAAACCTTATTTGTTTGATTTGTCATTTTTTTGTCCCACATTGTTTGATTCACCCTTCAAATTTGTTATTGGTGTTTGTTTGTGTTATATTGTGATGTGCTATCTTAATATATTTTTTCACCTTGTCTGCTAAAAAGTAGTTGAACCATTTCATGTTGATTAGATAGTAGTCCTAACCCACTAGTTTCACTCCCTATATTAAGCAAATCATGCATTTGAATCCCATATCAATCTCACCTTCTCTTCTCTTTATTGCATACTAATAAAGATGACAGGAGATTATGAAGTGCTTCCTTCCTCTCCTAGAAGGCGAGTAAAGCAATCAATATCAGTTCCTTTTCAGTGGGAAGAAAGGCCAGGAACCCCAAAGAGAGAGTGGGCGATAACTAAACCGACTCCATGGATGATACCTCCCTCTCCTGCCAAACTGATTGTCTCTATCCCATTTCTATGGGAAGAGAAACCAGGGAAGCCATTTTCAGGTTTGATCATGCATGGAAGTCCAAACCCGAGTGACGATTGCTCGAATGACCATGAAGACCGGCACTCGCCTGAAACAGGTTATATGGCCATGGACTTGTATTGTTCGGAGACTCCAAATTTGGGTTTGGAACTGCTCTTTCCTTTGGCAGTTCCCAAATCAGGCTTTTTGAACAAGGTGCACTGGGAAGATGAAGTTGTTCCTGCTTCAAAGGAGAATCTGTCTTCCGGAAACAAGAATTGGAGACAAGAGTGTGGGATGGTCGCGAAAAGGACCCTCACCCTTGGTGAGCTCATACTGATGAGTCGTAAGTTAAGCTACAGCGGAAAGGCGGTCAGTGCGAAGAAGAACAAGTTCTTCATGGTATAACTTCTTCCTTTGCTTTGAAAACATTATTGTTCAAACAGCTACGGTGTCTAACTAGCTATATTTTTGCAGGAGTTTATCAAGGATATTTTACCGTCTTGTTTTTACTTGAAACTGAAGGGGTATCCTATTGATGCAAAAGCTTGAAGAGGGTAGATAAGTGAGGTTCCAATTTACACAAGCATTTTCTAGTTGTCTCAAGTTATCTTAATCTTATATTTTTGTTTTGGAAAATTTTGCTTCGAAGTGAATATGTATTTAACTGGCGTGAAAGCCAGACTATGTGGAGATCTTGCTTATAAAACGTCATTACTAAGAACTTTGTTCTTTTGTAATAACTCTGCTGGCAAGTTCAGGGACTAGCACAAGAGTACAGCTAAGCCATTTATGTTTTGAAACATATTATATAACAGCAGCAATATGGGACCGTTACCACTTGCCAACGACTTATCCACGATCCGCTGAATATTCTTTGCTTACGGTACAGAATGAATCATCGCTACCGTTAACACAATCAGAATCAACGGCTTCTATTCATCCACGTGATTGTAAGAGATACACTTCAATTACACTACATTTTACTCTTGGTAATCTCCTTTTATTGCTTGATAATATTGCAAACAGTGAATTTATGCTGCAAGGGTTAAAAAAAAAAGGTAAATTTTACTTTTGTACTGAACAACATAGAGTCAATATACAACTGTGATTCGTAAACATTTATCCTGTAAACAAATTTGACGTCCTTCGACTTTAAAAAGGGTACACAACTCTGTTTTATGTAAAATGCATGGGGAGGTAAACGCAATCACTCTAACACAGCGAAATGTTTCTATCTGCTCTTCGTTTTCCCTTTTGTGGAAATTTGGAATATCCAACCTTATTAATATCTGGTTTGAAGATAGAATCTTTTGATCCCAGCATGAACTTCCGAAAATATCATTTTATCATCATAAGTAATTTAAGCACAGTTTGGTTAAAATCCAGTCTAAATTTTAAAATCTAAAAAAACTCTCTATTTTTAAACTTAATAAATTAGGTTTTATTTTTCGAAAATCATCATAAAAACATTAAAATTAAACGTAAAAAATTATCAAATTTTAAAATTTAATTCAATATATAATCATCCTCACATTCATATAAGAAAAAAAAAAAAATCCAGCCAAATCCTGCAATTTTTTGAAAAATTGCAAACATCGCAACCTTTATATCGAAATATTGCAGATTTCATGCAATTTTTACTTATTTTCTTCGAACTTTCAAATTTAATGCTTACATTTATTTAAATGTCACATATTGCAGAAAATTATTAAAAAAAAGTGATCAAAAATTGCATACAAATGAAAAATATTTCATTTTCAGTAAAATTATAGAAAAAAGCAAGTAATTGCCAAAACTACAGACATATCTGCGATTTTTCCATATACTAACACATCTGCAATTATTTACAATAAGTGCAACATTGTTGCATATGTTTTTCTCTTTTTCAATACATACAAAACACCATGTGAATAATTGTAGAAATGTCTGCATTTATTCAAAAAAAAAAAAAAAAAAAAATACAGACATTTCTACAATATTTTTCCTTAGAAACCTTCAGTTAATATTTATAATTATTTTTGTACAATAGTGTAAAAAATCACAAAACAATGTTGCTATAGTAAAATAAGAATCCACTTTGAACGAAAAATTAGATAGGGATCCACTTTACAATATCTTTCATTTTAAGGATATCTTCCTGATTTTCGCTATAATTTAAGCATAGGTGTTTTCCATGCAGAACCATCTAGAAAAATGATAAAATGCTACTCAAATACAAATGCAATTTTTATTTTTTGACTAGAATGGAACAATTCAAATTAAGTTGAATTTCATTTTTTCAACCAGTATACTTCTAGATAATTTGATACTTCAATGATAGTCAAAATATCTTTAATACGACACTTTTTTTAGCAATTCAAAACATCCTATAAACATTATCTAATCTTAATATCACTCGAAAAAGGAATAAACTTTATTATTAACTAATAATAGAGAATGAAATTGAAACCAACAAACTTGAAAACAAACATTAAAATCACATGATTTGATGCATATGTGCGCGTATACATACACACACGTACACTCTCTCACAACACACATACATACACATTATTTTATTTTGAACACGTTAAACATATAAAGTTTGAAAAAAAAAAAAAAAAAAAAAATTACATGCAAATAGAAGGTAATTATTTTGTACTTCCGACACAGATAAGACGCAAAGCTCCAAAGTTTAACATTTAATGGTGGACTATTTGTCCCTACCCTTCTGTTTTGTCCACTTCAAATTAAATATGCTCCTATTTCAGTTAACACATGACCTTGACTTTGTGGATTAAAATACTATCAAGTTGAGCTTGTGATGTCTATCATCAACACAAGCAACTTAAGTCAATACAAGTTGCACCAGGGTGCCTGGTCAGAAAGTAAATGCAATCAAAGGCATGCCCAGCAGAAACAACATTACCATTCTACTTCAAAAACTCGAGCTTTCCCAATCAGACGAGAAAAAGGAAATGCCCATTAACATTCAACATCCTACCTTATCAACCACTAAACACCTTCTACACAAAAATCACAAATTACAACAGGGAATAAACCCTTATCAACTTTCAATTCAAAGCCTATGCTAAACGACACTAGTTTGACAAGCTGTTATGCTGCCGTTGTTCAAAACACTAACAGGAGATACCCCAATCCTCGCAATAGTAACATCATTGCTACTGGTACCATTATTAGCGTCTTCATCGACGGTAATCGCAGCATTCGGAGTAGAATCACTTACGGTTAATTCCACAGCCTTTCTTGAACGGTTCCTCCCTCGATGCATGTGTCTCTCGCAGTACTTCTGCTCTGGCACCACGTCCCTTGAACACCTCCACTTCTTACCATCTGTTCTCCTGCATCTTCCTGGCTCTGGCTCCATGCTGTTTCTGAAGTCATAGCACAAGTGCCCTAGACCCGCAACTGTAAAGACGTACAATTCTTATATTTCAGTAACAATTTTTCCATCTTGTGTGTGTGCACGCACGTGCGTAAGACTAGTAAGACACAGGTGAAAACACAAGGGATCACCAAACATCTCTTAACGAAAATTCACACGCATAAATATAAAAAATATGACCCACCTTACTCTTTACTTCTACGCTAAAGAATGTGATTTATAGTCAAGTGCCTTAAAGCATAAACACCAAGCTTATGTACTGTAGAGACTGTTTTACAACAGGGTATTGAATGTTGAAGTTGAAATTCTGCACCCTTGGTCAGGATGCCTATTTAATGGATGTCTATCAATTAAGCGTACAGTACATGGATGTCTATTTAAGTATTTAACACATGTCTATTGAATTAGAAAGCAACTATCAAACGCTCATTGAACAAATGCCAAAACTCAGACGCCTATTAAATAATTGTCCAAGCTTCACACATTTATATAACACCTAACAGTCAGGTATCACTTGAGCAACTGCGTCTAAGCTTCAGACATTTATATAATCTATGTGCCTAATAGACGCCTATGAACATCTTCAATTATTTAGCCCTTAGCATTCAACTCAATGAATATTAGAGGCTGAATTTGTTAAAGATACTCTTAATAATACAACATGCACTAAACACTTCACATTTATGCAATTCTGTAAAGAAAGCGATAATGGGGACATACATGAAAACGCAATGGATGACCAAAATCTCTGATATCCAAGATACAAAGAGAAATTCAGCTTAATCTAGATAGAGATTTATTTGTCATACATTTTGTTTTAAAATGTGTTTCAGTGGTCACTTCCTTTTTCAGAGCATACACCAAGGCTAGTTGATTTTGAGCTATAAAAAAGTGCACTTAGCTGCAGTTTATGGACTAATTATAACTAAGTAACCATGGTTAATTTTGTCAATGAAAACCTAGTCGCCTAGCATCGTTACAGGCTATTTGCATTCAATGATTATAACAGTACAAATTCAAACATGAGAATTGACGTAAACAACATACAAGAAGGGTAGTGGTGAGGCCCATAGGAGGCGGCAACGCTCTTCCAAATAGGCAAAACGAGATGAATAGGAACTGGCACGCCTGCTAGGATGTGTTTGAATATCAATTCCTGGTGGTAATATTCTTGCAGCTGCATGAAAGTGAACCCTGTTTTTGACGATTCTGTGACTTCCAATGACGACTCCGTTGCTAATGTCAGATTTAATCCCATATTCAACGGTGGCGAAACGGCTGCCGTAGTTACAGTTCCTGATTTGGAAGTTGATGCTGAATTATACAATTAAATCGTTTCTATACGAAACTGAAGTCGAAGGGATAACTACCTGAAGATTCTTCTGGAGATATCCGAGCTAATTTTGACGGTGGAGATTCGGAACTCGATTTTTCATCGCTGATGTCGTCATCGTTTTCTCTGAGCTGTTCGTGAGATTTTGAATCGTCTTCCGCCATTAATTTGAGTTATCAATGAAAATTGAAAGTATAGGATAGGGAGTATTTTTTGTTTATTTAAATTGAACGTGGAAAGGATGAACAATATTAGAAAAGGTGAATTTAAGTTTTCTGGGGCAGCAAAGAAAATGCGATATCGCTTGCTTTCTTGGGATTTATAAGGGGTGAAAAGGGAGGAAGAAAGTCTAAGAACGATCGTTTGTCACGGTTACATAAACTACACCATCATATGTCCGTGGGTGCTGCGCAGTGCAAAGGAGGCCTAACTTTCTGGTAAAAGGTCGATGGTTCGGTTCCTACCATGCGCTTCCCCATCCTACATAAATTTACCCGAGGGTACGGAGGCTTAGATTAGCGGACGGCTTTACTGTACCCTCCTCAGGAGTTTACCGGCCAGTCGGGTTCTCCTAGGTTTTCAAAAAAAAAAAAAAAAAAAAACAAACAAACAAACTACACCATCATATCTAACTCTAAAAACAGGGTGAAAAAACCGAACTTAGGCTATGTTCACCTCAAGCGAAAGCAGAGAATTTGAGCGAAGAATTGTAGTTAGCGGAGAATGTGTTTAGCGCGTTAAACAGAGAATTTGAGCGGAACATTTAAGCGGAGTATTTTATATTTATTTTGTAATTTAATTATTTAATTATTAAAATTTAACAAAATGATTAATGCAAAATAACATATTTAACGAAACATATCATTTCAGTACATAATAATATTTCATACCAGATCACTACATAATAATATTTCGACCAGATCACTACATAATAATAAAACGAGAACATACAATAAACTACTAACGTCTGCGGAATCTAGAAAGATGATAACTCATGTACCCCAGCAACTCCATATCAGACAAGGTCTCGATCACCTTCAAAATAGACCGCTCGAGACGAAAAATCTCAATAATCTCCCACTTGTCGGCATCAGTGATGGGTGAGAGAATGACATAGCATCGGTCCATCACCCTGGCGAAACGCTCTGTCTGAACGAAGGCTGGTTCGAGAGGAGCGGGTTCAGGAGGAGCAGCCCTATTAGATGTGGCGCGCGTCGACTGCCTCCGTGCAAACTGAACTGGCGGTGGACTATCTGCGGCGTCCGGGGGACCAGGTGGAATCTGATAACTACAAGTGGCTGCGCCAATGCAACCCCCAAAAAGCTGGTCCTGCTCACGAAACTTCAGAGGTGGCTGTCTCCTAAACCACCGGTACATGCGTGCAGCCCCATGCCACCAGTCGTCTGATCCATCCAAGCGGTCATGCGTAGCATCCCAAAAACCGCCAGGTATCTGTAACAGTGCATTCCATGAAGTCCAGGCCATCTTCAGATTATCCCATTTATTTTTTATTTGGGTCTGAGTCACCTCGTTCTCAAACATCTCATTGAACTATGTCTGCACAGTAGTGAGAAATCTGTTGCTTTCTCGAAGATGAATGTTATTGAGACAAATTTCTATGAAAGACTCAGTGCGGTCAACTGGCCATAAAGCATTCGGGACGTTGGAAGAGCCAAAAGCAGAAGTAGAAGAATGTGCCATTTGACTGAAAAAAGAAAAAATAAACAAAAAAATTAAACGTAAACAGAAATAGAAAAATAAAAAATTACCTTAAGGAGGTAGAACGAAGCAGAAGCAGGAAGAAGAATCGAGAGAAGTGAGGGGAAACGGAAGGGGGGGCGGGATATATGGAGGGGGGGGGGGGAGCCAACGGCTCAAAATTGAGTCGTTGGCTCAACGGTTCTTAATGGACCGTTGAACAACGGACGCGTCCGTTGTTCACTGGTCCATTAAGGACCAAAAGAACGGGCCCTTAGTCCTTCTAAAACTACCTCAAACGAAATTGATTCGATATGATATTGTTCGGTTGCAGTTTGAACTGTTGACCCGACCACAATAAACTGGACCAAACTGAATGCTAGTGCTAGTAATCTTATGATAATATAACTTATTCCTATTCAATTTTGATTTTAACATGTATATTTTACTTTCAACATATGTTTTTGTTATGTTAATAGTAATTGTTATCACAAAAGAAAAAATTATAGCTTTACTACAATATTATTCATATCACTTTTTTGAATAAATGATAATTATAATCTTATTTGAGTTATCTTACTTAATGTCTATGCTTTGATTAATACTGATGTTCGGTTAATAACTAAAACAACCTCATTTGTCATTAAATATAAAATTAAAGTTTTCATACAGTTAGAAGCTAATCTTTCAATTCAAGAAAACATTGTGTGTTTTAATCTTTAAGGGACACAACGTCACACAGTCGTAAATTGATTGTCTATTGAAAGTAGTTCTCTTATTGCATATTTAATACGAACTCAAACCTAACTGAACCAAATTCCGCAGATCGAACAGAAACGGAACCGTTTAGACGTTTGGTATAATAATTTGTATTTTATTATACCTAACTGAACCAAATTCAAGAAAATGCGATATCACTTGCTTTCTTGGGATTTATAAGGGGTGAAAAGGGAGGAAGAAAGTCTAAGAACGATCGTTTGTCACGGTTACATATGTTGTATATAACTTAGTTGTATACACAATTATATAATCTTTGTTTGATGATAACAACCAAATAAAAATTATTTTAAATGTGTTTTTTACTGTACTGTTCTATATATAACATCACAGACATGAATATAATATTTATATTTAAATAGAATATGACTGTACAGAATTTCATATATTCACACAGTATTTTATTTAAATATGATATTATATTTCAACATTCAAACAGTACAAATTATAATGACTTCATTATTTGTACACATTCACAGATATTGCACATGATATTGTACTTGTATATAAACTGGATACGTTAGACAAATTTGTTTGAACACAATAAAAATAATATTTTATTTCAGTCAAATTTGTTTATTACAAATATCAGTACATTTCTCTATGCATCACTCATGTCACTCTGTCTATACAAATCACATATACATACATTTTCACTTTTATATACAGACTCATACATTCATTGACGCTACACACTGTCTTCTTATCTCCAGTCTCCTATCTTCACATCAACTCAATCAGTCCAGTCATCCTCACCTGTCAAATAAAATAGGAACACACACAGTACACTGCAACAGGAATAAAATAAAATACAGGTGAATATAAATCTTATTTTTATTTTTTTTATTTTTGCCTCAGATTTCGGGTTCGTTTCTCATCATTTTTCATGACTTAATCTGATTCATCTGTGTTTAGGCAGACAGTTTGTATATGTACAGGGACAGAAAATTTTCTAAATGGCTGCATGTACACACGTGTGTATATATATATATATATATATATATATATATATATATATATATATGTGTGTGCACTGCTACGCCAATTCAGCGTGCAACTGAAGAGTAGTCACGTGGAGCATCTCGACTCAGTGCAACACTCAAGCAACAAAACAAAGTCATCATAGCTCAAGCGTGGACGAGCATCTCGAAAGCAAAACATATATACAAACATATATACACACACACATACGTGTATATATATACATATATGTATACAGTCAGCAAGCAATGAGTATGGTCATGCAGCAAAGACCCAAGAGTACATTAACATGGACAGCTCATAAGCAGTAATCGAGCCTATGCGTGTCAACATGAACAAGTACACATCAAATAAGCAACAAAACATCAACAAGTTTCAGGAAAATCATAGACAAATGAGAGCAGCATGTACAAGGTGAAGCATCAACCAGTCGATGATTAACAAAACAGTTTAGTTCAACACAATACAACATGATGTACTAGCATGAAAAAGCAGAGAAGTGCAAGTGCATCTGACATGATCAAGCAAGGAAAATGCAGCACTTACATAGCAGCAAGTGTATGAGTAGACAAGTGGAGTACAACTCAAGTGCAGTTTCATATTGGTGCAGCTCAGTGTGATCATGTGTGTCAATGTGATCAAAGCAGTATGGAGTATGATAATATACAAGGGTGGTTCAACATATATACACAAATGGGTGCATCTGTGTGATCAAAATAGAAGTGCAGTATCATATTCAAGATCATAAATGCACCGAGTTCAAGTTAAAATGCATCCAAAAATTACAGTAAAAACATTTGGGAATTTCGATATATTTTGGCAAGAGGATTTCTGTAACACCCCACCTCCGCTAGGGTCACTCACAAAGGGAATGCACTAGCTTTGGTGGAGCATTATCTAGGTAAACATACACAGAAATATTACAAGACAGAACATATAAAACAGCGGAAGAAGAACCAAATTTCATTGCTTTAAAATCTAGAAAGGTCTAAAGCCCTTTACATCAAAATGCTATTAAATCCATTACATCGAAATCTGTCTTGCAATAGTAAAGAAGCATAAAACCATAGTCATAATCATTCCCCAAGTAAAACAGCAAAGAAAGCCATAGCCAAGAGAAATCCAAGCAGTACATGAAAGAGCCTTGGAGCTTGGTAAGATCCGAACTAAGTTGTATTCCCACCCTGCGAACCTTGGGGGGGGGGGACGAAAGAAAAAGAGGCGAAACAAACTGGGTCAGTCATAAAGACTGAGCAAGTCCTAGTGGCTTTCAACATAAAAACAGGTGAAGATAATATGGCATGAATAAACTGAAAGTAAACATAAGCATGATGACAAGGTAAGCTACAGGCACGATGAATCAAGTATAACATTGCAAGGTTTCTATTAAGTATAACATCGCAAGATTTCTAAGCTTTACCATTCCACTATTTTCTTTGATTTCCTATATTCTCTGCACCAACTGTACTAGTACCCCAACCCGTATCATCCTTTCCATGTATATGTACAGTCCCTTGCCGTATATCATACGGGTTTCATCACGTATTTCTATACTACTTCAATGTAGTGCCACCATTCTTGAAATCGTTTGGACCGCTACCCTTGTTCTGGCTAGGTTTCCTTATCATGAGCTATCGCGTGTTCAACTAGGATTTATGCCACCTAGGACCACAATTTTGAGACGAACGCAATGGAGTAACCCGTTTCCCCTGATTCTGACTTTAAAATTTAATTCTGCCTTGATTTCTTGTTTTAACATGTTATAAAAATACGGGTTGTTACATTCCCCCCTCCTTAAAGGATTTCATCCCCGAAAACTTCAAATTAAGAAGAATGTGTCCTACCATCCAAACATCCATCTACTCAATCATCAATCACAGGCATCCATTCTCCTTAAGAGATTTCTAATGCTGTATGAACATATGCAGAAAGTGTGTGTATATGTTCCTTATCTAATGCAAATGATCAGGCCTGATTGATCTTCTTAATGCAAAATATGTTTAGTGCAATGAGTCCAACATGTATGCAAATAGTCCTAGTCACATAAACACTATATGTGTGCCCAAACATCCATCCATATGCATCATCCATATGATAATACATCCAATTTCATCCATAAACAAGTATAAACACTCATGCATATGCAATATGGAAATGTGTCTGAGCCGATCTAGTGCCTAATGTGTGTTATGCAATCACGAGAAACCACTAGCAGCCACTTGCAACCATCAATCATAACATGTCTCAAACATATGTTTACACCAAATTGTTCCTACCTAAAGGTATAGTCGAACGATAGAAGCAAGTAAAAACTTTGTGCCCATTAGGCCATGTCAAAGCTGGAGATCTACGCCACATATATACTGATTAGGGGAAGAACTCCCTAAGCACCAGCCCCGAAGACCGAAATCAACATTAGACTGATACCCAAAGAATTACTCAACCCAACGGACACCCTCAAGCCCCAACATGTGTTACTAACAGATAAGTCATACTCCCTATGGGGTTTGCAACAGAAGTAGGATTAAGAATAGGACCGAGAGGTTATACTTAAAAGATAGCATACAAGTAAGCTCTATAGGAAAAGAGGGATCAAGGATATACTCTTAAAAAGAGATATGATGCGCGTGTCTAGTCTTCATTCTTCTAAGTCGCATTTCCTTGAGCTTAACTCCATTGTGCTTTCACCGTCTTTAACTTCACAATTTCGTATCCTCTTGTTTCCAAAATATGAGTTGGAACTCATTCCACTGTTGCCTCTCGTTCCACTTTTACTTATTCTTCTTCTAGTATACTCGACTTAAACATAACTACGTACTCATGGTTTCGTGCAAGCTCTCCAAAATTCACTAGTGAATCTTGGATCTCATTCACTTATTATAAGGTATTCCACATAAATGAATTATCTCTTGAAAATAAACGAATGCCAACCATGTTGCCAAGTGTACTTACTAAGATGATTTTCTATAACTCATGCATAAGCGAGATGAACCATCCGCCTTGGTGGCGAACACTACTCGAGCGGATCAATAAATATATCAAGAGATTCTAGGTAACTAAGCATGGCAGAACCCTAAGGGTCACACTAGACTTCGAGGGCATTACCAAGGAAAGTCAAGAATCTAACTACCCTCTTTTCATACTCGAGAATGGTACCATTTCTGGATAACCACTCCATCCCTAGAATCAATCCATAGCCCAAAAACATAAGCTTTACTTCTAAACTCAACACTTAGCATGGACATTCTAAAATCCAAACAAGTCATGAATAAATGAGTTGATTCCTCAACAGGATTTGAGACAAAAATGGGATCCTCTACTACGCTAGTACTGAGGTGCAGAGGCTCAACTATTGAGGCAGAATTAAAAGGATGCGATGTACAAAAACAAAGTTCTAACGGGATGATAGAAAAGAGAAGCTAAACTTTTAACAGAAACGTTACCGCCTCTCTTAGGTATGCTAGTAGTGAGAGCATACAATTTGCCCTCTCGACGATTTTGTTCTTTGCCCTTGTCCTATGATACTTAACTACATGTCCCTTTTTACCATACCAACGATGTCCTTTCTTGTCATGGGTTTTATTATTCTTTTACTTTGACCTCTTCCCTTTCACCTTTTCCTCTTTCGTGGATTACGCCTTATCAACAAGTTTCTCATCCTTAGGCTTGTGTTCTTTATCCTCGTTCTTACTATCCTTGTATAGCTTGTTGACAAGTTTCTCGAAAGCTACTTCCATCGCACGACAACCCTACAAAGCTTGAGGTAAGATTAGTCGCAAGTAAAACTACTGCGACTATAGATGGAGGTTGGACACTACTTTGCCCTCTGACATGTGTCACATGCCTACAAACTATGGTGAAAAAGAAAGAGAGAAGAGACTCAAGGAGAGAATCAAAAGATAGTGCATATGGCTTTGGGGAATCTGCCTTTCGTAAAACAAAACTTTTCTTTAGAAAAATGCTTCTTTGTAAATGTTTTGAAAATAATTTCAGAAGGTTTTTAAAAGCTTTTGCCCAGTCTGGTAACCTTCTGCTCTGATACCAAATGTAACACCTCACCTCCGCTAGGGTCACTCACAAAGGGAATGCACTAGCTTTGGTGGAGCATTATCTAGATAAACATACACAGAAATATTACAAGTCAGAACATATAAAACAGCGGAAGAAGAACAAAATTTCGTTGCTTTAAAATCTAGAAAGGTCTAAAGCCCTTTACATCAAAATGCTACTAAATCAATTACATCGAAATCTGTCTTGCAATAGTAAAGAAGCATAAAACCATAGTCATAAATTATTCCCCAAGTAAAACAGCAAAGCAAACCATAGCCAAGAGAAATCCAAGCAGTACATGAAAGAGCCTTGGAGCTTGGTAAATCCAAACTAAGCTGTATTCCCACCCTGCGAACCTGGGGGGGGGGACGAAAGAAAAAGAGGCAAAACAAACTGGGTCAGTCATAAAGACTGAGTAAGTCCTAGTGGCTTTCAGCATAAAAACAAGTGAAGATAATATGGCATGAATAAATTGAAAGTAAACATAAGCATGATGACAAGGTAAGCTACAGGCACGATGAATCAAGTATAACATTGCAAGGTTTCTATTAAATATAACATCGCAAGATTTCTAAGCTTCACCATTCCACTATTTTCTTTGATTTCCTATATTCTCTGCACTAACTGTACTAGTACCCCAACCCGTATCATCCTTTCCATGTATATGTACAGTCCTTTGCCGTATATCGTATGGGTTTCATCACGTATTTCTATACTACTTCAACGTAGTGCCACCATTCTTGAAATCGTTTGGACCGCCACCCTTGTTCTGTCTAGGTTTCCTTATCATGAGCTATCGCGTGTTCAACTAGGATTTATGCCACCTAGGACCACCAGGGATTATGCTACCTATTGAACGTTTTCTAGATTCGATTAGGGTTTATGCCACCTAGGACCACTAGGGATTATGCTACCTAACGAACAACACCCTTTTTCCATGTAACGATCTATTAATCGATCGGCTCCCTACAAGTCCTAGCTCGTTCATGTGTCTGTGTCATACGGCCCAATCACGAAATGTAGTCACCTGTGCTAGGTCCACCATAGGGTGTATCAAGCCCTAGGGTGCCAACCACCGACATGAATCAAGCACGCACAGTGTAAACCTACTGGTGCCCAATGCCTGCTTTTTCAACTCCGGACTACGTGCACGACCATAGTCCTCCTAAACCTACAATGGCGCACCAACTCAGCCGTCGTTCTGGTCGCTTACAATCAGCCCAGTAATCGTGCCCCACCCTGCCTAGTTCCCGGGTACCATGATACATCTAGTGGGTTACTGCTGAAAAGGACCGCGCAACTAGAGTTTCCGTCCAGTAGGTTAAGTGTTGTCATTTAAATTCGAGACTTAACCCCATCAGTCTAGCATGTCAAGTTGGTTAAGTGTTGTCATTCAAGTCCGTGACTTAACCCACTTACGTGTTATGTCAAATTGGCTAAGTGTTGTCGTTCAAGTTCATGACTTAGCCCTACGAATCATATGTCAAGTTGGTTAAGTATATTCAAGTGGTTCACGACTTAACCCTATCAAATCATCGTGTCAAATTTGGTTAAGTATATTCAAGCGGTTCATGACTTAACCTTATCAAATCATCGTGTCAAATTTGGTTAAGTATATTCAAGCGGTTCATGACTTAACCCTATCAAATCATCGTGTCAAATTTGGTTAAGTATATTCAAGCGGTTCATGACTTAACCCTATCAAATCATCGTGTCAAATTTGGTTAAGTATATTCAAGCGGTTCATGACTTAACCCTATCAAATCATCGTGTCAAATTTGGTTAAGTATATTCAAGCGGTTCATGATTTAATCCTATCAAACCATCGTGTCCAATTGGTTAAGTATATTCAAGCGGTTCATGAATTAACCCTATCATGTGGCATTAATTCATTGATGCACCCCAACCTCTCACATCAGACCTGTTGTTGTGGTCACTGGATATGCCGTGCGGTTCCGGGCAGATTTACACCACAACTCAGTCTGACCTCGGGTTTCAAGCGCGATATGACCAACTACCCACATTGGATCCTATTGTTTGCAGTAACTGGATTTGCCGGGCGGTTCCGGGCAGATTTACACTGCAAACTCAACCCAACCTCGAGTTGGCCATTTTCATGTTTATTCTAATGTCATGTCCATGTTCAAGTTTCATGTCAAGTTCGTGTCCAGTTTCATGGCGAGTTTCATGTCAAGTTTCATGTTTTCACTTATGCCTATTATCAAGTTAATGATTCATATTCATAACCAATTCATGTTTCAAGTTCATAAGCATGCTTACGTGCCTTCTAGATGTCCAATACATACCAACTACCCAAAACCCAACTTAGGCGCGTTCATATTAAACTTTCTCCAAGTCATAAATTATCATATATGTTTCTACTCCAAATTTTACATAATTAACATATGCCCAAGTTCTAGGTTACATGTCAGTTTTACATATGCCCAATTCATACCAAATTTACATATGTTCAATTCATGCCGTTTTACATGCATGCCAATTTTTTTTATGCCATTTTACCATATCAAGTTCTAGCCAAAATTACATGTATCAAGTTTTATACCCAATAAACCCAAATCATGATTCATGATGTAGTTATCCCAAACTACAATCTTTTTATTACAATACATGTCAGTTGCCCAAGTTCATAATACATGTTTATGCCAATTATCAAATTTACAATTGCTTTCATGTTCAAATTCCCAATTCTACATATGCCTAATTAACATAAGCCCAATCTTTTGATTCAAACTTACATAGTCCCAAACTCGTGATTTAACTTACGTGCCAATTCATGTATGCCCACTTCATGCCAAATTATTTATACCAATGCCCAAACTTGCAATTTCAACTATATTGACAATACCCAAATTTCCAATTTCATGTTAAGGGTAGTAATACCCAAATATCCATTTTTTATGTTATGCCATCAATTCCACCAAACACATATATTCCACTAGGCAATATTCCAATATTTCCCCTCATACACCATCGCACGTATATCGTAGTTTAGGCCTAGGTCCGAAATTGACCTAGGTTCATCAAATGAATATAAATAGGGGAAGGTAGAATTTTGCATAAAAATAAGATCAGAGAGAAAAACATCATCACAGGCATGAAGATTACAACTTGGTAATAATATCAATATGAATCAAGAAAACTGATTTACAACAGGCTGAATAAATCATAAATTAGACATGGGAATAAAGATAGACAAGTCTCAAAACTTAAGATCCAAGAAGCAACAGAAATAGATCGATAAACATACTTAAATCCAATTCCACTTTATTCCATGACCATATTATAATTAAATGTTTAAATCTAAAAACAACTAGAACTTACAGAGCATGGCTAATGAAATAAGAACTAAATTTGTTGTAAAAATGTCATGGCGTTGTTAATTTATTGTCTTGAATCATTGTAGAAGCCTTCTTCTTTGGATTGATTTGAGTTTGAATGTTTGTACTTTGATTTGGAGACGGCGGCCATGGTTCAAGAGGTATTTTAGCAGCATAATGGTGTAAGAATGATTTGATATGAATTAGGTTAGGTCTAAGGGTGTTTTTATAGGTGTAGCAACTAGTTTAGGCCCTTAGATTAACCCTAGAATCAATCCGAATCGTCAAAACATGTCTCAGGCTTCAAAAATGGGTTCTGGGTCAAAACAGGCCGACCAGGTCGACCTGTAGAGGGGGGGGGGGGGGGGAGGTCGACCCTATGGTCGACCTGGGGGGGGAGGGTAGGTCGACCCTATGGTCGACCCCCTGGTCCAATGCTGCCTGAAAACTGCTGAAACTTGTACAAGCCATAACTTCTTCATCCGGACTCCGATTTTTGAAAACTCAGACTCTATTTTATGTAAAATTTCAAGACGAACGCAAGGGCATAACCCATTTCCCCTGATTCTGACTTTAAAAATTTAATTCTTCCTTGATTTCATGTTTTAACATGTTATAAAAATACGGGTTACAATTTCAAAATGTTCCAGTTTTTTTTAAGAGGCAGAAAATCATTCTAAATAATATTCAGAAATGAACATCTTTGAAATTGCAGTGTGCATTTTGGGTAGTATTTTCCAGGAATGCAATCGATAACAAAATGGTTAGCATGACTCAACATTGTGGTAAATGGCAACATCAATGTGACATCAATGTTTGAGAAGTTTATATGGCAGTGTACAAATCAGGTCAAAGAAAATCGTAAACAATATTTGGCAAGATTTCAATATTATTTCTCGGAAATCTCATTTTTAGGCAAGTGTTTAATACATTCTTTGGTAATTGGTTTTTATGCTAATAAATCAATCTCAAGCTCATTTTTATCAAGGAATTTTTTTTCTGGAAATCAATACACACAGTAAAAGGGGCAAGCAAGAAATCAAAATTTTCCAGAAATTATTCAATTTATTCAAGGGGACAAATCAATATTTTTTTCCAGGATTCAATCAAGAAATACACGGAGGCAACAAACAAAAGCAGTGAATAAATTGGTTCATTCATATATGGAAAGATCAATTCGTGCATGTCAATATTTGTTTCCAGGTGGAAATTCATTCCAGGTTCATTAATGAACACACACAAGAATCTCATCAAAATCAAGGCATGTAATAGAGGAAAGCACCGCAACAAATCAGCCAAGTCATATTACGTGAAATCAGAGAACAATTATAGGAGTTCTTTATCCTATACATATCACCATTTTCATCACAGGCAATATCCATCGAAAATCCAAGAAGAACAATTTGGAGAATTCAAGATAAAATTTACTCACAATTTTTAGGGTTTCGATCGCCAGAGAAAAATCCCAAATCAGAGAGTCGCAATCAAAGAATCACATAGCAACGAACTCATGCAATTCGAGATTGAATCCATACTAGATTTCATTCAGTAATTGTTTCAAAGTTAGGAGATTTTTCAGAACCCTAGAAATCGCCATCACCACTATTTTTTAATTTCAGGAGCAAAGGAGATCGAAAGAACCAAAGGGGAGCAATGCAAAATAAACGGGCCGGCTCAAATAATCTTGGCTAAGCCAAGTCTAAAGAGGATGACCACTTTTATTTAACTCCTAGGGGTTTTTAGTTACTATTTTTTATTGTTTTGAGTTGTAATTTGAATCATCCAAACAGTTTCTAGAATTCTGTAAAAATCTAGGTGAATCAGTCAGGGTGTTGACTGACAATTGCTAGAGTCTGTAAAATCTAGGTTACTGGTTACAGGGCCGTAATCAGGGAAAATCTGATCGAGTGGATATCGGTCAGTCTAGGGTTTTGAGCGTAGGGTTAGAATAGGAGCAGTGTTTGCGAGTGTACATGGTCTTGTATGCGGGATCTGTTCTATCACCTAGTAGAAACCTTAGAAATGCAGCAGTAGGAAGGGTTTTACCGAAGCTGGGTATATCTGTGTGTGATTTATTTTCTGCATTTCTGTTTCTGCTATATTCTATGATCTGTTTTTTTATTATATATCTCGTTAAAAATTTTAATTCTTGTTAAAAACCGTGATAAACCCTATTCACCCCACCTCTAGGGTTAATCTAGATCCAACAAGTGGTATCAGAGCAGGTATTTTGTTAACTCTAGAGTAATGGTGTTTCCTAGTTGTCAGTCGATATAGAGTCAGTCCAGTTCATCTCCAACTATTTTCGATGGAACATATTTTTTAAACTGGAAATCCAAAATGGAATTTCATTTAAAATTTGTTAATATTAAATATTGGGATGTTGTTATCAATGGATTTGATAGTGTAGATATTACTTTCAGTACTCGTGCTATGAAAATTATATTTGATTATCTTAGTACTGAACAGTTTAATCTTATCTGCCATTGTTTATCTGCACAGGAAATCTGGGATACTCTCAATACGAAGTATGGAAGATCTGACAACGGTAGCTCAAAACTTGAGAAAGTCAACCTAGATTCAGAGTTCTGTTTAACAGGATTTACAAATGGAAATTCTGAAGGATCAGATAATGGAGAATCAACAGATGCTGAAACAGAAAATTTCTCATATGAAGATTTAGTTTATATGTGTGTGGATTTAACTAGATCTGTTGACAAACTCCATTCTAAAAATAAACCTTTGAAAACTGAAAATCGTGAGTTGACAAGCAAAATTCATTGTTTGGAATTAAAACATTAAAATGTTGTAAAATTTGAAAATTCTAATTGTGAGAATTGTTTGAAATTAAAAACTGATCTTGTTCATCTCAGTAATAACATTCAAAGGCTTGAAGAAGAAATTCTAATTTTAAAAGATAACGAGATTGAGCTGAAAGATGCAAACAATTGTTTACAAGAGGAATTTATAAATTTTAAGGCTACCAAAAATTTCAAACATGAAATTGCTGAAAATGATAGTTTGTTGAAAACAGTTCTGATTTTGAAAGAGCTTGAAATCGAAATTGAAAATTTGAAGAAACTTGAATCTGAAAGTCGAAAATATTTTGATTTTGAAATGGCTGAGTCCCAAATCAAAATTAAATTGCTTAATGATGAAAATTTGGTTTTGAAATCTGAGTTTGAAAGATGTAAGATCACTAAAAATCGTTATTCAGATTTAATTAAAGAAAACAGTGATCTTAAAACTGAAATTCAACAACTTGAAACAATTTTGTCTAAATTTGCAAATAGTGAAAAATCTTTGGATATGTTGTTGAAAAACCAATTTACTGTTGGAAATAAACGCGGTCTTGATTTTGGGAGAATGAATGATTTTGAAAAAAGAAATTCAAGTGATTTCAAAAATCTTTCAAACTCCTTTGAAAAGATTTGCTTTGGAAATTTTAACTCGGATAATTCCAATGGGTTTTTAAATCACGAACGAAATGAGTATGTGTTTTATAACAAACTATTTAAACAATCTTGGATCTCAAAAGAAAATAATACAGGCTTTGTTAAATTTAAACAGATTTGGGTTCGCAGGGGTACAAAGATAAATTCAGATGGTTTGTTATATAAACAGGTTTGGGTACCGAAAGTTCGATACACAGCTGTGAGTGGTAAAACAATTTTTGTTAGACCACTTAACCCTCTCAACTACTAGGTACCAGTGATGGCTGAGGAATTGCTTTGGAAAAGAAATTTTGAATTCAAGCTATTCTATATCTTTGATTTATTTAGAGTTCCTTAGCCAAGTCTCTTGAGTTAGAGATTCTGTTTTACATTGGATTCTGGTATGATCTCTAAACTCACCTTTGTATATTCTCTCTGTTTTTATTTTCTATGTTTATTCCTTCCTCTACCCCTTCTATTTTTCTTCGTTTTTTTTAATTTATCACTGCCATTTTTTTGTTTCTTTATGGGCTTCATTAACTTCAAATTGTAGAACTCTTTTTATTTCTAGAAATTCGCTTTAGTTGAATAGAACTCTGATGGTTTAATTATTTCCAAATCTTGAATTTAATCCTGTAAATATCTGCAATTATTTTGAAGTTTATTTTTTTTGAATTCATAACAGTGTTGATGCAATAATATCATATCTTGAACACTGCCATTTCGAATTCTAAAATTTTGAAGATCTGAATAATTAATGAAATTTCACACACTTATTCTGTTTTCAGTTTCTTCCAATTCATTTTGGAAATGCTTAAAATATTATACTCATTACAGTACACTGCTTCTTATCATTCGTGATAATTTCATTGATTTTCGGATTGGCTTGAATTACAGTGATACATCTTGAATTTCACCTTTATTCATGATTATTATGGTCGAAGTTTGTTTGTTTGAAATCATCTGAAATTCTTGACATTATGAATCTCACACAACTCTTAAATTTAAAAATATCAATCTTGTGTGATGGATTCATTATATCTCAAAACTTGACATTGATTCAAGTGATTTCAAATAAATTTTCTAGATCATGAATATCCTTCAAATTAGATGTAAATGATCTGAATATTCTTTATACTTGTCAAAAATATTTGTGAAAATTCTTTTGAAAATATGGTCATAAATATCACTGTTATTTTATGATTATTTGATTTGAATATATGTTTGTTTAAATTCATTTGAAATTATTGATTTATTGAATCTCACACATGATTTTGAATCTGAAATATAACCTGGTGTGATTGATTCGTTAAATACTAGTACTTTCACATTTCTTCAAATGATTTAAAATAAAGTATATTTTTTAATCTGGGATCATGGAATATATTTTTTTGACCATCATCTTGACTTGTCTGCTTGGAAACTGTCTTTGTACTGCTCTGATACTGTTCTTAGATAACTGCTTATTTTTGATCTGTCTGCTGCTCTGTGCTAAATTTGTCTGCTTGGGCTTTAAATTTCTGTTGTCTGTAATATCATGGTTTGTCTCCAGTGTCATGTTAAAATCCTCATTAATAGAGACACCAAGTGGTATCAGAAGTGCCTTATATTTGTCTCACTCATTTGTACTTAGATTCTAATCTTCACCTTGTATAGATCTACACACTCTTTTTGCCTTGTACAAATTTATCCCTCTTAGCATGTATAGATCTTCATATTTCTCTTGTAATTGATTTTCAATTTTAAAACTATTTATTGATTATTCATTCAGAAATTGAAATCAATATCCAAATTGAACTGTATTTATAATTCATTAAAATTAGTATTAGATTTTGAAATTGTGAAGAATTGTGACTGCAGTATATTTCACAACAAGAGGAGATATTTGAATTTTTCATGATGGTTGAATATTTATTATAATATTTTTGAACTGGCAATTATTTCACGACCACCTTCATTACCTATCATCCTTCTGCCGTCCGTTATGATTTTATATTAATGTGGAGAGTTAATCAATTTTTTTTTTAAAAATCTTTTTGAATAAACAGTGAAAATATTTGTGATGGAATTGTGGTTATGTTATTATTCAGAATTAGAGAAAATTGAAAATTTCCAATGGTCTCAGTATAGTTGATCATATTTCATAATATTATTAATTTAGAAATTTATTTCACAGTCCATTTCTGTACCAACCGCATTTCTATCATTCATACTGGTTTTATATATTGAGGAGTTTTTCTATTTTGAAGCTGAACATAATAAATATAATTAATATATAAGTGTGTCTCTAATCTCATTTAAAAATCCAAGCTCTGGTCATGCATGGTTAAGAGACAACTTATATTTTAAGCTGCGACTGACCTCATTTAAAAATCCAAGCTCTGGTTATGCGTGGTCAGTGTGCTCTTAAATAAAAAAGAAAAGGATAAATGTGCTATAAAATAGAAATAAATCTGAAATTC
This sequence comes from Allium sativum, assembly GCA_030737875.1. Classification (NCBI taxonomy): domain Eukaryota; kingdom Viridiplantae; phylum Streptophyta; class Magnoliopsida; order Asparagales; family Amaryllidaceae; genus Allium; species Allium sativum. Next base: position 612,235,279 of record CM060926.1, read on the forward strand.
TCCTCTGAATATAAAAACCAGTCTATCAATCCATATTCAATCTGTGAAATGTGTTGAAATCTTATGACGTATTATGATTTGTTGGTTGATAGGTATTGGGATTTAATAATATTTGATTTGGTCACTTAAATTGATTTATTAACTATAGTCCAAATCCATCACTGTTTTGAGCCTATTTTTATAAAAATTCTTTGGAAAATAATTGGAACTCATTTTTTAACTCTCCCCATTTTATATAAAATTCATCGTAAATCCGTCATCTCTACAATGTGAAATATGCCACCTGTTCTCAGAATATTATGATCTTGGTTTGACTGATTGAGATTTATGATGATCGTTCTTCCTATTGAGATGAAATTATATTTTTAGTCGTGTTTCATCTGTATTTTAAACTCTGTATCCTTTTGATGATAACAAAAGAGGGAGAATGGATTAGATTTTGATTTATGAGTGAATATTTTATAAATATTTTTAATTTTTAATTTTTTTTAAAAAATTCATTCACTTCACTCGTGCATAGTTATAGGGGGAGTTATATGTTGTAGGGGGATCTAATAAATAGAGGGAGTTCAATATTCATTATCAAACACATTTATTATGCTCAAAATCTTTTATTTGTTTGTCATCATCAAAAGGGGCAGATTGTTGTATATAACGTAGTTGTATACACAATTATATGATTTTTGTTTGATGATAACAACCAAATAAATATTATTTTAAATGTGTTTGTTACTGTACTGTTCTATATATAACATCACAGACAGGAATATAATATTTATATTTAAATAGAATTTGACTGTACAGAATTTCATATATTCACACAATATTTTATTTAAATATGATATTATATTTCAACATTCAAACAGTACAGATTATAATGACTCCACTATTTGTACACATTCACAGATATTGCACATGATATTGTACTTGTATATAAACTGAATACGTTAGACAAATTTGTTTGAACACAGTAAAAATAATATTTTATTTCAGTCAAATTTGTTTATTACAAATATCAGTACATTTCTCTCTGCATCACTCATGTCACTCTGTCTATACAAATCACATATACATACATTTTCACTTTTATATACAGACTCATACATTCATTGACACTACACACTGTCTTCTTATCTCCAGTCTTCTATCTTCACATCAACTCAATTAGTCCAGTCATCCTCACATGTCAAATAAAATAGGAACACACACAGTACATTGCAATAGGAATAAAATAAAATGCATGTGAATATAATTTTTTATTTTTTATTTATTTTATTTTTGCCTCAGATTTCTGGCTCTCATCATTTTTCATGACTTGATCTGATCCATCTGTGTCTAGGCAGACATTTTGTATGTATATAGGGACAGGAAATTTTCTGAATGGCTGCATGTACACACGTGCATATATATACACGTGTGCACTGCCATGCCAATTCAGCGTGCAGCTGAAGAGTAGCCACGTGGACCATCTCGACTCAGTGCAACACTCATGCAACAAAACAAAGTCATCACAACTCAAGCATGGACGAGTATCTCGAAAGCAAAACATATATACATACATATATATACACACACATACGTGTATATATACATATATGTATACAGTCAGCAAGAAATGAGTATGGTCATGCAGCAAAGACCTAAGAATACATAAACATGGATAGCTCATTAGCAGTAATCGAGCCTATGTGTGTCAACATGAACAAGTACACATCAAATAAGCAACAAAGCATCAACAAGTTTCAGGAAAATCATAGACAAATGAGAGCAGCATGTACAAGGTGAAGCATCAACCAGTCGATGATTAACAAAACAGTTTAGTTCAACACAATACAACATGATGTACTAGCATGAAAAAGCAGATAAGTGCAAGTACATCTGACTTGATCAAGCAAGGAAAATGCACCATTTACATAGCAGCAAGTGTATGAGTAGACACGTGGAGTACAACTCAAGTGCAGTTTCATATTGGTGCAGCTCAGTGTGATCATGTGTGTCAATGTGATCAAAGCAGTATGGAGTATGATAATATACAAGGGTGGTTCAACATATATACACAAATGGGTGCATCTGTGTGATCAAAACAGAAGTGCAGTATCATATTCAAGATCATAAATGGACCGAGTTCAAGTTAAAATGCATCCAGAAATTACAGTAAAAACATTTGGGAATTTCGATATATTTTGGCAAGAGGATTCCAAAATGTTCCAGGTTTTTTTAAGAGGCAGAAAATCATTCTAAATAATATTCAGAAATGAACATCTTTGAAATTGCAGTGTGCATTTTGGATATGTGCATTCAATAGTTTCCAGGAATGCAATCGATAACAAAATGGTTAGCATGACTCAACATTATGGTAAATGGCAACATCAATGTGATATCAATGTTTGAGAAGTTTACATGGCAGTGTACAAATCAGGTCAAAGAAAATCGTAAACAATATTTGGCAAGATTTCAATATTGTTTCTCGGAAATCCCATTTTTAGGCAAGTGTTTAATACATTCTTTGGTAATTGGTTTTTATGCTAATCAATCAATCTCAAGCTCATTTTTAGCAAGGAAATTTTTTCTTTGGAAATCAATACACACAGTAAAAGAGGCAAGCAAGAAATCAAAATTTTCCAGAAATGATTCAATTTATTCAAGGGGACAAATCAATATTTTTTTCCAAGATTCAATCAAGAAATACACTAAGGCAACAAACAAAAGCAGTGAATAAATTGGTTCATTCATATATGGAAAGATCAATTCGTGCATGTCAATATTTGTTTCCAGGTGGAAATTCATTCCAGGTTCATCAATGAACACACACAAGAATCTCATCAAAATCAAGGCAAGCAAAAGAGGAAAGCACCGCAACAAATCAGCTAAGTCATATTACATGAAATCAGAGAACAATTATAGGAATTCTTTATCCTATATATATCACCATTTTCATCACAGGCAATATCCATCGAAAATCCAAGAAGAACAATTTGGAGAATTCAAGATAAAATTTACTCACAATTTTTAGGGTTTCGATCGCTAGAGAAAAATCCCAAATCAGAGAAAGCCACAATCAAAGAATCACATAGCAATGAACTCATGTAATTCGAGATTGAATCCATACTAGATTTCATTCAGTAATTGTTTCATAGGTTTTGAGCATAGGGTTAGAATAGGAGCAGGGTTTGCGAGTGTGCATGGTCTTGTATGCGGGATCTGTTCTATCACGTAGTAGAAACTTTAGAAATGCAGCAGTAGGCAGGGTTTTGCCGAAGCTGGGTATATCTGTGTGTGATTTATTTTCTGCATTTCTGTTTCTGCTATATTCTGTGATCTGTTTTTTTATTATATATCTCGTTAAAATTTTTAATTCTTGTTAAAAACTGTGATAAACCCTATTCACCCCCTCTACGGTTAATCTAGATCCAACAACATAAACTACACCATCATATCAAACTCTAAAAATGGCGTGTGAAACCGAACTTAGGCTGTGTTCGCTGCAAGCGAAAGCGGAGAATTTGAGCAGAGAATTGTAGTTAGCGGAGAATGTGTTTGGCGCGTTAAACGGAGAATTTGAGCGGAGTATTTTATATTTATTTTGTAATTTAAATATATAATAATTAAAACTTAACAAAATGATTAATGCAAAATAACACATTTAACCAAACATATCATTTCAGTACATAATAATATTTAATACCAGCTCACTACATAATAATATTTCGACTAGATCACTACATAATAATAAAACGAGAACATACAACAAACTACTGACGTCTGCGGAATCTAGAAAGATGATAACTCATGTACCCCAGCAACTCCATATCAGACAAGGTCTCAATCACCTCCAAAATAGACCGGTCAAGACGAAAAATCTCAATAATCTCCCACTTGTCGGCATCAGTGATGGGCAAGAGAATGGCATAGCATCGGTCCACCACCCTGACGAAACGCTCTGTCTGAACGAAGGCCGGTTCGGGAGGAGCAACCCTACTAGATGTGGTGTGCGTCGACTGCTTCCATGCAGACTGAACTGGTGGTGGACTATCTGCGGCGTCCGGGGGACCAGGTGGGATCTGATAACTGCAAGTGGCTGCGCCAATGCATCCCCCAAAAAGCTGGTCCTGCTCACGAAACTTTAGAGGTGGTTGTATCCTAAACCTCTGGTACATGCGTGCAGCCCCATGCCACCAGTCATCTGATCCATCCAAGCAGTCCTACATAGCATCCCAAAAGCCGCCAGGTATTTGTAACAGTGCATTACATGAAGTCCAGGCCCTCTTCAAATTATCCCATTTGTTATTTATTTTGGTCTGAGTCACCTCGTCCTCAAACATATCATTGAACTCTGTCTGCACCGCAGTGAGGAATCTGGTGCTTCCTCGAAGATGAATATTATTGAGACAAATATCTATGAAAGGCCGTGCGGTCCACTGGCCATAAAGCGTTCGGGGCGTTGGAAGAGCCAGAAGCAGAAGTAGAAGAATGTGCCATTTGATTGAAAAAAGAAAAAATAAACAAAAAAATTAAACGTAAACAGAAAAATAAAAAATTACCTTAAGGAGGTAGAATGTAGCAGAAGCAGGAAGAAGAAGCGAGAGAAGTGAGGAGAAAAGGAAAAGGGGGGGGGGGGGAATTTATGGAGGAAGAGGGGGGGGGGGGGAGGAGCCAACGGCTCAAAATTGAGCCGTTGGCTCAACGGTCCTTAATGGACCATTGAACAACGGACGCGTCCTTTGTTTAATGGTCCGTTAAGGACCAAAAGAACGGGCCCTTAGTCCTTCTAAAACTACCTCAAACGAAGTTGATTCGATATAATATTGTTCGGCTGTAGTTTGAACTGTTGACCCGACCACAATAAACTGGACCAAACTGGATGCTAGTGCTAGTAATCTTATGATAATATAACTTATTCCTATTCAATTTTGATTTTAACATGTATATTTTACTTTCAACATATGTTTTTGTTATGTTAATAGTAATTGTTATCACAAAAGAAAAAATTATAGCTTTACTACAATATTATCCAAATCACTTTTTTGAATAAATGATAATTATAATCTTATTTGAGTTATCTTACTTAATGTCTATGCTTTGATTAATACTGATGTTTGGTTAATAACTAAAACAACATCATTTATCATTAAATATAAAATTAAAGTTTTCATACAATTAGAAACTAATATTTCAATTCAAGAAAACATTATGTGTTTTAACCTTTAAGGGACACAACGTCACATAGTCATAAATTGATTGTTTATTGAAGTAGTTCTCTTATTGCATATTTAATACGAACTCAAACCGAACGGAACCAAATTCCACAGATCGAACAGAAATGGAACCGTTTAGACGATTGGTATAATAATTTGTATTTTGATCAACTGTTTGATGTAGTGCAGGTGCGGTTTGTACTCTAAACCGCACTAGATCGATCCATGCTCACCTCTAAGGGTTACGATGTTTTTGCTTTTATTGCTTAGGCGATTTCCAATGCATGCTCGTTGTTGCATTCAATAATATTTATTTACTGAAAAACAAATAAAATTGTTTTAAATATTTTTTTAGAGAAGGCAGATATGTAGCATGCGGCAGCATAGCTGATTAGATACCATAAGCAGTAAAATATATCCGATCAACAAGCTTGATCGATAGCCAAAATAAAAGTTAGGGATTTAAGTACCATCCCAATAATTTTTAGTATAGCATAGTAGTAGCATAAATATGTACATAAAAGTAAAACAACTACAACGCAAATCTACAGTAGCATGCACATGTAAAGAAACTTCCATTGAGTCCACCAACACTAGAGCTTCTCTGATATTCATCGAGTTGAACTTCATTACGGATGGTCAGTCTAAATGGAGTTGAACTTTGTTATTTTAAATATTTATATTATCTTTACCTCGGAAATTAATGGTGGAATATAGAAGGGGTTTATCGTGTAATTAACAATCTTAACATGTATTCCTAGGAAATATGTAAACATTTTTCTACTAATAATCAACCCCTTTGGTTTTTTAGCTCTCCAACAAATTAATTTCGTCTTTTAACATTCAATTTTCCTTCGAGATTCCACTAAATGCGGTGTAGAATATACGATTTACCTATATTTGTAAAAAAAAACCTCAAGTGTTTATGTTATGTACCCCGCTTAGAGCATGTTCAAGAGTACCCAAAACTAATCAAAAGTTACTCATTCTAATTATAGTGCTTGATAACTCATTATAAAAAACTTATAAAAGTAATTGACAAGTAGAAATACCAGAAAAATGATTTATTACTTGTATCTCATACCCCGCTCGGATCTCTTACTCCACATCTAGTTTTAATCTAATGTTTTTACCTTCCTCCAACTAGTCAGTGACCCTGTCTTCTATTCGCTTCGACTTCACCTCTTCTAGCTGCGACGCTGCCTTAATTCCTCTCGATTTTCCCACTCCACCCTTCCTTCTGTCGCTTCCCGCCGAGCAGCTTAGGATCCCTCACTCCCTGGTTCTTTTGATGCCTACTTCTTCCGTTCGCGACTTCACTGGATCTTTTGTTGTTTCCCTCTCTGCCCTATACAGGTTGGCGATTCACACTTTGAAAGGCAAGCTACTTCCAAGTTCTTGTATTTTGGCTGTGGATCGAGCAATCAACGTGCTGATGTTTGAATTGTTTCTTGTGTCTGGTTTGGTGGTGGTTTTGGCTTTGTTCTTCGGTCTCGTCGCTGTTGGTCGGATCTGCTCAGTTTCGATAGTTTTCAGGTGAGTTTCGGTTACTCTTGAGTGTTTCGTCTTGGGATTGGTTGGTTGTTGGTCGAGTGGTTGCCATTGAGGTTGTTACTGCAGTGTTTTGGCTTGTTTTTCTTTGGCTATGCTTTTTTCTGAAGCTTGTTACACCTTACTGGGTAGGTTTTGGTATATTCGTGTTAGATGGATGGTGATCCTGCTACTCATCTGTTGAGTGTTGTATCTTGTGATTGCCTAGTGCTTCATTGTCTTAAAATCATCTCTTTGTGTGGTGGAGTTGTCTTGTGATAGCTGTGCTACTTTGTTGACACTATGTTCTTGCAATTTTTACTCCCTTAGTGGAGCCAATTAGTTATGATGTGAAAGCCTTGTACTTCTGTGTAATTGTATACCGTTATATCTGTCTCCCTACATGGAATATTAATCCCATCCTGTGTGGTGTAGAATGTTAGCAGCAGTTAGACAATCTGCCTATCTCCTGTATATTTTTTACTTAGTATTTGTTGTAATGAAATAGTGTTACATATCACTATAAAAAACGATCAGCTTTGCCAAGAAAACTTATATTAACATATCCCAAAATATTTTTGATGGATTATGTTCCTTTTTTAACTTAAAAAGTAAAATGTTTCAAACACATCTGCTTATAAATCACGACTTAAAGTTAACTGAAAGTCATTATTCAATTATTGTTTTAAAAGAGCTATAAAATAGGTTGTTGTCAAACGAACCTATATCTCTACGTTATTTTTAGATAAACTTAAGCAAGTCACAATAACTATTTTCAACAACTATTTGATTCTCCTCGACTTGAACACATCTTGTAACGACTCATAAATTTGTCATTTATAATATAATGATATTTGATTTATTTAAATTAAAAGAAAGCTTTCTTTTTAGTTTTTTATGCATTTCATCTTTAAAATTTTAGGTTACATTTTAATTTAGTCAAATAAATATATATCATTTGAGATTGATCAGTTGGGACTGGTTAGCAATGGCATATAAGTCATGTTATACTATTAAATAACAAGCCTTCTATTATCTATTTTAGTTAGTACATGTGCTTGGGAATCCTTGAAAATTGAAAAAAAAACCACGATTTCACTATGACTACAATTTTAGAGAGACGTGAACATACAAGCATGTGGGGTCGCTTCTGTAGCTGGATAACCGACACTGAAGACCGTCATTACATCGGATGGTTTGGTGTTTTGATGATCCTAACTTTATTGACTGTTATTTCTGTATTTATTATTGCCTTCATTGTTGCTTCTCCAATAAATATCAATGATATTCATGAACCAGTTTCCAGGTTTTTACTTTATGGAAACAATATTATCTCTAGTGCCATTATTCCTACTTCTATAGCTGTAGGTTTTCATTTTCACCCGATATGGGAAGCAACATTTGTTCATGAGTGGTTATACGATGGCGGTCCTTATGAACCGATTATTTCACACTTCTTAATTGGTGTAGCTTGTTACATGGGTCGTGAATGGGAACTTAGTTTCCGTCTAGGTATGCATCCTTGGATAGCTGTTGCATATTCAGCTGTTGTTGCAGTTGCTACAACTTTTTCTTGATCTATCCTATGGGTCAAGGAAGCTTAGAATTAAACATTTGCATTTAAATCTGGGTCACGTACGTTTAGTTTGAATTAAAGTAAATCAATCAATCATTTAATTGGAAATATTCAATTTTGATATGTTAGTGTGAAATCAGTCGATAATATAATTATAGAATATGGATTTTTGAATTATAAATATATTACATGGAAATTTTCTAGAAAAAATATAATTAAGATGTCGATGTTTGTTTCATCGAATTTCAATTTCGGTAGCTCCATTTAAATTGATTTATATAATTGACTAACGATTATTGGTTACATATATAACGTAAATAATGAAATTCACAATTGCACACGAGTGATAAAATATAAGTTTTTAATGTGTTATATCTCCTGTATCGACACACCGAACATGATGATATTTCATCCCATATTTTTAGACATTCGGTTTAAACAGTGCAGTTGTTTGATTTTAAGCTAATGGTGTATGTTGTTAGTTGGCTGACAAAAGCACATGTACTAATATGATGATATTTCATCCCATATGTTGTTAATTTTAAACGTGTAAGTTGGATTGATCGGTTTGCACCCAGTCACACAAATGGAGCGAGAATAGGGAAGCTAAAAAATTTTCGTTTAACTTTTCTTTTACCTTATTATTTTAATGTGAAAGCTTTGTTACCTTCATTTCTTCTTCGCCACTTCATAGCAGTTGCTCTAATTCTCATCAAATATAAAAGCATAGTTAATATATATATAGGAAATGTATATGGACACAAAATATAGGCACAATTGGTGATACAATGAATCAACGCTATTTGATTTCCCTATGAATTCCATCTTTCATATAAAAACAAAAAAAATCAAACGGTCTAGATTTTGTTCCTCTTAATTTGAGTTTAATTTTGCATTCCGATAGTCGACCATATATGTATATATACATACATACATACATATACATACATACATATACATACATACATACATACATACATACATATATATATATATATATATATATATAAGAGAATTTCTAATAAGGAAGGTTTTAGGACAGAACACTTATTAGTTGCGACTAGTGATCTCTTCGCCTGTTTTCCCCATGCGTGAGTGTTCCTCTTCCCTATCTTTTCTCATTTCCTTTTAATCGTTTTCTATCCAAAACCTTCAACGAATGCTTTCATTGATAAGACTTCTGTTTTCATTTATTTTTTTCATTTTATTCTGCAATCTAAAGTCAGATCTGTTAAATACGCAGATGACCAAATCTCCAGATATTACGCCCTATACCTAGAACTACGCACCACTATATTGCAGATCCTTCATATCTGATGCACATCTGTTTGAAACCTGGAGATCAAGACTTTGGGGGAGTTGGGATCTGGCATCGCCGACACAAGTGTTGAATCACTTCCGACTCCTCATAACCGATCTGCTGGCTCTTCATCTTTTTGTGCATCTGGTGTGCTGTGGTTCTGATTATCTTGCGTGTGATTTGGGATTTTAGGGTTTGGATGATTTTGGTCTGAAGTTTCTGTTGAGGATAGTGTTATTTCGAGTTTGAAGGTGAGAACCAAAATATGGATTCAAAATTATTCTGGCTTATGGGTTTCTTTTGTCTACGGTTTAAATAGATCTGAATCCGTTGGTATAGCATAGTTGGATTAAAATATATTGGTCAAAAGGAGATAAGAATTTTAGTTATTTTAATGAAGATGTTGGCCTCTTCATTGTTAATGGCGTCTAGCGAAGGCTTCCTATCTCATACTTCATGGATGACAGTATGCTATTACATCCAACTACCTGTCCCAGTTCTTTAATGTCAATGTTTATGATCTGTTTCTGTATTTTGTATTGGATCCTCTTGTTTTTGATGAGATATCAGTTCCTTATACAATATAGTTGAAAATCATCTGAATGGGATGATATTACATTGTGGGGAAAGGAATTGTATTATCAATCGGATAATGTGATTGGATTGAACATATTTTGGGATTTCTGCATGCAGTGCTCGCTGTCTTCAATGCCATTTACATTTTTTCACACCCAACGACCTCAGCTCTTATATGTTATTAACATAGTTGGCTCTTTTGGACTTAGGCGCCAGCTACATTTGGTTAAGGGTTGTTACTTCACGGAAGGTATTGTTCTGTGATCATTGTATATATATTACTGTATTGGAGTTTGGAATTATTGATGATATGGTGGTTTGTTTGCAAGTGATTTCAGATATTGGACGAATGTTGTTGCTTTCAACCGATTATACTAGAGTGGCGCTAATGCAAACAACTATGCTCTAATGGGTCTTGAGTGGTGTAGTGGGGTTCCTGCTATCTTCTTGTGACTAATCTTCCTGCATTCTACTGTATATTGAGGTTCCAGTTGCAAGTACCAATCGTTTTTACTATCACAGCAATTGGAACTTTCGGGGTTACCAAGCATTATCGCAGATTTATATGCAAAAGTTTACGGAAAATGACGCAAAGAGAGGGATGGATGTTATTGGGTGGAATATTTTATTACTGCAATGGTTTATCCGGCTTTGAACCTATGATGGACAGTGTTGGCATGTGTGAGGTGATAGTGAGGTGCAGTGGTCTGCACACCAATGGGATGAAGGCCTCATCATGGGTCGTTCTATGTTAATTATGTTCATAGTCACTTGTTTTTTCAGTTTTTGTTCGCTTTTGGTTTATGTTTGTAATGGTTAGTATGCTAACCTCCTTCTTATACATTTTTGTTTATCAATACAGTGAACCAATTTTCAAAATATATGTATGTATGTGTGTGTGTGTGTATATATATATATATATATATATATCTGTGTGTGTGTGTGTGTTGTGTGTGTGTCTGTGTATTCAAGATCATTATCACCTTAAAACTGAAACCGACTCCCCTTCATTACCTCTTACCCCTCTCACCACTTGTCTGTGTCGAAATTGAATTTATTTTAAATTAATTTTGATTAATATGTAAAATAGCCATTTTGTAAACGGTCTCGAATTTTATTGGAACCAGTTTCAAATTTGGTAAACGATTGTAAACATTGAATGATAAATTATCGGAACTTTTGTGTGGTTATACGACCAAAAAACATTGAACGATAAATTAGAGGAAAAATAATGTTATACCAAAATTAGCACTGAGACAGGATAACTGTGAAGGGGTATCGGGCCGTCACAAACAAAGAAGAGTAATCCGTAAGCAGAAGCCAAGCACAAGGTAAAACCGAGAGCCTAAAAGAAGTATCTGGAAGGGTAAGAAACCGACATCCGCAACAAAGAAGGAACCTCGAATCCAGTATGAAAAGAGACTGCTAGCAATGTAATTCCGGCAGGACGGGTTACCGACAAGAAATCATCCAAAATCGGGAGCTAATGAAGAGAAAAGACCAAGGACACTGCAACCCGAGACGCAGAAGGACGAAAGGGCTATCAGCATTAACTTGCTTAATGCTGATACATTAAGAGGCAAAAAGCATCAAAATATGGGGTTTGAAACACAAGGAAATTGTCCAGGAGCTGGTTACCGAGACCCCCATTAGGTGATCACCCAGAGGCCACTTTAGTAAACAATTAATAAAGCCCCGGAAGCAAACCTATGGAAAGCCGAGATTCACTTCAGGAACCTACCGAAAGGCAGGTCAGAACCTCGAAGAAAGACAAGCTATGCACACTAATCTACTTAGTGTCGGTACCGACAGGGGTGGCGGATTCGGTAACCATTCCCTTGAATCATGAAGGCAAGTTCCACGAAGAATTAATAACAAGAACGAAATCCCATGACTGAAAGCCTATATCTGAAAGCCTAAAGCCTTCCTAAAGCTATCCATACCGAAAGGCTTGGTATTGATACAAAGAAGATAGAAACAACATCAAAGAGAAGCTACAAAGACCGAGACCATCTTTCCGAGAGCCAGGACCGGAACCCTAAAAGCCTCCGAAACCAAAGGGGAAAAGAGGCCGAGAGCAAAATCCTTCGGCACCAAAGGGTACAACGGTCGAGAGCCAAAGGGAAAAGCAACCGATGGGGGCCTTTGCTCGCCCAATAACAGAAGGGTCCCTGTTTATTTATAAATAAGACCCTAGGGGTCACATTTTTTGGGCTGAATTTTCATTTTTCTCAATCTTGTTTCATGAGCAAACCCTAATTTCCAAATTGAATTGGGGATTTCTTCAACTCTTGTAATACATCCACAATTAATAAAAAGGAGAAGTCTGGAACTTAAGAAATTCTCGATTTGATAATCATATTGTGTTTATAATGATAAGACACGGAGTCAACGTTAAACTTTCTTATGGTAGAGTAATCACAGTTCTTTTGTAGGAGGTAAGGTCCTAAATAAAACCAAGGATTCCCCCCTTTCGAGTGGTCCATATGTGACTTAACTCTCTCATAGTAAGCCTAATGCAACCCGACCTCGGGAGGGAGCTTGCCGTAAGCTTTTGGCTTGATAACTGACACAAACAAGGCCTCTTTGGGCTGGTTCGATGTTGAAGTATCATGTAAGTCAATAAGTGTTATGACATGAAAACAACCCGGGTGTTGTGAGGCATTAGCCTGTTTCCTCTTAGCATAATGTATATTATTTTATCTAGGGTCTAAGGGTGATTGTGGCTTAGAGTTTTAGTCTTATTAAACTTGTAAAACCTTTCTCCAAGGTTGTCATTAACTTCGTAGTCTTGTAAACGTGATATTCATTCCTCAAGGGAAGAGTAACTAATCTTCGGACTTAAGGTCTTGGTGCCTAAAAACAGTGGAACTAGTTAAAGGGCACTGATTCAAGGCTATGTTCCAATAACTTTTAAATCACCGTTGCATCAAACTTTCTAAGCATATGCCTTGTTCATCCTAGTTCGCGTGTTCTCGAAATATATTGTTAACAAATAATATAATAAAATATTGAAATATATTTGCTTATAATTAATCTCCTCTTCTATCCATGTCCTTCTTTCTCATATCCTTCATGCATGTAGTCGCTGCTCTTTGTTCCTTCAGAAATGAATATAAAACCCACTTCTTTCAAAATTCAAAACAAATAAAATCCAAAAATATTAAAAGAGCTTTTCTTTGCACTCTAAATGTTGAGATCTAGAAGCTACTAAAATCTTGAAGGGTATGATCAACATTTACAGAGGCTGACATTTTTATATTGAAACCAAACTCTCGTTTTGGGTTAGGGTTTGGGGTATTTCAAAGTCTAGAAGGTGATAGCTCAATTCGAGCCTAGAGAATTCCCAGTGAAAAGATGTTTTGGGTGTGGGTTTCATTGGTGATTCGAACCTATCTAGAAGAGTTCGGCATTTTAGGCATGAATGCCATGCATCAGGTCGCGTTTGTCAAGGGAGGAGCGGAGGAGATCTTACAATGCTAGATGGATTGGGATTTTGGAGAGAGGAGCTCTGGAATAGGTTCAGTTGGATTTCGTGGTGAAGCTAGGAGAAGAGAGGGGAGTATGGTTTATGTTACCTACAAGGAGCGGGAATGCTGAAAATTAGGAATGGGGAAGGAAGGTTATAGATGTAATTAAGGTCAAATAATAGTTAATACATTTTTAATTACGTACAAACTTGTAACATCCACGTTGATTTCATATGTGACCAGATTGATACGAAACAAGTTACGTTGGGATCATATACACGAAGTCTATGCATATGAGTTGGATTTGGTTCATTTGGAATTGCTTGGAATTTTATCTAATTTTAAATGCATGTTTGAAATTAGACAAATCAACGTAAATCATTGAATTAGAATTGATGGTGAGTTAACTCTCACACTTTCTGGAATATTGTAATTTGTATAATAATATTCATTGTTATTAGTATAAAAACTGTACATTTGAATGATTAAATAACTTATTGCTTTGTTGGTGGTTGTCGATATATATGTATGTATATATATATATATATATATATATATATATATTATCGCATGTGAACGGATGACCTTTAAGATTACCCACTTTTAAACAGAAGATTCATCTTAAATGAATTAGATTATATTGTCTAATTCATATGCATATATTAACTGATATATGAGCAGTGATGCAGGAGGATAGGTTGGAGGGATCCAACAAGCGTTCTCAATGCTTTGGATGTTACTTACTTTTATATTTTACACATACGAACTTTCTAACACAAGTAACATGAAAATCATATTTGGATGATGATTGTTGAATTAAATTCAACACTGTTGTGTTATTAATCAATAAACAATATTGGTTAAGTTATCGGCAGTATATGGCTTAAAATCTATCTTTTTAAGACGTTGATTCGCCATCAAGCAAATTGACTAAGTTTGAAGTTATAAAATTTAATTTTATAATAAAAGTTAGGTTTTAAATTATATTTAGTATAAGTTATATAAAATATTTTCTTAAAATAAATCAATATTTATAGTTGGATTTTATAATGAAACTATAAAGTGAAATTTCTATTTGATAAACAAGTTTTATAATTAAAGATTTTGAATGTTAAAACTTAATCGAGTTTTGTAATATGCTTTATGGAATATAAAAGAAGATTCTAGAAATTGTTTTGAACATGTTAATAAATGGATTTATTTAACTTGTAGCATGATGCAGAAATGATCTTAGTTTTTAATATTTAGATTTACGAAAAGTTAGCTATTTATAAAAAAATTTATAAATGATTTAGTCTGAATACGAAATAAATTATAAAAGATTTAATTGAAAATCAATCAAATCTTGGTAAGATTTGAAGTCTTTTAGGAATAAAAAATATGTTTTATAATAAAATTTATAAAGGATATTGTAAAAAATCGAAATTTTGTAAACAAGGTTTATAAACGAGATTTAAAATTAATTTAATGGTTTTAAATATGTGTTTACTTAATAAATGAATTGAGTAAAAATGATTTTTTGAAAGAGATTTTCAAATGCAAGGAAGGGTTTTTAAGACCCTATTTAAATTGAATAGTCAATGGAAATTATTGTGACATTTACTGAATGTTAGGTTTTACATTAACAAACTTCTATTAATCTTAAAGATAAAAATGTTGTTGAGCCACGGTCTGAGAGGTAAATAAAATACCCCAACTTGAACGACTTCACCGTTATCCAAGGGATGATATTTATTTGAAAACAAAAGTGGATGTTGTAAATTAAATTACTATTTCCATAATTGATGTAATATGCTTTAATTTGTAAAGTTTAAATATTAAATAAAAAGTTTGTAATAAGCAACGTATCACATGACATTTTTTGGCCATGTATGATTTGTAATTGTACTTATATCATTCGGTTAAGTATATAAAGCTATTTTCTAAGTAGTGAAATACCATTCGGTTAAGTATATAACGCTATTTTCTAAGTAATGAAAATATCACGATTTGTGAATACACTTATTTCAAAGAGATAAGTGCATGACTATGGTTTTCGAAGTAGTGGAAACAAGAGATTTGTGAATATACTTATCCCATTGAGATAAGTATATGAAATCGATTTTTAAGAATCGATAAAATGATTTTAAAGAATGGTTTTAATTAAAAGGTCCTACACTGCTAGTGTACTTAATTATTCAATTATAGATGGATAGTTAAAGAACCGACTATCAATAAAATTCCATTTTAACTTATAATATGTTGGTTCGAGGAACTAGAATTGGAACTAGATCCAAAACTACTTCGAACCGACTTTGCGTTCTCGAATTTGTAGGTATGCTTATACAAAGACAAAGTGCTGAGGGTGCAAGGGTTACTTGCTAATAATCCTATTGATGTAGTAAAGGTAATGCCTTCGGTTCGTTCTGTTCCTGAACAACTTGTAAGGATAAATGTTATCGATACATTGCCATTGAAGGGAGATGAACATTCTAAGATGAAATGTCATATATGAAAGACAAAAACGTACCCTCTATCCTCATCAGTTTGTAATGACTAAAATCAGTGGAGATGCAACAAGGTTATTATAACACCCTACGTCCATTAATGTCACTCGCAAAGGGAATGCATTAACTTCCACGGAGCATTTTAAGTGAATATAGAATGGAAAATCACAACAAGACAGATATAAAGCAGTACTTGAAAATTTAAAACTTTATTTATTGCAGCAGAAGGTAAATATGTTTGGTTACATCATCAAAACCATAAGCCAAAGTCAAGTACATCATATGCATCTTGATAAAACAAAGTACATAAACTGAAAGACATAATCCCCAACATCAAAATAGCCATAAATAAAGAGAAGCTGAACTTTACTTCAGTTATCCAAGAAATCTTCTAAAAGCAGTCCAAAATCAAGCTCCACTGGTGCTAATTCCAACCTGAGCATCTGGGTGGGGGGGGGGGGAAGGAGAAAAGAGGAGGAAACAAAGGGGGTCAGACATAAAGTCTGGCGAGTGCGATAACTTTAACAACACAATTAACAAAGTAACCAGGCTAAGGCATAAGTTGGAAAATAAGGAAATGATCATGAACCATTGAGTATGGCAGAGTAAACAAGGAAACAAGATGAATAACGATATCATTTAAGCGCACCTAAACCACTATAGGATGATTGCTAAACTACACCAACACTATAGGATAATTGCTATACTGCACCACCACTAGTCACCCTAAGGTTGATCCCGCCTACAGACTTAATAATGATATTGGTAGTTTCGTGCACCCCTAGCTGCCTTCATAGGTGCCGCCTGCCCCTATCTCCACTAGGTGTACCCACTACCCCCCAAGCGATCGGCTCCCTAACTCGTAGATACCCGTGCTGACCCCACAGTGGGGTGTATCACTCCCCAAAGTGGCAACCTGATACCACCAAGAATGCACGGCTTATACCTACACGATGCAACAACGTCTTACCTACCAGCCCGGGTCCACACACGCATATGAACCCGTTGGACTTACGTTGCCACCGCTAACCCGGTTTGGCCTCTTACAGTCAAGCCCAATATGCGTGTCCCGTCCTTGACTTGGGTCGAGCCCACAAAGATACGTATGGGTTACTGGTTGAAATGGGCCCCCATTACTTGACACAAGCTATCCACCTAAGCTTGGTCCCCTCTAGTACATCCCACTTAACCCACTTCTTATTCATGTTTCAATTACATGCTTCAATTTTGGTTAAGTGTTTCTAATCGTATTTCCAATGCCACCCAAGGCACGAACTAGATTCCACATGCCACCCAAGGCACCCACTTAACCCCCTCATGTCCCACTACATGCTTATCTGGTTAAGTGTTTCTTAATTCATTAAGACCGTAACCTCATAAAGACCTCTCACATTAGACTGGCATTTGTGGCAGCTGGATTTGTCGGGCGGGTCCAGGCAGTCTTACAACACAAAAGAGCCTAACCTCGTGTCTTTACAATTGTTACGTATTTAGTTTATGCCTAAGACCTCTCACATTAAACTGACATTTGTGGCAGCTGGATTTGTCGGGCGGGTCCGGGCAGTCTTACTCCACAAAAGAGCCTAACCTCGTGTCTTAGACAATTAATTACTCCTAATTAATCATTACCCAAATTTGAATTACTTTCCCTATTCAAATTATCAATCAATTCCAAATTTAACGATGTCCATAATTGACTCAATTATGTCCATCCATTTATGGTATGTAAAATCATACCAATTTTCACCCCAATTACATTTTATGCCTTTTAAGGCATTTATGCCAATTAAATCTTTTAATATTATCCTCTTTACCCCACGTTGTACGTTTGTTCGTTTAACGTAAAATATACATTAGACTCGAATAGTCTAACTCATGGAATAAAGAGAAAACATACCAATATACACATAATTAAAACATAAATCTCAACATAGGGGTGAACTTGCATGTGTGAATGATGTTCTACATCTAAAACTTGCATAGGCCAAAGTTACAACTTGCATAAACAACATATGTCATGGATCCAAATCTAAAGGTGTGAACTTGATGAGATAATAGCCACAAACTTGCATAAACAACATATGTCATGGATCCAAATCTAAAGGTGTAAATTTGATGAGATAATGGCCACAAACTTGCATAAACAACATATGTCATGGATCCAAATCTAAAGGAGTAAACTTGCATAGGTAATAACCCTAGACTTGCATAACACGATTCATATCCAACTTATAAACTCACATATGTGATTTATACATCGCAACAATGGTGCAAACTAGTATCTAACATGTAAAGTATCATGTAGAATTTAGCATATAACTCACTCATGTCATAGCCTAACTTTCAATTAAATTTTCACATAAACTAGGTGTCATAACCATGTATGGTCACATATAATTCTACCCAACTTGTATACGATTCATGTTTGAATCAAAATCTAAACTTGCCTACATATGAATCAACATAACCAAACTAGCATATGAAACATGATGATTTGATTGTATATAAAATTACAACATGGAATCAATACTTCATATCACATCCATACAATCCGCATTATATCTTAATCCAATTAAATTACTAATTATTTCGTTAAAACTACCGAACTCACTACTCAAAAACAGTCTTGAGTTCTGAATTCTGATTTCTGGAGTTGAATTAGCTCTCCTTTGAAGAAGATTCACTGCTAGGGTTGAGTAGTTCTGATTTGATTTGCTGTTCTTCCTCTTTAATTTGGTGGCGGCTGCTCTAGGGTTCAAGACAACAGCATGACGGCCATAGTTTCAGTTTAATTTCTGATTTAGGGTTTGAGTCTATGGGTCTTTTTATAGAGTTTTGAATTAATTTAAGTCGTCGGATGATCTTAGGGTTAATCAAAACCATTCAGTCATGATAGGGTGACACCTCAGCCCTAATGACTCAGCAAGGAGTTAGAAAGGGCTCAGCAACATGGGTCAACCTGAACCAGAAAGCTGTGCAGGCCTCGGCCTGGGCGCACTTTGCAGGTGCGCCAGTGCAAATTTGTACTGGCGCACTTCCCAAGTGCGCCAGTGCAATTTTTTTTCTTTCTCTTGCCACCAATCTTCGTTCGTCCATAACTCCTTCATCCGGTACCCGTTTCCCGCAAACTCGGACTCTATTTCAACCAGAATTCCGAGACAAACACAATGGCGCAGCCAAATTCCCTTAATTCTCACGTCTGAGATTAATTATTCTTTAATTTAGTTAATTCGCTTATTCAAAAACCCGGGGTGTTACATTCTCCCTTCCTTAAAGGATTTCGCCCCCGAAATCTCCAAGTTAAGGAGAATGCATATCCTACCATCCAAACAACCATCTTCTCAACCATCAAACACGGGCATCCATTGTCCTTATAAAATTTCTAATGCTGTATGAACATATGCAAGAAGTGTGTGTATATGTTTCTTATCTAATGCAAAATCAGGCGGTCTACTGATTCAGTTGACCTCCTTAATGCAAACCATGATAGTGCCATGCGTCCATTATGTATGCGAAAGAACCCAATCGATACATATTATTTCTACATGTGTGCACCACCATTCACGTAAATGCAACATCCATATGATGGTACAACCATTATACATCCATTACTTAAATATGTACACACATTTATATGCAATATGCAATATGAAGTGACTGAGCCAATCTAGTGTCTAAAGTGTGTGTATATGCATCCACGAGCAACCACTTGCATCCACATGCATCCATCATACATAACATGTCTCAAACACATGTTTCAACCATAGGACTACCCTATCTAAAGGTCAAAGATACTAGCGAGAGGATATAGTAAAGGTAAGATAAGTACAAGGTAAGCGATAAAGGAGAAATCAAAAGACATACCCTCGAAAAGAAAAGGGTACAATGAACGCTTCTTCGCTTCCGTCTCCCAAGTAGCGTTGCTCTCATCATCTCCCCATTGCACTTTGACTAGTTTGACCTCTCGATTCCTCAACTTCTTAATCTCCGACCCAAGAATGCATGTAGGAGCTCGTCGTATCGTCGCATCACGCTCGATCTCCACCTCTTAAGCAAGCTCGGCTCTACCACTTCCACGGTCTCGTGCAAGCACTTCCTCAAATGTGATACATGGAATACGTCGTGTACACCACTAAGTCTCTCGGGCAACTCAACTCTATACGCCATCTGTCCAATCCTTTCTTTAATAGGAAACGACCCTACGAACCTTGGTGCTAACTTCCCAACGGACCCAAAGCGAATGACGTTCCGTAATGGAGACACCTTGACAAAAACCATGTCCCCAACATCAAACTCAAGATCTAACCTCCTCTTGTCCGCATAAGATTTCTGTCTATCTTGCGCCGTCTTCATCCTCCTTCGAATCAAATCGATCTTTTCTGAAGTCTCTCTAATCATATCTGGCCCAAGTATGATCTTTTCTGTAGACTCCCACCAACATGTAGGCGAATGGCACGGCCGTCCGTAAAGAGCCTCGAACGGTGCCATGCCAATACTAGACTGAAAGCTATTATTATATGCGAACTCTACCAACAGAAGATGTTCCTCCCATGTACCTCCGAAATCTAAGACACATAACCTCAATAAGTCCTCTAGAATACGATTCACCCTCTCAGTCTGGTCGTCCGTTTGAGGATGATATGCGGTGCTTAAACATAACTGAGTCCCTACCGCTTCTTGCAAGCTCTTCCAAAATTCACTAGTGAAGATAGGATCTCGGTCGCTCACTATGCTAGAAGGAATACCGTGCAAACGAACTATTTCTCGAATGTATACGGAGGCTAACCATGGAGCAGTCCTCTTACTCTTCACGGGAATGAAATGGGCGCTCTTAGTAAGTCTGTCTACCATGTCCCAAATCCCCGTATTACCCTTCCTCGATCTTGGTAATCCGTCAACAAAGTCCATCAAAACACTTTCCCACTTCCATTGTGGGACCTCCAATGGGTGAAGCAATCCACCGAGCTTCTTTTGCTCTGCTTTTACTTGTTGGCACACCAAGCATCTAGTGACAAACTTGGCCACATCTTTCTTCATGCCGGCCCAAAAGTAAACTCGTCTCATGTCCATGTACATCTTGTCCCCGCCGGGATGGATGGTCATCTTCGAACGATGTGCATCATCAAGAATGGTCTTCCTTAGTTTCTCGTCTTTTGGTACACAAAGTCTACCGTCCCTACGCAACCAACCCTTATCATCTAGGGTATAGCTACGGAGATGGATCGATGACTCCCTTCTTTTGAGCTTTTCTACTAACTCAACCAACTGTGGGTCATCTCGCTGTGCCTCGCCAATCCATCCCAAAAGCGTAGGTCTGACCTCCAAGGATGCTAGCAAACCAGGTACGAAGTCAATGGAAGGTGTAAAGTCAAACGTAGAAATGAACTCTAAACTTCGCCGTTCAACAAACAACGGACTCAAGGATAACCTTTTTCTACTTAAGGCATCTGCCACCACGTTACCCTTGCCAGGGGTATATGCTATCTCGAAGTCGTAGGATGCTAAGAATTCCATCCACCTTTGCTTCCTTAAGTTCAAGTCCTTCTGAGAGAATAAGTATTTCAGCGACTTGTGGTCAGTGAACAATTCGAATTTTTCGCCAAGAAGATAATGACGCCAAGACTTAAGCGCGAAGATAATAGCGGCCAACTCTAGGTCATGTGTAGGGTAATTTCTCTCATGTACTCTCAATTGCCTTCCACCATAGGCTATTACCCTTCCCTCTTGCATTAAGACTGCGCCTAGTCCTATCCCACAAGCATCGGTATAAACGGAAATGGCTTACTATCATCTGGCAACACTAAGACTGGGGCTGTGGTTAAATCTCTCTTTAAACGTTGGAACGCATCATCACAATCTATGTCCCACATGAAAGTTAAGTTCTTCTTCGTCAAGCGTGTTAATGGAGCTGATATTTTTGCGAAGTCTTTGATGAACTTCCTATAGTAGCCAGCCAACCCTAAGAAACTCCTCACCTCGGTAGCGTTTTTAGGAACCTTCCAATCTTGGATGGCCACTATCTTCGCGGGATCTACAGCTATCCCTTCTTTGGAAACCACATGCCCTAAGAATCGCACTTCCTTCCTCCAAAAGTGACATTTAGAAAATTTAGTTTTAAGGCTATGCGCTCGAAGAGTCTCCAACACTTCCCTAAGATGTAGGGCATGCTCTTCTCCGCTTTTAGAAATGACCAAGATGTCGTCCACAAAGACTACCACGAATCTATTAAGGTACTCCCTTAACACCCTACTCATCAAATCAACAAAGTATGCGGGGGCGTTTGTCAAACCTAAGGGCATCACAAGCCACTCGAAGAAACCGTCTGGAGTCCTAAAGGTAGTCTTGTCTATGCTATCCTCATCCACTCTCAACTGATGGAAATCAGTGGCTAAGTCCAACTACGAAAACACTGAGGCGCCAACTAACTGATCGAAGAGATCGTCAATCCTCGGTAGTGGGTGTCTATTCTTCTTAGTAAGCTTATTAAGTTCTCTATAGTCCACACAAAGTCTAAGGGACCCATCTGCCTTCGTGGCAAATACTACTGGAGCACCCCACTCCGATATACTACGTCTGATAAACCCCTTCTCAAGCAATTCTTTCACTTGCTTACTGAGATCTCTTCTCTCTCTTGGAGCCATGTGGCCACTGGCATTGCAACTGGCTTTGCTTTGTCCACTAGATATATTCGAAAGTCTATCTCACATTTTGGGGGTAAACCCCTCACCTCATCGAAGACATCAGCATATTCACGGACTATGGGAACAGAATGTAAATCATCATGAGATGCGTCAAGGGATTCTAGGTAACTAAGCATTACTGGACCTCTAGGGTCACAAGAAATATCAAGGGTCTTTCCAGAACGAGTCAACAATCTAACTACCCTTCTTTCACAATCTAGGATGGCCCCATATCTAGTTAGCCAATCCATACCTAGAATTAAACCGTAGCCCATGAAGCCAAGAACAAAATCGTTGCGCTCAAACTCAACGCCCAAGATAGACACTCTCAAATCCCGACAAATCATAGAAAGATGAGCCGAACCACCGATAGGATTTGAGACTACTAAGGGATCAGTAACTAGACTAGTATCAAGGTGCAGTGTTTCAACTAATGATGTAGAAATACACGAATGTGATGCGCCAGAATCAAATAAAGTACGGACAGGATGATCAAACAGAAAAACTAAACTTTCGACGGAAATTTCTCTACCTCATTCTTGCAGCGGTGGGACCACGAGAGCCTGAACTTGTCCCCTTGCCTGCCCTGGTGCCATAAGAGCCTGCACCTGTCCTCCCGAGGTAGACCCTGCCCTCTGCCCTTTCTTTGGGCAGTCCTTAATAAGATGTCCCGCCTCGCCACAGTGGAAACAACCGGTCTTCTTCTTCCTACAATCTTTGATTAGATGGCCGGGTGTCGCACAGTTAAAGCATCTTTTATTTCCCTTAGTATTGTTGCCTTTTCCACCTTTCTTGTTATGTTGTTGCTGTTGCGGCTTCTTTTGATCCCCTTTCTTCTCGGGTGCCTTATTAGCATTGGCGCCCTTCTCCTCTTCTTGCATGAGTGCCATGTCAACTAGTCTCTCGAAGGTAGCCCCCATGGGAATGTGGGTCATAGCTAACCCATGAAGCGGCTCATTTAAACCCTTAACAAATCTTAGGGCCTTCTTTTCTGGAGTATTTACCAAGTCCAAGACAAACCTTGCCAATTGGTTGAATTTGTTGACGTACTCTTTCACCGATAGATTCCCTTGCTTCAGCGCCAAAAACCTTTCCATGTATAGATTTTCTTTAGCCCGCGAGAGAAACTTCGCCTCAAACCTCTACCTAAAATCTGGCCATGTATCGACTGGATGTCCCCCATTAGTGACCTCCCACCAAAACGAGGCCTCATCTTTCATTAGCTAGGAAGCTAGCTGGACTTTTCTTTCATCATCCACTTCAAAGATTCCAAACAATTCTTCTAACTCCTTTAGCCAGTTACGAGCTTCAACAAATGTCTCCGTCCCGTGAAAAGGTTTTCCACCCATTGCTCTAAAGTCCTTACATATCTTAGCAAAAGTATCGACGCGAGAAGGAGGGGGAGGAGGAGTAGTATTTGCTGGACCTACAGTGGCGGCCCTAGCCTCAAGATATTGACGAAACCAACCGGGTACATAAACACCCTCTGGTATCTCAGATGCTTCAGACATGGTGAAACGAAAAAGGAAAGATTCAATATAAAAGAACCGAGGGAAAGATATATGGCTATTGGGGTTATGCTTTCAAAAATATACTTTTCTCTTGAAAATACTTTCCTTAAAACGTACTTTTGAAAGTACTTCTTTATAAAAATTGTTTTGAAAAATAGTTTTTCAAAATTCATATCTGTTCTGGTAACCTTCAGCTCTGATACCACATGTAACACCCCATGTCAATTAATGTCACTCACAAAGGGAATGCATTAACTTCCATGGAGCACTTTAAGTGAATATAGAACAGAAAATCACAACAGGACAGATATAAAGCAGTACTTGAAAATTTAAAACTTTATTTATTGCAGCAGAAGGTAAATATGTTTGGTTACATCATCAAAACCATAAGCCAAAGTCAAGTACATCATATCCATCTTGATAAAACAAAGTACATAAACTGAAAGACATAATCCCCAACATCAAAATAGCCATAAATAAAGAGAAGCTGAACTTTACTTCAGCTATCCAAGCAATCTTCTAAAAGCAGTCCAAAATCAAGCTCCTCTGGTGCTAGTTCCAACCTGAGCACCTGGGCGGGGGGGGGGGGGGGGAGGAGGAGAAAAGAGGAGGAAACAAAGCGGGTCAGACATAAAGTCTGGCGAGTGCGATAACTTTAACAATACAATTAACAAAGTAACTAGGCTAAGGCGTAAGTTGGAAAATAAGGAAATGATCATGAACCATTGAGTATGGCAGAGTAAATAAGGAAACAAGATGAATAATGATATCGTTTAAGCGCACCTAAACCACTATAGAATGATTACTAAACTACACCAACACTATAGGATAATTGCTATACTGCACCACCACTAGTCACCCTAAGGTTGATCCCGCCTACAGACTTAATAATGATATTGGTAGTTTCGTGCACCCCTAGCTGCCTTCATAGGTGCCGCCTGCCCCTATCTCTACTAGGTGTACCCACTACCCCCCAAGCGATCGACTCCCTAACTCATAGATACCCGTGCTGGCCCCACAGTGGGGTGTATCACTCCCCAAAGTGGCAATCCGATACCACCAAGAATGCACGACTTATACCTACATGATGCAACAACGTCTTACCTACCAGCCCTGGTCCACACACGCATATGAACCCGTTGGACTTGCGTTGCCACCGCTAACCCGGTTTGGCCTCTTACCGTCAAGCCCAGTATGCGTGTCCCGTCCTCGACTTGGGTCGAGCCCACAAAGATACGTATGGGTTACTGGTTGAAACGGGCCCCCATTACTTGACACAAGCTATCCACCTAAGCTTGGTCCCCTCTAGTACATCCCACTTAACCCACTTCTTATTCATGTTTCAATTACATGTTTCAATTTTGGTTAAGTGTTTCTAATCGTATTTCCAAATGCCACCCAAGGCACCCACTAGATTCCACATGCCACCCATGGCACCAACTTAATTCCCTCATGTCCCACTACATGCTTATCTGGTTAAGTGTTTCTTAATTCATTAAGACCGTAACCTCATAAAGACCTCTCACATTAGACTAGCATTTGTGGCAGCTGGATTTGCCGGGTGGGTCCGGGTAGTCTTACACCACAAAAGAGCCTAACCTCGTGTCTTTACAATTGTTACGTATTTAGTTTATGCCTAAGACCTCTCACATTAGACTGACATTTGTGGCAGCTGGATTTGCCGGGCGGGTCCGGGCAGTCTTACACCACAAAAGAGCCTAACCTCGTGTCTTAGACGATTAATTACTCCTAATTAATCATTCCCCAAATTTGAATTACTTTCCCTATTCAAATTATCAATCAATTCCAAATTTAACAATGTCCATAATTGACTCAATTATATCCATCCATTTATGGTATGTAAAATCATACCAATTTTCACCACAATTACATTTTATGCCTTTTAAGGCATTTATGCCAATTAAATCTTTTAATATTATCCCTTTTAACCCACGTTGTACGTTTGTTCGTTTAACGTAAAATATACGTTAGACTCGAATAGTCTAACTCATGGAATAAAGAAAAAACATAACAATATACACATAATTAAAACATAAATCTAAACATAGGGGTGAACTTGCATGTGTGAATGATGTTCTACATCTAAAACGTGCATAGGCCAAAGTTACAACTTTCATAAACAACATATGTCATGGATCCAAATCTAAAGGTGTGAACTTGATGAGATAATGGCCACAAACTTGCATAAACAACATATGTCATGGATCCAAATCTAAAGGTGTGAACTTGATGAGATAATGGCCACAAACTTGCATAAACAACATATGTCATGGATCCAAATCTAAAGGAGTAAACTTGCATAGGTAATAACCCTAAACTTGCATAACACGATTCATATCCAACTTATAAACTCACATATGTGATTTATACATCGCAACAATGGTGCAAACTAGTATCTAACATGTAAAGTATCATGTAGAATTTAGCATATAACTCACACATGTCATAGCCTAACTTTCAATTAAATTTTCACATAAACTAGGTGTCATAACCATGTAAGGTCACATATAATTCTACCTAACTTGTATATGATTCATGTTTGAATCAAAATCTAAACTTGCCTACATATGATTTATCATATGAATCAACATAACCAAACTAGCATATGAAACATGATGATTTGATTATATATAAAATTACAACATGGAATCAATACTTCATATCACATCCATACAATCCGCATTATATCTTAATCCAGTTAAATTACTAATTATTTTGTTAAAACTATCGAACTCACTACTCAAAAACAGTCTTGAGTTCTGAATTCTGATTTCTGGAGTTGAATTAGCTCTCCTTTGAAGAAGATTCACTGCTAGGGTTGAGTAGTTCTAATTTGATTTGCTGTTCTTCCTCTTTAATTTGGTGGCGGCTGCTCTAGGGTTCAAGACAACAGCATGACGGGCATAGTTTCAGTTTTAATTCTGATTTAGGGTTTGAGTCTATGGGTCTTTTTATAGAGTTTTGAATTAATTTAAGCCGTCGGATGATCTTAGGGTTAATCAAAACCATTCAGTCATGATAGGGTGACACCTCAGCCCTAATGACTCAGCAAGGAGTCAGAAAGGGCTCAGCAACATGGGTTAGCCTGAACCAAAAAGCTGTGCAGGCCTCTGCCTCGGCCTGGGCGCACTTGGCAGGTGCGCCAGTGCAAATTTGTACTGGCGCACTTCCAAAGTGCGCCAGTGCAATTTTTTTTTCTTTCTCTTGCCAGCAATCTTCGTTCGTCCATAACTCCTTCATCCGGTACCCGTTTCCCACAAACTCGGACTCTATTTCAACCAGAATTCCGAGACGAACACAATGGCGCAACCCCATTCCCTTAATTCTCACGTCTGAGATTAATTATTCTTTAATTTAGTTAATTCGATTATTCAAAAACCCAGGTTGTTACAGTTATGTGGATCCCAGACATTAGGTTTTATTCACCACCAATCTAGAATGGTCGACCCTTTTGATTATTGTATGGTTTCCAGTCATAACTGTGGTAGTTGCCTATTCAGTACTATAAAGTTAAGTGATAGGCCAGTTTTGTGTTATCGAAGAGTCATAGGTTAACACTCGGTATGCTTATCTAAAGAAGTGATGTGACAGGATCGTATGGAAATTCAAACTCCAATACAAGCTCGTACAATTTTAGATGTAAACCAACTATGTCAGAACGTGAGATGCAAGCTTTTCGGCTATATTCCTATTTTATTTTAAGATGATATAATAGACATTAGTATAATGTCAATGGATTTGATATTAAAGTGTTTTTGTTATCGTAAGGGAAAACACGTGCTATATTTATTTGTGGTCGTGTCTTACGAGTGTTCCATTTTTTTAAAGGATTTCTAAAATTAAGCAAGTTGTGATATGAGTTTTCTCACTGTAAGTATTCTAGACTGATACGTATGTTTTTGCTTTTCCTCAAAATATGCTCGGGTCAGACCAAGTATATTATTCAAGATTTGCTTGGAGCTTGTGGAGTGGAGTGGTAGTCGAGACGTATTCTCGTTTTTACTATATTAATTTATTTCAGCTGTATGTGTTGTATTTATCAGCATTGTACAAACAAATTGTTAGGACTGTATAGGCTGATATAGTTGTGTGCTCTGATGTTTCATTCATGACTATACATACAGTTTTGTTTTATGTAATGTGTATTTTTATATCATATTTTATTCATTCTGCTGTGAGATTCTGATCTTCTCTAATCTGATTTGTTTGTATTCTTCTTTTTCTTCTATTCTAACCTTTCTTCCTTCTTTCTCACCCTCTAACTTCTTTCTTCTAACTTTCTGGTTTTTTTATACTTAAGTTTAGGCACGTGAATATAGAGGATGTATTAGTGTCGAAATTCAAGTGCTGAATTTCCCGGGCCATTATAGTTGGTATCAAATCTAGGTTAAGCGAGGACTTTGGCTCCATGAGGTAAACTCATTAAGAGATAAGGTAATGAAATGCCTTATTATGAGTGTTAGTACATATACGGGAGTGTGCTTGTTATTATTATTATAAAAATACTTTATGTTAATTTGTTTATCTATCGAGTGACATATAAATTTCAAATTGACGTGTTTGGCTGCCGTTGTGATTAGGATTTCTAAACACATGAACAAGGCAAATCATCGTAATATTGTTTTAAAGAGTAGGAAAATGAAATAATTCTACCAAGATTTCATATATTTTATATAAAAAGTAAACTTTCAAGCTTAACATAGTTTAATGGATGATTAGTTTGGTTTGATAAGAAACGATGATATTTAATTAGTACCATTTATTGTTTGACTGTTCGTGCTCACTTTCGAACATTGACCATTCTTGATTGATTTGTAGTCGTGCCTGGCCAGGTTATGGGTATTGACTACTTTATTTAAATAAGGGTGATCTTACCATTTTCTTGCATAGGTTGGGTATATTTTCAACGTTAGGAACATTGAAAACGAACATCGTGTGAATTTAGTTTCATGATTTGACTATATGACGTTCGATGATAATGTTGGGTAAGGATTTAACCTATATAAATTGTTTCATGTGAATTTAATCAAGAGATAACCTATGTGAAGTAGTACTTTACACAAACTTGAATTATATATGTGTAATTTATATATAGAAATTGGATTTGAGTTGTAAATGGAAGGATTTAAATTTCCGATATATCTGGAAAATGTTTTTTAAGAAAATAGATATTTAGGTTATTTAAAAGTATTTACACATGTGAATGTATTTTAAAGATTCTAAAAGCACGGATCTTACTTGGTCGTTGGGAAATAATTCCGATGATGATCGCGACATCATTAATATTCATTTCGAGTTTCGAAGTAAGAACTTGCTATCAAGGATAATTTGTTGGATTAAGATAGACTTCCATTTTGAATCCAAGATACTCAAAATAGAGAATTTGAAAGTTTGATTCTTAAATTTTCAATTAAGATATAATATTGATACATGTATTTTGAGTGTTAGAGTTGTACGATTTTTGCATTTAACTTGATAGATGTTTTGCAGATTGGGAATGGAATGTTCAACGATTTTGGACAGTCAAAAATTTCAAGTTAGATTTGAAAATCTAGATTAGTTTATATTAAAAATATAAGAGAAAAGGGTTGAAATTTATTCATTAAGAAAAGTTTGGACATGTTAATTATATTTAATTAAAAAGAGCTCACCGCATAGCAGTAGTTCGTAATTTTACGATTTGAATGTCAAATGAGTGTATATGATCCAATATAAGTCGGAATTCTTCAAAACAAGAATCTTTTGGACCTATTGGGTTATAGTTTTCTATTGGAGGAGAAAAATCCGGATTAGCTGGAAGAATTTTAAGAAAATAAAATAGGAATTTCCATCAATAAAATACACTTACTTAGTACATTGAATTGTGCTGAATTTAAAATTTGAAATTTTGAATTACCTAAGGTAGCATGAACGATCGGTTAAGTAATAGTCTAAGACCGTTGAGCGAATGGTGACTCTTACTAGGTTATTTATCATTCTTGTGCGTTGATGAGATTCATGACCTGAATGAACCATAAGCTATGATTTGTAGTATTTATGACATCATATTGTATTGATATGAGTTGGTTGCTTTTGGGTGCATGTAACGTTAGGTTACATTTGTGTTGACTGGTGATTTGCGTCATGCTTGGAAGTAGCTTCATATTTGGTTGTTGCATATGATTTGTAACAACCCGCCCGGAACGAGCCTAAATTTTGACCCAAAAAAGGCCTATCGAAACTTAGAGCCATTCTAAACGGGTCATCGGTTACTTTAAGGATTATATTTGCATAGATAATAATAACATATACTTCAAATGGAATTCTCACACAGCGGAAAGAGAAAATATAATACTTAAATAAGATGTACCATTCATTTAAAATCACATAAATACAACAACCACAGTTACATCTGTTCAACGGGTACATCAAATAGTTCATTCTCACAAGATTCCAAAAGAAGTAAAATAATAACTACTAATAATAACATAACAACTTCTTCTTCTTCATCAACTTCAATCCCGATTTCATCCATAGCTTTTACCCCATCTACTGGCCTGTTGGATATGTTAAGGAGATGGGTCAGAACATAAATTTGACGATACTGTAACAACCCGTATTCTACGCATCGGAGGATCGTAGAATATTTCTTTCTTTCTTATATGAAGTTGTATGGTCATATGGCTTTGGGAAACAACCACTGAGGTCATTCACCATGTTCATGATTTTTCCTGATTTTTAAGTGACCGTTTTGCCCCTAGCTGATCTTGTTTCATCCATAACTTTTGATTAGAAAGGAGTTTTGACCTGAAACCACTTCCATTGGCTTCGGATGATGGTTTACCTTTCCGTAGAGTGGTCACATGTGGAAAACGGACTTACCGTTCGGGAGAAATGGCTGAAATAAGGTTTGGAAGGTGAAAAACTGCTTAACCGGGCCTAATAGGATGATTAGTGAATGAGCCCACAACCCATTTCGGGATTAGGGTTATGGGGAGGCTGAAAAGAGTTAGGGTTTCATTCCATTTTAGTTTTCTAGCCTCCACATACCTCTTAGAAACACTAAAAATGGTCTCCAACCTCTAAATCACCTCCAAATCACTTTCTAATCAAGGATTAAGCTTAGCAACATCAAATCAAGGGAGATCTTCACCAAATCAAGATTAGAGCTGCTGTTTAGCATTGGTATTCGCGCCATATCAGAGATTTATTTCAGATCTAAGGTTTATTTATGGCTAAGGTGAGTGATTAGCTTGCTTTTACACTAATTATGGCTAATCAGAGTTGATTAGTGTTAATTAGCGAATTTAAACATGATAAAAATCTGGAAAAATATTTATAAATTCTTAAATGATGATTTAGACCTCTGTTAGAAACTTGGGTTAATTTGGTTAAGTCATGCTAATCCTATCATTAATTATGCTTGAACATGCTTAAAGGGAAAATATGGGGTTTTGGCTATGTTTGATCCATTTTAACCTATCATATTGATGTTTTGGCGTTTGAGGTCACTTCTATTTGTTGCTATGACTTTGCGGTATGCTTTGTGATTGATTAGAATAGTTAGAATGGTCGAAAACGCCGTCGAAAGGCGTAAAACACTCGCTGGAAAAGTTGTAGGAAAACGGTGCAGGTTTTCGGATCGGATGGATGGGCTCGGACCGGATAATGGACTGGGCAAGGGATCACCGAATCGAACTGAGGCTTGGCATAAGAGAAAGTTTGGAAAAAAGGAAGACCATTATGGTTAAACTGGGATCGGATCGGAACATCACAACCGAAGGGGCCAACATCTAAAGGAGGAGAGCTACCGAGCCGAGCCGAATCAGGGCATGGGTCCGAACCGGACCAAGATGCATCTACCCGACCTGACCCGGCAGAGGGCACCCGACCCGAACCAATGTACTACGAAGGGACTTGGAGGCCACGACCCGACGCGGAGCACTTGGAAGGAGGCCGATCCGAACCGACAGAGAAGAAGGGCTGAGACTTGAACCGATCCGGTGATGACCAATAACCCGAGATGCAAAGGTAGTCCAAGTTGGAAGTTAGAGCTCAGGATCCAGTTGGGAACCAATGAGTTCACTTCGTGATTGGACTTTGCTGCGGGGCGTGTGCTAAGGAGTTGTCGACGTTCATAACTTCGATTCACCACTGAAAAGGAATGATGGGCTACGTATCAGTGCAGTAGAGTCATTATGACTCGAGGGGCAAAGTGATCGTAGAAGGACTACGTATCAGTGCAGTAGAGTCACCATGACTCGAGGGGCAAAGTGATCGTAGTAAGACTATGAGCCAGTGTAGTGGAGCCATTGCGACTCCATGGGGCAGAGTGGGCATAGTAAAGGATTAGTAAGGTTATGAGCTAGTGCAGTGGGGTGTGTACGACTCCATGGGGCAAAGTGGACATAGCGAAGGATTAGTAGCTGTGGATCAGTGCAGTGAAGCCGTTGTGACTTCATAGGGCAGAGTGATCGTAGCAAAGTATTGGGTGATCGAAGTGGTGGATATTGTATGCTTTATGCACTGAGTGAGAGATGTGAGGATAGTTGCTATGCTTGATTGTTTGCCATCACTATGACATGCACACCCCCGTATGCTTGTACACCATATGTTAGTGGCACTCTAGAGTGTTGTACGGTATGTAGTGCTAACTCTTTGGTTGCAGGTCCAGGTTCAGGTATGGTTTAGTATACATGTTATTGTTCTGTTTAGCTGCCTATCGCTCATACCAGACTTTTGTCTGATCCAGAGTTTTATGTCTCTTCTTATTACTCTGGGTGCTCCTAAACGAGCAAACTAGAGACAGGTTAGCTGGTGATGCACGAGTAGCTGATTCGGAGGCGAGCAGGAGGCTTCCACGTATGATATATATATAGATATTCTCCCTGTGTCATTGATGGTCACTACTTTGGGCATTAGTAGTGTGCCTTTCTTGTTTAGCTTTTTGGAGACAGTTTTAAAAGTTGTAATAATGTTGGCTTTGGATCATAAGCTGTATTTTGGATTTTTCCGCTGCTATGATAGTTTGTTTCAGCTTATACACTATCTCACCTGTTTTATGTCAAATATGTTGTTATTATATTTTGTTCCATGCGCTGTGAGACATTCTACAGGTTCTTTGTTGATTCTTCATCTTCTTCCTTTTCTTCTGACGACCGCTCCGTGCTAACTGGACATGTGTACAGCGCAATTTCGGAGTAAATGTCGGTTGGTGCGGGGCGGGCCGTCACATTTGGTATCAGAGCTCTAGGTTGCGTAGTTAGCCTAGGAAAAGACACTAGGGAGAGATAGCACGTATATGGGAGTGAGTATTTGTGATTACTTTGGTTTTCATAAGCTATATATATATACACTATTAGTAGTATAAGGATGAAGTCGTACTGCACTAGCACCACTATGGAGATAGTTAATCGTTTTCTCTCTATAGATTGAACGATGAGTCGAGACACGAGGGGTGCTAGTAGAGGGGCCAATAATGGGAATGCTACTGACATGAGGACGATGTTCACTGAATTCATGAGAGAGATGCTTAGGGATGTTCAGGGCAGTTCCCAATGCCGGTAATGGCGGTGGTCCAGTCGTGCAGGCGCCTAGGGACGATTTCGCCAAGGTGTGCAAGCATTACACTAACCTTGGTGGGAAGCCGTTCCAGGGAACGGAGTCGGCCATGGTTGTTCAGGATTGGTTGGATACTGTGATCGTATCTTCGACGACTTGGGTATCAAGGATGCGATGAAGAGAAGGCTAGCGTCTCGTCAGCTGCAAGGGCGAGCGATGAATTGGTGGAATGCTATTAAGACAGCCACTCCAGAGGATCATGTTACTTGGGATCAGTTTAAGGCTCGCTTTAGCGACAAGTTTATCCCAGCTGCTCAGAAGTTAGAATTGTTTAGGAAGTTCTTGGAGCTTAAACATAATTGTAGGGCAGTCTCGGACTATATTGCTGAGTTTGACACTTTGTCGAAGTATGGATTATCCCTTATCGATACTCCTGAGAAGAAGAATGAGAAGTTCATTACTGGTTTGGATGGATACTTGGGGGAAAGGCTTATTAGCCACATCGATGAGACGTTTGAGTCGATTGTTGGGAAAGCTTTGAGATCAGAGAGTCTTTACCATAAGTCGAAGACTGAGGTTGCATCTGTAGAAGGGCCAAAACCGTAAGTGAGTGGTGGAGGCAAGAACAACTCTCAGAATAAGAGGAAGAAGAGCCAAGCTAAGGATGGCCAGAAAAAGAGTAAGAAAGATGTTGAGTGCTTCAGCTGTGGTAAGAAAGGCCATTATGCCAAAGAATGTCGGGCCAAGCCAGCGGATAGGAAGTGCTACAACTGTGGCCAAAAGGGGCATCATAAGGATAAATGTCCACAACCTCTTAAAGGGAAGCAGATTATGAAAGCATATGCTATTAATGCTATTCCTTCTTCGTCGAATGCCCCAATTGCGGCGGAGAAAGGAAAGAATGTCGTCATTCAAGGTATGATTTCTATTTATGATGTACCTGTTCGAGTATTGTTTGATATTGGGGCTTCCCGTTCCTTCATATCTAGTGACCTGGTAGATAGGTTGGGACTGGCACTCGAGGTAGTCGATAGACCGTTGGTTGTGACGAACCCGATTGGTGGTTCGACTAACCTTAGTATGATTTTCCAAAATTTGGTCTTATCGAGTCATGGATGTATGTTTGTTTGTGATTGCTTTGTTTTGGGCTTTACTGGGTATGGCATTATATTGGGGGTCGATTGGCTCCAAAGATACGGGGTGGTGGTAGACTGTGAGGGCTTTTTGGTGATAGTTAGGCCGGATGATGGGCGGAGGGTAGTGTTTGGTAGTCTACCTAGTGATGGGGTAATGGCTAGTTTTATAAATTCCCTCGACATCCCGCATGATGAGTTGTCAGATGTGCCCGTGGTTGGCCAGTATCCGGACGTCTTCGAGGAAGTGACCGGACTCCCACCACACCGAGAGATTGAGTTCCGTATTGATTTAGTGAAAGATGCCAGACCTATAGTGATGCTACTTCATCGTATGGCACCAAGGGAGCAGCGAGAGCTTGGGGTGCAAGTAAGAGATCTTTTGAAGAAGGGGTTTATTAGAAGAAGTGTCTCCGAGTGGGGAGCACCAGTTGTGTTTGCCACTAAGGTAGATCGTTCCCTTCGTTTGTGTGTGGACTATCGCGAGTTGAATAAGGTGACGAGGAAGAATAAGTATCCTCTACCGCGGATAGATGATATGTTTGATCAACTGGAAGGAGCAAGAGTGTTCTCCCAGTTGGAGCCCGCGACAGGATTTCATCAGCTCTGAGAAGCAGCTGATAGTATAGCCAAAACGACATTTCGGACGCCGTCTGGATTTTATGAGTGGTTGGTCATGCCATTTGGGTAGATCAATGCACCAGCATACTTCGTGGATCTTATGAATAGGGTATTCAGAGATAAATTGAATAAGTTTGTTCTTGTGTTCATGTTCGATATCCTTGTTTACTCGAGGACAAAGGAGGAACACAAGGAACATTTGAGGATAGTGTTGGAGGTGTTGAGAAAACACCTATTGAAAGCGAAATTTTCTAAGTGTCACTTCTGGAGGAGGGAAGTGAGATTCTTGAGCCATGTTGTTTCAGAGAATGGTATTGCCGTGGACCCTGCGAAGGTGGCTACGATACAGGATTGGTCTACGCCCAAGAATGCAACAGACGTAAGAAGCTTCTTGGGGTTAGCTGGATATTATCGTAAGTTTATCCAGGACTTCTCCAAGATAGCAGCACCGTTGACTCAGTTGACTAATAAGAATCAAGCCTTCGTCTGGGACGGAGTGTGTGAGAATGCATTCAAGAGTCTAAAAGAAAAGCTGACGTGTGCATCAGTGTTAGTCATTCCTAAAGCGAATGAAGAGATGACGGTATACACGGATGCTTGTGGTACCGGACTAGGTGCTGTATTGATGCAAGGAGGTAGGGTTGTAGCTTATGCTAGTCGGCAACGAAAGCCGCATGAGAAAAGGTATCCTACCCATGATTTGGTACTGGCAGTGATCGTGTTCGCGTTGAAGATGTCGAGACATTATCTCTTGGGAGAGAGATTTGAGTTGTTTACCGATCATAAATCGTTAAAGTTTCTCTTCTCTCAGAAGGATCTGAATCTTCGTCAGCAGAGATGGTTAGAGTTTTTGGCTTCGTATGATTTTGATATCGCATATACACCTAGGAAAGGCAATGCGGTAGTCGATGCCTTGAGTAGGAGACATGCCAGTTTAGGGGCTATGTTTCTTGAATGGAAGCAACTGGAGTATATCGCAGGGTATGATTTCAGACCAAAGTGCGAATTGGATCCAGAGATGTTAGCTGGTTTGACGATTAGACCCACTTTGATTGAGCGGATTGGTTCCAGTCAGAGGGACGATCCTAATCTATTGGAAATCATCTCTAAGTTAGAGATGAATATCGATGGTGAGGGGATGAATTTGTATGGGCTTGATCGAGAAAGATGGCTTCGAAAGAATGGAAGACTAGTTGTACCCAACGTGAATGGTTTGAGAGATGAAGTGCTTAGGGAATGTCATCACTCAAAACTGACTATACACCCCGGTGGTGATAAGATGTATTGAGACATGAAGCAGACTTACTACTGGGAAGGGATGAAAAGAGACGTTGGGAAGTTTATATCCAAGTGCATGAATTGCCAGCTAGTTAAAGCCGAGCAAAAGAAGCCTAGTGGTTTGTTGCAACCATTAGAAATTCCCGAATGGAAATGGGAGCAAGTCTCGATGGATTTCATTGATGGTTTACCAAGAACTAGATCAGGAGCATTTGGGTAATTGTGGATCGATTGACCAAGAGTGCAAGATTTATACCAGTCAAATCGACCAGAACAGCCGCTAAGTTAGCAGAACTGTATATGAAGTGGGTAGTGAGATTTCATGGAGTACCTAAAAGCATTGTGAGTGACCGAGACCCGTTGTTTACTAGTGGGTTTTGGAAGAGCTTACAAGAGGCTCTAGGGTAGGAATTATATCTCAGCACGACGTATC
This sequence comes from Allium sativum, assembly GCA_030737875.1. NCBI lineage: Eukaryota > Viridiplantae > Streptophyta > Magnoliopsida > Asparagales > Amaryllidaceae > Allium > Allium sativum. The sequence goes on from CM060926.1 coordinate 612,272,629, forward strand.
ATCCTCAAACCGACGGTCAGACAGAGAGGGCGAATCGTATATTGGAAGATCTCTTGAGAGCTTGTATATTGGATTTTGGTGGATCATGGGATGACCATTTGCATCTAGTAGAGTTTGCATATAATAATAGCTACCAATCCAGTATTGGTATGGCTCCATATGATGCTTTGTACGGAAGACCGTGCAACTCACCGTCATGTTGGATAGAGACCGGTGAAAAGTTTGTGCTTGGACCAGATGTGGTAAGGGAAACTTCAGATAAGATTAAGATCATTCAACAACGGATGAAGGCTGCCCAGGATAGGCAGAAGAGTTATGCTAATAAGAGGAGAAGAGACTTAAAATTCTCCGTTGGTGACTTGGTATTTGTCAAGATTTCTCCGTTGAAGAGCGTGATACGATTTGGCAGGAGAGGCAAGTTGGCACCAAGATTTGTTGGCCCATTCCCAGTTCTCGAACAAGTTGGGAATTTGGCGTGTAGAGTTGACTTACCCAAGAAGATGGCGGGAGTTCACAACGTATTTCATGTTTCCCAGCTAAGGAAGTTCGTGCATGACCAGATATGACTATTTCACCTGATCAGTTAGAGGACTTCGAAGTGGAACCCGAGGCGATTGGGAACCGCAAGTCGATTCGTATTGTCGAGCACGATACGAAGCAACTTCGAAGGAAGGCGGTGAAGCTAGTCAAGGTTCAGTGGGGGCAAGAACGAGAATGACTGTACTTGGGAGATAGAGGAGAGCATTAGGAAGACGTATCCAGAACTCTTTGCCTGGTAAGATTTACTTTGCAATTTAGTTATTCCGCATGCTAGGATAGACTTGTTTTGCATGTTTGATTGTTGTTTTATGGCTGATAGTCTTTGTGTGTTTTGGTTAGGGAATTTCGGGGGCGAAATTTTAAGGAGGGGAGAATGTAACAACCCGCATTCTACGCATCGGAGGATCATAGAATATTTATTTCTTTCTTATATGAAGTCGTATGGTCATGTGGCTTTGGGAAACAACCATTGGGGTCATTCCCCATGTTCATGATTTTTGCTGATTTTTAAGTGACCGTTTTCCCCTAGTTGACCTTGTTTCGTCCATAACTTTTGATTGGAAAGGAGTTTTGACCTGAAACCACTTCCATTGGCTTCAGATGATGGTTTAACTTTCCGTAGAGTGGTCATATGTGGAAAACGGACTTACCATTTGGGAGAAATGACTGAAATAAGGTTTGGAAGGTGAAAAACTACTTAATCGTGCCTAATAGGATGATTAGTGAATGGGCCCATAACCCATTTCGGGATTAGGGTTATGGGGAGGCTGAAAAGAGTTAGGGTTTCATTCCATTTCAGTTTTCTAGCCTCCACTTACCTCTTAGAAACCCTAAAAATGGCCTCCAACCTCTAAATCATCTCCAAATCACTTTCTAATCAAGGATTAAGCTTAGCAACATCAAATCAAGGGAGATCTTCACCAAATCAAGATTAGAGCTGCTGTTTAGCATTGGTATTCGCGCCATATCAGAGATTTATTTCAGATCTAAGGTTTATTTATGGCTAAGGTGAGTGATTAGCTTGCTTTTACACTAATTATGGCTAATTAGAGTTGATCAGTGTTAATTAGCGAATTTAAACATGATAAAAATCTGGAAAAATATTTATAAATTCTTAAATGATGTTTTAGACCTCTGTTAGAAACTCGGGTTAATTTGGTTAAGTTTTGCTAATCCTATCATTAATTATGCTTGAACATGCTTAAGGGAAAATATGGGGTTTTGGCTATGTTTTATCCATTTTAACCTATCATATTGATGTTTTGGCGTTTGAGGTCATTTCTATTTGTTGCTATGATTTTGCGGTATGATTTGTGATTGATTAGAATAGTTAGAATGGTCAAAAATGTCGTCGAAAGGCGTAAAACACTCGCTGGAAAAGTTGCAGGAAAACGGTGCAGGTTTTCGGATCGGATCAGATGGATGGGCTCGGACCGGATAATGGACTGGGCAAGGGATCACCGAACCGAACCGAGTCTTGGCATAAGAGAAAGTTTGGCAAAAAGGAAGGCCATTATGGTTAAACTGGGATCGGATCGGAGCATCATAACCGAAGGGGCCAACATCTAAAGGAGGAGAGCTACCGAGCCGAACCGAATCAGGGCATGGGTCCGAACCGGACCAAGATGCATCTACCCGACCCGACCCGCCAGAGGGCACCCGAAACGATGTACTACGAAGGGACTTGGAGGCCACGACCCGATCCAGAGCACTTGGAAGGAGGCCGATCCGAACCGACAAAGAAGAAGGGCTGAGACCCGAACCGATCCGGTGATGACCAATAACCCGAGATGCAAAGGTAGTCCAAGTTGGAAGTTAGAGATTAGGATCCAATTGGGAACCAATGAGTTCACTTCGTGATTGGACTTTGCTGCGGGACGTGTGCTAAGGAGTTGTCGACGTTCATAACTTCGGTTCACCACTGAAAAGGAATGATGGGCTACGTATCAGTGTAGTAGAGTCATTATGACTCGAGGGGCAAAGTGATCGTAGCAGGACTACGTATAGTGCAGTAGAGTCACCATGACTCGAGGGGCAAAGTGATCGTAGTAAGACTATGAGCTAGTGCAGTGGAGCCATTGTGACTCCATGGGGCAGAGTGGACATAGTAAAGGATTAGTAAGGCTATGAGCCAGTGCAGTGGGGTGTGTACGACTCCATGGGGCAAAGTAGACATAGCGAAGAATTAGTGGCCATGGATCAGTGCAGTGAAGTCGTTGTGACTTCATGGGGAAGAGTGATCATAGCAAAGTATTGAGTGATCGAAGTGGTGGATATCGTATGCTTTACGCACCGAGTAAGAGATGTGAGGATAGTTGCTATGCTTGATTGTTTGCCATCACTATGACATGCACACCCCCAGCCCCGTATGCTTGTACACCATATGTTAGTGGCACCTTAGAGTGTTGTACAGTATGTAGTGCTAAATCTTTGGTTGTAGGTCCAGGTTCAGGTATGGTTTATTATACCTGTTATTGTTCTGTTTAGCTGCTTATCGCTCATACCAGACTTTTGTCTGACCCAGAGTTTTATGTCTCTTCTTATTACTCTGGGCGCTCCTAAATGAGCAGACTAGAGACAAGTTAGCTGGTGATGCACGAGTAGCTGATTCGGAGGCGAGCAGGAGGCTTCCACGTATGATATATATAGATATTCTCCCTGTGTCGTTGGTGGTCACTACTTTGGGCATTAGTAGTGTACCTTTCTTGTTTAGCTTTTTGGAGACAGTTTTAAAAGTTGTAATAATGTTGGCTTTGGATCATAAGCTGTATTTTGGATTTTTCCGCTACTATGATAGTTTGTTTCAGCTTATACACTGTCTCACCTGTTTTATGTCAAATATGTTGTTATTATATTTTGTTTCATGCGCTGTGAGACATTCTATAGGTTCTTTGTTGATTCTTTGTCTTCTTCCTTTTCTTCTAACGACCGTTCCGTGCTAACTGGACATGTGTACAGCGCAATTTCGGAGTAAATGTCGGTTGGTGCAGGGCTAGCCATCACAGATACTGTCTTAACAAAACTAATTTCGTCGAATTTGGAGATCATTTGAAAAATGGCCATTTTCTAGTCGATTAAATTCAAACTAAAATTACCAAACACATTTAAATTCACTGCGCTCTCATATTAATTCCAAAAATTATGAAATTTGAAACCTAAGTATAGTTTGACATTCTGGATCCAACAAAAGTGGTTTCGTCGAAAACAGAGGTTTTTTGCAAAATTGCTATTTTTAAAGGCTTTATATTATATTAGAATATATATAAATTCCATAGCGACTCTTCTAAATTTTAAACTGGACGTATCAAGTGAAATCTCTGTTTCTTACATTCATTATAAAGATATAGTTAAATAGATTCTAACGTTTCTGGTTTTACTGAAATCCGATTTATTTTGAATTATGTATATTCAATTGAAGTTTAAAATCGATTTTTCAAACTACCGTGCCATTTCAAGTTCGTTTTATAATTAAAACAAATTTATACATTCTAACTATGATTTAAATATTTTTTTAATCGTTATTATTTAAAATAAATCATTTTAAATATTCAAAATCCATTAAAATAGCTAAAATACAAATTTTAAATTGGTTCAGAAATTCTGGGTTGTTACAATCTCCCCCACCTAAAATCATTTCGTCCTCGAAAAGGAGTGGAGCTGAAAATTGTTTAACTAATCAACTCAAATTTCATTCTGGCTTTCATTCTTTAACTTTTCAGTTTCTAAGAATTTTCCAATTTCTCAAAAATTTGGCTAACACCCTAAATTTTCGATTTTTTTTGCTATAACCTCCTTTGTACAGGCTGATTGGTAACACCGCAACTTGCCTTACAGGGCCCTCATCAACCGAAAAGAAAAAGAAAAGGCCAAGCGGCTTTCCAACTGGCTCATAAAATCATCAAACCCCAAGAAACACAGTAAACATGTACCTATTTGTCGGGAATACAATTTTATTCCTTTTCTTAGCTTCCATGCTATGAGCTGTTCATTGCATATACATGTACATATATCCAATTCCAATCAATTTTTAATTCAGTTCAATATTCGATTCGATTTGGCTAAATTTACCCTTTCATTATCTTATTAGTTCTATCATTCCAATATTTTATTAGTTAAACTAATAATCACACATCGTAACCAGCATTCAATTAATTGGTTAACTTTTTAAACATATAACTTTAATATATACTTAAAATCATATTTTTAGTGCCAAATCTCAGACATTAACCCTATCTAAGTTTTGGTTCTCACACCATTCAATTGGAAATATATAGATATCCCACTTTCGAAACTCGAACATAAATGCTGCTGATGTAGCCACAATCATCAGAATCATCTACGGGCAACTAGAGTGTGATTCTATATCTGCCCAGTATATTTGAGGCTTCGAATATACGTTTGCAAGGCGTATATGCAAAATCTTCTTATACCCAATAGTCCAAATTCAATATAAAATAAAATACTCAAATACGAATAATAGATATAAAATTCAAAATTATTATTTTTTTATAAATAATACTCTTCTAACTCATTCTAAAATGCTACAGAACCTATCTCTAACGAGCTATTCTTATAGGACGTTACTAATCCTATCTCTGATGGATTCTTTCGTTCGGTTCTAATGCGTCTTGTTCTCGAGCTTTGTAAACCAAAACTCTAATACCACCTATAAAGATCCAAAATTCTCCGATCTCCGAAGAGATGGAAAACAACGGATTGCTTTAAGAGCACGACGCATCATACACAAAAAATAGAACATTTCATAACTATTACAACAATTTGCATTAGAGTACAAGAATATATCAAAGTATGAATAAATAATATACAGCTGAAAATACAATATCAGAGAGTAAATTACATAGCAGTGGAAAATAATACATGAGTATAATGTACAGCGGAAAATAACAACTGACACATCTGAAAGAGATATACGGATACAAAGCTTTCCGAATATAGTTCCAGCTGTAATCCAGGATCATGTAAAAAGAAGTATCTGCGAAAACCAAAACCACTAGCTGCCTGTGTGGAAAATATGGGCACCTAGAGTTTAGGTAGAAACAATAAACTCTGAGTCAGTAATGGGACTGGTGGGAGAATTAAAACAGTTATATAAAACTTTACTTTAAAAGTGGAAAATTCATGGGACCACGCCGTATGACACGGAACGGGTTTACTCCACATGAATACTAGTTTAAAACATAAAAACAACACAATGCTTTTTGAAAAATGAAGCTATTATAAGACTCAGGTCCCATCACACAATGCAACGCAAGCCGGAGGATAGAGTTTTCCCTTATAATAGCCAAATATGCTTGGTACGTTTAAAACAAATCAATTTTTTGTTATTACTATAAGTGCATATTGTCAAAACAACTTCAAATATAAATGTATTAATCATAGACGACATGAGCATCCCATGCCACTATGCCACCATATAGGTTTACAACTAAAACTGAAAAGCCACATATTGGAAATTGATTTCCATCTATGAGTCGAGGCAAGGGATGGCACCTCATCGATTTGAGACACTCTAGCATATGCCTCATGATTACACACCGAGGGGCAACCCTTGGATCTTCAGGGACGATCCACGCTTACTTTGGTGGATTAGTTATTCCTGAACACACGTTTCCCGGTCCTATCGGACTTATCTCTGAGCCACTAGGGACTCAATAATCGAGGCGCCTCATTCCATCATCCACATAAGTAAAAAGGTCTGGGCTCCATACCATGACATTACTCCTAACTAGAAAGAAACGTCGTGCACTCCCTGCAGTCACGATCCTGTTTCTGACTCATATCGGGTGTGAGGCTCGCGAATTTAACGGTACAACACAAAGCTATGCTAATTAAAGCTGTGGTTTGATCATCATCCACAAGACTCTGATTTTCAACAATAAGCCTTGATCATTTGCATCTCAGCATGCCACATTGACAATTCACACCATACGACTGATGTCTATAATATATAACCTCTAAGCTCGTACGTCTCAGAGAAGGGTGTTAAGCAAGAGAATAAATTCTCTGCCACCAAACAAATATATATTTAATAGAGATCAATCAACACAGAATGAAATCCAATGTTAGACACACATCCATTTACAAGTCCGTTCTGGGTCTGAATGAAACCGGAGGCACCTTATTCCTCGTCCCATAAGTCCAATACAGGAGAGAGGTCCTCGCATATCCAGTCGATCTCCAAGTACGTCTGGATGATCACCACTTATGACCTTGTCTTGGGTGTATAGCCCAATCAAGACATCGATAATCATCCAAACGACATAAAGAACTCCCGGTCTTTAACCACCGTCTTAATCGTCGACTTTTAGTCGTCGTATTAATTATTCAGAATGGGATAGACCTGGTCTTTCCGAATAATTCACGTATCTTATAATCAAGTGCTATAAAAACACATCATACGCCTCATTCCAATCCAGAATATTCTTTATTGACCTGCTTTTTAGTCAAAGCTGCCACACATGAAATCTCTGGTTAACAATACGCACAAGTATGGGGAATATCGTCAGAAGACATGGAACCATTTAGTTGAAGTTGCATCATAGACATAGAATGGCCCGGAACTCCTATCAGACGATCTCTTTTGGGCCCGAAAACAGCAATTACGGAGCTGAGCTTGGTAACTCTTGGAGCTCTCTGAATCAGCTTCGAATCGAGCTTTCGTTTGGCTAAAACGGACTTACGGTTTGAAAGTTACGCCCGTTTCCTTGTATGCGTGCAGAATCAGGAACTTGGAATCAGGAATTGGCATAACCCATTGGGATCGGATATACGGTTCGGATCGGGTGAGAGGGCCCAATGGCATAACTTTGCAAAAGGAAATTTAGTATTCCTTAGATCGGGTCGGAGCACAGAAAACCCGAACCGCCTGAAGTATTTTACACTAAAGTGCTTCCAGTCTTCGGATCGAAGACATCAACTCGGTTCGGATCGGACCCGAATCGAATCGCCTTGACCTGCTTCTGCTCACGAGTTTGACCTGTTCTTGAGAAGTAACCTCCTCCAAAAACGCGGATTTGATTACAGTTGGCAGTGCACGATCTGGAGAGGTTTTCTCCACTTTCTCCACTACATTCCGAGATGAAAGGGATGCGCGCCACGTGGCATCCGAACCGAACCCAGAAATCACCTATAAATATACCGCTTGGAGGAGAATTAAGGGATCTTTTTTGGCCACTTGTTCTCGGAGGCTTCCACCAATATCATCGCACAGACTTTGCAAACAGCGAAGGCCACCTTTTATCATTCTAATGAGAGGCTATCATGCATAAAATTGATCCTAGTCTCCTCTTCTTCATTGTATCACAAGGTTGTTGTGTATGAACGAATCTCACGGATTGTGAGATAGTATTGTATTTGTAATAACTTCTCAGGATTTAAGAAACTATAAAGTGGACGCAGGCTTGATTTGAGTCGAACCACTATAAAAATCTCATGTATCTCCTCTTATTTTATTGATTTTCTGCATTGATATGTGATTGTGAGGATTTCACACCGTATTTGGGTGTTAGTGCCAGTTTTTGGTCTAACATTTTGGTGTGCCAGGAAGGGGCACACAATATTACTTCAATTTTCAGCTACAAAGGAATCAGATTTCTCGACTGTTAGACCAATGGTTAAACGAAGGAAAGATGGAACCTTCTCTCATACTGAGGACGTTGGTACAGAAGGCATGAGGAATGAGGCAAGCCAGGAGGCTTCCTCTCATGGTGATCTATCGGCATACTTAACCAGAGAAGAGATGGATGGCGTTCTTGCTGAATTGAGAACTCAAATGGCAAGGCAAGATGATCTCCTCTGCAAACAACATGAGATGATCGACGGATTCTTCGCTCGGATGGAAGGAAGGCCGAGCGGAAACAATCAGATCACTGGAATTGGTATGGAACAAGCCCCAGCAGGAGCAGAGAACCGGATCGGTTCGGATCCGATCCGAACCGGGGGCAAAATTTGAATGAACTCGGGGGCAATCCCCCTCGACAAGCAACTTCAACCATCAATGTTTCGGATGGAAACGCCATCAGAAACTCGGGTCGAGCACGTCCAATCTCTGCCTCGGCCTGGATCGGCTACGTCGTACAACCTCAGCATCAGGATCCCTAGATCGGAACAGGAGAACCTGGTCGGATCGGTACCTCCGACCCGAACCGTGCACCTCACCACGACCTCCCTCACTTCTATGAGCCGCAACATGGGGGCACCAACAAATTGAGCCGGATGATCTTCCATGCTCCACATGCTTTTCCGAACTCTTCTGGACTCAACGCTGGGGGCACCAGCTCTAAATTTGTCAACTTGCAACAGCTCTTTGAAGGCGACCAGCTCGCCAATCTCATTGAACGCCTCTCTAGAGGCCGCACCTATCAGAATGACATGGATGATATCAATCACAATCCATTTACTCAGGAAGTCAGGAATTCCTGCAATCTACCGGATTTCAAACTTCCGCAACTGGAGCCCTTCTACGGTAGGATGGATCCTACCGTGCGTCTGATGCGCTATAAACGACAAATGGAAGTTCAATCGGCATCGGAAAACATAATGGCTAAATGTTTTCCTCCCTTTTTGACCGATATAGCCGCTATGTGGATTCGGCAGTTGGAATCTGAGTCGATCAACAGCTGGAACATGTTGGTCGCTCGCTTTATTGAACAGTTTTGGGTCCACATCGCTCGACCCAAGAATGTAATGTCGCTCACTACAATCAAGCAGAGGCCCAGAGAAACTCTATGCTCATTTTTGGAACAGTTCAACGTTGCAGCAGCATCAGTTGATCGACCTGAGCCATCTATGGTATCGATGGCGGCAGTATCCGACGTTCTGGACATCTCGGAGTTTAAAAAATCCTTGTACCGAGACCCACCATGGAATCTCAGCGAATTCTACCTTGAATTGGATAAATTTCTGCATGAAGAAGACGCAAAGTCTAAAAAGAAAAATTCTCGATGTCAACATGCTCAAAAACGGAGAACCATCTGACTTTGGAAAAGGCAAAGGGAAAGCTGCTGTCAAGAATGACCGCAACGCTCAGCCCCGGAGAGGGGCCAGATATGAAAAGTACACCGAACTCAATTCGACCTTGACTGACATCTACATAAACAAAAAAGGTGACATCTCCTATCCAAAGCCTCCCGTGAGGGAGCCATCGCAAAGAGAACGCGATTCTGGAAAATACTTCATATTTCATGATATGGACGGTCATGACACAAATGACTGTAGGCACTTAACGGACTTGATTGAGGAACGTGTTAGACGTGGAGAGCTACCCGAGTATGTGAAACAACCTACAGCGCCTGCACCCGCGCTGCCACCACCTGCTCCTCGGAGAGGGAATGACCCTGGATCGAGCTCCTATGGGCTCATCATCAACTGATCTGGATTGGATCCCTCTGCATTTCTAGCATTTCTTAGGATTTAAGATATGTCTCTTTGCTTTCTTTAGCTTTTCCGATTGGCTAATTTAGAGTATGTACATTCAGGGTTAGGATTTAGCTCCAAAGCGTGCTCTACACCCGATGACAAACCGATCAGGATTTGCTTTGGCATTGTACTTTGAATTGAATAAGGAGGGACTTTCCGAACATGGATTATGTTTGGCAAATTTAAGTGTCTTGTCAGGTTGTGGCAGGATTCTCAGTCTCAATTAAAGTATGGCTTATACTTATCTCGGACCCCAAGGCATGGATTATGCCTAGGGACAGACTGTCTTGTCAGGTTTTGGCAAGTATAGCTCTATCCCGACATGAGTATGGATTGTACTCACTAGGAAGCTTAAGTATGAATTATACTCAGGAATGACGAATGATCTTGTCAGGATTGGGCAAAGGAACTCAATAAAACTCGAGTATAGCTTATGCTCAGTTTGAACTTCCTGGTATGGCTTATACCCGGAAGGTTAGGTCCCTCGCCAGGTTTTGGCAGGATGATTCGAACGTCCCTCGAGTATGGTTTATGCTCAAACAAACGCCCAAGCATGGTTTATGCTCGAAAGTGTAATCAGTCTTGTCAGGTTTGACATACCTATGTGCTTTCTTTTCTTCGCAGGTATGGATTATACTTGCAGCTGGCAGGCCCGCCGTGGCCTTGGATTTCATGGATTATCCAGAACACATCTTCCTTCATTTAGCAAGATATGTTCTGGCGGAAAAATGTTGACCTGATTTTTAGTCAAAGCTGTCACACATGAAATCTCTGGTTAACAATACGCACAAGTATAGGGAATGTCGTCAGAAGACATGGAGCGATTTAGTTGAAGTCGCCTCACAGACAAAGAATGTCCCGAAACTCCTATCAGACGATCTATTTTGGGCCCAATAACAGCAATTATGGAGCAAAGCTCCATAAGTCTTGTAGCTCTCTGAATCATCTTCGAATCGAACTTTCGTTTGGCTAAAACGGACTTACGGTTCGAAAGTTACGCCCGTTTCCGTGAAACCTTGCAGACCCGGGAACTTGGAATCTAGAATTGGCATAACCCATTGGGATCAGATATACGGTTTGGATCGTGTGAGAGGGCCCAATTGCATAACTTTGCAAAAGGAAATTTAGTATTCCCCTGATCGGATCGGGGCACAGAAGACCCTACCTGCCTGAAGTATTTTACACTGAAGTGCTTCCAGTCTTCGGATCGGAGACATCAACTCGGTTCAGATCAGACCCGAACCGAACTGCCTTGACCTGCTTCTGCTCACGAGTTTGACCTGATCTTGAGGAGTATCCGCCTCCAACAAACGCGAATCTGATTACACTTGGAAAAGCACGATCTGGAGAGGTTTTCTAAACTTTCTCCACTACATTCCGAGATGAAAGAGATGCGCGCCACATAGCATCCGAACCGAACCTAGAAATCACCTATAAATACAACGCTTGGAGGAGAATTAAGGGATCTTTTTTGGCCACTTGTTCTCGGAGGCTTCCACCATTATCAACGCATGGACTTTGCAAACAGCAAAGGCCACCTTTTATCATTCTAACACGAGGCTATTGTGTATAAAATCATTCTCTAATCTCCTCTTCTTCATTGTATCACAAGGTTGTTGTGTATGAACGAATCTCACGGATTGTGAGATACCATTGTATTTGTAATAACTTCTTAAGATTTAAGAAACTATAAAGTGGATGTAGGCTTGGTTTGAGCCGAACCACTATAAAAATCTCGTGTGTCTCCTCTTATTTTATTGCTTTTCTGCATTGATATGAGATTGTGAGGACTTCACACCGTATTTGGGTGTTAGTTCCAATTTTTGGTCCAACATTTTGGTGCGCCAGGAAGGGGGCACACGTACTACTTCAATTTCCAGCTTCAAAGAATCGGATTGCTCGACTGTTAGACCAATGGTTAAACGAAAGAAAGATGGAACCTTCTCTCGTACTGAGGACGTTGGTACAGAAGGCGTGAGGAATGAGATGAGCCAGTAGGCTTCCTCTCATGGTGATCTATCGGCATGCTTAACCAGAGAAGAGATGGATGGCGTTCTTGCTGAATTGAGAACTCAAATGGCAAGGCAAGATGATCTCCTCCGCAAACAACAGGAGATGATCGACGGATTCTTCGCTCGGATGGAAGGAAGGCTGAGCGGAAACAATCAGATCACTGGAATTGGTATGGAACCAACCCCAGCAGGAGCAGAGAACTGGATCGGTTCGGATCCGATCCGAACCGGGAGGCAAAATTTGAATGAACTCGGGGGCAATCCCCCTCGACAACCAACTTCAACCCTCAACGTTTCGGATGGAAATGCCGTCATAAACTCGGATCAAAACGTCCAATCTCCGCCCTAGTCCAGATCGGCAGCATCGTACAACCTCGGCATCAAGCTCCCCAGATCGGAACATGAGAACCTAGTCGGATTGATACCTCCGACCCGAACCGTGCAAATCACCACGACCTCCCTCGCTTCTCTAAGCCGCAACATGGTGGCACCTCTGAACCAAGCCGGATGATCTTCCATGCTCCTATGCTTTTCCGAACTCTTCTGGACTCAACGTTGGGGGCACAAGCTCTGAACTTGTCAACTTGAAACAGCTCTTTGAAGGAGACCGGCTCGCTAATCTCATTGAACGCCTCTCGAGAGGCCGCACCTATCAGAATGGCATGGATGATGTCAATCACAATCCATTTACTCAGGAAGTCAGGAATTCCCGCAATCCTCTGGATTTCAAACTTCCACAACTGGAGCCCTACAACAGTAGGATGGATCCTACCGTGCATCTGATGCGCTATAAACGACATATGAAAGTTCAATCAGCATCAGAAAACTTAATGGCTAAATGTTTTCTTCTCTTTTTGACCGATATAGCCGCTATGTGGATTCGGCAGCTGGAATCTAAGTCAATCAAAAGCTGGAACATGTTGGTCGCTCGCTTTATTGAACAGTTTCGGGTCCACATTGCTAGACCCAAGAATATAATGTCGCTCACTACAACCAAGTAGAGGCCCAGAGAAACTCTGCGCTCATTTTTGGAATGGTTCAATGTTGCAGTAGCATCGGTTGATCGACCTGAGCCATCTATGGTATTGATGGCGGCAGTATCCGGCGTTATGGACAACTCAGAGTTCAAAAAAAATCCTTGTACCGAGACCCACCACGGAATCTCAACGAATTCTACCTTGAATCGGATAGATTTCTGCGTGAAGAAGATGCAACGTCTGAAAAGAAAATTATCAATGTCAACATGCTCAATGACGGAGAACCGTCTGACTTTGGAAAAGGGAATGCTGCTGTCAAGAATGACTGCAACGCTCAGCCCCGGAAAGGGCCCAAATATGAAAAGTACACCGAACACAATTCAACATTGACTAACATCTACATAAACGCAAACGATGACGTCTCCTATCCTAAGCCTCCCAGGAGGGAGCCATCGCAAAGAGAATGCGATTCTGGAAAATACTGCATATTTTATGATATGGACGGTCATGACACAAATGACTGTAGGCACTTATGGGACTTGATTGAGGAACGTGTTAGACGTGGAGAGCTACCCGAGTATGTGAAACAACCTACAACACCTGCACCCGCGCTGCCACCACCTGCTCCCTGGAGAGGGAATGACCCTGGATAGCGCTCCCGTGGGCTCATCATCAACTGATCTGGATTTTCCGGCATTTCTTAGGATTCAAGATATGTCTCTTTGATTTCTTTAGGTATTCCGATTGGCTAAATCGGAGTACGTACGTTCGGGATTAGGATTTAGCTCCAAAGCGTGCTCTACACCCGATGACAAACCGATCAAGATTTGCTTTGGTATTGTACTTTGAATTGAATAAGGAGGGACTTTTCGAACATGGATTATGTTTGGCGAATTTAAGTGTCTTATCAAGTTGTGGCAGGATTCTCAATCTCAGTTAAAGTATGGCTTATACTTATCTCGGACCCTTAGGCATGGATTATGCCTAGGGACAGACTGTCTTGTCAGGTTTTGGCAAGTATAGCTCTATCCCGACATGAGTATGGATTGTACTCACTAGGATGCTTAAGTATGAATTATACTCGGGAACAACGAACGATTTTGTCAGGATTGGGCAAAGGAACTCAATAAAACTCAAGTATGGCTTATGCTCAGTTTGAACTTCCTGGTATGGCTTATACCAGGAAGGTTAGGTCCATCGCCAGGTTTTGGCAGGATGATTCGAACGTCCCTCGAGTATGGTTTACGCTCAAACAAACGCCCAAGCATGGTTTATGCTCGAAAGTGTAATCAGTCTTGTCAGGTTTTGACATACCTATTTGCTTTCTTTCCTTCGAAAGTATGGATTATACTTGCAGCTGGTAGGCCCGGCGTGGCCTTGGATTTCATGGATTGTCTAGAACACATCTTCCTTCTTTTAGCAAAATTTGTTCTGAGGGGCAAAATGTTGACCTGATTTTTAGTCAAAGCCGTCACACATTGAAATCTCTGGTTAAAAATACACACAAGTATGGGGAATATCGTCAGAAGACATGGAGCAATTTGGTTGAAGTCGCATCACAGACAAAGAATGGCCTGAAACTCCTATCAGACGATCTCTTTTGGGCCCGAAAACAGTAGTTACGGAGAAAAGCTCCATAACACCTGTAGCTCTCTGAATCAGCTTCGAATCGAGCTTTCATTTGGCTAAAACGGACTTACGGTTTGAAAGTTACGCCCGTTTCCGTGAACGCATGCAGAACTGGGAACTTGGAATCTGGAATTGGCATAACCCATTGGGATCAGATATACGGTTCAGATCGGGTGAGAGGGCCTATAATGACCCGCATTTTTAGCTGTCGAATAATTAATTAATTTAATTATTAAATACCGGGTGGCGATATCGATAACCAGAATTAAATAATATTTCTATTTAATTAATATAAATAATAGAATAATATATGTTTCCGAAATAATCGAAAATAACAGAATTCATGATATGGTGTGAATTGGAGAAGTTAAAATATATAATTCAGTTTATATTCAATTATATTGACGAATATAGTTAAATAACGAAGCTGGAACGTATAATATATATTATAATTAATATCGGGCTCGAAATGGCGCGGTAGTTTGTAATTTGGCGATTCGAACTTTAAATGAGCATACAGAAGCCGTTTTAAATCGGATTTCTGTGAAACATGAAACGTTCAGAGCTGGGGAAGTATATTTTCCTAATGGAAAAGAAAAATCAGGATTTCGTCGTGTAGATTGTGAGTTGTGTCCAAATCAAATTTAAAATAGTCGCTATAGGATCGTTTATCAACCATAACGGTTTATTCGATATAACTAGATACCAGTTTCAAATTTAGACAAAATTCTTTTGAGATGCAGTGATAATTTAATTTTTAGAATTTTAATGTAATTTTTAATTATTTAAATAAACAACTTTTTATTTGGAGTGTTTTGCACACTGTATCAACGATTTTTGGGTTTCACAATATTAGTTAACCTACCGATGTTATTATATTTTTGCAATCCTAGCACATCACTGATTTCAACGGTATTTTTATTTTCGTCGATTTAGGTCCGAAATGAGTGGAGTTCACGAAATGTATACGGATGTTTTCTTTTAACAATTTAAACCAACACGTTGTACTCCTTAAGACCACAAATACCAAGTGTGGCTTCAAAAAGATCACGTCTCCAAAGATATAACCCTGTAAAATAAACTTAACTCCTTCTAACCTAATTCTTATTCTGGTCAACAAAGTTACGCCGTCGGTTTTCTTCAATAAACCCAAAAAGGAAAACGTGAGCAACAGTAGAAATCCCTTTTTGAAAATCATAACAAAATCATATAAATTTTATTAATCTCAAAGCAAGTGTATTTGAGATCATACAAGTGTTCTCTACAAGGGGTATGCATTTCAGAAGGATTCGACAACTTTTTGGTTGCTGGAATCATACGAACAGTGGGTTTTCTTGGATGGAATCCTCGAATCTGGATAAACAGAAGCATCAATTCATGTTCAAATGATTACGGTTGGACTCGTGGAAGATGGAGCTTCACGCTGGGTGCTTGGTGATGGGTTCGAACACACTTTTGGCGTGCTGGGAAATACACCGCGCAACTAGGGTTGGTCGTCGCGAGAAAGGGAGGCGACGAGGAGCAAGATGGAGGGTAGCGGGGTAATCAGGGAGGTAAGGAGTTCGTTGTGTGATTTGATGGGTGAATTCTGGGATACTTTTGTTCGGTGGTCACACGGTACTGATGCTGTGAAAAATAGAAAATCGCATCCTATAAGGGACCGTTGAATGCAAAAAGAATTATACAGTGTGATGAGATTTTGTGGTGTTAGATTTTGAAGGTTTTAGTTTGTATTTCCTTGAAGAAACCTGGGGAGGGATGGGAGCTCGATGGAGTTGAAAAGGCCATGAAAAGCAATGGTTTCTTCCAAAGCGATAGAAGAAGAAGAAGGTGAAGTGGATCTGTTTGGAGCAGGTTGTTTGAATTGGGTGATGGGCCGGAAAAAGAAAGTAAGCCCAACAATAAAAATAAAATTTAGTTTAGTTTATATTTAAAATACGTATTAAATTATATAGATTGTATCTTCATCATATGTTATCGAAATTCAGCAAAACAAGATCCGTTGGGATCGTATGGACGAACACTACTCAATGGAACAGATAGGAGTGGATTGGAGCTAGTTACAATTTATAGCGAAATAAATTGTCCATCTAAATTAAGCGATGGTCATCGTTATTAACGATGATCGTCCAAGGTGCGTAAAACTCACCAACTCTGAACATTCATATTTTTATAACGTATTCTTCAAACGGATAATTATCTGTTGATTAATGTGTGTTAACTGTTTGGTTGAATTGCTTATGTATTGGTTGAAATTATAGATAACGATATATATATAAATCGTTAATCAAATACTGATTCTGTTTAGCAGAATATTTCATATTGAAATGAAATAGATGTTAAGTATATTGTTTAAAACCTGTGATGCAGGGAAACAGGTCGGAGGGGTCCAACTGGACTCCTCTATATTTATAATACTGTTTTGTTCATATATTGTAATATATGATGTGATATATAATCTATTGTTGATTGTGTGTGTTTGAATAATATCGATCACCATTGTTGGGTATTTTAAATACCGTAAGAAATACTGGGATGTAAAAAGGGGATTTTCAAAGTATATTTCAAAAATAAATTATATATATAAAATCAATGGATTTTATATATAAAAGAAGAAAGGATTTTATATAAGGAAATAATTATAAAATAAAAAGAATTTAAAAGGAAATATATTTGTAAAACAAATATAAAGGAAATATATTTGTAAGACAAATACAAAGGAAGATATTTGCAAAAACAAATAGAAAAAGGATATATTTGTAAACCATTTACAAATAGAAATGAAAAGGGAATATGTGTAAACCATTTACAAATAGAATTGAAAAGATAAAAGAAATATTTATTTGTTAAATAAATAGAAAAGATAAAAGAAATATTTATTTGTTAAACAAATAGAAAAGATAAAAGAAATATTTATTTGTTAAATAAATAGAATTGAAAAGGGAATAGTTATTTGTTAAGTAAAAAATAGGAAAGGAGATAATCCAAAGGAGATAATTCAAAGGAGACAATTCAAAAGGAAATGATTCAAAGGAGTTAATTCAAAAATGTAAATCAAAATAAGTTAACCGAATATTAGTTATTCAGTTAGAGTTAATCAGTTAGAGTTAATCAGTTAGAGTTAATCAGTTAGAATTAACCAGTTAGAGTTAACCAGTTAGAGTTAACCAGTTAGAGTTAATCAGTTAGAATTAATCAGTTAGAATTAATCAGTTAAAGTTAACTAGTAGAGTTATTTAAATGGAGTAAATCGAAGTAGAGTTATCGAATATCACTTATTCGAAGTAGAGTTATCGAATATAGTGTATTCGAGAGAAGAGAAATCGAATATAGTTTATTCGAGAAGAGTAATCAAATTTTAGTTATTCGAAGGGAGTTATCGAATCTAGTTATTCGAAAGGAGTTATCGAATATAGTTTATTCGAATATAATTAAAGGAGTTAATCGAATATAGTTTATTCGAGTAGAATTAAAGGAGCTATCGAATATAGTTTACTCGAAAGGAGTTAAGTGAAAAGAGTAATCCAATAGAGTTAATTGATAGGAGTTCATCAAATAGAGTTAATCGGTTAGAGTTAAATCGATAGAGTTAATCAAATAGAGTTAATGGAGTTATCGATGTTAGTTTAACCGAAAGGAGTCAATCGAATTTTAGTTATTCGAAAGTAAGATTATCGAATATAAGTTATTCGAAAGGAGGTTACCGAATATAAGTTATACGAAAGGAGGTTATCGAAAATAGTGTATTCGAAAGAAAGAAGATTATCAAATATAGTGTATTCAAAATAAAGAGATCGAATATAGTTTATTCGAAAGAGTGAGTTAATCGAATATAAGTTTTTCAAAGTGAGTTAATCGAATATAATTTATTTGAAGTGAGTTAATCGAATAAGTTATTCGAAGAGTGAGATAATCGAATAAGTTATTCGAAGAGAGAAAATCGAATATAGGTTATTCGAAGAAGAGTTAATCAAATAGAGATTACTCGAAAGAGAGTAAATTGTCAAATTCGATTATATCGAATTCGGGAAAGTATTATTTACATTCGGTTTTTAAATCAAGATTTATTTAGTTATAAGTAAATTAGAGTAGGTGAATTATTCAGAGTAAGAAGTAAAAAGTTAGATGTTAAGTTAGATATTTCAGAAGTAGGGTTTATAACGTTAGCGTTATAACCAATGTTTTCAATAAAGAAGTGGATTCGTAAATAGAATCCGAGAGTCATGTATGGAAGTTTGTTAAAGGTTTAAAAGATAAACTTTGTCTATTCCGAAGTTAAAACGTTGTTCAGTTAAGGTCTGAGAGGTAATTATACCCTAACTTGATTGACTTCCTTCTTAACTAAGGAATGATAAGGTTTGATAGTAAAGGATGGTTAAGTAAATTTAGTTAATGAGTGTAATGGTTTGAATTGGCGTCGCGATGTTTTATTTAAACATCTGTCTAAATCCAATAAAGGAACTTTGGAAATGTTTTCCAAATAAGAAACCAGAAATGTTTTCTAATATAGAAAACAAGAAATGGGGATGTTTTCCATTGTTAATAACGTATATTTTCTAAATTAGAAAATAAGAAATGTTGAATATATGGAAACAAGACTTAAGTAAATTAATGAACTAAAGGATAAAAGTTGATTGATGATTGATCGATGTAATTTCCATCTGGAGATAAGATCGTTGTTTGCACACATGTTTTTCTTTGATAGTTAACTCATCGACTATCGAAATTTTTGACCATTTTAACGTTGTTAATATGGAGAGACCGGTTGGATTATTATCCAAAGAACCACTCCGTATTGGCATAAGCATTGCGAATCATATATGCCAAAGATGATTGAAGACAGAGTAAAGTGCAAGGGCTGTTGTATAAATCTTAGGTAAAGATTGCCTAAGATGGTTGTACTGAATAGTGCCTTCGGTTTGTCCAGTCCCAGGACGACCTGTATGGACGAATGTCTGACATAGTATATTTAATAGATCGCGTAAGTTGATCTCTTCAAACGTATTTACGTTTGGTGGCGGAGGAATTCGTTTCTCTTAGCTGTATACCCGTGGTATTTTTGGGGAAATCAAATTGTGATTTAGCGGGTATGACGATGTGACATTCAAAGTGAATAAACGTGTGATCTGTCAGAGATAAGTGTGGCCTCTAACCTCACAACTGGGAAATGACAGAAATGGGGCAGGCAGCATGGCTATGTAGGTCGCACCTATTAGGGTGTATAATCACCTGATCTAGAGTTTCATTTACTTCTAAAAGTCTATTGTCGATGTTGTCCCATTCGGGAAACAGTTGCTGATCCCAACCGTTGGTGTTATACATTCGATACACTCAGCGAAATGAGCGGTCGGTCATGTTTGGACGGGTTGCAAGATGTTCTTGTTGAACCCAGTGTATTCCTCTCTAGAGGTACACTAGCGAAAGGTGGTTCCATACCTTGTCATAGTTGGAAATCCATTACCCAATACGTGCTTGCGGTTTTGATTGTATACTATATATGTAGAACGTGAGATGAAAGCGTTTCTGCTAGATGATTATTATATTGAGGTTGATAGACATTATTATAATATCAAAAGGTTTTTGATATAAAGATGTTTTGGATTCTCATAAGGGAAAAACCCGTTCCATTATACAGCGTGGTCTTATGAGATATCGTTTACTTGTTCAATCTGTTTTAAACTGTTTTACTCATACCAGTCCCATGACCGACCCGTAGTTTATTTTGTTTTGTTTTCCCTAAACTCTTGGGTGCCCAATTTTGTATGGGTAGTCAAGTAGTCTGGATTTTACAGATATACCAGGAGAGCTTGGAGTAGGAGGCTTCAGGATTATATGGCTATAGTTATTTCCGCTGTGTTGTAAGTGTTGTACTCTGATAATGTCATTGTATACATATACTGATTTTATTTCAAGGATATGTTATCTATTATATGTTGTTCGTTCCGCTGTGAGATTCGTGTTACTCTGATGTTGTATGTTCTTCTTCTTCTTCTATTCTAAGTTTCTATCTTATCTATTCTCACCCTCTAATTTCTTCTATTAACTTACCGATATTTTTTTATGTTTGGTTAGTCATCATTGAGTTTATGGCGATAACCAAATCGCTAAAAAACTGGGTCGTTACAGTTGGTATCAGAGCTTAAGGTTAAATAATTACCTTGGCTCCGTGGCGTGACTCAGTAGAGATGGGGTTAGTAACACCCTAGATTGAGTTGAGTGTATATATATGAGTGAACGTATTTGTTATTTGATATAAATGGTTTTATATTGAGTAGATTTATTGGTTGAGTTGTTTATGGATTCTTGTCGATGGTAGGGCACCACGGTATCGATAGGGGTTTCTTAAACACTCGAATACGATGGATTGACACGATATGTTTTGAAAAAGGGTAAATGAAAATAATTTTACCCAAATTATGTTTTGATATAAACAAAGTATGGATATTGGAATTATAATATATTGGATATATTGGCTGTGATTATAATCAAATAAGATTATAAAATGTGAAATGGTTATGTAAATAACCAATCAGAATTCATGTAAGTGAAATACGTGAAATCAGGTGAATTAAGTCTGAAATTAAAATTAGAATTGGAATTAAAACCTGGAAATCTGAATAAGTGTTTGTAAATGAATTTGGATTAAATATATGAGAATTTTAAAATCCTCGGCGATTTTAAATTGTTTTACAGCATTATGAATGATATTTTGAACTGATTTCAAAATAAAAGTGTTTAAAAAATGGTTTTGATAAGTGATATAGTATTGAACTCACTTCGATAGCTAGGAAATAACTCTGATGATGTTGGCCACATCATCAGTGTTCATTTTCGAGTTTTTAAGTGACGAATTACTACCAAGGATATTCATTTTGAATTGTTTTGAGAAAAACAAGTTGGTTTGAATCCGAAAGGGAATTTTTGGTTTTTGAAAAAGCAAAGCTGTTTAAAATTCCCCCGGAATAGACTGTTTGAATTAAAAACAAATTTAAATAGAAACTTGTGAAGGCAAATTAAAAGTGAGTTAAAGCCAGTTAAGTGGAAGCTGTATTGAAATGGAATAATATTAAGTCAAAGTGGAATTTGGCTTGGATATAAGCGAATGGTTGTGTTAGGAGATAAAAGTGATTGGAGTTTGACTAGGATGACATTGGTATATGCTGAATTATCAGCAGATGTAAAGGATATAATGATATACTCGACAAAAAGGTACAAGTTTATTTTATATGAATTTGGTGATTTATGAGCCTGTTTGACAAGCCGCTTGGCTGTTTGGTTTTCTTTTGGATTGGAGATGGCCCAGAGAGGCGAGTTGTGGTTTTACCGATAGGATTGCACAAAGGAGGTTATGGGGAAATTTTTCAACAATTTAAAGTGTTATAAAATTTTCAGGATTTTTGAAAATTTTAGTTAGTCAGAATAAATTAATATTTTCGTCGACATTAATTGGTTCAGTTTAAATTGAAGTTAAGTGGTAAACAGATAAATTTTTACCCAGTAGATAGGGTCGTCCCCTACCTTAGCAATTTCGAGGACGAAATTATTTTAAGGGGGAAAGATTGTAATGACCCGCATTTTTAGCTGTCGAATAATTAATTAATTTAATTATTGAATATCGAGTGGCGATTTCGATAACCATAATTAAATAATATTTATATTTAATTAATATAAATAATAGAATAATATATATTTCCGAAATAATCGAAAATAACAGAATTCATGATATGGTGTGAATTGGACAAGTTAAAATATATAATTCAGTTTATATTGAATTATATTGACGAATATGTTTAAATAACGAAGCTGGAACGTATAATATATATTATAATTAAAATCGAGCTCGAAATGGCGCGGTAGTTCTTAATTTGGCAATTGGAACTTTAAACGAATATACAGAAGTCGTTTTAAATCGGATTTCTGTGAAACAAGAAACGTTCAGAGCTGGGGAATTATATTTTTCTAATGGAAAAGAAAAATCGGGATTTCGTCGTGTAGATTGTGAGTTGTGTCCAAATCAAATTTTGAAATAGTCGCTATAGGATCGTTTATCAACCATAACGGTTTATTCGATATAACTAGATACCAGTTTCGAATTTAGACAAGATTCTTTTGAGACGTAGTGATAATTTAATTTTTAGAATTTTATTGTAATTTTTAATTATTTAAATAAACAACTTTTTATTTGGAGTGTTTTGCACCCTGTATCAGCGATTTTTGGGTTCCACAATATTAGTTAACCTACCGATGTTATTATATTTTTGGAATCCTAGCACATCGCTGATTTCAATGGTATTTTTATTTTCGTCGATTTAGGTCTGAAATGAGTGGAGTTTACGATATGTATACGGATGTTTTCTTTTAACAATTTAAACCAACACGTTGTACTCCTTAAGAACACAAATACCAAGTGTGGCTTCAAAAAAGTCATGTCTCCAAAGATATAACCCTATAAAATAAAATTAACTCCTTCTAACCTAATTCTTATTCTGGTCAACAAAGTTACACCATCGGTTTTCTTCAATAAACCCAAAAAGGAAAACGTGCGCAATAGTAGAAATCTCCTTTTGAAAACCATAACAAAATCATATAAATTCTTATTAATCTCAAAACAAGTGTATTCGAGATCATACAAATGTTGTCTACAAGGGGTATGCATTTCAGAAGGATTTGACAACTTTTTGCTCTTTGGAATCATATGAACAGTGGGTTTTCTTGGATGGAATCCTCGAATCTGGATAAACGGAAGCATCAATTCATGTTCCGATGATTACGGTTGGACTCGTGGAAGCTGGAGCTTCACGCTGGGTGCTTGGTGATGGGTTCGAACACACTTTTGGCGCGCTGGGAAATACACTGCGCAACTAGGGTTGGCCGTCGCGAGAAAGGGAGGCGACGAGGAGCAAGAAGGAGGGTAGCGGGGTAATCAGGGAGGCAAGGTGATTTGATGGGTGAATTCTGGGATACTTTTGTTTGGTGGTCACACGGTACTGATGCTGTGAAAAATAGAAAATCGCATCCTATAAGTGACTTTTGAATGCAAATAGAATTATACAGTGTGAAGAGATTTTGGGGTGTTAGATTTTGAAGGTTTTAGTTTGTATTTCCGTGAAGAAATCTGGGGAGGGATGGGAGCTCGATGGAGTTGAAATGGCCATGAAAAGCAACGGTTTCTTCCTAAGCGATAGAAGAAGAAGAAGGGCAAGTGGATATGTTTGGAGCGGATTGTTTGAATTGGGTAATGGGCCAGAAAAAGAAAGTAAGCCCAACTATAAAAATAAAATTTAGTTTAGTTTAAATTTAAAATACATATTAACTTATATAAATTGTATCTTCGTCATATGTTATTAAAATTTAGCAAAACAAGATCCGTTGGGATCGTATGGACGAACACTACTCAATGGAACTGACAGGGAGTGGATTGGAGCTAGTTAAAATTTATAGCGAAATAAATTGTCTGTCTGAATCAAGCGATGGTTATCGTTGTTAACGATGATCGTCCAAGGTGAGTAAAACTCACCAACTCTGAACAGTTATATTTTTCTAACGTATTCTTAGAACGGATAATTATCTGTTGATTAATGTGTGTTAACTCTTTGGTTGAATTGCTTATGTATTGGTTGAAATTATAGATAACGATATATATATATATATATAAATCGTTAATCAAATATTGATTATGTTTAGCAGAATATTTCATATTGAAATGAAATAGATGTTAAGTATATTGTTTAACATCTGTGATGCAGGGAAACAGATTGGAGGGGTCCAACTGGACTCCTCAATATTTATAATACTGTTCTATTCATACATTATTATATATGATGTGATATATAATATGTTGTTGATTATGTGTGTTTGAATAATATCGATCACCGTTGTTGGGTATTTTAAATACCGTAAGAAATACTGGGATGTAAAAAGGGGATTTTCAAAGTATATTTCGAATATAAATTATTTATATAAAATTAATGGATTTTATATATAAAAGGAAAAAAGATTTTATATAAGGAAATAATTATAAAATCAAAAGAATTTAAAAGGAAATATATTTGTAAAACAAATATAAAGGAAATATATTTGTAAGACAAATACAAAGGAAGATATTTGCAAAAACAAATAGAAAAAGGATATATTTGTAAACCATTTACAAATAGAAACGAAAAGGGAATATTTGTAAACCATTTACAAATAGAATTGAAAAGATAAAAGTAATATTTATTTTTTAAATAAATAGAAAAGATAAAAGAAATATTTATTTGTTAAATAAATAGAAAAGATAAAAGAAATATTTATTTGTTAAATAAATAGAAAAGATAAAAGAAATATTTATTTGATAAATAAATAGAATTGAAAAGGGAATAGTTATTTGTTAAGTAAACAAATAGAAAAGGAGATAATCCAAAGGAGATAATTCAAAGGAGATAATTCAAAAGGAAATGATTCAAAGGAATTAATTCTAAAGTGTAAATCGAAATGAGTTAATCGAATATTAGTTATTCGGTTAGAGTTAATCAGTTAGAGTTAACCAGTTAGAGTTAATCAGTTAGAGTTAATCAGTTAGAGTTAATCAGTTAGAGTTAATCAGTTAGAATTAATCAGTTAAAGTTAACCAGTAGAGTTATTTAAATGGAGTAAATCGAAGTAGAGTTATCGAATATCACTTATTCGAAGTAGAGTTATCGAATATAGTGTATCCAAGAGAAGAGAAATTGAATATAGTTTATTCGAGAAGAGTAATCGAATTTTAGTTATTCAAAGGGAGTTATCGAATCTAGTTATTTGAAAGGAGTTATCGAATATAGTTTATTCGAATAGAATTTAAAGGAGTTAATCGAATATAGTTTATTCGAGTAGAATTATCGGAGTTATCGAATATAGTTTATTCGAAAAGAGTTAAGTGAAAAGAGTAATCCAATAGAGTTAATTGATAAGAGTTAATCAAATAGAGCTAATCAGTTAGAGTTAAATCGATAGAGTTAATCAAATAGAGTTAAAGGAGTTATCGATGTTAGTTTAATCGAAAGGAGTTAAACGAATTTTAGTTATTCGAAAATAAGATTATTGAATATAAGTTACTCGAAAGGAGGTTATCGAATATAAGTTATTCGAAAGGAGGTTATCGAATATAGTGTATTTGAAAGAAAGAAGATTATCAAATATAGCGTATTCGAAAGAAAGAGATCGAATATAGTTTATTCGAAAGAGTGAGTTAATCAAATATAAGTTATTCGAAGTGAGTTAATCGAATATAATTTATTTGAAGTGAGTTAATCGAATAAGTTATTCGAAGAGTCGAATAAGTTATTCGAAGAGAGAAAATCAAATATAAGTTATTCGAAGAAGAGTTAATCAAATAGAGATTACTCGGAAGAGAGTAAATCGTCGAATTCGATTATATCGAATTCGGGAAAGTATTATTTACTTTCGTTTTTTAAATCAAGATTTATTTATAAGTAAATTAGAGTAGGTGAATTATTCAAAGTAAGAAGTAAAAAGTTAGATGTTAAGTTAGATATTTCAGAAGTAGGGTTTGTAACGTTAGCGTTATAACCAATGTTTTCAATAAAGAAGTGGATTCGTAAATAGAATCCGAGAGTTACGTAAGGAAGTTTGTTAAAGGTTTAAATGATAAACTTTGTCTATTCCGAAGTTAAAACGTTGTTCAGTTAAGGTCTGAGAGGTAATTATACCCCAACTTGATTGACTTCCTTCTTAACTAAGGAATGGTAAGGTTTGATAGTAAAGGATGGTTAAGTAAATTTAGTTAATGAGTGTAATGGTTTGAATTGGCGTCACGATGTTTTATTTAAACATCTGTTTAAATCCAATAAAGGAACTTTGGAAATGTTTTCCAAATAAGAAACTAGAAATGTATTCTATTATAGAAAACAAGAAATGGGAATGTTTTCCATTGTTAATAACGTATATTTTCTAAATTAGAAAATAAGAAATGTTGAATATATGGAAACAGGAGTTAAGTAAATTAATGAACTAAAGGATAAAAGTTGATTGGTGATTGATCGATGTAATTTCCATTTGGAAATAAGATCGTTGTTTGCACACGAGTTTTTCTTTGATAGTTAACTCATCGACTATCGAAGTTTTTGACCATTTTAACGTTGTTAATATGGAGAGACCGGTTGGATTATTATCCAAAGAACCACTCCGTATTGGCCTAAGCGTTGCGAATCATATATTCCAAAGATAATTGTAGACGGAGTAAAGTGCAAGGGCTGTTGTATAAATCTTAGCTAAAGATTACCTAAGATGGTTGTACTGAATAGTGCCTTCGGTTTGTCCAGTCCCATGACGGCCTGTATGGAAGAATGTCTGACAGGGTATATTTAATAGATCGCGTAAGTTGATCTCTTCAAACATATTTACATTTGGTGGCGGAGGAATTCGTTTCTCTTAGCTATATACCCGTGGTATTTTTGGGGAAATCAATTTGTGATTTGGCGGGTATGACGATGTGACATTCAAAGTGAATAAACGTGTGATCTGTCAGAGATAAGCGTGGCCTCTAGCCTCACAACCAGGAAATGACAGAAATCGGGCAGGCAACATGGCTATGTAGGTCGCACCTATTTGGCTGTATAATCACCTGATCTAAAGTTTCATTTACTTCTAAAAATCTATTGTCGATGCTGTCCCATTCAAAAAACGGTTGCTGATCCCAGCTGTTGGTGATATACATTCGATACACTCAGCGAAATGAGTGGTCGGTCATATGTGGTCGGGTTGCAAGATGTTCTTGTTGAACCCAGTGTATTCCTCTCTAGAGGTACACGAGCGAAAGGTGGTTCCATACCTTGTCATAGTTGGAAATCTATTACCCAATACATGCTTGCGGTTTTGATTGTATACTATATATGTAGAACGTGAGATGAAAGCGTTTCTGCTAGATGATTATTATATTGAGGTTGATATACGTTATTATAATATCAAAAGGTTTTTGATATAAAGATATTTTGGATTCTCATAAGAGAAAAACCCGTTCCGTTATACGGCCTGGTCTTATGCGATATCGTTTACTTATTCAATCTGTTTTAAACTGTTTTACTCATACCAGTCCCATGACTAACCCGGAGTTTATTTTGTTTTATTTTCCCTAAATTCTTGGGTGCCCAATTTTGTATGGGCAGTCAAGTAGTCAGGATTTTACAGATATACCAGGAGAGCTTGGAGAAGGAGGCTTCAGTATTATAAACCTATAGTTATTTCCGTTGTGTTGTAAGTGTTGTACTCTGATAATGTTATTGTATACATATACTGATTTTATTTCAAGGATATGTTATCTATTACATGTTGTTCGTTCCACTGTGAGATTCGTGTTACTCTGATGTTGTATGTTCTTCTTCTTCTTCTATTCTAAGTTCCTATCTTATCTATTCTCACCCTCTAATTTCTTCAATTAACTTACTGGTATTTTTCGATGTTTGGTTAGTCATCATTGAGTTTATGGCGATAACCAAAGTCGCTGAAAAACCGGGTCGTTACAGGGCCCAATGGCATAACTTTGCAAAAGGAAATTTAGTATTCCCCGGATCGGATCGGAGCACAGAAGACCCGACCGGCCTAAAGTGTTTTGCACTGAAGTGCTTCCAGTCTTTGGATCGGAGACATCAACTTGGTTCGGATCGGTCCCGAACCGAACCGCCTCGACCTGCTTCTGCTCATGAGTTTGACCTGCTCTTGAGAAGTAACCGCCTCCAACAAACACGGATCTGATTACACTTGGCAGAGCACGATCTAGAGAGGTTTTCTCCACTTTCTCCACTACATTCTGAGATCAAAGGGATGAGCGCCACGTGGCATCCGAACCGAACCCAGAAATCACCTATAAATACACCGCTTGGATTGAGAATTAAGGGATCTTTTTTGGCCACTTGTTCTCGAAGGCTTCCGCCATTATCAACGCACGGACTTTACAAACAGCGAAGGCCACCTTTTATCATTCTAACACGAGGCTATCCTGTATAAAATCAATCTCTAATCTCCTTTTCTTTATTGTATCACAAGGTTGCTGTGTATGAACGATTCTCATGGATTGTGGGATAACATTGTATTTGTAATAACTTCTTAGGATTTAAGAAACTATAAAGTGGACGTAGGCTTGGTTTGAGCCGAACCACTATAAAAATCTCGTGTGTCTCCTCTTATTTTACTGCTTTTCTGCATTGATATGTGATTGTGGGGATTTCACACCGTATTCGGGTGTTAGTGCCAATTTTTGGTCTAACATTTTTGCGTGCCAGGAAGGGGCCACTTGATACTACTTCAATTTCTAGCTTCAAAGGAATCGGATTGCTCGACTGGTAGACCAACGGTTAAACGAAAGAAAGATGGAACCTTTTGTCGTACGGAGGACATTGGTACAGAAGGCGTGAGGAATGAGGCGAGCCAGAAGGCTTCCTCTCATGGTGATCTATCGGCATACTTAACCAGAGAAGAGATGGATGGCGTTCTTGTTGAATTGAGAACTCAAATGGCAAGGCAAGATGATCTCCTCCGCAAACAACAAGGGATGATCGAAGGATTCTACCTCGGTTGGAAGGAAGGCCGAGCGGAAACAATCAGATCACTGGAATTGGTATGGAACCAGCCTCAGCAGGAGCAGAGAACTGGATCAGTTCGGATCCGATCCGAACCAGGGGGCGAAATTTGAATGAACTCGGGGGCAATCCCCCTCGACAAGCAACTTCAACCCTCAATGTTTCGGATGGAAATGCCGTCCGAAACTCGGGTCGAGCACGTCCAATCTCTGCCCCAGTCCGGATCGGCAACGTCGTACAACCCCAGCATCCGGCTCCCCAGATCAGAATAGGAGAACCTGGTCGGATCGGTACCTCCGACCTGAACAGTGCACCTCACCACAACCTCCCTCGCTTCTCCGAGCCGCAACATGGGGTGTAACACCCTACCTCCGCTAGGGTCACTCACAAAGGGAATGCACTAGTTTTGGTGGAGTATTATCTAGGTAAACATACACAGAGATATCACAAGGCAGAACATAAATAAAGCAGCGGTAGAAATCTAAAAAACCAAATTTTTATTACTTTCAAGAAAAGAGTCAAAATCCCATATATCCAAGGTACAAATTATTCCATTACATCAAGTTCCAAATAAAGAAGCATAAACTTAAGATAACAAAAGTAAATTATTCCCCATAAATAGCAGAAGCATCCATAGCATAGCTCAAGACCAAACCGTACATGAGCTGTCAGAAAGCAAGCTAAATCCAAGCTAAGAGCTAGTGTTTCCTCCCTGAGAACCTGGGGGGGGGGGGGGGGGGGCGAAAGAAAAAGGGTCAGTCATAAGACTGGTAAGCCCTAGTGACTTTCAGTATAAAAACTAGTAAAGGTAAAGTGACATGCGAAAACTAGAATTAAACATAAGGATGATAACAGGACTGATATGATAGCAAGATAAGTCAAGTCTAGCATCGCATATTCAAGATTCGCTGCACCAACCGTACTAGTATTCTAACCCATGTCAAGTATTAATCATGAAATGAACCCTGGGCCCAGTATCATGAAGTGACCCATTACGGGGCCCTACGGTACGATCTACTAATCGATCGGGTCCCTACAAGTTCTAGCTCGTCATGTGTTTGTGTCATACGGCCCTATCCTGAAATGTAGTTACCTGTGCTAGGTCCACCATAGGGTGTATCAAGCCCTATGGTGCCAACCACCGAGACGAATCAAGCACGCGCAGTGTAAACCTACGGGTGCCCAATGCCTGCTTTTTCAACTCCGGACTACGTGCACGACCATAGTCCGCCTGAACCTACAATGGCGCACCTACTCAGCCGTCGTTCTGGTCACTTACAATTAGCCCAGTAATCGCTAGCCATGATGCGGTCCTCTTGCTTTTCACCGGAATGAAGTGAGCACTTTTCGTGAGTCTATCAACTATGACCCATATGCTAGTATTTCCCTTCCTTGACCTAGGCAGTCCATCCACGAAATCCATCGAGATACTCTCCCATTTCCATTGCGGAACCTCCAAAGGATGTAATAGCCCACCAGGCTTCTTCGACTCGGCCTTTACTTGTTGGCACACCATGCACTTCGAAATGAACTCTGCCACATCCTTTTTCATTCCAGCCCAAAAGAAAATGCGTTTCATATCCCTGTACATCTTATCCCCTCCAGGATGTATAGTCATCTTCGAGTGGTGCGCCTCTTCGAGAACTTTCCTTACTAGGTCTCCCACTTGTGGGACACATATCCTTCCATCGCGCCTTAGCCATCCCTTGTCATCTATGGCATACCTACTGAGGTGACTTGACGTCTCACCACTAATCAGCTTGTCCATGATTTCAACTATCTGGGGGTCTTCCTTCTATGAAGTCCCTACTTGATCTAGAAGTGTAGGTCTTAAATCAAGAGATGCTAACATAGCAGTCAATGACTCAACAGCAGGTGTAAAATCAAAGGTTGCTATAAACTCAAGGCTTTTCCTTTCAACAAACAAGGGGCTCAAAGTCAACCTTTTTCTACTTAGCGCGTCCTCCACCACGTTACCCTTGCCAGGGGTATAAGCTATATCGAAGTTATATGATGCCAAGAACTCCATCCACCGCTGTTGTCTCAGATTCAAATCTTTCTGTGAGAAGAGGTACTTAAGCGATTTGTGTTCGGTATACAACTCGAACCTCTCACCTAGAAGATAATGGTGCCAAGCTTGAAGTGCAAAAACAATCGCGGCCAACTCCAAGTCATGCATGGGATAGTTTTCCTCATGAACTTTAAGTTGTCTGTCCCCGTAGCATATTACTCTTCCATCTTGCATTAGGACAGCGCCTAATCCCGTGCCGCACACATCTGTGTACACGGCAAACATCTTACCTCCATCAGGTAATGCCAAAACTGGAGCTGTGGTGAGGGCTCTCTTAAGTCTCTGAAAAGCAGCGTCACACTCTATGTCCCATGCAAAAGCTAGGTTCTTCTTTGTTAACTTAGTAAGAGGGGCTGAAATCTTAGCGAAGTCCTTGATGAACTTCCAGTAGTAGCCCGCCAAACCGAGAAAACTCCTCACCTCCGTTGCATTCTTAGGAATTTTCCAGTCTTGTACCGCGACCACCTTTGCGGGGTCCACGACTATGCCTTGCTTAGAAACTACATGCCCAAGGAACCGAATTTCCTTCCTCCAAAAATGGCATTTGGAGAACTTAGCTTTTAACTGGTGTGCTCTAAGTGTTTCCCTGATTTCCTTGAGATGTCAAGCGTGCTCTTCTTCATCTTTTGAGAAGATCAAAATATCATCCACGACAACTACCACAAACTTGTTAAGGAACTCCTGAAACACTCTACTCATCAAATCTACAAAGTATGCGGGTGCATTCGTTAACCCAAACGACATGACGAGCCATTCGAAGAACCCATTTGGAGTCCTAAACGCAGTTTTGTCAATGCTATCCTCAGCCACTCTAAGCTGATGGAATCATGTGGCAAGATCGAGCTGAGAGAAAACAGATGCTCCCACAAGCTGGTCAAACAAATCGTCGATTCTTGGTAGTGGGTGCCTATTCTTCTTTGTTAGCTTGTTTAACTCACGATAATCTACGCACAGACGAAGCGATCCATCCGCCTTAGTAGCGAATACCACTGGAGCACCCCATTCTGAAATGCTTTGTCTTATGAAATTTTTCTCAAGCAACTCGTTAACTTGTTTACTGAGCTCTCTTCTTTCTCGCGGGGCCATGTGCCTAACTTGTAATGAAACTGGCTTGGCATTATCAACAAGATAAATTCGGAAGTCTATCTCGCGTTTAGGAGGTAACCCCCTCACTTCATCAAAGACATCTGGATATTATCGGACCACTCTTACAGATTGCAAATTATCGTCGGACAAGTCAAGGGATTCAAGATAACACAACATGACTGGACCCTTAGGGTTACAAGAAATTTCAAGGGTATTACCGAGGCGAGCCATGAGCCTCACTACCCTTCGTTCACAATCAAGAATGGCTCCATAATCGGACAACCAATCCATACCTAGGATCAAACCGTATCCCATAAATCCGAGAACATAAGCATTACACGTGAATTCTACACTTAAGATAGAGATCCTCAAATCCACACACATCATATATAAATGGGCGGAGCCCCCAATTGGATTTGAAACTATAACGGGATCCTCAACCAGACTAGTACTTAGGTGCAGATTTTCAACAATATCAGAAGAAATAAAAGTATGCGATGCGCCAGAGTCAAATAAGGTTCGAACAGGAAAGTTAGAAATGTAAACAAGGCTTTCTACGAAAATATTACTACCTCGGTCAAGAGCTGGAGTGGTGTTGAGAGCATGCAACTGCCCTCCATAAGGTCCTGCTCGCTGGGTCTGCCCTTGCCCCTGCCCTTGCTTCTTAGAGCAATCCTTGCTGATGTGTCCAGTATCTCCACAATGAAAGCATTCACCCAACTTCCTCTTCTTCTTTCTACAGTCTTTAGCTAGATGTCCAGTAATACCACAGAAGTTGCACTTCCTCGTCTCACGTGGTTTGTTGTTGCTCTTATTATTCTTGTTATTCTTGTTGCCCCCCTTCTTGAAGTCAGCTTTCTTATTCTGAGTATCATTAGGCTTAACCTCCTTCTTGCTATTCTTGTATTCCTCATGAAGTAGAGCCATATCCATCAAGCTTTCAAAGGTCGCCCCCATGGGTATATGAGTTATGGCCAAACTGTGTAGTGGCTCGTTCAATCCTCGAACAAAGCGTATAGCCTTTTTCTAGGCTGTGTTGACCAAATCCAAACCGGACCGAGCAAGCTGATTAAACTTATTCACGTACTCCCTAACAGACATGTACCCTTGGTTGAGTGCTAGGAACCTCTCCATCTGAAGGTTCTCTTCTGCTGACGATAAGAATTTAAGCCCAAACCTCTCTCTAAAGTCTGCCCAAGTCTCAACTGGCCTGGTAGCGTCGGTGACTTCCCACCAAAATGCAGCTTCCTCTTTCAACAACCATGCTGCCAACTGAACTTTCCTATGGTCCTCCACATCAAAGATAATAAACAAGTCTTCAGTCTCCTTTAGCCAGTTTTGTGCCTCAACAAAGGTTTCAGTTCCAACGAAGTTCTTGCAGCCCATTGCTTTAAAGTCTTTGCATATTTTGGCAAAGGCGGTACCAGGAGGAGGAGGAACCGCGGCCACTAGGGGGAGGAGGAGGGATGTCTGTCGGGCCCGCGCCGTTGGTCCTGGATTCTAAGTACCTTCGGAACCATCCAGGCATGGGTATTTCCTCAGGCAGGTTAAGATCAGCCATGCTGAAAAAAGAAAAGAAAAAGATTCAAACAAGGATACAAAGGAAAGTGCTAATGGCTTTTTGGGGAATAGCCTTTTTTTTAACATAAAAATTTTCTTGAAAAATGCTTCTTTATAAATGGTTTTGAAAATAGTTTCAGAAGGTTTTAAAACTTTTGCCCAGCCTGGTAACCTTCTGCTCTGATACCAAATGTACACCCCACCTCCGCTAGGGTCACTCACAAAGGGAATGCACTAGTTTTGATGGAGTATTATCTAGGTAAACATACACAGAGATATCATAAGGCAGAACATAAATAAAGCAGCAGTAGAAATCTAAAAAACCAAATTTTTATTACTTTCAAGAAAAGAGTCAAAACCCCATATATCCAAGGTACAAATTATTCCATTACATCAAGTACCAAATAAAGAAGCATAAACTTAAGATAACAAAAGTAAATTATTCCCCATAAATAGCAAAAGCAGACATAGCATAGCTAAGGACCAAACCGTACATGAGCTGTCAGAAAGCAAGGTAAATCTAAGCTAAGAGCTAGTGTTTCCTTCCTGAGAACCTGTTGGGGAGGGGGGAAATGAAAGAAAAAGAGGCGAAAGAAAAAGGGTCAGTCATAAGACTGGTAAGCCCTAGTGACTTTCAGTATAAAAACTAGTAAAGGTAACGTGGCATGCGAAAACTGGAATTAAACATAAGGATGATAACAAGACTGATATGATAACAAGATAAGTCAAGTCTAGCATCGCATATTCAAGATTCGCTGCACCAACCGTACTAGTATTCTAACCCATGTCAAGTATTAATCATGAAATGATCCCTTGGCCCAGTATCATGAAGTGACCCATTACGGGGTCTTACGGTACGATCTACTAATCGATCGGCTCCCTACAAGTTCTAGCTCGTCATGTGTCTGTGTCATACGACCCTATCTTGAAATGTACTTACCTGTGCTAGGTCCACCATAGGGTGTATCAAGCCCTATGGTGCCAACCACCGACACGAATCAAGCACGCACAGTGTAAACCTACGGGTGCCCAATGCCTTCTTTTTCAACTCCGGACTACGTGCACGACCATAGTCCGCCTGAACCTACAATGGCGCACCTACTCAACCGTCGTTCTGGTCGCTTACAATCAGCCCAGTAATCGTGCCCCACCCTGCCAGTCCCAGGGTATCGTGATACATCTAAGTGGGTTGCTGCTGAAAAGAACCGCGTAACTAGGTTTCTAATGGGTTAAGTGTTGTCATTCAAATTCGTGACTTAACCCTATCCAAATCATGTATCAAGTGGATTAAGTGTGTTCAAGCAGTTCATGACTTAACCCTATCAAATCATCGTGTCGAGTTGGTTAAGTATATTCAAGTGGTTCATGACTTAACCCTATCATGTGGCATTAATTCATTGATGCACCCCAACCTCTCACATTAGACTAATTATTGTGGTTACTGGATTTGCCGGGCGGTTCCGGGCAGATTTACACCACAACATAGTCTAACCTCGGGTTTTGCGTGCGCTATGACCAACTACTCACATTAGATCCTATTGTTTTCAGTCACTGGATTTGCCGGGCGGTTCCGGGCAAATTTACACTGCAAACTCAACCCAACCTCGAGTTGGCCATTTTCAAGTTTATCTAAGTGTCATGCCCAGATTCAAGTTTCGAGTTTAAATTCATGTCAAGTTTTCAGGTCATGTTTCATGTCAAATCGTGTCAAGTTCATGTCCATATCTAGGTTCAAGTTATAATAACGTTCATGTTCAAAGCCAATTCATGGTTTACCTAATCTACCCAAATCGTATTCCCATCGCACATAAACTCGAATTGATACAAATAAATCTAATTAGGGAATAACATAAAAAGGGACGGGTATAAGGTGGCAAAAGTGATTACTAGCATAGCATGGTAAGACTTGAGATAAATGATTATAACATTACTGGCATATGGAATATTGGCCTTAAACATAAAGATTCCCAATCTAGCAAAATAAGGTACTAGTCAAGATAACGGTTGTCATAAGGTGATAGTATAGTCATGGTAACGATTGACATAAGGTGATTGTCATAAACTGGTGACTAATAGCAGATTCAACATGATAATATGAGGGGTTTTTCTTTTTGATTTACAACATGAATAGGCCCCAAATCAATGTCATAGTGATATACCCAAAAGTCAAGATCCAAGATGAACAAGAATGGATGTAAAACAGTCATCATACACAGGTCCAATTTTAATTTACAACATATTCATATTACATTTACAGTTTAAATCTAAAAGTAACTGGGGCTTACAGATCGTGGTTCGAGAGTTAGAAAAAGAGAGTTGATGTTGAATCTTTATATGCTTAGTCAAGTCCTAACAGAAACCTTCAAATCAGCAATTCTCTTGACGTAGTTTCGGCGTAGAAGAAGTAGTCCCTTTCTCTAACTTTTCAACCAGAACGAGAGCAGCATAAGGTCAGAGAGAATTTTGTGTAGAGAGACTAGTTTTAGGGGTTGTTTATATAGGGTCAGGTCAACGAATGTAGACAGAAACGAGGCCAGAAATATCAAAGTGAATCCAGCTTCAAAAATGGGCTCGGCCACCAGGTCGACACTATGCTCGACCTGGTCCTGGGCAGGTCGACTACATAGTCGAGCCCCAGGTCGACCTGGTCCTGGGCGGGAAATTTCCCGCCCAGTCCATTCTGAGGTTTGAATTTCAAAATTTGAATTCGAATTCTGAGCTGTTTTGTACTTGAAATTTTTTGAAAACTTCAAAGGGTCATAACTTGGTCATACGGACTCCGATTTTCGAAAACTCGGACTCGTTTCCAAGAAGAATTTCGAGACGAACGCAATGGCATAACCCGTTTCCCTTGATTCTTATTTTAAAAATTAATTCTGCCTTGATTTAAGGTTATTACACGTTATAAAAATACGGGTTGTTACATGAGGGCACCTATGAACCGAGCCGGATGATCTTCAATGCTCCCCATGCTTTTTCGAGCTCTTCTTGACTCAACACTGGGGCACCAACT
Organism: Allium sativum; assembly: GCA_030737875.1. Lineage (NCBI taxonomy): Eukaryota > Viridiplantae > Streptophyta > Magnoliopsida > Asparagales > Amaryllidaceae > Allium > Allium sativum. The sequence goes on from CM060926.1 coordinate 612,309,510, forward strand.
CTGAACTTGGCAACTTGCAACAGCTCTTTGAAGGCGACCGGCTCGCTAATCTCATTGAACGCCTCTCGAGAGGCCGCACCTATCAGAATGACATGGATGATGTCAATCACAATCCATTTACTCAGGAAGTCAGGAATTCCCGCAATCCTCCAGATTTCAAACTTCCACAACTGGAGCCCTACAACGGTAGGACAGATCCTACCATGCATCTGATGCGCTATAAACGTCATATGGAAGTTTAATCGGCGTCGGAAAATGTAATGGCTAAATGTTTTCCTCTCTTTTTGACCGATATAGCCACTATGTGGATTCGACAGCTGGAATCTAAGTCGATCAATAGCTGGAACATATTGGTCGCTCGCTTTATTGAATAACTTCGGGTCCACATCGCTCGAACCAAGAATGTAATGTCGCTTACTGCACTCAAGCAGAGGCCCAGAGAAACTCTGCACTCATTTTTGGAATGGTTCAACGTTGCAGCAACATCGGTTGATCGACCTTAGCCATCTGTGGTATTGATGGCGGTATTATCCAGCGTTATGGACAACTCGGAGTTCAAAAAACCACGTACCGAGAGCTACCATGAAATCTCAGCGAATTCTACCTTTAATCGGATAGATTTCTGCGTGAAGAAGACGCAACGTTTGAAAAGAAAATTGTCGATGTTAGCATGCTCAAAGACGGAGAACCTTCTGACTCTGGAAAAGGCAAAGGGAAAGCTGCTGTCAAGAATGACCGCAACGCTCAGCCCCGGAGAGGGCCCAGATATGAAAAGTACACCGAACTTAATTCGACCTTGACTGATATCTACATAAAAACAAACGGTGACGTCTCCTATCCAAAGCCTCCCAGGAGGGAGCCATCGCAATGAGAACGCGATTCTAGAAAATACTGCATATTTCATGATATGGATGGTCATGACACAAATGACTGTAGGAACTTACGGGACTTGATCGAGGAACGGGTTAGACGTGGAGAGCTACCCGAGTATGTGAAACAACCTACAGCGCCTGCATCCGCGCTGCCACCACCTGCTCCCCGAAGAGAGAATGACCCTAGATCGAGCTCCCGTGGGCTCATCATCAACTGATCTGGATTGGATCACTCTTCATTTCCAGCATTTCTTAGGATTTAAGATATGTCTCTTTGATTTCTTTAGGTTTTCTGATTGGCCAAATCGAAGTACGTACGTTCAGGGTTAGGATTTAGCTCCAAAGAGTGCTCTACACCCGATGACAAACCGATCAGGATTTGCTTTGTTTTTATCCTTTGAATTGAATAAGGAGGGACTTTCCGAACATGGATTATGTTTGGCGAATTTAAGTGTCTTGTCAGGTTGTGGCAGGATTCTCAGTCTCAATTAAAGTATGGCTTATACTTATCTCGGACCCCTAGGCATGGATTAGGCCTAAGGACAGACTGTCTTGTCAGGATTTTGCATGTATAGCTCTATCCCGACATGAGTATGGATTGTACTCACTAGGATGCATAAGTATGAATTATACTCTGGAACGACGAACGATTTTGTCAGGATTGGGCAAAAAAACTCAATAAAACTCGAGTGTTGCTTATGCTCAGTTTGAACTTCCTGGTATGGCATATACCCGGAAGGTTAGGTCTGTCGCCAGGTTTTGGCAGGATGATTCGAACGTCCCTCGGGTATGATTTATGCTCAAACAAATGCCCAAGCATGGTTTATGCTCAAAAGTGTAATCAGTCTTGTCAGGTTTTGACATACCTATTTTCTTTCTTTTCTTCGCAGGTATGGATTATACTTGCAGCTGGTAGGCCCGGCATGGCCTTGGATTTCATGGATTATCCAGAACACATCTTCCTTCGTTCAGCAAGATATGTTCTAGGGGCAAAATTTTGACCTGATTTTTAGTCAAAGCTGTCACCCATGAAATCTCTGGTTAACAATACGCACAAGTATGGGGAATATTGTCAGAAGACATGGAGCGATTTGGTTGAAGTCGCATCACAGACAAAGAATGGCCCGGAACTCTTGTCAGACGATCTCTTTTGGGCCCGAAAACAGCAATTACGGAGCTAAGCTCCATAACTCTTGTAGCTTTCTGAATCAGCTTCGGAAGAGCTTTCATTTGGCTAAAACAGACTCATGGTTTGAAAGTTATGCCCGTTTCTGTGAACGCGTGCAGAACCGGGAACTTGGAATCTGGAATTGGCATAACCCATTGGGATCGGATATACGGTTCGGATTGGGTGAGAGGGGCCAATGGCATAACTTTGCAAAAGGAAATTTAGTATTCCTCAGATTTGATCGGAGCACAGAAGACCCGACCCGCCTGAAGTATTTTACACTGAAGTGCTTCCAGTCTTCGGATCGGAGACATACTCTCGGTTCGGATCGAACCCGAACTGAACTGCCTCGACCTGCTTCTGCTCACGAGTTTGTCCTGCTCTTGAGGAGTAACCACCTCCAACAAACGCGGATCTGATTACACTTGGCAGAGCACGATCTGGAGAGGTTTTGTCCACTACATTTCGAGATGAAAGGGATGCACGCCACGTGGCATCCGAACCAAACCTGGAAATCACCTATAAATACACCGCTTGGAGAAGAATTAAGGGATCTTTTATGGCCACTTGTTCTCGGAGGCTTCCACCATTATCAATGCATGGACTTTGCTAACGGCAAAGGCCACCTTTTATCATTCTAACATGAGGCTATCGTGTATAAAATCAATCTCTAATATCCTCTTCTACATTGTATCACAAGGTTGTTGTGTATGAACGAATCTCAGGGATTGTGAGATAGCATTGAATTTGTAATAACTTCTTAGGATTTACGAAAATATAAAGTGGACGTAGGTCTGGTTCGAGCCGAACCACTATAAAAATCTCGTGTGTCTCCTCTTATTTTATTGCTTTTCTGCATTGAAATGTGATTGTGAGGATTGCACACCGTATTTGGGTGTTAGTGCCAATTTTTGGTCGTACACTTTGGCGCATCAGGAAGAGGGCACACGATACTACTTCAATTTCTAGCTTCATAGGAATCAGATTGCTCGACTGTTAGACCAATGGTTAAACGAAAGAAAGTTGGAACCTTCTCTCGTTTTGAGGACGTTGGTACAGAAGGCGTGAGGAATGAGGCGAGCCATGAGGCTTCCTCTCATGGTGATCTATCTGCATACTAAACCAGAGAAGAGATGGATGGCGTTCTTGCTGAATTGAGAACTCAAATCGCAAGGCAAGATGATCTCCTTTGCAAACAACAGGAGATGATCGACGGATTCTTCGCTCGGATAGAAGGAAGGCCGAGAGGAAACAATCAGATCACTGGAATTGGTATGGGACCAGCCCCAGCAGTAGCAGAAAACCGGATCGATTCGGATCAGATCCGAACCAAGGGGCAGAATTTGAATGAAATCGGGGAAATCCCCCTCGACAAGCAACTTCAACCCTCAATGTTTCGGATGGAAACACCGTTAGAAACTCGGGTCGAGAGCGTCCAATCTCCGCCCTAGTCCGGATCGACAACGTCGTACAACCTCAGCATCAAGCTCCCCAGATTGGAACAGGAGAACCTGGTCGGATCGGTACCTCCGACCCGAACCGTGCACCTCACCATGACCTCCCTCGCTTCTCTGAGCTGCAACATGGGGGCACGTCCAAACCGAGCCGGATGATCTTCCATTCTCCCCATACTTTTCCGAACTCTTCTGGACTCAACACTGGGGGCACAAGCTCTGAACTTGTCAACTTGCAACAGCTCTTTGAAGGCGACCGACTCGCCAATTTTATCGAACGCCTCTCGGGAGGCCGCCCCTATCAGAATGACATGGATGATGTCAATCACAATCCATTTACTCAGGAAGTCAGGAATTTCCACAATCCTCCGAATTTCAAACTTCCACAACTGGAGCCCTACAACAGTAGGACGGATCCTACCGTGCATCGATGCGCTATAAACGGCATATGGAAGTTCAATCGGCATCGGAAAACATAATGGCTAAATGTTTTCTTCTCATTTTGACCGATATGGCCGCTATGCGGATTCGGCAGTTGGATTCTGAGTCGATCAACAGCTAGAACATGTTGGTTGCTCATTTTATTGAACAGTTTTGGGTCCACATCGCTCGACCCAAGAAAGGAATGTCGCACACTACAATCAAGCAGAGCCCCATAGAAACTCTGCTCTCATATTTAGAATGGTTCAACATTGCAGCAGCATCGGTTGATCGACCTGATCCATCTATGGTATTGATGGCGGCAGTATCTGGCGTTCTGGACAACTCGGAGTTCAAAAAATCCTTGTACCGAGGCCCACCACAGAATCTCAGCAAATTCTACCTTGAAACGGATAGATTTCTGCATGAAGAAGACACAACGTCTGAAAAGAAATTCTCGATGTCAACATGCTCAAAGGCGGAGAACCGTCTGACTCTGGAAAAGGCAAAGGGAAAGCTGCTGTCAAGAATGACCGCAACGCTCAGCCCCGGAGAGGGCCCAGATATGAAAAGTACACCGAACTCAATTCGACCTTGACTGGCATCTAAATAAACACAAACAGTGACGTCTCCTATCCAAAGCATTCCAGGAGGGAGCTATCGCAAAGAGAACGCGATTCTGGAAAATACTGCATATTTCATGATATGTACGGTCATGACACAAATGACTGTAGGCACTTACGGGACTTGATTGAGGAACGGGTTAGACGTGGAGAGCTACCGAGTATGTGAAACAACCTACAGCGCCTACACCCGCGCTGCCACCACCTGCTCCTCGGAGATGGAATGACAATGGATCGAGCTCCCGTGGGCTCATCATCAACTGATCTGGATTGGATCACTCTTCATTTATAGCATTTCTTAGGATTTAAGATATGTCTCTTTGCTTTCTTTAGGTTTTCTGATTGGCTAAATCGGAGTACGTACATTCGGGGTTAGGATTTAGCTCCAAAGCGTGCTCTACACCCGATGACAAACCGATTAGGATTTGCTTTGGTTTTGTACGTTGAATTGAATAAGGAGGGACTTTCCGAACATGGATTATGTTTGGTGAATTTAAATGTCTTGTCAGGTTGTGGCAGGATTCTCAATCTCAATTAAAGTATGGATTATACTTATCTCAGACCCCTAGGCATGGATTATGCCCAGGGATAGAATGCCTTGTCAGGATTTGGCAAGTATAGCTCTATCCTGACATGAGTATGGATTGTATTCACTAGGATGCTTAAGCATGAATTATACTCAGGAACGACGAACGATCTTGCTAGTAATGGGAAAAGGAACTCAAAAAAACTCGAGTATGGCTTATGCTCAGTTTAAACTTCTTGGTATGGCTTATATCCGGAAGTTTAGGTCCCTCCCCATGTTTTGGCAGGATGATTCGAACGTCCCTCAAGTATGGTTTATGCTCAAACAAATGCCCAAGCATGGTTTATGCTCGAAAGTGTAATCAGTCTTTTCAGGTTTTGACATACCTATTTGCTTTCTTTTCTTCGCAGGTATGGATTATACATGCAGCTAGCAGGCCCGGCGTGGCCCTGGATTTCATGGATTATCCAGAACACATCTTCCTTTGTTCAACAAGATATGTTCTGGGGGGAAAAATGTTGACCCGATTTTTAGTCAAAGCTGTCACACATGAAATCTCTGATTAACAATACGCACAAGTATGGGGAATATCGTCAGAAGACATGGAGCGATTTGGTTGAAGTCACATCACAGGCAAAGAATGGCCCGTAACTCCTATACGACAATCTCTTTTGGGCTCAAAACTGCATTTACGAAGCCAAGCTTCGTAACACTTGTGGCTCTCTGAATCAGCTTCGAATTGAGCTTTTGTTTGGCTAAAATGGACTTATGGTTTGAAAGTTACGCCCGTTTCTGTGAACGCGTGCAGAACCGGGAACATGGAACCTGGAATTAGCATAACCCATTGGGATCAGATATACGGTTCGGATCGGATGAGAGGGCCCAATGGCATAACTTTGCAAAAGGAAATTTAGTATTCCCCGGATCAGATCGGAGCATAGAAGACCCAACCCGCCTGAAGTATTTTACACTGAAGTGCTTCCAGTCTTCGGATCGGAGACATCAACTCGGTTCGGATCGGACCCGAACCGAACCGCCTCGACTTTCTTCTGCTCACGAGCTTTACCTATTCTTGAGGAGTAACCGCAACCAACAAATGCAGATCTGATTACACTTGGCAGAGCACGATCTGGAGAGGTTTTCTCCACTTTCTCCACTACATTCCGAGATGAAAGGGATGCATGCCACGTGGCATCCGAATCAAACCCAGAAATCACCTATAAATACATCGCTTGGAGGAGAATTAAGGGACATTTTTTGGCCACTTATTCTTGGAGGCTTCCACCGTTATCAACGCATGGACTATGCAAACAGCGAAGGCCACCTTTTATCATTCTAACACGAGGCTATCGTGTATAAAATCAATCTCTAATCTCCTCTTCTTCATTGTATCACAAGTTTTTGCGTATGAACGAATCTCACGGATTGTGAGATAGCATTGTATTTGTAATAACTTCTTAGGATTTAAGAAACTGTAAAGTGGACGTAGGCTCGGTTTGAGCCAAACCACTTTAAAAATCTCATGTGTTTCCTCTTATTTTATTGCTTTTCTACATTGATATGTTATTGTGAGGATTTCACACCATATTTGGGTGTTAGTGCCAATTTTTGGTCTAACATTTTAGCGCTCCAGGAAAGGGGCACACGATACTACTTCAATTTCTAGCTTCAAAGGAATCGGATTGCTCGACTGTTAGACCAATGGTTAAACGAAAGAACGATGGAACCTTCTCTCATACTGAGGATGTTGGTACAGAAGGCATGAGGAATGACGCGAGCCACGAGGCTTCCTCTCATGGTGATCTATCGGCATACTAAACCAGAGAAGAGATGGATGGCGTTCTTGCTGAATTGAGAACTCCAATGGCAAGGCAAGATGATCTCCTCCGTAAACAACAGGAGATGATTGATGAATTCTTCGCTCGGATGGAAGGAAGGCCGAGCGGAAACAATCAGATCACTGGAATTGGTATGGAACCAGCCCCATCAGGAGCAGAGAACCGGATCGTTTCGGATCCGATCCGAACCGGGGGGTAAAATTTGAATGAACTCGGGGGCAACCCCCCCGACAAGCAACTTCAACCCTCAACGTTTCGGATGGAAACGCCGTCAGAAACTCGAGTCGAGCACGTCCAATCTCCGCCCCAGTCCGGATCGGCAACATCGTACAACCTCCGCATCAGGCTCCCCAGATCGGAACAGGAGAACCTGGTCGGATCGGTACCTCCGAACCGAACTGTGCACCTCACCATGACCTCCCTCGCTTCTTCGAGCCGCAACATGGAGGCACCTACGAACCGAGCTGGATGATCTTCCATGCTCCCCATGCTTTTCCGAACTCTTTTGGACTCAACGCTGGGGGCACCAGCTCTGAACTTGTCAACTTGCAACAGCTCTTTGAAGGCGACCGACTCGCCAATCTCATTGAATGCCTCTCGAGAGGCCGCACTATCAGAATGACATGGATGATGTCAATCACAATACATTTACTCAGGAAGTCAGGAATTCCCGCAATCCTCTGGATTTCAAACTTCCACAAATGGAGTCCTACAATGGTAGGACAGATTCTAATGTGCATCTGATGCGCTATAAATGACATATGGAAGTTCAATCGGCATTGGAAAACATAATGGCTGAATGTTTTCCACTATTTTTGACCGATATAGCCGCTGTATAGATTTGACAGTTGGAATCTGAGTTGATCAACAACTGGAACATGTTGGTCGCTCGCTTTACTGAACAGTTTCGGGTCCACATCGCTCGACCCAAGAATGTAATGTCGCTCACTACAATCAAGCAGAGGCCTAGAGAAACTCTGCGCTCAGCTTTGGAACGGTTCAACGTTGCTGCAGCATCGGTTGATCGACCTGAGCCATTTACGGTATTGATGGCGGCAGTATCCGGTGTTTTGGACAACTCGGAGTTCAAAAATTCCTTGTACCGAGACCTACCACGGAATCTCGGCGAATTCTACCTTGAATCGAATAGATTTCTGCGCGAAGAAGACGCAGCGTCTGAAAATAAAATTCTCGATGCCAACATGCTCAAATATGGAGAACCGTCTGACTCCGTAAAAGGAAAAGGGAAAGCTGTTGTGAAGAATGACCGCAACACTCAGCCCCAGAGAGGGCCTAGATATGAAAAGTACACCGAACTCAATTCGACCTTGACTGACATCTACATAAACACAAACGGTGACGTCTCCTATCCAAAGCCTCCCAGGAGGGAGCCATCGCAAAGAGAACGCGATTCTGGAAAATACCGTATATTTCATGATATAGACGGTCATGACACAAATGACTAAACCCACTTACCGGACTTGATTGAGAACGGGTTAGACGTGGAGAGCTACCCGAGTATGTGAAACAACCTACAGTGCCTGCACCCGCGCTACCACCACCTGCTCCCCGGAGAGGGAATGACCCTGGATCGAGCTCCCGTAGGCTCATCATCAACTGATCTGGATTGGATCACTCTGCATTTCCAGCATTTCTTAGGATTTAAGATATGTCTCTTTGCTTTCTTTAGGTTTTCTGATTGGCTAAATCGGAGTACGTACGTTCGGGGTTAGGATTTAGCTCCAAAGCATGCTCTACACCCGATGACAAACTGATCAGGACTTGCTTTGGTTTTGTACTTTGAATTGAATAAGGAGGGACTTTCCGAACATGGATTATGTTTAGAGAATTTAAGTGTCTTGTCAGTTTGTGGCATGATTCTCAATCTCAATTAAAGTATGGCTTATACTTATCTCGGACCCCTAGGCATGGATTATGCCTAGGGACAGACTGTCTTGTCAGGTTTTGGAAAGTATAGCTCTATCCCGACATGAGTATGGATTGTACTCACTAGGATACTTAAGTATGAATTATACTCAGGAACGACGAACAGTCTTATCAGGATTGGGCAAAGGAACTCTATAAAACTCGAGTATGACTTATGCTCAGTTTGAACTTCCTGGTATGGCTTATACCCGAAAGGTTAGGTCCCTCGCCAGGTTTTGGAAGGATGATTCGAACGTCCCTCGAGTATGGTTTATGCTCAAAGAAATGCCCAAGCATGGTTTATGCTTGAAAGTGTAATCAGCCTTGTCAGGTTTTAACATATCTATTTGCTTTCGTTTCTTCGCAGGTATGGATTATACTTGCAGCTGGCAGGCCCGGCGTGGCCTTGGATTTCATGGATTATCCAGAATACGTCTTCCTTCGTTCAGCAAGATATGTTTTGGAGGGAAAAATGTTGACCTACTTTCTAGTCAAAGCTATCACACATGAAATCTCTGATTAACAATACGCACAAGTATTGGGAATATCGTCAGAAGACATGGTGCGATTTGGTTGAAGTCGCATCACAAACAAAGAATGGCTCGGAACACCTATCAGACGATCTCTTTTGGGCCTGAAAACTGCAGTTACAAAGCTAAGCTCCGTAACTCTTGTAGCTTTCTGAACCAGCTTCGAATCGAGCTTTCGTTTGGCTAAAACAGACTTACGGTTTGAAAGTTATGCCCGTTTCCGTGAACGCATGCAGAACCAGGAACTTGGAATCTGAAATTGGCATAACCCATTGGGATCGGATATACAGTTCGGATCGGGTGAGAGGGCCCAATGGCATAACTTTTCAAAAGGAAATTTAGTATTCCTCGGATCGGATCGGAGCACAGAAGACCCAACCCGCCTGAAGTATTTTACACTAAAGTGCTTCCAGTCTTCGGATCGGAGACATCAACTCAGTTCGGATCGAACCCGAACCGAACCAACTCGACCTGCTTCTGCTCACGAGTTTGTCCTGTTCTTGAGAAGTAACCGCCTCCAACAAACGCGGATCTGATTACACTTGGCAGAGCACAACCTGGAGAGGTTTTCTCCACTTTCTCCACTACATTCCGAGATGAAAGGGATGCACGCCACGTGGCATCCGAACCAAACCCAGAAATCACCTATAAATACACCGCTTGGAGGAGAATTAAGGGATCTTTTTTGGCCACTTGTTCTCGGAGGCTTCCACCATTATCAACGCACGAACTTTGCAAACAGCGAAGGCCACCTTTTATCATTCTAACACGAGGCTATCGTGTATAAAATCAATCTCTAATCTCCTCTTCGTCATTGTATCACAAGGTTGTTGTGTATGAACGAATCCCACGGATTTTGAGATAGCATTGTATTTGTAATAACTTCTTAGGACTTAAGAAACTATAAAGTGGATGTAGGCTTGGTTTGAGCCGAACCACTATAAAACTCTTGTGTGTCTCCTCTTATTTTATTGCTTTTCTGCATTGATATGTGATTGTGAGTATTTCACACCGTATTTGGGTGGTAGTGCCCATTTTTGGTCTAACATTCTTTTATTCAAATATTCACATATTTAGGGAAAGGTTCCCATTAATTTTATCAAAGATAACTTAATCTTTAATCTTCCTTTGGATATCAATTTCAAAAGAATTTGTTTTATCTTTTAATAATTCTAAACCAATTTAAGGTTTATAAACAAGTCGGGATTATCGAGTAACGCAACGTCCAAGATCTAACTCCTCACCAAATTGACGGATCCGTGAAAAATCAATTAAGGATGAGATAGGTTCTAAATTCCGTTGATCTTTCGATGCCGGAATCTCGCTATCTTCAACACGTTGATCTCGCAAGATACCACGTTGTCGATCTACGAATCTTTGAACGTTGATCACTCGCAAGTGATGCCGTGAATCAGATTCACATTCGTTGATTCGAGCGCACTCGACCATCCAAAAATGGAGAAAGGAGATTAAACTCAACTTCCAATTTTAATGGTGGCACAAATCTCACACAAGGGGTTTTAATCAAAAATTTTAACTACCCTTACAACTCACGCCACACCCCTATTTATAGGGTTTACAACACACCTGTCCAATCGGACGACCCAAGCACGAGAACGACCCAATAGAAGCGGCGAACTTGTTACGAGACGCGACACTTTAATATGGTAAAAATAATAGATTGAACGACCCAACTATGAAAATACACAACAATGGAACGAGCGATCTCTATATGATCTTATCATTTAACAACTCTTATTGTCTTCAGCCTGTAGCGGCCCAAGGGTGATCGACTCGATTACCAATGATTGTAAAATGAATGACTTAGGTGCGGCCAATATAGAAATGAGTGAGCCATCAACGAATGATCCAATATTGATCGGTTCTAGAAGGAGTGACTCAAAAGAAAATGATTCAATCCTCGCACGATCCAACAATGCTTCCTTAATTCTGCTCTTTCTATTTAAGCCGGAGGACGAGTTTGTTGGTTCATTGGGCGACCGGTTTTCCATTTCTTCAAGCTTAAACTTTATAGACGATCTGCTCTTCCTCCCGTTTCATTTTAGGTCACTTAACGATCGGTAGCTCACATAAAAGCATCTTCCATTGTGCGTTGCGTTATCCTCCCCTAGTTGACAAGAATTCGTCCTCGAATTCACACATTCTTCTTCGCTGATAAGCTCATCTTCATAGTATGGAATTAGGTATTTGACATTGAACACATTCGAAGTATACACACCTTCTGGCAGCTTCAAATGATAAGCATTATCATTGATTTTCTTCACAATTTATATGGGGCCAATCTTTCGAGCCTTTAATTTGTTGTAAATTCCAACAGAGAAACGATCTTTCGTCAATACTACATAAATGAAATCTCCCTCTTCGAAGTTAACATTTCGTCGCTTCAAATCTACAAATTGTTTATATTTCATATTTGACTTAAGCAATATTTCTTGCACAACCTTGTGACATTCTTGCAATTCAATAGCAAAATCACTGGCTCGTTTAACATTCCCCTTCTGCGGTGGAACTGTTGATAAATCTAAGGGTCCTCTCGATACGATTGAATAGACAATCTGAAATGGACTAAACCCAATACTTCAATTGACAGCATGATTGTATGCAAACTCAGCTTGACACAATTTCACATCCCAACCTTTCAAATTATCTTTCACAAGGCATCTCAACAAATTTCCCAAAGATCTATTCACCACTTCTGTTTGTCCATCTGTTTGCGGATGATAAGCACTGCTAAATTTCAGCTTCGTTCCAATCATTTTCGATAGACTGATCCAGAAATAACTTAGAAAACTTGTATCTATATCTGAGACAATGGATTTAGGTAATCCATGAAGTCGATAGACCTCTTTGAAGAATAGCTGAGCAACATTCACAGCGTTTGCCATCTTTTTGCAAGCAATAAAATGAACCATTTTCGAAAAACGATCTACTACTACGTAGATAAAATCATTGCCTCGTTGCGTCCTCGGCAATCCCAAGACAAAATCCATACTAATGTATATGCATGGCTTAGTAGGTACAGGTAGCGGCATGTATAACGCAGCATTAGTGGCAGTTCCCTTAGACACTTGGCAAACATGCCATCTTTGCACAAACTTTTCAACCTCTTTCATCATAGATGGCCAAAAGTAAGAATCGACGATCAGTTTTAAAATACGATCACAGCCCACGTGTCCTTCCTCATGTAATTCTTTGACAATTTCATCCTTAAACTCCAATTTGGAATACGTAATTGATTTCCTTTAAATAGGAAACCATTGATTAGCACATAACCTTCCATATTTCCTTCCTTGACTTTGGCTATGACCTGCGAGAAATACAAATCGGTTGTTAGCAGTTCTGGAAGTACATCAAAACTGACTACTTGGCCTCGCATAGTCGTAAGAAAATGATTCCTTCGACTCAAAGCATCAGCTACGCGATTAGTTACTCCAGATTTGTGTTTTACAACAAATGTGAATTATTGCAAATAAGCAATCCACGAGGCATGCCTAGCAGCAATCTTATCTTGACTTTGTAAATGCTTCAAAAGCTTCACTCTCAGTATATAGCTCAAACTCCTTATGAAACAAATAGTGTCTCCAATGCTTGACGGCTTGTACAATAGCATAAAATTCCACGTCATACATATTGTATCTTATCTTTGCTCTAGATAGCTTCTCATTGAAATATACGATAGGACGACCCTTCTGACTCAATACCCCTGCTATTCCAACTTTCGATGTGTCTGTATGCAATTCAAATAATAGCTTGAAATCTGGCAGCACAAGGACTGGTGCGGTCGTCAAAAGTTCCTTAATCTTATCAAAAGAAAATTGAGCTTCCCCCGTCCACGTAAATTGTTTCCATTTCATGGAATCAGTAACAGGAGCCATCACGCTACTAAAGTGTGGAATAAACCTTTGATAGAATGATGCCAATCCATGAAAGCTTCTGACTTCTGTTATGGTTTCTAGTCGAGGCCAATCTCTGATTGCAGTGACTTTCCTCTGATCCACTTGTATCCCTTCCCAGGATACAATGTATCCTAAGAAAAAAAAACACTTTGCGTCATGAACACGCACTTCTTCGTTGCAGCATAAAATTGTTATTGATGAAGAATCATCAACACTACTCTCAAGTGTTGTATGTGCTCTTCCATACTAGCACTATAGATCAGAATATCATCAAAATATACCACCATAAAATTTCCAATGTAGGGTCTGAAAATCCGATTCATGACTCTCATAAAAGTACTTGGTGCGTTCGATAGACCAAACGGTATAACCAACCATTCATACAACCCCTCACGAGTCTTGAAGGCGGTCTTTCATTCATCCCCTGATCTAATTCGAATCTGATGATAACCACTCTTCAAATCAATCTTTGAAAAGATAACAAATCCACTGATTTGATCCAATAGATCATATAGTCTCGGCATAGGAAATCGGTATCGAACAGTGATCATATTAAGAGCTCTACTATCCGTACACATTCTCCATGAACCATCTTTCTTCGGAACTAATAAGGCAGGCACGGAACAAGGACTAAGGCTCTCTCGTATACGCCCTTGTTCAAGCAGCTCTCCAACTTGTCTCCTCAACTCTTCATGTTCCTTCGGACTCATTTGGTAATGCGGTCTATGAGGCAACCCTGCACCTGGCACCAAATCAATTTGGTGTTATATGTCCCTGAGTGGCGGTAATTCCTTCGGCAACTCTTCAGGAAACGTATCTTCAAACTCTTTCAGCACAGGCTCAGCTTCAGCAGGAATATCAAAATCTTCATGAGATTCAAATCCAATCAACATAAACACTTCATGACTATCTTCTACTTCTTCAACAAATTCCTTCAAAGATAAAAGACTAGTCGAGTTCATCTTCTTCCCTGCTTTGACTTCATTTTGCTCACATTTCTTAGGAACTAACGTGATTTTAGTGCCTTCAAACATGAAATTATAGTTGTTGGTTCGACCATCATGATGAACTGATTGATCATACTGCCATGGTCTTCCCAAAAGCAAATTACATACGTCCATATGAACTATGTTGCACCAAATATCATCTTTGTATTTCAACCCAATGGAAAATGATACAAAGGCTCTTTTTCTAACTTTGACTTCTCCTCCTTTCTTTAGCCAGCCAAGCTTGTAAGGTCTAGGATGTTTCTCTGTCTTCATCCCTGGTTTCTTTACAGATTCTTCAGAAATCATGATGTCACAACTCTCAGCATCAATAACAAATTGACAAATCTTTCCCAGAATAGTACAAGTAGGCTGGAAAATATTGTTTTGCAACCAACTAGAATCATCTACGTGCTTTGGATTTATACATGATCTTCTCATCATTAAACCATTTCCCTTGTCACCTGACTCTACTTCCTCCACATTGTTTTCAACATCATCGTCGAATTTTAGGGGTAGAGAATAATCTATGTCAGCTTCTACATCTTCAGCTATCATTGTTCTCTTCTTCAATTTTGGACATTTATTGCTTTTATGCCCAACTTCTTGACAGTTAAAGCACTTAACAGTTGGGGAGACCTTTGGCTTTGTAGCGTCATTGACAACAGGCTTTGAAATCGGCTTAGTAACATTAGTGTTGCTACCAGTCCCTTTGCTTTGACTGTTTGCAATTGTGAACACTCGTCCTCCTTGTCTCCCTTGCTTCTCCCAAGCAAGAGCTTTCTGATGAGCTTCCGCAATAGTCATTGGATGGAACATATTCATCATATCCTAAATCTAATTCCTCAACCCTCCAACATATCTAGCAGTCAATTGTTCCTCTGTTTCCATGATGTCATTACGAGTGATCAATTGGTAGAACTCATCGGTATAATCACTCATGGATTTTGTTCCTTGTCTCAAGTTCTGTAAATGTTGGTACATAAGGGATTGATAATTGTGAGGTAAGAAGGTAGCTCTCATCGTCCTTTTCATCTTTTCCCATGTGACAACCTTTGACTTTCCCATTCTTTCACGAGTCAGCTTAGTTTGTTGCCATCAAGCAATAACTCTTCCCCTTAAACGAGTAGCTACTAGTTTCACTCTTCTATTTTCTAGTATATTCTTGAATTCCATAATTTCCTTGACATTTGACAACCAATCTAGGAACTCTTCTGCAGACATTCCTCCCTTGAATTCTGGAATTTCTGTCTTCATCCTTGATTCCCAATTATAATTACCTTCTGGTTAACGGAAAGGATCTCGATTTCGTTTTGGAAAATGAAAACGAATGCTACTTCTTCCATCTTCATAAACTGAATGATGACGATATCGATCATGAATATCTTCATGTCTTTCACTTCTACGGAACGGTTCACGAGAATAATCATCGCGTTTCCTTCTTTCTCGGTCCAATGGTGTTGATCTTCTATGTCTTTCCGAATTTGATGGCGAAATCCAGTGTCCACCATGATTTGAACCAGGTGATACTCTTCTTCTAGTTTGATTCATATCTATCATCAGCTTTTCTAATCTTCCAATTCCTTCATCAAATTTATCATTGATTCTTTTCTCCATTTGTTTGGCTTCGTCTCTCCGATACATTTCTTCCAAATTTTGATGACGATTAACACGTCTTAGGGCATAATCAATTCTCAAACAAAATGGAATGAACTTCAAATCTGAACAGACTTCAAAACACTTATACTGTCCAAATTGCTGAAACGATCAAAACTTGGACGATGACGGTTTAGCTGATATGGCATTTAAATGGGAATGGTGTAGATCTGGTGGTCTACGGAATGGTAATCACAATTCAATTAGATCTGATGATCTAACTAGTTCCGGCGATTGTAGACAAGTGACGATGACTGATTAATAGATGCAACTGAATGAGATCTGACAATCTGAACAGCTCCGGCAATCTAAATCGGCGGTAGTCTGGACTGAATGGCGATCTGGTGAATGGCGGTGGTTTGAAGTGGTAGCAGGAATGGAACGGACGATGTTGGCGACGATGGTGATAAACTTGAATGGTTCAGGCGATCCGACCAAGTGATGGAAATCTCGCTTATTGATCTAACCAAGATGGCGATCAAGGCTCCGACGATCCAACCAAAAGATGGAGATCTAGCATCGGTGATCCAACCAAAATGGCGATCAAGGCTCCAGCGATCCAACTAAAAAATGGAATTCTCGCTCTGGTACCAAACTGGCGCAGCGTCCATGATCTAACTCCTCACGAATTGATGGATCTGTGGAAAATCGATCAAGGATGAGATAGTGCTCAATTCCGTTGATCTTTCGATGTTGAAATCTCGCTATCTTCAACACGTTGATCTCGCAAGATACCGCGTTGTCGATCTACGATTCTTTGAATGTTGATCACTCGCAAGTGATACCGTGAATCAGCTTCAAATTCATTGATTCGAGCGCACTCGAATATCCGAAAATGGAGAAAGGAGATTAAACTCAACTTCCAATTTTAATGGTGGCACAAAGCTCGCACAAGGGGTTTTAATCAAAAATTTTAACTACCCTTACAACTCACACCACACCCCTATTTATAGGATTTACAACACACCTGTCCAATCAGACGACCCGAGCACAAGAGAACGACTCAAAATCATATTTTTAGTGCTAAATCTCAAACATTAACCCTATCTAAATTTTGGTTCTCACATGGTCAATTGGAAATATATAGATATCCCACTTTCGAAACTCGAACATAAATGCTGCTGATGTAGCTACAATCATCAGAATCATCTCCGGGCGACTAGAGTGTGATTCTATATCTACCCAGTATATTTGAGGCTTCGAATATACGTTTGCAAGGTGTATATGCAAAATCTTCTTATACCCGATAGTCCAAATTCACTATAAAATAAAATACTCAAATATGAATAATAGATATAAAATTCAAAATTTAATTTGTTTTTATAAATAATACTCTTCTAACTCATTCTAGAATGCTATTTATCCTATCTCTAACGAGCTATTCTTATAGGACGTTACTAATCCTATCTCTGATGGTTTCTTTCATTCGGTTCTAATGTGTCTTATTCTCGAGCTTCGTAAACAAAAGCTCTAATACCACCTATAACGATCCAAAATTCTCCGATCTTCGAAGAGACGGAAAACAACGGATTGCTTTGAGAGCACGACGCATCAGACGCAAACAATAGAACATTTTATTACTACAATTTGCATTAGAGTACAAGAATATATCGAAGTATGAGTAAATATTATATAGCTGAAAATACAACATCAGAGAGTAAATTACATAGCAGTGGAAAATAATACATGAGTATAATGTACAGCGGAAAATAACAACTGACATAACTGAAAGAGATACACGGATACAAAGCTTTCTGACTATAGCTCTAGCTGTAATCCAGGATCCTATGAAAAGAAGTATCTGCGAAAACCAAAACTACTAGCTGCCCGTGTGGAAAATATGGGCACCCAGAGTTTAGGTAGAAACAATAAACTCCGAGTCAGTAATGGGAATGGTGTGAGAACTAAAACAGTCATTTAAAACTTTACTTTAAAAGTGGAAAATTCATGGGACCACGCCTTATGACATGGAATGGGTTTACTCCACATGAATACTAGTTTAAAACATAAAAACAACACAATGCTTTTTGAAAAATGAAGCTATTATAAGACTCAAGTCCCATCAAACAATGCAACGCAAGCCTGAGGATAAAGTTTTCCCTTATAATAGCCAAACATGCTTGGTACGTTTAAAACAAATCATTTTTTTGTTATTACTGTAAGTGCAAAGTGCCAAAACAACTTCATATATAAATGTATCAATCATAGATGACATGAGCGTCCCATGCCACTATGCCGCCATATAGGTTTACAACTAAAACTGAAAAGTCACGTATTGGAAATTGGATTTCCATCTATGAGTCGAGGCAAGGGATGACACCTCATCGATTCGAGACACTCTAGCAAATGCCTAAGGATTACACACCGAGGGGCAACCCTTGGATCTTCAAGGACGATCCACACTTACTTTAGTGGATTAGTTATTCTTGAACACATGTTTCCCGGTCCTATCGGACCTATCTCTGAGCCACTAAGGACTCAATAATCGAGGCGCCTCATTCCATCATCCAGATAAGTAAAAATGTCTAGGCTTTATACCGTGACACCACTCCTAGCTAGAAAGAAACTTCGTGCACTCCCTGCAGTCATGATCCTGTTTTTGACTCATAACGGGTGTGAGTCTCGTGAATTTAACTCTATAACACAAAGCTATGCTAATTAAAGCTGTGCTTTGATCATCATCCACAAGACTCTTCTTCTCAACAATAAGCCTTGATCATTTGCATCTCAGCATGCCGCATTGACAATTCACGCCATACGAATGATATCTATAATGTACAACCTCTAAGCTCGTACGTCTCAAAGAAGGGTGTTAAGCAAGAGAATAAATTCTCCGCCACCATTCAAATATATATATTTAATAGAAATCAATCAACACAGAATGAAATCCAATGCCATACATCCATTTACAAGTCCATTCCGGATCTGAATGAAACCGAAGGCACCTTATTCCTCGTCCCATATGTCCAATACATGAGAGAGGTTATCGCATATCCAATCGATCTCCAAGTACGTCTGGACGATCACCACTTATTACCTTGTCTTGGGTGTACAACCCAATCAAGACATCGATAATCATCCAAATGACGTGAATAACTCTGGTCTTTAACCACCGTCTTCATCGTCGATTTTTAGTCATCGTATTAATTATTCAGAATGGGATGGACCCGGTCTTTCCGAAATATTCGAGTATCTTATAATCAAGTGCTATAAAAACACATCATACGCCTCATTCCAATCTAGAATATTCTTTTATTCAAATATTCACATATTTAGGGAAAGGTTCCCATTAACTTTATCAATGATAAATTCTTTTAAACTTCCTCTTTAATCTTCCTTTGGATATCAATTTCAAAAGAATTTGATTTATCTTTTAACAATTCTAAACGAATTGATGGATCCGTGAAAAATCAACCAAGGATGAGATAGGTTCTCAATTCTGTGGATCTTTCGATGCCGGAATCTCTCTATCTTCAACACGTTGATCTCGCAAGACACCGCGTTGTCGATCTACGATTCTTTGAACGTTGATCACTCACAAGTGATACCATGAATCGGCTTCAAATTCATTGATTCGAGCACACTCGAATATCCAAAAATGGAGAAGGAGATTAAACTCAACTTCCAATTTTATTGGTGGCACAAATCTCACACAAGGATTTTAATCAAAAATTTTAACTACCCTTACAACTTACGCCACACCCTTATTTATAGAGTTTACAGCACACCTGTCTAATCGGACGACCCAAGCATAAGAGAACGACCCAATAGAAGGGGCCAACATATTACGAGATGCGACCCTTTAATATGGTACAATTAATAGATCGAACGATGCAACTATGAAAATATACAATAATGGAATGAGCGACCTCTATATGATCTTATCGTTTAACATCTCTTATTGTCTTCAGCCCGTAGCTGCCCAAGGGTGATCGATTCGATTACCAATGATTTTAAAATGAACGACTTATGTAACAACCCGGAAAATGCGAGCCAGTTTGAAATTTTTAAATTGGCAATTTTAGCGAATTTTGAATATTTAAAATAGATTATTTTAAATAATATCGACGAGAAATTTATTTTGAATATAATTCGATCGTATATATTATACGCGTCGTCGTTAGAATATAAATATTTATATATAATTATAAATAGAATTGAAAATGGCGCGGTAGTTCGATAATTCGATTTCAAACTTCAATTGAATGTACCGGGTGCAAAACAATCCGGATTTTAGTGAAACCAAAAACATTAGGATCTGATTGATAATATCTTTCCAACGAATCCGGAAAATCAAGATTTCATATCAGGAATCAAAGGATATGTCCAGTTGAAAATTCTGAATAGTCGCTATGGAATTCAGGCCCTTAAAAATGGACATTTTGCAAATGACCTCGGATTTCGACGAAACCAGTTTTGTTGGGTCCGTGATGTCAAATTATTGCTAGATTTCGAATTTCATAATTTTTCGAATCAATATGTGAGCGTGGCAAAGGAAAATGCGTTTGACCATTTTCAGTTGATTTTAATCGACTGGAAATTGGCCATTTTTCAAACGGTCTCAGAATTTGACGAAACTAGTTTTGTTAGGACCGTATCGTTAATACAAAGCTAGAAAATATTTTTCGGGAATTTTTCTAGTTAGTATGTGACCCCGGTAATTTGAAATGTACGTTTAAAATTCAATATAATGATTTAAATGTAAATTTAACGAAAACTGATCGAAAACAGTCGAATCAGCCTGAAATACATATCCCATTGTGTTCAGAATGGGGGTAATACGCTAGGGACGACAGTAGGTGGGTTTGATTTCGAGTTCGAATTTAAAAGCCACTTTTTGGATAATTAATAAAATAAAATAAAAAGGGAAGAAGGCCCACTTCTTTTCCCCAAACCCACGGTCAACGTAGCCCCCCTCTTCACTGTCGTTCAAATCGAAAAAGCAAAAGAAAAAAAAAACCCCAAACGCGATTTTCCTCCAGCTCCTCAGCCCGCCACCGATCGTCGCCCTCCTCCCTGGCACCTCCACCGCCACACCGTCGTACCCCCCCCCCTTCACCTCGACCTCGTCCCCTCGTCGAAACCCCCCCCCCCTTCAAAACCGCGAGCCAGCACCCAACCCAAAACCGACACCACGCCCTAACCGAACGCCTACCCCTCAGCCACCACACCGCCATCGATGGCCCACCGCCACCTGAAGCCGATTCCAGCGCCCCCCTGAAGCCGACGCGCTGAACTCCATCCCTCTGGAGAGAAGAAAGAAAAAAACACAGTAAGCCCATTTCGTTTTTTTTTTATCCGTTTCAATTTATTTAAAATCAGTTATACATATAATAATTTATTATAAAAAAAATGCGATTTTTAATTTACATGTAGCGTTATTAAAAATTCGATTTTTATTTATTTGAATAGCATAGAAAAATTCGATTTTTATTTATTTGAATAGCATAGAAAAACTCGATTATTATTTATTTGAATAGCATAGAAAAACTCGATTATTATTTATTTGAATAGCATAGAAAAACTCGATTATTATTTATTTGAATAGCGTAGGAAAATATGATTTTTGAAAAGAGATAAAACTGATTTTTATTAAGGAAGATACGATTTTTAGTAATGCAAAAATATGATTTTCATATATTCAACATAGAAATAAAATACCATGGTTGTAGAAATAGCAAGAGAATTGCTTTCAAAATAGAAGTAGCGATAAAAATTCTATTTTTACATAATAGAAGTAGCGATAAAAATTCTATTTTTACATGTATGAAGTGTCGTTATAAATATGATATTTGTATATAATAGAGGATATAAAAAGGCGATTTTTATATATTGAACTTCGAAGTAAAAATTCGATTTTTATATATTGAACTTCGAAGTAAAAATTCGATTTTTATATATTGAACTTCGAAGTAAAAATTCGATTTTTATATATTGAACTTCGAAGTAAAAATTCGATTTTTATATATTGAACTTCGAAGTAAAAATTCGATTTTTATATATTGAACTTCGGAAAAAAAATTTGATTTTTATATATTGAACTTCGAAATAAAAATATGATTTTTATATATTGAATAGAGTAGTAAAAATTCGATTTTTACATAGGTAGTGAAAGCGGGAAACGAAGATGACAAAAAGGCGAGAACGAGGAAGATTTATATCAAAGAAGAGCCATGGAGCTAGGATAGCTATATGTGAGAATTCCTCACTCTTCAATTTCTTTTCTAATCATATATATATACTAGGATGCAGACGGTGCTTAGTAGCACCCGACACAATCGTCCACAGACCATGGACTTGTTTGTTTGGTTGCATAGATTAGTTATATGATTTGATTTGAATTTGGTTGCTTGGTGATTTTGATTGATGTGTGAATGGCGTGGGCCTTCACTAGACCGGGGATAAGGCTAGGCCTCGTCCCGTTTCTAGTATCGTGCCGTTATGCCGCCAAAATTTTCTAAAATATGTTAGAAAAATAAAAATATCATTTTATTGTGTAAATGAATTGAATAGAAATTCATAGGTTGAAATAAAATGTTTTATCGTTAAAAATATAATTTTTAACGCGAAGTGAATAAAATAAAATATTCATTTATAAACCGGACGGTTTGTTTATGTACACCTATTTGAATGACATTGATTGGGACGATAAATTTTACACATCGCCCAACAGCACAAATAAAATAGGTGTTTGATTGTTCGAAACCCCACACGGGTGTTGGGATGAAATTTGAAGTTCACTCATCCTGATTGATTAAATATGTCGATCGATCGATTGATAGGCTGTTATAAGCGTTGAATATCTATATTTGATGCTTATACAGTGTAGTGCACTTTGGTTGATGGTTGGTTATTTTTCAATGCTATGATATACATGTGTTGTATGAAAATCCATATAATTAACTTTATATGGTAATTGATTGGGCCTCATTCCAATTTGAAAAATAAAGAATATTATAAAATAAAAGTTCATGTGTTGACAGTACTCATTCATTGAGATTGGTCATGTGTTGAACGAAATATTTTAATATTAAAATTTACATCTTTATCGATATAAAATAAAAGTTCATGTGTTGAAAGTACTCATTCATTGAGATTGGTCATGTGTTGAACGAAGTATTTTAATATTAAAATTTACATCTTTATCGATATAAAATAAAAGTTCATGTGTTGACAGTACTCATTCATTGAGATTGGTCATGTGTTGAACGAAATATTTTGATAATAACAACTATTTTGAAAATAGAAATTTATGAAGCCGTGTTGATTAGATTGACGCCATTTTGACGTAAACGATATTTATATCGATTTTATTGATTTCGAAAGGAATTGAAAACGATTTCGAAAGGAAATGAATTGAAAACGATTTCGAAATGAAATGAATTGAAAACGAATTCAAAAGGAATTGAAAACGATTTCGAAATGAAAGGAATTGAAAACGATTTCGAAAGGAAATGAATTGAAAACGATTTCGAAATGAAATGAATTGAAAACGAATTCAAAATGAATTGAAAACGATTTCGAAAGGAAATGAATTGAAAACGATTTCGAAAGGAAATGAATTGAAAACGATTTCGAAAAGAAATGAATTGAAAACGAATTCAAATTGAATTGAAAGCAAATTGAAATGAAATTGAATTGAAATTTGAATTGAATAGAAATGAATTTTAAAACGAATTTTTAAAGAAGAATTCAATTTTGATTTGAATTGAAATGGAAGTTGAAATTGCTTTTGAAATGAAATTAAAACGATTTATAAAATTCGTTTTAAATAGAAATCGACGAAATATATATTATATATATTATATATATAATATAATGGCCTGAATAGAACGCGCCGCGCTGTGGCAGTTCGTAAATTTCGACCATTTATTTCAAACGGACATTACGGGAGATCCGACCGTCGGATTCTCCTAAAACCGGAACCGTTGGGTTCGTATCGAAAAGAGCTTTCTAACGAATATTAGAAATTTGAAATCTAACGGTTGGATTTGGAGATACGTCCAAATCAAATTCGAAAAAGGTCGCTGTAAGTGCAGTTCGATGGCCGTTGATGGAAATCGACTGTACGGGCCTTGATAAAATTATTAAAAATAGTAATAATTTATGTAAAATCATAAGAAATGATTTAGAAAGAATTGGGATGAAAAACTCCCTATTTGAAAAGATAAAAATAGATTTTTATCGAAATGAACTAGTTTTGAACTAGAATTAAAATTCTATTTATTTTTAAATAAATAAATTGAATTAGAAAAGGGTTTTAAAAATAACCAAAATTTCCAATGATTGCATTGGAGTGGATTTGAATCAAAATTGTCTTCGGAATATTTCGATGTTGGAATTCGTGATTTTACAGGTGTTGTTATGGAGATTTGAAAGATATATATTTATATCGTTATTTCCAATACGACATTTGTTAGTCGTAGAATTCGATATTGAAAATATATAAGCCGATATATTTTCTATTCAGAGCCTTGTATTGAATATCGAATGTGATTTGGGTTTGTCGTGAATGGTGTCTTCACTAACACTGTTCTTGAACCCAGTTGAGAAATGATTAAATCTTTTTATTTAGATTTAATGAAGTGTACCAATTAAATAATATTTAATTGGAATTGAATTGATATTGATTTTTGGGTTTATCGTGAACAGTGTTTTAAATAACACTCGTTCTTTAACCCGATCATTAATGAAATGTGATTTTGGGTTGTCGTGAACGGTATCTTCAATAATACAGTTCTTAGACCTAAAGGAGTTAAGAGAATCAGAAACTAACTGGAGATTAGTTAAGTTGAATAGTTTCCGAGGTATTGATCTGATGTTGGTTTCGGCCTTCGGGATTAATACTTAGGGAATTGCTCACTTGCTAATTTACAATTAGGGACTGATTGAAATGTGATGTGATTTTGGGTTTACCGTGAACCGTGTTTTAAATGACACTGATTCTTTAACCCAGTCACAGATTAAAACTAAGTGGAGTTTTAATGAATCTTTAATTAGATTGAAATAATCGAAATGGAGTATCACCAGTTTTGCTCCAGGCGATAGTTAAATCTTTAATTAGATTTGAACGTGAAATGGTAATTGAATTTACCGATAACACTGTGGTGTTAGATATGAAGTATTATCAGTTTTACTTCATGGGATAAATAGGTTGGGATTGGGAAATTAAAACCAATGAATACTTCGGAAAGGTTCGTTAATCTCGACTAGTTGAATCGAAATTCGAAAGAAGAATAAATTCAAGAAATTTATCTTGGATAAAATTAATGGGAACATTTCCCTATGAATGTGAAATTTAGAAACTAACTGTCGGTTGGCCAAGCAGAATGGTTTTCTGGATATTGATCTGATGTTGGTTTCGGCCTTCGGGGTTAATATTTGGGGAATTATTCTCTTGATTAATTTACGGTTAGTGACTGATGAATTGGAATGAGGCGTATGTTGTGTTTGTGTAACACTTATTTAATATATACGCGAGTTATTCGGAAAGACCGGGTTTATCCCATTCTGAATAACTGATACGACGATGAGTCGAAGATGAAGACGATGGTCGAAGACCGGAGGTCTTCACGTCGTTTGGGTAATTACTGATGATCTTGATTGGGCTGTACACCCAAGAAGATGGAAACAGTTAGTGATCGTCCAGACGTACTTGGAGATCGATGGATATGCGGGGTACTAGTTGCCTCCGGTTTCGTTCAGACCCAGAACGGACTTGTAAATGGACTGTGTGTCTGACATTGGATTTTAGTCCGTGTGATTGATCTCTATTAAATATATATCTGTTTGGCGGCGGAGAATTTATTCTCTTGCTTAACGCCCTTCTCTGAGACGTACGAGCTCAGGGGTTATATATTGATGGATATCAATCGCATGGAGTGAATTGCCTGTGTGGCATGCCTAAGTGGCAAATGATCGAGGCTTCTGTTGAAAAGCAAAGTCTTGTGGTGATGATCAAAGCACGGCCTTTGTGGCGTAGCTTTGTGTAACGTTTACCTCGCGTGTTTCACACCCGGTATGAACCAAAAACGGGAGGGGACCTCAGGGAGGGCATGCGTTTCCTTCTAGCTAAAAAGTGGCGTCAGTGGTTTTACACGCCCTGACGAGTTTGACTTATGTGGTTGTTGCTGTTGCGAGGCGCCTCGGATTGATCGGTCGTTCTCGAACCGATGGAGTCATTTAGTTGGCTCGTTTACGCCCCATAGGGCGGGGAAACGCATGTTCAGGGTTTAAGTTTAATCCACATCGGTGGACTGGCCCTGACGATCCAAGGGTCACTCGAGCTCTGATCCTGAGACATGGGCTAGATTGTCTCAAATCGGTTGAGGACTATCTTTTGCCTCGGTTCATAGATGGAAATCCAATTTCCAAATACGTGACATTTGCGGTTTTATTTGTAAACCTATATATGGCGACATGATATATGGTACCCATGCCACCTATGATTGATACTTATGATTTGAAGTTGTTTTATACACTATGCACTTATAATAGTATCAAATGATTTGTTTTAAACGTATCAAGCATTCTTTGGCTGTTATAAGGGAAAACCCTATCCCCCGGCTTGCGTTGCATTGTGTGATGGGACCTGGGTCTTATAATAGCTTCATTTTTCTTTATTTAGCATTGCGCTGTTTGTTTTATGCACTGGTATTCTTGGGAGGAAACCCGTTCCGTGTTATACGGCGTGGTCCCTTGATTTACCTAACTTTGAAACAAAGATTAATAACCGTTTTAGTTCTCACACCAGTCCCATGACTGACCTGGAGTTTATTGTTTTAACCTAAACTCTGGGTGCCCCTATTTTGACACGGGCAGCTAGTAGTTTTGGTTTTGCAGATTTATATTCACAGGATCCTGGTTTACAGCTGGAACGATATCCGGAAAGCTTTGTATCCGTATATCTCTTCTAGTTGTGTATTGTATTATTTTCCGCTGCTATGTAATAAATGTAATTTAAATCTCTGATATTTCTGTGTAATATTCATTTATACTCTGTATATTCTTGTAATCTGATGCATTGTTGTAATATACAATGAAATGTTCTTTTATATGCGTTCTGTTGTGGTTTGTTCTCGAACTATCCGACGCTTTCCTTTACGGGGAAGTTGCGGGTTTTCACAGTTGGTATCAGAGCTTTGGTTTACAGAGCTCGAGAACAAGACACATTAGAACCATACGAAAGAATTCATCAGACATTGGATTAGAAAAATCCAAGGGGAATGACTCGTTAGAGATGGGATCAGTAGTATCCTAGAACGAGTGTGAAGAGTATATTTTTCAAATGAAAACAAATTTTGTTTTGAAAATTTAAATCAATTATTCGTATTTGATTATTTATTTCATATTGATTAGGACAGTCCAGTATATAAAGATTTCGCATATACGCCTTGCAAACGTGTATTTGAAGTTTTAATATACTGGATAGATATAGGATCGCACTCTAGTCGCCCGAAGATGATTCTGATGATAGTTCGAACATCATCAGAATTGGTATTCGTGTTTCAAAGGTGTGATATCTATATATTTCCTATTGACTGGTGTGAGAACCAAAATTAGATAGGGCCTACTGTTGTGATTTGGCATCAAAAACTATGATTTTTGTATATGTATCAAAATTATGAATTTGAAACGTTAATCCACTAATTGATTGATGTTTGTGTTGTTTGTTTAATTGTTTGATAATTTTGAACCATTATGCCTAACTGAATCAAATATTGACTTGTATTGAAATTTGGTCGCATTTGCTTGCATATACATGTATATCATTGAACAGGTCATAGCAAGGAGGCTAGAGCAGTGAATAAAATTTGTTTGCCCGACAAATAGGTACATGTTTACTACATAATTTACTGTTTTGTTTGGGTGATGATGATTTTATGAGCCTATTGGCTAGCCGCTTGGCTTTTTCTTTTTCTTTTTGAGATCTGAAGGACCGGGGAAGCTATTTGAAATTCCCCGATGCTCCCGGTGCAGGGGAGGTTATGGCGAAATTTTTCAAAAATTTAGGGTGTTAGCCAAATTTTTGAAATTTTAGAAAATTCTCAGAAACTGAAAAGTTAGAGAATGGAAGCCTGATCGAGCGTAGAGTTGAATAATCAAACCACTTTCGACTTTGTTCCTTTTCGGGGACGAAAAGTTTTAAGTGGGGGAGATTGTAACAACCCGGAAAATGCGAGCCAGTTTGAAATTTTTAAATTGGCAATTTTAGCGAATTTTGAATATTTAAAATAGATTATTTTAAATAATATCGACGAGAAATTTATTTTGAATATAATTCGATCGTATATATTATACGCGTCGTCGTTAGAATATAAATATTTATATATAATTATAAATAGAATTGAAAATGGCGCGGTAGTTCGATAATTCGATTTCAAACTTCAATTGAATGTACCGGGTGCAAAACAATCCGGATTTTAGTGAAACCAAAAACATTAGGATCTGATTGATAATATCTTTCCAACGAATCCGGAAAATCAAGATTTCATATCAGGAATCAAAGGATATGTCCAGTTGAAAATTCTGAATAGTCGCTATGGAATTCAGGCCCTTAAAAATGGACATTTTGCAAATGACCTCGGATTTCGACGAAACCAGTTTTGTTGGGTCCGTGATGTCAAATTATTGCTAGATTTCGAGTTTCATAATTTTTCGAATCAATATGTGAGCGTGGCAAAGGAAAATGCGTTTGACCATTTTCAGTTGATTTTAATCGACTGGAAATTGGCCATTTTTCAAACGGTCTCAGAATTTGACGAAACTAGTTTTGTTAGGACCGTATCGTTAATACGAAGCTAGAAAATATTTTTCGGGAATTTTTCTAGTTAGTATGTGACCCCGGTAATTTGAAATGTACGTTTAAAATTCAATATAATGATTTAAATGTAAATTTAACGAAAACTGATCGAAAACAGTCGAATCAGCCTGAAATACATATCCCATTGTGTTCAGAATGGGGGTAATACGCTAGGGACGACAGTCGGTGGGTTTGATTTCGAGTTCGAATTTAAAAGCCACTTTTTGGATAATTAATAAAATAAAATAAAAAGGGAAGAAGGCCCACTTCTTTTCCCCAAACCCACGGTCAACGTAGCCCCCCTCTTCACTGTCGTTCAAATCGAAAAAGCAAAAGAAAAAAAAAAACCCCAAACGCGATTTTCCTCCAGCTCCTCAGCCCGCCACCGATCGTCGCCCTCCTCCCTGGCACCTCCACCGCCACACCGTCGTACCCCCCCCCCCCTTCACCTCGACCTCGTCCCCTCGTCGAAACCCCCCCCCCCCTTCAAAACCGCGAGCCAGCACCCAACCCAAAACCGACACCACGCCCTAACCGAACGCCTACCCCTCAGCCACCACACCGCCATCGATGGCCCACCGCCACCTGAAGCCGATTCCAGCGCCCCCCTGAAGCCGACGCGCTGAACTCCATCCCTCTGGAGAGAAGAAAGAAAAAAACACAGTAAGCCCATTTCGTTTTTTTTTTATCCGTTTCAATTTATTTAAAATCAGTTATACATATAATAATTTATTATAAAAAAAATGCGATTTTTAATTTACATGTAGCGTTATTAAAAATTCGATTTTTATTTATTTGAATAGCATAGAAAAATTCGATTTTTATTTATTTGAATAGCATAGAAAAACTCGATTATTATTTATTTGAATAGCATAGAAAAACTCGATTATTATTTATTTGAATAGCATAGAAAAACTCGATTATTATTTATTTGAATAGCGTAGGAAAATATGATTTTTGAAAAGAGATAAAACTGATTTTTATTAAGGAAGATACGATTTTTAGTAATGCAAAAATATGATTTTCATATATTCAACTTAGAAATAAAATACCATGGTTGTAGAAATAGCAAGAGAATTGCTTTCAAAATAGAAGTAGCGATAAAAATTCTATTTTTACATAATAGAAGTAGCGATAAAAATTCTATTTTTACATGTATGAAGTGTCGTTATAAATATGATATTTGTATATAATAGAGGATATAAAAAGGCGATTTTTATATATTGAACTTCGAAGTAAAAATTCGATTTTTATATATTGAACTTCGAAGTAAAAATTCGATTTTTATATATTGAACTTCGAAGTAAAAATTCGATTTTTATATATTGAACTTCGAAGTAAAAATTCGATTTTTATATATTGAACTTCGAAGTAAAAATTCGATTTTTATATATTGAACTTCGAAGTAAAAATTCGATTTTTATATATTGAACTTCGGAAAAAAAATTTGATTTTTATATATTGAACTTCGAAATAAAAATATGATTTTTATATATTGAATAGAGTAGTAAAAACTCGATTTTTACATAGGTAGTGAAAGAGGGAAACGAAGATGACAAAAAGGCGAGAACGAGGAAGATTTATATCAAAGAAGAGCCGTGGAGCTAGGATAGCTATATGTGAGAATTCCTCACTCTTCAATTTCTTTTCTAATCATATATATATACTAGGATGCAGACGGTGCTTAGTAGCACCCGACACAATCGTCCACAGACCATGGACTTGTTTGTTTGGTTGCATAGATTAGTTATATGATTTGATTTGAATTTGGTTGCTTGGTGATTTTGATTGATGTGTGAATGGCGTGGGCCTTCACTAGACCGGGGATAAGGCTAGGCCTCGTCCCGTTTCTAGTATCGTGCCGTTATGCCGCCAAAATTTTCTAAAATATGTTAGAAAAATAAAAATATCATTTTATTGTGTAAATGAATTGAATAGAAATTCATAGGTTGAAATAAAATGTTTTATCGTTAAAAATATAATTTTTAACGCGAAGTGAATAAAATAAAATATTCATTTATAAACCGGACGGTTTGTTTATGTACACCTATTTGAATGACATTGATTGGGACGATAAATTTTACACATCGCCCAACAGCACAAATAAAATAGGTGTTTGATTGTTCGAAACCCCACACGGGTGTTGGGATGAAATTTGAAGTTCACTCATCCTGATTGATTAAATATGTCGATCGATCGATTGACAGGCTGTTATAAGCGTTGAATATCTATATTTGATGCTTATACAGTGTAGTGCACTTTGGTTGATGGTTGGTTATTTTTCAATGCTATGATATACATGTGTTGTATGAAAATCCATATAATTAACTTTATATGGTAATTGATTGGGCCTCATTCCAATTTGAAAAATAAAGAATATTATAAAATAAAAGTTCATGTGTTGACAGTACTCATTCATTGAGATTGGTCATGTGTTGAACGAAATATTTTAATATTAAAATTTACATCTTTATCGATATAAAATAAAAGTTCATGTGTTGACAGTACTCATTCATTGAGATTGGTCATGTGTTGAACGAAATATTTTAATATTAAAATTTACATCTTTATCGATATAAAATAAAAGTTCATGTGTTGACAGTACTCATTCATTGAGATTGGTTATGTGTTGAACGAAATATTTTGATAATAACAACTATTTTGAAAATAGAAATTTATGAAGCCGTGTTGATTAGATTGACGCCATTTTGACGTAAACGATATTTATATCGATTTTATTGATTTCGAAAGGAATTGAAAACGATTTCGAAAGGAAATGAATTGAAAACGATTTCGAAATGAAATGAATTGAAAACGAATTCAAAAGGAATTGAAAACGATTTCGAAATGAAAGGAATTGAAAACGATTTCGAAAGGAAATGAATTGAAAACGATTTCGAAATGAAATGAATTGAAAACGAATTCAAAATGAATTGAAAACGATTTCGAAAGGAAATGAATTGAAAACGATTTCGAAAGGAAATGAATTGAAAACGATTTCGAAAAGAAATGAATTGAAAACGAAATCAAATTGAATTGAAAGCAAATTGAAATGAAATTGAATTGAAATTTGAATTGAATAGAAATGAATTTTAAAACGAATTTTTAAAGAAGAATTCAATTTTGATTTGAATTGAAATGGAAGTTGAAATTGCTTTTGAAATGAAATTAAAACGATTTATAAAATTCGTTTTAAATAGAAATCGACGAAATATATATTATATATATTATATATATAATATAATGGCCTGAATAGAACGCGCCGCGCCGTGGCAGTTCGTAAATTTCGACCATTTATTTCAAACGGACATTACGGGAGATCCGACCGTCGGATTCTCCTAAAACCGGAACCGTTGGGTTCGTATCGAAAAGAGCTTTCTAACGAATATTAGAAATTTGAAATCTAACGGTTGGATTTGGAGATACGTCCAAATCAAATTCGAAAAAGGTCGCTGTAAGTGCAGTTCGATGGCCGTTGATGGAAATCGACTGTACGGGCCTTGATAAAATTATTAAAAATAGTAATAATTTATGTAAAATCATAAGAAATGATTTAGAAAGAATTGGGATGAAAAACTCCCTATTTGAAAAGATAAAAATAGATTTTTATCGAAATGAACTAGTTTTGAACTAGAATTAAAATTCTATTTATTTTTAAATAAATAAATTGAATTAGAAAAGGGTTTTAAAAATAACCAAAATTTCCAATGATTGCATTGGAGTGGATTTGAATCGAAATTGTCTTCGGAATATTTCGATGTTGGAATTCGTGATTTTACAGGTGTTGTTATGGAGATTTGAAAGATATATATTTATATCGTTATTTCCAATACGACATTTGTTAGTCGTAGAATTCGATATTGAAAATATATAAGCCGATATATTTTCTATTCAGAGCCTTGTATTGAATATCGAATGTGATTTGGGTTTGTCGTGAATGGTGTCTTCACTAACACTGTTCTTGAACCCAGTTGAGAAATGATTAAATCTTTTTATTTAGATTTAATGAAGTGTACCAATTAAATAATATTTAATTGGAATTGAATTGATATTGATTTTTGGGTTTATCGTGAACAGTGTTTTAAATAACACTCGTTCTTTAACCCGATCATTAATGAAATGTGATTTTGGGTTGTCGTGAACGGTATCTTCAATAATACAGTTCTTAGACCTAAAGGAGTTAAGAGAATCAGAAACTAACTGGAGATTAGTTAAGTTGAATAGTTTCCGAGGTATTGATCTGATGTTGGTTTCGGCCTTCGGGATTAATACTTAGGGAATTGCTCACTTGCTAATTTACAATTAGGGACTGATTGAAATGTGATGTGATTTTGGGTTTACCGTGAACCGTGTTTTAAATGACACTGATTCTTTAACCCAGTCACAGATTAAAACTAAGTGGAGTTTTAATGAATCTTTAATTAGATTGAAATAATCGAAATGGAGTATCACCAGTTTTGCTCCAGGCGATAGTTAAATCTTTAATTAGATTTGAACGTGAAATGGTAATTGAATTTACCGATAACACTGTGGTGTTAGATATGAAGTATTATCAGTTTTACTTCATGGGATAAATAGGTTGGGATTGGGAAATTAAAACCAATGAATACTTCGGAAAGGTTCGTTAATCTCGACTAGTTGAATCGAAATTCGAAAGAAGAATAAATTCAAGAAATTTATCTTGGATAAAATTAATGGGAACATTTCCCTATGAATGTGAAATTTAGAAACTAACTGTCGGTTGGCCAAGCAGAATGGTTTTCTGGATATTGATCTGATGTTGGTTTCGGCCTTCGGGGTTAATATTTGGGGAATTATTCTCTTGATTAATTTACGGTTAGTGACTGATGAATTGGAATGAGGCGTATGTTGTGTTTGTGTAACACTTATTTAATATATACGCGAGTTATTCGGAAAGACCGGGTTTATCCCATTCTGAATAACTGATACGACGATGAGTCGAAGATGAAGACGATGGTCGAAGACCGGAGGTCTTCACGTCGTTTGGGTAATTACTGATGATCTTGATTGGGCTGTACACCCAAGAAGATGGAAACAGTTAGTGATCGTCCAGACGTACTTGGAGATCGATGGATATGCGGGGTACTAGTTGCCTCCGGTTTCGTTCAGACCCAGAACGGACTTGTAAATGGACTGTGTGTCTGACATTGGATTTTAGTCCGTGTGATTGATCTCTATTAAATATATATCTGTTTGGCGGCGGAGAATTTATTCTCTTGCTTAACGCCCTTCTCTGAGACGTACGAGCTCAGGGGTTATATATTGATGGATATCAATCGCATGGAGTGAATTGCCTGTGTGGCATGCCTAAGTGGCAAATGATCGAGGCTTCTGTTGAAAAGCAAAGTCTTGTGGTGATGATCAAAGCACGGCCTTTGTGGAGTAGCTTTGTGTAACGTTTACCTCGTGTGTTTCACACCCGGTATGAACCAAAAACGGGAGGGGACCTCAGGGAGGGCATGCGTTTCCTTCTAGCTAAAAAGTGGCGTCAGTGGTTTTACACGCCCTGACGAGTTTGACTTATGTGGTTGTTGCTGTTGCGAGGCGCCTCGGATTGATCGGTCGTTCTCGAACCGATGGAGTCATTTAGTTGGCTCGTTTACGCCCCATAGGGCGGGGAAACGCATGTTCAGGGTTTAAGTTTAATCCACATCGGTGGACTGGCCCTGACGATCCAAGGGTCACTCGAGCTCTGATCCTGAGACATGGGCTAGATTGTCTCGAATCGGTTGAGGACTATCTTTTGCCTCGGTTCATAGATGGAAATCCAATTTCCAAATACGTGACATTTACGGTTTTATTTGTAAACCTATATATGGCGACATGATATATGGTACCCATGCCGCCTATGATTGATACTTATGATTTGAAGTTGTTTTATACACTATGCACTTATAATAGTATCAAATGATTTGTTTTAAACGTATCAAGCATTCTTTGGCTGTTATAAGGGAAAACCCTATCCCCCGGCTTGTGTTGCATTGTGTGATAGGACCTGGGTCTTATAACAGCTTCATTTTTCTTTATTTAGCATTGCGCTGTTTGTTTTATGCACTGGTATTCTTGGGAGGAAACCCGTTCCGTGTTATACGGCGTGGTCCCTTGATTTACCTAACTTTGAAACAAAGATTAATAACCGTTTTAGTTCTCACACCAGTCCCATGACTGACCTGGAGTTTATTGTTTTAACCTAAACTCTGGGTGCCCCTATTTTGACACGGGCAGCTAGTAGTTTTGGTTTTGCAGATTTATATTCACAGGATCCTGGTTTACAGCTGGAACGATATCCGGAAAGCTTTGTATCCGTATATCTCTTCTAGTTGTGTATTGTATTATTTTCCGCTGCTATGTAATAAATGTAATTTAAATCTCTGATATTTCTGTGTAATATTCATTTATACTCTGTATATTCTTGTAATCTGATGCATTGTTGTAATATACAATGAAATGTTCTTTTATATGCGTTCTGTTGTGGTTTGTTCTCGAACTATCCGACGCTTTCCTTTACGGGGAAGTTGCGGGTTTTCACAACTTAGGTGCGACCAATATAGAAACAAGCGAGCCATTAGCTAATGATCCAACATTGATCGGTTCTAGAGCGGGTGACTCAAAAGCAAACGATTCAATCCTCGCACGATCCAACAATGCTTCCTTAATCCTGCTCTTTCTCTTCAAGCTGGGGAATGAGTTTGTTGGTTCATTGGGCGATTTGTTCTCCACTTCTTCAAGCTTCAACTTTACAGATGATCTGCTCTTCCTCTCGTTTCGTTTTAGGTCACTAAACGATCGGTAGCTCACATACAAGCATCTTCCATTGTGCGCTGCATCATCGAGCCATACCGAAGTAATCATTTCTTTTATTATCCCAATCCTAACTTATTCATCCCTTGGAGCAATATTGGTAGTACTCCATATCTAACACCTACGATGTTATCGGTAAATTTAATTATCATTTCACATTCAAATCTAATTAAAGATTTAACTATAGCCTGGAGTAAAATTGGTGGTACTTCATTCTCGATCATTTCATGAATTCGATAAATTTAATTATCCCATCCTAATTTTTATCTACTTAAAGATTCATTAAAACTCTAGTTAATTTTTAATCTTAAGAATCATTACTCAATGATTATTCAAATTCTAGGAAATAAATCCCCTCTTTCATTAGGTTAAAGAACCAAGTCATTTAAAACACGGTTCACGACAAACACAAAATCATCTTCCATTAAATATGGAATCTTCATAGAAATCAGATCTATATCTAACCGATATAAATTTCCTTATCAGACTAATAATATAAATGGAATAACGGTAAAGCCTTTTAAATTCCATATATAATAGTGATTTTCCTTCATATAAGCTCATCTCGATTATTACCAAATCGAATTCCATTCAATTCCAATTTAGTATTTTAAATTGGCAAACTTTACGTTGGAAAATTCCCATTTTATCTAAATAAAAAGATTTATAAATTCCAAATCATATCTTCACTGTTAATTGGGTTAAAGAGCAAATGTTATTTAAAACACAATTCACGATAAACCCAAAAATCCAATTTCAATTCAATTCCAATTAAATATTAATTAATTGGTAAACTTCTCTAAATCTTAATTAAAAGATTTATTCTTTTCTCAACTGGGTTTAAGAACAGTGTTGTTGAAGACACCATTCACTAAAAACCCAAAATCCAATTTGATATTAAATACAAGGCTCTGAATAGAAATTTTATCGGCTTATATTCAATATCAAATTCTGAAACCAACAAATATCGTATTGGGAATAACGATATTTATGTTTTCCAAATTCCTCAACAATATCCGTATAATCACGGAATCCAATACTGAGATATTCCAAAGATTATTTCCACTCAAATCCATTCCAATTTATATATTGGAAATTTCTGGTTATATTAAAACCCTTTATAAATCCAATTTATTTATTTAAATTTTTTTTGGATTTCTAATCTAGTTAATAACTAGTTCATTTAGATAAATATATATTTTTATCTTTTAAAATTTGGAAATTTTCACCGAAAATCTTTCCAAATCATTTATTATGATTTTACACAATTTTTGTATATTATTAATAATTTTATTTAGGCCCTTACAGTCAGTTTCCAATAACGGCCACTAAACTGCTTCCATAACGACCTTTTCAGAAATTGATTTGGATATAATTTGAAATCCAACCATTCAAATTTAAATCTCTTATGTTCGTTGGAAAGCTATTTTCAACATGAACCCAATGGTTCCGGTTCTAGGAGAATCTGACGGTCGGATCTCCCGTTACATCAATTTGAAGTTAATGGTTGAAATTCGCGAACGGTCGCTGCACGTTCTATTCTAACCATTATATATATAATAAATATATCGTCGATTTCAATTTAAAGCGTATTTTATAAATCGTTTATAAATTCATTCTAAAACGATTTCAACTTCACTTTTAATTTTAAATCAAAATTGAATATTCTATATCATTATAAAATTAAAATGATAATATTTTAAGTATATTAGATTTTGAAGTCAATTCTTTTTGATATTCATTGTAAAATGAATAAAATCAATCGATAAACCCGTTCGGGTTTAAATGGCGAATATCTACTTACTCGGCTTCATATATTCCAATATTTTCGTGTCCATCCAAAATCGGACATCAAAATCATATTTTAGTTCTTCACTTAATATTATTTTAAAATATTCATTATTTTAAAATATTCGTTATTTTTGAATCGAAATGTGACTCAATAAATTACCATATAATTTCAGTTATATGGATTTCATACATCGCATGTATTCAACAATAGTGATATATAATCAATCAACAATCAAACATCACCCAGTTTACATTTCACAACTGTATAAGCGTTAAAATAAATAAATAACGCTCATCACAGCCTGTCAACCCATCGATTGATATACAACCAAATATTGGCATTAGTGTATGTCAAATATCATCCCAATACCTAGTGGGGTTTTCAAACAACAACAGTCGATTTATATAAATCATTGGTTAATAAATTTAACCAATTCCAATTCGGTTTGAATTATTTTTCTAATTAGCCAATTTTACTGTTTAAATTATAAATGGATATTTATAATTTAATTTCGCTATCATAAATTTATTAACATTATTTTTAATACGTTGATCATCAAAATCACCACACAAATTACCAAATCATCCATATAAATAAATACTCAACAACCCAATGCCATTTATGGTGCCATAAGTGGCCATTCGTGGAGTATGAAATCCGAGTGTCGGTAATATCCATACACCGCTTCCAATTTATGTGATTCGTGCAAATTCGTGTGTTGAACTCCATACAACAGATAAAAAGCTATACTTGTAATTTCTATACATTTACAGTTATAAAATAAATTAAATAACTATACAAAATTTTAGTGAGAGAATTCTCACATTAGGTTCCACTTCGTCAGTCTTTTATTTCTAAATTCAGTACTGTTTTGATTTAAATTCGCCTCCAATTCTAATTTGCTACAAACCGCTTCTAGTTAGTTCTGAAATGTAGAGATCACTGTCACGATCGCAAAGCGACTGAAATCGTCAGATTTGGACCTCGTATGAAGAAGATATGACAATTATTACATTTCATTTCAATTCGAGATAATTAATTAATTATTAATTACATCATTAACCCTTCTCCATTTCTTCGTTTACACGCTTCAGCCCTTTCAACCCATTCATCAAAGAAGAAAATTGTCCGCCGCCATCACCAGGAAGCTTGCGCCGCCGTCAGGACCCACCGCCACCACAGACGTCGTGCCGCCTACCGGCGCCATGAACAGCGCAGGGCTCGGTGCCCCCGGCGCACGCAAAACGTGGGCGAACCGAAGCCCTTTGGCGCGCGATTTCTCATCCAACACCACACGATACTCGATTAAATTTATATAGATCTAAAGCTCTCAAAAAGTACTATGATTTTTGTTTAATAAGTTTTTGAAATAAACTTGTGGATTGGGAGAAAATTGAGCTCGAATTTTCGAGCTATTTCCACTGTTCGTGTTTGTTGGAGGCGCAACAACGGGGTTGACCACGGCTTCTTTTTTTGAC
The DNA here is from genome assembly GCA_030737875.1 of Allium sativum. Lineage (NCBI taxonomy): Eukaryota > Viridiplantae > Streptophyta > Magnoliopsida > Asparagales > Amaryllidaceae > Allium > Allium sativum. Next base: position 612,348,320 of record CM060926.1, read on the forward strand.
TAGGGTTTAGGAGATTTTTAATATATATATATTTAATATTATTTAATTCCAAAATAATTTGTTTATTGATCCGAGCTCTAGATCAAACCCAACGAATGTCGCCCCTAGCCAAATACCCCCATTACGGACATAATGAAATATGTTTCATAAGCCAATTCTGCTTTTTCGATCAGTTTTCGTTCAAATAAATATATATTCAATATATATTGAATTTAAACATACATTTTAATTTACTGGGGCCACATACTAACTCAAAAATTACAGAAAAGTAAATCTAACTATGTTTTAACGATATGGTCTTAACAAAACTAATTTCGTCGAATTTGGAGATCGTTTGAAAAATGGCCATTTTACAGTCGATTAAGTTCAAACTAAAATTATCAAACACATTTAAATTTACTGCGCTCTCATATTAATTCCAAAAATTATGAAAATTTGAAACCTAAGTATAGTTTGACATTCCAGATCCAACAAAAGTGGTTTCGTCGAAAATGGAGGTTGTTTGCAAAATGGCTATTTTTAAAGGCTATATATTATATTAAAATATATATAAGTTCCATAGCGACTCTTATAAATTTTAAACTGGACATAAGTTAAAATTTATAAATTGAAATCTCGGTTTCTTACATTCGTTAGAAAGATATAGTTAAATAGATTCTAACGTTTCTGGTTTTACTGAAATCCGATTTATTTTGAATAATGTATGTTCAATTGAAGTTTACAATTGAATTTTCAAACTACTATGCCATTTCGAGTTCATTATATAATTAAAATAAATTTATACATTCTAACTTCGATTTAAATAAATTTTTAGTCATTACTATTTAAAATAAATCCTTTTAAATATTCAAAATCCATTAAAATAGCTAAAATAAAAAATTTGAATTGGTTCAGAAATTCCGGGTTGTTACAATAAAGTTCTGTGTGACTGAAATATGGTGTTACTTAATGTCCATACCCTATATTTTAGCAGGTTACATATGCCAAGGTATTTTTATGCATCACAGAAGATTCACACAAACACCAAGTATCTAACCAATTGGGTGGATATCAAAGTCAATCGCCCATTAGTGTTTTTAGGGTAAAGACCCAATGAGGTAGGCATTCTTGGTCACTTATGGCCCTGTTAAAGGTAGATTCTTATGATCTCTTATAACCCTGAGGCGGGCCCCTAGCCCCTTAAAACCCCGTCCTAATACGTTAACATTCTTAAGTCTATACTCTCACTTGTAATACGAGAAGTAGTATTGCGAACAGTACTGCATATCTAATACTACGGCAGGACACCTATGTCGCTTAAGACTTCCCTTAGACAGTTGGATAACATGCAATGACCACATATATTTTATTTACCAAATTTGTCCCTAGTTGAGCCCATACAAGCTTCTAGAGGAAGTGGACATCCCCCATGAACTACCCTACTCCGTTATCGTTTTATGCCTAACCACTTTTAGAGAAGGAGGAACCAAAAACTTACTTTAAATCTAATAAGGATAGGTCTCATGAATTTGTTTCCACTCCAAGGAGTAAACCTTTGGAGGGATCCTAGTCCTAACCGCTTAAGACCCAAACTAGATAAAAAGAGAGTCAACCACTTAAGACCTTCTCAAGGTGTAGTAAACCTACTTATTTTCACACGCAATGGAATTATATATATACAGTTATATATACACACTAGACCTCTTACATTTAACCGTATACCTGTAGATACTGGATATGCCGGCCGGTTCCGGGCAGACTTCTACTACAAGTTGGTTTAACCTCATGTCTAGTATATAAAGTTTTTGAATGGCCCATGGCACCAAGACATCTCACATTAGTTGGGCCTGCTTGTGGTTGTTGGATTTGCCAATCTGTTCCAGACAGACTTCTACCACAAATGGCAACTAACCTCATGTCTATGTGTCACTATTAATATATATTTTAAGCCATTCTATATACGCATAGACACGCAATCAATATATATTTATTATGGGGACATTTGAAATTTGAATTCTATCCTAATCGCATTTATTATGCTAATACAACGTTAAATACGTTGATTATAATTATATCGTCTAAATAACGTAAATATTCGTACAAATGAGGAAACATTCTAATGAGATGACAATTGTCAATTTGTCCAAATCAAGGTGTACTAGTCATTTTTTTCCATACTTTTACCACTACACTTAGGCATAATGGCATAATAGCAATATAACAAATAGAAGTGGACGGAAAATATACATTCATACAAACTTTCAACTTGCACCCTAGGATTGTTGGAATGATCTCAATACTTGATTAAATATAGAGTATTACATACATTTATACATGCATGTTTATAATTTCCACTTTTTCTAATTCACTTTTTTTTTTGGGTACTATGCACATAAAAACGATTCTATTTGACATATTTCAAGTATGAACACGTTTGGATTCAAAATAGAATCCAAACCTAATCAAATCATGAAATACCCTAATCTAAACCCTTTTAGGTCACAATCAAATGTTTGATGAAGGTGAATTATACAAAATAGAAATAATAATAGCAACACCCATTTTCATCTTTAACCCAATATTAAAATCAAAAGTCCACAAAACCCAAATAATCATGACAACTCATACACAAATATAAAATAGAGGATTTGGGGATTTTGGTATTTTTGTTACCGAATTTCCAAATCCTCCTAGGCATATCTATCAACATGAAAATCTAATAAAAATATGAATAACCCTTACGAAAACGATATTCCACTCACAAATCTAGGCAGAATAGAGAGAAATATGGAGTAGATCTAGATCTGCACTAATTCTTTGCGGTCAAACGTGCTCCAATAATCTTCCTAATTATATATATAAGAGACATGTACTAGAATCTCATATATATATATATATATATATATATACATACGTATATTATATGCTTATGCCAAATTCCAAAATACTAAACTTATATGAATTAGAATAGAGAGATATTAAGAATAGGATTGGAGGAATAGAAGAAATCCTTAAACTTTTTCTTTTATTTTTCTCTGGAATTTAGTAATGGCAGAGAGGTAGCGTGGAGGCAGGGATAGAGAATGATTAGGGTTTCATCCTATGGTAGGAGGGTTTATATATAGTTTCCCGTGTGAGCATAGACCGTTGGATTACCTAAACTTAATCAAATCTTTTATTCATATATATCCCTAAGAAAAACCTAATCAGCTAGATTTAATTGGATGTCCAGCCGCCATGCGGTCGACCTGAGCAGTCGAACGGTGGTCGATACCCTTTAAGGGGGGGCCGGTCAACCCCTTGGAGGCTAGAACACCCAACGAGGGTTGCTGAGGTGTTAACTTTAATTAATACATTCTTAATCTCCTAATCTTATTCCATATATACAATATACTTTGTCTCCATGATCTTATCTTCAATTCAAATTTCAAATTCTCCCTCTTTATTTTGAATTTATCTTGGACACACATACACACACACACGCACACACACACACACACACACACTACAACAAAATGACCCTATTACAACGGTGGAACACCGTTGTAATATACATTTTACAACGGTGGATAAACTGTCGTGTATTAAGAAGTTGTAATAGACTAATATCTTTTACAACTTTTTTGCACTGTTGCAACACCGTTGTAACATGTATATTTTACAACTTTTTTCCACCGTTGTAATAAACTTTATTACAACAGTTATGCACCGTTGTAATAAAATATACTACAACTGTTATGCACCGTTGTGATTGACATTTGGGTTTTCAAAAAAAAAATCTTTTGCAACTGAAAAGAACAATACACTAAATATAGCAATACTCCATAAGCAAATCCTATATTACAGCTATTTGCAAACCAATTTTATTATAATACTCAAATATTCAGTATTACAAACAATAAGTTTTAGACAACATTGTTGTATTACAAACAATAACTCAAAATCTTCAACAAGTGCTACGATTTTTATAAGAACCGGAAATTTACATGATCCTTTGGCTTGTGAGACCTTCATACTCAACTTGTAATGCTTGCGGAAGATCAAAGTGATATAATGTAACATGAGGATCAATACCTGCAAGTATTGAAATATCTTAGTTTATGCATAAAATCCTTGGAACAAAACACAATTCAACTCTACATTACATCATATACATTTAATATTACCATGTGATATTCTATCAAAACATGTACTAGTTGAAGACAACGGAGAGAGAAAGAAAAAAGATATGAAAGAATAATACATACCGCCGACGATACATGTAAATATTATATGTTATCTGGCACATAAATGTGAACGTCAATTAACTTGCAGAAATCAGAAACAGATGAGGAATAGTCCTACCTTGATAAGATTTTAGCATTCTCCTGCCACAACAGAGCGATAATGGTAAACATTTCAACGCTTTCATCCCACCAAGAATAATAATGCACATCAAAATCTAAGGCCTTTTTAACAAATCAAAACAAAAGCTGAAGAGACAGTATAGGATATTTGGACTTTCTTATGGAACAAAAGACAGTATAGCAGCTTAGCACCTAAAGATAAGCGATCAGTATCATAATATTGGGACAAATCTGATCATAATTTGGGCAGAATGCATGAGGAAAAAAATAACCCCAGCAGTGTTGGTTTGAAAAAGAAAATTTGAGGTCTGGAAGACTAGACGTTCAGAGTGATAACAGTTAATGGTCTGGATCTCTCTATGTTCATGGTAAGTGAAATCTAGCAGCATCATGTTGCACAATATAAACTCATGTCAGTCTATGACATTTATGAAGCACTAAGACTAAATTTTATGAAGCTTATAACTGAAGACCAACTATAGGAACAATATTGTATTTACGGCCATGCTTGCAACACAATCATACTGCAAAGATTAATTTCTGCTAAGATCATAAAGGGATAGTGCTTATATTCGTGGTGACATGGCACCAATATGGCAAAATTACCCATCTTAACGGATAAATTAATCTCAAATATCACAAATGCATTTACCTTCCTGTTTGCTTCAACATATCAAGCATGTTAGTCTGAAAAACATGATCAACGACCTCAACACTAACTCCTGTTCCACTCTGTGGCACAGCGAACAAATCCACAACTCTAACCGTGTACTCATCCGCCAACTCTCCAAGCATGAGCCCCATCACTTCCATAGGCACACCAGCTCTACCTGCATTAACAAATAACCAATTGAATACAGTTAAGGTATTTCGCCATGTGTATCTCTGAAAAAATATCTTTAGACAAACCAAATAAAATCTCACATCATATTTTATGTTTAAGCTGCTATTTAAATTGTGTAATTGTTAAGCCAACTTAAATATAAGATAACAGACGAATATACTCATACAACTATTGCATACAATCGAATCATCAACTATAATATAGATATTTTATATGTAGTTCTTCAAAAAAAGTTATTTCTAGTAGTAAATTCCAGCTTCTACTCCAACCTTAACCCGTTTAACTTAACTACAAACCACGACCATGCTTTCCCTCATTAAAGTCGGATTGGAGCACGTAGCACCTATCACCTGCTGCGTCCACTATCGAGTCTGAAGTCATCGGCGCTGAGTCTGAAGTCATCGGCGCCTCTGATTTATCGCATCGCCTTGATTGAATCAGTCTCTAGGCTTTACAATTATCTGTGCAATGAAATCTTCTAATATAGCATCTACCGTATAAAAAACTTATGATCTATCATACTTAAAACACAATCAACCCAAATAGCCTTTATGCAGTAAATCCCCAATCAATCCAGCCAAAACTGCATGAAAAGTAATACCTGTCGGCCATAGTAGCAATAGTTTTGAGCGCCTGGATCAAATTTCGATCGGAACTTGAGCCCTAATTCCTAAACCGCCCTAAATCGCTCTGCTTCCCGTTTGAGTTCTTCGAGATCACAGTGGACAAACCTCTGTCGTTAAGCAAAGGGTTGTTAGGCCCACTGACACGATTCAGATCCGTATCGCCCGATTCGTTTGCAAAAGTTCGCCACTCGGAGGTCTCGTCAATCGCATGCGCTTCGAGGACGAGACCGCATTCGGAGCAGATGGTATCTCCTGCCGAGTGATCGAACACCACTTTAGTGCTCATCTTACATTTAGGGCAGAATGAGGTCGAATCGCCCATTATTTTATTTTATGGGGAGTACTTTTTGGGTTTTTTGGTGGTTGGATGGTTTTGGTCACATGAAAAGGTGATCAATTGTAGTTTCACGAAGAATTTCTGACGAATTCTTCCATGTCTTCGAGCGACATTAAAATGAAACAGCGAAGAGCGAAGTGAAAAAGGAATGACGGCGCGTGAATTGGATGATGTAGGGTTTTCTTGTTATCAGGTCGGGTAGAGTCTGGTCATTTGATTTAGTGGCAACCGCTTTTCTCTTTAGTGTGGACATATGTGTTGTTTTGTAAGCATTCGTATATGTGTTGTACATATAACAATTTAATTATTTCACCGATAATTATTAAAAATTAGAGATAACTTTTTTTGTTATTAATTACTTGGAGATATGATATTTTTAGTCGCTTAACCACTGTGAAGCACACTTATCATTCTATTGGTTCAAATGCATTTATTTACTTTTTAACTATCACATGATGAGATCCACAATTGTTTATTGGACCGTTGCAACAAAAGTATTTGTTATAGTCACTTTCAAGTGACTGCAGATAACAAATCTCAATTATTTAATGGTATTTATTAATTAATAGTTTTTAAAATATAATTACGAAATATTACTTTTTAAGTATTAAATATTACTTTTTAGTTATTAGTTATTAATGTTATATATTTAAAATTAAATATTACTTATTAATAGTATTAAATATTACTTTTTGTTATTAATTATTACCTATTAATGTTACATATTAATTATTAAATATTACTTATAAATGAAATATTAAATGTTAAATATTGATCATTAAATATTTGATGTTAAATATTAAATTATAAATAATGACGTGTATATGTTATTATCAAGAAAAACCAATTATAAAAACCCTTTATTACAAATGTCGAGAAAAATCAATTTTTATAAATTTGTTATTGCAATTGTCGTCTATCGAACGTTGCAAATATTTAGTTAATTGTAATATGGTGATTAATTTTGAATTATTAAATATTTTATAACTTATTGATTATTTATTAAATTTATTTTTTATAGTTATTATTAGTTAATAATTATTAAATTAAAAAATTGCATTCATCTGTGTTAAATTTAATTATTATTTATTAATTATTATTTTTATAAATGTATTAAATATTAATTATTAGTTGTTAATTATATTAAAATATAGTCATATATTACAACAGTCAAAAAATAAATGTTGTGATAGGCTTTTATTACAACTGTCAAAATAACACGGTTGTTAAAAATAAGTTTATTACAACTTTTCTGGAAAAAAGTTGTAAAAAACATTTATTACAACGGTGCTTTTACCACCGTTGTAAAATTAAAGTTGTAATATGGTGTTTTTGTTGTAGTGACACATATATATATTCTATTTAATTATATATATTCTGCATTTTATGGTTTAAATTCATTCGTTCGTAACTTCGTCATATATTAACCATTTTCAGCATATTATATATGAAAATGATTTAGAACTTCGCCACAAATCCAAATAAAAGAATTCCATAGCCAAATTCAAAAAGCTACAAAATTTAATTTTCCATTCATATTATTTAAATTCTTATTTTTAATTATTTATTATTACTTATGAATTTTATGGGGTGTTACAATCTCCCCCCTTTAAAATAGATTTCATCCCGTAATCTGTTTAAGGGGAGAAAAATACAACTTGCTCGAAGCATCCATGTTGTACACCCATGTTATTATAATTCATCAATAAACATCCATGACTCGCAGTGATTATGAACTGTAGACCTACTAAAGTGAGCTCTACCCTAGCATGTAGGTGTAATAAGTGATGCGGTATGTATGCAAACAACCTAAATAGGCATATATTTCTACATGAGTGCTCGGTGCAATGGTGTTGCATCCATTTCTTAACATCAATCTAGTAACCGTAATGCATCCGTAAACGTTATTTTGAGGAAAAAATTACCCGTGAAAAGCTCTAGGTGAGTCTGTTTCATCTTATCCTCAGTCTCCAATGTGCTTTCCGGAGGATCATTTCCCCATTGTACTCAGACAAGGCAAAAGGTTTTTTGCGAAGTCTCTTAATTCCACGCTCTACAATCTTTGTAGTGGCATGGGGCACCCTGGACTCCAACTCGAGGTTTTATATGTCCCCAATTTCATCAAGCTCGAGTCTGATAGCAGAATCATGAAGGCATTCCCTTAGATGAGATACATGAAAACATTATGGATTCTCGATAGACGCCCTGGGACATGATAAGCCAAAGATCCTATATTCTCAATGATATTAAATGGACCAATAAATCCAGGAGCCAAATTCCCAGCCTCCCAACCCGAACAGTCTTCTTTAGAGGGGATACTTTTACAAATACTAAATCTCCAACATTAAACTGAAGTACCCTCCTTCGCTTATCGGCATTCGATTTCTGACAGTCTTAGGCTGCTTTCATCCTCTGCCTAATCAAGGATATCTTCTCTGTAGAATCATAGACGAAGTCTGGTCCGAGTATAACCTTGTCGGTAGTTTCTCACCAACAAGTTGGCGATTTGCATAGCCTCCTGTATAGCGCTTCAAAAGGGGCTATACCAATCGTCATTTGAGAATTATTAATATACGTGAAATCTACAACCCGTAGGTGTTGTTTCCAAACACCTCCAAAGTCAATGATGCAAGATCTGAGCAAGTCTTTCAAGATTCGGTTTACTCTTTCTGTATGTCTGTCAGTCTGTGGATGATAAGTTGTGCTTAGATCGAGGGTCGTTTCCAGTGCTGCTTGTAGGCTTCACCCAAATTCACTGTTGAACAAAGGGTCTCCATCACTCACAACACTTGATGGAATACCATGTAGTCTGACAATCTCTTTGACATATAATTGGGCTAACGAGACTGCAATCCTTGTCTTCTTGACTGGTATAAAATGGGCGCTTTTGGTTAGACGATCTACCGTAACCCAAATGGCCTCATTCCCCTTTGGGCTTATAGGAAGTCCATCTATAAAGTCAATGGAAATATGTTCCCACTTCCACACGGGGATCTCTATATGTAACAATCCTCCTTGCTTCGCTTGTTCTGTTATAACTTTTTGGCATGTTAAACATTTGGCCACGAATTCAGCTACATCTTTCTTCATTCCTTCCCAATGGAGATTCCTCTTCATATCCTTGTACATCTTATCCCCATCGGGGTGTGTGGTGAATTTTGACCTATGGCACTTCTCTAGAATATCTTTCCTCAACCCTTCATCCTTAGGGATGTAAAGTCATTCATCCCAAAGTAAACTGCCATCATCGCCGATCGAATACCTAACTGAACGGGGAAAGGTTTCTTTCCTTCCCACTTTCTCCTTTATGTTTATTAGGTTCTCGTTAAAGTCTTGTGCACTTTGGATCCTTTCTCTTAGGGTAGGTCTAATTATCATAACCCCAAGAAAACCATTAGAAGTGGTTGGAGAGGGTTGCAAATTAAAATTAGTGAGAAACTCTAATTGTTTCCATTCTAGGATTGCATTCAAAGTCGCATGTTTCCTACTTAAAGCATCCGCCACAACATTCCCCTTGCCTAGGGTATACTGAATCGTAAAATAAAATGAAGTAATATATTCCATCCATCGTTGTTGTCTCATGTTTAGGTCACGTTGAGAAAATAAATGCTATAGGAATTTATGGTTAGTAAAGTGCTCAAATTTATCCCCTAAAAGATAATGCCTCCACGTCTTAAGGACGAACACATCAACGGCTAACTCAAGGTCATGAACTGGATATCTCCTTTCTGGATCCTTGAGTTGTCTACTAGCATTACAACCTACTCTTCCTTCTTGCATAAGGGCCGCTCCTAAACCGGTCCCACATGCATCCGTGTAAACCGTGAATTTTTTTGAACCGTCAGTGTAACACCCCACGTCCATTAATGTCACTCTCAAAGGGAATGCATTAACTTTCATGGAGTATTAATGGTGTATAGAACAAAATATAACAAGACAGATACATATATTGGTACTTGAAAAATTAAAACAACTTTTATTTCAGCAGAGAAATTGTTTGCTTACATCAAAAACCAACAATAAAACCAAGTACGCTTAATATCCATCTTGACAAATTGTTTTCTGAGTACAAAAAGTAAAAAGCATAACCCCAACATAAGTATCCATAAAAGAGATGAGCTAAACTTTACTTTCAGCAATCCAAGCACTTCCAAAAGAGAGAGAAAGACCAAAATCAAGCAACTCTAGCACTAGTCCCACCCTGAGAACCTGGGGAAGGCGAGGGGGGAAGGAAGGAAAGAGGCGAAAACAAAGGGGGTCAGACATAAAGTCTGGCGAGTACAGTAACTTTAAAAATATAATTATTAAATTAATTAGGATAAGGCATAAACTGGTAAAACAAGGAATGACTGTGAAGCAAGTGGGCAAGACAAAACAAACAAGGGGAATATACTGGCTTTAATCGCGCTCCTAATCACTATAGGATAATTACTATACTGCAACAATACTAGTCACTCTAAGAGTTGATCCCAACTACTGAACATAATAACCATAATAATGATAATGGTAGTGTCGTGTACCCCTAGCTGTCTTCATAGGTGTCATCTGCTCCTATCTCCACTAGTTGTACCCACTACTCTCCCCGTTCAAATTACAACATTTATTCATAATATGGTAGTCGTACTCCTAGCTGTCTTCATAGTTGCCGCCTGCTCCTCTCTCCGCTAGTCGTACCCACTACCTTCCCCATTCGATCGGCTCCCTAACTCGTAGATACCCATGCTGGTCCCACAGTAGGGTGTATCACTCCCTAAAGTGGCAACCCAATATGACTAAAATGCACGACTTATACCTACACGATGCAACAACGTCTTACCTACCAGCCCGGGCCCACGTACACACATGACCCCGTTGGACTTGCGTTGCCACCGCTAACCCATTTTGACCTCTTACAATCAAATCCAGTAAGCGTGTCCCGTCCTCGATCTAGATCGAGCTCACTTAAATACTAAATGGGCTACTGGTTGAAAAGGGCCCCCACACTTGACACAAGCTTTCCACCTATGCTTGGTCCCCACTAGGACTTCTCACTTAACCCCTTCTTATTCATGTCTTCTTACATGTTTCAATTTGGTTAAGTGTTTGTAATCGTATTTCACATGTCTCCCATGTCATCCACTTAACCCCCCATGTCCCAACACATTTTTATATTGGTTAAGTGTTATTGATTATATCCCACATGTCACCCATGTTACCCACTTATCAAATCAACATGTGTTATTGGTTAAGCTTGTCTTAACCCTATCCGCTTATCAGATCAATATATATATATATATATATATATATATATATATATATATATATTTGGTTAAGTTGGTCTTAACCCTATCCACTTATATATTATTGGTTAAGTTGGTCTTAACCCTATCCATTTATATATTATTGGCTAAGTTGGTCTTAATCCCATCCACTTATCATATCAATATGTATTATTGGTTAAGTTTGCCTTAACCCTATCCACTTATCAGATTAATATATATATTATTGGTTAAGCTAGACTTAACCCTACCCACTTATCAAATTAATATATTTTATTGGTTAAGCTAGTCTTAACCCTACCTACTTATCAGATTATTAGTTAAGCTGGCCTTAACCCTATCCACTTATATATTACTGGTTAAGCTGGTCTTAACCCTATCCCCTTATCAGATTATTGGTTAAGTTAGTCTTAACCTTATCCACTTATCATGTTATGTATCATATATATATATATATCATATAACATGTTTTAATTAATTTATGATTAAGTACATCTTAGTTTATAGATACATTGGTTAAGAGAATAACTCCCTAAGTATCAACCCCGAAGACCGAAATCAACATCAGATTGGTACTCAGAGAATTACTCAACTCAACCAAACTTCTGTTTGTCATTCATATTCGTCTATGATCAGCATTAATTAATTATTAAAGTACAGACCTCTCACATTAAGTCGATTGCTTGTGGCCGTTGGATATGCTGGGCGTTTCCGGGCAGACTTCCACCACAAGCCAGACTTAACCTAGTGTCTTAGCATCTTTTAATTACGCCTACGACCTCTCACATTAGATTGCCGTTTGCGGTTGCTGGATGTGCCAGGCGGGTCCGGGCAGTCTTATACCACAAACGAGTCTAATCTCGTGTCTTAGGCATTAATTACTCATTTAATTTATGCCTTTGACCTCTCACATTAGACTACCGTTTGTGGTTGCTGGATGTGCCAGGCAGTTCCGGGCAGTCTTACACCACAAATGAGTCTAACCTCGTGTCTCAGGCATATATTATGCACTTAATTTATTCAACCCCAGTTTGAATTCATATCCCTATTTCAAATTGTCAATAACTTCCAAATTAATCTATGTCCATAATTGTCGCCTAAATTATGTCCATGCTTTTTCGCTATATAAATTATACCAATTAATGTCTCAATTTAATTATATGCCTTTAAATTTATTTTTATGTCAATTCACAATTTGCATAATTAATATTTTCCCTTTTGTCCCCATGTTATTCATACGTTTTAATATGAGATATGTTAGACTCGCAAATAGTCTAACTTATAAAAGAAAAGAAACACACAACTTGCATAACACATAAAATAGATCTAACTTGCAAATATGAATTATAACATAAATTTGCATAGCCAATAACTAGCATAGGCATATAAAATCATATATTTGCATAAACTACCATGGATCTAAATATAGATCTAAACATGAAATTGTGAACTTGCATATGTGGATTATGGGTCTCACCTAACTTGCATATGTGAATATAATTTTCACCCAAAAATGTGAATATAGTTTTTCACCTAAACTTCCATATGGATTTCTACAATTTGCATATGAATTTATCACATGTTTTTGCATATAAACTAACATATGTATATACTTGATTCTCATATAAACTTGTGTACAATTCACATATATACTTGCATAAGATTCATATTCAAACTAGCATACGATTTAACATCCCAAACTTGCATAAAATTCACATACGAATTAGCATATGATTTAACATACCAAACTTGCATAAGATTCACATACGAATTAGCATATGATTTAACATCCCAAATTTGCATAAGATTCACATACGAATTAACATATGTAAAACGGACTTGCGTAAGATTCATATTCAAACTAGCATATGATTGAACATCCCAAACTTGCATAAAATTCACATACGAATTAACATATGATTTAACATCCCAAATTTGCATAAGATTCACATACGAATTAACATATGTAAAAAAGGACTTGCATAAGATTCATATTCAAACTAGCATAAAATGAATCAAGTTAAACATATATAATTGGACATATGAAATGAATCTACCAACATATGATAAAAAAGTTAAACAACATCACTTGATTCAACAGACATGTTCTCATAATCCAATTGTAACCCATCATAATTAATTTATTAATTATATTGTAAAAGAAATAGTACTCACAAAGATAGGTTAGAGAAGAGAATGATTTGTTCGTCTTTTGAATTGGAATTCTGACTTGCTAAATCCTAAGCTTTAGGAAGGAGACTATCCTAGCAGCAGCATGGTGGCCAAGAGACAAATTTTGTTTAGGTTTAGCGTTTGAGTCTAGGAACTCTTTTATAGAAGTTTGAATCAATCTAAGCCGTTAGATTATCATAGGAGCAAATCCAACCATCCATACTAGATAGAGTTATCTAGAACAGCCACGTCAGCACTAATGACTAAGGAGAGAGTCAGAAATTGTCACATTTCAGATCTGCCCCAAGGGGGGGTTGGTCGACCCCCTGGTTGACCTGTATAGGGTAGGTCGACCCCCAGGTCGACCCTTGGTCGACCTGGCCTTGGACGGGAAAATTCCCTCCCATCCCGCTTCTCTGTTTTGAATTCGAATTTTGGATTTCTGAACCTGAGCAGTTTTTAATTTATTTAAATTCTGAAACTTCGGAAGGCCATAACTTCTTCATACGGAGTCCAATTCACGCAAACTCGGACTCTATCTCAAGCAGAATTCCGAGACGAACGCAATGGCATAACCCGTTTCCCTTAATTATCATATTTGAAATTAATTATTCTTTAATTCATAAATTTTAATATTTAAAATTTTCAGGGTGTTACATTCTCCCCTCGTTAAAGGACTTCGCCCCCGAAATCTCCAAGTTAAGGAGAATGTATATCCTACCATCCAATCATCCATCTACTCAACCAACAAACACAGGCATCCATTGTCCTTAAAAGACTTCTAATGCCGTATGAACATATGAAAACTGTGTGTATATGTCCCTTATCTAATGCAAAATCAGGCGGTCTACTGATTCAGTTGACCTCCTTAAAGCAAATCATGATAGTGCCATGCGTCCATTATGTATGCAAAAGAATCATAATGATTCATATTATTTCTACTGCGTGCACGACCATTCATCTAAATGCACCATCCATATGATAACACAACCATTATACATCCATTAATTGAAATACGCACAAATATTTATATGCAATATGACAGTGACTGAGCCGATCTAGTGCCTAATGTATGTGTACATGCATCTACGGGAAACCACTAGCAACCACTTGCATCCACCAAACATAACATGTCTCAAACACAAGTTTACATCCATAGGGTTTTTCCTAACTAAAGATCGAAGATACAATTGCGAAGACATACTAAACGATAGGACAAGCATAAAAAAAGCGGTAGAAAAGGAGAAGTTAAAAACATATAGAGTATGTATCTTGTCTTTCGTTTCTCAAGTCGTGTCTCTTTGATCATTTCCCCATTGCACTTTGACCAACTTGACCTCTCTGTTGCGTATCTTTAATACCTCTGACCCAAGGATGCATGTAGGAGCTTGTCTAATCGTGGCATCTCACTCTACTTCCACTTCTCTAAGTACGTTCGGCTCCACTACGTCCGCGGTATCTTGTAAACACATCCGCAAATGTGACAAGTGAAACACGTCGTAAACACCACTAAGCTCGTTGCCTCTTCTCATGTCCCTCCAAAATCTAGGATACATAACCTCAAAAGATCTTCAAGGATTATATTCACCCCTCTCTGTCTGTCCATCCATCTGTGGATGATAAGTGATACTCGTACTTGCCACCTTTTGCATATCACCGATTCCTCTTGCACCGAAAACTGCTCCTAGCCCTGTCCCGCAAGCACCAGTATACACTATGATTGGCTTACTTCCATCTGGCAAAACTAAAACTGGAGTTGTCATCAAAACCCTCTTCAAACGTTGGAAAGCATCGTCACAGTCAACATCCCAAGCAAAAGACAAGTTCTTCTTCGTTAACCGAGTAAGTGGGGCTGCTATCTTCGCGAAGTCCTTAATGAACTTCCTACAATAGCCTGCCAGTCCTAAAAAGCTTCTTACTTCTGTTATGTTCTTAGGAATCTTCCAATCTTGGATTGCCACCACCTTTGCGGGATCCACAGCAATCCCTATTCCGAAATGCTCCTTCTTATGAATCCCTTCTCAAGCAACTCTCTCACTTTCTTACCGAGTTATTCTCTCTCTCTCTCTCTCTCTCTCTCTCTCTCTCTCTCGGAGCCATGTGGCGTACTAGTAATGCAACTGGCTTTGCATTATCTACTAGGCAAATATGAAAGTCTATCTTGCGCCTCGGGGGTAAACCCCAAACTTCATCGAAGACGTCACCATATTCACGAACCACACGAACAAATTCCAAATCATTGTTGGACGCGTCAAGAGATCCTAGGTAGCTAAGCATCACTGGACCTCTAGGGTCACAAGAAATATCAAGGGTCTTTCCACAATGAGTCAACAATCTAACTACCCTTCTTTCATAGTCTAGGATGGCACCGTATCCGGCTAGCTAATCCATGCCTAGAATCAAGCCATAGCCCAAGAAGCCAAGAACGAAGGCGTTGCATTCAAACCCAACGCCCAAGATAGACACTCTCAAATCCTGACAAATCATCGAAAGATGAGCCGAACCACCAATAGAATTTAAGATTACTATGGGATCCGTAACTAGACTAGTATTTAGGTGCAGTGTTTTCAACTGACAAAGCAGATACAAACAAGTGTGAAGCACCAGAATTCAAACAAGGTTCGAACAGGATGATCAAAGAGAAAAACCAAACTTCCAACCAAGATATTTCTACCTCTATCACGTATGCCAGCCGTGAGGGAGCGCGTCTGCCCTCCAGAAGATCCTGTACTTTGCCCATACCTTTGCCTTTTGCTTCTTTAGACGATCCTAATAAGATGTCATGTTTCTCCGTAACGATAACAACTAGTCTTCTTCTTCTTTCTAACGTCTTTATTTAAGTAGTCATGTATTTCACAAGTGTGGCCCTTCCTTTTCTCTTGGACCCTTGTTATCCTTAAAGTCTTTTTTTGGATCTACTTTCTTATCGTGTGTACTATCCATGTCTCTCCTGCACATTCTCCATTCGTGACCTCCTACCAAAATGAGGTTTCGTCCTTCATTAGAACCTTCCTCCCATTGTCCATCTTAAAGGTACCAACAAGTCCTCCGCTTCCTTCTAGCTTTGACAAACGTCCCAATCCCATGAAGCGGTTTTCCTCCCATCGCACGGAAGTTCTTACATATCTTAGAAAAAAGCGTCTACGTGGAGGAAGAAATTCAAAAAAAAGGAAAGAGGAAGAGATTCAAAATGGAGAATCGAAGGAAAGATATATGGCTCTTAGGGGTTATGTTTTTAAAAAAAACTTTCTCTTGAAAATACTCTCCTTAAAACATATTTTTGAAAGTATTTCTTTATAAAATGCTTTTGAAAAACAGTTTTTCAAAATCTCTTATCTGTTCTGTTAACCTTCAGCTCTGATACCACGTGTAACACCCCACGTCCATTAATGTCACTCTCAAAGGGAATGCATTAACTTTCATGGGGTATTATTGGTGTATAGAACAGAATATAACAAGACAGATACATATATTGGTACTTGAAAAATTAAAACAACTTTTATTGCAGCGGGGAAATAGTTTGCTTACATAAAAAACCAACAATAAAACCAAGTACGCTTAATATCCATCTTGATAAATTGTTTTCTAAGTACATAAAGTAAAAAAGCATAACCCCAACATAAGTAGCCATAAAAGAGATGAGCTGAACTTTACTTTCATCCATCCAAGCACTTCCAAAAGAGAGAGAAAGATCCAATTCAAGCTCCACTAGCACTAGTCCCACCCTGAGAACCTAGGGGGCGGGGGAAGGAAGGAAAGAGGTGAAAACAAACAGGGTCAGACATAAAGTCTGGCGAGTACAATAACTTTAACAATATAATTATTAAAGTAATTAGGATAAGGCATAAACTTGTAAAACAAGGAATGGCTATGAAGCAAGTGGGCAAGACAAAACAAACAAGAGGAATATGCTGGCGTTAATCGTGCTCCTAATCACTATAGGATAATTACTATACTGCACCAACACTAGTCACTCTAAGAGTAGATCCCAACTACTGAACATAATAACCATAATAATGATAATGGTAGTGTCATGTACCCCTAGCTGTCTTCATAGGTGTCATCTGCTCCTATCTCCACTAGTTGTACCCACTATCCTCCCCGTTCTAATTACAACATTTATTCATAATATGGTAGTCGTACTCCTAGTTGTCTTCATAGGTGCCGCCTGCTCCTCTCCCCGCTAGTCATACCCACTACCTTCCCCATTCGATCGGCTCCCTAACTCGTAGATACCTGTGCTGGTCCCACAGTAGGGTGTATCACTCCCTAAAGTGGCAACCCAATATGACTAAAATGCATGGCTTATACCTACACGATGCAACAACGTCTTACCTACCAGCCCGGACCCACGCACACACATGACCCCGTTGGACTTGCGTTGCCACCGCTAACCCATTTTGACCTCTTACAATCAAATCCAGTAAGCGTGTCCCGTCCTCGATCTAGATCGAGCTCACTTAGATACTAAATGGGCTACTGGTTGAAAAGGGCCCCTACACTTGACACAAGCTTTCCACCTATGCTTGGTCCCCCCTAGGACTTCTCACTAACCCCTTCTTATTCATGTCTTCATACATGTTTCAATTTGGTTAAGTGTCTCTAATCGTATTTCACATGTCTCCCATGTCATCCACTTAACCCCCATGTCCCACCACACATTTATCTTGGTTAAGTGTTAATGATTATATCCCACATGTCACCCATGTTACCCACTTATCAAATCAACATGTGTTATTGGTTAAGCTTGTCTTAACCCTATCCGCTTATCAGATCAATATATATATATATATGGTTAAGCTGGTCTTAACCCTATCCACTTATCAGATCAATATATATATATATATATATATATATATATATATATATATGATTAAGCTGGTCTTAACCCTATCCACTTATATGTTATTGGTTAAGTTGGTCTTAACCCTATCCATTTATATATTATTGGCTAAATTAGTCGCAACCCCATCCACTTATCAGATCAATATGTATTATTGGTTAAGTTTTCCTTAACCCTATCCACTTATCAGATTAATATATATATTATTTGTTAAGCTAGACTTAACCCTACCCACTTATCAAAGTAATATATATTATTGGTTAAGCTGGTCTTAACCCTACCTACATATCAGATTATTGGTTAAGCTGGTCTTAACCATATCCACTTATATATTATGTGTTAAGTTGGTCTTAACCCTATCCACTTATCATATTATTGGTTAAGCTGGTCTTAACCCTATCCACTTATCATGTTATGTATCATATATATATATCATATAACATGTTTTACTTAATTTATGATTAAGTACATCTTAGTTCACAAATACATTGGTTAAGAGAATAACTCCCTAAGTATCAACCCCGAAGACCGAAATCAACATCAGATTGGTACTCAGAGAATTACTCAACTCAACCAAACTTCTGTTTGTCATTCATATTCGTCCTTGATCAGCTTTAATTAATTATTAATGCATAGACCTCTCACATTAAGTCGATTGCTTGTGGCCGCTGGATATGCCGGGCAGTTCCGAGCAGACTTCCACCACAAGCTAGATTTAACCTCGTGTCTAAGCATCTTTTAATTACGCGTATGACCTCTCACATTAGAATGCCGTTTGCGGTTGCTGGATGTGCCGGGCGGGTCCGGGCAGTGTTATACCAAAAACGAGTCTAACCTCGTGTCTTAGGCATTTATTACTCTTTTAATTTATGCCTTTGACCTCTCACATTAGACTACCGTTTGTGGTTGCGGGATGTGTCAGGCGGTTCCGGACAGTCTTACACCACAAACGAGTCTGACCTCGTGTCTCAAGCATTTATTATGCACTTAATTTATTCAACCTTAATTTAAATTAATATCCCTATTTCAAATTGTCAATAACTTCCAAATTAATCTATGTCCATAATTGTCGCCTAAATTATGTCCATACTTTTTAGGTATATAAATTATACCAATTAATGTCTCAATTTAATTATATGCCTTTAAAGTTATTTTTATGTCAATTCACAATTTGCATGATTAATATTTTCCCTTTTGTCCCCATGCTATTCATATGTTTTAATATGAGATATGTTAGACTCGCAAATAGTCTAACTTATAAAAGAAAAGAAACACACAACTTGCATAACACATAAAATAGATCTAACTTGCAAATTGGAATTATAACATAAATTTGCATAGCCAATAACTAGCGTAGGTATATAGAATCATATACTTGCAAAAACTACCATGGATCTAAATATAGATCCAAAAATGAAATTGTGAACTTGCATATATGGATTATGGGTCTCACCTAACTTGCATATGTGAATATAATTTTCACCCAAAAATGTGAATATAGTTTTCACCTAAACTTGCAAATGGATTTCTACAACTTGCATATGAATTTGTCACATGTTTTTGCATATAAACTAGCATATGTATATACTTGATTCTCATATAAACTCGTGTACAATTCACGTATAGGCTTGCATAAGATTCATATTCAAACTAGCATACGATTTAACATCCCAAACTTGCAAAAAATTCACATACGAATTGGCATATAATTTAACATCCCAAACTTTCATAAGATTCACATACGAATTAGCCTATGATTTAACATCACAAATTTGCATATGATTCACATACAAATTAACATATGTAAAAATGGACTTGCATAAGAATCATATTCAAACTACCATATGATTGAACATCCCAAACTTCATAAAATTCACATACGAATTAGCATATGATTTAACATCCCAAATTTGCATAAGATTCACATACGAATTAACATATGTAAAAACGGACTTGCATAAGATTCGTATTAAAACTAGCATAAAATGAATCAAGTTAAACATATATAATTGGACATATGAAATGAATCTACCAACATAAGATAACAAAGTTAAACAACATCACTTGATTCAACAGACATGTTCTCATAATCCAATTGTAACCCATCATTATTAATTTATTAATTATATTGTGAAAGAAATAGTACTCACAAAAATAGATTAGAGAAGAAAATGATTTGTTCGTCTTTTGAATTGGAATTCTGACTTGCTAAATCCTAAGCTTTAGGAAGGAGACTATCTTAGCAGCAGCATGGTGGCCAAGAGAAAATTTTTGTTTAGGTTTAGGGTTTGAGTCTAGGCATTCTTTTATAGAAGTTTGAATCAATCTAAGCCGTTAGTTTATCATAGGAGAAAACCAAACCATCAAGACTAGATAGAGTTATATAGAACAGCCACATCAGCCCTAATGACTCAGCAGAGAGTAAGAAATCGTCACATTTCAGATCTGCCGTGGGGGGGGGGGGGGTTAGGCCGATCCCCTGGTCGACCTGTGTAGGGTAGGTCGACCCCCAGGTCGACCTGGCCTTGGGTGGGAAAATTTCTGCCCAGCCCGCTTCTCTGTTTTGAATTCGAATTCTGAATTTCTGAACCTAAGCTATTTTTAATTTATTAAAATTTTGAAACTTCGGAAGATCATAACTTCTTCATACGGAGTCCAATTCACGAAAACTCAGACTCTATCTCAAGCAGAATTCCGAGATGAACACAATGGCGTAACCCGTTTCGCTTAATTCTCACATTTGAAATTAAATATTCTTTAATTCACAAATTTTAATATTTAAAATTTTCGGGGTGTTACAGTCAGGTATAATTAGGACAGGTGCGCTTGTTAATACTTCCTTTAATTTCTCAATGGCTATATCACATTTATTAATCCAAGAGAACACCAAATTATTATTTGTTAATTGGGTTAAAGGAGTAGAAATCTTTGTAAAGTCTTTAATGAATTTTATAAATATTCGGCCAATCCATGGAAGCTTCTTACTTCCGTAGCATTTCGAGGTATTCTCCATTCCTTGATTGCCTCGATCTTCGTGTGATCTACGGCTAAGCCTTCACTTGACACAATATGTCCTAAAAATCTTACTTCTTCCCTCCAGAAATGGCACTTCGAGAATTTTTCTTCCAATTGGTTCTTTATTAATACCCCAAACACTTGTCATAAGTGTTTTCATGCTCTTCACGACCTTCTGAAAATATAAGGACATCATTTACAAAGACTACCACAATTTTATTTATAGTTCCCCTAAACACTCTACTCATGAAGTCAACAAAGAAAGCGGGTGCATTTGTTAGTCCGAAGGGCATAACTTCCCATTGGAACAATCCGTCTTGCCTCCTAAACGCAGTTTTATCCTTGCCGTCCTCCGAAATTCTTAACTAGTGAAATCAGTAGCAAGGTCTAGTTGGGAAAATATCTGGGATCCTCCAAGTGGTCTAAAAGGTCATCAATTCTAGGTAAAAGGGTACCTATTCTTCTTGATCAGTTTATTAAGTTCCCTATAGTCCACACAAAGTCCTAAATATCTGTCTGCTTTGGTGGCAAATATAACAGGTGCACCCTATTCTGAGGTACTTCGATGAATCAAAACCTCTTTGCAACAATTCTGAAATCTGCTTATCTAACTCCCTTCTTTCCTTAGGCGCCACATGCCTTAAGGGTAGTGCTATAGGTCTAGCGTCCTTCTCTAGGTCAATACAAAAGGAGATTTCTCTATAGGGTAGGAGTCCCGTGACTTCCTTGAAAACATCCAAGAATTCACAAACTATAAGGACCGACGATGGTCCTTCAGAACTAGGAGATAAAGAATATAGTAAGGATTTATCCTCGTTCCTAACATTATAAGGAATATTCAAACTACATCCTCCTCGGCTCCTGACACAAACGACCTTCTTACCGCAACCAAGGATGAACCCGTAAAACGATAGCCAGTCCATACCTAAGAAAAGGTCATACTCAATAAAATCTAATGCATAAATTTTGCAATGGAACTTGACATTGTCGACCTCCAATACTAGGTCTTTACACAACAACTCAAGATACTTAGATCCTCCGATAGGGTTGGCCACCTCTATCGAACTGTCTGAGATAGATATGGCAAGAATCATCAGACTTACTAATCGCTTGGGGATAAAAGAATGCATCGCTCGAACAAGGTGTATACTGAATTTCCTAAAATAGAGGTTACACCTTCAAGAGTGGGCTTCCCTTAGTCTCTTGAGGGCCGGCTTTGAATTGGTGCTGCCTCTATTGCATAGTTCTGGCCACTCTTGACAACTTTGGGCTTTGGGAAGTTTTTGGACATGTGTCCTTCTTCATCGTAGTTGTAACATTTTCCCTTGAACTCCTTTTTCGCTAATGAGGTCCTATAATCTTTGGACTTATGGCCCTTGCGGTTCCACCTCGTACAAGTCATTGCGTCGTTTTTGAGTTTTTTTCTCTCTTGTTTTTCCACCATTCTTTCTTATTTTAGTTAGTGCTTTCTTCTTTCTCACTTTCTTTATCCTCCTTGGTGCCTTCAGTCGTGCTTAGGATAACTGCTCAACTAGCATTTCAAAAGTTGCCCCAAACGTTACTTGGGCTAATAGAGTTTCCTTCAATGGGGAGTTCAGTCATTTAACAAATCTAAGGGCTTTGTTTATGAGGGTGTCTACCAAATCTCTTCCAAACTTACATAATTTAGTAAATTTGGATACATACTCTTGTAGGCTCAAGCTTCCTTGCATGAGGGGATGAATTTATCTAGCTGGATAATCATTTCTGCCCATGGAAAAAACTTTGCTTTGAAAAGGGTCTTGAATTCGGCCCATGTAAAAATCCGGCCCTTGTTCACCACTGATACCATGTTCCACCATTCAAGGGCCTCATCCTTCAAATGTCAGGCCGCAATTCTCCTCTCCACCTCATCAGGCCAGCCAGTAGCTTCGAAAATTCTTTCAAAGTCCATTAGCCAAGACTGGGCATTAGTAAAAATTTCTTTCCTAGAAAACGATTTCCCTCTAAAATATGTAAAGGTCTTATAGTAATGGGGAAAGTCAATGGTTACCTCAGTGGTAGGAGCTGTAGGAGCCGATCTGGCAAGTATCAAGATCTTTCCTGGTTACCCATCTTAGTTGGATTTTTCAGCCATTCTACTATCTGAAAAGAAAAGGAAGAATCCTTTAGTGGATACCCTGAGATAGTATTTAAGCTGAAAAAGGAAAAAAAGCGATAAAGATGCATAGTATAAATACTTATGTTTATTGGGGTATATATATTATATGTATAGTTTGAAAAATCTTTTTCAATATACAAATACGCCTCTCATACGTAAATTCCCATATAACCGGTAACCTAGGCTTTGATTCCAAATGTAACAACCCGCCCGAAATGTACCTAGTTTTCGACCTAGAAAAGGCCCATCGAAACTTAGAGCCATTCTATATGGGTCACTGGTTCCTGTAAGGATTGCATTTGCACAGATAATAATAACATATACTTCGAATGGAATTCTCACACAGCGGAAATAGAAAATATAATGCTCAAATAAGATGTACCATTTATTCAAAATCTCAGAAATACAACAGTCACAGTTACATTTGTTCAACGGGTACATCAAATAGTTCATTCTCACAAGTTCCGAAAGGAGTAAAGCAATAACTACCAATAATAGGATAACAACTTCGTCTCCTTTATCAGCTTCAATCATGACATCGTCCATGGCTTTTACCCCATCTACTGACCCATTGGATATGTTAAGGAGAGGGGTCAGAAAATAAAGTTCTGTGTGACTGAAACGTGGTGTTACTTAATGTCCATACCCAATATTTTTAGCAGCTGATATATGTCAAGGTATGTCTACGCAGCACACAAGATTCACACAAACACAAAGTATCTAACCAATGGGGTGGATATCCAAGTCAATCGCCCATTAGTGTTTTTAGGGTAAAGATCCACCAAGGTGGTATTTCTTGTTCACTTATGGCCATATTAAAGGTGGATTCTTATGATCTCTTATAACCCTGAGGCGAAACCCTAGCCCCATAAGACCCCGTCCTAATATGTTAACATTCTTAAGTCTATACTCTCACTTGTAATATGAGAAGTAGTATTGTGAACGTTACTACTTAACTAATATTACAGTAGGACACCTATGTCGCTTAAGACTTCCCTTAGTTAGTTAGTTAGCATGCAATGGCCACATATCTTTTATTTACCAAAGCTATCCCTAGTTGAGTCCTTACAAGCTTCTAGAGGAAGTGGACATCCCTCATGAACTACCCTACTCCATTATTGTTTTATGCCTAACCACTTTTAGGGAAGGAGGACCCAAAGACTTACTTTGAATATAATAAGGGTGGGTCCCATGACTTTGGTTGCACTCCAATGAGTAAACCTTCGGAGGGATCCTAGTCCTAACCACTTAAGACTCAAACTATATAAAAAGAGAGTCAGCCACTTAAGACATTCTCAAGGTGTAGTAAACCTACTTATTTTCTGCAATAGAATTATATATATATATAGTTATATATGCACACTAGACCTCTCACATTAAACCATATACCTATAGATGCTGGATATGCTGGTCGGTTCCGGGCAGGCTTCTACTTCAAGTTGGTTTAACCTCATGTCTAGTGTACTAAGTTTTTGAATGGCCATGGCACCTAGACATCTCACATTAGTTGGGCCTACTTGTGGTTGTTGGATTTGCCAATCGATTCTGGGCACACTTCTACCACAAATGGTAACTAATCTCGTGTCTATGTGTCACTATTAATATATATTTAAAGCCATTTTATATACAAACACGAAAGTAATCAATAAATATTTATTGTGGGGACATTTCAAATTCGAATTCTAACTTAATCGCGTTTATTACGCTAATACAACGTTAATTCCGTTTATATAAATATAATAATTATATCGTCTAAATAACGTAAATACTCGTACAAATGCGGAAACGTTCTAACGAGATGGCAATTGTCAATTTTTCCAAATCAATGTATATAAGTCAGTTTTTCCATACTTTTACCGCTGTAACTTAGGCATGATGGCATAATAGCAATATAGCAAATAGTAGTGGATGGAAAATATACATTCATACAAACTTTCAACTTGCACACTAGGCTTTTTGGAATTATCTCAATACCTGATTAAAAATAGAGTATTACATACATTTATACATGCATGTTTACAATTTCTACTTTGTCTAATTTACCCTTTTCTGAGTATTATGCACATAAAAACATTTAATGTATTTCAAGTATGAACACGTTTGGATTCAAAATAGAATCCAAACCTAATCAAATCATGAAATACCCAAATCTAAAACCTTTGAGGTTACAATCAAATGTTTGACAAAGGTGAATTATACAAAATAGAAACAAAATTAGCAACACACGTTTTCATCTTTAACCCAATTTTAAAATCAAAAGTCCACAAAGCCCAAATAATCATGACAATTCATACACAAATATAAAATAGAGGATTTGGGGATTTTGGTATTTCTGTTACCGAATTTCTAAATCCTCCTAGGCATATATATCAACATGGTAATCTAATAAAAATATGATTATGCCTTATGTAAATGATATTCCCCTCGTAGATCTAGGAAGAATAGAGGAAATCTGTAGTAGATCTAGATCTGCACTAATTCTTTGCGGTCAAACGTGCACCAATAATCCTCCTAATTATACACGTATAAAAGAGACATGTATTAGAATCTTATATATATATATATATATATATATATATATATATATATGTATGTATGTATGTATGCTTATGCCAAATTCCAGAATACTAAACTTATATGAATTAGGATAGAGAGAGATTAAGAATAGGATTGGAGGAATAGAAGAAATCCTTAAACTTTTTCTTTTATTTTTCTATGGAATTTAGTAAACGCAGAGAGACAACATGAAGGCAGGGATAGAGAATGATTAGGGTTTCATAGTGTGATAAAAGGGGCTATATATAGTTTCCCGTGTGAGCATAGACCGTTGGATTACTTAGAATTAATCCAAACCTTTTATTCATATATATTTCTTAAAAAAACCTAACTAGCTAGATTTAATTGGTTCTCCAACCGCCAGGCAGTCGACCGGAGCAGTCAAACGATGGTCGACAACCTTCAAGGGGGGGAGGGTCGATCCCTTGGTGGCTGGAACGCCCAATAAGGCTGGGTTGCTGAGGTGTTAAATTTAATTAATACATTCTTAATCTCTTAATCTTATTCCATATATGCAATATACTTTGTCCCCATGATCTTATCTTCAATTGAAATTTCAAATTCTCCATTTATTTTGAATTTATCTTGGACACATACATACATACATACATACATACATACATATATATATTATCTATTTAATTATATATATATTCTGCATTTTACGGTCCAAATTCATTTGTTCATAACTTCTCCATACATTGACTATTTTCAGTATATTATATATGAAAACGATTCAGAGTTTCGCTATGAATCCAAATAAAAGAATTTCGTAGCCAAGTTCCTAAAGCTGCAAAATCTCATTTTTAGCCATATTATTTAATTGTTTATTTTTAATTATTTATTAAAACTTATGAATTTTATGGGGTATTACATGATTGTTTTGTTGTTTATGCATGTGATATTTGTTATTGTATTACTTGTTTATTTGCTTAACTCTCTTTTGGGTTATATAAGTATATACATGTATATGGAAGCAAAAGCTTGTTGGCTTGCTTATAGCTTTTGGTTTCTTGGTAAAGATTTGTTTGTCTAACAAAATGGTATGTATTTCGGGTTACATTTCATATGCGAGCCTTATATATTGTTTCCCCACGGTTAGGGATGCCTTATTATTGAGATGAGATGTATAGTGTCATATTTTGCTATTGTGAAAATTTTCAGATCGAGCCATGCAAATTATGTTTTGTCGAAAATTTGGAGCATTAGAAAAATTTAACAAATTTTTGGTAAGAAATGTTTGTGATGTAAAATTAATCGGGTTGTGATAGTCTTCTTAACTTGTGATTTTGGGTTAGAATTTAGGGTATTTCAAAATCTAGGAGGAGATAGCTCGATTCGAGCTTGGATTTTAATTCTTAGTGAAAAGAAGCTTCAACTGTGGGATTCGTAGATGATTTGAACCTATTTAGAAGGGTATGAAATTTTGCGAGTGAATGCCATGCTTCAGGTCGCGCTTGTCAAGGAGGAGTGGAGGAAATCTAACGGTGCGAGATGAATTAGGTATTTAGATAGAGGAGCTTTAGAAATGGTTCGATTGGATTTTGTTAAGAAATGGTGGGCTAGGAGGAGAGAGGGAAGTCAGGTTTGGGTTGGCTGCAAGGAGTGGGAACATTGAAAATTAGAAATGGGGAAGAAGGGTTATATATGTAATTAAGGGTAACTAATAGTTAATTAAATAGTTAATGATATTTTTATTGTGTACAAACTTGTAACATCCACATTTATTTCATACGTAATCAGATTGAGACTAAACGAGTTACGTTGGGTTCATATCCATGAAGGCTTTCCATAAGATCGAGTTGGATTAGGTTCATTTCGATCTACTTGTAATTTTATCTAATCTCAAACGCATGTTTGAAATTAGATAACTCAATGTAAATCGTTGGATTGACATAGATGGTGAGTTAACTCTCGCACTTTCTTGAGTATTGTGAATGTTGTTGTAACGACCCTGAATTTTAGGGCTAATTTAAAATTTATTTTAAGTGATTTTAAATGAGTTTTGATATTTAAAATAATCTATTTTAAATAATAAGGATCACAAATTTGGTTCAAATCGAAGTTAAAATGAATAAATTAATTTTAATTATAAAAAGAGCAAGAAATAGCGCGGTAGTTTGAAAAGTCAAACTTGAACTTTGACTAACCATACAGGATGCAAAATTTAACGGATTTTAGTAAAACCAAACATATTAGAATCTATTTAAAAATATATTTCCAACGAATCCGAAAAATCGAAATTTCATAGCGGAAATCAAAAGTTATGTCCAATTAAATTTTTAGAAAGGTCGTTGGGTAATTTGCATAGGTCAAAAATGCTACTTTTTGCATATAAAGGAATTTCGACTCGAAACCACTTCCATTGGTTTCAGAATGACGTTTCTGCATTGAAAAATAGTAAACACTTATATATTTCGAGTTTCGGAAAATATTTGTTTAAAAATATATTTTTAATATTAAATATACTGGCCTTAAAAATAGTCATTTTTCAAAAAGTCTCAGAATTCAACGAAATAATTTTTTTGGATTCGTATCATCAAAACAAAGCTAAAAATGATTTTTTGGTAATTTTTAGAATTAAAATATAATTATAATTGATTTTTCAGTGTAAACGGGCAAATTTTTGACTTTAAAAATTCATTAAAAATTCATACGGGCTCAGAATTGAACGAAATTAATTTTCATAGGTCCACAGCATCAAAACATAGCTAAATATATTTTTCGAGAATTTTTGAAGTTAATTTGTGACCTCAGCGAATTTTCATGTACGGTATACATTAAAATATTAATAAAATAATATAATTATTCCAGAACTCATAATAAATTTCGGAATTGGGTCCTGTAACATGTTCCATTGCGTTCAGAAGGCCTCAAAACCTTAAGAACGACAGTAAGCAGACCTAAATCGGAGTTCGGACCAAAACGGGCTTTAATGGGCTAATTACATAATTAGTTAACCCTAATATAATATTATAAAATCCGAAAACACTGTTCATCACTCCTCTTCCACGTTACTTCAGCCGCCACATTTACCCATGGCCTTCAAAAATTCAAACTCAGTTTTCTCCTCCGTTTCTTAACGGAATTTAGCGTGTGAGTACTCATTTCGAAGCTCTTCCCGAGCACTTCGATCTCGGACAAGTCCCAGCTCCTCTCGTACACCGTAGCGCCGCCACCAACCCCGCCAAGGTCCGCCGGTCGCAGCCTCCCCTGGGCCCCACGCCGCCGCCGCACCTCGCCACCTTCTGGCCGTGCGTAGCTCTCTCGTAGCCGGTCCTTCTCCAACAAACGGCTCGTCGTTTCGTCAACTACAACTCCAGAAAATCGAATTTGAAGTTTTGAATGTTCTAAGGTAGATTTTGCTTCAGATTTCCCCACGCTTTTAAGCGTTACACAGCCAGTTGTAAAAAGCTAATTTTTGATTTTGTGTATGAATTTGTATTCGAATCGTTCCAGATCTGAAATCGTCTTGAATTGGAACACCGAATCTGACCGAACCTGAATCACCTCTCCGACCAAACACTGTGAGAATTTTATTTTTAAATTTAATTTAATTTATTTAATTTTTATTTGCATGATTATTAACAGTAGAATTAATATGACACGATGTTTAAACATAGATCTAAACCGTTCATAACATATGATGTGGAATCTAAATTGCCTATAGTGCTTTGTGATTAGATCTGAAATTTTAGGCTTAAATCTGAATTCATAATTAATTAAAATTAATTATGTGTTATTTATTTAACCATGCCATGTTGATTTTACGTATGCTGTGTGAAACCCCATCTTGCAATTTACCTCGATGTTAGTATCGAATCTGATCCTATTGTTGTATTTGTATGTTGTTATGCGATGTGATGAGAATTTACAGTTTACTTGATGTAAATAAGAACACGACTTGTGATGAAATTTACATATTCTTTTTTTTTTTTTGTAAAATTGAAATAGGGAAAAATTGACATTTATTTTGATGTTAATAATAAGTAATTTACGTTGCATGAAAAATTGACATTTATTTTGATGTTAATAATAAGTAATTTTCAATGCATGTAAAATTAACATTTTTAATGTTAATTAAATAGTAATTTTACCGCAAGTGTACATTAACATTTTTTTTATGTTAATATAAAAAGAAATAAAACGTAGGATGAAATTAACATTTTTAATGTTAATATTATAAAAATTCAACCGTATGATGACATTAACATTTTTAATGTTAATATTATAAATTAAATATTGGACATGTAAAATTTCACATTTTTACTTATGTGAATATAATGAATTATTAGACATGTAACACATTTTTATTAATGTGAATAAATTGTAATGTGAATAAAATGGTAATTTTAACTGTATGCACAATATACATTTTTATTAATGTAATATATTCAAGGACTTCACCGTAGGAAAATAGATTACATTTTTATCAATGTAATTAAAGTAGGAATTGGTGTTAACATTAAATTTACATTTAATTATGTAAAACCAAAGTAGGAATTTGTGTTAACATGAAATTTACATTGAATTATGTAAAATTAAAGTGATGAGAAATTAACATTTTGTTTAATGTTAAATATAAGGAATTTACATGGTATGAGAAAGTAACATTATTTTTAAATGTTAATAATAAGAAACTACACCGCATGAGAAATTAACATTATTTTTAATGTTAATTAAATAGTAATTTCACCGCATGTGTAAATTAACATTTTTAATGTTAAAGATAACACCGTATGATGTAATTAACATTTTTAATGTTAATATAATAAAATTTTAGCCGTAGGATGTCATTAATATTTTTAATGTTAATATAAAAGTATTTACAACGTATGATAAATTAACATTTTTGTGTCAATGTTAAAAATAAGTATTCACATCGAATGAAAATTAACAATTTTGTTAATGATACAAATAAGAATTTACGTTGTATGAGGAATTAATATTATTTTTGATGTTAAAAATGAGTAATTTACAATGCATGAAAAATGGACATTTTTAATGTCAATTAAATAGTAATTTTACCGTAGGATGAAATGGACATTTTTAATGTAAATTAACTAGAAATTTCAACCGTAGGATTTAGTTAACATTATTTATAATGTTAATATAAAGAAAATTTAACCGTATGATAAAATTAACTTTATTTTTAATGTTAATGATGCGTAATTTAAACGTATGATAAGATTAACACTATTTTTAATGTTAATAAAAAGAATTTACACCGTAGGATGATTAACATTATTTTTAATGTTTAATAAAAAGAATTTACATCGTAGGATGATTAACATTATTTTTAATGTTAAAGTAAAAGAATTTCACCGTAGAAGGATTTAACATTATTTTTGATGTTTAAATAAAAGGATTCCACCATAGGGTAATTAACATTATTTATAATGTTAGTATATAAGGAATTTGACCGTAAGATGAATTAACATTATTTTAATGTTAATATATAGTGAATTCCACCGTAGTATGAATTAACATTATACTTTGTTTATGTTAAAATAAAGGAAATTCAACCGTAGGTTGAATTAACATAATTTTAATGTTAAATTAAAGAGTAACTTAACCGTAGGATTGAGCTACATTATTTTGAATGTAAAGTAATAAAGTAATTTAACATAGGATGAGATTACATTATTTTAATGTTAATAAAGGGTAATTTAACCATAGGATAAGTCAACATTATCTTTAATGTTAAAATTAAGAAAATATGCATCGTGGGATGAGTTAACATTATTCTAAATGTTAATATAAAAAGTGTATATACTATAGGGAAAAAATTTACATTATTTTAATGTTAAAATAAAGGAATTCCACCGTAGGATGAGTTTACATTTTATTCAATGTAAATAGGTAAGAATGCGACATGTAAATGCAAGTTTACATTTTATTCAATGTAAATAAGTAAGAATGTGGCATGTAATTTCAAGTTTGCATTTTATTAAATGTAAAGAAAATAAGAATGCGATATGTAATGAAAGTTTACATTCTATTCAATGTAAATAGGTAAGAATGCGGCATGTAAATGCAAGTTTACATTTTAATTAATGTAAATAAAAATATGATTTTGAGAATGCATCGTTAAATAAGAAGTTGACTATTTTTAATTAAAATAGAATGAATTGTTAATAAAAATAATTATTAACAAATAAGAAGGATTTTCAAGATATATATATGTATATACATACGAGGGTTGTTTGGGAAGTCCGAGATATTCTCATCCCAAATTAATCCAGCGGCGTTAAAGATCGAAGTAAGAAGACGATGCATGAAGACCGTAAATCTTCCCTCGAATGGACAGCGATCGAGACCCTGAATTGACTTGCTACCAATTCATGGGTCAAGGTCATTGCCCAGACGTACGTGTTGGTTTCACGGATTTGACTTTCGTTCAGACGCAGAGCATAAGTTTAAATGGATGGTGTGTCTGACATCGTACTTCGTTATATATCATATTGTTGATTTTCTGTTAATATATAAATATTGGTGGTGGAGAATTTATTCTCTACTTAACACCCATTTATGTATTGATGGAGAAGCAATGGTATGGCATGGAGTGATAGTGTGGCATACTAAGATGCAATGATCAAGGTTTCTTGTTGAAACGCATAACCTTGTGGTGACGATCAAAGTACTGCTTGAATAAGCAGAGCTTTGTGTATTACGTGACTTCACGAGCCTCACACACCGGTTGAGTCAAAAACGGGCGAAGGGAACGCAGGGAAAGCAGCACGTTTCTTTCTAGCTAGAAGTAGTGTCAGGGACCTCCCAGCGCTGATACTTTACTTATGTGGATGATGGAATATGGCGCGCCTCGGATAGGTCCTATAGGACCGGGAAACGTGTGCTTAGGAATTGCCAATCCACTAAGCTGTATTTGCGGACCGGCCCTGCCATTTCCAAGGGTTCTCCGCGGGGAATCCTGAGGCACTAGCTAGAGTGTCTCGAATCGGTAAGGAGCTCCGCTCTAGCCTTGACTCATGATGGAAACCAAAATCCAAATACGAACCGACGAATTTGATTGTATTACTAGTACGGAGGCATAATATATGGTACCTATGCTTCCTAGGATTAATACATTTACTTTGAAATGCTTTCATATACACTAATAATAATATTAGATGCGTATTTGCCGTATTTAGCATGTTTAATCACCATAAGGTAAAACCCTATCCTCTGGTGTGCGTTGCATTGTGTGATGGGACTTGGGTCTTATGGTGATTCTATTTTTTCCAAAAAGCATTGCGTTGTTTACGATGTACTTATTTATTTGTTATGACACTTTAAACTATGCACAACAATCCATTAGAGTAAACCCGTTCCGCGTTAGCGGCGTGGTCTTTTGGATTTGCCTTATTTCTGGTAGTTATTTTTAGTTAAGAATTCTCACACCAGTCCCACGACTGACCCATAGTTTGTTTCACCTTTTTGCAAACTTGGGTGCCCTCTTTTCCACACGGGCAGCCAAGTAGACAGGTTCATTCTTTGCTTGGAGTCTTTTCTTTGGAGCTGCTTATTCTCTCTCTTGGATTTGCTTTTGTGGAGAGGTGATGACTTGGAGCTTGAAGACATTTATCTTTTGTTTCTATGGCATCTTTTCTTTCCTTTTTAGACATCAAACTTATTTCTTTTCTGCAAACTTGTTGTAATAGCTTAGATTCTGTGACTGTGGATTTTCTATGATTGATGACATTATATTTTTTCCGCTGCTATAATGTTATTACTCTATGAATTTCCTTTGCTATATTGTATCCGTGTTCTGTTTTATTGTATTTATGTTGTATTCCAAAAATGATTACTCCTACTTTCACTCGTGGAAGTTTGGGGTTATCACAGTTGGTATTATAGCTTTGGTTTACAAAGCGGAATATAACATATTTATAATAATTCGTTTACGTAGAATCACTATATTCTACGGCGAACATTTCATGAGATACATAATAGCCAGTCACTTTATCGTCATCTTTTCTTTCGTCCTTCGATCTTTTCTATCTCTTAGAATCACCATTACTGATGTATTTTTACTCTTCCCTTAATCGTGTATTCGAAGAAGACTGTGTTTATTCTTCCTCTTCTATTTTTCTTTTTCCTTTTTGAGGACGAAAATTTTTTAAGTGGGGGAGACTGTAACGACCCTGAATTTTGGGGCCAATTTAAAATTTATTTTAAGTGATTTTAAATGAGTTTTGATATTTAAAATAATCTATTTTAAATAATAAGGATCACAAATTTGGTTCAAATCGAAGTTAGAATGAATAAATTAATTTTAATTATAAAAAGAGCTAGAAATAGCGCGGTAGTTTGAAAAGTCAAACTTGAACTTTGACTAACCATACAGGATGCAAAATTTAACGGATTTTAGTAAAACCAAAAATATTAGAATCTATTTAAAAATATCTTTCCAACGAATCCGAAAAATCGAAATTTCATAGCGGAAATCAAAAGTTATGGCCAATTAAATTTTTAGAAAGGTCGTTGGGTAATTTGCATAGGTCAAAAATGCTACTTTTTGCATATAAAGGAATTTCGACTCGAAACCACTTCCATTGGTTTCAGAATGACGTTTCTGCATTGAAAAACAGTAAACACTTATATATTTCGAGTTTCGAAAAATATTTGTTTAAAAATATATTTTTAATATTAAATATACTGGCCTTAAAAATAGTCATTTTTCAAAAAGTCTCAGAATTCAACGAAATAAATTTTGTTGGATTCGTATCATCAAAACAAAGCTAAAAATGATTTTTTGGTAATTTTTAGAATTAAAATATAATTATAATTGATTTTTCAGTGTAAACGGGTAAATTTTTGACTTTAAAAATTCATTAAAAATTCATACGGGCTCAGAATTGAACAAAATTAATTTTCATAGGTCCACAGCATCAAAACATAGCTAAATATATTTTTCGAGAATTTTTGAAGTTAATTTGTGACCTCGGTGAATTTTCATGTACGGTATACATTAAAATATTAATAAAATAATATAATTATTCCAGAACTCATAATAAATTTCGGAATTGGGTCCTGTAACATGTTCCATTGCGTTCAGAAGGCCTCAAAATCTTAAGAACGATAGTAAGCAGGCCTAAATCGGAGTTCGGACCAAAACGGGCTTTAATGGGCTAATTACATAATTAGTTAACCCTAATATAATATTATAAAATCCGAAAACACTGTTCATCACTCCTCTTCCACGTTACTTCAGCCGCCACATTTACCCATGGCCTTCAAAAATTCAAACTCAGTTTTCTCCTCCGTTTCTTAACGGAATTTAGCGTGTGAGTACTCATTTCGAAGCTCTTCCCGAGCACTTCGATCTCCGACAAGTCCCAGCACCTCTCGTACACCGTAGCGCCGCCACCAACCCCGCCAAGGTCCGCCGGTCGCAGCCTCCCCTAGGCCCCACGCCGCCGCCGCACCTCGCCACCTTCTGGCCGTGCGTAGCTCTCTCGTAGCCGGTCCTTCTCCAACAAACGGCTCGTCGTTTCGTCAACTACAACTCCAGAAAATCGAATTTGAAGTTTTGAATGTTCTAAGGTAGATTTTGCTTCAGATTTCCCCACGCTTTTAAGCGTTACACAGCCAGTTGTAAAAAGCTGATTTTTGATTTTGTGTATGAATTTGTATTCGAATCGTTCCAGATCTGAAATCGTCTTGAATTGGAACACCGAATCTAACCGAACCTGAATCACCTCTCTGACCAAACACTGTGAGAATTTTATTTTTAAATTTAATTTAATTTATTTAATTATTATTTGCATGATTATTAACAGTAGAGTTAATATGACACGATGTTTAAACATAGATCTAAACCGTTCATAACATATGATGTGGAATCTAAATTGCCTATAGTGCTTTGTGATTAGATCTGAAATTTTAGGCTTAAATCTGAATTCATAATTAATTAAAATTAATTATGTGTTATTTATTTAACCATGCCATATTGATTTTACATATGCTGTGTGAAACCCCATCTTGCAATTTACCTCGATGTTAGTATCGAATCTGATCCTATTGTTGTTGTAACACCCCACCTCCACCAGGGTGGCTCTTGCAAGCACTCTGACTTTGGAGGGGCGTTTGAATCAGGTAAACATGCATAATGATATATCAAGGCAGAACAAGAACATATGTATATATGTAAACAGAGTAAATAACATAGATAAAACAGCGGAAGATTTCAAAACAAGTCTGGTACAACATAGCTTTCCAAATAAACAAGTCTAGATAAAACAACATCAACTGAAAAACTGAAATAAATAAGTGCTATCCCCAATTAAGTGGTAACCATAGCTAGCTTCATGTCGAAACCGTACATGAGCTGAAATCCCACAAGCAAGCAATTCGAAATCCAAGCTAAGCTCCAGTATTCCCTCCCTGAGAACCTGGGGGGGGGGGGGGAACGGAAGAAAAGAGGCGAAAGAAAACAGGTCAGTCAAAAAGACTGAGTAAGCCCTACTACAATCAATGTAAACTGATAAAGTTAACTGGCATGAGCAGCAGGGATGAACATAAGGATAACAATATACTAGCATGATGATTAACTAACAAGGTAGATAAAGGTGTCATCGCATAATCAGGATTAAGGTTTTGCACCACAGGTGTACTAGCAAACTAACATGACTTGAATAAACAAGTATTGATCCCTTGGCCCAAGCTTTGGCCCAATAAAATGAAATGACCCTAATACAAGGTCCAACCAAACGGTCTAGTCGATCGGCTCCCTAAGCCTAACTCGCCACGTGTTGGTGTCAATACGGCCCAATCATAATTGTAGTCGAACTGTGCCGGGTCCACCCTTCGGGTGTATCAAGCCCTAGGGTGTCAACCCCTGGACACCATGAACATGAGTGCACAGTCCCGATCTACTGGTACCCGTGCATATTTTCTCCGGCTACGGACTATGTGCACGACCAGAGTCCGCCCGGAACTACACCGGCGTACCCTCTGCCGTCGCTTTTGGTCACTTACCTCCAGTCTAGTAATCGTGCCCCCACCCTAGCCTAGTCCCTAGGGTCATGATGATACTAACTTGGGATTACTGCTGGAGTGGGCCCCCATTGCTAGGATTTTTCTAGTGGGTTAAGTACGGTTTAACCCTCTTGCTAATCCTGGATTAACTTGGTTAAGTGTAACGATGAGTTCACGACTTAACCCCGATAAATCTACCAAGCCCAAATTGGTTAAGTATTAAGTGGACCATGACTTAACCCTAATCACGAGGCATTAATTAATTTAATGCGCCTTAACCTCTCACATTAGACCTTGTTGTGGTTACTAGTTAAGCCGGGCGGGTCCGGGTAGCTTTACACCACAACTTGGTCTAACCTCGGGTTCAAGGTACAACATGACCAACTTCTCACATTGGGTCCTATTGTTTGTAGCAACTAGTTAAGCCGGTCGGTTCCAGGTAGGTTTACGCTACAAACTCAACCCAACCTCGAGTTGGCCACACTTATCTTTTCTAAGTGTCATGTCCATCATGTTTCCAAAACATGTTACAAGTTTTCAAGCAATTGGGTAGACCTAACTTAATAGGTAAATTCCAAATGGGTAGACCTAACTTAATAGGTAAATTCCCAAGCTTATGTTTTATGTCTTTTAAGTTTACCCAACCCCAAACGCAATCCCATCGCTTACATATCGCAATAGCGCATAAAGGATAGAAAGAGGGAACTTGGCATAATCATGACACAAAGGTATTGAAGCCACAAGCTTAACATGGTGGCATATGAAATGTTCATATGTTCATACACTTGCATATTACATTTTTAGGCCTCAAAAGCATGCATAAAACCAAACTTAGCATATTGGTGATACATGGTGCTAAATGACATGTAGAGATGGCCATAAGTTCGCATTTAGCCTCACATGCAAGTTATCATAAGAGATATGATAACTTACATCTTGCTAAAATGCAACCTTTGGCATAAAGCTTAAAGCTTTATGTTCATAAACCCAAAATAAGCTTGCATAACATGATAGCATGAACAAAATGTTCAACCCAAACTTGCATAACATAACTTGCATATCATATGACAACTTGCATATCAAACTTGCATAACATAACTTGCATATCATATGACAACTTGCATATCAAACTTGCATAACATAACTTGATGAACTTGCATAACACATCATAGTAAACTTGCATAACACATCATAGTAAACTTGCATAACACATCATAGTAAACTTGCATATCATACATTTAACTTTAGAGTTTAAGTATGAAAGTAGAATAGGGCTTACAATGCTTAAGAAGTCACAAAAATATGACAAAGCCCTTATGAAATCAATTAAACCCAAAATGCAAGCAAAACCCTTGAGCCAAAATGATCAAGACTCTTTCTTTATGATGCAAATATATAAACTTGACTTGAATGCAAGCTAATGATGCTCATACAAGTTTGAAAACACTTGTATGCATGGAAAATCACTTAGGAATTTATTTAGGAATTTTATGAAGAGAGTGGAGGCCATGAGAGGATTGATTTTTCCATAGTTTAGTTGTATGAATGAATAATGATGATTTAGGGTAGGTTAGGGTCTTATTTATAGATTAGGCAAGTGTTTTAGGCCATAGGATTAAACCTAGATTCAATCCAAGCCATCAAAGCATGTCTTGGGGAAGAAGTCAAGTGTAGGAACCATCTAGGGCCTTTAGATTAAAGCTGAACCATGAGAACCATTCAAATGCAAAATCTGCATTTGAGCGAATCGGCCCACGGGTTGACAGCCAAACACCCTGGATTAACCCCTAGTCGACCCAGCGGGCTTGGGTCGACCTCAAAAATCGGCCGGTTCGGTTATTCCCCTCTCCCAATTCACTGTTTTGAACATTTTTGCATATTTATTTATTTAATTTTCAATTATATATATATATATATATATCAATATATATATATTTCTCTGCGCAACCCATTTCACTTAATTAAGTATACTTTAATTTGGGAATTTTTCGTGAAACTTCGCGAGGCCATATCTTGGTCATACGGACTCCGATTTTCGAAAACTCAGACTCTATTTCGCGTATTTTTCCGAGACGAACGCAATGACACAGCCCATTTCCCTTGATTCAGATTTTAGAATTAAATTCTGCCTCCATTTATGTTATAACATGTTATTCAAAAATACGGGTTGTTACAGTTGTATTTGTATGTTGTTATGCGATGTGATGAGAATTTACAGTTTACTTGATGTAAATAAGAACGCGACTTGTGATGAAATTTACATATTCTTTTTTTTTTTTTTGTAAAATTGAAATAGGGAAAAATTGACATTTATTTTGATGTTAATAATAAGTAATTTACGTTGCATGAAACATTGACATTTATTTTGATGTTAATAATAAGTAATTTTCAATGCATGAAAAATTAACATTTTTAATGTTAATTAAATAGTAATTTTACCGCAAGTGTACATTAACATTTTTTTTATGTTAATATAAAAAGAAATAAAACGTAGGATGAAATTAACATTTTTAAAATTAATATTATAAAAATTCAACCATATGATGACATTAACATTTTTAATGTTAATATTATAAATTAAATATTGGACATGTAAAATTTCACATTTTTACTTATGTGAATATAATGAATTATTAGACATGTAACACATTTTTATTAATATGAATAAATTGTAATGTGAATAAAATGGTAATTTTAACTGTATGCACAATATACATTTTTATTAATGTAATATATTCAAGGACTTCACCGTAGGAAAATAGATTACATTTTTATCAATGTAATTAAAGTAGGAATTGGTGTTAACATTAAATTTACGTTTAATTATGTAAAACCAAAGTAGGAATTTGTGTTAACATGAAATTTACATTGAATTATGTAAAATTAAAGTGATGAGAAATTAACATTTTGTTTAATGTTAAATATAAGGAATTTACATGGTATGAGAAAGTAACATTATTTTTAAATGTTAATAATAAGAAACTACACCGCATGAGAAATTAACATTATTTTTAATGTTAATTAAATAGTAATTTCACCGCATGTGTAAATTAACATTTTTAATGTTAAAGATAACACCGTATGATGTAATTAACATTTTTAATGTTAATATAATAAAATTTTAGCCGTAGGATGTCATTAATATTTTTAATGTTAATATAAAAGTATTTACAACGTATGATAAATTAACATTTTTGTGTCAATGTTAAAAATAAGTATTCACATCGAATGAAAATTAACAATTTTGTTAATGATACAAATAAGAATTTACGTTGTATGAGGAATTAATATTATTTTTGATGTTAAAAATGAGTAATTTACAATGCATGAAAAATGGACATTTTTAATGTCAATTAAATAGTAATTTTACCGTAGGATGAAATGGACATTTTTAATGTAAATTAACTAGAAATTTCAACCGTAGGATTTAGTTAACATTATTTATAATGTTAATATAAAGAAAATTTAACCGTATGATAAAATTAACTTTATTTTTAATGTTAATGATGCGTAATTTAAACGTATGATAAGATTAACACTATTTTTAATGTTAATAAAAAGAATTTACACCGTAGGATGATTAACATTATTTTTAATGTTTAATAGAAAGAATTTACATCGTAGGATGATTAACATTATTTTTAATGTTAAAGTAAAAGAATTTCACCGTAGAAGGATTTAACATTATTTTTAATGTTTAAATAAAAGGATTCCACCATAGGGTAATTAACATTATTTATAATGTTAGTATATAAGGAATTTGACCGTAAGATGAATTAACATTATTTTAATGTTAATATATAGTGAATTCCACCGTAGTATGAATTAACATTATACTTTGTTTATGTTAAAATAAAGGAAATTCAACCGTAGGTTGAATTAACATAATTTTAATGTTAAATTAAAGAGTAACTTAACCGTAGGATTGAGCTACATTATTTTGAATGTAAAGTAATAAAGTAACTTAACATAGGATGAGATTACATTATTTTAATGTTAATAAAGGGTAATTTAACCATAGGATAAGTCAACATTATCTTTAATGTTAAAATTAAGAAAATATGCATCGTGGGATGAGTTAACATTATTCTAAATGTTAATATAAAAAGTGTATATACCATAGGGAAAAAATTTACATTATTTTAATGTTAAAATAAAGGAATTCCACCGTAGGATGAGTTTACATTTTATTCAATATAAATAGGTAAGAATGCGAC
This sequence comes from Allium sativum, assembly GCA_030737875.1. Taxonomy (NCBI): domain Eukaryota; kingdom Viridiplantae; phylum Streptophyta; class Magnoliopsida; order Asparagales; family Amaryllidaceae; genus Allium; species Allium sativum. The sequence goes on from CM060926.1 coordinate 612,389,633, forward strand.
ATTTAAATGCAAATTTACATTTTATTCAATGTAAATAAGTAAGAATGTGGCATGTAATTTCAAGTTTGCATTTTATTAAATGTAAAGAAAATAAGAATGCGATATGTAATGAAAGTTTACATTCTATTCAATGTAAATAGGTAAGAATGCGGCATGTAAATGCAAGTTTACATTTTAATTAATGTAAATAAAAATATGATTTTGAGAATGCGTCGTTAAATAAGAAGTTGACTATTTTTAATTAAAATAGAATGAATTGTTAATAAAAATAATTATTAACAAATAAGAAGGATTTTCAAGATATATATATGTATATACATACGAGGATTGTTTGGGAAGTCCGAGATATTCTCATCCCAAATTAATCCAGCGGCGTTAAAGATCGAAGTAAGAAGACGACGCATGAAGACCGTAAATCTTCCCTCGAATGGACAGCGATCGAGACCCTGAATTGACTTGCTACCAATTCATGGGTCAAGGTCATTGCCCAGACGTACGTGTTGGTTTCACGGATTTGACTTTCGTTCAGACGCAGAGCATAAGTTTAAATGGATGGTGTGTCTGACATCGTACTTCGTTATATATCATATTGTTGATTTTCTGTTAATATATAAATATTGGTAGTGGAGAATTTATTCTCTACTTAACACCCATTTATGTATTGATGGAGAAGCAATGGTATGGCATGGAGTGACAGTGTGGCATACTAAGATGCAATGATCAAGGTTTCTTATTGAAAAGCATAACCTTGTGGTGACGATCAAAGTACTGCTTGAATAAGCAGAGCTTTGTGTATTACGTGACTTCGCGAGCCTCACACAACGGTTGAGTCAAAAACGGGCGAAGGGAACGCAGGGAAAGCAGCACGTTTCTTTCTAGCTAGAAGTAGTGTCAGGGACCTCCCAGCACTGATACTTTACTTATGTGGATGATGGAATGTGGCGCGCCTCGGATAGGTCCTATAGGACCGGGAAACGTGTGCTTAGGAATTGCCAATCCGCTAAGCTGTATTTGCGGACCGGCCCTGCCATTTCCAAGGGTTCTCCACGGGGAATCCTGAGGCACTAGCTAGAGTGTCTCGAATCGGTAAGGAGCTCCGCTCTAGCCTTGACTCATGATGGAAACCAAAATCCAAATACAAACCGACGAATTTGATTGTATTACTAGTACGGAGGCATAATATATGGTACCTATGCTTCCTATGATTAATACATTTACTTTGAAAAGCTTTCATATACATTAATAATAATATTAGATGCGTATTTGCCGTATTTAGCATGTTTAATCACCATAAGGTAAAACCCTATCCTCTGGTGTGCGTTGCATTGTGTGATGGGACTTGGGTCTTATGGTGATTCCATTTTTTCCCAAAAGCATTGCGTTGTTTACGATGTACTTATTTATTTGTTATGACACTTTAAACTATGCACGACAATCCATTAGAGTAAACCCGTTCCGCGTTAGCGGCGTGGTCTTTTGGATTTGCCTTATTTCTGGTAGTTATTTTTAGTTAAGAATTCTCACACCAGTCCCACGACTGACCCATAGTTTGTTTCACCTTTTTGCAAACTTGGGTGCCCTCTTTTCCACACGGGCAGCCAAGTAGACAGGTTCATTCTTTGCTTGGAGTCTTTTCTTTGGAGCTGCTTATTCTCTCTCTTGGATTTGCTTTTGTGGAGAGGTGATGACTTGGAGCTTGAAGACATTTATCTTTTGTTTCTATGGCATCTTTTCTTTCCTTTTTAGACATCAAACTTATTTCTTTTCTGCATACTTGTTGTAACAGCTTAGATTCTGTGATTGTGGATTTTCTGTGATTGATGACATTATATTTTTTCCGCTGCTATAATGTTATTACTCTATGAATTTCCTTTGCTATATTGTATCTGTGTTCTGTTTTATTGTATTTATGTTGTATTCCAAAAATGATTACTCCTACTTTCACTCGTGGAAGTTTGGGGTTATCACAGTTGTTATTCGCATAATAACATTCACTATGGTTAGTATAGAATTTTGTGTTTGGATGATTGGATAATTTATTGCTTTGTTGGTAGTTATCGATATATATATATATATATCCCCCTGTCTGTCAATGGTTAAACTTTAACACTGCCTGCTTTTAAATGGAAGATTCACCTTAATTGAATTAGGCAATATTATATATCTTATTTACTTATATGAACCATGAGCTGTGACGTAGGGGCACAAGTTGGAAGGATCCAATAGGATTCCTCAATATTTGGATGTTACTTGCTTTCATATTTTACATATGAACCGTCTAACATAAGTAACATTAAAATTTAATTTGGATGATGATTGTCGACCTAAATTTAACACAGTTGTGTTATTAATCAATAAACAGTATTGGTTAAGTTATTGGCAACAAGTAACGTAAAATCCATCTTTTTAAGATGATTCTCCGTCAGGCGAATTGACTAAGTTTAAAGTTATAAAATTTATTTTTATAATATAAAAGGTTTAAAATTGTATTTTTTATAAGTTATATAAAATAAAAGTTTTAAATAAATCAATATTAATAGTTGGATTTTATACTATTATAAAATGTTTTATGTAGCAAAATTTCTATTTTATAAATAAGTTTTATAATTGGAGATTTTGAATGTTAAAACTTAACCAAGTTTTATAATATGTTTAATAAAGACATTGTTTTGAACAGGTTAATAAATGGCTTTATTTGACTTGTAAAGTGATGCAGAAGTGATCTTGGTTCTTAGAATTGAGATTTACGAAAAGTTATTACTTATAAAAGAATCTATAAATGATTTAATCTGACTTTGAAATAAATTATAAAATATATGATTGATAATCAAACAAGTCTTGCTAAGATTTAAAGTTTGTAGACATAAAAATTATGTTTTATAATAAGATTTATGAAGGATTTTGTAACAAATCAAAAATTTGTAAACAAGGTCTATAAAAGAAATTTAAAACTAATTTAATGGTTTTACTTATGGGTTGATGTAATAAATGAATTAAGTAAAAAAAAAGATTTTTTGAAAGATATTTTCAAATGCAAGGAAAGATTTTTAAAACCGTATTTAAATTGAAAAATAAATGGAACTTATTGTAACATTTACTGAATGTCAGCTTTTGTGTTAACAAACTTCTATTAATCTTGACTATAAAAATGTTGTCGACTCAAGGTCCGAGAGGTAAATAAAATATTTCAACTTAAACGACTTCATTGTTGTTCAAGGGATGATATAGGTTTGAAAATGAAAATGGATGTTGCAAATAAAATTATTGTTTCCATAGGTGATGTTATAAACTATAATGACCCGATGGGATTTGATCCCCGAATATCAAAAATAATACATAAATCTGTATTACTTGTCAAAACCCAAGTATTGAAAAAATTAAATTGTCAATAGAAAGAATTTAGAGGGTGAGAAAAAGATAAGAAAGAAATTTTAGTATGGAAGAAAAGAAGAACAACCACATGAAAAAATTAGAGTCTTACATCGCAATGGAAAAAACATAATATAGAAATAAATCTTTGTTGAGAGCTTGAAAAATACTTACAATCATCAGAGTACATCGATACATCTGGATAACTATAAAAATATGTCCTCATATACAACATACAGCGGGATAAACAATCATTCGTTTGAACTTCTCCAACCCATCTCTGGACTTCATAGCATCTGATAACCTAAACCTGTAAAACTCGACCTGACCCGAGCATTGCAAATGCCATGGATCAGTCTGCTGAAACAGCATGAAAACTCACTAGGTTTACAAGAACCATCCAACTTGGTTTTAAAGTTAGAATCTTTTCGAAAGAAAATGATAATATTAAACAAATCCACACATAAATACAGATAGTTTTTACCGTACAATAATCCAAAACAATTTGGAATCATATCTATTTTGATATTATAATAGTGTCTAAATCAAATAAATAACCATCTAGCAGAACCCTTGCATCTCACGCTCTACACACATATCTATAATAAAAAAACCATGGGCTCTTATTTGAGAATGGATTTCCAACTATGGCAAGGTATACGTCCACCTTCCTATAGTGTACCTCTAAAGAAAATACACTAGGGCTCAACAAGAACATCTTGTAACCCTGGCTAAACATGACCGACCACTTATTTTTAAGTGTTCCAAATATATTATCACCGACGGTTGCGACCCACATAACCGTGTGACCTACCCAATCTTATACCATTTCTCGGTTGACGAGGCTTGAGGTAAAAATGAACTTTTTAGAATATCTAGCCACTATTCACTCTGCATGCCACGTCGTTAGATCCGCCAGAAACTCATTAATTGACGTCCACACAAATACTGTGGGTGTTAAGCTAACAAAAGGTGTCTTCTCCACCATAAACATAAATACGTTTGAAGAAATCAACGTATGCGATCCCTTTGGAAATACTATGTTAGACATCCGTCCATACAAATTGACCTGGGACTGGACAAACTGAAGGCACCCTCCTACCAGATCCTAGGAATCACCCAATAGATCAGTAGCGAGTAATCCTGGAAATTCCATAAATTTCAACCATGAAAAAACCCAATTTTATCTCTGATTGAAAGTTAGAGATTATAAGTGGTTCTTCCGTTTTATGAAGATCCATGGTCTTCAATTGCTCTATCTTTGATCAGCATCTGATATTTTCCACATTTACGTATTTATTAATCGGAATGGTATTCGAATAAAAATTCGATTCCGGTCTTTCTGTACAGATAATCGTATAGGTCAGATTTGATAGTCGGTTATTTAACTATCAAATAAACAACCATGCAACCATAAAAATAAAATGAATTTACTGATTTAGTACTCAGTATCACTTGGCCTTTTTGATTAAACGTTGATTAAATAAACTTCAAAATCTTTCAATAATCTGAACATAGCCTTTCTCTTCTTATTTAACATACGAGTGTTCTCAAACCATTTTATTTAAAAATACTTACAAAAATATCTTATAACCATATTTTATTTTCCTTTTAATTATCATTTGTAAAACATCATTCATTAACTATAACTTGGAAATCAATTTAACTTATCATTCGTAAAACATTGTTACAAAAATATTCTTTGTTTCATTTTTTGAAAATAATAACAACAATCACTCTTTTAAAATATACCTATTCCAAAATTCATCTCTTTATTTCCTTTTACCTTGAAAATATCGTTATATTTCCATAAAATATCCTTTCTATTTCCGTTACTTTGGAAATATTATTTTATATTCTCAAACTCTTTTTATTTCCGTTACTTTGGAAATGCAATTATATATTCTTAAACCCTAACAATTAACGTTACATTATTAGTTATCTTATGGAAATAATAAATTATTTCTAATGTCTTTACCATTACAAACCAATATCATCCTCAGATAATCCTGATGTTGTTCAGGTTGGGGTATTTTATTTACTTCTCAAACCTTGAACAACAACGTTCTTATCTAAATATAGATATGAGCTGTAACACAGCGATTATTACACCTGAGATGATCACAAACACAGAATCAAACCCGGATACAGATATAAGCAAATATAAAATGCAGTAAAGGAAAGAACACACCAGATTTTATACTGGTTCGGATTACTTCTATTGTAACGATCTGAACTTCCCCGTAAAGGATAGCCCGGATTGAGTTGAGAACACGGCAAATCAGAACACAAACAGAAGAACATTTCATTGCTTATTACAACAAATTACATCAGAGTACTAGAATATTCAGCGTATGAACAAATAAAATACATTTGATAAATATTAGAGATTTTCAAATTACAATGCAGCGTAAAATAATACAAAAACATAACTGAAAGAGATAACGGATACAGAGCTTTCTGAATATCGTTCTAGCTGTAAACAAGGATCTGGTGAATATAAATCTGCAAAACCAAAACTATTAGTTGCCCGTATGGAAAATTGGGGCACCCAGAGTTTAGGTTAAAATAATAAACTTCAGATCAGTCATGTGACTGGTGTGAGAACTAAAAACAGTTATTAAATCCTTTATTTTAAAAGTAAATCAAGGGACCATGCTGCATAACACGGAACGGATTTCCTTCCAAGAATACCAGTGCATAGAATAAACAGTGCAATTATTTTTAGAAAAATGAAGCTATTACAAGACTTAGGTCCCATCACACAATGCAACGCAAGCCGAAGGATAGAGTTTTACCTTAAATAGCCAAACATGGTTGGTACGTTTAAAACAAATCATTTTGATACTATTATAATGTAAAGTGTATGAAAACAACTTCAAATATAAATGCATCAATCATAGACTGCATAGTGCCCAATCCCACTATATCGCCATACTAGGCTCTACAAATAAAACCGAATGTCACGTACTGGAAATTGGATTTCCGTCATGTGTCGAGGCAAGGGATGTACTCCTCGCCGGCTTTGAGACACTCTAGTAAATGCCTCAGGATCTCCCGCAGTAGACCCTTGGATCCTCCAAGGTCGGTCCTCCCTTACGTTTGAGGATTAGTATTCCTAAACACACGTTTCCCGGTCCTATATCCATCGGCTCCCGCAGTAGCCAGTATATCCGAGGCGCCTCGCATTCTGTAAAACCCCGTATGTTGAATAACTTGTTATAATATAAAACATGGCAGAATTAAATTTTAAAATCTGAATCAGGGGAAACGGGCTATGCCATTGCGTTCGTCTCGGAAAAATACGCGAAATAGAGTCCGAGTTTTCGAAAATCGGAGTCCGTATGACCCAGTTAAGGCCCGAAGAAGTTTTCATAAAATTCAAAACAGATTTAAAATATTCAGAATTCACATTTCAGAAGAGGCGGGAAAATTCCTGCCAGGCAGAGGGTGTCGACCCTAGGGTCGACATGGGTGTCGACCCCCTCCCTAGGGGTCGACCCAGGGGTCGACCCCCCCTGTCGGTCTGTGTGACCTGGGTGCAACCTGATGGGGTTTGGGGCTATGTTTTAGGGCTTGTGACAAAATCTGACGGCTCTAACCTAATCTAGGGTTAATCTAAGGGCCTAAACTAAATCCTAATTTTATAAATACACCCTAAGACTACCCTAATTCATACTAAAATTGGAGACAATGTCGTTATGCCGTCAAAATGCAACTTGAAGGAGCCTCCATCAAATTAAAGAGGAAGATAACTTCTCAAATCAACTTCTAATCAACTCTAGCAACTTAATCTTCTTCATAGGAGTGCTAATCAACAAGTTGTGAGTTTCTATAGCCTTAATAACCAATTGTTGAAATGATTATGATAGGATATAATGAGGTTATGGCTATGAATGTGGATCAATGCTAGTTATGTTATCATATGCTATGTGTTCATGATGTTATGCAAGTTATGCAAGTTATATGCTATGTGTTCATGATGTTATGCAAGTTATGCAAGTTATATGCTATGTGTTCATGATGTTATGCAAGTTATGCAAGTCATATGCCATGTGATCATGATGTTATGCAAGTTATGCAAGTCAAGTCATATGCCATGTGATCATGATGTTATGCAAGTTATGCAAGTCATATGCTAGGTGATCATGATGTTATGCAAGTTATGCAAGTCATATGCCATGTGATCATGATGTTATGCAAGTTATGCAAGTCATATGCTAGGTGATCATGATGTTATGCAAGTTATATGCTATGTGTTCATGATGTTATGCAAGTTATGCAAGTTATATGCTATGTGTTCATGATGTTATGCAAGTTATGCAAATCATATGCCATGTGATCATGATGTTATGCAAGTTATGCAAGTCATATGCTAGGTGATCATGATGTTATGTAAGTTATGCAAGTCATATGCCATGTGATCATGATGTTATGCAAGTTATGCAAGTCATATACTAGGTGATCATGATGTTATGCAAGTTATGCAAGTCATATGCTAGGTGATCATGATGTTATGCAAGTTATGCAAGTCATATGCTATGTGATCATGATGTTATGCAAGTTATGCAAGTTTTAGGCTATGTGTTCATGATGCTAGTTAAGCAAATCGCTATGATAAACATTGATCCATTATGACACCATGATTATGCAAGTTTGGTGTTTGATTATATGCAAGTTCATATATGACATGTTATGCAAGTTTGGTGTTTGATTATATGCAAGTTCATAAATGATATGTTATGCAAGTTTGGTGTTTGATTATATGCAAGTTCATATATGACATGTTATGCAAGTTTGGTGTTTGATTATATGCAAGTGACATGTGCAAGTTTACACCTTTGTATGATATGCATACATATGCAAGTTAACCCCTTTGTATGTCATACATACATATGCAAGTTTACCCCTTTGTATGACATAAGTAACTTATGCAAGTTAACCTCTTTATGACATATGTGATTCGTGCAAGTTTGGGTTGATTATTCATGCTAGTTGGGTTTGATGCTATATGCATGTTGACACCTTTTAAACCCATGTTGATGCTAATGTTATGCAAGTTGAACCCATTGTATGTGTGATGAATCTTCCCTTTTAAGTATGTCATGTTAGCGAATTACGTGGGGAACGATGGGGTTAATATTCATGTTAATGAAATGGTGTGATGTTGGTATGATTATGCATACCATAAAGTGGATGGACATAATTGAGTCAATTATGTACATCGTTAAATTTGTAATTAATTAGGGATAATTAATACAAATTATGGGGGTGATTAATTAGGTGTAATTAATCGACTAAGACACGAGGTTGGACCCTTTTGTAGCATAAGACTGCCCGGAACCGACCGGCAAATCCAGCGGCTACAAATGATTGGCCCAATGTGAGAGGTCTTAGGCACAAACTTAATACGTGACAAGTGTAAAGACACGAGGTTAGACTCGGTTATGGCGTAAGGCTACCCGGACCCGACCGGCAAATCCAGCTGCCATAAAAGATAGTCTAATGTGAGAGGTCTTTACAACGGTTACGTTCTTAATCAATTAAGAAACACTTAACTAGATAAGCAGGTAGTAGGGCATGAGGGGTTAAGTGGGTGCCTTGGGTGGCATGTGGAAATCAAGTAAGTGCCTTGGGTAGCATGTGGAAATCAAGTGCCTTGGGTGGCATGTGGAAATCTAGTGGGTTGCCTTGGGTGGCAATAGAAAATACGATTAGAATACTTAACCAAAGTGGAACATGTAATTAAACATGATTAAAGGGTTAAGTAAGTGCCTTGGGTGGCATGTGGAAATCAAGTAGGTGCCTTGGGTGGCATGGGAAATCTAGTGGGTGCCTTGAGTGGCAATTGAAATATGATTAGATGACTTAACCAAACTTCAAACATGTAAGTGGACATGATTATTCAAAAGGGTTAAGTGGGATACACTAGAAAAGAGACAAGCTTAGGTGGGTAGCTTGTGGGGGCCCATTTCAACCAGTAACCCATATGTATCTTATTGGGCTCGACCCATGTCGAGGACGGGACACGCGTACTGGGCTTGACTATAAGAGGCCAAAACGGGTTAGCGGTGGCAACGCAAGTCCAACGAGTTTCATATGCGTGTGTGGACCCGGGCTGGTAGGTAAGACGTTGTTGCATCGTGTAGGTATAAGCCGTGCACCATTGATTGTATCGGGTTGCCACTTTGGGGAGTGATACACCCCACTGTGGGGCCAGCACGGGTATCTACGGTAGGGAGCCGATCGAATGGGAGTAGTGGGTACACCTAGTGGAGATAGGGGCAAACGGCACCTATGTAGTCAGCTAGGGGTACACGAGACTACTATTAAGATTACTAAGTACAGGGTACACCTAGTGGAGATAGGGGCAGACGGCACCTATGTAGTCAGCTAGGGGTACACGAGACTATTATTAAGATTACTAAGTACACTTAGTGGGATCAACCTTTAAGTAGGAATTACCCTTGGGTGGCTAGATCTGGTGTGGTGCAGTGTAGGAATTACCCTTGGGTGGGTAGATCTGGTGTGGTGCAGTGTAGTATTTATCCTTGGGTGGATAGGCGCGTCTTTACCGTTATCTTAGTTCATCCTAAGTCTAGTTGGCTGCTTAGTGTAGTCATTTATCCCCAGTTGTACCGTACCAGGTTTATATCATACCCTAATTACTTTAATGATTGTATTGTTAAAGTTATAGGGCTCACTCAGACTTATGTTTGACCCCGTTGTTTTTATCTTTTTCCCAACCCTCAGGTTATCAGAGTGGGCCTAGCACTAGTGGGCTTTGATCAGATTGCTTTATCTATCTTTTGGAGCTTGGACTCTTGGAGTAAAGCTCGGTTATCTTTTCTATTATGGCTATTAGTTATGAAGTGGGATTATGTACTTATGTTTTAACGAGGTGGATATTTTGTACTTGACTCTTGTTGGTTTTTGATATGTAACCAAACATGTTTACCTTCTGCTGCAATGAAATGATGTTTTAAATTTCAAGTATTACTTATATCTGTCTTGTTGTAATTTTTCTATTCTATATTCACTTAAAATACTCCACCGAAGTTAAGGCATTCCCATAGTGAGTGACCTTAGCGGGTGTGGGGTGTTACACGTGGTATCAGAGCTTAAGGTTACCAGAACAGATAAATTTTTTAGAAAACTATTTTTCTAAAAACATTTTTGGAAGAAGTATTTTCAAAAACATGTCTTTTAAGAGAAAAGTTTTTGAAAGAAAAGAACATAATCCCCAAGAGCCATATATCCTTCTTTCGATTCTCCGTTTTGAATCTCTTCCTCTATCTCTTTTTGAATTTCCCCTCCGCGTATAGGTGTCTTTTTAAGATAATTAAGGACTTCCGTATGAAGGACGGAAGAACCACTTCAAGGGACTAAGAAGTTTGTCGGGCTAAGAAGTTAGTCCAAGGAGGTGGAGGGCTTATGGGTACCTTTAAGATGGACGAGGGAGGAAGGTTCAAATAGCTATTAGGTAAATAAAGGACGAAACCTCATCGTGGTGAGAGGTCATGGAAGGAGAATGTGAAGGAGAAGGCTAGTTGTTTTGGAGAAATAGGACACCTTATTAGGATTGTCCAAAGATGTAAGGACAAAGTGCAGGATCTTCTGGAGGGTAGATGTATTCCCTCATGGCTGGTATACCTGATGGGGGTAGGGCCGTCTAGTTTGAAAGTTGGTTCTCTCGATCATCCTGTTCGAACTTTATTCAACTCTGGCGCATCGCATTTGTTTATCTCATTATCGTTAGTTGAGTCACTGCACTTAGACACCAGTCTAGTAGATGATCCCTTGGTTGCTTCAAACCCAATTGGGGGCTCCACTTATTTGTCCATGATATGTTTGGGTTTGAAGATTTCTATACTTAGCGTTGAGTTTAGATGTGATGCTTTTGTTTTGGGCTTCACGGGCTATGGGTCGATTTTGGGCATGGACTGGTTATCCAGTAATGGTGCCGTTCTTGATTGTGAAAGGAGAGTTGTTAGGCTCATGACCCGCTTGGGGAACACTCTCGAGATCTCTTGTAATCCCATAGATTCTGTTATGCTAAGTCATCTTGAATCGCTTGACGCTTCGGTCGAGAGTTTGCGATCAGTTAGAGAGGTCCGGGAATACTCGGATGTGTTAGGGGAGGTGAAGGGCTTACCTCCGAAGCAGGAGATAGACTTCCGAATATATCTAGTGGGCAATGCTAAACCAGTATCTTTGCCAGTGCGCCACATGGCTCCTAGTGAAAGGAGGGAACTCCAGAAGCAAGTAGGGGAGTGGCTTGAGAAGGGGTTCATAGGACGAAGTATATCGGAGTGGGGTGCTCCAGTAGTTTTTGCTACGAAGGCGGATGGGTCCCTCAGACTTTGTGTAGACTATAGAGAACTCAACAAGCTCACAAAGAAGGATAGACACCCATTGCCGAGGATTGATGATCTCTTTGACCAGTTGGTTGGCGCCTCAGTGTTTTCGCAGTTGGACTTAGCCACGGGGTTTCATCAGTTGAGAGTGGCTGAGGATAGTATAGAGAAGACTGCCTTTAGGACTCCGGATGGTTTCTATGAGTGGCTTGTGATGCCATTTGGTTTGACGAACGCCCCCGCATACTTTGTTGATTTGATGAGTAGGGTGTTCAGGGAGTACCTAAATAACTTCGTAGTGATCTTTGTGGATGACATCTTGGTCTTTTCTAAGAGTGAAATAAGTTTTCGTATGTGCTTAATAGGTTGAGCAAAGCCAGTTATTTGATCAACGGTGGTTTTGGAGCGAGACTGGAAAGGACATCCAGAGTTGGACAAGTGCTTAATTATTTAGCCGTTTTTACTAGTATCATCTCACGTAGGTCGTCTGAATTCGAAGGAGGTATCCCTTGGGTGTTTGTCTGATATTGGTTTAGGCCTTTGGGGCTTGCACTTGGGGGATGTCGAGTTCGACTTGGATGGTCTGCGTGAGAGATGGATAGTTGTGACGATTTTACATGGGAGAATATCCTGGTTTTCTCTAGAAGTGGAGAAAAGCATGCCCTACATCTTAGGGAAGTGTTAGAGGCTCTTTGAGCGCATAGTCTTAAGACAACAAAGGTGGATGGAATTCTTAGCATCCTATGATTTCGAGATAGCGTATACCCCTGGCAAGGGTAACGTGGTGGCGGACGCCTTAAGCAGAAAAAGGTTGTCCTTGAGTCCATTGTTCGTGGAACGACGAAGCTTGGAATTTATCTCGATGTTTGATTTTAGACCTTCCGTTAACTTTGTACCCGGTTTGCTAGCATCCTTAGAGGTCAGACCTACTCTTTTGGGACGGCTTGACGAGGCACAGCGGGACGACCCACAGTTGGTTGAGTTGGTAGAGAGGCTCATAAGGGGGGAGTCGTCCAGCCATTTGAGTAGGTACACCCTAGACGATAGGGGGGTGGTTGCGTAGAGATGGTAGACTTTGTGTACCGCAAGACGAGGGTTTGAGGAAGGCTATTATTGATGATGCGCATCGTTCGAAGATGACCATTCATCCCGGTGGGGACAAGATGTACCAAGACATGAAGCGAGTTTTCTTTTGGACCGGTATGAAGAAAGATGTGGCCGAGTATGTCGCTAGATGCTTGGTGTGCCAACAAGTGAAAGCGGAGCAAAAGAAACCTGGTGGGTTGCTTCACCCATGGGAAGTTCCGCAATGGAAGTGGATAGCGCCTCGATGGATTTTATTGATGGGTTACCGAGATCGAGGAAGGGTAATACGGGAATTTGGGTTGTGGTAGACAGATTTACTAAGAGTGCCCATTTCATACCCGTGAAGAGTAAGAGGACTGCTCCATGGCTAGCTTCAGTTTACCTTCGAGAGATAGTTCGGTTGCATGGTGTACCTTCGAGCATAGTGAGCGATCGAGATCCTATCTTCACTAGCGAGTTTTGGAAGAGTTTGCAAGAGGCGGTAGGGACTCAGTTGCGTCTGAGCACCGCATATCATCCTCAGACGGACGGCCAGACCGAGAGAGTGAATCGTGTTCTAGAAGACCTTTTGAGGCTATGTATCTTAGATTTTGGAGGTACATGGGAAGAGCATCTTCCATTGGTAGAGTTCGCGTATAATAACAGCTTTCAGTCTAGTATTGGTATGGCTCCTTTCAAAGCTCTTTATGGAAGGCCTTGTCGATCACCTACATGTTGGTGGGAATCTATGGATAAGATCTTGCTTGGGGACATGGTCTTTGTCAAAGTATCTCCATTACGGAATGTTGTTCGCTTTGGGTCCGTTGGGAAGTTAGCACCAAGATTTGTAGGACCGTTTCCTATTAAGGAAAGGATTGGACGGATGGCATATAGAGTGGATTTATCCGAGAGACTCAGTGGGGTACATGACGTATTCCATGTTTCACATTTGAGGAAGTGCCTACATGAGACCGCAGAGGTGGTAGAGCCGAGCTTGCTTAGAGAAGTGGAGGTAGAGCGTGATGCGACTATTCGTCGAGCTCCTACCCGCATCCTTGGGTCAGAGATTAGGAAGTTGTGAAACAGAGAGGTTCGACTAGTCAAAGTGCAATGGGGAGAAGATGAGAGCAATGCTACTTGGGAGACAGAAGCGAAGATTCGTTCATTGTACCCATTCCTTTTTTTGGAGGGTATGTCTTTTAACTTCTCCTTTATCGTTTGTCTAGTACTTATCTTATCTTTAGTATGTCCTCTCATTAGTACCTTTGACCTTTAGATAGGGTAAACCTATGGTTGAAACATGTGTTTGAGACATGTTATGATTGATGGATGCGTGTGGATGCAAGTGGTTGCTAGTGGATGCATATACACACACTTTAGGCACTAGATCGGCTCAGTCACTTCATATTGCATATTGCATATAATTGTGTGTAGGTAGCTATATTAATGGATGTATAATGGTTGTGCTATCATATGGATGATGCATTTTGGTGTATGGTTGTGCACACATGTAGAAATAGTATGTGTCGATAGGGTTCTTTCGCATACATATTGGATGCATGGCACTATCATGGTTTGCATTAAGTAGGTCAACTGAATCAGTAGACCGCCTAATTTTGCATTAGACAGGGAACATATACACACACTCTTTGCATATGCTCATACAGCATTAGAAACTTTAAGGACAATGGATGCCAGTGTTTGATGGTTTGAGTAGATGGTTGTTTGGATGGTAGGATACGTTCTTCTTGACTTAGAGATTTCGGGGACGAAATCCTTTAAGTAGGGGAGAATGTAACACCCCGTATGTTGAATAACTTGTTATAATATAAAAAAGGGCAGAATTAAATTTTAAATTCTGAATCAGGGGAAACAGGCAATGCCATTGCGTTCGTCTCGGAAAAATACGCGAAATAGAGTCCGAGTTTTTGAAAATCGGAGTCCGTATGACCCAGTTAAGGCCCGAAGAAGTTTTCAGAAAATTCAAAACAGATTTAAAATATTCAGAATTCACATTTCAGAAGAGGCGGGAAAATTCCCGCCAGGCAGAGGGTGTCGACCCTAGGGTCGACATGGGTGTCGACCCCCTCCCTAGGGGTCGACCCAGGGGTCTACCCCCCTGTCGGTCTGTGTGACCTGGGTGCAACCTGATGGGGTTTGGGGCTATGTTTTAGGGCTTGTGACGAAATCTGACGGCTCTAACCTAATCTAGGGTTAATCTAAGGGCCTAAACTAAATCCTAATTCTATAAATACACCCTAAGACAACCCTAATTCATACTAAAATTGGAGACAACGTCGTTATGCCGTCAAAATGCAACTTGAAGGAGCCTCCATCAAATTAAAGAGGAAGATAGCTTCTCAAATCAACTTCCAATCAACTCTAGCAACTTAATCTTCTTCATAGGAGTGCTAATCAACAAGTTGTGAGTTTCTATAGCCTTAATGACCAATTGTTGAAATGACTATGATAGGATATAATGAGGTTATGGCTATGAATGTGGATCAATGCTAGTTATGTTATCATATGCTATGTGTTCATGATGTTATGCAAGTTATGCAAATTATATGCTATGTGTTCATGATGTTATGCAAGTTATATGCTATGTGTTCATGATGTTATGCAAGTTATGCAAGTCATATGCCATGTGATCATGATGTTATGCAAGTTATGCAAGTCAAGTCATATGCCATGTGATCATGATGTTATGCAAGTTATGCAAGTCATATGCTATCTGATCATGATGTTATGCAAGTTATGCAAGTCATATGCCATGTGATCATGATGTTATGCAAGTTATGCAAGTCATATGCTAGGTGATCATGATGTTATGCAAGTTATATGCTATGTGTTCATGATGTTATGCAAGTTATGCAAGTTATATGCTATGTGTTCATGATGTTATGCAAGTTATGCAAGTCATATGCCATGTGATCATGATGTTATGCAAGTTATGCAAGTCATATGCTAGGTGATCATGATGTTATGCAAGTTATGCAAGTCATATGCCATGTGATCATGATGTTATGCAAGTTATGCAAGTCATATGCTAGGTGATCATGATGTTATGTAAGTTATGCAAGTCATATGCTAGGTGATCATGATGTTATGCAAGTTATGCAAGTCATATGCTATGTGATCATGATGTTATGCAAGTTATGCAAGTTTTAGGCTATGTGTTCATGATGCTAGTTAAGCAAATCGCTATGATAAACATTGATCCATTATGACACCATGATTATTCAAGTTTGGTGTTTGATTATATGCAAGTTCATATATGACATGTTATGCAAGTTTGGTGTTTGATTATATGCAAGTTCATATATGATATGTTATGCAAGTTTGGTGTTTGATTATATGCAAGTTCATATATGACATGTTATGCAAGTTTGGTGTTTGATTATATGCAAGTGACATGTGCAAGTTTACACCTTTGTATGATATGCATACATATGTAAGTTAACCCCTTTGTATGTCATACATACATATGCAAGTTTACCCCTTTGTATGACATAAGTAACTTATGCAAGTTAACCTCTTTATGACATATGTGATTCATGCAAGTTTGGGTTGATTATTCATGCTAGTTGGGTTTGATGCTATATGCATGTTGACACCTTTTAAACCCATGTTGATGCTAATGTTATGCAAGTTGAACCCATTGTATGTGTGATGAATCTTCCCTTTTAAGTATGTCATGTTAGCGAATTACGTGGGGAACGATGGGGTTAATATTCATGTTAATGAAATGGTGTGATGTTGGTATGATTATGCATACCATAAAGTGGATGGACATAATAGAGTCAATTATGTACATCGTTAAATTTGTAATTAATTAGGGATAATTAATACAAATTATGGGGGTGATTAATTAGGTGTAATTAATCGACTAAGACACGAGGTTGGACCCTTTTGTAGCATAAGACTGCCCGGAACCGACCGGCAAATCCAGCGGCTACAAATGATTGGCCCAATGTGAGAGGTCTTAGGCACAAACTTAATACGTGACAAGTGTAAAGACACGAGGTTAGACTCGGTTATGGCGTAAGGCTACCCGGACCCGACCGGCAAATCCAGCTGCCATAAAAGATAGTCTAATGTGAGAGGTCTTTACAACGGTTACGTTCTTAATCAATTAAGAAACACTTAACCAGATAAGCATGTAGTAGGGCATGAGGGGTTAAGTGGGTGCCTTGGGTGGCATGTGGAAATCAAGTAAGTGCCTTGGGTGGCATGTGGAAATCAAGTGCCCTGGGTGGCATGTGGAAATCTAGTGGGTTGCCTTGGGTGGCAATAGAAAATACGATTAGAATACTTAACCAAAGTGGAACATGTAATTAAACATGATTAAAGGGTTAAGTAAGTGCCTTGGGTGGCATGTGGAAATCAAGTATGTGCCTTGGGTGGCATGGGAAATCTAGTGGGTGCCTTGAGTGGCAATTGAAATATGATTAGATGACTTAACCAAACTTTAAACATGTAAGTGGACATGATTATTCAAAAGGGTTAAGTGGGATACACTAGAAAAGAGACAAGCTTAGGTGGGTAGCTTGTGGGGGCCCATTTCAACCAGTAACCCATATGTATCTTATTGGGCTCGACTCATGTCGAGGACGGGACACGCGTACTGGGCTTGACTATAAGAGGCCAAAACGGGTTAGCGGTGGCAACGCAAGTCCAACGGGTTTCATATGCGTGTGTGGACCCAGGCTGGTAGGTAAGACGTTGTTGCATCGTGTAGGTATAAGCCGTGCACCAATGATTGTATCGGGTTGCCACTTTGGGGAGTGATACACCCCACTGTGGGGCCAGCACGGGTATCTACGGTAGGGAGCCGATCGAATGGGAGTAGTGGGTACACCTAGTGGAGATAGGGGCAAACGGCACCTATGTAGTCAGCTAGGGGTACACGAGACTACTATTAAGATTACTAAGTACAGGGTACACCTAGTGGAGACAGGGGCAGACGGCACCTATGTAGTCAGCTAGGGGTACACGAGACTATTATTAAGATTACTAAGTACACTTAGTGGGATTAACCTTTAAGTAGGAATTACCCTTGGGTGGGTAGATCTGGTGTGGTGCAGTGTAGGAATTACCCTTGGGTGGGTAGATCTGGTGTGGTGCAGTGTAGTATTTATCCTTGGGTGGATAGGCGCGTCTTTACCGTTATCTTAGTTCATCCTAAGTCTAGTTGGCTGCTTAGTGTAGTCATTTATCCCCAGTTGTACCGTACCAGGTTTATATCATACCCTAATTACTTTAATGATTGTATTGTTAAAGTTATAGGGCTCACTCAGACTTATGTCTAACCCCGTTGTTTTTATCTTTTTCCCAACCCTCAGGTTATCAGAGTGGGCCTAGAACTAGTGGGCTTTGATCGGATTGCTTTATCTATCTTTTGGAGCTTGGACTCTTGGAGTAAAGCTCGGTTATCTTTTCTATTATGGCTATTAGTTATGAAGTGGGATTATGTACTTATGTTTTAACGAGGTGGATATTTTGTACTTGACTCTTGTTGGTTTTTGATATGTAACCAAACATGTTTACCTTCTGCTGCAATGAAATGATGTTTTAAATTTCAAGTATTACTTATATCTGTCTTGTTGTAATTTTTCTGTTCTATATTCACTTAAAATACTCCACCGAAGTTAAGGCATTCCCATAGTGAGTGACCTTAGCGGGTGTGGGGTGTTACACATTCCAACAACCACATAGGTAAAAATAATATAAATGTCATGGCTTGTAAACGCTGACAACACCCATAGCTAGAAAGAAACGTCATGTTCTCCTTGGGTCCCTTATCCTGTTTTTAACTCATACCGAGGTGTAAGGCTCGCGAATTAATGCTATACACAAAGCTATGCTATATTAAAGTCATGCTTTGATCATCAACCACAAGAATCTGCTTTTCAACAGAAGCCTTGATCATCTGCATCTTAGCATGCCACACAGGCGATTCATGCTATGCGACTGATGTCTATCGATATATAACCTCTGAGCTCGTACATCTCAGAGAAGGGCGTTAAGCAAGAGAATAAATTCTCCGCCGCCAAACAGATATATATATATTTAATAGAAATCAATCAACTAAGAATGAAATCCAATGTCAAACACACATCCATTTACAACTTCATTCTGGGTCTGAACGAAACCGGAGGCACCTTATTCCTCGTCCTATATGTCAAATACAGGAGAGTTGTCCTCGTATATCCGGTCGATCTCCAAGTACGTCTGGACAATCACCACTTATTACCTTGTATTGGGTGTATAGCCTAATCAAGACATCAGTAATCATACAAATGATGTGAAGAACTCCGGTCTTCAACCAACGTCTTCATCGTTGACTTATCGTCGAATCAGTTATTCAAAATGGGTATAAACCCGGCCTTTCCGAATAAATCGCGTATATAATAAACAAGTGCTATAAAAACACAATATACGCCTCATTCCATTTCAAGATATTCTTTTATTTAAATATTCATATCCTTTGGGAAAGGTTCCCATTAATTTTATCAAAGATAAATTCTTTTAAATTTATTCTTTAATCTCCCTTTGAATATCAATTCAAACCATTTAAGGTTTTCCAAACTAGTCGGGATTAACGCACCTTACCGAAGTAACCATTTATTTAATCTCCCAGTCCCAACCTATTCATCCCATGGAGCAAAACTAGTAATACTCCATATCTAACACCACGGTGTTATTGGTAAATTTAATTACCATTTCATGTTCAAATCTAATTAAAGATTTAACTATCGTTAGGAGCAAAATTGGTGATACTCCATTCTCAATCATTTCCCAAATTTGATAATTTAAATTATCAATTCCCATTTCAATCTAATTAAAGATTCATTAAAACTCCACTTAGTTTTAATCTTCCCAAAAATCAATATAAATGATTATTTAACTTTGGAAACACAAACATGTTGCATCGACAATCTACACCGTACTATTGATTTCTACTGATATACAACCTCTAAGCTCGTACGTCATAGAGAAGGGAGTTGAGCAAGAGAATAAATTCTCCAACACCAAACAGATGTATATTTATCAGAGATCAACCATAACGCTTGGAATACAATGTTAGACATGTAATCCTATCTTTAACTGGGTTAAAGAACTAATGTCATTTAAAACACAGTTCACGATAAACCCAAATCATATTCCATTAATTATGGAATCTTCATAGAAAAAAATCAATATATAATCGAAATCAATTTCCATATCCATATGGAATAACGACAAAGCCTTTTAAATTCCATATGCATTAACAGTCCTCCTCCACAGAAGCTCATTTTGATTATTATCAAATCAAATTCCAATCAATTTCTATTTAATATATTTAATTGGAAAACTTTATTTTTGAAAATTTCCGTTAAATCTTAATAAAAAAATTATAAATTCCAAATCACATTTCACTGTAAATCGGGTTAAAGAACGAATGTCATTAAAAATACAGTTCACAATAAACCCAATTCACATTCCACTTTCAATTCCAATTAAATGTTAATTAATTGGTAATTCTTCTTTAAATCTTAATTAAAAGATTTATTCTTTTCACACTGGGTTTAAGAACAGTGTCATTTAAAACACAGTTCACGACAAACCCAAAATCCAATTCAATATTAAATACAAGGTTCTGAATAGAAATTATATCGGCTTATATTCAATATCAAATTCTGAAATCAACAAATATCGTATTGGGAATAACGATATATATATATCTTTCGAATTCCTCCACAATATCCGTATAATCACGCAATCCAGTATCGAAATATTCCGTGGATAATTTCGATTCAAATCCATTCCAATTCATATATTGGAAATTCTGGTTATTTTTAAAACCATTTCAAATCCAATTTATTTATTTAAAAATATTGGATTATAATTCTAGTTCATTCTGTTAAAAATATATTTTTATCTTCACAAAAGTGGAATTTTTCATCCTAACTCTTTCCAAATCATTCATTATGATTTTACACAAATTATTGATATTTTAATAATTTTATCAAGGCCCGTACAGTCGATTTCCATAAACGGTCATCGAACTGCACTTACATCGACCTTTTCCAAATTTAATTTGGACATAATTCCAAATCCAACTGTAATATTTCAAATCTCTTGTATTCGTTGGAAAGCTCTTTTTGATACGAACCCAACGGTTCCAGTTTTAGGAGAATCCGACGGTCAGATCTCCCATAATGTCCATTCGAAATCAGTGGTCAAAATTTACGAACTGCCATGGCGCGGCGCGTTCTATTCAGGCCATTAAATATATATAATATATATTTTGTCTATTTCCATTTAAAAAGTATTTAATAAATCGTTTTAAATTCGTTTTCAAAATGATTTCAACTTCCGATTCAATTTTAAATCAAAAGTGAATATTCCATATCATCAATATATAAATGATAATATTTTCAAAACATTAGATTTTGAAATCACTTCCTTTTCGATATTCATTATAAAAATGAATAAAATCGATATAAAAATCGTTCACGTCAAAATGGCATTAATCTAATCAACACGGCTTTATATATTTAAATATTTTCGTGTCCATCCCAAATCAGACATCGAAATCAGATTTTGATCTTTTACTGAATATTATTTTAAAATATTCATTATTTTAAAATATTCGTTATTTTAAAATATTCATTATTTTAAATTATTCATTCTTTCTGAACTGGAATCAGACACAGTCAATTACCATAAAATGTTATTTATACGGATTTCATACACACATGTACACAACAATAATCAAACACAGACAAGCATCATTCAGAGTGCATTACACAACTGCATAAGCATTAAACATAAATAGTTAATGCTTACGACAGCCTGTCAACCCATCGATTGACACACAACTAAATATTGGGATTAGTGTATGTCCAATATAATCCCAATACCCGTGTGGGGTTTTCAAACAACAAACACTGAATATCATCTGTGCAGTTGGGCGATGTGTAAAATTTATCGTCCAAATCAATGTCAGTCAAATATGTGTACATAAACAAATCGTCCGATTTGTAAATGAATATTTATTTTATTCATATACACATTAAAAATTATAATTTTAACTGTTAAATATTTTATTCAACACAAGAATATTTTATTTTTCCGTTACAAATTAAAAATGATATTTTTAATGATTACATATTTTATTCAACACATGAATATTTTATTTATTCCATTCCACGTCATAATCAATTTTCACAACACAATCAAATCAAAAAAGTCGTCCATGGTTCATGGACGACGGGTGTCGGGTGCTGCTAAGCACCATCTGCATCGTAGTATATATTTCAACTTGAAAATAAAATTAAAGTGAGAAGTTCTCACCTTTAGGATCCACTCCGTTATTCTTTATTTCTAAACAGTACGAATTTGGATTTGATTACCATCGGTTCCATCGCAATCTGTTTTCACGCTGTTCATTGTAAAATAACATTTTTAATATGCTACTTCATTATAAAAATCATATTTTTGTAACGTTACTATATAAATAAAAATCATGTTTTCACAACGCTACTTATGTAGTAAAAATCCTATTTTTTTAAACCTCTACATATATAAAAATCACATTTTTATTTCGACACACAAATAAAAATCGTATTTTTATTTCAAATCTCTATGCATGAAAATCGTATTTTTATTTCAAATCCATTCGTGTAAATATCGTATTTTTATTTCAAATCCATACGTGTAAAAAATTTATTTTTATTATGCTACATATATAAAAATCTCATTTTTATAACGATGAATATAATTTAAAGATCACATCTTTATATCGTTCTTATTTATATAAAAATCACTTCTTTATATGGTATTCATACAAATAAAAATCAAATCTTTATACAAAGATTTCTCTATAAAAATCCTACTTTTAATTTGCTACTTACATAAAAATAATATTTTTATATTCTCTATCATATAAAAATCCTATCTTTACTAAATCAAAAATCATATCTTTTCTACTTTAAAATTTTTATCTTTTCGAAATAAATAAATCATGGCTTTCTTTATATAAAAGATCATATTTTTAACATGCCATTCATATAATAAAAATCGTATTTTTATATCGATCTTTTTATTGTAAAAATCATATTTTTATACTTCGTTCTATAAATAAAAAAAATCAAATCCCTAAACAATGTTTTATATAAATAGAAAATCTGATTTAATATATATTTAAAAAGCACCTTTCAAAATCGATCTCGCTGGAGGAGCTGCGGTGGAAAGCTAGGGTGGCGGTGGTGTCGACCTGGGTGGGGTGCGCAAGGCGATGGTGGGGACTAGCATTTGAGGTCTCGCGGTAGGGTGCGGTTGGAGGTTAGGGCGCGATGGGGCTTTCAGAGGAGCGAGAAGAGAGTAGGGGGAGGGAGAAGAGGCTGGAAGAAGGAGGGGGGGTCGTGCGCGGCGATCGAAGGTGGGGTGGGGGCAGGTCGCGATGGTGGTTGCAGGGCTAGGGTTCTGTCGCCCTCCCTTTTGTTTTCTCTTTTTTTCTAAAGTATCAGGGAGAGAGAATGGTAAGAATGGGGGCTTCAATATATATATATATATTTATTATTTTATTTTCCTTTCTTTTAAAAAGTTAACTTTTCAACTGAACCCCAAATCGAACCTAACGATTGTCGCCCCTAGCCAATTACCCCCATTCCGAACGCAATGGGATATTTTTTGAAACCCAATTCGGCTGTTACGTTCATTTTCCACTAAATTTAAAATATAAATCTATATATTGAATTTGAACACGCATTTCAATTTATCGGGGTCACATACGAACCCCAAAAATTCCAGAAAAATTATTTCTGACTTTGTTTTTTCGATACGGTCCTAACAAAACTAATTTCACCAAATTTGGAGACCTTCCAAAAAATGGTCATTTTTTGGTCGATCCAAATTGATTGAAACTGTTCAAACACGTTTTCTTCTACCACGCTCACATATTAATTCCAAAAATTATGAATTTTGGAATCTAGCAATAATTTGACATCCCGGATCCAACAAAAGTGGTTTCATCAAAAACGGAGGTCGTTTGCAAAATGACTATTTTATGGGCTATATTTCCATAACGACTATTCTGAATTTTCAACTGGGCATAACTTTTTATTCCCGCTATGAAATTTAGAATTTTCAGGTTCGTTGGAAAGATATTTCCGAACGGATTCATATATTTCTGGTTTCGCTTAAATCCGGTTCATTTTGAATCTTGTACATTTATTTGAAATTTGAAATCGAATTTTCAAACTACTGCGCCATTTCCAATTCCTTTTATAGTTAAAATAAATATTTATATTCTAATTTTGATTTATATAAATATATACATTCTATTTCTATTCAAAATAAATTTCTAGTTGTTATTATTTAAAATAAACCATTTTAAATATCCAAAATTCATTAAAATTGCCAAAATAAAAATTTTAAATTGGTTATGATTTTCCGGGTTGTTACAATCTCCCCCACTTAAAATCTTTTCATCCTCGAAAAGGAACGAAGTTGAAAGTTGTTTAACTAATCAACTTAACTTTCATTCTGGCATTTATTCTTCAACTTTTCAGTTTCTAAGAATTTCTAATTTTTCAAAAATTTGGCTAACACTCTAAATTTTCGAAAAATTTCGCCACGACATCCCTTGTGCGGGGAGCATCGGGAAAATCCCCAAACTGCCACACAGGCCCTCTCATCTCAAAAAGAAAAAGAACAAGCCAAGCGGCTCATAAAATCCCCAAAACCCAATAAATTTGTAAACATGTACCTATTTGTCGGGCATACAATTTTATTTCTCTTCTCTAGCCTCCGTGCTATGACCTGTTCAATGTACATACATGTATATGCGTTCAATTTCAAGCAATTTTCAATTCAATTCAATATTTGGCTTAATAGTTTAAAATTTTAATTAATCAAACCAATAATCAAACAACACAACCAACAATCAATTAGTTGGTTAAAATTTCAAATTCATAACTTTAATTATATATCCAAAAATCCACTTTTGATGCCAATTCACAAATAGTAAACCCTATCTAGCTTTGGTTCTCACACCAGTCAATTGGAAATATATAGATATCCCACTTTCAAAACTCGAGAATGAATGCTGATGATGTCGCGACATCACCAGAATTATGCCTGGGCGACTAGAGTGTGATTTTATATCTATCCAGTATATTTGAGGCTTTGTATACACGTTTGCATAGCGCATATGCAAAATATTTATATACTAGATCGTCCAAGTTCAATATAAATAAAATATTCAAATACGTATCATATGGTCGATATTTTCAGAACAAAATTTTTTTTCTTTTTTATTTTAAAAATAACACTCTCCGGACTCATCCTAGGATACTACTGATCCCATCTCTAACGAGTCATTCTCATTGTATATTGCTAATCCAATCTCTGATGAATTCTCACTATTACATAATTCGTTTTTTGCGTCTCTTCATTTGCATCTGCCGCATAAACAACAGATGCAAATAATACAACTTGCATCTGTTCCTAACTGACAACGGATGCAAATAAGAAAAAACAAATATTAGTCTAGTCTGTGATTCAGTTGTTGTCAATGAACCGATGCGGCAGGGTGGGAATGAAAATTAAGTATAACTATTTGCATCCGCTCATTGTGTGATTAGATGCAAACATACGTTAGAATAAACTAATTTCTGTCTGCCCTTTTAAAAGCAGACGCAACAAAGTAATTCGAACGGAAGAAAAAAAAGCACAAAACAAGCATCGTGGAGGGAAAACAAAAACACTTCGTGCACTTTTCTAAAATAACTAGGGAAATTTTGTAACCCTAAATTCAGTCCAGTTTATGTCGCTCATAATCATTCTTTTCTGAATTAACGAAGCATTCTCTCCCCTCTCCATTCGTCACTGGTATGTCTCTATATTCGCCCTCGTCACCGTCGTAGGTCACAAACGAATTATCATTTCTATTTGCCCTTGTCCTAGTCTCGTCGCAGTCATATTTTTTTTTTTTAAACTAGGTTAATTTTTTTAATATATATTTCCATTTTTCAATGGTGGAGTATGATGATTGTCTCTCTTATGAAGTGGTAACAGCGTTTTTTATTTCCGATTTGAGTCAATGTAGGCTAAAAAAACGCTTGATTGTCTTTTTGCTGCATTTTATTTGGGTTTACACTTTTATATATGTTGTTGACTTTGGCAGAAAGGAGAATAATGAGTGAATAGAAATTGCCATTAATGGAATCAATTTTTGTACAATGATAGTAGTATCGACACTCTTGCTTTCATCCATGTCTGAAGAGCCAAAATCCTAAGAGTCTGAGAGGCATACTGAAGTCTAAACTAATATGCAACTATATCGAACCACAGCCATGGTTGTCCAGCTTCCTCGACTCACCGGCTGTCTTATGCCTCATTATGATGTCAATGAGGCATATCTTGATCGTCGAGCGATTCTACAATCTATAAACACAAAAAGATCAAATAAGGAATCAGAGCTTGAAAGGATATTGGTTAGTGGGTGGGAGAAAGCTTCAAATGATGTGCGGCTCGCCTACAGGAAATTTATTGAGTCCGTAGTGGAATTAGTTGATAGTGAAGTGACCTCTGCAGAGTTTTAGGAAATAGAAAAAACCGCATATGACTTATGTAGCAATCATGACATGGACTCAGATGCCTTTACCATCTATATAGATAGAAAAGCAGTATTGAAAAATCTTGTGGGTCACTTTATTTCGGATTCAACTTTTCAGAGAATTTGTTCATCTGCACATAAGCTTTCTTCGTTACAAGATATTGGGAATGAAACTACTGGAATCCAGCTGGATAGCGTGGACAATCATCTGGATGATAACTCTGAAATTGGTTTAAATATTTCATTTCAAGCTCCTATTCGTTTTCTCATTGATATGCCACTGGAAAATGGTATTGTTAGCAACAATAACTGATATGTCCCCACTTCTCCCTGGAGGAGCATAGCTACCAGTTACACAACACAGTTTAAAATTTGCTGATTTAAGATGGCTTAAGGGTGCCAGTGCTATGATAGTG
The DNA here is from genome assembly GCA_030737875.1 of Allium sativum. Taxonomy (NCBI): domain Eukaryota; kingdom Viridiplantae; phylum Streptophyta; class Magnoliopsida; order Asparagales; family Amaryllidaceae; genus Allium; species Allium sativum. The sequence continues at coordinate 612,416,449 of CM060926.1, forward strand.
AGAAAAAAGTGGTTCAGAACTTTCTAGTGATGAACTTGCGATGGCTCTATATTCAGTGCTACTACCAAGCAAATCTGGTGACGAGATAGCCAGTGATCTAATGGACCTCGCTGGTGATAGTGCCTCAGAATCTTGTCTCTCACCGCAAGGAACTTGTAGATGCAATTAATCATAGGCTATTCATACTAAAATCCGAGAGTTCACTCGTAAACATCCAGTATAAGACGCCTAGCTATGGAACTCAGGTTACGGATCAAACACATTCAGTGGTCCTAATGGATAAACTTCGACAAAAAGAGGGTAAACAAAATAGACATGGACTCTATGGTGGGATTGGACATGATATGGATGTGGATAGTTTTTATTCATTGCTAGTAGCAACTGTTTGATGATTTGATTGGTACTGGCGATGGGTTAAAGTCAACTGTCCTTCCCCAAGGAACAACAAGGCAGTTAGTGGGTGAAAAACTTAAAGTTGAGGAGATTAGAGTTCCATCTACTCCAACAGCACTCGTGGTACCAGATGAAAAATTGATTGAAATAAAGGATTTAGACGATTTTGCTCAAATTTCTTTTCATGGATATAAAACTATCAACCGAATTCAGACTCACATTTTCCCATCATCATACTACTCAAATGAAAACATCCTACTTTGCGCTCCAACTGGGGCTGAAAAGACTAACATTGTAATGATTACCATACTTCATGAGATCAAGCAGCACTTTTGGGGTGGCATTTATACAAGAATGAGTTTAAAATAGTATATGTTGCTCCAACGAAGGCCCTGGCAGCGGAGGTGACAACAGTGTTCCGTCAAAGATTATTGCCATTAAATATTACTGTGTGGGAACTCACTGGTGACATGCAGCTTTCAAAAAATGAACTTCAGGAAACATAGATGATAGTTACAACCCCCAAAAAATATGATGTAATAACTCGAAAAATCTTTAACATGGAGCTGTCTATTCTTGTTAAACTCTTAATTATTGATGAGGTGCACTTGCTGAATGATGAAAGGGGACCAGTAATTGAAGCTCAGTCGCTCGGACTCTCCGACAAGTAGAACCAACTTAGTCAATTATATGCATTGTTGGCTTATCTGTTATGTTTCCGAATTACAAAGAGGTTGCTCAATTCTTAAGAGTTACTCCAACAACAGGTCTTTTCTTTTTTGATTCTGGTTACTATCTAGTTCCTTTAGCTCAGTAGTATATTGGAATCAGCGAGGAGGATTATGCAGAGGGGGCGAAATTGTTTGAAAGCACATGTTATGAGAAGGTAAATAATTCATTGAAAAATGAAAATCAAGTGGTGGTCTTTGTTCACTTACGGAAGGAAACGGGGATGTTGATCGATGCAGCTAGATTATCTACTAAAGATTTACAGTTTTTCACTGTTAAAGATGATCATCACAAGGTAGAAGTCCAAAAATCCAAAAACCGGGATCTTGTCGAATTGTTTGATTTTGGCCTTGGCATCCATCATGTTTGATAAGGGCTGATAGGGTACTTACTGAAAAGTTATTCAAAAACCAGAATATTAAGGTCCTGGTATGCACTGCAACGTTAACCTGAGGAGTAAACCTACACAATATCATTCCATAATTCGACATTGCCTAAGACACAAAAACTTTACGTACTGAACTTCTAGATCTAAAACCTCTGCCTGTGACTTGTCTTGGAAACGATGCTATGTTCTTATCAAATAATTCTTGTTTGGGAGGGATATCATAGTTTTTTCAGTCTTCTGTGATTATTGCACCTTATTGTACAGTTGTACTTCATGCCTTCAATTATCGTAAATTATGTCATAAAATTTGCCATATGGAAATACCTATTTCACTTCATTGTAGAAGAATCCTGAGGTTAACATCACAGTGCAATCTTATCAAACGTCTTTTGTATACAAAACGTTTAGCTACAAGTTTTTCATCCGCCGATCATTTAAATGTTACTGTGCCGCAATTATCACAAGTATCATGTACGGTTGATTTTGGATATTATTTTATCATGATATGTGAAGTTTAAGCTTATTTGTAATTTTTTTGTTTATAGGTATGAAAAATTTATTGGCGTCTGATTCGTTCTCAATGTTTTTTTAGTTAAATCAAGATTTGATGATGTCAAAGGAGTCAGGCATTTATTTGGTGTGTTTATCCGTTTGCACTTCATGTTGTTTACTGAATACTGAATACATGAAAACTGCAGGGCGGGTCGGCTAAGGCAATGTCCCGGACGGGGGTAGCAGGTGGAAGGAGGTAGGTGGTTTATATTATTTATTATTCTGAGTAAGAAACTATTCTCTGCACTCGCAAAGTTCAATGTGGAATAATGGTTGCATCTTGCATGTATGTTATTTAGCGTTGTGGTTTACTGTTTGATTCCTTCTCCATGCAATCATTTACCAAAAATTCAACCAAAATTTCTCATTGCCTGGGTCAGCCTGAATGCTTCACCATTTATTTATGTAACATCAACATGAGTCTTGTTGATGACTTTTGTTTTTCAGTTCAATTAGATTGTGGGAGCGAAGGATCACTCCTTCATATAAAAGTAAACAAACGAAAAACCATTTAGTATTCTTTATCTTTTTAGCTATGCTCATATTCAAACACATCATTTTTATACTACTAGAATATGCAGTGAAAAAAATAGAACTACACACTAAAAAATGAAAAGCGTAAGAGGTTGGTAAAAGTTACTCTGCGTATCATTTACATATGTGCTTAAATTCAATTTTCTGTCACTAATGATTGCACTGCTATCCAGCCATAAAACTAGTTTAGTTATTACTTATTCCATCATTAACACAAACTCTAGTATTACTGACAAGAGATTTTTAACAACAATGTATACATTAAAAATCATCTTGAGCGATACTGCCATCATTAGATCGTGGGTACTTGCAGTTTAATTTTGCTGTTAATGCAAGAGTTGTTTTTTGTTGATTTTAAGGCCGACACCAGACATTTATTCCTTTAGGACAGTAAAATCTTAATGTAGTGAGTGACAAAGTCAAATAATTTGAACATTGATATGGATTTGGTGCATGTTTGGTGATGGTTACAGTTTGAAAGTGTTTCAAAACCATTATGCGATTTGATTCTTTGTTGATCAAAATATCAGCATGCTTTATGTATCCTCATTACACAACATCCTTTATAAAAGAACTATGAACTGACACCAAATTTGTTAAGTAAGATGATCTCATGAGTATATAATGAAATCCTTCCTAAGATAAACAACATATATTTAGATGTATAGAAAAAGCATGTGCAATTACAGCCTTATAGATTTATGCATGTTGTACGAAATATATGACTCGTCCTTCATTCTAATTTACATATATTGTTTTAGGCTCTCAATTATTCCTTTCAATTCTACAAATGTATGATATTTTTATTGACATGTTTCATCATGGGTATCCTGAATTCGAGCTATATTTAGTTTATGGATATCATCATAAATGGATGATTATAAGACCGACATGGATATTGTATACTTCAGTCTATGATAAGTATTATTTATTTTTTTAGCTTTCATTAATCCATCTCAATCTATGATAATTACAATTTACACCGAAAACCTTAATCTTCTGGCCTGTTATTTACTCTTGACATGTTATCATTTACATATTAATGAAATGGTCTTTTATTTATATATATTCTCAGATCTATGATAAATAGTATTTTCAATCCACACTTTGGCTTTTTTTTCTTTGAATGACATGATTCCGAAGCAGTCCAACCCTCGACTTAATCATTACCATTATTTTAAATAAGCTTATAAATTAAAAAAAAAATCCGACATGTGAACCAAATGAAATATTTAGATAAAAACTTAAAGAGGAAAAATCTACATTCCTTTTCTTCAAAACCTCTTTATCCCCAACTTGTGTTGTGCTAATCTAAAAGTGTTAAAAACCTAAAATGTGAAATATTTTGTAGGTATGATCTTGTTACTATCAAGATCATTCACAGAAAATTCTATATCATGTCAAAACTTTTATAATAAAAGAATACAATTAATACAAGCCATCAAAAATACTTATTTTAACCATCAGTTTCGAATATAATTTTTTAATTGAGTTTTAAATGATGCAAAAATTTATGGAGATCTTTACATAAACTGGGTCATATTTATACAAATCTGTTTCATTATGATAAATTTGGACACGATGATGAAGGGATGTTTTTCATTTATAACATATGTTACCCTCCAGTATTTAAGCTACTGTGCATGCGCGTGCTCACTAGCTCGTTTGCTCCTATCATAGCAGGTAACCCTTGTTAACTAATTTGAGATCCATTATGCCATCTTTTGCTAAAATACCATAGCATAGTTCCAATTCTCGGGTATGACAAATATGATAATTGATAATAATCATATTAAATTTTGAATATATTGAGTTGTAGTTTATGCAACAATGTACATCATAATCCCCGAATAGAAAATAACATCAGAAACTGCAAATCATATTTATTTGATAATAATCATATTTATTTGATAGTATTCTAGCATATACCCTAGCATTAATCCAGGTTATTTGATTTATGGTTGATTCGTCATGCATTGCGATTTAATATAGGCTTGTCAGCTAACCAAGTTATAATGACCCGCATTTTCAGCGGTATAATAATTAATTAATTTAATTATTTAAAAGGTGATTAAGAGGATTTATTGGTCGTTGAATTAAATAATAGTGAATATTTAATTTAAAATAATAATTAAATAATATATTAAATTCTGAAATAATCAGAATTGGCGGAAATGGCGATATGGTGTGAATTGGGAAATTCAAAAAATATATATTTCAGTTTAGGATTGAATGACGATAACGAATATATTATATAAACGAAGTTTGAATGTATAATTATATTATAATTAAAATCGAGCTCGAAATGGCGCTGCAGTTCGTAAATTGGCGATTCGAACTTCAATTGAATATACAGAAGCCGTTTTAAATTGGATTTCTGTGAAACAAGAAATGTTAGGAGCTGGTGGAGTATATCTTTCTAGTGGAAGAGAAAAATCGGGATTTCGTCGTGTAGATTTTGATTTATGTCCAAATCAAATTTTAGAAAAGTCGTTGTGGAATTCCTTTACAAATTATAAAGGAATTATTTATATTTTAAAAAGGAATTTCAATATAAATCGAATATCGGGTTGACCCAAATTTGAAATATCGAGTTAGAAATCCATATAAGATTTTTTTGAAGCTGTATGGTATTCCACTGTGAATATAGACGATAATATTTATTTTTAAATATTAAATTTAATTATATTTAAATACATTTATATATTTAAATGGGACATCCAGAGCTTTAAAAATAGCCAGTTTTGCAAACGACCTCAGAATTTGACGAAACCAATTTTGTTGGATCCGTAATATTTAATTATTGTTAGATTCCAAGTTCCGTGATTTTTAGAGTCACTGTGTGGCCGTACTGTTTTTTAGAGTGAAAAACAGTCAGTATTTTGACGATTAAAAATACGCTGTGTGAGCAAACGGAGTCGGAATTCGACGAAACCAGTTCCGTTGGGTCTGTAATGTCAAAATCTAGTAGTATGTCCATTTTCGTGATTTTTGGATATTGTATGGGACCGTAGGAATTTTTAGAAGACAAAAAGAGAATATAATTTAATCGAAATATTGTGCACCCTAAATTAGAATTTTGGAGATTTCACAGAATAAGTCAACTAGTCTATATTTTTATATTTTTAGAAACATGGGACATTGTTTGTCTCACCGGTATTTTTATTTTGGTCGATAGCGGTCTTTAAACGATAAAAATAAATGAAGCTTCAGACCAAACATATCCCTATATAATAACCTTTCCATCCTTAACCTAATCTCATTTCTCATTCTTTAGTCAACATTAGAATTCCGCCGCATCTTTCTCCATCAAACATTTCGCAGACTTCAAAAAATCACAAAGAAATCAAATAAATTGTTATAAATCAAAAACCATATATTTAAGAGATGCTTAGGACTTGTTCATCATTCTCATATGAGTTTTAGCTGGTTCGGTAAAATTGGGTTTCGCTGTTATTTACCCAGCGTGATTCTAGGGCGCCAGGAACCGAGTATTATCAACTGTAAGTTGGGGATGTTTGTTTTGGGTTCTGGAGATCGTGCAGCACCTCGTCCTTGGTTTCCCTGAGTTCGAAGCTGAAGTAGGTCGGTGGTTTTCTCCAGGGGCGAGCGAGGTTGCCTAAAGCGTGAGGCATTTGAAGGGACCGAGCTTCAAGCTATGGCAACGAAGTTGCAGAGCTTGCGAAGAGTTAAACGTTGGTGGTTTGGTGGGATTGGGTTGAGTGATGGTGGAGTATGAAAACGTGGAGGTCTTGTTCTAGGAATACATGGACAGGCGGTTCTATTTCCTGAGTTTGGGAAGAAGGCAGGGGAGTTGGGATACGAGTGGGCCTTGGTGTGGAAATGGGCTGGGGATTTAAGGCGAAGACCATTCAGAAAAAAAGAAATAAAGAGTAGTGGGCCATCTTGTTTGGTAAAGCCCAAATAATTTATGTATAAAGTTAATCCAATTTTAAATAGTGTATGAACTTATAAAATTCGTAACTATTACATACGATATCAGAAGTCGACAAATTCAAATCCGATAGGATCATATGGACAAGACCAACAACATGGAACCAGATAGGAATGGTCTGGATTTACGATGGAATAGAACATCGAATATGAAATCAACGACCGTAAATCGTTATTTAACGATTACGGACAATGTGAGTAAAACTCACTAACTCTGAACAGTTTATAATTTCATGTTGTATTTTTAGAACTGTTAAATATTGGCTGATTGACTGTGTGTTGACTGTTTGATTGAACTGCTGGTCAGTTGGTTGAATTTCTATATTGATTTTGTTTAAACAGAATATGTCATATGGAACTGAAAGTGATGTTAATTTTATTGTGTAACATCTGTGGATGCAGGGAAACAGGTTGGAGGAATCCGGCTGGATTCCTCAACAGCTATTTTATTATTTTCATATATTGTGATATATGACGTGGTTTATAATTTGTTGTTGATTATATGTGTATGGACAATATTTGACATCGTGATCTGATATGTTAAATACCATAACACACCGGAATGTGGAAAAGGGGAATTTTCAAATAGTAATTGAAAATAAAATATTTATAAAATCAAAAGTGTTTTATAAATGAAATATTTATAAATAGAAATCTTTATAGGTGAAATTATATAGAAAGGGAAATATTTATAAATGAAATATTTATAAAAAAGGGAATATTTATAAAATCATAAGATTTTATAAATGAGATATTTATTGGTTAAATAAATAGGAGATGTTAAACGAGATACTTATTTGTTAAGTAAATAGGTTATAAAATAGATATTGACTTAGGAAACATAATAAGTTATTAAAAGGATTATTTATTTATTAAATAAATAGAATAAGAAAAGGAGATATTTATTTGTTAAATAAATAAGATAAGATATAAGGAATATTTATTTAGAAAATAAATAAGATATTAATAAAGGAAATACTTAGGATAAATAAATAAGGTTAATAAAGGAAATACTTGGAAATAGAACCCTAAAAGGAATTATTTGCAAACCGTTTGCAAATAGAATTTGAAAAGGAAATATTTGTAAACCATTTACAAATAGGATTAAAAAGGGAATATTGGTAAAGGCATTTAGAAATAAATAGATTATAAAGGAAATATTTATCTTTGGATAATTAGATATATATAAGTCTGAACTTATATATGAAGAAGTAAACAGATAAAAGGAGCAGATTGATTTATAAATGATATTTATAAATTAAGTTAAATATTTATCATTTGGATAAATAGAATATATAAGTCAAGACTTATATAAAGAAGTAAGAATCGTTTTCAACATCGATGTTTGAAACTGAATAAGGACAAAGAGTTAACCATTAGGGTTAACCAGCTAGAGTAAAACCATTAGGGTTAACCAGTTAGAGTTACACCAGTTAGAGTTAACCAGTTAGAGTTAATCGATAGAGTTAAATCGCATTAGAGTTATTGAATAGAGTTAAACTAGTTAGAGTTAAACAGTTAGAGTTAATCGATAGAGTTAAATCGAACTAGAGATATTCGAAGTGAGATAATCGAATAGTAGATATTCGAAATGAGATAATCGAATAGTAGATATTCGTAGTGAGATAATCGAATAGTATATATTCGAAGTGAGATAATCGAATAGTAAATATTCGAAGTGAGATAATCGAATAGTAGATATTCGAAGTGAGATAATCGAATATAAGTATTCGAAAGTAAGCAAATCGAATATAAGTTATTCGAATAAAAGTTAATCCAGTTAGAGTTATTAGGTTGGAGTTATTCAAATAAGAGTTATAGATTAGAGTTAACCGAATAGGAGTAAATAAATTAGTCGTCGTTATATTATTCAAGTTAGGAAATTAAAGTCATATTAAAAATAATGTATTTCGGATGAAGGAGATTATAACACCATTGTTATAATCACGTAACCTGTAAAAGAAGGGGGTTCGTAAATAGAATCCGACGGTTCGTAAGGATGTGTTAAAGGGTTAAAAGATGAACTTACCCTATTTCGAGATTTGAAATGTTGTTCAGTTAAGGTCTGAGGGGCAGTTATACCCCAACTTAATTGACTTCGTTTTAAATTTAGAAATGGATAAGGTTCGAGAGTGAAAGTGGTTAATTGAATTATGTAAATAAGTATAGTGATTTGAGTTGTCGTCGCGATGTTGATTTAAACATCTGTTAAATCCAAGTAAAGAAGATTTGGAAATGTTTTCCAAATAGAATCAGAAACGTAATCAAATATTGAAATTTGAAATATGAATTAGTAAATGAAGTGTTCATGTATAAGGAGTTAAGAAATGGAGTTAAGCTAAATCATAATTTGAATGGAGACGTGTTAAGTTGAATGGTTTGCTAAGTGTCTATCTGATGTTGGTTTCGACCTTCGAGATTGGTACTTAGGGAATTTTTCTTAGACTAGTTTACAATCAGAGACTGATAGTTGTAGAAGAATAGTGATACGTAAATAAGTTATTGAAATGTTTTCCAGCGTTAACGTATATTTTCTAAACATAGAAAATAAGGAACATATGAATATATATATATATATATATATACGATTGATGGTTGATTTGATAGAATTTCCATCTGGAAATAATATCGTTGTTTGCACACTGTTTTTCTTTGATGGTTAAATCACAGACTATCGAAGTTTTGACCATTTTAACGTTGTTAATATGGAGAGACCAGTTGGATTATTATCCAAAGAACCACTCTGTATTGGCATAAGCGTTGTGAATCATATATGCCAAAGATAATTGAAGACGGAGTAAAGTGCAAGGGCTATTGTATAAGTCTTAGATAACAGTGCCTGAATATTGCCTTCGGTTCATCCTGTTCCTGGATGACTTGTATGGATGAATGTCTGACAGAGTATTTCCAGAAAGGTCACGTACATTGATTTCTTCAACCGTACCAAGAGTGGAAGCGGAGAAGGAAACTTCTTTAGCTAACACGTAATGTACTGTTGTAGACGTCAATTAGTGATTTTCGATGGATCTGACAATGTGGCATTCGAAGTGAATCTGATGTGATGATAAGGCGTAACCTCAAGCCTCATCAACCGGTAAATGATCGAAATCAGGCAGGTAGCATGGCTATGTAGGTCGCACCTATTAAGGTGTATAATCACCTGATCTAGAGTTTCATTTACTTCAAAAAAATCTATTGTTGATACTGTCCCATTCAGGAAACGGTTGCTGATCCCAACCGTTGGTGATATACATTCGATACACTCAAGCGAAATGAGTGGTCGGTCATGTGTGGCTGGGTTGCAAGATGTTCTTGTTGAACCCATTGTATTCCTCTCTAGAGGTACACTAGCGAAAGGTGTTCCATACCTTGTCATAGTTGGAAACCCATTACCCAATACGTGCTTGCGGTTTTGATTGTATACTATATAGGTAGACCGTGAGATGGAAGCGTTTCTTCTAGATGATTATTATATTGTGGTTGATAAATATTATTATAATATCAAAAGGTTTTTGATATAAAGATATTTTGGACTCTTATAAGGGAAAAACCCGTTCCGTTATACAGCGTGGTCTTATGAGATATCGTTTACTTGTTCGAACTGTTTTAAACTGTTTTACTCATACCAGTCCCATGACTGACCCGGAGTTTATTTTGTTTTGTTTTCCCTAAACTTTTGGGTGCCTAAATTTGTACGGGCAGTCAAGTAGTCGGGATTTTTCAGATACAGTTGGAGAGCTTGGAGCAGGAGGCTTCAGGATCATATAGCTATAGTTATTTCCGCTGTGTTGTAAGTGTTGTACTCTACAATGTTATTGTATATATATACTGTTTGTATTTCAAAAGTTATGTTATATTTTATTCGTTCCGCTGTGAGATTCATGTTTACTCTGATGATGATGTTCCTTCTTCTTCTTCTTCTATTCTAAGTTTCTACCTTATCTATTCTCACCCTCTAACTTCTTTCATTAACCATTCGGTTATTTTCGATCCTTGAATGTTCGATATGTGTTGTATATCGGATAACCAAGATCGCAAATTTCCGGGTCGTTACAGTTGGTATCAGAGCTTAAGTTAATTGAATTACCTTGGCTCTGTGGTGTGACTCAGTAGAGATAGGGTTAGTAATACCCTAGATTGAGTTGAGTGTATATATACGAGTGAACGTATTTGTTATTGATATGAAAATTGTTTTATATTGTGGAGATTTATTGGTTGAGTTGTTTATCGGTTCTGGTCGATCAGTTTGAGCCACTGTATCGGTAGGAGTTTCTAAACACTCGAATACGATGGGTCGACACGATATGTTTTGAAAAGAGGGGTAAATGAAATAAATTTACCCAAATTGTATCTTGATATAGAGAAATTAGTATATTGGATATTGGTTGTTATTATAATCAAGTAAGATTGTAATGGAGATGGTTATATATACATATAACCAATCAGAATTCATATAAGTGAAATATATGGAATCGAAATGAATTATATCTGAATTTAAATCAGATTTGGAATTAAAATCCCAGAATTTGGAAAAGAGTTTGTAAATAGACTTGGATTAAATATATGTAAATTTTAAGATCCTGGGAGATTTTAAATTGTATTCCAAGAAATTGTGAATGATATTTTGAACTGATTTCAAAATAAAAGTGTTTAAGAATGATTTTGAAAATGATATAGTATTGAACTTACTTCGATAGCTGGGAAATAACCCCGATGATGAGCTAGACATCATCGTTGTTCATTTTCGAGTTGTTGAGTGATGGATTACTACCAAAGGAATTTGTTTTTGAATTGTTTTGAGAAAAACAAAGCTGTTTAGAACTCCCAGAATTTGGTTTGTTTAATTTAAGACAAATTAAATAGGAATTTGTAAAAGCAAATTGGAATTAAAGTAAAGCCAGTTAAGTGGTAATAGAAATTGATTTGAAATAATATTGTGTTGGTAAGTTAAGGATTCGGGATCAAGAACGAAACTTGAGTTTGAAATGAAAATTTGGCTTGGTAAAAAGCGAATGATTGTGTTGGAGATAAAAGTGATTTCAGAATTTGATTGGGATAACATTGGTATATGCTGAGTTGATAGCATATGGAAGTGATAGAGTTGACTTACCCGACAAAAGGTACAAGTTTATATTTCACATGGTATGAGGTTTTGATGAGCCGAACTGGCAAGCCGCTTGGCTGTTTGATTTTCTTTTAAGTTGGAGAAGGCCCAGAGAGGCGAGTTGGAGTTTGACCTATTTACCAGTACAAAGGAGGTGCTGGCGAAATTTTTCGAAAAGTCAAGGCGTTATAAAATTTTCAGGATTTTTGGAAATTTTCGTTGATAAGAATTAAATAAATTTTTAATTAAAATTAAATTAGTTCAGTTGAAACTGAAGTTAAGAAGTGAACAAATATGTTCTAACCGGTCGATATGGTTTGTTTCCTACCTTAGCAATTTCGAGGACGAAATTATTTTAAGTGGAGAAGAATGTAATGACCCGCATTTTCAGCGGTATAATAATTAATTTATTTAATTATTTAAAAGGTGATTAAGAGGATTTAATGGTCGTTAATTTAAATAATAGTGAATATTTAATTTAAAATAATAATTAAATAATATATTAAATTCTGAAATAATCAAAATTGGTTGAAATGGCGATATGGTGTGAATTGGGAAATTCAAAATATATATATTTCAGTTTAGGATTGAATGACGATAACGAATATATTATATAAACGAAGTTTGAACGTATAATTATATTATAATTAAAATCGAGCTTGAAATGGCGCTGCAGTTAATAAATTGGCGATTCAAACTTCAATTGAATATACAGAAGCCGTTTTAAATTGGATTTCTGTGAAACAAGAAACGTTAGGAGCTGGTGGAGTATATCTTTCTAGTGGAAGAGAAAAATCAGGATTTCGTCGTGTAGATTTTGATTTATGTCCAAATCAAATTTTAGAAAAGTCGTTGTGGAATTCCTTTATAAATTATAAAGGAATTATTTATTAAAAAGGAATTTCAATACAAATCGAATATCGGGTTGACCTAGATTTGAAATATCGAGTTAGAAATCCATATAAGATTTTTCTGAAGCTGTATGGTATTCCACTGTGAATATATACGATAATATTTATTTTTAAATATTTAATTTAATTATATTTAAATATATTTATATATTTAAATGGGTCATCCAGAGCTTTAAAAATAGCCAGTTCTGCAAAAGACCTCAGAATTTGACGAAATCAATTTTGTTGGATATGCAATATTTAATTATTGTTAGATTCCAAGTTCCGTGATTTTTAGAGTCACTGTGTGGCCGTATAGATTTTTAGAGTGAAAACAGTCAGAATTTTGACGATTAAAAATACGCTGTGTGAGCAAACGGAGTCAGAATTCGACGAAACCAGTTCCATTGGGTCTGTAATGTCAAACTCTAGTAGTATGTCCATTTTCGTGATTTTTGGATATTGTACGGGACCGTAGGAATTTTTAGAAGACAAAAAGAGAATATAATTTAATCGAAATATTGTGCACCCTAAATTAGTATTTTGGAGATTTCACAAAATAAGTCAATTAGTCTATATTTTTATATTTTTAGAATCATGGGATATTGCATGTCTCACCGGTATTTTTATTTTGGTCGATAGCGGTCTTTAAACGATAAAAATAAATGAAGCTTCGGACCAAACATATCCTTATATAATAACCTTTCCGTCCTTAGCCTAATCTCATTTCTCATTCTTTGGTCAACATCAGAATTCCGCCGCATCTTTCTCCCTCAAACATTTCGCAGACTTCAAAAAATCACAAAGAAATCAAATAAATTTTTATAAATCGAAAACCATATATTTATGAGATGCTTAGGACTTGTTCATCATTCTCATATGAGTTTTAGTTGGTTCGGTGAAATTGTGTTTCGCTGTTATTTACCCAGCGTGATCGTAGTGCGCCAGGAATCAAGTATTACCATTTGTAATTCGAGTTGGGGATGTTTGTTTTGGGATCTGGAGATCGTGTAGCACCTCGTCCTTGGTTTCCCTGAGTTCGGAGCTGAAGTAGGTCGGTGGTTTTCTCCAAGGGCGAGCGAGGTTGCCTGAAGCATGAGGCATTTGAAGGGACCGAGCTTTAAGCTATGGCAACAAAGTTGAAAAGCTTGCGAAGAGTTAAACGTTGGTGGTTTGGTAGGATTGGGTTGAGTGATGGTGGAGTATGGAAACGTGGAGGTCTTGTTCCAGGAATACATGGACAGGCGGTTCTATTTCCTGAGTTTGGGAAGAAGGCAGGGGAGTTGGGATACGAGTGGGCTTTGGTGTGGAAATGGGCTGGAGATTTAAGGCGAAGACCATTCAGAAAAAAGGAAATAAAGAGTAGTGGGCCATCTTGTTTGGTAAAGCCCAAATAATTTATGTATAAAGTTAATCCAATTTTAAATAGTGTATGAACGTATAAAATTCGTAGCTATCACATACGATATCAAAAGCCGACAAATTCAAATCCGATAGGATCATATGGACAAGACCAACAACATGGAACCAGATAGGAATGATTTAAAGCTGGTCTGGATTTATGACGGAATAGAACATCGAATCTGAAATCACAACCGTAAATCGCTATTTAACGATTACAGACAATGTGAGTAAAACTCACTAACTCTGAACAGTTTATAATTTCATGTTGTATTTTTAGAACTGTTAAATATTGGCTGATTGACTGTGTGTTGACTGTTTGATTGAACTGCTAGTTAGTTAGTTGAATTTCTATATTGATTTTGTTTAAACAGAATATATCATATGAAACTGAAAGTGATGATTTTATTGTGAAACATCTGTGGATGCAGGGAAACAGGTTGGAGGAATCCGATCGGATTCCTCAACAGTTATTTAATTATTTTCATATATTGTGATATATGATGTGGTTTATAATCTGTCGTTGATTATATGTGTATGGACAATATTTGACATCGTGATTTGATATGTTAAATACCATAACATACCGGAATGTGGAAAAGGGGAATTTTCAAATGGTATTTGAAAATAAAATATTTATAAAATCAAAAGGGTTTTATAAATGAAATATTTATAAATAGAAATCTTTATAGGTGAAATTATATAGAAAGGGAAATATTTATAAATGAAATATTTATAAAGAAAAGGGAATATTTATAAAATCATAAGATTTTATAAATGAGATATTTATTGATTAAATAAATAGGAGATGTTAAACGAGATACTTATTTGTTAAGTAAATAAGTTATAAAAGAGATATTGACTTAGGAAACAGAATAAGTTATTAAAAGGATTATTTATTTGTTAAATAAATAGAATAAGAAAACGAGATATTTATTTGTTAAATAAATAAGATAATATATAAGGAATATTTATTTAGAAAATAAATAAGATATTAATAAAGGAAATACTTAGTATAAATAAATAAGGTTAATAAAGGAAATACTTGGAAATAGAACCCTAAAAGGAATTATTTGCAAACCATTTGCAAATAGAATTTGAAAAGGAAATATTTGTAAACCATTTACAAATAGGATTAAAAAGGGAATATTGGTAAAGGCATTTAGAAATAAATAGATTATAAAGGAAATATTTATCTTTGGATAAATAGATATATATAAGTCTGAACTTATACATGAAGAAGTAAACAGATAAAAGGAGCAGACTGATTTATAAATGATATTTATAAATTAAGTTAAATATTTATCATTTGGATAAATAGAATATATAAGTCTTGACTTATATAAAGAAGTAAGAATCGTTTTCAACATCGATGTTTGAAACTGAATAAGGACGAAGAGTTAACCATTAGGGTTAACCAGCTAGAGTAAAACCACTAGGGTTAACTAGTTAGAGTTAAACCAGTTAGAGTTAACCAGTTAGAGTTAATCGATAGAGTTAAATCGAACTAGAGTTATTGAATAGAGTTAAACCAGTTAGGGTTAAACAGTTAGAGTTAATCGATAGAGTTTAATCAAACTAGAGATATTCGAAGTGAGATAATGGAATAGTAGATATTTGAAGTGAGATAATCGAATAGTAGATATTAGAAGTGAGATAATCGAATAGTAGATATTAGAAGTAAGATAATCGAATAGTAGATATTCGAAGTGAAATAATCGAATTGTAGATATTCGAAGTGAGATAATCGAATATAAGTATTTGAAAGTAAGCAAATCGTGTATAAGTTATTCGAATAAGTTATTCGAATAAGAGTTAATCCAGTTAGAGTTATTAGGTTGGAGTTATTCAAATAAGAGTTATAGACTAAAGTTAACCGAACAGGAGTAAATAAAGTAGTTGTCGTTATATTATTCGAGTTAGGAAATAAAAGTCATATTAAAGATAATATATTTCGGATGCAGGAGATTATAACACCATTGTTATAATCACGTAACTTGTAAAAGAAGGGGGTTCGTAAATAGAATCCGAGGGTTCGTAAGGAAGTGTTAAAGGGTTAAAAGATGAACTTACCCTATTTCGAGATTTGAAATGTTGTTCAGTTAAGGTCTGAGAGGTAGTTATACCCCAACTTGATTGACTTCATTTTAAATTTAGAAATGGTTAAGGTTCGAGAGTGAAAGTGGTTAAGTGAATTTAGTAAATAAGTATAGTGATTTGAGTTGTCGTCGCGATGTTGATTTAAACATCTGTTAAATCCAAGTAAAGCAGATTTGGAAATGTTTTCCAAATAGAATCAGAAACGTAATCAAATATTGAAATTTGTAATATGAATTAGTAAAGGAAGTGTTCATGTATAAGGAGTTAAGAAATGGAGTTAAGCTAAATCAGAATTTGAATGGAGACTTGTTAAGTTGAATGGTTTGCTAAGTGTCTATCTGATGTTGGTTTCGACCTTCGGGATTGGTACTTAGGGAATTGTTCTTGTACTAGTTTACAATCAGAGACTGATAGTTGTAGAAGAATAGTGATACGTAAATAAGTTATGGAGATGTTTTCCAGTGTTAACGTATATTTTCTAAACATAGAAAATAAGGAACATATGAATATATATATATATATATATGATTGATGGTTGATTTGATAGAATTTCCAATTGGAAAAAATATCATTGTTTGCACACTGTTTTTCTTTGATGGTTAAATCACAGACTATCGAAGTTTTGACCATTTTAACGTTGTTAATATGGAGAGACCGGTTGGATTATTATCCAAAGAACCACTCTGTATTGGCATAAGCGTTGCAAATCATATATGCCAAAGATAATTGAAGACGGAGTAAAGTGCAAGGGCTATTGTATAAGTCTTAGATAACATTGCCTAAGATGGATGTATTGAATATTGCCTTCGGTTCATCCTGTTCCTGGATGACTTGTATGGATGAATGTCTGACAGAGTATTTTCAGAAAGGTCACGTACAATGATTTCTTCAACTGTACCAAGAGTGGAAACGGAGAAGGAAACTTCTTTAGCTAACACGTAATGTACTGTTGTAGACGTCAATTAGTGATTTTCGATGGATCTGACAATGTGGCATTCGAAGTGAATCTGATGTGATGATAAGGCGTAACCTCAAGCCTCATCAACCGGTAAATGATCGAAATCAGGCAGGTAGCATGGCTATGTAGGTCGCACCTATTAAGGTGTATAATCACCTGATCTAGAGTTTCATTTACTTCAAAAAAATCTATTGTTGATACTGTCCCATTCAGGAAACGGTTGCTGATCCCAACCGTTGGTGATATACATTCGATACACTCAAGCGAAATGAGTGGTCGGTCATGTGTGGCTGGGTTGCAAGATGTTCTTGTTGAACCCATTGTATTCCTCTCTAGAGGTACACTAGCGAAAGGTGTTCCATACCTTGTCATAGTTGGAAACCCATTACCCAATACGTGCTTGCGGTTTTGATTGTATACTATATAGGTAGACCGTGAGATGGAAGCGTTTCTTCTAGATGATTATTATATTGTGGTTGATAAATATTATTATAATATCAAAAGGTTTTTGATATAAAGATATTTTGGACTCTTATAAGGGAAAAACCCGTTCCGTTATACAGCGTGGTCTTATGAGATATCGTTTACTTGTTCGAACTGTTTTAAACTGTTTTACTCATACCAGTCCCATGACTGACCCGGATTTTATTTTGTTTTGTTTTCCCTAAACTCTTGGGTGCCTAAATTTGTACAGGCAGTCAAGTAGTCGGGATTTTTCAGATACAGTTGGAGAGCTTGGAGAAGGAGGCTTCAGGATCATATAGCTATAATTATTTCCGCTGTGTTGTAAGTGTTGTACTCTGCAATGTTATTGTATATATATACTGTTTGTATTTCAAAAGTTATGTTATATTTTAGTTGTTCCGCTGTGAAATTCGTGTTTACTCTGATGATGATGTTCTTCTTCTTCTTTTATTCTAAGTTTCTACCTTATCTATTCTTACCTCTAACTTCTTTCATTAACCATTCAGTTATTTTCTATCCTTGGATGTTCGATATGTGTTGTATATCGGATAACCAAGATCGCAAATTTCCGGGTCGTTACTCAAGTACATGGCATGTTTCAACAAAAAATTAAGTTAATATCGTATTCAAAAATCGATACACGTTCTAATGTTCAATTTCTCTGTTCTTCAGTATGCGTGCGTTATATCGATTACTGACAAAATCAATAAAAAAAAGAAATAGTCATCAATTCTGCTTAAAAGCTGTGTATTAAAATCCTTTTTTCCTTTATTAGTAGTTGTTATAATGTCTGAGTTCTGACTTTTGAATACTGCAATATTTTTGCTGCATGTATGACAGTTTTTCGGAATGATTTATCGATTATGGAGTTAATATTGTTAAAGATGGTGGTTGAAGTAGCCTTGAAACCTTGAGCAGGCAATGCTATCGTTTATATAGTTGATAAATACCTATTTTATAGTTTAACAAACTAGTGTGACACTATGATTCTAGGTCTTCACATCTTGGCATCATACAGTTGAGTACTTGCAGAAATACTTTATAAAGAACATTGTCAGTTTTCTTAAGTGAGTAATCAGTCTGAAATTGCATCATATATACTTATGTACACCAAACGTTTTCTTATTTACTTCTTTTCTTTCTATTCTGATGTAGTGTTACAGCTCCAATAAGTTTTTTTTTGAAAATTATAACGTGCAAGACTTAAATGGCTGATGCGGTTTCCCTTTCGTTGAGAAACTTATAAAGATTGGACCACCAACTGAACTTAAAGGTATAATTTGGTTGTAATTTATACTTGATCTCCTATTAATTCAGTTTGACGTTTCTCAATTGGATTCAAAATGTGATAACATGTTAAACATTTAATCACAAATAGCATGCATGCTACTCTTTATATGTTTTGTTGAATATCAACTAAAAGAAAATAGCAGTAAGTTTAGCATGAACAAGGCGAGTTTAGTGACTTTTGTACTAACAACATGCATCCATGGTACTGGTTATTAATGATAATCTAGTACACTAAGAATGAAATGGTTCATTAAAAGCAAATTTTCTTTTGCTTCCAAAGACAAAAAAAATCATTAAGTCTGGCTGAACGTCATGTTAAAAAAAAACTTAAATAACTTTAGCTGATTCTACTTCTAACTATCAAAGCTAATAGATAATTGCTTTCAAAACAAGTCAACTTTTAAAGTCATTGATTTATGCATTTAAATTTATTTTATTGACTTTTTATTTGGTTATGTAGTCTTTAATTCACGTAAATGTCATCAAATTCATGGACTGCATTTAATTTTTGAACTTACATAAATTTTAAACTTAATGGTATTTGTCATGTATTAAGGTAGGAGATAAATTAATAATTTACTGAATCACGGAATCAGAATCATGGGCTTGGGCCTAGCCCAATCCTTTCCATGACGTGGGGTCTGGACATGCTGCTTCGCTTCCCTGTGTTAGGTTTGCAGTTTGGAGTCTAGCTCAGCGAGCTGGGACCTCATCAACAAAGTCTTAAGTCGAACCCTATCGTCTCTATTTGCTAGAAGGTTAGAAGAGTCAACAGAGGAGTAGAAAGATTGACACAGAAAGGCATGTGCACACACCCATCGCAGACATGTGTTATTTTCCAACTTATGGCGTTTGTAGCCTGATCTATATATTTTGTTTTGGGGTTCTGCTACTACTGATCTTATTATTGTCATGTTCGTTATACAGCCATTACAAAGCAAAGGTATAATGTATGATTGATCTGATTTTAATAGGGAGAGACCATTGCATTGCACTTTACATTAACGTGTAAGGCTGGACATATTGCAATGGACACTAGGCATTCAGCGGAATATCATACACGTGACTCAGAACTTGTACCTCGGTATGCAGATTCAGCGTATACTTCAGCTACCTATCTTTATGGTCATGCTGAATCTTCTCAAGATTACCATGCTTAGAATCCAATTTGATCAGACAGGTATATGAGATGTTGCTTGGATACTTTGTTCATGTCGTATCATTAATCAGTTGCTTTTTGTTCAACCTGATTTTGGATTGTGTCAACTAATTTTGTTGCAAATATGTCTTTTATTAAATAAGCAATGTACCTAGTTACCTACTGCCTTTTCAAAAAATAGGACTTACTGCCTTATCAGAAAATCATATTTGAGTATTTAGTAAATTAGGTAGAATTGTATAATTACAGATGCCAACTAGCGCTTCTTCTTTTATAAAATGAAATAAAATAAAATAAAATCTTGTGAATTCCTAGTATTTTACATAAATAGATGAATTAGGAATGTTTTTTCAGCTACCTTCTCTACAAGAAGTGAAGATTTGGATATTCGTTATATGCTAAACTCAAATTATTTTAAGTCGTTAAGTGATAATTGAAAGCATCTACTGACTAGCCTAAAGGGTTTAGATGATGTAGAGGAAGTGGAATGTGGAACGAGTGGATGACTATCCTACGCTTGTTTGATAAAAAAAGTTCTTCATATCTTCTTTGTAATAAATTAATTTCCATAACTCTATTTTGCTGTCCTTCTTTATGCCCACTTTATTATTTCCTTCTTTAAAATCTGATATGGACGCTGAAAGACTAGTACAACATTTTATTTTATTTTGACAGGAATTTTTTTTAAAATAGCTTAAGACCAATCTACATAAAAAATAATACACAATGAAAATCACATGATTTTTTATACAACTGAGAAACATACACAATTACGGACCTTTAGCCGTAGTTTTTACTTTTTTTCCAGACTATTTACAGAGTTAAGTCAAAAATGAAGCCGGGAAATAATTCATATATCTGTGAGTTAGTTGCATCCTTAAAAAGATAGATTTGATTTTTTTCCCCCTGTGTGAGCAGGTCAGATTCCACTGGTCACCCATCTCTTAAGACTACAAATTGGCATGTATAAGTTAAAAAAGGTTGGAAGGCATCAAAATAAATATGACACTTCATTAGCTTTCTTGTACGTCCTGCTGTGCGTCTACCTTTAAATATTACTTTTATAGGGGCTTGCACGGAAGTACCGCTGCTTTATGATCTATGTTCATTCAAATGGTATGATAGTAGACAGGCCCGGTCCAAGTAGAATTTAGGCCCTGGGCAAACCAACTGACAAGTGACTGGATCAAAAAAAATTGAAGTATAAAACAAATAAAGTGATAAGTGCAGCAACAAAGGATTGAACCCAGCACTACTGGAATCCAAGCTGCATGCATTACGGCCTTCACCAAGAAAACTTCACTGAGAAACAATGTTACAATTCTTTATTTTAATGCAAGACTTCAACAAATTGGGCCCTCCCCACCACCTTGGGCCCTGGGCTGTCGCCCAGACAGCCCAGGCCCAGGGCCGGCTCTGATAGTAGATGATGAGTATGTGATTGTGGGATCTGCAAACATAAACTAGAGGCCTTCGGAAGGTACCAGGGATACTAAGATTGCCATGGGTGCGTATCAACCTGAGTATACCTGGGCTAGAAAACATTCTCGACCATATGGACAGGTAATTACAAGCATAACTATCTGATAGTCCATAAAAAATAGGATACAGAAGATATATAGTTAGACACCCTTAATGTCTATGATACTAGTGTTTGTTGTGTTATAAATGGTCCCTTGTTTTTTTTTTTTGATGGAAACAAGAATGTATTATAGCAAATAGCTTTGCAATATTTTCGAGACGGGAAATTGAAAACGCTTGGTTTATAGGTTTTACCTCTTTTTAATTTGTTTGCTAAGAAAAAAAGGAAAAATAAAATAGAGAAAACAAACTTGATTTGTAGTTCATATGTTAAATCCATTTTCAGTGTTCTGGTAAACTAAAAATTTGGAATTTTCCAAAATGACTAACCAAATGGATCTTTATACCTTTTCTAAATTTACGTTTTGAACTTTCCCCTTCAACTGTTTCGTATGTTTTTTTGTCCTGGTTTCCTATTCTAGGGAGCATTGCATGAAAATACTGCCCTACGGATTATTTAGGTGATAATATATGCTTGACCTCAAACGTTTTTTTTATTAGTATAAGTTAACCTATCTTTGAATTACAAAGACCACGATGATATGTAGTTAACTTGCATTAATTTTTGATAATTTGTATATTGGGTCTAACTTGAGTAACTTTATGCTGCATAGATATATGGCTATAGAATGTCGTTATAGGCTGAGCGCCCTGGATTTCTTGAGGTCTCTTTTACTCTACCTTAAAGCCTTCTATGCATGAGAAGAATCAGAGAACTCGGCGAATATAACTGGAAACAATTTGTACGCCCTGAGGTTGTTGACATGAAAGGGCATCTAATTATGTACCCAGTTGAGGTCAGTAGAAAAGGGAAGGTTACACCACTTCCTGATTGCCAGACCTTTCCAGATTTGGGTAGGAAAATTTATGGATCATTTTTCACTGTTCAGGAGAATCTTACTATATGAATAAGAATGTTGTAGATTACACCGAAGAACATGGGTATGTACTTATTCTACCATTGTGTTTTATACATTAAGAAATTTTGATTCAGAAAGAGACCATAGTTGAATTTTCCCTTGGAGAGTTTCAATTATCAATGAGATTCATTCTACTATAGCAGTTGCTGAATAGTGTACTATATAGAGTGACGTTGTTAAATTGTAAAGCTGCTATTCTTCAGATCCGTAATGTAGTGATTGTATATTTTTATGGTTAATATATTTCCTTGTACATATTATCAAAATATTCAGTGGTTTTATTTGGATGATTGATAGGTTATACATACATACATAAATACATATATATATAATTATAATTGTGATGATACTGGGTAATTGAGCAAGGTGAATGCTGCTCTTTGGGCTTCGCTCGAGAGTCTCATTTACATTGGTTCTAGCTGATTGTGTAAGATTTTGTATTTCTCTTTTTCTTTTTCTTTTTTAAAAATAAATAAATTTGCATTTGTTGTAGTAGTAAAATAGATGCAAATGCACTGAAGAGGAAAACTACCATGCACAACATTTGCATCTGCTGCAGTAGTAAAACAGACGCAAATGCGCTGGTATTTGCGTCCAATATACACTATAGCAGACACAAATATATCAACTTTGCTTCTGTCGAACAACAGATGCAAAAATATTTTAACATTTGCGTCCATTATATTTGCATCCACATTTAACAGATGCAAATAATGTGAAATATTGGACATAAATACCCTGTTTTGTACTAGTGTCCTTCGTTCGATTCTAATGTGTCTTGTTCTCGAGCTCTGTAAACCAAAGCTCTGATACCACGTGTAACGACCCGAACTTACCCGTAAAGGGAAGCTCAGATTGAGTTGAGAACACGACAAATCAGAACACAAACAGAAGAACATTTCATTGCTTATGACAATAATTTACATAAGAGTACAAGAATATACAGAGTATGAACAAATAATATACATTTGATAAATATCAGAGATTTACAAATTACAATGCAGCGGAAAATAATACAAAAATACAACTGAAAGAGATAAATGGATACTGAGCTTTCAGAATATCGTTCCAGCTGTAAACCAAGATCATGTAAATATAAATCTGCAAAACAAAACTACTAGCTGCCCATGTGGAAAATAAGGGCACCCAGAGTTTAGGTTAAAACAATAAACTCTAGGTCAGTCATGTGACTTGTGTGAGAACTAAAAATAGTTATTAAATCCTTTATTTTAAAAGTAAATCAAGGGACCACGCCACATAACACGGAACGGGTTTCCTCCCAAGATTACCAGTGCACAGAATAATCAGTGCAATGCTGTTTAGAAAAATGAAGCTATTATAAGACTTAGGTCCCATTACACAATGGAACGTAAGCCGGAGGATAGAGTTTTACCTTATAATAGCCAAACATGCATGGTACGTTTAAAACAAATCATTTTGATACTATTTATAATGTAAAGTATATGAAAACAACTTTAAATATAAATGTGTCAATCATAGACGACATAGTGCCGCATCCCACAATGTCGCCATACTTGGCTCTACAAATAAAACCGAATGTCACGTATTGGAAATTGGATTTCAGTCATGAGTCGAGGCAACGGATGTACTCCTCGCCGGCTTTGAGACACTCTAGAAAATGCCTCAGGATCTCCCGCAGTAGACCTTGGATCCTCCAAGGCCGGTCCTCCCTTACGTTTGAGGATTAGTATTCCTGAACACACGTTTCCCGGTCCTATAGGACCTATATCCGTTGGCTCCCGCAGTAGCCGATATATCCGAGGCGCATCGCATTACAACAACCACATAGGTAAAAATAATATAAATGTCAGGGCTTGTAAATGCTGACACCACCCATAGCTAGAAAGAAACATCATGTTCTCCTTGGGTCCCTTATCCCGTTTTTAACTCATACCGAGGTGTGAGGCTCGCAAATTAATGCTATACATAAAGCTTTGCTATATTAAAGCCGTGCTTTGATCATCAACCACAAGACTCTGCTTTTCAAAAGAAGCCTTGATCATCTGGATCTCTGCGTGCCACTCAGGCAATTAACGCTATGCGACTAATGTATATCGATATATAACCTCTGAGCTCATACATCTCTGAGAAGGCCGTTAAGCAAGAGAATAAATTCTCTACCGCCAAATAGATATATATTAAATAGAAATCAACCAACACAGAATAAAATCCAAAGCCAGACACACACCCATTTACAAGTTCGTTCTAGGTCTGAACGAAACCGGAGGCGCCTTATTCCTCGTTCCATATGTCCAATACAGGAGAGAGGCCCTCGCATATCCGGTCTATCTCCAAGTACGTCTGGACGATCACCACTTATTACCTTGTCTTGGGTATACAACCCAATCAAGACATCATAATCATCCAAACGATGTGAAGACCTCCAGTTTTCAACCACCGTCTTCATCATCGACTTATCGTCGAATCAATTATTCAGAATGGGTATAAACCCGGCCTTTCCGAATAACTCGTGTATATAATAAACAAGTGCTATAAAAACACAACATACACCTCATTCCAATTCAAAATATTTTTTTATTTAAATATTCATATCCTTTGGGAAAAGTTCCCATTAATTTTATCAAAGATAAATTCTTTTAAATATTTTCTTTAATCTTCCTTTGAATATCAATTCTAACCATTTAAGGTTTTCCAAACTAGTCGGGATTAACGCACCTTACGGAAGTAACCATTTATTTAATCTCCCAATCCCAACTCATTCATCCCATGGGGCAAAACTGGTAATACTTCATATCTAGCACCACGGTGTTATTGGTAAATTTAATTACCATTTCACGTTCAAATCTAATTACAAATTTAACTATCGCTAGGAGCAAAACTTGTGATACTTCATTCTCGATCATTTCCTAAATTTGATAATTTAAATTAACAATTCCCATTTCAATCTAATTAAAGATTCACTAAAAATCTACTCAGTTTTAATTTTCCCAAAAATCAATATTAATGATTATTTAACTTTGGAGACATAAACATGTCGCATCGACAATCTATACCGTACTTTTAATTTCTACCAATATATGACCTCTAAGCTCGTACGTCTTAGAGAAGGGTGTTAAGCAACAGAATAAATTCTATGCCACCAAACAGATGTATATTTAGCAGAGATCAACCATACAGGTCGAAATACAATGTTAGACATGTAATCCTGTCTTTAACCGGGTTAAAGAACTAATGTCATTTAAGGCACAGTTCACGATAAACACAAATCACATTCCATTAATTATGGAATCTTCACGGAAAACAGATCAATATATAATCGATATCAATTTCCGTATCCGACTAATAATATAAATGGAATAAAGACAAAGCCTCTTAAATTCCATATGTATTAACAGTCTTCCTCCACAGAAGCTCATTTCGATTATTATCAAATCGAATTCCAGTCAATTCCAATTTAATATATTAAATTGGAAAATTTTATTTTGGAAAATTTTATTTTGGAAAATTTTCGTTAAATCTTAATAAAAAGATTTATAAATTCCAAATCACATTTCACTGTAAATCGGGTTAAAGAACGGATGTCATCAAAAACACAGTTCACAATAAACCCAATTCACATTCCACTTTCAATTCCAATTAAATGTTAATTAATTGGTAATTCTTCTTTAAATCTTAATTAAAAGATTTATTCTTTTCACATTGGGTTTAAGAACAGTGTCATTCAAAACACAGTTCACCACAAACCCAAAATCCAATTCAATATTAAATACAAGGTTCTGAATAGAAATTATATCGGATTATATTCAATATCATATTCTGAAATCAACAAATATCGTATTGGGAATAATGATATATATATATATATATATATATATATATCTTCCAAATTCCTCCACAATATCTATATAATCACAGAATCCAATATCGAAATATTCCGAGGATAATTTCAATTCAAATCCATTCCAATTCATATATTGGAAATTCTGCTTATTTTTAAAACCATTTCAAATCCAATTTATTTATTTAAAAATATTTGGTTATAATCCTAGTTCATATCTAGTTCATTTTGATAAAAAAATATTTTTATCTCCACAAATGTGGAATTTTTCATCCTAATTTTTCCAAATCATTTATTATGATTTTACACTAATTATCGATATTTTTAATAATTTTATCAAGGCATGTACAGTCGATTTCCATAAATGGTCATCGAACTGCACTTACAGCGACCTTTTCCAAATTTGATTTGGACATAATTCCAAATCCAACTGTTAGATTTCATACCTCTTGCATTCGTTGGAAAGTTCTTTTCGATACAAACCCAATGTTTCTGGTTTTAGGAGAATCCGACGGTCGGATCTCCCGTAATGTCCATTCGAAATCAATGGTCGAAATTAATGAACTACCGCGGCGCGGCGTGTTCTATTCAGGCCATTAAATATATAAAATATATATTTCATCGATTTCCATTTAAAACGTATTTTATAAATCGTTTAAAATTCATTTTCAAAACGATTTCAATTTCCTATTCAATTTTAAATCAAAAGTGTATATTCCATATCATTAATATATAAATTATAAAACTTTCAAAACATTAGATTTTGAAATCACTTCCTTTTCGATATTCATTATAAAAATAAATAAAATCGATATAAAAATCGTTTACATCAAAATGGTGTTAATCTAATCAAAATGGCTTTATATATTTAAATATTTTCATGTCCATCCCAAATCGGACATCAAAATCAAATTTTGATCTTTTACCGAATATTATTTTAAAATATTCATTATTTTAAAATATTCGTTATTTTAAAATATTCAATCTTTCTGAACCGGAATCAGACACAGTCAATTACCATATAATGTTATTTATATGGATTTCATCCACACATGTACACAACAATAATCAAAAATAGACAAGCATCATCCAGAGTGCATTACACAACTGCATAAGCGTTAAATATAAATAATTAACGCTTACAACTTCCTGTCAACCCATCGATTGACACACAACTAAATATTGGGATTAGTGTATGTCCAATATCATCCCAATACCCGTGTGGGGTTTTCAAACAACAAACACTGAATATTATCTGTGTAGTTGGGCGATGTGTAAAATTTATCGTCCTAATCAATATCATTCAAATATGTGTACATAAACAAATTGTCTGATTTGTAAATGAATATTTATTTTATTCATATACACGTTAAAAATTATAATTTTAACTATTAAATATTTTATTCAACACACTAATATTTTATTTTTCCATTACACATTAAAAATGATATTTTTAATGATTATATATTTTTGAATATTTTATTTATTCCATTCCACATCACAATCAATTTTCACAACACAATCAAATCAAACAAGTTGTCCATGGTTTGTGGACGACGAGTGTCGGGTGCTGCTAAGCACCGTCTGCATCCTAGTATATATTTCAACTAGAAAATAAAATTAAAGTGAGAAGTTCTCACCTTTGTGATCCACTCCGTCATTCTTTATTTCTAAACGGTTCGGATTTGGATTTGATTACCGTTGGTTCCATCGCAATCTATTTTCACGCTGTTCATAGTAAAATCACATTTTTAATATGCTACTTCATTATAAAAATCATATTTTTTTAACGTTACTATATAAATAATATTTTTACAATGCTATTTATGTAATAAAAATCATTTTTTTTGCAAGGCTTACGGGGTTGAGTGGACCCCTACCACTTTTATTCAAGAACCGGAGAAAGAAAAGAAAATACAACACACACAAGAAAACGTAGGAACACGGTTCTTCAAGCACAAGGAAAACAACACACAAACACAAAGATTACTTTACAAGAGATTGTTCAGAATACCCGGGTCAAAAGTAAAATTTAACAGTCTAACCCCATCTCTGATGACCTGCCTTACATGCTTCCGTAGACTCGCACCATTTTTTGCTTTGTCATGCTAAAAAACGTGAGTGTTCCTTTCGGTCCAAATAGTGTAGACGAATTTCTGAAGTACAAAATTTAGTATCCTTCCCTTGTACCTTTTCTTCCCCGTATGTTTAAGCAAAGTATTCCACTGGATATTGCCATTTTGACATGCATCATTTCTCCCAAGATTGATCATTATTTCCTCCCATATGTTAAAAACAACACAGCACTGAAAAAATAAGTGATCTTTGCTTTCATTGTCAGCTTTGCAGTAAACACAAACCTGATTTCAAATGATACCACTCTGAAGTAATTTTTCTTTAGTAAAGAGAGAGTTGTTAACATCCTTCCAAAGCATAAGATTTTCACGCTCTATGTTATCCTTCTTCCAGATTTTTGTACTCCAACAGCACTTCGGAAAATCCCAGATTGCCATGAAAAAACTGTACATTCTGCTAATGCGGAAATTGCTGCCTTGATTGCACCAAATAGTGACGCCATTATCAGAAGTATTAAGCTTAATACACTTTGCCTTACTCCATATTACATTCATATTTGCTACTGGAGATTGGGGAAAGCATATCTTGCTGTTAGTAATAAAGTCTCCAATTCTAGCTGTAGCATTTATTCCAGAAGAAATGATTTCCAAATGAGTGAGAGAATTGCACAAAATCTTGCCATTCTCAAGCCAAGGATCTTCCCAAACAAGGACTTTTGAATTCTCTCTAATAGCATATCTAAAGCACGGCAACACTTCCGCCCTTAGTTTAAACAGGCTGCGCCACGTCCAGCTCAATTTCTGAGGCATAGGCATGGTCCAAAAGCATCTCTCTTTAATTACTTTTTTAGATGACCAAGCCACCCATATGCTGTCGGTCTGATTAAGGTAGTCATCTAAATGTTTAACGAAGGCCGCCCTATTCCACATCTTTAAGTTAACTACTCCCAGTCCTCCTCTATTAGCTGGACGTTCAACGATTCGAAAAGCAACCGACAACAATTAATTCCCAACAGTTTTGCCCTTCCACAAAAATTTCATTATAGCAGTACGAATCATGGAAACTAGTTTGGTCGGAAGAATGAAGGTCCTGGACCAATACACTTGCATCGAAAAGATGACGGATTTCACTAGCGTAAGTCTTCCCGCTTGGCTCAACAATCTAGTTTTCCAGGAGTTAAGCTTCGTAGTAATTTTGTCAAAGAGAGGCAAGCATTGACGTACAGTTATTTTTTCCGTGGTTAGGGGAAGGCCAAGGTACGTTAAAGTTTCAACATTACCAAATAATCCAGTTCTAGTTTGTATGGCTTGCGTCTGTAAATTAGAAATGCCTGCCACTCTTAAGTTAGATTTTTGCAGATTAATACGCAGCCCAGTCATCGCGTAGAAATCATCCAGAGTTTCAAATATGGCATTGATGGTCCGCACAGTAGGGTTACAAAAGATGACAAGGTCATCGGCGAACATCAAGGAGGAAACTCTAGGCTCCTTGCACATCAGATGTAATTTAAACGCTCCACTGTCGATCTTTTTATTTAACATTTGTGTGAGCACCTCCATCACAACAATGAAAATGTACGCCGATATCGGGTCCCCCTGTCGTATTCCCTGTTTACTAGCAAAGTAACAAATGGCAGAACCATTTATGAGAATAGAGAAATGGGCTGTCGAAATACAAGAAAGGATCCATGCAACAAAATGGTGAAGGAAGTTCATATATCCAAAAATGCGGACAATAGAATTCCATTGTATCATGTCGAAAGCTTTCATGATGTCAAGCTTGAACATCGCCCTTGGACTAGTATTCGAATGCGTATAACCATTCAACAACTCATGCGATAGAAGAACATTGTCTAAAATGCTCTTACCGGGCAAGTAAGCAGCTTGGTTAGAAGAGATTATTGACGGAAGAGCCTTTTTAAGCCTCAAAGCAATGATTTTAGAGATGCATTTGTAGAGCGTGTTGCAGCACGAGATAGGTCTATAGTCAGAGACTGTCGTAGGATTCTTTACTTTAGGAATTAGCGCTATATTCATTGCATTGAAGTCAGGCAGCATGTTGGACTTTAAAAAAACATGATGCACCGCCTTACTCACATCCTGACCAATAAAATCCCAGCACGAAGAGAAGAAACAAGCGTTGAATCCGTCTGGACCCCCCGCTGAATTTTTTTTGAGAGAAAGCATAGCTTCACGGACTTCATTATCACTAACTTCTACATAAAGAGAAAGCCGAGCAGAAGAGGGTAATTTTGGAAGTATATATGGATCAAACAAATCAATGTTAGGGTGGAAATTGCTACTGTTACCAAACAGGCTAGAAAAATTCTTTAAAATATCATTATTAACCTCACCTTGTTTATCCTGTGTTACACCTTCATTGTCAACTATGCGGACGACGTTTTCTCTGCATTGTTTATTCTTAAGCATCGCATGAAAATACACACTATTATTATCACCCTCAATTCGCCATTTAATTCGGGCCTTTTGTTTTTTCATTGCGTCTTCAACATTCAGAGCGTTTAAGTACTCCTTAGTAGCTTCACTTTCATTAATGGAGTGGGCAGGGTTATAAGGATCCTCCATCATTTTAGTTTGACATTGCTTTAATTTTTCTCTCCATAAGGTGCTTTGTTTACTACCGCTGCCATACTTAAGTTTAGCCCAGACTTTAAGTTCTTTCTTAGTGCTCCTCATTTTAGCCTGCAAAATAACAAGCGGATTACCAAATATCGGTTTCTCCCAAATACCTCGAACAAGTTCAAAGAATTCGGGGTCATCAACCCAGTTGTTAAAAAATTTGAAACTTGGATTTCCTTTCATGTCAAGCTGTCTCAGGTGAAGGATAATGGGAGAATGATCGGATAAAACGGGAGGAGGTAAGTTACAGTTCAGGGCAGGCCAAAAATCAAAGGCTTTAGCATTGTAGAAGGCGTGGTCAATGAGAGAAAATGTACGCGGACCAACACATTTTTTATTGTTCCATGAGAAAGGCATACCCGAGCATTTGATATTGGAAAGATCAACATGAAAGATGGTGTTTTTAAGCGGAATGATTTCAGCGGTGGAGAGAGGATTTCCGCCATGACGTTGAGAGATTTCATAACAACAATTAAAGTCACCTAGTAGAAACCATGGATGAGTGGACTGCCTTAAGGATAGGATGGATTCGAATAGGTTTTGTCTAGGAGAGGAGCTGCTTGCAGCATAAATAAAGGTAATGTAGTAGGAGGAGCGATCACTGAGATTAATAGCATGACAGTGGATGTGTTGATCCGAGGAGTGAAGGGGAGTTAAAGAAACAATCTTGGGGTTGAAGAGCACAAGAATGCGACCATAAGGAGCCTCAGCGAGGTTATGAAGATGATTCCAAGAGGGATTGATGTAGAGAGCAGCTCGGGTAGTTAGTGCTAGATTGAGTTTTGTTTTGACAATGGCGAGAATACTTAACTGATTTTCAGAAATTAGAAGTCTACATTGATCAAGTTTTGTATCACGATGACACCCCCGGATGTTCCAAACACCGATAGTCTTCACAATAACTTAAACTACAGGGGGTTGCACAATCTTCATTTTCATACTCCTAGTCAAGTACTGCCTATGAGCAGAACTAGGAGTAGTTGGGTTTGGAACGAGGTCAGAACTATGAGAATTTGGGTTTGGGACGAGGTCAGCTATGTCGGGAGGTTTATAGGGGAAGGAGTCAATAGGTGGTTCTTTGAAAGCAAGAGGCGGTTTGATTCTAGAGTAGATATTGTTTTCATGTTAAGGAGATGAGGATAAAATATTGGAAGCTAAAAGAATGTTTGGATCATTGGTTGGTTTCAGTAACGAGGAGGTTTGCATGCATGCTACATTTAATTGGCTCGTTGGAACAATGGGTAAGGCATTAACTACATATAAGGCTGCTTTGAATATAACTGTAGCGTCTTTTGTGTGGTTATTAGTTGCTTCCTGTATTACATTGTGAACTTCATTTGTTTTAGCTTTTCCTTCTTTTATCACTTTTCTTCTTTCTTTCATACATTCATGCATGATTAACTCACGAAAATAATTATGTATTTCCTCTTATGCTTCTGTTTCTTCGTCATTTCCATTTTGAGTTTCCTGATCTGGAGAAATTACTATATTGTGGTGACTTTGAGCATTAAAGAGACTTTCCAGAGAAGGCATTGGGATGTCGGCAATGTCTTGCACGTCCATGTTAGCGTAATCCTCTACACTAACATTGAGCTCAACTGTTTGTAATGTGTCATTTTCAAATTCCCCCTCTTTAAGAACAGAGAAACTGTTGGCCTTATGTACCTCTTCCACACTTTGATTTTTCCTTACCCAACTTCCTTTTCTTGACTGTCCAACAACGTTTTCTCGCGCTTTGATGACATCGCCACTTCTTCTTTTATTTACATATTGCCCAACTCCGGCTCTCTCTATTAACCTGTGAGATTCTCCTATTATGTTCACTTTGTTGTACATTCCTTATGAGCTTATTCTGATGACTATCAGGAACAGCGCTTTCCTTTTCTTTAGAAGGAATTACATCTACTCTGGTTTCTCTATCTCTATCACAGTTGTCTTTATAATGTCCAAAAGATTTACAGATGCAACATATATCCGGCTTCCACAAATATTCTACATAAACACGCTGAACCCCACCTTCGACCGTCTCAACAAGAAAATCATCAACAAGCTCCCTATTCGGTTTAACTTCGATCAGACACTTTGCATACTGCAATCTTCGCCTACTTTCAGTCATCTCATCCATGCAAAGAAGGGTGCCTAACATACTGCTAATCCAGTTGATCCCATAATTAGACCAAGCTACTAAAGGAATGTTATAGAATTTAACCCAAACAGGGACAGATTTTACATTGCCGCATACATTACTTATAGAAGGATCGAACTTTTTAATGATGAACAACTTCTTGTTCATAATAACAGGGTCGGCTTGCAGAATGTGGATACGATCCTCATGGCAAGTAAAATCGAATAAAAACAACACCCCATCAGATTTGACACTCACCGAACCTTTAAGCTTCCAAAGAGAATTAAGCTTAGCAACCACGGCAGAGTAAGAAAGAGGTTTGTCTAAGAAAAACCCAACTACTGGATCGATCCATACCTCAGTACCAGCTTCTCGAATACCTTGAATCATTTTCAGAGTGCCATTGACGATTGTTGGAGTCAATTCAACAGGAATGTACTTCCCAGCGTTCAAAGGCTTACGCTTGAATAAAGTCCATGGTTGTTGAATGACTTTAGTTTGAATGAGAGGGACAGAGTTGGAAGATTGATTGACAGGATTAAGTGGTGCTATTGGCGTAGGGACATCATTAGGGGCTTGGGTGAAAGGGGGTTTCGATGAGGAAGGGTCAGGCGGGATTGGGGGAGGATCAGGTGGTGGAGGTAACGCTGGCGTTTGGCTCGAGGTTGGTAGGGATGGGCTAGGTACGATGATGGGACAAGGCGGGAAAGGTGGGGCGAGAGCAGACATGACTATTTTTTAAACCTCTACATATATAAAAATCACATTTTTATTTCGATACACAAATAAAAATCATATTTTTATTTCAAATCTCTATGCATAAAAATCATATTTTTATTTCAAATCCATACGTGTAAGAATCGTATTTTTATTTCAAGTCCATACGTGTAAAAATTGTATTTTTATTATGCTACCTATATAAAAATATCATTTTTATAACGATGAATATAATTTAAAAATCACATTTTTATATCATTCTTATTTATATAAAAGTCACTTCTTTATATGGTATTCATACAAA
This sequence comes from Allium sativum, assembly GCA_030737875.1. Taxonomy (NCBI): domain Eukaryota; kingdom Viridiplantae; phylum Streptophyta; class Magnoliopsida; order Asparagales; family Amaryllidaceae; genus Allium; species Allium sativum. The sequence goes on from CM060926.1 coordinate 612,450,548, forward strand.
TAAAAATCAAATTTTTATATGAAGATTTCTCTATAAAAATCCTATTTTTAATTTGCTACTTATATAAAAATAATATTTTTATATTCTCTATCATATAAAACTCCTATCTTTACTAAATCAAAAATCCTATCTTTTCTACTTTAAAAATTCTATCTTTTCGAAATAAATAAATCATGGCTTTCTTCATATAAAAAAATCATGTTTTTAACATGCCATTCGTATTATAAAAATCGTATTTTTATATCGATCTTTTCATTGTAAAAATCATATTTTTATACTTTGTTCTATAAATAAAAAAAATCAGATCTCTAAATAATGTTTTATATAAATAGAAAAACTGATTTAATATATATTTAAAAAGCACATTTCACCATCGATCTCGCCGGAGGAGTTACGGTGGAAGGCCAGTGTGGCGGCCGTGTCGACCTAGGTGGGGCGCGCAAGGCGATGGTGGGGACTGGCGGTTGAGGTCTCGCGGTGGGGTGCAGTTGGGGGTTTGGGCGCGGTGGGGTTTGGTCTGCTTCAGAGCTTTGAGCGCGTGACCTCGTTAACACGATGGCTTGCTGATCTTCTCTGGCATCATTTCCCCTAGCGCCTTGCACTTCTTTTCCTTTGGTCTTAACCATGATACTCGATTCTTCAACAGTTAGTCAACAAGTAGTGAAAGATGTCAGAGACAAAGGATTAATTTCTTTGAACTTAAAAGTCCAAATATAGAATGATAATCCCAAAAAGGCTGAGAATTCGAAGGATCTCAATGAAAGCACCAAAATGTTATACCAAAAGTTGGTTCTAACAGCCAAATTAGCTATAATTTTAATGAAATAGAACTAAAAAGCAACGAAGAACACACGATTTATAGTGGTTCAGCGTCAAAGAGCCTATGTCCACTTTGTATTCTTTTAATTGATGATTTGAATGCAAATACACCTATGAATCTCACTTAACTTCACAATTACAATGCATAAATTCGCTCAAAACTCTCAAAAATGAACTTTAAGAGATTATTTTGATCTGAATATGATTGTGAAATTCGGCTATGAATGAAGTTAGAACTGAGAATTTTCCAAAAAGATCCTTTCAAATGCCTCTTAATGGTGTATTTATAGGTGAAAAATCTCCTCGAAGTGGCTCCGGTTCGGAACTGTGTGGCGCCCATCCCATAAGAGTCGGGTACGGAGGCCTCCAGATGGTGACAACGCATCGATTTAGTAGGAGATCGTGGGAGAAATGGTCGTGCTTGGTCTTAGCCACTAAGAAGAATAGACACCCACTGCCGAGGATTGACGATCTCTTCGATCAGTTAATTGCCGCTTCAATGTTTTCGCAGTTGGACTTAGCCACGGGTTTCCATCAGTTGAGAGTGGCTGAGGATAGCATAGACAAGACTGCCTTTAGGACTCCAGACGGCTTTTTTGAGTGGCTTGTGATGCCCTTCGGTTTGACAAACGCCCCCACATACTTTGTTGACTTGATGAGTAGGGTGTTTAGGGAGTACCTTAATAAATTCGTGGTAGTATTTGTGGACGACATCTTGATCTTTTCTAAAAGCGAGGAAGAGCATGCCCTACATCTTAGGGAAGTGTTGGAGACCCTTCGAGCGCATAGCCTTAAAGCTAAATTTTCTAAATGTCACTTTTGAAGAAAGGAATTGCGATTGTTAGGGCACGTGGTTTCCAAAGAAGGGATAGCTGTGGATCCCGCGAAGGTAGTGGCCATTCAAGATTGGAAGGTCGCTAAAAATGCTACCGAGGTGAGGAGTTTCTTAGGGTTGGCTGGTTACTATAGGAAATTTATCAAAGACTTCGCAAAAATATCATCCCCATTAACACGGTTGACGAAGAAGAACCTAGTTTTCACATGGGACGTAGATTGTGATGATGCGTTCCAACGTTTAAAGAGAGCTTTGACCACAGCCCCAGTCTTAGTGTTGCCAGATGGGAGTGAGTCATTTACCGTTTATACTGATGCTTGTGGGACAGGACTAGGCGCAGTCTTAATGCAAAAGGAAAGGGTAATAACCTATGGTGGAAGGCAGTTGAGAGTGCATGAGAAAAATTACCCTACACATGACCTAGAGTTGGCTGCTATTGTTTTCGCGCTTAAGTCTTGGTGCCATTATCTTCTTGCCGAGAAATTCGAATTGTTCACTGACCACAAATCGCTAAAATACTTGTTCTCTCAGAAGGACTTGAACTTAAGGCAGCAGAGGTGGATGGAATTCTTAGCGTCCTACGACTTCGAGATAGCATATACCCCTGGCAAGGGTAACGTGGTGGCATATGCCTTAAGTAGGAAAAGGTTGCCGTTGAGTCCGTTGTTTGTTGCGCGGCGAAGCTTAGAGTTCATCTCTACGTTTGACTTTAGACCTTCCATTGACTTTTGTACCCGGTTTGCTAACATCCTTAGAGGTCAGACCTACGCTTTTGGGATGGATTGGTGAGGCACAGCGAGATGACCCACATTTGGTTGAGTTAGTAGAGAAGCTCAAAAGGGGGAGTCATCGAGCCATCTAAGTAGGTATACCCTAGATGATAAGTGTTGGTTACGCAGGGACGACAAACTTTGTGTACCACGGGAAGAGAATTTGAGGAAGACCATTCTTGATGATGCACATCGTTCAAAGATGACCATCCATCTCGGCGGGGACAAGATGTACATGGATATGAGACGAGTTTACTTTTGGGCTGGCATGAAGAAGGATGTGGCTGAGTTTGTCGCTAGATGCTTGGTGTGCCAACAAGTAAAAGCAGAGCAAAAGAAGCCAGGTGGGTTGCTTCACCCATTGGAGGTCCCACAATGGAAGTGGGAAAGTGTCTCGATGGACTTTGTTGATGGGTTATCGAGATCGAGGAAGGGTAATATAGGGATTTGGGTCGTGGTAGACAGACTTACTAAGAGCTCCCATTTCATTCCCGTGAAGAGTAAGAGGACTGCTCCATGGTTAGCCTCCGTATACATTCGAAGGTAATTTGTTTGCACGGTGTTCCTTCTAGCATAGTGGGCGACCGCGTTCCTATCTTTACTGGCGAGTTTTGGAAGAGCTTGCAAGAGGCGGTAGGGACTCAGTTATGTTTGATCACCGCATATCATCCTCAGACGGATGGCCAGACCGAGAGGGTGAATCGTATTCTAGAAGACCTATTGAGGTTGTGTGTCTTAGACTTCGGAGGTACATGGGAAGAACATCTTCCATTGGTGGAGTTCGCATATAATAACAGCTTTCAGTCTAGCATTGGCATGGCACCGTTCGAGGCTCTTTATGGATGGCCGTGTCGTTCGCCTACATGTTGGTGGGAATCTATAGATAAGACCTTGCTTGGGCCTGATATGATTAGAGAAACTTCGGAAAAGATCGATTTGATTTGAAGGAGGATGAAGACGGCGCAAGATAGGCAGAAATCTTATGCGGACAAGAGGAGGACGGATCTTGAGTTTGATATTCGGGACATGGTCTTTGTCAAGGTGTCTCCATTATGGAATTTTGTTCGCTTTGGGTCCGTTGGGAAGTTAGCACCAAGGTTCGTAGGGTCGTTTCCTATTAAGGAGAGGATTGGATAGATGGCGTATAGAGTGGAGTTTCCCGAGAGACTTAGTGGTGTACACGATGTATTTCATGTATCACATTTGAGGAAGTGCTTGCACGAGACCGCGGAAGTGGTAGAGCGAGCTTTCTTAGAGAGGTGGAGATAGAGCGTGATGGGACAATTTGACGAGCTCCTACGTGCATTCTTGGGTCGGAGATTAAGAAGTTGAGGAATCGAGAGGTCAAGCTAGTCAAAGTGCAATGGGGAGATGATGAGAGCGACGCTACTTGGGAGACGGAAGAAAAGATGCGTTCATTTTACCCTTTTCTTTTCGAGGGTATGTCTTTTAAATTTCTCCTTTATCACTTAGCTTGTACTTATCTTATCTTTAATATGTCCTCTCGCTAGTATCTTTGACCTTTAGATAGGGTAGTCCTATGGTTGAAACATGTGTTTGAGACATGTTATGTATGATGGATGCAAGTGTTTGCTAGTGGTTGCTCGTGGATGCATATACACACACTTTAGGCACTAGATCGGCTCAGTCACTTCATATTGCATATTGCATATAAATGTGTGTGCATATTTAAGTTAGTGGATGTATAATGGTTGTGTTATCATATGGATGCTGCATTTTGATGAATGGTTGTGCACACATGTAGAAATAATATGTATCGATAGGATTCTTTCGCATACATAATGGACGCATGGCACTATCATGGTTTGCATTAGGGAGGTCAACTGAATCAGTAGACCACTTGATTTTGCATTAGATAAAGAACATATACACACACTTCTTGCATATGTTCATACAGCATTAGGAATTTTATAAGGACAATGGATGCCTATGTTTGATGGTCGAGTAGATGGATGTTTGGATGTTTGGATATTCATTCTCCTTAACTTGGAGATTTCGGGGGCGAAATACTTTAAGGAGGGGAGAATGTAACACCCCGTAGTTTTCAATATTAATGTTCACAAATTAAAGAATAACTAATCCCAGATGTGAGAATTAAGGGAAACGGGTTGCGTCATTGTGTTCGTCTCGGAATTCTAGCTGAGATAGAGTCCGAGTTTGCATGAATTGGACTTCGTACAAAGAAGTTATGGCCATCGGAAGTTTCAGAAAATTCAAAATAGATTTCGAAAATTCAAATTTCGGAGTCAGATGGGTTAGGCGGGAAATTTCCCGCCAGGGCCAAGTCGACCATAGGGTCGACCCGGGGGTCGACCTACCCTGACCAGGTCCACCATAGGGTCGACCTGGGGGTCGACCTACCCCCCCGGGTAGATTTGATTAATGACATGTTTATGACTGTATGCTGACTCATTAGGGTTTCTGATCTGCTCTGATTGGCTGGGATTAATTCTGGGTTGATCGGACGACCTAAATTTATTCTAAACTCTATAAAAAGACATGTAGACTCAAACCCTAAAATCAAACTAAAATTAGACTCATGGCCTCCATGTCGTCACCTAGCAACCTAGAATAGCCGCCACCAATTAGAGAGGAAGAAAGCTAATCAAAATCAATTCTAATCTAAACCGCAACAAATTGTCTTTTTCAAAGGAAAGCTAATTCAACTTCAGAACTCAGATTTCAGAACTCAAGACCTTCTTTGAGTTGGGAGTTCGATTTCTTTAATAAAATAATTAGCAATTTATTGGATTGAGTTATGATGTGGACTGTATGGAAATGCTGTGAATTATTGACCGCATGTTACTATTTATGTTGTAAATTCCATGATGTTATCATCTATGTTGTAAATTCTATGATGTTATCATCTATGTTGTAAAGTTGTGATGTTATCATCTATGTTGTAATTCTATAATCGATCAATTCATGATGATGTTTCATATGCTGGTTTGGTTATGTTGATTCATATGATAAATCATATGTATGTATGCAAGTTTAGGTGTTGATTTAAATATGGATCATATGCAAGTTAGTGAAAATTATATGTAACCTTACATGTTTCATGACATCTAGTTTATGTGAAAATTTGATCTAAAGTTAGGCTATGACATGTGTGAGTTATATGCTAGTATACAAAATTCTATATGCTATTTTACATGTTTAGATGTAAGTTTACACCATCGTTTATGTTGCATAAATCACATATGCAAGTATATACATATATATTGTTTTGAAGTATGAATCATGCCTATGCAAGTTTACCTCTCATGGTTAGATCCATGACATACATGGTTTATGCAAGTTTGTGACTATCACCTAAACAAGTTTACACCTTTAGATTTGGATCTATGACATATGTAGTTTTATGCAAGTTGTGGCTTTGGCCTATGCAAGTTTTAGATGTAGAACCTCATTCACACATGCAAGTTCACCCCTTATGTTTAGATCTAGTTTTATCTATATGTATGTTGTGATGTTTTTGTAACACCCCGGATTTTTGAATAATCGAATTAACTAAATTAAAGAATAATTAATCTCAGACGTGAGAATAAAGGGAACTAGTTTGCGCCATTGTGTTCATCTCGGAATTCTGGTCGAGATAGAATCCGAGTTTGCATAAAATGGATATCAGATGAAGGAGATATGGACGAACAAAGTCGGGCAAGAAAGTAGAAAAAAATTATTGCACTGGCGCACTTGGGATGTGCGCCAGTACAAATTTGCATTAGTGCACTTCCCAAGTGCGCCCAGGCCGAGCTGCAGGCCTGCACAGCTTTCTGGTTCAATCTGACCCATGTTTCTGAGTCCTTTCGGACTCCTTGCTGAGTCATTAGGGCTGAGGTGCCACCCTATTCGAACTGAATGGTTTTAATTAACCCTAAGATCATCCGACGGCTATAATTAAATTAAAATTCTATATAAACATAGGTAGACTCAAACCCTAAATCAAAATAAAAACTGAAATTATGGTCGTCATGCTGTCATCTTATAACCTAGAGTAGCCGCCACCAATTAGAGAGGAAGAACAGCAAATCAAATCAGTCCTATTTAACTTTAACAACGAATCTTCTTCAAAGGAAAGCGAATACAACTTCAGAATTCAAAACTCAAGACCCTCTTTGAGTTGTGAGTTCGATAATTTTAATAATATAATTAGTAATTTAATTGGATTAAGTTATGATGCAGATTATATGGTGATGTTGTGAATTATTGACCGCATGTTATCATTTATGTTGTAATTTTTTGATGTTATCATTTATGTGGTAGATTCTATGATGTTATGTTGTGATGTTATCATCTATGTTGTGATCTATGATGCTATCATCTATGTTGTAATTCTAAGATTGGCTTATGTATAATCAAATCATCATGTTGTTCATACGCTAGATTGGTTACGTTGATTCATGTGATAAATCATATGTACTTATGCAAGTTAGGATGTTAATTAAGACATGAATCAAATGATTTGTGAAATTTATCTACAACTTTACATGACACCTATTTTATGTGAATTGGATCTAAAAGTTAGGCTAGGACATGTGTGGGTTATATGCTAAATTTTACATGATATTTTACATGTTAGATTTAAGTTTACACCATTGTTATGATGCATAAATCACATATACAAATTTATATAAAAGTGTTTGGAATAAGAATCATGTTATGCAAGTTTGTGGTTATTGCCTATGCAAGTTTACACCTTTAGATGTAGATCTATGACATACATGATTTATGCAAGTTTGTGACCATTTTCTAAACAAGTTTACACCTTTAGATTTGGATCTATGTCATATTTAGTTTATGCAAGTTGTAACTTTGGCCTATGCAAGTTTTAGATATAGAACATCATTCACACATGCAAGTTCACCCTTAGATCTAGTTTTGTCTATGTGTATGTTGTGATGTATTCTCTTTATTCCATGAGTTAGACTATTCGGGTCTAACTTATATTTTACGTTAAACGAACGAACGTACAACATGGGGTAAAGGGGATAATATTAAAAATATTTAATTGGCATAAATGTCTTAAAAGGCATAAAATAAATTTGTGATGAAAATTGGTATGATTTTACATACCATAAATAGATGGACATAATTGAGTCAATTATGGCCATAGTTAAATTTGGAATTAATTGGTAATTTGAATAGGGAAAGTAATTCATATTGGGGGATGATTAATTAGGTGTAATTAATCATCTAAGACACGAGGTTAGACTCTTTTGTGGTGTAAGACTGCACGGACCCGCCCGGCAAATCCAGCTGCCACAATTGCCAGTCTAATGTGAGAGGTTTAGGCACAAATTAAATACATAACAGTTGTAAAGACACGAGGTTAGGCTCGTTTGTGGTGTAAGACTGCCCGGACCCGCCCGGCAAATTCAGCTGCCACAAATGCCAGTCTAATGTGAGAGGTCTTTATGAGGTTACAGTCTTAATGAACTAAGAAACACTTAACCAGATAAACATGTAGTGGGACATGAGGGGGTTATGTGTGTGCCTTGGGTGGCATGTGGAACCTAGTGGGTGACTTGAGTGGCATTTGAAATACGATTAGAAACACTTAACCAAAATTGAAACATGTAAGTGAACGTGAATAAGAAGAGGGTTAAGTGGGATGTACTAGAGGGGACCAAGCTTAGATGGATAGCTTGTGTGAAGTAATAGGGGCCCGTTTCAACCAGTAACCCATACGTATCTTTGTGGGCACTACCCAAGTCGAGGACGGGACACGCATACTGGGCTTGACTGTAAGAGGCCAAACCGGATTAGCGGTGGCAACGCAAGTCCAACGGGTTCATATGCGTGTGTGGACCCGGGCTGGTAGGTAAGACGTTGTTGCATCGTGTAGGTATAAGCCGTGCATTCTTGGTGGTATCGGGTTGCCACTTTGGGGAGTGATAAACCCCACTGTGGGGCCAGCACGGGTATCTATGAGTTAGGGAGCCGATCGCATGGGGGTAGTGGGTACACCTAGTGGAGATAGGGGCAGGCAGCACCTATGAAGGCAGCTAGGGGTGCACGAAACTACCAATATCATTATTAAGTTTTGTAGGCGGGATCAACCTTAGTGTGACTAGCAGTGGTGCAGTATAGCAAATATCTTACAGTGGTGATGCAGTATAGTAATTATCTTATAGTGGTTTAGGAGCGCCTTTAACGATATCGTTGTTCATCTTGTTTCCTTGTTTACTCTGTCATACTCAATGGTTCATAGTCATTTCCTTATTTTCCAACTTATGCCTTAGCCTAGTTATTTTGGTAATTATATTGTTAAAGTTATCGCACTCGCCAGACTTTATGTCTGACCCCCTTTGTTTCCTCCTCTTTTCTTCCTTCCCCCCCTCAGGTGCTCAGGTTGGAACTAGCACCAGTGGTGCTTGATTTTGGATTGTTGTTTCTCTGCTTTTAGAAGATTGCTTGGATCGTCGAAGTGAAGTTCAGCCTCTCTTATTTATGGCTATTTTGTATTGGGGATTATGTCTTTCAATTTATGTACTTTGATTTAGTCAAGATGGATATTATGTACTTGACTCTGGTTTTGATGATGTAATCAAACTTATGTATTTTCCACTGCAATGAAATAAAGTTTTTAATTCTTCAAGTATTGTTTATATCTGTCTTGTTGTTAAGTTTCTATTCTATACTCACTTAAAACGCTCCATAGAAGTTAATGCATTCCCTTTGTGAGTGACATTAATGGACGTGGGGTGTTACACGTGGTATCAGAGCTGAAGGTTACCAGAACAGATATGAATTTTGAAAAACTGTTTTTCAAAACCATTTTTATAAAGAAGTACCTTCAAAAGTATGTTTTAAGGAAAGTATTTTCAAGAGAAAATATATTTTAGAAAGCATAACCCCAAGAGCCATATATCTTTCCTTCAGTCCTTCTTGTATTGAATCTTTCCTTTTTCGTTTCAGTATGTTTGGAGCATCTGAGATACCAGAGGGTGTTCATGTATCTGGTTGTCTTCGTTAATATCTCGAGGCTATGGCCAACACTGCAGGTCCAGCAAATGCTCCTCCTCCCCCTCCACCCCCTCCTCCTCCTCCTCGTGTCGATACTTTCGCGAAGATATGTATGGACTTTCGAGCAATGGGTGGAAAACCTTTTCATGGGACAGAGACATTTGTTGAAGCACGAAATTGGCTAAAGGAGGTGGAAGAATTGTTTGGGATCTTTGAGGTGGAAGATGGAAGAAAAGTCCAGTTAGCTTCCTGGCTAATGAAGGATGAGGCCTCGTTTTGGTGGGAGGTAACTAATGGGGAACGTCCAGTTGATACATGGCCAGATTTTAGGCGAAGGTTTGAGGCGAAGTTTCTTTCACGGGCTGAAGAGAATCTATACATGGAAAGGTTTCTAGCATTGAAGCAAGGGAGTCTATCGGTGAAAGAATACGTCAGCAAGTTCAATCAGTTGGCGAGATTTGGCTTGGACTTGGTGAACACACCAGAAAAGAAGGCCCTGAGGTTTGTTAAGGGTTTGAACGAGCCGCTTCATGGGTTAGCTATGACCCACATTCCCATGGGGGCTACCTTTGAAAGACTAGTTGAGATGGCGCTTATGCATGAAGAGGAGAAGGGCGCCAATGCTAATAAGGCACCCGAGAAGAAAGGGGATCAAAAGAAGCAAAAAACAGCAACAACAGAACAAGAAAGGTGGTAAAGGCAACAATGCTAAAGGAAAGAAAAGATGCTTTAATTGTGGGACACCAGGCCATCTAAGCAAAGATTGTAGGAAGAAAAAGAAGACTGGTTGTTTCCACTGTGGCGAAGCGGGACATCTGATCAAGGACTGCCCAATGAAAGGGCAGAGGGCAGTGTTTACCTCGGGAGGATAGGTGCAAGCTCCTATGGCACCAGGACAGGCAAAGGGGCAAGTCCAGGCTATCGTGGTCCCACCGCTGCAAGAACGAGGTAGAGCAATTTCCATTGAAAGTTTAGTTTTTCTGTTTGATCATCATGTCCGTACTTTATTCGATTCTGGCGCATCACATTCGTTTATCTCTACATCATTAGTTGAAACACTGCACCCAGATACTAGTCTTGTTACTGATCCCTTAGTAGTCTCAAATCCTATTGGTGGTTCGGCTCATCTTTCTATGATCTATCGGGATTTGAGAGTGTTTATCTTGGGCGTTGAGTTTGAATGCAACGCCTTTGTTCTTGGCTTCATGGGCTACGGCTTGATTCTAGGTATGGATTGGCCAACTAGATATGGGGCCATCCTAGATTGTGAGAGACGGGTAATTAGATTATTGACTCGTTGTGGGAGACCCTTGATATTTCTTGTGACCTTAGAGGTCCAGTAATGCTTAGTTACCTAGAATCCCTTGACACATCTAATGATGACTTACATTCCGTGCGTATAGTCCGTGAATATGTTGATGCCTTCGATGAGGTGAGGGGTTTACCCCCAAAACGTGAGATAGACTTTCGAATATATCTAGTGGATAATGCAATGCCAGTTGCATTACCAGTGCGCCACATTGCTCCAAGAGAGAGAAGAGAACTCAGTAAGAAAGTGAAAGAATTTCTTGAGAAAGGGTTCATCAGATGTAGTATATCGGAGTGGGGTGCTCCAGTAGTATTTGCCACAAAGGCAGATGGACCCCGTAGACTTTGTGTGGACTATAGAGAACTTAATAAGCTTACTAAGAAGAATAGACACCCACTGCCGAGGATTGACGATCTCTTCGATCAGTTAGTTGGCGCCTCAGTGTTTTCGCAGTTGGACTTAGCCACGGGTTTCCATCAGTTGAGAGTGGCTGAGGATAGCATAGACAAGACTGCCTTTAGGACTCCAGACGGTTTCTTCGAGTGGCTTGTGATGCCCTTCGGTTTGACAAATGCCCCCGCATACTTTGTTGATTTGATGAGTAGGGTGTTTAGTGAGTACCTCAATAAATTCGTGGTAGTCTTTGTGGATGACATCTTGATCTTTTCCAAGAGCGAGGAAGAGCATGCTCTACATCTTAGGGAAGTGTTGGAGACTCTTCGAGCGCATAGCCTTAAAGCTAAATTTTCTAAATGTCACTTTTGGAGGAAGGAAGTGCGATTCTTAGGGCACGTGGTTTCCAAAGAAGGGATAGCTGTGGATCCCGCGAAGGTAGTGGCCATCCAAGATTGGAAGGTCCCTAAAAATGCTACCGAGGTGAGGAGTTTCTTAGGGTTGGCTAGCTACTATAGGAAGTTTATTAAGGACTTCGCAAAAATATCAGCTCCTTTAACATGCTTTACGAAGAAAAACCTAGTTTTCACGTGGGACGTAGATTGTGACGATGCGTTCCAACGTTTGAAGAGAGCTTTGACACAGCCCCAGTCTTAGTGTTGCCAAATGGGAGTAAGCCATTTACCGTTTGTACCGATGCTTGTGGGTCAGGACTAGGCGCAGTCTTAATGCAAGAGGGAAGGGTAATAGCCGATGGTGGAAGGCAGTTGAGAGTGCATGAGAGAAATTACCCTACACATGACCTAGAGTTGGCCGCTATTGTTTTCGTGCTTAAGTCTTGGCGCCATTATCTTCTTGGCGAGAAATTCGAATTGTTCACTGACCACAAATCGCTAAAATACTTGTTCTCTCAGAAGGACTTGAACTTAAGGCAGCAAAGTTGGATGGAATTCTTAGCGTCCTACGATTTCGAGATAGCATATACCCCTGGCAAGGGTAACGTGGTGGCAGATGCCTTAAGTAGAAAAAGGTTATCCTTGAGTCTGTTGTTTGTTGAGCAGCGAAGTTTAGAGTTCATCTATACGTTTGACTTTATACCTTCCGTTGACTTCGTACCCGGTTTGCTAGCATCCTTAGAGGTCAGACCTACGCTTTAGGGATGGATCGGTGAGGCATAGCGAGATAACCCGTGGTTTGTTGAGTTAGCAGCAAAGCTTAAAAGGGGGGAGTTATCGAGCCATCTCCGTAGGTATACCCTAGATGATAAGGGTTAGTTGCGTAGGGACGGTAGACTTTGTGTACCACGGGACGAGAATTTGAGGAAGACCATTCTTGATGATGCACATCGTTCGAAGATGACCATTCATCCCGGCGGGGACAAGATGTACATGGACATGAGACGAGTTTACTTTTGGGCCGGCATGAAGAGGGATGTGGCCGAGTTTATCGCTAGATGCTTGGTGTGCTAACAAGTAAAAGCAGAGCAAAATAAGCCCGGTGGATTGCTTTTCCCATTGGATTTCCCATAATGGAAGTAGGAAAGTGTCTCGATGGATTTTGTTGACAGGTTACTAAGATAGAGGAAGGGTAATACAGGGATTTGGTTCGTGGTAGATAGACTTACTAAGAGCGCCCATTTCATTCCCGTGAAGAGTAAGAGGACTGCTCCATGGTTAGCCTCCGTATACATTCGAGAGATAGTTCGTTTGCACGGCATTCCTTCTAGTATAGTGAGCGACCACGATCCTATTTTCACTAGCAAATTTTGGAAAAGCTTGCAAGAACGGTAGGGACTCAATTATGTTTGAGCATCGCATATCATCCTCAGACGGACGGCCAAACCGAGAGGGTGAATCGTATTCTAGAGGACCTATTGAGGTTGTGTGTCTTAAATTTCGGAGGTACATGGGAGGAACATCTTCCGTTAGTGGAGTTCGCATATAATAATAGCTTTCAGTCTAGCATTAGCATGGCACCGTTTGAGGCTCTTTATGGATGGCTGTGTCGTTCGCCTACATGTTGGTGGGAGTCTACAGATAAGATCTTACTTGGACCCGATATGATTAGACAGACTTCGGAAAAGATCAATTTGATTCGAAGGAGGATGAAGACGGCGCAAGATTGGCAGAAATTTTATGTGGATAAGAGGAGGACAGATCTTGAGTTTGATGTTGTGGACATGGTCTTTGTTAAGGTGTCTCCATTACGGTACGTCGTTCGTTTTGGGTCCGTTGGGAAGTTAGCACCAAGGTTCGCAGGACCGTTTCCTATTAAGGAAAGGATTGGGCAGATGGCGTATAGAGTGGAGTTGCCCGAGAGACTTAGTAGTGTACATGATGTATTCCATGTATCGCATTTGAGGAAGTGCTTGTACGAGACCGCGGAAGTGGTAGAGCCGAGCTTGCTTAGAGAGGTGGAGGTATAGCGCGACGCGACGATTCGACGAGCTCCTACGTGCATTCTTGGGTCGGAGATTAAGGAGTTGAGGAATCGAGAGGTCAAGCTAGTCAAAGTGCAATGGGGAGATTACGAGAGCAACGTTACTTGGGAGACGGAAGAGAAGATGCGTTCATTGTACCCTTTTCTTTTCGAGTTTATGTCTTTTAATTTCTCCTTTATCGCTTAGCTTGTACGTATCTTATCTTTAGTATGTCCTCTCGCTAGTATCTTTGACCTTTAGATAGGATAGTCCTATGGTTGAAACATGTGTTTGAGACATGTTATGTATGATGGATGCATGTGGATGCAAGTGTTTGCTCGTGGTTGCTCGTGGATGCATATACACACACTTTAGGTACTAGATCGGCTCAGTCACTTCATATTGCATATTGCATATAAATGTGTGTGCATATTTAAGTTAATGGATGTATAATGGTTGTGCTATCATATGCATGTTGCATTTTGGTGAATGGTTGTGCACACACGTAGAAATAACATGTATCGATAGGTTTCTTTCGCATACATAATGGACGCATGGCACTATCATGGTTTACATTAAGGAGGTCAACTGAATCAGTAGACCGCCTGATTTTGCATTAGATAAGGAACATATACACACACTTCTTGCATATGTTCATACATCATTAGAAATTTTATAAGGACAATGGATGCCTGTGTTTGATGGTTGAGTAGATGGTTGTTTGGATGTTAGGATATGCATTCTCCTTAACTTGGAGATTGCGAGGGCGAAATCCTTTAAGGAGGGGAGAATGTAACACCCCGGATTTTTGAATAATCGAATTTAATAAATTAAAGAATAATTAATCTCAGACGTGAGAATTAAGGGAATTGGGTTGCGCCATTGTGTTCATCTCGGAATTCTGGTCGAGATAGAATCCGAGTTTGCGTAAAATGGTTATCAGATGAAGGAGATATGGACGAACAAAGTCGGGCTAGAAAATAGAAAAAATTATTGCACTGGCGCACTTGGGAAGTGTGCCAGTACAAATTTGCATTGGTGCACTTGTCAAGTGCGCCCAGGCCGAGCTGCAGGACTGCACAGCTTTCTGGTTCAGTCTGACCCGTGTTGCTGAGTCCTTTCGGATTCCTTGCTGAATCATTAGGGCTGAGGTGTCACACTATTCCAACTGAATGGTTTTGATTAACCCTAAGATCATCCGACGGCTATAATTAAATTAAAATTCTATATAAACATGGGTAGACTCAAATCCTAAATCAAAATAAAAACTGAAACTATGGCCGTCATGCTGTCATCTTATAACCTAGAGTGGCCGCCACCAATTAGAGAGGAAGAACAACAAATCAAATCAGTCCTATTCAAATTTAACACCGAATCTTCTTCAAAGGAAATCTAACACAACTTCAGAATTCAGAATTCACAACTCAAGACCTTCTTTGAGTTGTGAGTTCGTTAATTTTAATAATATAATTAGTAATTTAATTGGAATAAGTTATGCTGCGGATTATATGGTGATGTTGTGAATTATTGACCGCATGTTATCATTTATGTTGTAATTTTGTGATGTTATCATTTATGTGGTAGATTCTATGATGCTATGTTGTGATGTTATCGTCTATGTTGTGATCCATGATGCTATCATCTATATTGTAATTCTAAGATTGGCTTATGTATAATCAAATCATCATGTCGTTCATACGCTAGATTGGTTACGTTGATTCATGTGATAAATCATATGTACTTATGCAAGTTTGGATGTTAATTAAGACATGAATCAAATGATTAGTGAAAATTATCTACAACTTTACATGACACCTATTTTATGTGAATTGGATCTAAAAGTTAGGCTAGGACATGTGTGAGTTATATGCTAAATTCTACATGATATTTTACATGCTAGATGTAAGTTTACACCATTGTTTTGTTGCATAAATCACATATGCAAGTTTATATAAAATAGTTTGGAATGTGAATCATGTTATGCAAGTTTGTGGTTATTGCCTATGCAAGTTTACACCTTTAGATGTAGATCTATGACATACATGATTTATGCAAGTTTGTGACCATTATCTAAACAAGTTTACACCTTTAGATTTGGATCTATGTCATATGTAGTTTATGCAAGTTGTAACTTTGGCCTATGCAAGTTTTAGATGTAGAACATTTCACACATGCAAGTTCACCCTTAGATCTAGTTTTATCTATGTGTATGTTGTGATGTTTTCTCTTTATTCCATGAGTTAGACTATTCGAGTCTAATATATATTTTAAGTTAAACGAACGAACGTACAACGTGTGGTGAAGGGGATAATATTAAAAAGATTTAATTGGCGTAAATGCCTTAAAAGGCATAAAATAAATTTGTGATGAAAATTGGTATGATTTTACATACCATAAATAGATGGACATAATTGAGTCAATTATGGTCATAGTTAAATTTGGAATTAATTGATAATTTGAATAGGGAAAGTAATTCAAATTGGGGGATGATTAATTAGGAGTAATTAATCGTCTGAGACACGAGGTTAAGCTCTTTTGTGGTGTAAGACTGCCCAGACCCGCTCGGCAAATCTAGCTACCACAAATGTCAGTTTAATGTGAGAGGTCTTAGGCACAAATTAAATACGTAACGGCTGTAAAGACACGAGGTTAGGCATGTTTGTGGTGTAAGACTGCCCGGACCCGCCCGGCAAATCCAGCTGCCACAAATGCCAGTCTAATGTGAGAGGTCTTTATGAGGTTACAGTCTTAATGAACTAAGAAACACTTAACCAGATAAACATGTAGTGGGACATGAGGGTGTTAAGTGGGTGCCTTGGGTGGCATGTGGAACCTAGTGGGTGACTTGGGTGGCATTTGAAATACGATTAGAAACACTTAATGAAACACCCCACCTCCGTTAGGGTCACTCTCAAAGGGAATGCCCTAATTTTGGTGGAGGTTTATAAGTACAAGTCACAGATATACAAGACAGATATAAGAACACATATTTGTAAACAGCGGAAGAACAACAAACTTTATTTCATAAAGTCAAATACGTGTTACAACAACATCCTTTCCAAAAACATAACATAACACTTTCATAATCTGTCTTGAGTACATTATTTAAAGAAGCATAAATAAAACATAGATAAACTGCAAAAGCCCCATAGTGGATTGTCCAAAGCCATAGTTCAAAACAGGAAAGTCCAAGCAATACATTTCTCTTCTTCAAGATGGATGTTGAGGTTGGTCAAGCTGCTGTATTCCCTCCCTGAGGACCTGGGGGGGGGGGGGGAAACGGAAGAAAGAAGACGAAAGAAAAGTAGAGTCAGACATAAAGCCTGAGTAAGTCTAGTACTATTTTGTCTATGAATAAAGAACTGGGTATGATAAGTATAAACAAGAAGTGGGCATGCACTATAAACTTGGTTAAGTTGTCTAGGGTCGAATATACTATCGTACCCCATGTTGATCTCTGAACCCATATAAACTAGTTTCCAACTGGCACCCCAAAATCAGGGTGATGTGATCCATTCTATGATGATCGGCTCCTACTCGCATAGTTACATGTGTCTTACGGCCCCCGATGTTGTAGTTACCTATGCTGGTCCCACCATGGGGTGTATCAAGTCCCATAGTGGCAACCCGACACAACCTTAGAGTGCACAGGTATGCTACTGGTGTCCAGTGCCTTATTTTTCTACGCCGGAGTGTGTGCACGCCCGCACTCCGTTAGAACCTACACTGCTACACCACCGCTGTCGCTTTGACCTCTTACAATCAGCCCAGTAATCGTGCCCCACCCTGCCTAGTTTCAGGGTATCCTGATACACCTTCTAGGGTTACTGCTGAAAAGGGTCCCCCGTTACTAGGTTTTCTATCTCTAGCCAACATGCTAAGTTGGTTAAGTGTTTCCTAACCTAACCCCCACCAGTCCATTTTGTTTAGCATGTTCCATTTTGATTAAGTCTTTAGTTCACTTAATCCTATCAATCCTGACTCAGCCTTAATTGTCTTATTAAGGCCCTGACCTCTCACATTAGACAGGTATTGTTGTGGCTGCCTGTTGCCGGTTGGTTCCGGGCAGTCTTACGCCACAACTCAGTCTAACCTCGGGTCCTTGCTGGGCTCCATGTTTAACCTCCCACATTGGATAGGTATTGTTGTGACTACTGGACAGCCGGGCGGTTCCGGGCAGGTTTACATCACAACTCAATCCAACCTCGGGTTAAACACATCGTATGTTCTACATTTACATATTTTGTCATTCCTCTTTATTTCTTATATGTAAATATTTGCGGCCCATTATTAAGTTAATGGTGTAAAGGTTACACCAATCATGGGCCCAACCCATACTTGAACTTGGGCCCTTCTATTTTATATTTTCATTCATTAGTAATTTTAACCCAACGTTATTTTCCCCCGTTTTACACGTCCGTTTATATATATATATTGGGCTTAGCCTTTTAAAGCCCAATTTAGCCATGCGAAAAGGGGAGGCTTATGGCGTGATTACATACACAAAAAGGGGAAGGTGAGCGTATGAACTTGCAATATGACGTTGGGAATACAAAATAGAAACTGGTGTACTTGCATAGTAGTGACATATACTTTGGTCATAAAACATAGGTGACATGAATCAAAGCATGTGAACTTGTAATTGAGATATCATTATTGACACATGAACCTATATTTTTATTTAGGCATAATGTCAAACATAAGCATGGCATAAATATTTCTAGCATAAGCATAGCATAATGTCAAACATAAGCATGGCATAAATACTTCTAGCATAAACATGGCATAATGTCAAACATAAGCATGGCATAAGTATGGTTAAATTTGTTCATGGCATAAATATTTCTAACATGAAATCATGATTCTTACTTTAGTCATGTAAACTTACAAAAGGGACTTTTTGAACCTAACCTAGCCATGTACCACATATGTCATCATATAATTCTTGTAAACAAGATAGACTTAATCATGGATTTCAATTATGCCAAATATCATTCATAGCCTAGCCATATTCATAAGTTTGCAAATAGGTTTTCTAGTACAAAAGCATGGCTTAATACATGATGCCAAATTCTCAACATAATTTCCTATGGATTATAATAACCAAACTTGTTCTAATTACTTACAAAATGATTTATGCACAAAAATATACATCATGATGGCATAGTAGCAAAACCCCAAACTTGCATAAATTTAAATCAACTACATACATGTAGCTTCAACATGGATTACATAATTTGCGAAATATTCCAAACGTATACTTGCATAGAACTACCGCATGTAACATGAATAACATAATTCAAGAATATCCAAACGTATATAATATTTCAAATTGATAAGAACGCACAAATATGGATAACTTTATTGCCACAATTCAAGCATACAAACCAACACAATTGTTTATTCATACCAAAGTAATACTCTACTTACAATGGTGTGATGAATTCTCTAATTTAGGGATTGAAGACGCAAATTCCTTTGTTGAATTGATTTGTTTAGGTTGCTTTAAGCTTTAGAATCTTCCTCCTAATCCTTTCTCAAATTTGGTGGCTACTCCTAGTCGTTCCTCAGCAACATGGCGGCTATGTTCTTATTTTTGAATGAATAGATTAGGGTTTAGTCTAGGGTTGTTTATATAGAGGTTAGGAACTGATTAGGACCATTGATGTTGCTTGGATTGATCGTAGCCATTCATTCGATAGAGAGACCAATTAAAACTTGCCACCTAGCCCTAGTGACAAAGCAGACCACAGAAAATCGGCCAAACACAGACCTGGCCAGCCAGGTTGGCTGGGCTCGACCAGGTCGACACCCCTGTCGACAGGGCTGTCGACAGCCCTGTCGACATGGGTAGCCCAGGTCGACAGCCCAGTCGACCTGGGTGGCCTAGGCGGGTGTTTATCCGCCCTGGCCCATTGGGCCCGATTTTTAATTATTTTATTCTGTTTGAATTTTAAATTTAATTCAAAAACTTCCGAAGGCCATATCTTCTTCATACGGACTCCGTTTTTCGAAAACTCGGACTCTATTTCGCGTATTTTTCCGAGACGAACGCAATGGCGTATCCCGTTTCCCTTGGTTCTTTGATTTCAAATTAATTATACTTTAATTTGTTAATTTCACAGTTATAGAATTTTCGGGGTGTTACACTTAACCAAAATTGAAATAAGTAAGTGAAAATGAATAAGAAGAGGGTTAAGTGGGATGTACCAGAGGGGACCAAGCTTAGGTGGATAGCTTGTGTGAAGTAATAGGGGTCCGTTTCAACCAGTAACCTGTACGTATCTTTGTGGGCTCGACCCAAGTCGAGGACGGGACAGGCATACTGGGCTTGACTGTAAGAGGCCAAACCGGGTTAGCGGTGGCAAAGAAAGTCCAACGAGTTCATATGCGTGTGTGGACCCGGGCTGGTAGGTAAGACGTTGTTGCATCGTGTAGGTATACGCCATGCATTCTTGGTGGTATCGGGTTGCCACTTTGGGAAGTGATACACCCCACTGTGGGGCCAGCACGGGTATCTACGAGTTAGGGAGCCGATCGCATGGGGGTAGTGGGTTCACCTAGTGGAGATAGGGGCAGGCAGCACCTATGAAAGCAGCTAGGGGTGCACGAAACTACCAATATCATTATTAAGT
The DNA here is from genome assembly GCA_030737875.1 of Allium sativum. Lineage (NCBI taxonomy): Eukaryota > Viridiplantae > Streptophyta > Magnoliopsida > Asparagales > Amaryllidaceae > Allium > Allium sativum. The sequence goes on from CM060926.1 coordinate 612,470,718, forward strand.
TTTGTAGGCGGGATCAACCTTAGTGTGACTAGTAGTGGTGCACTATAGCAAATATCTTATAATGGTGATGTAGTATAGTAATTATCTTATAGTGGTTTAGGAGCGCCTTTAACGATATCGTTGTTCATCTTGTTTCCTTGTTTACTCTGTCATACTCAGTGATTCATAGTCATTTCCTTATTTTCCAACTTATGCCTTAGCCTAGTTATTTTGGTAATTATATTGTTAAAGTTATCACACTTGCCAGACTTTATGTCTGACCCCCTTTGTTTCCTCCTCTTTTCTTCCTTTCCCCCCTCATGTGCTCAGGTTGGAACTAGCACCAGTGGAGCTTGATTTTGGATTGCTGTTTCTCTGCTTTTAGAAGATTGCTCGGATCGCTGAAGTAAAGTTCAGCCTCTCTTATTTATGGCTATTTTGTATTGGGGATTATGTCTTTCAATTTATGTACTTTGATTTAGTCAAGATGGATATTATGTACTTGACTCTGATTTTGATGATGCAATCAAACTTATGTATTTTCCGCTGCAATGAAATAAAGTTTTTAATTGTGCAAGTACTGTTTATATCTGTCTTGTTGTTAAGTTTCTGTTCTATACTCACTTAAAACGCTCCATAGAAGTTAATGCATTCCTTTGTGAGTGACATTAATGGATGTGGGGTGTTACAGTTTTCTCTTTATTCCATAAGTTAGACTATTCGAGTCTAACGTATATTTTACTTTAAACGAACGAACGAACGTACAACGTGGGGTAATGGGATAATATTAAAATATTTAATATTGATAATTGGCATAAATTCCTTAAATGGCATAAAATTAATTTGTGATGAAAATTGGTATGATTTTGCATACCATAAATAGATGGACATAATTGAGTCAATTATGGCCATAGTAAAATTTGGAATTGATTGATAATTTGAATAGGGAAATTAATTCAAATTGGGGAATGATTAATTAGGTGTAATTAATCGTCTAAGACACGAGGTTAGGCTCTTTTGTGGTGTAAGACTGCCCGGACCCGCCCGGCAAATCCAGCTGCCACAAATGCCAGTCTAATGTGGGAGGTCTTAGGCATAAATTAAATACTTAACAATTGTAAAGACACGAGGTTAGGCTAGTTTGTGGTGTAAAACTGCCCGGACCCGCCCGGCAAATCCAGCTGCCACAAATGCCAGTCTAATGTGGGAGGTCTTTATAAGGTTACGGTCTTAATGAATTAAGAAACACTTTACCAGATAAACGTGTAGTGGGACAAGAGGGGGTTAAGTGGGTGCCTTGGGTGGCATGTGGAATTAAGTGGGTGCCTTGGGTGGCATTTGAAATACGATTAGAAACACTTAACAAAAATTTGAAACATGTAAGTGAACATGAATAAGAAGAGGGTTAAGTGGGATGTACTAGAGGGGACCAAGCTTAGGTGGATAGCTTGTGTCAGGTAATGGGGGTCTGTTTCAACCAGTAACCCATCTGTATCTTTGTGGGCTCGACCCAAGTCGAGGACGGGACATGCATACTGGGCTTGACTGTAAGAGGCCAAAACGGGTTAGCGGTGGCAACGCAAGTCCAACGGGTTCATATGCGTGTGTGGACCCGGACGGGTAGGTAAGACGTTGTTGCATCGTGTAGGTATAAGCCGTGCACTATTGGTGGTATCGGGTTGCCACTTTGGGGAGTGATACACCACACTGTGGGGCCAGCACGGGTATCTAAGAGTTAGGGAGCCGGTCGCATGGGGGTAGTGGGTGCACCTAGTGGAGATAGGGGCAGGCGGCAGCTATGAAGGCAACTAGGAGTGCACGAAACTACCATTATCATTATTTAGTTTTGTAGGCGGGATCAACTTTAGGGTGACTAGTGGTGGTGCAGTATCGTAATTATCTTATAGTGGTTTAGGTGCGCCTTTAACGTTATCTTTGTTCATCTTATTTCCTTGTTTACTATGTCATACCCAATTGTTCACAGTCATTTCCTTATTTTCCAACTTATGCCTTAGCCTAGTTATTTTGGTAATTATATTGTTAAAGTTATCGCACTCGCCAGACTTTATGTCTGACCCCCTTTGTTTCCACCTCTTTTCTTCCTTCCCCCTCCCCCACCCCCACAGGTGCTCAGGGTGGAACTAGCACCAGCGGAGCTTTATTTTGGACAGCTGTGACTCTGCTTTTAGAAGATTGCTTGGATCGCTGAAGTAAAAGTTCAGCCTATCTTATTTATGGCTATTTTGTATTGGGGATTATGTCTTTCAATTTATGTACTCTGATTTAGTCAAGATGGATATTATGTTTTTGACTCTGGTTTTGATGATGTAATCAAACTTATGTTTTTACCGCTGCAATGAATAAAGTTTTAAGTACTGTTTATATCTGTCTTGTTGTTAAGTTTCTGTTCTATACACACTAAAAATGCTCCATAGAAGTTAATGCATTCCCTTTGTGAGTGACATTAATGGACGTGGGGTGTTACAATTACACTCTAGTCGCCGGGGGTGGGGGGGTGATTCTGATGATTGATATATCATCATCAGAATTTATATTCGAGTGCCGAAAGTGGGATATCTATATATTTCCAATTAACTGGTGTGAGAACCAAAGCTAGATAGGGCTTATTGTTGTGATTTGGCATCAAAAATCTGATTTTTGGACTATGTATCAAAATTATGTGTTTGAAATGATAATCAACTAATTGATTGCTGATTGTGTTGTTTGATTATTGGATGATTAATTTGAATGTTGAACCTTTAGCCAAATTGAACCAAATAGTTAATTGTACTGAAAATTAGTCGCATTTGCATGCATATACATGTACTTACATTGAACAGGTCATAGCAAGGAGGCTAGAGAAGAAGAATAAAATTGTTTGCTCGACAAAGAGGTACATGTTTATTGTATTTCTTGGGTTTTGATGATTTTATGAGCCGCTTGGCTGTTTCTTTTTCTTTTTGGATTGGTGAGGGCCATAGGAGGCTATTTGAAATATCCCGAAGCTCCCGGTGCAGAAAAGGTTATAGCAAAAAATTTCGAAAATTTAGGGTGTTAGCCAAATTTTGGAAAAAGTTGAAAAGTTCTTAGAAACTGAAAAGTTGAAGAACTTAAGCCATAATGAAAATAATGGAAGTTGAGTTGATTAGTTAAACAACTTTCAGCTTCGTTCCTTTTCGAGGATGAAAGGTTTTAAGTGGGGGAGATTGTAATAACCCGGAAATTTGAGCCAATTTAAAGTTTTGATTTTGGCAATTTTAGCGAATTTTGATTATTTAAAATGAATTATTTTAAATAATAACGACGAGAAATTTATTTTGAATAGAATTTAAACGAATAGATTTATTTGAATCGGCGTTAGAATATAAATAATTATTTATAATTATAAAAGGAATTGAAAATGGCGCGGTAGTTTGAAAATTCGATTTCAAAGTTCAAGTGAATGTACAGGATTCAAAATAAACTGGATTTTAGCGAAACCAAAAATATTTGAATATATTTGAAGATATCTTTCTAATGAATCCAAAAAGTTGAAATTTCATAGCGGGTCCGAAAGAAAAGTCAATAGTTTGGAAAAAAAATAAAGGAAAAAAATATAAACATTTACATATAACCCCCCTCCCCTTTTATTTCTCAAATCAGAAAAACCGCCTCCTTCCCAAATTAATCAAATCCCATCGCCCTCGTTGACCTCGACACCAGGCTCGCTCCGCCTCCGCCTCCCCACGACGAGCCTACCTCTGCCTGACGGCGCCACCCTCCAATCGAATGCCCCCTCTCTGATTTGGACTCCGCCCAACCACGCTGCCGATGGGGGATACACCACCTCGAGCCCCAGGCGATGCCCAACCTTCGCACCCCCTGCCTGGCTTCGCGAACCCCCTCCCATCGCGACGTCAGACCATTCGGGAGCCCCACTCCCCTCCGCATCGGAATCGCCTGAAGCCCGCTCCACCAATGGCCGTACTCCGGCCAACAACAATGGCGCACGTTGCAGATATTCTGGTGGTGGTGATGGGTTCCTGCGGTTTGGTCTTCACAGAGAAAGGGTATGTTTTTTTCAATTTAAAACCTCATTATTTTCAAATCAGTTTTCGATTTAAATCCACACTATTTTAAATCGGTTTTGATAAAAGCTTTGATTTTTAACAATGTAAAGGTAGGATTTTGGCATATGAAGTTGTGATTTTTAAAAATAGAAATTTGGGATTTTCTTTAAATAGAAAGAATAAAAATATGATTTTTATATTATAGAAAGAATAAAAATATGATTTTTATATTATAGAAAGAATAAAAATATGATTTTTATATTGGTAGAGTATTAAAAATATGATTTTAATGTATAGAACATCATATAAAAATGTGATTTTAATATGAATAGCGTGGAGAAGATTGCGTTGGAAGTACGGCCAGATCCAGATGTTTTGAATTTCAGAAATAAAATGGAGGAGTGGAACCCTCGGTGAGAACTCCTCACTTTTATTTTAATTTCTAGTTGAAATACATACCAGGATGCAGACAGTGCTTAGCAGCACCCGACACCCGTCGTCCACAGACCATGGATGACTTGTTTGTTTGATTGCTGTTTTGTGAAATTTGACTGTTGATTGTGATGTGTGAAATATATATTCATGTGTTGAAATAAAATATATATTCAGGTGTTGAAATAAAATATGTATTCAGGTGTTGAAGAAAATATCAATGAAGAAAAGAGCACGTATATATAGCTGTCAAACCCTTTGAAACTGACTGCCACCATGAATTATCAATGAAGAAAATATGAGAAATGGCCACGTATATATAGCTGTCAAACCCTTTGAAACTAACTGCCACCTCAGCCCTAGGGGTGTCGACACCCCTGTGGGAGGGTCGACCCTGGTGTCGACACCCCTTAAGGGGGGTCGACCCCAGTGTCGATACCCCTCTAGAGGGTCGACCCTCTAGAGCGGGAATTTTGCCGCCATACGAAATTTTGAGTTTTGAACATTTTCTGGATAGGTGTTGACTCATATCTGACTCCTATATGACTCATATGTGTGTGTGTGTGTGTGTATCGTCTGCCCATATACAAACTTAAAACCCTTATAACTTCTTCATACATGTTTGTTTTACGCAAACCAAATATCTATCTTGACCATAATTTCAAGACGGACGCAATGGCGCAGTCTTTTTTCCTTAATTCTCAATATTAAATTAATTAATTATTTAATTTATCCTCTTTTAATGTCGTTGAAAATTCGGGGTGCTACATTCTCCCCTACTCAAAGGATTTCGTCCCCGAAATCTCTAAGTTGAAAAGAATGTATCCTACCATCCATCATCCATCTACTCATCCACCAATCACTGGAATCCATTGTCTTTAAAAATTTCTAATGCTTATATGAATATATGCAAAGGTGTGCGTATATGTACCAATACTAATGCGAAGATTAGGCGGTCTACTGATTCAGTTGACCTCCTTAATGCAATGTATATTAGTGCCATGAATCCAATATGTATGCAAATAATCCTATTATAACATGTAAGCTCTATATGTGTGCACACTCATTCGTCCAAATGCAACATCCATATGCTAATTCATCCATTTTCAAGTATAAAAGAAAAGAAAATGCACACACGTCCATATGCAGTATGAAAGTGATTGAGCCGGTCTAGTGCCTAAAGTGTGTGTATATGCATCCACAGACAACCATTAGCAAACACTCGCATCCACTTGCATCTATCAAACATAACATGTCTCAAACACATGTTTACATTCATAAGATTCTTATCTAAAGGTCGAAAATACTATCAATAGGATATACTCAAATGATAGAAATAAGTACCGATAAAGCTTTGGAAAAAGGAGTTAAGAACATACCCTCGAAAAGGAAAGGGTATAAAGCACGAATCTTGTCTTCGATCTCCTAAGTTGCATCCTCTGTGTTATATCCCCATTGAACCTTTAGCAACTTGATCTTTTTATTGCTTAGCTTCTTAACTTCTGATCCAAGAATACGGGTAGGGACTCGCCTGACTGTCGCCACCCGTTCCACTTCTACCTCTTCCAATACACTCGGCTCAACAACTTCCACGGTGTCATGCAAACACTTCCACAGATGAGAGACGTGGAAAACATCATGAACACCGAATAGATTTTCTGGGAGCTTTATTCTATAGGCTATCTGTCTAATCCTCTCGGTTATGGGAAATGGTCCCACAAATCTAGGTGCCAACTTCCCTACTGATCCGAAACGGACCACATTCCTCCGAGGTGATACTTTGATGAAAATTAAGTCTCCCACTTCAAATTCAATGTCACTCCTCTTGTCTGCATAGAACTTCTGCCTATCTTGAGCTGTTTTCATCCGTCATCGAATAAGTTCAACCTTTTCGGACGTTTCTCTAACTATATCTGGTCCAAGTAATAATTTTTCTGTAGATTCCTACCAACAAGTTGGTGATCTACAGGGTCGTCCGTACAATGCTTCGAAGGGTGCCATGTCGATGCTGGATTGATAGTTGTTATTATAGGCAAACTCTACTAAAGGAAGGTGCTCTTCCCAAGTCCCTTTGAAGTCTAGGATACACAGTCTCAAAAGATTTTCAAGAATTCTATTCACCCTCTCTGTCTGCCCATCGGTCTGAGGATGATAAGAGGTGCTCGAACACAACTGTGTACCTAATGCTTCCTGCAAGCTCCTCCAAAATTCACTAGTAAAGATAGGGTCGCGATCTCTTACGATGTTGGAAGCTACTCCATGAAGACGAACTATCTCACGAACATAAATTGCCGCCAACCATGATGTCATCCTCTCACTCTTAACTGGAATAAACTGAGCTCTCTTAGTGAGTCTATCTACCACAACCCAGATACTGGTGTTGCCTTTCTTCGATCTAGGCAAACCATCTATGAAATCCTTAGAGATGCTCTCCCATTTCCACTGAGGAACCTCCAAATAATGAAGTAAACCACCAGGCTTCTTTTGCTCAGCTTTAACATGCTGGCAAACTAGACATCTTATCACCGCTTGGATAAATGGTCATCTTAGAATGGTGGGCTTCTTCTAGGACTACCTTTATCAAGCTTCTTGTTTGAGGAACACAAAGTCTTCCATTTCGTCGCAACAACCCCTTTTCATCTATGGCATATCTACTAAGGTGACTAGAAGTCTCCTATCTTTTAAGCTTTTCCATGATGTCTAAAATCTGTGGGTCACCTTGCTGCGAAGCTCCTATCTTATCCATAAGAGTTTGTCGTATCTCTTAGGAAGCAAACAAATAAGACAAAATTTCGATGGAGGGTCTAAAATCAAAAGCTGATATGAACTCCAAGCTCTTCCTCTCCACAAACAGAGGACTCAAGGCCATCCTCTTCATACTTAGTGCATCAACCACTACATTACCCTTGACAAGGGTATAAGCAATCTCAAAATCATATGAAGCTAGGAACTCTATCCACCGTTGCTGCTTAAATTGAGATCCTTCTGCGAGACAGATACTTGAGAGATTTATGGTTGGTGTATAACTTGAATTTCTCTCCAAGTAAATAGTGATGCCACGTCTTTAACGCGAATACTATGGAAGCTAGCTCTAGATCATGGGTGGGATAGTTCTTCTCATGAACTCGCAACTGTCTACCCCCTTAACACACTACCTTTCCTTCTTGCATCAGAACCGCACCAAGCCCTGTACCACGTGCATCGGCCTAAACCGTAAATACTTTGTTCCTATCGGGAAAAGTCAAGACTGGGGCTATTGTCAGAGCCCTCTTTAAATGTTGGAAAGCAACATCACAATATATATCCCATGAAAACGCTAAATTCTTCTTCATCAGCCTGGTGAGTGGGGCTGATATCTTTGCGAATTCCTTAATGAACTTCCTATAATAACCTGCCAACCCAAGAATGCTTCATACCTTAGTTGCATTTTTAGAAATCTGCCAATCTTGCACTGCAACCACCTTTTCGGGATCTACAGCTATCCCTTCTTTGGAGACCACATGCCCTAAGAATCTCACCTATTTTCTCCAAAATTGGAATTTATAGAACTTTGCCTTAAGCTGATGCACACAGAGTTTTCAAAACTTCTCTCAAGTATTGGGCATGCTCTTCTTCGCTTTTGGAGAAGATTAAGATACCATCAACAAAGACCATGACAGATTTGTTTTGAAACCCTAAACACCCTACTCATCAAATCAACAAAATAGGTGGGTGCATTCGTCAACCCAAAAGGCATAACTAGTCATTTAAAGAAACCATCCGGAGTTCTAAAAGCGGTCTTATCTATGCTGTCCTCAGCCACCCTCAACTGATGAAATCCCGTGGCCAAGTCTAACTGAGAAAATACCAAGGCACCAACAAGTTGATCAAATAAATCATTGATCCTCGGAAGTAGGTGCCTATTCTTCTTAGTGAGTTTATTCAATTCTCTATAGTCAACACACAAACAAAGCGAACCATCCGCCTTCGTCGTGAATACTACTGGAGCACCCCATTCAGATATGCTTCGTCTGATAAACCCTTTCTCAAGTAGCTCCCCTACATGCTTACTCAGCTCCCTCCTTTCCCTCGGAGCCATATGGCACACTGGTAATGCACCTGGCTTTGCATTGTCCACCAGATACGTACGAAAATCGATCTCGCGCCTTGGAGCTAAGACCGTACCTTATCAAAAACATCGGAATAATCTTGGACTACTGGAACAGATTGCAAGTCATCGATAGACACATCAAGAGACTTTAGGAAACTAAGCATAACTGAGCCTTGTGGGCCACAAGAAATCTCGAAGGTTCTCCATGACAATTCAGAAGCCCAACGACCCTCCTTTCACAATCCAGAATGGCACCATACGTGGTAAGCCAATCCATTCCTAGAATCAACCCATAGCCCATAAACTCGAGCACATACGCGTCACATTCAAACTTGACGCCTAATACAGATATTTTCAAACCCCAACAAATCATAGATAAATGAGCCGAACCATTAATGGGGTTTGAAACAACTATGGGATCAACTACCATACTAGTAATTAAGTGCATAGATTCAACCATAGAACTAGATATAAATGAATGTGAAGTGCTAGAATCAAAAAGTGTTCTAATTAACTGATTAGAAAGAGAAATTAAACCTTCCACAGAAATTTTTCTACCTCTATCAGGAGCACTGATCGCAAGAGCGTGCACATGCCCTTCAGTAGTCCCTGTTCTTTGACCATATCCTTGTGATCCCTGTTTCTTCGGGCACTCTCTAGCGAAGTGTCTGACCACTTCGCAATTAAAGCAAGTGTTCTTCCTTCTCTTACAGTCTTTGATCAAGTGATCCTCTTTCCCACAACTGTGACATTTCCTCTTATCCTTGCCCTTGTCATTCTTGCCACCTTTCTTCTGCTGCTGTTGTTGTTGCTGTTGTCCCTTCTTGGATTACACCTTCTTATTTTGCGATGTCTCCTCAGCCTTTACTTCCTTCTTTTCTCCCTTGTCTTCATCATGCATTAGGTCCATATCGACAAGCTTTTCAAAAGTGGCCCCCATTGGAATATGGGACATGACTAACCCACGCAGAGGTTCATTCAGCCCTTTAGTAAACCGCAAAACCCTTTTGTGCGGTGTATCCACCAACTCTAACCCGAACCTTGCTAGCTGCCTGAGTTTGTTCACATATTCTTTCACCGTCAAGTTCCCTTGTTTGAGTGCTAAAAACCTCTCCATCTGCATGCTTCTCTCAGCTTGGAGAGAATTTCATTTCGAACATTTATCTAAAATCTTCCCAAGTTTCCACCGGACGTCCAGCTTGGGTAACTTCCCACCAAAATGAGGCTTCGTCTTTCAGTAGCCAAGCAGCTAACTGAATCATCCTTTGATCCTCTACTTCAAAGATTACAAACAAATCCTCAGTCTCCTTAAGACAATTTTGCGCTTCTACGAATGTCTCGTTCCCATGGAATGGCTTCCCTCCCATAGCACGGAAGTCTTTGCAGTTCTTAGCGAAGTTATCTGCTCTTGGAGGGGGGGATGAATGACTGGTGTAGCTGGGGCAGGAACGTTTCCTTGGACCTCGGCAGGCACCGAAGCCTCCAAATACCTACGGAACCATCCGGGTATCGTGACGCCCTCTGGGATATTAGGAATGTTTTGTTCCCAGACATGCTTAAAAGAGAAAAGGAAGAGATTTAGACAAAGGAACGATGGATATTACTTATGGCTTTTTGAGGAATATTTTTCAAAAAAGACTTTTCTTTTTGAAAATGCTTTCTTTTAAAACTCAATTTGAAAATAATTTCAAAAACTTTTATCCAATCTAGCAACCTTCAACTTTGATACCAAGTGTGATGCCCCACGTCCGTTAATGTCACTCACAAAGGGAATGCGTTAAGTTCCGTGAAGCGTTATAGGTAAACAGACACAGAATAATTACAAGACAGATATAAATAAGATAGAAGCGAAAATTCAAATTTCGATTTCAAATATAAATCATACTAACATAGTCCACAATACGACAAGTCACAAAAACCATTACAACAAAATAACTTTTGTCTTTCACCATCAAATTACATAAGTAAAAAAACATAATTCCCCAAATAAAAGAGCTAAGCCATAGTAGAGATAAGAACTTGAACAATATTTCGAAAGAAGCTCCTAGCAAGATGACAACTGATTCCTGACTAAACCTGAGTATTCCTGCCTTGAGAACTTGAGGGGGGGAAGGGGAAACGGAAGACGAACCATAAAGGGTCGGACATAAAGTCTGGCGAGTCTAGTCACTTTTAGCAAGTAAATAAATAAAAGTAGCATGATAAGCATATAAAGTGGATAAGAGTGATCACTACATAAAATATCGGCGTGACAAGGTAGATAGGATAAGGTGTATATTCTTCTAATGATTATTCTGCACTATTACTAGTATAACCAGAATGAAATGATCCCTTCCACTATAAGGTGGTTGACTTCGGCATACATCCAAATTATCCCAACAACAACCCTAATTGATTGGCTCCCAACTCCGTAGATACTTTGTGCCGGCCCCACAGTAGGATGTATCACGTCATAAAATGGAAACCCATTACTGATATGCACAACCCTATATCTACAGGTGTCACAGTCGTCTTATCCCCCTCTGCCCGGCTCATGCACACACATGGCCCGGTCGGCTTGCGCCGCCCATACCGTCCTCCACATTTGGATCTCTTACAATCAGTCAGTTAGCGTGCCCCTTCTCCTCCTAGTACAGAGTACTTTGTTTGATACCTACTTCGGGTTACTGATTGAAATCGGTCCAACACGATATGATACAAGCTCTCCCCTTTGTCTTGTATCCCCCACTAGGTTTTCACTGACTATGTATACCACTAGGTATCTTTAATTACATAGCCCTATTCATTTGTACTAGTTTTGCTTACCCTAAAAGGTGTCTTTAACTACATAACTTTTATATATTCCACCGGTTATGTATACCAGTAGGTGTCTTTAATTACATAAACTTATTAGGTTAAGTTCATGGGCCTATATGTAAATATTACCCACCCCATCATATTTACTTAACCCACCAATATCCAACCAATTTTTACTTAACCCTAACTTAAGTTCATAATCATACTATCCCTATGGATTACATTAGGTTAAGTAGTCCAATTCTTTACCATGTCCATTTATGGTTCATAATGGGCTAGACCTCCTACATTAGGCCTACAGCTTGTGGATGCTGGATATGCCGGTCAGATTCAGGCAGACTTCTTCCACAAGTTGGGCCTAACCTCGTGTCATAGCCCGATTCGTATTTCCGCACTTAGATCTCTCACATTAGGTTCAACATTAGCGGCTGCTGGATATGCCGGTCGGTTCTGGGCAGACTTCCACAACTAAGACAACCTAACCTCGTGTCATAAGTGCAATTACAATTCCTAATTGCAATTGCTAGACATTTCATTATTAATTAATCAATTAATTAACCTATGCCTTTATAGGTGTTAATTCCCATTTTACCCAATAATTTGAATTAGATGTCCAATGATGTTTATATTCAAATTATGCCAATATTAACCATTTTCCCCCGTTTCCTAACTAGCACACTCACAAAATTGGCGGCATGCCTAGTCTAGATAATATCCTAGTCATAGACGATAAAAGGGAAAAATAATAGGAATATGACAAAGGTGAATGTTTTAACATAACTTGGTATAAACATAAACTAGCATGGTGATAAGGTTGATATATGAGCATAAATTTGATGAACTTGTAGCAATTACTAGTTCTAACATAACTATGATGTCATAGTGAACATAATAAGATCTAAATTAATCATTTAGATGTCCAGCTATTCAGATCTAACATAATAGGCACAAGATGATAAAGTAGATATGATTAACAATTTAAATGTCCACCTAATTTAGATCCAATGGTTTAAAAGTGGATCTATACAAATAAGGTTTTAGAATCACATCATGGCATGTCATAGAAGTTACAATGGATCCAACAAGATAGAGATCTAGATCCAAATCATAACCAATTCAGAATGTCATATGTTCATAATTTACAGTGGATGTAATATAATCTAGGCATATGAACAAATCCAAGTCACAGTCGTGTCGTATTTACTTTTAAATATTCAAATATAAAAGAAACTAGTGTTGGATCTAGAATAACCCTAGAGGGGGGGTGAATAGGGTTTTTCACAGTTTTTAACTGAATTAAAAAACTTAACGAGATATATAATAATAAACTGATCACAGAAAATAGCAGAAACTGAAATGCAGAAAATAAATCACACACAGATGTACCCAGCTTCGGCAAAACCCTGCCTACTGCTGCATTTCTAAGGTTTCTACTAGGTGATAGAACAGTTCCCGCATACAAGACCATGTACACTCGCAAACACTGCTCCTATTCTAACCCTACGCTCAAATCCCTAGACTGATCCAATCCCCTAGATCAGATTTCCCGAATTACAAACCCTGTAACTCGTAATTCAGATTTTACAGACACTGAAACTGGCAGTCAACACCTTGACTGATATCCTAGACTTAACAGATCTAGACACTGATTCGTTTGTTTACAAAAGAAATTCAAAATGCAAAAATAAAAACAATACAATTTAAAATAAAAAAAACTAAGGAGATTAATTTAAAGGGGTCATCCCCTTATCCATTTAAGACATGGCCGGCCCATTATTCATTTTTCTTTCACCCGATCTCTTTGCTTTAAAAAAAAAGAATGGCGGCGGCTTTGGCGATTTCTAGGGTTTCTGAAATCGATTCCCAAATCGAAATCGATGCTTCTGGAAATTTGATCTCTGATGGCTCTTGTCTTTGTAGCTTGCGTGCTGATGTCGATTTGCTGGAGTTCTCACTTGAACGAAACCCTAAAGATTGTGAGTAATTCGGATTTGATTCTTTGCTTGAATTTGTGACGCTTGGTTTCAATTTTTTGATTGAATTGTTTCTCGGTTTCGATTGTCTCTCATGCCTGTGATGAACTGGTTGTTAAAATAGGATTAGAAAATCCTATTATTGCTCTGATTTCATTGTATGCCTTGACTGATTTGCCTTGAGGTTTCCCCTTTTGATTTTGAAATATATATTCTCGGCTTTGATGGCTCTTGATTTCCTCTTGTGTTTAATTGTGTGATTGATGTGTGTGTATAAGTAGGATAAAATAAAAATCCTAGAAGAAACTCTGATTTCACAATAAATTGGCTCGATCTGATTTTGTGCCGTGAATCCCCCTTTTGATATTCTTCGACTGAAAAAAAAATGCGTGATTTCCTTGCACTGATTTGGAAAATATTGATTTTGTCCCCTTGAGAAATTTCCTTAATCTGACCACTGAATTATATAGTGAAACCTGGAAAAACTCTTGCACTTAACACAGATTGATTTCTTGCCAAGTTTGTGCATTTCTGGAAATGAAATTCGGATTTCTTTGACACTGTATGAGCATTAAAAAAATATTCTTGCATGGTTTTGAAAAACTTGCATCATGAATACTCCTTGATTGATAAATTCTGGAAACATATAATAATGCTTTCCAAAAAAAAACTTTTGAAAATTTCTTGCCAAAAAAAAAATATTATTCAAAAAAGAACTCTCTGATTTTCTGGAAAGAAGATTTAAATGAAAATTGTTTGTTTCCAAAAAAAATCTGAAATTCGAATTTTCATATTTCTGGAAGAAAATGAAAGACTTGCCCAACCAAAAATATTGTGACTCCTGCTACTTGATAGCTTGCCAAATACTGATCCTTGATTGAATCTATTTCATGACTGTTTTGCTTGTGTGCACCATTACATCATGCTGTTTTGAGCACTGAATATTTGTTGAGCCGATCACCATGCTTTCCTAAAAGCTTGTGAGTCAATTTCCTCAAACTCCCATTAAATAGTTGCCAAAAAAAATGCTTGCTCTTGCTTTTGACAACAGTATACTGTCTTGACTATTGCACTTGCTATATTCACTTTCTTCTTGAAACTAGCAGTGAATGCTATTCACCATTTTACTGTTGCCATGTTTACTCTTTTGGCTCCCTGTGCATTGCTTTGTGCCACTCCAGTTTTGTGCACCCTGGTTGAACTATTTGTACAATGCAGATCAACATAATAAGTTTGCCTACTTGCACATTCTCATGAGCTCTGACATGCTCATTTCAGTTTTGTTGGCTTGTGTTGATACATGAATTTTAACATGGGCCGAACCTTTCATGTACACATGTATGTTGCTGTGTAAACATCTTGCACCATTGGTTCATGCACACTTTAATACATTGATTTGATGACCTTGGCTATGTTATTTGACACACCTTATGCTGCTGTAAACATCTTGTACTGGTCATTTTGATTTGAACTTTGCTCGGCCATTTGTGTCGAGCTGTCTCGACCACTTTGGTGATATGTTAAGTTGATTTCACTTTGACTTTATGTTGACTTGTTTGTCTTGTGTTGTGGCATGTTGTCCTGACATTCATCCCTATGCTTTGTTGTGTATGCACACTTGTTCATTGATGCATATGCGCTCGGCCATTTTATTTGGGTTGTGCTATGTACTTGAATTTGAGCTGCTTCCATTTTGTTTAGCCATGCACCATTTTGAATTTGTCCATCCATTCATGTTTTGATTTTAGTTGCTGCACTTGATCCTTGAACATGCTTGCTCACACTAGTTTTACTTGTCCTGGTTTTCATTGTTTGTGCATGTTCAAACCATTATTGCTTTTTCAAATATGCACTGAGTTGAGAAGGTCCACGTGGCTACTCCTCAGTTGCACGCCAAATTGGCGAGGCAGTGCACACGTGTATACACGTGTGTACATGCAGCCATCAGACAAGTTGTCCCTGTCCCTGCATTGAAATATATATGTTGTCTGCCTTGTGGTATTTACAGTGTATCACTGTGAATATCACAAGCTGTCTAGACACAGATTGATGGTTTTATAATTCAGATCAAGTCATGAAAAATGATGAGAAACACACCAGAAAACTGAGGCAAATAAAATTTTAAAAATAAAATTTAAATTTGCATGTATTCTGTTTTATTTCTATTGCAGTGTACTGTGTGTGTGTGTTTCATGTGTGACAGGTAAGCTGGGATGACTGGACTAACAAGCTGAAGACAAGAAGACAGTGTGTGGTGTCAATGAATGTATGATTCTGTATATACAAGTGAAAATGAATATATATGAAATGTAAACTGAATGAGTGTTGCTGTGAGGAGCTGTGTATATATGAAATGTACTGATGTCTGTAATAAACAAGTTTGATTGAAATAAAATATCATTTTATTGTTGTCAAATGAACTTGTCTATTTTATTCTGTTTATACAAGTACAATTATTCTGTGAATGTATAAATAGTGGAGTTACAAATAGTTGTACTGTTTGAATATTGAAATAAAATATTCTATTTAAATAAAATACTGTGTTAATATTTGAATATCTGTACAGTCGTATTTTATTTAAATATAAATATTATATTCATTGCTGTGATGTATATATATATAACAGTACCGTACCAAACACATTTATAATAGAAATATATTTGGTTGTTATCATCAAACAAAAATCATATAATTGTGTATACAACACCGTTATATACAACAATCTCCCCCTTTTGATGATGACAAACAAATAAAGGATTTTGAATATAATAAATGTGTTTGTTCGTGGATATTTGAACTCCCCCTATTTAAATACTCCCCCTACAACAGAAACTCCCCCTATAACTATGCATGAGTGAAATGTATGAATAATTAAATTTTCAAAATTAAAAATATTTATAAAATATTCACTCATAAATCAAAATCTAATCCATTCTCCCCCTTTTGTTATCATCAAAAGGATACAGATTTTAAAATACAGATGAAAATTGACTAAAAATATAATTTCAGCTGAAGAGGAAGAACAGTCATCATAAATCTCAATCAGTCAAACAAAAATCATAATAAACTAAGAACTGATGACGTATTTCACATTTTAGAGAATGACGGATTTACGATGGGTAAAAATGGAGAGAGTTTTATAAACAATTCATTTCCAATTATTTTCAAAGGATATTTTTTTTTTATTATTTTTTTTTTAAAAAAAAAAAATGATGGATTTGGACTATAATTAATAATTCAATTTAAGTGACAAAAACAAATAATCTCAAATCCCAATAGCTATCAATCAACAAATCATAATACTTCATAAGATTTCAATACATTTCACAAATTAGAATATGGATTGATAGGCTAGTTTTTTATATACACCAAGGAGAATTTCATATAAATCTTTATTTTATCCAAATTATTTTCTTTTCTTTTTCTTTTTAATTTAAGAGCACACTGACCACGCATAACCAGATCTTGGATTTTTAAATGAGATCAGTTGCAGCTTAAATATAAGTAATCTCGTAACCATGCATAACCAGAGCTTGGATTTTTAAATGAGGTTAGAGAAATACTTATTATATTATTATCTTTTTCTGTTTCAAAAAGAAAAACTCCTTGATATATAAAATCAATATGGATGATAGAAAGAGTGGTAGGTACAGATATGGACTGTGAAATAAATTTCTAAATTAATTATTTTATGAAATATGACCAACTGTACCGGGATTATTGCAAATTTTCAATTATCACTAATTCTGAATAATAATATAACCACAACTCCATCACAAATATTTTCACTGTTTATTTAAAAACAATTTTATAAAAAATTAGACTCTCCACATTAATATAAAACATGATGGATGTCAGAAGGATGATAAGTAATGAAGATGGTCATGAAATAATTGCCAGTCCAATGATATTATAATAAATATTCAACCATCATGAAAATCTAAATAAAATTCTCCTCTTGTTGTGAAATATACTGCAGTCACAATTCATCACAATTTCTAAATCTGGTTATAATTTTGATGAATTATAAATACAGTTTAATTTGGATATTGATTTCAACTTCTGAAAGAATAATCAATAAATAATTTTAAAATTGAAAATCAATTACAAGAGTAATATGCTGATCTAAACATGACAAGAGGGAAAAAAAAATATATACAGAAAAAAAATATGTAGTACTTTTAAACTGATACCACATGGTGTCTCTACAAAGTGAAAAAAAAATCAGAACAGATGGATGAGACAATTATAAGGCGCTTCTGATACCACTTGTTCTCGCTTTCTCGAGGATTTTACCAAGACAATGAAGACAAACTATGATATCACAGACAACAGAAATTTAAAGCCCAAGTAGACAAATCAAACAATAAGCAATTATCTAAGAACAGTATTAGAGCAGTGCAGAACACAATATCACATCAGACTTGTCTGAGATGTTGGTCACATAAGGTGGTTTATGATCCAAGATTTGCAGATATACTCTATTTTAAATCATTTGAAGAAATGTGAAAGTATTAAGATTTAATGAATCAATCACACCAGGTCATATTTCAGATTCAAGATATGTGTGAGATCCAATAAATCAATAATTTCAAATGATTTTAAACAAACATATATTCAAATCAAATAATCATGAAACAAATGATTTTCAAAGACCATTTTAAAAAAGAACATTTTCAAGAATTTCTCAAAACTATTTCCGACAAGCCCAAGAGAAATTTCAGGTCATTTACATCAAATTTGAAAATATTCATGATCGGGGTAATTTATTTGAAATCACATGAATCAATGTAAAGTTTTGGGATATAATGAATCAGTCACACGAGATTGACAATTTCAAAAATAAGAGGTGTGTGATATTCAAAACATCTAAAATTTCAGATGATTTCAAACAAACATATTTCATTATAATGATCATGAATAAAGATGAATTCCAAGATGTATCACTGATACAAGCCAATCTGAAAATCAATGAAATTATCACAACTGATAAATAACAAAGTGTTGTAATGAGTATAATATTTTGAGCTTTTCTAAAATGAATTAGATTAACCTCAGAACAACAAAGGTGTGTGACATTTCATTAAATATTCAGATCTTCAAAAAATTTAGAATTCTAGTTAACAGTGTTCAAGATATGATATGAATGCATTAACACTGTTATGAATTCAACAATCAGAGAATAAACTTCAAAACAATTGCAGATAATTACAAGATTAAATTCAGAATCCGGAAATGATTATAAACAAGAGAGTTCTATTCAAATAAAATGAATTTCCAGAAAGTCATGAGAACTGCAATTGGAAGTTTAAGAAGCACAAAATAAACAAAGAGATATGGTAGTGACTAATTAAAAAAAAAACAAACAGAAGGAAAATAAAATAGAAAGGGATAGAAGAAGGAGAAATAAACAAAGAAAAAATATATTTACAAGGATGAAGTTAGAAATCATACCTGATTCACAGAAGACGTTGTGGATCTCTAACTCATCAGTCTTTGCTAAGGAACAGTGGATGATTCAATAATATGAAGCAGTTTGAATTACTTTTCTCTTTTCAGCACAGTTGTTCCTCAGCCACGTCAGGTACCTAATAGTTGATAGGATCGAGTGGTCTAACAAAATTTGTAAAACCACTCACAGTTTCGTTCACGTGTTTTGGTACCCAGACTTGTTTATATAACAAACCATCCGAATTTACCTTTGTGCCTTTAGGAACCCAAATCAGCTTGAATTTAGTCAAAGTCGTTTTATTTTTATTCAGGATCCAAGATTGTTTAAATGGTTTATTATAAAACGATTTCTCATTATAATTTCGATTCAAAAAACCTTTGAAATTTTCAGAGTTCAAATTTTCAACGTAGTTCTTTCCAAAGCAATTTGAGGGATTTTTCAAATCATTTGAATTTTGTTTTCCAAAAACATTATTCTTCCCAAAACCAAGACCACGTTTATTTCCAACAGAAAGTTGGTTTTTCAACAACATATCCAAAGATTTTTCACCGTTTGAAAATTTAGATAAAATTGTTTCAAGTTGTTGAATTTCAGTTTTAAGATCATCGTTTTCTTTTATTAAATCTGAACAACGACTTTTAGTGATCTTATATCTTTCAAACTCAGATTTCAAAACCAAATTTTCATCATTAAGCAATTTGATTTTGGTTTGGGACTTGGCCATTTCAGAATCAAAATATTTTCGACTTTCAGATTCAAGTTTCTTCCAATTTTCAATTTCGATTTCAAGTTCTTTCAAAATCAGATCTGTTTTCAACAAACTATCATTTTCAGCGTTTTCATGTTTGGAATTTTTGATAGCCTTGAAATTTATAAATTCCTTTTGTAAACAATTGTTTGCATCTTTCAGCTCAATCTCGTTATCTTTTAAAATTAAAATTTCTTCTTCAAGCCTTCGAACATTATTATTGAAACGAACGAGATCAGTTTTTAATTTCAAACAATTTTCACAATTAGAATTTTCAAATTTCACGACATTTGACAATTTCGTTTCCAAACAATTTATCTTGTTGGTCAACTCAGAATTTATAGATTTCAGAGATTTATTTTTCGATTGGAGTTTGTCAACAGATTTGGTTAAATCAACACAAAAATAAACCAGATCTTCATATGAAAAATTTCTTATCTCATCATCTGTTGAGTCTTCATCAGCTGATTCATCTGTTGAACAAGGATCTGAATCTGAGTTGACAGTTGAGGGTTTTGAGAAGTTGCTGTCGTTTCCATATCTTGTAGTTAGAGCTGTCCAAATTTCCTGCGCAGTTAAACAATGAGAAATTAGACTGTATTGATTATCATCAAGGTGAGAATACAGAATATGTGTAGCACGAGAATTAGAAGCTTTATCTACCATGTCAAACCCATTGATAACAACATCCCAACATTTAATATCAACAGATTTTAAATAAAATTCCATTTCAGATTTCCAATTTAAAAAATCTGTTCCAGTGAAAATAGTTGGAGATGAACTGGACTGACTTTCTGTGGACTGACAGCAAGGGTTACCCATGACTCTAGAGTTAATGAAATTACCAGGCTCTGATACCACTTGTTGGATCTAGAATAACCCTAGAGGGGGGGTGAATAGGGTTTTTCACAGTTTTTAACTGAATTAAAAAACTTAACGAGATATATAATAATAAACTGATCACAGAAAATAGCAGAAACTGAAATGCAGAAAATAAATCACACACAGATGTACCCAGCTTCGGCAAAACCCTGCCTACTGCTGCATTTCTAAGGTTTCTACTAGGTGATAGAACAGTTCCCGCATACAAGACCATGTACACTCGCAAACACTGCTCCTATTCTAACCCTACGCTCAAATCCCTAGACTGATCCAATCCCCTAGATCAGATTTCCCGAATTACAAACCCTGTAACTCGTAATTCAGATTTTACAGACACTGAAACTGGCAGTCAACACCTTGACTGATATCCTAGACTTAACAGATCTAGACACTGATTCGTTTGTTTACAAAAGAAATTCAAAATGCAAAAATAAAAACAATACAATTTAAAATAAAAAAAACTAAGGAGATTAATTTAAAGGGGTCATCCCCTTATCCATTTAAGACATGGCCGGCCCATTATTCATTTTTCTTTCACCCGATCTCTTTGCTTTAAAAAAAAAGAATGGCGGCGGCTTTGGCGATTTCTAGGGTTTCTGAAATCGATTCCCAAATCGAAATCGATGCTTCTGGAAATTTGATCTCTGATGGCTCTTGTCTTTGTAGCTTGCGTGCTGATGTCGATTTGCTGGAGTTCTCACTTGAACGAAACCCTAAAGATTGTGAGTAATTCGGATTTGATTCTTTGCTTGAATTTGTGACGCTTGGTTTCAATTTTTTGATTGAATTGTTTCTCGGTTTCGATTGTCTCTCATGCCTGTGATGAACTGGTTGTTAAAATAGGATTAGAAAATCCTATTATTGCTCTGATTTCATTGTATGCCTTGACTGATTTGCCTTGAGGTTTCCCCTTTTGATTTTGAAATATATATTCTCGGCTTTGATGGCTCTTGATTTCCTCTTGTGTTTAATTGTGTGATTGATGTGTGTGTATAAGTAGGATAAAATAAAAATCCTAGAAGAAACTCTGATTTCACAATAAATTGGCTCGATCTGATTTTGTGCCGTGAATCCCCCTTTTGATATTCTTCGACTGAAAAAAAAATGCGTGATTTCCTTGCACTGATTTGGAAAATATTGATTTTGTCCCCTTGAGAAATTTCCTTAATCTGACCACTGAATTATATAGTGAAACCTGGAAAAACTCTTGCACTTAACACAGATTGATTTCTTGCCAAGTTTGTGCATTTCTGGAAATGAAATTCGGATTTCTTTGAAACTGTATGAGCATTAAAAAATATTCTTGCATGGTTTTGAAAAACTTGCATCATGAATACTCCTTGATTGATAAATTCTGGAAACATATAATAATGCTTTCAAAAAAAAACTTTTGAAAATTTCTTGCCAAAAAAAAAATATTATTCAAAAAAGAACTCTCTGATTTTCTGGAAAGAAGATTTAAATGAAAATTGTTTGTTTCCAAAAAAAATCTGAAATTCGAATTTTCATATTTCTGGAAGAAAATGAAAGACTTGCCCAACCAAAAATATTGTGACTCCTGCTACTTGATAGCTTGCCAAATACTGATCCTTGATTGAATCTATTTCATGACTGTTTTGCTTGTGTGCACCATTACATCATGCTGTTTTGAGCACTGAATATTTGTTGAGCCGATCACCATGCTTTCCTAAAAGCTTGTGAGTCAATTTCCTCAAACTCCCATTAAATAGTTGCCAAAAAAAATGCTTGCTCTTGCTTTTGACAACAGTATACTGTCTTGACTATTGCACTTGCTATATTCACTTTCTTCTTGAAACTAGCAGTGAATGCTATTCACCATTTTACTGTTGCCATGTTTACTCTTTTGGCTCCCTGTGCATTGCTTTGTGCCACTCCAGTTTTGTGCACCCTGGTTGAACTATTTGTACAATGCAGATCAACATAATAAGTTTGCCTACTTGCACATTCTCATGAGCTCTGACATGCTCATTTCAGTTTTGTTGGCTTGTGTTGATACATGAATTTTAACATGGGCCGAACCTTTCATGTACACATGTATGTTGCTGTGTAAACATCTTGCACCATTGGTTCATGCACACTTTAATACATTGATTTGATGACCTTGGCTATGTTATTTGACACACCTTATGCTGCTGTAAACATCTTGTACTGGTCATTTTGATTTGAACTTTGCTCGGCCATTTGTGTCGAGCTGTCTCGACCACTTTGGTGATATGTTAAGTTGATTTCACTTTGACTTTATGTTGACTTGTTTGTCTTGTGTTGTGGCATGTTGTCCTGACATTCATCCCTATGCTTTGTTGTGTATGCACACTTGTTCATTGATGCATATGCGCTCGGCCATTTTATTTGGGTTGTGCTGTGTACTTGAATTTGAGCTGCTTCCATTTTGTTTAGCCATGCACCATTTTGAATTTGTCCATCCATTCATGTTTTGATTTTAGTTGCTGCACTTGATCCTTGAACATGCTTGCTCACACTAGTTTTACTTGTCCTGGTTTTCATTGTTTGTGCATGTTCAAACCATTATTGCTTTTTCAAATATGCACTGAGTTTAGAAGGTCCACGTGGCTACTCCTCAGTTGCACGCCAAATTGGCGAGGCAGTGCACACGTGTATACACGTGTGTACATGCAGCCATCAGACAAGTTGTCCCTGTCCCTGCATTGAAATATATATGTTGTCTGCCTTGTGGTATTTACAGTGTATCACTGTGAATATCACAAGCTGTCTAGACACAGATTGATGGTTTTATAATTCAGATCAAGTCATGAAAAATGATGAGAAACACACCAGAAAACTGAGGCAAATAAAATTTTAAAAATAAAATTTAAATTTGCATGTATTCTGTTTTATTTCTATTGCAGTGTACTGTGTGTGTGTGTTTCATGTGTGACAGGTAAGCTGGGATGACTGGACTAACAAGCTGAAGACAAGAAGACAGTGTGTGGTGTCAATGAATGTATGATTCTGTATATACAAGTGAAAATGAATATATATGAAATGTAAACTGAATGAGTGTTGCTGTGAGGAGCTGTGTATATATGAAATGTACTGATGTCTGTAATAAACAAGTTTGATTGAAATAAAATATCATTTTATTGTTGTCAAATGAACTTGTCTATTTTATTCTGTTTATACAAGTACAATTATTCTGTGAATGTATAAATAGTGGAGTTACAAATAGTTGTACTGTTTGAATATTGAAATAAAATATTCTATTTAAATAAAATACTGTGTTAATATTTGAATATCTGTACAGTCGTATTTTATTTAAATATAAATATTATATTCATTGCTGTGATGTATATATATAACAGTACCGTACCAAACACATTTATAATAGAAATATATTTGGTTGTTATCATCAAACAAAAATCATATAATTGTGTATACAACACCGTTATATACAACAACTAGGAACTCACAGTGTTAGAATTAGAAAATAGAGAAAGAATGGATATTGAATCTCTAGATTTGATTTGCTTTAGTTGAAGAAGATAACAAATCCATATCAGTTCAGACACTGGTAGAGTTTGGCAACCATGAATTCTCAATGAAGAAAATATGAGAAATGGCCACGTATATATAGCTGCCAAACCCTCTGAAACCGACTGCCACCTCGGCCCTAGGGGTTTCGACACCCTTGTAGATGGGTCGACCCGGGTGTCGACACCCCTTAAGGGGGTCGACCCCGGTGTCGACACCCCTCTAGGGGGTCGTCCCCTTAAAGCGGGAATTTTGCCGCCATACGAAATTGAGTTTTGAACGTTTTCTGGATAGCTACTGACTCATATATGACTCCTGTATGACTCATATGTGTGTGTGTACCTTCTGCGTGTATACAAACTTAAAACCCTCAAAACTTCTTCATAGGCTGTTAATTTTACGCAAACCAAATGTCTATTTTGACCAGAATTTCGAGATGGAAGCAAAGGTGCAAATTAATTATTATTTAATTTATCCTCTTTTAATATCGTTAAAAATTCGAGGTGTTACACGGCCAGTCTTGTACAGGGAATAAATTTTGACTTAGGACGAATCAGAGGGTGAGACCTATGCCATTGGAAAGGAATTGGTGATTACCTTCCCGTAGAGTGGTTACAATAAAGATTTGGCTTAGCAGTTTAGGAGGAATCGAGGTTATAACGCTTTTCGGTTGGCTGTTTAGGATTTTGAGCCACATTGGGCTGATTTGAGAAGGGCCAAGTAGTGGGTTGGTGGAAACAATAAATAGAGGGTGAGAGGTATGGAAAATAGTTTATTTCCCCATTCTCTCATTAGGTGGCCTTGAGCTCCTTCTTCCTCTAACACCTTTCCACCATTAAAAATCAAAATTCTAGGAGGGATATCTTAGATCTACACCATTGGAGGCTAGATCTACATTAATTGAAGTTAGGATTCATCGGATCAAAGGGTTTGGTGCGAGGTGCTTTCTGTCCGGATTCTTATTTTTATCATTTTAGCTTGTTTTGGAGAATCGGTAAGTGATTTACATCTCTCACATGGATGCAATGAAGTATGTGAATGTTTGATCATGTTTTTTCATCTTATTTAAATGTTTTATCATAGATCTAAGTCATATTAAGTTCATTTTCACATGAATGACCCTATGACCTATTTTAGCAAGTTTAATTTAATGATTTTAATGCTATTTCGTGTGTACATGCAAGTTAGATCTATTTTTTTGTTCATATTTAGATTTATGATGATTTTGGTGGATTACACATAATTATTGATGAAATGGCCAAATTGGTGATGTTAGTGGTTTTATAACATGTTCATGATTGTGTTGAATGAATTGGATGAGTTGGTTTCGTCTATTGTGTCGATTGGCGAAGTTTTGGTTGAAACTGGAGTCGCATTTGGGAAGTGCAGGTTTTGGGTCGTGCATTCGTGGTTGGTCATGCACCGTAGGGTGGTTTCCTTGGAAAGTAAGAAAAGAAGGAGCAGTTGAGTGAGCCAAAAGGGAGATCGGTCCAGAGGGATCGATTCACGGAGATCAATCCATGGGGATCGATCTAGGGAGATCGGTCCAGGGAGATCAGTCCATGGAGGATTGGTTAAACGAGATTCGTAGATAATTCAAGTAGGAAGGTTCTAAGTGTTAAAATGTTTTCATTGATCAGTGTAGAACAATGAATGAGTTAACAACTCTAAAGTGTCCTGAGTTGGTTGATAACGGTTGCTCTAAAGTGTTCTGAGCTAATAAATAGTCGTAATTGATAATGACTAGAGATGATAAGTCCGAGGAATTTCTGTTGTCGTAGGTTCTAGAGGACTCAAAGCAGGGGTACAATTTGAGACTAATTGTAGGTTGAGTGCCCTGGGCATCATGTATGGCCTAGACACGTTTTGAGTATAACGTGTGGGTTTTTGTTAGAACCGAGGCGTCATGTATGGTCCTTGAAAATTGATGGCAAGTTGTTAGCCAGTTATACGATAATGAGGGATCCAAAGCAAGGTTGGCAGTGATAGACAGAGTTAGTCATGGACGTTTGAATACTTGTCATGATGATGGTTGAGCTACTATTGCATTGTATGAATGGTTGTTTTGGTTGCCATGGCTGAATTGTTGTTGCTTTGGATGTATTGATCGTAAAGGCTATCACTATCAGGTGTGGGAAAGGCAGCTGAGAGTTCTTCTCTGGAGCTGGGTAGATTATTTGTTTATTTACCCGTTCTCATATACTTTATTGATGTAGTTCTTTAGTTGTTTTATCGCTCACTTAGACTGTTGTCTGACTCAATGTTTTATGTATCCTCTTGCTACCTTGGGTTGTTCATCCATTTGTTCGGATGGCAGACTAGGTGGCATGTGACAGGTAATTGCTTAGTGAGGGCGAGGTTGCTATTCATTGGCGAGTAGGAGGTTGGCGTACTGTTTTACTACTATCTAGTACCTTTGTTTTTCCGTTGTTTGCTATTTCTCTGAGTGTTTAAGTGAGGCAAATTGTACAAACACAATTTTTGTTATCCACCTGTGTGGGAATTACATTCTAGTTGTCATGAAAGTTTTGGTGTTTTCTGCTTCAATATCACTATCTGTTGTATATGTTCTATTATATTTTACCCTTGTGCTATGAGTTTACGACAGGTTCCGTTACTCGTCCATAGCTTCTTGGCACACCTTTCAGCGCATTATACCTCTTGTTTATTGCGGGGGCTGTGGGCGGTCATCACATTTAGTATCAGAGCTCTAGTGAACGATTTTTAGCCAAAGTTCAAGGAAATAATTACGTATGAGAGACGTACTTGTAGATTTTAGTTGGATTCTTACTATATATATTAGCGTACATAGTAGTAACAGTCGTATTCTTTAGCAGTTTTTCTTGGAAATGGCCAATTATTCTAAATTGCAGATTTAAAATGAGTAGACGACCATTTAAAATGAGTAGCGGTGCATATGACTACCCGACCATTTGGAAGCTATGATAGAAGCATGCCTTCGAAGGAACCGTGCTCTAGTGGAAGCTACGGTTGAAGTTGGAGTTCCAGTGCCTTGAGCAGTAGAATTTGCAAAGTTATGCAAAGACTTTACATCATTGGGAGGGAAACAGTTCAAGGGCACTAAACCAGTTGAAGAGGTTCAAAGGTGGTTGAATACATGTGTTCGAATTTTTAAGGACTTGGGTATTGATGATGCAACAAAGAGGAAGCTTGCATCAAGGCAGTTAGACTGCAGAGCAATGGACTGGTGGAACTATGTCACACTTGAGACTCCGGAGGAATAGATCTCATGGGAGCAATTTCAAGCCAAGTTTGAAGTGAATTTTATCTCCATCGTGCAAAAGTCAATTCTATTTAAGAGATCTGTGGAGCTTAAACAGAATGGCCACCCACTTCGAGGCCTTGTCGAAGTATGATCGTTCATATTTGGATACTCCTTATCAAAAGAACGAGAAGTTTGTCATGGGGTTGGATGAATATCTTAGGAATCAACTTGTGTATCACCTCAATGATAGTTTTGAAAAGATCGTCGAGAAGTTTTTGAGGCATGAAATTATGTTCCCTAAGAAGATGTTTGTTGTTGCACCTAAGGAAGAACAGAAGCCACAGCAGAGTGGTAATAATAAGAAAGGAAGCATCAAAAACAAAAAGGAAAGGATGGCCAAAATAAGCAAAAGGGAGAAGTGACCTGCTTCAGTTGTTGGCAGAAAGGTCACTTTGCTAGTGAATGCAAGAATCCCAAAGCTGAGAAGAAGTGCTTCAAGTGTGGAAAACCGGGACATGAGAAAAAAGATTGTCCAGAATCAGCTAAAGGGAAGCAAGTGGTTAAGGCTTATGCTTTAGGGGCAGTGTCGTCTTCTTCGAAAGATGCTACCGTAGAGGAGAAGGGAAAGGGTGTCGTGGTGCAAGGTACTCTTTCTATTCATAGTGTTTAAGTTCGAGTTTTGTTTGATACTGGAGCATCGCATTCATTTATTTGCAATGAGCTTGTGTGTCGCTTGGGTTTGGAACCCGAGATTTGTGATTGACCATTGATCGTGACTAATCCAGTTGGGGGTTCGTCCAGCTTGAGCATGTTGTGTCAGGTCTAGTGTTGTCAAGTCATTGTTGCTCTTTTGTGTGTGATTGCTTTGTTCTTAACTTCACTGGGTTTGGGATCATCTTCGGCATGGATTGGCTCAAGAGGTATGTGGCAAGAGTGAATTGCGAGAAGCTAGAGATGAGAGTCAAGGTTGATAAGGTGTAAGCGCGAAGAGGGTGACTTCGTTAGCTATCTATATTTGCTTTTGATTCCACAAGAAGACTTGTCATCTGTGCTGATCGCAAATGAGTATGAGACTATCTTTGACAAGGTCAAAGAATTGCTGCTGCATCGAGAGATCGAGTTTAGGATCGATTTGGTCAAGGGTGTTAGACCAATCGTTATGCCTTTTAGGTGGATGGCGCCTAAGGAACAACGAGAGTTGGATGTTCAAGTTCGAGACGTTCTTAGGAAGCGATTCATTCGGAGAAGTGTTTCCGAATAGGGTGCACCAGTTGTGTTTGCTACCAAGGCAGATGGCTCGTTAAGGTTTTGTGTAGACTATGGTGAGCTGAACAAGATAACTAAGAAGAATAAGTATCCATTGCCAAGGACTGACGATTTGTTCGATCAGATTCACGAAGTTAAAGTGTTTTCTCAAATGGATTTGGCAGTGTATTTCACCAGTTGAGGGTGGCGAAGGATAGTGTGTCAAAAACTACTTTTAGGACACCATATGGATTCTTCGAGTGGTTGGTGATGCCATTCAGGTTGACTGATGCACCAGCGTACTTTGTGGATCTTATGAATAGAGTTTTCAGAGATCAGTTGAGCAAGTTTGTGCTTGTGTTCATGGATGATATTCTGGTTTACTCTAGGAATGAGGAAGAACATAAGTCACACTTGAGAGTTGTGTTAGAGATCTTGGGAAAGCATCAGCTAAAGGCTAAGTTCTTGAAGCGTCACTTCTAGAAGAATGAAATGAGGTTCTTATGCCATGTTTTCTCTAGAAATGGTATAGCGGTTGACCTTGTTAAAGTGGCAGCAATCCAGGACTGGGATCGACCTAAGAATGCGACGGATGTTCGGAGTTTCCTTAGGTTGGCAGGATATTACCGATGGTTTATCAAGGATTTCTCTAAGATAGCTGCACCATTAATAGGATTAACGAAGAAGAACAAAGTGTTCACATGGGATGCAAAGTGTAAATAAGCGTTCGGAATCCTGAAGGAGAGATTAGCGAGTGCACTTGTGTTGACCACTCCCAGTGGGAATGAAGAGATTGTGGTATACACCGATGCATGTGGTACTTGACTTGGAGAAGTGCTAATGCAGAAGGATAAGTTTGTGGCCTATGCGAGTCGACAGCTAAAGCTGCATGAGAGGAATAACCTAACTCATGATTTAGGGTTGGCAGCGATTGTGTTTGCTCTGAAGATGTGGAGACATTACCGATTGGGAGTTCGATTCGAGTTGTTTTCGGATAATAAGTCATTAAAGTATCTTTTCTCCCAAAAGGATTTGAATCTTCGGCAGCAAAGATGGCTAGAGTTTCTGGCTTCGTATGATTTTGGTATAGCCTATACTCTTGGCAAAGGCAACACAGTTGCAGATGCATTGAGTCGAAGACACGCAAGTTTGGGAGTGATGTTTTCGG
The DNA here is from genome assembly GCA_030737875.1 of Allium sativum. Lineage (NCBI taxonomy): Eukaryota > Viridiplantae > Streptophyta > Magnoliopsida > Asparagales > Amaryllidaceae > Allium > Allium sativum. The sequence continues at coordinate 612,500,268 of CM060926.1, forward strand.
AATGGAAAAGCCTCGAGTATTTGGCAAGGTTCGATTTTAGGCCAAGGTGCGAGTTGGAACCTGAAATGTTGGCAAGCTTATCGATAAGACCTACATTCATCGAAAGGATAGGCGAGAGCCAAAAGCAAGATGTAAAGCTTGTCGAGTTTATCCAAAAGCTGGAACCGGAAGACAAAATGTTCAAAGTCGATCGAGAAGGTTGGCTTCGGAAGCAAGGACGATTGGATGTTCCTGATGTTGATGAATTGAGATATGAGGTTATGAGAGAATGTAATCACTCAAAGTTGATGATTCATCCTGGTTGAAATAAGATGTATCAGGACATGAAGCGAGTCTACTACTGGGAAGGGATGAAGCGAGATATTGGAAAGTTCATTTCCAAGTGCATGAACTGTCAGTTGGTGAAAGCTGAACAGAAGAAGCCGAGTGGTTTGCTTCAGCCATTGGAAGTTCCTGGAAGTGGGAGAAAGTATCGATGGATTTTATCGATGGACTACTTAGAACCAGGGTAGGAAATCAAGGGATTTGGGTCATTATGGGTCGCTAGACCAAAACTGCGAGGTTCATTCCAGTCAAGACGACTAGGACGACGTCAAAACTGGCTGAACTTTATATGAAATGGATTGTTTGATTCCATGGTGTCCCAAAAACTATAGTGAGTGATCGAGGTCCGTTGTTCACTAGCGGATTTTGGAGAAGTTTGCAAGAATCTTTGGGAACCGAGTTGCGTTTGTGTATGGCATATCATCCCCAAACTGATGGTCAGACCGATAGATTCAATCGAGTTTTGGAAGATCTCCTGAGTGCTTGTGTGTTAGAATTTGAATGATCATGGGAAGACTATCTACATCTGGTTGAGTTTGCTTATAACAATAGCCACCATTCGGGCACTGGGATGGTACCATATGAGGCATTGTAAGGGAGGCTGTGCAGTTCTCCAGCTTGTTGGTTAGAAACTGGAGATAAATTGATACTTGTGCTTGAGATGAGGATTGTATCGAGATCATTCGACAATGAATGAAGGCTGCCCAAGATCGTCTAAAAAGTTATGCTAATAAGCATCGAAAAGATTTGGAATTCGACGTTGGCGATAAGGTTTTTGTGAATATTTCGCTATTAAAGCATGTGGTTCGATTCATAAATAAGGGAAAGTTAGCCCCAAGGTTCGTTGGGCCGTTTCCGATAGTCGAGCGAATTGGAAAGCTTGCATATAGATTGGAGTTACCCGAGAAGATGTCGAGCGTGCATAATGTGTTCCATGTATCGTTTCTGCGGAAGTTCGTAAATGATTCAAATGTGGTGGTATCTCCATAGCAGTACGAAGGCCTAGAAGCAGAAACCTCAGTTACGAAACCTTGTAAGCCGATTTGTGTTGTGGAAAAAGACACGAGACAGCTTAGGAGGAAGACGATTAAGCTAGTCAAGGTACAATGGAGTGAAGATGGTGATGATTGTATGTGGGATACAGAAGAAGACATGAAGGCGACTCATTCAGAACTCTTCGTTAGTAGGACCCTTTGATATTGTATCATATCATCGCTATGTGGTTATATCTTGTTGTTGTTTGATAAAATTCTGCGTGCTAGGATAATGCTATGGATGCATGGCTTGATGGTTGCTAGTTTGGATGATAGAATTAGCTTCTCATAAAGGATAGGAATGCGGAATTGTTGTGGTTGCTTGGAATTTCGAGGACGAAATTCTTAGAGGGGGCGGGGGGGGGGGGGGGGGGGACAATGTAACATCCCGCATTTTACGTATCGGATGATCGTAAAATATTTTTATTTTAATCCCTGAGGGTTGGATCATTCTCATCTTTTGATATGTTGCTTATGGGGATGAGAGACATGCCCATAATTTTTACAGTTTTTATTTGTGACCATTTTCCCCTATCAGACTTGTACAGTGCAAAACTTTTGACTCAGGTCGAATCAGAGGGTGAGACCTGTGCCATTGGAAAGGAATTGATGATTGACTTTTCGTAGAATGGTTACAATAAAGATTTGGCTCAGCGGTTTGGGAGGAATCACTGTTTGAAGGTTTTTAAGTTGGCTGTTCAGGATTTTGAGCCACATTAGGCTGATTTGAGAAGGCCCAAGTAGTGGGCTTATGGAAACTATAAATAGAGGGTGAGAGGTATGGGAAATAGTTTACTTCCCCCATTCTCTCATTAAGTGGCCTTGAGCTCCTTCTTCGTCTAACACATTTCCACCATTACAAATCAAAATCCAATGAGGGAAATCTTAGATCTACACCATTGGAGGCAAGATTTACATCAATTGAAGCAAGGATTCATCGGATCATGGGGTTTGGTGCCAGGTGCTTACTGTCCAGATTCTTATTTCTATCATTTTAGCTTGTTTTGGACAATCAGTGAGTGATTTACATCTCTCACATGGATGCAATGAAGTACATGAATATTTGATTATGTTAAGTGTTTTATCATAGATCTAAGCCATATTAAGTTCATTTTCACATGAATCACCTTATGGTCTATTTTAGCAAGTTTAATTTAATGATTTCAATGTTATTTCATGTGCATATGCAAGTTAGATCTATTGTTTTGTTCATATTTACATTTATGATGATTTTTGTGGATTTCACATAATTATTGATGAAGTAGCCGAATTGTTGATGTTAGCGGTTTCATAACATGTTCATGATTGTGTTGAATGAATTGGATGAGTTGGTTTCGTCTATTGTGTCGATTGGCGAAGTTTTGGTCGAAATTGGAGTCGCATTTGGGAAGTGCAGGTTTTGGGTCATGCATCCGTGGTAGGTCATGCACCGTAGGGTGGTTTTCTTTGAAAGTATGACAGGAAGGAGCGATCGAGCGAGCCAAAAGGAAGAATGGTCCATAGGGATCAGTCCAGGGGGATCGGGCCAGGGGGAACGGGCCAGGGAGATCGTTCGAGGGAGATCGGTCAAGGGTGATCGGTCCCGTGAGAGCGGTCTAGGGAGATCGATCCAGGAAGATCGATCCAGGGAGGATTGGTCAGATGGGATTCGTAGCAAATTCAAGTTGGAATGATCGAAGTGTTAAAATGTGTTCGTTGGTCAGTGTAGAACAATGAATGAGTTAACAACTCTAAAGTGTCCTGAGTTGGTTGATAATGGTTTCTCTAAAGTGTTCTGAGCTAATCAATGGTCATAATTGATAATGACTAGAGATGAGAAGGCCGAGGAATTTTTGTTGTCGTAGATTCTAGCGGACTCAAAGTAGGGGTACAATTTGTGACCAATTGTAGGTCGAGTGCCCTAGGCGTTGTGTATGGCCTAGACACGTGTTGAGTATAGCATGTGGGGTTTTGTTAGAACCAGGGCATCGTGTATTGTCCTTGACAATTGATGGCAAGTTGTTAGCCAGTCATACGGTAACGAGGGATCCAAAGCAAGGTTGGAAGTGATAGCTAGAGTCAGTCATGGACGTTTGAATGATTGTCATGATGATGGTTGAGTTACTATTGCAACGTATGAAAGGTTGTTCTGGTTGCCATGGCTGAATTGTTGTTCCTTTGGATGTATGGATCGTAAAGGCTATCATTTTCAAGCGTGGGAAAGGTAGTTGAGAGTTCTTCTCTGGAGATGGATAGATTATATGTTTATCTACCCATTCTCATACTTTATTGATGAAGTTTGTTAGCTGTTTTATCGCTCACTAAGACTGTTGTCTGACTCACGGTTTTATGTTTCCTCTTATTACCTTGGGCTGTTCATCCGGTTGTTTGGATTGGCATACTAGGTGGCAGGTGACAAGTGATTGCTTAGTGAGGGCGAGGTTGCTGTTCGGTGGCGAGCAGAAGGCGGGCGTACTATTTTACTACTATCTAGTACCTTTTTTTTATGTTTGCTATTTCTATGAGTATTGTAGTGAGGCAAATTGTATAAACACTATTGTTGTTATCCACGTATATGGGAATTGCTTTCTGGTTGTCATGAAAGTTTTAGTATTTTCCGCTTCACTATCACTACCTGTTGTATATGTTCTATTATATTTTATCCTTGTACTGTGAGTTTACGACAGGTTCCGTTTATGTATCATACCTTGATGATCGTCCATAGCCGCCTGGCACTCCTTTAAGCGCATTATTCCTCTCGTTTAGTGTAGGGGATGTGGGCGGTCGTCACATGGTTAATCTTATTGTTTAAGGTGTGCTTGAGGAAGCCATTAAAGAGTTGGTTTTGAAGAGTATAAATATGAAGAAAGTTGTTTGAAATTTGAATGAGAGGTACAGAAAATGAGACCGAATAGATAAATAAATAGAGTTTGAATGGGAACAACGTTTATGAAATTAATGACATATTTTTAGACCTTGAAAGTTGGAGAAAAGTTAGAGGGAAGTTTGAAAGTTCTAACACTTGAAAATCAAAATTTGAATTTCATTTACTGGCCTATATGTTGACATGTCTGTATGCCAACATATCTATTGATTTTCAAAGGACATGTTGATTTGACTTTGTTTTATTATATTAATGTTTTTTATATTTCAAGTTTATTATTTCTTGAAATAATATTAACCCTAACAAACATCTAAATTTTTTTTTATTGTTATATTTATTAATTATTATTTTATTGTTATTTTTAATTTCAAATTTGAATTTTAAAGTTCAAGATTGAATTTTTGGAACTTTAAATTTCAAATTCAATCAAGGCAAACAAACAAAACATCCATTCATCCTAATCAACCAAAAATAATTAAATTAATTAAGGTGTATCTGGTTTTGGGATCCATTTTTTTGACATTTTCTGAATTCTGAATTGTTGTGAAACACATATTTGAATTCTGGTTTCTAGTTCTTTATCGTTTGATGATGAATCTGAATCATCCAAAGTTGCTGCTTATGTCCTCTTTCTCTCCTTTGACGAATTACTATTGTCTGTTTGTATCTGGATATGGATACCTTCTCTTTATATGACCTGGTTTGTTGCAGTTATAATATTTACCATCGTTTCTTCCCGAACTCCCTTGATTACTTCTCTAAAAATTATTTCTCCTTTTATGTCTCAGAATTTTTTTGAAATTCCATGTCATTAAAGCAGTTTCTTCATTGTCTTCACTTCTTGAATCAGAACGATTTATTGTTGCTATGAATGCTATTGATTTCTTTTTTATGAGCTTATTTTCTTTTCTTTTCTGTAATTGGACTTCGAATGACATCAAATTTTCAATTAACTTCTCAATCTTCATTTCACTAACATTATTTGCTTCTTCAATTGCCAATGTTTTGTGATCCCATTTTGGAGTCAAGGAATTAAGTATTTTTTGATTTGGTCTTCTTCTGAATATTTCCCAATGCTATGAATGAATGCACGATCTTATGGAATTTACAATACATATCGGAGATAGATTCATTCTTGTTCATTTTAAATAACTCAAACTAATTAATTAGCATTGATATCTTTGTCTGTTTAACTTTATTGGTTCCTTCATGAGTAATTTGAAATGTTCTCCGTATTTCATAAGCAGATTTATAAACTGACACTCTATAAAATTTAATTCTATCTAATGAACTACACAACATGTTCATGGCTTTAGAATTGCTTTGTGCAGCACCCTTTTATTAATTAGTCCACTTTGCAAAATTAGTAGTGGGTTCAATATATTCAGTCTATGTGTTATTCCATATGTCTAATCGTACTGATTGTAAATATATTTTCGTTCTACATGCCCAATATGAATAATATCTACCGTTAAATTGTGGTGGTTTATCAGTGGAATGACCCTCTAGAAAAGAACTATTATTACCAGTGTTGGTTACCATTTAATATTTTCAAAAATCAAATTATGAACTTTTCGAAAACCTAATCTCTAATACTGATTGTTAGGGAATGCGGATCTTAATGTAAAACAAACACTAGAGGGGGAGGGTGAATAGTACTTATAAGGAATTTATGAAAATCTTAAACTTATTTGATCTACTATTGATATCACATAACGATTATCACACCAATGATGATCACAAACACAGACACAGATATAAGTAGATATAAAATGTAGTAAAGAAAGAACACACCGGATTTTGTACTGGTTTGGATTACTCCTACGTCCAGTCCAATGCAACGATGGATTGCGTAGAGTTTTATTATTACCAATATTCAAGTATAACCCCTTGATTTCACTACTACAAGGTTAATACCTCTTCAAACACCCTTGATTTCATGGCTACAAGGTTAACACCGCTCCCTTTCCTTGATTTTTAGGCTGCAAGGAACACAACCTTTCCCAAACAATTCCCAAATGATTACAACATTCCTATAACTCTTCAATAATACTTCAGTTCAGAGAGTATTTGATAAAGATTGAGAAGACAAGAAATTTAATATAATTTGAGTAGAAATCGACGAAGTATAAGCGTAGAAATCAAGAAAATGATGTATATTAATGGTGGTATGTAAAGGGGTAAAGATGGAGAAGAAGAATGATTAAAATAATTTGAAATCAGCCCTTTTTATAGTGTCCAATGGTTGCAACATTTCAGAAATGCTACAAATAGTGAAAAGACACTCCCTTTTAAAATTGAAATCATGATAGTTGTATGTAGAATTGAAATCATGACAGTTGTATGTCGGCAAAGCAATAAATGCATGTCGACATATGTATCATATTTTTATTTTTAAACTATTTTTTCAAGTGTTTAAACATATATATTATTCTGGAAATTCTTAAATCAAAACTTAGTAATTTAATTGGATATTCTAAAGTGTAAAATCATATGGAAACATAATAATATATTATATAAACATATTTATAAAGTTATAAGATTTAAAACTATAAAACTATATATATATATATCATAAACCTATATATATTAAAACTTTATAAATATATGTGTTTGAAATCATAAGTAAGATAATAGTTTAAAAATAATTTGAAACCAGGATTTGAATTTTGAAAACAGAATTTGAAATTTGAAAATTAGAATTTGAACCGGAGTGCTATTCAGAGTCTTACATACAAACTAGACTCTATTACTATTTTTTTAACTCTTGAAATATTGACAACTTAATAACTCGTGAGTCTTGAATCCCTTCTGAATCATGAATCTCTTGGAACTCTAAAACTGTACAGTCTTAAGTATTTTAGTCGTGTATACAAACCCTGTATATATATATATTCTAGATAGAGATGTTATTATATATATTTTATAATCAATTAATAATGATAATTGAAATAAGGTTGTTGTCATCAAAGCTCCATTCTCCAACATATTGTTTTTACAGGCCAAAAGAGTAGTTCTTCTAAAGATTAGAGCCACTAATTGCTATAATTTTGTGCCAACTTTGCCGTAATTGCTTCTAGGGAGAGTGCACCTCACAACTATCTAGTTAATAGTAAAAATTTTGGTTCATCTGAAGCTTATCTACACAGATACGTTGATTACTGTGTCATTTATTGCTCGTTTTGCATATGTGCAGAAATCACAACCAAAATCCATCTTTATGCTGTTATAATTCCTTGATCAATGATTTTTTGTGCATGAATCCTTTTGTTTCTGGTGAGTTTGTATGCAAATTTTCAAGTCAATTTGAGGCCGTTAGGCTACCGAAATTTTATCAGAAAGTAGAGACCTAACCAGGATAACAACCTAAAGAAATTGTAGGTCGACCCACTCTCTTCCTGGGTCAATCCATGGGTCGACACACAGGATCTGGTGGGTCTACCCACCTATTGCGAAGGGAATTAAATCTCCTCCCGTGTGCCTTCCTGTAGCATTCTGGGCATGTTTCGCTTGTTTTAGTTGGTTTTATTAATGATATAACATATGGTTTTCATACCATATGATCTTGAAAAACCAAGCCATTCAATACTCAACCTAGATCTCAGATTTTTGGGGATTTTATGTGTTTCAAATTATAGAGTTTTTTGCCGGGTTTTTTGATGTTGTTGAGCACACATACCCATTTTCGTACTATTTTTCCTATATGTTTAAAAATATCATTTTCCTTACAATTTTAAGGTTAAAGTAATTTGATGATTTTGGTTTTAAAATAAGTGGCCTCTAAAAAAATAGTATAAAAATCCATTTTCAAATATCTAAGGGTTTAGAAAGAAAACAATCAATTTTAAAAAATCGTTTTATAAACATGTTTTAGAAAAATCAAGTATTTTTCCTATATATAAACCACATTTTTTCTACATCATTTAAGATGACATAATGAAAATTAAATGATATCGTAACCCCCGTGGTATGGGACATGTCAGTATACGAAACCGGTTAATTCCAGGTTCGTCTAATTGAAGTTGATAATTTTTTTCTTCTATTAGTTGATGATTCCATTGTTATCTATTGTGGAATTGACTATTTGGAAGTAAACCAACAGTGAGAACATGTGGTATGGGGCACACTGTTACCACTACTTGGGTTACTGACTATGAGTCTATAACACATGTAATTGTTTGTTGTTTAGTCTGTGTTCGGGTTGTAGGGTCCCGTACATATATAGACATATGCACGAAGTTGTTTGTTTTGAATCTAGGTAAATCCTTTGGCTATGGCTTCGAGCCACCACGTTGCCAGCACATGCAAACATAGGTTTGGCTTGCCAATTCTAGGTAGTTCCAATGTCGTAAATTCTGGGTAGACCAAAATAATATTTTCTGGGTAGATCCACATGTTGAATTCTGGGTAGATCCAAATGTTCATGTTTTAATGAATTGATCTTATGGTCATATTTTTCATGGTGATTGGTTCCAAATCTCATTGTTTCACTATTAGTTGGTTTCTTGATTTGTTACTTCGATGATTTAAACCTAAGGGTCACCTATCAATGTTTTTTTATTTTGAGTCTTTTCCATAATATTGATGATAAATGCATATTATTGATTGTTGACTATTGAGTGTGATTTGATCTTAATGATCACATGTAATTTTTTTATATTTGGGATTTCATATCCATATATTGAGTTGATTTCAGTATTTCTGATGATTTTGGTATTGTGATCACTTTGTTGCTTGTATGGTGGTCTACTTAGCTTAGTGCAAGTACAAGAAGCTAGTTGTATACCTTTATTTGTGACTATGAAGCTAGCCTAATTTAGTCTCTTCGTTTTATCAATTTTCCCCAACTCTTTGAATAAAGAGTCGTACATTGTGTTCTTATTTACCCTTATACCTCTTATTACATATTGTTGACTAGATTGACCCATGTATGTTAATGCTCGGGGTCAGACTGAGCTTTTTCTGGTATTCTCAACAACGTAGATAGACTTTTTCTTCTGCCATGAATCTGTCAGCTTTAGGCTACCAAGTTTAGCTATTTTGTATAGATGTAATATTTGATCCATGTACTTTGATGATATACTATATTCTTTGGGAATTATTATGTATATATATTGTGGTTGTATAGAACTTTTTATGACACTACATGTTGTATATTAGATGTATTTGTATCTTATGCTGGGTGGTCTGTTCTATGATGTATAATGTATTAACTATTCGCTTTTGTACCGAATCTTTTGCAAACCACCATAGTATTGTATTGAATAAAGATTAAGAGTGTAGAACCACAAAATAATAATAATACATTGCATTTTATCGATGCACTTAATATTAATTAATACAAGACTTATGGATGGTGGCTCCTAATACCCCTATTCTCTGCATTAGCAGACAACCATTCCTCGTAATTCTCTTTACTAATGTAGGTGTTGAGTTGGTCTTTATAGCTTGGCATCAAAGCAGAGGTTTAGAATGAAAGTAATAAATATATAGCAAAACATGAGCAAGTGCAGTACGATGATAAATAATATACATGTTAGCATCAATCCCTAGTTTATTTTCTTTGACTTGAAATCTTGCCAAATCGTGTCTCCAAATATCTATGCTTTGGTTTTGGTGCTCTGTTATTCTTCGATTACATGATGCTTGTAACACCCCGAATTTTCTATTAACACTAAAGTTGCTAAAATATTAATAAGTGTGTAAGAGAGGGGATGTATCTAATATGAATATAAAAATATTAATAAGTGTGTAAGAGAGGGGATGTATCTAATATGAATATAAAAATATTAATAAGTGTGTAAGAGAGGGGATGTATCTAATATGAATATAAAAATATTAATAAGTGTGTGAGAGAGGGGATGTATCTAATATGTATATAAAAACAATAATAAGTAAAGGGGGATGTATCTAATATGTACATTGTAGAAAATATATATATATTTATGACATGAATAGAAGTTTATTAATATGCTGAGTGTTTGCTGAGTCACTTCTGACTCATTGCTGAGTCAACAAGATAAACCCCATCTTGTCTGAACGGCTGCGATTATTTCTAGGTTAAATCTAATGGCCTAAATGAATTCTAAAATCTATAAATAAGTGGGTAGACCCTAGACCTAAATCACTTGTAAAATTAGAGAAGCTACCGTCATGCTGCTGCCATGGAGTTCAGCATAGCCGTCACAAACTAAGAAGAGGAAGCCTAATCATCTACAACTAAATCTACACAAATCAAATCAAAAGATCTCTCTTTCTCTAATTCTTTTCTTTTGTTGGTGAGTATGATGATTCTCACAAGACTATTACAAACTAATTTGACTCAGTTATGAATGGATCACAAGAAAGTGATGTGATTTGTAATTGTAAATTCTATATATTGTGGATCTCTTATTATGTTATTATGTTGTCGTATGATGTAAATTATATATGCTATGTCATGCTATGTTGTAAATTCTCTTATGCTATGTCGTGCTATGTTGAGAATCATGTCAAGCTATGTTATACTATCATACTATGTCATGTTATAAATCATGCTATATTATGTTGAAAAATCATGTTGTTGGATCATGCTTAAAGTTATGTTTTTTTTTCTTAATTTAAATGGATCTTGTTTTGGGAATTTGCCTATTAGGTTAGGTGTACCCATAAACTTGAAACTATAATTAAATAAAACTTGATTATGGGAATTTGCCTATTGAGTTAGGTGTACCCATATAAAACCATGTTGTTAAAAAAATTAGATGATGTTGATTCACACATGTTCATATGTAAGTTTATGAAAATTGATTGAGATTATATTAGGTGAATTTTGAACAAGTTGACACCTTTAGGTCCATGACATGTATAATCTATGCAAGTTGGACATATGCAAGTTTCACCCCTTATTATGATTCATTTGGTCACATATACATGTTGTTATTATGATAATCTCTTTTATGCTATGAGTTAGGCTATTCGAGTCTAACATATATTTTGCGAATAAACGTTCAAACGTGGGGTAGGGGTAATATTAGGAATTAATAAATTGGGTGCAATTTTGTAAGATGTTGCATACCATGAATGAATGTCCATAATTGAGTCAATTATGGACATTGTTAAAAATTGGAAGTAATTAATAATTCAAGTAGGGAATTATTAAAATTGGGGGAAAGTGGATTATTATTAATAATCAATGCTTAGGACACGAGGTTGGACCCGTTTGTGATGTAAACCTGCCCGGACCCGCCCGGCAAATCCAGTAGTCACAAATGTCGGCCCAATGCGAGAGGTCCTAGGCCCAAACTAAAGCATAACAGTTGTAAAGACACGAGGTTAGACTCTTTTATGGTGTAAGACTGCCCGGACCCGCCCGGCAAATCCAGCTGCCATAAATGCCAGTCTAATGTGAGAGGTCTTTATGAGGTTATGGCCTTAATGAACTAAGAAATACTTAACCAGATAATCATGTAAGGTGGGACATGGGGGTTAAGTAGGTGCCTTGGGTGGCATGAAGAATCTGGTGGTTGCCTTTAGAGGCATTTGAAATACGATTAGACTTAACCAAACACACATGTAAATGAACATGACTAAGTGGGTTAAGTGGGATGGACTAATGGGGACAAGCTTAGGTGGAATGCTTGTGGTAAATAGTGGGGGCCCATTTCAACCAGTATCCCAAAACGTATCTTTGTGGGCTCGACCCAAGTCGAGGACGGGACACGCATACTGGGTTTGACTATAAGAGGCCAAAACAGGGAGCGGTGGCAACGCAAGTCCAACGGGTTTCATATGCATGTGTGGACCCGGGCTGGTAGGTAAGACGTTGTTGCATCGTGTAGGTATAAGCCGTGCATGTCCGTTGTATCAGGTTGCCACTTTAGGGGAGTGATACACCCCACTGTGGGGCCAGCACGGGTATCTACGAGTTAGGGAGCCGATCGAATAATGGGAAGTAGGGTACACCTAGTGGAGATAGGGGCAGGCGGCACCTGTGTAGTCAGCTAAGGGTACGTAAAGCCATTGGGAAAGTTTCTAAGTGAAGCTAAGTGGGATGAATCTTTAGGGTGACTGGTGTGGTGCAGTATAGTGTTTATCCTTTAGTATTTAGGAGCGCCTATAACGTTGCCTTTAGCGATTGTCTATGTCCTTAATCTGCTCTTCATAGACATTTTCTTGTTTTCCAGCTTATGCCTTAGTCCAGTTATTTTGGTAATAGTATTGTAGAATTATCATATTCACCAGACTTTATGTCTGACCCCCTCTTTTCCATCCTTTTTCTCCCTTCAGGTCCGCAGGTTGGGCCAAGTTCTAGTGGAGTCTAGTTGGATCGCTTATCTTCTGGAAAGCTTGGACTGCTGAAGTAAAGTCCAGCTTGTTATCTTTCTTTTTAATGGCTATTCATGTAATGGGATTATGTACTTGTTTTATCAAGATAGATATTGTACTTGACATTGAATGTGGTGTTATGATGTAATCAAACATGTTTTGACTTCTGCTACAATGAAATAAAGTTTTTGAATTTCCAAGTACTATTTTATATCTGTCTTGTTGTAATTTTACTGTTCTATATTCACTTAAAACCTCCATGGAAGTTAATGCATTCCCTTTGTGAGTGACATTAATGGACGTGGGGTGTTACACGTGGTATCAGAGCATAAGGTTACCAGAACAGATAAAAAAAAATTTAGAAAAATATTTTTTTTCTAAAGTATTTTTGGAAGAAGTGCTTTCAAAAAAAAAAAAAAAACATGTTATTTAAAGAGAGTTTTTATGAAAAACATAATCCCAAATAGCCACATCCTTATCTTTATCTTTCGAATTCTCCATTTTGAATCTTTCCTTTTTCGTTTCAGCATGGCTGAAGATCTTAATCTCCCAGAAGGTGTGACGATTCCAGGGTGGTTTAGGAGATACTTGGAGGCTAGGGCCACCACTGCAGGCCCAGCGGATACTCCTCCACCCCTAGTTGCACCCATTCCTCCTCCTCCTCCTCGTGTTGACACTTTTGCAAAGACGTGCAAGGAATTCAAGGCTATGGGAGGAAAAACTTTTCAAGGGACTGAGACGTTTGTGGAGGCCAGAGATTGGCTTAAGGAGACTGAGGAATTGTTGGATATCTTTGAAGTGGAAGATGGGAGGAAAGTCCGTTTAGCTGCTTGGTTAATGAAGGGAGAGGCCTCGTTTTGGTGGGAGGTCACTAACGGGGAACGTCCAGTTGATTCATGGGCGGATTTCAGACGAAGGTTTGAGGCAAAGTTTCTTTCAAGGGCAGAGGAGAACTTAAATATGGAAAAATTCCTGGCACTAAAGCAAGGGAGCTCATCAGTAAAGGAATATGTCAATAAATTTAATCAGTTAGCAAGGTTTGGCTTGGAGTTGGTGAACACGCCAGAGAAGAAAGCTTTGAGGTTCGTTAGAGGCTTGAATGAACCGTTGCAAGGGTTGGCTATGACCCACATCCCTATGGGAGCCACCTTTGAAAAGCTAGTAGAAATGGCACTTATGCATGAGGATAAGGCAGTTGAAAAGAAAGGGGATCAGAAGAAACCCCAACAGCAAAATAAGAAGGGTGGTAAAAACAATAATGGCAAAGGGAATAAGAAATGCTTCAATTGTGGGACGCCTGGCCATCTCAGCAAAGATTGTAGAAAGAAAAAGAAGACTGGTTGTTTTCATTGTGGAGATGCGGGACATTTAGTGAAGGACTGTCCAAAGAAGGGGCAGAGGGCAGGGTCTACCTCGGGAGGACAGGTGCAGGCTCTTATGGCACCAGGGCAGGCAAGGGGGCAAGTTCAGGCTATTGCGGCCCCACCGCTGCAAGAAAGAGGTAGAACAATTTCTGTTGAAAGCTTAGTTTTTCTGTTTGATCATCCTGTCCGTACCTTATTCGATTCTGGCGCGTCTCATTCGTTTATCTCTGCATCATTAGTTGAATCACTGCACTTGAACACCAGTTTAGTAGAGGATCCCCTGGTCGTTTCAAATCCAATTGGAGGTTCGGCTCATTTGACCATGATATGTTTGGATTTGAAAATCTCTATACTTAGCATTGAATTTAGATGTGATGCTTATGTATTGGGCTTCACGGGCTATGGGCTAATTTTAGGAATGGATTGGTTGTCTAGAAATAGGGCCATTCTTGATTGTGAAAGGAGAGTAGTTAGGCTTGTGACTCGCCTTGGTAATGCTCTCGACATCTTTTGTAATCCCATAAATTCCGTTATGCTAAGTTATCTTGAATCGCTTGACGCGTCTGTAGAGAACCTGCGATCGGTAGAAGTGGTCCGGGAATATCCGGATGTGTTTGAGGAGGTGAAGGGCTTACCTCCAAAGCGGGAGATAGACTTTCGAATTTATCTTGTGGATAATGCTAAACCCGTATCTTTGCCAGTGCGCCACATGGCTCCTCGTGAAAGGAGGGAACTCAATAAGCAAGTAAAGGAGTTGCTTGAGAAGGGGTTCATAAGACGTAGTATATCGGAGTGGGGTGCTCCAGTAGTTTTTGCCACAAAGGCGGATGGGTCTCTTAGACTTTGTATGGACTATAGAGAACTAAACAAGCTTACTAAAAAGAACCGACACCCACTGCCGAGGATTGACGATCTCTTTGATCAGTTAGTTGGCGCCTCAGTGTTTTCGCAGTTGGACTTAGCCACTGGCTTTCATCAACTGAGAGTGGCAGAGGATAGTATAGATAAGACTGCTTTTAGGACTCCTGACGGATTCTATGAATGGCTAGTGATGCCCTTTGGTTTGACAAACGCCCCTGCATATTTTGTTGATTTGATGAGTAGGGTGTTTAGGGAATACCTTAACAAATTCATGGTAGTCTTTGTGGATGACATCTTAGTCTTTTCTAAGAATAAAGAAGATCACTCCCTACATCTTAGGGAAGTGTTGGAAACCCTTCGAGCGCATAACCTTAAGGCAAAATTTTCTAAGTGTCACTTCTAGAGGAAGGAAGTACGGTTCTTAGGGCACGTGGTTTCCAAAGAAGGGATAGCAGTGGATCCCGCAAAGGTGGTGGCCATCCAAGATTGGAAGGTCCCTAAAAATGCAACCGAAGTAAGAAGTTTCTTGGGGTTGGCTGGCTATTATAGGAAGTTTATCAAAGACTTCGCAAAAATATCAGCTCCATTAACACGGTTAACGAAGAAGAACCTGGTTTTTACGTGGGACAAAGATTGCGATGATGCGTTCCAACGTTTAAAGAGAGCCTTAACTTCAGCCCCAGTCTTAGTGCTGCCAGACGGGAATAAACCGTTTACCATCTATACTGATGCTTGTGGGACGGGACTTGGCGCGGTCCTCATGCAAGAGGGAAGAGTAATAGCCTATGGTGGAAGGCAGTTGAGGGTTCATGAAAAGAATTACCCCACGCATGACTTAGAGCTAGCCGCAATTGTTTTCGCGCTTAAGTCTTGGCGTCACTATCTTCTTGGTGAGAAATTCGAACTGTTCACTGACCACAAATCATTAAAATACTTATTCTCTCAGAAGGATTTGAATTTAAGGCAGCAACGGTGGATGGAATTCTTAGCCTCCTACGATTTTGAAATAGCATATACCCCGGGCAAGGGTAACGTGGTGGCAGACGCCTTAAGTAGGAAAAGGTTGTCCTTGAGTCCGTTGTTTGTTGAACGACAAAGCTTAGAATTCATCTCTATGTTTGACTTTAGACCCTCCGTTGACTTAGTACCCGGTCTGTTAGCATCCTTGGAGGTTAGACCTACACTTCTAGGACGGGTTGGTGAGGCACAGCGAGACGACCCACAGTTGGTTGAGATAGTAGAAAAGCTCAAAGGGGGGGAGTCGTCAAGCCATCTTTGTAGGTATACCCTAGACAATAAGGGTTGGTTACGAAGGGATAATAGACTTTGTGTACCACAAGACGAAGACTTAAGGAAGGCCATTCTTGATGATGCTCATTGCTCAAAAATGACCATTCATCCCGGCGGGGATAAGATGTACAAAGATATGAAGCGGGTTTTCTTTTGGGCCGGTATGAAAAAGGATGTGGCCGAGTACGTCGCTAGATGCTTGGTGTGCCAACGAGTTAAAGCAGAACAAAAGAAACCCGGTGGTTTGCTTCACCCATTAGAAGTTCCACTATGGAAATGGGAAAGCATCTCAATGGATTTTGTGGATGGATTACCAAGATCAAGGAAGGGTAACACGGGGATTTGGGTTATAGTAGATAGACTTACTAAAAGCGCCCATTTTATTCCCGTGAAAAGTAAGAGGACTGCTCCGTGGTTGGCTTCTGTATACATTAAGGAGATAGTTCGTTTGCACGGTATTCCTTCTAGTATAGTAAGCGACCGTGACCCCATCTTTACTAGCAAATTTTGGAAGAGTTTACAAGAGGTGGTAGGGACTCAGCTATGTTTGAGCACCGCATATCATCCTCAGACAGACGGCCAGACCGAGAGGGTGAATCGCATTCTAGAGGATCTTTTAAGGCTTTGTATCCTAGACTTTGGGGGTACATGGGAAGAGCACCTTCCGTTAGTAGAATTCGCATATAACAATAGCTTTCAGTCTAGTATTGGCATGGCACCTTTCGAAGCTCTTTATGGAAGGCCTTGCCGTTCGCCTACATGTTGGTGGGAATCTACCGATAAAATCCTACTTGGGCCCGATATGGTTAGGGAAACCTCGGAGAAGATTGAGTTGATTCGAAGGAGGATGAAAGCAGCACAAGATAGGCAGAAATCGTATGCTGATAAGAGGAGGACAGATCTTGAGTTTGACATTGGGGACATGGTTTTTATCAAAGTATCTCCGTTACAGAATGTTGTTCGCTTTGGGTCCGTGGGGAAATTAGCACCAAGGTTTGTAGGGCCGTTTCCTGTAAAAAAACAGGATTGGGAAGATGGCATATAGGGTGGAGTTGCCTGAGAAACTTAGTGGAGTACACGACGTATTCCATGTATCACATTTGAGGAAGTGTTTGCACAAGACCGCGGAGGTGGTAGAGCCGAGCTTGCTTAAAGAGGTGGAAATAGAGCGTGATGCAACAATTAGACGAGCTCCTACATGCATTCTTGGGTCGGAGATCAAAAAGTTGAGGAATCGAGAGGTCAGACTGGTTAAAGTGCAATGGGGAGATGATGAGAGCAACGCAACTTGGGAGACAGAAGAGAAGATGCGTTCGTTGTACCCTTTTCTTTTTGAGGGTATGTCTTTTAATTTCTCCTTTATCGCTTAGCTTATCTTATCTTATCTTTAGTATGTCCTCTCATTAGTATCTTTGACCTTTAGTTAGGATAATCCTATGGTTGAAACATGTGTTTAAGACATGTTATGTATGATGGATGCAAAATGGATGCAAGTGTTTGCTAGTGGTTGCTCGTGGATGCATATATACACACACTTTAGGCACTAGATCGGCTCAGTCACTTCATATTGCATATTGCATATATATGGATGTATTTAGTATAATGGATGTATAATGGTTGTACCATCATATGGATGCTGCATTCGGTTGAATGGGTGTGCACGCATATAGAAGTAGTATGTAAGCAATTAGGATCTTTTGCATACATAATGGATTCATGACACTTACATAATTTGCATTAAGGAGGTCAACTGAATCAGTAGACCGCCTGATTTCGCATTAGGTAAGGACATGTACACACACTTTGCATATGATCATAAAGCATTAGAAGTCTTTTAAGGACAATGGATGCCTGTGTATGATGGATGAGTAGATGGACGTTTGGATGGTAGGATATACATTCTTCCAGACTTGAAGATTTCGGGGACGAAATCCTAAAAGGAGGGGAGAATGTAACACCCCGAATTTTCTATTAACACTAAAGTTGCTAAAATATTAATAAGTGTGTAAGAGAGGGGATGTATCTAATATGAATATAAAAATATTAATAAGTGTGTAAGAGAGGGGATGTATCTAATATGAATATAAAAATATTAATAAGTGTGTAAGAGAGGGGATGTATCTAATATGAATATAAAAATATTAATAAGTGTGTAAGAGAGGGGATGTATCTAATATGAATATAAAAATATTAATAAGTGTGTGAGAGAGGGGATGTATCTAATATGTATATAAAAACAATAATAAGTAAAGGGGGATGTATCTAATATGTACATTGTAGAAAATATATATATATTTATGACATGAATAGAAGTTTATTAATATGCTGAGTGTTTGCTGAGTCACTTCTGACTCATTGCTGAGTCAACAAGATAAACCCCATCCTGTCTGAACGGCTGCGGTTATTTCTAGGTTAAATCTAATGGCCTAAATGAATTCTAAAATCTATAAATAAGTGGGTAGACCCTAGACCTAAATCACTTGTAAAATTAGAGAAGCTACCGTCATGCTGCTGCCATGGAGTTCAGCATAGCCGTCACAAACTAAGAAGAGGAAGCCTAATCATCTACAACTAAATCTACACAAATCAAATCAAAAGATCTCTCTTTCTCTAATTCTTTTCTTTTGTTGGTGAGTATGATGATTCTCACAAGACTATTACAAACTAATTTGACTCAGTTATGAATGGATCACAAGAAAGTGATGTGATTTGTAATTGTAAATTCTATATATTTTGGATCTCTTATTATGTTATTATGTTGTCGTATGATGTAAATTATATATGCTATGTCATGCTATGTTGTAAATTCTCTTATGCTATGTCGTGCTATGTTGAGAATCATGTCAAGCTATGTTATACTATCATACTATGTCATGTTATAAATCATGCTATATTATGTTGAAAAATCATGTTGTTGGATCATGCTTAAAGTTATGTTTTTTTATCTTAATTTAAATGGATCTTGTTTATGGGAATTTGCCTATTAGGTTAGGTGTACCCATAAACTTGAAACTATAATTAAATAAAACTTGATTATGGGAATTTGCCTATTGAGTTAGGTGTACCCATATAAAACCATGTTGTTAAAAAAATTAGATGATGTTGATTCACACATGTTCATATGTAAGTTTATGAAAATTGATTGAGATTATATTAGGTGAATTTTGAACAAGTTGACACCTTTAGGTCCATGACATGTATAATCTATGCAAGTTGGACATATGCAAGTTTCACCCCTTATTATGATTCATTTGGTCACATATACATGTTGTTATTATGATAATCTCTTTTATGCTATGAGTTAGGCTATTCGAGTCTAACATATATTTTGCGAATAAACGTTCAAACGTGGGGTAGGGGTAATATTAGGAATTAATAAATTGGGTGCAATTTTGTAAGATGTTGCATACCATGAATGAATGTCCATAATTGAGTCAATTATGGACATTGTTAAAAATTGGAAGTAATTAATAATTCAAGTAGGGAATTATTAAAATTGGGGGAAAGTGGATTATTATTAATAATCAATGCTTAGGACACGAGGTTGGACCCGTTTGTGATGTAAACCTGCCCGGACCCGCCCGGCAAATCCAGTAGTCACAAATGTCGGCCCAATGTGAGAGGTCCTAGGCCCAAACTAAAGCATAACAGTTGTAAAGACACGAGGTTAGACTCTTTTATGGTGTAAGACTGCCCGGACCCGCCCGGCAAATCCAGCTGCCATAAATGCCAGTCTAATGTGAGAGGTCTTTATGAGGTTATGGCCTTATTGAACTAAGAAATACTTAACCAGATAATCATGTAAGGTGGGACATGGGGGTTAAGTAGGTGCCTTGGGTGGCATGAAGAATCTGGTGGTTGCCTTTAGAGGCATTTGAAATACGATTAGACTTAACCAAACACACATGTAAATGAACATGACTAAGTGGGTTAAGTGGGATGGACTAATGGGGACAAGCTTAGGTGGAATTCTTGTGGTAAATAGTGGGGGCCCATTTCAACTAGTATCCCAAAACGTATCTTTGTGGGCTCGACCCAAGTCGAGGACGGGACACGCATACTGGGTTTGACTATAAGAGGCCAAAACAGGGAGCGGTGGCAACGCAAGTCCAACGGGTTTCATATGCGTGTGTGGACCCGGGCTGGTAGGTAAGACGTTGTTGCATCGTGTAGGTAAAAGCCGTGAATGTCCGTTGTATCAGGTTGCCACTTTAGGGGAGTGATACACCCCACTGTGGGGCCAGCACGGGTATCTACGAGTTAGGGAGCCGATCGAATAATGGGAAGTAGGGTACACCTAGTGGAGATAGGGGCAGGCGGCACCTATGTAGTCAGCTAGGGGTACGTAAAGCCATTGGGAAAGTTTCTAAGTGAAGCTAAGTGGGATGAATCTTTAGGGTGACTGGTGTGGTGCAGTATAGTGTTTATCCTTTAGTATTTAGGAGCGCCTATAACGTTGCCTTTAGCGATTGTCTATGTCCTTAATCTGCTCTTCATAGACATTTTCTTGTTTTCCAGCTTATGCCTTAGTCCAGTTATTTTGGTAATAGTATTGTAGAATTATCATATTCACCAGACTTTATGTCTGACCCCCTCTTTTCCATCCTTTTTCTCCCTTCAGGTCCGCAGGTTGGGCCAAGTTCTAGTGGAGTCTAGTTGGATCGCTTATCTTCTGGAAAGCTTGGACTGCTGAAGTAAAGTCCAGCTTGTTATCTTTCTTTTTAATGGCTATTCATGTAATGGGATTATGTACTTGTTTTATCAAGATAGATATTGTACTTGACATTGAATGTGGTGTTATGATGTAATCAAACATGTTTTGACTTCTGCTACAATGAAATAAAGTTTTTGAATTTCCAAGTACTATTTTATATCTGTCTTGTTGTAATTTTACTGTTCTATATTCACTTAAAACCTCCATGGAAGTTAATGCATTCCCTTTGTGAGTGACATTAATGGACGTGGGGTGTTACAATGCTGATCAAAGCGGTTGAACATCTTTATTTTCTTTTGATGTGTGATGATGCATCCCATGTTCTAATTAATCTATGTGATTTCCTTACTTTCATGCTAGTCCATTAAATTTCTGGTGGGATTTCAATGAGCAAGTAAGAATTTTCTTACTCGATGTGAAGTCACGTTCTTAAATCCAAGATTCTTTTCTTGTATGATAGTAATGTATGAATCAGTTGTTCATTCTCCTTCTTAGAGAATTGATGCTGGTTTAAGCTTTTGTTTCCTTAAAATTCCGAGTTAATGTAAATATGTCTTGAACTCCCATTAGGCGTGAATCTCTTTGCAGGTTGTGTCTTCTTGGGCTAATCCCTATGCGGACAGTTGAATTTTGCAGTAATTTTATTTCTTGAATCTAGTAAATGGCCATTTTCCCTCAATGTTGCTTAGTAGGGAGAATTTTCGAATTCCACGGTATCTTTGTAAATTTAATCTTAGTATGATATTGTAGTCTATCTTCATATCAGCGTCTCCTACTATCAATCCAATAGGTTAAATTATTTTGTTGAGAAACCATTTGTTGCCACCCACGGACTAAACTCAAATCCCTATTCTTCTATTCAATCTTGTTATTTGAATTATCTATGGAGTATTTTAAGAATTTTGGTCGATATGCTTGATAAATATTAATGATAGGAATCTCTTCAATACTGATATGAGAAATTCGAAGGCAGAATCTTAGGGATGATGAAAGATTAATCAGAGTGCCCAATGGGAGCTTATTTATCGCTTCGGCTAAGCAATAGATTAATATGTACATTTAGAATATTTTAAAGCTCGTTTTCTATAATTAGTAGAATGACGAGGAGTAAGATTTCTGGATTATAGATATTTGCCAACTAAGCTACAACGTGATTTTACTAATTATAATAATTATAACTAAAGAGTAACTACGATTATTAATTATGTCGATATGAGTAGTGGTTTAAGAACTTTGATGGAGATAAGGGATACCTTGGGTCGACAGGGCTTCCAAAACGACGTATGCGGTATTGTTGCCATGAGAAATAGCCAGTATAGATTCAACTTTTATAGTCAAGAGAATGTAAGAATGAAAAGAGTTAAGTAGTATTTGAGTTTAAAAAAATTGTGAAGAGGATTCTTTATATAAATTTTTAGTAGTGTCAATTATAAAATGGAAATTGGTAAAACTTGAATTTCAAAGTAATTCGAAACAAAAATATTTGTGTTATACATATAACTTTAAATTTGTGATTTAGCATGGAGATGAAGTGATTTCGAAATTAAACTCTTTTTCATCCTAATTCTTTTTTATATGTGTTATAATATTAAGAGCTGGAAAGGTCTTACTTAAAATAGAATATCAAACTTTTGAAGGTTAGCATATAAATGGTGGACTTTGGGAACACTTGAGTTTTCTTATGTTACAATAATGAAAGTAAAATTTAACTGTCTAGGAGAGAAAAGGATTTGGGAAAATTAAAAGGCAATAATTTTGTTATCTCCAATAAATGGGAAATAATCAATTGTTAGTGTTTTATACTAAAATGTGTATTTTATTTAAAAAAATAAATGTGAACAAAAGATGGCTATGAAATGTAATAAAAAATAATTTATGAATAAAAAGGGGAATAATAATAATAGTACTTGATATCTTCTTGTGTTTTTTTAGTGTTGGTGCTTTGGGACTATACCATGCACATGTGTTTTATCCAACAGTGTAAGTCTAAAGCCGTAACGTTAAGTTATGAAATTTCAGTATTAGGGTTTTCTATTACCTTTGCAAAAGAATGGATTGGTTGACATTGATTTTGATCATCCTTTCCAATTGTATTCAATCAAGCTCCTTTTCTTTCACCACTTTGGGTTTTCAAAATTTTAAGATTTCCCGATGTTTGATTTTGTGTTGATTGTGTTAGAGATACTCTAGTCATTCAAGAATGTTGGCATAATCTCTAGAAACTTTGAGTGCATAAGTTTAAATTTATATTGACCTTCTTCTGTAGCATTACAATATGTATAAGCTTTTGTGATGGTGTTTCTTTTGATGTCTAGAGAAAAAAGGTTTATCAAGCCGCCTTAAAATCTACACCAATTACAAAGTGGTATATTGAGTTTTGCTAATCGTTTTGTCTCCATTCTGTGTTTTCTTTTGCTAAGTAAATGTTTGTGTGAGAGATAGAAATTTGGCGCCATAATAGAAAGCCATTTCCTATCTCCTAACTTATCCACTTTGGTGCTTAGGTGAGTGCACAAGCATGCTGCGTCTTTTATAAGGAAGCAGTTGCAATATTCATATTCGATGCTTACCTTTGTCATTGCATTTAAACATTGTTTAGTGTGATGAATCTTCGATGAATCCTTTAGTGTTTTGCTTCAAATTATAGACGCTTTCGAAGGAAATTTCGGTGTTCTTGCTTCATCTGTGCCTTCTACTTATCTATCTATGCTCATTAGCCTACTAAAGTGTGGGTACTTAGTTTTCCATTCTTCTTAGAATAGGGAGGAGGTGTTCTAAATTCAATCCCGGAGTATATCGTAGAGATTCACATTTATGTTGTTGATCCATCAGAGCAGCTAGAACTTTACATATATCCAGACTTATCCTTCGTGCCCTTGGTCTAAAGGTGAGACACCTTCGGAGTAGTTGAGAAACCAGAAGTTCAACCTTGCATCTTTATCTTGGATTTTATTTTTCTCACTTGTCGGAAGTGAGAGATTCTTTGTTTTGTGCATATCTTATATCGTGCATATACATTATGTGCTTATACAAGTCCATTGTGTTTGATTTGGATCGGTTTTTCTAACTTATTCCTTGGGAAACTATGGGGAAGCAATTTTTATAAGGGGGAGTCTGTAACAATCTGGGTTTCCAGTAATTACATACTAAAATAAAATAACTATAAAAATATACATATTCTGTAATAATTAAGATGAAAATATCATTGGCTTGATTATTTTGCTTAATTATCAATATTAACAATTAATTGTTTCCTATGACTTGATCGTGGAGACTAATCATCTAATAGATGATTAAATAAAGGCTTGGATTATTAAATGTGAATTTGTAATTAACTGGTGAAATATTCATTCGGGTGAAAATGAATAAACTGGCTATTAAAAATATTAACAAGTGTAAATATAGGTTGCAATATAAAAATAAAGGGTCAAATATTTTCTAAAGAGAAAATATTTAGTGTTAAACCCATAGGAAATGTAGTTTGATGATAATATGTGATTATTGGGTTAAAAATATAAATAATGAGTATTTGGGCCAATAATGAAATTTCAACAAGAACATGTAATATTAAATATACACAAACATGTTAGAACTGTTGTAAAATGATAATAAATGTGAAAATATGCATTTCAGCATGTTTCGATAATTTATTATGTTAAAGCAATTCATTTGAAACCTTTAATTTATATGTGATGTAAATGTTACAAATATAAGTGGGATATTATATTTTGTGTAATTTGTCTGAATTTGTATATTTTTGTTGTAAAATGAAATTTTGAAGATTAATAAGCTTTAAAATATTTTAAAAGTGTTGAAAACTAATTTAATTATGTTGTTGTTAAAAATTTGGTTGTTGCATGAAATAATAGTGTAAAACTTGGTTTTATAGGCTGAATATAGGTTAAAATGGCCTAATTGATCAATTAACAACTTAGTTAAGTGAAATTGGGCTTAATTAGCTTAAACTTGGCCCAATTGCTTTCTAAGTCAGTGAAGCATCTGGAGTAAAGGAGAAAGACACACCATTCTCCTGAGCTCCCTCCTCTCCAGTTAGCCAAAACACGAAAATTTAGCAAAAGCACTTCTTTGTTAATTCAAATTAGCTTTAATCCACTTAAAATGCAAAGATTTCAGTTGTTTAGATCCTTAAGCAACAGGTAATTCACCTAAAACTAAGATCTAATCCAGGTTTTCAATCACTTTGTTGAAGATTTATTATTTACAATGAATATTCTTCTTGCATGCTTCAAATATTGTTTCTACAGGAAAAAAAAGAGCAGTTCTACTCAACATTAGAGCTACTAATTGCTCCGATTTCATGCCAAATTTGCTATAATTGCTTCTAAGGTGAGTGAATCTCATAACTATCAAGTTAACAATAGAGTATTTGGTTCATCTAAAGCTTACATGTACAAACACGTAGATTACTATGTGTTCTGTTGCTCGTTTTGTATTTATGCAAAATTCAAAGCCGAAGTCCATCTTTATGGAGTTATAATTCCTTGATCTCTGACTGTTTGTGTATGAAACCTTTTGCATGTTGAAGTAGAGTATCTGGTGAGTCTATATGCAAAAAAATTAGTCAATCGATGTTGTTAGGCTGCCGTTATCTCATTAGAAAACTAGTGACCAGAGCAGGATAACAACCTGCTGAAATTCACATAAAGTCGGTCGACCCACTCTTTTCCTGGATCGACCCAGGGGTCGACACGAAGGGCCTGGTGGGTCGACCTACCTATTGTATTGAAAGGGAATAAATCCTTCCTCCTATGTGCTTTCCCATAGCATTGTGGACATGTTTTACTTGTTTTAGTTATTTTTATGATGGTATAACACATGGTTTTCATATCATATGAGCTTGGAAAATAAAGCCATTCGATACTCAGTCCGAGTCTCAAATTTTGTAGATTTTGTGATTCAATTTATAGAGTTTTATGCGGAGTTTCTGATGTTGTTGATGTAACACCCCTAAGTCCCACATCGTGGAAGCCTGTGTGAAGTGGGTACTTATATAGTAGATCCCATCTCTTACTAATGCCGAGGCCTTTTGAGGAACAAAACCCCACACCTATACGGTGGCTAAGTTGGGGACAATATCTTGCATGAACGGAGGTGCGGGCTGTTACAGTGGTATCAGAGCCAATACCCAGCCGGAATTGTGGCTCCTGTGTGGACCGCAGCGCCTGGGTGAGGTGTTTGTGAGCCAACGAGGACGTTGGGCTCTGTAGGAGGGGAGAATGTAACACCCCTAAGTCCCACATCGTGGAAGCCTGTGTGAAGTGGGTACTTATATAGTAGATCCCATCTCTTACTAATGCCGAGGCCTTTTGAGGAACAAAACCCCACACCTATACGGTGGCTAAGTTGGGGACAATATCTTGCATGAACGGAGGTGCGGGCTGTTACAGTTGAGCACACATACAAATTTTTGAACTCGTTGTTGTATGTATAAAAATATTGTTTCCTTATAGTTTTAAGGCCAAAGTAAGTTCATTACTCTTGTTTTAATATAAACGACCTCAAAACAATAGTACAAAAAGCTATTTTTGAATATATAACGGTTTAAGAAAGAAAACAAATGGTTTTTGAAAATCGTTTTATAAACCTATTTTAGGAAAATCAAGTATTTTTCCTATATATAAACCACACTTTTTTATGCACCCTTCAAGATGACGCAATGGAAATCAAACATTATCGTAAACCCCATGGTATGCGGCAAGTCGGTATATGAAACTGGTTAACTTCAGGTATTGAAGTTGATGATTTGTTGCTTTTGTTGATTGATGATTCTATTGTTGTCCATTGTGGAACTAATTAGCTAGAAGTAATCTGGTAGTGAGAATGTTTGGTATGGTATTTACAATTACCACTACCTTGGTTACTAACTGTGAGTTTGCAACACATATTGTTGTTTGTTTTTTAGCCAACATCTAGGGCTATTAGGTCCTATACGTATATAGACATACGTACGAAGTTGTTTGTTGTGAACCCGGGTAGATCAACTGGCAATGGCCTTGAGCCACCACATTGCTAGAATGTGCAGGCACAACACAACTTCAGCTTGCCAATTCTGGGTAGATCCAATGTTGTAAATTTTGGTAGGCCTAAATGATATTTTCTGGGTAGATCCATATGTTGAATTCTGGGTAGATCCAAATGTTGATGTTTTAATGAATAGATCTTATAATCATATTTTTCTCGGTGGTTAGATCCAAATCACGTTGTTTCAATATTAGTAGGTTTGTTGATTTGTTGCTTCTATGATTTAGACCTTAAGGTCACTTATCGAAGATTTTTTTCATTTTGGGTCTTTTCCACATTATTAATGATGGATCTATATTGTTTACCATTAACTGTTGAGGGTGATTTGATCTTAATGATTACACGTTATATTTGGGATTTTATATCTTTATATTGACACGATTTTGGTATTTTTGATTATATTTGTATTGTGATCACCTTTTTGCTTGTGCATTGTGGTGTACTTAGGCTAGTACAAGTACAAGAAGTTAGTTGTATACTTTTATTTATGACATATGAAACTAGCTTAACTAGTGTTATCGTCGTCCCCTAACTGTTTGAATAAAGAGTTGTATATCGTGTTCTATACTTATACCTATTATTACTCACTGACTGACCTATGTGTGTTAATGCCTAGGTCGAACTGAGCTTTTTTAAGTATTCCCAGCAGTGCAAATAAACTTTTGCTTAAATCATGGATCTGTCAGTTTTGGGTTACTCAGTGTTGCAATTTTGTGTAGATATTATATCAGATTCATGTACTCTGATGCTATATTATATTCTTTGGGACTTTTAATGTACGTATATTATAGTTGTATACCACTTTTGTGGCACTACATGTTGTATATTAGATGTATATGTATCTTATGTTGGGTGATCTGTTCTGTAATGTATATTGTATTAGTTATTCGCTTTTGTTTTTAATCGTCTGTAAAACCACCATAGTACAGTACTTAATAAAGATTAAGAGTGTCAAATCATATAAAAAATACATCTCATTTAACGATACTCTTAATATTTATTAATGCAAGACTTATGAATGGTCACTCCTGATCAGCCCTATTCTCTGCATTAGTAAACGAAATTCCTCATAATGTTCTTTACTAATGTTGGTCTTCGGGCGGGGCATTATATGACAGCTAAAGGATCATGAGAAAAGATATCCCGTGCTTGAATTAGAATTGGTAGCTATAGTTCTCTCCCAAATGATGTGGAGGCGCTATCTCTTAGGAGGAAAGTTTAAGTTTTTTACAGACCATAAATCTCCTAAGTAATTATTTTTCCAAACAAGTATCAACCTTAGGCAGCAAAAGTGAATGGAGTATATAACATCATTCGACTTTGACATTCGATATACTCTCAAAAAGTAACGTCGTCGCAGATGTTCTAAGTAAGGAGCACTCTATTTTAAGTGCGATAACTAAGCAAAAACATTAAGTTTCTTACCAATTTTAACCTTTTTGCGCCGTCAAAACCTTCTCAAGGATTTCTTGCTATTTTGGAAGCGAGACTAACCCTTATTGATCATATTAACTTTGAGCAAAGTATTGATGATGAGCTAAGATAGTTGATAGTGAAGTTGAAGATTGGAGAACAATTTCCTCGTTCTCCATGGATGATAAAGAAAATTTAAGGTTGGATGGACGCCTTTCTATCTCTAAGATTGGAAATTTGAGGAATGAAGTCCTTAAGGAATGCCGTCATTTTAAGACGACCATACATCCCAGACGAGAATGAAAAAAAACTTCCATTTGGATTGGAATGAAAAAGGATGTAGCAGAATTTGTAGTTAAGTGATTAACATGTCAAAAGGTAAAGTTAAGCAAGGTAAGCTTGGAGGGTTGGTATTACCTCTATAAATTAGCACCTGGGAATGGGAGCATATTTCAATAGATTTCATAAATGGTTTACCTAGAAGTTATAAAAGAAATATGGAAATTTTGGTTACACAAGAATAACTGATGAAGAGTGAATACTTTCTTTTGATCAAGAGGAAAAGAACTGTTGCTTCATTAGCCCAGTTATACATCATGGGAATAGTTGGACTCCATGGTATACCAACAAGTATAGTAAGTGATCGATACCCTTTGTTTGCAGGTGAATTTTGGAGGAGACTATAAACAACTTTGGGAACGTCACTCAATCTGAATACCGCTTAACACCCTTAGACTGACGGGCAAACTAATAGAGTTAACTGGATTCTTAGAGAATTGTTGAGAGCTTGCATTATTGACTTAAAAGTATTGTAAAACCAACATTTATCTTAGGCCGAGTTTTGATAAAATAATAGTTTTCACGAGACGATTGGTATGACTCATTTTGAAGAACAATATTAGTGGCCAAGCAAATTGCCAAGTTGTTAATGGGAAACTACCAACAAAATATTACGTGGACTAGATACGATCCTCGATACCAATTAGAATATTCCTATGATTTGGATAAGAATAAAGGCAACCCAAGACCATCATTCTGATAGAAGACGGAAGAAACTTTAGTTTAGTGTTGTGGTTTTTGTTAAAGTTTCACATCTTAAAAAACTATTAGGTTTGGAAAAGATGAAAAGTTATGTCCAAGGTTTATTGGGTCATTAATTATTTTAGAAAGGATTCAGAAATTAGTTTACTTATGGAACTCTCCGAGAAATAGGTAGGGGTTCAAAATGTTTTCCTCATTTCTCATCAAAG
Source organism: Allium sativum (assembly GCA_030737875.1). NCBI lineage: Eukaryota > Viridiplantae > Streptophyta > Magnoliopsida > Asparagales > Amaryllidaceae > Allium > Allium sativum. The sequence goes on from CM060926.1 coordinate 612,529,730, forward strand.
GATGTGCCTTCATGATTCTATTGACAGACTTGAGATATATTGGACTGCTAACTTAGGGAACATAGAGACGAAGTCTAGGATGTTGTGTGACACCACACATTGTGCAATATATAATTTAATATATGGATGCACAAGAAAATCATTAATCATGTCTGAGTACAATAGGGAGATAGCCCAACAGAAATCACATGGGAAACAGAAGAAAGGATGAAAGAGACTCATCTCGAGTGTTTCATGGACAATTATTTCCTCCAAAGTTTTAATTATATGGATGCATTGTGGCGCTAGGTTGGATGATAAGAATTGAGTGCAATACTAACTCACCAACACTAGAAATTTTATGCCTAATAAGGTGTTTTCCATTTATATAACATCACGAACTACACTTTCATGTTAAAACTTAGAATATTGTAGTATGCTGATAATAGATAACCATATTAAAAATTGGTTGTTTAATAGATGTACAAATTAATTGCTTGGTTGTATAACATGTTTGTTAGAACAAGTTATTTTGCTCGCCCCTGTGAAAAGATTTAAGGATGAAATCTCTTTTAGGGGCCTTAATCTACATCTCGTTAAATATACCCTAAATAGACATTAGAACCTAAATTAATTAAATAATAATCATAAGTCAAAATAAAAATATTTAACACTCATGAAATTTAGCCATGAAAGTTATACCATTGCATTTGTGGAAAGATCCAGATCCGGATCCATTTTTATATATAGATTACTGAAAGTGGATTTCGTATGAAAAAGATATAAATATATCTAGTTTTGGAATTTAAAATAAATAAAGTTTGAAATTTGAGTATTAATTTCAATTATTGGATAAGCATGAAAAATATTCCAATTTTGAAATTTAAATTTGTGTATATGTGTGTGTGTGTATATATATATACATTTTAAAGCGATTTACACTTATAAATATCATTAACTAATGATAAGTTAAAAAAATTGAACATAAATTCAATGCACCCTTGGAATGTAGGGTGGTCGACTGCCCTACGCTTATATAGGGGAGGCCGATCGCTTTATAAAGAAAAATGGGTTGCAACCACAGTTTTATATTTTATTTCCTTTTGGTTTTGATTCTATGAATGGTTTAGATATTATTATTTAAATCTAATAATTCCTCTTCACTTTGGCATATATAAATCGGACCCTGGACCCCCACTCACAATCCGCATTATGGCTACGTCCATTCATTTATATATCTTTTTAAATTTAGGTTTAACAAAAGGTTAAAATATTCTTTCTTCTCTTGCCCATCTTCTGTTTTATTTAATTAGTTTTAAATCTAACTTTTATATATGTGTATAAATTTTCCTTATTTTTGCATATGTAAATACAAAAGAGAGAAGATTTGGATTCGATTCGTGTGGCCGTAATCTAAAGAAGGATTTCATTTAGGGTTGAACGCGATTTTCTTCTCCAAACATTATGAGGGTGATCATTAATTTTTAATCTATTCTTATTTAGCTTAAAAATCTAAAATATGTACGTCTAAGAGATTTGAGGATTGCGAAAGACAAGCTCAACCTCCCTCTATTCTATAAATAAAATGGTAGTGTCAATCTGTGTTTTTATTATGAATTTTGGGTTGTAGATGTAGACTAAAGGGATTTTTGTTCTTATTTCTGAATCTCAAACAAACCAATATTTTTCACCCTTTTCCTCCACTTGTTCAGAGCCGAAATTTAAATGAAAATAACGGATTAAGGGACAATAAACTGTTTGAGTCCCTACTTTAAAAATGGTGGATTTGAGTTTTATAAACTACAAGTCACCCAAATCTTTGTTCTTGTATAAAGAACTACAAAAACCGAAAGAACGTGAAATAAGATAGGAATATATATATATATATATATATATATATATATATATATATATATATATATATATATATATATAGACACACACACACGCACACACACACATATCTTATTTGCAAATAAATCACTTTTGTTTGCTAAAGTAATTTGAGACCAAAGTCTATTTGTGGTATATGCTACTTCCATTATTGTTGCTTCTGCACTACTTAGTCTGTAAATGAAATTTTTGGATCTTTAATATCGTGTTATGAAAATTACTTTGGTACTTCCTAAATGGAGACAATCTTTGGAAGCAGTGGATAGCTAATAGATATTGTGGTGGGAAACATTTCTGGGTGATGAAAATTGACCCTAACAGCTCCTGTACATGGAAATCGATACTTAGACATTGACAATTGGGTCGACAGTGCATTAATCGATGTATAGTCAATGGGAATAATACTTATCTATGGTTCGATCCGTTGATTAACGGTGAAACTTTGGTTCATTTGTTGGGATAGGAATACTTGAGTATTTGCGATGGAGAACATTTACTGGTTAACAACATTATTCAAGAAGGTGCCATTAAGGCTAATAATCTATTAGCTGCACGTTTGGTCTCTGATAAAGCTAAAGAAGTAGAAATTCAACATTCAGCGGATAACGATTTCTAGAGATGGAATGATAAGTCTAATGGTTTCACATTCTCTTTTGCTTGGGATTTTTCTGGAGTCCATCTTCCTGAACAAGATTGGTGGAAGGATACTTGGCATTTTATAAATAGTCCTAAAATGTGTCTATGCACTTATAAAGCCATGTTGAATCGCTAGAGTACAAAAGATAGAATGACTGAATGGGGGTTTGATGTAAACCCTAAATGTGTCCTATGTGATGATTTTCTTGAAAATAGAGATCACCTGCTCTTCCAATGTTCATATTCGTCATATCTTTGGGTTCATTGTAGGATTAATCTTGATATTCCTCCGGTGACGGCTGACCCCTTCTGATTGAAAATGAACTACAACGCCTCAAATCTATTTGTTGCAATTCAGGTCATCGAGGATATAGCTTTCTGAAGCATTGTAACAACTATTTACCATATTTGGAATGAAAGAACTCGAGAGTTCATGGAAATTAGCGCAGAGACAAGTTTAAAAGATGGGATCTAATTGATATTGAAATTAAACACTTACTGCGTAAATCCAAGAAGAGATTAAATCAGCGAGAATACCTGAAGATCCTTGAGAATTGGGGTATCGATATAAATGAAGAAGACTGATTCTAGTGCTTTTTTGGGGCAGAATGAGAAGCTGACCATTAATTTTGTTGTACTTCGTTTTTGGGGAAAGATGTAGATGGTTTTAATTAGCCAACTGATGTTGCCTTTTTGGGAGAGGATTATATGTGTATTACGGTTACCATATGGGTTTTAACGCAGGCCGGGTTTTATTTGCTTTTTTTTTGGTTTATGGAGCTGGTTAATGTTTATGGGCCGATTTGGTTTTTTATTTTTGTTTATAAGCAAGGCAGTTAATTGTATGATGGTTCTCGCTGCCCCTTGTACTACAAACTCTGTAAATTTTTCTTGATGCGATGTCAATAAAGTGCTGCACTCTTTTTTCCTAGTTAGTACTTACACTAAGTACTATTTTAGGTTTTTAATGAGGCGGTTTACCCATTTTCAAAAAAAAATCATGTTATGAATTATAGGAAAAACGAATTGTAAATCTATGATTTTGTGTGCAGGTTGAGATTTCACACGATTAGTGTGTTTTTCCACGCTCGCCTACTTATCGCGTTAATATTAATATTTATTATAGTGTGGTCTATGTATCTTAAATACATATATATCGTTTAAAACCAGGGTTTTCGAATTAAATGTCCTCACTAGGAATTTATGTGTGTGTGTTGACGTCCTTTACTTTGTGTTTAGTGACATAAGGATAAGAGGTTAAATCCTTCTTGTTGTAGAAGTAATCCCGGACAACCCATCTACTAGCAGCTACAAAAGGGTGGGTTAATGTGAGATGTCTAGTGCCATGGGCTATTTAACGTTATGATAGGCATGCTACGAGTTAGGTATTAACTGGCGATCTGCTTTTAGGGGTATTAAGTGGTTGGACTCATTCAATTTCTAATGGATTTTCCTTTGGAGTACGGGCTGTAATCATAAGGCTCATCCACATTAAGTAATTAATGGTTCTGACTTTCTCCAATTGGGATATTAAATTGTCTTAATTGAGTGTGGTAGTTCTCCACAAGTTATCTACTTCCTGTAGGTGATTATAGTGAGGTTCTATAAAGAGATATATGTTAGTTATGTGATGTTACATGGTAAAGGGCCGCCTATCTATAGGAAGTACTAAATGGCTAGGAGTTTGCCTTTAGTAACTGCTAGATAGTTATGATGGACCTGCCATTGTAAGGTATTAAATTCCTTTCAGTACAAGTGGCTGCATACTATATATTGCAATATTTTGAGAGTAATTGTATATTTTCAGTGCCTATAAGGAATGAGATCTTAAGGGGCTGGATCCGCCAATGAGTGTTAAGTGGTTGTAGAAGTCCACCTTGGGGTATTAAGTGATTGTTGGAATTTGCCCTTATTTTATTAGGTAATATATGACTGGTGGGATCGCATTTTTCCAATACACACACATACACACACACACACATATATATATATATAATAGTAGAAAATTTTCAAGTATATATATGGGTAAAAACCATTAAACATAAAGATTTTATTCACCAGAACTTGTTGTTTTGATCCCCGCCTCTTAACAACACAAGTTGTATATGATGGCCTCAAAGTTCAAGCTTAATAATGGAGGATATGACAACGATGGAAATTATCTTTATTTTATTATTATCATTACGTATGGCATTAATATGGTATTATGATGTAACTATATCTATGAATTGATGTTTAGGACTGTGGCTGTGATGTATTTTGACATCTTTATGGTTTTATGAAATGGTACATCCTATTTCCTGTAATACTTTGTCCATTCCATTGTGAGTTCCAATTTGTTATAGTTTGGCTCCATGAAGTTTATTTCTTATAGAAATCAACTATCCGTTTAGAGCGGCTCTAGGTCCCGATAGACCTTTTCTTAGTGGGGATTTAGGCCCATTCTGAGTGGATTGTTATAGACATCTTTCTCTCATATTACCACCTGATTTTGATCTCGATGAGCGCAATCTTTTGATTTAGATTGATGGATGTAGTAAGTCGAAATGAGCTACGATCATCCATAAACGGAGGAACTAGTAAGGTTCTACCATGAGCATTGCATTACGTGCCTTGTCATATATTATCCTAATACGAGCCCATTACAAATTTGATTTGTATTGTTCCTATTAGAGACTCGCTGAAAGCTACTAGTTTACGGTGGCGTTACGGTATGTGCATAGACTATACATAAATAAAATGTGTTAAGGGAGAATATCGGTAATGTCTTATTGCTATTTTTAATGGTATACCATGTTGGTTGACATTATACATATAAATACACACACGTACTGTATCTTACTATACATATCGATAGTTTAAGGTATCTTTAGGAGATGAAAAAACTGTAACATCTCTTAAACTACTGTGCGCTTACTTTTGTTGATTAAATGATAATGTTAGCTTGAGTATAGTGTTTTTCTATAACACCCCGTAATTTTAAAGAAAACTATAATGACAAACTTGAGAATACTTAATTAAATATTAGTACTTAAGTAGAATAGTCTGTGCCAGTGCGTTCGTCTCAGAATTTTGCTTAAGACAGACTCTGAATTTGCATGAAATGGACATCATATGAAGAAGTTATTAAGCCTAGAAGTTCGTATACGCACAAGAGAATTATATATATACAAACAAATCAAATATTCAAAATAAAATAAAAATCAAAACAGCGAAGCGGAAGCCCCAGAATCTAAACTGACCTGTTTGAGGGGTCGACCCCGGGGTCGACACCCAAGGGAGGGAGGTCGACCCCTATACAGATCTGGGCAGAATTCATATTTCGAATATGGACTTGTTTGTGGCTTAATTCGTTGGCTTTAGGCTATAAATAAGACCCTATTTCTATTGTTTTTACACACCAAAAACAATGGAGGCAATGCGATGCTGCCTCAGCTAGATTGAGTTAGCCTATTTCCTTCAACAACTGCCTATACGCATTCAAGAATTTCTCCTATAGCTTCAGCCAATTGTTCTCTGTTTTTAGATCCAACCCCTGTGAGTTTATTTTATTTTTAGATATAAAAATTTAACAAGTAACTCTGACATATTTATAAATCTGGATCTAAACATATGCCAAATCAGTCCTGTTATTACATATTCATCAGATTTGTTCTTATATGCCTATTTCTGCTATCATATGCCCATTTATGTTACTGTTGGTTTTATGCCTATTCTGTTCTTCTCTCTCATTCCCTTTTTATTTTTATAGCCAGACTACATTCGATCCTCGGCTGATACCACTGAAATATGCATACGAACGAAATTGGGCATGATTGGAAATGGTAATTTAGGGGTACTACTGGAATTTGGGGGAATAAACTATATTGTGGAATTGGACTAAAAAAAATTGGGTCATGATTTATACTATAAATTATGACTTATGGTTTGGGACATATAAATATGTTAGGTTAATTTAAGATTAAGCGAAAACATGTTAATGGAACGGTAAAGAATCTGTAAAGCCTATTTAATCCATTGAAATTGAATACTATAATTGGAAAACCTATGATAAACATGAATAATTGGCTAAGAACAGATATGCCTAAGACTACAGTAAATAGAAACTGTAACTGCACTTAGACACGAGGTTAGATTACACTTGTGGTATAAGTCTGCCCACAATCGCCCGACAACTCCAGCAACCACAAGTGGTTAAACTAATATGAGGGGTCAGGTGCGTAAATGTACACGTAACAGTGCTAAGACACGAGGTTAAGTCTAGCTTCTGGTAGAAGTCTACCCAGAACTTCCCGGCATATCCAGCAACCACAAGTACTCGACTTAATGTGGCCGGTGCATTAACAGACATGAATGGAGAATTACAAGAACCTATTAACCAGAAATACCAAGCCTTTAAATTTATGGGGTTAAGTGAACTTGTTAAATATGTGGGGTTAAGTAAACCTATTAATTCTGCAGGGTTAAGCAAGCCTGTTAAATCTGTGGGGGTTATATGAACCTGTTAAATCTATGGGGTTAAGTAAATCTGATAAATCTGTGGGGTTAAGTAAACTTGCTAAATCTGTAGAGGGTTATGCGAGTCTGTTAAATCTGTTGGACATAACCTGTCAGAATCCTAGTTAATTAGGGATACAACATCTGTAAGGGTTAGCTTGTGTCATCTGTTGTGTGGGACCCATATTAGTCAGTAACTTATTCAATTATTAAAGGAGGACCCCGCACAAAGTAGGTGTCAGGGCACGCTTACTGAGCTGATTGTAAGAGGTTCATTTGGGAGGAGGTGTGTACTGATGCGTTCCAACGGAATTATGTGCATGCATAAATACGGCTTGCTCTAGGAAAATAAGCCATTGTAGCACTAGTGGTCTGTGTCCTTCTGTAGATTGCCATTTTAGGAAGTAATACACCCTACTGTGGGGCCGACACAGGGTATTCACGGGATAAGGAGCCAATCGATTGGGGGGTAGTAATTAGTGTACATCTAGTCCTATCTATTTCTGTGGGGTACCTGTATTTCTGTTTGGGTTAACACCCGTTATTTCGATTTAGGTACTTGTTAATTCTGTTTGGGGGTAAAACCCACTACTAGAGTACACCTAAAACCACCATTATATTTTGTTGGGATCGTCTTGTTTCTGTTATACTAGTATTGATGCAGAGAAAAGTACTTAAGAAGAGCAATATATCATGTTCTGTTTATCCTACTGATTTCTGTTATACCAGTCTTATGATACTGATATCTCTCTCATTCAGTTTATATGTCTGTTATTATGCTTTTTCTTTTTTATACGCTAAAAGTAACTAGACTAGCTAAACTTTATGTCGTACCCATTTTGTTTCCTCTTCTCTCTCCCGTTCCCCCCAAGTTATCAGGTCGGGAATACTCAGGCTTGATTTGGATTCTCTCTTTCGTTCTTTTTGGAGCTTCTTAGATGTACCGCTTTGATTTCTTACCTTCTCTTTTATGGCTATATTTTTGGGGACTATGCTTTTTATATGTATCTGATGATTTTAGTACAAGACAGAAGTTTTAAACTGATGTAATGGGTTTTAGTACTTCAGACTTATGATGTAACTGGGTTTTGAACCTCGATGATTTCTATTTAATAAAATTTCAAATTCTGCTATTATTTTATATCTGTCTTGTAATGTTTCTGTTTCTGTTCATCTATAATGCTTCATGAAACTTAATGCATTCTGATAAAGAGTGACATTAACGGACATAGGGTGTCACATTTGGTATCAGATCTGAAGGTTACCAGATCAGGTACAAGATTTTGAACATTGTTTTCAAAAAGTTTTTAAAAGAAAGCATTTTGAAGAGAAAAGTCTATTTTTGACAAACATATTCCTCAAAGCCATATGAAATATCTCTTGATTCTCCACTTAAGTCCCTTTTTTCTTTTCTATTCAACATGTCTAGGGAACCAATTCTTCCCGAAGAGTGCCCCCATTTCAGCATGGTTCCGTATGCATTTTAAGACTACGGCACATGTCAAAGGGCAAGGAAGTGCCTAACCTCCATTAGTAGCTGTGGCAGTTTCTCCTGCGGCTAATTTTCTCTCAAGCTTATTAAGGATTTCCGTGCGATGGAGGCAGCTTTCGGGAGACTTGTTAACATGTTACACAAGGATGGCAAAGAGGAGAATAAGGGAGTTAAGGCTAAGGAGCACAGCCTAAGGATGAGAAAAAGGGTGGCCCAAGAAAGAACAATAGTAACAAAAGAAGGGTGGAAAGAACGACAAAGACCGAGATAGGAAGAAATGTCATAAGAACTTGGGTCATTTGGTCAAGCAATGCAGAAGAAGGAATAACACTTGTTTCAACTGTGGCAAGGTCGGACACCATATTAGGGGATTCCCGTAGAAGCAAGGACAATGAAAAAGGGCAAGATCTTCTGGAGGGCAGGTGCATGCTCTCATGGACGGTGTGCTGGATAGAGGTGGGAAAATTTCTGTTGAATGTTTGATTTCTCTTTCTAATCATCCTGTTAGAACTCTTTTTGATTCTAGCGCTTCACATTCTTGTATATCTGATTGTGTAGTTGAGTCTCTACACCTAGTACTAGCATGGTTTTGGATCCCGTTGTTGCCTCAAACCCCATCGGGGGCTCGGCTTATTTGTTTGTGATTTGCTAGGATTTTAGGATATCTGTGTTGGGCGTCGAGTTTGAGTGCGACGCATATCTTGTTTCATGGGCTATGGTTTGATTCTAGGGATGGATTGGCTAACCATGTATCGTTCCATTCTGGATTGTGAGAGGAGGGTCGTTAGACTTTTGACTTTCCATGGGAGGACCATCGAGATTTTTTGTGACCCTAAGTTGTCTGTCATGCTTAGTTTCCTAGAATCGCTTGATGCATCTATCGACGATTTAGGATCTGTACCAGTAGTCTATGAGTATCCTGATGTTTTTGAGGAAGTTCGGGGCTTACCTCCGAGGCGTGAGATTGATCTCCGGATATACTTGGTGGACAATGCAAAGCTAGTTGCATTGCTTGTGCACCATATGGCTCCAAAAGAAAGGAGAGAGCTAAGCAAGCAAGTAGGGGAGCTACTTGAGAAAGGGTATATTAGGAGAAATATATCTGAATGGGTTGCTTCAAAAGTATTCGCCACTAAGGCGGATGGTTTGCTTCGCTTATATGTGGATTATAGAGAGCTGAATAAACTCACAAAAAATAGGCACCCACTTCCAAGGATAGATGATCTGTTTGACTAGCTTGATTGTGCATCTATTTTCTCTCAATTAGACTCTACTATGAGGTTTCATCAGTTGAGGGTGGCCGAGGACAGTATAGAAAAAACCGCTTTTAGAACTCCACATGGTTTCTTCGAGTGGCTCGTCATGCCTTTTGGGTGGATGAATGCACCCGCCTATTTTTTTGATTTGATGAGTAGGGTGTTTCGGGGGTTTCTAAATAAGTTTGCTGTGTTCTTTGTTGATGACATCTTGATTTTCTCGTAGAGCTAGGAAGAGCATGCCTGACATTTAAGGGAGGTTTTGAAAACTTTCCGTGCGCACCATCCTAAGGTGAAATTCTCCAAATGTCATTTTTGGGAAAAAGAAGTGAGATTTCTAGGGCATGTGGTCTCTAAGGATGGGATAGCAGTAGAACTCGCAGAAGTAGTTGCTGCTCAAGATTGGTAGATTCCAAAGAATGCAACGGAGGTGAGGAGTTTTCTTGGATTAGCGGGCTATTATAGGAAGTTCATTAAGGACTTCGCAAAGATATCAGCCCCACTCACCAGACTAACGAAGAAGAATCTGACATTTTCTTCGGGTATAGACTGTGATGATGCTTTGCAGCGGTTGAAGAGGGCTCTGACAACAGCCCCAGTTTTGGCTTTGCCTGATGGGAACAAAGTGTTCACAGTATGCACTGGTGCATGTGGTACAGGGCTTGGTGTGGTTCTGATGCAAGAGGGAAGGGAAGTATGTTAAGATAGTGGACATTTTAGAGTTCACGAGAAGAACTACCTTACCCATGTTTCGGAATTAGCTACTATAGTATTCGCGCTTAAGACTTGGGGGCAACATCTGCTTGAAGAAAGGTTCGAGTTATGCATGGACCATAAGTGGCACAAGTATCTGTTCTTGCAGAAAGATCTCAAATTGAGACAACAGAGATAGCCTTCTACTTGGACCTGAGACAATTAGAGAAACTACAGAAAAGGTTGGTCTTATCTTAGGTGCATAAGGACAGCTTAGGACAGGCATAATTCATACGGAGATAAGCGAAGGACTCATATTGAGTTTGAGGTAGGAGACATGGTTTTCATCAAAGTATCGCCTTGAGGAATGTGGTTCGCTTTGGATCAGTAGGGAAATTGGCGCTAATTTTATAGGACCATTTCCCCATAATGGAAAGAATAAGTCAAGTTGATGAAAGTTCAATGAGGGGAAGACCCCGAGAATGAAACTTGGGAGACTAAAGACAAGATTCGCGCTTTGTACCCTTTTCTTTTCAAGGGTATGTTCTTAACTTCTTTTTCCAAAGCTTTGATTCGTACTTGCTTCTATCATTAAGTATATCATGTCAATTGAATCTTTGACCATTAGGTAAGGAACCCATGGATGTAAAAATGTGTTTGAGGCATGTTATGTTTGATGGATGCAAGTGGATGCAAGTGTTTGCTAGTGGTTGCTTGTGGATGCATATACACACACGTTAGGCACTGGATCGGCTCAATAACTCACATACTACATATGGATGTGTGTGCATATTTTTTTCTTTTAATGGATTAAAGTGGGTGTATCATTATGTGGATGGTGCATTTAGATGAATGATTGTGCACATATATAGAATTTACATGTTATATTAAGATCATGTTGGATTCATGGCACTAACATACACTACATTAAGGAGGTTAACTGAATCACTAGACCGCCTGATCTTTCGAATTAGTACGGGGAAATATACAGACACCTTTGCATATGTTCATATAAGCATTAGAGATATTTTAAGGACAATGGATACATGTGATTGGTGGATGAGTAGATGGATGTTAGGATATACATTCTTCTTAACATAGAGATTTCAAGGAGAAAATCCTTTAAGTAGGGGAGAATGTAACACCCCGTAATTTTAAAGAAAACTATAATGATGAACTTGATAATACTTAATTAAATATTGGGAATTAAGTAGAATGGACTGCGCCATTGCGTTCATCTCGGAATTTTGCTTAAGATAGACTCCGAGTTTGCATGAAACAAACAACGTATGAAGAAGTTATTAGTATATGCACAAGATAATTATATATATATATATATACAACAAGTCAAATATTCAAAAAAAAATCAAAACAGCGAAGCGGAACCGACCCGTTTTGTAACACCCCGAATTTCAGTTAACACTGATATTCACTAATTACAGAATTAATAATCTCAGATGTGAGAATCAGGGGAAACGGGTTACGTCATTGTGTTTGTCTCGGAAAAATACGCGAAATAGAGTCCGAAATTTTGTAAATCGTAGTCCGTATGACCCGGTTAAGGCCCAAAGAAGTTTTCGGGAAATTTGAATTTCGAAACATGCAGAAATGGGGGCCAGGCGGGAAAACTCCCGCCCAGCCAAGTCGACTTGGCTTTCGACAGGGCTGTCGACTTGCCTGTCGACATGCCTGTCGACTTGGCAGTCGACAGGGCTGTCGACTTGCCCTGTCGGCTGATTCTGGCCTGGGTGCACCTGGTTGAGTTTTGGGCTGGGTTGGAGGGCTTGGGACGAAATCTGACGGACCTAAACTAACCTAGGGTTAATCTAAGGGTCTAAAACACATCCTAATCCTATAAATAAGACCCTAAGCTAGCCCTAAATGATCATAATCCTATCCTCTAACTAAACTATGCCAAACTTTTCTATGATCATGGCCTCCACTCAAAACCCTAGCCTCCATCCTCTTTCTAAACTATTTCTATGAAGGCTTTCATGTTCATACAAGCATTTTTAAGTGGTATGAGTGATCATTAGCTTGCATTCATCATCAAGTTGCAAGCTTTATTTTCAAGGCTAGAGTTTTTGGGTGATTTTTGGCAAGGGTTTGCTTATTGGAGTTTAGTGGTGAGTTTCTATAGCCTTAATAATCAATTGTTAAATTGATTATGATAGGATATGATAAGATATGGCTATGTTTGTGGATCAATGTGTTTATGCAAGTTTAGTATAGTGTATGTTGTGTGTTTTGCGAGTTTTATGCTATATGTTATGCAAGTTTGATGCTATGTTTTATGATGCTCATTATGCAAAACACTATGTTGAACATTGATTCATATGTAACATGTTATGCAAGCTATATGTGAGATTATATGCAAGTTCATATGTAACATGTTATGCAAGCTATATGTGAGATTATATGCAAGTTCATATGTAACATGTAATGCAAGTTATGTGCATGATTATATGCAAGTTCATATGTAACATGTTATGCAAGTTATGTGTTTGGTTATATGCAAGTTATGTGCATGATTATATGCAAGTTCATATGTAACATGTTATGCAAGTTATGTGTTTGGTTATATGCAAGTTATGTGCATGATTATATGCAAGTTCATATGTAACATGTTATGCAAGTTATGTGTTTGGTTATATGAAAGTTAACATGTGACATGCTATGCAAGTTCACACCTTTGTATGACATAAGAATCATATGCAAGTTACCCCCTTTGTGACATATGTGCTTCATGCAAGTTTGGGTTAAATGCTAGTTGGGTTTAATGTATGCTCATATATGCAAGTTGACACCTTTTAAACCCATGATAAAGTTATATGCTATGATTGGTTAAACCCATGGCATTTGTGATGAATCTTCCCTTTATTATGTCATGTTATGAGAACGAATTACGTGGGGAACGATGGGGTTAATATGCATGTTAATAAAATGGTGTGAAATGGGTATGCTTAAGCATAACATAAAGTGAATGGACATAATTGGGAATTTACCTATTAAGTTAGGTCTACCCATATTATGGAATTGGGAATTTACCTATTAAGTTAGGTCTACCCATATTATGGAATTGGGAATTTACCTATTGAGTTAGGTCTACCCATATTCTTGAAATTGGTAATTAATTAGGGATAATTAATACAAATTATGGGGGTGATTAATTAGGTGTAATTAATCGACTAAGACACGAGGTTGGACCCTTTTGTAGCATAAGACTGCCCGGAACCAACCGGCAAATCCAGCGGCTACAAATGATTGGCCCAATGTGAGAGGTCTTAGTCATAAACTAAATACGTGACAAGTGTAAAGACACGAGGTTAGACTCTGTTATGGTGTAAGGCTGCCCGGAACCAACCGGCATATCCAGCCGCCATAGAAGACAGTCTAATGTGAGAGGTCTTTACAAAGGTTACGATCTTAATTAATTAAGAAACACTTAACCAAATTAGCATGTAGTGGGGCATGAGGGGTTAAGTGGGTGCCTTGGGTGGCATGTAGTAACTAGTGGGGGTGCCTTGGGTGGCATGAGGAAACTAGTGGGTTGCCTTGGGTGGCAATAGAAAATACGATTAGAATACTTAACCAAAGTGGAACATGTAATTAAACATGGTTAAAGGGTTAAGTAAGTGCCTTGGGTGGCATGTGGGAATCAAGTAAGTGCCTTGGGTGGCATGTGGAAATCTAGTGGGTGCCTTGAGTGGCAATTAAAATATGATTAAAAGACTTAACCAAAATTTATAACATGTAAGTGGACATGGTTAAAGGGTTAAGTGGGATTCACTAGAAATGACAAGCTTAGGTGGGTAGCTTGTGGGGGCCCATTTCAACCAATATCCCAAACGTATCTTTGTGGACTCGACCCAAGTCGAGGACGGGACACGCATATTGGGCTTGACTGTAAGAGGCCAAAACGGGTTAGCGGTGGCAACGCAAGTCCAACGGGTTTCATATGCGTGTGTGGACCCGGGCTGGTAAGTAAGACGTTGCATCGTGTAGGTATAAGCCGTGCACCGTTGATATTATCAGGTTGCCACTTTGGGGAATGATACACCCCACTGTGGGGCCAGCACGGGTATCTACGTTAGGGAGCCGATCGCTTGGGGAGTAGTGGGTACACCTAGTGGAGATAGGGGCAGACGGTACCTATGTAGTCAGCTAGGGGTACACGAAACTACTATTAAAAATTACTAAGTACACTTAGTGGGATCAACCTTAAGTAGGAATTACCCTTGGGTGGGTAGAACTGGTGTGGTGCAGTGTAGGAATTACCCTTGGGTGGGTAGATCTGGGGTGGTGCAGTGTAGGAATTACCCTTGGGTGGGTAGATCTGGGGTGGTGCAGTGTAGGAATTACCCTTGGGTGGGTAGATCTGGGGTGGTGCAGTGTAGTAATTATCCTTGGGTGGGTAAATGCGTCTTTTCGGTTATCTTAGTACATCCTGTGTTTAGTTGGCTACTTAGTGTAATCATTATCCCCAGAGGTACCGTACCTTGTTTATATCATACCCTAATTACTTTAATGATTGTATTGTTAAGGTTATAGGACTCGCTCAGACTTATGTCTGACCCCGTTGTTTTTTTATCTTTTTCCCAACCCTCAGGTTTTCAGAGTGGGCCTAGCACTAGTGGGCTTTGATCAGACTGCTTTATCTATCTTTTGGAGCTTGGACCGTGGATGTAAAGCTCAGTTTATCTTTTCTATTATGGCTATTAAGTTATGTAGTGGGATTATGTACTTTTGTTTTATCAGGATGGATATTATGTACTTGACTCTTGTTTATGGTTTTGGTGTAACCAAACATGTTTTACTTTCCGCTGCAATGAAATGATGTTTTAAATTCTCAAGTATTACTTATATCTGTCTTGTTGTAATTTTTCTGTTCTATATTCACTTAAAATACTCCAACGATGTTATGGCATTCCCTTAGTGAGTGACCGTAGCGGGTGTGGGGTGTTACACGTTTATGGGGTCGACCCACGCTGGGTCGACCCACGACGTTTGGGGTCGACCCATGGGTCGACCTCGGGTCGACACCCGGGGAGGAGGGGTCGACCCCTATAAAGATCTGGGCAGAATTCAGATTTCGAACGTAGATTTGTTTGTGGCTTAGTTCGTTGGCTTTAGGTTAGAAATAGGACCCCATTTCTATTATTTTTACACACAAAAAACAATGGAGGCAATGAGATGCTACCCCAGCTTAGATTGAGTTAGTCTATTTCCTTCAACAACAGTCTATACGCATTCAAGAAATTCTCCTACAGCTTCAACCGCCTGTTCTCTGTTCTTTAGATCCAATCCCTATGAGTTCATATTATATTTAGATATAAACATTTAACAAGTAATTCTGACATGTTTATAAATCTGGATCTAAACCTATGCCTAATCAGTCCTGTTATTACATGTTCATCAGATCTGCTCTTATATGCCTATTTATGCTATTATATGCCCATTTCTGTTACTATTGGTTTTATGCCTATTCTGTTCTTCTCTCTCATTCCCTTTTTATTTTTATAGCCAGGCTACTTTTGATCCTAAGCCGACGTCACTGAAATATGCGTACGAACGAAATTGGGTTAAATTGGGAATGATGGGAAATGGTAATTTAGGGACATAACTTGTACTTTGAACCACGATTGGAATTCGGGGGCATAAACTATATTGTTAAATTGGACTTAAAAAATTGGGGCATGATTTATACTGTTAATTATGACTTGTGGTTTGGGACATATAAATCTGTAGGCTTAATTTAAGATTAAGCGAAAACATGTTAATGGAACGGTAAAGAATCTGTGAAGCTTTTTTAATCCGTTGAAATTGAATACTGAAATTGGGAAACCTATGATGAACATGAATAGTTGGCTAAGAATGAATATGCCTAAGACTACAGTAAATAGAATCTATAACTGCACTTAGACACGAGGTTAGATTACACTTGTGGATAAGTCTGCCCGGAACTTCCCAGCAATTCCGACAACCACAAGTGGTTAATTTAATGTGAGGGGTCAGGTACGTAAATGTACACGTAGCGGTGCTAAGATACGAGGTTAAGTCTAGCTTGTGGTAGAAGTCTGCCTGAAACCACTCGGCATATCTAGCAACCTCAAGTAGTCGACTTAATGTGAGAGGTCTAGTGCATTAACAGACATGAATAGAGAATGACAAGAACCTGTTAACCAGAAATACTAAACCTGTTAAATCTGTGTGGTTAAGTAAACCTGTTAAATCTATGGGGTTAAGTAAACCTATTAAATATGTGGGGTTAAGATAGCCTGTTAAACCTGTGGGGGTTATACGAACCTGTTAAATCTATGGGGTTTAGTAAACCTACTAAATGTGGGGGTTTAAGTAAACCTTTTAAATCTGCAGGGGGTTATGCGAGTCTGTTAAATCGGTTAGGCATAACCTATCAAAATCCTAGTTAATTGAGGACACAACATCTGTAAGGGTTGGCTTGTGTCATCTGTTGTGTAGGACCCATATTAGTAAGCAACCCACTCTAGTATTAAAGGGGGACCTCGCACTTGGTAGGGGTCAGGGCACACTTAGTGAGATGATTGTAAGAGGTTTGTCTGGGGGGAGGTGTGTACTGGTGCGTTCCAACAGGCTCATGTGCGCTCATGAGTACAGCTTGCTCTGGGAAAATAAGCCGTTGTATCACCAGTAAATAGGTTTATGTCCTTCTATAGGTTACCACTTTAGGAAGTAATACACTCTACAGTGGGGCCGACACAGGGTATTTATGGGATAGGGAGCCGATCGATTGAGGGGAAGTAATTAGTGTACATCTAGCACTATCTATTTCTGTGGGGTACCTGTAATTCTGTTTGGGTTAACACCCATTATTTCTATTTAGGTAACGGTTAATTCTATTTGGGGTAAAACCCACTACTAGAGTACACGTAAAACAACCATTATATTTTGTTGGGATAATCTTGTTTCTGTTATACTAGTATTGGTGCAGACAAAAGTACTTAACAAGAGCAATATATCATGCTCTGTTTGTCTTACTGATTTCTGTTATACCTGTCTTATGATACTGATATCTCTCTCATTCGGTTTATATGCCTATCATGATGCTTTTACTTATTTATATGCTAAAAGTATCTGGACTCGCTAGAATTTATATTTGCACCATTTTGTTTCCTCTTCTCTCTCTTCCGTTTGCCCCTAGGTTCTCAGGGTGGGAATACTTAGGCTTGATTTGGATTCTCTCTTTCATTCTGCTTAGAGCTGCTTCAATGTAACGCTTTGATTTCTTGCCTTCTCTGATATGGCTATATTTTTGGGGACTATGCTTTTTATATGTACTCGGATGATTTTAGTATGAGACAGAAGTTTTAAAATGATGTAATGGGTTTTCAGTATTTCAGACTTATGATGTAACTAGGTTTTGAACCATGATGATTTTTGTGTAATAAAATTTTTAATTCCACTGTATTTTATATCTATCTTGTAATGTTTATGTTTATGTTCTCCTATAACGCTTCACGAAACTTAATGCATTCTGATAAAGAGTGACATTAACGGACGTGGTGTGTCACATTTTCATTATGCCTAGGTCTACCTGAATATTGCAATTCAGGAGTTCTTGTCTGCCGACAAATGCGTTGCTGGAGACTCTGCCTCTTTCTTATTTACTTTTTCATTTTAGTTAGTTATTCAGCTATTGGACTTCTGTTGTTTCTAGTTTGTTTGATTTTAGAAAATAAATTTCAAACACTATGTAGTAGCTTCGTGAACTGCTTATGTATTTATTTATTTTCACTATGAGACTTTGAGTTGTATTGATATTTTTCCCTATCATTCTATGGTTGATTCTACATATATCCATTGACTACCTATCTTTTTGATCAAGTTATGTACTTTAAAATGGTAGATTTTTAAAGTAGGTATCAGGACCTAGGTTAAGTGAACTCCCAAGCTTGTGTGGTTAAACGCACTATAGATGGTGTTAGTATTACCCTATGAGTAGAACCTTTGGCTCGTCTTCTAGCTCATGTTCCGAACTTATCCTTGCCCTTAACAGGATAAGTAACAGGACATATACAAGAGGTAAAGGTAGGGATATGGTTCCTAAGACCTAAGAGATGCCTATAAGACTAGTTGTCCCTGAGGTGAGATTCACTACTCTCGGCAAGGAAAATTTGTAACACCCGAGGTCTGTTAATGTCACTCTTTATCAGAATGCATTATGTTCTGTGAAGCGTTATAGGTAAACAGAATAGAATACCACAAGTCAAATATAAAAATAGCAGTGGAAATCTTAAAACTTCATTATTCAACAGAAAGACATCGTAGTCTCGAAACCAATTACAACATTAGGCTAAAATATTGAAACAGTATACTTCAAACCAAAATAACTGTCTTGCACTAAAAACCATCAGAGTACAGAAATGAAAAAATCATAATCCCATAAGTAGCCTTAACAAAGTGGACAAGTAGTCGAAGCGATACATCAAAGAAGATCCATATCCAAGCAAAAACAGAACAGAGAAAAAGTCCTAATCAAGCCTGAGCGTTCCAATCCTGAGAACCAAAGGAGGAAAGGAAAGAGAGAAAGGGAAACAAAAAGGGTCAGACATAAAGTCTGGCAAGTCTAGTGACTTTTAGCATATAAAGAAGTAAAAGTATCATGATAGGCATATAAAACTGGATGTAAGATAACATTATCATATAACAGGTATAAACATGATGAGAAAAATAAACAGGATAATATGGACCAAGCTATGCCCCTTAATTACACTTCTCTGCACCAATACTAGTATATTAGATTATGACAGGATTAAGTGCCGCCTAATTACTTAACAGAAACAGAATGATCCCAACAGAAATATAATGGTAGGATTAGGTGTACACTAGTGACGGGTTTTAACCCAAACAGAAATAACAGGTACCTCGACAGAAATAACGGGTGTTACCCCAAGCAGAAATAACGGGTACCTAAATAGAAACAGGCAGGACCAGATGTACCCTAATTACTACCCCCAAGTGATCGGCACCCTAACTTATAAATACCTTGTGTCGGCCCCACCGTAAGCTCTATTACTTCCTAAAGTGGCAACCTACAGAAGGACAGATGCCTATTTACTAGTGCTACAGCGGCTTATTTTCCCCCACAGACCGGACCCATGCACGCCCATGACTCCATTGGAATGTGCTCGTATACACCACCTTTCAAATGAACCTCTTACAATCAGTTCAGTATGCATGCCCTGACCCTTACTTAGTGCGGGGTCCCCGTTTAATACGAGAATGGGTAACATATTGATATGGGCCCCCACACAGCAGATGACACAAGTCAACTCCTAAACTTGTGTCCCTCAAGTAACTAGGATTTTTAACAGGTTAAGCCTTACAGATTAACAGGTTCGCCAAACCTCCGCAGATTGACAACTTAAGTTTTATAGGTTAACAGGTTCATATAACCCAAACAGATTAAACAAATTAAGTATTATAGGTTAATAGGTTTATATATAACCCGAACAAATTAAATAGGTTTAGTTAACCCCAAAGTATTAGATAGGTTTACTTAACCCCAACAGATCAAACAGGTTAACAAGTGCATATAACCTTAATAAATTAAATAGGTTCCACAGGTTATATATATACACAGTTTCATGTTCCACTTAATCTTTGAATTAAGCCTAAAGATTTACATGTTCATACACCCCAAATTTCAGTCATATTCTGCAGTACAAGATATACCCCAATTTTTCACTCCCAAAAATTCCCCAATTGCCCCAATGTTGTTCATACACAGATCTCTTACGAGATTGGCCTAGGCTCAAAGGTAGCCTAGGCTTATGAAATAAAAAGAGAATAAGAGAGGGACAAGAACATAAATAGGCATAATAACAACATAAATAGGCATATAATTACAACTGAACTGCAGAATAGGTGTATGTAAAAATACAAGTAATTATAACAACAGGGTTTAGATATGCATCAGTTTCTTAATAGGCATTGGCTCAGATCCAGGTTTATTAACATGTCGGGATTACTGTTAAACTTTATATCTAAAAGTAACATGAACTCATAGAGATTTGATTGGTGCACAAGAAATGTCTCAGATATATGTATAGGTTGGTGCTGTAGAAGATAGTCTTGATTCAATCCAAGGTTAGGTGGCATCTCATTATCTCTGTTGTTTTATGTGTAGAAAAACAATAGAAATGCTAGCCTTTATATAGACTATCCCTGACGAACCCAGCACACAAACAAGTCCAAATACAGAAAAATGAATTCGGGTAGATCTGGGTTGGGTCGACCCACCTGACCTTTATTTTCATTAAAAAATGGCTCAAACATCAAGGGTACGTGAACCTACTTCACCAATATGGTTATGAGATAAATGGAGCCGTAATCGTCAAAGGATCAAAGGTATAAAATGCGGAGAAAGTAAAAGGAAAACAAGTTTTAGAATGATTCGGCCCTAAGCTAGGCCTACGTCCACTATGAAGGTAGCTTTCATTATCATAACAATGATTACAAGGTATAAATTCACTCTTTGTACATACATCTTTTTTCCCTTACAACATATTCTCTCTCACACATTTAGACCTCACTTAGATTCAAGGAATTTAATGGAGAAGTGATGAAACCAGCGGAGGAGAGGGATAGGCCAGTGGAGGAGAAGGATAATGTCCTTGTTTGAGAGGAGGATAAAGGAGAAGCTTCAATCTCTTTGCCACTTAAGTGATCTCAATGGATGCCATGGCCAAATGGATGAAAGATCTTCAAACGGAGATGATGATCATTGAAATGCTAAGGAATGGTAGAAGGAAGAATTCAGCAGCACTTCGTGGTGGTAAGGAGTTCGTCGTCCTTTATAGTGAAAGCCATGGCCTATTTATTGGTGAGTCTCCATGAAGAAATGAGCTGAAATTGATATAAGTAGGCAACGGGTCGCTCATCCCGTTAATTACGAAAATGCCACCGCCTAGCTGTAGCCAACAGGTGACAACTATATCCAGCTATCTCGTGCGAGTGAGCTCCATGCGCGTGAGCAGGCTTATCTGGTTACGGATGCTGAATGCGCAGGCAGTCTCTGGTATCTTTGGTTTTCTTGCCTAAGAGACATGTGCGTCCGACCAGGATAGTATGAACGAACGACTGTAGAGTGGAATGTGTGACTAACACCAATTCTCCTCCTTATCTTGCATGACCGACCTCTTTGTATCGTCAACTTATGACTAACCATGTTATGATGAAGGAACGACCCAACTGGTCTTACGAGCGGAGCGAGCTATCTTTATGTGCGGGCGGTCTTCTCAGAGTGTTCAAGCTATGTTATGCCTGAGTTTCCTGATGTTCGAGCGACGAACCCCTTTTCTAGCATGGCTGACCGAACCCTCACACCATGCTCGACCCTTAACATATGCTCGACCCTTAACTTGTGTGCGAACGCCCCTATTACGTTTAACCTAAGTATGAGCATGAGGTGCTTATGACATTCCTCTAATATGAGTGTAGCTTTAACTTAGACTTAATCATCTAAAGTGTGTACAAATCTTTAAGGGATAAACAACCATGGGTCGACCCAAACCAAGCCTAGGTCGACCCTTAACGGGTCAGATTCCCGCTTATGTTTCCCGGTTCGTTTATTTGATTTATTTTGAATTTTAGTTTGTTTTATATACGTATAAGTCTCTTATAAGTATACAAACATCTAACCTTTATATCTTACTCAAACGATATCCGTTTTACGCAAACTTAGAGTCTATCCTAACCAAAATTTCGAGACCAACACAATGGTATAGTCCGTTTTAGTTAATTCCTAATATTTAATTAAGTATTCTTTAGTTTTTTGTTATTAATGTTCCTTAAAATTACTGTGTGTTACATTCTCCCTACTTAAAGGATTTCGTCCTCGAAATCTCCAAGTCTTGGAGAACGATACTATCCTAACATCCACCTAAAGTCATCTACTCATCCATCATCCACAGGCATCCATTGTCCTTAAAAATTTATAATGCTTGCATGAGCATATGCAAAGGTGTGTGTGTATATATCCCTATGCTAATGCGAAAATCAGGTGGTCTATTGATTCAATCGTTCTCCTTAATGCAATATATGTTGGTGCCATGAATCCAAGATGTATGCAAACTATCCTGGTATATCATGTAAACGCTATGTGTGGGCACAATCATCCGTTCAAGTGCAACATCCATATGATGATACGTCCACTTCCACCCAAAAATAGAAATAAAATGCATGCACATCCATATGCAGTATGAGAGTGCTTTGAGTTGATCTAGTGCCTAGTGTGTGTATATGCATCCACGAGCAACCACTAGCAAACACTTGCACCAACTTGCATCCATCAAAAATAATATGTCTCAAACACATGTTTACATCCATTGTTTTTCTACCTAATGGTTGAAGATTCGATCGATAGGATATACTCGAATGATAGGAGCAAGTACAAATAAAAACTTGGAAAAAGAAGTTAAGAACATACCCTTGAAAAGAAAAAGGTACGAGGAGCGATATTGTTTTTAGTCTCCTAAGTTGCATCCTCACGGTCTTCTACCCACTGTACTTTTGTCAACTTAACCTCTCTATTGTGTAGTTTCTTAATCTATGATCCAAGTATACAAGTAGGAACTTGTCTAATAGTGTGCTCCATTTCTACCATTACTTCCTCAGGCATGCTCGGCTCAACCACCTCTGCTGTATCATGCAGACATTTCCGCAAATGGAAACGTGAAAAACATCATTAACACCCACTAGTCTCTCTGGTAATCTAACCCTGTAGGCCATTTGACCTATCCTTTTGTGACGAAAAGGAATTTCGCTCGGTCCGAACCAGTCGCTAAAACGATCTAGACCATTCGAAACGCCCTATCGTTTGAGAACAAGACAAAACAGAACGCAGACGGAAGAACATTTCATTGTATATTACAACAATGCATCAGATTACAAGAATATACAGAGTATAAATGAATATACATTACACAGAAATATCAAAGATTTAAATTACATTTAATTACATAGCAGCGGAAAATAATACAATACACAACTAGAAGGAGATATACAGATACAAAGCTTTCTGGATATCGTTCCAGCTGTAAACCAGGATCCTGTAAATATAAATCTGCAAAACCAAAACTACTAGCTGCCCGTGTCAAAATAAGGGCACCCAGAGTTTAGGTTAAAACAATAAACTCCAGGTCAGTCATGTGACTGGTGTGAGAACTAAAACAATTATTAATCTTTATTTTTAAAGTTTGGTAAATTAAGGGACCACGCCGTATAACACGGAACGGGTTTCCTCCCAAGAATACCAGTGCATAAAACAACAGCGTAATGCTAAATAAAGAAAAATGAAGCTATTATAAGACCCAGGTCCTATCACACAATGCAACGCAAGCTGGGGGATAGGGTTTTTACCTTATAATAGCCAAGAATGCTTGATACGTTTAAAAGAAATCATTTGATACTATTATAAGTGTATAGTGTATAAAACAACTTCAAATCATAAGTATCAATCATAGGCGGCATGAATGCCCCATACCACTATGTCGCCATATATAGGTTATACAATCAAAATCGCAAAGTCACATATTTGGAAATTGGGTTTCCATCTATGAACCGAGGCCAGGGATCGTCCTCTACCGATTCGAGACTCTCTAGCCCATGTCTCAGGCAAGTACTCAGTCAAGCCTTGGAGCGACATGGCCGGTCCACCGATGTGGATTAAAATGCCTGAACACTACGTTTCCCCGCCCTTTGGGGGCGTAAATGAGCCAACGAATGGCTCCATCGGACCCGGATCGTCCGATCTAACCGAGGCGCCTCGCAACAGCAACAACCACATAGGTGAAAAGTATATAAATGTCAGGGCTGGTAGGTCACTGACACCACCCTAGCTAGAAGGAAACGCATGCCCTCCCTGAGGTCCTCTCCCGTTTTTGGTTCACAACCGGGGTGCGAAACTCGCAAAGTAAACGTTACACAAAGCTACGCCACGAAGGCCATGCTTTGATCATCACCACAAGACTTTGCTTTTCAACAGAAGCCTTGATCAATTGCCACTTAGGCATGCCACACAGGCAATTCACTCCATGCGTTTGATATCCATCAATATATAACCTCTGAGCTCGTACGTCTCAGAGAAGGGCGTTAAGCAAGAGAATAAATTCTCCACCGCCAAACAGATATATATTTAATAGAGATCAATCACACGGACTAAAATCCAATGTCAGACACACAGTCCATTTACAAGTCCGTTCTGGGTCTGAACGAAACCGGAGGCACCTAGTACCCCGCATATCCATCGATCTCCAAGTACGTCTGGACGATCACCAACTGTTTCCATCTTCTTGGGTGTACAGCCCAATCAAGATCATCCGTAATCACCCAAACGACGTGAAGACCTCCGGTCTTCGACCACCGTCTTCATCTTCGACTTATCGTCGTATCAGTTATTCAGAATGGGATAAACCCGGTCTTTCCGAATAACTCGCGTATATTTTAAATAAGTGTTACACAAACACAACATACGCCTCATTCCAATTCATCAGTCACTAACTGTAAATTAATCAAGAGAATAATTCCCCAAATATTAACCCCGAAGGCCGAAACCAACATGAGACCAATATCCAGAAAACCATTCTGCTTAGCTAACCGACAGTTAGTTTCTAAATTTCACATTCATAGGGAAAGGTTCCCATTAATTTTATCAAAGATAAATTCTTTAATTTATTCTTTAATCTACTTTTGAATATCAATTCAAACTAGTCGGGATTAACGAACCTTACCGAAGTAATCGTTTGTTTTAATTTTCCAATCCCAACCTATTCATCCCATGAAGTAAAACTGGTAATACTTCATATCTAACACCACGGTGTTATCGGTAAATTCAATTACCATTTCACGTTCAAATCAAATTAAAGATTTAACTATCGCATGGAGCAAAACTGGTGATACTCCATTCTCGATCATTTCAATCTAATTAAAGATTCATAAAAACTCCACTTAGTTTTAATCGTTAACTGGGTTAAATAATCTGTGTCATTTAAAACACGGTTCACGATAAACCCAAAGTCACATTCCATTAATTATCGGGTTAAAGAACGAGTGTTATTTAAAACACTGTTCACGATAAACCCAAAAATCAATATCAATTCAATTTCAATTAAATATTATTTAATTGGTACACTTCATTAAATATAAATAAAAAGATTTAATCTTTTCTCAACTGGGTTCAAGAACAGTGTTAGTGAAGACACCATTCACGACAAACCCAAATCACATTTGATATTCAATACAAGGCTCTGAATAGAAAATATATCGGCTTATATTCAATATCAAATTCTACGATTAACAAATGCCGTATTGGAAATAACGATATAAATATATATCTTTCAAATTTCCATAACAACATCTGTATAATCACGAATTCCAACATCGAAATATTCCGAAGACAATTTCGATTCAAATCCACTCCAATGCAATCATTGGAAATTCTGGTTATTTTTTTTAAAACCATTTCAAATCCAATTTATTTATTAAAAAAAATAGAATTTTAATCCTAGTTCAAAACTAGTTCATTTCGATAAAAAATTATTTTTATCTTTTCAAATATGGAGTTTTTCATCCCAATTCTTCCCAAACCATTTCTTATGATTTTACACTAATTATTGATATTTTTAATAATTCTATCAAGGCCCGTACAGTCGATTTCCATCAACGGCCATCGAACTGCACTTACAACGACCTTTTCCAAATTTGATTTGGACATAATTCCAAATCCAACCATTAGATTTCTAATTTCTAATATTCGTTAGAAAGCTCTTTTCGATACGAACCCAACGGTTCCGGTTTTAGGAGAATCCGACGGTCGGATCTCCCGCAATATCCGTTCGAAGTCAATGGTCGAAAATCGCGAACTGCCGCGGCGCGGCGCGTTCTATTCAGGCCATTATATTATATATATAATATATATAATATATACTTCGTCGATTTCAATTCAAAACGTGCTTTATAAATCGTTTTAAATT
The DNA here is from genome assembly GCA_030737875.1 of Allium sativum. Taxonomy (NCBI): domain Eukaryota; kingdom Viridiplantae; phylum Streptophyta; class Magnoliopsida; order Asparagales; family Amaryllidaceae; genus Allium; species Allium sativum. The sequence continues at coordinate 612,556,189 of CM060926.1, forward strand.
CATTTTCAAAACGGTTTCAACTTCATATTCAATTTCAAATCAAAATTGAATATTCAAATATAAATTCGTTTTAAATTCTTTTTCAAAATGGTTTCAACTTCATATTCAATTTCAAATCAAAATTGAATATTCCAATTTAAATTCATTTTAAATTCATTTCAAATTGATTTCAATTCAAATTGATTTCTAATTCAATTTCAGTTCGTTTTCAATTCAATTTCAATTCGAATTCATTTCTATTCCATTTCAATTCGAATTCATTTATATTCAATTTCAATTCGAATTCGTTTATATTCAATTTAAATTCGAATTCATTTATATTCAATTTAAATTCGAATTCATTTATATTCAATTTCTTTCAAAATATCAGATTTTGAAATCACTTTCGATATTCATTATAAAATGAATAAAATCGATATAAATATCGTTCACGTCAAAATGGCGTCAATCTAATCAATACGGCTTCATATATTCCTATTTTCAAATATTCTATTTCAAATATTTCTTTTTCAAATATTTCTATTTTAAAACTGGAATGAGGCCCAATCAATTACCATATAATGTTAATTATATGGATTTTCTACAACACATGTATATATCAACAACGATGAATAATCAACCATCATCCAAAGTGCATTCTACACTGTATAAGCATCAAATATAAATATTCAACGCTTATAATTGCCTGTCAATCAATCGATCGACATACAACTCATTATTGGGATTAGTGTAGGTCATATATTATCCCAATACCCGTGTGGGGTTTCAAACAATCTAACACAGATTTTATTTGTGCAGTTGGGCGATGTGTAAAATTTTATCGTCCCAATCAACGTCCTTCAAATAGGTGTACATAAACAAACCGTCCGGTTTGTAAATGAATATTTATTTATTCACATTCACGTTAAAAATTATATTTTTAACGATCAAACTATTTTATTCAACCTATGAATATTCTATTCGGTTCATTTATTAAATAAAATGTTATCTTTATTTTTCTATCTTATTTTTAGAAAATTTCGGCGGCATAACGGCACGATACTAGAAACGGGACAAGGCCTAGCCTTATCCCCGGTCTAGTGAAGGCCCACGCCATTCACACATCAATCAAATCAATTTCATTTCACCAAACAATTCAATTCAATCAAATAATCTAACTAATTTATGCAATCAAACAAACAAGTCCATGGTCTGTGGACGATTGTGTCGGGTGCTACTAAGCACCGTCTGCATCCTAGTATATATATAACTAGAAAAAGAAATTGAAGAGTGAGAAGTTCTCACCAATAGCTATCCAATACCACGACTCTTCATTTAGAGAAATCTTCATCGTTCTCGTCTATTATCACTTCCTTCGCCCGTAGCCACTACATATATAGAAATCGAATTTTTACTTCGCTATTCAATATATAAAAATCGAATTTTTACTTCGCTATTCAATATATTAAAAAATCGAATTTTTACTTCGCTATTCAATATATAAAAATCGAATTTTTACTATGCTATTCAATATATAAAAATCGAATTTTTACTATGCTATTCAATATATAAAAATCGAATTTTTACTTTGCTATTCAATATATAAAAATCGAATTTTTACTATGCTATTCAATATATAAAAATAGAATTTTTACTTTGCTATTCAATATATAAAAATCGAATTTTTACTTTGCTATTCAATATATAAAAATCGAATTTTTACTATCGCCACTATAAAAAAACACATCTTTGCTCCTTCTAAAAAAATAAAGATCAAATCTTTACTATCTATATAATAAAAAAAATCGTATTTTTATTCTTTCTATATTGTAAAAATCATATTTTGATATGCTATTTTTATTTAAAAACAATCCTATCTTTATTTTTAAAAAAACAATTCTATTTTTATTTTTAAAAATAATGCTACTTTGGTTTTTAAAACAATGCTACTTTGGTTTTCAAAATAATGCTACTTTGGTTTTCAAAATAATGCTACTTTGGTTTTCAAAACAATGCTACTTTGGTTTTCAAAACAATGCTACTTTGGTTTTCAAAACAATGCTACTTTGGTTTTCAAAACAATGCTACTTTGGTTTTCAAAACTGATTTATTAAAATTCCTATCTTCATATTTTTAGAACAAAGTATTTCTTTTAAAAACAAATTCTATTTATGAAAACAACTTCTCACATCGTTCACATAATAAAAATTCAGTTTTTAACTTAATAAAAATTCAAAAAAAAACTTACTTTAATATTCTCTTTTAATCCTTCTTTCTGGAAAACAAGCCATCGTCCTCTGTTAAAATCTCGACCCTGCTTCCTCGCCTAGGGTTTAACCGCGCCGCCACTGTGCATGGCCGGACCACCATCAAATGTCGGCGAACGGAGTGCCTGAGCCTTGCCTCCTCCACGCCCCAATGGCCAGCGAACTCGAGCTCACCTTCGTCGCGAAATTGGAGTCTGAACGCGGCGGCTCCTTCTGGATCGATTCGGGGTTCTGGAGATTTGGGATTAAGGAGAAGAGGCGGGTTGGCTTGGTTGGCCGGAGGGAGGTGGTGCGGCGCTAGGGGGAGGGGTGAACGAAAATGGATGGTGGTTGGTAGGGGAGGGCGACGGAGCAAAAGGGGATCGGGTTTTTATTTTAATTTCTGAGTGTTGACTAATGAAGGGAGGAGAGAAATAAGGGGGCCCTATATAATTTAATTATTATTTTATTTCCTTTAATTTCAAAAAGTAACTTTTTATTTCGAACTCGAAATCAAACCCCCGACTGTCGCACCTAGCTAATTACCCCCATTCCGAACACAATGGGATATGTATCGCAAGCTGATTCGACTGTTTCGATCAGTTTCCGTCAAAGTCAACATATAACTCTATATATTGAATTTGAACGCGCATTTCAATTCACCGAGGCCACATACTAACTAGAAAAATTCCCGAAAAATATTTTCTAGCTTCGTATTGACGATACGGTCCTAAAAAAATTAGCTTCGTCGAATTCTGAGACCATTGGAAAAATGGCCATTTTCCAGTCGATTAAAATCAACTGAAACTGGCCAAACGCGTTTTCCTTTGCCACGCTCACATATTGATTCGAAAAATTATGAAATTTGGAATCTAGCAATAACTTTACATCACGGATCCAACAAAAGTGGTTTCGTTGAAATCCGAGGTCGTTTGCAAAATTTCCATTTTTAAGGGCCTGAATTCCGTAGCGACTATTCAGAATTTTCAACTGGACATATCTTCTGATTCCCGCTATGAAATTTCAATTTTCCAGATTCGTTGGAAAGATATTCCCGAATAGATTCTAATATTTTTGGTTTCACTAAAATCCGGATTATTTTGCACCCGGTACATTCATTTGAAGTTTGAAATCGAATTATCGAACTACCGCGCCATTTTCAATTCCTTTTATAAATATATATAATTATTTATATTCTATCGACGACGTATATAATATATACGTTCGAATTATATTCAAAATAAATTTCTCGTCGATATTATTTAAAATAATTCATTTTAAATAATCAAAATTCGCTAAAATTGCCAAAATAAAAATTTTAAAATGGCCCAGATTTTCGGGTTATTACAATCTCCCCCACTTAAAACTTTTCGTCCCCGAAAAGGAACAAAGTCGAAAGTGGTTTGATTAATCAACTCCACGTTCGATTTGGCTTCCATTCTCCAACCTTTCAGTTTCTGAGAATTTTCAAATTTTCAAAAATTTGGCTAACACCCGGAATTTTCGAAAAATTTTGCCATAACCTCCCCTGCACCGGGAGCCACGGGAAAATCCCGAAATTGCCATATAGGCCTTCTGATCTCAAAAAGAAAAAGAAAAAGCCTAGCGACTAGCCAATCGACTCATAAAATCATCATCACCCAAACAAAACAGTAAATTATGATAAACATGTACCTATTTGTCGGGCAAACAAATTTTATTCTCTGCTCTAGCCTCCTTGCTATGACCTGTTCAATGTAAGTACATGTATATGCAAGAAAATGCGACCAAATTTTCAATAATTCAATATGTGATTCAATTAGGCTAATTGGCTAAAAATTAGCAAACAAATAAACAAACAACACAAACATCAATCAATTAGTGAATTAGAGTTTCAAATTCATAATTTTGATACATATACAAAAATCATGTTTTTGATGCCAAATCACAACAATAGGCCCTATCTAATTTTTGGTTCTCACACCAGTCAACTGGAAATATATAGAAATCTCACTTTCGTCGCTCGAAAATAAATAATGGCGATGGTGCCCCGTCACCAGAATTATCCCCGGGCAACTAGAGTATGATTCTATAACTATCCAGTATATTAAAACTTCGAATACACGTTTGCAAGACATATATGCAAAATCTTTATACATCGGATTGTCCCGATCAATATAGAATAAATAATCAAATACGAATAATTGATTTTAAATTTTCAAAACAAAATTGGTTTTCATTTTTATTTTAAAAATTTATTCTTCTCACTCGTTCTAGGATACTACAGATCCTATCTCTAACGAGTCTTTCCCGTTGGATATTACTAATCCAGTTTCTGATGAATTCTTTCGTATGGTTCTAATGTGTCATGTTCTCTACTTTGTAAACCAAAGCTCTGATACCACGTGTGACGAAAAGAAATTTCTCTCGGTCCGAACCAGTCGCTAAAACGATCTAGACCGTTCGAAACGCCCTATCGTTTGAGAACAAGACAAAACAGAACGCAGACGGAAGAACATTTCATTGTATATTACAACAATGCATCAGATTACAAGAATATACAGAGTATAAATGAATATACATTACACAGAAATATCAAATATTTAAATTACATTTAATTACATAGCAGCGGAAAATAATACAATACACAACTAGAAGGAGATATACGGATACAAAGCTTTCCGGATATCGTTCCAGCTGTAAACTAGGATCCTGTAAATATAAATCTGCAAAACCAAAACTACTAGCGGCCCGTGTCAAAATAAGGGCACCCAGAGTTTAGGTTAAAACAATAAACTCCAGGTCAGTCATGTGACTGGTGTGAGAACTAAAACAATTATTAATCTTTATTTTTAAAGTTTGGTAAATTAAGGGACCACGCCGTATAACACGGAACGGGTTTCCTCCCAAGAATACCAGTGCATAAAACAACAGCGCAATGCTAAATAAAGAAAAATGAAGCTATTATAAGACTCAGGTCCTATCACACAATGCAACGCAAGCCGGGGGATAGGGTTTTTACCTTATAATAGCCAAGAATGCTTGATACGTTTAAAAGAAATCATTTGATACTATTATAAGTGTATAGTGTATAAAACAACTTCAAATCATAAGTATCAATCATAGGCGGCATGAATGCCCCATACCACTATGTCGCCATATATAGGTTATACAATCAAAATCGCAAAGTCACATATTTGGAAATTGGGTTTCCATCTATGAACCGAGGCCAGGGATCGTCCTCTACCGATTCGAGACTCTCTAGCCCATGTCTCAGGCAAGTACTCAGTCAAGCCTTGGAGCGACATGGCCGGTCCACCGATGTGGATTAAAATGCCTGAACACTACGTTTCCCCGCCCTTTGGGGGCGTAAATGAGCCAACGAATGGCTCCATCGGACCCGGATCGTCCGATCTAACCGAGGCGCCTCGCAACAGCAACAACCACATAGGTGAAAAGTATATAAATGTCAGGGCTGGTAGGTCACTGACACCACCCTAGCTAGAAGGAAACGCATGCCCTCCCTGAGGTCCTCTCCCGTTTTTGGTTCACAACCGGGGTGCGAAACTCGCAAAGTAAACGTTACACAAAGCTACGCCACGAAGGCCATGCTTTGATCATCACCACAAGACTTTGCTTTTCAACAGAAGCCTTGATCAATTGCCACTTAGGCATGCCACACAGGCAATTCACTCCATGCGTTTGATATCCATCAATATATAACCTCTGAGCTCGTACGTCTCAGAGAAGGGCGTTAAGCAAGAGAATAAATTCTCCACCGCCAAACAGATATATATTTAATAGAGATCAATCACACGGACTAAAATCCAATGTCAGACACACAGTCCATTTACAAGTCCGTTCTGGGTCTGAACGAAACCGGAGGCACCTAGTACCCCGCATATCCATCGATCTCCAAGTACGTCTGGACGATCACCAACTGTTTCCATCTTCTTGGGTGTACAGCCCAATCAAGATCATCCGTAATCACCCAAACGACGTGAAGACCTCCGGTCTTCGACCACCGTCTTCATCTTCGACTTATCGTCGTATCAGTTATTCAGAATGGGATAAACCCGGTCTTTCCGAATAACTCGCGTATATTTTAAATAAGTGTTACACAAACACAACATACGCCTCATTCCAATTCATCAGTCACTAACTGTAAATTAATCAAGAGAATAATTCCCCAAATATTAACCCCGAAGGCCGAAACCAACATGAGACCAATATCCAGAAAACCATTCTGCTTAGCTAACCGACAGTTAGTTTCTAAATTTCACATTCATAGGGAAAGGTTCCCATTAATTTTATCAAAGATAAATTCTTTAATTTATTCTTTAATCTACTTTTGAATATCAATTCAAACTAGTCGGGATTAACGAACCTTACCGAAGTAATCGTTTGTTTTAATTTTCCAATCCCAACCTATTCATCCCATGAAGTAAAACTGGTAATACTTCATATCTAACACCACGGTGTTATCGGTAAATTCAATTACCATTTCATGATCAAATCTAATTAAAGATTTAACTATCGCATGGAGCAAAAATGGTGATACTCCATTCTCGATCATTTCAATCTAATTAAAGATTCATTAAAACTTCACTTAGTTTTAATCGTTAACTGGGTTAAAGAATCCGTGTCATTTAAAACACGGTTCACGATAAACCCAAAGTCACATTCCATTAATTATCGGGTTAATGAACGAGTGTTATTTAAAACACTGTTCACGATAAACCCAAAAATCAATATCAATTCAATTTCAATTAAATATTATTTAATCGGTACACTTCATTAAATCTAAATAAAAAGATTTAATCTTTTCTCAACTGGGTTCAAGAACAGTGTTTGTGAAGACACCATTCACGACAAACCCAGATCACATTTGATATTCAATACAAGGCTCTGAATAGAAAATATATCGGCTTATATTCAATATCAAATTCTACGATTAACAAATGCCATATTGGAAATAACGATATAAATATATATCTTTCAAATTTCCATAACAACATCTGTATAATCACGAATTCCAACATCGAAATATTCCGAAGACAATTTCGATTCAAATCCACTCCAATGCAATCATTGGAAATTCTGGTTATTTTTTTTAAAACCCTTTCAAATCCAATTTATTTATTAAAAAAAAAAATAGAATTTTAATCCTAGTTCAAAACTAGTTCATTTCGATAAAAAATTATTTTTATCTTTTCAAATATGGAGTTTTTCATCCCAATTCTTCCCAAACCATTTCTTATGATTTTACACTAATTATTGATATTTTTAATAATTCTATCAAGGCCCGTACAGTCGATTTCCATCAACGGCCATCGAACTGCACTTACAACGACCTTTTCCAAATTTGATTTGGACATAATTCCAAATCCAACCATTAGATTTCTAATTTCTAATATTCGTTAGAAAGCTCTTTTCGATACGAACCCAACGGTTCCGGTTTTAGGAGAATCCGACGGTCGGATCTCCCGCAATATCCGTTCGAAGTCAATGGTCGAAATTCGCGAACTGCCGCGGCGCGGCGCATTCTATTCAGGCCATTATATTATATATATAATATATATAATATATACTTCATCGATTTCAATTCAAAACGTGCTTTATATATCGTTTTAAATTCATTTTCAAAACGGTTTCAACTTCATATTCAATTTCAAATCAAAATTGAATATTCCAATTTAAATTCGTTTTAAATTCGTTTTCAAAATGGTTTCAACTTCATATTCAATTTCAAATCAAAATTGAATATTCCAATTTAAATTCATTTTAAATTCATTTCGAATTGATTTCAATTCAAATTGATTTCTAATTCAATTTCAGTTTGTTTTCAATTCAATTCAATTTCAATTCGATTTCATTTCTATTCCATTTCAATTCGAATTCATTTATATTCAATTTCAATTCGAATTCGTTTATATTCAATTTAAATTCGAATTCATTTATATTCAATTTAAATTCGAATTCATTTATATTCAATTTCTTTCAAAATATCAGATTTTGAAATCACTTTCGATATTCATTATAAAATGAATAAAATCGATATAAATATCGTTCACGTCAAAATGGCGTCAATCTAATCAATACAGCTTCATATATTCCTATTTTCAAATATTCTATTTCAAATATTTCTTTTTCAAATATTTCTATTTTAAAACTGGAATGAGGCCCAATCAATTACCATATAATGTTAATTATATGGATTTTCTACAACACATGTATATATCAACAACGATGAATAATCAACCATCATCCAAAGTGCATTCTACACTGTATAAGCATCAAATATAAATATTCAACGCTTATAACAGCCTGTCAATCAATCGATCGGCATACAACTCATTATTGGGATTAGTGTAGGTCATATATCATCCCAATACCCGTGTGGGGTTTCAAACAATCTGACACAGATTTTATTTGTGCAGTTGGGCGATGTGTAAAATTTTATCGTCCCAATCAACGTCCTTCAAATAGGTGTACATAAACAAACCGTCTGGTTTGTAAATGAATATTTATTTATTCACATTCACGTTAAAAATTATATTTTTAACGATCAAACTATTTTATTCAACCTATGAATATTCTATTCGGTTCATTTATTAAATAAAATGTTATCTTTATTTTTCTAACTTATTTTTAGAAAATTTCGGCGGCATAACGGCACAATACTAGAAACGGGACAAGGCCTAGCCTTATCCCCGGTCTAGTGAAGGCCCACGCCATTCACACATCAATCAAATCAATTTCATTTCACCAAACAATTCAATTCAATTCAATCAAATAATCTAACTAATTTATGCAATCAAACAAACAAGTCCATGGTCTGTGGACGATTGTGTCGGGTGCTACTAAGCACCGTCTGCATCCTAGTATATATATAACTTGAAAAAGAAATTGAAGAGTGAGAAGTTCTCCCCAATAGCTATCCAATACCACGACTCTTCATTTAGAGAAATCTTCATCGTTCTCGTCTCTTATCACTTCCTTCGCCCGTAGCCACTACATATATAGAAATCGAATTTTTACTTCGCTATTCAATATATAAAAATCGAAATTTTACTTCGCTATTCAATATATTAAAAAATCGAATTTTTACTTCGCTATTCAATATATAAAAATTGAATTTTTACTATGCTATTCAATATATAAAAATCGAATTTTTACTATGCTATTCAATATATAAAAATCGAATTTTTACTTTGCTATTCAATATATAAAAATCGAATTTTTACTATGCTATTCAATATATAAAAATCGAATTTTTACTTTGCTATTCAATATATAAAAATCGAATTTTTACTTTGCTATTCAATATATTAAAATCGAATTTTTACTATCGCCACTATAGAAAAACACATCTTTGCTCCTTCTAAAAAAATAAAGATCAAATCTTTACTATCTATATAATAAAAAAATCGTATTTTTATTCTTTCTATATTGTAAAAATCATATTTTGATATGCTATTTTTATTTAAAAACAATCCTATCTTTATTTTTAAAAAAACAATTCTATTTTTATTTTTAAAAATAATGCTACTTTGGTTTTCAAAACAATGCTACTTTGGTTTTCAAAATAATGCTACTTTGGTTTTCAAAACAATGCTACTTTGGTTTTCAAAACAATGCTACTTTGGTTTTCAAAACAATGCTACTTTGGTTTTCAAAACTGATTTATTAAAATTCCTATCTTCATATTTTTAGAACAAAGTATTTCTTTTAAAAACAAATTCTATTTATGAAAACAACTTCTCACATCGTTCACATAATAAAAATTCAGTTTTTAACTAAATAAAAATTCAAAAAAAAACTTACTTTAATATTCTCTTTTAATCCTTCTTTCTGGAAAACAAGCCATCGTCCTCTGTTAAAATCTCGACCCTGCTTCCTCGCCTAGGGTTTAACCGCGCCGCCACTGTGCATGGCCGGACCACCATCAAATGTCGGCGAACGGAGTTCCTGAGCCTTGCCTCCTCCACGCCCCAATGGCCAGCGAACTCGAGCTCGCCTTCATTGCGGAATTGGAGTCTGAACGCGGCGGCTCCTTCTGGATCGATTCGGGGTTCTGGAGATTTGGGATTAAGGAGAAGAGGCGGGTTGGCTTGGGTGGCTGGAGGGAGGTGGTGCGGCGCTAGGGGGAGGGGTGAACGGAAATGGATGGTGGTTGGTAGGGGAGGGCGACGGAGCAAAAGGTGATCGGGTTTTTATTTTAATTTCTGAGTGTTGACTAATGAAGGGAGGAGAGAAACAAGGGGACCCTATATAATTTAATTATTATTTTATTTCCTTTAATTTCAAAAAGTAACTTTTTATTTCGAACTCGAAATCAAACCCCCTGACTGTCGCCCCTAGCTAATTACCCCCATTCCGAACACAATGGGATATGTATCGCAAGCTGATTCGACTGTTTCGATCAGTTTCCGTCAAAGTCAGCATATAACTCTATATATTGAATTTGAACGCGCATTTCAATTCACCGAGGCCACATACTAACTAGAAAAATTCCCGAAAAATATTTTCTAGCTTCGTATTGATGATACGGTCCTAACAAAACTAGCTTCGTCGAATTTTGAGACCATTGGAAAAATGGCCATTTTACAGTCGATTAAAATCAACTGAAACTGGCCAAACGCGTTTTCCTTTGCCACGCTCACATATTGATTCGAAAAATTATGAAATTTGGAATCTAGCAATAACTTTACATCACGGATCCAACAAAAGTGGTTTCGTCAAAATCCGAGGTTGTTTGCAAAATTTCCATTTTTAAGGGCCTGAATTCCATAGCGACTATTCAGAATTTTCAACTGGACATATCTTCTGATTCCCGCTATGAAATTTCAATTTTCCAGATTCGTTGGAAAGATATTCCCGAATAGATTCTAATATTTTTGGTTTCACTAAAATCCGGATTATTTTGCACCCGGTACATTCATTTGAAGTTTGAAATCGAATTATCGAACTACCGCGCCATTTTCAATTCCTTTTATAAATATATATAATTATTTATATTCTATCGACGACGTATATACTATATACGTTCGAATTATATTCAAAATAAATTTCTCGTCGATATTATTTAAAATAATTCATTTTAAATAATCAAAATTCGCTAAAATTGCCAAAATAAAAAATTTAAACTGGCCCAGATTTTCGGGTTATTACACCTTTCTACTATGGGAAATGGCCCTACAAACCTTGGTGTCAATTTTCCTACAGATCCAAAGGGAACCACATTCCTCAGAGGTGATACTTTGATGAAAACCATCTCTCTTACCTTAAACCCAATGTTAGTCCTTGTCTTATCTGCATAGGACTTCTACCTGTCCTGAGTTTTCTTCATACGTCGGCGGATAAGATCAATCTTTTCTGAAGTCTCACTAATCATCTCAGGCCCAAGCAGAAGCCTATCCATATACTCCAATCAACAAGTCGGTAATCTGCAAGGTCGTCCATATAGTTCCTCGAAGGGTGTCGTGCCTATATTGGTCTGATAGATGTTGTTGTATGAGAATTCCACCAATGGAAGATGCTCCTCCCAAGTCCCTCCGAAGTCTAGGATACACAGCCTCAAAATATCCTCAAGAACTTATTCACCCTCTTAGTTTGCCCATCTGTCTGAGGGTAATAGGCGGTGCTCAAACATAACTGCGTACCTAGTGCCTCTTATAGGCTTTTCCAGAAATCACTAGTGAAGATAGGGTCATGATCACTCACTATGCAAGAAGGTATCCATGCAGATAGACTATATCACAAATATAAACTAATTCCAACCATGTTGTTGTTCTCTTGCACTTAACAGGAATTAAATGAGTGCTCTTAGTAAGCCTATCTACTATAACACAAAGCCACCGTCTCGTCTTATCCACCCTTTATCATTTGTGGAGTATCTACTAAGGTGACTAGAAGTCTCCCCTCTACTGAGCCTATCCAAGATATCTACTATCTATGGGTATCCCGCTGCGAAGATACTATCTGATCCATAAGAGTAGGTCGCACCTCTAAGGATGCCAACAAGCCAGGTGTAAGATCCGTAGATGGCCAAAAATCAAAGATCGGTATATACTCCAAACTCTTCCTCTCTACGAATAAAGGACTCAAAGTCATCCTCTTCCTACTCAATGCGTTCGGTGCCACATTACCCTTGCCAAGGTATAAGCAATCTCAAAGTCATAGAATGATGGGAACTCCATCCATCTCTGTTGTCTTAAATAGAGATCCATTTGCGAGAACAAATACTTGAGCGACTTATGGTTTGTGTATGACTCGAACATCTCTCCAAGTAGATAATGCTGCGAAGTTTTAAGTGTGAACAAAATAGCATCCAACTCTAAATCATGGGTATCGTAGTTCCACTCGTGAATCCTCAACAGTCTACTACCATAGCATGCTGCCCTTCCCTCTTGCATCAAGACCGCATCAAGCCCTGTACCACATGCATCAATGTATACTATGAACACCTTGTTCCTATCAGGCAATTTCAAAACTGGGGTTGTTGTCAAAGCCCCCTTTAATCGCTGAAAAGCGTCCTCACAATCAATAATCCAAGAAATAGTCATATTCTTCTTCGTTAGTCTGATGGGTGGGGCTGATATGTATGCGTAGTCCTTAATAAACTTCCTTTAATAACTCTCCAAACCAAGAAAACTTCTCACCTCTGTTGCATCCTTTGGAATCTTCCAATCTTGAATTTTAACTATTTTCGCGGGATCCACTGCTATCCCATCCTTGGAGACCACATGCCTTAGAAACCATACCTCCTTTCTCCAGAAGTGACACTTGGAGAATTTCATCTCAAGCTAATGTGCTCTGAGAGTCCTCAAAACTTCTCCTAAATGTAGGGCATGCTCTTCCTCGCTCTTCAAGAAACTAGGATGTCATCCACAAAAACCACCACGAACTTATTCAGAAACACCCTACTCATTAGATTCACAAAATACGTGAGTGCATTCGTCAGCCCAAATGGCATGACTAGCCACTCAAAGAAGCCATCTGGAGTTCCAAAAGCGGTCTTGTCTATACTATCCTTGGCCACCCTCAACTGATGAAATCCCGTGGCCAGATCTAACAATGATAAAACATATGCGAACAAGCAGGTCAAATGGATTGTCAATCATCAGGAGTGGGTGCCTATTCTTTTTAGTGAGCTTATTCAACTCTCTGTAATCCACACATAGGCGAAGTGAACCATCCACCTTTTTTGCAAAGACAAATGGAGCACCCCATTCTGATATGCTTCGCCTAATAAACCCCTTCTCAAGTAGCCCCTACTTGCTTTCTAAGATCCCTCCTTTCCTACGGAGCCATGTGGCGCACATCCAATGCAATATGCTTCATATTATGCACCAAGTATATCCAGAAATTAATCTCAAGCCGAGGTAAGCCCCTAATTTCATCAAAAACATACGGATACTCATTGACTATGGGTGCAGATCACAGATCATCAGCAGAAGCATCAAGTGATTCCAGGAAACTAAGCATGATAGACCCCTTTGGGTTACAGGAAATCTCGCGAGTCCTCCCTCGGCAAGTCAAAAGTCTAACGACCCTCCTCTCACAGTCTAGGATGGCACCATACATGGCTAGCCAATCCATCCCTAGAATCAGACCGTAGCCCATAAAACCAAGCACATACGTGTCGTACTCAAACTCGGCGCCCAACACAAATATCCTCAAACCCCGACATATAAAAGACAGATGAGTTGTGCCCCCATTGGGGTTTGAGACAATAACAGGATCAGAAAAAATACTAGTACTAAAGTATAGAGACTTAATCACAGAATCAGATTTAAAAGAGTGAGAAGCGCCAGAATCAAAAAGAGTCCTAACTAAATGATCGGAAAGAGAAATAAAACTTTCAACAGAAACTTTTCTACCTCTGTCCAGTCCACTAGCTTCAAGAGCATGTATGTGCCCCCTAGAAGGTCCTTCCCTTTGCCCATGTCCTTGCCACTTCGGGCATTCCTTGGTATAATGTCCAACTTCACCACTATTGAAACAAACATTCTTCCTTTTTTGCAATCCTTGACAAAATCACCCAAACTTCCACAACCGTGACATTTCTTCTTGCCTTGAGCCATATCTTTCTTTCCATCCTTCTTTTACCGTTCTTTCTTGGGCCACACTTTTTTTTGCGTCTCATTAGCCTTAACCTCTTTCTTCTCAACTTTACCCTCTTCGTGCATCAATGCCTTATCAACATGTCCCTCAAAAGTCACCCCCTTCGGTATATGAGACAATACCAATGCTTGGAGAGGTTGATTTATTCCTCTCGCAAACCTTAAAGCTATCTTGTGCGGGGTATTCACCAATTTGAGACCAAATCTTGCCAATTGATTGAACTTATTGACATACTCTTTAAAATACATGCTCTCTTGCTTAAGTGCCAGAAATCTCTCCATCTGCATACTTACTTCTGCCTGAGAGAGAAACTTCATCTCGAATCTCTAACGGAAATTAGCCCAAGTATCAACTGGACGCCCTGCTTGCGTAACCTCTCTCCAAAACGAAGCCTCATCTTTAAGTTGCCATGTGGCCAACTGTATCTTCCTATGGTCATCGACCTCAAAAGGCCCAAACAAGTTCTCTGTCAATCATAGCCAATTCCAAGCTGCAACAAAGCTCTCTGTCCCTCGGAATGGTTTTCCTCCCATAGAACAGAAGTCCTTGCATATCTTAGAGAAATTATCTACTCGCGGAGGTGGAGGAACAACGGTTGCAGCTGGAGGAGGGGGATCACCTTGGCCGTCGGTTGGTGTCATAGCCTCAAGGTATCTACAAAACCAATCCGGTATCTGAGCGCCCTCAGGAAGATTTGGTTCCCCAAACATGCTGAAAAGAGAAGAAAAAGGGATTCAAACAAAGAATCGAAAGATATTTTTTATAGCTCTGGGGAATATGTTTTTTTTCAAAAATACACTTTTCTTTGAAAATACTTTATTTTTGAAAACAATTTTCAAAACTTTTATCCAATCTTGTAACCTTCAACTCTGATACCAAATGTGACACCCCCGCATTCGTTAATTCACTCTTTATCAGAATGCATTAAGTTTCGTGAAGCATTATAGGAAAACAAAAACAGAATACCATAAGACAAATATAAAAATAGCAATGGAAATTTTAAAACTTCATTATTCAACAGAAAAACATCGTAGTCTCAAAACCAGTTACAACATCAGGCTAAAATACTGAAATCAAATACTTTAAACCAAAACATATGTCTTGCACTAAAAAACATCAGAGTACAAAAATGAAAAAATCATAATCCGCTTAAGTAGCCATAACAGAGTGGACAAGTAGTCGAAGCGATACATCAAAGCAGATCGAGATCCAAGCAGAAAGAGAAGAGAGAGAAAGTCATAATCAAACCTGAACGTTCCCACCCTGAGAACCTAGGGCGGGGAAGGAAAGATAGAAAGGGCAAAAAAGAGTCAGACATAAAGTCTGGCGAGTCTACTGACTTTTAGCATATAAAGAAGTAAAAGTCTCATTACAGGCATATAAAACTGGATGTGAGATAACAATAACATATAACAGGTATAAATAGGATGAACAGGATGAGCAGAATAAACGGGATGATATGGACCAAGCTATGCTCCTCAGTTACACTCCTCTGCGCCAATACTAGTATATCAGATTATGACAGGATTAAGTGCCCCTTAATTACTTAACAGAAACAGAATGATCCCAACAGAAATATAATTGTAGGATTAGGTGTACTCTAGTGACGGGTTTTAAGCCAAACAAAAATAATAGCTACCTCAACAGAAATAATGGGTTTTACTCGAAACAGAAATAACGGGTACGTAAACAAAAATAGGTAGGACTAGATGTACCCTAATTACTATCCCTAAGCGATCGACTCCCTAACTTGTAAATACCCTGTGTCGGCCTCACAGTAGGGTGTATTACTTCCTAAAGTGGCAAAATGCAGAAGGATACAGACCTATTTACTAGTGCTACAATGACTTATTTTCCCCCACAGACGGGACCCATGCACGCCCATTACACCGTTGGAATGCTCTCGTATACACCCTCTTTCAGATTAACCTCTTACAATCAGTTCAGTATGCATGCCCGGACCCCTACCTAGTGCGGGGTCCCCGTTTAATACCAGAATGGGTTACTGACTGATATGGGCCCCACACAGCAAATGACACAACTCAACCCCTAAACTTGTGTCCCTCAATTAACTAGGATTTTTAATAGGTTAAGCCTTACAAATTAATAGGTTCGCCTAACCCCACACAGATTGACTGGTTAAGTTTTATAGGTTAACAAGTTCATATAAACCAAAAAGAATAAACAGGTTAAGTATTACAAGTTAACAGGTTTATATTTAACCCTTACAGATTAGACAGGTTTACATAACCCCAGTAGATCTAACATGTTAACAGGTGCATATAACCCTAACATATTAAATAGGTTCCACATGTTTATATTTATATATATATATATATGGTTTTATGTTCCACTTAATCTTTGAATTAAGCCTACAGATTTACATGTTTATACACTCCAAATTTCAGTCATATTCCACAGTACCAGATATGCCCCAATTTTTCACTCCCAAATATTCCCCAATTGTCCCAATTTTGTTCATACACAGATCTCTTACGAGATTGGCATAGGCTCGAAGGTGGCCTAGGCTCGAAGGTATCCTAGGCTTATGAAATAAAAATGGAATAAGAGAGGGAGAAAAACATAAATATGCATAATAACAAAAGAAATAGGCATATAATAACAACTGAACAACAAAATAGATGTATGTAAAAATACATGTAATTATGACAAAACTTTTTAAATATGAATCAGTTTCTTAATAGGCATAGGCTCAGATCAGGTTTATTAACATGTCAATATTACTATTAGACTTTATATCTAAAAGTAGCATGAACTCACAGAGATTGGATCGGTGTACAAGAAATGTCTCAGATATATGTATAGGTTGGTGTTGTAGAAGATAGTCTTGATTCAATCCAAGGTGAGGCAACTTCTCATTATCTCCATTGTTTTATGTGTGGAAAAACAATAGAAATGCCGATTTTTATATAGACTATCTCCGACGAACCCAACACACAAATAAGTCTAGGTACAGAAAAATGCATTCAGCTAGATCATGGTTGGGTCGACCCACCCCCTCCTAGGTCGACCCACCTGACGTTGGGTCGATCCAGACAAGGCCTGGGTCAACCCTTAACGGGCCAGATTTCCGCCTTGGTTTCCCGCTTCATTAATTTGATTTATTTTTTATTCTGGTTTGTTTTATATACATATAAGTCTCTTATATCTATACAAACTTCTAACCTATATATCTTACTCAAATAATATCTGTTTTACGCAAACTCGGAGTCTATCCTAACTAGAATTCCGAGATGAACACGATGGGGCAGTCTGTTTTACTTGATTCCTAATATTTAATTAAGTATTTTTTTGCTTATTGTTATTAATGTTCTTTAAAATTATGGGGTGTTACAATATTCTTATGAATTTGCGTCTATAAGAAGCAGAAGACGTGAGTTTAGTGAAGGTCGAAAGTGGTTTAAGAGTGTAGAGGTTAATTTCACTTGATCAACATTACAGAAACTCAAAAGTGTTAGTTAGAAACTTGTCAGTTACATAAATCCAGTCTGGATTGGGGAATCCTTTACAGTCCATACCATGAAGGAAAACAACACATGGGATCATTTCACGTGAGATCCTAAAAAGAATTTAACATCCATAAGGTTATCACTTGAAATCTAGCTTAGCCTTATATTACCCAAATTTTATAAAGAATATTTCGTAGGATCTAGATTAACCCTAGAGGGGATGAATAAGGTTTATTGGAGATTTACGAGATATTAAAAATGTGATAACACATATTTCAGCATAGTAAATAAATGCAGAAAATAAATGACATAGGTTTAAACCAGCTTCCGCAAATCCTGCCTACTGCTGCATTCCGAAGATTTCTACTAAGTATTAAAACAAACTCCCACTTACAAAATCCTATAAACTCGCAAACACTCGTATTTCTCTAATACTATGCTCAAAACACTGGACTGATCTTTATCCACAAGATCAGATTTTCCCCGAATTACAAACCCGTAACTCGTAAACCCTAACTATAAGTCATATAGCTAGTATACCCTAGTTTACAAAAAACTAGAAAAATATATGGATTGGTTACAAAAAGAAATACAACAAACAACAAAAACCCCTTAAAATAAAAAAACAAAAACAGCCCTCTTTTTCATTCAAACAAATTTGCTCCTGTTTTCCTTTAATGGCCGACCCAATTGAAATTAGGGTTTTTCTTCTTTTTTCCAAATCGCGACGCATGTATTCTCTGATAAGATTAATTCTCTGATGCTTCGATGAATTGCTTGATCTTGGTCAATCAATTTGGCCCTTGAGATCGAAACCCTTATGAGTTCTTTGAATTGATTTTCTTTTGCTCTCGAATTTTGTTGCCCTAGTTTTGATGAATTATGCCGATGATGAAATGGTGTATTTATAGGATTTTCAAATCAATTGATTCTCTGATTTCATGAATTTATTTGGCTTTGATTTTTTGTGTGATTTTCTACGGCTTTGAATTGCTTGATGAATTTCCACGTATATGCTCGTTTGTTTTCTGGAAACCTTTGCACGATTTTTATGCCTCTAAAAATATCACATGCGTGTTTCTAGAATGATTCTGAATTCGGGAAATAGTACTTGCCCAAAATTGTGTCTTGCTATTATCTAGAAACATATGCAGCTGTGAATTCATTCTTGCCAAATGTACAAGATGCCAAGATTCAGTTTTAATCTCTTTCCCATTTTCTTACTTGAAGTATTCCCTTCATACTGCTCGAATTTAAAAGGAAATAACAAATTTCCAAATAAATTTTCTATAGAATAATTCTGGAATTTCCTCTTGATTAATTTTTGGAATTTGTACTTGAACTTGTTTGCTTGATTCCCGGCTTCACACGCCATGTAACACTGATAAGAAAAAAATACTTACACTTGATCAAAAAGCTTGTGATATGTTTTTATATTGTTTTGATATGAACAAATGTTTTTCTTGATTATTTGGTTCACACTTCATTGATAAGAGAACATACAATGTTAATATGGCATATATGATTTGAACAAGTGCTACAGTTGAAATATTGATAATAATAGATCCATTCTTGATCACTGCTATGCATTGTTCCTCAATATTCTGTTTACTATGCATTTTTTTTTTGCATATGGTTATCATGCCACTGGATTGCTTCTTTGGGTTCATTACTTTGCCATATATACACACACACAAATATGTGTGTATATATGTGTCATGATACTTATTGTATATTGATCTGTATTGATTGCTGCATCATCTTGTGCATTACCGATGCTTGCTTTTTTCCATTCTCCAGTTTTCATATTGTATTGCCTTTGCACTTGTTGCTGGTGTACTATGACACTCTTATATACGAATGTGCACTGGTCCTTTGTATATGCCATATGAGCTACTGCTTTATCACTGACTTGTGCTTGTTCTTGCTATAAACATGTTGCCTGAACCTCAAAGAACTGTTGCACCATTTTTTTTGTCTGCATGCTTCAGTTTAATTGCATTTGAAGCTGTTGCACCAGTTTGTGCACACCTTCCTTTTCAAGCATATTCGTTGTACACACCCTTGTGTGCCACGTTCATCCACTTTGACTTTGTCACTTGAGTTGCTATATGAACTTGAACTTGTGGTACTTGCTTGAATTTGTATATATATATGTAATAATATGTATATATGCTTGCTGATTTACCCTTAATGTATCTCCATGTTGCTCGAGTCGTCATGTTGCATTACTATAGCTTGTTAGATTCTCTGCTTTGTGTTGACTGCCCTGGGCTGTTCACTAGGTAAATACATATGTGTGCGTATATACATAACCATGTGTGTGTGTGTATATATATATGTTTATATAAATGTGTGAATGTCATTTCCTTGTATTTTCACCATCTCAATTCCATCCAGTTTTGTACTTTTGTCCGTGCACTTGAAAATGTGAATGTTGCTCTTGTTCTTGAACCTTGCTTTGTTCACTTGAGTCTTTGTAGTGCACCTGTGTTCATGGTGCTTGACTCCATTTACTTGCATTATGTTGCTGCCTTGTTATTGGGGCACCCATGTGCACTTGCTGCGGGGCCTTTACATAGCTTGTGTTGCCTTGACTATGTTGCATATACATATGCTCTAACACTTGTGCTTTGTCCATCTGTGTTGTTGCATGACATATCCACCAACATGTTTTAAATAATAAATATGTATATACATACACATGTATGTGTATACATGTATCATGCATATTTATTGTGACAACCGCCCACAATCCCTGCACTTAACAAGAGGAATAATGCGCTGAAAGGTGTGCATTGTAGCTACGGATGATCATCAAAGTAGGTAGACACAAGTAGAACCTATCGTATAACTCACAGCGCAAGGATAAAATATAATAGAACATATACAACATGCAGTAATAGCAAAGGATAATTGCACAAAAATTTAAACTTCCACATCATTAAGGAAATATCCACAATATCTTAGGATCACATCAGTAAATGTATGTACAAATATCCTCACTACAGCACTCCAGAAAACATGATAGTGGAAACAGAGATACTAGATAGTAGTAAAGATAATACGCCAGCCTCCTGCTCGCCTTCGCATGGCAGCATCGTCCTCACTAATCACCTGTCACATGCCACCTAGTTTGCTTATCCATAACCAGATGAACAGCCCAAGGTAATAAGAGGAAACATAAAACTTTGAGTCAGACAACAGTCCTAGTGAATAAAAAAACAGCTAACAAACATCAACAATAAAGTATATGAGAATGGATAGATAAACATACTAATCTACCCACAACACCAGAGAAGAACTCAACCCTATCTTCCCCACATCAGACAGTGATAGCTTTTACAACAATATTTCAACCATACATCCATGGAAACCAGAACACCCATTCAATCATGGAAAAGAACTCATGGCATCCAAATTATATGTTTTATGTAAACCATCATATTCGAACTCAACATCCCTCAAGCGCAAGCCCTAGAGACCTAAACTAATATCAGACAAGCACCCAAGGCACATCTCTTTCGACATTGGAAAATCTACATGAGATGGTTCAAACAAATCAACAAATCATCCATGACAAACTCTGGCCATCACCGCCAAGTCTGCTTTGAAACCATTGTTAATCATATGACGACCAACCTTGCCATATGTCAAGGCTAATGGTAACCCAAGTTCTAGCAAAAAAATTATACGCTTTTCAATGGTACGTACGTTTGTCCAACCTTGACAACTAGGTCTTTCAACGATACCCAAGGTACTCGACCAGCAACCTTACCATCTTTTAGGTGCCCCTATTGTACCCCTCCTTCGAGCCTGCTAGAAATTACAACAATGATAATCTATCGGCCTTCACATCTCTAGTCATCCAACCTAATTATTTTTCATAGCTCATGCAACCTTCTCGAGCCACCATTATCCACCAACTCACGACCTTTGAGTTGCCATATCATTCGTTGTTCTACACCGATCAATGAACACATTCAATACTTCGAATATTCCCACTTGAACTTACTTCAAAGTCACAACATCACTGAGCCAAATAACATCACTACGCTGCGGCATGGGTTTAGAAGGGTACCACCCGAATAAAAAATTCAGGACCTTTTGTTCAAATCTGGGTCATACCTAAAAATATAATTTTTCAGAAATGACCATGTGCGACCGACCCATCCTCTTGGAGCCGACCAACCCATCATAATACTTCCCGGCCGATCCGTCAATTCAAACAGGAGACAAACCCATCACGTCACGACCGATCCATGTTCTGGTCCTATGACCGACCCACCCCTCACAAGCTCTAGCCGACCCATTATAAAGGGGCATGACTGAATGACCCGGTCTCTGATCGACCGACCCACCTCCAGGAAGAAGCAAACCGACCGATCCACCAGAGACTGTCCCCTTTCCAATATCCTAGCCCGACCGACCCATGCTCAACATATTTGGACCGACCCATCACTTTGATGCCGATCGACCCTACTATTGATAACTGACCACTCATTACGTGCTTCCCAAGCCCCACCCCGACCGATCGACACAACACCTGGACAGACCCAATTCACCCCCGAATTCAACCAAAACTTCGCCAAACGACCAATTCGATGAAACCAACTCATCTGATTCATCCAATACAGCTATATGCATGTTATGTAATCAATAACAACATGAAAATGACAATTTTCATCAAAAGTTATGTAAACTTCAACAAAATCATGATAAATGAACATATGAACAAAGCAATTGATCTACCTTGCATAAACATATGAAAATACATGGAAATTACCGGTTTTAAGTTGCTAAATTAGATCCTATCGCGATTCATATGAAAATAAGCTTACCATGATGTAGGTCCAAAAAACGACTTGAATTTGACAAAAAACAAGATTAAACACCTATATACTTAATTGAATTCGTGTGAGAGATGCATATCACTCACCAATTCTCCAAAACAACCCAAAATATTTGAAATATAATTCCGTACAACAAAGAATTTGATCCAAACTCTTCAATTTGATGAACTCCCTCTTTGATTTGAGTAGGTCTGGCCCGAAATGATGTAGATCTTCAAATTCCCTAAGCTTTAATGGTGGAACGGTGAAGAGAATGGAGAAATAGAGGAGCTGTAACTCTTTCAAATGAGAGAAAAGATAAATTAAACCATTCTCCCTGCCTCCTTCCCCCTATTTATAGCCTCCACAAGCCCACTAATGGGCCTCTCCAAATCAGCCCATTATGGCTTATCAAATCGGAACAACCTACTGAAAAACCTTAAAACAGCGATTCCTCCTAAGCCGCTAAAATAAACCGTTAATGCGACCACTCTACGGAAAGGGAAACATCATTTCTTTTCCAATGGCACAGATCTCAACACCTGATTCAACCTGAGTCAAAACTTATTCCCTGTACAAGGCTGACAGGGGCAAAATGGTCACAAACAAAATTGATAAAAATTGTGGACATGTCTCACATACCCATAAACAACATATTAAAATATGAGAATGATCCAACCCTTATGGAATAAAATAAAAATAATTTACGATCTTCCGATATGTAAAATGCGAGCTGTTACATTCACCCCCCCTCCCCCTAAAAAAAAGGAATTTCGCCCCCGAAATTCTAACCAACACAAGCAACCGCAATAAGTTCGCGTGGCTATCACTTGTGTGCATCCCATTCTATCATCCAAACTGGCAGCCATCAGACTATGATTCCACAGCCCTATTCTAGCATACAGAATTCTAAAACAACCATAGCACAAGTTACAATGATGTAAGGCGATATAATACTAATGGCTCATACCGACGAAGAGTTCAGGATGGGTCGCCTTCATACTCTCTTTCGTCTCCCATGTACAATCATCGCTATCCTCACTCCATTGTACCTTAACTAGCTTAACCGTCTTCCCCCTAAGCTGTTTCGTGTCATTTCCCACAACATAGAGCAGCTTACGAGGTCGCACAACTACGGTGTCTACTTCTAGATCTTTGTACTGCTCTGGAGATACCACCACATTCAAATCAGGCAAGAACTTCCGTATAAACGATACATGGAAAATATTGTGCACACTCGACATCTTCTCGGGTAACCATAATCTATATGCGAGCTTTCCAATTTACTCAACTATCGGAAACGGTCCAACGAACCTTGGAACTAACTTCCCTTTATTTCCGAACCTAACCATATGCTTCAATGGCGAAATCTTCACAAATACCATATCGCCAACGTTGAATTCAAAATCCTTTCGACGCTTATCAGCATAACTCTTATAGCGATCTTGGGCTGCCTTCATTCGTTGCTGAACGATCTCGATACAATCTGAGGTCTCTCTAATCATCTCAGGCCCAAGTACCAACTTATCTCCAGTTTTCATCCAACATGCTGGAGAATTACACGGCTTACCATACAACGGCTCGTATGGTTCCATCCCAATGCTAGACTGGTAACTACTGTTATACGCAAACTTAACTAGATGTAGATGGTGCTCCCAAGATCCTCTGAAGTTCAACACCAAGCCCTCAGGAGATCTTCCAAAACTCAGTTAACCCTCTTGGTTTGACCATCTGTCTGGGGATGGTAAGCTGTACTTAAACACAACTCGGTTCCCAAATCTTACTGCAAACTCTTCCAAAATCCACTCGTAAATAATGGATCTCGTTCACTCACTATGCTCTTCGTGATACCATGGAATTGAACTATCCATTTCACATAAATCTCAGACAATTTCGATGTTGTCTTAGTCGATTTGACAGGAACGAACCCTGCACTTTTGGTCAAATGATCCACGATGACCTAAGTTCCTTCGTTTCCTGCCAACCCAAGGGAACTCCGAACATCCATCGCATTCTCTGGTTTATTCCAGTCTTAGATTGTTGCCACCTTAGCGGGGTCAACCGCTATCCCATTTCCAGAAACAACGTGGCCTAAGAATCTCACGTCGCTCTTCCATAAGTGACACTTCGAAAACTTTGCTCTCAGCTGAAGCTTTCGCAAGATTTCCAACACAACATTCAAGTGCGTCTTGTGCTCTTTCTCATTCCGAGAGTAAACCAGAATATCATCCACGAACACAAGCACAAACTTATTCAACTGATCTCTGAAAACTCTATTCATAAGATCCACAAAATATGCTGGCACGTTAGTCAACCCGAATGGCATCACCAACCATTCGAAGAAACCAGGTGTTGTCCTACAAGCAGTCTTCGGCACACTATCCTTTGCCACTCTCAACTTGTGAAATCCCGTTGCCAAATCCATCTAAGAAAACACTTTGGTCTCATGAAGCTGATCGAATAAGTCATCAATCCTCGACAATGGATACTTGTTCTTCTTGGTCACCTTGTTCAGCTCACGATAGTCCACACACATTCTTAATGAGACATCTGCCTTGGTTGCAAACACGACCGGTGCACCCCATTCGAAAAAACTTCTACGAATGAATCCCTTTCCTAGAAGATCATGAACTTGCACCTCCAACTCTCGCTGTTCCTTAGGCGCCATCCACCTAAAAGGCATAACGATTGGTCTAGCACCCTCGGCCAAATCGATCCTAAACTCAATCTCATGATGCGGCGGTAAACCTTTGACTTCCTCAAAGATATCCTCAAATTCATTAGCGATCAACACAGATGATAAGTCTTCCTATGGAATCACAAGAGAATATAAATAGCTTACGAAGACACCATCTTCGAGCTAACACCGAATCAACACCTTTCTCCCTTGAACATTCCCAACTCTCACCTCTAGCTTTTCGCAATTCACTCTTGTCGCATACCTCTTGAGCCAATCCATGCCCAAGATGATCCCAAACCTAGCGAAGTTAAGAACATATCAATCACACACAAAAGAGCAACCATGACTCGACAACACTAGACAACGACACAACATGCAAAAACTGGGCAAACCCCTAATTGGATTAGTCACGATCAATGGTCTGTCTAAAATCTCAGGTTCCAAACCCAAGCGGCACACAAGTTCATTACAGATGAATGAATGCAACACTCCAGTATCAAACAACACACAAACTGAAACACCTTGAACATAAAGAGTACCTTGGACAACGACACCATTTCCCTTCTCCTCTGTAGTAGGAGCTTTTTAAGAAGAGTGCACGACTTCCAAAGCATATGCCTTCCCAACCTACTTGCCCTTAGCTGATTCTGGATAGTCTTTCTTCTCATGCTCAGGCTTTCCACACTTGAAGCACTTCTTCTTAGCTTTGGGATTCTTGCACTCATTTGAGTAATGACCCTTCTGTTGGCAATTAAAGCAAACCACCTCACTCATAGGCTTCTTATGGCCATCCTTTCCTTTCTGTTGTTGTTGCTTCCTCTTCTTATTACCACCACCTTGCTGTGGTTTCTGAACTTCCTTGATTGCAACAAAAACATTTGCTTCCTTAGGATAAAAGCTCTCATGTCTAACAACCTTTTCCACAATCTTCTCAAATGGATCGTCAAGATGATCCACCAACGACCTTCCAATATAGGTATCCAGAACCATAACAAACTTCTCGTTCTTATGGTAAGGTGTGTTAATGTATGTACGAGCATATCTGGACAAGGACTCGAAATAAAAAACATAATCAAGCACAGAACGACCATTCTGGTTCAACTCTACGAACCTCTTGAAAAAAGAAGACTTCTGAGTTGTGGAGATGAACTTCATCTTGAATTTAACTTGGAATGGCTCCCAAGTAACTTCCTCTTCTGGAGTCTTAAGGGTAACTAAATTTCACCATTCCATGGCCCTGGCCTGCAATTGCCTTGACTCAAGCTTTCTATTAGTTGCAACATCCAAATCCAAGTCTCTAAAAATACGGACACAAGAATCCATCCACCTCTAAACTTCTTCAGTTGGCTTAGTCCCTTTGAATGCTTTTCCTCCTAGAGATGCATAGTCTTTGCATAGCTTTGCAAAATCCACAACACTAGGCAACTGCACACCCACATCTACCATGGTTGCCACTGGAATGGGTACCCTTCGCATGAATGCCCTCGTCGTGGCTTCAAACATGGTTCGATAATCTGGTGCATGGCCATTACACACTCCAGGCACAACTCTTTCTCCAGCAGTATGTCTTGAAGTACGCCGACTCATTCTAAATCTGCAAATTAGAATGATTAGCCACTTGCAAGAAAAGCTGCTATAGAAGTACAAACACTACTATACTATATACACTTTATAGTATACATCCAACTGAAATTTACAAGTACGTCTCTCATACGTAATTACGTCTTCGAAGTTTGGCTAAAATCGATGACCAGAGCTCTGATACCAAATGTGAAGGCCGTCCACAACCCCTGCACTTAATAAGAGGAATAATGCGCTGAAAGGTGTGCATGGAAGCTATGGGTGATCATCAAAGTAGGTAGACACAAGAAGAACGTGACGTATAACTCACAGCGCAAGGATAAAATATAATAGAACATATACAACAGACTGTAATAGTAAAGGATAATTGCACAAAAATTCAAACTTCCACATCATCAAGGAAATATCCACAACATCTTATGTCTGTACAAATAGCCTCACTACAACACTCAAGAAAACATGACAACGGAAACAAAGATACTAGATAGTAGTAAAGATAAAATGCTAGCCTCCTGCTCACCTTCGCACAACAGCGTTATCCTCACTAATAACCTGTCACCTGCCACCTAGTCTCCCCATCCATAACCAGATGAACAACCCAAGGTGATAAGAGGTAAACCTAGAGTCATACAACAATCTTAATGAGTGTTAAAATTGCTAACAAACACCAATAATAAAGCATATGAGAATGGATAGATAAACATACTAATCCACCAACAACACCAGAGAAGAACTCAACCCTATCTTCCCCATCGAACAGTGATAGCCTTTGCAACAACATTTCAACCACACATCCATGGAAACCAGAACACCTGTTCAATCATGGAAAATCACTCATGACATCCAAAATATATGTCTTATGTAAACTATCCAAATCGAACTTAACATCCCTTAAGAGCAAGCCCTAGAAGCCTAAACCAATATCAGACAAGCATCCAAGGAACATCTCCTTCGACATTGGACAATATACATCAGATGCTTCAAACAAAACAACCAATCGTCCATGATGGACACTGGCTATCACCACCAATTCGGCTTTGGAACTATCGTTATTAGTATGACAACCAACCTTGCCATATTTCAAGGGCTAATGGTAACCCTAGTTCTAGCAAAAATTCCATACACCTTTCAACGATACATATGTATGTTAAGCTTGACAACTAGGCCTTTCAACAATACCCATGGTACTCGATCAACAACCTTCCAGTATTTTAGATGCCTCTATTGTACCCTACTTCGAGCCTGCTAGAACTTAGGGCAACGGTAATCTCTCGACCTTAATATCTCTAGTCATCCAACCCGACGACTTTTTATAGGTCAAGCAACCTTCTCGAGCAACCATTATCCACCAACTCACGATCTTTGAGTTGTCATCTCATGAGTTGTTCTACATCGATCAATGAACACATTCAACACTTCGAATATTCCCACTTGAACTTACTTCGGAGTCACAACACCACTGAGCCAAATAACATCACTGCTCTGCGGCATGGGTTCCGGGGGGTTACCCTCAAATATTTTTTAAGGACCTTTTGTTCGAATTTGGGTCCTACCCAATTTTTTTATTTTTTTTTAGAAATGACCCTATGCGACCGACCCATCCTCTTGGAGACGACCGACCCATCATAACCCTTCCCAGCCGATCTATCAATTCAAACAGGAGACCGACCCATCTCATCACGACCGACTGATCCATGTTCTGGTCCTATGACCGACCCACTCCTCATAAGCTTTGGCCGACCCATCATAAAGGTGCATGATCAACCGACCTGATCTTTGATCGACTGACCTACCTCCTGGAAGAAGCAAACCGAATGATCCGCCTGAGACCGACCCTTTCCAATACTCTAGCCCGACCGACCCACACTCAACATATATGGACCGACCCATCACTTTGATGTGGACCGACCCTACCATTAATGACCAATTTCACATTACGTACTTCCCAAGCCACACTCCGACTGACCGACCCAACACCTGGACAGACCCAATTCACCCCCGAATTCAACTAATACTTCGCCAAATGACCAATTCGACGAAACCAAGTCATATGATTCATCCAATATAGCCACAAGCATGTTATAAAATCAATAACAACACGAAAATAACAATTTTCATCAAAAGTTATGTAAACTTCACCAAAATCATGATAAATGAACATATGAACAAAATAATAGATCCAACTTGCATAAACATATGAAAATACATGGAAATTACCGGTTCTAAGGTTCTAAATTAGATACTATGGCGATTCATATGAAAATAAGCTTACCATGATGTAGATCTAAAAAAACGACTTGAATTTGATGAAAAAAAGATCAAACACTCATATACTTGATTGAATCCGTGTGAGAGATGCATATCACTCACCAATTCTCCAAACAATCCAAATTGATTGAAATATAATTCGGCAAAGCGAAGAATTTGGTCCAAAATCTTCAATTTTGATGAACTCCCTCTTTGATTTGAGTAAATCTAGCACGAAATGATGTAGATCTTCAAATTCCATAAGCTTTAATGGCGGAAAGGTGAAGAGAATGGAGGAATGGAGGAGCTCTCACTCTTTCAAATGAGAGAATGGAGAAAGTAAACTATTCCACATGCCTCCTACCCCCTATTTATAGCCACCACCAGCCCATTAATGGGCCTCTCCCAATCATCCCATTATGGCTTGTCAAACCGAAGCAACCAACTGAAAACCTTAAAATAGTGATTCCTCCCTAACCGTTGAACCAAATCTTTAATGTGACCACTCTACGGAAAGGGAAACATCATTTCCTTTCCAATGGCACTTGTATCAACACCTGATTCAACATGAGTCAAAATTTATGCCCTATACAAGACTAACAGGGGCAAAATGGTCACAAATAAAATTTATAAAAATTACGGACATGTCTCACATCCCCATAAAAAATATATTAAAATATGAGAATGATCTAGCCCTCAGGGAATAAAATAAAAATATTTTACAATCATCGGATATGTTAAATGTGGGCTGCTACATTTATATACATCAGCAGACTACTATACATAAGTTGTCGCTGTTCAAGATCAGCGAATTTTAATTGTTGATTCTGATCAGAAAACCAATATAGATGTGTTGGGGCTGATCTGTGAGCACTAGAGATATAGTATGCCGTGTGGTATTTAAGGTGAATCACTGTGAATATCACAAGCAGTCTAGACACGGATAGATGCATATACATATCAAACCAAGTTAATAAATATGATAAGAAACACAATAAATTCTTAAACAAATCAAATTTAAAATAAATTTATATCTGATGTGGATCAATTTTTGTTTGATTTTACTATGTGTGTTTCTGTGAAAAGTATACAGGTGACTGGACTGACTTTGAAGCATACTGAAGACATGTGAGTAAGAGTGAGAATTTTATATTAGTTTGTATATGAAACCGAGTGATGTAGCTATGAGTTCAGAGTGTTGTAGTGTGGAACCAATGTAAATATGAAATGAATTTGTACAGTTGAGTTATATGACAGTGAAATATACAATAGTGGAGTCGTGAAATTTGCACTATTCAAATGTTAAAATGAAATATTATACTTTAATAAACAATGTTTGAATAATTAAATTCTTGTGCAGTAGTATTTTATAGAAAGTTAAATCTTTATTTCTGCATGTGATGCAGTAGAGTAGTACAACTGCAAACATATTTATAATAATACATATATATATATATATATATATATATGTTTGTTACCATCAAACTAAAATCATATTGTTATATACAACAATCTCCCCCTTTTGATGATAACATATATATAATAAGATTTTGAATATAATAAATGTGTTTGAAAGTGAAGTGAAGAACTCCTCTATATGTTTGCTTCCCTGTAACAACCCACATTTTTAACTTAAGATAATAAAATAAGGAAACTTAATTAAATATTCAGAATTAAGTAAAATGAACTGTGCCATTGCGTCCTTCTTGAAATTTTTGTCAAAATAAACACTTGGTTTGCGTAAATCGAACACCGTATGAAGAAGTTATTAAGGTTCGAAGTTTGTATACGCGTAAGAAGAATATATATATATGTATTAGGTTCAGAAATTCAAAAATTGGTCCAAAATTCGAAATTCGTGGAGGCAGCAGATTTCTCGCCAAGGGGTGTCGACCCCCTAAGGGGTGTTGACCCCAGGGTCGCCCCCTAAAAGTGGGTGTCGACCCATGGGTCGACCCCCTAAGGGGGGGTCGACCCCCCTGCGGCAGATTTTGGCAGATTAAGGTTTTTTGATATTTGGATGTTTATGATGGTTTTGATCAAATCTTAGGGTCCTGGTTTCTTTGATACACCTATATCTCTAGAGCTAACCCTAAACCTCATAATTCTGAGGCTACGCTAAAGCTCTGCCATTAGTCTCTCTCCTCTCCTCAAATCTATTCTGAAAATTTAGATTATTAACAAGAAGATTTTAAATCCAAGATCTGGAGGAGATAATTGACGTTAATAAAAGATTATTGAGAATCATGAAAAGCAAGGTAAACTTCTAGATCCAATCTATTCAAATTCTTCCTCTTTCTTTCCATTCTCTTTTAATGAAAATAATCAATCCACGGTTATTAAGTTTTAAATCAAATTAAGGGAAAAAACAATATACGCTAAAACTGGACCAGATCCCGAACTGGGAAAGCGTTTGAGGTGAGTGGATTTAAGCTATAGCATTTTAGACAATAATATGTTATCGTTCACCATTCCCCACTTTGTATAATTTAAATATAATATGTTGAGATGTTTAACATACGTTAATACTAATTAAAATGATATGCATGATATGTGGGAATAATTAATATGCTAAGAAATTAATTTGTTGAATCAGTTAAAAGTTGAAATGTTTATGTGTTGAAAAACAAACTTGTTAGAATAATGGGTAGCAACCACTGTTGTTATGATTACATGATTTACTTGTGTCATACTATGTATTTGAATTATTAGATGTAGAATCGAGAAAACGACATGTGAACTTGCCACAATTAAATACATGAATCCTCACTTGTATGAATTGTTATAGTTATATGATTAAACGGTTTCGTGTTAGCATAAAAATCGAATACATATGGGTTTTGGGGCATAGATCAAATTATGATTAAAGACCTTAATTTGGGCATATGGTACATAATAAATATGACTTGGGAAAGGGGCATGAAAACTTATAATGAAATAGGAATAATGGTTAAAAGAAAAAACATGCCTAGATTCACAGTAATTTGATACTGTAACGCTCTTAGACACGAGGTTAGATTGCACTTGTGATAGAAGTCTGCCCGGAACCGCCCGGCATATCCAGCATTCACAAGTGGTAAATCTAATGTGAGGGGTCTAATTGCATAATTTAAACGTATAATAGTGCTAAGACACGAGGTTGAGTCAACTTGTGGTAAAGGTCTTCCCGGACTCGCCCGGAAAATCCAGCATCCACAAGTGTAGGCTTAATGTTAGAGGTCTAGTACATAAACATATGTATAAATACAGGTAAATGGCAGGACTGACAAATACCATTAATTGTAGTTAATGGAATTGAATGAAAGATAATTGCAATAGTAAAGGAAAGTGAATAAATGGGGAATGATAATAACCTATTATAAATAAATTACATAAATGAGAATGTTGTATAATAGGTAGACTTGTCCTAGGGACAAGTGGATATTATAACTTAGGTTATAATAAACTAGTAAGGAAATGGGATAACTGGTGAAATGAGATAAGGGACTTCTAATGGTAAATTGAGTAATTAGTAAATGGGAAAAGCCAGAAAGCAGTTGAGAAAAGGGGGAAAATATATGAAATATAAGAAGTTGTACTTAGTTATAAATTAAGTAATCTGTAAACTTGGAAGTCTGAAACCCGCTGATAATATTAACATGTTTGGACTTGTCCTAAGGACAAGAGGAAAATATAACATAGGTTATAATAAATGGGTAGAGAAACTTATTAATGGACCTTAGTTAGGAGAACTAAGTTAATAAATAAACAACGATAAGTTGTAGTAACGAGGTAAATTGGAATTATGATTAAATGAAAACGAATGAGGAAAACTTATGAAATAAGTTATATTTAATCATAAATAATGACTGATATGTTAAACAAGAAAACATGTGAATTGAGATATACTTAAATACATATTAAGTAGAACATGCTATTGTAAAGGTGAAATAAAATAAGAATATAAAATGGGTTGTGGATTATAGACCTTGGGCCAAGGGCTTATTAGTAAACTTAAAAGGGTTAAGTTATATAACTGAAATTAATAAGCAAGAGGAACTTGGTAACTTGAGTAAGAATTCAATATAAATGAGAATAAACGAGTTAAATAAAAACCTGATGAGTTAAGGCAAGCATGTGACGGCCCGCCCCGTACCAACCGACATTTACTCCAAAAGTGCGCTGTACACATGTCCAGTTAGCACAGAACGGGTCGTGAGAAGGAAAAGGAAGAAGGAAATGAACATACAAAGAACCTGTAGAATGTCTCACAGCGCATAGAACAAAATATAATAATAACATACTTGACATAAAATAGGAGAGACAGTGCATAAGCTGAAAACCAGAACTAAACATCATAGCAGCGGAAATCCAAAATACAGCTTATCACAACTTTCAAACTGTCTCAAAGCAAAAGTAAGATAAATGAGGTACACTACTAATGCCCAAGTAGCGACCACCAACGACACAGGGAGAATGTGTATATATATATCATACGTGGAAGCCTCCTGCCCGCCTCCGAATCAGCTACTCGCGCATCACCAGCTAACCTGTCTCTAGTCTGCTCGTGTGAGCACCCAGAGTAATAAGAGGAGACATAAAACTCTGGGTCAGACATAAAGCCTGTTATGAGCGATAAGCATCTAAAGTGAACAATAACAGGTAGACTAAAACATACCTGAACCTGGACCTGCAACCAAAGAGTTAGCACTACATACTGTACAACACTCTAAGGTACCATATCAAACAGTGCAAAGATACGGAGGTGGGGGAGGTGTGCATGTCATAATGATGGCAACCAATCAAACATAGCATCCATCCTCACATCTCTCACTCAGTGCATAAAGCATACGATATTCACCACATCGATCACCCAACATACCTTGCTACGATCACTCTGCCCCATGAAGTCATAAATGGCTTCACTGCACTGATAACGTAGCCA
The DNA here is from genome assembly GCA_030737875.1 of Allium sativum. Taxonomy (NCBI): domain Eukaryota; kingdom Viridiplantae; phylum Streptophyta; class Magnoliopsida; order Asparagales; family Amaryllidaceae; genus Allium; species Allium sativum. The sequence continues at coordinate 612,590,256 of CM060926.1, forward strand.
CAAATCCTTCGCTATGTCCACTTTGCCCCATGGAGTCACAAGAACCCCACTGCACTGGCTCATAGCCTTACTAATCCTTACTATGTCCACTCTGCCCCATGGAGTCACAATGACCCCACTGCACTGGCTCATAGTCTTACTACGCATCACCTTGCCCCTCGGGTCATAATGACCCTACTGCACTGATAACGTAGTCTTGCTACCATCACCTTGCCCCTCAGGTCATAATGACCCTACTGCACTGATAAGTAGCCCATCATCCATTTTCAATGGTGAATCGAAGTTATGAAGGTCGACAACTCCTTAGCACACGTCCCGCAGCAAAGTCCAACTCATGAAGTCCACTCATTGGTTCCTATCTGGATCCTGAGTCAATACTCTTCATTTGGACCACCTTTGCATCTCGGGTTATCAGTCTTCATCGGTTCGGTTCGAATCAGAATGTTCCTTCTTCACTGGATCGGGTCGCATCGTCGTCACCCCTGGCGGATCGGGTCGGGTCTCCAGATTGCCACGGTTCGGATCGTATCGCGGTCCTCTTTCTCTCTGCTTCGGATCGTGCTCCTCTCCTCGGTTCGGATCGGAATACCCCATACGGGTCGGTTCGCGCTCCTCTAGCTCGTGGCTCCCCCTAGTTTGAATCGGCGTCTCGCAGTGCATCGGTTCGTGGATGTTGCTTTCCTCTAGTCGGATCGTGACGCGAAGCACAAATGGATCGGATCGGGTAGTAGTTCGCGGTTGGTGCTCGTGGGCCTTGCGCAGATGGTTTGGTTCGGAGGAGATGACTCGACTCGTGGTGATGTCCCACGATCCCATAGGGCGATCCAATCGACCCTCAATCCCCTATGCGATCTGAATCCCTGCACCTTGTCCAGCGAGTTGTTTACGCCCCTCGACGGCGTTTTCGACCATTCCAACTATTCTTATCAGTCACAAAGCATACCATACAGTCATAGGAATATATATAGTCTACCACAAACAGCAAAACATCAATATAATAGGTTAAAATGGATCAAACATACCCCCAAAATCCCATATTTCCCCTTAAGCATGTTTAGGTGAAACCAATGATAGGATTAGCAAAACTTAACCAAATTAACCCAAATTCATATCAGAGGTCTAAAACATCATTCCAAATTTTATAAACATTTTTCCAGAATTTTATCATGTTTAAATTCGCTAATTAACACTAATCATCCCTAATTAGCCATAATTAGTGCAAAACTATGCAAATCACTCACCTTAGCCACAAAATAAAGTAAGATCTGAAATAAATCTCTGATTTGATGCAAATTCCAACCCTAAACAGCAGCTCCAATGTTGATTTGGTGTAGATCTCCCTTGATTAGATGTTGCTAAGCTTAATCCTTGACCAAAAGATGATTTGGAGGTGATTTAGAGGTTAGAGGCCATTTTAAGGGTTCCTTGGTGATAAGTGGAGGCTAGAAAACTGAAATGGAATGATCCTCTATCTCATTTCAGCCTCCCCATAACCCTAATCCCGAAATGGGTTATGGGCCTACTCACTAATCACCCGATTTGGCCCGGTTAAGCAGTTTTTCACCCTCCATACCTTATTTCAGCCATATCTCCCAAACGGTAAGTCCGTTTGGCTATTATGACCACTCTACGAAAAGGTAAACCATCAAACGAATCCAATGGAAGTGGTTTCAAGTCAAAATTCATTTCCAATCAAAAGTTATGGCCAAAACAGTACCAACTAGGGGCAAAATGGTCATTTAAAAATCGACAAAAATCATGGACATGGAAAATGACTCTAATGGATGTTTCCCAAAGTTACATGACCATACGACTTCACATAGGAAAGAAATAAATATTCTACAATCCTATGATGTGTAGAATACGGGTCGTTACACTCTCCCCCCCTTAAGAAATTTCGCCCCCGAAATTCCCTAATCAAAACACACACAGAGGTCCCGCATGCCTATCTATCATAGAACAACAATCAAACATGCAAAACAAGTCTACCCTAGCATGCGGAAAACTAAATTGCAAAGTAAATCTTACCAGGCAAAGAGTTCTGGATATGCCTTCCAAATGCTCTCCTCTGTCTCCCAAGTACAATCATTCTCGTCCTCGCCCCACTGAACCTTGACTAGCTTCACCGACTTCCTTCGAAGTTGCTTCGTATCGTGCCCCACAATACGGATCGGCTGGCGGTTCCCAACCGCCTCAGGTTCTACTTTGAAGTCCTCTAACTGATCAGGTGAAATAGTCACATCTGAGTCGTGAACGAACTTCTTTAGTTGGGAAACATGAAATACATTGTGAACTCCCGCCATCTTCTCTGGTAAGCCAACTCTATATGCCAAATTCCCGACTAGTTCAAGAACAGGGAATGGGCCAACAAACCTTGGTGCTAACTTGCCTCTCCTGCCAAATCGAATCATGCTCTTCAACGGAGAGATCTTGACAAATACCAAGTCACCAACAGAGAATTTCAAGTCTCTTTTCCTCTTATCAGCATAACTCTTCTGCCTATCTTGGGCAGCTTTCATTCGTTGTTGAATGACCTTAATCTTATCTGAAGTTTCCCTCACCACATTCGGTCCAAGCACAAACTTCTCGCCAGTCTCTATCCAACATGATGGTGAGTTGCACGGTCTTCCATACAAAGCTTCATATGGAGCCATACCGATACTGGATTGGTAGCTATTATTATATGCAAACTCTATTAGATGCAAATGGTCATCCCATGATCCACTAAAATCCAATATACAAGCTCTCAAGAGATCTTCCAATATACGATTCATCCTCTCCGTCTGACCGTCGGTCAGAGGATGATATGCGGTACTGAGATGTAATCTTAACCCTAGAGCCTCTTGTAAGCTTTTCCAAAACCCACTAGTGAACAACGGGTCTCGGTCACTCACAATGCTTTTGGGTAATCCATGAAATCTCACTACCCACTTCATATACAATTCTGCCAACTTGGCTGCCGTTCTGGTCGATTTGACTGGTATAAATCTGGCACTCTTAGTCAATCGATCCACAATTATCCAAATGCTATCATATCCTGATCTAGTCCTTGGTAAACCATCGATGAAATCCATCGAGACTTGCTCCCACTTCCATTCGGGAATTTCTAATGGTTGAAATAACCCACTAGGCTACTTTTGCTCGGCTTTAACTAGCTGGCAATTCATGCATTTGGATATAAACTTCCCAACGTCTCTTTTCATCCCTTCCCAGTAGTAAGTCTGTCTCATGTTTCGATACATCTTATTACCACCAGGATGTATAGTCAGTTTTGAGTGATGACATTCTCTAAGCACTTCATCTCTCAAACCATTCACGTTGGGCACAACTAGCCTTCCATTCTTCCGAAGCCATCCATCTCGATCAAGCCCATACACATTCATCTCCTCATCGATACCCATCTCTAACTTGGAGATGATTTCTAATAGATTAGGATCGTCCCTCTGACTAGAACCAATCTGCTCTATCAAAGTAGGTCTGATCACCAAACTAGCTAGCATGACTGGATCCAATTCGCACTTTGGTCTGAAATCAAACCCCGTGATATACTCTAGTTGCTTCCATTCAAGAAACATTGCCCCTAAGCTGGCATGTCTCCTACTCAAGGCATCGGCTACCGCATTACCCTTCCCAGGTGTATACGCGATATCAAAATCATACGAAGCCAAGAACTCTAACCATCTCTGCTGACGGAGATTCGGATCTTTCTGAGAGAAGAGATATTTTAACGATTTGTGATCGGTAAACAACTCAAATCTTTCTTCCAAGAGATAGTGTCTCCACATCTTCAGTGCAAACACAATCGCTGCCAATTCCAAATCATGGGTAGGATACTTCTTCTCATGCGGCTTTAGCTGTCGACTAGCATAAGCTACAACCCTACCTTCTTGCATCAATACTGCACCCAGTCCGATACCACAAGCATCCGTGTATACCGTCATCTCTTCATTCCCTTTAGGAATGACTAACACTGGCGCACGCGTCAACTTCTCCTTTAGACTCTTGAAGGCATCCTCACACACTTCGTCCCAGACGAAGGACTGATTCTTCTTAGTCAACTGAGTCAACAATGCTGCTACCTTGGAGAAGTCCTGGATAAACTTACGATAATATCCAGCTAATCCCAAGAAACTTCTCACATCTGTTACATTCTTGGGTGTAGGCCAATCCTGTACCGTAGCCACCTTCGCAGGGTCCACGGCAATACCATTCTCTGAAATAACATGACCCAAGAATCTCACTTCCCTTCTCCAAAAATGACACTTAGAGAATTTCGCTTTCAATTGGTGTTTCCTCAACACCTCCATTACTACCCTCAAGTGTCCCTTGTGTTCCTCCTCTGTCCTTGAGTAAACAAGGATATCATCCACGAACACAAGAACAAACTTATTCAACTGATCTCTGAATACTCGATTCATAAGATCCACAAAATAGGCTGGTGCATTGGTCAACCCAAACGGCATGACCAACCACTCATAAAATCCAGACGGCGTCCTAAATGCCTTTTTCGGAACACTCTCATCCGCTACTCGAAGCTGATGAAATCCTGTCGCGAGGTCCAACTGGGAGAACACTCTTGCTCCTTCCAGTTGATCAAACAAATCATCTATCCGCGGTAGAGGATACTTATTCTTCCTCGTTGCCTTATTCAACTCGCGATAGTCCACACACAAACGAAGGGAACCATCTGCCTTAGTGGCAAACACAACTGGTGCTCCCCACTCGGAGACACTCCTTCTAATAAATCCCTTCTTCAAAAGATTGCTGACTTGCACCCCGAGCTCTCGCTGCTCCCTTGGTGCCATACGACGAAGTGGCATCACTATAGGTCTGGCATCTTTCACTAAATCAATACGGAACTCAATCTCTCGGTGTGGTGGAAGCCCGGTCACCTCCTCGAAGACGTCCGGATACTGGCCAACCACGGGCACATCTGACAACTCATCCTGCGGGATGTCGAGGGAATTTACAAAACTAGCCATAACCCCATCACTAGGTAGACTACCAAACACTACCCCCCGCCCATCATCTGCCCTCACTGTCACCAAAAAGCCCTCACAGTCTACCACCACCCCGTATCTTTGGAGCCAATCGACTCCCAATATAATGCCATACCCATTAAAGCCCAAAACAAAGCAACCACATACAAACATACATCCATGACTCGATAAGACCAAATTCCTGCAAATCATACTAAGGCTAGTCGAACCACCAATCGGGTTCGTCACAACCAATGGTCTATCGACTATCTCGGGTTTCAGTCCCAACCTATCTACCAGGTCACTTGATATGAAGGAACGGGACGCCCCAGTATCAAACAAAACCCGAACTGGTATATCATAAATAGAAAGAATACCTTGAATAACAACATTCTTTCCTTTCTCCGCCGCAGTTGGGGCATTCGACGAAGAAGGAACAACATCAAGAGCATATGCTTTCACAATCTGCTTCTCCTTAAGAGGTCGCAGACACTTATCCTTCTGATGTCCCACTTGACCACAGTTGTAGCACTTCCTTTCCGCTGGCTTGGCCCGACATTCTTTAGCATAATGGCCCTTCTTTCCACAGATGAAGCACTCAATATCCTTCTTGCTCTTTTTCTGGCCACCTTTCGATTGGTCCTGCTTCCTCTTATTCTGAGAGTTATTCTTGCCTCCACCGCCTGCTTGCGGCTTTGGCCCTTCTGCAGATGCAGCCTCAGTCTTTGACTTAGGGTAAAGACTCTCTGATCTCAAAGCTTTCCCCACAATCGATTCAAAAGTCTCATCGATGTGGTTGATAAGACTTTCCCCCAAGTATCCATCCAAACTAGTAATAAACTTCTCATTCTTCTTCTCAGGAGTGTCGATAAGAGACAGTCCATACTTCGACAAAGTATCGAACTCAACAATATAATCAGAAACTGCCCTTCCGTTCTGCTTGAGTTCCAAGAACCTCTTGAACAACACTGACTTCTGGGCAGCTGGAATGAACTTCTCGCTAAAGTGAGCCTTGAACTGAACCCAAGTAACCTGGTCCTCTGGAGTAGCTGTTCTAATGGCATTCCACCAATTCATCGCTCGCCCTTGCAGCCGCCGAGACGCTAGCCTTCGCTTCATCGCATCGTCAAGACCCAAGTCATCAAAGATACGATCACAGCTATCCATCCAATCTTGGACATCCGTGGCCGACTCCATTCCGTGGAACGGCTTTCCACCAAGGTTAGTGTAATCCTTGCACAACTTGGCGAAATCGACCCAAAGCGCCTGCACTACTGGGCCAACACCAACTCCGGGATTGGGAACCGCCCCTTGCACTTCTCTAAGCATGTCTCTCATGAGGTTAGTAAACATTGCCATCATGTCAGCGGCATTCCCTTGGTTGGTCCCTCTACCAGCACCCATCGTGTCTAGGCTCATCGTCAATCTGAAAAAGGGAAACGATTAACGACCCCATAGTGGTGCTAGTGCAGTGCGACTTCATTCTTACACTACTAATAGTATATATATACATAGCTTTTGAAAACCAAAGTAATCACAAATACGCGCTCTCATATATGTACGAACTCTCCCTAGTGTCTTTCCCTAGGTTAACTACGCAACCTAGAGCTCTGATACCAAGTGTGACGGCCCGCCCCGTACCAACCGACATTTACTCCAAAAGTGCGCTGTACACATGTCCAGTTAGCACAGAACGGGTCGTGAGAAGGAAAAGGAAGAAGGAAATGAACATACAAAGAACCTGTAGAATGTCTCACAGCGCATAGAACAAAATATAATAATAACATACTTGACATAAAACAGGAGAGACAGTGAATAAGCTGAAAACCAGAATTAAACATCATAGCAGCGGAAATCCAAAATACAGCTTATTACAACTTTCAAACTGTCTCAAAGCAAAAGTAAGATAAATGAGGTACACTACTAATGCCCAAGTAGCGACCACCAACGACACAGGGAGAATGTGTATATATATATATATATATATATTACGTGGAAGCCTCCTGCCCGCCTCCGAATCAGCTACTCGCGCATCACCAGCTAACCTGTCTCTAGTCTGCTCGTGTGAGCACCCAGAGTAATAAGAGGAGACATAAAACTCTGGGTCAGACATAAAGCCTGGTATGAGCGATAAGCATCTAAAGTGAACAATAATAGGTAGACTAAAACATACCTGAACCTGGACCTGCAACCAAAGAGTTAGCACTACATACTGTACAACACTCTAAGGTACCATATCAAACAGTACAAAGATACGGAGGTGGGGGAGGTGTGCATGTCATAATGATGGCAACCAATCAAACATAGCATCCATCCTCACATCTCTCACTCAGTGCATAAAGCATACGATATTCACCACTTCGATCACCCAACATACCTTGCTACGATCACTCTGCCCCATGAAGTCATAAATGGCTTCACTGCACTGATAACGTAGCCACAAATCCTTCGCTATGTCCACTTTGCCCCATGGAGTCACAAGAACCCCACTGCACTGGCTCATAGCCTTACTAATCCTTACTATGTCCACTCTGCCCCATGGAGTCACAATGACCCCACTGCACTGGCTCATAGTCTTACTACGCATCACCTTGCCCCTCGGGTCATAATGACCCTACTGCACTGATAACGTAGTCTTGCTACCATCACCTTGCCCCTCAGGTCATAATGACCCTACTGCACTGATAAGTAGCCCATCATCCATTTTCAGTGGTGAATCAAAGTTATGAACGTCGACAACTCCTTAGCACACGTCCCGCAGCAAAGTCCAACTCATGAATTCCACTCATTGGTTCCTATCTGGATCCTGAGTCAATACCCTTCATTTGGACTACCTTTGCATCTCGGGTTATCAGTCTTCATCGGTTCAGTTCGAATCAGAATGCTCCTTCTTCACTGGATCGGGTCGCATCGCCGTCACCCCTGGCGGATCGGGTCGGGTCTCCAGATTGCCACGGTTCGGATCGTATCGCGGTCCTCTTTCTCTCTGCTTCGGATCGTGCTCCTCTCCTCGGTTCGGATCGGAATACCCCATACGGGTCGGATCGCGCTCCTCCAGCTCGCGGCTCCCCCTGGTTTGAATCGGCGTCTCGTAGTGCATCGGTTCATGGATGCTGCTTTCCTCTAGTCGGATCGTGACGCGAAGCACAAATGGATCGGATCGGGTTGCAGTTCGCTGTTGGTGCTCGTGGGCCTTGCGCAGATGGTTCGGTTCGGAGGTGATGACTCGACTCATGGTGATGTACCACGATCCCATAGGGCGATCCGATCGACCCTCAATCCCCTATGCGATCTGAATCCCTGCACCTTGTCCAGCGAGTTGTTTACGCCCCTCGACAGCGTTTTCGACCATTCCAACTATTCTAATCAGTCACAAAGCATACCATACAGTCATAGAAACGTATATAGTCAACCACAAACAGCAAAACATCAATATAATAGGTTAAAATGGATCAAACATACCCCAAAATCCCATATTTCCCCTTAAGCATGTTTAGGTGAAACCAATGATAGGACTAGCAAAACTTAACCAAATTAACCCAAATTCATATCAGAGGTCTAAAACATCATTCCGAATTTTATAAACATTTTTCCAGAATTTTATCATGTTTAAATTCGCTAATTAACACTAATCATCCCTAATTAGCCATAATTAGTGCAAAACTATGCAAATCACTCACCTTAGCCACAAAATAAACTAAGATCTGAAATAAATCTCTGATTTGATGCAAATCCCAACCCTAAACAGCAGCTCCAATGTTGATTTGGTGTAGATCTCCCTTGATTAGATGTTGCTAAGCTTAATCCTTGACCAAAAGATGATTTGGAGGTGATTTAGAGGTTAGAGGCCATTTTTAGGGTTCCTTGGTGATAAGTGGAGGCTAGAAAACTGAAATGGAATGATCCTCTATCTCATTTCAGCCTCCCCATAACCCTAATCCCGAAATGGGTTATGGGCCAACTCACTAATCACCCGATTTGGCCCGGTTAAGCAGTTTTTCACCCTCCAAACCTTATTTCAGCCATATCTCCCAAACGGTAAGTCCGTTTGGCTATTATGACCACTCTACGGAAAGGTAAACCATCAAACGAATCCAATGGAAGTGGTTTCAAGTCAAAATTCCTTTCCAATCAAAAGTTATGGCCAAAACAGTACCAACTAGAAGCAAAATGGTCATTTAAAAATCGACAAAAATCATGGACATGGAAAATGACTCTAATGGATGTTTCCCAAAGTTACATGACCATACGACTTCACATGGGAAAGAAATAAATATTCTACAATCCTATGATGTGTAGAATACGGGTCGTTACAAAGCACATAAAAGAATGTTTAGACATAGGATCTAACAACATATTGAAGTGAGGCACTTGGACCAGTCCGCATATTTGAGGGTGAATAATCGAATGGGGTAGGTCATCATGGTGTTATAAGGCACGAGGGGAGCGCACATTCACCTAATTATTCTGTCAGCTCCGAAGGACTGGAAAGGGAAGCACGCAGATTCCTGAGATATGTAAGGTGTTCCTAGTAGTCCTCTCTGCGGTGACAGATGTTTTAGGCTATGCTTACAGAGGTTGGGTCTGCGCGTAACTACTAGGTGGGTGGACCTTAACTGCAGAAGTAACTATGCAGTCAGAATGTTGTGACGCGGTGACAACAGGTGATTCAGCCGATGCCTCAACGGGGAGGCGAAGGTTCACGACCAACAAGGATAGTAGATCGTCGGATACCTGTCAATGGCAGCCAGTAGGATGCGAAAAGACTAGAGCTAAAACTAATAGACCATTCACCTCTCACTATCGGGGTTCGGTGGTTGAGGGAAGACGCCAAGTAGATGTTTAGATTGTTTTCTTTAGGGCCAGTCATTTATCTCTTGTAGTCTATACTAGTGGAGGGAGGGGCCGAGGTGGGGCCATAGCCACCGTGAAAACAGACCCTAGGTATACCTGTATATAGAGGCTCTTAAAGATGGGCCTATACAGATATGGAAAAGCTCCCGGCCGAGTTCCATGTTTCTTGTATCTCCCTGCCATGGAACTCGGTGCACATTAGAGGATATGCGGTTATGGCATCGAGCTATAATTGACGATACATATGTGGGACAGTCTAGATACATGCATGTCAGCTCTGGGTGGTGTATCGTAGACTTGATGGCATTACGCCGGTATGGAATCTGATTCGATCGACGATGGTAGTCTGTACGCTTACGTAGCATAGTAATGACAGATATATGCGGAATGTAACATTGTTATGTAGAGATCCGTACGTCCTCCGGCGTAAGATGAGGGACTGCATTCATTTCTATGGCATTATGGTAGAGACCGTGTGAGTGGGGTACCATGGAGTGTACCTCAGGATTGAGGGGTAGCTATATATATATTGAAACAACCCAAACTTCCCCTCATGGGAAAGCCCAGATTGAGTTGAGAACACGACAAATCAGAGCACAAAAAGAAGAACATTTCATTGCTTATTACGACAATTTACATCGGAATACAAGAATATTCCAATGTATGTTTAATTATACAACAGAAAATAATATCAGAGATTTAAAAATTACATAGCAGTGGAAAATAAGACACAAGTATAATGCGTAGAGGGAAAGCTTTCCGAATATAGCTCCAGTTGTAATACAGGATCTTGTTAAATAGAAATCTGCAAAACCAAAACTACTGACTACCCATGTGGAAAATATGGGCACCCATAGTTTAGGAAGGAACAATAAACTCCAGGTCAGTCATGGGACTGGTATGAGAACTCAAAACAGTTATTAATTTGATTTTAAAGTTAGGTAAATCAAGGGACCATGCCATATGACACGGAACGGGTTTACCCCCAACAATACCAGTGCATAAATAAACAGCGCAATGCTAATTAAAGAAAAATGAAGCTATTATAAGACTTAGGTCCCATCACACAATGCAACACAAGCCGGAGGATAAAGTTTTACCTTATAATAGCCAAATATGCTTGGTACGCGAAATTTCTCTTTTATTATTACTATAAGTGCATAGTGTAGAAATCAATTTCGAAAATAAATGTATCAATCATAGACGGCATGAGTGCCCTATCCCACTATCTCGCCATATATAGGTTTACAATTTAAAACCGCAAATCTCGTATTTGAAAGTTGGATTTCCATCGTGATGGGTTCTGATTCGAAAGATCTGTTGCGTAGTGCAATACTCAACGGCTTACGTCCCAACTAGAGAAAACACCGTAATGCACATCCGCACTATATATAGGATACCGAGTATCTCCGTGACTTATGTCCCATGCATGAGAAAACACCGCTGACTCTATCCATATAGGAATCGGGAGTATGTGCCCTATTCCTCTGAGCATGGAGCGACCACACCCAGCTCATCTCGGTCGACCGAATCCATACTAATATCGAAAGCATACTGGTCTGACCATCAGTTCACTATCATAACTGGGTGTGAGGCTCGCAAAGCCACGCTACACAAAGCTATGCTAATTAAAGCTATGCTTTGATCATCATCCACAAGGCTCTGCTTTTCAACATAAGCCTTGATCCATGCATCTTTGCATGCCACATTGTCAATCCATACCATACCATTTATTTCTGCCAATATATAACCTCTGAGCTCATACGTCTCAGGGTGTTAAGCAGGAGAATAAATTCTCCACCACCAAACAGATATATATTAGTATAGATCAACGAATACAGCGTAAAGGAATACAACGTCAGACATACCATCCATTTACAAATCCGTTCTGGGTCTGAACGAAACCGGAGGCACCTTATTCCTCATCCCATATGTCCAATACGGGAGAGAGGCCCTCGCATATCCGAACAATCAATAAGTACGTCCGGATGGCCACCACTGTAGCCCCTTCAAGGTAGCTAACCAATTACGGGCATCAGTAGCAACTCATCCATTCGACGTGAAGATCGTTGGTCTTGCTCCGTCTTCAATCTCTTCGACTGTTAGTCATCGTATTCATTATTCAGAATGGGTTAAACCCGGTCTTTCCGAATAACTCGCGTAATTTATAATCAAGTGTTATAAAAACACACCCAACGCCTCATTCCAATTCAGAATATTCTTTTATTCAAATATTTTTTTTTAGGGAAAGGTTCCCACCAATTTTATCAAAGATAAATCCTTTTAAATTTATTCTTTTTAATCTCAAAAAACATTACTTAAGGATTATTCGAATTTAAGAAATTAATCTTATCTTTATCTGGGTTAAATAACTAATGTCATTTTAAAAACACAGTTCACAATAAACCCAAAATCATCTTTCATCAAAATGGATCTACAAGGAAATCATAACGGTGTATAATCGATATAAATCCCCGTATCAAACTCATAATATAAATGGAATAGCAGCAATGCTTTTTAAATTCCATATATAGTATTGGTCTTCATTCACGGGAGCTCATCTCGATTATTACCAAATCAAATTTCATTCAATTCCAATTTAATATATTAAATTGGGAAAACTTTATTTTGGAAAATTTGCATTAATCTTAATTAAAAGATAATAAATTCCAAATTATATTTTCACCAATAATTGGGTTAAAGAACAAATGTTATTTAAAACATTGTTCATGATAAACCCAAAAATCCAATTCTTTTATCCAATTCCAATTAAATATTAATTAATTGGTAAAATTTTCTAAATCTTAATTAAAAGATTTATTCTTTTCTATACTGGGTTCAAGAACAGTGCTATTAAAGACACCGTCCACGACAAACCCAAAAATCCATTTCTTTTATCCAATTCCAATTAAATATTAATTAATTGGTAAAATTTTCTAATTCTTAATTAAAAGATTTATTCTTTTCTAAACTGGGTTTAAGAACAGTGTTATTAAAGACACCGTCCATGACAAACCCAAAATCTCATTTGATATTAAATATAAGGTTCCGAATAGAAATTATATCGGCTTATATTCCATATCAAATTCTGAAACCAACAAATATCATATTGGGAATAACGATATATATATATATATATCTTCCAAATTCCCACAATATTCATATAGTAATGGAATCCAATATCAAAAAATTCCGAAGATAATTCCCATTCAAATCCATTCGAATATATATAAATATATATTGGAAAATTCTAGTTATTTTAAAACCATTTTCAAATCCAATTTATTTATTTATAAAAATAATTAAATTATTATTCTAGTTAATAACTAGTTCATTTCGATAAAAATATATTTTTATCTTTTCAAAACTAGAATTTTTTCATCAAAAATCTTTCCAAATCATTTATTATGATTTAACATAATTTTTATATATTTTTAATAATTTTATTATCGCCCGTACAGTCGGTTTCCAATAACGGCTACCGAACTGCATCCATAGCGACCTTTTCTGAAATTGATTTGGACATATCTCGAAATCTAACCATTAGATTTCAAATCTCTTATATTCATTGGAAATCTCTTTTCGATAAGAACCCAACAGTTCTGGTATTAGGAGAATCCGACAGTCGGATCTCCCAATTCGAAGTCAATGGTCGAAATTCGCGAACGGTCGATGCGCGGCGCGTTTTATTCAGGCCATTATATAAATATTATATATATATTATATATATTTCGTCGATTTCTATTTTAAAACGTATTTTATAAATTATTTATAAATTCATTTTAAAACAATTTCAACTTAATTTTCAATTTTATATCAAAACTGAGTATTCTTATTCAAACAACGAATATTTTAATGAATTGTACTTACATTAAAAATGTAGTTTTTAATATTGAAATATTTTTATTCAAACTTGAATCTTTTTCAACATTTCTTATATATAATGAAAATGTAAATTTTTACTGTTAAACCTTTTTGTTTCAATCAATGAATATTTTTCATTATTTCTACATTCAATAAAAATGTGAATTTTTATTGTTTAACTTTTCTATTTAAACCAGTGGTCATTTTTCAACTTTACTATCATGTAAATGATTTACATTTTTAATTTAGCAAAATCTCTTTAATAAATCAAACATACAATAAAAATATAATTTTTATTGTCTAATCTTTTTATTTAACATAATTCTTTTTAGTGATTTTATAATACAAACAAAATGTAATTTTCATTGTTTAAACATTTTATTTTAAAACATTGAATATTTTCAATCATTTCTACCTACACAATAAAAATGTAAATTTTTATTGTTGACATATTCTATTTCAAACAATGAATATTTTATTTATTCATACATACCATAAAAATGTAATCTTTATTGTATAAACATTTTCTTTTCAAAACAATGAATATTTTATTGGTTCATACATTCAATAAAAACGATATTTTTTATTGTTTAAATATTTTTATTCAGTACATGAATATTTCATTCAACGCATAAATATTTTATATCCTTTATGGAATATTATTTTAGAATATTCTTTATTTTCCAAATTGAATGAGACCCAATCAATTACTATATAATTGATTTATATGGATTTCAAACATAGCTTGTATACAAAAATAACGATAAATAATCAATAAAAATTCATAAGACATCCAGAGTGCAATTTGCAGCTGTGTGAGCATTAAAATAAATAAATAACCCTCATCACAAACTGTCAATCCATCGATTGACGTACAACAAAATATTGGGAATAGTATATGTCAAATATCATCCCAATACCCATGTGTGGTTTTCAAACAACAACAGTTTATTTATTTGTGCAATTGGGCGATGTGTAAAATTTATCGTCCCAATCCGTATCAGATAAATCGGTGTACAAAAACAAATCGTCCGATTTGTAAATGAATATTTTATTTTATTTTCAAGATAATTTTATGTCGTTCATATATATACATTAAAAATTATATTTTTAACGATAAAATATTTTATTCAACATTTGAATATTTTATTTAGTTCATTTATACAATACAAATGATATTTTTATTATTCACACATTTTATTCAACAATCATATCACAGTCCAAACAAACAATCATGGTTTCAATCAAAGGTGTCGGGTGCTACTAAGCACCGTCTGCAACCTAATATATATTTAACTGTATATAAATTGAGTGAGGAGTTCTCAACTTTGGGATCCACTCCGCCAGTTTAATTTCTGAATTTCTAAATAGTCTAGATTTTCCCGAAATTCCAACGCAATCTTTTTCACGCTGTTCATAGTAAAAATCATATTTTTAATATGATGTTTATATATTTAAAAATCACATTTTTAAACAACGATATTTATAAACAAAAATCATATTTTTCTATACAATGAAAAATGATGTTTTCCTATTGTGATAACCCCAAACTCCCATAGTACGAAAGCAAGGATAATCATTGGAATATAACATATAAACAATAACAACAGAACAAAAATATAGAATTACAGCAGATAATGTACATCAAATTACACTGGAAATAATATATCATCAGAGTTACACAACATAATAGGATCATACTTAGTACATAATATAGTTTCAACTTAATATAAAATGTCTGCAGCGGAATCAAACATAATATACTAAATGAAGTCTAAACAGCATCGCATAAATGATAGGATCCATCTTCAGCTCCGTAGCTATCCAGAATGAACCTACTAAAACCTGACCACAAGATTGCCCGTGTGGAAAGAGGGCACCTGAGTTTGCAAGGTGAAACAAACTACGAGCCAGTCATGAGACTGGTATGAGAAATCTTACTTAACCTTTTTAATAATAAGGCTAATCACAGGACCACGCCGCTAACGCGGAATGGGTTTACTCCATTGGATTGCCAATGCATATACAAAGTTAACCGTTAAACAACACAATGCTTTTTAGAAAAATGAAACCATTATAAGACTCAAGTCCCATCGAACAATGCAACGCAAACCAAAGGATAGAGTTTTACCTTATAATGGTCAAAAAATGCTTGATACGATAAAACGGATTTGATATTATTATTAGTGTGTATATGTTTCAAAAACATTTCAACCACAATGTATAAATCATAGACAGCATAACTACCATATACTATGTTGCCAAATATAGGTTTCCAATCCAAACCACATGAGTCGTATTGGAAGTTGGATTTCCATCATGAACCAAGGCAAGGGATCGTCCTTACCGAATTCGAGACAATCTAGCCTATGTCTCAGGACAAGTACTCAGTCAAGCCCTTAGGAGCCATAGGGCCGGTCTACACATATGTTAGTGGATTATATAAAATTCCTGAACAATACGTCTCCCCGCCCTATGGGGCGTAAATAAAGAGCCACTAGGGACTCCAATCCGAAGTACCTCACTTTCCATCATGCACATAAGTAAAGATGCCTAGGCTCCATAGCATGACACCACTTATAGCTAGAAAGAAACGTATGTTCTCCCTGGATTCTTCTCTCGTTTCTAGTTCATACAGGGGTGTGAGGCTCGCGAAGTAACGCTATACACAAAGCTATGCTAAATGAAGCTGTGCTTTGATCATCAACCACAAGGCTATGCTTTTAAACAATAAGCCTTGATCATTTGCATCTTGGCATGCCACACTGGCAATTCATGCCATGCGACTGATATCTACCAATATATAACCTCTGAGCTCGTACGTCTCAAAGAATGGTGTTAAGTAAGAGAATAAATTATCCGCCACCAAACAGATATATATTAAATAGAAATCAATCAGCACAGAATAAAATCCAATGCCAGACATGCATCCATTTACAAGTCCGTTCTGTGCCTAAACAAAACCGAAGACACCTTAATCCTTGTTCCATATGTCCAATACAGAAGAGAGGCTCTCACATATTCGGACAATCAACAAGTACGTCCAGAAAACCACCACTATAACCCTTTCAAGGCAACAACTCCAATCAAAGGCATCAACAGTCATCCATTCGTTGTGAAGATCGCCAGTCTTCAATCACCGTCTTCGAATCTTCGACTTCCAATCGTCGTATAATTATTTGAAATGAGAGTTAACTCGGACTTTTCAAATAATTCTCAAATATATATAATTTGAATCATTCTTTTCATTTCATATCGTTTATAATATTTTATAACGATTTATCGCTATTTTTATTTATTTAAAAATAGCCATGTTCAATTTAACGACGCTCAAGGTCATTACATGGCCCTGGCTTTGTTTTCACCAAAATTTGATTTACACATTTCTCAAAATTTAGCCGTTGGATCTTAACAAATTTTATATATTTGGAAAGATCTTTCCAAAACGAACCCAACGGTCCCAGTTTTGGGAAAATCGGACGGTCGGATCTTTCGGTATAATCGTTTGAAGTTACGATTACAAATCCCGAACTACAACAGCGCGATTCATTTTATTTTAATTTATATTTATATATAAATATATAAATATAAATCGTTCAATGATTTCAAACCATTTTCATTTCAATATTGATTTCTTTTATGTGAAATCATATATTACATTAAAATGAAATTTTTAATGTTAAAACAAATTTTATCACAACTTGAATCTTTCATATGATTTCACACTTACATAAAAATGTGAATTTTTTTCCTTCATTCTTTTATTACAATGAAAAATGTAATCTTTTATTTCAATCTATTATTACGTTGAAAAATGTTACATTGGAAAATGTAATATTTTATTTCAATCTATTATTACATTGGAAAATGTTATCTTTTATTTCAATCTATTATTACATTGAAAAATGTAATCTTTTATTTCAAACTATTATTATATTGAAAAATGTAATCTTTTGTTTCAATATATTATGACATTGGAAAATGTTATCTTTTATTTCAATCTATTATTACATTGGAGAACCTAATCTTTTATTTCAATCTATTATTACATTGGAGAACGTAATCTTTTATTTCAATATATTATTACATTGAAAACTGTAATCTTTTATTTCAAACTATTATTACATTGAAAAATGTAATCTTTTATTTCAGTCTATTAATACATTGAAATATGTAATCTTTTATTTCAAACTATTATTACATTGAAAAATGTAATATTTTATTTCAAACTATTATTACTTTGAAAAATGTAATCTTTTATTTCAAACTAGCATTACATTGAAAAATATAATCTTTTATTTCAATCTATTATTACATTGAAAAATGTAATCTTTTATTTCAATCTATTATTACATTGAAAAATGTAATCTTTTTTATGTAAACACATTTTATAAAACAATGGTCATTTTTAATGTTACATATACATAAAAATGTAAATTTCCAATGTAAATACATTTTATGTAGCAATGTTTTATTTTAATGTTTTTGTATACGTTAAAATGTAAATTTCCAATATAAATACATTTTATGTAGCAATGTTTTCATATACATTAAAATGTAAATTTCCAATGTAAGTACATTTTTATACAACAATGTTTTATTTTAATGTTTCATATACATTAAAATGTAAATTTCCAATGTAAGTATATTTTTTATATAACGATGTTTTATTTTAATGTTTCATATACATTAAAGTGTAAATTTCCAATGTAAATATATTTTATGTAGCAACGTTTTATTTTAATGTTTTCATATACATTAAAATGTAAATTTCCAATGTAAGTACATTTTTATATAACAATGTTTTGTTTTAATGTTTCATATACATTAAAATGTAAATTTCCAATGTAAGTACATTTTTATATAACAATGTTCTATTTTAATGTTTCATATACATTAAAATGTAAATTTCCAATGTAAATACATTTTATGTAGCAACGTTTTATTTTAATGTTTTCATATACATTAAAGTGTAATATTCCAATGTAAATACATTTTATATATATAATAAAAATCTAATTTTCATATTATTCACACAATTTTATATAATAACATGAATATTTCATTACACAAGAATATTTCAAAAAAAATCGGCAGCATAACGGTAGGGTAATTAAAACCGGCATCGTCCCTAGTACGGCTCCTCGCGCTACCTTAGGCCTCATGGCGTTTACAAGGTGTTTAATTTCCTAATACATTTTTCTAGGCAATCTATTGCCACATATCAACCAATTTCGTTCCAACCACAATCAGTCACCAAAAATCAACCAATTTCACATCACAATACAATCAAGTCGTCCATGGTCTGTGGACGACGGGTGTCGGGAGTTTCTAAACTCCGTTTGTAGCCTAATATAATTTATTTCTGAATTTTATTGAATTTAGAAATATCACCTTGCTTTCGGCTTCGCCTAAAATTGTAGCGAGTTCTAAAAATTTTCTAGTCTCTTCTAGAATGTAAAGGACGTCCACACGAGTCCAATGTCTCATGTTTCAACGAATTTCGTTATCGTATGATAAAGATATGATTTTATTCTAAAGTCAACAATCGCAACGCTTTTAAACTATCGAAAACAGTTTAAATAATATTAGCTATATACCTTTACAGTTTGGTTTAAACTAGGGTTTGCGATTATTTGCAAATCCATTGATTGAGGTGACGATCGGAGTTGGCCACGCGGAGAGGCCCGGAAATGCGCGCCCGCGCAGGGTGGTTTGGTGCAGATCGATCACGGCCAGAGGGAGATCCGATGGTGCGAAGTCAACGACTTCAGGGGCCCCGATCTCGTCCAATACGCGATGAAAGATGGCGAACTTGGTATGGATTTGTAGATCTTGGGGTGCACTACAAAATCTTCAACTGGGGCGTTGGATTTCGTTGAGTGTTTAAGAAGAAAGCGAGGAGAGAAGGCAGCAAGGTTTTCCATCATTGAACAGTAAAGGGGGCGGCGTGAAAACGAGATAGAGTTATACGCTATACGCATACTTATACCATACTTCCATTTTATTTTTATTTTATTTAATTCTATTTAATTTCAATTTAATTCCTATATCACTCTTAACTCCAAATCAAACCCAACGAGTGTTGCCCCCAGCTAAATACCCTCATTCAGGACACAATGGGATATATCCCGTAAGCCAATTCAATTATTTCGATAAGTTTTTTCTTTTAAATTTAAATATAAAACATTTAATTATTTAATTTGATGGTACATTTTAATTTACCGGGGTCACATACTGACTTAAAAAATTCTTGAAAAATGGATCTAGCTATGTTTTGACGATACGGTCCTAACAAAATTAATTTCATTGAATTTGGAGACCGTTTGAAAAATGACCATTTTCTGGTCGATCCAAATTGACTGAAATTGTCAAAACACATTTTCTTTTGTCACGCTCACATATTAATTCCAAAAATTATGAAAATTGGAATCCTACAATAATTTGACATTCCGGTTCCAACCAGAGAGGTTTCGTTGAAAACGGAGGTCATTTGCAAAATGGCTATTTATATAGGCTATATATTATATTAAATTCCATAGCGACTCTTCTGAATATTCAACTGGCCATAACTTTTGATTCCCTCTATGAAATTTCAATTTTTCGGGTTCATTGGAAAGATATTTTTAAACAGATTCTAATATTTTTGGTTTCACTAAAATCCGATTTATTTTGAATCCTTTACATCCAGTCAAAGTTTGAATTCAATTTTTCAAACTGTCGTGCTATTTCTAACTCCTTTTAAAATTAAAATAAATATATTCATTCTAACTTCGATTTAAATAAATTTTTAATCGTTATTATTTAAAATAAATTATTTTAACTATTCAAAATTCAATAAAATAGCCAAATTAAAAATTTTAAATTGGTTCTGATTTTCCGAGTTGTTACAATCTCCCCCACTTAAAAACTTTTCGTCCCCGAAAAGGAAACAATAGCAAAGTTAGAAACAAAACGGAAAATGAAAAATATTGTAAATGTACCTCGCACTATATCTAGTCAGAGATATCCACTCTGCACTGGGGATACGCCTGTTTGATGCTATCCTCGGTCTCCCATGTATAGTCTCTAGGATCTCCGCTCCACTGCACTTTGACTAGATGGATTCTTTTATTCCTCGGAACTCGGGTTTCTTTGCCAATGATCTTTACCTGCTCCCTTCTTACTGCTAGGCTTGGTGTAATCTCCAAATCATGCTGTGCAGGTTCCTCCACAATCAAGTCTAGATCATGTACATGTTTCCGAAGCTAAGACACATGGAATACGTCATGAACCCCTGTCAACCAGTCAGGCAATTGAACTCTATAAGCGAGAGTTCGAATTCTTTCTAGAATAGGGAATGGACAAATGAACCTCGGCGCCAACTTCCCATTCTTCCCGAAACCAACTACTCCTCTAAATGGGGAAACCCTCAAGTACACATAATCGCCAACAGAAAATTCTAGATCCCTTCATCTTGTCTCTGCATAACTTTTCCGTCAGCTCTGAGCTGCTAGTAATCGCTTCTTAATGAAATCAACTTTATCTGAAGCTTCTCGAATTATGTCGGGACCCAATACTAGTCTATTGTCTTGTTCTACCCAACATGCGGGAGATCTACAAGGCCTACCATACAATGCTGCAAATGGCGACATTTGCAAGCTTGCTTGGTAACTGTTATTTTAAGAGAACTCGACCAAATGCATGTGATATTCCCATGATCCTCCAAAGTCAAGAATACATGCCCACAATAAGTCTTCTAGTATACGGTTCACCCTCTCAGTCTGGCCATCTGTTTGAGGATGATAAACGGTGCTCAGAGTTAACTTTGTTTGCAGCTCCTCTTGGAATGCTTCCCAGAATTTACTAGCGAATATAGGGTCATGATCACTGACAATGTTATTGGGAACTCCATGTAGTCGGATAATTTCTTTGAATAAATTTTCGCTAAACTTTGAGTTGTTCTAGTTGATCTGACAGGAATAAAATGGGCAGACTTCGTGAAACGGTCTATGAACACCCAAATACTATCATTACCTTTTCTAGTTCGGGGCAAGCCATAAAAAAATCCATTGAAATTTGATCCCACTTCTGTCTTGAAACTTCTAGTGGTTGTAACAATCCGGTAGGTTTTCGCAGATCACCCTTGACTTGTTGGCAAGTAGAACACCTGTTGACATAAATGGAAATGTCTCTTTTCATAAATTTAAACCAAAACATGCGCTTGAGATCATGATACATTTTACTCACCCCTGGATGAATACAAATCTTGGATTTATGACATTCATCCATTACTTCTCTTCAGAGCTCAGGAATATTTGGGACACAAATTCGACCATTTAACCTCAGAACTTGTAACGCCCTACGTCCATTAATGTCACTCACTAAGGGAATGCATTAACTTTCATGGAGTATTATAAGAGTATAGAACATAATATTTGCAGCGGAAAAGAAAAACATGTCTGGTTACAACATCAAAACCATATACTAAAGCCAAGTACACAAATATCCATCTTGTACAAAATTATTATCAGAGTACATAAAAGTAAAACCATAATCCCACTCCAAATAGCCATAATGGAAAAGAGATAAAGCTGAGCATTACTTTCAACACTTCCAAGCACTTCAAGAAGAAAGAAATCCAAGTCAAGCTCCACTAGTCCCACCTTGAGGACCTGTGGGGAGGGGGGAGGGAAGGAAGAAAAGAGGTGAAACAAAAAGGGGTCAGACATAAGTCTAGCGAGTCTAGTGACTTTAACAATATAATCAGTAAAGTAACAGGATAAGAATATAAACTGGATATAAGAGATGACTGTAACATAAGCAGATATGACAAGGTAAACAAGATAAACAAGATATAACATTGATTGCGCTTCTAATCACTATAAGATAATTCCTACATCGCACCCATACTAGTTCCATACTGAAAGTTGATCCCTCTTACTAAATATAATAATAATAATGATGATGATGATGACAGTTTCGCGCACCCCTAGCTGCTGTTATAGGTGTCGCCTACTCCTATATCAACTAGTTGTACCCACTACCCTACCCATTAGATCAGCTCCCTAACTCGTAGGTACCCATGTTGGTCCCACAGTAGGGTGTATCACTTCCTAAAGTGGCAACCCGATACAACTAAAAGGCACGGCTTATACCTACACGATGCAACAACGTCTTACCTACCAGTCCGAACCCACGCATGCACATGACACCGTTGGAATTGCAATGCCATCACTATCTCTTTATTGACCTCTTACAATCAACCCCAGTAAGCGTGTCCCCGTCCTCGACCTAGTTCGAGCTCATATAGATACAAACTGGGTTATTGGTTGAAAAGGGTCCACCCACTTGACACAAGCTTCCCTCCTAAGCCTTGTCCCCACTAGGAATTCCCACTTAACCCCTCTTTATCCCCATGTCTAATCACATGTCTCATCTTGGTTAAGTGTTTTTATTATGTTTCACATGCTACCCATGTTACCCACTTAACCCTTTTATCATTCCCATGTCTTACCACATGTCTTATCTTGGTTAAGTGTTCATTAATTCATTATAATTGTAATCTTGCCAGACCTCCCACACTAGATTGCCGTTTTGCGGTTGTTGGATATGCCCAGCGGTTCCAGGCAGTCTTATACCGCAGTCTGAATCTAAACTCATGTCTTTGCATTATTACGTATCTAATTTCTGCCTTTGACCTCTCACATTAGATTACCAAATTGCGGTTGCTGGATGCGCCGGGCGGCTCTGGGCAGTCTTATACTGCAATTCGAATCTAACCTCATGTCTTTGGCGTTCATTATCACTTTCTTGATTCAAGTCCCAATTTTAAATCTTGGATTAAAAAATATTCCAATTACCCATAATTTCGAATCTAAATTACGTTTATGATTTTTAATCCAAATTATGCCTATAATCTTATGTATACATGTTATGCCAAATTACGACCAAATTAATTTGCATTCATTATTATTAACAATTCACGCCAAACCTTATGTATACAAATTATATCCAATTATGCCCAATCCAACTTATGCCAAATCTCATGTATACAATCTATACACAATTATGCTCAAATTAATTTATGCCAATAATCTCATTTTATTTCAAATTTCCCCAAACTTTTCCTAATCGTTCAAACGTTATTCGTATGCAAATCTCAACACAATATGTTAGGCTCAAATTTAGCCTAATCTCATAAAAAAAGGAAAAGAAGAGGAGAAGAGAATCAACATCAAAATTGGCGTAAACATTAGAACAGGCATATGAAACATAAACAGGCATATAACGATAAACTGGATAAGAAAGGCATATGGCAGATTTATAGGTATGGATCTAAAAGATAATGGTTCACAAACTTGATAAGATTCATCTTAGTCACAGGCATATAAATTAGATCCAATAGGTATGGATCTATAAGATAATGATTCACAAACTTGTTAAGATTCGTCTCAGTCACAGGATTATAAATTAGATCCAATTTACAATCCTGTCACAATTATGTGAAAGTGACATAGTCTCATAGCGATAGGATTCTTAAAAAATTAGGCGTTGTTGTAGCAATTCGGATCTTGAATAATCTATACTTGATTGATGTAGATCTGATCTTCTAATTGGACTGTTGACGAAGAACTATCTCTAATCTTTACTTTGATTTTGGTTGGAGAAGAAAGGCTAGGTTAATTTAGATTAGAGCATAACAATGAGATTATGGTTAGGTTTAGGGGTATTTTATAGATGCTCTAGGTGAATTAGGACACTTAGATTAGATTAGGATCCATCTGAACCCTCCAAACCAGAAAAACACGTCATTTAGCCAATCCCAGAAGGACACATCAGCCCTAGACCATCTAAACTCGTCAAGCCAGATCTGGGCCGATGGGGGTCAACACCCCTATACGGGGGTTGATACTTATGTCGACTCCCCTAGGTGTGGTCGACACCCTAGAGAGGGAGATTTCCCGCTCACCCACGTTTGGCTGATTTTGATTTTTGAATTCATTTTTGATTTTTAACTTTTAATTTTTAATTATTATGTTAATTTAAATTCTGCTTTAAACTGAACTCTTCTAAGCTTCATAACTACTCCATATGATATCGGATTTACGCAAAATCAGACTCTATCCCAAGCAGAATTCCAAGACGAATGCAATGGCGCAACCCATTTCCCTTAATTCTTCTTACAAAAATTAAGTATTCTTTAATTATCTCTTATGTCATGTTTTAAAATTACGGGTTGTTACATTCTCCCCTCCTTAAAGGATTTCGTCCCCGAAATCTTCATGTTAAGAAGAATGTATCCTACCATCCAATAATCCATCTACTCATCCATCATCCACAAACATCCATTGTTCTTAAAAGATTTCTACTGCTATACGAACATATGCAAAAGTGTGTGTATATGTTCCTTATCTAATGCAAAGAACAGGCAGTCTACTGATTCAGTTAACCTCCTAAATGCGAAAAATGATAGTGCCATGCGTCCATTATGTATGCAAAAGAATCCTAATGATACATAACATTTCTATATGAGTGCGCAACCATTCATTTCAAATGAAGCATCTATATGATAACACATTAAATATACATCCATTAATTAAATATGCACACTCATTCATATGCAATATGAAAGTGATTGAGCCTATCTTGTGCCTAATGTGTGTATAAGTGCATCCAGGAGCAACCACTAGAGAACACTTACATCCACTTGCATCCATCAAACATAACATGTCTCAAACACATGTTTACAATCATAGGATTTTCTATCTAGGGGTTGAAGATAAAATCGAGAGGATACACTAAACGACATAACAAATATAAACAAAGTAGTAGAAAAAGGAGAAGTTAAGAACATACCCTCAAAAAGGAAAGGGTACGACGCGCGTATCTTGTCTTCAGTCTCCCAAGTCGCGTCTCCTTGATCATCTCCGCATTGGACTTTAACTAACTTGACCTCTCGGTTGCGTAACTTCTTGACCTCCGATCCAAGGATGCATGTAGGAGCTCGTCTAATCGTGGCATCTCGCTCCACTTCCACTTCCCTAAGCATGCTTGACTCTACTACTTCCGTGATATCATGTAAACACTTCCGCAAATGCATCACATGAAATACGTCATGAACACCACTAAGCTTCTCATGCAACTTCACTCTGTAGGACATCTGTCCAATTCTTTCTGTAATGGGAATGGCCCTACGAACCTTGGTGCCAATTTCCCTACAGACCCAAAACGAACTACATTCCTCAATGGTGACACTTTAATAAAAACCGTGTCTCCAATACTGAACTTAAGATCGATCCTTCTCTTATCAGCATATGACTTTTGTCGGTCCTATGCCGTCTTCATGCGTCTTCGAATCAAATCTATCTTCTCTGAAGTTTCCCTAATCATCTCGGGCCCAAGCAAAACCTTATCCGTAGATTCCCACCAACAAGTCGGTGATCGACAAGGTCATCCATATAGAGCTTCAAAAGGGGCCATGCCAAAACTATTCTGATAGCTGTTGTTGTAGGCGAAGTCTACTAATGGAAGATGTTCCTCCTATATCCCTCCAAAGTCTAAGATACATAATCTTAAAAGATCTTCTAGAATCCGATTCACTCTTTCTGTTTGGCCATCCGTCTGAGGGTGATAAGTGGTTCTCAAACACAACTGCGTTCCTACCGCCTCTTGTAAGCTCTTCCAAAATTCACTAGTGAAAATGGGATCTTGATCGCTTACATAACAGAAGATATGCCATGTAGATGAACTATCTCTCGGAGATAAATGAATGCTAACCAAACCGTTGTTCTTTTACTCTTAACGGGAATGAAATGGGCGCTTTTGTTAAGTTTATCTACTACTACCCAAATCCCCGTATTACCCTTCCTTGACCTCGGCAACCCATCGACGAAATCCATGGAAACACTTTCCCATTTCCACTGTGGAACCTCTAAAGGGTGAAGCAACCCACCAGGCTTCTTTTGCTCAGCCTTGAATTGCTGGCACACTAAGCATCTAGAAACGAACTCAGCAACATCCTTCTTCATTCCGGCCCAAAAGAAAACTTGCTTCATGTCCCTATACATCTTGTTACCACCGGGATGTATGGTCACCTTAGAACGATATGCTTCTTCAAGGATTGTCTTTCTCAAATTCTCGTCTTGCGATACGTAAAGTCTCACATCTCTACGTAACCAAACTTTGTCATCTATAGTATACTTACTAAGATGGCTCGAAGACTGCCCTCTTATGAGCTTGTCTACTAACTCTATCAACTGTGGGTCATCTCGCTGTGTCGTACCTGTTTGTCTCAAAAGCATAGGTCGTACCTCTAATGATGCCAACCACCGGGTACATAATCGATAGAGGGTGTAAAGTCAAAAGGTAGAGGTATACTCTAAACTCTGCAGCATGAAAAACAAAGGACACAAAGTCAACCTCTTTCTACTCAAGGCGTCAGCTACAATGTTACCCTTGCCAGGAGAATATGCAATCTCAAAATCATAGGATGCTAAGAACTCCATGCACCTCTGTTGCCTTAAGTAGATCTTTTTGAGAGAACGGGTATTTTAGCGACTTATGGTCTGCATACAACTCAACCCTTTCACCAAGCAAATAGTGGCGCTAAGACTTAAGCACAAAAACTATGGCAGCTAACTCTAAATCGTGGGTAGGGTAATTCTTCTCATGGGCCTTTAACTGCCTTCCACCATATCATATCACCCTTCCCTCTTGCATTAAAACCGCGCCAAGCCCTGTCCCGCAAGCATCGATATAAACTGTGAACGATTTACTCCCATTCGACAAAACTAAAACTGGAGCTGTCCTCAATGCCCTCTTCAAACGTTGGAATGCATCGTCACAGTCAACATCCCAAGAAAAGGTCAAATTCTTTTTCGTCAACCATGTAAGTGGGGCTGATAGCAAAGTCCTTGATGAACTTTCTATAATAGCCCGCTAAACCAAGGAAACTTCTTACTTCTGTAGCGTTCTTAGGAATCTTCCAATCTTGGATTGCTACCACCTTCGTGGGATCCACTGGTATCCCTTCCTTAGAGACCACATGCCCTAAGAACCTTACTTCCTTTCTCCAAAAATGATATTTGGAGAACTTAGCTCTGAGTTGATGTGCTCGAAGAGTCTCTAAAACTTCCTTAAGATGTAGGGCATGTTCGTCCTCGCTTTTAGAGAATATCAACATACCATCCACAAAGACCACCACGAACTTGTTTAGAAACTCCCTAAACACCCTACTTATCAGGTCTACGAAATATGCGGGTGCATTTGTCAAACCAATAGGCATGACGAGCCATTCGAAGAAACCGTCAGGAGTCCTAAAAGCGGTCTTATCTACACTATCCTCAGCTACCCTCAACTGATGAAAGCCTACAGCTAAGTCCAACTGCGAGAAAACCAAAGCACCAACCAACTGATCGAACAGGTCATCTATCCTCAGCAATGGGTGTCTATTCTTCTACGTGAGCTTATTCTGCTCCCTATAGTCCACGAACAATCTAAGCGAACCATCAGCCTTTGTAGCAAAAATAACTGGAGCACCCCACTCGGAGATACTTCTTCTTATGAACATTTTCTCAAGCAACTCTTTTACTTGTTTATTATGCTCCCTCCTTTCTCTTGGAGCCACATGGCGCACAGGCAATGCAACTGGCTTTAGATTGTCCACTAAGTATATACGGAAATCTATCATGCGTTTTGGAGGTAAGCCCCTAACCTACACAAAGACATCTACATACTCACGGACTACTCGAACAAATTGCAAATCATCAATAGATGTGTCAAGAGATTCTAGGTAGCTAAGCATAAAAGAACCCTTAGGATCACAAGAAATATCGAGAGTATTTCCCAAACTAGTCAACAGTCTAACTACCCTCTTTTCAAAGTCGAGAGTGGCACCATACCTGGCTAGCCAATCCATTCCTAGAATCAACCCATAGCCCAAGAAGCCAAGCACATAAGCGTTGCATTCGAACTGAACGCCGTACACATATATTCTCAAATCCCGACATAACATAGAAAGATGAGTCGTACCCCTAATAGGATTTGAGACAATAAAGGGATCCATAAGTAGACTAGCATTTATGTGCAGTGTTTCAACTAATGAAGCAGATATAAACGAATGTGAAGCGCTAGAATCAAAAAAAGTTCGAACAGGACGATCAAAAAGGAAAATAAATCTTTCAACAGAAATGTTTCCACCTCTCTTCTGTCCTGGTGCCATGAGAGCATGAACCTGCCCTCCAGAAGTAGGTTCTGTCCTCTTCTCTTGCCCTTGTCCTAGCCTGCTCGGGTAGTCTTTAATCATATGTCATGCCTCACCACATTGGAAGCAACCCGTCTTCTTCTTCCTACAGTCCTTGCTTAAGTGGCCCGGTGTTCCACAATTAAAACACCATTTCTTCCCTTGGCCCTTGTTATCCTTACTACCTTTCTTTTGTTGTTGTTGTGCTTTCTTTGGATCTATTTTCTTATCTGGTGCCTTAATTACATTAGCACCTTTCTCCTCTTCATGCATCAACGCCATGTCAACAAGATTCTCGAAAGTAGCCCCCATAGGAATGCGGGACATCGCCAACCCGTGTAATGGTTCATGCAGAACCTTGGCAAATCTCAAGGCCTTCTTATGTGGGGTATTAACTAATTCCATCCCAAATCTTGCTAACTGGTTAAACTTGTTAACATACTCCTTCATAGACAAACTCCCTTGTTTCAAAGCCAAGAACCTTTCCATGTATAAACTCTCCTCTGCTTGTGAAGGAAATTTCAACTCGAACCTTCGTCTAAAGTCTATCCACGTCTCCACTGGACGTCCTCCATTAGTTACTTCCCACCAAAAGGAAGCTTCATCCTTCATCAACCAAGCAGCTAGATGAACTTTCCTTCCCTCGTCTATCTCAAAGATACCAAACAAATCCTCCACTTCCTTGAGCCAATTCCGAGCCTCCACAAACATAGTAGTCCCATAAAATGGCTTTCCACCCATCGCACAAAAGTCTTTTCATATCTTAGAAAAAGCATCTATACGGCGAGGAGGAGGAGGAGCGGCTGCAGCTGGGGGAGGAGGAACGTCTGCTGGGCTTGCGGCAGTAGCCCTGGCCTGTAGATACCTTCTGAGCCAAACTGGTATCTGTACGCCCTCGGGTATAACGGGTTCCTCAGACATGCTGAAAGGAAAAAGGAAGACATTCAAAATAGAGAAAAGAAAGATAGATATATGGCTTTTGGGGATTATGTTTTTCATAATAAATTTTTCTCTTGAAAACACCTTTAAAACAAGTTTTTGAAAATACTTCTTAAAAAAATGCTTTTGAAAATGGTTTTCAAAATCTTTTATCTGTTTTGGTAACCTTCAACTCTGATACCATGTGTGACACCCCACTTCCGTTAATGTCACTCACTAAGGGAATGCATTAACTTTCATGGAGTATTATAAGAGTATAGAACAGAATATCACAAGACCTATATATAAAATGGTACTTAAGAAAATTCAAAATTTATTCATTGTAGCGGAAAAGCAAAACATGTCTGGTTACAACATCAAAACCATATACTAAAGCCGAGTACACAAATATCCATCTTGTACAAAATTATTATTAGAGTACGTAAAAGTAAAACCATAATCCCACTCCAAATTTCCATACTGGAAAAGAGATAAAGTTGAGCATTACTTTCAACACTTCCAAGCACTTCAAGAAGAAAGAAATCGAAGTCAAGCTCCACTAGTCCTACCCTGAGGACCTTGGGGGGGGGAGGAAGAAAAGAGGTGAAACAAAAAGGGGTCAGACATAAGTCTGGCAAGTCTAGTGACTTTAACAATATAATCAGTAAATTAACAGGATAATAATATAAACTGGATATAAGGGATGACTATAACATAAGCAGATATGACAAGGTAAACAAGATGAACAAGATATAATGTTGATTGCGCTTCTAATCACTATAAGATAATTCCTACACCGCACCAATACTAGTTCCATACTGAAAGTTGATCCCTCTTACTAAACATAATAATAATAATAATAATAATAATAACAACAATGATGATGGTAGTTTCGTGTACTCCTAGCTGCTATCATAGGTGCCGCTTGCTCCTATCTCCACTAGTTGTACCCACTACCTTCCCCATTCGATCGGCCCCCTAACTTGTAGAGACCCATGCTGGTCCCATAGTAGGGTGTATCACTTCCTAAAGTGGCAACCCGATACAACTAAAAGGCACAGCTTATACCTACACGATGCAACATCGTCTTACCTACCAGCCCGCACCCACGCACGCACAGGACTGCGTTGGACTTGCACTGCCATCGCTAACTCTTTATTGACCTCTTAAAATCAACCCCAGTAAGCGTGTCTCCGTCCTCGACATAGTTCGGGCTCATATAGATACAAAATGGGTTACTGGTTGAAAAAGGTCCACCCACATGACACAAGCTTCCCTCCTAAGCTTGGTCCCCATTAGGAATTCCCACTTAACCCCTCTTTATCCATGTTTAATCACATGTATCATCTTGGTTAAGTGTTTTAATTATGTTTCACATGCTACCCATGTTACCCACTTAACCCTTTTATCATTCCCATGTCTTACCACATGTCTTATCTTGGTTAGGTGTTCATTAATTCATAATAATCATAATCTTGCAAGACCTCCCACATTAGATTGTCGTTTTGCGGTTGTTGGATATGCCGGGCGGTTCCGGGCAGTCTTATACTGCAATCGGAATCTAACCTCTTGTCTTTTCATTATTACGTATCTAATTTCTTCCTTTGACCTATCACATTAGATTACCAAATTGCGGTTGCTGGATGTGCCGGATGGTTCCGGGCAGTCTTATACCGCAATTCGAATCTAGCCTCGTGTCTTAGGCGTTCACTATCACTTTTTTGATTCAAGTCCCAATTTTAAATCTTGGATTAAAATATATTCCAACTGCCCATAATTTCCAATCTAAATTATGTTTATGATTTTTAATCCAAATTAGGCCTATAATATTATGTATACATGTTATGCCAAATTATGCCCAAATTAATTTGTATCCATTGTTATTAATAGTTTATGCCAAACATCATGTATACAAATTATATCCAACTATGCCCAATCCAACTTATGCCAAGTCTCATGTATACAATCTATACACAATTATGCTCAAATTGATTTATGCCAATAATCTCATTTTATTACAAATTTCCCCAAACTTTTCCCAATCGTTCAAATGTTATTCATATGCAAATCTCAACACAATATGTTAGGCTCGAAGTTAGCCTAATCTCATAAAAAAAGGAAGAGAAGAGGAGAAGAGAATCAACATCAAAATTGGCGTAAACATAAGAACAAGCATATGAAACATAAACAAGCATATAACGATAAACTGGATAAGAAAGGCATATGGCAGATTTATGGGTATGGATCTAAAAGATAATGATTCACAAATTTGATAAGATTCATCTCAGTCACAGGCATATACATTAGATCCAATTTACAATCCTATAACAATTACTTTTAATTTAATTATATGTGAAAGTGACAAAGACTCACAGCGATAGGATTCTTAGAAATTAGGTGTTGTTGTAGCAATTCGGATCTTGAATAATCTCTACTTGATTGATGTAGATCTAATCTTCTAATTGGATTATTGAAGAAGAACTATCTCTTAATCTTTAATTTGATTTTGGTTGGGGAAGAATGGTTAGGTTAATTTAGATTAGAGCGGCATGGAGGTGCCATGGATGAATAACAATGAGATTAGCATTAGGTTTAGGGGTATTTTATAGATGCTCTAGGTGAATTAGGACCCTTAGATTAGATTAGGATCCATCTGAACCCTCCAAACCAGAAAAACACGTCATCCAGCCAATCCAAGAAGGACACATCAACTCTAGACCATCAAAACTCGTCTGGCCAGATCTGTGCCGATGGGGGTCGACACCCCTATAGGGGGGTCGACACCTATGTCGACTCCCCTAGGGCGGTCGACACCCAAGAGCGGGATATTTCCCGCTAACCCATGTTTGGATGATTTTGATTATTGAATTCATTTTTGATTTTTAATTATTATTTTACTTTAAATTTTTCTTTAGGTTGAACTCTTCTAAGCCTCATAACTTGTCCATATGATGTCCGATTTACGCAAACTCAGACTCTATCCCAAGAAAAATTCTAAGATGAATGCAATGGCGCAACCCGTATTCTTTAACTATATCTTATGTCATATTTTAAAATTACAGGTTGTTACAAAACTCCCTTTGTTAGATCAAAAATTGGCTCTAACACCCTAAATAATAATAATTCTACTTAAATGAAATCAAAAACGACGAAAACACACAATTTATAGTGGTTCGGCGTTAAATAGCCTACGTCCACTTTCTACTCTTTGGATTGATGATTTGAATGCAAGCACAATAGTAATTCTCACTCAATTTCTACTCATACAATGTATTGATTCACTCAATCTCCTTCACAGTATGCTCCAAAGGATGATTATGATCTGAATAGGTTAGTGAAATTCAGATAGCAATGGAGTTTGAGTTCTGAAAATGCTAAAAGAACCTTCCAAATGCCTCTTGATGGTGTATTTATAGGTGAAAAATGCTCCTGGGATGGCTCCGATTCGGATCCACGTGGCCTCCATTCCATCACTTGCGGGTTCGGATATCACAAGATGGTGCCAGCACATTGAGTTAGTGGATGAACGTGGGAACGTGGCCTTCTAACCGCTCCGAACTTTAAGGGAACGTGGGTGTGATAGTTGCAGTTCTGAGTGCATGGGTTCAGATCGAAGTCCTTCGGTTGAAGGGATGGATCGGGTTTGTCTTATCCAATCCGGTTTGACCCAAGCCCCTTCTTTCTCTACTTTATGCTGACTTGCTCTGGCCAAACGATCTCCGATCCGATTCAGTCCTTGGAGTGAATGTTCTTCATTACTTGATCATCTAGCTTTGTGTAGCCTAGTTCACAAAGTAGGCTAACATTTTGCCCCCTCAAAGGACGCTTCTATTGAAGATCGAGTGTGCTTTGACATTATTTGCCCATTAACCTTTGAATTCAAACTGTTGAACAGTCGCTTCCATTTGTGTGTAGGGATGCGTTGCTCCATAAAGTCGTGTTTCTTGCTGCTTATATATACACCATGTAATGCATAAACTATTTTCTTCATTTTACATAATTCTAAGATTTCTTCTTGATGTCTAGTGACTCTTCCAGGTAGACTTCTTGTATATTTTTCTTTGAGTTTAATTCGCATGCTAAATTAAAGTGCACGATTTCATTAGGATTCGGTTTCCGGTCCGAACCCAGGGTGAGATCAAGGGGAAAGTACCACCGATCCAAACGGCTCCCCTTTTAACCCTTTACTACTAAATTAATGGGCCAAACATACATACATGGGCTTGTATTCTAGTCCGAACGGAGTTAAAGACGGGGAATATAAAGAGCCATCTTGAACCTATATAAGTCTGCCGCTCTTCTTCTTCTACCTCCCTTTCTTTTATCATTTTCATCTTCTAGGTTTTACATCGAAACCCTAGTTCTCAAAAACTTAGAGAATTTTCACGCTAATCTTCGAATCAAACAAATAGGTAGGTTTATAACTTCAATTAATTTCATAATAACTATTTTCAGTTAGGGTTTGTGGTTAATTTGGACGATTTGGGTATGGTGTTTGTTTGACCTTGACGTGACGACCTCCTCCCATCTCCATCTTCGTCGATGGCCTTGTCACCATCTCAAGGCAGTTGCAGAGGAGGCCAGAACCTAATACTAGCCAAGCCAATGTATAAACATTCGGTTTTGACTTAGGTCTTGGCACAAAGTTGGGTTCGGTGTTGGCTGAGGAAGAGAAAGGATGGAGAAGAAGAAGAAGAAGAAAAGAGGAGGATTTGGGATTGGTTCGGGTGGAGAGACATAAGAGTGAAGACAATAGGGGTTTCATCTAACTGGATCATATCGGATTGAAAAGTGAAGGGTAAAAGGAAAACAAGGCTTACTCAACCGGGTCGGGTCGGAATGAAAAGCAAAGAGAGAAAAGCATGGGCACTCAAGCCAATCCGGACCACTCAGAATATCCATTCCTGAACCGATCCGATTTGCATATAGAGCGTTAACTTCTGCTTCAAACCGAAACGTGATTTAACCCCGATCTGATCCAAAAATACATATCCGAACCGAACTCATCTAATTTAATGCACAAAAATTTGTTCAACTGGCTCGGTCATTGCTTGCCGTGATCTACAACTTAATGAACAGTTAGGATAGTGCCTTATAAACATGAGCGAACATTTAAGACTATAGTGAACATATTACTACTTCGTCAAACTTTTGCATTATGCTCTCATGTGTTTACTTTGCATCCTTTGCATACATAGCACACACTTTAGTTCACAAACGTCCATGGGGCGATACAGGCTATCTTACTCTAACTTATGTTATTGCTTCTTCATTAGTTTAGCAATCATGGTAGAGAGACGTTCATTTAGGTTAGCAGAAAAGAGAGAAGTTGCAGAAACATCTAAGAAACTCACTCTTGATGACATATCCTCTCCCTCAGACTCTGAATGGGATGATGAGGGCCCAGATTATGAAGTGGAAGCACACAATAGTGAAATACCTTCTGATAGTGAAGTTTCACTTGGTGATGAAGAGGAAGGAGGGGTAGGAGATGATCTTGCTTCCGATGTGTTTGAAACTACCACTATTTTGGAGTTACCCAAAGATTCTATTGAGTCGACGATCGATGATGATAGGCTCGTCCGAATATGTCTAAAGCATGGAATATTAAAAAGAGATACCCTGGTGCCATCGAAAATAGATCGCCCCCACAATCCACCAGAAGGATTTATGGCAATTACCCGATTGATGTGTCTGGTTGGGGCTATTCCACCATTTCTGCCTTTTGTCGTCGATTTTCTGAGACAGATGCGGATTTCCCCCATGCAATTACATCCCAACTCTTATGCTTATTTTTACACCTTGTATATAGCATATAAAGAAGTTTTAGGTATAGAGCCTACCTTCGATGACGTCCACCTTTTTTATAATTTCAAGCCTCGGACTCAAGAGACTCCCTCCTTCTCATATTTTGAATCAGTCCCGAAAAGGAAAATTATTATGGTTCCATTTAGCAGCAAGGCTGGCAATTCTAAAATTGAATGGTTTTGTATCAGACAGCAGCCGGGGTATGCCAGGAGATGGACCAAATCAAGTAAAGCACTGACCTTTTAGATTTCAATTTTAAGTGCTCATGCCAACGCGTTAATTTTTTTTCTTTTTCATTCGCAGTTGATAACCCAAAGCAGATATCGAATCAATTATACATTTATCGTTTGCATCGGCTTCTTAATAGCAATCAAAAGTTTCTATCCATCGATGAAGTTCTGAAGGATGAGTATCTCCATCATCACGGGTTACTATCTATTACCCATAGTATAGGTCATGGGACGGGTCCATATATATACATACCTCCGGTCGACATTATTCCTGAGGTGGATGAGGGCTCGAAAGGTCCAACAATACCTCTTCAGACTCCACCTTCTCCATCCTCAACTTAGGACGATGAGTTAGCCAACATAGCTGAAAAGCATAGAGAAGGGTATATCGTCCCTGATGACGCTATTTCTCCTGAGAAGTCAACATCCCCCAAAGAGCTGCCAATAGATGCTTCTCAAGGAGATGCTCCTACTACCGACGATTCCACATTTAAGGGTTTAGGAAATCTTTCCCCGCCCGAAACTATCTATACTTCAGAGGACTTTAGCACGAATCCTTTAACCTTCACTTCTTCAGAGGAGACTACTCCCGTGAAGGCCAAAGAGCCCACTCATGCTAGTTTGGCTTCAGACTCGGTTTTGTTGGGGGGAACACCACTTAGGATGCACATAACACATTAGCACCGCACGTCACAGCACCCATGTCCTATGTGAGCATTAATTCCGAATTCCACTTATATTATTGTGCAGGTACAATGTCTCGGCCTTACTATGATGTTAGGAAAATTCGCCGAAGCATGTCTAGACCTCCTTCCGACACCAAGCGTGATTGTTGTGATAGCCGGGGCAGAGATGACAGAAGGCCTCATGATTCTCATCGACCACACACCTCACTCTCTCGTTCTCCTGTCCGGTGTGATCCAGACAGGTATAAGAGCCACCAGAGTCGTCGTGGGGAAGATACATTGCAATCCAAAGAACGAACTTCTCCTCAAGACAAATATAATAGAGAAAAAAGTCCACCGAAACACACCGATTCACGAGACAAACACAAAGCTTCTGAGAAGCGATCTGAAAAAGGCGATGCAACCATCATCCCTGCTAAGCGGAAACAAATTGAACTATCATACTGCAAACCCCCACCACTAGATGCTGAATCCAAAATTAAACTGGCATATCTGGAGAAGCAGTTCCCAGATCATTACTTTGAGAATCTAACTTTCTTACCTGCACTTGAGCTTATTTCTTCAAGGTGGGCGGATGAGGCTAAAGCAATGATTGACGCATTTAAGAAACAATACTCGGAGATGTACAAGTATTCACGCAATCTCTCTAGAATCATTCGGGCCTTAATTATGGTTATTGATTCAATGAAGAAGGCTGCAGATTCCGATGAGAATGCTTTAAAAAATTTGGAGAAGGACTTCGAAGATACACAGGCTCAACTCGTCATTGCTCAACGAGATGCCAACAACTTCAAACAGCAATTTGAGGAATTACAAAAGCGTTATCATGACTTGCTAGAATCTCATACTCAAGAACATTTGGAGTTGAAGAAACAAGCAGAAGATGCTAAGTCAAACAGTGTCAAAATGCAACTGACTTACAATACTCTTGAGCAAGAAAAGGCCGAGTTGGCGAGGAAGAATGTCGAGCTGGAGAAACGAAATGCTGACTTGGAGTCTATGTTAATGGTAGCCGAGACTAGGGCTGCCTTAGCTGAGGGGAATGTGGATAGCATTTTTAAGTCTGCTGAAGAAACCCATAAACAGCTATCAGAGGCTTAAGAAGAATTGCACGGCTTTGGCGAACTAATGA
Source organism: Allium sativum (assembly GCA_030737875.1). Classification (NCBI taxonomy): domain Eukaryota; kingdom Viridiplantae; phylum Streptophyta; class Magnoliopsida; order Asparagales; family Amaryllidaceae; genus Allium; species Allium sativum. The sequence continues at coordinate 612,627,950 of CM060926.1, forward strand.
TTGAATTCTTTGTACACTTAATCCGTCACCGAAACGTCTCTTGGATCGAAGACTATCCGACTACCTTAGTTCACGTATGAAGTCAAATCATCGAATGGGAAAAAGAGGAACTTAAGGTAGACTTCGTTGATGAAGACAAACTCATGGAGAAGTATCTAAGAGATGATGAACTGGCACGTCTGGCCGAGGGGCGTCGCCTTATTGCTGCTGCCATGGAGGAAGAGAAACACCTGGCCAAACAAAAGAATATCCTTGAAGTTGGTTCTTCTTCTGCTACCGCCGAAACTACTGGAGTTGAGGGATATGATCCCGAAAATCCGGGAATCCCTAGAGCGTCTCTTTTGTCACCTATACCCGAATCAACGTCAGAGACGGTGGCCGCCCTAATTGAGAAATCATCAGAAGGTATTTCTATCTTTTCACCTCAATTTATCAAGGTCGTCTCCACCTATCATCACATCATTGGGCAATCGATCGGGGATCCTTTATTTTCTCCTGAGTTGATAACTGTTGCTTCTGATTCTGTAGGTGCTGAACCGGACGAGAACACTGACGAGCCTTGGGAAGCCTCCATTGGGGAAGAATCCGTGGAAAAGACTCAAGAAGGACAGGATAAGGCTACCATCGTCGAATCCGGAGGGGGAGCTGAACCGTCTAATGCCGACACTTCTCACGATGACGAAATAATAGATGCCTTGAAAGACGACGATGGTAATGAGGGGCATGAAGAAGATCCTGACGTGGCTGTAACTGGTGATTCGAAAAATGCTGATGACATGACTTTGGCTAACATGAAAGCCGAACAAGACAAGCGCATGCAGCTGAAAGTTGAGGACTTTAACCCCGAAAGCCTTAAGCCCCTTGCGGTGGTGGATCCTGGATCGAGGTTAGTTGTTAAGATTTCAACTAGGTCAATTACAGAAGAGCTTGCTAAAAAATCTTCTCTTGATTCCAGTGTTCCGACTCTTGGGAAGAAATCTACCGATTCTGGTACTTCAACTTTAGAGAAGAAAAGGCCAAAGCGTCTCATGTCTGATGCTGAAAAAGAAGCTAAAAATGCTCTTAAGGCTGCCAAAAAATCCAAGTCTGCTCCAAAGCCCAAGTGATAATGTGCTTTGTTTTATTTTATTTTGATATTCCACTGGTCCGCTATTATCGTAGTGAATGCGACCCTCGCATCTTTTGCTTAATCTTCCTGTATAAACTTACATGTTTGTGAATAAAGTGGTTTGTTCCTGTAATGTCTGATATCCGTAAATTTAACATTTAGGTAAAAATGCAAACGAACTACATATCATATCATAGTTATATAATAAAATCATTATTCAGGGGAACATATGTACATATATATGCCCCCAATCAATCTTGGATAACCGATTAAGACTTATCTAAGATTGATTAAATTCAAAATTCAACTGTCCCCAATTCTCTGACAGGGCCATATTCTTTTCGTCACTGATGCTTATTCTTTTTAGCATCTTTATACTCTCCTGTCTCATAACCAGGTTATAGTATTACTGAGGCGGTCTCTTATCGGGGTGCACCTTCATGCCTCAAGGGACGTCGTTTTCCCGTCCTTAATACTCTCTCTTGTTTCATGAGAGTTAGAGTTAGGAATGTCGTCTTCCCATTCTTTGCATCTTATCATGCAAACGGTCATTTTGTTTACTCCTGCACATGGGTTGTCTCCAATTTTTGAATTTTAATTTAGTGTTTTTTGTTTTATTGTCACGACAGAATAATGGTTAAAGATATAAATAATGCAGGAAAGTAAATGGCACACGATATTTTTATAATGGTTCAGCTAAGTCGTAGCCTACATCCACTTCATAATCCTTTTTTCATATAAACAAACATTTTAAGGCAAGTCATGCCTTTTTACATGGCTTATAAAAAAGGAAGACATTAGCTCAGGTATCATCACAAGTGCTGAGCGTTCCAAGCTCTGGGAATCTCTTACCGTCCACGGTCGTTAGCTTTAATGCTCCTGTATCAAGCTTCCATTGGATGGTGTATGGCCCTTCCCACTTTGGACCCAACTGGGTTGAGGGCGGGAAGACTCGTTTCAACACTAAGTCTCCTGGTTCGAAGGTTTTGAAGCGAACTTTCCAGTCATAATAAAGTGCTACTTGATGTCGGTGTCTTGAGGCACGCATGTCTGCTTCGTCTCTTTTTTCTTCAACCATATCAAGAGACTCTAGAAGGAGTGTTACATTTGTCATCGGGTCATAGTATGCGACTCGATGAGAAGGGACTTCCAATTCTACCAGGATTACTACTTCTGACCAGAAGGAAAGTGAATAGGGAGTATGGCCAGTGGCCATCTTAAAGGTTATCCTGTAGTCCTACAAAGCTAGTGGCAACTCATCTACCCACTTGGCTTTGGCCCGTTCCAACTGCTTCTTTAGAATAGATTTAATGACCTTGTTTATTGCTTCGACCTGGCTGTTTGACTGCGGGTGAGCTACAACAGTATACCGTTTATCAATTTTGTACTTCTGGTAGAAATTTTTGAATTCGACGCTGTCAAACTATGTCCCATTATCAGTTCTGATGGTCCTCGGTATCCCAAATCGATAGGTAATGTTTCTGACCACAAAACTGATCACTTTTCTTGCGTGATCGTTGTTAAAGGTTCAGCTTCTACCCATTTCATGAAATAGTCCACGGCGACGATAGCGTACTTATCTCCCCCTCTGGCAATAGGTAACACTCCAATAATATCAATCCCCCACATGGCAAACGGCCAAGGGCATACCATCGACTTGAGCTGAGTCGGAGGTGCTCTGGGAATCTTGGCAAATCTTTGACATCTGTCGCAGCGTCGTGAATAATCAGCCACGTCTTTATTCACGGTAGACCAAAAATATCCACACCATAATACTTTCTTTGCTAGGGTTTGGCCTTTGGTGTGGTCCCCACACTCACCTTCATGTACTTCTCGCAGTACACGTTTGATGTCGTCGTGTGCGATGCACCGTAGTAGGGGCATTGAAAACCCTTGGCGATAAAGGGCGTCGTCCTATATAATGTATCTTGCATGCTTACGTCTTACAGCTCGTCTTTCGCTCTTCTTCAACGGGAGGGTTCCATTCTTGAGAAAATTCTTGATCGATGTCATCCATGATTCTCTCTCTGGATCGACATCCAAGGCTAGTTCCACTTCCATCAGGTCGAAACTCGGTGATTCCAAAACCTCTATCGGAATCATTTCAGTTTCTTTGGGATTATCAGAACTTGCTAACTTTGCCAACCGATCTTCTTTCTGATTTTCCGTTCTTGGAATATGCGTTATGCTATAATGCTCCAAACTACCCAGCAACTCCTTTACCTTTTTGAGATAAGTAACGAGTCGAGGCCCTTTAGCAATAAATTCCTCCCGAACCTGACATACAACTATCTTGGAATCGCAATATATATCCAGTATCTTCACACCCAGTTCCTTGGTGAGTTTCAGCCCGACAATCAGGGCTTCATACTCAAAATCGTTATTGGTAGCAGCAAACTCTAATCGCAATCCATAGTAAATAGATCATCCTTCAGGAGTTGTTAAAACAACTCCCGCGTCTGACCTTCGATCATTTTTGGCTCCGTCCGTATATAGCTTCCACGGACTAAGCTCTAACTCTTGGTCCAAAGTAACTACCTTGTCACCCACCATTTCCTCTTTGGGAATTGTGAATTCGGCTATAAAGTGGGCCAATGCCTGCCCCGTTATTGATTTCTGTGGCTGAAAATTCAAATCAAATTGACTCAGCTCGATGTTCCATTTAAGTAACTGCCCCGATGCTTCGGGATTTTGCAATACATGTCTTAAAGGTTGATCGGTGTATACAACTATCGGGTGAGCCTGAAAGTAGTGACGAAGTTTGCGGGAAGCCATCAGGAGGCTATAAGCAAGTTTTTCTATATTCGAATAATTATGTTCTGTAGCAACTAGCTTTTTGCTCACGTAATATACAGGCCGCTGGACTTTATCCTCTTCACGTACCAACGCTATACTGACGACATGAGATGATACCGCTAGGTAGACAAACCAATCCTCATGTTCCACGGGTTTTGATAATATTGGAGGCTTTTCTAATAAGTCCAATAAATTCTGGAATGCCTCCACATAGTCAAGGGTCCACTCAAAATTTCGTTTTCCTCTTTTTATTAGATCGAAGAAAGGCACACACCTATTTGTGACTTTGGAGATAGACCTGCTCAATGCAACAAATTTTCCGGCTAGGCTTTGAATATCTTTGATATTTCGTGGTTCTTCAATATTCCTTATTGTTGCTATTTGACTAGGGTTTATCTCAATTCCTCGAGAACTCACAATAAACCCAAGGAATTTTCCAGATGCGACCCCAAACGAGCATTTTAGGGGGTTTAACTTCATTCCATACCTTCGAAGAATATCAAACATTTCAGCTGAGTCCCTTGTATGGTCGGAAGATCGTTTAGACTTCACAAGCATGTCATCCACATAAACCTCCATGGTTTTCCCGATTTGATTATAAAACATGTGGTTGACCAAATGCTGGTATGTGGCTCCTGCATTCTTCAATCCAAAATGGCATTACCACATAACAATATAACCCCAAGTCTGTGATGAAACTTGTATGCTCCTGATCTGGTATGTGCATGAGAATTTGATTGTACCCCGAATAGGCATCCATAAAGGATAAAAGCTCATGTCCAGCCATCGAATCTACTAGCTGATCAATTCTGGGAAGAGGAAAGCTATCCTTCGGGCAGGCCTTGTTCAAATCAGAGAAGTCGATACATGTACGCCACTGCCCATTAGATTTTTTGACCAGGACAGGATTTGATATCCAATCGGGATATTTCGAATCCTTAATGAATCCACTATCCTTTAATTTCTCTACCTCTTCTTTTAAAGCTGCTGACTGCTCTGGGCATAACATCCGTCTTTTTTGTTTGACTGATGGGTACTTTGGATTAATATATAAAGAGTGGCTCATAATGGCAGGCGAAATCCCACACATGTCAGCGTGAGTCCAGGCAAACACATCCAGATTTGCCCTTAAAAAATCAGCTAATTCTTTCGCTCGAACTGGATCTAGTTGCGAGTCGATCTTTAGTACTTTTGTCGAATTTGTCTCATCAATAGGTATATCTATTGTTATCTCGTTGGGAGTCGCCTTCCTATCCTAGGGTTATTTATCCTCTCCGAGATCTATATCCTCGAGCACATCTAAGGGCGACTCTCTTGGGGCTGGACCCCTTAATTGCTATGCTGAGTATTCCTTCGAAGAGGGAGAATCGTCCTTAGTTTCTATATTCAACCCCTTCATTAACATGTTCAACTCCGTCATGTAACAAGCTCGTCCCGTAGCTTGGTCGCCTCTCATTACCCCAATTCCTTCGTCAGTCAGGAATTTAAGCAGCTAGCACCAAGGTGTAATACATGCCCTAAACTCAGCAAGGGCCGTTCGGCCTTGGAAGGTGTTGTAGGGTGACTCTACATCCAAAACTACAAACGGCCGAATCCTCACTCTCTGGCGATCTCCCTGCCCTAATGTCACTTGTAATTCTACGTAACCCATCGGAGTCGTCGACACCCCGTTGAAGCCATGTATCCATCCTTCGCAGGGCTTTAGATCTTTTGCTTCAAGTCTCATTTGTTCAAAAACTTTCTTGAAGAGGATATTGACCGAGCTCCTGTTGTCCACCAACACTTTATGGACTAAAGCAGGGCCGATGGTCGTGGTAATTACCAATGGATCTTCAGTTGGGGATTGAACTCCGGAATGATCTCTACTACGGAATATGATGTCATCTGACATCATTTTTGTTGTTTTACTGGAGTGATGTCTTCAAGGTTACTGCATTCTCCTACCTCAAAATGCTTGGCGGCGTTGATATACTGATCCATCACTTTGAAACTACGACTAGCTAGGTGGGGTCCGCCTATAATGGTATTGATAACGATCCCCTTACCTTTCTGCTGGGCTGTGGGTTTTGAAGTTGGCTGGTTTTGGTCCAGCGCTTGTCCCCCTTGCCCCCTGTCCCTTGGGGCAACCTTGTACTCGTCTAACTTCCCTTCCCGCAGCAATCTTTCAACTATATCTCTCAAATGACGACATTCGTTGGTGGAATGACTGTGGGTTCCATGGAACAAACAAAGCTTTCCCATTGCGATCTATTTTTCAATGGAGTCTCTGGGTGGTGGTTTTTTGTATTGCAATATGCTATATGTATCCAAGTAAATATTCTCCAACGTATCACTTAATGGCTTATAGTTTTCAAAATTCTGGAATCTGGGTCTTTTACTAGAATTATTCCCTCGGTTCCTGTTCCTTCTATTGCCATTCCCATTCCTGTTGCTATTACCTCCGCTCTGGTTGCCGACGTTTACATCAACTTTCCCCGAACTATCACTGGATTACTTCACAGCAACATTACTTTGGACATCTTCCCTCGAGGCCCCTTCGGACTTTCTCTTCCTATTTGCTTGAGCTTCTTCTTGTCTTAAGCAAATGCTAGCCTTTTCGTATAACAATTCTCTAGTAGGAGGGGTTTCCCAGACAAGTAATCCCCGAATTCTGTGTCAGGGTCAACCCCTTCTATCAAGGCCATAAGAATAGTGGGCTCGTGAGGGTCACTAACTTTGGTGACAGCCAGGTTGAAGCGGTCTAAATATGACTTCAAAGATTCTCCTGGGGCCTGTTTAATCCGTGACAACTCTATGACGCTCTTGGACTTTCGGGCGTGATGTCGAAACTGGTTCATAAAGCGCTCACTCAATTCTTTGAAATTTGATATCGACCGGGGAGGGAGTCGGGTGAACCACATTAACGCCACTCTTCAAGATAAATTGTAAAGGCTTTACATTTTACAGCATCTGGAGCTGCTGCGGCATTCATGAACCATGCATACCTCATCAGATGCTGCCCTGGGTCCATTCTTCCTGAATACCGATCCATCTGAGGCAAGTTGACCTGCTGAGGGAACTGGAAATCCAATATATCATCTGTGAATGGGGTATTACTTCGCTCAATACTCCAGTCCTCATTAGTGTAACGCCGGCTTTCGGACATAATCTGATGCACCATCGCCCATACATCGGCATTTGTTAATGTCTGCACAGTTTCTCTAGGTCTGATATTCGGATTACCCCTAGGCTCCTGATTAGGGGATGGCCTTCTGATTCTAGCGGCGGCTGCTCTACACTGCTCCCTATGCTCCCGCTCGATCTCAGGATGAAGGGGTTGGAGAAGTTGCTATTGCGTAGGATTCATAATGTTAGGATCCCTGGGTAGAACATGGGATCCACGCATGGGCAACAACATAGGCTCTTTCAAGCTCTAGTCATCAGGTCCTAACACACGAGCGACATCTTCTTGGGATCCTAAAGATCCAAAAGTTAGCTGATCAAGATTCTGAGGTCGTTCAAGTGGCCTTATTTCACGAGGACGTCCCTCATCTGAAGAAGATGAATCGTCTACAGCAAGGCGGCGTGTTGGGGAAGGTGTCTTTTGCCTCCGAAGCTCCTAAATTTCCCTACTCATAGTGATCATGTTCTCTTGCATGCGAAGACTGACACGCTTATAGGCTTCCAATGTATCCTTAGTACTCTGGAGCATGTCAAGAAAGCATGAAAAATCTCCTTGGGTGACGGGTGCAGATGGGTCAAGCTGATCATTGGTCATAGCGGCTGGAATCGGAGCATTGGAGGGAGCTCGAGTAGAAGTTCCATCTTCATTCTGGTTCGGATCGGATCGGAGCAAGGTAGTAGGATCAGACCGGTTCGGATGGGGGGAGCGAGTGACCTCAACGTCTTCTGATCGGCTCGGATCGGAGTCACCTGCTCGGATCGGACCTTCCTGACCGGAGCAGCCTGCTCCAGAGTCTTGTCCACGCGACCTCGTCAATACCGTGGCTTGTTGATCCTCTCTAGCATCGTTCCCCCAACGCCTTGTACTTCTTTTCCTTTCGTTTTGGCCATAGTGTTCGATTCTTCAACGGTTCACCAAAAGGTACTTAAAGATGTCGAAAATAGAGGATTAACTTCTTTGAACTTGAAGGTCCAAATAGTGAATGATAATCCCAAAAAGCGAAGAATTCAAAGAATTCTCAATGAAAGCAACAAAATGTTAGATCCCAAATTGGCTCTAACACCCAAACTAATAATAATTCTACTGAAATGAAATCAAAAACACACAATTTATAGTTGTTCGGCGTTAAATAGCCTACGTCCACTTTCTACTCTTTGGATTGATGATTTGAATGCAAGTACAACAGTAATTCTCACTCAATTTCTACTCATAATGTATTGATTCACTCAATCTCCTTCACAATATGCTCCAAAAGGATGATTATGATCTGAATAGGTTGGTGAAATTCGGATAGCAATGGAGTTTTAGTTCTGAAAATGCTAAAAGAACCTTCCAAATGCCTCTTGATGGTGTAATTATAGGTGAAAAATGCTCCTGGGATGGCTCCGGTTCGGATCCACATGGCCTCCATTCCATCACTTGCGGGTTCGGATATCACAAGATGGTGCCAACACATTGATTTAATGGATGAACGTGGGAACGTGGCCTTCTAACCGCTCCGAATTTTAAGGGAACGTGGATGTGATAGTTGCAGTTCTGAGTGCATGGGTTTGGATCGGAGTCCTTCGGTTGAAGGGACGGATTGGGTTTGTCTTATCCGATCCGGTTTGACCCAAGCCCCTTCTTTCTCTGCTTTATGCTGACTTGCTCTAACCAAATGATCTCTGGTCCAATCTAGTCTTTGGAGTGAATGTTCTTCATTACTTAATCATCTAGCTTTGTGTAGCCTAATTCACAAAGTAGGCTAACACCCTTGTTATCAATTTTGAAGCTCGAGGGTTCGCCTTGCCGAACTTTTTAAATAATTCTATGGGTAAATTCATTATCTTTCTACAGAGTAGAGATATTATCAATCAATGTAAGTGTAATGATAAGATTGGCGACGACAGTATTTTTCCTGTTGAGCGCATCGGCTACAACATTGGCTTTCCCTGGAGTATACAAGATGTCCATATCATAAGCTGCAAGAAATTCTAACCAACGTTGTTGTCTCAGATTCAAGTCCCTTTAGGTGAACAGATACATCAAGGATTTATGATCTGTATATAATTCGAACTTCTCACCCAAAAGATAGTGCCTCCATATCTTTAAAGCAAACACGATGGAAAACAACTCAAGATCATGAGTAGGATATCTCTTCTCATGTGTCTTCAATTGACGACGAGTGTAAGCAATTACTTTGTCTCTTTGCATTAATATCGCACCAATACCTTTAATAGAAGCATCAGTCTAGACTTTCAAATCTTGATTGCCATCAATAATGTTCAACACTGGAGCAGTGGTCAACCTCAATTTCAGCTCTTGGAAAGCTGCCTCGCATTCAGGTGTCCAATTGAACTTCGTATGCTTCTTTGTAAGCTTCGTTCATGGATAAGATGGTTTTGAAAAATCTTTAACAAATTTCCGATAATAGCCAGCCAATCCCAGGAAACTTCTGACTTCAGTAGGCGTGCTAGGCTGCTTCCAATCTTGAATGGCTGTGATTTTACTGGGATCCACTGAAATTCCTTCCTTCGATACTACATGACCGAGAAACTTCAGTTCTTCTTGCCAGAATATACATTTAGAAAATTTGGCCTTTAATACATTCTTTCTTAGAATTTCCAAAACTTGCTCCAAATGTTTCTCATGTTCGGTAGTTGATTTAGAGAAGATTAAAAGAGAAGATTAAAATGTCGTCAATGAAAACCAGCACAAATTTATTTAGTACATCGCGGAATACTCGATTCATCAAATTGAAAAAATAAGATGGAGCGTTGCATAAGCCGAACGGCATTACTAACCGCTCATAAAATATGTCTGGACCTCTGAAAGCTGTCAAAGGAACACATGGCAATACGCAGTTGATGGAAAACTACTGCTAGGTCCATTTTAGAAAATACTTCAGCTTCATTCAAACGATCCAATAAATCATCTATACGGGGCAATGGATATTTATTCTTGAGTGTCTGCTTATTTAAATCTCGGTAATCCACACATAGTCTGAGAGTACCATTTGACTTTTGGACAAACACTACTGCTGCACCCCAATTCGAAAAGCTGGGACTGATCAAACCTTTCCATAAAAGCTGTTTAGTTTGATTACCCAGTTCTTCTTTCTCTTTCCATGTCATTCTCCGAATAGGATGCACGACTGGCCTTACATTCGATACTAGATCAATCCTGAAGTCAATTTCTCTTCGCGGATGTAAGCTATCAACCTCTTCGAACACATCCGCATAATTCTTAACAACTTGAATATCTTCAATAGCAGTGGGAGAAACCTCAAGAGCAGCCCAAAATTGTTTTCTATCTGAATCTGAGTCTGCACAGGGTATAACAACATTGGCAAGCTTTATTTTAATTCTGACAATTCTTTCTGCACATTTAACTTCAGCCTCATATTTGGTTAACCAGTCTAGCCCAAGAATGATATCGAATTCAGAAAAATCTATGATAATCAAGGTGCAAGGAAACCAATAATGGGAAAAATAGATGGCCACTTTACAATACACACCGAGAATAAGAGAACCTCCTATTGGATTATGAACTCTAATCGATTCCTTATGGTTCCTTTGTTTTAATTCAACTTGTTAACCGTATGGCTTGAGATAATGCTTTATGATGCACCTGTATCAAACAATACTTTAACTTGTATATTATTGACAGTGAGAGTGCCTCCCAAAACATCTGGCCTTTGCCGACTAGCCGAGGGTGTTGGATTTTCTGCTACTTCATTTACATGAGCTATTACAGACTCCTTTAACAACAGGAAATCCGTTGCAACACGACCTATTTGGTGGCACTTATGGTACTTCCTTTTACTATGAGATCTCTTTTGCTTCTTAATAAATTTAGTTCCATCATTATTTTGTTTCTTCGAAGATTTGCAATTCCTTAACAAATGCCCTTGCTTATGGCAATTATTACATATGGCAGTCGTTGATGGTTCTTCTTTAGATTCAATCTCTTTCTTATCACCTTTAGGCTTCTTACTAACCTCATGCTTCGTACTTGCCTCAGGGCTATCAATTTCAAACTTCCTTTTGCTGCTGGAGATGCCTTCTTCTTCGTCTTCCCAACCATGTTGTTTACCAATATACTCATAGCGGTAAGCCATTTGTATCATCTCTGAAAATGAGAGATTCACATGAAAAAGTACTCTACCTTCGTATTTCTTTTGTAGTCCTTTGATAAATCTCAGATTCTTCCTTGTGGGATCTCGAACTAGTTTTGGGGCAAAGCGAGAAAGTTCATTGAATTTATTTTGATATTCTTGGATGGTCATATCTCCTTGTTTTAGATTGTAAAAATCATTATATAGTTGCTCAGTTGCTTCTGAAGGAATAAATATTTCTTTAAAAATTTATTTAAATATATCCCAGGTAATATTTCCTTCTGGATTTTCCTCAGTAATAGTTTCCCACCAGATTAGAGCTTCGTCTTTGAGTGCCCAAGATGCCAATAATCTTTTCTGATCATCTCTCTGCTTTAAGCCTTCAAAAATTCTCTCAGCAGAACGCATCCGTGCCTGTGTTTCAATTACGGATTCTTTGCCGAGAACTGTACTCCACCCAGATTTCGATATTTCATTACTAGAGCTTCAAGATCTGGTTCTTCTTATGGGAGCACGATTGGCTCATTAGATCGTCGAAACATTGAATTAATTCTTCTGTTTCTGCCACCCATTTTCTACTATGTCTGCAAATAGCAAACAAAGGGCCAGGCCAACAGAATAGATATTGTAAAACATAGAGGCATATATTCAAATGTAAATGAATCTATGGTGGTGTATTTTATTCTGCTGTACTCACCTAGGACATTACTAGTCCTATCTATAATGAGTTATTCGTTTTAGAATAGTGCTGATACCACATCTGTCTGGTTTGTTTATATGTTATATTCCGAGTTAAGTTTAACCAACACTCTGATACTAACTGCGATAACACCAAACTCCCGTAGTACGAAAGCAAGGATAATCATTGGAGTATAACACATAAACAATAACAACAGAACAAAAATATAGAATTACAGTAGATAATGTACATCAAATTACACTAGAAATAACATATCATCAGAGTTACACAGCATAATAGGATAATACTTAGTACATAATACAGTTTCAACTTAATATAAAATGTCTGCAGCGGAATCAAACATAATATGCTAAATGAAGTCTGAACAACATCGTAGAAATGATAGGATCCATCTTCAGCTCCGTAGCTATCCAGAATGAACCTGCTAAAACCTGAACACAAGGCTGCCCGTGTGGAAAGAGGGCACCCGAGTTTGCAATGTGAAACAAACTACGAGTCAGTCATGGGACTGGTATGAGAAATCCTACTTAACCCATTTAATAATAAGGCTAATCACAGGACCACGCCGCTAACGCAGAACTGGAGGATAGAGTTTTACCTTATAATGGTCAAAAAATGCTTGATACGATAAAATGAATTTGATATTATTATTAGTGTATATATGTTTCAAAAACATTTCAATCATAATGTATCAATCATAGACGGCATAACTACCATATACTATGTCGCCTAATATAGGTTTCCAATCAAAACCGCATGGGTCGTATTAGAAGTTGGATTTCCATCATGAACCAAGGCAAGGGATCGTCCTTACCGAATTCGAGACAATCTAGCCCATGTCTTAGAAAAATTACTCAGTCAAGCCCTTAGGAGCCACAGGGCCAGTCCACACATATGTTAGTGGATTATATTAAATTCCTAAACAATACGTCTCCCCGCCCTATGGGGCGTAAATAAAGAGCCACAAGGGACTCCAATCCGATGTACCTCGCTTTACATTATCCACGTAAGTAAAAATGTCTGGGCTCCATACCATGGCACCACTTCTAGCTATAAAGAAACGTATGTTCTCCCTGGATCCTTCTCCCGTTTCTGGTTTATACTGGGGTGTGAGGCTCGCGAAACAACGCTATACACAAAGCTATGCTAAATGAAGCTTTGCTTTGATCATTAGCCACAAGGCTCTGCTTTTCAATAATAAGCCTTGATCATTTGCATCTTGGCATGTCACATTGGCAATTCACGCCATGCGACTGATATCTACCAATATATAACCTCTGAGCTCGTACATCTCAAAGAAGGGTGTTAATCAAGAGAATAAATTCTCCGCCACCAAACAGATATGTATTAAATAGAAATCAATCAGCACAGAATAAAATCCAATGTCAGACATGCATCCATTTACAAATCCGTTCTGGGCTTGAACGAAACCGAAGATACCTTATTCCTCATTCCATATGTCTAATACAGAAGAGAGGCTCTCGCATATTCGGACATTCAACAAGTACGTCCGGACAACCACCACTTTAACCCTTTCAAGGCAACAACTCAAATCAAAGGCATCACAGTCATCCATTCGATGTGAAGATCGCCGATCTTCAACCACCGTCTTCGAAACTTCGACTTCCAATCATCGTATAATTATATGAAATGAGAGTTAACTCAGACTTTTCAAATAATTCTCGAATATATATAATTTGAATCATTCTTTTCATTTTGTATCATTTATAATATTTTATAATGGTTTATCGCTATTTTTATTTATTTAAAAATAGCCATTTTTAATTGAACGATGCTTCAGCTCATTACATGGCCCTGGCCCTGTTTTCACCAAAATTTGATTTACAAATTTCTTAAAATATAGATGTTGGATCTTAACAAATTTTATATCGTTGGAAAGATCTTTCCAAAATGAACCCAACGGTTCCAGTTTTTGAAAAATCAGATGGTCGGATCCTTCGGTGTAATCGTTTGAAGTTACGATTTCAAATCGCGAACTACAACAGCGCGATTCGTTTTATATTTATATATAAATATATAAATATAAATCATTCAACGATTTCAAACCATTTTCATTTCAACATTGATTTCTTTTATGTGAAATCATATATTACATTAAAATGAAATTTTTAATGTTAATTTTTTTAATCTCAACTTGAATCATTCATATGATTTCACACTTACATAAAAATGTGAATTTTTTTCCTTCATTCTTTTATTACATTAGAAAATGTAATCTTTTATTTCAATCTATTATTACATTGGAAAATGTAATATTTTATTTCAATCTATTATACATTGGAGAATGTAATCTTTTATTTCAATCTATTATTACATTGGAAAATGTAATCTTTTATTTCAATCTATTATTACATGGAAAAATGTAATCTTTTATTTCAAACTATTATTACATTGAAAAATGTAATCTTTTATTTCAATCTATTATTACATTGAAAAATGTAATCTTTTATTTCAAACTATTATTACATTGAAAAATGTAATCTTTTATTTCAATCTATTATTACATTGAAAAATGTAATTTTTTATTCAATCTATTATTACATTGAAAAATGTAATCTTTTATTTCAATCTATTATTACATTGAAAAATGTAATCTTTTTTATGTAAACACATTTTATATAACAATGGTCGTTTTTAATGTTTCATATACGTAAAAATGTAAATTTCCAATGTAAATACATTATGTAGCAATGTTTTATTTTAGTGTTTTCATATACATTAAAATGTAAAATTTCCAATGTAAATATATTTTATGTAGCAATGTTTTATTTTACAGTTTTCATATACATTAAAATGTAAATTTCCAATGTAAATACATTTTATGTAGCAATGTTTTATTTTAATGTTTTCTAATACATTAAAATGTAAATTTCCAATGTAAATACATTTTATGTAGCAATGTTTTATTTTAATGTTTTCATATACATTAAAATGAAAATTTCCATTGTAAGTACATTTTTACATAACAATGTTTTATTTTAATGTTTCATATACATTAAAATGTAAATTTCCAATGTAAGTACATTTTTATATAACAATGTTTTATTTTAATGTTTCATATACATTAAGATGTAAATTTCCAATGTAAATACATTTTATGTAGCAATGTTTTTTTTTAATGTTTTCATATACATTAAAATGTAAATTTCCAATGTAAGTACATTTTTGTATAACAACGTTTTATTTTAATGTTTCATATACATTAAAATGTAAGTTTCCAATGTAAGTACATTTTTATATAACAATGTTTTATTCTAATGTTTCATATACATTAAAATATAAATTTCCAATGTAAATACATTTTATGTAGCAATGTTTTAATTTAATTTTTTCATATACATTAAAATGTAATATTCCAATGTAAATACATTTTATATATATATATATATATAATAAAAATCTAATTTTCATATTATTCACACAATTTTATATAATGATATCTAATTTCAATTTAATTCCTATTTCGCTCTTAACTTCAAATAAAACCCAATGAGTGTCGCCCCTAGCTAAATACACCCATTCCGAACACAATGGGATATATTCCGTAAGCCAATTCAATTATTTCGATAAGTTTTTTATTTTAAATTTAAATATAAAACATTTAATTAATTAATTTGATCATACATTTTAATTTACCGGGGCCATATACTGACTTCAAAAATTCCCGAAAAATAAATCTAGCAATGTTTTGACGATACGGTCCTAACAAAATTAATTTTGTCCAATTTGGAGACTGTTTGAAACATGGCCATTTTCTGGTCGATCCAAATTGACCGAAATTGTTAAAACACATTTTCTTTTGCCACGCTCACATATTAATTTCAAAAATTATGAAAATTGGAATCCTGCAATGACATTCCGGTTCCAACAAGAGTGGTTTCGTCGAAAACGGAGGTCGTTTGCAAAATGGCTATTTATACGGGCTATATATCATATTAAATTCCATAACGACTATTCTGAATATTCAACTGGCCATAACTTTTGATTCCCGCTATGAAATTTCAATTTTTCGGATTCGTTGGAAAGATATTTTTAAACAGATTCTAATATTTTTTGTTTCACTAAAATCCAATTTATTTTGAATCATGTATATTCAGTCAAAGTTCGAATTCAAATTTTCAAACTACCGCACTATTTCTAACTCCTTTTAAAATTAAAATAAATATATTCGTTCTAACTTCGATTTAAATAAATTTTTAATCGTTATTATTTAAAATAAATTATTTTAACTATTCAAAATTCAATAAAATAGCCAAAATAAAAATCTTAAATTAGTTCTGATTTTCCGGGTTGCTACACCAATACAATGAAAAATAATGTTTTCCTATATAATGAAAAATAATGTTTTTCTATACAATGAAAAATAATGTTTTTCTATACAATGAAAAATAATATTTTTCTATACAATGAAAAATAATATTTCCTACACAGTGAACAATCACATTTTTCTATAAGCTATGTATATACAAATTACATTTTTAAACTGTTCTAAATATATTTTTAAAAATTCCTATTTTAATTTCAAAGTTATTTCTATAGAAATCCATATTTTTAAATAAAAGTATTTATAAATAAAAATCACATTTCTATAACATTAAATGTATATATATATATGTATATTAAAAATCTCAATTTTGACAATGATATTTTATTTAACAAAATCAATGCTATTTAAATAAAAAGCATATTTTTATTTCAACTCTATACATAAAAATCATATTTATAAAAATCTTATTTTTATTTTTAAAAATCATATTTATATTTTATTAAATAATGCTAATTTCATTTTTAAGGTAATGCTATTTCATATATTTTAAAAGTAAT
Organism: Allium sativum; assembly: GCA_030737875.1. Taxonomy (NCBI): domain Eukaryota; kingdom Viridiplantae; phylum Streptophyta; class Magnoliopsida; order Asparagales; family Amaryllidaceae; genus Allium; species Allium sativum. The sequence continues at coordinate 612,644,658 of CM060926.1, forward strand.
GTTATTTATATATTTTAAAACAATACTAATCATATTTTAAAAACCATATATTTACATCATACTTTTTGTATTTTATTTTAATTAAAAATTCAGATCTTTAAAAGCAATGTCAATTTATTTAAAATCTAAAAATAAAACAATGTTATAAAAAAACTCACTATTTTCAGTACTGATCGGTTCTATGTTGTAGATCTCGGAAAGACGATTCCAACGGACTCAACCTTATCAAATTCTGTTTTCGAACGAAAAAGATATGAGCATTTTAATGTTGACACTATTTAATTGTAATAAAATTAATTAGACAACACTTAGCTTAAACGTTGCTGAATAAAAACTTAAACCCTTTCCTTAATTTCTTCTTCCAGTTACTTTGCAGAAACCGTACCGTTCTCGACCAAAATCGACGCCTCCGCCCACCATATCCAATGATCGGACAACCATCAAGTCACACCACTTCATCCGCCTTGAACTGAGCCACCATCGGCCAGCGCCTGGTTATTTCCGGTCCCCCTTTGCATAGGAAAACCCCCTTGAACACAACTCAATTGAGCTCGAAAATCTCACAATACAAAAACAAATCTTAACCGTGGGGTTTCATGATCTAGTTGAGCTTAATATTTTTCCAATTGGTTGCCCCTGATTCGATGTGTGGATCAAAAGAAAAAGGATGAAGAAGATCGTTGCTCCCCATCCGTCAAAATGAAAGAGGCGAACCTTTATTTTTTAATAAACTGGCTGCGGAAAAACTAGGTCTTGGGTTTAGCATATTTTGGTGTATTTATATTGTATTTTTATTTTATTTATTTCATTTTAATTTCAATATAACTCGTATATCGTTCCGAACTCCAAATCAAACCCAACGACTATCGCTCCAAGCCCAATACCCCCATTCCGGACACAATGGGATATGTCCCATAAGCCATTTCGACCATTTCAATCAGTTTTTCTTTAAATTAAAATATAAATCAATATATATTGAATTTAAATGTACATTTTAATTTACTGGGACCACATACTGACTCCAAAAATTCTCGAAAATAAATCTAGCTATGTTTTGACGATACGGTCCTAACAAAATTAATTTCATCAAATTTGGAGATCGTTTGAAAAATGGTCATTTTCTGGTCGATCCAATTTGACTAAAATTGAAAAAACACGTCTTCTTTTGCCACGCTCACATATTAATTCCAAAAATATGAAAATTGGAATCTAGCAATAATTTGACATTCCGGATCCAACAAAAGTGGTTTCGTCGAAAATGGAGGTCGTTTGCAAAATGGCTACTTATTATATTAAAAAATATATATAAATTCCATAGCGAATATTCTGAATTTTAAACTGGACATAACTTTTTATTCCGCTATGAAATTTCAATTTTTCAAATTCGTTGGAAAGATATAATTAAACAGATTTAAATATTTTTGGCTTTACTGAAATCCGATTTATTTTGAATCTTGTACATTCAGTCAAAGTTCAAATTCAAATTTTCAAACTACCATGCTATTTCTAACTCCTTTTATGATTAAAATAAATATATTCATTCTAACTTCGATTTAAATAAATTTTTAGTCGTTATTATTTAAAATAAATCATTTTAAATATTCAAAATGCATTAAAATTGCTGGAATAAAAATTTTAAATTTATTTTGATTTTCCGGGTTGTTACAATCTCCCCCACTTAAAATCTCTTCGTCCTCGAAAAGGAATGGAGCTGAAAGTTGTTTAACTAAACAACTCAACTTTCATTCTTTAACTTTTCAGTTTCTAAGAATTTTCTAATTTTTCAAAAATTTGGCTAACACCCTAAATTTTCAAAAAATTTCGCCATAACCTCCTTTGTACGGTTTGATATTTAAAACCGCAACTTGCCTCACAGGGCCCTCATTAATCCAAAAGAAAAAGAAAAAGCCAAGCGGCTAGCCAATCGGCTCATAAAATCATCAAACCCAAACAAAACAGTAAATATGTACCTATTTGTCGGACATACAATTTTATTCCTTTTCTCTAGCCCCCATGCTATGACATATTCAATATATATATGCATTTACATGTATGCAATTTCAATAAATTTTCAATTCAGTTCAATATTTTGATTCAATTTGGTTTTACTTGTCATTCATTCTTTTATTGGTTTAATCAGTCCAGTATTTTTTCCAACTAATAATCATACAATACAACCAACAATCAATTAGTTGATTAAATTTTCAAATTTATAGCTTCGATATATATATACAAAATCATGTTTTTGATGCCAATTCACAATAATAACCCTATATAGTTTTGGTTCTCACAGCAGTCGATTGGAAACATATAGATATACCACTTTCGAAACTCGGAAATAAGCACTGATGATGATGCATCATCATCAAAATCATCTTCGGGCGACTAGAGTGTGATTCTATAACTACCCTGTAAATTTGAGACTTCGAATACATGCTTGCAAGGCATATATTCAAACTCTTCTTACACTCGATGGTCCAAACTCAAAATAAAATAAAATAATCAAATACGTTTAATAAGATTTAAATTTTCAAAAAAAATTGTTTTCATTTTTTATTTTTAAAAATAACACACTTCACACTCGTTCTAGGATACTACTGATTCTATCTCGAACGAGTAATTCTTATTGGATACTACTAATCTAATATCCGATGAATTCTTTCGTTCAGTTCTAATGTGTCTTGTTCTCGAGCTCGACAAACCAAAGCTCTGATACCAAATGAAACGACCTAAACTTCCCCTTATGGGAAAGCCCGGATTGAGTTGAGAACACGACAAATCAGAACACAAACAGAAGAACATTTCATTGCATATTTCAACAATTAACATAAAAGTATAAGAATATTCCAGAGTATGATTAATTATACAATAGAAAATAATATCAAAGATTTAAAATTTACATAGTAGTGGAAAATAAGACATAAGTATAATGCATAGCGGGAAAGCTTTCCGAATATAGCTCCAGCTGTAATCCAGGATCCTGTTAAATAGAAATCTGCAAAACCAAAACTACTGACTACCCATGTGGAAAATATGGGCACCCAGAGTTTAGGAAGGAACAATAAACTCCAGGTCAGTCATGGGACTGGTATTAGAACTCAAAACAGTTATTAATTTGATTTTAAAGTTAGGTAAATGAAGGGACCATGCCGTATGACACGGAACGGGTTTACCCTTAAGTATACCAGTGCATAAATAAACAGCACAATGCTAATTAAAGAAAAATGAAGCTATTATAAGACTTAGGTCCCATCACACAATGCAAAGTAAGCCGGAGGATAGAGTTTTACCTTATAATAGCCAAATATGCTTGGTATGAGAAATTTCTCTTTTATTATTACTATAAGTGCATATTGTAGAAATCAATTTCGAAAATAAATGCATCAATCATAGACGGAATGAGTGCCCCATCCCATTATGTCGCCATGTAGAGGTTTACAAATTAAAACCGCAAAGCTGGTATTGGAAAGTTGGATTTCCATTATGATGGCTCCTGATTCGAAAGATCTATCACGTAGTTCAATACTCAACGGCTTACATCCTAGCAAGAGAAAACATTGTAATGCACATCCGCACTATATCTAGGATATCAAGTATCTCCGCGACTTACGTCCCGTGCATGAGAAAACGCCGCTTACTCTATCCATATGGGAATCAGGGGTATATTCACTATCCCTCTGAGCATGGAGCGACCACACCCAGCTCATCTCGGTCGACCGAATCCATACTAATATCAAAAGCATACTGATCTGACAATCAGTTCACCATCATACCGGGGCGTGAGGCTCGCAAAGTCATGCTACACAAAGCTATGCTTTGATCATCATCCAGAAGGCTCTGCTTTTCAACAAAAGCCTTGATCCTTGCATCATAGCATGCCATATTGTCAATCTATACCATACCATTGATTTCTACCAATATATAACCTCAAAGCTCATAGGTCTCAGAGAAGGGTGTTAAGCAAGAGAATAAATTCTCCACCACCAAACAGATATATATTAGCAGAGATAAATAAATATAGCATAAAGGAATACAACGTCAAACATATTATCCATTTACAAGTCTGTTCTGGGTCTGAACGAAACCGGAGGTACCTTATTCCTCGCCCCATATGTCTAATATGGGAAAGAGGCCCTCGCATATTCGAACAATCTACAAGTATGTCCGGACTGCCACCACTATAGCCCCTTAAAGGTAGCTACTCTAATCATGGGCATCAATTGCAACTCATCCATTCGATGTGAAGATCGTTGGTCTTGCACCGTCTTCAATCTCTTCGATTGTTAGTTGTCGTATTCATTATTCAGAATGGGTTAAACCCGGTCTTTTCAAATAACTCGCATAATTTATAATTAGGTGCTATAAAAACACATCCAACGCCTCATTCCAATTCAGAATATTCTTTTATTCAAATATATACATTTTTAGGGAAAGGTTCTCATTGATTCTATCAAAGACAAATCCTTTTAAATTTATTCTTTTTAATCTCAAAAAACATTACTTAAGGATTATTCTAATTTAAGAAATTAATCTTATCTTTATCTGGGTTAAAGAACTAATGTCATTCTAAAAACACAGTTCATGATAAACCCACCAAATCATCTTCCATCAAAATAGAACCTACACGGAAATCATAACCGTGTATAATCAATATAAATCCCCGTATCAAACTAATGATATAAATGGAATAACGACAATGCTTTTTAAATTCCATATATAGTATTGGTCTTCATTCACAGGAGCTCATCTCGATTATTACCAAATCGAATTCCATTCAATTCCAATTTAATATATTAAATTGGGAAAACTTTATTTTGGAAAATTTCCATTAATCTTAATTAAAAGATAATAAATTCCAAATTATATTTTCACTGATAATTGGGTTAAAGAACAAATGTTATTTAAAACATTGTTCACGATAAACCCAAAAACCCAATTCTTTTATCCAATTCCAACTAAATATTAATTAATTGGTAAAATTTCTTAAATCTTAATTAAAAGATTTATTCTTTTCGAAACTGGGTTAAAGAATAGTGTGATTAAAGACACCGTCCATGACAACCCAAAAATTTAATTCTTTTATCGAATTCCAATTAAATATTAATTAATAGGTAAAATTTCCTAAATCTTAATTAAAAGATTTATTCTTTCTAAACTGGGTTTATGAATAGAGATATTGAAGACATCGCCCACGACAAACCCATAAATCTCATTTGATATTAAATATAAGGTTCTGAATAGAAATTATATCGGCTTATATTCAATATCAAATTCTGAAACCAACAAATATCGTATTGGGAATAACGATATATATATATATCTGCCAAATTCCCACAATATTCGTATAATAACGGAATCCATTATCGAAAAATTCTGAAGATAATTTCCATTCAAATCTATTCCAATATATATAAATATATATTGGAAAATTCTGGTAATTTTAAAACCATTTTCAAATCAAATGTATTTATTTCTAAAAATAATTAAATTATTATTCTAGTTGATAATAGTTCATTTCGATAAAAATATATTTTTATCTTTTCAAACTAGAATTTTTCATCAAAAATCTTTCCAAATCATTTATTATGATTTTACATAATTTTTCCATATTTTTAATAATTTTATTATCACCCGTACAGTCGGCTTCTAATAACGACCACCAAACTGCATCCGTAGCGACCTTTTCTGAAATTGATTTGAATATATCTCCAATCTAACCGTTAGATTTCAAATCTCTTATATTATTTGAAAATCTCTTTTCGATACGAACACAAAGGTTCCAGTTTTATAAGAATCCGACGGTCGGATCTCCCGTAATGTCAACTCGAAGTCAATGGTCGAAATTCGCGAACGGTTGTTGTGCGGCGCGCTGTATTCAGACCATTACATATATATAATACATATTATATATATTTCATTGATTTCCATTTTAAAACGTATTTTATAAATTATTTATAAATTCATTTTAAAACAATTTCAACTTCATTTTCAATTTTGTATCAAATTTGAATTTTCTTATCCAAACGATGAATATTTTGATGAATCATACTTACATTAAAAATTTACTTTTTTTTAATGTTACAATATTTTTATTCAAACAATGAATATTTTAATGAATCATACTTACATTAATAAATCAATGAATATTTTTCATTATTTATACATTCGATAAAAATGTGAATTTTTATTGTTTAAATTTTCTATTTCAATCAATGGTCATTGTTCTACTTTACTACCATATAAATGATTTACATTTTTAATTTAGGAAAACCTCTTTAATAAATCAAACATACAATAAAAATATAATTTTTATTGTCTGATCTTTTTATTTAACATAATTATTTTTAGTGATTTTATAGTACGAAAAAATGTAATTTTCATTGTTTAAACATTTTATTTTAAAACATTGAATATTTTCAATCATTTCTACCTACACAGTAAAAATGTATATTTTTATTGTTGACATATTCTATTTCACTTATTCTATTTCAAACAATGAATATTTTATTTATTCATACATACCATAAAAATGTGATCTTTATTGTATAAACATTTTCTTTTCAAACCACTGAATATTTTATTGGTTCAAACATCAATAAAAACAATATTTTTCATTGTTTAAATATTTTTATTCAACACATGAATATTTTATTCAACGCATAAATATTTTATATTCTTTATGGAATATTATTTTAAAATATTCTTTATTTCCCAAATTGGAATGAGACCCAGTCAATTACCATATAATGTGATTATACGGATTTCATACATCGCCTGTATACAACAATAATGATAAATAATCAATAAAAATTCATATGACATCCAGAGTGCAATTTACAACTGTGTGGGCATTAAAATAAATAAATAACGCTCATCACAGACCGTCAATCCATCGATTGACATACAACTAAATATTGGGAATAGTGTAAGTCAAATATCATCCCAATACCCATGTGGGGTTTTCAAACAACAACAGTTTTTTTATTTATGCAATTGGGCGATGTGTAAAATTTATTGTCCCAATCCATATAAGATAAATGTGTGTACATAAACAAATCGTCCGATTTGTAAATGAATATTTTATTTTCTTTTCAAAACAATTTTATGTCGTTCATATATATACGTTAAAAGTTATATTTTTAATGATAAAATATTTTATTCAACATATGAATATTTTATTTAGTTCATATATACAATACAAATGATATTTTTATTATTCACACGTTTTATTCAACAATCACATCACAATACAGTCCAAACAAACAATCATGGTTTCAATCAAAGGTGTCGGGTGCTACTAAGCACCTTTTTCATCCTAATATATATTTGACTGTGAATAAATTGAGTGAGGAGTTCTCACCTTTGGGATCCACTCCGCCAGTTTAATTTCTGAATTTCTAAATAGTCTAGATTTCCCCGAAATTCCAACGCAATCTTTTTCACGCTGTTCACAGTAAAAATCATATTTTTAATATGATGTTTATATATTTAAAAATCGCATTTTTAAACAACGATATTTATAAATAAAAATCATATTTTTCTATATAATGAGAAATCTTGTTTTCCTAATGTGATAACCCCAGACTCCCATAGTACGAACGCAAGGATAATCATTGGAATATAACACATAAACAATAACAACAGAACAAAAATATAGAATTACAGCAGATAATGTACATCAAATTAAACTGGAAATAATATATCATCAGAGTTACACAGCATAATAGGATCATACTTAGTACATAATACAGTTTCAACTTAATATAAATTGTCTGCAGCGGAATCAAACATAATATACTAAATGAAATTTGAACAGCATCGTAGAAATGATAGGATCCATCTTCAGCTCCGTAACTACCCAGAATGATCCTACTAAAACATGAATACAAGGCTGCCCGTGTGGAAAGAGGGCACCTGAGTTTGTAAGGTGAAACAAACTATGAGTCAGTCATGGGACTGGTATGAGAAATGTTACTTAACCTATTTAATAATAAGGCTAATCACAAGACCACGCCGCTAACGCAGAATGGGTTTACTTCATTGGATTGCCAGTGCATATATAAAGTAAATCTTTAAACAACGCAATGCTTTTTAGAAAAATGAAACCATTATAAGACTCAACTCTCATCGAACAATGCAACCCAAACCGGAGGATAGAGTTTTACCTTATAATGGTCAAAAAATGCTTGATATGATTGTATATATGTTTCAAAAACATTTCGATCATAATGTATCAATCATAGACGGCATAACTACCATATACTATGTCGCTAAATATAGGTTTCCAATCAAAACCGCATGGGTCATATTGGAAGTTGGATTTCCATCATGAACCAAGGCAAGGGATCGTCCTTACCGAATTCGAGACAATCTAGCCCATGTCTCATGACAAGTACTCAGTCAAGCCCTTAGGAGCCACAGGGCCGGTCCACTTATATGTTAGTGGATTATATAAAATTCCGGATCAATACGTCTCCCCGCCCTATGGGGCGTAAATAAAGAGCCACTAGGGACTCCAATCCAAGGTACCTCACTTTCCATCATCCACATAAGTAAAAATGTCTGGGTTCCATACTGTAACAACCCGGAAAATCTGGGCCAGTTTAAAATTTTTATTTTGGCTATTTTAGCGAAGTTTGAATATTTAAAATGAATTATTTTAAATAATATCGACGAGAAAATTTATTTTGAATATAAATAGAACGTATATATTATACGCGTCGTCGTTAGAATATAAATATTTATATATAATTATAAATAGAATTGAAAATGGCGCGGTAGTTCGATAATTCGATTTCAAACTTCAATTGAATGTACCGGGTGCAAAACAATCCGGATTTTAGTGAAACCAAAAATAATGGAATCTAATAGTGAATATCTTTCCAACGAATCCGAAAAATCAAAAGTTCGTAGCGGGAATCAAAAGATATGTCCAGTTGAAAATTCTGAATAGTCGCTATGGAATTCAGGCCCTTAAAAATGGACATTTTGCAAACGACCTCGGATTTCGACGAAACCACTTTTGTTGGGTCCGCAGTGTAAAGTTATTGCTAGATTTCAAATTTCATAATTTTTCGAATCAATATGTGAGCGTGGTAAAGGAAAACGTGTTTTGACCATTTCAGTTGATTTTAACCGACTGGGAATTGGCCATTTTTCATACGGTCTCAGAATTCGACGAAACTAGTTTTGTTAGGACCGTATCGTCAATACGAAGCTAGAAAATATTTTTCTGGGATTTTTCGTGTTCGTATGTGGCCCCGGTAATTTGAAATGTACGTTTAAAATTCAATATAGTGATTTAAATGTAAATTCAAAGGAAACTGATTGTAACGATCAAATCAGCTTGCGATACATATCCCATTGTGTTCGGAATGGGGGTAAAACGCTATGGACGACAGGCGGTGGGCCTCATTTTGATGACGTATGTAAAAGTCAACTTTTAAAAATAATAAAATAATAAATAAAAAAAAATCCTTCTCCCTTAACCAGGCCCCCCCCCCGATCTCATTTCCAAACTGAAAAAAAAAGGAAAAAAAAAGAAAATCCACCGAACCCTAGCGATCCCCCCCCCCACCTGACGCGCCATCGACGGCGGTCCCCTCAGCGCCCGTGCCCCTCCGATCATCCCCCTCCTCCACGCCTTCTTCTCCCCTTCTTCTCCCCCTTCGACGTGAAGGAATCCGCTCCACCAAAGCAAACCGCGAGCCCCCCTCTACCCAGCAGCGACGCCACCGTCGGCGCACCCACCTACCGACCCGACATCAGCCCCCCCCTCGGTAAGTTCACTGTTGATTTTTTTATTTACTTTAAAACTGTTTTATTTATTTATTTACTTTAAAACTGTTTTTTTATAAATTTAGAATAGAAAAAGATTGAATTTAGAATAGAAAAAGATTGAATTTCTATCATAAGAAGATTAGATTTTTTCTTCGCTTTAAGAATAGATATTTCTTTGATTGAATATAGATTTTCTTTGATTTCGAATAATGATTGCATTGAAGTGGGAAATGGATTTTCCCTAGAATTGAAAAAGAGATTTTCTTTGAAATGAAAGATTAGATTTTCTTGGAATTGAAATATAATTTTTGCATGATAGGAATTAAAAATATGATTTTTATATGTTGAACTAGGAATTAAAAATATGATTTTTATATGTTGAACTTCGAATTAAAAATATGATTTTTATATGTTGAACTAGGAATTAAAAATATGATTTTTATATGTTGAACTTCGAATTAAAAATATGATTTTTATATGTTGAACTTCGAATTAAAAATATGATTTTTATATGTTGAACTAGGAATTAAAAATATGATTTTTATATGTTGAACTTCGAATTAAAAATATGATTTTTATATGTTGAACTTCGAATTAAAAATATGATTTTTATATGTTGAACTTCGAATTAAAAATATGATTTTTATATGTTGAACTTCGAATTAAAAATATGATTTTTATATGTTGAACTTCGAATTAAAAATATGATTTTTATACATTGAACTTCGAACTAAAAATTCGATTTTTATATATTGAATAGCGAAATAAAAATTCGATTTTTATGTATTGAATAACAAAGTAAAAATTCGATTTTTACATATGTAGTGGCTACGGGCAACGAAGATGACGAAGATGCGATAGCAATGAAGATTTCTATCAATGAAGTGCCGCGGAGCTAGGATAGCTATAAGTGAGAACTTCTCACCTTTCAATTTCATTTTTCTAGTTACATATATATACTAGGATGCAGACGGTGCTTAGTAGCACCCGACACAATCGTCCACAGACCATGGACTTGTTTGTTTGGCTGTTTTGGTGATTGATTGCGATATTAGTTTGAATGTGGTTTGTGATGTGAAAAATCAAATCGGTAAATTGGTTAGGATTAGACGTGCGCCGTTATAAGGCGAAGGAGTAAGGCTAGGTTAGACTCTTACTCCAAAATTTGTGGTTTGCATAACGAATTGATTTGATTGATGTGTGAATGGCGTGGGCCTTCACTAGATCGGGGATTAGGCTAGGCCTTGTCCCGTTTCTAGTATCGTGCCGTTATGCCGCCGAAATTTTCTAAAATAAGTTAGAAAAATAAAAATATCATTTTATTGAATAAATGAATTGTATAGAAATTCATAGGTTGAAATAAAATGTTTTATCGTTAAAAATATAATTTTTAACGTGAAGTGAATAAAATAGAATATTCATTTACAAACTGTAAAGACCCGGAAATTCCCGCTCTTTGAATCGACCATAAACCACACAGGTCTGACCCAAAGGTTGGAAATCTTCGAATACTTTAACTTTGGGAATACAATACATCAGAACAATAACAGCAGACTTTTATTACATTACAATAATATAACATCAGAGTACAGAATATCAGAGTACAAATAAAGTAAACTACAGCGGAAGATAAATACAACAGATTTAATACATTAAACAGCGGAAGACTTCTAAGCTCTGGACATAGCTTTAGGCTTCGATCCAGGATCCTGTTAAAGAGAGAGATATCTGCAAAAAGCTACTCGACTGCCCGTGTGGAAAAGAGGGCACCCGAGTTTGCAAAGTGAAACAAACTACGAGTCAGTCATGGGACTGGTGTGAGAATTCTTAACTAGTTTAACTAATAGTAATAAGGCAAATCCAAGGACCACGCCGCTAACGCGGAACGGGTTTACTCCAATGGATTGCCGGTGCATAAACTAAAGTAAATCGAGAAATAACGCAATGTCTTTTTGGAAAAATGAAACCATTATAAGACCCAAGTCCCATCACACAATGCAACGCACACCAGAGGATAGGGTTTTACCTTATAATGGTCAAAAGATGCTTGATACGTATAAAACGGATTTGATATTATTATTAGTGTATATATGTTTTAATAAAAAGATTTGAATCATAAGTATCAATCCTAGACGGCATGGTTACCATATAGCATGTCGCCAATACTAGTTCTACAATCAAAACCGCAAGGGCGTATTGGAAATTTGGATTCCATCATGAGTCGAGGCTAGGGGCAAGATCCTCTCCGATTCGAGACACTCTAGCAAATGCCTCAGGATTCCCCGCAGTGAACCCTTGGAAGCGGTAGGGCCGGTCCCCGCCTATGGGCAGTGGATTAGTTATGCCTGAACACACGTTTCCCGGTCCCTTTGGACCTATAGTATGACCACCAACGGCCTATAAAAATAACGAGGCGCCTCAAAATCCATCATCCACATAAGTAAAATGTCAGGGCTGGCAGGTCGCTGACACCACTCTAGCTAGAAAGAAACGTGTGCACTCCCTACGGTCCATATCCCGTTTTTGACTCATACCGGGGTGTGAGGCTCGCGAAGTCACGCTACACAAAGCTACGCCTAAACAGGCCGTGCTTTGATCATCAACCACAAGGCCTGCTTTTCAACAAAAGCCTTGATCAATGCATCTTAGCATGCCACGTTGTCAGTCCATACCATACCATTGATTTCTACCAATATATAACCTCTAAGCTCGTGCGTCTCAGAGAAGGGTGTTAACCACCAAACAGATATATATTAACAGAGATCAACGAATGTAGTATAAAGGACTACAACGTCAGACATACATTCCATTTATAAACTTATGCCCTGGGTCTGGACGAAAGTCAAATCCGTACAAATCAACACTACGTCCGGATAACTACCATCTTAGCCCCGTCTTGGGAGCAAATCAATCAAGGACCTCAACACTAGTTACCCATTCGATGTGAAGATCGTCGGTCTTCAATCGCCGTCTTCAACTCTTAGATTTAGAACGTCGTGTAATCATTTGAAATGAGATTGAACTCGGTCTTCTCAAATGATTCTCGCATATATATATAATAATTTGAAAACATTTCCTATCGTTATTGATATTTGATAACGATCTATCGCTATTTTTATTTATATAAAAATAGCCTAAATTAATTTAACGACGCTTCGGGTCAATGGGCGACCCTGGCGCTGTTTTCAACCAAATTTGACTTATGCATATCTTGAAATCTAACCGTTGGATTTTGGCGAAATTTATGTCATTGGAAAGATCTTCCCAAAGCGGTCCAAACGGCTCCAGTTTTGGGAAAATCCGACGGTCGGATCTTTCGGTATAACCGTTTAAAGTTACGATTGCCGATACGCGAACTGTCGCGCGCGTTCCGTTTAATTTATAATTTATATTTATATATAAATATAAATCGTTTGACTATTCCAATTTCAAAAGCCTATTCTTTTTATCGCATCTAAAATGACGATAAAAATATCACTTGTTTTATTTACCCTAAATGTAAATTATGCTTTATCTATCATTTGTCTTATTTACTGAATGTAAATAAATTATATTCCTTTCTTATTCTATTTAGTTACCTAAATGTAAATAAATATATTCTTATCCTTTTCTTATTTATTTACCTAAATGTAAATAAATGTTTTATTTTTTACTTTTGCTATATTTATTTACATTAATTGTAAACAAATGTATCTAATTTCTTATTCATATTTATTTACCCTATTTGTAAATAAATAGTTTCATTTTCCTTTGCAAATCTTATTTACATAGTAAATGTAAGTAATTGTATTTCTTTTCTAATATTCCTTTTTCACCTAAAAAGAATACCTTACGTTAATTCTTTTCTAACCTTTCTTATTTAACCAAATGTATATTTTATCTTCTATCTTAACAAAATATATTTTATCTTTACTACTTTTTCTTTTAAATAAAATATTTATTTTGCTTTCATTCTTTATATTAAACAAAATGTAAATTTTGTTTAACATGGCCTAATTGACAATTATGTTAATTTTATTCATTAATCAAGTTTACCACAAAATGTTATTCTCATCGTATTTAACATTTCTAAACAAGATGTCCTTTTTAATCATATTAACATTAAATAGACAAAATGTCCTTTTTATTCATATTAACATTTTATTTTCTTTTACATAAGAAACTTGGTTTCTTTTACTTTTACATAAAAAGTGTTTTCTTTTCTTTTACATAAGAAAATTGTTTTCTTTTACTTTTACATAAAAAGTAATGTTCATTTTTCTTATTTCCTTCACATTAGAAAATAATGTTCATTTTCTTATTTTCTTTACATTAGAAAATGATGTTCATTTTCTTATTTCATTTTTCCTTTTATCCTTTTATTTTCTTTTACAAAGAAAATGTACTTTTTATCTTTTTATTTTCTTTTACAAAGAAAATGTACCTTTTATCCTTTTATTTTCTTTTACAAAGAAAATGTACTTTTCTTTAAATTAGAAATATGTTTTCTTTTTCTTTAACATAGAAAAATGTTTGCCTCTTCTTTAACATAGAAAAATGTTTGCTTTTTCTTTAACATAGAAAATGTTTGCTTTTCTATTCAATAACAAAACATGAGCTTTTGTTACATTTTTATTCAATAACAAAATATGCAATTTTGTTTCATATATGTTCAATAACAAAAATATGAGATTTTGTTTCATTCATATTCGATAACAAAATATGAGCTTTATTAACCATTCTTAAGTAACAAAATATGAGTTTTGTCAACCATTCTTAAGTAACAAAATATGATAAGTTTTGTCAACCATTCTTAAGTAACAAAATATGATAAGTTTTGTCAACCATTCTTAAGTAACAAAATATGATAAGTTTTGTCAACCATTCTTAAGTAACAAAATATGATCAGTTTTGTCAACCATTCTTAAGTAACAAAATATGATCAGTTTTGTCAACCATTCTTAAGTAACAAAATATGATAAGTTTTGTCAACCATTCTTAAGTAACAAGATATGATAAGTTTTGTCAACCATTTTTAAGTAACAAAATATGATCAGTTTTGTCAACCATTCTTAAGTAACAAAATATGCTAACTGGGTTTGTCAATTCTAAAATAAAGTATGACAACAAGTAAATTTTGGTTTTTGTTCTTATTTTTTTTTTTATAGATATACATTTGCTCTTATTTCTAATATGACAATTTTTGACACAAAAAAAAGGGGTATTTTTATTCTACATCTCTAACACAACAAGTTTGACATTTTATACTAGTACCACAAGTATAGCATAAATGATAAATTTATGTTTCTATCATAAATGACGTAATCTGGCTTCTAACATGATTGACAAATTTTGTCCTAACACAAATGACAGATAAAGATAAATTTTTACATATTCACATTTTTCTATGAATACTAATGACATATAAAAATGACTATTCTTACTCGCACACAAATTCAATGTTTAACTCGATAAATAAAACGAATACCTTATTTGTTCACAAATCCTACGTTTAGTTCGATAAATAAAAATGACTACTTTAATTTGTCTACAAATCTAATTCAGCATGACTAAATAAAATGATGCTTCAGTTTGTCGACAATTCTAATTCAACATGACTACATAAATGATATCTTTGCTTGTCGACAATTCTAATTACACATAAAAATGATAATTTTTATGCTGACTATTCTAATTCACTCATAACAAACGGAAAACGATAACTTTATGTTAACTACTTACATTACCACTTAACATATAAAATGATGATTTTACTTTAGCACATAAGAATGATGAATATATTTGTTGACCGTTTCAATTTTAACAAAAATGATATTTTTTTTTTCTTTTTTTTTTCATCATTCCATTTCAACAAAGCATGATAGTTTGGTTTCAACTAATTACCCTTTTAACAAAAGGTTTATTTTGTCTTCTGAATATGCAACTAAAAATTTAGTCTTTTAACTACAATGTTTATTTGCATCTAAACATGCAAATAAGATAAATATAATCTTTAATAAATGTTTTGTTGCAACTAAATTTGCAAACAAGAATGTATATTTCCATTTCTAACTAAAATACAAAATATAAATATCATATTTGTTTGCATCTAAGATTGCAAACAAAATATAGCTCTTTAAATCATAATTTGTCTACAAAAGTGTTTGTTTTGTTTTGTTTTCAACTCGTGTAAACTGACAAAGGTGATTATTTACAATAGTGAATGAAAATAAAAGAACAGTTTCTATTTCAACTATACTAATTGACAAGAATAAATGTTTTTATTTAACTACACAAAATTGGCTATTTTGTTTTTTAACCATTCTATATTGACAAAAGGAGTATTTTTATTTTCAACCTTTTTAATCTACAAGAATGTTTATTTTTGTACCAACTAACCAATTTGACAAAAATGTTTATTTTTGTTTCAACTAACTAATTTGACAAAAATGATTTATTTTAACCACAAATACAGGTATAACTTTATCATGTCAGATCCATACAATACAGTACAACACAAACAGATCAAGCACCCAAAATTTCATCACATCACAGCACAGATTAAATAACATACAGACAGATATTTAATTGAATAAATAATTTGATAAATTATTTAAATAAAAAAAAAAAATCAGGGATTCTCACCGATGATTTTATTTCTGTTCAGATCAGATTTGACTTTTCTTTGAATTTTCAAAGCGCTCGGTTGGTGCTCTAGTCAGTTCCATGGCCTAGCTCTTACGAAGATGATTCCAACGCAATCAGTTTCATCTAATTCTGTATTCGTATGACGGAGATACAAGCCTTTAAAATTTAATTACATAATTATTTTAATTAATTAAAATTAAAATTTTAATTACATTGGTTAACCAAAATCAGGCCTCCTTCTTTCTCTTCTACATTGAATTACTGGAACCCGTATAACCCATGGTCGATGCCCTAGGGCTTCCTGCCGCTCCACCCACGCCGCACTAGACTCCGATCAGAGACTGCCACACGAACGCCGAGACCACGAGCCACCATCGGCCAGAAACCCGCGCCACTCGCACCTCCCTGCGCCTCACAAACCACCCACGAACGGCGGCGGCTTCTGGGTCAAATTCGCCCACCTCGGTTTGCCAAACACCATCACGACCGTCCATTTTGTAGAGCTCTGAATGCTCTTCAATTTTCGTGCAGAAGCCATGTTTTAATTCGAATTTGTTTGGATGAATTTAGGGATCGAAAATGGAAGAAATAGGGCCATCGATTTGAGGACAAGGCGGCTGTATAGTTTGTGGATTAGGGTTTGTATTCTAAACGTATTTATACAGTATTCCTAGCGTATTTTTATTTATTTATTTCAGTTTTATTCAAATAAAATTAGTTTATCTTCACGAACTCCAAAATAAATTCAACGAAAAATGTTCCTAGACAAATACCCCCGTTCCGGACGCAATGGAACAGGCCTCGTAAACCAATTCGGCTATTACGATATATTTTTATTTAAATTAAATTATAAATCATTTAATTATTAAATTCGAACGTACATTTTAAATTACCAGGGACACATACGACCTCAGAAAAATCCAGAAAAATTATTTTTAGCTTTGTTTTGACGACACGGTTCTAATGAGACTAATTTCGTCGAATTCTGAGACCGTTTGAAAAATGGCTATTTTTAAGCTGATTAAATTTGACCGAAATTGACAAAACACAGTTTCTTTTGCCACGCTCACATATTAGCTCGGAAAATTCTAAAAATTGAAACCTAGCAATAATTTGACATTCCGGTTCCAACAAAAGTGGTTTCGTCGAAAACAGAGGTCGTTTGAAAATTGACTATTTTCAGTGGCTTTAATATTATTGAAAATTGAAAATTTTAAATTCTGGCATATTTTCCAACAAAATTCTTTAAAATAAAAATTTTAAATTGGCCCTAAAATTCCGGGTTGTTACAGTCGCCCCCACTTAAAATCTTTTCGTCCTCGAAAAGGCACTAAGGTAAAAGTTGTTTAATTTACTAACTAAATTTTAATTTTCTTTTATTAATTTTATTTGTTAGCTAACTTATCAAATATATATACTTTTATATATATAAAAATCATATTTCCAAAAATGGATTATATAATCAAAAATACGCTAATCATAAGCTTATCACTCTGAACTCATTCTAGGGCATTACTAACCCCATCTCTAATGAGTATTCTCATTCTAGGACACTGCTGATCCTATCTCTAATGAGTATTCTTATTGGACATTACTAATCCAATTCTCTGATGAGTCTTTTTTGTTCAGTTCTAACGAGTTGTACCCCAAAGATTTGAGCTAACCAGAGCTCTGATACCACCTGTAAAGACCCGGAAATTCCCGCTCTTTGAATCGACCATAAACCACACAGGTCTGACCCAAAGGTTGGAAATCTTCGAATACTTTAACTTTGGGAATACAATACATCAGAACAATAACAGCAGACTTTTATTACATTACAATAATATAACATCAGAGTACAGAATATCAGAGTACAAATAAAGTAAACTACAGCGGAAGATAAATACAACAGATTTAATACATTAAACAGCGGAAGACTTCTAAGCTCTGGACATAGCTTTAGGCTTCGATCCAGGATCCTGTTAAAGAGAGAGATATCTGCAAAAAGCTACTCGACTGCCCGTGTGGAAAAGAGGGCACCCGAGTTTGCAAAGTGAAACAAACTACGAGTCAGTCATGGGACTGGTGTGAGAATTCTTAACTAGTTTAACTAATAGTAATAAGGCAAATCCAAGGACCACGCCGCTAACGCGGAACGGGTTTACTCCAATGGATTGCCGGTGCATAAACTAAAGTAAATCGAGAAATAACGCAATGTCTTTTTGGAAAAATGAAACCATTATAAGACCCAAGTCCCATCACACAATGCAACGCACACCAGAGGATAGGGTTTTACCTTATAATGGTCAAAAGATGCTTGATACGTATAAAACGGATTTGATATTATTATTAGTGTATATATGTTTTAATAAAAAGATTTGAATCATAAGTATCAATCCTAGACGGCATGGTTACCATATAGCATGTCGCCAATACTAGTTCTACAATCAAAACCGCAAGGGCGTATTGGAAATTTGGATTCCATCATGAGTCGAGGCTAGGGGCAAGATCCTCTCCGATTCGAGACACTCTAGCAAATGCCTCAGGATTCCCCGCAGTGAACCCTTGGAAGCGGTAGGGCCGGTCCCCGCCTATGGGCAGTGGATTAGTTATGC
This sequence comes from Allium sativum, assembly GCA_030737875.1. Lineage (NCBI taxonomy): Eukaryota > Viridiplantae > Streptophyta > Magnoliopsida > Asparagales > Amaryllidaceae > Allium > Allium sativum. Next base: position 612,663,662 of record CM060926.1, read on the forward strand.
CTGAACACACGTTTCCCGGTCCCTTTGGACCTATAGTATGACCACCAACGGCCTATAAAAATAACGAGGCGCCTCAAAATCCATCATCCACATAAGTAAAATGTCAGGGCTGGCAGGTCGCTGACACCACTCTAGCTAGAAAGAAACGTGTGCACTCCCTACGGTCCATATCCCGTTTTTGACTCATACCGGGGTGTGAGGCTCGCGAAGTCACGCTACACAAAGCTACGCCTAAACAGGCCGTGCTTTGATCATCAACCACAAGGCCTGCTTTTCAACAAAAGCCTTGATCAATGCATCTTAGCATGCCACGTTGTCAGTCCATACCATACCATTGATTTCTACCAATATATAACCTCTAAGCTCGTGCGTCTCAGAGAAGGGTGTTAACCACCAAACAGATATATATTAACAGAGATCAACGAATGTAGTATAAAGGACTACAACGTCAGACATACATTCCATTTATAAACTTATGCCCTGGGTCTGGACGAAAGTCAAATCCGTACAAATCAACACTACGTCCGGATAACTACCATCTTAGCCCCGTCTTGGGAGCAAATCAATCAAGGACCTCAACACTAGTTACCCATTCGATGTGAAGATCGTCGGTCTTCAATCGCCGTCTTCAACTCTTAGATTTAGAACGTCGTGTAATCATTTGAAATGAGATTGAACTCGGTCTTCTCAAATGATTCTCGCATATATATATAATAATTTGAAAACATTTCCTATCGTTATTGATATTTGATAACGATCTATCGCTATTTTTATTTATATAAAAATAGCCTAAATTAATTTAACGACGCTTCGGGTCAATGGGCGACCCTGGCGCTGTTTTCAACCAAATTTGACTTATGCATATCTTGAAATCTAACCGTTGGATTTTGGCGAAATTTATGTCATTGGAAAGATCTTCCCAAAGCGGTCCAAACGGCTCCAGTTTTGGGAAAATCCGACGGTCGGATCTTTCGGTATAACCGTTTAAAGTTACGATTGCCGATACGCGAACTGTCGCGCGCGTTCCGTTTAATTTATAATTTATATTTATATATAAATATAAATCGTTTGACTATTCCAATTTCAAAAGCCTATTCTTTTTATCGCATCTAAAATGACGATAAAAATATCACTTGTTTTATTTACCCTAAATGTAAATTATGCTTTATCTATCATTTGTCTTATTTACTGAATGTAAATAAATTATATTCCTTTCTTATTCTATTTAGTTACCTAAATGTAAATAAATATATTCTTATCCTTTTCTTATTTATTTACCTAAATGTAAATAAATGTTTTATTTTTTACTTTTGCTATATTTATTTACATTAATTGTAAACAAATGTATCTAATTTCTTATTCATATTTATTTACCCTATTTGTAAATAAATAGTTTCATTTTCCTTTGCAAATCTTATTTACATAGTAAATGTAAGTAATTGTATTTCTTTTCTAATATTCCTTTTTCACCTAAAAAGAATACCTTACGTTAATTCTTTTCTAACCTTTCTTATTTAACCAAATGTATATTTTATCTTCTATCTTAACAAAATATATTTTATCTTTACTACTTTTTCTTTTAAATAAAATATTTATTTTGCTTTCATTCTTTATATTAAACAAAATGTAAATTTTGTTTAACATGGCCTAATTGACAATTATGTTAATTTTATTCATTAATCAAGTTTACCACAAAATGTTATTCTCATCGTATTTAACATTTCTAAACAAGATGTCCTTTTTAATCATATTAACATTAAATAGACAAAATGTCCTTTTTATTCATATTAACATTTTATTTTCTTTTACATAAGAAACTTGGTTTCTTTTACTTTTACATAAAAAGTGTTTTCTTTTCTTTTACATAAGAAAATTGTTTTCTTTTACTTTTACATAAAAAGTAATGTTCATTTTTCTTATTTCCTTCACATTAGAAAATAATGTTCATTTTCTTATTTTCTTTACATTAGAAAATGATGTTCATTTTCTTATTTCATTTTTCCTTTTATCCTTTTATTTTCTTTTACAAAGAAAATGTACTTTTTATCTTTTTATTTTCTTTTACAAAGAAAATGTACCTTTTATCCTTTTATTTTCTTTTACAAAGAAAATGTACTTTTCTTTAAATTAGAAATATGTTTTCTTTTTCTTTAACATAGAAAAATGTTTGCCTCTTCTTTAACATAGAAAAATGTTTGCTTTTTCTTTAACATAGAAAATGTTTGCTTTTCTATTCAATAACAAAACATGAGCTTTTGTTACATTTTTATTCAATAACAAAATATGCAATTTTGTTTCATATATGTTCAATAACAAAAATATGAGATTTTGTTTCATTCATATTCGATAACAAAATATGAGCTTTATTAACCATTCTTAAGTAACAAAATATGAGTTTTGTCAACCATTCTTAAGTAACAAAATATGATAAGTTTTGTCAACCATTCTTAAGTAACAAAATATGATAAGTTTTGTCAACCATTCTTAAGTAACAAAATATGATAAGTTTTGTCAACCATTCTTAAGTAACAAAATATGATCAGTTTTGTCAACCATTCTTAAGTAACAAAATATGATCAGTTTTGTCAACCATTCTTAAGTAACAAAATATGATAAGTTTTGTCAACCATTCTTAAGTAACAAGATATGATAAGTTTTGTCAACCATTTTTAAGTAACAAAATATGATCAGTTTTGTCAACCATTCTTAAGTAACAAAATATGCTAACTGGGTTTGTCAATTCTAAAATAAAGTATGACAACAAGTAAATTTTGGTTTTTGTTCTTATTTTTTTTTTTATAGATATACATTTGCTCTTATTTCTAATATGACAATTTTTGACACAAAAAAAAGGGGTATTTTTATTCTACATCTCTAACACAACAAGTTTGACATTTTATACTAGTACCACAAGTATAGCATAAATGATAAATTTATGTTTCTATCATAAATGACGTAATCTGGCTTCTAACATGATTGACAAATTTTGTCCTAACACAAATGACAGATAAAGATAAATTTTTACATATTCACATTTTTCTATGAATACTAATGACATATAAAAATGACTATTCTTACTCGCACACAAATTCAATGTTTAACTCGATAAATAAAACGAATACCTTATTTGTTCACAAATCCTACGTTTAGTTCGATAAATAAAAATGACTACTTTAATTTGTCTACAAATCTAATTCAGCATGACTAAATAAAATGATGCTTCAGTTTGTCGACAATTCTAATTCAACATGACTACATAAATGATATCTTTGCTTGTCGACAATTCTAATTACACATAAAAATGATAATTTTTATGCTGACTATTCTAATTCACTCATAACAAACGGAAAACGATAACTTTATGTTAACTACTTACATTACCACTTAACATATAAAATGATGATTTTACTTTAGCACATAAGAATGATGAATATATTTGTTGACCGTTTCAATTTTAACAAAAATGATATTTTTTTTTTCTTTTTTTTTTTCATCATTCCATTTCAACAAAGCATGATAGTTTGGTTTCAACTAATTACCCTTTTAACAAAAGGTTTATTTTGTCTTCTGAATATGCAACTAAAAATTTAGTCTTTTAACTACAATGTTTATTTGCATCTAAACATGCAAATAAGATAAATATAATCTTTAATAAATGTTTTGTTGCAACTAAATTTGCAAACAAGAATGTATATTTCCATTTCTAACTAAAATACAAAATATAAATATCATATTTGTTTGCATCTAAGATTGCAAACAAAATATAGCTCTTTAAATCATAATTTGTCTACAAAAGTGTTTGTTTTGTTTTGTTTTCAACTCGTGTAAACTGACAAAGGTGATTATTTACAATAGTGAATGAAAATAAAAGAACAGTTTCTATTTCAACTATACTAATTGACAAGAATAAATGTTTTTATTTAACTACACAAAATTGGCTATTTTGTTTTTTAACCATTCTATATTGACAAAAGGAGTATTTTTATTTTCAACCTTTTTAATCTACAAGAATGTTTATTTTTGTACCAACTAACCAATTTGACAAAAATGTTTATTTTTGTTTCAACTAACTAATTTGACAAAAATGATTTATTTTAACCACAAATACAGGTATAACTTTATCATGTCAGATCCATACAATACAGTACAACACAAACAGATCAAGCACCCAAAATTTCATCACATCACAGCACAGATTAAATAACATACAGACAGATATTTAATTGAATAAATAATTTGATAAATTATTTAAATAAAATAAAAAAATCAGGGATTCTCACCGATGATTTTATTTCTGTTCAGATCAGATTTGACTTTTCTTTGAATTTTCAAAGCGCTCGGTTGGTGCTCTAGTCAGTTCCATGGCCTAGCTCTTACGAAGATGATTCCAACGCAATCAGTTTCATCTAATTCTGTATTCGTATGACGGAGATACAAGCCTTTAAAATTTAATTACATAATTATTTTAATTAATTAAAATTAAAATTTTAATTACATTGGTTAACCAAAATCAGGCCTCCTTCTTTCTCTTCTACATTGAATTACTGGAACCCGTATAACCCATGGTCGATGCCCTAGGGCTTCCTGCCGCTCCACCCACGCCGCACTAGACTCCGATCAGAGACTGCCACACGAACGCCGAGACCACGAGCCACCATCGGCCAGAAACCCGCGCCACTCGCACCTCCCTGCGCCTCACAAACCACCCACGAACGGCGGCGGCTTCTGGGTCAAATTCGCCCACCTCGGTTTGCCAAACACCATCACGACCGTCCATTTTGTAGAGCTCTGAATGCTCTTCAATTTTCGTGCAGAAGCCATGTTTTAATTCGAATTTGTTTGGATGAATTTAGGGATCGAAAATGGAAGAAATAGGGCCATCGATTTGAGGACAAGGCGGCTGTATAGTTTGTGGATTAGGGTTTGTATTCTAAACGTATTTATACAGTATTCCTAGCGTATTTTTATTTATTTATTTCAGTTTTATTCAAATAAAATTAGTTTATCTTCACGAACTCCAAAATAAATTCAACGAAAAATGTTCCTAGACAAATACCCCCGTTCCGGACGCAATGGAACAGGCCTCGTAAACCAATTCGGCTATTACGATATATTTTTATTTAAATTAAATTATAAATCATTTAATTATTAAATTCGAACGTACATTTTAAATTACCAGGGACACATACGACCTCAGAAAAATCCAGAAAAATTATTTTTAGCTTTGTTTTGACGACACGGTTCTAATGAGACTAATTTCGTCGAATTCTGAGACCGTTTGAAAAATGGCTATTTTTAAGCTGATTAAATTTGACCGAAATTGACAAAACACAGTTTCTTTTGCCACGCTCACATATTAGCTCGGAAAATTCTAAAAATTGAAACCTAGCAATAATTTGACATTCCGGTTCCAACAAAAGTGGTTTCGTCGAAAACAGAGGTCGTTTGAAAATTGACTATTTTCAGTGGCTTTAATATTATTGAAAATTGAAAATTTTAAATTCTGGCATATTTTCCAACAAAATTCTTTAAAATAAAAATTTTAAATTGGCCCTAAAATTCCGGGTTGTTACACAAACCAGACGGTTTGTTTATGTACACCTATTTGAATGACATTGATTGGGACGATAAATTTTACACATCGCCCAACAGCACAAATAAAATATGTGTTTGATTGTTTGAAACCCCACACGGGTGTTGGGATGAAATATGAAGTTCACTCATCCTGATTGATTAAATATGTCGATCGATTGATTGACAAGCTGTTATAAGCGTTAGATATCTATATTTGATGCTTATACAGTGTAGTGCACTTTGGTTGATGGTTGATTATTTTTCAATGCTATTATATACATGTGTGGTATGAAAATCCATATAATTAATTTTATATGGTTATTGATTGGGCCTCATTCCAGTTTTGAAAAAGAAATATTTGAAAAAGAAATATTTGAAAAAGAAATATTTGAAATAAAATATTTGAAAATAAAGGAATATATGAAGCCGTGTTGATTAGATTGACGCCATTTTGACGTGATCGATATTTATATCGATTTTAAAACGATTTCGAAATGAATTGAATTGAAAACGATTTCGAAATGAATTGAATTGAAAACGATTTCGAAATGAATTGAATTGAAAACGATTTCGAAATGAATTGAATTGAAAACGATTTCGAAATGAATTGAATATATAACGATTTCGAAATGAATTGAATTGAAAACGATTTCGATATGAATTGAATTGAAAACGATTTCGAAATGAATTGAATTGAAAACGATTTCGAAAAGAATTGAATTGAAAACGATTTCGAAATGAATTGAATTGAAAACGATTTCGAAATGAATTGAATATATAACGATTTCGAAATAAAGTGAATTGAAAACGATTTCGAAATGAATTGAATTGAAAACGATTTCGAAATGAATTGAATTGAAAACGATTTCGAAATGAATTGAATATATAACGATTTCGAAATGAATTGAATATATAACGATTTCGAAATGAATTGAATATATAACGATTTCGAAATGAATTGAATATATAACGATTTCGAAATGAATTGAATATATAACGATTTCGAAATGAATTGAATTGAAAACGATTTCGAAATGAATTGAATTGAAAACGATTTCGAAATGAATTGAAAACGGTTTCGAAATGAATTGAATTGAAAACGATTTCAAAATGAATTGAATTGAAAACGATTTCGAAATGAATTGAATTGAAAACGATTTCGAAATGAATTGAATTGAAAACGATTTCGAAATGAATTGAATTGAAAACGATTTCGAAATGAATTGAAAACGGTTTCGAAATGAAATGAATTGAAAACGATTTCGAAATGAAATGAATTGAAAACGATTTCGAAATGAAATGAATTGAAAACTATTTCGAAATGAAATGAATTGAAAACGAGTTCAAATTGAATTGAAAGCGAATTTAAATGAATTCAAATTGAATTGAAATTTGAATTGAATAGAAATGAATATTTAAAACGAATTTATAAAGAAGAATTCAATTTTGATTTGAATTGAAATGAAAGTTGAAATTGCTTTTGAAATGAATTTTAAAACTATTTATATAATTCGTTTTAAATAGAAATCGACGAAATATATATTATATATATTATATATATAATATAATGGCCTGAATAGAACGCGCCGCGCCGCGGCAGTTCGTGAATTTCGACCATTTATTTCAAACGGACATTGCGGGAGATCCGACCGTCGGATTCTCCTAAAACCGGAACCGTTGGGTTCGTATCGAAAAGAGCTTTCTAATGAATATTAGAAATTTGAAATCTAACGGTTGGATTTGGAATTATGTCCAAATCAAATTTGAAAAAGGTCGCTGTAAGTGCAGTTCGATGGCCATTGGTGGAAATCGACTGTACGGGCCTTGATAAAATTATTAAAAATAGTAATAATTCGTGTAAAATCATAAGAAATGATTTAGAAAGAATTGGGATGAAAAACTCCATATTTGAAAAGATAAAAATAGATTTTTATCGAAATGAACTGGTTTTGAACTAGAAATATAATTCTATTTATTTTTAAATAAATAAACTGAATTTGAAAAGGGTTTTAAAATAACCAAAATTTCCAATGATTGCATTGGAGTGGATTTGAATCGAAATTGTCTTCGGAATATTTCGATGTTGGAATTCGTGATTATACAGGTGTTGTTATGGAAATTTGAAAGATATATATTTATATCGTTATTTCCAATACGACATTTGTTAGTCGTAGAATTCGATATTGAATATAAGCCAATATATTTTCTATTCAGAGCCTTGTATTGAATATCGAATGTGATTTGGGTTTGTCGTGAATGGTGTCTTCACTAACACTGTTCTTGAACCCAGTTGAGAAAAGATTAAATCTTTTTATTTATATTTAATGAAGTGTACCAATTAAATAATATTTAATTGGAATTGAATTGATATTGATTTTTGGGTTTATCGTGAACAGTGTTTTAAACCACACTCGTTCTTTAACCCGATAATTAATGAATGTGACTTTGGGTTTATCGTGAACTGTGTTTTAAATGACACTGATTCTTTAACCCAGTTGAAGATTAAAACTAAGTGGAGTTTTAATGAATCTTTAATTAGATTGAAATGATCGAAAATGGAGTATCACCAGTTTTGCTCCAGGCGATAGTTAAATCTTTAATTAGATTTGAATGTGAAATGGTAATTGAATTTACCGATAACACTGTGGTGTTAGATATGAAGTATTACCAGTTTTACTTCATGGGATAAATAGGTTGGGATTGGGAAATTAAAACAAATGATTACTTCGGTAAGTTTCGTTAATCCCGGCTAGTTGAATCGAAATTCAAAAGAATATATTAAAGAATAAATTCAAGGAATTTATCTTGGATAAAATTAATGGGAACTTTTCCCTATGAATGTGAAATTTAGAAATTGACTGTCGGTTAACCAAACAGAATGGTTTTCTGGATATTGATCTGATGTTGGTTTCGGCCTTCGGGGTTAATATTTGGGGAATTATTCTCTTGATTAATTTACGGTTAGTGACTAATGAATTGGAATGAAGCGTATGTTGTGTTTGTGTAACACTTATTTAAAATATACGCGAGTTATTCGGAAAGACCGGGTTTATCCCATTCTGAATAACTGATACGACGATAAGTCGAAGATGAAGACGATGGTCGAAGACCGGGGGTCTTCACGTCTTTCGGGTAATTACTGATGATCTTGATTGGGCTGTACACCCAAGAAGATGGAAACAGTTAGTGATCGTCCAGACGTACTTGGAGATCGATGGATATGCGGGGTACTAGGTGCCTCCGGTTTCGTTCAGACCCAGAACGGACTTGTAAATGGACTGTGTGTCTGACATTGGATTTCAGTCCGTGTGATTGATCTCTATTAAATATATATCTGTTTGGCGGCGGAGAATTTATTATCTTGCTTAACGCCCTTCTCTGAGACGTACGAGCTCAGGGGTTATATATTGATGGATATCAAACGCATGGAGTGAATTGCCTGTGTGGCATGCCTAAGTGGCAATTGATCGAGGCTTCTGTTGAAAAGCAAAGTCTTGTGGTGATGATCAAAGCACGGCCTTTGTGGCGTAGCTTTGTGTAACGTTTACTTCGCGAGTTTCATACCCGGTATGAACCAAAAACGGGAGACGGACCTCAGGGAGGGCATGCGTTTCTTTCTAGTTAGAAGTGGCGTCAGTGGTTTTACACGCCCTGACGAGTTTGACTTATGTGGTTGTTGCTGTTGCGAGGCGCCTCGGATTGATCGGTCGTTCTCGAACCGATGGAGTCATTCGTTGGCTCATTTACGCCCCATAGGGCGGGGGAACGCATGTTCAGGGTTTAAGTTTAATCCACATCGGTGGACCGGCCCTGTCGCTCCAAGGGTCGATGCGCTCTGACCCTGTGGCTCGGGCTAGAGAGTCACGAATCGGTTGAGGACTATCTTTTGCCTCGGTTCATAGATGGAAATCCAATTTCCAAATACGTGATTTTGCGGTTTTAATTGTAGAACTAGTATGGCGACATGATATATGGTACCCATGCCGCCTATGATTGATACTTATGATTTGAAGTTGTTTTATACACTATGCACTTATAATAGTATCAAATGATTTGTTTTAAACGTATCAAGCATTCTTTGGCTGTTATAAGGGAAAACCCTATCCCCCGGCTTGCGTTGCATTGTGTGATAGGACCTGGGTCTTATAACAGCTTCATTTTTCTTTATTTAGCATTGCGCTGTTTGTTTTATGCACTGGTATTCTTGGGAGGAAACCCGTTCCGTGTTATACGGCGTGGTCCCTTGATTTACCTAACTTTAAAAATAAAGATTAATAACTATTTTAGTTCTCACACCAGTCACATGACTGACCTGGAGTTTATTGTTTTAACCTAAACTCTGGGTGCCCTTATTTTGACACGGGCAGCTAGTAGTTTTGGGTTTGCAGATTTATATTCACAGGATCCTGGTTTACAGCTGGAACGATATCCGGAAAGCTTTGTATCCGTATATCTTCTTCTAGTTGTGTATTGTATTATTTTCCGTTGCTATGTATTTAAATGTAATTTAAATCTCTGATATTTCTGTGTAATATTTATTAATGTATACTCTGTATACTCTTGCAATCTGATGCACTGTTGGTATATATAGTGAAATGTTCTTTCTATATGCGTTCTGTTGTGGTTTGTTCTCGAACTATCCGACACTTTCCTTTACGGGGAAGTTACGGGTTTTCACACATACCATGACACCACTTCTAACTAGAAAGAAAAGTATGTCCTCCTTGGATCCTTCTCCCGTTTCTGGTTCATACCGGGGTGTGAGGTTCGCGAAGTAACGCTATACACAGAGCTATGCTAAATGAAGCTGTACTTTGATCCTCAACCACAAGGCTCTACATTTCAACAATAAGCCTTGATCATTTGCATCGTGGCATGCCACACTGGCAATTCACGCCATGCGAATGATATCTACCAACATATAACCTCTAAGCTCGTACGTCTCAAAGAAGGGTGTTAAGCAAGAGAATAAATTCTCCGCCACCAATCAGATATATATTAAATAGAAATCAATCAGCACAGAATAAAATCCAATGTCAGACATACATCCATTTACAAGTCCGTTCTCGGCCTGAACGAAACCGGAGACACCTTATTCCTTGTTCCATATGTCCAATACGGAGGAGAGGCTCTCGCATATTCGGACAATCAATAAGTACGTCCGAACAACCACCACTGTAACCCTTTCAACGCAGCAACTCCAATCAAAGGCATCAGCAGTCATTCATTCGATGTGGTGATCGCTGGTCTTCAATCACTGTCTTCGAATCTTCGACTTCCAATCATCGTATAATTATTTGAAATGAGAGTTAACTCGGAATTTTCAAATAATTCTCGAATATTTATAATTTGAATCATTCTTTTCATTCCATATCATTTATAAAAATTTATAATGATTTATCGCTTTTTTATTTATTTAAAAGTAGCCATTTTTAATTTAACGATGCTTCAAGTCATTACATGGCCTTAGTGCCGTTTTCACCAATATTTGGTTTACACATTTCTCAAAATCTAGCCATTGGATCTTAACAAATTTTATATCGTTGGAAAGATCAATCAAAGGTGTCGAGTGCTACTAAGCACCGTCTGCATCCTAATAAATATTCAACTGTAAATAAATTGAGTGAGGAGTTCTCACCTTTGGGATCCACTCCGCCAGTTTAATTTCTGAATTTCTGAATAGTTTGGATTTCCCGAAATTCCAACACAATCTTTTTCACGCTGTTCACAGTAAAAGTCATATTTTTAATATGATATTTGTATATTTACAAATCACATTTTTAAACAATGATATTTATAAATAAAAATCATATTTTTCCATACAATGAAAAATCATGTTTTCCTATACAATGAAAAATAATGTTTTCCTATACAACGAAAAATAATGTTTTTCTATACAATGAAAAATAATGTTTTTCTGGACATTAAATATAATCGTTTTCTATACAATTAAAAATAATGTTTTTTTATACAATGAAAAATAATGTTTTCTATACAGTGAAAAATCACATTTTTATATAAGATATATATATATATATACAGATTACATTTTTAAACTGTTCTATATATATTTTTAAAAATTCCTATTTTAATTTCAAAGTTATTTCTATAGAAATCCATATTTTTAAAACAAAGTATTTATAAACAAAAATCACATTTCTATAACATTATATATATATATATTAAAAATCTAATTTTTAACAAGACTATTTTATTTAACAAAATCAATGCTTTTAAATAAAAATCATATTTTTATTTCAACTCTCTATATATAAACCATATTTATAAAAATATTATTTTTCTTTCTAAAAATCATTTTTTTTAAATAATGCTAATTTCATTTTAAAGGTAATGCTATTTCATATATTTTAAAAGTAATGTTATTCAGATATTTTAAAATAACACTAATTATATTTTCAAAACCATATTTTTACATCATAATTTTTATATTTTATTTTAATCAAAAATTCAGGTCTTTAAAAACAATGTCAATATATTTAAAATCTAAAAATAAAACAATGTTATACAAAAAACTCATTGTTTTCAGTTCTGATCGGTTCTATGTTGTAGATTTCAGAAAGATGATTCCAACGGACTCAACCTTATCAAATTCTGTTTTCGAACGAAAAAGATATGAGCATTTTAATGTTGACACTATTTAATTATAAAGTAAATTACTTAAACAAGACTTAGCTTAAACGTTGCTGAATAAAAACTTAAACCCTTTCCTCAATTTCTTCTTCCCGTTACTTTGTAGAAACCGTACCCATCTCGACCAAAATCAAAGCCTCCGCCCGCCACGTCTGATGATCGGATAACCATCAAAGCACACCACTTCATCCGCTTCGAACCGAGCCACCATCGGCTAGCGCCTGGTTGATTCCGGACCCCCTTTGCATCGGAAAACCCCCTTGAACGCATCTTGATTGAGCTTGAAAATCTCCTAATACACAATACAAAAACTAATCTTAACCGTTGGGTTCCAAGGTCTAGTTAGGCTTAATATTTTTCCAATTGGTTGCCCCTTGATTCAATGTGTGGATCAGAAGAAAAAGGATGAAGAAGATCTTTGCTCCCCGTCCGTCAAAATGAAAGAGGTGGACCTTTATTTTTTAATTAACTGGCGGCAGAAAAACTACGTCTAGGGTTTAGCGCATTTTGGTGTATTTATATCGTATTTTTATTCTATTTATTTAATTCATTTTAATTTCAATTTAACTCATATATCGTTCCGAACTCCAAACCAAACCCAACAACTGTTGCTTCTAGCCAAATACCCCCATTCCGAACACAATGGATATGTCCCATAAGCCAATTCGACCATTTCGATCAATTTTTCTTTAAACTAAAATATAAATCAATATATATTGAATTTAAACGTACATTTTAATTTACCCGGGCCACATACTGACTCCAAAAATTCCCGAAAAATAAATCTAGCTATGTTTTGACGATACGGTCCTAACAAAATTAATTTCATTGAATTTGGAGACCATTTGAAAAATTGTCATTTTCTGGTCAATCCAATTTGACTAAAATTTTGACTAAAATTGACAAAACACGTTTTCATTTGCCACACTCACATATTAACTCCAAAAATTATGAGAATTGGAATCTAGCAATAATTTGACATTCCAGATCCAACAAAAGTGGTTTCGTTGAAAACGGAGGTCGTTTGCAAAATGGCTATTTATTATATTAAAATATATATATGAATTCCATAGCGACTATTCTGAATTTTAAACTGGACATAACTGTTTTATTTCCACTATGAAATTTCAATTTTTTAGATTTGTTGGAAAGATATAATTAAACAGATTTAAATACTTTTGGTTTTACTGAAATCCGATTTATTTTAAATCCTGTACATTCAGTCAAAGTTCAAATTCAAATTTTCAAACTACCAGGTTATTTCTAACTCCTTTTATGACTAAAATAAATATATTCATTCTAACTTCGATTTAAATAAATTTTTAGTCGTTATTAATTAAAATAAATCGTTTTAAATATTCAAAATCCATTAAAATTGCTAGAATAAAAAAAATTCAATTTATTCTGATTTTCTGGGTTGTTACATATACACTATATTAGGTTAATCTACCGAGAAGTAAATGGGTATGACGTGTGTGTAAGCCTTGAGTGTTGTTAACCCAAGTAACCTAATAAATAAGAAAATACGATTGAATGGAATATGTAGTGTTATCCAAAAAGCATAATTTGAATCTAGTAACTAGAACTCGTGTTCTGACCCCCTCCTCATAACATACTCACAGGTTAGATTTGTGGAAGAGACATGATAGCCTTGCATACTGGTTAGGCAGTGTTATTAATATAGTAAGGCTATATTTCGATTATATAATATTTATCCATTCCACTATGAGATATTTTCTGAGCTCTGAAATGTTTTATGTCTCTGTCTTTTCTGCAGGATACCAGAGCAAACCAATCCAAATTTCGATAAATTGGAATTTTGAAAAAAAAATCGGTCTGTCGGAATTCAGATTGTTACATCCGGTATCAATGCTTAGGTTTAGGATTCCTATATAAATAGTGAGTGAACTTATTTGTATTTTTTAAAAATATAAATATATTATGTATATACCTAGATCCATAGAGAAACCCACTAAATAGAAAGAGTATAATAAGATAAGAAATGAGATGTTTGTTTTGTACACTAAAGGAATGAATAAGGAAATCTGAGACCCTTAGGTAATTTGGGTGGAGAGTGTACAATGTACTTTGTATGGAAGGAAAGTGAATCCCATATGATTAGTATTTCGGGTTAGTGGGCTTGAAAACCTTATAAATTGGAAAAGGTTGAAAAGAGAAAAATGGATTAAGAGTATATAGTTGAGAGAATTGACATTGGGGAATGTCTTGGAAAGCCTAGAAAAATGGGAAACACGCTTTGAGTCTAACCCCATTTTTGACTTTTAAGAACTTGAAATTATAAAAAATTTTGGAAAATGGTTTACGGTATTTTCAAGTTTTGATCTTAGAAGTTATAGTTTTAGAATAAGTAAAGAAGTACATATTGGGTTTTGAAGTTAAATAGGGTATATATTTTGCAAATATTGATTTCTTGCGAAAATTTTGTCTAAGATAAAATTCTCTCAATAAAAGGTGCATATTATAGAGCATGTATAACTCGCTAGTTTCCTCGTTATATTTCATACAAGAATTTTTAATAATGAAAGATTTGTAATATCTATTCTTATGACAATCCTTTCGATAAATTATATTAACAATATAATTTTGTTGGGTGGACAAAATAAGTTGTAGAAATTAAGAATAGAGTAGATGGTTGCACATTTTAGTAAGAGACTGAACCGATCTTATAGGTAGTCATAAACCCTATTGAGAAAATAGTTCTCCGTATCTACTCTAGTTTTGTGATTTGAAAAAAAATGATTTACATTTTTTTAAGATTACATGTTTTTATGGTTTGGCAAGAGAAAGTTTTTATGAGAAAAATAAAGTTTCGACACTTTTAATATTTTGGAAGAGAGTTTAAATGAAAAGGCCAAACCGTGTTTTAAAAGTATGGAGTAGGTAAGGATTAGAGCCTAGGGAAGACGGGAAAAGTTTTAAGGCTATGAAGTAAATAGTGAGAATTATCTTAGAATAATAGTAAGTTCCTATAGAATGCGTAAGCATTGAAAATCCTAGGGTGTCACTTGAAATAATTGTTGGTACATAGCTAGAGTTAGTAGTGACTACTAAATAGTAAAAAGGGCAAGTAAGTGTTTAGATCATGTTGCTAATTTTCCATGTTAGTGGTAAAACCCATTACAACATTTCTGTTGGGATCGTTCCATTATTTTGTTCTTGTTGGGTAGTTAGGGTAACACCTAAACTTGTCGTGGATCGCATAGTTTGGACTTTTTTGTCTGAGGGGGACATACTCCCGAGATTCTTGGCCCTTATTAATAGCTATGTAGGGTGTTTGTTCTCCTGTTCTAGTTGAAAGACTAGAAGCTTATTTACATTTAAACTAAGATCAGATGATTAAATAAGCGAAGGAAAGAGAAATGGTACAACTAAAAAAGGAAAGAGAAAATTCAGTAAAGCAACAAAAATGGAAAATTATAAGAAAAGATGGATAAAGATAAAAATTTCCAAGATAAGATGAAAAAGAAAATCAGTAACAAAAGAAAATTTTCTTATGTGGGTTGTGCTTGCACAGGAAAATAGGGAATCTTTATAAACAGCTACATAAAATGCAAGTACGGTTGGAAAAGGTACATAAAGGAAAAACGGAAAATGTGAATTTTTCGTTTTCCACCTTTTTGTAACATAAGAAGTCGAATTTAGAAAATTAGATTTTTTGAAATTCGAAAAATAAAGTTGGTTGATAGGATTTTGGATGCAACAGTTGGATGAACTACGCTCTTACTCAGTAAGAGTGTGGGAAATTTTGGATGAAAATATATTTTGATTTTCAAAATATTGCATTCATATAGAACCACCAGTATATATAGGATGTAAGCTGTGACGATCCCAAAATCCGAGGGGCGGTATTAAGGATAATCATTAGGAAATAACAGATTAATCATCATAGCAGAGTACAGATAATAGCAGAAACGATAAATAAAGTACTTTTACATGGGTATGACAGCGGAATCACAACATGTAGGAATATCAGAATAGCATAACGTGGGATATACTTAGTAAAAAGAAAGGGAAGTGATCAGTCATCATCGCCAGAGACGGAATACATACATGCAGTGACATAATAAGAGTACCAGTCTACATTGCCGAAGGCGGAATACATATACATGTAGTAAGAAATACGGAAAGTAAATCAGTCTGCATCGCCAGTGGCGGAATCATAATATAAATACAGTAATGGCGGAAAATATCTAAGTCATCTCTATGAAGTCAGCCTCACCATGAGCCAAAAGTGCATGCTGTGCAGCAGTGCAGAACCAAAAACCACCTGTCACCTGTGTACTAGGCTGCCCGTGTGAAAATAAGGGCACCCGCGTTTGCAAAGTGAAACAAACAACGAGTCAGTCATGGGGACTGGTATGAGGAATCTACTTAACAGTTAAACAACAGTGAATAGCCAATCATAGGACCACGCCACTTTCGCGGAACGGGTTTACTCCAGTGATTGCTAGTGCATTTAAAACAAAATAAATTCTTTTAAAACAACGCAATGCTTTTAGAAAGAATGAAGCCATTATAAGACTCAGGTCCCATCACACAATGCAACGCAAGCCGGAGGATAGAGTTTTACCTTATAATAGCCAAATATGCTTGATACGTATAAAGCGAAATCATTTGATATTATTACTAGTGCATATATGTTTCAAAAACGAATAGCATCATAAATATCAATCATAGACGGCATAAGTGCCCCATACCACTATGTCGCCATACTAGTTCTACAATCAAGTCCGTTATTTCGTAATGGAAATTGGATTTCTGTCATGAGTCGAGGCAAGGGACAAGCTCCTCTCCGCTTCGAGACACTCTAGCAAATGCCTCAGGACTACGCACACTGGGTATCCTGGATCTTCAGGGCCGGTCCTCACTTACGTTAGAGGATTAATTATGCCTGAACACACGTTTCTCGGTCCTTACAGACCTATAATCGAGGCGCCTCGCATTCCAACAACCACAAAGGTGAAAACTAGATATATATGTCAGGGCTGGTAAGTCACTGACACCACCATAGCTAGAAAGAAACGTCGTGCTCTCCCTGCAGTCTGTATCCCATTTTTAACTCATATCGGGGTGTGAGGTTCGCGAATCTACGAAATACACAAAGCTAGGCCACGTAGACCTTGCTTTGATCATCATCCACAAGACTTTGCTTTGCAACAGAAGCCTTGATCACAGCATCTTGGCATGCCACATAGGCAGTCCACTCCATACGATTGATTTCTATCGATATATAACCCCTGAGCTCATACGTCTCAGAGAAGGGCGTTAAGCAAAAGAATAAATTCTCCGCCGCCAAACAGATATATATTCAACAGAGATCAATCAATATAGAACAAAATCCAATGTCAGACACACGGTCCATTTACAAGTCCGTCCTGGGTCTGAACGAAACCGGAGGCGTCAATTCCTCGTATATCCGTCCAATCAACACATACGTTCAGACGGCTACAACTTCCGCCCCCTTCCGGTAGCTACTCCGGTTAGGAACCTCAGTAGCGCCCATCCAACCGATATGAAGATCGTCGGTCTTGAATCGTCTTTGCATTTTCCAATTCGAATCGCTCGCTGAATTATTTGAAATGAGGGTTAGCTCGGCCTTTTATAATAATTCACGTCATTAGAATTTAAATCGATTCTGTATGTGGTTATATCATTCGACATCCATCTTTAAGTTATTCAGTGTTATTTTCATGTCATACACATACAACCATCAAATATCAAACAATTTAAGCACAATTCGTTTATTTGCAACCTATGTTGCTTACAATATTTTATAGCGATTTTTCGCCATTTTTATTTACTTAAAAATGGCCATATTTAATTAAACGACGTTTCAGGTCGTGTCGTGGCGCTGGCGCTATTTTTCTCCTAATTTGTTTTACACATATCGGAAAATCTAACCGTTGGATTTCTACAAAGTCTACATCAGTGGGAAGATATTCCCAAGGCGAACCCAACGGTTCCAGTTTCGTGAGAATCCGACGGTCGGATCTTCCACACTAGTCGTTTGAAGTTACGGTTTCAAAATTCGAACTGCAGCGTCGTTATTCGATTTAAATTAATTATATTTATATTTATATATAAATATAAACGATTCTGGCACTGTTTTTCTTCAGTTTTGAATTAAACATTCCGGACAATCCAACCGTTGGATTTTTACAAGGTTGGTGCCGTTGGAAAGATATTTCCAAGGCGAACCCAGCGGTTGCGGTTTCGGGAAAATCCGATGGTCGGATTTCTCGTACTAATCGTTTCAAATTATGATTCCGAAACGCGAACTACACGGCCTCTATTCCTTTTAATTATATTTATATTTATATATATAAATATAGTTCATCCCATAGTTTCAACTATAGTTCATTTTATATTTTTCAAATTCGTTTTCACTTCAAATATTTCACTAACGCCTTAATATTTCGAAAAATTTCGCCATAACCTCCTTTGTACGGGGAGGGGTTTGGAAATTTATTGGGCCGTATTAGGTACCCAATAAATCCTAAAAAGCATTCACATATTTTTAGTGATATATTTTGGTGTTTACGGGGGAGCATGTACTGATAATCACTCCAGAGAATAAATTCCCGTCACCCCGTTTCCGTGTGGAAATAAATAGTCCATGTGCCATATCTAATAACTAGAGCGACGTGATTATTGTCAACTCCAGACCCGTGTGGGGTTTTTTATTAATCTGGCAATTTATCGTTATAATTTATATAGTCCATATCAGTCATCAGTTCAACCTGTAGTACTTAGTCATCGCCATACAAGCCTCTTGCTTGTATGGTAAATCTTCCACCTCGTCACACAAGCTCCAATTGCTTATGTGGAATATGATGAAGTATGCCTATCATCAAGAAGTATGCCATGTAGTGTAGTTCGAAATTAATTGTTACTATCCTATGGCGTTGTTTATTATTTCACACAGAAAAACCAGCACTCCGCATCCAATGGCATTCACAGGAGTTGATATATAAATAAAATTGCGCAGCCAACTCATCAAGGTTTACCTATTTGTCGGGCACGCGAATAATTTCTTTACTCAACAGCTAATCCATTTTTCCTGTTCAACACATGTATATATATGCAGAACAAGCTAATAATAATATTTCTAGCAAACTATTATTTATTTCAACACGTGTGTATTTTTAACTAAGCGTATACATGATAAAAGGAATATTTTTATCATCAAAAATATTTATTCGACACTAGTGCATTTTAACTAAGCGTATACATGATAAAAGGAATATTTTTATCATCAAAAATATTTATTCGACACTAGTGTATTTTTAACTAAGCGTATACATGATAAAAGGAATATTTTTATCATCAAAAATATTTATTCGACACTAGTGTATTTTTAACTAAGCGTATACATGATAAAAGGAATATTTTTATCATCAAAAATATTTATTCGACACTAGTGTATTTTTAACTAAGCATATACATGATAAAAGGAATATTTTTATCATCAAAAATATTTATTCGACACTAGTGTATTTTTAACTAAGCGTATACATGATAAAAGGAATATTTTTATCATCAAAAATATTTATTCGACACTAGTGTATTTTTAACTAAGCGTATACATGATAAAAGGAATATTTTTATCATCAAAAATATTTATTCGACACTAGTGTATTTTTAACTAAGCGTATACATGATAAAAGGAATATTTTTATCATCAAAAATATTTATTCGACACTAGTGTATTTTTAACTAAGCGTATACATGATAAAAGGAATATTTTTATCATCAAAAATATTTATTCGACACTAGTATATTTTTTTTAACACTTCTTATTCACTATAAAAATATAGTTCTCATTGTCGATTCATTTTATTTTTAGACGACGATAACATTCAACACATGAATTTCAACTCGACGAACAAATTGCAATTCAACACATGAATATTCGATATAGTTTGTATATATATAAAAATGTGATTTTTATCGCTAAGCCATTTGTTTAAATTCAAATAATATTCAACACATGAATTTCAACTCAACGAATGAATTGCAACTCAACACATGAATATTCGATATAGTTTGTATATATATAAAAATGTGATTTTTATCGCTAAAGCCATTTGTTTAAATTCAAATAATATTCAACACATGAATTTCAACTCAACGAATGAATTGCAACTCAACACATGAGTATTCGATATAGTTTGTATATATATAAAAATGTGATTTTTATCGCTAAAGCCATTTGTTTAAATTCAAATAATATTCAACACATGAATTTCAACTCAACGAATGAATTGCAACTCAACACATGAATATTCGATATAGTTTGTATATATATAAAAAATGTGATTTTTATCGCTAAAGCCATTTGTTTAAATTCAAATAATATTCAACACATGAATTTCAACTCAACGAATGAATTGCAACTCAACACATGAATATTCGATATAGTATATGTAAATAGTTTCAATGAATGAAAATTATTCTAACACATAAATATTTCAGAAAATTTCGGCAGCATAACGGCAGGGTAGTTAAAACCGGGACCGTCCCTAGTACGGCTCCTCGCTCTACCTTAAAACCTCGCGGTTTTTGACAATGGGGATCATGCATCTAGTTCGCACGCAGGCGGCATGTTTTATTTTCAATTCCACAATCCTATTCTATTTTGTTTCAACCACAAGAGGGTATTTTTCAACCACAAAGGTATTTTTCAACCATAAAGGTATTTTTCAACCATAATATCAACCACAAACAATTATTTCCAACCATTCGTCAAACCATATGATATCACGTCAATCACAAGCAATAAATATCGTCCATGGTCTGTGGACGAGGGGAGTATATATATATATATATATATATATATATATATATATATATATAATATAATATAATAATTCACTTGCATTTCATCACAATTCAAAGCATATATGTTTCATTCAACGCTTGTATAATTTATACATCGCTAATATAACTTATACAACACATGTACATGAGGTATACAATGCGTATATAATTTACACTTAGCTTATATAATTTATACAACACGATTTCATTCACACAAATAGTTTAGATTCCTCACATTGGTTCTTGCGGTGCTAAAAATCGTAGGAAGGTCAGAAAAATCCGCGGCTTCTTCTAGAATGTAGAGAGCCTCCTTGCGGTCACGGTGTCTCCTGTTTCATCGAATTTCGTTAACATAGCAAAAAGATATGATTTTTACAAGTTTGCAACGCTTTAAAGTGTAAAAATCAGTTTCAGCCGTATACCCCTTTTTGATTTCGAAACTAGGGTTGAATCTTTCGGCAAATCTACGAAGCTTTAGGACGAACGGCCAGCGCTACGTCGAAGAGGAAGGAGAGAGCTTCCCGATGACACCTGAGATGGCCAACTCGACGCCTCCTGGAGGGCACGGCGGCGGCGCAAAGGTCGGAGCTTCCCGACTCGATATCTCTCCCAATACTCAATGATAATTCGTGAAATTACTATGGATTTGAAGATCTCTGAACGCTCTTCAAATTGGAACTGGGTTTGCCTGATTTCGTTGAGTGAATGCGGAGAAATTGAAGAGAGAAGATTCGGAAGTGTTTTCCGCGTCGCGACAGAGATTTTCGATGGAGACGATGAATTCTGATTGGCCCAGCCCTTTTTATTTTAATTTTTAATTTATTTAATTCCAAAAATACCCCTTCTACAAACGACCTCTAATTCACACCCAACGACTGTTGCCCCTAGCTAAATACCCCCATTCCGAACACAATGGGATATGTTTCGTTGGCCATTTCGACTGTTACAGTCAGTTATTTTTCAAATTAAAATATAAAACATTCGATATTTAATTTAAACGTACATTTCAAATTGCCAGGGCCACAAACTGAATCGAAAAATTCCAGAAAAATAAATCTAGCTTTGTTTTGACGATACGGTCCTAATAAAACCAGTTTCGTCGAATTCTGAGCTCGTTTGCAAAACGGCCATTTTTAGGTCGACCCTTTTTAACAGAATTTGACCAAACACGTTATCTTTTGCCCCGCTCACATACTAGCTTCAAAAATTATGAAATTTGAAACTTAGCAATAATTTGACATCCCGGACCCAACAAAAGTGGTTTCGTCAAATTCCGAGGTCGTATGCAAAATCTCAATTTTCAAGGGCTATATATACTATATAGCGACCTTTCTGAAAATTCGTTTGACCATAACTTTTGATTTCCGTTATGAAATTTCGATTTTTCAGATTCGTTAGAAAGGTATTGATAAACAGATTTAAATATTTTCAGTTTCGTTAAAATCTGTTATATTTTCCACCCGGTACAGTTAGACAAAGTTTGTATTCAAAATTTCAAACTGCCCTATCATACCAAATTCTATAATTTATTGAAATCTGCTGTTTCAACCATTCAAATTTCCTGGTAATAACCTAATTAAAAAAAAATTAAACTGGTTCACATTTTCCGGGTTATTACAATCTCCCCCACTTAAAACTTTTCGTCCTCGAAAAGGAAATAACAGTAAAGCAGGAAATAAAATGTAAATGCAAAGTATTGTAAAGGTACCTTGCACCGGAGTTAGTCAGAGATGTCCACTCTGCATTTGGGATAGGCTTGTTTAATGCTTTCCTCAGTCTCCCAAGTACAGTCTCTAGGATCACCACTCCACTGCACTTTGACTAAATGAATCTTTTTCCTCCTTAGCTCTCTAGTTTCTTTGCCAACTATCTTTAATGGATCCCTCTTGAGTGCTAATTCTGGAGTTATGTCTATATCCTGTTGCGCTGCTTCTTCCACAACAAGATCTGGGTCATGAACATGTTTTCTGAGTTGAGACACGTGGAACACATCATGTACACCAGGCAACCAATCAGGTAATGAAACCCTATATGCAAGAGTTCCAATCCGTTCAAGTATAGGAAAGGGACCAATAAATCTCGGTGCCAACTTCCCAGTCTTGCCAAATCTGATTACTCCTCGCATTGGAGAAACTCTTAAGTAAACATAATCGCCAACGGCAAACGATATATCCCTTCTTCTCGCATCAGCATAACTTTTCTGTCGGCTCTGTGCGGTTTTTAATCGCTTCTTAATGGAATCGACTTTATCCGATGCTTCTTGAATCATATCGGGCCCTAACACAAGTCTGTTGCCAGGTTCTACCCAACATGCGAGAGATCTGCACGGTCTACCGTATAATGCTTCGAATGGAGACATTCCCAAACTTGCTTGATAGCTATTGTTGTAAGAGAATTCGGCTAAATGCAAATGATCTTCCCACGAGCCTCCAAAATCAATAACGCAAGCCCGCAATAGATCTTCTAAAATTCTATTCACCCGCTCAGTTTGGCCGTCAGTCTGAGGGTGATAAGCGGTGCTTAGATTTAATTTGGTTCCCAATTCTTCCTGGAATGCTTCCCAGAATTTGCTAGTAAACAGGGGATCTCTATCGCTGACTATATTGAGCGGCACTCCATGTAGTTTAACTATTTCTTTGAAGTAAATCTGTGCTAAACTTTGAGCCGTTCTGTTGGATCGGACAGGTATAAAATGGGCAGTCTTCGTGAAGCGATCTACGATCACCCATATACTGTCGTTTCCTTTTCTAGTTCGAGGCAAGCCATCGATGAAGTCCATCGAGATTTGTTCCCAATTCCATCCAGGAATTTCTAATGGTTGTAATAATCCAGCCAATTTCTGCTGATCACTCTTAACTAGCTGACAAGTGGGGCATCTGCTAACATATAATGAGATATCTCTTTTCATCGCCTTCCACCAGAAGGTGCGTTTGATATCGTTATACATTTTGCTCACACCGGGATGGATACTTAATTTAGACTTGTGGCATTCATCAAGCACTTCTCTTTTTAGCTCAGAGATGTCGGGAACACAAATTCTTCCTTTTAACCTCAAAACC
Organism: Allium sativum; assembly: GCA_030737875.1. Taxonomy (NCBI): domain Eukaryota; kingdom Viridiplantae; phylum Streptophyta; class Magnoliopsida; order Asparagales; family Amaryllidaceae; genus Allium; species Allium sativum. The sequence goes on from CM060926.1 coordinate 612,687,787, forward strand.
CCCTCACTATCCACTTGGAAGCTGGAGTCTATGCCTTCATTGATCCTTTTTATCATTACCTTTACAAAATTATCCTCCTTTTGAAGGGTCGAGATTCTGTCTATTAATGAAGACGTGATGACAAAACTGGCGATGATTTCATTCTTTCTGCTGAGCGCATCTGCTACAACATTGGCTTTCCCTGGAGTGTATATAATTTCAAAATCGTATGCTGCAAGGAATTCTAACCAACGCTGTTGCCTCAAGTTTAGATCTTTCTGTGTGAACAGGTATTTCAAGGATTGATGATCGGTGTATAGTTCGAATTTCTCGCCTAATAAATAATGTCTCCATATTCTTAAAGCGAACACGATAGCTAATAACTCAAGATCATGAGTAGCATAGTTTCTTTCATGCGGCTTTAGTTGATGGCTGGCATAAGCGATCACTTGGACCTTTTGCATTAACACTGCACCTAGCCCTCTAATAGAAGCATCTGTCCATACAGTCAAGTCTTGGTTACCTTCTATTATTGTCAATACCGGGGCAGTTGTCAACTTCCGTTTCAGCTCTTGGAAAGCTTCTTCACATTCGGGAGCCATTTGAATTTCTCAAGCTTCTTTGTAAGCTTTGTCAATACTCCTGATATCTTTGAAAAATCCTGAACGAATTTCCGATAGTAACTAGCTAATCCAAGGAAACTTCGAACTTCTGTGGGCGTAGTAGGTTGTTTCCAGTTTTGAATCGCTGTAATTTTGCTTGGGTCCACAGCAATTCCTTCTTTTGACACGACATGGCCAAGGAATTTAACTTCATTCTGCCAGAAGACACACTTAGAAAATTTAGCTTTTAAGACGTTTCTCCTCAGAATTTTCAACACTTGTTCTAAATGTTTTGCATGCTCTTCTTCCGACTTAGAGTAGATTAAAATGTCATCGATGAAGACTAGAACAAATTTATTCAACACACCACGGAACACTCTATTCATGAGATCAACGAAGTATGCCGGAGCGTTACACAAGCCGAACGGCATTACTAACCATTCGTAGAATAAATCGGGACCCCTGAAGGCTGTCAAAGGAACACAGTCTTCGGCTATACGCAATTGGTGGAAACCTGTAGCTAGGTCCATTCTGGAGAATACTGTTGCTCCATTTAATTGATCTAACAGATCGTCTATTCGGGGCAAAGGATATTTGTTCTTTAGTGTTTGTTTATTGAGATCTCGGTAATCAACGCAAAGTCTTAGAGTACCGTCTGATTTCGGGACAAATACTACTGCGGCTCCCCACGCTGAAAAGCTTGGTCTGATCAGACCTTTCCAAAGTAATTCTCGGGTTTGACTACTTAGCTCTTCTTTTTCTTTCGGGGCCATTCTTCGTATTGGATGTACTACTGGTCGGGCGTTAGGAATTAGATCTATCCTAAATTCAATTTCTCTTTGCGGTGGTAAGTTTTCTACTTCTTCAAACACATCCGCATAGTTTTTAACGACCGGTATCTTTTCTATTGAAAGGGGAGTAACTTCTAGAGAAGACCAAAATTCTGTTCTATTAATTTCTGCACCGAGACATGGTATAGTGATATGCCCCGATTTTGTTTCAACTTTCACGATTCTTTCGGCACATCTAACTTCGGCCTTATATTTTGTTAACCATTCCAGACCGAGAATAACATCGAATTCTGATAAATCCATGACAATTAAGTGGATGGGAAACTTGTAACATGAATAAGAGATAGGCACTCTGCAATATAGACTGAGACTAACAGAACCTCCTATCGGGTTTTGAACTTTAATCGGTTCCTTTAGAATTCTTTGTTTCAATTTTAACTTGTGAACAATTTTACCAGATATGAAGCTACGTGATGCACCAGTATCAAAAAGTGCAGAAACAGGAATATTTTTAATGGTAAGGGTACCTCCCAAGACATCGGGTTTACCTGATCCATCGGTGGTAGCTGGCGGGGTCTTCCCGTCATAGACATGGGCCACTTGTGCGCTCTTCTTCAAAGGACAATTCTTGCTATAGTGCCCCTTCTTGTGGCAGTTGTAGCATTCGGCTGAGTCATTGGCCCTTGGCTTCTTTGGGGCTTTGCACACATTAGAGAAATGACCGGGCTTCCCACAATTGTAGCAGTTTCCTTTCGGGATCTTTGCGGGTTTTGAGTAGCGGCCGCGGTGATGCTAGATTCGGGTTGGTCTGTTGAAGCCTTGCGCTGATTCCCTGCTTGGCTTTTAGCGCGGTCTTGGCTAGCATGCCTCTCATCCATGTCTTCGTAGTTGCAAGCCATCTCTACTAGTTCTGTAAAAGAGAGTTTGATGTTGCTCATAGCTCTATCGTGATACTTGCGCTTCAGCCCAAATATGAATCTCTTATTCTTCGCTTTGTCGGTCAAAACCAGCTCCGGAGCATAGCGCGATAGCTGAGTGAACTTATTCAGATAGTCTTGAATAGAGAGGTCTCCCTGCTGGAGATTAGCAAATTGCTCCCGCATCCTCTCTAGAGCTTGTTCCGGTACAAACTTCTCATTGAATAAAGTCCTGAACTGCTCCCAAGTCCGGATAGTACCAGCTGCATCCCCAGAGGTAATGGCATCCCACCACAGCTCTGCCTCTTCCTGAAGGAGCCAAATGCCAAGTCGGGCTTTGTTGTTAGTTCCCATGCCCATTCCCTCGAAGATTTTCTCACAGGTTTTCAGCCAAGCGATAGCTTCGGTCACTGTGCCAGTGGCTGTAAAAGGTTTCCCTCCAAGATTTCTGTACCTCTTAGCTACTTTGTCAAGCTCAAAGTCTTCTGGTGCTGGTGGCAGAATAATAGGACCTTCCACTACTACGGGGATATTCCCCTGTCCTCCTGTTGCATCTCCTCGGCCTCCACGGCCTCCTCTAGCTGCTGCTCCACGCGTAGCCATCTAAGAGTACTGTATAAGCAAGAAAAAGAGTCAAGCTCACAGATTTGATAATTTCCATAAATGATAAAGCAAGGAAATACAAGGAAAGATAATGATGACGTACTGATCAAATTGTTTTGCTTATCTGCTTAGCTCGTTCTAGGACATTGCTAATCCCATCTCTAACGAGCTACTCGTATTAGAACACTACTGATTCTATTCTGACGAGGTGTTTAATGTGTTAGATCCCGGAACTAAGGTTAACCAAAGCTCCGATACCAACTGTGACGATCCCAAAATCCGAGGGGCGGTATTAAGGATAATCATTAGGAAATAACAGATTAATCATCATAGCAGAGTACAGATAATAGCAGAAACGATAAATAAAGTACTTTTACATGGGTATGACAGCGGAATCACAACATGTAGGAATATTAGAATAGCATAACGTGGGATATACTTAGTAAAAAGAAAGGGAAGTGATCAGTCATCATCGCCAGAGACGGAATACATACATGCAGTGACATAATAAGAATACCAGTCTACATTGCCGAAGGCGGAATACATATACATGTAGTAAGAAATACGGAAAGTAAATCAGTCTGCATCGCCAGTGGCGGAATCATAATATAAATACAGTAATGGCGGAAAATATCTAAGTCATCTCTATGAAGTCAGCCTCGCCATGAGCCAAAAGTGCATGCTGTGCAGCAGTGCAGAACCAAAAACCACCTGTCACCTGTGTACTAGGCTGCCCGTGTGAAAATAAGGGAACCCGCGTTTGCAAAGTGAAACAAACAACGAGTCAGTCATGGGGACTGGTATGAGGAATCTACTTAACAGTTAAACAACAGTGAATAGCCAATCATAGGACCACGCCACTTTCGCGGAACGGGTTTACTCCAGTGATTGCTAGTGCATTTAAAACAAAATAAATTCTTTTAAAACAACGCAATGCTTTTATAAAGAATGAAGCCATTATAAGACTCAAGTCCCATCACACAATGCAACGCAAGCCGGAGGATAGAGTTTTACCTTATAATAGCCAAATATGCTTGATACGTATAAAGCGAAATCATTTGATATTATTACTAGTGCATATATGTTTCAAAAACGAATAGCATCATAAATATCAATCATAGACGGCATAAGTGCCCCATACCACTATGTCGCCATACTAGTTCTGCAATCAAGTCCGTTATTTCGTATTGGAAATTGGATTTCCGTCATGAGTCGAGGCAAGGGGCAAGCTCCTCTCCGCTTCGAGACACTCTAGCAAATGCCTCAGGACTACGCACACTGGGTATCCTGGATCTTCAGGGCCGGTCCTCACTTACGTTAGAGGATTAATTATGCCTGAACACACGTTTCCCGGTCCTTACAGACCTATAATCGAGGCGCCTCGCATTCCAACAACCACAAAGGTGAAAAGTAGATATATATGTCAGGGCTGGTAAGTCACTGACACCACCATAGCTAGAAAGAAACGTCGTGCTCTCCCAGCAGTCCGTATCCCGTTTTTAACTCATACCGGGGTGTGAGGTTCGCGAATCTACGAAATACACAAAGCTAGGCCACGTAGACCTTGCTTTGATCATCATCCACAAGACTTTGCTTTGCAACAGAAGCCTTGATCACAGCATCTTGGCATGCCACATAGGCAGTCCACTCCATACGATTGATTTCTATCGATATATAACCCCTGAGCTCATACGTCTCAGAGAAGGGCGTTAAGCAAAAGAATAAATTCTCCGCCGCCAAATAGATATATATTTAACAGAGATCAATCAATATAGAACAAAATCCAATGTCAGACACACGGTCCATTTACAAGTCCGTCCTGGGTCTGAATGAAACCGGAGGCGTCAATTCCTCGTATATCCGTCCAATCAACACATACGTTCAGACGGCTACTACTTCCGCCCCCTTCCGGTAGCTACTCCGGTTAGGAACCTCAGTAGCGCCCATCCAACCGATATGAAGATCGTCGGTCTTGAATCGTCTTTGCATTTTCCAATTCGAATCGCTCGCTGAATTATTTGAAATGAGGGTTAGCTCGGCCTTTTATAATAATTCACGTCATTAGAATTTAAATCGATTCTGTATGTGGTTATATCATTCGACATCCATCTTTAAGTTATTCAGTGTTATTTTCATGTCATACACATACAACCATCAAATATCAAACAATTCAAGCACAATTCGTTTATTTGCAACCTATGTTGCTTACAATATTTTATAGCGATTTTTCGCCATTTTTATTTATTTAAAAATGGCCATATTTAATTAAACGACGTTTCAGGTCGTGTCGTGGCGCTGTTTTTCTCCTAATTTGTTTTACACATATCGGAAAATCTAACCGTTGGATTTCTACAAAGTCTACATCAGTGGGAAGATATTCCCAAGGCGAACCCAACGGTTCCAGTTTCGTGAGAATCCGACGGTCGGATCTTCCACACTAGTCGTTTGAAGTTACGGTTTCAAAATTCGAACTGCAGCGTCGTTATTCGATTTAAATTAATTATATTTATATTTATATTTATATATAAATATAAACGATTCTAGCGCTGTTTTTCTTCAGATTTGAATTAAACATTCCGGACAATCCAACTGTTGGATTTTTACAAGATTGGTGCCGTTGGAAAGATATTTCCAAGGCGAACCCAGCGGTTGCGGTTTCGGGAAAATCCGATGGTCGGATTTCTCGTACTAATCGTTTCAAATTACGATTCCGAAACGCGAACTGCACGGCCTCTATTCCTTTTAATTATATTTATATTTATATATATAAATATAGTTCATCCCATAGTTTCAACTATAGTTCATTTTATATTTTCAACTTCGTTTTCACTTCAAATATTTCACTAACGCCTTAATATTTCGAAAAATTTCGCCATAACCTCCTTTGTACGGGGAGGGGTTTGGAAATTTATTGGGCCGTATTAGGTACCCAATAAATCCTAAAAAGCATTCACATATTTTTAGTGATATATTTTGGTGTTTACGGGGGAGCATGTACTGATAATCACTCCAGAGAATAAATTCCCGTCACCCCGTTTCCGTGTGGAAATAAATAGTCCATGTGCCGTATCTAATAACTAGAGCGACGTGATTATTGTCAACTCCAGACCCGTGTGGGGTATTTTATTAATCTGGCAATTTACCGTTATAATTTATATAGTCCATATCAGTCATCAGTTCAACCTGTAGTACTTAGTCATCGCCATACAAGCCTCTTGCTTGTATGGTAAATCTTCTACCTCGTCACACAAGCTCCAATTGCTTATGTGGAATATGATGAAGTATGCCTATCATCAAGAAGTATGCCAAGTAGTGTAGTTCGAAATTAATTGTTACTATCCTATGGCGTTGTTTATTATTTCACACAGAAAAACCAGCACTCCGCATCCAATGGCATTCACAGGAGTTGATATATAAATAAAATTGCGCAGCCAACTCATCAAGGTTTACCTATTTGTCGGGCACGCAAATAATTTCTTTACTCAACAGCTAATCCATTTTTCCTGTTCAACACATGTATATATATGCAGAACAAGCTAATAATAATATTTCTAGCAAACTATTATTTATTTCAACACGTGTGTATTTTTAACTAAGCGTATACATGATAAAAGGAATATTTTTATCATCAAAAATATTTATTCGACACTAGTGCATTTTAACTAAGCGTATACATGATAAAAGGAATATTTTTATCATCAAAAATATTTATTCGACACTAGTGTATTTTTAACTAAGCGTATACATGATAAAAGGAATATTTTTATCATCAAAAATATTTATTCGACACTAGTGTATTTTTAACTAAGCGTATACATGATAAAAGGAATATTTTTATCATCAAAAATATTTATTCGACACTAGTGTATTTTTAACTAAGCGTATACATGATAAAAGGAATATTTTTATCATCAAAAATATTTATTCGACACTAGTGTATTTTTAACTAAACGTATACATGATAAAAGGAATATTTTTATCATCAAAAATATTTATTCGACACTAGTGTATTTTTAACTAAGCGTATACATGATAAAAGGAATATTTTTATCATCAAAAATATTTATTCGACACTAGTGTATTTTTAACTAAGCGTATACATGATAAAAGGAATATTTTTATCATCAAAAATATTTATTCGACACTAGTGTATTTTTTTAACACTTCTTATTCACTATAAAAATATAGTTCTCATTGTCGATTCATTTTATTTTTAGACGACGATAACATTCAACACATGAATTTCAACTCAGCGAACAAATTGCAATTCAACACATGAATATTCGATATAGTTTGTATATATATAAAAATGTGATTTTTATCGCTAAGCCATTTGTTTAAATTCAAATAATATTCAACACATGAATTTCAACTCAACGAATGAATTGCAACTCAACACATGAATATTCGATATAGTTTGTATATATATATAAATGTGATTTTTATCGCTAAAGCCATTTGTTTAAATTCAAATAATATTCAACACATGAATTTCAACTCAACGAATGAATTGCAACTCAACACATGAATATTCGATATAGTTTGTATATATATAAAAATGTGATTTTTATCGCTAAAGCCATTTGTTTAAATTCAAATAATATTCAACACATGAATTTCAACTCAACGAATGAATTGCAACTCAACACATGAATATTCGATATAGTATATGTAAATAGTTTCAATGAATGAAAATTATTCTAACACATAAATATTTCAGAAAATTTTGGCAGCATAACGGCAGGGTAGTTAAAACCGGGACCGTCCATAGTACGGCTCCTCGCTCTACCTTAAAACCTCGCGGTTTTTGACAATGGGGATCATGAATCTAGTTCGCACGCAGGCGGCATGTTTTATTTTCAATTCCACAATCCTATTCTATTTTGTTTCAATCACAAGAGGGTATTTTTCAACCACAAAGGTATTTTTCAACCATAAAGGTATTTTTCAACCATAATATCAACCACAAACAATTATTTCCAACCATTCGTCAAACCATATGATATCACGTCAATCACAAGCAATAAATATCGTCCATGGTCTGTGGACGAGGGGAGTATATATATATATATATATATATATATATATATATATATATATATAATAATTCACTTGCATTTCATCACAATTCAAAGCATATATGTTTCATTCAACGCTTGTATAATTTATACATCGCTAATATAACTTATACAACACATGTACATGAGGTATACAATGCGTATATAATTTACACTTAGCTTATATAATTTATACAACACGATTTCATTCACACAAATAGTTTAGATTCCTCACATTGGTTCTTGCGGTGCTAAAAATCGTAGGAAGGTCAGAAAAATCCGCGGCTTCTTCTAGAATGTAGAGAGCCTCCTTGCGGTCACGGTGTCTCCTGTTTCATCGAATTTCGTTAACATAGCAAAAAGATATGATTTTTACAAGTTTGCAACGCTTTAAAGTGTAAAAATCAGTTTCAGCCATATACCCCTTTTTGATTTCGAAACTAGGGTTGAATCTTTCGGCAAATCTACGAAGCTTTAGGACGAACGGCCAGCGCTACGTCGAAGAGGAAGGAGAGAGCTTCCCGATGACACCTGAGATGGCCAACTCGACGCCTCCTGGAGGGCACGGCGGCGGCGCAAAGGTCGGAGCTTCCCGACTCGATATCTCTCCCAATACTCAATGATAATTCGTGAAATTACTATGGATTTGAAGATCTCTGAACGCTCTTCAAATTGGAACTAGGTTTGCTTGATTTCGTTGAGTGAATGCGGAGAAATTGAAGAGAGAAGATTCGGAAGTGTTTTCCGCGTAGCGACAGAGATTTTCGATGGAGACGATGAATTCTGATTGGCCCAGCCCTTTTTATTTTAATTTTTAATTTATTTAATTCCAAAAATACCCCTTCTACAAACGACCTCTAATTCACACCCAACGACTGTCGCCCCTAGCTAAATACCCCCATTCCGAACACAATGGGATATGTTTCGTTGGCCATTTCGACTGTTACAGTCAGTTATTTTTCAAATTAAAATATAAAACATTCGATATTTAATTTAAACGTACATTTCAAATTGCCAGGGCCACAAACTGAATCGAAAAATTCCGGAAAAATAAATCTAGCTTTGTTTTGATGATACGGTCCTAATAAAACCAGTTTTGTCGAATTCTGAGCTCGTTTGCAAAACGGCCATTTTTAGGTCGACCCTTTTTAACAGAATTTGACCAAACACGTTATCTTTTGCCCCGCTCACATACTAGCTTCAAAAAGTATGAAATTTGAAACTTAGCAATAATTTGACATCCCGGACCCAACAAAATTGGTTTCGTCAAATTCCGAGGTCGTATGCAAAATCTCAATTTTCAAGGGCTATATATACTATATAGCGACCTTCCTGAAAATTCGTTTGACTATAACTTTTGGTTTCCGTTATGAAATTTCGATTTTTCAGATTCGTTAGAAAGGTATTGATAAACAGATTTAAATATTTTCAGTTTCGTTAAAATCTGTTATATTTTCCACCCGGTACAGTTAGACAAAGTTTGTATTCAAAATTTCAAACTGCCCTATCATACCAAATTCTATGATTTATTGAAATATGCTGTTTCAACCATTCAAATTTCCTGGTAATAACCTAATTAAAAAAAAATTTAAACTGGTTCACATTTTCCGGGTTATTACATAAGCATCATATTTTAAAAGTATTTTTGAAACATTTGCATATACATAGGAGGTACCGCTTATGCATACATGCATTATTATGTTGTGTTTCACTTTGCACAAGTGCACGATGCTTACAAAAATTGGATGCACACATGACGGATGTATATTATGCGAGGGGTCAATTGATTTTACCGTAATCAAATTTCGGGGAAGAAATTTCCTAAGGTGGAAGAATGTGTAATGTCCCGCATTTTTTATGATAAGATATTTGATATATTTTATTATTTAAAGTTCGATTTGGAATGATAAATGAATTTATAATATACTATTCGTTATTAGAACGAAGTTTGAACATTAAATTTATATATAATTATAAAACAAACTCAAAACGTCATATTATTTCGTAATTTACGGTTTTAAATTTCATGTATATCGGTAAGAACATAAAACGCTCAATGATAGTTGACGATGAAACTAAATAATCATTAATAGAACGTTCAAATCAATGCGTTGCTTACCTGATGATGAGGCCCGTGCTTCGCACATGGGAAATTGTTCGATATATTATATAAGCATTGAAAATGTTTTCTTTTCAAATGACCTCCGTTTCTGACGAAACAAATTTTTTTTAGAATACGTATAGCTAGTTGTTGTTAGATTTCCAATTTGAAACCAATTGAAGTTGTTTTGTTGGTGCGCTAAATTTAAGGGTGAATAGATAAATCACGTTGTGCAAACGGACTCTGTTCCCAACGAAATTAATTTCATTGGGACCATAACACTGAGGCGTGACAGTGTATCCATTTTCATTTGTGTCTAAAGCTCGCATGTGACGGTACGAATTTTACAGTCAGCAGTAAACAACAGTAGCGGTAGAATTTAAATAATCGTGTAAAGTAAAACATACCGAATCAAAACAAAATTATATAAATAAATATATTTAATCTTTAAACTTCATAGCGAAGTATGATATATGCATAAACTACGCTAATTAACGTAAAACTGACCAAATGTGAAACCGCACATGGAAAGGTACATGGCTCTGTGTGAAAAGAGACGCATGTTACCCTAAATCTTTTTCTACAGCCACTCCCATACTCTCTTTAGCTAAGCACATGGCTTCTCAAAAATTTGCGTGCAGGCTACTATGGATACGCAGACCTATACGGTACAACAGTGCAAAGTTTTAAACTGCACATGCCTCCTATTCCTTACCCATTAAGTGTCAGGCAAGCCTTTAGCTACCCTAGAAAGTTCAAATCACGTACCAAAATCATAACATATATGGCAAGAGAGGATGTTGTGCAAGAAAGCAGATATTTCCTCCTTAAGTCTACATCAATGTGACCCCATGCCTATGTTTAAAACATCATAGGTACCTTATATTCTTTGTTTCTTTTTTCTTTTTCTATCCGACCATAACAGCTAGGCTAAAGAAAATGCACACCTATATACCTATTCACATACCCCTGTACATGAATTTTTCCTGCATATGAAACCCTTCCTTCACAAGTCTTCCCCAAATTTATTACGCACACAGACTTATTTCTTCAAGCACGCACATCAGTTCGTTTCATCACACAGCCTACGTGTACCATTCCATACACCTTCACGACTAAGGAATGTATGAGCACATGCAGCGGTTGGGGAAAAGAAGCCTACTCTATCTTATATCTTCTCCTACTCTATTTCTGTCCTATCTGATTTAAAAAGACAACATGAGATACACCCTGTATATGAAAGAAACCACACTCACAGCTACTCCTACACCACACAGCTATGTTCTTTCCGCTACGCAAAGGCTTTGTACTGGATGATTTCACATGGATCTTATCCCATTTTGGTTCTCACCTATAAATAGACAAGCATATCCTTTGCCCTACCCATACCTTCCAAAAACAAAACTCTTCCCACTGCTATTTAAATAAACCGCAAGCCTGTGAATGAATCATCCAGTTCCCACTTTAAAATACAAACAAAGAAAACTGGGAGGAAACAGGCGTGTACATGTTACTGTGTACGTGTGAAGAGGTGGAGCTATGAGATTTTGATACGTAATTGTTGAAATGATGGAGGCGGTGCTCCGGATTCTCGGATGGTGAAGTGGCTGGAGCTGGGAGTTTTGGTGGACCTTCATGGCATGGAGGAGAAAACACGCGCAAGCAGAAGTATGCTGGGAGAGCACTGGAGGTTGCATGAAGATGGGTGGAAGGTGAAGTGTACGTTGTAAAGTGGAGGCATGTGGTATCAACCGCATGTAAACGGGATGGAAGGCCTGTTGTGAAGGCAGCGCATGGGAGAGAAAGGAGTAACATTAGAGAGGTTGCGCGGTGGGTACACTGATGACAGGTGGCGACTGTGGTGCGTGGGCTTTGGTGGGGCGATGATAAAGTAACAACAGCAGGCGAGGATGGGTTCAAAGAAAAAAATTAAACCGAGCAGGTAGTTTTGCTGTTTTAAGATAAACAGTATACCATATGTTAAACCACAGAATTTACTATGTCTAATTACATAGCGTATGCCCAATCAAATTTGTACTGACTTTAATGATTAGGAACGAGATAATGTGATTAACTATATTTATTTAGAAAGGATTGCAAAATTTAACTGGAAAACCGAACCATTACAACTTGTGTATAGAGGAAGCAAGAATACGTGATATGTTAGTCGCTGTAATGTGCCCATTCATCCTCAAATAAAATGCTATTTAGTAAATAACTATCAACTTAATAGTAGAATATGGTGCATTGTGGTTTGTGAACTTGGAAATTTTTAGCGATCAATACTAGTTCATTCCCAGGGTTTATTTACTCCACTTAAACATACGTATCTATGCCTAGTTACCTATAATTAACGAAAGACAATATTTAACTTAATATATTATGTAAAAACGCGGTGGGGGATTTTTAACACGACCTGTAGTTTCGAAAATGTCTTACATTTGTTAATATACTTAATGATGTTAATAATTCCTAACCTAAGTTTACACTAAAAGCATAGGCTTAAGGTGCTAAATATGATTTGAAGGCCTTAACAGTTGAGTATATAGGCCTTGGTTGTTCAAAAAGTCAACGTACATATATGTCAGTTACTATTAAAATATATGATCCATCCCCTATCATTGGTATTGCATAAAGGGAATGGAGAATGTATTGTATAAGTTTATATGTGTTAAGGCCTATCGAATAAACTACGTCCGTAACGCGATAGTGGTATATTTTTAAGGATTTAATAATATTATTCTACATATTAAATAACGTATAAAATTTATAATGTTTTATTATGTTATCAAAATGGGATGGAACGAGTGATGTCGGCAGATGTAAATATTTTGGAGCTGGTTTAAACAGATTTGGACATGTTCGGAAGCCGCTGGGATTTCCAGTTAAATTTAAACACATGTTTAATTTAACTGAAATCAATTTCTATTTTGGCAAATGGAATTAAGGTGAGTTCAACTCACTCAGTTTTACCCCACTAATATTTTTATAAGTCGGGTTTTAATACTTGTGTGCTTTGATTGCTAATTGTTTGATGGATGCTGAATAGATATTATGTGTGTTGACTGTACTGACTAAATTAAACGTTCATTTAAATTTAATTTAAAACCAATTGTTATTTTTAATGATAAATTCCAAATGAGGTAACTTACCTCATTGGTTATGTTTATAATAATATAAACGTATTAAATTGAATATGGATGTTTGGATTGCTGTTATTGTTGATTGTTGAATATTTCATATGTTATTGAAATACATGATTTTGTTTGAGATAATGTGTTTGGGTGCAGGGAAAACAGGTTGGAGGGATCCAACTGAATTCCTCAAAATTATTGTTTATTTTCATATTATAATTATATGAACCATTTAACTGATATGAATGGATGATTGAATTGATCTGTGATTGTTGAATTTAAATTCAACGTTTTTTGTTTGTTTTAACCTATAGACAGTATTGGTTAAGTAATTGGTATCGATTGGCCCAATAATACATCGTTTTTTAAATGTTGATTTACCATCGGGTGAATCGACAGTAATGAAGTTATAAATTTAATTTATAACTAGAAATGGATTTTGAAATCGATACATTTGAATAAAGGTTTAATAAAAGTAAATTAATATGTATTATTTAATATCTAAGTTTTAAATGATTTCGTAAAGTAAATTCTTATGTAATAAGATTTATGAGCAGGTGAGTAGAAATTAATGAAATGTTTAAGAGTTGGATTAACTATTTCCAAGAGAGAATTAAATGGAAGTATTTAAATTAAATATATTATTAATTAATTTTTAAGAAGGACTAATTTGATTTGACTAACGAGAAAATCATGGTTTGAACTGATGAAGTAAACTAATTTAAGTGGAAATAGTTATTTTGTTATTTTATTTTTAATTAATCAAATAAAATAGTTTAACAAATATTTATTTTAACTTCAATAAGATTTAGAAAGAAATTACTGTTTAATTAAATTAAATAAGAAGTTAACTATTTTTATAGTTAATGACGATGTAAATTATTATTTTTAATGAATAATAATCTAAGTGATCAATTCGCAAACGAGTTCTTTAAGGTAAGTAATCAAAGTTGATATTGGAACACAATTTGATTTTTGAAAAGTATCGATGAACGGGTTTATATTAAAACCGAGATTTACAAACAAGGTTATAAAGGAGATTTTAAGCTAAGACGATAGCTTAAGGTAAGCATTTGAATTAAGAAAGAAAAGCGGGGTAAAAAGGGATTTTATATTAAACTCGAGTTTTACGAACAATGTTATAAAAGGAGCATGAGGCTAAAACGTTAAGATTAAATTAACGTGACTTGATTCTAGAAGTATAAGATGCGATTTAAATTCGCTATAGTAAATAAGAGATGAGGTTTCATCAGTTATAATTAAAATGGGATTCGGTTTGATATTGGGAATGAATATCGGGTTTGGTATTACAACTGATATATGTCTTGAGATAAGAACGTTGTTGATCAAGGTATGAGAGGTAATTTAAAATACCCCAACTTGAACAACTTCAGGATTATCGAGAGATGATATTAGTTGTAGTTGTGGAGATCTTAAAAAGGAGTTTAGTTTGAGAAATAATAATGTAACATTAGTTGAAGAAATTGGGAATATATAATAGATTTCAAATAAAAGGAAATTAAAACGGGTTTGAGAATATGAAATGATATTTCCATAAAAAAGGAAACAAAGGAGATTTATGAAGATATAACAATGTTTACAAAGTGAGAAGATAAGATTTAGAATGGGTTTATTCTAAAAAGATAAGTGACGAGTATAATGTTCAAATAAGGAAACCAAAGGAGAAGTCGTAACGGTTGATTTACAAATAACAAGTTGAATCGATGATAAATACTAAATGGTGTTGTAAGTAATGTTTTGAAATAATAGTAAAATAGAAATTGGATATTGTTATTAAATATTTTTCCAAATATTAGATTAAAATGATTTTTAGAAGTTTAATAGATTGAAATGAGAATTGAATTCCATGTTTAAAAATATGAAATGTTTTTAGAAGTTTTAAATTAACCATTCGTTAATTATTTTTAAATAAAAATGGGCCAAGTGATGCTGAATAATGAACCAGTGAATTCATTTTATTTTATGGTTGTTTATACGATAGTTAAATAACCGACTATCAAATCTGACCAATACGACTGTTGGTACGGAAAGACCTGGATCGAGTCTATATTCGAAAACAATTACGTCCAACAAATACGAAATGTTGAAGATATCATATACTAATCAAGACAAAGAAATTGAAGACCTCTGATCTTCATAAAAAGGTAGAATTACTTATAATCTCTGGTTTAGCGGTCAGAGATATACTGTGACTCTGTCGTGGTTGAAATCAACGGATTTGCAAGGACTACTCGCTACTAATCTATAGGGTGATTCCTAGGATGCAGTAGGAGAGTGCATTCAGTTTGTCCAGTCCCAGGACAACTTGTATGGACGGGTGTTTGACAGAGTATTTCCAAAGGAATTGCGTACGTTGATTTCTTCAAACGTACGAAGTTGGTGGCAAAGAAGGGAAACTTCTTCAGCCTAACAATCTGAGTATTTTTGTGGAAACCAATTAGTGATTTCTGATGGATCTGACGATGTGGCATTCAATGTAAATAGTGGCATGCTATCTGGGAAAGAAGAATTATAACCTCAAGCCTCACAATCGGGAAATGACAAAAGTAGGGCGGGCAGCATGGCTATGTGGGTTTCACCCATTAGGTTGTATAATCACCTATCTAGAGAAATTCCTTTTGCTTCTTTAATTTATCGATGCTGTCCCTTTCGGGAAACGATTGCTGATCCCAACCGTTGGTGATATACATTCGATATACTCAAGCGAAATGAGTGGTTGGTCATGTGTGGGCCAGGTTGCAATACATTCTTGTTGAACCCAGTGTATTCGCCTCTAGAAATACACTATCGGTAGGTAGTTCCATACCTTGTCATAGTCGAAATCCTATCTCCAATAAGCGCCCTCGGTTTTGATTGTATACTATATATGTGGAGCGTGAGATGCAAGCGTTCCACTAGATTGATATTTATTTGTATTTAGACATTATTATAATATCAGAATATATATATGATTTCAAAAATGTTTGGGTTATCATAAGGTAAAAACCGTCCGTATTTTTGTATGGATTTGGTCTTACAATTATCCTTTTCTTTCAAAAAGATTTTTGAACTTAAAAATCAAGTTGGATGATTCCCCTTAAACTTAGTGTGTTGTTCTCACTCTAGTTCACCAGGCTGACCCGATATTTGTAATGCTTGGGTTAGACCGGGTTGTACAGGTCCAGTTTATCGGATGTTGCGAAGTCCAGAAACGAGCTGGAGATGATTAGAAGTATGATATCTAGTATTTATTCCGCTGTGTGATTGTATATAAGGACAGATTATTATAACTATCCAGATGGGTGATGTACTCTGATGATTTTAAGTTTCATTTCAAGCTCTCAATAAAGATTTATTTATATATTATATTTTGTTCCGCTGCGATGTGAAATTCTATGTTGTGTTGATTCTTCTTCTTCTTCTTCTGTTCTAATATTTCTTCCTTATCTTTTTCTCACCCTCTAATTTCTTTCTATTGGCATATGGGTTTTCTGTACATTTGGGTTGGACTAAAATTGTTTGTCCAGCTCAAAAGGTACCAGGAATCTGGGTCGTCACAGTTGGTATCAGAGCTATTAGTTTAGTAATAACCTTGGCTCTGTGGCGTAACTCGATAGAGATGGGCTTTGTAATACCCTAGTTTGAGTTTGAGTTTATATATATGAGAGCATATTTGTAAATTTTATAAAAATATGTTTTGTGTTGTGTTATTTGATCAGTTTGATTTTGAACTAGCAACTGACACAATAATGTTTTATAAAGACGGTCAAATGAAATAATTTAGGCCATATTATATTTTTGTATAAAAAACAAATAATTTTATCAAAATTTTAAGATATTGGCGTGGTTAATTGACTTAAATGGAATTTAAATTTGAAATAGGTTTAATATAACCAGAATATTTCATATGTGAAATTAGAAAGAGAAAGTGGATGATTTTTGAAAATAAAAATCAAATTTTGAATTTGAAATGGCGATCAATAAATTGAATAGTTAACTGAAAATGAGTTTGAAACTTAACGTGGTTAAACGTGGATATTGGAATTAAAATTTGGGGTTCAGAAATAAAAGTTGTCTGATTTGGTTAAATGGATGGTACATTGTTGATTAGTTGTTTGAAAGATGAATTAAATAAATTAATCAAGTGATTTAATTGATAAAAGTTAAATAAATTGAAAATTAAGAAATCAAAATTCAATACGATGAATATGAATAAGATCAAACATGAAATGAAAACTAGAAGAATTTAACCCTACAATGATTATTGTATACCAAGTTATGTACAAGTTGAAAATGAAAGAATTGATAGTTGCTTTGAAATTTGAATTTGGTCGCCCGATAAATAGGTAAACCTTAGTATTGTTGGTTAATGATTGATTTTATATCTCTGAATCGGGTAGCCATTTGGTTTTGTTCTCCTTGAAAATGTGTAAGGCTCGAAGTGGCCGATGTAGTTGTTCCGATTGAGCAATACTTTGATGATGCTGGCGAGTTTTTTCATAAATTTATATAACATAGAAATTTTGATGATAATTCTATAATAATTATTTTGAAAATAATTGGGATTGGTACATTCCTCATACTGCCTAATTTTGGGGATGAAATTCCTTTAAGGGGGAAGAAGTGTAATGTCCCGCATTTTTGATGATAAGATATTTAATATTTTTTATTATTTAAAGTTCGATTTGGAATGATAAATGAACTTATAATATATAATTCATTAATAGAACGAAGTTTGAACATTTAATTTATATTTAATTATAAAACGAACTCGAAACGTCGTAGTATTTCGTAATTTACGGTTTTAAATTTCATGTATATCGTACGAACATAAAACGCTCAACGATAAGTGACGCTGAAATTAAAAAATCATTAATAGAATGTTCAAATCAATGCGTTACTTACCTGATGATGAGGCCCGTGCTTCGCACATGGGAAATTGTTCGATATATTATATAAGCATTGAAAATGTTTTCTTTTCAAATGACCTCCGTTTCTGACGAAACAATTATTTTTTGGAATACGTATAGCTAGTTGTTGTTAGATTTCCAGTTTGAGACCAATTGAAGTTGTTTTGTTGGTGCGCTAAATTTAAGGGTGAACAGATAAATTAAAATAATGCTGTCGTGCAAACGGAGTTCGTTTCCATAAAAATTAATTTCATTGGGGCCATAACACTAAGGCGTGACAGTGTATCCATTTTCATTTGTGTCTGAAGCTTGCATGTGACGGTACGAATTTTACAGTCAGCAGTAAACAACGGTAGCAGTAGAATTTAAATAATCGTGTAAAGTAAAACATACCGAATCAAAACAAAATTAAATAAATATATTTAATCTTTAAACTTCATAGCAAAGCATGATATATGCATAAACTACACTAAGTAACGTACAAACTGACCAAATGTGAAACCGCATAAGAAAATATACATGGCTCTGAGTGAAAAGAGACGCTTGTTACCATAAATCTTTTTCTACAGCTACTCCCATACTCTCTTTAGTTAAGCATATGGCTTCTCAAAAATTTGCGCGCACGCTACTATGGATACGCAGGCCCATATGGTACAACAGTGTAAAGTTTTAAACTGCACAAGCCTCCTATCCCTTACCCCTTAAGTTTCAGGCAAGCATTCAGCTATCCTAGAAAGTTAAAATAATGTACTAAAATAAAAACATATATGGTAAGAGAGGACGTTGTGCAAGAAAGAAGACATTTCCTCCTTAAGTCTACATCAATCTGCAGCCATGCCTACGTCTAAAACAGCAGAGGTACCATATATTAATTTTTTCTTTTTTTTCTAGCCGACCATAACAGTTAGGCTAAAGAAAATGCACACCTATATACCTATTAACATATCCCTATACATGAAAATTTGCCTGCACATGAAACCCTGCCTTCACAAGTCTTCCCCAAATTTATTACGCACACAGACTTATTTCTTCAAGCACGCACATCAATTCATTTCATCACACAGCCTACGTGTACCATCCCTACACCTTCACGATTAAGGAACATATGAGCACATGCATCGGTTGGGGAAAAGAAGCCTACTCTTTCTTATTTCTTCTCCTACTCTATTTCTGTCCTATCAGATTTAAAAAGACAACACGAGAAACACCCTGTATATGAAACAAACCACACTCACAACTACTCCTACACCACACAGCTATGTTCTTTCCGCTACGCAGAGGCTTGTATTAGATGATTTTACATGGATCTTATCCCATTTTAGTTCTCACCTATAAATAGACATGTCTATCTTTCGCCATACCCATACCTTTTGAAAACAAAACTCTTCACAATGCCATTTAAATAAACGGCAAGCCTGTGAATGAATCATCCAGTTCCCATTTTAAAATACAAACAAAAAAAACTAGGAGGAAACAGGCGTGTACATGTTACTGTGTACGTGTGAAGAGGTGGAGCTGCGAGATTTTGATATTTGAATGTTGAAATGATGGAGGCGGTGCTCCGGATTCTAGGATGGTGAAGTGGATGGAGCTGGGAGTTTTGGTGGAACTTCATGGCATGGAGGAGAAAACACGCACGAGCAGAAGTAAGTGGGGAGAGTGCAGGAGGTTGCATGAAGGCGGGTAGAAGGTGAAGTGTACGCTGTAAAGTGGAGGGATATGGTATCAACTACATGTAAACGGGATGGAAGGCCTGTTGTGAAGGCAGCGCATGGGAAAGAAAGGAGTAACATTAGAGAGGTTGCACGGTGGGTACACTGATGACAGGTGGCGACTGCGGTGCGTGGGCTTTGGTGAGACGATGATAAAGTAACAACAACAGGCGAGGATGGGTTCGATGAAAGAAATTAAACCGTGCAGGTAGTTTTGTTGTTTTAAGATAAACAGTATACCATGTGTTAAACCACGGAATTTACTATGTCTAATTACATAGTGTATGCCCAATCAAATTTATACTGACTTTAATGATTAGGAATGAGATAATGTGATAACTATATTTATTTAGAAGGGTTGCAAAACGCAACTGGAGAATCGAACCATTACAACTTGTGTATGGAGGAAGCATGAACACGTGATATGTTAATCACGGTAATGTGACCATTCATCCTCAAATAAAATGCTATTTAGTAAATAATAAATTAGCTATCAATTTAATAGTAGAATATGGTACATTATGGTTTGTGAACTTGGAAATTTTTAGCGATCAATACTAGTTCATTCCCGTGGTTTATTTACTCCACGTAAACATACATATCCATGCCTAGTTACCTTTAATTAATGAAAGACAATATTTAATATATTATGTAAAAACGCTGTGGGGGATTTTTAGTAGGACCTATAGTTTCGAAAGTATCTTACCTTTGTTAATATACTTAATGATGTTAATAATTCCTAACCTAAGTTTACATTAAACATAAGCATAGGCTTAAGGTGCTAAATATGACTTAAAGGCCTATATAGGCCTTGGTTGTTCAAAAAGTCAACGTACACATACGTCAGTTACCATTAAAATATATGCTCCATCCCCTATCATTGCTATTGCATAAAGGGAACGAAGAATGTATATGTGTTAAAGCCTATCGAATAAGCTATTTCCGTAACATGATAGTGCTATATTTTTAAGGATTTAAAAATATTATTCTACATGGTAAATAACGTATAAAAATTATAATGTATTATTGTGTTATCAGAATGGGATGGAACGAGTGATGTATGCAGACGTAAATATTTTTGAGCTAGTTTAAACAGATTTGGACATGTTCGGAAGCTGCAGGGATTTCCAGTTAAATTTAAATGCATGTTTAATTTAACTGAAATTAATCGCTATCTTGACAAATGGAATTAAGGTGAGTTCAACTCACTCAGTTTTACCCTACTTATATTTTTTATAAGTCGGGTTTTAATACTTGTGTGCTTTGATTGTTAATTGTTTGATAGATGCTGAATAGATATTATGTGTGTTGACTGTATTGACTAAATTAAACGTTAATTTAAATTTAACTTAAAACCAATTGTTATTTTTAACGATAAATTCCAAATGAGGTAACTTACCTCGTTGGTAACGTTTATAATAATATAAATGTATTAAACTGAATATGGATGTTTAGATTGTTGTTATTGTTGATTGTTGAATATTTCATCTGTTATTGAAATATATGATTTTGTTTGAGATAACGTATTTGGGCGTAGTGAAAACAGGTTGGAGGGATCCAACTGAATTCCTCAAAATTATTGTTTATTTTCATATTATAATTATATGAACCGTTTAACTGATGTGAATGGATGATTGAATTGATCATTGATTGTTGAATTTAAATTCAAAGGTTTTTTTTTGTTTTAACCTATAGACAGTATTGGTTGAGTAATTGGTATTGGTAGGCCCAAAAATACATGGTTTTTAAAATATTGATTTACCGTCGGGTGAGTCGACAGTAATGAAGTTATAAATTTAATTTATAACTAGAAATGGATTTTGAAATTGATACATTTGAATAAAGGTTTAATAAAAGGAAATTAACATGTATTATTTGTTATCTAAGTTTTAAATGATTTCGTAAAGTAAATTATTATGTAATAAGATTTATGAGCAGGTGAGTAGAAATTAACGAAATGATTAAGAGTTGGATTAACTTTTTTCAAGAGAGAAATAAATGGAAGTATTTAAATTAAATATAATATTAATTAATTTTTATGAAGGACTAATTTGAGTTGATTAACGAGAAAATCATGGTTTGAACTGATGAAGTAAACTAATTTAAGTGGAACTAGTTATTTTATTAATTTATTTTTAATTAATCAAATAAAAAAGTTTAACAAATATTTATTTTAACTTTAATAAGATTTAAAAAGAAATTACTATGTAATTAAGTTAAATAAGAAGTTAACTATTTTTATAGTTAATGACGATGTAAATTATTATTTTTAATGAATAATAATCTAAGCGATCAATTCATACACGAGATTCTTTAATGTAATTAATCAAAATTGATATTGGAACACAATTGGATTTTTAAAAAGTATTGATGAACGTTTTATATTAAAACCGAGATCTATAAACAAGGTTATAAAGGAGATTTTAAGCTAAGACGATAGCTTGAAGTAAGCATTTGAATTAAGGAAAGAAAAGCGGGGTAAAAAGGGATTTTATATTAAATTTGAGTTTTACGAACAATGTTATAAAAGGAGCATGAGGCTAAAACGTTAAGATTAAATTAACGTGACTTAATTCTAGAAGTATAAGATGCTTTAAATTCTCTATAGTAAATAAGAGATGAGGTTTCATCAGTTATAATTAAAATGGGATTAGGTTTGATATTAGGAATGAATATTGGGTTTGGTATTACAACTGATATCTGTCTTAAGATAGTATGCTATTGATTAAGATCTGAGAGGTAATTTAAAATACCCCAACTTGAACGACTTCTGGATTATCGAGAGATGATATTAGTTGTAGTGGTGAAGATGTTAAAAGGAGTTTAGTTTGAGAAATAATAATGTAACGTTAGTTGAAGAAATTGGGAATATATAATAGATTTCAAATAAAAGGAAATTAAAACGGGTTTGAGAATATGAAATGATATTTCCATAAAAAAGAAACAAAGGATATTTGGGAAGATACAACGATGTTTTCAAAGTGAGAAGATAAGATTTAGAATGGGTTTATTCTAAAAAGATAAGTTACGAGTATAATGTTCAAATAAGGAAACCAAAGGAGAAGTCGTAACGATTGGTTTACAAATAACAAGTTGAATCAATGATAAATAATAAACGATGTTGTAATTAATGTTTTGAAATAATAGTAAAATAGAAATTGGATATTGTTATTAAATAGTTTTCCAAATATTAGATTAAAATGATTTTTAGAAGGTTAATAGATTGAAATGAGAATTGAATTCCATGTTTAAAAATATGAAATGTTTTTAGAAATTTTAAATTAACCATTCGTTTATTATTTTTAAATAAAAAGGGGCCAAGTGATGCTGAATACTGAACCAGTGAATTCATTTTATCTTATGGTTGTTTATTTGATAGTTAAATAACCGACTATCAAATCTGACCAATATGATTGTCGGTACGGAAAGACCGGGATCAAATTTATATTCGAAAACCATTTTGTCCAACAAATACGAAATGTTGAAGATATCATATACTAATCAAGACGAATAAATTGAAGACTGTGGATCTTAATAAAATGGTAGAGTTACTTATAATATCTTGTTTAGTGGCAAGAGATATACTGTGACTCTGTCGTGATTGAAATCAACCCATTTGCAAGGACTACTCACTACTAATCTATAGGGTGATTCTTAGGATGCAGTAGGAGAGTGCCTTCGGTTTGTCCTGTCCCGGGACAACTTGTATGGACGGATGTTTGACAGAGTATTTCCAAAGGAATTATGTACATTGATTTCTTCAAACGTACGAAGTTGGTGGCAAAGAAGGGAAACTTCTTCAGCCTAACAATCTGAGTATTTTTGTAGAAACCAATTACTGATTTCCGATGGATCTGACGATGTGGCATTCAAAGTAAATAGTGGCGTGCTATTTGGGAAAGAAGAATTATAACCTCAAGCCGCACAACCAGGAAATGACAAAAATCGGGCAGGCAGCATGGCTATGTGGGTCGCAACCGTTATGGTGTATAATTACTATCTAGAGAAATTCCTTTTGCTTCTTCAATCTATCGATGTTGTCCCTTTCGGGAAACGGTTGCTGATCCCGACCGTTGGTGATATACATTTGATACACTCAAGCGAAATGAGTGGTCGGTCATGTGTGGGCCGGGTTGCAAGACGTTCTTGTTGAACCCAGTGTATTCGCCTCTAGAGATACTCTATCGGTAGGTGGTTCCATACATTGTCATAGTCGGAATCCAATCTCCAATAAGCGCCTTCGGTTTTGGTTGTATAATATATATATGGAGCATGAGACGCAAGCGTTCCGCTAGATTGATATTTATTTGTATTTAGACATTATTATAATATCAGAATATATATATGATTTCAAAAATGTTTGGGTTATCGTAAGATAAAAACCATCCGTATTTTTGTGCGGATTTGGTCTGACGATTATCCTTTTCTTTCTAAAAGATTTTTGAACTTAAAAATCAAGTTGGATGATTCCCCTTAAACTTAGTGTGTTGTTCCCACTCTGGTTCACCCGACTGACTCGATATTTGTAATGCTCGGGTTAGACCGGGTTGTATAGATCTAGTTTATCGAATGTTGCGAAGTCCAGAAACGAGTTGGAGATGATTAGAAGTATGATATCTAGTATTTATTCCGCTGTGTGATTGTATATAAGGACAGATTATTATAAATGTTCAGATGGGTGATGTACTCCGATGATTATAAGTTTCATTTCAAGCTCTCAATAAATATTTATTTATATATTATATTTTATTCCGCTGCGATGTGAGATTCTGTGTTATGTTGGTTCTTCTTCTTTTTCTATTTTAATATTTATTCCTTATCTTTTTCTCACCCTCTAATTTCTTTCTATTAGCATCTGGGTTTCCAGTACATTTGGGTTGGACTAGTATTATTTGTTCAGCTCAAAAGGTACCGGGAATCTAGGTCGTCATAGAATGTAACATCCCGCATTTTTAACTTAAGATAATAAAATAAGAATAACTCAATTAAACATTCATAATCAAATAAAATGGACTGCGCCATTGCATCTGTCTCGAAATTTTGGTCAAAATAGACACCTGGTTTGCATAAATCTGACACTGTATGAAGAAGTTATTGAGGTTCGAAGTTTGTTTGCGCGCACGAAGAGTGTATGTGTGTGTATAAATATTAGGTTTAGAAATTCAAAAATAGATCCAGAAAATCAGAAATTGGTTCAAATTTCGAAATTCGGGGAGGCGGCAGATTTCTCGCCCAGAGGTGTCGACCCCCTAAGGGGGTTGTCGACCCCAGGGTCGACCCCTCAAGGGGGGAGTCGACCCATGGGTCAACCCCCTAAGGGCGGGTTGACCCCCTACGACAGATTTTGGAAGATTTGGGTTTTTCGATATTTGGATGTTTCTGATGGTTTTTAATCAAATCTTAGGTTCCTAGTTTCTTTGATACACATATAAATAAGTCTCTAGAGCTAACCCTAAACCACATAATTCTGAGGCTACGCTGAAGCTCTGCCATTACTCTCTCTCTCCTCAAATCTATTTAGAAAATTTAGATTATTAATAAGAAGATTTTAAATTCAAGATCTAGAGGAGATAATTGACATTAATAAAAGATTATTCAGAATCATGAAAAGAAAGATAAACTTCTAGATCCAATCTATTCAAATTCTTCCTCTTTCTTTCCCTTCTCTTTTAATGAAAATAATCAATCCATGGTTATTAGGTTTTAAATCAAATTAACGGAAAAACCATGGATGCTAAAGTTGGACCAGATCCAGAATTGGGAATGCGTTTGACGTGAGTGGGTTTAAGCTATAGCATTTTAGATAATAATATGCTATCGTTAACTAATCCCTACTTTGTATGATTGAAATGTAATATGTTGAGATGTTTAACATACGTTAACACTAATAAAATTGATATGCATGATATGTGGGAATAATTAATATGCTAAGATATTAATTTTTTGAATCAGTTAAAAGTTTAAATGTTTATGTGTTGAAAAACAAACTTGTTAGAATAATGGGTAACAACCACTGTTCTTATGATTACGTGATTCACTTGTGGCATACTATGTATTTGAATTGTTAGATGTAGAACTGAGAAAACGTCATGTTAACTTGCCACAGTTATATACATGAATTCTCACTTGTATGAATTGTAATAGTTATATGATTAAATGGTTTCATGTTAGCATAAAAATTGAATACGTATGGGTTTTGGGGCATAAATCAAATTATGATTAAAGACCTTAATTTGGGCATATGGTACATAATAAATATGACTTGGGAAAGGGGCATGAAATCCTATAATGAAATAGGAATAATTATTAAAAGAACAAACATGCCTAGATTCATAGTAATTTGATATTGTAAGGCTCTTAGACACAAGGTTATATTGCACTTGTGATAGAAGTTTGCCCGGAACCGCCCGGCATATCCAGCATTCACAAGTGGTAAATCTAATGTAAGGGGTCTAAGTGCATGATTTAAACGTATAATAGTGCTAAGACACGAAGTTGAGTCAGCTTGAGGTAGAAGTCTGCCCGGACCCGCGCAACAAATCCAATATTCACAAGTGTAAGCTTAATGCAAGAGGTCCAGTACATAAACATATGTATAAATATAGGTAAATGACAGGACTGACAAATACCATTAATTGTAATTAATGGAAGAATTGAATGAATAATAATTACAACAGTAAAGGAAAGGTAATAAATAGGGAATGATAATAACCTATTATAAATAAATTACATTAATGAGAATCTTGTATAATAGGTAGACATGACCTAAGGAAAAGTGGATATTATAACTTAGGTTATAATAAACTAGTAAGGAAACGGGATAACTGGTGAAATGAGATAAGGGACTCCTAATGGTAAATTGATTAATCAGTAAATGGGAAAAGACGGAAAGCAGTTGAGAACAGGGGGAAAATATATGAAATATAAGAAGTTGTACTTAATTATAAATTAAGTAATCTGTAAACTTGGAAGTCTGAAACCTGCTGAAAAGAATAACATGTTTGGAGTTGTCCTAGGGATAAGCGGAAATTATAACATAGGTTATAATAAATGGGTAGAGAAACTTATTAATGGACCTTAGTTAAGAGTACTAGGTTAATAAGTAAACAACGATAAGTTGTAGTAATGGGGTAAAATGGAATTATGATTAAATGAAAAAGAATGAGGAAAACTTATGAAATAAGTTATATTTAATCATAAATAATGACTGACATGTTAAACAAGAAAACATGTTAATTGAGATATACTTAATTACATATTTAGTATAACATGTTATTGTAGCAGAGAAATCAAATAAGAATATAAAAGGGATTATGGATTACAGACCTTGGGCCAGAATCTAGAGAATAACATGATGTGGACTTATTAATATACTTAAATAAGTTAAGTTATATAACCGAAATTAATAAGCAAGAGGAACTTGGTAACTTGAGTAAGAATTCAACATGAATGAGAATAACCAAGTTAAATAGAAACCTGATGAGGTAAGGCAAGCGCGTAAAAGAATGTTTAGATATAGGGTCTAACAACATATTTAAGTGAGGCGCTTGGACCAGTCCGCACGTCTGAGAGTGAATAACCCAATGGGGTAGGTCATCGTGGTGTTATAAGGCCCGAGGGGAGCGCACATTCATATGATTTTTCTGTCGGCTTTGAAGGAATGGAAGTGGAAGCACGCAACTTTTGAGATACGTAAAATGCTCCTAGTAGTCCTCTATGCGGTGGCAGATGTTTTAGACTGTGCTCGCAGAAGTTGGGTCTGCGTGTAACTACTAGGTGGGTGGGCCTTAACTACAGAAGTAGCTATGCAGTTAGGATGTTGTGACGCGGTGACACCAGTGTGATTTGGCGGTTGCCTCAACGGGGAGGCGAAGGGTCACGACCAACAAGGATAGTAGATCGTCCGATACCCGTAATTGTCATCCAGTGGGATGCGAAAAGACTAGAGCTAAAACCAATAGACCATTCACCTTTCATTATTTAGGTACGATGGTTGAGGGAAGACGCCAAATGGATGTTTAGATTGTTTTCTTTAGGGGCAGTCGTTTAGCTCTTGTAGTCTTTACTAGTTGAGGCAGGGTCCGGGGTGGGACCATAGCCTCCGTAAAAACAGACCATAGGTATATCTTTATATAGAGGATCTTAAAGACAGGCCTGTACAAATATGGAAAACTCCCGGCCGAGTTCCGTGTTTCTTGTATCGCTCTGCCAGGAACTCGGTGCACATTAGAGGACATGCGGTTATGGCATCGAGCTACAATTGATGAGATGTACGTGGGACAGTCTAGATACATGCATGTCGGCTCTGAGTTGTGTATCGTAGACTTGAGGGCATTACTCCGGTATGGAATCTAATTCGATCGACAGTGGCAGTCCGTACGCTTACGTAGCGTAGTAGTGACAGATATATGTGGAACATAACATTGTTACGTAGAGATCCGTACGTAACTCCGGCGTAGGATGAGGGACTGCATTCATTTCTATGGCATTATGGTGGAGACCATGCGAGTGGGGTACCAAGGGGTGTACCTCAGGATTACTATATTAGGTTAATTTACCGGGAAGTAAATGGGTACGAGACGTGTGTAAGTGAGACGAGCCAAACTCGCCCTTAAGGGAAAGACAAGATTGAGTTGAGGGCATGACAAATCAGAACACAAATAGAGGAACATTTCATTGCTTATTACAACAATTACTTCAGAGTACAAGAATATAACATAGTAGGAATAAATAATATTACATAGAAAATATTAGATATTTTAAATACATAGCAGTGGAAAAATACTACATAACTCAACTGAAAGAAATACACGGATACAGAGCTTTCCGAATATAACTCCAGCTGTAAATCCAGGATCTTGTGAAAGTAATATCTACAAAACCAAAACTTCTAGCTGCTCGTGTGGAAAATATGGGCACCCAGAGTTTAGGTTAAAACAATAAACTCTAGGTTAGTCATGTGACTGGTGTGAGAACCAAAACAGTTATTAAAAGTTTACTTCAAAATAAAGTAAATCAAGGGACCATGCCGTATAACACGGAACGGGTTTCCTCCCAAGAATACCAGTGCATAAAACAAACAGCGCAATGCTTTTTGGAAAAATGAAGCTATTATTAGACTTAGGTCCCATCACACAATGCAACGCAAGCCGGAGGACAGAGTTTTCCCTTATAATAGCCAAACATGTTTGGTACGTTTAAAAAAATCATTTTGATATTATTATAAGTGTAAAGTGTATAAAAAACTTCAAATATAAA
Source organism: Allium sativum (assembly GCA_030737875.1). Lineage (NCBI taxonomy): Eukaryota > Viridiplantae > Streptophyta > Magnoliopsida > Asparagales > Amaryllidaceae > Allium > Allium sativum. The sequence goes on from CM060926.1 coordinate 612,716,851, forward strand.
TGTATCAATCATAGATGGCATAGTATCCCATGTTATTATGTCGTCGTACTAGCCGCACGATGTCATATTGGACGTTGGATTTCCATCATGAACCAAGGCAAGGGATCGTCCTTAACGAATTCGAGGGAATCTAGCCTACCATGTCTCCGGACTCAGACTCAGGTGAGCCCTTAGGAGCCTCAGGGCCGATCTACACTAAGTGGATTAATAATCCCTGAACAATACGTTTCCCAGCCCTATGGGGGCATAAGTCTGGTCAGTATGTTGACCATATCCATCCATCGTCCCCGTAGTGACCGATATATCCGAGGTACCTCGCTTTCCATCATCCACTTAAGTAAAAATGTCTGGGCTCCATACCATGACACCACTCCTAGCTACAAAGAAATGCATGTTCTCCCTGGATCCTTCTCCCATTTCTGGTTCATATCGGGGAGTGAAGCTCACGAATTAACGCTATATCACAAAGCTATGCTATTAAAAGCCATACTTTGATCATCAACCACAAGACTCTGGTTTCCAACAGAAGCCTTGATCATTTACATCTTAGCATGCCACACAGGCAATTCAAGCCGGGCGACTGGTGTCTATCGATATATAACCTCTGAGCTCGTACGTCTCAGAGAAGGGTGTTAAGAAAGAGAATAAATTATCCACCAAAAAACAAATATATATTTAATGGAGATCAATCAACACTGAATAAAATTCAGTGTCAGTCAGAACAAAACCGGAGGCACCTTATTCCTCATCCCATATGTCCAATACAGGAGAGAGGTCGTCGCATCTCCGGTCGATCTCCAAGTACGTCTGAACGATCACCACTTATTACCTTGTCTTGGGTGTATAACCCAATCAAGACATCAGTAATCATCCAAACGATGTGAAGATCTCCGTTCTTCAACCACCATCTTCATCGTCGACTTATCGTCGAATTAGTTATTCAAAATGGGTATAAACCTGGCCTTTTTGAATAACCCGCGTACATTATAATCAAGTGATATAAACACATAACATATGCCTCATTCCAATCAAAAATATTCTTTTATTCAAATATTCTTCTCACAATTTAAACCAAATTAAGGTTTTCCAAACTAGTCGGGATTAGCGAACCTTACCAAAGTAATCATTTATTTTATTTCCCAATCCCAACCTATATATCCTATAGAGCAAAACTGGTAATACTCCATATTTAACACCACGGTGTTATCGGTAAATTCAATTACCATTTCACGTTCAAATCTAATTAAAGATTTAACTATCGCTTTGAAGCAAAACTGGTGATACTCCATTCTCGGTCATTTCACAAATTTGATAATTTAAATTATCACTTTCACATTCTAATCTAATTAAAGATTAACTAAAACTCCACTTAGTTTTAATCTTCCCAAAAATCAATATTAATGATTATTTAACTTTGGGAAATCAAACATGCCGCATCGTCAATCTACACCGTACCATTGATTTCTGCTGACATATAACCTCTAAGCTCGTACGTCTCAGAGAAGGGTGTTAAGCAAGAGAATAAATTTTCCGCCACCAAACAGATATATATTTAGCAGAGATCAACGAATACATTTTGAAATACAGTGTTAGACATGTAATCCTGTCTTTACTGGGTTAAATAACTAATGTTGTTTAAAACACAACTCAGGATAAACCCAAAATCACATTCCATTAATCATGGAATCTTCACGGGAAACAAATCAATATATGATCGATATCAATTTCCGTATCTGACTAATAATATAAATGGAATAACGACAAAGCCTTTTATATTCCATATATATTAATAGTCTTCCTCTATAGAAGCTCACTTCGATTATTACCAAATCTGTAACGACCCGCATTCTACGCATCATAGGATCGTAGAATATTTATTTCTGTCACATACGAAGTCGTATGGTCATGTAACTTTGGGAGACGACTATTGAGGTCATTTCCCATGTTCATGATTTTTCTCGATTTTTAAATGACCATTTTACCCCTAGTTGGCACTGTTTTGGCCATAACTTTTGACTGGAAAGGAATTTTGACCTGAAACCACTTCCATTGGCTTCGAATGATGGTTTCTCTTTCCGTAGAGTGGTCACATTAGCCAAACGGATTCACCGTTTGGGAGATATGGCTGAAACAAGTTTCAGATGATGAAAGACAGCTTAATTGGGCTTAACCGGGTAATTAGCAGCTAGGCCCAAGGGGAATTTCGGGTTTAGAGGTATAGGAGGTCTGATTAGGGTTAGGTTATCACTTTCATTTCAGTTTTGAGTCGCCACAAACCTTCTTGACACCTTAGTAATGGCTTCCTACATCTAAAACACCCCAAATCACTCTCTAATTGAAGATTAGGCTTAGCAACACCAAATTAAGGAGAAAAAGCACCAAAGCAAGGTTAGAGCTGCTGTTAGGCATCAGTATTCGCCCCAAATCAGAGGAGTTTCGGTTCTGAGAATTTCATTTGTGGCCAAGGTGAGTGATAGCATCATTTTGACACTAATTACAGTTAATTAAGGGTGATTAGTGAAGATTAGCGAATTTACACGTAAATAAATTCTGGAAAAATTCTTAAAATTCTGAAATAATATTTTAAGGCTCTGTTAGAAATTTGAGATAATTTCGATGTGTTTTGCTAATTGTATGCTTAAGTATGATTAAGAGTGCTTAAGGGAAAATATGAAGTTTTAGCTACTTTTGATCCATTTTGATTCATTTGAATTATTGTTTGCTGTTTGTGGTTAGTTTGCTATGTTGTTATGACTATTTGACATGAATTGTGATTGATTAGAATAGTTAGATTTGTCAAAAACGTCGTCGAACGGCGTAAACAAGTTGCTGGAAAAGTTGCAGAAAGTTGTGCAGGACTTCGGATCGGATCGGATGGGGGCTCGGATCGGAAATGTGAACTGGGCAAGAAACCCGACCCGAACTGGAGCTTGACACATGAAAGGCTTGGCAAAAAGGAAGGCCGTTTACTTAGAGTTGGAGTGGACAAGGGGATCGGATCGGAGTAAAAGGAAGCGGAGCGGATCGGACTGAAGTAAAGCGAAGTGATCGGATCGGATCGGAGTGGAAGGAAACGAGGGAGCTGATCGAAGAAGGAGCACGAGCTGGAAGGAGGATAGCAACCCGACCCGACCCGGAGGAGGACACCGACCCGACCCGGAGGAGGACACCGACCCGACCCGGAGTGAAGAAACCCGAACCGAACCAACGAGGGAAATGACTACCGAACCGAACCGAACTCCAGGACTGTTACTGCGCGACAACTTTTCTGAAGACCCACTCCAATTTGACCAAACCCGAGATGCAAAGGAAGCTCAAATGAGAAGTTAGAGCTTAAGATTCAGATAGGAATCAACAAGTTTGCTTCATGATTGGGCTTTGCTGCGGGACGCGTGCCAAGGAGTTATCGGCGTCTATAGCTTTGGACCACTATGGTAGGGGGTACGAAGGCGGATTCAGGGCCATTATGGCATTGGTAGAACCAAGGGCTATGACCAATGAAGTGGGTCATTGAAATGTTTGGTCATGACTCCAAGTGCTTGGCTTGGTCACAGCAGGGTTTCTACAAGTCGGGATTCGTCGTTACCTCAGTTGGTCTAGTGTTCCAAAGTAGTAGATGTCGTATGCTTTACGCACTGAATGAGAGATGTGAGGATGGTTGCTATGGGTGATTTACTTGCTATCATTGTGACATACACACCCCACCCCCGTATTCTTACACTGTTATTATGGCACCTTGGAGTATTGTACGGTATGTGGTACTAACTCTTTGGTTGCAGGTCCAGGTTCAGGTATGGCTTAGTATACCTGTTATTATCCTGTTTAGATGTTTATCGCTCATACCAGGCTTTATGTCTGACCCAGAGTTTTATGTCTCCTCTTATTACTCTGGGTGCTCACACGAGCAGACTAGAGACAGGTTAGCTGGTGATGCACGGGTAGATGATTCGGAGACGAGCAGGAGGCTTCCACGTAATATATATAGTATTCTCCCTGTGTTGTTGAAGATCACTGCTTGGGCATTGTTGGTGTATCTTCTATTTTAGCTTTCTTTTGTTTAGAGACAGTAAATTTGGAGAGTTGTAATAAGCTGTATTTGGATTTCCGCTGCTTTGAGATTGATGTTGGTTTTAGTTATCAGCTTATGCACTGTCTCGCCTGTTTTATGTCAAGTATGTATTATTATATTTTATTCCATGCGCTGTGAGATATCTTACAGGTCCTTTGATTAGTTCGTTCCCTTCTTTCCTTTCTTCTGACGACCGTCTTGTGCTAGTCGGGCATGTGTACAGCGCACTTTTGGAGGAAATGCAGGCTGGTGCGAGGCGGGCCGTCACACTTGGTATCAGAGCTCTAGGTTGCGTAGTTAACCTAGGGAAGTTATCAGGGAGAGATATTATACGTATACGAGAGAGCGTATTTGTGATTACTTTGGTTTTTAAAAGCTATATATATATACTATTAGTAGTATAAGGGTGAAGTCGTACTGCACTAGCACCACTATGGAATCGTTAATCATTTCCTTTTTCAGATTGACGATGAGCCGAGATACTAGAGGTGCTGGTAGGGGAGCTAATAATGGGATTGCTGCTGACATGAGGACGATGTTTACTGACCTCATGAGAGAGATGCTTAGGGATGTGCAGAGGGCAGCTCCCAATGGTGGAAATGGTGGTGGTCAAATGGTGCAGGCGCCAAGAGTCGACTTCGCCAAGCTGAATAAGGATTATACTAGTCTTGGTGGGAAGCCGTTCCACGGAACGGAGTCGGCTACAGAAGTTCAGGATTGGTTGGACAGTTGCGAACGTATCTTCGAGGATTTGGGTATCGAGGATGCGATGAAGAGGAAGCTAGCGTCCCGTCAGCTGCAAGGGCGGGCAATGAATTGGTGGAATGCTATAAAGGCAGCTACTCCCGAAGACCAGATTACTTGGGAGCAGTTCAAGGCTCGCTTTAGCGAGAAGTTCATTCCAGCTGCCCAGAAGTCAGTATTGTTCAAGAGGTTCTTGGAACTCAAGCAGAATGGAAGGGCAGTTTCTGATTATATTGCTGAGTTCGACACTTTGTCGAAGTATGGACTGTCTCTTATTGATACTGCCGAGAAAAAGAATGAGAAATTTATAACTGGTTTGGATCAGTACTTGGGGGAAAAACTTATTAACCACATCGATGAGACGTTTGAATCGATTGTGGGGAAAGCGTTAAGGTCAGAAAGTCTCTACCCTAAGCCGAAGACTGAGGTTGCATCCGCGGATGAGCCAAAGCCACAAGCTAGTGGTGGAGGCAAAGGTGGTTCCCAGAATAAGAGAAAGCAGAATCAGGCTAAGGATGGCCAGAAGAAAAAGAATAAGCAAGATGTGGAGTGCTTCAGCTGTGGTAAGAAGGGCCATTATGCTAGTAATTGTCGGGCCAAGCCAGCGGACAGGAAGTGCTTCAATTGTGGCCAATTGGGACATCACAAGGACAAGTGTCCGCAACCCCCTAAGGAAAAGCAAATGGTGAAAGCATATGCTCTTAATGCTATTCCTTCTTCGTCGAATGCCCCAACTGCGGCGGAGAAGGGAAAGAGTGTCGTCATTCAAGGTATGCTTTCTGTTTATGATGTTCCTGTTAGAGTTTTGTTTGATACCGGAGCTTCCAGTTCTTTCATATCTAGTGACCTGGTAGATAGGTTGGGATTGGAGCCCGAGATTGTCGATAGACCTTTAGTAGTGACGAACCCAATTGGTGGTTCGACTAACCTTAGCATGATTTGTAGTAATGTGGTCCTATCGAGTCATGGATGCATGTTTGTTTGTGATTGCTTTGTTTTGGGCTTTACTGGGTTTGGCATTATTTTGGGAGTAGATTGGCTCCAAAGATACGGGGTGGTGGTAGACTGTGAGGGCTTGTTAGTGACAGCTAGAGCGGATGATGGGCGGAGGATAGTGTTTGGTGGTCTACCCAGTAAGGGGGTATTGGCTAGTTTTCTGAACTCCCTCGACATTCCGCATAGTGAGTTGTCAGGTTTGCCCGTGGTTGGCCAGTATCCGGATGTTTTCGAAGAAGTGACCGGACTTCCACCACACCGAGAGATTGAGTTTCGTATTGATTTGGTAAAAGATGCCAGACCTATAGTGATGCCACTTCGTCGTATGGCACCAAGAGAGCAGCGGGAGCTCGAGGTGCAAGTCAGCGATCTTTTGAAGAAGGGATTTATTAGAAGGAGTGTTTCTGAATGGGGAGCACCAGTTGTGTTTGCTACCAAGGCGGATGGTTCCCTTCGTTTGTGTGTAGACTACCGCGAGTTGAATAAAGTGACGAGGAAGAACAAGTATCCTCTACCGCGGATAGATGATTTGTTTGATCAGTTGAGTGGCGCGAGAGTATTTTCTCAGTTGGATCTCGCGACAGGTTTTCATCAGCTTAGAGTGGAAGCTGAGAGTATAGCTAAAACGGCATTTCGGACGCCGCCTGGATTCTATGAATGGTTGGTTATGCCATTTGGGCTGACTAATGCCCCGGCATATTTTGTGGACCTTATGAATAGGGTATTCAGAGATCAGCTGAATAAGTCTGTCCTTGTGTTCGTTGATGATATTTTGGTCTATTCGAGGACAGAGGAGGAACACAAGGAACATTTAAGAGTAGCAATGGAGGTGTTGAGAAAACACCAATTGAAAGCAAAGTTTTCTAAGTGTCACTTCTGGAAGAGGGAAGTGAGGTTCTTGGGTCATGTTGTATCAGAGAATGGTATTGCCGTGGACCCGGCGAAGGTGGCTGCGGTACAAGATTGGCCTACGCCCAAGAATGCAACAGATGTAAGAAGTTTCTTGGGATTAGCGGGATATTATCGTAAGTTTATCCAAGGTTTCTCCAAGATAGTAGCACCGTTGACTCAGTTGACAAAGAAGAATCAAGCTTTTGTCTGGGATGAAAGGTGCGAGAATGCATTCAAAAGTCTAAAGGACAAGTTGACAAGCGCACCAGTGTTAGTCATTCCTAAGGGGGATGAAGAGATGACGGTATACACGGATGCCTGTGGTACCGGACTGGGTGCTGTATTGATGCAAGGCGGTAGGGTTGTAGCCTATGCAAGTCGGCAATTGAAACCGCACGAGAGAAGATACCCTACCCATGATTTAGAATTGGCAGCGATCGTGTTCGCGTTAAAGATGTGGAGACACTATCTCTTGGGAGAAAGATTTGAGCTATTTACAGATCATAAGTCGTTAAAGTATCTATTCTCCCAGAAGGATTTAAATCTCCGTCAGCAGAGATGGTTAGAGTTCTTAGCTTCCTATGATTTTGACATCGCATACACACCAGGAAAGGGGAATGCGGTGGCTGATGCATTGAGTAGAAGACATGCCAGCTTGGGGGCTATGTTCCTTGAATGGAAGCAACTGGAGTTTATCGCGGGGTTTGATTTCAGACCAAAGTGCGAATTGGATCCAGAAATGTTAGCAAGTTTGACGATCAGACCCACTTTGATTGAACGAATCGGCTCTAGTCAGAGGGACGATCCTAACCTATTGGAAATCATCTCCAAGTTAGAGATGGGTAGCGATGAGGAGGTGAACAAGTATGGGCTTGATCGAGATAGATGGCTTAGAAAGAATGGAAAGCTTGTTGTACCCAATGTCAATGGATTGAGGGATGAAGTGCTTAGAGAATGTCATCACTCAAAACTGACTATACACCCCGGTGGTAACAAGATGTATCGAGATATGAAGCAGACTTACTACTGGGAGGGAATGAAAAGAGACGTTGGGAAGTTTATATCCAAATGCATGAATTGCCAGCTAGTTAAAGCCGAGCAAAAGAAGCCTAGTGGGTTGTTACAACCATTAGAAATTCCCGAATGGAAATGGGAGCAAGTCTCGATGGATTTCATCGATGGGTTACCAAGGACTAGATCGGGATATGACAGCATTTGGGTAATTGTAGATCGACTGACCAAAAGTGCAAGGTTTATACCAGTTAAATCAACTAGAACGGCAGCTAAGTTAGCAGAATTGTATGTGAAGTGGGTAGTGAGGTTTCATGGGGTACCAAAAAGCATTGTGAGCGACCGAGACCCGTTGTTCACTAGTGGGTTTTGGAAGAGCTTGCAAGAGGCGCTAGGGTCAGAGTTACATCTCAGTACCGCATATCATCCTCAGACCGACGGTCAGACGGAGAGGGTGAACCGTATTTTGGAAGATCTCTTGAGAGCATGTATATTGGATTTTGGAGGATCATGGGATGACCATTTGCATCTAGTAGAGTTTGCATATAATAATAGCTACCAATCCAGTATCGGTATGGCTCCGTTTGAAGCTTTGTATGGAAGACCGTGCAACTCACCATCATGTTGGATAGAAACTGGCGAGAAGTTTATGCTTGGACCAGATGTGGTGAGGGAAACTTCAGATAAGATCAAGATCATTCAGCAACGAATGAAGGCAGCCCAAGATAGGCAGAAGAGTTATGCTGATAAGAGGCGAAGAGACTTAAAATTCTCCGTTGGCGACTTGGTGTTTGTCAAGATTTCTCCGTTGAAGAGCGTAATACGATTTGGCAGGAGAGGCAAGTTGGCACCAAGGTTTGTTGGCCCGTTCCCTGTTCTTGAACTAGTCGGGAATTTGGCATATAGGATTGACTTACCAGAGAAAATGGCGGGAGTTCACAACGTATTTCATGTTTCCCAACTAAGGAAGTTCGTTCACGACTCAGATATGGCTATTTCACCTGATCAGTTAGAGGACTTCGAAGTAGAACCCGAGGCGGTTGGGAACCGCAGGCCGGCCCGTATTGTCGAGTACGACATGAAGCAACTTCGAAGGAAGGCGGTGAAGCTAGTCAAGGTACAGTGGAGCGAGGACGAGAGTGATTGTACTTGGGAAACAGAGGAGGACGTAAGGAAGATGTATCCAGAACTCTTTGTCTGGTAAGATTTTGACTTCGATTTAGTTTTTCCGCATGCTAGGATAGGCTTGTTTGCTTGTTTTGCATGTTTGATTGTTGTTATATGTGGTTGTTAGGCATGCGGGACCCTTTGTATGTTTTGGGTTAAGGAATTTCGGGGACGAAATTTCTTAAGGGGGGGAGAGTGTAACGACCCGCATTCTACGCATCATAGGATCGTAGAATATTTATTTCTGTCACATACGAAGTCGTATGGTCATGTAACTTTGGGAGACGACTATTGAGGTCATTTCCCATGTTCATGATTTTTCTCGATTTTTAAATGACCATTTTACCCCTAGTTGGCACTGTTTTGGCCATAACTTTTGACTGGAAAGGAATTTTGACCTGAAACCACTTCCATTGGCTTCGAATGATGGTTTCTCTTTCCGTAGAGTGGTCACATTAGCCAAACGGATTCACCGTTTGGGAGATATGGCTGAAACAAGTTTCAGATGATGAAAGACAGCTTAATTGGGCTTAACCGGGTAATTAGCAGCTAGGCCCAAGGGGAATTTCGGGTTTAGAGGTATAGGAGGTCTGATTAGGGTTAGGTTATCACTTTCATTTCAGTTTTGAGTCGCCACAAACCTTCTTGACACCTTAGTAATGGCTTCCTACATCTAAAACACCCCAAATCACTCTCTAATTGAAGATTAGGCTTAGCAACACCAAATTAAGGAGAAAAAGCACCAAAGCAAGGTTAGAGCTGCTGTTAGGCATCAGTATTCGCCCCAAATCAGAGGAGTTTCGGTTCTGAGAATTTCATTTGTGGCCAAGGTGAGTGATAGCATCATTTTGACACTAATTACAGTTAATTAAGGGTGATTAGTGAAGATTAGCGAATTTACACGTAAATAAATTCTGGAAAAATTCTTAAAATTCTGAAATAATATTTTAAGGCTCTGTTAGAAATTTGAGATAATTTCGATGTGTTTTGCTAATTGTATGCTTAAGTATGATTAAGAGTGCTTAAGGGAAAATATGAAGTTTTAGCTACTTTTGATCCATTTTGATTCATTTGAATTATTGTTTGCTGTTTGTGGTTAGTTTGCTATGTTGTTATGACTATTTGACATGAATTGTGATTGATTAGAATAGTTAGATTTGTCAAAAACGTCGTCGAACGGCGTAAACAAGTTGCTGGAAAAGTTGCAGAAAGTTGTGCAGGACTTCGGATCGGATCGGATGGGGGCTCGGATCGGAAATGTGAACTGGGCAAGAAACCCGACCCGAACTGGAGCTTGACACATGAAAGGCTTGGCAAAAAGGAAGGCCGTTTACTTAGAGTTGGAGTGGACAAGGGGATCGGATCGGAGTAAAAGGAAGCGGAGCGGATCGGACTGAAGTAAAGCGAAGTGATCGGATCGGATCGGAGTGGAAGGAAACGAGGGAGCTGATCGAAGAAGGAGCACGAGCTGGAAGGAGGATAGCAACCCGACCCGACCCGGAGGAGGACACCGACCCGACCCGGAGGAGGACACCGACCCGACCCGGAGTGAAGAAACCCGAACCGAACCAACGAGGGAAATGACTACCGAACCGAACCGAACTCCAGGACTGTTACTGCGCGACAACTTTTCTGAAGACCCACTCCAATTTGACCAAACCCGAGATGCAAAGGAAGCTCAAATGAGAAGTTAGAGCTTAAGATTCAGATAGGAATCAACAAGTTTGCTTCATGATTGGGCTTTGCTGCGGGACGCGTGCCAAGGAGTTATCGGCGTCTATAGCTTTGGACCACTATGGTAGGGGGTACGAAGGCGGATTCAGGGCCATTATGGCATTGGTAGAACCAAGGGCTATGACCAATGAAGTGGGTCATTGAAATGTTTGGTCATGACTCCAAGTGCTTGGCTTGGTCACAGCAGGGTTTCTACAAGTCGGGATTCGTCGTTACCTCAGTTGGTCTAGTGTTCCAAAGTAGTAGATGTCGTATGCTTTACGCACTGAATGAGAGATGTGAGGATGGTTGCTATGGGTGATTTACTTGCTATCATTGTGACATACACACCCCACCCCCGTATTCTTACACTGTTATTATGGCACCTTGGAGTATTGTACGGTATGTGGTACTAACTCTTTGGTTGCAGGTCCAGGTTCAGGTATGGCTTAGTATACCTGTTATTATCCTGTTTAGATGTTTATCGCTCATACCAGGCTTTATGTCTGACCCAGAGTTTTATGTCTCCTCTTATTACTCTGGGTGCTCACACGAGCAGACTAGAGACAGGTTAGCTGGTGATGCACGGGTAGATGATTCGGAGACGAGCAGGAGGCTTCCACGTAATATATATAGTATTCTCCCTGTGTTGTTGAAGATCACTGCTTGGGCATTGTTGGTGTATCTTCTATTTTAGCTTTCTTTTGTTTAGAGACAGTAAATTTGGAGAGTTGTAATAAGCTGTATTTGGATTTCCGCTGCTTTGAGATTGATGTTGGTTTTAGTTATCAGCTTATGCACTGTCTCGCCTGTTTTATGTCAAGTATGTATTATTATATTTTATTCCATGCGCTGTGAGATATCTTACAGGTCCTTTGATTAGTTCGTTCCCTTCTTTCCTTTCTTCTGACGACCGTCTTGTGCTAGTCGGGCATGTGTACAGCGCACTTTTGGAGGAAATGCAGGCTGGTGCGAGGCGGGCCGTCACAAAATCGAATTCCATTCAATTCCAATATATTAAATTGGACAGCTTTACTTTGAAAATTTTCCATTAAATCTTAACAAAAACAGTTATAAACTCCAAATCACATTTAACTATTAATCGGGTTAAAGAACGAATGTCATTTAAAACACAGTTCACGATAAACCCAATTCACATTCCATTTTATTCCAATTACTAAATATAACTGGAAACTCTAATAATCGTAATTAAAAGATCTATTCTTTTCACACGGGGTTTAAAGACAGTGTTATTGAAGACACCATTCACGACAAACCCAAAATCCAATTTCAATTCAACTCCAAATAAATATTAATTAATTGGTAAATTTTTCTAAATCTTATTTAAAAGATTTATTCTTTTCTCAACTGGGCTTAAGAACAGTGTTAGTAAAGATACCATTCACGACAAAACCAAAATCCCATTTGATATTAAATACAAGGCTCTGATAGAAATTATATCGGCTTATATTCAATATCAAATCCTCAAATCAATAAATATCGTACTGGGAATAACGATATATATATATATATCTTCCAAATTCCTCCATAATATCCGTATAATCACGGAATCCAATATCGAAATATCCCAAAGATAATTTCAATTCAAATCCATTCCAGTTTGTTCGTTGGAAATTTCCGGTTATATTAAAACCATTCACGAATCCAATTTATTTTATTTAAAAATTATTGGATTTCAAATCTAGTTTATAGCTAGTTCATTTTGATAAAAATATATTTTTATCTTTTCAAACGTGGAATTTTTCATCCCAATTCTTTCTAGATCATTTAGTATGATTTTACACAAATTATCAATATTTTTAATAATTTTATTAAGGCATTTTCAGTCGATTTCCATAAACGGCTATTAAACTGCACTTACAACAACCTTTTCCAAATTTAATTTGGATATAATTCCAAATCCGAACATTAGATTTCAAATCTCTTATATTCGTTGGAAAACTCTTTTCGATACAAACCCAACGGTCCAGCTTTAGGAGAATCTGACGGTCGGATCTCCCGTAATGTCAATTTGAAGTCAATGGTCGAAATTGGCGAATGGTCGTAGGGCGGCGCATTCTATTCAGGCCATTAAATATATATAATATATATTATATATATTTCGTCGATTTCCATTTAAAACGGATTTTATAAATCATTTATAAATTCATTTTAAAACGATTCTAACTTCATTTTCAATTCTAAATCAAAATTGAATATTCCATATCATTATTATATAAAGATAATATTTTCAAAATATCAAATTTTGAAATAATTTCCTTTTCGATATTCATTATAAAAATGAATAAAATTGATATAAATATCGTTCGCGTCAAAATGGCGCATATCTAATCAACACAGCTTCACATTTTTTCAATACTGTCATGTCCATCTAAAATCGGACATCAAAATCATATTTTTATCTTTTACTGAATATCATTTTTAAATATTCGTTATTTTATTTTATTCAATACATGAATATTTTATTCAACACATGAAAATTTTATCCAACACATGAATATTTTTAATCCTTTTTTGAATATTATTTTAAAATATCCTTTTTTTTTAATTGGAATAAGACCCAATCAATTACCATATAATGTTATTTATATGGATTCCATACAACAAATGTATACACTAACAATGATAAACAATCATCCATCATCCAAAGTGCATTACACAACTGCATAAGCATTAAATATGAATAATTAATGCTTACAACAGTCTGTCAACCAATCTATTGACAAACCACTAAAAAATTGGGATTAGTGTAGTCAAATATCATCCCAATACCCGTGTGGGGTCTCAATCAACAAATACAGATTTTATTTGTGTAGTCGGGCGATGTGTAAAATTTATCGTCCCAATTAATGTCAGTCAAATGGGTGTATATAAACAAATCGTCCGATTTGTAAAGGAATATTTATTTTCATTTCAGGAGAATTTTATGCCATTTTTATATACGTTAAAATTTTATTTTTAATGATAAAATATTTTATTCAATACAGAATATTTTATATAGTTCATATAGTAAAAATGATATTTTTATTGTTCAAACAAGTTATTCAACACATGAAGCTTTTATGTAGTTCATTCATTCAATAAACACAACACAATCAATTCAATCCAAACAAACAATCACAGTTTTTACAATAAATGGTGTCGAGTGCTGCTAAGCACCATCTGCATCCTAGTGCATACTTAATTGTCAAATAAATAGATTCAGAAGGATTTCTCACAGTGGTCAATTAGAAATCGTTAAATACCAATTATTTTAATTAAATTAAACCCGATATTTTATTTAACCAAAATCTTCAATTGCTTCCATTTCAGTCCTAGTCCGTTCCATATAGTAGTACTCTTCAACACGAATCCAAAGCTTCTGAAATCATTCCATTCTGTGTTCGTTTGGAAAAGATATGATATTTTGAACATAATTACATAATTTATTACTTTAAAATAATTAAACCTTTGACTAATTTGGTTAATCCCTTTCCTAATCTTCCTTCATCATTTCATTATTACGTAACCCGTTCGTTTTGTCCTCACAAATTTTTTCTTAACGTCGCCACCTCCATGCGATGCCGGAACCTGATCGTCACCCCCCACATCGAGCATCCCTGTGAACCACACCATCCCCCTTATTCTCGGCCAACCCAATGTCCATCTTCCTCCCTAAATTGCGTGCGAACTACGCGACTTCGTGCCCCAAAGTTGACCAAACCAATCCACTAAATATAATATCAGCCTTATGGATTTATAACTTGTAAGAATCTCTTCAATATTCATGTGATAAGTTTTGAATGGAAGTGCTTAGATTTGGAGAAATTAGCCAATTATTTTCGGTGTTTTTCAGCCAGCGAGATACCCTTGTGGCGGCTGCGTGAGTAGCAATAAGGGTTAGGGTTTTTGGTGCAAAGGGGGTACATATACCCTTTTATTTAATTATATTTTAATTCCAAAAAGAGTAATTTCGCATTTGAACTAGAAATCAAGCCCAACGACTGTCGTTCCTAACCAATTACCCTCATTCTAGACACAATGGGATATGTTTCGTAACCTAATTCTATCGTGTCGATTAGTTTTTATAAAAATTAAAATATAAATCAATATATAATGAATTTAAACGTGCATTTTAATTTACCAGGGCCACATACTGACTCCAAAAATTCCCGAAAAATAAATCTAGCTTTGTTTTGATGATACGGTAATAACAAAACTAATTTCATCGAATTCGGAGACCGTTTGAAAAACGGTCATTTTCCAGTCGATTAAATTCAAACTGAAAATACCAAACGCGTTTAAATTCACAACGCTCACATATTAATTCCAAAAATTATGAAAATTGCAATCTAGCAATAATTTGATATTCCGAATCTGACAAAAGTGGTTTCGTCAAAAACGGAGATCATTTGCAAAGTTGCTATTTTTGAGAGCTATATATTATATAAAATATATAAATTCCATAGCAACTATTCGGAATTTTAAACTAGACCTAACTTTTTATTCCTGTTATGAAATCTAGATTTTTCACATTCGTTAGAAAGATATTTTTACATAGCTTCAAATATTTTTGGTTTTACTGAAATCCGATTTATTTTGAATCCTATACATTTAATAAATTGAATTTTCAAACTACCACGCCATTTCAGGCTCGTTTTATAATTGAAATAAACTTATATGTTCTAAATTCGACTAAAATAAATTTTTAGTCGTTATTATTTAAAATTAACCATTTTAAATATTCAAAGTCCATTAAAATAGCTAAAATAAAAATTTAAAATTGGTTCTGAAAATCCTGGTTGTTACAGTAAGCCTTGAGTGTTGTTAACCCAAGTAACCTAATAAATATGAAAATATGATTGAACGATATGTGTAGTGTTATCCAAAGTGTATAATTAAAATCCAATCACCAGAACTTGTGTTCTGACCCCCTCCTCGTAACATACTCGCAGGTTAGATTTGTGGCAAAGACACGATATCCTTTGATACTAGTTAGGCAGTATTATTAATACGGTAAGGCTACATTTTTATTATATTATATTTTATCCATTCCACTATGAGATATTTTATGAGCTCAGACATGTTCTCTGTCTTTTCTACAGGATACCAAATCAAACCAATCTGACTTTCGATAGATTGGAATTTTGAAGAAAAAACCGGTCTGTCGGAATTCAGGTTGTTACATCTGGTATCAGAGCTTAGGTTTAGGATTCCTATATAAATAGTGAGTGAACATATTTGTATTTTTAAAAATATAAATATATTATATATATACCTAGATCCATAAAGAAACCCACTAAATAGAAAGAGTATAATATGATAAGAAATGAGATGTTTTTTTGTACACTAAAGGAATGAATAAGGAAATCTGAGTCCCTTAGGTAATTTGGGTGGAGAGTGTAAAGTGTACTTTGTATGGAAGGAAAGTGAATCCCATATGATTAGCATTTTGGGTTAGTGGGCTTGAAAACCTTATAAATTAGAAAAGTTTGAAAAGAGAAAAATGGATTAGGAATATATAGCTGAGAGAACTGACCTTGGGGAATGTCTTGGAAAGCCTAGAAAAATTGGAATCCCACTTTGAGGCTAACCCCATTGTTAACATTTAAGAATTTGAAATTATAAAAGTTTTGGGAAAATGGTTTATGGTGTTTTCAAGTTTTAATCTTAAAAGTTATAGTTATAAAATAAGTAAAGAGGTACATATTGAGTTTTGAAGTAAAATGGGTTATATTTTGCAAATAGTGATTTCTTGCAAAAAAATTGTCTAAGATAAAATTCTCTCAATAAAAGGTGCATATTATAGAGCATGTATAACTCTCTAGTTTTCTTGTTATATTTCATACAAGAATTTTTAATAAATAAAGATTTGAAATCTCTATTCTTATGACTACCCTTTTGATAAATTATTTTAACAAGATAATTTTGTTGGGTGGACAAAATAAGTTGTAGATATTAAGAATAGAGTAGATGGTTGCACACTGTAGTAAGAGACTAAACCGATCTTATAGGTAAAGTCATAAATCCTATTGAGAAAATAGTTGTCCGTATATTCTCCAGTTTTGTGATTTAAAAAAAAATGATTTACATTTTTTTAAGATGACATGTTTTTATGGTTTGGCAAGAGAAATTTTTCATGAGAAAAAAAAAGTTTCGACACTTTTAAAATTTTGGAAGAGAGTTTAAATGAAAAGGCCAAACCGTGTTTTAAAAGTATGGAGTAGGTAAGGATTAGAGCCTAGGGAAGACGGGAAAAGTTTTGAGGCTACGAAGTAAATAGTGAGAATTATCTTAGAATAATAGTATGTTCCCATAGAATGCGTAAGCATTGAAAATCCTAGGGTATCACTTGAAATAATTGTTGGTACATAGCTAGAGTTAGTAGTGACTACTAAATAGTAAAAAGGGCAAGTAAGTGTTTAGATCATGTTGCTAATTTTCCATGTTAGGGGTAAAACCCATTACTACATTTCTGTTGGGATCGTTCCGTTATTTTGTTCTTGTTGGGTATTTAGGGTAACACTTAAACTTGTCGTGGATCGCATAGTTTGGACTTTTTTGTCTGAGGGGGACATACTCCCGAGATTCTTGACCCTTAGTAATAGCTATGTAGGATGTCTGTTCTCCTGTTCTAGTTGAAAGACTAGAAGCTTATTTACATTTAAACTAAGATCAGATGATTAAATAAGCAAAGGAAAGAGAAATGGTACAACTAAAAAAGGAAACAGAAAATTTAGTAAAGTAACAAAAATGGAAAATTATAAGAAAAGATGGATAAAGATAAAAATTTCCAAGATAAGATGAAAAAGAAAATCGGTAACAAATGAAAATTTTCTTATGTGGGTTGTGCTTGGATAGGAAAATAGGGAATCTTTATAAATAGTTACATAAAATCCAAGTATGTTTGGAAAAGGTACATAAAGGAAAAACGGAAAATGTGAAATTTTTCGTTTTCCACCTTTTTGCAACATAAGAAGTCGAATTTAGAAAATTAGATTTTTTTTTGAAATTTGAAAAATAAAGTTGTTTGGTAGGATTTTGTATGCAACAATCGGATGAACTACGCTCTTACTCAGTAAGATGGTAGGAAAATTTGTTCGAAAATATATTTTGATTTTCAAAATTTTGCATTCATATAGAACTGCCAGTAAATTTAGGATGTGAGCATCATATTTCAAAGGATTTTTGAAAAATTTGCATATACATAGGAGGTATCGCTTAGGCATACATGCATTATTATTTTGTATTTGACTTTGCATAAGTGCGCGATGTTTGCAAAAATTGGATGCACACATGATGGATGTATATTATGCGAGGGGTCAATTGATTTTACCTTTATCAAATTTTGGTGAAGAAATTTCCTAAGGGTGGGAGAATGTAACACCCCGCATTTTTAACTTATGATAATAAAATAAGGATAACTTAATTAAATATTCAGAATTAAGTAAAACGGACTGCTCCATTGTGTCCGTCTCAAAATTTTGGTCAAAATGGACACCGTGTGAAGAAGTTATTAAGGTTCAAAGTTTGTATACGTGCAGGAAGAATATATATACATATACATATATATATATATATAAATATATTAGGTTCAGAAATTCAAAAATAGGTCCAGAAATCCAAAAATGGTTTCAAAATTCGAAATTAGGGGATGCGGCAGATTTCCCGTCGAGGAGTGTTGGCCCATTGGTCGATCCCTTAAGGGGGGTTGACCCCCTTGTAGCAGATTTTGGCAGATTAGGGTTTTTTCATATTTGGACATTTCTGATGGTTTTTAATCAAATCTGAGGGTCTTGGTTTCTCTGATACACCTATCAATAAGTCTCTAGAGCTAACACTAAACCTCGTAATTCCGAGGCTATGCTGAAGCTTTACCATTACTCTCTCTCTTTTCAAAGCTATTCAGAAAATTTAGATTATTAATAAGAAGATTTTAAATTCAAGATCTGGAGGAGATAATTGACGTTAATAAAAGATCATTCAGAATCATGAAAAGCAAGGTAAACTTCTAGATCCAATCTATTCTAATTCTTCCTCTTTCTTTCCCTTCTCTTTTAATGAAAATAATCAATCCATAGTTATTAGGTTTTAAATCAAATTAAGGGAAAAACCATGGATGCTAAAACTGGACCAGATCCATAATTGGGAAAGCGTTTGAGGTGAGTGGATTTAAGCTATAGCATTTTAGATAATAATATGTTATCGTTTACCATTCCCTACTTTGTATAATTGAAATGTAATATGTTGAGATGTTTAACATATGTTAATACTGATTAAAGTGATATGCTTGATATGTGGGAATAATTAATATGCTAAGATATTAGTTTGTTGAATCAGTTAAAAGTTGAAATGTTTATGTGTTGAAAAACAAACTTGTTAGAATAATGGGTAGCAATGACTATTGTTATGATTACATGATTCACTTGTGGCATACTATGTATTTGAATTATTAGATGTAGAATTGAGAAAATGACATGTTGGCTTGCCATAATTATATACATGAATCCTCACTTGTCTAAATTTTAAAAGTTATATGATTAAATGGTTTCATGTTAGCAAAAAAATTTAATACATATGGGTTTTGGGGGCGTAAATCAAATTATGATTGAAGACTTTAATTTGGGTATATGGAACATAATAAATATGACTTGGGAAAAGGGCATGAAAACCTATAATGAAATAGGAATAATGGTTAAAAAACAAGCATGCCTAGATTCGTAGTAATTTGATACTGCAACTCTCTTAGACACGAGGTTAGATTGCACTTGTGATAGAAGTCTGCCCGAAACCACCCGGCATACCCAGCATTCACAAATGGAAAATATAATGTGAGGGGTCTAAGTGCATACTTTAAACTTATAACAGTGCTAAGACTTGTGGTTGAGTCAACTTATGGTAGAAGTCTGCTCGGACCCACCCGGCAAATCCAGCATCCACAAGTGTAGGCTTAATGTGAGAGGTCTACTACATAAACATATGTATAAATATAGGTAAATGGTAGGATTGACAAATACCATTAATTGTAATTAATGGAAGTAAATGGAATTGAATGAAAGATAACTGCAATAGTAAAGGAAAGCGAATAAATGGGGAATGATAATAACCTATTATAAATAAATTGCATTAATGAGAATGTTGTATAATAGGTAGACCTGTCCTAGGGACAAGTGGATATTATAACTTAGGTTATAATAAACTAGTAAGGAAATGGGATAACTGGTGAAATGAGATAAGGGACTCCAAATGGTAAATTGAGTATTCAGTAAATGGGAAAAGCCAGAAACCAGTTGAGAAAAGGGGCAAAATATATGAAATATAAGAAGTTGTACTTAATTATAAATTAAGTAATCTGTAAACTTGGAAGTCTAAAACCCGCTAATAAGAATAACATGTTTGGACTTATCCTAGAGACAAGAGAAAATTATAACATAGGTTATAATAAATGGATAGAGAAACTTATTAATGGACCTTAGTTAAGAGAACTAAGTTAATAAGTAAACAACAATAAGTTATAGTAACGGGGTAAAATGGAATTATGATTAAATGAAAAAGAATGAGGAAAACTTATGAAATAAGTTATATTTAATCATAAATAATGACTGACATGTTAAATAAGAAAACATGTGAATTGAGATATACTTAATTACATATTAAGTAGAACATGTTATTATAGCAGTGAAATCAAACAAGAATGTAAAAGCGATTGTGGATTACAGACCTTGGGCCACAATCTAGAGAATAACATGGTGTGGGCTTATTAATAAACTTAAATGGGTTAAGTTATATAACTTAAATTAATAAGCAAGAGGAACTTGGTAACTTGAGTAATAATTCAATATGAATGAGAATAACCAAGTTAAATGGAAACCTGATGAGGTAAGGTAAGCACGTAAAAGAATGTTTAGACATAGGGTCTAACAACATATTAAAGTGAGGCGCTTGAACTAGTCTGCACGTCTAAGGGTGAATAACCCAACGGGGTAGGTCATCGTGGTGTTATAAGGCACGAAGGGAGCGCACATTCATCTGATTATTCTATCGGCTCCGAAGGACTGGAAGGGGAAGAATCTGGCTTCCTGAGATACGTAAGGTACTCATAGTAGTCCTCTGTGTGGTGGCAGATGTTTTAGGCTATGCTCGTAGTAGTTGGGTCTGTGCGTAACTACTAGGAGGGTGGGCCTTGACCGCAGAAGTAGCTCTGCAGTCAGAATGTTGTGACGTGGTGACACCAGGGCGATTCGGCGGTTGCCTCAACGATGGAGGTGAAGGGTCACGACCATTGAAATGTCCCGTGTATTTGGTTGTCAAATATTTAATTTATTATTTTAAATATTATATTAGGAATATTAATGGATTTTTAATATTCAATTCATTAATTTAAAACGACGTTAAACGTTAAATCTATATATAATTAAATTGAGCCTGAAAGGGCGCGGTAGTTCGTAATATTGAGTTTTCAACTTTAATTGAGTATACAGGATCCGATTAAAGTCGGATTTCTGAGAAATAAGAAACGTTAGAATCTAGGTGATCATAATTTTCATATGGAAAAGAAAAATCCATATTTTGGATAATAGATTGTTAGTTATGTCCAATTTAAATTTGAAAATAATCGCTATGGAATTTCGTTAATAAACGATAACGTTTCTCTAATAAATATAAGAGAGTTTCTATATATTTGGATACATATCATAATAATGGTTTATTATTGTTTAAATTGAAATGTTTTGGATTTAAATTAATATTTTATCGATATTATATAGGCCATAAAAATAGTTTTCCTTTTCAAAAGACCTTTGTTTCCAACGAAATGAGATTTATTGGAATACGTATACCTAATTGTTGCTAGATGCATAGTTTGGAGCCAATTGGAGTTGTTTTATTGGTATGTGAAATTTAAAGGCAAACCAATGAATAAATTGAAATTAAAAATAACAACATTGTGCAAACGGAGTCGGATTTTGATGAAACAAGTTTCTTTCGGTTCGTAACTCAAGGCAAAACAGGACGTCCATTTTCGGTACATTTGGAGATCGTGTTTGTCGGTGCGGATTTAACAATCAACGTCAGATAGTAGTAACCGTATAGACAAAATAAAATGGTATTAAATATAAGTTTTAACAGTATAAAAATAAACCTACCGTATATGTGCATCTAAATACAAACTATTAAAATAAAATAAAAACATTATACTGTAAATTAACATAGTATTATTGTATCACGACATCTTACCGTGAACACGGACCAAATTGTACACATTATAATGTTGTATAAGCATCGTGCTCTTCGTTTTACACATACTGATCCTAAAACAAAACATCACCCATAAATGAAATACGTGCCGACATACCCTACAACGATCTACAATCGTACCAATCCATTTCAGACGCACATGTTAAGCTATGAACCTTGCCGGCCAAGTTTTGGGGATTTTCAATCAGCACATTCTCCATCCACAGGCCAAAGAAGCTTTAAAAAATCACTTATCTCGAACCACATTTCTTGCTCCCCACACTTCCTGTTTGTTATAAATACCCAAGCCTCTTCTCCAATTAAACTTCGTCTTCCAGCAAAGTAAACCGCATGTCTCCTTCGAAATTAAAACTACGTAAACCCATTCTCTATAATAAATAAAACATCACGAAAATATAAAGCTGTAACGTGGGGGGATTTGAGAAATCACGGTGACATGGGGAAACACTACTGGCTACGGCTGTGTGGGAAAGATAAGCTAACAAGGCAGATGGGAGAACAGCTGGGAGATTTACGTTCATGGAGAGGGAGTTCGGTTGTTCGTATGGAAAGTGTACAGATGGAAGAGGGGTACTGTACTACGAGGACCTGATGGCATGGTTAGTTTTGGAGGTTGGTGAAGTTGTAGAAGGAACAGACGATATAAAAGAAAAAAAAAGAAGTGATTATGCGCGGGGAAGGGGACTTGCGTTGGGATGGGATGTATAAGCTCGCATGGGAGAGGCTGTTCTGGAAGATACATGGGGTATTGAAAGAAGGAATGGTAGAGTGTAAGTAAGAAGAAAATGGGAAAGCTTGAGAATGTGTTGTAAAGTAGTGTTGGACAGTTCGAACAAATGGCAGTGGTTTTTTTGCATGTTCGGATCAGTGGAGATGGGTGTTCGAACGAGATACAGCGTAAGTGGAATTTCCAAAATGAAGACGGTAAGGAACAGTAAGCACCGTATATTTTAGACGATGTATTATTAAAACAAAACGTAATCAGTGTTTAATTAAAGTATAATTATAAGTAATGAATTAAAACCATATTATATTATTCTTCTAAATTGATGCAGTTCGAATGAAGTCGCAGTTTGAAAGTAACATGGGGAAGATAGAAGGAAACGGGTTATATGAACGAAGACGTGGGATGAAGCAGCATGTGCGAGATGCAGTAAATGGGAACAGTTCCAATTTGTTTTAACAAAAGGTATTGAAGGATCAGGGTAGTACTCATGAACAATATGGTAAAATCAGGCCTAAGTTATATATATTAATAGAAAATAAGAATGTTGACCTGATCTATTGAAGCACGAAGGAAACCGAGAAATGATCAAGTTTTCCATTTGAAATCAAAAGAAATTAAGTCGGCCCATATTAAATACAAAACGTAATCATATTAGTTAGCTAAGAAATTGGCTGTAGATCCTCTTTTAAAGATGGAAATAATTTTTAATTAAATTAATAAGTAGTTTATATCAAATGTAGGGTCAGGAAGTTAAAATCTAACGATGCATGAAAAGATAAGTCGGGCCTAATAGGTTAAAATAAATTTATTGGTTTATCAGTTTAATAAAATGATTAGTCGAGCTAGAAATCGGTTAAGAAGATTTATAGTTTTATTATATCGTATGGTTTATGAAATTAGTAATGTGTCCAAATGTTAAAAGAATTGGACAAACAAGGTGCCGTTGGAATCGCAGGGACGAGCACGACATCATGGAACTGATTTGGACAGTGAATGAGACAACTGGCATTTACAGTTAAACTGAATGACTGTTTAATTTAACTGTAACCGATCCGTAAATGAATTGGATCAAGGTGAGTTAAACTCACTTAGTTTTCCCCACTTATATTTTATATAAGTCGAGTTTTTATTTTGTTTGCTTGGTTGCTGACGGTTGCCTATTTGTTAATTGTATACTCATATGTTGATTGAATTTCTGGAATTAAACGATTTTTTAATTTCGATGAAAAACCAAATTGTTATTTTTAAGATTGGTCCCAATTAAGGTAACTTACCTTATTGGTCACATTTATAAATAAAAGTGTTTAATTTAATGAATTGTTTGAATTGTTATGGTTGTGTGAAAAAAATTGTTTGATATTGAATTGTCATCATTGACTGTTATAAGGACCCTTATTTGAGATAACATATGTGATGCAAGGAAGAACAGGTTGGAGGGATCCAACGGGACTCCTTAAATATATTTAAAGATATTCATTTTCATATTATCATAATATGAATCGTTCTGATTAGATGATTGATTCGGTTGTTGAATATTAACCTAAAATTCAATATTTGTTTTGTTTAAACCATTGGGGAATATTGTTTGAGTAATTGGCAGTATATGGCCTACAAATCAATCGTTTTGAATATTGATTTACAGTCAGTTGAATCGATAGAAATGAAGTTATAAAAAAATTTATTTTATAACTACAAACATATTTTTAAATTTGTATTTGAATAAAAGATTGTTAAAAAGGAAATAAATATTTATTATTTATTAATTAAGTTTAAATTAAATTTATTAATTGATTTTATAAAGAAAACTTTTATGTTAAGAAGATTTATAAGAAAATGAGCAGAACTGAATCTAACGGTTGTGAGTTGGATAATTGTGTTGTTAAGACACGATAAATGGAATTATTTAAATTAATTATTATTTTTAATTAATTTAAAGTGTGAATAAATTGGAAATGGCTAACGAGATAATCGTACTTTGAGTGACCATTTTAAATTAGGATTGATCATTGGATTAGTTTGTTATTGATTAATCTAATGAAATAATTTAATGAAAATTTGTTTTAATTTTCAAAAGATTTTAAAAGGAGAAATTCTAATTATTTAGTCAGTAAAGAGGTTAACTACTTTTACAGTAGTTAATAATAAAGTAAATTATTATTTATTATTTTGAGTATAGTTGTAATCGAATTGTAAAAGAAGTTCATGAACGGATTTACTTAGAACCCTAGTTTTTATAATAGAGTTGAAAGAGGAATATTAAGCAAATGCGAGAGCATAAATTTATGTTTACTCAATGTTTGAATTAAGTAAAAAAGAAATTGATAATAAAGTGGTTTATATTAAACCATGATTTATAAACGAAGTTTATAATAAGGAGATGAGGTGTAAAGGTTAATTAATGTTACTTAATAATAGAATTAAGTAAAAATCGTGAAATAAGACTTTAAGCGGAGGGTTAAAAGTGAATTTGGCAAAGAAGTGAGTAATAGGATTTTTAACAAAAATCTGAGTAGTAAAATGTATCGTTTAAAGAAGTAAAAGGAAATGTGATGTTTTTAAAAAAAAAATTCTAAATTAATGAATTAAGAAATAATAGTTATACTCGAGAAAGGAATATTCAAAAGTAAGTAGTTTTATAAAACATGTTATAATTAAAATAGTCAAATAAGGTGTGTTCGGTATTAGAATAAGTATCATTTTTGAATTACAACTCATGTCTATCCAAAGATAAAATCGTTGTTGATCAAGGTCTGAAAGGTAAATAAATACCCCAACTTGAACGACTTCGGGATTTTCTAAGGATGATATTAGTTTGTAACGGGAAGGAGGGTAAAAATAATTTATTATTTCCATATGAGAAATAATAATGTAACGTTAATTGAGGTAGTTGAGAATATAATGGGATTTCCGAAATAACGGAAATGAGAATATATTGTATGTAGTAATATCTTTGAAGTAAAGGAAATAAAAAGGGGATTGTGAGAAATGGTATTTTCGAGGTAAAAAGGAAATGAAAAATGATATTTTTGGAAATGGTTTATTTTAGTAGAACAACAGTTGGTTATTGTATTCAAGTAAAATAAGAGAGATTTCGTAATGTTGTTTTACGGGCAAGATAAGATGAATCGTTTTTCCCAAATTTTTGATAATGAGTAAAGAGGTAGAAGAGTTTTGAAAATGATAGTAGAATAATATTGAACATGACTATAGAATATTTTTCCTAAGTATGAAAATAAATAGTTTAGAGAATAACCTTATGTTAAGTAAGAAAATAAAAAGCTATATTGAAAATGTTGGAATATTTAAGAGTATAGGATTTACTATCGTTAATCGTTTTCAATTAAAGAGGCCAAGTAAAGCCGAATACTGAATCAGTGAACTCATTTTATTTACACAATTATTATTTGATAGCTAAATCACCGACTATCAAACTTGACCCATACGATTGTTAGTACGGAAAGACAGGGATCGAATTATATTCGAAAACCATTCCTACCAGCAAATACGTGGAAGATGATGATCGAAGATGGAGCAATGTAAGACCGTTGATCTTCATGAGTGGAAGAACTACTGATTGAATTTCTTTGGTTTAGCGCCTGGAGATATTTCGACAGTGATTTTGTCATGATTGGAATTTATGGATTTCAAGGACTACATGCTACTGATCTATAGGATGATACTTGGGATGTGGTAGGAGGGTGCCTTCGGTTTGCCCAGTCCTAGGGCAACTTGTATGGACAAATGTCTGACAGAGTATTTCCAAAGGTATCACGCACGCTGATTTCTTCAAACGTATTTCTGTTGATGGTAGAGAAGGCCGTACACCTTCTCTTAGCTAAAATGCAGAGTATTTTTGTGGACATCAATTAGTGATTTTCTGGCGGATCTAATGATGTGACATTCAAAGTGAATGGTGCCCAAATGTTTAAAGGCAAATTCAAACCTCAAGCCTCATCAACCGGGAAATGACAAAAATCGGGCAGACATCATGGTTATGTGGATCGCTCCCAATAAGGTGTATAATCATCTATCTAGAGAAAATCCATTTGCTTCTTTAATCTATTTCAATGTTGTCCCTTTTTGGGAAATGGTTGCTGATCCAAACCGTTGGTGATATACATTCAATACACTTAAGCGAAATGAGTGGTCGGTCATGTGTGGGCCGGGTTGCAAGACGTTCTTGTTGAACCCAGTGTATTCGCCTCTAGAGATACACTATCGGCAGGTGGTTCCATACCTTGTCATAGTCGGAATCCAATCTCCAGTAAGCGCCGTGGTTTTAATTGTATACTATATATGTAGAGCGTGAGATGCAAGCATTCTACTAGATTGCTATTTATTTGTATTTAGACACTATTATAATATCATAAAATATATTGATTTCAAAAATGTTTTGGGTTATCGTAAGGTAAAAACCATCCGTATTTATGTGTGGATTTGGTCTTACAATTATCCTTTTCTTTCGAGAAGATTTTTGAACTTTAAAATCAAGTTAGATGATTCCCCTTAAACTTAGTGTGTTTATCTCACTCTGGTTCACCAGATTGAGCCGGTGTTTGTAATGCTTGGGTTAGGCGGAGTTGTATAGGTCCAGGTTATCGGATGCTGCAAAGTCCAGAGACGAGCTGGAGGTGCTCATACGTACGATATCTAGTATTTATTCCGCTGTATGAATGTATATGAGGACATGTTATTATAATTGTTCATACACTCTTCTGATTGTAAGTATTTTGAAGCTCTCAATAAAGATTATTTCTGTATTATATTTTATTCTGCTGCGATGTGAGACTCTATGTTATGTTGGTTCTTCCTCTTCTTTTTCAATTCTATTATTTCTTTCTTATCTTACCCTCTAATTTCTTTCTAATAATGGTTTGGTGTTTTCGGTGTTTGAAAGGTCGACATGAGATATGGTAAATGAATTTATGTCTATTTTTGGGGTTGAAAATCCTCGGGTCGTTACAGTGGTATCAGAGCTATTGGTTTAGTAATAACCTTGGCTCTGTGGCGTAGCTCGATAGAGATGGGGTTAGTAACACCCTAGTTTGAGTTTGAGCGTAGATATATGAGAGCGTATTTGTAGATTTTTTATATATATGTTTTGTATTTTGTTGGTTGATCGATTCAAGTGTTGAGAAGTATTGAACTTGGAAATGGACATGATATTGTTTTATTTAAAGAGGGTAAATGAAATAATTTTACCCAAGATATTTTTTTAATAGAAAAGTAATAATCTTATCAAATTATTAAGATACTGGTTTGTTGATTGATTTGAATAAGATTCAAATTGGATTAGAGTTTGGATTGGAACTTAACTGGGTTAAGTAAAACTAAATTAAGATGATACTGGAATATATTAAAATAAATTTCAGATTTGGAAATTTAATAGATAATAATTAAATAAAAATTAATCGAATGATAATCGATTGATGTTTAAATATTTGAAACCAAAGTAAATGTTAATATTAAATGTAAATTCAATTGATTTGGTTAAATTGGTTGTGCATTGGTTGTTAATTCATTGTTGATTGTTTGTTAGGTTAATCGAATAAAATTTATCAATGATTTAACGTAGAAGTTTAATGAATTGGAAACCAAGAGAAATGAATTCCAGGATTATAAATGGGAATAAATTTCATATGAATGAGAATTGGGTGGTATTACCTTGTATTGTATAAACTGAATTGATAATTCATGTTTAATTCTTGGAATTTCGGGAGTTATACTTGTTAATCAATGAAATGTTATTTAGAATTTCATATATTTATTACTTACATGTTGAACTGATTTGAGTACAGGTGTCAGAAGGCTAGAGAATTAAGTTTGGTTGCTTTGATTGCATATAAAGTGAGCAAGTACGCTAAATAGCACTCGTAAAAGGCACGCCCAGCGAAAATAAAAAATTCGGTTTGATTTTTGTTTTCCCGACTGTGTGGGTCGATGTATATATATTATTTGTTCCTGCGATATCGCAGATGTCACTTCGTACTGGGGAGGGTCTGCCGATTTTTTCTAGAAATTTAAAGTGTTAGAATTTTTTAATGTTTTTGAAACTTTTATTTTTCCATAATGAATTGGTTTTCTATTTTAAATAAAACGGTTTTTTTTTAAATTAATGGGATTTATAACATCTTTCTTACCTGAGCAATTTCGGAGACGAAATTCTTTTAAGGGGGAGGAATGTAATGTCCCGTATATTTGGCAGGAATGTAATGTCCCGTATATTTGGTCATCAAATATTTAATTAAATTTATTATTTTAAATATTATATTTGGAGTATTAATGGATTTTTAATATTGAATTCGTTAATTTAAAACGACGTTAAACGTTAAATTTATATATAATTAAATCGAGCCTGAAATGGCACGGTAATTCGTAATATTGAGTTTTCAACTTTAATTGAGTATACAGGATCTGATTAAAGTCGGATTTCTGAGAAATAAGAAACGTCAGAACCTAGTTGATCTTAATTTTCATATGGAAAAGAAAAATCCATATTTCGAGTTATAGATTGTTAGTTATGTCCAATTTAAATTTGAAAATAATCGCTATGGAATTTCGTTAATAAACGATAACGTTTATTTAATAAATATAAGAGAGTTTCTATATAATTGGATATATATGATAATAATGGTTTATTATTGTTTAAATTGAAATGTTTTGGATTTAAATTAATAATTTATCGATATTATATAGGCCTTAAAAAATTTCTTTTTCAAAAGACCTTCGTTTCCAACGAAATGAGTTTTATAGGAATACGTATAGCTAATTGTTGCTAGATGTCCAGTTTGGAGCCAATTGGAGTGGTTTTATTGGTATATGAAATTTAAAGGCGAACCGATGAATAATTTGAAATTTAAGATAACACCGTTGTGCAAACGGAGTTAGATTTTGAAGAAACAAGTTTCTTTGGGTTCGTAACATCAAGGCAAAACAGGACGTCCATTTTCGGTACATTTGGATATCGTGTTTGACGGTGTGGATTTAACAATCAACGTCAGATAGCAGTAACAGTACAGACAAAATAAAATGGTATTAAATATAAGTTCTAAACAGTATAAAAATTAACCTACCATATATGTGCAACCTAAATACAAACTATTAAAATAAAATAAAAGCATTATACTGTAATTAACCTACTATTATAGTATCATGACATCTTACCATGAACACGGACCAAGTTGTACACATTATAATGTTGTGTAAGCACCGTGATCTTCGTTTTACACATACTGATCCTAAAACAAAACATCACCCAATAAATGAAATATGTGCCGACATACCCTGCAACGATCTACAATCATACCAATCCATTTCAGACGCACATGTTAAGCTATGAACCTTGCCGGCCAAGTTTTTGGGATTTTCAATCAGCACATGTCTCCACGCACAGGCCTAAGAAGCATTAAAAAATCACCTATCTCATACCACATTTCTTGCTCCCTGCACTTCCCATTTGCTATAAACACCCAAGCCTTTTCTCCAATTAAACTTCATCTTCCAGCAATGTAAACAGCAAGTCTCCTCTGAAATTAAAACAATACAAATCCTTTCTCTATAATAAATAAAACATCACGAAAATATAAAGTTGTAGCATGGGGGGATTAGAGAAATCACAGTGACATGGGGAAACACTACCGGCTACAGCTGTGTGGAAAAAATAAGGTAATGAAGCAGATGGGAGAGCAGCTGGGAGATTTACGTGCATGGAGAGGGAGTTCGATTGTTTATATGGAAAGCATACGGATGGAAGAGGGGTACTGTACTACGAGGAGATGATGGCACGGTCAGTTTTGGAGGTTGGTGAAGTTGTAGAAGGAACAAACGATAAAAAAAAAAAGAGCAGTGATTATGTGCGGGCGAGGGGACTTGCGTTGAGATAGGGTGTATAAGCTCACATGGGAGAGACTGTTCTAGAAGATAAGTGGGGTATTGAAAGAAGGAACGGTAGAGTATAAGTAAGAAGAAAGTGGAAAGGCTTGAGAGCATGTTGTAAAGCAGTGTTGGACTGTTAGAACAAATGGCAATGGGTTATTTGCGTGTTCGGATCAGTGGAGATGGGTGTTCGAACGAGATACAGCGGAAGTGGAATTTCCAAAATGAAGACGGTAAGGAACAGTAAGCACTGTATATTTTAGACGATGTATTATTAAAACAAAACGTAATCAGTGTTTAATTAAAGTATAATTATAAGTATTGAGTTAAAACCGTATTATATTATTCTTTAAAGTTGATGTAATTCGAATGAAGCCGCAGTTTGAAAGTAACATGGGGAAGACAGAAGGAAACGGGTTGTATGAACGAAGACGTGGGATGAACCAGCATGTGCGAGATGTAGAAAAAGGGAATGGTTCCAATTTGTTTTAACAAAAGGTATTGAAGGATCGGGGTAGTACACGTGAACAAGATGGTAAAATTAGGCCTAAGTTATATATATTAATAGAAAATAAGAATACTAACCTGATCTATTGAAGCACGAAGGAAACAGAGAAATATCAAGTTGTCCATTTGAAATCAAAAGAAATTAAGTCGGCCCTTATTAAATACAAAACATAATCATATTAGTATATTAGTTAGCTAAGAAATTGGCCGTCGATCCTCTTTTAAAGACGGAACTAATTTTTAATTAGAGTAATTTGCAGTTTATATCAAATGTTAGGGTTAGGAAGTTAA
Source organism: Allium sativum (assembly GCA_030737875.1). Taxonomy (NCBI): domain Eukaryota; kingdom Viridiplantae; phylum Streptophyta; class Magnoliopsida; order Asparagales; family Amaryllidaceae; genus Allium; species Allium sativum. The sequence goes on from CM060926.1 coordinate 612,748,098, forward strand.
AATCTAACGATGCAGAAAAAGATAAGTCAGGCCTGATAGGTTAAAATAAATTTATTGGTCTATTAGTTTAATAAAATGATTAGTCGAGTTAAAAATGTGTTAAGAAGATTTATAGTTTAATTATATCGTATGGTTTATGAAATCAGTAATGTGTCCATATGTTAACAGAATTGGACAAACAAGGTGCCGTTGGAACCGTAGCGACATCATGGAACTGATATGGACAGTGTATGAGGCAACTAGCATTTACAGTTAAATTGAACGACTGTTTAATTTAACTGTAACCGAACCGTAAACGAATTGGATAAAGGTGAGTTAAACTCAATCAGTTTTCCCCACTTATATTTTATATAAGTCGGTTGTTTGTTTTGTGTGCTTCGTTGCTGACGGTTGCCAGTTTGTAATTATATACTCATATGTTGATTAAATTTCTGCAATTAAATGGTTATTTAATCTCGATGAAAAACCAAATCGTTATTTTAATGATTGGTCCCAATTAAGGTAACTTACCTTATTGGTCACGTTTATAGATAAACGTGTTTAATTCAATGAATTGTTTGAATTGTTGTGGTTGTGTGAAATAAATTAGTTGATTTTGAATTGTCGTCATTGGCTGTTATAAAGACCATTATTTGAGATAGCATATGTGATGCAAGGAAGAACAGGTTGGAGGGATCCAACGGGACTCCTCAAATATATTTAAAGATATTTATTTTCATATTATAATCATATGAATGGTTCTAATTAGATGATTGATTCGGTTGTTGAATATTGACCTAAAATTCAATATTTGTTTTGTTTAAACCATTGGGGAATATGGTTGAGTAATTGGCCGTATATGGCCTATAAATCAATCGTTTTGAATATTGATTTATAGTCGGGTGAATCAATAGAAATGAAGTTATAAAAAAATTATTTTATAACTACAGACAGATTTTTAAATTTGTATTTGAATAAAAGATTGTTAAAAAGGAAATAAATATTTATAATTTATTAATTGAGTTTAAATTAAATTTATTAATTTATTTTATAAAGAAAACTTTTACGTTAAGAAGATTTATAAGCAAACGAGCAGAACTGAACCTAACGGTTAAGAGTGGGATAATTGTGTTGTTAAGACGTGATTAAATGGAATTATTTAAATTAATTATTATTTTTAATTAGTTTAAAGTGTGAATAAATTGGAAACGGTTAACGAGATAATCATACTTTGAGTGGCCAGTTTAAATTGGGATTGATTATTGGATCAGTTTGTTATTGATTAATCTAATGAAATAATTTAACGAAAATTTGTTTTAATTTTTAAAAGATTTTAAAAAGAGAAATTCTAATTATTTAGTCAGTAAAGAGGTTAAATACTTTTACAATAGTCAATAATAAATAAATTATTATTTATTATTTTGAGTATAGCTATAATTGAATTGTAAAAGAAGTTCATGAACGGATTTATTTAGGACCCGAGATTTTATAACAGAGTTGAAAGAGGAATTTTAAGCAGATGCGAGAGCTTAAATTTATGTTTACTCAATGTTTGAATTAAGTAAAAAGGAAATTGATAATAAAAGGGTTTGTATTAAACCATGATTTATAAACGAAGTTTATAAAAAGGAGATAAGGTGTAAAGCGTTAATTAATGTTACTTAATAAATTAAGTAAAATTGGTAAAATAAGACTTTAAGCGGGAGGGTTAAAAGTGAATTTGGCAAAGAAGTGAGTAATAGGATTTTTAACAAAAATCCGAGTAGTAAAATGTATCGTTTAAAGAAGTAAAAGGAAATGTGATTTTTTTAAAATAATTTCTAAATCAATGAATTAAGAAATAATAGTTATACTCGAGAAGGGAATATTCAAAAGTAAGAAGTTTTATAAAACATGTTATAAATAAAATAGTTAAATAACGTGTGTTTGGTATTAGAATAAATATTGGTTTTGAATTACAACTCATGTCTATCCAAAGATAAAATCGTTGTTGATCAAGGTCTGAGAGGTAAATAAATACCCAAACTTGAACAACTTCAGGATTATCTGAGGATGATATTAGTTTGTAATGGGAAGGAGGGTAAGATTAATTTATTATTTCCATATGAGAAATAATAACATAACGTTAATTGAGGGAGTTGAGAATATAATGGGATTTCCGAAGTAATGGAAATGAGAAGATTTGAGAATATATTGTATGTAGTAATATCTCCCAAGTAAAGGAAATAAAAAGGGGATTGTGAAAAATGGTATTTTTGAGGTAAAAAGGAAATGAAAAATGATATTTTTTGAAATGGTTTATTTTAACAGAACAACAGTTGGCTATTGTATTCAAGTAAAATAAGAGAGATTTCGTAACATTGTTTTACGGGCAAGATAAGATGAATCGTTTTCCCAAATTTTTGATAATGAGTAATAAGGTAGAAGAGTTTTGAAAATGATAGTAGAATAATATTGAACATGACTATAGAATATTTCTCCTAACTATGAAAATAAATAGTTTAGAGAATAACCTTATGTTAAGTAAAAAAAATAAAAAGCTATATTGAAAATGTTGGAATATTTAAGAGTTTAAGATATACTATCGTTAATCGTTTTCAATTAAATAGGCCAAGTAATGCTAAATACTGAATCAGTGCACTCATTTTATTTACACAATTATTATTTGATAGTTAAATCACCGACTATCAAACTTGACCCATACGATTTGTTAGTAAGGAAAGACCGGGATCGAATTATATTCGAAAACCATTCCGACCAGCAAATACGTAGAAGATAATGATCGAAAATTTAGCAATTGAAGAATGTTGATCTTCATGAGCGGAAGAACTACTGATTGAATTTCTCTGGTTTAGCGGCCGGAGATATTTCGACAGTGATTTTGTCGTGATTGGAATCTACGGATTTCGAGGACTACTCGCTACTGATCTACAGGGTGATACCTAGGATGTGGTGGGAGGGTGCCTTCGGTTTGTCCAGTCCTAGGGCAACTTGTATGGACGAATGTCTGGTAGAGTATTTCCAAAGGGATCACGCACATTGATTTCTTCAAACGTATTTCTATTGATGGCACAGAAGGCCGTACACCTTCTCTTGGCTAAACCGCACAGTATTTTTGTGGACGTCAATTAGTGATTTCTGGCGGATCTGATGATGTGACATTCAAAGTGAATGGTGGCCATATGTTTAAAGGCAAATTCAAACCTCAAGCCTCATCAATCGGGAAATGACAAAAATTGGGCAGGCAACATGGGTATGTGGGTCGCTCCCATTAGGGTGTAATAATCACCTATCTAGAGAAAATCCATTTGCTTCTTTACTCTATTTCAATGCTGCCCCTTTTCGGAAAACAGTTGCTGATCCCAACCGTTGGTGATATACATTCGATACACTCAAGCGAAATGAGTGGTCGGTCATGTGTGGGTCGGGTTGCAAGATGTTCTTGTTGAACCCAGTGTATTCGCCTCTAGAGATACACTATCGGCAGGTTGTTCCATACCTTGTCATAGTCGAAATCCAATCTCCAGTAAGCGCCCGCGGTTTTGATTGTATACTATATATGTAGAGCGTGAGATGCAAGCTTTCTACTAGATTGTTATTTATTTATATTTAGACACTATTATAATATCAGAAAATATATTAATTTCAAAAATATTTTGGGTTATCGTAAAGTAAAAACCGTCCATATATGTGTTGATTTGGTGTTACGATTATCCTTTTCTTTCGAAAAGATTTTTGAAAGGATGATTCCCCTTAAACATAGTGCGTTTATCTCACTCTGGTTCACCAGACTAACCCGGTGTTTGTAATGCTCGGGTTAGATGGAGTTGTACAAGTCCAGGTTATCGGATGCTGCGAAGTCCAGAGACAAGCTTAAGGTGCTCAGACATAGGATATCTAGTATTTACTCCGTTGTATGAATGTATATGAGGACATGTTATTATAATTGTTCATGCACTCTGCTGATTGTAAGTATTTTGAAGCTCTCAATAAAGATTATTTCTGTATTATATTTTATTCTGCTGCGATGTGAGACTCTATGTTATGTTGGTTCTTCCTCTTCTTTTTCTATTCTAATATTTCTTTCTTATCTTACCCTCTAATTTCTTTCTAATAACGTTCCTATGTTTTCGGTGTTTGAAAGGTCGACATGAGACATGGTAAATGAATTTATGTTAATTTTTGGGGCCGAAATTCCTCGGGTTGTTACAACTAATGAGGATAGTAGATCGTCGGATACCCATCATCAGCAACCGATGGGCTGCGAAAAGACTAGAGCTAAAACCAACAGACCATTCACCTTTCACTATCGGGGTCAGGTGGTTGAGGGAAGACGCCAAATGGATGTTTAGATTGTTTTTTAGGGATAGTCGTCTAGCTCTTGTATTCTTTACTAGTTGAGGGAGGGGCTCGGGTGGGGCTATCGCCACCGTGAAAATAGACCCTAGGTATATCTGTATATAGAGGCTCTTAAAGACGAGCTTGAACAAATATGGAAAAGCTCCCGACAAAGTTCTGTGTTTCTTGTATCACCCTGCCACGGAACTCGGTGCACATTAGAGGATGTGCGGTTATGGCATCGAGCTACAATTGACGATACGTATATGGGACAGTCTTGATACATGCATGTCATCTCTGGGTGGTGTATCGTAGACTTGAGGGCATTACTTCGGTACGGAATCTTATTCGATCGACGGTGGCAGTCCGTACGCTTATGTAGCATAGTAATGATAGATATATGTGGTACGTAACATTGTTATGTAGAGATCTGTACGTCACTCTGGCGTAGGATGAGGGACTGCGTTCATTTCTATGGCATTATGGTGGAGACCGTGCAAGTGGGGTACCATGGAGTGTACATCAGGATTAAGGGGTAGCTACATTATACTATATTAGGTTAATCTACTGGGAAGTAAATGGGTATGTGTGTTTGTAAGCCTTGAGTGCTGTTAATCCAAGTAACCTAATAAATAAGAAAATATGATTGAACGATACATGTAGTGTTATCCAAAGTGTATAATTCAAATCCAGTCACCAGAACTTGTGTTCTGACCCCCCTCCTCATAACATACTCGCAGGTTAGATTTGTGGCAGAGACATGATAGCCTTGGATATTGGTTAGGCAGTATTATTAATACGGTAAGGCTATATTTTGATTATATTATATTTTATCCATTCCACTGTGAGATATTTTCCGAGCTCTGACATGTTTTATGTCTCTGTCTTTTCTACAGGATTCCAAAGCAAACCAATCAGAGTTTCGATAGATTGGAATTTTGAAGAAAAAAAATCGGTCTGTCGGAATTTGGGTTGTTATATCCCCCTACAATAGAACTCCCCCTATATATGTGCATATGATTAAAGAGAAATATTAATTGAATTCCCAATATTGTAAATATTCACTCGTCAATCCAAATCTTAACCATTCTTCCCCTTTCGTTATCATCAAAGGATATAGAAATTGAAACAGTGATCAAATATGGACTAGAAATTTAAAATCAAACCAAGAGTGAGAATGTACATAATAAATCTTATTCAATCAAACAAAAATCATAATATTCTGCAAACTAGTGGCAGATTTCAGATTGTAGAATGATGCATTTATGATGAATAACTATTATGAAATGGAGAGAGTTTTTAAAAATATGAATTCGAATTATTTTCAAATAAAAATAAAAAATAAGCACAAAATAGTGATGTATTTGGACTATGGTTATAAATTCAAATCAAGTGACAAAATCAAATAACCACAAATCCCCAAAGCTATCAATAAGAAATCATAATATATCATAAAATAGTAACACATTTCACAAATTAGAAAATGGATTGATAGGCTGGTTTTTACACTAGAAGGAGGAATTCACACACACACACACACACACACACACACACACACACACACACATATATATATATATATATTCTTGTCTCTTCCTTTTTTTAAGAGCACACTAATCATGCATAGCCTATTAGGACTGTTAAACGGGATCGGTCGCAACTTAAAAATATAAGTAATCTCTAACCATGCATGACCATATCTAGGTTTTTAAATGAGATTAGAGAAACACTTATTATATACAAAATCTCCCTAGTATATACAACTGAAATGAATGATAGAATTATGGTAGGTACAGAGATTGTTGTGAAATAAATTTCTAAATTAATCATATTATGAAATTTGTTCGACCGTACAAGCATTTTTGAAAATTTTCAATTATCTATTATTGTGAAAAATAATATAGTCACATTTTCACCGCAAGTTTTGAAATAGTATTTTCTTTAATGATTTTATAAAATAAACTCTCCACATTAATATAAAACCATGATGGATGAGAGAAGGATGATAGGAAAAGAAGATGTTCGTGAAATAAGCATCAATTTAAATATATTATAAAATCTGTTCAAACATCATGAAAATTTAAATAAAATTTCCTCTTGTTGTAAAATATACTATAGTCACAACTCATCACAATTTCATAAATCTAATAATAATTTTGATGAGTTCCAAATATAGTTCAATTTGGTCAATAATTTCAATTTTTGAATAAATAATCAAAAATGATTTCTAAATTTGAAAATATCAATTACAAGAGGGATTCCAAAGGAACTATACAAGTTGAAAATCAGTAGAAAAAAATCAAACAATTGAATGAGAAAATTTTCAAGACATCTAAGACTAATACTACTTGGCTCCTAATTGCCATTTACAATATATCTAAAACAAATCATCCAATCACCACGCACAAGCAGACAAATCAAACAATCCAATTCCTTATATCAGAGAAGTAGTCATTCAATTTCAGGGCAAGATTCACAAGAGGATATTTTAGAATATTTACAACAAGTCTAAGAGACAGTTCATGATCTAAGATTAAAAAACAGTTCATTTGAAATCACTTGAAGAGATGTGTAAATTTCAAGATTCGATCACATAAGATTATCAATTTCGATTCGAAGAAGCGCATGAGATTCAAAATGTCAACTATTTTAAATGATTTCAAAATATATCCAACTAAATGATCATGATTTAAAAAATGAGTTTCAAGATGTAACACAACAATTCAGCCAAATGGTTTTTAATTCAAAAATGATCAAGCCTATCCAAAAAAACAATGAAATTATCACAATTGAAAAAATAGTAGTGTGTTGTAATGATTGTAATTTTTCAAGTCTTTCCAAACTGAATTAGAAGAAACTCAAAATAGAAGAGATGTGTGAAATTTCAATAGTCTTTCAGATCATGAATTTTTTTTAGAATTTTGTATAACAATGTTCAAGATAAGATAAGAATGCTTCAACATTGTCGGAAATTCAGAAGAAAAAAAGCTTTAAAAGAACTGCATAATATTTACAATTTTAAGTTCAGAGTCTGGAAATCATCAAAACATGAGAGTTTTATACAAATAAAGCTAATTTCCAAAAAACCAAAAAATTTGCAATTTGAAGTTAAACAAGTTCAAAAGAGTAAAAGAAGTGGCAGCATCCAAGAGAAACAGTCTTGATAGAAAGAAGAAATAATAAAAATAGAAGGAGGAATGAAAAATTATAAACAACAAAGAATGTGAGTTCAGAAATCATACCCAATTTGCAAGTGAAGATATTGATTCTCTAACTCAACACTAGTGGCTAAGGAACATATAACAGACAACTTCAAAATACGGAACGATCTTTGATTCCACTAGAGAGTCATCCTTGGCCAACCTCTGGTACCTTAATATTTAGTGGGTCTAGTGTAATAACCCGGAAATTCTGAGCCAGTTTAAAATTTTTGTTTTGGCAACTTCGGCGGATTTTGAATATTTAAAATGAATTATTTTAAATAATATCGACGAGAAATTTATTTTTAATATAATTCGAACGTATATATTTATACGCGTCGTCGTTAGAATATAAATAATTATATATAATTATAAATAGAATTGAAAATGGCGCGGTAGTTCGATAATTCGATTTCAAACTTCAATTGAATGTACCGGGTGCAAAACAATCCGGATTTTAGTGAAACCAAAAACATTAGAATCTGATTGATGATATCTTTCCAACGAATCCGAAAAATCGAAATCTCATAGCGGGAATCAAAAGATATGTCCAGTTGAAAATTCTGAATAGTCGCTATGGAATTCAGGCCCTTAAAAATGAGAATTTTGCAAACGACCTCGGATTTCGACGAAACCAGTTTTGTTGGGTCCGTGATGTAAAGTTATTGCTAAGTTCCAAAGTTCATAATTTTCTGAATCAATATGTGAGCGTGGCATAGGAAAACGCGTTTGACCAATTTTAGTTGATTTTAATCGACTGAAAAATGGCCATTTTTCTAACGGTCTCAGAATTCGACGAAACTAGTTTTGTTAGGACCGTATCGTCCATAGGAGGCTAGAAAATATTTTTCTGGAATTTTTCTAGTTAGTATGTGACCCCGGTAATTTGAAATGTACGTTTAAAATTCAATATAGTAATTTAAATGTAAATTCAACGGAAACTGATCAAAACAATCGAATCAGCTTGCGATACATATCCCATTGTGTTCGGAATGGGGGTAAAACGCTAGGGACGACAGTCGGTGGGTTTCGTTTTGAGTTCGAAAATAAAAGTTACTTTTTGGACTTTAAATAAAATAATAAATAAATTTAATTACACTCACCCCCCCTCCTTTCTCTTTGTTGAAGTCAACCCCCCCCCCTTCAGTCACGTTCAAATGGGAATCGAATAAAAAAAAAGGAAAGAGAGAAGGAAGGGGGAGGAGCCGTCGCTCCTCCCACCGTCGCACCCACCCAAGGTGGCGCTGACCACCACAGCCCCCCCCTCGCGCCTCCTCCTCCCTGGCACCACCGCCGCCCTACTTCTTCCACCGCGATGCAGCCGGCCACCACCACATCGACGCACCCACCAACCTCGTCACCTCCTGCCCCTCCCCTCCTCCAACTCGCGCAGCACCCTCCACCCTCCATCGAACCAGTCGAGCCCCCCTACCCTGCTGCGCCCTCCTCCATTCGAAGACCCTCCCCCTGCTTCCACCAGCGAACAACAAACCCACCCCCTCTACAGCCCGATGCCGCCACTTCCCCGATCCCCTTTATTTGCAAGCCGTGAGTTATTTTTATTTATTTATTTACGTTTTATTTATTTACTGTTTTTATATGTGTAAATAGCATATAGAAATTTGATTGGAGATTTATATATATAAATAGCAGAATAAAAATATAATTTTTATGATATAGAAAAGATAAAAACATGATTTTTATATTTTTAAAATAATAAAAATATGATCTTTACAATATAGAAGTAGTGAAAATGTGATTTTTATATTTTTAAAGTATTAAAAATATAATTTTACATGATAGGAATATTAAGAATATCATCTTTATATGTGTAGAAAAATAAAAATGAGATTTTTTATAAAGATGAAATCTTTAAATTTGTAAAGACGAAGTCTGTGTTTTTATAAAGGCGAAATCTTTATATGGAAAATAGCATAGTAAAAATTCGATTTTTATATATTGAATAGCATAGTAAAAATTCGATTTTTATATATTGAATAACGAAGTAAAAATTCGATTTTTACATATGTAGAGAAAGCGGATAACGAAGGTGACAAAAGGGCGAGAACGAAGAAGATTTATATCAATGAAGTGCCGTGGAGCTTGGATAGCTATTTGTGAGAATTTCTCACCTTTAAATTTCATTTCTATTTATATATATATACTAGGATGCAGACGGTGCTTAGTAGCACCCGACACAATCATCCACAGACCATGGACTTGTTTGTTTGGTTGCATAGATAGTTGAATTGTTTGGTGAATTTTATTGATGTGTGAATGGCGTGGGCCTTCACTAGATCGGGGATAAGGCTAGGCCTCGTCCCGTTTCTAGTATCGTGCCGTTATGTCGCCGAAATTTCCTAAAATAAGTTAGAAAAATAAAAATATCATTTTATTTAAAGAATGAACTGAATAGAAATTCATATGTTAAAATAAAATGTTTTATCGTTAAAAATATAATTTTTAACGTGAATATGAATATAGTGAATGTGAATAAATAAATATTCATTTACAAACCAGACGGTTTGTTTATGTACACCTATTTGAAGGACATTGATTGGGTCGATAAATTTTACACATCGCCCAACTGCACAGATAAAATATGCGTTTGATTGTTTGAAACCCCACACGGGTGTTGGGATGAAATTTGAAGTTCACTCATCCTGACTGATTAAATATGTCGATCGATTGATTGACAGGCTGTTATAAGCGTTAGATATCTATATTTGATGCTTATACAGTGTAGTGCACTTTGGTTGATGGTTGATTATTTTTCAATGCTATTATATACATGTGATGTATGAAAATCCATATAATTAACATTATATGGTGATTGATTGGGCCTCATTCCAATTTAGAAGATAAAGAATATTATAAAATAAAGGTTCATGTGTTGACTGTACTCATTCGTGAGATTAGTCATGTGTTGAACGAAATATTTTTATAATAAAATTTACATCTTTATCAATATAAAAAAAAGGTTCATGTGTTGACTGTACTCATTCGTGAGATTAGTCATGTGTTGAACGAAATATTTTTATAATAAAATTTACATCTTTATCAATATAAAATAAAGGTTCATGTGTTGACTGTACTCATTCGTGAGATTAGTCATGTGTTGAACGAAATATTTTTATAATAAAATTTACATCTTTATCAATATAAAATAAAGGTTCATGTGTTGACTGTACTCATTCGTGAGATTAGTCATGTGTTGAACGAAATATTTTTATAATAAAATTTACATCTTTATCAATATAAAATAAAGGTTCATGTGTTGACTGTACTCATTCGTGAGATTAGTCATGTGTTGAACGAAATATTTTTATAATAAAATTTACATCTTTATCAATATAAAATAAAGGTTCATGTGTTGACTGTACTCATTCGTGAGATTAGTCATGTGTTGAACGAAATATTTTTATAATAAAATTTACATCTTTATCAATATAAAATAAAGGTTAATGTGTTGACTGTACTCATCCGTGAGATTAGTCATGTGTTGAACGAAATAATTTAACAAAAATAGTCACACGTGGACGGTACTCATTCATTGAGATTAGTCGTGTGTTGACAAATAGAAATATTTGAAATAGAATATTTGAAAATAGAAATATTTGAAATAGAATATTTGAAAATAGAAATATATGAAGCCGTGTTGATTAGATTGACGCCATTTTGACGTGAACGATATTTATATCAATTTGATTTCGAAATGAATTGAATATATAACGATTTCGAAATGAATTGAATATAAAACGATTTCGAAATGAATTGAATTGAAAACGAATTCAAATTGAATAGAAAGCGAATTGAAATGAATTCAAATTGAATTGAAATTTGAATTGAATAGAAATGAATTTTAAATGAACTTATAAAGAAAAATTCAATTTTTCTTTGAATTGAAATGGAGGTTGAAATCGTTTTTGAAATGAATTCAAAACTATTTATAAAATTCGTTTTTAATTAGAAATCGACGAAATATATATTATATATATTATATATATAATATAATGGCCTGAATAGAACGCGCCGCGCCGCGGCCGTTCGTGAATTTCGACCATTTATTTCAAACGGACATTACGGGAGATCCGACCGTCAGATTCTCCTAAAACCGGAACCGTTGGGTTCGTATCGAAAAGAACTTTCTAACGAATATTAGAAATTCAAAATCTAACGGTTGGATTTGGAGATACGTCCAAATCAAATTTGAAAAAGGTCGCTGTAAGTGCAGTTCGATGGCCATTGTTGGAAATCGATTGTACGGGCCTTAATAAAATTATTAAAAATAGTAATAATTTGTATAAAATCATAAGAAATGATTTGGGAAAAATTGGGGTGAAAATCTCCATATTTGAAAAGATAAAAATGGATTTTTATCGAAATGAACTAGTTTTGAACTAAATTTAAAACCCAATTATTTTTAAATAAATAAATTAGATTTAAAAAGGAGTTTTAAATAACCGGGATTTCTAATATATTTGATTGGATTTGAAATGGGTTTATCGTGAATGGTGTTTTAAATAACACTAGTTCTTTAACCCTATAATAAATAGAATGTGATTTGGGTTTGTCGTGAACTGTGTTTTAAATAACACCTAGTTCTTTAACCCAGTAAAAGGAATCTTAACGAATCTGTAATCAGATTGAAATGTGAATATATAATCTAAATTATCAAATTTAGAAATGAGCGAGAACGGAGTATTACCAGTTTTGCTCCAAAGCGATAGTTAAATCTTTAATTAGATTTGAACGTGTAATGGTAATTAATTTTACCGATAACACCGTGGTGTTAGACATGGAGTATTACCAGTTTTGCTTCATGGGATGAATAGGTTGGGATTGGGAAATAAAATAAATAATTACTTCGGTGTGGTTCGCTAATCTCGACTAGTTTAGAAAAACCATAATTTGGTTTTAAATGACATCCAAAGGAAGATTACAGGATAAATTTTAAAGAATTTATCTTGGATAAAATTAATGGGAACCTTTCCCTAAGAATGTGGAATTTAGAAACTAGTTGTAGGTTGGCTAAGAAGAATGGTTTCCTGGGTATTGATCTGATGTTGGTTTCGGCCTTCGGGGTTAATGTTTGGGAAATTGTTCTCTTGCTAATTTGCGGTTAGTGACTAATGAATTAGAATGAGGCGTATGTTGTGTTTGTGTAACATTTGTTTTTAATATACGCGGGTTGTTCGGAAAGTCCGGGTTTACACCCATTCTGAATAACCGATTCGACGATATGTCGAAGATGAAGACGGTGGTCGAAGACCGGAAGTCTTCACATCGTTTGGGTAATTACTGACGATCCTGATTGGGCTGTACACCCAAGAGGATGGAAATAGTTGGTAGTCGTCTAGACGTACCTGGAGATGGATGGATATGCGAGGAAAGTGCCTCCGGTTTCGTTCAGACCCAGAACGGACTTGTAAATGGATTGTGTGTCTGATATTGGATTTTATTCTGTGTAGATTGATTTCCATTAAATATACATCTGTTTGGCGGCGAAGAATTTATTCTTTTGCTTAACGCCCTTCTCTGAGACGTACGAGCTCAGAGGTTGTATATCGATGGACGTCAGTCGCATGGCATGAATTGCCTGTGTGGCACGCTAAGATGCAATGATCAAGGCTTCTGTTGAAAAGCAAAGTCTTGTGGTTGATGATCAAAGCACGTCCTACGTGGCAGCTTTGTGTATAACGTGAATTCGCGAGCCTCACACCTCGGTATGAGTTAAAAACGGGATACGGACTGCAGGAAGAGCACGACGTTTCTTTCTAGCTTTGGTGGTGTCAGTGACTTACCAGCCCTGACATATATATATACTTTTCACCTTTGTGGTTGTTAGATGAGGCGCCTCGATTATAGGTCTGTAAGGACCGGGAAACGTGTGTTCAGGCATAATTAATCCTCTAACGTAAGTGAGGACCGGCCCTGAAGATCCGGTGTTGCCCAGAGTGCGTAACCCTGAGGCATTTGCTAGAGTGTCTCGAACGCGGAGAGGAGCTTGCCCCTTGCCTCGACTCATTACGGAAATCCAATTTCCAATACGTGTATTTTGGTTTTATTTGTAGAGCCTAGTATGGCGACATAGTGGGATGGGGCACTTATGCCGTCTATGATTTATATTTATGATTGAATTGTTTTGACACTATACACTTATTATAGTATCAAATGATTTGTTTTAAACGTACCAAGCATGTTTGGCTATTATAAGGGAAAACCCTATCCTCCGGCTTGCGTTGCATTGTGTGATGGGACCTGGGTCTTATAATAGCTTCATTTTTCGAAAAAGCATTGCGTTGTTTATTCTATGCACTGGTATTCTTGGGAGGAAACCCGTTCCGTGTTATACGGCGTGGTCCCTTGAATTACTCTCTTTTAAAGTAAAGCTTTAAATAACTGTTTTAAGTTCTCACACCAGTCACATGACTGACCTGGAGTTTATTGTTTTAACCTAAACTCTGGGTGCCCCTATTTCTCGCACGGGCAGCTAGTAGTTTTGGTTTTGTAGATTTATATTTACAGGATCCTGGTTTACAGCTGGAATGATATCCGGAAAGCTCTGTATCCGTATATCACCTTCAGTTGTGTTTTATATTGTTTTTCCGCTGCTATGTAATTTATTGTAATCTCTGATATTTATCGAATGTAATTTATTCATTCATACTCTGTATATTCTTGTATCTGATGGAATTGTTATAATAGCAATGAAATGTTCTTCTGTTTGTGTTCTGATTTGTCCTGTTCTCAACGTTCAGGGGTTTCGAATGGTCTAGATCGGTTTAACGACTGATTCAGATCGAGCGAAATTCTCGGCCTTCACATTTGGTATTAGAGCTTTGGTTTACAGAGCTCGAGAACAAGACACATTAGAACCATACGAAAGAATTCATCAGATATTGGATTAGTAATATCCAATTAGAATGACTCGTTAGAGATAGGATCAGTAGTATCCTAGAACGAGTGTGAAGAGTATATTTTTCAAATGAAAACAATTTTTGTTTTGAAAATTTAAATCATTTTATACGTATTTAATTATTTATTTATTTTGAATATGGACAATCGAGTATATGAAGATTTTGCATATACGCGTCATGAACGTATATTCGAAGTTTTAATATATTAGATAGATATAGAATCACGCTCTAGTCGTCCGGAGATGATTCTGATGATTGACTAGTCGTCATTAGTACTCATGTTCGAGTAACGAAGGTGTGGTATTTATATATTTCCATTAGACTGGTGTGAGAACCAAAACTTATATAGCTAGAACACATTGTTGTGAATTGGCGTCAAAAACATGATTTTCAGTATATATATCAAATTATGAATTTGAAACGTTAATCCACTAATTGATTGATGTTTGTGTTGTTTGGTTATTTGTTTGATAATTTTGAACCATTATGCCAAATTGTATCAAATATTGAACTATATTGAAAATTGGTCGCATTTGCTCGCATATACATGTATATCTATTGAACAGGTCATAGCAAGGAGGCTAGAGCCGAAGAATAAAATTTATTTGCCCGACAAATAGGTACATGTTTACTACATAATTTACTGTTTTGTTTGGGTGATGATTTTATGAGCCTATTGGCTAGCCGCTTGGCTTTTTCTTTTTCTTTTTGAGATTAGAAGGACCGGGGAAGCTATTTGAAATTCCCCGATGCTCCCGGTGCAGGGGAGGTTATGGCGAAATTTTTCGAAAATTTAGGGTGTTAGCCAAATTTTTGAAAATTTGAAAATTCTCAAAAACTGAAAAGTTGGAGAATGCAAGCCTGATCGAACGTAGAGCTGAATAATCAAACCACTTCCGACTCTGTTCCTTTTTGGGGACGAAAAGTTTTAAGTGGGGGAGATTGTAATAACCCGGAAATTCTGAGCCAGTTTAAAATTTTTGTTTTGGCAACTTCGGCGGATTTTGAATATTTAAAATGAATTATTTTAAATAATATCGACGAGAAATTTATTTTTAATATAATTCGAACGTATATATTTATACGCGTCGTCGTTAGAATATAAATAATTATATATAATTATAAATAGAATTGAAAATGGCGCGGTAGTTCGATAATTCGATTTCAAACTTCAATTGAATGTACCGGGTGCAAAACAATCCGGATTTTAGTGAAACCAAAAACATTAGAATCTGATTGATGATATCTTTCCAACGAATCCGAAAAATCGAAATCTCATAGCGGGAATCAAAAGATATGTCCAGTTGAAAATTCTGAATAGTCGCTATGGAATTCAGGCCCTTAAAAATGAGAATTTTGCAAACGACCTCGGATTTCGACGAAACCAGTTTTGTTGGATCCGTGATGTAAAGTTATTGCTAAGTTCCAAAGTTCATAATTTTCTGAATCAATATGTGAGCGTGGCATAGGAAAACGCGTTTGACCAATTTTAGTTGATTTTAATCGACTGAAAAATGGCCATTTTTCTAACGGTCTCAGAATTCGACGAAACTAGTTTTGTTAGGACCGTATCGTCCATAGGAGGCTAGAAAATATTTTTCTGGAATTTTTCTAGTTAGTATGTGACCCCGGTAATTTGAAATGTACGTTTAAAATTCAATATAGTAATTTAAATGTAAATTCAACGGAAACTGATCAAAACGATCGAATCAGCTTGCGATACATATCCTATTGTGTTCGGAATGGGGGTAAAACGCTAGGGACGACAGTCGGTGGGTTTCGTTTTGAGTTCGAAAATAAAAGTTACTTTTTGGACTTTAAATAAAATAATAAATAAATTTAATTACACTCACCCCCCCTCCTTTCTCTTTGTTGAAGTCAACCCCCCCCCCCTTCAGTCACGTTCAAATGGGAATCGAATAAAAAAAAAAGGAAAGAGAGAAGGAAGGGGGAGGAGCCGCCGCTCCTCCCACCGTCGCACCCACCCAAGGTGGCGCTGACCACCACAGCCCCCCCCCTCGCGCCTCCTCCTCCCTGGCACCACCGCCGCCCTACTTCTTCCACCGCGATGCAGCCAGCCACCACCACATCGACGCACCCACCAACCTCGTCACCTCCGCCTCCTGCCCCTCCCTTCCTCCAACTCGCGCAGCACCCTCCACCCTCCATCGAACCAGTCGAGCCCCCCTACCCTGCTGCGCCCTCCTCTATTCGAAGACCCGCCCCCTGCTTCCACCAGCGAACAACAAACCCACCCCCTCTACAGCCCGATGCCGCCACTTCCCCGATCCCCTTTATTTGCAAGCCGTGAGTTATTTTTATTTATTTATTTACGTTTTATTTATTTACTGTTTTTATATGTGTAAATAGCATATAGAAATTTGATTGGAGATTTATATATATAAATAGCAGAATAAAAATATAATTTTTATGATATAGAAAAGATAAAAACATGATTTTTATATTTTTAAAATAATAAAAATATGATCTTTACTATATAGACGTAGTGAAAATGTGATTTTTATATTTTTAAAGTATTAAAAATATAATTTTTACATGATAGGAATATTAAGAATATCATCTTTATATGTGTAGAAAAATAAAAATGAGATTTTTTATAAAGATGAAATCTTTAAATTTGTAAAGACGAAGTCTGTGTTTTTATAAAGGCGAAATCTTTATATGGAAAATAGCATAGTAAAAATTCGATTTTTATATATTGAATAGCATAGTAAAAATTCGATTTTTATATACTGAATAACGAAGTAAAAATTCGATTTTTACATATGTAGAGAAAGCGGATAACGAAGGTGACAAAAGGGCGAGAACGAAGAAGATTTATATCAATGAAGTGCCGTGGAGCTTGGATAGCTATTTGTGAGAATTTCTCACCTTTAAATTTCATTTCTATTTATATATATATACTAGGATGCAGATGGTGCTTAGTAGCACCCGACACAATCATCCACAGACCATGGACTTGTTTGTTTGGTTGCATAGATAGTTGAATTGTTTGGTGAATTTTATTGATGTGTGAATGGCGTGGGCCTTCACTAGACCGGGGATAAGGCTAGGTCTCGTCCCGTTTCTAGTATCATGCCGTTATGCTGCCGAAATTTCCTAAAATAAGTTAGAAAAATAAAAATATCATTTTATTTAAAGAATGAACTGAATAGAAATTCATATGTTAAAATAAAATGTTTTATCGTTAAAAATATAATTTTTAACGTGAATATGAATATAGTGAATGTGAATAAATAAATATTCATTTACAAACCAGACGGTTTGTTTATGTACACCTATTTGAAGGACATTGATTGGGTCGATAAATTTTACACATCGCCCAACTGCACAGATAAAATATGCGTTTGATTGTTTGAAACCCCACACGGGTGTTGGGATGAAATTTGAAGTTCACTCATCCTGACTGATTAAATATGTCGATCGATTGATTGACAGGCTGTTATAAGCGTTAGATATCTATATTTGATGCTTATACAGTGTAGTGCACTTTGGTTGATGGTTGATTATTTTTCAATGCTATTATATACATGTGATGTATGAAAATCCATATAATTAACATTATATGGTGATTGATTGGGCCTCATTCCAATTTAGAAGATAAAGAATATTATAAAATAAAGGTTTATGTGTTGACTGTACTCATTCGTGAGATTAGTCATGTGTTGAACGAAATATTTTTATAATAAAATTTACATCTTTATCAATATAAAATAAAGGTTCATGTGTTGACTGTACTCATTCATGAGATTAGTCATGTGTTGAACGAAATATTTTTATAATAAAATTTACATCTTTATCAATATAAAATAAAGGTTCATGTGTTGACTGTACTCATTCGTGAGATTAGTCATGTGTTGAACGAAATATTTTTATAATAAAATTTACATATTTATCAATATAAAATAAAGGTTCATGTGTTGACTGTACTCATTCGTGAGATTAGTCATGTGTTGAACGAAATATTTTTATAATAAAATTTACATCTTTATCAATATAAAATAAAGGTTCATGTGTTGACTGTACTCATTCGTGAGATTAGTCATGTGTTGAACGAAATATTTTTATAATAAAATTTACATCTTTATCAATATAAAATAAAGGTTCATGTGTTGACTGTACTCATTCGTGAGATTAGTCATGTGTTGAACGAAATATTTTTATAATAAAATTTACATCTTTATCAATATAAAATAAAGGTTCATGTGTTGACTGTACTCATCCGTGAGATTAGTCATGTGTTGAACGAAATAATTTAACAAAAATAGTCACACGTGGACGGTACTCATTCATTGAGATTAGTCGTGTGTTGACAAATAGAAATATTTGAAATAGAATATTTGAAAATAGAAATATTTGAAATAGAATATTTGAAAATAGAAATATATGAAGCCGTGTTGATTAGATTGACGCCATTTTGACGTGAACGATATTTATATCAATTTGATTTTGAAATGAATTGAATATATAACGATTTCGAAATGAATTGAATATAAAATGATTTTGAAAGGAATTGAATTGAAAACGAATTCAAATTGAATAGAAAGCGAATTGAAATGAATTCAAATTGAATTGAAATTTGAATTGAATAGAAATGAATTTTAAACGAACTTATAAAGAAAAATTCAATTTTTCTTTGAATTGAAATGGAGGTTGAAATCGTTTTTGAAATGAATTCAAAACTATTTATAAAATTCGTTTTTAATTAGAAATCGACGAAATATATATTATATATATAATATAATGGCCTGGATAGAACGCGCCGCGCCGCGGCCGTTCGTGAATTTCGACCATTTATTTCAAACGGACATTACGGGAGATCCGACCGTCGGATTCTCCTAAAACCGGAACCGTTGGGTTCGTATCGAAAAGAACTTTCTAACGAATATTATAAATTCAAAATCTAACGGTTGGATTTGGAGATACGTCCAAATCAAATTTGAAAAAGGTCGCTGTAAGTGCAGTTCGATGGCCATTGTTGGAAATCGATTGTACGGGCCTTAATAAAATTATTAAAAATAGTAATAATTTGTATAAAATCATAAGAAATGATTTGGGAAAAATTGGGGTGAAAAACTCCATATTTGAAAAGATAAAAATGGATTTTTATCGAAATGAACTAGTTTTGAACTAAATTTAAAACCCAATTATTTTTAAATAAATAAATTAGATTTAAAAAGGAGCTTTAAATAACCGGGATTTCTAATATATTTGATTGGATTTGAAATGGGTTTATCGTGAATGGTGTTTTAAATAACACTAGTTCTTTAACCCTATAATAAATAGAATGTGATTTGGGTTTGTCGTGAACTGTGTTTTAAATAACACCTAGTTCTTTAACCCAGTAAAAGGAATCTTAACGAATCTGTAATCAGATTGAAATGTGAATATATAATCTAAATTATTAAATTTAGAAATGAGCGAGAACGGAGTATTACCAGTTTTGCTCCAAAGCGATAGTTAAATCTTTAATTAGATTTGAACGTGTAATGGTAATTAATTTTACCGATAACACCGTGGTGTTAGACATGGAGTATTACCAGTTTTGCTTCATGGGATGAATAGGTTGGGATTGGGAAATAAAATAAATAATTACTTCGGTGTGGTTCGCTAATCTCGACTAGTTTAGAAAAACCATAATTTGGTTTTAAATGACATCCAAAGGAAGATTACAGGATAAATTTTAAAGAATTTATCTTGGATAAAATTAATGGGAACCTTTCCCTAAGAATGTGGAATTTAGAAACTAGTTGTAGGTTGGCTAAGAAGAATGGTTTCCTGGGTATTGATCTGATGTTGGTTTCGGCCTTCGGGGTTAATGTTTGGGAAATTGTTCTCTTGCTAATTTACGGTTAGTGACTAATGAATTAGAATGAGGCGTATGTTGTGTTTGTGTAACATTTGTTTTTAATATACGCGGGTTGTTCGGAAAGTCCGGGTTTACACCCATTCTGAATAACCGATTCGACGATATGTCGAAGATGAAGACGGTGGTCGAAGACCGGAAGTCTTCACATCGTTTGGGTAATTACTGACGATCCTGATTGGGCTGTACACCCAAGAGGATGGAAATAGTTGGTAGTCGTCCAGACGTACCTGGAGATGGATGGATATGCGAGGAAAGTGCCTCCGGTTTCGTTCAGACCCAGAACGGACTTGTAAATGGATTGTGTGTCTGACATTGGATTTTATTCTGTGTAGATTGATTTCCATTAAATATACATCTGTTTGGCGGCGAAGAATTTATTCTTTTGCTTAACGCCCTTCTCTGAGACGTACGAGCTCAGAGGTTGTATATCGATGAACGTCAGTCGCATGGCATGAATTGCCTGTGTGGCACGCTAAGATGCAATGATCAAGGCTTCTGTTAAAAAGCAAAGTCTTGTGGTTGATGATCAAAGCACGACCTACGTGGCAGCTTTGTGTATAACGTGAATTTGCGAGCCTCACTCCTCGGTATGAGTTAAAAACGGGATACGGACTGCAGGGAGAGCACGACGTTTCTTTCTAGCTTTGGTGGTGTCAGTGACTTACCAGCCCTGACATATATATATACTTTTCACCTTTGTGGTTGTTAGATGAGGCGCCTCGATTATAGGTCTGTAAGGACCGGGAAACGTGTGTTCAGGCATAATTAATCCTCTAACGTAAGTGAGGACCGGCCCTGAAGATCCGGGGTTGCCCAGAGTGCGTAACCCTGAGGCATTTGCTAGAGTGTCTCGAACGCGGAGAGGAGCTTGCCCCTTGCCTCGACTCATGACGGAAATCCAATTTCCAATACGTGTATTTCGGTTTTATTTGTAGAGCCTAGTATGGCGACATAGTGGGATGGGGCACTTATGCCATCTATGATTTATATTTATGATTGAATTGTTTTGACACTATACACTTATTATAGTATCAAATGATTTGTTTTAAACGTACCAAGCATGTTTGGCTATTATAATGGAAAACCCTATCCTCCGGCTTGCGTTGCATTGTGTGATGGGACCTGGGTCTTATAATAGCTTCATTTTTTGAAAAAGCATTGCGTTGTTTATTCTATGCACTGGTATTCTTGGGAGGAAACCCGTTCCGTGTTATACGGCATGGTCCCTTGAATTACTCTCTTTTAAAGTAAAGCTTTAAATAACTGTTTTAAGTTCTCACACCAGTCACATGACTGACCTGGAGTTTATTGTTTTAACCTAAACTCTTGGTGCCCCTATTTCTCGCACGGGCAGCTAGTAGTTTTGGTTTTGCAGATTTATATTTACAGGATCCTGATTTACAGCTGGAATGATATCCGGAAAGCTCTGTATCCGTATATCACCTTCAGTTGTGTTTTATATTGTTTTTCCGCTGATATGTAATTTATTGTAATCTCTGATATTTATCGAATGTAATTTATTCATTCATACTCTGTATATTCTTGTATCTGATGGAATTGTTGTAATAGCAATGAAATGTTCTTCTGTTTGTGTTCTGATTTGTCCTGTTCTCAACGTTCAGGGGTTTCGAACGGTCTAGATCGGTTTAACGACTGATTCAGATCGAGCGAAATTCTCGGCCGTCACATCGAGTAGCCTAATAAAACTTGTAAAGCCACTCTTAATTGTGTTCACGACTTTCGATTCCCAAACTTTTTTAAATAGCAATCCATCTAAATTTACTTCTGTATCATCAGGAGTTTGAATCTATTTAAATTTAAACAAACTCATTTTATTTCCTTTTGGGATCCAAACTCGTTTGATTGGATTGTTTGTAAACAAGTTTTCATCTCATTAGAGTCCAAATTTTCAATTTGATTTTTTCCAAAGCAATTTAAAGGATTTTTAAAAAACATTTGAATTCATCTTTTCAAAATCATCTGTTTTCCCAAAGTCGAGACCATTCTTATTTCCATAAAAGAATTGGTTTCTCAACAACATTTCAATGTTTTTTCTCCATTTGAAAATTTAGCCAATGTTGTTTCAAGTCGTTGAATTTAGAATTAAGGTAACTATTTTCTTTCATTAAATCTGAACAACAATTATTAATGTTCTTCCTCTTTTCAAAATCAGTTTGTTTTAAAACTAAATTTTCATCTTCAAGCAATTTAATTTTGGCTTCGGGCACAACAATCTCATATTTAAATTTAGTTTGCTATTCAGGCTCGGATTGTTCAAATTCTTTGAATTTCTCAATTTCCTCTTCAAGCTTATTCAAAATTGATTCGGTTTTCATCAAACTTTGTTCATCAACAAATTCATGTTTGGAATTTTTGGTAGGTAGTCTTAAAATTTCCGATTAATTTGCAAAAGATTGTTTTTACTTTTTAGCTCAATCTCACTTTCTTTTAAAATCAGAAGTTCCTTTTCAAGCTTTTGTATATTTTCATTAAGATAAATGAGATTTTCAATTTGAAACAATTTTTACAGTCAGAATTACCAAATTTCTTGACATTTTTAAGTTTTGATTCCAAAACATTAGTTTTGTTGATCAACCCAAGTTTCTCAGATTTCAGGGTTTTATTTCTAGATTTGAGACTATCAACAGTTTTAGTTAAAACTGTACAAATATGAACTAAATCTTCATATTAAAAGTCTCCATCATTATTATAATCTGTTTCTTCATTTGTAACTCTTTTTAGGCACACATCTGATTTCGAGTTGGCAATTGAGGATTTTGAGCAATTGTTGTCCTTTCTTTCATACAACGTATCGATAGTATTCCATATTTCCTGTGCAGTTAAACAATGGGAGATATGACCAAGTTAATTATTATTAAGATAAGAATAAATAATATGCATACCATGAGCATTGATAAGTTTATTGGGAGAATTCCATATTTGCCACGCGTTAAACAGTGGGAGTTCAATTTTTGATTTCCAAAACTAGAAAATCTGTTCCATTGAAAATAATAGGAATATTACTGGACCTACTCTTGCTAAACTGACAACTAGATGAATCCATGACTCTAGAGTTAATGAAAATACCAGGCTCTGATACCACTTGTAGGATCTAAATTAACCCTAACGGGGGGTAAGTAGGGTTTATTGGAGTTTTACGAGATATTTTTAATATCACAACACAAAATTCAATAGATAAAGTAAATGCAGAAAATTAACAACACAGATTTTACCCAGCTTCGGCAAACCCTTCCTACTGCTGCATTCCTAAGATTTATACTAGGTATTAAAACAAATTTCTGCTTACAGAACCCGGTAAACTTGCAAACCCTATGCAATTTTAATTGTATGCTCAAAACCCTTGACTGGTCTTTATCCACAAGATCAGATTTTCCATAAATTACAAACCCGTAACTTATAAACCCTAACTATAAATCCTATAACTAGTGTACCCTAGTTTACAGAAAACTAGAAAACCGAATGGATTGGTTACATAAAGAAATACAACAAATAACAAAAAAAACATTTAAAATAAAAAACAAAGCCGACCCTCTTTTTCACTTAAATTTTTTTTATCCCTTTTTCCTTTAATGGTCGACCCAATTGAAATTGGATTTTTTTTCTTCCTTTGTCCAAATCGTGACGCCTATACTCTCTAATAAGATTGATTCTCTAATGCTTCGATGAACTGATTGCTCTTGGTCGATCGATTTGGCCTTTGAGATCGAAACCCTTGTGAGTTCTATGAATTTATTTTCTTTTGCTTTCGAATTTTGTTGCTCTGGTTTCAATGATTTATCCCGATGATGAAATGGTGTATTTATAGGATTTTCATATCCATTGTTTCTCTGATTTCATGAATTGATTTAGCTCTGATTTGTTGCATGATTTTCTATGACATTGAATTGCTTGATGAATTACCATGTGTCTTCTTGTTTGTTTTCTGGAAACCTTTGCATGATTTTATGCCTCTAAAAAAATTGCACTCGTGTTTCTGGAATGAATTTGAATTTGGGAAATCGTACTTGCCCAAAATTGTGTCATGCTATTATCTAGAAACATTTGCAGCTGTGAATTCATCCTTGCCAAAATTAAAAGATTCCGAGATTACAGTTTTAATCTCTTTCCCATTTTCTAGCATGCTGAAGTATTCACTTTACGCTGCTTGAATTAAAAGGCAATAACAAATTTCCAAATATATTTGCTGCACATTAATTCTGGAATTTCCTCTTGACTAATTTCTGGAATTTGTACTTGCACTTGTTTTCTTGATTCCTGGCTTCACATGCCACGTATCATTGACTAGAACAAATACTTGCACTTGATCAGAAATCTTGTGATATGTTTTTATATTGTTATGATATGAACATATGCTTTTCTTTATTACTTGGTTCACACTTCATTGATAAGAGCGGATACAATGTTAATATGTCATATCTGATTTGAACAAGTGCTACGTTTGAAATGTTGATAAGAATAAATGCATTTTTAATCGTTGTGTATTGTTACCCAGTATTTTGTTTTGATGTGCACATATATTTGTGCATATGGTTATCATGCCACCGACCTACATCTTTGGGTTCATTACTTTGCCACGCATATATACACACACAAATATGTGTTTGTATATGTGTCATGATGCTTCTTGTATTTTGATCTGTCTTAATTGCAGCATCATCTTGTGCATTACCCATGCTTGCTCTTTTCCTTGCTCCAGTTTTCACACTGTATTGCCTTTGCATTTGTTACTAGTGTACTTTGGCACTCTTATATATGAATGTGCACTATTCCCTTGTATATGCCATACAAGCTACTACTTTATCACGGCCTTGTGCTTGTTCTTGCTATAAATATGTTCCCTGAACTTGTAAGAACTACCACACCATTTTATTGTCCACATGCTTCAGTGTACTTTCATTTGAAGTTGTTTCACTAGTTTGTGCACACCTTCCTATTTCAAGCATATTAGCTGCACATACCATTGTGTGCCACCTTGATCCACTTTGACCATGTCATTTGAGTTGTTGTATGAATTTGAACTTGTGGTACTTGTTTGCATTTGTATATATATACACAACTATATGTATATATTCTTGTTGATTTACCCTTAATGTGTCTCCATGTAGCTCGAGTCGTCATGTTACATTAGTGTAGCTTGTTAGCTCCTCTGCTTTGTTTTGACTGCCCTGGGCTGTTCACTGGCTATATACATATGGGTATATATCATTACAAGAAGCACAATATATAGCAACGGAGGGGGCAACGGCCGCCAACGGCACCTTGCAACGATTTCCAATGGAGGCTAAATTCCGAATTTTTCTTTACATATTAAAAAAACCATGGGAAACCGTTGATGGTCATTGCTTAGTCGAGTAGAAATTAGCCGACCTGCTTTTTCCTCCCTTATTTTGATTTTCCCTTAAAATTAACCCATTTCCTTCCTCCCCAATTCTGGAATCGGCCACCACCACCTCCATAGCCGCCGCTATTCTCTCCAACGTGTTCAAGGCTCTCTCTCCTCCTCTCTAGGCTCCAATTCACCTCCATTTTTTAAGGTATAAAGCCCTAATTTTTTTAATACCCTGGATTTGCTGATTTAAGGTTAATTTGTTTGTTAAATTATATGTTTGTATGTGTAGTGTTGTTAACATGTGAATATATAGGTTAAATTAATTATGTTTTGCTAATATAGCATGACTTAGTTTATGTTGTATGTATATGTGCATATATATGTTGTATGTATAGTGTTGTTAATTAGTCGATGTATAGATTGAATTAACTGAGGCCCAATTCTGTCTATTAATTTATGTATTGCAAGTTTATGTTGTTTGTATCACATAGAATTATGTGCATGTATATATGTTGAATTCATATATTAGAGATTTCATACTTGTTAAGAGACGTTTTGTGAAATGGAAATAAATAAGTTTATGTTTTATAAAAATTTATCGAAAACGATATTTAATTTTATAACGTATGATTAGTTCGATTGAATTTTGAAAATATACATAATTTTGATAAAGTCCATATACATACATTTACAGAATAAAATTAAGCCTTAGAGTGTTTTTCGGTCCCGTCTGATAAATGTTGTATAAGAATATTATGTGAATGTTCATTTTGTTAACAGAACGGACATTTATATGCAATATTTGTTGGATCTGTCCTTGTATTGGACAATTTATGAACACAATAACGAAATTAAATCTCGTAAATTATTTCATTTTGAACGATTCTCAAAATTTCGAAAGCGCTTCCTTTATATTCCCGGTGTACATGCAGTTGTGTACTGTTCAGGGAACTAAAGCGAAGTGCTGCCAAAATTTTGCTGAATCATTTAAATTGAAAAGATTTATGTAATTTAATTACGTTATTGTATTTGCAATGGGAGATAGGATGACACACTAACAAAGTGTAAATGATCAATTAACATAACATTCAACAATAATTTTTTTTTTAATAAAATGTTAATGCAAATTTTATCATACTTTTTAATTATATATCTACTTAAGAAAAATGAATAATTATTTTACTAATCGAAGTTGGATATGTAAATGAAGAGAAGTTGATGGCACAATAAGCGAACAATTTATTAATGGTGTTGGTGTGTTTATTGATTTCTCTTTAAGTTACAACAGAACCGACGTCGAAATCTGTTGTCCATGTAGTAGATGCATTTGCATCAGCACGATTTTGTAGAAAACTGTTTGGTTTGGGATCTTCATAGAGAACCGTTAGTATCTACATCTGTACAAGTTGAGGAGGTAGTCAAAAATGAAATTGGTACGACGAATTTTATAGAACATATGGTTGAAGATGGTGCACATTCAACGTTCCCGGTTCAACAATTTACTGATGACGATAGTAATGATGAAGAAGAACCAAACATTGGAGAGAAAAATTTATGATTTATTAGATGCCGCGAAGAAACCCCCTTGGGAAGGCTATAAAAGCGGAACCCAGTTATCAATAACTACCGAACACATTGCGATGAAAACTAAATACAACCTCACAGAAGCTGGATTTACAGCTACTGTACAAGCTGCGAAGCGACATATGCCTCCCAATAATTTAATGCGAAAATCATAATGAAGTAAAAAAAATGATGTCAGCTTTTGGTTTACCGTTTGAAAAAAATAGATACATGTATGTTAACCACATTTTTGGCAAAAGCTACAGTGGGTCAGATCGAAGCCCAAATGCGCAATCAGCCGAATCAGATAAATCATGCTCTAGGAAGCCCAGCAGAAGCTCGGTCTGAAACAATCACGCATCGGCCTGAGCCAATTCTCATCAGCTGACAACTCATTCCGGAAGAATCGTTCTCTCAGTCGACTGAATATCTCGCTCCCATACAAAGCGCGTCATCCGAGCATCTCGAACTAGCATGGAAATATTCAACTGAGCTATTCTGATGCTTATCCCGAGTTTCAAGGCAGTAAAGGCGGTCAACCACATCCGCACAAAGCTCTACTTTTGATATACTTCACTGTGGATGCCACGTAGGCCACAACTTCCAAGGATACTATTTATGAACAATAGAATCAATCTTCCAGCCGCTTTTCAAACCAAAGAATGGGCTTCATGCATCCAAGCTTTCCCAAAAAATCCAGGCCACATCACAGCAGCCTCAGTTGCCATCTTCATCTATAAATACCTCAAAGATCAAAGAGGAAGAGGATTGAATCCAAGAAAGAAGGAACCTTTTTGGAAGCATTCTCAGTTTTCTCCTTTAAACTTCTCGGACGGCTAACTCAAAATTAGTCATCTTCTCTTCTTTCTTCAAACACAAAAAGCGTAGTATTTGTAATCGAAAGCAGTAATACATATAAATTAGACGTAGGCACCATCCTTGCCGAACCACTATAAAAAATTATGTGTGCGCTCCGCATTTTCTTTATGTTTTCTACATTTCATAATCATTATTCATGTGCACTCCACACGATTGGGGGTTGATTGTCACTAATGACCAACTTTTGACGTAAACAATGTCTAAAGGGTTGAATGTTAAAGGAAGATACCAACCTTAAGAATTGTAAAATATATAATCGGGAAAGATAAAAACTAAGAAAGAAAAAATGAAAGGAAGTCGTGCATAAACATATGCATTATTTACCTATTACTCCTAGACTTCAAAGGTTATATGCATCTTTTGTAACGGTGCAACATATGAGATGACACAGTATGAGAACATAGGAAGAAGGTACGTTAACACACCCGGCTGATGGGGAAGCATGGAAAAATGGAAGCATTTTGATCAGATACTTGAGGAGACTGGGATGACCGAGTTGACTACCGAGGATGAGGATAGGACACTATGCCATAAATGGCCTAACGCAACACAAAAATAATTTTGGCCAAGCCCAAAAAATATTGGCATAGGTCTTTGGTAACGTTTTTAGGGTGATGCAATTTTCACCGTTGCTATTGACTATCTAGACTACACAACAAATATTGTTACAGTAGAACCTTATTTCTGTCTATAACAACATCCTTAGGTGTCTGAAGCAACATCCAAAAATGTTGCTATCGATATTAAATTTCTGAATTTGTTTTGGTGAGCTACTTGCATAATACCACATACAACAGTACGACAACTACTTGCATAATACCACATACAATAGTACTAAAGCTACTTGCATAATATCACATACACCACTTGCATAAAACACCATTCATAGATTCATTTCAAAACATACAATAGTGC
Source organism: Allium sativum (assembly GCA_030737875.1). NCBI lineage: Eukaryota > Viridiplantae > Streptophyta > Magnoliopsida > Asparagales > Amaryllidaceae > Allium > Allium sativum. Next base: position 612,777,132 of record CM060926.1, read on the forward strand.
ACATCACAATTCATCATCAATAATTCCAAAAGGACGAAACATGAAAAAAATTATGAAGAAAAACTGTCCATGCATGCTATTTCACTTGGATCGTACTTCATTGCACTACATTGCCATAAGTATACAGAAAACAATCCCAATCATGTCCAGGACGCAGCTAAAGTTCTTGCAAAGAATTTTTCTCCTTTCTCGTGCTTTCCACATTTAACGCGCATCAAGGCCAACTCTACCTTCATATCAGCCACAAATTCGTCGGCTTTTGCCCTCTTTTGCTCTTACAGCTTGTCTTCAAGTGTCTTCCTTTCCATGAGCAAATACAATATAGTATTTTCTTTTTCCACCAATTTAATAGTAGTATCTTCCATTTCATCATTGCTACCGATTTCATACACTTCGTCATGACACATAAAATACCCACAATCGTTATTCTGCACATATGTTAAATTCTCGACTAAAACATCACTGAAAAATATGATAATCGACAAAGCAACCAAAAATACATAATTTAAACTAACAGGCTACATGGAGCAACCAAAAAACTTCTTCCCCACATTTGACCCTTCCTTCACAGTCCTCATCTTCGCTGGGATTTTGTGGCGGTAATGCTTATTTCATGCCACTATTGTTGAAGTTGAAGTAGAAATTGATTGAGTGGTTATTGAACTCGAAGATGGACATATCAACTACATTTATACACACATACATATGAATATGAATATATGCATGTATACTTGTGTGTATGAATTAATTTTTAACAACTACGCATGTTCAAGAAGATGGGCAGATCAATTACACAAGCACTCGAACAAGAAACAGAGAAATGGAAAAGCAACGTATTGTTACAGTATTAATTGGGTGATTTTGGATAGCCCATTGCTAACAGGTAGTGATCCAAGTGCTCTTAGAAATTGACTGGTGAGGCCTGTAGGCTTCCATAAAATTTAATACTTGCGGCAATGTTGATGTGGGCTATTTATAAATGTAAAATAATAGTCGTAGGTACGGCCTACCAGACCCATTTTCATATTTTAACATATTCTTACAAACCCACAACCAAAAAAACGACATTAAAGTTGAAACAGATCAGATTGGCATAGTAGATAGGGTAGGCATTCCTTTATCACAGCGTGAAGTTGACGGTCTTTCAAAGATGAAGGACTTAGTTGTTGAAGAAAATAACCATGGGAAAGTGTTGAGTGATAAAAAGATTAACAGGAGTGATATTGTTCATCCAACAAAGACAGATGAATGTATTGTAGTTAGAGAGAATGGGTCATTTTAAACTATTGCTGTTGAGACTATGGGTCATGGAAATGTGCAAACAGTGATTGAATTGACTGGTTTCCAAACAATAGAAGATAAAATAGAGCACAAAGTCATGAATGATAAGGAAATGGTATTACCTGAACCACCTGATGCATTACTAAAGCAAAACTTCAACCATACTGCATTGGCATGGAAGTCACAATGTCAACCAAGATGAGAACACACAAAGTATAGGGCATGTTAAAAAGCAGAATGGTGAAGTTTCGAATGAAACCAAGGAGCTGTTTGTAGATGTTATGCTCCTTACAGGTTTAATAAAAGAAGACTTAGAACATGAAGACAATAGTGAATAGAAATGTGCATTATTACAAATGAAACTGAAGCTCCAAATCCTTACAACAACATCGAACTGATGCAAATACTTACAAAACATATTAAGGGTTGTCACTGTTAGTACCAGCAAACCCACAAACGAAATTAAAGCACCAAATCTAACTATTTAAATCCAAAAATAAAATTCTTACCCTATGCAGAATGATCAAAAGGTGCGATAATAATAAATCCAGCTAGAATTTGGAAGTTGAATACGCTGAATAACTCAATTTATCTAATGCCTTGCCCCCAATTTTATTTTCGAAACAAAGATTGAATCACTAGAAACCCATATCTGATTTCGTTAAGGACCGGCTAGATATGTGTGCCTCCTAGATCGAAGATTAGGGATTGAAGATTTTAAAATTTTGGGGGTTAACGAAATGAAAATTAAGGACTGAAGATTTTGAAATTTTGGAGGTTAGAACAAAAGTGAGTGAATGAAAATAAAACTGGGAGATTGAAATGGGTGAGATGTGGAATGATAGCGTGGATGGACGACTGAGATATTGTTTTAACTAATGGTGCAGATTGCCACATAGTACATGGAAAGGTCTGATATAGCAACAATGTAAAAATGTTGCATCGTGTTACACTTGTTTATTTAGAGCAACACATTTTTATGGCTAAGATAACACTAAATATAAAACGTTGCAGTAGGACCAAAATAGTATAGCTATCAGGACATTTTGGCTGGCAACACCTTACAAACTCGTTGCATTAGGCCATTTATGGCGTAGTGGGATTTTGATGTTGTCATGGATCCACCAATCTAAAACAGACTCTATGGTTTTGGCAATCAAGCGGTAACAGAAACTAAAATTTATAATAAAAACTAAAATTTACTTGAATTGCTACTATGAAATACTGAAAATCTAAAATTATATATAGGTTACGACATCTCAGCAGTCATACCAGAGGTATCAGGACAAGGAGAAGATCGCACAACTACGAGCCCAGATCGCAGAGCTTAATGACCGCGATCGCCGCTGTGAAGAGTAGATGGGGCAGCTTAACCAGTGTCTGGCGGAGTTTATTGCGCAGTACGGTACGGGTCCTTCATCTTCCAAGGGAGAGAGTTGAGGTTAGTTTGATTTTATATTATATATATGTGCATATACCCTTTGAGAGTGGGTGAGGATTATGCTTGATACATTGTGATGGTTTGTATATGTTGATGTTTTGTCAGTGATGATGGTTTGGACATGGTGTTGGATGACTATTTATTTTGATATTGGTTCGATAACGTTGCGATGTATGTACATATATGCTGTGTTGATGACTTCGCATTGATGTATTTTGTAAATATTGGTTTACGTTATGTTTTTGCATGTTTTGTGTTTGATTTTGGTATAATGTTATGTTTGGGTATGTATGTGATTGGGACTTGATGTATATGATCGAAATGGATTTATTATAATGAATATAAGATTGTGTGTTGCTGGAAGGGAGGAATCTGAAATCTTTAAAAAAATACCTAGATTCCAACGACATCCAACAGTTGTAAATGGCTTACAGGTCCATGTATTTCAGCGGATTCCAACGGTTTTGAACGGCATGTTTTCATCGATCTTCAACAGTTTCCAATGGCTAACTGACCAGACACGAAATACGCATGACCAAGTTTCACAGTTGGAAGTCGTTGGAAACTATCACTGATGGCATTGGAAGTCGTTGGAAACCGTTGATCTGTATGCCAACGGCCCCTGGCCGCTGGAAACTACTGTTCCTCTTATAGTGTATATATATACACACATAATCATATGTATATTTTTATTTTTATATAAACGTGTGAATGTCATGTCCTTGTATTTGCAATACCTCAATTCTATCCAGTTTTGTACTTTTGTTGGTGCACTTGAAAATATGAATGTTGCTCTTGTTCTCAAACCTTGTTTTGTTCACTTGAGTCTTTGTAGTGCAATTGTGTTCATGGTGCTTGACTCCTTTTACTTACATTATGTTGCTGCCTTGTAGTTGGTGCACCCATGTGCACTTGATGCTGGGCCTTGACTTAGCTTGTGTTGTCTTGACCATATTGCATATACATATGCTGTAGCACTTGTGCGTTGTCCATTTGTGTTGTTGCTTGACATATCCACCTGCACATTTTAAATAATATATGTGTATATACATACACATGTATGTGTATAAATGTATTGTGGATATTTATATACATCAGCATACCATTATACATGAGTTGTGGCTGTTGAGAATCAGAAAATTTTAAATGTTGATTCTGATAAGCAAACCAGTATAGATTGTGTTAGAGTAGATCTGTGAGCACTAGAGATACAGTCTGCCTTTAGGTATTTACAGTGAATCACTATGAATATTACAAGCAGTCTAAACACAGATAGATGTATATACATATCAGACCAAGTCAAGAAATATGACGAGAAACACACCAAATACTATGGAAAATAAAATTTAAAATAAATTTATATCCACTAGAAAGTAGATCAACTTTTTTCTAGTTTATTGTGCGTGTTTCTATGGTAGGTATACAGGTGACTGGACTGACTCTGAAGCATACTGAAGACAAGTGAGTGTGAGTGAGAATCTATATATGAGTCTGTGTGTGTATACAATTGAGTAAAATGTAACTGAGTGAGTTCAGAGTGTTGTAGTTAGGAAATATAAATATGAAATGAATTTGTACAGTTGAGTTATTTGACAGTGAAATGTACAATAGTGGAGTCGTGAAATATGTACTATTCAAATGTTGAAATAAAATATTATATTTGAATAAACAATGTTTGAATATTTAAATTCTTGTACAACAGTATATTATTCAAAGTGAAATAATTATTTTTGTATGTGATGTAGTAGAATAGTACAATTGCGAATACATTTGTAATATATATATATATATATGTTTGTTATCATCAAACAAAAATCATATAGTTATATACAACAACTTTCACGTACTAGTGAATGGCCGAGGATGGAAAAACTCGGTTATATCAGGAGTTCATTGGTCTTAAACTAGGCGATATAATGGTTCCTATGTGTGAAAGGAAGTTCAATGACCTGTCAAAGTTCGGCCTCGGTGTGATTGATAATCCTTTAATTAAGAATAAGTGATTCATTGTCGGTATGCGCCTGGAGTTCTAGGAACATCTCGCAGGGCATTTTCATATGTCATTTACTACTTTTACAAATATAGGAATTGTAACACCCCACGCCCGCTATGGTCACTCTCTAAGGGAATGCCATAACATCGGTGGAGTATTTTAGTGAATATAGAACAGAAAAATTACAACAAGACAGATATAAATAGTACTTGAAATTTAAAACATCATCTCATAACAGCGGAAGTAAACATGTCTGGTTACATCATAAAACCACAATAAAAGTCAAGTACAATATCCATCAAAATAAAGAAGTACATAATCCCACTCTCTCATACAATAGCCAGGACAAAAGAAAAGATAACTGGGTAACTGGAGCTTTACATCTATCCAAGCTCCTAAAGACTGGAACAGCAATCCGATCAAGCTCCACTACTGCTAGGATCCACCGTAGGACCTGAGGGTTGGGAAAAAGATAAAAACAACGGGGTCAGACATAAGTCTGAGCGAGTCCTATAACTTTAACAATACAATCATTAAAGTAACCAGAGAAGACATAAACTTGACCTACGGTAATGTCTGGGGATGAATGGCTACACTAAGCAGCTTGGTAGACTTAGGATAAACTAAGATAACTGTAAAGACGCATTTACCCACTCAAGGATAATTACTACACTGCACCACACCAGTCATTTCTACTTAAAGGTTGATCCCTCCCAAGGACTGAGAAAATTTACCCAGTAGTTTCGCGTACCCCTAGCTCACTACATAGGTGCCGTCTGCCCCTATCTCCACTAGGTGTACCCACTACTCCCAAGCGATCGGCTCCCTACCGTAGATACCCGTGCTGGTCCCACAATGGGGTGTATCATTCCCCAAGGTGGCCACCTGATAATATCAACGGTGCACGGCTTTATATCTACACGATGCAACAACGACTTACCAACCAGCCCGGGTCCACACACGCATATGAAACCCGTTGATCCTGCGTTGCCACCGCTAACCCGTTTTGGCCTCTTATAGTCAAGCCCAATATGCGTGTCCCGTCACCCGACTAGAGTCGAGCCCACAAAGATACGTTTGGGATATTGGTTGAAATGGGCCCCCACAAGCTACCAACCTAAGCTTGTCACCTATCTAGTGTATCCCACTTAACCCTTTAATCATGTTTAATTACATGTTTCCACTTGGTTAAGTATTCTAATCGTATTTTCTATTGCCACCCAAGGCAACCCACTAGATTTCCACATGCCACCCAAGGCACTCACTTAACCCCTCATGTCCCTCTACATGCTAATATGGTTAAGTGTTTCTTAATTAATTAATTAAGATCATGACCTCATAAAGACCTCTCACATTAGACCATCTTTTATGACTGCTGGATATGCCGGTTGGTTCCGGGCAGACTTCTGTCATAAAAAGGGTCTAACCTCGTGTCTTTACTTTAATCACGTATTTAATTTATGACTAAGACCTCTCACATTGGGCCAATCATTTGTAGCCGCTGGATGGCCGGTCGGTTCCGGGCAGACTTCCGCTACAAAAGGGTCCAACCTCGTGTCTTAGTTGATTAATTACACCTAATTAATCACCCCCATATTAATTATCCCTAATTAATATCAAGTTTTTCATAACATGGGTAGACATAACTCAATAGGTAAATTCCCATGGGGTAGACCTAACTCAATAGGTAAATTCCCACTTATGTTAATTTATTTTTATGGTATGCTTAATCATACCCAATCATACTTTTATTAACATATTTATTAACCCCATCGTTCCCCATGTAAATCGTTCTCATTTCATGACATAATAAAGGGAAGATCCATCACAAATATCATGGGTTTAACCAAATCTTAGCATATAACTTTGTCATGGGTTAAGAGGATGTCAACTTGCATATATGAGCATATATTAACCCAACTACATTTAACCCAAACTTGCATATTATCATACACATATCTTGCATAACATGTTGAACTTGCATATAAGCATTCTCATAACTTGCATAACATGTTAAACATGCATTTAAGCATACACATAACTTGCATAAGCATTCACATACTTGCATAAGCATTCACATACTTGCATAGGCATGCATAACTTGCATATCATGTTAAACTTGCATTTAAGCATATACATAACTTGCATAAGCATTCACATTCTTGCATAAGCATTCACATACTTGCATAAGCATGCATAACTTGCATATCATGTTAAACTTGCATTTAAGCATATACATAACTTGCATATGAACTTGCATAACAACCTACACATAACTTACATAACATCATACACATAACTTGCATAACTCACTTGTTAAACATGCATAAACCCACTTATTAGATATGCATAAACCCACTTATTAAACATGCATAAACCCACTTGTTAAACATGCATAAACCAACTTATTAAACATGCATAAAACCACTTATTAAATATGCATAAACATAGGAAAACATAGAGTAGCATATCATTACAAATGATTCAAACTCACTAATCCGCATTTAAGACCATAAGTCTCATTACACCCAATCTACTTACTTTAGCAATTGATGTTAAAGTGATAGAAACTCACCAAACCCAAGATTAGCAAACTTATGAAGTGGAATTAGTTGCTAAATATGAAGAAGATGATGATTAGAGGTTGATTAGCTTGCAACTTCCTTCATAAACTAGTAGAGGCTCCTTCTAAGATTTAATTTGGCGGCATGAGGCCATCATTTCTATTTTTAGTATGGATTAGGGTAGGTTTAGGGTGTATTTATATATTAGGTGAGTGTTTTAGGCCCTTAGATTAACCCTAGATTAGATTAGGACCCTTAGATTTCGGAAATCTCTAGAACCCAGCCCAGCCCTAGCCAGAAAACCAAATCTGGTGCACCCAACCCTCTGGCTCGACACGCCGTGTCGACAGGCAAGTCGACAGGCAAGTCGACCCCCCTGTCGACAGGCCTGTCGACAGCCCTATCGACATGGTTAGGGCGGGAATTTTCCCGCCTGGCCCCGCTGGTTCTATTTTGAAATCTGAATTTGAATTTTTAAATCTGTTTTTAGGTTTAATTTTTCTACTAACTTCATTGGGCCTTAACTGGGCCATACGGACTCCGATTTACAAAATTTCGGACTCTATTCTGCGTATTTTTCTGAGACGAACGAAATCACGCAGCCCGTTTCCCCCAATTCTCACATCTGAGATTATTTATTCTGCAATTAGTGAATTTTAGCATTAACTGAAATACGGGGTGTTACATTCTCCCCTCCTTAAAGTATTTCGTCCCCAAAATCTCTAAGCTAAGGAGAATGCATATCCTACCATCCAAACAACCATCTACTCAATCCATCAACCACGGGCATCCATTGTGCTTAAAACAATTTCTAATGATGTATGAGCATATGCAAAAAGTGTGTGTATATGTTCCCTATCTAATGTATGAACATATGCAAACCATGATAGTGCCATGCATCCATTATGTATGCGAGAGAACCCTATCGACACATACAATATCTACATGAGTGCACAATCATTCACCAAAATGCATCATCCATATGATAACACAATCATTATACATCCGTAAATATAGCTTCCTACACACAATTTTATGCAATATGCAATATGAAGTGATTGAGCCGATCTATTGCCTAGAGTGTGTGTACATGCATCCACGAGCAACCACTAGCAACCACTTGCATCCACTTGCATCCATCAACCATAACATGTCTCAAACACATGTTTCAACCATAGGTTTACCCTATCTAAAGGTCAAAGGTACATACTAAAGATAAGATGAGTACTAGACAAACGATAAAGGAGAAGTTAAAAGACATACCCTCAAAAAGGAACGGGTACAATGAACGCATCTTCGTTTCCGTTTCCCAAGTTGCGTTGCTCTCGTCTTCTCCCCATTGTACTTTGACTAGTTGAACCTCTCGATTCCTCAATTTCCTAGTCTCTGACCCTAGGATGCGGGTAGGAGCTCGTCGAATCGTTGCATCACGCTCTACTTCCACTTCTTTAAGCAAGCTCGGCTCTACCACCTCTGCGGTCTCATGTAAGCACTTCCTCAAATGGGACACATGGAATACATCATGTACACCACTAAGTCTGTCGGGCAACTCCACTCTATACGCCATCCGTCCAATCCTTTCCTTAATAGGAAATGGCCCTACGAATCTTGGTGCTAACTTCCCAACAGATCCAAAGCGAACCACATTTCGTAACGGAGACACTTTGACAAAGACCATGTCCCCAACTTCAAACTCAAGATCCGTCCTTCTCTTGTCCGCATAAGATTTTTGCCTATCCTGCGCTGCTTTCATCCTTCTTCGAATCAAGTCAATCTTCTCAGAAGTCTCCCTAACCATATCAGGCCCAAGCAAGATCTTATCCGTAGATTCCCACCAACACGTAGGTGATCGACAAGGCCTTCCATAGAGAGCTTCGAAAGGAGCCATACCAATACTGGACTGAAAGCTGTTATTATATGCGAACTCCACCAATGGAAGATGCTCTTCCCATGTACCTCCAAAATCTAAGATACAAAGCCTCAAAAGGTCTTCTAGAACACGATTCACCCTCTCAGTCTGGCCGTCCGTCTGAGGATGATATGCGGTGCTCAGACACAATTGAGTCCCCACTGCTTCTTGCAAACTTCTCCAAAACTCGCTAGTGAAGATAGGATCTCGATCACTCACTATGCTAGAGGGTACCCCATGCAATCGAACTATCTCTCGAAGATATACTGAAGCTAGCCATGGAGCGGTCCTCTTGCTCTTCACAGGTATGAAATGGGCGCTCTTAGTAAGTCTGTCTACCACCACCCAAATTCCCGTATTACCCTTTCTTGATCTGGGTAACCCATCAATAAAATCCATCGAGACGCTATCCCACTTCCATTGCGGAACTTCCAATGGGTGAAGCAACCCACCTGGTTTCTTTTGCTCCGCCTTCACTTGTTGGCACACCAAGCATCGAGCGACATACTCGGCCACATCTTTCTTCATACCGGCCCAGAAGAAAACCCTCTTCATATCTTGGTACATCTTGTCCCCACCGGGATGAATGGTCATCCTAGAACGGTGTGCATCATCAAGAATAACCTTCCTCAAACCCTCGTCTTGCGGTACACAAAGTCTACCGTCTCTACGCAAGCACCCCCTATCGTCTAGGGTGTACCTACTCAAATGGCTGGATGACTCCCCCCTTATGAGCTTCTCCACCAACTCAACCAACTGTGGGTCGTCCTTCTGTGCTTCTCCAATCCGCCCCAAAAGAGTAGGTCTAACCTCCAAGGAAGCTAGCAAACCGGGTACATAATCAATGGAAGGTCTGAAATCAAACATCGAGATAAATTCCAAGCTTCGTTGTTCCACGAACAATGGACTCAAGGACAACCTCTTTCTGCTCAAGGCGTCCGCCACCACGTTACCCTTGCCAGGGGTATACGCTATCTCGAAATCATAGGATGCTAAGAACTCCATCCACCTTTGCTGTCTCAAATTCAAATCCTTCTGAGAAAACAAGTACTTCAATGATTTGTGGTCAGTGAACAATTCGAATATCTCACCAAGAAGATAATGGCGCCAAATCTTAAGCGCAAAAACAATAGCGGCCAACTCTAAATCATGGGTAGGGTAATTTTTCTCATGCACTCTCAACTGCCTTCCACCATAGGCTATTACCCTTCCCTCTTGCATTAAGACTGCGCCAAGTCCTGTCCCACAAGCATCGGTATAGACAACAAATGGCTTGCTCCCATCTGGCAACACTAAAACTGGAGCAGTGGTTAAAGCTCTCTTTAACCGTCGGAACGCATCATCACAATCTACGTCCCATGTGAAAACAAGATTCTTCTTCGTTAAGCGGGTTAATGGGGCTGATATCTTCGTGAAGTCTTTAATAAACTTCCTATAATAACCCGCCAACCCCAAGAAACTTCTTACTTCGGTAGCATTCTTCGGAACCTTCCAATCCTGAATTGATACTACCTTCGCGGGATCCACAGCTATCCCTTCCTTGGAGACCACGTGCCCCAAGAACCGCACCTCCTTCCTCCAGAAGTGACATTTAGAGAATTTAGCCTTAAGGCTATGTGCTCGAAGAGTCTTCAATACCTCCCCAAGATGTAGGGCATGCTCTTCTTCACTCTTAGAAAATACTAAGATATCATCCACAAAGACCACCACGAATTTATTAAGGAACTCCCTGAACACCCTACTCATCAAATCAACAAAGTATGCAGGGGCGTTCGTCAACCCAAATGGCATCACCAGCCACTCATAGAAACCATCCGGAGTTCTAAAGGCAGTCTTGTCTATGCTATCCTCAGCCACCCTCAACTGATGAAACCCCATGGCTAAGTCCAACTGAGAAAATACTGAAGCGCCAACCAACTGATCGAAAAGATCATCAATCCTCGGCAATGGGTGTCTATTCTTATTTGTGAGCTTGTTGAGTTCTCTATAGTCTACACAAAGTCTGAGGGACCCATCCGCCTTTGTAGCAAATACTACTGGAGCACCCCACTCCGATATACTTCGTCTTATGAACCCCTTCTCAAGCAACTCCACTACTTGATTATGGAGTTCCCTCCTCTCACGAGGAGCCATGTGGCGCACTGGTAAAGATACAGGTTTAGCATTATCCACCAGATATATTCGGAAGTCAATCTCCCGCTTCGGAGGTAAGCCCTTCACCTCCTCAAACACATCCGAATATTCCCGGACCACTCTAACAAATTGCAAACTCTCGACCGAAGCGTCAAGCGATTCAAGATAACTTAGCATAACAGAATCCATGGGATTACAAGAAATCTCGAGAGTGTTACCCAAGCGGGTCATGAGCCTAACAACTCTCCTTTCGCAATCAAGAACGGCACCATTACTGGATAACCAGTCCATGCCCAAAATCAACCCATAGCCCGTGAAGCCCAACACAAAAGCATCACATCTAAACTCAATGCTAAGTATAGAAATCTTCAAACCCAAACATATCATGGACAAATAAGTGGAGCCCCCAATTGGGTTTGAAACAACCAAGGGATCATCTACCAGACTGGTGTCTAAGTGCAGTGACTCAACTAATGATGATGAGATAAACGAATGCGATGCGCCTGAATCAAACAATGTACGGACAGGATGATCAAATAGAAAAACCAGACTTTCAACGGAAATAGTTCTACCTCTCTCCTGAATCGGTGGGACTGCGAGAGCCTGTACTTGCCCCCTAGCCTGACCTGGTGCCATAAGAGCTTGCACCTGTCCTCCTGAGGTAGACCCCGTCCTTTGCCCCTTCTTAGGGCAATCCTTCACTAAATGCCCTGCTTCGTCACAGTGGAAGAAGCCAGTCTTCTTCTTCTTGCGACAATCCTTGCTTAGGTGGCCAGGTGTCCCACAATTGAAACACTTCTTCTTCTTGCCCTTGCCACCGTTGCCTTTCCCACCTTTATTTTGCTGTTGTTGCTGAGGTCTCTTTTGATCTCCCTTCTTCTCGGGTGCCCTATTAGCATTGGGACCCTTCTCTTCTTCATGCATGAGTGCCATGTCAACTAGCTTCTCAAAGGTGGCCCCCATAGGGATATGAGTCATAGCCAACCCATGCATTGGTTCATTCAAGTCGTTGACGAACCTCAAAGCCTTCTTCTCCGGTGTATTCACCATGTCTAGGCCAAACCTTGCCAATTGATTAAACTTGTTGACATATTCCTTCACTGAGAGATTTCCTTGCTTTAGAGTCAAGAATCTTTCCATATACAAGTTTTCCTCCGCCCTTGAGAGAAACTTTGCCACAAATCTTTGCCTAAAATCCGCCCAAGAGTCAACTGGGCGTTCTCCATTAGTGACCTCCCACCAGAATGAGGCCTCTCCCTTCATTAACCAAGCAGCTAACTTGACTTTCTTTCCTTCTTCCATCTCAAAGATATCTATCAACTCTTCCACCTCCTTAAGCCAATCTCTAGCCTCCACAAAAGTTTCAGATCCTTGAAAGGTTTTCCTCCCATAGCTTTAAATTCCTTGCAAGTCTTAGCAAAAGTATCCGTGCGAGGAGGAGGGGGAGGAGGAAGATCGGGTGCTACGGTTGGTGGAGGAACATTTGCTGGACCCGCAGTGGTGGCCCTAGCCTCCATCAATCTCCTATAACATACTGGTACCGTCACACCCTCCGGAAAGTTAAGATCCTCAGCCATGCTGAAACGAAAAAGGAAAGATTCAAAACGGAGAATTCGAAGGATAAAGATATGGCTATTGGGGATTATGCTTTTCTTTCAAAAACTTTTCTCTTAAAAGACATGTTTTTGAAAATATCTCTTCCAAAAATGTTTTTAGAAAAATAGTTTTCTAAAAATTTTATCTGTTCTGGTAACCTTTGCTCTGATACCACGTGTAACACCCCACGCCCGCTATGGTCACTCTCTAAGGGAATGCCATAGCATCGGTGGAGTATTTTAGTGAATATAGAACAGAAAAATTACAACAAGACAGATATAAATAGTACTTGAAATTTAAAACATCATCTCATAACAGCGGAAGTAAACATGTCTGGTTACATCATAAAACCACAATAAAAGTCAAGTACAATATCCATCAAAATAAAGAAGTACATAATCCCACTCTCTCATACAATAGCCAGGACAAAAGAAAAGATAACTGGGTAACTGGAGCTTTACATCTATCCAAGCTCCTAAAGACTGGAACAACAATCCGATCAAGCTCCACTACTGCTAGGATCCACCGTAGGACCTGAGGGTTGGGAAAAAGATAAAAACAACGGGGTCAGACATAAGACTGAGCGAGTCCTATAACTTTAACAATACAATCATTAAAGTAACCAGAGAAGACATAAACTTGACCTACGGTAATGTCTGGGGATGAATGGCTACACTAAGCAGCTTGGTAGACTTAGGATAAACTAAGATAACTGTAAAGACGCATTTACCCACTCAAGGATAATTACTACACTGCACCACACCAGTCATTTCTACTTAAAGGTTGATCCCTCCCAAGGACTGAGAAAATTTACCCAGTAGTTTCGCGTACCCCTAGCTCACTACATAGGTGCCGTCTACCCCTATCTCCACTAGGTGTACCCACTACTCCCAAGCGATCGGCTCCCTACCGTAGATACCCGTGCTGGTCCCACAATGGGGTGTATCATTCCCCAAGGTGGCCACCTGATAATATCAACGGTGCACGGCTTTATATCTACACGATGCAACAACGACTTACCAACCAGCCCGGGTCCACACACGCATATGAAACCCGTTGATCCTGCGTTGCCACCGCTAACCCGTTTTGGCCTCTTATAGTCAAGCCCAATATGCGTGTCCCGTCACCCGACTAGAGTCGAGCCCACAAAGATACGTTTGGAATATTGGTTGAAATGGGCCCCCACAAGCTACCCACCTAAGCTTGTCACTTATCTAGTGTATCCCACTTAACCCTTTAATCATGTTTAATTACATGTTTCCACTTGGTTAAGTATTCTAATCGTATTTTCTATTGCCACCCAAGGCAACCCACTAGATTTCCACATGCCACCCAAGGCACCCACTTAACCCCTCATGTCCCTCTACATGCTAATATGGTTAAGTGTTTCTTAATTAATTAATTAAGATCATGACCTCATAAAGACCTCTCACATTAGACCATCTTTTATGACTGCTGGATATGCCGGTTGGTTCCGGGCAGACTTCTGTCATAAAAAGGGTCTAACCTCGTGTCTTTACTTTAATCACGTATTTAATTTATGACTAAGACCTCTCACATTGGGCCAATCATTTGTAGCCGCTGGATGGCCGGTCGGTTCCGGGCAGACTTCCGCTACAAAAGGGTCCAACCTCGTGTCTTAGTTGATTAATTACACCTAATTAATCACCCCCATATTAATTATCCCTAATTAATATCAAGTTTTTCATAACATGGGTAGACCTAACTCAATAGGTAAATTCCCATGGGGTAGACCTAACTCAATAGGTAAATTCCCACTTATGTTAATTTATTTTTATGGTATGCTTAATCATACCCAATCATACTTTTATTAACATATTTATTAACCCCATCGTTCCCCACGTAAATCGTTCTCATTTCATGACATAATAAAGGGAAGATCCATCACAAATATCATGGGTTTAACCAAATCTTAGCATATAACTTTGTCATGGGTTAAGAGGATGTCAACTTGCATATATGAGCATATATTAACCCAACTACATTTAACCCAAACTTGCATATTATCATACACATATCTTGCATAACATGTTGAACTTGCATATAAGCATTCTCATAACTTGCATAACATGTTAAACATGCATTTAAGCATACACATAACTTGCATAAGCATTCACATACTTGCATAAGCATTCACATACTTGCATAGGCATGCATAACTTGCATATCATGTTAAACTTGCATTTAAGCATATACATAACTTGCATAAGCATTCACATTCTTGCATAAGCATTCACATACTTGCATAAGCATGCATAACTTGCATATCATGTTAAACTTGCATTTAAGCATATACATAACTTGCATATGAACTTGCATAACAACCTACACATAACTTACATAACATCATACACATAACTTGCATAAATCACTTGTTAAACATGCATAAACCCACTTATTAGATATGCATAAACCCACTTATTAAACATGCATAAACCCACTTGTTAAACATGCATAAACCAACTTATTAAACATGCATAAAACCACTTATTAAATATGCATAAACATAGGAAAACATAGAGTAGCATATCATTACAAATGATTCAAACTCACTAATCCGCATTTAAGACCATAAGTCTCATTACACCCAATCTACTTACTTTAGCAATTGATGTTAAAGTGATAGAAACTCACCAAACCCAAGATTAGCAAACTTATGAAGTGGAATTAGTTGCTAAATATGAAGAAGATGATGATTAGAGGTTGATTAGCTTGCAACTTCCTTCATAAACTAGTGGAGGCTCCTTCTAAGATTTAATTTGGCGGCATGAGGCCATCATTTCTATTTTTAGTATGGATTAGGGTAGGTTTAGGGTGTATTTATAGATTAGGTGAGTGTTTTAGGCCCTTAGATTAACCCTAGATTAGATTAGGACCCTTAGATTTCGGAAATCTCTAGAACCCAGCCCAGCCCTAGCCAGAAAACCAAATCTGGTGCACCCAACCCTCTGGCTCGACACGCCGTGTCGACAGGCAAGTCGACAGGCAAGTCGACCCCCCTGTCGACAGGCCTGTCGACAGCCCTGTCGACATGGTTAGGGCGGGAATTTTCCCCCCTGGCCCCGCTGGTTCTATTTTGAAATCTGAATTTGAATTTTTAAATCTGTTTTTAGCTTTAATTTTTCTACAAACTTCATTGGGCCTTAACTGGGCCATACGGACTCCGATTTACAAAATTTCGGACTCTATTCTGCGTATTTTTCCGAGACGAACGAAATGACGCAGCTCGTTTCCCCCAATTCTCACATCTGAGATTATTTATTCTTCAATTAGTGAATTTTAGCATTAACTGAAATACGGGGTGTTACAGGAATCATATTTGAGAATTATAATTTGAATAGGATTCCAGATGGTACAACTTCTTTTACCTAGTACATCTCCAACAATCTTGCTAAAGGAAGTCTAATTTCAGCCACCAAAAGAAGAAGTGGTAGAGAAGGCGGGGGTTGCAGTATCCTCAGAAGAAGCCCAAGGATTTGTTTAGGGCCACTTGTCTAAATAAAACGAGACATTATGCAAATGATTGTCCACTCTCTTTTGGACATTAGTCCCTCCAACTCAGATGACTATATGAGATCTTTGTCATTTTTTTTTTTGCAATTAGGTCGTTTTACGAAGGACTGCTCAACTCAGAAGAAGGATATACCCTTCAGTGCTATTGCGATCACTAGTTCTACTTCTTCTATTAAGGAAACTGATCATGTACTTAAAGGTACACTTTCTTTTAATAATATGTTTATTTGTGTTTTATTTGATACTAGAGCAACCCACAACCTTCTATCAGTTGACTTGTGCGATCATTGTGAGCGTGTTTTAAAACCCGAATCAACATATGAATGATTATGTGTTTCAAATCGTATTGGTGGTCCCACAAACCTAGGAATCATTTGTACGGATGTTCGTATTTTAAAAGATGAATACATATTCATTGGAGACTTTTATGTTTTAGGCTTTAAAGGATTCGATTTTGTTAGGCATAGATTGGTTAACCAAAATTGGTGTGGTTATTTCTAATAAACCTCAGTCAATTTCCTTGGTAAATAATAAAGGTAATCTGTTGGTCATTGAATGTAATATGCCTTTTGGTTTTTTTTCATTTTACGCATGAACCCTGCGTGGTCTTGAAGCTTACCACGTTTCTTGTTTACATGGTTAGCATTTTTTTTTCATGTTTTTCTATTGCGTGGTGACCTTAAAACAAAAAATATAATGCAATGATGTGCATAGTTTAATCACTGTACATGTGCTTGGTTTATTGTATCGTAGACGTGCTTAGTTTAATTTTCATGTTTTATTTGTAAATGGGCAGACCTTGTATGACAGCTTCTGAAAGAAGACGACGAATGGCAATGGCAAACAAAGATACGGATGCATCAGATTTTAGGGTAGTTGCAAGGCAACCAAAGAACAACCTATGGAGCAACCTGAAGAAGTGGATGAGAAAAATGAGGATCAACATGAAGAAAAGGATGATGGAGATGAGAAACATGGAGATGGTGATGGTTCAGACTCCTTAGGGGATGAAGGAGATAATACGGGAGAGGATTCAGAGATGGATGATGATCACGAGACAGAGACCATCCCGAGGACGAAGATAAATCTGAAGAAGACAGACTGGCAAAGGTGGACTAGAAAGCAATGATGTGGTTAGAGAGCTTCATACTCATGTTGCTTTTTATGACATGGAGTGGTCTGGTATGTATCTATTATTACTCTAAATTATTTTGTCATTTTTTGGACTGCATCTATGATGTGTAATTACACCTCTCCACAACATGTATTATTACACCTCTCCATAACATCTATGATATGTAATTAATGTAAATTTTATTTCTATAGGAACGGTCATTGCTTACATGTGTCAACGATGCACAGAAGATATCGGAGTGGAAGATTCCAGATAACGCTAATAGATTCAAAGCTATTATTGAAACGTATGGCTTGTTTCCTATTGTGAGAACTTGCTATAAGAGTGTTAGAAATAATTTAATATCTGTTTTTGTAGAGTGATGGTACCTCGAGACTAATACTTTTCATTTGTCGTTTGGTGAGATTACCATCACTCTTGATGATGTAGCTTCTTTGTTACACATACCTGTCGAAGGTAAACCTATACAGAGTATGTCGTATGATATGGAACAAGCATCCAGTATTGTACCGAAGTATCTTGGCCTCAATAAAGCAGAAGCTAGGTTAGAAATAAATAAGAGGGTCAGATATAAACTTTCCTTATCTATGTTCTTTGATAAATTCAAAGATGTTAGTGATGAGTGGTCTACTCGAGAAATTAGGCATGCTCATGCTTATCTTTTATTTGTGCTTGGCAACACAATATTTGCTGACAAAACAAGACACATGTGCATATATCTTTGCTAGATGCGCTAATTTTTTTTGAAGTTATCCACATGTTCGCTTGGGGTTCAGCAACACTAGCATTTCAATTAGACAACTTGGATTAGTGACTCACATGGGTGTGAAACAGATTGTCGGATTTCTTTGTTTGCTTGAGTCATGGATATTTGAGCATTTTCCTTGCTTTCATCCTTCTATGAAGGTATACTACGAGATTTTACCCCATGCAGCTCGGTGGAACCCATCATTGATCTACACATTTTTCTTGATAATATCCGAATTGAACAGGTAAATGTTTTGATTTATTATTTAATAACACTAACTATAATTAGCCATATGCCATGACTGGTCATTTTTTTAACTTTGTTGGAAAAGTTATTTTTGATCCGTACATGTTTTCTCGACATTATTATCCATTCCATGATATAGCTTGGTATAGTGGTTGCATTCTGTGTTTGAAGTTGTGGAACCGTACCAACCCGATTGAGTACTTAAGCAATTTAGTAGAGTTCAAAGTATTCCAGTGGATCCTATTCCTCCAGTAGCGATAAATCACATCGAGGTACAACCTCCACTACATACACTCGGGTATGTTATCAGTTTTTGGAAAATATATGGGAGAATTGGTACCATCATGTGATTTCAGAAGATCGTAGATCAGTACCACTCCATCGGTCTATTATGAGCTGCACTGATGATTATACGGAGTGGTATAGATAGCATAACGTTTTATGTGTTCATAATCCCATATTTTTACCTGGTGGTGTAAGGATTGGAGTGCCACATTTTCAGCCTACATATGAACAACTATACCCGGTACATTTACATTTTCAGCATGCATGTAACTACATTGATGAAGCTAACCTTTAAGTGGTATAGAGAGCATAATGTTTTATGCGATTTTTATTTCTCATTTTTAATAGTGACATACTAATGACCTATATATAACTAACACAAAACATTATTACCATTAATATTGGTGATCAATTATCATCTAGTGCCCGTTATCCCAAATGATTTGTGTGGCCATATGAACCATCTTTCTCATTAAACTTCTACTTTGAGTTGTATTCCACAATACTTAAAAGAAAAAAAAAACATTATGTACATTAGAGTAATAAATAACTCCTAATTGTATGCACATGTTTAAAGGATGTTTGTAATAAACATACAACTATAAAATCAAATGATGTCCCATGATGAACGCAAACATGCAATAATTTTCACATGAGTGTTATGTATTCAATGAGTAAACGTGATTATGAACACAAATATGCAATAATTTTTGCATGAGTGTTATGTAGTCAATGAGTAAACATGACTATCTTTAGTCCATCAGCATTAATGAACTTAATTTTTTTTTCATGTGTCTACATGGATATTTTTTTTCTTATCCTAATCTTTTTTTTATTAGACTCTTCCTGATGTGAACGGTCTCATGCATGAAGCTAACCGTCAAGTGGACAATTCTCGAGTTGCCGCTAGACGCTACATTCGCTATCATATTTAATTAGGGATTGGTTCTGGTTTGCTTTGTTGTTGACGCTATGTATTTTGGATGTGTAATACGTACTTTGGATGCCATGTAGTGGAAGTTGTATGCTTTTGATTTTGAATGTTTAACATATACTTGATGTTGTATGAAATTCTGGTTTGCTTGACACTTGATGAGATGTTTCTATTATTATTATTATTATTATTATTTTTGGATGTGTAATATGTATTTGATGTTGTACGAAATTTCTATTTCATGATATGAGATGTTTCTGTTATTTTTTTTTAAATTTGACAGTTTACCTCGTAGAGTGAATATGAGGATCAGTTGTCGACCAAGCATGGTCTCTATGAGGTTAGATATCAACCTTGTAGAGGCTCAATGTGGATTTTAACCAACCTCATGTAGAGGCTACGTGGTTACATAACTAACCTCTTATAGAGGAATTTTTTTTCTAAAATTTCTGAGTTTACCATGTATAATACCTACGAGGTTATTTCCCATACACGATTCCCCTTTACGAGGTTCATTAACTTACCGCGTACTACTGCCCCTACCTTGAACCAGAATCACATTTTGTTCCTATGTGGTAGGTTCAGAATTGCGAAAAAATATACTAAGATTACATTAAAATGCCATTCAAACACTACAATCATAGCTTCAAAATTAACGATTTCAATTCAGCATTTATCATTCAAAATCAAAATGTAATTCAAACAAAGATTCAACATTTCCATTTTCCATTTAACACCAATATATTCAAACAAAGGTTCAACATGTGGCATTCAACATCAAATTGCATTTAAAGCTTTATATTTACATGTGGTTTCAAACAACTAATTCCATTCGGCAAATTGGTTTCTTTCATTCCAAGCTTGTCTTCAGTCGTTGAAACTAAATTCCTATCGGCTTTCGTCAGCGTCACAAGTCGTGAACCATTTTGAATAAATAGATGACACTAGGTGTTTTGGCTCTAGTTTAACCCACAAATAGTAGCGACAATATTATATGATGGAAAATAAAAATAAAAGAAATGTCAGTACTAAATTTACGAACCTGTACAAAATGGTCTTGGTTTACAAAATCTATACCAATTTCAATTCGCTGAATTGGTGGTGGCACTTTTCCATTGAGTGGAGGTATGGTCAATGTACGTCTCACACTAATACTAAATACCACTATGTTGTATCTGGTGGCAATAATTTAACCAATATCTGGTATTGACATTCACTTTTCCATAGGAACAAACCCGTCTTCCTCGTGCTCTAGGCTTTTAAGGAGAAATGTACTTCTACCATGTTCTATGAATACATGGTCGTATAAAGCCTGATTTCATACAATTCCTCGTGTAATTCGCTTTGAATGTCTAACACCAACTCAATTCTCCTAAATCAAGCAAAACCGCCAGACATCTATATCCGTAGTTACCATCCGATTGCACATCAATAATATCTATAACAAAAGGCTTCGTCTCCACTGGTATTTGATTTGAATATCTTCTCATACCTAAACTTAGTTGATCCACTTGTGAATAAGTTGAATAATTATTAGTTTACTTTGCTACTAGTATTTATGTGGAAATGACATACAAATACATATTCAAGAACATATACCTGTATTGGTTTTCGAATTGGAAGTTTATTGATGTGAGCTTTTTTTCCAATAACACTTTCCTCCATAGACGGACTTTGTGATGACAGAATTGGAACTAACTCAAATGAAGAAAGCATCCATTTTGTTGAAGAGTGATCACTTCTTTTACTTTCTTTTCCACATGTTTTGGTTTTGCATTTTGGAGTAGCCAAAGTTGATGTTTGCGGCAGAAGAACTTCCAATAACTTTTTATAAATTTGCAATTAGTATGTTGTATCCATCTTTCTCACATCATTCAAAAGAACTTCCATTTTTTCGACTAGCCCTACTTCCTTTTCATTTTTCTCTTTTCTTTCAACAAGGTGAACACGTGTCCAGTGAGCATCAAGCATATCAAGAGGTATTGGAGTACATAACAAAGACATTTTATCTCATGCGTGCATGTAAGTCCATGTGTTTTACGAATCACACATCCACATAACACTTCATCATCTGCAATGGATAACATTCTAAGTATTTTAGAATGAATCAAATCTAGTGCCTTGGTAAACAACTCGCCGCAAATTTTTGAACTCTTTTATGTGAAATACATGCTTCACTTTTGATAAACTTTGTTCAAAAGATGCTTTGAGCTCCGTAAATGAGAGCTCCAATAAAGGAATGCATCTTCATCCAAGCTTGCTCAAAATTACACTGAGAACTAGCCAAATGTTACTTCAACTTTGGATGAGCAGACTCAGCTTTGTGATTGAAATAAAAACATTAACACTTAAGGAAAAAAGTGACATCCAACAAAAAAAATACATTGGCAAAAAAAAACTATTCAAAGTATAGTTTTTGAAGCGCATATACTTGTTGGTCCATGCATGAATAAACTAGTCCTTATTCGAACCCAACCATTGTTTGTGAATATACTTCAACAACGCTGCATTCTTCGCATACCTTTCGTTCAATACATACAAGTTTTCATGATATGTTATTACATTTTTTGAACATACAAGTTCGTTCCAATCACATAAAAATGTCTTCTTCTTTTCAACTTCCATCCAATATCGATTTCAACCGTTTAAAACCCATGTATAATTTTCTTCATTTTCTGCAACCAAATAGGCAATACCCACACAAAAAGTAATGTTTGTAGATGCAACACCCACAATCTCAAGTAAAGGCATTCGATATCTGTTAGTGTTGTAAGTGCAATCCAATATGATGACTCGAGGAAATGTCCGTAAGAAATCAAGACTAGAAGGGTGAGCCCAAAATATATCTTTAATTATATTTGTTCCATCAAAAGTTTTTCGATGTTATTCATAATAACCAAATTCTTTCAATTTGCTAAGAAGATATTGCACTTGCGATCTTCTAGTCGGCTCAATGGAATTTTGGGATTGTGTAACATTGTAAATAGTTTGATAGTAGTACAATTTGTAAGATCTTATCTCTTAATCGTATGCAAAATTTCCTTTGCTTTAACCTTATTTCTATGCATCTCAATCATTAACTTGGTCTGATCTTTATTTAGTCGACCTACATATGAATGTGCTTCACTATTCTTTAATTCTGAATGATTATGAACACAATTCACTACTTGCAAACGCCAATCATCTAACATCGAAAGCTTTTCACCTTTTAATCTAGATGAACAATTGCTTTTTTTTGTACCTGTCATTCAGAGGTTCTTCGGATTTTTTTCCTTTTTGCTTTTAATATGGACTACTTCGTTCACAACCGAACGTAATTCTAGGTTTTTTGCTTGAAGCAATAGTATCCAACTTCATTATTATAGTAACAAACCTAAGCTGTTTTCCCGTACTACAAACCCAATCAATCAGTTTTTCTCTAGAAAGATATATCTGCAACATAAAGTTTAAAACAAAATGAAAAAAATTGTCAGTATGATGGATTATTGTAATAAACTTACATCATATGTCATAAACTCGTTTGAATAGTCTAATACAACTTCATTGCTCATTTCTTCATCGTTGGAATACATTACAATCTGCAGGTAAAAACAGAAACAAAAATCAGATGATTGTCATTACCCATAGGCATATTGCATGGAAGTAATATATACCATGTAGAACGCATACGTGGTCTTTCCCTGTACCACGTTTGGTAACTCCGTGGATATCATACATTCCACTCATACTCACTGCGACATTTTGTAACAACTCGGAAAATCAGAACCAATTTAAAATTTTTAATTTGGCTATTTTAGGGAATTTTGAATTTTAAAATAAATTATTTTAAATAATAACGACTAAAAATTCATTTGGATCGAAGTTATAGTGAATATATTTATTTTAATTATAAAACAAGGCCTGAAATGGTGAGGTAGTTTGAAAATTTGAATTCGAACTTTGACTAAATGTATAGGATACAAAATAAAACGGATTTTAGTGAAACCAAAAATATTTAAATCTTTTTAAGAATATCTTTCTGATGAATCTGAAAAACCGAAATTTCATAGTGGTAATTAAAAGTTATGGCCAAATGAATTTTCAGAAAGGTCGCTATGGAATTAATATAGCCCTTGAAAATAGACATTTTGCAAATGACCTCCGTTTTTGACGAAACCACTTTTGTTGGATTCGGAATGTCAAATTATTGCTAGGGTTCAAAATCCATAATTTTTTGAGTTAATATGTAAGCGTGGAAAAGGAAAACGCGTTTGGTTAATTTGAGTCAATTTGGATCGACAGAAAATGGCCATTTTTCAAACGTTCTCCAAATTCGACGAAATTAGTTTTGTTGGGACCGTATCGTCCAAACGTAGCCAGATTTATTTTTCTGGAATTTTTAGAATCAGTATGTGGTCCCGGCAAATTAAAATGTATGTTCAAATCCATATTTGAATATTTTATATTTTAATTTGAAGAACAACTGACTGAAAAAGTCGAATGGGCCTACGAAACATATTCCATTGTGTCCAGAATGGGGGTAATCAACAAGGGGTGATAGTTGATGGGTTTGAATTGGAGCTCGTTTGGAAAAATAGATATTTTTGGAATTATAAATAGCACGGGCCAATCATAATTTTTATAAAAAAAATCAATTTCTCTCTCCCCGTAACCCTATAACTAACAACGGAAAGGAGCTCCTCGCTTCCAGCTCCGATTCCGACCAATCCGAGCCTCGAAACCCAATGCCCCAGCTAATGATTTTGTAGATCTCTTCTCTAGATTCCAATCCATACTAGGATTATGTTCTATCATGGAGTATTTTGGCTGAACTAACGCTCCAAAGTTTGGGGTTTCAAACTGCTGTCACCGCTTGGGTTCGCCGTCGATCCCAACCGCACCTTCGACGTCAGGTGTGTGCTTCCTCCCCCTTCCTCGTGGCATAACCTGATTCTCCCATCGGGCTTCGGTTTGAGCAGAAAATCCAGACCTAGTTTGGAACAAATAGCTGAGGTATACGGCTGTTTAAATAAAACTATTTATAAAACTTTTAAACGTTGCGAAATTGATTGATCTTATAAAAATCATATCTTTTTGCTGTGTGGTCGAAATCCAGTGAAACAAGGGACACTGGGACCGTAAGGACGTCTTCTACATTCTAGAAGAGACCAGAGAATTTTTGGAGCTTCCTACAGTTTTTGAAGGAGTGGAATCCAATGTGATATTTCTAAATTCAAAACGATATGGAATGGCGATGTATAAATTATATAATCGATGTATAAGTTATATAAGCGATGTAAACCTCATGTATAAGCGTTGTATAAATTATATGTGCGAAGTTATATATACATTGTAAAAATAATATGTGTGTTGAATGGAGTTGAAATGAAACTAAAATATATTTATATACGTACATATATATATATACTCCCCTCATCCACAGACCATGGACGATATATATTGGTTGTGATTGTTTGGATTTTGGTTGACGTGAAATTTGGTTGATAAATGGGAATGGTTAATAATGATTGTTTGTGGTTGAAACAAAATTGGAATTGTTTATGGAAAAATCCATTGTGTTATGAAAATGATCAAAATATTTAGATTATAAGGATAAGCCCCTTAGGGAACGCTACAAGGCGCAAGGTAGCACGAAGACCATACTCGGAACGGTACCGGTTTTAAACCCCCTAGTGTTATGCTGCCGAAATTTTTTGTATTCATTTGTTTGATTTATATTCATGTGTTGAAATATATTCATATGTTGGAAAAATATTCATATGACAAATAAATTGTTTGAAAGATAAAAATCATATTTTTATTATATATATGAATCGCTAAAAATATTCATGTTTGAAATAAATTGTTTTAACAATAAAAATCACAATTTTATTATATATATGAATCGATATAAAATATTCATGTTTGAAATAAATTGTTTTAACAATAAAAATCACATTTATTTATATATATGAAGTGTTAAAAATAGTCATGTGTTCCAACGATTATTTGTTGGGTAAAAATATTATTTTTATCAAATATGTGAAATGTAAATGGTTTGGAAATCGAATAACGGATTATATATATATACATAAATATAATTAAAATAAAATGAATAACGACGATGTAATTCATATTTTGAAGTCATGATTTTAAACGATTATTACAGGAGATCCGACCGTCGGATTTTTGCGAAACCGAAACCGTTGGGTCCGCTTTGAAAATATCTTTCCAACGATACCAAATTTGTGAAGATCCAATGGTTACGTTGTGTGAAATGTTTAATTAAAATCTACATAAAAACAGCGCCAGAATGGATTATATATATATAACTAAAATAAAACGAATAACTATGCTGCAGTTCGTGTTTTGAAATTGTAACTTTAAACGATGGTACTGAGTGATCCGACCGTCGGATTTTCCCAAAACTGGAACCGTTGGGTCCGTTTTGAAAATATCTTTCCAATGATATGAAATTTGTAAAGATCCAACGGTTCGATTTTCAGATATGTGTAAATCAAATCTGAAGGAAAACAGCGCCATGGCCGCGTTATGGCCTGAAGCGTCATTTGAATAAATGTGCTATTTTTAAATAAATAAAAATAGCGATAAATCATTATAAAATATTATAAACGATATGGAATGGAAATAAACCGAATATACTCGGTTTATTGGATATTTGATAGTTGAATGTGTTTGACATGAATATTACATTAATGAACTGAATTATGGATGTCAAATAATTTAACCATGAAAATGAATTGATTTGAATTCTAAATATACGTGAATTATTTGAAAAGGCCGAGTTAAATCTCATTTCAAATAAGTAGTCGGCGATTAGAAATCGACGATGAAGACGGTGGTTGATGACCGGAGGTCTTCACATCGTTTGGATGATTGCCGATGTCTTGATTGGGAGGCATCCCAAGACAAGGTAATAAGTGGTGGTCGTCTAGACGTACTTGGAGATCGACCGGATGTGTGAA
Organism: Allium sativum; assembly: GCA_030737875.1. Classification (NCBI taxonomy): domain Eukaryota; kingdom Viridiplantae; phylum Streptophyta; class Magnoliopsida; order Asparagales; family Amaryllidaceae; genus Allium; species Allium sativum. The sequence goes on from CM060926.1 coordinate 612,803,896, forward strand.
GACCTCTCTCTTGTATTGGACATACGAGACAAGGAATAAGGTGCCTCCAGTTTTGTTTAGACCCAGAACAGATTTGTAAATGGATTGTGTGTCCGACATTGGATTTCATACTATGTTACTGATATACGTCAGTTGCATGGCGTGAATTGCCTGTGTGGCATGCTGAGATGCAGTGATCAAGGCTTTTTTTAAAAAGCAGAGCCTTGTGGTTGATGATCAAAGCACGACTTTAATACAGCTAGCTTTGTGTATGGCGTTGATTCGCGGGCCTCACACACCGGTATGAGCCAGAAACGTGAGAGGACATGCGTTTCCTTCTAGCTAGGAGTGGTGTCAGCGTTTTACAAGCCCTGACATTTTACTTATGCGGATGATGGATAGAGAGGGACCTCGGTTATTTTGGTCTCTTCGGAGCCGATGGTTTGGTCGGGCTATGACCAGCTTACGCCCCATAGGGCGGAGAAACGCAGTGTTTAGGCATTTTAATCCACTCCGTGTGCACCGGCCCTGACGATCTAAGGCTTGTCTGCGCGCTTGCCTGAGACATGGGCTAGATTGTCTCGAAGCGGTAAGGACGATCCCTTGCCTTGGTTCATGACGGAAATCCAATTTCCAAATACGACATCGTGCGGTTTTGATTGTAAACCTATATATGGCGACATAGTGGTATGGGGCACTTATGTCATCTATGATTGATACTTATGATTGAAATTGTTTTTGAAACATATAAACGCTAGTAATAATATCAAATGCTTTTGTTTTATACGTATCAAGCATATTTTGGCCATTATAAGGTAAAACTCTATCCTCCGGATTGCGTTGCATTGTGTGATGGGACCCGTGTCTTATAATGGCTTCATTTTTGTAAAAAGCATTGCGATGTTGAAATGATTTACTTATTTTAAGCACTAGCAATCCAATGGAGTAAACCCGTTTCGCATTAGCGGCGTGGTCCTGTGATTGGCCTCATTATAAAATAAGTTAAGTAGATTTCTCATACCAGTCCCATGACTGACTCGTAGTTTGTTTCACTTGCAAACTCGGGTGCCCTATTTTCTACACGGGCAGCCTTGTATTTAGGTTTTAGCAGGCTCTCTCTAGATAGCTATGGAGTGGAAGATGGATATTATCACTTCTTTTATGCTGTTCAGCTCCTGTTATGTATATCATGTTTGATTTTGCTGTAGACATTTTATATAAAGCTGAAACTATATGTTGTACTAAGTGTGATCTTGTATACTGTGTAACTCTGATGATTATGTTTATCCAGTGTATTCTGTTTTACATTATCTGGTGTAATTATGTATTTTGGTTCTGCTGTTACTATTTATATGTTATATTCCAAAGATTACCCTTGCCACCGTGGAACGGGGGGTTGGGGTCGTCTCACGTGGTATCATAGCTTTGGTTAAGCTTAGTTCTAGAATATAACATATTAACGAACTCGTCAGAAATAGAATCAGAAGCATTCTATGATGAATAACTCATTTCAGATAGGATCAGTAATGTCCTAGAATGAGTGTAGTAGAATGAAATACACCTCTACAGACACATTTACATTCAAGTTTATGTCTCTATGCTTTAAAATTCCTTTTCTATTGGCCTGACACTTTGTCTGCTATTTGCAGACACAGAAAATGAGTGGCAGAAGTAGAAGAGGTAGGTCAGACCAGATATTGAAGCTCTATTCAAGAAATATCGGAATCCGAGTGGAGTACCATTCTTGGGCAATTAATCCATTATTCAAACACAAGCATGGATGTGCTCTACTGAGAAATTTTTTGAAGGTTTAAAGCTGAGAGATGATCAGAAAAGATTACTAGCATCTTGGGCACTCAAAATCGAAGCTTTTATCTGGTGGGAAACCGTTATTAAGGATAATCCAAAAGGTAATATTACCTGGGATAGATTTAAAGAAATTTTCAAAGAAAGATTTACTCCTCCAGAAGCAACTGAGCGGTTAAGTGATGAATTCTACTATCTGATACAAGGAGATATGACCATTCCGGAATATCATAAGAAATTCAATGAACTTTCTCGTTTTGCCCCGCATCTAATTCAAAATCCTAAGAGGAAGAATCTGTGGTTTATTAACGGACTCCAAAGAAAGTACCAAAGTAGTGTAACTGCGCATGTGCAACTTCCTTTTTCTAAAATGATATACATGGCTTACCAGTATGAAGATCTGGATAAGCAATGTCTTTTAGAGGATGAAGAGGAAGTCAGTTCTAGCAACAAAAGGAAATTTGAAACTGATAGCCTAGAGATAAGTACACAGCCTGAGGCAAGTACGAAGTCTGATTTCAGCAAGAGGCCAAGATTCAATCGGAAAATTGTTAAATCTGAGAAAGAACCAGTAACGACTGTCATGTGCAATAACTGCAAGAAGCAAGGGCATTTTCAGGGGAATTGCAAATCCTTGAAGAAAGAAAGAAATGTTGGATCAAAGTCTAATAAGAAGTTTCAAGAGACCAGGGAGGCAATCTTTGCCATCAGGCTGGTCATATAAAGCGAGACTGCCAGCTATTGAAAGTGACCAAAGTGGCACAAGTGAATGAAGTGGTAGAAACTTCAGGACCCTCGGCTAGTCAGGGAAGGCTGGATGTTTTAGAAGGCACGCTTACTGTGAAGAATATTCCAGTTAAAGTACTATTTGCTACAGGCACATCACGAAGCTTCATTGCAAGTAATGCGGTTAAGAAACTGGATTTGAAATTGAAAAAGCTCGAAGTACCCATGACTGTCCATAATCCGGTTGGGGGTTCCCTCAATCCTAGTTGGATTTGTTGGGTGCCTATTTCTTTTTCCTATTATCGGTTCCCTGCCATCTCGATCGTCATGAATTTTACAGAATTTGATCTAATTTTGGGATTGGATTGGTTAACCAAATATGAAGCTGAGGTTAAATGCGCCGACAGAGTCGTAAGGACGAAGATCAAATAAGGGAATTATATAACCATTCCATATGATGGTCCGAATTCGGATAGAAAAGACTTTTGGGTAGCTCTTGATGTTTCTCCTACTCAATTAGAACCTATTCCTGTAGTTACAGAGAATATCTCGGTCGATATAGAAAATATACCTGCCGTTAAGAATTATGCGGATGTGTTTGAAGAAGTGGTTAGCTAACCTCCGTGTGGGGAAATTGATTTCAAAATTTCTTTGATTCTGAATGCAAGGCCAGTAGTTCACGCTATTCGAAGAATGACCTTAAAGGAGAAAGAAGAGTTAGACAATCAAACTCGACAACTGTATGGAAGGGTTTCATCAGACCTAGTTTCTCTGATTGGGGAGCAGTAGTGGTGTTTGTCCCAAAGTCAGACGACACTCTTAGACTATGTGTGGATTATCGGGACTTGAATAAGCAGACATTAAGGAATAGATATCCATTGCCGCGAATTGATGATTTGTTGGATCGATTGAATGGTGCACAAGTATTTTCACGAATGGACCTAGCTATGGGTTTCCATCAACTTCGTATTGCCGAGGAATGTGTTCCTCTGACAACATTCAGGGGTCTAGACTTATTCTACGAGTGGTTAGTAATGTCGTTCGGCATATGTAATGCTCCAGCTTATTTTGTTAATCTAATGAACACAGTATTCAGAGAAGTATTGAATAAATTTGTACTGTTTTCATTGATGACATATTGATCTTCTCTAAATCAGAGAACGAGCATGCAAAAAATTTGGAACAAGTATTAGAGATTCTGAGAAAGAATGTTTTAAAAGAAATTTTTTCCAAATGTATATTTTGGCAAGAAGAAGTCAAGTTTCTTGGCCACGTTGTATCAAAAGAAGAAATTTCTGTGGATCCCAGAGTAAGATCACAGCTATTCAAAATTGGAAGCAGCCAACTACTCCCACAGAAGTCCAAATTTTTCTTCGATTGGCTAGTTATTATCAGAAGTTTGTTAAAGATTTTTCGAAGATATCTAGTTCCTTAAAAGCTTACTAAGAAACATTCAAGGTTTAATTGGACTCCAGAATGTGAGACAGCTTTCCAAGAGCTGAAGTTAAGGCTGACAATTGCTCCAGTGTTAACAATTATTGATGGCAATCAAGACATGAAAGTCTGTACAGATGCTTCTAAAGAAGGTCTTGGTGCAGTATTAAAGCAAAGAGGCCAAGTAATTACTTATGCTAGCCGTCAGTTGAAGCCGCATGAGAAGAATTATGCAACTGACGACCTTGAATTGTTAGCCATCGTGTTTGCTATGAAAATATGGAGGCATTATCTATTGGGTGAGAAATTTGAATTATACACTGATCATCAATCATTGAAGTATTTATTCACACAGAAAGGTCTGAATATAAGGCAGCAGTGTTGCCTAGAATTTCTCGCGGCATATGATCTTGATATTTTGTATACTCCGGGGAAAGCCAATTTCGTGGCTGATGCGCTCAGCAGAAAGAATGTGATCATCGCCAATCTTATCATTACGCCTTTGTTGATAAATAAAATATCCATTCTTTAGAAAGACGATAATTTTGTTAAGGATATGATCAAAAGAATTCAAAGGGGCGAAGTCTCCAGTTTCCAAGTGGATAGGGCAGGAGTTCTGAGATTGAAAGGAAGAATTTGTGTTCCTGACATCCTTGAGCTCAAAAGAGAAGTAATAGATGAGTGTCACAAGTCCAAGCTGAGTATCCATCCAGGGGTTAGTAAAATGTATAATGACCTCAAGCGTGCATTCTGGTGGAAGGTGATGAAAAGAGACATCTCTATATATGTTAGCCGGTGTTCTACTTGTCAACAAGTCAAAAGCTATCAACAGAAACTCGTCGAATTGTTGCAACCATTGGAAATTCCAGGTTGGAAGTGGGAACAGATTTCTGTGGATTTCATTTATGGTTTACCCAGAACCCGGAGAGGAAATTACAGCATTTGGGTGATCGTAGATCGTTTCACGAAGACCGCCCATTTCATACCTGTCAGATCAAGTAGAACCGCTCAGAGTCTGGCGCAGATTTATTTCAAAGAGATTGTTAAACTGCATGGAGTTCCCATGAGTATCGCTAGTAATCGAGACCTGATTTTTGCTAGTAAATTCTGGGAAGCATTCCAAGCAGAATTGGGAAAAAAACTGAACTTGAGCACCGCATATCATCCTCAAACAGATGGTCAAACTAAGAGGGTGAACCGTATTCTAGAAGATTTATTGCGGGCATGTGTTATTGATTTGGCGGATCATGGGAAGACCACTTGCATTTCACTGAGTTGTCATACAACAACAGTTACCAAGCAAGCCTGGAAATGTCACCATTCGAAGCACTCTATGGTAGACTGTGCAGATCTCCCGCTTCTTGGGTAGAACCTGGCAATAGACTTGTATTGGGACCAGATATGATCCGTGAAGCTTCAGACAAAGTCGATTTCATTTAGAAACAATTACTAGCAGCTCAAAGCCGATAGAAGAGTTATGCAGATTCGAGAAGAAGAGATTTACCATTTGTTGTTGGTGATTATGTGTATTTGTGGGTTTCTCCGACGAGAGGAATAGTCCGATTTGGCAAAACAGGGAAATTGGTGCCTAGATTTATTGGTCCATTTCCTGTGCTCGAACGGATTGGAACTCTTTCTTACAGGGTTCAATTGCTTGATTGGTTGCCTAGAGTACATGATGTGTTTCATGTATCTCAACTTCCAAAGCTTGTGCATGATCCAAACTTGGTCGTGGAAGAAGCCACGCAACAAGATTTGGAAATTTCTCCAGAATTAGCTGTTAGAAGAGAGCCGGTAAAGATTATTGGCAAAGAAACTAAAGAGCTGAGGAACAAGAAGGTTCACTTAGTCAAAGTGCAATGGAGTGGAGATCCGCGAGACTGTACTTGGGAAACTGAGGAGAGTATTAAGCGAGCCTATCCCAATTGCAGGGTGGATATCTCTGATTAACTCTGGTGCAAGGTACATTTACCATATTTTGCATTTCCATATTGTTTTCAACTTGGTTGTTGTTTCCTTTTCATGGATGTAAATTTTTTAATTATATAGTTTGATGATTTCAAAAGAGTATATGAATTAATTAGTATATTTTTGAAAAGTTAATCAACAAATTGATTGTTGTTTGTGTTATGTGATTATGAATTTGATTAATCAAAATATTGGAATGATAATTAAAAAAATCAATAAGTGAATGAAGGGTAAATTTATGAAAATTGAATCAAATATTAAACTGATTTGAAAATTTATAGAAATGCATGCATGTACATTATGTATGTTTGAACAGGTAAATGGATTCGTTGTTGAGTAAAGAATTTATTCGCGTGCCCGACAAATAGGTAATCCTTAATGAGTTGGATGCGCAATTTTATTTATATATCAACTTCTGTGAATTCCATTGGATGCGGAGGGTTGGCTGTTCTGTGTGAAATAATAGATGTTGCCATAGGATAGTAACAATTAATTTTGAACTACACTACATGGCATACTTCTTGAAGATAGCATACTTTCTCATATACCACATAAGCATTTGGAGCTTATGTGACGAGGTTGAAGATTTACCGTACAAGCGAGAGGCTTGTATGGTGATGACTATATTTCAGGTTGAACCGGAGACTGATATGGACTACATAAAATGTAACGGTAAACTGCCAGATTAAAAAAAAAAACCCACACGGGTCAGGAGATGACAATAAACATGTCTCTCTAGTCATTAAGGCACAAAAACCATTTATAGGGTGACGAGAATTTATTCTCTGGAGTTATGATCTATACACACTCCCCTGTGGACACCGAAATATATCACAATAAATATGTACATGCTTTTTAAGATTTATTGGGTATCTAATACGGCCCAATAAGTTTCCAAACCCCTCCCCATACAAAGGAGGTTACGGCGAAATTTTTCAAAAATTTAGGTTGTTAGCCAAATTTTTGAAGAATTAGAAAATTCTTAGAAACTGAAAAGTCGAAGAATGGAAGCTAGAATGAAAGTTGAGTTGGTTAGTTAAACAACTTTCAGCTTCGTTCCTTTTCGAGGACGAAAAGATTTTAAGTGGGGGAGATTGTAACAACCCAAAAATCAAAACCAATTTAAAAAATTTAATTTGGCTATTTTAGAGAATTTTGAATATTTTAAATAATAACGACTAAAAATTCATTTGGATTGAAGTTATAGTGAATATATTTATTTTAATTATAAAACAAGGTTTGAATGGCGCGGCAGTTTGAAAATTGGAATTCTAACTTTGACTGACAGTACAGGATGCAAAATAAAACGGATTTTAGTGAGACAAAAAATATTTAAATCTGTTTAACAATATATTTCTAACGAATCTGAAAAATCGAAATTTCATAGCAGGAATCAAAAGTTATGGCCAAATGAATTTTCAGAAAGGTCGCTATAGAATTAATATAGCCCTTGAAAATAGACATTTTGCAAACGACCTCCGTTTTCGACGAAACCACTTTTTTTGGATCTGGAATGTCAAATTATTACTAGGTTTCAAATTCCATAATTTTTGGAGTTAACATGTGAGCGTGGCAATAGAAAACACGTTTGGTTAATTTCAGTCAATTTGGATTGACTAGAAAATGGCCATTTTTCAAACGGTCTCCAAATTCGACGAAACTAGTTTTGTTGGGATCGCATCGTCCAAACATAGCTAGATTTATTTTTCTATAATTTTTAGAATCAGTTTGTGGCCCCGGCAAATTAAAATGTACGTTCAAATCCGTATTTAAATAGTTTATATTTTAATTTGAAGAATAACTGACTGAAACAATCGAATGGGCCTACGAAACATATCCTATTGTGTCCGGAATGGGGCTAATTAACTAGGGATGATAGTCCTTGGGTTTGAATTGGAGTTCGTTTGGAAAAATAGATATTTTTGGAATTATAAATAGCACTGGCCAATCAGAATTTTTATATAAAAAAAATTCTCTCTCCCCGTAACCCCGTAACCGACGACGGAAAGGAGATCCCCACTTCCAGCTCCGATTCCGACAAATCCACGCCTCAAAACTGTAACGACCCGGATTTTCGGCGACTTTGGTTATCGACATAAGCACGATGTCGATAACCAAAACATCGAGAAATCCTGGTAATTAGTGAAAGAAATTAGAGGGTGAGGAAAGATAAGATAGAAAATTAGAATAGAAGAAGAAGAAGAAGAAGAACACAACATCAGAGTAACACGAATCTCACAGCGGAACGAATAAATATATTTCATAACATAACTTTGAAATACAAAATTTGTACTTGAATATACATATCATTATCAAAGTACAGCACTTACAACACAGCGGAAATACTATAGCTATATGATCCTGAAGCCTCCTGCTCCAAGCTCTTCCAGTATATCTGTAAATCCTGACTACTTGACTGCCCATACAAATTTAGGCACCCAAGAGTTTAGGGAAAACAACAAAGTAAACTCCGGGTCAGTCATGGGACTGGTGTGAGTAAAACAGTTTAAAAACAGTTCGAACAAGTAAAAGATATCTCATAAGACCACGCCGCATAAAGGAACGGGTTTTTCCCTTATGAGAATCCAAAATATCTTTATATCAAAAACCTTTTGATATTATAATAATGTCTATCAACCACAGTATATATATAATCATCTAGCAGAAACGCTTTCATCTCACATTCTACATATATAGTATACAATCAAAACCGCAAGCACGTATTGGGTAATGGATTTCCAACTATGACAAGGTATGGATCCACCTTTCGCTCGTGTACCTCTAGAGAGGAATACACTGGGTTCAACAAGAACATCTTGCAACCCGGCCACACATGACCGACCACTCATTTCGCTTGAGTGTATCGAATGTATATCACCAACAGTTGGGATCAGCAACCGTTTCCCGAATGGGACAGCATCAACAATAGATTTTTAGAAATGAATGAAATTCTAGATCAGGTGATTATACACCCTACTTCGGTGCGACCGACTTAGCCATGCTGCCTGCCCGATTTCTGTCATTTACCGGATGATGAGGCTAGAAGCTACGCTTTATCATCACATCAGATTCACTTTGAATGTCACATCATCAAATCCATCCAATCACCGATTGATGTCCTCAACCATACATTATGTGTTAGCTAAGAGAAGTTTCCTTCTCCGCTTCCACTCTTGGTACAGTTGGAGAAATCAATATACGTGCTCGTCTGGACATATTCTGTCAGACATCCGTCCATACAAGTCACCCAGGAACAGGATGAACCGAAGGCACTATTCTGTAAATAGGATAGCCCTTGCATAACTCCGTCTTCAATTATCTTTGGCATATATGATTCGCAACGCTTATGCCAATACAGAGTGGTTCTTTGGATAATAATCCAACCGGTCTCTCCATATTAACAACGTTAAAATGGTCAAAACTTCGATAGTCTGTGATTTAACTATCGAATAAAAATAGGTGTGCAAACAATGATATTATTTCCAAATGGAAATTAGATCGATCAAACATCATTCAACCTTCATCTCTTGTATTTCATTAATTTACTTATCTCCTGTTTCCCTATATTCAATATTTCTTATTTTCTAAAATTGGAAAATATACGTTATTAACAATGGAAAACATTTCCATTTCTTGTTTTCTTTATTAGAAAACATTTCTGGTTTCTTATTTGGAAAACATTTCCAAAGCTTCTTCATTGGACTTAGACAGATGTTTAAACAAACCATCGCGATGCCAATTCAAACCATTCCTTTACTACCGAACCTTAACTATTCCTTAGTTAAAACGAAGCCAATCAAGTTGGGGTAGAACTACCTCTCAGACCTTAACTGAACAACATTTCTAACTTTGAAATAGAGAAAGTTCACTTTATATTTCTTTAACAAACTTCCTTACTTAACCCTCCTTCGAATAACTATATTCGATTGACTCTTATCAATTAACTCCATTGGACTAACCCCTATCAATTAACTCTATTGGACTAACACTATTTGACTAACGCTATTTATTTACTCATTTCACTTACTCTTTTCGAATAAACTATATTCGATAATTCCTTTTACTTTCTATTCGAATAACTATATTCGATTTACTCATTTGCTTCTATTCTAATCGATTAAACTAACATCGATTATCCCCTTTCAACTTTATTCTCTAATCGATTAACTAACATCGATTAACTTCTTTTACTTTAACACTAATCGATTAACTAACATCGATTAACTTCTTTTTAACTTTAACACTAATCGATTAACTACTTTTGATAAACTACGTTTTCCGTTACAACTATTTCCTTTTTATAACGTTTACTTACCGTTACAAATATTTCCTATTTATAACTTCTATTTACCGTTACAAATATTTCCTATTTATAACTTCTATTTACCGTTACAAATATTTCCTATTTATAACTTCTATTTACCGTTACAAATATTTCCTATTTATAACTTCTATTTACCGTTACAAATATTTCCTATTTATAACTTCTATTTACCGTTACAAATATTTCCTATTTATAACTTCTATTTATTTTCTAAATAAATATTCCTTTTATAAAACCGTGTTCGTTTTATAAATAATTCCTTTTATAAAATCCTGTGATTTTATAAAATTCTTTTATTTCAATATACATTGAAATACTTCTTTTTACATCCCAGGGTCTTTATGATATTTACAATATCGAATAACAATGATCAACATCATTTTAACACCCCTAATCCATAACAGATTATATACCACATCATATATCACAATATATGAAAACAGTAAAATAAATGTTGAGGAATCCAGTTGGATTCCTCCAACCTGTTTCCCTGCATCACAGATGTTAAACAATATAGATAACATCACTTTCAGTTCTATATGATACATTCTGTTAAACAGAATCAATATAGAAATTTAACTAACTGACTAGCAGTTCAATCAAACAGTCAACACACAGTCAATCAGCCAATATCTAACAGTTCTAAAAATACAACATGAAATTATAAACTGTTCAGATTTGGTGAGTTTTACTCACATTTGCAGTTCATCGTTAAAGAACGATAAACTGTTGTTTGATTTGAATCAAACAGTTTATTTCGCCATAAATCCAAACGAGCACCGATCCACTTCCAGTCAGTCCCATTGTGTTGCTCCCGTCCATACGATCCCAACGCATCTTGTTTCGCTAAATTCTGATAACGTATGATACTGATATTGGTTTTTTCCAAGTTAATGTACAAATTAATTTAAATATAACTTAAATTCTCTTTTATTAACTTTGGGCTTAACCTTGATTTCAGTGGCCCACTAAGAAATAATATCAGCCCATTATTGAAGCCCACCCGCTCATCCTTCTTCCCCGTTCTCCCCATTCTCAAAAACTGCTGTATCCTCTCCGCACCAATCTCGCTTTCCCTTCCTTCTCAACTTCAAATAACCCGTATCCTCCTTAGCGTTAACCACCCTTTCCAACAAACAAAACCACTCCAGTATGATACGAGATTCCAAACCAACCACTTCATCCACCTGGACCATCTTGTCTTCATACCCATGCCCATCTTCATACGGTCTTACCCATTCTTCTCTCGATTCTCGTATTACACTTCACTTACATTCAACCAACCCTTTACCAAAATCATTTAAATCAAATCCCTCCCAAAATGGATATACCATTCACACACCGCACCTGGTATACCAAACTCCCCTTCCTTTAGAAGCAGTTAGAGATCACGAAACACAGGTTGACCTCGGACCTTCCTCCTTCTAAACCCGTTCACTTTCCTGTACCAAAAATGAACAACCGCCGTGCTGATCCCCCTTCCCAGCAAAGCTTCAGACGTCACCGTCCCAAACTAACTCAGAAAGCATCCTTCGAACCTCTTGTGCCCACCGCGCCCCTTTCAGACTTCAAATCCGAGCACGAACTTTGCTACGACTTCTTCAGTGGCACCAAGAATCAAACCCTACCTCACGCTTTGAGCATGGCAGCGAACCCAAATGGAAAACGAACCCAGAGACTTCGTGAAAAGCAGCTTGTCAGAAAGCTAGATAAAGTTGTTTCGGATTTTTCTTACAGTTCTTCTTTGATTTATGAGATTTTATAGGAATTTATATTTGGTTTTTCTTGTATCCGAACTTTTGGGTTGAGAGAGGAATTTTGTGGCGGCGGTTTTCGTTTGACCGTGGGATGAATGAAATTAGGTTATAAGTGAAGTAAAGGGTGTATTTATAAACATTCTAAAATATCTAGATATTTTGGATGTGGAGTTTGTATGTGGAGTTGGTGCGTGGAGTTTGTTTTAACCACAGGGAATGAATGAAAAGGGTTTGGGTGGTGTGCAACATATATGGTTAACGTTGTTCTCAAAGCTTTAAAGCGAATACAGCATACCCGATGTACCAAATTTCATTTATGTAAGGGTTTCTATGGACTGAGATAAAAATACCGTTGTGATCAACACCGTCTCACGATCCCAGAAATATAATAATACCGGTAGGTGGACTCATATTTTGAAACTCCAAAATGTTGATTTCAGGGTGCGAAATACTTCAAATAAAAAGTCGTTTATTAAATTAATTAAAAATTACAGTAAAATTCTAAAAATTATCTTATCACTATTTCCCAAAAGAACCTTGTCTAAATTCCAATCCGATTTCTAGTTATATCGAATAAACCGTTACGGTCGATAAACGATTCTATAGCGACTTTTCTGAAATTTGATTTGGATGTACATCAAAATCTACACGACGAAATCCCGATTTTTCTCTTCCACTAGAAAGATATACTCCGCCAGCTCCACACGTTTCTTGTTTCACAGAAATCCGTCTTAAAACGAATCCTGTACATCCAGTTGAAGTTCGAATCGCCAATTTACGAACTACGGCGCCATTTCGAGCTCGTTTATAATTATATTATAAACTATACGTTCAACTGTCGACGATTGAATATATTCGTTATTCAAATTCAATTCCAAGCTGAATTAAATATCACAGATGATCTGGTTCACACCATATCACCATTTCCGCCAATTCTGATTATTTCAGAATTAAATATATTATTTAATTTATTATTTCAATTAAATATTCACCATTATTTAGTTCCATGACCATTTAATTTTCTAACCCACCATTTATAAAATTAAATAAATTAATCATAATACCCCTGCCAATGCGGGTCATTACAATCTTCCCCACTTAAAAATAATTTCGTCCTCGAAATTGCTAAGGTAGAGAACGACCCTACCGACTGGTTAGAACATATTTGTTCACTTCTTAACTTCAGTTCCAACTGAACCAATTTAATTTCAATTAAATTATTAATTAATCCTTATCAACGAAAATTTCAAAAATCCTGAAAATTTTCTAACGCCTTAATTCTTCGAAATTTTTTGCCAGCACCTCCTTTGTACTGGTCAATCAGTCAAACTCCAACTCGCCTCTCTGGGGCATCTCCATCCCAAAAGAAAATCAAACAGCCAAGCTGCTTGCCAATTCGGCTCATAAATCTTATATCCAATAGAAATATAAACTGGTACCATTTTGTCGGGCATATCGTTATATCCCTCACATCTGCTATCAATTCAGCATATACCAATGTGGTGCCAATCAACTTCAAATCAGATTTATCTCCAATACAACCATTCGCTTATAACTAAGCCAAATATCATTTCAACTCGAGTTCAACTCTTGATTTTCAATTTCTTAACTCCTCAATCCAATACCATTTCGGATTCTAATTTCACAAATCCAATCTTATTCGATTTCAATTCAACTTCAGTTACCACTTAACTGAATTTACTTTAATTCAAATCTGCTTTCACAAATTTCTGTTAAATTTGTTTTTAATTTAAACAGTCTTTCCCTGGGAATTTTTTTTCTCTTTTCAAAAATCAAATTTCCCTTTTGAACTTGTCACTGAGCCCTTATTTAATATTCCATTAGTTAAATCACTTCTCTATTTCTTTATTAATATTTGTTAACCAAATATTTTCAATAACCATATTGGCCTTTTATGTTATTTGGAAAACATTTCCGAATATCGCCTTCCTTTATTTTCTATACTAGGAAATATTCATTATTCTATTTCCAAGCTTACATTTCATTTGGGTTAAAACGGATGTTGTGTAAAACATCGTTACGACAACCCAAATACTACATTCAACTGAATCTTATTCAACATTGATCTTCGAGCCTGAAATCTTACTATTCATTTGTTAGTAATGAAATCAATCAAGTTGGGGTATAACTACCTCTCAGACCTTGACTGAATAACATTTATAACGTCAAAACAGATAAGACTACTTACTCGAATAATCAATACCATACAACTGATTATTCACCTTTAAACACGTGTACACTTCCTCTTTCTATTCTCACTAGATTTTAATCTTAGTCTTCCTTTTTGATTTTACTATTCTATTTCTAAGTTCGTTTCCTTATCGACTTCTATATATATCGATACGTTGATCTCTAATTATCAAATTATCTTAAAAATATTCTAACTCCTTAGATTCCCGGAAAAATTCGCCATAACCTCCTTTGTACTAGGAGCATCGGGATATTTCAAGTAGCCTCCCGTGGCCCTCACCAATCCAAAAGAAAAAGAAAAAGCCAAGCGGCTAGCCGATACGGCGCATAAAATCTCATATATGAATTAAATACATACCTTTTGTCGAGCAATCTATTTATAAACCTTTATACCTAATCCATACCTACCTCATGTATATTTATACATTTCTAATTCATTTCAACTTAATCCAATCATTTTAACTTAGTTTGTTAAGTGATTTTCAAATTACTGGTTAGCCCATTTCACCTTTTTATTTGAATTTACATGTTCAAATATAGGTTTAACTTGTTTATCAACTAATTGAATTCCATTTCAATTTTCTTATTCAAATTCTATATCTGAATTTCGTTATTCAAATCTATTTTCAAACTCCATTTGAATCTTCTATATTCAAATTCTATTTGAATTCTCTTTATTTCATTTCAATTCCTTTTGAATCTTCTATATTCAAATTCCAAATTCAATTCTATTTAAATCTTCTTTATTCAAATTTCCTTTTCAATTCTATTTAAATCCTCTACATTCAAATTTCATTTCACTTTCGATATTCAAATCCTATATTTGAAATCTCTTATATTTTCTATATCCAAACGCCATTTGAATTTCTATATTCAAATTCTACATCACTTCCATTGAGTTTCATATATTCAAACTCCCTTTGAATTTCTATATTCAATTTTCCATTTCAATCTATTTGAATTTTATATTCAAATTTCATTATTACTCTATATGAATTCTATATTCAATTTTCCATTATTTAAATCTTCTTTATTCAAATCTCATTTGAATTTCTATATTAAAATCCCCTTTGAATTTTCTTATTTACATTCTATGTTTGAACTTCCTTTATTCAAATTCCTTTTCAAACTTTCTTTATTCATTCTTTACATAAGTCTCGATTTCAATTCCTTTTGAAATCGATATTACTACCTTTGGAAAATAGGTTTTTCCTTTCAACTTCACACTTGTATTTTTATTTCTGAATTATCCAATGATAATTCTTTTTACTTCATTTATAAACTTTGTTTATAAATGAACTTCTCGTTTTATTTCTTTTAAACAAGTTAATATTTCAAATCTATTTCAAAATTCAAATTCTATATTTTAAATTCTATTTTGAAATTCAACACACTTGTCTTTCCCAAAACAAATTCAAAACAGTATCTTTGGTAGTAATTCGTCACTTACAACTCGAAAATGAATACTGATGATGCAGCTGTCATCATCAGAATCTATTTTCCAGCGATCGAAGTGAGTTCAATGCTATAAAACCATTTCCAAACATTTCCACTTTGAAATTCATTTCAAAAATAATTCACACTGCTTGTAAAACAATTTAAAATCTCCCAGGATCTTAAATTTTCCTTATTTTTAATCCCAATCCATTTACAAACACTTATCCAATTTTCCAGAATTTTAACTTCAATTTCTGGTTTAAATTTCAGATTTAACTCATCTGATTTCACGTATTTCACTTATATGAATTCTGATTGGTTATTTACATAACCATTTAATTTATAATCTTACTCGATTATAATAACAACCAATATATATTCAGTCCAATATATATATCTTCTTTATATCAAGATATACCTTGGGTAACTTATTTTAATTTACCCTCTTTTCAAAACATACCGTGACGGTTCATCGTATTCAAGAGTTTAGTAACTCCTACCGATACAGTGGATCAAACTGATCGAACAGAACTCATAAACGCCTCAACCAATGAATCTCCACAATATAAAACAAATTTTTATATCAATAACAAATACGTTCACTCGTATATATACACTCAATCTCAGTCTAGGGTATTACTAACCCTATCTCTACCGAGTCACGCCACAGAGCCAAGTAATTCTTAACTTAAGCTCTGATACCAACTGTAACGACCCAGGATTTTTCGATGTTTTGGTTATCGACATCGTGCTTATGTCGATAACCAAAGTCGCTCAAAATCCGGGTCGTTACAAAAACCCAATGCCCTTGTTGAGGATTTTGTAGATCTCCTCTCTAGCTTCCAATCCATACCAGGATCGTGTTCTATCATGGAGTATTTTTGCTGTACCGACGCTCCAAAGTTTGGGGTTTCAAACGGCCGCCGCGGCTTGGGTTCGCCGTTGATCCCAACTGCACCTCCGGCGTTAGGTGCGCGCTTCCTCCCCCTTCCTCGTGGCGTAAACTGATTCTCCCATCGTGCTTCGGTTTGGGCAAAAAATCCAAACCTAGTTTGGAACAAATAGCTGAGGTATACGGCTGTTTAAATAAAACTGTTTATAACACTTTTAAACGTTGCGAAATTGATTGATCTTATAAAAATCATATCTTTTTGCTATGTGGTCGAAATCTAGTGAAACAAGGGACATTGGGACCGTGAGGACGACTTCTACATTCTAGAAGAGACCAGAGAATTTTTGGAGCTTCCTACAATTTTTGAAGGAGTGGAACCCAATGTGAGATTTCAAAATTCAAAATGATATGGAATGGCGATGTATAAATTATATCATTGATGTATAAGTTATATAATCTTTGTACACCTCATGTATAAGCATTGTATAAATTATATATGCGATGTATAAGTTATATATACGTTGTAAAAATCATATGTGCGTTGAATGAAGTTGAAATGAAATTGAAATTATTTATATACGTGTGTATATATATATACACACACACACTCCCCTCGTCCACAGACCATGGACGATATATATTGGTTGTGATTGTTTGGATTTTGGTTGAAGTGAAATTTGGTTGATAAATGCGAATGGTTAATAATGATTGTTTGTGGTTGAAACAAAATTGGAATTGTTTGTGGAAAAATCCATTGTGATATGAAAATGATCGAAATATTTAGATTATAAGGATAAGCCCCTTAGGGAAAGCTGCGAGGCATAAGGTAGTGCGAGGAGTCATACTCGGGACGGTGCCGGTTTTAAACCCCCTGTTGTTATGCTGCAAAAAATTTCTAAAATATTCATGTGTTTTATTTTTATTCATGTGTTAGAAAAATATTCATATGACGAATAAATTGTATGAAAGATAAAAGTCCTATTTTTATTATATATATAAATTGCTAAAAATATTCATGCTTGAAATAAATTGATTTAACAATAAAAATCACATTTTTATTGTATATATGAATCGCTAAAAATATTCATGTTTGAAATAAATTGTTTTAACAATAAAAATCACATTTTTATTATATTTATGAATCAATATAAAATATTCATGTTCGAAATAAATTGTTTTATCAATAAAAATCACATTTTATTATATATATGAAGTGTTGAAAATAGTCATGTGTTGAAATGAATATTTGTTGGGTAAAAATATTATTTTTATCAAATATGTGAAATGAAAATCGTTTGGAAATCAAAGAACGGATTATAATGTATATATATATAATTAAAATAAAACGAATAACAACGCCGAAGTTCGTATTTTGAAGTCGTGATTTTAAACGATTATTGCGGGAGATCCGATTGTTGGATTTTCTCGAAACTGAAACCGTTGGGTCCGCTTTGAAAAGATATCTTTCCAACGATACCAAATTTGTAAAGATCCAACGGTTAGATTGTGTGAAATGTTTAATTCAAATCTGAATAAAAACAGCGCCAAATGGATTATATATATATAAAAATATATATATAAATAAATATATATATAATTAAAATAAAACGAATAACAACGCTGCAGTTCATATTTTGAAATCGTTACTTTAAACGATTGTACCGGGAGAACCGACCGTTGGATTTTCCCAAAACTGGAACCGTTGGATCCATTTTGAAAAGATCTTTCCAATGATATAAAATTTGTAAAGATCCAACGGCTATTTTTTCAGATATGTGTAAATCAAATCTGAAGGAAAACAGCGCCATGGCCGCGTTTTGGCCTGAAGCGTCGTTTGAATAAATGGGCTGTTTTTAAATAAATAAAAATAGCGATAAATCGTTATAAAATATTATAAACGATATGGAATGGAAATAAACCGAATTTACTATGTTTATTGGATATTTGATAGTTGAACATGAAAATTACATTAATGAACTGAATTATGGATGTCAAATAATTTAACAATGGAAATGAATTGATTTGAATTCTAAATATATGTGAATTATTTGAAAAGGCCGAGTTAGATCTCATTTCAAATAATTACTCGGTGATTAGAAATTGACGATGAAGACGGTCGTTGAAGACTGGAGGTCTTCACATCGTTTGGATGATTGTTGATGTCTTGATTGGGATGCATCCCAAGACAAGGTAATAAGTGGTGGTCGTCCAGACGTACTTGGAGACTGACCGGATGTGTGAGGACCTCTCTCCTGTATTGGACATATGGAACGAGGGATAAGATGCCTCCAGTTTCGTTCAGACCCAGAACGGACTTGTAAATGGATTGTGTGTCCGACACTGGATTTCATACTATGTGATTGATACACATCAGTTGCATGGCGTGAATTGCCTGTGTGGCATGCTGAGATGCAGTGATCAAGGTTTTTGTTGAAAAGCATAGCCTTGTGGTTGATGATCAAAGCATGGCTCTAATACAGCTAGCTTTGTGTACGGTGTTGATTCACCGGCCTCACAGCCCGGTATGAGCCAGAAACGGGAGAGGACATCAGGGAGGACATGCGTTTCCTTATAGCTAGGAGTGGTGTCAGCGTTTTACAAGCCCTGACGCTTTACTTATGTGGATGATGGGTAGCGAGACGCCTCGGTTATTTCGGTCTCTTCAGAGCCGATGGTTTGGTCGGGATATGACCAGTTTACGCCCCATAGGACGGGGAAACGCAGTGTTCAGGCATTTTAATCCACTCCGTGTGGACCGGCCCTGACGATCCAAGGCTTGTCTGCGCGCTTGCCTGAGACATGGGCTAAATTGTCTCGAAGCGGTAAGGACGATCCCTTGCTTTGGTTCATGACGGAAATCCAATTTCCAAATACAACATCGTGCGGTTTTGATTGTAAACCTATATATGGCGACATAGTGATATGGGGCACTTATGCCGTCTATGATTGATACTTATGATTGAAATTGTTTTTGAAACATATAAACACTAGTAATAATATCAAATGCTTTTGTTTTATACGTATCAAGCATATTTTGGCCATTATAAGGTGAAACTCTATCCTCCGGCTTGTGTTGCATTGCGTGATGGGACCAGAGTCTTATAATGGCTTCATTTTTGTAAAAAGCATTCCGATGTTTAAATGATTTACTTGTTTTAAGTACCGGCAATCCAATGGAGTAAACCCGCTCCGCGTTAGCAGCGTGGTCCTATGATTGGCCTCATTATAAAATAAGTTAAGTAGATTTCTCATACCAGTCCCATGACTGACTAGTAGTTTGTTTCACTTGCAAACTCGAGTGCCCTATTTTCTACCCATGCAGCCTTGTATTCAGGTTTTAGCAGGCTCTCTCTAGATAGCAATGGAGCTGTAGATGGATACTATCATTTCTTTTATGCTGTTTTGCTCCTGTTATGTATATTATGTTTGATTCTGCTGTAGACATTTTATATAAAGCTGAAACTGTATGTTGTACTAAGTGCGATCCTGTATACTGTGTAACTCTAATGATTATGTTTATCCAGTGTATTTTGTTGTACAATATCTGGTATAATTATATATTTCGGTTCTGCTGTTACTGTTTATGTGTTATATTCCAAAGATTACCCTTGCCACCATGGAACGCGGTGTTGGGGGTTGTCTCACATTTTCTATAAATCTAGTAGCAGCCCTTCAAGATTTGTTTTAAATCCTCACTACCTGTGTTCTGCAACTTTTCCCCGTGAAATCTTTAAAAAATGTACAAAACAAATTCATTATACCTCTTGGGATTGTGTTATGATTTCATTCTCCTCTTCAAAATCCATTAGATTGAACTAAAATTTTGAATTTACCTTTACAAATTTTGAGATTAGGGTTTAAGGTAACAGCTAATGTGAGGTACAAGTGAACAACGTAAGAAGAAAAAGGATTAAATTGATAGATAGTACGTTAATTTTTAAGGATATTTTAGTCTATAGATATCATTATTTTTAGGGGGCTACTAAGTAAATATTAGTGTTCAAATCGAATTTTCCTAATTCATTTTTCTTAAAAAAAACAAAGCAAATCACACCCTACCCTTAAAAACAGATCATCCCCTCAAATCAACATCCTCCACTGAAATTGACTTAAGATTGAAGCCCTGAATCATTCGTCGAACCCATATAGGGTTGGTTACATTCGTGGGTTTTATAATAAGGCTCGGTTGCGAGCTATTGGGGAAAATTTTCCCAAAAACACGCCTTGGGAATAAAACCCAACCTTGGGGAAAAAAATATTTAGGAACGGATTGATGGTGAGGCAAAACAAACAACAGATAGTCACCAGCAAAACAATCACAGATCAAGCAATAAAGAAAGATCATAAGAGATTTATAGTGGTTCCACTAACATCTTATTAGTGTACATCCACTTGGGGAGAGGTGATTTTATTACTTTTCTAAATAAGAAAATATTACAAGACTGATAATAAAGAGGAAGAAGAAGAAATAAAACTTTTAAAGATGATACATACATTTAGCTAATCCCTATCCTTATATAAGGATTAATACTTGGGGTTGAAGTAATTGATTTGTGGTTATAAATCAATGCCTAATTAGTTCTCCAATTTATTTTCTCCTGATAAGATTCCTTGTTTAATAAATTAATCAGAGAATTAACTCCTTACTTCAATGTCCCAAAAAAAACTACTTCATATTCTTCCACTTATGTAGGTAATTTATTGCCCTGTCTAATTTTACAAAAGAAGCAGTAAATTTTATGATATCTTCCAAATCTTCTACAGTTGGAAATATTATATTACTGAAATTAACAATATTTCCTAGATCTTCTCTAAATGGAAATATTGTATCACCATAATTAAAAATATCTTCCAAATCTTCTACAAATGGAAATATTGTAACACGAAATCTAACAATCTCCACCTTGATACTATATTTCCTTGAAAGCATACCAACTCCACCTACATCCTCTTACTCTAAGCATCTTATTGGACAAGACGGCATGGTAACTTCTCTCAATGAGCTTTGGCATGGCCATCACCCATTGCACTTTGTCAACAAACTCTGGCAAAGCCATTGCCTGCCAACAAAGTGTTCAAAGTACCCCCTTTACGTAAGACCTATCAATCTTCACCATGGAAACAAATGTATCCATGTACCATCTCAACTCTCTCTCCACACCGTGCCACCGCGTGGCACCTTGCATTTCGATAAGCGATTCCGGCTTGAGCAACGCCCGAACTTAGCAATCTGCAAAGACTTATGCATATCCACTGCTTTCTCCTTTGATCTCTGACCAACTTCAGAAGTTCCCTTCTTCCGCTTATCAAGCACATCCTCTTGGCAAAATCCCACATTGTTGAAGCTTTCCCCTTTGATCATATTCTGCCTATGTAGAAACTCAAAGTCCCTTCTTGTATGCCTAGCTTTGACATCTTTTCCACGAGAACTATAGACTCCAACCCTTAACGCTCCAAGTACAGTGCTTCCCCTTAGAAGACACAAATTATGAAACATATCTCCTTTCATCACTACAAATGCACACTTAGAAACCCTTAGATTATCTTTATCAATAGTCAGCTCGCATCCTTTGGATGCAAGTGTCCAAGAGATATCACTGGCTTTCGAAGACCTGGAACATAACGGACACCTGTCAAGATGCGTATTACCCCGTCATACATGTGAACCTGCACAGTACCTTCGCATTGGACTCTACAACTAGCATCATTTCCCAAAAGAATCGGTTTCACTCTTTTTCTTTTAAAAGAACTGAATTAATTCTTCTTAGGTGTCATATGAAAAGATGCCCCCTTATCTACAACCAAATGGTCTGATACACCTGATACTACTGTTGTCAACAAGTCATTAGACAAAAATTCCTCCTCCGACATCGATGAATTTCCATCTTCAATTTTTTTCTTCAAGTCTGAACTATCTCTCCTCCAATGGTCTGGTTTCTTACCAATGTAGCACTTCCCATCTCATGACTTTATTTTATTCTTCTTCTTCCCTTTCTCCATACCATCTAATAAGGCTTCCATACTACTTCCTCCTATACCTTCACTCAACCCCTTCATCTGATCCCTCAAGTCCTTAGATAGAAGACCTGTCTTCACATTATCTACTATTAATGTATCTCTGGCATAGATAAGACTACCAGCGATACTTGTATATTGCTCCGGAAGAGAACACAAAAGAATCATTGCTATTTGCTCCTCATCCACTTTCAAGTCAATAGGTCACGAGATCATCGAAGAAACTTTTATGTGCCTTCACTGAAGTACCCTCTCTCATCGCATGGTGAAAAACGTCTTAAACAAAATCAAATGGATGCTTAGTGACTTCTTTAAATAGATTTTTTCTAGCTTGGTCCAAATGTCCTTAGCAGTGGTCTCACCGCTAATCTCTTAAATGACATTTTCTAACATTGCTAGTTGTAAAGTGGTAAATGCCCATCGTTCCATATTCTACCTTTCCACGGCTGGAATATCATCTGTCAACTCCTCAGGAGAAAATACCATAGGATGAACATTGTTCCTCGTTAGAACATCATTCATCTTCAATTGCCACTTCTCGATGTCTTTACCCCCATTCTATCTTTCTATTGCTAGCTGAGATCCTGCTGACATATGTGTTCCTTTGACATATGGCTTTGATACAATTGCTGAATTCTCCTCATCTCCTACCATAATGCTTAACACGCTTTCTCAATTAGCCTCGTAGCTCTGATACGAATTGTTGGGGAAAAGTTTCCCAAAAACACGCTATGGGAATATAACCCAACCTTGCGGAAAAGTAAATAGGAACGGATTGATGGTGAGGCAAAACAAAAAACAGATAGTCAGCAGGAAAACAATCACGGATCAAGCAATAAAGAAAGAACACAAGAAATTTATAGTGGTTCCACTAGCGTCTTGTTAGTGTATGCCCACTTGGGGAGAGGAGATTTTGTTACTTTTCTAAATAAGAAAATATTACAAGACTAATAATAGAGAGGAAGAAAAAAATACAACTTTTAGAGATGATACATACATTTACCTAATACCTATCCTTATATAAGGATTAATACTTGGGGCTGAAGTAATTGATTTATGGTTATAAATCAATGCCTAATTAATTCTCCAATTTATTTGCACCTGATAAGATTCCTTGTTTAATAAATCAATCAGAGAATCCTTACTTCAATATCCCAAAAAAACTTCTTCATATTCTTCCACTTATGTAGGTAATTTATTACCCTATCTAATTTTACAAAAGAAGTATTTTTTTTTTTTTTTGATATCTTCCAAATCTTCTGCAGTTGGAAATATTATACTACTCAAATTAACAATATTTCCCAAATCTTCTCTAAATGGAAGTATTGTATCACCATAACTAATAATATCTTCCAAATATTCTGTAAATGGAAATAATGTATCACGAAATCTAACACGAGCTTCATATCTTTTGTACTACAGCGCAGGATTGGAGTGGATATGTTGGGGACGAATTGGTTTTAGGCAGTTGCTGTCGGTCGTGAACCGTTCCTCGCAGTTGTCAATCGCTTCCATCAGAGATATGTAAATGGTGCTTGAGCATCCAAAATCATGGGATCGACTTATATATTTTTGCAAATCAGGTGGTACGTATTGGCACGTTTAAGGATCAGTTGAAATATGAAATGCAAGAATCGATGATGGTCTTTCAGAAAGAAACGGATAGTTAGACGGAATGGCTAGGCATATATTCATGCAAAAAGGGTTGGTCTTGCATGAAAACACCACAATCCGGTTGTACTATGCAATATTATGTGCAAAAAACCATGCTTTTATTTGACATGTATCTCCAACTAGTCTCACATGATCTCAAATAAGCCATCCACTTTAGATTCATGAAGAAAAATGTAGGGCAATATTATGTGAAAGCTTCTTTATTGGTCTTGATGTCCTCTCTTTCCGCTTTTATGTAAATCTTGATGTTCCTCAACCAGAACCATTGTACCAAAAATCCAAGGATAAAAGATACCAAATCAAATCCCCATGTAACCAAAATTCTCTTTCTCTCTATATCAAACCAATCATGACCCCTTAAATTCCACCTTTTTGCAATTAAACCCTCTTTCTCTTTGTGGCTTAATTGCAAAAATGTAAAAATAGAAAGTGTTGATTGGTTGGGCACAAAGAAACAGAGGATTTGCTCTCAAAAGATACATGAGGCCATGCAGTGCATGCACACACAATAAAAGGCTGAATATTATTTTAATACTGCTCATTTCTTTACTACCCTTCAAGGCAGGCACCGGGTAAGATCACAAGAATACGTGGAAGAGATATGGGAATAGTAAAGATAAAAATTTCTTTGGCAAAGGACAAGGGACTAACTGATGCATCTGAAAAAGCATTACAGTGAAGCAAGGTCCTTGAACAAGAACAACGGCTTAACTATCACCTGTAGAGCCAACATGTACTTAATTA
Source organism: Allium sativum (assembly GCA_030737875.1). NCBI lineage: Eukaryota > Viridiplantae > Streptophyta > Magnoliopsida > Asparagales > Amaryllidaceae > Allium > Allium sativum. Next base: position 612,828,863 of record CM060926.1, read on the forward strand.
CATAGAATACTTGAAAACATAGAATTGTATAAACCTTTATCCCATTTTTATTGCTTCTACTACGTATTTGGAATATTTTGCAGAGATACTTCCTATTCCTTTTACTAAATTGTCATTAAAATTGGTTACAACTTCTTCTCCAATTTTGACTCTGGTGCATGCCCAAGTCATGGTGTGGAGAAAGCTTCAACGCTTTGGATCGAGAATTTTATATCGGAGTGCTTGTGCTTTTAAGTGGCGAAACTTAGAGCGGTAATGAGACAAAATTCAGATCGGTTTATACTTTATGCGTATATTTTTTGAAGGCATTATTCGGATTAGTATGGGCAGGTAGGTTTAGACCAAAGCGTCGATCAAACCTCGATGATCAAAGATCAAAGGTTTTGAAAGTTCAACCAGTCGGTTTTTAGGTAAATAATACATGGACTAATATGCAATTATATAATAAAAATGACATATATGGTAAATTTATCTCTAAAAAATAGTTAAAAGCGAGGGGCCTTTAATGCAAATTTATAAATCACGGACTAATGCCTTCTCCTTTCTCCTTCCAATTATCAAAGAAGCCACTATAAAACCTAATTTTCCGAAATTCAAGTCCAAAATCAATTCAAAATTGAAAATGCTGCCAACAGCTACGTTTGCAACTCCATTTTTCTAGAGATCTGATTATTTAATCACGTTCTGCAGTGGAATTCAACTCAAGTCTGCTCTCGACCATCGCTATCACCGGCTCGCGGTTAGCCGCAGTTCAACCTACAATCGGGTATGGTCTTTACAACACTAGTTTCAAATCAGCTTTTAAAGAAGGTTGAGGAGAATTTTGAGTCCCCACAACTTCATCATCATAGGAGGTGTGATCCAAAGTAGGAGGTGATGTAGTCACCCAAAGTTCAATAGTGAGGTTTGGTTCGTCGATTACAGTACAGTGGTTCGTTCAATAGCTTGATTCAACAAAGATTCTACTTCGTGAAGAATGACTTCAGTAACGACAAGTTAAATTACAAAAGGTAGAGCGCATTACAAAGGAATCGATATGATTGCCTGAGGGTTATTCGAAAGATAAATGATGGGTTCTACAACAAATGATCAGGTCCCGGTGATAGTCCCCAAATGTGACGATTTGGAAGAAAAATGGTGAGATCGCATGCCAAATGATGAACCATTGCAGATAGCCCACTTGTCGAACATCCTTTGATGTGAGTTATATTAGCAACCCAATGATGAACTTTGATACGAAGAATGTGTGCAAAAGAGATCGTTGGTACTCGAGGTCGTTGATGCACTCAGAAGAGAAGGGTATAAAGTGATTGGATTAGATAAGAAAAATTCGGAAGATGTAGGAACTTCCTGCACCTTTATAGATTGAGTGGTTCGGGTGATGAGAACTATGCGTCCAATGCACTGAGTGAGCAAATTTGAGGACAGATGGTAGATGCTATCATTTTGTGTTTACTGTCGCTTTAGTACTTAGACATCTATCACACGTTTTAACACAATAATCATAGAGTAGTATATATCTCCAAATCTGCTGACTATGGATATGAGGACATATCATATATGGTTCTCTATACTTGTTATCCTGTCTTATTTTTAATATTAGAGATATTCATCGCCCACCCAGACTATTGTCTGACCTAAGCTTTTATGCTTTACTTTTATTACTTTGGATACTCTTAAATGAGTAGATTAAAGACAAGCTGGGTTGAGCATGAATGGCTGTTCAGGAGGCATGCATTAGATTATTCCATGTATTATTTACATGTAGTCTATTATTTTCTTTTGTTCAGTATAATTTGACTTAATAGTGATTTTGTTTAGAGATAGTTTACTTGAGGTATCATTGGTTGTGTGGCAGTATTTCTATTGTGTTGTATGGATATATTAATTTGATGTTATGGTTCATTATCATTAATGTATTGTCTCCTCTATGTTATATCAATTATGTCACATAAACATATTTTTCTTGATGCATTGCGACATAAACGACATTTTTTGGGTTGTTTTTCCTATCGTATAACTTCGATGATAGCCCCTATTGGTCGACCACCACTTAGCACATTATTTGGGTTTTGGGTATGTACAACAGTTACTGTAAGATGATTGTAATTGTATAGTTGGATTAGTGACTAATCGAGGTTGCTAATTGGCTCTGACATTCTTTACTTGGGGTTGTAGATAGTTTTTTAGAGTTGCATTCCAGTCATGGAGTAAGGCTTCTTAGGTCTTCTTGTTACCCCATTATATCCTCATGATTTATTTCGAGTTGGTCTGTATAGGGAACTTGATCTCTCCTTCTACTATCATAGTGCTACAAGAATGTTTACAACAAAATTGATCTAAACAACCAAGGTACTAAAATTGTACTTCATCAATACGGTAAGAAATAAATGGAACCATGTTTAGTCAGCAATTGAAAATGAATATTTCAAAAAAAGTAAAGTAGAAATGAGATTTAGAGTGGTTCAGCCGTTAATTAGGCCTATGTCCACTATGAAGGTGATTTCCAATTTTATATTGAGGATTATAAAATACATCAATTCTCTCTTTTCATACATCTCTATATTCACTCAATATACCCTCGTTTATATATTTCAGTCTTGGAATTATACATGAGAATGGTAGAATTTGAGGAGAAGAAGGATGGATGAATGGTTGAGAAGGAGGATGCCTTCGTTTTCCTTGATCACAAGATTGTACTTGACGCCATGGCCGAATCAGTAGTTGAGGATAGGATTTAGTAGCACTTCGTGGTTTCCAAGATTGGATCCCCTTTATGTTAGCAGTCATGGTGTATTTATAGGTGAGCTCCTATCAGGAAATGACCTAAAATCCGTTTATGTAGGCTACTGATCACTCATTCTATTAATTACATTCATGCCATCGGCTAGCTGTAGCCATCTGTCTGCAGCTGTATTCAGTTATCATGTGCGAGCAACTCAATGGAGCAAGTGTCTTGAGTAGTTAAGCGAGTGACTTCGGTCGGTGCTCTTTGGTCGCGTCTATTTCTAGCATTAGATGAGTAGATATCTTATTTTCTTGATGGCGAGATGAAGGTACAACCGATCGTAGTTCCTTAATGTGGCTGTGTCTGATTTGAGCGAGCGAGCGGCGATCTTCATTAGTCTAGAGGCGACCAACTGAGACTTGCGACTTTGAGATGTGAATGTGCTCTTTCTAGGAGTTGGTATACGACCTACCTATAGGTTTCTGATTCGAGTGTCGAGCGATAGGAGTTGCAATTCATGAGAAGCTGTTAAATATATGTGCGACCTTAACTCCTGTCTTGATGCGTGCGACCGAACTTTGATATTAGATCAAGCGTGCTCCGTTGTTGTGAGCGTCTTTACATAATGTACGATCCTTGTCTTTATTGAGCCGCATTTCTCATAGCATATCATGCCATCTTCTTCGGTCGTGATGGTCGATTTGATTTGTCTTGGGTTTGATACTTGGGTCTTGTTCTGTGTAGTTGCGTCATATCCATCGTGAGCAGTTTTAAGTGCCTCGGGTAACGTTTTGGACGACCGATCATGATGGTGTTCGTTTCGTATCCTTTACTCAATGTGCATATGGATTTTTTAGGGATTAACACTTGCCCCTCGAAGTCCATGATTTCTTTTAGTAAGGAATTACTAGCTTCGACATATTTGATCACATTGTTTAGTAGATTTGTCGAGGGTTCGGTCGTACAAAAATTTGGGATTGTTTCGTTGTAGTGGACTGGTATTATCTCTCTCTGTGAGCGAGAGGCTTGATGTATCTTCTTGGTTATTGTGCGAACAGTTGAATTTCGGGATTCCAGCTGGAGCTTGATGGGACACTTCTTGTGTAATCGGGCACTTAAGCTGACGTGGCGAGAGTTCTCTGGATGTATGCCTTTTAATCTTCCTTATTTACTTTTAACCAGCTTCATTCCACCTTTATCTTTTTCGAGAAATCCTTCGGTCATAACTGTGATTCCTCGAAATTTTTACCAGGTAGCCTATGTTTGACATTTCTGCCTTGTTTTTTCTTCAAAAGGCTTTGGCTTTCTCATTCCGTCATTTCGCCCAGTATTTGCAGCAACACCTGTTTATCTTGAGCGATTTCCTTTTGGCTCCAAGGTACCATGATATTTCTGGGTAAGTTTATTTTTCTTTGTTTTGTTTTGCTAGAATACTCATGCATTCCCAAGTTAGGATGTTGAAAACATGACCCGACCGGGCAGTGTATGAATTTGGGATTTGGGCAATAGCCTGGTTTTTGTGTAGCATAGATACCGTTTCTGTAATCATCTTTGAAGAATATGAATCATTTGGTGGTTTTCTTTTGAAATCTCGATGCTTGGTATTTGTTTATAAATTGTTTGATGAAATGCCTGAGGGTTCTCCATTTGAAATGTTTCTATTTATGCCTGAGTCTAGCTATGTTGTTCCCCTTTTTATTGTTGTTGTTTGAGTTCACACCGATCTCTTTTGAAATAGGTCGTCCGAGGATGGAGTTCTTTATGTTTAAGAAGCTTAGGGAAAAGTCGACAAGGAGGGCTGGTAGCAAAAAGATGCCCCAAGGCAAGGAGATCTTGGGTGCGACTGACACTTAAAGTCATTGTTGTTGAATGAACTTCCTGACCCAGATATCCATACTACTCTTGGTCGTATGTCGTCCATCACTTTGGATCCTGCAACTGTCTCGAAGCCTCTTTCTGTTCCAAACCCTTGCCATCCTGAACTTGCTGAGGACTTTGTGGCTCAGTGTTCAGCTAGCTCGCGTTCTGGTGTGTATATAGACCCATTTGACAGATGGATTATTGCAGGTAAGATGGACGCCCTGAAGGATTGCATATTGGCCGAGTTCAATCTGTTGGAAGCACGTCCGCATTTGGTTGAAGGCCTTATCGCAACTATCAGAGATTATATTGTGGAGCAAATGGGTGTCTGGCATTCTTTTATCGAAGATCTTCAGCGGTCAAATGAAGAGAATTTTGAATGACTTCACGTCTTGGAAAAAGACAGGCTCAAACTTGTCGAGGCCCTTGACCCTTATGAGAGGATCATCTCTTACCTCATCTGAACACTGTGGCTTGATAATGCTTCACCTGTTTTGCTATTTTGGTTTTGATTTAGAATGGTACTTTTAGTCTGTCTTGTGTATGCGGGAGCCAGCCTTGCTTATTCTCGTACGCTTAGGTTTGTGACTTTTTTGGTTTGTTTTGGACCTCAACGCACTGCAGTTCTTATTATGTAACTTGTGTATTTTCGCGCGGGTGCGTCGTACGCTGCACCTTTATTTTCTGATTTACACATTCGGCCGAGCGCTTTATTAATCATTCGTTTGCGCCCGAATTTTTTTTTTATTATTACTATTATTGGGATTTAGTTATCATTTGAAGTTTCTTGCTTATCGAAGGTTATTATGAATTTGTATTATTATAAGCGCGTTTGGTATCTTTTATTTAGTAGTATTTAACCCCGCGCCTGGCTGACTTGGTAATCCAAGCCCTTCGGAGACTGGTTTCGAACACTTGCCCCCTAGGGAGGTCTTGGGTTATAGGTTTTCGATCCATTATAGGCACTGCTTGATTGTTTTAGTTATTCAAAAAGGTTCTAGAATGGATACCCCCTACCGGCTAGGATATTTGACACCCCCTTTGGGTTAGGATTTCTGCTACCCCTTTCGTCTAGGATTTCTATTTTGCGCTGGTCCTTCTAGCATGTTTAATCCTTCCCCATTTTATGATTCATCCCTAGGAGCGGACACTAATTCATCTCATCGAGCTTTGACTCAGAAGGGATAAAATTTGTTTCCTTCACCTAACAAGGTGCCCCTTGTGATTGGCAATTTTTCCATTTCGGGACATGTTGGTTTTTCCGACTTTGTGCCTTTCCCTAGGAAACAAACACTGGTTCACCTCATTGAGTTTTTTTTCAAGTTGGGGAACCCATGTCCAGCACCTAAGAAGGTGTTTCTTTGGTGGGCTCAGCGATTTTATCCGTGGGACTTTAAACGTGGGAATTTTTGAGTTGCTTTCAATCTGGCACTGACTCTTAGGAGGTGGACATCAATCCTTGCTACCGAATTTAACTCCTGTTTTAAGGAATTCATGTCCTGCATCTGAGAAGGCTCCTCTTTAGGATTAGAAATTTTATTTGAGGGACAGATTTGGTAATATTCTTGTACGTTCAATGAAGCCCGACGCCAATCCTTTGCATGGCTGTTTGCTAAGCATTCAACATATTCCAAAATGAGAGGTGCGGCCTTTCGACTTGTTGTCTGTCTTAGAATAGCTTGTCCTTTTTGAGGTGATGTGTCTATTCATCCCATTTGATCTTGCTTGATGTTCGCGATTCCCTAGCTGCTTTCTTTAATGTGTGCCCTGGGATTTTCGTCGCAGTCCAGCTGTGTATGGCAGATTGCCTTTTACCACGCCTACATTCTAAGAGATCGTTTTTCTTTTAGCATGGACCAATAAGTATATTACTCAAGTAGACACATAATTAATTTTTTATGCACAAAGTTTTTGCGAGTAAACCGTTACTTAATACGAACATAGTGAATAATAAAGCAAGGTAAAACAATCTTAATAACAAGATAAAACCAAGGGAGTGAAGCAAAGTAATGAAAGCTCTTGTTTAATGCTCCATTATTGAGACATTAGTGACTGGTCCTCTTGATAAGCATCCTCTTTAGATTGGTTTAAGCCTTTTTCCTTTAAAGGCGTATTGCCCTTTATTTGCGGAGAGTCTGGATAACTTTTATGATTTTGTACATACTATTGCAAATGGTTTTCCTGACTAACGCCTCGATCACTGACTTCAAGTGCCTACATTCGTCCGTATCGTGCCCTGGTTGTTTATGGAATTGACAGGATCTTCCTAACTTTATATCGACATCTTTGACCTGTCTTTGTTTCAAGATCGGATTCCTTTTGGTGTTTTTAGTTGCCATGAAGATATTTCCCACGGTATCGTTAAGGGGAATGAACTTGGAGTTCTTGAAAAAGCGCGGCTTCTTTTTTGCTCGACTGTCTTCTCCTTCATTGCTCCTTTTTTTATTATCAAGGCTGCTTTGCGCATTTCCATTCTTATCTATCTGTGCATTTTTTCCTTCAATGCTTGCATATTTTTTAGCTTTGTTGAGTAATTGTTCGAGTGTACTTGTTTTTTTTTTTTTTGATCCACCGCCCCAATTCGGTTTCTTTACATATGCCACCCTTAAGAGCCATTAAGATTAGGTTGGGTTCGAAATTCTTGACTTTATCCACTGCCATATCAAAGCGAGTGAGAAAATCTTTGATGGGCTCTCTAGGTCTTTGTTTTAGTCCACTCAGCTCCATAACATCCCGAGTTTTGAGTGCCTAGATTTGAACTGCTTATTGAATGGTTTAGCCGGGTCACGAAATTGTCCACGGACTGCGGCGGCAGCTTTGTGAACCATAGATAAGCCACACCTTCTAGACAAGTTGGGAAATACAAGAATTTGATTTCATCAGTAGGCATGCCCCATTCATATACTGGTCACATTTACACAGAAATATATTAGGGTCGCTTGTCCCATCGTAGGACTGTAATGATGGAGGTTCGAATCTTTGTAGGTATACAGTCTTCTTAACCCTTTCAGTGAGCGGGGTTTTAGTTGGGAAGGACTCCCATTCTCTTCGATTGTCCTTCTTCTTTAAGCTTTCCTTCATAGTTGCTCGCATCATTCCTAAGATGTATTTCCGTTCCTTGCTCGGATCCATGGACTGATCGCCTTCTTCATTACCAAATTTTGATCTAGAGTTGCCCTCGTGAACTAAGGTCAAGGAATTTGGGCATTCTTTTGGAAAGGATGTCCGTATAGTAGTAGGACTGTCTTTCCGTTTCGTGATTCCATCGTCAAAACAACCACGCACAGATTCTTTGTTCCCTTCATAATTCAGATTAGTGCGATGCGCAACCCTCTGAATGGAATCTTGCTGTCTTGAGCTTGATGCGGAGAATTCTGCTTCTGGCTCGCGATTTGTTTGGGCTAGCGAGGAACAGGTGGCAATTAATGTGGCTTTTGCGGTGGCGGCTTGAATGGCGAGTATTGACTCGAGCTCCTTCATCAGTGCGTTGTTTGCAATAGTTATTTGACTCGTTAATCCTGTCATTACCTCTTCCAATTCTTTCCTGGTTACAATTTGTTCAGCTTCAGGCAACTCCTCCGCCCCGGAATCGGTGGCGGACAACGTGATGGTGTTAACGCTGTTGTTGGGGCTGTTGACTTTGTCGGTGATTCCCCTTAGCATGTTCATATTTCTAAGTTCAGTTCTTCTCAAAAAATCTTCTCAGATCTGAGTAGGGAAAGAACCTAACACGGCCCCACAGTGGGCGCCAAGATGTTTACACCAAAATTGGTCTAAACACCCAAGGTACTGAAACTGTACTTCACCAATACGGTAAGAAACAAATGGAACTATGTTTAATCAGCAATTGAAAAAAATAAATGCAAAAAAAGTAAAGTAGAAACGAGATTTAGAGTGGTTCAGCCGTTAATTAGGCCTACATCCACTGTGAAGGTGATTTCCAATCTTATAACGAGGATTACAAAATACATCAATTCTCTCTTTTCATACATCTCTATATTCACTTAATATACCCTTGTTTATATATTTCAATTTTGGAATTATACAAGATAATGGCAGAATTTGAGGAGAAGAAGGATGGACGAATGGTTGAGAAGGAGGATGCCTTCGTTTTCCTTGATCACGAGATTGTACTTGACGCCATGGCCGAATCAGTAGTTGAGGATATGATTTAGCAGCACTTAATGGTTTCCAAGATTGGATCCCCTTTATGTTAGCAGCCATGGTGTATTCATAGGTGAGCTCCCTTCGGGAAATGACTTGAAATCCGTTTATGCAGGCTGCGGATCGCTCACTCTATTAATTACATTCATGTCATCGGCTAGCTGTAGCCAGCTGTCTGTAGCCGTATTCAGTTATCCTGTGCGAGCGACTCAATGGATCGAGTGTCTTGAGTAGTTAAGTGAGTGACTTCGGTCAGTGCTCTTTGGTCGCGTCTATTTCTAGCATTCGACGAGGTAATTCATTCTCATATGCTGATAACTATTTGAGTCGGTCTATCAAGTGGTGAATCACTGGCTTTGCTTTCGTTGACATCTGGATTTTTTATTTGTTGTATGAGACATACAACCAATAGTTGAGATGATGGGCTAGGAATGATAGGAAGATTGGAGATAGGATTGAGGATCAACTGGAGGAATGGAAGTTCCAAATGTATGTTTAGGAGGGGTTATGGAGGTAACTAATGTTTCAGAGGTTCGAAGGTATAGATGTTGGGGGCCCTTCTAGTGCCAAAGTATCGAGTTAGTGCAAAATTTCGTTTGTGCCAACACCCCAAATTCCAAAAGAATTTTCCTAAAAGCTGATTGTGGTCGTGACATGACCGACTACCTACCGAGATGTGGAATGAATGAGGAAAGGTCTAAGGTGTTGGACTGAGAGTTCATATGAGAGATAATAGAATGTACAAAGTAAACAACATCGAGTTTTGTAGTCATTTAGGCTAAAAGATCCCTGCACCCACTGTCATTTCCATTTTCAGTTGCTCTTATATGGCCAAGATGCTAATTTCATTTTACCAGATGCTGGCTAGTCTTTTGGTAAGGCCATCAAGATTCATTGACATCGCAAACTTCGGCTACAGTGGCATGGAAAACCGAGCTAACCCGACCTGGGAACTAGTCGACTGACGGATGGCCCAACCTAAACCTAAGACTTAAGTTAAACTCAAGAACTCGGTAAGCTAGCCAGCTAGAGCCCATAATCTGTTGGTTGGTCGATCAAGTCAAGCCAAGCCTGATTCCATGCTAAAAACCCCCCTGAAGATTTGTTCCCACTCCTACTTGATTGCTTCCGGCCGTCCATGAATACCGGATCAACTGCCACTTATCACTATGTGCTCAAATTATGCCATTTTTTGCAAGAAGAATGCCTATTCAGGATCTCCTAAAATCTTGGATCAGATTATAATTTATAAGTAGACCTTCTGCTCAGAAGAAGGATCTTTTGGCCAATGTCTAATTATATTATGTAGTGATTGTTTCACCTGTAATAGTTGACTTCATATATAAGAGATTATGAAGTGGACGTAGGCTCATTAACACTGAACCACGATAAACTTGTGTGCGACCGCTTTTCTCTTCATTTTTCATTTATATACCTACATTTATTCTCTACAATTTCATTTCTTGGGTGCTGTACCATTTTTTGGTGTCAACACTTTGGTGCTTTCACTAAAAAAGTTGATATTCTCAACATTCGAAGGATTTTGCTCTACTTTCGGATCACCAAGTCTGAGACGAGATCCTATGCCTTTTCCGATATCGTTAAACCATGACTGCCAAATCCTCAGCACGCACCACCAAAAAGCAACCTTAGGCTACAACATCAGCATACTGGACTGGGGGGTCGACCGCTCCGTGGCTTACTCCGGACAAGCCTACACAACCATCTTCGATGCAACCTTCCACAGCAAATCAAGCTTCCCCCTCAGCTTTCGCTACACGTGATGAGTTTATGACTGTGATGAATCAACTCCGGGAAACAAAGACATCGTTAAATGCTCAAGCCCAGGGGAGCGCTGCAATGAGGCAAGATATGAATCGTATGTCGAGAAAATGAGAAGAATTCAGGAATCAACGATCTTCCCCTCGCTTGTTGGACCAAAACTCGGAAGGCTCATCATCATCCAGAGGAAGTAAAAAATCGACTTCAACTGCGATGCCCATTAGAAAGACCCGAAAACATATGACAATTGCATTTGGAAGGGCTTTCAGACCATCTTGGAGTAGTTAACCAAACTCAGGTCGATCTGGCCGATTTGGAGTACATCGATCCAACAACTCGACATGATCGAAGTACCTCTCCTTCGGTTCACTGAAATACCACTCAAACAGCCTAAGCTCCCATTCTTCCTCCTATACGTCCTATGAATAACCGAGATGTCAGGGGTCAAGGAAGTTCCTCAAGGACGGCGACTCAGGCGGCGTTGCCTAGAGGGGGAGCATGGAGAGTTTGATCGGTAGAGGAAGCCGATCGATGTGCACTAATCCCACCAGATTTGACCGCCATGGTATGGCAAATCATCAACGACAATAAAGGGTATAAGAATGAAAATTGGGTGATTGACCGAAGCCATACGCCTTTTACAAATGACATTCTATAGGTAGATCAGTTCCCTAGAAGGTTTGTTATACCTCAGAGGAGCAACTATGAGGGAACCACTGACCCAAAACAACATTTGATGATTTATTCATGGCATGTAAAGGTACCTTTAGCTCCATACACCATCAAGTGCAAGGCCATTCCTATTTTCCTGACCAGAGTAGCGTTTATGGGGTTCCCCCGACTTCCCCCCGAGATTGGTCCCGAACTTCAAGGATTTAAGTGAGAAGTTCCTAAATCAATTTCGCCTCTATGCCTCTAAGTTAAAGCATGTTATGGCTCTTTTCGCAATAAAGTAAGGGATGGGTGAATCCCAGAGGAACCATCTTAGCAGATTCAACTAGGTAGTCACCGATGTAAGCAATCCCAATCACGAGACTATATTAATGACTATAGTCGACCTCATCAAAAAAGGACGGAGTTTGGGAAGTACCAGATCGGAAGGCCCCTAACGACGATTGAGATGATCTATGAACAGTCTAACATTCGATTGCAACAGGAAGATGAGCAGCTAGATGAGGAAGGTCGGCCGAAAGATATTGCTAATAAAGTCCTCCAGAGCAATGTGGCCGTAACAGTCCAGGGACAACTCCGGGAAGGTGGAAGTAAATGTTGGAAATCGCGGAAAACAAAATGGTAACGAACTGAAGCGAACCAATGGAAACCCCGGACAAAAAGGGAATTCTAGGAAATGAACCTGGTTCCATGTCTTTGAAAGTTATACGGGGTTGAACGATGTGCTTAAAAACAATTACCTCGATACATGTAGTGTAGTTCAGTATAATAAACCACAACTACATGAATCTACAGAGAAAGAGCGAGCGACCGGTAAGTTTTGCCTATTTCTTGTGATTTATTGTAACACCCCACCTCCGCTAGGGTCACTCACAAAGGGAATGCACTAGTTTTGGAGGAGCGTTATCGAGGTAAACAAACATTGAAATATTATAAGACAGAACATAGATAAAATAGCGGAAGAATCAAAAGATAAATTTCATTACTTTCAAAAAGAGTCAAAACCTTTTACATCCAAAGTACCAAATAGCCAAAGTCATTATTTTCCATTACAACAAATTCTGTCTTGCATAAATAAAGAAGCATAAACTTAAAACAACAAAAGTAGCTTAATTCCCCAAAGGTAGTAGAAACGCAGCCATAGCATAGCTCAAGATCAAACCGTATATGAGCTGAACCGAAAGCAAGCGAAATCCAAGCTAAGTGCTAGAGTTTCCTCCCTGAGAACCGAGGGTGGGAAACGAAAGAAAAAGAGGTGAAAGAAAATGGGTCAGTCATAAAGACTGGTAAGTCCTAGTGACTTTCAGCATAAAAACAGTAAAGGTAACATGACATGTATAAACTGAAAGTAAACATAAGAATGCTGTCAAGATGGGCAAGATAGACTAAGATGGCATGATAATTCAAGTACAAATCAAGTATAGCATCGCATGTTCAAGGTTCGCTGCACCAACTGTACTAGTATCCCAAACCCATGTCATATATTAACCATGAAATGATCCCTTGGCCATATATCATGAAATGACCCATTACTAGGTCCAACGGAATGATCCATTAATCGATCGGCTCCCTACAAGTTCTAGTTCGTCGTGTGTCTGTGTCATACGGCCCTATCACGAATGTAGTTACCTGTGCTAGGTCCACCATAGGGTGTATCAAGCCCTAGGGTGCCAACCACCGACACGAATCAAGCATGCACAGTGTAAATCTACCGATGCCCAATGCCTTCTTTTTCATTCTGGACTACGTGCATGACCATAGTCCGCCTGAACCTACACTGGCGCACCAACTCACCGTCGTTCTGGTCGCTTACAATTCAGCCCAGTAATTGTGCCCCACCCTGCCTAATTCCAGGGTACCATGATACATCCAGTGGGTTACTACTGAAATGGACCGCGTAACTAGGGTTTCCGTCCAATAGGTTAAGTGTTGTCATTTAAATTCGTGACTTAACCCTTATCAGTCTAGCATGTCAAGTTGGTTAAGTGTTGTCATTCAAGTTCGTGACTTAACGCATCTACGTGTCATGTAAAATTGGCTAAGTGTTGTCGTTCAAGTTCATGACTTAGCCCTACGAATCATGTGTCAAGTTGGTTAAGTGTTGTCTTTCATGTTCATGACTTAACCCTATCATGTGGCATTAATTCATTAATGCACCCCAACCTCTCACATCAAACCTGTTGTTGTGGTCACTGGATATGCCGGGCGGTTCCGGGCATATTTACACCACAACTCAGTCTGACCTCAGGTTTCGAGCGAGATATGACCAACTACCCACATTGGATCCTATTGTTTGCAGTCACTGGATGTGCCGGGCGGTTCAGGAAGAATTACACTACAAACTCAACCCAACCTCAAGTTGGCCATTTTCAAGTTCATTCTAGTGTCATGTCCATGTTCAAATTTTCATGTCAAGTTCGTCTCAAGTTTCAAGGCATGTTTCATGTCAATATCTATATTCAAGTTATAACAATGTTCATGTTTCACGTTAATAACCAATTTATGTTTTTTCCTAATCTACCCAAATCGTATTCCCATCGCATGTAAACGTGAATCGATCTAAATTACATGTAAATCCAAATCTAGAAATAAAGGGAATAACATCAAAACAAAAGGACAAGCATAAAGTGATAAAAGGGATTACAAGTCTAACATGATATAACTTGAGATAATTGGCTACAACATCACTGGCATATGGAATAATAGCCTCAAAACATTAGGATTTCAAATCTAGCATGATAAGGTGATAGTCATGATAAAAGTTGACATAAGGTGATAGTGCCAAACTTGTGAATAATAACTGATTCAACATCACAGGCATGATAATATTATGGACATGAAAGAATTGATTTACAACATGAATAGGTCCAAATTGATTTCATAGCAATATTCCCAAATGTCAAGATCCAAGATGGAAACTAGATTAGATGTGAATCATACTTAAGTCCAATTTCACTTTATCTCATGTCCAAATTACAATTAACAAGTTTAAATCTCAAAGTAACTAGAACTTACTGATCGTGGTCTAAGAAATTGAGATGCAGAAGTTAGTCGTCGAATTGTTGAATCATTGAATCTTGATTTGATTGTAGAAGCAAATCCCCAATATGAAATTCCTAGCCGTAGTCTTCAAGAAATTGTCTTCGTGTTTTATTTTAATTTAGAAGAAGTCATGTCCATCAAGAATTTGTGCAGCTAAGGCTAGAGGAGAATGGTGTAAAGAGAATGAGGCTAGGAGGCTGTTTATATAGGATTAGGCGGACGAATCTGGTCACGAAATGAGTCTAAATACATCAGAATGAACCCAGGCTCAAAACTGGGTTTTGGCACTAGGTCGACCCCCAGGTCGACCATAGGGTCAACCTGGTCCCTGGGAGGTCGACCATAGTGTCGACCCCCAGGTCGACCTGGTCCTGGGCGGGAAAATTCCCTCATACGGACACTGTTTCTCGAAAACTCGGACTTGTTTCCAAGCAGAATTCCGAAATGAACGCAATGGCGCAACCCGTTTCCCTTGATTCTTATTTTAAAATTTAGTTCTGCCTTGATTTATGGTTTTAACATGTTATTAAAATACGGGTTGTTACATTCTCCACTCCTTAAAGGATTTCGTCCCCGAAATCTTCAAGTTAAGAAGAATGTGTCCTACCATCCAACATCCATCTACTCAACTATCATCCACAAGCAACCATTGTCCTTAAAAGATTTCTAATGCTGTATGAACTTATGTAAGTGTGTGTGTATATGTACTTATCTAATGCAAAAGATCAGGCGGATACTGATTCAGTAGACCTCCTTAATGCCAAATATGTTAGTGTAATGAGTCCAACATGTATGCAAATTCCTAACATACTTTATAATCTCTACATGAGTGCACAAACATTCATTCATATGCAACATCCAAATGATAGCATATCAAGTTTCCATCCATATAAAAGTATAAGCACCCATGCATATGCAATATGAAATATGTGGCTGAGCCGATCTAGTGCCTAATGTGTGTTATGCAACCACGAGAAACTACTTGCAACCACTTGCAATCATCGACCATAACATGTTTCAATCACCTGTTTACATCCAAAAGGGCTCTACCTATCGAGAAGATAAGCAAGATAAAACAAAGCATCTAGGGGAAGAAGTTAAAGATGTACCCCCAGAAGGTCCTGCTTGCGGGGCTTGCCCTTGCTTCTTAGGGCAGTTCTTGCTGATATGTCTAGTATCACCACACTGAAAGCATGCTCCCATCTTCATCTTCTTCTTTCTACAATCCTGGACTATATGCCCATCAATACCACAGAAGTTGCATTTTCTTTTCTCATGTGACTTGTTGTCATTATTGTTGTTGTTGATCCTGCCTCCTTTCTCGGAGTCTACTTTCTTGTTTTGAGACTCATTCGCCTTGACCTCCTTCTTGCCATTCTTGTCTTCTTCATTTAAGAGTGTCATATATACAAACCTTTCGTAAGTAGCCCCCATAGGTATGTGGGTCATAGCCAAGCTGTGAAGTGGCTCATTTAATACCTTGACAAAACGGAGAGCCTTCTTATGAGGAGTATTCACTAAGTCCAGTCCAAACCGGGGTAGCTGATTGAATTGATTGATGTACTCCCTGACCGTCATACTTCCTTGCTTAAGAGATAAGAACTTTTCCAACTGTAGACTTCGTTCAGCTTGTGAGAGGAATTTCATCTCAAACCTTATCCTAAAATCCATCCATGTGTCAACAGGACTTTCAGCGTTAGTGACTTCCCACCAATAGGAAGCTTCGTCTTTGAGCAACCATATTGCCAACTGTACCTTCTGCCTATCGTCCAACTCGAAGATAACGAACAGATCCTTAGTTTCTTTGAGCCAGTTCCTCGCTTCTACGAATGATTCAGTTACCTTAAAATCCTTTCTGCCCATGGCCCTAAAATCTCTATAGATCTTTGAGAAAGCATTTTTTGCACGAGGAGGGGGCGGAAGACGAGGAATCGCTGCAGCTGGAGGAGGAATATCTGCTGAGCCTGCATCGTTGGCCCTAGCCTCTAAGTACCTCCTGAACCAGCCAGGTATTGGCCCGCCCTCTGGAAGGTTAAGATTCCCATACATGCTGAAATGAAAAAGAAGAGATTCAAACGAGGAAACAAAGGATAGTGCTAATGGCTTTTGGGGAATAGCCTTTAAATAAAACAAGACTTTTCTTGAAAAAAAATGCTTCTTTGTAAACGGTTTTGAAAATAGTTTTAGAAGGTTTTAAAAACCTTTTCCCAGTCTGGTAACCTTCTGCTCTGATACCAAGTGTAACACCCCACCTCCGCTAGGGTCACTCACAAAGGGAATGCACTAGTTTTGGAGGAGCGTTATCGAGGTAAACAAACACAGAAATATTACAAGACAGAACATAGATAAAACAACGGAAGAATCAAAAGATAAATTTCATTACTTTCAAAAAGAGTCAAAACCTTCTACATCAAAAGTACCAAATAGCCAAAGTCATTATTTTCCATTACAACAAATTCTGTCTTGCATAAATAAAGAAGCATAAACTTAAAACAAAGTAGCTTAATTCCCCAAAGGTAGCAGAAACGCGGCCATAGCATAGCTCAAGATCAAACCGTACATGAGTTGAGCCGAAAGCAAGCGAAATCCAAGCTAAGTGCTAGAGTTTTCTCCCTGAGAACCTTGGGGGGGATGAAAGAAAAGGAGGCGAAAGAAAACGGGTCAGTCATAAAGACTGGTAAGTCCTAGTGACTTTCAGCATAAAAACAGGTAATGGTAACATGACATGTATAAACTGAAAGTAAACATAAGAATGCTGTCAAGATGGGCAAGATAGACTAAGATGGCACGATAATTCAATTATAAATCAAGTATAGCATTTCATGTTCAAGGTTCGCTGCACCGATTGTACTAGTATCCCAAACCCATGTCATATATTAACAATGAAATGATCCCTTGGCCCAATATCATGAAATGACCCATTACTAGGTCCAACGGAACGATCCATTAATCGATTGGCTCCCTACAAGTTCTAGTTCGTCGTGTGTCTGGGTCATACGGCCCTATCACGATGTAGTTACCTGTGCTAGGTCCACCATAGGGTGTATCAAGCCCAAGGGTGCCAACCACCGACACGAATCAAGCATGCACAGTGTAAACCTACTGATGCCCAATGCCTGCTTTTTCAACTCCGGACTACGTGCATGACCATAGTCCGCCTGAACCTACCCTGGCACACCAACTCAGTCGTCGTTCTGGTCGCTTACAATTCAGCCCAGTAATCGTGCCCCACCCTGCCTAGTTCTAGGGTACCATGATACATCCAGTGGGTTACTGCTGAAATGGACCGCGTAACTAGGGTTTCCGTCCAATAGGTTAAGTGTTGTCATTTAAATTCGTGACTTAACCCTTATCAGTCTAGCATGTCAAGTTGGTTAAGTGTTCTCATTCAAGTTCGTGACTTAACCCGTCTACGTGTCATGTCAAATTGGCTAAGTGTTGTCATTCAAGTTCATGACTTAGCCCTACGAATCATGTGTCAAGTTGGTTAAGTGTTGTCTTTCATGTTCATGACTTAACCCTATCATGTGGCATTAATTCATTAATGCACCCCAACCTCTCACATCAGACCTGTTGTTGTGGTCACTGGATATGCCGGGCGGTTCCGGGCAGATTTACACCATAACTCAGTCTGACCTCGAGTTTCAAGCGCGATATGACCAACTACCCACATTGGATCCTATTGTTTGCAGTCACTGGATGTGTCGGGTGGTTCCGGCCAGAATTACACTGCAAACTCAACCCAACCTCAAGTTGGCCATTTTCAAGTTCATTCTAGTGTCATGTCCATGTTCAAATTTTCATGTCAAGTTTCAAGGAAAGTTTCATGTCCATATCTAGATTCAAGTTATAACAATGTTCGTGTTTCATGTTCATAACCAATTTATGTTTTTGCCTAATCTACCCAAATCGAATTCCAATCGCATGTAAACGTGAATCAATCTAAATTACAAGTAAATCAAATCCAGAAATAAAGGGAATAACATCAAAACAAAGGACGAGCATAAAGTGATAAAAGGGATTACAAGTCTAGCATGATATAACTTGAGATAATTGGTTACAACATCACTGGCATATGGAATAATAGCCTCAAAACATTAGGATTTCAAATCTAGCATGATAAGGTGATAGACATGATAAAAGTTGACATAAGGTGATAGTCCCGAACGTGTGAATAATAACTGATTCAACATCACAGGCATGATAATATTATGGACATGAAAGGATTTGATTTACAACATAAATAGGTCCAAACTCATTTCATAGCAATATTCCCAAATGTCAAGATCCAAGATGGAAACTAGAATAGATGTGAATCATACTTAAGTCCAATTTCACTTTATCTCATGTCCAAATTACAGTTAACAAGTTTTATTTTATTTTAATTTAGAAGAAGTCATGTCCTTTAAGAATTTGTGCAGCATAAGGTTAGAGAAGAATGGTGTAAAGAGAATGAGGCTAGGAGGCTGTTTATATAGGATTAGGCGGACGAATCTGGTCATGAAACGAGTCTAAATACATCAGAATGAACCCAGGCTCAAAACTGGGTTTTGGCACCAGGTCGACCCCCAGGTCAACCATAGGGTCGACCTGGTCCCTGGGAGGTCGACCATAGTGTCGACCCCCAGGTCGACCTGGTCCTGGGTGGGAAAATTCCCGCCCAGTCTGCGCTGGGGTTTGAATTCGAATTTAGAATTCGAATTCGAGATGTTTTTCTGTTCTGAAAATCCTTGAAACTTCGGAGGGTCATATCTCCCACATACGGACTCCGTTTCTCGAAAACTCATTTCCAAGAAGAATTCCGAGACGAACGCAATGGCGCAACCTGTTTCCATTGATTCTTATTTTAAAATTTATTTCTACCTTGATTTATGGTTTTAACATGTTATTAAAATACAGGTTTTTACATTTATGGGCATGCGACTAATGAGTTTCGCCACCTCAGGGACGTTGTTGAAAAGCTTATTCGAGAAGGAAATCTTGATGAGTATAAGGTGACCCCGAGAGACAGGGGGAAAGGAACATCAGCCTCCAAGAAAAATCAGGTGGCGCATAAGGCCACTACCCAAGAAAAGACAAAGGGGATAGTAATCAATGCCTTTGTTGGAGGACCCCATCCAGTGGGGCATCGCGTTCAGACTATGGAACAATATGTAAACTTCGCAAAACATTTCGACGTTGCAGAATCCAGCTCCCTTGAAACTGCAAGCCTTATAAAACAAATAAAGATGATGCTTGATGACATCTTTTTCTACGATAGAGAGTCGATCAGTATAGAAGCCCCAAGCATAGGCCCATTGGTCATAACAGCCATTATTGGCCTAATTATGGTACAAAAGGTTTTGGTCGACGGCGGAAGCTCAGTAAAAATTTTGTTGAAGCAGGCTGTTGATCAAAGGAAGTTGGAACAGAGAGACTTGAAGCCATGCACGGGCTAGATACGAGGCTTTAATGGGTCATATACCGAGCCGGTCGGCTTGATCGATCTATCAGTAGAACTGGGAGACGGAGATCGCTGGAGAGTTCGGACCCTACCGTTTGTGGTAATGAATAGAAACTCCCAATACAACGCATATTTGTGGTGCCCGGCCCAGCAAAGTTTAAGGCTTGTATTACTCCCTTGTGTCTACTTTTGAATTTCCCAACCGATGGAGGGATTGGAATGATGCACGGGGACTAAGTAATTGGATGAGCATGCTCTTCAGCAGAATGCAAAGAACTGTGAAGCAAATATAATAAGGAATCTGAAGATAATCCTCCCCCTACAGAGGGGAAGGAAGCAAAGCAACTACCGTGGATATCCCGTCCAAGACCGTCGATTTGCCAACTCGAGAACATCGATCCAAGAGTGGAAAAATAATCGGGTTATAGGAAGGAAGCCTCGAATGAAACAACCCTTGGAGATCTTGATCGACGACGATGACCCAACAAGGGTCTTGAAGATCGGGTCCAACCTTGACCTCCTCCGAACGAGGAAGTTAACTGTATTCCTCCGTGCTAACCTTGACATGTTCGCGTGGACCCATGCTGACATGTGTGGGATCTCACCCTCCATCATGACTCAACTCTTAGCATTGATCCGAAGTATATCCCTTTGAAGTAGAAAAGGCTGATGCTCGATCCAGAGAGATCCGCGGCTTTGAAGGGAGAAATTGGAAAGCTCCAAGCTAATGGGTTCATTCGAGGCGCGACTTATCCCAAGTGGATAGCAAACCCCGTGCTGGTGAAGAAGGCTAATAGGATGTGGAAAAATTGCATTGACTTCTCTAATTTAAATAAAGCTTGCCCCAAAGATAGCTTTCCATTACCCAGGATCGATTAATTGGTTGACTCAACAGCGGGATATGAACTTACTTCATTTATGGATGCATACTCAGGGTACAATCAGATTGTAATGCATGTACCGAACCAAGAACATCCAGCTTCACAACCGATCTTGGACTATATTGTAATATAGTCACGCCCTTCGGACTGAAAAACGCAGGGGCAACTTATCAATGTTTGGTCAACCAAATGTTTCATGATCAAATAGGAAATACTATGGAAGTCTATGTGGATGATATGTTGGTAAAGTCTAGGAAATCGTCCGGCCACGTTGGGGATCTGTCAGATATGTTGGGCATCCTCCAAGATATGGGATGAAGCTCAATCCCTTGAAGTGTTCTGTTGGAGTTGCATCGGGAAAGTTCTTGGGTTTCATAGTCAGATCCTGAGGAATCGAAATCAATCCTGATCATATTTTAGCCATCAAGGGAATCCAGGAACCTAGAAGAATCAAGAATGTGCAGAACTTGGCAGGAAAGGTAGCAGCCATGGGTCGATTCATATCCAAAGCAATCGACAAGTGCCTGCATTTCTTTGAATTGATCACAAGAAGGACCTTCCAAGATTTACTTGACCACCTAGAAAGACCTCTTATCTTGTCCAAATCGATCAATCATGGGGATCTATTTGTGTACGAAGTAGTATCCATGCCTGCAATCAGCTTGTCCTAATCCGTGAAGAGGATCGGGTACAACAACTAGTTTATTAAACGAGTAAGAAACTAACAGGGGCCGAACGCAACCATCCAAAGATTTAAAAGTTCGCTTATAGTCTGTTGATTGCATCACGAAAGCTTCGTCATTACTTTCAGGCTCACCCTATCAAGGTGTTCACCAACCAACCACTACGACAAGTCTTGTAGCGACCTAAGGCAAGCGTGAAACTACTTAAATGGAACAAAGTCAATTTGACCTAACCTTTGTTCTGCAAAAGTCCATCTGGGGGTAAGCATTGGCTAATTTCATAGCCTAGTTTACTACTCGGGAGGATGACAACATGGAGGATAGTTCCAAGCCTCCGGACACTGAATGCTAATCTAAAACATGGAAATTATTCACAGTTGGGGACCGTAACAATTAACGTTCCGGTGCCGGCATAGTATTGTTATCCCCTGAAGGGTAGTCGATCTATTATACCATGAGACTGAATTTCTCTGCTACCAACAATGACTTCGAGTATGAAGTCTTGATTGTCGGGCTAAAGGTCGTGAGGGACTTGAGGGTAGCAACGCTAAATATTTTCTGTGATTCACAAATTATTGTATTTCAGTTCAGAGGGAGTACCAGACAAAGGGATTTGGACTTGCCGCCTATCTCAAGAAGGTCGAAGAATTGCTGAATCACTTTGATCAGTATAGCATCTCCCACATCCCTAAAGAGGAAACCAGAAGGTAGACAATTGGCAAAACTTGCCAACTCTGATGACCCCAGCGAAGCAGAATTAGTCCCTATCGAGACTTTGAGCATCCTGAGCGATGAAGGTCGACTAATTAGGTGACCCCCATCAAAAAAATTCCCTTTTATGGGACCATCCCCGAAAGAAGGAACGAGAAACAAGCCCTTGTGCGCCAAGCTTCTAGGTACACCATCCAACAAGACCAGCTTTACAGGAGGGGTTTCTTAGTTCTGATTCTTCGATATATAGCTAATGACGATGTCAAGAAAATACTGAGAGAAATACATGAGGGAGAATATGGCGCTCATACAGGAGGACCAACCCTGGCTAAGAAAGTGTTGCTATATGGATAATTTTGGCTGATCGTCAGTAAGGATGCGGCAAATTATTCTAGATGATGTGACAAATGCCATAGGTTTACTCAGATTCCACGAGCTCCACCAACAGAGCTCACTCAGATGGTCAGCCCTTGGCTGTTCATCGTTTAAGGAATAGATATTATCGGAAGTATGCCAATCTCAAAAGGGGGTGCAAAATATGTGATTGTGGCTATAGACTACTTTACAAATTGGGCGGAAGCCGAGCACTTAACCTCGATTACAATAAAGTGAGTCATCAATTTTATTGTCAGGAATATCATATATTTGGTTTGGTTTACCTCGAACTATCATCACTCGTAATTGGACTCAATTCGATAGGTCGGAATACAGAGACATATGTGAACGATATCATATCGAGAAGAAGTACACGACGGTTGCGCATCTGCAATCCAATGGACAGGTTGATGTTGTTAACACAATTATCAACTCTATCCTGAAGAAATGATTGGAACAAGCCAAAGGAAAATGAGCCGACAAGCTTCCTTTAGCCCTTTGGGCATATCGAACCACCCATAAGACGACCACCGGTTAAACTCCTTTCGCTTTGTCTTACGGATCAGAAGCATTCATTCCCATGAAGCTTGAAGTTCCTTCTTATAGGACTACATACTATGAACCACTATCAAACAGATCCCTTCTCTTGGAATCATTAGATATGATTGATGAACAAAGGAAAGAAGCAAACCTCTGCACGGAAGCTCATCGGTGTAATGTCACTTGACATTAGAACAAGAGGGTCCGACCCAAGAACTTTGATGTTGGTGAAATTGTTATAAAATGGGTCTTGCCAACTCCTGTACATATAGTCACCAAGTGGGAAGGGCCTTACGTCATAAGACAGAAGCTTGATAATGGAATCTTCAGGCTAGCAACGGTTGACGGTGAAACTTTTCAAAGAGCATGGAATGTTGAGCATTTACGACATTATATTTCTTCGAATTTTTGTTTTTCTTATTATTTTATCTAGTAAAGTATTGTAATAAGGTGTGTTTTGTCACCCGTTATTGGCTATAAATAAATGGTCTTTTGTTGCTCTATCTGGTGACTATTTCTTATGATTCGACCAACGTAGGTCAAAAGCCTACTCCCCAAACTACTGGTACATGTCTCAATGAGTCGACCTCATTTAGGAACCTAAAGGAAATATGGGTCGATTACTTCGAGCTTGATGTCGACGCTCGAACCTTCAGATCACACTTTGTGGACCAAAAGTGTGGATGTTGACGGCAAAAAATGTCGTAAACACCAAAGATTCCAATTAATAGGAATAGTTAATTTGGTTGCACAGACAAGAGTAGAAAAGTAGTAAATAACACAAGAGATTTATAGTGGTTCGGCACCATGAGGGGCCTATGTCCAATTTGAAGCATTGTTGAAATATTATTACTCACAAAGAGTTACAAGGTTGAGACCCTCTCATCACATCTTATTACATTCATTACATTCATCTTTATGCTAGATGATGTCATAATTAAGCTATATGATGTCATCCTTAGGGCTATATGATGTCACCTCTAAGGCATGATGTCATCATCCTTATATATGATGTCATAACTATCATATATTAAATATCTCAAGAAAGGGACACTTTTGCCCTTCTTCTTCCTCAAATGGGAGATGCCATTAATGGAGCTCTCTAGGGGTCCCAAGGTCTCAAATTCCAACCCCTTTGATATGTGAAGTCATTGGGTATTTATAGGAAAGGAGTAGGTAGAGGTTAGGTAGGAGTAGGCAGAAATAAGGGACCATATGCAGAAATTCGCACCTGGAGCCTGCAGATACGGGAAATTCGCACCTGAGCCTGAGGCGCGAAATTTCTCACCTCATGGGTACGAAATTTCGCACCTCGTGGGTGCGGGATTTCACACCTCGTCTGTGCGAGATTTCACGCCTCGAGGATGCGAGATTTCGTACATCGAGGATGCGAGATTTCATGCCTCGAGGATGCGAGATTTCACACCTCAAGGGTGCGAGATTTCGCACCTCGAGGGTGCGAGATTTCGCACCTTGTAGGTGCGAGATTTCGCACCTCGAGGGTGCGAGATTTCGCCCCTCAAGTGTATCAGATCTCGTACCACGAGGGTGTGAGATTTCTCACCTCGAGGTTACGAGATTTCGCACCTCGAGGGTGCGAGAATTCGCACCTCGAGGGTGCGAGAATTCTCACCTCGAGGGTGTGAGGTTCAGCACCTCGAAGGCTGCACGAACAGGAGTTTGGGCTGTCGTGAGGTCCCTGTTGGCGTGATCCCTCTTCATCCTGTTTCCTTCTCTCCTATGTGTCCCTTTCGGCTTTGGTTTCACGCGATGCGTTGAGTCGAGCATGTCTTATGTACTTTTGGGAACCGTACCAAAAAGCTGGTTAATATTGCCCCTTCAAAGTACGTCTTTTATTGACATGATGTGCTTTGTATTAGTTGAAGTGGTAATTGAGTCGCTGGTTTATCCAGCAAGTTAAAGGATAAACACATGTTGATCGACAGGCTTGTTCGCTGCATGGTGGCTAGCGAGCCGTTGATGGCGTGGCGCCATGCTCACATTACTAAGTACTCGTAAGGGGTTGCCTCGCGTGTCCGCGAGATCAGTGTGCGCATGGAATACATGTACATGAGTGCGTGGTGTGAAATTTCGAACCAGGGGTTTCGTTTTTTTCGTCACCTTTTTGTTTAGGTAGGGTGCGTAATTTCGAAACACAGAGGTTCAAGATTTCGACCCTAGGGGGTTTTAAATTTCAAACTCGTGGGTTCGAAATTTCGAACTCTTGGGTTCGAAATTTCGAACCCGTAGGCTTGAATTTCTTGGGAATGCGAAGGCACTATTTCCTTTTGTTGTAAATAGCCCCCCTGTATTTATTTTCCTCTTTCACTATTTTTTCTATCTCGACCGCCATTAATTCCGAGCTTTGAGGCCTACTAATTTTCAAACTTAGACTTAGGTAATGTACGGGGTCGAGGCGCGAGGAGGAAGGAGGTCGAGACTTCGAGGTTTGGCCGGAGTGGTTCGACGCGAGGGAGAGAGAGGCGAGGGCCTGAACTGGGCTTGAAATTTCGACCCTCTCGAGGTTCGAAGCTTCGACCCTCTGGGGTTCGAACTTTCGAACCCTCATGGGTTCAAGTTCCCGAAACTCCCGGGGTCGCAACTTCGAACCTGAGGGGTTCGAAGGTCTGGACCTTTTGGGTTCGGAGTTTCGAACCTTATGGGTTCGAAATTTCGAACCTCGAAGGTTTCGGGTCCTCGAGCCTGGGGTTTGAACTCTCGACCCTATGGGGTTCAAATTTTCGAACCCTGTGGGGTTCGAAATATTAAACCCTGAGGTTCGAATTTTCGTGTCCTTAGGAGTTCGGATCCTGATGTTTTGAAGCTCAGACTTTTGAAATTCGAAGCTTGTTGTAGCCTCCCTTGCTCATCGCGGTCTTTTGGTTTGCTACTAGCCTAACTACTTTGTGCCACGCTTTGGTGGGGTATCGTTTTTCTGGTTCGGTACTTCGATCTCCTGACTGCCCGCACTTAAATTTACATATCACATACATGCTTGCGTGATTGCACGAATGCATATGATGGCAGTTGCGTGGACAAGGACATGAATCTTTCACATAGGATAGCACATATATCTGAACTATGAATGAACTGCTGGACTGTTTGACTTTCCTATGTATACCTTAGTCTTGCACGACACCGCACACACATGTTAGTTTTCACCAACACGAGGGGTACAGGTTATTCCAGTGCGATGTCTAATACTGGTATCTTAAAGTATACTTAACAATGCAAACAAGATCAAAGACGGGAAAAATCCTAGAAGCCGAGTCTACCCCGTTATCGTCACCTTCATCCGATTCTACCAATAGCGGTAGCTCGAGTGGCAGCGAGCTTGAGACACCGAAGAATCCATTCCTTCTCAGTCGGCATGTTCGCCCGAAGTATCCAATCATGGGGAACAAATTGAGAGGCTACATTCCCTAGTCATACGCGAAGAGGTCGACAATGTGGACATTATGAGCGAAGATGCACCAGCGGGCGCAAAAGCCCCGGATATGCTACCCGATGATGTTATCTTGGAAAATCCGACGGACTCGATGCCATCGTGCCTGGATGCTACAACGGTTAGGAAAATGGCGCAGCAGTTTAATATACCCACGGGTGACGCTCATGCGCCAGGAGAAGGTGGAAGGCCTCACGCACTGCCAAAGGTTTTAACTACCTGAAACAGGCAAGCTTGTTTTGTGGGGTGCATGCCCCAGCCAATGATTTTATTTAAGACATGTTGTCTTACTTCCGGATTGCGCCTTCACAACTGCATCCAAATGGTTACTCGTCGCTCCTGGGCACTTACGTTCTATATCGAGAGTATTTGAACATGGAACCCACTAGAGAGGACATTCGGTATTTCTTCATCCTGAGAAGGACGTCTCACAAATCGCCTTCCCAATGGTTCCTGGAAGCGACAGCTGCCACCAAATTCTTTAGCGGGACGTGGCCCAGGCCGTCGGTGTTCAAACAAGACTAGTTCTTTGTGCGCTGCCCTCCTAGGTTTGCAAGGAGGTGGATTAAAGGAAGTAAGTGCCTTCGGACTTTGCTTCAAATTATAAAATTCTTGGATTCTGTGTCTTATCATTATCCTTTTTTGATTGCGGTAGAGAATCCAGAGGCACCCACCGGTGACGAGTATAGGCAACGTCTTAATGCCTTGTCGGCGATTCCTGAGGAATTCCGCAAAACGGAAACTGTGACAAGCCAAGAGCGCTTTCGCCATGCGGGATTGCTTCCTGACGATCGGGCAGTAATTAGACCCGCAGTGGCTAGCGGTGTACTAAAGAAGGTGGTAGCAAAAGACCCTACGACCTCTGGTCAAAAAAGAAAGATGACCTCTGTTGGGACCCGACCGAAAAAGGTCGTCAAATTCCAAGGAGATGTCGGTAGAGACGGGGCTCGTGGTGAGGAGGCTGCAGCCGGAGATGAGGGCCCATTGAGTGCTCATGTTCCTCCCTCGACTAGAGGGACGGGGGAGGGAGAGTCGATCAAACCATTGTCTCCGGTGGCTTCTCCTGGGGCTGCCACCTCGCTCGAGGACGAGCGTCAGTTTGATGACTTAAGTAAACTTGACCTTGAAGTTTCCCTGCGGCCAACTCCGGTTGTCATGGATGACTTAGCTCTTACTGCGGAGCGGTTAACTCCTTCGAGTAGATTACAATCTGGTCTGTTGAGAGAACACTTAGGGCATACACTCATTAGCACTGCATATCATAGTGGCTTATCTGAGCATGCGACTTAACTGATTTCACTTCATTTCTTTGAAAGGTGACATGGCTAGAGGATGCAGAGGACGAGGTTATGGTCATGGAGGCCACCCCCTCCCTAGGAATCCTTTCTTTGAGGGCTTTAGAAGAGGGACTAACTTGTATGGCATTCCACCCCCGATCGGCCGCGACAATGGACACCGGGATGAGGATCGATCTCGACGATCTCTGAACCCCCCCTCCTCCCCCAATTTGGGTGTCCGAGGGAGATTCTCGACTTAACTAAGGGGGTTCTCGGTGCCCGTCTTCGTTAGCCCTTCCACATACAACTGCTCCTGTGCCCATTCCAGTTACCAGAGAGAGAGCCGCCACTCGGCCAACCAAGGCCAGATAGGATGAACTTCACCGAGACGCGGGAACTAGCGACTTCTGAGCAACAAAAGCTTTCTAGGGAGGAACAAAGGGCATGGTTGAAAACAAATTTCCCTCGACACTAATTTTATGAGTTGGCCGTCCTTCTAGACCCTCCCTCGTATCCCGCTAGGGACTCCATAGAAATCTGGATGCATGTGTAAGAAGCATATCATCAGGCTGATGAGCTTACCGCCTACTCTTTCCATCTATCGGAGTTGATCAAGAGGAAGAATATTGAGCTCATGAATCAGAAGTTAACAATTGATGCTGAGAAGACCGCTGCCGTTCATCTAAACGCGGACATTGGTAAGTTTGCTCTCGGTATTGTGAGCACATTTTCGTTTATTCCCGCATCTTTAAATGCTAACTTGTGAATCTCGTTGTTGTAGCTGAGATAAAGAAAGGGTACGAGGCCCTCAAAAGGGAAGCTGATCATTCCCGCTCCGTCTTTAATGAAACTATCATCGATCTTACTACCCAGAACACGTCCCTAAAGATGGATAAGGTCGAGGTGGATAAGGTATGTGCTGATCTGGAAAGGGAAAACGCGTGAGTTTTCGACCTCCAAACATAGAATAATGCTCTAGAGCAGAGAATGACAACCTAAAGAGGCAGCTCCAGGAAATGGGGAAGGCCAAGGAGGAAGCGGAGGCTAGTAATCAGGATATGTTAGGCACAATGGATGGGGTGAGAGTGGTATATCTGAGAGAGGTAGAACAATTGAGAGAGGAGCTGGCGGACATAGAGTTCCAAGTGCAATCGTCCATGGTGGAGGATATCCAAAATATGTATGTTAAGGTCTTGAGATTCCATGGACTCTCGTGGGTTGACGATTATCCTCGGGAACTAACTTGGACATGGGAGAGATTGGTGTTGTATGAGGCCTTCTTGCGCGAAGTGGACATGGTAACTTTAGATGAACGCCAACTCGCGATTGATCTCCTGGCCGCTAAAGAGCACGAGAAGCTAGAAGAGGGCAGGAGGTTGTTGCTTGAGGATGCCGAGAGAGAGAGAGGCTGGAGAGGATCACTGCCGAGAAACGGAAAGCAGCCATGACTGAGAGTGTTGTGATTGCTGAGACATTTGCAGAAGCGAGCTCCTATTGACCACCAATCCCTAAATCGGGTGTGGCGAGTGATCCTTTAGTTTCCATTTGGATTTCGACCGAGTATGACCCTGAACACTCAGAGCTAGGTGAGACCGAATTTATTTTGCCAACCACCACCAGTACCCCCTTGACATTCCTACACCGTCCCTGATCGGAGGTAAATTTCTTTTGTCGTGCATCCCTGAGGATGATGTAATTACAGAATGTGCGGACGAAAAGGTTTTTTTTTCAACGTACATCCCTTCTTGGAATGACCATGACATCTGGCC
The DNA here is from genome assembly GCA_030737875.1 of Allium sativum. Classification (NCBI taxonomy): domain Eukaryota; kingdom Viridiplantae; phylum Streptophyta; class Magnoliopsida; order Asparagales; family Amaryllidaceae; genus Allium; species Allium sativum. The sequence continues at coordinate 612,858,235 of CM060926.1, forward strand.
CTGCCCCAATGGTCCCACAAACAACGGGATCCGGGCCGGGACTCACGGCAGTGCAATTTCAAGAGGGCGACGATCAACTGGACACCTACTTGGATATAAGGTTAACTCCCAGCATGGTCAATACCCTTATGGAGGAAAAAGAGGTAGACGACAGGCAAAGTGCAACTGCCCGGAGCCCAGTGGAGTCTGATGTTCCTTCCATGGCTGCTATGGTGGGGACCCAAAAAGCCAAATTGTGGCTAAGCGTGAGGAGGTAGAGGAGCAGCAGAGGCGTGATGAGGCTGCCAGGAAGGAGGTCCTAATGAAGACCAGGTAGGATGCTGAGGCGAAAGCCACAGATACGGTTGCGAAGAGGAAGGCCGATGAGGAGGCCGAGAAGAGGAGGGTTGATGATGAGGAAGCACTGCAGAGGACTACAGAGTCCCTTGAGAAAACCAGGGCCAGTGGTGACATGCTGCATAGATCCCAGAAGCTTGCTGAGCATCGGACTGCTAGAGAGGCCAGGGAACGGGCTGAGCGAGAAGGCAAGGCGGTCCTGGAGAAGAGTGACGCTGTGGTTAGCCTCGCTGCTGGGTGTGCCCCTATGCCTATGTCGCATACCGTCGTTGTTCATATTAACGAGATCTCTAGCCGCGAGGGCACGAACGAGTATCGTCTTTCGGCTTCCCATGAGTTGACGACTTCTCGGAGGGGCCGAGATGGAAAGAACGGGTCTGGCAAGAGAGGCTCGATGCAAAGGATGAACCATCGAGCGCTGAATCTGCAAAAAAGAACAAGCAAGAGGAAGAAACATGATTAGTGTTAGCAACCTACGTAGTAGTTACCCTTTATTTTGGTAGTGTAGGCCGGTAGTTTACGCGAGTACGACCCTCGCTTTTGGTTTTTCAGGACATGGTGTGGTTCTCATGTACACCCTGTCATTAGAAAGAAAGATGTTAGACATGCAGTCTGTTTTTAATATGTGTGTGTTGAAATGGAAATATGAATTAGTAAAGATTGCAATTTGTGTTAAGTGTTTGGATGTTCTTCTTATGTTTTCGGGCATCCTGTACTTGCATAAGCATATTTATCGTTACAACTAACAAAATAGCGATTGTGTGCCTCGCTTTGGGTCATTATTCCAGAGGGGTGTGATTGTGTACTGCACACTAGGTCATTATTCCAGAGGGGTGTGATAGAGCGCAAGCTTCTAGTAAGTTTCCCTTAGCTCAGGAAACCCATAGTTTGCAAAGCCAGGCTGAGCGCTTGCTGTGTTTGGGTTGCCCGGGGTTAATCCCAAGTGTAGCGAAGGTGTATGACGTCGCGTTGAGCGGTCCGTCCGGTGTTTGGCTCTCCCGTCGTTCATCAGGTTAAGGCGAGCCGTAGATGTCATTTATTCACTTGAGAAGAGAAGCCTGAATCATCAGCCCGTAGGGTCCGATCGTGGCCATGGGCTACCCCTCTGCCTTGAGAGCTTTGGGGAAGAAACGATTTAAGGGTTGGTCTTGGTGCTGCGCCAAGATTCAACCAGTACTCATAGCGGAGGGAGGGATGTACATCACGCTTGTCTGGCTGTTGGGTGGCCCCAAATCGCTTGGGACATGGGCGCGAAACGATTTATCCTCGGTCTCGGCACGGGGCCAAGATTTGAGTTCGTGGTTATTTATACTCGGTCGTGCCGCAGGCTGGTGATTCGAGTAGCGTTACCGGCTCCCGTGCTCGGGGTGTCGGTCGTAGCCATTGTGTTTCGGCCTCGAGGTTGTCTCGAGGCTCGGGCGGCGGTTCCGACTCCATTGTCAGAGGTCGACACGACAACCACTTGTTTAAACGTAAGCTAGTTGTCAGGATTGATCAATGCGTCATGTGCGGAGTAGACATAAACAGGAAGAGATGGGAATTTGAACATCATTTCCACTAATAACTTTGGCAGTAATAGCTTTTACAATGCATTGAATTGTTAGATAACAAAACATTATTTGAAAGCGTAAATAACTGTGTTCTAAGTTATGTAAAGTAGCATCAGAGATGTTCACTGTTCCATGCCCTTGGGAGTTCAGCTCCGTCCACGGTTGCGAGTTTGAAAGATCCATTGTTGAGCTTCTGTTTTATGGAGTACAGACCTTCCCAACGAGGTGTGAGGCCTGTCGGTGGAGGGAAGACCCATTTCAAGACGAGGTCGCCAACGTTGAGGTCCTTTTGGCCGACCCTAGAATTGAAGTATCGGGTGAATCGTTGCCATTGGGCGGCAGCTCGGAGATCAGCTTCGTTCATTTTTTCTTCCAACAAGTCAAGTGATCCTAAAAGTAAATCCTGGTTTGTCCTTGGATCGAAATAGGTGACTCGGTGAGATGGAAGCTTGAGTTCAATAGGAATGACGACTTCTGATCCGTAGGCGAGGGCGAAGGGAGTATGTCCGTTTGCTGTCTTGTGGGTAGTTCAGTATGCCTATAGGGATAGTGGAAGTTCGTCCGCCCACATGCTCCTAGCCTTTTCCAAGGGCTTCTTGATGACGAACTTAATAACTTTGTCAACCGCTATGACCTGCCCATTGGCTTGAGGATGAGCCACTGCCGAGAATCTCTTTTTGATGCTGTGCCGATGGCAGAAGGCATTGAATTCAGCGCTCTTGAATTTAGTGCTATTATCAGAAATGATAGCTTGAGGAACCCCATATCGAGTAATGATGTTGCGTACAATGAAGTTGATCATCTTCTTGGTAGTGATTGTAGTGAGGGCTTCGGCCTCGGCCAATTTGGTAAAATAATCAACTGTGATGACGGCGTATCTTGCCCTCCCTCAGGCCATTGGAAGAGTTCCAATGATGTCGATTCCCCACATGGAGAATGGCCTTGGGCAGATCATTTGTGTTAACTCAGGTTGCAGGGCTCTCGGGTTCTTTGAGAAACACTGGCACTTATCGCACTTGCGAGCATAGTCTGCGGCATCTTGATCAAGCATTGGCCAGTAATAACCATGTCTAAGTATTTTTCTGGCCAGGGTTTGCCCTCCAGTACGGTCGCCGCACTCCACTTCATGCACATCGTTTAGGACTTTGATGTCGTCATGATGGGCTACACATCTGAGCAATGGATCGGAAAAACCTCTGCGGTAGAGAATCCCATCCATAAGAAGATAGCGAGCAGATTGGCGGGTGAGTGCTCGTCTTTCCTTGTAGCTCCCCAGAAGAGTCCCATGCTATAGGTAATTCCTGATTGGTGTCATCCAAGATTCAGGTTCAGGTTTGGTGCTCATGACAGCCTCAGTCTGAATTTGCTTGATACTAGGGGAGTTGAGCACTTTGACGGGGGCGAACCCCAAAAGTTGCGGATCCTCGGAGCTCGCTAGTTTGGATAGTGAATCAGCATTTTACATTCTGTTCTCGGGGTATGTGAGTAATGACAAAGTGGTCGAGGCGAGCGAGTAGCTCCTGTACCTTGGTCAAGTAGAGGGCGAGTCGTTCTCCCTTAGCTTGATATTCCCCTTTTACCTGACGCATGATGAGTTGCGAGTCGGAGAAGATTTGGATTGTCTTTAGTTAAGCTTAATCGCGATTCTAAGTCCGGCTATCAAGGCCTCATATTCCACATCATTTTTGGTAGCAAGGAAATTTATTTTTAGCGTGTAGCATATTGGGCGTTCCTTGGGGGTGATGAACACGACTCCGGCTTCGGAGCATTTGTTATTGGAGGACTTGTCCACGAATAATTTCCATTAAGTACCGGGGGCTTCCGTGTTTTCTGCTGGAGTCTCCTCGGGAGTAGTGAATTCTACTATGAAGTCAACGAGAGCATGTCTAAGAATAGGTCGGCGAGGACAAACGTTATCTCAAATTGGCTCAGCTCAATACTCCACTTCAATAGCCGTCCAGACACTTTGGGTCGCTACAGGACCGGTCGTAGTGGCTGATTGTTTAAAGCCTATATAGGATGAGACTGGAAGTATGGTCGAAGCTTCCGAGAGGAAATGAGCAAGCGGAATGCCAGCTTTTCTAGTTTTGGGTAATTCTTCTCTGCCCTTGTTAATCGTTTGCTTATGTAGTAGAAGGGCTGCTGGACGCGGTCCTCGAGGCGGACTAATTCCGAGCTAATTGCTGCATAGAAATAGCCAAATAAATGTATAAGTCCTCATGGTCTATGGCTTGGATAGTATAGATGGTCGCTCTAAGTGATCCATAAGTTCTTTGAACGCAGAAACGCATTCTGGGGTCCACTCAAAATTGCGTTTCCCTTTTCGAAGTAAATCGAAGAAAGGAATGCACTTGTCGGTGGCCTTGGATATGAACCGACTTAAAGCGAAGACCTTTCCATTTAAACTTTGGATATCCTTGATGTTTTCGGGGATTTGGATACCCCGAATAGCTTGATTTTTTTCTAGATTAACTTCGATTCCCTGGGAGTTGACGATGAAACGCAAGAACTTTCCTGAAGCGACTCTGAAGGAGCATTTCAAGGGGTTGAGTTTCATGTCATACCGGCGAAGGATATCGAACATTTCAGAGAGGTCATGGACGTGACCGCTTGATGCTTTATATTTTACCAACATGTTGTCCATGTACACCTCTATGAACTTTCCGATTTGGGTTTTAAAGAGTCGATTAACCATTTGCTAATAAGTTGCGCCGGCATTCTTGAGGCCGAGGGGAATGACGCGATAGCAGTAAAGTCCGAGGCCTGTTATGAAAGAGGTATGATCCTGGTCGCGAAGGTTCATTGGGATCTGATTGTAGCCCGAATAGGCATCCATGAAAGATAGTAGCTAGTATCCGGCAGTTGAGTCAACAAGTCGGTCGATCTTTGAAAGATAGTAGCTGGTATCTGGCAGTTGAGTCAACAAGTCGGACCCAAGAAGCGATGCTTCTGCTTGACTGGAATTATTGTAGGATCGATACTTAGACAATGGCAAGCGACCGCAGGGTCGATGCCTTTCATATCGGAATGAGTCCACGCTAACACATCTAGGTTAGCCTTCAAGAAATCCACAAGATCTTCTTTGATACCGGGATGGAGCTGCGATCCTATCTTTAGAACTCTGGATGGATCATCGGGATTAACGGGAATATCTATTGTAGATTCGACCGGGGTAGCCCTTTCGCGCTCACGCTCTTCGTCCTTCCGTGGGTCGATGTCTTTGGAATCACGATAGTGGCACCTGAGCCAAGGCCCAGACGTCGCTGATTTCTATGATGATATAGTTTGGGCGCAAGAAGGCATGGGCACTGCTTTTCCCTTGTCCTTATTATGCGTGTTCTTCCATTCTATTGCATAACATTCTCTGGCACTTACTTGGTTGCCTCTAACTGTTCCAATCCCGTTTTCTGTCAGACATTTCATTAGGAGAGACCATGGCGATATGCAAACCCGGAACTCTATGAGAAAAGGGGCGCCCAAGGAAAGCGTTGTAGGGGGAATGTAACGACCCGTATTCTACACATCATAGGATTGTAGAATATTTATTTCTTTCCCATGTGAAGTCGTATGGTCATGTAACTTTGGGAAACATCCATTAGGGTCATTTCCCATGTTCATGATTTTTGTTGATTTTTAAATGACCATTTTGCCCCTAGTTGGTACTGTTTTGGCCATAACTTTTGATTGGAAAGGAATTTTGACCTGAAACCACTTCCATTTGATTCGTTTGATGGTTTCCCTTTCCGTAGAGTGGTTAAATTAGCCAAACGGACTTACCGTTTGGGAGATATGGCCGAAACAAGGTTTGGAGGGTGAAAAACTGCTTAACCGGGCCAAATCGGGTGATTAGCGAGTAGGCCCATAACCCATTTCGGGATTAGGGTTATGGGACGGCTGAAATGAGATGGAGAATCATTCCATTTCAGTTTTCTAGCCTCCACTTATCACCAAGGATCCCTAAAATTGGCCTCCAACCTCTAAATCACCTCCAAATCATCTTTTGGTCAAGGATTTGGCTTGGCAACCCCTAATCAAGGAAGATCTTCACCAAATCAACAAAGGAGCTGCTGTTTGGCATTGAGATTCACATCAAATCAGAGAATTATTTTAGATCTTAGTTTATTTTGTGGCTAAGGTGAGTGATTTGCATAGTTTTATACAAATTATGGCTAATTAGGGGTGATTAGTGTTAATTAGCGAATTTAAACATGATAAAATTCTGGAAAAATGTTTATAAAATTCGGAATGATGTTTTAGACCTCTGATATGAATTTGGGTTAATTTGGTTAAGATTTGCTAATCCTATCATAAGTTTCACCTAAACATGCTTAAGGGAAAATATGGGATTTTGGGTATGTTTGATCCATTTTTACCTATCATATTGATGTTTTGATGTTTGTGGTTGATTATGCATGTTGCTATGACTGTATAAAATGCTTTGTGACTGTTTAGAATAGTTGGAATGGTCGAAAACGCCGCCGAGGGGCGTAAACAGCTCGCTGGACAAGGTGCAGAGATTCGGATCGGATAGGGGATTGAGGGACGATCAGATCGCCCTATGGGACCGTGGGACATCACCACGAGTCGAGTCATCTCCTCCGAACCGAACCACCTGCGCAAGGCCCACGAGACGAATCGATGCAGCGCCGTGCCCAAACTGAAGTACTCCGATCCGGATCGCGAATAAGCATTACGACCCGATCCGCCCCTATCTTCCACGATCCGTTCCAGCCTGGGTGTCACGATCCGCCTGAAGGAACACGTCACGATCTTAGCTAGGTGGCACGATCCGGTGGTAGAAGCACGATCCGAACCAACAAGTATTTCTGATCCGAACCAGAAGAGGGTGGGGAGCTCACGAGTCGATGGGTATTAGGGCGAGACGACCCGACCCGATCATAAGGCACGACCCGACCTGGATGGAGCAGCCCGACCCGACCCGAAGTGGGGACACCGATCCGAACCAGGAGGAGGAACCACGAGCTGGAGGACAACGACCCGATCCGACGCAGGAGGCGCGACCCGATTCGAATGTCTAAGGCCGATCCGATCCGATGAAGAATGTGAAGGCTGATCCGATCCGATTCGATGGTGATGACCAATAACCCGAGATGCAAAGGTAGTCCAAATGGGAGTTAGAGCTCAGGATCCCGGAACCAGTTGGGAACCAATGAGTTCACTTCATGGTTGGACTTTGCTGCGGGACGTGTGCTAAGGAGTTGTCGACGTTCATAACTTCGATTCACCACTAAGAAAGAATAATGGGCTACTTATCAGTGCAGTAGGGTCATTATGACCTGAGGGGCAAGGTGATGGTAGCAAGACTACGTTATCAGTGCAGTAGGGTCATTATGACCTGAGGGGCAAGGTGATGCGTAGTAAGACTATGAGCCAGCGCAGATGAGGTGAATAACTCCATGGGGCAAGTGGACATAGTAAGGATTAGTAAGACTATGAGCCAGTGCAGTGGGGTTCTTGTGACTCCATGGGGCAAAGTGGACATAGTAAGGATTGGTAAGGCTATGAGCCAGTGCAGTGGGGTTCTTGTGACTCCATAGGGCAAAGTGGATATAGCAAATGATTAGTGGCTACGTTATCAGTGCAGTGAAGCCATTTATGACTTCATGGGGCAAAGTGATCGTAGCAAGGTATGTTGGGTGATCGAAGTGGTGAATATCGTATGCTTTACGCATTGAGTGAGAGATGTGAGGATGGATTCTATGTTTGATTGTTTGCCATCCCTATGACATGCACACCTCCCCCACCTCCGTATCTTTATATTGTTTGATATGATACCTTAGAGTGTTGTACAGTATGTAGTGCTAACTCTTTGGTTGCAGGTCCAGGTTCAGGTATGTTTTAGTCTACCTGTTATTGTTCACTTTAGATGCTTATCGCTCATACCAGGATTTATGTCTGACCCAGAGTTTTATGTCTCCTCTTATTACTCTGGGTGCTCACATGAGCAGACTAGAGACAGGTTAGCTGGTGATGCGCGAGTAGCTGGTTCGGAGGCGGGCAGGAGGCTTCCACGTATTATATATATACACATTCTCCCTGTGTCGTTGATGGTCGCTACTTGGGCATTAGTAGTGTACCTCATTTATCTTGCTTTTGCTTTGAGACAGTTTGAAAGTTGTAATAAGCTGTATTTTGGATTTCCGCTGCTATGATGTTTAGTTCTGATTTTCAGCTTATGCACTGTCTCTCCTGTTTTATGTCAAGTATGTTATTATTATATTTTGTTCTATGCGCTGTGAGACATTCTACAGGTTCTTTGTATGTTCATTTCCTTCTTCCCTTTCCTTCTCACGACCCGTTTCGTGCCAATTGGACATGTGTACAGCGCACTTTTGGAGTAAATGTCGGTTGGTGCGGGGCGGGCCGTCACACTTGGTATCAGAGCTCTAGGTTGCTTAGTTAACCTAGGGAAAGACACTAGGAAGAGTTAGTACGTATATGAGAGCGCGTATTTGTGATTACTTTGGTTTTCAAAAAGCTATGTATGTATATACTATTAGTAGTATAAAGATGAAGTCGCACTGCACTAGCACCATTATGGGGTCGTTAATCGTTTCCCTTTTTCAGATTGACGATGAGCCGAGACACGAAGGGTGCTGGTAGAGGGACCAACCAAGGGAATGCCGCTGACATGAGGGCGATGTTTACTAACCTCATGAGAGACATGCTTAGAAAAGTGCAAGGGGCAGTTCCCAATCCCGGAGTTGGTGTTGGCCCAGTAGTGCAGGCGCCTAGGGTCGATTTCGCCAAGTTGTGCAAGGATTACACTAATCTTGGTGGAAAGCCGTTCCACGGAACGGAGTCGGCCACAGATGTTCAGGATTGGATGGATAGCTGTGATCATATCTTTGATGACTTGGGTCTTGAGGATGCGATGAAGAGAAGGCTAGCGTCTCGTCAGCTGCAAGGGCGAGCGATGAATTGGTGGAATGCCATTAGAACAGCTACTCCAGAGGACCAGGTTACTTGGGTTCAGTTCAAGGCTCGCTTTAGCGAGAAGTTCATTCCAGCTGCCCAGAAGTCAGTGTTGTTAAAGAGGTTCTTGGAACTCAAGCAGAATAGGAGGGCAGTTTCTGATTATATTGCTGAGTTAGACACTTTGTCGAAGTATGGATTGTCTCTCATTGATACTCCTGAGAAGAAGAATGAGAAGTTCATTATTGGTTTGGATGGGTACTTGGGGGAAAGGCTCATCAACCACATTGATGAGACTTTTGAATCGATCGTGGGGAAAGCTTTGAGATCAGAGAGTCTTTACCTTAAGTCAAAGACTGAGGCTGCATCTGCAGAAGGGCCAAAGCCGCAAGCAGGCGGTGGAGGCAAGAATAATTCTCAGAATAAGAGGAAGCAGAACCAATCTAAAGGTGGCCAGAAAAAGAGCAAGAAGGATGTTGAGTGCTTCAGCTGTGGAAAGAAGGGCCATTATGCTAAAGAATGTCGGGACAAGCCAGCGGAAAGGAAGTGCTACAACTGTGGTCAAGTGGGACATCAGAAGGATAAGTGTCCGCAACCTCTTAAGGAGAGGCAGATTGTGAAAGCATATGCTCTTGATGTTGTTCCTTCTTCGTCGAATGCCCCAACTGCAGCGGAAAAAGGAAAGAATGTTGTTATTTAAGGTATGCTTTCTATTTATGATGTACCAGTTCGAGTTTTGTTTGATACTGGGGCTTCCCGTTCCTTCATATCTAGTGACCTGGTAGATAGGTTGGGACTGGAACCCAAGATAGTCGATAGACCATTGGTTGTGATGAACCCGATTGGTGGTTCGACTAGCCTTAGTATGATTTGCAGAAATTTGGTCTTATCGAGTCATGGATGTATGTTTGTATGTGATTGCTTTGTTTTGGGCTTTACTGGGTATGGCATTATATTGGGAGTCGATTGGCTCCAAAGATACGGGGTGGTGGTAGACTGTGAGGGCTTTTTGGTGACAGTGAGGGCGGATGATGGGCGGAGGGTAGTGTTTGGTAGTCTACCTAGTGATGGGGTTATGGCTAGTTTTGTAAATTCCCTCGACATCCCGCATGATGAGTTGTCAGATGTGCCCGTGGTTGGCCAGTATCCGGACGTCTTCGAGGAGGTGACCGGGCTTCCACCACACCGAGAGATTGAGTTCCGTATTGATTTAGTGAAGGATGCCAGACCTATAGTGATGCCACTTCGTCGTATGGCACCAAGGGAGCAGCATGAGCTCGTGGTGCAAGTCAGCAATCTTTTGAAGAAGGGACTTATTAGAAGAAGTATCTCCGAGTGGGGAGCACCAGTTGTGTTTGCCACTAAGGCAGATGGTTCCCTTCGTTTGTGTGTGAACTATCGCGAGTTGAATAAGGTGACGAGGAAGAATAAGTATCCTCTACCGTGGATAGATGATTTGTTTGATCAGCTGGAAGGAGCAAGAGTGTTCTCCCAGTTGGACCTCGCGACAGGATTTCATCAGCTTCGAGTAGCGGATGAGAGTGTTCCGAAAACGGCATTTAGGACGCCGTCTGGATTTTATGAGTGGTTGGTCATGCCGTTTGGGTTGACCAATGCACCAGCCTATTTTGTGGATCTTATGAATCGAGTATTCAGAGATCAGTTGAATAAGTTTGTTCTTGTGTTCATGGATGATATCCTTGTTTACTCAGGGACAGAGGAGGAACACAAGGGACACTTGAGGATAGTGATGGAGGTGTTAAGGAAACACCAATTGAAAGCGAAATTCTAAAAGTGTCATTTTTGGAGAAGGGAAGTGAGATTCTTGGGTCATGTTGTTTCAGAGAGTGGTATTGTCGTGGACCCTGCGAAGGTGGCTACGGTACAGGATTGGCCTACGCCCAAGAATGCAACAGATGTAAGAATTTTCTTGGGATTAGCTGGATATTATCGTAAGTTTATCCAGGACTTCTCCAAGATAGCAGCACCGTTGACTCAGTTGACTAAGAAGAATCAGTCCTTCGTCTGGGACGGAGTGTGTGAGGATGCCTTCAAGAGTCTAAAGGAGAAGTCGACGCGTGCGCCAGTGTTAGTCATTCCTAAAGGGAATGAAGAGATGACGGTATACACAGATACTTGTGGTACCGGACTAGGTGTTGTATTGATGCAAGGAGGTAGGGTTGTAGCTTATGCTAGTCGACAGCTAAAGCCGCATGAGAAGAAGTATCCTACCCATGATTTGGAATTGGCAGCGATTGTATTTGCGCTGAAGATGTGGAGACACTATCTCTTGGGAGAAAGATTTGAGCTGTTTACCGATCATAAATCGTTAAAGTATCTCTTCTCTCAGAAAGATTTGAATCTCCGTCAGCAGAGATGGTTAGAGTTCTTGGCTTCGTATGATTTTGATATCGCATACACACCTGGGAAGGGCAATGCGGTAGCCGATGCCTTAAGTAGGAGACATGCCAGCTTAGGGGCAATGTTTCTTGAATGGAAGCAACTGGAGTATATCGCGGGGTTTGATTTCAGACCAAAGTGCGAGTTGGATCCAGTTATGCTAGCTAGTTTGACGATCAGACCTACTTTGATAGAGCGGATTGGTTCCAGCCAGAGGGACGATCCTAATCTATTGGAAATCATCTCCAAGCTAGAGATGGGTATCGATGAGGAGATGGATGTGTAAGGGCTTGATCGAGATGGATGGCTTCGAAAGAATGGAAGATTAGTTGTGCCTAACGTGAATGGTTTGATGGATGAAGTGCTTAGAGAATGTCATCACTCAAAACTGACTATACATCCCGGTGGTAATAAGATGTATCGAGACATGAAACAGACTTACTACTGGGAAGGGATGAAAAGAGACGTTGGGAAGTTTATATCCAAATGCATGAATTGCCAGCTAGTTAAAGCCGAGCAAAAGAAGCCTAGTGGGTTATTGCAACCATTAGAAATTCCCGAATGGAAATGGGAGCAAGTCTCGATGGATTTCATCGATGGCCTACCAATGACTAGATCGGGATACGATAGCATTTGGGTAATTGTGGATCGATTGACTAAAAGTGCAAGATTTATACCAGTCAAATCGACCAGAACGGCAGCCAAGTTGGCAGAACTGTATATGAAGTGGGTAGTGAGATTTCATGGAGTACCCAAAAGCATTGTGAGTGACCGAGACCCGTTGTTTACTAGTGGGTTTTGGAAGAGCTTACAAGAGGCTCTAGGGTCAGGATTACATCTCAGTACCGCATATCATCCTCAGACCGATGGTCAGACGGAGAGGGTGAATCGTATATTGGAAGATCTCTTGAGAGCTTGTATATTGGATTTTGGTGGATCATGGGATGACCATTTGCATCTAGTAGAGTTTGCATATAATAATAGCTACCAATCCAGTATCGGTATGGCTCCATATGAAGCTTTGTACGGAAGACCGTGCAACTCACCATCATGTTGGATAGAGACTGGCGAGAAGTTTGTGCTTGGACCAGATGTGGTGAGGGAAACTTCCGATAAGATCAAGATCATTCAACAAAGAATGAAAGCTGCCCAAGATAGGCAGAAGAGTTATGCTGATAAGAGGAGAAGAGATTTAAAATTCTCCGTCGGTGACTTGGTGTTTGTCAAGATCTCTCCGTTAAAGAGCGTGATTCGGTTTGGCAGGAGAGGCAAGTTGGCACCAAGATTTGTTGGCCCGTTCCCTGTTCTTGAACTAGTCGGGAATTTGGCGTATAGAGTTGGCTTACTAGAGAAAATGGCGGGAGTTCACAATGTATTTCATGTTTCCCAACTAAGGAAGTTCGTTCACGACTCAAATGTGACTATTTCACTTGACCAGTTAGAGGACTTCGAAATAGAACCCGAGGCGGTTGGGAACCGCAAGCCGATTCGTATTGTGGGGCATGATACGAAGCAACTTCGAAGGAAGGCGGTGAAGCTAGTCAAAGTTCAGTGGGGCGAGGACGAGAATGATTGTACTTGGGAGACACAGGAGAGCATTAGGAAGGCATATCCAGAACTCTTTGCCTGGTAAGATTTACTTTGCGATTTAGTTGTTCCGCATGCTAGGATAGACTTATTTTACTTGTTTTGCATGTTTGATGGTTGATTTATGGTTGATAGGCATGCGAGACCTTTGTGTGTGTTTGGATTAGGGAATTTCGGGGGCGAAATTTCTTAAGGGGGGGAGAGTGTAACGACCCGTATTCTACACATCATAGGATTGTAGAATATTTATTTCTTTCCCATGTGAAGTCGTATGGTTATGTAACTTTGGGAAACATCCATTAGGGTCATTTCCCATGTTCATGATTTTTGTTGATTTTTAAATGACCATTTTGCCCCTAGTTGGTACTGTTTTGGCCATAACTTTTGATTGGAAAGGAATTTTGACCTGAAACCACTTCCATTTGATTCGTTTGATGGTTTCCCTTTCCGTAGAGTGGTTAAATTAGCCAAACGGACTTACCGTTTGGGAGATATGGCCGAAACAAGGTTTGGAGAGTGAAAAACTGCTTAACCGGGCCAAATCGGGTGATTAGCGAGTAGGCCCATAACCCATTTCGGGATTAGGGTTATGGGACGGCTGAAATGAGATGGAGAGTCATTCCATTTCAGTTTTCTAGCCTCCACTTATCACCAAGGATCCCTAAAAATGGCCTCCAACCTCTAAATCACCTCCAAATCATCTTTTGGTCAAGGATTTGGCTTGGCAACCCCTAATCAAGGAAGATCTTCACCAAATCAACAAAGGAGCTACCGTTTAGCATTGAGATTCACATCAAATCAGAGAATTATTTCAGATCTTAGTTTATTTTGTGGCTAAGGTGAGTGATTTGCATAGTTTTACACTAATTATGGCTAATTAGGGGTGATTAGTGTTAATTAGCGAATTTAAACATGATAAAATTCTGGAAAAATGTTTATAAAATTCGGAATGGTGTTTTAGACCTCTGATATGAATTTGGGTTAATTTGGTTAAGATTTGCTAATCCTATCATAAGTTTCACCTAAACATGCTTAAGGGAAAATATGGGATTTTGGGTATGTTTGATCCATTTTTACCTATCATATTGATGTTTTGATGTTTGTGGTTGATTATGCATGTTGCTATGACTGTATGAAATGCTTTGTGACTGTTTAGAATAGTTGGAATGGTCGAAAACACCACCGAGGGGCGTAAACAGCTCGCTGGACAAGGTGTAGAGATTCGGATCGGATAGGGGATTGAGGGACGATCGGATCGCCCTATGGGACCGTGGGACATCACCACGAGTCGAGTCATCTCCTCCGAACCGAACCACCTGCGCAAGGCCCACGAGACGAATCGATGCAGCGCCGTGCCCAAACTGAAGTACTCCGATCCGGATCGCGAATAAGCATTACGACCCGATCCGCCCCTATCTTCCATGATCCGTTCCAGCCTGGGTGTCACGATCCGCCTGAAGGAACACGTCACGATCTCAGCTAGGTGGCACGATCCGGTGGTAGAAGCACGATCCGAACCAACAAGTATTCCCGATCTGAACCAGAAGAGGGTGGGGAGCTCACGAGTCGATGGGTACTAGGGCGAGACGACCCGACCCAATCAGAAGGCACGACCCGACCTGGATGGAGCAGCCCGACCCGACCCGAAGTAGGGACACCGATCCGAACCAGGAGGAGGAACCACGAGCTGGAGGACCACGACCCGATCCGACGCAGGAGGCGCGACCCGATTCGAATGTCTAAGGCCGATCCGATCCGATGAAGAATGTGAAGGCTGATCCGATCCGATTCGATGGTGATGACCAATAACCCGAGATGCAAAGGTAGTCCAAATGGGAGTTAGAGCTCAGGATCCCGGAACCAGTTGGGAACCAATGAGTTCACTTCATGGTTGGACTTTGCTGCGGGACGTGTGCTAAGGAGTTGTCGACGTTCATAACTTCGATTCACCACTAAGAAAGAATAATGGGCTACTTATCAGTGCAGTAGGGTCATTATGACCTGAGGGGCAAGGTGATGGAAGCAAGACTACGTTATCAGTGCAGTAGGGTCATTATGACCTAAGGGGCAAGGTGATGCGTAGTAAGACTATGAGCCAGCGCAGATGGGGTGAATAACTCCATGGGGCAAGTGGACATAGTAAGGATTAGTAAGACTATGAGCCAGTGCAGTGGGGTTCTTGTGACTCCATGGGGCAAAGTGGTTGTAGCAAGGTATGTTGGGTGATCTAAGTGGTGAATATCGTATGCTTTACGCACTGAGTGAGAGATGTGAGGATGGATGCTATGTTTGATTGTTTTCCATCCCTATGACATGCACACCTCCCCCACCTCCGTATCTTTATATTGTTTGATATGATACCTTAGAGTGTTGTACAGTATGTAGTGCTAACTCTTTGGTTGTAGGTCCAGGTTCAGGTATGTTTTAGTCTACCTGTTATTGTTCACTTTAGATGCTTATCGCTCATACCAGGCTTTATGTCTGACCCAGAGTTTTATGTCTCCTCTTATTACTCTGGGTGCTCATACGAGCAGACTAGAGACAGGTTAACTGGTGATGCGCGAGTAGCTGGTTCGGAGGCGGGCAGGAGGCTTCCACGTATTATATATATATACACATTCTCCCTGTGTCGTTGATGGTCGCTACTTGGGCATTAGTAGTGTACCTCATTTATCTTGCTTTTGCTTTGAGACAATTTGAAAGTTGTAATAAGCTGTATTTTGGATTTCCGCTGCTATGATGTTTAGTTCTGATTTTCATCTTATGCACTGTCTCTCCTGTGTTATGTCAAGTATGTTATTATTATATTTTGTTTTATGCGCTGTGAGACATTCTACAGGTTCTTTGTATGTTCATTTCCTTCTTCCCTTTCCTTCTCACGACCCGTTTCGTGCCAATTGGACATGTGTATAACGCACTTTTGGAGTAAATGTCGGTTGGTGCGGGGCGGGCCGTCACAGGGAATCAATGTCTATAACTACAAAAGTGAGGATTCGGACCCAACTCCGATCCCCCTCTAGGTAAATCGATCACTCCTACTGGCGAACTAGAAGCCCCATTGAGGCCGTGCATCATGGCGCTACATGGGTTTAAGTCTTTTGTTTATAACTTCATCTGGTCATAAACAGCTTCGAAAATGATGTTGACTGAGCTTCCGGAATCGATTAACTCTTTTCAGACAGAAGCAGCACCGATCTGAGCAGTGATAACCAGTGGATCGTGGTTGGGATTTCCACCCCAGTAGAATCTCTTTCACGGAAGACGATGTCATCCTGCGTGGTCTTTTGGAGCTTGGCTGGGACATATTGGTTGAGTACGGAGCAAGTTTAATAAGTAGCATGCTTTATTGAACTAACATACTCTTCCATTTCCCGGAAGCTATCATGTATGGGATAAGGTCCGCCACATATGGTGTTGATTACAATCCCACACCTTGGGTGTAACACCCCACATCTATTAATGTCACTCACAAAGGGAATGCGTTAACTTCTATGGAGCGTTTTAAGTGTGTATAAAATAGAAACTTAACAACAAGACAGATATAAATAGTACTTAAAAATTTAAAATTTTATTCATTGCAGCGGTAAACACATAGGTTTGATTACCTCATCAAAAACCAAAGTCAAAGTATATAATATCCATCTTGACTAAATCAGAGTACATAAATTGAAAGATATAACCCCCATACAAAATAGCCATAAATAAGATAGGCTGAACTTTTACTTCAGCGATCCAAGCAACTTCTAAAAGCAAGAGATACAGCTGTCCAAAATCAAGCTCCACTAGTGCCAGTTCCACCCTGAGCACCTGGGGTGGAAAGAAAGAAAAGAGGTGGAAACAAAGGGGGTCAGACATAAAGTCTGGCGAGTGCGATAACTTTAACAATATAATTATCAAAATAACTAGGCTAAGGCATAAGTTGGAAAATAAGGAAATGACTGTGAACAATTGGGTACGACAGAGTAAACAAGGAAATAAGATGAACAAAGATAACGTTAAAGGCGCGCCTAAACCACTATAAAATAATTACTATACTGCACCACCACTAGTCACCCTAAGGTTGATCCCACCTACAGAACTTAATAATGAAATTGGTAGTTTCGGGCACCCCTAGTAGCCTTCATAGGTGTCGCCTGCCCCTATCTCCACTAGGTGTACCCACTAACCCCATGCGATCGGCTCCCTAACTCGTAGATACCCGTGCTGACCCCATAGTGGGGTGTATCACTCCCCAGAGTGGCAACCCGATACCACCAATAATGCAAGGCTTATACCTACACGATGCAACGACGTCTTACCTACTAGCCCGGGCCCACACACGCATATGAACCCGTTGGACTTGCGTTGCCATCGCTAACCCGTTTTGGCCTCTTACAGTCAAGCCCAGTATGTGTGTCCCGTCCTCGACTTGGGTCGAGCCCACAAAGATACTTATGGGTTACTAGTTGAAACGGGCCCGCATTACTTGACACAAGCTATCCACCTAAGCTTGGTCCCCTCTAGTACATCCCACTTAACCCACTTCTTATTCATGTTCACTTACATGTTTCAATTTTGGTTAAGTGCATCTAATCGTATTTCAAATGCCACCCAAGGCACCCTCTAAATTCCACATGCCACCCAAGGCACCCACTTAACCCTCTCATGTCCCACTACATGTTTATCTGGTTAAGTGTTTCTTAATTCATTAAGACCGTAACCTTATAAAGACCTCCCACATTAGACTGGCATTTGTGGCAGCTGGATTTGCCGGGCGGGTCCGGGCAGTCTTACACCACAAACAAGCCTAACCTCGTGTCTTTACAACTGTTACGCATTTAATTTATGCCTAAGACCTCCCACATTAGACTGGCATTTGTAGGAGCTGGATTTGCCGGGCAGATCCGGGCAGTCTTACACCACAAAAGAGCCTAACCTCGTGTCTTAGACGATTAATTACACAAAATTAATTATCCCCCAATTTGAATTAATTTCCCTATTCAAATTATCAATCAATTCCAAATTTAACTATGTCCATAATTGACTCAATTATGTCCATCTATTTATGGTATGCAAAATCATACCAATTTTCATCACAAATTAATTCTATGCCTTTTAAGGCATTTATGCCAATTCTCAGTATTAAATCTTTTAATATTATCCCATTACCCCACGTTGTATGCTCGTTCATTTAACGTAAAATATACGTTAGATTCGAATGGTCTAACTCATGAAATAAAGAGAAAACATCACAACATACATATAGATAAAACTAGATCTAAACATAAGGGGTGAACTTGCATGTGTGAATGAGGTTCTTCATCTAAAAACTTACATAGGCCAAGTCACAAACTTGCATAAAACTACATATGTCATAGATCTAAATCTAAAGGGGTAAACTTGTTTAGGTAATAGTCAAAACATGCATAAACCATGTATGTCATGGATCTAATCATAAGGTACAAACTTGTATAGGCATGATTCATACTCCAAACACACACACACACACACACACACAGAGATATATATATATATACACACACACACACACATACATACTTGCATATGTGATTTATGCAACATAAACAATGGTGTAAACTTACATCTAACATGTAAACTAGCATGTAGATTTTTTTTGTATACTAGCATATAACTCACACATGTCATAACCTAACTTTAGATCCAATTTACACATAAAATAGATGTCATGAAACATGTATGGTTATATATAATTTTCACTAACTTGCATATGATCTATGCCTCAATTTACATCCTAACTTGCATACATACATATGATTTATCATATGAATTAGTTCCAACAACATAACCAAACTAGCATATGAAACATCATTATGAATTGATTATACACAAGCCAATCATAGAATTACAAAATAGATGATAACATCGCAACTTTACAACATAGATGAGAACATCATAGAATTTACAACATAGATAATAATATGCAGTCAGTAATTCACAACATATCCATATAATCCACATCATAACTCAATCCAATTAAATTGCTAACTATCTTATTAAAGAAATCGAACTCACAACTCAAAGGTCTTGAGTTCTAAAATATGAGTTCTGAAACTGATTTAGCTTTCCTTTGAAGAAGACAATTTTTTGCGGTTTAGATTAGAATTGAATTTGATTAGCTTTTCTTCCTCTCTAATTGGCGGTGGCTATTCTAGGTTGCAAGGTGATGGCACGGAGGCCATGATTCTAATTTTAATTTGATTTTTGGGTTTGAGTCTACATGTGTTTTTATAGAGTTTAGGATTAATTTAGGCCGTCCGATCAACCCAGAATTAACCCCAGCCATTCAGAGCAGATCAGAAACCCTAATGACTCAGCATACAGTCACAAACAGGTCATCAAATTAATCTGCCTGGGGGGCAGGTCGACCCCCAGGTCAACCCCCAGGTCGACCCTATGGTCGACCTGGTGAGGGTAGGTCGACTCCCTGGTCGACCTGGCCCTGGCGGGAAATTTCCCGCCTAGCCCATTCTGAGACTGAAATTTGAATTTTCGAAATCTATTTTGAATTTTCTGAAACTTCCGATGGCCATAACTTCTTCATACGAAGTCCAATTCACGCAAACTCGGACTCTATCTCAACCAGAATTCAGAGACGAACATAATGGCTGAAACACCCCACCTCCGTTAAGGTCACTCACAAAGGGAATGCCTTAATTTTGGTGGAGGTTTATAGGTAAAAGTCACAGATAAAACACAAGACAGATATAAACACATATATATAAGCAGCGGAAAACAACAGACTTTTATTTCATAAATACGTGTTTATTACAACATTTCCATAATTGCCTCAAAACAACCTTCTAATTATTAGAATCATAATACTGTCTTGATTTTATAACTTAAAGAAGCATAAAACATAAGTAAAATAGCATAAGTCCCCATAAGTGATATCCAAAGCCATAGTCCAAATGAAGAGATCCAAGCAATACATTCTCTTTCTTCAAGCTGGATGAGAAACTGACTAAGTTGTTGTGTTTCCTCCCTGTGGACCTGGGGGGGAACGGAAGAAAAGAAGACGAAAAGAAAAGTAGAGTCAGACATAAAGCCTGAGTAAGTCTAGGACTATTCAGTCTATGAATAAAGAAATGAGCATGATAAGTATAAACTGGAAATGGGAAAAGTACCACACTGAGTTAAGTTGTCTATGATCGAATGTACTACCATACCCCATGTTAATCTCTGCATCCCTTTTGTATTAGTTCCCAACTGGCACCCCATAGTCCGGGTGTAGTGATCCTTTTTAATGATCGGCTCCTACTCGCATAGTTACATGTGTCTTACGGCCCCCGATGTTGTAGCTACCTATGCTGGTCCCACCATGGGGTGTATCAAGTCCCATGGTGGCGGCCCGACACAATTCTAGAGTGCAATGGTATACTACTGGTGCCCAGTGCTTAATTTTTCAGCGCCGGAGTGTGTGCACGCCCGCACCCCGTTAGAACCTACACTGCTGCACCACCGCCGTCGATTTGACCTCTTACAGTCAGCCCAGTAATCGTGCCCCACCCTTCCTAGTTTCAGGGTACCTTTGATACATTCATGTGGGTTACTGCTGAAATGGGTCCCCGTCACTAGGTTTTCCTAGAGGTTAAGTTTGTGGGCCTATATTTAAAATATTACCCACCTACACGAGATATACTTAACCCTATCCGTTTTATTCATGAAATATTGGCTAAGTGTGGCCCGTTCAAGTTAACTTAGCCCACTCACTTATCATGTCAAGTTGTTAGGTGTTCCAGGCTAACCTAACCTATCCGCTCGTTATGTCATGTTGGTTAAGTGTTGTTTTACTTGACTTAATCCTATCAATCCTGACTTAGTCTTATTTGATCAAAACATCGACCACTCACATTAGACAAGTATTGTTGCGGTTACTGGATGTGCCGGTTGGGTCCGGGCAGGTTTATACCGCAACTCAGTCTAACCTCGGGTCAGGCATCCTTTTAAATTCAAACCCATCCCGTCCATTGGATCAGTTAGGGATAGCCAGGGAGGGCAGGAAACTTTTATTTTCCAGACCCAAGCCTAGACACTATCCTCTCTGTCACCCTAGAACATTCTGGTGTGTGTTTTTAGAAGGAATGTATTATATCTTTGTATTTTCTTTTAAACTAGTGGTGTAAAGATTTACACCAATCGTGGGCCTAACCCATTCATGAATTTGGGCCCACCTACTTTTATATTTTTATTTATTAATTGGCCCTACGTTATTTTCCCCCGTTTAATACGTTCGTTTTATTATAATATATGTTGGGCTTAACATTTAAGCCCAACTTAGCCACATGAAAAAGGGAGGCTTAGAACATGATGTATACACAAGAAGAGGTGTGTGAACGCATGAACTTGCAACATAGCGTTTTAACCACAAATTATAGGTGCATGAACTTACAATATGGCCACTAGATTAACACAAATTAGAGGTGCATGAACTTGCAATATGGCCATTTAATTAATACAAATTAGAGGTGCATGAACTTGCAATATGGCCATTTAATTAACACAAATTAGAGGTGCATGAACTTGCATTGTAATATCACATACTCTGGACATGAAGCATAAACAACATGAATCATAGGTTCAACTAACCATGTAAACTTGCAATTAAACTAAGAATCTAACTAAATTAGATATCATTATTACTAGCACATGGTCTTGACTACAACATAAGCCTATATTTTTATTTAGGCATAATATCAAACATAAACTGGTCATGTAAAGATGTGAATCTAACTTAACTATGTGTCACATATATTATCATATGAGTTTAATAACAACATAGGCCTAAAACATGTTTTCAATTAGGCATAACACCAAACGTAGTCTAGTCATGTTCATAGAATCATTGCATGTTCAAAAAGGTGCTTACTTTTGTCACTAATACAAAAGTATGGTTCAACTAGAATTATTCCAACCTAAACTTATACGAATCATGTTGCTAAAAGGGTCAATTCTATATTTGAAATGATCCTAATCATGTATATTCAAGGATCTAAATTATGTTAACATAAAAGTGAATCACATACTTGCATGAATCTCAACTTTGTTGAAATAAACTACCACAAACATATAGTCATTAAATTTTAATATGAATCATGTATTTGCAAATATCCAATAGGTGTTGAAATAAACTACCACGAACATATATTTGTTAACTATGAATCATGTACTTGCAAATATCCAAGAGATCCAATACCATCATACCACAATATCATCATAATTCATTCATAATTAGGATCATAGCATCATTCAATATGAATAAGCATCACTACAAACTAAAGTACAATCCCATTTTTCATTTTATACAAATCAAGATCCAATTTTTCATTCATATCGGAATAGCACTCTACTTACAACGTATGATGAATCTTCAATTCAGGAATCTGAATTCTGAATTTGGAGATGCTATCCTTTGTTGTAGGCGTTGATTTGATTTAGTTGTTGTTGCTTTAAGCTTTGATCTTCTTTTAATTTGATTCGTCTCTCAATTTGACGGCTACTCCTAGTCTCTCTTCAGCAACATGACGGCTTCATTCTTATTTTATTTGTGTGAATTAGGTGGAGTCTAGGGTCCTTTTTATAGAGTTCGTGAATTGATGAGAGCCGTCAATGGAGCCAAGATTAATATAAGCCGTTCGTTTTAAAGAGGACCCAATCAAGAGTTGACACATAAGCCCTAGTGACAAGACCAGGCCCAGAAATTCGAGCCAGGATCAGACCCAACTGGTCAGGTCACTGAGCTTTTTTTTTTTTTTGAATTTCAAATCTTAATGTACATTTACCATTATATGTTAATCTATGTACACATTAGATACATCCCCCTTTTCGCACTTATTATTATTTTAGTATGTATATTAGATACATCCCCCTTTTCGCACTTATTATTATTTTAGTATGTATATTAGATACATCCCCCTTTTCGCACTTATTATTATTTTAGTATGTATATTAGATACATCCCCCTTTTTTTAATATTATTTTAACAACTTTAGTTTTTAACAGAAAATTCGGGGTGTTACATTCTCCTGTCCTTTTAGGATTTCGTCCCCGAAATCTTCAAGTCTAGGTGAATGTTTATCCTATCATCCAAACGTCCATCTACTCATCCATCAAACACGAGTGTCCATTGTCCTTAAAAGACTTCTAATGCTTCATGACCATATGCAAAGTGTGTGTCCATGTACTTATCTAATGCAAAATCAGGTGGTCCACTGATTCAGTTGACCTCCTTAATGCAAATTATGTAAGTGTCATGAATCCATTATGTATGCAAACTTTCCTATTCATGATTCTACATGAGTGCACAATCATTCATATAAATGCAATATCCATATGAAAACACATTAAACTTCAACCATATACGAATGTAAGTACATATATGCATATGCAATATGAAGTGACTGAGTCGATCTAAAACCTAGATTGTGTGTGTATATGCAACCACGAGAAACCACTAGCAATCACTTGCAACCACTTGCAACCATCATCCATAACATGTTTCAAATACATGTTTACATCCAAAGGGGTTTCTACCTAAGGATAAAGGATAATATCGAGGAGATATACCTAAAAAGATAGATACTAACATGCCTAACTTACGGAAAAGAGATCAAAGATTATCAGAAAGATAAACTAAACTCCAAACGGAAATATTTCTACCTTGCTAAGTAAACTAAGATATCACCCATGAAAAATCGCCACAACTATTTATCCCTCACGCAAACCATCCTAGTCGAACTCGACATTCCTCAAGTACAAGCCCCAAAGGCCTAAACCAATATCAGACAAGCACTCAAGGGATACCTCCTCCGAATTTGGACGATCTACGTGAGATGATACTAGCAAAACAATCAAACAATTAAGCACTTAAGCGACTCTAGGTAGCTAAGCCTAACTGATCGCACGGAATCTCGAGGGTATTCCCAAGGCAATTCAAAAGTCTAACTACCCTCCATTGTGAGCCAAGTCCATATCCATGAATTCTTCATCCTTGGGTTGTGCCCCTTAGCAAAACTCCTCATCCTCTTCCTTGTGTAAACATGTTGACAAACCCCTCGAAAGCTGCCTCCATCGCACAGAAAACCCTACAAAGCTTGAAAGAAAACTAGCCGCAGGTGAAACTACTTCGGCTATCGATGGAAGTCGGGCACTACTTTGCCCTTCGACGAGGTTACCTCCCAGAAAGCCGGGGCCCCCAGAGACTCAAGAAAGAAGGAAACAAGGATTCAAGCAAAGGATCAAAAGATAGTGCATATGGCTTTGGGGGACTATGCCATTTTAAATAAATTAACATTTTATCTTTAAAAATGCTTCTTTAAATTTTCTTTTGAAAATAAATTTTCAAAACTTTTTATCTGACCTGGTAAACCTATGCTCTGATACCAAGTGAAACACCCCACCTCCGTTAAGGTCACTCACAAAGGGAATGCCTTAATTTTGGTGGAGGTTTATAGGTAAAAGTCACAGATAAAACACAAGACAGATATAAACACATATATATAAGCAGCGGAAAACAACAGACTTTTATTTCATAAATACGTGTTTATTACAACATTTCCATAATTGCCTCAAAACAACCTTCTAATTATTAGAATCATAATACTGTCTTGATTTTATAAATTAAAGAAGCATAAAACATAAGTAAAATAGCATAAGTCCCCATAAGTGATATCCAAAGCCATAGTCCAAACGAAGAGATCCAAGCAATACATTCTCTTTCTTCAAGCTGGATGAGAAACTGACTAAGTTGTTGTGTTTCCTCCCTGTGGACCTGGGGGGGAACGGAAGAAAAGAAGACGAAAAGAAAAGTAGAGTCAGACATAAAGCCTGAGTAAGTCTAGGACTATTCAGTCTATGAATAAAGAAATGAGCATGATAAGTATAAACTGGAAATGGGAAAAGCACCACACTGAGTTAAGTTGTCTATGATCGAATGTACTACCATACCCCATGTTAATCTCTGCATCCCTTTTGTATTAGTTCCCAACTGGCACCCCATAGTCCGGGTGTAGTGATCCTTTTTAATGATCGGCTCCTACTCACATAGTTACATGTGTCTTACGGCCCCCGATGTTGTAGCTACCTATGCTGGTCCCACCATGGGGTGTATCAAGTCCCATGGTGGCGGCCCGACACAATTCTAGAGTGCAAAGGTATACTACTGGTGCCCAGTGCTTAATTTTTTAGCGCCGGAGTGTGTGCACGCCCGCACCCCGTTAGAACCTACACTGCTGCACCGCCGCCGTCGATTTGACCTCTTACAGTCAGCCCAGTAATCGTGCCCCACCCTGCCTAGTTTCAGGGTACCTTTGATACATTCATGTGGGTTACTGCTGAAATGGGTCCCCGTCACTAGGTTTTCCTAGAGGTTAAGTTTGTGGGCCTATATTTAAAATATTACCCACCTACACGAGATATACTTAACCCTATCCATTTTATTCATGAAATATTGGCTAAGTGTGGCCCGTTCAAGTTAACTTAGCCCACTCACTTATCATGTCAAGTTGTTAGGTGTTTCAGGCTAACCTAACCTATCCGCTCGTTATGTCATGTTGGTTAAGTGTTGTTTTACTTGACTTAATCCTATCAATTCTGACTTAGTCTTATTTGATCAAAACATCGACCACTCACATTAGACAGGTATTGTTGCGGTTACTGGATGTGCCGGTTGGGTCCGGGCAGGTTTATACCGCAACTCAGTCTAACCTCGGGTCAGGCATCCTTCTAAATTCAAACCCATCCCGTCCATTGGATCAGTTAGGGATAGCCAGGGAGGGCAGGAAACTTTTATTTTCCAGACCCAAGCCTAGACACTATCCTCTCTGTCACCCTAGAACATTCTGGTGTGTGTTTTTAGAAGGAATGTATTATATCTTTGTATTTTCTTTTAAACTAGTGGTGTAAAGAATTACACCAATCGTGGGCCTAACCCATTCATGAATTTGGGCCCACCTACTTTTATATTTTTATTTATTAATTGGCCCTACGTTATTTTCCCCCGTTCAATACGTTCGTTTTATTATAATATATGTTGGGCTTAACATTTAAGCCCAACTTAGCCACATGAAAAAGGGAGGCTTAGAACATGATGTATACACAAGAAGGGGTGTGTGAACGCATGAACTTGCAACATAGCGTTTTAACCACAAATTATAGGTGCATGAACTTACAATATGGCCACTAGATTAACACAAATTAGAGGTGCATGAACTTGCAATATGGCCATTTAATTAATACAAAATAGAGGTGCATGAACTTGCAATATGGCCATTTAATTAACACAAATTAGAGGTGCATGAACTTGCAATATGGCCGTTTAATTAACACAAATTAGAGGTGCATGAACTTGCATTGTAATATCACATACTCTGGACATGAAGCATAAACAACATAAATCATCGGTTCAACTAACCATGTAAACTTGCAATTAAACTAAGAATCTAACTAAATTAGATATCATTATTACTAGCACATGGTCTTGACTACAATATAAGCCTATATTTTTATTTAGGCATAATATCAAACATAAACTGGTCATGTAAAGATGTGAATCTAACTTAACTATGTGTCACATATATTATCATATGAGTTTAATAACAACATAGGCCTAAAACATGTTTTCAATTAGGCATAACACCAAACGTAGTCTAGTCATGTTCATAGAATCATTGCATGTTCACAAAGGTGCTTACTTTTGTCACTAATACAAAAGTATGGTTCAACTAGAATTATTCCAACCTAAACTTATACGAATCATGTTGCTAAAAGGGTCAATTTTATATTTGAAATGATCCTAATCATGTATATTCAAGGATCTAAATTATGTTAACATAAAAGTGAATCACATACTTGCATGAATCTCAACTTTGTTGAAATAAACTACCACAAACATATAGTCATTAAATTTTAATATGAATCATGTATTTGCAAATATCCAATAGGTGTTGAAATAAACTACCACGAACATATATTTGTTAACTATGAATCATGTACTTGCAAATATCCAAGAGATCCAATACCATCATACCACAATATCATCATAATTCATTCATAATTAGGATCATAGCATCATTCAATATGAATAAGCATCACTACAAACTAAAGTACAATCCCATTTTTCATTTTATACAAATCAAGATCCAATTTTTCATTCATATCGGAATAGCACTCTACTTACAACGTATGATGAATCTTCAATTCAGGAATCTGAATTCTGAATTTGGAGATGCTATCCTTTGTTGTAGGCGTTGATTTGATTTAGTTGTTGTTGCTTTAAGCTTTGATCTTCTTTTAATTTGATTCGTCTCTCAATTTGACGGCTACTCCTAGTCTCTCTTCAGCAACATGACGGCTTCATTCTTATTTTATTTGTGTGAATTAGGTGGAGTCTAGGGTCCTTTTTATAGAGTTCGTGAATTGATGAGAGCCGTCGATGGAGCCAAGATTAATATAAGCCGTTCGTTTTAAAGAGGACCCAATCAAGAGTTGACACATAAGCCCTAGTGACAAGACCAGGCCCAGAAATTCGAGCCAGGATCAGACCCAATTGGTCAGGTCACTGAGCTTTTTTTTTTTTGAATTTCAAATCTTAATGTACATTTACCATTATATGTTAATCTATGTACACATTAGATACATCCCCCTTTTCGCACTTATTATTATTTTAGTATGTATATTAGATACATCCCCCTTTTCGCACTTATTATTATTTTAGTATGTATATTAGATACATCCCCCTTTTTTAATATTATTTTAACAACTTTAGTTTTTAACAGAAAATTCGGGGTGTTACAATGGCGCAACCCGTTTCCCTTAATTCTCACATCTGAGGTTAGTTATTCTTTAATTTGTGAACATTAATATTGAAAATTATGGAGTGTTATATTCTCCCCTCCTTAAAGGATTTCGCCCCCGAAATCTCCAAGTTAAGGAGAATGCATATCCTAACATCCGGTCAACCATCAAACACAGGCATCCATTGTCCTTATAAAATTCCTAATGTTGTATTAACATATGCAAGAAGTGTGTGTATATGTTCTTTATCTAACGCAAAATCAGGCGGTCTACTGATTCAGTTGACCTCCTTAATGCAAACCATGATAGTGCCATGCGTCCATTATGTATGCGAAAGAATCCTATCGATACATATTATTTCTACATGTGTGCACAACCATTCACCAAAATGCAGCATCCATATGATAGCACAACCATTATACATCCATTAACTTAAATATGCACACACATTTATATGCAATATGCAATATGAAGTGACTGAGCCGATCTAGTGCCTAAAGTGTGTGTATATGCATCCACGAGCAACCACTAGCAAACACTTGCATCCACATGCATCCATCATACATAACATGTCTCAAATACATGTTTCAACCATAGGACTACCCTATCTAAAGGTCAAAGATACTAGCGAGAGGACTTACTAAAGATAAGATAAATACAAGCTAAGCAATAAAGGAGAAAGTAAAAGGCATACCCTCGAAAAGAAAAGGGTACAATGAACGCATCTTCTCTTCCGTCTCCTAAGTAGCGTCGCTCTCATCATCTCCCCATTGCACTTTTACTAGCTTGACCTCTCGATTCCTCAACTTCTTAATCTCCGACCCAAGAATGCATGTAGGAGCTCGTCGAATCGTCGCAACACGCTCTATATCCACCTCTCTAAGCAAGCTCAGCTCTACCACTTCCGCGGTCTCATACAAGCACTTCCTCAAATGTGAAACCTGGAATACATCGTGTACACCACTAAGTCTCTCGGGCAACTCCACTCTATACGCCATCTGTCCAATCCTTTCCTTAATAGGAAACGGCCCTATGAATCTCGGTGCTAACTTCCCAACGGACCCAAAGCGAACAACATTCCGTAATGGAGACACCTTGACAAAGACCATGTCCCCAATATCAAACTCAAGATCTGTCCTCCTCTTGTCCGCATAAGATTTCTGCCTATCTTGCGCAGTCTTCATCCTCCTTCAAATCAAATCGATCTTTTCTGAAGTCTCTCTAATCATATCGGGTCCAAGTAAGATCTTATATGTAGATTCCCACCAACATGTAGGCGAACGAGACAGCCGTCCATAAAGAGCCTCGAACGGTGCCATGCCAATGCTAATTGAAAGCTATTATTATATGCAAACTCCACCAATGGAAGATGTTCCTCCCATGTACCTCTGAAGTCTAAGACACATAACCTCAATAGGTCCTCTAGAATACGATTCACTCTCTCTGTCTGGCCATCCGGCTGAGGATGATATGCGGTGCTCAAACATAACTGAGTCCCTACCGCCTCTTGCAAGCTCTTCCAAAACTCGCTAGTAAAGATAGGATCGCGGTCGCTCACTATGCTAGAAGGAACACTGTGCAAACGTACTATCTCTCGAATGTATACGGAGGCTAACCATGGAGCAGTCCTCTTAGTCTTCACGGGAACGAAATGGGCGCTCTTAGTAAGTCTGTCTACCACGACCCAAATCCCCGTGTTACCATTCCTCGATCTCGGTAACCCATCAATAAAGTCCATCGAGACACTTTCCCACTTCCATTGTGGGACTTCCAATGGGTGAAGCAACCCACCGGGCTTCTTTTAATCTGCTTTTACTTGTTGGCACACCAAGCATCTAGCGACAAACTCAGCCACATCCTTCTTCATGCCAGCCCAAAAGTAAACTTGTCTCATGTCCATGTACATCTTGTCCCCGCTGGGATGGATGGTCATCTTCGAACGATGTGCATCATCAAGAATGGTCTTCCTCAAATTCTCGTCCCATGGTACACAAAGTCTACCGTCCCTACATAAACAGCCCTTATCATCTAGGGTATATCTACTGAGATGGCTCGATGACTCCCCTCTTTTGAGCTTCTCTACTAACTCAACCAACTGTGTGTCATCTCGTTGTGCCTCACTAATCCATCCTAAAAGCGTAGGTCTGACCTCTAAGGATGCTAGCAAACCGGGTACAAAGTCAATGGAAGGTCAAAAGTCAAACGTAGAGATAAACTCTAAGCTTCGTCGCTCCACAAACAACGGACTCAAGGACAACCTTTTCCTACTTAAGGCGTCTGCCACTACGTTACCCTTGCCATGGGTATATGCCATCTCGAAATCGTAGGATGCTAAGAATTCCATCCACCTTTGCTGCCTTAAGTTCAAGTCCTTCTGAGAGAACAAGTATTTTAGCGATTTGTGGTCAGTGAACAATTCGAATTTCTCGCCAAGAAGATAATGGCGCCAAGACTTAAGCGCGAAAACAATAACGGCCAACTCTTGGTCATGTGTAGGGCAATTCCTCTCATGCACTCACAACTGCCTTCCACCATAGGCTATTACCCTCCCCTCTTGCATTAAGACTGCGCATAGTCCTTTCCCACAAGCATCGGTATAAACGGTAAATGGCTTACTCCCATCTGGCAACACTAAGACTGGGGTTGTGGTCAAAGCTCTCTTTAAACGTTGGAGCGCATCATCACAATCTACGTCCTATGTGAAAACTAGGTTCTTCTTCATCCAACGTGTTAATGGGGCTGATATTTTTGCGAAGTCTTTGATAAACTTCCTATAGTAGCTAGCCAACCCTAAGAAACTCCTCACCTCGGTAGCATTTTTAGGGACCTTCCAATCTTGGATGACCACTACCTTCGCGGGATCCACAGCTATCCCTTCTTTGGAAACCACATGCCCTAAGAATCGCACTTCCTTCCTCCAAAAGTGACATTTAGCTAGAAATTTTAGCTTTAAGGCTATGCGCTCGAAGGGTCTCCAACACTTCCCTAAGATGTAGGGCATGCTCTTCCTCGCTTTTAGAAAAGATCAAGATGTCGTCCACAAAGACTACCACGAATTTATTAAGGTACTCCCTAAACACCCTACTCATCAAGTCAACAAAATATGTGGGGGCGTTTGTCAAACCGAAGGGCATCACAAGCCACTCGAAGAAGCCGTCTGGAGTCCTAAAGGCGGTCTTGTCTATGTTATCCTCATCCACTCTCAACTGATGGAAACCCGTGGCTGTCCAACTGCAAAAACACTGAGGCGCCAACTAATTGATCGAAGAGATCGTCAATCCTCGGCAGTGGATTCCTATTCTTCTTAGTAAGCTTATTAAGTTCTGTATAGTCCACACAAAGTCTAAGGGACCCATCTTCCTTCGTGGCAAATACTACTAGAGCACCCCACTCCGATATGCTACGTCTTATGAACCCCTTCTCAAGCAATTCTTTCACTTGCTTACTGAGTTTTCTTCTCTCTCTTGGAGCCATATGGCGCACTGGCAATGCAACTGGCTTTGCATTATCTACTAGATATATTCAAAAGTCTATCTCACGTTTTAGGTGTAAACCCCTCACCTCATCGAAAACATCAAAATATTCACGGACTATACGAACAGAATGTAAATCATCATTGGATGCGTCAAGGGATTCTAAGTAGCTAAGCATTACTGGACCTATAGGGTCACAAGAAATATCAAGGGCCTTTCCACAATGAGTCAACAATCTAACTACCCTTCTTTCACAATCTAGGATGGCCCCGTATCTAATTAGTCAATCCATACCTAGAATCAAGCCGTAGCCCATGAAGCCAAGAACAAAGGCGTTGCATTCAAACCCAACGCCCAAGATAGACACACTCAAATCCCGACAAATCATAGAAAAATAAGACGAACCACCAATAGGATTTGAGCCTACTAAGCGATCGGTAACTAAACTAGTATTTAGGTGCAGTGTTTCAACTAATGATGTAGAGATAAACGAATGTGATGCGCCAGAATCGAATAAAGTACGGACAGGATGATCAAACAGAAAAACTAAACTTTCAACGGAAATCGTTCTACCTCGTTCTTGCAGCGATGGGACCACGAGAGCCTGAACTTGCCCCCTTGCCTGCCCTGGTGCCATAAGAGCCTGCACCTGTCCTCCCGAGGTAGACCCTGCCCTCTGCCCTTTCCTTGGGCAGTCCTTAATCAGATGTCCCGCTTCGCCACAGTGGAAACAACCAGTCTTCTTTTTCTTCCTACAATCTTTGTTTAGATGGCCTGGGGTCCCAGAGTTAAAGCATCTTTTCTTTCCCTTACCATTGTTTCCTTTACCACCTTTCTTGTTCTGTTGTTGCGGTTTCTTTTGATCCCCTTTCTTCTCGAGTGCCTTATTAGCATTGGCGCCCTTCTCTTCTTCATGCATAAGCGCCATGTCAACTAGTCTCTCAAAGGTAGATCCTACGGGGATGTGGGTCATAGCTAACCCATGAAGCGGCTCGTTCAAACCCTTAACAAATCTCAGGGCCTTCTTTTCCTGTGTATTCACCAAGTCCAAGCCAAATCTCGCCAACTGATTAAATTTGTTAACGTATTCTTTCACCGATAGGTTCTCTTGCTTCAATGCCAAAAATATTTCCATATATAAATTCTCTTCAGCCCGTGAGAAACTTTGCTTCAAACTTCCGCCTGAAATCTGGCCATGTATCAACTGGACGCTCTCCATTAGTGACCTCCCACCAAAACGAAGCCTCATCCTTCATTAGCCAGGAAGCTAACTGGACCTTTCTTCCATCTTCCACTTCAAAGATCCCAAACAATTCTTCCACCTCCTTTAGCCAATTTCGAGCTTCAACAAATGTCTCTGTCTCGTGAAAAGGTTTTCCACCCATTGCTTGAAAGTCCTTACATATCTTTGCAAAAGTATCAACATGAGGAGGAGGAGGGGAAGGAGAAGGAGGAGGAGCATTTGCTGGACCTGCGGTGGTGGCCCTAGTCTCCAAATACCTCCTAAACCATCCTGGTATCGATATTCCCCCGGGTATCTCGGGAATTCCAGACATGCTGAAATGAAAAAGGAAAAATTCAATACAAAAGAACCGAAGGAAGGATATATGGCTCTTGGGGTTATGCTCTCTAAAATAAGCTTTTCTCTTGAAAATACTTTCCTTAAAACATACTTTTAAAGGTACTTCTTTATAAAAGTGTTTTTGAAAACCAGTTTTTCAAAATTCATATTTGTTCTGGTAACCTTCAGCTCCGATACCACGTGTAACACCCCACGTCCATTAATGTCACTCACAAAGGGAATGCATTAACTTCTATGGAGCGTTTTAAGTGTGTATAGAACAGAAACTTAACAACAAGACAGATATAAACAGTACTTAAAAATTTAAAATTTTATTCATTGCAGCGGTAAACACATAGGTTTGATTACCTCATCAAAAACCAGAGTCAAAGTACATAATATCCATCTTGACTAAATCAGAGTACATAAATTGAAAGATATAACCCCAATACAAAATAGCTATAAATAAGATAGGTTGAACTTTTACTTCAGCGATCCAAGCAACTTCTAAAAGCAAGAGATACAGCTGTCCAAAATCAAGCTCCACTAGTGCCAGTTCCACCCTGAGCACCTGGGGGGAAAAGAAAGAAAAGAGGCGGAAACAAAGGGGGTCAGACATAAAGTCTGGCGAGTGCGATAACTTTAACAATATAATTATCAAAATAACAAGGCTAAGGCATAAGTTGGAAAACAAGGAAATGACTGTGAACAATTGGGTATGACAGAGTAAACAAGGAAATAAGATGAACAAAGATAACGTTAAAGGCGCGCCTAAACCACTATAAAATAATTACTATACTGCACCACCACTAGTCACCCTAAGGTTGATCCCGCCTACAGAACTTAATAATGAAAATGGTAGTTTCGGGCACCCCTAGTAGCCTTCATAGGTGTCGCCTGCCCCTATCTCCACTAAATGTACCCACTAACCCCATGCGATCGGCTCCCTAACTCGTAGATACCCGTGCTGACCCCATAGTGGGGTGTATCACTCCCCAGAGTGGCAACCCGATACCACCAATAATGCAAGGCTTATACCTACACGATGCAACAACGTCTTACCTACCAGCCCGGGCCCACACACGCATATGAACCCGTTGGACTTGCGTTGCCACCGCTAACCCGTTTTGGCCTCTTACAGTCAAGCCCAGTATGCGTGTCCCGTCCTCGACTTGGGTAGAGCCCACAAAGATACTTATGGGTTACTGGTTGAAAAGGGCCCCCATTACTTGACACAAGCTATCCACCTAAGCTTGGTCCCCTCTAGTACATCCCATTTAACCCTCTTCTTATTCATGTTCACTTACATGTTTCAATTTTGGTTAAGTGCATCTAATCGTATTTCAAATGCCACCCAAGGCACCCTCTAAATTCCACATGCCACCCAAGGCACCCACTTAACCCTCTCATGTCCCACTACATGTTTATCTAGTTAAGTGTTTCTTAATTCATTAAGACTGTAACCTTATAAAGACCTCCCACATTAGACTGGCATTTGTGGCAGCTGGATTTTCCGGGCGGGTCCGGGCAGTCGTACACGACAAACGAGCCTAACCTCGTGTCTTTACAACTGTTACGCATTTAATTTATGCCTAAGACCTCCCATATTAGACTGGCATTTGTGACAGCTGGATTTGCTGGGCAGGTCCGGGCAGTCTTACACCACAAAAGAGCCTAACCTCGTGTCTTAGACGATTAATTACACAAAATCAATTATCCCCCAATTTGAATTAATTTCCCTATTCAAATTATCAATCAATTCCAAATTTAACTATGTCCATAATTGACTCAATTATGTCCATCTATTTATGGTATGCAAAATCATACCAATTTTCATCACAAATTAATTCTATTCCTTTTAAGGAATTTATGCCAATTCTCAATATTAAATCTTTTAATATTATCCCCGAGCCACGTTGTACATTCGTTTGTTTAACGTAAAATATACGTTAGACTCGAATAGTCTAACTCATGGAATAAAGAGAAAACATCACAACATACATATAGATAAAATTAGATCTAAACATAAGGGGTGAACTTGCATGTGTGAATGAGGTTCTTCATCTAAAAACTTGCATAGGCCAAGTCACAAACTTGCATAAAACTACATATGTCATAGATCTAAATCTAAAGGGGTAAACTTGTTTAGGTAATAGTCAAAAACTTGCATAAACCATGTATGTCATGGATCTAATCATAAGGTACAAACTTGTATAGGCATGATTCATACTCCAAACATATATATATGTATGTACTTGCATATGTGATTTATGCAACATAAACAATGGTGTAAAATTACATCTAACATGTAAACTAGCATGTAGAATTTTTTGGTATACTAGCATATAACTCACACATGTCATAGCCTAACTTTAGATCCAATTTACACATAAAATAGATGTCATGAAACATGTAAGGTTATATATAATTTTCACTAACTTGCATATGATCTATGCCTCAATTTACATCCTAACTTGCATACATACATATGATTTATCATATGAATTAGTTCCAACAACATAACCAAACTAGCATATGAAACATCATTATGAATTGATTATGCAAAAGCCAATCATAGAATTACAACATAGATGATAACATCACAACTTTACAACATTGAGGAGAACATCATAAAATTTACAACATAGATAATAACATGCAGTCAATAATTCACAACATATCCATATAATCCACATCATAACTCAATCCAATTAAATTGCTAATTATCTTATTAAAGAAATCGAACTCACAACTCAAAGAAAGTCTTGAGTTCTAAAATCTGAGTTCTGAAATTGATTTAGCTTTCCTTTGAAGAAGTTAATTTGTTGCGTTTTAGATTAGAATTGAATTTGATTAGCTTTTCTTCCTCTCTAATTGGCGGCGGCTATTCTAGGTTGCAAGGTGCCGGCATGGAGGCCATGATTCTAATTTTAATTTGATTTTAGGGTTTGAGTCTACATGTGTTCTTATAGAGTTTAGGATTAATTTAGGCCGTCCGATCAACCCAGAATTAACCTTAGCCATTCAGAGCAGATCAGAAACCCTAATGACTCAGCATACAGTCATAAACAGGTCATCAAACTAATCTGCCCGGGGGGGGGGGGGGGCAGGTCGACCCTCAGGTCGACCTGGTGAGGGTAGGTCGACCCCCAGGTTGACCTGACCCTAGCGGGAAATTTCCCGCCTAGCCCATTCTGACTCTGAAATTTGAATTTTTGAAATCTGTTTTGAATTTTCTGAAACTTCCGATGGCCATAACTTCTTCATACGA
This sequence comes from Allium sativum, assembly GCA_030737875.1. Classification (NCBI taxonomy): domain Eukaryota; kingdom Viridiplantae; phylum Streptophyta; class Magnoliopsida; order Asparagales; family Amaryllidaceae; genus Allium; species Allium sativum. The sequence goes on from CM060926.1 coordinate 612,894,160, forward strand.
AGTCCAATTCACGCAAACTCGGACTCTATCTCAACCGGAATTCCATGACGAACACAATGGCGCAACCCCTTTCCCTTAATTTTCACATCTGAGATTAGTTATTCTTTAATTTGTGAACATTAATGTTGAAAATTACGGGGTGTTACATTGGGTTAGATGGACCTGGAGCTGCTTTGGTCGCTGCCTAAGGCGCTGGTGCCTGAGGCTCTGGGTTTGCTTCGGGAGGAAAAGGCTCTTGGACATATTGCTCAAGTCGCTTTTTGCTGATAAGCTTTTCAATTGCATCCTTGAGCTGGCGACATTCATTAGTATTGTGGTCGTACACATCATGGTATCGGCAGTACATCCCAGTATTTTTCTCAAGATCGGTTGATTCCCTGGTGCACGATATCTTATATGGCGAAGTGTTGCATGTCTCCAAGTAGATTGCTTCTAGATCCTCGTTTAGTGGGGTGTATGTCTCGAAGGCTCGGTAAGGGTTGGGCTTTCTTGGCTCGGTCGGGGTCTGATCTTTGTTCCGGCCGTCTTGCCTGCTGTTGTTTCGTCTTTGCTTGTTAGGACCTACCCCTTGTTCTGATCAAAGGGCTCTCCTACTTGTTTTCTTCTGAGGTTGTTATTTGCAGTGCCAGCTTGAAGGACATTGGGGTGACTGATGGCTGAGAGTCGGTTGCACCTTGCTTCCTCTTGGAAAAGTACTGATCCGCCTTCTCGTAGAGGGAGTCGAGGCTTTTTGGCTGCTTCTGATCGATCCATGCCTCGAATTCAGAAGTAGGGAGGACACCTTTGGCTAATTGAAAGAGTATGGTGCGAGGATCCGGATCCTCGTCCTCGGCGAGGGCTATGTTGAACCTGGAGAGGTAGATTTTGAGCGACTCAGCGGGCCCTTGGTATAAGTTAGAAAGGGTGAGGGCATTCTTTGGAATTGGTATCTGCATCCTAAATTGCTTGACCAACTGTGTCACTAACTGACCGAAGTTCTTAATGGAATTGAGCGGGAGGTGAGAGAACCATAACAGAGAAGTCCCTGATAAGAAGATCGGGAAACATTTACATTTGACCGGATCGTTGCCCCGGCTCGAGTCCATTTGCCAATCATATCGATTTAGGAAGACACATGGGTCAGTGGTGTCGTCATAGAGCGGCATTTGCGGCATGTTGAAGCATCACGACCATTCAGCTTCATTTACCCTTCTTATGAAGGGGTTACGCCTAATGTGTGCCTCCCATGAATCATGTGCATTTCCTTGCATTTCCCTCATGATTCTTTGAACCATGTCGGGTAGGTAAGTTGGATGGGGTTCCGCCATTGGGACCCATGGGTTTTGGCGAGGTTCTGGAGTTCTGTTGCGAGGGTGTCTCCTATGATAGACGTCTGGTTCGTCTTCCTCCATGTCCTTGACATCTATGATTGGGTCTAGGTATGGACGGTGAGGTGGAGCGGGGTGATGTGGTTCTTGTTTTGGAGGAACGCGGGTTGTTGGAATAGCAAGCCCATCATCCTAATTTTCCACCGTCTAGTTGTGTCGAGGAAGAGGTTGGTTTGTAGGACCTGGTCTGTCATTGATGATCAAGTGAGAGCGGTCTCGATATTGTGTCCCCTCGCTATATATGATAGTAGTTCGGTCACCGTTCCCGTTCCCATTGCCGTTGGCGTAGCCATTTCCATTGTCGTTGTCGAGGGCATTGGTGCGGGCGGTGACGTTGTTAATGAGGCTAAACTTTCTCCTTTGATCCGGGCCCCTTAACTCGGAAGAGGAAGTTTCTGATATGGTTGGTTGGGGTCGAGCATTGTTCCGAGTTAGTTGAACTCGAGCGATGATGCGCTGACTTTCCTGAAGTTGTCGCATAAGGTCAATGTTATTCCTTAATGCTTGGTTAAGCTCGACCGCTGTGTTCTCATAATTTTCATTAAGCATGCGGATTTGAGTTTGTGTTCCGAGCGCTTCAGGGTCCAAAGTAGGAGGGACGGTTTCATTAGTGGCTGGCATGTCCGTTGGTTGAAGTTGGGACGTATACGACTCGGTTGCGGCTGAAGAGCCGACCATTGCGTTCTTTGGTCACTTTGCTATCACAAAAGGACTCGACAGCAGATTTAGCAAGGAACCTCAAGCTTGTCGAAGGTTGAGATGACAACGTGCGACAATGGTGCAAAATTCGAGTTCTCTCAGTGAAAGCACCAAATGTTGATGGCAAAAATTGTCGTAAACACCAAAGATTCCAATTACTAGGAATAGTTAATTTGGTCGCACAGACAAGAGTAGAAAAGTAGTAAATAACATAAGAGATTTATAGTGGTTCGGAACCATGAGGGGCTTATGTCCATTTTGAAGCATTGTTGGAATATTATTACTCACAAAGAGTTACAAGGTTGAGACCATCTTATGACATCTCATTACATTCATCTTTATGCTAAATGATGTCATAATTAAGCTATACGATGTCATCCTTAGGGCTATATGATGTCACCTCTAAGGCATAATGTCATCATCCTCATATGTGATGTCATAATTATCATATATTAAATATCTCAAGAAAGGGACACTTTTTCCCTTCTTCTTCCTCAAATGGGAGATGCCATTAATGGAGCTCTCTAGAGGTCCTAAGGTCTCAAATTCCAACCCCTTTGAAGTGTGAAGTCATGGGGTATTTATAGGAAAGGAGTAGGTAGGGGTTAGGTAGGAGTAGGTAGAAATAGGGGACCATATGTAGAAATTCGCACCTAGAACCTGCAGATATGGGAAATTCGCACCTGAGCCTGAGGCGCGAAATTTCGCACCTCGGGGGTACGAAATTTCGCACCTCGGGGGTGCGAAATTTCGTGTCTCATAGGTGCGAGATTTCGTGCCTCGAGGGTGTGAGATTTCGCACCTCGAGGGTGCTAGATTTCACACCTCGAGGGTGCAAGATTTCGCACCTCGAGGGTGCGAAATTTCTCACCTCGAAGGTGCGAGATCTCACACCTTGAGTGTACGAGATCTTGCACCTCAAGTGTAACACCCCGTATTTTCTATAAATATTAAAGTAACAAGTTTAAGAACACTTAAATTTTATAGGAAGAATTGGGTGAAACGGGTTACGCCATTGTGTTTGTCTCGGAATTCTGCTTGATACAGAGTCCGAGTTTGCGTGAATCGGACTCTGTATGAAGAAGTTATGGAGTTCAGAAGATTTCAAGTTTAAACAGAAATTAAATTAAAATAATAATTAAAAGTCAAAACAGTTCGAAATTCGGTCAGAGCGGGAAGTTTCCCGCTCAGAGGTGTCACCCCCCCCCCCCCCCAGGGGGAGTCGAACCCTTTATAGGGGTGTCGACATAGGTGTCGACCCCCCTATAGGGGTGTTGGCATAGGTGTCGACCCCCCTTGTAGGGAGTCAACCCCTTTTTAATCCAGATCCAGTGACGTATTTTTACAGCATAGGGCTGATGTGTCGTTACCTGATTGGCCTGATGATGAATTTTCTAGACTGGATGGCTTGGATGGATACTTGGTTGATCTAAAGGCTCTTACTAATCCTAGGCATCTATATATACACTCATAACCCAACCCTAATTCTATTGCTCCAAACCTATGATGTCGTCATGCTGTTCATCTTCAGTCTAGCCTAGCCACCGCCATCTTCTCCAAACTAGAAATCAAATTAGAGAGCCTCAAATCAACTTTGAAGATTAATCAACATCAAATTAGAGTCTCTAAAACAACAACAATTCAATTATCTTTTCTTAATCTTGTAATGTAAGTTCATGTTATTTTCAGATTTAAACACCTAATAGTAATCTTGGCATGTAATAAAATGAATCTAAGTCTATGCTTGATGATGAGACAATCTTTTCAGATTTACCCCTATCTTTCCATTGAATCTATGATTTTACATGCCTAAGAAGTTATTATATCGATTCAATCATGCCTATCTTTGTTGAACATCGAATATATAATCCTTTTTGGTTTATGATGTTATTCTTATGCCTGCAATAATGATTGTATCAGCTTATTCAAGAATCTATCTTTGCTGGATCTAAATTTCTTGTATTAGTCTGTTGTTACATGACTATTTTTATGCCTATTCTTATTTTATGCTCCTTTTCTCTCTCTTCCCCTATTTCTTTTTTCTTTTATGAACCTAGGTTACCTTCGAACCTAAGCTGAAATTGCGAAATATGAACGATTGGAATACGGGGAATATTTGGGTATAACCTATTTTGGTGAAATTGTTGGGAATAACTTGTAATTGATATTGGGGAATAATCTATTTGGTAATAGTGGAACATAATTTGTAACTTGTGATTTGGGGCATAATTGTTATTGTGGCGAACTTGGGGAGAAATTGGAATATAAAACTAGATTGGGCATAACTGTTGATTGGGACGCTAAGCACAATGTATATTGTGATTTTGGGGCAAGACTATTATTACAAATTTGGGAAGATTAGGTGTAACCTATTTTGAGCAATAACTTGAAATTTAATTTGTGGGGCATAACTTGCAATTGGCTTGGTTGGGCATACTTGAGAATTAGAACATGACTAGTTTTGTAAAATTTGGGATAATTAGTAAATAAAATCTAGACTTGGACATGTATGGTAAATATGTAAATTGGCTTAAAAAAATGAACGTGCCTAGCCCGAGGTTAAATTGAGTTGTGGTGTAAGACTGCCCGGAACCGCCCGGCACATCCAACGACCGCAACAACATAGATCTAATGTGAGAGGTTAGCGCATAAAGCCCAAAACCCTAGGTTAGAATGAGTTTGCGGTAGAAGTCTTCCCGGAACCGCCCGGCACATCCAGCAACAGCAAACAACAGTTCTAATGTGAGAGGTTAAGGCATCAATGAATGAATTAATGCTAATGAACAAGATTAAGTTAACAGGAAACACTTAACCAAATTCAACATGATGAATGAGTAGGGTTAAGTTAACCAACATAACACGATGAACGAGTAGGGTTAAGTTTAGGGGAAACACTTAACCAATATAACATGATAAATGAACAGGGTTAAGTTAGTAGGAGACACTTAACCAATACAACATGATGAATGGGAAGGGTTAAGTTAATAGGAAACACTTAACCAATATGACATGTTAGGTGTGTAGGTTAAGCTAACATAGACAAGAAGACAACTTAACCAATATTACATGAACAAAGTGGATAGCGTTCTGGCAAGCTTAACCAATAATACATGCGGACTTGATAAGGGGAAGGGTTAAGTAAATCTGGGGTAAGTGGGTAATATTAGTATATATAGGCCCACAAACTTAACCGTTAAATAAACATGCGTGAATCAGTGAGAAGTTTAAGTAACATATGAATAGGCAACACTTAACCAGTACAACATGTCAATTAAGCAAATGGGTGGGGTTAAGTTAAATTGAGAACACTTAACCATTATAACATGTTGATTAGGAAACCCTAGTAATGGGGACCCATTTCAGCAGTAACCCACATAGATGTACCATGGTACCCTGAGCTAGGCAGGGTGGGGCACGATTACTGGGCTGATTATAAGCGGTCAAAATAGCGGCAGGTGGTGCAGTAGTGTAGTTCCGACGGAGTATGGGCGTGCACGTGCTCCGGAGTGGAAAAGCAGGCACTGGGCATCAGTAATATACATTGTGCATCTTGTATCGTGTCGGGTTGCCATCATGGGAATTGATACACCCCATGATGGGGCCAGCACAGGTATCTACATACAAGCGGGGCCGAATGACACAAGTAATGAATACATACAAGCCGGGCCGAATGACACAAGTAATGAATACATACAAGCGAGGTCGAACGATACAAGTAATAAATACATGCGAGTTAGGGAGCCGACTGATAGGGTAGTAAGGGTACATCTAACATATCCATGGCAATAAGGAAGACTGAGGTGGGATCCTCATAATGGATGTACACTTGAAGGCTACCACAATTGTGGGGATTGGGATCATATTATCATCCTATATAGATTACTAGTTGGGACACTAGTTAGATGGTGCAGAGATATAGAAAAAAGAATAACAGGGTAGTAGCGAAGCAGAGAAAAAGTAGAAGCGCATTCAGTTTATCTTGCCTTATCATATCTTATGCTATCTTGTTATCCCTGTTATCACGGTATTGTCTTATATTCAGTTTATTCATGTCAAATTGCTTTTACCTGTTTACATACTGAAAGTCACTGGACTTACTAGGCTTCATGTCTAACCCGTTTTCTTTTGTCATCTTTTCTTCCCCCCCCCCCCCCAAGGTAGTCAGGGAGGGAATAGCTCAGCTTAGTTTGGACCGTTTCTCTTTCCAAGCTTGAAGATTCTTTGATGTATTTCTTGGATCCTCTTATCTTTGGCTTTGTCTGTGTCTGCTCTTTAGTTTGGGGACTTATGCTACTTTGCTATGTACTATGCTTCTTATATACTTGGAAGATTTTGAATCAAGACAGAAGTTTTATGTAGTACTTTTAAGTATGAATATTTAAATTGTTGTAAAAGCTTGACTGAACTACGTTGCTTATAAAATGACTTTGTTTTCCACTATTTTATTTGTCTGTCTTATAATTTATCTGCATCTTTTACCTATAACGCTTCACTGAAGTTAATGCATTCCCTTTGTGAGTAACATTAATGGAGGTGGGGGTGTTTCACTTGGTATCAGTGCTGAAGGTTACCGGATCAGATTAAAGATTTGAAAAATTATTTTCATTATGGTTTTAAAAGAAGCATTTCCAAAAGAAAAGTTTTGTTTTAAAGGCATATTCCCCAAAGCGATATGCACTAACTTTTGATCTTCTGTTTGAATCCTTATTTCCTTTTTTCCTGAGTCTCTGGGGCTCCTGGATTTCTGGGAGGTAACCTCATCACGGCATGGTTCCGAAGGCTTGATGAGACTACGACACCTGTCAAAGGGCGAATAAGTGCTCAACTTCCATCTATAGCCATAGTAGTTTCACCTGCGGCTAATTTTCTTTCAAGCTTTGTAGGGTTTTCCGTGCAATGGAGGCAGCTTTCAAGAGACTTGTCAACATGTTACACAAGGATGGTAAAGATGAGAATGAGGGAGTTTGGGTAAGGAGCATAGCCCAAGGATGAGAAACTCATGAATATGGACTTGGTTCACAAAGGGGGTAAAAAGAAAGAGCTGTAAATGGAAGAATCACAGGACAAGAAGGGAGGTGTCTTTATTACGGTATAACGGGTCATATAATTAAGGACAAGGGCAAGAACAAAGGACAGGATTTTCAAGAGGGCAAGTGCGTGCTCTCACCGCCAGCGTACCGGAGAGAGAGGTATTAAAGTTTCTGTTGAGAAAGTTTAGTTTTTCTTTTTGATCATCCTGTTAGTACTCTTTTTTATTTTAGTGCTTCACATTCGGTTATATCTGCTTCCATAGTTGAGTCTCTGCATCTTAGCACTTGTATAGTAGAAGATCTCAAATCCAATTGGTGGTTTGGCTCTTCTATCTCTGGTTTGTAAGGATTTGAGAATAGTTATATTAAGTATTGAGGTTAAGTGTAATGCTTATGTTTTTGGTTTCATGGGCTATTGGTTGATTCTAGGCATGGATTGGTTAGCTAGTAATTGTGAAAGGAGGGTAGTTAGACTTTTAACTTGCCTCGGGAATACCCTCGAGATTTCGTGCGATCCTAAGGGATCAGTTTGGCTTAGCTACCTAGAATCACTTGATGCATTTATCGACTATTTGTGATCCGTTAGAGTAGTCCATGAGTACGCAGATGTTTTTGATTAGGTTAGGGGTTTCTCCCCTAAAACGCGGGATAGACTTCCGCATGTATCTAGTTGACAATGCAAAGCCAGTTTCATTACTTGTACGACACATGACTCCAAGGGAAAGGAAGTGCTCAGTAAACAAGTAAAAGAGTTACTTGAGAAAGGGTACATAAGGCAAAGTATTTCTGAATGGTGTGTTCCAGTTGTTTTCGCTACAAAGGCGGATGATTCACTTTGCTTGTGCATAGATGATATTTTGGTTTTCTCTCAAAGTAGGGAAGAACATGCTTTGTATCTAAGGGAAATCTCGGATACCCTCCAAGCGCATCAGCTTAAGGCTAGGTTCTCCAAATATCATTTTTAGAGAGAAAAAGTAAGGTTTCTAGGACATGTGATATCGAAGGAAGGGATAACAGTAGGTCCCACAAAACTAGTTGCGGTGCAAGGTTAGAAGGTCCTAAGGAATGCAATGGGAGTAAGAAATTTTCCTGGATTAGCAAGCTGGTATAGGAAGTTAATTAAGGGCTTTGTGAAGGTATCAGCCCCACTTACTAGATTGACGAAGAAGAATCTAACTTTTGCTTGGGATTGGACTTGTGATGTTGCTCTCCAACGACTAAAGAGAACCTTGACGACAACCCCAGTCTTGACATTGCCCGAAGGGAACAAGACGTTTATAGTTTATACGGATGCATGCGGGACAGGGTTAGACGCTGTTTTAATGCTAGAAGAGAGGGTAGTTAGTTATGGAAGAAGACAGCTGAAAGTACATGAGAAAAACTATCCTACCCCCGACTTGGAATTAGTTGCTATAGTGTTCGCTCTGAAGTCATGGCATCATTTTCTTTTAGGAGAAAAAGTTTGAATTATATACGAATCATAAGTCCTTAAAATATTTGTTCTCACAAAAAGATTTGAAATTGAGGCAACAACAATAGATGGAATTTTTTGCCTCAAACGACTTTAAGATTGCTTATACCCCTAGCAAGGGTAATGTTGTGGCAGGCGCCCTAAGTAGAAAAAGTCGATCTTAAGTCCTCTCTTTGTAGAAAGGCAAAGCTTGGAGTACATAACAAACTTTGACTTTAGACCCTCCTTTGAATTTGTACCTGGTTGGTTAGCATCGCTAGAGGTGCGACCTACTCTTTTGGACTCAATAGGAACCGCGCAACGTAAAGACCCTTAGATTTGTGACATGATGGATAAGCTAAGTAGAGGAGAGATCTCTAATCACCTTAGTATATACACTTGGTATCATGGTTAACATCTTTTTATCTTGGAAAGATAGTCCGACTACATGGGATACCCTCTAGCATAGTAAGTGATCGAGATCCTATCTTTACTAGTGAGTTTTGGAAATGGAGGTCAAGAAGCCTCGAAATCGTGAAGTTAAATTAGTTAAGGTACAGTGGAGTGAAGCTCAAGAAGACGCGACGTGGGAGACTGAAGATAAGACACGCGCACCATACCCTTTTTCTTGAGGGTATATCCTTGATCTCTTTTTCTACGAATTTTATGCATACTTATTCCTATCTTTTTAGGCATATCCTCTAGGTCATATCTTCGATCCTTAGGTAGAAGGCAATGTATGTAAACATGTGTTTGAAACATGTTATGATTTATGATTGCAAGTGGTTGGAAGAGGTTTCTCGTGGATGCATATACACACATTAGGTACTAGATCGGCTCAGTCACTTTCATATTGCATATGCATATATGTATTTATATATGAACTGAAACTTGATGTGTTATCATATGGATGTTGCATTTGTATGAATGGTTGTGCACACATGTAGAGGTTATAAAGTACAATTAGGAAAAATTGCATACATGACGTACTCATAGCACTGACATAATTCGCATTGAGGAGGTCAACTGAATTAGTGGACCGCCTGATCTTTTGCATTAGTATTGGGACATGTACACACACCCTTGCATATGTTCATATAGCATTGAAAATCTTTTTAAGGACAATGGATGCTTGTGATTGAATGGTTGAGTAGATGGATTTTGGAAAGTAGGATATACATTCTTCTTGACTTGGAGATTTCAGGGACTAAATCCTCTAAGGAGGGGAGAATGTAACACCTCGTATTTTCTATGAATATTAGATTAACAAATTTAAGAACACTTAAATTTTAGAAGAAGAATTGGGTGAAACGGGTTACGCCATTGTGTTCATCTCGGAATTCTGCTTGGGATAGAGTCCGAGTTTGCATGAATCGGACTCCGTATGAAGAAGTTATGGAGTTCAGAAGATTCAAGTTTAAATAGAAATTAAAATAATAATTAAAAGTCAAAATAGTTCAAAATTCGAAATTCGGTTAGAGCGGGAAGTTTCCCGCTCAGAGGTATCGACCCCCCCCCCCCCCAAGGGGAGTCGACCCCCTTATAGAGGTGTCGACATAGGTGTCGACCCCCCCTGTAGGGAGTCAACCCCTTTTTGATTCAGATCCAGTGACGTACTTTTACAGCCTAGGGCTGATGTGTCGTTACCTGATTGGCCTGATGACGAATTTTCTTGGACTGAATGGCTTGGATGGATACTAGGTTGATCTAAAGGCTCTTAATAATCCTAGACATCTGTATATACACTCAAAACCCAACCCTAATTCTATTGCTCCAAATCTATGACGCCGTCATACTATTCATACTTAGTCTAGCCTAGCCACCGCCATCTTCTCCAAACTAGAAATCAAATTAGAGAGCCTCAAATTGACTTTGAAGATTAATCAACATCAAATTAGATTCTCTGCAACAACAATGATTCAATTATCTTTTCTTAATCCTAGCAATGTCAGTTCATGTTATTTTCAGATTTAAACACCTAATAGTGATCTTGGTAATGTAATAAAATAAATCTAAGTGTATGCTTGATGATGAGACAATCTTTTCAGATTTACCCCTATCTTTCTATTGAATCTATGATTTTACATGCCTAAGAAGTTATTATATCGATTCAATCATGCCTATCTTTGTTGAACATCGAATATATAATCCTTTTTGGTTCATGATGTTATTTTTATGCCTGCGATAATGATTGTATCAGCTTATTCAAGAATCTATCCTTGTTGGATCTAAATTTCTTGTATTAGGTCTGTTGTTACATGCCTATTTTTATGCCTATTCTTATTTTATGCTCCTTCTCTCTCCCTTCCCCTATTTCCTTTTTCTTTTATGAACCTGGGCTACCTTCGAACATAGGCTGAAATCGCGAAATACGAATGATTGGAATACGGGGAATATTTGGGTATAACCTTTTTTGGTGAAGTTGTTGGGCATAACTTGTAATTGGTAATGGGGAATGATCAATTTGTTAATAGTGGAACATAATTTGTAACCTGTGATTTGGGGCATAATTGTTATTGTTGCGAACTTGGGGAAAAATTGGAATATTAAAACTAGATTGGGCATAACTATTAATTGGGACGCCAAGCACAATGTATATTGTGATTTTGAGGCATGACTATTATTGCAAAATTGGGAAGATTAGGTGTAACCAATTTTGGGCAATAACTTGAAATTTAGTTTGTGGGGCATAACTTGTTATTGGCTTGGTTGGGCATAACTTGAGAATTGGAACATGACTAGTTTTGTAAAATTTGGGATAATTAGTATATAAAATCTAGACTTGGACATGTATGTTAAATATGTAAATTGGCTTAAAAAAATGAACGTGCCTAACCAGTGGTTAGATTGAGTTGTGGTGTAAGACTGCCCGGAACCGCCTGGCAAATCCAACGACCGCAACAACATAGATCAAATGTGAGAGGTTAGCGCATAAAGCCCAAAACCCGAGGTTAGAATGAGTTTGTGGTAGAATTATGCCCGGAACTGCCCGACACATCCAGCAACTGAAAACAATAGTTCTAATGTGATAGGTTAAGGCATCAATGAATGAATTAATGCTAATGAACAGGATTAAGTTAACAGGAAACACTTAACCAAATTCAACATGATTAATGAGTAGGGTTAAGTTAACCAACATAACATGATGAACGAGTGGGGTTAAGTTAAGGGGAAACACTTAACCAATATAACATGATACATGAACAGGGTTAAGTTAATAGGAAACTCTTAACCAATACAACATGATGAATGGGAAGGATTAAGTTAATAATAAACACTTAACCAATATGACATGTTAGGTGGGTGGGTTAAGTTAACATGGACAAGAAGACAACTTAACCAATATTACATGAACAAAGTGGATAGGGTTAAGGCAAGCTTAACCAATAATACATATAGACTTGATAATGGGAAGGGTTAAGTAAATTTTGGGTAAGTGAGTAATATTAGTATATATAGGCCCACAAACTTAACCGTTGAATAAACATGCATGAATCAATGAGAAGGTTAAGTAACATATGAATAGGCAACACTTAACAAGTACAACATGTTAATTAAGCAAGTGGGTGGTGTTAAGTTAAATTGAGAACACTTAACCATTATAACATGTTGATTAGGAAACCCTAGTAATGGGGACCCATTTCAGCAGTAACCCACATAGATGTATCATGGTACCCTGAGATAGGCAGGGTGGGGCACGATTACTGGGCTGATTATAAGCGGTCAAAATAACGGTGGATGGTGCAGCAGTATATGTAATAACCCGTATTTTTATAACATGTTAAAACAAGAAATCAAGGCAGAATTAAATTTTAAATCAGAATCAGGGGAAACGGGTTACGCCATTGCGTTCTTCTCGAAATTTTACATAAAATAGACTCTGAGTTTTCGAAAATCGGAGTCCGGATGAAGAAGTTATGGCCTGTACAAGTTTCAGCAGTTTTCAGGCAGCACTGGACCAGGGGGTCGACCATAGGGTCGACCTACCCCCCCCCCCCCCCAGGTCGACCATATGGTCGACCTCCCCCCCTATAGGTCGACCTGGTCGGCCTGTTTTGACCCAGAACTCATTTTTGAAGCCTGAGACGTGTTTTGATGGTCCGGATTGATTCTAGGGTTAATCTAAGGGCCTAAACTAGTTGCTACACCTATGAAAACACCCTTAGACCTAACCTAATTCATATCAAATCATTCTTACACCATTATGCTGCTAAAATACCTCTTGATCATGGCCACCACCTCTAATAAATTTCCTAAGCTTTGATACACAATCCAATTCGAAGATTAAGACTTCTACAACGATTCAAGACAATAAATCAACAACGCTGCAACATTTCTACAACAAAATTCAGTTCTTAATTCGCTAGCCATGCTCTGTAAGTTCTAGTTGTTTTTAGATTTAAACATTTAAATTATAATATGGCCATGGAATAAAGTGGAATTGGATTTAAGTATGTTTATTGGTTCAATCTATTTCTGTTGCTTCTTGAATCTTGAGTTTTGGGACTTTTCTGTTCTCATTTTCATGTCAAGCCTATGATCTATTCAGCTTGTTGTAAATCAGTTTTTCTTGATTCATGTTGATATTATTATCAAGATCTATCTTTTATGCCTGAGACGATGTTCTTATGCCAGTTTTCTCTCTGTACTTATTGTTATACAAATTCTACCTTCCCCTATTTATTTTCTTTTGATGAACCTTGGTCAATTTCGGACCAAGGCCTAAACTACGATATACGTGCGATTTGTATACGGGGAAATATTGGGATATTACCTATTTGGATATATATATGTGTGGTGGAATTGATGGCATAACATGAAATTTGAAATTTGGGTATTGTCAATATAATTGAAATTGCAAGTTTGGGCATACATGAATTGGCATGTAAATTAAATCATGAGTTTGGGACTATGTGAATTAAATCAAAAGATTGGGCTTATGTTAATTAGGCATATGCAGAAATGGGGAATTTGAACATGAAAGCAATCGTAAACTTGATGGTTGGCATAAACATGTATTATGAACTTGGGCCACTGACATGTACTGTAATAAAAAGATTATAGTTTGGGATAACTACATCATGAATCATGGTTTGGGTTTATTGGGTATGAAACTTGATACATGTAATTTTGGCTAGAACTTGACATGGTAAAATGGAATAAAATTTGCATACATGTAAAACGACGTAAATTGAACATATGTAAATTTGGTATGAATTGGGCATATGTAAAATTTACATGTAATCTAGAACTTGGGCATATGTTAATTATGTAAAATTTGGATTTGAAACATATATGATAATTTATGACTTAGTAGAGGTTTAATATGAACGTGTCTAAGTTGGGTTTTGGGTAATTGGTATTCATTGTAAATAAAAGGCTATAACTTTGCATAACCTTATAGTGAATTATGATATTAATTTGGGAATACGTTTTGGGGCAAAAACGTGAATCATGAACATTTCTATATGATAAACACATGAACTTATATTGGGGTTTTGGGTGGAATACGGCCCTTAATGAACCTTTGACATGAGGTTAGACTCAGTTTGTGGTGTAAGTCTGCCCGGAACCGCCCGGCAAATCCAGTAGCCACAAAGTGTCAGTCTAATGTGAGAGGTCGAAGGTCGAATTGTAGGCATAACGATTTATGACACGAGGTTAGACTCAGTTTGTGGTGTAAATCTGCCCGGAACCGCCCGGCAAATCCAGTGGCCACAAAGTGCACGGTCTAGTGTGAGAGGTCATGTTTCGTTCGTCATAATGAATGAATTAAGGAATACTAACCATAATAAAACATGGGTATGGTTAGAGGGTTAGGTGGGATGACATGGAAATTTGACATGTAAATGTGGACCTAACCGGTATGAGTTAAGAACACATAAAACTTATAAATGTAGGCTCAACCAACATAATTGTTAATCAGACCAATGGGTGGGTTAAGTAATATGACTAGACTAATGACACTTAACCAATATGATATGAATGGGTGGGTTAAGTAACGTGGCTAGGCTAATGACACTTAACCATTATAATATGACCGATGGATGGGGTTAAGTTAACATGCACTTAACCAATATAACGTGATGCGTGGTAAGGTTAAGTAACAACAGAGGGTAAAACTTAACTGTCACAACATGATAAGTAGGTGGGCTAGGTCAATGTACACTTAACCAATATGACATGACATGCGGTGGGGTTAAGTTAACACAAGGGAGAACACTTAGCCAGTATAAGAAGGCTTGCGGTAGGGTTAAGTAACACAAGGAACAACACTTAACCGATATAACATGATGTGTGGTAGGGTTAAGTAAAACAAGAGAAAACACTTAACGAACTTAACGTAATGGACGGAGAGGGTTAAGTACATATCGGGTTGGTGGGTAATATTAGTAAATATAGGCCCACAAACTTAACCATTAATAAGCACGCTTGAATCAGTGGGTTAAGTACATCACGGGAAGGTGGGTAATATCTGTATATATAGGCCCACACACTTAACCAGTAGGAAACCCTAGCAACGGGGACCCATTTCAGCAGTAACCCAAATCAGGTATCGATGGTACCCTGAAACTAGGCAGGGCGGGGCACGATTACTGGGCTGATTATAAGCGGTCAAATCGACGGCGGTGGGTGCAACAGTGTAGGTTCTAATGGAGTGCGGGCGTGCACACACTTCGGAGCAGACAAACAGGGCACTGTGGGCACCAGTAGTATAACCTATGTCTTCTAGAATTGCGTCGGGCCGCCACCATGGGTCTTGATACACCCCATGGTGGGACCAGCATAGGTATCTACAATCATTGGGGGCCGTATGACACACATAGGTAGCATAATCCCTAGGTCGGACCTAGGTGGCATAAACCCTAAATCTGAGAAGCGTTCAATAGGTAGCATAATCCCTAGGTTGGACCTAGGTGGCATAAATCCTGGTTGAATCTAGGAAGCGCTCGATAGAAAACCCTAGGTTAGATCTAGGTAATAAATAATAGATGTACACGTGAAAGTAACCTTAATTTCGGGGATCGGGATCACGTTACGATTTTATCATTTTATATAGATTACTAGATGGGACACTAGTTAGGTGGTGCAGAGCAAATAGATATCATTTTAATGGTGAAGCAGAGAAATTTTGCGATGCTTGATTGAAATCTTGCGAAACTATACTTAGTTCATCTTGAATGGGAAACTTGCAATGTTATACTTGATTCATCATGCCTGTAGCTTACCTTGTCATCATGCTTATGTTTACTTTCAGTTTATTCATGCCATATTATCTTCACCTGTTTTTATGTTGAAAGCCACTAGGACTTACTCAGTCTTTATGACTGACCCAGTTTGTTTCGCCTCTTTTTCTTCCGTCCCCCCCCCCCCCCCCCAGGTTCGCAGGGTGGAAATACAGCTTAGTGCGGATCTTACCAAGCTCCAAGGCTCTTTCATGTGCTGCTTGGATCTCTCTTGGCTATGGCTTGCTTACTACAATTTATTTTCATGCTTCTTTGTTTTTGAGAAAGACAGATATTTTAGCTATGTAATTGGGTATTGGAAGTTGATGGGCTTTTATTGTAAACAATTATATTTAATAAATGATTTGAAGTACTTCTACTTTACCTTCCGTTGTTTTATATATGTCTTTCTTGTAATATTTCTATTCCAGTACCCATAATGCTCCACTGAAGTTAAGGGATTCCCTTTGTGAGTGACCTTAACGGATGTGGGGTGTTACAGTATAGTTCCAACGGAGTATGGACGTGCACGTGCTCCGAAGTGGAAAAGCAGGCACTAGGCATCAGTAGTATACACTTTGCATCTTGAATCGTGTCGGGTTGCCATCATGGGAATTGATACACCCCATGATGGGGCCAGCACAGGTATCTACATACAAGCGAGGCTGAATCACATAAGTAATGAATACATACAAGCGGGACCGAATGACACAAGTAATGAATACATACAAGCGAGGTCGAACGACACAAGTAATGAATACATGCGAGTTAGGGAGCCGACCGATAGGGTAGTAAGGGTACATCTAACATAACCATGGCAATTAGGCAGATTGAGGTGGGATCCTCATAATGGATGTACACCTGAAGGCTACCACAATTGCGGGGATTGGGATCATATTATCATCCTATACAGATTACTAGTTGGGACACTAGTTAGGTGGTGCAGAGATATAGAAATCAGAATAACATGGTAGTAGCAAAGTAGAGAAAGGGCAGAAGTGCATTCAGTTTATCTTGCCTTATCATATCTTATGCTAATCCTATTTTATCTTGTTATCCCTATTATCACGGTATTGTCTTATATTCAGTTTATTCATGTCATGTTGCTTTTACCTGTTTACATACTGAAAATCACTGGACTTACCAGGCTTTATGTCTGACCCGTTTTCTTTCGTCTTCTTTTCTTCCGTCCCCCCCCCCAGGTAGTCAGGGAGGGAATAGCTCAGCTTAGTTTGGACCGTTTCTCTTTCCAAGCTTGAAGATTCTTTGATGTATTGCTTGGATCCTCTTATCTTTGGTTGTGGCTGTGTTTTCACTTTAATTTGGGGACTTATGCTACTTTGTTATGTATTATGCTTCTTATATACTTGGAAGTTTTTGAATCAAGACAGAAGTTTTATGTATTACTTTTAAGTATGATTGAGTAAATTGCTGTAAAAGCTTAACTGAACTACGTTGCTTATAAAATGACTTGTTTTCCACTGCTTTATTTGTCTGTCTTGTAATTTATCTGCATCTTTTACCTATAACACTTCACTGAAGTTAATGCATTCCCTTTGTGAGTGACATTAATGGAGGTGAGGTGTTTCATCGAGGGTGCGATATTTCACACCTCGAGGGTGCAAGTTCTCGCATCTCGAGGGTGCAAGATTTCGCACCTCGAGGGTGTGAGGTTCCGCACCTCGAAGACTGCACGAACGGGAGTTTGGGGTGCCGTGAGGTCCCTGTTGGCATGATCCCTCATCATCTTGTTTCCTTTGCTCCAATGCGTCCCTGTTGGCTTCAGTTTAACGCGATGCGTTGAGTCGAGCATGTCTTGTGTACTTTTAGGAATCGGACCAAAAAGTCGGTTAACAGTGGATAACAACGATGTAAACAGCATGAATCCTGTTTAAAACAACTTCGATTATCATGACTTGAGAAGGAGTATAGGATTATGGACGAGTGTGAATGGTTCACCCCGGCTAAAGATCGCTCGATCCCTAGAACTCTAACCCTTAACGATTAGAGGGACAGTACAAAAAGACTTACGTATCCTTAACCAAGATCATTCGACCCCTGGTCTGGTCGAATCGATCTTGGAACCGACATGACGGGTTGATGTCTGAATCGATCACCCATGACACTGGGGGCATGAGGATAAACAAGTGATCCAACTACGAGTTTTACTTAAATGATCCTCATAGTTTGGGATAAATTTGGTCATTGACATTGTTCCCCTATGACTTTCACAATACTTAAACATATTAATAATACAAGTATTTGAAGGAAATTAAATGTTATTAAACATCAACACAAGTTTCGTTTACAAAATAAAATTGCTTACAGGTACACTAAACTTCACCCACAAATACAAGATCTGAGCAGAATACAAAAACGCGAGGGCCGCACTTGCACACAACTTTCAAAGGGCATGTAAACGACCAGTAACAAAAGATTCCTAGACTTGGGATAGTTGACCATCAGACTTCCTAATTTCTTCCATCTCTCTCTCTTCTTGATCATCTCCATGGTCGCCTCAGTGGTCAAATGACTCCTTTGCTTCTTAGACACATCGCCAAAATAAGCAAAACGATTGGACATCGCTGTATCGTGTTTTCTCTTACTCCGGCCAATCAAGTCTGGAAAAGGCAGAATACTAACAGATGAAATTATAGCAGGAGGAATAACTCGGAGGGAAGGAATGTCGAGGGGATCATTAGATATTTCGACCTTAAGGGAAGAGACATCCTCGTCCTTGGCCTTCATCTTATCAATAGATGGAAGATCGGTCTTCTTGACCTTACCCATAAATACCACGTCATCATCATCCGACTGAACATTGCTCATTTCTGATTTCTTCAGAGCATCGACCATATCTTCATTTTTGCTAGAAGTGGTAATGGGATCCTTCTCTGGCACTTTAGTCTCCGACCCACAAACTGCTTTTGCGAATGGCGTGCTTATGATAGGAAGACAAAAGTTATGATCGAAGGAATGAATATTCAATGGGATTAAGGAGGAAGGTGGAGTTACCTCCAGTTGTAGATTCCATCGGTCTTTCTGAAGTCTTTTTGTTTTAGTTGAACTAAAACAAAAATATCTCAGGAGTAGGAGCAGCTGAACTTTTTCTGAACAAGGGAAAAGGAGGAACGAAGGACTAACCAGTAACAACCCCTACAACAGGAAGAGGGAGAGATATTTTTGTTTTAGTTGCCCTAGTTTCCCCCTCCGGGATCGATTTTCCCATTACCTTATATCGCTCGCCGTCTCTTATTTCCCTCAGAATTCTCTTTCTTTCGACTAATGCCTCTCGCTCATCGCCATGCAAATATTGGGTTAATAAAGATTCTTCGTTCACCGGCTGTCCCTTCGCCGCCTCGACCTTTTATCTTACAAATACTTCCCACGCGTCAGCTAGTAATCGTTGGTAATTTTCCATCCAAGACAGGCTCCTGTGGGAAGGACGTGGGCAAAGAACAACAGAACATTGGCACCAAATATCTTGCTCATTCCGTTTTCTCAGCTTCATGTTCATCCGTGATCGAACTACCTCAATATCATGTTAGGGTTGAGTGTTGCTTGCGTTCTTGATCGTAGCCGCAACGTTATCCTCGGCCTGCTTCCTAGCAAACTCGGGCGAGCTAAGTTGGGCCTTGATTCTTTGCACTTCCTGATCCAATCGATCTTTATCATTCTTTAAAATTTCACTTTCAATTCTGAGAGACACATTCTCCTGACTCACGACTGTAATCGGGCCTCTAAGCCCTTCATGAATTTTTCACACTTTTCTTTGGGAATAGCCACTTCTGTCTCACACTCCTCCATTTTTTCCTTCACTGTCTCGAAAGCCTACCTGTCAGAATCTCATTCCATCCGCAAGTCCTCATTCTCTACCTATCTTTGCTCTTGACCACCTCACATATTTACCTTATGTATGCATACATCGCATCATACGGAGATAGGGAAAAGTCAACATCAGATCTGACTCGATCACCGACATTTGGTGGGAATGGTTGTGAGATAGGGGAAAACTCAATACCAGCAAAGCAAAGAACTAGGAAGGTCTCTTCCATTTCCTTAATTCGACCAGCAGGTATCCTCTCTTGAGCCAAAGAGGTCGATACCTGAGGACTCTTACCAGATTGTCTGGTAGGAAGGATAAGTCATGATTGTGAATTCTAGTTGACTGCATTTCAGGAAGAGGGTCGGTTAGGAGTTTGAGATGGGATGGAGGAACCTAAGAATGTTCACTGGCGGTTTTGTCACCACCCCTGGGAGTTTTTTCCTAAGAATGGGATGAAGATCGACATTCTGGGGTCTCATGCTTCTCATCTTCTCCTTGTGACTTGCTCTTAGTTGTCTTCTTCTCCTCCTGACCCCTCTCACGCCCTTCCTATCTCTCTTCTTTTGTTTCTCTTGTCTTTTCTTCTCGGAATTTTTTCCTCTTCCTCTTTCCTCTCTTTCTCCTTTCTCCTTTTCTCTTACGACCATCATTCCCGTGCTCACTATCCTGCCCACCTTGCCGTGGGGACAACTCAACAGTCCCACCTCTCTTCAGAAGAGAATCAAAGCTACCATGATAATACTTGTTATCCATGGAACTTGCATTATGATAAAGAAACTTTGGTCAGTGTTCAATATACACAAGAGAAGATAGTGTTGTGACATGCAGTGCTTGTGTTGTGTATGTTCTAAGAAATTCCCTAAGATGGACCTGAGCCTAGAACTGGCTCATCTCTATCACCCCCTATGGTTCAATGAGTCCGCTGAAGAAAGAAGTCAAATCTAAATTTTGGGAAGAAATGAGTTTTTTAGGAATATCCATGTTTTGTAAGCCATGAAAGGGAGAGTCCACTTCTTCCTCTACAGTTGGATCCCAAGCAAGAGAAGGATCCTTTCTAACATCAGAATGTTTGGATCATCGGTCATGAGGCTCCTCCACAATTGTCCCTTCTCGGAGCGCCAACAACTGAGCTTTCGTTCATTCTTAATAGGTCAGCCTCCCGAATAAGTCTCCTTTTGGAAAGTCATTTCCCCTTCACTTGTGGACACATAGTTGTTTTCTCTTCGACCACAGGTCGGTTGGACTGCTTCCCGATGGGAGGCACGTCTCCGATAGTGGCTGATACATTTTTGACTGGGCGCATGTCAACTTGAACAGCCGTAGATGGAGAAGGCTGGTCGGTCAGGGATCCTAATGTTATGTTCGCATCAAGTAGATGATATTTGTGCAAGTGTGCATCGGTTATCCAGTTCCACATGTCTCGGCGTTTAAGGCTTAGACCGGACAACGTGTCTAAGTACCATTAGAATTCTCTCCCCATGGGCTTTTTCGGTTCATCGCCTGCATAAAAACGATTAGTGTAACAATCCTCCTGATGGTCAAACCAGTTAAAATGAAAGACATACTACACCGAAGCCAGCGACGTGCACATCCTGGTTGTTGCTTAATATAAAACTAGTCATGCCTAATGTCCCCTAGTTTGCTGGGGATTCCCTCAATAATTTTTCGTTTGCGAACAACTTCAAAGAAAAGAAAAGAAGAAGTGTCTTTCTTTTGGTGTCTGAAGTTGAAGAAAAAGACTATGTCATCAAATGTCGGCGGTTAGCGTAAATACTTCATATATAAGACATATAGTGATGATAGTTTGAAATAGGCAAGTGGGTGGAGTTGCATTGGTGCCAAGTTCGTTTGTCCTAGAAATTCAATGGCAAATGGAGAAAACGATGGAATAGCTTTAGTAGTGCACATCAGGTGAGTTTGCGCAATGTAACCACTTGGCGAATTATAGGGACGATCACTTTCTTGAGGAAAATGGATATCTTCCTATGGAATATTGTGTTTGATGCTTAAATTCTTCAGTTTCCTCAAGCTCATTACGTAAGGCCAAGCGTCCGAGTTTTTTCCTAGAATTATTGCACTTGGAAGGGTGTCGGGTGACACTGTCACAATTGCCACTCTGCTTAACTCTCCCACTTCCATGGTGGGTGGCGGATTTGTTGATTGGTCTTAGGTGTCAAGGACAGGTTCGGAATCAGTCTTGGATTTAGAAGTCAAAATATTTTTCATTACTACCAGGGCGGATAGAACCTTACCCATGCCTGCTACGGAGCCACGAGTATCGCGTCGACTGTCGAATGTAAGCTATGTTATTCCTAAAAGACCATTGGCTAGTTTGATGAGATCGTAATCCCTTAATATGTGCATTAACATGTGTATGAATGGTGAATTGATAGCCTAATTAAAAGTCACAATCAAGAACATGTTCAACTTCGTGGTTATCATCCCTAACTAAGAAGAATGAGTGAAACTAATCATCTTGCTCAAACTTTTGGGAAGCCTTGAACATCGAGACGACCATCTTAGACAAGAATGGGATGATCACTCTTCATGCATTTGAATTTTTCTCGAGCTCGAACCTGATGTCCTCCTGAAGAATTGCTCACGCCTGACCTTACTCATTCCAAGCCATCTGAATCGGACGGATCGATTGCCACCTATTACCGGTAATTCGAGGAGTAGCAATTCCTAAGGATAAAAATGCTTCTTCAGAATTAACTACTCTTTTGAATCCTACAACACGTGTCCAAGATGGCTCAAGTACTATGTCATTTATAAATACCCCTTCTGGACACAAAAGAAGGTACTTTTGGAAGTTTAGTTACTCTAGCTTTCAAATATTTGTTGATATCTCGTTGTACTGCCATTGTAACTATTCTGTCTAATAGTTTAAAGAATATATAAGAGATTACAAAGTGGACGTAGGCTCATTAATGCCGAATCACTATAAATTTGTGTGTGATTTTCTCTATTTTCAGTTTCTACAATCATTTATCGTCATTTATTCTCTACATAACCCTTTCTCTGGGTGTTATGCCAATTTCTGGTGTCAACACTTTAGTTCTTTCACTGAGAATTGATATTCTTAGCCTAAGACAGATTTTTGCTCTACTTTCGAATCACCAAGTCCGAGACGAAATCTAACCTCTCTTTGTACATACATTGATGAGTTATAGCTGGAAAAATGATTCGCAATACCGAAAAACAATCGTAGGTTGGGACATCTGCCGAAGCGGCTAGCAGATCGGCTGCACTTGAAACTACATCGAATCAACCTGCATTGCCCCCCGCGACAGATCCAGCTCCATCCCCAGTTTTCGCCACCCGATATGAGTTTATGAATGTGCTCAATCAGCTCTGGGAGACTACAAATGCCTTAAAAGTTCATTCTTGAGAGAACGCTACGATGCGACAGGACATGAATTGCATGTCAAGACAATGAGAGGAGTTCGGGAATCAGCAAGCTCAGGAGGTCAGGGACCAACAACTCCCTCCTCCCCAATTGGACCATATTTCGGGGAGATTATCATCATCTGAGGGAAGCAGGGATCCCCATCAGTCTCGACGTCCGCTAGAAAGAGCCGAGAATGTTCGTCAGTTGCATCTTGAGGGACATCCGGACTAGCTAGGGGCAGGCGATAACACTTGGACTGATCAGGCCGAGGCGGAGACCATCGGTCATGTTGCCCCCACAAAACCGAGAAGCCTCTCCTCCTGCTCACCAGAATGCTATCCAAACAGATCGAGCCCCTATTCACCCCTCCCGGAATCTTGTGATTGACCGAGATACCCGAGGAGGAGGAAGGACTGCCTGGACGGCAAGTCAAATGACATTACCCGATGAGTGAGCCAGTAGATGCAGGTCGGTGGAGGTGGCCAACCGAGATGCAGTCATTCCTCTGAATCTAACCTCTGTGGTACAACATATTATGAATGACAGCAGAGGACATAGGAATGAGGACTAGGGAATTGACCAAAGCCATACACCATTCACCGATGACATCTTACGAGCAGAATTCCCCAGAAGATTCAATAGCCCAGATGAACCAATATGACGGTACCACCGATCCACAACAGCATCTAATGAGCTACCTGTGGCATATGGAGGTGGCGGTGGCTCCCGACACTATCAAATGCAAAGCCTTTCCAGTCTTTTTGAGTGGAGTGGAACTCATGTGGTTTGTACGCCTACCTGCGAGGTCGTACCCGAGTTTTGAAGACTTGAGTGAGAATTTTTTTAATCAATTCCGTCTTTGTGCCACTAAATCAAAGCATGTCATATCTCTTTTGATGGTAAAGCAGGGGAGGGGAAAGTCCTTGAGAAACTATCTCGATCGATTCAATCGGGCTGCCACCGAAGTAAGCAACCCTAATCACGAAACTATCCTGATGGCAATGGTCGATAGCATCGATAAGCTAATAGAATTCAGAAAGTATTTGATCAGAAAGCCACCCACAACGATTGAAACATTCTATGAAAAGGCCAACATCCGATTAGGGAGGAGGATGCACAACTAGAAGAGGAGGATAGGCCGAAAGATACATCCACATCACCGATCCAGAATAAAGTCGCGGTTAAACAGTCCAGGGATAACTCAAGAAAAGTAGAAGTGAATGTTGGGAACCGTGGCAAACCAAATGGTGAAGGATCGAAAGAAGCCAATGGGAAATCTGGACAAAGGGGGAACATCAGAAAGCAATCCCGGTTCCAGGTATTTGAAACTTATATAGCCTTAACGACACGCTCGAGAATATTTACATCGATACCTGTAGCACAGTCCAGTATAAGAAGCCGCCCCTATGTGAACCAACTGAGAAGGGGCGGGCGACTTGGAAGTATTGCTTATTTCATGAAATTTTCAGTCATATGACCAACGAATGCCGACATCTTTACGATATCATTAAGAAAATAATTCAATAAGGAAAGCTTGATGAATATAAAACAGCCTCAAGAGACAGGTAACAAGGGACTTCAGCATCCAAGCAAGGTCAAGCCACACCTCGAGCTACCACCCAAGAAAAGGGGAAAGGGATAATCACCAACGCCATAGTTGGAGGACCACACCCTGCAGGGTTCAACGTAAGGACTATAGAGCAATATGTAAATTCTTCAAAACACCTTGACGTTGCAGAGACTAGAATCCCTGAAGTTGTAAGCCCCATAAAGAAGGAAAATGGAGGAAGAAGATGCTATCTTCCGAGAAAGGGAAGCAATTGGCATAGAGGCTCCAACGGTCGACCCACTAGTAATAACACAATCATAGGCCCGACAATAGCGAGGAAGGTGCTGATTGACAATGGGAGTTCAGTCAACATATTGTTTAAGCAAGCTTATGATCAAATGGAGTTAGAGCTGAAAGACTTGGAGCCATGCACCGGCCAGATATGCAGCTTCAGTGGATCCTCCACCAAGCCTATTGGAATGATCAAGCTATCTGTGGAATTAGGAGACGGAGATCGGAGGAGGGTACGACTCCTGCCACTTGTTGTCATGGACATCGACTCCCGATACAATGTGTTCTTAGGGCGGTCAGATTTAATGGAGTTTAGAGCCTGCATCGCCCTCTGGTGCCTGTTGTTGAAATTCCCAACTGATGGTGGAATTGGGATGGTGCGTGGGGAGCAAGTGATGGGGCGAGCTTGCTATTTAGCGAAGTGGAAAGATCTGGAGAACAAGAATAGAAAACAGTCAAAAGATAATCCTCTCCCTACGAAGGGGAAGGAGGCATAACAATTACAGATATCATCCCGTTCGGGACCGTCCATTTACGAATTTGAGGATATCGGCCCCAGAGAGGACGAAGAACCAGGATGTAGAAAGGCAACCCCAAATGAGGCTACTATGGAAATTTCGATCGATGGAGATGACCCTACCAAGGTTCTAAAGATTTGGACCCACCTCGATCCCTTCTAGACGAGGGAATTAACAATATTTCTCCGTGCAAACCTCGACGTGTTTGCATGGACCCACGCAGACATGTGTGGAATTTCACCCTCCGTTATAACTCACTCCCTCGGCATTAGTCCAAAGTGTACACCCATAAAGCAAAAGAAACGGATGCTCGGTCCCGAAAGGTCTACGGCCCTGAAAGAGGAAATTGGGAAGCTACTAGCCAATTGATTCATCCAGGACTTGACCTATCCTGATTGGACGGCTAACACAGTACTCGTGAAGAAGGCTAATGGAAAGTGGCTGACCTATATTGATTTTTCCAACTTAAATAAAGCCTTCCCTAAAGACAACTTCTCATTACCTAGGATCGATCAGTTGGTTGACTCTATCGCAGGACACGAACTGTTATCATTCATGGATGCATATTTGGGATACAACCAGATCGCTATGCATGTTCCCGACCAAGAGCACACCAGCTTCATCACTGACCTTGGGTTGTATTGTTACGTAGTAATTCCCTTTGGACTAAAGAATGCTGGGGCAACCTATCAACGATTGGTTAATCGGATTTTTCGTGATCAGATAGGGAAGACAATGGAGGTATATGTGGACAACATGCTAGTAAAATCAAGACAATCCTCCGACCACATAAGCAACTTGTCAGAAATGTTCGGTATACTCCAGAGGTATGGAATGAAATTGAATCCTTTAAAATGCACCTTCGGAGTAGCATCAGGTAAGTTTCTAGGTTTCATAGTTAGCTCCTGAGAGATCGAAATTAATCCCGACCAGTTTTCGACCCTTAAGAGCATCTAGGAACCTAGAAGAATCAAGTATGTACAAAGCTTGGCAGGTAAGGTAGCAGCAATGGGTCAATTTATTTCGAAGGTGACCAACAAATGCCTACTCTTCTTTGGGTTAATTAAAAAAGGGAAACGAAACTTTGCTTGGACACCAGACTGTGTCGAAGCTTTCCAAAACCTGCTCGACCATTCGGAGAAACCCCATCCTATCCAAGCCGATCGATCATGAAGACATGTTTGTGTATTTAGCAGTATCCTCACACACGATAATTTCGATCCTAATCCGTAAAGAGAACCAGGTACAATGACTGGTTTATTATGTCAGCAAGAAATTGATAGGGGCCGAACGAAACTATTTAAAGCTCGAGAAACTCGCTTATAGTTTGTTAATAGCATCGCGAAGGCTTCGACACTATTTCCAGGCTCGTCCTATTAAAATATTCACCAACCAACCCCTTCGACAGGTCCTCCAGCGGCCCGAGGCAAGCGAAAGACTACTTAAATGGAAAATCAAGTTAAGCCAGTTTAATTTAACCTTTGTTCCAAAGAAATCCATCCGAGGGAAAGCCCTAGCCGATTTCATAACTGAATTTACAACCCTGGAAGATGAAGACTTAGAAGATAATACCGAACCCTCGGATATCAAGCCAAAGCCAACAGTCTGGAAACTGTATACAGATGGAGCCCATAATGATCGGCGTTCGGGTGCTAGTGTAGTATTGTTGTCGCCTGAAGGAAGATCAGTTTATTATGCCCTGAGATTAGAATCTTTAGCAACAAACAATGATTCCGACTATGAGGCTTTGAATGCCAGGCTCAAACTTGCGAGGAACCTGAAAATAACGTCGCTCGAGATTTTTTGTGATTCATAATATGTGGTATGTCAAGTTCGGAAGGAATATCTTACCAAAGGAGCTTGACTGACCTCCTATCTTAAGCAGGTCGAAAAATTATTGTGTGATTTCGACCAGTACAGCATCTCTCACATTCCTAGAGATGAAAATCAAAAGGCAGATAGTTTGGCAAAGCTAGCCAGTTCAGACCACCCAGGCAAAAACAGAGCTAGTTCTTATAGAGACCTTGAGCATACCGAGCATTGAACAGATGGAAGTTGACAAAACTGAGACCGAGATGTAAAGAGAATCTTGGATGACTCCTATTAAGAATTTTCTCTTACACGACACACTTCCTGGAAAAAGAAACGAGAGACGAGTCATCGTGCGACATGCTTCTGGATATGTAATTCAACAGAATCAACTATATAGAAGAGGTTTCTCCGTTCCCATGTTTTGGTGTGTGGCTAATGATGATATCAAAAGGATATTAAGAGAGGTACACGAAGGGGGTTGTGGAGCACACACTGGGGAAAAGACCCTGGCCAGAAAAGTGTTTCCATATGGGTACTTCTGGCCGACCATCAACAAAGACGCAACCAACTACTCCAAAAGATGCGATAAATGCCAAAGGTTCGCGTGAATCCAACGAGCTCCTCCAACATGTATTACCCAAATGGTCAGCCCTTATCCATTCATCGTATGGGGAATAGACATCACCATAAACTTACCCACTTTGAAGGGAGGCGCTCGGTATGCGATCGCGATAGTAGATTATTTCACGAAGTGGGCGGAGGCCGAGCAGATGACCACAATCACAACAAAACGAGCCATCAACTTCATCGTAAGGAATATCATATGTCGATATGGGATACCTCGGACTATTATCATAGATAACGGGACTCGGTTTGACAGCTCAGAATTCAAGGACTTCTGCAAAAAATATCATATCGAGAAGAAATATATTGTGGTTGCTCACCCGCAGTCTAATGGACAAGTTGAAGTGGTCAATAAAATTATTAAAACCATTCCGAAGAAGCGGCTAGAGCGAGCTAAGAGTAAATGGGTCGACGAATTACCTCTAGCTCTTTGGGCATATCGCACTACCCATACGACAACTACTGGTCATACTCCCTTCGCCCTATCTTATGGTTCGGAAGCTGTCTGATAGAACTTGAAGTCCCATCTCATCGAACGGCTTACTATAACCCATTGTCTGATAAAGCTATTCTCTTAACATCACTGGACACGATTGACGAGAAAAGGGAAGAAGCAAATCTCCGTACTGAAGCTCACAGACGAAGAATTGCACGATACTATAACAAAAAGGTCCGACCAAAGACTTTCGATATTGGCTGACGACTGTTGATGGCGAGACTTTTCAAAGAGCATAAAATGCAGAGCATTTACGACCTTATCTTTCTTAAGATTTATAGTTTCTCCACTATTTTATTTGTTTTAGTGTTGTAATAAGAAGTGATTTATTTATTGCAGTATTTTATGAATAAAAGGCTCTTTTCCTGCTCTGAGCCATTACTATAATAACTAAATGTTGTGATTCGACCAAACTTAGCTCAAATCCTGATGCCCTGACATGCCAACCCGGGACAAGGTGAGCCGAAAACATTAGGAGGATAAAGAAATATCGATCGAAAACTTGGATTGATCAATTAACTTTTGGCCCCCACTTTGCCGACTGGAAGTGGGGATGACATCGACCCAGATACAATGACTAGTTGTTTATGAGTCCAAATCCCTCGAGTTGAGATGGAGTGCATAAAATGGGCGAGTGTGAAAGGTGCACCCAACAAGAGACCACTCGATCACTGGAAATCTAACCCTCACCGACTAGAGAATGAGTATAAAAGACTAAAGGGACTCCTACTTAGGAATGTCCGATAACCGGACTAGAGTTGTTCGATCCTAAGTATGACTGAAGGACCTGACAACCGAGCCTTTCCCCCAATGCAGATGGTCAAGAGATAACCATCGAAAAGTTAAGACAAATTGGGGATTATGACATTACCCTCGTTTTAACATTTTAGCAACAGCGCACATAAAAGGAAGCACAAACTTCAGACCAATGCCAACCATAACATACTTATAAAATTTTGTTATATGTAGGTACAACCAATTGTCATCTACAAACCAGATTACAAGTCTTAATAACAAATAACGTGAGGACCGCACTCGCAAAAGACTTCCAAAGGGCCTAAAATTAAAATTACAACAAAAGAAATTTAAAATGAAGGTGATGTATCCCCACGCTCAATCATGTCTACTGCTCTTTCTACTTGGCCATTTCCACTACTTCCTCGGTGCTCAGTCTACATCGTGATCCCCCAAGTGTGCTTCCAATGGAACGAGGAACTGGTGTTGAGCCTTATTCTTGTGGGATAGGTAAATCCACAATAGGAGGAGCCCCGGTCAAAGAAAGGATAGTGTAGGGGATAGCTTGGATGGGATGAATATTCATAGGATCTTCGGATGGTTCGGGCTTCATGGATGAAATGTCCTTCTCACGTTGAGCCTTAATATCAGCCATGGATGGATGAATACCTCCCTCGGACTCCCTAATAATCTCGATGTCGTCGTCCTCCGATGGTCCTTTATCGATCATCTTCTCCATCAAGACTTCGGTCGCATACCCAGCACTACTCTTCTCTCCGGCAACAATCTCTGCCTCAACACTCTCCTTCGCCAATGAAGCACCTACAATGGAAAACATAAGTCAAGGTCGGACAAGTAAATTTAAGAAAAGTACATGAGCTTACCTCCAATATCGGACTTGGTCGGCTGGTCTTCCATGACCCTGGCTGGCTCGGGGGGAGGGATAGATGTCCAACCCATCTGCATATTTACAGGAGGAAAAGAGAGGGATACTTTGGTCCAACTGCTACCAACTTCTTTCTTGGGGACCCACTTCCCCTTTAGTATACAAAGTTTAGCTTCTACTGGCTTCTTCTCTTGGCTCCTTCCCTCAGCCAACACCGACCACTCACCAACATCCAAGAACCGGGTCATCAAAGCCTCTTCATCCATTGACTGCCCTTTGGCTGCGACTCTCTCTTCTCTCAAAATGATTTCCCAAGTATCGGTCAACACCGTGGGGTATCTCGGTAACCAATACAAGTCCCTATGATGAAGAACCCTTGTGAAAAATGTAAGAGCTTGACGCCCACATTCATTATTTATTTCTGATACCTCCCAGCATGATCATCTTTGATGGTATGAATGTCAATATCATGTTGAAGATTTATATTGTTAGTTGACTCGATCGCAGCAACAACAATTTCTTCGGCCAGATTTTTGGATAACTCAGATGAATAAAGAAGAGCCTTAAGATTCTGCACCTCTAGGCCCAGTCGACCTTTTCCATCCCTCATGGATTCGACCTCGCCCTTCAAAGAATTACATTCTTGGCTTTTCTGTTGGAATTGGGCATTCAAATCTTCGGCCGCCTTTTCATATCCCTCCTTATCGGCCATTACCCGCAACTCATAATCTTTAATTTTCTTCTCATAGAGCCCGAAGGTTCTCTTATCACAAGCTATATCCCTCTTCAGACCAACATCCTCGGTTAGCTTGTCCTTTAGTACTCCGCTTACTTGCTTGGCATATTTATACACCATGTCATATTGAGAAAGAACATGGTCGAGGTTGTTTCGAATACTACGGCAGAAGCTATGTGATAATGGTTGTAACTCGAAGGCAGGTTCAATTTCGGCAAAGATGATATCAGGAAAGTCTCGTTCTAGTTCTTTAACTCGATCGCTGGAGGAAGGATCGACCGGGAGCCTGAGGCGACTTAACACGGCCCGAGAATGTTCAGCTTTCTCACCACCCCTGGGTATCTTATCTTGATGACAGGGGGAAAGCCGAAGCTCGGGGGACTTATTTTCTTCTTGCACATGCTCCCAGGTTCTTCTTTTTCCTCCATGGCCCAATCATGATTTCCCAAACTTCTTTTCTTCTGCTTGTTTTGGTCTCGATTCAACTCTCTCTCTTTCTCTGTCTCTCTCTCTCTTTTTCTTTTTTCTCCTTGTTTTTATCTTTTTTCTTCTTCCTTTCATCTCTTTCGTCTCTATCATCATCTCCTTGCCTAACTTCTTGCAAGGCCGGCTAGACTGGCGTGGCCTCTACTGAGATGGAAGCAAAGAGGTTGCCATAAAACTCCTCGTTCATTTCCTCTGAGAAAAGAAAAGAAATCATAATGGGTCCAGTTGATATTTAATTTATACAAGAAAAAATGGTACTGTGACGTGCAGTGCAAATGCTATGTGGCAAGTTATTTAGGTTGACCCTGTACTGAGGTTAGGATCGTACCTTCGACACCTTCTTGTTCAGTTGGAAAAGACATCCCCTCGTTCTGATTGGCAAAAAATTCGTTTGGGTCTAAGCTATGTCAGGAAAGAATGGTCTCTAGCATCTGCAGCTTCTCCAGACCATGTAGAGGAGATGCGGCATGTTCTTCCTGTAAGCCATGGACCGTAGAAGAATCTTTCTCGACCTCAGAATCTCTCGAGTGATCCTCAATGGGGTTCTCTTTGGCTGGCTCCCCTCGTACTTTCTTTGGAACATTCTCAGCAGAACCCTTCTCTCTTTTTCGAAACTTGGCCTCTCGACGCTCGGCCTCTCGAACCCGTCTTTTGAAAGTAGGCTTTTTTGGATGGAGTTTCTTGTTCTCCCTAAGCGAGGGTTGTATGGAGGATTCCCCGACCAAATGGGTCACCTGTGTATCATCTGGTTTTCTTTTTGCTGGGGCCACTTCACCCTGACTCGGTGTAGTCGATCTAGATCCCTCCTTCTTGGATCTGATTGTTATATTCTCATTAAGTAGAGCATACTGATGAAGTTGTTTATCAGACAAGCACTCCCAAAAATTCCGCTACTTAAACTTCAACTTGACCAGCTGCCTGTAACGCCTTTCAAACACTTTATCATTCGTCCTTATTAGGTCACCCCTGCGAAAGAAATGGTCGGTATAAAAAACTACATAATGGATGTATCGGGCATTAAAGAAACTTACTGCATTGAAGCCAATATCGAGCATACCCCGGCTGTTCTTTTAACCAAAACATTTCCGCTTTGGGTCGCCCACCTTGCTCGGAACTTTTTCAATAATTTTCCAACCTCGGGTAGCTTCGAAGTAAAGAAAGGAGGGATACTGCTTCTCGTTGTGTCTGAAGTAAAAGAAGAAGGCCAAGTCATCAAAGGTTGGAGGGTACCTGGGTAGCCCAGGTGCCTCATGAATAGGTAGTAAAGAGATAACAGGTTGCTACATGCAATTGGATGGAACTGCATTGGGGCCAAATTCATCCGAAGTAAGAAGTCAACAATAAATGAAGGAAAAGGGTGGATAGCTCCAACATTGCACATGGGGAGAGATAGTGCCATATAGCCCTCTGGAGGAATGTGAGGTCGATCATCTTCTTCGGGAAGAAGGACATTTACAAAAGGAATATTGTGCTTAGCGGTCACGTTTTGCAGTCATTCGAGAGTTATTTCGCTCCCCAAAGCGTCCGGGGGGTTACTTAGAATCTCTGCACCTAGAAGCATGTAGGGTGCTATTGGAACAAGTGTTGCTTCATTCAACTCAACTGTAACTTCAGGAGGAGGCAGTGAACCCGTCGACCGACCTTAGGAGTTGTTATCGGAATTGGATTCTAGATTAGTCGAAGACTCAGAGGTACTATCTACTTTGACAGACAAGGGTACCCAACCCATACTTAAGGTTGCCTCATGTCTTGACCATTATCGATTAAAGGTTATCGAGCTGAAATTTAAGATTGATTCAAAGGGGGTTAGTTCCACTGTACAGTACTATCTCGGCAAATGACAAACAATAGAAATCACAATTTGTTCTCATATGTTAGATTGTACAAAGGTCGCTATCTTTATCACCACCCTCTCAAATACTGCCATGTGTCCAAGGGTTTAAAAATACCCTGACACACGAGACACTATGATAGGGCGGGAAAACCTCTCCACCTCTCTGACATTTTGGGATTGGCGGTTCCAACGCCATCGGATCTCACTAAAATGGCATCAAACCTGCCATAGACGGTCGCATCGCTGTTGACTCCGGCGATCCGATGCCGATAATCCAAATTGGTGATTACATGGGGCCCAAATTACGACAAAAACATGGAGAGAAGAGAGATCTTACACAAGAATTATGTCGAAGTGTTTCGAAAAAATAAAGAACTAATTTTTACCTGGAAAAGATGATCTTGGTTGGAGGCGATAATCTTTCTTCTTCATCTTCTACTGGAGCAGTAAATCTGTTTTAGCAATAGGAAAAAGTAAAAAGTAAAAGATAAAAAGGGTTTTCCTTTTATAGTATGATGGGGTGACCATTTGCATTCGATTGACATGACCCGCGGATCAAACCCGGCTAACGTGTAAAGCCACCATCGAGTCGAGGTTAGCTGAAAAGACGGTTGACAGTAAGGCGTCATTATTGCCTAAGCTCGTTTAAGTTTCCAAAATGGCTGATAGACTCATCTCAATTTACAAAGTTCATTAAACGGGAGGCTAAAACCGACCTGTGGAATTCTTCAGTTAACATGGAAAATTTTGTCTGGAGCGTGTGTTTACAAAGTATGTCCCATCTCCAACGTAACATACTTTGGGGGACAAAGTGTTGATGGGCCTTTTGGATAGCCCATCAACACTCGACAATGCTACGGGACCGTGCCTTGGATTCCCGAAGTAGGTAACCAAAGTCAAGAAGTGGGCCGACCGATGAGGTCCGTCACTTGAATTTATCACCCATACTAGACGCAGTCCAAGAGAAGCCCATTGCGATCAGGCCTACTTAGCCATATCATACCCAACTGCAAACCTGATGCCCGCTTGAAGAATAGCTCACGTCTGACCTTACCCGTTCCAAGCCATCTGAATCGGATGGATCGATTGCCACCTATTGCTGCTAATTCAAGGAGTAACAATTTCTCAGGAGAAAATTGCTTCTTCAGACTTAACCACTCTTTTGGAACCTACAACACGTGTCCAAGCCGGCTCAAGTGTTGTGTCATTTATAAATACCCCTTTTGGACTCAGAAGAAAGGGCCTTTGGAAGTTTAATTACTTTAGCTTTCATATATTTGTTGATTTCTCATTGTACTGCCTTTGTAACTATTTTGTCTAATAGGTTAAAGAGTATATAAGAGATTATAAGTGGAAGTAGGCTCATTAATGCCGAAACACTATAAATTTGTGTGTGATTTTCTCTATTTATAGTTTTTACAATCATTTATCTTCATTTATTCTCTACATAACCCTTTCTTTGGGTGTTGTGCCAATTTTTGGTGTCAGCACCATCCAATCACACCCTTTTCTCTCTGCCAACTGTCCTTAGAATTAATGGCTCCTCGAAATTCAAAATGCTTTAGATAATCGCCGTGCCTTTTCACAAAAGAGATTCCACCTCCATCACCAATCATTACTACAACGCTATCAGAACCACTGCCTTACCATCAGATTGCAATTCCGGCGAACTCGACGTTGGCGATTCAGATCATCGATTATATTGGATGCAAATTGAAATGGAAAAAGAAAAAGGGGGAAGGTTTGTGTGTGAAATCATATTAAAATGTGTTTAAAGGCAAGAAAGGGAAAATTAGTTCATACCTGCGGAGAAATCAGTAGAAATAGTCTTGATCTTCAACAAAAGAGATTTCTCCTATTCCTTTGAAAAATAACAGATTCGGATGTAGTAAAGAAGTAAAAGTAAATAATGGGAGTGGACCCGCCTTTTATAATAGAATGAAGGGACTCTTCATATTTTGTTGATATGACCATTGAATGTGACTACAGGGTTAACGTGTCAACCCAGTAACAAGCCAAACCAAGCGAATAGACATATAACTGCAAAGCCTCATCATTTCTTGGATTAGCGATAATTTCTAAAATATCCAAACCGATTGATCCTTGGTTCATGTTATTCAAAAAAGGGGGTGGGGCGTTTTTAAGCTGATGCAAATGTGGTCTTCCGATTTCCCTATGAGATGATCCAGAGTGAGAAATTACAAAACATGGCTCATTCTTAAACGCGACATGCTTTTGGGGGGCAAAGTGTTGACCAACTTTTTGGTAAGGCATTCAAGATTCGTCGACGTAACAAACTTCGGCTAAAGTGGCTTGGAAGACTGAGTTACCCCGACCCGAGAACCAGTCGACCGACGGGTGGCCCCACCTAAACCTAAGACTTAAGTTAAATGTGAAGACCCGTAACTTCCCCGTAAAGGAAAGCGACGGATAATTCGAGAACAAACCACAACAGAACGCATACAGAAGAACATTTCACTATATATTACAACAGTGCATCAGATTACAAGAATATACAGAGTATGAATAAATATTACACAGAAATATCAGAGATTTAAATTACATTTAAATACATAGCAGCGGAAAATAATACAATACCCAACTAGAATGAGATATACGGATACAAAGCTTTCCGGATATCGTTCCAGCTGTAAACCAGGATCCTGTGAATATAAATCTGCAAAACCAAAACTACTAGCTGCCCGTGTCAAAATAGGGGCACCCAGAGTTTAGGTTAAAACAATAAACTCCAGGTCAGTCATGTGACTGGTGTGAGAACTAAAACAGTTAATCTTTATTTTGAAAGTTAGGTAAATCAAGGGACCACGCCGTATAACACGGAACGGGTTTCCTCCCAAGAATACCAGTGCTTAAAACAAACAGCGCAATGCTAAATAAAGAAAAATGAAGCTGTTATAAGACCCAGGTCCTATCACACAATGCAATCGCAAGCCGGGGGATAGGGTTTTCCCTTATAACAGCCAAAGCATGCTTGATACGTCTAAAACAAATCTTTTGATACTATTATAAGTGCATAGTGTATAAAACAACTTCAAATCATAAGTATCAATCATAGGCGACATGAGCGTCCCATGCCACTATGTCGCCATATATAGGTTTACAAATAAAACCGCAAATGTCACGTATCTGGAAATTGGATTTCCGTCTATGAACCGAGGCAAAAGATAGTCCTCAACCGATTCGAGACGCTCTAGCCCGCCCCTCAGGAACAGCCGCAACTGCCCCTTGGATCCTCAGGGCCGGTCCACACGGAGTGGATTATTATGCCTGAACACTACGTCTCCCCACCCTATGGGGTGTAAGTCTGGTCCGTCAGCCGACCAGAATGCATTCGGCCGAAACCGATATAACCGAGGCGCCTCGCAACAGCAACAACCACATAAGTCAAACTCGTCAGGGCGTGTAAAACCACTGACGCCACTTCTAGCTAGAAAGAAACGCATGCCCTCCCTGACGTCCGTCTCCCGTTTTTGATTCATACCGGGTGTGAAACACGCGAGGTAAACGTTACACAAAGCTACGCCACAAAGGCCGTGCTTTGATCATCACCACAAGACTTTGCTTTTCAACAGAAGCCTTGATCATTTGCATCTTAGCATGCCACACAGGCAAACCATCCTATGCAACCGATATCAGTCACACAGAACGAAATCCGATGTCAGACACACAGTCCATTTACAAGTCCGTTCTGGGTCTGAACGAAACCGGAGGCACCTAGTACCCCGCATATCCATCGATCTCCAAGTACGTCTGGACGATCACCAACTGTTTCCATCTTCTTGGGTGTACAGCCCAATCAAGATCATCAGTTATCACCCAAACGACGTGAAGACCTCCGGTCTTCGACCATCGTCTTCATCTTCGACTTATCGTCGTATCAGTTATTCAGAATGGGATAAACCCGGTCTTTCCGAATAACTCGCGTATATATTATAAAAGTGTTACACAAACACAACATACGCCTCATTCCAATTCATTAGTCACTAACCGTAAATTAATCAAGAGAATAATTCCCCAAATATTAACCCCGAAGGCCGAAACCAACATCAGATCAATATCCAGAAAACCATTCTGCTTAGCTAACCGACAGTTAGTTTCTAAATTTCACGTTCAAATCTAATTAAAGATTTAACTATCGCCTGGAGCAAAACTGGTGATACTCCATTCTCGATCTTTTCAATCTAATTAAAGATTCATTAAAACTCCACTTAGTTTTAATCTGTGACTGGGTTAAAGAATCAGTGTCATTTAAAACACGGTTCACGATAAACCCAAAATCACGTTCCATTAATTATCGGGTTAAAGAACAAGTGTTGTTTAAAACACTGTTCACGATAAACCCAAAAATCAATACCAATTCAATTCCAATTAAATATCATTTAATTGGTACACTTCATTAAATCTAAATAAAAAGATTTAATCTTTTCTCAACTGGGTTCAAGAACAGTGTTAGTGAAGACACCATTCACGACAAACCCAAATCACATTCGATATTCAATTCCAATTAAATATTATTTAATTGGTACACTTCATTAAATCTAAATAAAAAGATTTAATCTTTTTTCAACTGGGTTCAAGAACAGTGTTAGTGAAGACACCATTCACGACAAACCCAAATCACAATCGATATTCAATACAAGGCTCTGAATAGAAAATATATCAGCTTATATTCAATATCGAATTCTTACGACTAACAAATGTCGTATTGGAAATAACGATATCAATATATATCTTTCAAATTTCCATAACAACACCTGTATAATCACGAATTCTAACATCGAAATATTCCGAAGACAATTTCGATTCAAATCCACTCCAATGCAATCATTGGAAATTTTGGTTATTTTTAAAACCCTTTTCGAATTCAATTTATTTATTTAAAAATAAATAGAATTATAATTCTAGTTCAAAACTAGTTCATTTCGATAAAAATCCATTTTTATCTTTTCAAATATGGAGTTTTTCATCCCAATTCTTTCTAAATCATTTCTTATGATTTTACACAAATTATTACTATTTTTAATAATTTTATCAAGGCCCGTACAGTCGATTTCCACCAATGGCCATCGAACTGCACGTATAGCGACCTTTTTCCAATTTGATTTGGACATAATTCCAAATCCAACCGTTAGATTTCTAATTTATCACATTCGTTAGAAAGCTCTTTTCGATACGAACCCAACGGTTCCGGTTTTAGGAGAATCCGACGGTCGGATCTCCCGCAATGTCCGTTTGAAATAAATGGTCGAAATTCACGAACTGCCGCGGCGCGGCGCGTTCTATTCAGGCCATTATATTATATATATAATATATATATAATATATTTCGTCGATTTCTATTTAAAACGAATTATATAAATAGTTTTAAATTCGTTTCAAATTCTATTTCAACTTCTATTTCAATTCAAAGCAAAATTGAATTCTTCTTTATAAATTCGTTTTAAAATTCATTTCTATTCAATTCGAATTTCAATTCAATTTGAATTCATTTCAATTCGCTTTCAATTCCATTTGAATTCGTTTTCAATTCAATTCATTTCGAAATCGTTTTCAATTCAATTCATTTCGAAATCGTTTTCAATTCAATTCATTTCGAAATCGTTTTCAATTCAATTCATTTCGAAATCGTTTTCAATTCAATTCATTTCGAAATCGTTTTCAATTCAATTCATTTCGAAATCGTTTTCAATTCAATTCATTTCGAAATCGTTTTCAATTCAATTCATTTCGAAATCGTTTTCAATTCAATTCATTTCGAAATCGTTTTCAATTCAATTCATTTCGAAATCGTTTTCAATTCAATTCATTTCGAAATCGTTTTCAATTCAATTCATTTCGAAATCGTTTTCAATTCAATTCATTTCGAAATCGTTTTCAATTCAATTCATTTCGAAATCGTTTTCAATTCAATT
Organism: Allium sativum; assembly: GCA_030737875.1. Lineage (NCBI taxonomy): Eukaryota > Viridiplantae > Streptophyta > Magnoliopsida > Asparagales > Amaryllidaceae > Allium > Allium sativum. Next base: position 612,933,048 of record CM060926.1, read on the forward strand.
CATTTCGAAATCGTTTTCAATTCAATTCATTTCGAAATCGTTTTCAATTCAATTCATTTCGAAATCGTTTTCAATTCAATTCATTTCGAAATCGTTTTCAAATCGATATAAATATCGTTCACGTCAAAATGGCGTCAATCTAATCAACACGGCTTCATAAATTTCTATTTTCAAATATTCTATTTCAAATATTTCCTATTGTCAAAATATTTGTTATTATCAAAATATTCTTTATTTTCACGATTGGAATGAGGCCCAATCAATTACCATATAAAATTAATTATATGGATTTTCATACAACACATGTATATAATAACATTGAAAATAATCAACCATCAACCAAAGTGCACTACACTGTATAAGCATCAAATATAGATATTCAACGCTCATAACAGCCTGTCAATCAATCGATCGACATATTTAATCAATCAGGATGAGTGAACTTCAAATTTCATCCTAACACCCGTGTGGGGTTTCAAACAATCAAACACCGATTTTTATTCGTGCAGTTGGGCGATGTGTAAAATTTATCGTCCCAATCAATATCAGTCAAATCAGTGTATATAAACAAATCGGCCGATTTGTTTATAAATATTTATTTATTCACTTTCACGTTAAAAATTATATTTTTAACGATAAAACATTTTATTTCAACATATGAATTTCTATTCAATTCATTTCATTCAATAAAATGATATTTTTATTTTTCTAACATATTTTAGAAAATTTCGGCGGCATAACGGCACGATACTAGAAACGGGACGAGGCCTAGCCTTATCCCCGGTCTAGTGAAGGCCCACGCCATTCACACATCAATCAAATCAATTCGTTATGCAAACCACAAAATTTGGAGTAAGGATCTAACCTAGCCTTACTCCTTCGCCTTATAACGGCGCACGTCTAATCCTAACCAATTTATCGATTCGATTTTTCACACCACAAACCACATTCAAACCAATATCGCAATCAATCACCAAACAGTCAAACAAACAAGTCCATGGTCTGTGGACGATTGTGTCGGGTGCTACTAAGCACCGTCTGCATCCTAGTATATATATATAACTAGAAATAAAATTGAAAGGTGAGAAATTCTCACCGAAAGCTATCCAACTTCACGGCAACTCCTTTGCAGAAGTCTTCGTCGTTTCGCCTTTTTGTCACCTTCGTTGCTGCTTTCACTACATACGTAAAAATCGAATTTTTACTTCGCTATTCAATATATAAAAATCCTGCTTTTATTTCGAAGTACACTATATAAAAATCGAATTTTTATTTCAAAATTCAATAGATAAAAATCGAATTTTTATTTCAAAGTTCAATAGATAAAAATCGAATTTTTATTTCAAAGTTCAATAGATAAAAATCGAATTTTTATTTCAAAGTTCAATAGATAAAAATCGAATTTTTATTTCAAAGTTCAATAGATAAAAATCGAATTTTTATTTCAAAGTTCAATAGATAAAAAATCGAATTTTTATTTCAAAGTTCAATAGATAAAAATCGAATTTTTATTTCAAAGTTCAATAGATAAAAATCGAATTTTTATTTCAAAGTTCAATAGATAAAAATCGAATTTTTATTTCAAAGTTCAATAGATAAAAATCGAATTTTTATTTCAAAGTTCAATATATAAAAATCAAATTTTTATTTCAAAGTTCAATAGATAAAAATCGAATTTTTATTTCAAAGTTCAATATATAAAAATCAAATTTTTATTTCAAATCTTTTTCCATTTTACAGTTTAAACCTTTCCTATTTAAAGTTTAAACCTTTTTCTATTTAAAGTTTTAAATACCTTTTTCAAATCAGTTTTAAATTTCATTTTAAAATCAGTTTTGAATACTTTTAAAAATTCAGTTTTAATATTTTTAAAATCAGTTTTGAAAATGCTTTTCAAAACAGTTTTTAAATCTTTTAAACTCAGTTTTTTATAGTTTTACAAAATTCAGTTTTTAAATCTTTATAAAATTCAGTTTTTAAAACCCTAAAAAAAACAAACAGTATTTAAACTAAAAATAATATAAATAAATAAAATAAATAAAAAGAAAAAGAACTTACCGTGTTCGTCAAAGAGGGGGGGAATCTCGCTCGAGGTGGCGCGCGTCGGAGGTGGAGTCGGCAGGGGTGGCAGCGGAGGAGGTCAAGGAGGGTGAGGCATCGGGTTTCAGAAGGTCGGAGGGGGCTTTCGGGTTCGGATTTAACGGAGGGCGCGGTCTTCGAGAAGAGGAAGGGGGAACGAGGCGCGCAGGGTATCGGGACGTCGGAGGTGAGGGCCGCCGGCCATCTGGTGGCGGTGGCGGTTGTGGCGCCGCTGGGAGCCTACGACAATTGGTGCGGGCGGATTTTCAAAATTTTCGATTTAGGTTGGAAATTATACTGGGGGGGGCGAGATAATAAAGGGGGAAGGGCTATATTAAATAATATATATTTTATTTTATTTTATTTATTTTTTTTTCCAAAAATATTGACTCTTCCATTCGAACTTCGATTCATACCCAACGACTGTCGCCCCTAGCTAATTACCCCTATTCCGAACACAATGGGATGTGTCACATAGGCCAATTCGATCGTTACGACCTGGTTTCGTTGAATTTACATTTAAATCATTATACTGAAATTTAAACGTACATTTCGAATTACCGGGGTCACATACTGACACCGAAAATTCCCGAAAAATTATTTCTAGCTTCGTATTGACGATACGGTCCTAACAAAACTAATTTCGTCGAATTCTGAGATCGTTGGAAAAATGGCCAATTTCCAGTCGATTAAAATCAACTGAAATGGTCAAAACACGTTTTCCTTTGCCACGCTCACATATTGATTCTAAAAATTATGAAATTTGGAATCTAGCAATAACTTAACATCACGGACCCAACAAAACTGGTTTCGTCGAAATCCGAGGTCGTTTGCAAAATGTCCATTTTTAAGGGCCTGAATTCCATAGCGACTATTCAGAATTTTCAACCGGACATATCTTTCAACTTCTAAAGTGAAATCTCAGTTTCTCAACTTCGTTAGAAAGATATCCTTATACAGATTCAAATATTTCTTGTTTCGTTCAATTCCGACTTATATTGAATTCTGTATATTCATTTGAAATTAGAAATCGAATTTTCGAACTACCGCGCCATTTTCTATTCCTTTTATAATTATATATAATTATTTATATTCTAACGACGACGCGTATAAATATATACGTTCGAATTATATTAAAAATAAATTTCTCGTCGATATTATTTAAAATAATCTATTTTAAATATTCAAAATTCGCTAAAATTGCCAAAATAAAAATTTTAAACTGGCCCAGAATTTCCGGGTTGTTACAATCTCCCCCACTTAAAACTTTTCGTCCCCGAAAAGGAATAAAGTCGAAAGTGGTTTGATTAATCAACTCTACGCTCGATCTGGCTTGCATTCTCTAACTTTTCAGTTTCTGAGAATTTTCAAAATCTCAAAAATTTGGCTAACACCCTAAATTTTTGAAAAATTTCGCCATAACCTCCCCTGCAATGGGAGCATCGGGGAATTTCAAATAGCTTCCCCGGTCCTTCAGATCTCAAAAAGAAAAAGAAAAAGCCAAGCGGCTAGCCAATAGGCTCACAAAATCATCATCACCCAAACAAAACAGGAAATTATGTAATAAACATGTACCTATTTGTCGGGCAAACAAATTTTATTCTCTGCTCTAGCCTCCTTGCTATGACCTGTTCAATGATATACATGTATATGCAAGCAGATGCGACCAATTTTCAATATAAGTCAATATATGATTCAATCAGGCTAATTGGTTAAAAATTATCAAACAATTTAACAAACAACACAAACATCAATCAATTAGTGAATTTAACGTTTCAAATTCATAATTTGATATATATACAAAAATCATGTTTTTGATGCCAAATCACAACGATGAATTCTAGTTATATATAAGTTTTGGGTTCTCACACCAGCCTAATGGAAATATATAGAAAATCACACCTTCGAGACACGAACATAAATACTGATGATGTCATGACAATCATCAGTACCATCTTCAGGCGACTAGAGTGTGATACTATATCTATCCAATATATTAAAATTTCGAATACACGCGGATCAGACGTATACGCAAAATCTATATATACTGGATTGTCCACATCAATATAAATAAATAATCAAATACGAATAAGTGATTTAGATTTTCAAAACAAAAATTGTTTTCATTTGAAAAATATACCCTTCACACTCGTTCTAGGATACTACTGATCCTATCTCTAACGAGTCATTCTCATTGGATATTGCTAATCCAATATCTGACGAATTCTTTCGTATGTTTCTAATGTGTCTTGTTCTCTAAGCTTTGTAAACCAAAGCTCTGATACCAACTGTGAAGACCCGTAACTTCCCCGTAAAGGAAAGCGACGGATAATTCGAGAACAAACCACAACAGAACGCATACAGAAGAACATTTCACTATATATTACAACAGTGCATCAGATTACAAGAATATACAGAGTATGAATAAATATTACACAGAAATATCAGAGATTTAAATTACATTTAAATACATAGCAGCGGAAAATAATACAATACCCAACTAGAATGAGATATACGGATACAAAGCTTTCCGGATATCGTTCCAGCTGTAAACCAGGATCCTGTGAATATAAATCTGCAAAACCAAAACTACTAGCTGCCCGTGTCAAAATAGGGGCACCCAGAGTTTAGGTTAAAACAATAAACTCCAGGTCAGTCATGTGACTGGTGTGAGAACTAAAACAGTTAATCTTTATTTTGAAAGTTAGGTAAATCAAGGGACCACGCCGTATAACACGGAACGGGTTTCCTCCCAAGAATACCAGTGCTTAAAACAAACAGCGCAATGCTAAATAAAGAAAAATGAAGCTGTTATAAGACCCAGGTCCTATCACACAATGCAATCGCAAGCCGGGGGATAGGGTTTTCCCTTATAACAGCCAAAGCATGCTTGATACGTCTAAAACAAATCTTTTGATACTATTATAAGTGCATAGTGTATAAAACAACTTCAAATCATAAGTATCAATCATAGGCGACATGAGCGTCCCATGCCACTATGTCGCCATATATAGGTTTACAAATAAAACCGCAAATGTCACGTATCTGGAAATTGGATTTCCGTCTATGAACCGAGGCAAAAGATAGTCCTCAACCGATTCGAGACGCTCTAGCCCGCCCCTCAGGAACAGCCGCAACTGCCCCTTGGATCCTCAGGGCCGGTCCACACGGAGTGGATTATTATGCCTGAACACTACGTCTCCCCACCCTATGGGGTGTAAGTCTGGTCCGTCAGCCGACCAGAATGCATTCGGCCGAAACCGATATAACCGAGGCGCCTCGCAACAGCAACAACCACATAAGTCAAACTCGTCAGGGCGTGTAAAACCACTGACGCCACTTCTAGCTAGAAAGAAACGCATGCCCTCCCTGACGTCCGTCTCCCGTTTTTGATTCATACCGGGTGTGAAACACGCGAGGTAAACGTTACACAAAGCTACGCCACAAAGGCCGTGCTTTGATCATCACCACAAGACTTTGCTTTTCAACAGAAGCCTTGATCATTTGCATCTTAGCATGCCACACAGGCAAACCATCCTATGCAACCGATATCAGTCACACAGAACGAAATCCGATGTCAGACACACAGTCCATTTACAAGTCCGTTCTGGGTCTGAACGAAACCGGAGGCACCTAGTACCCCGCATATCCATCGATCTCCAAGTACGTCTGGACGATCACCAACTGTTTCCATCTTCTTGGGTGTACAGCCCAATCAAGATCATCAGTTATCACCCAAACGACGTGAAGACCTCCGGTCTTCGACCATCGTCTTCATCTTCGACTTATCGTCGTATCAGTTATTCAGAATGGGATAAACCCGGTCTTTCCGAATAACTCGCGTATATATTATAAAAGTGTTACACAAACACAACATACGCCTCATTCCAATTCATTAGTCACTAACCGTAAATTAATCAAGAGAATAATTCCCCAAATATTAACCCCGAAGGCCGAAACCAACATCAGATCAATATCCAGAAAACCATTCTGCTTAGCTAACCGACAGTTAGTTTCTAAATTTCACGTTCAAATCTAATTAAAGATTTAACTATCGCCTGGAGCAAAACTGGTGATACTCCATTCTCGATCTTTTCAATCTAATTAAAGATTCATTAAAACTCCACTTAGTTTTAATCTGTGACTGGGTTAAAGAATCAGTGTCATTTAAAACACGGTTCACGATAAACCCAAAATCACGTTCCATTAATTATCGGGTTAAAGAACAAGTGTTGTTTAAAACACTGTTCACGATAAACCCAAAAATCAATACCAATTCAATTCCAATTAAATATCATTTAATTGGTACACTTCATTAAATCTAAATAAAAAGATTTAATCTTTTCTCAACTGGGTTCAAGAACAGTGTTAGTGAAGACACCATTCACGACAAACCCAAATCACATTCGATATTCAATTCCAATTAAATATTATTTAATTGGTACACTTCATTAAATCTAAATAAAAAGATTTAATCTTTTTTCAACTGGGTTCAAGAACAGTGTTAGTGAAGACACCATTCACGACAAACCCAAATCACAATCGATATTCAATACAAGGCTCTGAATAGAAAATATATCAGCTTATATTCAATATCGAATTCTTACGACTAACAAATGTCGTATTGGAAATAACGATATCAATATATATCTTTCAAATTTCCATAACAACACCTGTATAATCACGAATTCTAACATCGAAATATTCCGAAGACAATTTCGATTCAAATCCACTCCAATGCAATCATTGGAAATTTTGGTTATTTTTAAAACCCTTTTCGAATTCAATTTATTTATTTAAAAATAAATAGAATTATAATTCTAGTTCAAAACTAGTTCATTTCGATAAAAATCCATTTTTATCTTTTCAAATATGGAGTTTTTCATCCCAATATTTTCTAAATCATTTCTTATGATTTTACACAAATTATTACTATTTTTAATAATTTTATCAAGGCCCGTACAGTCGATTTCCACCAATGGCCATCGAACTGCACGTATAGCGACCTTTTTCCAATTTGATTTGGACATAATTCCAAATCCAACCGTTAGATTTCTAATTTATCACATTCGTTAGAAAGCTCTTTTCGATACGAACCCAACGGTTCCGGTTTTAGGAGAATCCGACGGTCGGATCTCCCGCAATGTCCGTTTGAAATAAATGGTCGAAATTCACGAACTGCCGCGGCGCGGCGCGTTCTATTCAGGCCATTATATTATATATATAATATATATATAATATATTTCGTCGATTTCTATTTAAAACGAATTATATAAATAGTTTTAAATTCGTTTCAAATTCTATTTCAACTTCTATTTCAATTCAAAGCAAAATTGAATTCTTCTTTATAAATTCGTTTTAAAATTCATTTCTATTCAATTCGAATTTCAATTCAATTTGAATTCATTTCAATTCGCTTTCAATTCCATTTGAATTCGTTTTCAATTCAATTCATTTCGAAATCGTTTTCAATTCAATTCATTTCGAAATCGTTTTCAATTCAATTCATTTCGAAATCGTTTTCAATTCAATTCATTTCGAAATCGTTTTCAATTCAATTCATTTCGAAATCGTTTTCAATTCAATTCATTTCGAAATCGTTTTCAATTCAATTCATTTCGAAATCGTTTTCAATTCAATTCATTTCGAAATCGTTTTCAATTCAATTCATTTCGAAATCGTTTTCAATTCAATTCATTTCGAAATCGTTTTCAATTCAATTCATTTCGAAATCGTTTTCAATTCAATTCATTTCGAAATCGTTTTCAATTCAATTCATTTCGAAATCGTTTTCAATTCAATTCATTTCGAAATCGTTTTCAATTCAATTCATTTCGAAATCGTTTTCAATTCAATTCATTTCGAAATCGTTTTCAAATCGATATAAATATCGTTCACGTCAAAATGGCGTCAATCTAATCAACACGGCTTCATAAATTTCTATTTTCAAATATTCTATTTCAAATATTTCCTATTGTCAAAATATTTGTTATTATCAAAATATTCTTTATTTTCACGATTGGAATGAGGCCCAATCAATTACCATATAAAATTAATTATATGGATTTTCATACAACACATGTATATAATAACATTGAAAATAATCAACCATCAACCAAAGTGCACTACACTGTATAAGCATCAAATATAGATATTCAACGCTCATAACAGCCTGTCAATCAATCGATCGACATATTTAATCAATCAGGATGAGTGAACTTCAAATTTCATCCTAACACCCGTGTGGGGTTTCAAACAATCAAACACCGATTTTTATTCGTGCAGTTGGGCGATGTGTAAAATTTATCGTCCCAATCAATATCAGTCAAATCAGTGTATATAAACAAATCGGCCGATTTGTTTATAAATATTTATTTATTCACTTTCACGTTAAAAATTATATTTTTAACGATAAAACATTTTATTTCAACATATGAATTTCTATTCAATTCATTTCATTCAATAAAATGATATTTTTATTTTTCTAACATATTTTAGAAAATTTCGGCGGCATAACGGCACGATACTAGAAACGGGACGAGGCCTAGCCTTATCCCCGGTCTAGTGAAGGCCCACGCCATTCACACATCAATCAAATCAATTCGTTATGCAAACCACAAAATTTGGAGTAAGGATCTAACCTAGCCTTACTCCTTCGCCTTATAACGGCGCACGTCTAATCCTAACCAATTTATCGATTCGATTTTTCACACCACAAACCACATTCAAACCAATATCGCAATCAATCACCAAACAGTCAAACAAACAAGTCCATGGTCTGTGGACGATTGTGTCGGGTGCTACTAAGCACCGTCTGCATCCTAGTATATATATATAACTAGAAATAAAATTGAAAGGTGAGAAATTCTCACCGAAAGCTATCCAACTTCACGGCAACTCCTTTGCAGAAGTCTTCGTCGTTTCGCCTTTTTGTCACCTTCGTTGCTGCTTTCACTACATACGTAAAAATCGAATTTTTACTTCGCTATTCAATATATAAAAATCCTGCTTTTATTTCGAAGTACACTATATAAAAATCGAATTTTTATTTCAAAATTCAATAGATAAAAATCGAATTTTTATTTCAAAGTTCAATAGATAAAAATCGAATTTTTATTTCAAAGTTCAATAGATAAAAATCGAATTTTTATTTCAAAGTTCAATAGATAAAAATCGAATTTTTATTTCAAAGTTCAATAGATAAAAATCGAATTTTTATTTCAAAGTTCAATAGATAAAAAATCGAATTTTTATTTCAAAGTTCAATAGATAAAAATCGAATTTTTATTTCAAAGTTCAATAGATAAAAATCGAATTTTTATTTCAAAGTTCAATAGATAAAAATCGAATTTTTATTTCAAAGTTCAATAGATAAAAATCGAATTTTTATTTCAAAGTTCAATATATAAAAATCAAATTTTTATTTCAAAGTTCAATAGATAAAAATCGAATTTTTATTTCAAAGTTCAATATATAAAAATCAAATTTTTATTTCAAATCTTTTTCCATTTTACAGTTTAAACCTTTCCTATTTAAAGTTTAAACCTTTTTCTATTTAAAGTTTTAAATACCTTTTTCAAATCAGTTTTAAATTTCATTTTAAAATCAGTTTTGAATACTTTTAAAAATTCAGTTTTAATCTTTTTAAAATCAGTTTTGAAAATGCTTTTCAAAACAGTTTTTAAATCTTTTAAACTCAGTTTTTTATAGTTTTACAAAATTCAGTTTTTAAATCTTTATAAAATTCAGTTTTTAAAACCCTAAAAAAAACAAACAGTATTTAAACTAAAAATAATATAAATAAATAAAATAAATAAAAAGAAAAAGAACTTACCGTGTTCGTCAAAGAGGGGGGGAATCTCGCTCGAGGTGGCGCGCGTCGGAGGTGGAGTCGGCAGGGGTGGCAGCGGAGGAGGTCAAGGAGGGTGAGGCATCGGGTTTCAGAAGGTCGGAGGGGGCTTTCGGGTTCGGATTTAACGGAGGGCGCGGTCTTCGAGAAGAGGAAGGGGGAACGAGGCGCGCAGGGTATCGGGACGTCGGAGGTGAGGGCCGCCGGCCATCTGGTGGCGGTGGCGGTTGTGGCGCCGCTGGGAGCCTACGACAATTGGTGCGGGCGGATTTTCAAAATTTTCGATTTAGGTTGGAAATTATACTGGGGGGGGGGGCGAGATAATAAAGGGGGAAGGGCTATATTAAATAATATATATTTTATTTTATTTTATTTATTTTTTTTTCCAAAAATATTGACTCTTCCATTCGAACTTCGATTCATACCCAACGACTGTCGCCCCTAGCTAATTACCCCTATTCCGAACACAATGGGATGTGTCACATAGGCCAATTCGATCGTTACGACCTGGTTTCGTTGAATTTACATTTAAATCATTATACTGAAATTTAAACGTACATTTCGAATTACCGGGGTCACATACTGACACCGAAAATTCCCGAAAAATTATTTCTAGCTTCGTATTGACGATACGGTCCTAACAAAACTAATTTCGTCGAATTCTGAGATCGTTGGAAAAATGGCCAATTTCCAGTCGATTAAAATCAACTGAAATGGTCAAAACACGTTTTCCTTTGCCACGCTCACATATTGATTCTAAAAATTATGAAATTTGGAATCTAGCAATAACTTAACATCACGGACCCAACAAAACTGGTTTCGTCGAAATCCGAGGTCGTTTGCAAAATGTCCATTTTTAAGGGCCTGAATTCCATAGCGACTATTCAGAATTTTCAACCGGACATATCTTTCAACTTCTAAAGTGAAATCTCAGTTTCTCAACTTCGTTAGAAAGATATCCTTATACAGATTCAAATATTTCTTGTTTCGTTCAATTCCGACTTATATTGAATTCTGTATATTCATTTGAAATTAGAAATCGAATTTTCGAACTACCGCGCCATTTTCTATTCCTTTTATAATTATATATAATTATTTATATTCTAACGACGACGCGTATAAATATATACGTTCGAATTATATTAAAAATAAATTTCTCGTCGATATTATTTAAAATAATCTATTTTAAATATTCAAAATTCGCTAAAATTGCCAAAATAAAAATTTTAAACTGGCCCAGAATTTCCGGGTTGTTACATTAAATTCAAGAAATCGATGAGCCAACAAGCTAGAATCTATAATCTGTAGGCCGATCAAGTCATGCCAAGCCTGATTCCGTGCCAAATATCCCCTTGAAGATTTGTTCCCACTCCTACTTGACTGCTTCCAGTCGTCCATGAATACCGGATCAACTGCCACTTGTTACTACATGCTCAAATTATGCCATTATTTGCAAGAAGAATTCCTCTTTGTGTTCTCTTAAAATCCTGGATCGGATAACACACGTCTCAATCAAATTAAACATTATAGAATCTATAAATATACCTTCTGGACTCAGAAGAATGATATTTTGGTCAATCTTTGATTATATTGTTGTTGTGATTGTTTCACCTGTAATAGTTAACTTCATATATAAGAGATTATAAAGTGGACGTAGGCTCATTAAAGCCGAACCACTATATACTTGTGCGTGATCGCTTTTCTCTTCATTTTTCGTTTATTTATCTTCATTTATTCTCTGTAATTTCATTTCTTGGGTGTCGTACCATTTTTTGGTGTCAATATCTGAGCATTCCCGTCGTTAATGAGTAAAGCTGTAATATAAGAAATTTCGATTATTTTTCCCGTCTTGCTTTTTTATGTTTCTTCCCCATAGGAACAAATTAATGATACTTTATTTATGGTAGGTTATTTTTTCGCTAGTGTAGGAGCTTTCTGTGGGGTTGATGACCCGGCTGACTATAAGTTGCTCTGATTCATACACTTGTCTATATATGGTTGAAAGTGTCTTAACATAGATTGCTGATATGTCAAAATATGTTTTCTTGATTCTTCGTTGTTTGTCTCGATCGTTAATCCCAATTTGTGTGATCTACGTATTTATTGGAGTTCTCTTGGATTTAGTGGTCAGTGCTAGATCTAATCTCAGTTTGAAGCTGTTACACTGGCAGGAGTATTTTGGCTTGAATAAAACACAAATTCTCTATCAGTGCTGTTTATATGCTTTCATACTTCTAGGTCACAGTCATAACTTAGAACACTTCTTTGTTTCCGTACAAGGTCCCGAAATAATTAGTTATAGCACTTTCTTTTATGGAACTGGTCTCAGTAAATTTTTGGTATAACAACATATGCCTTGAATACTCATCACTTTGAATTGATAATAAATTATTTATCCTTGGCTTAGCCATGGTATTCTCCATTTTATTTAGCGTTCTCTTACTTTTTGTCAATTACAGTTGAAGAGAGATAATAATTATATAGATAACCGGAGTACGCAGTTAAAAATTGAAGAGAAACTTTATATTTAAGATGGTTTTTATCATATAATATGATAATGCACACATTCCTTTTTGTTGATGACAAAGCGAGAGAAGAACACGTGCTTTACGTATTTAAATTTGCATAAACTACTTGAGTTGAGGAAAATGAACTTATTATATGTATAACATGTATCCAGTAGAAGAAATTATTTCATATCATAAAGTTTTATTATTGTCATCATAAAAAATAAGGGATATGAAAGAATCATGTATATGGTATTTTGATGATAACAACCAGGATATTATGCTACTAATAGTCCACTTAACTTCCTTACTTTATGGAGCTCTTGGACATTATCATCTTTGAGAAATAAATTATCTCTATAACGTAGATAGGGAACTGAATTCTCTACTCCTCACATACACATTTGAACAATGCAATATGTAGTTTGAAATTCCTCTAAAGCCACCTCAATTGTCTAATTTAAAAGGTGGACGGTCAACCTGGAAGCACCATAAGTCGACCGCCCATAGTCAACCTAGGATTTTCAAGATTAGTCGTTAAAATTGTTATTGTTCTGGTTCTATTTTTTCATTTGTTTTATGCACATGTAGTTAATTTATTTATTGTACTAATTTTTTAATTAATTCTGGTGCCATTAGCAATAATAGTTACCCATATTTTCTAATTCTAGACTGATCCGTTATTTTATATTTTAACTTTGAAATTTGGTTAGGTCTTGAATAAGGTTTTAATTTAGCAATAATATCCAAATAGATTAATTAGATCCACAACTTAATGAATATTAACTTTAATTTAACAATTTAATATAGGAGTTCAACAATCTAATCAACTTGAAAATAAATTTAAAACAAATCTATTTAACCACTTAATTGAATCTATGCATTTTCGCCTTTATCTTAAACATGCTCTATTTACTATTAATTAGTAACAAAAAGCATCAAATTTTGATTCCACTTTCAATTAAATTACCATAATCATATGCTAATAAAGAGGTAATTTATGTTTATATTTAAGTGTAGCCTATTTGGTTTGAACAACATAGGCTATAAAATTCAATCCTAAACAAGAAATACACATAAAAATGCAACCTTGAATTTAGCGCAAAAGAAGATCGTAATTAAATCATTTATTTTAATTTTGTTGATCATTCATCAGAGCTTCATTACCATTAAACTAAAGGGGTTTAGTTACTCATAATTGAATATATGTTAATATAAGTAGATTATAACATAAAAAGAGGAAAAAGAAAAGGAGTATGGAATGAAAAGAACTAATTAACTTGCATAAAAGGAAAGAGCTAATCTACTTGCATGAATTATTCATTCTGGATGTCTTGATTCACCGATTACTCACCCTTGCTCTATTAACCCCTACTGAAAATACCAACTCCTCCCTAATCTAAGCCCTATTTTATAATTCCCTCCCTTTGTCATCAACAAAAACATATATATATATATATATATTCCTAATTAGATAATTACACTCCCTCTGAAAGTAAGGCATAGTTAAAAACTAAGACTAACATGATTCTAACTACTTAAATTTAGAATATAATATAATAACTACTTATTCTAAGTATAATCTTGAATGAGTATAGACTATATAAAGATAAAGTATACAATCCAGATCATATCAATAAAATCAAGCAATCCAATTTAGATTTCATTAACCTTGAAGTTATTTATTTACAAATTCAAATTTCAAAACAATTCAATCAAATCACACAAATTTTTGAAGATAAATTCATACATTTCTAGGAATTTCTATCCAACCATCTCCACCAAAAATTGGATTAGCCTTTATAGCATACCACTCTTCGTTGTCTTTAGTGCGAGGTGCTCCAGTGATGTTGTTGTCTTCATCTTTGGAAAGAGAAGTAATCATCAATCGAATTTCATCAAAATGCTTCTCTTGTTGTTTTATCATATGTATTTAACTCAATTCTAAGTGACGCTGATTGTGAAGAATTATAGTGAGAATATTCTTGAAAGAATTAATAATCTTTTCAAGATTTTCCCATAAATTATGGATTTGGGAAGCCATGGATTTGATTTTATTAAGAAATATTGAAAGCAAATGAAGGAGGAATGAATAAAAGAGTTTTTCTGGAAGAAATGGTTATAACTTTGTTTTGGAATTTGTTTGAATTGAATAGAAACTGGCTGGTTAAAGCAGTATTCAAATTTAAACAATTTTGAAATCCCTATTGTTATATGTCAACATATACATATATATGTCAACATATATGTTTAATTTTCAATATTTGAAGTATTTTGTATTTTTTGGCTTGCATTTTTTTTTTTTAGTTACCTCAGTGACTATTTCAGATATGTTTAAAGAAGAATTGACAGAAATATAAAGCTTCGTTCATACTAATGATAAAAATATGTTTAATTAATACATAACATGGGAGAAATAAAGAAAGTGAAATAAAAGAAAATACAACACGATAATAGGCATAGAATTCAGCTGAGGAGTATAAGGATGAGGACAATCCAAGGTTTCTTCCAACTTTCCTGAAGAACTTGCTCATTTTAGTAGACATCTTTTCAAATTTTGTACTAAAAGATCAGTTTAGTGTCTTTTGGTTTTTGGCTAAAATCATTTGATTTTTGAGAAGGATTTTCTTGGAAGGGTTAGCGGAAGATTCAATACTTTCTAAGGAAGTATTTTCATCTTCTTCCTCTTCTTCGATATCCATTTGTTCGCCTTCTTCTTCTTGCTCCATTCTTGCTTGTTTTTCCGTAAATGTTTCATATGGATGAAGAACAAGTGGAATCTTCATAAGAGATATATTTCCGTAATTGAAAACTTTTCTAGAAACAAACTCTACACCTTTGAAATCAACTCCAATATTTTTGAAAATACGAGTAAGGTAAACTTAATGATATGTCGTATTTTCGTTTGATGATAAATCCTATGGTAGAAAATCACTTAAAAATGACTTAAGCCCAATTTATGTCATAGTTTCCAAAAATGCAAAAAGGGCTTTACAAACTTTCGAAGTTGGACTATTGAAATTTCCGGAATGAGGAGCGACGGTATGTTGGAGAAGTAAGTTGACAATTCTTGCTTTAGGACGATAAAAACAACTTTTGAATTCCATATTTTCATCACTTTCAGAAATATGGCGAAAGCTCTTTAAATCATTTTCATTGATCTTAAAATTCATGAGATCCATTCAAGTATTTTTGCAACCTAAAATAGCACTCAAAACATCGTAGTTCAAAACAATTCGAGTTCTTTTAATACTACTTCATGTTTCATTTTTGCTTCCTTGATAAAAATCACGATTCAAGTTTGCATAAAATATTTTGACAAGATTTGGGTAGCAAACTTCATCATTTTCCTGAGAATCAACTAAGCTTAAAATTCCATTTTGATGAAAAAGAGATTTGAGATTATAAGTAGAAAAATCACCAAAAATTGCAAATTTTCCCGTATCAACTTTACCAAAGTTTACATAAATTATGTAAACTTTTATGGCATCCGGATTGTTATGAAGGAAGCCTTTTGTGCTCTTGGTCAGCCTCATTGTTTTTGGTGTGCTTAAGGAAGCCATTAGAGAGTTGTTTAGAAGAGTATTGGAAAATGAAGATAAGTTTGAATTCAAAAGACACAAGTTTTCAAAATTTAAAAATAAAACCAACGGCACACACAACGATCACATACATAAATGTATATATTGACATATACATGCATTTTAAAAAAAAACTTTTTCAACTAAATAAAATAATGATTAAATAAATTATGGTGATTCTTGAGTTAAAACAAATTATATTCCTTTATATTAGAATAGTGTTTTACAAGTAAAAAGTATATATTAAAAACATATATTAGAATGATTTAAAATAAATTGATTAAATACTAAATATGAAATGATATAAAGTATATATAAAACTATAAATATAAGAAATATATTAAAACATAATTAATATAAATAAAGAAAAATATAAGTGATTATAATAAATTTATTATTTATCAGTAATAAATATTTGAATTAGGAGTTAAAATAAAATAAGAAATAAAGTATGATTTTAAAACGGAAGTTAAAATATATTTAAAAAACAAAGAGATATATATTGAAAATAAGGAAGTAATTTTGAATTCATTTGAAAATAGATTTAAAAATAAGAAATTAATTTTGAAATCATTTGAAAAGTTTGAGATCAGAATTTAATGCTAACCATTGTTTTATCAAACTATCTAGACACAATTACTTTATATTTCTTGAACTCTTGAATTCCCGATACTCACGAGTCTTATATCTTGAACTCTTCTACTTTGAAATCTTAATTATCTAAACTGTACAGTCTTTAATTATCAATATCTGCATAAATTTCCTGTATATACAAACATATATATATATATATATATATATTCTAGATTATAGTGTTAGTATATATTTTATAAAAATAATAATTGAAACAATGTTGTTGTTATCAAAACCATCATCATTAACATTTCAATCCTTAACAGAGTAGACTATATAGCATGTCAGGTTACGAGTATGCTGAGCCGAAGACGAGCTTGGAGGAGATTTGGCATATACTACACTTTTACATATATTTTCCTTTAGATGTTATAAGAGTACTACGAGAAATGTAGCGAGGATGACATGCATTCATATATTTTGGGTTTTCATGTACGTGACTCAATGATATATATGATGATGTTCTGCTGCTTTATTCACTCTGTTATGACTTACTATGTTACTATCTATATTTCTTATCACATTTTATTCATGTGCTATGAGATAAACGACATGTCTGGATTTGATTATTTCACTTGATGGCCAACCCATATCATCTTGATACTATTTTAGCGCATTATTTCCTTATTTTTATGCAAGCGATATAAGATGGTCGTTACACTTTGGATCAGTATAGTAGCTTAAGTTTCAGATTGACATTGTGGCTCGGCTTTGAATGGGTAAGATGGACCGGCTTCACATCGACTAAGAGAGATAAGTTGAATCAAAT
Source organism: Allium sativum (assembly GCA_030737875.1). Lineage (NCBI taxonomy): Eukaryota > Viridiplantae > Streptophyta > Magnoliopsida > Asparagales > Amaryllidaceae > Allium > Allium sativum. The sequence continues at coordinate 612,950,466 of CM060926.1, forward strand.
AAGTTGATTAGGTCTTCAGGACTTAGTTAGGCGGAAGAAATGAGGTCGGATTAGTGTGCTATGCACACCGAACCGGATCTGATTGGCTACTGAACCCAAAAAGGGGATTGGTACCAATCTAAATCTAATTATTTTAGGGGTAAAGCCCCTTTGGTGAAGCTTGGTTCGTCACTAATGGCAGAACAACTCATTAGACAATCTGTTATAATGACGATTCTTCTTCTTAAAGAACGATTCCTATACTGAGAAGTTAATTTTCAAGATGCTTAATGAACGACAATAAGTCGTATTGAGGTAACTGTTGAAGGAGGATGGGAGACACACGATGATACCTTACGATAAATGACGACTGTCGAAGATAGTGCCCAGATCAAGACGACTTCTGATGGGAGTCCTATGAACAGTTTTATGATGGATCCTGCTGCAGAGAATGTGTGTAAGGGAGCCATTGATATTTGGTGCTTTGGTATATCCTTGAGAGAGTTATATGAGTATGGAATCAGAATCAATTGACGTTTTTGACCTACTCATTCGGACCGCACAACCTGCAGAGAATGTGTGTAAGGGAGCCATTGATATTTGGTGCTTACTTCCATTTTTCACTATGTGGAGCTCAATAGTACTACTATTTTAGAGATGGTCTCATCTGAGTAAGACTTTCTATCACATGTGAATTTCAATCACAATGTTGCGGGTTGGCATATATCAGTTGGGCCCATGACAGAAAATGGGACCAGCAGCCGGCGGCGAGAGCCTGCTTTATCAAATGGTCAATATTTAAAAAGAAATAAGGCGGGCCACACAATCTCTGGCAACGCATTAAATCCTGTGAGGGTCCAGTTGTCAGCAAAGTGGTGGTACGTACGTTGATTACGAGTGGCACAAGACCTGCAGCGAAATTCGACAAAACCGGCTGGGGCTTTGCCGCCAAATTCTATCAGACAATTTGGTAAAAGTCGGTCCTTCTCTGACATGCTGGGCCCCACTGCCCCTTTCTACCATCATAATAATATGGGCTTTTGGCCCACTCCTGCCATACTTGAAATGCAGACACTGCATACCATTCATTAAGCGCTAGATTGGAAGCATTTTCCTTTCCCCAGCACATGGAACACGACCACTGAGTGAGCTCAGAACTGTAAATTTTGTACTGTCGATGTTGGTGACCAAATCATATCCAATTTTCACGAGTTTCAAAAATTATAAAATTTAATATAAATAGTTATGTTTAATCGGATCCGTTCGTGCCCGCATCCGAAAACATATGTCTGTAATTGATCGATTTCATTTAGAACACGAGCTAAAACCGTGTCTGATCCGATTTTATTTAAAACAAAAACCGAATACGTCTCCGCTCGGTCCAGTCTAATCAATCTACGGCCTAACTGAGTCGTATAAGGTCCTATCACTATTTATAATCTTTGGATGATAATAATATATCACCACGTACAATTATGTACAACATAATACATGCATCGGTTGATAACCTAATCTGAAACTAGCACTCATATCAATAGAAGAAGTAAGAAATAAAATATAAGCGGTGCCTCGCGGGTTATTTTTTATGTTTCCAGGGCTTCATTTATGAATTAATTATTTTATGGGCCAAAATATTCCCTTTTTTTACGTTTTCTGGACAAATCTCAATTTCATTCAGACACTTCTGCCCTCTTCTTTACTTCTTCAAATTTTATTTCTCATCGTTAAAAACAATAGAAATCAAAATTCGCATTGATATAACTGTAATCGAGCATAACAGAGTAGGGTTTTCTTCTACGATTCACCTGCTTTCGAATCGTTATTCCGAAATTAAGGTTATTTTTTTGAAATGTTATCTACTTCTTCTAGATATAAATCGAGTATGAGCAGCTGTTATCATTGATAAATTGAAGTATATTTTAGATTATACTATTAATGTTTAGTTTTTTTCCCCATTTTTTTTGTATCTATTCTGGTAGTTTGATTCAGGCTGTTCTAGTGTTTGATTATACTGTAAGATTATTCGGCTGTAAGATTACTTGTTTTACATTTTATAATTATTTTATTTTATTTTTAGGGTTTTCTATCATCATTCTCTGAATATTGCCCTAGGCGATCTTGTTAATCTTTTTTTCTGATGTATATTCTAGGTGAACAGAGGTATGGTGTTTAGTGAATTATTTTATAGTTGTTTTTTTATTTTAATATATTTAATGATATTTTGTTTTTCTTTACATGAACAAAGAATCCGTTATGGTTGTTTTTGATTTTAACAACCATACTTTTAGTTTAAGAGTTAGTTTGGATTCTATAATTTCATTTATTAGAGATAAGATTTGTGAAGTGTGGAAAAGTCTTACTCCTTTATCTTTTTATCTTTGTTACATTAAAGATTCTAAGACTAAATTTATCGAAACAAATAGTGATTTGCAAGCTATTTTGTGTTTAACTTTCTATAAAAAAAAAAGATTGTTTGGTTTTATTTGTGAAGCTGAGGAAAATCGGTCGTATAAATTTTGTTGGAAATAATACATATCCTTTTCTGATAGTAGATCTATTGGAAATGATGAAAACACGGTTGATAGTCCTGACTTATTAGGGAAAAAAAGGAAATTTGAATGAACTACTGAAAAAGGATACTAGTTTGAAATTTTTCGATGGAGTTGGACAAAAATTTGATTCTGCAGTTGATTTTCGAAGAACAGTGGTTGGATATTCTGTGAGAAATGGATTTAAACCTAAATTTGTAAAGAATAGTAAAGAGCGTATTACAGTTAGATGTCATGTTGATAATTGTTCTTTTAGAATCCATGCATCTTGCAAAATGAAGCAATTGGATCATTTTTTAGTACGAAAATTTGAGCCCAATCATACATGTGGTGGTGGTTTTGATCTATAAGTAGTCCATTAATTAATAGTGATCTTGTGAAGACACTAATTCTAGACCAAATACGAGACGAGCCATGTAGAAAAACGAAAGATATCATAGCTAGCTTTAAAAAGGATTATGATATTGATTTAAGTTACTACTATGCTTATATGGGTAAAAAGATGGCTTTAAAAGAAATATTTGGTAATGAAGAACAATCATATAATGATTTGGTTTGGTATTTGAAGGCTGTTGATAGAACTAATCTGGGTAGTTATTCTTCTAGTAATGTTGATGAGTATACTAATCAATTTCAGTGAGTTTATTTATCATTTGAAGCTTGCATTTATGGATTTAGCCATTGTCATCCTATGATATTTCTTGATGCTACCTTTTTACGAGGTAGAAGTGGTTGCTTGATGGCTGCTACTGCAAAAAATGGTAATCAAGGTACGTTTTATATATTTAATATTCAACTGTAGGATGATATTTTTAATTATTATTTATAACAATTTACTTGATATGATGGCAAATTTTGTAAAAAAACCATTTTTTTTTTTGCGATATGTGTACGTCATTTGTGCCTTTCTACTTACGAAACCCCCAAATTAGAAAATACGAACCAAACGCGCTCTTAAGTTTTAGTTGTTGCTTTCTTTACTGCTTCAGGTTGCTCTTTCGTCATTCTTTTCACTTATTTACCTATTGTTGGGGATTTGGTTGGCTTCATGTTGCAATTTTTACCACTATTGTTGTCAAAATCTTAAAAGTTGCTGTGAATTAGTTTTGTTTATAAAATGACAATTTTATGATCAGTTGCATATTTATTTGAAATCAAAGGGTTATTATCACAATGGTGTTTAGCTGGCAATAGAGTGGTCGGAGAATGTTTAGGTTTTCTTTAGGCTTTGGTTGGTAACTGAGCCTTAACTGATTTGGTATATAATCTGGCATCCTGGATGGACTAGCTTAAATCTAATTACGAACATTAGAGAGATCCATATACAAAAAATATCTCAATTAGTTCAAAGCTATCAGTGGTTAATATAAATGGAGGAGAGTAGAATTAGCCACCATCAAGGAATGTGATTTTATATTAAGAATGAATTTTGTAAGGAATATATTTAATTTTTCATTACTTAGTTATTGATAATGGCAGGATCATACGAACTGTTTTATCTATTTTTTTTTTAAATTTCGTTTCTTCTTCTCGATTGAACTGTGCTATGAGCTCAAATGAAGCTTAACAATAGCTAATACATTTAACAATCAAAATACACTGCCTCTTATATATTTCAGTTAGACTCATTATTCAGGGTTATAACTGATGATATTTAATAAGTAAACAAATGTAAACCCCTCGAAGAACGGGGAGTCCATATATAAACGTATAATGGTCTGTATAGTACGCCATTTGAGAAGAAATGAATCCACATGCATCAGGCACAGCCGTGCAAATCGTCCACATCGGTCCACAAAACAAGATGCATATTCTCCATGCATATACCTAGTTCTAGTTAGGCACATCACACATGCATTAGTGATTGCTCTGTAGGGATGGACAGTGGCATGCCTTGTGATATCGATCGAACAAACTTTAGATAATATAAATTGTTAGGAAATAGGAACGGTTTACTTTAATTTACTTAATATAAACTATTATGAACTGTTTATGTTTTTTTTTTGGTTATTCAGTTTTTAATTTGCTTTGTATATTTTTTTCTTAAGTTTAATATTTTTTAAATAGAATTATTTACAAATTGAGTTTTGTTGGTACATTTGGAATTTGAATAATATCAGGTTTTCAAGCGAAATTCTACTTTTTAAGTGTGATTCTTTGAAATTTGATAGTGAATGACATAGATATATTGTTTGTTTCCAAATATTAATTATTTGTTTGGTATTTTTAGGTTTTTTTTCCATTATCTATGACTATTGTCTCCAAAGAAAATGAAGAAAATTGGCCTTGGTTTTTGGGTCATCTGAAAAGTACTAGTGGAGTTGAGCGACAATTGGTTTTCATATCCAATAGATATTGGGGTTTGTTGCTTAGCATTCTTAAGTTTTTTCCAAATTCTTGTCATTCATATTACTTACACCATATGTAGAATAATATAGCTTCAATTATTAAAAGCGTAAAAGGACCTTGGATAGCTCAGTTATTAGAATGTTATGCTAGAGCTTCTAACAAGTATGATTTCGATAGAGCTATGGCAAATCTTAGACAAAGTGGAGGTCAAAAAGCAACTGATTTTTTGAATGATAAACCTCTTGATCATTGGGCAGACCCTTTTTTTTCCCGGGTAATCGTTATGGTGAAAATAATCAAATGTTGCAGAGAGTTTTAATTCTTGGATTTTAGATGAAAGACATCTTCCCATTACTACATGTATTGATGGAATTAGAACTAAACTTATGGTTCATGTCAAATAGAAGAGAAGCAGCATCAAAATGGGATAGTATTCTTTGTCCTAAAATGGAAGCTAGGCTATTGGCGCTAAAAGAAGAAGGATTTGGATGGAATGTTTCCAAGTCTTCAGCTCAGGTTTTCGAAGTACATTCTCCGACTTCTCATAAAGTTGATCTAGAAAATAGATTATGCACGTGTAATCAATGGAAAGTAACCGGTTTTCTTTGTTCTCATGCTTTGAAGTGTATAGTAGTCAACAAACTTTCAGTTTATGACTATGTTGACTATTATTTTATTGCTACCGCTTATCGTGCTAGTTATTCACATGTTATTCAGCCAATTCCTATTGTTGATAAGCAACTTATTGTAGCTGAAGGGTCTACAATTATTCATTCTCCGAAACTAATTAAAGCAGCTGGTAGGCCTAAAGTTAATAGATTAGGAGGTCCTAATGTATTCCATGGAAAACAGAATAAATGCGGAAAATTCAAGAAATTAGGACACTATCGAAGAGGATGTTCAATGAAGGTTTGATTAGTGTTACGTTTGCTTTTTAAACTTCTTATTTAGATATTTGATATGAAATGGTGTTTTCTTGTTTAGAAATATATGGTGGTTTTGAATATGTTAACATGTCTTATTATCATTTTTTTTTAAATGCTGATGCTAATTGTAGTTACAAATGTTTGAAAAAACCATATACTTTTTTTTTTAAGTATTCAAGTTGTTGTATAATTTTTTTTCCCTTTCTTTTCAATCTGGGAAGTTTTTTTGACACATTATTTGTATGACTTTTTTTTTAAAAATAGTGTAATCAATTGAAACAGTACTCTATTTTATGATTGTCCTATACGTTAAATATTCAAACCGAAACAAGTATTTTATAAAATTATGATTGTGCTATATGTTGAAGTTGAAGTATGAGGTTGTTTATTGTTAAGTATTCATGCATTGTGTATAGTAAATAGCATTGAAGGTATGGTTTAATATTACCATTATATAATTATTATCAACTTTTATAATTGTTTTTATAATTAATTTTTAATTGTGCATGCAAGCATTGGTTTGGATTCATGCACTTTATGCTTGCCGCCGGGATTTGCATAGTAAAAAATTTGATGTAGCAGTGTCCTCAGTTTTGAAATCTGTATCAAGACTCAAGTAAGTCTGTACTCAAGTATATAAAGGAATTTGTATCGGTCTGGTGTACATGACTCATCTTCACAGTGCATTCATCATTGCTCCGTGCAAGAAGTGAGTCACGAACCATATAATAATCTTTATGTTTCATTTGTTGATGTATTCATATGTGATATTTACGCTAGTTTTTTCCAGTCTTTTACTTATATCTATTGTCATTATTTATTTGTGATAGACATTTGGCAATATATTTATATGGAGTTGTTATACTTGGGTTGATTTTGGCTGGAAGATTGGAAGAACATAAAGTTATATACTTACTAACTGGTAGTCTCTTGCATATAACTTTGCCTTCGTTGATACTGATGTATACCTTCATTGTCAATATTTACTCTTTTTCAATTTATTATAATATCGAGAATTCATTTTTTGGTTTATTTCCATCTATTGTGCAGGTATCTTAAAATAACAATGTATATATTTTGTTGCCAACAATACATTATTAAATTACGACTTTGTTGTACAATGATTACTGAGTTCATATAACACCTTAAATACTTGTCATTGTGTTTCTACTAATCATTTTGTTGCTATTGGCTGGGTTCTTTGGATTTCAGGCTCATCTTTGTCTCATTAACACGACTACTAATGAGGTACTGTTAATTCATCCTTAAGCAAACTCTGTATGTCTCTGGTTTTCTATTTTTTATGTTTTTATGCAGTGAGATGTAAATTTATCATTTGGTTAAATTACCAAATTAACTTGATTGAATTATTGCAGCCTTTTTTGGAGTTTTCACTGTACCAAAAGTTTTATCCTCGCACTCAATTCAACTAGGTGGTTATGGTAATTACTTCCTAAAGATTACTCGAATGAATAATTACTTCATGAAACAAACCAGTTTATATAAATTTTTTTGAAGAGGATGTTTGATTATTGTTGAAGGTATATTTTGGTTAGAAATATTTGGACATGCGTGGGAGTCATGCACACTAAAGAAAGCCATTGCTGCAACTATTTTCATTTTCATCTGGAATATTTCGTCTATCAATGCTTGAGTTTGGACTGGTAATATACATTTTTCTATCATTTAAGAAAAAATGAACTTGTATACAATTTTACAAGTTAGCATGACTACTACATATAACATGATAACTTGGTAAATGTTATGCAAAAATTGCTCTGATACCAATAACCTTATTGAGAAATTGGTAGAGAATATCTAATGGCTAAAATTTTTGAAGGAGAACACTCAATTTGGAATAGCTAGAATGATCACTCTTGGTGGCTCTCACCCACTCTTGGTGGCTCTCACCCACACCTAATGAAGATGTCAGCTGGCCCTTTTTATAGAGAGAATTGCTTCATGCCCAAGAAAGCTTGGCATCTAAATTATCTTCATATTTGTTATAAAACTATTTGGATAAGCACCAAATATCCTTGCAATAAATGTCCACAAATATAACAATCAATATCTCTCCATAAAATCTAGCACCAAATCTCTTCATCAAATCTAGCACCAAATCTCTTCGTCAAATCTAGCACCAAATCTAGCAATAAATCTCTCCACAAAATATGTAAGATTATTTGTTGCCCAAAATTGTGATTTGCGTATCACCAATTTCAACACTCCACCTTGATACCAAATCACAACAACTCCTCCACTCAAACAATAGCCCCTTAGCTCTCACTTTCAACCTCTTCTTTCTCAATTAACACCATCTTGATTTTAATGGCTACGAGATAAAACCATCATGTCTTCTCTTCAAGTCCAGACTCAATTGATTTACAGGCCCAATCACACCTTCTTGATTTCATCAGGCCACAAGATTACCTAATTGATTTCCAGGCTCAATCACACCTCCTCTTTATCGATATACGCCTACCACTTTATCCCTCTTCATCTACATGGATCCCTCGAGAATTATCAACGTGAAGACAACAATCGATAACATGATACTCAACGGATCCTCAGCAGTGATCAAAACTAACATCTCCACCTTGCTGCGGACTAGGTTCTTCATTCAAAATTCTCAAAATCTCCTACTCCACAATAGCCATCCATGAAAACAACATCATCTCCGACATTTACAATCTTCAATCCAAAATCACTCGAAGTTATGCGATGAACTGCTCTGATTTGTTATGCAAAAATTGCTCTGATACCAATCTGTTATGCAAAAATTTCTCTGATACCAATAACCCTATTGAGAAATAGGTAGAGAATATCTAATGGCTAAAAAATTTGAAGGAGAACACTCAATTTGGAATAGCTAGAATGATCACTCTTGGTGGCTCTCACCCACACCTAATGAAGATGTCAGCTGGCCCTTTTTATAGAGAGAATTGCTTCATGCCCAAGAAAACTTGGCATCCAAATTATCTTCATATTTGTTATAAAACTATTTGGATAAGCACCAAATATCCTTGCAATAAATGTCCACAAATATAGCAATCAATATCTCTCCGTAAAATCTAGCACCAAATCTCTTCATCAAATCTAGCACCAAATCTCTTCATCAAATCTAGTACCAAATCTAGCAACAAATCTCTCCACAAAATATGTAAGATTATTTGTTTCCCAAAATTGTGATTTGCATATCACCAATTTCAACAGTAAATTCTATATTATTTAGAAATTATAATATAAATGGTTTCAATGTTAAGGACATTGTAACATGAAAGATTCTCATTTACTTAACTGTTTTGGACCGTGTTTGTTTTGATTGTGGTATTGAAGTTGTACAATCAACATTATGTGATGGATTGGCTTGAAGCAAAAAGAACAGAGGACATACATGTAGAAAGTGAAAATGTGGAAGCAAACATTTCATGCATTAGCAGTGAAGTTGCAGCAAAGGGAAAAAACATGGCAATACGAAATGAATTAACAGAAGATGAAGAAATAAATAAACAATGAGTGCTGTTGCATGGGGACCAAAGATTTGTGTACAAAAGAAGGGAAAAAAAATATGTTCAATAATGGAGAAAGCTTGAGCAGTATTATATTGATCTTAATGATATTTAAACTCAGGAGAAATATTTTTGTACAAATATTATGTGTGTGTTTTACTTTTCTTTCTTATTTGTATTGAAATATTATTGTATGATATTCAAGATCTTTGTACAAAAGATTTGTGTATGAAATAAGTGACTACGATAAAGTATTCAATGAGTGCTGCGTTTAATGATTGGTTGATTATGTGTGTGTGTTACTTTTCTTTCTTCCCTCTGCTACATGCATGTGCTTGTGATGTATTTACATATTAAAGTGCTTTTTTGCTTTTTCTTCATGTTATGCATATATTATGTGTTACCAAAGATTTTTATTTTTAACTTATTATGCAGAATTGTATCCCAGTTAAAGTTTATTTAGATAAGCTTGCCATTAGTGGTCCCGTCTAGACATTCCACATTTTTTCTTCAAAGCTTAAGGTCCTTTGGTTTAATTTGAATTTTGTGTCTTAAGTTTTCAACATCAATAATAAAATATGAAATAATTGGAGGGACGATAAAAGGGATGAGAGGAAGATGAATTGACGAAGGAAAATGAGGAATGACAAAATGATATGTTGTCTTATATTCTTTTGTAATGTTTCAAAATACGAAAAATAAAATTTTCATTTTGTGTGTTAACTTCGCTTTTCAAATTAATCATTTTTCACCATAGGCGTTTGTTGTGCACACTTTACATGGGTGAAATCAAAAAATAAAAATAGCAAACCAACCGTTTATATTTCAAATACCCCAGCAATTCATCAAACGTACACGATAGTAGTTTATCAAATACGTATAATGGAGAAAGACTAAGAAACAACAAATAAAATTCAACCTTCAACTTTATTACCTTGACATGAACTATAAAATCTTTCAATTGTCCAATTGTATGGATTGTTTAACAGAATGTCATGTGCTATTTGTCCGCTCATTTTTCTTATTAAATCTTTAGATACATCTTTAGTGACGTTCAATCCTTTCACTATTCTTTCCATGTTTGGCATCATAAAGAGTCCACAATCAACTCTGAAAATTTAAAACGTAATAAAAATATAAGTATAATGATGTAATCACTGATGTCTATTATCTATCTAACACAGACAACATACAATAAATCTTAAGTAATAAGCTTGGCCTCACATAATATATATTTGCCGTGCAACTTAAAAAGTGACAAACAGTGGGAAACTCTACAACAACAAAATTAGACGTCGACGCACACAAAATGGTAAAGGTCCAATTTCTAAGTGTGAATGGACACCTGTAAAAATCTTGAATGAAAATGGACTCTACGATGATGCTTATCTTCATACTTGGGGTATTAATTATGTAACATCCGAGATTTTTAACCGTTCAAATCGACAATGATCCTCAATATCGACTTAAACAAATAAAAAATACAGATAGTTATTAGGATAAAAAAAACAATCACAGAATCTCACAGCGAAATGACAAAATATAATAAACGAATAACAGTTCATGAAGCAGTTAAAACATATGTTTAATTTTATTTTACAACAGCTATCAGAGTTAACTATAATAATCATACGAATATTTACAGCGGAAATAAATAATAATACTTCTGGCAAGCTCCATCATCATCTTCAAAAACGGTGTCTTCGATAACTGAAACTCAAGCTGACCCGCTATTGCATAAAAAGAAAACACAACAAACACTCGGATCAGAACTAAATCATTCACATATTCAAATTAAAATACGAAATAACATGAGTGGTATGGGTGCAGTAATCTAATGATGTACTATGGAAAATTCACGAATGATTTTGTAAAAATGAAGTTATCATAGGCTCGTCCCACATCACACAATGCAAGCGCACACTAAATGGACGAATTTTGTCTTATGATAACCAAACATGCTTTCATACGTGAAATTCCTCTTTTAATGCTATTATAAGTGTATAGTGCTGAAAACCATTTTGCAAATAAATATATTAATCTTAGCAAGCATAGTGGCTATGCCCACATACATAGTTTACAAACAAAACGAAAGGCTCGTATTGGTTGTTGGGTTCCAATATAATGGTTCCTGACACGAAAGATCAATCGAAACAAGGTGCAACCTCATGGTTCATGGTTTTCATCCAAACTCGGACACCAAACACTAGGTAAATCATCGGTTAACATCCAGACACGGACACCGAACATACCCTTTATTTTCCCTATGTTTCGAAGTAGATCTACCGCCGAAGCTTTCGAGTTTCAATATATATATATATATATACACACACACACACACACACACACACAACTTAACCGCAAGTTTAACATCAATCCGGTGTGTGAGGTTCGTCAAAGTCACGATTTACACAATGCTATCATCACTAGCTCACTTCATAACTTGAGTATGCCACATTGTCAATTTACAACATGTCACTGATTTCTATCGACACATAACCTCTAAGCATGTAAAACTTAGAGACGGGAATAATTAATTGCCACAATCCAATATATATATATATATATATATATATATATATATATGTATATATATTAATAGAAATCAGTGCTACGCAATAAATTACAATGTCAGACACACAATCCATACAAGTCCGTTCTGGGTCTGAATGGAACAAAATCCGAAAATCCTCAAATATATTCAGACCTTATGCCACTTATAACCTCGTATTGAGTGATCAGCCCAATCGAGACATCAGTAGTTAATCAAAATATTTCAATGATTTCCGATCTTCATTTATCGATTCCAAGTCTTTAGTTTCTTTATCATGTCGTATTATTACTTGGAATGGGTTTCGAATATATATTCGATCCCGGTCTTTCCAAGCAATAAGCGCATTTTTAAAACAATAGTCATGCCTCCAAATTTTCATATCAATATCAAGATTATTTAAACATCTTTTTTTTACTTGAATCGACGATTTAAATCCAATTTATGAGAAATTACAAATATTCAACTAACTTGAAGAAAGAAATAAAAAATAGATTATTATAAATAAAACCTTTTTATGAAAATATATATTAAAGGTAAAATAAATTAATTTGAATCAGTATATATACATATATTAAATATTTTACCAAAATAATTTTCTTTTTAAATGTGACATAATTTATTTCAAAACTATAGATATACATATGTTTAACTAATTTTTAAACCGTAATTGTTCTTTCTTCAAATCTGAATAAATTAGCACAAACAAACATGCACATCATAAACTGAATAACGGGGACAATTTAATTAATGATATCGATGCAGTAATCAGTATAGGGCACACATCACAAACATTTCATCAAACAGTCAATATTATGTCGTTTCACTAGTTAACAAATGCCAGGTTTTCAGACTAGCAATTAAATTTCGAATAAATAATTTAATGTCAATTCTAAATTAACACTGCAATTTACTTGTATGTCAATTTAAGCAAATATCAACAACCAATCACAACCAGACAATCAAATTTATTTCATAACTTAATTTAAAAAATAAGGAAATAATTCAGTTAATTGTTAGTGAGAAATTCACTCATCTTGGTTTATGAATGCATTTGAAATCCAAATTAAGTCCCAAAAATCAACCGTCCCAGAATCATTCCAAACTAGCGGCATCGCGAATAGCTCATCGATACGATTCCAAAGGATCCAGCCGTGTGTCATTCTGAATTCATATGGAAAAGTTATACGAGTTTAAACATACGAATTTGAAATTATATAAAATAAAATAAAACCTCACCAATATATATGTATTGCCACGTCATCCCTCTCTACCCTTCTTCTTCCTCACTCCAAACGCAAATGCCTGTACATGCCAACCCATTCATTCATACATCTCAATCACTGACACAAGGCCGCCGACCACCGTTTGACAAATCGACTTCTCCAACATATTTCTCGCTACAAACTCCATCCGCCTGGCCCCATAATCCTATGCTTGCGCCACCCCAATGATAACCAATCCTCCTGTCTCAAATGAAAAGTTCTGTACTGGTTGCGAATTCAGTTTGCTCCAAAACGCTACAAACTTTGCTACACGATTTTTTTTACAATGAATTCAAATACGAACTTACGTCTGCAAATAAACCTTTGTACTCGCCCTAAATCTAAGCCCTAAATCGCTGCTTCAACAACGGCCATTGTTGCATTATCATCGCACCCTCTAAGAAGACTATGGCTGGGAAGATCTCATTGATACCAGTTTAATGAATCAATTGGTGTTTGAATTTATGGAGATTTGGATTTGATTAAATTTGTTGAAGATTTGGATGGGAAGCGGCCATGAAATGGTTCGACAATCAGAGCAAGGAAAAAGATAAGAGGGAAGTTGGATTTTAGATGGTAATGTTATTATATTGAGAAACTTTTCTTTTTTTTGGATTTAGTATATGTAATATTATCTCAATGTTAATATAATAGCCAAACATATAAAGAAACATAAGGCTGGTTAACAAAGGATCAACAGTGGTCCGCTCAATTAATAATAGGAAACAAAGGATATTTTTATATTTATTCTTATTCACCAAATTCAATTTTATATTTCAAATTTTAAATAAATTAAGATAATTTCATACAAATATTTTAAAGGTTATTAAGTGAGTAACGAAATAAATCCTTTATTTTTGATTTGATTCCAAATTTGATTCATTTCAATTTATTAGGTTTATATACATTTATTTTCTTAAATGGATTCATATTCAATTAATTTATATTACCTAATATCCAATTGACTTATTTATTGTTCACTATATTTGTTTTCACTTCACAAATTAGATTCATTTCCATATTAGATCAATTCTAATTCATTTGGCATATTTTACTAATTTAATCCTTTCCAAATTTATTTATTCAATTTCATTAAATATTAAATTCAAACTTCTCAATGACTATGCATATAAACAAAATCACAAGTTTATTTGGAACCAATACGAGTCACAATTGTCATAATAGATTAAAATTTAATACTTAAACCATTAAATTAAGTTTCCACCATAAATTCTTCAAAAATTAAATCACTAAAGTTTTAATTATAAATTCATTGAATCAATTTAATTAAAATAAATAAAAATCAAATTTCAATTCTCGATAATTATGATACAAACGAATTTATAATTTATATTTTCAACCCATATAGATAACTACATTTATTACCAGTTGACATTAATTGTACAAACAACAAATGTATAATACTACCATATTCAATAAATTAAAATTTTCAACATATACTAGTATAAGCGCCAAACGGTGGGAAAATCGACTTTGAAATAGGGATCATAAGTCAACAGTAAGATGGTTAGATATAACAAATTAGCTGATTAAGAAGAATAAATAAATTAGGCAAGAATTAATGTGGTTAATTAAGAACGCAAATTTAAGAAATAAAGAGAATTGTAATTGTAAATTAATGCAATTTGTGAGAATTAAATTCCTAAAAGGTTATTAATGAAATTAATGTTTTTAATTAAGATTAAAAAATAATTAATAATAAAAAATCAATCAACTATAATAGGCTGGATCCATTTAAGTCAATTAAGATTAAAAAATGAAATAATTAATAATAAAAAATTGCCAAGATGGTTCCTAATTCATTTTTGTCATACTAAATCCAATAGGTATTTCATGCTGATGTGAGTTGGGCATTGAATTCTTTTTTCAGTTGGTAGGGTAAATTATTTCATTCATATGCCTATTGTCATTAATACTGGTCATTACTGTTGTCAATGCCTTAATTAGGTCGTCTAACCATTTTAAAAGAGGTTAATGAGGATTTCTTTCCAAATTTACATTTTTATATGGTTTAGAAAATGATATACTTTCCATGATTTATTTCCGATATCAGCTCTTTTCAACTGTTAATTTATTAAATCACATAAAGTATTTCGTTGGGCATTTTATCAAATCAAAACGTTCTTCTATGTTGGGCATGTTGATGTAGTTAACATGGTAATGTAAATAAAATCAATCAACTATATTAATGAAATTAATGTTTTTAATTAAAAGGGGATCATAATTCAACAGTAAGAAGGTTAAATTTAACAAATTAGTTTATTAAGAAGAATAAATAAATTAGGCAAGAATTAATGTGGTTAATTAAGAACGCAAATTTAAGAAATAAAGAGAATTGTAATTGTAAATTAATGCAATTTGTGAGAATTAAATTCCTAAAAGGTTATTAATGAAATTAATGTTTTTAATTAAGATTAAAAAAATATTAATAATAAAAAATCAATCAACTATAATAGGCTGGATCCATTTAAGACAATTAATATTAAAAAAATGAAATAATTAATAATAAAAAATTGCTAGGATAGTTCCTAATTCATTTTTGTCATACTAAATCCAACAGGTATTTCATGCTGATGTGAATTGGGCATTGAATTCTTTTTTCACTTGGTAGGGTAAACTATTTTCTTTCATGGGCCTATTGTCATTAATACTAGTCATCAGTGTTGTCAATGCGTTAATTAGGTCGTCTAACCATTTTAACAGAGGTTAATGAGGATCAAAAATCAATTAAGATTAAAAAATGAAATAATTAATAATAAAAAATTTCCTAGATAGTTCCTAATTCATTTTTGTCATACTAAATCCAACAGGTATTTCATGCTGATGTGAATTGGGCATTGAATTCTTTTTTCGCTTGGTAGGGTAAAAAGCTATTTTCATTCATGGGCCTATTGTCATTAATACTGGTCATCAGTGTTGTCAATGCCTTAATTAGGCCGTTTAACCATTTTAACAGAGGTTATTGAGGATTTCTTTCCAAAATTACATTTTTATATGGTTTAGAAAATGGTATACTTTCCATGATTTATTTATGATATTATCTCTTTTCAACTGTTAATTTATCAAATCACATAAAGTATTTCGTTAGGCACTTTATCAAATCAAAATGTTCTTCTATGTTGGGCATGCTGATGTAGTTAACATGGTAATGTAACTAATATATTAAAATAAATAATAAATGGTAATAAATTAAAGTTAGTATATACTTGTACATTAATTAGATTAAAAAAAACGTTACGAAATAAAGGAAAATGAAACTGACGAAAATTATTTACATTAATTAACATTAAAGTTAAAACTGGTCATAAATTCACATAAAGAAAGAAAATACAAAGAACTGATAAGGCTTGTCATGATTATTCAATAAACATTGTAATTAATGCATCATTCAGAAGAGGACAAAATGGGTATTGTAAAAAAGCTTCAGACGGACACAACTTTTCGAAGGCTCAGTAGAATTAAGAAAAACCGACAAGGTCAGTTTGATGAAATTCCAAAATTATTTGATCTAATAAAATTTGTTAATCCAACATTAACTTCAAATTTCTACATAACTGAATTATTAAACAGAGGTTATTATCGTATATAGCCATTGGAATTCATTGTTTAACAAGTCAATTTAAGTTCATATCTTAACAATTCACAACACCAATCATTAAATTTTTATTTCTAAAACAATTTTATTCAAAACCACATTAAATTTAATATTCTAAATTACCGTAAAATCTCGGGATGTTACACTCTTCCCCACTTAAAACTTTTCGTCCTCGAAAAGGCATAGTAAGAAAGTTGTCAATTTATATATTTAATCATATAATTTCTTATTCAACCTAGAAACAATTATCTATACAAAATTTTAATATAGATTTGAAAACTCGAATTTTCACAAAATTTCTACATAAAAAATTCACGAAAAATTTCGGTAGAGTCTCCTTTGTACGGTTAGGTCCGAGAAACAACAATATATATATATATACACACACACACACACATAAATATACATCACATCTCAGTGATGAGGCATCCCAAACAATGAGGAAACAATATATACATTAAAATACGATATAAAATTTGATATATGTACCTTCCGTTTGCGTTATTAGCGATTTAGCTTATTTTTAAGCAAGCAAAATAATACTTTATGCACAAGAAGCTCCAAAAGAAAGCAATTTCGTTCAATATCTACTAAAATACTCAACAACAAATGGACATACATATAAAAGAGATAAATAAATATATGTGTTTTACAATAAACATTCATAAATAGCGAATGCAACTAAAAGAACAAATAAAAAATCCAAATAGTTATGTTTATGCAAACAAGCACCATGACAAATTTTTAAATGTTAATCTTTTATTTATATGACCTCATTTGTTCATTCCATCCTTAAACAATCCATATTTCATTTGTTATATTGCATTCTTATCCATTTCTAAATGTCAATATTTGGTTTATTATATCTACTACTTTCTATCGTAGTTCAAATTGTTTACATTTGCTCATTGACATTCATTTTATCAGTAATTATATAAATTTAAATTCAACTCATTTTACTTTTAAGTTGAGTTCACTTTTTATTTATAATTTAGCTTTAAATCGCGAATTTCCCTGGCATTGTTTTTCTGAAATTTTGGATTACACATATCTTGAAATTTACAAGTTGAAATTTAAAATTTTCTCTTTCATTAGAAAAGTATAATCCAGTAGAACCGGAAGATTCTTGTTTCAAAGAATTCCGACTTATTTTGGATTCTATACATTCATTTAAACTTCAATTCGGAAAATTATGAACTGACGCTACGTGAAGAGCTCGTTTTTAATTAGATTTAATTAATTCATTTAACCATCGTTAAAATTTATAAATTATGAACCAATCCACTTATATTTTCACAAAACCAAACATTAATATTAATACATTTAGTTTATTACCAAATAATCGCTTAATCGATTTTTCATTCATTCAGTTAATTCATGTTACTTAACATAACATGACTAAGTATATATCGTTTATTACATAACTTAAAGTTTATTTACATATATAACCAATCAATTTTTCACGTTCATTACCCATTCTAATACTTGTGCAGTATTTAATGGGGTTTGTTAAAGGGACTCCACATTTTGTTAAGGAGAGTACCAATTTTTATTTATTGTACAATTGTTATGGGGTGGCCAAATGTGACGACCCCAAACCCCGTACTGACGGTGGCAAGGGTAATCTTTGGAATATAACACATAAACAGATAACAGCAGAACAGAATTAAATAAATACACTAGATAATGAACAAATAATACACTGGATAAACATAATCATCAGAGTTACACAGTATACAGGATCATACTTAGTACAAATACAGTTCAGCTATACATAAATGTCTACAATGGAAATAAACATAATATGTACAATAGGAGTTGAACAGCATACAAGAGATAAATGATAGAATCCATCTTCAGCTTCAGCTATCCAGAAAGAGCCTGCTAAAACCTGAAGACAAGGCTGCCCGTGTAGAAAAAGGGGAACCCGAGTTTGCAAGTGAAATAAACTACGAGTCAGTCATGGGACTGGTATGAGAAATCTACTCAACACATCTAAAATATGGCTAATCACAGGACCACGCCACTTTCGTGGAACGGGTTTACTCCATTGGATTGCTAGTGCTTTAAAACAAACAGTTCTTTTAAACATCGCAATGCTTTTTATAAAAATGAAGCCACTATAAGACTCAGTTCCCATTACACAATGCAACGCAAACCGAAGGATAGAGTTTTACCTTATAATGGCCTAAATATGCTTGATACGAATAAAACAAAAGCATTTGATATCATTACTAGTGTTTATATGTTTCAAAAACAATTTCAATCATAACTATCAATCATAGACGGCATGGGTACCATATATCATGTCGCCGTATATATATACAATCAAAATCGCACGGTGTCGTATTTGGAAATTGGATTTCCATCATGAACCAAGGCAAAAGATAGTCCTTACCGAATTCGAGACTGTCTAGCCCGAGTCTCAGGATCAAAACGCATCGACCCTTGGAGCGACAGGGCCGGTCCACCGATGTGGATTAAAATTCCTGAACACATTATTATTATAAAACAATTTATTTTAAAACACGAATACCATTCAACACATGAATTTCAATTCAACGAAAGAATTTCGATTCAACACATGAAGGTTTTCTATAGTTTGTGTATATAGAGTAAAAAATGTGATTTTTATTGTTAAAACAATTTATTTAAAACACGAATACCGTTCAACACATGAATTTCTATTCAACGAATGAATTTCTATTCAACACATGAAGGTTATTCAATATATGAAAATAATTCTAACACATGAATATTATTCAAAATTTCGGCAGCATAACGGCAAGGTAGTTAAAACCGGGGCCGTCCCTAGTACATCTCCTCGCTTTACCTTGAAGCCTCGCAGCTTTTGACAATGGGGAATCATGCATCTAGTTCACACGCAGGCGACATGTATATTTTTTTCATTTCCACAAACTAATCCTATGTGGTTTCAACCAAATAATTCTCAACCACAAACGGGTATTTTTCAACCACAATCAATCAATTTCAACCACAAACAATTTTAATCAACCATTCGCTATCCATCAATTTTCACACCAATCACAATCAATAAATATCGTCCATGGTTTGTGGACGAGGGGCGTATATATAAATATATATAATTGTATATGCATTTCACTTCTATTTCAACACATATATAATTTTTACAATGCATATATAACTTATATATCAAACATACAACTTATACAACGCTTATACAAGAGGTGTACAACGCTGATATAACTCATACATCGACTATATAATTTATACATCGTCGTTTTGCATATCGTTTATAATTTAGAAATCTCACCTTGGGTTCCACTCCACCAAAAATAGCAGAAGGCTCAGAAAAATATGCGGTCTCTTCTAGACTGTTGAAGACGTCCACACGAGTCCACTGTCTCTTGTTTCACTGAATTTCGTCTAGAAACGAAAAAGATATGATTTTTACAGTGAAATCATAAACAGTAGCGCTTTAAACTGCTATTAAATAGTTTAAAATAAAAACAGCCGTATATCTCTCACGTTCGTTCAAAACTAGGTTTGCACTTTTCTTGAAATCCGTGCCACTTCAGAACGATCGGCCAGCGCCACAGCGTAGAGCTAGGAGAGGGCTTCACGTCGCCGGTGGTTGCGCCTGGATCGGTTCCCTGTGCTGGCGTCGGCGGCACCCTGAAGTGCTTGACTTTGAAGAAGTCGATCTCCCTGATGGCGCAATGATGGGTGGAGCAACGGGCATGGATTCGAAGCTCTCGACAAGGGCTACAAAAACCTCCACTGGACCATCGAATTTCGATGAGCGGATTTGCAGAAAATGAAGAGAGAAGGTGGAGGTTGCTTTCCGTCTCGCGCCTGAAGAATAGTCGGGGAGAGAGAAAAGTGATAACCAATAGGATTTTTTGTTTATTTATATTTTTTTTTCAAAAATACCCTCTTTCACACACGAACCCCAATCCAAACCCAAAGACTGTCGTCCCTAGCGTTTTACCCCCAATCCGAACACAATGGGATATGTTTCGTAGGCCCATTTGACTGTTCCCGTCATTTTTCCTTCAATTTAAAATATATAACATTCAATATTCGATTTGAACGTACATTTCAATTTGCCAGGGCCACAAACCGATTCGAAAAATTCCAGAAAATAAATCTAGCTATGTTTTGACGATACGGTCCCAACAAAACTAGTTTCGTCGAATTCTGAGACCGTTTGAAAAATGGCCCTTTTCTGGTCGATCCAATTTAATAGAAATCGTCCAAACGCATTTTCCTTTGCCACGCTCACATACTAGCTTCAAAAATTATGAAATTTGAAACCTAGCAATAGTTTAACATCTCGGATCCAACAAAAGTGGTTTCGTCGAATTCCGAGGTCGTTTGCAAAATGGCCATTTTCACGGGCTATATATATTCTATAGCGACCTTTCTGAAAATTCATTTGGCCATAACTTTTGCTTCCCGCTATGAAACTTCGATTTATCAGATTCGTTAGAAAGATATTCACTAACAGATTTAAATATTTTTGGTTTCACTCAAATCCGTTTTGTTTTGCACCCGGTACAATCAGTCAAAGTTTGAATTCAAATTTTGAAACTACCGCGCCATTTCAGGCCTTGTTTATATTTCAAAGTAATTATATTTATTTTCAATGTCGATTCAAACTCACTTTTCATCGATATTATTTAAAATATTTATTTTAAATATTTAAAATCTACTAAAGTAGCCAATTTAAAATTTTTAAATTGGTTCAGATTTTCCGGGTCGTTACAGTCTCCCCCACTTAAAACTTTTCGTCCCCGAAAAGGAACAAAGTCGAAAGTGGTTTGATTAATCAACTCTACGTTCAATCTGGCTTCCATTCTCCAACTTTTCAGTTTCTGAGAATTTTCAAATTCTTCAAAAATTTGGCTAACACCCGGAATTTTCGAAAAATTTCGCCATAACCTCCTTTGTACGGGGAGGGGTTTGGAAATTTATTGTGCCGTATTAGGTTCCCAATAAATCCTATAAAGCATACACATATTTATAGTGATATATTCTGGTGTTTACAGGGGAGCGTGTATAGATAATAACTCCAGAGAATAAATTCTCGCCACCCTGTCAAAGCCTGAGGGAGTGTGTATTTTAATTGCTCCAGAGAATAAATTCTCGTCACCTCGTCCCGTATGGGAAATAAATAATCCATGTGCCGTATCTAATAACTAGAGAGACGTGATTATTGTCAACTCCAGACCCGTGTGGTTTTTTTTATTAATCTGGCAATTTATCGTTACAATTTTATATGGTCCATATCAGTCATCAGTTCAACCTGTAATATATAGTCATCGCCATACAAGCCTCTCGCTCGTATGGTAAATCTTCCACCTCGTCACACAAGTTCCAAATGCTTATGTGGTATATGATGAATTATGCCTATCTTCAAGAAGTATGCCATGTAGTGTAGTTCAAAATTAATTGTTACTATCCTATGGCGACATTTATTTTTACACACAGAACAACCAGCACTCCGCATCCAATGGCATTCACAGGAGTTGATATAATAATATTTCGCATCCAACTCATTAAGGTTTACCTATTTGTCGGGCACACAAATAATTTCTTTACTCAACAGCTATCCATTTACCTGTTCAAACATATATAATGCACATGTATATATTTCTATCTATTTTTAAATCAGTTCAATGTGTGATTTAATCGAATAAATTCTACCATTCATTCTTTTATTGATTAAATTAACTATCGTTTTAATAATTTAATTAATCAAATCTACTATCACACAACACAAACAACAATCAAATTGTTTTTAACTTTTCAAAAATATACTAATCAATTTCTATACTCTTTTAAAATCATTCAGACTACAGAATTAAAAGTGCACATCCATGGAAAGAAAATAACAACAGAGTAGAGAACTAATTGGTAATGCAAAGTATGGTAAATGTACCTTGCACCGAAGTCAATCAAAGATATCTACTCGACACTTAGGATAGGCTTTCTGAATGCCCTCCTCAGTTTCCCAAGCACAGTCTCGCGGATCCCCACTCCATTGCACTTTGACTAAGTGAACCTTCTTGTTCCTCAGCTCTTTGGTTTCTTTGCCGATGATCTTTAGCGGCTCTCTTCTCACAACCAATTCTTGGGTAATTTCAGTATCCTGTTGGCTGCTTCTTCCACGATCAAGTCTGGATCATGAACGTGCTTTCGAAGTTGAGATACGTGAAATACATCATGTACTCCTGGCAACCAATTAGGCAATTTAACCCTATAAGCGAGAGTTCCATTCCGTTCAAGAATAGGAAATGGACCAATGAATTTGGGCGCCAATTTCCCTGTTTTACCGAACCGGATAACTCCTCTCATCGGCGATACTTTCAAATATACATAGTCGCCAACAACAAACGATATATCTCTCCTTCTCTTATCGGCATAGCTTTTCTGTCGGCTTTGAGCGGCGAGTAATCATTTCTTAACGAAATTGACTTTGTCGGCATCTTCTCGGATCATATCAGGTCCCAATACAAGTCTATTTCCGGGTTCGACCCAATAAGCAGGAGATCGACACGGTCTACCATACAATGCTTCGAATGGCGACATTGTCAGGCTCGCCTGGTAGCTGTTGTTATATGAGAATTCAGCCAAATCTAAATGGTCTTCCCATGATCCACCGAAATCTAGAACATAAGCCCGTAATAAATCTTCTAGGATACGATTCACCCTCTCAGTTTGACCATTTGTCTGAGGATGATATGCGGTGCTCAAGTTTAGCTTCATTCCCAGTTCTACTTGAAATGTCTCCCAGAATTTGCTAGTGAATATTGGATCTCTGTCACTGATTATACTGATCGGCACTCCGTGTAGTCTAACAATTTCCTTGAAGTAAATCTGCGCCAGACTCTGAGCAGTTCTGTTTGATCTGACAGGTATGAAATGGGCGGTCTTCGTGAAGCGATCTACAATCACCCAAATACTGTCATTTCCTTTCCTAGTTCTGGTCAAACCATCAATGAAGTCCATGGAAATATGTTCCCACTTCCAACCTGGAACGTCCAGCGGTTGCAATAATCCAGCAAGTTTCTGTTGGTCGCTTTTGACTAGCTGGCAAGTAGGGCATCGGCTAACATATAAAGAAATGTCCCTCCTCATCGACTTCCACCAGAAAGTGTGTTTGATGTCATTATACATTTTGCTTACTCCCGGATGGATACTAAGTTTTGACTTGTGGCATTCATCCAGCACTTCCTTTTAGAGCTCAGAAATGTTAGGAACATAGATTCGACCTTTTAGCCTTAGAATTCCATCATTATCAACCTGAAAACTTGAGGGCTCGCCTTTCTGAATTATCTCTCTGATCTTCTAAATGAAGTGATCATCCTTCTGAAGAGCAAATATTTTATCTAACAAGGAAGCCGTAATAACAAAGCTGGCGATCAGCACATTCTTTCGGCTTAACGCATCGGCCACGACATTGGCTTTCCCTGGAGTGTATAGAATCTCAAAATCATATGCTGCAAGGAATTCTAGCCAACGTTACTGCCTCAGATTCAAGTCTTTCTGGATGAACAGATACTTTAACGACTGATGATCTGTAAACAGTTCGAATTTCTCAGCCAGGAGATAGTGTCTCCAGATTTTCAAAGCAAATACTATAGCCAACAACTCAAGATCATGAGTGACGTAGTTCTTTTCATGTGACTTCAGTTGACGGCTAGCATAAGCAACAACTTGATCTCTTTGCATTAATACTGCACCAAGGCCTTCTCTAGAGGCATCTGTCCATACTTTTAAATCCTGATTGCCGTCGATTATCGTTAACACTGGAGCCGTTGTTAATCTTAACTTTAGCTCTTCAAAAGCCTCCTCACATTCTGGAGTCCACTTGAATTTTGAGTGCTTCTTTGTAATCTTCGTTAAGTGACTAGATATCTTCGAAAAATCTTTAACGAACTTTCGGTAATAACTAGCCAATCCGAGAAAACTGCGAACTTCTGTAGGAGTACTAGGCTGTTTCCAATTTTGAATAGCTGTGATTTTACTTGGATCCACAGCAATTCCTTCTTTCGATACGACATAGCCTAGAAATTTCACTTCATCTTTCCAGAATACACATTTGGACAGTTTGGCTTTCAATACATTCGTTCTCAGAATTTCTAGAACCTGTTCCAAATGCTTTTCATGTTCGGCTTTTGATTTAGAGAAGATTAGAATATCGTCAATAAAAACCAGAACAAACTTATTCAAAACTCCTCTGAACACTCGATTCATCAGATCGACGAAGTATGCGGGAGCATTACATAAGCCGAACGACATTACTAACCACTCATAGAATAAGTCTGGACCTCTGAATGCTGTCATAGGAACACACTGTTCAGCAATATGATGCTGATGGAAGCCTGTAGCTAGGTCCATCCTTGAAAATACTTGTGCTCCATTCAGACGATCCAATAAATCATCGATTCGCGGCAATGGATATTTATTCTTTATTGTCTGCTTGTTCAAATCACGATAGTCCACACATAGCCGCAGAGTACTGTCAGATTTTGGGACAAACACCACTGCTGCTCCCCAATCAGAGAAACTAGGCCTGATCAGACCCTTCCATACGAGTTGTCGTGTTTGATTATCTAGTTCTTCTTTCTCCTTTAGGGTCATCCTCCGAATGGCGTGCACTACTGGCCTTGCGTTCGGAATTAAAGCGATCTTGAAATCAATTTCTCTCTGCGGAGGTAAGCTGTCAACTTCTTCAAACACGTCTGCATAATTCTTTACGACTGGAATATCTTTGATCAGGTCGGGAATATTCTCTGTGACTACAGGGATATTTTCTATTTGAGCAGGAGAAACATCTAGAGCTGACCAAAAGTCTTTTCTATTTGAATTCGGGCCTTCACATGGTATGGTTATATAGCTCCCTAATTGGGCCTTTGCCTTAACAACCCTCTCGGCGCATCTAACCTCTGCCTCATATTTGGTTAACCAATCCAATCCCAAAATAAGATCGAATTTAGTAAAATTCATGACGATGGCGATGGTAGAGAATTTATAATAGGAAAAAGAGATAGGCACCCCACAAACCCAACTAAGATTGAGGGAACCCCCAACCGGATTATGAACAGTCAACGGTTCTTTGAGCTTCTTCAAATTCAAATCCAGTTTCTTAACCGCATTCTTTGCAATAAAGCTTCGTGACGCTCCTGTATCAAACAGTACTTTAACAGGAATGTTCTTGACATTGAGCGTGCCTTCTAAAAAATCAGACCTTTCCTGAGCAGACGAAGATGCAGGCACTTCTTCCACTTCATTTACATGTACTGCTTTGGATTTCTCAAATTGCCCGCAATCCTTTTCAAGATAACCAGTCCGATGGCATTGATTGCATTTTCTATTCTCAAGAAACTTGTCCTTGGATTTAAATTTATCCTTCTTTTGTTTCTTCGAGGATTTACAGTTCCTGGTCAAATGCCCTTGCATATGACAGTTATTGCATACGGCGGTCGTTATTGGTTCTTTCTCAAATCTGGCACTTTTTCGATTGACTTTGGGCTTCTCACTCACCTCAAACATCGTACTGGCCTCAGGACGATCAGTTTCCGACTCCACTTTGTTACTCGAACTGACTTCCTCTTCGTCGCGCAACATACCTTTCTTATGGAGATCTTCGTACTGATAAGCCATATAAATCATTTCTAAAAAAGGAAGCTTCACATTCTTCATTACTCCTATTCTGGTATTTTCTTTGCAGGCCATGAATGAACCTCAGATTCTTCCTCTTTGGATCTTCAGTCAGATGCGGGGCAATGTGAGAGAGTTCATTGAACCTCTTATGATATTCTGGAATGGTCATATCTCCTTGTATCAGATAAGAGAATTCATCACATAATCGCTCAGTCGCTTCAGGAGGAGTAAATCTTCCTAGGAAAATCTCTTTGAATCTATACCAGGTGATATCACCTTCTGGATTATCTTTGATGATTGTTTTCCACCAGATTTGTAACAACCCAAATTTTAATAACCTGTTGAAACAAGAAATCAAGGTAGAATTAAATTTTAAATCAGAATCAGGGGAAACGGGTTACGCCATTGCGTTCTGTCTTGTAATATTTCTATGTATGTTTACCAAGATAATGCTCCACCAAAGCTAGTGCATTCCCTTTGTGAGTGACCCTAGCGGAGGTGGGGTGTTACAATTTGGTATCAGAGCAGAAGGTTACCATACTGGGCAAAATTTTCTTAAAACCTTCTGAAATTATTTTCAAAACCGTTTACAAAGAAGCATTTTTCAAGAAAAAACTTGTTTTATTTAAAGGCTATTCCCCAAAGCCATATGCACTATCTTTTTATTCTCTCCTTGAGTCTCTTCTCCCTTTCTTTTTCACCATAGTTTGTAGGCATGCGACACATGTCGGAGGGCAAAGTAGTGTCCAACCTCCATATGTAGCCGCAATAGTTTTACTTGCGACTAATCTTATCTCAAGCTTTATAGGGTTGCCGTGCGATGGAAGTAGCTTTCGAGAAACTTTTCAACAAGCTATACAAGGATAGTAGGAACGAGGATAAAGAACACAAGTCTAAGGATGAGAAACTTATTGATATGGCTTAATCCACGAAGAGGAAAAAGGTGAAAGGAAAGAGGCCAAGTGAAAGAATAATAAAAACCCATGACAAGAGAGAATATATTTAGTATGGTAAAAAGGGACATGTAATTAAGTATTATAGGACAAGGACAAGGGCAAAGGACAAGATCTTCGAGAGGGCAATTGTATGCTTTTACTACTAGCGTACCTAAGAGAGGTGGTAACATTTCTGTTAAAGGATTAGCTTTTCTTTTCTATCATCCCGTTAGAACTTTGTTTTTGTACATCGCATCCTTTTAATTCTGCTTTGATAGTTGAGTCTCTGCCCCTTAGTACTAGCGTAGTAGAGGATCCCGTTTTTGTCTCAAATCTTGTGGGGAATCGGCTCATTTATTCATGACTTGTTTGGATTTGAGAATGTCTATGCTAAGTATTGAGTTTAGAAGTAATGCTTATGTTTTTTTTGGGCTATGGGTTGATTCTAGGGATGGAGTGGTTATCCAGTAATGGTGCCATTCTTGAGTATGAAAAGTGGGTAGTTAGATTCATGACTTGCCTTGGTAATGCCCTCGAAGTCTAGTGTAACGTTAGGGTTCTGCCATGCTTAGTTACCTAGAATCTCTTGATACATTTATTGATCCGCTCGAGTAGTGTTCGCCACTAAGGCGAATGGTTCATTTCGCGTATCATGAGTCATAGAAAATCACCTTAGTAAGTACATTTGGCAACATGGTTGGCATTTGTTTGTTTTCAAGAGATAGTTCTTCTGCTGGAATACCTTATAATAAGTAAACGAGATCCAGGATTCACTAGTGAGTTTTGGAGAGCTTGCATGAAACCATGAGTACGCAGTTATGTTTAAGCCGAGTATACTAGAAAAAGAATAAGGGAATGTGGAACGAGAGGCGACAGTGAAATGAGTCCCAACTCATATTTTGGAAATAGGAATTAAGAAGCTACGAAATTGTGAAGCTAAAGACGGTCCAAGCACAATGGAGTTAAGCTCAAGGAAATGCTACTTAGAAGATTGAAGACTAGACACGCACATCATACCTCTTTTTAAGAGTATATCCTTGATCCCTCTTTTCCTGCAGAGCTTATTTGCATGCTATCTTTTAAGTATAACCTCTCGGTCCTATTCTCTATCCTATTTCTGTTGCAAACCCCATAGGGAGTATGACTCATCTGTTAGTAATACATGTTGGGGCTTGAGGGTGTCTGTTGGGTTGACTAAACTTTTTGGGTTTTATAGGATATGGGTTGGTCTTAGGAAGGGATTTCTTGTGACCAAAAAGGAGTCCATCATGCTTAGTTTCCTAGAAACATATATATTGGTTGATCAGTTCTTTGGGTATCAGTCTGATATTGATTTCAGTCTTCGGGGCTGGTGCTTAGGGAGTTCTTCTCCTAATCAGTATATATGTGACATAGATTTGCAGTTTTGACATTGCCTAATGGGCACAAAGTTTTTACTTGCTATGTCGTTTGACTATATCTTTAGGTAGGAACAATTAGGTGTAAACATGTGTTTGAGACATGTTATGGTTGATGGTTGCAAGTGGTTGCTAGTTGTTGCTCGTTGATGCATGAACACATAATAGACACTAGATCGGCTCAGTCACATTTTCATATTGCATATGCATGAGTGTTTACATTTGTTTATGGATGGAATTGAATGTGTTATCATGTGGATGTTGCATATGGATGGATGTTTGTGCACACATATAGTGTTTATATGACTAGGACTATTTGCATACATGTTGGATTCATGGCACTAAACATATTTTGCATTTAAAAAGATCAATCAAGCCTGATCATTATCATTAGACAAGGAACATATACACACACTTCTTGCATATGTTCATATAGCATTAGAAATCTTTTAAGGACAATGGTTGCTTGTGAATGATGGTTGAGTAGATGGATGATTGCATGGTAGGATGCATTCTTCTTAACTTTAAGATTTCGGGGACGAAATCCTTTAAGGAGGGGAGAATGTAACAACCCAAATTTTAATAACTTGTTAAAACATGAAATCAAGGAAGAATTAAATTTTAAATTCAGAATCAGGGAAAACGGGGTATGACATTGCGTTCGTCTCGAAATTTTACGTGAAATAGAGTCCGAGTTTCCAAAAATCGGAGTCCGGATGAAGAAGTTATGGCCTATACAAGTTTCAGCAGATTTCAGGCAGCACTGGACCAGGGGGTCGGCCATAGGGTCGACCTACCCCCCCCCCGGTCAACCATAGGGTCGACCTACCCACCAGGTCGACCATAGTGTTGACCTCCTCCCCTTACAGGTCGATCTGGTCGGCCTGTTTTGACCCAGAACTCATTTTTGAAGCCTGAGACGTGTTTTGATGGTCCGGATTGATTCTAGGGTTAATCTAAGGGCCTAAACTAGTTGCTACACCTATGAAAACACCCTTAGACCTAACCTAATTCATATCAAATCATTCTTACACCATTATGCTGCTAAAATACCTCTTGAACCACGGCTGTCGTCTCCAAATCAAAGTACAAACATTCAAACTCAAATCAATTCAAAGAACAAAGCTTCAACAATGATTCTAGGCAATAAATCAACAACGTCACTGCAACATTCTACAACAAATTCAGTACTTAATTCATTAGCCATGCTTTGTAAGTTCTAGTTATTTTCAGATTATAATAATTAAATTTAATATGGACATGTGATGAATGAAATTGGACTTTTGATTCAAGTCTATTCTTGTTTCTTCTTGGATCTCGATCTTGAGAACTTTTCTATCTTTACTCGCATGACAAGTTTATGGTCTATTCAGCCTGTTGTAAATCAATTTTTCTTGGTTCATGTTGATATTATTATCAAGATCTATTCTTTATGCCTAAGATTATGCTTTTATGCCGTTTTCTCTCTGATCTTGTTTTTATTGCAACTTCTACCTCCCCCTATTTATTTTCTTTTGATGAACCTAGGTCAATTTCGGACCTAGGCCTAAACTACAATATACGTGTGATGGTATACGGAGGAAATATTGGAATATTGCCTAGTGGAATATATGTGTTTGGTGGAATCGAAGGCATAATATGAAAATTGGATGTTTGGGGATAATTTACCATTAACATGAAACTTGATATTTGGGTATTGTCATTATAATGGTAGTTGCAAGAATGGGGATTGGCATATATAATTTGACATGGATCTTGATATATATAATTTGATATGGATCTTGATATATATATATATATATAATTTGACATGGATCTTGATATATGTAATTTGGCTAGAACTTGTTATGAGTAAATTGGTGTAAACGTAGTATACATGTAATTTTGGGTATAAAACTTGATCTATGTAAATTGGGCATAGCTTTGTAAACATGTAAATCATGAATCTTGACATATGCAAAGCGGCATGAAACTTGGTATATGTGTAAATTGGCATAAAGTTGGCATACATGTAAAACGGCATGAATTGAACATATGTAAATTTGGTAGGAATTGGGCATATGTAAAATTGACATGTAATCTAGAACTTGGGCATATGTTAATTATGTAAAATTTGGAGTAGAAACATATATGATAATTTATGACTTGGAGAAAGTTTAATACGAACGCGCCTAAGTTGGGTTTTGGGTAGTTGGCTTGTATTGTAAATAAAAGGCTATAAGTTGGCATAACCTTATAGTGAATTTTGATAATAAGTTGGGAATACGTTTTGGGACAAAACGTGAATTATGAACTTGATAATTAGCTTATAACTGGAAATATGAACGTGGTTGAAACATGAACATTTTTTTATATGTTAAACACATATTGGGGTTTTGGGGGGAATACGACCATTAATGAACCTTTGACATGAGGTTAGACTCAATTTGTGGTGTAAATCTGCCCGAAACCGCCCGGCAAATCCAGTAGCAACAAAGTGTCAGTCTAATGTGAGAGGTCAAAGGTCGAATTGTAGGCGTAATAATTTATGACACGAGGTTAGACTCGGTTTGTGGTGTAAATCTGCCCGGAACCGCCCGGCAAATCCGGTGGCCACAAAGTGCACGGTCTAATGTAAAAGGTCATGATTCGTTCGTCATAATGAATGAATTAAGGAATACTAACCATAATAAGACGTGGGTATGGTTAGAGGGTTAGGTGTGATGGCATGGAAATTTGACATGTAAATGTGGACCTAACCGTTATGAGTTAAGAACATGTAAAACTTATAAATGTGGGCTTAACCAACATTACTGTTAATCAGCCCAATGGGTGGGTTAAGTAATATGACTAGACTAATGACACTTAACCGATATGACATGAATGGGCAGGTTAAGCCATGAATTACTTGAAATACTTAACCAATGTAATATGACGAATGGGAGGGTTAAGTTAAATGGGTTGGTTTAACTTGAATGGGTTGATAACACCCAACCAATATAACCTGATGTGTGATAGGGTTAAGTCATGAACCGCTTGAATATACTTAACCAATTTGACACGATGATTTGATAGGGTTAAGTCATGAACCGCTTGAATATACTTAACCAATTTGACACGATGATTTGATAGGGTTAAGTCATGAACCGCTTGAATATACTTAACCAATTTGACGCGATGATTTGATAGGGTTAAGTCATGAACCGCTTGAATATACTTAACCAATTTGACACGATGATTTGATAGGGTTAAGTCATGAACCGCTCGAATATACTTAACCAACTTGACACATGATTCGTAGGGCTAAGTCATGAACTTGAACGACAACACTTAGCCAATTTGACATAAAACGTAGGCGGGTTAATGCACGAACTTGAATGACAACACTCTACCAACTTGACATGCTAGACTAATGGGGTAAAGTCTCGAATTTAAATGACAACACTTAACCTACTGGACGGAAACCCTAGTTACACGGTCCTTTTCAGCAGTAACCCACTAGATGTATCATAGTACCCTGGAACTAGGCAGGGTGGGGCACGATTACTGGGCTGATTGTAAGCGACCAGAACGACGGCTGAGTTGGTGCGCCATTGTAGGTTCAGGCGGACTATGGTCGTGTACGTAGTCCGGAGTTGAAAAAGCAGACATTGGGCACCAGTAGGTTTACACTGTGCATGCTTGATTCGTGTCGGTGGTTGGCACCCTAGGGCTTGATACACCCCATGGTGGACCTAGCACAGGTAACTACATTCGTTATAGGTCCGTATGACACAGACACATGAACGAGATAGGACTTGTAAGGAGCCGATCGATTAATAGATCGTTTCGTGGGACCAAGTAATGGGTCATTTCATGACATTGGGCAAGGGATCATTTTATAGTCAACACATGACATGGGTTGGGATACTAGTACGGGTGGTGCAGAGCAAATAGATATCATAGAAATATTTTAACGGTGAAACAGAGAAATCTTGCGATCTTGCGAAATTATACTAAGTTCATCTTGAATGGGAACCTCGTAATGTTATACATGAAAAAAGTCATATGATGTTATTCTTAGTTATCGTGCCTGTAGTTTATCTTGTCATCATGCTTATGTTTATTTTCAATTTATTCATGCCATGTTATCTTTACCTATTTTTATGCTGAAAGTCACTAGGACTTACTTAGTCTTTATGACTGACCTGTTTTGTTTCGCCTCTTTTTCTTCCGTCCCCCCCCCCAGGTTCGCAGGGAGGAAACACTACTACTTAGTTTGGACTTCTATCTTCTTCAAGATCATCATTTATGGCTTGGACCTTTCTTGGCTATGGCTGCTTTACTGTTTTACTTGGGGAATGATCCATGACTATGGTTTTATGCTTCTTTACTATTGCAAGACAGATTTCGATGTAATGGATTTAATGGCATTTTGATGTAAAAGGCTTTAGACCTTTCTAGATTTTAAAGCAATGAAATTTGCTTCTTCTTCCGCTGTTTTTATATGTTCTGTCTTGTAATATTTCTGTGTATGTTTACCTAGATAATGCTCCACCAAAGCTAGTGCATTCCCTTTGTGAGTGACCCTAGCGGAGGTAGGGTGTTACAATTTGGTCTCAGAGCAGAAGGTTACTAGACTGGGCAAAATTTTCTTAAAACTTCTGAAATTATTTTCAAAACCGTTTACAAAGAAGCATTTTTCAAGAAAAATCTTGTTTTATTTAAAGGCTAATCCCCAAAGCCATATGCACTATCTTTTGATTCTCTCCTTGAGTCTCTTCTCCCTTTCTTTTTCACCAGAGTTTGTAGGCATGCGACACATGTCGGAGGGCAAAGTAGTGTCCAACCTCCATCTGTAGCCGCAATAGTTTTACTTGCGACTAATCTTGTCTCAAGCTTTGTAGGGTTGCCGTGCGATGGAAGTAGCTTTTGAGAAACTTTTCAACAAGCTATACAAGGATAGTAGGAACGAGGATAAAGAACACAAGTCTAAGGATGAGAAACTTGTTGATATGGCTTAATCCACGAAGAGGAAAAAGGTGAAAGGAAAGAAGCTAAGTGAAAGAATAATAAAAACCCATGACAAGAGAGAATATCTTTAGTATGGTAAAAAGGGACATGTAATTAAGTATTATAGGACAAGGACAAGGGCAAAGGACAAGATCGTCAAGAGGGCAATTGTATGCTTTCACTACTAGCGTACCTCAGAGAGGTGGTAACGTTTCTGTTAAAGGATTAGCTTTTCTTTTCTATCATCCCGTTAGAACTTTGTTTTTGTACATCGCATCCTTTTAATTCTGCTTCGATAGTTGAGTCTCTGCACCTTAGTACTAGCGTAGTAGAGGATCCTATTTTTGTCTCAAATCCTGTGGGGAACCGGCTCATTTATTCATGACTTGTTTGGATTTGAGAATGTCTATGCTAAGTATTGAGTTTAGAAGTAATGCTTATGTTTTTTTGGGCTATGGGTTGATTCTAGGGATGGAGTGGTTATCCAGTAATGGTGCCATTCTTGAGTATGAAAAGAGGGTAGTTAGATTCTTGACTTGCCTTGGTAATGCCCTCGAAGTCTAGTGTAACCCTTAGGGTTCTGCCATGCTTAGCTACCTAGAATCTCTTGATACATTTATTGATCCGCTCGAGTAGTGTTCGCCACTAAGGCGAATGGTTCATTTCGCTTATCATGAGTCATAGAAAATCACCTTAGTAAGTACATTTGGAAACATGGTTGGCATTTGTTTGTTTTTAAGAGATAGTTCTTCTGCTGGAATACCTTATAATAAGTAAACGAGATCCAGGATTCACTAGTGAATTTTGGAGAGCTTGCATGAAACCATGAGTACGTAGTAATGTTTAAGCCGAGTATAATAGAAAAAGAATAAGGGAAAGTGGAACGAGAGGCGGCAGTGAAATGAGTTCCAACTCATATTTTGGAAATAGGAACTAAGAAGCTACGAAATTATGAAGCTAAAGACGGTCCAAGGACAATGGAGTTAAGCTCAAGGAAATGCGACTTAGAAGATTGAAGACTAGACACGCACATCATACCTGTTTTTAAGAGTATATCCTTGATCCCTCTTTTCCTGCAGAGCTTATTTGCATGCTATTTTTAAGTATAACCTCTCGGTCCTATTCTCCATCCTATTTCTCTTGCAAACCCCATAGGGAGTATGACTCATCTGTTAGTAATACATGTTGGGGCTTGAGGGTGTCCGTTGGGTTGACTAAACTTTTTGGGTTTTATAGGATATGGGTTGGTCTTAGGAAGGGATTTCTTGTGACCAAAAAGGAGTCCATCATGCTTAGTTTCCTAGAAACATATATATTGGTTGGTCAGTTCTTTGGGTATCAGTCTGATATTGATTTCGGTCTTCGGGGCTGGTGCTTGGGAGTTCTTCTCCTAATTAGTATATATGTGACATAGATTTCCAGTTTTGACATTGCCTAATGGGCACAAAGTTTTTACTTGCTCTGTCGTTCGACTATATCTTTAGGTAGGAACAATTAGTTGTAAACATGTGTCTGAGACATGTTATGATTGATGGTTGCAAGTGGTTGCTAGTTGTTGCTCGTGGATGCATGAACACACATTAGGTACTAGATCGGCTCAGTCACATTTTCATATTGCATATGCATGAGTGTTTACAATTGTTTATGGATGGAATTGAATGTGTTATCATGTGGATGTTGCATATGGATGGATGTTTGTGCACACATATAGTGTTTATATGACTAGGACTATTTGCATACATGTTGGATTCATGGCACTAAACGTATTTTGCATTTAAAAAGATTAATCAGGCCTGATCATTTGCATTAGACAAGGAACATACACACACACTTCTTGCAAATGTTCATACAACATTAGAAATCTTTTAAGGACAATGGTTGCTTGTGAATGATGGTTGAGTAGATGGATGATTGCATGGTAGGACGCATTCTTCTTAACTTGAAGATTTCGGGGACGAAATCCTTTAAGGAGGGGAGAATGTAACAACCCAAATTTTAATAACCCGTTGAAACAAGAAATCAAGGCAGAATTAAATTTTAAATTCAGAATCAGGGGAAACGGGTTTTGCCATTGCGTTCGTCTCGAAATTTTACATGAAATAGAGTCCGAGTTTTCGAAAATCGGAGTCCGAATGAAGAGGTTATGGCCTGTACAAGTTTCAGCTGTTTTCAGGCAGCACTGGACCAGGGGGTCGATTATAGGGTCGACCTACCCCCCCCCCGCCGGTCGACCATAGGGTCGACCTACCCACCAGGTCGACCATAGTGTCGACCTCCCCCCTTACAGGTTGATCTAGTCGGCCTGTTTTGACCCAGAACTCATTTTTGAAGCCTGAGACGTGTTTTGATGGTCCGGATTGATTCTAGGGTTAATCTAAGGGCCTAAACTAGTTGCTACACCTATAAAAACACCCTTATACCTAACCTAATTCATATCAAATCATTCTTACACCATTATGCTGCTAAAATACCTCTTGAACCATGGCCGCCGTCTCCAAATCAAAGTACAAACATTCAAACTCAAATCAATTCAAAGAACAAAGCTTCAACAATGATTCTAGACAATAAATCAACAACGTCACTGCAACATTCTACAACAAATTCAGTTCTTAATTCATTAGCCATGCTCTATAAGTTCTAGTTATTTTCAGATTAAAATAATTAAATTTAATATGGACATGTGATGAAGTGAAATTGGACTTTTGATTCAAGTCTATTCTTGTTTCTTCTTGGATCTCGATCTTGAGAACTTTTCTATCTTTATTCGCATGACAAGTTTATGGTCTATTCAGCCTATTGTAAATCAATTTTTCTTGGTTTATGTTGATATTATTATCAAGATCTATTCTTTATGCCCGAGATGAGGATTTTATGCCGTTTTCTCTCTGATCTTGTTTTTATTGCAACTTCTACCTCCCCCTATTTATTTTCTTTTGATGAACCTAGGTCAATTTCGGACCTAGGCCTAAACTATGATATACGTGCGATGGTATACGGGGGAAATATTGGAATATTTCCTAGTGGAATATATGTGTTTGGTGGAATCGAAGGCATAATATGAAAATTGGATGTTTGGGGATAATTTACCATTAACATGAAACTTGATATTTGGGTATTGTCATTATAATGGTAATTGCAAGAATGGAGATTGGCATATATAATTTGACATGGATCTTGATATATATAATTTGATATGGATCTTGAAATATATATAATTTGACATGGATCTTGATATATGTAATCTGGCTAGAACTTGTTATGAGTAAATTGGTGTAAATGTAATATACATGTAATTTTGGGTATAAAACTTGATCTATGTAAATTGGGCATAGATTTGTAAACATGTAAATCATGAATCTTGACATATGTAATGCGGCATGAAACTTGGTATATGTGTAAATTGGCATAATGTTGGCATACATGTAAAACGACATGAATTGAACATATGTAAATTTCGTAGGAATTGGGCATATGTAAAATTGACATGTAATCTAGAACTTGGGCATATTTTAATTATGTAAAATTTGGAGTAGAAACATATATGATAATTTATGACTTGGAGAAAGTTTAATACGAACGCGCCTAAGTTGGGTTTTGGGTAGTTGGCTTGTATTGTAAATAAAAGGCTATAATTTGGCATAACCTTATAGTGAATTTTGATAATAATTTGGGAATACGTTTTGGGACAAAAACATGAATCATGAACTTGATAATTAGCTTATAACTGGAAATATGAACGTGGTTGAAACATGAACATTTTTTTCATATGTTAAACACATATTGGGGTTTTGGGGGGAATACGACCATTAATGAACCTTTGACACGAGGTTAGACTCGGTTTGTGGTGTAAATCTGCCCAGAACCGCACGACAAATCCAGTAGCCACAAAGTGTCAGTCTAATGTGAGAGGTCAAAGGTCGAATTGTAGGCGTAACGATTTATGACACGAGGTTAGACTCAGTTTGTGGTGTGAATCTGCCCGGAACCGCCTGGCAAATCCAGTGGCCACAAAGTGCACGGTCTAATGTGAAAGGTCATGATTCGTTCATCATAATGAATGAATTAAGGAATACTAACCATAATAAGACGTGGGTATGGTTAGAGGGTTAGGTGGGATGACATGGAAATTTGACATGTAAATGTGGACCTAACCGGTATGAGTTAAGAACATGTAAAACTTATAAATGTGGGCTTAACCAACATTACTGTTAATCAGACCAATGGGTGGGTTAAGTAATATGACTAGACTAATGACACTTAACCGATACGACATGAATGGGCAGGTTAAGCCATGAATTACTTGAAATACTTAACCAATGTAATCTGACGAATGGGAGGGTTAAGTTAAATGGGTTGGTTTAACTTGAATGGGTGGATAACACCCAACCAATATAACCTGATGTGTGATAGGGTTAAGTCATGAACCGCTTGAATATACTTAACCAATTTGACATGATGATTTGATAGGGTTAAGTCATGAACCGCTTGAATATACTTAACCAATTTGACACGATGATTTGATAGGGTTAAGTCATGAACCGCTTGAATATACTTAACCAATTTGACGCGATGATTTGATAGGGTTAAGTCATGAACCGCTTGAATATACTTAACCAATTTGACCTGATGATTCGATAGGGTTAAGTCATGAACCGCTTGAATATACTTAACCAACTTGACACATGATTCGTGGGGCTACGTCATGAACTTGAACGACAACACTTAGCCAATTTGACATGACATGTAGGCGGGTTAAGTCACGAACTTGAATGACAACACTTTACCAACTTGACATGCTAGACTGATGGGGTTAAGTCTCGAATTTAAATGACAACACTTAACCTACTGGACGGAAACCCTAGTTACGCGGTCCTTTTCAGCAGAAACCCACTAGATGTATCATGGTACCCTGGAACTAGGCAGGGTGGGGCACAATTACTAGGCTGATTGTAAGTGACCAGAACAACGGCTGAGTTGGTGCGCCATTGTAGATTCAGGCGGACTATGGTCGTGCACGTAGTCCGGAGTTGAAAAAGCAGGCATTGGGCACCAGTAGGTTTACACTATGCGTGCTTGATTCGTGTCGGTGGTTGGAACCCTAGGGCTTGATACACCCTATGGTGGACCTAGCACAGGTAACTACATTCGTGATAGGGCCGTATGGCACAGACACATGAACGAGATAGGCCTTGTAAGGAGACGATCGATTAATAGATCGTTTAGTGGGACCAAGTAATGAGTCATTTCATGACATTGGGCAAGGGATCATTTTATAGTCAACACATGACATGGGTTGGGATACGAGTACGGGTGGTGCATAGCAAATAGATATCATAGAAATATTTTAACGGTGAAACAGAGAAATCTTGCGATCTTGCGAAATTATACTTAGTTCATCTTGAATGGGAACCTCGCAATGTTATACATGACAAAAGTCATATGATGTTATTCTTAGTTATCATTCCTGTAGTTTATCTTGTCATCATGCTTATGTTTATTTTCAGTTTATTCATGCCATATTATCTTTACCTATTTTTATGCTGAAAGTCACTAGGACTTACTCAGTCTTTATGACTGACCCGTTTTGTTTCGCCTCTTTTTCTTTCGTTCCCCCCCCAGGTTCGCAGGGAGGAAACACTACTACTTAGTTTGGACTTCTATCTGCTTCAAGATCATCATATGTGGCTTGGACCTTTCTTGGCTATGGCTGCTTTACTGTTTTACTTGGGAATGATCTATGACTATGGTTTTATGCTTCTTTACTATTGCAAGACAGATTTCGATGTAATGGATTTAATGGCATTTTGATGTAAAAGGCTTTAGACCTTTCTAGATTTTAAAGCAATGAAATTTGCTTCTTCTTCCGCTGTTTTTATATGTTCTGTCTTGTAATATTTCTGTGTATGTTTACCTAGAAAATGCTCCACCAAAGCTAGTGCATTCCCTTTGTGAGTGACCCTAGCGGAGGTGGGGTGTTACAAGATTAAAGCTTCTTCTTTGAGCGCCCAAGATGCCAGTAATCTTTTCTGATCATCTCTCAACTGGATACGTTCAAAAATTCTTTCGACAGAACTCATCCCAGCTTGAGTTTGAATTATAGAATCATTGCCCGAGAATTGTGCTCCGCCCAGATTTCGATATATCTTTAATAGAGCCTCTAGATCGGGTTCTGCATTCCTCCTGTTTCTGACACTCATTTTCTAGTACTTCTGCAAACAGCAGATCAAGTGTCAGGTCACAGAAAAGATATTTCAAAATATAGAGACATGTACTTCAAATGTAAATGTGTCTACGAGGGTGTATTTCATTCTGCTATACTCATACTAGGATTTTACTGATCCTATCTGTAATGAGTTACCCGTCCTAGAACACTACTGGTTCTATTTCTGACGAGTTCGTTAATATGCTATTTTCCAGCACTAAGTTTAACCAAAGCTCTGATACCACGTTGTGACGACCCCAAACCCCGTTCTGACGGTGGCAAGGGTAATCTTTGGAATATAACACATAAACAGATAACAACAGAACAGAATTAAATAAATACACCAGATAATGAACAAATAATACATTGGATAAACATAATCATCAGAGTTACACAGTATACAGGATCATACTTAGTACAAATACAGTTCAGCTATACATAAATGTCTACAGCGGAAAAAAACATAATATGTACAATAGGAGCTGAACAACATAAAAGAGATAAATGATATAATCCATCTTCAGCTCCAGCTATCCAGAAAGAGCCTGCTAAAACCGGAAGACAAGGCTGCCTATGTATAAAAAGGGGCACCCGAGTTTGCAAGTAAAACAAACTACGAGTCAGTCATGGGACTGGTATGAGAAATCTATTCAACACATCTAAAATATGGCTAATCACAGGACCACGCCACTTTCGTGGAACGGGTTTACTCCATTGGATTGCCAGTGCTTTAAAACAAACAATTCTTTTAAACATCGCAATGCTTTTTATAAAAATGAAGCCATTATAAGACTCAGTTCCCATCACACAATGCAACGCAAACCCGAGGATAGAGTTTTACCTTATAATGGCCAAAATATGCTGGATACGAATAAAACAAAAGCATTTGATATTATTACTAGTGTTTATATGTTTCAAAAACAATTTCAATCATAACTATCAATCATAAACGGCATGGGTACCATATATCATGTCGCCATATATTTATATATACAATCAAAATCGCATGGTGTCGTATTTGGAAATTGGATTTCCATCATGAACCAAGGCAAAAGATAGTCCTTACTGAATTCGAGACTGTCTAGCCCGAGTCTCAGGATCAGAACGCATCGACCCTTGGAGCGACAGGGCCGGTCCACCGATGTGGATTAAAATTCCTGAACACTGCATTTCTCCGCCCTTTGGGGGCGTAAGTGAGCCAACGAATGACTCCATCGGTCCCGGATCAACCGATATACCTGAGGCGCCTCGCAACAGCAACAACCACATAGGTGAAAATAGTATAAATGTCAGCCAGTTTAAGCACCGACACCACCTCTAGCTAGAAGGAAACGCATGCCCTCCTTGAGGTCCTTCTCCCGTTTCTGGTTCATGCCGGGGTGTGAGGTTCGAGAATTCACGTTATACACAAAGCTACGCCACACAGGCGGTGCTTTGATCATCAACCACAAGACTTTGCTTTTCAATAGAAGCCTTGATCACTGCATCTTAGCATGCCACACAGGCAATTCACACCGTGCAACTAATGGCTATCGATCACACAGAATGAATTCCAATGTCAGACACACAGTCCATTTGCAAGTCCGTTCTAGGTCTGAACGAAACCGGAGGCACTATATACCTAGCAAACCCATCGATCTCCACGTACGTCTGGACGATCACCACTCATTATCCATATTTCGGGATGCCTCCCAATCAGGACATCAGTTCCCATCCAAACGAGGTGAAGATTTCCGGTCTTCAACCACCGTCTTCATCTTCGATTTCTTATCGTCGATTTAGTTATTCAAAATGGGATAAACCCGGTCTTTCTGAGCAACTCACGTATATACTAAATAAGTGCTACACAAACACAACATACGCATCATTTCAATTTATTAGCCACTAACCGTAAATCAGTAAGAGAACGATTTCCCAAATATTATCCCCGAAGGCCGAAACCAACATCAGATCAAAATCCGGGAAACCATTCAACTTAGCCAACCTTCAGTTAGTTTCTAAATTTCACATCCATATCGTTTATAATATTTTATAATGATTTATCGCTATTTTTATTTATTTTAAAATAGCCAATTTATCCAAACGACGCTTCGGGCCATAACGCGGCCGTGGCGCTGTTTTTCTTCAGATTTGATTTACACATATATGAAAATCTAACCGTTGGATCTTCACAAAATTTATATCATTAGAAAGATCTTTTCAAAACGAATCCAACGGTTACAGTTTCGGGAAAATCCGACGGTCGGATCTCCTGGTATAATCGTTTGAAGTTTCGATTTCAAAATACGAATTGCAGCGTCGTTATTCGATTTAATTTAATTATATTTATATATATATATATAAATAAATATAATCGATTCTGGCGCTGTTTTTCTTTAGATTTGAATTAAACATTCCAGACAATCCAACCGTTGGAATTTTACAATGTTGGTGTCGTTGGAAAGATATTTCCAAAGCGAACCCAACGGTTTCGGTTTCGGGAAAATCCGATGGTTGGATCTCCCGCACTAGTCGTTTGAAATCACGGTTTCAAAACACGAACTGCAGCTTCGTTATTCGATATATTTTAATTATATATATATATAATCGATTCTTCGATTTCAAAACTATATGCTTTTCATATCTATGATAAAAATGATATTTTTATCCAACTGTCTTCTATTTCAACACTTCACTATTTTTAACTATTCATGTATATGATAAAAATGTGATTTTTATTGTAAAACGGTTTATTTCAAAACACTACTATTTTATATAGTTCATATAGACGATAAAAATAGGATTTCTATTATAAAACAATTTATTTTAAAACACGAATACCATTCAACACATGAATTTCAATTCAACGAATGAATTTCGATTCAACACATGAAGATTTTCTATAGTTTGTGTATATAGAGTAAAAAATGTGATTTTTATTGTTAAAACAATTTATTTAAAAACACTACTATTTTATATAGTTCATATAGATGATAAAAATAGGATTTTTATTATAAAACAATTTATTTTAAAACATGAATACCATTCAACACATGAATTTCAATTCAACGAATGAATTTCGATTCAACACATGAAGGTTTTCTATAGTTTGTGTATATAGAGTAAAAAAATGTGATTTTTATTGTCAAAACAATTTATTTAAAACACGAATACCATTCAACACATGAATTTCTATTCAACGAATGAATTTCTATTCAACACATGAAGGTTATTCAATATATGAAAATAATTCTAACACATGAATATTATTCAAAATTTCGGCAGCATAACGGCAGAGTAATTAAAACCGGGGCCGTCCCTAGCACGGCTCCTCGCTCTACCTTAAAGCCTCACAGCTTTTGACAATGGGGAATCATGCATCTAGTTCGCACGCAGGCGACATGTATATTTTTTTCATTTCCACAAACTAATCCTATGCGGTTTCAACCAAATAATTCTCAACCACAAACGGGTATTTTCAACCACAATCAATCAATTTCAACCAAAAACAATTCTAATCAACCATTCGCTATCCATCAATTTTCACACCAATCACAATCAATAAATATCGTCCATGGTTTGTGGACGAGGGGCGTATATATATATATATATATATATATATATATATATATATATATATATAAGCATTTCACTTCTATTTCAACACATATATAATTTTTACAACGCATATATAACTTATATATCGAACGTACAACTTATACAACGCTTATACAAGAGGTGTACAACGCTGATATAACTCATACATCAACTATATAATTTATACATCGTCGTTTTCCATATCGTTTATAATTTAGAAATCTCACCTTGGGTTCCACTCCACCAAAAATAGCAGAAGGCTCAAAAAAATATGCAGTCTCTTCTAGACTGTAGAAGACATCCACACGAGTCCACTGTCTCTTGTTTCACTGAATTTCGTCTAGAAACGGAAAAGATATGATTTTTACCGTGAAATCATAAACGATAGCGCTTTAAACTGCTATTAAATAGTTTAAAATAAAAACAGCCGTATACCTCTCACGTTCGTTCAAAACTAGGTTTGCACTTTTCTCAAAATCCGTGCCACTTCAGAACGATCGGCCAGCGCCACAGCATAGAGCTAGGAGTGGGCTTCACGTCGCCGGTGGTTACGCCTGGATCGGTGCCCTGTGCTGGCGTCGGCGGCGCCCTGAAGTGCTTGAATTTGAAGAGGTCGATCTCCCTGATGGCGCAACGATAGGTGGAGCAACGGGCATGGATTCGAAGCTCTCAACAAGGGCTACAAAAACCTCCACTGGACCATCGAATTTCGATGAGCGTATTTGCAGAAAATGAGGAGAGAAGGTGGAGGTTGCTTTCCGTCTCGCGCCTGAAGAATAGTCGGGGAGAGAGAAAAGTGATAGCCAATAGGATTTTTTGTTTATTTATATTTTTTTTTCAAAAATACCCTCTTTCACACACGAACCCCAATCCAAACCCAACGACTGTCGCCCCTAGCGTTTTACCCCCATTTCGAACATAATGGGATATGTTTCATAGGCCCATTTGACTGTTTCAGTCAGTTTTCCTTAATTTAAAA
The DNA here is from genome assembly GCA_030737875.1 of Allium sativum. Classification (NCBI taxonomy): domain Eukaryota; kingdom Viridiplantae; phylum Streptophyta; class Magnoliopsida; order Asparagales; family Amaryllidaceae; genus Allium; species Allium sativum. Next base: position 612,994,924 of record CM060926.1, read on the forward strand.
TATATAACATTCAATATTCGATTTGAACGTACATTTCAATTTGCCAGGGCCACAAACCGATTCAAAAAATTCCAGAAAATTAAATCTAGCTATGTTTTGATGATACGGTCCCAACAAAACTAGTTTCGTCGAATTCTGAGTCCGTTTGAAAAATGGCCCTTTTCTGGTCGATCCAATTTAATAGAAATCGTCCAAACGCATTTTCCTTTGCCATGCTCACATACTAGCTTCAAAATTTATGAAATTTGAAACCTAGCAATAGTTTAACATCCCGGATCCAACAAAAGTGGGTTCGTCGAATTCCGAGGTCGTTGCAAAATGGCCATTTTCACGGGCTATATATATTCTATAGCGACCTTTCTGAAAATTCATTTGGCCATAACTTTTGCTTCCTGCTATGAAACTTCGATTTTTCAGATTCGCTAGAAAGATATTCACTAACAGATTTAAATATTTTTGGTTTCACTCAAATCCGTTTTGTTTTGCACCCGGTACAGTGAGTCAAAGTTTGAATTCAAATTTTGAAACTACCGCGCCATTTCAGGCCTTGTTTATATTTCAAAGTAATTATATTTATTTTCAATGTCGATTCAAACTCACTTTTCATCGATATTAGTTAAAATATTTATTTTAAATATTTAAAATCTACTAAAATAGCCAATTTAAAATTTTTAAATTGGTTCAGATTTTCCGGGTCGTTACACCAAAATAAGTTAGCCTCCCCTTAAAGATATAAATTAAAATTCCGATATTTAACCCCTATAATCCTCATTAGTATAAACTATAAAACTTAAACATTAATTAATGCTTACAATTTAATGTTGCTCATAAAAATATACAATGGATATAATATTTTTTGGCAAAGCCAAAAAAATGGATATAGTTTATGTAATGTATACACAAGAAAGTTTCATTGGTGATCAGAAGGCATCGGATCAGGTAATTAATTGTAATTTTATATTGGAATTGGTATGGTTAATTTAAAATAAATGCAGAAACGAAAATTTTGATCTAATACTCTTTGTCAAATTTGTGTAATTGAAATGTTTAGTAATTCACACGTTTGTTACCTGCGCTGAAATAATAAGTTAGGGTTTAACATAAGTGACGAGCCAGTGGTAGTTATGTCTCATTTTCTTTTTCTTTTTAAGTAAACCAAACCCCCCTTAACAACAAAAAATTAAGCTGGAGTTCCCTTAAAATTATTCTCCCCTTAACCAAATGTGGAGTCCCTTTAAAAATCCCCTATTTAATTGTTTATTCTGATAACATTTAACTTCTTAATTAATTGGTAAGTTATTCATGCTATAGAAAAGTATTTATTATTACACAAGTTTCAATGATTACCATTCGTTTCAATTTATTATCCAATTCTTAAGAGTATTATTTTAAATATAACTTATTTTAATTATAACTCTCTTATATTCATAATACTTAGAAGTTTCAAAAATTTAAGTTCATTTCATTTCATTAATTATTCAAGAATTCAAGAATTAAATTTCGGGTTTCTTTTCAAATCAATTTTTTTTTTGAAATGCTTCATATAATATATCATTTGCATAAAACCATACTGTAAAAGGATTTAAATAAAGTTCAGTTTCATAAAAAAAAGTATAAAATATTAAAAGTCTCCCTTCTTAGACTCTTGAAAATAAACATCGATGATATGTGCACTCATCACCGAAATCATTTCCAAAGACAAGAGGGTATACACTTATTTCTAAAATTCATTTGAAACAATTTCTATATGAAACAAGATTTAAAATATAAATATTTATTTCAAACCATTTGCAAATCAATGTTACAAAACCACCCAAAATCAAATTCTCAAATTCATATTTAACTTTTTATTTCATTATCAATAAATTTCAATATTTGATTTTCTTAAACCGTTCAATAATCGACGGTTCTAATTATTAGTTAATCAAATGAAAAATGATGAAAAATTTGATATTATCATCAAAAAATCATTTTTTTCCTCAAATAATTCTATATATATAAAATATAATTCAAAACAATATTATGTCGATAAGCCCTGTTTGAGTGTTTAGAAATCCCTATCAATGCATTGGCGTCCCAAGTACCGACCAGAATTCATAAATACTCAACAGAACAAATCAACACAATACAAAACCATTTTATATCAAAATTACAAGTACGCTCTCTCATATAAACTCAAACTTATTCTAGGGTATTACTACCCTATCTCTAATGAGTTAATCCCAAATAGAGCCAAGGTTCTCGCTAAACCGAAGCTCTGATACCAAATGTAACATTCAAGATTTTTGACCGTTGAAATCGACCATGATCCTCCATATCAACTTAAACAAATAAAAAATACAGAGAGTTATTAGGATAGAAAAAGAAGAAAGAAGAAAAACAATCACAGAATCTCACAGCGGAAGGACAAAATATAATAAATGAATAACAGTTCATGAAGCTGTTAAAACATTTGTTTGATTTCATTTTTCAACAATTATCAGAGTTAACTATAATAATCATACCAATATTTGTAGCGGAAATAAATAACAGTACTTCTGGCAACCTCCATCTTCATCTTTAAAACGGTATCGTCGATAACTGAAACTCAAGCTAACCCGAGCGTATTGCATAAAAAGAAAACACAACAAACACTCGGATCAGAACTAAATCATTCACATATTAGTCAAATTAAAACACGAAATAGCATGAGTGGTATGGGTGTAGTAATCTAAAGATGTATTATGAAAAAATCGTGAATGATTTTGGAAAAATGAAGTTATCATAAGCTCTTCCCACATCATACAATGCAAGTGCACACCAAATGGGCGAGTTTTGTCTTATGATAACCAAACATGCTTTCATACGTGAAATTCCACTTTTAATACTATTATTAGTGCATAGTGTTAAAAACCATTTCGCAAATAAATATATTAATCTTAGCAAGCATAGTGGCTATGCCCACATACAAAGTTTACAAACAAAACGAAAGGCTCGTATTGGTTGTTGGGTTCCAATATGATGGTTCCTGATACGAAATATCAATCGGGAACAAGGTGCAACCTCACGGTTCATGGTTTTCATCCAGATTAGGACACCAAACACCAGGTAAATCACTAGTTAACATCCAAACACGGACACCAAACATACCCTTTATTTTCCCCAGTTTCGAAGTAGATCTACCGCCGAAGCTTTCAAGTTTCTATATATATATACACACATACAAACTAACCGCCAGTTTAACATCAATCTGGCGTGTGAGGTTCGACGAAGTCAGCATTTACACAATGTTATCACCACTAGCTCACTTCATAACTTGAGCATGCCATATTGTCAATTTACAACATGTAACTGATTTCTATCGACAAATAACCTCTAAGCACGTAAAACTTAGAGACGGGAGTAATTAGTTGCCAGAATCCGATATATATATACTAATAGAAATCAGTGTTGCCCAGTCAATTACAATGTCATACACACAATTCGTACAAGTTCGTTCTGGGTCTGAATGGAAAAAATCCGAAAATCCTCAAATATATTAAGACCTCATGCCACTTATAACCTCGTATTGAGTGATCAGCCCAATCGAGACAACAGCAGTCAATCCAAATAAATTCAATGATTCCCGATCTTCATTTATCAATTTCCAAGTCTTTAGTTTCTTTATCATGTCTTGTTATTATTTGGAATGGGATTCGAATATATATTCGATCCCGGTCTTTCCAAGCAATAAGCGCATTTTTAAAACAATAGTCATGCCTCCAAATTTTCATATCAATATCAAGATTATTTAAAAATCATTACTTGAATCAACGGTTTAAATCCAATTTATGAGAAATTACAAATATTCAACTAACTTGAAGAAAGAAGAAAAAAATAGATTATTTTAAATAAAACCTTTTTATGAAAATATATATTAAAATAATTTGAGTAAAATAAAATGATTTAAATCAGTATATATACATATATTAAATATTTTACTAGAATAATTTCCTTTTTAATAATAAATAATATGACATAATTTATTTCAAAACTATAGATATACATATATTTAACTAATTTTTAAACCATAATTGCTCTTTCATCAAATTTGAATAAATTAGCACAAACAAACATACACATCATAAACAGAATAACGGGGACAATTTTCATTAACGATATCCATGCAGTAATCAGTACAAGGCACACATCACAAACATTTCATCAAATAGTCAATATTATGTCGTTTCACTAGTTAACAAATGTCAGATTTTCAGACTAGCAATAAAATTTTGAATAAATAATTTAATACCAATTCTAAATTAACATTGCAATTTACTTATATGTCAATTTAAGCAAATATCAACAATCAATCACAACCAGACAATCAAATTTATTTCATAATTTAATTTAACAAATATGGAAATAATCCAGTTAATCGTAAGTGAGAAATTCACTCACCTTAATTTATGAATGGATTTGAAATCCAAAATAAATCACAAAAATCAACTGTCTCATAAACATTCCAAACCAGCGGCATCACGAGTAGCTTGTCAATACGATTCCAACGGATCTAACCGTGCCTCAATCTGAATTCGTATTGAAAAGTTATACGAGTTTAAACATACGAATTTGAAATTATATAAAATAAAATAAAACCTCACCAATATATATGTATAGCCACGTCATCCCCCTCTACCCTTCTTCTTCCTCACTCCAAACGCAAATGCCTGTACATGCCAACCCATTCATTCGTACATCTCAATCACTGACACAAGGCTACCGACCGGTTTGACAAACCGACTTTGCCAATCTATTTCTCGCTACAAACTCCATCTGCCTGGCCCCATCATCCTATGCTCGAGCCACCCCAATGAAAACCAACCTCCTGTCTCGAATGAAAAGTTCTGTACAGGTTGCGAATTTAGTTTGATCCAGTACAATACAAACTTTGATACACGATTTTTTTTCTACAAAGAATTCAAATACGATCTTACATCCGCAAATAAACCTCTTTACTTGCCCTAAATTGTTGCTTCAACAACGACCATTGTTGCATCATCATCACACCCTCCGAAAAGACCACGGCTGGGAAGATCTCATTGATACCAGTTTAACAAATCAATTAGTGTTTGAATTTGTGGAGATTTGGATTTGATTAATTTGTTGAGAATTTGGATGGGAAGCGGCCATGAAATGGTTCAACAATTAGAGAAAAGAAAATGATGAGAGGGAATTTAGGTTTTAGAAGGTAATGTTATTATGTTGAGAAACTTTTTTTTTGATTTAGTATATGTAATATTATCTCAATGTTAATATAATAGCCAAACATATAAAGCAACGTAAGGCTGGTTAACAAAGGATCAGTAGTGGTCCGCTCAATTAATAATAGGAAACAAAGGATATTTTTATATTTATTCTTATTTACCAAGTTCAATTTTATATTTCAAATTTTAAATAAATTAAGATAATTTCATACAAATATTTTAAAGGTTATTAAGTGAGTAACGCAATTAATCCTTTATTTTTGATTTGATTCCAAATTTGATTCATTTCAATTTGTTATATTTATATACATTTATTTTCTTAAATGGATTCATATTCAGTTAATGTATGTTACCTAATATCCAATTGACTCATTTATTGTTCACTATATTTGTTTTCACCTCACAAATTAGATTCATTTCCATATTAGATCAATTCCAAGTCATTTGGCATAATTTACTAATTTAATCCTTTCCAAATTTATTTATTCAATTTCATTAAATATTAAATTCAAACTTCTCAATGACTATGCATATAAACAAAATCACAAGTTTATTTGGAACCAATACGAGTCACAATTGTCATAATAGATTAAATTTCAATACTTAAACCATTAAATTAAGTTTCCACCATAAATTCTTCAAAAATTAAATCACTAAAGTTTTAATTATAAATTCATTGAATCAATTTAATTCAAATAAATAAAAATCAAATTTCAATTCTCGATAATTACGATACAAACCAATTTGTAGTTTATATTTTTAATCCATATAGATAATTACATGTTAACCCCGTTATGGAAACGCAGTTTAAAAAATAATGTTACGCGGCACAGTCCAAGTCGTTAATACGACACAGCTCAAGTCGTTTAGATGCAACATAATTCAAGCCGCAGATGGTTTGTTCGATATGGTGCAATGTTGTTCTTGCGACGTAGCTCAAGACGTTCGAACGAATCAAGACAAGCCGAGAGCAAACCATGTTGTTTGGGACAATTCATGTTCATGATAAAGCATGTCGTATAAAGGAGCAATCTGCGCATAATCATGTCATTGATCCACTTAAATCACCAAAGCTTGCCGCAAAGATCATAGGAGGATTCAAGTGGTTTCATGAATAAGTTATGCCGTGAATGTTATATGTGTGAAAAAAAGCACCACATGTGCATATAGCATGAGCATGAATTTTTAAAAGGAGAACACGTCATGGATAGGATGTAAAAGGAGCAGGTCTTTAGTTTCCTCAAGGGATGACGTGGAGCTAGTTCACAATACTGAGACCTTTGCTTTTATCAATTAAATGAAATCATCCAAGTCGTGACATCCATGACGTTAAAATGGTAATTCCACATGCCTTGTGAAGCCTATACGAGGTAATAGAAGACAGCTGTCACCATGCAAATAGCTTGCGGTTTGATTCATTCTGTGAGCACCCTCATTTTATACCATGTCACATCGTCCATGTATGGAGTAACAGTATGACGTTGAGGACTTGGCACTGTTGAACATTCAACGAGATGAATTATGTTGTAGGCATTAGTCATGTCGTTCTCTGCTATACAAACTCATACCGTTCCAATTGCTTACGACATGGATTGGATACTATGTGATTCAGTCAGTACTCTCCATGCAATTAAGGCAATGCCATGTGGCGACTTGGAAGTCTTCCATAATTATGATGCATGACGTTTTATTCATAACGGAGGACCAAGGACTAAGGCCGTGTTGTTCACAATGCAGTCATGCCGCATATTGCCAGATTAAACCATGCCATTGTCATAGGCTAATCAAGTCGTTGACCCATATAAATTACTTCCATGCTACATAACCGACTGAGAAGGATGGAAGGTGTGACAACCCCAAACCTCGTACGACGGTGTCAAGGGTAATCTTTGGAATATAACACATAAACAGATAATAGCAGAACAAAATTAAATAAATACACCAGATAATGTACAAATAATACACTGGATAAACACAATCATCAGAGTTACACAGTATAAAGGATCATACTTAGTACAAATACAGTTCAGCTATACATAAATGCCTACAGCGGAAAACAAACATAATATGTACAACAGGAGCTGAACAGAATAAAAAGATATAAATGATAGAATCCATCTTCAGCTCCAGCTATCCAGAAAGAGCCTGCTAAAACCTGAATACAAGGCTGCCCGTGTAGAAAGAGGGGCACCCGAGTTTGCAAGTGAAACAAACTACGAGTCAGTCATGGGACTGGTATGAGAAATCTACTTAACACATTTTATAATATGGCTAATCACAAGACCACGCCACTTTCACGGAACGGGTTTACTCCATTGGATTGCCAGTGCTTTAAAACAAGTAATTCTTTTAAACATCGCAATGCTTTTTATAAAAATGAAGCCATTATAAGACTCAGTTCCCATCACACAATGCAACGCAAACCGGAGGATAGAGTTTTTACCTTATAATGGCCAAAATATGCTTGATACGAATAAAACAAAAGCATTTGATATTATTACTAGTGTTTATATGTTTCAAAAACAATTATCAATCATAGACGACATTAATGCCCCATGCCACTACGTCGCCATATATAGGTATACAATCAAAACCGCATAGTCATGTATTTGGAAATTGGATTTCCGTCATGAACCAAGGCAAAATATAGTCCTTACTGACTTCGAGACGCTCTAGCCCTCCCCTCAGGACCCAGACTCAGGTAGGCCCTTGGATCGTCAGGGCCGGTCCATACTGAGTGGATTAAAATGCCTGAACAATGCGTTCCCCCGCCCTTTGGGGCGTAGATGAGCCAACGAATGACTCCATCGGTCCCGGATCGACCGATATAACCGAGGCGCCTCGCAACAGCAACAACCACATAGGTGAAAAAATAGTATAAATGTCAGCCAGTTTAAGCACTGACACCACCTCTAGCTAGAAAGAAACGCATGTCCTCCCTGAGGTCCTCTCTTATTTCTTGTTCATACCGGGGTGTGAGGCTCGCGAATTCACGTTATACGCAAAGCTATGCCACACAGGCTGTGCTTTGATCATCAACCACAAGACTTTGCTTTTCAACAGAAGCCTTGATCACTGCATCTTAGCATGCCACATAGGCAATTCATGCCATGTAACTGATGTCCATCAATACACAGAATGAAATCCAATGCCAGACACACAGTCCATTTAAAAGTTCGTTCTGGGTCTGAACCAAACCGGAGGCACTATATACCTCACATACCCATCGATCTCCACGTACATCTGGACGATCACCACTCATTATCCATATTTCGGGATGCCTCCCAATCAGGACATCAGTTATCATCCAACCGAGGTGAAGATCTCCGGTCTTCAACCACCTTCTTCATCATCGACTTCTTATCGTCGATTCAGTTATTCAGAATGGGATAAACCTGGTCTTTCTGAGCAACTTGCGTATATAATTTACAAGTGCTACACAAACACAACATACGCCTTATTCCAATTCATCAGTCACTAACCGCAAATTAGTAAGAGAACGATTTCCCAAATATTAACCCTGAAGGCCGAAACCAACATCAGATCAAAACCCAGGAAACCATTCGACTTAGCTAACCTTCAGTTAGTTTCTAAATTTCACATTCTTAGGGAAAGGTTCCCATTATTTTTATCACAGATAAATTCTTTAGTATAATTTTCATGTCAAACACATTCGACCATCAAATATCTAATAAACCGGGTAAATTCAGTTTATTTCCATTCCATATCGTTTATAATATTTTATAACGATTTATCGCTATTTTTACTTATTTAAAAATAGCCAATTTATTCAAACGACGCTTTAGGCCATAACGCGGCGGTGGCGCTATTTTTCTTCAGATTTGATTTACACATATATGAAAATCTAACCGTTGGATCTTCACAAAATTTATATCATTAGAAAGATCTTTTCGAAACGAATCCAAAGGTTCCAGTTTTGGGAAAATCCGACGGTCGGATCTCCCGGTACACTCGTTTGAAGTTTCGATTTCAAAATACGAACTGCAGCGTCGTTATTCGATTTAATTTAATTATATTTTTATATATATATATAAATAATCGATTCTGGCGCTGTTTTTCTTCAGATTTGAATTAAACATTCCAGACAATCCAACCATTGGATCTTCACAAAGTTGGTGTCGTTGGAAAGATATTTCCAAAGCGAACCCAACGGTTTCGGTTTCGAGAAAATCCGATGGTCGGATCTCCCGCACTAGTCGTTTGAAATCACGGTTTCAAAACATGAACTACAGCTTCATTATTCGATTTATTTTAATTATATTTATATATATATATATATATATAATCTATTCTTCGATTTCAAAACGATATTCTTTTCATACATTGGATAAAAATGTTCTTTTTATCCAATAGCCATTTATTTCAGCACTTCATTATTTTTAACAATTCATGTATATCATAAAAATGTGATTTTTAATGTAAAATGATTTATTTCAAAACACGACTATTTTATATAGTTCATATAGATGATAAAAATATGATTTTTATTATAAAACAATTTATTTCAAAACACGATATATAGTTCATATAGATGATAAAAATATGATTTTTATTATAAAACAATTTATTTCAAAACACGACTATTTTATATAGTTCATATAGATGATAAAAATCTTATTTTTATTACAAGACAATTTAGTTCAAAACATGAATCTCGTTCAACACATAAATTTCTATTCAACACATGAATTTCTATTCAACACGTGAATTTCTATTCAATACATGAATTTTTATTCAACACACGAATATAGTTTCAACACATGAATATTATCCAAATTTCGGCAGCATAACGGCAGGGTAGTTAAAACCGGGACCGTCCCTAGTACAGCTCCTCGCTCTACCTTAAAGCCTCACAACTTTTGATAATGGGGATTTCATGCATCTAGTTCGCACGCAGGCGACATGTTTATTTTTTTTCTTTTCAACAAATTAATCCTATGTGGTTTCAACCAAATAATTCTCAACCCCAAACGGGTATTTTACAACCACAATCAATCAATTTCAACCACAAACAATTCTAATCATCCATTCGCTATCAACCAATTTTCACACCAATCACAAAAATATGCGGTCTCTTCTAGAATGTAGAAGACGTCCACACGAGTCCACTGTCTCTAGTTTCACTGAATTTCGTCAACAAACGGAAAAGATATGATTTTTACAGTGAAATCAAAAACCGTAGCACTTTAAAGTGCTATAAACTATAAAGTATAATACAGGTCGTTACCTCCACGAAACCTTCAAAACTAGGTTTTAGTTTTTCTTGAAATCCATGCAACGATACATCGATCGGCCTTCGCCACGTGAAAGAGGGGAGAGAGGCGCGCCTAGGGGTGGCGGCGTTGTTAGGTCCGATCGCCTGAGGCGTGCGTGGCGGTGCAATGAATGGCTGACGTTCCTGGGTACGAATATCGAGATTGGGGCCACGAGGATGGATGAATCGGGTGTGGATTTAAAGAGGGGATCGAGATCTTCAAAATTCCCAACTGGGGCGTTGGCTATCGTGGCGCGTGGGAGGAGGAATCGGGGAGGGAAGCTTGGAGCTTTTTCCACCGCTCGAATTCTGTAGGGGGCCGGGAGAGAGAATATGAAGGGGAGTTTTGATTGGCCAGCCCCTTTTATTTTAATTTTTAATTCTTTAAAATCCGAATATACCCCCTATCACATACGAACTCCAATCCAAAACCAACGACTGTCGTTCTTAGCTAAATACCCCCATTCCGAACACAATGGGATAAGTTTCGAAGGCCCATTCGACTGTTTCAGTCAGTTTTCCTTCAAACTAAAATATAAAACATTCAATATTTGATCTGAACGTACATTTCAATTTGCCGGGGCCACAAACTGATTCTAAAACTTCCCGAAAAATAAATCTAGCTATGTTTTGACGATACGGTCCCAACAAAACTGGTTTCATCGAATTCTGAGACCGTCTGAAAAATGGCCCTTTTCTGGTCGATCCAATTTAATAGAAATCGACCAAACACATTTTCCTTTGCCACGCTCACATACTAGCTTCAAAAATTATGAAATTTGAAACCTAGCAATAATTTAACATCCCGGATCCAACAAAAGTAGTTTCGTCGAAATCTGAGGTCGCTTGCAAAATGATCATTTTCACGGGCTATATAAACTCTATAGCGACCTTTCTGAAAATTCATTTAGCCATAACTTTTGCTTCCCGCTATGAAACTTCGATTTTTCAGATTCGTTAGAAAGATATTCACTAACAGATTTAAATATTTTTGGTTTCACTGAAATCCGTTTTAATTTGCACCCGGAACAGTCAGTCAAAGTTTGAATTCAATTTTTGACCTACCGTGCCATTTCAGGCCTGGTTTATAATTAGAATTAATTATATTTATTTTCAAACATCGATTCAAACACACTTTTCATCGCTATTATTTAAAATATTTATTATAAATATTTTAAATTCACTAAAATAGCCAAATTAAAAATTTTAAATTGGCTCATATTTTCCGGGTTGTTATAGAAGGTTTAACTGTCAACACATAAAGCCATGGCGAGAGGAAATGCCTTAAGTCATGACGACATGAGTCATGGCGAAATGAAGTCATGTCGAAATGGAGTTGTGGCGAAATGAAGTCATGCCGAAATGGAGTCAAGGCGAAATGAGGTCATGGCGAGTTGAGTCATGGCGAAATGAAGTCATGTCGAAATGAAGTCATGTCGAAATGGAGTCAAGGCGAAATGAAGTCATGGCGAGTTGAGTCATGGCGAAATGAAGTCATGTCGAAGTGGAGTCATGGCGAAATGAAGTCATGTTGAAATGAAGTCATGGCGAGTTGAGTCATGGCATTTTTCTGCATAATTACATAATTGCCACCCGGGTCAAAAAAACCTATAAATAGCCATCGTAATTCACTTGAGAGGGGGACCGAAAATTCATTCTTACGAGGAGACTCCGCTAAATTCGAAGCTCACTTACAACTTCTCTAATGGTTTCTATGGATTCAACAACTTTTCTCTAACTTCGTATGGTTCAAATCCGTGTCAACGATTATTAGATCTCTCTCCGTTTGGATCTAAGCATCTTGGATCTCTCAAGCACCATTTAAACGATTTTTAGTTTTCTCTAATCCAGTCCGAAGTTTAGATTGAGTGCTAATCCACCATGAGATCTATGGAGATCATAAAAAAGGATCAAAGCGTATAAGTGATTGCAAATTTATCACAAAGCTAAAGATTTCTTCGGTTCCTTGCCAAATTCAAGTGGAATTTGATCATAAAAGAGGGAGAAGAGGAAAATTAATGTATCGATAGAGTTCATACATATTGTAAATGAAATATCATAATAAAATGTGATTGGAAAGTGGACGTAGATTTATATTGAATCGAACCACTATAAAATTCCTTTGTGTTCTTACTTGCTTTTATCCGTTTATTTTGCAATCATGTGGCACCACTTATCTCTTACCGAATCGGTGAAGTACAATTCAGTACCTTGAGTGTTTAGACCATTTTTGGTGTAAACATTTTGGCGCCCACCGTGGGGCCGCGTTCGCACTTTTTACAATCTCAAGAGCCTACCATTGAAGTTCTAAGCCTACTTCTACCGTAGATTCCATAAGTCCTTGATCCAAACTAATCGACCAACTCTCTCTTCCAAATTCAGAAGGTCTCTACCAAAATCCGAAGAGTTGCACAAAGTTATGCCTCTACCGAAAAAGTAAGACAATAAGTCCGCCGGATGTTCGGGAATGACAATCATGAAGCTATCACCACCCTACGAGCTAATCCTCCGAATATTGATCGATCTTTGGGAAGTGGTGTTGGCATAACTCAAGATCAACTAGATACGGTTATGGGCGATGTAAATCAACAAATGGTGATTTCAAACAAAGCCTTAATGGATAAGCTTGATATGCTTCTAGCCACTCAAACGAATCTTATATCTGTAAAAGTTGACTCGCAAAAATGCGATAAGGCTATTAAAAATGTCTCTGCCATTCCACAAACCAATGACCTGACTGTCGCTGAAACTGTGGAAGCTAGAATAACTCATGGCAGGTTTAAAGCTATTGACACCAATTCCAATAAGAAAAATGGAACATTGGTGGATATGGCGGAGACTTTCCTTATTGCTCAAGCCAATCCGGTACCTCGTAAAATTGAAATCGACCTAAATGGAAATGAACCCTCGTTAGTATCAGACCATGACCACGATCATAACATAAAGGAAGTTGATGTTCAGTCGAATATTGGAAATGAAACTACCATTGAATATTTAAAAACAGATCTCGAAATGTTCAAACAAGTCCCGTCAAAGAAAAGACATGAAAGCAAGTACGTTTCCCAGAAGGTTGCAAATCCAAATGAAGGGGCATTTCATCAGACCGGAAGTACAGACCCTCATCTTGCTAGCTGTCATTGCCTGCCCGAACGAATATCAAAGAAAAGGGCCGATGTCAGCCTCATGGGACAACATAAAGACAAAGAGCCTATCTCAGGAAATAGCATTAAGCTTGCAGGAACCATTAACAATGTTATTGGGGATACTTCCGTTGCTTCCCAAGCCAACAACCTAACTGCAAACGAAATTCCAAAAGATTATGTAACTCCAAAAGAGTTCGTTGCCGCTATGACCAATTTGCACCAGAAAATAGATGCTTCAAATGAGATGTTGCTGAATCAAATATGGGCTCTTGAAGCCACTCAAGCCAGCCGCACAAACCAAGTGGAACAACTTAATGAGGAAAGGAGCATGTACCTTACTGTTTCAGATTTTCGTATAGAGAATTGTGTCATAATGATAATAAGGAAAGCCCGTCCTTCCTCCCCTACCTATCTAGTAAGCCACAAGAAGGATGTTAGAGGGCGAAAAAGAACATATGGAGACAAAGAGGAAAAAGTGAACAAGAGATTTCACTTTTTCAAGTCTAAAGAATCAACTCCACTAAATGATACCTCGGAAAACATCTTCTTTGCCACTAATGGTGCATGGTTCTTTCCAGAGCCACCACCAATATTAAAGATCTCAAACAGACCAGCGACATCTGGAAGATTCTTCCATTATCACAACCAGCATGGTCACGATACTAATGATTGCAGACATCTAAAAAGCTCAATCGAGATGTTGGTTAGGAAGAGAAAGCTGCAAAAATATGTCAAGAAATCGCATACGACAAATCCTCTTTCAACTCCTCAGGGGCGAAGCATATCCGTCAAACGATCAAGCCCAAGTGGAGAGGCTCCAATAAGTAACCATGCAAAGTCAATGTTCGATATTACAGCAAATAGTTCTTGCTCAGACAATAAAAGTTGGGGGAAGATGCAAAGCTATGCAAGTTCTCAAGAGTATATCCCGACGGAGGCAATGATTCCAACGGAATTACAAGCTCCTGTTCATACAATGATTGCCCGACACTTCCATGCCAGAGCTCAGTAAAAGCCGGTGTTGAAATATTTGAGTTTAACTGCCAAAGGTCATACGTTATCAGCCAAGAGCATCTGAATGGCATGAACAAACTCTCGACCGTTGATGAAGTTTCAATACTGGGAATCCGGAATAACGACCACTTTTGTCAACATTCTACATAAAAACACTACTTAGTTCTTATGAAAAAATTGTTATGTTGTTCTTTTACAAATATTAACCTCCTATGGTAAAAGGGGGAATTGTAATTGAGCAATTACTATGACGATTTTCATATAATGAGAAGTCTGCATCTGCTTACTTCGATTATTCCATTATATCGAAAGTCACTAAAATCGATTTTATACTGTAGGACGCTTACTGGCTCGTGGTCTGATAAATTCGGGCGACTCTTGTTAACATACCCCATTTGGACAGTCCAAGTGTTGGGTACCAAGAGCATCATATGGAGTAAACCCAGTGATGTGAAGTGCCACTTTACAAATCAAATGGAAAATTTATCCGGAGTCAAACGATCAAAAGCATAGCAAATGGGCACTGTGTCATAAAGCCGCATATTTCATGAAAGGGGTACTAATTAAAGTAGGAAGTTAGAAACATCAAATCTCCAACTGCAAGTCACTTGCCAAGTTAAACACCATGCGGTTCAAGGAATGTTTACTTCTTTGTATTTCCGCAAGTCTGAGTGATATTTATAACACGCCTCGACATTGATGTTCCAAGTGTCGGGTGCAACGAGCATCATTCTGCATGTTAAGTGAAAGTGTAATGCACCATCTGGAAGATCGGAAAGGGAAGTCAAGCAGTGTACTTAACAATATCGCCAAAGCCAGATTTACACAGCTTGATTGTGACAAATGACGCCTGATGAGTGCTTGTTCCGTTGAAAGTCAATGATACTTCATGACCCCTAAAAACACTAGTCCAAGTGACAAATATATCTAAGTATAGAGATAAAGAGCACTGCCTTGAAAAGTAGAAGGAAGGAATTGCGAAGGGTCGAACAGTGAGCAAATTTCACAGTAAATGAACTAAAGGGTTATAAGTTTCACTCGAAGGATATTACTCCGAGGAAAACTACCATGGTCAGCATACTGCATTAACAAAAGCTTACCGGGGCAAAGCTGAACCATCCTAAGTTGGAGAAGTTAGCATATTGTCTGCTCATTGGCTCAAAGAAGAAAAGGCCACACTACCAAGCCCATTTTATCAAAGTTCTTATCGATGATCCGCTAAAGCAAGTTCTCTTCTGCTCATAAGCTTAGGAAGGATAATTAAAGTAGGATATTGAGCTTAGCCAATATTACATCACTTACCATCCTCGAAGAACTATAAATGGATAGGCTTTAGTCGGTTTCATCGCTAAGTTCACCGATAAAAGAGAATGGAAGGAGGAACCAGATGAAGCAACCATCTTCTAAAAGAGTGAAAGCACTTACGTAGCCAAATAGAACCTGGTGACCGCTATGGCACATCCTGAAAAGGATAGCTCAAGCATCCGTTGCTAAATACTTAAACACCGTCCATAGTGAATATGAAGGTGTGAAGTACAAAGCCGCAGACAAGGGGCACCAGGAATTGAGAAATCAAATGATGTGACACTCTGACTACAAACAAAATCGTAAGTTTCACCGTAGGGGAACCTTCTTAATTACAAGGTTCAGGGCCCTAGTTCTAACAAATCACGATGAAAAATCCAATAAATGGACTAGCGTCCGCCCTGTGAAACATCGCAACTCTAAATACCAAAGACCTCCCCGAGGGGCACCTGGTTCATCACCGACGCCATTAACACATGGCCGGATAGCGATATAAACACTAGGCTTTCAAACCAAAGACCTCCCAGAGGGGCACCTGGTTCATCGCCGACGCCATTAATACATGGCCGGATAGCGATATAAACACTAGGATTTCAAACCAAAGACCTCCCCGAGGGCACCCGGTTGATCGTCGACGCCATTAGTACATGGCCGGATAGCGATATAAACATAGGGTTTTCAGAGACCTCTTCGGAGGCATCCGTTCAGATGCTGGATCTTCCAAATCTAGCTATTGATTCTGGGTCTTCCGAACCTAGTTACTGACAGACTTAAAGACCTCTTCGGAAGCTTCCGACAAGTTCGACAAGCATCTGAATTATTCAGACTCAATGAATAACGGATCAAAGACCTCTTCGGAGGCGTCCGACAAGTTCGACAAGCATCTGAATTATTCAGACTCAACGAACAACTGATCAAAGACCTCTTCGGAGGCGTCCGACAAGTTCGAAAAACGTCTGAATTATTTAGACTCAGTGAACAACAGATCAAAGACCTCTTCGGAGGCATCAGACAAGTTCGACTAGCGTCTGAATTATTCAGACTCAACGAACAACGGATCAAAGACCTCTTCGGAGGCGTCCGACAAGTTCGAGAAGCGTCTGAATTATTCAGACTCAACGAACAACGGATCATAAAACTCTTCGGGGGTGTCCGACCATATGCTGGGTCTTCCAAATCCAGTTAGTGGCAGATTCAAAAACCTCTTCGGGGGTGTCCGACTATATGCTGGGTCTTCCAAATCTAGTTAGTGGCGGATTCAAAAACCTCTTCGGGGGTGACCGATCATAAGCCGGGTCCTCCAAATTCGGTTAGTGACGGACCCAAAGACCTTCTCGAAGGCATCCGACAAATTCTACAAGTGACTGAATTATTCAATCACAATGAATAATGGATTTACAAAAACCTCTTTGGAGGCATGAAAATCAAGACCTCCCTGAGAGTATATATTCAAATCTAATCTCCGGAGGACTTGAATTGCCAGGAATCCTTGGATCATGAGTAAGACAGGAAGCCCCGAATACGAAGGCAAAAACACATGACTTCCAAATATAGTCAGTCTTGCCTAACCTTAAGCCTGTAATGAACTTTGGTATGGGGGCAACACTACCACATTGAGAAAAAAAATCAATGCTTGGAAAACATACCACAAGCTCGTCACGACACTGCAGAAACCAAAAGACGTATACTCAGCAAAGAATCGAACATATGGAAATGCACAAGATAAATTACAACAAAACATAAGCATTTATATATCATTGAATGAGTTGTGTATACAGTCCAGAAGCGAAGGTTGATAATCGCACAATATCCGGCCAAAAAAAAATTATAAGCAAAAAGCTGCATGAGGCATAAAAGAGCAATCGGTAAAGCTTCAGCTCCTCTTCTTGCATCTGAAAGAACCAATGGAACTATCAAAAGTTTTCAAAATTAACTAGGGGAGCAGCGGTTGGTTGACTCACGTCCTTAACATAACCTTCAAGACCGTCAATAATTAGCTTCCAAGCCTCGGCCAAAGTGATGAAGAAGCTACTTTGTAAAAATGATAAACTGCCTCATCCCATGACACTGAGTTTTTTTTTTAAAAACCTACTCTCTCTCTTTCTCAAGTTCCATTGATTCTAGCTTCCAAAAAGAAATTTTTTAAATCATGAGAAGCAGTCTGTTCCTGCAAATTAGCATTGACTCGTTGCTTCGCGACTAATCTATTCTCAGCAGCTCTTTGAGCTCATTGAGCACATTCAATTTGGTCAATCAACATGACCTTCTTCCGCTTACAAAAGTAGAATCACAGCCAAGGGTATAGAAGGATCCGAGCATTTTCTCAAATGGGAACTTCATGATGGAATTTTCCAATACAACTCCCCCGTCAGAGACCGGGGAATCTAATGCTTCAAGCATAGAGAGGGACGCAAAAGAAAATTCCTCTAAAAGGAAAAGATTGAGTGCATAAAAGTAACCCAGATTCAGAAAGGAATCTTTCTGCGATAAGAAGTATCTTGACCCTATTTTATTCATTAGCGTCCTTAAAAGATTTAAGCATATAACTGGCTATTAAAGCCAGGTTCCTAGACATATCGGCATGCTCAGAAGCTCTAAATAAGCTAGTAGAAGAAAAATGATTTTGCCAATAAGTTAGAAGCTTCTAGTGTAACAATCTGAATCAAGGAAAATCTGACAAAATCAATACGACTCGATACGTCGACGAAGTCCATTGTGCTGGTAAAACTCAACCTTGGAAATTTAGCTAGCTAGCAACGAACTAGTTGCGAGCCTCATTAAGAAGAGAAGGTTAAAGTATCAGTCAAAATAGATCAGAAGAAATCTCTTGTGGAAAAGAATTTATTCACTATGGACAGATTAAGAGTCTTTCAACACAAAATCTTCAATCGTATGTAACTCAAAGAACCCGACGATACTCTACTTCAAACCCGAAATTAAATAATGCTTAAAAGGCGAATATGCTAATATGAAATAATCCCATAGAGCGATATCATTTCTCTAGGAATTGAAGATAGTATCCATCAACGATATCGACATGAGTTATATAAAAAAAAGGGTTAAGCAATAATCATGCGCTAGGACAAATAGTTGTGAGGCGAAGATTCAAAGTTTTGTCTAGCCCGGGATGATCTATTATACCAAACATGGTTGGAAGAGACAACAGTATCGCAAGGCAGCAGTGTACAACAGAGCGTCCCGAAATATGAAAAAAGCCAATATGAGCAAATGCGGGAATAACGCAAGAAGCGACTCATTTCTACGTGGCATTTAATTCCAAGACTGCGCTTCAAATTCATGGTTATTAGAATGGATGTCACAAAGCTTAAAATCTAATGCCAACCCAATACAACTTATTAAGCGATGCGCATAAGCTACTCGGTTTCCCGAAAATCCTGCGGTTATGGTCACCCAAAAGGATTGGCAGAGAACATGAGTCATGTCGACTGGGGCATCGCTGATAATTGAGTAGGGTAGGCCAAATTCGGAATCCCATCAGACAAACTGTCAGGTACACACATTCCATAAATATTGAATCTAATACAATGATAATTCAAAAGATAATGCTTTATAATTGTCAGTCCAAAACCGAGACTGACGAATCTCGAATGTTATCGATAAGCAAATTAAGTGTATTATCAGTGTGAACTAAGTCATGAACTCCTAAATAAAAACAACTTCACATTGATAACACATTTGAATCTTTGAATGATCCTTATGATTTATCTCCTTTTACTGGACTAACCTGTTGTCATCTTGAGCAATTGACAATGAATTTGCCGCCAAATGCGCACAAAAGCACTTCATTACAGATTCTCTAAAAAGGTACTTATGCTAAGGGAAATCCTCCAATGAAATTGAGCCAGTGTTGCACAACTGTTCATCGGAATAAGGCAAAAGATACATACGAAGCCAGTGTGTATCATCGACTGGTTCAAAAGTCATGTGCAAATTCAAACTAAGACTTCCAAGTCCAACCAAGCTACTGCAACAAGATCAAAAGACGAACAATCAAGATGACACCCCTATAGCGAATTGTCAAGAGGATAAGGGATAAAGAAAATTTGATTCGCTCATAATCCACGAACTATAGTTATTCTAACATTGGAAACTCAGATAAAAGATCTATTCTAAGCAGAAGTGACCTATCTTCTAGAATGACAACTAGTCTTCTGTCTGGGGGCACAAAGCATATAAGCTCAACCGTTAAGTCAAGAGTTAGGGTAGCTCAGAGTTGATGAGCCGAGACTTTAGAACAACCTGTAATTTTGATGCTTTCACCAACCCAAAGCCTCAAAGTGTCAAGTAAATTAAAGCTCGGATAGTGCGTTGACATAAGGAAGTTCAGAGCATATAAAAAGCTACGACTGAATTTCAACACAACAAACATATGTTTACCGGATATGAAGTAACTCGATAACAAAGCACACTGCAGTTTCCAAAGTACATACTGCGAATTATTAATTCAATAAGGCTTGCAGGATTTCAAACTCGATCATGATCTCCAATTTAGATTCTGCAAGTTATCAAAGTATCACCCAACCACTTCAAATTGCAAGTATGCAGCTTTCAAATACAAACTACAGTGTTTCAAGCCTCAAGTAGAATCCATGGAATCGAATCGAACAAAGTTTATCAATACAGAAAATTCAATGACGTACGAAGGCCCTAAAACAGGAAAATATTCAATTAATTTGCATACTCGAACTGATATATGTTCAAATAATGGGATGAGCATGCTTAAACCAATATGTTGGTCAAGCATGACTAAACGATATGGTCAAGCACGGGTGATCATAACAGTTCAAGTAGATAAGACGGTAGATTGCCAGACTATGTCAGCAGGCTTCCAGATGATCAAATGTATGAAGGAAGAATATGTGAATCTCCTAGCCTCCAGACCGCTATATGTAATCTAGGAAGAAGAAGACAAATCATCAAATAGGGGCATCCAATGGAGTCTCCGATGTCAGAACTGACTGACAGAGCAGGCAAACTTTGAGCCCTAAAAATCTACCTCGAAATGAAGGATAAATGTAACACCCCACATCCGTTAAGGTCACTCACAAAGGGAATGCCTTAACTTCAGTGGAGCATTATGGGTACTGGAACAGAAATATTACAAGACACACATATATAAAAACAACGGAAAGTAAAGTGGAAGTACTTCAAATCAATTATTAAATATAATTGTTTACGATAAAAGCCCATCAACTTCCAATACCCAATAACATAGCTAAAATATCTATCTTGCTCAAAAACAAAGAAGCATGAAAATAAATTGTAGTATTCCCCAATAAAGCAAAGCAAGCCATAGCCAAGAGAAATCCAAGCAGTACATGAAAGAGCCTTGGAGTTTGGTAAGATCTGAACTAAGCTGTATTCCCACCCTGCGAACCGGAGGGGGGGAAACGAAAGAAAACGAGGCGAAACAAACTAGGTCAGTCATAAAGACTGAGTAAGTTCTAGTGGCTTTCAGCATAAAACAAGGTGAAGATAATATGGAATAAATAAACTAAAAGTAAACATAAGCATGATGACAAGGTAAGCTACAGGCACGATGAATCAAGTATAACATTCCATGCTATCTATCAAGAGTATCATCACAAGGTTCCTACCAAGTATCACATTGCAAGGTTTCTATTAAGTATAACATCGCAAGATTTCTAAGCTTCACCATTCCACTATTTTCTTTGATTTCCTAAATTCTCTGCATCAACTGTACTAGTACCCCAACCCGTATCATCCTTTCCATGTATATGTACAGTCCCTTGCCGTATATCGTACGGATTTCATCACGTATTTCTATACTACTTCAACGTAGTGCTACCATTCTTGAAATCGTTTGGACTGCCACCCTTGTTCTGGCTAGGTTTCCTTATCATGAACTATCGCGTGTTCAACTAGGATTTATGCCACCTAGGACCACTAGGGATTATGCTATCTATTGAACGTTTCCTAGATTCGATTAGGGTTTATGCCACCTAGGACCACTAGGGATTATGCTACCTAACGAACAACACCCTTTTTCCACGTAACGATCTATTAATCGATCGGCTCCCTACAAGTCCTAGCTCGTTCATGTGTCTGTGTCATACGGCCCAATCACGAAATGTAGTCACCTATGCTAGGTCCACCATAGGGTGTATCAAGCCCTAGGGTGCCAACCACCGGAACGAATCAAGCACGCACAGTGTAAACCTACCGGTGCCCAATGCCTGCTTTTTCAACTCCGGACTACGTGCACGACCATAGTCCGCCTGAACCTACAATGGCACACCAACTCAGCCTTCGTTCTGGTCGCACACCCTTCCTAGTTCTAGGGTACCGTGATACATCTAGTGGGTTACTGCTGAAAAGGACCGCGCAACTAGGGTTTCCGTTCAGTAGGTTAAGTGTTGTCATTCAAATTCGAGACTTAACCCCATCAGTCTAGCATGTCAAGTTGGTTAAGTGTTGTCATTCAAGTTTGTGACTTAACCCGCCTACATGTCATGTCAAATTGGCTAAGTGTTGTTGTTCAAGTTCATGACTTAGCCCTACGAATCATTTGTCAAGTTGGTTAAGTATATTCAAGCGGTTCATGACTTAACCCTATCAAATCATCGTGTCCAATTGGTTAAGTATATTCAAGCGGTTCATGACTTAACCCTATCAAATCATCGTGTCCAATTGGTTAAGTATGTTCAAGCAGTTCATGACTTAACCCTATCAAATCATCGTGTCCAATTGGTTAAGTATATTCAAATAACTCATGGCTTAACCCGCCCACGTATCATGCTAAGTTGGTTAAGTATTATCTATATGTTCAAGTTGACTTAACCCTGCCACGTGTTATGTTATATTGGTTAAGTGTCATTAATCTAGTCATATTACTTAACCCACCCATTGGTCTGATTAACAATTATGTTGGTTAAGCCTACATTTGTAAGTTTTACATGTTCTTAACTCATACCGGTTAGGTCCACATTTACATGTCAAATTTCCATGTCATCCCACCTAACCCTATAACCATACCCACGTCTTATTATGGTTAGTATTCCTTAATTCATTCATTATGACGAACAAATCATGACCTCTCACATTAGACCATGCATTTTGTGACCACTGGATTTGCCAGGCGGTTCCGGGCAGATTTACACCACAAACTGGGTCTAACCTCGGGTCACAAACCATTACGCCTACAATTTGGCCTTCGACCTCTCACATTAGACTGGCACTTTGTGGCTACTGGATTTGCCGGGTGGTTCCGGGAAGATTTACACCACAAACTGAGTCTAATCTCGTGTCAAAGGTTTATTAATGGTCCTATTCCACCCAAAACCACAATATCAGTTCATGTGTTTAACATATAGAAATGTTCATGTTCCAACCACGTTCATATTTCCAGATATATATCAATTATCAAGTTCATAATTCAAGTTTTTACCCCAAAACGTATTCCCAAATTATTATCATAATTCACTATAAGGTTATGCCAAGTTATAGCCTTTTATTTACAATACATGCCAACTACCCAAAACCCAACTTAGGCGCGTTCATATTAAACCACTACCAAGTCATAAATTTTCACATATGTTCCAACTCCAAAATTTTACATAATTAACATACGCCCAAGTTCTAGATTACATGTTAGTTTTTACATATGCCCAATTCATGCCAAATTTACATATGTTTAATTCACACCATTTCACATGTATGCAAATTTTATACCAATTTACACAAGTACCAAGTTTCATGTCGTTTACATATATCAATATTCTTTCCATTTTACGTAGGTTGAGTTTCATACCAAACTACATGTATTCCATGTTTACACCATTTTTTCCAAACTTACAATCTTTAATTATAGCGATAATACTCATATCCCCATTTCATGTTATGCCATCAATTCCACCAAACATATATATATATATATATATATCCAATATAGACAACATTCCCATATTTCCCCGTATTCAATCGTACGCAAATCGCGGTTCAGGCCTAGGTCCGAAATTGACCTAGGTTCATTGAAAGAAAATAAATAGGGGAAGGTAGAATTTGTATAACAATCAGTATAGAGAAGAAAAACTGGCATAAAAACATCATCTCTGGCATAAAAGATAGGATCTTGACAATAATATCAATATGAATCAAGAAAAACTGATTTACAACAGGCTGAATAGATCATAAGCTTGACATGAGAATGAACATAGAAAAGTCCCAAAACTCAAGATACAAGAAGCAACAGAAATAGATCTGAATCAATAAACGTACTTAAATCCAATTCCACTTTATTCCATGGCCATATTATAATTAAATGTTTAAATCTAAAAACAACTAGAACTTAC
Organism: Allium sativum; assembly: GCA_030737875.1. Classification (NCBI taxonomy): domain Eukaryota; kingdom Viridiplantae; phylum Streptophyta; class Magnoliopsida; order Asparagales; family Amaryllidaceae; genus Allium; species Allium sativum. The sequence goes on from CM060926.1 coordinate 613,019,219, forward strand.
AGAGCATAGCTAATGAATTAAGAACTGAATTTGTTGTAAAAATGTCGCAGCATTGTTAATTTATTGTCTTGAATCATTGTAGAAGCCTTGTTCTTTGGATTGATTTGAGTTTGAATGTTTGTAATTTGATTTGTAGACGACAGCCATGGTTCAAGAGGTATTTTAGCAGCATAATGGTGTAAGAATGATTTGATATGAATTAGGTTAGGTCTAAGGGTGTTTTTATAGGTGTAGCTACTAGTTTAGGCCCTTAGATTAATCCAAGAATCAATCCGGACCATCAAAACACGTCTCAGGCTTCAAAAAAGAGTTCTGGGTCAAAACAGGCCGCCCAGGTCGACCTGTAAGGGGGGAGCTCGACCACATGGTCGACTTGGGGGGGGGGGGGTAGGTCGACCCTAGGGTCGACCACATGGTCGACCTGGTCCCCAGGTCGACCCCTAGGTCGACCTACCTAGTCCTGTGCTGCCTAAAATCTGCTGAATCTTCTACAGGCTATAACTTCTTCATCCGGACTTTGATTTTCGAAAACTCGGACACTATTTCATGTAAAATTTCGAGACGAACGCAATGGCGTAACCCATTTCCCTTGATTCTTATTTTAAAATTTAATTCTGCCTTGATTTATGGTTTTAACATGTTATAAAAATTCGGGTTGTTACATTCTTCCCTCCTTAAAGGATTTCGTCCCCGAAATCTTCAAGTTAAGAAGAATGCATCCTATCATCCAATCAACCATCTACTCAACTATCATTCACAAGCAACCATTGTCCTTAAAAGATTTCTAATGCTGTATTAACATATGCAAGAAGTGTGTGTATATGTTCCTTGTCTAATGCAAATGATCAGGCCTGATTGATCTTTTTAAATGCAAAATATGTTTAGTGCCATGAATCCAACATGTATGCACAAACATCCATCCATATGCAACATCCACATGATAAAGCATTCAATTCCATCCATAAACAAGTATAAACATTCATGCATATGCAATATGAGATGTGACTGAGCCGATCTAGTGCCTAATGTGTGTTCATGCATCCACGAGCAACAACTAGCAACCACTTGCAACCATCAACCATAACATGTCTCAAACACATGTTTACATCCTTTGGTTCCTACCTAAAGGTATAACCTAATGATAAAAGCAAGTAAAGAAAAACTTTGTACCCTAAACACCAACCCAAAACCAATATATATGATTCTAGGAAACCAAGCATGATAAACTCCTTTTAGGTCGCAAGAAATCCCTTCCTAAAACCAACCCATATCATATAAAGCCCAAAAAGTTTAGTCAACCCAACGGACATCCTCAAACCCCAACATATATCACAACCAGATGAGTCATACTCCTTATGGGGTTTGCAACAGAAATAAGATTGAGAATAGGACCGAGAGGATATACATAAAAGATAACATGCAAGTAAGCTCTACAGGAAAAGAGGGATCAAGGATGTACTCTTAAAAAGAGATATGATGCGCGTATCTAGTCTTCAATCTTCTAAGTCGCATTTCCTTGAGCTTAACTCCATTGTGCTTTGTCCGTCTTTAACTTCATAATTTCTTAATTCTTGTTTCCTAAATATGAGTTGGAACTCATTTCACTGTTGTCTCTCGTCCCATTTTCCCTTATCCTCCTTCTAGTATACTCGGCTCAAACATAACTGCGTACTCATGGTTTCATGCAAGCTCTCCAAAATTCACTAGTGAATCCTGGATCTCGTTTATAGGGTATTCCACGTAGAATGATTATCTCTTGCAAATAAACAGATGTCAACATGTTGCCAAATGTACTTACTAAGGTGATTTCCTATAACTCATGCATAAGTGAAATGAACCATCCACCTTAGTGGCAAACACTACTCGGGATCAATAGATGTATCAAGAGATTCTAGGTAACTAAGCATGGCAGAACCCTAAGGGTTACACTCGACTTCGAAGGCATTACCAAGGCAAGTCAAGAATCTAACTACCCTCTTTTCATACTCAAGAATGGCACCATTACTGGATAACCACTCCATCCCTAGAATCAACCCATAGCCCAAAAAAAAAACATAAGCATTACTTCTAAACTCAACACTTAGCATAGACATTCCCAAATCCAAACGAGTCATGAATAAATGAGCCGATTCCCTAACAGGATTTGAGAATAAAATGGGATCCTCTACTACGCTAGTACTAAGGTGCAGAGACTCAACTATCGAAGCAGAAATAAAAAGGATGCGATGTACCATAATCAAAAAGGGTACGAAAATGAAAGAAAGATAAACTAGACTTTCCTACAGAAACATTCCTACCTTCTTGTTCTGAGCCTCATTCGCCTTAACCACTCTTATCCCCTCTTATATAATGTGTTAACAGGTCTCTCGAGAACTACTTCCATCGCACGACAACCCTACAAAGCTTGAAATAAGATTAGTCACAGATGGAACTAATGTGACTACAGATGGAGGAAAGAAAGGAAAAGGGATTCAAACAAGGAAACAAAGGATAATGCTAATGGCCTTTGGGGAATAGCCTTTAAAAATAAAACTTTTCTTGAAAAATGCTTCTTTGTAAATGGTTTTGAAAATAATTTCAAAAGGTTTTATAAACTTTTGCCCTGTCTGGTAACCTTCTGCTCTGATACCAAATGTAACACCCCACATCCGTTAAGGTCACTCACAAAGGGAATGCCTTAACTTCAGTGGAGCATTATGGGTACTGGAACAGAAATAATACAAGACAGACATATATAAAAACAACGGAAAGTAAAGTGGAAGTACTTCAAATCAATTATTAAATATGATTGTTTACGATAAAAGCCCATCAACTTCCAATACCCAATCACATAGCTAAAATATCTGTCTTGCTCAAAAACAAAGAAGCATGAAAATAAATTGTAGTATTCCCCAATAAAGCAATGCAAGCCATAGCCAAGAGAAATCCAAGCAGTACATGAAAGAGCCTTGGAGCTTGGTAAGATCCGAACTAAGCTGTATTCCCAACCTGCGAACCGGGGGGGGGGGGGGGGGGAACGAAAGAAAAAGAGGCGAAACAAACTTGGTCAGTCATAAAGACTGAGTAAGAACTAGTGGCTTTCAGCATAAAACCAGGTGAAGATAATATGGCATAAATAAACTGAAAGTAAACATAAGCATGATGACAAGGTAAGCTACAGGCACGATGAATCAAGTATAACATTCCATGCTTCCTATCAAGAGTATCATCACAAGGTTCCTACCGAGTATCACATTGCAAGGTTTCTATTAAGTATAACATCGCAAGATTTCTAAGCTTCACCATTCCACTATTTTCTTTGATTTCCTAAATCCTCTGCACCAACTATACTAGTACCCCAACCCGTATCATCCTTTCCATGTATATGTACAGTCACTTACCGTATATCGTACGGGTTTCATCATGTATTTCTATACTACTTCAATGTAGTGCCACCATTCTTGAAATCGTTTAGACTGCCACCCTTGTTCTGGCTAGGTTTCCATATCATGAACTATCGCGTGTTCAACTAGGATTTGTGCCACCTAGGACCACTAGGGATTATGGTACCTATTGAACGTTTCCTAGATTCGATTAGGGTTTATGCCACCTAGGACCACTAGGGATTATGCTACCTAACGAACAATACCCTTTTTCCACGTAACGATCTATTAATCGATCGGCTCCCTACAAGTCCTAGCTCGTTCATGTGTCTGTGTCATACAGCCCAATCGCGAAATGTAGTCACCTGTGCTAGGTCCACCATAGGGTGTATCAAGCCCTAGGGTGCCAACCACCGACACGAATCAAGCACGCACAGTGTAAACCTACCGGTGCCCAATGCCTGCTTTTTCAACTCCGGACTACGTGCACGACCATAGTCCGCCTGAACCTATAATGGCGCACCAACTCAGCCGTCGTTCTGGTCACTTACAATCAACCCAGTAATTGTGTCCCACCTTGCCTAGTTCCAGGGTACCGTGATACATCTAGTGGGTTACTGCTGAAAAGGACCGCGCAACTAGGGTTTCCGTTCAGTAGGTTAAGTGTTGTCATTTAAATTCGAGACTTAACCCCATCAGTCTAGCATGTCAAGTTGGTTAAGTGTTGTCATTCAAGTTCGTGACTTAACCCGCCTACGTGTCATGTCAAATTGGCTACGTGTTGTCATTCAAGTTCATGACTTAGCCCTACGAATCATCTGTCAAGTTGGTTAAGTATATTCAAGCGGTTCATGACTTAACCCTATCAAATCATCGTGTCCAATTGGTTAAGTATATTCAAGCGGTTCATGTCTTAACCCTATCAAATCATCGTGTCCAATTGGTTAAGTATGTTCAAGCGGTTCATGTCTTAACCCTATCAAATCATCGTGTCCAATTGGTTAAGTATATTCAAATAATTCATGGCTTAACCCGCCCACGTATCATGCTAAGTTGGTTAAGTATTTTCTATATGTTCAAGTTGACTTAACCCTGCCACGTGTCATGTTATATTGGTTAAGTGTCATTAATCTAGTCATATTACTTAACCCACCCATTGGTCTGATTAACTATTATGTTGGTTAAGCCTACATTTGTAAGTTTTACATGTTCTTAACTCATACCGGTTAGGTCCACATTTACATGTCAAATTTTCATGTCATCCCACCAAACCCTCTAACCATACCCACATCTTATTATGGTTAGTATTCCTTAATTCATTCATTATGACGAACGAATCATGACCTCTCACATTAGACCGTGCATTTTGTGACCACTGGATTTGCCGGGCGGTTCCGGGCAGATTTACAACACAAACTGGGTCTAACCTCGTGTCATAAACCGTTACACCTACAATTTGGCCTTCGACCTCTCACATTAGACTGACACTTTGTGGCTACTGGATTTGTCGGGCGGTTAGATTTACACCACAAACTGAGTCTAACCTCGTGTCAAAGGTTCATTAATGGTCGTATTCCACCCAAAACCCCAATATCAGTTCATGTGTTTAACATATAGAAATGTTCACGTTCCAACCACGTTCATATTTCCAGATATATATCAATTATCAAGTTCATAATTCACGTTTTTGCCTCAAAACATATTCCCAAATTATTATCATAATTTACTATAAGGTTATGCTAAGTTATAGCCTTTTATTTACAATACATGCCAACTACCCAAAACCCAACTTAGGCACGTTCATATTAAACCTCTACCAAGTCATAAATTTTCACATATGTTCCAACTCCAAAATTTTACATAATTAACATACGCCCAAGTTCTAGATTACATGTTAGTTTTTACATATGCCCAATTCATACCAAATTTACATATGTTTAATTCACGCCATTTCACATGTATGCAAATTTTATACCAATTTACACAAATACCAAGTTTCATGCTGTTTACATATATCAATATTCTTGCCATTTTGCATAGGTTGAGTTTCATACCAAACTACATGTATTCCATGTTTACACCATTTTATCCAAACTTACAATATTTGATTATAGCGATAATACACATATCCCCATTTCATGTTATGCCGTCAATTCCACCAAACATATATATATATACATATATCCAATATAGACAACATTCCCATATTTCCCCGTATTCAATCGTACGCAAATCGCGGTTCAGGCCTAGGTCCGAAATTGACCTAGGTTCATTGAAAGAAAATAAATAGGGGAAGGTAGAATTTGTATAACAATCAGTATAGAGAGGAAAAACTGGCATAAAAACATCATCTCTGGCATAAAAGACAGGATCTTGACAATAATATCAATATGAATCAAGAAAATTTGATTTACAACAGGATGAATAGATCATAAGCTTGACATGAGAGCGAACATAGAAAAGTCCCAAAACTCAAGATTCAAGAAGCAACAAAAATAGATCTGAATCAATAAATACACTTAAATCCAATTCCACTTTATTCCATGGCCATATTATAATTAAATGTTTAAATCTAAAAACAACTAGAACTTACAGAGCATGGCTAATGAATTAAGAACTTAATTTGTTGTAAAAATGTCGCGGCGTTGTTAATTTATTGTCTTGAATCATTGTAGAAGCCTTGTTCTTTGGATTGATTTGAGTTTGAATGTTTGTACTTTGATTTGGAGACGGCGGCCATGGTTCAAGAGGTATTTTAGCAGCATAATGGTGTAAGAATGATTTGATATGAATTAGGTTAGGTCTAAGGGTGTTTTTATAGGTGTAGCAACTAGTTTAGGCCCTTCGATTAACCCTAGAATCAATCCGGACCATCAAAACACGTCTCAGGCTTCAAAAATGAGTTCTGGGTCAAAACAGGCCGACCGGTTCGACCTATAAGGGGGGAGGTCGACCCCATGGTCGACCTGGGGTGTAGGTCGACCCTAGGGTCAACCACATGGTCGACCCCCAGGTCGACCTGCCTGGTCCTGTGCTGCCTAAAATCTGCTGAATCTTCTACAGGCCATAACTTCATCATCCAGACTCCGATTTTTGAAAACTTGGACTCTATTTCATGTAAAATTTCGAGACAAACGCAATGGCGTAACACTTTTCCCTTGACTCTTATTTTAAAATTTAATTCTGCCTTGATTTGTGGTTTTAACACGTTATAAAAATTCAAGTTGTTACAATAAAACGCCCCAGACAAGGGCACCAATAATAATAATAATAAATTCTCCAAAGAGAAACAGAAAAATAAATCTCAAATACGCATTTCTCGAATGAGAAATATTGTACATCATCATATAGGTCATAAAACAATGACCCTCGAAATCCACAGTCGGCTTTAGTCGATTAGTTGATTTTAAGCGTTAATGCGAATTTGAATTCGAATAGAATATCTTATTTGCGCAGACTATATCTGACGGGTTATAAACCGTTGAATGAAATAATTCTGTGTAGACACTTTATTCAATTCAAAATATAATTCGCTATAATTCGTTTCTTAATGATTGACTAATCCACTATTGATGTGGATGATCGATGGTGAAATATAAGTCCAAAATCATGCAATCGCTTGTTTTAATTACAGAACAGTGATATGGAGCATATGAACTCAGAGCAAGACTTTCCATAGCAAGCAAAAAGTTGCAACTGGATTTCAACGCAAGTTATATTAACAATGCTCATTTCGAATCCCGCATTTCCTACAAGAAAATACAAGCTTCGAGGGGCAAATGTTAACCCCGTTATGGAAACGCAGTTTAGAAAATAATGTTACGCGACACGGTCCAAGTCGTTAGTACGACACAACTCAAGTCGTTTAGACGCAGCATAATTCAAGCCGCAGATGGTTTGTTCGATATGGTGCAATGTCGTTCTTGTGACGTAGCTCAAGACGTTCGGACGAATCAAGACAAGCTGCGAGCAAACAATGGTATTTGGCACAATTCATGTCATGTTCATGATAAAGCATGTCATATAAAGGAGGAATCTGCGCATAATCATGTCGTTGATCCACTTAAATCACCATTGCATGCTGCGAAGATCGTAGGAGGACTCAAGTGGTTTCATTAATAAGTTATGCCGTGAATGTTATATGTGTGAAAAAAGCACCACATGTGCATATAGCATGAGCATGAATTTCTAAAACGAGAACACGTCATGGATAGGATGTAAAAGGAGCAGGTCTTTAGTTTCCTCAAGGGATGACGTGGAGCTAGTTCACAATACTAAGACCTTTGCTTTTATCAATTCAATGAAATCATCCAAGTCGTGACATCCATGACGTTCAAATGGTAATTCCACATGCCTTGTGAAGCCTATACGAGGTAACAGAAGACAACTGTCACATTGCAAATAACTTACGGTTTGATTCATTCTGTGAGCACCCTCATTTTATACCAAGTCGCACCATCCATATATGGAGTAACAACATGAGGTTGAGGACTTGGGACTGCTGAACATTCAACGAGATGAATTATGTTGTAGGCATTAGTCATGTCATTCTCTGCTATACAAACTCATACCATTCCAATTGCTTATGACATGGATTGGATACTATGTGATTCAGTCAGTACTCTCCATGCAGTTAAGGTAATGCCACGTGGCGACTTGGAAGTCTTCCAGAATTATGATGCATGACGTTTTATTCATAACGAAGGACTAAGGCCATGTTGTTCACAATGCAGTCATGCCGCATATTGCCAGATTTAACCATGCCATTGTCATAGGCTAATCAAGTCATTGACCCATATAAATTACTTCCATGCGACATAACCGACTGAGAAGGATGGAAGGTTTAACTGTCAACACATAAATCCATAGTGAGAGGAAATGCCTTAAGTCATGACAACATGAGTCATGGTGAAATGAAGTCATGTCGAAATGGAGTCATGGCGAAATGAAATCATGTCGAAATGAAGTCATGTCGAAATGGAGTCAAGGCGAAATGAAGTCATGGCGAGTTGAGTCATGGCGAAATGAAGTCATGTCGAAATGGAGTCATGTCAAAATGAAGTCATGTCGAACTGAAGTCATGTCGAAATGGAGTCAAGGCGAAATGAAATCATGGTGAGTTGAGTCATGGCGAAATGAAGTCATGTCTAAGTGGAGTCATGGCGAAATGAAGTCATGTCGAAATGAAGTCATGGCGAGTTGAGTCATGGCGTTTTTCTGCATAATTACATAATTGCCACACGGGCCAAAAATCACCTATAAATACCCCTCGTAATTCACTTGAGAGGGGGACTGAAATTCATTCCTATGAGGAGACTCCGCTAAATTCAAAGCTCACTTACAACTTCTCTAATGGTTTCTATGGATTCAACAACCCTTCTCTAACATCGTATGGATCAAATCCGTGTCAATGATTATTAGAGCTCTCTCCAATTGGATCTAAGCATCTTGGATCTCTCAAGCACCATTTAAACGATTTCTAGTCTTCTCTAATCCACTCCGAAGTTTAGATTGAGTGATAATCCACCATGAGATCTATGGAGATCATAAAAAAGGATCAAAGCATATAAGCGATTGGAAATTTATCACAAAGCAAAAGATTTCTTCGGTTCCTTGCCAAATTCAAGTGGAATTTGATCATAAAAGAGTGAGAAGAGGAAAATGAAGGTATTGATAGAGTTCATACATATTGTAAATGAAATATCGTAATAAAATGTGATTGGAAAGTGGACGTAGATTCATATTGAATCGAATCACTATAAAATTCCTTTGTGTTCTTACTTGCTTTTATCCGTTTATTTTGCGATCACATGGCAACACTTATCTCTTACCGAATCAGTGAAGTATAATTCAGTACCTTGAGTGTTTAGACCATTTTTGGTGTAAACATTACATTTATTACCAGTTGACATTAATTGTACAAACAAAAAATGTATATTACTACTATATTCAATAAATTAAAATTTTCAACATAGATGAAATTCCAAAATTAGTAGATCCAATAAAATTTGCTAATCCAACTTAACTTCAAATTTCTACATAATTGAATTATTAAACAGAGGTTACTGTCATATATAGCCATTGGAATTGATTATTTAACAAGTCAATTTAAGTTCATATCTTAACAATTCACGACGCCAATCATTAAAATTTTATATCTAAAACAATTTTATTCAAAACCATATTAAATATAATATTTTAAATTACCGTAAAATCTCTGGATATTACAAATTAGGTGGAGTCCGAACTGGATAGAAGAGTGTTCTTGTGCTATACTTAATACTTTCAACATGTACATAGTTAAGAGAAAGAGTCAACTCTAATATTGTTCGTATGAGCCAGAATTGTGTTAACGTCTTTGGACTTCAAATAATTGTTTCGTGTGAAGTATGATTAACAACAATAACACATGATCATGACCCAGAATAAATATTTGGAACACGCAATTATTAGTTATTAAGTTCATTGCATGGTTTGTTGACTGATGAGGAAATTAAAAACAGTCGCCATTTGCTATTTAATCGGATATCCATCTAGCAATAATAGCACGATAAGAAACTCAAGTCTTTAACACTATCAACGACAGTCATTTAATATTTGGAGTATTCAAATTATCTGCAAATTAAATGAAAGGTTAGATGTATACTGTAACAACCTGGAAAATCAGAATCAATTTAAAAATTTTAATTTAAGGATTTTGACAGAAAATGTGTCAGAAATTAAAAATTCCATTTTTAAATAATAATAAAGCTATTAAAAATAGCCATTTTGCAAACGACCTCCATTTTTGATGAAACCATTTTTGTTGGATCCGGAATGTAAAATTATTGCTAGTTTTAAATTTCCATAATTTTTGGAATTAATATGTGAGCGTGGTAAATTAAAATGAGTTTGGTAATTTCTGTTGAATTGGATCGACTGTTAAAATGGCCATTTTTCAAACTGTCTCCAAATTCGATGAAATTAATTTTGTTAGGACCGTATCGTCAAAACATGGCTAGATTTATTTTTTGGGAATTTTTGGAGTCAGTATGTGGCCTCGGTAAATTAATATGTACGATCAAATTAAATAATTAAATGGTTTACATTTTAATTTAAAGAAAAATGGGCTGAAACGATCAAATGGGTTGATGAGACTTAGTCCATTGTGTCCGGAATAAGGGTATTTGGCTGGGGGCGACATTCGCTGGGATAAATTTGGAATTAGCAGGAGTTAACGGGCTTTTTATGAATTAATGAATTAAATAATGTTATATTATAAATACCTAAGATAATCAAAACCCTAATCCTAAACCTAGCCGCCTACATCATTGTGTATGGCCAAAAAAGCACGAAGCTTCCCCCATTAAAAACTCTTGATCCTCTTAATAACACCCATCCCTCCTTTGGACAATTTTATAGCTCTCTCTCCATTCTTCAAATCCATACGAACAACACTTCCTATCGTCAAGTATTCGACGAGTTCCAGCACCCCAAACCTCGTCCGCTCGCATCGCCGCCCTACCACCTTGGTGTGATCGAATTGACCACCGTGGGCACCCCCTAGCGCTTGCCTCGAAGCCCCTCAGCGTGGTGTCGTTCGATCATTCTCCGGTGCACCGTGTTGCGTGAAAAGTTAGACCTTAGTTTTCAACAAATAAGAGAAGTATCAACCTTGGTTTATAGAGGAAGAAGAAAGGTATAATTTCAAATCTAATTATTTAATTAATTAAATTTAAAATATTATTAACACAATAAAGATCATAACTCGTTCATACGTTATCGAAATCGCATGTAATAGGAATCGTTTAGATCGTGGCGGAGTCTACTTCAATTTAGAAACGACCAGGGAATTTTAGATCGATCTATAATTTCTTAAGAATTGCACAACGCTGTGAGATCTCTTATTTAAAATTAAAATTAATCGTTTATTGCGTTGAGAAATTTATTTTTATACACTGCAAAATTTCATATTGGTGTTGTATGAGATTTGAATTGGTTGATTTTGGTTGTGATGATCTATTGGATTGAAATAGGTAGCAAAACGAATTGTCATGATTATTTGTACAATAAAAATATTCTTTTCATTGCATATTTTTATCACGAAAATTGTTAAATTTTTTAAACAATAAAAATATTCATTTTATTGTACATGTTTATAATAGAATTGTTAGAAATTGTTAAACAATAAAAAAATAATCTTTTTATTGTACATGTTTATAATAGAATTGTTAGAATTTGTAAAACGATAAAAAAATAATCTTTTTATCGTACATGTTTATAATAGAATTGTTAGAATTTGTTAAACAATAAAAAATAATCTTTTTATTGTACATGTTTATAATAGAACTGTTAGAATTTGTTAAACAATAAAAAAATAATATTTTTATTGTACATGTTTGTAATAGAATTGTTAGAATTTGTTAAACAATAAAAATAATCTTTTTATTGTACGTGATAGAATTGTTAAAATTTATTAAACAATAAAAATAATCTTTTTATTATAAATGTTTATAATAGAATTGTTAGAATTTGTTAAATAATAAAAATAATCTTTTTATTGTACATGTTAATCGTGGATAATGTATATACCATAAAATATATTTTTTATTGTATACATGTTAAGATAGAAATTGTGTAGATAATAAAATATTTTTTTTATCATATACATGTTAATATAGAAATTTGTTGTACAAATAAAATTCTTTTTTTTATTTGTACATATGAAACATAGAAATTGTTGTACAAATAAAATTCTCTTTTTTATTTGTACATATGAAACATAGAAATTGTTGTACAAATTAAATTCTCCTTTTTATTTGTACATATGAAAGATAGAAATTGTTGTACAAATAAAATTCTCTTTTTTATTTGTACATATTAAACATAGAAATTGTTGTACAATAAAATTCTCTTTTTTATTTGTACATATGAAACATAGAAATTATGTGGACAATAAGATCCCTTTTTATTTTTATATGTGAAACATAGGAATTATGTATACAATAAATTTACTTTTTTTATTGTTAATCATAGAATTGGACAAAATTGGTTATACAATTTTTTTTTATATATATTTGAGTCATAGAATTGGACAAAATTGTTCATACAATAAAATTAAATTTTTTATTTATATGAATCACAAATTTATCATGTTTTGGAAAAAATGTTGAAACATTAAAAATGATAATTTTTAATGAATATTTAGATTCATCATTAAAAGAATCATGTTTAGGGAAAAATGTTGAAACATTAAAAATGATAATTTTTAATGAATGTTTAGATTCATTAATAGAAAGAAACATGTTTAGGTAAAATTTTCGAAATATTAAAAAGGACATTTTAATGTATATTTAGTTTCATTTAAAATGATTCATTAATATAAAATGACATGTTCATTAGAAATTGATTCGAGATAAAAGGATATTTTAATGTAAATTTAGTTTCATTAAAAATGATACATTAATATAAAATGACATGTTCAATAGAAATTGATTAGAGATTAAAAAGGACATTTGTAATGTATATTTAGTTTCATTAAAATTGAGTCATTAATATAAAAAGACATGTTCATTAGAAATTGATTAGAGATTAAAAAGGACATTTTTAATGTATATTTAGTTTCATTAGAAATGATTCATTATTTAAATTGACATGTTCATTAGAAATTGATTAGAGATTAAAAAGGACATTTTTAATGTATATTTAGTTTCATTAAAATTGATCCACTATTAAAGAAATTGACATATTCATTAGAAATTGTTTAGAGATCAAAAAGAACATTTTTAATGTTTATTTAGTTTCATTAAAATTACGTTTTACATGTTCATTTAGATAAAAAGAATAATATGCTAAAATATGATTTGTAATAAAAAAATGTTACATTTTACATGTTCATTTAGACTAAAAGGAATGACATATTAAAATGGAACTTTTCATTAACATGTTAGCAAAGTAGGAAAATGTTTATATGTTAATATATGTTTTTGTTTATTGAAAACATCACTTTTAACACGTTAGGGAAATCAATGAACGATTTATATATATATATATATATATATATATATATATAAATTAAAAATTAAACGAATCACGCGCGGTAGTTCGCGTTTCGAAATCGTAACTTCAAATGATTATATCGAAAGATCCAACCGTCCGATTTTCGCAAAACTGGAACCGTTAGGTTCTCTTTGGAAAGATCTTTCCAACGATATTAAATTTGTTAAGATATGATGGTTAGATTTCGAGTAATGTGAAATTCAAATTTGGATAAAAACAACGCCAGGGCCACGTTGTTTGAATTAAATGGGCTATTTTTATATAAATAAAAATAGCGATAAATCATTATAAAATAATATTAATGATATGAAATGATTTGAATTATATATATTTGATAATTATTTGAAAAGACCAAGTTAAATCTCATTTCAAATAATTATACGATGATTTAAATCGAATACATTGAAAACGGTGGTTGAAGACCGACGATCTTCACATCGAATGGATAACTACTAATGCCTTTGATTTGAGTTGCTTCCCTGAAAGGGTCAAGGTGGTAGTTGTCTGGACATACTTGTGGATTGTCTGGATATGCGATAACCTCTCTTCCATACTGGACATACGGGACGAGGAATAAGGTGTCTCCGGTTTCGTTCAGACCCAGAACGGACTTGTAAATGGATGTGTGTGTGACATTGAATTTCGTTCTATGTGAATTGATTTCTCTTTAATATATATCTGTTTAGTGGAGGAGAATTTATTCTCTTTCTTAACACCCTTCTCTGAGTCGTACGAGCTTAGAGGTTATATATTGATAAATATCAGTCGCATGACGTGGATTGTCAATGTGGCATGCCAAGATGCAAATGAACAAGGCTTTTGTTGAAAAGCAAAGCCTTGTGGTTGATGATCAAAGCACAACTTATTTAGGCATAGCTTAGTGTATAGCGTTACTTCGCGAGCCTCACACCCGGTTTGAGTCAAAAACGGGATCGTGATTGCAGGTAAAACTCTATCCTCCGGTTTACGTTGCATTGTGTGATGGGACTTGTGTCTTATAATGATTTCATTTTTCTAAAAAGCATTGCGTTGTTTTAAAATATTTACTTATTTTTATGCACTGGCAATTCAGTGGAGTAAAGCCGTTCCGCGTTAGCGGCATGGTCCTATGATTAGCCTTATTGTTAGATAAGTTAAGTAAGGTTTCTCATACCAGTCCCATGACAGACTCGTAGCTTGTTTTCACTTGCAAACTCGGTGTAACAACCCGAATTTTGATAACATGTTAAAACAAGAAATCAGGGCAGAATTAAATTATAAGTTAAGAATCAATGGGAACGGGTTACGCCATTGCGTTCGTCTCGAAATTCTACTTGAAAACGAGTCTGAAATTTCATAAATCGGAGTCCGTATGACCAAGTTATGGCCCATAGAAGATTTCAGAAAATTCAAAATTCAGCCCGAAATTCAAATTCAGCCCCAAACAGACTGGGCGGGAAAATTTTCCGCCCAGCCCCAGGTCGACAGGGGTGTTGACTGGGGAGTCGACCTGCCCAGCCCCAGGTCGACTGCCCAGTCGACTTGGGTGTCGACCTGGGGGTCGACTTCCCTGGTCGACCATGTTGGCCTGGTGCACCTGTTTGCTCCTTTGGGTCTGTTCAGCTGGCCATGACGAGATTTGATGGTTCAGATCTAAACTAGGGTTAATCCTATGGCCTAAACTTGTCTCTACTCCTATAAAAACACCCTAAGACCTAGCCTAAACCATCACAAATCATCCTAACCACTAAGTGCTGCCAAAACGCTCCCTAATCATGGCCTCCATCTTCATCTTGAGAGCTTCTAAGGCAAAGGAGCAATCTTTCTCTATCAAATCAAAGGAGCTACTTATTTCTCAAGGCTTCTAGTGTTGCTACATCATTCCTAGAGCTTCTACAACGTCTCTATCTTGTTCTATTTTGTTCTAGTTCTCATAGCCACGATTTGTAAGCCCCACTCTACTCTTAGATTTAAACTATGAAATTAATATGAACATGTAGCAAGTTGAAATGAGATTTTTGTGTAATACTTGTCTTGGGTCTATCATTGTATGCATAGATACATTCATGACTCTTTTGATCTATGATTGTGGAACTATCATGAACCTAGTACCGTTCATCTTGATTTTTGGGTAGAAAGCTATGAGCTTTATTTGGGGATTATGCATAATGCAACATAGAACCCCTCATAACCTTGATGTTAACTTGCCTATGATGTTGAACTACATGCTAGTCACAAGTTTATCACTCTATGTGAACTATTACCATGTTATCACCTTATTTGCAAAGTTTGATGTCATACATGTTTTGAGGCCAATAATCCTATATGCTAGTTGTGATGAACACCTTTGCCTCAAATATCATCATGTTTAACTTATGACCAACTTTATCACCTTATGCCCATCTTTGTCATGTTGTTATGTTCCCCTTCTTGATCTATTTGTATTGATGTGAATTTACGTGCGATGGGAATACGTTATGGTTAGTTAGGCGAACTTGAAATGACATGAAAAACATGACTTGAAATGTGACATGAAAATTTATTATGCTTGAAAACTTGAATGTGGTCATGACATGTAGAAAACCATAAAGTGGCCAACTCGAGGTTGGGTTGAGTTTGTAGCATAAATCTGCCCGGAACCGCCCGGCAAATCCAGTGGCTACAAACAATAGGACCCAATGTGAGTAGTTGGTCATATCGCGTTTGAAACCCGAGGTTAGACTAGGTTGTGGTGTAAAGCTGCCCGGACTCGCCCGACACATCCAGTAACCAAAAAAAAGTCTAATGTGAGAGGTTGGGCGCATTAAATTAATTAATGCAACATGTTAGGGTTAAGTCATGAACCACTTGGATACACTTAACCAACTTGATACATGATTGGATAGGGTTAACCACACTTAACCCGTTAGAAACCCTAGTTACGTGGTCCTTTTCAGCAGTAACCCTCTTGGATGTATCACGATACCCTAGGGACTAGGCTAGGGTGGGACACGATTACTGGGCTGATTGTAAGTGACCAGAAAGACGGCTGAGTAGGTGCGCCAGTGTAGGTTCAGGCGGGCTATGTTCATGCACATAGTCCGGAGTTGAAAAAAACAGACATGGGCACCAGTAGGTTTAGACTGTGCGTGCTTGATTTGTGTCATTGGTTGGCACCCTAGGGCTTGATACACCCTAGGGTGGACCTAGCACAGTTGACTACATTCCGTGATTGGGCCGTATGACACCGACACTCGACGAGTTAGGCTTATAGGGAGCCGATCGACTAGATCGTATAGTTGGACCTTGACTTGGTTCATCTCATGATACTGGGCCAAGGGATCATTTCTTGTTTACACTTGACATGGGTTAGAATACTAGTACTATTGGTGCAAAACTAAACCTTGTATATGCGATGCCACACTTGATCTACCTTGTTATCTATTTATCATGCCAGCTAGTTACCATCTTTATGTTTCATCTCAGTTTCTCATGTTTAGTTAACTTCATTAGTTTTTATACTAATAGTAGATAGGACTTACCAGTCTTTATGACTGACCCTTTTTCTTTCTCCTCTTTTCTTCCGTTCCCCACCCAGGTTCTCAGGGAGGGAACACTAGTGCTTAGCTTGGACATTTGGCTTGCTTTCTTGACAGCTCATGTACGGTTTGGACTTGAGCTTGCTATGGCTTCACCACATCTATTTTGGGGATAGTTTACTTTATGTTATTTTCAGTTTATGTTTCTAGACTTGTTGTAGTTGGAAAATGATGACTAAGTATTTTGATGTAAGTTGACTTTGGTTTTGAAATGGTTAACTATGGTTTTTAAATTTCTACCGCTGCTTTACTTATTTATTTATCTATGTTCTGTCTTGTGATATCTCTGTGCATGTTTACCTAGACAACACCCCTCCAAAGCTAGTGCAATCACTCGTGAGTGGCCCTGGCGGAGGTGGGGTGTTACATTTGGTATCAGAGCATGAGGTTTACTAGACCGGACAAAAGTTTTAAAAACCCTTTTGAAAAACTATTTTCAAAACCAATTAAGTATTTTTCCAAGGATAGTCTAGTTTATTTTAAAAGGCTATTCCCCAAAATCCATTAGCACTATCCTTTGTTTCCTCGTTCTAAATCTATCTTTACTTCGTTTCAGTATGGCCGATAACTTTATCATCCCGGAGGGAATACCGGTACCTCTTTGGTTTAGGAGGTACATGGAGGCTAGGGCAAATGGAGCCGGCCCAGCAAACACTCCCACTCCTCCTCCCGTACCTGAGGTTCCTCCTCCTCCTCAGCGTCCACAAACGGATTTCGCGAAGATTTGCAAAGACTTTAAGGCGATGGGTGGCAAGAATTTTGTTGGGACAGAGACTTTTGTTGAGGCAAGAAACTGGTTAAGGGAAACTGAAGACCTTTTTTCTATCTTTGATGTAGAAGTTCGTAGGAAAGTTCTATTGGCAGTATGGCTATTGAAAGAGGAAGCTGCTTATTGGTGGGAAGTCACCAACGTTACTAGGCCTATAGAGACTTGGGCCGACTTTAGGATGAGGTTTGGGCTTAAGTTTCTATCATCTTCTGAAGAGAATCTGCAAATGGAGAGGTTTATATCTTTGAAGCAAGGGGACATGACCGTGAGGGAGTATGTGAATAAGTTTAACCAGCTTGCTCGATTCGGTATAGACATGGTTAACACACCTCAGAAGAAGGCTCTACGCTTTGCTCGAGGATTGAATGAGCCATTGCAAGGTTTAGCCATGTCTCATATACCCATGGGGGCAACTTTTGAGAGCTTAGTGGATATGGCCTTGCTTCAAGGAGATGATAATAATGGCAAGAAAGAAGTTAAGCTTAATGAGACTCAAACAAAGAAGGTGGACTCCAAGTGGGGAGGCAACCAGAACAACCAGAACAACAAGAACAACAAGGGTAACAAGGCCAACGACAACAAGGCAAGGGAGACAAGGAAGTGCAACTTCTGTGGCATCACTGGACACATAGCCAAAGATTGTAGGAAGAAGAAGAGGAAGTTGGGAAAATGCTTTCATTGCGGAGAGTCTAGACACTATAATAAGGATTGCCCAAAGAAGCAAGGACAGGGGCAAGGACAGACTCAGCGAGCAGGACCTTCTGGAGGGCAGGTGCATGCTTTCAACACTACTCCAGCTCCGGACCGAGGTAGTATTTCTGTAGAAAGCCTTGTTTACATTTCTGGTTTTCCTGTTCGTACTTTATTTGATTCTGGCGCATCACATACCTTTATTTCTTCTGACATTGTTGAAATTTTGCACCTAAGTACTAGTCTAGTTGAGGATCCCGTTAGTGTTTCAAATCCAATTGGGGGTTCCGCCCATCTATCTATGATTTGTATGGATTTGAGGATTTCTATCTTGACCGTAGAATTCACATGTAATGCTTATGTTCTCGGGTTCATGGGATACGGGTTGATTTTGGGCATGGATTGGTTGTCCAGTTATGGAGCCATTCTCGATTGTGAGCATAGGGTAGTGAGGCTTATGACTCGCCTTGGCAATACTCTAGAGATCTCTTGTAACCCTATGGATCCCGTCATGTTATGTTATCTTGAATCCCTCGACTCGTCTATTGACAATCTATAATCTGTGAGGGTGGTCCGAGAATATCCTTATGTCTTTGATGAGGTGAAGGGGTTACCCCCTAAATGCGAGATAGACTTCCGTATTTATCTTGTTGATAACGCCAAGCCAGTTTCATTGCCTGTTAGGCACATGGCCCCGCGAGAAAGAAGAGAGCTTAGCAAGCCAGTTTCATCTTGATTTTTGGGTAGAAAGCTATGAGCTTTATTTGGGGATTATGCATAATGCAACATAGAACCCCTCATAACCTTGATGTTAACTTGCCTATGATGTTGAACTACATGCTAGTCACAAGTTTATCACTCTATGTCAACTATTACCATGTTATCACCTTATTTGCTAAGTTTGATGTCATACATGTTTTGAGGCCAATAATCCTATATGCTAGTTGTGATGAACACCTTTGCCTTAAATATCATCATGTTTAACTTATGACCAACTTTATCACCTTATGCCCATCTTTGTCATGTTGTTATGTTCCCCTTCTTGATCAATTTGTATTGATGCGAATTTACGTGCGATGGGAATACGTTATGGCTAGTTAGACGAACTTGAAATGACATGAAAAACATGACTTGAAATGTGACATGAAAATTTATTATGCTTGAAAACTTGAATGTGGTCATGACATGTAGAAAACCATAAAGTGGCCAACTTGAGGTTGGGTTGAGTTTGTAGCATAAATCTGCCCGGAACCGCCCGACAAATCCAGTGGCTACAAACAATAGGACCCAATGTGAGTAGTTGGTCATATCGCGTTTGAAACCCGAGGTTAGACTAGGTTGTGGTGTAAATCTGCCTGGACCCGCCCGGCACATCCAGTAACCACAACAAAGTCTAATGTGAGAGGTTGGGCGCATTAAATTAATTAATGCCACATGTTAGGGTTAAGTCATGAACCACTTGGATACACTTAACCAACTTGATACATGATTGGATAGGGTTAACCACACTTAACCCGTTTGAAACCCTAATTACGTGGTCCTTTTCAGCAGTAACCCTCTTGGATGTATCACGATACCCTAGGGACTAGGCTAGGGTGGGGCACGATTACTGGGCTGATTGTAAGCGACCAGAAAGACGGCTGAGTAGGTGCGCCAGTGTAGGTTCAGGCGGGCTATGGTCATGCACATAGTCCGGAGTTGAAAAAAAAAACAGACATGGGCACCAGTAGGTTTAGACTGTGCGTGCTTGATTTGTGTCAGTGGTTGGCACCCTAGGGCTTGATACACCCTAGGGTGGACCTAACACAGTTGACTACATTCCGTGATTGGGCCGTATGACACCGACACTCGACGAGTTAGGCTTATAGGGAGCCGATCGACTAGATCGTATAGTTGGACCTTGACTTGGGTCATCTCATGATATTGGGCCAAGGGATCATTTCTTGTTTACACTTGACATGGGTTAGAATACTAGTACTATCGGTGCAAAACTAAACCTTGTATATGTGATGCCACACTTGATCTACCTTGTTATCTATTTATCATGCCAGCTAGTTACCATCTTTATGTTTCATCTCAGTTTCTCATGTTTAGTTAACTTCATTAGTTTTTATAGTAATAGTAGGTAGGACTTACCAGTCTTTATGACTGACCCTTTTTCTTTCGCCTCTTTTCTTCCGTTCCCCCCCAGGTTCTCAGGGAGGGAACACTAGTGCTTAGCTTGGACATTTGGCTTGCTTTCTTGACAGCTCATGTACGGTTTGGACTTGAGCTTGCTATGGCTTCACCACATCTATTTTGGGGATATTTTACTTTATGTTATTTTCAGTTTATGTTTCTAAACTTGTTGTAGTTGGAAAATGATGACTAAGTATTTTGATGTAAGTTGACTTTGGTTTTGAAATGGTTAACTATGGTTTTTAAATTTCTACCGCTGCTTTACTTATTTATTTATCTATGTTCTGTCTTGTGATATCTCTGTGCATGTTTACCTAGACAACACCCCTCCAAAGCTAGTGCAATCACTCGTGAGTGGCCCTGGCGGATGTGGGGTGTTACACTCGGGTGCCCTTATTTTTACACGGGCAACCAAGTAACAGGTAACAGGCTTATGTTGGATATGCACCAGAAACGACCCGAACTTCACCGGTGAGGAAAGCCCGGATTGAGTCAAGAACAAGCCAAATCAGCACGCAGACGGAAGAACATTTCATTGTATATTACAACAATTCATCAGAATACAAGAATATATAGAGTATAAACAAATGATATACATTCGATAAATATCAGAGATTACAATACATTACATAGCAGCGGAAAATAATACAAAACACAACTGAAGAGATATACGGATACAAAGCTTTCCGGATATCCTTCCAGCTGTAAACCAGGATCCTGTGAATATAAATCTGCAAAACCAAAACTACTAGCTGCCCGTGTCAAAATAAGGGCACCCAGAGTTTAGGTTAAAACAATAAACTCCAGGTCAGTCATGGGACTGGTGTGAGAACTAAAACAGTTATTTGAAACTTTACTTTAAATAAGATATATCAAGGGACCACGCCGTTTAACATGGAATGGGTTTCCTCCCAAGAATACCAGTGCATATAACAAAACAGCGCAATGCTTTTTGGAAAAATGAAGCTATTATACGACCCAGGTCCTATCACACAATGCAACGCAAGCCGGGGGAAAGGGTTTTCCCTTATAATAGCCAAACATGCTTAGTACGTTTAAAACAAATCATTTTACTATTATAAGTGTATAGTGTCAAAACAATTTCAAATCATAAGTATCAATCATAGACGGCATGGGTACCATATATCATGTCGCCATACTAGTTCTACAATTAAAACTGCAAAATCACGTATTTGGAAATTGGATTTCCATCATGAACCAAGGCAAAAGATAGTCCTTACCGAATTCGAGACTGTCTAGCCTGAGTCTCAGGCACAGCCGCAACCGTACCTTGGATCATCAGGGCCGGTCCACACGAAGTGGATTATAATGCCTGAACAATGCGTATCTCCTCCCTTTGGGGCGTAAATGAGCCAACGAATGACTCCATCAGACCCGGATCGTCCGATCTAACCGAGGCGCCTCGCAACAGTAACAACCACATAAGTCAAACTCGTCAGGGCGTGTAAAACCACTGACGCCACTTCTAGCTAGAAAGAAAACGCACGTCCCCCCTGATGTCCTCTCCCGTTTCTGGTTCATACCGGGGTGTGAGGCTCGCGATTTCACGTTATACACAAAGCTACGCCACACAGGCGGTGCTTTGATCATCACCACAAGACTTTGCTTTTCAACAGAAGCCCTGATCACTGCATCTTAGCATGCCACACAGGCAATTCACACCGTGCAACTGATAGCTATCAATCACATAGAATAAATTCCAATGTCAGACACACTGTCCATTTGCAAGTCCGCTCCGGGTCTGAACGAAACCGGAGGCACTACATACCTCGCAAACCCATCGATCACCACGTACGTCTGGACGATCACCACTCATTATCCATATTTCGGGATGCCTCCCAATCAGGACATCAGTTACCATCCAGACGAGGTGAAGATCTCTAGTCTTCGACCACCGTCTTCATCTTCGATTTCTTATCATTGATTCAGTTATTCAGAATGGGATAAACCCGGTCTTTCTGAGCAACTCGCGTATATAATAAACAAGTGTTACACAAACACTACATACGCCTCATTCCAATTCATCAGTCACTAACCGTAAATTAACAAGAGAATAATTCCCCAAATATTAACCCCGAAGGCCGAAACCAACATCAGATCAATACCCAGGAAACCGTTCTGCTTAGCTACCCTACAGTTAGTTTCTAAATTTCACATTCTTAGGGAAAGGTTCCCATTAATTTTATCAAAGATAAATTCCTTTAAATTTATTCTTTAATCTTCCTTTGAATATAAATTCAAACTAGTCTGGATTAACGAACCTTACCGAAGTAATCATTGTTTTAATTTCCCAATCCCAACATATTCATCCCATGAAGTAAAACTGGTAATACTTCATATCTAACACCACGGTGTTATCGGTAAATTCAATTACCATTTCACGTTCAAATCTAATTAAAGATTTAACTATCGCCTGGAGCAAAAATGGTGATACTCCATTCTCGATCTTTTCAATCTAATTAAAGATTCATTTAAACTCCACTTAGTTTTAATCTTTAACTGGGTTAAAGAAACAGTGTCATTTAAAACACGGTTCACGATAAACCCCAAAATCACATCACATTTCAATCAGTCCCTAACCGTAAAATAGTAAGTGAGCAATTCCCTTAGTATTAACCCCGAAGGCCGAAACCAACATCAGATCAATACCCAAGAAACCGTTCAACTTAACTAATCTCCAGATAGTTTCTGATTTTCTTAACTTCGTTGGGTCTAAGAACAGTATTATTGAAGATATCGTTCACGACGACCCAAAATCACATTCTATTAATTATCGGGTTAAAGAACGAGTGTTATTTAAAACACCGTTCACGATAAACCCAAGAATCAATTCGAATTCAATTCCAATTAAATATTATTTAATTAGTACACTTCATTAAATCTAAATAAAAGATTTAATCTTTTTCTCAACTGGGCTTAAGAACAGTGTTAATGAAGACACCATTCACGACAAACCCAAATCACATTTGATATTAAATACAAGGCTCTGAATAGAAATTATATTGGCTCATATTCAATATCAAACTCTACGACTAACAAATATCGTATTGGAAATAACGATATAAATATCTTTCAAATTTCCATAACAATATCTGTATAATCACGAAATCCAACATCGAAATAATCCAAAGACAATTTCGATTCAAATCCATTCCAATTCAATTATTGGAAATTCTGGTTACTTTTAAAACCCTTTTCAAATTCAATTTATTTATTTAAAAATAAATAGAATTATAATTCTAGTTCAAAACTAGTTCATTTCGATAAAAATCTATTTTTATCTTTTTAAATATGGAATTTTTCATCCCAAATCTTCACAAATCGTTTCTTATGATTTTACACAAATTATTACTATTTTTAATAATTTTATCAAGGCCCGCACAGTCGATTTCCATCAACGGCCATCGAACTACACTTACAGCGACCTTTTCCAAATTTGATTTGGACATAATTCCAAATCCAACCGTTAGATTTCAAATTTCTAATATTCGTTAGAAAGCTCTTTTCGATACGAACCCAACGGTTCCGGTTTCAGGAGAATCCGACGGTCGGATCTCCCGTAATATCCGTTCGAAGTCAATGGTCGAAATTCGCAAACTACCGCGGCGTGTTCTATTCAGGCCATTATATTATATATATAATATATATAATATATACTTCGTCGATTTCCTTTTAAAACGTATTTTATAAATCGTTTTAAATTCGTTTTCAAAACGATTTCAACTTCTTTTTCAAATTCAAATCAAAATTGAATTTTCTCTTACAAATTCGTTTTAAATTCATTTCAAATTGATTTCCATTCAAATCAATTTTGAATTCAATTTCAGTTCGTTTTCAATTCAATTCAATTTCAATTCTAATTTCAATTCTTTTCAAAATATCAGATTTTGAAATCGCTTTCGATATTCATTATAAAATGAATAAAATCGATATAAATATCGTTCACGTCAAAATGGCATCAATCTAATCAACACGGCTTAATATATTTCTATTTTCAAATATTTCTATTTCAAATATTTCTTTTTCAAATATTTCTATTTCAAAACTTTCTTTTTCAAAACTGGAATGAGGCCCGATCAATTACCATATAATGTTAATTATATGGATTTTCTACAACACATGTATACTATAACAACGATGAATAATCAACCATCATCCAAAGTGCATTCTACACTGTATAAGCATCGAATATAAATATTTAACGCTTATAACAGTCTGTCAATCAATCGATCGACATACAACTAACTATTGGGATTAGAGTGTGTCATATATCACCCCAATACCCGTGTGGGGTTTTCAAACAATCAAACACAGATTTTATTTGTGCAGTTGGGCGATGTGTAAAATTTATCGTCGCAATCTATATCAGTCAAATGTGTGTATATAAACAAATCGTCCAATCTGTTTATTTTTATTTCATTTTACATACATGTTAAAAATTCCATTCTTAACTATAAAATATTTTCAACTATATAAATATTTTATTTTCATTTCACATCACATCACACAATCAACTACACAGCAAAATCAAACAAAAAAGCATACAAGTCGTCCATGGTCTGTGGACGACGGGTGTCGGGTGCTACTAAACACCGTCTGCATCCTAGTATATATTTATATAACTAGAAAATAAAATCAAAAGTGAGAAGTTCTCACCGACTAGCTAAACCAAACGCCTCGACTCTTCATATGTAGAAAATCTTCATCTTTCTCGCCTTTCGTCAATTTCGTCATTCGTATTCACTACATATATAAAAACCGAATTTTTACTTTGTTATTCAATATATATAAGTCAAATTTTTACCTTGCTATTCAACATATAAAAATCGAATTTTTACTTTGCTATTCAATATATAAAAATCGAATTTTTACTTTGCTATTCAATATATAAAAATCGAATTTTTACTTTGCTATTCAATATATAAAAATCGAATTTTTATTTTGCTATTCAATATATAAAAATCGAATTTTTTACTTTGCTATTCAATATATAAAAATCAAATTTTTATTTTGCTATTCAATATATAAAAATCGAAATTTTACTTTGCTATTCAATATATAACAATCTAATTTTTATATCATCGTTATATAAATCACTTTTCCACTTCAACGTATATAGAATAAAAATCAGATTTTTATTTCGCTACATATATAAAGATCAAATTTTTATCATCATACCCATATAAAAATTATATTTTTAACTTTTTTATATTATAAAAATTATATTTTTTATATATGCTATACATGAATAAAAATCAAACCTTCGAACACTAAAAAAACCTAGCTTTTCTATCCTATTCAAATCAGATATTTTTTTCTTTATAAAACAATGTTAAATACATTATTAAAAAGAAAAGGAATAAATAAACA
This sequence comes from Allium sativum, assembly GCA_030737875.1. Taxonomy (NCBI): domain Eukaryota; kingdom Viridiplantae; phylum Streptophyta; class Magnoliopsida; order Asparagales; family Amaryllidaceae; genus Allium; species Allium sativum. The sequence goes on from CM060926.1 coordinate 613,045,204, forward strand.
AATAAGTAAAACGTACTGTGTTGAGGGGGGGGTGTTTCTTCGCGAGCTCGCGCCCCACAGGAGGAAAGGAGAACGGGGTGGGAGATGAGGAGGGGGGTGCGATAGGGGGGGAACGGCGGCGGCTGTAATGGTTTGAGGGGGGGCTAGGGTTCGGATTTCAGAGGAAAGGGGCACGAGGCTGGAGGGAAGAGGATCGACAAGGGGGAGGGAAGATCGGCGACGGCCGCCTGAGATGGCGCGGCGGGCCACGAGGAGGAAGGGGTGCGTTTTTTATCTTTTTCTTTATTTTTTCCTTCTGAATGAACTCGAAACGGGGGGGGGGGGGGGGTTATATGAGATATTTATATTATTTTTATATTATTTAATTTCAAAAAGTTGACTTTTTCATTCGACCTCTAAACGAGGCCCACCGCCTGTCGTCCATAGCTAATTACCCCCATTCCGAACACAATGGGATATGTATTGTAGGCTGATTCGACTGTTTCAATCAGTTTTCTTCAAAATCAACATATAACTCTATATATGGAATTTGAACGTGCATTTCCATTTACTGGGGCCACATACTAATTAGAAAAATTACCGAAAAATATTTTCTAGCTTCGTATTGACGATACGGTCCTAACAAAACTAATTTCATCGAATTCTGAGACCGTTTGAAAAATGGCCATTTTCCATCGATTAAAATCAACTAAAACTGGTCAAACGCGTTTTCCTTTGCCTCGCTCACATATTGATTCAAACAATTATGAAAATTGGAATCTAGCAATAACTTGACATCACGGATCCAACAAAAGTGGTTTCGTCGAAAACCGAGGTCGTTTGCAAAATTTCCATTTTTAAGGGCCGAAATTCCATAGCGATTATTCTGAAATTTCAACTGGACATATATTTTTATCCACGCTATGTAATTTCAATTTTTCGGATTCGTTGGAAAGATATTCTCAATTAGATTCAAATATTTTTGTTTTCACTAAAATCCGGTTTATTTTGCACCCGGTACATTCAATTGAAAATTGAAATCGAATTATCGAACTACCGCGCCATTTTCAATTCCTTTTATAATTTAAAATAAATATTTATATTCCAACGTCGAGCTATATAAATATATGCGTTCGAATTCTATTCAAAATAAATTTCTCGTTGTTATTATTTAAAATAATTCATTTTAAATAATTAAAATTCACTAAAATTGCCAAAATAAAAATTTTAAATTGGCTCGGATTTCCGGGTTATTACAGCACCGTAGCATGGTGTGCTTGTGTGGCAGAAGAAGAAGACTATCTTTATCTTTTATTTCTATTTTTGGACATCTAGACATCATTTTATCTATGGTGTACTTAATGACATTCTAGAATTATCTCTACTTTGTCGGAACTTTTTATGTACTAAGTTGTATCCTGTGTCTGTGCGACTCTGATATTGATGACATTGATGTTTACGCTGCTATGATGATGATATTATTCTATGATTTCATGAAGTATGCTATTATTTGTAATCTGTTGTTGTAATAAATGTGTTATATTCCAATGATTATCCTTGCTTCCGTGGCATGGGAGTTTGGGGTCATTACAGTTGGTATCAGAGCATAGGTTAGCCTTAGCTCCGGAGTATAACGTATTTAAAACAATTCGTCAAGATAGGATCAGTAGTATTCTAAGGCGAGTAGCTCATTAGAGATAGGATTAGTAATGTCCTAGAATGAGCACAGCAGAATAGCATATAATAATAAGTCATTACATCATCATTTTTTCATATGTCCTTCTACTTTTACCATTCCTTAAAAATTATCATTTATGTTGGTCTGACTCTTTCCTCGATGGCACAGAACTGACAGAGATGAGTACGAAAGCTAGAGATAGAGGTTGAGATGGAGCAGGCAGAGGCCAGGAAAGGGGAGAAATCCCCGCAGCTCAGGACCAGCCTAATCCAGAGGCTGTAGTGCCACCACCGCCACCCCTCAGCCTTCTGATCTAGATAAAGTAGCAAAGAAATTCAAGAATTTGGGAGGCATGCCATTCACTGGTCGTGAGACAGTGACAGAGGCTCAGGCTTGGCTTAAGACATGCGAGAAAATTTTTGCGGCCTTGGAACTAGAGGACCATCGTAAGAGATTCATGGCATCATGGGTGCTAAAGGACGAGGCTTTAATTTGGTGGGAGACAGCTATGATTGGTGATATTGATGCTAATATATCTTGGGCAAAGTTCAAGGAGCTCTTTAATGAGAAGTTTATTCCTCGACAAGAAGTCGAGCTCCTTCATGGTGAATTTGCTAACCTTCAACAAGGAGATTGGACTATTACTGAGTATGTGAGGAAATTCGACGAGCTTTCTAGATATACCCCTGAATTGATTCAGGACCTGCTCCAAAAAAACAAGAGGTTCATTAATGGTCTTTCGAGAAAGTATCACAACAGGGTGCCGACATATGTTGAGCTTCCGTTTTCCAAAGCGATTGAGATGGCTTGCACAAATGAGGAGATTGACAAGAGAAATGCTCAGCAGGACCATGAAAGAAATCAAGCTAATAACAAGAGGAAGTAGTCTGATAAGAAGCCAGAGGAGAGCAACACTGCAGCCGCCAAGCCTCAAGAAAATAAAAGGGCCAAGGTCAAGTTCTTCAACTGCCAGAAACTCGGACACTATAATTATGAATGCAATGCTCCAAAATGGCCAAGGAGGAGTGAATCAGGGCCTAGCCAGAATCCTCGCGGTACTAAGGAATGCTTTAATTGTCACAAGCCAGGGCATCATATCAAGGATTGTCCAGTGCTGAAGAAATCCGAGGTGGCCCACTTGTATGATGGAGCGAGCGCATCAGCTTCCTCTAGAGGAGCAGGTAAACCAGATGTTTGGGAGGCACCCTTACTACTAAGAATATTCCTGTTATAGTATTATTTGACACTGGTGCTTCACAAAGTTTCATTTCTGATAACACAGTTAAAAAGTTAAATTTGAAACCAAGAGATCTTAAAGAATGGGTTAGTGTCCATAATCCGATAGGAGGTTCTCTTGTCGTCGGTTTATACTGTAGGGTGCCGATCTGTTATTCTTGGTACCGGTTTTCTTTTGATCTAATCGTCATGAATTTTTCTGAGTAAGATGTTATTCTTGGGCTGGATTGGTTAACGAAGAATGAGGCTGAAGTAGTATGCGCCGAAAGAATTGTTAAGGTCAAAATGAAGCTTGGAAATATTATTATACCATGTCACGGCTCAGAAACTGATAGAAAATAATTCTGGTCTTCTCTAGAAGTTACTCCTACTTCAATTGAGAATATTCCTGTTGTTAAAGATTATGCAGATTTATTTGAAGAAGTTGACAGCTTACCTCCGCGAAGAGAAATTGACTTTAGGATCGATTTAGTTCTGAATGCAAGGCCAGATCTGCCTGCTATCTGGAGAATGACGCTGAAAGAGAAAGAAGAATTGAGCAATCAAACTAAACAGCTTTTGTCGAAAGGTCTAATCAGGCCTAGCATATCAAATTGGGGTGCAGCAGTGGTGTTTTTTCCGAAGTCAGACGGTACTCTCAGACTATGTGTGGATTACCGAGACCTCAATAAGCAGACACTGAAGAACAGGTATCCATTGCCGCGTAATGATGATTTACTAGATCGCTTGAAAGGAGCGCAAGTGTTCTCTAGAATTGACCTAGCTACGTGTTTCCATCAATTACACATTGCCGAAGAATGTGTTCCTTTGATAGCTTTCAGGGGTCCAAACTTATTCTGTGAGTGGTTAGTAATGCCATTCGGCTTATGTAACGCTCCTGCTTACTTTTTCGATCCGATGAACAGAGTATTCCACGATGTCTTGAACAAATTTGTACCAGTTTTCATTGATGACATCTTAATCTTCTCTAAGTCCACTGCTGAGAATGAAAAGCATTTGAAAGAAGTTTTGGAGATTCTGAGAAAGAATGTATAAAAAGTCAAATTTTCTAAATGCATATTCTGGCAAGAAGAAGTAAAGTTCCTCGGTCATGTCGTATCGAAGAAAGGAATTTCAGTGGATCCAGGCAAAATCACAACGATTCGAGATTGGAAGCAGTCTAGCACTCCTACAGAAGTCAGAAGTTTTTAGGATTGGCTGGCTATTATCGAAAATTCATGAAAGATTTTTCGAAGCTATCTTGTTCATTAACGAAGCTGACCAGAAGCATACAAAGTTTAATTGGACACCTGAATGTGAGGCAACTTTCCAAGAGCTAAAATTAAAGTTGACTACTGCTCCAGTGTTGACCATTATTTATGGCAATCAAGATTTGACGGTCTATAATGATGCTTCCCTTAAAAATGTTGGTACGGTATTGATGCAAAGAGGCAAAGTAGTTGCTTTTGCTAGCCGTCAGTTGAAGCCGCATGAGAAGAGATATCCTACTTATGATCTTGAGTTGTTAGCCGTCGTGTTTGCTTTGAATATATGGAGGCACTATCTTTTGTGTGAAAAGTTCGAATTATATACATATAATAAATCATTAAAGTATCTGTTCACCCAAAAGGACTTGAATTTGAGGCAACAACGTTGGTTAGAATTTCTTGCGGCATATGATCTAGATATCTTGTATACTCCAGGGAAAGCCAATGTTGTAGCTGACGCGCTTAGCAGAAAGAATGAAATCATCGCCAATCTTATCATTACACCCTCATTAATTGATAAGATCTCTGCTCTTTAGAAAGATGATAAGTTTGTTCAGATGATCAGTGAACGTGTTCGAAAGGGGGAAGCTTCAAGCTTCCAAATTGATAGCGATGGGGCTCTTAGATTACAAGGGTGAATCTGTGTGCCGGATATTCCTGAGCTCAAAACAGAAGTAACGGAAGAATGTCACAAATCTAAACTTAGCATCCATCCCGGAGTAAGTAAGATGTATCATGATCTCAAGCACACATTCTGGTGGAAGGCGGTGAAGAGAGACATTTCCATATATGTTAGCAGGTGTTCCACTTGCCAACAAGTCAAAAGCAATCAACAAAAGCTTGTAGGATTATTGCAACCACTGGATGTTCCAAATTGGAAGCGGTATCAAATTTCCATGGATTTCATAGATGGTTTGCCCCGAACCAGGAAAGGCAATGACAATATATGGGTGATCGTAGATTGTTTCACGAAGACCGCCCATTTTATTCTTGTCAGATCTAATAGAACAACTCGAAGTCTAGCGTAGATTTATTTCAGAGAAATCGTCAGACTACATGGAGTTCCCAGCAGAATTGTTAGTGATCGTGATCTGATATTCGCTAGTAAATTCTGGAAGGCATTCCAAGAGGACCTGGGACAAAGTTAAATCTGAGCACCGCTTATCATCCTCAAACAGATGGCCAGACTAAGAGGGTAAATCGTATACTAGAAGACTTGTTGCGGGCATGCATTCTTGATTTTGGCGGGTCATGGGAAGATCACTTGCATCTGGTTGAGTTTTCATATAATAACAGTTACCAAGCAAGCTTACAAATGTCGCCATTCGAATCATTGTATGTCAGGCCATGTAGATCTCCCGCATGTTGGGTAGAACCAGACAATCGACTAGTATTGGGTCCCGACATGATTCAAGAAGCATCAGATAAAGTCGATTTCATTAAGAAGCGACTTCAGACAGCTCAGAGCCGATGGAAGAGCTATGAGGATTCAAGAAGAAGGGGCTCAGAATTTGTTGTTGGTGATTATGCGTACTTGAGAGTCTCCCCAATGAGAGGATTAGTCCGTTTCAGGAAGATATGGAAGTTGGCACCTAAATTCATTGGTCCATTTCCTATTCTCAAACGAATTGAAACTCTCGCTTACAGGGTTCAGTTGCCTAACTGGTTGCGAAGGGTACATGATGTATTTCATGTGTCTCAACTTCGAAAGCATGTACATGATCCAGACTTGATTGTGGAGGAAGCAGAATAACAAAATTTGGAGATTACCCCGAGCTTAGCAGTGAAAAGGGAGCCAGTGAAAATTATTGGCAAAGAAACTAGAGTTCTGGGGAACAAGAGGATCCATTTAGTCAAAGTGCAATGGAGCGGAGATCCTAGAGACTGTACATGAGAGACCGAGGATAGTAATAAAAAGGCTTATCCCAAGTGCAGAGTGGACATCTCTGATTAGCTCTTGTGTTGAGGTACATTTACAATATTTTACATTTTCCTTTTTGTTTCCTACTTTACTATTATTTCCTTTTCGGGGACGAAAAGTTTTTAAGTGGGGGAGATTGTAACAACCAAGAAAATCAGAACCAATTTAAAATTTTTATTTTAAGGAATTTTGACAGAAAATGTGTTAGAATTTAAAAATTCCATTTTTAAATAATAATAAAGATATTAAAAATAGCCATTTTGCAAACGACCTCCATTTTCGACGAAACCATTTTTGTTGGATCCGGAATGTCAAATTATTGCTAGGTTTAAATTTCCATAATATTTGGAATTAATATGTGAGCGTTGTAAATTAAAATGTGTTTGATAATTTCTGTTGAATTGGATCGACAGTTAAAAAGTCCATTTTTCAAACGGTCTCCATATTCGACGAAATAAATTTTGTTAGGACCGTATCATCAAAACATAGCAAGATTTATTTTTCGGAAATTTTCGGAGTCAGTATGTGGCCCTGGTGAATTAAAATGTACGATCAAATTAAATAATTAAATGGTTTATATTTTAATTTAAAGAAAAATGGGATGAAATGATCAAATGGGCTGATGAGACCTGGTCCATTGTGCCCGAAATAGGGGTATTTGGCTACGGGCGACATTCGCTAGGCTTAATTTGGAATTAACAGGAATTAACGGGCTTTTTTATGAATTAATCAATTAAATAATATTATATTATAAATACCTAAGATAATCCAAACCCTAATCCTAAACCTAGCCGCTTCCATCGTCGTGTATGGTCAGAAAAGCCTGAAGCTTCCCCCATTAAAAATTCTCGATCCTCTCAATAAAACCCATCCCTCCTTCGGACAATTTTGTAGCTCTCTCTCCATTCTTCAAATCCGTACGGACAATACTTCCTATCGTCGAGTATCCGACGAGTTCCAACACCCCAAACCTCGTTCGTTCGCATCGCCGCCCCACCACCCTTGTGTGATCGAATTGACCACCATGGGCATGCCTCGAAGCCCCTCAACATAGTGCCATTCGATCATTCTCCGGTGCATCATGTTGTGTGAAAAGTTAGTCCCTAGTTTTGAACGAATAAGAGAAGTATCGGCCTTGGTTTACAGATTAAGAAGAAAGGTATAATTTCAAATCTAATTATTTAATTAATTAAATTTAAAATATTATTAACACAATAAAAATCATAACTTGTAATAACCCGCACCTCTGTTCACGCAAGATATTGTCCCCCAACTTAGCCACCGTATAGGTTTGGGGTTTTGTTCCTCAAAAGGCCTCGGCGTTAGTAAGAGATGGGCTCTACTATATAAGTACCCACTTCACACCGGCTTCCATGATGTGGGACTTAGGGGTGTTACATAACTCGTTCGTATCTTATCGAAATCGCATGAAACAGGAATCGTTTGGATCGTGGCGGAGTCTACTTCATTTTAGAAGCGGACAGGGAATTTTAGGTCAATCTATAATTTCTGAACAATTCCAAAGCACTGTGAGATCTCTTATTTAAAATTAAAATTAATCGTTTATTGCATTGAGAAATTTATTTGTATACGCTGTAAAAATTCATATTGGTGTTGTATGAGATTTGAATTGGTTGATTTTGGTTGATTTTGGTGGTGATGATCTATTGGACTGAATTAGGTAGTAAAAGGAATTGTCATGTTTGTTTGTACAATAAAAATATTCTTTTCATTGTATATATTAATCATGAAAATTGTTAAATTTGTTAAACAATAAAAAATAATCTTTTTATTGTACATCTTTATAATAGAATTGTTAGAATTTGTTAAACAATAAAAAAATAATCTTTTTATTGTACATGTTTATAATAGAACTGTTAGAATTTGTTAAATAAAAAAAAATCTTTTTATTGTACATGTTTATAAAGAATTGATAGAATTTGTTAAACAATAAAAAATAATCTTTTTATTGTACAAGATTATAATAAAATTGTTAGAATTTGTTAAACAATAAAAAATAATCTTTTTATTGTACATGTTTATAATAGAATTGTTAGAATTTGTTAAACAATAAAAATAATCTTTTTATTGTACGCGTTTATAATAAAATTGTTAGAATTTGTTAAACAATAAAAATAATCTTTTTATTGTACATATTTATAATAGAATTGTTAGAATTTGTTAAACAACAAGCCCTGGTAAGGTTCTTCGCTTTGCATTGAATTAAACCACATGCTCCACCGCTTGTGCGGGCCCCCGTCAATTCCTTTGAGCTTCATTCTTGCGAACGTACTCCCAAGGCGGGATATTTAACGCGTTAGCTACAACACTGCATGGATCGATACGCACAGCGCCTAGTATCCATCGTTTATGGCTAGGACTACTGGGGTATCTAATCCCATTTGCTCCCCTAGCTTTCGTCTCTTAGTGTCAGTGTCGGACCAGTAGAGTGCTTCGCCGTTGGTGTTCTTCCCGATCTCTAAGCATTTCACCGCTCCACCGAAAATTCCCTCTGCCCCTACCATACTCCAGCTTGGTAGTTTCCACCGCCTTTCCAGGGTTGAGCCCTGGGATTTAACGGCGGACTTGAAAAGCCACCTACAGACGCTTTACGCCCAATCATTCTGGATAACGCTTGCATCCTCTGTCTTACCGCGGCTGCAGGCACAGAGTTAGCCGATGCTTATTCCTCAGATACCGTCATTGCTTCTTCTCTGAGAAAAGAAGTTCATGACCCGTGGGCCTTCTACCTCCACGCGGCATTGCTCCGTCAGGCTTTCGCCCGTTGCAGAAAATTCCCCACTGCTGCCTCCTGTAGGAGTCTGGGCCGTGTCTCAGTCCCAGTGTGGCCAATCATCTTCTCGGACCAGCTACTAATCATCGCCTTGGTAAGCTATTGCCTCACCAACTATCTAATCAGACGCGAGCCCCTCCTTGGGCGGATTCCTCCTTTTGCTCCTCAGCCTACGGGGTATTAGAAACCGTTTCCAGTTGTTGTTCCCCTCCCAAGGACAGGTTCTTACGCGTTACTCACCCGTCCGCCACTGGAAACGCCACTTCCCGTCCGACTTGCATGTGTTAAGCATGCCGCTAGCGTTCATCTGGAGCCAGGATCGAACTCTCCATGAGATTCATAGTTGCATTACTTATGGCTTCCTTGTTCGTAGACAAAGCTGATTCAGAATTTCTTTCATTCCAAGCATAACTTGGATCCGTGCGCTTCAGAATAGCCTGGAGTTCGCTCCCAGCAATATAGCCATCCTTACCCTATCACGTCAATCCCACAAGCTTCTTATCCATTCTCGTTCGATCGCTGCGGGGAACAAGTCAAAATAGAAAAACTCCTATTGGGTTTAGGGATAATCAGGCTCGAGCTGATGACTTCCACCAAGTCAAGGTGACACTCTACCGCTGAGTTATATCCCTTCCCAGCCCCATCGAGAAATAGAACTAACTAATCCTAAGGCAAACAGTCGAGAAACTCAACACCACTATTCCTGAACAACTTGGAGCCGGGCCTTCTTTTCACACTATCATGGACAAATTCCTTTTCTTAGAAACACATACAAGAAAAAGAATAATGGTAACCCCACCATTAACTACTTCATTTTCATTTATGAATTTCATAGTAATAGAAAATACATGTCCTACCGAGACAGAATTTTAACTTGCTGCCCTCTTGCTAATTTTTTTTTTGTTGTACATGTTAATCATGGAAAATGTATACACATAAAAAAAAATTTATTGTACGCATGTTAATATAGTAATTGTGTAGATAATAATTTTTTTATTGTATACATGTTAATATAGAAATTTGTTGTACAAATAAAATTCTTTTTTTATTTGTACATATGAAATATAAACATTGTTGTACAAATAAAATTCTCTTTTTTATTTGTGCAAATGAAACATAGAAATTGTTGTATAAATAAAATTCTCTTTTTTCTTTGTACATATGAAACATAGAAATTGTTGTACAAATAAAATTCTTTTATTATTTGTACATATGACACACAGAAATTGTTGTACAATAAAATTCTCTTTTTTATTTGTACATATAAAACATAGAAATTATATGGACAATAAGATCCCTTTTTATTTGTATATGTGAAACATAGGAATTATGTATACAATAAAATTACTTTTTTTATTGTTAATCATAGAATTGGACAAAATTGGTTATACAATATATTTTTTGGCATATATATGAGTCATAGAATTGGACAAAATTGTTCATACAATAAAATTAATTTTTTTTATTTATATGAATCTCAAATTTATCAGGTTTAGAGAAAAATGTTGAAACATTAAAAATGATAATTTTTAATGAATATTTAGATTCATAATTAAAAGAATCATGTATCAGGAAAAAAATTGAAACATTAAAATGATAATTTTTAATGAATGTTTAGATTCATTTACTAAAAAGAATCATGTTTAGGGAAAAGTTTTGAAATATTAAAAAGGACATTTTAATGTATATTTAGTTTCATTTAAAATGATTCATTAATATAAAATGACATGTTCATTAGAAAATGATTAGAGATTAAAAACGACATTTTAATGTATATTTAGTTTCATTAAAAATGATTCATTAATCTAAAATGACGTGTTCATTAGAAATTGATTAGACATTAAAAAGGACATTTTTAATGTATATTTAGTTTCATTAAAATTGATTCATTAATATAAAATGACATGTTCATTAGAAATTGATTAGAGATTAAAAAGGACATTTTTAATGTATATTTAGTTTCATTAAAAATGATTCATTATTTAAAATGACATGTTCATTAGAAATTGATTAGAGATTAAAAATGATATTTTAATGTACATTTAGTTTCATTAAACTTGATTCACTATTAAAAAAATTGACATGTTCATTAGAAATTGTTTAGAGATCAAAAAGGACATTTTTAATGTTTATTTAGTTTCATTAAAAATGACATTTTACATTTTCATTTAGATAAAAAGAATAATATGTTTAAATAGGATTTGTAATAAAAAATGTTAAATTTTACATGTTCATTTAGATTAAAAAAATGAACTGTTAAAATGGAACTTGTCGCTAACAAGTTAGCAAAGTAGGAAGATGTTTATATGTTAATATATGTTTTTGTTGTTGAAAACATCAATTTTAACATGTTAAGGAAATCATCGAACGGTTTATATATATATATATATATATATATAAATTAAAAATTAAACAAATCGCGCGTGGTAGTTCGCCTTTCGGAATCGTAACTTCAAACGTTTATATCGAAAGATCCGACCGTCAGATTTTCGCAAAACTGGAACCATTAGGTTCGCTTTGGAAAGATCTTTCCAATGATGCTAAATTTATTAAGATACGACGGTTAGATTTCGAGAAATGTGTAATTCAAATTTGGATAAAAACAGCGTGAGGGCCACGTAACGACCTGAAACGTCGTTTGAATTAAATGGCTATTTTTATTAAATAAAAATAGCGATAAATTGTTATAAAATAATATTAACGATATGAAATGATTTGAATTATATATATTCGAGAATTATTTGAAAAGACCGAGTTCAATCTCATTTCAAATAATTATACGACGATTTAAATTAAAGACATTGATGACGGTTTGAAGACCGGCGAACTTCACATCGAATGGACAACTACTGATGCCTTTGATTGGAGTTGCAGCCTTGAAAGGGTCACAGTGGTAGTTGTCCGGACGTACTTGTGGCTTGTCCAGATATGCGAGGACCTCTCTTCTGTATTGGACATTCGGGACGAGGAATAAGGTGTCTCTGGTTTCATTCAAACCAAGAATGGACTTGTAAATGGATGTGTGTCTGACATTGAATTTCGTTCTGTGTGAATTGATTTCTATTTAATATATATCTGTTCGGTGGCGGAGAATTTATTCTCTTGCTTAACACCCTTCTCTGAGACGTACGAGCTTAGAGGTTATATATTGATAGATATCAGTCGTATGGCGTGGATTGTCAATGTGGCATGCCAAGATGCAAATGAACAAGGGTTTTGTTGAAAAGCAGAGCCTTGTGGTTTATGATCAAAGCACAACTTATTTAGGCATAGCTTTGTGTATAGCGTTACTTTGCGAGCCTCACACCCCGGTATGAGTCAAAAACGGGATCGTGACAGCAGGGAGTGCATGCATTACTTTCTAGATAGAAGTGGTGTCATGGTATGAAGCCCATACATTTTTACTTATGTGGATGATGGAATGAGGCACCTCGAATATTGGTCGGTACTGTCCAATAGGACCGGGAAACGTATTGTTCAGGCCTAATCAATCCACTAAAGTATTTGTGGACCGGCCCTGAAGATCCAAGGGTTCGCCAACGTTCGAGCCCTGCGACATTTGCTAGAGTGTCTCGAATCAGTGAGGATGATCCCTAGCCTCGACTCATGATGAAAACCCAATTTCCAATACGACATTACAGATTTTATTGTAAACCTATATATGGCGACATAGTAGGATGGTGTACTATGCCATCTAAGATTGATACATTTACTTTGAAAGTGTTTTAAACTGAATTGACACTAATAATAATATCAATGACTATTGTTTTATACGTATCAAGCATGTTTGATCATTATAATGTAAAACTCTATCCTTCGGTTTGCATTGCATTATGTGATGGGACTTGTGTCTTATAATGATTTCATTATTCAAAAAAGCATTGTGTTGTTTTAAAAGATTTACTTATTTTTATGCACTGGCAATTCAGTGGAGTAAACCTGTTCCGCGTTAGCCGCATGATCCTGTGATTAGCCTTATTATTAGATAAGTTAAGTAAGATTTCTCATACCAGTCCCATGACTGACTCACGGCTTGTTTTCACTTGCAAACTCGGGTGCCTTTATTTTTACACGGGTAACCAAGTAACAGGTAACAGGCTTATGTTGTATATGCACCGCAGCATGGTGTGCTCGTGTGGTAGAAGAAGAAGACTATCTTTATCTTTTATTTCTATTTTTGGACATTTAGACATCATTTTATCTATGTTGTACTTAATGACGTTCTAGAATTATCTCTACTTTGTTGGAACTTCTTATGTACTAAGTTGTATCCTGTGTCTGTGCGACTCTGATATTGATGACATTGACATTTCGCTGCTATGATGATGATAATATTATTCTATGATTTCATGAATTATGTTGTTATTTGTAATTTGTTGTTGTAATAAATGTGTTATATTCCAATTATTATCCTTGTTTCCGTGGCACGGGAGTTTGGGGTCATCACATATACCAAAAAACTCTGTAATTTAGAAGAAATAACATTTTCAAATTTTCTTTTAAAAATAGAATTGAACAACATGGAATGTACAATCCAGCTTTCTCACGTGCAATTCACACTTAAAAATTGGACCGTTGCCATTCATATTTTCAAAAATATGAATCATAATGCTTTTGTTGTTGTATGGATTATAAGACAACCATACAGTAAGATATAACCAACCATTATAACCCAATATTCCCATGTTCAAGTTCAAATCTAGGTGTAAACAAACATACAGTAAGATATAACCAAGTGTCTTCAAGTCATGCAAGGAACTTAAGGTCTTCAAGTCTCTCCAAATAAAGTATGCCAGCAAGAAGTGTGTCGATATAAGTGGCAACTCAAACCATGCAACAAACGTGATATAGGTGGTCTAAACATAAACAAATTATCACATGTATATGAAACTCATGGATATGGACTCTCACCAAAATCCTTTTGCATAAGATAATATATAATACATTGTATAAAAATTAATATAAATAAGAAATAAATCAAATTGCAGAAATTACCCATTAGACTGATGTGTACACTTCGAATTCATAATCACATTTTTTTAATTTAACTTGACGGCTAATCCTTCATCCTTTAATTTTGTTGCAACATCTTCTATAAGACTTTTCTGCAAAAACATTATACAAACAATGAAAACAAATTATGAGAAAAATTATAAACTTAACGCTTTTTATTTTAAAAAATAAAAAAACTTACAATTTTCAGTGCTGCTTTCATGTGATTATTTCTTTTAGATGAAGTATGACGGGGTTGAAGAGAATCGTACAAATACCATTTAGAGTCCACAATATCTAATTCCAAAAGAGTCCAATGATGTACATCATTGATAGGAAACAATATGCTGCAACACAATCTGTTTGAAAGGGCTTTTTGTATAGCTGGTATGAATAAAGATTCTCTAGTGCTACTAAAGCATGTGGTTGCACTTTTCTACAAAAAATTCATATTCAAATTAGTGTATTGTAATTAATTAAACATACAACTATAGTCTAATGACATATTATGAAAAACATAAACTTACAGTCATAACGGTGTTTATATAGACGAAGCTTTCAATTTCATCGAGAAATTTCAATTTCCGTTCCCAATACCAATCTATTATTTGAACAATTAAAAAAATAAAGTAGTTAATTTAAGATACATGATGTGTAGTTGAAGTATTAATATATGTGTAATGCAACATACAAGTATTTATTTGTTAAGCGTAATGCAGCATACAAGTATTTGTACTTGATTTCTCGTAAAACATTAATATATGCGTGTATAATAAAAATATACACATTGTTGGCATGTGACCAAAAAGCAAGGTAAAAATATTTGCTGAAATTTGTTCTAGATTTGTTTACTTTGATTTTAGGTCAGTTGAAAGCTAATTGGTGCATTCGAATAATTTGCACTGTTATTAATTACCTTGTAGTCTTTCTTACATGCTTTCTTTCTGTCCAGGCCTTTCATTGTACTTAAGTGCTGAAATTCATCAAAATAATATAAGATATTCACTGAATTAAGTCAACTGGGAGCCTGGGATTGTACAGAGAGGAGAAGGGATCCAAGATCCCCAATTCCTTAAATCAATGGAATTAGAAACAAATCAAATGGTTATATCAACGAAAACACATTACATGTCGATAGCATTGATTATTAGTTGTTAAGCAATATATTTTGTTTCAAGTTGTATAATTTCTAAGTTAGGACTGTATATACGCATGTGTAACAGATAAATATGTGGAACATAATTGTAGATTTTCAAGTTAGGATGTTAGCTTGTTTGAGTTGATTACATCAAGTCCATTTACCTATTTTTGATCTTAGTTATTGAAGTTGAGTATATATGGCCATTTTATTGATTTGTCTATAAAAGAAATTTTTGTTGCGGGTTGGCGTTCCTTCTTATTCGAGGGCTTTTGAAACATCTTTTATGAGTAGAACAACCCCTACTACTATGGCACTTTCTTTGAAAGATCGACGCTTGATGAAGTGGATGCTTTTGTATCACCAAAGCTTTTGTTGGCGAAATTCTTAATTAAGAGCGGACAGGGAATAGTGAAAGCATAACGGTTTAGCTTGCGCAAAATGTATTTTGCCACATTAGAGCATTAAAAATGAAACCATACTTCTAGTTGTAACTTTGGGCAGGGAAATAGATTCAAGTCAAGATCGAAAATCCTTTAGACGTTGGTCTAAAGAGATAACCTTCCAAAGTAAAGATCTTAACTAATGACAGATCAACATGAAGTTGAGGTAATTTGCTTCCTGATCGAAGAAAAGGAAAAGAGGGGAGGTTAATCAAGTGGAGGTTACAACAGAAAGAACGGAAATGGTTACTGATTTAGATTGCGGAGATGATTAAGACAGAATAAAGGTTATAAGAGGACTTTAATAAATACCGATAGATATAACCGACCATACCATAGTAATCATAGTTGGAAAGGAATTAAATGATCAACCAAATACAAAATTAATCTGATTTATTCAAGACAACAAGGACATGTACATTTCGAACCTGTCAAATATGATTAAAGTGCATCATAAATTAATGATCCGTATACTAAACATTTACTATAATGTTACACCAACCCGACAAAAACCATAGCTTAAAAGATGTCTACTGGTTCAAGCAAAAACCTTAACGTAAAAGATGTCTCTACTATTGTAGTATATGTATATGCATGTCATAAGTGGCGGAACTAGCCTACAGACTCAGGTAGGACCAAAATGAAATAGTTTATTCCACATCACCAAATTGGTTTCAAAGCACTTGTATATATTAAAAAGTATCACAGTAGCATGAAGTATAGCATCGTATTGGAATAAATACCTACCCAAATGCATAATGATTAAATATCAATTCTCCTATCATTTCCTCTGTAATCTCCAGGTCAAATGACTTGTCATCATAATTCCATGCTATCTTGTTGTAAAAATGTAATAAAAAGAAACATTTACTTCATAATTGTATTGAATGAAAGAATAAAACTATAACACTTACTTGTTATTATCAACAATTTTGAAGAAAGTTTTGACGACATTACTCATTTCTTGATTCATATCATGAATCAAATCACATTGTTCTATATCGTATATTATATTACTAGGAACAACCGCTTTGCAGAAACAAAATCTGGAACTTCTTTAGGAACACTTGTTTCTTTTTTAATTCTCTTTATCATGGAAGGGATAGAAGTAGAAGCTTTTTTGTTCTTTTTTTTATTTAGATTCCAAATCTAGAACTTTAATACTTCCTTGATCTTCATTGGCTATTTTTGAAAACTGTTGTGTAATATCCAAATTAAAAGTTGTCTACTCATCTTTATCATCAACCTATAGTAAACATAGAAAAAATATTCAATTCATTTATTACATTATTAAGTAATACATTTGTAAATCTTAAAACTTCACCAACCTTATTTTTTTTGCTCACATAAAGTTTATTTCTTCTTTTTGAAATCACATTTGAATTTTTAAATTCAACATCCAAACCAGAAAATATTCTTGTTCCTTCTTGAACATCATTTAAATAATCAATCTAAACAAAATATTAATAAGAAATAATTACTACAGTTCACACAATAAATTTAAAACATTGAAATATAATTATCAAAACATACCCTTTCTTTTTCCATTTTGGAATCAATGTTGTCCTCTGCATTGCTTTTGAAATCCACATTTTTATCTTCTCCTTTTATTTTTTCCTCCTTGTCTGATTCAAAAGCCGATTCTGGAACAGTTGACTTGTAATTTTCAAAGTTCAACTTTTCTTTGATTTCTTTCAACTCTTGTTCCATCAATTATCTTTTTCTTTTTTCT
This sequence comes from Allium sativum, assembly GCA_030737875.1. NCBI lineage: Eukaryota > Viridiplantae > Streptophyta > Magnoliopsida > Asparagales > Amaryllidaceae > Allium > Allium sativum. The sequence continues at coordinate 613,062,364 of CM060926.1, forward strand.
TCATCTAAGCTTGTAGATAACGATCACACTTCTTTTTTAACATTATTTAATTCTACTCTCAATGAATCCACTTGTGCTTTGTTGTCACATGAACAAGATTCTTTCTGAACGTGTCGTTCATGCTTTCTAATAATAGCAGTATGGAATCTTTTAGGGCTCTCTTCATTCTGTTCTTTAATTTGACCACTTTGACCCTCCTTTTTTTCAAGCAAATCATTCTCAACTTAACTAATTTCGGGAATTTCATCAAAAACCTATTTTCATAATTGAACATATTACAATTAAAAGTTTGAAATTAGAGAAGGTAAGTCTAAAAGATGAATTATGGTAGTTCTAAAAGGGAAATTAGTACACAGATGCCAAGAATTTTGCAGTGGAATGAGGATCCTAAAAGATAATCAATTCTTAAATTTTTTATTAATTTTTTCATTTCTGTCAAATATTATGAAGATGAAATTTGTACTATTGTTCTTGAACAGATTCCAGAAAATCAATGTTAAAGATGTGGTCAGTTTCTACAATTCGATCGCTAAGTCACATGACAAATGGGAAGCATTGTTTGAATTTTTTCTACTTCAAATCCCAACAATATTCCACTATGCCTATTGCGGTGATGTTAATGTATTATCGTAGAACCATGACAACTATCTCAGGATGTTCTCCAACTGCTGATTAATACATGTGTACCAAATTTTTGTTCAGAGATGCATAAACTGGATGATGTTCAGGGATAACATCTATTGAAATGTTTACTGGTTATCTGAAACTGGATTGACTAGTGGATAGGCTGAGTAGTGGATGGATGAAACTGTATAAGCGGTTCCAGTTACTGAAGACACAAAATATGCGATTTAGCTTGTCAGTAGCGATGCTAACATAAAATGCTTAAAGGCATATTACAATGTACGTAAAAGTGTGATGGTAGTAGTGTTAAAATTGTGGATTAAGTTAGTTGTAATTATGCAATTCTACACATGAAAATAGTGGTTATAAGATGGTTAATACTAATAATACCTGATTATCTTCAATTGTTTGGAATTTCGCATATGTCAACTAATTTTTCAAATTTGATAAATTCCACTTAATGAAGCGCGTATATCCAATGACATTTTTTCCCTTTAATGAGAGCTGTTCTTTTACATATCCAATACTATATTAAAAATAAAAAATTTAACAATTGAACTTAAAACTAATGAAAAAAAACCTTATCAATGAGAACAACGTACAACCAGGCATACCTCGATAATCATCAAAAAAATTCTATAAATTCCTATTCAACGTTTCAACCACAAATTTTGACCAACATACTAAATTCATATTATCCCAATCAAGTAAACATGGTATGAAGCTCTATTGCAAATATCCCTGATTATTCAGATACAAGAAAGATACCACAAACAATCTGATAATTAATTTCATCAAATCCTCCCCTTGATATCTTTGTGTAACGAACTGGGATTTTCGACTCCGAAAATCAACACAAAACTACCATGTTGACTATTCAGGTATCGAACATTCCAGATCATTAATAGAAAGAAGTTAGAGGGTGAGAATAGATAAGATAAAAAATTAGAATAGAAGAAGAAGAACACAATCAGAGTAAACATGAATCTCACAGCGGAACGAATAAAATATAATACATAATATAACTTTGCAATAAAACTGTGTATATACATAGAATAACATTATCAGAGTACAACACTTACACACAGCGGAAATATCAATGGCTATAAGTTCTGAAGCCTCCCGCTTCAAGCTCCTCCAAGTATATCTGTAAAGACCTGAACTACTTGACTGCCCGTACAAATTTGGGCACCCAAGAGTTTAGGTAAAACAAAACAAAATAAAACTCTGGGTCAATCATGGGACTGGTGTGAGTAAACTCAAATCATTTGGATTAACTTTTCAAAAATCCTTCTCAAAGATAAGATAATCGTAAGACCAATCCACACATAAACATGGATGGTCTTTACCTTACGATAACCCAAACAGTTTGGAAATCAATACTCCTCTGATATTATAATAATGTCTAATCACAAGTAATTGACAATCTAGTAGAACGCTTACATCTCACGTTCTACATACAGTATACAAACAAAACCGCGGGCGCTTATTGGAGACTGGATTCCAACTATGACAAGGTATGGGACCACCTACCGATAGTGTATCTCTAGAGGCAAATAAACTGGGTTCAACAAGAATGTCTTGCAACCCAGCCCACACATGACCGACCACTCATTTCGCTTGAGTGCATCGAATGTATACCACCAACGGTTGGGAACTACCCACCGTCTTCCCGAAAAGGGACAGCATCGAATAGATAAAAGAATGAATTGGATTTTCTCCAGAGAGGTGATAAACACCCTAATGGGAGCAACCCACTTAGCCATGCTGCCTGCCCGATTTATGTCATTTCCCGTTGATGAGGCTTGAGGTCATAACGTATCTTTTGAAACTCTTGACCACCATTCACTTTGAATGCCACATCGTCATACCCGCCAAATCACAAATTGATTTCCCCAAAAATATCACGGGTATAAAGCTAAGAGAAACGAATTCCTCCGCCACCAAACGTAAGTACGTTTGAAGAGGTCAACTTAAGCGATCCTTTAGATATACTCTGTCAGACATTCATCCATTCACGTTTGTCCTGGGACTGGACAAACCGAAGGCACTATTCTGTAAACAAGATAGCCCTTGTATAACTCCGTCTTCAATATTTGATCGCAACGCTAACGTCCATACATAGTGGTTTTCAGATAAAAATCTGATCCCGGTCTCTCCGTATTGACGACAGAAAAATGGTCAAAAAACTTCGATAGTCGGTGATTTAACTATCAAAGAAAATTAGGTGCGCAACCAACGATATTGTTTCCAGAAGGAAATTCTATCGATCAATCATCAATCAACACTTATCTCTTTAATTAAATTAATCATGTATTCATTCATTTCCCATTTCTATATACTCGTAAATTCTTATTTTCTAAATTCAGGAAATATACGTCATCAATCATTGGAACACATTTCCATCTCTGTTTCACGTATCACTGTCATTCCAGTATTCTTTCTTATCAACATTTCATTTTCTATGATTAGAAAATATCTCTGATTATGTTTGGAAAATGTTTCCAAAACTTATTCATTTGATTTAAAACAGATGTTTAAATAAAACATCACTAAGCCAATTTAAAACATTACACTCATCAACTAAATTCACTTAATCAATCTTCACTATCGAACCTTACCCAACCCTTAGTTAAAAACGAAGTCAATCAAGTTGGGGTATAATTACCTCGCAGACCTTAACTGAACAACATTTCCAACCTCAGAATAGACAAAGTTCACCCTTCAATTCTTTAACAAACTTCCTTACGAAACTCTCGGATTCTATTTATGAATCCACTTCTTTGTTTTAAGACATTGGTTATAACTATAGCGTTATAATCTCTTCTTCCTAAATATCAAATTTCCAAAATACAACTTTTATTCCTCGATTTAACCAAATAACTAAACCACTAATTATTACATAAATATGTAAATCTTGATTAAAACCGGAAAGTAAATACTACTTTCCCGAATTCGATATAATCGAATTCAATGTATAATTCTCTTTTCCGAATAATCTCTATTCGAAAGCTCCTTTTCGAATAAACTATATTCGATAACCCTTTCTTTGAATAACTATATTCGATCATCTTTCTTTAAATGATTTACATTCGATTAATCTCCTTTCGAATAAACTATATTCGATTAACTCCTTTAACTCTATTCGAATAAACTATTTCGAATAACTCCTTTGGATTAGCCCATTTGGATTAACTCGGTTTGATTAACTCATCTTATTTAACTCCTATCAAATAACTAATATTCGATTAATTTATATTCGAATAACTATGTCTATTTCAACTTTATTTCGAATAGCTAATATTCGATTTAACTCCATTGACTTGACTCTAGATCGCAGCGATCACAATGGTTACGCCTGATTCCCTCAGGAAACATTCGACCACCGTAGGCTATCTGCAGCCCAGCAAATTACGCTAGCAGTCGTACGAAATGGCAACACATCCTAATTAACTATGTTTGACTAACTCTATCTCAAATAACTATATTCGATCAACTCTAATTTGATAACTAATATTCAATAAATTCTAACTCGATTAACTCTATCTAATTAACTCTAACTGGTTAACTCTAACTAATTAACTCTATCTGATTAATTCTAACTGATTAACTCTAACTGATTAACTCTATGTTTTATTCAGTTTCAAGTATCGATGTTGAAATCGATTCTTACTTCTCTATATAAGTCCCGACTTATATATTCTATTTATCCAATGATAAATATCTTATTTAATTTATAAAATATTATTTAAAAATTTATCTTATAAATCAATCGGTTAGAATAGATTCTATTTAAAAATCTTTACTTCAAATCCATATCAAGTTACACCCGTGTGCGAAGCATGGGTCTGAACTTTTCAAATGTTAAATTCTCGTTCTATACAATTCTAGTCACTTTTCAGGTCTTTCCTTTTTAAAATCTATTTATTTACAAAATAAATCCCCTTTTTGATAATTCTATTTATTCTATAAATTAATTTCTATTTATAAAATCTGTTGATTTTATAAGAAGTTCCTTTGATAATCTAACTATTTTCTTTCTATTTGTTTTACACAAATTTCCCCTTCCTATTCTATTTATTTTCAGATAGATATCCCTTTTCAAGGCTATTTGCAAATAGTTTACAAATATTTCTTTTTCAATTCTATATATTTGATTTACAAATAAATATTCCTTTTCAATCTATTTATTTACAAAATAAATAGTTTTCTTTTTATAAAATCCTTTGATTTTATAAATATTTCTTTTTCAATATAACATTGAAAATTTCTTTTTTAACATTCCAGTATTCCCTATGGTATTTAACATACAATATAACAATGACCGGTATCATTCCACCATACAAAATCAATAACAGATTTCACATCACATCATATAACACAATATATGGAAAAACAGTAAAATAATTGTTGAGGAACCCAGTTGGGTCCCTCCGACCTGTTTCCCTGCATCCACAGATGTTAAACAATAGAATTAACATCAATTTCATTTCACTATGAAATACTCTGCTAAACAGAATCAATATTTGATTAACGATGTATATCTATATCGTTATCTAATTTTCAATCAATTGACTAGCAGTTCAACCAAACAGCCAAAACACAGCAAACAACCATTATTTATCGGTTATGAAAATACGTTATAAAAATAAAACGGAGAAGAGTTAGTGAGTTTTACTCACATAGGACGATCATCGTTAATAACGATAACCATCGCTTGATTCGGATGGACATTTTATTTTGTAATAAATTGTAGCGAGCTCAGATTCACTCCCCGTCAGTTCCAGTGTGTAGCCACCGTACATACGATCCCAACGGATCCAGTTTCGTCGGGTTCTGATAACGTATAGGAAAGTTATTGATTATACAAGTTATTATAAATATTTACATATTATTAATGCTAATAATTTGATTAATTAAAAATCCTTAATTACCCTGTTAATCTCTAATCCTGTGCTCATCACTTCTCTTCCCCGTTACTTTCAAACGAAATGGCCGATCTTCCTCTCTTTCCCACATCTCCATTTCTTCGCGAAATCCAAAATGAAACTCATTGTTGTTCTCTCCTTTGAATTCCCTTTCTAAACATCATCATGGCATCCATTTCCTACCCTAAAATCAAAACGCGATTCCCAGCTATGTCGACCCCAACAAGAAAGGACGCGAATTGTTTTCCACCGCCGATGACCCCTTTTCTTCAGTTATCATCACCGAACTACCCAGAAAATTGCACACGAGTCCCATTCGCTTCAACAAACCCTAACCTACCCTCATCTCCAACCATCGATGCCCCAAAATCCCTATATCGAAAACCCTATGTTTTCTGTCGACACCCACGTACCCCAAACATGAATCGCTCGCTATAGAAATCACATAGAAATGAAGCTCCTTCCTTGTTGAATCCATATATGCTTGCATTTGGATTTATGGATTTTTGTTTGAATTTATATAAAATTTCAAACTCTAACTTTTACTGTTGAAGTATTTTCGGTGGTGGCCAAGAAGCTTTGACCACGGAATGAAATTGAATTAGGGTTAGGAGAGTTAGAGGATATTTATAGAAAGAATTAAATAATTTTATATTCGAATATTTTATTTATTTTTAAGCAAACGCTAATTGTATTTGTCCTCTAAAATTCCTGCGATCACATACGATACCCAAAAATCACGAAAACTGAAATCTAGCAATAATTTAATACTACGGATCCAACAAAATTAGTTTCGTTGAATTCTGAGGTCGTTTGCAAAACTGGAACCCCTTTAAATATATAAATATATTTAAAAACATTTAAATTTAATATTTAAAAATAAATATTATCGTATATATTCACAATAGAATATCATACAACCCTAATAGGATTTATAACTTGATATTTCAAATCCAGTGTTACATCGATATTCGATTTATATTCAAAAATCCATTTTAAAATATAAATAAATCGATATAAATTATAAAGGAATTCCATAGCGACTTTTCTAAAATTTGATTTGGACATAACTAAAAATCTACATGATGAAATCTCGATTTTTCTCTTCCACTAGAAAAATATACTTCACCAGCCCCCAACGTTTCTTGTTTCATAGAAATCCGATTTAAAACAAATCATGTACATTCAGTTGATGTTCGAATTGCCAAATAGTGAACTGCCGTGCCATTTCGAGCTCGATTATAATTATATTATAATTATACGTTCAAACTACCATTCAAATAATATATTCGTTATTCTAATTTAATTCTAAGCTGAATTAAATATCACAGTTGATCCAATTCACACCATATTGTGAATTCCACTATTTCTGACTATTTTAGAAATTAAATATATAATTATATTAGTTATTTTAATTAAATATTCAATATTATTTAATTCTGGTCATTTTAAATAACCAAACCATTATTTAAATAATTAAATAAATTAATTATATCGCCGAAAAATGCGGGTCGTTACATTCTTCCCCCCTTAAAATAATTTCGTCCTCGAAATTGCTAAGGTAGAAGACAGACCCTATTAACTGGTTAAAAAACTATTCGTTCGCTTTTAACTTCAGTTTCAACTGAACCAATTTATTCCAATTAAAATATTAATTAATTCTTACTAACGAAAATTTTCAAAAATCATGAAAATTTTCTAACACCTTAAAATTTCGAAAAATTTCGCCAGCACCTCCTTTGTACTGGTCAATAGTTCAAACCCCAACTCGCCTCTCTAGACCCTTTCCAATCCAAAAGAAAATCAAACAGCCAAGCGGCTTGCCAAATCGGCTCATAAATCACCAAATCCATAAAAATAAACGTGTACCTTTTTGTCGGGCATATCATTAAATTCTTTTATTCTACTGCCAATTCAGCATATACCAAAGTCATTCCAATCAATCTCTGATCAATTTATTCTCAACACAGCTATTCGCTTAAACAAGCCAATTTACCATTTCAAACTCAGGTTTCATTCTCGATTTTAAATTCGAACTCACCAATCCAATACCATTTCAGATTCTATCTCACAATTCAAAATCTGATTTTACTTCATATATTATATTCCAATTAAATTTCCAGTTAATTAGTTTCAATTCAATGCATATTTGCTTTCACGAATTTCTTTGATTTGCTTTTAATTCATACTATCTGTCTTCTGGGAGTTTCCAAACAGCTTAGCTTTTTCTAAAGTCAATCGTTTCCTTTTGGGTTTCAAAACAACATCATTTCTCAAAAAAAATTCAGAAACAATTTCTTTGGTAGTAATCTATCACTTACCACTCGAAAATGAACACTGATGATGTGGCCAGCATCATCAGAGTTATTTCCCGGCTACCGAAGTGAGTTCAATACTATATCACTTTCAAAACCATATTTAAACACTTTCATTTTGAAATCTTTTCAAAATATCATTCACGATACCTGTAAAACAATTTAAAATCTCCCAAGATTTAAAAATTGTCTTATTCTTAACTCAAATCCACTTACAAACACTTTTCCCAATTTTTAGAATTTTAATTCCAATTCTAATTTAATTAATCTGCTTTTAAATTATACGAACTCAAATTGGTTATTTATATAACCATTTCAATTATAATCAACCAACACATCCAATATATGACAATAATTCCAAGATTTACCTTTCTTTTATATCAAAATATATTTTGGGTAAAATTATTTCATTTACCCTCTTTCAAAACATACTATGTCGGTTTATCGTATTCGAGTGTTTAGAAACTCCTACCGATACAGTGGATCAAACTAGTTGACCAGAATTCACAAACTACCCAACCAATAAATCTCCACAATATAAAACAATTTTTATAGAATCTATAAATACGTTCACTCGTATATATACACTCAACTCAATTTAGGGCATTACTAACCCCATCTCTACTGAGTCACGCCACAGAGCCAAGGTAATCACTTAACCTTCAGCTCTGATACCACTGTAATGAACTGGGATTTTCGACTCCAAAAATCAACACAAAACTACCATGTTGACTATTCAGGTATCAACATTCCATATCATTAATAGAAAGAAGTTAGAGGGTGAGAATAGATAAGATAGAAAATTAGAATAGAAGAAGAAGAACACAATCAGAGTAAACACGAATCTCACAGCGGAACGAATAAAATATAATACATAATATAACTTTGCAATAAAACAGTGTATATACATAGAATAACATTATCAGAGCACAACACTTACACACAGCGGAAATATCAATAGCTATATAATCCTGAGGCCTCCCACTTCAAGCTCCTCCAAGTATATTTGTAAAGACCTAAACTACTTGACTGCCTGTACAAATTTGGGCACCCAAGAGTTTAGGGAAAACAAAACAAAATAAAACTCTGGGTCAGTCATGGGACTAGTGTGAGTAAACTCAAATCATTTGGCTTAAGTTTTCAAAAATCCTTTTCAAAGAAAAGATAATCGTAAGACCAATCCACACATAAACACGGATGGTTTTTACCTTACGATAACCCAAACAGTTGGGAAATCAATACTCCTCTGATATTATAATAATGTTTAATCACAAGTAATGAACAATCTAGCAGAACGCTTACATCTCACGTTCTACATATAGTATACAAACAAAACTACGGGTGCTTATTGGAGATTGGATTCCAACTATGACAAGGTATGAGACCACCTACCGATAGTGTATCTCTAGAGGCAAATAAACTGGGTTCAACAAGAATGTCTTGCAACCCGGCCCACACATGACCAACCACTCATTTCGCTTGAGTGCATCGAATGTATACCACCAACGGTTGGAGCTACCCACCGTCTTCCCGAAAAGGGACAGCATCGAATAAGTAAAAGAATGAATTGGATTTTCTCTAGATAGGTGATATACACCCTAATGGGAGTGACCCACTTAGCCATGCTGCCTGCCCGATTTCTGTCATTTCCCGTTGATGAGGCTTGAGGTCATAACGTATCTTTTGAAACTCTTGACCACCATTCACTTTGAATGCCACATCGTCATACCCGCCAAATCACAAATTGATTTCCCCAAAAATACCACGGGTATAAAGCTAAGAGAAACGAATTCCTTCGCCAATAAACGTAAGTACGTTTGAAGAGGTCAACTTACGCGATCCTTTAGATATACTCTGTCAGACATTCGTCCATTCACGTTTGTCCTGGGACTGGACAAACCGAAGGCACTATTCTGTAAACAAGATAGCCCTTGTATAACTCCGTCTTCAATATTTGATCGCAACGCTAACGTCCATACATAGTGATTTTCAGATAAAAATCTGATACCGGTCTCTCCGTATTGACGACGGAAAAATGGTCAAAAACTTCGATAGTCGGTGATTTAACTATCAAAGAAAAACAGGTGTGCAACCAACGATATTGTTTCCAGAAGGAAATTCTATCGATCAATCATCAATCAATACTTATCTCTTTAATTAAATTAATCATGTATTTATTCATTTCCCATTTCTATATATTCGTAAATTCTTATTTTCTAAATTCAAGAAATATACGTCATCAATCATTGGAACACATTTCCATCTCTGTTTCACGTATCACTGTCATTCCAGTATTCTTTCTTATCAACATTTCATTTTCTATGATTAGAAAATATCTCTGATTATGTTTGGAAAATGTTTCCAAAACTTATTCATTTGATTTAAAACAGATGTTTAAATAAAACATCACTAAGCCAATTTAAAACATTACACTCATCAACTAAATTCACTTAATCAATCTTCACTATCGAACCTTACCCATCTTAGTTAAAAACGAAGTCAATCAAGTTGGGGTATAATTACCTCTCAGACCTCAACTGAACAACATTTCCAACCTCAGAATAGACAAAGTTCACCCTTCAATTCTTTAACAAACTTCCTTACGAAACTCTCGGATTCTATTTATGAATCCACTTCTTTGTTTTAAGACATTGGTTATAACTATAGCGTTATAATCTTTTCTTCCTAAATATCAAATTTCCAAAATATAACTTTTATTCCTCGATTTAACCAAATAACTAAACCACTAATTATTACATAAATATGTAAATCTTGATTAAAACCGAAAAGTAAATATTACTTTCCCGAATTCGATATAATCGAATTCAATGTATAATTCTCTTTTCCGAATAATCTCTTTTCGATAGCTCCTTTTCGAATAAACTATATTCAATAACCCTTTCTTCGAATAACTATATTCGATCATCTCTCTTCGAATGATTTACATTCGATTAATCTCCTTTCGAATAAACTATATTCGATTAACTCCTTTAACTCTATTCGAATAAACTATTTCGAATAACTCCTTTGGATTTGCCCATTTGGATTAACTCGGTTTGATTAACTCATCTTATTTAACTCCTATCAAATAACTAATATTCGATTAATTTATATTCGAATAACTATGTCTGTTTCAACTTTATTTCAAATAGCTAATATTCGATTTAACTCCATTCGCTTGACTCTAGATCGCAGCGATCACAATGGTTACGCCTGATTCACTCAGGAAACATCCGACCACCGTAGGCTATCTGCAGCCCTGCGAATTACGCTAGCAGTCGTACGAAATGGCAACACATCCTAATTAACTATGTCTGACTAACTCTATCTCAAATAACTATATTCGATCAACTCTAATTAGATAACTAATATTCAATAAATTCTAATTCGATTAACTCTATCTAATTAACCCTGACTGGTTAACTCTAACTAATTAACTCTATCTGATTAATTCTAACTGATTAACTCTAACTGATTAACTCTACGTTTTATTCGGTTTCAAATATCGATGTTGAAATCGATTCTTACTTCTCTATATAAGTCCCGACTTATATATTATATTTATCCAATGATAAATATCTTATTTAGTTTATAAAATATTATTTAAAAATTTATCTTATTAATCCATCGGTTAGAATAGATTCTATTTAAAAATCTTTACTTTAAATCCATATCAAGTTATACCCGTGTGCGAAGCATGGGTCTGAACTTTTCAAATGTAAAATTCTCCTTTTATACAATTCTAGTCACTTTTCAGGTCTTTCCTTTTTAAAATCTATTTATTTACAAAATAAATCCCCTTTTTGATAATTCTATTTATTCTATAAAATAATTTCTATTTATAAAATCTATTGATTTTATAAGAAGTTCCTTTGATAATCTAACTATTTTCTTTCTATTTGTTTTACACAAATTTACCCTTCCTATTCTATTTATTTTTAGATAGATACCCCTTTTCAATTCTATTTGTAAATAGTTTACAAATATTTCTTTTTCAATTCTATATATTTGATTTATAAATAAATATTCCTTTTTAATCTATTTATTTACAAAATAAATAGTTTTCTTTTTATAAAATCTTTTGATTTTATAAATATTTGTTTTTCAATATAACATTGAAAATTTCTTTTTTAACATTCCAGTATTCCCTATGGTATTTAACATACAATATAACAATGATCGGTATCATTCCACCATACAAAATTAATGACAGATTTCATATCACGTCATATAACACAATATATGGAAAAACAGTAAAATAATTGTTGAGGAACCCAGTTGGGTCCCTCAGACCTGTTTCCCTGCATCCACAAATGTTAAACAATAAAATTAACATCAATTTCATTTCACTATGTAATATTCTGCTAAACAGAATCAATACTTGATTAACGATGTATATCTATATCGTTATCTAATTTTCAATCAATTGACTAGCAGTTCAACCAAACAGCCAACACATAGCAAACAACCATTATTTATCGGTTATGAAAATACATTATAAAAATATAACTGAGAAGAGTTAGCGAGTTTTACTCACATTGGACGATCATCGTTAATAACGATAACCATCGCATGATTCAGATGGACAATTTATTTTGTAATAAATTGTAGCGGGCTCGGATTCACTCCCCGTCAGTTCCAATGTGTAGCCACCGTCCATACGACCCCAACGGATCCAATTTCGTCGGGTTTTGATAACGTACGGGAAAGTTATTGATTTTACAAGTTATTATAAATATTTACATATTATTAACGCTAATAATTTGATTAATTAAAAATCCTTAATTACCCTGTTAATCTCTAATCCTGTGCTTATCACTTCTCTTCCCCGTTACTTTCAAACGAAATGGCCGATCTTCCTCTCTTTCCTACATCTCCATTTCTTTGTGAAATCCAAAATTAAACTCATTATTGTTCTCTGCTTTGAATTCCCTTTCTAAACATCATTATGGCATTCATCTCCTACCCCAAAATCAAAACGCGATTCCCAGCTATGTCGACCCCAACAAGAAAGGACGCGAATTGTTTTCCACCGCCGATGACCCCTCTTCTTCAGTTATCATCACCGAACTACCCAGAAAATTGCACACGAGTCCCATTCGCTTCAACGAACCCTAACCTAACCTCATCTTCAACTATCGATGCCCCAAAATCCCTATATCGAAAACCCTAAGTTTGCTGTTGAAACCCACGTACCCCAAACACGAATCGCTCTCTGTAGAAATCACATAGAAATGAAGCTCCCTCCTTGTTGAATCCATATATGCTTGCATGTGGATTTATGGATTTTTGTTTGAATTTAAATAAAATTTCAAGCTCTAACTTTGACTGTTGAAGTATTTTCGGTGGCGGCCAAGAAGCTTTGACCACGGAATGAAATTGAATTAGGGTTAGGAGAGTTAGAGGAGATTTATAGAAAGAATTAAATAATTTTATATTAGAATATTTTATTTATTTTTAAGCAAATGCTAATTGTATTCATCCTCTAAAATTCTTGCGATCACATACGATACCCAAAAATCACGAAAACTGAAATCTAGCAATAATTTAATATTGCGGATCCAACAAAATTAGTTTCATCGAATTCTGAGGTCGTTTGCAAAACTGGCTATTTTTAAACCCCTAAATAACCCCTTTAAATATATAAATATATTTAAAAACATTTAAATTTAATATTTAAAAATAAATATTATCATATATATTCACAATAGAATATCATACAGCCCCAATGGGATTTATAACTCGATATTTCAAATCCAGTGTTACATCGATATTCGATTTATATTCAAAAATCCATTTTAAAATATAAATAAATCGATATAAATTATAAAGGAATTCCATAGCGACTTTTCTAAAATTTGATTTGGACATAACTAAAAATCTACAAGACGAAATCTCGATTTTTCTCTTCCACTAGAAAAATATACTTCACCAGCCCCCAACGTTTCTTATTTCATAGAAATCCGATTTAAAACGAATCCTGTACATTCAGTTGAAGTTCAAATCGCCAAATAGCGAACTATCGCGCCATTTCGAGCTCGATTATAATTATATTATAATTATACGTTCAAACTGCCGTTCAAAAATATATTCGTTATTCTAATTTAATTCTAAACTGAATTAAATATCACAGTTGATCCAGTTCACACCATAGTGAATTCCACTATTTTTGACTATTTCAGAAATTAAATATATTATTATATTAGTTATTTTAATTAAATATTATTTAATTCTGGTCATTTTAAATAACCAAACCATTATTTAAATAATTAAATAAATTAATTATATCGCCGAAAAATGCGGGTCGTTACACTTTGAGAGATTAAAAAATATATTCTCATCTCTAACATTTTTTTTTTGTAATCCTGTTGCTCACTTGAAAGTGAAAATCTATGAATTCATGATATACTTTCGGTACCGACCTTCTACCGGAATGTTTAATTGGAAATATTTTCTTACCACCGACTGGAAAACCAAATATCAAACTGACATCTTTTTTTGTTAGTTTTAACAACTTTCCTCCTATTTGAAATGATTTTTCATCCACATTATATGTGTGAATGACACCATCTAATGTCTTTGAATTTTTCTGAAAATCACTTCTTGTTATTTTGTTTTCAACAAATACTTTTAAGTAGTCTTTGAATGGACTTTTATTCATGTTTTCCACCAAATCTTGATTCAAAATCTTTTTTGCTTCTTAATTTCATAAATATTTTGTGCAATGAATCTAGATTGCAATAATAAGATCCATACATTTTTTCATCCTTTTTTATACTGGCCATATTTTCTTCATCTTCAAATCCATTGACACATTGTTTAGTTGTTACCATCTCTTCATCATTTTGCATTGATTTTAAATCCAATTCTTCATCTGATTCCATTGAATTTTTGTATGATGAATTCGAATGTGTACCAAGACTAGTATTTGAAGTTCCTTGGTAGCTTGGCATTATATCCTTTGCCATACTTTTTGGCTTTGTTTCAACCTAAACAATAAAAAAATACACATGATCAATAAAAACCTGCATATATAAACATGTTTAAAAGAAGTATATTAAATCAAATAAATACACAAACAACAATACAAACAGTCATAACAGACCTACCTAAAGCAACTTACAATGGCATATCTTGTATACTAAGTAAAGTGTCATAAAAAAAATAGTAGCAAACAAAACTTCACATAAGATTATATTTTTAAAATCTTTAATCACCATCACATATGCATCAAACTCATCTAAATAGCCATAAATGATATCATATTTACTATATGGTCAGTTTCATTAATCATTATACCAGGCATTTAGGTTAAAAATAAACTCCATCTCTTATATATAAGTACATAAGCCTAGTTCAACTCATGCTCGATTCATTATTATCATTTCATATATATGTTCCCTTCCTGCTTGTTTGTAATGCATATTTGTAAATACAATAGTAGTAGTATACAGAAATATGATCACATGACAGACAAAGATGAACATGGATGATGGACATAGATTTGGACATAGAGAATCAACTTTTGCTTTTACATGTTAGAAATAACTGTTTGATTCTTTAATTACAGTTTTCATATGCCTTTTTTTTACTTATACAAGAGGGAAAAAAATATGAATCAAGTTATATTGTTATTATATCATATCTGCATTAAATAAATAATTTTTTCAACTTTTGTTGATTTGTATTTGATCCTTGGATTTGATTTTGATAGGTTAAGTCTAACACATATGCCGTATTGTGTTAGTCACAATGTTAAAATTAATACAACAATGCAAATAAAATAAAATAAAAACTTACAGAATTTTTTAAGTTCGCTTGTCTTTAATTCTTCACTTTCTTGAGAATGAAGTTCGCAGAAAGATGTATTAAAAGATATAAAGTTGATGCACTGTTTTCCGCCGTTGTTTACAAATATGCATTGACCACTCTTTTTCTTTCCTTTATTTCTAGTTAACATAATGATCACGGAAAATAAAATAAATACTTTTAATTATTAAATTCATATTAAATAAAACAATATACTTGACAACCCGCATATTTGCTTCTCATGTGTAAGCATAATTTACAATTGTTATGCATTATCATTACAGATTTATGTGAATCAGAGTCAAGTTCATACATTAAATCTTCATATCTTAAGTATTTTTTACAAATGCAATACCTAAAATGCAACAAAACAAGCCTAAATTACTATTCACGGACCATAACTGGCATGCATGCATCAAATAAAATAGTCGAGGAGGAAAAGGCTTTTCACATAAAAAATAGATAACATAGATAGTCGCCTAGTAGCTAATTAAGGAATAGTTAAGGTTGTCAAAGGGAAAAAATAAAAAAGAAATAAATATCCATGCTATGAAAATGAAATGCAAACAATAATCAAGATTTATAAGCGTTTTGTGTAATATCACGATGGGACAAAGCAAATATCATAAAAGATTTTGAGATATCATATTTCGAATAATAATACTCCTCTTTCTACATGATATCTGCCAAAATATCATATTTTCCATCTACATTTTAGGTAGATTTTGAGATAACATAATAGCAAAAATGCAGCATAGTCTTCTCTCTTATTAAAGCCAAATGTTTGCCTCTAAAAAATTCAGGGGAAACGAGATTTTTAATAGACATTTTGAATTTCTAAAAGAGAGAGAGAGTGAGTTACAAATGAGAGGATGAAAGAGAAACCCAAGGCAGCATCAATAAATAAGAAAATGAACGAAAATATCTTTCGATTATACACAAACATACAAAAAAGACTAAGCTGAACGTCAGCAAATAGCAGAGATGAAAGGTTAAACAAAGGATATATAATTTAACACGGAAGTAAAGTGTTAAAAATGATTTAAATTACATAAATTCCAGTAAAGATTTGATTCTAGATAGAAATTCATATGTTTCGGCACTAGTCATTTAGAACAAGGGCAGAGATGATGATTTTTGTGTTTCGGTTTCTTTTTTGGTCGATGTGGTGTTTGTCACCTTAATTTATTCAACTGAAATGAAACTTGTTATAATGTCTATGTAGATACTTCTGCATATTAAGGTTGATATCAAGTTCAACATTTCTCAATTTTCTAAAGATGGAATACATTTTCTTATTAACAGCCGAAGTTGAAAAAGATGTTGTATAACACACCAGGCATAAACTGTCTTGCATGGTCTCTGGACAATCAAAAGGTAACCACTGGATCCCTGGACACTAGTGTGATTATATATGAAGTGGACAAGCCTACAAGCTAAAGGATAACAGCGAAAGGTGCTCATCTAGAAGGAGTGTACAGACTGGCTTTTGTTGATGACAACAACATCGCTAGTGCAAGTGAAGATGCATGTGTAATGTGGAAATTGACGGCATGAATTCCTATTCCCAATCTTTACAATCTTCATATTTTGATTTTCTATAGATAAAATACCAAGAAGGAAGCAGTGGTGACAGGCCATAAGGAAACATTGCTGAAAGAATTTAAGGCCATACAATCCTATACATGGGTGATATAGAGTACCAAAAGTATGCGATGGTAACAATTTTTGTGTGAATCCCTTTACCAAACTATCAAAGCGAAGATGGATCAAATCAGCAAGCCATATACTAACAAAATCAGTTAAAATAACATTAAATAACAGTTAAATTTACTTAATAATGAACAAATACTAGCAAAAGAACGGTTAAAATAACATTAAATCCAAGAGTAACATATACTAACGAAATCAGCTAGCCATGCATGAACTTAATAATGTTTGAATTATTTTAATCAATATTTTTAATAGCATGCAAATATAAAATTCGGATTAGAAACATATACTTAGGAATTGAAATAAAAAAAACATAAAATATAGTAAACATCACCTTGATTTCTCTCGATTTCTTCTTACAGTACGAAAAGTAATAAGAAAGACAACAGCTTGAACTAAAAACTAAGATGAATCTAAACTGCTTCAAAATATATAGGTCCTCACAACAATGTAGAATGAACTAAACACTAAATCAAAATATCAAGCATCACCGCAACCTTCGAATTTCCAACGCTAATCTGGAGCTTCAATGGGGAAGAAATTGAGATGATCCCTAGGTTTTATGCGTTTAGCTAAAGCCTGAACTATTTTCGATTAACGAATTGAGCTGATGCAATTGAAATTGAGTGAATCTAATTTGTGGATTAAGGATTGAGAAAAAGGGTTAACCCTAGTTTTTGTACTTTGGCTTCGATCGAGAAGAAGAAAAAGCTAAAATAAAATTTGAGTTGCGTAGGTTTGAGGAAGGGTATCGAAGTAATTTAGTTTAAATTGTCCTGCAAAATAGTTTTTTAAAAGAATGGTCCTGCAAACTAATAGGATGGGTTACGTGAGCCCTTTAAGCTATTTTCCCGCTATGACAAAGTGTAATTTGGTGAGAAAAATGGAGCTCAATAATCTTTCAAAATGAAATTGCAGTCGCATTTACAATGCTATGCGTTACTTACTTATACACATTTGTAACGCAAGAAAATAATGAAATGACCAACTAAACAGCACCGGTTTGTGCTTGGTTTTTTCTCTTCTTTCTCAAATCTTCTGTTGCTCTCGATAATCTTTAGATCGCTTCTTAATCGAACAAAATTCTTAGCCAATAGAGCTTCGTGAGAATGTCGGCACGTTGATTGAATGCTAGAACCATCAATTTTCCACTTCCTGTCTGTTCTTGTACAAAGTGCAAGTCCACCTCAATTTGATTTTTACGAGAATGTTGTACTCGGTTGATAAATAAATAGACAACATTGGATTTGTCGCACCAAATCACGTGCTTTCTCGAAAAGCGGAACCCTAACCCTGAAATAAGGGTTTCAATCCAAATTAGTTCGGCTATGGTGCTGGCGATCGTCATATACTCCGCTTCTATGCTTGATTTAGAAATCTTGCTCTATATCTTTGTGCACCACAATATTGGGTTCAGCCCATTGTACACACGTTACTCAGAGATAGATCTTTGATCGTCATGATCGTTAGCCCATTCAGCGTCACCGTAAGCTTTCGTATTTATAGTTTTGCTTGGTTTGAGTGGTAATCCATGATTTTGTGTTCCTTTTAAATAGCATAATATACGCTTGACTACTTTCCAATGATTATTGAATGGTGTTTGCATATTTTGACACACATTGTTCACACTATAACATATCCCTGGTCTTATGATTGTGACATATTGTAGTGCACGTACTATGCTTCGATATTGTTTAACATTGTCGATGACTTCACCTTTGTTCTTCAATAATTGTAGGTTACAAACCATGGGGTTGGTAATGGCTTTACCTGATCCATTTGTGACCTTATAAGTATTCCATGTATGTACTTTCTTTGAGACAAGAGCAATTCCACGTCTGGTTTTCTTTTTATTTGAATGCCCAAAAAATAATTCTGTTGACCTAAATCTATAATTACAAAGTTTTCATCCAACCACTGTACCACTTTGTTAATTTCACTGTCACTGTTTCCGGTAATTAGTATATCAACAACATATATCGATATACATAAGGTAATATGGTCATTGATTCTTACATAAAGCGAGTTATTTGACTTTGTTGCCTTGAAGCCCATTTTGGTTAAAGTGATTTTAAGTTTGTCATATCATGCTCTTAATGCTTTATTTCAATCCATATATAGCTTTGTGTAATTTGCAAATTTGCTTGTCATCACTATTAATAATATATCCCTTTGATTGTTGTATGTAAACTTCTTCAAAGAATTCTCCATTATGAAATGCATTGTTTACATCAAATTGCCTAGTTTTCCCGTTGTTGTGCAAGTCTGGTTAATATGATACGAATAATAGTAGGCTTGATCACTGATGTGAGTGTCTCGTTAAAATTGAACCAAAATTCTTGTGAATACCCTTTATCCATAACTCTTGCTTTATGTTTTAGAACGGATACATCAACATTTCTCTTAATTTCTATGTTTACTTACAACCGACTATGTTCTTACGTTCTAGTGGTGTCACAAGGCTCCGTGTCTTGTTTTTGATCAATACAATATACTCTTCATCCATGACTTTTCTCCACATTTCATGCATAGTTGCTTGCTCATAGGTTGTTGGTTCCATGTCATCTGTTATAACAATGTATATTTTTGGTTTAAAAATCCAATGCTTTGGCCAAGTGATCATGTGATGCCCAGTTTGTGCTTCATCTTGTTCATGTTGCTCCTCATGATCACTATTTGATTCATTGCTTGTGTTTGGCTCCCGTTGATGTCACAAGCAACCTCTTGTTGTAGTGTTTCATCATCTGAGTGCTGGACAATTTGTGTGTTGGACCCACTTGAACTATATCCAGGTATTGTGCTTGACACTGTAAGTTGTTGATTTGTTTGATTCACTTATATCTTTTTGCTAACACTACTAGTCCAATCTGACAGTGTTGGTAAAGATGGCATGACTACCCTTGCACTGCTTGTTTCATGATTGTTGTCTTTTCCTTTTTCTGCAGTGAAAAAAACACATTCATTAAACATCATATGTCTTGAGATAAAAAAAATTCCCATCTTGTCCACACACTCATTGTGACGACTCAAACACTCGATCCCGGACGGAAAGAATAGTCGTTGGAATATAACACATTAATCACAACAGCAGATCTCAGAATATAGCATAACAACAAATATTAATGTACATGAATTTACATCAAAGGATAATATCTGAGTTTACAACAACGTAGGATCATAATTATACATAACAATGTTCCAGATAGTTAATAATTACACAGTGAAATCAACAGATAATTACCATAAAAGAGTCTTGAAAGAGTTCAAAAGAAACATCAAAGTCCAAACTTCAGCTCCAAGTCCAAAACCAACTTCTAAAGCTCCCGTACACATCCAAAAGAAAGTAAGCTAATAACCCGTTCACTTTGCTAGTCGTGTAAAAACATAGGCATCCGAGTTTGCAACAAACAAACAAACTATGAGT
The DNA here is from genome assembly GCA_030737875.1 of Allium sativum. Classification (NCBI taxonomy): domain Eukaryota; kingdom Viridiplantae; phylum Streptophyta; class Magnoliopsida; order Asparagales; family Amaryllidaceae; genus Allium; species Allium sativum. Next base: position 613,083,177 of record CM060926.1, read on the forward strand.
CAGTCATGAGACCGATTTTAGAAACCCTACAGTTAACTTAATTTATTTTAAAATAAGGCAATATCACAGTACCACGCCGTATAACACGGAACGTGTTTCCTCCAAAGGCACGAAATAGTTTGCAATGTTCGTGATCCTTAAATCAAAATGGGAGAGTGATGTTTGTTTGAAATATAAGAAACTTCGAGCCCAATTGTTAGTTCCATGTGTAAAAAGCTACAGAGGTAGCAATTTTAGACCTGGGCAGACCAACTCAGTCAACTGAGACCCAACCCGTCGTATCTCAAATCCAGTATGTTTGGATTTTGTAGAGTCCAAATTATGCATTTTGTAATCTGAACCCCATCCAACTCAAAAGTCCTGTTTGAATCAGGTAATAAAATTAATATGTGCATACTTTTTTAGTTTTTTTTGTCGGATCTTTCAAGTCGCTTTTGGGTAAGTCTATTGAGTTTGATCGGGTCTGTAAGATGTTTTTGACATCCATATCTGATTCGAGACACGCCACGTTAAGTAGGGTTCAAGCCTTATCGATTCGATTTGGGCCTTGCTTAGTAGAGCAATAAAACCAAACATCCTATTGTTGTATTTGCAACGGAATGCGCTATTGGCTTGCAAGTAGAGATAAACATGATGCTTCAGAACACCTGTGTGTTGTTAGACAATAGGGATCAGAATGAAAGGTTTGAAGCACAAACGTGAGATTTTAGTGCAGCATAGACAATTGACTGGTGATACAACACAAACTATTCTTTTTTGGTCTTCGATTGATCTAAACAAAAACAAGAAGTGTCGGATAAATACCTCCGCCCAGCAAGTATCCTGGCCATGCATATTCCCGTTATTATTTGTAACAAACACATCACTCTCGTCACAAACAATATGATCAATGGCAGCAAGGCGGGAAGAGAAGGGAAGGAAAGGTGTCAGGCTGTCACCAGCAAGTTTCTCTTTTTCTATGATATGTTCGGAAAAATCATTTCCTCCATATATTTCTCCAGATGCGATATAAATGCATGTATTATTATCAAAACCAAGTGCCCTCAACATTAAACCAACTTCAAATGGAGTCAGTGGACATTTTCTTCGGCTTTGTTCATCCTCCGCGCTTAGATCCTGTATAAATAACGATCAGAGCAGAATCGGAAATCCTGTGAATTAATTTTAGTCTGTGCTTCCTAGATGGTGGTCATTTGCATAGTGACCAACGTTTCATATTAATAAGACGGTGATCATTGTTAATAATGTTGTTCACTTCAAATTTAGACAAAACCAAAACAAAGTACTTGTTTCAAAAAAACGATGTGAATATTTTTCAAAATCCAGAATACTAGACAAGAATATGTTTCCAAAAGTTAATGGAACGTGTTTTCAGTACAACGTAGGCATTTTCTAATAATATAACCAGAATATTTGAAGGGAGCAATTTTGTTTAGAAAGAAGGTTAAAAGTGTTTTTGTCATTAAAATTGTTCTCTCATCTTCAGTTCTCAACTTTATACTTTTAGACATCCCTTTTTGCCTTATGTTTTTAAAGCATGTAAATGAAAAATCCATTTTGAACAATATTAATCCACAGCTGCTGCAGTCTTTCATTACCAAAACAATGGTTCAAGAAGCAACACTTCATGAGAATCAAAGGGTTGCATCGGACTTTGAAACCCTAAGTTTAAAACTTCAAGGATGAAAAGAGCACACTGATCCAACGTCTTAAATGTTCTATATGACATGTAACCAGCTAAAGTAACAATGAGACCCCTAACACGCTCATACATGTTTACTATCCACCGCATGCCAAAAGTAAAAAAGCTCGGGTTATTAGGTAACTCTATTAGGCATCAAGAAATCACATGCTTAGAGTGCGTTCTTGGACACACTTAAATGGGTTTTGTGCACTTGAGATTTTCTACATCTGACTTAAGAAAAGACAAACCAAGCATAAAAGTAAGAGCATTCAAATTTTACATAAAATTCTAACAACCAAAATTTTATTAGTATAGATTTTCATTCTATTTTCCTTTTTGATATCACCTCCTTTACAAAAATGTTAAATTCAGAAAATCAGTAAATCAAATAAAACAGTTTCAGAAATGAGTTGTACAATTTTTCAGGAGCATACGATGATCTAAGAGTAATCGTTGTAACAATAGCGACTGAAGTTCAATGGTTAATAAGCCGTATACAGACAAATGTGAACGAATGATGGTTTAAATGATGAATGTCAATGAAGTCAAGGTTTAATACAAATAGGGAGTAATAGTTTTAAATGGCCCTATTATGTAGCATTTAATAAATACGACTTATTTAACTTCCAATATGCATATATCAATGTCGAGATTATATGGATTGTTAGCGTGCATGATTAGCTATGACTTATCAAATAGAGTTATGTGAATTTTAACAAGTTCATATATAGAGGAACACTACAAGACCCACAGTAATTAGCGACGGCATTTAGCCGTTGCTAGCCGACGCTGGCCGTCGCTATATGCCGTCGCTAAAACTCTCGTCGCCAACAGTAATAGCAACGGCGAGAGCGACGGCTTCGTAGCTAAATTAGCGACGGCTAGCGACGGTCAGTGACACATGTCATCTGACGTGTCAGTTAGTTTGTTTGACCGGGAAGCCGTCTCTAGCCGTCGCTATATAATTACCAAATTGTCGTCGCTAGCCGTCGCTAAATCTGAAACCAGAAAACTGCAGTGCACAGCATTTCCTTTCCTACAATCCAATCCATAACCATTCAATCCAAAAACCAATACCACACCACTATTATCTCACTATTTCATCGATACTCATCAACAACCAAACCATCATAACCATACAATCATCAAATACATAAAAATAAAAATAAAAAAACCCATCATAACATAAAACCATTCAAACACATCATATAAGTCATGCACATGTCCAAACACTACATAAAACCGTCCACAAACCGTCATACACATGTCCAAACACATCATCTAACATCGTACGTGCATTTAACATAAAAAAAAAACCGAGTATATGAACATACCAGAGTCAAGTAAACATAAGCACCTACACTACGAACTAATTCTCGCCTCCCTGATCCTCGTTCTCGTCTTCTTCTGATTCCTCGTTCACGTCCTCCTCTCGATAAACAGCGAAATCATCTCCCTCTACTCCCTCTCCAGGCATAAAGCCATGCTCCTGAACGTAAATCGCGATGCGCTCGTCGATTTCCTGTTGCATCTGGTCTTTTCGCCAGTCCATCAACTCGTTCACCTGCTCTTGCATCCGCGCTATGGTCGCCTCCTCCATCGACCGCTTATAAGCACGCTGAACGGCCTGTAAAATAAATAATTTCACATTAAAGTTTTATAAACAAATTTTTACTACCTAGTGTTAAACATGAGGTTTTTCCATTAACTCGTATTCTTGGTTTACATATTTATAAAGCATCGTGATTGTAGTAATTTACGTCTAAAAAAAGTCTTACCTCCTGATTGCCAAAACCGTATCGCCTTCTTCGAGTAGGCGGATCAGTGATAGACTGCCATATGGCATCAGAATCTGCAACTGTAAGCTCCTTTCCACTAGCCTCCATCGCTTTGGCAGCCTCTTCCTCGTACTCCCCCTGCAATAGCAATATAATTTTAAGAAAAGTGTTATAAATTTTACTTATGTACTGTGATATGAACGAGTATGTAACATGTTAATTTATACGGATAAACAAATTTACCATTATACGTGCACTCTTCGGGTCCGACCACTTATACGTCACATTTCCTTCTTCATCGGTGTGCTCCACTGCATGTGTGTGTCTAAATACGTCTGCCAACGAAGGCTCTTGTCCGTGCTTTTTAAACTGAAATCATTAAAGATAAGACATGATTATAGACGCTAAATTTTTATCTGAACATATACTACAAATATTTAAAATTTATACCAAATCCCTTCTATGCTGTTGGAATGATTTTGAGCCGCCTCGGTGTAGAGCATGATTCTTTTCTCTATTAGCTTTGTTTCTAGCTGCTACTTTCAATTAAATTTGATACACGATGATGTAAAATAATGCAATCAATATTATAAGTGTGAATATTATCATTAAAGCTTACTTTAGCATCTTCCGTCTCCCAGTAAACTTGAAAGTCTGCCCAAACATCATCACTCATGAATTGAGGCTTTTTTCTGCTTTTCTTGGCTCTTGAAAGCATCTGTCGATAGTTCGTTCGCATCTTCATATTCCAATATGTCAAAAATGAGGGCATATCCTCCTCCTCAACACGTACGGCAACCTGCATATTACATTTATTTGTAATTATTCTCAGTATATTAATTTTTAATGTTATTATAAAAAATACTTACCAATAAATCGGCTAAAATGACATTCTTGAGATGTGCTGGGATACTATCCCAATGCGGCCAAGCGCCCTGCATTCTACTTGTGTAAGATTGCCTTGATACTTCTGAAATGAACTCCGCTGGCTCAATCTCAAATCCACTGTGTAGATGTTAATATAAACATTTCATAATATTTTAAATAATGTACATTGAAATAAATTTGAACATTTACCCGCCACTCTTCGGAACAATCTCCACAGGTCGGCGAAGATCTGCCCCTGAACCGCTCGGACCAGATCTTGATCCTACTCCAGGAGATGGTGAAGGAGTAGGCTGAGATGTACTCCTCGATCGTCGTCTATCGCCAGACATATCTGTTACAATCATATAATATGCATACAAAATAACTTGAATTATTAGCATTAGTCATCATTATCATTACATAAATCAAGAATGAGAAGAACAATACTGCATAACGTAAATAGGCAACATTATCATTACATAAATCATACTAGTACAGAACGTAAGTAAATTCATAGCTAAGAACAATCAACATCATTATTATTACATAGCTCATAGTAGTACATAAATAACATAAACATAACATCATTCTTCATCATCTTCGGATCCAGACTCGGTCTCATACTCTATATCGTTTTCATCAGTAATTACAAATGCATCTATTAATACATTCGCTTCATCATTCAACGACCCAACATCAATGTCATCAGCTATTATTATTTTAGTATTTGGCTCAAAATCCGCTTGATACGCTGCTTCGTCTGGAATATTATTCCCATCAAATGTAAATCCTGCCTTTGTTTTAAAAACAGCCCACCAATCTGCTTTATCTTTTTTTAAGGATGGGTACGGAGCAAAATAGACTTGTAATGCTTGCTTAGCTAACACAAAAGGATCATACTTGTAGTAATGCGACGTATGCCTTATTTCGATTAGCTTATAATCTTTGTGCACGTTGATTCCAGAACCAGGAACATTGCTAAACCAGTTGCATTTGAACAGATAAATTTTCTCTATGGGCTGAACATAATATGTCAACTCTACAACTTACGTTAAGACGCCGTAAAAATCTTTTATATGCTCCTCTGGATCATCACTACCTTTGACAAATACACCGCTGTTATACGTTAATTTTTCGGCTCCATAATCATTGGTGTTGAATTTAAATCCATTGACAAAGTATATTGGATAAGTTTTGACATTTCTTTTTGGTCCGATAGCAAGATGTCGTAATCCTTCGTTGACAACACAGTTTTTTGGATCGTGAACATAGTCTGAAAACCATCGAGTGAATTCTGTACTGAGATCACCAGATGGATGTTGTGATTCGTAGATACTGCATGTATGTGTTATGTTCAATTTTTATTAATAGAAATAAATAAATGTATATGTACATGTAATTGAATTATACATGAATTTAGTATTACCTGACAAATGGTACAACTTCCGCACAATTTAACAGAACATATGTGTGTGCCACATTATAGTCATTACGCTTAACCATATTTCCACACATTTTCCTGCAAGTCTTCCGTGTTGTCTAAAAATAGATAACATTGTTTGAGAAGACTCCTACTCAACAACTTGTTCATTACGGGGAACAGTTACAAAAGACAAGTTCACATCTTCACTAAAGTAATGAGAAAAAAAATGAGGCTTCTTCTTCAAGATACGATTTGCAAATCGAACCTTCTACTCGAGCTTTTTGCCTAATTTTTTTCTTCAAATGACTCAAGTACCTATAATAAGATTAATTTAATTTATATGTTGGTACAATAAACTATCTGAGTTATAATCTATCACGATTATTTAAATTATATACAAAATTACCTCTTAAACGGATACATCCATCCATACTGGACTGGACCTCGAAGAAGTGCTTCGGATGGAAGATGGATAGGTAAATGCTCCATTACATTAAAAAAACCAGGTGGAAATATTTTCTCGAGTTTGCAGATCAGTATAGGGATTTCTAGTTCAAGCTTACGTAGACGGTCTACCTTTAACGTCGTTGAAAAAAGTTGTTTATAAAACAAACTTAGTTCTGTTATAACACTCCAGATTTTTGTAGGCAACAACTCCTTGAAAACCACAGGTAAAAAGTATTTCATCATGATATGGCAATCATGGCTTTTCATTCCACTCAATTTATTGTTTTTAAAGTCCACACATCTACGGAGGTTTGAAGAAATCCCATCAGGACATCGTAATCCTTCCACCTACTTTAGCACAAGTTTTACTTGCCTGTTGTCTAGCTCATAGCATGCTTTAGATTTTTTATTTTCATCATACAAGTGCAGCTCCGGCCGTTTACAAAAGTGTAATATATCGCGTCTCGAATTCGCATCGTCTTTGTTTTTGCCCTTTACATTCAAAACTGTATTAAAAACGTTATCAAAAACGTTTTTTTCATTATGCATCACGTCAATATTATGCCTAAGTTTTAGATTTTTCTAGTAAGGTAACTCCCAAAATATACTTTGTTTGCACCAATTATGAATGTCCGATTTACCTGGAATTTCAACCTGCTCTCCAATTTCATGTATCTTTGGGTACTCACTTACAACCTCATATATCTCTTCACTTGTCCAAACTTTAGGCGGTAGCATAGCCTCTACTCTGTTGGCTTTAAAGTTCTTTTTATCCGTTGTAAATTTATGATTAATATGGAGAAAACAACGATGACAGTCAAACCAAGAATTTTTTTTCCATACTTTAATGAAAATGCTCGTATCTCCTCCATACAATGAGGACAAGCTAGACGTCCAGCAGTGCTCCAACCTGAAAGCATGCCATACGCGGGAAAATCACTAATAGTCCATAATACAGAAGCATCAAATTATTTTGCAGTTTGTACAACTGCTGTAAATGCAGCTTCTATAAGATTGAATTTTGGTTTCAAAGTGATAAATTCGGCTGTTACAGACAACTCGGTTCCGCTTGTACACCCTTCCCACAACGGTCTCTTAGCAGAATTCAATAACTCATAAATTTTTTTTGCTTCCGCCGTTGGCTCTTCAACATTTCCAGTCTCATCGTCGCTTTGCTCAATGTTAGGAAACATTGATCGTGCAGCATCTTGTACCATATTTTCAATCGGATTCGTCACTGTATTATCGTTCATCATTGTATTATCGTCCTCTACCGCTACAGGGTTAGACGTAGGTTGAACAAGTTCTCCATGACGATCCCGTAAGTGATAATTCGACACAAAACCAAATTTATACATATGCACTTCTACTACATCTGGCTTCCAATGCTCCAGATGTTTGCACTTACTACACGGACAACGAATTTCTATGTTACTTCGATTGTTAAATTCAGCGAATCTAATAAATTCTTGCACTCCATTACAAAAATGTTCCTTTATCGACCCTTTCTTACCGGTTCGGGGTTGATACATCCAACTGCGATCACGAAAATAATCGAACATTTTCCTGATTTGCAACAAATATGTTAGAAATTTCGATCGAACGTAACACTTTATACTATTTTAAATCTTGTAAAATTTCATATATAAATATTGCATGTTTTCGAATATTTTGTTTATTTCTTTTTTACTTTGACGGCTGGTCTACCTACTTCCCATTACAAATATAATAACGTAAGCATATTTTATAAATCATTTCAGTTTAAACGGTTCAACAAAATTTCGGCAGCACTTCCCTTTGGTCCCTGTATCGTACACAGATGCGTGTACACAGGGAACAAATGGGAAGTGCCATTGAAACTTTGTTAACCGTTTAAACTGAAATGATTTATGAAATATGCTTACGTTATTATATTTGTAACTTGTCCAATATACTAGGACAAATCCAACGAATATTGTATCAGATGAATATAAATTTCCGTTTTGTGTAAAAACGAATACCCATATAATGATCATATACAACACTTGTCGGACGGGGCCAAATTTTTCTAAGGGTTCACATAAGTAGTCAAAAAACATTCAATCTAAGTTTAAGCCAAAAAACAACACAAATGTAAATAGTGCATTTTTTGCGCTTCACTAATAGGTGCGTCTTAAACTCCAAAAAAACTCCTTAGTTGCGCTTTGCGCCTTTTTCCGTCTACATGTACTTTGATTTTGATTTACTTTCAATTTGTACTTTCAATTTATAAAATAATATGACGATGAAAATTGTAAAGTATAAATTAGTTTGCATTACTTTTGGCTAATTTTAGTTTAAAATTATAAATTATAAAGTTATAAATTTTTTGCCTCAAATGATACTACAACACAATCAACCTAAACACACAATCAACGAAAACCCAATTATATACATGATAATCGTCGTTGTCATGCTCCTAAATCAAGCAAATATGTGATTAATCAACGATTTCAACCACCTAATCAACTCCACTTATTCCCAAATCAATGTATAACATTATCGATATCATATGCATCTCACAACACAACAAATTTCATACCCATAAACAACCAATTTCAAACCCCACATAAATATACAAAACAACCCTAAATAACCCTAAATAAGCCTAAATAACCCTAATTAAACATATAATAGGGATTAGAAGTCATACCGGAGCAATTTGAGAAGATAAAATCGAGTTTTGGAAGAAGAAATCGGCTGCTGGAAATTGGGGCGACGGGTAGGGGTTTAGTTTTTTGTTTTGTTTTGTTTAACTGAATCGTGGAAGAAAGGCCATGGTGGAAAAAAAGCTTCAGGTCGAGCGACGGCTAGCTACGGCCGCTTTTTTAGCCGTCGCTAGCCGTCGCAATAGGCCGTCGCAATTTGAGGCCTTTCTAGTAGTGGAATATCTGCAATCTTATCATCCTCCATCCAACAAATATCATTTGATAGATTCAAGTTATAAGATTAAATTGTTTATCTACTATCTTGCTGTTTCATCTAACAGAACATGATCACATTCAATGCTTTGAACAAACTCAAAATATTTTGGAACCCACATAAGAAGTTTTCAACTTGTTGCACTCAACTTCTGTGTATGACTGCCGGAAAAAAGGTATGGATTTGAAAGGAAAATTTCAACATTTCAAAAAACATGCTAATATACAGCATTCAAAGTTTCATAACCTTACTATGAAATGGAAACATGGCACAATAAGGATACAAACTATGATGAATTTGACAATGAAGACATTATTCATAAATATGTGAGAATAGATAAGGCTAAACCAGAATTCAGTATTTAGTTTTAGTGTAGTTTAACATAGTTTTAACGTTTCAATAACGGCTTAACAGATTATTGCAATATGTGATGGATTAATCTCTATGACTTTTGTAGAACATTGTAATTTTATTTTTCATTGTTGTATTTTGATTTCCTAGGTATTGTTGTACTTTTCTTATTGTTGTAGTAGATATACGTGGTTGAAGTTTTGATTTCATAACTGGTGTTATTGTCGATCTGTGGTTAAGTTTTAAATTTCAGATAAATGGTTATTGACTTATTATATAACTATATTATTGTTGATGTGGAAAAATGTCGTGCGCCAACACCCAATGTGTATGTGGTGTGAACACGGTAAATAAGTAAAGTACACCCGTGAAGACACAACTTTTATAATGGTTCAACACTAACGCATACGTCCACTTTATAATGATCATTCATCATATGATATCCGATTAGAATGTTGTCCAAGTTTAGACAATATTCGAATACGAAGTGTTACAACATAATAACAAAGTTCTTGTTAAGTCTAAACTTTGACTAAAATGTCATTCTTCTTCTTCGTTGAGTATGTTGACTTAGTCAACTATTTCCAAATTTATCCTTAATGTCCAAGAAGTCCAAAACAGCCGATAGATAGCATAATTATCCTTGTGAATGTCCAAATGCTGATGGAAAACGTGTATGTCATATTTTAATTGTCCATGTCGTGTCCAATGATCATGGAGAAGAAGGTGGCTACCATTATTGAGGCCCTTGGAGCTCTAAAAAGCCAAAAATCCAAAGGGAAAAATATCTCAATGAGAGCTAAGGCTTGGGGTATTTATACGAGGGAGGTTAGGTGGGAGTAGGTAGAAAATAGGGACCACAAGCCATAATTACGGACCCTTGAAGGAGCCAATTAACAGGAAATTCGTACCCCTTGGTGAGGGGTACAAAATTCGAATTCCTTTGAGGGATACGAATTTCGTACCCCTTCAGGGGGTACGAAATCTCATATCCCTCTGAGGGATATGAGAAAGATGAACAGGAGCCAAAACTCTGAGGGGTCCAAAGCATGTGATCTTGGAGGTGAGGGATACAAAATCTTGACGTTTAAGGGAGTTGAGGTTGCTGAACACGAAGTGGGGGGATTCGAGTTTTCTTGGGTTCAAATTGAAGGGATCCCAGCTTTTGGCTCAGAGGAAATCAGATGAATTGCCATTAGGACTGTGGGTCCCCAGACCCCCGACGACGTTGCACCCGGACCTGCTTCTCGACTCGCCTTCGGCTCGACAATTATTTGCCAGTGTTAGTGTCTGTATAAATTGAAACTTCATACGTAATAGTGAACTAAGTGATGTAGTGGGGAATATCTGTATATGCTAATAATCAGTGTTGTAGTAAATCATTGAGTTGAAAATTGTTAGGGTCAGAAATTTGTACTATTTCAGTCGTAGAAATAAAATATTTTATTTAATAAAACACTGTTTGAATTCAAATTCTGTGCATTAATATTCTATTAAATAAATATTTAATCCTGTTAGAGTGTTGCCATTGGATGGTAAAAGTGTTGTTATAGATAATGTGGGGCCCGCTTTTAAGTAAAATTAGTATATGTGGCAATACCATGAAAATGCCGTCATTGGATCACAAAGGTGTTGCCTTTGACTCTATGGCAACACGGAAAAATCCAACACCAATAAAGTGTTGCCACAGATCATTTTTTGCCTATAGCAACACTTTTTAGCACTACCTGCATCACTTCTCTGGTGTTGCAGTATGTGATCTATGGCGTAACGCTTCAAAAGATTGATAATAATCGTAATGGGGTGCATCCTCCGGTGGCCATGAACTCTCTTCTTCCATTTCTTTCACTTGTTGCGCGGTTGTAGGGTCTTATGGTTCCTTCCTGGGTGCATGCTTCTCGAATTGTTTCATCGTTGTACTTGGACCCAGTGGATAATGACGAGTGGTTGGAGGAGGAGGTGGTGTTGTAGGAGAATGAGAAGAGGGTTGTGGCGACAAATGACCGTAGGCTTTCCGTATAATCTTCCTAAGAGAGGAAACAACTTTGTCAACAATCCTCTCAACTTTGGTCATTTCAGTAGTAAATGAACGTTCTAAATGAGTAACTTTCTTTCCCAAAATCTTTTGATTTTGGGGATAAAATCCGTTGATTTTAAAGGGTAACGTCATAAATATTTTCTCATGTTTCTTCCGTAACTCGAGCTTCTTGAATTTCCGGATAGAAATAATATTTAGTAGATTCAATTGGTTCGAAAGAAGCTTAAGGTTGGTGTTGTCATCGTCGTCGTTGTTGTTGTAAAGGAGGTGGTTGACCATGCCTTTATAACCAATCCTCAAAAGACATAATTGTCGGTGGTGGCTCGGGAAGATGCATAAGTGACGCAAAACGAATTCCGCTTTCTTTAACACCAAGTTCTTCATATTTAGAAAGATACAAAATGATTTTTTTTAGACTTAAGAATCCTCCTAATATATTTCGCATACGAAATAGTTCGTTTAATCGTTGCCCAAAAACTCTTGATTTGTTTAAAATGTATTGAGCCCATTTGATTTTGGTATTTCCGAATAAGGCGTATAATGCTTTATGATCGTGATCAAAAATTGTTCATGACTTCCTTGCCTAGAATTAACTGTGTTAATCGAAATTTGATTAAGTAGACAAGCTCTTGGATGAAAATAAAGAGGAGTCATTTTAGGAAATTCATCTTCCCAAATAAAACAAGTAATGGATCCCTTAACGCATATCCAGAATGTCTTGTAATTGTGTTCCACAGTAAGAACATTGCAAAATTTGACCAAGCATTTCAATATTGAATTTTACAATCTGACCATAAACACTTGGCCAACTCCAATTATGAGGATCGGTAGGGTTCCAAACATGAACCAAACAAAGATTAATAGAGAATAAATAAATTGCTAACAGGTCTATGGTGTCTTTGTTGAGTTCATACTCGATTAAATTCCCAATTTTAGCATTGATAACCAAATCTTGAATGTCGTATTTTAATAAAGGAATTAAAGATTAGAAAGGACCTACATGAATGTTCTTTTCTCAAGGGAACTTTTCCATCACTTTCAAACATTCAATCATTGATTTGGTCTTGGGATGTAAATCTCACTTCAATCTCGGATGATTCTTCTTGTTGAATTGTCTTCTTGCGCTTGTAACATGGTTTCTTAGGAGCCATAATTGTAAAATTGGGTTTAAATTTAATTTGGGAATTCTGGGTTTGGAAGAGAGTTTGGGTTGATGTAAAAGGTAAAAAGGAAAAATGAATTTGGAAGAGATGAATCGGGTAAAAAGTGGATTTTCTAATCGAACATATGTCTGAGCATATGTAAACGACTCTGTGGTTTCAGGGATTTTATTTTGAACATTCTAACAGACGTCTGCTGCTTGTTTTTTCAGACATCTGTGCTTATAGAGAAATTTTCCAAACTTTTAAACAATGTCTAGTTTTCTGATGACAGACCTCTGTTATTAGAGGAATCTAAAAGTTTTATCAGTCATCTGGATGTTTTAACAGACGTTTAAGCTGAAGGAATTCGATTTTTTATTTTTATTTTCTTGGTTACTGACACACGTTTGATTATTTTCAAAAAACGTCTTCTATTTTTGTTATTTTCAGAATTTTTGATAATCAAGCTGGAACAAATTTTATTTATATAATATTCGAACATAAGATTATTATAAAGAAGAAAAATAACATATTTATGATATACAATGCGTATATTAGATTTACTTTGATGATTTATTTGAATGATTAGACTTTTTGTCATACGAGTTTGGTTTGTTTTGAATGACTGGTTTCAATGGCCATTATTAAAGACCTCTAGGACTATGATGAGACAATGATTCTTCTTTCCAAAGGTTTCTAGGAGTAATATTGTAACACCCCGCATTTTTAATATAATTAAAAATGTACAAATATGTATATGTGCATAGATAGGTAAATAATGGTGATGTATAATGAAAATTAATTAATATATGGAAGAGAAGGAAAAATTAATTCGATAACAGTGTGCGTAACGGAAAAGATAATAAAATAAGGATACTTAATTTAAATATCAAGAATTATGTAAAACGGACATCACCATTGCATTCGTCTCGGAATTTTGCTTGGAATAAAGAGTCCAAGTTTTTGAAAATCGGAGTCCGTATGAAAGAGTTATGGCCTTCGGAAGATTCAAGAGAAATTCAGAAATTAAATAGTAAAATAACCCAGATAGGTAGACCTGTACCAAGGCAGGTCAACCTGGGGGTCGACCTACCCCAGGCAGGTCGACCTGGGGGTCGACCTCCCATAAAACAGGTCGACCTGGGGGTCGACCTCCCCCCCCCCCCCAAATCTGGGCAGAATTCATTTTCTGCACCAGGACGCGATTCCCGACCTGATACGTTGATCTAAACCGATATAAACAACCCCTAGGCCTCATATTTTCTCCGCACAACTCTCTGATGCTTCTATGCAGCTCCTTTCTTCTTCTTCTTCTCCCCTAGATCTTAGATCTATCTTCTCTCCACTCTCTCTATAAATCTATTCCTAAATTAAAAATAATTAGATTTACGAATTCAACTACCGCGAATAAAACAAAGGAGAGATTCAGATCTAAATTACTGTGCAAGAACAGAAAGGAGATTCAGATCTATAATTCAAGCTATGCAACAAAAAGGGGGGAAATCAATCAAAGATTAATCTAATCCATGAATCGAAGAAGAAAATCAAAGATCTACGAATTGGAGCACAAAAACACTATGAGTGGAATTATAATAAACTTGTTGTATTATATTATTATTATCGTTCATCATTCCCTAGTTATAAATTCAATTCAAGATTCATGTTATAATAATTGTTATTTTATTCTCCTTCCCCTTTTTATTTTTGGATCTAGGTTATCTCGAACCTAGACGAAATCTTATTATACTTACATATGGTTGGAATATGGAAATGTTGGGCATAATCTATTTTATGCAGTCGAGGAATATAATATGAAATTTGGGTAATTGTGGCATAACAATATTATTGCAAATATAGGGACAATTGGCAGAATTTGTTTGTGACTTGAAATTAAGCCTAAAAGGTGAATTAGATTATATGTATAAACGTGGGGAAATATATTGGGAAAATATTGATTTTATGAAATTGGGTATAATGGGATTTTGGAAATTGGCATGTTTGGATATGAATAACATGGAATTGGTGAATTTGGCTATAATTGACTAATTTGGTTAAAAAGATTATTTCACGAATGGTTGTATAAGCAAAGTAGAAATGGGTTAAGTAGCACTTGACATATGAATAAACTTAACCAACATATAAGGAATGATAGTAACCTGTTAGGAACACATTTATGGATAAATTGGAATAATAGGTACAGCCTATTAATGGGATTATAAGCATGAACATATGTTGGGGTTTTTGAGTAAAGCTTGAATTTGAGACTTGGAAATTGGATATGCCGTTAAGATCCTGGAAACATAATTAAAAATGGAATATGTTGGACAAACCATGTTTTTATGTAATTATGGACTTCGACGCATGACATGAAATTGATAATTGACATATGACATCTAGAATAAACGCCAATATGCTTGTGAATTGATAATTGACATATGACATCTAGAATGGACATGAACTAAACATAAAACATGGCTAACTCAAGGTTAGAATGAGTTTGCGGTGTAATCCTGCCCGGAACCGCCCGGTACATCCTGTGACCGCAAACAATAGGTTCTAATGTGAGAAGTTAGTCATAACGTGCTTGAAACCCAAGGTTAGATTGAGTTATGGTGTAATCCTGCCCGGAACCAACCGGCACATCCATTGACCGCAAAAATAGGTTTAATGTGAGAGGTTAGACATTAATAATTAATTAATGCTAATGACACATGCTAGTATGGTAAGTTAAGTCAACATGAAATACTAGACAACACTTAACCAATTTGACTCGATCTGTGGGTGGGTTAAGTCAACGTGAACCACTAGATAACACTTAACCAATTTGACATGATATATAGGTAGGTTAAGTCAACACGAACTGATAGATAACACTTAACCAATTTAACATGATATATGAGTGGGTTAAGTCAACGTGAACCGCTAGATAACACTTAACCAATTTAACTCGATATATGGGTGGGTTAAGTCAATGTGAACTGTTGGATAACACTTAACCAATTGGACATGACGCATGTGTTGAATTGAATACGTGATTGGGGGTTAAGTCAACTTGGACACATGGGAAAACTTAACCAATATAACACTATCAAAGCAAAGAAAAGTGGGGAATGATAAGATTAAATAATAGATAAACTTATCCTAAGGATAAGAAATGAATATAACTTAAGATGTAATACAAGAATCGAAGGGTGGGACGACTTATACCATGAAATAAGTTAATCTAAGATGGAAATGTGGGAGAACACCCGTACGCTATCATTTGATAAAGAGAACTTAAGTCATGCTTGAATTCGTAGGTAAACCTTAGTTAAGAGGACTAAGTTGTAAACCTTAGTTAAGAAATCGAATGATTAAGAGAAACTAAGTAGTAAACCTTAGTTAAGAGGACTAAGTAGTAAACCTTTGTTAAAAAAACGAATGTTTAAGAGAAACTAAGTAGTAAACCTTAGTTAAGAGGGCTAAGTAGTAAACCTTAGTTAAGAAAACGAACGATTCAGGAAACTAAGCAGTAAACCTTAGTTAAGAGAACTAAGTAGTAAACCTTAGTCACGAAAACCAAGTAGAACACGAGGAGGAGCAAACGTCCATCTGATCATGTATAAGGCTCCAACGGTCTGGGTTACGAAGCACGCGACTTTGAGGGGACGTGAGGTACTCTTGGTATCCCTTTGTGAGGTTGCAGATGATACTCATGGGCTCACAGAGGTTTTGGTCTGCGTTAGAAGAACCAAGAGTATGCGTTGGTCGCAATATAAGAAACCTAAAGACTAGGATGGACTAGTGTGAGGCGGCGATATGTTGTTTAGCCCTGTGATAGCATGTCGTCGTCTACCTACCATCTTGAGTCAATCGAGTACGTGAAGCGGAAAGGCGGAGAACTCCAACAGACCATATACTTGCTATCTAGTTATGGGTGAGGTTTGGCCAATAGGTTAGTGGGGGCATAGGGGGCCTGCGTATAGTTCTCATTCTTGATTTTCTGGGGTGCCTTTCATTAGTTGAGGGAGGGGTCAAGTGGGACCATAGCCACACACAGATAAAAACAGACCTTAGCGTCTACGTCGGCAGATAACTTAAAGCTCCCGATCGAGTTCCGTGTTTCTTGATTAGCCCTGCCACGGGACTCGGGCCGCACATATAGAGGAAATGTGCAACTAGACATTGATAACGATTCACGACACATACGTGGGGAAAGTCTAGGAATATACATCGCTCTGGGTAGTGTGTCCTAGACTAGGGGGCATCGTCCGATAGGTAGCATAATCCCTAGTTGGACCTAGGTCGCGTAAACCCTGAATCTGAGAAGCGTTCAATGGGTAGCATAAACCCCAGTGGCCCTAGGTAGCGTAAACCCTGGTTGAATCTAGGAAGCGCTTGATAGTAAACCTTAGATTAGATCTAGATGATACACGGAATCTAGCAAGATCGAGAGTGGCAGTCCAAACGATTTCGAGAATGGTGGCACTACACTAAAGTAGTATAGATTTACATGATGAAGCCCGTACGACATGCGACAAGGGACTGTATATATACATGGAAAGGATTAGACGAGTCGGGGGTATCTACATATACGTTGTATTAGGTTAACCTACTAGTGGAACATAAGTATAGCCTAGAGAGCTAATATCGCAAATAACCTAATAAGCAAGAAAATATAACTGAACGGTATATGTAGGATTATACAGAAGTTTATTCTAAGTCTAGTCACCAAAACTTATGTTCTGACCCTCTCCTCATTACATATTTCCAGGTTAGGTTCATGACAAAGATGGTATAGCTTTGGATACTGGTTAGACAGTATGATATATAAGGTAAAGCTATTTTTGAATATATTATATTTTAATTCCTTCCATTGTGAGATGCTTTACGAGTTCTGACATGTTTCTTTATCTCTGTCTTTTTCTGCAGGATACCACATCTCCTTACTCGGGTCTCGATGGATAGAATTTTAAAAATTCAGTCTGTCGGAATTCGGGTTGTCACATCTTGTATCAGAGCCAGGTTTAGTGATCTTAGGGCGATAATGAATGAACGTATTTGTAATTTTTTTTTAAAATATATAAATATATTATATATATAAACCCAGATCCATATAGTAGCCCACTAGACATGAAAAGAGTTGGGATATCTAGTTTGTACACTAAAGGAATGAACATAGGAATTTTGAGACCCCTAAGAGGATTGGTTGGAAAGTGTACAATATGACTTGATGTTAGAGAAAGAAAATATCCCAATAGGATGGAAACTAAAATGTTAGTATTTCAGAGTAGTGGGTTTTGAAGCGTAACCTTAGAAACTAGAAAAGGTTGAAAAATGGATTAGGAATATATGTAGTCGAGAGAATTGAATTCGCGAAAGTGCCTAGGAAAGCCTAGTGAGTTGAAGACCGGCTTTGAGTCTAACCCAATGATAAGCTTTTAAGAACTTGAATCTGTAAAAGAGTTTGTGGTATTTTTCCAAGATTTAATCTTAAAAGTATTTTGATAAATGCATGACGGGTTTTAAAGTAAAGTGGGGTATATTGTGTAAAACAATGATTTCTTGTTTTAAAAGAATTCTCTCATGAAAAGGTGCATATTAAAGAGCATGTATAGCTCACTAGTTTTCATATATGGAAGGATTGAAAAGAAGTTTTGAAATCTCTATTCTGTTAACAATAAATTTTGATTATTGTTTTAGAAAGAAATTTTTGTTGGGTGAACAAAATAAGCGATAGAATGTAAGAATAGAGTAGATGCTTGCACCTTAGCAGCCAAAGTTAACATTGTAAATAGGAACAATGTAACCTCAATAGTTGTCATTGTCTACTCTAGTTTCGTGATTTGAAGAAAATGTTTTACATTTTATTTTGTGACATGTTTTTTTTATGGTTTGGCAAAAGCAAGTTTTTGGGACAAGAATAAAAGTTTTACCACTTTTAATTTTTGGAAGACGAATGTAATAAAAAGAAAGAAGGCCAAACGATGTTTTAAAAATGGAGTAGTTAAGGATTAAGGCCTAGAAAGAACGAGATAAAGTTAAAGCTATGAATTAAACAATTGGAACCAACTAGAGATTGGTTGAGTTGAGTGATTCTCTGAGTGTTAATCTGATGTTGATTTCTGTCTTCAGGGTTGATATTTAGGGAGTTACTCTCTTGCCAATTTACAGTCAGGGATTAGCTAATATTAAACTAATGGAAAATTTCCCTAGAATGCATAAGCATTGAGAAACCTAGGTTTGTTGCTGGAGAAAAAAAAGGACATGCTGGTAATACGTAGCAAGGACTCGTAGTGACTATTAAGTAGTAAAGGCCAAGTAAGTGGGTAGATCATGTTGTGTGGACTCGCAATTGTCTGAGATGACAAAGTCCTAAGATTTTTGTCCCATAGTAGTAGCTGTGTAGGATGCTGTTTGAGTTGAAAACAAAAAAAGCTTATTTGAAATAATAAACTTAAGTAATTGGATTAAGTCAAATAAGTTAAGAAAGAGAAAAACCTACCTAACAGGAAACAATAAATTCAGTAAGGCAACAAATGTGACGGGAAAAGAAAATGGAAATCTTAAGAAAAAGATGAATAAATATGAAAATTTTCCAAGATAAGTGGAAAAAGAGAAGAAATTTTCTTATGGGGTTGTGCTTGGATAGAAAAATAGGAAATCTTCATAGAATAGTCATATAAAAATCCAAGTACGATTAGAAAAGAAAAACGGAGGATGTGAATTTTTCCATTTTATATCTTTTCGTAACATAAGGAAATCGAATTTGGAAAATTAGATTTCTTTTTTTCTAAATTTCGAATTTAATGGTGGATGGTAGGGTTTTGGATGCGACAATTGGGTGAACTATGCTCTTATTCTATAAGAGTATGGGAAAACTTGGATGAAAAATATTTTGATTTTTCAAGCATATTGCAATCATATAGAACTACAAGTATTTTAGGATGTGAGCATCATGTTTTGAAAGAGTTTTTAAAATTTGCATACATATAGGTGGATCCAAATTAGGCATACATACTTTACTATGATGTATCTCACTTTGCACATGTGCACAATGTTTGAAACAAATGGATGCACACTTGATGGATGGATATTGCGAGGGATTGTCTATTTTACCCTTATCGAATTTCGGGGACGAAATTCTTTAAGGGTGGGAGAATATAACACCCTACATTTCTAATATAATTAAAAATGTACAAATATGTATATATGCATAGATAGGTAAATAATGGTGATGTAAAATGAAAATTAATAAATATATGGAAGAGAAGGAAAAATTAATTCGATAACAGTGTGCGTAACGGAAAAGATAATAAAATAAGGAAACTAAATTTAAATATCAGGAATTAAGTAAAATGGACATCACCATTGTGTTCGTCTT
Source organism: Allium sativum (assembly GCA_030737875.1). NCBI lineage: Eukaryota > Viridiplantae > Streptophyta > Magnoliopsida > Asparagales > Amaryllidaceae > Allium > Allium sativum. Next base: position 613,103,210 of record CM060926.1, read on the forward strand.
GGAATTCTGCTAGGAATAGAGTCCAAGTTTCGAAAATCGGAGTCCGTATGAAAGAGTTATGGCCTTCGAAAGATTCAAGAGAAATTCAGAAATTAAATAGTAAAATAACCCAGACAGGTCGACCTAGAGGTCGACCTATACCAAGGCAGGTCAACCTGGAGGTCAACCTACCCCAGACAGGTTAAACTGGGGGTCGACCTCCCCTAAAACAAGTCGACTTGGGGGTCGACCTCCCCCTAAATCTGGGCAGAATTCATTTTCTGCACCTGGACGTGATTCCTGACCTGATACGTTGATCTAAACCTATATAAACAACCCCTAGGCCTCATATTTTTCTTCGCACAACTCTCTGATGCTTCTATGCTGCTCCTTTCTTCTTCTTCTCCCCTAGATCTTAGATCTACCTTCTCTCCACTCTCTCTTTATAAATCTATTCCTAAATTAAAAATAATTAGATTTAGGAATTCAACTATCGCGAATAAAACAAAGGAGAGATTTAGATCTAAAGTACTGCCCAAGAACAGAAAGGAGATTCAGATCTATAATTCAAACTACGAAACAAAAAGGGGGAAAATCAATCAAAGATTAATCTAATCCATGAATTGAAGAAGAAAATCAAAGATCTACGAATTGGAGCGCAAAAACACTGTGAGTGGAATTATAATAAACTTTTTGTATAATAGTATCATTATCGTTCATCATTCCCCAGTTATAAATTCAATTCAAGATTCATGTTATAATAATTGTTCTTTTATTCTCCTTCCCCTTTTTATTTTTGGATCTATGTTATCTGGAACCTAGATGAAATCTTATTATACATACGTGTATGGTTGGAATATGGAAATGTTTGGCATAATCTATTTTATGCAGTCAAGGAATATAATCTGAAATTTGGGGAATTGTGGCATAACAATTATTATTGCAAATATTAGGACAATTGGCAGAATTTGTTTGTGACTTGAAATTAACCCTAAAAGGTGAATTAGATTATATGTATAAACGTGGGGAAATATATTGGGAAAATATTGATTTTATGAAATTGGGTATAATGGGATTTTGGAAATTGGCATGTTTGGACATGAATAACATGGAATCGGTGAATTTGACGATAATTGAGTAATTTGGGTAAAAAGATTATTTCATGAATGGTTGTATAAGCAATGTAGAAATAGGTTAAGTAACACTTGACATATGAATAAACTTAACCAACATATAAGGAATGATAGTAACCTGTTAGGAACACATGTATGGAAAAATTGGAATAATAGGTATAGCCTAATAATGGGATTATAAGCATGAACATAAATTTGAGTTTTTGAGTAAAGCTTGAATTTGAGACTTGGAAATTGGATATGCCGTTAAGATCCGAGAAACATAATTAAAAATGGAATATGTTGGACAAACCATGTTTTTATGTAATTATGGAACTCGACGCATGACATTAAATTGTTAATTGACATATGACATCTAGAATAAATGCCAATATGCTTATGAATTGATAATTGACATATGACATCTAGAATGGACATGAACTAAACATAAAACATGGCTAACTCAAGGTTAGAATGAGTTTGCGGTGTAATCCAGCCCGGAACCGCCCGGTACATCCAGTGACCACAAACAATAGGTTCTAATGTGAGAAGTTAGTCATAACGTGCTTGAAACCCGAGGTTAGATTGAGTTATGGTGTAATCCTGCCCGGAACCAACCAGCACATCCATTGACCGCAACAATAGGTCTAATGTGAGAGGTTAGGCATTAATAATTAATTAATGCTAATGACACATGCTAGTATGGTAAGGTTAAGTCAACATGAAATACTAGACAACACTTAACCAATTTGACTCGATCTATGGGTGGGTTAAGTCAACGTGAACCACTAGATAACACTTAACCAATTTGACATGATATATATAGGTAGGTTAAGTCAACACGAACTGATAGATAACACTTAACCAATTTAACATGATATATGGGTGGGTTAAGTCAACGTGAACCGCTAGATAACACTTAACCAATTTGACTCAATATATGGGTGGGTTAAGTCAACATGAACGACTGGATAACATTTAACCAATTGGACATGACGTGTGTGTTGAACAGAATACGTGATTGGGGGTTAAGTCAACTTGGACACATGGGCAAACTTAACCAATATAACAGTATCAAAGCAAAGAAAAGTGGGGAATGATAATATTAAATAATAGATAAACTTATCCTAGGGATAAGAAATGAATATGACTTAAGATGTAATACAAGACTCGAAGGGTGGGACGACTTATACCATGAAATAAGTTAATCTAAGCTGGAAATGTGGGAGAACACCCGTACTCTATCATTTGATAAAGAGAACTTAAGTCATGCTTGAATTCATAGGTAAACCTTAGTTAAGAGGACTAAGTTGTAAACCTTAGTTAAGAAAACGAATGATTAATAGAAATTAAGTAGTAAACCTTAGTTAAGAGGACTAAGTAGTAAACCTTAGTTAAGAAAACGAACGATTCAGGAAAATAAGTAGTAAACCTTAGTTAAGAGAACAAAGTAGTAAACCATAGTCACGAAAACCAAGTAGAACACGAGGAGGAGCGAACGTCCATCTGATCATGAAGAAGGATCCAACGGTTTGGGTTACGAAGCACGCGACTTCGAGGGGACATGAGGGTACTATTGTGAAACACCCCACCTCCGTTAGGGTCACTCTCAAAGGGAATGCCCTAATTTTGGTGGAGGTTTATAAGTATAAGTCACAGATATACAAGACAGATATAAGAACACATATTTGTAAACAGCGGAAAATCAACAAACTTTTATTTCATGAAAGCAAATACGTGCTACAACAACATCACCATAATTGTCTTACATCTTTTCCAAAACATAACATAACTCTTTCATAATCTGTCTTGATTACATTATTTAAAGAAGCATAAATAAAACATAGATAAACTGCAAAAGCCCCATAGAGTTTGTCCAAAGCCATAGTTTCAAACGAAAAGGTCCAAGCAATACATTTCTCTTCTTTAAGCTGGATGTTAAGGCTGGTCAAGCTGCAGTGTTCCCTCCCTGTGGACCTGGGGGGGGGAAGCGGAAGAAAAGAAGACGAAAGAAAAGTAGAGTCAGACATAAGCCTGAGTAAGTCTAGTACTATTCTGTCTATGAATAAAGAACTGGGTATGATAAGTATAAACAAGAAGTGGGAAAGCACTATAAACTTGGTTAAGTTGTCTAGGGTCGAATATACTATCGTACCCCATGTTAATCTCTGAACCCATATAAACTAGTTCCCAATTGGCACCCCATAAATTAGGGTGATGTGATCCATTCTATGATGATCGGCTCCTACTCGCATAGTTACATGTGTCTTACGGCCCCCGATGTTGTAGTTACTTATGCTGGTCCCACCATGGGGTGTATCAAGTCCCATGGCGGCGGCCCGACACAACATTAGAATGCACAGGTATGCTACTGGTGCCCAGTGCTTTATTTTTCTGCGCCGGAGTGTGTGCACGCCCGCACCCCGTTAGAACCTACACTGCTACACCACCGCCGTCGATTTGACCTCTTACAATCAGCCCAGTAATCGTGCCCCACCCTGCCTAGTTTCAGGGTATCCTGATACACCTTCTAGGGTTACTGCTGAAAAAGGTCCCCCGTTACTAGGTTTTCTATCTCTAACCAACATGCTAAGTTGGTTAAGTGTTTTCTAACCTAACCCCCACCAGTCCGTTTAGTTTAGCATGTTCCATTTTGATTAAGTCTTTAGTTCACTTAATCTTAACAATCCTGACTCAGCCTTAATTGTCTTTGTTAGACCCAAAAGTGGTTCTAACACCCAAATTGATTAAGAACAAGATAAAATGAGATAAAAATAAAAATGAACACACAGGATTTATATTGGTTCGGCGAAGAAATGCCTACGTCCACTTATCTTTCACTATATTCAATAATTCAGTTGAGAATACAATGTAATTGTCACTTGACTTCACTCACAACTCACTTTTGTTCACTCAATTGACTAAAACAAGAAATGAAAGATGATTTGGATTCTCCGGGAGTAATGGAATTCGGATAATGGAGGTAGTTGAATTCTCAAAGTGCTGAAAAAAGATCCTTCTCTTTGTCTCCAGACGGGGTATTTATAGGTGTGAATTTGCTTGAAACTTGATCCGGGTCGGGCCACGTGTCATCCATCGCACTCTCTTCGGGTTCGGATGAACTATCATGTTGACAACACATCAAAGGGAAGGACGTTATGGGTATGAACTGGTCATAGCCGGTCCGGATATCCAGGCGCTTTTGCAGGAGAATAACATGGATCATGGGTGCGGGTCGGAGACGTGCAGATAAGGGGTTCGGATCGGGATACCCGATCCGAACCGGATTGGCTTGGGTGCGACTCTCCTTCTCTAACCTGTTCCGCTCCGTTCCACTGTTGTGGCAAACAGGTGGCTTTCCGATCCATTTGAGATTTAGTTGCCTTCCGATCCGATTAGATATGCCTTACCAATCTACTCAGTAAGAGATCACCGATCCGAACAGAGGACTCTATCCGATCCGAACCGATATGTTGCTCTGACCCGACCCGAACAACTGCAGCTATCAATCTGAATTGTAGTGTTTTCCTCCAATCCGAACCGAAGTCTTATAATTAAAAATACCCTTCAATGTTTGGTTTCTTGACTTTGTGTTGCCTATTTCACAAAGTAGGCTAACATTTTGCCCCCTCAAAGGATGCTTCTGTTGTATACGAAGCGTGCTTTGATGTCGTTTAAAATGCTAGTCCTTGAATCAGAACAGTCAGGAGGAATGCACAGATTTCTACTCGGTTCGGATGTTAGAAGAATGCACAGATTTCAATCCGGTTCGGTGGCGCGACTTAGGCACATTTTCTTCCCGTTCCGCTTTGCACTGGGTTGATGGACCAGAAGGTGTGGGCTAGCTTGGACTCGGTCCGAACAGAGTAAAACACGGGGAATACAAAGAGCCATCTCACTCCCTATATAAACTCACTCACTTAAGCTCTTCTACCTTTCTTTTATTCTCAGTTTTATACCGAAACCCTATTTCTCAACAATTCCAAAAACTCTAAAACTTCTTGTTTCAATTCTTCGAAAAAACATCTAGGTAATTTGAATCTTCTGATTATTTACGTAATAACTAACTTCATCTAGGATCTGCGGTTAAATCGAGCGGTCGGAGTGTGGTATTTGTTGAACTCCGACGCCTGGATCTCCTCCACCGTTTATCATCGTCGCCGATGGTGTCTTCGCTGCTTCGAGGTAGCAACGGGGGTCTTTGGGATCCAGCGTTAAACGTTCAAGCACATAAACACTTAACTTCGTTTGGGTCTAGTGAAATTTGAAGACGAGAAAAGGGACAATAGAAATTGGGTTCGGTTCGGGTAAGGAAGTGTTAAAGCAGCGGAGGTGAGGACAAGGTCATACGTTAGGATCGGGTCGGAATGAAACGCGATGTGGAGAAAGCCACGCTTACCCGACCAGGTCGGGTCGGAAAAAATAGAGAAAGGGAAAGGACGTATGGATCTTCTTGCTTGCTAAACCACTCCGAATGCTTATTCCGATCCGGTTTTAATCTGCCAAACATGAATGTCTTCTCCGAACTAAACAATACACAAATCCGAACCGATCCCAGCTATATGCACACCCGATCCGAACCCAACAATGAACGCACCGAACCGAATGATATGCATATTCCAACTCAAAGCATTAGACTTTATCCAACCAGGGTTAATCAATGCTTGACATAATCTTCGACTTAATGAACAGTTAGGATAGTGCCTCGCGGACATAAACGAGAATTAAGAACAACTCTGACTATCACTTTCTCTTCAAAGCTTCGTCTTACATTGCTGTACTTTTATTTTGCATTTCCCACATTTGCTGCACACACTTTAGTTCACACACATACACAAAGGGGGGCACGGGATAATTTACTCTAATCCGTGCTATTGCTTCTTCAATAGTTCCATGACAATGAGGCCCAGACGCTCTTCCCGTCTAGCTGAGAGGAAAGAAGCCCCGGAAACTTCTAACAAAATCACTCTTGGGGATATATCTTCTTCGTCTGATCCGGAATGGGACAGTGAGGGTCCAGATTACGAGGTTGGTCATCGGGAAAGCGACGAGGTGTCTTCAGAGAATGAAGTTTCTCTGGGTTTCGAGGAGGAAGGAGGGATTGGTGATAATCGAGCACCCGATGAATTTGAATCAGCCATCATATTGGAATCACCCTCGGACTCCGTTGAATCAACAATTGACAATGATCGACTTGTTCGAATTTGTCTAAAATATGGAATAATGAAAAGGGACACCCTAGTGCCCTCACGCTCTGACCGTCCCCACAACCCTCCAGAAGGATATATGACGGTCACTCGATTGATGTGCATGGTCGGCGCCATTCCTCCATTCTCTCCTTTCATCGTTGATTTCTTAAGACAAATGCGGATTGCCCCCATGCAGTTGCATCCCAATTCATATGCCTATTTGCATACCTTGTACATAGCATATCGTGAAATCCTAGGCGTAGAGCTCACGTTCGATGATGTTCATTTCTTCTATAATTTCAAGCACCGGACTAGAGAAACTCCATCTTTCTGCTACTTTGAATCAGTCCCGAAAAGGAAGATAATCTCTACACCATTTAGCAGTAAAGCTGGAGATTCCAGACTAGAATGGTTCTATATAAAGCAACAGTCTGGATGCGCCAGGAGATGGACAAAATCAAGTAAAGCGTTGATTTTCTGAACCCGGACTCTATACACTTGAATCATTACCCTGACCTGTTTTCCTTTTTGTTTGCAGTCGACAATCCCAAACAGATATCAGATCAGGTGTTCTTTGATCGGATGCACCGACTTCTTAATGGCGATCAAAAATTCTTGACTATCGACGAGGTCCTTAAAGATGAATACCTTCCCTTTCATGGGCTGCTATCCGTGTTTCGTAGCATCGGCCATGGGACGGTCCCTTACGCATACATTCCTCCAGTGGAGGTAGTTCCAGAGATAGGAGAAGGCTCGGGAATTCCTACAGCTCCTCTTCAAACTTCACCTTCTCCCTCTTCCACACAAGATGATGAATTGGCTAATCTGGCCGAAAAACATCGTGAAGGGTATATTGCCCCCGAGGAAACTACTTCTCTAGACAAGTCAAAATCTTCCCAAAAGTCGCCACTTCACGCTTCCGAAGGGGATGTTCCTAGCACTGATGAGCACATATTTCAGGGTTTGGGGGATCTCCCCTTACCTGAGACTATATATACTTCAGAGGATTTCAGGAAGGATCCTTTAGTCTTCACTTCTTCCGAAGAAACTACTCCCGCTAAGGCCAAAGAACCTGCCCGCACTAGTCTAGCTTCAGACTCGGGTTGGTTGGGGGGACACACACCACTTAGGATGCACTTTACACCACAGCATTAGCATTCGTTGCACTTCTTTCTTCATGAATCCATTAATTCTAAACTTCATTTATTTTATCGTGCAGGTACAATGTCTCGATCCTACTACGATATAAGAAAACTTCGTCGCAGCATGTCCAATCCTCCTCAGGATGTCGAGTATGATCGTCGGGATGACCGTGGTAGGGAGGAGAGAAGACCTTATGATCCCTACCGTTCTTGACCCTCACGTTCCCGCTCACCAGTCCGATCTGAACAAGAGAAATATAAGAGCTATCAAAGCCGTAGGGAGGAGGACAGACCACAATCCAAAGACTCCTCCTCTTCCTATGAGAAACGCAGTAGAGAGAAAAGTCCTCCAAAGGAAACCGGGTCTCGAAGTAAGCAAAAGGTCCCTGCGACTAAACGACCTAGGACAGACAAGGAGACTACAGAATCCTCTTCAGGAAGGGACACTGAATTGACAATCCTCGCCCCTCCTCCACCAGATGCGGGAACTGCCATAAAGCGGGCATATTTAAAAGAGCAATTTCCCGAACACTACTTCGAAACTCTGACTTTTTTACCTGCCCTTGAACCTATTTCATCTGATTGGGCAGAAGAGGCCAAAGCAAAGATTGATGCGGTGCAAAAACAATATACTGAGATGTTCAAATATTCGCGCAATCTTTCTAGAATCATTCGCACTCTAATCACAAATACTGATTCAATGCAAAAGACTGCGGAGGAGGATACTAAGGCCTTAAAAGCTTTAGGAAAAGATTTGGAAGATACTCAAGCTCAGTTAGCGGTCGCTCAAAAGGACGCTTCTAATTTCAAACAACAATTCGAGGATATGCAAAAGCGCTATCACGATTTGCTTGAATCTCATACTCAGGAGCGTTCTGAATTAAAAAAGCAAGCTGACGAGGCCAAGTCCGAAGCTGCTAAGACACGCCTTGCTTATGCTGAGCTTGAGCAGAAAAACGCCGAGTTAGCTAAGAGGAGTGCTGAATTAGAAAAGAAGAATGCTGACTTGGCTTCAAAGTTGTTGGAGGCAGAGAACAGGGCTGCTCTGGCCGAGGGCAATGTGGAGTGTGCTATTAAATCTGCGGAGGAAACCCGCAAGCAACTATCGGAGGCGGAGGCTGATATTCAGGGCTTCGGCGAGCTAATGATTGAATTCTTCGCACACATTATTCGTCGTCGAAACATTTCTTGGATCGAGGACTATCCATCCACTCTGGTTCAAGTATGGAATCAAATCGTTGAGTGGGAAAAAGAAGAACTTAAGGTCGATTCTCTTGATGAAGATAAACTGATAGAGAAATACTTGAGAGACGATGAACCGGAGCGCCTAGCTGAAGGGCGCCGCCTTATTGCTGAGGCCATGGAAGAAGAGAGACGTAAGTCTAAACAAAAAACCACTCTTAAAGCCGGTTCCTCTTCTTCTGCTCCTGCAACCCCCGAAGTAGAAGGGTATGATCCCGAAAATCCGGGAATTCCCCGAACAACTCTGCTATCTCCCATTCCTGAAATAACCCCAGAAGTAGTGGTCACCCCCGCTGGAAAGTCTTCGGAAGGTATCCCTATCTTTTCTCCTCAATTTGCCAAAGCTATTACTACCTTTCGCTACGTGATTGAACATTCGATGAGAGACCCTTTGTTTTCGCCTGAGTTGATAACCGATGTTTCTCATTCTGTAGGTGTTGAATCATCCGCAAAGACAGATGCAGCTCAAGGAGCTGTCGCTGGGACAAAGCCCGCTGATAGGGCCAAAGAAGGGGAAGACAAGGCTGCTTCCATTGACTTGAGGGAAGGAAGTGAGCCAACTAAGGTCACCACTCCCCATGATGAAGAAATGATAGCAGCTTTGAAGGACGACGGCGGAGACGGGGGGCATGATGAGGAACCAGAAGTCGCAATAACCGGGGAGTCAAAAAGTGCTGACGACGTTACCTTGGCTGCAATGAAGGCTGACCAAGACAAGCGTTTGCAATTAAAGGCCGAAGAACTAGACCCTGAGGTCCTCAAGCCCCTCGCAGTTGTGGATGCGGGTTCAAGGTTAGTTGTTAAGCTCTCAACTAGATCTATTACCGAAGAACTTGCTAAAAAATCTTCTCTTGATTCCAGTGTCCCGCCCTCCGGAAAGAAGTCTACTGGCTCCAGTACCGCATCTTCAGGGAAAAAGAAATCGAAACGAATCTTGACTGAAGCCGAGAAGGAAGCAAAGGATGCGGAAAAAGCCGCCAAGAAATCTAAGGCTCATTCCAAACCCAAATAGTGGGTTCCCCTGCATCTTTTTAGCATCTTTGTGAACCAATAATTGCTGCTACAAAAGCAGCTCCTGCAGTTTCTTCTTTAGTTATTTCCCTGTACAAATTCATTCATTTGTAAATAAAAATAATTCACTTTCTGCAATGTTTATTTGTTGGTAGTTCTGCACTTATGTAAAAATGCATGTCTATAGTTATGAAACGAAACTGTGGAGGGGGGAAATATGTGTATGCATATGTGTCCCCAGTCAATTTCCACAAGTTATTCAATGCTTAACCATGCAATCTGAATGCTCCCAATTTTCTGACGGGATAGCACTTCCTGTGTCGTCAGTACCTGTCGTTTTTTCTGGCATTTCTTTTATACTCTCCCTCTTTCTCTTGAGAGTTAGAGTTCGAGTTCAGTCATCTGTTTATTCCCCGGTCGTTCAACGGGGAAAGACTTCTTTCTCGGCGCTCAGTCGGAGACGCCTTTATACTCTCTTTCTCTCTGGAAAGTTAGAGTTAGGAGGAGAATTTCTTTTTCAGCGCTCAGTCGGAGACGCTTTTATACTCTCTCTCTTTCTCTGGAGAGTTAGAGTTAAGAAGAGAATTTCTTTTTCATCGCTCAGTCAGAGACGCTTTAATACTCTCTCTCTTTCTCTGGAGAGTTAGAGTTAAGAATGTCGTTTTCTCATTCTTTTATGTCTTATTGCACAAATAATCGTTGTGCTTCTTTTTATGTCTAAACTGTTTTCAACCTTTTTAGGCTTTCAGCTATCCTGTATTTTATAATCACAACAGAATAACTGATGAATGTAAATGCGTAAAAGTAAATAACACACAATATTTTTATAGTGGTTCAGCTAAGTCGTAGCCTACATCCACTTTATAGTCCTTTATTCATATCATCAGGTTTTCCCAAGGCAAGGCATGCCTTATTACAGAGTTCACAGGAAAAATAACAAAAAGTACAGCATTTCTAATCCAAATATCGCATTAAGTGTTGGGCATTCCATGCTCTGGGGACTTCTTCGCCATCCACGGTCGTTAACTTGAAGGTTCCTTTTTCAAGTTTCCGTTGAATGACGAAAGGTCCTTCCCATTTCGGACCAAGGTGAGGAAGGGATGGAAAAACTCTCTTTAGCACCAAATCTCCTGGTTCAAAAGTTCTGAGGCGAACTTTTTTATCATAATAGCGTGCCATCTGACGCCGATGTCTTGCCGCACGCAAATCTGCTTCGTCCCTCTTCTCTTCGACTTCATCAAGAGACTCAAGTAAAAGCGCCCGATTTGTCATCGGGTCATAATATGTCACCCTGTGGGAAGGAACTTCTAGCTCAACTGGAATCACAGCTTCTGAGCCAAAGGAGAGAGAGAAAGGGGTATGACCGGTAGCCGTTTTAAATGTTGTTCGATATGCCCACAAGGCTAGGGGCAATTCATCAACCCACTTTGCCTTTGCACGCTCTAACCACTTCTTGAGGATGGATTTTATTACCTTGTTTATTGCCTCTACTTGCCCATTCGATTGCGGATAGGCAACTGCAGTATATCGTTTGTCTATCTTATACTTCTGGCAAAAATTTCTGAACTCAGTGCTATCAAATTGGGTCCCGTTGTCAGTAATAATCGTCCTTGGGATCCCGAATCGGCATATAATATTTCTGACTACAAAACTTATCACCTTTCTTGTTGTGATCTTAGTCAAGGGCTAAGCTTCCACCCACTTCGTAAAATAGTCCACGGCTACTATTGCATACTTAGCTCCTCCTTTTGCAATTGGTAAAACTCCAATGATATCAATTCCCCATGTGGCAAATGGCCAAGGGCTCACCATTGATTTAAGCTGGGTTGACGGTGCCCTGGGGATTTTGGCGAATCTCTGGCACTTATCGCAGCGTCGTGAATAATCAGCTGCATCTCTGTTGATCGTAGGCCAGAAGTATCCGTACCGCAATATTTTCTTTGCTAAGGTTTGACCTCCTGTATGATCTCCACACTCACCTTCGTGTACTTCTCTTAGTACACGCTTGATGTCGTCGTGTGCGATACATCGCAACAGGGGCATAGAAAATCCTTGTCTATAGAGAGTATCGTCTTGTATAACATATCTGGTAGCTTTGCGAACTACAGCTCTTTTCTCACTCTTCTTCGATGGGAGTGTCCCATTCTTAAGAAAATTCTTAATTGGAGTCATCCATGACTCCTTCTCTGGTTCCGCTTCAAGAGCGAATTCAATTTCCATTGACTCAAAGCTTGGCGACTCCAACGTTTCAATTGGAATTACCTCAGTCTCTTCTGGATTGTCGGAACTAGCCAGTTTTGCCAATCTATCCGCTTTCTGGTTTTCAACTCTGGGAATATGTGTTATGTTGTACCGCTCTAAGCTATTCAATTGCTCTTTCACTTTCTTGAGGTAGGCGATAAGTCGAGGTCCTCGAGCCGCGAATTCCTCTCGCACTTGACAAACAACAATTTTGGAGTCACAAAATATGTCTATCATTTTTACTCCAAGATCTTTAGCAAGTTTCAGCCCGGCAATCAGGGCTTCATATTCAGAGTCATTGTTAGTTGCCGAAAATTCTAATCGCAGGGCGTAATATAACAACCGTCCCTCGGGAGTAACTAAGACAATTCCAGCTCCGGACCTTCGGTCATTCTTAGCTCCATCTGTATATAATTTCCACGGATTCATTTCTAGCTCTTCCTCAGATTTAACCACTCGGTCATTGATTATTTCCTCCTCTGGAATGGTGAACTCCGCAATAAAGTCTGCTAGAGCTTGCCCCCTGATTGACTTTCGTGGTTGAAAATTCAAATCAAACTGACTTAGCTCTATGTTCCATTTGATCAACTTTCCCGATGCTTCGGGTCTCTGCAATACCTGCCTCAAGGGCTGGTCGGTGTATATGGTTATTGGATGGGCTTGGAAATAATGACGAAGTTTTCGGGAGGCGATCAGGAGGCTGTAAGCGAGCTTCTCAATTTTTGGGTAATTGCGCTCTGCCGCTGCTAATTTCTTACTCACATAATACACCGGCCTTTGTACTTTGTTTTCTTCTCGAACCAGAGCCGTGCTGACAGCATGAGCCGAGACTGCCAAATAAACAAATAATTCTTCGTGATCTACGGGCTTTGATAAAATCGGCGGTTTCTCTAGCAGTTCTAACAGATTTTGAAAGGCCTCAACACAATCCTGAGTCCACTGGAAGTTCTTCTTTCCCCTTTTTATCAAATCAAAAAACGGAACACATTTATCTGTGGCTTTGGAGATGAATCTACTCAGCGCCGCTACTTTCCCTGCCAGACTTTGGACGTCTTTAATTCTCCTCGGCTCTTCGATGTTTCTAATCGCTGCTATCTGGCTAGGGTTGATTTCAATTCCTCGGGAACTCACAATAAAGCCAAGGAACTTTCCCGATGCCACTCCAAATGAGCATTTCAGAGGATTCAATTTCATCCGATACTTTCGCAAGATGCCAAACATTTCCGCTAAGTCTTGCGTATGACTGGAAGACTGCTTTGATTTGACAAGCATATCATCCACATAAACTTCCGTAGTTTTTCCTATTTGATCATAAAACATTCTATTTACCAAGCGCTGATAAGTAGCTCCAGCGTTTTTTAACCCGAATGGCATTACAACATAACAATATAGCCCCAAATTCGTAATGAAACTCGTATGCTCTTGGTCTGGTACGTGCATAGGAATTTGGTTGTATCCAGAGTATTCGTCCATGAAAGAAAGAAGTTCATGACCTGTTGTCGAATCTACAAGCTGGTCAATCCTGGGGAGTGGGAAACTATCTTTCGGGCAAGCTTTATTTAAATCTGAGAAGTAAATACAAGTCCGCCACTTTCCGTTTGGCTTCTTTACTAAAACGGGATTCAATATCCAGTCGGGATATGTCGAATCTCGAATAAATCCATTCTGCTTCAACTTCTCTACTTCCTCTTTGAGAGCAGCTGACCTCTCTGGGCCCAGCATGCGTCTCTTTTGCTTCACAGGTGGATGCTTCGGATTTACATTCAATTTGTGACTTATAATGGATGGCGATATCCCACACATGTCAGCATGGGTCCAGGCAAACACGTCCAGGTTTGCCTTCAAGAAGTCCGTTAGTTCTTTAGCACGACGTGGATCCAATTGAGAACCAATCTTCAAAACTTTCGTCGGATCAGCTTTATCAATGGGAATTTCCACTGTCGCTTCATTAGGAGTTGCGTTCCTAGCCTCTGGTTCCTCGTCTTTTCTGGGATCCAGGTCTTCAGGCGTTCCTTTGGGCAACTCCTTCGAGGTCAATCTCTCTAATTGCTATGCCGAGTCCCCCTTTGAGGGAGACGAGGCATCCTTACTTTCAACGTTAAGTCCTTTCATCAACATCTTTAACTCGGCCACATAGCAGGCCCGTCCAGAAACCTGATCCCCTCTCATTACTCCAGTTCCAGCTTCGGTTGGGAACTTAAGTAACAAGCACCAAGGGGCGATACAAACTCTAAATTCAGCGAGGGCAGGTCTCCCCAAAAATGCGTTATATGGCGAATCTACGTCCAATACTACGAACTGAAGCATTCGCACTCTTCTACGTTCTCCTTGCCCCAGGGTTACGGGCAACTCTATGTATCCCATGGGAGCTGTCGTCGCTCCGTTGAAGCCTCTAATCCATCCCTCACAAGGCTTCAGATCTTCGGACTCAAGCTTCATTTGATCAAATGACTTCTTGAACAAAATATTAACGGAACTCCCGTTGTCTACTAATACCTTATGGACCAGGGCCGGTCCAATGGTGGTAGTAATAACCAACGGATCATTGGTGGGTGATTGTATCCCAGTATTGTCTCGGCTTCGAAATACCACGTCATTGAACATGGTCTTCTGTTGTTTTATAGGGGCGACATCTTCCAAATCATCACCTTCATTCACGTCTAGATGCTTGGCAGCATTCACATATTGTTCCATTGACCTAAAACTTCGGATTGCCGGGTGAGGTCCGCCTACAATGGAGTTGATGACAATTCCTTTACCTTTCTGCTGCGCTGTAGGCTTGGGAGCAGGTAGGATTTGTTTTGGTGCCTGCTCCCCTAGCCCCCTGTCCCTCGGGGCAACCTTGTACTCATCCAACTTTCCTTCACGCAGCAGCTTTTCAATTACATCCCTCAAATGCCGACATTCATTGGTCGAATGCCCATGAGTTCCGTGAAACAAGCAAAATTTCCCTGTCGCCATTTCTTTCTCGGTCGAATCACGAGGTGGCGGTCTTTTGTACTGCAACACATTGTACGTATCCAGGTAAATATTTTCCAGGGTGTCGTTCAATGGTGTATAATTCTCGTAGATCTGGAATCGGGGTCTTTTGTTGGGGTCACTTCCCCTATTTCTGTTTCTTCTGTTACCGCTCGCATTACGGTTATTGTTGTTGTTTCCCCCACTTCCAGTATTGCTATTTCCACCCTTGTTTCCTACATTTACTTCAACCTTGCCAGAATTCTCCCCCGACTGCTTCACGGCGATATTACTCTGCACATTCTCCTTTGAAGCCGTCTCAGACTTTCTCTTTCGATTTGCCCTGGCCTCCTCTCGCCTTAAATAAATATCGGCTTTTTCGTAGAATATTTCCCTTGTGGGGGGTGTCTTCCCAGAAAGGTAGTCTCCAAACTCAGATTCAGGATCGACTCCTTCCTTCAATGCCATCAGAATAGTGGGCTCATGCGGGTCACTGACCTCAGTTACAGCTTGGTTAAAACGATCAAGATATGCCCTTAAAGATTCTCCTGGTGCCTGTTTGATTCTCGATAATTCAATAACACTTTTGGACTTTCGGGCATGTAGTCGGAACTGGTTCATGAAATGCTCGCTTAGTTCCTTGTAATTAGAAATCGAATGAGGAGGAAGTCGGGTAAACCAGAACAATGCCACATCTTTTAGGTAGATTGGGAATGCTTTGCACTTCACTTCATCTGGGGCAGCAGCAACATTCATGAGCCACGAATACCTCATCAAATGCTGTCCCGGATCAGTCCTTCCGTTGTACTTGTCCATTTGTGGCAAGTTAAAGCGTTGGGGAAATTGGAAGTCGAGGATATCATCGGTGAACGGAGTATGGCTTCGCTCAATGCCATAGTCTTCATTTGTATAATTCCGGCTCTCGGACATAATTTGGCGAACCATTGCCTGTACATCAGCATTAGTTAGGGGTCGCTCAGGTTCCCTGGCCCTAGTGTCCGAGCTCCTTCTGGGCTCTCGCTCAGGAGATGCTCTTCTTCTTCGAGCTGCCTCTGCTCGATTCCGTTCCCTGCGTTCCCGGTCGATCTCGGGAAGAGGGGACTGGAGTCTTTGCCCCCGAGTGGGGTCATCGTTTCCTAATGCTCGTGCGATATCTTCACGAGATCCCAAAGATCCAAATGTCAGCTGCTCCACATTCTGAGGTCGTTCGAGTGGCCTTCGTTCACGAGGCCTCTCTTCCTCGGAAGATGAAGATTGGTCTACTGGTGTGTGACGAACCGGTGATGGAGTTCTTTGCCGACGGAGTTCACTAATCTCCCGACTCATGAGCCTCATATTTTCCTGCATCATGAGATTAGTGCGTTCATGAACTTTCATAGCTTCCCTTGTGCTCTCAAGCATGTCAAGCAAGCGCGAAAAGTCTCCTTGAGTGATGGGCGCAGATGGATTGACCTGATCACCAACCCTGGCAGCTGGAATTGGAGCATTCGTGGGGGCTCGAGTAGAGGTTCCAGCTTCACCAAGCATCGGGTCGGGTCGGAGGTAAGAGGTCGGATCGGATCGGAGCTGGGGTGCCTGGTCGGATCGGTATGCAGCGAGCAGCTCGGGTCGGTTCAGATTGGGGGAATGCACTGCTTCCGAGACTCCTACCCGGATCGGGTCGGAGCTCTCCCCCTGCTGTCGGCTCGGATTTCCTGCATTGATTCTTCCTGCTGCTGAACTCTGCCCCCGAGACCTTGTTACAACAGCATTTTGCTGATCTTCGCCAGCTCCATTTCCTCGAACAGACTGAACTTCCTTGCCTTTTCCTTTGGCCATGAGTCTTTGATAATCACTTCAACGAATGTAAAAAAGCGGAGAAACTTAAGGATTCACTTCTTTGAACTCAACGGTCCAAAAAGTAGAAAGAGATCCCGGAAAATAAAGAATTTAGATGAGGGTTCTCAGTGAAAGCACCAAAATGTTAGACCCAAAAGTGGTTCTAACACCCAAATTGATTAAGAACAAGATAAAATGAGATAAAAATAAAAATGAACACACAGGATTTATAGTGGTTCGGCGAAGAAATGCCTACGTCCACTTATCTTTCACTATATTCAATAATTCAGTTGAGAATACAATGTAATTGTCACTTGACTTCACTCACAACTCACTTTTGTTCACTCAATTGACTAAAACAAGAAATGAAAGATGATTTGGATTCTCCGGGAGTAATGGAATTCGGATAATGGAGGTAGTTGAATTCTCAAAGTGCTGAAAAAAGATCCTTCTCTTTGTCTCCAGACGGGGTATTTATAGGTGTGAATTTGCTTGAAACTTGATCCGGGTCGGGCCACGTGTCATCCATCGCACTCTCTTCGGGTTCGGATGAACTATCATGTTGACAACACATCAAAGGGAAGGACGTTATGGGTATGAACTGGTCATAGCCGGTCTGGATATCCAGGCGCTTTTGCAGGAGAATAACATGGATCATGGGTGCGGGTCGGAGACGTGCAGATAAGGGGTTCGGATCGGGATACCCGATCCGAACCGGATTGGCTTGGGTGCGACTCTCCTTCTCTAACCTGTTCCACTCCGTTCCACTGTTGTGGAAAACAGGTGGCTTTCCGATCCATTTGAGATTTAGTTGCCTTCCGATCCGATTAGATATGCCTTACCAATCTACTCAGTAAGAGATCACCGATCCGAACAGAGGACTCTATCCGATCCGAACCGATATGTTGCTCTGACCCGACCCGAACAACTGCAGCTATCAATCTGAATTGTAGTGTTTTCCTCCAATCCGAACCGAAGTCTTATAATTAAAAATACCCTTCAATGTTTGGTTTCTTGACTTTGTGTTGCCTATTTCACAAAGTAGGCTAACAGTCTTATTAAAGCCTTGACCTCTCACATTAGACAGGTATTGTTGTGGCTGCCTGTTGCCGGTTGGTTCCGGGCAGTCTTACGCCACAACTCAGTCTAACCTCGGGTCCTTATTGGGCTCCATGTTTAACCTCCCACATTGGATAGGTATTGTTGTGACTACTGGACAGCCGGGCGGTTCCGGGCAGATTCACATCACAACTCAATCCAACCTCGGGTTAAACACATCGTATGTTCTACATTTACATATTTTGTCTTTCTTCTTTATTTTCTTATATGTAAATATTTGCGGCCCATTATTAAGTTAATGGTGTAAAGGTTACACCAATCATGGGCCCAACCCATACTTGAATTTGGGCCCTTCTATTTTATATTTTCATTCATTAGTAATTTTAACCCAACGTTATTTTCCCCCGTTTAACACGTCCGTTTATTATATATATGTTGGGCTTAGCCTTTTAAAGCCCAACTTAGCCATGCGGAAAGGGGAGGCTTAAAGCGTGATTACATACACGGAAAGGGGAATGTGAACGCATGAACTTGCAATATGACGTTGGAAATACAAAATAGAAACTGGTGTACTTGCATAGTAGTGACATATACTTTGGTCATAAAGCATAAGTGACATGAATCAAACCATGTAAACTTGTAGTTAAGTTAAGAATATCACTATCGACACATAGGCTTTAACTACAACATAAACCTATATTTTATTCAGGCATAATGTCAAACATAAGCAAATCATGTTCATAAGATTACATGTTTACAAAGGTGTTTACTTTTGTTACTAACACAAAAGTATAGTTCAACTTAATCATGATTAAATCTTTTCACATGGCATAATTATTTCTAACATGAAATCATGATTTTTACTTTAGTCATGCAAACTTGCAAAAAGGGATTTTTGAATCTACCCTAGCTATGTACCACATATATCATCATATAATTCTTGTAAACAATATTGACTTAACATGGATTTCAATTATGTAAAATATCAATCATAGCCTAGTCATATTCATAAGTTTGCAAATAGGTTTCCTAATACAAAAGCATGACTTAATGATGCCAAATTTTCAACATAATTTCATATGGACTATGATAACCCAAACTTATTCCAATTACTTCACAAAAATGATGTTTGTATAAAAATACACATTATGATGGCATAGTAGCAAAACCCCAAACTTGTATGAGTTTCAATTAAACAACTACATACATGTAGCTTCAACAAGGATTACATAATTTGCGAATATTCCAAACGTATACTTGCATAAAACTACCGCATGTAGTTTTTCATAACTGAATAACATAATTCGAGAATATCCAAACATATACAATATTCCAAATCGATAGTAACGCACAAATTATGAATTATTTATCACCACAACCAAGTATACAAACCAACACAGTTATTTGTTCATACCAAAGTAATACTCTACTTACAATGGTGAGGCGAATTCTCAAATTTAGGGATTTGAAGATGCGATTTGATTTGATTGAGTTGCTTTATGCTTTAGAATTTGCCTCCTAATCCTCTCTCCAATTGGTGGCTACCCCTAGTCGTTCCTCAGCAACATGGCGGCTTTGTTCTTATTTTTAAATGAATAGATTAGGGTTGAGTCTAGGGTCCTTTTTATAAGGGAAATGAACTGATTAGGACCATTGATGTTGCTTGGATTGATCGTAGCCATTCATCCTAAGGAGAGACCAATTAGAGCCTGCCACCTAGCCCTAATGACAAAGCAGACCACAGAAAATCGATCAACATAGAATAGGCCAGCCAGTTTGGACTGGGTTCGACCTGGCTCTGGACCAGGTCGACATGCCTGTCGACAGCCCTGTCGACAGCCCTGTCGACCTGGTTAGGCCAGGTCGACAGCCCAGTCGACCTGGGTGCGTTAGGCGGGTGTTCTTCCGCCTTGGCCCATTGGGCCCCATTTTGGAATTTTAAACTGTTTTATTCTGTTTGAATTTTAAACTTAATTCAGAAACTTCCGAAGGCCATATCTTCTTCATACGGACTCCGTTTTTCGAAAACTCGGACTCTATTTCGCGTATTTTTCCGAGACAAACGCAATGGCGTATCCCGTTTCCCTTAGTTCTTTGATTTCAAATTGATTATACTTTAATTTGTGAATTTCACAGTTATAGAATTCGCGGGGTGTTACATTCTCCCCCACTTAAAAGGATTTCGTCCCCGAAATCTTCAAGTTAGGAGGAATGTATATCCTAACATCCAATCATCCATCTACTCATCCATCAAACACGAGCATCCATTGTCCTTAAAAGACTTCTAATGCTTCATGATCATATGCGAAGTGTGTGTGTACATGTACTTATCTAATGCAAAATCAGGCGGTCTACTGATTCAGTTGACCTCCTTAATGCGAATTATGTAAGTGCCATGAATCCATTATGTATGCAAAATTTCCTATTCTTGATTCTACATGAGTGCACAATCATTCAATGCAACATCCACATGACAACACATTAAAGTTCAACCACATATAAATGCAAACATATATGCATATGCAATATGAAGTGACTGAGCCGATCTAAAACCTAGATTGTGTGTGTATATGCAACCACGAGCAACCACTAGTAATCACTTGCAACCACTTGCAACCATCATCCATAACATGTTTCAATTACATGTTTCCATCCAAAGGGTTTCTACCTAAAAGATAGGGTCGAGGAAATATACCTAAAAAGATAGATAAAAGCGCAACTTAAGGAAAAGGAAAGATCAAGGATGTACCCTCGAACAGAAAAGGGTAGGCAGTGCGTATTCTAGCTTCAGTTTCCCAAGTCGCGTCTCCCTCGGCGTCGCTCCACTGAACTTTGACGAGCTTGACTTCACGGTTGCGTAGTTTCTTCACTTCCGTTCCTAATATGCGTGTTGGAACTTTTCTTATGGTTGCTTCGTGTTCCACTTCGGCCTCTTCGAGGATATTTGGCTCTACCACCTCAGCAGATTCATGTAGACATTTTCGGAGATGTGAAACGTGAAAAACGTTGTGGACTCCAGCCAACTTCTCGGGTAGCTCTAATCTATAGGCCATTTTCCCAATTTTCTCGATGATAGGGAATGGCCCTACGAACCTTGGTGCTAGCTTTCCTGTGGTTCCAAAACGAACAACGTTTCTTAGTGGTGATACCTTGAGAAAAACTCTGTCTCCAACCTCAAATTCAAGGTCGGTCCTTCTCTTGTCGGCATAGGACTTTTGTCTGTCTTGGGCCGTCTTCATCCTTCTTCGTATTAAGTCTACTTTCTCTGAAGTCTCTCGGATCATATCTGGTCCAAGTATGAGCTTATCAGTAGACTCCCACCAACAAGTGGGCGATCGGCACGGTCTTCCATATAAAGCTTCGAAGGGCGCCATTCCGATGGTTGCTTGATAGCTGTTGTTGTATGCAAATTCCACCAAAGGAAGGTGGTCTTCCCATGTCCCTCCGAAGTCAAGGACGCATAGCCTTAAAAGGTCTTCCAAAACTCTGTTCACTCTCTCTGTTTGGCCGTCTGTTTGGGGATGATAGGCTATGCTCAAGCATAACTGCGTTCCTACTGCTTCTTGCAGACTCCGCCAAAACTCGCTGGTGAAGATGGGGTCTCGGTCACTAACAATGCTAGATGGTATTCCATGGAGTCGAACGATTTCCTTGAGGTAAAGTGATGCTAGGGATGAGGCAGTTCTCTTACTTTTGACAGGTAAAAAGTGGGCGCTCTTAGTAAGCCTATCCACTATTACCCAAATGCTAGTGTTGCCTCTCCTAGACCTAGGCAGCCCATCGATGAAGTCCATTGAGATGCTATCCCACTTCCACTGCGGGACCTCCAGAGGATGTAGCAGTCCGCCAGGCTTTTTCTGTTCCGCCTTAACCTGTTGGCACACCATACACTTAGAAACGAACTCTGCCACTTCCTTTTTCATGCCGTTCCAGAAGAAAGTCCTTTTTATATCTTTGTACATTTTATCTCTGCCTGGGTGTATCGTCATCTTGGAGTGATGTGCTTCCTCGAGAACCTTCTTTACTAAATCTTTTGTCTGTGGGACGCATAGTCTTCCGTCTCGCCTTAGCAAACCCTTATCGTCGATGGAGTATCTGTTGAGGTGACTTGAAGTCTCACCCCTAATTAGCCTATCAATTGTTTCCACAAGCTGAGGGTCTTCGCGTTGTGCTGTCCCTACTGAATCCACTAAAGTTGGGCGCACTTCGAGAGATGCTAGTAAGCCTGGTACGAAATCGGAGGAAGGCCTAAAGTCGAAGCTGGCTATAAACTCTAGGCTTTGTCTTTCAACAAACAACGGGCTTAGGGTCAATTTCTTTCGGCTCAACGCGTCTGCCACTACGTTGCCTTTGCCCGGAGTGTAGGAGATTTCGAAAACGTACGAGGCAAGAAACTCCATCCATCTTTGTTGCCTCAAGTTAAGATCCTTCTGCGAGAAAAGATATTTCAACGATTTATGGTCAGTGTAAAGTTCGAACTTCTCACCTAGGAGATAGTGTCGCCAAGACTTGAGTGCAAAGACGATGGCGGCTAACTCAAGATCGTGGGTTGGGTAGTTCTTTTCGTGCACTTTCAACTGCCTCCCGCCATAAGCTACTACCCTTCCTTCTTGCATTAAGACGGCGCCTAGCCCTGTCCCACATGCATCCGTATAAACAGTGAACATCTTGCTCCCATCTGGCAGCGTCAAAACTGGGGCTGTTGTGAGAGCCCTTTTCAGTCGTTGGAAAGCAAACTCGCAATCCAAATCCCAATTGAACACTAGATTCTTCTTAGTCAATTTCGTGAGTGGAGCTGAGATTTTCGCAAAATCCCTTATAAACTTTCGATAGAAACCTGCTAGTCCTAGAAAGCTTCGGACCTCAGTTGCATTCCTTGGTGTCTTCCAATCCTGTACCGCCACTACCTTAGCAGGGTCCACTGCTAACCCTTGTTTGGATACTATGTGCCCAAGGAACCTCACCTCTTCTCTCCAAAAGTGGCATTTGGAGAATTTGGCTTTTAGTTGATGGACTCGCAAAGTTTCCATGATTTCCCTTAAGTGCTGAGCATGTTCCTCTTCACTCTTTGAGAAGATAAGGATATCATCTACGAAGACCACTACGAATTTGTTGAGGAAATCTCTAAATACCCTACTCATCAGGTCCACGAAGTAAGCAGGTGCATTTGTCAAGCCGAAAGGCATGACAAGCCATTCAAAGAAGCCGTCTGGGGTTCTGAACGCCGTTTTATCGATGCTATCTTCAGCCACCCTTAGCTGATGAAAACCGGTTGCTAAATCGAGTTGGGAGAAAACAGATGCTCCTACAAGCTGGTCAAACAAATCGTCAATTCTAGGGAGAGGGTGCCTATTCTTTTTCGTTAGCTTGTTGAGCTCCCTATAGTCAACACATAGACGGAGTGAACCATCCGCCTTTGTAGCGAACACCACTGGAGCGCCCCATTCTGAAATGCTCCTCCTAATGAACCCCTTTTTTAGAAGCTCTTTAATCTGTTTACTGAGCTCTTTCCTTTCCCGTGGAGCCATGTGTCTAACGGGTAACGCAACGGGCTTTGCATTATCTACAAGATATATGCGGAAGTCTATTTCCCGCTTCGGAGGCAAGCCCTTTACCTCTTCGAAGGCATCCGGATATTCCCGGACCACTCTAACTGATTGCAAATTTTCAACAGAGGCATCTAGCGATTCAAGATAACTAAGCATAACCGCGTATGAGGGATTACAAGAAATTTCCAAAGTATTACCGAGCTGGGTTAGGAGCCTAACAACCCTTTTCTCACAATCAAGGATGGCCCCATTACTGGATAGCCAATCCATACCCAAAATCAAACCATAACCCGAAAAGCCCAAAACAAAGGCACTACATTGAAATTCTACACTTAGAATAGAAATTTTCAATCCTAAACAGATCATAGAAAAATGAGCTGGGCCCCCAATTGGGTTTGAAACAATTAAGGGGTCCTCTACCATACTAGTTTTTAGGTGCAGAGATTCTACTAGAGCAGACGAGATAAAGGAGTGTGATGCGCCAGAATCAAATAAAGTGCGAACGGGGTGATCATAAAGATAAACTACACTTTCTACAGAAGTATTTATACCTCGCTGTTGCAGAGGTGGCGCTTCCAGCACATGAACCTGTGCCCCTGGGGTGGATCCAGCCCTCTGCCCCTGTCCTCGTTTCTTTGGGCAGTCCTTAGCCCTGTGGCCTGTCTCACCGCAAGAAAAGCACCCACCATTCTCCTTGGCCTTCTTTTTCCGGCAGTCCTTTACTAAGTGCCCCACTTTGCCACAGAAATTGCACTTCCTCTTCTCTTTGTTGCCTTTCCCGCCCTTCTTAAAGTCTGTCTTCTTAGGCTGCAAACCCTCTTTCTTCCCTTGAGAGCTTTCTGCCTTTGTCTCCTTCTTGCCCTTATCCTCTTCATTCAGCAATGCCATTTGCACCAATCTTTCATACGTGGCTCCCATGGGTATATGGGTCATGGCCAAACTGTGTAATGGCTCATTCAACCCTTTGACGAAACGGAGAGCCTTCTTGTGCGGGGTGTTGACTAGGTCAAGCCCAAACCTAGCCAGCTCATCAAACTGATTCACATATTCTCTGACTGTCTTGTCCCCTTGTTTAAGAAATAAGAATTTTTCCAACTGCAAACTTCTTTCTGCATCTGAGAGAAATTTAGTCTCAAACCTTGCCCTGAAGTCCTCCCATGTCTCCACTGGTCTTTCAGCATTAGTGACTTCCCACCAGTAGGAAGCCTCGCCCTTCAATAGCCACACTGCCAATTGTACTTTTTGTCTATCCTCTACCTCAAAGATGATGAATAGGTCCTCCGTTTCTTTCAGCCAGTTTCTGGCTGCCACGAAGGACTCAGTTCCATGGAAATCCCTTCCTCCCATAGCTTTAAAATCTTTACATATCTTAGCAAACGTGTTTCCCCGAGGAGGAGGTGGAGGAAAAGGTGCCGCTGCAGCTGGACGATTTCCGGCAGCTGGGGGAGGAGGAATGGTAGGACCTGGCTGAGTGGCTCTTGCTTCTAAGAACCGTCTAAACCAACCAGGTATTGGCACCCCTTCCGGCAAGTTAAGATCTTCGGACATGCTGAAACAAAAAGGATAGATTCAAAACGAAGGATAAGAGATAGTACCTATGGCTTTGGGTGGTGGACTTTGCCTTTTTAAAATAAAATAATATTTTTCTTTTAAAAATGCTTCTTTAAATTTCCTTTTTGAAAATAATTTTTCAAAACTTTTTATCTTATCTGGTAAACCTATGCTCTGATACCAAGTGAAACACCCCACCTCCGTTAGGGTCACTCTCAAAGGGAATGCCCTAATTTTGGTGGAGGTTTATAAGTATAAGTCACAGATATACAAGACAGATATAAGAACACATATTTGTAAACAGCGGAAAATCAACAAACTTTTATTTCATGAAAGCAAATACGTGCTACAACAACATCACCATAATTGTCTTACATCTTTTCCAAAACATAACATAACTCTTTCATAATCTGTCTTGATTACATTATTTAAAGAAGCATAAATAAAACATAGATAAACTGCAAAAGCCCCATAGAGTTTGTCCAAAGCCATAGTTTCAAACGAAAAAGTCCAAGCAATACATTTCTCTTCTTCAAGCTGGATGTTAAGGCTGGTCAAGCTGCAGTGTTCCCTCCCTGTGGACCTGGGGGGGGGGGGGGAAGCGGAAGAAAAGAAGACGAAAGAAAAGTAGAGTCAGACATAAGCCTGAGTAAGTCTAGTACTATTCTGTCTATGAATAAAGAACTGGGTATGATAAGTATAAACAAGAAGTGGGAAAGCACTATAAATTTGGTTAAGTTGTCTAGGGTCGAATATACTATCGTACCCCATGTTAATCTCTGAACCCATATAAACTAGTTCCCAATTGGCACCCCATAAATTAGGGTGATGTGATCCATTCTATGATGATCGGCTCCAACTCGCATAGTTACATGTGTCTTACGGCCCCCGATGTTGTAGTTACCTATGCTGGTCCCACCATGGGGTGTATCAAGTCCCATGGCGGCGGCCCGACACAACCTTAGAATGCACAGGTATGCTACTGGTGCCCAGTGCTTTATTTTTCTGCGCCGGAGTGTGTGCACACCCGCACCCCGTTAGAACCTACACTGCTACACCACCGCCGTCGATTTGACCTCTTACAATCAGCCCAGTAATCGTGCCCCACCCTGCCTAGTTTCAGGGTATCCTGATACACCTTCTAGGGTTACTGCTGAAAAGGGTCCCCCGTTACTAGGTTTTCTATCTCTAGCCAACATGCTAAGTTGGTTAAGTGTTTTCTAACCTAACCCCCACCAGTCCGTTTAGTTTAGCATGTTCCATTTTGATTAAGTCTTTAGTTCACTTAATCCTAACAATCCTGACTCAGCCTTAATTGTCTTATTAAAGCCTTGACCTCTCACATTAGACAGGTATTGTTGTGGCTGCCTGTTGCTGGTTGGTTCCGGGCAGTCTTACGCCACAACTCAGTCTAACCTCGGGTCCTTATTGGGATCCATGTTTAACCTCCCACATTGGATAGGTATTGTTGTGACTACTGGACAGCCGGGCGGTTCCGGGCAGATTCACATCACAACTCAATCCAACCTCGGGTTAAACACATCGTATGTTCTACATTTACATATTTTGTCTTTCTTCTTTATTTTCATATATGTAAATATTTGCGGCCCATTATTAAGTTAATGGTGTAAAGGTTACACCAATCATGGGCCCAACCCATACTTGAATTTGGGCCCTTCTATTTTATATTTTCATTCATTAGTAATTTTAACCCAACGTTATTTTCCCCCGTTTAACACGTCCGTTTATTATATATATGTTGGGCTTAGCCTTTTAAAGCCCAACTTAGCCATGCGGAAAGGGGAGGCTTAAAGCGTGATTACATACACGGAAAGGGGAATGTGAACGCATGAACTTGCAATATGACGTTGAAAATACAAAATAGAAACTGGTGTACTTGCATAGTAGTGACATATACTTTGGTCATAAAGCATAAGTGACATGAATCAAACCATGTAAACTTGTAGTTAAGTTAAGAATATCACTATCGACACATAGGCTTTAACTACAACATAAACCTATATTTTATTCAGGCATAATGTCAAACATAAGCAAATCATGTTCATAAGATTACATGTTTACAAAGGTGTTTACTTTTGTCACTAACACAAAAGTATAGTTCAACTTAATCATGATTAAATCTTTTCACATGACATAATTATTTCTAACATGAAATCATGATTTTTACTTTAGTCATGCAAACTTGCAAAAAGGGATTTTTGAATCTACCCTAGCTATGTACCACATATATCATCATATAATTCTTGTAAACAATATTGACTTAACATGGATTTCAATTATGTAAAATATCAATCATAGCCTAGTCATATTCATAAGTTTGCAAATAGGTTTCCTAATACAAAAGCATGACTTAATGATGCCAAATTTTCAACATAATTTCATATGGACTATGATAACCCAAACTTATTCCAATTACTTCACAAAAATGATGTTTGTATAAAAATACACATTATGATGGCATAGTAGCAAAACCCCAAACTTGTATGAGTTTCAATTAAACAACTACATACATGTAGCTTCAACAAGGATTACATAATTTGCGAATATTCCAAACGTATACTTGCATAAAACTACCGCATGTAGTTTTTCATAACTGAATAACATAATTCGAGAATATCCAAACGTATACAATATTCCAAATCGATAGTAACGCACAAATTATGAATTATTTATCACCACAACCAAGTATACAAACCAACACAGTTATTTGTTCATACCAAAGTAATACTCTACTTACAATGGTGAGGCGAATTCTCAAATTTAGGGATTTGAAGATGCGATTTGATTTGATTGAGTTGCTTTATGCTTTAGAATTTGCCTCCTAATCCTCTCTCCAATTGGTGGCTACCCCTAGTCGTTCCTCAGCAACATGGCGGCTTTGTTCTTATTTTTAAATGAATAGATTAGGGTTGAGTCTAGGGTCCTTTTTATAGGGGAAATGAACTGATTAGGACCATTGATGTTGCTTGGATTGATCGTAGCCATTCATCCTAAGGAGAGACCAATTAGAGCCTGCCACCTAGCCCTAATGACAAAGCAGACCACAGAAAATCGATCAACATAGAATAGGCCAGCCAGGTTGGACTGGGTTCGACCTGGCTCTGGACCAGGTCGACATGCCTGTCGACAGCCCTGTCGACAGCCCTGTTGACCTGGTTAGGCCAGGTCGACAGCCCAGTCGACCTGGGTGCGTTAGGCGGGTGTTCTTCCGCCTTGGCCCATTGGGCCCCATTTTGGAATTTTAAACTGTTTTATTCTGTTTGAATTTTAAACTTAATTCAGAAACTTCCGAAGGCCATATCTTCTTCATACGGACTCCGTTTTTCGAAAACTCAGACTCTATTTCGCGTATTTTTCCGAGACGAACGCAATGGCGTATCCCGTTTCCCTTAGTTCTTTGATTTCATATTGATTATACTTTAATTTGTGAATTTCACAGTTATAGAATTCGCGGGGTGTTACATATTGGTATCCTTCTGTGAGGTTGCAGATGATCCTCCTGGGCTCACAGAGGTTAAGGTCTGCGTTAGAAGAACAAAGAGTATGCCTTGGTTGCAATATAAGCAACCAAAAGACTAGGATGACCAGCGTGAGGCGGCGATATCTTGTTTAGCCTTGTGATAGAATGTCGTCATCTACCTACCATCTTGAGTCAATCGAGTACGTGAAGCGGAAAGGTGGAGAACTCCAACAGACCATATACTTGCTATCTAGTTATGGGTGAGGCTTGGCCAATAGGTTTATGGGGGCATAGGGGGCCTGCGTATAGTTCTCATTCTTGATTTTCTGGGGTGCCTTTCATTAGTTGAGGGAGGGGTCAAGTGGGACCATAGCCACACATGGATAAAAACAGACCTTAGCATCTGCGTCAGTAGATAACTTAAAGCTCCCGACCGAGTTCCTTGTTTCTTAATTAGCCCTGCCACGGGACTCGGGCCGCACATATGGAGGACATGTGTAACTAGACATTGATAACGATTCACGACACGTACGTGGGGAAAGTCTAGGAACATATATCACTCTGGTAGTGTGTCCTAGACTAGGGGGCATTGTTCGATAGGTAACATAATCCCTAGTTGGACCTAGGTCCCGCAAACCCTGAATCCGTGAAGCGTTCAATAGGTAGCATAAACTCTAGTGGCCCTGGGTAGTGTAAGCCCTGGTTAAATCTAGGAAGCGCTCGATAGTAAACCTTAGATTAGGTCTAGATGATACACGAAATCTAGCAAGATCGAGAGTGGTAGTCCAAACGATTTCGAGAATGGTGGCACTACACTAAAGTAGTATAGATTTACATGATGAAGCCCGTACGACATACGACAAGGGACTGTATATATACATGGAAAGGATTAGATGAGTTAGGGGTATCCACATATACGTTGTATTAGGTTAACCTACTAGTGGGACATGAGTATAGCCTAGAGAGCTAATATCGCGAATAATCTAATAAGCAAGAAAATATAACTGAACGGTATATGTAGGATTATACAGAAATTTATTCTAAGTCCAGTCACCAGAACTTATGTTCTGACCCCCTCCTCATTACATACTTCCAGGTTAGGTTCATGACAGAGATGGTGTAGCTTTGGATACTGCTTAGACAATATGATATATAAGGTAAAGCTATTTTTAAATATATTATATTTTAATTCCTTTCGCTGTGAGATGCTTTACAAGTTCTGACATGTTTCTTTATTTCTATCTTTTTCTGCAGGATACCAGAGCACCCGACTCGGGTCTCGATGGATAGAATTTGAAAAATTCGGTCTGTCGAAATTCATGTTGTCACAAATATCATAAGGTGTAGTAGTATAAAAACATGGCGATTTTTTGTAGATGCAATTTTTTGTTGGTGAATGTCTGCAAATCAGAAATAAACTTTTTTCGAGGAACTATAAATGCATTCCTTGCCCTTTTTGTTTATATACATTTCACGTTGGAGT
The DNA here is from genome assembly GCA_030737875.1 of Allium sativum. Lineage (NCBI taxonomy): Eukaryota > Viridiplantae > Streptophyta > Magnoliopsida > Asparagales > Amaryllidaceae > Allium > Allium sativum. The sequence continues at coordinate 613,133,025 of CM060926.1, forward strand.
TCCATCATTTCCCTTTGGTAATGTGATATTTCATTCAATTTTTCGTTCATAGAGTTATGAGTAGCTGGAGACTTATCATTTTTAAGTTTTTTCGGTAAGGGCAAAAGATTCCATCAATTTCTAGGAGAAGAAGCGGGAGCTATCGGAGTAGGAGATGTTGGATTTGTTTTAGATGAGGGTGAAGTTGAATTAAATAAAGAAGAAATTTCATGAGAGGACATTGTTTGAGTAATTATATTTTTAAGAATATCTTACTTTACACAAATATATAGTAAGTAGTTTATTATAAATAGAGGACGTTTTTGTGTGGTGAGCAAGCTTAATATAATTTTAACCATTTGAGTGTAAATATGTTGCTGAGAAAAATTAGCTTAAACATTGGCTATATAATAATTTATTACTTAAAATTTGTATTGTAGTATGTAATTTTTCTAAAAAAGATTTTTATAATTCAGATATCGGGCATATCCCTAGTTCTATACGTAATTTAATAAAGGTTGTTTCACATAATGGTTTTGTAAATATATCTGCAAATTTTTTATCAGTTGTAACAAATTCCAGTATTATATTTCCTTTTTCAACATTATCTCAAAGAAAATGGTTTCGAGTATCAATATGTTTTGTTCGTGGGTGATTTATCAGAGTTTTTGATAAATTAATTATGCTCGTGTTATCACAATATATTAGCGGGTTTAGTATTTGTTTCCCATAATATTTTAGTGTTTGTTGCATAAAAATTACTTGTGCACACGTTCATGCAACAGAGATATATTCTACTTAACATGTAGAAAGTGAAACTGAATTTTGCTTTTAACTAAACCACGAGACTATAGATTGACCAATAAAATGACAAGTGCCACTAGTTACTTTTCTATCTATTTTGCAACCTTCGAAATCAGCATCACTTTATGGTACTAATTCAAAAGTGATACCTTCACAATAGAAAAGGCCGTAATCTCTACTGTTGTAAAGACCCGTAAATCCGTACCCTTTGAGTTGACGAATTACAACCCACGTCCAATTCAAATTGCATGAAATTATGAATCTTTAATAGAAATAAATTAGGGGATGAGAAGTAGAAAGAATGAAAAGTTAGAATAGAAGAAAAGAAAGAACAACATAATAGAATCTCACAGCATAACGAATAAATTATAATATATCAAATCTCTTTTCACAAAAACAAACTGTGTATACATACCATTCATCAGAGTACATCATATATCAGACATAGCAGAAATGAACTCTAAATAACTAATGGTGAAGCCTCCTGCTTCCAGCTCCTGAAACTCCAGCGAGACCTAACCTGAAAATATATTCGGTCTGACCCCAGCACATTTGAAGCGAAGCAAAATTCACCCAGATCAGTCTAGAATACTTTTCAGTGATAAATTCACAATAAACAACTTGCTTAACTTTAGAAATCCTTCATGAAAAAAGGATAATAGTAAGACCAACCCACACATAAACACGGACGTTTTTTTACTTTACTATAACCCAAAACATTTTTGATATATCAAAATCCAGTGATATTATAATAGTGTCTATCAAAACACAAGTAAATAAACATGTAGCAGAACGCTTGCATCTCACGCTCTACATATTCATTATAAAATAAAATAAAAATGCATGGCGCTTATTGGAGAATGGATTCCAACTATGACAAGGTATGGGATCACCTTCCGATCAGTGTACTCTAGAGGGGATACACTAGGGTTCAACAAGAACATCTTGCAACTCTGCTACACATGACCGCCCACCCATTTAGCTTGTGTGTAGCGAATATATTGTCACCCATTGCGGTTTTAAGGGCTTACCATACATCCATGGAGATACAGAAATAAAAGAAAACAAAATGAATTTTTTCTAGATGGTGACAATATACCATACTTGGGAATGACCCACTTAGCCATGTTGCCTACCCGATTTTTGTCATTTCCCGGTTGATGAGGCTTGAGGTCACGTTTATATTTTCAGAGAACATCTCAATATCTTTGAATGCTACATTGTCAGATCCATCAAATCACTAATTGACGTACACAAATACACTCTGGGTGTTAAGCAAAAGAATTTCTTTGCCACCAAACCGGGTATGTTTGTAAATATCAACGTACGTGACCCTTGGGAAATAATCTGTCAGACATTCGTCCATACAAGTCATCCAGGAATAGGATGAACTGAAGGCACCCTCCTACCGCATCCTATATAGGAATCACCCCAAGGATCAGTAGCAAGTTGTCCTTGCAATCCGTAAATTTCAATCACGACAGAACCACGTTGTATATCTTTTGTGGGAGTGGCCCAGAGATTATAAGCAGTTCTTTCGTTTTATAAAGATCTACGGTCTTCAATGCTCCTTCTCGGATTTCTATAAGATAGTTTCGAATGCAACATTGGTTCGAAGTGGTTTTGGGTCTAGTTCCCATCCGGGCCTCTTCGAAACAACACATCAAAAGGTACAATATAATATTCCATTGATAGTCGGGTTTTTAACTATAAATCTCAATATTATCCTTAAGTACATTGGCAGCTCAAACCCTTTGATAAAATCCATATATCGATTTAATATTGTTATAGTATCATAAAACCTTTACGTTTCCATTTCCTTTACCTTGGAAATATTACTTTATATTCTTAAAAATACCCTTACTTTACTTTGGGAAATATGGATATATTATCCTCTTAATGGTATAACTCAAATTATAAATGCTTATTCGGTCAAACCAAGGTCAAGCGACATTTTTTTTATTCTATAATCTAAATGGTTTTATTAAACTTTTAGACTTCACAGATTACTCTTAATTCGGTTTATTATGGAAGTATATAATTCAAATTCAAATATTTACTTTTGCTTCCCATTTAACATAACCCTTCCCATTTCTTCGGAAGCGTCATTATTTACTTAATAGAATAAGTGTATTTCAAACCATAATATTCCATTACTTTTCAAACTTGGGTCAAAACAATGTTAACTTATACGTTGTTTATTTTAAAACTCAATCGTTTAATTATATTTTAAAATCTAGCAAATCTTGCAATAACATAATAAGCAAATTCCAATCTCTTTTACCATTTTCAAGCTAATATTATCCCTCGATAATAGTGAAGTCGTTCAAGTTGGGGTATTATAATTACCTCTCAGACGTTGATCGACAACATTCTTATCTTAAGATATTAAAAGTTTGAAACTCAAAATCCAATATATTATTCCCATTTCCACTTACTATGTAATTTAGATGTGGTTTAACAAACCATTTTCTTTCATTTGAAAACCTACTTTATATTCCAATTCCTTTTACTTAATTCTTTAATTAAGTAAATCATTTACTAACCCTTTGCTTAGAATCTTTTATACCACTTCATTTAGAACTTGATTTGTTATACAATTCATTTACCAAATCTTTACGCAAATCCATCTTTTATAACTTATCATAGCTTAATTGGTTTTAAATCCAAAAGCTATTAACCATCTTTCCTTTGTTTATAATTGTCTTACTTAATCTAGTTATTAAGAAAACATTTCATTTAAAAAGCATTTCATTTGATTGCAACCGTTTTTATCAACTTACTTTACAAACTCGGAATTATTATAATTCCCTTTATCCGATTCAATTTAGAATCTCATTATTCTTGCTTACTTCTTAAAAGAATCAATTTAAAACGTAAATCATTTTAATTTTTGTCATCAATTTTTGAAGTAGAAGTAGTTCACTTCAATATTAACTAAACGTAGGATAATAATTCATTATAGGAAAGGTTATTAAATAATTAACTAAACACTTTTAAAACATAGTTAGTAAAAGATAAATTAACTACTTAGAATGTTCGTTAAGTTTAACGATCGTTCGTAAACTATTTTTATCAAATTAAATTAACCTAATATCCAGTCTTCATTAACAGTTGACTTATAAACATCAGTTGATTGACTAATCCACCCTCTTAATTTAATTATCAACTTAATCAACTAATTAAAACCATTTAATTTTTTAAATAAACAATTACTCTAATTTCTCAACCCAAAGGTTAATTTATACTTTTCTATTTGTGAAATCTTATTAACGACATAAGAATTCGTTATATATATTGTTTAATAATTTCTTTGTAATCCATGATTGAAAATAATAATATATTTATAAACTTTTTATTTTAAATAACTTTTATAAAACAAATTTGAAAACTTCGATTCAGTTGTAAGAATATATTTTATAACATAAATCTCCGTTAGTTCACCTAACGGAAAAACGACGTCTTAAAACGATGAATATTTGGCCATCTGCTGCCAATCACTTAATCAATAATGTTTATTGATTAAAACATAACAATCGTTGAATATAAGTTCAACGATTAACATCCATTCAACCATCAACATCTAAATAGGTTATAACATCGTTAGGGATAAACAATTCATACATGAACAATATGAACAATCAATAATGTACAATTTATTTGAGGAATCTGGTCGGATCCCTCCAACCTGTTCTTCCCTGCATATCAGATCATAATATAATTTTATAACAACATATGAACAATAAAACATCCAATATGACATAAATATAATGTCGATAATCATTAAACAAACAATAAGCAGACACGACATCCAATCATTCAATTAATTATAAATTATTGTTATGTGAATTTAACACATCGTAGAATTCCATAAAAGTGTGAGAGTTAATTCACCTTATTTCGATTATCGAATCATGTTGACTTATATGATTTCCAACTAGCATTTGAAATCATATAAAAATCCAGTTAGTCCCCATCCTTTCGAGTCAGCTCGACTGTGTGAGCTTTGTGTCAGTGATTCCATTGCAATTTTCAGTGTTCGAGTCCAATCTAAAACAACAATATACAATGGTTCTAAGTTTTAAATTAAATTATCCTTAACCAAAAAATAATCCTTAATCTTAATCACCTTATTAACATTCTTACATATATTTAAATTTCCCATTTCGCTATTTCTTTTGTAATCAAAACCAAATTATCCTTTCTACATTTTATTGTTATAACATGGGTTTATAATCAGTTCAAAATGTGATAGGGTTAGAGCCTGATGTATACGGTGATCTTACTTATCGAGTATTAATCATAAACCCTTTGTTAATCACCTTTATTAAAATTTGTAAATGACTTTACTTTCCCAACCGAATAGCAGCCTGCATGTGCACCCTTATATCCACGTGCAACTCCTCCAAAACAATAGGCCCATCCCCTTTCTACCCATATATTGTATATTTTTTCTTTTATTTGTTTTGTTTTAAAAACATATAGGCTCAATCCCAAAACATTTCACATCCGCCTGATGCCCTCCTTCCCTATAAATTCTTACTTCAACATATCACCATGAAATACAGCTGCATGGACCATCTGTCCCTTTCCTTCGTTCTAGTCATCCCGCATATATATACTTATTTTTTCTTCTTATTGTAAACTAAACTCCACCAATTCTCTTTTTCCCCTCCTCTTTGTTTTCACATGAAAAAACATCTACCAATAGCTGCTACAACAAACCCACCACTCACACATTTCCTTCCCACTACGTACTGCAGATAAACATATACATGCACAAACCACTCCCCTATATAAATACTGCCTTCGTTCCAGTCCATTTGTTGCACGTCTTCCATCCCAGTCAATCCCACCTTCCCGAAACCTTGATCACTTCCCACCAACGCCTTGGCCACCGAACACCAATGACAACAACACCCCCCTTTACCGATCGCCGCTTCTCCCGGCGTCCTTGCCGCCATCAGTACTCCGACGCTAACCCCATCTGGTCACCAGGGCAACTGGCCACTCCTCCATGTTGATCAAAACTTAACTTAAACCGTCCCTTTTTGACCAATCAGTCAGTAAAGCACACCTGATAACAATAGGTCATAGCACCCAAACCCTTCCACCCCGGTACTCCATCGCTCCACCCAAACGCCATCAAAGTCGATCCTTAGCTCGACCAGTTCAAGCTCAATGGTGTATTACAGTCGCACCAGTTGAAGAGAAAGAGGAACGCTGGCTTCTTCTATTTTATTACTATTATTTATTTATTTATTTATTTATTTAGGAATAGTTGGTTAGGCTCATTGGAAGTGAAGAAGAAGGCAATTAGAACATCAGATGGTAACATGAAGCACGATATATGTATATATATAAGCTAGAAGAAAGGGATAGAAAAACGTCACTTTCGTTTAGTACAAGATAGACACATGCTTCTGTTCAGTAGGGCGATAGGGTATGTAGTGTCATGTGGGAAAAAAAAATTCAGGGAAAGAAAAACCATGGGCTGCATGTTTCGATTCGTACAGACTAAGGACCAGCTCCAGATTTTCACAGAGATAAAAAAATTAATATATATACTTTCTTTGAAAAGGACGTGTGTAACAACCCGAATTTTTAGCCGTTGAATTTTGAATATCTAATTTTGTTTTAAATATTTTATTTGAATTAGATACAGGAATTTATTTAATAAATCGATATTTAAACGTATAATTTATAATATAATTTAAAACGAACTCGAAATAGTCGCGGTAGTTCGTAATTTACGATCTAAACTTCAATTGAATATACAAGATCTGATATAAGTCGAATTTCTTTGAAACAAGAAACATTCAGATCTTTTTGATTATATTTTTCTAATGGAAGAGAAAAATCCGGTTTTCATATTATAGATTTTTTTATATCCAAATCAAATATTTAAATAGTCGTCGTAGAATCGTTTATAGACCATAACGGTTTAGTTAATATAACTAGAGATTGGTTACGAATTTGGACAAGATTCTTTTGAGGCGTAGTTATAATTTAATTTTCAGAATTTTACTATAATTTTTAAATAATTAAATACGCAACTTTTTATTTGAAGTATTTTGCACCCTATATCAATATGTTGGGGTTTCATTATATAAGTTAAACTACAGGCATTATTATAATTTTGGGATCGTGGTACCTCGCTGGACACGAACGTATTCTTACTTCTGTCCGTAGCAACTCATACACAAACAAATTTTTTATAGAGTTAGGTACACTACACTTTATAACTTACATATTATATTTCCTTCTATACTGTGAAATCATCAAGAAAATAATACCATGTTTCAAACAGTCTACTGCTTCATCAACGCTAGTGTACCAAAATCATAAAAGATGTTTTCAAATATTCTACCACACCGTGTAAACTTTAGAATAGCTTGACTCCCAAGCTAAATGGTTCCCGTGCGTGCCAAGGAAATGGTTTCTGTGCGGTTCACGCAAATAAATCTCGTGCTTTGCAAGCTAAGTTTTAGATCCGTGAGTGTCATGTAAAATACCATTATAAATCCATACCCGCACCCTAATTCCCAAATCTCTTCACGAATTCCAATTCATCTTCTCCTACAGTAAAACATGAAAACTCCTTCCTCAGGAAAACCAGATCGTGCTTTTTCAAAATCCACCTCATGTAAACATAATACAATATACATCTTCAATCTTCCTTTGTGCTGTTCCCCGAAAAGAATGGGAATTATTTATAAGTGCTGTATGAAATTCCAACACATCACGAATGACAGCCTTTCCCTTTCCGATACTCATCTCCATTGACCCCCTCATCTTATTTCTTTCCGACACTGTGCCTGAAGCAGAGAGCTGGCCTAGGTAAGCTCAACGCCTGGCCGGAGGCGTTCGTCCCCTGACGACCTTTACAGGTGGTGGCAAACGGAAAGAAGGCGCGGTGTTTGGTTAGTGGCAGGAGCTTCGAGTTTGAAGTGAAACGTTGAAGTGGAGGACGACTATTGTATTTTTTTATTACTGAAATGATTTCAAACTTTTATGGAGAGGCCGCGGCTGTGGTGTGTTGGAGTTGAGCCTTTGCATGTGCATGGTACTGACTGAGTTGGTAGGAGGAGCAGTATCATGAAAGGGGAAACTAATGAATTAAAGAGTTGGTGTAGGAAACCTGAAACTAGAACGGAGATGAGGTACTGGCGCACCCAACAGTGGAGGCGACGTTGCATATGGTGGTCGGACTCGACAGATTTCTGTGGTCAAAGGGTTTTCGATTTAATCGCGTCTCGCTGCAGACGGATGGTGAAGTGGAGATCCGGATTTAAGGAGTCTCGGTGATTTTCATGAAAAGCTGGAAGCTTGGAAGGAGATTTGAAGCTCAGAGATGTTGTGGAGTTTGTACAGGGAATTGCGGATTTGATACTAGAAAAGAGGTTTTGTCTTTGGGAATGATGGCAGAACATAGCAGCAGCATCACTATGGAAAACGCTAAAGGGGCGGCCTGTTTTTGTAAACAAGAGTAATTTGAACCAGGGATTTCAAACAAGACGGTTCAAATGGGAATAGCAGGGTACGACGTGAATGTAGAAGGAAAGCGTCGGCCTAACTTTCAGGTGCTGAAAGGAGAACAAGACCAACTGATGGCGGAATGAACTAATGTGTGAGAAAGAGTATTACAGAAGAACGGTTGATCTAAACCCATTAGAAAGTAATTAACTACTGATTATTATTAATTAAGGAAATAATTAAGATTAGTTATTTATAAATTTAAAATTTTTAATTTCAAATTAACTAATAAGTTTTATTACTTATAACTGGGTCATATATTAATAGAAGCAGATGAGACCGGATCCGTTGGAACTCTAACCCCGAAATTTTTCGTTATGAAGCTGACTTGGCTGAGAACAACGTTACTGGAATTTCGTAATAAAAATCAAATGTCTGTTTGATTTTAAACGCAATAAAAGAAGAATCATAGCCTTCTAAATAAGGTGAGTAAACTCACTAACTCTACCTCATTTTTTTTTTATATAAATGAGTTTTAAATTTGTTTCTGGTCATTTTATACGGTGTGATGGTTGTTTGAATGAATGGTTGATAAAATTGGTTGAATAGTTGATATAGTTATACCATTGATCAATTTTTAGTGCTATTTACTATGATTAATCTTGACTGACATCTGTGGATGTAGGGAAACCGGTTGGAGGGATCCAACTGGATTCCTCAACATTTATATTACTTTTTGTTATTTATTGTGATGTGTATACTATATGATTGATTGTGCTATGTTAAATTACCCTGACCCTAGAAATTTGGTATTTTAAATACCGTAATATATTTTCGAATATAGAAAAAGAATTTGAGATTTCAAAAGGGGAATTTATTTCAAAATACTAATTAAATTTTGAATGGACTTGGTAATGGAAAACTTATTTAAATGAAACAAACAAGGAATTGATTATAAACGATGTTTATAAATTTAATAGAATAATTAGCGTTTGGACAATTCAAGTTGAGTTTATATAGAAAAGCATGAATCGAGTTTGAAACCAATATTGGGAAACGACTTTAAACATAGAAAATTATAAAGGAAATTGTAACCGAGATTTAAAATAAGTTAAAATAAAAGAATGAGATTTGTGAACGGGATGTGTCGGTAAATGCAGAGATTTGAATAAGGCTTTTCTTAATTTTTAAATTAAGTAAAGAAAATTCAATGAAATGAAACTTTAAGGAAGATGGTTAATAGGTTAATAATAGACTAAAATGTTTTAATGGTTTTAGAATGAAATCTAAGCTAAGTGGTGTAAAGATGGTAAACCAGATAGTATAAGTGATTAATCCAAACAAGGTTTAAATGAAGTTTTTAAAACCAAAGAGATGACTTTAATTAAATTAAGCAAAGCACTGTAATTTAAATAAAGATTTTAAACGCAAAGGAAAACACATAAGATAGTTTTGTGTTGAACATTGATAAATGGATTTTTGAAATAAAATCCAAGGAATGAGGTTTCGTCGTAAAGAAAGTGGAAAGTGGATTTTTATCCTTATATAACCTTTATCTTATGGGTTTCGACAAACATAATGGTATATGTCTGCATTGTGTAAATCCGAACATTTTGACTATCTTTTAAAAATGAACAACAGAACTGTGCGCGCCGCACATGGTACTTTATTCAAAACAGCGATTATAACGCTACTATTATAATAAATATTCTATAAATATAAATAGCGATTTTAGTGTTGTCATTATAATATATGTTTTTTTTTGTAAATCTAAACAACGATTTTAGCGTTGGCGTTATAATAAATGTTTTGTAAATTTAAACAGCGTTCTTAACGCTATTGTTATAATAAATGGTTTATAATTCTAGACAGCGATTGTAACGCTGTTGTTAAAAGTAATGTTCTATAAATCAAATATTTGGAAAGAGCAAATATAATGCTACCGTTATAATCAATATTTTTCTATAAAAGAAGTGTGTTCTTAGATTGAATCCAAAAGTCGCATAAGCGATGAAGCTGTGAGCTTTGACTATTTCGAAGTTATGAATGTTGTTCAATTAAGGTCTGAGAGGTAATTATACCGCAACTAGATTGACTTCATGATTAATGGAGAAATGGTTAAGGTTTGATAGTGAAGATTGGTTAGCAATATGGTTAGTTAACAAATGATTTATAGTTTGAGTTATGATAACGATGTTTATAACATCGCGTTAATATACAAGGATTTTGAAATGTTTTTCCCCAAATAAAATGAGAGATATTTTCTACGTGAAATGGATTGGTCAATGAGGAATTAAGGAATGGAACATGGAAATATTTTCAGATATTAATAAGGTATATTTTTTGAATATAGAAAACAAGGATTTCATATATATATATATATATATATATATATATAGAAATGTTTTCTTACTGGAATAAGGGATATTCTCTCGAATAGAGAAATTATAATTTTGGAAATGTTTTTCAAATAAATCGAGAGTGGAAATTGAGCTTTAAAAGGATACGAAAGATGGGAAATGGGAATTGTAAATGAAAATATAATAAAGAATTGATTTAAAGGGGCCCTGTGTTGTTTGATGCTTGATCGGTAGGATTTCCAATTGGAAATAAGACCGTTGATTGTATGGATGTTTCTTTGATAGTTAAATCACCGATTATCAAAGTTTTGTATTATTTTATACCTCTGTTGTCAATACAGAGAGACCGGGATCATATTTAATATCTGAAAACCACTTTGTATTGGCATAAGCGTTATGAATCAACTTATGCTGAAGATAATTGAGGACGGAGTAAAATGCAAGGGTTGTTCTGTTAAGCCTAGGTAGAAATTGCCCAAGACGGATTAATAGAACGGTGCCTTCGGTTTGTCCAGACCCAGGACAACTTGTAAGGACGAGTGTTTGATAGAGTATTTCCAAAGGGATTACGTATTAGTGGCAAAGAAGGGAAACTTCTTTAGCCTAACAATCTGAGTATTTTTGTGGGAATCAATTAGTGATTTCCAATGGATCTGACGATGTGGCACTCAAAGTGAATGGTGGCCAGATGTTCTGGAAGATAATTCAAACCTCAAGCCTTAACAACTAGGAAATAAAAAAAATCGGGCAAGCAGCATGGCTATGTGGGTCGCTCCCATTAGGATGTATAATCACCTATCTAGAGAAATTCCAATTGCTTCTTTAATTCACCGATGATGTTCCTTTCGGGAAACGGTTGCTGATCCCAACCATTGGTGATATACATTCGATACACTCAAGCAAAATGAGTGGTCGGTCATGTGTGGGCCAGGTTGTAAGACGTTCTTGTTGCACCCAGTGTATTCCCCTCTAGAGATACACTATCGGAAGGTGGTTCCATACCTTGTCATAGTCGGCATCCAATCTCCAATAAGTGCCCTGCGGTTTTGAAGCGACCTGTAATTTCCCCGTGAAGGAAAGAGCGTATATTATAAGAACAACACACAAAGGAACGCAGACAGAAGAACATTTCATTGTTAATTACAACAATTCATCATAATACAAGAATATACAGAGTATAAACAAATAATATACATCAGAAAAATATCAGAGATTACAATACATTACATAACAGCGGAAAATGATACAATACACAACTAGAAGTAATACACGGATACAGAGCTTTCCGAGTATCGTTCCAGCTGTAAATCAGGATCCTGTGAATATAAATCTGCAAAACCTAAACTACTAGCAGCCCGTGTCAAAATAAGGGCACCCATAGTTTAGGTTCAAACAATAAACTCCAGGACAGTCATGGGACTGGTGTGAGAACTAAAACAGTTATCAATCTTTATTTTTAAAGTTAGGTAAATCAAGGGACCACGCCGTATAACACGGAATGGGTTTCCTCCCAAGAACGCCAGTGCATAAAACAACAGCGCAATGCTAATTAAAGTAAAATGAAGCTATTATAAGACCCAGGTCCCATCACACAATGCAACGCAAGCCGGAGGATATGGTTTTACCTTATAATAGCCAAAGAATGCTTGATACGCTAAAAAATCATTTGAAACTATAATAAGTGTATAGTGTTAAAGCAATTTCAAATCCTAAATATCAATAATAGACGGCATGGGTACCATGTATCACGTCGCCATACTAGGCTCTACAATCAAAACCGCAAAGTCACGTATTTGGAAATTGGATTTCCATCAATGAACCGAGGCCAGGGATCGTCCTGTACCGATTCAAGACTGCCTAGCCCGAGCCTCAGGCAAGTACTCAGTCAAGCCTTTGGAGCGACAGGGCCGGTCCACTAAAGTGGATTAAAATGCCTGAACACTACGTTTCCCCGCACTTTGGGGCGTAAATGAGCCAACAAATGACTCCATCGGCTTCACATAGTCACCGATATATCCGAGGCGCCTCGCAACAGCAACAACCACATAAGTCAAACTCGTCAGGGCATTTAAAACCACTGACGCCACTTCTAGCTAGAAAGAAATGCATGTCCTCCTTGAGTCCCTCTCCCGTTTCTGGTTCACAACTGGGGTGTGAGGCTCGCGAATCAATGTTACACAAAGCTATGCCACACAGGTCGTGCTTTGATCATCAACCACAAGACTTTGCTTTTCAACAGAAGCTTTGATCATTTGCCACTTAGGCATGCCATACAGGCAATTCACTCCATGCGTTTGATATCCATCAATATATAACCCCTGAGCTCGTACGTCTCAGAGAAGGGCGTTAAGCAAGAGAATAACTTCTCCGCCGCCAAACAGATATATATTTAATAGAAATCAATCAGACAGAATAAAATCCAATGTCAGACACACAGTCCATTTACAAGTTTGTTCTGGGTCTGAACGAAACCGGAGGCACCTAGTACCCCGCATATCCATCGATCTCCAAGTTCGTCTGGACGATCACTAACTGATTCCCTCCTCTTGGGTGTACGACCCAATCAAGATCATCAGTAATTATCCAAATGACATGAAGACCTCCGGTCTTCAACCATCGTTTTCATCTTCGACTAATCGCCGAATCAGTTATTCAGAATGGGGTAAACCCGGTCTTTCTGAATAACTCGCGTATATAATAAACAAGTGCTACACAAACACAACATGCGCCTCATTCCAATTCAAAATATTTTTTCATTCAAATATTCTTATTCTTTGGGAAAGGTTCCCATTAATTTTATCAAAGATAAATTCTTTAAATTTATTCTTTAATCTTCTTGGAATATCAGTTCAAACTAGTCAGGATTAGGGAACCACGCCGAAGTAATCATTTATTTTATTTCTCAATCCCAACCTATTCATCCCATGAAGTAAAACTGGTAATACATCATATCTAACACCACGGTGTTATCGGTAAATTGAATTACCATTTCACGTTCAAATCTAATTAAAGATTTAACTACCGCCTGGAGTAAAACTGGTGATACTCCATTCTCGATCTTTTCAATCTAATTAAAGATTCATTAAAACTCCACTTAGTTTTAATCTTTAACTGGGTTAAAGAATCAATGTCATTTAAAACACAGTTCATGATAAACCCAAAATCACATTTCATTCTATCAGCTTTTAACCATAAAATAGCAAGTGAGCAATTCCCTAAGTATTAACCCCGAAGGCCGAAACCAACATCAGATCAATACCCAAGAAACCATTCAACTTAACTAATCTCTAGTTAGTTTCCGATTTTCTTAATTCCGTTGGGTCTAAGAACAGTATTATTGAAGATACCGTTCACGACAACCCAAATCCCATTTGATATTAAATACAAGGCTCTGAATAGAAAATATATCAGTTCATATTCAGTATCAAATTCTACGAACAACAAATATCATATTGGAAATAACGATATAAATATATCTTTCAAATTTCCATAACAATGTCTGTATAATCACGAAATCCAACATCGAAATATTCCAAAGAATTTCGATTCAAATCCATTTCCCCTTCAATTATTGGAAATTCTGTTTATTTTTAAAACCATTTCGAATCCACTTTATTTATTTTAAAAATAAATAAAATTCTAATTCTAGTTCAAAACTAGTTCATTTCGATAAAAATCTATTTTTATCTTTTCAAATATGGAGTTTTTCATCCCATTTCTTCACAAATCATTTCTTATGATTTTACACAAATTATTACTATTTTTAATAATTTCATAGGGCCCGTACAGTCGATTTCCGTCAACGGCCATCGAACTGCACTTACAACGACTTTTTCCGAATTTGATTTGGACATAATTCCAAATCTAACCGTTATATTTCTAATTTCTAATATTCATTAGAAAGCTCTTTTTGATACGAACTCAACAGTTCCGGTTTTAGGAGAATCCGATGGTCAGATCTCCCGCAATATCCATTCGAAGTCAATGGTCGAAATTCGCGAACTGCCGCGGCGCGACGCGTTATATTCAGGCCATTATATATATGATATATATATATTATATTATATATATTTTGTCGATTTCCTTTCAAAACGTACTTTATAAATCGTTTAAATTCATTTTCAAAACGATTTCAACTTCTATTTCAAATTCAAATCAAAATTAATTTTTCCCTTACAATTTCGTTTTAAATTCGTTTCAAATTGATTTCAATTCAAATCGATTTTTAATTCAATTTCAGTTCGTTTTCAATTCAATTTGAATTTCAAATTAATTCAATTTCAATTCGAATTCATTCCTATTCAATTTCAATTCGAATTCAATTCTATTCAATTTCAATTCGAATTCAATTCTATTCAATTTCAGTTCGTTTTCAATTTGAATTTCAAATTAATTCAATTTCAATTCGAATTCATTTCTATTCAATTTCAATTCGAATACAATTCTATTTAATTTCAATTCGAATTCAATTCATTTCAACATATCAGATTTTGAAATCACTTTCAATATTCATTATAAAATGAATAAAATCAATATAAATATCGTTCACGTCAAAATGGCGTAAATCTAACCAACACGGCTTCATATATTTCTATTTTCAAATATTCCTATTTCAAATATTTCTATTTAAATATTCTATTTCAAATATTCTATTTCAAATATTCTACTTCAAATATTTCTATTCCAAATATTTCTATTTCAAAACTGGAATAAGGCCCAATCAATTACCATATAATGTTAAATATATGGATTTTCTACAACACATGTATAAAATAACAACGATAAATAATCAACCATCATCCAGAGTGCGATCTGCACTGTATAAGCATCAAATATAAATATTTAACGCTTATAACTGCCGGTCAATCAATTGATCGACATACAGCTAATTTTTAGGACTAGTGTATGTCATATATCATCCCAATAGCCGTGTGGGGTTTTCAAACAATCAAACACAGATTTTATTTGTGCAGTTGGGGGATGTGTAAAATTTATTGTCCCACTCAATATCAGTCAAATGTTGTGTATATAAACCAATCGTTCGATTTGTTTATATTTATTTCATTTTAAATACACGTTAAAAATTCTATTTTCAACTATAAATTATTTTTAACTATATAGATATTTTATTTCATTTCACATCACATCACATAATCAACTACACATCAAAATCAAACAAACAAGCATACAAGCCGTCCATGGTCTGTGGACGATGGGTGTCGGGTGCTACTAAACACCGTCTGCATCCTAGTATATATTTCAAACTAGAAATAGAAATAAAAGTGAGGAGTTCTCACCGAGAAGCTAAACCAACGCCATGACTCTTCATATGTAGGAAATCTTCGTCGTACTCGTCTTTTGTCAATTTCGTTGTCCGTAGCCACTACATACATAAAAATCACAATTTTATATTGTTGCCATGTATATAAAAATCACATTTTTAGAACTACGCTATACGGATAAAAATTCTACTTTTACACCGCTACTATATAGAAAAAAAAATTCTATTTTTACACTGGTGTTCATATAATAAAGATCATATTTCTATCCCACTATTTCAATAAATAAAAATCATACTTTTATATCTTCTTCATATATTTTTACAATGCTTCTTTCTATATAAAAATTATATTTTTATATTTCTACTTCTTATATAAAGATCGAATTTTTATTCTTTCCAAAATATAAAAATCATAGTTTTGAATATACGATAAAAATATTGTCTTTCTCAATTCACTTTCATTATAAAAATCACAACTTCTATTATATAAAAATTATTTTTTTATCTCACTAAAATTCATATCTTCTTCTAATCAAAGATTATATTTCTAATTTGCTACTAACTATATAAATATAACATTTTTAATTAGCTATTAACTATATAAAGATAACATTTTTAATTTTCAAACCAAAGCGAATTTATATATAAAATTTCTGATTTAAACTAGGCTAATAAAAATAAAATGGATTTTTAAAGTGTTATATATATATATATAAAATCAGGTTTTAAATTAATAAAACTAAATAAAATAATATAGAAACTCACATCGATTGGATTTGGGCGGAGGGTGGCCTGTCGTGGTCGGAAGGAGGGGGGGTCTTCCATTGGCCGGCGGTGGTCTGTTGCGGATTGGGGTGAGATGCTGGGAATTGAAGAGGGGAGAGAAGGGGCAGGGCACAGGAGGGGGGCCATCGATCGGCGCTCGCCTGGGGGGGCGTCTGTCATCACGGCGGCGGAGGTATGGGGGGGCCGCGGTCAGAGAAGAAGAAGGGGAGGAGGGAGCAGAGGAGGAAGAGAGGAGGGGGCGGGGTCTGGCTAGGCGCGGCAGCTCTGACAGAGGGGCGGCGGCGTGCGATTAAGTTTGTTTTTTTTCTCTTTCCTGAAATGAAATAGAACGGGGGGGGGGGGGGGGGCTGAGGGTACAGGAGAGAGGAAGATATTTTATTTTTATTTATTTAATTATTTCAAAAAGCAACTTATACTTTCGACCTCGAAATCGAACCCATCGACTGTCGGCCATAGCTAATTACCCCCATTCCGAACACAATGGGATATGTATCGCAGGCTGATTCGACTGTTTCAATCAGTTTTTGTCAAAATCAAAATATAACTCGATACATTGAATTTGAACGCACATTTCAATTTACTAGGGCCACATACGGACCCTAAAAATTCCCAAAAAATATTTTCTAGCTTCGTATTGAAGATACGGTCCTAACAAAACTAATTTCATCGAATTCTGAGATCGTTTGAAAAATGGCCATTTTCCAGTCGATTAAAATCAACTAAAACTGGTCAAATGCGTTTTCCTTCGCCATGCTCACATATTGATTCAGAAAATTATGAATTTTGGAATTTATCAATAACTAGACATCCCGGATCCAACAAAAGTGGTTTCGTCGAAAACCGAGGTTGTTTGCAAAATTTCCATTTTTAAGGGCCAGAATTCCATAGCGACTATTCTGAATTTTCAACTGGGCATAACTTTTGATTCCCACTATAAAATTTCAATTTTTTGGATTCGTTGGAAAGATATTCCCAATTAGATTGTAATATTTTTGGTTTCGCTAAAATCCGGTTTATTTTTCACCCGATACATTCATTTGAACTTTGAAATCGAATTATCGAACTACCACGCCATTTTCAATTCCTTTTATAATTATAATTAATTATTTATATTCTAATGACGACGTATATAAATATATACGTTCTAATTCTATTCAAAATGAATTTCTCGTCGTTATTATTTAAAATAATTCATTTTAAATATTCAAAATTCGCTAAAATCGCCAAAATAAAATTTTTAAATTGGCTCGGATTTCCGGGCTATTACAATCTCCCCCACTTAAAAATTTTCGTCCCCGAAAAGGAACGAAGCAGAAAGTTGTTTCACTAATCAACTCAACTTCCATTGTTTTTATTACAGCTTAAGTTCTTCAACTTTTTAGTTTTTAAGAACTTTTCAAATTTTTCAAAAATTTGGCTAACAACCTAAATTTTCGAAAAAAATCGCCATAACCTCCCCTGCACCAGGGACTTTGGGATATTTCATATAGCCTCCCATGGCCTTCTTCAATCCAAAAGAAAAAGAAAAAGCCAAGTGGCTAGCCAATCAGCTCATAAAATCATCATCACCCAAACAAAACATTAAATTATGGAAACATGTACCTATTTGTTGGGCAAACAATTTTATGCATCTTCTCTAGCCTCCTTGTTATGACCTGTTCAATGTAAGTACATGTATATTCATGCAAATGCGACAAATTTCCAATACAACTCACTGTTTGATTAAATTGGCTATATGGTTAAAATTTTAATTACTCAACCAATAATCAAACAACACAATCAGCAATCAATTAGTTGATTAGCTTTTCAAATAAATAACTTTGATATATAGTCAAAAATCAGATTTTTGATGCCAAATCACAACAATAGGACCTATCTAATTTTGATTCTCACACCAGTCAATAGGAAATATATAGAAACCCCACTTTCGTCACTCGAACATAAATACTGGTTATGTGATCACAATTATCAGTATCATCCCCGAGCGACTAGAGTGTGATTCTATATCTATCCAGTATATTAAAACTTCGAATACATGCGGATCAGATGTATACGCAAAATCTTTATATACTGCATTGTCCACATTCAATACAAATAAATACTAAAATACGTATAATTGAATTAAATTTTCAAAAAAAAAATGTTTTCATTTTTTTTTTAAAATATACTCTTCACACCCGTTCTAGGATACTACTGATCCCATCTCTAACGAGTCATTCTCATTGAATATTACTAATCCAATTTCTGATGAATTCTTTCGTTTGGTTCTAACGTGTGTCGTTCTCTGAGCTTTGTAAACCAAAGCTTTGATACCACATGAATCGACACGTAACTTCCCCGTGAAGGAAAGAGCGGATACTATGAGAACAACACACAAAGGAACGCAGACAGAAGAACATTTCAATTGTTAATTACAATAATTTATTATAATACAAGAATATACAGAGTATAAACAAATAATATACATCAGAAAAATATCAGAGATTACAATACATTACATAGAAGCGGAAAATAATACAATACACAACTATAAGTAATACACGGATACAGAGCTTTCCGAGTATCGTTCCAGCTGTAAATTAGGATCCTGTGAATATAAATCTGCCAAACCTAAACTACTACCTGCATATGTCAAAATAAGGGCACCCAGAGTTTAGGTTCAAACAATAAACTCCGGGTCAGTCATGGGACTGGTGTGAGAACTAAAACAGTTATCAATCTTTATTTTTAAAGTTAAGTAAATCAAGGGACCACGCCGTATGACACGGAACGGGTTTCCTCCCAAGAACACCAGTGCATAAAACAACAGTGCAATGCTAATTAAAGAAAAATGAAGCTGTTATAAGACCCAGGTCCCATCGAATAATGCATTGCAAGCCGGAGGATAGGGTTTTACCTTATAATAGCAAAAGAATGCTTAATACGCTAAACACAAATCATTTGATACAACAATAATTGTATAGTGTCAAAACAATTTCAAATCCTAAATATCAATCATAGACGGCATGGGTACCATATATCATGTCGCCATACTAGGCTCTACAATCAAAACCGCAAAGTCACATATTTGGAAATTGGATTTCCATCTATGAACCGAGGTCAGGGATCGTCCTCTACCGATTCGAGACTGTCTAGCCCGAGCCTCAGGCAAGTTCTCAGTCAAGCCTTTGGAGCGACAGGGCCGGTCCACCGATGTGGATTAAAATGCCTGAACACTACGTTTCCCCGCCCTTTGGGGCGTAAATGAGCCAACGAGTGACTCCATCGGCTTCACATAGTCACCGATATATCCGACGCAACTCGCAACAGCAACAACCACATAAGTCAAACTCGTTAGGGCATGTAAAACCACTGACACCACTTCTAGCTAGAAAGAAACGCATGTCCTCCCTGAGGTCCTCTCCCGTTTCTGGTTCACAACCGGGGTGTGAGGCTCGCGAATCAACGTTACACAAAGCTATACCACGTAGGCCGTGCTTTGATCATCAACCACAAGACTTTGCTTTTCAACAGAAGCCATGATCATTTGCCACTTAGGCATGCCACACATGCAATTCACTCCATGCATTTGATATCCATCAATATATAACCCCTGAGCTCATACGTCTCAGAGAAGGGCGTTAAGCAAGAGAATAAATTCTCCACCGCCAAACAGATATATATTTAATAGAAATCAATCACACAGAATAAAATCCAATGTCAGACACACAGTCCATTTACAAGTTCGTTCTGGTTCTGAACGAAACCAGAGGCACCTAGTACCCCACATATCCATCAATCTCCAAGTACATTTGGACGATCACCAACTGATTCCCTCCTCTTAGGAGTACAGCCCAATCAATATCATCAGTAATTATCCAAACGACGTGAAGACCTCCGGTCTTCAACCACCATCTTCATCTTCGACTAATCGCCGAATCAGTTATTCAGAATGGGGTAAAGCCGGTCTTTCTTAATAACTCGCGTATATAATAAACAAGTGCTACACAAACACAACATGCACCTCATTCCAATTTAGAATATTTTTTCATTCAAATATTCTTATTCTTTGGGAAAGGTTCCCATTAATTTTATCAAAGATGAATTCTTTAAATTTATTCTTTAATCTTCTTGGAATATCAATTCAAACTAGTCGGGATTAGCGAACCACACCGAAGTAATCATTTATTTTATTTCTCAATCCCAACCTATTCATCCCATGAAGTAGAACTAGTAATACTTCATATCTAACACCACGGTGTTATCGGTAAATTGAATTACCATTTCACGTTCAAATCTAATTAAAGATTTAACTACCGCCTGGTGTAAAACTGGTGATACTCCATTCTTGATCTTTTCAATCTAATTAAAGATCCATTAAAACTCCACTTAGTTTTAATCTTTAACTGGGTTAAAGAATCAATGTCATTTAAAACACGGTTCACGATAAACCCAAAATCACATTTCATTCTATCAACTTTTAACCGTAAAATAGCAAGTGAGCAATTCCCTAAGTATTAACCCCGAAGGTCGAAACCAACGTCAGATCAATACCCAAGAAACCATTCAACTTAACTAATCTCTAGTTAGTTTCTGATTTTCTTAACTCCGTTGGGTCTAAGAACAGTATTATTGAAGATACCGTTCACGACAACCCAAATCCCATTTGATATTAAATACAAGCATCTGAATAGAAAATATATCGGTTTATATTCAATATCAAATTCTACGACCAACAAATATCGTATTGGAAATAACGATATAAATATATCTTTCAAATTTCCATAACAATATCTGTATAATCACGAAATCCAACATCGAAATATTCCAAAGACAATTTTGAATCAAATCCATTTCCCCTTCAATTATTGAAAATTCTGTTTATTTTTCAAACCATTTCAAATCCACTTTATTTATTTTAAAAATAAATAAAATTCTAATTCAAGTTCAAAACTAGTTCATTTCGATAAAAATTTATTTTTATCTTTTCAAATATGGAGTTTTTATCCCAATTCTTCACAAATCATTTCTTATGATTTTACATAAATTATTACTATTTTTAATAATTTTATCAAGGCCCGTACAGTCGATTTCCATCAACGGCCATCAAACTGTACTTACAACGACCTTTTCCGAATTTGATTTGGACATAATTCCAAATCCAACCGTTAGATTTCTAATTTCTAATACTCATTAGAAAGCTCTTTTCGATACAAACCCAATGGTTCCGGTTTTAGGAGAATCCGACGGTCGGATCTCCCGCAATATCCATTCGAAGTCAATGGTCGAAATTCGCGAACTGCCGCGGCACGACGCGTTCTATTCAGGCCATTATATATAATATATAAATATATATATTATATATTTCGTCGATTTCCTTTCAAAACGTATTTTATACATCGTTTTAAATTCGTTTTCAAAATGATTTAAACTTTTATTTCAAATTCAAGTCAAAATTGAATTTTCCCTTACAAATTCATTTTAAATTCATTTCAAATTGATTTCAATTCAAATCGATTTTTAATTCAATTTCAGTTCGTTTTCAATTCAACTTGAATTTCAAATAAATTCAATTTCAATTCGAATTCATTTCTATCAATTTCAATTCGAATTCAATTCTATTCAATTTCAATTCGAATTCAATTCTATTCAATTTCAGTTCGTTTTCAATTCAATTTGAATTTCAAATTAATTCAATTTCAGTTCGAATTCATTTCTATTCAATTTCAATTCGAATTCAATTCTATTCAATTTCAATTCGAATTCAATACATTTCAAAATATTAGATTTTGAAATCACTTTCGATATTCATTATAAAATGAATAAAATCGATATAAATATCGTTCACGTCAAAATGGCGTAAATCTAGTCAACACGGCTTCATATATTTCTATTTTCAAATATTTCTATTTCAAATATTTCTACTTAAATATTCTATTTCAAATATTCAATTTCAAATATTCTATTCCAAATATTCTATTCCAAATATTCTATTTCAAATATTTCTATTTCAAATATTCTATTTCAAATATTTCTATTTCAAATATTTCTATTTCAAATATTTCTATTTCAAAACTGGAATGAGGCCCAATCAATTACCATATATTGTTAATTATATGGATTTTCTACAACACATGTATAAAATAACAACGATAAATAATCAACCATCATCCAGAGTGCGATCTACACTGTATAAGCATCAAATGTAAATATTTAACGCTTATAACAGTCGGTCAATCAATCGATCGACATACAACTAATTTTTAGGACTAGTGTATGTCATTTATCATCCCAATACCCGTGTGAGGTTTTCAAATAAACAAACACAGATTTTATTTGTGTAGTTGGGCGATGTGTAAAATTTATCATCCCACTCAATATCAGTCAAATGTGTGTATATAAACCAATCCTTCGATTTGTTTATATTTATTTCATTTTAAATACACGTTAAAAATTCTATTTTCAACTATAAAATATTTTTAACTAAATAGATATTTTATTTCATTTCACATCACATCACACAATCAACTGCACATCAAAATCAAACAAACAAGCATACAAGTCGTCCATGGTCTGTGGACGACAGGTCTCGGGTGCTACTAAACACCGTTTGCATCCTAATATATATTTCAAACTAGAAATAGAAATAAAGGTGAGGAGTTCTCACCGAGAAGCTAAACCAATGCCATGACTCTTCATAGATAGGAAATCTTCGTCGTACTAGCCTTTTGTCAATTTCGTTGTCCATAGCCACTACATATATAAAAATCACATTTTTATATTGTTGCCATGTCTACAAAAATCACATTTTTATAACTACGCTATACGGATAAAAATTCTATTTTTACACCGCTACTATATAGATAAAAATTCTATTTTTACACCGGTGTTCATATATTAAAGATCATATTTCTATCCCACTATTTCAATAAATAAAAATCATACTTTTATATCTTCTTCATATATTTTTACAATGCTTCTTTCTATATAAAAATTATATTTTTTATATTTCTACTTCTTATTTAAAGAACGAATTTTTATTCTTTCCAACATATAAAAATCATATTTTTGAATATACGATAAAAATCTTGTCTTTCTCAATTCACTTTCATTATAAAAATCACAACTTCTATTATATAAAAATTATATTTTTATTCGACTAAAATTCATATATTCTTCTAATCAAAGATTATATTTCTAATTTGCTGCTAACTATATAAAGATAGCATTTTTAATTAACTACTAGCCATATAAAGATAACATTTTTAATTTTCAAACCAAAGCGAATTTATATAGAAAATTTCTGATTTAAACTAGGCTAATAAAAATAAAACATATTTTTAAAGTGTTATATATATATATATATAAAATCAGGTTTTAAATTAATAAAACTAAATAAAATAATATAGAAACTCACATCGATCGGATTTGGGCGGAGGGTGGCCTCTCGTGGTCGGAGGGGGGGGTCTTCCATTGGCCGGCGATTGTCTGTTGCGGATTGGGGCTGAGATGCTGGGAATTGAAGAGGGTAGAGAAGGGGCAGGGCACAGGAGGGGGTGCCATCGATTGGCGCTCGCCTTGGGGGGGGGGCGTCTGTCATCACGGCGGTGGAGGTATGGGGGGGCGCGGTCAGAGAAGAAGAAGGGGAAGAGGGAGCGGAGGAGGAAGAGAGGAGGGGGCGGGGTCTGGCCAGGCGCGGCGGCTCTGACAGGGGGCGGCGGCACGCGATTAGGTTTTTTCTCTCTTTTTTAAATGAAATAGAATGGGGGGGGGGGGGGCGCTGAAGGTAAAGGAGAGAGGGAGATATTTTATTTTTATTTATTTAATTATTTCAAAAAGCAACTTTTACTTTCGACCTCGAAATCGAACCCACCGACTGTCGTCCATAGCTAATTACCCCCATTCCGAACACAATGGGTTATGTATCGCAGGCTGATTCGACTGTTTCAATCAGTTTTCATCAAAATCAAAATATAACTCAATACAATGAATTTGAACGCACATTTCAATTTACCGGGGCCACATACGGACCCTAAAAATTCCCAAAAAATATTTTCTAGCTTCGTATTGATGATACGGTCCTAACAAAACTAATTTCGTTGAATTCTAAGACCATTTGAAAAATGGCCATTTTCCAGTCGATTAAAATCAACTAAAACTGGTCAAACGCGTTTTCCTTCGCCATGCTCACATATTGATTCAGAAAATTACGAATTTTGGAATCTAGCAATAACTGGACATCCCGGATCCAACAAAAGTTGTTTCATCGAAAACCGAGGTTGTTTGCAAAATTTCCATTTTTAAGGGCCAGAATTCCATAGCGACTATTCTGAATTTTCAACTGGGCATGACTTTTGATTCCCGCTATGAAATTTCAATTTTTCGGATTTGTTGGAAATATATTCCCAATTAGATTCTAATATTTTTGGTTTCACTAAAATCCGGTTTATTTTGCACCTAGTACATTCATTTGAACTTTAAAATCGAATTATCGAACTACAGTGCCATTTTCAATTCCTTTTATAATTATAAATAATTATTTATATTCTAATGACGACGTATATAAATATATACGTTCTAATTCTATTCAAAATGAATTTCTCGTTGTTATTATTTAAAATAAATCATTTTAATTATTCAAAATTCGCTAAAATCGCCAAAATAAAGATTTTAAATTGGCTCGAATTTCCAGGCTATTACAGGTTTTTGATTTTATATTATATATGGAGCGTGAGATGCAAGCGTTCCACTCGATTCTATTAATTTGATGTAGACACTATTATAATATCACTGGATTTTTATATCAAAATATTTTTGGGTTATCGTAAGGTAAAAACCATCTGTGTTTATGTGTGGATCGGTCTTACGATTATCATTTCTTTCGAAAGGATTTTTGAAAGTTAAACCAATGGTTGGAGTTTACTCACACCAGTCCCATGATTAACCCAAAGTTTATTTTGTTTTGTTTTCTCTAAACTCTTGGGTGCCCAAATTTGTACAGGCAGTCAAGTAGTCGGGATTTTTCAGATTCACTTGGAAAAGCTGGAAACAAGAGGCTTTACCAGTTAGCTATAGACTATCATATTTCCGCTATGTACTATGTTGTGTCTAGAAACATGTGTTTATAACTGTTCCAGGAATAACTGTCATGCTATGATAATGGTATGTATATACAGTTACTGATTTGTATTTCAAAAGTTATGTTATTTAATATATTTTATTCGTTCCGCTGTGAGTTTGTGATCTTCATTTTTCTTCTATTCTTATATTTCTTTCTTTCTACTTCTCATCTTATAACTTCTTTCTAATAATGATTCAGATTTCTGTACAATTCGGGTTGGGCGTGTGGTGTTATTAGTCGACTCAAAGTGTATGGAAATTCGGGCCGTTACATTTCGTATCAGAGCTGAAGGTTGAGTAGTAACCTTGGCTCTGTGGCGTAACTTAATAGAGATAGGGTTAGTAATACCTTATATTGAGTTTGAGTGTATATATATGAGTGCGTATTTATAAATTTAATATAAAAATGATTTTATACTGTGTTGACTGGTTTGTTGAGTGGTTTATGAATTCTGGTCGATACAGAATGTACAACTGTATCGATAGGTGTTTCTAAACTCTCGAACAAAACAATTCGATACAGTATTGTTTTAAAACGGGTAAATGAAATAATTTTGCCCAAAAATTATTTTGATATAAAAGGAATAATTTCTGAATTATTATATATAGATGTAATGATTTTTATTATAATTAAATGAATTATGAAATATTGAAATTGTTATATAAAACCAAATTGAATTGGTAAAAGAATGGAATATACAAATAAGCTAAATTAGAATTGGATTCAGATCAGAATTGTGGATTTAAATCCCCGATATTTAGAAAATATTTCTTGATGTGTTTCAAAGGTAATATAGCATTGTTTTAAAGGGATTTTTGAATTAGAAATGGTTTAAATGGACTTTGAAAGTGATTAAGCACTGAAACCACTTCAGTGGCGAGAAAATAATTCTGATAACAGATCGCGACATTATCGGTATTCATTTTCAAGTTTCTGAGTGACGGATTGCTACCATAGTAATTTGAGAATGAAAATTTTGTTTGAAATGGACAAGATGTTTTAGAAACTCAAATGTTTTGTTTTGAGTTGATTATAAATATGTGCATAAATATATATGATTTCAAACTAATTTGAAATAAAACCTGGAAATTTGAATTCTGAAATTAAAATTTAACTTGTTTATGTTAAATAGATTGAAATGGTAAAATGTATCAAATGAATTGAAATTTAACTTAAGTTAAACAAAATTGGATTGGATTAGAAATAATTCCTAATTAAATAAAGAAAATGTTGGGACTCGAAATACTAATATGAATTTGATTTATGAATAAGCAAGTTGAATATATATTAGATGTTGTTAATTAGAATTGATTTGGATTCAAGTATAATAAGTGGATTGACTTAAATAGAAATCAGATTTGAATTGATAGAATGGAAGTGAACTAATCAGAAGTTGATTAGAGAGTTAAAAACTGGAAGATGGATTGATTTGAAACCAACTGGAAATGGATATATGTATGCTGAGCAGATATTGAATGGAAGCAAATGCAAGAGATAGAACTATGCCTGACAAAAAGGTACACGTTTACGATATTACTTGGATTTGATGGTTTTATGAGCCTATGAGGAAAGCCGCTTGGCTTTTGATTTTATTTTGGATTGGGGAAGTCCTGGAAAGGCGAGTTGTGGTTGTACCGATTGAGCCGTGCAAAGGAGATGCTGGCAAAAAAATTTCAAAAATTTAAAGAGTTAGAAAAAATTTAAGAATTTTTTTTGATAATTTAAAATCGAGTGTTAATTGTAATTGAAATAAGAAAACCAAAATTGGTTAATAAAATTTCAAGTGGAATAATGAAATTGATAAATGGATTTAGAATCAATTGGAATGGGTGTGGATATGCATATGGATTCAAGACGAGAAAGTGATGACGGATTGTCCAAAAATGGTGGACAAATCATTCGGAAAAATTATGAATGGTCGAGTGTTGGTATGAGAATTCGAAGGTTGGGTAAGAACTTGGTTATGAGGATATGGAATATAAGATTTCAACTAAGAAGATTATAAGGAGTTAGAGTTATACCATTTTTACTGCTTAGCAATTTCGAGGACGAAATTATTTTAAGGGGGAAAGGAATGTAATGACCGGATTTTTAGCCGTTGAATTTTGAATATCTAATTTTGTTCTAAATATTTTATTTGAATTAGATATAGGAATTTATAAGGAATTTATTTAATAAAACGATATTTAAACGTATTATTTATAACATAATTTAAAATGAACACGAAATAGTCGTGGTAGTTCGTAATTTACAATCTAAACTTCAATTGAATATACAAGATCCGATATAAGTCGAATTTCTTTGAAATAAGAAACGTTCGGATCTATTTGATTATATTTTTCTAATGGAAGAGAAAAATAGAGTTTTCATATTATAGATTTTGTTTTATATCCAAATCAAATATTTAAATAGTCGCGGTAGAATCGTTTATGGACCATAACGGTTTAGTTAATATAACTAGAGATTGGTTACGAATTTGGACAAGATTCTTTTGAGGCATAGTTATAATTTAATTTTCAGAATTTTACTGTAATTTTTAATTAATTAAATACACAACTTTTTATTTGGAGTATTTTGCACCCTATATCATTATTTTGGGGTTTTATTATATAAGTTAAACTACCGATATTATTATATTTTTGGGATCATGGTACCTCGCTGGACATGACCATATTCTTACTTCTGTCTGTAGCAACTCATACATAAACAAAAATTTTATAGAGTTAGGTACATTACACTTTATAACTTATATATTATATTTCCTTCCATACTGTGAAACCGTCAAGAAAATAATACCATGTTTCAAATAGTCTACTGCTTCATCAACGCTAGTGTACCAAAATCATAAAAGATGTTTTCAAATATTCTACCACACAGTGTAAACTTTAGAACAGCGTGACTCCCAAGCTAAATGGTTCCTGTGCGTGCCAAGGAAATGGTTTCCGTGCGGTTCACGCAAATAAATCTCATGCTTTGCAAGCTAAGTTTTAGATCCGTGAGTGTCAAGTAAAATACCATTATAAATCCATACCCGCACCGTAATTCCCAAATCTCTTTATGAATTCCAATTCATCTTCTCCTTCAGTAAAATACGAAAACTCCTTCCTTAGGAAAACCAGATCGTGCTTTTTCAAAATCCACCTCAAATAAACATAATACAATATACATATTCAATCATCCTTTATGTTGTTCCCCGAGAACAATGGGAATTGTTTATACATAAGTGTTGTCTGAAATTCCAACACATCACGAATGACGGCATTTCCCTTTCAGATACTCATCTCCATTGATCCCCTCATCATATTTCTTTCCGACACTATGCCTGAAGCGGAGAGCTGGCCTAGGTGAGATCAACGCCTGGCCGGAGGCATTCGTCCCCTGACGACCTCTGCAGGTGGTGGCGAACGGAAAGAAGGTGCGGTGTTTGGTTAGTGGCAGGAGATGCGAGTTTGAAGTGAAATGTTGAAGTGGAGGAGGACTATTGTTTTTTTTTTACTGAAATGATTTCGAACTTTTATGGAGAGGACGCGGCTGTGGGGTGTTGGAGTTAAGCCTTTGCATGTGCATGGTACTGACTGACTTGGTAGGAGGAGCAGTATCATGAAAGGGGAAACTGATGAATTAAAGAGTTGGCGTAGGAAACTTGAAACTAGAACGGAGAAGAGGTACTGGCGCACCCAATAGTGGAGGTGACGTTGCATATGGTGGTCAAACTCGACAGACTTCCGTGGTCAAAGGGTTTTTGGTTTTAACGCGTCTCGGTGGAGACGGATGGCGAAGTGGAGATCCAGATTTAAGGAGTTTCGGTGATTTTCATGAAAAGTTGGAAGCTTGGAAGGAGATTTGAAGCTCAGAGATGTTGAGGAGTTTGTACAGGGAATTGCGGGTTTGATACTAGAGAAGCGGTTTTGTCTTTGGGAATGATGGCAGAACATAGCAGCAGTGTCACGATGGAAAACGTTAAAGGGGCGGCTTGTTTTTGTAAACAAGAGTAATTTGAGCCCGGAATTTCAAACAAGACGATTCAAATGGGAATAGCAGGGAACGACGTGAATGTACGAGGAAAGTGCCGTCCTAACTTTTAGGTGCTGAAAGGAGAACAAGACCAACTGATGGCAGAAGGAACTGATGTGTGACAAAGCAGTATTACAGAAGAATGGTTGATTTGAACCCATTAGAAAGTAATTAAATACTGATTATTATTAATTAAGGAAATATAAGATTAGTTATTTATAAATTTATAATGTCAAATTAACTAATAATTTTTATTACTTGTAATTGGGTCATATATTAACAGAAGCAGACGAGATCGGATCCGTTGGAACTCTAACCCCAAGATTTCTTTGTTATGAAGATGACTTGGCTGAGAACAACGTTACTGGAATTTCGCAATAAAAATCAAACGTCTATTTGATTTTAAACGCAATAAAAGAAGAATCATCAACTTCAAAAGAAGGTGACTAAACTCACTAACTCTACCTCGTTTATATTTTATATATATATATACGAGTTTTAAATTTATTTCTAGTCATTTTATATGGTGTGATGGTTTTTTGAATGAATGGTTGATAAAATTGGTTGAATAGTTGATATAGTTATACCATTGATCAATTTTTAGTGCTATTTACTATGATTAATGTTGACTGACATCTGTGAATGTAGAGAAATAGGTTGGAGGGATCCAACTGGATTCCTCAACATTTATATTACTGTTTATTATTTACTGTGATGTGTATACTATGATTGATTGTGCTATGTTAAATTACCATGACCCTTGAAATTTGGTATTTTAAATACCGTAATATATTTCGAATATAGAAAAAGAATTTGAGATTTTAAAAGGGGAATTTATTTCCAAAATACTAATTAAATTTTCAATGGACGTGGTAGTGGAAAACTTATTTAAATGAAATAAAGAAGGAATTGATTATAAACAATGTTTATAAATTTAATAGAATATTTAGTGTTGGACAATTTAAGTTGAGTTTATATAGAAAAGCGGGAATCGAGTTTGAAACTAATATTGGGAAATGGCTTTAAACATATAAAATTATAAAGGAAATTATAACCGAGATTATAAATAAGTTAAAATAAAAGAATGAGATTTGCGAACGGGATGTGTCGGTAATGCAGAGATTTAAATAAGGCTTTTCTTAATTTTTAAATTAAGCAAAGAAAATTCAATGGAATGAAACTTTAAGAAAAATGGTTAATAGGTTAATAATAGACTAAAATGTGATAATGGTTTCAGAAAGAAATCTAAGCTAAGTGGTGAAAAGATGGTAAACCGGATAGTTTAAGTGATTAATTCAAACAAGGTTTAAATGAAATTTTTAAAACCAAAGTGATGACTTTAATTAAATTAAGCAAAGCACTGAAATTTAAATAAGATCTTAAACGCAAAGGAAAACACATAAGATAGTTTTGTGTTGAACATTGATAAATCGATTTTTGAAATAAAATCCAAGGAAAGAGGTTTTGTTGTAAAGAAAGTGGAAAGTGGATTTTTATCCTTATATAACCTTTATCTTATGGGTTTCGACAAACAGAATGGTATATGTCTGCATAGTGTAAATCCGGACATTTTGACTATCTTTTAAAAATGAACAACAGAACTGTGTGTGCCGCACACGGTACTTTATTCAAAACAGTGATTATAACGCTACTGTTATAATAAATATTCTGTAAATATCAACAGCGATTTTAGCGCTGTCATTATAATAAATGTTTTTTTGTAAATCTAAACAATGATTTTAGCGTTGTCGTTATAATAAATGTTTTGTAAATTTAAACAGCGATCTTAATGCTATTGTTATAATAAATCGTTTATAATTCTAGACAGTGATTGTAACGCTATTGTTAAAAGTAATGTTTTATAAATCAAATATTTGGAAACAACAATTATAATGCAACCGTCATAATCAATATTTTTCTGTAAAAGAAGTGTGTTCTTAGATTGAATCCAAAAGTCACGTAAGCGATGAAGCTGTGAGCTTTTACTATTTCGAAGTTTAGAATGTTGTTCAATTAAGGTCTAAGAGGTAATTATACCCCAACTTGATTGACTTCGTGATTAATGGAGAAATGGTTAAGGTTTGATAGTGAAGATTGGTTAGAAATATGGTTAGTTAACAAATGATTTATAGTTTGAGTTATAATAACGATGTTTATAACATCGCGTCAATATTAAAGGGTTTCGAAAGGTTTTCCCCAAATAAAATGAGAGATATTTTTTCAATGAGGAATTAAGGAATGGAATATGGAAATATTTTCCGATATTAATAAGGTATATTTTCTGAATATAGAAAATAAGGATTTCATAAATATATATATATAAATGTTTTCTTACTGGAATAAGGGATATTCTCTCGAATAGAGAAATTATAATATTGGAAATGTTTTTTTAAAGAAATCGAGAGGGGAAATCGAGCTTCAAAAGGATACGAAAGATGGGAAATGGGAATTGTAAATGATAATATAATAAAGAATTGATTTAAAGGGCCCGATGTTGTTTGATGCTTGATCGGTTGGAAATAAGACCGCTGATTGTATGGATGTTTCTTTGATAGTTAAATCACTGACTATCAAAGTTTTGATTTATTTTATACCTCCGTTGTCAATACGGAGAGACCGAGATCAGGTTTAATATCTGAAAACCACTTTGTATTGGTATAAGCGTTATGAATCAACTTATGCTGAAGATAATTGAAGACGGAGTAAAATGCAGGGGTTGTTCTATTAACCCTAGGTAAAAATTGCCCAAGATGGATTAATAGAATGTGCCTTCGGTTTGTCCAGACCCAGGACAACTTGTAAGGATGAGTCTCTGACAGAGTAATTCGGAAGGGATTACATACGTTGATTCATTCGAATGAACGAAGTTGGTGGCATCGAAGGGAAACTTCTTTAGCCTAACAATCTGAGTATTTTTGTGGGAATCAATTAGTGATTTTCGATGGATCTGACGATGTGGCACTCAAAGTGAATGGTGGCCAAATGTTCTGGAAGATAACTCAAACCTCAATCCTCATCAACCGGGAAACGACAAAAATCAGGCAGGAAGCATGGCTATGTGGGTCGCTCCCATTAAGACGTATAATCACCTATCTAGAACATTCCAATTGATTTTTTAATCTATCGATGCAATCCCTTTCGGGAAACGGTTGCTGATCCTAACCATTGGTGATATACATTCGATACACTCAAGCGAAATGAGTGGTCGGTCATGTGTGGGCCGGGTTGCAAGACGTTCTTATTGCACCCAGTGTATTCCCCTCTAGAGATACACTATCGCAAGGTGGATCCATACCTTGTCATAGTCGGAATCCATTCTCCAATAAGCGCCCTGTGGTTTTTGATCTTATATTATATATGGACCGTGAGATGCAAGCATTCCGCTAAATTCTATTTGTTTGATGTAGACACTATTATAATATCACTGGATTTTTATATCAAAATATTTTTGGGTTATCATAAGGTAAAAACCATCTGTGTTTATGTGTGGATCGGTCTTACGATTATCATTTCTTTGGAAAGGATTTTTGAAAGTTAAACCAATGGTTGGTGTAACGACCCGCATTCTACGCATCATAAGATCGTAGAATATTTATTTCTTTCACATACGAAGTCGTATGATCATGTAACTTTGGGAGACGACTATTGGGGTCATTTCCCATGTTCATGATTTTTTCCCGATTTTTAAATGACCATTTTACCCCTAGTTGGCACTGTTTTGGCCATAACATTTGACTGGAAAGGAATTTTGACTTGAAACCTCTTCCATTGGCTCCGGATGATGGTTTCTCTTTCCGTAGAGTGGTCACATTAGCCAAACGGACTCACCGTTTGGGAGATATGGCTGAAACAAGTTTCAGATGGTGAAAAACAGCTTAATTGGGCTTAACCGGGTGATTAGCAGCTAGGCCCAGAGGGGAATTTCGGGTTTAGGGGTATATAGGGGCTGATTAGGGTTAGAAAACATTTCTTTAGACATTTTCCAGCCGCCACTTTCATTCCTCTTAGCCTAGCCATGGCCTCCACCCTCTAAATCTCTTCAAAACACCTCTTAATCACTTTCTAATTGAAGATTAGGCTTAGCAAACATCAAATCAAGGAGTATTAGCACGAGAACCGAGGTAGAGCTGCTGTGTAAGATTGGGAACAGCGCCAAATCGGAGAATATTTCAGTTTTGAGGTTTTAGTTGTGGCAAAGGTGAGTGATTTGCATAGTTTTTGCACTAATTACGGTAATTAAGGGTAATTAGTGAAGATTAGCGAATTTATACACTAATAAATTCTGGAAAGATGTTTAGAAATTCTCAAATAATATTTTATGCTTCTGTTAGAAATTTGGTTCAATTTGATTAAGTTTTGTTAACCCTATGATTAGTTCTACTTAAAACATGCTATGGGAAAATATGAAGTTTTAGTCACTTTTGATCCATTTTGATTCATTTGAATTGTTGTTTGCTGTTTGTGGTTGCTATTACATGTTGCTATGACTCTATGGTATGTTTTATGATTGATTAGAATAGTTAAATTGGTCGAAAACGTCGTCGAATGGCGTAGAAAGCTCGCTGGAAAGTTGCAGAAATGTGCAGGTTCCTAACCGGTTCGGATCGGATGAGGCTCGGATCGGATATGTGAACTGGGCAAGAAAACCGACCCGAACTGGAGTTTGACACCTAGGACACTTGGCGAGAAGGAAGGCCGTTTACTTAGAGTTGGAGTGGACAAAAGGGATCGGATCGGAAGAATAATGGAGACCAGATCGGATCGGCTCAAGAATGGAAGGCTACGACTGGAGCAAGGCGAAGGGAGCGGATCGGATCAGGGCAGATGAAGAACGGGATCGGATCGGATCGGGGTAGATGGAAAACGAGGGAGCTGATCAAAGAAAACTGGAAGGAAGACAGTAACCCGACCCGACCCGGAGGAGGACACCGACCCGACCCGAAGTGGAGTATCCGACCCGAACCGATGAAGGTGATGACTACCGACCCGAACCGATGAAGGTGATGACTACCGAACCGAACCGAATTCTAGGACTGTTAATGCGCGACAACTCTTCTGAAGACCCACTCCAATTCGACCAAACCCGAGATGCAAAGGAAGTCCAAACGAGAAGTTAGAGCTTAAGATTCAGATGGGAGTCAACGAGTTCGCTTCATGGTTGGGCTTTGCTGCGGGACGCGTGCCAAGGAGTTATCGACGTCTATAGCTTTGGACCACTATGGTAGGAGGTACGAAGGCGGATTCAGGGCCATTATGGCATCGGTAGAACCAAGGGCTACAACCAATGAAGTGGGTCATTGAAATGTTTGGTCATGACTCCATATGTTTAGCTTGGTCATAGCAGGGTTTCTACAAGTCGGGATTCGTCGTTGCCTCAGTTTGTCTAGTGTTCCAAAGTGGTAGATATCGTATGCTTTACGCACTGAGTGAGAGATGTGAGGATGGTTGCTATGGATGATTTGTTTGCTATCATTGTGACATGCACAGCCCACCCCCGTATTCTTACACTATTTATTATGGCACCTTAGAGTATTGTACGGTATGTGGTACTAACTCTTTGGTTGCAGGTCCAGGTTCAGGTATGGTTTAGTATACCTGTTATCATTCTGTTTAGATGCTTATCGCTCATACCAGGCTTTATGTCTGACCCAGAGTTTTATGTCTCCTCTTATTACTCTGGGTGCTCACACGATCAGACTAGAGACAGGTTAGCTGGTGACGCACGGGTAGATGATCCGGAGACGAGCAGGAGGCTTCCACGTAATATATATAGTATTCTCCCTGTGTTGTTGAAGATCACTGCTTGGGCATTGGTGGTGCATCTTCTACTTTAGTTTTCTTTTGTTAGAGACAGTAAATTTGGAAAGTTGTAATAAGATGTATTTGGATTTCCGCTGCTCTGATGTTGACATTGATTATTAGTTATCAGCTTATGCACTGTCTCGCCTGTTTTATGTCAAGTATGTTATTATTATATTTTATCCCATGCGCTGTGAGACATTCTACAGGTTTCTTGATTAGTTCATTCTCTTCTTTCCTTTCTCCTGACGACCGTCCCGTGCTAGTTGGGCATGTGTACAGCGCACTTTCGGAGGAAATGCAGGCTGGTGCGGGGCGGGCCGTCACACTTGGTATCAGAGCTCTAGGTTGCGTAGTTAACCTAGGGAAGTTATCAGGGAGAGATAATATACGTATACGAGAGAGCGTATTTGTGATTACTTTGGTTTTTAAAAGCTACATATATATATAGTATTAGTAGTATAAGGATGAAGTCGTACTGCACTAGCACCACTATGGAGTCGTTAATCATTTCCTTTTTCAGATTGACGATGAGCCGATATGTTAGAGGTACCGGTAGGGGAGCCAATAATGGGAATGCTGCTGACATGAGGACGATGTTTACTGACCTCATGAGAGAGATGCTTAGAGATGTACAGAGGGCAGCTCCCAATGGTGGAAATGGTGGTGGTCCAGTAGTGCAGGCGCCGAGGGTCGACTTCGCCAAGTTGAATAAGGATTATACTAGCCTTGGTGGGAAGTCATTTCACGGAACGGAGTCGGCCACGGATGTTCAAGATTGGTTGGATAGTTGCGAACGTATCTTCGAGGATTTGGGTATCGAGGATGCGATGAAGAGAAAGATAGCGTCCCGTCAGCTGCAAGGGCGGGCAATGAATTAGTGGAATGCTATAAAGGCAGCTACTCCCGAAGATCAGATTACTTGGGAGCAGTTTAAAGCTCGCTTTAGCGAGAAGTTCATTCCAGCTGCTCAGAAGTCAGTGCTATTTAAGAAATTCTTGGAGCTCAAGCAGAATGGCAGAGCTGTCTCGGAGTATATTGCTGAATTTGACACTTTGTCAAAATATGGGTTATCTCTTATTGATACTGCCGAGAAAAAGAATGAGAAATTCATAACTGGTTTGGATCAGTACTTAGGGGAAAAGCTTATTAACCACATCGATGAGACGTTTGAGTCGATTGTGGGGAAAGCATTAAGATCAGAAAGTCTCTACCCTAAGTCGAAGACTGAGGTTGCATCTGCAGATGAGCCAAAGCCACAAGCAAGTGGTGGAGGCAAGAGTGGTTCCCAGAATAAGAGAAAGCAGAACCAAGCTAAGGATGGCCAGAAGAAAAGGAATAAGCAAGATGTTGAGTGCTTCAGCTGTGGTAAGAAGGGCCATTATGCTAGTAATTGTCGGGCCAAGCCAGCGGATAGGAAGTGCTTCAACTGTGGCCAAATGGGACATCACAAGGACAAGTGTCCACAGCCCCCTAAAGAAAAGAAAATGGTGAAAGCCTACGCTCTTAATGTTATTCCTTCTTCGTCGAATGCCCCAACAGCGGCGGAGAAGGGAAAGAATGTCGTCATTCAAGGTATGCTTTCTGTTTATGATGTTCCTGTTAGAGTTTTGTTTGATACCAGAGCTTCCAGTTCTTTCATATCTAGTGACCTGGTAGATAGGTTGGGATTGGAGCCCGAGATTGTCGATAGACCTTTAGTAGTGACGAACCCGATTGGTGGTTCGACTAACCTTAGCATGATTTGTCGTAATGTGGTCTTATCGAGTCATGGATGCATGTTTGTTTGTGATTGCTTTGTTTTGGGCTTTACTGGGTTTGGCATTATTTTGGGAGTAGATTGGCTCCAAAGATACGGGGTGGTGGTAGACTGTGAGGGCTTGTTGGTGACAGCTAGAGCGGATGATGGGCGGAGGATAGTGTTTGGTGGTCTACCCAGTAAGGGGGTATTGGCTAGTTTTCTAAACTCCCTCGACATTCCGCATAGTGAGTTGTCAGGTTTGCCCGTGGTTGGCCAGTATCCGGATGTTTTCGAAGAAGTGACCGGACTTCCACCACACCGAGAGATTGAGTTTCGTATTGATTTGGTAAAGGATGCCAGGCCTATAGTGATGCCACTTCGTCGTATGGCACCAAGAGAGCAGCGAGAGCTCGAGGTGCAAGTCAGCGATCTTTTGAAGAAGGGATTTATCAGAAGGAGTGTTTCTGAATGGGGAGCACCAGTTGTGTTTGCTACCAAGGCGGATGGTTCCCTTCGTTTGTGTGTAGACTACCGCGAGTTGAATAAAGTGACGAGGAAGAACAAGTATCCTCTACCGCGGATAGATGATTTGTTCGATCAGTTGAGTGGCGCGAGAGTATTTTCTCAATTGGATCTCGCGACAGGTTTTCATCAGCTTAGAATAGAAGCTGAGAGTATAGCTAAAACGGCATTTCGGACGCCGTCTGGATTTTATGAGTGGTTGGTCATGCCATTCGGGCTGACCAATGCCCCAGCATATTTTGTGGATCTTATGAATAGGGTATTCAGAGATCAGTTGAATAAGTCTGTCCTTGTGTTCGTTGATGATATTTTGGTCTATTCGAGGACAGAGGAAGAACACAAGGAACATTTAAGAGTAGCGATGGAGGTGTTGAGAAAACACCAATTGAAAGCCAAGTTTTCTAAGTGTCACTTCTGGAAGATGGAAGTGAGGTTCTTGGGCCATGTTGTATCAGAGAACGGTATTGCCGTGGACCCAGCAAAGGTGGCTACGGTACAAGATTGGCCTACGCCCAAGAATGCAACAGATGTAAGAAGTTTCTTGGGGTTAGCTGGATATTATCGTAAGTTTATCCAAGGTTTCTCTAAGACAGCAACACCATTGACCCAGTTGACCAAGAAGAATCAAGCTTTTGTCTGGGATGAAAGGCGCGAGAATGCATTCAAAAGTCTAAAGGACAAGTTGACAAGCGCACCAGTGTTAGTCATTCCTAAGGGGGATGAAGAGATGACGGTATACACGGATGCCTGTGGTACCGGACTGGGTGCTGTATTGATGCAAGGCGGTAGGGTTGTAGCTTACGCAAGTCGGCAATTGAAGCCGCACGAGAGAAGATACCCTACCCATGATTTAGAATTGGCAGCGATCGTGTTCGCGTTAAAGATGTGGAGACACTATCTCTTGGGAGAAAGATTTGAGTTGTTTACAGATCATAAGTCGTTAAAGTATCTCTTCTCTCAGAAAGATCTGAATCTCCGTCAGCAGAGATGGTTAGAGTTCTTAGCTTCCTATGATTTTGACATCGCATACACACCAGGAAAGGGCAATGCGGTGGCTGATGCATTGAGTAGAAGACATGCCAGCCTAGGGGCTATGTTCCTTGAATGGAAGCAACTGGAGTATATCGCGGGTTTTGATTTCAGACCAAAGTGCGAATTGGATCCAGAAATGTTAGCAAGTTTGACGATCAGACCCACTTTGATTGAGCGGATCGGCTCTAGTCAGAGGGACGATCCTAACCTATTGGAAATCATCTCCAAGTTAGAGATGGGTATCGATGAGGAGATGAACAAGTATGGGCTTGATCGAGATAGATGGCTTAGAAAGAATGGAAAG
This sequence comes from Allium sativum, assembly GCA_030737875.1. NCBI lineage: Eukaryota > Viridiplantae > Streptophyta > Magnoliopsida > Asparagales > Amaryllidaceae > Allium > Allium sativum. The sequence goes on from CM060926.1 coordinate 613,172,223, forward strand.
CTTGTTGTACCCAATGTCAATGGATTGAGGGATGAAGTGCTTAGAGAATGTCATCACTCGAAGCTAACTATACACCCCGGTGGTAACAAGATGTATCGAGATATGAAGCAGACTTACTACTGGGAAGGGATGAAAAGAGACGTTGGGAAGTTTATATCCAAGTGCATGAATTGCCAGCTAGTTAAAGCCGAGCAAAAGAAACCTAGTGGGTTATTGCAACCATTAGAAATTCCCGAATGGAAATGGGAGCAAGTCTCGATGGATTTCATTGATGGTTTACCAAGGAGTAGATCGGGACATGATAGCATTTGGGTAGTTGTGGATCGACTGACCAAAAGTGCAAGATTTATACCGGTCAAATCGACCAGAACGGCAGCTAAGTTAGCAGAATTGTATATGAAGTGGGTAGTGAGATTCCATGGAGTACCTAAAAGCATTGTGAGTGACCGAGACCCGTTGTTCACTAGTGGGTTTTGGAAGAGCTTACAAGAGGCTCTAGGGTCAGAGTTACATCTCAGTACCGCATATCATCCTCAGACCGATGGTCAGACGGAGAGGGTGAACCGTATTTTGGAAGATCTCTTGAGAGCATGTATATTGGATTTTGGTGGATCATGGGATGACCATTTGCATCTAGTAGAGTTTGCATATAATAATAGCTACCAATCCAGTATCGGTATGGCTCCGTTTGAAGCTTTGTACGGAAGACCGTGCAACTCACCATCATGTTGGATAGAGACTGGCGAGAAGTTTATGCTTGGACCAGATGTGGTGAGGGAAACTTCAGATAAGATCAAGATCATTCAACAACGAATGAAGGCAGCCCAAGATAGGCAGAAAAGTTATGCTGATAAGAGAAGAAGAGACTTAAAATTCTCCGTTGGTGACTTGGTGTTTGTCAAGATCTCTTCGGTGAAGAGCGTAATACGATTTGGCAGGAGAGACAAGTTGGCACCAAGATTCGTTGGCCCATTCCCTGTTCTTGAACTAGTCGGGAATTTGGCATATAGAATTGACTTACCAGAGAAAATGGCGGGAGTTCACAACGTATTTCATGTTTCCCAACTAAGGAAGTTCGTTCACGACTCAGATATGACTATTTCACCTGATCAGTTAGAGGACTTCGAAGTAGAACCCGAGGCGGTTGGGAACCGCAAGCCGGCCCGTATTGTCGAGCACGACATGAAGCAACTTCGAAGGAAGGCGGTGAAGCTAGTCAAGGTTCAGTGGGGTGAGGACGAGAATGATTGTACTTGGGAGACAGAGGAGAACATTAGGAAGACACACCCAGAACTCTTTGCCTGGTTAGATTTTTGACTTCGATTTAGTTTTCCGCATGCTAGGATAGACTTGTTTGCTTGTTTTGCATGATTGATTGTTGTATGTGGTTGTTAGGCATGCGGGATCCTTTGTATGTTTTGGGTTAAGGAATTTCGGGGGCGAAATTTCTTAAGGGGGGGAGAGTGTAACGACCCGCATTCTACGCATCATAAGATCGTAGAATATTTATTTCTTTCACATACGAAGTCGTATGGTCATGTAACTTTGGGAGACGACTATTGGGGTCATTTCCCATGTTCATGATTTTTTCCCGATTTTTAAATGACCATTTTACCCCTAGTTGGCACTGTTTTGGCCATAACATTTGACTGGAAAGGAATTTTGACCTAAAACAACTTCCATTGGCTCCGGATGATGGTTTCTCTTTCCGTAGAGTGGTCACATTAGCCAAACGGACTCACCGTTTGGGAGATATGGCTGAAACAAGTTTCAGATGGTGAAAAACAGCTTAATTGGGCTTAACCGGGTGATTAGCAGCTGGCCCAGAGGGGAATTTCGGGTTTAGGGGTATATAGGGGCTGATTAGGGTTAGAAAACATTTCTTTAGACATTTTCCAGCCGCCACTTTCATTCCTCTTAGCCTAGCCATGGCCTCCACCCTCTAAATCTCTTCAAAACACCTCTTAATCACTTTCTAATTGAAGATTAGGCTTAGCAAACATCAAATCAAGGAGTATTAGCACGAGAACCGAGGTAGAGCTGCTGTGTAAGATTGGGAACAACGCCAAATCAGAGAATATTTCAGTTTTGGGGTTTTAGTTGTGGCAAAGGTGAGCTTGCATAGTTTTTGCACTAATTACGGTAATTAAGGGTAATTAGTGAAGATTAGCGAATTTATACACTAATAAATTCTGGAAAGATGTTTAGAAATTCTCAAATAATATTTTATGCTTCTGTTAGAAATTTGGTTCAATTTGATTAAGTTTTGTTAACCCTATGATTAGTTCTACTTAAAACATGCTATGGGAAAATATGAAGTTTTAGTCACTTTTGATCCATTTTGATTCATTTGAATTGTTGTTTGCTGTTTGTGGTTGCTATTACATGTTGCTATGACTCTATGGTATGTTTTATGATTGATTAGAATAGTTAAATTGGTCGAAAACGTCGTCGAATGGCGTAGAAAGCTCGCTGGAAAGTTGCAGAAATGTGCAGGTTCCTAACCGGTTCGGATCGGATGAGGCTCGGATCGGATATGTGAACTGGGCAAGAAAACCGACCCGAACTGGAGTTTGACACCTAGGACACTTGGCGAGAAGGAAGGCCGTTTACTTAGAGTTGGAGTGGACAAAAGGGATCGGATCGGAAGAATAATGGAGACCAGATCGGATCGGCTCAAGAATGGAAGGCTACGACTGGAGCAAGGCGAAGGGAGCGGATCGGATCATGGCAGATGAAGAACGGGATCGGATCGGATCGGGGTAGATGGAAAACGAGGGAGCTGATCAAAGAAAACTGGAAGGAAGACAGTAACCCGACCCGACCCGGAGGAGGACACCGACCCGAACCGAAGTGGAGTATCCGACCCGAACCGATGAAGGTTATGACTACCGACCCGAACCGATGAAGGTGATGACTACCGAACCGAACCGAATTCTAGGACCGTTAATGCGCGACAACTCTTCTGAAGACCCACTCCAATTCGACCAAACCCGAGATGCAAAGGAAGTCCAAACGAGAAGTTAGAGCTTAAGATTCAGATGGGAGTCAACGAGTTCGCTTCATGGTTGGGCTTTGATGCGGGACGCGTGCCAAGGAGTTATCGACGTCTATAGCTTTGGACCACTATGGTAGGAGGTACGAAGGCGGATTCAGGGCCATTATGGCATCGGTAGAACCAAGGGCTACAACTAATGAAGTGAGTCATTGAAATGTTTGGTCATGACTCCATATGTTTAGCTTGGTCATAGCAGGGTTTCTACAAGTCGGGATTCGTCGTTGCCTCAGTTTGTCTAGTGTTCCAAAGTGGTAGATATCGTATGCTTTACGCACTGAGTGAGAGATGTGAGGATGGTTGCTATGGATGATTTGTTTGCTATCATTGTGACATGCACAGCCCACCCCCGTATTCTTACACTATTTATTATGGCACCTTAGAGTATTGTACGGTATGTGGTACTAACTCCTTGGTTCCAGGTCCAGGTTCAGGTATGGTTTAGTATACCTGTTATCATTCTGTTTAGATGCTTATCGCTCATACCAGGCTTTATGTCTGACCCAGAGTTTTATGTCTCCTCTTATTACTCTGGGTGCTCACACGAGCAGACTAGAGACAGGTTAGCTGGTGACGCACGGGTAGATGATCCGGAGACGAGCAGGAGGCTTCCACGTAATATATATAGTATTCTCCCTGTGTTGTTGAAGATCACTGCTTGGGCATTGGTGGTGCATCTTCTACTTTAGTTTTCTTTTGTTAGAGACAGTAAATTTGAAAAGTTGTAATAAGCTGTATTTGGATTTCCGCTGCTCTGATGTTGACATTGATTATTAGTTATCAGCTTATGCACTGTCTCGCCTGTTTTATGTCAAGTATGTTATTATTATATTTTATCCCATGCGCTGTGAGACATTCTACAGGTTCCTTGATTAGTTCATTCTCTTCTTTCCTTTCTCCTGACGACCGTCCCGTGCTAGTTAGGCATGTGTACAGCGCACTTTCGGAGGAAATGCAGGCTGGTGCGGGGCGGGCCGTCACAGTTGGAGTTTACTCACACCAGTCCCATGACTGACCCAGAGTTTATTTTGTTTTGTTTTCCCTAAACTCTTAGGTGCCCAAATTTGTACGGGCAGTCAAGTAGTCGGGATTTTTCAGATTCACTTGGAAGAGCTGGAAGAAGGAGGCTTTACTAATTAGCAATAGACTATCATATTTCGGCTGTGTACTATGTTGTATCTGGAAACAGGTGTTTATAACTGTTCTAGGAATAATTGTCGTGCTCTGATAATAGTATGTATATACAATTACCGATTTGTATTTCAAAAGTTATGTTATTTAATATATTTTATTCGTTCCGCTGTAAGTTTGTGATCTTCGTTTTTCTTCTATTCTAATATTTCTTTCTTTCTACTTCTAATCCTCTAACTTCTTTCTAATAATGATTCGGATTTATGTACAATTTGGGTTGGGCGTGTGGTGTTACTAGTCGACTCAAAGTGTATGGAAATTCGGGCCGTTACAAAGTGATACGCTGAGATTTCAATAGTGGATGAACATATAATCCTACATGAGCAAATTTCTTCCACGGACTGTGATTTTATTAGATTAAAAAGATTTTCACAATTTTCCAAGCGATATTTGGTAGGATTTGTGTACAAAACATATATATAATCTCTTTTAGAGTATGCATATGCGAAGATTAGGCCAACATTTGGAAAAGAGAAACATATAGGAAGATGCGAGATTTTATAAGATTTGAAATTGATGAATGAACGGAAAATCTTATTTTATAAATTATTTTGCGATTATAGGCTCTAATCAAAACGTCATAATTGACGCTTCTATGTTTTAATTACTATTTTTAAATATATGGAAACAAGTTTCGTAGTTTAATTCAAACGTATATAGAAAATATAAATTTTTATTCGATGATTTAAATTTATTTCAATTAATTTGTTTTCATGTAATACCAAAATAAAATACCTCGGGTTGAATTTCAAGCTAAATCGATATTCAATAAAATAAAAATCATTTATTTATATATAAAATAAAATGTTATATTTTAATAACAAATTCCATAGTGACTATATAAAAATTTGATTTGGACATAAAACAAGATCTACAATATGAAAACTCAAATTTTCTTCTTCATTAGAAAATTATTATCTGATAGGTTCTGATGTTTTTTGTTTCAAAGAAATCCGACTTATATTGGATTCTGTACAAACAATTAAAGTTCAAAATGTAATATTATGAACTATCGCGCCATTGCAGCTCGTTTTATAATTAAATTATAAATTGAACTTTCAAAGATCGTTCAATAAATCAATTCATTAATAAAATTAAATATAAACTTAAGTAAATCCTCTTATATAACCATATCATACAATATTGCAAATTCAGTCAATTTTGACTGTTTCGAAATTAAATTATTATTTCATTATTTGTATTAATATAATATTCAATTTTTTTTTAAATTCAAACCATTTAAAATCCAAGCCAACATTTAATATAAATTTCAAATATTAAATCAAACTGTTAAAAATCTTAGTCGTTATATTCCTTCGCCCTTAAAAAAATTTCGTCCCTGAAATTACTAAGGTAAGAAAAATACTACAAACCCAAAATATATTAAAATCTTTAGTTTCACTTTTCGAATTAATCCAGTTAGTTTTAATATTAAAACCAATAAATTTTTATAGAAAATAAATTTCCAAAAAAATTCCCATAAAGGTTTGAAATTTTTCTAATACCATTAATTTTGGAAGAATTTTGGCAGAGCCTTTATTTTATGAAGGGACTTCTGCAATATTGCAGGAGCAATAAATATTTATATATTGACCCACATGGTCGGAAAATGAAAAATAAAATCTCAAAACCCAAATCAAAAACCAAAAATTGATATTTTGCGTAGGCGTACCTTTTTGAGAGCATTGTTACGCAATAAATGATAAACTATACTCGAGTTTGTTCAATTATTATGCCACTCAAATCAACCGGATTCAATCAGCTCCAGAATTCTCTCGGACATATTTAAAATGGATTATTCTCTGTGCCTGTTCTATCTCAAACAGAATTAATCAGTTTTCATATTTACAACAATTTTTTTGTATACCATTCAATTATTTTAAATAAAGTTAATTATTTATTCAAGATTGATTTCAGTCAAGTTCACTTCGCAATCATGCAATCAATTTTAACCATATAACCCTAAAACATTCCATTTGGATTCACGTATTTCTATTTCTCAACTCAAGTCAAATTAGTGTTGACTTAAGTTACATTTTGTTTCAATTTCAAATTCAAATTTTAATTATACAATTCATTTCTTCTTAATATAAGTTAAACTAAATACACATATTTCGAATTCTCTCTTAGTTAATCTTTCAGTTTCATAATCAAATACATTTAAATCACCCAATCATGCCAATACAAGCTTTAAAATAATCAAATCAATAGTTTGAGAAAATTATTCTCATTTTCTACAAAAATATGATTCGGGTAAAATTATTTAATTTAATATCTTTACAAAATAATTAAAAAATAATAATTTTATATTCAAATTACAAATAAGCTTTCTCATATATATGCACTCAAATTCAATCTAGGGTATTACTACCCCATCTCTACTGAGTTACGTCAAAGAGCCAAGGTTATTCTTAAACCATTAGCTCAGATACCAACTGTAAAGGCCCGTAAATCTGTACCCTTTGAGCTGACAAATTACAACCCATGTCCAACTCAAGTTGCACATAATTACGAATCTTTAACAGAAAGAAATTAGAGGATAAGAAGTAGAAAGAAAGAAATGTTAGAATAGAAGAAAAGTGAGAACAACAAAATAAAATCTCACAGTGGAACGAATAAATTATAATATATCAAATCACTTTACACAAAGAGAAACTGTATATACATACCAATCATTAGAGTACATCATGTATCAGACACAGCGGAAATGAACTCTAAATCACTAATGGTGAAGCCTCTTGCTTCCAGCTCCTGAAACTCTAGCAAGACCTAACCTATAAATATACTCGGTCTGACCCGAGCACATTTGAAGCAAAGCAAAATTCACCCGGATCTTCCTAGAATAATTTTCAGTGATAAATTTACAACAAACAACTTGCTTAGCTTTAGAAATCCTTTTTGAAAAGAGAAGATAATAGTAAGGCCAGCCCACACACAAACACGGACGGTTTTTACCTCACTATAACCCAAGACATTTTTGATATATCAAAATCCAGTGATATTATAATAGTGTCTATCAAAACACAAATAAATAAACATCTAGAAGAACGCTTGCATCTCACGCTCTACATATTCATTATAAAATCAAAAAACTTCATGGCCCTTATTGGAGAATGTATTCCAACTATGACAAGGTATGGGACCACCTTCCGATCAGTGTACTATAGAGGGGATACACTGGGGTTCAACAAAGACACCTTGCAACCCGGCCAAACATGACCGTCCCCTCATTTAGCTTGAGTGTAGAGAATATATTGTCACCCATTATGGTTTTAAGGGCCCACCGTACATCTGCGGAGATACAGAAATGAAAGAACAAAATGAATTTTCTCTAGATGGTGACAATATACCTTGCTTGGGCTTGACACACCTAGCCATGTTGCCTCCCTGATTTTTGTCATTTCCCGGTTGATGAGGCTTGAGGTCACATTTATCATTTCGGAGAACATCTTAATATCTTTGAATGCCGCATCGTAAGATCCATCCAATCACGAATTTACGTCCACACTTTGGGTGTTAAGAAAGAGAATTTCTTCGCCACCAAACTTGGCATGTTTGTAAATATCAAGGTACGCGACCCTCAGGAAATAATTTGTCAGACATTCATCCATACAAGTCATACAGGAACAGGATGAACCGATGGCACCCTCCTACCGCATCATATATAGGAACCACTCAAAGGATCAATAGCGAATAGTCCTTGCAATCCGTAAATTAAAATCACGACAGAACCACAGTGTATCTCTTTTGCGGGAGCGGCCTAGAGATTATAAACATTTCTTCTGTTTCATGAAGATCTATGGTCTTCAATTCTCAATCTCTGATTTCTACAAGTTAGTTCCGAACGCAAGGTTTGTTCAAAGTGGTTTTGGATCTAGTTCCCATCCCAGTCTCTTCGAAACAACACGTCAAAAGGTCCAATATAATATTCCATTGATTGTCGGGTTTATAAATATCAATATCAATAATATCGTTAAGTACATTGGCAGCTCGGACCTTTGACAAAAACCATATATCGATTTAATATTGTTGCAGTATCATAAAACCTTTCCATTTTCATTTCCTTTACCTTGGAAATATTGTTTTAAATTCTTAAACATCCCCTTTCTTTACTTTGGAAAATATTGATATATTATTCTCTTAATGGTATAACCCAAATTATTAATTCTTATTCGGTCAAACCAATGTCAAACGACATTTTATTATTATATAACCCAAATGGTTTTATTAAACTTTTTGAATTCACAAATTACTCTTAATTTAGTCCATTATGGAAATATATAATTCAAATTCAAATATCTACTCTTGCTTCCCATTTAACATAACGCTTCCCATTTCTTCAGAAACATCGTTGTTTACTTATTACTTAAAATAAGTGTATTTCTGACCATAATATTCCATTACTTTTCAAACTTGGGTCAAAACAATGTTAACTTATACATTATTTATTTTAAACCTCACTTTTTTAATTATATTTTAAAATCTTGCAATAACATAATAAGCAAATTCCAAAATCTTTTACCATTTTCAAACTGATATCATCCCTCGATAATAGTGAAGTCGTTCAAGTTGGGATGTTATAATTACCACTCAGACCTTGATCGACAAACATTCTTATCTTAAGATAATAAAAGTTTGAAACTCAAAATCCAATATATTATTCCCATTTCCACTTACTATTTATTTATATATGGTTTCACAAACCATTTTCTTTCATTCGAAAAACCACTTTATATTCCAATTCCTATTACTTAATTCGTTAATTAAGTAAATCTTTTACTAACCCATTGCTTAGAATCTTTTATACCACTTCTTTTTTAACTTGATTTGTTATACAATTCATTTACCGAATCTTTACGCAAATCCATCTTTTATAACTTATCGTAACTTAACTGGTCTTAGATTCCAAAGCTATTTACCATCTTTCCTTTGTTTATAATTGTCTTACTTTATCTAATTATTAAGCAAACGTTCATTTAAAAAGCATTTCGTTTGATTCCAACCCTTTTTATCAACTTACTTTACGAACTCGGAATTATTATAATTCCCTTTATCCAACTCAATTTAGAATCTCATTATTCATACTTACTTCTTAAGTGAATTCATTTAAAAAGTAAATCAGTTTAATTTTTGTCATCAAGTTTTGAAGTAGAAGTAGTTTACTTCAATATTAACTAAACATAGAATGATAATTCATTATAGGAAAGGTTATTAAATAATTAACTAAACACTTTTAAAACAAAGTTAGTGGAAGATAAATTAACTACTTAGAATGTTCGTTAAGCTTAACGATCGTTTGTAAACTATTTTTATTAGATTAAATTAATCTAATATCCAGTATTCATTAACAGTCGACTTATAAATGTTAGTTAATTGACTAATCCACGTTCTTAAGTTAATTATCAACTTAATTAACTAATTAAAACCATTTAATTATTTAAATAAACAATTATTCTAATTTCTAAGCCCATAGGTGTAACAACCTGGTTTTCTGACCGCTCCAAGTCGGTAATTAAACCAACTTAGAACGTTCACAAAGACAGATAGTTATTTTAGCTTACAGGGTTTAAACAGAAATAAACACAAAATCACAGTATAATAATTCTTGCAGCGGAATAATTTTGTTTGTATACATATCAAAGTTTATATAAATATTCGGTACAACGAAAAAACGTATAATGTTTACATGAAATTTAAAGAATAAAAACTTTACGATTTTGTCAAGCACGTGCCGTTTGCGTCTTGCATCTTCACGTCCCTCTCCAATTTGCGAGCTGAATATCTGGAACACTTAGGACTTGACCCGAGCGTTCCATGCAAAATACACAAAACACTCGAGTCAGGATTAAACTTATCTCAAGTTAGTGAACTTCGATATTCACAAAATATAATCATTAATCCCGATGTTTACTAAATATTTCAAGTATAAATCCGTGGGAAACTACCGAATATCATGGCCATAACAAGCAAGACAACATGCGTAAGTCATGAAAAAAAGATGACCAGCGTGAATAGTGAAACAGGAAAGCGACAGTTTGGAATTTTAAATGGGCATAAGCATGCATTTTGAGCATATACTTCCTCCATAAATAAGTACAACTAAGCATATATAAGCACAGAAATCATGTATGGTGATCAATACCAAAATATGCGAATAATTCAGCCATCTTTAATATATTACTGAAATGAGAACATGGAATATCACATGTACATTAGCAGACTACATGGGAATGAACATGTGTGTTGTTATTTGAAGTATACATATATTTAATAGCAAAAGGTGTATGTTTTCAAGAATTTTAGGTGCACGGTACAGCATGTATGGATGCCAACCTTTACTTAACACAAGTGTGCCAAAACCAAACTATATATCAACTAAATGTAAACTACTGTGCATGTAACATTTAGCATAGAAAAACTCATACTTGACTGAACCAGTAAACATAAATGTGCCAAGTGCTCATAAGGTAAAACAGTGCCCAATTTACTCTAGTCTTCACGTGAAACAACAGTGTTGTTTGTATGTAAACAACAGTCATCGAAAGTGGACAATTTTCTGTGTAGTATTTACAGTACCCATAGCAATGTATGTAGCGTGTAGACATCATTAAAAAGGGAATGACTCCGGTCTTGGCAAAAATATGTTCCCAGTATACAAGAATAAATTCTATTTTTTTCCAACTATCTTACTTCATAAAGTATTTTGAAAGGGTAGATTTTTGGTTAAAACTAAATTGTCTGAAGAGTCAAATGAACCCATTTTATTTGAAAAACCAAAAATTCAATGTACTCTTCATATATGTAACAAATTTAAACCAGTATATGGGATACAGGTGCAAACTCAAGTGGTCTAATGTAACATAATTCCTACAGCAATAGAATCAAAGTGGCAACGCAAAACAACCCAAAAGATTATACAGTGCACACGAAATAGCAGACTTGATATAACTTTAATCGTAAGTTAAACTTACATTCGGTCGATGAAGCAAGAGCAGAAATAGCGAGAAAGGCGCTCGGCCGGAACTGTAGTGTTGGTATTGGGATTGATATAGATGGTGGACGCGTTAGGGCTTTCAGTGGGGAGCAACAATTTGCAGTGCGATAGCTTGGTTAGGGGGGAGAGCCTTGCGACGGCGAACCGATAGCGTTGCGTCTCGATTCGTGTATAAGGAGGGAAGAGACGGTGGCGGGCTGATGTGGTAGATAAGGTGAGAGATCGGTAGCTTCCAGGAGCCATCTTTCTTTCTTTTTCTTCTTTTTTATTTTTTTGTGAGGAGTGGTTTGAGTTGAATAGAAAGAAGGGAGGAGTGATACATGAGCAGATCTAAGGAGAAGAATGGCAAGAGTTAAATAGAGAAGAGGATAGAGAAGCGGTCAAAAGTGTAGGTAAACCAAAATGATGCAATTTCCTTGTAATTGCTTATTTAAAATGATCGAACGTAGACAGATTCACAAGAAGGAACAGCGCAAATTTTGAAGAAACGGTAGACTTTAAATGTATTTAAACGAGGCCCCACGTTTCCAAATCCAAATGTTTACCATTTCATACGCTTGTTTATTTAATTAATTTTTATCTTCCTCTTCCTAATGTATTCAAATTTATTGTTAACAGTTTAAATTATTTGACTTTTAAATTATTTCAATGAAACGAAATTTCATATGTTACTACGGAATTCTTTCTTCTATATTAAATTGAACGTATTCTAAATATCAAAATTTCTTAATTAATTTAACTGCAAAATTTTACGTTCTACTTGCGGTAACTACACCATTTGATATCAATCTCGTTGAAATTTTCATTGTTAATGTTTTACTTAATTTACTTAAATTAAATAAACAGATGTATTTTCATGTTCACATTTAAAGTTTGAGTTTGAATTCCAACGTCCACCATTTCTATACGATTATGGTTATTATTTCACGATCGACAATATCATTTATTTATTGCTTTTAAATTTAAATTTTCTAACATAGCTCAAACAACTACATACACATGATGTTACATTGCACTAAGCGATGAAGTTTGCTAACTGTTTATATAAAACTATTTAAATGCAACTAACGAATCCTAAAATTTAATAAACATCATTGGTAATTTTATTTTATACATATTTAATGATTCCTAAATCGTATTATAAGGTTATAATTCGAAAATATATATATATATATATAGCTGCTATTATTAACTAAAATTTCGAATGTTTATGGAAACATGTTTAGGGAAGAATAGAAAACATTTATGTTATATATGTAGTCATCAAAACATTTAATATTTTCAGTAGGCATTTCACAAAAAGAAGGGAGGAAGGTAAAAAGGGCAGGTAACGAACGTGACTTATTGCATGTATTAAGGTTACAAAGAAAATAAATTAGCTGACTAGACATGACATGTTAATCTAATCGACATTTATTTATCATTTAAAATTCAAAAGAAAATTTCATAAGGAAAGAGAATAATGAAAAGTAATGAATGCATAATTTATTGTTAAATGCTAAATGCTAGAAAGTATGTGACTTTTAAATTTTCAAACACATAATATTACATATCATGTGTTTAACATTTTGCATAAATAAATGTTAATTTTTTTATGGTATTTTATTTTTCTTCTGAATATAAAAAACATTATATAAAATATAAGGAAAATACATACACATATATGAAATAAGATACATGAAAATATAATGTTGAGAAAGAAATTAATAAATTGGAGGAAAGAACGAGTGCATATTAATGAAGAAATAAGGTGGAGAGAAAAGAGGTAGTGAATTTGGAGAAAGTAGAAAAAGAAGGGGAAAGAAGATAAACATGCATGAAATGTGAATGTGTACAGAAATTATGTGTATTATTTATTTGATTATTAATGTCAACATTAATTTTCGTTAGCTGCTAGTTAAAACGTGCTTTATTTATCATTGTAACTCCATTTCATTACAGTCTCTCCTATATAATTTAAACTTAGGACGTTAATTAATTTATTATCAATTAGGGTAAAACTCTTATATTCAAGTTTTTAAACAAAACAATAATTAAACTACCTATAAATGGTTCAAAGTTAATTATCCCAAATATATATATAATTTGTTAATAATTTGGTTATTATAAATCACCATTCATCTTATTATAATTTGTTGTTTATTAAAAATAAATTTGAAATTGTTCATTAATACCATCACAAAATATATTTTTAATTCAATAACTTGAATGCTCGAAATATACGGGATGTTACAATCTCCCCCACTCAGAACTTTTCGTCCACGAAAAGTAACGAAATAAGAAACTAGCAATTAAACGATATCTCATTCATATGCATATCAACTTAGATTATTTGTTCAAACACAAAATTTTGCTTCTAATTAATATTGGTAACCCGATCACTCTAGGGCGAACTCCTGATTTGACTTCTTGATCGAAAACTTCTATTCTCTTTATTTAACAATAAACTAAAATAGAAAATTTTAGATTCACATCAAAAACTCTTGTCAGTGTCTATCATCGAGAATCAAACAAACAATTCTATTTAGAATCAACATTGTATATTCGAACTAAATCAAAATTGTTATGTGAATAGAATGATTTATGCTCAACTACATATTCAATCCATAAGTTTTTTTCCTTTATGAAGACGGAAATTAGTATTTTGATTTTTTTTCAAAGCCGTGATCTTGCAAAACATTTAAAATCACTTTCTTATTTTATTATGTTGAAGTGATACAATGTTAAATTTTCACGTCATTAATTTGTTAGGTAACCTCAAAATACTTTATAACTCGAAGGCTTAACAAGTTTATTTTCATTCTTAAAAGTTTTAGACATACATTGATCAGACGCACGACTAAAATTCTCTAAGTACTCAATAAACTTGTTTCGACTTCCAGTGAAAATACTTAAAAAACTTTTAAAAAATAGATATGGAAAATACATTCCCCCATGGATCACAGACACACGGCGGTTACGCTACTATCCCAATAGAATCGCTTGTGCCCACCCCATCGAATTTCACCATGGTTGTCTCCATAGATTGCAGTTACGCGGCGGTTACGCCACTATCCCAGTGGAATCGCTTGTAACAGTAGGCATCTCGCCCCTCGAATTTCTCTGCGGTTATAGATCGTAGTTATGCAGCGGTTACGCCACTATCCCAGTGGAATTGCTTGTAACTGTAGGCATCTCGCCCCTCGAATTACGCTATGAAACATCAAGTGAATATAAATAAATCAAAGTGACCCCACCGAGTGGGATTCCAGTACGTGTTCCTACCGAGTAAGACCCCGGTTTTCGATGGACACTCCTGTCAGGTGGAGTTCCAACGCAGCCCCTACCAGTAGGTTCGCGATTTCCGATGGACAACCCATGCGGAGTTCCAACACAACCCTATGGAGTAGGATCACGATTTTCGACAGAAAGTACTTTCCATATATTCAACTTCTAAACAAATAATACTACATATAGTATTTTCATTTCGTTCATCGCATATGTCGTGCTTATATAAAATTCCATTTACGTAAGTTTTTCTTCCTTTACAATTGGGATTCGTTCAAATCAGTTATATCAAATTCACTACATACTTATATAACTTCAAGTTTTATATATAAGAATCAAATTGTTCAATTTCGAATCTTTGCTGAATTCAAATATTTTAATAGTCATAGCTTTCAAAACTATTTTTTCCCAAACTTATATAAATATTAGATTGTCAATTTCCAAATTCTAACATTTTAGAATTTACCATTTGGATTTGTTTCATGTTCGAATAACATTCGATCTTGATATTTTCAAATCTCTCATAAATAATTTTCCATATAACTTAACATGTAAATTTCAACATAACTCGTACGAATTCCGTTTTATCAAGTCGCAATTCTGAGTTTGATGTACTTACATAATTATCTGTAAGATTTCTCAATTTCATGAAGTAAGTTTCATTTATAAATGTTGTTTCCATATCTTCATTTCAAAACATACATACTATATACAATACTACATATATCGCACTTACATAAATATCAGTAACATAAGATTTCCTTTTCAACATCATGTTTAATATAAATTCCATTATATGAGACTATTATTTCAATCAATTATCTTACAAATCAGTGGTTTTTGAATTGATCTCATACCTATATAAGTTTTTAGCATTTCATATCACAATATTCATAGTCGATAATCTTCCAAATTTTCATTTCAATATCAAATTAAATAGATCTCAAATTGTTTCGAGTACTTAATGTCATTTCAAAATTTTAAATTCATATTCTCAAATTGGTACATTATCAAATATTCACATTCAATTTCTTTTGAGCTTATAAGGATATAAATCAAAATTTTAAATTCCATTTGAAATAATCGAATTTGTTCTACTTGTCGGAAAATTGAACTTTTAATCAATCGTTGGGAATTTAGACTCGGCTATTTATTCGAGATATATTTTATCCGAGATGTACAGATTAGACTGTCCTAATACATAGGATTATATCGCTCAACCCGAACTAGTGATTTATTCTAGATTTTATTTCAATCATCCAAAATGTCTTCATATTTGTATATTCAAAAATTGAATTCGCTTTATCAACAAATAAGTAGAAAATCTACCTATACCGGTCTCCCTTAGTTTGAAACCCGATAACGAATCCTAATGACGAAAAATTTATTCTCGAAATTATTATTTAACGACAAAGTGGGTTCTCCATTCATATATTTATTTTCATAAACATTTTGGACAATCACTTGAAAACACATTTTTCTTCCAAAAATACTCGTATAAGTTACTAATATATTAAATAACTTAAAACATTCCATTTCAAATGTTTATCAATATAACTTGAGTATTTCTCGATGTTTCAATCAGAATCATATGATTGTCCCACTTTCGAAACTCGAAAATAAATAATCGTGATTTTGCAACAATCACTAGAATCATCTTCGAGTGACTAGAGTGTGATTTCATATCCATCTAGTATAGATAAGACTTCGTATATACGTTAGCTACGCGTATATTCAAAATCTTACATACTAAGTAGTCCAACCAGGACGTCAAATAAAATGCTAAAATTTTCTATTTTACAAGATACATCATTTCAAAATAATCATGTTAAATGATTTTTTTAATTTCAAAATAATTTATATTTTCAAAATATGCTCTCTTTACAGTGATTCTAGTGACGATTACACTCATTCTAAGGTATTACTACCCTATCTCTAGTAAGTTTTTAAACCCGATAAGCTAGGCTTTGTCAAACCAAAGCTCTGATAGCACTTGTAACAACCAGCTTTTTGGACCACTCCAAGTCGGTAATTAAACCAACTTAGAACGTTCAAAAAAACAGATAGTTATTTTAGCTTACAGGGTATAAATAGAAATAAACACAGAATCACAGTACAATAATATTTACAGCGGAATAATTTTTTTATATACATATCAGAGTTTATACAAATATTCGGTACAACGAAAAAATGTATAATGTTTACATGAAATTTAAAGAATAAAAACTTTACAATTTTGTCAAGCGCACGCCGTTTGCATCTAGCATCTTCACGTTCCTCTCCAGTTTCCGAGCTGAATATCTGGAACACTTAGGACCTGACCCGAGCATTGCATGCAAAATACACAGAACACTCGAGTCAAGATTAAACTTATCTGAAGTTAGCGAACTTCGATATTCACAAAATATAATCGTTGATCCTTAAGTATATTAAATAGTTTAAGTATAAATCCGCGGGAAACTACTGAATATCATGGCCATAACAAGCCAGACAACTAGCGTAAGTCATAAAAAAAAAGATGACCAGCGTGAATAGTGAAACAGGAAAGCAACAACTAGGAATTTTAAATGGGCATAAGCGTGCATTTTCAGCATATACTTCCTCCATAAACAAGTACAACCAAGCATATATAAGCATAGAAATCATGTATGGTGATCAATACTAAACTATGCGAATAATTCAGCCGTCTTTAATAAATTACTGAAATGAGAACATACAATAGCACATGTACATTAGCAGCCTACATAGGAATGAACATGCATGACATTATTTGAAGTATACATATATTTAATAGTAAAAGGTGTATGGTTTCAAGAATTTTAGGTGCACGGTATAGCATGTACGGATGTTGACCTTTACTTAACACAAGTGTGTCAAAACCAAAATATATATCAACTAAATGTAAACTACTATGCATGTAACATTTAGCATAGAAAAACCGATTCTTGACCAAACTAGTAAACATAATGTGACAAGTGCTCATAAGGTAAAACAGTGCCCAATTTACTCTAGTCTTCATGTGAAACAACAATGTTATTTGTATATAAACAATAATCATGGAAAGTGGACAATTTCTTGTGTAGTATTTACAGTACCCATAGCAATGTATGCAGCGTGTAGACATCATTAAAAAGGGAAGGACTCGGGTTTTGGCAGAAATATGTTCCCAGTATACAAGAATAAATTCTATTTCTTTTCTTTTCTAACTGTCTTACTTCATAAAGTATTTTGAAAGGGTAGATTTTTGGTTAACTAAATTGTCTGAAGAGTCAAATGAACCCATTTTATTTGAAAACCCAGAAACGCAACGTACTCTTCATACATGTAACAAATTTAAACCAATATATGGGATACAGGTGGCCAACTCAGGTGGTCTACTGTAACATAATTCCTACAGCAATTGAATCAAAGTGGCAACGCAAAACAACCCAAAAGATTTTACAGTGCACACAAAATAGCGTACTTGAGATAACTATAATCGTATGTTAACTTACATTCGGTTGATGAAGCGAGAGCAGAAATAGCGAGAAAGGGGCTCGGCCGGAGCTGTAGCGTTGGTGTCGGGATTGATATAAATAGTGGACGCGTTAGTGCTTTCAGCGGGGAGCAACAACTTGCAGTGCGACAGCTTGGTTAGGGGGGAGAGCCTTGCGATGGGGAACGATAGCGTTGGGTCTGGACCGTGTATAAGGAGGGAAGCGACGGTGGCGGGCTAATGTGTTAGATAAGGTGAGAGATCGGTAGCTTTCAGGAGCTGTCTTTCTTTCTTTTTCTTCTTTTTTTACTTTTTTTATTTTTTTATGAGGAGTGGTTTGCAATGAATAGAAAGAAGGGAGGAGTGTTGAGTGAGCAAATTTGAGGAGAAGAATGACAACAGTTAAATAATGAAGAGGAGAGAGAAGCGGTCAAAAGGGTAGGTAAATGTGGTGACCCCAAACCCCGATAAGACGGTTCAAGGGTAATCTTTGGAATATAACATATAAATAGATAATAGCAGAACAAAAATAAGTAATTGCACTAGATAATGTACAATAGAATACACTGGATGAACATAATCATCAGAGTTACACAGTATACAGGATCATACTTAGTTCAAAATACAGTTCAGCTATACATAAATGTCTACAGCGGAAAACAAACATAATATGTACAATAGGAGCTGAATAGCTTAAAAAGCGATAAATGATAGAATCCATTTTCAGCTCCAACTATCCAGAAAGAGCCTGCTAAAACCTGAATACAAGGCTGCCCGTGTAGAAAAAGGGGCACCCGAGTTTGCAAGTGAAACAAACTACGAGTCAGTCATGGTACTGGTATGAGAAATCTACTTAACACATCTTACAATATGGTTAATCACAGGACCATGCCACTTTCGCGGAACAGGTTTACTCCATTGGATTGCCAATGCTTTAAAACAAGTAAATCTTTTAAACATCGCAATGCTTTTTATAACAATGAAGCCATTATAAGACTCATTTCTCATCACACAATGCAACACAAACCGGAGGATAGAGTTTTACCTTGTAATGGCCAAAATATGCTTGATACGAATAAAACAGAAGCATTTGATATTATTACTAGTGTTTATATGTTTAAAAAATATTCAAATCATACATATCAATCATAGACGACATTAATGCCCCATACCACTATGTCGCCATATATAGGTATACAATCAAAACCGCACAGTATCGTATTTGGAAATTGGATTTCCATCATGAACCAAGGCAAAAGATAGTCCTTACCGAATTCGAGACGCTCTAGCCTGTGTCTCAGGCTACAGCCGCAACTGCACCTAGGAGCCACAGGGTCGGTTCACCGATGTGGATTAAAATGCCTAAACACTGCGTTTTCCCGCCCTTTGGGGCCTTAATGAGCCCAATGACTCCATCGGTCCCAGATCGACCGATAAATCCGAGGCGCCTCGCAACAGCAACAACCACACAGGTGAAAATAATATAAATGTCAGAGCTAGTAGGTCACTGACACCACCCTAGCTAGAAAGAAACGCATGTCCTCCCTGGATCCTTCTCCCGTTTCTGGTCCATACCGGGGTATGAGGCTCGTGAATCAACGTTATACACAAAGCTATGCCACACAGGCCGTGCTCTGATCATCCACCACAAGACTTTGCTTTTCAACAGAAGCCTTGATCATCTGCCACTTAGGCATGCCATACAGGCAATTCACTCCATGCGACTGATTTCTATCGATATATAACCTCTGAGATCGTACGTCTCAGAGAAGGGCGATAAGCAAGAGAATAAATTCTCCGCCGCTAAACAAATATATATTTAATAGAGATCAATCAGTGCAGAACAAAATCTAATGTCAGAACACAGTCCATTTACACGTTCGTTCTGGGTCTGAACGAAACCGGAGGCACTCAATACCTCGCATATCCGTACAGTCAACAAGTACGTCCGGACGGCTACTACTTCAACCCCTTCTAGGTAGCTACTCCTATCATGAGCATCAGTAGCACCCCTCCATTCGACGTGAAGATCATCGGTCTTGCACCGTCTTCATATCTTCAACTTTCACTCGTCGATCAATTATTTGAAATGAGAATTAACTTGGACTTTTCAAATAATTCACGTATATTTAGAATTTCAAATCAATTCATTTCAATGGTTAAATTATTCGATATCACTAATTTTGTTCTTTAATGTAATTTTCATGCCAAACACATTCAACCATCAAATATCACATAAACCGAGCAAATTCAGCTCATTTCCATTGCATATCGTTTACAATATTTTATCACGATTTATCGCTATTTTTACTTATTTAAAATTAGCCATTTCACACAAACGACGCTTCAGGCCATAACGCGGCCGTTGCGTTATTTTCCTTCAGATTTGATTAACACATATCTGAAAATCTAACCATTGGATCTTCACAAATTTCATATCATTAGAATGATCTTTTCAAAACGAATCCAACGGTTTCAGTTTTGGGAAAATCCGACGGTCGGATCTCCTGCACTAGTCGTTTGAAGTTACGATTTCAAAATACGAACTACTGTGTCGTTATTCGATTTAATTTTATTATATTTATATATATATACAAATATAATCAATTTTGGCGATGTTTTTCTTCAGATTTGAATTAAACATTCCAGACAATCCAACCGTTGGATCTTCACAAAGTGGGTGTCGTTGGAAAGATATTTCCAAGGCGAACCCAACGGTTGCGGTTACAGAAAAATCCGATGGTCGGATCTCCTGCATTAGTGGTTTGAAATCACGGTTTCAAAACACGAACTGTAGCTTCGTTATTCGATTTATTTTAATTATATATATAATCAATTCTTCGATTTCAAAGCTATATCCATTTCATATATTTGATAAAAATGCTATTTTCAACATCAACAATATTTATTCAACACATCATCACTTTTTAACACTTCATATTTCGCATAAAAATGATATTTTTAGCAAACACAAATATCTCTCAACGCATGGCTATTTTATTTAGTTCTTACACATGTCAAAAATAGTATTCCTATCAAACAAATATTTATTTCAAAACTTGTGTATTTTTAGCGGGTCGTTCACATGATAAAAATGATATTTTTATCATCAAAAATATTTATTCAACACACGAATATTTTTAACACTTCGTATTCACAATAAAAAGGTAGATTTTATTGTTCAATCTATATATTCAACACATGAACATTTTCGGCTTCACACATACGATAAAAATATGATTTTTATCGTTCTAGTCCTTTATTCAACACATGAAAATTTTCTATAGTTTATATATATAATAAAAATGTGATTTTTATTGTAAAACAATTTACTTCAAAACACGATTATTTTATATAGTCTATACATAAGGTAAAAATGTTATTTTTGGTGTTAAAACAATTTATTTAGAATACTAGTATTTTATATAGTCTATATATAATAAAAATGTGATTTTTATCTTTTAAATAATTTATTCAACACATGAATTTCTACTCAACACAAGAATTTCTATTCAACACACGAATATAGTTTCAACATATGAAAATAATTCTAACACATGAATATTATTGAAAATCTCGGTAGCATAACAGCAGGGTAGTTAAAACCGGCACCGTCCCTAGTACAACTCCTCGCTCTACCTTAAAACCTCGCGGTTTTTTAGAATGGGGATTTTCAATATCTAGTTCGCACGTAGGCGAATTTTCCCATATACTAATCCTATTGGGATTTCAATCACAATCAATCATTTCAATTCAACTATTCATGATATTCACCAAATTTCACATCAACCAATAATCCAAACAATATCGCAACCAATATATATCATCCATGGTTCGTGTGGACGAGGGGAGTATACAAATTTATAGATATACGTATATAACTATATTTCGATTTCACTTCAATATCATTTCAATTTATTTCAACGCATATATTATTTTTACAATGCATATATAACTTATACATCGAACATACAACTTATGCAACGTTTATACATGAGGTGTAGAACGCTTATATAACTCATACATCGACTATATAATTTATACATCGTTGGTTTTCATATCGTTTATAAATTAGAAATCTTACATTGGGTTCCACTCCACCAAAAATAGCAGAAGGCTCAGAAAAATATGCGGTCTCTTATAAAATGTAGAAGACGTCCACATGAGTCCACTGTCTCTTATTTCAATGGATTTCGTCAACATAGCAAAAGGATATGATTTTTACAGTGAAATCATAAACCGTAGCGTTTCAAAGTTCTATTAACTATAAAATAAAAATAAAGGCCGTATACCTTCAAAATCTGTTCAAAACTAGGTCTTGGTTTTGCGCTCAATCCAAAGCACTTCAGGCCAATCGGGCTTTACAGCGTCGTAGAGCTTCGAAGTAGCTTCCCGGCGCCGGTGTTCTTGTTCAGATCACTAATTTCCATCGCTAATTTCTGACGGATTTCCATGTGATCTGCATAGAATATTTTTTTGGTTTTTCAACTTTTTATTTATTTATTTATTAATTACCGTCGGATTTTGTCATCCCTCACTAAGCCGCTGTAAATTACGTCAAATTACCGATAGAAAAATTCTATCGCTATTTTACGTTGCAATTCCATGCAAAATACCGATGAATATTTATCGAAGCTATTTTGCAGCAGAATTCCAACAGATTTGCAAGAGATTTTTATATTATTTTTCTGAGATATACTTTAGTGTTATTTTTTAATAATTATTGCATGTTCAATAATTAATGTTTAAATTGATATAAATTATAAATTATTATTAAATATTAAATTATATATTTAAATAATGTTAAATTATAATTGAATAATGTCATTGTTTAATGTTTAATATTAAATGTTAACATGATTTTTTTAATGTTAAATTGTTAATAATTTTTTAAAGTATTTGTATTTAATAATAACTAGCCACTATTAAAAAATTGATAATTAATAATTTGTTACTTCTAATAACTATTGATTATTCAAAATTTAATATCACTTTTGGTTTTCTTTTGCTCAATGGTTTTAAAATATTCAAAATTTCTTATTAATACATAAATATTCTTGATTTTTCCATTTGGTACAAATAGGATTAGCTGGCAAAACTCAAAAAAAAAATAAAAAATTTGTTTGTTAATCCTTTATTTCATTTATTGTAATCAATAAATTGGGATTCATTGCTGTGTACTGTCCACAATTGGTTTCTATATTATTGTTAAATGAATACATAATCTGAATTACATCATTTGTTTGCACGAAGAAGTATAACTCTAATTGTTGGATATATATATATATATAGTATGTATATACTAATTCACTTTAACACATTTGTTTCTAGTTGTTGGATATATATTCTCTTTAACGTATTTGTTTGTAGGTGTCGCTCAACTACATCTTATTTACAATTTTATGTTGTAGGATGATGAATCAACTGAGAGCAAAGACATAGAGAAGTTAAGAAAGCATTTTCAATTGCTTGGACTAGAATTTTGCCAAGTATAAACATTTCATATAGGATAAAATAGTTGGTGTTTTTTCATACGTCTAGGCATAATGCTTGTAGTACATGCAGATGGAAATTGGAAAGGTGGAATCAGTCAAGATGGGATTGATTACTACAACAAGCTAATTAATGAACTTCTTGAAAATGGTTGGTCTTAATTACTTGTAGTTATTACAAATATGTCACTAGTTTTTCTAAGCTAAACCGACGAAATAGTCATTCTTTGAATATGCAGGGATTAGACCATTGGTCACTAGTTAAGTTTATACTTTAATTATGCCTCTTTCTGTAGTCTCCAAGCCAGTTACTGCAAAGGAATATGCTTCAATGCTTTCATGTCAATACGCGAAGCTCCAAGCAACAGACAGCAAACATACTACTCAGCAACTTGCATGCCTTCGACAGTTCGTCTGTTGTCGCTGTTTCAGCTACAATATTGCTTGTAGGTGTAACGACCCAGGGTTTTTCGGTCTTGAAAATCGACATAAATACTTTTTCCGTAACTCATGCTGACCTTCCAAACACCGAAAACACTGGAACGTTTAGAAAGAAATTAGAGGGTGAGATAAGAAAGAAAGAAATATTAGAATAGAAGAAAAAGAAGAAACACCACAACATAGAATCAGAGTCTCACATCGCAGCGGAGCAAAATATAAAATAGAAATAAATCTTTACTAAGAGCTTTAAAATACTTACAATCATCAGAGCACATCACACATCTGGACAGTTATAATAACTTGTCCTCAAATACCACGCAAGTGGAACGGTAGTTATATAGTATCACACGTCTGGACTCTTCCAGCTCGTCTCTTCACATCATTCGATAACCTGAACCTGTACACCCCGGGCTAATCCGAGCATTTACAAAACACCGGGTCAGTCTGATGAACCAGAGTGAGATAAACTCGCACAGTATTAGGGGTATCACACAACTTGATTTTAAAGTTAAAATCTCTCAAAGAAAAGGATAATCGTAAGACCAAATCCACACATAAACACGGACGGTTTTTACCTTACGATAAACCAAACCATTTTTGAAATCCTTATCTTTTCTGATATTATAATAATGTCTAAATACAAGTAAATATCAATCTAGTAGAACGCTTGCATCTCACGCTCTACATATATAGTATACAATCAAAAATCGCGGGCGCTTATTGGAGATTAGATTCCGACCTTGACAAGGTATGGGACCACCTGCCGAATGTGTATCTCTAGAGACGAATAACTGGGTTCAACAAGAACGTCTTGCAACCCGTCCCTCACATGGCCGACCACTCATTTTGCTTGAGTGCATCGAATGTATATCACCAACGGTTGGACTTAAACCACCGTTTCTCGGAAAGGGACAGCATCGAAATAGATTAAAGAAACAAAAGGATTTTCTCTAGATAGGTGATTATACACCCTAATGGAGCGACCCACATAGCCATGCTGCCTGCCCGATTTTTGTCATCTCCCGGTTGACGAGGCTTGAGGTCAGAACACATCTGGTCATCATACACTTTGAATGCCACATCATCAAATCCATCAAGTCACTAATTGACGTCCAAAAATATACTCTGGGTATAAAAGAAATGCCCCTCTTTGCCACCACTCGGTATATTGGGAAAAAACAACGTACGTGGTTTCAGGAAATACTCTGTCAGACATTCGTCCATACAAGTCAACCAGGAACAGGATGAACCGAAGGTACTCTCCTACTACATCTCATATAGGAATCACCCCATGGATCAGTAGCGAGAAGTCCTTGCAACCCGTAGATTCTGACCACGACAGAATCACAGTACATCTCTGGCTGCAGACAGAGATTATTAGCGGTCCTTCCCTTCACGAAAATCTACGGTCTTCAATGCTCCATCTCGATCATCTCTAATATCTTCACGTATTTGTTGGTTGGAATGGTTTTCGAATACAGATTCGATCCCAGTCTTTCCGTACCAACAATCGTATTGGACAGGTTTGATAGTCGGTGATTTAACTATCAAAATAAACAGTGTTTTCAATCATGACAATCCAATGGGTTCACTGGTTCAGTATACAACATCACTTGGCCTTTTAAATTTAAACTAAACTGTAAATTTAAAACTCTCGATATTATAAATATAATTTCTCGCTTCTTTATTTATCATAAGATTTTACTTTAGCCAAATTCATTTTAATACTTAGTAAAATCATATCCAGTTCTCGATATTTCTCCTTCGAAACAACTCGTAAACAATATTACGAAATATCCTTTATTCATTACTCGTCAGTATCCAGTGCTTATTCCTGTTGGATAAAACCCAACCTTTACATTATTATTTCACTAATGGAAATAATAAATTAACACTAATCCCTTTTACCATTACAACTAATATCACCCTTAGATAGTCCTGATGTCGTTCAAGTTGGGGTATTTTAATTACCTCTCAGACCTTGATCAACAACGTTCCTATCTAAAGATAGATACGAGTTATAGTATTAAACCAATATCTCAACTAATCTTAACGCAAATTCCATTTAAATAATTTATTCAAAGGTACAGTTTCACAAACCTTCTTTCCTTTTTAGAAAATCTCCTTCTCGAATATCCATTAGTTCTTAATTCACTAATCAAGTAACATCATCTGTAACTCTGCCTCTTTATCTTCGCTTAAATTTCCTTTTCATCACTTATTATAATGATTCGGGTTTTAAATATAAAACCCCTTCGTAATTCCCTTTCACCATTAAATTGGATTCCACTTCAATTCAAGTACTTTTTAAATGATTCTCAATTAAAAAATATTTTTCTAAATTATTAAAATAATAACTTTCTTCGGTCGTTAACTACTTTTCTAGTTTATCCCTTTATTTACCAAAATAAATATTAAATTCCGTTTTTAAAATCTTATTAAAATTAAACAATTCCTTTTGATTTATTTCTCATTCTCGTATTTAAAAATCTGATTAAAATCAGAGTTGACTTTATAAGATTAATTAATAATAAATCAAAGCTCAAACAAAACATTTATTTATTTTCCCTTTTATAAACTTTTATTTAAAATAATATGTTTCAAATCTACCTCCAGCTGTAAAAATAAATTTTATAGGACATATTTTGCCAAACACTCAACCAATACCGCCCATTGGTTTAAACGACACAGATGTTAAAATTTCAGTCAACAACCAAATCAATCATTCAGTTTCACTTAACTGATAACAATAAATAACGACCATTTAACCTCAACCATAAGCAATTCAAACCATTCAACCAATTAAACACGTTTATTTTATAAAAGTGACCAACAAGGTAAGTTACCTTTATTGGAACCAATTGTTAAAAACGATTTGGTATTTCACTGAAATTAAACGACGGTTTAATTTCATCAGTTCAATTATCAAAAATTATATAACTAGCAAACAATCAACCATTGGCAAGCAGAGCACACAAAATAAAAACCCAATTTATATAAAATATAAATGGGAACTGAGTGAGTTTAACTCACCTGGATTTGATCTGAGTCTGTTGATAATCAGTTCATTTCAGTTAAAGTAACAGGCATTTCGCTCAACTGAAAAATCCAGTTGCTCCTAGTCTTATCTGGTTCTTTTCCATCTCGTAGTATTCATTGATGTGGTTCCGATGCTTTTTGTTTCACCTAATTCCGATTACGTATGAAATCGAAATCAACAAACTAAGTTTATATGAACATTTAAACAAACCTTAATTTAATTTAAACTTTAGACCTTACCCAATTTTCTAGTTCGGCCCATTAGAAAAAGCCCACCCGCATCCCTTTTGATAAAACCCTAAATCGGATCCGTTTGCCATCATATCCTTCTGTCGCCTCAAAGATTTTTTCCCATGGCCGAATCAGATCGTTCAACCCTTTCCTGATCTTCTTTCTTCCTCTTCGCTTCTTTCTAATAGTCATGATACTCCATCGTCTCTCCCTTATCAACCATACTTAGGCCACCCACTTTGCCTTCCACCTTCTGTCTCTCCGCCAAACCCCAGTCAACGCCTTCGACACCGAACGTCACCACAACCTCATCGGTTAGCCCACCCATCAAAGGAGTGCGTGGATCCCTAATTCAGATAAGTATTTTCCACATATTTTTAATTTTGGTATCATTGTTGTTTTTAATTTTTTAAGTGGTTCGACTTTTTTTTCTGTTTACTGCTGAGTTCTGGACAATTGAAACACGATGTGGTTACGTATTTATACTTGGGGATTTTCTCTAGATAAGAACACTGTCACCACGAATTGTAAAATCACAAGTTCATCCTAACTGAACTTAGGATCTTAGGTGCTGCATTGTTCAGTCATTCATGTGATCAAACTGTCAATGAATTCTCTATGGAGATTTGAATTGTGAGGTGTAGATTTAAAATATATAGTACATTTTGATATGAATTGCATATGCAATTCACTGTGTATCTTAGCTGTTCCAATCTGTCTGTAGAGAATTTAATGTATAAACATATACATATATTTGGGTTTTTTCTTAGTTGTCCCTTTCTCTTTCAATAGCCATTCTAGTATAGCTTCTAGCTATACATAGCTGTCCAATTTGGCCCTATAGATTTTGTTATACATTTCTTAGCTGTTCATTTCAATTCTGTATATGGATTTGCATAAGAAATTTTGACAGTGTAAATAAACGCATATATTTACAGTGTACCTTTTATATATGGATTTACTGTATCCATTGAACATATAAACTGTTTGATTTATATGGATTCGATTGTACAATATATATTTGCTGTTCATCCTAGCTGTGTAGATCTGATGTAATGTATACATATATTTGGTCCTTCTTAGTTGTTCATAGTCTTGTCTATTCAGCCGTATTCCATGTACAAAGATACATATCTATTTCCTTTCCATAGTACATTTTATTAGCTGTTTTAGCTATTGGTATAGCTGTGTGACTCTATATATATAGCTTGTTCAATTGCTTATGGAAAAACGTGGGTTACTATCACTTGAAAGGACAAGACATGCTACCCTTAAATTTATAATTGAATTGTATTTTTTTCTTGTTTTACTGTTTTCTTTGAATTTGCGCTTGTATAATGAAAATATATGAAATATATATATGTGCTGTTTTCTTTTCTTTGAAATGAGCATTTACAGTTCTATTTTGTATGTATAATCTGAGTGACATTGTTCTTCCAAGTTTGATTTATTTGTAGAGACTGCTTACAATAATAAACTCCTCAAAACTGAAGTTTTTTATTTTATTTTATTTATTCATATCTATAGCGATGCAATTGCTTAAATATTATTATTTATATCATCTTATAATGTTCAAGATGGTTTATAGTTATTCCTCTGTTAATGTTATAACGTATATCATGTGTATATGGATCACTACTCGATGCTCAAAACTAATACTATAACAAACTAATAATAAATATTATTATGAATATATCCAAATAAAATACCCAGTTAGATGATAATTTAAAATATAATAAAATTCCTTATTAAATAACGTTCTAATTTATAATCGAATTTCATAGCGATTATTTAAAAATTTGAATTGGCCATAACTAACAATCCATAACACAGAATCTGGATTTTTCTCTTTCATATGAAAATTATCATCAATACAGCTCCAACGTTTCTTGTTTCGCAGAAATCCGACTTATATCGGATTTTGTATATTCAGTTAAAGTTCCAATCAAAAATTACGAACTACCGCGTCGTTTTGAGCTTGTTTTAATTAATATATAAATATATATATTTGAATTCTATTTCAAATAAATAAATTCGATTAAAAATCCATTATATTCCCAATATAATATTTAAAATAATAAATTAAATCAAATATTTGATTGCCGAAAATACGGGATGTTACATTATTTCTCCCTTAAATAATTTCGGCCTCGAAATTGCTAAGGTAAGAAAGGACGTTACAAAACCATTAATTTCTAAATCCAATTTATTTTAAAATCGAAAACAATTCCATATAGTAAATAAATAATTTCCAAAATTAAGCATGAAGTATTCATTTGCAACACCAGACAAAATTATTCTACTTCAATCCATGTGATTACACTCCAGTTGACTATACTGGAATTTAATTATAATTCCACATTTTATTAAACTATCGATGAATTTATATCCAAGCAACCAAATCAATACCAATCAACCATCCATGCACAACCAATCTCAATCAAAATAATTGAATTTATGCTCAAATTAATATTTTACTTTTGTTTCACATATTTGAACATCAATTGGTTAATACTCGATTTATTTCTATTTGATTAATTCAAATTCCAAATTTAATTAAATTAATTAAGTTTGACCAAGTTAAGTTTCAATTCAAATTCCAATCAAACTCGAATTTCATTCACATCAATCAAACACACAAACCAATGTCTCGATAATTTGATAAATTATTTCTTTTATATATAAAAATATAATTTGGGTAAAATTATTTCATTTACCCTCTTTCACAAAACAATACTGCAACACTTGAACCGATCAACAAACACAATACAAATCATTTGTATATAAAATTTACAAATACGCTCACATATATATGCACCCAACCTCGATCTAGGGTATTACTAACCCCATCTCTATCGAGTTACATCATAGAGCCAAGGTTATCACTAAACCAACAGCTCTGATACCACTGTAACAACCCAGGGTTTTTCGGTCCGGAAAATCGACATAAATACTTTTCCCGTAACTCATGCCGACCTTCCAAACACTGAAAACAATGGAATGTTTAGAAAGAAATTAGAGGGTGAGATAAGAAAGAAAGAAATATTAGAATAGAAGAAGAAGAAGAAACACCACAACACAGAATCAGAGTCTCACATCGCAGCGGAGCAAAATATAAAATAGAAATAAATCTTTATTGAGAGCTTTAAAATACTTACAATCATCAGAGCGCATCACACATCTGGACAGTTATAATAACCTTCCTCAAATACCACACACAGCGGAACGGTAGTTATATAGTATCACACGTCTGGACTCTTCCAGCTCGTCTCTTCACATCATTTGATAACCTGAACCTGTACACCACGGGCTAACCCGAGCATTTACAAAACAGCGGGTCAGTCTGGTAAACCAGAGTGAGATAAACTCACACAGTATTAGGGGTATCACACAACTTGATTTTAAAGTTAAAATCTCTCAAAGAAAAGGATAATCGTAAGACCAAATCCACACATCAACACGGAAGGTTTTTACCTTACGATAAACCAAACCATTTTTGAAATCCATATCTTTTCTGATATTATAATAATGTCTAAATACAAGTAAATATCAATCTAGTAGAACGCTTGCATCTCACGCTCTACATATATAGTATACAATCAAAAACCGCGGGCGCTTATTGGAGATTGGATTCCGACCTTGACAAGGTATGGGACCACCTGCCGATTGTGTATCTCTAGATACGAATACAATGGGTTTAACAAGAACGTCTTGCAACCCGGCCCTCACATGGCCGACCACTCATTTCGCTTGAGTGTATCAAATGTATATCACCAATGGTTGGACTTAAACCACCGTTTCTTGGAAAGGGACAACATCGAAATAGATTAAAGAAACAAAAGGATTTTCTCTAGATAGGTGATTATACACCCTAATGGAGCGACCCACATAGCCATGCTGCCTACCCGATTTTTGTCATCTCCCGGTTGACGAGGCTTGAGGTCAGAACACATCTGGTCATCGTACACTTTGAATGCCACATCATCAGATCCGTCAAGTAACTAATTGACGTCCACAAATATACTCTGGGTATAAAAGAATGGTTTTCGAATATAGATTCGATCCCGGTCTTTCCGTAGCAACAATCGTATTGGACAGATTTGATAGTCGGTGATTTAACTATCAAAATAAACAATGTTTTCAATCATGACAATCCAATGGGTTCACTGGTTCAGTATCCAACATCACTTGGCCTTTTAAATTTAAACAAAACTATAAATTTAAAACTCTCGATATTATAAATATAATTTCTCGCTTCTTTATTTATCATAAGATTTTACTTTAGCCAAATTGTAACAACCCGGAAATGCGAGCCAGTTTAAAATTTTTATTTTGGCAATTTTAGCGAATTTTCTATATTTAAAATAAATTATTTTAAATAATATCGCCGAGAAATTTATTTTGAATAGAATTAGAATGTATATATTTATATACGTCGTCGTTAGAATATAAATAATTATATATAATTATAAAAGGAATTGAAAATGGCACGGTAGTTCGATAATTCGATTTCAAACTTCAATTGAACGTACCGAGTGCAAAATAAACCGGAGTTTGGCGAAACCAAAAATATTAGAATCTAATTGATAATATCTTTCCAACGAACCCGAAAATTCAAAATTTCATAGCGGGGATCAAAAG
Source organism: Allium sativum (assembly GCA_030737875.1). Taxonomy (NCBI): domain Eukaryota; kingdom Viridiplantae; phylum Streptophyta; class Magnoliopsida; order Asparagales; family Amaryllidaceae; genus Allium; species Allium sativum. The sequence goes on from CM060926.1 coordinate 613,204,049, forward strand.
ATATGTCCAGTTGAAAATTCTATATAGTCGCTATGGAATTCAAGCCCTTAAAAATGGAAATTTTGCAAACGACCTCGGATTTTGACGAAACCACTTTTGTTGGATCTGCAATGTCAAATTATTGCAAGGTTTCAAATTTCGTAATTTTTCGAATCAATATGTGAGCGTGGAAAAGGAAAACGTGTTTGACCAGTTTCAGTTGATTTTAATCGACTGGAAAATGGCCATTTTTCAAACTGTCTCAGAATTCGACGAAATTAGTTTTGTTAGCACCGTATCGTCAACACGAAGCTAGAAAAAAAATTTCTGGAATTTTTCGAGTTAGTATGTGACCCCAGTAAATTGAAATGCGCATTCAAATTCAATATATAGAGTTATATGTTGATTTTAACGGAAACTGATCGAAACGGTCGAATCAGCTTACGGTACATATCCCATTGTGTTCGGAATGGGGGTAATTAGCTATGGACGACATGCGGTGGGCCTCGTTTTGAGGTCGAATAAAAAGTACCTTTTTGAAAATAAATTAATTAAATAAAAAAACCTCTCCTATCTCTCTCCCTTATCTCCTGAGCCCCCCCCCCCCCCCGGTTAAAAACATTCGAGATTTCAGAAGAAGAAGAAAAAACAACCGCGTCGATGCCTCCCTCCCCTCGCCGCCGCCGGTGGCAGAGCCACCATCACCGCCGCCTTCCCCCATGTCCGCACCACCCCCTTCCTATCGCGCTTGCCCTTTCCTCTTCTCCATTCTCCCTCCTTCCCTCCAGACGAGAACAGCCGTGCCCCCCTGAAACCCTAGCCACCGCGATGAAGCCACCACCCTCCGCCTACACCGTAGACCCACCGCGCCCCCTTGCTTCTCCCTCCTCTTCGGGATTGATGTAAGTCTTTATTTTTGTTTTAAATCAGTTTTATTTATTTACGTGTTATTAAATCAGGTTTTACATATATAGAAATGTTAAAGATATAATTTTCATGAAGTAGGAATGTTATAGATATAATTTTTATGAAGTAGAAATGTTAAAGATATAATTTTTATTATAGTAGAGTATTAAAAATATAATTTTTATTATATGTAGAAGTTCAAAATATAATTTTTATATTACAGGAATGTTCAAAATGTAATTTTTATATTACAGGAAGATTCAAAATGTAATTTTTATATTATAGAAAGAATAAAAATAGAATCTTTATATTTGAAAAGGCGAAATCTTTATATTTGAAAAGGCGAAATCTTTATTCCTGAAAAGGCGAAATCTTTATATAGAGAATAGCATGATAAAAATATAATCTTTATTATATGAACAGCGGTGTAAAAATAGAATTTTTATCTATATAGTAGCGATGTAAAAATAGAACTTTTATCTATATAGTAGCGATGTAAAAATAGAAATTTTATCTATATAGTAACGATGTAAAAATAGAATTTTTTATCTATATAGTAATAATGTAAAAATAGAATTTTTATCCATATGGAGTGATAATAAAAATATGATTTTTATATACATAGCAACAATATAAAAATATGATTTTTATATATGTAGTGGCTACGGACAACAAAATTGACAAAAGGCGAGAACAGCGATGACTTCTACATAAGAAGAGTCGAGATGATTGAATTAGCTAGTTGGTGAGAACTTCTCACTCTAAATTTCTTTTTCTAGTTATATATATATACTAGGATGCAGACAGTTCTTAGCAGCACCCGACACTCGTCGTCCACAGACCATGGACGGCTTGTATGCTTGTTTGATGTGTTGTGAAATTTGTTTGTGTTGTTGATGTGAAATCGATAATAAAATGTAGATGGTTGAAATAAATATAATTTTTAACGTGAAAGTGAATAAATAAATATTTATAAACAAATCGGCCGATTTGTTTATGTACACTGATTTGACTAATATTGATTCGGTCGATAAATTTTACACATCGCCCAACTACACAAATAAAATTCTGTGTTTGTTGATTTGAAACCCCACACGGGTGTTGGGATGATATTTGGCATACACTAATCCCGATTATTTAATTGTATGTCGATCGATCGGTCGACAGGCTGTGTAAGCGTTAATTATTTATATTTGATGCTTATGCAGTTGAGTGGTGCACTTTGGATGATGGTTGATTGTTTATCGTTGTTATTATATACATGTGTTGTATTGGATCCATATAATTAACGTTATATGGTAATTGATTGGGCCTCATTCCAATTGGGAAAATAATGAATATTATAAAAGGAAATTCATGTGTTGAATTTAAAAATATTCATGTGTTGAATAGAAAAATAGTCATGTGTTGACGATGTTCATGTGTTGAAACTATTCATGTGTTGAGTAAAATATTTTAAATAATAAAATTTACATCTTTATCATATTTAAAATTATAACCACTTCACGGTGGAGTCTAATAAAAAATCAAACGATAGATACCATAGTTTTATAAAATATTTTACATAACAAAAATGGTCGTGTGTTGACAGTACTCATGTGTTGAGATTAGTCATGTGTTTAAAGAAATATAGATTCATGTGTTGAATAAAATAAATATTCATTTGTTGAATAGAATAACGAATTTATTGAAATATATGAAGCCGTGTTGATTGAAGTTGCGCCATTTTGACGTGAACGATATTTATATCGATTATATTCGTTTTTATAACAAATATTGAAAAGGAAGTGATTTCAAAATATAACGTTTTGAAATATTATCATTTATATAGTAATGATATGAAATATTCAATTTTGATTTGAAATTAAATGTAGAGTTGAAATTGTTTTGAAAACGAATTTAAAACGATTTATAAAATACGTTTTAAAAAGGAAATCAACGAAATATAAATAATATATATATAATGGCCTGAAAAGAACGCGCTGCGCCGCGGCAGTTCGTGAATTTCGACCATTGACTTCGAATTGACGTTGCGGGAGATTCGACCGTCGGATTCTCCTAAAACCTGAACCGTTGGGTTCGTATCAAAAAGAGCTTTCTAATGAATATTAGAAATTTGAAATCTAACGGCTGGATTTGGAATTATGTCCAAATCAAATTTGGAAAAGGTCGTCGTAAGTGCAGTTCGATGGCCGTTGATGGAAATCGACTGTACGGGCCTTGATAAAATTATTAAAATTATTGATAATTTGTGTAAAATCATAATACATGAATTGGAAAGAACTGGGATGAAAAATTCCACATTTGAAAGGATAAAAATATTTTTTTGTCGAAATGAACTAGTTTTGAACTAGAATTAAAATCAATTTATTTTTGAAATAAATAAATTGAATTTGAAAGTGATTTTAAAAATAATCAATATTCCCAAAACGTGAATTGGACTGGAGTTGAATCGAAATTATCTTCGAAATATTTCGATGTTGGATTTCGTGACTATACAGATATTGTTATGGGAATTTGAAAGATATATTTTATATCGTTATTTCCAATATGATATTTGTTAGTTTCAGAATTTGATATTGAATATAAGCCGATATATTTTCTATTCAGAGCCTTGTATTTAATGTCAAATGTGATTTGGGTTTGTCATGAATGGTGTCTTCATTAACACTGTTCTTAAGCCCAATAGAGAAAAAGATTAAATCTTTCTATTTAGATTTAATGAAGTGTATCAATTAAATAATATTTAATTGGAATTGAATTTGAATTGGTTTTTGGGTTTATCGTGAGCGGTGTTTTGAACAACACCTGTTCTTTAACCCGATTAACAATAGAGTGTGATTTTGGGTTTATCGTGAATCGTGTTTTAGATGACATTGGTTCTTTAACCCAGTTAAAGGCAGGATGTTGATTTTTTAGAAGATTAAAACTAAGTGGAGTTTTAATGAATCTTTAATTAGATTAAAATGTGAATTGATAATTTAAACTATCAAATCTGAAAAGTGATCGAGAATGGAGTATCACCAGTTTTGCTCCAAAGCGATAGTTAAATATTTAATTAGATTTGAACGTGAAATGGTAATTAATTTTACCGATAACACCGTTGTGTTAGATATGGAGTATCACCAATTTTTCTCTATGGGATGAATAGGTTGGGATTGGGGAATAAAATAAATAATTACTTCGGTGTGGTTCGCTAATCCCGACTAGTTTGGAAAACCATGATATGGTTTGAAATGATATCCCAAGGAAGATTAAAGAATAAATTTAGAAGAACTTATCTTGAATAAAATTAATGGGAACCTATTCCCTCAGAATGTGATTTTGTGAATAAAAGAATATTCTGAATTGGAATGAGGCGTTTGTTGTGTTTGTGTAACATTTGTTTATCATATACGTGGGTCATTCAGAAAGGCCGGGTTTATACCCATTCTGAATAACCGAATCGACGAGATGTCGAAGATGAAGACGATGGTTGAAAACCGGAAGTCTTCACATCGTTTGGGTGATTACTGATGATCTCGATTGGGCTGTACACCCAAGATGAGGGAAACAGTTGGTGATCGTCCAGACGTACCTGGAGATCGATGGATATGCGAGGAAAGTGCCTCCGGTTTCGTTCAGACCCAGAACAAACATGTAAATGGATTGTGTGTCTGACATTGGATTTTATTCTGTGTTGATTGATCTTCATTAAATATATATCTGTTTGGCGGCGGAGAATTTATTCTCTTGCTTAACGCCCTTCTCTGAGACGTACGAGCTCAGAGGTTGTATATCGATGGACATCAGTCGCATGGAGTGAATTGCCAGTGTGGCACGCGTAAGTGGCAATTGATCAGGGCTTCTGTTGAAAAGCAAAGTCTTGTGGTTGATGATCAAAGCACGGCCTGTGTGGCGTAGCTTTGTGTATAACGTGAATTCGCGAGCCTCACACCTCGGTATGAGTCAAAAACGGGAGACGGACCGCTGGGAGAGCACGACGTTTCTTTCTAGCTAGGGTGGTGTCAGTGACCTACCAGCCCTGACATTTATATACTTTTCACCTGTGTGGTTGTTGGAATGTGAGGCGCCTCGGATATATGTCTGTAAGGACCGAGAAACGTGTGTTCAGGAATTGCCAATCCTCAAAAGTAAGAGAGGACCGACCCAGCCGATTCCAAGGATCAAAGTGGGGTCCTGAGACATTTGCTAGAGTGTCTCGAACGGAGAGGAGCTTGCCCCTTTTCTCGACTCATGACGGCAATCCAATTTCCAATACGTGATATTGCGGTTTTAATTGTAGAACTAGTATGGCGACATGATATATGGTACCCATGCCGTCTATGATTGATATTTGTGATTGAAATTGTTTTGACACTATACACTTATAATAGTATCAAATGATTTGTTTTAAACGTACCAAGCATGTTTGGCTATTATAAGGGAAAACTCTATCCTCCGGCTTGCGTAGCATTGTGTGATGGGACCTGGGTCTTATAATAGCTTCATTTTTCCAAAAAGCATTGCGTTGTTTTGTTATATCCACTAGTATTCTTGGGAGGAAACCCGTTCCGTGTTATACGGCGTGGTCCCTTGAATTACTCTCTTCTAAAGTAAAGTTTTAAATAACTGTTTTAGTTCTCACACCAGTCCCATGACTGACCTGGAGTTTATTGTTTTAACCTGAACTCTGGCTGCCCTAATTTTCGACATGGGCAGCTAGTAGTTTTGGTTTTGCAGATTTATATTCACAAGATCCTGATTTACAGCTGGAACGATGCTCGGAAAGCTCTGTATCCGTGTATCACTTTCAGTTGTGTTTTGTATATTTTTCCGCTGCTATGTAATTTATGGTAATCTCTGATAATTATTGAATGTAATTTATTCATTTATACTCTGTATATTCTTGTATCTGATGTAATTGTTGTAATAACAATGAAATGTACTTCTGTTTGTGTTCTATTTTGTCTTGTCCTCAACGCAATCTGTGCTTTCCTTCACGGGGAAGTTCGGGTCGTCTCAGTTTGGTATCAGAGCTTTGGTTTACAGAGCTCGAGAACAAGACACATTAGAACCATACGAAAGAATTCATCTGATATTGGATTAGTAATATCCAATCAGAATGACTCGTTAGAGATAGGATCAGTATTATCCTAGAACGAGTGTGAAGAGTATATTTTTCAAATGAAAACAATTTTTTTTGAAAATTTAAATCGTGATATACGTATTTGAATATTTATTTATTTTGAATTTGGACAATCGAGTATATAAAGATTTCGCGTATATGCGTCATGAACGTATAGTCAAAGTTTTAATATACTGGATAGATATAGAGCCACATTCTAGACACCCGGGGATAATTCTGATGATGTGGCCACATCATCAGTATTTATGTTCGTATTTCGAAGGTGTGATTTCTATATGATTCCATTAGACTGGTGTGAGAACCAAAACTTATATAGATAGATTTATTGTTGTGAATTGGCATCAAAAACATGATTTTCTGTATATATGTATTAAAATTATGAATTTGAAACGTTAATCCACTAATTGATTGATGTTTGTGTTGTTTGTTTATTTGTTTGATAATTTTGAACCGTTTAGCCTAATTGAATCACATATTGAATTGTATTGAAAATTGGTCGCATTTGCTTGCATATACATGTACTTACATTGAACAGGTCATAGCAAGGAGGCTAGAGCAGAAGAATAAAATTTGTTTGCCCGACAAATAGGTACATGTTTACCATAATTTACAGTTTTGTTCTGGTGATGATGATTTTATGAGCTGCTTGGCTTTTTCTTTTTCTTTTTTGAGATCAGAGGCCCAATATGGCAATTTCGGGATTTTCCCGTGCTCCCAATGCAGGCGAGATTATGGCGAAATTTTTCGAAAATTTAGGGCGTTAGCCAAATTTTTGAAAAATTTGAAAAGTTCTTAGAAACTGAAAAGTTGAAGAACTTAAGCCTTAATGAAAACAAGGGAAGTTGAGTTGATTTGTTAAACAACTTTCGGCTTTGTTCCTTTTCGGGGACGAAAAGTTTTAAGTGGGGGAGATTGTAACAATCCGTAAATGCGAGCCAGTTTAAAATTTTTATTTTGGCAATTTTAGCGAATTTTCTATATTTAAAATGAATTAATTTAAATAATATTGTCGAGAAATTTATTTTGAATAGAATTAGAACGTATATATTTATATATGTCGTCGTTAGAATATAAATAATTATATATAATTATAAAAGGAATTGAAAATGGCGCAGTATTTCGATAATTCGATTTCAAACTTCAATTGAACGTACCGGGTGCAAAATAAACCGGAGTTTGGCGTAACCAAAAATATTAGAATCTAATTGATAATATATTTCCAACGAACCGAAAAATTCAAAATTTCATAGCGGGGATCAAAAGATATGTCCAGTTGAAAATTTTGAATAGTCGCTATGGAATTCAGGCCCTTAAAAATGGAAATTTTGCAAACGACCTCGGATTTCGATGAAACCACTTTTGTTGGATCCGCGATGTCAAATTATTGCAAGATTTCAAATTTCGTAATTTTTTGAATCAATATGTGAGCGTGGCAAAGGAAAACGCGTTTGACCAGTTTTAGTTGATTTTAATTGACTGGAAAATGGCCATTTTTCAAACTGTCTCAGAATTCGACGAAATTAGTTTTGCTAGGACCGTATCGTCAATACAAAGCTAGAAAATATTTTTTTGGAATTTTTCGAGTTAGTATGTGACCCCAGTAAATTGAAATGCGCATTGAAATTCAATATATCGAGTTATATGTTGATTTTAACAGAAACTGATCGAAACGGTCGAATCAGCTTTCGGTACATATCCCATTGTGTTCGGAATGAGGGTAATTAGCTATAGACGACAGGCGGTGGGCCTCGTTTCGAGGTCGAAATAAAAAGTACCTTTTTGAAAATAAATTAATTATACAAAATAAAAAAAACCTCTCCTATCTCTCTCCCCTTATCTCCTCATCCCCCCCCCCCCGGTAAAAATCAATCGAGATTTCATAAGAAAGAAAAAAAAACGCGTCGATGCCCCCCTCACGCCGCCGCCGGTGGCAGAGCCACCATCACCGCCGCCTTCCCCCATGTCCACACCACCCCTTTCCTCTCGCGCTTGCCCTTTCCTCTTCTCCGTTCTCCCTCCTTCCCTCCAGACGAGAACAGCCGTGCCCCCCCTTGAAACCCTAGCCGCCGCGATAAAGCCACCCCCACTCCGCCTGCACTATAGACCCACCGCGCCCCCCTTGCTTCTCCCTCCTCTTCGTGATTGATGTAAGTCTTTATTTTTGTTTTAAATCAGTTTTATTTATTTACATGTTATTAAATCAGGTTTTACATATATAGAAATGTTAAAGATATAATTTTTATGAAGTAGGAATGTTATAGATATAATTTTTATGAAGTAGAAATGTTAAAGATATAATTTTTACTATAGTAGAGTATTAAAAATATAATTTTTATTATATGTAGAAGTTCAAAATATAATTTTTATATTACAGGAAAGTTCAAAATGTAATTTTTATATTACAGGAAGGTTCAAAATGTAATTTTTATATTATAGAAAGAATAAAAATAGAATCTTTATATTTGAAAAGGCGAAATCTTTATATTTGAAAAGGCGAAATCTTTATTTTTGAAAAGGCAAAATCTTTATATAGAGAATAGCATGATAAAAATATAATCTTTATTATATGAACAGCGGTGTAAAAATAGAATTTTTATCTATATAGTAGCGATGTAAAAATAGAATTTTTATCTATATAGTAACGATGTAAAAATAGAATTTTTTATCTATATAGTAATAATGTAAAAATATAATTTTTATCCATATGGAGTGATAATAAAAATATGATTTTTATATACATAGCAACAATATAAAAATATGATTTTTATATATGTAGTGGCTACGGACAACAAAAGTGACAAAAGGCGAGAACAGCGATGATTCTACATAAGAAGAGTTGAGATGATAGGATTACCTAGTTGGTGAGAACTTCTCACTCTAAATTTCTTTTTCTAGTTATATATATATATATATACTAGGATGCAGACGGTGCTTAGCAGCACCCGACACCCGTCGTCCACAGACCATGGACGGCTTGTATGCTTGTTTTATGTGTTGTGAAATTTGTTTGTGTTGTTGATGTGAAATCGATAATAAAATGTAGATGGTTGAAATAAATATAATTTTTAACGTGAAAGTGAATAAATAAATATTTATAAACAAATCGACCGATTTGTTTATATACACTGATTTACTGATATTGATTGGGTCGATAAATTTTACACATCGCCCAACTGCACAAATAAAAATCTGTGTTTGTTGATTTGAAACCCCACACGGGTGTTGGGATGATATTTGGCGTACACTAATCCCGGTTATTTAATTGTATGTCGATCGATCGGTCGACAGGCTGTGTAAGCGTTAATTATTTATATTTGATGCTTATGCAGTTGAGTGGTGCACTTTGGATGATGGTTGATTGTTTGTCGTTGCTATTATATACATGTGTTGTATGGGATCCATATAATTAACGTTATATGGTAATTGATTGGGCCTCATTCCAATTGGGAAAATAATGAATATTATGAAAGGAAATTCATGCGTTGAATATAAAAATATTCATGTGTTGTATAGAAAAATAGTCATGTGTTGACGATGTTCATGTGATGAAACTATTCATGTGTTGAGCAAAATATTTTAAATAGTAAAATTTACATCTTTATCATATTTAAAATTAGACCACTTCACGGTGGAGTCTAATAAAAACTCAAACGATAGATACCATAGTTTTATAAAATATTTTACATAACAAAAATAGCCGTGTGTTGACAGTACTCATGTGTTGAAAGAAATATAGATTCATGTGTTGAATAGAATAAATATTCATTTGTTGAATAGAATAACGAATTTATTATGAAGTCGTGTTGATTGAAGTTGCGCCATTTTGACGTGAACGATATTTATATCGATTATATTCGTTTTTATAAAAAATATTGAAAAGGAAGTGATTTCAAAATATAACGTTTTGAAATATTATCATTTATATAGTAATGATATGAAATATTCAATTTTGATTTGAAATTGAATATAGAGTTGAAATGGTTTTGAAAACGAATTTAAAATGATTTATAAAATACGTTTTAAAAAGGAAATCGACGAAATATATATAATATATATTATATATATAATGGCCTGAATAGAACGCGCCGCGCCGCGGCAGTTCGTGAATTTCGACCATTGACTTCGAATTGACGTTGCGGGAGATCCGACCGTCGAATTCTCCTAAAACCGGAACCGTTGGGTTCGTATCGAAAAGAGCTTTCCAATGAATATTAGAAATTTGAAATCTAATGGTTGGATTTGGAATTATGTCCAAATCAAATTTGGAAAAGGTCGCTGTAAGTGCAGTTCGATGGCCGTTGATGGAAATCGACTGTACGGGCCTTGATAAAATTATTAAAAATATTGATAATTTGTTTAAAATCATAGTACATGAATCGGAAAGAACTGGGATGAAAAATTCCATATTTGAAAGGATAAAAATATATTTTTGTCGAAATGAACTAGTTTTGAACTAGAATTAAAATCAATTTATTTTTGAAATAAATAAATTGAATTTGAAAGTGATTTTAAAAATAATCAATATTCCCAATACGTGAATTGGACTGGAGTTGAATCGAAATTATCTTTGAAATATTTTGATGTTGGATTTCGTGACTATACAGATATTGTTATTAGAATTTGAAAGATATATTTTATATCGTTATTTCCAATACGATATTTGTTAGTTTCAGAATTTGATATTGAATATAAGCCGATATATTTTCTATTCAGGGCCTTGTATTTAATGTCAAATGTGATTTAGGTTTGTCGTGAATGGTGTCTTCATTAACACTGTTCTTAAGCCCAATAGAGAAAAAGATTAAATCTTTCTATTTAGATTTAATGAAGTGTATCAATTAAATAATATTTAATTGGAATTGAATTTGAATTGGTTTTTGGGTTTATCGTGAGCGGTGTTTTGAACAACACCTGTTCTTTAACCCGATTAACAATAGAGTGTGATTTTGGGTTTATCGTGAATCGTGTTTTAGATGACATTGGTTCTTTAACCCAGTTAAAGGCAGGATGTTGATTTTTGAGAAGATTAAAACTAAGTGGAGTTTTAATGAATCTTTAATTATATTAAAATGTGAATTGATAATTTAAACTATCAAATATGAAAAGTGATCGAGAATGGAGTATCACCAGTTTTGCTCCAAAGCGATAGTTAAATCATTAATTAGATTTGAACGTGAAATGGTAATTAATTTTACCGATAACACCGTGGTTTTAGATATGGAGTATCACCAGTTTTGCTCCATGGGATGAATAGGTTGGGATTGGGAAATAAAATAAATAATTACTTCGGTATGGTTCGCTAATCCCGACTTGTTTGGAAAACCATGATATGGTTTGAAAATGATATCCCAAGGAAGATTAAAGAATAAATTTAGAAGAATTTATCTTGGATAAAATTAATGGGAAACTATTCCCTCATAATGCGATTTTGTGAATAAAAGAATATTCTGAATTGGAATGAGACGTTTGTTGTGTTTGTGTAACATTTGTTTATCATATACGTGGGTTATTCAGAAAGGTCGGGTTTATACCCATTCTGAATAACCGATTCGACGAGATGTCGAAGATAAAAACGATGGTTGAAGACCAGAAGTCTTCACATCGTTTGGGTGATTACTAATGATCTCGATTGGGCTGTACACCCAAGATGAGGGAAACAGTTGGTGATCGTCCAGACGTACCTGGAGATCGATGGATATGCGAGGAAAGTGCCTCCGGTTTCGTTCAGACCCAGAACGAACTTGTAAATGGATTGTGTGTCTGACATTGGATTTTATTCTGTGTTGATTGATCTTTATTAAATATACATCTGTTTGGTGGCAGAGAATTTATTCTCTTGCTTAACGCCCTTCTCTGAGACGTACGAGCTCATAGGTTGTATATCGATGGACAACAGTCGCATGGAGTGAATTGCCAGTGTGGCACGCGTAAGTGGCAATTGATTAGGGCTTCTGTTGAAAAGCAAAGTCTTGTGGTTGATGATCAAAGCACGGCCTGTGTGGCGTAGCTTTGTGTATAACGTGAATTCGCGAGCCTCACACCTCGGTATGAGTCAAAAACGGGAGACGGACCGCTGGGAGAGCACGACGTTTCTTTCTAGCTAGGGTGGTGTCAGTGACCTACCAGCCCTGACATTTATATACTTTTCACCTGTGTGGTTGTTGGAATGCGAGGCACCTCAGATATAGGTCTGTAAGGACCGGGAAATGTGTGTTCAAGAATTGCCAATTCTCAAAAGTAAGAGAGGACCGGCCCAGCCGATTCCAAGGATCAAAGTGGGGTCCTGAGACATTTGCTAGAGTGTCTCGAACGGAGAGGAGCTTGCCCCTTTCCTTGACTCATGATGGAAATCCAGTTTCCAATACGTGATATTGCGGTTTTAATTGTAGAACTAGTATGGCGACATGATATATGGTACCCATGCCGTCTATGATTGATATTTATGATTGAAATTGTTTTGACACTATACACTTATAATAGTATCAAATGATTTGTTTTAAACGTACCAAGCATGTTTGGCTATTATAAGGGAAAACTCTATCATCCGGCTTGCGTTGCATTGTGTGATGGGATCTGGGTCTTATAATAGCTTCATTTTTCCAAAAAGCATTGCGCTGTTTTGTTATATGCACTAGTATTCTTGGGAGGAAACCCGTTCTGTGTTATACGGCGTGGTCCCTTGAATTACTCTCTTCTAAAGTAAAGTTTTAAATAACTATTTTAGTTCTCACACCAGTCCCATGACTGATCTGGAGTTTATTTTTTTAACCTAAACTTTGGGTGCCCTTATTTTCGACACGGGCAGCTAGTAGTTTTGGTTTTGCAAATTTATATTCACAGGATCCTGATTTACAGCTGGAATGATGCTCGGAAAGCTCTGTATCCGTGTATCACTTTCAGTTGTGTTTTGTATATTTTTCCGCTGCTATGAAATTTATTGTAATCTCTGATAATTATTGAATGTAATTTATTCATTTATACTCTGTATATTCTTGTATCTGATGGAATTGTTGTAATAACAATGAAATGTTCTTTTGTTTGCGTTCTATTTTGTCTTGTCCTCAACGCAATCTGTGCTTTCCTTCACGGGGAAGTTTAGGTCGTCTCACAAATTAATTTTAATACTTAGTAAAATCATATCCAGTTCTCGATATTTCTCCTTCGAAACAACTCGTAAACAATATTATGAAATATCCTTTATTCATTACTCGTTAGTATCCAGTGCTTATTCCTATTGGATAAAACCCAACCTTTACATTATTATTTCACTAATGGAAATAATAAATTAACACTAATCCCTTTTACCATTACAACTAATATCACCCTTAGATAGTCCTGATGTCGTTCAAGTTGGGGTATTTTAATTACCTCTCAGACCTTGATCAACAACGTTCCTATCTAAAGATAGATACGAGTTGTAGTATAAAACCAATATCTCAACTAATCTCAATGCAAATTCCATTTAAATATTTTATTCAAAGGTACGGTTTCACAAACCTTCTTTCCTTTTTGGAAAATCTCCTTCTCGAATATCCATTAGTTCTTAATTCACTAATCAAGTAACATCACCTGTAACTCTACCTCTTTATCTTCGCTTAAATTTCCTTTTCATCACTTATTATAATGATTCGGGTTTTAAATATAAAACCCCTTCGTAATTCCCTTTCACCATTAAATTGGATTCCACTTCAATTCGAGTACTTTTTAAATGATTCTCAATTAAAAAGTATTTTTCTAAATTATTAAAATAATAACTTTCTTTGGTCGTTAACTACTTTCGTAGTTAATCTGTAACACCCCGCCTCCGCTAGGGTCACTCGCAAAGGAATGCACTAGCTTTGGAGGGGCATTATTGGTAAACATGCACAGAAATATCACAAGACAGAACATATAAAAATAGCGGAAGTAAAATCGAACTTTCATAAACATTAATAATTAAGGTCTAAAGCCTTTTACATCAGAGTACATCAAAACCTGTCTTGCAATAGTAAAGAAGCATAAAGACTTTTTCATAAATTATTCCCCAAGTAAAAACAGTAAAGTAGCCATAGCCAAGAAAAGTCCAAGCCATCCATGATGACCTTCAAGCAGAAGAAGTCCGAACTAAACAACAGTGTTTCCTCCCTGTAACCTGGGGGGGGGGGGGGAAACGGAAGAAAAGAGGCGAAACAAAACAGGTCAGTCAAAAAGACTGAGTAAGCCCTATCTACTATCAGCTTAAAAACTAGTAAAGTTAACCGACATGAGAAACTGGGATGAACATAAACATGATGACATGATAGATAAGCTAAATCAAAATAACAGGATGAACTACTGAACTCAGATAAACTAAGGTGTCATGATAAATTACGGTGTCAAGATAAAACAAGGTATCACATCGTCAGGTTTCTATCAAGTATAATATCCCCAAGATATCTATCACGTATGACGTCCCATGGTATCTATCCTGTACATCTGCTCTGCACCTACCGTACTAGTATCCCAACTGTATCACGTGTTATCCGTGAATGACCCTTACTCAAAAGTTGTGTAATGGTCCATGTCAACCCAGTATATCGCATATATAGGTTACTCAACTCGTATGTTTTGTTCCATGTAAATGTTCAGTCCCTTGCCGTAGACCATACGGGCTTTCCCATGAGATTCTATATTACTTTAACATAGTTCCATGATCCTTAAGATCGGTTTGGACTGTTACCCTAAACCTAGCTAGGGTCTTCCAACATGAATTATCGTCTGTACAACTAGGACTTATGCTACCTAGGGCTACTAGGGATTACGCTTACCTATTGCACGTTTTCGTATCTCGGTTTGGGTTCAACCACCTAGGGCCACTAGGGATTACGCCAACCGCCAACCGCGCCCTTTTCCCCACGCATTCATCGTGAATCGTTTTTCCATGACTGTATGCACATGTATCACATCGTGCCATCCGAGTCCTGTCACAGGGCAGGTCAGGAAATACAGGACTCGGTCGGGAGCTTTCGATTTATCTGCCGGTGCAGATGCTAAGGTCTGTTTTTCTATCCGTGGCTATGATCCCACGGGACCCCTCCCTCAACTAGCGAAAGACAAGACAGGATAAATCCTGTATGAGAACACAACACTGGCCAACCCACATCCAAGCCTTACCGCAACCATAATTAGATAGCAATTATGGTCTATTGGGTGTTCTCTGCCTTTCCGTACGTACACGCTTGACCAAAGATGGTAGGTAGCCTGACGAAAAATGCTATCTAGGGTACGACCGTGTTTCGTCGACTATACCCTATCCATCCCCGTCTTTAGGTCGCTCGTATAGCAACCAAGGCATACTCTTGGTCCTTCTAACGCAGACCTTAACCTCTCATGAGCCTAGTATAATTACCTGGCAGCCCACAGAGGGATCCCAAGAATATCCTCACGTTCCCCGAAGCCGCTGCTTCGTTACCCAGTTCGCTGGAGCCTTTATCTAAATCAGATACTTGCTCCTACTCGTATACTTAAACGATGACCTACCGTATCAGGTTACTCATCTATCTATGAACTGGTCTAAATTTCCTTGACTAAGAATCATTACTTAGTTATCGTTCAACTAAGGTTTACCACTTAGCCTTATTCCCGTTATCCTTGTTAATTACGGTTACCCACCTAATTCTCCGAATTAGGGTTTATATAACAGATTAAGTGTCACTTAAGTTCATGACTTAATCCCGTCTACAAATCATGTCAAAATTTGGCTAAGTATCCGAGTTCAAGACTTAACCCGTCTACAAATCATGTCAAAATTGGCTAAGTATCCAAGTTCAAGACTTAACCCTACAAACCGTGCTCAAGTTGGTTAAGTATATATTAACTTGACCCTATGAAATTACTTAGTCAAACCGGTCAAGTGTATTCAAGCGATCCATGGCTTAGCCTTATCATGTTTTCATGTTATATTGGTTAAGTATGGGTTAACTTAACCTCAATAAATTCACGGGTTAGATTGGTTAAGTATAGATCGCTTAACCACATCAAACTAACGAGTTAGATTGGTTAAGTTTAGGTCACTTAACCACATCAAATTAACGGGTTAGATAGGTTAAGTATAGGTCACTTAACCACATCAAATCATCGTGTTAGATTAGTTAAGTATTTAACTTAACCCCATTAAACTACCAAGTGGGATTAATTAAGTCTAGGCTAACTTAACCCCATCCGATTATCATGTTTAGACTAGTTGAGTCTAATCTTAACCCCATCCATTAACTGTATCTTTCGGTTAAGTGTCATTAAGAAAACTTACTTAACCCTGCCAAATTATCATGTTGGATTTATTAAGTGTTGGTTAACTTAATCCCCGTCCGCTAGTCGTATAAAAATGGTTAAGTGTCATTAGGCAAATCAAGTTACTTAACCTACCCAACCTTGTCATGTTTTGTTAAGTATCATTAGCCTAACCAATTTACTTAACCCATTTGTCCATGTCATATTTGGTTAAGAGTCATTGATCAAATTAACTTAACCCTATCATGTGGCATTAATTACTTAATGCACCCCAACCTCTCACATTAGACTTTGTTGTGGTTACTAGTTAAGCCGGTCGGTTCCGGGTAGCTTTACACCACAACTTGGTCTAACCTCGGGTTCAAGCACAACATGACCAACTTCTCACATTGGGTCCTATTGTTTGCAACTACTAGTTAGGCCGGTCGGTTCCGGGTAGCTTTATGTTGCAAACTCAACACAACCTCGAGTTGGCCACTTTCATGTTTAGTCTAGTGTATGTTCATATTCAAGTTTCAAGCAATTGGGTAGACCTAACTTAATAGGTAAATTCCCAATGGGTAGACCTAACTTAATAGGTAAATTCCCAAGCTTATGTTTTTATGCATACTTACATGTCAACTTCCATGTTATATTTCAAGTCATGTTTTCAAGTATAAACACATGTCATATTTAACGTTACACGTTGTCATGTTTATACCCATTTACCCAAATCATGTTCATGTCATTATGTTTTCCCATAATGTGACCCCAACGCTTTTAAGCTCACATATACGTTCGCAACAACGTAATGGATTAAAAGAAGAGACTTGACAAAGGCATGACAAAATGGATATTAAGCCACAAGTTAATCATGGTGGCAAATGAGGCACAAATGTGTTCATTAGCTTGCATGTTACATTCTTAAGCCTCAAAACATGCATAAACCCAAACTTGGCACATAAGCGAATCATGGTGACAAAAGACATGGAATGATGACTAGAAACTCGCATATACCATCATATAAGGGTTATGACTTCATATGCAAGTTGACATAAAAGGTTATGAAGGTTCTCATGTTGCATAATGCAACATTTCAACATAAAGGTTGTAGCTTTTAGCTCATAAGATCAAGATACATACTTCATAAGCTTGCATAACATGATAGCATGTATCATTCTTAATGATCAAACCCAAACTTGCAACATGAACATTTAACTTCATAGTTAATATCTAAGAGTAGGGAAAGGGCTTACATTGCTATGAAGGCACAAAAGATATGACAAAGCCCTTATGCAATCAAATAGACCCAAAATGCAAGCTCTAACATAAAAACCCTTGAGCCAAAATGATCAAAACCCTTGCTTTATGATGCAAAGATAGAAACTTGACTTGAATGCAAGCTAATGACACTCATACAAGCTTGAAAACACTTGTATGCATGGAAAATCTCTCATAGAAACCATTTAGAAATTTTATGAAGATAGTGGAGGCCATGAGAGGTAAAATTTTGCCATAGTTTAGTTGCATGAATGAATAATGAGGATTTAGGATAGGTTAGGGTCTTATTTATAGATTAGGCAAGTGTTTTAGGCCATAGGATTAAACCTAGATTCAATCCAAGCCATCAAAGCATGTCTTGGGGAACAAGTCAAGTGTAGGAACCATCTAGGGCCTTTAGATTAAAGATGAACCATGAGAACCCTCCAAATGCAAAATCTGCATTTGAGCGAATCGGCCCACGGGTTGACAGCCAAACACCCTGGATTAACCCCTAGTCGACCCAGCGGGCTTGGGTCGACCTCAAAAATCGGCCGGTTCGGTTATTCCCCTCTCCCAATTCGCTGTTTTGAACATTTTTGCATATTTATTTATTTAATTTTCAATTATATATATATATATATATATATCAATATATATATATTTCTCTGCGCAACCCATTTCACTTAATTAAGTATACTTTAATTTGGGAATTTTTCGTGAAACTTCGCGAGGCCATATCTTGGTCATACGGACTCCGATTTTCGAAAACTCGGACTCTATTTCGCGTATTTTTCCGAGACGAACGCAATGGCATAGCCCGTTTCGCTTGATTCAGATTTGACAGTTTAATTCTGCCTCCATTTATGTTATAACAGGTTATTGAAAATACGGGTTGTTACATTCTCCCCACCTTTTAGGATTTCGTCCCCGAAATCTCCAAGTTAGGAAAAACATATCCTACCATCCATCATCCATCTACTCAAAACATCATCCACAAGCAACCATTGTCCTTAGATGATTTCTAATGCTGTATGAATATATGCAAAACGTGTGTGTACATGTTCCTTAGCTAATGCTAATGATCAGGTCTGAATAATCTTTCTAATGCAATATATGTATAGTGCCATGAATCCAACATGTATGCAAATAGTCATAGTCATATAGATACTATATGCGTGCACAATCATTCATTCATATGCAACAACCGCATGATAATACATTCGATTTCATCCATAAACAAGTATAAATACTCGTGCATATGCAATATGAAATGTGACCGAGTCGAGCTAGTATCTAATGTGTATTCGCGCATCCACGAGCAACCACTTGCAACCACTTGCAACCATATCAATCATAACATGTTTCAAATACATGTTTACATCCATAGGGTTCTACCTTGGATTCCCTGAAACAGGGTCGAGAAGATAAACAAGACAAACTCCTTACGGGGTTTGTAACAGAAAATAGGACCGAGAGGATGTCCACGAAAGATAACCTACAAGTAAGCTCTACAGAAAACAGGGATCAAGGATATACTCCCAAAAAGAGATATCATGCGCGTATCTAGTCTTCGACCATCAAAGTCGTATTTCCTTGAGCTTAATTCCATTGTGCCTTGACCGTCTTTTAACTTCGCGATTTCATAGCTTCTTATTTCCTGTTTCCATAACATGAGCTGAAACTCATTTCTTCATCGCCTCCCGTTCCACTTGCACTTATCCTTTTTCTAGAATACTTGACGCAAACATGACTGCGTACTCATGATCTCATGCAAGCTTTCCAAAATTCACTAGTGAATCTCGGACCTCGTACCACAAGGTATCCCACGTAGAAGAACTTTCTCTTGAAAGTAAACAGATGCCAACCAGGTTATCAAGCGCACTCACGAGGGTGATTTCTATAACCCATACATAAGTGAAATAAACCATCCGTCTTATCGGCGAACACCACTCGATCGGGCTTCAAATTTCTAATAAAGGCATCAAGGGATTCTAAGTAACTAGTCATGACAGAACCTCAAAAAGGTTACACGATACTTCGAGGGCATTACCAAAGCTAGTCGAAAGGTCCAACTACCCTCCTATCAAAACCGAGAGTGGCACCCCCTACTGGATCACCGCTTCACCCCTAGAATCCATCCATAGCTTATAAACATAAGCATTATTTCCAAACTCAACTCTTGGCATAGACATTCTCAAATCCAAACAAGTCATGTATAAATGGACTGATTCTCCAATAGGACTTTGAGACAAAAATGCGATTCCCTATTACGCTAGTACTTAAGGTGCAGAGACTCAACTATCGAAGCAGACTTAAATGATACGATGATCAAAACAAAGTCCTAATGGGATGATAGAGAAGAAAAGCTAAACCTTTAACAAGATCGTTACCCTCCTTCCGAGGTGCCCTAGAAATGAGAGCATACTATTGCCCTCCCGATGATCTTGTCCTTGTCCCATAATACTTAACTATCCGTCCCGTTTTACCATGCCAAAGGTACTCTCTCGTCATGGGTTTCATTGTTCATCTTTCTCCCTCCTTTGAGGACTAAGCCATACCAACAAGTTGCTCATCCTTAAGCTCGTATCCTTTATCCTCTTTCTCACTATCCTTTCTTATTACGCGACCACTGGTTTCTCGAGAACCACCTCCATCGTATGGAAAGCACTTTCGTAGATAGAAAAGACTAGTCGCAGTTAAAACCACTGTGACTACAGATGGAGGAAAGAAAGGAAAACAGATTCAATTAAGGAAACAAGGATAGTGCTAATGGCCTTTGGGGAATAGCCTTTTTCTTTTAAAAGAAAATTTCCTTAAAAAATGCTTCTTTGTAAACGGTTTTTTTTTTCAAATAGTTTTCAGAACGTCTTTAAAATTTTTTGCCCAGTCTGGTAACCTTCTGCTCTGATACCACGTGTAACACCCCGCCTCCGCTAGGGTCACTCGCAAAGGAATGCACTAGCTTTAGAGGGGCATTATTGGTAAACATGCACAGAAATATCACAAGACAGAACATATAAAAATAGCGGAAGTAAAATCGAACTTTCATAAACATTAATAATTAAGGTCTAAAGCCTTTTACATCAGAGTACATCAAAACCTGTCTTGCAATAGTAAAGAAGCATAAAGACTTTTTCATAAAGTCCAAGCCATCCATGATGACCTTCAAGCAGAAGAAGTCCGAACTAAACAACAGTGTTTCCTCCCTGTAACCTGGGGGGGGGGGGGGAAACGGAAGAAAAGAGGCGAAACAAAACAGGTCAGTCAAAAAGACTGAGTAAGCCCTATCTACTATCAGCATAAAAAATAGTAAAGTTAACTGACATGAGAAACTGGGATGAACATAAACATGATGACATGATAGATAAACTAAATCAAAATAACAGGATGAACTACTGAACTCAGACAAACTAAGGTGTCATGATAAATTACGGTGTCAAGATAAAACAAGGTATCACATCGTCAGGTTTCTATCAAGTATAATATCCCCAAGATATCTATCACGTATGACGTCCCATGGTATATATCCTGTACATCTGCTCTGCACCTACCGTACTAGTATCCCAACTGTATCACGTGTTATCCGTGAATGACCCTTACTCAAAAGTTGTGTAATGGTCCATGTCAACCCAGTATATCGCATATATAGGTTACTCAACTCGTATGTTTTGTTCCATGTAAATGTTCAGTCCCTTGCCGTAGACCATACGGGCTTTCCCATGAGATTCTATATTACTTTAACATAGTTCCATGATCCTTAAGATCGGTTTGGACTGTTACCCTAAACCTAGCTAGGGTCTTCCAACATGAATTATCGTCTGTACAACTAGGACTTATGCTACCTAGGGCTACTAGGGATTACGCTTACCTATTGCACGTTTTCGTATCTCGGTTTGGGTTCAACCACCTAGGGCCACTAGGGATTACGCTAACCGCCAACCGCGCCCTTTTCCCCATGCATTCATCGTGAATCGTTTTTCCATGACTGTATGCACATGTATCACATCGTGCCATCCGAGTCCTGTCACAGGGCAGGTCAGGAAATACAGGACTCGGTCGGGAGCTTTCGATTTATCTGCCGGTGCAGATGCTAAGGTCTGTTTTTCTATCCGTGGCTATGGTCCCACGGGACCCCTCCCTCAACTAGCGAAAGACAAGACAGGATAAATCCTGTATGAGAACACAACACTGGCCAACCCACATCCAAGCCTTACCGCAACCATAATTAGATAGCAATTATGGTCTATTGGGTGTTCTCTGCCTTTCCGTACGTACACGCTTGACCAAAGATGGTAGGTAGCCTGACGAAAAATGCTATCTAGGGTACGACCGTGTTTCGTCGACTATACCCTATCCATCCCCGTCTTTAGGTCGCTCGTATAGCAACCAAGGCATACTCTTGGTCCTTCTAACGCAGACCTTAACCTCTCATGAGCCTAGTATAATTACCTGGCAGCCCACAGAGGGATCCCAAGAATATCCTCACGTTCCCCGAAGCCGCTGCTTCGTTACCCAGTTCGCTGGAGCCTTTATCTAAATCAGATACTTGCTCCTACTCGTATACTTAAACGATGACCTACCGTATCAGGTTACTCATCTATCTATGAACAGGTCTAAATTTCCTTGACTAAGAATCATTACTTAGTTATCGTTCAACTAAGGTTTACCACTTAGCCTTATTCCCGTTATCCTTGTTAATTACGGTTACCCACCTAATTCTCCGAATTAGGGTTTATATAACAGATTAAGTGTCATTAAGAAAACTTACTTAACCCTGCCAAATTATCATGTTGGATTTATTAAGTGTTGGTTAACTTAATCCCCGTCCTCTAGTCGTATAAAAATGGTTAAGTGTCATTAGGCAAATCAAGTTACTTAACCTACCCAACCGTGTCATGTTTTGTTAAGTATCATTAGCCTAACCAATTTACTTAACCCATTTGTCCATGTCATATTTGGTTAAGAGTCATTGATCAAATTAACTTAACCCTATCATGTGGCATTAATTACTTAATGCACCCCAACCTCTCACATTAGACTTTGTTGTGGTTACTAGTTAAGCCGGTCGGTTCCGGGTAGCTTTACACCACAACATGGTCTAACCTCGGGTTCAAGCACAACATGACCAACTTCTCACATTGGGTCCTATTGTTTGCAACTACTAGTTAGGCCGGTCGGTTCCGGGTAGCTTTATGTTGCAAACTCAACACAACCTCGAGTTGGCCACTTTCATGTTTAGTCTAGTGTCATGTTCATATTCAAGTTTCAAGCAATTGGGTAGACCTAACTTAATTGGTAAATTCCCAATGGGTAGACCTAACTTAATAGGTAAATTCCCAAGCTTATGTTTTTATGCATACTTACATGTCAACTTCCATGTTATATTTCAAGTCATGTTTTCAAGTATAAACACATGTCATATTTAACGTTACACGTTGTCATGTTTATACCCATTTACCCAAATCATGTTCATGTCATTATGTTTTCCCATAATGTGACCCCAACGCTTTTAAGCTCACATATACGTTCGCAACAACGTAATGGATTAAAAGAAGAGACTTGACAAAGGCATGACAAAAATGGATATTAAGCCACAAGTTAATCATGGTGGCAAATGAGGCACAAATGTGTTCATTAGCTTGCATGTTACATTCTTAAGCCTCAAAACATGCATAAACCCAAACTTGGCACATAAGCGAATCATGGTGACAAAAGACATGGAATGATGACTAGAAACTCGCATATACCATCATATAAGGGTTATGACTTCATATGCAAGTTGACATAAAAGGTTATGAAGGTTCTCATGTTGCATAATGCAACATTTCAACATAAAGGTTGTAGCTTTTAGCTCATAAGATCAAGATAATGATTTCATAAGCTTGCATAACATGATAGCATGTATCATTCTCAATGATCAAACCCAAACTTGCAACATGAACATTTAACTTCATAGTTAATATCTAAGAGTAGGGAAAGGGCTTACATTGCTATGAAGGCACAAAAGATATGACAAAGCCCTTATGCAATCAAATAGACCCAAAATGCAAGCTCTAACATAAAAACCCTTGAGCCAAAATGATCAAAACCCTTGCTTTATGATGCAAATATAGAAACTTGACTTGAATGCAAGCTAATGACACTCATACAAGCTTGAAAACACTTGTATGCATGGAAAATCTCTCATAGAAACCATTTAGAAATTTTATGAAGAGAGTGGAGGCCATGAGAGGTAAAATTTTGCCATAGTTTAGTTGCATGAATGAATAATGAGGATTTAGGATAGTTTAGGGTCTTATTTATAGATTAGGCAAGTGTTTTAGGCCATAGGATTAAACCTAGATTCAATCCAAGCCATCAAAGCACGTCTTGGGGAAGAAGTCAAGTGTAGGAACCATCTAGGGCCTTTAGATTAAAGATGAACCATGAGAACCCTCCAAATGCAAAATCTGCATTTGAGCGAATCGGCCCACGGGTTGACAGCCAAACACCCTGGATTAACCCCTAGTCGACCCAGCGAGCTCGGGTCGACCCCAAAAATCGGCCGGTTCGGTTATTCCCCTCTCCCAATTCGCTGTTTTGAACATTTTTGCATATTTATTTATTTAATTTTCGATTATATATATATATATATATATATCAATATATATATATTTCTCTGCGCAACCCATTTCACTTAATTAAGTATACTTTAATTTGGGAATTTTTCGTGAAAATTCGCGAGGCCATATCTTGGTCATACGGACTCCGATTTTCGAAAACTCGGACTCTATTTCGCGTATTTTTCCGAGACGAACGCAATGGCATAGCCCGTTTCCCTTGATTCAGATTTTACAGTTTAATTCTGCCTCCATTTATGTTATAACAGGTTATTGAAAATACGGGTTGTTACATAATCCCTTTATTTACCAAAATAAATATTAAATTCCCTTTTTAAAATATTATTAAAATTAAACAATTCCTTTCAATTTATTTCTCATTCTCGTATTTTAAAATCTGATTAACATCAGAGTTGACTTTATAAGATTAATTAATAATAAATCAAAGCTCAAATAAAACATTTATTTATTTCCCTTTTATAAACTTTTATTTAAAATAATATGTTTCAAATCTACTTCCAGTTGTAAAAATAAATTTTATAGGACATATGTTGCCAAACACTCAACCAATACCGCCCATTGGTTTAAACTACACAGATATTGAAATTTCAGTCAACAACCAAATCAATCATTCAGTTACACTTAACTGATAATAATAAATAACGACCACTTAACCTCAACCATAAGCAATTCAAACCATTCAACCAATTAAACAAGTTTATTTTATAAACGTGACCAACAAGGTAAGTTACCTTTATTGGAACCAATCGTTAAAAACGATTTAGTATTTCACAGAAATTAAACGACGGTTTAATTTCATCAGTTTAGTTATCAAAAATTATATAACTAGCAAACAATCAACCATTGGCAAGCAGAGCACACAAAATAAAAACCCAATTTATATAAAATATAAATGGGAAACTGAGTGAGTTTAACTCACCTAGATTTGATTTGATTCTGTTGATAATCAGTTCGTTTCAGTTAAAGTAACAGGCGTTTCGCTCAACTGAAAAATCCAGCTGCTCCTAGTCCTATCTGGTTCTTTTCCATCTCGTAGTATTCGTTGACGTGGTTCCGACGCTTTTTGTTTCACCTAATTCCGATTACGTATGAATTCGAAATCAACAATCTAAGTTTATATGAACATTTAAACAAACCTTAATTTAATTTAAACTTTAGACCTTACCCAATTTTCTAGTTCGACCCATTAGAAAATCCCACCCGCATCCCTTTTGATAAAACCCTAAATCGGATCCGTTTTCCATCATATCCTTCCGCCGCCTCAAAGATTTGTTCCCATGGCCGAATTAGATCGTTCAACCCCTTCCTGATCTTCTTTCTTCCTCTTCGCTTCTTTCTAGTAGTCATGATACTCCATTGTCTCTCCCTTATCAACCATACTCAGGCCACCGGCTTCTCCTTCCACCTTCTGTCTCTCCGCCAAACCCCAGTCAACCCCTTCGACACCGAACGTCACCACAACCTCATCGGTTAGTCCACCCATCAAAGGAGTGCGTGGATCCCTAATTCAGATAAGTATTTTCCACATATTTTCAATTTCGGTATCATTGTTGTTTTGATTTTTTTAAGTGGTTCGACTTTTTTTCTTCGTTTACTGCTGAGTTCTGGACAATTGAAACACGATGTGGTTACGTATTTATACTTGGAGATTTTCTCTTGATAAGAACACTGTCACCACGAATTGTAAAATCACAAGTTCATCCTAACTGAACCTAGGATCTTAGGTGTTGTATTGTTCAGTCATTCATGTGATCAAACTGTCAATGAATTCTCTATGGAGATTTAAACTGTGAGGTGTAGATTTGAAATGTATAGTACATATTGATATGAATTGCATATGCAATTCACTGTGTATCTTAGTTGTTCCAGTCTGTCTGTAGAGAATTTAATGTATAAACATATCCATATATTTGGGTTTTTTCTTAGTTGCCCCTTTCTCTTTCAATAGCCATTCTAGTATAGCTTCTAGCTATACATAGCTGTCCAATTTAGCTCTATAGATTTTGTTATACATTTCTTAACTGTTCATTTCAATTCTGTATATGGATTTGCATAAGAAATTTTGACAATATAAATAAACACATATATTTACAGTGTACCTTTTATATATGGATTTACTGTATCCATTGAACATATAAACTGTTTGATTTATATGGATTCGATTGTACAATATATATTTGTTTTTCATCCTAGCTGTGTAGATCTGATGTAATATATACATATATTTGGTCCTTCTTAGTTGTTCATAGTCTTGTCTATTCAACCGTATTCCATGTATAAAGATACATATCTGTTTCCTTTCCATAGTACATTTTATTAGCTGTTTTAGCTATTGGTATAGCTGTGTGTCTCTATATATATAGCTTGTTCAATTGCTTATGGAAAAACGTGGGTTACTATCACTTGAAAGGACAAGACATGCTACCCATAAATTTATAATTGAATTGTATTTTTTTTCTTGTTTTACTGTTTTCTTTGAATTTGCGTTTGTATAATGAAAATATATGAAAATATATGTGTTGTTTTCTTTTCTTTGAAATGAACATTTACAGTTCTATTTTGTATGTATAATCCGAGTGACATTGTTCTTCCAAGTTTGATTTATTTGTAAAGACTGCTTACAATAATAAACTCCTCAAAACTGAAGTTTTTGTTATTCATATCTATAGCGATGCAATTGCTTCAATATTATTATTTATACCATCTTATAATGTTCAAGATGGTTTATAGTTATTCCTCTATTAATGTGATAACATATATCATGTGTATATGGATCACTACTCGATGCTCAAAACTAATACTATAACAAAATAATAATAAATATTATTATGAATATATCCAAATAAAATATCGAGTTAGATGACAATTTAAAATATAATAAAATTCCTTATTAAATTATTAAATAACGTTCTAATTTATAATCGAATTTCATAGCGATTATTTAAAAATTTGAATTGGCTATAACTAACAATCCATAACACGGATTCTGGATTTTTCTCCTTCATATGAAAATTATCATCAATACGGCTCCAACGTTTCTTGTTTCCCAGAAATCCGACTTATATCGGATCTTGTATATTCAGTTAAAGTTCGAATCGAAAATTACGAACTACCGCGTCGTTTCGAGCTTGTTTTAATAAATATATAAATATATATATTCGAATTCTATTTTAAATAAATAAATTCGATTAAAAATCCATTATATTCCCAATATAATATTTAAAATAATAAATTAAATTAAATATTTGACGGCCGAAAATACGGGACGTTACAGTAGGTGTGCTTCTCCATTGGACTATTTATACTAAAAAACTATGCTGCTTGGTAACTTGTAATGAGGTGAGAACTAAAAACTCAACTTTTTTCGTGGTCTATAACAAGGAAGCACTAATAATGAATCTGTAATGAAGTGAACAATGGTGATGTCAGTGAGATTCAATGATCAACCCGAATATCCAACCAAGTTCCTGATAGATGGTCAGGGCAACCAAAAACTTTGCACAAAATAAGATCGCGACCATATGTGAGGTTAGTTTGCTTTTTGATATGATATCCTTTTCTAGAAAAATAATATACAATGTGAGGTCTAATTCATTTCTTTCTGAAACATATAAATTGAATGTTCATTCATTTACAAGAGGATAGACATCTTTGATGCAAAAAAGCGAGAACATGCCACAACAAGTCATGGATTTGAAATGCTAGAACTATATTTTGGTTTATACTTTTTAGTATTGTTTATGAAATATTATGGATATATTATGTACTTTTGTTGTAAGAATGTTTAGTATGTTTATTTTTTAATGTTGAATGTTGATTATGAGATGAGTGATTAATATAATACACTGATTACGAGATGTGTGTATTGATATTAATTGTGTTGTATTTAAATTAGGACCATGTGTTGAATGGAACACAAGTTATGTGTGTGATGAGTGTGTGTATAAGAGAGAGAGAGAGAGAGGGACAGATAGATAGATCAGAAGGGGAATAACAACGGATTACCAACGAATAAAAGGAAGGTTAAGTTTCCCTCAATTTAATTTTCGTCGTTAATCCCTTGGTAATTAGTAAGGATTTACCAACGCCTTCTATAAATAATATTTTATTATAAATTAATTATCCGTCGGTAAATAGTTGGTATATAAATTAAAATTAAATTAATAAATAAAATTTTATTTTTATCACAAAATTAGTAAAATGACGGAAAAATGTCGGAAAACTCATTCTAAATTCCATCGCAAAATCTGACATAGATACCGTCATGGATTTTACCGACCTCACCTTTATGTAGAAAATTCATCGCTAAGGCATGTTTAGTAATAGACTATAAGCAGATTCTATTGCTGCTATATCTGGTTTTTCTTGTAGTAATAGAGATAACATCATAAAAAGGCAGGTATGACAATGTAAACAGGATAAACATTATAGAATGTATTGCGCTTCTTTAGTACTTTCTTTTTCTCTCTGCACCAATACTAGTACAACAAGAATGAGATGATCCCAACAACTATAAGATTGTAGACTTAGGTGTACTTCTAGTGAGAGGTTTAACCTCATACAATCAACAGGCATCCCAACATACCGGAGTTACTCCTAAGGATAATAACGAGCTCCTAAACATACCAAAGTCTAGATGTACCCTAATTACTAGCCCCAATCGATCAGCTCCCTACTTCGTAGATACCCTGTGCTAGCCCCACAGTAGGATGTATCACTTCCTAAAGTGGCAACCCTTTATTTTCAGGATGTGCACAACCGTATCTACTGATGTCACGGCATCTAAACCTACTTTGTCGGAGTCATGCACGCACATGACCTCATCGGAACGCGCCGCCCACACCATCCCTTCGTTTAGATCTCTACAATCAGCCCAGCAAGGTGCCCCGACTCTGACCTAATTCGGAGTACTCGTTTGATACCTATCCATTGGTTACTGACTGAAACAAGTCCCACACACAAAATGATACAAGCTTCCCCCTATGCTTGCATCCCCACTAGGTTTTCCACGGGTTATGTCGTACCAAAGTACAAGATTGCATAAACCCAATGGTTAAGTTTGTGGGCCTATATATAAATATTACCCACCAACCCAAGATATACTTAACCCTCCCACAATTTCATACAATTTTACTTAACCCATACTCAAGTTAACATATACAATCCCTATGGATTCAGCTAGGTTAAGTATTCAAGGTTATTAGCATATTCATTTATGGTAATAATGTACTATACCTACCACATTAAGCCTACAACTTGTGGATGCTAGATATGACGGTTAGTTCCGGGCAGACTTCTTCTACAAGTCGGGCTTAACCTCATGTCATAGCATGTCACGTGTTTATGCACTCAGACCCCTCACATTATATTCACCACTTGTGGTCGTTGGATATACCGGTTGGTTCCGGGCATACTTCCACCTCAAGTGTAATCTAAGCTCGGGTATAAGTGCGATTACAGTTTCTAATTACTGTAATTCTAGGCATTTTCATTATTAACCAATTATTCCCATGTCATTATAGGTTTTCATGCTCCTTTCCCAAGTCGCGTTAATAATGAACCATATGCCCCAAATTATGGTTTTTAATCACAATTGCGGTTTATGCACCAGATTTCCTAATACAAGTTATGGCCCATTTTAACGTTCTTCCCTCGTTCCCAATTTTACGCGTTCGCATATTTCAATGGCATGCCTAGGCTTGAAGGTAGCCTGGCTATAAAAATAAAAAGGGAAAAGAAGAAGGGAAGAGGACAGAAGTAATCACAATAACAAGATTGACAAATGATGGTAAAATAGGCATAATAACTAATAAACATACAATGACAAAGTTGGGGATAACGATAAGATGGGCAAAAAGGAATAGATCTAATGAACATGTGACAGTATAATTGATTCTAACATAATAGGGACATCATAAACATGCATGAGATCAACTAACAATGGCAGATCTGACATGAATAGGTTTAGGCTTAGATCTAGATCATAGTCATGTCAAAATAACTTAAATACACAGGTTATAGCAGATCTGATATGATTCAAATAGTCACAGGCTTAGATCCAAGTTATAGTCATGTCAAGATTAACTTTTAAGTATTTAGATCTAAAATTAACATAGACTCACTGTGATTGGCTCTAAGAAATAGAAGAGTAATTGCAGATGTTGAATCACACATATCTGAATTAGTCTAACTCCTGTTGAAGAAGAAGAATAAGCTATTTTGATCTCCGTAGAGGCAACATCTGGTCCTCCATTGTTTTTGAGTGAAGAAAACAATGGGGTATAGGGTCATATTTATAGCCTAGAATCAACCAATTTGGTCAAGAAAGGAGCCCACATTCAGAAAAATGAATTAAGCCTCGGATCTGCGAAGGGGTTGACCCCCTTGGTGTGTCGACCCCGGGGTCGACACCCGCCTATGGGGTCGACCCATGGGTCGACCCCACCTTGATGGGGTTGACACCCATAGGCGGTAATTTTCCCGCTCCTCTTTTCTACGTGAATTTTGAACTATTTTGAATTCTTGGCTTATTTTATTCATATATATTTTTCTTATGCGTATAAAATCTTTAAACTTAATTACTTCTTCGTGCGGTGTCTATTTTACGCAAACCAGGTGTCTATTTTGACCTGAATTCGAAAGCGAACGCAATGGCGTAGTCCGTTTCACTGAATTATGAATATTTTAGTTTATCATTTTAATGTATTATAAAATTACGGTGTGTTACATTCTCCCTTACTTAATGGATTTCGTCCCTGAAATCTCCAACTTAAGAAGAATGTATATCCTAACATCAATATCCACCTACTCATCCACCGATTGCAAGCATCCATCGTCCTTAAAAGATTTCTAATGCTTATACGAACATATACAAAGGTGTGTGTATATGTCCCTATACAACCGCGAAAGATCAGACGGTTTACTAATTCAGTCGACCTCCTTAATGCAAGGTATTTTAGTGCCATGAATCCAACATGTATTACAACATGTAAGTTCTATATGTGTGCATAAGCATTCATCCAAATGCACATCTATTTGATGATACAACCATTTCCATTCATAAAAAAAAGAGAAATGCACACACATCCATTTGCAGTATGAGAGTGATTGAGACGATCTAGTGCCTAATATGTGTGCATATGCATCCACGAGCAACCACCAACAAACACTTGCATCCACTTGCATCCATCAAACATAATATGTCTCAAACATATGTTTGCATCCATGGGATTCCTACCTAAAGGTCGAAGATTCATTCAATAGGATATACCTAAATGATAGAAGCAAGTACGAATAAAAGCTTTTGGAAGAGAAGTTAAGAACATTCCCTTGAAAAGAAAAGGGTACGAAGCGCAAATCTTGTCTTCAGTCTCCTAAGTTGTACCCTCTTGGTTATCTCCCCACAGAACTTTCATCAACTTGACCTCTCGGTTGCCTAGCTTCTTAACTTTCGATCCAAGAATATGGGTAGGAACTCGTCTAATTGTTGCCTCCCATTCCATTCTACTTCCTTAAGCATCCTCGGCTCAAGTACTTCTCCTGTATCGTGCAAACATTTCCGCAAATGAACATCTGCTAATTTCTCTGGTAGCTTTACCTTATAAACCATTTGACCTATTCTTCCTATTATGGGAAATTGTCCTACAAACCTTAGCGCTAATTTCTCTATAGTTCCAAAACGAACTACATTCCTCAAAAGAGATACTTCAATAGAAATCATGTCTCCCACCTCAATTCAATATTGGTCCTTACTTTATCTGCGTATGACTTCTACCTGTCCTGGGTTGTCTTTATGCGCCTGTGGATAAGATCGGCCTTTTATGAAGTTTCCCTAACTGTCTCTGGTCCAAGTAGAAGCCTATCTCTGCTGCCTCAATTCAAGATCCTTCCGCGGAACATATACTCATGCGACTTATGGTCCATGTATAACTCGAACCTCTCTCCAAGCAGATACCTCCATCAAGTCTTAAGCGCGAATATTTTAGCGGCTAATTCCAAAACATGCGTAGGGTAGTTCTTCTCGTGAACCCTTAGCTGTCTACCTCCATAACATACTACCCTTCCCTCTTGCATCAGAACCGCACCAAGCCCTGTACCACATGCATCAGTGTATACTGTGAAGACTTTGTTCCCATTGGGCAAGGTCAGGACTGGTGCTGTTGTCAGAACCCTCTTCAATTGCTGGAAAGCATCATCACAATCTACATCCCGAGAAAATGTCAGATTCTTCTTCGCCAGTTTGGTTAATGGGGCTGATATCTTTGCGAAGTCATTAATGAACTTCCTATAATAGCCTGCTAAACCAAGAAAACTTCTAACCTCCGTTGCATTCTTTGGGATCTGCCAATCTTGAACTACAACTACCTTTGCAGGACCTATTGTTATCCCATATTTAGAGACCATATGCCCTAGAAATCTCACTTCTTTTCCATAAAATGGCATTTGGAGAATTTCACCTTAAGATGATGCGCACGTAGAGTTTTCAAAACTTCCCGTATATGTAAGGCATGCTCTTCCTCGCTCTTCGAGAAAATCAATAATCGTCAACAAAGACCAAAACAAACTTATTTAGGAACTCTCGAAACACCCTACTCAACAGATCAACAAAATTGGCGGGTGCATTCGTCAACCCAAAGGGCATAATGAGCCATTCAAAGAAACCGTCTAGAGTCCTAAAAGCAGTCTTATCTATACTGTCCTCAGCCACCCTCAACTGATGAAACCCCGTGGCCAAGTCTAATTGAGAGAAAATAGATGCACCAATGAGCTGGTCAAACAGATCATCTATCCTCGGGAGTGGGTGCATGTTTTCTTGGTGAGTTTATTCAACTCTATATAGTCTACACATAAGCGAACCATCCACCTTAGTTGCGAATACCACCAGAGCAGCCCATTCAGATACGCTCCTCCTAATAAACCCTTTCTCAAGCAGCTTCGCTACTTGCTTGCTAAGCTCCCTCCTTTCCCTTGGAGCCATATGGCGTATAGGTAATGCAACTGGCTTTACATTTCCCACCAAGTATATACAAAAATCGATCTCACGCCTCGGAGGTAATCCCCGAACCTCATCAAAAACATCAGGATGCTCACGGACATCTGGTACAGATCACAGATCATCAATAAATGCATCAAGTAACTCTAGGAAACTAAGCATGACAGACCCTTTTGGGTCACAAGAAATCTCGAGGGTCCTCTTATGGTAAGCCAAAAGTTTAACGACCCTCCTCTCACAATCCAGAATGGCACTATACATAGCTAGCTAATCTGTCCCTGGAATCAAACCATAGCCTATAAAACCGAGCACATATGCATCTGCATCGCACTCAAACTCGACGCCCAACATAGATATTCTCAAACCCCGACAAATCATGGATAAATGAGCCGTAACCCCAATGCGGTTTGAGACAATTACGAGATCCACTACCATACTAGTTCTAAGGTGCAGAGACTCAACCACAGAATTAGATATAAAAGAATGCGAAGCACCAGAATCAAAAAGCGTTCTAATAGGATGATTGGAAAGAGAAATCAAACCTTCAACAGAAACTTTCCTACCTCTATCTGGAGCATTGGTCACAAGAGCGCGCACCTGCCCTCCGTAAGCTCCTGCCCTTTGACCTTGTCCTTGCTTCTTCGGGTACCCCTTAGAAAGTGTCCAACCTCTCCACAACTGAAATAAGCATACTTCCTTCTTTTGCAGTTCTTTACGAAGTGACCCTCGCATCCGCAATTATGACACTTCCTCTTATCCTTAGCCTTGTCGTTCTTTCCGCCCTTTTTTGTTGTTGCTCATGTCCTTTCTTGGACCATACTTTCTTGTTTTGTGTTTCCTCAACCTTAGCTTCTTTCTTTTCAGCTTTATATTCCTCATGCATCAATGCCATATCAACGAGCCATTCAAAAGTTGATCCTATTGGAATATGAGACATAGCTAACCCATGGAGGGGTTCATTCAATCCTTTAGCAAACCTCAAAGCTTTCTTATGTGGGGTATCCACTAGCTCCAACCCAAACCTTGCCAGTTGATTGAAATTGTTAACATACTCTTTGACAGTCGTGCCTCCTTGCGTGAGTGCCAGAAATCTTTCCATTTGCATACTTTTCTCAGCTTGAGAAAGTAACTTCATTTCAAACCTCTGTAGAAAATCATCTCATGTCTCCACTGGACATCCTGCATGCGTCACCTCCAACCAGAATGAAGCCTCATCTTTCAGCAGCCAAGCGGCTAACTGAATCTTCCTACGATCATCAACTTGGAAAATTTCAAACAAATTCTCCGTCTCTTTAACCCAATTCCTTGCCCCTATGAAAGTTTTGTTTCCTCGGAATGGCTTCCCCCCATAGCACTGAAATCTTTGTAGATCTTAGAGAAATTATCTGCTCACGGAGGAGGAGGAACAATGGGTGCAGTTGGGGGAGGAACATTTGCTAGACCACCAGCAGGCGCCATGGCCTTTAGATACCTACGGAACTAACCTGATATCATAACGCCCTCAGGAATATTAGGTTCCCCAGACATGCTGAAAAGAAAAGAAAAGGGATTCAGATAGAGAATCGAAAGATATTACATATGGCTTTGGGAAATATATTTTTCAAAATAGACTTTTCTTTTGAAAATGTTTTCTTTTAAAACCTTTTTGAAAACAATTTTCAAAATCTTTTATCCGATCAGATAACCTTAACTCTGATACCAAGTTTGACACCCCACGTCCGTTAATGTCACTCATTAAGTGAATGCATTAAGTTTCATGAAGCGTTAAAGGTAAACAGAGAAAGAAACATTACAAGACAAATATAAAATAGCAGTGAAATTTAAAAGTTTTATTAAGCGGAAAACAACGTGGTTCAAAACATAGTTACATCATAAGTCTGAAATGCATAAAACTCAGTACATCGATTTAAAACTTCTGTCTTGTACTTAAATCATCAAAATACAATAATAAAAGAAACATATTCCCCAAAACATAGCCATAGTAGAGAGATATGAAATCAAGCATTACATCTAAGCACCTCTAAGCAAGATAAAAGCAGAATCCTGATCAAGCTTGAGCAGTCCCAACCTGAGAACCGGGGGAGGGAGGGGGGCAGAAGAGAAAAAAGAGGAAACAAAATAGGTTAGACATAAAGTCTGGCGAGTCCAGTTACTTTTAGCATATAAATAAGTATAATGATAGGCATATAAAGTGGATAAGAAAGATAACAACATAAAAAGGCACGTATGAAAAGGTAAACAGGATAAACATGATAAAATGTATTACGCTTATCTAGTACTTTCTTTTTCTCTCTACATCAATACTAGTATAACTAGAATGAGATGATCCCAACAACTATAAGATGGTATACTTAGGCGTACTTTTAGTGAGAGGTTTAAGCCATACAATCAATAGGCAGCCCAACATACAGATGTTAACCCTAAGGATAATAACGGGCTCCTAAACATACCAAAGTCTAGATGTACCCTAATTACTAACCCAATCAATCGGATCCTTACTCCATAAATTCATTGTGTTGGCCCCATAGTAGGATGTATCACTTCCAAAAGTGGCAAACCTTTGTTTTTAGGATGTGCACAACTTTATCTGCTGATGTCACGACGTTTAAACCTCCTTTGTAGGACCTATGCACGCACATGACCCCGTCAAAACGCGCTGCCCACACCACCATTTCGTTTAGATCTCTTACAATCAGCCCAGTAAGCGTGCCCCAACTCTGACATAGTTCAGGGTACTCGTTTGATACCTATATATGGGTTACTGACTGAAACGGGTCCTATACAAAAGGTGATACAAGCTTCCCCCTATGCTTGCATCCCCACTAGGTTTTCCATAGGTTATTCCATACCAGAGTAATAGATTACATAACCCCATAGGTCAAGTTTGCGGGCCTATATATATATATATATTTATATTTATATAACCCACCAATCCAAGATATACTTAACCCTCCCACTGTTTCATAATTTTACCTAACCCCTACTCAAGTTAACATATACAATCCCTATGGATTCAGCTAGGTTAAGTATTCAAGTTTATTACCATATTCATTTATGGTTATAATGTACTAGACATCCCACATTAAGCCTACAACTTGTGGATGCTGGATATGCCGGTTGGTTCTGGGTAGTCTTCTTCCACATGTCGGGCTTAACCTCATGTCTTAGCACGTCACGTGTTTATGCACTTAGACCCCTCACATTAGATTCACCACTTGTGGTCGTTGGATATGCCGGTTGGTTCCGGGCATACTTCCACCATAAGTGTAATCTAATCTTGTGTCTAAGCGCGATTGCAGTTTTTAGTACTGTAATTCTAGGCATATTCATTATTAACCGATTACTCCTATGTCATTATAGGTTTTCGTGCCCTTTTCCCAAGTCATGTTCATAATGAACCATATGCCCCAAAATAAGGTTTTTAATCACACTTGCGGTTTATGCCACAAATTTCCCAATATAATTTATGCCCCAATTTTAACGTTTTCCCCTCGTTCCAAATTTTACGTGTTCGCATATTTCAACAGCATAGCTAGGCTCGAAGGTAGCCTGGCTATAAAAATAAAAAGGGAAAAGAAGAAGGGAAGAGGACAGAAGTAATAACAATAATAGGATTGACAAATGACAAAAAAATAAGCATAACAACTAATAAGCATACAGTGACAAAGTTGGGCATAATGATAAGATAGGCATAAAGAATAAATTTGATGAACATGTGATAGTAGAACTGATTCTAACATAATAGGGACATCATAAACAGACATGATGAGATCTAAGTAATGAATCAGATCAATTAACAATGGCAGATCTAACATGATAAGTAGGTATAGGCTTAGATCTAGATCATAGTCATGCCAGAATAAATTAAATACACAAGTTTTAGCACACCCGATATGATTCAAATAGTCACAGGCTTAGATCCAAGTTATAGTCATGTCAAGATTAACTTTTAAGTAATTGGATCTAAAATTAACATAGACTCACTGTGATTGGATCTAAGAAATAGAAGAGTAGTTGCAGATGTTGAATCACAGATATTTGAATTAGTCTAACTCCCGTTGAAGAAGAAGAATAAGTTATTTTAGTCTAGGCAGAGGCAGCATCTAGTCCTCCATTGTTTTGAGTGAAGAAAAAAATGGGTATAGGGTCTTATTTATAGCCTAGAATCAACGAATTTGGTCAAGAAAGAAGTCCACATTCAGAAAAATGAATTCAGTCTCAGATCTGCAGGGGTTGACCCCCTCCTTGGTGTGTCGACTCCGGGGTCGACACCCTCCTTATGGGGTTGACCCATGGGTCGACACCCCCTTGATGGGGTCGACACCCATGGGCGGGAAT
The DNA here is from genome assembly GCA_030737875.1 of Allium sativum. Taxonomy (NCBI): domain Eukaryota; kingdom Viridiplantae; phylum Streptophyta; class Magnoliopsida; order Asparagales; family Amaryllidaceae; genus Allium; species Allium sativum. The sequence goes on from CM060926.1 coordinate 613,241,502, forward strand.
TTTTCCGCTCCCCTTTTCTGCGTGAATTTGGAACTTTTTTGAATTCTGGGCTTATTTTACTCATATATATTCTTCTTATGCGTATACCAACTTTAAGCCTTAATAACTTCTTCGTACGGTGTCAATTTTACGTAAACCAGTTGCCCATTTTACGCATACCAGGTGTCTATTTTGACTAGAATTCCGAGATAACGCAATGGCGCAGTCTATTTCACTTAATTCTGAATATTTAATTAAGTATGCTTTAGTTTATCATTTTAATGTATTATAAAATTATGAGGTATTACAACCATCCATGTATGTTATGTTTGATAACCTGCTTTTGTTTCCCGTCATGTGCTTGGAGTAGCTACTATGTAATATCCATTTCTCCTTTTGTTTTTTTTGGGTACCTGTAAGATAAGAATGTTTAATTGGTACCCATTTCCTCCGTTATGGTCCTAAATGTTAGTTGGAGAAGGCAGCCATGCCCAAGTGGGTTTGGGGCCATTAAAAATATAATTAGTATTATAAACTATGTTTTGTAGAAAACTTTCGACATGTTTTTGTCCAATAAGTTTATTACTGGATTTAGGAATCCATATTTTTACCTCTTTAAGTTTTGACACCTTTTTATTAAAAGTTTTGTTTTTAACCTTTTTATAAATAAAACTGTAGTTTTTAGGTTTTGAATCCTTTTAAGGCCTAGTCCATTCCTATTTCCAGAAGGTTTAGAACTTCTGATTAAATTAACTAAATTTTATTTTCCTTTGTTAAATTTTGAAACATTCGTAGTAATCTTTTCCAATTCATTTTTGAGTTTTGAAATTTCAAAAAGTGAAACTACTATATTACTTGTTAAAGTTATGTTTTTATTCAAAATATCATTATTTTATAGTTTAACTTCTCCTAATTCTTTTAATAATAAATCATTTTCTGAAGACAACAACTATTTTGTACATTTCCTAATTCTACTTCTAGAATGAGTTTCTCATCTTTCAATAATCCTATCTCAATTTCTATCCTATTCATTTTATCTACATGTTCTTTATCCAATTTTTTTGCTCCCTATATTTATCATTTAATTCCATGCTAATTAATAATATTTCATTATAAGTAAGTTCAGGACATACCTCACTCTGTCTGCCATAAAACAAACATTAGTTTGTTTTGTGTTGCTATCACTACCACTGTTTGATGAGGAAGAGTCGAAATCATCCGAATTGACTTGAAAATCTCCTCTTTTCTTTTTTGAGTTTCTTCTTTTTATCATTGAGCTTTGGACAATCTTTCTTCATATGACCAAATTCATCACATTCAAAGCACTTAGTTGAGGTTTGATTTGCTGAGCTTGGTTTTACATCCTTTTAGAATTTTATTATTTTTTGAACTTTTTGAACTTTTTTAACTTATTGTAGTTTTTTTATCTATGAACACACTTTCATCCTCATCTAAGTTGGAATCTTCATTGTTTGCCTGAAAAGATATGTTCTTCTTTTCATTTTTTTTCCTTTCTTGCCTGCAAGTTAGCTTCATAGGACATTAAATTTTATATCAATTCCTTAACTTTTAGTGTTGAAAGGTCATTAGCTTCTTATATGGATAATACTTTCGTTTCCCATTTAGATGCCAAAGAATTGAATATTCGAGAGACTAAATCAAAATAAGTCAATTTTACTCCTAGGGCCATTAGATCATGTTGAATAGTTTAGAATCTCGAATACATATAAACTATGGATTCACCTTGTTTCATTTTAAAAAATGAAAATTGATTTGTTAATATTGAAATTTTAGTTCGCTTAACTTTAGTAGTACCTTCGTGTGTTACTTGTAAGGTATGCCAAATGTCGTATGCGGTGTTGCATAACATAAATCGTGAAAACTCATTTTTATCTAGAGCACAAGATCAAACATCCATTGCTTTTGTTTTGTTGAAAGCTGCGGTTGTTTGAGCACCAGTCCATGCACTCATTTCAGTGGTTGGTGCATCATACTTATTTTGAGTGTAAGACCAAATTTATAATCCGTTAGCTTCCATAAAAATTTGTATATAGGTTGACCGATATGCACAGTTAGAACCATTGAAAAGTAGGGGATGTTGTACGGACTGACCTTCTTGAAATATACTTGCTATATTAGTGTTTTAGAAATTCGAGTTACTTTAATTTGATCAACACCAGGCTTTGATACCAACTGAAGGTACTTATACGGATCATGTGTATCTAATTAAGTATAGTTACTATAAAATCTAGAAGTGCAGAAATAAGTAAAGTAAAAACAATCACACCAATCTTTTATCCTTGTTCGGACCTCCCATCCTACTTTCAGTCCCGAAGCTCCTCCTCGACTTTCTAACTATAAAAAATAGCCTTCTCTTTTCCTGGAGGAATAGTCTTATAGTAATGTAGTTTCCTTTTCAAGCTTGTGTTCTATACGATAATTATTTTGATTGAATGCTTATAAAACTTCTACTATAATATCATTTAGTAGATATATGAGTTGAAATGATTTTGTATATAGAAGAATTAGCATGCTTCTGAGTAATGAATAGATCGCAAGAGAGTACAAAGAATATAAGATAGATTCAAAAAGACTCGGTGAGCTATACTCTTTTGTTTTCAATGGGTTCCGCTACACCTTTTATATTGCACGTGAACTCTCCACTTTAATCACCACCACCCATTTCCCCACTCATTCTCTCTCTTCCCATTTCAATATTATTTCTTAGTGGAAAGAGAGAGAATGAGTGGGGAAGTGGGTGGTGGAGATTAAGGGGGAGAGTTCACGTGCAATATAAGAGGTGTAGCTGAACCCTCCTCATATATATATATATATATATATATATATATATATAAAGATTGAAGAGTTTTAATGAACGGATATTGCTTTTAGAATAAAAACTCTTTAATTGAAAAGTTGTAACCATTGATAAGTAGTTACTAGGGTTTAAAGAAAGAGACGTAACTTCTGATTTTAGAGGAAACCCTTTCAGGAAAATAGGCCTTCGCTCAGGAAAAACGTCTGAACGAAGAGAATATACATCTTTTCTAACTCTATATGTTAACAATATTTTTCCTCAACACCCGAATTATGAGATATAAGATGCGTGTTCATGGGATTTGACATCGTCATGACTCAGAGTTATCGAAATATGTTTTGGGACCTGTAGATCTAAACCTGACGACCTTCCCCTGGGTAGAAGAATCTGAACTCTAATGATTAATCATCTTATTCCCAAGGGATGGAAGTCGTACGTATTGTGTTAGTGTATTCCGAATTGACTTTTGGGGAGGTATCTAGCTTATTAATATTTGTGAAATTGATAGCTCCCCAAGTCATGAAGATGGCGCGATGTACTTTAATAAGAAGAAAACAGGCTAACACTTCTCCCGGCCTCAAGTAAGAAAGTCGTATGATGTTCATTAACTTCAACGATCATTCTGCGTCTGACCAACACTAGAGGGGGTCAGAATTACGTCGAAGATCAAGTTATAAACCCACAGATGACCTCCCTTTTTCAAAGGTTAGGAAATATTAGGCTCATCGTGAGAGTGTCGATCAATCTTGGCAAACCCTTAAGGCAAAGGGAAAGAGACTCCTTATTTTTACAGGGTTCCTTCTCCATTGCTAGGTATCTAGATTGGTCTTCTCATCAATAAATTTAGTGTTAACTCCCTGTTTCATCACTATGGCACAAAAAGATTATAAGATTGCCAGATGGTTAAGATTCGGAAATTCTCCATTCATAAATTGTAGATGTACTATAGGAATTGATGATTTCCTCCTCTTTAGGAAATAATAAGTGATTTGAGGAATAAAAAGTTTGCCCCCCTCATATGTGACTCCTAGTGTCCTATTTATAGAGACTCTGAGGTCCTTTCGTTATTTGATTATTGCACCTGCATGGGCCTCTGTTGGCCACTTTTTCTCCTAGTCTCGGACGTTTCGCTCTCGGTTGTCCTTGTGGTGTCGATTACGGTCTTCGAACTGAGGGTTCCGGACGACTTGTGCTTCCCCGAGTCTAACACGGGTTTGTTGTCGTGGTGATTTGCGGACGATGATTGAACCTCTGGTAGTAGCTTCTTGGCATTGGATTTTAGACATAAGCTTCCGGATGTAGGCCTTCGGCTTTATAGTGAGTACTTAGAGGAGCCTGTCCTCGTGACGTACACAGATACCTGCCAGTTTGAAACTGTTGCGGGTTTATGTACTAGGTGGATTAGTACGGGGAGCCTGTATCCTCGCTTGGGTCTTGGCTTAACCTTTCGGTAAAACTTTTGATACGGTCTAGTTTTCGGAAGGTGGCTTCCGATGATATTTTTGTTACTTGTGAAGGTAGCCCTTCGTTATACATGAAGTCGATTCTCAGAAGTCAGCCTTGGACAATCTTTATGCATTGGTCTGATATTCCTCTTCCTCTGGTGTGTCGGCGTTAAGTGGTTTGATCTCGATAGTCCTTCTGGGTTTCGATAAGAAGAGCATGTACTTTCCTCTTTCCTGGTCCTTATCTTAGGTTATTTTTTCATCACACGACCCTCCTTTAGGTAGACCCTATCGGATGGACCTTGTCGGGTGAGCTTTGTTGTCGTTCTGAAGGTCTTGAGCTCTTTTGTTCCCGAAGGGTGCTGCTCTATGTTGCACTATGGTCCTTTCTTTCATGCTTATAATCATCCAACATCCCTTCACTACTATTTTATACTAAGATGATTTTAGTGGTAACACTATATATTTTCCCGAAGTTAGTGACAAACGTCTATCTATAAAGGTCAGACATATGCACAGACCTATTTTCTGATAAACTTAAAATATATTATCCAAGGAGATTGTACATTTTATTTCTATTATTTTCAAAGTATAATCTTACTATGATGCTCTTGTTTGTACTCCTTGTGTATGTCTTCAAATCTTCGATGATATTTATGTATATGTAAATCTCCTGCAAAGATGGATAGTGTATATATACGTTCTATATTATGATTGTATAGTTGTTGTCATTAAAATCATTAATCAGAGGATCTAACATACTCAACAAGGGAATGACACTTTCTAAATCAAGTGTCTCTAAGTTGAGTAATCTTTGCCTTCTATCTGACTTGCCAGTTGTTATGAGGAGGGCGTCAGAACTAATGTTCTAGTGACTGGCAAATTATATACCTTTTAGCATGATACTACATGTACCGTTTTATTTTCGTCTTTTTTATATTAGGTTTATCTAGGTTATATTACACTCATCACCATGCGTAAATTGTACCTGCCCACTCTTAAGTAGATCTGGCCTAATACAGAATATGTATATGGCTATATGGCTTGGACCACCTCGGTTTTAGGTACCTGCATAGTACCTTTCGTATCCCCCTCGCAAGGATTCCATCATCTCACCAAGAGAGTGCTAGGATTATATCTGCAAAGGTCCTCTTCGTAATGCTTGCAATACATAATTTCCGTCATCTGATAAGAAAACGTGTATAAGGCATCTGCAACAGACCACTCCAATTCCTATATTGCGGATATCAACAATGTACCACTCCCATGCATATATTCTGGACTTGAATGTAAACAATTTTTTTTACACTTTTGGGCCCCATTCACAAGTGACACCACCAAGGAACACTCTATATGACGCTCAGTTGGGGATTTACTATAACTATGGTCAACTCCTTTATCAGCGCGGTTGTGCCCCCGTGCAACTACCCTTTTACTAACTAGAAGGCTTTTACCTTGGGTTAACAACCATGCCCTAAGAAACAAACTACAATAACTATGTGGCGTTTCTTATCTAATCCATGTCTTGATAGTGAAAGATCCTTCCTATCGATTTAACATAATACCTTCCTCATTCTTGTTGTCGATTAATAATGACTAGTACCCAAGCAGTTGCTATCGTTTTGGGTCCCTTATAAAACTTGCTCATAACCAGGTTGTCCTTGAATACCAAATCACTCATCAATTATCAGACTGCACCATGCAGCTTAGGCATACCCTTTTGATGACCCTACAGACCTTACCTCTGATGTGAATTGATGCCTCCACCAGAGGGCCATCCTAGGGTATCCTCAATGTCTTTTGAAGTTGTAACAACCCGTATTTTGAATAACTTGTTATAACATAAATCAAGGCAGAATTAAATTTTAAAATCTGAATTATGGGAAACGGGTTGCGCCATTGCGTTCGTCTCGGAAAAATACGCGAAATAGAGTCCGAGTTTTCGAAAATCGGAGTCCGTATGAAGGAGATATGGACAAACGAAGTTAGGCAGAAAAACCGGAAATAGGCCAGAAATGCACTGGCGCACCTGTGAAGTGCGCCAGCACAAAAATACACTGGCGCACTTGGGAAGTGCGCCCATGTCGAGCCAGTTTGGCCTGGGTGCACTGTTTTGGCTGTTGGGCGGTGTTTTGGTGGCTTGTGACGATTTTTGATGTGCTGAATGGACCTGATGGCTTCTAGGGTTAATCTAAGGGCCTAAACTACACCCTAATCCTATAAATACACCCTAATGCAAGCCTAATTTATACTAAAAATAGAATTGATGCCATCATGCCGCCAAAATCAAACTTAGGAGGAGCCTCCACTAGTTTATGAAGAAAGTTGCAAGCTAATCAACCTCTAATCATCATCTTCTTCTTGTATAGCAACTAGTTCTACTACATAAGTTTGCTAATCTTGGTTTTGGTGAGTTTCTATCACTTTAATAACCAATTGCTAAATTAAGTAGATGAGATATGATGAGATCATGCGGTTTTGTATGCGGATTTGTGGGTTTTAAGTCATATGATATGATGTTAGTTTGCTAATCTATGTTTAATGTTAACCCTATGTTTATGCAAGTTAAGTATGTGGGTTTATGCAAGTTAAGTGATGGGTTTCATGCATGCTAAGCATTGGGTTTCATGCATGCTAAGTATTTGATTTTATGCATGCTAAGTATTTGATTTTATGCATGCTAAGTGTTTGGTTTTATGCATGCTAAGTGTTTGGTTTTATGCATGCTAAGTATTTGATTTTATGCATGCTAAGTATTTGATTTTATGCATGCTAAGTATTTGATTTTATGCATGCTAAGTATTTGATTTTATGCATGCTAAGTGTTTGGTTTTATGCATGCTAAGTATTTGATTTTATGCATGCTAAGTATTTGATTTTATGCATGCTAAGTATTTGATTTTATGCATGCTAAGTGTTTGGTTTTATGCATATATTATGACATGCAAGTTTACCCTTTTTCTAAATAAGATGCATACATATGCGAGATGACACCTTTGTATGCTATGCATACATATGCATGTTTACCCTATTATGATGCAAGTTCATATGCAAGTTTGTCTCTTTTTATGATATGCATAACATATGCGAGTTTGCCTCTATGTATGACATGTTATGCAAGTTCACATGCAAGTTTATGTGCAAGTTCATATGCAAGTTTATGTGCAAGTTCATATGCAAGTTTATGTGCAAGTTCATATGCAAGTTTGTCTCTTTTTATGACATGCCTAATGCAAGTTTGGGTTAAATGCTAGTTCGGTTTAATGTATGCTCATATATGCAAGTTGACACCTTTTGAACCCATGATAAAGTTATAAGCTATGTTGGTTAAACCCATGACATTTGTGATGAATCTTCCCTTTTATTATGTCACGTTACGAGAACGAATTACGTGGGGAACGATGGGGTTAATATGCATGTTAATAAAATGATGTGGAATGGGTATGCTTAAGAGTAACATAAATTAAATGGACATAACTAGGAATTTACCTATTGAGTTAGGTCTACCCATATTATGGAGTTGGGAATTTACCTATTGAGTTAGGTCTACCCATACTACGGAGTTGGGAATTTACCTATTGAGTTAGGTCTACCCATATTCTGGAAAACATGATTAATTAATTAGGGATAATTAATATAAATTATGAGGGTGATTAATTAGGTGTAATTAATCGACTAAGACACGAGGTTGGACTCAGTTGTAGCGTAAAACTGCCCGGATCCAACCGGCTTAACCAGTTGCTACAAATGTTAGCCCAATGTGAGAGGTCTTAGGCACAAATTAAATACGTGATTAAAGTAAAGACACGAGGTTAGACCCTTTTTATGACGTAAGGCTGCCTGGACCCAACCGACATATTCAGCAGTCATAAAAGACGGTCTAATGTGAGAGGTCTTTATGAGGTCATGATCTTAATTAATTAATTAAGAAACACTTAACCATATTAGCATGTAGAGGGACATGAGGGGTTAAGTGGAGGCCTTGGGTGGCAATAGAAAATACGATTAGAATACTTAACCAAAGTGGAACATGTAATTAAAACATGGTTAAAGGGTTAAGTAAATGCCTTGGGTGGCATGCAGAAATCTAGTGGGTGCCTTAAGTGGCAATTGAAATATAATTAAATGACAAGCTTAAGTAGTAGCTTGTGGGGGCCTTAAGTGGCAATTGAAATATAATTAGATGACTTAACCAAACCTTAACATGTAAGGGGGCATGATTATAAAAAGGGGTTAAGTGGGATGCACTAGATAAAATGACAAGCTTAAGTAGTAGCTTGTGGGGGGCCCATTTCAACCAATATCCCAAACATATCTTTGTGGGCTCGACCCAAGTCGAGGACGGGACACGCATATTGGGCTTGACTATAAGAGGTCAAAATGGGTTAGCGGTGGCAACGCATGACCAACGGGTTTCATATGCGTGTGTGGACCTGGGCTGGTAAATAAGACGTTGTTGCATCGTGTAGATATAAGCCGTGCACCGTTAGTTTTATCAGGTTGCCACGTTGGGGAATGGTACACCCCACGGTGGGGCCAGCACGGGTATCTACGTTAGGGAGCCGATCGAATGGGGAGTAGTGTGTACACCTAGTGGATTGTAGGGCCCTGTGGCGTCTACTCAGTCACCTAGGGGTACGCGAGAACTATTAAGTTAATTTTATAAGTCCATGGGTGGGATCAACCTTTAAGTTAGGAATGACTGGTGTGGTGCAGTTTAGTAATTTACCTTTGGAAGGGTAGATGCGTCTTTACGTTTCTTAGTTTATCCTAAGTCTACCAAGCTGCTTAGTGTAGCCATTCATCCCCAGACGACACCGTATGTCAAGCTTATGTCTTCTCTGGTTACTTTAATGATTGTATTGTTAAAGTTATAGGACTCGCTCAGACTTATGTCTGACCCCGTTGTTTTTATCTTTTTTCCCAACCCTCAGGTTATCAGAGTGGGCCCAGTACGAGTGGGCTTTGATCAGGCTGCTTTATTCTCTTTTGGAGCTTGGACCATAGATGTAGAGCTCAGCTTACCCTTTCTTTTATGGCTATCAGTTCATGTATTGGGATTATGTACTTTTATTTATCAGGATGGATATTTTGTACTTGACTCTTATTATGGTTTTGTGATGTAACCAAACATGTTTTACTTTCCGCTGCAATGAAATGATGTTTTAAAATTTTCAAGTATTACTTATATCTGTCTTGTTGTAATTTTTCTGTTCTATATTCACTTAAAATACTCCACCGATGTTATGGCATTCCCTTAGCGAGTGACCATAGCGGGTGTGGGGTGTTACAGAAGTCGTTTACATGTCAATGAACTACTGGCTTTACTCTAAAGGATTTGTGATGGTCCTCTCCATAAGGCTTATATCTAGGTTCCCTTTAAATTGTTCCAAACGAATCTCATTAGGTTATCGCCATGGCCTCGTATTTTTGTTAGATCCTATGTCTAGTCTTTATGCGTTTGGTTTATCTTTCTTTTCCTTTTATTTCCTCTGCCCTTTCATTATGATATTCATTCTTCTTTTAGATTCCTTACCATTATATGATAGTCCGAGTCGGAAAACTGAACCTACCCATCCAAAATCCTTTATCATAATATTTTTTTTCATCTTTCATTATCAACATTCGGAGCCATATCTTAACCCTTTACTTTATTTGTTTGTTTACATCATTTACAGTTCAGGTCTTTTCTTTTATCTTTTGTCAATCAAGTATTAGCCTTGGTTATTGCTTCTTTTCTTTTTATTTTCGTTTAACCAACATATTTCTTACTTTTCTTACTACAATTGTAAGTTTACCATTAGGGAGTTAGTCATGTTCCACTGGGTTGGTTATTTGTGCTTTACAAAAAATCAATTTCCATATTTTATCGTGTTATAATTCCTTGTGCAATAGTCTATAATTATAAGGTATCCTTTTTGTTCCTTTCCCTTTTTTGCAAGATGGTATAAAAAATAACACCTTATTTTTTTACTACTCTTGCTTCTTTTATCTTCATTCTTGTATTTACATTCAATGTTCCTATCTTAAAATTTTAAATATGGAAATCTATTTTTTTTTTCTTAACCAACCAGATAAAATATTACTAACTTCCCAAACTAGGTTATAATAAATTCACTTTTTTATGTTTGGCATTTGTTATTGTAAATTTTCCATATTTAGGTTTATGCCTTTTTCTTTCTTTTCCAAACCCAAATTTATTTGTACGTATAGACCCTAGTCCAATTAGAATAACTTTTACCTGTAAAACATCTTTAAGATTTACATTTTAACATGAATAATTTGAATACCCTAATTTTTGTATTTAGTCTAAGCATAACAATTACCAATTCAATAATTATAGAGGGAACGTAACAATATTATATATCATTATCATAAAAGATATATAATATAAATCCGTTTCCCTATAAAAGCACTCCAAATCTCATATCTGATCCAAATCCAGTCTTATTATCCGTAATCTTCCCTTTTGTAATCCCTATTTGGAACCAAAAGCTGGAATTTATATAAATTTATAAATTTGAATCTTTAAATAAAATAAATTATCTAACCAGGAAAAATCAAATCCGAAATCATACCAAATGAGGGACGGTATCACTAGATGTTCCAAAGGGGAATAAATGATAGCAATTTGTGCCCTCCTTCTAGCATAAAAAGTGTTAGCATAGAATTTCACCTACACCGACAATTTGAAGTCCAAAGGTGCAACTTCGGAAATGGGTTGAAATATTGAGTCTAGTGATGAGATTATCGAAATGAGACGTAATCGCCCTTGGGTTACAAAATGTCTAATGGTAGAGTTACAGATAAAAACGATGAGAGGATAAAATAAAAAAATTAGAAAAAAATCATCGATGTTTATATAGTGGATTAGGTGAAATGTCCCTACATTCAACATTCTTTTCTTATTTGGTCGCTCTTATATAGCCGAAAGGCTTTTTATATTGGGTTCATACATTTCCTCCATTGATGAGTTTTATAAGGAGCTGTGATTTTTTTATCCTTTCTTATGCCAAAAAGCCCTCGTGCCTTGGGACCGACTCATATTTATAGCTACCATGCTGTAAAATCATTGGTGGAGAATCTTCTATTTGGATTGCTGGGATGACCTATTGAGCGAACATGATCCGAGCTTGTTCAGTTTATCTCAGGAAGTTACATAAGAAGAAAAATTTGGTGATTTGTTCCTTGTGAGAATAGCATTATGTATCTAAGTCGTGTATTGTCTCATTGAATGTCTCAACCATTTGTTCTTGCCATTTCAAATTTATGCTCTGGGCCTCAACACATAACGCGTTGACGCCCTTGGCCTCGTGGAATTGTTCTTACAATATGAGCTCACTTCATTTATTCTTTATGTATCAAAACAACATAAATCTTATAATTTATATATAATGAGGGTATAGAAATTTCCATAGAAGGATGATCGTTTTTTATTATTGAGAAATTTTGGTATAACAAATGTTATATATGAATATAATACCATTTAAGTGTATTATTTGATATAAAAGCATAAAAAGGGTTTTTACTGGTACTTATAGAATTCGAAGTATATTTGTATGAAATAAATTCTATATGAACCATTAGTTTTACAAATTAGTTTTGGAATTTGAAATGAATTTCCTACTATATTGGCAAATATTTAGTATTGACTGATTTTATCCACAATTAAGAAATTGGTTATCATCACCATAAAATATGCCATATTATTCTTCAGTAAGTTATTTATTTAATTCAAGAATATATTTAAAATTAAAGTTTTAATTTTTTTTTCGTAAAATGAATTAAATTGATATAAATGCCTATTAGTTTAAAATAGTATTTAATCATAGTAAATTATGTAAAAATTCATATATATAGTTAGCTTTATAAACTATTTTTGGAATTTGAAAATGACTTTTCTAATATTGTTAGTAAGTATTTATTAATCAATTAATCTTACTGGAATTTTTTTATTTATAGTAAATTTTAGTCTATAACTAATTTTGGATAATTATTTATTTGATTCTAATATATGAATTTATTATATATCTTGTAGTATTATTTTATTATATAACATACATATTAAGACAAATTTATTACTAAATGCTCATTTTTTTATATATATCTGAACTATCTATTTTTATTATAATTTTGATACTTCTTTTTTATTTAATGAATAATATGAATGATTCATCGTTGATATAGATTTAACCGACGAATTCGATATGATACGGTGATGACAACCTTTGATATGATTTTATTGTATTTAATTTTGTGCAAAGAGAAATCCAACTAAAGGAGTTATAATATCATCAAGGATAGGGCAATCGCTAATATTTCTTTAGTTATTCTTTGAACTTGTTATACATAATAGTGTAATGATGAGAAGAGTAAGTAAGCAATGAATAAAAATTTAAGTATCATGCAGTAGTACAGAATGGTGTTATGATATTTATTTGGTTATCCATTGTAGGTAGATACCACTCAGATGATGAGAATATAGTGGAGAGGTGATTTACTATAACGACCCGCCTTTTTGCTCGATTCTCGCCGATAGTTAAACCTACTTAATTCGTTCATAAAGACAGATAGTTATGGGTACATACATATTCAAACACAAAGAACAAAACTTTTCATTTTATTATGAAAATTTTACATCAGAGTTTCAGTAAAGTAGAGTACATAAATGCTCAGCGGAAACAAAATGATCACAGCAGAAGAATTACGACCAAAACAAAACTCTAGCTCAAATTGAATCCAGCTCTAAAGCTAAGCCTGCAAACTAAACTACTAGCCGATCGTGCAAAATTTTGGGCATCCGGAGTTTAGGTGAGGAAACAATAAACTCTAGGTTAGTCATGGGACTGGCATGAGAACTAAAAACAGTTATTATTTCGGGTTTATTTTAAAGTTGGGAAAATTAACCGGACCATGCCACTAACACAGCTAATGCGGAATAGGTTTACTCCATGTGAATTCCTGTGCATAGAAAACTGCAATGACTTTGGAAACCGGAGCTATCATAAGCTTGTCCCATACCACATAATGCAAGCGCACACCAAATGAGCGAGTTTTGTCTTATGATAACCAATAGCACTTTAATACGCGAAAATCCTCTTCTAATGCAAATATTAGTGCATATTGTTGAAAACCATTTCACAAATAAATATATTAATCTTAGCAAGCATAGTAACCACACCCATCTACATAGTTTACAAAAAGATCGAACGGGTAGTATTGGCTATTGGGTTTCCACTATGATGGTTCGTGGCACGAAAGATCAACCGAGGACACGAAGCTAAGTATCTGCCAGTTAACATCCAGATGCGAACACCAAATACATAGAGCGAAAGTAAGTATCCTTGTTTTCATACAAACATCGGACACCATATAAAATTTATTCCCTCAAGTTTCGTAAGTAGATCTACGGTCGAAGCTTTCAAGTTCAATATAGAGATTATGTATATGTATACAACATAACCGCCAGTTTACCATAAATCCGGGGTGTGAGGTTTATCGATGTCACGATATACACAAAACTACGCTTCAATAACCCATGCTTTGATCATCGCTAGCTCGTTTCCTAACTCTAATATGCCATATTGACAATTCACGACATGTCACTGATTTCCATCAATACATAGCCTATAAGTTCGTATATCTTAGAAACAAGAATAATATATTGCCACAAATACGATATACATTAACAAAATCAGTGTTACGTGGTCAATTTCAATGTCATACATACAAACCATTCAAGTCCGTTCTAGGTCTGAATGGAACAACAATCCGAAAATATTCAAATATATTCAGATCTCATGCCACTAATAACCTCGCTTTGGGTGATTGGCCGAAACGAGACATTAGCCGTCAATCCGAATAATTCGAAGATTCTCGGTCTTCACTTATCAATTTCCAAGTCTTCGGTTTCTTTATAACATCGTATTATTACTTGGAATGGTTTTCGAACGTATGTTTGATCCTAGTCCTTCCAAGTAATAAGCACATTCTTAAAACAAGCTATGGACTATACAAGTTTTCGATTCAAATCTACTTCCAAATCATTGTCAATTTATTTACAAACCAATTTGAGTTCACTCAAATTTCATAAAACCCTTTATCACCTTAACCTTCATTGAAATTTAATATTCATTTTCAAATCTTATATTTAAAAACATGATTCTATTATTCGTTGTTGTCCTTTTCATAAATTTCAAAATTACCAATCTTAACTTGGTTTTAAATTCCATTCACGATAATTCAAATAGTTGATATTTCAAATGGAGTGTAATCGACTTATTATTCGATACCAAATTCACAAGCTCAAGCTAATATTGGTTTCCGTAGAAATTTATAATTTCCTTCTCATATCGAATATTCGACTAACTCTAACCAAAATCATTTCCTTTACATTTTCAAACTTCCAATATCTTGTTTAAAATCAGTAATATTTCAATAAATTTCATACGAAATAATCTCAAGCCTTTTCAAAATCCTTCCAAATATTAAACAACTTTTCCAAAAATTTAAAACGATAATTCATGGTCCATAATTTTCAAAACTAAATCATTTTCAAAGAACAAATTATATTGCGTTAAAAGCATTATAGAAAGCACCGAAAAAGACTATTTAGACCAAATAGATTCAAAATTATTCAAATTTCTAATATTTCAACTCATATCACTTTTAAATAATAATTATATCATAACTTTCCCATATTTTTAATAATTTATATATGTCCATTTTATTCGATTTTCCTTTACGATCGCTGAACTACACGTATAGCGACTTTTTCCAATTTTATTTTAAACATATCTTGAAAATAATATGTTAGAGTTTGAAAATTTCTTTTCTATTCAAAAATTATTATTAATAGAATTATTACGTTTCTCGTTTCACTACAATTCAATTTAAAACGTTCAAGTAATAGGCATTTTAAAATTAAGATCGATATTAATGAACTGTCGATACATGACGCGTTCAGTTCAGGCTATATGACGATTTAATATAAATGATTTATACCTTTCCACAAAATATATTTATATTTTTATACTCATTCCAAAACAACTTTATCTCAAAACCATATCCCAAATCTCTTTTACCGAAATATTTCATGTTCCCAATTTAGTTCAAAATAACCTTAATTTATAATCATCATTCCAAATCCTTCAGGAATAATATTTCATATTTCCATTTTGTTTAAAACAGATTTATTTCGAATCATCATTTTACTGTTTCAAATCTTCATTTCAAATTTAATTTAATAATAATTTCTTAAAACTCATTTAATTATTATTACAAAATTAACTATCTGCATAAATCACTTATTTGTGTGCATAATTCAAAATCCATTTCCTTCCAAATTTCAAAATGGTTTTCTTCCCAAATTGTTGCTTCACATGACATTATTTAATTATTTAAGATTTTCAAACAAATTTAAATAAAATTCAAAATCTTAGACCATTAATTTTAATAATAAAATCGTTATTTGCATGGTAAGGAGATTTCCATCGATTATCCGCACGATTCCAAAACTATAGTGTGTGTGATACAACCATAAACAATTCGTGTGATACAACCATAAACAACTCAATAGTACCATACAAGCAAGAAGTCATTCATCGTAAACACAACAAATCTACAGCAACCAATTTTAGTGTGCGCAAAGCGTTACGGTCATTAGCACTTATTTGTCTAGTGTATTCTGACTAGATGGATATTCATTAAACATCACATATAACCCCAAATATCCGCAAAAAAACAATCATCAACACATCATAATTATAAATTTATTTTATAACTAATTACTCTACTAATTTTAAAATAAAAATAGGAGTTCTCACCTTCATGCCTCCAAATCTTCACTAACGAACCCTGCATTAACTGCATATCCAAACCGTCACGAAGGTCGCCACCTTCACGCACACAACACAGTCTTCCTTTAGAATTTTAGTATATGGCCTGAACCAACTCCCAACTTTCACTGATCAATGTCGTCCCTTCCTACCTTCAACCGGCTCCATGCATTTCTTGTACGAGTCCATGCTCATATCAAGGGAATCATTCAGTATTCATACATAGGGTATCAAGCATCACAAGTGGCAGATGTGATCATTTTTTCTCCGTTAGTTCATAACCTTGGCCTCTAGCTATCAATGCATGCCCTCACACTACTAACTAACCCACCATGGCATTATCACCACTCCACACTCCAGAAACAATAACCAAACGGTCCATCCAATTATGTCCACTTGAAACCGAAAACTTACCAAGCCTTGCTTCAGCCATCCACTACCTCAATTAAATGTTTAATTTGAGTTTTGTAGTATTTATAAAAATATTTGAATCCTTACAAAGGCCACAGTATACAAAGTGTTGGGTAAGAAAGAGGATGCTAGTTGTCGGATGGGAGAAAAAAAGTGACGGTTGTGCAGATGTGGCCGAGGCAGGTTGTAGAAAAGGAAACCGTGAGTAACAAAAGGGAAGCGATTGTTTTAGAGGGGCAGAAGAGAGTGGGGTGTAGCAGTGGGTTAGTGGACGGTGCCCGCTCGGTGCAGTGAGGGGTGGCACCGATTGGAGGGTGGCTTCAAGTGGCACAAGGGTCAGTACATAGGGTGATGTGGCACGTCATATGTTGGAGAAGATAGAGAGGGTGGGGAGGTATAGCCAGGGCCATCCCTGGGGAAGTTGAGGCCCAAGGCAAAATCAAGGCCCAAACTCGGTAGCAGAAATCAGTTTTTCAAAACGTGGGCTCTACAAGAATCGAACCCTAGTGCTTGTGAATGAGGCCTGAATCTGTACCACTTGACTATGTTACATTCGGAAAATACTACTCTTTGTCAGCTTTTTATATAAAATTTCAAGCATTGGAGGCCCGGAAAAATCGAAGGCCCTAGGCCACCGCCTTGGTGGCTTTGGACCAGGGCCGGGCCTGAGTATAGCATGCAGTTCCAGGAGCGGTGAGTCGTAGAAAAGGGAGAAGTGGCTTGTGCTTTTGAAAGAGAGGGAGATGGGTTTTCAAAGGGTCTGAGTAGAGGTGCTTGGTGGTGCTGACAGCCGGTTGAGGGAATGGACATGTGGGTGGTGGAGAAAGATGGCGCCATGAGTTTTCATTGGGACTGTTAAACTATTAGAAAAGGGGAAAGAAGGCTCTAGTTGGGAAGATGGACGACTGGGGGGTTAATGTGGATCTAGGTGAGTGTTCGACGGACTAACATGCGCCAGAGGTGGCGGTGGTGCTTGGGAGAAGAGGAGGCGGATGCAACAAGTAGTGGTGAGAGTATTAGCTTGGCTGCAGTGAGGAAAAGAAGAAACTGATGGTGAAGGAAAACATGGTGAAGGAAAATTTGTGGAGAGAAGTGATGTAGACACGATGATATAAGGAAGGGGTTTAAGGTGTATGAGGGAAACACAAAAGGGAACGTGTTAGAGTAATGGAGCAAATGGATGAAGGTTGCTAGTCTCTGTGGTGGAAGAAACACGTGTTAAAAAAGTTCATATGCCAAATGTCAGTTTCCTCCAATGCAAAGTATTTTTTGTACATGTGTTGAACACTTTGAACAAGGTAACTTACAAAAGTCTGGGGTACTTGTTTATACGCAACAGGCATCTTTGGTAAAGACGTACCAAGAAAAAAACATGATTGTACACAAAATAATGGTTTGGGTGCACGTACAAATTTATATACGAATGGCAGCGAAATAAAAATACGATTGTACACAACTGTACGTACCGATCTCAAAACAATAATAAAAGAAACCGGTTAGTTGATTCTGTAAAGTGTCAAAAGGACCGCAGTTGCCCAAAAATACGTTAGAAAAATATGTGCTTATTTTCCAAATTTAATTTTTTAGTAAAATACTATAAAATATGTTAAGACTACTCGTACAAAAACTGAACAATTATTCTAAACCGCTATTTAATTATAATTTATATTCGAACACTGATCGTTTCAGCACTATGTTCCACCCATTTATTGTTTTTCCAAAACGAACATTGTTTTAATTCAAAATATTATTCATTAAATTTTATATTTAATCAAAAACAAATTAAAATTTAAATACTTAATGAATCTTTATAAAATTTCATATATAAATAAAACATTTTTAGTCTTAATATTCAAAATAGATAGATTTATAAAACTTGTGTACAATATCTTTTGAAATAATATATACCTATATATATATTTTAATATCATATATACTTGTCAAAATCATTAATATTTTATAAATTACACATGCCTCAAATAAGTTTTCTTTTTCCAAATCCTAATTATAAAACAAGATACTTATCAAAATAAAATTTTGTAAATCAATCATATCTCCAAATAAGTTTCCTTTTCCAACTCATACTGATAAAACAAAATAAATGTAAAAGATTATTAAATCAATATTTTTATTTAAATATAAAAAATCAACTTATATTTAGAACCCTAATTATATTATAGAAATTCAATTTAAACTTAGTAAAAATCCTGGGTTGTTACATTCACCCTCCCTTACGGCTTTTCATCCTCGAAAAGGAGAAGCTGTTAAAATCCCTATGTGTATAAACAAAATAAATACTACAATTTTAAAACTTAATTGCAAATATTAAATTTGGAATCCAAGTATAGGAAATTTCTTTGACTTAAAACACCGGTTTTATTTTCAAATCACTGGAAATATTATATTTCCTTTCCTACGAATCATACTTGCTTCAAGATTTCAAAACCAATCATTTCAAAATTTTCAAATATTTCAAGATAAAATGACATAACAATATTTATGCCCCAAATCGAGAGGTTTCTCCCAATGATAAGGCCACTAGGTACGATCTACAAATATGTCAATATATAAATAAATGATGCATCTTTGGACCCCAAAGAAGATCATCAACCCAGAGTTTGCACCCACGTCATACCTTTCTTTAGTCACGGGTTACTCGAATCTTAGTATTAAATCATTTATTCTTATCCCGAAATTATAAATTATTCTACAACACTATTTTACAAATATTTTCAAATCATATTTCAAAATCTCGGAATTTCAAGTCGTCAAACTTACCTCTAAATGACTTGGAAAAATCTACTTCGTTCACTATTTGGAAATCAGAATTTTCACTTTATAATACAATTTAAACTTTTCAAATATTCAAATAACAAGCTTTATAAACCATTTCAATTTATAAACCAAATCAAACTTTCATGAAAATAAATTTTCAAATCATTTGCACCAAGTATACGATTTTATTCATTCCAGTTTCAATTATTTAAATCCTTCTTGGAAATTTACATTATTTGAATAGTCCAAAATTAACTTGAAACCCTTTTACCTTGTAAATCTCGTTTTCCAAAACATAATATCTTGGATAAATTCAATACACCAAAATACGTTTGTCAACCGTTTGCAAAAATTCAATGTTGATTATGATTCAGAATACATATTTCCAAATTTGAAACTATGTTATTAATACAACTTGTCCTTAGATTTGTCAAAACGAGGCAAAGGGAGGGTTAAAGAAATTCACAGTTTCAAGATTTCAATCATGGAGAGACCAAAGAGAAGATAAGTAAAAGATAGTGGCAGGTCAAGGGCAACAAACCCACCAACGAGCAACGAAGTAGAATTTATTTTCAAACATTCATTATTCCTTGTTGCATCATAATTTATTTGCGAATTCAATTTATATTCTACAAACCACGAGTACATCACTTATTTAGTTTTTTCTTATCTATTCTAATTCAAATAAATTTATCAAAATGTTTTATTAAATTTTATCCGAACAATTCTAATCACTTATCTAAACAGTTTCAAGTATTTCTCGATGTTTCAACCCGAATCATATAGTCATCCCACTTTCGAAACTCGAAAATAAGTATAGATGATGATGCATCAATCACCAGAATCATCCACCGGCGACTAGAGTGTGATTCTATATCTATCAAGTATATATTGGATTTCGTATATATGTTAGCTAGACGTATATTCAAAATCCGTACATACTTGACAGTCCAATCTCGACATCAATAATATACTCAAAACTTTTATTATAAGGGGTATTTCAACATAATTATTCTTTCCAAATGATTTATTTATATTTTCATAATACGCTCTCTCAAACATAATACTACAGAATCTCATTCTAGGGTATTCCTAACTCTATCTCTACTGAGATATTATAACTCTAAATAGTCCTATCTTTTGTTCAAATATATCGTACCCCATAGTTTTGTATAACCAAAGCTCTAATACCAACTGTAACGACCCGCCTTTTTGCCCAATTCTCACCAGTAATAAAACCAACTTAAATCATTCATAAAGACGGATAGTTATGGTACATACATATTTAAACACAAAGAACAGATTTTTTCACTTTGTTATAAATTTTTTACATCAGAGTTGTAGTAAATTAGAGTACATAAATGCTCAACGGAAACAAAATGCTCACAGCGGAAGAAGTACGACAAAAACAAAACCCTAGCTCCAATTGAATCCAACTCTGAAACTAAGCCTGCAAACTAAACTACTAGCTTCCCGTGCAAAATTTTGGGCACCCAGAGTTTTGGTGCGAAAATAATAATGACTTTAGAAAATGGAGCTATCATAAGCTTGTCCCATATCACAAATGCAAGCGCACACAAAATGGGCGAGTTTTGTCTTATGATAACCAATCATGCTTTAATACGTGAGAATCCCCTTCTAATACTAATATTAGTGCATATTGTTGAAAACCATTTCACAAATAAATATGTTAATCTTAGCAAGCATGGTAACCATGCCCACATACATAGTTTATAAACAAATCGAATGACTCATATTGGTTATTCGATTTCCAATCTGATTGTTCCTGGCATGAAAGATCAATCGAGGACAATAAGCTAAGTTTCTCCCGGTTAACATCCAGACACAGACACCAAATACATAGCGCAAAAGTATATATCCCAGTTTTCATCTAGACATCGAATACCGTATATACTTAATTCCCTCAGGTTTCGCAAAGCTTTCAAGTTCTATAAAGAGATTATGTGTATGTATACAACCTAACCACCAGTTTACCATCAATTCAGGGGTGAGGTTCGTCGATGACACGATATACACAAAGTTATGCTTCAATAAGCTGTGCTTAGCTCGTTTCATAACTCGGGGATGCCACGTTGACAATTCACGACATATCACTGATTTCCATTAATACATAACCTCTAAGTTCGTATATCTTAGACATGAGAGTAATATATTGCCACAAATCCGATATATATTAACAGAAATCAGTGTTACGCGATCAATTTCAACATCAAACACATAGTCCATACAAGTCCGTTCTAGGTCTGAACGGAACAACAATATAAAAATATTCAAATATATTCAGATCTCATGCCACTTATAACCTCGTATCGGGTGATCGGCCCAAATGTGACATCAACCATCAATCCGAATGATTCGAAGATTCTCGGTCTTCACTTATCAATTTTCAAGTCTTCGATTTCTTTATAACACCGTATTATTACTTGGAATGGTTTCTGAAAGTATAATTGATCCCGATCTTTCCAAGTAATAAGCGTATTCTTAAAAAAAATGGATTATACAAGTTTCCGATTCAAATCTTTTTCCAAATCATTGTCAATCTATTTACTAACCATGTTGGATTCACTCAAATTTCATTAAACCTGTTATCACCTTAACCTTCATTAAAACTTAATATTTATTTTCAAATCGTATATTTCAAAACATGATTCTTTTATTCGTTGTTATCCTTTTCAAAAATTTCAAAATTACCAATCTTAACTGGTTTTAAACTCCATTCACGATAATTCAAATAGTTAATATTTCAAATGGAGCGTAATCAACTTATTATTCAACACCAAATTCATATACTCAAGCAAATATTGGATTTCCATAACAATTTATAATTTCCTTCTCATATCGAATATTCGACTAACTCTAACCAAACTCATTTTATTTACATTTTCAAACTTCTAATATCTTGTTTAAAATCAGTAATATTTCAATAAATTTCAAACGAAATAATCTCAAGCTCTTTCAAAATCCTTCAAAATATCAAACAACTTTTCCAAAATTTTAAAACGATAATTCTTGGTTCATAATTTTCAAAGCCAAATCATTTTCAAAGAACAAATTATAATAGCATTAAAAGCGTTACAGAAAGCACCGAAAAAGACTATTTAGACCAAATAGATTCAAAATTATTAAAATTTCAAATATTTAAACTCGCATCACTTTTAAATAATAAAATATGATTTATCATAATTTTCCCAAATTTTTAATAACTTATATAAGTCCATTTTATTTGATTTTCCTTTTCGGTCGCTGAACTGCACGTATAGCGACCTTTTTCAATTTTAGTTTAAACATATCTTGAAAACCATACATTAGAATTTCAAAATTTCTTTTCTATACAAAAACTATTATTAATAGAATTATTACATTTCTCATTTCATGTCAATTCGATTTAAAACGTTCAAGTTATAGGCGTTTTAAAATTAAGATTGATATTAACGAACTGTCGTTGCGCGACATGTTCAATTCAACCTATATAACGATTTAATATAAATCATTTATAACTTTCCACAAAATATACTTATATTTTTATACTCATTCCAAAACAACTTTATCTCAAAACCATATCCCAAATCTCTTTTACCTAAATATTTCATGTTCCCAATTTAGTTCAAAATAACCTTAATTCACAATCATCATTCCAAATCCATTAGGAATAATATTTTATATTTCCATTTTGTCTAAAAAAGATTTATTTCAAATGACCATTTTACGGTTTCAAATCTTCATTTCAAATTTAATTTAATAATAACTTCTTAAAACTTGTTCAATTATTATTACGAAATCAACTATCTGCATAAAATCCCTTATTTGTGTGCATAATTCAGAATCCATTTCCTTCCAAATTTCAAATGGTTTTCTTCCAAAATTGTTGCTTCGCATGACATTGTTTAATTATTTAAGATTTTCAAAAAAATTTAAATAAAATTGAAAATCTCAAATCATTAATTTTAATAATAAAATCGTTCTTTGCATGGCAAGGAGATTTCATCGATTATCCGCACAATTCCAAAACTGCAGTATGTGTTATACAACCATAATTAACTCAATAATAAACCATACATGCAAGAAATCATTCATCGTAAGCACAAAAAAATATAACAACCAATTTTAGTGTGCGTAAAGCGTTACGGTCAATATCACTTATTTATCTAGTGTATTGTAGCTAGATGGATATCCATTAAACATTGCATATAACCCCAAATATCTGCAAACAACCAATAATTGACTCACTATAATTATAAATTTATTTTATAACTAATTACTCTACTAATTTTAAAACAAAAATAGGAGTTCTCACCTTCATGCCTCCAAATCTTCACTAACGAAGACGTTGCTGCCTTCATGTACACAACACAACATTCCTTTAGAATGTCAGTATATGGCCTGAACCAACTCCCAACATTCACTACTCACTGTCGTGCCTTCCTACCTTCAACCGGCTCCATGCATTTACTATACTGAGTCTATGCTCGTATCAAGGGCATCATTCTGTATTCATACATAGGTTGTCAAGCATCACAAGTGGCAGACATGATCGGTTTTTCTCCATTAGTTCATAACCTTGGCCTCCAGCCATCAATGAATGCCCTCACGCTACTAGCTAACCCACTATGGCATTATCATCACTCAACACTCTAAAAACAATAACCGAATGGTCCATCCAACTATATTCACTTGAAACTGAAAACTTACCAAGCCTTGCTTCAACCAACCACTACCGCAATTAATTGTTTAATTTGAGTTTTATAGTATTTATAAAAATATTTAAATCCTTACAAAAGGCCATAGTATACAAAGTGTTGGGTAAGAAAGATGACGCTAGTTATGGGATGGGAGATGTTTGCTCCAAATTTGGGATCAAACACCAAAGGTGTAAAAGCTACACTTCACCTATTTGGTAAGAATATAGAACCGCGAAATCGCAAGATAAACGAATAAAAGCAAGTAAGAATACAAAGAAATTTTTATAGTGGTTCGATTCTCTATGAATCTACGTCCACTTTTAATCCATTCTCATTATGATATTCAAGCTTACAACATATGAATTTTCCCTCATTACAAACATTTCTCCCTTTTGAACTTCCTTATGATCTAACTACACTTGAATTTGGTGAAGAAAATGAAGAGATCTTTTAGCTTTGTGATGATTCTTCAACCACTTGTGTGCTTTGATCCTTTTCCATGATCTTCATAGATTTCATAGTGAATTAGAATTCGATTTTGGCTTTGGAGAGGAGAAGAGATTGTTTGAATGATGCTTAAGAGATTTATTGTGTAGCTTGAATGAGATTGAAGGAGTTTAGATTCAATTGTGGAGAGATCTAAAGATCATTGATTCGGATTTGATCTTCATGAAGTTAGAAAAGTGTTATTGAATCCATGGAAGCCATTAGAGAAGTTACAGATGAGCTTTGAATTTGACGGAGTCTCCTCCTAAGAATGAATTTTTCGGTCCTCCCCCCTCAAGTGAAATGTGAGGGGTATTTACAGAAGGTGTTGTGAGGTAGTGGCGGAGTCATAAATAAGTGTGTATAGTTGGTGCAAGGTTGACGCTTGGTTGTCACGCGACATGAAGCTTCCACACGCCTTGAGGAATCCAGCGCCATGAAGACTTGCGAGATAAAATGGCTTGATTACATAGATGTGGCATGCTTTATAACAGCGACTTGGAATAGGATCTTCACTTCACGACCTGCTTTTGTACATGTGCGGTCCACTTATTCTACTAGAGAGGGTCATCACATATTACATATTTCGTCACCTGATCTATACTCGTGACGACATGCTGGTGGTACTAAGTTTATCTGCACGTCATGCTTTTTCCCGGCGACATGAGTAACACAACTTATATTCTGCGACATGACTAAAGTAGTGGGTATGACATGTTACCCATTCTGTTGAAGCGACATGACCTATGTCGTGAATATTGTCTTGAATTGTGGTGTATGGCAGGTTTGCGTCATGGGTCCTTCACTGACTTGATCTTGTATGATAGTGAAGCAACGAGCTGATGCATATGAAGTGGTTAACGACGTAGTGTTGCCCTTCCCTTGCATGTCGTATGGCATTAACCAAGTCGGGCCGAAGGAATTGAACCATGTCGCCTCCGAATGACCTGAGCCATGTCGTATTAAAGACTTGGACCGCTTAGCAGTACGAATTGAGGCACCATGCGACATGGGTTTTGCGGCATGAACCATATGACATAATTAAAACATCATAAATTGTGTGGTCACGACGACATGCTTGGGTACGACATGATCTCGTACTGGACTATTTATATAGCTTTGAATTGTATGTAGCCTTTCACCATGCCGTATGATCGGATTGATGTACCTCGAATGCCATTACTCCAATTCATTGGGAACAGACTAAGTCCATGTCGTGGAGTATGGTCTAAGACCGTAGCGCACTGAGCGCCTTGATACCATGTCGTAGAAACGACTTATTCAGTCTCGATGACTTGAATGGGTACAGCACAGATCGTGTCGCTTTAACGGCTTATGACTTAGGCTGTAACCGTCCTAGAACCCTTTGGTGTTAATCCTTTGAGCCGTGTTACAATAATGGTGTTAACACTTACCCTCGAAGCTTGTATTTTTTGCTTGCGGGAAATGCGGGCTTCGAAATGGACACACTCTGCGTTGAGATTTTGTCGTAGCTTTTTGTTTTGCTAAGATGAACCATTCTTTGAATTTGTATGCTTCATGCCACCTATTCTACAATTAAAACAAGTGATTGCACAATTTCGGACTTATACTTCACTACCGATTGTCCATATCAATAGTGGATTTGTTAATCATCAGAAAATGAATTATAGCGAATTTTACTTTGAATTGAATAAAGTGTTTGCACAGAATTATTTTATTCAATGGTTTATCACTCATCATATATTGTCTGCACAAATACGATATTCTAACTCGAATTCACGTTAACGCTTGAAATCAACTAATCGATTATGCCGACTGTGGACTTCAAACATTATTGCTTTATAACTTATATGACAATATGTGATGTTTCTCATTTGAGAAATGTGTTTTGTGACATTTCTCGGTTTCCTTTTGAAGAAGACCTGGATATTTATGCCCTGGTTTTAACGAGTCGTTATCAGTCTTCTTCGCAGGAAGTATTTTGGATTTCAAATCTGTGTTGAGGCTAAAATTTTATATTTGTCATGTCTGAGATGATCAGATGTCAAGCAAATAGATTTTCATTCTTCACGCTATGCAAATGATTTCTCATTCTTCACGTTACGCAAACGGATTCGCATTCTACACGTTTGATTATATCAAACGCTATGCAAACAGATTTTCATTCTTCACATGCAAATGAATTCTCATTCTTCACGTTACACAAATAAATTCACATTCTTTACGTTTGATCATATCAAACGCTATGCAAATGGATTTTCGTTCTTCACATTTGATCATATCAAACACTACGTAAATGGATTTTCATTCTTCACGTTTGATCATATCAAACGCTACGTAAATGGATTTTCATTCTTCACATTTGATCATATCAAAAGCTACGTAAATGGATTTTCATTCTTCACGTTTGATCATATCAAACGCTACGCAAATGGATTTACATTCTTCACGTTTGATCATATCAAACGCTACGCAAACGGATTTTCATTCTTCACGTTTGATCATATCAAACGCTATGCAAATGGATTTTCATTCTTCACGTTTGATCATATCAAATGATACGCAAATGGATTTTCATTCTTTATGTTTGATCATATCAAACGCTATGCAAATGGATTGTCATTCTTCACGTTTGATCATTTCAAATGCTACATAAATGGATTTTCATTCTTCTTGTTTGATCATGTCAAACGCTACGCAAATGGATTTTCATTCTTCACGTTTGATCATATCAAACGCTACGCAAATAGATTTTAATTCTTCACGTTTGATCATATCAAACGCTACGCAAATGGATTTTCATTCTTCACGTTTGATCATATCAAACGCTACGCAAATGGATTTTCATTCTTCACGTTTGATCATATCAAACGCTACGCAAATGGATTTTCATTCTTTACGTTTGATCATATCAAATGCTACGCAAATGGATTTTCATTCTTCACGTTTGATCATATCAAACGCTATGCAAATGGATTTTCATCCTTCACGTTTGATCATATCAAACGCTACGTAAATGGATTTTCATTCTTCATGTTTGATCATGTCAAACGCTACGCAAATGGATTTTCATTCTTCACGTTTGATCATATCAAACGCTACGCAAATGCATTTTCATTCTTCACGTTTGATCATATTAAACGCTACGTAAATGGATTTTCATTCTTCACGTTTGATCATATCAAACGCTACACAAATGGATTTTCATTCTTCACGTTTGATCATATCAAAAGCTACGCAAATGGATTTTCATTCTTCACGTTTGATCATATCAAAAGCTACGCAAATAGGTTTTCGTTCTTCGCATCTGGGGATTCCAGATGCTACGCAAACAGTCTTGGTGGCTGTTATATCGTTTCGTGGGGAGGCCATCAGTATCTTTGTCAGATGCTCGACTTAGCATGCTATTCTGGTTTAGGAACTGAAGCTCTGAACCTCCCATTTAGGGAAGTGCCCCTTCGATAAAAGTTTCAGCTCTCATGCTTGTTTGTCGTGGCGCTTGCTCGCAATTTGAATCTTTGCGACTTTCCCATTCACTTTTCAAGGCAGTGCTTTTCCTATTTTGCATTTGTACATGCTGATATTTACAACACTCAGCTCTTGAGCTAGCGTTATTTGGGATCACGATGTTTTAGGAACAAGTCCTCGACAAATGGCCCTTATCGGATTTGGCTCTGCATACTCTTTAGAACTTTTGGTTGCAAGATAGATATTTTCAGGAGTGTCATTCAAAGGCATTAGCTCTGATGAGTTGAAAAGGCAGGACTTCTTATTAGTCTTGTTGTCATTCCCATCATTGGTTCTCTTCTGTCCCTGATTATTCTTTTGGTTAGATTGGACAGCCGTATTTTTAGGAGCTTCAAGGAGTTGGTTGCCATCAATGACCTGAAAGGGTATAGGGTTGTCGTCTACTCTCATGTCCTCCTCTTCTTTCTTATAGAACTTGTCAAGTGTGGTCGGTTCCTTCATCTTTATCTGTCTTCCGAATTCGCTTGTTTTGTCTATAGCGTCGAGTAAAGCCATGAGAATTATGTGTGGCTCTGGATACCTCACTTCAGACAGGGCAACATTGAATCGACTGAGGAAGGCTTTGACAGTTTCCCCTGGATTTTGCTTCATTGCTGAAAGTGTTATAGCATCCTCGGCTTTAGTAGCATAGAGACGGAATTGCTCCTTGAACTTTTTGGTGAGGTCAGAAAATTGATCGATAGACTTGGGTGGCATCTTTGTGAACCATAGTGATGCAGCACCTTCTAAGTAGAGAGGAAAGTACATGTATCTCATCTCATCGGTCGCCTTAGCTGCACTCATATGCCATTCATACTTGAATAGGAAATAGTTCGCATCAACGAGACTGTTGTACGGAGGTAGAGTTGGAGGATTGAACTTCTTCGGACATTCAGCTCCAAGGATTCTTTTGGTGAATGGAGTCCTATCGGGAGAGAAGTCCCATTCTCTTTCGTCGTCCTTGCTAGCCTGATTCTTTTTTATGGCTCGTTCTATCATGTCCAAAATGTATTCTTCAGTGCTATGGTGCTCTGTGAAACTGAGCTCTTTACCAAATGTTCATCTAGGCATATGATCTTGATTAGTAAGCTTAGGCCCTTTTCCTTCTCGACAAAGAGGTTCCCCCGTGATAGGATTAGCAGCTTTTTATGCATTCACTTCGGAATGGTTCTTAGCTTTTGATCTCAATTCATTGACATTAGCTTCATCCTCGTCACTTGCTCCATCATAATCGTCTTCCATATTGTTGTTGCGGTTATGATCGAAAGCAGGTGATCTGGTTTTATCTTTGAGATCGACATGAGCTTGCGGAAGGGCTGGATTTGATCGAGCATTAAGAATGGCGTTAAGTTTCTCCATCATCATTTTAGTAGATGCATCCATTTGGCTGTTGACGTTGGCAATAGCGATTTTTAATTCATTTTTGGTCACACCGGCTCCGCTTTTCGAGTTTTCACCAACTTTAAAGCGATTTGCGAGCGGTGTTTCTTCATTAGAACCATTACTGGCTTCTACCATGGTTTTGCTAGCGGTCTTCTTGGATTTGGCCATAACTTCGGAGAAGAATGCGGTTTAGAGCTTTAATGAAAGGATCTCAACTTTGGGAGAGTGCGAGAAGTGGTAGGAAATGCGAGCGCGGCCCCACGGTGGGCGCCAAATGTTTACTCCAAATTTTGGATCAAATACCAAAGGTGTAAAATCTACACTTCACCTATTCGGTAAGAATATGGAACCGCGAAATCACAAGATAAACGAATAAAAGCAAGTAAGAACACAAAGAAATTTTTATAGTGGTTCGATTCTCTATGAATCTACGTCCACTTTCAATCCATTCTCATTATGATATTCAAGCTTACAACATATGAATTTTCCCTCATTACAATCGTTTCTCCCTTTTGAACTTTCTTATGATCTAATTACACTTGAATTTGGTGAAGAAAAAGAAGAGATCTTTTAGCTTTGTGATGAATCTTCAACCATTTATGTGCTTTGATCCTTTTCAATGATCTTCATAGATTTCATAGTGAATTAGCATTCCATTTTGGCTTTGGAGAGGAAAAGAGATTGTTTGAATGATGCTTGAGAGATTTATTGTATAGCTTGAATGAGATTGAAGGAGTTTAGATTCAATTCTGGAGAGCTCTAATGATCATTGATTTGGATTTGATCTTCATGAAGTTAGAAAAGTGTTGTTGAATCCATGGAAGCCATTAGAGAAGTTATAGATGAGCTTTAAATTTGACGGAGTCTCCTCCTAAGAATGAATTTTTCGGTCCCACCCTCTCAGGTGAAATGTGAGGGGTATTTATAGAAGGTGTTGTGAGGTAGTGGCGGAGTCGTAAATAAGTGTGTATAGTTGGTGCAAGGTTGGCGCTTGGTTGTCACGCGACATGAAGCTTCCACATGCCTTGAGGAATCCAACGCCATGAAGACTTGCGAGATAAAATGGCTTGATTACATGGATGCGGCATGCTTTATAACAACGACTTGGAATAGGATCTTCACTTCACGACATGCTTTTGTACATGTGCGGTCCACTTATTCTACTAGAGAGGGTTATCACATATTACATATTTCGTCACCTGATCTATACTCATGACAACATGCTGGTGGTACTAAGTTTATCTACATGTCATGCTTTTTCCCAGCGACATGAGTAATACGACTTATATTCTGCGACATGACTAAAGTAGTGGGTATGACATGTTACCCATTCTGTTGAAGCAACATGACCTATGTCGTGAATATTTTCTTGAATTGTGGTGTATGGCAGGTTTGCGTCATGGGTCCTTCCACCGACTTGATCTTGTATGATAGTGAAGCAACGAGTTGATGCATATGAAGTGGCTAACGACATGGTGTTGCCCTTCCCTTGCATGTCGTATGGCAAGAACCAAGTCGGGCCGAACGAATTGAACCATGTCACCTCCGAATGACCTGAGCCATGTCGTATTAAAGACTTGGACCGCTTAGCGGTACGAACTGAGGCACCATGCGACATGGGTACTGCGGCATGAATCATACGACATAATTAAAACGTCATGAATTGCGTGGTCACAACGACATGCCTGGGTATGACATGATTTCGTACTGGACTATTTATATAGCTTTGAATTGTATGTCGCCTTTCACCATGCCGTATGATCAGTTTGGTGTACTTCGAACGCCATTACTCCAATTCATAGGGAACGGACTAAGTCCATGTCGTGGAGTATGGTCTGAGACCGTAGCGCACTGAGCACCTTGATACCATGTCGTAGAAACGACTTGTTCAGTCTCGATGACTTGAATGGGCACGACACAGACCGTGTCACTTTAACGGCTTATAACATAGGCTGTAACCAATCCTAGAACCCTTTGGTGTTAATCCTTTGAGCCATGTTGCAATAATGGTGTTAACAGGAGAAAAGAAGTTGGCGGTTGTGCAGATGTGGCCGAGGCAAGTTGTAGAAGGGGATACCGTGAGTAACTAAAGAGAAGCGATTGTTTTAGAGGGTCAGAAGTGAGTGGGGTGCAGCAGTGGGTTAGTGGACGGTGTCAAGTTGGTGCAGTGAGTGGTGGCGATGACTGGAGGGTGGTTTCTGGTGGCGAAAGGGTCAGTATATGTAGGGTGACGTGGCACGACGAATTTAGGAGAAGAGAGAGAGGGTGGGGAGGTATAGCTTGCAGTTGTAGGATCCGTGAGCTACGGAAATGGGACAAGTGGCTTGTGCTTATGGAAGAGAGGGAGATGGGTTTGCAGCGGGACCGAGGAGGGGTGCATGGTGGTGCTGACCGCCGGTTGAGGGAACAGACATGCGGGTGGTGGAGAAAGATAGTGTCGTACGTGAGTTTTCAATGGGACTGCCGGACTGTCAGAAGAGGGGATAGAAGCATCTAGCTGGGAAGATGGACGCATGAGGGTTTAGTGTGGATCTGTGTGAGTGTTCGGCAGATCGACATGCGCCAGAGGTTGCGGTGGTGCCTGGTAGAAGAGGAGGTGGATGCAGCGAGTAGAGGTGAGAGTATTAGCTTGGCTGCGGTGAGGAAAAGAAAAAAATGACGGTGAAGGAAAATATGGTGAAGGAAAATTTGTTGAGACAAGTGATGTAGACGCGATGATATAAGGAAGGGGTTTAACATCGCACCAATTCTTCCATCCCAAATTCAATGTGCCCCGTGTTCCAACTAATCAAAGCCCTTGATTTCCACCTTTTGCATTTGAACCCCTGAATTCTTTTTGTATTTAAATACAAAAAAAAAACGAAAATGGGATTTGATTGGAGGACATGGGGATAGGGGAATGGATACAAAAGGATTGGTCCGGTTTAACGTGTATGAGGGAAAAACAAAAGGGAACGTGTTAGAGCATTCCCAGCAGTAGCTAGGGAAATCTAAATGGGGAGGAAATTGATTTTCCCGCTCTCCAGTAGTTGCGCGAGGGACGTGGGGAGAGTTTTGAAATGGCGATGCTCGCCATTTCTAATTTGGAGCGGCGGGGGAGAAACGGTTTTGTGAAAACCGTTTATACATTAAACGGTTTTCAGAAAACCGAATAATGTATAAACGATTTTCAGAAAACCATTAATATGGTTTGGTGCATTGTTTAAATGCACCTTCTTTAGCAATTTGTTTAAATTTTTTAATTTGTTAAACATGTTGAGTTTTCCGAATTTCTTGAATTTGGTTAACTACACGTCGTATATTTAAATTATTTAATTTTTTAAAGTTTGTAGTTTTTTTAAATTTGTTTCAATGCTTTTAAGTTCGAAAATTAGATTCTTATATTTAAATTCATTGATTTTTTGAGTTTGGAAATTTATTTTTGAATTTTTTTAATTACGTTTAAGTTTGAAAATTTGTTTTTTATTTTATCTTAGATTGAATTTTTCTTAAATTGTGTTTGAAAATTATTTTTGAAAATTATGTTTATTTTTGAATTTTTTTAATTATGTTTAAGTTTGAAAATTCACGTGTAATTAAAATTATTTACGCATACTTAATTGTTTTAAGGCTTTTGTTTTTGGTAAGCACTTCTTACCTTTCCAGTTTGATAGTTGTCAGCTGGTATACCATATGCTAGTTATTAAAAATGGTATCAACGACACTAATTCCACAAAGCATGTGTGATACAACAGGTGTTCATTATAACATCACCAGCCAAACATAGGATACAATAGAAAAAATTAAATACTAACCACTACAATATAGGATACAAGAGATGTTAAAGTAGGAAATTTAGTACGCAAACACATTAATTGTTACACTCATTCTGAAGGGATTCTAAAGAGCTTCGAAGTCGCCTAATCTCTTGTTCCAACCCGTTGGCGTAAGAAATAGCCCGTAGAGGGAAACAGTCGTCTATCCACTCAAAAATATTGCATCCGTTAGGACATAGCGAGCATAAATGGATCCTACGACCAATATTCTATCCGTCCGCCCAGACTACTACCTCCACCACGTAACCACAGTGGCAACAAATAGGATAGGAGTTAACCTCCTGCTCGTTAGGAGTCTGGTTAAATGAAACTCGTCGTATCTCCTGATGACCTACATCTGGAACATTCGGAGGATGAGCTATAGCTGGGTAAGTCGGAGGACGAGGGACTGTAGCCGCTCGTAAGCGTTCTTCATTCACAGTGTGGACTTGTTGATGACCTACATATGGAACATGATTAATTGGTGGATGAATCGTCAGGCAGGCCAATTCCGGGTAGTCACGATGCAGGTCCTCGTAGTGCCGCTCCATGTATTCTATATTCCAATCAATATCTGTTCTTGGACTTGAAGGCGGATGCTCAGGAAAGTTTTGATCATAATTCGAATCCACTGATGAGGGCCATGACCATGAAGTCATTTTTCTATGTTAATGAAAAATTTGGTTCCAGATAACAAAAAATTAGTAAACGTAGATATTTTTATAGGGGCTCAGTGATAAAGGTTAGACTAGTCAATGCACTAAGGTGATCGGATATGACTAAAGCGATTTGACAAGTCAGAGGGCTCAGTGATAGGATAGGACGACCCAGTTTTGTTTTTTAACACAGCACTAAAGCGATAAGATATGAAACGACAAGGTATGACAAGTCAGTAGCAATAGACTGAAATAATGCAACACTTGAGCATTAGATCACTATAACAAAGCACTAAAGTGATAGGATTGGGTGACCCAGTTATGTTTTTTAACACCTAACTAAAGCGATATGACTACTCACGTCCAACTTTAATGTTTGTTAAATCCGTTAGGTTTTTTTTAACTCCGTTAGGTTTTTTAACTCCGTTATGTTTTTTAACTCCTTCGTGCAGTGAAAGGGTGACCCGGTTTTTTCCTATATATAGCGGCTTATCTATTGCAACCTCCTCCATCCTCTTTTATAATGTCGAAACACGAAAATGAAAGTGTAAGCTGAACCATGGACAAATGAAAAAATGACGATGTAGCAGGAGCTAATCAACAACCTAGAAAAGAAAGAGTAGTTGAAGGGGGCATTGTCCAGCCACTACGTCCGGGTGGATCCAACCCTATTTGTGGTTGTGGTGAAAAATCGGCTGTGATAGTTTCGAAAACTGTAAAAAATGTTGGTCGTCGCTTTTTCGAGTGTGAAGCTTACGAGGACCACAATATTCATCCCGATGAAATTGATTGTTGTTACTTTAAGTAGTGGATTGACCCTCCGATGTGTGAACATGGAGCTTTGTATGCACTGGAAGCACAAGCCGAAATAACACGTTTGAACAAGCATGTTGTTGATGCTGCTAAAGCTGGGTTTTTCGCCCGTCCGTGTTAGGTGTACATGGAAACAACAATAATGTGTTTTATTTTAATTTGAATTTGATGTTTTTTTGTTTAATTGTTGTTGTTCGTACTCGTGTAGTTTGCATTTCTTAATATTGTAATAGCCGTTGTTGTAAGCTTCTTGGTAATGTAATAGTCTTTAATGGTACTATAGTCGTTGTTGTAAACAACATAACAAATACACAAAACAATAACAGTATGTAATAAACAATATTCCATTACCATTAAACTACAACCATTACAAACCATACGCTAACAAACCATTACACAAACAAACCGTTACAGTAACAAACCATTACAATAACACCTACCAGTAGACATAACAATATTATAGTACCATTAAACTAACAAACCATTACACTGACAAACCATAACATTAACATTAGCACCTAAAAAGTCATATAAACAACCCTTCGATCTTCATTAAATGTCCTCAATGCCTGGAATGTGAATCCCACTTCCTTTCGTCTTTCCCTTTCCTGTAAATAGAGACTTCACCTTGCTGACGAAACCACTTCTCTTCTGCTTCCCTTTGTCTAGACTCTTGCCTGCACATACATAAACGCTTTGTTATATGTGAACTTTAATAAACTTAGAACTAAATAAATATAAATATGTGCACTAGTTACAAGTGCGTATGGAGTTAAATTAACAAGAACCCGGCGCCGACGATGAAGAGGTTGGATATCTAAGCTTACCACCATACTGATTAGTACGTACATCACCCTCCTCGTCTTCTTCCTCGTCATCTTCCTCATCACCCACCTTAACTTCCTCATCATCCTGCTCATCACCCTAATCATCTTCTTCCTCTTCCTCTTCCTCTTCCATCTGTACATGAGTTTTTCTTTTTTTCCTACTTTTTGTTCGCCCCGCCCGATAAGACCCCAAATGCAACACTGGTTCCCTTAAAACCTGCATGTTCTACGCAGTATTTAAAAAAAACACAAGATCATTATACAATAATAATAGGCATTGTATGTTCTGAGCAATATTGGAAAACAAACATTTTTCACAAAAGTTAAATCGATAACTTACAAAATCGTCTGCAACTGTGTTAATCCTATTCAATCCCTCTTCATAATACATAGACTGTTCAAGAACTTACTGGCGCATACCCACATTCATTTCCCATAGACTATCAATAGTGTAATGGGATGGAACTGGCGGTATATCCATCAAATCGGGAATGGGTAATGTATCATGTCCTGTCCATTGCAAGTTCCATCCATGATCCTCGGCCCACTCACTTTGTTGTGGTTGTTGGTAAAACTGGGATGCTTAATTAACTTCTGAAGACGTGACGACTGGAGCTTCAATTCCTGCCTTCAAAGCAGAAGGTCCGAAAAATTCCATATTACCGATACGGACTGAAGCATCTAGTAATGGACCAACATCTCTGCCCACTGAGCGCCAATACATGTTGTAGTCCATGTCTGGCTCTTTATATATATACTGTTGACAATCATCTTGGTAGAAGGATTGTTGCAACTCCGCATATGTTGAATATTTCATCTTGCATGTCATGTGTGCGGGAGGATCAATGGGAATAGTCACCCAACCTGTAAGCTGCCGCATACACCTCTTTCCTAAATACATCTCGTATGAGCCACTGGGTGGAGCAATCAATGGCAACCGTTTCATCGATAGGTTGCGTGCATGGACAACCTCTGCATTAGCGAATGCGACTGAATTTTGCCATGGATTCCAATTTATATGTGTTGCATGTCAATGATCAATATGATACCGTGTGCTAGAGAACAAATGAGCCGAAGTATCATGCGTGATGAGCCTATTTTATTTCTCCTAGGCTCTCAATCGCAGATATGAAGCTTGTTTCACCTCCTTTTTGACAATATATCCGCACACCGTCATGTACTCAAAAAACCAGTACTGCAAAATAGAAAGAGGCAATATTAAACACCAGAATAAACCACTGAAATAAAATTTGTGCTTGCAATAGCTAACTATACCTGCAGTAGCTCAATGAAACCAATTATATGTCCTCCCTTAGTTACAGGAACATCTAAACTCTGGTAGAGGTAACCTATAATCGCCGAACCCCAATCGAACTGTTCCGCTAAGCATAAACCAAATACGGCGTCCAAATATCCCAGACTAATAGTGTCATTTGTTGCCGTAAGAAATAGAGTACCCATCATATACAAAACAAAAATGCAGGCAATATGACTTTTGTTATCATTGGCCTCAAGATAATAGTCACGAAAGTACTTCACAAGATGTGATAAAGCAATATTTCCTACCCGAATATCTTTCGGCTCAAGAAGTGGCAATAGTTGCTTTGCATTTTCGAATTGCCCCCAACTCTCATCATACAATATCGTTTGATTATGCATTCCCATGGGAATGGATGTCGGCACGGTAAAATCTAACGGTGTAAACCTGATCTCCGTACTAGGAAATAAAAAGTTATGCATAATCGGCCACCAACGCTTAACAATAGCATGTATGCATCTGTTATCAGAGTTTTTCAATTCAATTTCCATAAATTTTCCAAATATACTCTCTACTGGGTCTCGAATTTGTGGATACTGTTTAATTTTCTTCCACCATTTCAACATTGTCGTAAATGCCCCATGACATCTCATCTTGTCGCGATTCTGGTTATAAAAATAAATCAGTAACCCAATCTTCTCATATCGATTAATTCTATTTAACACACTTTAAAACCAAATTTTTTTTATCGTTAGCTCTTTTCCGCTGTTGTAGATATGCGTAACTCCTTCTTGTAGACTCGTGATAGACATGAATGGATACGACGGATCAATTGTTGTCTCCTTCCTTGCTTCGTAGCCACCTTCTTCGCGTTCAATCGTTTTTCGACTTTTTCGTGAAACTTTTCTCCTACGTAGCCCACTCGCAGCGCTAGTGCCTTCTATGATTTCCTCTTCCATCATCAACCAATTCAACTGATTTGCTAAATCAACAAATATGTCAAAACTGATGGGTTTAAGGTGGAGAATGATGGAATTGATGGTGCTAAAGAGATCAGAAAGAGTAGATGTTGATTTTGAATTTGTAGTAAAAATCCTATGTTTTTCAAATAATTTGTGAGCTAGGATTTTGATTTTTTTGGGGGTTTGGGTGGAAATCGCGAGCTTCTGTTTATAGAGGATAATGACTCTGTAAACAGAAGCTTGCGATAATTTTTTTAATTTTCCTGCACACTAAACGGTTTTTTTAAAACCGTTTAGTGTCCATTTATTAAAAAAAATATAGGCCAGCGTCCCCCCACTGTCTGATGGAGCAGTGGGGGGAATCAACGCTTTGTGAAAGCGATTCACGCTCAAAAATAGCATGACTGCTGGGAATGCTCTTAGAGAAATGGACAAATGGATGAAGGTTGCTAGTCTCCGTGGGGGGAGAAACACGTGTTCAAAAAGTTCGTACCCCAGATGCCAGTTGTCTCCAATGCAAAGTATTTTATGTACACGTGTTGAGAACTTTGAACAAGGTAACTTACATAAGTCTAGGGTACTTGTTTATACGCAACAACATCTTTGGTAAAGACGTACCAAGAAAAAAATATAATTGTAGACAAAATAATGGTTTGGGTGCATGTACAAATTTATTAACTTCCAATGGCAACGAAATAAAAATACGATTGTATACATCTCAAAACAATAAAAAATGAAGGGTGCTACAATTCACACCCCCTTCCCGATTTACACTTCTGGACATCAAAACTTAAAGCACCCTAAATACTTCAAATTTCCTCTACTGGTCACCGTCTAAATTAGTAACATAAAAATGAAGAACTCACCAGCACCTTCCTCTACACAAATGCTTCCTTTCTCACTTCATGCATTTATATCTTTTGCGTCATTTGATTGAACAACTTGCATCATATTATCACAACCATCATGCTTATCGCCCAATTTATCATCATTCAAATACTCCTATCAAACGACAAAAAAGTTAATGTATCAATTTGTAAAAGAAGATACGTAAGTTATACGGATAAAAACCCTACAAGTCAAAACTTACATTGTCATTCTCTATTGCAACGTCATCAAATTTAATGTCCTCTAAGCTTGAAATTTCCAACGAAGCGGAAAAAAATCCTAAAACGTAATGGAAAACCCTAACCATTAAAAAATCATAACAACATGTTCTATAACGTAATAGAAAACAATAAAAATCAAGCAATTCTAACCTCTATTTTATCTTCATATTCCATCTCTATTGCACACAAAGAATATCTGCTTTTGTTAGGCTTTAGGTTTTGAAATTATAGAGACGTACGTGTTTTTCTTAGTAGAAGTACAGTAGTGAATAACTGAGTGAAAGAATAATATATGGTGGCTTGAACAATATAATAATCATTTGTATTAAATTTAGAAAGGTGGTCAAAAGTGTAAACCGGGGCGTGAATAGTAACACCCAAAAGGAAACCAGTTCGTTGATTTTGTAAAGTGTCAGAAGGACCGCAGCCCGCAGTTGCCGAAAAATACGTTAGAAAAATATGTGCTTATTTTCCAAATTAAAATTTTCAGTAAAATTCTATAAAATATTTTAAGATTAGGCATATAGAAACTGAACGATTATTCTAAGCCAATATTTAATTATAATTTATATTTGGACACTGATCGTTTCAGCACTACGTTACAAGCCATTTATTGTTTTTCCAAAACGAACATTGTTTTAAATCAAAATATTATTCATCAAAATTTATATTTAATGAAAACAATTTTAAAATTTAAATACTTAATGAATCCTTATAAAATTTCATATATATATATATATATATATATATATATAACATTTTAAATCTTAATATCCAAAATAGACTTATAAAACTTGTGTACATCTTTTAAAACAACACATACATACATACATACATATATATATATATATATATTAATATCATATATACTTGTCAAAATCATTAAAATTTTATAAATTACACATGCCTTAAATAAGTTTTCTTTTACCAAATCCTAATTATAAAGCAAGATACTTTTCAAAATAAATTTTGTAAATCAATCATATCTCTAAATAAGTTTCTTTTCCAACTCACACTGATAAAATAAAATAAACGTAAAAGATTATTAAATCAATATTTGTATTTAAATATAAAAAAATTCAACTTATATTTAGGAACACTAATTATATTATAGAAATCGAATTTAAACTTAGTAAAAATTCTGGGTTGTTACATTTA
The DNA here is from genome assembly GCA_030737875.1 of Allium sativum. Taxonomy (NCBI): domain Eukaryota; kingdom Viridiplantae; phylum Streptophyta; class Magnoliopsida; order Asparagales; family Amaryllidaceae; genus Allium; species Allium sativum. Next base: position 613,281,402 of record CM060926.1, read on the forward strand.
TAGATTTGTTCTATATTTAGCAACTTTATGTTTATATTTGTTGGTTATGTATACCATTATTATGATGTGCTCCTACTTATGTATGTTGGCGAGGAGAAGATGGCTAGAATCCACCCTAATAGCCTAGTCATTGGATCAGAACGTAGATCTTCCATAATATTTTTATGTTATTTATCTTTATGATCCTTTCGTATGCATGTTTTCCCATTGTGTTGCCTACACCAGCAATTTGTTATCTATATGAGCTATTGTAGCATAGTGATTTATGAGTCCTTACATTGTTCAGCACACTACTGGATACATGTTATAATGAATAAAAGGTAACTAAAAAATATTGGGACTTTGTGACTCTAGATCTTTCTTTGTGCTATCGGTCTCCCTTCTGATTATATGAGGATAACATATTGGCATATACAATTACTACAACTCACTATGGCATTGATATGTGCCGAGACCACATATATTATTACATAGATTACTATACTTGGGACTATATGTCCATTGTATGATATGTACCCATCATTATATAATTCTAATATTTGTATATATGAGGACATGATATTAACATATGATATTTATCCAATGTGTAGTGGATTCTCAATATTGATAAGATGGAAGCCTTATTTAATATTCATATATTAATGATGATGATGGTGTTTTGTTGAAACCGAGTGTTATACTCAAGAGAAGCTCCGTGCTTACCTGATTATGCATGGTGACATCTCCACTATTATGGTTTTATGGGTGCAATAATGATTTTGGATATGCATGATTGACCTATTTATGTCGATTTGGCGATTTTCGATATGATATGTTTATATATAGGTAATCATATCTTTTGGTATCAAGGTGACTATTTCTACAAGGATAAGAGTTAATTTATTAGTGTGATTCATACACACACGCACACAAGTGTGTGTACATATATATATTCAAGCTAAACCATATTTGGTTCTGTGATTATTCATAGTCAAACCCATGTGTTATTTTACAATGGTCAGGTTAGTCTGAGACATTTCAAGTACATTGATGACATGACCAACATTTGTTATATTGGTTTAGAGACGATATGCATTATGACAATCATATGATATTGATATGGCACTGGTGTACTATATAAGTAATTTTGAGTTGTACTTCAAGTACTTATTATATTATTTTGAGATATTTGGCATTTGAAATGAAATGTATCGATATTTTGAGTAAATATAATACATATTGTATATTTTCATTGCAATTAGCTTTGTGTTCTTTGTTATTTATTATCCGCATTGTTTTGTCATAGAGGCATCTGTGTATATTATTTTATAATGTGTATGTATTCATGAGTTGTATAATTGTTGTTTAAATACATACTAGTGTTAGTATAAAAAATATTAATTTTTGTACCTGTATAGTCTCATTCTCCACATTTTCTTAAATTATTACTTTTTTTGGCATAGCCGACGAGGTTGAGTGGTCCCCTTCCACTTTATTAATATACCAGAAGACGAGTACATAGAAAGAAGGAAAGAAACAATAATAAAAGAAGACAAAGAGTACACGGTATATCAATGCCTATGAGAAGCTAACAAAAGTGCAAAATGAAGAACAAAAAATAATTACAAGCCAAAAATTCCGGGATCGAATGTGAATTTCAAGTACTTGAGGCCCTCCCGAATACGTGCCAAACAAGAAGTTTCCATTGGCCATAATTCTTGTTGCTAGTAGGTTTAAAAACTCGCAATCTTCTTTCTTTCCATATAGCAGTGGTGATCTTCTTTAGCATATAGTTGTAAGTATGGTTTTGTGAATTTTACCTCTAGCTTTCTTTCGAATTTGTTCCCAATTGAAACATGGTGTATTTGCAGAATTGTTGTCAATGATCTACATTTGAGCTTCTATCCATAATTTCTTGGTAACTTCACAATCAAAGTAAAGGTGCTGAAGTGTTTCATTGTCTTTCTCATAGAGGTTGCATATTTGTTCAATTGGCATGCCACGAAGTGCAAGTTTGTCCAATGTATGTACAAAATTGTTGAAAAATTTCCACAAACTCAGATGTGGCTATTTCTCTTCCATACAGTTTTGTACCACCTGCAGTCATGCATATTTGGAACACCAAGAAGATTATGGTAAAAAAATTAATTGTAAAGCAATTACCTTGCCACTTCTAGTTGACAATTGGATGGTTGTTAGAGGTAACACTAAAGTTTTGTATCTTCATCCAGAGAGCACAAATGTGTTGTGATGAATTTGGCAGACTGAAGCTTGATCCATTCAAGTAGGTGGATACACAGCTACTCAAACTTATGCCAAATTGATATATATCTAGATAAGGTACATCACTAGTAAGGATTACACCTTGGTCAAGCCATGGGCCAGTCCATAATTTAGTACTGTCGTAAGCACTAACACTATACTTAAAGTGTGGGAAGATCATAGGCTTAAGTTTATTCAGTGATTTCCACACCCAACTATGCCATTGAAGAGCAAGCAGTAACTATTATTTTTAAGAACATAATTATAAGACCATTCCACCCAGAAGCTATGTTTTTATTCAGAATGTCATCAATGTGTTAATGATGCCTAATCCCCTTTGTACATAGGCTTCTCAAGTTTGACAAAAGAGGTTGGGGCTAAGTATTTTGTATGTATGTTACCTTTCCAAAAGTATCTCATAAAAGTTGCTTTGATCATTGAAATCAATTTTTGTGGCAGTATAAAAGGACATCCCTAATAGACTTGCATAACACTAACAACAGATTTATTCAATGTTAAATTATTACTTTGTAATATTCTTAGATAGTATAAGTGCATAGGTTGGTTGTTACAATTTTGATATTCAAGCGGATTTAGTACAATACATTGCATATCACAGATAGGAGTCGAGACCATAAATAAGAATTAGAGCCTCCGACCCTTAGTTGTGCTAGGAATTCCTTATGTTAAGGGAATTATATAGGTTGATAACTGAGGTAACCATTATGGGACATCTTTGAATTTTACAAATATAATTATTTAATACATGTAATTAATTTTTTTTACTTTTAAGTTCAAAGTTTAAATGGTTGGAGTAGCTAGGACGAAAGGACTTAGCCCAACCATTTTCAATTATACTTATGATTTCCAATTTTTGTATAGTATTGTTATACTTGGATTTGATATAATCATAGTGCATAGCAGAAAATCTATTTGTTAGTTTTTATTATGTATATTTGTTTAGGCTTCTTATGTTTATTTGGATATTTAAAATTGTCGGAGCTAAATTTAATTTTGAAATCTATATGTGTTTATTAAAGTTTTGAAATGAACTTAGCAAATTTATTATAAAATCATTTCTTATGTATACCTTCAGGAATAAAAAATTATCTTGACTTGACTACTAGAACTATGAATTTTGCTTGATGTGGGTGCATACATATTCGATAGATATTTTTTAGTGCTAGGGATATTTGAACACAACAGTTTTGAAGGGTAAAATAAATTTCTAGATAGTCAAAGTATTTTGAATGATCGATTAATGTTTTAAGTGAGAATTTATGAAAAGTAAACTATTTTTGGTAAAGTTTTGTTGAGACTATTTTCATTTTAGTTTTGAGAATACCATATTACATTTATCAATTTGACAAATGGTTTATAAAGGATATTTATTTATTTTTATATACTACAAATGGTCTCTACAATCATTAACTATTAGTGCATATCTATGATATTTAGGGATGCATTATTTTCTTCATCAATACTGTAGCTAATTGATATTAGTAATTGCTATAATAGGTGGCAATATTGTAGATCAGAGGATCTAAACACAGCGGGAGTATACTTTGATAGTATCTATATTGTAACTATAAAGTACCAAAAACAAAACTGAAAATGAAAGAACACAAGGATTTAAAGTGGTTCGGCAATAGCCTACATCCACGAGCAAGAGAGAATGATTTTATTTCTTATGGTGGAGAAGCAAAGGGAGAGATACATATAGTTTTTTCTCTCTCACAAACTCTCATGGCTGCTGGAAAAAACCCTCACACATTTCACTTGGTCTTTTTTTCTCTCACAGTCACTCATCTTGCGTGACACAACACATATAAGTGAATAGGTTCACTAGGGCTTTAACTTGTATTCAGCCCACATAAGAAAAACGTTGCACCAAATAAATGTTCAGCTGCACATGCTTTATGCGTGAGCCATATTCCACAATTCTCCACCTCAGATCATGCTCAAAAGCATGAGATGATCACATACACACCACTTTAATTTGCCTCATAATCAGCTGCACCACATAATAGCTGCCTACGTACCCGAAGGATCAAGCTGTCGTAGTTCATCATCATGTCTCAAAATGAGACTTCATAATGTTCCGAAGAACCTGCACCCCATTGGGTATCATGCATCAAACATCAAGAACATTAATCAAGTCAAGACAGTGCTTGAACTTGATGCTTGGAACAACTTTCGTCAACATGTGAGCTAGATTCTCTTCTGTATCAATTTTCACCAACAAATTTTGATTTTCTGCCAACACTTCTCGAATGAAATGATAACGCACATATATGTGCTTTGTTCTTGCATGATGAACTTGATTCTTTGCTAGGTGAATGGCACTCATACTATCACAATGTACGACAAGTTGATTTTGCAATACTCCCATGTCATTCAACAAGCCATGTAGCCATATTGCCTCTTTAAAAGCTTCGGTTACAACCATATACTCCGCCTCGGTAGTAGACAATGCTACCGTCGATTGCAAAATCAATCTCCAACATATAGGACCACCTGCCAATGTAAACACATATCCAGTAGTGGAACGTCTCTTATTCAAATCACCCGCATAATCCGAGTTCACATATCCAACACACAAATGATTGTTGTTCATGTCTCCCAAAAATTCCAAACGCACATCAGTAGGTCCCAAATGATATCTCAAAATCCATTTGACCGCATTCCAATGCTCTTTTCCAAGAGCATGCATGTAACGACTAATATAACACCCCACTTCCGTTAAGGTCACTCACAAGGGAATGCCTTAACTTTGGTGGAACGTTATAAGTAAACAAAACGGAAATTTACTGTAACACCCCACCTCCGTTAAGGTCACTCACAAGGGAATGCCTTAACTTTGGTGGAGCATTTTAGTAAACAGAACAGAAAATTACAAGACAGATAAAACAGTACCTGAAAATTTTATAACTTTATTTCAACAGAACCGAAATAAACTTGGTTACATCCTTTCAAATCACAATATCAGAATTCAAGTACAAAATACCAGTCTTGTACAAAAGCCTTCAGAATGCATAGTTTAAAATCATAATCCCCATAGAACGGAAGCTATACAGAGCCAAGCCATACTTTAAGCACTTCAAGAAGAAGAAATCTGGATAAAGCTAAAATATTCCCTCCTTGGATAACCTGGGGGGAAACGGAAGAAAGGAGGTGAAACAACAAGGGTCAGACAAAAAGTCTGGCAAGTCCAGTGATTTTCAGTTATGAACAGATAATAATAACATGACATGAAAATAAAACTGGATGAGAGATAACTGTAACAGGTGTAACCGACATAACAGAAGAACAGAATGATAAAAACTATTGTCTTACACTTCTCTACACTAATACTAGTATAACAGAATTAGGTGTCACCCTAATGTCTAAACTGAATAGAAACAGGTACAGAATAATTTAACAGAAACAGAATGCTAATAATGGGCCTTTACTACCCGATCAGAAACAGACAGAAGCAGAAACCGATTAATCCCTACGAAACAGAATGTAGAATTAGGTGTACACTAGTAATGGGCCTTAACCACCCGAACAGACGGTACCACGCAGAAACAGACAGGTGTTACCACCCAACAGAAACAGACGGTACCAACAGAAACAGACAGAACTAAGTGTACCCTGAAACCCTACCCCAAGCGATTGGCTTCCTAATACATAAATATCCTGTGTCGGCCCCACAGTAGGGTGTATCACTCCCTAAAGTGACAACCAATTGGCACAGACCTATTTACAGATGTCACGGCGTCTTATATCCTCAGAGGCAGACCGGGATCCATGCACGCACATGACCCGGTTGGAACGCACCATCAACACCCCTCGCCATTATCAGAATGAACCGCTTATAATTAGTTCAGTAAGCGTGCCCGGACCCTACTTACTGTTGGGTCAGAGTTTTGATACCAGAAAGGGTTACTGACTAATATGGGTCCCAAACAACAGATGACACAAGTAATTCCCCTCCTAAACTTGTGTCCCCAGACTAACAAATTTCAGCTTAACTTGTCTACAAGTTTCAGACATACAAAATTTAGATTAACTAGTTCACAGGCCAGACAATCAAGTTAACAAGTTTTCAGACTAACGGATCAGATGTTCGGATTAACAGGCTTATAGATTAACTGGTTACAGATTAACAGACTTACAGATTAACTGGTTACAGATTATCTAACTTTATATTGGGCCTACGGATTCACGAACGGGTTTATCAGATTCATTGGTCCAATTGGTTTAACCTTACCCAACACGTTTTAGACATCACAATTATCTCAGATTTTCATTAATTAAATATTAATGCCCAAACCTCTCACATTAGACTGACAGTTTGCGGCTACTGGTTAGGCCGGTTGGTTCCGGGCAGGTTTCTATCGCAAACTGAGTCTAACCTCAGGTTTCAAGCACGTTATGGCTAACTTCTCACATTAGAACCTATTGTTTGTGACCACTGGAATATGTCGGGCGGTTCCGGGCAGAATTACGCCGCAAACCCATTCTAACCTCGAGTTAGCCATGTTTATCTTTGCAGCCAATTAATTAATGATTTACCATTTATACCCACGCCTAATATACATGTCAATTATTCATAACTATAGCCAATTCAGATTATGTCAATAGTGGACTAATTATATCAACTCAACAGATATTGCAGGTAACAGATTTTTCAGATTAGGCGACTTAACGGATTTAGCAGATTAAGCAAACTAGCAGATCTAGCATTTTCAACAGACTTAGCAGATGACAGATTTGGCAGATGAACAAATCTAGCAGACTAGGCAGTAGAGCAGAACTAGCAGATTAAGCAATACAACAGAACTAGCAGATTAAGCAATATAGCAGAACTAGCAGATTAGGCAAATATAACAGATTTAATCATTCCTTAAAGTTTCACAAACATATCTTGCCTAATTTTAAATTTGGCTTAAGCATGCCTAAATAATTGTCATGATTCACACTATGATCATATACCAAATATAACCGTCGATTACTATGCATGTCGTATATCCCAAAGATCCCTTACTTAGGTGTTTATTTACATTTAATAGATGTCCTACCTTAATGTAAATCTTTATACCTAAGCCATATTTTCTTTGTCTCAGGTCATATGTTAACATACCATGGTTCCTCTTCTTCCAATTCACAGAATATGCATAGATCTAAATCTGGTTTACAACCTATGTCCTTTATCTTAAATCAGTCACAGATTAACCATGTCCAATTATTCCACATTCATTATTTGTCCCAAACATTTTAGCGTTCGTGCGTTAATCTCTTAGGAGATTGGCGCAGGCTCGTAGTAGCCTGGCTATAGAACAGAAAGAAGAAGAGATACAAAATAAAATAGATCAAAACAGAACAAACACAATCTCAAATTCAGATTTACAACCATGTCACAATTATGATTAAAGTTTATATTGGAAAATAACTGCACTTGCCTCGGTTGGATTAAAGAAAGAACTTTAACAGTTGTAGAAGCTTTAATCTATAATTTGAATTGAGTTGCTTAGGTTAATGTTGATTAGCTTCTAGTTTTGATTCCAGCAGAGTAGCGACGCCATTTTTATTTTTATTTAGAACAGAAGCAAAGAAGAATCAGAATAGAATTGTGTGTAGGGAAGGCTAGGTATTAGGTTGTTTTTATAGGTGTAGCAATTCATTTCAGCCATCAGATTAACCCTAAAACCAATCCGGACCATCAAAAATCGTCCCTGGGCTTCAAAAACGTGTTCTTGACCGAAACAGGCCGACCAGGTCGACCTGTAGGGGGGAGGTCGACACTATAGTCGACCCCCATGGGGGAGGTCGACTCCCAGGTCGACCCCCTGGTCGACCTGGCCCCCAGGTCGACCCCCAGGTCGACCTGCCCAGTTCTGTGCTGACCGAAACCTTCTGAATCTTCTACAGGCCATAACTTCTTCATCCGGACTCCGATTTTCGAAAACTCGGACTCTATTTCATGTAAAATTTCGAGAGGAACGCAATGGTGATGTCCATTTTATCCAAATTCCTGATTCTTAAATTAATTATCCTCATTTTACTATCTTTTCCGTTACACACACTGTTATCGAACTAATTTTTCTTCTCTTTCATGTATTAATTAATTCTTCTTATGCATCACCATTATTTACTTATCATAAGAATATTTTCATATATTTTATTTCATTTTTAATTATACTTAAAAATGCGGGGTGTTACATTCTCCCCTCCGTAAAGGATTTCGTCCCCGAAATCCTCAAGTTAAGAAGAATGTGTCCTACCATCCAATCATCCATCTGCTCAATCACCAATCACAGGCATTCATTGTCCTTAAGAGATTTCTAATGTTGTATGAACATATGCAAGAAGTGCGTGTATATGTTCCTTGACTAATGCAAAGATCAGGCGGTCCACTGATTCAGTTGACCTCCTTAATGCGAATTATGCCAGTGCCATGAGTCCAACATGTACGCAATTTTCCTACTCGGTACATATCATTTCTATATGAGTGCACAACCATTCAGTCATATGCAACATCCATGTGCTGAGTCAATCATTTTGCATCCACAAAAATTAAAAATGCTCACACATCCATATGCAGTATGAGAGTGTTTTCGAGCCGATCTAGTGCCTAGTGTGTGTATATGCATCCACGGGCAACCACTAGCAACCACTTGCATCCACTTGCAACCATCAAATATAACATGTCTCAAACACATGTTTACACCCATTAGTTTCTACCTAAAGTTCGAAGATTCGATCGATAGGATACAGTCGAATGATTGAAGCGAGTACAGATAAAACAAAAACTTGGTTCCCATTAGGCATGGGTCCTAAGTTTCAGCCCCGAAGACCGAAACCAACATCAAATTGACACCCAGAGGATTACCCTCTTTAGACAATGTCAAAACTGGAAATCTTATCAGAAGTATTCAGATATTTACAGACTACTGATACAGATCAGGTTCCCTAATGGCTCTTAGGAAGTTAGGCATCATAAAATCATACCCCACGAAAACTCAGAATGTATGCATCATACTTGACGCCTAACATAGATATCCCTCAAACCCCAATCTCAAACAGATGAGCCATAACCCTTATGGGTCTGAGTCTACAGCGGAATTCAGAAATAATACTAGTATTTAAGTGCAGAGTATCGATTACAAAATCAAAATACCAGAATCAGAAAAAGTCTTAACTCCATAATCAGATAAAGAAATTAAACCTACTATAGAAATTTTCCTATTTCTATCCTAGCCACTAGCCTCAAGAGTGTTCGCCTGCCCTCCTTGCCCTCGTCTCTTCGGGCAGTCCCTAGTGAAGTGTCCCATCTCTCCACAGTTGAAGCAAGTGCCTTTCCTTTTTCTGCAATCCTTGTTCAGATGAGTCGAGCTCCCACAAGTAAAGCACTTTTTCCCCTTCTTATCTTCAGACTTCTCATCCTTCTTTTGTGTTTCCTTTTTTTTGGGCCATGCTTTCTTATTCTGTGGTTCTTCCTTCTTTGTCTCTTTCTGGCCCTTGTCTTCCTCGTGCAGTAGCGCCATGTCTACCAATTTCTCGTAAGTCGCTCCCATGGGTACATGGGTCATGGCTAGGCTGTGCAGTGGCTCGTTCAATCCTTTAACAAAGCGGAGAGCCTTTTTATGCTGAGTGTTGAATAAATACAATCCGAACCTAACTAGTTGGTTGAACTGGTTGACGTATTCCTTGACCGTCATACTTCCTTGCTTAAGAGATAAGAATTTTTCCAGTTGTAAACTCCGTTTAGCTTGCGAGAGAAATTTTGTCTCAAACCTTGTTCTAAAATCCATCCATGTCTCAACCGGCCTCTCGGCGTTAGTGACTTCCCACCAGTAGGAAGCTTCGTCTTTCAGCAGCCATACCGCCAACTGTACCTTCTGCCTATTGTCTACCTCGAAGATAACAAATAGATCCTCAGTTTCTTTGAGCCAGTTCCTCGCCTCTATGAATGATTCAGTTCCCTTGAAATCCTTTCCACCCATGGCCCTAAAATCTCTACAGATCTTTGAGAAAGCAATTGCACGAGGAGGGGGCGGAGGAGGGGGATCATTTGCTGGACCTGCGCAGGCGGTCCTAGCCTCAAGATATTGACGAAACCAACCGGGTACATGAACACCCTATGGTATCTCAGATGCTTCAGACATACTGAAACGAAAAAGGAAAGATTCAATACAAAAATGACGGAAGGAAAGATATATGGCTTTTGGGGATCATGTTTTTCAAAATAAGCTTTATTTTTGAAAATACTTCCTTTCAAAACCTTTTTGAAAATAGTTTTTCAAAAACTTTTATCTAATCTGGTAACCTTTAGCTCTGATACCAAGTGTAACACCCCACCTTCGTTAAGGTCACTCACAAAGGGAATGCCTTAACTTTGGTGGAGCATTTTAGTAAACAGAACAGAAACTTACAAGACAGATAAAACAGTACTTGAAAAATTTATAACTTTATTTCAACAGAATCGAAATAAACTTGGTTACATCCTTTCAAATCACAATATCAGAATTCAAGTACAAAATATCAGTCTTGTACAAAAGCCTTCAGAATGCATATTTTAAAATCATAATCCCCATAGAACGGAAGCTATACAGAGCCAAGCCATACTTTAAGCACCTCAAGCAGAAGAAATCCGGATCAAGCTAAAATATTCCCTCCTTGGATAACTTGGGGGGAAACGGAAGAAACAACAAGGGTTAGACAAAAAGTCTGGCAAGTCCAGTAATTTTCAGTTATGAACAGATAATAATAACATGACATGAAAATAAAACTGGATGAGAGATAACTGTAACAGGTGTAACCGATATAACAGAAGAACAGAATGATATAAGCTATTGTTTTACACTACTCTGCACTAATACTAGTATAACAGAATTAGGTGTCACCCTAATGTCTAAACTGAACAGAAACGGGTACAGAATAATTTAACAGAAACAGAATGCTAATAATGGGCCTTTACTACCCGATCAGTAATAGACGGAAGCAGAAACAAATTAATCCCTACGAAAACAGAATGTAGAATTAGGTGTACACGAGTAATGGGCATTTACCACCCGAACAGACGGTACCATGCAGAAACAGACAGGTGTTACCACCTAACAGAAACAGACGGTACCAACAGAAACAGACAGAACTAAGTGTACCCTAAAACCCTACCCCAAGCGATCGGCTCCCTAATACATAAATATCATGTGTCGGCCCCACAGTAGGGTGTATCACTCCCTAAAGTGACAACCAATTGGCATAGACCTATTTACAGATGTCACGGCGTCTTACATCCTCAGAGGCAGACCGGGATCCATGCACGCACATGACCCGGTTGGAACGCACCATCAACACCCCTCACTATTATCAGAATGAACCGCTTATAATTAGTTCAGTAAGCGTGCCCGGACCCTACTTACTGTTGGGTCAAAGTTTTGATACCAGAAAGGGTTACTGACTAATATGGGTCCCAAACAACATATGACACAAGTAATTCCCCTCCTAACCTTATGTCCCCAGACTAACAGATTTCAGCTTAACTTGTCTACAAGTTTCAGACATACAAAATTTAGATTAACTAGTTCACAGGCCAGACAATCAAGTTAACAGGTTTTCAGACTAACTGATCAGATGTTCGGATTAACAGGCTTACATATTAAATGGTTACAAACTAACAGACTTACATATTAACTGGTTACAGATTATCTAACTTTATTTTGGGCCTATGGATTCACGAAACGGGTGTATCAGATTCATTGGTCCAATTGGTTTAACCTTACCCAACACGTTTTAGACATCATAATTATATTAGATTTTCATTAATTAAAAATTAATGCCCAAACCTCTCACATTAGACTGACAGTTTGTGGCTACTGGTTAGGCCGGTTGGTTCCGGGCAGGTTTCTGTCGCAAACTGAGTCTAACCTCAGGTTTCAAGCACGTTATGACTAACTTCTCACATTAGAACCTATTGTTTGCGACCACTGGAATATGCCGGGCGGTTCCGGGCAGAATTACGCCACAAACTGATTCTAACCTCGAGTTAGCCATATTTATCTTTGCGGCCAATTAATTAATGATTTACCATTTATACCCATGCCTAATATATATGTCAATTATTCATAACTATAGCTAATTCAGATTATGTCAATAGCGGACTAATTATATCAACTCAACAGATATTGCAGATAATAGATTTTTCAGATTAGGCGACTTAACGGATTTAGCAGATTAAGCAAACTAGCAGATCTAGCATTTTCAACAGACTTAGCAGATGACAGATTTGGTAGATGAACAAATTTAGCAGACTAGACAGTAGAGCAGAGCTATCAGATTAAGCAATACAACAGAACTAGCAGATTAAGCAATATAGCAGAACTAGCAGATTAGGCAAATATAACAGATTTAATCATTCCTTAAAGTTTCACAAACATATCTTGCCTAATTTTAAATTTGGCCTAAGCATGCCTAAATAATTGTCATGATTCACACTATGATCATATACCAAATATAACCATCGATTACTATGCATGTCGTATATCCCAAAGATCCCTTACTTAGGTGTTTATTTACATTTAATAGATGTCCTACCTTAATGTAAATCTTTATACCTAAGCCATATTTTCTTTGTCTCAAGTCATATGTTAACATACCATGGTTCCTCTTCTTCCAATTCACTGAATATGCATAGATCTAAATCTGGTTTACAACCTATGTCCTTTATCTTAAATCAGTCATAGATTAACCATGTCCAATTATTCCACATTCATTATTTGTCCCAAACATTTTAGCGTTCGTGCGTTAATCTCTGAGGAGATTGGCGCAGGCTCGTAGTAGCCTGGCTATAGAACAGAAAGAAGAAGAGATACAGAATAAAATAAATCAGAACAGAACATACACAATCTCAAATTCAGATTTACAATCATGTCACAATTATGATTAAAGTTTATATCGGAAAATAACTGCACTTTCCTTGGTTGGATTAAAGAAAGAACTTTAATTGTTGTAGAATCGTTGTAGAAGCTTTAATCTCTAATTTGAATTGAGTTGCTTAGGTTGATGTTGATTAGCTTCTAGTTTTGATTCCAGCAGAGTAGCGACGCCATTTTAGTTTTATTTAGAACAGAGGCAGAGAAGAAGCAGAATAGAATTGTGTGTAGGGAAGGCTAGGTCTTAGGTTGTTTTTATAGGTGTAGCAATTCATTTCAGCTATCAGATTAACCCTAAAACCAATCCGGACCATCAAAAATCGTCCCTGGGCTTCAAAAACGTGTTCTGGACCGAAATAGGCCGACCAGGTCGACCTGTAGGGGGGAGGTCGACACTATAGTCGACCCCCATGGGGGAGGTTGACTCCTAGGTCGACCCCCTGGTCGACCTGGCCCCCAGGTCGACCCCCAGGTCGACCTGCCGAGTTCTGTGCTGACCGAAACCTTTTGAATCTTCTACAGGCCATAACTTCTTCATCTGGACTCCAATTTTCGAAAACTTGGACTCTATTTCATGTAAAATTTCGAGAGGAACGCAATGGTTATGTCCATTTTACCTAATTCCTGATTCTTAAATTAATTATCCTCATTTTACTATCTTTTCCGTTACACACACCGTTATCGAACTAATTTTTCTTCTCTTTCATGTATTAATTAATTCTTCTTATGCATCACCATTATTTACCTATCATAAGCATATTTTCATATATTTTATTTCATTTTTAATTATACTTAAAAATGTGGGGTGTTACATTTACAAGACAAATATATAAAGTAGTTCTTGAAATTTTATAACTTTATTACAGCAGAAAGAGAAATAAGTTTGGTTACATGACCATACCAAAACCCAAGTACACAAATATCAGTCTTATAAAAAATCCATCAGAATGCATAATTTTAAAGCCATAATCCGCAACAGAAAATGCCATAAATAGGTAGAATCAAATCCAAGCAATATTTCAAGCAGTTGGAACCTGAATCAAGCTCCTATGTTTCCACCCTGAGAACCTGGGGGGGAACGGAAGAAAAGAGGTGAAACAAACTAGGTCAGACATAAGTCTGGTGAGTTCAGTGACTTTCAGCATATAAACAGATAACAGTATCATGACATGCAAATAAAAGTAGATGAGAGATAACCATAATAGGAGTAGCAGGTTAACAAAAGAGACAGAATGATATAGGCTAAACTAAGCTTCTTACTTGGTTTTCACTCCTCTGCACTAATACTAGTATAACAGAATTAGGTGTTGTCCTAATATCTAAACAGAAAATAGAATGATTTCTTCAGAAACACAATGCTAGAAATGGGCCTTTACCACCTCACAGAGACAGACGTTCAAAAACAGAATGCTAGTAATGGGCATTTACCACCCGAACAGAGATAGATGGTACAGAAACAGAATGCTAGTAATGGGCCTTTACCACCCGGACAGAGATAGAAACATAATAACCCCTACGGAAATATAATATTAGAATTAGGTGTACACTAGTAATGGGCCTTTACCACCCCTAACAGAGGTACCACATAGAAACATACAGGTTTTACTACCCCAACAGAAACATACGCTACCCCAACAGAAACATACGGTACCACAACAGAAACAGACAAAACTAAGTGTACCCTAAATTCTACCCCAAGCGATCGGCTCCATAATAAGTAAATACCCTGTGCTGGCCCCATAGAAGGGTGTATCACTCCCTAAAGTGGAAACATATAGACACATACCTATTATAGATGTCACGGTGTCTTACATCCTCAGAGCAGACCGGATCCATGCACGCACGTGACCCAGTCGGAATGCGCATCAACACCCCTCGCCATTATCAGATTGAACTCTTACAATTAGTTCAGTAGGCGTGCCTGGACCCCTCTTAGTGTTGGATCATAGTTTTGATACCAGAAAGGGTTACTGACTAATATGGGTCCCAAACAACAGATGACACAAGTAATTACCCCTCTTAACCTTGTGTCCCCAGACTAACAAATTTCATATTAACTTGCTTATAGAATTCAGATGTATAAAGTCCAGATTATCTAGTTCTCAGATCAGACATAAAGGTTAATAGGTTTTCAAACTAATTGTGACGACAAGGAATTTCGCTCGATCCGAATCGATCGTTAAACCGACCAAGACCGTTTGAAACCCCTGATCATTTGAGAACAGGACAAATCAAAACGCAGACGGAAGAACCTTTCATTGTTATTACAACAATTCCATCAGATACAAGAATATACAAAGTATAAATGAATAAATTACATTTGATAAACATCAGAGATTACAATAAATTACATAGCGGCGGAAAATAATACAAAGCATAACTGAAGGTGATATACAGATACAGAGCTTTCCGGATATCATTCTAGCTGTAAACCAGGATCCTGTGAATATAAATCTGCAAAACCAAAACTACTATATGCCCGTGTGGAAAATAGGGGCACCCAGAGTTTAGATTAAAACAATAAACTCCAGGTCAGTCATGTGACTGGTGTGAGAACTAAAACAGTTATTAATCTTTATTTTATAATTCGGTAAATCAAGGGACCACGCCGTATAACACGGAACGGGTTTCCTCCGAAGAATACTCGTGCATAAAACAAATAGCGCAATGCTAAATAAAGAAAAATGAAGCTATTATAAGACCAAAGTCCCATCACACAATGCAACGCAAGCCGGAGGATAGGGTTTTTACCTTATAATAGCCAAAGCATGCTTGATACATTTAAAACACATTATTTGATACTATTATAAGTGTATAGTGTCAAAACAATTTCAATCATAAGTATCAATCATAGGCGGCATGAATGACCCATACCACTATGTCGCCATACTAGGTTCTACAAATAAAACCGCAATATCACGTATTGGAAATTGGATTTCCGTCATGATTCGAGGAAAGGGGCAAGCTCCTCTCCGTTCGAGACACTCTAGCAAATGTCTCAGGACCCCACTATGATCCTTGGATCTTCAGGGCCGGTCCTTACCTAACTTTGGAGGATTAGTTATTCTTGAGCACACGTTTCCCGGTCCTAACAGACCTATATCCGAGGCGCCTCACATTCCAACAACCACACAGGTGAAAAGTATATAAATGTCAGGGCTGGTTGGTCACTGACACCACCCTAGCTAGATAGAAACGTCGTGCTCTCCCTGCAGTCACTATCCCATTTTTGACTAATATCGAGGTGTGAGGCTCGCGAATTCATGTTATACACAAAGCTACGCCACACAGGCCGTGCTTTGATCATCAACCACAAGACTTTGCTTTTTAACAGAAGCCTTGATCAATTGCCACTTACGCGTGCCACACTGGCAATTCACTCCATGCGACAGATGTCCATCGATATACAACCTCTGAGCTCGTACGTCTCAGAGAAGGGCTTTAAGCAAGAGAATAAATTCTCCGCCGCCAAACAGATGTATATTTAATAGAGATCAATCGACACAGAATAAAATCCAATGTCAGACACACAATCTATTTACTAGTTCGTTCTTGGTCTAAACGAAACCGGTGGCACTTTCCTCGCATATCCATCGATCTCCAAGTACGTCTGAACGATCACCAACTGTTTCTCTCCTCTTGGGTATACGGCCCAATCGAGATCATCAGCAATCACCCAAACGATGTGAAGACTTCCGGTCTTCAACCACCGTCTTCATCTTCGACTCAACGTCGAATCAGTTATTCAGAATGGGATAAACCCGGTCTTTTTGAATAACCCGCGTATATAATAAACACGTGTTACACAAATACAACATACGCCTCATTCCAATTTAGAATATTCTTTTATTCACAAAATCACATTCTTAAGGAAAGGTTCCCATTAATTTTATCAAAGATAAATTCTTCTAAATTTATTCTTTAATCTTCCTTTGGGTATCATTATAAACCAAATTATGGTTTTCCAAACTAGTCGGGATTAGCAAATCACACAGAAGTAATTATTTATTTTATTTCCCAATCCCAACCTATTAATCCCAAGGAGAAAAACTGATAATACTCCATATCTAACACCACGGTGTTATCGGTAAAATTAATTACCATTTCACATTCAAATCTAATTAAAGATTTAACTATCGCTTTGGAGCAAAACTGGTGATACTCCATTCTCGATCCCTTTCCAAATTTGATAATTTAAATTATCAATTCACGTTTCAATCTAATTAAAGATTCATTAAAACTCCACTTAGTTTTAATCTTATCAAAAATCAATATCCTGTGTTTAACTGGGTTAAAGAACCAATGTCACCTAAAACATGATTCATGACAAACCCAAATCACATTTGATGTTAAATACAAGGCACTGAATAGAAAATATACCGGCTTGTATTCAATATCAATTTCTGAAATTAACAAATACCGTAGTGGAAATAACGATATAAATATATCTTTCAAATTCCCATAACAATATCTGTATAATCACAGAATCCAACATCGAAATATTCCAAAGACAATTTCGATTCAAATCCACTTCCACTTTATATATATTGGAAATTCTGGTTATTTTCCAAAACCAATTCAAATTCAATCTATTTATTTCAAAAATAAATTGATTTTAATTCTAGTTCAAAACTAGTTCATTTCGATAAAAATCTATTTTTATCATGTCAAATGTGGAGTTTTTCATCCCAGTTCTTTCCAATTCACATATTATGATTTTACACAAATTATTAATATTTTTAATAATTTTATCAAGGCCCGTATAGTCGATTACCATCAACGGCCATCGAACTGCACTTACAGCGACCTTTTCCAAATTTGATTTGGACATAATTCCAAATCCAACCGTTAGATTTCAAATTTCTAATATTCATTGGAAACCTCTTTTCGATACGAACCCAACGTTCCGGTTTTAGGAGAATCCGACGGTCGGATCTCCCGTAATGTCCGTTCGAAGTCAATGGTCGAAATTCACAAACTACCACGGCGCGGCGCGTTTTATTCAGGCCATTATATATAATATATATATATATATATTTCGTCGATTTCCTTTTAAAACATAATTTATAAATCGTTTTAAATTCGTTTTCAAAACCATTTCAACTCTATATTCAATTTCAAATCAAAATTGAATATTTCATATCATTACTATATAAATGATAATATTTTCAAAACGTTATATTTTGAAATCACTTCTTTTTCTATAATTATTTTAAAAATGAATATAATCGATATAAATATCGCTCACGTCAAAATGTCGCATCTCTAATCAACACGGCTTTATATATTTCACTAAATTTGTTATTCTATTCAACAAATGAATATTTATTCTATTCAACACGTGAATCTATATTTCTTTCAACACATGACTATTCTCAACACATGAGTACTGTCAACACCGGACTATTTTTGTTATGTAATATATTTTATAAAATTATGGTATCTATCGTTTGATTTTTAATCAGACTCCCACCGTAAAGTAGTTCTAATCTTAAATATGATAAAGATGTAAATTTTATTATTAAAATATTTTACTCAACACATAAATAGTTTCAAAACATGAACATCATCAACACATGACTATTTTTATATTCAACATATGAATTTTCTTTTATAATATTCATTATTTTCCCGATTGGAATGAGGCCCAATCAATTACCATATAACGTTAATTATATGGATTCCATACAACACATGTATATAATAGCAACGATAAACAATCAACCATCATCCAAAGTGCACCACACGACTGCATAAGCATTAAATATAAATAATTAATGCTTACACAGCCTGTCGACCAATTGATCAACATACAATTAAATAATTGGGATTAGTGTACGCCAAATATCATCCAAACACCCGTGTGGGGTTTCAAATCAACAAACACTGAATATTATTTGTGCAGTTGGGCGATGTGTAAAATTTACCGACCTAATCAATATTAGTCAAATCAGTGTATATAAACAAATCGGCCGATTTGTTTATAAATATTTATTTATTCACATTCACGTTAAAAATTATATTTTTAACGATAATTAATTTATTTCAACTATCTATATTTTATTATCGATTTCACATCAACATCACAAAAATTTCACAACACATCAAACAAGCATACAAGCCGTCCATGGTCTGTGGACGACGGGTGTCGGGTGCTACTAAGCACCGTTTGCATCCTAGTATATATATTTATAACTAGAAAAAGAAATTTAAAGTGAGGAGTTCTCACCAAAGCTATCCCAACTCCACAACACTTCAAATGTAGGAAATCATCACTGTTCTCGCCTTTTGTCACTTTCGTTGCCCGTAGCCACTACATATATAATAATCACATTTTTATATTGTTGCTATGTATATAAAAATCGTATTTTTACACCGCTACTATATAGAATCGCTACTATATAGACAAAAATTCTAATTTTACATCGCTAGTATATAGCTAAAAATTCTATTTTTTACAACGATGTTCCTATAATAAAGATTATATTTTTATTACGCTATTCCCTATATAAAGATTTCGTCTTTTCAAATATAAAGATTTCTCCTTTTCAAATATAAAGATTTCGCCTTTTCAAATATAAAGATTTCGCCTTTTCAAATATAAAAATCGAATTTTTATTGCAATGGCATCATTATAAAAATCGTATCTTTCCTACAAGAAAAATCCTATTTTATTCTCTAAAAATATAACTTTTCTATTCTAAAGATCTCAACTTTTAATTGTAAAAATATAGCTTTAACTTTTCTAAAAATATAAGCTTTGTATTATAAAAAATATAATCTTTACATTAACAATTAAAAACCATATTTTTATCGTGTTAAAAACTATGTTTTCATCGACAAAACAAAGCAAAAAATGAAACAAAATCAAAGGAGCAACAAAGAAAACTCACAGCGCAGGGTCTAAGGAGGGGGGGAGGGCTGCTCGCTGTCGGGGTGTGTCAGAGGAGGGAGAACAGGCGGAGTCGATGGTCGGGTGCCCTAGCAGGCGGCGGCGGCTCAGGGAAGAAAAGGGGGCGGTTTTGGTTCGCGGCGGCTTTGAGAAGAGGGGAAGGGAGGAGAAGATTGGGACGATAAGAATAAGGGGGGTTTCGGTTCGCGGTCGGCGGCGCTCCGCCGACGGGGCAGCGGCGGTCGGTATCACGCTGGGCGCGATTCCTTTTTTCTCTTTTTTTCGATCTGTAAATAATGAAAGGGGAGAGAGAATATATAAAGGAAATTATATTATTTTAAATTTCTAAAAAGCAACTGTTTATTTTCAACTCGAAATGATACCCACCGCCTATCGTCCATAGCTAATTACCCCCATTCCGAACAAAATGGGATATGTATCGAAAGCTGAATTGATCGTTTCGATCGGTTTTCGTCAAAATCAACATATAACTCTATATATTGAATTTGAACGTGCATTTCAACTTACTAGGGTCACATACGAACTCGAAAAATTCTAGAAAAATATTTTCTAGCATCGTACTGACGACAATGTCCTAACAAAACTAATTTCGTCGAATTCTGAGACCATTAGAAAAATGGTCATTTTCCAGTCGATTAAAATCAACTGAAACTGGTCAAACGCGTTTTCTTTGCCACGCTCACATATTGATTCGAAAAATTACGAAATTTGAAACCTAGCAATAACTTGACATCACGGATCCAACAAAAGTGGTTTCGTCGAAATCCGAGGTCGTTTGCAAAATGGCTATTTTTAAGGGCCTGAATTCCATAGCGACTATTCTGAATTTTCAACTGGGCATAACTTTTTATCCCGCTACGAAATTTTGATTTTTCGGATTCGTTGGAAAGATATTCACAATTAGATCCTATTATTTTTGGTTTTGCTAAAATCTGGTTTATTTTGCACCCGGAACATTCAATTGAAATTTGAAATCGAATTATCGAACTACCGCGCCATTTCCAATTCCTTTTGTAATTATAAATAAATATTTATATTCTAACGACGATCTGTATAATACATACGTTCTAATTCTATTCAAAATAAATTTCTTGTCGATATTATTTAAAATAATTCATTTTAAATGTTCAAAATTCGCTAAATTCGCCTAAATAAAAATTTTAAACTGGCTCGCATTTCCGGGTTGTTACATTCTCCCCTACATAAAACTTTTCGTCCCCGAAAAGGAACAAAGCCGAAAGTTGTTTAACTAATCAACTCAACTTTCATTCTTTTCTTTACGGCTTAAGTTCTTCAACTTTTCAGTTTCTAAGAACTTTCAAATTTTTCAAAAATTTGGCTAACACCCTAAATTTCCGAAAAATTTCACCATAACCTCCCCTGCACCGGGAGCACTGGGAAAATCCCGAAATTGCCATACAGTCCCTCTGATCTCAAAAAGAAAAAGAAAAAGAAAAAGCCAAGCGGCTAGCCAATCGGCTCATAAAATCATCATCACCCAAACAAAACAGTAAATTATGGTAAACATGTACCTATTTGTTGGGCAAACAAATTTTATTCTTCTGCTCTAGCCTCCTTGCTGTGACCTGTTCATAAATATATATGTACATCCAAGCAAATGCAATCATTTTTCAATACAGTTTACTATTTGGTTCAATTAGGCACAATGGTTCAAAATTATCAAACAAATAAACAAACAACACAACCATCAATCAGTTAGTGGATTATCGTTTCAAATTCATAATTTTGATACATATATACAGAAAATCATGTTTTTGATGCCAAATCACAACTATATTTTGGTTCTCACACAAGGCTAATGGAAATATATAGAAATCACACCTTCGAAACACGAACACAAATACTGATAATGCGACGGCATTACCAGAATTATCTCCGGGCGACTAGAGTGTAATTCTATATCAATCCAGTATATTAAAACTTCGAATATACTTTCATGACGCGTATATGCAAAATCTTTATATATTGGATTGTCCAAATTCAATACAAATAAAATATTCAAATACGTTTAAAACGATTTAAATTTTCAAAACAATATTGTTTTCAATTGAAAAATATACTCTTCCCACTCGTTCTAGGATACTACTGATCCTATCTCTAAAGAGTCATTCTAATTGGATATTACTAATCCAATATCTGATGAATTCTTTCGTAAGGTTCTAATGTGTCTTGTTCTCGAGCTCTGTAAACCAAAGCTCTAATACCAACTGTGACGACAAGGAATTTCGCTCAATCCGAATCGATCGTTAAACCAACCAAGGCCGTTCGAAACCTCTGATTGTTTGAGAACAGGACAAATTAGAACGCAGACGGAAGAACCTTTCATTGTTATTACAACAATTCCATCAGATACCAGAATATACAGAGTATAAATGAATAAATTACATTCGATAAACATCAGAGATTACAATAAATTACATAGCGGCGGAAAATAATACAAAGCACAACTGAAGGTGATATACGGATACAGAGCTTTCCGGATATCATTCCAACTGTAAACCAGGATCCTGTGAATATAAATCCGCAAAACCAAAACTACTAGCTGCCTGTGTGGAAAATAAGGGCACCCAGAGTTTAGGTTAAAACAATAAACTCCAGGTCAGTCATGTGACTGGTGTGAGAACTAAAACAGTTATTAATCTTTATTTTATAGTTCGGTAAATCAAGGGACCACGCCGTAAAACACGGAACGGGTTTCCTCCCAAGAATACCAGTGCATAAAACAAACAGCGTAATGCTAAATAAAGAAAAATGAAGCTATTATAAGACCCAAGTCCCATCACACAATGCAACGCAAGCCGGAGGATAGGGTTTTTACCTTATAATAGCCAAAGCATGCTTGATACATTTAAAACACATTATTTGATACTATTATAAGTGTATAGTGTCAAAAAAATTTCAATCATAAATATCAATCATAGGCGGCATGAATGACGCATACCACTATGTCGCCATACTAGGTTCTACAAATAAAAACGCAATATCATGTATTGGAAATTGGATTTCCGTCATGAGTCGAGGCAAGGGGCAAGCTTCTCTCCGTTCGAGACACTCTAGCAAATGTCTCAGGACCCACTATGATCCTAGGATCTTCAGAGCCGGTCCTCACCTAACTTTGGAGGATTAGTTATTCCTGAGCACATATTTCCTGGTCCTAACAGACCTATATCTGAGGCGCCTCGCATTCCAACAACCACACAGGTGAAAAGTATATAAATGTCAGGGCTGGTAGGTCACTGATACCACCCTAGCTAGAAAGAAACGTCGTGCTCTCCCTGTAGTGGCTATCCCGTTTTTGACTCATACCGAGGTGTGAGGCTCGCGAATTCACGCTATACACAAAGCTACGCCACATAGGCCATGCTTTGATCATCAACCACAAGACTTTGCTTTTCAACAGAAGCCTTGATCAATTTCCACTTACGCGTGCCACACTTGCAATTCACTCCATGTGACTGATGTCCATCGATATACAACCTCTGAGCTCGTACGTCTCAGAGAAGGGCGTTAAGCAAAAGAATAAATTCTCCGCCGCCAAACAGATGTATATTTAATAGAGATCAATCAACACAGAATAAAATCCAATGTCAGACACACAATCCATTTACAAGTTCTTTCTGGGTCTGAACGAAACTGGAGGCACTTTCCTCGCATATCCATCGATCTCCAAGTACGTCTGGACGATCACCAACTGTTTCTCTCCTCTTGGGTGTACGACCCAATCAAGATCATCAGCAATCACCCAAACGATGTGAAGACTTCCGGTCTTCAACCACCATCTTCATCTTCGACTCAACGTCGAATCAGTTATTCAGAATGGGATAAACCCGGTCTTTCTGAATAACCCGCGTATATAATAAACACGTGTTATACAAACACAACATACGCCTCATTCCAATTCAGAATATTCTTTTATTCAAAAAATCACATTCTTAGGGAAAGGTTCCCATTAATTTTATTAAAGATAAATTCTTCTAAATTTATTCTTTAATCTTTCTTTGGATGTTATTTCAAACCATGTTAAGGTTTTCCAAACTAGTCAGGATTAGCAAATCACACCAAAGTAATTATTTATTTTATTTCCCAATCCCAACCGATTCATCCCATGGAGCAAAACTGGTAATACTCCATATCTAACACCATGGTGTTATCGGTAAAATTAATTATCATTTCACGTTCAAATCTAATTAAAGATTTAACTATCGCTTTGGAGCAAAACTGGTGATACTCCATTCTCGATCCTTTCCAAATTTGATATTTTAAATTATCAATTCACGTTTCAATCTAATTAAAGATTCATTAAAACTCCACTTAATTTTAATCTTCTCAAAAATAAATATCCTGTCTTTAACTGGGTTAAAGGACCAATGCCACCTAAAACACGATTCACGGCAAACCCAAATCACATTTGATATTAAATACAAGGCTCAGAACATAAAATATACCGACTTATATTCAATATCAAATTCTGAAACTAACAAATACCGTAGTGGAAATAACGATATAAATATATCTTTGAAATTCCCATAACAATATCTGTATAATCACAGAATCCAACATCGAAATATTCCAAAGACAATTTCGATTCAAATCCACTTCCACTTTATATATATTGGAAATTCTGGTTATTTTCCAAAACCAATTCAAATTCAATCTATTTATTTCAAAAATAAATTGATTTTAATTCTAGTTCAAAACTAGTTCATTTCGATAAAAATCTATTTTTATCATGTCAGATGTGGAGTTTTTCATCCCAGTTCTTTCCAATTCACATATTATGATTTTACACAAATTATTAATATTTTTAATAATTTTATCAAGGCCCGTACAGTTGATTTCCATCAACGGCCATCGAACTGCACTTACAGCGACCTTTTCCAAATTTGATTTGGACATAATTCCAAATCCAACCGTTAGATTTCAAATTTCTAATATTAATTGGAAATCTCTTTTCGTTACAAACCCAACGGTTCCGTTTTTAGGAGAATCCGACGGTCGGATCTCCCGTAATGTCCGTTCGAAGTCAATGGTCGAAATTCACGAACTACCGCAGCGCGTTCTATTCAGGCCATTATATATATATATATATATATATATATATATATATATATATATATATATTATATATTTCGTCGATTTCCTTTTAAAATGTATTTTATAAATTCATTTTCAAAACCATTTCAACTCTATATTCAATTTCAAATCAAAATTGAATATTTCATATCATTACTATATAAATGATAATATTTTCAAAACGTTATATTTTGAAATCACTTCTTTTTCTATAATTATTTTAAAAACGAATATAATCGATATAAATATTGCTCACGTCAAAATGGCGCATCTCTAATCAACACGGCTTTATATATTTCACTAAATTCGTTATTCTATTCAACAAATGAATATTTATTCTATTCAACACATGAATCTATATTTCTTTCAACACATGACTAATCTCAACACATGAGTACTATCAACACCGGACTATTTTTGTTATGTAATATATTTTATAAAATTATGGTATCTATCGTTTGATTTTTAATCAGACTCCCACCGTAAAGTAGTTCTAATCTTAAATATGATAAAGATGTAAATTTTATTATTAAAATATTTTACTCAACACATAAATAGTTTCAACACATGAACATCGTCAACACATGACTATTTTTATATTCAACACATGAATTTTCTTTTATAATATTCATTATTTTCCCAATTGGAATGAGGCCCAATCAATTACCATATAACGTTAATTATATGGATTCCATACAATACATGTGTATAATAGCAACGATAAACAATCAACCATCATCCAAAGTGCACCACACGACTGCATAAGCATTAAATATAAATAATTAACGCTTACACAGCCTGTCGACCAGTCGATCGACATACAATTAAATAATTGGGATTAGTTACGCCAAATATCATCCAAACACCCGTGTGGGGTTTCAAATCAACAAACACCGAATATTATTTGTGCAGTTGGGCGATATGTAAAATTTACCGACCCAATCAATATTAGTCAAATCAGTGTATGTAAACAAATCGGCCGATTTGTTTATAAATATTTATTTATTCACATTCATGTCAAAAATTATATTTTTAACGATAATAGATTTATTTCAACTATCTATATTTTATTATCGATTTCACATCAACATCACAACAAATTTCACAACACATCAAACAAGCATACAAGCCGTCCATGGTCTGTGGATGACGGGTGTCGGGTGCTACTAAGCACCGTCTGCATCCTAGTATATATATTTATAAGTAGAAAAGGAAATTTAAAGTGTGGAGTTCTCACCAAAGCTATCCCAACTCCACGACACTTCAAATGTAGGAAATCATCACCGTTCTCGCATTTTGTCACTTTCGTTGCCCGTAGCCACTACACATATAAAAATCACATTTTTATATTGTTGCTATGTATATAAAAATCATATTTTTACACCGCTACTATATAGATGAAAATTCTATTTTTCCAACGCTACTATATAGATAAAAATTCTATTTTTACATCACTACTATATAGCTAAAAATTCTATTTTTTACAATGATGTTATATAATAAAGATTATATTTTTATTACGCTATTCCCGACATAAAGATTTCGCCTTTTCAAATATAAAGATTTCGCCTTTTCAAATATAAGATTTCGCCTTTTCAAAAATAAAGATTTCGGCTTTTCAAATATAAAGATTTCGCCTTTTCAAATATAAAGATTTCGCCTTTTCAAATATAAAAATCGAATTTTTATTGCTATGACATCACTATAAAAATCGTATCTTTCCTACAAGAAAAATCCTATTTTTTTCTCTAGAACTGTAACTTTTCTATTCTAAAGACCCCAACTTTTAATTGTTAAAATATAGCTTTAACTTTTCTAAAAATATAAGCTTTGTATTATAAAAAATACAATCTTTACATTAACAATTAAAAACCATATTTTTATCGTGTTAAAAACTATGTTTTCACCGACAAAACAAAGCATAAAATGAAACAAAATCAAAGGAGCAACAAAGAAAACTCACAGTGCAGGGTCTGAGGAGGAGGGGAGGGTTGCTCGCTGTCAGGGTGTGTCAGAGGAGGGAGAACAAATAGAGTCGGTGGTCGGTGCCCTAGCAGGCGGCGGCGGCTCAGGGAAGAAAAGGGGGGGCGGTTTTGGTTCACGGCGGCTTTGAGAAGAAGGAGGAGAAGATCGGGACGAGAAGAAGAAGGGGGGGTTTCGGTTTGCGGTCGACGCGCTCCGCCAATGGGGCAGCGGCGGTGGGTATCGCGCTGGGCGCAATTCCCCTTTTTCTCTTTTTTTTCGATTTGTAAATAATGAAAGGGGAGAGAGAATATATAAAGGAAATTATATTATTTTAAATTTCTAAAAAGCAACTTTTTATTTTCAGCTCGAAATGAGACCCACCGCCTGTCGTCCACAGCTAACTACCCTCATTCCGAACACAATGGGATATGTATCGTAAGCTGAATCGATCGTTTCGATCGGTTTTCGTCAAAATCAACATATAACTCTATATATTGAATTCGAACGCGCATTTCAATTTACTGGGGTCACATACGAACTCGAAAAATTCCAGAAAAATATTTTCTAGCATCGTACTGACGATACGTTCCTAACAAAACTAATTTCATCGAATTCTGAGACTGTTAGAAAAATGGCCATTTTCCAGTCGATTATAGTTAATTGAAAATGGTCAAACGCGTTTTCCTTTGCCACGCTCACATATTGATTCTAAAAATTACGAAATTTGAAACCTAGCAATAACTTGACATCACGAATCCAACAAAAGTGGTTTCATCGAAATCCGAGGTCGTTTGCAAAATGGCTATTTTAAGGGCCTGAATTCCATAGCGACTATTCTGAATTTTCAACTGGGCATAACTTTTTATCCCCGCTATGAAATTTTAATTTTTCGGATTCATTGGAAAGATATTCACAATTAGATCCTATTAATTTTGGTTTCGCTAAAATCCGGTTTATTTTGCACCCGGAACATTCAATTAAAATTTGAAATCGAATTATCGAACTACCGCGCTATTTCCAATTCCTTTAATAATTATAAATAAATATTTATATTCTAACGACGATCTATATAATATATACTTTCTAATTCTATTCAAAATAAATTTCTCGCCGATATTATTTAAAATAATTCATTTAAAATGTTCAAACTTCGCTAAATTCGCCTAAATAAAAATTTTGAACTGGCTCGCATTTCCGGGTTGTTACGCTAATGGATCAGATATACAGATTAACAAGTTTTCAGACTAACGGATCAGATATACAGATTATCAAGTTTTCAGACTAACTGATCAGATATACAGATTAACAGACTTACAGATTGTTTCACCTAACCTTGTATTGGGCCTATAGATTTTTAAATGGGTTTATTAGATTCATCAGCCCAGTTGATTTAACCTTATCCACCCAACATGTTTTGTTGCATTATATTTATCCTAGATTTGCAATAATTAATTCCTAATGCACACACCTCTCACATTAGGTCGGTAGCCTGTGGCCGCTGGATGTGCCGGGCGGTTCCAGGCAGACTTCTACCACAAGCCAGACCTAACCTTGTGTCTAAGCATCTTTTATGCCTACGACCCCTCACATTAGACTGACAGCTTGCAGTTGCTGGTTAAGCCGGTTGGGTCCGGGCAGGCTTCTACAGCAAACAGAGTCTAACCTCGTATCTCAGCATTCTTATTTCAGCTAACGTATTCATTCACAGATTATGCCAATATCAGACTAATTATGCCAATTCAACAAATTAATTTCTTTACAAGTTACAACAGAATTTCCAAAGTTCCATTAACATGTTTTTCTCAATTTTAGATTGAGCCTACAGATTTTCATACCCCAAATTACCATATTTAGTTTCAGCAGTTTTAGCAGATTAAGTAATTTAACTGATTTAATCATCCCTTAAAATTCCATTGACATACCTCGCCTAATTATAAAATTAAGCCTAATTTTACATGCCCAAATTATGGTCATAATTGACAATATAACATACGTCCCAAATTTTAGTTAAATTTGCATCGTACAGAATATTCTCTAAAAGCCCCAAATCATGATGCACAACATAAATTATGCCAAATTATAGCCGTTGATAACCGTGTATGTCAAATATCCAAAAGTCGGAATTAGGCGTATTCACATTTCTAATTATCCCTATTATAATATAGGTTTTTCAGGCCTAAGTCACATATCCTTTTCTTCTAAGTCATAGATCGTCATACAAAATACGCCCCAAATCTAGATCTTAAATTACAACATGTATTATGTCCTCAAAATCAAATCTTGAATTATAACATGCATTATGTCCCCAAATTACAAGTCATATGTTGTCATATAATAATTCTCTTTCTTCCAAATCATAAACCGTCATATATATTATGCCTAGATCTAAATCTTAAATTACAACATATACCCTTTTCTTAAATCAGTCAAAAATCAGTCATGTCCAGTTATGCATCATTCATTATTTTCCTCAAATTTAGTGTTCGTGCGCCAATATCTTATGAGATTTGGCTCAGGCTCATGGTAGCCTGGCTAAAGAACAGAAGGAAGGAAGAGATACAGAATAGTTACAATAATATTAATAAGATAGATCTACACAAAAAACAGATCTGATAAACAGGAATAAGATAGATCTACACAGAAAAACAGAACTGATAAACAAGAATATGCATAATCTCCAATTCTGATTTATAACCATGTCAAGATCATAATTAAATTTCATATCTGAAAATAACTATACTCACCTTGGTTGGATTCTAAAATAAAAAGGGTTGTAGTTGTTCTCTTTTAATCCTATTCAGATTGGAAGAAGAAGGAGCACTTGTTCTAGCTTAGGTTTCAGCAGAGTAACGACGCCATTGATTTATTTTAATATGAATTAGGGCAGAGTAAAGGTGTAATTAAATTGTGTGGAGAGAAAGTGAGGTTTGGGGGTGTTTAAATAGCTTAGGAGCAACAAATCTGGTCAGAACGGGCGTCTAAATGCAGAAAAACGAATCTGTCCATGGATCTCGAAAAGGGGGGATGTCGACCCCCAGGTCGACCCCATGGCCGACCTGTTCTACCCATGTCGAACCCCAGGTCGACCCCCTGGTCGACCTGGGTCCCTAGCGGGAATTTTCCCGCCCATCCCGGGTGTGTGTTTTGAATTTTGAATTCGGGCTGGTTTTTATTCTAAATTCCTGAAACTTCTAAGTGCCATAACTTCTTCATACGAAGTCAGATTTACGCAAACTCGGACTCTATCTCAAGCAGATTTCCGAGATGAACGCAATGGTGTAACACGTTTTCCTTAATTCTTCATTTAAAAATTAAGTATGCTTTGTTTTGTTACTTTTATGTTCACAGAAAATATGGGGTGTTACATTCTCCCCTCCTTAAATGATTTCGTCCCCGAAATCTTCAAGTTAAGAAGAACGTGTCCTAGCATCCAATCACCCATCTACTCAACCATCATCCACAAGAATCCATTTTGCTTAGAAAACTTCTAATGTTGTATGAACATTTGCAAAAGTGTGTGTATATGTCTCTTATCTAATGCAAAGATCAGGCGGTCTACTGATTCAGTTGACCTTCTTAATACGAATTATGTTAGTGCCATGAGTCCACTTGTGTATGCAAGAAATCCTATTTGATACACATCATCTCTATATGAGTGCATAACCATTCATCCGAATGCAACATCCATGTGATGAGTCAATCATTTTGCATCCACAAAAATCAAAAAATGCACACACATCCATATTCAGTATGAGAGTGTTTTTGAGCCGATCTAGTGCCTAGTGTGTGTATATGCATCCACGAGCAACCACTAGTAACCACTTGCATCCACTTGCAACCGTCAAACATAACATGTCTCAAACACATGTTTACACCCATTAGTTTCTACCTGAAGATCGAAGAATTGATCGATAGGATACAGCTGAGTGATAGAAGCAAGTACAAAAGTTCTATTCCCATTAGACATCGGTTAAGAGAATAAATCCCTAAGTATCAACCCCGAAGACCGAAATCAACATCAGATTGACACTCAGAGAATTATTCCCATTAAACAATGTCAAAACTGGAAATCTACTTCACGCTTCGAGTACTTATAGACTACTGGTACAGATCAGATTATCAAATGATTCTTAGGAAACTAAGCATGATAAAACCCAACCATACCCCACAAAACCAGAATGTATGCATCATAGTCAACTTAACGCCTAACACAGATACCCTCAAACCCCAACTTATCACAAACAGATGAGTCGTACCCCTTATGGTGTTTGAAACCAAAGCGGGTTCAGAAACAAGACTAGTATTAAAGTGCAGAGTCTCAGTTACCGAATCAAAATGCCAGAATCAAAAAGAGTTTTATCTCAATAATCAGATAAGGAAATTAAATCTTCTACAGAAATTTTCCTATCTCTACCCTATCTACCAGTCACGTGAGCATTCGCCTGCCCTCCAGAAGTAGGTTCTGCCCTCTGCCCTTGCCCACGTCGGGCTGTCCCTAGTGAAGTATCCCATTTCTCCACAATTGAAGCAAGCGCCCTTCCTCTTTATACAATCCTTATTCAGATGAGTCAAGCTTCCACAAGTAAAGCACTTTTTCTCCTTCTTATCTTCAGACTTTTCATTCTTCTTTTGTGTTTTCTTTTTGGGCCACTCTTTCTTGTTCTGTGGTCCTTCGAGCTTTTCTTCTTTCTTCTCACTTTTGGCTTCCTCTTCATGCATTAACGCCATGTCAACCAATTTCTTGAAGGTAGCCCCAGAGGAATGTGAGTCATAGCCAACCCGTGTAGCGGTTCATTCAAACCTTTAACGAATCTCAGGGCCTTCTTTTCAGGTGTGTTCACCAAGTCTCAGCCGAATCTCGCCAACTGATTGAACTTGTTGACGTGCTCCTTTACTGATAAATTCCCTTGCTTCAATGCCAAGAACCTCTCCATGTATAAATTCTCTTCTGCTCGTGAGAGAAATTTCATCTCGGACCTACGCCTGAAATCCATCCATGTCTCCATTGGACGCTCTCCACTCGTGACCTCCCACCAAAACGAGGCTTCGTCCTTCATTAACCAAGCAGCTAATTAGACCTTCCTTCCATCTTCTATCTCGAAGATACCAAACAAATCTTCCACCTCCTAAAGCCAATTTCGAGCTTCAACAAACGTGTCTGACCCATGAAAAGGTTTCCCGCCCATTGCCTGAAAGTCCTTGCATATCTTGGAAAAAGTATCCACGCGGAGGGGGGAGGAGGAACGTTTGCTGGGCCTGCAGCGGTGGCCATTGCCTCCAGATACCTTCTGAACCAAGTTGGTATCGGTATGCCTTCGGGTATCTCGGGTACCCCAGAAATGCTGAAAAGAAAAAGGAAGAGATTCAAAACAGAGAAGTAAAGGAAAGATATATGGCTTTTAGGGATTATGTTTTTTAAATTAAACTCTACTTTTGAAAATACTTCCTTTTTTAAAAAAAATCCTTTTTGAAAATAATTTTCAAAATCTTTTTATCAAATCTGGTAACCTTCATCTATGATACCAAGTGTAACACCCCTCTTCCGTTAAGGTCACTCACAAAGGGAATGCCTTAACTTCGGTGGAACATTATAAGTAAACAGAACAGAAATTTACAAGACAGATATGTAAAGTAGTACTTGAAAAATTTATAACTTTATTACAGCAGAAACAGAAATAAGTTTGGTTACATCACAATACCAGAACCCAAGTACACAAATATCAGTCTTATACAAAATCCTTCAGAATGCATAATTTTAAAGCCATAATCCCCAATAGAGAATGCCATAAACAGGTAGAATCAAAGCCAAGCAATATTTCAAGCACTTCTAGCACTTCAAGCAGTTGGAACCTGAATCAAGCTCCTATGTTTACACCCTGAGAACCTGGGAGGGGGGGTGGAGGTGAACGGAAGAAAAGATGCGAAACAAACTAGGTCATACATAAGTCTGGTGAGTCAAGTGACTTTCAGCATATAAACAGATAACAATATCCTGACATGTAAATAAAACTGGGTGAGAGATAACCATAATAGGAGTAGCAGGTTAACAGAAGAGACAGAATGATATAGGCTAAACTAAGCTTCTTGCTTGGTTTTCACTCCTCTGCACTAATACTAGTATAACAGAATTAGGTGTTGTCCTAATGTCTAAACAGAAAATAGAATGATCTCTTCAGAAACACGATGCTAGAAATGGGCCTTTACCACCCTAACAAAGATAGACGTTCAGAAACAGAATGCTAGTAATGGGCCTTTACCACCCGAATAGAGACAGATGGTACAGAAACAAAATGCTAGTAATGGGCTTTACCAACCGAACAGAGATAGAAACAGAACAACCTTATGGAATCAGAATATTAGAATTTCGTGTACACTAGTAATGGGCCTTTACCACCCCAACAGACTGTACCACATAGAAACAGATAGGTGTTACCACCCCAACAGAAACAGATGGTACCCAATAGAAATAGACAGAACTAAGTGTACCCTAAATTCTACCCCGAGCGATCGGCTCCCTAATTCATAAATACCCTTTGCCGGCCCCACAGAAGGGTGTATCACTCCATAAAGTGGCTACCTATAGACACATACCTATTTACAGATGTCATGGTGTCTTACACCCTCAGAGCAGACCGGATCCATGCACGCACATGACCCGGTTGGAATGTGCCATCAACACCCCTCGCCATTATCAGAGTGAACCTCTTACAATTAGTTCAGTAAGCGTTCCCAGACCCCTCTTAGTGTTGGGTCATAGATTTGATACCAGAAAGGGTTACTGACTAATATGGGTCCCAAGAAAAGATGACACAAGTAATTACCCCTCCTAATCATGTATCCCTAGACTAATAGATTTCAGATTAACTTGCTTACATATTTCAGATGTATAAAGTCCAGATTAACTAGTTCTCAGATCAGACATACAGGTTAACAAGTTTTTAGACTACTGGATCAGATATATAGATTAACAAGTTTTCAGACTAATGGATCAGATATATAGGTTAGCAAGTTTTCAGACTAACGGATCAGATATACAGATTAGCAGACTTACATATTGTTTCACCTAACCTTGTATTGGGCCTAAAGATTTTCAAACGGATTATTAGATTCATTAGTCCAGTTGATTTAACCTTATACACCCAACACATTTTTAGGCATCATATTTATCCAAGATTTGCATTAATTAATTACTAATGCACAGACCTCTCACATTAGGTCGGTAGCTTGTGGCCGCTGGATGTGCCGAGCGGTTCTGGGAAGACTTTTTCCATAAGCCAGACCTAACCTCGTGTCTAAGCATCTTTTTGCCTATGACCCCACACATTAGAATGGCAGTTTGCGGTTGCTGGTTAAGCCGGTTGGGTCCGGGCAGGCTTCTACTACAAATAGAGTCTAACCTCATGTCTTAGCATTTTTATTTTAGCTAACGTATTCATTCACAGGTTATGCCAATATCAGACTAATTATGCCAATTCAACAAATTAGCTTCTTTA
This sequence comes from Allium sativum, assembly GCA_030737875.1. Classification (NCBI taxonomy): domain Eukaryota; kingdom Viridiplantae; phylum Streptophyta; class Magnoliopsida; order Asparagales; family Amaryllidaceae; genus Allium; species Allium sativum. The sequence goes on from CM060926.1 coordinate 613,316,027, forward strand.
CAAGTTACAGCAGATTTTCCAAAGTTCCATTAACATGTTTTGCTCAAATTTAGATCGAGCCTACAGATTTTCATACCAAAATTACCGTATTCAGTTTCAACAGATTTAGCAAATTAAGCAATTTAACAGATTTAATCAACCCTTAAAATTCCATTGACATACCTCGCCTATTCATAAAATTAAGCCTAATTTTACATGCCCAAATTATGGTCATAATTCACAATATAACATACGTCCCAAATTTTAGTTAAATTTGCATCGTACAGAATATTCTCTAAAAACCCCAAATCATGATGCATAATATAAATTATGCCAAATTATAGCCGTTACTTACCGCATATGTCAAATATCCAAAAGTCGAAATTAGGCATATTCATATTTATAATTATCCCTATTATAATATAGGTTTTTCAGGCCTAAGTCACATATCCTTTTCTTCTAAGTCATAGATCGTCATATAAAATACGCCCCAAATCTAGATCTTAAATTACAACACATATTATGTCCTCAAAATCAGATCTTGAATTATAAAATGCATTATGTCCCAAAATTAAAAGTCATATGTTGTTATACAATAATTCTCCTTCTTCCAAATCATGAACCGTCATATATAGTATGCCTAGTTCTAAATCTTAAATTACAACATATACCCTTTTCTTAAATCAGTCACAAATCAATCATGTCCAATTATGCATCATTCATTATTTTCCCCAAATTTAGCATTCGTGCATCAATCTCTTATGAGATTTGGCTCAGGCTCGTGGTAGCCTGGCTATAGAACAGAAGGAAGGAAGAGATGCAGAATAGTTACAATAATATTAATAAGAGAGATCTACACAGAAAAACAGGTCTGATAAAACAGGAATAAGATAGATCTACACAGAAAAATAGATCTGATAAACAAGAATATGCATAATCTCCAATTTAAATTTATAACCATGTCAAGATCATAATTAAATTTCATATCTGAAAATAACTGTACTCACCTTGGTTGGATTCTAAAAGAAAAAGGGTTGTAGTTGTTCTCTTTTAATCCTATTCAGACTGGAAGAAGAAGGAGCACTCGTTCTAGCTTAGGTTTCAGCAGAGTAACGATGCCATTGATTTATTTTAATATGAATTAGGGCAGAGTAAAGGCGTAATGAAATTGTGTGGAGAGAAAGTGAGGTTTGGGGGTGTTTAAATAGCTTAGGAGCAACGAATCTGGTCAGAACGGGCATCTAAATGCAGAAAAACGAATTTATCCACGGATCTGGAAAAGGGGGGAGGTCGGCCCCCAGGTCGACCCCCTAGTCGACCTGGGTCCTGGGCGGGAATTTTCCTGCCCAGCCCAGGTTTGTGTTTTGAATTTCGAACTTTGAATTTTGAATTCGGGTTGGTTTTTATTCTAAATTCCTAAAAGTTCAAAGTGTCATAACTTTTTCATATGAAGTCCGATTTACGCAAACTCGGACTCTATCTCAAGCAGAATTCCAAGACGAACGCAATGGCGTAACCCATTTTCCTTAATTCTTCTTTTAAAAATTAAGTATATTTTGTTTTGTTACTTTTATGTTCACAGAAAATACGGGGTGTTACAACTAACCATTCTCACGACATGTGAAATGTCAGGTTATGTACACACCATCGCATACATAAGACTCCCCATGGCATTAGCATACAGTACATTTTCCATAAATTGAATTTCATCATTAAAAGAAGGACACATAGTTGCATTTAACTTAAAATGAGCAGCCAAAGGTGTACTCACTGTTTTGGTGCTCTCATTAATGCCAAACTTCTTTAGTACCTTCTTCAAATATGCCTTTTGAGATAAACATACTTTGCCATTCATCTTATCTCTTCGAATTTCCATGCCAAGAATTTTCTTAACATCTCCAAGATCCTTCATTTCAAATTCAGCCGACAACCTGCATTTCAATTTGTCAATTTCAGATTTGCAAGTCGATGCAATGAGCATATCATCTACATATAAAAGCAAATAAATAAAAGTACCATCACTTAGCTTTTTCAAATAAACACAATGATCATGGTGGCTTCTAGTGTATTCTTGATGTAACATAAAACGATCAAATCATTTATACCAATGTCTCGAAGATTGTTTCAATCCATACAATGATTTATTTCAACTTACACACAAGATCCTCTCCACCGTAAGCTTTGAATCCACTTGGCTGACACAAATAAATTTCCTCCTCTAAGTCGCCATGTAAAAACACTGTTTTTACATCCATTTGAACAAGGTTCAAATCATATTGTGCTACCAAGGCTAACAAAATACGAATAGAGGAGTGTTTCAAAACTGGAGAAAACACTTCATTATAGTCAATTCCCTCCTTTTGTGCATAGCCTTTTGCAACTAGTCTAGCCTTATAGCGGACCTCATTCTTCTTTACTCCTTCTTTCTTTGCATATACACACTTACATCCAATTGATTTCTTGCCTTTTGGAAGTTTGGTAAGAACCCAAGTGTCATTCTGGTGAAGAGATGTCATTTCTTTACTCATAGCCTCTTTCCATTCCTCACATTCAACACTATGAATAGCATGCGTATATGTTTCAGGAATTCCTTTATCATTAACAGACAAAGCATAGGTTACACAATCTCGAAACCTCCCTGGTTTCTTGATATCTCTTCTTGGTCTGTTAGTAGCAATCGATTTTCTGAACATTCATCTCTGTTTCTGCTTGTGAATCATCAGCACTACTCGGATCAGCAGTGTTTTCATCAATTTCAGCATCAAGTTCTATCATTTCAATAGCAGTTTTTGATGTTTCAGGAGCAGTTTTTGATAGTTCAGCAGCAGTTTTTGACATTTCAGCAGCAGTTTTTGACCTTTCAGCAGCAGTTTTTGATAGTTCAGCATCACCTGGAGCTTGCGATACAACATCAAACTTCAAACATTGCACACTTTTGGGACTGTTGGCGCTGTTAGAGCAGTTGTTTCTAATTTCTGTCAGCTTAGCATCATTTGACTTCAATATAGCAGCTTCATTGAATGTAACATCTCTACTTATGATCATCTTCTTTTCAACAGGATTCCATAGTTTGAATCCTTTGACACCACTCTTCATGCAAACAAATATTGATTCAATGGCACGTGCACCAAGATTATTGTCCTTCACATGATACCAAGCAGGACAACCAAATACATGAATCATATCGTAGTCATAAGCAAGCTTACCGTACCATACTTCCATAGTTGTTTTTCCTTCTAATGCGGATGAAGGAAACCGATTGATAATGAAACATGCATACGTAACAGCTTCAGCCCAGAATGCTTTGCTCAAACCCGAATTTGATAACATACATCGTATTCTCTCTAGCAATGTGCGATTCATCCTTTCTACAACTCCGTTTTGTTGTGGCATTTCTCTAACAGTAAAATGCCTTTTAATTCCCTCGTCTTGATATACTTTGTGAAATGGATCACTGTGTACTCTCCACCGTTGTCGGAACGAAGCACTTTGAGTTTTCTACCCGTTTGAGTCTCAACGGTTTTCTTCCATTTCACAAATATTTCCAGAACATCGCTTTTTTCTTTCATAACATACACCCATACATGCCTAGAAAAATCATCAATAAAAGATACAAACCAATGCTTACCTCCCAAAGATGCATTTTGGAAGGACACCATACATCCGAGTGTACATAATCGAGAACACCACTAGATTTATGCATTCCTTTGCTGAAAATGAGACCTGGTCTTCTTGCCTTTCACACAATGTTCGCAGAAATCAAGCTTACTAGCAGTAGCCCCTTTCAACAAATTTTGTTGTATCAAAGTGTTTAATGACTTCTCACCTAGATGTGCAAGTCTCATATGACATAGCATTGACATTTCTTTAGATGCAACTTCACTTTGTTCAGCTGTAGCAACATCTCCAATCACCGTACTTCCATTCAAGTAATATAAATTGTGACGACTTGTACCTTTCATAATGACCATAGCACCAGAAATCACTTTCATAACACCATTTCGACCATCAAGTATAAGCCCCTTGGATTCAAGCATCCCTAAAGAAATCAAATTCTTTTTCATACTTGGCACACATCTCACATTTTTCAATTTTCTAATTATCCCATCATGCAACTTTAGTTGAATGCTTCCAATACCCACAATGCTACAAGAATGATTGTTTTCCCATCAATACTTCACCTTCAAATTTTGTAAAACTTGAGAACCATTCTCTATTTGGAGTCACATGAAAATTAGCTCCCGAGTCTAGTACCCACTCATCATCTTCTGCCAAAAGAATTGAAGGCACTGTGATTAAGGAAAAATCCGATTCAGCCCCAACATCTTTGTTGGACTGCACAATGTTTGCTGCGTTTTTCTTTTTCTTGTCTCGCTCCTTCACTTTCGGACAATTTTTAGCCCAGTGGCCTTTCTCATGACACCATGCACATTCATCTTTAGCTAAACGGCCCTTTCCTTTAGGCGGTCCTCTACTTTTATCACGATTTTAGCCAATATTTTTCTTGCGGTCATTTTTCCTGCCCCTCACTACTAGAGTGTCACCACTATCTTCTCTAGAGATGTCATCTCTATGCATCTTACGAAATTCTTCACTACATAATGCGGTGACAACTTCATCATAAGTGAGCATGTCTTAGCCATGAACCAATGATTTGATTACGGGCTCATATTTCTCTGAAAGAAAATTCACCAAACATATAGCCTTTTCATCATCTAGAATGACCTCATCATAATTGACCAGGTCGGTTAAAAGCTTATTGAAGGAATCTATGTGCTCCGTTAGTGTTGCATCTTTCTTCATATTAAACGAATACAAATTTCTCTTCAAATGAATTCGGTTTGCCATATTTATCACAAGGTACTTTAGTTCAAGCTTCTCTCACAACACTTTTGGAGAGGTTTCATGTTGGTAGTCCACTCTAATATGGGCCTCTAGGCCGCCCCTAATCGCAGCCAAGCAAAGCCGCTGATTCTTCTCCCACTGTTTGTTGGACCATTCATCATGCTTCTCTGCTCCCAAGCAAGCTTCTAGATCCAAGCTTTCAAGAGCATCGGCCACATCAGTCCTCCATAAGCTGAAGTTATTGGTACCATTGAACTTATCTACCTCTAACCTTGCTCTATGATAAACCATTCTCTCCTCTTTTGGTGCTTGAACAATTTCAATAGTCGTAGATGGACTGGATTCATTCATATTCAGCACAAACACCTTTCAGGAATAAACACAAACACCTTCTGTGCACTCAAATAAACACAATCACACCTCCGGAAACTGAAACCGGGTGCTCTGATACCAATTGTAGATCAGAGGATCTAAACACAGCGGAAGTATACTTTGATAGTATCTATATTGTAACTATAAAGTACCGAAAACAAAACTGAAAATGAAATAACACAAGGGTTTAATGTGGTTTGGCAATAGCCTACATCCACGGGCAAGAGAGAATGATTTTATTTCTTACGGTGGAGAAGCAAAGGGAGAGATACATACAGTTTTTTTTCTCACAAACTATCATGGCTGCTGGAAAAAACCTTCACACATTTCACTTGGTCTTTTTTTCTCTCACAGTCACTCATCTTGCGTGACACAACACATATAAGTGAATAGGTTCACTTGGGCTTTAACTCGTATTCAGCCCACATAAGAAAAACATTGCACCAAATAAATGTTCAACTGCACATGCTTTATGCGTGAGCCATATTCCACGAATATAATATTATTCTATTATATAGTATTTAATAACTTATGAATATTATACATATATATAAATATATCTGATGATTTATAATACCATTTGAAACATAAAATGATTATGTAGTTTTGAGAGTTTAAGGTAAATACATTGAAGATTTTTTTTCTTTTGAAAACTATAATAATATCGATTTACTGTGGAGTATATATTATTTTGGGTAAATTGATTTTTAGTTTCAAAAGTGAACAAGCAAGTAAATTTTACATAACGAACTACAGATTTTTCAAGGTATAAAGTGCAATGGAACATAGTGAGTCTTATCTAGATGAAAAAAGCAAGCAAATTTTACATAATAAACTATCCAGTTGAAAATTGTCTATATGAGAAAAATGGAAAAAAAGATTTAGTTTTGTAATTATTGATTTTGTGATTTATTATTTGATGTGATTTTATATGGTTGATGATATATTTATTATCAAAGCAGACTGATTTCCTCCATATTTCATTTTCCCATGAATTATGATGTCTTAATGGTTACTTATGGAAATTTACTTTATCCTAGATGCACATTGCTATACTTACACACATATATAAATATGTTGTTTTTAAATATTTGAGTACCCTTGGTAGTGGTAATATGTTGTTATTTCTTGTTTATGTTATGTTACCCTTATAACATATTCTTGATTAGATATAGTGTGACCTTTTTGTTGCTATATCATGCTTGACCCAGTCTGACACATTTTAGGCATAGGAATGACTTGGTCATGATGTATTTTATTAGGATTAGAGGAGATTTATATTAGGAATTATTATATTATACTTATATGACATGAATGTAATGTATGTGTGTGACGATCGCCCTAATTGTTGCTTAAATAACCAAACAATGCACTGCTAGAATGCTTGACCAATATATTAGGGTTGAAATAAGAAAATGCAACATCACATATCGTATATCTCATGGCGCATGGATAAAATCCAATATTATCCATACAACAAAACATACAGTAATGATATTGTGAACTAATATCCTCGTAGTTATACATAAGTTATTACAGAGTATACGATAGAATCAGTTCAAATAATTGTCTCAACAAAATGTGTTAGGATTGCCTCGCATGTTGTTAAGGAGGAATGATGGTTTGGATACAATAGTCCCACATCACATAATATATTGAAGGAATTGTGTACAAATATGAGCTGATATGCACGTATTATCAGGGATTCCTTTTGTTATATAGGAGTTGTGTGCAAGCTCATATGCGTGCAAGGAAGGGGGGCTTTGTTCTGACCGTCGTTACATAACAGTGGTATCGGTGCCGAAGGTTAGGGGTTGGGCCATGCGGGAAAGGCAGTGCTCTCAAAATATACTCGTAGGATGCAAGTAAAGAGGGATACTGTTAGGATTTTCTCACATGTTGTTAAGGAGGAATGATGGTTTTAATACAATAGTCCCACATCACGGAATATATTGAAGGAATTGTGTAAAATACGAGCTAGTATGCACGTAATACTAGGGATTCCTTTTGTTATATGGGAGTTGTGTGCCAGCTCATACGCGTGCAAGGAAGGGGGCTTTGTTCCGACCGTAGTTACATAACAAAATGAAGTAAGAAGCATTATTAAGGCTCCATGGTATGACACAATAGAAAACATAAAAATCCACAATACTACATGATACCTTCATCAGGCCTATCCTTTTCATTGTTATTTCATCACCTAAACCTACTAACTAGTGCACCATTTAAGTGTGCCTTAGATAATAAGAAGCTAAACATAGAACTTTAGGTCAGACATTAGCCTAAAGTAGGAACAAAGACACAAAAGTCATGTCTGACCTATCCTCGAAACCAAAGATTTAGCAAATAACAATATAATATGCTATTGAATAATACCATAAATGTAACATATACAGAATAGAATGGAAAATGTCTATAAAGCACTATCTCCAATACTACTCCCCACGATATCTCTAAGTGATAACCTATTAAAGAAAGCAACCAATGCAATCATAAAAACCATATTATCCATTAAGGAATCCTAGTTTTTCCTCCATTCTCCCTTAGTATACAATAACACATAACCCACATTTTAGGAACTAATAGGAACTCTAGTTTTCTACGTACCGCTCATATCATATATCCCAAGGACTGATATGTGTTTCATATTCTTAAAGCTAGATATCATACCTAAATTCAATGGTCTAGCTTATGCAATTTCTCAATTGACCAATGGACGTCCCTATTTACAATACCTCTTCTTTAAGTATAATAGAAAACACTCTGAACTATCAGTGATTCCATAACACAAACATTCATGTCGTCATTTCTACTCAATCCAGTTTCCATTAACCAAGAAGCCACAATGTTCTCATTCATGGCTTACTCCTTTATCATGATGGTGTCTTCGATACCTATTCACACCATGAGCCAATAACCAAGATAAATAGTTTTCGTCATGTTTTTACATTTCCATCCATCCTTAGTCTGAACAAGCAATCACCTCCAACATGATCTACCAAACAAATAATCCATCCCATAGAAGTTCCACTGTCATAGATCCACTTTAATAACTCATTACCATGTTTATGCCTTAACTCAGCCTTGATCTAACGCTTGGACAATTTTGGCTAACTCTTATTCCACACTCTGAATCCTTTATTCCTAAATGCTCTAGGACCTAACCTATCTATCATATTTACTTGGCCTTCACTAAAAATCGTTATCTTTAAGTTTTAGAAATAATTTCCCTAACTTCCATCACTTAGCTAATCTCCTTCATTTTGCCATAGACAACCTCTACTAGTAAAGTTGTTCTCATCAATCAAGTTGAATAATGCACACGAGTAATCATGGCAACTCGACTTCGACCTATCAACATAACTCGGTGCTAAGTTAAGCCATTAGTTCCCAATGAGGCATGACTCATAATGTATGCTTCTGCTATGATCCAACGCATCTTCTCCAAGTTTCGTCCAATTTCGACTATATTTGCCTCCGGTTTGTTTAATTCACAAACTTACCTTTCTAAACGTCCAATATACTAGCAAAAAATATCAATAGCACTACGAATAAGCATAGAATAACATACACAAACATCCATTTGAAATAAACGAAACATAAGAATGTGATAAAAAAGAAATTCTAATTTTTATCTACATACTACATGAATATGGTGAATTTCTAAACTATTTTAAGTCATGTGCATATGCTAATGTGTAACTAGAGTAGAAAAAGATATCATTGTCAAAATCATACAATTAAATTATATAAACATGAATAAGATAGTGAGAAGGCATATGCCACTCACTAACTACCCTATTCAACTAATTTAAGTGTAGATAAAAAAGCAGACAACAATGAGAAGCACTCCAAATAAACCATACTAATGATCCCTATCTTATAATCGATGATGTACATTATTCTATAATCTAATTTGATTTAAAGAGAAATATAGATGATTTTAAATGAAATTATGGCTAATTGGGGTTTAGATCTGATCTTTGAAAGAGCGAAAGTTTTATTTTGACTCCTATAACCTCCTAGTTACAATAATCTCATATTAGACCAATGACCTATATTTGGGCTTAATTATTACGCACTAATACATATCGAAGATGTGTCTAAACTTAAAGCTATTGTATATAACAATTACATGATTTTTGTTTGATGATAACACACACACGCACACACACACACACGCACACACACACACACACATATATGTATATGTATATATGTATATTATAAAGTGAAAATTAGGCTAGGGTCCTTATTTAAGTTTAAAATTAATGCCACACCCCCCCCCCAAAGTTTACATACATATCTGGTCCCCAAAATGAAGCTGGCACCCAAATTTTATTATCCCTTTCACATCTTCCCATTCCCCTTTCGCCTTTTCCCTTTTGAAACTAAAAAAAATGCGCCAAACACTAAAAAAAAGGAAATATTTCCAGAAACATTCGCCAAAAAAAAAGTTGCATACTTTTTTGCAGCAATGTCTGAAAAGTAGCATACATACATGCATATATTCATACAATGTATTTCTGATAAAAATCTGGACCAATATACGCATACATGTATGCAACTATAACAAAATAATTGTATACATGTATGCATACCAAGTTGAACTGAGATTCATGTGTTACGAAAAGTTGCATGCATGAATGCAACTATTTTGTATATATGCATGCATGTGCGCAACAAATTTAAAAGGGATGACGGCTTCTGAATATGTGCATAGATGCATGCATGTATTCTATACAAGAGCATAAATGTGTGCAACAATGTCTGAAACTGCTATATGCTTGAAAAAACAGCCCAAATTTGAATATATGTATAAAAGGATGCATATAATGATGTTTAGCTGCATATATGTATGCATTTATACTGCAGTTGGACGTAAAACTGAAATATAAGCATGATTGTATGCAACTATTTATGAATAGTTGCATCTTTTGATGCAAAAACTTGTTGTTTCGTTGATTTTGTGTTATTTTGGATTTTGATGTGGTTTTTGATTGTTTTAACACCTGATTTTTTGGCATGTACGTGTTTTATTTAATACTTAATTTTCGTGATTTTTTTATATTTTTTATATGTTTTTGAAAAATAAGGACCGAATTTACAATAAGTTTAGGACCAGATATGACCCTAATTTTGAAACTTAATAGGGACCTGTGACAAACTAAATGTGTTTGCAATTGTACTATTCTATTACATCACATATAGAAATAAATATTTATAATTGAACAGAATGCTACTACACAAGAATTTAAATATTCAAATAGTATTTTATTTAAATAAAAATATTTATTTTCAATATTTCACATAGTACAATTTTTATAACTCCACTATTGTACATCTTTGTAATACAATCCATTCAATTTCAATTGTCACATTAGTTCTTCACCACAACACTCAGTTGTACAGACTCATATATACATTCACATTCACTCAGTTCACTCATATACATTAGGGGTGGAATCGGTTCGATACCAGAACTTTGTAGTCATAACCATTACCGTACGACTTTATATGGTAATAGAAAAATCATACCATTACCAACCAAAAAAATCGGTTACCAATAGTTTCGTTTATGGTTGGTAATGGTTGGTAGTGGTCGATAATGAGTTTTTACCATTCAATAGTATGAGATCTTTTTGTTTACAACATTTCACGTTAAAATATTAAATATCAATTTGTTTTTTGTTATTACATTATTATTTATATCTTATTTTACGTAGTCAAACATGCCTGAAAACTTTATGGATGAACAAAAATACCATTTAAATTATACCGTTTCTAAGGTATATAATAAAAATTGCATTCAGTCTTGTATTGTACTAGTGTTTTTCTCGGTATTTTATTAAATCATTACATATTAAAATTTCTTCATTATGTAATAAACATATATGTGGTAGGTAAGGTAAATTACCATTTTCAATGCTCAATTACCATTACCGTACCGCATATTTTCATGTGGTTTGGCATACCGTACCAATCAAATTGGTTACCGATTGTGCGGTGCCACTTTCGTTAGTAGCGGTTGGTAATGGCTGGTAAGTGGTAATATGGTAAAATTTTCCAGCCCTATATACACTCATTCAGTCATTGACACTCAATTTTGTCTTCTGTCTGGCAATCCAGTCACCTAGATACCAGAAACAGAAACAAATACAGTAAACTAGAACAAAATATTTTTAAATTCTATCAGATATAAATTTATTTTTAAAAAAATTATTTTTCTCAGAATTTTGGTGTGTTTCTCATCATATTTCTTGACTTGGTCTGATATGCATATTCATCCATCTGTGTCTAGATTGCTTGTGATATTCACAGTGCTTCATTGTAAATATCACAAGGTAGACAGTGTCTCTAGTGCTCTCACACACACATTAATATATATATATATATATATATATATATATTCTGCACATACACAATACATGTATACACATACATGTGTATGTATAGACACATATTTTTTGTGTAGGAGCAATATGCTCAAATATTAGTTAGTACACAATTCAAGCCAAACAGGTCGAAAGAAATAGCAAGTGGCAGAAGCAACAACATATATACACACGTGATGTGTATGTATACATGAAGTGTTCAACTCTAATATATGAACAGTGCACACATCAATATCAAGATAACTCCCTACAATATACAACAAGCCTAAACTGGACCATGATAAACACCAAACAACACAAGTGCAAGAATGGTGTGATACAAGCAAAGGTCAAAGTAATGTGGGCTATATGGTCAAGTGGAAAAGGCAAAGTGTAATAGCAAGAATCATAATCAAATGTACTGTATACGTGCTCAATATGGCCGAGGCAACTCAACAAGGAATGGCAACCTAAATACAAATGACTAACTCAAGTCAAAGGTCAAATTCAAGTCCAGCATGTATAAGTTTAAACACGGCAAGGTCAAGCTAGTTCAAGTTTTAAGTGCCCAGTTTCAAATTCAAGTGTCAAGAATCATATACACAAGGTAGTTTCAAATGCGTAGAGCCAAAACAGTTCATCCAAAAACATACACACACACACATACATACACACATGCACAAAAGTATGTATGTGTGTATATATATATATATATATATATATATATATATATATATATATATATATATATATATGCAGATATACATGGAAGTATCAAAAGCAAGAGAAAATTCATGCACAAGTCAACATGCATGATAGATGCACAAATATATGTGCACGCACAATCTGGAATGGAAAAGCTCAAGCGAATAAAAAAGTATACAAGCAGACAATCACAAGCAAGTATGGAAAAATTAAACATGTCATTGGACAATATAGCAATAAATGCTCATATACGTGCACATATCAAATATGTTGCATGCACAAAGAGCAGTTACGAAAAACAAACCAAACAATGACAAAGCAACGCAAGATTCAGTTGTGCAACAGGAATAAAAGCCGAGAAGCCATGTATGTCATGCAAAACAAGTGACATATGCACATAAAACAAGGATCTGCCAAGACAAATATGCAATTCAAAAATTGGAGAGCTACCAAAGACAAACACAATTCAAAATGGAATAGGAACACATAAACATAAGTGCAGTTAATTGAACAAACTCAAATGTAAGCATAGTGAACAAATCAGTGGCATGTTTGATCAAGCATGGCCTAGCAAGTATACAGGGCAAGTGCAAGCCCTAGGGATGCTCAGAGAACTTAGTGTACAACAGTTCCAAAGGGGTCAACAATGGACACAAAACCACATGCAAGAAACACGAAGTGGAGCATCAACAAAAGGGTTTTATATAAATGAATACGTATATAGGAATACATGCAAGATATCGAGTTATACATGTGCACAATCTCAAAGCAAAATGGCATGCACATTAAACCAGAAATATATGTGAATTTGTCTCTTGCAAGAATATTTGGAAATGAGTTATTGCCAAACTTTTATTTCTAGAATATTATGAAGAAGATAACTAGTCATGCTATCACAATTTTTAAACCTTTCCAGAAAATCGCAGACTATTTTCTGTTTTGATTTCTATTTAAAAAAATTCCATTTTTTGGAAAGCTTTTAATCACACAAGAGAATTATTTCCAGTTTTCGAATGTGTAAATTGGGCAAGTGTCAATTCGAAGATTTCCTGAAATTAAAAAATCAAACTTGGCAAGGACAATTTGAATTGTTTCGTGATTTCAACAAAATCATACACAAAATTCAATCAAGCAACAGATAATTCATTCAAGCCGTGGAAACAAAGGGGGTAAGTCTTGCAACAATCAAAGTCGAATAAATCAAGAAAATTAGACCAAGGAAATTGATGAAATCAGAGAATGTTTGGGATTTTATAACCCTATATAAACCAATTCATCATCGGTAGAAAGATTATCGAAAATCAAAGAAACAATTCAAGAGCAAAAAGACAAATAAAATAAGTGTACTCATGGTTTTTCGATTGCTGTAATGTCCCGACTTTTTCGACCATTTGTAAATCATTTTGATGAGTAATTAAAATGAGTTAATTAGTTAAAAACAAAGCTAAAGGAGATTTTTGAAAACAAATATATATATATAAGTATAGGCATATGTATATATATATATATGAGAAATATTTTAATAAACATATATACTTGAATAATCTTAGATTTGAATATACTTGAATTATCTTGGAATTCAAAACAAGTATATGATATAAAATAGAAATTCCTAAGGGAATAAATTTATAAAATAAATGATACTTTGGAATGTCATTTTGATGAAGCAAGAAGTTTTCAAGAACAAAGGACTAAGAACTTAAATAAAAATAAAAGGAGCATTTCTTCCATTTGAAAATATAGGGACCTATGGATAAAAACACCACCATATGTTGTCTACAACATAAACAAGTCGGCAAGAATATGAATCATATGAAATATTCAAACTAAAGACAAAAAGAAATTTCCAAGAAGAGACAAAAACATTAAATGGAACATACCTTAAATAGTAACACTAGATACCTAAATCCTATAGTAAAGATGACATGTGTATTTCCAGCAAAGAAGAAAACAAATGCAAGCATTTGTTTAAGGCTTTAAAAATCCAAAATGGATCCTTGCATTTAATGCAAGAATGGTTCAAGCTTCTAGGAGCACTACCTAGGAGCTACAAACCCTTAGTGAGACAAAATTTGAAGCCATTATCCTCATTTTCTAGCCGTAGGAAAGGGGTGAGGCTAGAGAGTTTTCTGTTGGAAATTGTGCCCAGAAATTCATTTTCTAATGCATGAATTCACCTATATATACCACTCATTCCTTCACAAATCTGATCACAAACAAACTCAGTTTTCATTCTCAGATCTGAAGCATTTTATTGGATCATTTGGAGAGCATTTAGGTGAGTGAAACACTTGAATTTTCTGGGTTTAAATGCTTACTGTAAAAACAGTTTTTATATGGATCAAAAACTGCTATGCTTTGTTGTGTACTGTCTGTTAGTGGTAACCATAGATTCATGGTGTAGATCACGCTAATTTCATCTCTGTAGTTTGATCTATCATGTAGTATTCATCATAGTATGTGTGTGTATATGATTTGATGATTATCAGTATTTAACTCCTGCATTATGTTCTGTTAAATACAGAAATGGTCCATTGAAAGATAATCTATGATGATCCACCTTTTGATTACTAAAAGAGTATGAATCTAGTGTAGGTACAACATACAAACACTTATCAGATCAAAGGAATAATATCTAAAAGCATAAAAATTAAAAACAGAAGGATACAGGAAAGCTCTCTGTAAATTCCAAATCAAAGTCGAAAATCAATTGCAATAAAAACTCGTTTTGATTGTATGAATAGAATCAGCAATGCAAATGATGATTTTTAAAATGAAAATCACGATTTTTAAGTAAGTACATTTCGAGAATTTTTAACATGAACGGAAATTGGGTTTTGACCAAATTCCGATCATCGGAGAAGCGAGGGGTCAGGCGATCGTAAGGGAAGGAGCGTCGGGGACCAGGGAATCAGGGAAAAATGGAAAAAGATTTTTATAATGTATGGATTTTGAAAATGGATTGAAAATAGGGTTTTTGTGTTGGAGAATGGGTTCGTTGCTTCACGTCGGAGCTGCTCAACGTCGGCGGCGAGAGGGACGTGCGGTGGTGGGGGAAACGAAGCGTCAGGGGGTGGCGATGCTGTGGTCAGAAGGGTTTGGCGTAGTATGGTCTGAGGTTGGCGAACGAGGCGTTTTCCTCAATGGAGTAAAATCCGACGTAAAACGAGATGACAGTGAAAACACTGATCACAAGCGGATGGCCGAACTTGAAGTGATCGACGAAGTGTGGAGGCAAGGTGTGACACGTCGGGAAGGTCACTGGTGTTGGACGAGGTCTCGGTGGAGTGTGCACGTGCACAGGAGGGATGTGCACCAACAAGGGAGAAGAAGAAAGCAAAGTACCAGTTTGGTACTTCTTGAATCATGGTGACCGATGGGGGATCAGGAGCGTGAACGTGAGTGCAGGGGACTTGGCACTGGAATTTTGGTGCTTGCTAAAGTACCAAGTGGTATTTTCAAAACATACATGCACAGCAAAGGATTTTAAGCAAAATCCAAGTATTTTTCAAGCCTGGTACTTTGGCGCTCGCCAAGTCCGGCATTCTGGTAACTCGCCGAACGGATTTTTAAATAAAGCGAAGATTTAAATTTAAAATATAATTTAAATTTAAAATCTGGAAAATAAATAATTTATTAAATAAAATAAGTGTTTTTATTTAAAGGACAAGTAGAGAAGAAACTGACAAAATTGTCGGTAGAAGTCGAGGCAAGTCTGAAATATAAATTAGACGTGAATAAATAATAAATTATTGGAATTATTTATAAAGTAAATAATCATAAAAGAATAATAAAAGAATAAGAACAAAAGAAAGAAAAAAAGGAAGTTCAAACATCAATTGAACTAAAATAATCAAATAGAGGAATACACCGTGTGCGGAGCACGGGAAAATTACAAAAGGATGAACAAGCTCGGTCAAAAAAAAAAAAAAAAAAAAAAAAAAAAAAAAAAAAACCATATACACCTCAACTGATTTATGTAAAAGATAAACTGACAATGCTAATGCAAACCAAATAAGCAAACACTGTTTGAAAAATATATATTTCATCTGAAATGGAGTAATACTCCTGATTTCATTGATAAACATTTATCGACTGTAAAAGATTTCGTACATCATTCGAAGAGTCCGGAAATAAACAAATTCCACTTCGATTCGAAGTATACGACGCATATCAAAATGATGAAGTCAACGAGATGCAAGCGTTGTTTTAAATGATATTTTTGGTCTATTCAAATCCAGAACAAACCCGAATGGACGAGTGTCTGACAACGTATATCAGTCAGATCTTGCACATCGAATTTACGTAAGTATATTATGTTGGTGGCAGGGAAATTCGTTTCTCTTTGCTTCATTACCCGTAATATATTTGGGTAATCGAATGAGTATTTTCTGACAGATAGGACGATGTGGCATTCAAAGAATGGAAAGAGAAAACCTGTCAGAAGAACAACGTAGCCTCAAACTTCACAACCCGGAAGTAACAAAAGTTGGGCTAGGCAGCATGGCTAGTTGGGTCATACCCAAGCAGGGTATATTATCACCATCTAGAGGATTTCCTTATTTACTTCTAAAATCATTTTCGCTGCTGTTGCATTCGGAAACGGTAAATCGAGCTCAACCGTAGGAGTGATAATATATTCGTTACACTCAAGCTAAATGAGTGGACGGTCATGTGTGGCCGGGTTACAAGACGTTCTTGTTGGACCCCAGTGTATCCTCTCTAGAGTACACTGATCGGTGGGTGCTCCCATACCCTGTATGTTGGAATCCAAACTCAAATACGCGCTCTGCGACTTTAAATTTGTATACTACATATGTGAACGTGAGATGCAAGCGTTTCACTAGATTTTTAATTACCTGTTACAAACTATTATAATATCAAATGTTTTGATATAAAAGAGATTAGATCATTTCCAGATATTAGACATGGATGGATCTAATGATTTTTATGTTAAAAGTAATAACATGGATCAATATAAACACCTTGACACCTATACCCTGTTTTTACTGTCTAACTATGTTTCCTCACACCAGTCCCCTGACTGACCCAGAGTTTATTTTTGTGTTTCTTAAACTCTTGGGTACTCATAATGTTTATTATGAGTAGACAAGTAGGTTCAGGCAAGGCAAGTGGAACATGATGCTGAACCAGTTCAAGACCCAGTAGCATATATGTTTTTAATTATCAGTTTAATTACCAATGGTATTGTAATATGGTATTGTATGAACCATGATGATGTAATATATTATGTACTCTGATGTATCAGGCTTTGTGATGTAATATATAAGTATTTGGTGAAATTCCGCTGTGAGATTCTGATAACTTCTTTCTCTTCTATTCTATAAGTTCTACCTTTTCTATCTCATCTTCTAAATTCTTTCAATAATGACATGGTTTCCCAGGTATGGAAAATCGCGCCGTTACAGTTGGTATCAGAGCTTAGGTTTTCTGAACACCTAGGCTTAGAGTGAGCATCGAGAGAGCGTATTTTTACTAAAAACTATTTTAATATGGGTCGCTCTTAGTTCTCAACCATAGTTATTAACCTTAGTTATCAACTCTAGTTATTTGGTTAATTTACCCTTAAAGACTGGTTTCTGAGTGAGTATTAACTCTCGAATCATTTACTCAGAAGTTGACAATGAGTTCTCAAGCAAGGCGAGGACGAGGAGCAAGTCGAGCAACTACGACAAATGGGCACACTGTTAATCAGACCCAAGTGGAAACGACTGAAGTAGTCCAAGCTCCAACGCAGCTAAACTTCGCTATGATTTGTAAGAACTACACTGCTCTGGGAGGAAAAACCTTTAAGGGAACAGAATCACTAGTTGACGTCCAAGCATGGATTAGATCGTGTGAAAAGATTTTTAAGGGGCTGAAACTGGATGACGAGTATAAACGACTGTTAGCATCATGGAATCTGGAAGGAGCTGCAGCTATCTGGTGGGATGCCCAGACTGCAAATACTCCAGAGGAGAACTTTACTTGGGCTATGTTCAAAGAAGTTTTTGAAGCTCAGTATCTGCCTGCAACTGGGAAAACCAGGATGTACCGAGACTTCATCGATTTGAAGCAAGAAACCATGACTGTCACTGAGTACAAAAACAAGTTCAATGCAATGTCAAGCTTTGGACCAGAGTTGGTAAATACCTCGCTAAAAAAGAACGAGATGTTCGTAGCTGGATTAAAGGATAGTCTTCAAGGCAGGATGATGGGGCATTTGAAGGACCCGTTTGTTGAGCTCGTGGATCTAGCACTCAGGTATGAAGCACTGGATGCTAAGAACCCAACTGCAACAAAGACTCAGACGGGAGAAGCAAGTGGAGGGAATCCCCAGAAAAGGAAATTCAACCCTGATTGGAAAGGTAACCAAAACCAAGGAAAGGCTGTGCAACAGAAGACTGAAAACCGCTTCAAAAATGTGTTGTGTCACATCTGCAAACAAAAGGGTCACATTGCAAGGTTCTGTAAGCAGAAGAGCAACAAGAAACCCCAACAGCAGCAACCACAACAGCAGCAAAGGAAGCCTCAGCAACAACCACAGCAGCAACATCAGCAAGTTCAGAGGAATGAGATGGTATTGAAGAACCTCTGTTTCAACTGTCACCAGCCCGGACACATGGTGAAAGATTGTCCACTGATGAAGAGAGCACCTCAGGCGAAGGTTTACGCCATCAAGAATGAACCATCCACCTCTCAGAATGTGAAAGGGAAGGGAGTTCTGGAAGGTACTTTACAATTTAAAGGAATTTACCTTCGAGTTTTATTTGACACCGGCGCTTCACACAGTTTTATTTCTTCTGAAACCGTAAACCAATTTAACCTTGAACCAATCATTTCCTCAAACCCAATTTGCGTATCAAATCCCATTGGTGGAAAAACAGAGTTGAAAATGTGTTGTGAGGATATAGCGCTGTTATATCTCTCGCATTCCTTTCGTTTTGATTTCTATGTTTTAGACTTCAAAAGTTTCAATTTTATTCTTGGATTGGACTGGCTGAGCGAGTTCCAAGCCAAGATAAAATGTGATAAAGAAACCATAACCTTGACGACAAGTTTAGGTCGAAAAGCTAGAATACCCTGTGGAAAACCCGGTATTCATACCTGTAGTTTCCTATACGCCCTAGAAGCACCCCAAGAGAACCTTGAAACACTGGACGTGGTTAGAGAATTCAAGGATATTTTCGAAGAAGTCGGGAGTTTACCTCCTCATCGTGAGATAGAATTCCGAATCGATTTAATCCTAGGAGCAAGACCGATAGTACAACCAAAGAGACGTATGGCACCGAAGGAAGTATTGGAACTGGAGAAACAGACTCGGGATTTGCTGAGTAAAGGATTAATCCGACCTAGTTTTTCTAGTTGGGGCTCGGCGGTAGTTTTTGTAGTGAAGTCTGATGGGTCATTACGACTATGTGTTGACTATAGAGAGTTAAACAAAGTGACCATCAAAAACAAATACCCTTTACCCCGAATCGATGACCTTTTCGATCAATTACATGGAGCGACCGTATTCTCTCAAATGGATTTAGCAACAGGATTTCATCAATTGAAAATCGCTGAGGATAGTATTCCTTTAACAGCATTTAGAGGCCCGAATTTCTTTTATGAGTGGTTGGTTATGCCATTCGGTCTAACCAACGCACCAGCATTTTTCGTGGATTTGATGAACAGAGTCTTTAGGAAAATTCTAAACAAGTTTGTTCTAATTTTCATTGACGATATTCTGATTTACTCAAAAACTGAAGAGGAGCATCGCTATCACCTCAGAGTAGTATTAGAAACCCTACGGAAAAATGTGTTGAAAGCAAAATTTTCAAAATGTCATTTTTGGAAGTCTGAAGTGAGATTTTTGGGGCACATCGTAAACGGAGGTGGAATATCGGTAGATCCAGTGAAAGTTGAATCAGTACAACAGTGGAGGCAACCTCGTACACCAACTGACATTCGAAGTTTCCTAGGATTGGCGGGATATTACCGAAGGTTTATCAAAGACTATTCTAAAATATCATCTCATCTAACGAAATTGACGAAGAAAAACCAGAAGTTCAATTGGACCCCGAAATGTGAAGAATCTTTTCAAGAGTTAAAAGATCGCTTAACCAATGCACCGGTATTAGCCATTCCCGATGGAACGAGCCAATTTGAAATTTACACTAACGCTTGTGGAACTGGAATAGGAGCCGTGTTGATGCAGAACCGTTGTGTGATTGCATATGCAAGTAGGCAATTAAAGATACACGAGAAGAATTATGCAACTCACGATTTGGAGTTATTGGCCGTTGTTTTTGCATTGAAGATATGGAGGCATTATCTTCTGGGTGGAAAATTCGAACTATTTACAGATCATAAACCGTTGAGGTACTTATTTTCCCAGAAGGATTTAAATTTGAGACAACAACGATGGTTAGAGTTTCTTGCATCGTATGATTTGGATATCATCTATACGCCGGGCAAAGCAAATGTAGTAGCAGACGCTTTGAGTAGAAATGCGATTCTAACCCTACTAGAAGTCACACCGACTCTCCAAGAAAGGATTATGAGAAATCAGAGAAGAGATGCTAAACTGGAGAAGATCATACAAGGAGTCGCGAATGGAAGGGAGTCTGATTTCGAATTGAACAACCGAGGAGTGTTAAGAATTAACAATAGATTATGTGTTCCGGATGTGGATGGATTGAGACAAGAAGTTTTGAAAGAGTGTCATGCATCAAGGTTGAGTATTCATCCGGGAATTCATAAAATGATTAACGATATGAAAAGAGTATTCTGGTGGCCAGGAATGATGAAGGATGTCACAACTTTTGTGAATGAGTGTTTGTGTTGTCAGCAAGTCAAGGGAGATCATCAAAAGACTGCTGGATTGTTGCGATCTTTAGAAATACCCAACTGGAAGTGGGAAATGATATCAATGGATTTTATCGATGGATTACCAAGGACCAGAAGAGGTTTTGAAGGAATTTGGGTAATTGTCGATCGACTGACAAAAAGTGCACATTTTATTCCTGTAAAACCAACACGTACAGCCGCATCATTAGCCGAAGTCTTTATGAGAGAAATTGTGCGATTACATGGAGTTCCATCAAGCATTGTAAGCGATCGAGATCCCATCTTTACATGTAACTTTTGGAGAGCACTACAAAGAACTTTGGGAACGAGATTGAATCTCAGTACAGCTTACCATCCTCAAACGGACGGTCAAACTGAGAGAGTGAACCGGATATTGGAAGATTTGTTAAGAGCGTGTATTCTTGATTTTGGAGGATCGTGGGAAGATCATCTACACCTAGTCGAATTTTCTTATAACAACAGTTATCAGGCGAGTATACAAATGGCACCATACGAAGCATTGTATGGAAGACCCTATAAAGCACCAGCATGTTGGATTGAATCCGGAGACAAATTAATACTTGGACCAGACATGATCCGAGAAGCAACCGAGAAAGTAGAATTGGTGAAGTTAAGAATGAAAGAAGCCCAGGATCGACAGAAAAGTTATGCCGATCAAAGACGAAGAGATCTTGTATTTGAGATAGGAGACCTGGTATTTGTGAAGATTTCACCAATGAGAGGAGTGGTGAGATTTGGAAAAGCTGGAAAGTTAACTCCGCGATATGTTGGACCTTTCCGAGTTATGGAGAGAATTGGTTTTCAAGCCTACAAAGTAGAATTACCAGAACATATGGCAGGGATCCACAACGTATTCCATGTGTCTCATTTAAGGAAATGTTTGCACGATCCGTCTTTAATTCTGGAACCATCTGTTCAGCAAGAAATAGAAATTGAACCAGATTTGACTATAATTCGACGGCCATTTCGTATTATCGACAGAGAAGAAAAGCAACTTCGCAACAAGGCAGTAAGTCTGCTTAAGATTCAGTGGAGCGATAATCCGAAAGATTGCACGTGGGAGACCGAGAACCAAATCAGGAAATTATACCCGGATTTATCCACAGATTAGGTATGTTTTACTGTTTGGTTGTTTGGATGAAATGAAACCTTGGATTTCTTCATTTCGGTAAGTATTGGCATATACACTTGTGGATTCGGTTTATTAGGACTTATGAACTCCCTTGCTATGATTTTATCATTGACGAGTTCTTTTCCTTGTTTACTTTCAGATGGCACCACTGATGAAGAGGACCGCTAGAAAGAGACTTACATCACACCAAACAGAGAGACTACTAGCCAAGCGAGCAAGAGTGGGTGATTCTGAAGATGTTAGAGGAAGGATACCAAGTGAGGATGAAGGCACACACAGGACCTCGGATGAGTCGAATGTAGGCAGAGAGGAACCCATGGAGCAAGATCCAGACAGCACGGAGCCCTCAGAGGATGATGGTGTACTTATGATTGAAACCAGTTGTGGAGACAATGATAGTGATGACGATGACAGTGACCAAGAGGGAGACGAGGCTGAGGATATGAATATGGATGGGGATGATGAAGAAGAACCCGAGGAGGAAGAAGAGTTTGTACCTGAGACACCGATAGCTGATATGGGAGAGCAGCCAACGGAATTTGTGGACCCAGCAGTGGTGATATGGGAGAAACTGAAGCAAGCACTTGTAGAGTATCACGAAGTAGGAGGATGGGTTGAGATTTTTGGAGACTTTGGTTATCCTTGGATTCAGGTGTACATGATTCCGCCCGTAGAGGTTATAGAGATCTCTGATGATGAAGAGGTGGTACCTACTAATCCGGAGATCATGGATGTTTTTGTACCATCTGATGATGAGGATGAGGTGGTAGAGGTCGTTAACATATCCGATGATGAGTGGATCGTGATCGAGAGTGATCCAGATGAGTAGAGTGCAGTAGACTGATGTGTATGGACTATGTATGTATATATTATGTAGCTATAACTTGATTTAGTCAAGTATAGCCTAGTTATGTAGTATGGTATATGATTAGTCAGGTGTAGCACTAGGAGTGTAGTATGTTATCTAGACTAGTGCTAGTATCGAACTAGTTGTATAATTATGATGTACTAAATGATTATGATATATAGAATCATCTTTTGGGAAAGAAATCCTTTCTATCTTGCTTACTTGTAATTTCGAGGACGAAATTCTTATAAGGGGGGTGGACTGTAATGTCCCGACTTTTTCGACCATTTGTAAATCATTTTGATGAGTAATTAAAATGAGTTAATTAGTTAGCTAAAGGAGATTTTTGAAAACAAATATATATATATATATATAAGTATAGGCATATGTATATATATATGAGAAATATTTTAATAAACATATATACTTGAATAATCTTAGATTTGAATATACTTGAATTATCTTGGAATTCAAAACAAGTATATGATATAAAATAGAAATTCCTAAGGGAATAAATTTATAAAATAAATGATACTTTGGAATGTCATTTTGATGAAGCAAGAAGTTTTCAAGAACAAAGGACTAAGAACTTAAATAAAAATAAAAGGAGCATTTCTTCCATTTGAAAATATAGGGACCTATGGATAAAAACACCACCATATGTTGTCTACAACATAAACAAGTCGGCAAGAATATGAATCATATGAAATATTCAAACTAAAGACAAAAAGAAATTTCCAAGAAGAGACAAAAACATTAAATGGAACATACCTTAAATAGTAACACTAGATACCTAAATCCTATAGTAAAGATGACATGTGTATTTCCAGGAAAGAAGAAAACAAATGCAAGCATTTGTTTAAGGCTTTAAAAATCCAAAATGGATCCTTGCATTTAATGCAAGAATGGTTCAAGCTTCTAGGAGCACTACCTAGGAGCTACAAACCCTTAGTGAGACAAAATTTGAAGCCATTATCCTCATTTTCTAGCCGTAGGAAAGGGGTGAGGCTAGAGAGTTTGCTGTTGGAAATTGTGCCCAGAAATTCATTTTCTAATGCATGAATTCACCTATATATACCACTCATTCCTTCACAAATCTGATCACAAACAAACTCAGTTTTCATTCTCAGATCTGAAGCATTTTATTGGATCATTTGGAGAGCATTTAGGTGAGTGAAACACTTGAATTTTCTGGGTTTAAATGCTTACTGTAAAAACAGTTTTTATATGGATCAAAAACTGCTATGCTTTGTTGTGTACTGTCTGTTAGTGGTAACCATAGATTCATGGTGTAGATCACGCTAATTTCATCTCTGTAGTTTGATCTATCATGTAGTATTCATCATAGTATGTGTGTGTATATGATTTGATGATTATCAGTATTTAACTCCTGCATTATGTTCTGTTAAATACAGAAATGGTCCATTGAAAGATAATCTATGATGATCCACCTTTTGATTACTAAAAGAGTATGAATCTAGTGTAGGTACAACATACAAACACTTATCAGATCAAAGGAATAATATCTAAAAGCATAAAAATTAAAAACAGAAGGATACAGGAAAGCTCTCTGTAAATTCCAAATCAAAGTCGAAAATCAATTGCAATAAAAACTCGTTTTGATTGTATGAATAGAATCAGCAATGCAAATGATGATTTTTAAAATGAAAATCACGATTTTTAAGTAAGTACATTTCGAGAATTTTTAACATGAACGGAAATTGGGTTTTGACCAAATTCCGATCATCGGAGAAGCGAGGGGTCAGGCGATCGTAAGGGAAGGAGCGTCGGGGACCAGGGAATCAGGGAAAAATGGAAAAAGATTTTTATAATGTATGGATTTTGAAAATGGATTGAAAATAGGGTTTTTGTGTTGGAGAATGGGTTCGTTGCTTCACGTCGGAGCTGCTCAACGTCGGCGGCGAGAGGGACGTGCGGTGGTGGGGGAAACGAAGCGTCAGGGGGTGGCGATGCTGTGGTCAGAAGGGTTTGGCGTAGTATGGTCTGAGGTTGGCGAACGAGGCGTTTTCCTCAATGGAGTAAAATCCGACGTAAAATGAGATGACAGTGAAAACACTGATCACAAGCGGATGGCCGAACTTGAAGTGATCGACGAAGTGTGGAGGCAAGGTGTGACACGTCGGGAAGGTCACTGGTGTTGGACGAGGTCTCGGTGGAGTGTGCACGTGCACAGGAGGGATGTGCACCAACAAGGGAGAAGAAGAAAGCAAAGTACCAGTTTGGTACTTCTTGAATCATGGTGACCGATGGGGGATCAGGAGCGTGAACGTGAGTGCAGGGGACTTGGCACTGGCATTTTGGTGCTTGCTAAAGTACCAAGTGGTATTTTCAAAACATACATGCACAGCAAAGGATTTTAAGCAAAATCCAAGTATTTTTCAAGCCTGGTACTTTGGCGCTCGCCAAGTCCGGCATTCTGGTAACTCGCCGAACGGATTTTTAAATAAAGCGAAGATTTAAATTTAAAATATAATTTAAATTTAAAATCTGGAAAATAAATAATTTATTAAATAAAATAAGTGTTTTTATTTAAAGGACAAGTAGAGAAGAAACTGACAAAATTGTCGGTAGAAGTCGAGGCAAGTCTGAAATATAAATTAGACGTGAATAAATAATAAATTATTGGAATTATTTATAAAGTAAATAATCATAAAAGAATAAGAACAAAAGAAAGAAAAAAAGGAAGTTCAAACATCAATTGAACTAAAATAATCAAATAGAGGAATACACCGTGTGCGGAGCACGGGAAAATTTCAAAAGGATGAACAAGCTCGGTCAAAAAAAAAAAAAAAAAAAAAACCATATACACCTCAACTGATTTATGTAAAAGATAAACTGACAATGCTAATGCAAACCAAATAAGCAAACACTGTTTGAAAAATATATATTTCATCTGAAATGGAGTAATACTCCTGATTTCATTGATAAACATTTATCGACTGTAAAAGATTTCGTACATCATTCGAAGAGTCCGGAAATAAACAAATTCCACTTCGATTCGAAGTATACGACGCATATCAAAATGATGAAGTCAACGAGATGCAAGCGTTGTTTTAAATGATATTTTTGGTCTGTTCAAACCCAGAACAAACCCGAATGGACGAGTGTCTGACAACGTATATCAGTCAGATCTTGCACATCGAATTTACGTAAGTATATTATGTTGGTGGCAGGGAAATTCGTTTCTCTTTGCTTCATTACCCGTAATATATTTGGGTAATCGAATGAGTATTTTCTGACAGATAGGACGATGTGGCATTCAAAGAATGGAAAGAGAAAACCTGTCAGAAGAACAACGTAGCCTCAAACTTCACAACCCGGAAGTAACAAAAGTTGGGCTAGGCAGCATGGCTAGTTGGGTCATACCCAAGCAGGGTATATTATCACCATCTAGAGGATTTCCTTATTTACTTCTAAAATCATTTTCGCTGCTGTTGCATTCGGAAACGGTAAATCGAGCTCAACCGTAGGAGTGATAATATATTCGTTACACTCAAGCTAAATGAGTGGACGGTCATGTGTGGCCGGGTTACAAGACGTTCTTGTTGGACCCCAGTGTATCCTCTCTAGAGTACACTGATCGGTGGGTGCTCCCATACCCTGTATGTTGGAATCCAAACTCAAATACGCGCTCTGCGACTTTAAATTTGTATACTACATATGTGAACGTGAGATGCAAGCGTTTCACTAGATTTTTAATTACCTGTTACAAACTATTATAATATCAAATGTTTTGATATAAAAGAGATTAGATCATTTCCAGATATTAACATGGATGGATCTAATTATTTTTATGTTAAAAGTAATAACATGGATCAATATAAACACCTTGACACCTATACCCTGTTTTTACTGTCTAACTATGTTTCCTCACACCAGTCCCCTGACTGACCCAGAGTTTATTTTTGTGTTTCTTAAACTCTTGGGTACTCATAATATTTATTATGAGTAGACAAGTAGGTTCAGGCAAGGCAAGTGGAACATGATGCTGAACCAGTTCAAGACCCAGTAGCATATATGTTTTTAATTATCAGTTTAATTACCAATGGTATTGTAATATGGTATTGTATGAACCATGATGATGTAATATATTATGTACTCTGATGTATCAGGCTTTGTGATGTAATATATAAGTATTTTGTGAAATTCCGCTGTGAGATTCTGATAACTTCTTTCTCTTCTATTCTATAAGTTCTACCTTTTCTATCTCATCTTCTAAATTCTTTCAATAATGACACGGTTTCCCAGGTATGGAAAATCGCGCCGTTACAATTGCAAAAGCCTAAATCGATCGATCAAGAAGTATTAAGCATCAAAGCTATAACCGAATCAAATTTCATCAAAAACCAGGCAACGCGATTTGGATGAAGGAAGAGAACCCTAATTTGGGTCAGTAGACATTTTTTTCAAGGGATAGATGAAATAAGAGGCCGACTATTTTTCATATTGAAAGAGGGTTCTTAGTTTATATGTTTTAAATTGTCTTTTTAAATTTTCTTTTGTAACCGATCAATCTATTTTCTAGTTTTTATGTAAAAAGTAGGGTTTTCTAGTTATAGGATTTATAACTAGGGTTTATGAGTTATGGGATTGTAAATTAGGGAAAATTTAATCTTGGGGTTAAAGATCATTATAAATTTTTGAGTGTAGGATTAGAATAGTTGGTAGCGGGCATTACGAGTTTACGGGGATTTTGTAAGCGTAGAGATTGTTTTAATTTTTGTAAAAAAAATCTTGGGAATGCAGCAGTAGGCAGAGGTTTGCCAAAGCTAGGTAAAATCTATGTTATTTATTTTCTGCATTTATTTTCTCTGTTGCAATCTGTGTTGTGATATTTTAGTATATCGAAAAACTCTAATAAACCTTATTCACACCCCTCTAGGGTTAATCATGATCCAACAAGTGGTATAACAGCAGGTATTTCAGTAACTCTAGAGTTATGATGTTCCCAAGTTGTCAAACCAGTGAGAGTCAAACTAGTCGTATTCCAACTATTTTTAACGGTATAGATTTTTAAATTGGAAATCAGTAATGGAATCATATTTAAAATCGGTTAATATTAAATGTTGGGGTATTATTATAAATGGATACGATATGGTATGTAGGAATGATATTAGATTTAATTTTCGTGCTACACATATTTTATATTCTCATTTTGATGATGATCGGTATAATCTTATCTCCCACTATTTAACTACGCAGGAAACCTGGAATACTCTCAATATGAAGTATGAACGAAATAACGACAACTGCTCAAAACCCGAGAAAGTCAACTCAAATCCAGAATGGTGCTTAATAGAACATACATCTGAAAATTCAGATGAATCGAACGATAGAGACTCAATAGGCGATGAGACATATTTTTTTTCATATGAAGAATTAGTTTCCGTGTACTGATTTAACCAAATCTATTGATAATCTCCAACGGAAAAACAAATATTTGAAATCTAAAAATCTTGTATTGTCCAGCAAAATTAATGATTTGGAATCAAAATTTGAATGCTCTAAAAATTCTTCAAACTAATTGCAAAAATTGTTTGAATTTGTAAAACAATCTTGTTTATCTCAATAAAAATTTCCAAAAGCTTGAAAAGGAAATTCTAATCTTAAAAGAGAACAAGGTTGAGCTTGAAAATACAAACAGTTTTTTACAAAAGGGATCTGAAAATTTTAAGGCGACCGAAAAATTCAAATATGAAATTGCTGAGAAACAAAATTTTCAGAAAACTGAATTAATCTTGAATGAGCTTGGAAAAGAGATTGGAAAATTCAAGGAATTTGAAAAACATCATTTTGAAAAATAAATTCAATTTGAATCTGAGATATTTGAGTCCAAGACCAAAATCAAATTGCTTGAAAACGAAAACTTGCTTTCGAAAATAAACGATGATGAAAAGAGAAAAATCAACATTGATTATTGTTCAAATTTGATGAAAGGGAATTGTGATCTTAAATCTAAAATTCAACGAGCTGAGTCAAATTTGAATAAATTTTCTAACTGAGAAAAATCTTTGAACATGTTGTTGAAAAATCAATTTTCTTCTAGAAATAAGAATGGTCTCGGCTTTTGGAAAAATAGTGTTTTTGAAAAACCGAACTATAATGATTTCATAATTCCTTCAAATTGCTTTAGAAAAGATCATCTTGAAAATTTGGATTTTAACAATTTCAAAGGTTTTTTTAAATCTCAAAGGAGATGAGAATTTGTTGTGTAAAAATCCTTTTAAACAAGCTGGATCCCAAAAGGAAATAAAACGATTTTGACTAAATTCAAACAGATTTGGGTTCTTAAGGGTACAAAGGTAAATTTGATTGGATTGTTGTACAAACAAGTTTGGGTACCAAAATGTACGAATGAAATTGTGAGTGGTTATACAAATTTTGTTAGACCACTTGATCCTACATACATTTAGGTATCGAAGAATGGCCGAGGGACAACTTAGCGAAAAAAATTGAATTCAAGTTGTTCCATATCGTTATATCATTCAGTGTTCCTTGGCCAAGACTGATGAGTTAAAGATCTACAACCTCTACTATAAATCAGGTATTGAAACAACCCAAACTTCCCCGTAAAGGAAAGTACAGATTGAGTTGAGAACACAAACATAAGAAAATTTCATTGCTTATTACAATAATTATATCAGAGTACAAGAATATTCCAGAGTATGAATAAATATTATATATTAGAAATACAATATCAGAGATTTAAATTACATTTAAATAACAACGGAAAAATAATACAAAATACAACTGAAAGAAATATACGCATACAGAGCTTTCCTAATATCACTTCAGCTGTAAACCAGGATATTGTGAATATAATATTTGCAATACCAAAACTACTAGTTGCCCGTGTGGAAAATACGGGCACCCAGAGTTTAGGTCAAAACAATAAACTCTAGGTAAGTCATGGGACTGGCGTGAGAACTAAAACAATTATTAATCTTAAATTTTGAAGTAGGGATATCATGGGACCACTCCGTGTAACACAAAACAGGTTTACTCCACATGAATTATTAGTTTAAAATAAAACAACGTAATGCTTTTTGGAAAAATGAAGCTAGTATAAGACTCAGGTCCCATCACACGATGAACACAGTCGAGGATAGAGTTTTCCCTTATAATAGTCAAAAATGCTTGATACGCGAAATTTCATCTTTTATTATTACTATAAGTGAAGAAATCAACTTCAAATACAAATGTATCAATCGTAGGCGGTGTATGTACCATTATATTACGTTGCCATATATATATATATATATATATATATATATATATATATATATATATTTTTACAACTAAAACCGAATATCGCGTATTGGAAATTAGGTTTCCATTTATGAACTGAGGCAAGGGATTATCCTTACCAATTTTGAGACACACTAGCAAGTGCCTCAGGACTCGAACGCTGGCAAGTCCTTGCATCTACATGGCCGGTCATCCGTCGATGATTAGTTATACGATAAACTATATGTTAGCTGATTCTATCGAACCTCTGAAATGGGTCGGTAATGTCGACCACTCTAGAGCCACTAGGGACTCAAATCATATCTGAGGCACCTCGCTTACCATCAAATAATAAGGGACTTCCACATAAGTAAAAAGCCTGCACTCGATATCATGACGTACTCGTAGTTAGAACTAACATATGTCCATTTCCATGCAATCACTATCCCGTTTTTGGTTCATACCGGGGTGTGAGGCTCGCGAAGTAACGTTACACAAAGCTATGCTAATTGAAGTTGTGCTTTGATCATCAACAACAAGGCTCTGCTTTTTCAACAAAAGCCTTGATCATTTGCAACTCAGCATGCCACATTGTCAGTTCATACCATACCATTTATTTCTGCAAATATACAACCTCTAAGCTCCTACGTCTCGGAGAAGGGCGTTAAGAAAGAGAACAAATTCTCCGCCACCAAATAGATATATATATATTTAGTAGAGATCAACGAGTACAGCATAAAGGAATACAACATCAGGCATACTATAAATTTACATGTCCGTTCGGGGTCTGAACGAAACTGGAGGCACCTTATTCCTTGTCCCATATGTCCAATACAAGAGAGGGGTCCTCGCATATCCATCGAACTCCAAGTGCATTTGGACGATCACTGCTTATTACCTTGTCTTGGTTGTACCACCTAATCATGACAGCAGTAATCATCCAAACAATGTGAAGATCTCCGGTCTTCAACCACCGTCTTCATCTTCGACCATTGGTCATCGTATTAATTATCTAGAATGGGTTAAACCCGGTCTTTCCGTATAACTCGCGTATTTTATAATCAAGTGCTATAAAATCACATCATACGCCTCATTCCAATTCAGAATATTCTTTTAATAAAATATTCACATTATTAGGGAAAGGTTCCCATTAATTTTATCAAAGATAAATTCTTTAAAATTTATTCTTTAATCCTCCTTTCGATATCGATTTCAAAAGATTTTGTTAGCCAGTCGGGATTATCGAACCTTACCGAAGTAATCATTTATTTATATTTATCATCCTAATCCCAGCCTATTCACCCCATGAAGCAAAACTAGTAGCACTCCATATCTAACACCCACAGTGTTATCGGTACAATTAATTACCATTTCACGTTTAAATCTAATTAAAGAATTTAACTATCGCCTAGAGTAAAACTGGTGGTACTCCATTCTCGACCATTTCAAGAATTCGATACATTAAATTATCGCATTCCCATTTCAATCTAATTAGATATTTATTAAAACTCTAATTTGGTTTTAATAACAAAATCATTACTTTATGATTATTCAAATTTAGGAAATTAATCTTTATCTTTAACTGGGTTTAAGAACTAATGTCATTTAAAACACGGTTCACGATAAACCCTAATCATCATCAATTAACTATGGAATCTTCACTGAAAACGGATCAATATATAATCGATATAAATTTTCGTATCAGACTAATAATATAAATGGAAAAATGGTAAGGCCTTTTTAAATTCCATATATAGTAACAGTCTTCATTCATAGAAGCTTAACTCGATTATTATTAAAACGATTTCCCTTCAATTCCAATTTATTCTATTAGATTGGAAAACTTTACTTTGGAAAAATGCCCATTTAAATCTTGATAATAGATTTATAAATTCCATTTAAATCTTAATAAAAGATTTATAAATTCCAAATTATATTTCCACTATTAATTAGGATTAAAGAACAAATGTCGTTTAAAACATAGTTCGCGATAAATCCACAATCAACTTTCATTTCAATTCTAATTAAACATTAATTAATTAGTAAACTTCTCTAAATCTTGATTAAAAGATTTATTCCTTTCACACGGGGTTCAAGAGCAGTGTTATTTAAGACACCATTCACGACAAACCCAAAATCTAATTCTTTTATTTAATTCCAATTAAATAGTAATTAATTGGAAAATTTCATTAAATCTTAATGTAAAGATTTATTCTAGTTAATAACTAGTTTATTTCAATAAAAATATATTTTTGTCTTTAAAATATGGAATTTTTCATCCAAAATCTTTCCATATTATTAATTATGATTTTACATAATTTTTCCATATTTTTAACAATTTTATTAAGGTCCGTAAAGATGGTTTCCAATAACGGTCACCAAACTTCATCCATAACGACCTTTTTCAAATTTGATTTGAACATAATTCCAAATCCAACCATTAGATTTAAAACTTCTTATATTCATTGGAAAGCTCTTTTCGATACGAACCCAACGGTTCCGGTTTTAGGAGAATTCGACGGTCGAATCTCCTGTTATGCAAATTTGAAGTTAATGGTCGAAATTCGTGAACGGTCGTTGCGCGGCGCGTTCTATTCAGGCCAATATATATATATATATATATATATATATATATAATATATATATATATATTTCATTGATTTCCAATTAAAACGTATTTTATAAATTGTTTATGTATTCGTTTTAAAATGATTCCAACTTCATTTTCAATTTTATATCGAAATTGAATATTCTATATTTTTATCATATTAAAATGATAATATTTTTAAAATATTAAATTTTGAAATCACTTCCTTTCGATATTCATTATAAAATGAATAACTCAATCGATAAAAAGGGCGTTTAACTACATAACTATTTTTATTGTTCCAAAAATTTATTCAACACATGAATATCTTATATGGTTTATACATTCAATAAAAATGATATTTTTATTGTTCAAATACTTTATTCAACATATGAATATTTTATATGGTTTACACATTCAATAAAAATGATATTTTTATTGTTCAAATATATTATTCAACATATGAATATTTTATATGGTTTATACATTCAATAAAAAAGATATTTTTATTTTTCAAGTATTTTATTCAACATATGAATATTTTATATGGTTTATACATTCAATAAAAATGACGTTTTTATTTTTTAAATATTTTATTCAACATATGAATATTTTATATACTTCATTAACATGTTAAAAATAATATTTTTATCTAACAAAAATATTTTAACACATGATTCTTTTTCTTCTTCATTTACATGTTAAAGATGACATTTTTAATGTACAAAAATATAATTCAAGATATAATTATTTTATTTTCATTAACGTATTAAAGGTGACATTTTTAATGTACAAAAATAAAATTTAAAAATGATTATTTTATTTTCTGTAACCGTCCAAGAACGGATACCAAAATCATAATTTTATTCTTTGTTGAATATTATTTTAAAATATTCGTAATTTTAAAATATTCTTTATTTAAAAATGTTCTTTGTTTCTGAATCGGAATGCGGCTCAGTCAATTACCATATGATTTCAGTTATATGGATTTCATGCATAGCATGTTTGAAAAAATAATGATAAATAATCATTAAACAGTCCATTCACATTCAGAGTGAAATATACAACTGTGTGAGCATTAAAATAAATAAATAACGCTCATCACAAACTGTCAATCCATCAATGGACATACAATTAAATATTGGGACTAGTGTATGTCAAATATCATCCCAATACCCGTGTGGGGTTTTCAAACAACAAAAGTTTATTTAAATAAATCATTGCTTAATAAATTCAACTAATTCTAATTCAGTTTGAATTATTTTCTATTTAACCAATTTTCACTGTTCAAATTATAAATGAACATTTATAATTTAATTTCAACTGCCTATTTATGTAAACATTATTTTTAATATGTTAAAAATTTCAGCATCACAAACAACACATAATACAGTCAATTTAAATCGTCCATGGTTTGTGGACGAGGAAAGTGATCTAACCTGCCCCGTATACAATTTATAATAATTAAACTGATAAAAATCTACGCTGGCAATTCTATATGTTTTTAGTTATGAAAATAAATAAATAACTATGCAGAATTTTTAGTGAGGAGTTCTCACCTTGATTGGTTTCAGGAATTGTTATATAACGATAATTCTAGTTAAATTAAACAGATTGTTTAATTTAATCAGAAATTCCCACTAGCTCCGTTTTGATTCTAGTTAGTTCCATAACGCAGTGTTCGTCGTTGTGGTTCCAATGCTTTTGAAATTTCTGAATTCTATGTCCGTTTGAATGAGATATGCTCATTTAAAGGTTAATTACATAATTAAAATAATTTATTAGTTAATTAAAACTAATTACCATTTCATAACGTTTAACAAAACGTTATCCCCTTTTTTAAAGAAAATCAGACCATCTCTTCCTCCTGAAGCTCCGCATCCCCTTAGGTAAAACCGGAACCCAGTCTTAGAAATTAGGGTTCCAGTTTTTCACGCCTTCCAATGTGCCAATCACTGATCAAATGATACCACTTCGTAGCCCTTTCCAATCCCCATCCTCCATCAGATCATCGTTGAGCTCGAGCTCAACATAGGCTCCAGAAAACGCATGGAAGTTGGAAGTTTTGAGCGCTGAAATCGCTCAATTTACATTATGATTTTCAATCTTGACCGTATCAATTCAACGCTCCTGAATTCCTCTTCCATATTCGCTTAGGATCCATGCTTTAGTTTTGTGTAAATTGGGATTTATTAAAGAACTAAAATCATACGTTCTTGGCCCTTGGTTCAGCTGGCGGCGGAAATACTGTAGGGAACTAGGGTTTAGATTTTAAAAGAGAGGGGTGTATTTATAGCTTATATAATTATATTATTTAATTCAATTTAATTTTTAAAAGTGAATTTCCCATTTGAACTCCAAATAAAACGAATCAACTGTCACCCCTAGCTAAATAACTTCATTCCGGACATAATGGGATATGTTCCGTAAGCTAATTTGATCATTTTAGGCCTTTTTTTATCAAAATTAAAATATAAATTTATATATATTTAATTTAAACGTATATTTTAGTTTACCGGTTCTATATACTGACTCCAAAAATTAGAAAAATTACATCTAACTTTATTTTAATTATACGGTCCTAACAAAATTCAATTCGTTGAATTTGGAGATCGTTTGAAAATTTATCATTTTCTGGTCGATCCAATTCAAATTTAAATTACCAAACACATTTAAATTTAATGCTCTCACATATTAATTCCAAAAATTATGAAAATTGGAATCTGTCAATAATTTGACATTCTGGATCCAACAAAAGTGGTTTCGTAAAAAACAGAGGTCGTTTGTAAAATGGCTATGTATTATATTAATATATATATCCATAACGACTATTCTGAATTTTAAACTGGGCATAACTTTCAGTTCCCGTTATGAAATCTGGATTTTTCACATTCTTTGGAAAGATATTTTCAAAGAGATTCAAATATTTCTTTTTTCACTAAATCCGATTTATTTTGAATCCTGTACATTCAATTGAAATTTGAAATCGTATTTTCAAACTGCCACGCCATTTCAGGCTCGTTTTATAATTAAAATAAATTTATACGTTCTAACTTTGATTAAAATAAATTTTTAGTCGTTATTACTTAAAGTAAATTATTTTAAATATTCAAAATACATTAAAATAGCTAAAATAAAAAATTTAAATTGGTTCTGAAAATCCGGGTTATTACAATCTCCTCCACTTAAAACCTTTTCGTCCTCGAAAAGGAACGGAGCTAAAAGCTATTTAACTATCCAACTCAACTTTCAATTCTAATCAATTTTCAATTCATTTCAATATTTGATTCAATTTGGCTAAATTTACCGTTTATTTTCTTATTGGTTTTATCATTCCAATGTTTATTAGTTGAACTAATAATCACACATAACAACTAGCAATCAATTAGTTGACTAGCTTTTCAAAGACATAACTTTAATACATAGTCAAAATCATATTTTTAGTGTTAAATCACAGCAATAAACTCTAATTAAGTTTTGATTCTCACACCAGTCAATTGGAAATATATAGATATTGTAATGACCCGCATTTGTAGAGGTATTATAATTAATTTATTTAATTATACAAATAGTGATATAGTGAATTAAATGGTGGTTTAATTAAATAATGATGAATATTTAATTTAAATTAATAAATTAAATAATATATTTAATTCTGAAATAATCAGAATTGGCCGAAATGGCGATATGGTGTGAACTAGATCATCTGTGATATTTAATTCAGCTTGGAATTTGATTTAAATAACGAATATATTTTATAAACGACAGTTGAACGTATAAATATATTATAATTAAAATTGAGCTCGAAATGGCACGGCAGTTCGGTATTTGGCGATTTGAACTTCAACTGAATGTACAGGGCCCGTTTTAAATCGTATTTCTGTGAAACAAGAAACGTATGGAGTTGGTGAAGTATATTTTTCTAGTGGAAGAGAAAAATCGGGATTCCATCGTATAGATTTCGATTTATGTCCAAATCAAATTTTAGAAAAGTCACTGTGGAATTCCTTTATAATTTATAACGATTTATTTATATTTATAAAAGGAATTTCATTATAAATTGAATATCGATTTAATTGGGATTTGAAATATCAAGTTATAAATCCTAGTAGAGCTATATGATATTCCACTGTGAATATATACGATAATATTTATTTTTAAATATTATATTTAATTATATTTAAATATATCTATATATTTAAAAAGGTTATTTAGAGCTTTAAAAATAGCCAGTTTTGCAAATGACCTCAGAATTCGACGAAACTAATTTTGTGGGATTCGCAATTCTAAATTATTGTTAGATTTCAATTTCCGTGATTTTTGAAGTCAGTATGTGGCTATACGGATTTTTAAAGTGAAAAGTGGTTGATATTTTGATGGTTAAATATACGATGTGTGAGCAAACGGAGTCGGAATTCGACGAAACCAGTTTTGTTGGGACCGTAATGTCGAACTGAAGGTGCATGTCAATTTTCATCATTTTTGGGTATCGTATGTGATCACAAGAATTTTAGAGGACATATGTAAACAGCGTATGGTTAAAAACAAATAAAATAATAAATATAAAATTATTTTAATTTGCCTATAAATACCATACAAACCTTCCTAACCCTAAAATACTTTTTCATTCTGGTCAAAGAAGGAGCCGTAGTCAGTTTTTCATCCTCCAAATAAAATCGCAAGTTTCAAAATTAAAACAAATCCACATAAATTTCTATAAATCACAATACTCATATACATGGATTCGCATTGGAGTTCTCTACAACTTTGTACAAGTTTTAGATGGTGCGATGCATCATTTCCTGATGCGCGAGTTTCACAGTATAAATAGGGTTGGATTTTGTTCGAACCTGGAGCATTGATTTCCGGATTTGAGCTTGGATTCGAGTTGAGGGGATGAAGTAGCAAGTACTCGTGGAAATTTGGAGGGTGCGATGCATTTTTTTGCGAGATCCTCATTGTAGCGAGTGAAGTCGATATCAGAGAAGTGGTGTGAGTTTCTTATTTTTGATATGCTGAGAACGAGTTCGGAAAGAGGAGTGTTGCGGTGGAGATCTCCTTGTGATCGGTAAAGGATTTGAGAGGTTTGTGGTGAAGGGAACTTCGAAAATGGCTTGAGTTGTTTACTGGAGCTCGGAGCAGAACATGTCGAGGAAGAAAGGGGTATTTCATTTCGGGTCTGGTTTATGGAAGTAAATGCGGGCTGAGGATTTCAGTTAAGGCCCAATACATATCAATTTAAAGTTTGTATTAAATTTTAATAGTGTACTAACTTGTGAATGGTATAACTTCACCATACCGTATCGGAATTGGACAAAACTGGATCCGTTGGGATCGTATGGACGGTGACTCCACAATGAAACTGACTGGGAGTGAAATGGGACTCGTTACAATTTATGGCGAAATAAATTGTCCGTCTGAATCAAGCGATGGTTATCGTTATTAACGATGATTGTCCAATGTGAGTAAAACTCACCAACTCTAAACAATTCTATTTTTATAACTTATATTTAGAACTGATAAATGATGACTGATTGTTGTGTGTTAACTGTTTGGTTGAATTGTTTGTGTATTAGTTGAAAATATAGATAACGATATATAAAAATCGTTAAATCGAATATTGATTCTGTTTATCAGAATATTTTATATTTGTGTTGTTTAGCATCTGTGATGCAAGGAAACAGGTTGGAGGGACCCACCTGGGTTCCTCAATATTTATGATACTATTCTGTTCATATATTGTAATATATAATGTGATATATACTCTGTTTGATTATGTGTGTTTAAATGATATCGATCATTGTGGTTTACTATTTTAAATATCATAAAAGACCCTGGGAAGTAAGAAGAATTATTTCAATGTATATTGAAATAAATGGATTTTATAAAAACAACCGATTTTATAAAAGGAAATATTTCGAAAGTAAATAAAAGAAAAATGTTTATAAAACGAATAGAGTTTTAATAAAGGGAAAAATGTTGATAAAACGAATAGAATAGAATAAAGGAATTGCTATTTAGAAAATAAATAGAATTTATAAAAGGAATATTTAGTTGGAAACTAAATAGGATTATAAAAGGAAATTGATGAGATAAAAAGGAGTTAATCGAACATAGTTAATCAAAATGGAGTTAAACGGAAATTGGAAGCTGACTAGAGATTAATAAGTTGAATGGTTTCCTGAGTATCGATCTGATGTTGGTTTCAGCCTTCGGGGTTTATACTTAGGAAGTTGTTCTGTTGTTAGTTTTTTGTTAGGGTCTGATAGATGTGGAAGAATAGTGATACGTAATTAAGCTATGGAAATTTTTTCCAGTGTTAATAACATATATTTTCTAAACATAGAAAATAAGGAAATGTGAATATATATATATATGTTAAATGATGATTGATCGATACAAATTCCATTTGGAAATAATATCGTTGTTTGCATACCTGTTTTTCTTTGATAGTTAACTCACCGAATATCGAAGTTTTTGACCATTTTAACGTTGTTAATATGGAGAGACCGGTTGGATTATTATCCAAAGAACCGTTCTATATTGGCATAAGCGTTGCGAATCATATATGCCAAAGATAATTGAAGACGGAGTAAGGTGCAAGGGCTGTTGTATAAATCTTAGATAACAGTGCCTAAGATGGATATACTGAATAGTGCCTTTGGTTTGTCCAGTCCCAGGACAACGTGTATGGATGAAGGTCTGACAGAGTATATCTGGTAGATCACATAAGTTGATCATTTCAAACGTATTTACGTTGGTGGCGGAGGAATTCGTTTCTCTTAGCTTTATACCCGTGGTATTTTTGGATAAGTCAATTTGTGATTTGTCAGGTATGACAATGTGACATTCTAAGTGAATGAAGATATGATATGTAAAAAGATAAGCGTAGCTTCCAGCCTCACAACTGGGAAATGACAGAAATCGGGCAGGCAACATGGCTATATAGGGCGCACCTATTAGGGTGTATAATCACCTGATCTAGAGTTTCATTTACTTCTAAAAATCTATTGTTGATGCTTTCCCATTCGGGAAACGGTTGCTGGTCCCAACCGTTAGTGATATACATTCGATACACTCAAGCGAAATGAGTGGTCGGTCATGTGTGGCCGGGTTGCAAAATGTTCTTGTTGAACCCAGTGTATTCCTCTCTAGAGGTACACGAGCGAAATGTGGTTCCATACCTTGTCATAGTTGGGAATCCATTACCCAATACGTGCTTGCGGTTTTGATTGTAGACTATATATGTAGAACGTGAGATGAAAGCGTTTCTGCTAGATGATTATTATATTATGGTTGATAGACATTATTACAATATCAAAAGGTTTTTGATATAAAGATAAAATTGGATTCTCATAAGGGAAAAACCCGTTCCGTTATACGGCGTGGTCTTATGAGATATCGTTTACTTGTTCAAACCGTTTTAAACTGTTTTACTCATACCAGTCCCATCAATGACCCGGAGTTTATTTTGTTTTGTTTTCCCTAAACTCTTGGGTGCCCAATTTTTTACGGGCAGTCAAGTAGTCAGGAATTTACAGATATACTGGAAGAGCTTGGAGCAGGAGGCTTCACGATTATATAGCTATAGTTATTTCCGCCGTGTTGTACCCTGATAATGTTATTGAATACATATACTGATTTTATTTCAAGGATATATTATCTATTATATGTTGTTCGTTTCGCAATGAGATTCATGTTACTCTGATGTTGTGTTCTTCTTCTTCTTCTATTCTAAGTTTCTACCTTATCTATTCTCACCCTCTGTTTTCTTCCATTAACTTTTCGGTATTTTTCGATGTTTGGTTAGTCATCATTGAGTTTATGGCAATAACCGAAGTCGACAAAAACCGGGTCGTTACAGTTGGTATCAGAGCATAAGGTTAAGTAATTACCTTGGCTCTGTGGCGTGACTCAGTAGAGATGGGGTTAGTAATACCCTAGATTGAGTTAAGTGCATATATACAAGTGAACGTATTTGTTACTGATATAAAAACTTGTTCTATATTGTGGAGATTCATTGGTTGAGTTGTTAATGGGTTCTGGTCGATCAGTTTGATCCACTGTATCGTTAGGG
This sequence comes from Allium sativum, assembly GCA_030737875.1. Classification (NCBI taxonomy): domain Eukaryota; kingdom Viridiplantae; phylum Streptophyta; class Magnoliopsida; order Asparagales; family Amaryllidaceae; genus Allium; species Allium sativum. Next base: position 613,357,046 of record CM060926.1, read on the forward strand.
ATTTTCTAAACACCTGAATTCGATGAACCGTCATGGTATGTTTTGAAAAGAGGGTAAACGAAATAATTTTTCCCAAATTATATTTGATATAAAGGATTTATATTGGTTGTTATTATAATCGAGTAAGATTATAAATTAAACGGTTATGTAAATAACCGATCAGAATTCATATAAGTGAAATACGTGGAATCAGATGAGTTAAATCTGAAATTTAAACCAGAAATTGAATTAAAATTCTGGAAAATTGGATAAGTGTTTGTAAATGGATTTGGATTAAAAATAAGTAAAATTTAAGATCCTGGGAGATTTTAAATTGTTTTACAAGTAGTGTGAATTATATTTTGAAATGAATTTCAAAGTGGAAATGTTTAGAAATGGTTTTATAGTATTGAACTCACTTCGATCGCTGGAAAATAGATTCTGAGGAAGACAGCTACGTCATCAGTGTTCATTTTCGAGTTATAAGTGACGAATTACTACCAGAGATACTGTTTTGAATTTGTTTTAGGAAAGACAAGTTGTGTTGAATTTCAAAAAAAAAGGAAAATTTGATTTTTGAAAAAAGTAAACTGTTTAAAAACTCCCAGGGAAAGACTGTTTGAGTTAAAAACAAATTTAACAGAAATTTGTGAAAGAAAATTTGAATTAAAGTAAAGCCAGTAAAGTGGTAACTGAGATTGAATTAGAATAATATCAGGACAAATTGGATTGTGAGATTCAAATTTGAAGTGTAATGTGATAATCAAGTTAAGAGTTGGGAATCGAGAAGAAACTCAAGTTGAAATGATATTTGGCTCGGATATAAGCGAATGGTTGTGTTGTGGATAAAAGCAGATTTGAATTTGATTGGGATGACCCTTGTATCTGCTGAATTGATAACAGGTGGAAAGGATATAATGACACGCATACAAAAGGTACAAGTTTATATTTCTACTGGATATAAGATTTATGAGTCGAATTGGCAAGCCGCTTGGCTGTTTGATTTTCTTTTGGGTTGGAGAAGGCCCAGAGAGGCGAGTTGGAGTTTGACCTATTGAGCAGTACAAAGGAGGTGCTGGCGAAATTTTTCGTAAAGTTAAGGCATTAGAAAATTTTTAGGATTTTTGAAATTTTTTGATAATAAGAATTAAATAAATTTCTAATTGAAATTAAATTGGTTCAGTTGAAAACTGAAGTTAAGAAATGAACAAATAAGTTCTAGCCAGTCGATAGGCGTTGTTTTCTAACTTAGCAATTTCGAGGACGAAATTATGTTAAGTGTGGAAGATTGTAATGACCCACATTTGTAGAGGGATTATAATTAATTTATTTAATTATATAAATAATGATATAGTGAATTAAATGGTGGTTTAATTAAGTAATGAGGAATGTTTAATTTAAATTAATAAATTAAATAATATATTTAATTCTGAAATAATCAGAATTGGCCGAAATGGCGATATGGTGTGAACTGGATCATTTGTGATATTTAATTCAGCTTGAAATTTGATTTAAATAACGAATATATTATATAAACGATAGTTGAACGTATAAATATATTATAATTAAAATTGAGCTCGAAATGACGTGGTAGTTCGCTATTTGGCGATTTGAAATTCAACTGAATGTACAGGGCCCGTTTTAAATCGGATTTCTGTGAAACGAGAAACGTATGGAGCTGGTGAAGTATATTTTTCTAGTGGAAGAGAAAAATCGGGATTTCGTCGTATAGATTTCTATTTATGTCCAAATCAAATTTTAGAAAAGTCACGGTGGAATTCCTTTATAATTTATAACGATTTATTTATATTTATAAAAGGAATTTCATTATAAATCGAATACCGATTTAATCGGGATTTGAAATATCAAGTTATAAATCCCAGTAGAGATGTATGGTATTCCACTATGAATATATACGATAATATTTATTTTTAAATATTATATTTAATCATATTTAAATATATTTATATATTTAAAAAGGTTATTTAGAGCTTTAAAAATAGCCAGTTTTGCAAACGACCTCAGAATTCGACGAAACTAATTTTGTTGGATCCGCAATACTAAATTATTGTTAGATTTCAATTTCCGTGATTTTTGAAGTCAGTATGTGTCTGTACGGATTTTTAAAGTAAAAAACAGTCGATATTTTGATGGTTAAATATACGCTGTGTGAGCAAACGGAGTCCGAATTCGACGAAAACAGTTTTGTTGGGACCGTAATGTCGAACTGAAGGTGCATGTCAATTTTCATGATTTTTGGGTATTGTATGTGATCACAAGAATTTTAGAGGACATATGTAAACAGCGTATGGTTAAAAACAAATAAAATAATAAATATAAAATTATTTTAATTTGCCTATAAATACCATACAAACCTTCCTAACCCTAAAATACTTTTTCATTCTAGTCAAAGAAGGAGCCACCGTCAGTTTTTCATCCTCCAAATAAAATCGCAAGTTTCAAAATCAAAACAAATCCACATAAATTTCTATAAATCACAATACTCATATACATGGATTCACATTGGAGTTCTCTACAACTTTGTACAAGTATTAGATGGTGCGATGCATCATTTCCTGATGCGCGAGTTTCACAGTATCGATAGGGTTGGACTTTGTTCGAACCTGGAGCATTGATTTGCGGATTTGAGCTTGGATTCGAGTTTAGGGGATGAAGTAGCAAGTACTCGTGGAAATTTGGCGGGTGCGGTGCATTTTTTTTGCGAGAGCCTCGCTGTAGCGAGTGAAGTCGATATCAGAGAAGTGGTGCGAGTTTCTTATTTTTGATATGCTGAGAACGAGCTCGGAAAGAGGAGTGTTGTGGCGGAGATCTCCTTGTGATCGGTAAAGGATTTGAGAGGTTTGTGGTGAAGGGAACTTCGCAAATGGCTTGAGTTGTTTACTGGAGTTCGGAGCAGAACATGTCGAGGAAGAAAGGGGTATTTCATTTCGGGTCTGGTTTATGGAAGTAAATGTGGGCTGAGGATTTCATTAAGGCCCAATACATATTAATTTAAAGTTTATATTAAATTTTAATAGTGTACTAACTTGTGAATGGTATAACTTCACCATACGGTATCGGAATTGGATAAAACTGGATCTATTGGGATCGTATGGACGGTGGGTCCATAATGGAACTGACTGGGAGTTAAATGGGACTCGTTACAATTTATGGTGAAATAAATTTTCCGTCTGAATCAAGCGATGGTTATCGTTATTAACGATGATTGTCCAATGTGAGTAAAACTCACCAACTCTGAACAGTTCTATTTTTATAACGTATATTTAGAATTGATAAATGATGACTGATTGCTGTGTGTTAACTGTTTGGTTGAATTGTTTGTGTATTGGTTGAAAAAATAGATAACGATGTATAAAAATCGTTAAATCGAATATTGATTCTGTTTATCAGAATATTTTATATTTGTGTTGTTTAACATCTGTGATGCATGGAAACAGGTTGGAGGGACCCAGCTGGGTTCCTCAATATTTATGATACTATTCTGTTCATATATTGTAATATATAATGTGATATATAATATGTTTGATTATGTGTGTTTAAATGATATCAATCATTGTGGTTTGCTATTTTAAATATCATAAAAGACCCTGGGAAGTAAAAAGAATTATTTCAATGTATATTGAAATAAAGGGATTTTATAAAATCAACCGATTTTATAAAAGGAAATATTTCGAAAGTAAATAAAAGAAAAATGTTTATAAAACGAATAGAGTTTAAAAGGGAAAAATGTTGATAATACGAATATAATAGAATAAAGGAATATCTATTTAGAAAATAAATAGAATTTATAAAAGGAATATTTAGTTGGAAACTAAATAGGATTATAAAAGGAAATTGACGAGATAAAAAGGAGTTAATCGAACATAGTTAATCAAAATGGAGTTAAACAGAAATTGGAAGCTGACTAGATATTAATAAGTTGAATGGTTTCCTGAGTATCGATCTGATGTTGGTTTTGGCCTTCGGGGTTTGTACTTAGGAAGTTGTTCTCTTGTTAGTTTATAGTTAGAGTCTGATAGATGTGGAAGAATAGTGATACGTAATTAAGCTATGGAAATGTTTTCCAGTGTTAATAACATATATTTTCTAAACATAGAAAATAAGGAAATGTGAATATATATATATATGTTAAATGATGATTGATCGATACAAATTCCATTTGGAAATAATATCGTTGTTTGCACACCTGTTTTTCTTTGATAGTTAACTCATCGACTATCGAATTTTTTGACCATTTTAACGTTGTTAATATGGAGAGACCGGTTGGATTATTATCCAAAGAACCACTCTATATTGGCATAAGAGTTGCGAATCATATATGCCAAAGATAATTGAAGACGGAGTAAGGTGCAAGGTCTGTTGTATAAATCTTTGATAATAGTGCCTAAGATGGATATACTGAATAGTGCCTTCGGTTTGTCCAGTCACAGGACAACGTGTATGGACGAAGGTCTGACAGAGTATATCTGGTAGATCACGTAAGTTGATCGTTTCAAACGTATTTACGTTGGTGGCGGAGGAATTCGTTTCTCTTAGCTTTATACCCGTGGTATTTTTGGATAAGTCAATTTGTGATTTGGCGGGTATGACGATGTGACATTCTAACTGAATGAAGATATGATATGTAAAAAGATAAGCGTAGCTTCTAGCCTCACAACTGGGAAATGACAGAAATCGGGCAGGCAGCATGGCTATGTAGGTCGCACCTATTACGGTGTATAATCACCTGATCTAGAGTTTCATTTACTTCTAAAAATCTATTGTTGATGCTGTCCCATTCGGGAAACGGTTACTGATCCCAACTGTTGGTGATATACATTCGATACACTCAAGCGAAATGAGTGGTCGGTCATGTGTGGCCGGGTTGCAAGATGTTCTTGTTGAACACAGTGTATTCCTCTCTAGAGGTACACGAGCGAAAGGTGGTTCCATACCTTGTCATAGTTGGGAATCCATTACCCAATACGTGCTTGCGGTTTTGATTGTAGACTATATATGTAGAACGTGAGATGAAAGTGTTTCTGCTAGATGATTATTATATTATGGTTGATAGATATTATTACAATATCGAAAGGTTTTTGATATAAAGATAAATTTAGATTCTCATAAGGGAAAAACCCGTTCCGTTATACGGCGTGGTCTTATGAGATATTGTTTACTTGTTCAAACTGTTTTAAACTGTTTTACTCATACCAGTCCCATGACTGACCCGGAGTTTATTTTGTTTTGTTTTCCCTAAACTCTTGGGCGCCCAATTTTGTACGGGCAGTCAAGTAGTCAGGAATTTACAGATATACTGGAAGAGCTTAGAGCAGGAGGCTTCAGGATTATATAGCTATAGTTATTTCCGCCGTGTTGTAAGTGTTGTACTCTGATAATGTTATTGAATACATATACTGATTTTATTTCAAGGATATATTATCTATTATATGTTGTTCGTTCCGCTATGAGATTCGTGTTACTATGATGTTGTGTTCTTCTTGTTCTATTCTAAGTTTCTACCTTATCTATTCTCACCCTCTGTTTTCTTCAATTAACTTTTCGGTATTTTTCGATGTTTGGTTAGTCATCATTGAGTTTATGACGATAACCAAAGTCGACAAAAACCGGGTCATTACAGATATCCCACTTTTGAAACTCGAACACAAATACTGATGATGGAGCTCCATCATTTGAATTATCTACGGGCGACTAGTGTGTGATTCTATATCTATCCAGTATATTAAAACTTCGAATATCCATTAATTACGTGTATATTAAAAATCTTTATATACTTGATTGTCCAAATTAAAATAAAATAATATCCTCAAATACGTATTTCAAGATAAAAAATTTAGAACTAAATTTGTTTTTTTATAAATAATACGCTTCGAACTCATTCTAGGATACTACTAATCCTATCTCTAACGAGTCATTCTCATTGGATATTACTAATCCAATTTCTGATGAATTCTTTTGTTTTGTTCCAATGTGCCTTGTTCTCGAGCTCTGTAAACCAAAGCTCTAATACCAAATGAAACGACCCAAACTTCCTCATAAAGGAAAGTACGAATTGAGTTGAGAACACAACAAATCAGAACACAAACACAAGAACATTTCTATGCTTATTACAACAACTACATCAGAGTACAGGAATATTCCAGAGTATGAATAAATATTACACATTGGAAATACAATATCAGAGATTTAAATTACATTTAAATAACAACGGAAAAATAATAAAAAATACAACTGCAAGAAATACACGCATACAGAGCTTTCCAAATATCACTTCAGTTGTAAACCAGAATCCTGTGAATATAATATCTGCAAAACCAAAACTACTAGCTGCCCGTGTGGAAAATATGGGCACCTAGAGTTCAGGTTAAAACAATAAACTCCAAGTCAGTCATGGGACTGGTGTGAGAACTAAATAGTTATTAATCTTAAATTTTAAAGTGGGGATAACATGGGACCACTCCGTATAACACGGAATGTGTTTACTCCACATGAATTCTTAGTTTAAAATAAAACAACGTAATGCTTTTTGGAAAAATGAAGCTATTATAAGACTCTGGTCCCAACACATGATGAACGCAGTCGAGGATAGAGTTTTCCCTTATAATAGCCAAAAATGCTTGATACGCGAAGTTTCATCTTGTATTATTACTATAAGTGAAGAAATCAACTTGAAATATAAATGTATCAATCATAGGCGGTGTAGGTACCATTATATTGCGTCGCCATATATATATATATATATATATATGTATGTATGTATGTATGTATGTATGTATGTATGTATGTATGTATTTACAACTAATACCAAATATCGCATATTAGAAATTGGGTTTCCATCTATGGACCGAGGAAAGGGATTATCCTCACCGATTTTGAGACACACTAGCAACTGCCTTAGGACTCGGACGCTGGCGAGCCCTTGGATCTACATGGCCGGTCATCCGTTGATGATTAGTTATACTATAAACTATATGTTAGCCAGTTCTATCAAACCTCTAAAATAGGTCAGTAATGTCAACCACTCTAGAGTCACTAGGGACTCAAATCATATCCGAGGGACTTCGCTTTCCATCAAATTATAAGGGACTTCCGTATAAGTGAACAGTCTGGGCTCCATACCATGACGTTACTCGTAGCTAGAACTAACATATGTCCATGCAGTCACTATCCATTTTTCGGTTCATACCGGGGTGTGATGCTCGCGAAGTAACGTTACACAAAGCTATGCTAATTGAAGAAGTGCTTTGATCATCAACCACAAGGCTCTGCTTTTCAACAAAAGCCTTGATCATTTGCAACTCAGCATGCCACATTGTCAGTTCATACCATAGCATTGATTTCTACCAATATATAACCTCTAAGCTCGTACGTCTCAGAGAAGTTCCTTAAGCAAGAGAATAAATTCTCCGCCACCAAACATATATATACATTTAGCAGTGATCAACGAATACAACATAAACGAATAAAATGTCAAACATACCATCCATTTATAAGTCCGTTCTGGGTCTGGACGAAACCGGAGGCACCATATTCCTCGCCTCATATGTCCAATACAGAAGAGAGGTCCTCGCATATCCATCGATCTCCAAGTACCTTTGGACGATCACCACTTATTACCTTTTCCTGGGTGTACGACCCAATCAAGACATCGGTAATCATCCAAACGATGTGAAGATCTCTGGTTTTCAACCACCATCTTCACCTTCGACTCTGGATCGTCGTATTAATTATCCATAATGGGTTAAACCCGGTCTTTCCGAATAATTCACGTATTTTATAATCAAGTGCTATAAAATCACATCATATGCCTCACTCCAATTTAGAATATTCTTTTAATATAAATATTGACATTATTAGGGAAAGGTTCCCATTAATTTTATCAAAGATAAATTATTTTAAATTTATTCTTTAATCTTCCTTTCGATATCGATTTCAAAATATTTTGTTAACTAGTCGGGATTATCGAACCTTACTGAAGTAATCATTTATTTATATTTATCATCCCAATCTCAACCTATTCATCCTATGGAGAAAAACTAGTAGCACTCTATATCTAACTCCCACAGTGTTATCGATACAATTAATTACCATTTCACGTTTAAATCTAATTAAATAATTTAACTATCGCCTAGAGTAAAACTGGTGATACTCCATTCTCGATCATTTCAAGAATTCAATAAATTAAATTATCGCATTCCCATTTCAGTCTAATTAGATATTTATTAAAACTCTGATTTGGTTTTAATAACAAAATCATTACTTTATGATTACTCAAATTTAGGAAATTAATCTTTATCTTTAACTGGGTTAAAGAACTAATGTCATTTAAAACATAGTCCACGGTAAACCCAAATAACCTTCCATTAACTATGGAATCTTCACAGAAAACGGATCAATATATAATCGATATAAATTTCCATATTAGACTAATAATATAAATGGAATGACGGCAAGGCCTTTTTAAATTCCATACATAGTAACGGTCTTCATTCCCAGAAGCTTATCTTGATTATTATTAAATCGAATTCCCTTCAATTCCAGTTTATTCTATTAGATTGGAAAACTTTACTTTGGAAAAATGACCATTTAAATCTTAATAAAAGATTTATAAATTCTATTTAAATCTTAATTAAAGATTTATAAATTCCAAATCATATCTATGCTGCTAATTAGGATTAAAGAACAAATGTTGTTTAAAACATAGTTCACGATAAACCCACAATCAACTTTCATTTCAATTCTAATTAAACATCAATTAATTAGTAAACTTCTCTAAATCTTGATTAAAAGATTAATTCTTTTCATGCGGGGTTCAAGAGCAGTGCTATTTAAGACACCACTCACGACATACCCAAAATCTAATTCTTTTATTTAATTCCAATTAAATAGTAAGTAATTAGAAAATTTCATTAAATCTTAATTTAAAGATTTATTCTAGTTAATAACTAGTTTAATTCGATAAAAATATATTTTTATCTTTTCAAATATTGAATTTTTCATCCGAAATCTTTCTAGATTATTAATTATGATTTTACATAATTTTCCATATTTTTAATAATTTTATTGAGGCCAGTACAGCCGGTTTCCAATAATGGCCATCGAACTGCATCCATAGCGACCTATTTCAAATTTGATTTGGACATAATTCCAAATCCAACCATTAGATTTCAAACTTCTTACATTCATTGGAAAGCTTTTTCGATACGAACCCAACGATTCTAGTTTTTGGAGAATCCGACAGTCGGATCTCCCGTTACGTCAATTTGAAGTTAATGTCGAAACTCACGAACGGTCGCTGCGCGGCGCGTTCTACTTAGGCCATTAAATATATATATATATATATAATATTTCATCGATTTCCAATTAAAACGTATTTTGTAAATCATATATATATTCATTTTAAAAAGATTCCAACTTCATTTTCAATTTTATAACAAAATTGAATATTCTATATTTTTATCATATTAAAATGATAATATTTTTAAAATACTAAATTTTGAAATCACTTCTTTTCGATATTCATTATAAAATGAATAACTCGATCGATAATAAGGGCATTTAACTACATAACTATTTTAATTGTTCCAAAAAATTTATTTAACACATGAATATCTTATATGGTTTATACATTCAATAAAAATGATATTTTTATTATTCAAATAGTTTATTCAATATATGAATATTTTATATGGTTTATGCATTCAATAAAAATGATATTTTTATTGTCAAAATATTTTATGCAACATATGAATATTTTATTTGGTTTATACATTCAATAAAAATGATATTTTTATTGTTCGAATATTTTATTCAACATATGAATATTTTATATACTGCATTAACATGTTAAAAAAATATTTTATCTAGCAAAAATATTTTAGCACATGATTCTTTTTCTTCTTCATTTACATGTTAAAGATGACCTTTTTAATGTACAAAAATATAATTCAACATATAATTATTTTATTTTCATTAACATATTAAAGGATACATTTTTAATGTACAAAAATATAATTTAACAAATGATTATTTTATTTTCTATGTCCATCCAAGAATGGACATCAAAATCATAATTTTATTATTTGCTGAATATTATTTTAAAATTTTCGTTATTTTAAAATGTTCTTTATTTCTGAATCGGAATGCGACTCAATCAATTACCATATAATTTCAGTTATATGGATTTCATACATCGCATGTTTGCAAAAATAATGATAAATAATCATCAAACAGTCCATTCACATCTAGAGTGATATTTACAACTGTGTGAGCATTAAAATAAATAAATAATGCTCATCACAGACTGTCAATCCATCGATTGACATACAATTAAATATTGGGAGTAGTGTATGTCAAATATCATTCCAATACCCGTGTGGGGATCTCAAACAACAATAGTTTATTTAAATAAATCATTGGTTAATAAATTTAACCAATTCTAATTCAATTTGAATTATTTTTTATTTAATCAATTTTCACTGTTCAAATTATAAATGGATATTTATAATTTAATTTCAACTACCATATTTATGTTAACATTATTTTTAATATGTTAAACATTTCAACATCACAAACAACACATAATACAGTCAATTTAAATCGTCCATGGTTTGTGGACGATGAAAGTGATATAACATGCTCCGTATACAATTTATAATAATTAAAGTAACAAAAATCTACATTGGCAATTCTATATATTTTCAGTTATGTAAATAAATAAATAAATAAATAACTGTGCAGAATTTTTAGTGAGGAGTTCTCATCTTGATTGGTTTCAGGAATTGTTATATAACGATAGTTCGAATTAAATTAAACCGATTGTTTTATTTAATCAGAAATTCCACCAGCTCTGTTTTGATTCTAATCAGTTCCATAACGCAGTGTTCATCGTAGTGGTTCCAATGCTTCTGAAATTTCTGAATTCTATGTCCGTTTGAATGAGATATAGTTATTTAAAGTTTAATTACATAATTAGAATAATTTATTAGTTAATTAAAACTAATTACCATTTCATAACGTTTAACAAAACGTTATCCCCTTTTTTAAAAAAAAAATGGACAATTTTCCTCCTGAAGCTCCCCGTCCCCGTAGGTATAACCTGAACCCAATCATAGAAATTAGGGTTCTAGTTTTTCACGCCTTCCAATTCGCCGACCACTGATCAAATGATACCACCTCGTAGCCCTTTCCAAACCCCATCCTCGATCAGAGCATCGTCAAGCTCGAGCTCCACGTAGGCTCCAGATAAAGCATGGAAGTTGGCAAATTTGAGTGCTGAAATCCCTCAATATACATTATGATTTTCAATCTTGACTGTATCAATTCAACACTCTTGAATTCCTCTTCCATATTCGCTTAGGATCCATGCTTTAATTTTGTGTAGATTGGGATTTATTGAAGAATTAAAACCGAACGTTCTTAGCCCTTGGTTCAACTGGCGGTGGGAATATTGTAGGGAATTAGGGTTTCGATTTTAAAAGGGAGGGAGTATTTATAGCTTATATAATTATATTATTTAATTCAATTTAATTTTTAAAAGTGAATTTCACATTCGAACTCCAAATTAAACCCAACGACTGTCGCCCTAGCTAATTACCCTCATTCCGGACATAATGGGATATATTTAGTAAGCTAATTTGATCATTTTAGTCATTTTTTATCAAAATTAAAATATAAATTAATATATATTTAATTTAAATGTACATTTTAATTTACCAGGGCCATATACCGACTTCGAAAGTTACGGAAAAATTATTGTAACACCCCGTATTTTCTGTGAACATATAAGTAACAAATTAAAATATACTTAATTTTTAGGAGAAGTATTAAGGGAAACGGGTTGCGCTATTGCGTTCGTCTCGAAATTCTGCTTGAGATAGAGTCCAAGTTTGCATAAAACAGATAAGGTATGAAGAAGATATGGACGAACGAAGTTAGGTAGAAAAACCGGAAATAGGCCAGAATACACTGGCGCACTTGTGAAGTGCGCCAGTACAAAAATACACTGGCACACCTACCAAATGCGCCCATACCGATCCAGCACAGAATTCTGGAGTGTTCTGTGATGACGTGTCTTCTTCTGAGTGGCTGGCTGACCTTTCTTCAAGCTGGGTGGTTCTGATGACTTCTGGACTGATCTGAAGGCTCTAAATCACCCTATTCTCCTATAAAAACACCCCCCAAACCTCACTTTCTCTCCACACAATTTCATTCTTCCTATACTCTACCTCTATTCTAATTAAAATAAAATAATGGCATCGCTACTCTGCTGAAATCTAAGCTAGAACTAGTGCATCTTCTTCCAATCTGAATAGAATTAAAAGAGAACAACTATTTTCTAATCTAATCGATAGTCTATGCCAGAAGAGAGCTATTCAGTGTCAGAATACAGATTCTAGAATACAAGAATCATTCCCTTTTTATGAGTACAGTTATTTCCAGATATGAACTTTAATTATGATCTTGACATGGTTATAAATCTGAATCTGAGGTTATGCATATTCTTATCCGTCGGATCTGTTTTTCTGTGACTATTCTTTTTTTTCTGTTCTATAGTCAGGCTACTACGAGCCTGCACCAAATCTCATAAGAGATTAACGCATAAACGCTAAATTTTGGGGTAAACTATGAATAATGCGTAATTGGACATGACTGATTTGAGAAAAGGACATATGTTGTAAATTAGATCTAGATCTATACATACTCTGTGATTTGGAAGAAGAGGAATCATTGAATGATAACATATGACTTGAAACTTGGGGACATAATGCATATAAAAATTAAGATCTGGTTTTGAGAGGATATAATTTAAAGATTTAGATTTTTGGGTATATTTTATATAACGATTCATGACTTGAAAAATGAATATGAAACTTAGACGTAAGGACCTATATTAAAATAGGATAATTATTAATGTGAATGCGCCTAAATATGGATTTTTGGATATTGGCATTAAAGGCTATAATTTGGCATAATTCATATCATGATTTGGGGCTTTTAGAGAGTGTTATGTACTGTGCAAAGTTTAACGAAAATTTTGGGGCATATATTGTATTATGAATTATAACCATGATTTTAGCATGTAAGTTTAGGCTTAATTTATTATTTGGCAAGATATGTAAATAGAATTTTTAAGAAATGTTAAATCTGCTAATCTGCTGAATTGCCTAATCTGCTAAATCTGTTGAATTTCCTATTCTGCTAATCTGCTAAATTTCCTAATCTGCTAGATCTGTTATCTGCTAAATTTGTTGAATTGCTTAATCTGTTGAAAGTTGAATAATTGTAATTTGGAGGCTCGATAAAAAATTTAGCAAAACATGTTGATAGAACTTTGGATAATCTTCCGTAACTTGTAAAGAAGTTAAATCTGCTAAATGGACATAATTAGTCTGATATTTTCTGTAATGGAATAAAGTGTCTATGACACGAGGTTAGACTCCGTTTACGGTAGAAGCCTGTCCGAAACCAACCGGCTTAACCAGCGACCACAAACTGTCAATCTAATGTGAGAGGTCATAGGCATAACTAAAATATGCTTAGACACGAGGTTAGGTCTGGCTTGTGGTAGAAGTCTGCCCGGAACTGCCCGGCATATCCAGTGGCCACAAGCTACCGACCTAATGTGAGAGGTCTGTGCATTAATATTTAATTAATGCAAATCTGAGATAAATATGATGTCTAAAACATGTTGGGTGGATAGGATTAAACAAACTGGACTGATGAATTTAACAAACCTGTTTCGTGAATCTGTAGGCCCAATACAAAGTTAGACGATCTGTAAGTCTGTTAAAATTGTACATCTGATCCGTTAGTCTGAAAACTTGTTAACTTGATTGTCTGATCTGTGAACTAGTAAATCTGAACTTTGTATGTCTGAAACTTGTAAACAAGTTAATCTGAAATCTGTTAGTCTGGGGACACAAGGTTAGGAGGGGAAATACTTGTGTCATTTGTTGTTTGGGACCCATATTAGTCAGTAACCCTTTCTAGTATCAAAAACTTTGACCCAACTCTATGTAGGGATCCAGGCACACTTACTGAACTAATTATAAGCGGTTCATTCTGATAATGGAGAGGGGTGTTGATGGTGCGTTCCAACCGGGTCATGTGCATGTATGGATCCGGTCTGCTCTGAGGATGTAAGACACCGTGACATCTGTAAATAGTTCTGTTCCAATAGGTTGCCACTTTAGGGAATGATACACCCTACTGTGGGGCCGACACAAGGTATTTATGTATTAGGGAGCCGATTGCTTGGGGTAGGACTTAAGGTACACTTAGTTCTGTCTGTTTCTGTTGGGTGGTAACACCTGTCTGTTTCTACGTGGTACCATCTGTTGGGGGTGGTAAAGGCCTATTACTAGTATACACCTAATTCTAACATTCTGTTTCCGTAGAGATTATTCTGTTTTCGTCTCTGATTCCGTTTCTGATTCTGTTTCCGTACCTTCTGTATGTTGGAGTGGTAAAGGCCCATTATTAGTATTCTGCTTCGGTACCTTCTGTCTGTTGGGGTGGTGAAGGCCCATTGCTAGCATTTCGTTTCTATATATATTATTATGTTTCGATTCTGTTTCTGTTTAGACATTAGGGTAACACCTAACCCTGTTATACTAGTATTAGTGCAGAGAAGTAAGATGTAAGTAAGGAACATAACTTGGTTTACATCATTTTGATTCTTCTGTTAACTTAAAGTATATCTGTTATTCCTATTGATGTAATCTCTCATCCAGCTTTATTTACATGTCATGATAATATTATCTATTTATATGCTGGAAGTCACTGGACTCGCCATATTTTATGTCTGACCTCGTTTGTTTTCACCCCTTTTCTTTCCGTTCCCCCCCCACCCCAAGTGCTCAGGGTGGAAACATATGAGCTTGATTCTGATTCTCTCTGCTTGAAGTGCTTGGAGTATTGCTTGGCTTTGACTCTATCTTTTCATGGCAGTTTATGTTGGGGATTGTGGCTTTGAAACTTTACATTCTAAAGGATTTTGTATAAGACTGATAATTGTGTACTTGAGTTTTGGTATTGGGATTTAGAAAGATGTAACCAAACTTATTTCTGCTTCTGCTGTAATAAAGTTATAATTTTACAAGTACTTCTTATCTGACTTGTAATATTCTGTTCTGTCTACTAAAACGCTCCATCGAAGTTAAGGCATTCCCTTTGTGAGTGACCTTAACGGAGGTGGGGTGTTACACTTGGTATCAAAGCTGAAGGTTACTAGATTTGATAAAAAAATTGAAAGCTATTTTCAAAAAGGTTTTAAAAAGGAAGTATTTTCAAAAGTAGAGGTTATTTTGAAAAACATAGTCCCCAAAGCTATATATCTATCTTTTGATTTTCTGTTTAATCCTTGTTTCCTTCTTTTCTGAGTCTCCGGGGCTCCTGGCTTTCTGGGAGGTAACCTCATCGCGACATGGTTCCATAGGCATGATGAGACTACGACGTCTATCGAAGGGCAAAGAAGTGCCTAACTTCCATTTGTAGCCACAGTAATTTCACCTACGGTAATCCTCTTTCGAGCTTCGTAGGGTTTTCCACGCGATGGGGGCAACTTTAGAGAAAGACTTGTTAACATGTAAGAATATTAGTTGTTTTCAGTGTGGTGAGACATGACATCTGATCAAGGATTGCCCCGGAAGGCAAGGGCAAAGGGCAGAACCTACTTCTGGAGGGCAGGTGAATGCTCTCGTGGCTGGTGGATAGAATAGAGTTAGGAAAAATTTCTGCAGAAGGTTTAATTTCCTTATCTGATTATTGAGTTAAAACTCTCTTTGATTTTGGCATTTTGATTCCGTAATTGAGACTTTTCACTTTAATACTAGTCTTGTTTCTGATCCCGCTATAGTCTCAAACCCCATGAGGGTTACAACTCATCTGTTTGTGATAGGTTGGGGTTTGAGGGTATCTGTGTTAGGCGTTAAGTTGACTATGATGCATACATTCTAGTTTTTGTGGGATATGGTAGGGTTTTATCATGCTTAGTTTCCTAAGAATCATTTGATAATCTGATCTGCACCAGTAGTTTGTAAGTATCTTAATATTTCTGATAAGGTTTGGGGTTTTTACTTGAAACGTGAAGTAGATTTCCAGTTTGGCATTGTTTAATGGGAGTAATTCACTGGGTGTCAATCTGATGTTGATTTCGGTCTTCGGGGTTGATAATTAGGGAATTATTTTCTTAACCGATGTCTAATAGGAACAGAGCTCTTGTTTTAATCGTACTTGCTTCTATCACTCAGCTGTATCCTATCGATCGGGTCTTCGACCTTTAGGAAGAAACTAATGGGTGTAAACATGTGTTTGAGACATGTTATGTTTGATGGTTGCAAGTGGATACAAGTGGTTCCTAGTGGTTGCTCATGGATGCATATACACACACTAGGCACTAGATCGGCTCAATAACACTTTCATACTGCATATGGATGCGTGTGCATTTTTCAATTTTTGTGGATGCAAAATGATTGACTCATCATATGGATGTTGCGTTTGGATGAATGGTTATGCACTCATATAGAAATGAAGCGTATCAAATAGGATTTCTTGCATACATAATTGGACTCATGGCTCTAACATAATTCGCATTAAGGAGGTCAACTGAATCAGTAGACCGCCTGATCTTTTCATTAGATAAGAGACATATACACACACTTTTGCATATGTTCGTACAACGTTAGAAGTTTTCTAAGGACAATGGATGCTTGTGGATGATGGTTGAGTAGATGGATGATTGGATGGTAGGACACATTCTTCTTAACTTGAAGATTTCGAGGACGAAATCCTTTAAGGGGGAGAATGTAACACCCCGTATTTTCTATGAACGCATAAGTAACAAATTAAAGTATACTTAATTTTTAGGAGAAGAACTAAGGGGAACGGGTTGCGCCATTGCGTTCGTCTCGAAATTCTGCTTGAGATAGAGTCCGAGTTTGCGTAAAACGATTACCGTATGAAGAAGATATGGACGAATGAAGTTAGGCAGAAAAACCGGAAATAGACCAGAATACACTGGCGCACTTGTGAAGTGCGCCAGTACAAAAATACACTGGCGCACCTACCAAGTGCGCCCATACCGATCCAACACAGAATTCTGGATTGTTCTGTGATGACGTGTCTTCTTCTGAGTGGCTGGATGACCTGTCTTCGAACTGGGTGGTTCTGATGACTTCTGGACTGATCTGAATGCTCTAAATCACCCTATTCTCCTATAAAAACACCTCCCAAACCTCACTTTCTCTCCACATAATTTCATTCTACCTATACTCTGCCTCTATTCTAATTAAAATAAAATAATAGCGTCGCTACTCTGCTGAAATCTGAGCTAGAACAAGTGCATCTTCTTCCGATCTGAATAGAACTAAAAGAGAACGATTATTTTCTAATCTAATCGATAGCCTACGCCAAAGGAGAGCTATTCAGTGTCAGAATACAGATTCCATAATACAAGAATTGTTCCCTTTTTGTGAGTATAGTTATTTTCAGATATGAACTTTAATTATGATCTTGACATGGTTATAAATCTGAATATGAGGTTATGCATATTCTTATCTATCAGATCTGTTTTTCTGTGACTATTCTCTTTCTTTTTTCTGTTCTATAGTCAAGCTACTACGAGACTGCGCCAAATCTCATAAGAGATTAACGCACGAACGCTAAATTTTGGGGTAAATAATGAATAATGCATAATTGGACATGACTGATCTGTGACTGATTTGAGAAAACGACATATGTTGTAAATTAGATCTATATTTGTGCATACTCTGTGATTTGGAAGAAGAGGAATCATTGAATGATAACATATGACTTGAAACTTGAGTACATAATGCATATAAAAATTAAGATCTGATTTTGAGAGGATATAATTTAAAGATCTAGATTTTTGGGTATATTTTATATAACGATTCATGAATTGAAAAAGGAATATGAAACTTAGGCATAAGGACCTATATTAAAATAGGATAACTATTAATGTGAATGGGCCTAAATATGGATTTTTGGATATTGGCATTAAAGGCTATAATTTGGCATAATTCATTTCATGATTTGGGGCTTTTAGAGAGTGTTCTGTACTGTGCAAAGTTTAACGAAAATCTGGGGGCATATATTGTATTATGAATTATGACCATGATTTGAGCATGTAAGTTTAGGCTTAATTTATGATTAGGCAAGATATGTAAATTGAATTTTTAATAAATGTTAAATCTGCTAATCTGCTGAATTGCTTAATCTGCTAAATCTGTTGAATTGCCTGTTCTGCAAGTCTGCTAAATTTCCTAATCTGCTAGATCTGTTATCTGCTAAATCTGTTGAATTGCTTAATCTGTTGAAAGTTGAATAATTGTAATTTGGAGGCCCAATCTAAAATTGAGCAAAACATGTTAATAGAACTTTGGATAATTTGCCGTAACTTATAAAGAAGTTAAATATGCTAAATGGACATAATTAGTCTGACTTTTTCTGTAATTGAATAAAGTGGCTATGACACGAGGTAAGATTCCGTTTACGGTAGAAGCCTGCCCGGAACCAACCGGCTTAACCAGCGACCGCAAACTATCTGTCTAATGTGAGATGTCGTAGGCATAACTAAAATATGCTTAGACACGAGGTTAGGTCTGGCTTGTGGCAGAAGTCTGCCCGGAACCGCCCGGCTTATCCAGCGGCCACAAGCTACCGACCTAATGTGAGAGGTCTGTGCATTAATATTTAATAAATACAAATCTGAGATAAATATGATGTCTAAAACGTGCTGGGTGGATAGGGTTAAACCAACTGGACTGATGAATTTAACAAACCCATTTCGTGAATATGTAGGCCCAATACAAAGTTAGACAATCTGTAAGTCTGTTAAAACTGTACATCTGATCCGTTAGTCTGAAAACTTGTTAACTTGATTGTCTGATCTGTGAACTAGTAAATCTGAACTCTGTATGTCTGAAACTTGTAAACAAGTTAACCTGAAATCTGTTAGTCTGGGGACACAAGGTTAGGAGGGGAAATACTTGTGTCATCTGTTGTTTAGGACTCATATTAGTTAGTAACGCTTTCTGGTTTCAAAAACTTTGACCCAACGCTATGTAGGGATCCGGGCACGCTTACTGAACTAATTATAAGAGGTTCATTCTGATAATGGCGAGGGTTGTTGATGGTGCATTCCAACCGGGTCATGTGCATGCATGGATCCAGTCTGCTCTGAGGATGTAAGACACCGTGACATCTGTAAATAGGTCTGTGCCAATAGGTTGCCACTTTAGGGAATGATACACCCTACTATGGGGCCGACACAGGGTATTTATGTATTAGGGAGCCGATCGCTTGGGGTTGGACTTAGGGTACACTTAGTTATGTATGTTTCTGTTGGTACCGTTTGTTTCTGCTGGGTGGTAACACCTGTCTGTTTCTGCGTGGTACCGTCTGTTGGGGTGGTAAAGGCCTGTTACTAGTGTACACCTAATTTTAACATTCTGTTTCCGTATGGATTATTCTGTTTCCGTCTCTGATTCCGTTTCCGATTCTGTTTCCGTACCTTCTGTCTGTTGGGGTGGTAAAGGCCCATTATTAGTATTCTACTTTTGTACCTTCTGTCTGATGTGGTGGTGAAGGCCCTTTGCTAGCATTCTGTTTTTGTATAGACTATTATGTTTCGATTCTATTTTGGTTTAGACATTAGGGTAACACCTAACCCTGTTATACTAGTATTAGTGCAGAGAAGTAGGATGTAAGTAAGGAACATAACTTGGTTTACATCATTCTGTTTCTTCTATTAACTTAAAGTATATCTATTATCCCTATTGATGTAATCTCTCATCTAGCTTTATTTACATGTCATGATAATATTATCTGTTTATAAGCTGGAAGTCACTGGACTTGCCAGACTTTATGTCTGACCTCGTGTGTTTTTGCCCCTATTCTTTCCATTCCCCCCCGCCCAAGGTGCTCAGGGTGGAAACATAGGAGCTTGATTCTGATTCTCTCTCCTTGAAGTGCTTGGAGTATTGCTTGGCTTTGACTCTATCTTTTCATGGCTGTTTTTGTTGGGGATTGTGGCTTTGAAACTTTACAATTTGAAGGATTTTGTATAAGACTGATAATTGTGTACTTGAATTTTGGTATTGGGATTTAGAAAGATGTAACCAAACTTATTTCTGCTTCTGCTGTAATAAAGTTATAATTTTTCAACTACTACTTATCCGACTTGTAATATTCTGTTCTGTCTACTAAAACACTCCATCAAAGTTAAGGCATTCCCTTTGTGATTGACCTTAACAGAGGTGGGGTGTTACAATTATATCTAGCTTTGTTTTGACGATACAGTCTTAACAAAATTAATTTCGTTGAATTTGGAGACCGTTTGAAAATTGTCATTTTCTGGTCGATCCAATTCAAATTTAAATTACCAAACACATTTAAATTTACTGCGCTCACATATTAATTCCAAAAATTATGAAAATTGGAATCTAGCAATAATTTGACATTCCGAATCCAACAAAAGTGGTTTCGTCGAAAACGGAGGTTATTTTTAAAATGGCTATACATTATATTAAAATATATATACACATTCCATAGCGACTATTCTGAATTTTAAACTGGGTATAACTATCAATTGCAGTTATGAAATATGTATTTTTCACATTCGTTGGAAATATATTTTAAAACAGATTCAAATATTTCTTTTCTCACTGAAATATGGTTTATTTTGAATCTTGTTGTTACGGCCCACCCCGCGCCAACCCACATTTTCAATGAAAATACGTTGTGCCAGTGCTTGACTAGCATGGGGCGGTCGCCAAAGAAAGGAAAAGAAAGAAATTTGAACTGACAAGGAACCTATAGAATGTCTCACAACGCATGGGATAAAATATAATAATAACATAACTTTGACATAAAACAGGCGAGACAGCGCATAAGATGAAAACTAAACCATCATAGCAGCGAAAATCCAAAATACAGCTTATCATCCGAACCAACATTATTAAAACTTTGAAATACTGTCTCTAAAGTAAAAGAAAGAGGTACACTACTAATGCCCAAAGTAGTGACCAACAATAACACAGGAAGATTATATATATTATACGTGGAAGCCTCCTGCTCATCTCTGGTACAACTACTCGTGCATAGTCTCCTGGCCTGTCTCTAGTCTGCCCGTTTAAGAGCACCCAGAGTAATAAGAAGAGACATAAAACTCTAATTCAGACAAAAGTCTGGTATGAGCGATAAGCAGCAAAACAGAACAATAACAGGTATACATAACCATACATGAACCTGGACCTGCAACCAAAGAGTTAGCACAACATGATGTACAATACTCTAAGGTGACACTAACACATGGTGTGAAAATAATGGGAAGGGGTTGTGCATGACATGGTGATAACAAGAATCAAACATAGCAATCATACTCACATCTCTCACTCAGTGCGTAAAGCATACAATATCTACCTCTTCGATCACCCAGTCCTTTGCTACGATCACTTTGCCCCACGGAGTCACGATAACTTCACTGCACTGATCTATAGCCACTAGTCCTTTGCTATGTCCACTCTTCCCCATGGAGTCATGGCAACTCCACTGCACTGGCTCATAGCCTTGCTACGATCACTCTACCCCATGAAGTCATGACGACTTCACTGCACTGAGCCATAGCCATAATCCGTTCCTCAGTGGTGAGTCGAAGATATAGACATCGATAGCCCCTTTGCACACGTCCCGCAGCAAAGTCCAACTCGTGAATTTAACTCGTTGGTTCCCGTCTGGATCCTGAGAAATAACTTCCCATTTGGACTTCCTTTGCATCTTGGGTTTTAGTCGAATTAGAATTGGTCTTCAAAAGAGTCGTCGCGTAATAGTAGTGGAGTCTCTAATTCGGTTCGGTTCAGATGAAGCAACTTGGTTCGGTTTGGTTGAAGCAACTCGGTTTGGTTCGGGTACTTCATAGTTCGAGTCCTTAAAGCTCTGTCTTATCACAATCGGTTTGGTTCGTATATTGCTTACGGTTGGGTTCGGAATATAGTATCCAGGCCCCTCATTTTGATTCGTGCTCCATCCCTATAACTTCGGTTCAATCCATATAAACCCGAACCCACGCCCTCCTGCTGTTCCGATCCGATCCCAACTCC
Source organism: Allium sativum (assembly GCA_030737875.1). Lineage (NCBI taxonomy): Eukaryota > Viridiplantae > Streptophyta > Magnoliopsida > Asparagales > Amaryllidaceae > Allium > Allium sativum. The sequence goes on from CM060926.1 coordinate 613,379,167, forward strand.
AACTCTGTGTAAATGGCCTTCCTTCTTGCCAAGCCTCTTCTTATGCCAAGTTCCAATCCGGTTCGAATCTCCTTACTCGGTCCTCCGATCTGATCCGACCCCTATGATCTGATCCGACCCGAAACCCTGTGCATTTTCCAGCGAGCATATATCGTCCATATTTGCCATACGATGGCGTTTTCAACCATAACTTTCCTACAAGATTACTTAACATTCCAAACAGTAATAACAACAAATAGAATCAACCATAAACATCCAAACATCAATCATATGAGTTATTTTGGATCAAACATGCCCAAATCTATGGTTTTTCCCCTTAATCCCCTTAATCATGATTTAAGCATACAATTAGCAAAACATATCCAAATCAACCCAAATTTCTACCAGAGCCCTAAAATAATAGTTAATTTTTTTTACATATTTTTCTAGAATTTTAACATGCATAATTTTGCTAATTAACACTAATCACCCCTAATTAGCCGTAATTAGTGAAAAACAATGCAAATCACTCACCTTAGCCACAAATAAAACTTTAGATCGGAAATTATACTATTTTGGGGGGGTTTTCCTATGTAACACAGCAGCTCCAAATCTTATTTAGTGTTGATTTGCCTTGATTTGATGTCGATCTTCTTAAATAGTGATTAGAAGGCGATTAGCGAGTGATTCAGAAGGTGGAGGCCATTGCTAGGGTTCAAAGGATGAAAGTGGCGGCTGTGAAAGGTAAAATGAAATGTTTTTCCTAACCCGATCATCCCTCCAATAACCCTAATCCTGAAATGGGTTATGGGCCTAACTGCTAATCACCTTAACTAGGCCCAGTTAAGTTGTTTTCACCTTCTAAACATTATTTCAGCCATATCTCCCAAACGGTAAGTTCTTTTTGGCTAATGTGACCACTCTACGGAAAGCTAAACCATAATCCGAATTCAGTGGAAGTGGTTTCCGGTCAAAACTCCTTACCATTCAAAAGTTATGGGCAAAACAAGATTCGCTAGGGGTAAAATGGTCATTTAAAAATCGGCAAAAATCGTGAACATTGGAAATGACCCCAATAGTCGTTCCCCAAAGTTATACGACCATACATTTTCATATGAAAATGTAATAAATATTCTACGATCCTTCGATACGTAGAATGCGGGTCGTTATACTCTCCCCCCTTAAGAAATTTCGCCCTCGAAATTCCTTAACCAAAAACATACAAAGGTGTTTTGCATGCCTATCAGTCATTCACAAACAATCAAACATACACAACAAGCACAACAAGCCTACCCTACCCTAGCATGCGGTTTACTAACAAGGGAAGTGTAATAACCCGGAAATCCAAGCCGATTTAAAAAATTTATATTGGCAATTTTAATGAATTTTGAATATTTAGAATGAATTATTTTAAATAATAGTGACGAGAAATTTATTTTGAATAGAAGTAGAACGTATATATTTATAAAGCTCGAAGTTAGAATATAAATATTTTATTTTAATTATAAAAGGAATTGAAAATGGCGCGGTAGTTCGAAAATTCGATTTCAAATTTCAAATGATTGTACAGGATTCAAAATAAACCGGATTTTGGCGAAACCAAAAACATTTGAATCTATTTGAAAATATCTTTCCAACGAATCCGAAAAATTTAAATTTCATAGCGGGAATCAAAAGATATGTCCAATTGGAAATTCAGAATAGTCGTTATGGAATTCTGGCCATTAAAAATGGGAATTTTGCAAACGACCTCGGTTTTGGACGAAACCACTTTTGTTGGATCTGTGATGTCAAATTATTGCTAGTTTTCAAAATTCATAATTTTTCGAATCAATATGTGAGCGTGGCAAAGGAAAACGCGTTTGACCAGTTTTAGTTGATTTTAATCGACTGGAAAATGACCATTTTTCAAATGGTCTTAGAATTTGACGAAATTAGTTTTGTTAGGACCGTATCGTCGATGCGATGTTAGAAAATATTTTTCGGGGATTTTTAGAGTCCGTATGTGGCCCCGGTAAATTGAAATGTACGTCTAAAATTGAATATATAGATTTATATTTTAGTCCAGATGAAAACTGATCGAAACGATCGAATCAGCTTATGATACATATCCCATTGTGTTCGGAATGGGGGTAATTAGCTGGGGGCGTTACAGGAAGAAACTATCACTATTAAAATCTTACCAGGCAAAGAGTTCTGGATGCGATTCCCTTATGCTCTCCTTTGTTTCCCAAGTACACTCTCTCATTCTCGCCCCATTGAATCTTGACTAGTTTAATCGCCTTCCTTCGAAGTTGCTTCGTACCGCTCTCGACAATACGGATCGGCTTGCGGTTCCCAACCGCCTCGGATTCTACTTTGATGTCATCCAACTAGTCCAGTGAAATAGTCATATCGGGGTCGTGTACGAACTTCCTCAACTGGGAAACATGAAATATGTTTTGAACTCCCGCCATCTTGTCAGGTAATTCAACTTTATATGTTAAATTCCCAATTTGTTCGAGAACTAGAAATGGACCAACAAATCTTGGTGTTAACACTACAACAAAATGACTATACTACAACTTTAATTTTACAACGGTGGTAAAAGCACCGTTGTAATAAATGTTTTTTTACAACATTTTTCTAGAAAAGTTGTAATAAACTTATTTTTTAACAACTGTGTTATTTTGACATTGTAATAAAAGCCTATCACAAATTTTATTTTTTGACTGTTGTAATATATGACTATATTTTATTATAATTAACAACTAATAATTAATATTTAATACATTTATATCGATTATTTATAACTAATAATTAATAATCAATTAGGAAGTAACAATTAATAATCAATCCGTATATTTAATACTTAACAATTAAGAAGAATAATTAAATATATAATATGCTTTTTTCATAAATAATCGAGAACTAGAAAATTATAATTGATATTTAATAATGTATTCAATAAGTAATAAATAATTTAATAACTAATGTTAATTAATTAAAAATAAATATTTAATAATTAATGTTTAACATTTTATTTACAATTTGTAAGTTTAATAATTAAGAAGTAGTATCTAATATTTAATAATTACCTTTTATTAATTACTGTTAAATAATTAGTTTTTAATATCATATTTAGTAACTATTATAAATAATTGATAAAGATTATTTTATATTATAATTTATTGTAGTTAATTATTAATAATTTGTAAAATATAAATAATATTATTTGATTACGTTTAATATTGAACGAAAAATAATCAATATTTAATAATTAATGTTTAATGTTTTACATTTAATAATTAATAAGTAACATTTATTTTTTACTAATTAATGATTGCTATTAAATAATTAATTTTTGAAAATTACGTAAAAATTAAGATTGATACTAAATAATAATAGGCAAAACTTAATTAATAAAAATATTTATTAATGTAATTATTAATAATCATCATATTATAGTTAATATTTATTAATTATGTTAATAATTAATAAATATTTACCAATTAATGCTTAAGTTTTAATATATAATCAATAGCTAATACCTAACAATTAAGATGTAATACATAGTAATTAAATTCTAATTGTTATTAATTAATTGTAGCTGCGATGGTATATTGGCAACATCCCCTTGTCCGAATCTAATAATCAAAGATAGGACGGTTCCTTGGGCCTTGGATGCAAGCATCAAGGCCTATACGGTCCACAAAGAATACCCACCCGCTTCGTTTGATCAATCTACCCAATAATTACATGCTTCTACATCTAGGGTTTCACACTCTTCATTTCGCCGCCTCCTTTCTTATTTTGAATTTTCTTTTTATTCATTTCACAGATCAATCTCATAATGTCTATCTGTAGGAGCAGAGATCTGAAGCTTCGACTCTTTCTATTGTTCCTCATAGTGTGAAAAACGGTGTCGATGGTGAAACTAAGGCCGCCGTCACCCTATCTCAAGTTTCGTCTGCTCTGATGGTGAAACTAAGGCCGCCGTCGCTGTAACACCCCACCTCCGCCAATGTCACTCTTGCAAGCGCACTAGCTTTGGAGGGGCGTTAAATGAGGTAAACATGCATGCAGATATCACAAGACAGAACATATAAGTAAAAACAGAGTAAATAAAGCAGCGGATAAAAACTAACATTTCAAAACCATAGTCAAGTTACATCAAAGTACTTAGACATTATTTTCCAACTACTACAAGTCTAGAAACATAAACTGAAAACTGGAAATAAAATAAAGTAAACTATCCCCAAAGTAGACGTGGTAAAGCCATAGCGAGCTCAAGTCCAAACTGTACATGAGCTATCCAGAAAGCAAGCTAAATATCCAAGCTAGGTGCTAGTGTTCCCACCCTGAGACCCTGGGGGGGGGGACGGAAGAAAAGAGGCGAAAGAAAACGGGTCAGTCAAAAAGACTGGTAAGTCCTACCTACTATTAGTATAAAAACTAATAAAGTTAACTGGACATGTAAACAGAGATGAAACATAGGATGATAACTGGCATGGTGAAAAGTTAACAAGATAGATCAAGTGTGGCATCGCATATACAAGGTTAAGTTGCACCAAGTGTGTACTAGTATTCCAATCCATGTCAAGTATAAACAAGAAATGATCCCTTGGCCCAAAGCTGGCCCAATATCATGGGGTGACCTAAATCAAGGTCCAACTACTCGGTCTAGTCGATCGGCTCCCTATAAGCCTAACCCGTCGTGTATCGGTGTCATACGGCTTAATCATGGAATGTAGTTAACTGTGCAAGTCCACCCTAGGGTGTATCCAGGCCTAAGGTGTAAACCACAGACACAATTCAAGCACGCACAGTCTAAACCTACTGGTGCCCATGTTCAACTCCGGACTTAATGTGCACGACCATGGTCCGCCTGAACAACCGGTGCACCATTCAGCCGTCTCTTTTGGTCTCTTACAATCAGTCCAGTAATCGTGCCCCACCCTAACCTAGTCCAGGGTATCCAGATACTCCCAAGTGGGTTACGGCTGAAAAGAACCTCGTAACTAGGATTTCAACCGGGTTAAGTGTGGTTAACCCTACCCTAACCATGTATTGAGTCGGTCAAGTGTATTCAAGCAGTTCATGACTTAACCCTATCAATACATCTTGTTTAATTGGTTATGTATTCAAGTAGTTCATGACTTAACCCTACCAACCCGTCGTGTTTAATTGGTTAAGTATTCAAGCGGTCCATGACTTAACCCTATCATGTGGCATTAATTAACTTAATGCACCCCAACCTCTCACATTAGACTTTGTTGTGGTTACTAGTTAAGTCGGGCGGGTCCGGGTAGCTTTACACCAAAACCTAGTCTAACCTCGGGTTTTTAAGTGCGATGTGACCAACTACTCACATTGGGTCCTATTGTTTGTAGCCACTAGTTAAGCCGGTCGGTTCCGGGTAGATTTATGCTACAAACTCAACCCAACCTCGAGTTGGCCACTTCCATGTTTTCTACATGTCATGTCCACGTTCATGTTTTCAAGCATAAACACATGTCAAACTTTCATGTCATATTTTCAAGTCATGTTTTCATGTTATTTAAGTTTGCCCAACTACCCATATGTATTCCCATCGCACGTAAATTCGCATCACGCAAATAGATCAAAGAGGGAACGTAACAATATGACAAGGTGGGCATAAGATGGCAAAGTCTATCACAAGTTAAACATGGTGATATCTGAGTCCAAAAGGGGTTCAACATACTAGCATATGGCCTCAACATGTATGATAGCATAAAAGGTGACTTGGCCTCAAACATATCAATTAGCATAAGGGTGATTTGGACACAAGCATGCATAATAGCATAAGGGTGATTTGGCCACAAGCATGCATAATAGCATAAGGGTGATTTGGCCACAAGCATGCATAATAGCATAAGGGTGATTTGGCCACAAGCATATTAAGGAACATGAGGGGTTAAGGTTTGGCCGCAAGTTAAACATGGTGGCATATGAGGAAAATGTGTTCATAAACTTGCATATTACATTATAAGCCTCAAATCATGCATGATATCAAACTTTAGCAAAATAGGTGAAACATGGTCATAAATGACATAGGATGATAGCTAGTGATTCGCATATAACATCATATGCAAGATAACATAAGGGTTATGAGAGCTTCTATGTTGCTTTATGCAACATTTCAAATCAAAGCTCATAGCTTTCTATGCACAAAGTCAAGGTGATAGTTTTACAAACATGCATAGAATAAGTCTATGCATAATATGATAGAATCAAAGCACAAATCATACTTAGGCCCAAACTCAAACTTGCAACATGTCATATTTAACTTAATAGTTAGAATCTAAGAGTAGAATAGGGCTTACAATGCTATGAAGACCTATGAAATAAAATAAGATTGAGACGAAGCCACTAGCAACTCTAAAAAAAACCCAATCGCATATAAGCTCCAAGTTGTTTTGAGAAACAATAAGCTCCTTTGATTTGTATGAAGAAAGATCATTGTTTTGATGAAGAAAGGTGGCTCTTTTACTAGCTTAGGACACTCAAATTTTCATGAAGAGGATGGAGGACATCTTATGAAGATGGAGGCCATGATCAAGAAACATTTTGGCATAGTTTAGTTGTAGGAATGATTAATGAGGGTTTAGGCTAGGTCTTAGGGTCTTTTTATAGAAGATTAGGTTAGTTTAGGCCATAGGATTAACCCTAGTTCAGATCTGAGCCATTAAAATCCGTCACCAGCCCTAAAGCATGTCTTGAGGAACAAGTCAGGTGCACCCAGGCCAAACTGGCCGACCACCCAAGTCGACAGGGGTGTCGACTGGGCAGTCGACACCACATGGGGTGTGTCGACTCCCAAGTCGACTCCCCAGTCGACTTGGGGGTGGCGGGAATTTTTCCCGCCTCTTCTGCTTGGCTGAATTTGAATTCTGAATTCAAATTTGAACTGTTTTTGAACTTGAAATTTTCTGAAAACTTTGACGGGCCATAACTTGGTCATACGGACTCCGATTTTCGAAAACTCGGACTCTATTTCGCGTATTTTTCCGAGACGAACGCAATGGCACAGCCCGTTTCCCTTGATTAGGATTTTATCATTTAATTCTGCCTTGGTTTATGTTATAACATGTTATTTAAAAATACGGATTGTTACAGTCGCCGTCGATTGGAGATGAAGCTTCGATTACATCCACAGCTATGACTTTTTTCCCTGTCGGACGATTTGATATCAGCCTCCATCTAATGCAAGTTCGGCCTCCCACCTTCATGCGAGCGATCAGCCACTCCTTCTAGTGATATTTAGCCTTGACTTTAGGTAATTTGAATCAGGCGACTTAATTTTGACCATGACTTTAGGCGATTTGATCTCGGCTACCAGTTCATGCAAGTTCTTATCTGATTCGGAGTTGAATGTTAAATTTAGTTTATAAATACATATGATGGAATGCTGATTTGTAAGACCATGGTTTAAAAAAGGGAATTCTGGAATATTTGGTAACAATTATCTTAGTTTATCTAAGATTATAAATAAATTCAGGAATATTTAGTAATAGGCAAACCTGCTATATATTATCAGATCTGTGCATCAAGAGCTACGACACTACTAGAAGAATGTTGAATTGCCAAATTATCATTTACCCGAACAACCAGCTTTTATTTCGATTGTTTATTTCTTCTGTGTAAGTGACCTAAGTGTATGACTATATAGTTAATATGATCCATTCATTTGGCATCTTTCTGGTAATCAGTTACTCTATTTAGTGGAACTGATACTCACACAGATATCAATATTTGCATATTTAATTATGCATAATTATATGAGTTTTGGAGAGTGTCATAAGAATTTGTCCAGTTTTTATCAGGTTCAAGTGGGTTTATCTGTGCCCCCTGTTTCCATTCTCTTGGGTGTATGCCAGAGTTTCACCAATGCATTTTTTCACGCCACTATAATAATATGAAGTTTATTTTATTATACTATTTGTTTTAACCAATTTTCCCATGTACTAATTTTTTTAAACCTTTCAAATACCATTGTATATTTTATGTTGAGGTGCAGTATTCTGAACAGTTCCATCAATTTTGTCATACAATTTAGTAAACACAGCATAGTATAATCAACTATAATAATATGGATATAGCTGCTGTTTGTTTTATACTCATAGTTGAAGAAGGGAGTGGTATTAGAGTAATTCATGCATAAATGCATCAAACCATTGTTTAATACATTTTGTATTTCAGATACTAGGTACTGAGGTGAATGATCAGAGTGCTTCCGTATCTTCTGTCCTGCAACTTTGAGTTAGGCTATTGGAAACGATTGTTGTTTGGTTAGCGTTTTCCGCCTTCTTTTTTACATTTATGTTTATATAGTTTAGACATTGCAGAAATAGACTCCCATCTTAGGAAGTTTCAACTCCTCATCCAACTTGGAAGAAAAGTACATATCCACCATTTTATGTTTACAACAAGCTAAAGGTTATGTTTATGTATATGCATGTTTTGTGATTGTGCAAGTGTTGTGTCTTGTTGTGGTGGGGAGTTGAGGAAGTGCAAAGACGAAGCAGGCTGATAGTTGAAGCAGATTTTTTTGATGGTACTGATTTGTAATCATTATTTGTAATGAAGAATTGATATGTTACTGTGATGATGTATGATTCATTAGTTTTGTATTTTGAATATAAAGTGGTAACGTTTTTTGTATGAATGGATCCGTTGCTTTGAATTTATATCAATTTGTTTTCTGTTTATTTGGCTTTTGTTGCATTTGCAAAATTTATTCAATTAAGGTTATAATAAAGTGTACTACAAATCAACAGAAATAGTTGTAATAATAATGAAGTCACAACTATGCATAAAAGTTATACTAGGTATTACTACAACGGAAAAGTTGTAGTAGGTTTTACTACAACGGTTCATAAAAGTTCTAATAAAGTTTATTACAATAGTGAATAACAGTTGTAAAATATACGAAACTACAATGGTGCTACGATGGTGCAAAAAAGTTGTAAAAGATATTTATCTATTATAACTTCTTAATACACGACGGTTGCACCACCATTGTAAAAAGTATATTACAATGGTGTTCCACCGTTGTAATATGGTCATTTTGTTGTAGTGTAACTTATCTCTCCTACCAGATCGAATCACGCTCTTTAACGGAGAAATCATGACAAAAAACAAGTCGCCAACGGAGAATTTCAACTCTCATCGTCTCTTATCAACATAACTCTTCTACCTATCTTAGGCAACCTTCATTCGCTATTGGATAACCTTGATCTTATTTGAGGTTTCTCTTATCACATCTGGCCCAAGCAAAAAAAATCTCAACGATTTCTAACCAATATGATGGTGAGTTGCACAGTCTTCCATACAAAGCTTCAAATGGAGCCATACCAATACTGGACTGATAACTATTATTATATGCGAACTCCACTAGATGCAAATGGTCATCCCATGATTCTCCAAAATCCAATATACAAGCTCTCAAGAGATCCTCTAATATACGATTCACCCTCTCTGTCTGACCATCGGTTTGAGGATGATACACGGTACTGAGATGTAATTCTGATCCTAAAGCCTCTTGTAAGCTCTTCCGAAATCCACTAGTAAACAATGGATCTCAGTCGCTCACAATGCCTTTGGGTATTCCATGAAATCTCACTACCCACTTCATATACCGTTCCGCTAACTTAGCTGTCATTCTGTTCGACTTGACCAGTATAAACCTTAAACTCTTGGTCAATCGATCCACAATTACCCAAATGCTATCACGTCCCGATCTAGTCCTTGGCAATCCATCAATGAAATCCATTGAAACTTGTTCCCATTTCCATTCGGGAATTTCTAACGTTTGCAACAAACCACTTGGCTTCTTTTGCTTGGCTTTAACTAGCTGGCAATTCAAGCATTTGATATAAACTTTCCAACGTCTCTTTTTATCCCTTCCTAGTAGTAGGTCTGTTTCATGTCTCGATACATTTTGTTACCACCGGGATGTATAGTTAGTTTTCAGTGATGACATTCTCCAAGCACTTCATCTCTCAATCCATTAACATTGGGTACAACTAGTCTCCCATTCTTTCTGAGCCATCCATCTCGATCAAGCCCATACTTGTTCATCTCCTCATCGATTCCCATTTCTAACTTGGAGATAATTTCTAATAGATTAGGATCGTCCCTTTGACTGGAACCAATCCGCTCAATCAAAGTGGGTCTGATCGTCAAACTTGCTAGCATTTCTGGATCCAATTCGCACTTTGGTCTGAAATCATACCCAGCGATATACTCCAGTTGCTTCCATTCTAGAAACATAGCCCCTAAACTGGCATGTCTCCTACTTAATGCATCAACTACCGCATTGCCCTTTCCTGGTGTATATGCAATATCGAAATCATAGGAAGCCAAGAATTCTTACCATCTCTGCTAACGAAGATTTAGATCCTTCTGAGAGAAGAGATACTTTAACGATTTATGATCGGTAAACAACTCGAATCTTTCTCCCAAGAGATAATGTCTCCACATCTTTAATGCGAATACGATCACTACCAATTCCAAATCATGGGTAGGATATCTTTTCTCATGTGGTTTCAGCTGCCGACTTGCATAAGCTACAACACTACCTTCTTGCATCAATACCGCACCTAGTCCGGTACCACATGCATCCTCGTATACTATCATCTCTTCATTCCCTTTTGGAATGACTAACACTGGTGCACACGTCAACTTTTCCTTTAGGCTCTTGAATGTATTTTCACACCTTTCGTCCTAGACAAAAGCTTGATTCTTCTTGGTCAACTGAGTTGACGATGCCGCTATCTTAGATAAGTCTTGGATAAACTTACGATAATATCCAGTCAATCCCAAGAAACTTCTTACATCTGATGCATTCTTGGGCGTAGACCAATCTTGTACCGTAGCCGCCTTCGCAAGATCCACGGCAATGACATTCTCTGAAACAACATGGCCCAAGAATCTCACTTCCCACCTCCAGAAGTGACACTTAGAAAACTTCACTTTCAATTGGTGTTTCCTCAACACCTCCATCACTATTCTCAAATGTTCCTTGTGTTCTTCCTTTGTCCTCGAGTAAACCAAGATATCGTCTACGAACACAAGAACAAACTTGTTCAATTGATCCCTGAATACCCTATTCATAAGTTCCACAAAATATGCTGGTGCATTGGTCAACCCGAATGGCATGACCAACCACTCATAGAATCCAGACGGTGTCTGAAATGCCGTTATAGGAATACTCTCAGTTGCTACTCGGAGCTGATGAAATTCTGTCGCAAGGTCTAATTGGGAGAACATCCTTGCTCCCTCAAGTTGATCAAACAAATCATCTATCTGCGGAAGAGGGTACTTATTCTTCCTAGTCACTTTATTCAACTCGCGATAGTCTACACATAAACAAAGGGAACCATCTACCTTAGTAGCAAATACAACCGGTGCTCCCCACTCGGAGACACTAATTCTGATAAATCCCTTCTTCAAAAGATCGCTTACTTACACCCCGAGCGCTCCCTTGGTTCCATACGACGAAGTGGCATCACTATAGGTCTGGCATCTTTCACTAAATCAATACGGAACTCAATCTCTCTGTGTGGTGGAAGTCTGGTCACTTCCTCGAAGATATCCGAATACTGGCCAGCAATGGAAACCCCTAATAACTCGTCCTGTGGGATGTCGAGGGAATTTAGAAAACTAGCCATCACCTCGTCACTAGGTAGGCCACCAAACACTACCTTCCGCCTATCATCCGCACTAATAGTCACCGAAAATCCCTCACAGTCTACCACCACCCCATATCTTTGGAGTCAATCGACTACCAAAATAATGCCAAACGCAGTAAAGCCCAAAACAAAGCAATCACAAGCAAACATACATCCATGACTTGGTAAGACCAAATTTTGACAAATCATACTAAGGTAGTCAATCTACCAATCGGGTTCATCAGCACTAAAGGTCTATCGACTATCTCGGGTTCCAATCCCAACCTATCTACCAGGTCACTAGATATGAAGGAACGGGAAGCCCTAGTATCAAATAGTACTCGAACAGGAACATCATAAACAGAAAGCATACCTTGAATGACGAAATTCTTTCCTTTCTCCGCCGCAGTTGGGGCATTCGACGAAGAAGGAACAACATTAATAGCGTATGCTTTCACAATCTTCTTCTCTTTAGGTGGTTGCAGACATTTATCCTTGTGATGTCCCACTTGGTCGCAGTTGAAGCATTTCTGTCCACTGGCTTTGCTCGACATTCTTTAGAATAATGGCCCTTCTTGCCACAGTTAAAGCACTCAACATCTTTCTTATTCTTCTTCTAAACATCCTTAGCTTGGTTATGATTCTGCTTCCTTTTATTCTGAAAATTATTCTTACCTTCACCACTTGCCTGCGGCTTTGGCCCCTCTGCAGATGCAACAACACCTTTAGTCTTGGGCTTAGGATAAAGGCTTTCTGATCTTAATGTTTTTCCCACAATTGATTCAAAAGTCTCATCAATATGGTTTATAAGCCTTTCCCTTAAGTACTGATCTAAACCTGTTATGAACTTCTCATTCTTCTTCTCGGGAGTATCAATAAGAGATAATCCATACTTCGATAGGGTATCGAACTTAGCAATATACTCCGAGACTGCCCTACCATTCTGTTTAAGCTCTAAGAAGTTCCTAAACAATTCTGATATTTGAGCAGCTAGGATAAACTTATCACTGAATCGGGCCTTGAACCGATCCCAAGTAACTTGATCCTCAAGGGTAACTGCCTAATAACATTCCACCAATTCATAGCCCATCCTTGTAGTTGACTCGATGCTAGCTTTCTCTTCATTGCATCATCGATCCCTAAGTCCTTGAAGATGCGCTCACAACTATCAAGCTAATCCTGAACTTCTATAGCCAATTCCGTTCCGTGGAACAGCTTCCCACCAAGACAAGTGTAGTCCTTACAGAGCTTTGCGAAATCGGCCCTAGGAACCAACACCGCTGCACCACCACCATTTGCAGCATTAGGGGATGCCCTCTGAACATCCCTAAGCATCTCTCTCATGAAGTCAGTGAACATCGTCCTCATATCAGGAGCATTCCTATTATTGGCTCCTGAACCAGTATTCCTCGTATATCGGCTCATCGTTCAATCTGTAAGGAGGAAAACGATTAACCATCTCTTCAGTAGTGCCAGTGTACTGCGACTCCATCCTTAGATATACTAATAGTGCATATATATAGCTTTTGAAAATCAAAATATCAAAAATACGCGCTCTCATATATGTATACTATCTCTCCCTGGTATCTTTCCCTAAGTTAACTGCGCAACCTAGAGCTCTGATACCAAGTGTGACGGTCCGCCCCGCGCCAGCCGACATTTCCAATGAAAATGCGCTGTGCTAATGCATGACTAGCACGGGACGGTTGCTAAAGAAAGGAAAAGAAAGGAATTTGAACTACTTGTAGAATGTCTCACAGCGCAAGGGATAAAATATAATAATAACATAACTTTGACATAAAACAGGTGAGACAGTGACAAGCTGAAAACTAAACCATCATAGCAGCGGAAATCCAAAATACAGCTTTATCATCCAAACCAACATTATTACAACTTTTAAATACTGTCTCTAAATCAAAAGAAGGAGGTACACTACTAATGCCCAAAGTAGTGACCAGCAACAACACAGGGAGATTATATATATATATGTATGTATGTATATATATCATACGTGGAAGCCTCTTGCTCGTCTCCAGTATAGCTACTCGTGCATAATCACCTGACTTGTCTCTAGTCTGCTCGTTTAAGAGCACCCAGAGTAATAAGAAGAGACATAAAACTCTAGTTAGAAAAAAGTCTGGTATGAGCGATAAGCACCAAAACAGAACAATAACAGGTATACATAACCATACCTGTAACGACCCAGATTTTTCAAATAATTTATTTTAAATATTTAACAAGGTTTAAAATATTGAGTTGATAATATAAATCGATTTTTATATTAAGTTATCGATTTATTTCGAATATATGTATATAATTATCATAATACGAAAATATGAAATAATTCAATTCGAAATTTAAACTGAGTCGGAATGATTCAAATGATTAATAGAAATTTATTATTTTGAATTTAAACTATATTTTTGTCAATTTAAATTGATATATGAAAAGAACCAATTTCAAATGATTTTGGATTTTAATGAAACCAATTTGATTGTGACCGAAATATTAAGTTATAGAAAGACGTCAATTTTCATCACAATTGGAGCTTATTTACGGAAGTTTTGGCACATTACTTCGCACATAAGTTTTATAAACCAATAAAATAAAATCGCTTGGCTTCTTGGACACACTAACCTCATATGGCTTCCTAAACACACTAACTCCTATTATATATCTTAGTTGCTCCCCTCTTCCCTCATTTCATTGATCAGAGAACGAAATCTCTCCTTAGTAAAAAGAAAAAAAAAGATCGATTGATTTTGAAATCGCGAGGCCGAGCTCGACCTAGGAGCAGAGGCACTCACATATAGGGGATCGACATTGGGTTCAAAAGGGTTTCTGGCGATTTAGGTCAACCTGGAAGGAGCAGCGAGTGTGACAGTTGCTGCAGAATTCAAAACAGCGATGCTAGAGCGTGGTTATAGGTAACACAGTTGCGTTCATGGAGGTGAGCTTCTCCGAGTGGTACGATTTGGTAAGGTCCGAAAAAGAAAAGGGATGCGTTCCTGTAGCAACTTATGAAGACTGAAGATGAAAATTTGTTTGGTGGAGCTCGATCTTGAGTTTGATGCAATGAAGGTGATGTACTACATGCAGGGAGGATCGATACTGTAAAACTAGAGTTATGATGGGTTTTTTTGGAGATTGAAATTAAGGGTTACAGTTTATTGGGATTACAGAGGAGCCCTGGTGGAGCTCGTGGAACATGATTTGCAGTTCGAAGTTTGGGTTGATCTGAGGATAAAGGGGGTTAGGGTTAGTTTGGATAGTATGGCAACAACTTGGCAAAAAGTGGTAAAAAGGGAATGGTGGATTGTCAATGGAGTTGCAGGTGTAATCCTTGTAAGGGGTGTGAAGATGATGACAACATTCATGAAGGAGGGAGGCACTATTTTTATTCGGTGAGTTATATTGTTTTATTTAATTAAAAATTCATAGGATTAATTTATTTATTTATTTGATAAGTTAGTTTAAACTAAAAATTGTTTAATCATTTAAACAAAATTAAATAATCATATGTACATAGGAAATTCCATTCGAGTAATTTATAGCCGACGATATGGAATTAAACTAGAAAGATCACGATAAAAACCCCGGTGAGTAATTCTCACTTTGAAATTTGTTTAAATTTGTTTTTGTCATTCAAATAATTGATGGTTGTTTGGTTGCACTGAAATATTATTGTGGCTATTAAATATATATTAGTTATTTAGGATTGGTTTGTGGCTATTATATATATATATATATATATATATATATATATATATATATTGGTGATTGGTTAGATTCCCACAGTACCATTAGCGGATGCCCGCAGTATCATTAGCGGATGACCTTATACGCCCCATGCTATGATAGTAGATGACCTTCTATACCGCGATATACTACCATGAAGCAGAATGGGTATTATTTATGTTGGCTAATGTTTGTGGATGCAGGATAAACAGGTTGGAGGGATCCAACTGGATTCCTCAAAAATATTATTGTTTGTTTTTTATATATATTATCATATATGATGTGTTAGAAAACCTGTCAATTACAGTTGGTTGTTTTGAGTGTTTAAAATATCATTGGGCCTAAATGGTAATTTATAAAAATATCGTAAATAGGGTTTTGAGATTAAAAAAGGCAAATTCTATTTTTCTAAAATAGAAATTGAATTTTGAATAGACTATAAAGATATTAACTAGTTTTTAATAAATAAAACAAGTATTTAATTTATAAATGATATTTATAAATTAAATAAAACAAGAAATTTAAGTAAATTTATAAACGGTGTTTATAATTGAAATGGAACGATTTTCATTGGATAATCAGGGAATTGAATTGAGTGGGAAAAATTATCATTTGATAATTTGAATATTTAAATTCAAATGTGAATTTAAAAGTAGAAATGGGGAAATCGTTTTAAAGAAATAAACAATGGAATTTATTCTGATGTTCAAAATATAAATTGAACTAAAATAAATCCGTAAGTAATTATGATTTGAATTTGATTTATTCGAATTTATTTAAATAGAAGTTAAATTGAATATGAAAATAAATTGGGTGTTATATAAGTTATTATAAATAGAAATTTCCAAAATAAGATTTTGGTTTTAAATAGATTTCGAAATAGAACTTATTCAAATATATAAAACAAGGAAATTTATAAAAGATGTTTATAAATATTATGAATTAATTATCAAGAGATAATTTGAAATATTAAATTCAAATTTGAATTTAAAAGTATAAATTGAAATCATTTCGAGAAAAGGAAATGATAGTTTTTATTTGGAAATTCGGAATAAAAAAGGAGTTGAGTTTCAAATAGGTATTTGAAAGGAAAGCTTGTTTTAATTTTTAAACAAGAAAATTAATTTATAAAAAGTGTTTATAAAAATAGGGAAATAAATTATTGTTGGATAATTTAGGAGTTTATAATTCAAGTATGAATTGAAAAGTGAATTGGAAAAATGGTTTGAAATAGAATGATAAATTTTATTTCGGAATTCGGAATATAAATTAAAGTGAGGAAAATCAAAAGGATTTATAATTAGAATTTGATTATACTGAATTTTATGAATAAATTATTTATAAAGGGATTAGAAGTTAATATAGCAGATCGAGTTGTAAATAAATTTATAATTGAATTATGAAAAAATTGACGATTAGGGATAATCAGAAATATTGAGTAAGATTGGGAAATTGGTTTAAAATAGATTAAAATTTTTTAGAAGGGAGTTGAAATTCATTTATCAACAGAGTTTAAAGTTTATATTTAATTATAATTAAAAAGAACTCGTCGCAGTGCGGTGGTTCGTAAATTGGTGTTCCGAACTTCAACTGAGTATACAGGACTCAATTTAAGTCAGAATTCTTTGAAACAAGAATCGTCAGGACCATTGGAATAACAGTTTTCTAATGGAAGAGAAAAATCTGGATTTCGTCGAACAGATTTTGAGTTATGTCAAAATCAAATTTTCAGAAAAACAGCTCCAGAACCATTTTAAATCCATAACGGTTTATCTAAATAAATAAAAGGATTTTAGGGAAATAAAATCAAATGATTTTTTAAACAAAAATCATATTTTTAGTTATTAAATAGATTTAACTAGTTTGAAGAATAAATAGTTAATCGAGATTTGAATCGAAATTGGCGTTGGATAAGTGGAAGAGATTTGAGAATTTTTATTCGAAATCGAATATGCAACTCGAGTTGAAAATAGAATTAGATTGGGTTCATGAGTAAATAAAAATATATTTGAATGTGATATGTTCAAATAAGAAGTGAAACAGGAAAATATAGCTAATTAGAAAATAAATTAGCGAATTGGGTTAAGACGAATGGATTGAGTTGAAACCAAATGGAAATATTTGGATATGTGTTAGACAGGTATGGGGTGAAGTGTATGAAGATTTTAATTTATGTGCCCGACAAAAAGGTACACGTCTAAATTCCATATGAGATTTTATGCGCCGAATAGGCAAGCCACTTGGCTTTTTGATTTTCTTTTTGAATTTAAAGGGCCTAGAGAGGCGATTTGAGGTTTGAACTATCGACCGGTACAAAGAAGGTTATGGCAAAATTTTCCGAAAATTTAAGGAATTAGATTATATTAAGAAGATATGATACTTAGGGATATATATATATATATATATATATATAATTCAACAAGGAAACAAACTTAAAAATAGAATATTATAAACAAAAATGAAATCTATAATTAAATCTGGTAAAAATAGAAAGAGAAATGTATATACGTTTTAGAAATGGAAAATTGGTTAAATATAGTGTTGATTATTCGAGTTAGCGGCCTTGTCTGTTTTGAAGTTAATAATATTTTCAGTCAAGGTCTGAGAGGTAATTATGCCACAACTCAATTGATTTCATTATTAGCTGATAAATAGCAAGATTCAGTCTCGAAGAGATATGTTTAAAGAAATTTAGTCGAATGCAGTATTTTGGGTTGTTGTAGCATAATATTCATTTCAACCCAAGTAAGGGAAATTTTGGAAATATAATAATAAATATTTCCTAAGTATCGAAATGAATGGTCGTGAAACGGAGAAGTAATTGGAATATTTTCCAATTATTAATAGAAGATATTTTCTAAGTATAGAAAATAAAAGATGGCGAAATATGGAAATGTTTTCCAAACAGCGTAAGAGACCAAGATGATTATTGAAAATATTTTGTTAACGAATATTGGTAAGGAAATGAAGAAGTGATTTAATTAATGAAATATTAATAAAGAAGCCCAGTGATTTGTTTGATGGTTGGAATGTTTGTTTATTTTTCTTCGATAGTTAAATAACTGACTATCGAAGTATTTGCCAATATCGTTGTCAATATGGAGAGACCGGTTGGATTATTATTCGAGAACGACTCCGTATTAGCAGTAGCGTTGTAAATCAGATTATATAAAGATAATCGAAGATAGAGTAAAGTGCAAGGGCTTTTTCTATTAATGGAAATTGTGCCTTCGGTTTCGATCTATCCCAGAACAAACATGTATGGACGAGTGTCTGAAAGAGTATTTCCAATGATCGTATATGTTGGTCTGTATAGATATATATGGTGGCGGAGAATTTATTCTCTTAGCATAATATCCAGATTATATTTGTGCAAATCAATTAATGATTTACGGATCTGACAATGTGGCATTCAAAGTGATTGTGCTATCAATGAATGATAAGAAATCGTAGCCTCAGGCCTTAACAACCGGGAAATGGCAAAAATCTGCAGGCAGCATAGCTATGTGGGTCGCTCCCATTAGGGTGTATAATCATCTATCTGGAGAGATCCCATTTGCTTCTTTAATCTATCGATGCTGTCCCTTTTCAGGAAACGGTTGCTGATCCCAACCGTTGGTGATATACATTTGATACCCTCAAGCGAAATGAGTGGTCGGTCATGTGTAGGCTGGGTTGCAAGATGTACTTGTTGAACCCCAGTGTATCCCCTCCAGAGTACACTGATCGGAAGGTGGTTCCATACCTTGTCATGTTGGAAATCCAATCTCCAATAAGTGCCATGTGATTTTTGATTTTATATTATATATGGAGCGTGAGATGCAAGCGTTCCGCTAGATTCTATTTATTTGATGTAGACATTATTATAATATCACTGGATTTAATATCAAAAATATTTTGTGTTATCGTAAGGTAAAAGCCATCCGTGTTTACGTGTGGATCGGTCTTACGATTATCATTTTTTTTGAAAGGATTTTTAAAGTTAAACAAATGATTAGAGTTTATTCACACTAGTCCCATGACTGACCCAGAGTTTATTTTGTTTGTTTTCCCTAAACTCTTGGGTGCCCAAATTTGTACGGGCAGTCAAGTAGTCGGGATTTTACAGATTCACTTGGAGGAGTTTGAAGCAGGAGGCTTCACCAGTTAGCTATAGACTATCATATATTCCGCTGTTTACCATGTTTGTATCTGGAAATAGGTGTTTATAATTGTTCCAGAAATAGCTATTGTGCTCTGATGATGGTATGTATATAAAGTTACTGAATTGTATTTCAAAGTTTATGTTACCTAATATATTTTATTCATTCCACTGTGAGTTTGTGATCTTAGTTTTCTTCTATTCTAATATTTCTTTCTTTCTATTTCTCATCCTCTAATTTCTTTCTCATAATGATTCGTATTTCTGTGCAATTTGGGTTGGACGTGTGATGTTATTAGTTAACTCAGATAGTACAGATTTGCGGGCCGTTAAAGTTGGTATCAGAGCTTAGGTTGAGCCAATACCTAAGCTTTGGTGGGGTTGTGCTCATTAGAGATAGGGTCAGTGGTACCCTAGATTGAGTTGAGTGTATATATACGAGAGCGTGTATTTGTTAATTAATATTAAAAAATTATTTTATATTGTTTTGGCTAGTCTGTTGAGTGGTTTATGAATTCTGATCGAATCGTGGGACGGCACGACGTCGATAAGAGTTTATAAATATTTGAACAAAAGATTGAACACAATATTGTTTTAAAGTGGATAAATGAAATTTTTTTACCCGAAATACTATTTTGATAGAAAAGGAATAATTTTCTAAAATTATTATAATATATGGATGTGTTGGATGTTGTTATATTAATCAAATGTGATTATAAAATTAAAATGGTTATCTATAACCAAATATAACTTGTATATGAATGAAATATACAAATGTGATAAACTGAAATTGAATTCAAACCAAAATTCAGAATTCAATCCTAGGAAGTTGGAAAATATTTTCCGAAGTATATTAAAATAATATAGCTTTGTTTTGGAAGGATTTTTGATTAAAAATCATTTTTGAATAGATTTTGAAAGTGATAAAGCACTGAACTTACTTCGGTGGCTGGAAAATAATTCTGATGATGATCGCGACATCATCAGTGTTCATTTTTGAGTTTCTAAGCGATGGATTGCTACCTTAGAGAAGTTTTGATGGAAATTTGTTTAAAAGAAAACAAGATGGTTTGAAATTCAAATGTTTTGAATTTAAGATGGTTATAAATATATGTTTATATATTTATGTGATTTAAAAAAGATTTGAAATGGAAAAAATCGGTGATTTTGATTCTGGAATTTAAAATTTAACTTAAGAAAGTTAAATGGATCGAAGTGGATAAATTGTTCAGAATCAATGTGAATGGAAAATAAATTGATTATAAATCATTCATATTAAATGAATGTAAGCGTGTATGTTGTGCCATATAAATGGAAACCAAAAGTTTTGGTTGAACTAAAATTTGTTGAAATATAAAGAGTTGAGTTTTAGCAAAAGTGGAGTTTGAAAAGTAATAGGTTAGTAGCATTTTTCCTACCTTAGTAATTTCGGGGACGAAATTCTTTTAAATGGGGAAGAATGTAAAGACCCGGATTTTTCAAATAATTTATTTTAAATATTTAACAAGGTTTTAAATATTTAGTTGATAATATAAATCGATTTTTATATTGAGTTATCGACTTATTTCGAATATATGTATATAATTATCGTAATACGAAAACTGAAATAATTCAATTCGAAATTTAAACTGAGTCAGAATGATTCAAATGATTAATTGAAATTTATTATTTTGAATTTAAATTATATTTTTCTCAACTTAAATTGATATATGAAAAGAATCAATTTCAAATGATTTCGGATATTAATGAACCCAATTTGATTGTGATCAAATATTAAGTTATATCAAGACATCAATTTTCATCACAATCGGAGCTTATCTGCGGAAGTTTCGGCACATTGCTTCGCACATAAGTTTTATAAATTAATAAAATAAAATCGCTTGGCTTCTTGGACACACTAACCTCATTTGGCTTCCAAAACACACTAACTCCTATTATATATCTCATTTGTTCCCCTCTTCCCTCATTTCATTGATCAGAGAATGAAATCTCTCCTCAGTAAAAAAAAATATATGATATCGATTGATTTTAAAATCGCGAGGCCGAGCTTGACCTAGGACCAGAGGCACTCACATATAGGGGATCGATGTTGGGTTCAAAAGGGTTTCTGGCAATTTAGGTCAACCTGGAAGGAGCAGTGAGTGTGACAGTTGCTGCAGAATTCAATACAGCGATGCTAGAGCGCGGTTGTGGGTAACACAGTTGCGTTCATGGAGGTGAGCTGCTCCAAATGGTGCGATTCAGTGAAGTTCTGCGAAGAAAAGGGACGCGTTCCTGTAGTAACTTATGAAGACTGAAGATGAAAATTTATTTTGGTGGAGCTCGATCTTGAGTTTGAGGCAATGAAGGTGATGTACTGCGTGTAGGGAAGATCGATATTGTAAAACTAGAGTTGTGATGGGTTTTTTTGGAGATTGAAATTAAGGACCATAGTTTATTGGGATTACAGAGGAGCTCTGGTGGAGCACATGGATCATGATTTGCAGATCGATGTTTGGACTGAATCTGATGATAAAGGGGGTTAGGGTTAGTTTGGATTGTATGTCAACAACTTGGCAAAAAGTGGTAAAAAGGGAATGGTGGATTATCAATGGAGTTGCAAGTGTAAATCGTTGTAAGGGGTGTGAAGATGACAACATTTATGAAGGTGGGAGGCACTATTTTTATTCGGTGAGTTATACGTTTTATTTAATTAAAAATTCATAGGATTTATTTATTTATTTATTTGATAAGTTAGTTTAAACTAAAAATAGTTTAATCATTTAAACAAAATTAAATAATCATATGTACACGGGAAATTCCATTCGAGAAATTTATAGCCAACGATATGGATTTAAACTGGAAAGATCACGATAAAAATCCAGGTGTGTAATTCTCACTCTAAAATTTGTTTTTGTCATTAAAATAATTGATGGTTGTTTGGTTGCACTGAAATATTATTGTGGCTATTAAATATATATATATATATATTAGTTGTTTAGGATTGGTTTGTGGCTATATATATATATATATATATATATATATATATATATTGGTGATTGGTTGGATTCCCGCAGTACTATTAGCGGATGCCCGTAGTATCATTAGCGGATGACCCTGTACGCCCCACGCTATGATAGTGGATGACTTTCTATACCGCGATATTCTGCCATGAAGCAGAATGGGTATTATTTATGTTGGCTAACATCTGTGGATGCAGGATAAACAGGTTAGAGGGATCCAGCTGGATTCCTCAAAAATATTATTGTTTGTTTTTCATATATATTATCATATATGATGTGTTAGAAAACCTGTCAATTATAATTGGTTGTTTTGAGTGTTTAAAATATCATTGGGCCTAAAAGGTAATTTATAAAAATATCATAAATAGGGTTTTGAGATTTAATAAGGGAAATTCTATTTTTCTAAAATAGAATTTGAATTTCGAATAGACTATAAAGATATTAACTGGTAAAACAAGTATTTAATTTATAAATGATATTTATAAATTAAATAACATTGGAAATTTAAGTAAATTTATAAATGGTGTTTATAATTGAAATGGAACGATTTTCATTGGATAATCAGGGAATTGAATTGAGTGGGAAAATTATCATTTGATAATTTGAATATTTAAATTCAAATGTGAATTTAAAAATAGAAATGGGGAAATTGTTTTAAAGAAATAAACGATGGAATTTATTCTGATGTTCAGAATATAAATTGGACTAAAATAAATCCATATGGATTTATGATTTGAATTTGATTTATTCAAATTTATTTAAATAGAAGTTAAATTGAATATGAAAATAAATTGGGTGTTATATATATATATAAGTTATTGTAAATAGAAATTTCCAAAATAAGATTTTGGTTTTAAATAGATTTCGAAATAGAACTTGTCTAAATAAATAAGACAAAGAAATTTATAAACGATGTTTGTAAATAAGATGAATTAATTATCAAGAGATAATTTGAAATATTAAATTCAAATACGAATTTAAAAGTATAAATTGAAATCATTTCGGGAAAAGGAAATGATACTTTTTATTTTGAAATTCGGAATATAAAAGGAGTTGGGTTTCAAATAGGTATTTGAAAGGAAAGCTTGTTTTAATTTTTAAACAAGAAAATTAATTTATAAACAATGTTTTTAAAGTTAGGGAAATAAATTATTGTTGGATAATTTAGGAGTTTATAATTCAAGTATGAATTGAAAAGAATTGGAAAAACGATTTGAAATAGAAAGATAAATTTTATTCCGGAATTCGAAATATAAATTAAAGTGAGGAAAATCCAAAGGGTTTATAATCAGAATTTGATTATATTGAATTTTATAAATAAATTATTTATAAAGGGATTAGAAGTTAACTTAGCAGATCGAGTGGTAAATAAATTTATAACTGAATTATGAAATAATTGATGATTAGAGATAATCAGAACTATTGAGTAAGATTGGGAAATTGGTTTAAAATAGATTATAATATTTTAGAAGGGAGTTTAAATTAATTTATCATCAAAGTTTAAAGTTTATATTTAATTATAAATAAAACGAACTGGCCGCAGCGCGGTAGTTCGTAAATTGGCGTTACGAACTTCAATTGAGTATACAAGACTCAATTTATGTCGGAATTCTTTGAAACAAGAATCGTCAAGACCGCTGGAATAATAGTTTTCTAATGGAAGAGAAAAATCTGGATTTCGTCGAATAAATTTTGAGTTATGTCAAAATCAAATTTTCAGAAAAACAGCGCCAGAACCATTATAAAGCCATGATGGTTTATTAAAATAAATAAAAGGATTTTAAGGAAATAAAATCTGAATTGCCTTCAGAAAAATCCAGACTGGAGATATAAAATAAATATGAACTCCAGTGAAGTAAGTGAAATGATTTTTGAAACAAAAATTAGATTTTTAGTTATTAAATAGATTTAACTAGTTTGAAGAATAAATAGTTAATCGAGGTTTGAATCGAAATTGGCGTTGGATAAGTAAAAGAGATTTGAGAATTTTTATTCGAAATCGAATATGCAACTCGAGTTGAAAATAGAATTAGATTGGGTTCATGAGTAGATAAAATTATATTTAAATGTGATATGTTCAAATAAGAAGTGAAATAGGCAAATATAGCAAATTAGAAAATAAATTAGCGAATTGGGTTAAGACGAATGGATTGAGTTGAAACCAAATGGAAATATTTTGATATGTGTTAGACAGTTATGGGGTGAAGTGTATGAAGATTTTAAATTATGTGCCCGACAAAAAGGTACACGTTTAAATTCCATATGAGATTTTATGCGCCGAATCGACAAGCCACTTGGATTTTTGATTTTCTTTTTGAATGGAAAGGGCCTAGAGAGGCGAGTTGAGGTTTGAACTGTCGACCGGTACAAAGAAGGTAATGGCAAAATTTTCCAGAAATTTAAGGAATTAGAATATTTTAAGAAGATTTGATAATTAGGAATCGATATAACGATATATATATAGAATTCAATAAGGAAACAAACTTAAAAATTATAAACAAAAAGGAAACTATAATTAAATCTGGTAAAAATAGAAAGAGAAATTTATATATGTTTTTGAAATGGAAAATTGGTTTAATATGGTATTGATTATTCGAGTTAGCGGTCTTGTCTGTTTTGAAGTTAATAATATTTTCAGTCAAGGTCTGAGAGGTAATTATACGCTAACTCGATTGATTTCATTATTAGCTGATAAATAGCAAGATTCGGTCTCGAAGAGAAATGTTTAAAGAAATTTAGTTTAACGTAGTATTTTGGGTTGTTGTAGCATAACATTCATTTTAACCCAAGTAAGGGAAATTTTGGAAATATAATAATAAATATTTCCTAAGTTTCGAAATGAATGGTCGTGAAACGGAGAAGTAATTGGAATATTTTCCAATTATTAATAGAAGATATTTTCTAAGTATAGAAAATAAAAGTTGGTGAAATATGGAAATGTTTACCAAACAGCGTAAGAGACCAAGATGATTATTGAAAATATTTGGTTAATGAATATTGGCATGGAAATGAAGAAGTGATTTAATTAATGAAATATTAATTAAGAGGCCCGGTGATTTTTTTGATGGTTGGAATGTTTGTTTATTTTTCTTCGATAGTTAAATAACCGACTATCAAAGTATTTGCCAATATCGTTGTCAATATGGAGAGACCGGTTGGATTATTATTCGAGAACCACTCCGTATTGGCAGTAGCGTTGCGAATCAGATAATATAAAGATAATCGAAGATGGAGTAAAGTGCAAGGGCTTTTTATATTAATGGAAATTGTGCCTTTGGTTTCGTTCAATCCCAGAACGAACGTGTATGGACGAGTGTCTGACAAAGTATTTCCAATGATCGTATATGTTGGTCTGTATAGATATATATGGTGGCGGAGAATTTATTCTCTTAACATAAATCCAGATTATATTTGTGCAAATCAATTAATGATTTACGGAACTAACATTGTGGCATTCAAAGTGATTGTGCTGTCAATGAATGATAAGAAATCATAGCCTCAGGCCTTAACAACCGGGAAATGACAAAAATCGGGCAGGCAGCATGGCTATGTGAGTCGCTCCCATTAGGGTGTATAATCACCTGTCTAGAGAGATTCCATTTGCTTCTTTAATCTATCGATGCTGTCCATTTTCGGGAAACGGTTGTTGCACCCAACCGTTGGTGATATACATTCGATACACTCAAGCGAAATGAGTGGTCGGTCATGTGTGGGTCGGGTTGCAAGATGTACTTGTTGAACCCTAGTGTATCCCCTCTAGATTACACTGATCGGAAGGTGGTTCCATACCTTGTCATGTTGGAAATCCAATCTCCACTAAGTGACATGCGATTTTGGATTTTATATTATATATGGAGCGTGAGATGCAAGCGTTCTGCTAGATTCTATTTATTTGATGTAGACATTATTATAATATCACTGGATTTGATATCAAAAATATTTTGGGTTATCAGAAGGTATAACCCATCCGTGTTTATGTGTGGATCGGTTTTACGATTATCATTTCTTTCAAAAGGATTTTTAAAGTTAAACAAATGATTGGAGTTTACTCACACTAGTCCCATGACTGACCTAGAGTTTATTTTGTTTGTTTTCCCTAAACTCTTGGGTGCCCAAATTTGTACAG
Source organism: Allium sativum (assembly GCA_030737875.1). Classification (NCBI taxonomy): domain Eukaryota; kingdom Viridiplantae; phylum Streptophyta; class Magnoliopsida; order Asparagales; family Amaryllidaceae; genus Allium; species Allium sativum. Next base: position 613,405,828 of record CM060926.1, read on the forward strand.
GCAGTCAAGTAGTCAGGATTTTACAGATTCACTTGGAGGAGTTTGAAGCAGGAGGCTTCACCAGTTAGCTATAGACTATCATATATTCCGCTATGTACCATGTTTGTATCTGGAAACATGTGTTTATAACTGTTCCAGAAATAGCTGTTGTGCTCTGATGATGGTATGTATATAACGTTACCGAATTGTATTTCAAAGTTTATGTTACCTAATATATTTTACTCGTTCCGCTGTGAGTTTGTGATCTTCGTTTTCTTCTATTCTAATATTTCTTTCTTTCGATTTCTCATCCTCTAACTTGTTTATAATAATGATTTGTATTTCTATGCAATTTGGGTTGGACGTGTGATGTTACTAGTCAACTCAGATAGTACAAATTTGCGGGTCGTTACAATACCTGAACCTGGACCTGCAACCAAAGAGTAAGCACAACATGATGTACAATTCTCTAATGTGACACTACCACTTGGTGTGAAATTAATGGAGAGGGGGTGTGCATGACATGGTGATAGCAAGCATCAAACATAGCAATCATCCTCACATCTCTTACTCAGTGCGTAAAGCATATAATATCACCGCTTCAATCACCCAATCCTTTGCTATGATCACTTTGCCCCATGGAGTCACGATAACTCCACTACACTGATCTATAGCCACTAATCCTTTGCTATGTCCGCTCTGCTCCATGGAGTCATGGCAACTCCACTGCACTCGCTCATAGCCTTGGTACGATCATTCTACCCCATGAATTCATGACAACTTCACTGCACTGATCCATAGCCAATAATTCGTTCCTCAGTGGTGAGTCAAAGCTATAGACATCGATAACCCCTTTGCACATGTCCCGTAGCAAAGTCCAACTCATGAAGTTAACTCATTGGCTCCCATCTGGATCCTGAGTAATAACTTCTCATTTGGACTTCCTTTGCATCTCGGGTTTTAGTCGAATTGGAGTTGGTCTTCAAAAGAGTCGTTGCGTAATAGTAGTGGAGGCTCTAACTCGGTTCAGTTCAGATGAAGCAACTGGTTCGGTTCGGTTCGGTTGAAGCAACTCGGTTCGGTTCCGGTACTTCATAGTTCGAGTCCTTAAAGCTCCATCTTATCACAATCGGTTCGGTTCATGTATTTCTTCCGATTCGGTTCGGAATATAGTATCCAGGCCCCTCCTTCTGGTTCGTGCTCCATCCCTTTAACTTCGGTTCGGTCCATATAAACCCGATCCCATGCCCTCCTGCCGTTCCGATCTGATCCAAACTCCAACTCTATGTAAATGGCCTTCCTTCTTGCCAAGCCTCTTCTTATGCCAAGTTCTGATCCGGTTCGAATCTCCTTACTCGGTCCTCCGATCCGATTCGAGCCCTATGATCCAATTCGATCCGAAGCCCTGCACATTTTCCAGCGAGCATATATCGTCCATATTCGCATTACGATGGCGTTTTCTACCATTCTAACTTTCCTACAAGATTACTTAACATTCCAAACAGTAATAACAACAAATAGAATCAACCATAAACATCCAAACGTTAATCATATGAGTTATTTTGGATCAAACATGCCCAAATCTATGGTTTTTCCCCTTAATCCCCTTAATCATTATTTAAGCATACAATTAGCAAAACATATCCAAATCAACCCAAAATTCTATCAAAGCCCGAAAATAATATTTAAATTTTTTTAGATATTTTTCTAGAATTTTAGCATGCATAATTTCGTTAATTAACACTAATCACCCCTAATTAGCCGTAATTAGTGAAAAACATTGCAAATTACCCACCTTAGCCATAAATAAAACTTTAGATCTAAAAACTCTAATGTTTGGGGAGTTTTTCTATGCAACACAACAGCTCCAACTCTTATTTGGGGTTGATTTGCCTTGATTTGATGTAGATCTTCTTAATTAGTGATTAGAAGGCGATTTGGGAGTGATTCAGAAGGTGGAGGCCGTTGCTAGGGTTCAAAGGATGAAAGTGGCGGCTGTAAAAACTAAAATGAAACGTTTTTCGTAACCCTATCAGCCCTCCTATAACCCTAATCCCGAAATGGGTTATGGGCCTAGCTGTTAATCACCTTAATTAGGCCCAATTAAGCTGTTTTTCACCTTCTAAACCTTATTTTAGCCATATTTCCCAAACGGTAAGTCCTTTTGGCTAATGTAACCACTCTACGGAAAGCTAAATCATCATCCGAATCCAATGGAAGTGGTTTTAGGTCAAAACCCCATGCCAATAAAAAGTTACGGGGAAAAAAAGACTCACTAGGGGCAAAATGGTCATTTAAAAATCGGCAAAAATCGTGAACATTGGAAATGACCCCAATAGTCGTTCCCTAAAGTTACATGACCATATGTCTTCGTATGAAAATGAAATAAATATTCTACGATCCTTCGATATGTAGAATGCTGGTCGTTACACCTGTACATTCAATTGAATTTTGAAATCAAATTTTCAAACTGCCATGTCATTTCAGGCTCGTTTTATAATTAAAATAAATTTATACGTTCTAACTTCGATTAAAATAAATTTTTAGTCGTTATTATTTAAAATAAATTATTTTAAATATTCAAAATACATTAAAATAGCTAAAATAAAAATTTTAAATTGGTTCTGAAAATTCGGGTTGTTACAGGTATGGTCTCTAGTCTCACATTTTTTTCTGTTCTCTATTCTTCCTTTCTATCCTTCCTTCTATTTGTTTTCTTTTATTCTTCCCTCTGTTTATGCCTGTTTGTGTAGACACCACCACATTTTTTCGAGCTTCTTAACTTCAAATTGCGGAATTCTTGATTTTCTAGAAATCTGCTTCATTTGTATAAAACTCTCATGTTTTATTGATTTCCAGATCTTGAATTCTAATTTGTAAATATTTTGCAATTGTTTTGAAGTTTATTTTTTCCTATGAATTCCTAAAAGTATTGAAGCATTCTTATCATATCTTGAACACTGTTAATTCAAATTCTAAAATTTTGAAGATCTGAAAAACTAATGAAATTTCACATACATTTGTTGTTTTGAGTTTCTTATATTTCATTTTGGAAAGACTTGAAATGCTACACTCATTACAACACACTACTATTTTTCAGTTGCGATAATTTCATTGGTTTTTGGATTGGTTTGGCTATTCTAAATTGAAAATCATTTGGCATGGATTGTTGTGTTGCATCTTGGAACTCACTTTTATGTCATGATCATTTGGCTTGGTTATTGATTGTTTGAAATCATTTGAAATTTTTGATATCTTGAATCTCACACACTTCTTGGATTTGAAAGTAATAATCTTGTGATATCGATTCACTGAATCTTGAAGTTTTCATATCCCTTCAAGTGATTTCAAATAAACTATTTCTTTGCATCCTAGATCATGATCTGTCACTTGTGCTTGTTATAAATAGCTGTGAAAGATTATCTTGCCAATTCTGTTTTTTTTTAAATTGATTGTTCTGCTGCTTTGCTAAAAAGAATTGAATTGTTAGATTTATCTGCTTGGGCTTGGTGATTAGTTTTTTTTTTTGGAATGCTTTTACGATCAGTTAGGAGCCTCAGGTGGTATAAGTTCAGAAGCATTGAAATTTTTTCACATTCATTTGATTCGCTTATTTTTCTTGTATACATCATTCTGGATACCTCTTGCAATTGTTATTTTCAAATCGTTTGTTAATTATTTATTTAGATATTCAAATTATTGACCAAATTGAACTATATTTGGAACTCATCAAATTTATTATCAAATTTATGAAATTGTGATAGTTGTGACTATAGTATATTTCACAACAAGAAGAAATTTCATTTAAATTCTCATGATGTTTGAATCGTTTTTATAATATCTTTCAATTGGGACTTATTTCATGAACATCTTCTTTTACTATCATCCTTCTGTCATCCATCATGGTTTTATATTAATGTGGTGAGTTTATTTTTTTAAAATCATGAACGAATATACAGTTCCAAAATTTGTGATGGAAATGTGATTATATCATTTTTCAGAATAAGAGATAATTGAAAAAAATTCAAAGATCCTAGTACAGTTGGGTGTATTTCATAATACGATTAATTTAGAATTTATTTCACAACCATCTCTGTACTGCCATATCTCTATAATCCATTTTGGTTTTACCTACTCAGGAGATTTTGTACATAATAAGTGTTTCTTTAACCTCATTTAAAAATCCAAGATCTGGTCATACATGGTTATGAGATTACTTATAATTTAAGTTGCGTTTGACCTCATTTAAAAATCCAATATATGATTATGCGTTGTTAGTGTGCTCTTAAAAAAAGAAAAAAAAAGAATATATATATATATAAATATATATATACATAAATATATATATATATGACATCTTCCTTTGTTATGTAAAACCAGCTTATCAATCCATTTTCAAATTTGTGAAATATGTTAATATTTTATGATATATTATATTTTTTGATTGATAATCGTTGGGATTTGAGAATATTTGACTTTGTTACTTAATTTGAATTTATAGTCGTAGTGCAAATCCATCACTATTTTGTGCTCATTTTTTAAAATTTTATTTGAAAATTATATGTTTTAAAACTCACTCCATTTTATAAAATTCATCGTAAATCCATCATTCGAAGATGTGAAATTTGCTACTATTTTGAAGAATATTATGATTTTTGTTAGATTGAATGGAATTTATGAGGAACATTCTCTCTCTTGAGCTGATTTTATATTTCTAGTTAATTTTTCATTACTATTTTGATTTCTTCATCCTTTTGATGATAACAAATGGGGGAGAATAGTTAAGATATTGATTCATGAGTGAATATCTTACGAATATTTTAATATTGAAATTTCAATTCATTTATTCTTTTCACTCATGCACATATTTAAGGAGGGGTGTTCTTTTGCGGGGGAGCATACATATAGGGTGAATTCTACACTTCATTGTCAAACACATTTATTTTATTCAAAATCTTATTATATGCTTGTCATCATACAAGGAGGAGATTGTTGTATATAACAATTATATGATTTTTGTTTGATGATAACAAACGTGTATATATATATATATTATAAATGTGTTTGCAATTGTACTATTCTAACATATAGAAATAAATATTTATAATTGAATAGAATAATAATGCACAATAATTAAAATATTCAAACAGTATTTTATTTAAATATATATTTTTATTTTCAACATTTCAAATAGTATAATTTCTATAAGTCTACTATTGTACATCTCTGTAATACAATTCATTTAATTTCAATTGTTACATCAGTTTCTCACTACAAGACATAGTCACTCAGTTGTACAAACTCATATATACATTCACATTCACTTAGTTCACTCATACACACTCATTCAGTCACTGACACTCAATTCTGTCTTCTGTCTACTTCTCGGGCAGTCCAGTCACCTAGATACCTATCACAGAAACACACAGAGTAAACTGGAACAAAATATTTTAAATTCTAGCAGATATGATTTTATTTTAAAATTTATTTTTCTTAGAATTTTGGTATGTTTCTCATCATATTTCTTGACTTGGTCTGATATGCATATTCATCCATCTGTGTCTAGACTGCTTGTGATATTCAAAGTGCTTCACTGTAAATACCATAAGGTAGACGGTGTCTCTAGTGCTGATATATACATATTTTGAACATACACAATACATGTACATATATATGTATATACACATATTTTTTGTGCAGGAGCAATATGGTCTAATATTAGTAAGTACACAATTCAACCCAAACAAGTCGAAAGAAATAGCCAGTGGCAGAAGCAACAACATATACACACACACGTTATGTGTATGTATACATGAAGCGTTCACTCTAATATATGAACAGTGCACACATCAATATCAAGACAGCTCACTACAATGTACAACAAGCCAAAACTGGACCAAGGTGAAGATCAGATAACACAAGTGCAAAGAACGGTGTGATATAACCAAAGGTCAAAGTAATGTGGACTGTATGATCAAGTGGAAAAGGCAAAGTGTAACAACAAGATTCATAATCAAATATACTGTATACATTCTCAACATAGCCGAGGCAACTCAATGAGGAATGACAACCTAAATACAAGTAACAAACTCAAGTCAGAGGTCAAATTCAAGTCCAGCATGTATAAGTTTGAACACAACAAGGTCAAGCCAGTTCAAGTCTCAAGTGTCCAGTTTCAAATTCAAGTGTCAAGAATCATATACACAAGGCAGTTTAAATGTGCAGAGCCAAAACAATTCAGCCAAACACACACACACACATGCGCATATATATATATATATATACACACACACACACATGTATATATGTATATATACATGTATACATGGCAGTATCAAAAGAAAGAGAAAATTCATGCACAAGTCAACATGCATGATCGATGCACAAATATATGTTCTTGCATAATCTGGAATGGAAAAGCTTAAGTGAACAAACAAGTATACAAGCAGAAAAGCACAAGCTAGTATGGAAGAATTCAACATGTCATAGGACAGTACAACCATATATGCTTATATATGTCTACAGGTCAAATATGTTGCATGCACGAAGAGCAGTTTCAAAAAGAAAGCCAAACAATGACAAAGCAACACAAGATTCAATTATGCAAAAAGAATCAAAGTCGATAAGCCAGGCCTGTCATGAAAAATAAATGACATATGAACATAATACAAGGATCTACTAAGACAAATCTGCACTTCAAAGAATGGAGAGCAACCAAAGACAAACACAGTTCAAAATGGAACAGTAACACATAAATATAAGTGCAGTACATTGAACAAACTCAAGCATAAGCATGGTGAACAAATCAATGTCGTGTTTGATCAATCATGGCTGAGCAAGTATACAAGGCAATTGCAACCCCAAATTTTGGTCAGAGAACTTAGTATAAAGCGGTTCCAAAGGGGTCAGTAATGGACACAAAACCAGATGCAAGAAACATGAAGTGGAGCATCAACAAAAGGGTTTTCATATACATGAATATGTATATAGGAATACATGCAAGATATCTGGTTATACATGTGCACAATATTAAAGAAAAATGGCACGCACGTCCAACCAGAAACATATGTGAGTCTGCCTCTTCCAAGAATATTTGGAATTGAGTTATTGCCAAATTTTTATTTCCAGAATATTAAGAAGAAGACAATCAATCATGCTTTCACAATTTTTAAACCTTTCCAAAAAATCGCAGATTGTTTTCCTTTTTTGATTTCTATTAAAAAATTAGCCAATTTTTTTGGAAAGGTTTTTATAACACAAGAGAATTATTTCCATTTTTTGAATGTGTAAATCGAGAAAGTATCAATTCGAAGGTTATCTAAAATTAACAATTCAAACTTGGCAAGAACAATTCGAATTATTTCCAGAATTCAATAAATCGTACACGACATTCAATCAAGTAGCGAACAATTCATTCAAGCCGTGGAAACAAAAGGGGTAAATCACGCAATAATCAAAGTCGAATAAATCAAGCAAATCATACCAAGGCAATTGGTGAAATTAGAGAATTTTTAGGGTTTTATAACCCTAGATAAACCAATTCACCATCGGTAGAAAGATTACCGAAAACCAAAGCAACAACTCAAGAGCAAAAAAGGTCAAACATGTGTACTCACAGTTTTTCAATCGCAAAATCCCAAATCGATCGACAAAGAAGCATTAAGCATCAAAGCTATCACCGGATCAAATTTCATCAATAAACCATACATTGCGATTTGGACGAAGGAAGAAAATGCTAATTTGGGTTAGCCAACATTTTTTTTTGGAGGGATAAAAGAGATAAGAAGCCGGCTATTTTTTATATTTAAAGAGGGTTCTTTGTTTATTGGTTTTAAATTGTTTTTAAATTTTCTTTTGTAACCGATCAATCTATTTTCTAGTTTTTTTGTAAAAACTAGGATTTTCTAGTTATAGGATTTATAACTAGGGTTTACGAGTTACAGGACTGTAATTCAGGGAAAATCTGATCTTGTGGTTAAAGATCAGTATAAGTTTTTGAGTGTAGGATTATAACAGTTGGTAGCGGGGATCGCGAGTTTACAGGGATATTGTAAGCGTAAAGATTGTTTTAATTCTTGTAAAAAATCTTGGGAATGCAGCTGTAGGCAGGGGTTTGCCAAAGCTGGGTAAAATCTGTGTTATTTATTTTCTGCATTTATTTTCTCTACTGTGATTTGTGCTGTAATATTTTAATACCTCGAAAAGCTCCAATAAACCATATTCTCTCTCCCTCTAGGGTTAATCTAGATCCAAAAAAAATATGTACAACATTCAAACTACAAGTCTAAATTTCTGCAATTACACTTTTGCGTAGCAAAAACCAACAATGTAACAACCCAGAATTTTGAAAATACATTAGTTATTTAATTAGAATCTCAAAAATAGGAATTTCTGCAAATGATGGAATTTGACTACAAAACTTTAACCGATGCGTTTGTCTTGAAATTATGGTCAACTTTCATCTTTGGAGTTTGGTGAACGGAGTCTGTATGAAAAGTTACGGACGAAATGAGAAAAAGGACGGAAATAAATAAGTAGAATAATTAATAATATTATTACCTTTTTTAACCTGCCTAAATTGGGCATTCTGGCCGAAGAGCGGTCGATTACTCCCGGGGGTGTCGACCACTTTGGGCCTGTAATGCCCAATGACGGCTAGGTTTTGAGGGGCATTCTTGTTATATTATATAATATAAACGGATGGATGTCTATTTAAATAAATCTAACGGTTCATGGCTAATTCAACCCCTATAAATATAGGGGTAAGGCCTCATTCTTTTTCACACAAATCTATAGGCAGAAGCGAAGCTCTGCCATTTCCCTTTCTCTACAAATCAATTTTCTTAATTAAAAATGTTTTCATATACAATCAATCAAATATAAATCACATAGATTTGAAAGGGATTATCAGATCCAATGGAAAAGAGTATGAATTGATGTCTAAAGCGGTTCTACATTAGATTCTCCTCTCTTTTCATATTTTCTAGCATATCTACATATCTAAAAGTATCCCCTTTTAAGTATAATGGTAGATCTTTAAGAATTTGGGAATTGTAGGCCTGAAAGATTATTCACATTTCATATTTGGATGCTTTCAAGTGTGTGGGAAATTCACATACAAAGTTATAATATCCTATTTATCTCCTTTGAATTAGATCTCAAAATATATGCCTATTATCATCAGATCTATTCATAATATTATTGAATTTAAATTGGCACCTATCAGTTCTGTTATACATTGTCAAAACTTGGAAATCGTGAATTGTGGTTAGAAATAATATAAATTGTAGGTTTACTTAAATTATTTACACATATTGCCTACAATTATATTGTAAATTATATTGTGGTTGTTGCAAAACACTGTAGAATTGGAAATCAGTCCCATATGCACTGTTTAGATGTAGTTTTATTCCAAATCTCTAGTTTCCGTGTTAAGTAACAAATTTTATATTTTTTGTTAAAAAATACAATGGTGAGTTATGTTATTTAAAACACATATGCCGAATTGTGTTCAATGTTGTTAAGGTTTTGGTTTAGTTGTTTTGAATATGTCATTGTCTTCTATTTGGACATAAAGACCTTATTTTGAATTCACAAGAGATATGCCAAAAAGACTTAAAAGGGGAAAAGTTGTGCAAATGTATGTATAAATATAAATATACATATTTGTGTATAATTTGCATCAATTATTCCAAAGTGTACAAAAACACATATATTTCTTGTGGTTTGAAATATGTCTATTCCAATAATCAGGCATAATTTACAATAACTATAGCTAACAGTCTATTTGTAAGATTTGGAACCTTATGGAAAGATTGAAGGAAAAAAGGAATATTAGGATATTGATTAAATCAAAATAATAAATTTAACAATAAATAATAAAAAAGAAAGATAACTACGATGATCGCGTAAAATACAATATAAATATATATATACATTATTCAGCTGAATCTACTTAAGAGACGAAATATACATTGTATTGAATGTTTGAACGGTATTCAATTATGAAATTAATGTAATCCATAATAAATTAATATATATGTGGTGACCATTGTAGCAATTAATACGACTGGTTGCTACAAATAGGACCACAAATAAATAAATAACAATTGTAACTAATGCTGGTTTGGGGAAAGTAAACTTAACAAGGAAATTATTAAGTCAAATGGTTACAATTCTTAAATTGAGTAGGATAAATGTTGTAATCCCCAATAAGGGAATTTAATTTATAATCGCATTAAGACACAAGGTTATGTTCATCTTGTGGTAGAAGTCTTCCCGGAAGCACCTGCAAATCCAACATCCACAAGTGGTCAACTTAATGTGAGGGGTCTAATGCATAAGTATAACTGTAGTAAGACATGATGTTAAGTTCAACTTGTGGTAGAAGTCTGCCCAGAACCACCCAGAAAATCCATCATCCACAAGTTGTCAGCTTAATGCAAGAGGTCCGGTGCATATATATATATATATATATATATATATATATATATATATATATATATAACAGACAATAAAAAAACAAAAAAAATTAGTAATGTATGTTAGGTTACAACAAATAGATATATTCGGGACTGATAAGATAAGGATATCCATCGTGAATTAATGCCTTAGGAAAATTATAGGCGTTAGGCTCATAAATGGCATTAATTATAATCAATGGTAGTAAAAAGGAAATTAGGAGTTTTATGATTGCCTTAGGAAATTACGGCCGTTATGGTTATAAATGGCAATTAATCTATGCATAGAAATAAATGAAGTAAAAAGGGGATTTATGGGTATTGATTGTTGTTTAAGTACTAATTCCAATTAGGGTAATAATCAAATAAATATCCTGGGTAAGGAGGATATAACTTCCCTTATTTATATTAGTTAATATAGAACTTATAATTAATAGTTAGAGTTCGACTTAGTAGGTTAATGAAGTGAAACAATACTAACCATATGAACCCATGACGATAAATCATGTGTGTTTAGTACTTCCTTTAAGAGAAACTAAACAGGAAGGTCTCAATAACGTAGCCCACCTTATCCCAATAGGGAGATTTATTAAAGGCTAAAGGGGTACAAACTTAATAATCTTCGGTATAGTCCGCTTTCTGGGGTATTAAGTGGCTTGGGTCGAAGAGTCCACCTGTGAATAGGTCTTTCAGTTTAGAGGTCTTAAATGGCATGAGTGTGTGGGGCCTACCCAAATCTGGAAACTAAAAACGTCAGATATGACTACATATCCTACGGGAGGTAGTAAGCGACTAAGGAAATTATCCAATAAGGTAAGCTAGATGTATAATAAGTGATAAAGTACCATCCCTCACCTTACATGGGGTATGGGTTAATGCGTGAATGATGGAAGCCATAACTAGTAGGGCCCCCATAGCTAGTGCCCTTTAGTTTATGTTAACGTTGAATATATTATCGAGGAGTAATAAGTGACCAATAGTTCCGCTTAAGGTCTTAAACGACTAGGGAGAATCCACCCTATCTATCATTAATAGTGAGGCATTAAATAATAAGGGATGGGTGAATGGATATATATATATATATGTGTGTGTGTGTGTGTGTGTGTGTGTGTGTATAAACTCCGTAATTAGGGGTCCGCCTCGATTAAATAACCAGCCATGTTATGGTATAAAGGCTTCATAAATATATGCATAAACATTTTATCTCGGTATCATGAAGTCTACCTTTGGAAGGGTAGTTAGAGTCGTACATAATAATATTTACAAGGTTAGGCTAGAATCACTAACCTTGGTAGGCATACATCTTGAATCTTGGGTTGAACCAAACATGATACATCTGTGTATTATAATCTGTGTCGTACATTTCCCGTTCACCAGAATTTTATTGCTCTAACCCCCTCATTACAACCACGTAGGTTTTCTAGAAAAGATCGGGTTCTCACAGGTGTTTATGTTTGGCTTTCGGTTCTCGTTCTCTCTCATGCTCGGTATTGGCAAAGTGACTTACTTTAAAAAGATAGTTACTTGAGTTAATACTATTCTATCCTATTTTGTTTCTGTTATTTTATCATACTCTTATTGTGCTTATGCTCTTTTATTTTCAGGTACCAGATTTACACACTCCATGCTTGGACGTGTTCGAGTTTCGATTTTTGTTGAAATTTGGGCATAGAAAAGTGTGGGGTGTTACAACCATCCTGATGCAAGAAAATTGATTTGAGACCCTATTTTGACTTCTATCATAATCATAGCCAAATAAGGTTTCAAGGGCCAAAATTGTCACATTGAAATGTAGGAAAAATTATGGGTGTGTAAAATGTCCTTAGGAGTCATGTCTGCAAATTTTAGTCATACAACCTCACAAGAGACAATTAAATTATTTTACGAACTTTCAACATGTAAAATATGGGTTGTTACAATATGTTACACTGAGCGGATTACCGATTGCTCACCATAATATGAAGAGATATTTTATATTTGAGTTTATTTGTATCATATAATATTTTATGATATGTTATACATTATCGTTGCGACTTACTTTGTGTTCTCTACCACCTACACATTATGTGTTGTTCTATCCTGGAGGCATACATGTTTATTGTTTTGATACTATTTATGTATGAATGAGTTATATTTTATGTTTCAATACGAACCTATGTTAGTTTAAGGAAATTTTCATGTGTGTACCATATATAGACTCATTCTCTGTATTATCTAACGTCATTGCTCTGTAATACGCTCGAATAATATGAGTACGGAGGTAAGGTGTTTCAACATGGCATCATATCAAGGTTCATAACAATGCATCTTATATAAGATACATGAGTTAAAACCTTCAATGATAATTAGATACATAACACTTGGGTATGTTAGGAATTCCATACGTTAAGGGATAACACAAGTTAATTACAAGGGTAATCTTCATCATGCGCATTTGTGGTTTATAAATAAATGAAAATATAATTAAATTCGTTTCTCCTAGTATTTCTCTTCTTAAGTTTTTGGTTGTTATATTGCAGCCGAGCTAGGTGATGTGTTATGCTAGGTGGTGCAGTCCTGTGTATCTATTGAAGTGATGTTGTCCTTGCTTCGGCTTTGTTTATGTCATATATTTTTTATGTTGTAACTTATGTTGCTTTTTAGCTACAATGTCATTTGTCCCTCTGTGTGGAGTAGGAAACTTGTTTGTAATTGTGTAGTCTAGTCATATTGACTAGCTCTTGTGCTGTAAGCTAGTATAGTTGTGGTGGTCGGACCACTCTAAAAACCGAGAGTGTTGGAAGGTCCACCTTAAAAATCGATATTAGTAAACTAGCGATCTACCAATCTCCCGTACTTTCTTGTAATTATTATTTATTATAATAATAAGTGATACGGAACACTATAAAAATCGGTTTGCCAAAAAAAAGATGGTACTGTGAGTGACTCCGTATTGTAATATTATGTATGGATTGATATTACATAGTTTATTTTGGTTTGCCTTTGATCGGAGCTCACAAAAGAAAATCAATTTATTAATTTCCACTAAAAACTTTTATTTTAATCTACTATTCCTTTGGCTATTTGAATTTGTTGGTGTTGAATTTAATTATGAAATTTTTGCGCATTTTTTTCGGATGTGAAGTGTATTTCAATATTGATTTATATTAATTGTAAATATAAATAATTGGTGTTTGATCGAAATTATAAAAGGTCAAAATGGTATACTATAAAGTATATTTATCTATGTATATATGATTATAACAAAAGGTAAATTCTAAACATGTTCAAAAGTCAATAAGCGTATAATAGAGTATAGAATACAGATAATGTATAAATATTGATTATTGTTATTAAATTATTTGAAACTTAAGTGATTATTTTGATTAATGACATTTCAAAAGGTATATATAATATAATGTGGCACTAAATGAGGATTTATAAATTAAATAGATAAATTCATTGAAAGTAATATAGTAAGAAATCTATAAAAGTAATACTTATGTATTTCTAGAAGTAAAATCATGTCAACCTGTAGGTTAAGTGTGTTAAGGATTTTGGTTTATGTGGTTGTATACGTATTTGATAGAGACTTTGAAATGCTTGAACGATATAATTGGACATAATATTTGGGAAATTATGAATATTATATTATTTTGCTTTTGTTTAAAATTATATTTGTTTTAGTTTTAAAAATAAGGGATGATATTTATTAATCTGGCAAATAATTCACAAAGAAAAATATATATGTTTATTTAATTTAATTTGTGTTTGCAACCATTAGACACTAATGTACAACTATGACCACTGGTGAGACGTTATTGATTATACCAATACTTTATCCAATTTATATTAGTAATCACTGCAATAGCTGGTAGGCAACACCAATATATTTTACATTATTTAGAATTTATGTATAAGAGTATATATTCAATAATATTTTGTAGAATTTGAAAATTGAAAATGAATAATATCTTAATAGTTATATGAATAATTAAATAATCTGGAAATAAAAATCAAATTTGGTTTTAGTTTTAAAATTTAAACACACATTATTTTATTATTGTACCACTGAATAATGGAAAATTTTCCAATGATAAATACTTTAAAGAACATGATTTTTTATATAAAAGTGAATTATTTATTTGAAGATTATTATTATTATTATTTGAGAATGGTACTAGTAGTCTTAGAAAGTATATATCATACCACTTGTCATTTGAACATTATTTTGGTGTGAATTATAGGCCTAATTTTGAAATGTTAAACTTTTAGAAAAACAGGTTTACACGAATGATGGCAGCGACGATTTCTGAATCTCATCCTCAATTCTCAAACTAGCTCCTCTCTCTTTCATGCCGAAGAAGAATTGTGTTCCCTTGCATCCTTCCTCCTCAACTACCTTCTTGCCTAGCACTACTCGAACTAGTAGGTCTTCTCCTCGACTGCTGTTACGTCTGTGATCCAGTGTGCCACCGAGTTAGTGGCTCGTTCTGACTCCCTCTGTGTTTTCGACAGTCTTTCCTCCCTTTATCTAGTAAGTTATCTCCTCTTATTACCCGTCTTGTTTCTTAGAATGCTACAACCGTGTCTGTGGGTTGTGAAGCCGACCATGGTGATGTTGGTCATGTTTTAGGTAATGATATTGCATTGGCTTGTGGAACTAGGTGTTTTGGACTAAATCTAAGCGGTATAACTCCAAATCCAATCAATTCTCTGCCTTCTACAGGAGGTATTTGAGATTTTGCATTTGAGTTCCACACTGAAACTGACCTGGATAGGAATATGAGTGAATCATATTTTACCCTCAAGTGTGCATCCATTGTGTTGAGACCTATTGTACCTGATGCTGGCTTGGATGTTAATGCTGAAAAGGCTAAAGTTACTTTAGTTGTTGAATCAAGCGATGGCAATAGGCTTGAATAACCCTCTTGGTCTTCTATTTTGAAAAAGTGTGGGGTCTTATGAGCCAATTTCATTATCCACTCAAGTTGTTGATGATGTTAGTTTCATGCCTGCTAATGTCATTACTGGTGGTGTAAGCTACTGGGATGACCATTTAGCTGGGTTATTTCTTGATGTTCAGCAACTTATATTGAAGTGAGACTGCAATGTCTTTGTGTGTGGAAGCCGAGAGGTAAACTTCATGTCCAACTATACAATCGTTGTTCTATTTTTACTTCTCGCATAAAGAAGATCATCTACATGCCCTGGAATCTTGCCATATAATTATTGGAGGAAAGCCATTCATTATCACTGCACGGGGTATTAGAATAGACTAACCCAAAGAGCAAGCTCGTTCCATACCTGTTTGGGCCCCTTCACAAATATTCCTTATGTACTAAAATGTTAATTAGCCTTAAATGGATTGCGAGTCTTATAGGTGATTTAGGATGTTTCAATACTGCAACTGAGATTCGTAGAAGCCTGCTGTCTGCTAGAGCATTAATTGAAATCATCCACAAACAAGCTTCTTCTAGAGAAATTAAAAGTTTAGTTACAGAGGGGACTGACTTCGAAGTGGATTTTCAATATAGATGGAAACCGGATATATGCATCTCCTGCCAATCTTTTGGTTATATTTATACTTCTTGTTCTAATGCAGCTAAGCCTGTCTCCGTCAGACCTCTTCCGAGACCAAAATTGATGTGCGTTCCTAAGCCTCGGTTACCTTTGGGATCAAACACCACCCTTAATATTCTTGATGCAACACCTGGTATTCCATACGAGTCTGCTTCCCCCTCGGCAGTAGCCCCTTCGGATATTGTTCCTTCTGTAGTATCTCTTTTGGAAGTTTCTGATTGGGCTATCTATTGGAATGAGCATGAAATAACCTGGGTACACGATAAGACCGAGATAAGGTAAGATCGAGTAATAGATAATTTCCATAAGTTTACAGGAAACCAGAGTGAATCATGGTACCTGAGTTATCATGCAGTTGGAGATGATATTACCTTGTCGATAGATGGTATGGATGGTTTAAACAATTGGAAGCTTCTGGTGTTTCCATCCTAGGATAGGAATTATTTGTATACCCCATTTTTGAGATTTTATGATCCTCTTCCAACAAATTTCTCCGCCTTTCGGCATGTCATAGACCTTAGTATTGATGCTGACATCAATAATGACAAAGGGTACTAGTTGTTTCCCTTATATAACAGTTAGGTACCCTTGTATAGCAGTTAGGAGTTTCTTCGTCAAGCTCGTATTCTATTCTTATTGACTAACCACCTTAAACCCAGCTTATGTTGTTAGGTAGCTTGTCTAACTCCAGTTCTCATGTATTCATTAATTGTTGTAATGAAAAGTGGCTGCAGCTAGTACAAAAATCAACCGAATTTACTGAAAAAACCTAGTAAATACTTCTTAGAAATAAATTTTTTACTGTAATAGAGTGTTTTGAGGTTTGTAATACATTGGAAAATATTTTTTAAATAGGAAAATTGAGTTTTATAGGAATTTTGTAAATAAAATTTTGATTCATGTTGGAAAGTAAGTTTCATATTTGTAAATGGTTGTTATTAAAATGAAAGTTCAAATGAAATTAATTAGTTCAATGTGATTGGTTGTCACATATTATTTCTCATGGAAAATTGCCAAGGCACAATTTTGTTAAAGGAAATATATGTAACAATCTGATTCTTAAGTTATGATTAATTTACATTAAAAATAAAATTTAAATTATTAAAATGAAATTTGGAGATTTATTGATTATTGGATTTGAAATTATTTAAATAAAGGAATTTAAATTGTGAAAACATGACATTTAAGTTAGGTCAAATGTGAAACTAATATTTCATAGTCGTAATGTGTTTAGAATATGACATTAATTTGGTAAATAATTTGGATTCTTTTAAAATAGAAAGAATTTTGCATTGAAACAAAAAGGAAAAACAAAAATTATATATTTACTTATTTTAAAACCCAGCTTAATAAAATCTAGCACAATAACCTATTTTTTTAGACCGTTGTTTTTACACCAGAAATTTTATTCTTGCATTAAATATTAGTTACACATACCTTCTCAAATTATATTTCATCTTCCAGAGCAAGTTAATAATGAAAATTACCTTCATTTATAACTTTAGGTGCAAAATAGAGAAATTATCATAAAACCCAAAACTTACACACATTATTCTCTTCATCAATGAGCATGGATGATACTGGGCAGATTGATTTCATTGTGGCTAAATTGGTTTGCATGTGAGCGTGTAAAGAACTATGAAGACAAATATGTAACAAAGCATTTAGGTGAGTTTTTAACACTCTTAGACCTATGTCTCCATCAATAATCCTTGGAATAATATTGTTTGGATTGTTCATGTGTGTGCTCAAGATTTGAATGGGTGTCTTTAACGATAATGAAATGGAAAACAAGTGCAAAGTTCATAGTGGTCGGTGCACCAATGAAGGATTTCTATGTAGTGTTGCATCAACTATAAGTGCCCCAAATGATGACCATTCTATCGTAATCTGGAATAACCGAATACAAGGCTAGCCAATTCATCCCAAAATCAACCCATACTCAGAAAAGCCCAAAACATAAGCATTACGGTCAAACTAAACATCTAAGATCATTAATTTCAAACCTCGATATATTATAGATAAATGAATCGATCCTTCAATAGGGTTTGAAACTACAACTGGGTCTGTAACTATGCTAACATCTATGTTGTAGATGTAGACTATCAATAAGAGTACGTGAAATGAAAGAGTGGAATGCTTTGGAATCAAATAAAGCAAAAATAGGAAAACCGAAAATATATAACATACCTTCAACCATGGCCTTCTTTACTTTGTCCTTACGCCACTGGTAGAAGGAGTCACCTCCACTGCATATGATAAAGCTGACTGGGTAGTAATCCGAGGTGTAGCTCTAGCTCTCTATGGACAGTCCCGGCTAATATTTCATTTTCACATAAAAAGCACTTCCCCTTCAAGCGGTAAGATTTGAAATATTTGGCATAACCTACTTTATTGCAATTGTGGCACCTCAACTCCTTTTGGATATTTTCTTTTGCTAGGGGTCTTCTTCCTTCCTTTTTTTTCTTCCAAGAGCCTCTTCCCTTACCTTTATTTTTAACCTCTTTCTTTTCAACTTCATCCATTAGCACCATCTCAATTAAGTTCTCATAAGTGGTTCCCATGGAGATATGACTAATAACCAACCCTTGCAGTGTTTGGTTTAGTCCCTTATAAAATTTTAGAGTCTTCTTATGTGAATATTTGCTAAATCCATCATAAACCTAGCTAGTTCAGTAAACTGGTTTATGTATTCCCTTGTGGTTATCTCTTTTTTTTTTGAGATTTGTAAATTTCTGTAATTGGACCCCTCTTCTGCCTAAGACAAAAATTTCCGTTTAAACCTTCTCCGAAAGCAACCCTAAGTTACTTCATCAAGCTTGGCCTCCGAAACCTCCCACCAATAAAGTGTGTCTCCTTGTAGCTGCCATATGGAAAGTTGACCTTAGTCCTATCTTCCAACTCCAAAATCCCAAATATTATCTTGTAGTTACAGATCGATTGTCTTGCTTCCACATACCACCTTAACCATTAACGGTTTTCTCTCAAAGATTTGTGAATCCCTTACAAATTCTTGGAAACTCAACCACACTCAGTGGACGAATAGAGGATCCATCGGCGGGGACATCAGCCTAGGCATTATTTTGTGGCTCTTCTAGTGTCATGACCTAAACGTACCTACAGAACGAGGGCTAGCATGTTGACTATCGAAATATCAAGAGCATCAGCCATTATGTGCAAAGAATCAAATAAAAGAGTTAAAAGACGGAAGGAGAGAATCAAATAAGGAAAGGAGACAAAATTGAAGGATTTTCAATAAAAACCTTTTATACTTTATTTTTAGAGATACTTTCCTTGAAAACCTTTTTGAAAAATACTTTACATTAAGAATAATTTTTAGTAATGCTTTTAGTTCTAGTAACAATTATGACAACCCACATCCATTAACATACCCTAATTATGGGCATATTAGACAACATGGATCATCAGGTATAGATAAATCATTTTAGAGACTATGATATCAATACATGACATAAATGATATTACAGAGGAGGTGAATAATTGTTGCAAACTCTTAGCAAAATATCATTTTAGAAAGTATCACCAAATACATTGTCTAAATATCCAGGTTTCAAACTACTAAAATATATCAGAGTACAAAATGCATCAATATATATATATATATATATCAAGTACATCGAAAATCAAAGTTACATAATGAAAACGGAAATATAAAATAAAAGCGGAGCACCCTAAAAAAGCTCTGAATCTGTCAAGCAAATCGACTACTCCCCTGCACTTCTAAGGTGAGGAAAAAGAAAAGGAATAGGTTATACATAAAAGTCCAATGAATGAGAAATAAACTATTTAGAAAAAAAAAATCAAGTGTGAGTAGTCTAAAATCAAGTCTAAGTGTCATAAACATTTCATGTTTGTGGTTTCTTACTTAAAAATGATGTCTGCATTACATGATTTAATCTAAATGTCATTTCTTAATTTATCAAGGATCAGTCTATCAGACCACTATTCTCATCTAATCTACAAGGCCTGAAAGAGGAAACAAAATGTACCTTCAATCTTGCGTTGCTCACTAAACGGCTTTGGCGCCTCCTCTTGCCTGGTCACTTCATCTGGAAGGGTTGGACCTTGTTTCTTCTTTATAATTCTATCCCCTTTCTCGTCCTCCACTTTTCTCCGATCTTTAGACCATCGCCATTCTGGTTGGGTGTTTTATCCACTCTCCATCGTGTCAAATCTCTTTTTCATGTGAAGGTTGGTAATGGTGAGTCTTGATTATTTTGGTTTTACATTTGGAATGGGCAGCTTCCTTTCTCCCTATTATTCCCCAGTTTATCCTCTTTCAATCAACCCAACCCACTTTGGGTTGCTACTGCATTGGAGCTCGGCCCGCTTGGCTTTTGTCCTCCTTCCTTTTTCCGGGCTTAACACTTTAAATTAACTATACTCAATTGGATCTATTCTTCACTCTTCCCATTTAACCCGTGGCCCAGATACATTCATATCAGCTTTGGGCCCGTCCAGTAATTATTTTGTTGCAATTTGCTATAAATTTCTAACCCATCCATGTCGCTGTTTCTCCTTCTCCTGTATCTGGAAATGGAAACTTCCTCCTCGTGTTATTCTCTTTCAATGGAATTTAATTCTTGGCCGCATCAATATCAAGGAAAGGCTCCATCGTTTTGACATCAATGTTTGAGCATGCTTTGCAATCAGCAGGATGAATCCCTCTCCCATCTTTTCTTTAATTGTGATTTCACTTTTGCAATATGGGCTGTAACCGGCTCATTTCTGCTCGACGTCATTCCCTCATTTTAGTCCTTCTTCGAATTTGGCAACATAACCCCCCGACTGAAAGCTCGATTCCTTGGTGGTTATCTTCTCCTAGAGTATCTGGTTATAACGAAATGCTCACATCTTCTGTAGACCCAAGAAGCACATGGTGGGAAAATGTTATCACCTTCTACATGTAACAGCCTGTATTTTCTGTGAACGTCAAAGTAACAAATTAAAGAATAATTAATTTTTAAATTGAGAATTAAGGGAAACAGGTTACGCCATTGCGTTCGTCTCGGAATTCTGCTTGGAACAGAGTCCAAGTTTTCGTAAATCAGACTTCGTATGAGGAAGTTATGGCCCTCAGAAGTTTCAGGAATTTAAATTAATTAAAACAACTCAGTTCTAAATTCAAAATTCGAATTCAAATCACACACCCGGGCTAGGCGGGAAATTTCCCGCCCAGGAACCAGGTCGAACTAGGTCACATAGGTCGACCTGGGGGTCGACCTCCCGCCTATTTCCAGATCTGAGGCCTGGTTCGTTTCTCTGCATTTGGATGCCCGTTCTGACCAGATTCGTTGATACCTATGCTATATAAACACCCCTAAGGCAACAGTTTTCTCTACACAACTTCATTGTTCCTATACTCTACCCTAATTCATATCAAAATAAATCAAAGACGGGGTTATGCCGCTCAAGTTCTTCAAGAAATCAAGTTTAGAATTCAAGTAAAGATTCAAAGGCTAATTCAACGACTTCAACAACTATTTTCTAAGAATCAAATCTAAATTAGAGAATCGATAATCTACGTCAAGGGATTGCTTTTCTGTTCCAGAAATCATATCCTAGAATTCAAGACCGTTCTGTAATTTGTAACTTCATGTTATTTTCAGAAGTAAAATTCAATTGTGATTCTGACATTGTAATAAATCTGAATCTGAGATTATGCCTATTTCTATCTGTCTTTCTATTGGATCTATCTCATTTGATATTATTATATCCATTCTTTGTCTCTATTTTCCTTCTTCCCTTTTTGTTTTTATAGCCAGGCTACTGCGAGCCTGATCAAAATCTCATAAGAGATGAACGTACGTTGGAAATAAAATTGGGCATTATATATGACTTGGACATGACTAGCGCTAAAATTGGGCATAATATATGATTTGAACATGACCAGCGCCAAAATTGGGATAAAGTAATAAATTATGTATAATTAGGCATAACTGAGTTGTAATTGATTTGAGGACATAACCTATTGTTTCTCTTCTTATTTCATGAATCTTGCGTTGAATCTCGAAATACGTACGTTATGAATGCAGGGGTAATTGGGTATAACATGAAATTGACATTTATTTGGCATAATTTGGAACATGTATTATGGCATGACTGTTAAGATACAATTTGGGGTAAGTTGACATGAATTATGGAATATGTAATTTGACATATTGAACCTAGAATTGGCATGAACGACAAAGCATGAAATTTGGCATGAAAAACATAGTTTTGGCCATAAACTGTAGCATTGAAATATTAAATTTAGCTTGGGCTTAACTATTGATTTGGGATGCCAAACATAATGCATAGTGATTTTGGGCATGAATATTACTGCAAATTTAGGAAAGATTGGGTATAGCCAATATTGATTAATAACTTGAAATTGGAATTTTTTTGGGCATAACTTGGGAATTGGATCATGACTAGTTTTGGTGAATTTGGTAATTAGCATGCAAAATCTAGATTTGGGTATTTATGGGAAATGTGTAAATTAAAGATGAACATGCCTAACCCGAGGTTAGATTGAGTTGTGGTGTAAAACTTCCCAGAACCGCCCGGCACATCCAGTAACCACAACAACACCTATCTAATGTGAGAGATTAGTGCATCATGCCCAAGAAAAACCCGAGGTTAGATTGAGTTGTGGTGTAAAACTGCCCGGAACTGCCCGGCACATCTAGTTACCGCAACAACACATATCTAATGTGAGAGGTTGGTGCATTAATAAATCAACTAATGCTAATGAACAAGATGAATGACTAGGGTTAAGTTCATAAGAACACTTAACCAATATAACATGAATGACTAGGGTTAAATTCATAAGAACACTTAACAAATATAACATGAATGACTGGGGTTATGTTCATAGGAACACTTAACCAATATAGTATGAATGACTAGGGTTATGTTAATGAGAAACACTTAACCAATATAACAAAATGAATGACTAGGGTTAAAATAATGAGAAACACTTAACCGGTATAGCATGATGAATGGGTAGGGTTAAGTAATAAGAAACACTTAACCAATATGACTTGATTTGTGGTAAGGTTAAGTTAAAACAAGAGGGCAACACTTAACCAATATAACTTGATTTGCGGTAAGGTTAAGTTAAAACAAGAGGGCAACACTTAACCAATATGACTTGATTTGTGGTAAGGTTAAGTTAAAACAAGAGGGCAACACTTAACCAATATAACTTGATTTATGGTAGGGTTAAGCTGACACAAGAAGGAAACACTTAAAAAAAGTAACATGACCAGTAGGTGGGTTAAGTGACTTGAATTGATTGATGACACTTAACCAATACAACATGATGAACACGTGGGGTTAAGTTAACAAGAAATACTTGACCGATATAACTTGATGGACGAACGGGGTTAAGTTAATAGGAAACACTTAACCAGTCCAACGTGATAAGTGAGGAGGGTTAAGTTAACAAGAAAACACTTAACCAACATGACATGATGAATGGGTCGGTTAAGTTAACATGAATAGTCAACACTTAACCAATATGGCATAATGTGTGGGAGGTTTAAGTACATATCAAGTTGGGAGGGTAATATTAGTAAATATAGGCCCACAAAACTTAACCATTAAATAAACATGTTTGAACCAGAAAGAGGGTTAAGTACATATCGGATTGGTCGGTAATATTAGTAAATATAAGCCCACAAAACTTAACCATTAAATAAACATGCGTGAATCGGTAGGAGGGTTAAGTACATCTCGTGTAGGTGGGTAATATTAGGTGGGTAATATTTGTATATATAGGCCTACAAAATTAACTCGTAGGAAACCCTAGTAACAGGGACCCATTTCAGTAGTAACCCACATAGATGTATCATGGTACCCTGAACTAGGCAGGGGTGGGGCATGATAAATGGGCTGATTATAAGCGGTGAAAACAGCGGTAGGGGGTACATCAGTGTAGGTTCCGACGGTTTACGGGCATGCGCGTACTCCAGAGTGGGGAAAAGTAGGCACTGGGTACCCTAGTTATACACTGTGCCTCTTGAATCATGTCGGGTTGCTATCATGAGGATTGATACACATTATGGTGGGACCAGCACAGGGTATCTACATGCAAGAGAGGGCCGATTGACACAGACACAAGAGAAATTAATACAAGTAGGGAGCCGATCGATAGGGTAGTAAGGGTACATCTAACATGTTCATGGCAATTAGGCAGATTGAGGTGGAATCCTCACGATAGATGTACACCTGAAGGCTACCACAATTGCGGGGATTGGGATCACATTACAAATATGACCATTTTGTATAGATTACTAGTTGGGACACTAGTTAGGTGGTGCAGAGATATAAAAATCAGAATAATAAGGTAGTAGCGAAGTAGAGAAAGAGTAGAAGCGCATTCAGTTTATCTTGCCTTATCATATCTATACTAATTGTATGTTATCTTGTTATCCTTGTTCTCATGATATTGTCTTATATTCAGTTTATTCATCTCATGATGCTTTTGCCTGTTTATATGCTAAAAGTCACTGGACTTACCAGACTTATGTCTGACCTAGTTTTGTTTCGCCTCTTTTCTTCCGTTTCCCCCCTCCAGGTTCACAGGAAGGAAATGTTACCACTTAGCTCAGTTTTCTTTCCAAGCTCGAAGATAGTCGATATATTGCTTTGGATTCTCTCTTCCACTACTGTGGCTGGTTCATGCTTTATTGGGGAATATCATTGTTATTTTTATGCTTCTTTGATATTTGGAAGTTTTTAAATCAAGACTGAAGTTCTATTTATTACTTTTAAGTACGATTGAGACAACTATTGTAAAAGCTTGACTGAATCACATTGTTTATAAAATGACTTTATTTTCCGCTGCTTTATTTGTCTGTCTTGTAATTTATCTGCATCTTTTACCTAAAATGCTCCACCGAAGTTAAGGCATTCCGTTTGTGAGTGACCTTAACGGAGGTGGGTTGTTTCACTTGGTATCAGAGCTGAAGGTTACCGGATCAGATAAAAGGTTTGAAAAAAATTATTTTCAAAACGGTTTTAAAAGAAGCATTTTCAAAAGAAAAGTTTCGTTTTAAAGGCATATTCCCCAATGCCATATGCACTATCTTTAGATCCTCTGTTTGAATCCTTGTTTCCTTCTTTATGGAGTCTCCGAGGCTCTTGGCTTTCTGGGAGGTAACCTCATCGCGGCATGGTTTCGTAGGATCGATGAGACTATGACACCTTCCAAAGGGCGGAGAAGTGCCCAACCTCCATCCATAGTCGTAGTAATTTCACCTACGGCTAATTCTCTTCCAAGCTCTGCAGGGTTTCCCACGCGATGGAGGTAACGTTCGAAAGGCTTGTCAACATGGTTCACAAAGGAGGTAAAGAGAAAGAGGCCAAAGGGGAAGAGTCACAAAAAAGGGATTGGAATATAAGAAGGGCGGAGGAAATAATAGATCCCGCTACAAGAGGAAGTATCTTTTCTGCAGTATAGCGGGTCATTTAATTATAGGAAGTAAAAGACAAGTGATTGTTTTCAGTATGGTGAGGCAGGGTATCTTATCAAGGATTGCCTGGAGAAAAAGGACAAGGACAAAGGATGGGATTTTCAGGAAGGCAAGTGCATGTTTTCATTGCCAGCGTACCTGAGAGAAGGATAGTAAAGTTTAGTTTTTCTTTTTGATCATCTGTTAGTACTCTTTTTGATTTTAGCGCTTCACATTCGTTTATATCTTCTTCCCTAGTTGAGCCTCTACACCTTAGTACTAGTATATTAGAAGATCCCATTATTGTCTCAAATCCGGTTGGTGGTTCGACTCATTTATCTTTGGTTTGTAAGGATTTGTAAGGATTTGAGAATACCTATATTAAGGATCGAGTTTAAGTGTAATGCTTATGTTTTTGTTTTCATGGGATATGGGTTGATTCTAGGCATGGATTGGTTAGCTAGTAATTATGAAAGGAGGGTAGTTAGACTTTTGACTTGCTTCGGGAATACCCTCGAGATTTCTTGCGTTCCTAAGGGGATCAGTTAGGCTTAGCTACCTAGAATCACTTGATGCATCTATCGACGATTTACGCAGATGTTTTTGATTAGGTTAGGGGTTTTCCCCCTAAAACTCGAGATAGACTTCCGCATATATCTAGTTGACAATGCAAAGCCAGTTATGCGATCAATGATAGTTTGGGAGAAAGATCGGCGAGGATAGGCAGAGTCGGTTAAGTGCTCAATTGTTTGGTTGTTTTGCTAGTATCAACTCACATAAATCGTACAAATTCGGAGGAGGTATTCCTTGGGTGCTTGTCTGATATTGGTTTAGGCCTTTGGGGCTTGTACTTGAGGGATGTCGATTTCGACTAGGATGGTTTGCGTGAGAAATAAATGGTTGTTGCAGGCGCCCTAAGTAAGACTGACCTTAAGAGAGGTAAAAAGTACATTGCAACCTTTAGCTTTAGACCCTCAGATTTGTGACATGATGGATAAGCTAAGTAGAGGAGAGACCTCTAATCATCTTAGTATATACACTTGGTATCATGGCTCACACCTGTTTATCTTGGAATGATAGTTTGACTACATTGGATACCCTCTAGCATAGTAAGTGATCGAGGTCCTATCTTTACTAGTGGGTTTTGGAAATGGAGGTCAAGAAGCTTCGCAATCTTGAAGTTAAATTAGTTAAGGTACAATGGAGTGAAGCTCAAGAAGATGCGACTTAGAAGACTGAAGATTAGATACGCATAGCCGACCCTTTTTTTAGGGTACATCCTTGATCTCTCTTTCCTTAAGTTTATGCATGCTTGTATCCACCTTTTAAGTATATCCCCTCGATCCTATTCCTTATCCTTAGGTAGAAGCAAATGGATGTAAACATGTGTTTGAAACATGTTATGATTGGTGGTTGCAAGAGGTTGCTCGTGGATGCATATACACATATTAGGCACTAGATCGGCTCAATCACTTCCATATTGCATATGCATGAGTAAATTTTTATATATATGAACTGAAACTTGATGTGTTATCATATGGATGTTGCATTCGTATGAATGATTGTGCACTCATGTAGAAGTTTTAAAGTACGATTAGGAATAATTGCATACATGATGGACTCATGGCACTGACATAATTCGCATTGAGGAGGTCAACTGAATCAGTTGACCACCCGATTTTGCATTAGATAAGGACATGTACACACACTATGCATATGATCATGGAAGCATTAGAAATCTTTTTAAGGACATTGGACGCCTGTGATTGAATGGTTGAGTAGATGAATGTTGGATGTTAGGATATACATTCTTCTTGACTTGAAGTTTTCGGGGACGAAATCCTTTAAGAAGGGGAGAATGTAGCACCCCATATTTTCTATGAACGTCAAAGTAACAAATTAAAGAATACTTAATTTTTAAATTGAGAATTAAGGGAAACTGGTTATGCTATTGCATTCGACTCGGAATTCTGCTTGGAATAGAGTCCAAGTTTTCATAAATTAGACTTCATATGAGGAAGTTATGGCCCTCAGAAGTTTCAGGAATTTAAATTAATTAAAACAGCTCAGTCCTCCTCTCAAAATTCGAATTCAAATCACACACTCGGGCTGGGCGGGAAATTTCCCGCCCAGGACCCAGGTCGACCAGGGGGTCGACCTGGGTCACATAGGTCGACCAGGGGGTTGACCTGGGGGTCGACCTCCCCCTATTTCTAGATTCGAGGCCTGGTTCGTTTCTCTACATTTGGACGCCCGTTCTGACTGAATTCGTTGATCCCTATGCTATATAAACACCCATAAGGCTACAGTATTCACTATACAACTTCATTACGCATATACTCTACCCTAATTCATATCAAAATAAATCAAAGACGGGGTTATGCCGCTCAAGTTCTTCAAGAAATCAAGTTTAGAATTCAAGTAGAGATTCAAAGGCTAATTCAACGACTTCAACAAATATTTTCTTAGAATCAAATCTAAATTAGAGAATCGATAATCTACGTCAAGGGATCGCTTTTCAGTTCCAGAAATCAGATCCCAGAATTCAAGACTGTTCTTTAATTTGTAAGTTCATGTTATTTTCAGAAGTAAAATTTAATTGTGATTCTGACATTGTAATAAATCTGAATCTGAGATTATGCCTATTTCTATCTGTCTTTCTATTGGATCTATCTCATTTGTTATTATTATATCCATTCTTTGTCTCTATTTTCCTTCTTCCCTTTTTGTTTTTATAGCTAGGCTACTGCGAGCCTGAGCAAAATCTCATAAGAGATGAGTTGGAAATAAAATTGGGAATAATATATGACTTGGACATGACCAGTGCTAAAATTGGGCATAATATATGATTTGAACATGACCGGCACCAAAATTGGGAAAAAGTAATAAATTATGTATAATTTGGCATAACTGAGTTGTAACTGATTTGAGGACATAACATATTGTTTCTCCGCTTATTTCATTAATCTTGCGTTGAATCTCGAAATACGTATGTTATGAATGCGAGGATAATTGGGTATAACATGAAATTGACATTTATTTGGCATAATTTCGAACATGTATTATGGCATGACTGTTAAGATGCAAGTTGGGGTAATTTGACATGAATTGTGGAATATGTAATTTAACAAATTGAACCTAGAATTGGCATGAACGACAAAGCATGAAATTTGGCATGAAAAACCTAGTTTTGGGCATAAATTGTAACTTTGAAATATTAAATTTAGCTTGGGCTTAACTATTGATTTGGGACGCCAAACATAATGCATAGTGATTTTGGGCATGACTATTATTGCAAATTTGGGAAAGATTGGGTATAGCCAATTTTGATTAATAACTTGAAATTGGATTTTGTTGGGCATAACTTAGGAATTGGATCATGACTAGTTTAGGTGAATTTGGTAATTAGCATGTAAAATCTAGATTTGGGTATATATGGTAAATGTATAATTTAAAGATGAACATGCCTAACCCGAGGTTAGATTGAGTTATGGTGTAAAACTGCCCGGAACCGCCCGGCACATCCAGTAACCACAACAACACCTATCTAATGTGAGAGGTTATTGCATCATGCCCAAGAAAAACCCGAGGTTAGATTGAATTGTGGTGTAAAACTGCCCGAAACCACCTGGCACATCCAGTAACCGCAACAACACATATCTAATGTGACAGGTTGGTGCATTAATAAATCAATTAACGCTAATGAACAAGATGAATGACTAGGGTTAAGTTCATATGAACACTTAACCAATATAACATGAATGACTAGGGCTAAGTTCATAAGAACACTTAACCAATATAACATGAATGACTAGGGTTAGTTCATAGGAACACTTAACCAATATAGCATGAATGACTAGGGTTAAGTTAATGAGAAACACCTAACCAATATAACAAGATGAATGACTAGGGTTAAGTTAATGAGACACACTTAACCAGTATAGCATGATGAATGAGTAGGGTTAAGTAATAAGAAACACTTAATCAATATGACTTGATTTGTGGTAAGGTTAAGTTAAAACAAGAGGGAAACACTTAACCAATATAACTTGATTTGCAGTAAGGTTAAGTTAAAATAAGAGGGAAACACTTAACCAATATGACTTGATTTGTGGTAAGGTTAAGTTAAAACAAGAGGGCAACATTAACCAATATAACTTGATTTGTGGTAGGGTTAAGCTGACATAAGAAGGCAATGCTTAACCAAAGTAACATGACTAGTAGGTGGGTTAAGTGACTTGAATTGATTGATGACACTTAACCAATACAACATGATGAACATATGGGGTTAAGTTAACAAGAAATACATGACCAATATAACTTGATGGACTAACGGTGTTAAGTTAATAGGAAACACTTAACCAATCCAACGTGATAAGTGAGGAGGGTTAAGTTAATAAGAAAACACTTAACCAACATGACATGATGAATGGGTATGTTAAGTTAATATGAATGGACAACACTTAACCAATATGGCATAATGTGTGAGAGGGTTAAGTATATATCAAGTTGGGTGGGTAATATTAGTAAATATAGGCCCACAAAACTTAACCATTAAATAAACATGCTTGCACTAGAAAGAGGGTTAAG
This sequence comes from Allium sativum, assembly GCA_030737875.1. NCBI lineage: Eukaryota > Viridiplantae > Streptophyta > Magnoliopsida > Asparagales > Amaryllidaceae > Allium > Allium sativum. The sequence goes on from CM060926.1 coordinate 613,435,880, forward strand.
CACATATCGGATTGGTGGGTAATATTAGTAAATATAGGCCCACAAAACTTAACCATAAAATAAACATGCTTGAATCGGTGGCAGGGTTAAGTACATCTCATGTAGGTGGGTAATATTTGTATATGTAGGCCCACGAACTTAACCAGTAGGAAACCCTAGTAACGGGGACCCATTTCAGCAGTAACCCACATAGATGTATCATGGCTACCTGAACTAGGCAGGGTGGGGCACGATTACTGGGCTGATTATAAGCGGTCAAAACAGCAGTAGGGGGTACGTCAGTGTAGGTTCCGACGATTTACGGGCGTGCACATACTCCGGAGTGGAAAAAAGCAGGCACTGGGTACCAGTAGTTGTACATTGTGCATCTTGAATCATGTCGGGTTGCTATCATAAGGAATGATACACCTTATGGTGGGGCCAGCAGAGGGTATCTACACGCAAGAGAGGGCCGATTGACACAGACACAAGAGAAATTAATACAAATAGGGAGCCGATCGATAGGGTAGTAAGGGTACATCTAACATGTTCATTGCAATTAGGCAGATTGAGGTGGAATCCTCATGTTAGACGTACACCTGAAGGCTACCACAATTGCGGGGATTGGGATCACATTACAAATATGATCATTTTGTATAGATTACTAGTTGGGACACTAGGTAGGTGGTGCAGAGATATAAAAATCAAAATAACAAGGTAATAGCGAAGCAGAGAAAGAGTAGAAGCGCATTCAGTTTATCTTGCCTTATCATATCTACACTAATCATATGTTATCTTGTTATCCTTGTTCCCACGGTATTGTCTTATATTCATTTTATTCATGTCATGATGCTTTTGCCTGTTTATATGCTGAAAGTCACTTGACTTACGAGACTTATGTCTGACCTAGTTTTGTTTCGCCTCTTTTCTTCCGTTCCCCCCCAGGCTCACAGGGAGGAAATGTTACCACTTAGCTCAGTTTTCTTTCCAAGCTCGAAGATAGTCGATATATTGCTTTGGACTCTCTCTTCCACTGCTATGGCTGGTTCATGCTTTATTAGGGAATATCATTGTTATTGTTATGCTTCTTCGATATTTGGAAGATTTTAAATCAAGACAGAAGTTATATGTATTACTTTTAAGTATGATTGAGACAACTATTGTAAAAGCTTGACTGAATCACATTGTTTATAAAATGACTTTATTTTCCGCTGCTTTATTTGTTTGTCTTGTAGTTTATCTACATCTTTTACCTAAAAAATCCACCGAAGTTAAGGCATTCCCTTTGTGAGTGACCTTAACGGAAGTAGGGTGTTTCACTACACCTTTTTGAACTATGGACAGGTTCTCGAAAGCATGCATGTTTCAATCTTTCGCTTCCAAGCTGTCGTCGTCTCCTGGGATGCATGGCAGCAGCTCTCTTTTCCCCTACTTATGCTGTGCTTTAGGTATCTATTGTACCACTTTGTATTATATTGGTTGTGCACTTCTCTCTGCAGCCATTTGTTGTATGTGCTCATATTATGTGATGTATTTTGGCTTGCTTTAAGGACTTATTAGTCCTAGACTTTATTGCCGCGGGCAAGGCCTGCCAACCAGACTATAGTTCTAGCTATATATATATATATATATATGCGTAATCGGCTATGCTGCATCAAGCTACACACCCGTCTTCCGAAAAATAGTATTATTATTGCAGAGTGACTCATTGAAAATGTCTTCCCTTCGCCTTTCGTGCATAGTAGAAAAATGCTTTTTATTTCCAGCGCTAGTATTCACTTTGAGCAAGCATCATCTTGATGGACTATCGTGGTTGTGGTCTCTTATTTCCAGCTCTAAAGTTATCTAAGGATGCATTTGGACTGACATCAACATATTTGGTGCACGAGAACCTAGAGCAACTCATTTCTTGCTCCCATGCCTACATGTCCAAACATCGTTAGGACACACTTCCATCAGATCTCGTTCTTTCAACGACTATTTATTTCCTGTTCTGATGTGCTTCATCGTTAGAGTGTATCCCCAATCAATAATCATGTTAATCTCCCACCTTAGTCACCACGTCTTTGTCACACTACACCATAATGGTCATTTGGCAACCCTTTTTTTTCACAATCGCCAACACTTATTTATGTTGCAAGGTAATAACAATAATAAGCGTTGCTATATTAAAAAAGTGTTGCCAAAAATACATAATTATAATTTTTTTATTGGCAACGCTTATATGGGTTGGTAGGCTTGGTTCGCGAGGGCAAAAATGTAAACACCCAGCTATTTTCAGTCCGTAAACCCTAACTCCTCTCGCATCCCCTTTCTAAACGCTTTTCACTTGCAAGGCCTCTTCTTTGGAAATAGAAAAGAGCGACTTCTTCTTTGGAAATAAAAAAGAGCGACAGCGCAACTAATTGATTGATTTCTGTCCCAATTTTTCAATCCATCCATTTCTGATCAACTTCGAACTCGGGGCAATCGACATCGGCTTCAGACTCCACGACTTGCGCTTTGCAAATCTAGGGATGTGGGGTTCAGATCCTTTGACTTCGAAGCTAGGCAATCGACTATGGCTTTAGAGAATCGACTCCTCAGCTTCGACTTCAGATTTGTGTGTATCGATAACAGGCTACTCGATGTTGAGTTCGAGGAGATGTGATTTTAGCTCTTGGAATTTGTCATCAGGTAAATGTATTGCTAGGGTTGACCATTTTTATTTGATTTGTAGTACTCCTAATTATATAGCGCCTGAAATGAACATATTTGGTTTTATTAAGGTGAAAATCGTACTGAGTTTAGAAGTTTGGGCTTCGATTGGTAAACTGTGGTTAAGTCTTATTTAAGAACCCTACTAAGAAGCATTTTGATTGCTTGTTGTTAAGTCTTCCTTTTAATAGTGTAACCAACCAAATGGAAGTGATTCTAAGGAGTTTTATGGACTGAATCGGTTGCTTGGCGATAATGGAAGTGATTCTGAGGAGTTTTATAAAAGGATTCGGGAACGATTTGATGCGTGAGTTTCATATGTTCATTTAAAACTGAGGATGCTTCAGTAATTTTTTAGCTGTTATTGAGTAATACTCACCAGTTAGCACAGTATTTGTGAATGTACTACTTTATGCCAATAGAGAGGTTCTTTATTGGTTTTAGTACATGAAAAAAAAAAGGTTCAAAAAAGTTAAATACGGGCATAAAGCAACACCTTTCCTTGGGATTGTTTAATGTGGATTTACTAGTTTAGTTAGCCACTTGATTATAAATTCTGTACATATATGCTCAAGACAGTTCATAGTCCTATCTTTTATATTAGCATATGGCATATTTTGCAACGTTTTCCTAGCTATTTTACTAGTATGGAGTTTGAGATTACATCCACCACGAGTTTTTAGATGTTGATACTTAGACCATGAAGGTCCATTACTTAAGTTGCTGTTTGCTTGAATATGCTATGCTTTGAAGTCAATATAACTGATGCACAATTTTGAGTTGTTACTTTGTTGATGTGTAAATAATGTTTTCTCTATCACATTTGGCATGCATCTACTGTTTGTCATCTTACAGCTAATCATGTTCTAAAGGAATATTTTTCAAATGATAGATGTCTGATATGTTCTCTCTTTTCATTTCACAGAGTAAGTTTGGATTTTCCCAAGATCGAGGTTCGATTCTAGAATGTTAACGTAGATGCATATGTGCATGTTGGCAGCCAAGCATTGCCCACAATCCCTAATTTCATCTTCAATATTAGTGAGGTAGGTTTGTTTCATGTTCTCACGCATTTTCATAATCAACCTTTTCATGTTTATATGGGTATGACTATTTGACAACATAAATGGTGGATAAATCTACTCTACTTGAAAATATATGTGGAAACCGTTACAGTTGCCTGATTTACCACCCATCCCTCATTCCACCTTTAGTTCCTACGTCACTGAATTTCTGAGCTGATGTTTTCGATTAGCATAGAAAATCTCGACCTATGATTATCCAGTCAAGGCACTTACAACTTTCATTAGTAGCGACTGACCCAAACTTAGAATTTATACAGTCACCGTCTATTTTTTGTTTTCTGACTGATGTATTTTCCTAGTCAGTCCTTCTTGAGAACATTGAGGTTGTTTCCCGGTAGAAGAACAAAACTTTCGATTCTAGATAACATTAGTGGAATTATTCGGCCTTCAAGGTACACCAATAATGAGAGCAATATATACTTTGTGTCATTAACTATTCAACCAGCGTTCACATACTTACATCTTATATTTATGGAAGAATAACACTTCTGTTAGGTCCTCCTAGCTTAGGGAAGACAACTTTAACTTTGGCTCTTGCTGGACGACTTGGTTCTGATTTGCAGGTAAACAGACTATGTTTTAATATTTTTAACATTTTTTCCCCACATTTTTATTTTGGTATACTGAACAGTTGTGCAAGTTTTATGTCATAACCTCTTGACTAGAACTATTCACCTTTGAGTCAAATTCATTAATTGTTTTCTTTTTTTTTCCTCGTTCATTCCATCTGCTTTATTATGCCACTCTCAAAGAACATCTTCTTTATGTTGAGTTACATTACAATTCTAAAAGGTTGAAGATTTTGGCAACCTCAGGTTGCTGTGCAACTCAAGTTGCTATGAAACAGCAACTTGAGTTGCACTGCAACTTGAAGTTGCATAGCAACCTGAAGTTGTTGTGCAACAGCAACTTGAAGTTGCTTGCACAGCAACTTCAAGTTGATGTTGCACAGCAACTTCAAGTTGAGTGGAGACTTGATTGAAAAGGACTTGGTTTTGCACCTGATTTCATTATATCGTTTAATATTGGTATGGTGGTAAAAATATTCACGTGGTATTTACAGTTGAGTGGAGACTTTCAACATTATAATCTTTTTGAATTTATGTGATTTATACTTGAAACTTTATTGGTAAGTTTTGAAATGTCAGGATTGTTGAAGACTTTGATGACTGGAAGGCTTCTTTATAAAGGATGAGTTGGTATCAAAGGGGATAAAAGCTGGGAATCATGATGGGAGGAGGAACAGGTAATTGAATTACAGAATGCCTTGTCTGATATTTTCAGTAGTAAATGACTTGGGTTGCAATGGTCTCTTTATACCTGTTTTTTTTTTAAAAAAAAAATACTGAGACTTACGACTCAGTAATACTGATCCGATAACGACAATAAGAAGCTAAATAGTCACTCATTTGCCATCAATGGCTTGCATTTTGCTGTCAAAATTCACACTCTAATAATGAGCTTGCATTTTGCAGTTTCTCTCTTTGAAATTGGCCACCGTGAATCCTCGCGCCGATATCAGTGTGGAAAGTCTGTTCCATAAGGATGTAAGTAAACTCAAACCTGAGAATAATTCTGCAATTTATAGTGAATCCTCATGCCGATATAGTGTCATTTCGTACAGGCGAAATGCTAAAAATACACACAAAACTGATCGATTGGCTAATGTTTCTTTTTTGTTAGTAGAAGTATAAAAAAACTGACTGTTAAATCAGTGAAACAGATTTGAACTATTTATTTTATATAAGGTAGTAATTTTATATCAGTGAAACTTGCCTACTGACACTCGTATGCAATTAGTACGTGCAATAGAGTTTTACGGGATGATGGACGCATTCAAAACCAATTTGGAACTTGCCTACTGACACTCGTATGGATGAAATTAGTACCTTATTTTCATGGAGTATTCCCTCGTTTAATGTCTTGTTTAATTCTTAGAAGTTTGTTGGCTCATCCACTTTGCGAATCCTGTAATATTTTCATGGAGCATTCCTTGTGCACTTTAACCTTTGCTGATCATATGTCTCTACCCAGGTTTGAGAATCCGGCCGAAACCATGAGATTCCGCCCATCCCGTTCCGGTTCCTGCATTCTAACAAGAAGTAGATGTAAAAAAAGGAAAGAAGCGGTAGCTAACTATTGATCGAACTCTGTTTCCTGCATTCTAAAAGCAAGGCTCGTTCTATTCGGTATTTGGAGAATCTCATTTATGTATTGAATTTAGCAAACTAATTATGTATTGAATTTGACAACTTAATTATGTATTGTGTTTTTTTGTTGTTAACTGATATTCTATGTCGTTATTTGATTATGAATGTTGTCTATTGGTATGCATTGAGTTTAATATTAGTTTTTGATTCATATTAAATATCGTCTATATTATCGTCATGTTGGTTATTAATTGACTATTAATATTAGAATATGTGAGTTTCTATTACATATTTCTGTTATTATTAAAATTTATATTTGTTGTGAATTAAAATTTTGTAACATGTATAGGCGTTGCAAACAAAAATATTGTAACATGTATAAGCATTGCAAACAAAAATCTACCAACGTTTATAAGCGTTGCGAATGAAAATATACCAACGCTTATAAGCGTTGGGAGAGAAAATCTACCAACGCTTATAAGCGTTGCTACTACATTGCCACCCCCTCGTAGCAACACTAATAAGTGTTGCGGAAATTGTTTGCAACGGTTATACTCGTTGGCAATCACCTGTTTTGGTGTAGTGTCATATAAGATTTATTTAGAACGAAAGTCTAAATTTTCCTTCTTAATCTCTCCCAAATCATGAAGAATGGCCTTTAAAGTTTTACGGTATTTATTTATGATGATTTTTCACTATCCTTCTCATATAAGCTCTATTTAGAAGGAAATCCTAATTTTTCCTTCCTAAATCTCTATAAAATCATCAAGATCAGATCCTTACAGTTTTACTATATCTATTTATGATGGTTTAGAAGTCATGATCATTGTCATTCTCATTTTCATCACTTGGATTTTAAGCTGTAATCTACACATTAAATACTTTTATTATTTCTTTGGCCTATCTTATCATTTTCTATAACTTAGATTTTAAGTTATAATTCAAGTGTCCAATATTAGCCTTAGTTATTTCTTTGGTTCTTTAATATTCTTTACTTCATATTACGGACATGAGAGTGTTACAAGTTGACTATGTCTTGCATCAAATGATTAATGTTTGTCATTTAAGTTTGTGTCTTTTATTTAGGTCCAGATTTGCATCATTATGTTCATAATTTACGCTAAAGTACATATAAAACTAAAATTTACAGTTAAGCCTTACATATACAAATGAATCCATTATATATATTACCAAATTTAAATTAAAGATAATATAAGACTAGTTGATTAACCTTCTTGATTCATAAATAAATAAAATTTTCACCCAACTCCGATCCTAAGATCTTCCTTTAGGCCTACGAGGATCCTCCTTTTCATAGTTATATTTTTTCTATCTTATTAATTTTATTTATTTTTCCACTTTTTTATATTTTTATATATAGTCTTCATCTCTAAATTCTTTAGAGGGGGAAGAATACTGGAGATAATATACGTAAGAAGAATAAGAATGTTTGTGATTTGTGATTAGGCCTAGTCCTTACTTATTGGTCTAATAGCGAATCCAGGCTATTAGATCTAGCCTTTTTTAATCTTTCACAACCATTTCACATCTCTATTTCTAGCCATTGGATTTAGATCTAGGTTCACATTAACCATAGATTAAGTTTTAGCCTTCATCTGTCCATTTATCCAACCCTGGAAATCCAATTGAGCAATTTGAAACAGTCGGTTTCCTCAGATATGAACTAACCTAGAATTACATTCGAGTTCACCTGTACATGGTCAAATTAATGACCAAGTCAAGACATGGGCCGACTTCCTCTGGGGGTGGTTGATCGCCATGGTCGAGTATCCAAGGAGCGATTGATGTGTGCCATTTTTTTTTTCTTTTTTATAAGTATCAAATTTGAATTTTAAATCTTGAATTACATTTCACTCATAACTTTTCCGTTTTGACTCAAATCTTTAACAAGTTATATACGGAAATTGTCCAAAAAATTCAGCATTCACATAATGATAAAGTTTCCACATCCAAATTCAGATATTTGTAGAAGTTTTAATTCTTAGTACATTTCTTATTTAATTTACTATAATAAATTTCTGGGGTTTTATAATATTTTTTTCCTCTCTGAGTTCTTCGTTCGATTCTTGGACTGTTTACGCATTGTCCCAATACAACTACTACCAAATCCCTACACTTTTCCAAGCTAACTTGAAAACCTGACCAAGGAAATCGTTCATTCATTAGTAATTTTTGTTGAAGTGGGGAATCCGTTGAAGGTACTATATATCATCTTCTTCCTTAAAAGTGTTTGATTTCTAATTTGATCAATAGAGCTAAGGACTGGGAGAACATGTTCTTTTATGTTAAGAGCAATAAGCCTAAAATTATGAGTAACTTTATGAATCCTAGTAATACTTTATGTTTTCCCTTAATTGCTCAAACTATATTCGGCTGTTTACTTATAATCATCATCCTCAATCTGAAATCTTCTTTGATGGAACCAGTCCCTCCATAGTTGATATCATAGATGCTTTGAGTTTGACATCTTAGGCTATAGGAGATAGACACTAAATCTTAGCTAAGGTTAAACTTAGAAAGTATTTCTCGATCCTAGAGAGCCACAAAGTGCTCGGGAACCCCCATATGGTGAAGAATGATGCTGACGATGGGCCATGGTTGTTGGCAACCACAATGTTTTTTCTGATTCTTCTCTCCGTCAGTACGACTCTTGCGGTAAGTTATTACAGCTCTCAACGAAGTTTCTTGTTACACTGACTTATGATTTTTTCCCTTGATTTTGGTTTGACCCTTACTGTCACAGCTTCTAAGCCTAATAAGGTAAAAGATCTTTATTCTTCGTCGGTTGCTTCTACTAAAGTTGCACTCATTAAGAGCTCCCTCTCTAACATCATCAAGACTATTGAGAGTCACAAGATGCAAACTTGGTGCTATGCTTGGTATTCTGATTCCTCATCCAAGTGATTGAGGCTAAAAGTTAACGAAGATCAAACTTCTGCCATTATTTCTAGGAATCGATTATAGATACAATCTCAATCAATCAGGATTCTAGTTTGGTTGATTCAGATTCCCCAGACCAGGTTGTCCAAAAATACGTGGAGGCCGCTCCCCTAGTCCTTTCGTGGATATTATGATTCCCTAGTTGGTTTTCAATTTTCAACATTTATTCCAAGAATCAGATCTGACTCCTCCTCCCCCTGAATCTATTCCTGTAAAGGCTTAAGCCATCTGTTCATGCTTGAACAACATTGTCCATTCAGTCGTCCAGACTATCCATGGCCCCCCTAATGCCACTACAGCCTTTGACTATTTATATAGGCCATTTTAGCATCCTATTTTAGCAGTTTCTAGTGGTATATATCTTCATGTGTTTGGCTAATTCAAACTATCACTTAGTATTTTCTTATTTATCACATAACCTTCATATTTTATAGATCGCTAAGCACATGTTTAAAGTGTGTCTTATATCAATATAGTCAAAAACTTCATTATAGTGATGTATACTTTTTTAATTACATCATTTAGACAGATTTAGCTACATTCCTTAGAGCCATTAAAAATAATTATCAACTTCATTCACATACTTTGGTTAATGAGGGGGTTTCCATCTCATTGGTTGTTGCCATTATTCAAAGTACCGTAGTTTCAAAATATGTGGTAAAATATCGTTCATTATCTAACCACAAAGTGCACATGACCCACCTAGGTAAGGTCTAGGATGAACAGATTATGCACAACTTTTTTTCTCCATTAATGAAGAGATCGTTTCTGAAACATGATTAATAAACTAATCATGCACAAAAACCAAATCCAACAATGCGAATAGAAGTCATAATTGAATTGCATATTCGAAGTAAGCTGTTTTACTTGTAGCTTTATTCTATATGTCGATAAGTAAAACATCTAACTGATTAATGTAGACTAGACATCAAGTATCAATAAAAGTTCTATAACTGTGATTGTTTAAATTAAAATAAACAATGGATGTCTAAGGGTGCGTTATGCGCGTAATGGAAGAGGAGTACTCAAGCAAAGTATTTGAGCGAAGTAGGGAATTAAATGGAGTATGCTTTGCGTTTTTAAACGTAGCATTTTAGCAAAATATATTAGTTTGTGATTTTTAATTTAATTGATTTATAGTTAATTAATTATTCGTTTTGTTGTGTAACATGCATTTAATTAAAATGAAATAACAATACAAAAATTGAAATAAATGAATATTACTTTTAAGTATATTAAAAAATACCCTGACAAAATGCAGAAATAATACAACAGAAATACAGTTATAGCTACAATCATGTTTGTTGTCACTACCATCTTGGATCAGACAAGATTTGAAGTATGTAGGAACACGTTCAATATTTGCTGCATATGCCAACCAATCCTTCGTCATCATTGTCAAGAATGTTGGATAAATCTATATTATGCTTAACAACGTATAACGTTTCACCAAAAAATTTGCTAAAATAGTTTAATGCGAGCAACAATATCTACCTAGATTAAACAATTTCCTGTTGAATGCATGTTGTTTGTGTTTGGACTTTCTAAAGTTGTATAAGACATTTTTCGTTTATCCATCGCAGATGGCGTCAACTATTTTGCTAAAATAGTTTAATTACGATGTCGCCTCGAACTACTACGTGCACCAAAAGATGAATCAATATTCCGAATTTGTTGCCCTGTAGTTTTTTGTGGTATATCTTGATACAATGAAGGATTGGTTAATGAATTCAAACTTGGAAAGTGTTGCTCTTGATCTTATGCATCATCCAGTGGACTATGAAATCCCTCAAAACCTTAGGGACTGTTAAAAGGGGAAGGCACGATAGGAGGAGTGAATTGTTATTAGACGTTCGTCATCATCTCTTTGAACAATTATTGTTGCAGATCCAAATTGTCAAGTGGTACTCTTTTATATTTTAGAATATTAGATCCATATTCTTTCAACTAAATTAATAATTAGTAAAGATTTCAAGCAAAAGAAATTTGTGGTTATGAAAATTACCCTCACATGATCAGTTCACCACTAATCACTGCCTGAAATAGTCGGTTTATTATTATTTCAATGAGTTTATACCTCGCTATATCCCTGTTATATCCTATAGTGGATTTCTACCGTTACAAAAAGAGAATGACGGCTAAATGTGTTAAAGAGTCTTTTATATTTTCGTGTTTAGCTTTTGGGCCAAGCCCAATACTTTTTGTTTCTCAGCCTATATATATTACAAGTTATTGTACAAACGATGTATGAAAAAACAAAACGTTGCTTCCGTATCAAAGCATAATAAAATCATTTCTGTTCAGAATTTCAACTTGGTATCAGAGCCAAGACTGATTCAGCTGAAAGATCATCAGTAGTGTTGATCTTTCAGGCGATCCATCAGATAGAATTCATCATTTGGATCTCCCTTCATCAAAGTTACAACTTATCCCTTGAAGGTTGTGGCTTTATTCAAGAATCAAGTGCCTTGCCAGTCTAAACCGATCTGCATCTTGATTCAATCCTAAAGCTTGTGTCAGTCCAGAATTGTGATCAAGAAGCTGATCAGAAAGCACCAAGAAATCGTCATATTTGAATCAGTGCCATCAAAGATTGCTTATCAGATTTAGTATGTTCTTTCATCATCATTTAAGCAATATGAGTTGCATCATGTTCAACAAAGAGATTTCTTGAAATACCCTACAATTCAAAGCTTCTGATAACAATTCCTTTCTGTACTTTTTGAGAATCAGTGTTTATCATTTTATCATCATGGTAGAAACTGATCCTTCAAATATAAATCCAACAAGCCCACAAGTTTCCAGTGCTCAAGGTTCCAGCAATAGAGGTCATTAAACTCAGAGTGATCCAATCCAAGATTTGATGAAAACTATCATCAAACCGCAAAGCCAATTGATCTCAACCCATCTTGATGAAACAAATTACATGTTATGGAAATTACAGGTTGAAACAGCAGTTAGAGCATATGGATTAGAAGATTACATTCTTGGAACAAAAATTGTTCCACCCAAGTTTATTAGAGACAGTGAAGATAGGTTGGTGAGTAATCCTGAATATGTTATGCATCAAAGACAAGATGGTTTGGTGTGTGCATGGTTAATGTCTTCTATTGAACCAGCAATATTACCACAACTTATTGGAGTCAAAACAGCTCAAGAAGTCTGGGAAACTATACAAAGAAAATTTTCAAATCAATCTTCAGCAAGGGTCATGCACTGTAGAAGGCAGTTGCATAGCATAAGGAAAGGTGAATTATCAATGAATGAGTATTTACTCAAAGTAAAAAACATTTGTGATCAGTTAAACTCAGCAGGTCAAAGAATATCTGAATCTGAACAAGTAATTGCAATTGTGAGTGGTTTAGATGATGAATATGAAGCAGTCACAGCAATTATACTGTCAATGGATCCAACACCCTCACTACAGTATGTTCACTCTACTTTATTATCTCATGAAGGAAGAATTGAGCACAAGAAAAATATTGGTTCAGATTTATCTGTTAACTACACAACATATGGTAGAGGCAAGAACCAAGAAAAGGCAAATAGAAATCAAGCCAATAATCAGAGAGGAGGTTGGTCTGGCAGAGGTAGGAGAGGTGGCAGAAGCAATAATAATAACAAAATTAGATGCCAAATATGTGACAAAATGGGACACAGTGCAAGCAAATGTTATTTCAGGTACAATTCTAATTACACACCCTCACAACAAAGCAGTTCTAGTGCAAATCTGGTCAACACTACAAAAGATGGTGGTAAAACTCAAGCAGAAATTCAAAATACTGAAGCTACAACAAGTGATGACGTGTCAGATGATTGCTGGTACCCAGATTCAGGTGCAACCAATCATGTAACCAACAGCTTAAGCAATTTAAACTTGGGAAACAAAGAGTACAAAGGTATGCAACATCTTACTGTTGGTAATGGTAAACTTGCACTTATAACACACACTGGAAATGCAAGTTTAGATGGAACCAGGAAATTATTTTTAAAAAATTTATTGAGAGTTCCTTCAATAAAGAAAAATTTAATGAGTGTTTCCCAATTTGCTAAAGACAACAATGTCTTTTTTGAATTTTACCCAAATGCATGTATTGTCAAGGACATACTGACACATAAAATTCTTTTGCAGGGTAAAGAAAGTGGGGGATTATACAAGTTTGACTATAGATCTATTGACTCTAATCATAAATGTGATAAATGTATAATGTCTGTTACTAAAGATTCTAATAGATTCAAGGAATTTGATATGTGGCATTGTAAGCTAGGACATCCTAGTGTTAAAATTACCAGACATGTCATGTTGAATAATAATATCTCTGTTAATCAAGTCCCTGAATCCTATATTTGCAATGCTTGTCAATTGGGAAAGAGTCATAAACTTGCATTTCCAGACTCACAAACCACATACACTAGACCACTTGAGTTAATTGCCACAGATTTATGGGGTCCAGCACATATTAGTTCTAATTATGGGCACAAGTATTATATTTCATTTATTGATGCATATTCAAGATTTGTCTGGATTTACATGTTAAAATCAAAATCTGAAACCAGTAGTGTTGTTATTCAATTTATTAATAAAGTTGAAAACAGTACTGGAAATAGGGTAAATATTTTTCAGACAGATGGTGGTAGAGAGTTTTTACCATTAAAAACCTTTTTTGAAAGGAAAGGTATCAGTCATAGAACAACTTGTCCCTATACTTCTGAACAGAATGGCCTAATAGAGAGGAAACATAGGCATATAGTTGAGACAGGATTAACATTACTTGCTCAAGCATCCATGCCATTTAAATACTGGGCAGATGCTTTTTATACTGCAGTTCACTTGATTAACTTAATGCCTACTAAGGTGTTAAAGTTCAAGTGTCCTCAAGAAATGTTGACTAAAATTACACCGGATTATAAACATTTGAAGGTGTTTGGATGTGAGTGTTTTCCTTGCTTAAGACCATATAATAATCATAAATTAGACTACAGGTCGACTGCCTGTACATTTTTGGGTTATTGCTCTAAACAAAAAGGATATAAATGTCTAGATAAAAATGGGAGAATTTATATTTCTAGACATGTAAGATTTAATGAACATGTATATCCTTTTGGCAAAATAAAAGAGAATATATCAAATAAAACTGTAAGTGCTAGACAAGTTAGAATTGACATACCAGATGAAATTGAAGTATTGGTGCCTGCTCATCATGAACAACATAACACCAATACTAGCTCTCAACACACCATGCCCACAAGTAGGCCAGGTCAAGAGCAATCTGCTTCCAGCAGTGATCATGGTGCAGAACAACAAGGACAATGTGTTAGTGGAACTCATATTGATCAAGCTGAAGATAATAATATTACGAATGAAAGTCCAAGTACAATTGTGAGAGATGAAGGCAATCAAGTCACTACAGTCAGAGAAGCTGAAAATAGGCATCCTATGATTACTAGAGAAAAAAGTGGTATTTTCAAACCAAAAATTTATAATACTACTGCTGATATAGAAGAGCCATCATCATATTATGAAGCAGTTCAGAATGATAACTGGAATTCAGCCATGCAGGATGAATACAATGCTTTAATCAACAAAGGAACTTGGATATTGGTAGAAAAACCAGATCATAAAAATATTATTGGCTGTAGATGGGTTTATAAATTAAAAAAAAATGCAGATGGTTCAATTTCCAAATACAAAGCAAGATTAGTTGCAAAAGGGTATTCACAACAGTATGGATTTGATTTTTCAGAAACATTTTCACCTGTTGTGAAACCAGTTTCAATAAGAATCATATTAACTATTGCTTTGTATAGAAATTGGAGCATCAAGCAATTGGATGTTAATAATGCCTTTCTTAATGGTGAATTGCAGGATGAAGTATACATGGAGCAACCTCAAGGATTTATTCAGCATGAAAACAAGAATTTAGTGTGCAAGCTGAATAAGGCCATTTATGGTTTAAAGCAAGCACCAAGAGTTTGGTTTGACAAGCTCAAGGCTACTCTAATCAACTATGGCTACATATCCTCTAAATCAGACAATTCAATATTTATTAAAATTACTAATACTACTGTAACATATATACTTATATATGTTGATGATTTTATTGTTACAGGAAGCAGTATTGATGAAATCAAGAACATAACCCACATGTTGAATTCAGAATTCTCAATTAAAGATCTGGGTGACTTGAACTATTTTCTGGGAATAGAGGTCAAAAGAACATGTGATTCAGAAATTCAACTTAGTCAGAAGAAATATATATCAGAAATACTTCACAGAGCTCAGATGAATAAGGCCAATTCTTTACCTACTCCAATGGTTATTAGCACACAATTATCTAAATACAAAGGAGAACCATTTCAAGATGGAAAATTCTATAGAAGCATTGTTGGGGCTCTCCAATATGCCACAATAACTAGACCAGACATAGCCTATAGTGTTAATAAAGTAAGCCAGTATATGCAAAATCCATTGGATAATCATTGGAAAGCAGTCAAAAGAATTCTCAGATATCTCAAAGGAACTATAGATCATGGTCTAATTCTAAAGACAAGTAATACATTAAACATTAATGCATATGCAGATGCAGATTGGGGAACAGACTGTGATGACAGAAAATCAACATCAGGTTTCTGTATATTTTTAGGTCAAAATCCAGTGTCTTGGTGTGCAAAAAAACAAAACACTGTTTCCAGATCTAGCACTGAAGCTGAATTTCGAAGTGTAGCAAGTTGTACAGCAGAAGTCATGTGGATACAATCGTTGTTAAGTGAATTAAAGGTTACTTCATCCAAACATCCAACAGTATGGTGTGATAATGTTAGTGCAATATCATTATCTTCAAATCCAGTGTTACATTCCAAAACAAAGCATATTGAGCTAGATCTCTATTTTATCAGAGAGCAAGTTATCAAAGGAAAGTTAAAAATTGGATACATACCTTCTGCAAATCAAAAGCGGATATACTTACAAAACCCTTGTCAAAGCCTAGCTTCATCAAGCTCAAAGAAGAACTGAACGTCGATGTGGCCAACAAAGCTCAAAGATCCGACAGATTGATTTATGTTCCAGACGTATAACGAAGATTAAACCTCGCTTGTTGATAGAGCCTCCGATTGTTGTCAGATCAACTCCCTCAGACAGGTTTTCTTCAGAATCGACATAGATCAACTCTGATTCATCAATTCAAACCTCTCTCAACAAACCTAGAGGTCTTGAGTGTTTTAAACTCAAGCTTAGCTGGATTCATCTGTCGTGGAGGCCTGCCTGAAGGAAGATCATCCATCAATTGGAGGCGTCGATGATAAAGAGCAGCCATTTTTTCTGTCGAGAGCAAACCCTAAGTAGGGTTTGAAGGGGGCAAAAGAGAATGATGGCTAAATGTGTTAAAGAGTCTTTTATATTTTCGTGTTTAGCTTTTGGGCCAAGCCCAATACTTTTTGTTTCTCAGCCTATATATATTACAAGTTATTGTACAAACGATGTATGAAAAAACAAAACGTTGCTTCCGTATCAAAGCATAATAAAATCATTTCTGTTCAGAATTTCAACTCGATATTTCCAAATAGCCTCAGAAATAGTCTTTTCACTTTAATCCCTGTTTTATTCTGATATTCCCGATATATCCCATAATTTCAACTATATTCTGCTATTTCCGCTATATCTTTATAAAAGAATTGAATTAAAAAGTTACATTTACGCATTACAAAAATTATAAAATTAGTTTTTTAATTGAAATTTTTAACTTATGCTTTTAATAATAAAAGATACTATAATATTCTAGTAAATTTAATTAAGCTACATAATAAATTACATTTATTTACATATATTTGCCCAAGTTTTTATTTAAAGTTAATAATGTACCAATAGTAATTAAATTTAATGTTAAAATTTCAATTATCTATCATATATATATATATATATATATATATATATATAGAAGCATCAAGTACAAGCTTTACATGTTATTTTGGAGTCATCCACTATATCCCGATATTTCCTCGTTTTATCTCCACTGCAACTTTTTGCACCTCTACCGCATTGAGTCCACCGAGCGCTTTAACTGCGCCGTATGATTCCACCCAACATTTGTTGTTCAAGCTTTTCCATTTGACCCGCTCTCTTCTAAGACTTTCATATTTGTGTCGAGCTTTGGTATTGTCTCTCATTTCTAAATAATAGTTTTGTCCTTTCAAGTTGATTTCCTTTATCACTCGGTTGAAATTTTCTGTTATAGTTGTGTGTGCGTCCTTCTTGTTGCTACCACGTTTGGCATATGCGACTAAGGCAAATTTTAGAAAAAGATAAGTAGATTTGAGGGATCAATGATGCTTTGGTCGGTTTGACCTTCTGAGTCGAAACAAATTAACAAAAAAAATATGATTAAGAAAAATAAATATAAATTGTGATGTAAACAAACACTTAATTCTTGTTGAGAATCGATTAAAATTTTAAGTTTTTTCATGAAGAATGAAAAGAGAAAGAATATATGGGAGGAGGAGGGGATGAAAGAGGATGGAGAGGTGGGGTTCATGATTAACATGCAAAAGTGTTTATTTTGTGCTCTTATATTTTAATTTTTATGTATAAATAAATATTATTTGAGTATTGTATTGTCACTTTTACAATATGCCCACTAAGCCACATGCAGTCTAGAAAAATAGAAAATAGAGATCAATTTGTTGTGCACATACACACATAAACACACATACACAGAGATACACACACATACATACATACATACATAAATAAATATATATATATAGAGAGCGAGAGAGAGAGACTTGTAGACGATGATCTCACATCAAGTTGCTTTTTGGACAAGAAAATAATTGGTAGAAAGAATATACATATTATAAATCAAGGAAGACTAGTCAAGAAAGTAAGAGGAAAAGAGGAAAGGCCAAAACTTACCAAAGACCAAAACTTACCTAATTTAACTAAGGCCCATTTGTGATTGTATTAGGGTTTAGGTTGGCTAATCTATCCTATAAATAACCATGTATTCTCATTGTAAAACTTTATCCAAAAATTAAGAGTTTTTCTTTTCTATACTTCGCTTGGATCTAGTAAATTTGTGTTGTCTATTCAATTGGATTTGTTAGAGCACAATTTACTATAGCAATTTACTTTTCTCATTAGTGATTGACCATCTGATTAGATTCAAGATAATCCTAATTTTCATTTCTGTTCGTTTATTTCTTTTTTGCAGTTTTATTTCAATATTCTGTTTATTTTTCTATCACTGAATTTATTATAGATCCAATTAGATTCGAATCTATAGTGAATTCAATTTCACTTTTAATTTGTTTTCATTGATAATTGCAATTTGGTTATCCGTTCAATTAGATTTGTTTTGAACTAATTTGCAATTTCAATTTTTAATTCAATCAAATCCTCCAAATTCGTCTAACTCACACATGAAATTATATAAATAATAATTTTAAATTTTCCTCTCTGTGTTCGACCTGCATACTACACACCCGTGCGCTTGCAGTTATTTATAATAAATTTGCGTATATCTATTCCATAGGAAAGTGTCAAACAAGTTTTTGGCACCGCTGCCGAGGAGCTAACAATTAAATTTTATTATTTATTCAATTTTCAATTCACGTTAGTTTTATTTTCTTTCATATATAGAAGAAAATTCTTGTTTAGTTGATTGGGATTGATACTACAATCTTTGAACCAAGAGAAAAAAAATACTTGGCACTTTTTCATTCAATTACTTGCCAATTTTTCTGATTTCTTTCCTTCCATTTTCTTTCCTGTTTTCTATACAATTGTTTTTCTTCCTCAACAAGTTTCCAAAAAAAAAACTCTTTTGCAATTTTTTCTTTTCTCCTACTTTGATTTCTTTTCTTGCTACATCTCTACTGCCAATCCAAGTCCTACATTATTTTCTGACCATCTCCAACTGCCTCACCAAACCTACCATTGAATAGACCATCTACATCAAATACCCAGCACTGATCATCTACATCAAATCCCATTACAACTTCAGTGCCACAACCTTCTCCATTACATTGTCCTCAGTCCACAAAGTTCACCATCTCTCAACCGCATTACAATAACTCATCACAAATCATCAGTCCATAACTACAACACAAACCCCTTTCCATCTCCCCGACGATCACAATCACCCCCACCTAACAACACCTTCACCGTACCACTGCTCATCCAATAACAACCTACATGAATGCCTAGCATCTAACCATCTTCCTCAAGCCACACAAACCCTCCTACATCAACTGTCCTACAGCAAGATCACTCCACAATCAACCGATCAACCTACACCTTCATCCCCACTTTCCAAAACTGTCAACGCACTGCCTCTAACCATACCCTACACCAAATCAAAAACTGTAAACACCATCACACCGGCGTTGTTCCAACCATAACCCCTTTGCCGAAAATCTTTCTGTCTATACCAACATCAACCCCAATTCTCATCAACCTGCCTTGCCCTCTTCAAACTGTTCATCATCACCACCGCCTTCACAGCACCCTTTATCCCCAGAACCATTCACAAACACCAACCAACAATCAGCAAACGCCATCCTCCTATGATCCATCAATTTTGATCAGCACACAACTCCTTCCTGCCCACTGCAACAATATATTCACAAAACCAAACACTGTTAAACTGTACCACAACCAAATCCACATCTCCATAAACAACCTTCAAGCTTGAACATCATTAGACCATCACACTAGACTTCTCCTTTTCACATACGGCACCAAAGCCATAAATCACCACCTTCCCATTGTTAACTCTTCATCGAAACCCTAACCCAAACCGTAACCATCGACCTGCTCAGTCCGACATCTAGCCCTACAAACCCAATTCAAATAAAAACTGAATTCAATAATAACAATTCACGAAGCCTTCGCTTCTGCCATCCCCTTTAAATTCAGTTTCATCATCCACAAGTCAGTCCATCCCGATAACCAACATTGTCCAAATAGTCCAATCACAATCACTGCAACAATATATTCACAAAACCAAACACTGTTAAACTGTACCACAATCAAATCCACATCTCCATGAACAACCTTCAAGCTTGAACATCATTAGACCATCACACCAGACTTCTCCTTTTCACATATGACACCAAAGCCAAAAATCACCACCTTCCCATTGTTAACTCTTCATCGAAACCCTACCCCAAACCACAACCATCGACCTCCTAAGTCCGACATCTAACCCTACAAACCCAATTCGAACAAAAACCGAATTCAATAATAACAATTCACGAAGCCTTCGCTTCTGCCATCCCCTTTAAATTCAGTTTCACCATCCACAAGTCAGTCCATCCTGATAACTAGCATTGTCCAAATAGTCCAACCACAATCATTGACCAGCAACCCCCTTTGCTTCAACACCGATTCTGCCCAAATATACCGCCTTGTGCCGATCCACAAATTCGTCAACACAAAATCATTAGCTACTGAACATCACCAAACCATCTTGAAACATCAACTACAACGCAGGCATAGATCCACTTCATCATCTATCACCCACAACCCAAACCACCCCTTGAAAAACCAGAAGCAACAACAAATCGATACCATCATCCTTCACAAAGCCCACCCTTGATCTCCTACCCTACCTCATACAGCCAACCTTCTGCCACCTTCATCACAGTCCACATGATTAACATCCACCATCAAAAATCATCTCATAAACCCATATCACCAAAACCATACTCACGCAACCAAAACCACTTCCAGAACTTCGACCAGACGAATGTCACCATATACGTCGAAACATCTCCATTTCAAATACTATTACTTCACCTAACCAAATCACACCCAATCACGTACAATCAATTCAAAAAACCTAGACGTACCATTGTCAACGTTCAGGCCAATCAAACTCAAAACCCTAGCTTCACAATCTCCTACACCAAACCCCATCCCGAAAACTAAATCCAATTCGGCATCAAAATTCATATTCGATTCAAAAACACTCAATTTGATTCACGAAGCCTAACAAGGTTCGAACAAAAAGGAAGATGAGGTGTTTGATTTCACGTTTTCTTTATGAGCGTTTGATCTCTCCTTTTGTTTTGATAAAAAGTTGAAATAATTTGTTTGAGTTGTGACTGTATTTTATACAAGTGTTAATTTTGAATAGTGAAAATAGTTGCTGCTATTTGGACGATCTTCGGCAATTTTTTTTAGTAATCCGTGAGGGATGATATCCTATTTTTCATGATTTGTAGCCTAAAAAAAGGGGCGTTAAATATCCTTTACCTTTGTTTCGTTGGTTTTGGACAATTTCCATTTTTCGTGAGAAACCAAATTTGAGTGGCTTGAGTTTGTACCTAGTTTTGTTTATTTTAGCCTAGTTTATTTTGTCTTTGTGGTGCTTAGTTCCTTTGTTTTCTTTTCTAGCTTAGTTTTTGGTTTTGTTAAGTTAGTATTTTTTTTCAGTTCATATTTAGTTTTTTGTGTTTGTTTTGTTTGTTATTACTGCTTTCAATATAAAAACTGAGAAATCAAAATTAGATCGAAAGTGAGGAACAAAGTTCAAGCAACAAACAAAGAATTCAGAGATCAAACAATTGCAAATACTGGGATTTTAATTGCTCGCATTGCTCAAATATTCCGGACATGGAGCCATACCTCACTATAATATTTTGTAAACACTACAGGTGTTGTAGCTGCTTAAAAATATATAGAAATTGCTTGCAAAAATTTTCTATAGGTGTCGTGGCTTGCTTGTACAATTTTTTAATTTCTGCAATTATTCTTGTCTAATTGTTGTGTTGGCGGAGATTTTTGAATAAATTTGGTGAGGAACGAATTTCCATAACTAAAATCGTCACTCTCGTCGTTTTTCAATTACAAAACTTGATTTGATTTGCAAATATTTAACTATAAGAGAGTATTTTATGAAATTGATTCTATCAAGGGTTTGATCGCCGATATATATATTAGTTCAATTTATTGAATTTTTAGAACAAGAGGTTGCATACTACTCATAAAACATTAGTCGTACCCCTTAGTATTTACACTATACATGAATGGCCATAAGACCCTCTTCCCCCTTCAAATCGAGATTATCAACTGAAAAGATATACTTGAGTACATTATTTATTTTGAATATGAGTTAATTGCGTCAAACTTAAGTCTAGAATTTTCCCTGCTTGCAACTCATAACGATGAGTGAAAAAAGGTTTAGCCACTATATTTCTCCTATCTCGACAGACGTATCCTTTATGTCTTTTAAAGAACTATTAGAGGACGAGCTTAAATTTTTAAATGATGAATTGGGAGTATACCTCGAAGATAACCTTAATTCCATCTAAACAAAAGAAAGCATGGTTAATTAAATGCTCAAGTGTATAGGATTATGGTGATTTTATTATGAATGACATGAGTCGTTGTCACGATAAACTTTTCATATGGAAGATTTTGATTTTAGAATTTATTTATATGCCTCTTTAAACTCAAAAATCAGATGTGAAATCATCATATATCATTTTCGATAGAGGAAAGTGTGGGGGAAACATGAAACATCATTTTTCACAAAATATTCACCATCATTGTAGATTTCATTTTTCAAATAATTGGCACAAACATATAATGGTTAAACTGCATTTCATTTTACAAATCATTTTGCATCTCATTCACCTTTGGGTACTATCTTTCAAATTTAGGAAACATGTTACAGTGTGGACACTGTTTTGACCAAGTGGGGGTGGGGAGGGGAGAGGGGAGGAAGTCTTCATTACGTTCATTTTTTTTCCTTTTTTTTCCTTGTCATTTTCATGCATTTATATATCACCATAATGCATTTTAGGTCGTAATAACATACCATAATTTTTTTGGAAATACGACTCATTATAGATTGGTACAACGAAGCAAGTTAACAAATTTTTTGGTCAATTGATCATAATTTTTTCCTCTTAATTAAGACCAAATAAGAATTATAATGGAAAGTTGAATTACGAGCGATAATAGTGTAACTAGTACACAGGAAGATTCTTAGCTGATGGTCATGAAGTCTATTCTAAATTGTAGTCTTTGTTTAATGAGTGGAGAACTTAGAATACTTATGTTCACTTTTTCGAATTTTTAAAACTAAGTTGTGTTAAGCTAAAATTGCATAACTCTCTCTTCTTATATTCAATAATAATAGTAATCCAAGGGTATCCAACATTGCTTATAAATCTAGCGTTGGTGTACAAACTCAACAAGCTCTTTCCTAACTCTCACGTCAGTCTGCGAGGTAGTGCATGGGTGGTATACCTTGGTCTCATTTTATGAGTTGGACACCTAAGGATTACCGACATCTTATTGACAAATTCAGCGTCGGTCTACACAATCCGCCAAGCTCTGTCCAAAGCTCTCACGTCGGTTTATATGTAGTGCATGGATGACATATCTTGGTCTGTTAAGTTGGGTGTGCGTAATTAATTATAAATCTTCATTTTTACATAGAAATCTTCATTTTTACAGAGACAAAGAATAAGCAATGATGCCCAAACACTTCTTGATCTTACAGATTTGACTAGTCAAATACAAGGAAATAAGAATACCACTTTGCAAACTGTAACAAGCAAACTAAAAATTTATTTCATGGTTGCACTACGCTGTCAACCGAACCAACTGGCCAAGCTAGAATTTAACGTATGAAAACTTTAATTATGTTGTAAAATTCTGATGAGTTAAGGGACCAAAAATTTCTATAGATTGATTTCGAATTGTATATAGCTATGTTGCAACTTTTCTGAAGCAAGTCGTGTTTTCATTTGCATATGTCAGTTTCATTCATCTAGTTTCACTAAAATCATAGCATACTACATTTGGATTTTGTGGGTAGTATCCGCAGATAACCCTCACAAGACATCATCCGTCCTACTCGGGACACCTAGAGATTTAACGGCTTGTTGCATACTGTGACACCCTACCTCCGTTAAGGTCACTCTCTAAGGGAATGCCTTAATTTCGGTGGAGCATTATAGGTTAAAGACGCAGATAAATTACAAGACCGACAATTAAAGCAGCGACAAATAATAAAACTTTATTTCATTGATAAACAGTTTGTACAAAGATTGTTTTACAATACCAAAGTATCCTGTCTTGCTTACAAAAATAAAGAAGCATAAAATGATTTCCCCAAATAAAGCATGAGCCAACCATAGCAGTAGGAGAGAGAGTCCAAGGCAACACATCAAAGAGTCTTCAAGCTTGGAAAGAGTAATGGTCCAAACAAACCTGAGCTATTCCCTCCCTGACTACCTTGGGGGGGGGGGACGGAAGAAAAGAGGCGAAAGCAAACTAGGTTAGATATAAAGTCTGGTAAGTCCAGTGATTCTTAGTATTTAAACGACGAAAAGGGTCATGACATGAATAAACTAAATATAAGACTAAACCATAGTAACAAGATAATATGGGATAAGCATGGATATGGCAAGATAAACTGAGTGTACTGATAGACTGAATGTACTGATAAACTGAATGTACTGATAAACTGAATGTGCTTCTACTCCTTCTCTGCTTCGCAACTACCTTATTTATATTGATTTCTATATCTCTGCACTACCTAACTGGTGTCCAAAACTAGTAATCTATGATCATATGATAACGTGGTCCCAATCCCCGTATTTGTGGTTGCCTTCAAGTGTACATCTATTATGGGTATTCCGTTTATTTCCTAGATATAATCTAGGGTTTACTATCGAGTGCTTACTAGATTCAACCAGGGTTTACGCTACCCAGGCCACTGGGGTATATGCTACCTATTGAACGCTTCTCGGATTTAGGGTTTACGTGACCTAGATCCAACTAGGATTATGCTACCTACTTGTATTAATTTTTCATGTGTCTGTGTCAGTCGGCCCTCTCTTGCGTGTAGATACTTTGTGTTGGCCCCACCATAAGGTGTATCAAGCCTTATGATAGCGACTTGACACGATTTAAGATGCACAGTGTATAACTACTGGTACCCAGTGCCTGCTTTTTCCCACTCCAGAATACGTGCACGCCCGTAAACCGTCGGAACCTACACTGATGTACCCCCTTCCGTTATCTTTGACCGCTTATAATCAGCCCAGTAATCGTGCCCCACCCTGCCTAGTTTCAGGGTACCATGATACATCTATGTGGGTTACTGCTGAAATGGGTCCTCGTTACTAGGGTTTCCTGCTGGTTAAGTTTGTGGGCCTATATATTACCCACCTATACGAGATGTACTTAACCCTCCCACCGATTCTAGCATGTATTCTTAACGGTTAAGTTTTGTGGGCCTATATTTACAAATATTACCCACCAACCCGACGTGCACTTAACCTTCCCACGGATTCAAACATGTTTATTTAATTGTTAAGTTTTGTGGGCCTATATTTACTAATATTACCCACCTACCCGACATGTACTTAACCTCCTACTCATCAAGTCGTGTTGGTTAAGTGGTTCTTATTAACTTAACCTTTCTTGCTTATCATGTTGGATTGGTTAAGTGTGATTTATTAACTTAACCCTATTCATTCATCAGGTTATATTGTTTAAGTATTTCCCATTTAACTTAACCCCACTCGCTCATCAAGTTATATTGGTCAAGTGTCATTAATCAATTTAAGTTGGCTTAACCCATCCACCCATCACATCATGTTAGTTAAGTGTTTCCTTCTAGTGTAGACATGACCCTACCTCAAATCATGTTATATAATTGGTTAAGTGTTTTCCTCTTGTATTACTTAACCCCACCACATATCATTATATATTTTGGTTAAGTGTTACCTTAGTTAACTTAAACCTATCATCTGCTTAATTAACATGTTACAACGGTTAAGTGTTCTAAATTTACTTAACCTCACCCACTTGTCTAATTAACATGTTGTAATGGTTAAGTGTTCTAATTTTACTTAACCTCACCCACTTGCCTAGTTAACATGTTATTATGGTTAAGTGTTTCCCTAATTACTTAACCTCACCATTTATAGCTTGATTTATTCATGAGCCTTAATTAATTAATTAAATCACCAACCACTCACATTAGACAGATATTGTTGTGGTTACTGGATGTGCCGGTCGGTTCCGGGTTGGTTTACACCACAACTCAGTCTAACCTCGGGTCTTTCTGGGCTTGATGCACTAACCACCCACATTAGACAGGTATTGTTGTGGTCACTGGATGTGCCGGTCGGTTCCGGGCAGTTTTACACCACAACTCAGTCTAACCTCGGGTTAGGCATATTCATCTTTTACTAAATTTACATATTTACTATTTATGTAAATTTTCCGTTAATCAATTTAGCCTAGATCATATTCATTTATCATGCAAATTAGCATATTTATATTCTATGCCCAAAACTTGATTTACCTATCAAACAGCCCAACTTGCAGTTTATACCAATTTAGATTTAATATTCCCCTTTTTGCAATTCATGCCCAATCTAGATTAATATTCCAATTTACGGCTCATGTCAAAACTAGATTTAATATTCTAGTTTACCATTTATGTCCAAAACTTGGTTTACACGCCAATTACACAATTTGCGGCCAATTAAATTTATCAGTTTATGCCAAGTCTAATATGCATGTAAATCGTTCACTATTATAGCAAATTTAGATTATGCCAACATATTTATTATGCCAAATTAACTTAATTAAGCTACGCCCAAATTCTCGCGCCGTAATCGTACGTATAACATGATTTCACAAGTTTCTAAGTACTCATGGAATGATACTAATAGTATCAAAACAAGGAATAGGGGATAAACACGAGAATTGGCATAAAAGAATAGCCACGCAAGAATGAACCAAATACAAAAATAATGGTTCCAATGGGTTTGATGTACATAACAGTGAATAGGAATAAACTAGACAAGTTACACCCTAAAAAAATGAGATCCAACATAATTAAGGGAATAGGCATAGGTGATTTGGTCCAACATAATGTCAGTTCGAAGTACAACCTAATAGGTTAATGGGAAAAGGCATAAGTCACTGACTGCAATAGTTATAGGCAATTAACCACAATAGTCATGGGCGACTAATCACAATAGTTTCTTAATCAATGTCATAGGCAATAGTCTCATAGTCATGAATCTTGGTAATAGTCTCTTTGTCATGAATCATATGCAATAGTCTCAAAATTATGAATCATAGTCATAGTCATAGGCAACAGTCTTATAGTCATAGTCATATGTAATAGTCTCTTTGTCACGAATCATAGTCATAGGCGATAGTTTCATGGGCAACAGTTTCATAGTCATAGTCTTAGGCAAAAGTCCCATAATCATAGTCATTGGCAATTAGCCACAATAAGTTCTAGGCCACAATCGAGAATCAGATCTAAAGGCATATATAACGTTAGATTTGACATAAGCATGAATCAAAGATAATTAACTTGCAAATAGGCACAGTTCTATACTTTAATTTATTACATTCACGAGTCAAATTACACGTTCAAATCTAAGAATAACCGAACTTACAGTGATCGGTTTAGAAAAGGCGATTTGCTATGATTCGAGAGACGTTGCTCGAAGCCGTTAAATTAGCCTTTGATTCCCTTCTTGAAGCTTTCACTTGATTTGAATCTCCAATTTGAAGAAGAACTATAACTTGTTTTAGTGGAGAATAAGAATTATTTTAATGGTGGAGGCTAGAATAGAGAGAAACAGCATGTAGACGCCTCCAAGAATTTGTGTGGAGAAACCTTAGGTCTAGGCATTCTTTTATAGGTGTAGAGAGTGTTTTAGAGCCATTAGATCGCCCTAGAAGCCATCCGGTCCATCCAGAATAGGTCAAAATCGATGCAGTCCAGATTTGGAAAAATAGGGCAGGTCGACCACCAGGTCGACCCCCAGGTCGAACTATATGGGGGAGGTCGACCCCCAGGTCGACCTATAGGGGGGAGGTCGACCCCTTGGTCGACCTGGGTCCTGGGCGGGAAATTTCCCGCCCAGCTTGGGTGTGTGTTTTGAATTCGAATTTTGAATCTGTTTTTATTTATTTAAATTCTTGAAACTTCTGTAGGCCATAACTTCTTTATACGGAGTCCGATTTACGCAAACTCGGACTCTATCTCAAGCAGAATTTCGAGACGAACACAATGGCATAACCCATTTACCTTAATTCTTCTTCTAAAAATTATTTATACTTTAGTTTGTGAAACTTAATGTTACAGAATTACGGGGTGTTACACATACTCTCAATGCAATCGTGTTTCCTACGAAAGTGTGACCTACCTAGTTTAGTTTCTTCATTTTTGTTTTACTCGAGGACGAGTAAAAGATAAGTGTGGGGGGTACTTGATTAACATGTAAAAGTATTTGTTTTATGCTCTTATATTTTATCTCTTGTGTGTAATACTTGGGTATTGTTTTGTCACTTTTACAGATATGCCAACTAAGCCACATGCAGTCAGAAAAATATAAAATAGGGATCAAGCTATGTGTGTGTCTATATATATATATATATATATATATATATATATATATGAAGACCTGCAGATGAAGATCTCACATCAAGTTGCTTTTTGGACAGGAAAATAATTGGTAGAAACAATATGCATATCACAAATCAAGGAAGACTTGTCAAGAATGACAGAGGAAATGAAGAAAGGCCAAAACTTACCTCATTTAACTAAGGCCCATTTGTGATTGTATTAGGGTTTAGGTTGGCTAATATATCCTATAAATATCCATGTATTATCATTGTAAAACTTTATCAAGTTTTTCTTTTCTATACTCCGCTTGGGTCGAGTAAATTTGTGTCGTCTATTCAATTAGATTTGGTAGAGCACAATTTATTGTTGCAATTTACTTTTCTCATTAGTGATGGACCAGTCTGATTAGATTCAACGGTAATCCTAATTTTTATTTTTGTTCATTTATTTCTTTCTGCAGTTTTATTTCAGCATTCTATTTATTTTTCTATCATTGAGTTTATTATAAATCCGATTAGATTCGAATTTATAGTGAATTCAACTGCAGTTTTAATTTGTTTTCATTGATAATTGTAATTTGGTAGTTGGCTATATTTGATTTATTTTGAACCAATTTGCAATTTCAATTTTTATTTCAATCAAATCCTCCAAATTTGTCTAACTCACCCACAAAATTATATAAATAATAATTTTTATTTTTCTTCCCTATGTTTGACGTGCATACTACACACCTGTGCGATAGCAGCAATTTGTAATAAATTTACGCATGTCTATTCCATAGCAAAGTGTGAAACAGTTCATTATATGAATTGTGAGAAAATTGAGCCGTTAATGATGGATACTTCTAATGTCTACGGCTCGATTTTCTCTAGTGAGAAAATAGATCACTTTGGAAGGTCCAAATAAATATAGATAGTGATCTAAACAAATAACAGATTCTTCTTGCAGACCGATGAAAAATATAAAATTTGTTAAAAAGATGACGAGGAAATGCAAGGTAGGGATGAAGGAGGGAATGAAAGAGAATGGAGGAACGGGGTTGTTTATATGGGTTGTGAAAAAATTGAGCCGTCAGCAACATCTTTTGACCTCAGTGGCTCGATTTTCTTCAATGAAAAGTGATGCATCAACAAAGCAAACATGCCAAATTTTATTGAGAACGACAACTAAACATATATGAGAAAACATGGTTTTGCTATAGTTGTTATTTAAAAAGGAATTTTTTTTTAGATTACAGGTTAACAGTACAGATTTACGGTCCAAGTCGGTTTATCAAAACCTTATTCAAATTACCAAGCTATGGTTACTATTTCTTTATCGTTTTCCTTACCTTCTATTCATTACGAGGATTAAGGTACTGTTCACAGTCAAGTTTTCGAGCTTGACCATTGCGATCGCGTCGGATGCCCCAATGGTCAAATTTGGTCAAACTCGAAATTTGACCATTTATCTCAACCTTCGAGATGTTGCATTGGTGTTCAATGCATCGGACGTAAACATGTCATTTCATCGAAATAAAAACCCTTACGTCGGCATCCTCCTTCCTCACCTCCAAGCGTTCCTTTATTAGGTCGGAAGCACCACTAAAACCCACAAAAAAAACATTTTTTTCTCACTCGTATGATTTTTGAATCTGTTAATTTTTTTATTCTAACATTATTATTTTTTCGTTCTCTAGAACATTCTTTTTCACGGTTTTCATTTTTACCGTTTTTTCAAATATGTTGCACGATTTCTCTGCCTCCTCTTAGCCTATTGCTTTATGGAACAACGAGAGAACGTTGATTTTCTTAGATCTTTTCCGCATCCAAACGAGTGCCCGCAACTCCGCCTACTTATTTTTTCATGTTGTCACTATCGAGTTCAGTGCTCGAACGAGACTGGATTACATAGACACCTAAGTGAAGAACAGGTAGGACAACCTGAAGATGGCTCCGAACAATTTTACAGCTACTTGGCGGGGAGTGGAACATGGAGAAAGACTACATTTACGACTTGGATGAACGGTGGAATACTACAGCTCGACGCTACAAAAAATACAAGAGCAAGTCTCTTGTTAGATTCTGATAGCTGGACATGCATCATGAGGGTGTCATCCCGAATGGTACCTACATTTACCCTATTCCTCTGGTCACTTCATTCATCGCTGGGGATTAGGGGTGTCAAATGGGTTGGGTATAAAAGGGTTGTCATGAAAATCAATCCAACCCATTTAAACAAAAAAATACCCAACCCGATATACCCATTTAATAAATAAGTAAAACCAACCCAACCCATTAAACCCATTTTAGTTGAAACTGAACCAGCTATAAAAAAACCAGAATTTAACTAAAATATAAACTGCAAAAAAATGGTAGTATAATTTTTTCAAACATAAATGGCATAAGTGTACTTTGTGCTAGTCCCTGAACTTGGTAGTAGAGTTATTACAAGAGAACAAATCCATTAGTAATTGCATTTTATAAGCAAGATCTTCACAAAAGTCTGGCTTTCACGCCAGTTCCTTAAAATACATATTCATTTTGAAGAAAAAATTTCCAAGACAAAAATAAAAGATTAAGGTAACTTGAGACAAGTAGAAAATGCTTGTGTAAATTGCAACCTCACTTATCTACCCTCTTTAAGCTTTTACATCAATAGTAGGGATGGCAAAAAAATCCGTACCCGCGGTTATCCGCGGGTAAAATCCGTCATGGATATGAAACGGATAGTTAAATGGGTATCCATGGGTAAAATAAATGGGTATTTTTAATATCTGTTAATTAATGGGGCGGGTACGGATAGTAAGATATCCATGTCCGTGGGTACCCATGCCCGTATTGAATGTGTTTTATTATCAATAGTCAATTCAAAAAACACATTATTGTTGGCTGTTCGGTATTTGTGTGCATGCTTTTACTCAACAATTTATAAATTGCTGTTGATATTTTGATGGATACTTCTGTTGTTGACTCTTCTTTTCTGGATGTTGGTTTAAATATGTATTGGTATTTTGAAGGTAGCATTTGAACATTGGTCTAATTTGTTTTTTTACCAAATGTACTTTTGAATCATTTCAATAAACGACTAAAAAACAATTTGAATAAATATAATGGATACCCACGAATACCCGCCATTATCCGCAACCCATTTAAAACCCGTTTAACGGGTACCCGCGTGGGTATGGGGCGGGCACGGGGCAAAAAATCACCCAACGGGCCGGGTGATGGGGTCGTACTACCCGCGCCCCCCCCCCCATTGCCATCCCTAATCAATAGGATACCCGTTCAGTTTCAATTAAAAACAAGACCGTAAAATATACTTGATAACTCCTGCAAAAATATAGCTAGTTAGAAACTGTAGTTGTTTGAACAATAATGCTTTCAAAGCAAAGGAAGATGTAATACTATGGAGAACTTATTCTTTTCGTACTGACCGCCTCTCCACTGTAGCTTAACTTATGAATCATCAGTATGAGATCTCCAAGGGTGAGGGTCCTTTTCGCGACCAACCCCACACTCTTGTCTCCAATTATTGTTTCTAGAAGACAGATTCTTCTTTGAAGCAGGAACAACTTCATCTTCCAAGTGCACCTTATTCAAAGAACATGATTTGGGAACTGCCAAAGAGAAAAGGTAATTCCAAAACCATACTTGGAGTCTTTGAGAAATACAAGTCCATGATCATAAAACCTATTTCAGGAGAGTACCAATCTTCATGATCATTCGAGCAATCATCACTAAAGTTTGAACTCCCATGCATGGCATGAAAATGGCTTCCCTGGTTTCTCTTCCCGGAGAAGTAGGATAGAGATAATCAGTCTAGCAGGAGATGGGGGTATTATCCATTGTGTCGGTTTAGTTATTGCCCGCTCTCTCTTTGGGGTTCTCGACCTTTGTTCCCACTGAAAAGGAACCGATATTGATTGCTTTACTCGCCTTCTAAGAGAGGAAGGAAGCACTTCATAATATCTTGACATCTTTATTTGTATGAAACAAAGAGAAGAGAAGCTGAGATTGATACGGGATTCAAATGCAAGATTTGCTTAATATAAAGAGTGAAACTAATGGTTAGGACTATCTGATCAACATGAAACGCTTCAACTACTTTTTAGCTGACATGTTGTAAATACATATTAAGATAACACATCATAATATAACACAAACAAACACCAATAACAAATCTGAAGGGTAAATCAAATAATGTGGTACAAGAAATGAGAAATCAAACAAATAAAATTTCTATCTTCAATCTTTGATTTGTAAACAATCAACCCTGTAAACAGTAAACTATTGCTCCACAAATCAATCTGTGTACTTGAACCAAACCACAGAAATCAACTGATAGGATTATGAGTTATTTCTGATTAATTCCAAGAACTGAACAACTTCTCCCATGTTTAGCCTTCTAGATGCCACATTCGAAGTAGAAACCAAACCCAACTTAAACTAGAATTGAACTAAACTATAAAATGCAAAAAATGGTAGTGTAACGAACCATCCAATTCCCGATCCTCATTATTGACACAAAACACTATATCGACTAACCAAGAACCATAAATTACCAGATCATGAATAGAAAGAAGTTAGAGGGTGAGAAATAGAAAGAAAGAAAGTTAGAATAGAAGAAAATAAATACAACAACATCAAAGTAAACATGAGTCGCGCAGCGGAACGAATAAAATAAATTATTTAACATAACTATTGAAATACAAATCTATCTGTATATACGTACCATTTTTAGAGTACAATAAAAAACATCATAGCGAAAATAAAGCAGTAGTTATCTAAAGTTGAAGCCTCCTACTCCAAGCTCCTCCAAGTATATCTGTAAAATCCCGACTATTTGACTGCCCATACAAATTTGGGCACCTAAGAGTTTAGGGTAAAACAATACAAAATAAACTTTGGGTTAGTTTTGGGACTGGTACGAGTAACTCCAACCACTTGATTTAACTTTCAAAAATCCTTTTTAAAAAAAAGGGTAATCATAAGACATATCCACACATAAACCCGAATGGTTTTTACCTTACGATAAACCAAAACATTCTTTAAAATCAATAACATTCTGATATTATAATAGTGTCTAAATCAAGTAAATATCAATCTATCAGAATGCTTGCATCTCACACTCCACATGCATAGTATACAATCAAAAACCGCGGGCGCTTATTCGGTAATGGATTTCCAAGTATGAAAAGAAATGAAACAACCTTTCGATAGTGTATCTCTAGAGGGGAATACACTAGGTTCAACAAGAACATCATGTAACCCGACCACACATGACTGACCACTCATTTTGTTTGAGTGTATCGAATGTATATCACTAATAGTTGGGATCAGCAACCATTTTTCGAAAAGGACAACATCGATAGACTAAAGAAGGAAATGAATTCTCTAGATATGTGACAATACACCCTAACTGAGAGCGACCCACTTAGCCATACTACCTGCCCAATTTTGGTCATTCGCGATTGTGAGGATAGAGGTTATATTTACCTTTTTAACATATCACATTTTTATTTACTTTGAATGCCACATCGTCAAACCTGCCAAGCCATTTATCGATTTCTCCAAAAACAACACGGGTATAAAGCTAAGAGAAACAAATTTCTCTGCCACTAAATGTAATACGTTTGAAGATATCAATGTATATGATCTGTTAGGCATACTCTGTCAGACATTTGTTCATACAAGTTGTCCTGGGATTGAACAAGCCGAAGGCACCATCCTATCAATCCATCGTAAGAAATTTCTACTTAGAATTAACAGAATAACCCTTGCACTTTACAATGTCTTCAATTACCTTCAACATATTTGATTTGCAATGTTTATGCCTATATAGAGTGGTTTTCAGATAATAAACCTGATCCCTGTCTCTCCGTATTGACAACGGAAATGAAAAATGAGCAAAGACTTTGATAGCTAGTTATTTAACTATCAAATGAACATCCAAACAACTAATGATCTTATTTCCAAATGGAAATTTTATTTATCAAACATCAATCAATACTTAGCCCCTTTAAAATAATTTCTTATTAATTTATTCATTTCCAAATTTCTTGTTTTCCCTTTTTCATATCTTTTCCCAAATATTATCAATCTCGTTTATCCTCTCACGATTTCTTGGAAGAGATTTCCATCTTCAAAAATCCTTATTTTCTATATTCAGAAAATATACGTTATTAACATCCATAAACATTTCCATTTCTTATTCACGCATCACTATTCTTCCCCATTCATCAGTCCCTAACTGTAAACTAGTAAGAGAACAACTCTCTAAGTATCAACCTCGAAGGCCGAAACCAACATCAGATTGACACTTAGGAAGCCATTCAACTTGACTAATTTCCAGTCAGTTTCTAATTTTCTTAACTCCATTTTTTAACTTCGGTTACCAACAAAATATTTCTTATGCAACTCTCAGGTATAATTTACGAATCCACTTTTTAACGGAAATCATTGATTTTAACAACAGTGTTATAATCCATGCTCCGAGATATTAAATCTTAAAATATAACTTTTATTCATTAATTTGAATAAATAAAATAATAATTAATTAATTAATTAAATCTTGATTTAAAAACAGAAACTAAATAATACTTTCTTGAATTTGATATAGTCGAATTCTAATGTATTGCTCTAGTTCGAATAATCTATATTCGATAGCTCTCTTTTGAATAATCTATATTCGATAACTCTCTTTCGAACAATCTATATTCGATAACTCTCTTTCGAATAATCGCTATTCGATTAACGTTCCGAACTTCGGAATAAATTCCCATTTTAGGTTAACTCAGTTTCCATTTTCATTCTAAGTTCACCTTTGAATTTATCATATCCCAATCTTTAACAATTTCTTTTATAACCATTTAATACTACAGAATGTTTTATTTTAAATCATTATTCACTTTAAAATATGAACATTCTTCCTTTATAGAAAACTGGACTCGTTTTACCAAATCAAAACTTGATTTCAATTTTAAATATTATTACAGGTTCAAAATCCAATTATCTAGTTATTTTATAACTCCTTATTCACATATTAACTTACTAGTCTATTTTATTTAATACGTTTATAACTCTATATCGATTTGATTAAAATATATTGATCTCAAACCGAATATTAATTATCCAGTCAGATTCTAAATTATATAATATATAATTTTTGAAAATAAACTATTTCCATAAACTTTGACATTGCCGAATACCAATTATAAGTCTATATGGATTTATTTTAATTGTATTCGCATTTTAAACATCGAAATAAAATCCATCGTTTCTTTTTAAAACGATTCCCAATTTCCACTTCATTTATAAACGTCGTTTATAAATTAGACGATTTGCTTTTTATTATTTAAAACAAGTTATTATTTCCTAGCCTACTTGGAATTCAATTTCTATTTAAATAATAGACCTTTTCTTTTATAAACCCAAATTCATTTTCCTTTCATTTGAATATATTTTTCTGGTATTTAAGTATCAATTATTTTAGGGACAGCGCTATACAAACATTCAACACACTAAAATCTATCACATAACAATTAACATGCCATATATCACAATATATGAAAACAAACAATAATGAATTTGAGGAATCCAGTTGGATCCCTCCAACCTATTTTCCCTGCACTCACAGATGTTAATCAATGTAAATAACATCATTATTTATTTCAGTACGAGATATCATAATAAATAGAAGCAATATTTAACCAACATTATGTATATATATATAACTATATTTGAAATTTCAATCAATTCATAAGCAATTCATCCAAACAACTATCACACAACATCCAATCATCATTTAACAATATAAAGTTATGTTTATAAAATTTATAGACTGGACAGAGTTAGTGAGTTTACTCACATTGGTCACTAATCGTTATATAACAAATAACGGTCCATTGGTCCATTCAGGCATTTTGTTTTGCCAAAAACTGAGACAAGCTCCAAATCCTTCCAAACCAATTCCATCATGTAGCCTACGTCCATACGGTTCCAATATTACCAACCATTCGTAAAACGGACCACATATGTGCGATATATCACGTTAACAAGTTAATAAATTAAATTAACTAAATTAAACTTTTATTAAATTATAACTTGGGCCTTAGCAATATAATATCAGCCTAACCCCATACTTAAACCCGCAATGAACATTGCTCTTTCTTCTCAAAATAAAGATCTCGTTGCCTGTATAATTTCCAATGGCATTACGCAACTTTGAGCTTTCATTCCTTACACCTCCGTTTCAAACATCGAGGCCACCTATCCTCCTCTCTCCCCGAGCTCAAAAGGTTCATCACCTCTTCACCCAACTTGTCGTCTCCCACTAGCATCCGTCCTCTAGACTAACACATGTCAGTTCGTCATTTATATTCTTTTGTTTTTTATAAATACATGCGCCTGCTTCCCTCATTTTCCATGCAAGTTCAGCTCATTTCCCAAACAAACCATGCACCTAGACATGCCAGCATTTGTCCCACCAATTTCCACCAATTGCCCTTGCAGCTTCATGTTTCCTTTTCTTCCAATATATACATTATTCTCCATCCGTTGCTCATGTTACCCAAATGACTTCTTCCTTTGCACACTCACATTACTCCCCTTCATGCTAATTCACATCTACTTTTTTTCTCTTGCTATACGTTGTGTGTGCCTCCTACTGTGCACCCACTATGCACAAAATATAACCCACCTTGTACGCTTCCCTATTTTCGCCCTTACCCCATGCTCCATACATACATCCATTGCTCCTCACAACCTTACAAAATATAGATTGAGTGGTATTTACGTAAATTAAAACGAACCCCGCTAGTGTGTCATTTACTTATTTTATTTTTTCTCTTTCCAAGCCATTAAAATCGACTGCTGAATTTTAGAAAAAGAAAAAGGGTGTGAACAATGTGTATATTTATAGAATGTGATCCTTGGTGGCCAAGGAGTAGCATGTACCATTCTCATAAATAGATCTACAATTTTTGATTTTCCTTGACATAGGTTTTGTAGTTTACAGGGTAGAGCTGCAATGAATTCGCAAGGTAGTTTACTTAGGTGCTAATAAATGTACAAATGCAGTGGAGGCAGTATGACGAACCATAAATTTTTATTTACTACAAATATAATTTGTTCTTAATATTTTGCAATATTTGATAATAATCTTGAATTCCATTAAATCTGATTTGTTTATAGTGGAATCTTGAAATGAGAAGTCAATTCGAAAGTTGAATTACAACTGTACCTTTGGAAATGCTGCAAATAAGATAGCTCTTAACTTGAGGAAAAAAATGCATCCTTCTTCAACATTGCTTTTTATCTGAACTAGAGTTTCTTGAAATGTCAAAAGTAGCTCTACGGGGTTCATATTTGCAGGTGGCATTATTTGTAGTGCTTCGATTTGTTTCCCTTTGTTTCGACTTTTGTGCCATAACATGGTAATCGCTAGTGACAAAAATATAAAAGGAACGTGGTGGTAATCGTACGTGCTAACCTTAGGTGCTAAGTTTGTAGGTAGTGTATGAAAAGATATGAGCTGATGCGTACACGAAAAAATATATACATATAAATCAAACTTTACTTCTTAGCTAATAAATAATGTTCCATCACGTAAACTTCGTTCACTTACGGACTTTTATCGACAAAACTAGAAATATCATTGTATCGAGCAATGTGCTATGATCCCAAAAATATAATAAAATAGACAAGTTAGTTTATTTTGTGAAATCTCAAAAACACTAATATAGGCTGTAAATTATGTTGAACGAAAAGTAGCTTATTTTTCAAAAAAAAAAATTACAGAAATTTTTTAAATGTTAATACGAACTCAACGGAATTGTCTTGAATCTTTATTCAATCGTTTGCTCAAGTTACACACAAATATTCATTTAATTAAATTAATCCCTACGCAAAATAAATTGGCGTTTTAAGCTACCATGGTCACATATGACATCGGATTGCCACGAAATTTGGTTTCATGCAATATATAACAATATGGATCCATTGAAACTAATTTCGTTAAAATACATGACTGTTTCAGAAATGGCTATTTTCTATGCTTAGATAAAAGTGAAAATAAGGGACATGTCCCTAAAAACTTTGGAAATAAAAATGGCACTCAGTCCAAGTTTGTGATGTAAAGTGGGTCCCTATTTTGGTAGTAACGTGTTTTTCTAAGAAAATCATGCACAACAGTATAAAAAAAAAAATCGCAAATAGTCTCAGAATAAATATGAAAAAAATATGCATACATGTATGTAATAATTGAGTTTTATTGCATACATATATGCAATCATTCGTGCAGTGTTTCTATTGAAAATCCTGCATGAATTATTGTAGAAATGTATGCAATTATTCTCAATATATGCATACATGTATGCAACAATTCATGTAGAGTTTCTATTAAAAAATATGCATGAATTATTACATACATGTATGCAATTATTGAATTTTATTACATACATGCATGCAAATAAATACGAACTAATATGCATGGGCAACGAATTGTTGCAGAAATGTATATGCATATATTTATGCATATAATCATCCAGAGTTTCTATCGAAAATCTGGATGAATATATGCATACATGTATGCAATTATTGAGTTTTATTTCATACATGTATGCAAATAAAGATGAACTAATACGCATAACTGCAATAGTTGCAGAAATGTATGCAAAAGTTGCAAATATATGCATCGTTTTATGCAATATACTGGAGATTCGATGTTTTTATGTTTTTTGGTTTTTAAATTGTTTTTTTTTGTGCTTTTAACGCCTGAATTTGATGGAGATTAGTTGTTTTATTTGATTATGAATTTATGTAATTTTTTTATTCTTTGATGAATTTTCAAAAATAGGGACCTAATTATTATGAAAAGTTTGACTGGACGTGAGCCTAATTTCGAAACTTATCAGAGATGTGAGCCAAACTTACCCTAGATAAAATCGATAAAAGATACTTAAATTCAAAACAATTCAATTATTATCGTATATACCCAAATAGAATATCATATAGCTCCAAAATAAACATACTTGGATTCATAACCCGAGATTTCAAAATCCAAGTTAAATCGATATTCAATTTATATTAAAATCCTTTTATTAAATTAAATAAATCGTTATAATTTATAAACGATTCCATAGTGACTTTCGGGAAATTTGATTTGGACATAACTTATAATCTATAAGACGAAATCTCCATTTTTCACTTCCATTAGAAAAATATAGCTTAATAGATTCGAACGTTTCTTGTTTCAACTAATTCCGACTTATAACGAATCATGTGTATTCAATTGAAGTTCAAAACGTAAAACTACGAACTACTGCGACGTTATGAGCTTGTTTTTAATATAGTTATAAATTATACGTTCAAACGTCGTTTAATAAATAAATTTGATATTATGATTCGAATATAAACTCAATTAAGTTTCTTATATTATCCAATTCACATGATATTGCAAATTCAGTTATTTCTGACTATTTCAGAATTAAATTATATTATTCCATTATATATATTAATTAAATGATCAAAATATTTAATTTAAGTCGTTTAAATTACCAAATCAATATTTAAGTAATTAAATAAATAAATTATTCAATTGCTAAAAATCTGGGTAGTTACAGGTAGTATAAAAGATTAATAGGCTGTATCAATAAACATGATTAGTTGTTATGAATGAATAATATTTAAGGCAAACATACAAAGAATGAGATGTCATTATTGTTATGAAAGTATAGTAGAAGTTGTGTAGTTAAAGCATTAGCAGTTCTATTGTAATGACCTGTATTTTTCGACTATTTGAGTTCGAATATTTAATTTGGTTTAAATATTTTTTTTTGAAATTATTCCTTTTTGAAACGGTGACAGAATGCGACCAAACGAATCTCATTGGGATTGTAACACACAGACATAGTAGCGCGTCTGTTTTCGTTAATTTTGGAGTTCATTTTTGTCAATACGAATGTCGAGTACGACGTAAATAACGATAATATAAGGTAACCATATTTATACAAATAAATTGAAATTTAAAAATCCTAGGCAACCAGATTGTTGACTAATAAACAATACTTATTTTTGGGTAACATTGACAACATACCTCTTTTATATCACTTGCGTCTATACGTACAGCAACCAGTAATACAATTCAGTGAGAAATAGTATATGAAATGATGACCATCAAATATTATATTAAATCAATTCTTTTATCTTGCCTTGAGAGCCAAACGCGCCTCCTTGCCAACCCAAAAGTTACAATAGTGTAACAGTCTACCTGCTTTAAGGTATGAGTAGCCAACCCATTTTTTTCATTGATGTTAATGTACACATACCACCCACCGTACACTTAGCCAATTAATGAACATGCAAGGCACATGCAAAGGGTTCCTTTCATCAGATAAAGGTGTAGGCATAGTCTACTCTGTATTTTCTTTTCAGCTTCTTTTCCATTCTAGCCAACCTGAATACACATGCGTACCCTGATGCTTCCACTTTTGCATGCCTATATCTTAATTTTTGAAACCTGATGGATGGGATATATCACGCACAGCTACGAAAGAACACATCGGTACACCACACACCATCCCTATGAATGAAACGCAGCTAACCTGCATGACTACTCCCCTAAAACAATCTATTTCTTCTCCTACCCTGTATTGTCATCTCCAGCACCTAATGTACACAGCCTCTGACTACCCCTTTCTTTTCAATCTTTCGCATGATAAACCAAATGCATGCTCGCCTACCATCTAGCTGAAACCCTCTCTGCTTCTGTGCGAATGGACGTTGTTATTATCCTTATTTATCCTTCTATAAATAGCAGTGCATTTTCTTGGTTCCTCTCAGCAAACCAAAACCGTATCTTATAAATCCGAACCCATTGTAAATAAAGAAAAGTTCAACCATCGAATCTTCTTCATTTGCCGGAGAGGTTCCCGGCGTTGGCCAGAGGTGGAAGGGGATATGTCAGAGAGGGTCAGTATGGGTTTTGGGCTTGTTTTTAGTACATGGGGAGGGAGTCGGTCATCAAGTGGGAACGAAAGTATATACAGCAGGTGGGAAGCCTGTTGCGTATTACAGGGGAGTACCGGGGTGCGGTTGTCTTTGGGACCTATACGTGTTTGTTGAGGACGAAGTTAGGGGACTGGCAGCGAAGTAGAGAGGAGTTTGTCGTGAGGTTTGAGTTGCCGGAGGTCGTGACATGAAGCAAGACGGTTGAAGTTCACGTGCTGGTGTATATTTGGGCAGCAGTCATGTTCGTGAAATAATAAGAAGGTGGTATGTGAGGAAAGGAAAAAAAATACAAACTATGAAAAGAAAATGGTCATCAGGCTGAACGTGAGGGGGAAAGTGGAGTAACGGGTTTAAGTCGTGAAAGTGTTGGCTAAAAGAAGGTGGGAAAGGTTTACAAGTGCCAGGTGTTTTGGTTCATGGTCTTAACAGATGGGATTGGTTATAATGGGAAGAAGGCCGACGTTTTTATGAGATGGGGTAGGGACAAATTGCAGGAGCATGCGTCTTCATTAAAGAAAAAAAATAGCATGCAAAGGATGGTGTCTGTTGTTTTGAATAGTAGTAGCATATTGGAGATTTTAGAAAACGTGAGGGGTACAGCGTGTTGCTGTGAAGTGGAGATCAAACAAAAAAAAATAGAAGAAGGGCGAAATGAACCAGCGAACGTGTAACATGGTGGAAGTAGGAATGGAGCTGAAGAATTATCATGGGAGAGATGAAGAGTGAAAGTATGGCGAAAGAAGTATTCCAAACCAGGCGAGGAAGATGAACAGCAAAGGTCCGGAAAGGAAATCGATATGCCTAATTCATATTTAAAGGTCCAAATCAAGGTAACTAAACATACTTAGCAGTTTAGTTAATTAAACATATATAATAAGTATGACGTGGTGAGTTTCACTGTGTCTAAATACGCCTAATCGTGTTTCATTCTATCTATCAAGTTTTATATAAGGAAGTACGGTAGTAAATATATACAATAAAGGTTTAACTTGGCCATAAAGATATCAGTATAAATCAACATGGTAAGCAAGAGAGTTTATAAATGTGAAATCGGTTTTAACTCGTATAAGTAAGAATTTAGTTAATAATTATATTTTTAAGATTATTTGTAATATTAATTTAAAATAGCAAATAATGTTTTAAATTAATAATTTAGTGAATACCGTATTTAAATTGTAACTATGTCATACAGTGATGGCATCGGACGAAACCGTATCGATGAGCACAATGATCTGGAACTGATTGGGACAGAGACATAAGCACCGGAAATTTTAGTGAAATTAAACGCAAGTTTAATTTCACTAATATCAGCCGCTATCTCGACAAACAGAAACCAAGGTGAGTTAAACTCACTCAGTTACCACATTTATAATTTTTATAAATCGGGTTTATTGCTTGTGTGCTATGTTTGCTAGTTGATTTGGTTAATTTAATGATTGTGTGGTTATTCGCTATAGTGTTTAAATTAAACGGTGGTTTAATATAAATGAAATGAAATCGTAAATTTTAACGATTATTTCCAACGAAGGTAATTTACCTTGTCGGTTACGTTTATAACAATATAAACGTAATTAAATTTAATTGGATGCTTGAATTATTATCTTGGCTGACCACTACTTGTTGAATTGATTATTTATCTGCATATGATCATTATATGAACTGTTTAACCGACATGATTGGATTATTGACTTGGTGGTTGTTTGTTGAATCTAAATTCAACATTTGTTTGGTTATTAACCAATGGGTGATATTGGTTAAGAAATTTATAGCAGATGGCCAAAATGCAAACTGTTTTATAAATATTGATTTACCGTTAGGGGAACCAATAGAAGTAAAGGGAAGAGATTTATTTTTAAGTGAATATAGATTTTTAATATATTATTTTAATTGGAGTTTATAAAAATAAATAAACTAACCAAATATATGTTGATTGTTGTAATCACCAAACACCATTTTTATACCAAAAGTTACCGTGCGCGAAGCACGTGTTTTATCTTTTGTAAAGCAAATCCTTGTGTTAATGAGATTGTTAAGCAACTGTGTAATGATTAATAATGACGATTATTTGTTTTTAAGAAAACAAATTATAATAAGATTATTTTGAAAGGGATTATTTAAATTAATAATATTATTTATTAATTTAACTGAGAAGACGAGTTACGGTTGATCAATAAGTTAATTATGTTTTAAATGGACCAAGCCAACTGTTATAATGACAGTTGATTATTAAGTTAAATAAATTTATGCAGATTTATCTAATGAAATGAATTTAGCGAATGGTGTTTAACTTAATAAGAAAAGGAAATTGGATATTTATCCAAGTTAACGATAAAGTAAATTATTTCTTAAATAAAGCTCATTTAAGTAATCGAAGTTATAAATGAATTATGATTGGAAGTTAAAGGAAGTTTGTGAACGGCTTTATATCTTAAACCAAATTTGATAAATTATGTTATAAAAGAGTTTAAGAAAATGCGATAAGCTTAAAATAAAGATTACTTAATATTTGAATAAAAGGGAAACGAGAGGAAAAAGGGTTTTATTAAACCAGAGGTGCATAAATGAGTTATAGAAGGATATGGGAAGTTACAACGTTAATTCTAAATTAACGTTACTTAGTAATGGCATTAGGTGGATGGGATTTGAAAATGAGATTTCCCAGAATAAATGTTGAAAGGTTTAGAAAAGCTCAATTCTTGTAATTGAATTTGGGAAAGGATCAAGTAATGAGATTGGTATTAAAACCAATAGTTTAAAGATATTAAAGTTTAGAAGATGATGTTTTATGAATCATTTACTAAGTCGATAAATTTAGTAATAATAATATACTTATAAAGGAGATTTCAAAAGTAAGAGGGTTTATAAAACCGTATGGTAAACAAATGGTAAAATGGTAATTGTAGAATGAATATGGGTTTTGAATTACAATTAATATTTATCTTAATATAAGAATGTTGTTGATCAAGGTCTGAGAGGTAATTAAAATACCCCAACTTGAACGACTCCAGGATTATCGAAAGATGATATTAGTTGTAATAGTGGATGTGCTTGAAGTAATTCATTTGGGGAATAATAATGTAACATTATTTGAAGAATTTGTCGATATAAAATGGGATTCCAGAAATAAAAGGAATAAAAAGCGGCTTGAGAATATGAAATGGCATTTCCAAAATAAAAAGGGAATTTCGAAATGATCATTTTAAGAATGATAAGTGAAATCGGTTTTCCAATTATAGGTAATAAGTGATGTTATAGAAAATGTTTTGAAATGGTAGTTAACGGGAAATGTGATATTGATTTAAGATATTTTT
The DNA here is from genome assembly GCA_030737875.1 of Allium sativum. Lineage (NCBI taxonomy): Eukaryota > Viridiplantae > Streptophyta > Magnoliopsida > Asparagales > Amaryllidaceae > Allium > Allium sativum. The sequence continues at coordinate 613,480,455 of CM060926.1, forward strand.
CTAAATATCAGCATAAAATGATTTGAGAATATTATATTATTTGATGGCCAAATGACGATGTGTTCTGAACCAATGGATCTGTTTTATTTTTATGGTTGTTTATTCTGATAGTTAAATAACCGACTATCAAAATCTAGCCAACGGTATTGGTACGGGAAGACCGGGATCGAATTTATATTCGAAAACCATTCCAACCAATAAATACGAATACGTCAGAAAAGGTGATCGAGATGGAGCAATTGAAGACCATAGATCTTCATAAACGGAAGAGTTACTTATAATCTCTGGCTGATCCCCAGAGATATACTGTGATTTTGTCGTGGCTGAAAACTATGGGTTGCAAGGACTACTCGCTACTGATCTATAGGGTGATTCCTAGGATGTGGTAGGAGGGTGCCTTCGGTTCATCCTGTTCCTGGATGACTGGTATGGACGATATGCATGGTGGCCAGATGTTCCAAAAGTCGATTATAACCTCAAGCCTCATCAACCGGGAAATGACAAAAATCGGGCAGGCAGCATGGCTATGTGGGTCGCTCCCATTAGGGTGTATAATCACCTATCTAGAGAAATTCCTTTTGTTTCTTTAATCTATCGATGCTGTCCCTTTCGGGAAACGGTGGTTTGAGTCCAACCGTTGGTGATATACATTCGATACACTCAAGCGAAATGAGTGGTCGGTCATGTGTGGGTCGGATTGCAAGACGTTCTTGTTGAACCCAGTGTATTCGCCTCTAGAGATACACTATCGGCAGGTGGTCGCATACCTTGTCATAGTCGGAATCCAATTTCCAATAAGTGCCCGCGGTTTTGTTTGTATACTATATATGTAGAGCGTGAGATGCAAGCGTTCTACTAGATTCTGTTTATTTGTATCTAGACACTATTATAATATCAAACAAGTATTGATTTTCAAAATGTTTTGGGTTATCGTAAGATAAAAACCGTCTGTGTTTATGTGTGGATTTGGTCTTACGATTATCCTTTTCTTTCGAAGGATTTTCGAACATTAAAATCAAGTTGGATGGTTTCCCTTAAAACTGTGCGAGTTTATCTCACTCTGGTTCACCAGACTGACCCGGTGTTTTGTAAATGCTCGGGTTAGACCGGGGTGTACAGGTTCAGGTTACCAGATGATTTGAAATCCAAAGACGAGCTGAAGGAGTTCAGACGTATGATGTTCAACCGTTGTTATTCCGCTGTGTGTTATATATATGAGGATAGACTGTTATAGCTGTCCAGGTGAAATGATGTACTCTGATGTTGTAAGTATTATTTCAAGCTCTCAATAAAAGTTATTTTTATATTATATTTTATTCCGCTGCGATGTGAGACTCTGTGTTGTGTTAGTTCTTCTTATTCTTCTATTCTAATATTTCTTTCTTTCTTATCTCACCCTCTAACTTCTTTCTCCTAGCTTTCTGGGTTTTCGGTACTTGAGTTTTGGACACGGTTGTATTAGTGTCGACATTCGAGTGTCGAAATTCCCGGGTCGCTACAGTTGGTATCAGAGCAATGGTTTAGGGATAACCTTGGCTCTGTGGTATAACTCGATAGAGATGGGATTAGTAATACCCTAGATCGAGTTGTGTGTATATACGAGAGAACGTATTTGTAGATTTTATATACAAATGTTTTGTATTGTGTTATTCGATCGGTTCAAGTTGAACTGACGATTTGTACAATATTGTTTTATAAAGAGGGCAAATGAAATAATTTTGCTCAAGCTATATTTTCATATGGAAAGAAATAATTTTACTAAACTATTAGTGTTGGTTTGTTGATTTATTTGAATGAGAATTCAAATTGGATTATAAATCTGAATGGTTTGATAAGACCAGGTGAGAATTTAAATCATGAAAATTATGGATTAGAACATTAATATGGAATTAAATAATTAACTGAAGATAAGATAAATAAAATAAGTAAGGAAAGTGGAATGATTTGATTGTGTTGATCGTGGATTGTTTGTTTGTTGGATGCTAGATTAACTAAACTAATCAGCGGTTGAATGAACTGAAATTTAGAGAATAAATTCCAGTATAATCCGAAGAAAATCAGATATGAAATAAAACTCGAAGATTTAACCTGTATCTACTGTTGGCATTGGAAAGGGAGATAAGTGCAGATTGGAAGAGGAGGAAGAACTGTTAGTTGATTTGCCTTGTGACCAGAGTATGGGTTACACGACAAAAAGGTCAACCTTAAAATATTGATTGGGAAATTGCTTTTATACCTGAGTTGGGTTGCCAATTGGCTTTGTTTTCTTTTGATCGATGTGAGGCCCGAAGTGGCAATTGAAATTGTTCAGATCGACCCGTACAGTGGAGGTGCTGGCGAAATTATCGTAAAATTTTTAGATTTAGAATATCTTTGATATTATTTTTAAGACTTAGAAATTATTTTGATTTTATTTTATATAATTATTTTGGAAATAATTGAGTTCGAAACATTCTTCTTTACTTAGCAATTTCGAGGACGAAATTTATTTAAGGGGGGAAGAATGTAATAACCTATATTTTTCGACTATTTGAGTTCGAATATTTAATTTGGTTTAAATATTTTTTTTTGAAATTATTCCTTTTTGAAACGGTGACAGAATGCGACCAAACGAATCTCATTGGGATTGTAACACACAGACATAGTAGCGCGTCTGTTTTCGTTATTTTTGGAGTTCATTTGTGTCAATACGAATGTCGAGTACGACGTAAATAACGATAATATAAGGTAACCATATTTATACAAATAAATTGAAATTTAAAAATCCTAGGCAACCAGATTGTTGACTAATAAACAATACTTATTTTTGGGTAACATTGACAACATACCTCTTTTATATCACTTGCGTCTATACGTACAGCAACCAGTAATACAATTCAGTGAGAAATAGTATATGAAATGATGACCATCAAATATTATATTAAATCAATTCTTTTATCTTGCCTTGAGAGCCAAACGCGCCTCCTTGCCAACCCAAAAGTTAAATAGTGTAACAGTCTACCTGCTTTAAGGTATGAGTAGCCAACCCATTTTTTTCATTGATGTTAATGTACACATACCACCCACCGTACACTTAGCCAATTAATGAACATGCAAGGCACATGCAAAGGGTTCCTTTCATCAGATAAAGGTGTAGGCATAGTCTACTCTGTATTTTCTTTTCAGCTTCTTTTCCATTCTAGCCAACCTGAATACACATGCGTACCCTGATGCTTCCACTTTTGCATGCCTATATCTTAATTTTTGAAACCTGATGGATGAGATATATCACGCACAGCTACGAAAGAACACATCGGTACACCACACACCATCCCTATGAATGAAACGCAGCTAACCTGCATGACTACTCCCCTAAAACAATCTATTTCTTCTCCTACCCTGTATTGTCATCTCCAGCACCTAATGTACACAGCCTCTGACTACCCCTTTCTTTTCAATCTTTCGCATGATAAACCAAATGCATGCTCGCCTACCATCTAGCTGAAACCCTCTCTGCTTCTGTGCGAATGGACGTTGTTATTATCCTTATTTATCCTTCTATAAATAGCAGTGCATTTTCTTGGTTCCTCTCAGCAAACCAAAACCGTATCTTATAAATCCGAACCCATTGTAAATAAAGAAAAGTTCAACCATCGAATCTTCTTCATTTGCCGGAGAGGTTCCCGGCGTTGGCCAGAGGTGGAAGGGGATATGTCAGAGAGGGTCAGTATGGGTTTTGGGCTTGTTTTTAGTACATGGGGAGGGAGTCGGCCATCAAGTGGGAACGAAAGTATATACAGCAGGTGGGAAGCCTGTTGCGTATTACAGGGGAGTACCCGGAGATATACTGTGATTTTGTCATGGCTGAAAACTATGGGTTGCAAGGACTACTCGCTACTGATCTATAGGGTGATTCCTAGGATGTGGTAGGAGGGTGCCTTCGGTTCATCCTGTTCCTAGATGACTGGTATGGACGATATGAATGGTGGCCAGATGTTCCAAAAGTCGATTTTAACCTCAAGCCTCATCAACCGGGAAATGACAAAAATCGGGCAGGCAGCATGGCTATGTGGGTCGCTCCCATTAGGGTGTATAATCACCTATCTAGAAAAATTCCTTTTGTTTCTTTGATCTATCGATGTTGTCCCTTTCGGGAAACGGTGGTTTGAGTCCAACCATTGGTGATATACATTCGATACACTCAAGCGAAATGAGTGGTCGGCCATGTGTGGGTCGGATTGCAAGACGTTCTTGTTGAACCCAGTGTATTCGCCTCTAGAGATACACTATCGGCAGGTGGTCGCATACCTTGTCATAGTCGGAATCCAATTTCCAATAAGTGCCTGCGGTTTTGTTTGTATACTATATATGTAGAGCGTGAGATGCAAGCGTTCTACTAGATTTTGTTTATTTGTATCTAGACACTATTATAATATCAGACAAGTATTGATTTTCAAAATGTTTTGGGTTATCGTAAGATAAAAACCGTCTGTGTTTATGTGTGGATTTGGTCTTACGATTATCCTTTTCTTTCGAAGGATTTTCGAACATCAAAATCAAGTTGGATGGTTTCCCTTAAAACTGTGCGAGTTTATCTCACTCTGGTTCACCAGACTGACCCGGTGTTTTGTAAATGCTCGGGTTAGACCGGGGTGTACAGGTTCAGGTTACCAGATGATTTGAAATCCAAAGACGAGCTGAAGGAGTTCAGACGTATGATGTTCAACCGTTGTTATTCCGCTGTGTGTTATATATATGAGGATAGACTGTTATAGCTGTCCAGGTGAAATGATGTACTCTGATGTTGTAAGTATTTTTTCAAGCTCTCAATAAAAGTTATTTTTATATTATATTTTATTCCGCTACGATGTGAGACTCTGTGTTGTGTTAGTTCTTCTTATTCTTCTATTCTAATATTTCTTTCTTTCTTATCTCACCCTCTAACTTCTTTCTCCTAGCTTTCTGGGTTTTCGGTACTTGAGTTTTGGACACGAGTTGTATTAGTGTCGACATTCGAGTGTCGAAATTCCCGGGTCGCTACATCTATAGTGGTGGAGGTGCAAGAAGATGTAGTTGTGATAAAGCGGGGATATAGCAGAGGTGTAAAAAGGTTCGTTAGATGTAAAATCAAATATTTGAAAATTAGTTAATCATATTTCTAATATTATGTGTACAAGAAACTAATATTAATTAATCTTATCTAACAAAATCAAGAAATATCATAGTTATGCATGCTAAATTTGATGAGTGTAGTTGATTCTTACCATAGATTTGGCCCTTATGCAATAAAATTATCCCTTCACACTAAATTTATTGTATTTTTTTAATAAAACCTGTCAAATCAAGCTCTATATATTAATATTGCTCAAGTGTATGTTAAAAAGCCTTGATTTAGCGGATGCAGACGAAAATAGAAAGGCTAGAAACAGATCTATTATTCATCAGTGCTAAATTGAAATAACATAGTGACTGAAGAGCACTATGGGCTATAGTGGGGATATTGCAGAAATTTAGCGTGTCTTTAACTACATAGAGCGGAAGTGGGTTTGTAACAACCCGAAATTTTGACAATAGCTTAGTTATTTAATTAGATTTAATAAATAGGAACTTATGTAAATGATGGACTTTGACAATGAAACTATAATGGTTGTGTTCGTCTCGAAATTCTGGTCAACTTTCATGTTTGGAGTTTCGCAAATGGAGTCCATATGAAAAAGTTACAGACAAAAATATGAAAAAACAGATGGAAATAAATAAACACAATAAATGTAATATATAATAGCTTTTATAACCAGCCCTCACTGGGCAAATTTACACAAGGGCGGTCGACACCTCTTATATAGGCGGTCGACACCTCTTATATAGGCGGTCGACCGCTTCTTGCTTGAAGCGCCCAGTAACGGTTATGTTTTGAAGGGTATTTTTGTTATATATTATAATATAAATAGAAGAATGTTTACTTAATCAAATCTAATGGTTCATGGCCAATTTCACTCCTATTAATAAAGGGGTAAGGCCTCATTCTCTTCCACACAAATTTATAGGCAGCAGCGTAGCTCTACCATTTCCCTTTCTCTTCAAATCAATTTCTTAATCAAAAATATATTCATACACATCAATCAAACATAAATCACATGGATTTGAAAGGGATAATCAGATTCAAATGAAAAAGAGTATGAATTGACGGCTAAGCTATGCTTCATCGGATTCTCTCCTCTTTTCCTATTTTTCTTGCAAATCTACATATCAGAGAGTATCCCACTTTCAGAATAACTGTAGATCTGTAAGAATTTGAGAATTGTAGACCTAAAAGATTTTTCAGATTTGGATGCTATTAGGTGAGTGAAATTTATATACAAAGTTACAATAACTTATTATCTCATTTGTATTAGATCTTATATTTATGCCTAACATTTATTAGATCTGTTTATAATATTGTCAAATCTGAAATGATGCCTATCAGATCTGTTTATGAATGTTGTCAAAATATGAAAGTATAAATTTGTGGTTTGAGTAATATTATAATTTATAGGCTTAATTTGTTGATTATACGATTGCTTACAATTGGATTTAAAATATATTATGGTTATTGCAAAAGACTGTAGATCTAAAAATCAGTCCCATAAACACTGTTAAGATGCAGTTTATTTAGATCTCTAGTTCCAATGTTAAATAGTGAATTATGTAATTTTGATTAAAAAGACATAAACCTATTTGTGTTCAATTTTGTTGGGGTTTAACATAGTTATTGTAAATTGTGCTTTTCGCTCTTTTTGAATAAAAAGACATCATTTGAAATGATAAGAAATATGTCACATATTAAAAAGGGAAAAGCTGTGTAAATTCACGTATAAATATAAATAGATATATTTTGTGCGTAATTTACATCAACTACTCCAAAATATACATAAATGTATATTTCTTATGGTTTGAACTATGTTTATTCCAATATTCAGGCATGATTTACAATAATTATAGTTGATAGTCTTTTGTAAGATTTAGAACCTTATTTCAAGATTGAATAGAGAAAGGAATGTTTGGTTATTAGTTGAACCAAATTATTAAGCTTAACAATAATAAAAGAAACCAACTTCCTTGACTGCGCAAAAATATAAATACAATAATATATAGATTGTCTGTCTGAATCTACGTAAAACAACGAAATATACATTATAATGAATGTTTGAATGATATTCATTTTATGGAATTATAAATGTAGATGTAATCCATATTAAATGAATATATCTTTGGTGACCGTTGTAGCAATTTGTGTAATTGGTTGCGATAAATAGGGCCATAAATAAGTAAATAGCTATCGTAACCAACATTGATTTTGAGGAAACAAATTTAATTAGGTAATTAAGCCTAACGGTTACAATTTCTAAATTGTGTAGGATTAATGTTGTAAACCCCAATTAGGGAATTGAATTATAACCATACTAAGACATGAGGTTAAGCTCAACTTATGGTAGAAGTCTACCGGGAACCACCCTGCAAATCCAATATCCACAAGTGGTCGGGTTAATGTGAGGGGTCTGGTGCATATATATACACACACACACACACACAACTGGAAATAAATAAATAGTTCATGTTGGGGTATAATAAATAGATATTTCAGAAATGATATAATAAGGATATTTCATTGTTTATTAATGTCTTAAGGAAATTAAGACCATTTAGGCTCATAAATAACATTAATTATAATCATTGGAAATAAATGATAATTAAGGATAACTAATGTCTTAGGGAATTGTGATTGTTAGGTTCATAAGTGACATTAATTATAATCAATGACAGTAAATAACAATTTAGAGATTATGTGTTGCCTTAGGAAAATATGACCATTACAGTCATAAATGGAAATAACCCTATTACATATAAATAATAAAATAAAAAGGGGATTAATGAGTATTGATTGTCATTTTAAATACAAAGTCCAATAAGGAAAATAATAAAATAATTATCCTAAGAAGGATATAACTTTCCTTATTTTACATTATTTAACCTAGAATCTATAACTAAAAGTAGAATTGGACTTGGTAGGTTAAAGATGTGAGATATTGTTAACCGTAAGAAACCGTGACGATAATCAATTGTGTACGTAAAGTATTTCTATAAAGAAAACCTAAACGGAATAACTCAATAATGTAGTCTGCTTTGGATTAAGGTTTTAAGTGGTTGGATCCATCTATAAAAAGGTATAAAGCGATTGCGTAGCCTACCTCCCAAAAATGATAGCATTAAAGGCTAACTCAGTATGAGCTTGATAATCTTCGCATATAGTCCCCTCCCTTGGATCTTAAGTGGCTTCGGTTCGAGGAGTCTACTTGGGAATAGGTCATCCAGTTAAGGGTCTTAAATGGTGTGTGAATCCTGCCTAAACCTGGATTTAAAAATGTTCGATATGGTAATTCCATAGGGCTACCTATCCTACGGGAAGTATTAAGTGTCTAAGTAGATTATCCAATAGGGCCAACTAGATGGTACAACGAGATTCCACCATAAGGAACTACTGGCCTTAAGCGATGAGATACCATCTCTCACCTTATGTGGGTCATGGGTTTATATGTGTGAATGACGGAAGCCTTGACTAGTAGGGCCATGTAGCTAGTGTCCTTTGGTTTATAATAATGTTGAGTAAATCATCGAGAGGTATTAGATGACCAATAGGTCCGCCTAAGGTCTTAAGCGAACGAGGAATCCACCCTATATATCATTTGATAGTGAGGCGTCAAGTGGTTGCGTATACACTTATGAATAAATAAACTTCGTAGTTCAGAGTTCACTTCTTGATTTAATATTTAGTTTAAAGTCTTCATAAACATATGTGTAAACATTTTATCTCAGTATCGATATCATTGGGAATACTACCTTAGGAAGGGCAGTTAGAGTCGTGCGTAAATGTTTATAAGGTTAGGTTAGAATTACTAGCCTTGGCAGGCATATATCTTTGGTTGAACCAAACGGAATACATATGTGTATTGTAATATGTGTTGTACTTTTCTTGTTTACCATAACTTGTTGTTCTGACTCCCTCCTCACTACTACCTCCCGGATTTCTAGAGAAGGTTGGGTTCTCATAGGTGTTTATATTTGGCTTTCAGTTCTTATTCTCTCTCTTGCTAGTTATTGGCAAAGTGGCTTACTTCTAAAAAGATAGTTACTTGAGTTAATATTAGTCTATCCTATTTTGTTTCCTCAGTGAGTTATTTTATCATACTTTAATTATGCTTATGCTCATTTATTTACAGATACCAGTTTCATATGCTCCATGCTTTGATGTGTTCAAGTTTCGATTTTTCTCAAAATTTGGGGTTAGATAAGTGTGGGGTGTTACATATGGTATCAGAGCATAGTGTGAACGATCAAATGAATTAGTTAAACTAGGACTCATGAGACAACGTAATTCAATTTTATTTTCTGTTCTTCTTCATCTTGCTTACTCGACTTTAATATATTTCTGCGATGAATTAGTTGTCGGCCTAATTGTATGACACAGACTTTAAACGACTAAGAGTTGAAATACGTTGAGCTTGGATTTCTTGCTGATTATGTCTTACCCCACAGTACATTGGCAATCTCGTTGTGAAGAGCATGAGGATGACATATAGTGGATTACGTTGGTTCGAGTTTGGGGGCTGGACAAAAAATCTAACTACAACCGAGATAGTCGCAACTTCTAGTTTTTGGTTCCATTTGGTTGTTCCAGTCAATGACATTTTCTTGTTCTTGAAACGGGGAATCCATGTTAATATGTCATATCCATTAGGAAATAATTACGACGTGAATCCATTCGTTACTTCATTAAATTTTTGGATTTCCTTTATTTTAAAATATCCGTTTGAGTTTTTAGCGTTGCCATCGAGGGAATTTTATTTTTAAAGCTATTTGGAAAAATAAAATGAATTTCGAAAGTTTTGAAATTACGGTTTCAGGAAATGGTTTAAAAAAGACATAGTTTCATAAAGATATGGTTTTAAAATTTTAATCTATTCATGTTTCAGAATTTTTTGGGCTTTGTGTGATTTCAATAAATATAATATGATTGGTAAGAAGAAGGGAATTGGGAATGATAAGGAATATACCACTATAACTTAAGATTTTAAAGTTCCAACATTTTTGAACACATAAAGGTTTTTTAGTTTGCAATACAAACTGGAATATAAATAATAAAAGTAGTAGTAGTAATAAATTGGATTTATAAATATGAAATGGTTAGTTTTTGATAAATTCCATTTTTGAAAAGTAATAAATTTTCTTCGAAAATGCTAAGGAAGATCCTTCATCTGGATTTTTGGGGTATTTGATTTGAACTGTTTAAATTTTATGTCATCTACTTAAGGAGAAAACCTATTTTAATTTTGTTTCGGATTTCTAGCTGATTTTCTACTCTAAATCCGTTCATCTGTTTTGTGGTCACAACATCGTTGTTGAGACTACTTTGAATCTTCATAAATGGTTCGGAGTTTGACTGTTGGCTTTGTTGTCGCTATGACGAGGATAATTGTTTTTCGACTCGCGTCAAATCTTAAAAGATGACACGGGACGATTTATATTTTAATCCAGCCTAATAAGGTCAAGGTTCAGCCTTTTCCCAAAGCCCATTTGGCATTTGACCATTTAGCATTATAGTGGTCAGCTTGTTTATGAGTTTTGGTACAACTTGGACCTGGGGCTCAACCATAAAGTTGCATCCAAATCACCCTCTTAACTTCTTTCATCATTCCTTCTTCATCTAGTCGAACCTTATTCTTATCCATCTTCTCTTTCTTTGTCGTGACCTCATCTCCTCCACTTCCGCGCTACTTTGCGCATTAGATCTCTCCCTTCTAGTACTCCAAGATATAATCCAATTCCTTCTTTCTGACCAATTTTAAGTCCATAATACCTAATTGCACTATCCGATCTTACTCGTACCATTTATGTCTCATCCTTAGGGAGAGATCATTTGGGTGGATCGGAATGAGCAAAAAGGTTTCACCACTTTAAGGCTAAGAAAATTAATCGTGGCAGTTGGACTTGCACCGGTCCTTTTCTTCTAGATCTTAGAATAGGTTGTTATTTGTGCTACATCTGCCTTTGTTATATCTTGTTAGGGTTGATTCTAATGAAGGCGATCGTCGTTTGGGAGATGAAGATTTAGCTATCTTTAGATGGTTTTTCTAAGGAGAAACTTGATGAGATTTTAGAGGCATTCGTGTTGTACGCAGACTTGAATGGTCTTTTGTTTGACTGACTTCGGAGATTTTGCAGCAAATCTCTTTTTCTTGATGTCAGGTTTTTAAGTTCGGGAATCTATGTTCGAACTGCCCATGTAGATATGTGCACCATTTAGTACATCTATTATAGATGGGAAGTTGTGTCTAGATTTGTCTCATGGTATGGAAATTAATTTATTTCTTAATCGATGGTGTAACCATCATTAAGTGCTGTATCATAGTTGGTTCAGCTTTTTGTTCTTGGGGTTGTCTCATGGAGTTACTTTTCGTAATTTCACCTATCCATTTTTATCTTTGGACAATATTATTTGGATTTCCATGAGAAGAAGACTTGTGGTAGGTTTTTTTTCGCATTGCAAATTCTCTTTTAGAAATGTGGAACCTCTAACAACACCAGCAGTGTTTGTAACCGAAGATTGAGCATTTTTGCTACAATGGTATGATTAACCCTAGATCATAAAATGGTTTGAGCTCCAGTCGCGAAGAAAGACATCTCGTTGTTTATAGCCATTATTTTGGGAGTTTCGCTGTTGTTGTTTTGTAGTCGTCTTTATTGTTTTCTCATTTCAGCATTTGGTTCTTGGCTTTGTAGGAACACCAAGTTGTTAATATTTGTTGTCTTAGAAATCGTACGGCTTATGTTAATGAGATTTCAATGTTTGAAAATATTTATGTCATTCGCGCATATCCGTTGAATGAAATCTCATTTTCTTATCTAACTAACATTGTCCTAGACCTAGAAAGAATAGAATTCCGTGTTGGATAAATTTTAGAAAAGGACCGGTTTTGCGTTGTTTTTCATCATAGGTATAAATAAATCACCATTGCTTGTTAAGCTAAAATTTATTACGGTCTTTGATGTGTGATTTCAGTTTTCACATTTTTGCGTGGCTGAATTCCTTTTTCGCCAACATGTGACTTGAATCGTTTAAGTTTCCACAAAATATCTTTTTTTGAAACTTTTGGAAAATGTTGTTTGAAAAAAAATCTTTTATCATTTTTAAGATTTACATTTTTCATTGATTTAATTTCTTTTATTTCGGTTTGCGTGAGAACACAGAATTTGAGTACGACAATTTGCATGTGTTTAAAACGTCTACTTTACATTAAAATAGATGGTTTGAATAGCGTAAAGCGCACGCTACTGAAATTTTGATTTTCATACGAATCTCATATGGAAAGTAAACGGTATTGAAAAGAAATTTTCAGAATAAATATAAGAACTTTTAAAGCGAAAATTTATTTTTATGAATTTTTTTGATTTTTGGTCACATAAACAGCGTAAGGAAGATTTTTGGATGATTTGTGCGCGCGTTTTAGCGGTGCAATAGTGCCGAGAATGTGATAAAAACATTAATGACAACAAGGAGAAAGTTATTTTGGACTTGTAAACGTTGTTTCCATACCGTGCCAGCGATGCGCACGAGTTGCTAATTAACTTGTTTTACGTCATAAAGCTTGTTTCGAGCCTCCTTTACAGTCTATAGATGGAAATTTTTGGAGCATTCTGGGTAACTGAGGTAAAATTTCCACTGTAGGACGGGAATTGGAATATCTATAAGTGAAGAGAACGTTAAAATTCTTTGCTTTGAATTCCTTTTTCCGGTTTAGGTGAGATTAAATAGGAAGCGATTAGATGCGCCGACGTTTTGGGTGGTAGGATTTGGATGCAAAAATTGGTTGCTTCACACTTTTATTCATTATAGTGCGGGGTTATGGATGAAAAAGAATTTTGGAATTTTGCGTCATACAGAACTTCCAATATATTTAGGATGTTTAGCATCATGTTTTTAAAAGTGTTTTGAATATTTAATGCATACATGTAGGTGGATTCGATTTAGAATTATTGTGCGCACATGTTTTATAGTTGAAATGCATTATGTACATTGGACAAATGCGCACATGGCTGCAATGTGGATGTACACAAATTGGTTGTGTAGGATAGGATAAGTAGGTGTTAGAATTTCGGTATGAAATTCCTTTTAAGGGGGGAAGAATGTAACAACACCGAATTTTGACAATATACTAGTAATTTCATTAAATGTCAAAAATAGAAATTTTTACAAATGATAGAATTTGACCATGAAACTTTATCCATTGCATTCGTCTCGGAATTGTGATCAACTTTAATGTTTGGAGTTTCACGAGTGGAGTTAGTATGGAAAAAGTTACGGACGAAATATGAAAAACAGATGGAAATAATAAACATAGTAAATATAATATATAATACTTTCATAACCAGCCCTCAATGGACAAATTGGCACAAGGGCAGTCGACACCCCTTGTATAGGCGGTCGACTGCTTCATTCCCGAAGCGCCCAGTGACGGCTAGGTTTTAAAGGGTATTTTCGTTATATATTATAATATAAGAAGACAGATGTTTATTTAATCAAATCTAATGGTTCATGGCCAAATTCACTCCTATAAACAAAGGGGTAATGCCACATTTTATTTCCACACAAATCTGTAGGCACTAGCGAAGCTCAGTCATTTCCCTTTCTCTTTAAATCAATTTCTTAATCAAAAATATATTCATATACAATCAATCAAACATAAATCGCATGGATTAGAAAGAGATAATCAGATTCAAGTGGAAAAGGGTATGAATTGATGGCTAAGCTATTCTTCATCAGATTCTTCCCTCTTTTCCTATTTCTTGCAAGTCCACGGATCTAAAAGTATTCCCTTTTCAGAATAAGTATAGATCTGTAAGAATAAGTGAACTCTTTCCATGGATTTATAGAACATTTTAAAAACCAGATTTACGTTACTAACTGATTTGAATCTTTAACATTTGAAGTCCGATATAAGAGTTGTTACCATTGTAAATTTATTTTGTGATTAAGAAATTAATTTTGGACCTACAATTTGGTAAGAAGAAAATATATTCTTATGCTTGAAATTCAATTTAGAATTTGGACCATTATTTAATTTGAATCTAGATTCACTCAAAAAAAAGCACATTGTGAATATAGTATCAATATAAACATTTGTTAAAAATGCATGATGTTAACAAATAGCAAGCCGCCTGAATATTTAAAACTTACGTTAGAACTAAAATCAATTTTAATATAAATTATGTTTATTGAACAAAGAATTTATTTGCATTGTAAGATTTCAAACCAAACCGTTAAATATAAAAGGTATAAGAAATGATACATTAATTTTAAAAGTTTTGAATAAAGCGCTAAGTTGAATCTGTTTTGGGATGGTACTAATTATAATACAAACAAAGAATGTAACCGGTGTAATCAAACTAGAAAGCTAACCCATATTTATATAAGGAACGCGCAATAAAAAGAAAGCAATAAATTGTAAAATAAATATGTATATTTTGTGTTACCATTTGAATTTAGTTTACGGTTTATAACGGTAAGATTTATAACATTCAGAAATAACGTAAATAATATTGCTTATTAGTTCACATTTTAGCATATCATGTCGTTCATAGGAAACAAGTAAATTTTCCTCCTTTGAAAAAATATGGCAGGCAAATTTTTTTGATCAAATCTAGCCTAAAATCTTGCCATATCAGTACAGATATTTGAGGAACAATATACCCAGATTTTGAAATCTCCGGGTGCAGAGAATCCAAAGTTGTACAAAAATAAAATATCTTGAGTAGCAGGAACCGGGTACCACGTGTTATTCGTTGCTCCCCTTTTTACATTACATAACGCGTGCTTTTCCTCCTTCACGCACACCACAGTTTCTCTCTTCATTCTCTTTAATCATTGTAAAATGTTTCCTCTCAAAAAATAAGAATTTAAACTCTTTCCTCTTGCAAAACTGAGACTGTCTTCCCTCTCCCTTCTTAATAACAATGTCTTCCCCCTCCTATACAGCTCACCCTTCTGATAAACCCGTTCATCTCTAACCACGCTTCCTTTCCAGCCTATCGCATTGCTCCAGAAGCTGCCACCCTACCTGAAACCACCCAGCTGTGATATCTCCTCCACCAGTTCACCCATCTTGGCTAGCGAACCTATACCTTCTTCCCCGTGACCATCTTCCTCTCTCTACCAGTCACATTCTACCTCTATTGTACTTCCTCCATGTCAGAACCTCCACCGCAACCACTCTGGCATCACCAACATCACGCTGCCACTCACCTCCACACACCGACAGTCCACCTACCATACTCCACCTCTCTCTTCATCTCAGTCGTTCCCTTCAAAACAGTCCCGACGTCCTTCCACTTCCTTCACCGCCACACCTGCATGCATCACCACCACCACCCTGAACACTATGACACCACCACAAGGCGTTGCACCAACCGACGCTCATCCACTGGCCACTGTAAAATACAAATAGCTCATTCCCTTCCCCTACCCATTACCGTCCCCAATCGGTTCACTATATATCGATTAGCACGCAAGGCTCCTTGCCACTCTTTCTCCCTCTCCTCTTCCCAATAAGCCACGTCAGACCACCTCTGCACCTAAGGTACCCTCTGACTTAGCCTGAACCTAGCCGTATGTACCTAGTTTTGCTTTGTAGCAACACCAAACTCCATTTTTGTTTTGTCGTCACGCTTACACAAAGGCGGGTGTCGTAAGGGAATAAAATAGGGAGATGCGTTGTTTATATAGGAGGAGGTGACGTGAAAACATGTAAACTTTAATGGTTGTGTTAGCAAAAAACTGAGGTTGTGCGTTATAAACATGGAGAGTTGAAAGCAAGGAAGGAGGAAGCAACTAGCATGTAAGCCAGAAGGAGAAGTGAGGACGCATCGAGAAATGAGGAGCACCGGTGGAATAGTAGAAATTTAATAATGAGTAACAATGCAAAATGGAGACAACACAGTTGGTGCAACTGAAGATGATAATGGACTGAGACCGAAACAGTAGTTTAGTGAAATGGGATAGCTTTGGATGAGAACATTTATTTAAATTTATTTTAATAAGTAAAAATGTTAAAATTTCTAGTAGTTGATCAGTTAAGGATTATCAAGTTCATATTGATGGTTGCTATTGTTGTGATGATTTGAATGGATGTTTTTGTAAGTTAAAAACGCTAAGCATTATTTAATGTGACGCTTACGCACAAATTTTATGGTTGTTTAAAATTTTGCAATGTTTATGGATGGACTAGTGTTCATATGGATAGATTTTGCTGTATCACACACTATAGTTGTGGAGGATATGGGTAGTCAATTTAAATCTTTTTCTTATGTGAATCATGATTAAAATGAAGTGAAAGTTAAATTTTGAATTCAAACTTCTAAATAATTTGAAATCTAAGTCATGAATAACTAAACAATTTTCATAACAACGAAATGATTTTGGAAATATCTTAAAAAAATTGTTCTGGACTCTTAAGATTGAAACGAGTTTTTTAAATCTAGCTAAAAATTTGATTTTGCATTACATTTGTTTGTATAAACGTTTAGCTATCCATAAGTTTTAAATTTTAATTAAAGAGAAAATTTTGATCAAGCATGCAACTAAACAAGGACATTAAACACATTAGACCATTTTCAAGTTTAAACAGTTAAACAAATTGGTAACATTACATTATGCTTCCAAGGAAATTAAAATGACGATTCAATGGAAGTTATATAAAACTTTAATTAGGATTTTAAAGAAGATTGGACAATTTATGTTTTGAACCATTATCAAATATATATATATATATATATATAAACGACATTTCATCCACTGATACATCTATCTCTTAACTCGAAATAAGAGCAGGTTTGAAATGGGATCCTTAATTCTATTTCTACATTCTTTTTTCTAGATCTAAGGACTACATTTTTACAAAAAAAATGGGAATAGATGCATATATATACCAGAACGTTCTAGGGTGACAGAGAGGATATTTTCTAAGGCTTGGGTTTGGAAAATACAGTATCCTGCTCTCCTTGGCTATCCCTAACTGATTCGACGGACTGGATGGTTAATCCAAAAATAAATTTGGAATTTAATTTAAAGCTTATTTGAAACAATTTTGGAATTTAATTTAAAGCTTATTTGAAACAATTTTGGAATTTAATAAGCGTTGTTCATTTTTAAGAATGATTTTAGAGCAAAGGATTTGAACTTTGAATAAATTTGAACCTATTTGGTTTAAATAACGATTTTATAACATTTTAAGTAACGCTTTAACATTTCCTTGAAATGACTTGGTTAAGGTTTCTAAATCAAGAATTATTATTTACACTTTAAAAAGGGTTCTAAAATATTTTGGAAGATTTTTAAAGTGATAAATTGTAACGACCCGGATTTTCGGCGACTTTGGTTATCGACATAAGCCCGACGTCGATAACCAAAACATCGAAAAATCCTGGTAATTAGGGAAAGAAATTAGAGGGTGAGGAAAGATAAGATAGAAAATTAGAATAGAAGAAGAAGAACACAACATCAGAGTAACACGAATCTCACAGCGGAACGAATAAATATATTTCATAACATAACTTTGAAATACAAACTTGGTACTTGAATATATATATCATTTTCAAAGTACAACACTTACAACACAGCGGAAATAACTATAGCTATATGATCCTGAAGCCTCCTGCTCCAAGCTCTTCCAGTATATCTGTAAATCCCGACTACTTGACTGCCCGTACAAATTTAGGCACCCAAGAGTTTAGGGAAAACAACAAAGTAAACTCCGGGTCAGTCATGGGACTGGTATGAGTAAAACAGTTAAAAACAGTTGAATAGGTAAACGATATCTCATAAGACCACGCCGCATAACGGAACGGGTTTTTCCCTTATGAGAATCCAAATATCTTTATATCAAAAAAACCTTTTGATATTATAATAATGTCTATCAACCACAGTATATATATAATCATCTAGCAGAAACGCTTTCATCTCACGTTCTACATATATAGTATACAATCAAAACCGCAAGCACGTATTGGGTAATGGATTTCCAACTATGACAAGGTATGGAACCACCTTTCGCTCGTGTACCTTTAGAGAGGAATACACTGGGTCCAACAAGAACATCTTGCAACCCGGCCACACATGACCGACCACTCATTTCGCTTGAGTGTATCGAATGTATATCACCAACAGTTGGGATCAGCAACCGTTTCCCGAATGGGACAGCATCAACAATAGATTTTTAGAAATGAATGAAACTCTAGATCAGGTGATTATACACCCTGCTTCGGTGCGACCGACTTAGCCATGCTGCCTGCCCGATTTCTGTCATTTACCGGATGATGAGGCTAGAAGCAACGCTTTTTCATCACATCAGATTTACTTCGAATGTCACATCGTCAAATCCATCCAATCACCGATTGATGTCCTCAACCATACATTATGTGTTAGCTAAGAGAAGTTTCCTTCTCCGCTTCCACTCTTGGTACAGTTGGAGAAATCAATATACGTGATCGTCTGGATATATTCTGTCAGACATCCGTCCATACAAGTCACCCAGGAACAGGATGAACCGAAGGCACTATTCTGTAAACAGGATAGCCCTTGCATAACTCCGTCTTCAATTTCCTTTGGCATATATGATTCGCAACGCTTATGCCAATACAGAGTGGTTCTTTGGATAATAATCCAACCGGTCTCTCCATATTAACAACGTTAAAATGGTCAAAACTTCGATAGTCTGTGATTTAACTATCGAATAAAACAAGTGTGCAAACAACGATATTATTTCCAAATGGAAATTATATCGATCAAACATCATTCAACATTCATCTCCTTAGTTCATAATTTTACTTATCTCCTGTTTCCTTATATTCAATATTTCTTATTTTCTAAATTTGGAAAATATACGTTATTAACAATGGAAAACATTTCCATTTCTTGTTTTCTTTATTAGAAACATTTCTGGTTTCTTATTTGGAAAAACATTTCCAAAGCTTCTTCATTGGACTTAGACATATGTTTAAACAAACCATCGCGATGCCAACTCAAACCATTTCCTTTACTGCCGAACATTAACTATTCCTTAGTTAAAACGAAGTCAATCAAGTTGGGGTAGAACTACCTCTCAGACCTTAACTGAACAACATTTCTAACTTTGAAATAGGCAAAGTTCACTTTATATTCCTTTAACTAACTTCCTTACTTAAACCTCGTTCGAATAAATATATTCGATTGACTCTTTTCACTTAACTCTATTCGATTAACCCTTATCAATTAACTCTATTGGACTAACACTATTGGATTGACTCATTTTGACTAATGCTATTGATTTACCCATTTCACTTAACTCCTTTCGAATAACTATATTCGATGACTCCTTTTACTTTCTTTGAATAAACTATATTCGATTAACTCTTTTGCTTCTATTCTAATCGATTAAACTAACATCGATTATCTCCTTTCAACTTTATTCTCTAATCGATTAACTAACATCGATTAACTTCTTTTACTTTATTCTCTAATCGATTAACTAACATCGATTAACTTCTTTTTAACTTTAACACTAATCGATTAACTAACATCGATTAACTTTTTTTTCTTTAACACTAATCGATTAACTAACATCGATTAACTTCTTTTGATAAACTACGTTTTCCGTTACAACTATTTCCTTTTTATAACGTTTACTTACCGTTACAAATATATCCTATTTATAACTTCTATTTACCGTTACAAATATTTCCTATTTATAACTTCTATTTACCGTTACAAATATTTCCTATTTATAACTTCTATTTATTTTCTAAATAAATATTCCTTTTCTATTTCTATTTATTTTCTAAATAAATATCCCTTTTATAAAACCGTGTTCGTTTTATAAATAATTCCTTTTATAAAATCCTGTGATTTTATAAAATTCCTTTATTTCAATATACATTGAAATATTTCTTTTTACATCCCAGGGTCTTTTATGATATTAAAATATCGAATAACAATGATCGACATCATTCTAACTCATATAATCCATAACAGATAATATATGACATCATACATCAACATATATGAAACGGTAAAATAAATGTTGAGGAATCCAGTCGGATTCCTCCAACCTGTCTCCCTGCATCACAGATGTTAAACAATATAGATAACATCACTTTTCAGTTCTATATGATACATTCTGTTAAACAGAATCAATATAGAAATTCAACTAACTGACTAGCAGTTCAATCAAACAGTCAATCAACCAATATCTAACAGTTCTAAAAATACAACATGAAATTATAAACTGTTCAGAGTTAGTGAGATTTACTCACATGGGACTATCATCGTTAACTAACGATAATTGTCGCTTGATTTTGATGGACGTCATATTTTCACCGTAAATCCAGACAAGCTCAGAATCATTTCCAACCAGTTCCATCGTCTAGTCTAGTGTGCGTTCAGACGATCCTGTCGGATCCTGGTTTGCTAAATTCTGATAACGCAGGTATAATATATTTAACACTACAAGTTATTGCGATATTTAAATTAACTTAAATTGAAACTTAACTAATTAAATTCATTAGGCCTTAACTTTTTCCTTAACGTCGGACTATTCCTCATAGTTGAAGCCCACAACCAAAACTGCAAATCTTCTTCTTCTAGTTTTGGAAAAACACTGCAGCTACTTTCTCGTTTGGAACAACCTGCTGCTCCGATACGCAAACACTCTTCTCCAATCACTCGGAGCAATCTGCTTCTCCTTCTTTCAGTCGTTCTACACACACAACAAATAACTTAGCACCTCTCAGCCATCTCAAACGTTCCACTTCCTTCAAATGCAAAACACAACAAATGTTTGCCCTAGAAAAATGCATGGCTCCAGCAAACAAAACATTCACCGCTTCCATGAAGACAGTACACCACTCCCGTATATTACCTGACCCGCCATTCATCTTATCAGCGAGCTCCATCCTCTTCGTTGTCTCCTCTTTCTCAACAACAAACGAGACTATCGCACTCGAAACTCCGACTGTGCCGCTACCTTCAACCTGCAAGCACCACCGTACGAACACACCCTCCCCTGAGCACGTCCAGGCCTCGTACAAAGAAGCCCTCCACCAGACTCCGTGAATACAAGCACCAACAGCCCCCCCCCCTTTCTAGCTTCCCTCACACATACTTCGATCGGCACCTTTCACTGGCGTCCAGGCCTTCATCGGAGCGGACTGGGAGGTGTGCCTGAGCCGATACCCCCTTCGCCAGAAATCCGGCGTCACCCAGCTGCCTCGTTCATGAGCAAAGCCTCTCGACTTTAGCACCTTCGTGGCAAAACTGCAGCCACCTCGTCGCTTAAGACTTAACCACCTCCGGTCAATCACAGGGATCTCGATACGTTCCACAAGGTTGCAGCAGAAAATCTCGAATTTAAATGAGCCGATTTAATGTTTTTGTGTGGAATTAAATTCGAGCTATACTGCTCGTAAGTTTTGAAGGGGTGGCGGCTCGAAAGTGTTTGGACTGAGGAAATGAATTTAGGTCTTAA
The DNA here is from genome assembly GCA_030737875.1 of Allium sativum. Lineage (NCBI taxonomy): Eukaryota > Viridiplantae > Streptophyta > Magnoliopsida > Asparagales > Amaryllidaceae > Allium > Allium sativum. The sequence continues at coordinate 613,502,021 of CM060926.1, forward strand.
TGAAGTTGTACACGGGTATTTATAGTGAAGAAAAATACCTATATATTTTTGTTTTTCACTTGATCCGATCTGTGTGGCTGAGAGCACAAGTGTGTGGCTTGACTATGTTCACTAATTCCTTAGGATATTATTTTGCTTATATTATTTATCCGATCATTTGTAGTTACGTGATATTAAAGCCTCCGGGTAGGTGACATGAATTTTAATAAAGTTATGTATCCTTTTTCGTCAAACTCCGCTTGTCTACGGACTGATATAAAAATATCCTTGAGTCTAGTACTGTGTCGTGATTCCAAAAATATAATAATACCGGTAGTTTTGACTCATTTTGTGGAACCCCAAAATCGCTGATACAGGGTGCCAAATACTCCAAATAAAAACTGCTTATTTAATTAATTAAAAATTACAGTAAAATTCTAAAAATTAAATTACCGCTACGTCCCAAAAGAACCTCGTCTAAATTCAAACCCGATCTCTAGTTATATCGAATAAACCGTTACGGTCGATAAACGATTCTATAGCGACTATTCTGAAATTTGATTTGGACGTGCATCAAAATCTACATGACGAAATCCCGATTTTTCTCTTCCACTAGAAAGATATACTCCACCAGCTCCACACGTTTCTTGTTTCACAGAAATCCGATTTAAAACGAACTCTGTACATTCAGTTGAAGTTCAAATCGCCAAATAGCGAACTACAGCGCCATTTCGAGTTCGTTTATAATTATATTATAAACTATACGTTCAAATGCCGACGATTGAATATATTCGTTATTCAAATCCAATTCCAAGCTGAATTAAATATCATAGATGATCTGGTTCACACCATATCTTCATTTCGACCAAATTCTGATTATTTCAGAATTAAATATATTATTATTTTAAATTAAATATTCATCATTATTTAATTCCTCGGCCATTAAATTCACTAACCCACCATTTCAACAATTAAATAAATTAATTATAATACCTCTGCCAGTGCGGGTCATTACAATCTTCCCCACTTAAAATAATTTCGTCCTCGAAATTGCTAAAGCTAGAAGACGACCCTATCGACTGGTTAGAACATATTTGTTCACTTCTTAACTTCAGTTTCAACTGAACCAATTTAATTTCAATTAAATATTAATTAATTCTTATCAACGAATATTTTCAAAAAATCCTGCAAATTTTCTATCGCCTTAACTCTTCGAAAAAATTCGCCAGCATCTCCTTTGTACTGGTCAATACGTCAAACCACCACTCGCCTCTCTGGGCCATCTCCAACTCAAAAGAAAATCAAACAGCCAAGTGGCTTGCCAATTCGGCTCATAAATCTTATATCCAATAGGAATATAAACTTGTACCTTTTTGTCGGGCATATCAACTCCATCACTTCCACATGCTATCAACTCAGCATATACCAATATTAATCAAATCAAACTCTGATCAGTTTATCCTCAACACAACCATTCGCTTATATCCAAGCCAAATATCATTTCAACTTGAGTTCCTTCTCGATTCCCAACTCTTAACTTGATTATCACATTACACTTCGAATTTGAATCTCACAATCCAATTTGTCTTGATATCATTCTAATGCAATCTCAGTTACCACTTTACTGGCTTTACTTTAATTCAAATTTTGCTTTCACAAATTTTTGTTAAATTTGTTTTTAATTCAAACAGTCTTCCCCTGGAGTTTTTAAACAGTTTACTCTTTTCAAAAATCAAATTTTCCTTTTTGAAATTCAACTGAGCCCATAATCAATATTCCATTAGTTAAATCACTTCTCTATTTCTTTATCAATATTTGTTAACCAAATATTTTCAATAACCATATTGGCCTTTTTTGTTATTTGGAAAATATTTCCGAATATCGCCTTCCTTTATTTTCTAAATCAATAACCTTTATAATCCTATTTATAATTGGAAAATACTCCAATTACTTATCTCTTTTCCGTCTCGTTTATTTCTATACTTAGGAAATATTCTTTATTATATTTCCAAGCTTACACTTATTTGGGTTAAGACGAATGTTGTGTAAAACATCGTTACGACAACCCAAATACTATATTTAACTAACTCTTATTCGACATTGATCTTCGAGCCTGAAATCTTACTATTCATTTGTTAATAATGAAATCAATCAAGTTGGGGTATAACTACCTCTCAGACCTTGACTGAATAACATTTATAACGTCAAAACAGATATGACTACTTACTCGAAAAATCAATACCATACAACTACTTATTCACTTTTAAACACGTCTACACTTTCTCTTTCTATTCTTACTAGATTTTATTCTTAGTCTTCCTTTTTGATTTTACTATCCTACTTCTAAGTTCGTTTCCTTACCGACTTCTATATATATTGATATATAGATTTCTAACTATCGAATTATCTTAAAAATATTCTAACTCCTTAAATTCCCGGAAAAATTCTCCATAACCTCCTTTGTACTAGGAGCATCGGGATATTTCAAATAGCCTCCCATGGCCCTCACCAATCCAAAAGAAAAAGAAAAAGCCAAGCGGCTAGCCGATACGGCGCATAAAATCTCATATATGAATTAAATACATACCTTTTCGTCGAGCATTCTATTTATATACCTTCATATCTTATCCATACATATCTCATGTATATCCATACATTTCTAATTCATTTCAACTTAATCCAATCATTTTAACTTAGTTCATTAAGTGATTTTCAAATTACTGGTTTGCCCATTTCACCTTTTTATTTGAGTATAACATGTTCAAATATATTTTAACTTGTTTATCCACTAATTGAATTCCATTTCAATTTTATGTTCTATATTCGATTTCGAATATCTATTTACAGATCCAATCCACCTTTCAAAGTTCAACTTCAACTTCAAAACTCGATTAACTAATTCCTCTCGACTTAGTTAATTCTATTCAATTTCTATGTCACTTCTCTTATTCAAATTCTATTCGATTTTTTTCCATATGTCAAATTCTATTCGATTTCTCATATGTCAAATTCTATTCGATTTCTATATTCGAATTTCCTCTTTTCAAATTCTATATCTGAATTGATATATTCAAACTCTATTTCAATTCCATTGAATTTCATAAATTCAAACTCCCTTTGAATTTCTATATTCGAATCCTATTATTACTCTATATGAATTCTATATTCAATTTTCCATTATTTAAATCTTCTTTATTCACATCTCATTTGAATTTCTATATTCAAATTCCCTTTGAACTTTCTATATTCAAATTCTATGTTTGAACTTCCTTTATTCAAATTCGTTTTCAAACTTTCTTTATTCATTCTTTACATAAGTCTCGATTTCAATTCCTTTTGAAATCGATATTTCTACCTTTGGAAAATAGATTTCGCTTTCACTTTCACACTTGTATTTTTATTTCTGAATTATCCAATGATAATTCTTTTCACTTCATTTTATAAACTTCGTTTATAAAAGAACTATTTATAAACTTCGTTTATAAAGGAACTTCTCGTTTTATTTCTTTTAAAACAAGTTAATATTTCAGATCTATTTAAAAATTCAAATTCTATATTTGAAATTCCATTTTGAAATTCAACACAACTTGTCTTTCCCCAAACAAATTCAAAATAGTATCTCTGGTAGTAATTCGTCACTTACAACTCGAAAATGAATACTGATGATGCAGCTGTCATCATCAGAATCTATTTTCTGGCGATCGAAGTGAGTTCAATACTATAAAACTATTTCTAAACATTTCCACTTTGAAATTCATTTCAAAATATAATTCACACTGCTTGTAAAACAATTTAAAATCTCCCAGGATCTTAAATTTTCCTTACTATTAATCCAAATCCATTTACAAACACTTATCCAATTCTCCAGAGTTTTAATTCAATTTCTGGTTTAAATTTCAGATTTAACTCATCTGATTTCACGTATTTCACTTATATGAATTCTGATTGGTTATTTACATAACCATTTAATTTATAATCTTACTCGATTATAATAACAATCAATATATCCAATATATATCTAAATATACGTTGGGTAAACTATTTTCATTTACCCTCTTTTCAAAACATACCATGACGGTTCATCGTATTCGAGTGTTTAGTAACTCCTACCGATACAGTGGATCAAACTGATCGACCAGAATTCATAAACGATTCAACCCATGAATCTCCACAATATAAAACAAATTTTTATATCAAATACGTTCATTCGTATATATACACTCAATCTCAGTCTAGGGTATTACTAACCCTATCTCTACCGAGTCACGCCACAGAGCCAAGTAATTCTTAACTTAAGCTCTGATACCAACTGTAACGACCCGGATTTTCGGCGACTTTGGTTATCGACATAAGCCCGACGTCGATAACCAAAACGTCGAAAAATCCTGGTAATTAGGGAAAGAAATTAGAGGGTGAGGAAAGATAAGATAGAAAATTAGAATAGAAGAAGAAGAACACAACATCAGAGTAACACGAATCTCACAGCGGAACGAATAAATATATTTCATAACATAACTTTGAAATACAAACTTGGTACTTGAATATATATATCATTTTCAAAGTACAGCACTTACAACACAGCGGAAATAACTATAGCTATATGATCCTGAAGCCTCCTGCTCCAAGCTCTTCCAGTATATCTGTAAATCCCGACTACTTGACTGCCCGTACAAATTTAGGCACCCAAGAGTTTAGGGAAAACAACAAAGTAAACTCCGGGTCAGTCATGGGACTGGTATGAGTAAAACAGTTAAAAACAGTTGAATAGGTAAACGATATCTCATAAGACCACGCCGCTTAACGGAACGGGTTTTTCCCTTATGAGAATCCAAATATCTTTATATCAAAAAAACCTTTTGATATTATAATAATGTCTATCAACCACAGTATATATATAATCATCTAGCAGAAACGCTTTCATCTCACGTTCTACATATATAGTATACAATCAAAACCGCAAGCACGTATTGGGTAATGGATTTCCAACTATGACAAGGTATGGAACCACCTTTCGCTCGTGTACCTTTAGAGAGGAATACACTGGGTCCAACAAGAACATCTTGCAACCCGGCCACACATGACCGACCACTCATTTCGCTTGAGTGTATCGAATGTATATCACCAACAGTTGGGATCAGCAACCGTTTCCCGAATGGGACAGCATCAACAATAGATTTTTAGAAATGAATGAAACTCTAGATCAGGTGATTATACACCCTGCTTCGGTGCGACCGACTTAGCCATGCTGCCTGCCCGATTTCTGTCATTTACCGGATGATGAGGCTAAAAGCAACGCTTTTTCATCACATCAGATTTACTTCGAATGTCACATCGTCAAATCCATCCAATCACCGATTGATGTCCTCAACCATACATTATGTGTTAGCTAAGAGAAGTTTCCTTCTCCGCTTCCACTCTTGGTACAGTTGGAGAAATCAATATACGTGATCGTCTGGATATATTCTGTCAGACATCCGTCCATACAAGTCACCCAGGAACAGGATGAACCGAAGGCACTATTCTGTAAACAGGATAGCCCTTGCATAACTCCGTCTTCAATTTCCTTTGGCATATATGATTCGCAACGCTTATGCCAATACAGAGTGGTTCTTTGGATAATAATCCAACCGGTCTCTCCATATTAACAACGTTAAAATGGTCAAAACTTCGATAGTCTGTGATTTAACTATCGAATAAAACAAGTGTGCAAACAACGATATTATTTCCAAATGGAAATTATATCGATCAAACATCATTCAACATTCATCTCCTTAGTTCATAATTTTACTTATCTCCTGTTTCCTTATATTCAATATTTCTTATTTTCTAAATTTGGAAAATATACGTTATTAACAATGGAAAACATTTCCATTTCTTGTTTTCTTTATTAGAAACATTTCTGGTTTCTTATTTGGAAAAACATTTCCAAAGCTTCTTCATTGGACTTAGACATATGTTTAAACAAACCATCGCGATGCCAACTCAAACCATTTCCTTTACTGCCGAACATTAACTATTCCTTAGTTAAAACGAAGTCAATCAAATTGGGGTAGAACTACCTCTCAGACCTTAACTGAACAACATTTCTAACTTTGAAATAGGCAAAGTTCACTTTATATTCCTTTAACTAACTTCCTTACTTAAACCTCGTTCGAATAAATATATTCGATTGACTCTTTTCACTTAACTCTATTCGATTAACCCTAATCAATTAACTCTATTGGACTAACACTATTGGATTGACTCATTTTGACTAATGCTATTGATTTACCCATTTCACTTAACTCCTTTCGAATAACTATATTCGATGACTCCTTTTACTTTCTTTGAATAAACTATATTCGATTAACTCTTTTGCTTCTATTCTAATCGATTAAACTAACATCGATTATCTCCTTTCAACTTTATTCTCTAATCGATTAACTAACATCGATTAACTTCTTTTACTTTATTCTCTAATCGATTAACTAACATCGATTAACTTCTTTTTAACTTTAACACTAATCGATTAACTAACATCGATTAACTTTTTTTTCTTTAACACTAATCGATTAACTAAGATCGATTAACTTCTTTTGATAAACTACGTTTTCCGTTACAACTATTTCCTTTTTATAACGTTTACTTACCGTTACAAATATATCCTATTTATAACTTCTATTTACCGTTACAAATATTTCCTATTTATAACTTCTATTTACCGTTACAAATATTTCCTATTTATAACTTCTATTTATTTTCTAAATAAATATTCCTTTTCTATTTCTATTTATTTTCTAAATAAATATCCCTTTTATAAAACCGTGTTCGTTTTATAAATAATTCCTTTTATAAAATCCTGTGATTTTATAAAATTCCTTTATTTCAATATACATTGAAATATTTCTTTTTACATCCCAGGGTCTTTTATGATATTAAAATATCGAATAACAATGATCGACATCATTCTAACTCATATAATCCATAACAGATAATATATGACATCATACATCAACATATATGAAACGGTAAAATAAATGTTGAGGAATCCAGTCGGATTCCTCCAACCTGTCTCCCTGCATCACAGATGTTAAACAATATAGATAACATCACTTTTCAGTTCTATATGATACATTCTGTTAAACAGAATCAATATAGAAATTCAACTAACTGACTAGCAGTTCAATCAAACAGTCAATCAACCAATATCTAACAGTTCTAAAAATACAACATGAAATTATAAACTGTTCAGGGTTAGTGAGATTTACTCACATGGGACTATCATCGTTAACTAACGATAATTGTCGCTTGATTTTGATGGACGTCATATTTTCACCGTAAATCCAGACAAGCTCAGAATCATTTCCAACCAGTTCCATCGTCTAGTCTAGTGTGCGTTCAGACGATCCTGTCGGATCCTGGTTTGCTAAATTCTGATAACGCAGGTATAATATATTTAACACTACAAGTTATTGCGATATTTAAATTAACTTAAATTGAAACTTAACTAATTAAATTCATTAGGCCTTAACTTTTTCCTTAACGTCAGACTATTCCTCATAGTTGAAGCCCACACCCAAAACTGCAAATCTTCTTCTTCTAGTTTTGGAAAAACACTGCAGCTACTTTCTCGTTTGGAACAACCTGCTGCTCCGATACGCAAACACTCTTCTCCAATCACTCGGAGCAATCTGCTTCTCCTTCTTTCAGTCGTTCTACACACACAACAAATAACTTAGCACCTCTCAGCCATCTCAAACGTTCCACTTCCTTCAAATGCAAAACACAACAAATGTTTGCCCTAGAAAAATGCATGGCTCCAGCAAACAAAACATTCACCGCTTCCATGAAGACAGTACACCACTCCCGTATATTACCTGACCCGCCATTCATCTTATCAGCGAGCTCCATCCTCTTCGTTATCTCCTCTTTCTCAACAACAAACGAGACTATCGCACTCGAAACTCCGACTGTGCCGCTACCTTCAACCTGCAAGCACCACCGTATGAACACACCCTCCCCTGAGCACGTCCAGGCCTCGTACAAAGAAGCCCTCCACCAGACTCCGTGAATACAAGCACCAACAGCCCCCCCTTTCTAGCTTCCCTCACACATACTTCGATCAGCACCTTTCACTGGCGTCCAGGCCTTCATCGGAGCGGACTGGGAGATGTGCCTGAGCTGATACCCCCTTCGCCAAAAATCCGGCGTCACCCAGCTGCCTCGTTCATGAGCAAAGCCTCTCGACTTTAGCACCTTCGTGGCAAAACTGCAGCCACCTCGTCGCTTAAGACTTAACCACCTCCGGTCAATCACAGGGATCTCGATACGTTCCACAAGGTTGCAGCAGAAAATCTCGAATTTAAATGAGCCGATTTAATGTTTTTGTGTGGAATTAAATTCGAGATATACTGCTCGTAAGTTTTGAAGGGGTGGCGGCTCGAAAGTGTTTGGACTGAGGAAATGAATTTAGGTCTTAATGAAGTTGTACACGGGTATTTATAGTGTAGAAAAATACCTATATATTTTTGTTTTTCACTTGATCCGATCTGTGTGGCTGAGAGCACAAGTGTGTGGCTTGACTATGTTCACTAATTCCTTAGGATATTATTTTGCTTATATTATTTATCCGATCATTTGTAGTTACGTGATATTAAAGCCTCCGGGTAGGTGACATGAATTTTAATAAAGTTATGTATCCTTTTTCGTCAAACTCCGCTTGTCTACGGACTGATATAAAAATATCCTTGAGTCTAGTACTGTGTCGTGATTCCAAAAATATAATAATACCGGTAGTTTTGACTCATTTTGTGGAACCCCAAAATCGCTGATACAGGGTGCCAAATACTCCAAATAAAAACTGCTTATTTAATTAATTAAAAATTACAGTAAAATTCTAAAAATTAAATTACCGCTACGTCCCAAAAGAACCTCGTCTAAATTCAAACCCGATCTCTAGTTATATCGAATAAACCGTTACGGTCGATAAACGATTCTATAGCGACTATTCTGAAATTTGATTTGGACGTGCATCAAAATCTACATGACGAAATCCCGATTTTTCTCTTCCACTAGAAAGATATACTCCACCAGCTCCACACGTTTCTTGTTTCACAGAAATCCGATTTAAAACGAACTCTGTACATTCAGTTGAAGTTCAAATCGCCAAATAGCGAACTACAGCGCCATTTCGAGTTCGTTTATAATTATATTATAAACTATACGTTCAAATGCCGACGATTGAATATATTCGTTATTCAAATCCAATTCCAAGCTGAATTAAATATCATAGATGATCTGGTTCACACCATATCTTCATTTCGACCAAATTCTGATTATTTCATAATTAAATATATTATTATTTTAAATTAAATATTCATCATTATTTAATTCCTCGGCCATTAAATTCACTAACCCACCATTTCAACAATTAAATAAATTAATTATAATACCTCTGCCAGTGTGGGTCATTACATAAATATTTGTGTAAGAAACTTTAAATCTGCATTTAGATTTGGTGATTTATGGAAAACAACGAATAAAGGAATTATGTTCCAAATTTAAGGTTGGTAAACGAACATTGGATTTAAAGAAGAAATAAGATGGTAACGAGATTTAAGGAATTTAAAATGATTCCAACTTTATCATAAATTGACTTGACGACATTGGGAAGGAGATTTGAACTGAAACCGATATAGTTCATAGCTTTGTTTTAAGTACACTTATTATTTAGAAAGACCGGTATCGGATGCAAGTCTAGAAACCATTCCAAGTAATAATACGACGCTTTAAAGCAATTGAAGACATGGAAATGACGAATGAAGATCGAGAATCTTTGGATTTATTTGGATTGATTGCTGATGTCTCAAATCGGGTCGTACACCCGAAACGAGGTTATAAGCGGCATGAGGTTTGAATATATTTGAGGATTTTTGGATTTTGTTCCGTTCAGACCCAGAATGGACTTGTACGGATTGTGTTTCTAACATTGTAATTGACTACATAGAACTGAGTCCTGTTAATATATATCATATTTTTGGCAATAATTATTCCCTTCTCTAAGACATCAGGCTTAGAGGTTATGTATTGATTGAAATCAACGACATGTGGAAAATTGATAATGTGGCATACTCAAGTTATGGAATGAGCTGGTGATGATCAAAGCATGGCTTATTGAAGCGCAACTTTGTGTATACCACTACATCGATAAACCTCACACCCCGGATGATGAGAAACTATTGTTTAGGTTGTTGACATATACCTGATTTTGTGATTGATGGTTGTGCCGATGGTACCACTTGTGAACTTGGGGAATAGGGTATGTTCGGGGGTCCGAGTCTGGACGAAAACCGTTGATCTACCTCGCAACTTGTAGTTGGCGTCTGAGTCTGGATGAAAAAACCATGGTAGATTTCGTTTGTGTTCCTGATTGATGTTTTGTGCGAGGAATCATCAAGTTGGAAAACCAAATCTCTAATACACGACCCTACGGTTTTATTTGTATACCTATGGTGACACAGTAGGATGTGGGTGCTATGCCATCTAAGATTGATACATTTATTTTTGAAATGGTTTTCTACACTATGCACTAATAATACGAAAGAGGATTTTTACGTATGATGGCATTTTTGGTTATCATAAGATAAAACTCGCCTATTTGGTGTGTGCTTGCATTGTGTGATGTGGGATGAGCTTATGATAATTTCATTTTTTCAAAAGTCATTTTGAATTATATGCATGGGTAATCACATGGAATAAACCCATTCCGCATTAGCGGCGTGGTCCGGTGAATTTCCCAACTTTAAAACCATAAAATTAACTGTTTTATGTTCTCACACCAGTCCCATGACTGAACTGGAGTTTACTGTTCCTTCCTAAACTCCAGGTGCCCACTAATTTCCACACGGGCAGTTAGAGGTTTAGTTTTACAGTTATACACTCTTAAAGCGAGATTTGAGCGCTTTCTGAATTGGAGCTTCGAGCTAGAGTTGGGGTCTCCGCTATACCATATCGCTTCTTCCGCTGAGAGTATATTTATGTTTCCGCTACTATATGTATTAACTCTGATGTAATATTATATTATGATATGAAATGTTCAGTTATTTTTCTCAATATATGTTAGTACCCATAACAATCCGCCTTTATGAACGATTTAAGTTGGTTTAATTACCGGCAAAAACCGAGAAAAAAGACTGGTTGTTACAGTTGGTATAGATCTTTGGTTATACAAAGCTATGGGGTACGACATATTTTGAACGAAAGATAGAACTCATCAGAGTTATAATGTCTCATTCGAGATGGGGTTAGGAACAACCTAGGATGAGATTCTGGAATATTTCGTTAAGAAAGTGTATTGTTTCAAAACTAAGTAAATTATCTTGAAAAACATAATACAACTCTTAATAAGAATTTTCGAGTATTTTACTCGACGTCACGATTGGGCAACTACTATATGGAGATTTCAAATATATGCATGGCTAGCGTATATACGAAATCTTGTATATATTAGATAGATATAGAATAACACTCTAGTTGCTGGTGGATAATTATGTTGATGATCCGGACATCATTAGTATTTATTTTCGAGTTTCGAAAGTGGGATGACTATATGATTCTGATTGAAACGTCGAGAAATACTTCAGATAAGTGTTTGGATAAATTTTAACAAATAAATATGAACGGAAATGGATAAGCGTTTATCATGCTATATTGTCGACAACTGAAAAATAATAATTAAAAAGAAGTCTCACTTAAATAATTTTCGAAGTGCACTTAAGTAGGATAATTTATTAAGAAATCATATTTAGGATATGTTGAGATATCACCATATTTCAGAAAGATATTTAATCAAAGTGTAACAAACATCCAAGTGGGGGAGAAACTTCTTTTCCCTATTGAATCTATATGAGTGGAATGGAAATTATTTAATGAGTAATCATTTATAATGTAAAGGAAAACGAAATATTGAAGTAATACATAAAGTACACCTAATTGAACTACCTATGATCATATCCTTAGGTGCACTCGACTTTCCTATCTTGTCCTAGTTAGTTCCATCGTTTAAATTCGAACCTTTCATACCTAATTGTCTTATGAACTTGGCTAAGTATTTGATTCAAACCATCATACTTTTGGTGCTCATTTGATATTGAACTTTTATTTATGCATCCCTACTTGACTTAAACACATGGGATTTGACTTGCTCCATGTATATATAACTCCTCGTGCCACGCCTTGAACGAAACCAAGATCTGATTCGAAGTAGGTAATTTTGATTTGTCTAAAACCTTATGTTAACAGAACTTCACCAAATAAGCTTTGCACAGAAAATGGTAGGAATATAGAATTTAATAAGGAAAATCAGGACTTGAAACATTGATCCCGAAGGTTTGGCACTAAAATTTTAAATGAATCTCTAATATTTTAAAATTAATATTTTAGAACAAATTGTTCAAAATATTATATGACGAATCAGAGTAGTATAGCGAAAGCATGATGGTATTTTAAAATAAAGATGTTTACTGACTTCTTTGACCAGTTGAATAATGAAGATTTTCCAAAAATTTGAAACAAAGATGATCTTATATTGATTGGGTAAACGATTTAAAATAAGATTAGCCTTGAACTATTTTGAAAATAACGTTAGAACAAGGAAAGGTATTTGACTGTATGAATTATAAATAATCTCTAAGACATTGATTGAAGCTTTTGGAAATCTTTATGTGAAATCTATTTGGAAATCTTAAAATGTTTGAAACAATTTGAAATTGAAATTGATCTATGGAGTGCAAATGGATTTCTGAAACCTTAAAATGTAAAAGGTTGAATTTGAAAGAAATTAAATTTTGGAAAATTAATTTTCCTGATTAAATTTGATTTCCAAAGGAAAATTGCATGGTTATATGAATAATAGTTGGATGTTTCGAAATAAGTTGAAAATTTATGAGGTTGGATATGATTCTTAAAATCTTTGACCCAGTAAATTTCATTTATTTTGAAATATGAAGCATAAGTTGTATATTTGAAAGTCAAATTTTTATTTCCAAGCGATCAAATTTGATTTCCAATCATTTGGATAGGATAAAAAGGGTTTATGAAATGGTAAATAAAAAGGGAATTTCGATGACTTGAATCCTGATACTTTGAAATATTTGGAAACAATATTATGGTTAAAGTATTTATAAATTATGGATTGCGAAATGATTTACAACTTCGAGATATGAAATGATTTGGTTTATTCGAATAACCAATGACTAACTGAGGTGGGATTGGATTGCGTGCGAGGGGTGATACTTAGTAGCCCATCATATGGAAGAACTTCTCGAACCAATAACATATAGATTGATTTGATTTCATTAAAGAATGTTGAGATTTTGGAAACAAAATTGGTTTTGAAATCCCGAAGTAAAAGATTAAGGAAATATGTAGTATTTCAATGATTTCGAATGAAGACAGTATTCTAAGTTCGGAGAAATTATTTTGAGATTTTCAAATGTTTTGAAATATAACACTTTAATTTAACTTATCTAATTTATCAATCATCTCACTAAACTACTATATTTTGCATTGGTACTTATGGTTTTCCTACTTTAATCCCTTTTACATATATTAGTCTACTATTGTATTATCTACTTTCAACCAAGTTGCTAATTTTTTTATATTTTACCATTTTATTTTAACTTTTAAAGCTATCTCATGTTAAATCTATTTTTAACCAAAACTACTTATTACTAAGTAACTTTATCATTTAAACTACTTTTACTTTTACCTAGATTATTCTGCACTTTGAACATAGCTTTCTTTTACATTTTGTAAATTTCCTTAATTGGTTTATACAATGGTTTAAGTTTTGCTTAAATGTTAGTTTTAATATAAGAAGTTTTATTAATTTAGTAGTATGATAAAAAAAATAACCTATTAAGAACCATTGGATAGATTCGCAAGCTTATTAGGAATTGTATAGTATCTTGATCTTATAAGTTTTGTTTATATGTTGATATTAATAAATTTTATAAATAAGATTTTCCATTGGATGATGAATACAGTTCTCATGCTTCTTTAAAGACAATCGAGTACGTTCAGTGAATTATGTGACAAACTCCAAATGTTTAACAATGAACTTTTGAATATTTTACCATGCAAACAATGCTTGAAATGTTAATTGAATTTTTTAGCATATGTTAAAAGTTGTTTGGAGAAGACTAAATAAGTCGCGTTCTTGCGGCAGAGGCTTGAAGCCGTTGAAATGCACTAAGACAATCAAGAATACAGTAGAACTAACTACTACATTAAGAACTGTAACAACCGATATGTATAACGACCCGAACTTCCCCGTAAAGGAAAGCCCGGATTGAGTTGATAACACGACGAATCAGAACACAAACAGAAGAAAATTTCATTGATTTTTACAACAATTTACATCAGTGTACAAGAATACACAGAGTATCAACAAATAATATACATTTGGTAAATATTAGAGATTTACAAATTTAAACTGCAGCGGAAAATAATACAAAACACAACTGAAAGAGATATACGGATATAGAGCTTTCCGAATATCATTCTAGCTGTAAACTAGGATCCTGTGAATATAAATCTGCAAAACAAAAATAACTAGCTGCACATGTGGAAAATAGGGGCACCCAGAGTTTAGGTTAAAACAATAAACTCCAAGTCAGTCATGTGACTGGTGAGAGAACTAAAACAGTTATTTAAAACTTTACTTTAAAATCAGATATATCAAAGGACCACGCCGTATAACACGGAACGGGTTTCCTCCCAAGAATAACAGTGCATATGACAAAATAGCGTGGTGCTTTTTGGAAAAATGAATCTATCATAAGACCCAGGTCCCATCACACAATGCAACGCAAGCTGGAGGATAGGGTTTTCCCTTATAATAGCCAAACATGCTTTGAGATGACCCGAACCTCCCCGTGAAGGAAACCCAGGTTGACTTTGAGAACACGACAAATTAGAACACAAACAAAAGAACATTTCATTGCTTATTACAATAATTTCATCCAAATACAAGAATATACAAAGTATTTACAAATAATGTACATTTGATAAATATCAGAGATTACAAGTTACAATGCAGTGGAAAATAATACAAAACACAACTGAAAGGAATAAACGGACACAGAGCTTTCCGAATATCGTTCCAGTTATAAATCAGGATCATGTGAATATAAATCTGCAAAACCAAAACTACTAGCTGTCTGTGTGGAAAACAGAGGCACCCAGAGGTTAAAACAATAAACTCCAGATCAATCATGTGACTGGTGTGAGAACTAAAACAGTTATTAATCTTCATTTTTAAAGTAGGTAAATCAAGGGACCACACTGTATAACACGGAACGGGTTTCCTCCCAAGAATACTAGTGCATAAAACAAACAGCGCAATGCTAAATAAAGAACAATGAAGCTATAATAAGACCCAGGTCCCATCACACAATGCAACGCAAGCCAGAGGATAGAGTTTTCCCTTATAATAGCCAAAGAATGATTGATACGCTAAATTTCATCTTTTATTATTACTATAATTAAAGAAAACAACTTCAAATATAAGTGTATCAATCATAGACAGCATGGATACCATATATCATGTCGCCATACTAGTTCTACAATTAAAACTGCATGATGTCGTATTGGAAGTTGGATTTCCATTATGAACCAAGGCAAAGGATCGCCCTTACCGCTTCGAGACGCTCTAACCCGCCCCTCAGGACCCAGACTCAGGTGGGCCCTTGGATCTTCAGGGCCGGTCCACACGGAGTGGATTAAAATGCCTGAACATGCGTTTCCCCGCCCTATGGGGTGTAAATGAGCCAAATGACTCCATCGGTCCCGGATCGACCGATATAACCGAGGCGCCACGCTATCCATCATCCACATAAGTAAAATGCCAGGGCGTGCAAAACGCTGACACCACTCCTAACTAGAAGGAAATGCATGCCCTCCCTGAGCTCCTCTCCCGTTTCTGGTTCACACCGGTGTGTGAGGCTCGCGAATTAACACTACACAAAGCTACGCTATATTAAAGCCATGCTTTGATCATTAACCACAAGACTCTGCTTTTCAACAGAAGCCTTGATCATTTGCACCTCAGCATGCCACATAGGCAATTCATGTTATGCAACTGATGTCCATCAGTCACATAGAATGAAATCTGATGTCAGAGACACATCCATTTACAAGTTCGTTCTGGGTCTGAACGAAACCGGGGGCACCTTATTCCTCCCACATATGTCCAATACAGGGGAGAGGCCCTGACATATCCGTCAATCTCCAAGTACGTTTGGACGATCACCACTTATTACCTCGACTTGGTGTACAGCCCAATCAAGACATCAGTAATCATCCAAACGATATGAAGACCTCCGGTCTTCAACCACCGTCTTCATCCTCGACACATCGTCGAATCAGTTATTCAGAATGGGATAAACCCGGTCTTTCAGAATAACTCGCGTATATAATAAACAAGTGCTATAAAAACACAACATACGCCTCATTCCAATTCAGAATATTCTTTATTCAAATATTCTTATACTTTGGGAAAGGTTCCCATTAATTTTATCAAAGATAAATCCTTTAATTTATTCTTTAATCTTCCTTTAGATATCATTTCAATCTAATTAAAGATGAACTAAAACTCCAATTGGTTTTAATCTTCCCAAAAATCAATATTATTGGTTGTTTAACTTGTGAAAACATATCCTGTCTTTAACTGGGTTAAAGAACTAATGTCATTTAAAACACGGTTCACTATAAACCCAAAATCACATTCCATTCCATCAGCCTTTAACCGTAAATCAGCAAGTGAACAATTCCCTAAGTATTAACCTCTAAGGCCGATACCAACATCAGATCAATACCCAGGAAACCATTCAACTTAACTAATCTCCAGTTAGTTTCTGATTTTCTTTACTCCATTGGGCCTAAGAGGAGTATTATTAAAGATACCATTCACGACAACCCAAAATCTCATTTTATTGTTAATCGTGTTAAAGAACAAGTGTTATTTAAAACATCGTTCACGATAAACCCAAAGACCACTTTCAATTCAATTCCAATTAAGTATTAATTAATTGGTATACTTCATTAAATATAAATAAAAAGATTTAATCTTTTCTCAACTGGGTTTAAGAACAATGTTAATGAAGACACCATTCATGACACACCCAAACATTCCGTTATTTATGGAATCTTCACGGAAAAACAAATCAATATATAATCGATATCAATTTCCATATCCGACAAATAATATAAATGGAATAACGGCAACGCCTCTTAAATTCCATATGTACTAACAGTCTTCCTCCACAGAAGTTCACTTCGATTATTATCAAATCGAACTCCATTCAATTCTAGTTTAATATATTAAATTGGAAAACGTTACCTTGGAAAATTCCCGTTAAATCTTAATAAAAAGATTTATAAATCCCAAATCTGATTTCACTGTAAATCGGGTTAAAGAACGAATGTCGTTAAAAACACAGTTCGCAATAAACCCAATTCACATTAGCCTCTAACCATAAATTAGTCAGAGAACAATCCCCTAAGTATTAACCCCGAAGGCCGAAACCAACATCAGATCAATACAAAGGAAACCATTCAACTTAACTAATCTCCAGTCAGTTTCTAATTTTCTTAACTCCATTCGGTTCAAGAATAGTATTATTAAAGCTACCATTCACGACGAACCCAAAATCCAATTTGATATTAAATACAAGGCTCTGAATAGAAAATATACCGGCATATATTCAATATCAAATTCTGAAACCAACAGATATCGTATTGGAATAACGTTATATATATCTTCAGAATTCCTTCACAATCTCCGTATAATCACGAAATCCGATATCGAAATATTTCCAGCATAATTTCGATTCAAATCCATTCAAATTCAAATATTGGAAATCCTGGTTATTTTTAAAACCATTTCAAATCCAATTTATTTATTTTTAAAAATATTGGATTTATAATTCTAGTTCATAACTAGTTCATTTCGACAAAAACACATTTTTCCCTTTTCAAATATGGAATTTTTTAGCCTAATTCTTTCCAAATCATTTATTATGATTTTACACAAATTATTGATATTTTTAATAATTGTATCAAGGCCCGTACAGTCGATTTCCATAGACGGTCATCGAACTACACTTGCAACGACCTTTTCCAAATTTGATTTGGACATAATTCCAAATCCAACCGTTAGATTTCAAATCGCTAATATTCTTTAGAAAGCTCTTTTCGATACGAATCCAACAGTTCCTATTTTAGGAGAATCCGACGGTTGGATCTCTCGTAATGTCCGCTCGAAGTCAATGGTCAAAATTCGCAAACTGCCGCAGCGCGCCGCGTTCCTTTCAGGTCATTATATATATATATATATACATATATATATATATCATCGATTTCCTTTTTAAACGTATTTTATAAATCGTTTTAAATTCATTTTCAAAACGATTTCAACTTCATATTCAATTTCAAATCAAAATTGAATATTCCATATCATCGATATATAAATGATAATATTTTCAAAACATTAGATTTTGAAATCATTCCCTTTTCGATATTCATTATAAAAATGAATAAAATCAATACAAATATCATTCACGTTCAAATGGTGTCAATCTAATCTACACGGCTTTATATATTGAAATATATTCGTGTCCATCCCAAATCGGACATCAAAATCATATTTAGATTCTTTTACTGAATATTATTTTAAAATATTCATTATTTTAAAACATTCATTATTTTAAAATATTCATTCTTTCTGAACTAGAATCAGGCACAGTCAAATACCATATAATTTGATTATATGGATTTCATACAATACATGTACACAACAACAAACGATAACCCATCAACCATCACCCAAAGTACATTCTACACTGCATAAGAATCAAATATAAATATTTAACGTTTACAACAGCCTGTCAATCAATCAATTGACTTACCGCTAATTATTGGGACTAGTGTATGTCATATATCATCCCAATACCCATGTGGGGTTTCAAACAACAAATAATGAATTTTATTTGTGCAGTTGGGTTATATGTAAAATTTATCGTCCCAATCAATATCAGTCAAATGTGTGTACATAAACAAATAGTCCGATTTGTTTATAAATATTTATTTTATTCATATACACGTTAAAACTATATTTTTAACTATAAAATATTTTATTTCATTCCACGTCACACAATCAATTTTCACAACACATAAGTCAAACAAACAAGTCACCCATGGTCTGTGGACGACGGGTGTCGGGGGCTGCTAAGCACCGTCTGCTTCCTAGTATATATTTCAACTAGAAAATAAATACAAAGTGCGATGTTCTCACCTTGGGTTTCCACTCCGCCAGTTTTATTTCTAAACGATTTGGATTCCATTCGCTTTTAGTTGGTTCTATCGCAGTCTATTTCACACAGTTTCTATATTAAAAAAATAACATTTTTAATACAACACTATACAGATAAAAATCATATTTTTATATAACGTTACATACATTATAAAGATTACATTTTTATATCGACAAAAATCATATTTTTCTATCGACAAAAATCATATTTTTCTATTGACAAAAATCATATTTTTCCATCAACAAAAATCATATTTTTCTATCAACAAAAATCATATTTTTCTACCACGAAAAATCTAACCTTTCTCTAATGAAAGATCATAACTTTCTACTGCTAAAAATCATATCTTTGTGTGTAAAAATTATAATTTTATTTTCTATTCGTATATATATATATATAAAGATCTTATTTTTATTAACACAGATAAATAAAAATAATTATAAAAACTCACTTTTCTTTCTTTTAAAAATTCAAAATTCAACGCAGGAAGCTCCAAAGTCTTCGGCATGAGTTGTTGGAGCGGCGGTGGAAGGCTCAGGCGGCGGCGGGACTCTCAGGGGTGGTCGGTGCATATTTGAGGGGGGTTTGGGGTCTAGGCGGTTTCAAATTAGAGGAGAAGGAGGCGGAGGTGATTGGATGGCCAACGGAGAGGGGAGCTGTAGGGGAAAGCGCAACTGGGGGGAGGGTGGGGGTGCTGGAGTTAAGCGCAACCTCCTATCTCACGCTCGCGGTCTTCTTTAGGGGCGGGGCATTCGTCGACGTGGAGGAGGGGGTGAGGCGATGTCTGGCATGAGAAAGGGGTTCAGTTTCTCGATTTGGGGTAAAAAAGAGGGGGTCGCGTTCGTTTGGAAGAAAAGAGAGAAGACACGAGCGAGCGGAGGGGGAGATGCCGGAGGACCGCCGACGGTGGCGCGAAGGGGGCGGCGCCTTGAGGCTAGGGCTTCATGCCCATTTTTTTCTGAATTTGATTTAATCAGGGAGAGAGAGAAATATAGAGGGAGGGAGGTGTTTAAATATTTATATTAATAATTTAATATTATTATTTTTCCTATAAGAGTTGGCTTTTCATTCATACTCTAAACAACGCCCAATGACTATCGTCCCGAGCGTATTACCCCCATTTCGAACACAATGGGCTATGTTTCGTAAGCCAGTTTGGCTGTTTCGATTGGTTCCCATCAAAATCAAAATATAAATCTATATATTGAATTCGGACACACATTTCAATTTACCGGGGCCACATACGGACTCCAAAAATTCACGAAAAATATTTTCTAGCTTTGTATTGAAAATACGGTTCTAACAAAACTAGTTTCGTCAAATTTGGGGAATGTTTGTAAATGGCCATTTTCTGGTCGATCCATATTGACTGAAACTGTCAAAACATGTTTTACTTTGCCACGCTCACATATTGATTCGAAAAACCATGAATTTTGGAATCTAGCAATAATTCGACATCCCGGATCCAACAAAAGTGGTTTCGTCGAAAACGGAGGTCGTTTGCAAAATTTCCATTTTTAAGGGCCAAAATTCCATAGCGATTATTCTGAATTTTCAACTGGGCATAACTTTTTATCCCTGATATAAAATTTCAATTTTTCGGATTTGTTGGAAAGATATTCTCAAATAGATTCTAAAATTTTTGGTTTCGCTAAAATCCAGTTTATTTTGAATCCTGTACATTCATTTGAAATTTGAAATCGAATTTTCAAACTACCGCGCCATTTTCAATTCCTTTTATATTTAAAATAAAATATTTATATTCTAACGTCTATTTAAATAAATATATACGTTCTAATTCTATTCAAAATAAATTTCTTGTCGTTATTATTAAAAATAATTCATTTTAAATATTCAAAATTCATTAAAATTGCCAAAATAAAAATTTTAAATTGGTTCAGATTTTCCGGGTTGTTACAATCTCCCCCACTTAAAATCTTTTCATCCTAAAAAAGGAATGGAGCTGAATGTTGTTTTACAAACTAACTCAACTTTCATTATTTTCCTTATCACTTAAGTTTTTCAACTTTTCAGTTTCTCAGAACTTTTCAAATTTTCAAAAATTTGACTAACACCCTAAATTTTCGAAAAATTTCGCCATAACCTCCTTGTACAGGAGCACCGGGAAAATCCCTAAATCGCCATACAGGCCTTTTCAATCAAAAAGAAAAAGAAAAAGCCAAGCGGCTAGCCAATCGGCTCATAAAATCATTCAAAAACCCAAGAAATACAATAAAAATGTACCTATTTATCGGGTAAACAATTTTATTCCTCTTCTCTAGCCTCCTTGCTATGACCTGTTCAATTTATATACATGTATATGCATGCAATCTCAAACAATTTTCAATTCAGTTCAATATATGATACCATTTGGCTTAATGGTTCCAAATTCTAACCAATCAAAACAATAATCAAATAACACAATCAGCAATCAATTAGTTGATTAACGTTTCAAATTCATAATTTTTTTTAATATGTACAAAAATCTATTTTTGATGCCAAGTCACAACAATAGCCCCTATCTAGTTTTGGTCCCCATACCAGTCAATTGGAAATATATAGATAACACACTTTCGAAACTCGAACACCAATTCTGATGATGTTCGAACTATCATTAGAATCATCTCCGGGCGCCTAGAGTATGATTCTATATCTATCCAGTATACTAAAACTTCAAATACACATGGATCAGACGTATATGCAAAATCTTATATGCTTGATTGTCCAAATCAATATAAAAATAATATTCAAATACGTATAAACAGGTTTAAATTTTCAAAACAAAATTCGTTTTCATTTTTTATTTTAAAAATATCACTCTTCACACTCATTCTAGGATACTACTGATCCTATCTCTAACGAGTCATTCTCATTGGATATTACTAATCCAATCTCTGATGAATTCTTTCGTTCGGTTCTAATGTGTCTTGTTTTCGAGCTCTGTAAACCAAAGCTCTGATACCAAAATGAGACGACATGAGCCTCCCCGTGAAGGAAAGCCCGAATTGACCTTGAGAACATGACAAATCAGAACACAAACAGAAGAACATTTCATTGCTTATTACAAAAATTTCATTAGAATACAAGAATATACAGAGTATTTACAAATAATGTACATTTGATAAATATCAGAGATTACAAGTTGCAATGCAGCGGAAAATAATACAAAACTTAACTGAAAGGAATAAACGGCCATAGAGCTTTCCGAATATCATTCCAGCTGTAAACCAAGATCATGTGAATATAAATCCGCAAAACCAAAACTACTAGCTGTCCGTGTGGAAAATAGAGGCACCCAGAGTTTAGGTTAAAACAATAAACTCCAGGTCAGTCATGTGACTGGTGTGAGAAATAAAACAATTATTAATCTTTATTTTTAAAGTTAGGTAAATCAAGGGACCACGCCGTATAACACGGAACGGGTTTCCTCCCAAGAATACCAGTGCATAAAACAAACAGCGCAGTGCTAAATAAAGAATAATGAAGCTATTATAAGACCCGGGTCTAATCACACAATGCAACGCAAGCTGGCAGATAGGGTTTTCCCTTATAATAGCCAAAGAATGCTTGATATGCTAAATTTCATCTTTTATTATTACAATAAGTGAGGAAAACAACTTCAAATATAAATGTAACAATCGAAGATGGCATGGGTACCAAATATCATGTCGCCATACTAGTTCTACAATTAAAACCGCATGATGTCATAATTGGAAGTTGGATTTCCATCGTGAACCAAGGCAAGGGATCGTCCTTACCGCTTCGAGACGCTCTAGCCCGCCCCTCAGGACCCAGACTCAGGTGGGCCCTTGGATCGTCAGGACCGGTCCACACGGAGCCTGAACATGCGTTTCCCCGCCCTATGGGGCGTCAATGAGCCAAATGACTCCATCGGTCCCGGATCGACCGATATAACCGAGGCGCCTCGTTATCCATCATCCACATAAGTAAAATGCCAGGGCGTGCAAAACACTGACACCACTCCTAACAAGAAGGAAACGCATGCCCACCCGGAGGTCCTCTCCTGTTTCTGGTTCACATCAGTGTGTGAGGCTCACGAATTAACACTACATAAAGCTACGTTATATTAAAGTCGTGCTTTGATCATCAACCACAAGACTCTGCATTTCAACAGAAGCCTTGATCATTTACATCTCAGCATGCCACACAGGCAATTCACGCTATGCAACCGATGTCCAACAATCACACAGAATGAAATCCGATGCCAGACACACATCCATTTACAAGTTCGTTCTGGGTCTGAACGAAACCGGAGGCACCTTATTCCTTCCCCATATATCCAATACAGGGGAGAGGCCCTAGCATATCCGTCGATCTCCAAGTACGTCTGGACGATCACCACTTATTGCCTCGACTTGGGTGTACGTCCCAATCAAGACATAAGTAATCATCCAAACGATGTGAAGACCTCCGGTCTTCAATCACCGTCTTCATCCTCGACACATCGTCGAATCAGTTATTCAGAATGGGATAAACCTGGTCTTTCTGAATAACTCGCGTATATAATAAACAAGTGCTATAAAAACACAACATACGCCTCATTCCAATTCAGAATATTCTTTATTCAAATATTCTTATACTTTGGGAAAGGTTCCCATTAATTTTATCAAAGATAAATCCTTCAAATTTGTTCTGTAATCTTCCTTTGGATATCATTTCTGTAACAACCCGGAATATGGGGCCAATTTAAAATTTTCATTTTAGAGATTTTAGGGGTGTTTAAATATTTAAAATAAATTATTTCAAATAATTATGAATGGCAATTTACTTCGAGCAAAGCTTATGCAAACATATTCAAATAAATTACAAAAAGAATTAGAAATAGGATGGTAGTTTGAAAAGTCAAACTTGAACTTTGACTAACTACCCCGGGTGCAGAATAAACCAGATTTTGATGAAACGGAAAATATCTAAATCTGTTAATAAATATCTTTCTAACGAATCAGAAAAATCGAAGTTTCATAGCAGAAATCAAAAGTTATGGCCAAATGAATTTTCAGAAAGGTCGCTATAGAGAATATATCGCCCTTGAAAATAGACATTTTGCATACAACCTCGGAATTCGACGAAACCACTTTTGTTGGGTCCGGAATGTAAAATTATTGCTAGGTTTCAAATTTCATGATTTTTGAAGTTAATATGTGCGCGTGGCAAAGGAAAATGTGTTTTGGTCAATTTCAGTTAAATAGGATCGACCAGAAAATAGCCATTTTTCAAACAGTCTCAGAATTGGACGAAATAAATTTTGTTGGGATCGTATTGTCATAAGAAAGCCAAAAATAATTTTTCTGGATTTTTCTGACTTCGTACGTGACCCCGGTAAAATTAGAAAGTAAGTTCGAATTTAAAATAAAAGAATAAATTTGAAAATAATAGAAACATGCTTTTAACTTCAGAATTGGACTTCGGCAATAGCGCCATCGCGTTCAGAAGACGTCAAAACGTATTGTTCGACAGTTGTTGGGGTCCGTTTGAAGATCGTATGGGAAAACTCTAATTTTGGGATTAATTAAATAATTAAATAAAAGAAATACCCTAGAATATACAGTATAAATACGGGCCGTATACGCATCGTTCTTCTTCCATTTCAGAGCGCCGCCGAAACCCATAGAGCTCGAATTTTTGAGCTCCGATTCCTCCCAATCCATGGCGAATTAACCTATACCCCTTTGGACTTTTTTGAAGAACTTTGAAAGCTCTTTCATCTCCGACAAGAAGCACTTCCTCTCGCGCCCTGTAGCCCTCGATTTTCGTGGCCGAACCCGCCGCCTTCACACCCCCGCCGCGCCCACCAGTCACCGCTGCGCCACCCCCCCTCTTCCGGCGCACCTCCCCTCTTCCAAGCCGGACAACGTCAGCTAATTCGTTTCTGAAACAAACAAACATACAAAAAGATTTCTGCGATTAAAGATTTGAACAATATTAGGTTTCAAGGTAATTTCTGATTTCAGTTTTGCGACACTTTTAAACGTCGCTGCGCCAGTTGTTAAAAGTTGATTTTTCATTATTCATATGAACTTGTATTCGAAATCTTTCAGATCCGAAATCATTTTGAATTCAAACGCAAGATCTAATCAAAGTTAACAATTCATTTCCGATCCGGCCTTGGTGAGAATTTATTTTTAATTTAATTTAATTTATTTAATTATTAATTCTTAGTTATTAAAAATATTTATTGATAGATCTGCTATGTCGTGATATTTTAAATATGGACCTGAATTGTTTATACCGTATGATGTTAGATCTGCAAATCTAAATATTAGATCTGAATTTATTGATTAATTAGAATTAATTATTTGTTAATTTTATTGAATCATGCCTCGTTGATTTGTCATATGCCAATATAAACATCACCCTGTATATTACCTTGATGTGAATCGTTAGATTTAGTCATGTTGGTTTATTTGAATGTTATTGTTGATTGGATGTGACATGAAATACGATGTGGTAAATGGTAAAGGCTTAATCTTTACATTGTAAATAGAAAGACTAACTTTTTTTATATTGAATTTTTGATTGAAATTATTAAAGACTGAATTTTCAGTTGAAATATTAAAGATGTAAATTTTCATGAAAATATTAAAAGATGAAATTTTTCATGTAAATATTAAAGGATGGAAAATTTACATTGTAATTTAAGAATAAATTTTACATTGTAATTGAAAGATGAGATTTTTATATTAAAAATTAAAAGATATGTTCATTGTAAATAATAAAAGATATGATTTTTCATTGTCTATGAAAGGAATGAATTTTTGCAATGAATCATTAAGGAATGAATTTTTGCAATGAATTATTAAGGAATGAATTTTTGCAATGAATTATTAAAGAATGAATTTTTCAATGAATCATTAAAGAATAGATTTTTCATTAAATTATTAAGTAGGATTTACTTTGAGTATAAAAGTAGGACTTATAATGTAAAATTGAACGTTGAAATTAAGATGACTTTTTTTATATGTTATTTTAATGTATAATTGAACGCTGAAATAAAGATGACATTTTTATATGTTATTTTAATGTAAAATTGAACGATGAATTAAAGATGACATTTTTATATGTTGTTTGAATATAAAATGGAACGATGAATTAAAAATGACATTTTTATATAATTTTAGATGTGGTTATAATAAGGAATTTCACCGTATGAAAAGTATACATTTTTCTTTGTAATTAAAAAGTGAAATTTCATCGTATGTCAAAATTTACATTTTTATATGTAAATTATAAAGTGAATCAACGTTGTATGTTAAAAATTACATTTTTCTTTGTAATTAAAAGGTGAAATTTCATCGTATGTCAAAATTTACATTTTTATATGTAAATTATAAAGTGAATCAACGTTATATGTTAAAAATTACATTTTTCTTTGTAATTAAAAGGCGAAATTTCATCGTATGTCAAATTTTACATTTTTATATGTAAATTATAAAGTGAATCAACGTTGTATGTTAAAAATTACATTTTTCTTTGTAATTAAAAGATGAAATTTCATTGTATGTCAAAATTTACATTTTTATATGTAAATTATAAAGTGAATCAACGTTGTATGTTAAAAATTACATTTTTCTTTGTAATTAAAAGGTGAAATTTCATCGTATGTCAAAATTTACATTTTTATATGTAAATTATAAAGTGAATCAACGTTGTATGTTAAAAATTACATTTTTCTTTTTAATTAAAAGGCGAAATTTCATCGTATGTCAAAATTTACAATTTTATATGTAAATTATAAAGTGAATCAACGTTGTATGTTAAAAATTACATTTTTCTTTGTAATTAAAAGGTGAAATTTCATCGTATGTCAAAATTTACATTTTTATATGTAAATTATAAAGTGAATCAACGTTGTATGTTAAAAATTATATTTTTCTTTGTAATTAAAAGGTGAATTTCATCGTATGTCACAATTTACATTTTTATATGTAAATTATAAAGTGAATCAACGTTGTATGTTAAAAATTACATTTTTCTTTGTAATTAAAAGGTGAATTTCATCGTATGTCAAAATTTTCATTCTTATATGTAAACTATAAAGTGAAATGATATTGTATGTTGAAAAATACAATTTTTTTCGTAATTACAATGTAAATTAGATGTAGTGTTTGCATTGTAATTAAAAATCATATTTTTACAATGTAAATTAGACGTAGTGTTTGCATTGTAATTAAAAATCATATTTTTATAATGTAAATTAGATGTAGTGTTTGCATTGTAATTACAAATCATGTTTTCACAATGTGAATTAAGAGTAGAGTTTGCATTGTCATTAGAAATAATATTTTTATACGTAATTTAAAGAATTTGAGTGTATCAAAATTTACAATGTAAGAAAAAGATGAATTTAGGATGCGGTGATATTATTTTCATTTTTCAAATGAATTAAAAATTTGGTAAGTGTCGGTAGTTGTGTAGGGCGTCGTTTTAATCAAACGACACTATTGCGATTCAATGATTATATATATAAATATAATTAAAATTAAACGAATAGGGCGTGGTAGTTCGCGTTATGAAATCGTACTTTTAAACGACTATACAAGAAGATCCGACCGTCGTATTTTCTTGAAACTGAAACCGTTAGGACCGTCTTGGAAAAATCTTCCCAACGATATATGTTACGGTAAGATCCAACAGTTAGATTCGGAGAAATGTGAAAATCAAAATTATTAGAATGCAGCGCCATAGTCGCCTATGGACTTAAGGCGTCGTTATATTAAAATTTAATCATTTTAAATAATTAATATGGGAATGAATCGTTAATAATAATTATTAATATATAAGAAGGATTTCAATATATATATATATATATATATATATATATATATATATATATATATATATATATATACGAGGATTATTTGGAAAGACCGAGTTCTCTCATTCCAAATAATCAAACGACGTTACTTGAAGTATAAAGATGGTGAGTGAAGACCGTAAATCTTCCCTCGAATGGACAACGGTCGAGGCCTTGACTTGACTTGCTCCCAATTCAAAGGTCATGGTCATTGCCCAAACGTACGTGTTGATTTCACGGGTTTGGCTTTCGCTCAGACCCAGAGCATAAGCTACTAAATGGATTGTGTGTCTGAAATCATACTCTGTCAAATACCACGTTATTGATCTTTTGTCGAAGGTATGGATGTTTGGTGGCGGGGAATCTATTCTCTTGCTTAACACCCGTTCATATATTTCGGCAAAGGGTTGGTAGTACGGTATGGGGTGATGATGTGGCATGCTAAGGTGCATATAATCAAGGTTTTGTTGAAAAGCAGGCCATGTGGGACGATCGAAGCATAGCCTGTTTAGGCATAGCTTTGTGTACAACGTGACTTCGCGAGCCTCACACACCGGCGGAGTCTAAAACGGGAGAAGGGAACGCAGGGAGAGCAGCACGTTTCTTTCTAGCTAGAAGTGGTGATTGGGTTTTAACACGGCCCAACATTTTACTTATGTGGATGATGGAATGAGGCGCCTCGGATGATAGGTCCTATAGGACTGGGAAACGTGTGTTCAGGAATAACTAATCCGCAACTCGTACGGCGGACCGGCCCTGCAGCTTTCCAAGGGTTCATTGCGGGGGATCCTGAGACATTAGCTAGAGTGTCTCGAATCGGTAGGAGCTCCTCCCTAGCCTTGACTCATGATGGAAACCAAAATCCAAGTACGACCCTACGAATTTGATTGTATTACTAGTATGGAGGCATAGTAGTATGGGATACTATTCTTCCTAGGATTTCTACATTTACTTTGAAATGTTTTAATATATTAATAATAATATTAAACTCGTATTTGCCGTATTTATCATGTTTAATCACTATAAGGTAAAACCCTATCCTCTGGTGTGTGTTGCATTGTGTGATGGGACCTGGGTCTTATGGTTATTCCATTTTTCTAAAAAGCATAGCGTTGTTGTACGATTTACTTATCATTTATTCTGACATTTTCATGCACGGCAATCCATTAGAGTAAACCCGTTCCGCATTAGCGGCGTGGTCTTTGGATTTGCCATATTAATAGTAATTAATTAGCTAAGAATTCTCACACCAGTCCCACGACTGACCCGTTGTTTGTTTCCACCTTTTTGCAAACTTGGGTGCCCTCCTTTCTACACGGGCAGCCAAGTAAACAGGTTATTTTTCGCTTGGAGCCTTCCCTTTGGAGCTGCTTACTATTTCTCTTGGATTTGCTTGTGGAGAGGTGATGACTAAGAGTTGGAAGACTTATCCTCTGCTGCTTTTGCATTCTTCTCTTTCTTTTTATTTCAGACATTAAACTGGGTTTATTCCACGTTGTTTAAGTTGGAGTTGGAACTTATTTCTTTTCTGCGAATTTGATGTAATAATGTAGAATTCTATGACTGTGGATTTTCTGTGATTGACGACATTATATTTCTGTTGCTACGATGTTGTTACTCTATGAATTTCCTATGCTATTTTGTATCTATGATATGTATTATTGTATTTATGTTGTATTCTAAATGATTATTCCTTACTTTCATACCGTGGAAGTTTGGGGTCATCACAGTTGGTATCAGAGCTTTGGTTAAACTTAGCTTTGGGATATAGCATATTTACGATAATTCGTTTACATAGAATCACAATATTCTGTGGCGAACATTTCATGTGAATACATAATAGTCAGTCATTATATCATTATCTTTTATCCGTCCTTTTATCTTGATCAACTCTTCAAATCACCATTATTGTTGTTCTGACTCTTTCCTTGATCGTACAGAACTAACTAAAAATGAGTACCGCTGCCGCTAGAGCTAGAGCAAGGAGGCAGAATGCTGCTGGGATTGAGGAGGCTACTGTTCAGCAACCACCACCACCGCAGCCCTTTGATTTAGATAAGATGGCATAGAAGTACAAAAACATGGGAGGGGTGCCATTCAAGGGTACTGAGACTGTGACACAAGCTCAAGCTTGGCTAAGGAACTGTGAAAAGATTTTTGGAGGATTAGAGATGGAGGATCATAGGAAAAGACTAGTGGCTTCATGGCTGTTACAGGAGGAAGCTCAAAACAGGTGGGACACTGTCACTGTTGGAGGAATTGTAGACAATATGACTTGGACGAGGTTTAAGGAGCTTTTCAGTGACAAATATATTCCAAGGCAAGAGGTAGAGAAGCTACATGATGAGTTCGCCAATCTAAAGCAAGGCGACAAGACCATTTCAGAATATGTACGAAGATTTGAAGACCTCTCCCGCTATGCCCCTGAATTGGTTCAAGATGACTTTCAGAAGAATAAGAGATTCATAAATGGGCTTGTGAGGAAGTATATTGATAGAGCCACTGCCCACATCGACCTCTCTTTCAATAGGCCGGTGGAGTTCGCTTGTCGTTATGAGGAAAATGATAGGAAGAATTCTCAACAAGACAGGGAAAGGAGCTTAGCTAACAACAAGAGGAAACAAATAGAGAAGAAGACTGAGGGAAACAACTCTGGAGCTGCTAAGGGGCGCGATAAGTCAAAGGTGCAATGCTACAACTGCCAAAAATTTGGGCACTACAGCAAGGACTGCAGGAATCCTAAGAAGGTCCGAAGCAACGACACCAAGGAATGTTGCAATTGCCACAAAAAGGGTCACATCAAGCCAAACTGTCCGCTGTTGAAAGCAGCGCAAGTAGCACATGTGTATGAAGGGGCAAGTGCACCATCTTCTTCCGCTCCTACTTCTTCCGAAGGAGCAGGTAAGCCTGATGTTTTAGACGGTACCATTTCTGTTAAAAATATCCCTGTTACTGCCTTATTTGATACAGGTGCATCGAGAAGCTTTATTTCTAGCAATGCGGTTCAGAAATTGAAACTAAAGCAAAGAAGTCTCAAAGAACCCCTAAATGTTCACAACCCTATAGGAGGTTCTACCACTCTAGATTTATTTTGTAAAGTGCCCGTATCTTACTCCTATTTCAAATTTCCATTTAATTTGATCATTATGAATTTCTCCGAGTTTGATATCATCCTCGGTCTCGATTGGCTGACCAAATATGACGCTGAAGTGTTATGTTCAGAAAGAGTGGTTAAGGTGAACACAGGTTTCGGAAACACTGTTGCTATACCTTGCCATGGGCTGAAATCTGACAGAAAGGCATTCTGGTCTTCCCTAGAGATTACTCCCATTTCCTTAGAAAATATTCCCATGGTCAAAGACTACGGGGATGTATTTGAAGAGGTGGACAGCCTACCCCCGCAAAGGGAAATCGATTTCAGGATTGATCTTGTTCCTAATGCAAGACCTGTAGTTCATGCTATCAGAAGGATGACTCCTAAAGAAAAGGAATAATTGCAAACCCAAACCAAGCAGCTTCTGTGGAAGGGACTCATCCGACCTAGCTTTTCAAATTGGGGTGCAGCTGTGGTGTTTGTCCCCAAATTGGATGGTACGCTAAGACTTTGTTTCGATTACCGCGATTTTAACAAACAAACATTGAAGAACAAATATCCCTTGCCCCGCATAGATGATTTGTTGGACCAATTGAATGGAGCCAAGTTGTTTTCAAAGATGGGCCTAGCCACAGGTTTCCACCAACTCCGCATAGCTGAAGAATGCATACCTTTGACCGCCTTCAGGGGTCCTGATATATTCTACGAATGGTTAGTGATGTCGTTCGGTCTATGTAATGCTCCAGCCTACTTTGTTGACTTGATGAATAGGGTCTTCAGGGAGGTCCTAAATAAATTCGTCCTAGTCTTCATTGATGATATTCTAATCTATTCTAAAACTAAGGAGGAGCATGAAGGGCATTTAAGGGAAGTGTTGGAAATTCTGCGACGAAATGTTCTAAAAGCAAAGTTTTCCAAATGCACATTTTGGCAAGAGGAAGTAAAATTCTTGGGCCATGTTGTGTCAAAAGAAGGAATCGCAGTTGATCCAAGTAAAATTGCTGCCATTGGAGATTGGAAGCAGC
Source organism: Allium sativum (assembly GCA_030737875.1). NCBI lineage: Eukaryota > Viridiplantae > Streptophyta > Magnoliopsida > Asparagales > Amaryllidaceae > Allium > Allium sativum. The sequence goes on from CM060926.1 coordinate 613,534,286, forward strand.
CCAGTACACCCACTGAAGTAAGAAGCTTCCTAGGTTTGGCCGGATATTATAGAAAATTTGTCGAGGGTTTCGCCAAGTTGTCTAGCCCATTAACAAAGCTTACCAAGAAGCATGCCAAGTTCAATTGGACATCAGATTGTGAGGAGGCATTCCAAAAGCTAAAGGTGAGTTTGACTACTGCTCCCGTACTCACCATCATCTATGGCAACCAAGATTTAAAGGTCTACACAGATGCTTCTCAAAGTGGTGGTCTTGGTGCGGTGCTGATGCAAAAGGGCAGAGTTGTTGCATATGCAAGCCGTCAGTTAAAACCGCATGAGAAAAATTATCGTGTCCATGACTTAGAGTTGTTGGCCGTAGTCTTTGCTTTAAAAATTTGGAGACATTATCTTTTGGGCGAAAAATTTGAATTATACACAGACCATCAATCTTTGAAATATCTCTTCGATCAAAAGGATCTGAATTTAAGGCAGCAACGATGGCTAGAATTTCTGGCGGCCTACGATCTTGACATCTTATATACACCAGGGAAAGCCAATGTTATGGCAGACGCACTTAGTAGAAAGGAAGTGATTGTCGCAAGCCTCATCATCACCCCTTCTTTGATTGATAAGATCGCCTCTCTTCAGAAAAGTGATTCTTTTATTCGGAAAATGATTGAAAGAATTCAAGGAGGTGAAAACACGGACTTCCAAATTGATGAAAAGGGAGTTCTCAGATTGCACGGGTGGATTTGTGTTCCAAGTGTCCCCGAGCTCATAAGAGAAGTTTTAGATGAGGGTCACAAATCAAAGCTTTGCATCCACCCCGGTGTGAGCAAAATGTATCAAGACTTAAAGCGCACATTTTGGTGGAGGTCTATGAAGAGGGATATATCCATTTATGTGAGTAGATGCCCCACATGCCAACAAGTAAAAAGTGATCAACAAAAGCTGGTAGGGTTGTTACAGCCATTAGAAGTTCCAGATTGGAAGTGGGACCAAGTCTCCATGGATTTCATAGATGGTCTGCCTCGTACTAGGAAAGGAAATGACAGCATATGGGTGATCGTGGATCGCTTCACCAAGTCCGCTCATTTCATACCTGTCAAATCCACTAGAACTGCTCAAAGTCTGGCGCAAATTTATTTCAAAGAAATCATCAGGCTTCATGGCTAATAAAACTAAATCTATCCTTCTCTTCATAATTTGAATGGGAATTTTCTTTTGCAAAATAAATATTAATTTTTTCTTTCTCACAGAGTCCCTAGTAGCATCGTTAGCGACCGTGATCCTATCTTTGCTAGTAAATTTTGGGAAGCATTCCAAAATGAGTTGGGAACGAAGTTGAATCTCAGCACCGCGTATCACCCTCAGACTAACGGCCAGACTGAGCGAGTGAATCGCATTCTTGAAGATTTATTGCGAGCTTGCATACTCGATTTTGGAGGTTCTTGGGAGGATCACTTGCATTTAGTTGAATTCTCGTACAACAATAGCTATCAAGCAATTTTGAAAATGTCCCAATTTGAAGCCTTATATGGTAGGCCGTGTAGATCGCCAGCTTGTTGGGTTGAAAAAGGAAATCGGCTTGTGTTGGGTCCAGACATGATCCGAGAAGCTTCGGACAAAGTTGACTTTATTAAGAAGCGACTATTGGCTTCCCAAAGTAGACAGAAAAGTTATGCAGATGTAAGAAGGCGAGAACTAGCTTTTGATGTGGGTGACTATATCTATCTGAAAGTCGCTCCAATGCGAGGTGTTATCCGTTTTGAAAAGACAGGAAAATTAACACCTAGATTCATCGGCCCTTTCCCTATTCTTGAAAAGATTGGCACCCTAGCATATAGAATTCAGATGCCAGACTGGTTGCCTGGAGTGCACGATGTATTCCATGTATCTCAACTTCGAAGGCATGTCCATGATCCAGATCTGATTGGGGAAGAAGCAGCACAGCAAGATTTGGAGATTACCCCAAGCCTTGCAGTGAGAAGAGAACCACTAAAAATTATTGGCAAGGAGACTAGGAAGCTGAGAAATAAAAATATCAACTTAGTCAAGGTGCAATGGAGCGGTGATCCTAGAGACTGCACTTGGGAAACCGAGGAGAGTATCAAACAAGCCTATCCCAATTGCAGAGTGGACATCCCTGATTAGTTTTATTTTGAGGTATGCTTAGAATATTTTCCATTCTTTATGTTGGTTCCTACCCTTCTACTCTTCTCTATTCCTTTTCGAGGACGAAAAGTTCTTAAGCGGGGGAGACTGTAACAACCCGGAATTTGGGGCCAATTTAAAATTTTCATTTTAGAGATTTTAGGGGTGTTTAAATATTTAAAATAAATTATTTCAAATAATTATGAATGGCAATTTACTTCGAGCAAAGCTTATGCAAACATATTCAAATAAATTACAAAAAGAATTAGAAATAGGATGGTAGTTTGAAAAGTCAAACTTGAACTTTGACTAACTACCCCGGGTGCAGAATAAACCGGATTTTTATGAAATGGAAAATATCTAAATCTGTTAATAAATATCTTTCTAACGAATCTGAAAAATCAAAGTTTCATAGCAGAAATCAAAAGTTATGGACAAATGAATTTTCAGAAAGGTCGCTATAGAGAATATATCGCCCTTGAAAATAGACATTTTGCATACGACCTCGGAATTCGACGAAACCACTTTTGTTCGGTCCGGGATGTAAAATTAATGCTAGGTTTCAAATTTCATGATTTTTGAAGTTAATATGTGAGCGTGGCAAAGGAAAATGTGTTTTGGTCAATTTCAGTTAAATTGGATCGACCAGAAAATAGCCATTTTTCAAACAGTCTCAGAATTGGACAAAATAAATTTTGTTGGGATCGTATTGTCATAAGAAAGCCAAAAATAATTTTTCTGGATTTTTCTGACTTCGTATGTGACCCCGGTAAAATTAGAAAGTACGTTAGAATTTAAAATAAAAGAATTAATTTGAAAATAATAGAAACATGCTTTTAACTTCAGAATTGGACTTCGGCAATAGCGCCATCGCGTTCAGAAGACGTCAAAACGTATTGTTCGACAGTCGTTGGGGTCCGTTTGAAGATCGTATGAGAAAACTCTAATTTTGGGATTAATTAAATAATTAAATAAAAGAAATACCCTAGAATATACAGTATAAATACGGGCCGTATACGCATCGTTCTTCTTCCATTTCAGAGCGCCGCCGAAACCCATAGAGCTCGAATTTTTGAGCTCCGATTCCTCCCAATCCATGGCGAATTAACCTATACCCCTTTGGACTTTTTTGAAGAACTTTGAAAGCTCTTTCATCTCCGACAAGAAGCACTTCCTCTCGCGCCTTGTAGCCCTCGATTTTCGTGGCCGAACCCGCCGCCTTCACACCCCCGCCGCGCCCACCAGTCACCGCCGCACAACCCCCCTCTTCCGGCGCACCTCCCCTTCTCCAAGCCGGACACCGTCAGCTAATTCGTTTCTGAAACAAACAAACATACAAAAAGATTTATGCGATTAAAGATTTGAACAATATTGGGTTTCAAGGTAATTTCTGATTTCAGTTTTTTGACACTTTTAAACGTCGCTGCGCCAGTTGTTAAATGTTGATTTTTAATTATTCATATGAACTTGTATTCGAAATCTTTCAGATCCGAAATCATTTTGAATTCAAACGCAAGATCTGATCAAAGTTGACAATTCATTTCAGATCCGGCCTTGGTGATAATTTATTTTTAATTTAATTTAATTTATTTAATTATTAATTCTTAGTTATTAAAAATATTTATTGATAGATTTGCTATGTCGTGATATTTTAAATATGGACCTGAATTGTTGTAAGGACCCGTAACTTCCCCGTAAAGGAAAGCTTCGGATAGTTCGAGAACAAGCCACAACAGGACACATACAGAAGAACATTTCATTGTTAATTAAAACAATGCATCAGATTACAAGAATATACAGAGTATAAATGAATATTACACAGAAATATCAGAGATTTAAATTACATTTAAATACATAGCAGCGGAAAATAATACAATACACAACTAGAAGAGATATACAGATACAAAGCTTTCCGGATATCGTTCCAGCTGTAAACCAGGATCCTGTGAATATAAATTTGCAAAACCAAAACTACTAGCTGCCCGTGTCAAAATAGGGGCACCCAGAGTTTAGGTTAAAACAATAAACTCCAGGTCAGTCATGTGACTGGTGTGAGAACTAAAACAGTTATTAATCTTTATTTTAAATCATTAGGTAAATCAAGGGACCACGCCGTATAACACGGAACGGGTTTCCTCCCAAGAATACCAGTGCATAAAACAAACAGCGCAATGCTAAATAAAGAAAAATGAAGCTGTTATAAGACCCAAGTCCCATCACACAATGCAACGCAGCCGAGGATAGGGTTTTCCCTTATAACAGCCAAAGAATGCTTGATACGGTTAAAACAAATCGTTTGATACTATTATAAGTGCATAGTGTATAAAACAACTTCAAATCATAAGTATCAATCATAAGCGGCATGAGCGCCCCATCCCACTATGTCGCCATACTAGTTCTACAATTAAAACCGCAAATGTCGTATTTGGAAATTGGATTTCCATCTATGAACCGAGGCAAAAGATAGTCCTCAACCGATTCGTGACTCTCTAGCCCGAGCCACAAGCAAGCGCGCAGGCAAGCCTTTAGATCGTCAGGGCCGGTCCACCGATGTGGATTATTATGCCTGAACACTACGTTTCCCCACCCTATGGGGTGTAAGTCTGGTCCGTCTGCCGACCAGAATGCATCGGCCGAAACCGATATAACCGAGGCGCCTCGCAACAGCAACAACCACATAAGTCAAACTCGTCAGGGCATGTAAAACCACTGACGCCACTTCTAGCTAGAAAGAAACGCAAGTCCTCCCTGAGGTCCGTTTCCCGTTTTTGGTTCATACCGGGTGTGAAACACGCGAAGTAAACGTTACACAAAGCTACGCCACAAAGGCCGTGCTTTGATCATCACCACAAGACTTTGCTTTTCAACAGAAGCCTCGATCAATTGCCACTTAGGCATGCCACACAGGCAATTCACTCCATGCGTTTGATATCCATCAATATATAACCCCTGAGCTCGTACGTCTCAGAGAAGGGCGTTAAGCAAGAGAATAAATTCTCTGCCGCCAAACAGATATATATTTAATAGAAATCAATCACACAGACTAAAATCCAATGTCAGACACACAGTCCATTTACAAGTCCGTTCTGGGGCTGAACGAAACCGGAGGCACCTAGTACCCCGCATATCCATCGATCTCCAAGTACGTCTGGACGATCACTAACTGTTTCCATCTTCTTGGGTGTACAGCCCAATCAAGATCATCAGTAATCACCCAAACGACGTGAAGACTTCCGGTCTTCGACCACCGTCTTCATCTTCGACTTATCGTCGTATCAGTTATTCAGAATGGGATAAACCCGGTCTTTCCGAATAACTCGCGTATATTTTTAAAAAGTGTTACACAAACACAACATACGCCTCATTCCAATTCATCAGTCACTAACCGTAAATTAATCAAGAGAATAATTTCCCAAATATTAACCCCGAAGGCCGAAACCGATATCAGATCAATATCCAGAAAACCATTCTGCTTGGCTAACCGACAGTTAGTTTCTAAATTTCACATTCATAGGGAAAGGTTCCCATTAATTTTATCCAAGATAAATTTCTTGAATTTATTCTTTAATCTATTTTTGAATATCAATTCAAACTAGTCGGGATTAGCGAACCTTACCGAAGTAATCATTTATTTTAATTTCCCAATCCCAACCTATTCATCCCATGAAGTAAAACTGGTAATACTTCATATCTAACACCACAGTGTTATCGGTAAATTCAATTACCATTTCACGTTCAAATCTAATTAAAGATTTAACTATCGCCTGGAGCAAAACTGGTGATACTCCATTTTCGATCATTTCAATCTAATTAAAGATTCATTAAAACTCCACTTAGTTTTAATCTTCGACTGGGTTAAAGAATCAGTGTCATTTAAAACACGGTTCACGATAAACCCAAAATCACATTCCATTAATTATCGGGTTAAAGAACAAGTGTTATTTAAAACACTGTTCACGATAAACCCAAAAATCAATATCAATTCAATTCCAATTAAATATTATTTAATTGGTACACTTCATTAAATCTAAATAAAAAGATTTAATCTTTTCTCAACTGGGTTCAAGAACAGTGTTAGTGCAGACACCATTCACGACAAACCCAAATCACATTTGATATTCAATATAAGGCTCTGAATAGAAAATATATCGGCTTATATTCAATATCAAATTCTACGATTAACAAATGTCGTATTGGAAATAACGATATAAATATATATCTTTCAAATTTCCATAACAACATCTGTATAATCACGAATTCCAACATCGAAATATTCCGAAGACAATTTCGATTCAAATCCATTCCAATGCGATCATTGGAAATTTTGGTTATTTTCAAAACCCTTTTCGAATTCAATTTATTTATTTAAAAATAAATAGAATTATAATTCTAGTTCAAAACTAGTTCATTTCGATAAAAATCTATTTTTATCTTTTCAAATATGGAGTTTTTCATCCCAATTCTTCTCAAATCATTTCTTATGATTTTACACAAATTATTACTATTTTTAATAATTTTATCAAGGCCTGTACAGTCGATTTCCATCAACGGCCATCGAACTGCACTTACAGCGACCTTTTTCAAATTTGATTTGGACGTAACTCCAAATCCAACCGTTAGATTTCAAATTTATAATATTCGTTAGAAAGCTCTTTTCGATACGAACCCAACGGTTCCGGTTTTAGGAGAATCCGACGGTCGGATCTCCCGTAATGTCCGTTTGAAATAAATGGTCGAAATTCACGAACTGCCGCGGCGCGGCGCGTTCTATTCAGGCCATTATATTATATATATAATATATATAATATATACTTCGTCGATTTCTATTTAAAACGAATTATATAAATAGTTTTAAAATCGTTTCAAAAGCAATTCCAACTTTCTTTTCAATTCAAATCAAAATTGAATTCTTCTTTATAAATTCGTTTTAAAATTCATTTCTATTCAATTCAAATTTTAATTCAATTTGAATTCATTTCAATTCACTTTCAATTCAATTTGAATTCGTTTTCAATTCAATTCATTTCGAAATCGTTTTCAATTCAATTCATTTCGAAATCGTTTTCAATTCAATTCATTTCGAAATCGTTTTCAATTCAATTCATTTCGAAATCGTTTTCAATTCAATTCATTTCGAAATCGTTTTCAATTCAATTCATTTCAAAATATTCGATTTCGAAATCACTTTTCAATATTCATTTTAAAATGAATAAAATCGATATAAATATCGTTCACGTCAAAATGGCGTCAATCTAATCAACACGGCTTCATAAATTTCTATTTTCAAATATTCTATTTCAAATATTTCTTTTTCAAAATAGTTGTTATTATCAAAATATTTCGTTCAACACATGACCAATCTCAATGGATGAGTACTGTCAACACATGAACCTTTATTTTATAATATTCTTTATTTTTCAAATTGGAATGAAGCCCAATCAATAACCATATAAAGTTAATTATATGGATTCCATACAACAAATGTATATAATAGCAACGATAGATAATCAACCATCAACCAAAGTGCACTACACTGTATAAGCATCAAATATAGATATCTAACGCTTATAACAGCCTGTCAATCAATCGATCGACATATTTAATCAATCAGGATGAGTGAGATTCATATTTCATCCCAACACCCATGTGGGGTTTTCAAACAATCAAACACAGATTTTAGTTGTGCAGTTGGGCGATGTGTAAAATTTATCGTCCCAATCAATATCAGTCAAATCAGTGTATATAAACAAATCGGTCGATTTGTTTATAAATATTTATTTATTCACTTTCACGTTAAAAATTATATTTTTAATGATAAAACATTTTATTCAACCTATGAATATTCTATTCGGTTCATTTATTCAATAAAATGATATTTTTATTTTTCTAACATATTTTAGAAAATTTCGGCGGCATAACGGCACGATACTAGAAACGGGACAAGGCCTAGCCTTATCCCCGGACTAGTGAAGGCCCACGCCATTCACATATCAATCAAATTCACCAAACAATCAAATTCAAATCAAATCATCAAACTAATTTATGCAACCAAACAAACAAGTCCATGGTCTGTGGACGATTGTGTCGGGTGCTACTAAGCACCGTATGCATCCTAGTATATATATATATATAAAACTAGAAAAGAAATTGAAAGGTGAGAAATTCTCACCGAAAGCTATCCTAACTCCATGGCACTTCTAATGCAGGAAATCTTCACTGTTCTTGTCTCTTATCACTTTCTTCGCCCGTAGCCACTACATATATAAAAATCGAATTTTTACTACGTTATTCAATATATAAAAATCACATCTTTATTTCGATGTTCAGTATATAAAAATCACATTTTTACTTTGATGTTCAATATATAAAAATCATATTTTTATTTCTATGTTCAATATATAAAAATCATATTTTTATTTCTATGTTCAATATATAAAAATCATATTTTTATTTCGATGTTCAATATATAAAAATCATATTTTTACTTCGATGTTCAATATATAAAAATCATATTTTTACTTCGATGTTCAATATATAAAAATCATATTTTTACTTCGATGTTCATATATAAAGATAGACGCTTTATTCTATATAAAAATATATTTTTATATTTCTACTTCATGTATAAAGATCGAATTTTTATCATGCTATCCTCCCTATAAAGACTTCGCCTTTTCACATATAAAGATTGAACCTTTTCAAATATAAAGGTCGAACCTTTATGTTAATAAATCTCTTCTTTTTTATACAATGAAAAATCAAGTTTTTATTTGCTACTCTATAATGAAAATTCTATTTTTAAATTAAAAATCACTTCTTTTATACTTCGCTATATAAATAGAAATAATATTTTTATATTCTCAAAATCACATCTTTATTCATTTCAAAATTGAACCTTTTTGCATATATATATACTGAAATTAAAAATTGAACTTAAAAATTAAAAATCACCTCTTGCTGGTGGGGTTTGCTGCTGTGTAGCGGGGCGGAGGGGAGTGCTCGCGGAGGTCGGACTATCGGCGTTAGGGCCTGGTCTTCGCGGTGGAGGGATTGGGCGCGGCTGTCATACGGCTTTGAGGGCGATTTGAAGTAGAAGAGAGAGAGAACGAGGGGGTCGAGGGTGGAGCGGAGGTGCGGTTTGGGTGGGGGTGCGATCGAGGTCGCAGGCGAGGGGGAAGAGAGGGGGGTCTCCGATGAGGCGCGGTGGCCCTTGGGGAGGGCGGCGGCTCCTCCCCGCCTTCGTCGCCTCCGTCATCTTCTTCTTCTCTTTTTTTTTCTAGAATGAAACGAACGGGGGGGGCAGAAAGATAAAGGGAGGAGAGTTTTTTTTTTATTTAATTATTAAATTCAACCTAAAGTTGACTTTTTCATACGACCTCGAAACGAGGCCCACCGCCTGTCGTCCCTAGCGTTTTACCCCCATTCCGAACACAATGGGATGTGTATCGTAAGCCGATTCGATTGTTACAATCAGTTTCCTTTGAATTTACATTTAAATCACTATATTGAATTTTAAACGTACATTTCAAATTACCGGGGTCACATACGAACTTTAAAAATTCCAGAAAAATATTTTCTAGCTTCGTATTGACGATACGGTCCTAACAAAACTAGTTTCGCCGAATTCTGAGACAGTTAGAAAAATGGCCAATTTCCAGTCAATTAAAATCAACTGAAACTGGTCAAACGCGTTTTCCTTTGCCACGCTCACATATTGAATCGAAAAATTATGAAATTTGAAACCTAGCAATAACTTGACACCACGGACCCAACAAAACTGGTTTCGTCGAAATCCGAGGTCATTTGCAAAATGTCCATTTTTAAGGGCCTGAATTCCATAGCGACTATTCAGAATTTTCAACTGGACATATCTTTTGATTCCCGCTATGAAATCTTGATTTTTCGGATTCGTTGGAAAGATACTATCAATTAGATCCTAATGTTTTTGGTTTCACTAAAATCCGGATTGTTTTACACCCGGTATATTCAATTGAAGTTTGAAATCGAATTATCGAACTACCGCGCCATTTTCAATTCTATTTAAAATTATATATAAATATTTATATTCTAACGACGACGTATATAATATATACGTTCGAATTATATTCAAAATAAATTTTCGTCGATATTATTTAAAATAATCTATTTTAAATATTCAAAATTCCTTAAAATCGCCAAAATAAAAATTTCAAACTGGCTCGCATTTTCCGGGTTATTACAATTGTTTATACCGTATGATGTTAGATCTGCAAATCTAAATATTAGATCTGAATTTATTGATTAATAAGAATTAATTATTTGTTAATTTTATTGAATCATGCCTCGTTGATTTGTCATATGCCAATATAAACATCACCCTGTATATTACATTGATGTGAATCGTTAGATTTAGTCATGTTGGTTTATTTGAATGTTGTTGTTGATTGGATATGACATGAAATACGATGTGGTAAATGGTAAAGGCTTAATCTTTACATTATAAATAGAAAGACTAACTTTTTTGTTATATTGAATTTTTGATTGAAATTATTAAAGACTGAATTTTCAGTTGAAATATTAAAGATGTAAATTTTCATGAAAATATTAAAAGATGAAATTTTTCATGTAAATATTAAAGGATGGAAAATTTACATTGTAATTTAAGAATAAAATTTACATTGTAATTTAAGAATAAATTTTACATTGTAAATGAAAGATGAGATTTTTATATTAAAAATTAAAAGATATGTTCATTGTAAATAATAAAAGATATGATTTTTCATTGTCTATGAAAGGAATGAATTTTTGCAATGAATCATAAAGGAATGAATTTTTGCAATGAATTATTAAGGAATGAATTTTTGCAATGAATTATTAAAGAATGAATTTTTCAATGAATCATTAAAGAATAGATTTTTCATTAAATTATTAAGTAGGATTTACTTTGAGTATAAAAGTAGGACTTATAATGTAAAATTGAACGTTGAAATTAAGATGACTTTTTTTTATATGTTATTTTAATGTATAATTGAACGTTGAAATAAAGATGAAATTTTTATATGTTATTTTAATGTAAAATTGAACGATGAATTAAAGATGACATTTGTATATATTGTTTGAATATAAAATGGAACAATGAATTAAAAATGACATTTTTATATAATTTTAGATGTGGTTATAGTAAGGAATTTCACCGTATGAAAAGTATACATTTTTCTTTCCAATTAAAAGGTGAAATTTCATCGTATATCAAAATTTACATTTTTATATGTAAATTATAAAGTGAATCAACGTTGTATGTTAAAAATTACATTTTTCTTTGTAATTAAAAGGTGAAATTTCATCGTATGTCAAAATTTACATTTTCATATGTAAATTATAAAGTGAATCAACGTTGTATGTTAAAAATTACATTTTTCTTTGTAATTAAAAGGTGAAATTTCATCGTATGTCAAAATTTACATTTTTATATGTAAATTATAAAGTGAATCAACGTTGTATGTTAAAAATTACATTTTTCTTTGTAATTAAAAGGTGAAATTTCATCGTTGTCAAAATTTACATTTTTATGTGTAAATTATAAAGTGAATCAACGTTGTATGTTAAAAATTACATTTTTCTTTGTAATTAAAAGGTGAAATTTCATCGTATGTCAAAATTTACATTTTTATATGTAAATTATAACGTGAATCAACGTTGTATGTTAAAAATTACATTTTTCTTTATAATTAAAAGGTGAAATTTCATCGTATGTCAAAATTTACATTTTTATATGTAAATTATAAAGTGAATCAATGTTGTATGTTAAAAATTACATTTTTCTTTGTAATTAAAAGGTGAAATTTCATCGTATGTCAAAATTTACATTTTTATATGTAAATTATAAAGTGAATGAACGTTGTATGTAAAAAAATACGTTTTTCTTTGTAATTAAAAGGTGAATTTCATCGTATGTCAAAATTTACATTTTTATATGTAAATTATAAAGTGAATCAACTTTGTATGTTAAAAATTACATTTTTTTTTGTAATTAAAAGGTGAATTTCATTGTATGTCAAAATTTACATTTTTATATGTAAACTATAAAGTGAAATGATATTATATGTTGAAAATTACATTTTTTTTCGTAATTACAATGTAAATTAGATGTAGTGTTTGCATTGTTTTTACAATGTAAATTAGATGTAGTGTTTGCATTGTAATTAAAAATCATATTTTTACAATGTAAAATAGATGTAGTATTTGCATTGTAATTACAAATCATGTTTTCACAATGTGAATTAAGAGTAGAGTTTGCATTGTCATTAGAAATTATATTTTTATACGTAATTTAAAGAATTTGAGTGTATCAAAATTTACAATGTAAGAAAAAGATGAATTTAGGATGCGGTGATATTATTTTCATTTTTCAAATGAATTAAAAATTTGGTAAGTGTCGGTAGTTGTGTAGGGCGTTGTTTTAATCAAACGACGATATTGCGATTCAATGATTATATATATATATATATATATAATTAAAATTAAACGAATAGGGCATAGTAGTTCGCGTTATGAAATCGTACTTTTAAACGACTATACAAGAAGATCCGACTGTCGGATTTTCTTGAAACTGAAACCGTTAGGACCGTCTTGGAAAATTCTTCCCAACGATATATGTTACGGTAAGATCCAACGGTTAGATTCGGAGAAATGTGAAAATCAAAATTATTGGAATGTAGCGCCATAGTCGCCTATGGACTTAAGGCGTCGTTATATTAAAATTTAATCATTTTAAATAATTAATATGGGAATGAATCGTTAATAATAATTATTAATATATAAGAAGGATTTCAAAATATATATATATATATATATATGAGGATTATTTGGAAAGACCGAGTTCTCTTATTCCAAATAATCAAACGACGTTACTTGAAGTATAAAGATGGTGAGTGAAGACCGTAAATCTTCCCTCGAATGGAAAATGATCGAGGCCTTGACTTGACTTGCTCCCAATTCAAAGGTCATGGTCATTGCCCAAACGTACGTGTTGATTTCACGGGTTTGGCTTACGCTCAGACCCAGAGCATAAGCTACTAAATGGATTGTGTGTCTGACATCATACTCTGTCAAATACCACGTTATTGATCTTTTGTCGAAGGTATGGATGTTTGGTGGCGGGGAATCTATTCTCTTGCTTAACACCCGTTCATATATTTCGGCAAAGGGTTGGTAGTACGGTATGGGGTGATGATGTGGCATGCTAAGGTGCATATGATCAGGTTTTGTTGAAAAGCAGGCCTTGTAGGACGATCGAAGCATAGCCTATTTAGGCATAGCTTTGTGTACAACGTGACTTCGCGAGCCTCACACACCAGCGGAGTCTAAAACGGGAGAAGGGAACGCAAGGAGAGCAGCACGTTTCTTTCTAGCTAGAAGTGGTGATTGGGTTTTAACACGGCCAAACATTTTACTTATATGGATGATGGAATGAGGCGCCTCGGATGATAGGTCCTATAGGACTGGGAAACGTGTGTTCAGGAATAACTAATCCGCAACTCGTACGACAGACCGGCCCTGCAGCTTTCCAAGGGTTCACTGCGGGGGATCCTGAGACATTAGCTAGAGTGTCTTGAATCGGTAGGAGCTCCTCCCTAGCCTTGACTCATGATGGAAACCAAAATCCAAATACGACCCTACGAATTTGATTGTATTACTAGTATGGAGGCATAGTAGTATGGGATACTATTCTTCCTAGGATTTCTACATTTACTTTGAAATTTTTTAATATATTAATAATAATATTAAACTCGTATTTGCCGTATTTATCATGTTTAATCACTATAAGGTAAAACCCTATCCTCCGGTGTGTGTTGCATTGTGTGATGGGACCTGGGTCTTATGGTGATTCCATTTTTCTAAAAAGCATAGCGTTGTTGTACGATTTACTTATCATTTATTCTGACACTTTCATGCACGACAATCCATTAGAGTAAACCCGTTCCGCATTAGCGGCGTGGTCTTTGGATTTGCTCTATTAATAGTAATTAATTAGCTAAGAATTCTCACACTAGTCCCAGTACTGACCCGTTGTTTGTTTCCACCTTTTTGCAAACTCGGGTGCCCTCCTTTCTACACGGGCGGCCAAGTAAACAGGTTATTTTTCGCTTGGAGCCTTCCCTTTGGAGCTGCTTATTATTTCTCTTGGATTTGCTTGTGGAGAGGTGATGACTAAGAGTTGGAAGACTTATCCTCTGCTGCTTTTGCATTCTTCTCTTTCTTTTTATTGCAGACATTAAACTGGGTTTATTCCACGTTGTTTAAGTTGGAGTTGGAACTTATTTCTTTTCTGCGAATTTGATGTAATAATGTAGAATTCTGTGACTGTGGATTTTCTGTGATTGACGGCATTATATTTCCGCTGCTATGATGTTGTTACTCTATGAATTTCCTATGCTATTTTGTATCTGTGATATGTATTATTGTATTTATGTTGTATTCCAAATGATTATTCCTTACTTTCATACAGTGGAAGTTTGGGGTCATCACAATTTCAATCTAATTAAAGATGCATTAAAAATCCACTTGGTTTTAATCTTCCCAAAAATCAATATTATTGATTGTTTAACTTGGGAAATCGTATCCTGTCTTTAACCGGGTTAAAGAACCAATGTCATTTAAAACATGGTTCACTGTAAACCCAAAATCACATTCCATTCCATCATCCTTTAACCGTAAATTAGCAAGTGAACAATTCCCTAAGTATTAACCCCGAAGGACGAAACCAACATCAGATGAGTACCCAGGAAACCATTCAACTTAACTAATCACCAGTTAGTTTCTGATTTTCTTAACTCGATTGGGCCTAAGAAGAGTATTATTAAAGATACCATTCACGACAACCCAAAATCTCATTTTATTGTTAATCGGGTAAAAGAACAAGTGTAATTTAAAACACCGTTCACGATAAACCCAAAGACCACTTTCAATTCGATTCCAATTAAATATTAATTAATTGGTTTACTTCATTAAATCTAAATAAAAAGATTTAATCTTTTCTCAACTGGGTTTAAGAATAGTGTTAATGAAGACACGATTCATGACACACCCAAATCACATTCCGTTATTTATGGAATCTTCACGGAAAAACAAATTAATATATAATCGATATCAATTTCCATATCCGACTAATAATATAAATGGAATAGTGGCAACGCCTCTTCAATTCCATATGTATTAACAGTCTTCCTCCACAGAGGTTCACTTTGACTATTATCAAATTGAATTCCATTCAATTCCAATTTAATATATTAAATTGGAAAACGTTACCTTGGAAAATTCCCATTAAATCTTAATAAAAAGATTTATAAATCCCAAATCACATTTCACTGTAAATCGGGTTAAAGAACGAATGTCGTTAGAAACACAGTTCGCAATAAACCCAATTCACATTAGCCTCTAACCGTAAATTAGTAAGAGAACAATCCCCTAAGTATTAACCCCGAAGGTCGAAACCAACATCAGATTAATACCCAGGAAACCATTCAACTTAACTAATCTCCAGTCAGTTTCTAATTTTCTTAACTCCATTCGATTCAAGAACAGTATTAATATAGATACCATTCACGACGAACCCAAAATCCAATTGATATTAAATACAAGGCTCTGAATAGGAAATATATCGGCTTATATTCAATATCGAATTCTGAAACCAACAAATATCGTATTGGAATAACGATATATATATCTTCCAAATTCCTCCACAATATCCGTATAATCACAAAATCCAACCAGCATAATTTCGATTTAAATCCATTCCAATTCATATATTGGAAATCCTGGTTATTTTTAAAACCATTTCAAATCCAATTTATTTATTTTTAAAAATATTGGATTTATAATTCTAGTTCATAACTAGTTCATTTCGATAAAAACACATTTTTCTCTTTTCAAATATGGAATTTTTCAGCCCAATTCTTTCCAAATCATTTATTATGATTTTACACAAATTATTGATATTTTTAATAATTTTATCAAGGCCCGTACAGTCGATTTCAATAAACGGTCATCGAACTGCACTTACAACGACCTTTTCCAAATTTGATTTGGACATAATTCCAAATCCAACCATTAGATTTCAAATCGCTAATATTCGTTAGAAAGCTCTTTTCGATATGAACCCAATAGTTCCGGTTTTTGGAGAATCCGACGGTCGGATCTCCCGTAATGTCCATCCGAAGTCAATGTTCGAAATTCGTGAAGCGTTCTATTCAGGCCATTATATATATAATATATATTTTATATATATTTCATCGATTTCCTTTTAAAACGTATTTCATAAATCGTTTTAAATTCGTTTTCAAAACGATTTCAACTTCATTTTCAATTTCAAATCAAAATTAAATATTCCATATCATCGATATATAAATGACAATATTTTCAAAAGATTAGATTTTGTAATCATTCTCTTTTCGATATTCATTATAAAAATGAATATAATTGATACAAATATCGTTCACGTTCAAATGGCGTCAATCTAATCGACACGGCTTTATATATTGAAATATATTCGTGTCCATCCCAAATCGGACATCAAAATCATATTTTGATTCTTTCACTGAATATTATTTTAAAATATTCACTATTTTAAAATGTTCGTTATTTTAAAATATTCATTCTTTCTGAACTGGAGTCAGGCACAGTCAATTACCATATAATTTGATTATATGGATTTCATATAATACATGTATACAACAACAACGATAACCCATCAACCATCACCCAAAGTGCATTTTACACTACATAAGCATCAAATACAAATATTTAAAGCTTACAACAGCCTATCAATCAATCGATCGACATACCACTAATTATTGGGACTAGTGTATGTCATATATCATCCCAATACCCGTGTGGGGTTTCAAACAACAAATAATGAATTTTATTTGTGCAATTGGGCGATGTGTAAAATTTATCGTCCCAATCAATATCAGTCAAATGTGTGTACATAAACAAACCGCCCGATTTGTTTATAAATATTTATTTTATTCATATACACGTTAAAACTATATTTTTAACTATAAAATATTTTATTCCATTCCATGTCACACAATCAATTTTCACAACACGTCAATCAAAAAAACAAGTCATTCATGGTCTGTGGACGGCGAGTGTCGGGTGCTGCTAAGCACCGTCTGCATCCTAGTATATATTTCAACTAGAAAATAAATTCAAAGTGTGAAGTTCTCACCTTGGGTTTCCAATCCGCCAGTTTTATTTCAAAACGATTTGGATTTCATTCGCTTTCAGTTGGTTCCATCGCAATCTGTTTCACACAGTTTCTATATTAAAAAATCACATTTTTTAATACAACGCTATATGGATAAAAATCATATTTTTATATAATGTTACATACATTATAAAGATTATATTTTTATATCGACAAAAACATATTTTTTTATCAATAAAAATCATATTTTTCTATCAACAAAAATCATATTTTTCCATCAACAAAAATCATATTTTTCTATCCACGAAAATCATATTTTTCTATCACGAAAAATCTAACCTTTCTCTAATGAAAGATCATAACTTTCTACTACTAAAATCTTATCTTTATGCGTAAAAATTATAATTTTATTTTCTATTCGTATATATATATATATATATATATATAAAGATCTTATTTTTACTAACACAGATAAATAAAAATAATTATAAAAAGTCACTTTTCTTTCTTCTAAAAATTCAAACTTCGACGCAGGAAGGTCCACGCTTGCGGTCTTCTTCAGGGGCGGGGCGTTTGTTGACGTGGAGGAGGGGGTGAGGCGATGTCTGGCGTGGGAAAGGGGTTCGGTTTCTCTATTTGGGGTTAAAAAAGGGGGGTCGCGTTCGTTTGGAAGAAGAGAGAGGAGACAGTAGCAAGAGGAGAGGGAGATGCCAGAGGACCGCTGGCGGTGGCGCGAAGGGGGCGGCGCCTAGAGGCTAGGGCTTCGTGCCCTTTTTTTTAATTTGATTTCATCAGGGAGAGAGAGAAATAGAGAGGGAGGGAGGTGTTTAAATATTTATATATTAATAATTTAATATTATTATTTTTCCTATAAGAGTTGACTTTTCATTCAAACCCTAAACGACACCCAACGACTGTTGTCCCTAGCGTATTACCCCCATTCCGAACACAATAGGATATGTTTCGTAAGCCATTTTGGCTGTTTCGATCATTTTTTGTCAAAATCAAAATATAAATCTATATATTGAATTCGAACACACATTTCAATTTATCGGGGCCACATACGGACTCTAAAAATTCTTGAAAAATATTTTCTAGCTTTGTATTGACAGTACGGATCTAACGAAACTAATTTCGTCAAATTTGGAGACCGTTTGAAAAATGGTCATTTTATGGTCGATCCAAATTGATTGAAATTGTCAAAACACGTTTTACCTTTCCACGCTCACATATTGATTCAAAAAATCATGAATTTTGGAATCTAGCAATAATTTGACATTCCGGATCCAACAAAAGTGGTTTCGTCGAAAACGGAGGTTGTTTGCAAAATTTCCATTTTTAAGGGCCAAAATTCCATAGCGACTATTCTGAATTTTCAACTAGGCATAACTTTTTATCCCCAGTATGAAATTTTAATTTTTCGGATTCGTTGGAAAGATATTCTCAAATAGATTCTAATATTTTTGGTTTCGCTAAAATCTGGTTTATTTTGAATCCGGTACATTCGTTAGAAATTTGAAATCGAATTTTCAAACTACCGCGCCATTTTCAATTCCTTTTATATTTAAAATAAAATATTTATATTCTAACATTGATTCAAATAAATATATACGTTCTAATTCTATTCAAAATAAATTTCTTGTTGTTACTATTAAAAATAATTCATTTTAAATATTCAAACTTCATTAAAATTGCCAAAATAAAAAAATTTAATTGGTTCAAATTTTCTGGGTAATTACATGCTTGGTTAAAACAAATCATTTGGATACCATTATAGTGTAAAGTGAATAAAACATCTTCAAATATAAATGTATCAATCCTAGACGGCATGGGTACCATATATCATGTCGCCAATACTAGGCTCTACAATCAAAACCGCAATGTCACGTATTGGAAGTTGGATTTTCGTCTGTGAACCAAGGCAAGCGATCGTCCTTACCGCTTCGAGACGCTCTAGCCCGAGTCTTAGGCAAGTACTCTGTCAAGCCATTGGACTGTCAGTGCTGGTCCACTCGATGTGGATTAAAATGCCTGAACACTACGTTTCCCCGCCCTTTGGGGCATAAATCTGGTCTATGTAAAGACCATATCATCCATCGGTTCCGCAGAGACTGATATAACCGAGGCACCTCACTACCCATCATCCACTTAAGTAAAACATATGGGCGTCCCAAACCCAGACACCACTCCTAGCTAGAAGGAAACGCATGTCCTCCCTGAGGTCCTTTCCCATTTTTGGTTCACACCGGGGTGTGAGGCTCGTGAATTAATGCTACACAAAGCTATGCTATATTAAAGCCGTGCTTTGATCATCAACCACAAGACTCTGCTTTTCAACAAAAGCCTTGATCATCTGCATCTCAGCATGCCACACAGGAAATTCACGCCATGCAACTGATATCTATCAATCACACAGAATGAAATCCGATGTCAGACACACATCCATTTACAAGTTTGTTCTGAGTCTGAACGAAACCGGAGGCACCATATGGCTCGTTAGGTCCTTGCATATCCGGTGGATCTCCAAGTACGTCTGGACGATCACCGCTTATTACCTTGTCTTGGGTGTACAGCCCAATCAAGACACCAGTAATCATCCAAACGAAGTGAAGACCTCCGGTCTTCAACCATCGTGTTCATTCTCGACATACCGTCGAATCAGTTATTTAGAATGGGATAAACCTGGTCTTTCTGAATAACTCGCGTATATAACAAACAAATTCTATAAAAACACAACATACGCCTCATTCTAATCCATAATGTTCCTTTATTCAAATATTCTTATACTTTGGGAAAGGTTCCCATTAATTTTATCAAAGATAAATTCTAAATTTATTCTTTGATCTTCCTTTGGATATCAGTCCAAACCAAATTAAGGTTTATCCAAACTAGTCGGGTTTAGCGCACCTTACTGAAGAAATCATTTGTTATATATCCTAATCCTAACCTATTCATCCCATGAAGTAAAGCTGGTAATACTTCATATCTAACACCACGGTGTTATCGGTAAAATTATATACCATTTCACGTTCAAATCTAATTAAAGATTTAACTATCGCTTGGAGCAAAACTAGTGATACTCCATTCTCGATCATTTCTTGGATTTGATAATTTTAGTTATCAAATTCACCTTTCAATCTATTTAAAGATTCATTAAAACTCTAATTCAGATTTAATTTCCAACAATCATTACTTAATGATTTTTCCAATTCAGGAAATAAATCCTATCTTTAACTGGGTTAAAGAACTAATGTCATTTAAAACACAGTTCACGATAAACCCAAAATCACATTCCATTAATTATGGAATTTTCACGGAAAAACAAACCAATATATAAACGATATCAATTTCCGTATTCGACTAAAATTATAGATGGATTAATGGCAAAGACTTTTAAATTCCATACATTTTATTAGTCTTCCTCCAAAGAAGTTCATTTCGATTATTATCAAATCGAATCCCATTCCATTCTAATTTATTTAACTGGAAAACTTTACTTTGGAAATTCCATTAAATCTTAGAATAAAGATTTATAAATTCCAAATCACATTTCACTGCAAATCGGGTTAAAGAACGAATGTCGTTAGAACACAGTTCACAATAAACCCGAAATCACATTCCATTTCAATTCCAATTAAATGTTCATTAATTGGTAATTCTTCTTTAAATCTTAGTTAAAAGACTTATTCTTTTCACATGGGGTTTCAGAACAGTGTTAATGAAGACACCATTCTATCAGTTTCTAACTGCAAATTGGTAAGAGGACAATTCCCTAAGTATTAATCCCGAAGGTCGAAACCAACATCAGATCAATACCCAGGAAACCATTCAACTTAGCTAACCTCCAATTAGTTTCTAATTTCCTTAACTCCATTAGGTTTAAGAATAGTGTTAGTGAAGACAACATTCACTACAAACCCAAAATCCCATTTGATATCAAATACGAGGCTCTGAATATAAAATATATCGGCTTATATTCAATATCAAATTCTGAATTTAACAATCATCGTATTGGAATAACGATATATATATCTTCCAAATTCCTCCACAATGCCTATATAATCACGGAATCCAATATCAAAATATTTTGACGATAATTTCGATTTAAATCCATTCCAATTCATACATTGGAAATTCGGGTTATTTTTAAAACCATTTCAAATCCAATTTATTTATTTGAAAATATTGGATTATAATTCTAGTTCATAACTAGTTCATTTCGATAAAAATCTATTTTTATCTTTTCAAATATGGAATTTTCATCACAATTCTCTCCAAATCATTTCTTATGATTTTACACTAATTATTGATATTTCTAATGATTTATCAAGGCCCGTACAGTCGATTTCCATAAACGGCCATCGAATTGCACTTACAACGACCTTTTCCAAATTTAAGTTGGACATAATTCCAAATCCAAACGTTAGATGTCAAATCTCTAATATTCTTTAGAAAGCTCTTTTTGATACGAACTCAATGGTTCCGGTTTTAGGAGAATCCGATGAACGGATCTCCCGTAATGTCCATTCGAAGTCAATGGTCGAAATTCGCGAACTGCCGCAGCGCAGCGCGTTCTTTTCAGGTCGTTATATTTTATATATAATATATATTTCGTCGATTTCCATTTAAAATGTATTTTATAAATTGTTTTTAAATTCATTTTCAAAACGATTTCAACTTCATATTCAATTTCGAATCAAAATTGAATATTCCATATCGTCAATATATAAATGATAATATTTTCAAACTTCAGATTTTGAAATCACTTCCTTTTCGATATTCATTATAAAAATGAATAAAATCGATATAAATATCATTCACGTCAAAATGGCGTTAATCTAATCAACATGGCTTTATATGTTTGAATATATTCGTGTCCATCCCAAATTGGATATCAAAATCAGATTTTGATCTTTTACTGAATATTATTTTAAAATATTCATTATTTTAAAATATTCATTATTTTAAACTATTTATTCTTTCTGAACTGGAATCAGACACAATCAATTACCATATAATGTTATTTATATGGATTTCATACAACACATGTATCGAACAACAATGATAAACTATCAACCATCATTCAGAGTGCATTCTACGCTGCATAAGCATTAAATATAAATATTTAACGCTTATAACAGTCTGTCAACCAATCGATTGACATACAACTAAACAATTAGGATTAGTGTACGTCAAATATCGTCCTAATAGCCGTGCGGGGTTTCAACCAACAAATAATGAATTTTATTTGTGCAGTTGGGCGATATGTAAAATTTATCGTCCCAATCAATATCAGTCAAATCAGTGTACATAAACAAATCGTCCGATTTGTAAATGAATATTTATTTTCATTCATATATCCATTATAAATTATATCTTTAACTATAAAATATTTATTTAACCATGAATATTTTACATTCCATTCCACATTACAATCCATCACAACAACACAATTCAATCAAACAAACAAGTAGTCCATGGTTTCTGGACGACGGGGAGCAGTTCATATATGTAGTTATAAAATAAATAACTGTACAGAAATTATGGTGAGAAGTTATCACCTTGGGGATCCACCCCTCCCTTATCTATTTCTGAACGGTTCGGATTTGCCCAAAATTCCAATGCGATCTTTTTCCGCTGTTCATAGTAAAAATTGCATTTTTTAATATGATGTTTATTTTAAAAATCACATTTCTATAATGGCGCTTCATATATAAAAATCATATATTTTTACAATGCTTCTTTCTATAGAAAATTTATATTTTTATATCTCTACTTCTTATATAAAGATTAAATTTTTATTTCGCATCATATATAAAAAAAATCGAATTTTATTGCAACTTCAAAATGAAAATCTAATTTTTCTACAATGAAAAATCTAATTTTTTAATGAAAAAACTAATTTTTCTTTTATGAAAAAACTATTTTTTCTTTAATTAAAAATCAAATCTTTTTTAATTGTCATTCATATGATAAAACCATATTTTTACATAAACAAAACTCACATCTTCATACTAATAAAAACCATAACTTTATATAGCTAAAAATTATTACTTTACCTAATTAAAAATCGCATCTTTACTAACATAAAGATCGTATTTTTCTAAACTAAAATCGTATTTTTACTAACATAAAGATCGTATTTTTCTAAACTAAAAATCGTAGCTTTTATATTTTAAAGAATCCCAACTTTAAAAAAATAAGTTAAGCTAAAAAAGGTAAATTAATTAAAAATTTACAGCTCAAATTTGGAAGGGGGGTCTGCGTCTGAGGTGAAGGGGGGAGGTGTGCTTCGCGGCTCAAGGTAAAAGCGGCGCTGGCGGTTTAAGCGGAGCTCGGGATTCGATGGCGACGGCGTCGACTTCGCGAGGAGGTGCTGATGGGCGACTTCGGGTCTCGCGAGGGGGGACTGGTCTTCGTGATGGCGGCGGATGAAGGGGGAAGGGGAGTGGAGATCGACGGAGGGTGGAGGCACGTTGATCCGTGGCGGCACGATAGGGAGGCTAAGGAGAAAGTGACGGGGATTTTTTCTAAAAGGGGGATAAACGTTTGATCGTTGAAATTAAATAGAGGTTAAGTAAGATTATATATATATAATATATTTTATTATTAATTAATTCTCAAAATTATGGTTTTATGTATGAACCCCAAATCCAACCCAATGAATGTCTCCCCTACCAAATTACCCCCATTCCAAACACAATGGGATATGTCGCATAACCCAATTCGGCTGTTTCAATCAGTTTCCGCTAAATTTAAAATATAAATCATTATATTTTAAATTTAAATGCACATTTTAATTTACCGGGGCCACATACTGACTCCAAAAATTCCAGAAAACTAAATCTGGCTATGTTTTGACGATACGGTCCTACAAACCTAATTTCATCAAATTTGGAGACCGTTTGAAAAATGACCATTTTCTTGTCGATCCAAATTGACTGAAATTGACAAAACAACGCTCACATATTGATCCCAAAAAATTATGAAAAATTGAATCTAGCAATAATTTGACATTCCGGATCCAACAAAACTAGTTTCATCGAAAACGGAGGTCATTTGCACAATGGCTATTTTTAAGGGCTCTATTTCCATAGCGACTATTCTAAATTTTCAATTGGACATAACTTTTAATTCCCACAATGAAATTTTAATTTTTCAGATTCATTGGAAAGATATTTTCAAACAGATTCAAATATTTCTGGTTTCACCAAAATCCGGTTTATTTTGAATCCTGTACATTCATTTGAAATTTGAAATCGAATTTTCAAACTACCGCGCCATTTCCTATTCCTTTTATAGTTAAAATAAATAATTATATTCTAACTTCGATTTATATAAATATTTCTATTCTAATTCTATTCAAAATAAATTTCTCTTCGTTATTATTTAAAATAATTCATTTTAAATATTCAAAATTCATTAAAATTGCCAAAATAAAAATTTTAAATTGGTTTTGGATTTTCGGGTTGTTACAATCTCCCCCACTTAAAATATTTTCGTCCTCGAAAAGGAATGAAGCTAAAGGTTGTTTTAGAAACCAACTCAACTTTCAGTTTGGCTTTTGTTCTTCAACTTTTCAGTTTCTAGGAATTTTCCAATTCTTCAAAAATTTGGCTAACACCCTGAATTTTCGAAAAATTTCGCCATAACCTCCTTTGTACTGGGAGCACCGAGAAAATCCCCAAACCGCCACATAGGCCCTCTCATCTCAAAAAGAAAAAGAAAAAGCCAATCGGCTCATAAAATCATCCAAACCCAATAAATTAGTAAACATGCACCTATTTGTCGGGCATACAATTTTATTCCTCTTCTCTAGCTTCCTTGCTATGATCTGTTCAATGTATATACATGTATATGCATGCAATTGCAAACAATTTTCAATTCAATTCTACATTTGATTCAATTTGGCTTAGTGGTTCAAAATTTTAATTAATCAACCAATAATCAAACAACACAACCAGCAATCAATTAGTTGATTAACTTTTCAAACAGATAATTTTCTATATATACAAGAAAATCATATTTTGTTTGTCAAATCACAACAATAAATCCTATCTAGTTTTGGTTCTCACACCAGTCAATTGGAAATATATAGAAATCCCACTTTTGAAACTCGAACACAAATATGATAATGTCTAGACATCACCAGAATCATCCCTGAGCAACTAGAGTGTGATTCTATACCTACCCAGTATATTTGAAGCTTCGAATACACGTTAATTATGCGTATATTCAAAATCTCTATATACTCGATTGTCCAAATCAATCTAAAATAAAATATTCAAATACGCATGAAATGGTTTAAATTTTCAAAACAAAATTTGTTTTCATCTTTATTTGAAAAACAACACTTTTCCGACTCATTCTAGGATACTACTGATCCCATCTCTAACGAGTCATTCTCATTGGATATTACTAATCCAATCTCTGATGAATTCTTTCGTTTAGTTCTAATGTGTCTTGTTCTCGAGCTCTGTAAACCAAAGCTCTGATACCAAATATAACGACTCGAACTTCCCCGTAAAGGAAAGCCCGGATTGAGTTGAGAACACGATGAATCAGAACACAACCAGAAGAACATTTCATTGCTTTTTACAACAATTTACATCAGAGTACAGAATATACAGAGTATGAAGAAATAATATACATTTGGTAAATATCAAAGATTTACAAATTTATACTGCAGCGGAAAATAATACAAAACACAACTAAAAGAGATACATGGATACAGAGCTTTCCGAATATCATTCCAGCTGTAAACCAGGATCCTATAAATATAAATCTGCAAAACCAAAACTACTAGCTGCCCATGTGGAAAATAGGGGCACCCAGAGTTTAGGTTAAAATAATAAACTCCAGGTCAATCATGTGACTGGTGTGAGAGCTAAAACGGTTATTTAAAACTTTACTTTAAAATCAGATATATCAAGGGACCACGCCATATAACACGGAAGGGGTTTCCTCCCAAAAGTACGAGTGCATATAACGAAACAGCGCGATGCTTTTTGAAAAAATGAAGCTATTATAAGACCCAGGTTCCATCACACAATGCAACGCAAGCCGGAGGATAGGGTTTTCCCTTATAATAGCCAAACATGCTTGGTATGTTTAAAACAAATCATTTGGATACCATTATAGTGTAAAGTGTATAAAATAACTTCAAATATAAATGTATCAATCCTAGACGGTGTAACGGCCCGAGAAAAATTCGATGCTCGAATTTTTGGCAATAATACATGAATCCATATTACTTTCCAAAAACACAAGTATCGAATCCTAGATTGTTAATAAAAATAAATTAGAGGATGAGAAAAGAAAGAAAGAAGTATTAGAATAGAAGAAAGAAGAAGAACATCACATCAGAATCTCACAGCGGAATAGATAAAATATAATATAACAAATCTTTTTATACAAAAGAACTTGTATATACATACCAATCATCAGGGTACAACATATATCAGTCACAGTGGAAAATTAACTTTATATAACTAACGGTGAAGCCTCCTGTTTCCAGCTCCTGAAACTCCAAGCGAAACCTAACCTGGAAACATACTAGGTCTGACCCGAGCACAATTGAAGCAAAGCAAAATTCACCGCGTCAGTCTGGAATACATTCAGTGATAAATTCACAGCACAAACAACTTGTTTAACTTTGGAAATTTCCTTTGAAAAAAAAGGATAATAGTAAGACCAGCCCACACATAAATACGGATGGTTTTTACCTTACAATAACCCAGAAAATTTTTGAAATCATAAATTATTCTGATATTATAATAGTGTCTAAATACAATTAAATAACAATCTAGCGGAACGCTTGCATCTCATGCTCCACATATATAGTATACAATCAAAACCGCGGGTGCTTATTGAAGATTGGATTCCGACTATGAAAAGGTATGGAACCACCTTCCGATAGTGTATATCTAGAGGCGAATACACTGGGTTCAACAAGAATGTCTTGCAACCCGGCCCACACATGACCCACCACTCATTTCGCTTGAGTGTATCAAATGTAAATCACCAACGGTTGGGATCAGCAACCGTTCCCTGAAAAAGGGACAGCATCGATGTAACGACCCGGGTTTTTGGCCGTCAGATATTTAATTTAATTTATTTAATTTAAATATTATATTTGGAATATCGATGGAATTAATATCTAATTCGCTATTTAAACAAAGTTCGACGTTATCTATTTATATAATTATAAATAGAGCTTGAAATATAGCGCTGCAGTTTAAAAATTCGAGTTTGAACTTCAACTGAGAATACAGAGTTCGATATAAGTCGGATTTCTATGAAACAAGAAACGCTGGGAGCGTGTTGACGATAGCTTTCATATGAAAGAGAAAAATCCAGATTCCGTGTTATTGTGTGCAAGTTACGGCTAAAACAAATTTTGGAAAAACCGCTGTGGAATTCGCTATCGACCTCTAAAATGACCATTTTGCAAACGAACACCGTTTTCGGCGAAATCAGTTTCATTGGGACCGTAACGTTAAATTATTGTACGGTGGTGAATGGCGTGGAAAATCGATGTCGTATGTGACCACGGTAGCTATAAACGCTCGTTCATTTTCTATAGCGTGTATTTAAATAAATAAAAGGATATTTGAGTGTAACTTGAGCAGACGATCGAATTAGGCCACGAAACCAGTTCCGTTGAATTCGTATCGTCGATTAGAGTCAGGATAGGTATATAGTTTGTTATTTTTAGAGATCGACAAATTTGGCGTTAAAAAGGGTAGGGCGGTTCAGGGTAAAAACAGCTTACCGGGCAAACGGTCTCAGAATGCGACGAAACCGGTGCCGTTGGGTTCGTATTGAAAAGTTATTTAAGGATATCAAGGTTTCGAGTTGATTTGATTTATCTGGTGATCGTGGAAAAATTAAAAGCGTGTTCATTTCTGGTTTCATAAAGGAAAAATTTTCATACGACCCCAGATTTCGATGAAACTTGTCCCATTGGGTCCAGAATAATTTTTTACACCAAGATTAGCTTTTTTATCAGTAAACGAAAGCCGTTTGTGGTGGTTTCTGCGGGTTACTTTGCTTTTTGTGTTTTTCGTGGTCCACTCCACGTAGCACCTCCACTGGTTAAATCATCCCAATTTCTCTGCTTTGCGCCAATCCAGTACAATTCTTGGTTGCCAATTAATCAACCCGTGCCGACTAAGGTATTGAGTTGCTCACCCAAGTACAAGCTTTTATCAGCTATCCTGTATAGTAAGTGTAACCCTATTCCCCTAAGACTTGGCACCCACGCTGTCTTCTTCATATAAAATGACTCTCGCTCCTTCTTTTCCTT
This sequence comes from Allium sativum, assembly GCA_030737875.1. Classification (NCBI taxonomy): domain Eukaryota; kingdom Viridiplantae; phylum Streptophyta; class Magnoliopsida; order Asparagales; family Amaryllidaceae; genus Allium; species Allium sativum. Next base: position 613,562,916 of record CM060926.1, read on the forward strand.
TGTTTCTTTTTGCTTTCTGTAATGGCAAAACCAATTTGTTTCCCATCAAAAATAAAAACAAACATACTCGTTAACAATCCTTAAATGCCGAACCCAGTCCCCAATGTTTCCTCTTGACGCGAGCTGTTGGGAGCATCCAAGAGGCTCCGCATTTAATGGACGTCGTATTTTATGTTTTCTGGTAGTCTTTGGGTGACGTCAGTTAGAGGGTGGTGGTGGTGCAAGGTCTGGAAGGGGAGGTTGTGTGATGAAGTAAAGTTAAAAGGGGACTGACGTGGGGGTAGGTTGGGCTCGCAGATGGGTTCATGCATGAGAGGGGAGTTCGGTGACCAGTAAGGTTCTCATGTGGTGGAGTAAAACATGGGTGGAAGAGTACATAGAAGAAAGTGAGGACGTGAGTAGGAAGCAGTGGGTTCTTTGGAATGATGTAAGGGCGGAGCTGTGGGCGTTGGCCAAGGCCAGCGAGCACATCTGGGGGTCACGCCTGATGAAGGTCCGATCATGGAAGGGAGCAGCCGTGAAGAGGATCGGCCGAAACACCCTTGAACTGATGGCAACGTAATAAGGTTTTAATAGTAAAGTCTTAATACTAAAATCCTATTTTGTATACTAAAGGATGAAATTATACAGGCGTACTGTGCCAATAAGGAAGGGACGGGGAAAAAAGATGCATGGTTGACTGTTCGAACTGGGTAGCTTATCAAACGGGAAAATGGTGAAAGGAATGAGCTGAGTACATCAGTCCTGGTGTTGCAATTAAAAAGTAATTAAACATTTAAATTATAATTAAAAATCTAATTAGTTAATCTAATACAATTACATTCGTGGCAGGCTAGTATGCAGAAATTCTTGGGTGCCTGGGACAACAAAGAGATTCATAAGCATGGCACAAATGCTTAAACGTAATTATAGTGAATAAATTAGTGTGATTTAAAAAAAAATACACAGTTAAGAAAATAATCATTCTGATAGCAGACATTTTGCAGGGATTCAGGAGTGAGCAGTTTGAACGTAGAAGAAAGTAAATTTGATCGATCTAGAAGATAAATAAAAAGTAATTAACTTGAGTAGAATATGACTAAGGATTAATAGTTAATTTTAATTAATATGTGTTAGATTAAAATGTTATAACTCGTTCCTATCTTAACAGAATTGGACGAACCCTGCACCGTTGGACTCGCATCGACGAAAATCACATATTAGAACAGAAAGGGACGGAAGTGGAATCAACTGTGATTTTCAGTTAATTAAACACTTGTTTGATTTAACTGAACCGAACCGTTTCAACAAATCAAATCAAGGTGAGTTAAACTCACTCAGTTATTTTCCCATTTATATTTTATATAAATTGGGTTTTTATTTGTGTGCTCTGCTTGCTGATGATTGCCTGTTTGCTAGTTATACCTATTTGTTGATTTAATTGATGAAATTAAACTGTGTTTAATTTCAGTGAAATACCAAATCGTTATTTTAACGATTGGTTCCAATAAAGGTAACTTACCTTGTTGGTCACGTTTATAAAATAACGTGTTTAAATGGTTGAATTGTTTGAATGGCTTGTGGTTGATATTAATGGTCGTTATTCATTTTTATCAGTTAAACAAAACTGAATGACCTGATTTGAGATAACCATTTGAATACAGGGAAGAACAGGTTGGAGGGATCCAACCGGATTCCTCAAATATATTAATTGTTTTCATATTATCATATATGAACAGTCATGTTTGGTGTGATTGATTTAATGGTTGATTAATGAATGTTCAACATCTGCTAGTTCAAACCAATGGGTGATATTGGTTGGGTATTTGGCAGCGTATGGCCTATAAAATCAATCGTGTTATAAATATTGATTCACCGTCAGGTGAATCGATAAAGATGAGGTTATAAAATTTATTATATAACTGGAGTTGGATTTTGAATATATTATTTTGAATAAAAGTCATAATAGGGAATTAAATAAATATTTTATTTATTTAAGACTTTGATTGTTATTAAATTATTTTATAAAGTAAATGCTGACGTTAATCAGATTTACGAGTATGAGAACAAGTAATGAATCGAAGGATTAAACTTTGATAATTGTTTGTAAAGAAAACAATTAATGGGATTATTTAAATTAATTATATTTTTAATTAATTTAAAGTGAGGATTAATTGGAATCGATTAACGAGATAATCAATTTTTGGGTTAATTAAATCGATCGTTTGAATTGGAATTTGATTATCAAAATTGATGTGTTTTGATTTGAATAGTTTAATAAATATTGTTTAAATCTAAACAAGGTTTTAAAAAAGGGATTTACCGTTGAATTTTGTTATTAAAGAAATTAACTATTCATGTAGTTAATGATTGAAATAAATTATTATTTTAATTAATAATATTTTAGACAATTACTTTTCAAAAATAATTGAAGTGAAATGAAATCAAAGGAGATTGGAAATAAGCGAATCTGGGCAAAGAACTGAGTTATAGGGTTGTTTAACCAAATCCAATAGTAAAATGGAATTTGTTTGAGACTAGAATGAAATATTGATTTTGATTATAACTTATGTTTATCTGAGGATGAGAACGGTGTTGATCAAGGTCTGAGAGGTAATTAAAATACCCCAACTTGAACAACATCGGGATTATCTGAAGATAGTATTAGTTGGTAATCGTAAAAGACGTTAGTGGATATGTTTTGAAATTCTAAACAAAGATTTTAGCGCTGTTATTATAATATATGTTTTTGTAAATCTAATATAGCGATTGTAGCGCTTTTGCTATAGTAAATGGGTTGTAAACCTAAACAGCGATTATAGCGCTGTTGTTTTGTAAATCTAAATAGTGATTATAACGCTATTGTCATAACATATGTGCTATAAATTTCTTTGTTAAAACTAATGGATTTCCGAATTTAAAGATGATTGGAAAGAAGATTTAAGTGGGTAATTGAATATAGTTATTCGAGCTAGAGTTAGTCAAACATAGTATTCAAGGTAAGTTGCCATTGCGTATGACTGCTAGCGTAATTCGCAGGGCTGCAGATAGCCTACGGCGGTCGGATGTTTCCTGAGGGAATCAGGCGTAACCATTGTGATCGCTGTGATCTAGAGTCAAGCGAATGGTGTTAAGTCGAATATTAGTTAATCAATAGGAGTTAATTAAGTCGAATTGGTCAATTAGAATTAACTGGTTAAAGTTAATTAATTAGAGTTAATCGATTAGAGTTAAATCGAATTAGAGTTATTCAAATATCGTATTTTTAAATATTAACAGAGTTAGAAGTTTTGATTTAACGAAGTAAATCAAGTGTTAAAAGGCCAGGTGATGCTGAATACTTAACCAGTGAACTCATTGGAGTGTCATGATTGAAACACTGTATATTTTGATAGTTAAAACACCGACTATCAAATCATGTCCAATACGATTGTTGGTATGGAAAGACCGGGATCGAATTTATATTCGAAAACCATTCCGACCAACAAATACGTGGATATATCAGAAGATGATCGAGATGGTGCTGTGAAGACCGTGGGTTTTCACAAACGGAAGAACCACTAATATTCTCTGCCTGGCAAGCAGAGATAAACTGTGATTCTGTCGTGGTTGAAATCTATGGATTGCAAGGACTTCTCGCTACTGATCCATAGGGTGATTCCTATATTGGATGCGGTAGGAAAGTGCCTTCGGTTCATCCTGTTCCTGGATGACTTGTATGGACGGATGTCTGACAGAGTATTTCCAAAGGATCACGTACGTTGATTTCTTCAAACGTACGATAGTTGTTGGCGGGGATTTGCCGTTCTCTTAGCTTCCAGCTAGAGTATTTTTGTGGACGTCAATTAGTGATATTTGACGGATCTGACGATGTGGCATTCAAAGTGAAAGGTGATCCGATGTTCAAGAATAAACTCTGACCTCAAGCCTCATCAACCGGGAAATGACAAAAATCGGGCAGGCAGCATGGCTATGTGGGTCGCTCCCATTAGGGTGTAGAATCACCTATCTAGAGAAATTCCATTTGTTTCTTAAAGTCTATATTCGATGCTGTCCCTTTTCGGGAGGCGGTTGCTGATCCCAACCGTCGGTGATATACATTCGATACACTCAAGCGAAATGGGTGGTCGGTCATGTGTGGGCCGGGTTGCAAGATGTTCTTGTTGAACCCAGTGTATTCGTCTCTAGAGATACACTATCGGAAGGTGGACCCATACCTTGTCAAGTTGGAATTCAATCTCCAATAAGCGCCCGCGGTTTTTGATTGTATACTATATATGTAGAGCGTGAGATGCAAGCGTTCTACTAGATTCTATTTACTTGTATTTAGACATTATTATAATATCAGAAGAGATATTGATTTCAAAAGTGGTTTGGGTTATCGTAAGGTAAAAACCGTCCGTGTTTATGTGTGGATTTGGTCTTACGATTATCCTTTTCTTTTGAAAAGATTTTGAACTTTAAAATCATGATTGAATGGTTCAACCTTATTACTGTGCGAGTTTATCTCACTCTGGTTCACCAGACTGACCCTGTGTTTTGTAAATGCTCGGGTTAGGCCGGGTTGTACAGGTTCAGGTTATCGACTGCTGTGAAGAGACGAGCTGGAAGAGTCCAGACGTATGATATTACTATTCCGCTGTGTGTTATATGAGGACAGATTATTATCACTGTCCAGATGTGTACTCTGATATTGTAAGTATTTTAAAAGTTCTCAATAAAGATTTATTTCTGTATTATATTTTGTTCCGCTGCGATGTGAGACTCTGTGTGGTGTTTCTTCTTCTTCTATTCTAATATTTCTATCTTATCTATTCTCACCCTCTAAATTCTTTCTATTAATGATCTGGAATGTTCGATGTCTGAATGGTCAACATGGTAGTTTGATGTTGATTTTCGGAGTCGAAAATCCCAGTTCGTTACAGTGGTATCAGAGCTATTGGTTAAGTAATTACCTTGGCTCTGTGGCATGACTCAGTAGAGATGGGGTTAGCAATACCCTAGATTGAGTTGAGTACATATATATGAGTGAACGTATTTGTAGATTTTATATAAAAATTGTTTTATATTGTGGAGATTTATTGGTTGAGTTGTTTATGAGTTCTGATCGATCAGTTTGATCCACTGTATCGATAGGGGTTTCTGAACACTCAAGTACGATAAACCGACACGGTATGTTTTGAAAGAGGGTAAATGAAATACTTTACCCAAATTATATTTTGATATATATGTTGGAAGTATTATAGTGTATTGGATGTGTTGGTTGATTTTAATTGAAATGGTTATATAAATAACCAACTGGAATTCGTATAATATGGAATCAGATGAATTAAATCTGAAATCTAAATCAAAAATTGGAATTAAAATTCCCAAAAAGGGAAAGGTGTTTGCAAATGAACTTGGATTGAATATATGAGAATTTTAAAATCCTGCTAGATTTTAATTTGTTTTATGAGCATCGTGTTCGGTATTTTGAAATAGATTTCGAAATGAAAATGTTTAAATACGGATTTGATAAGTAATATAGTATTGAACTCACTTCGATCGCTGGGAAATAACTCTGATGATGCTGGCCACATCATCAGTTTTCATTTTCGAGTTCTAAGTGATGGATTACTACCAAAGATTTTGTTTTCAAATTGCTTTGAGAAAAACAAGTTGTTTTGGATCCTAAAAAGGAATATTTGATTTTTGAAAGAGCTGAACTGTTTAAAAACTCCTAGGGAAATTGTTTGAACAAAAACAAAATTAAATAGATACTTGTGAAAACAAATATGAATTGAATTGGAACTAATTAACTGGAAATTGAATCGGGAGATAATATATCAAGTAGAATCAGATTCTGAATGGTGAGACAGAAATCTGAAATGGTGTTGGACTGGTAAGTTAAGAGTCGAAATGGATAATGGATGGAAATTGAGTTAAGAATGAGGGTTGGCTTGGACGTGTGAAAGATTTAGTTTTGAATTTTGTTTGGGAATGCATTTGTATATGCTGACAGGGCAGCAGATGGAAAGGATATAATGATATGCCCGACAAAAAGGTACATGTTTATTTTATATGGGTTTGGTGATTTATGAGCCTGTTTGGCAAGCCGCTTGGCTGTTTTATTTTCTTTTGAAGTGGAGAAGGCCCAGAAAGGCGAGTTGTGGTTGTACCGATTGAGCCGTACAGAGGAGGTGCTGGCGAAATTTTTCGAAAATATAATGTGTTAGAAAATTTTCAATATTTTTGAAAATATTTATTTACAATATTGAATTGATTTTGATTTAAAAAAAAAAAAAATGGATTTGAAAATTAGTGAGTTTATAACGTTCTTTCTTACCTTAGCAATTTCGAGGACGAAATTATTTTAAGGGGGGAAGAATGTAACGACCCGGGTTTTTGGCCGTCAGATATTTAATTTAATTTATTTAATTTAAATATTATATTTGGAATATCGATGGAATTAATATCTAATTCGCTATTTAAACAAAGTTCGACGTTATCTATTTATATAATTATAAATAGAGCTTGAAATATAGCGCTGCAGTTTAAAAATTCGAGTTTGAACTTCAACTGAGAATACAGAGTTCGATATAAGTCGGATTTCTATGAAACAAGAAACGCTGGGAGCGTGTTGACGATAGCTTTCATATGAAAGAGAAAAATCCAGATTCCGTGTTATTGTGTGCAAGTTACGGCTAAAACAAATTTTGGAAAAACCGCTGTGGAATTCGCTATCGACCTCTAAAATGACCATTTTGCAAACGAACACCGTTTTCGGCGAAATCAGTTTCATTGGGACCGTAACGTTAAATTATTGTACGGTGGTGAATGGCGTGGAAAACCGATGTCGTATGTGACCACGGTAGCTATAAACGCTCGTTCATTTTCTATAGCGTGTATTTAAATAAATAAAAGGATATTTGAGTGTAACTTGAGCAGACGATCGAATTAGGCCACGAAACCAGTTCCGTTGAATTCGTATCGTCGATTAGAGTCAGGATAGGTATATAGTTTGTTATTTTTAGAGATCGAGAAATTTGGCGTTAAAAAGGGTAGGGCGGTTCAGGGTAAAAACAGCTTACCGGGCAAACGGTCTCAGAATGCGACGAAACTGGTGCCGTTGGGTTCGTATTGAAAAGTTATTTAAGGATATCAAGGTTTCGAGTTGATTTGATTTATCTGGTGATCGTGGAAAAATTAAAAGCATGTTCATTTCTGGTTTCATAAAGGAAAAATTTTCATACGACCCCGGATTTCGATGAAACTTGTCCCATTGGGTCCAGAATAATTTTTTACACCAAGATTAGCTTTTTTATCAGTAAACGAAAGCCGTTTGTGGTGGTTTCTGCGGGTTACTTTGCTTTTTGTGTTTTTCGTGGTCCACTCCACGTAGCACCTCCACTGGTTAAATCATCCCAATTTCTCTGCTTTGCGCCAATCCAGTACAATTCTTGGTTGCCAATTAATCAACCCGTGCCGACTAAGGTATTGAGTTGCTCACCCAAGTACAAGCTTTTATCAGCTATCCTGTATAGTAAGTGTAACCCTATTCCCCTAAGACTTGGCACCCACGCTGTCTTCTTCATATAAAATGACTCTCGCTCCTTCTTTTCCTTTGTTTCTTTTTGCTTTCTGTAATGGCAAAACCAATTTGTTTCCCATCAAAAATAAAAACAAACATACTCGTTAACAATCCTTAAATGCCGAACCCAGTCCCCAATGTTTCCTCTTGACGCGAGCTGTTGGGAGCATCCAGGAGGCTCCGCATTTAATGGACGTCGTATTTTATGTTTTCTGGTAGTCTTTGGGTGACGTCAGTTAGAGGGTGGTGGTGGTGCAAGGTCTGGAAGGGGAGGTTGTGTGATGAAGTAAAGTTAATAGGGGACTGACGTGGGGGTAGGTTGGGCTCGCAGATGGGTTCATGCATGAGAGGGGAGTTCGGTGACCAGTAAGGTTCTCATGTGGTGGAGTAAAACATGGGTGGAAGAGTACATAGAAGAAAGTGAGGACGTGAGTAGGAAGCAGTGGGTTCTTTGGAATGATGTAAGGGCGGAGCTGTGGGCGTTGGCCAAGGCCAGCGAAGCACATCTGGGGGTCACGCCTGATGAAGGTCCGATCATGGAAGGGAGCAGCCGTGAAGAGGATCGGCCGAAACACCCTTGAACTGATGGCAACGTAATAAGGTTTTAATAGTAAAGTCTTAATACTAAAATCCTATTTTGTATACTAAAGGATGAAATTATACAGGCGTACTGTGCCAATAAGGAAGGGACGGGGAAAAAAGATGCATGGTTGACTGTTCGAACTGTGTAGCTTATCAAACGGGAAAATGGTGAAAGGAATGAGCTGAGTACATCAGTCCTGGTGTTGCAATTAAAAAGTAATTAAACATTTAAATTATAATTAAAAATCTAATTAGTTAATCTAATACAATTACATTCGTGGCAGGCTAGTATGCAGAAATTCTTGGGTGCCTGGGACAACAAAGAGATTCATAAGCATGGCACCAATGCTTAAACGTAATTATAGTGAATAAATTAGTGTGATTTAAAAAAAAATACATAGTTAAGAAAATAATCATTCTGATAGCAGACATTTTGCAGGGATTCAGGAGTGAGCAGTTTGAACGTAGAAGAAAGTAAATTTGATCGATCTAGAAGATAAATAAAAAGTAATTAACTTGAGTAGAATATGACTAAGGATTAATAGTTAATTTTAATTAATGTGTGTTAGATTAAAATGTTATAACTCGTTCCTATCTTAACAGAATTGGACGAACCCTGCACCGTTGGACTCGCATCGACGAAAATCACATATTAGAACAGAAAGGGACGGAAGTGGAATCAACTGTGATTTTCAGTTAATTAAACACTTGTTTGATTTAACTGAACCGAACCGTTTCAACAAATCAAATCAAGGTGAGTTAAACTCACTCAGTTATTTTCCCATTTATATTTTATATAAATTGGGTTTTTATTTGTGTGCTCTGCTTGCTGATGATTGCCTGTTTGCTAGTTATACCTATTTGTTGATTTAATTGATGAAATTAAACTGTGTTTAATTTCAGTGAAATACCAAATCGTTATTTTAACGATTGGTTCCAATAAAGGTAACTTACCTTGTTGGTCACGTTTATAAAATAACGTGTTTAAATGGTTGAATTGTTTGAATGGCTTGTGGTTGATATTAATGGTCGTTATTCATTTTTATCAGTTAAACAAAACTGAATGACCTGATTTGAGATAACCATTTGAATACAGGGAAGAACAGGTTGGAGGGATCCAACCGGATTCCTCAAATATATTAATTGTTTTCATATTATCATATATGAACAGTCATGTTTGGTGTGATTGATTTAATGGTTGATTAATGAATGTTCAACATCTGCTAGTTCAAACCAATGGGTGATATTGGTTGGGTATTTGGCAGCGTATGGCCTATAAAATCAATCGTGTTATAAATATTGATTCACCGTCAGGTGAATCGATAAAGATGAGGTTATAAAATTTATTATATAACTGGAGTTGGATTTTGAATATATTATTTTGAATAAAAGTCATAATAGGGAATTAAATAAATATTTTATTTATTTAAGACTTTGATTGTTATTAAATTATTTTATAAAGTAAATGCTGACGTTAATCAGATTTACGAGTATGAGAACAAGTAATGAATCGAAGGATTAAACTTTGATAATTGTTTGTAAAGAAAACAATTAATGGGATTATTTAAATTAATTATATTTTTAATTAATTTAAAGTGAGGATTAATTGGAATCGATTAACGAGATAATCAATTTTTGGGTTAATTAAATCGATCGTTTGAATTGGAATTTGATTATCAAAATTGATGTGTTTTGATTTGAATAGTTTATAAATATTGTTTAAATCTAAACAAGGTTTTAAAAAAGGGATTTACCGTTGAATTTTGTTATTAAAGAAATTAACTATTCATGTAGTTAATGATTGAAATAAATTATTATTTTAATTAATAATATTTTAGACAATTACTTTTCAAAAGTAATTGAAGTGAAATGAAATCAAAGGAGATTGGAAATAAGCGAATCTGGGCAAAGAACTGAGTTATAGGGTTGTTTAACCAAATCCAATAGTAAAATGGAATTTGTTTGAGACTAGAATGAAATATTGATTTTGATTATAACTTATGTTTATCTGAGGATGAGAACGGTGTTGATCAAGGTCTGAGAGGTAATTAAAATACCCCAACTTGAACAACATCGGGATTATCTGAAGATAGTATTAGTTGGTAATCGTAAAAGACGTTAGTGGATATGTTTTGAAATTCTAAACAAAGATTTTAGCGCTGTTATTATAATATATGTTTTTGTAAATCTAATGTAGCGCTTTTGCTATAGTAAATGGGTTGTAAACCTAAACAGCGATTATAGCGCTGTTGTTTTGTAAATCTAAATAGTGATTATAACGCTATTGTTATAACATATGTGCTATAAATTTCTTTGTTAAAACTAATGGATTTCCGAATTTAAAGATGATTGGAAAGAAGATTTAAGTGGGTAATTGAATATAGTTATTCGAGCTAGAGTTAGTCAAACATAGTATTCAAGGTAAGTTGCCATTGCGTATGACTGCTAGCGTAATTCGCAGGGCTGCAGATAGCCTACGGCGGTCGGATGTTTCCTGAGGGAATCAGGCGTAACCATTGTGATCGCTGTGATCTAGAGTCAAGCGAATGGTGTTAAGTCGAATATTAGTTAATCAATAGGAGTTAATTAAGTCGAATTGGTCAATTAGAATTAACCGGTTAAAGTTAATTAATTAGAGTTAATCGATTAGAGTTAAATCGAATTAGAGTTATTCAAATATCGTATTTTTAAATATTAACAGAGTTAGAAGTTTTGATTTAACGAAGTAAATCAAGTGTTAAAAGGCCAGGTGATGCTGAATACTTAACCAGTGAACTCATTGGAGTGTCATGATTGAAACACTGTATATTTTGATAGTTAAAACACCGACTATCAAATCATGTCCAATACGATTGTTGGTATGGAAAGACCGGGATCGAATTTATATTCGAAAACCATTCTGACCAACAAATACGTGGAGATATCAGAAGATGATCGAGATGGTGCTGTGAAGACCGTGGGTTTTCACAAACGGAAGAACCACTAATATTCTCTGCCTGGCAAGCAGAGATAAACTGTGATTCTGTCGTGGTTGAAATCTATGGATTTCAAGGACTTCTCGCTACTGATCCAAGGGGTGATTCCTATATTGGATGCGGTAGGAAAGTGCCTTCGGTTCATCCTGTTCCTGGATGACTTGTATGGACGGATGTCTGACAGAGTATTTCCAAAGGATCACGTACGTTGATTTCTTCAAACGTACGATAGTTGTTGGCGGGGATTTGCCGTTCTCTTAGCTTCCAGCCAGAGTATTTTTGTGGACGTCAATTAGTGATATCTGACGGATCTGACGATGTGGCATTCAAAGTGAAAGGTGATCCGATGTTCAAGAATAAACTCTGACCTCAAGCCTCATCAACCGGGAAATGACAAAAATCGGGCAGGCAGCATGGCTATGTGGGTCGCTCCCATTAGGGTGTAGAATCACCTATCTAGAGAAATTCCATTTGTTTCTTAAAGTCTATATTCGATGCTGTCCCTTTTCGGGAGGCGGTTGCTGATCCCAACCGTCGGTGATATACATTCGATACACTCAAGCGAAATGGGTGGTCGGTCATGTGTGGGCCGGGTTGCAAGATGTTCTTGTTGAACCCAGTGTATTCGTCTCTAGAGATACACTATCGGAAGGTGGACCCATACCTTGTCAAGTTGGAATTCAATCTCCAATAAGCGCCCGCGGTTTTTGATTGTATACTATATATGTAGAGCGTGAGATGCAAGCGTTCTACTAGATTCTATTTACTTGTATTTAGACATTATTATAATATCAGAAGAGATATTGATTTCAAAAGTAGTTTGGGTTATCGTAAGGTAAAAACCGTCCGTGTTTATGTGTGGATTTGGTCTTACGATTATCCTTTTCTTTTGAAAAGATTTTGAACTTTAAAATCATGATTGAATGGTTCACCCTTATTACTGTGCGAGTTTATCTCACTCTGGTTCACCAGACTGACCCGGTGTTTTGTAAATGCTCGGGTTAGGCCGGGTTGTACAGGTTCAGGTTATCGACTACTGTGAAGAGACGAGCTGGAAGAGTCCAGACGTATGATATTACTATTCCGCTGTGTGTTATATGAGGACAGATTATTATCACTGTCCAGATGTGTACTCTGATATTGTAAGTATTTTAAAAGTTCTCAATAAAGATTTATTTCTGTATTATATTTTGTTCCGCTGCGATGTGAGACTCTGTGTGGTGTTTCTTCTTCTTCTATTCTAATATTTCTATCTTATCTATTCTCACCCTCTAAATTCTTTCTATTAATGATCTGGAATGTTCGATGTCTGAATAGTCAACATGGTAGTTTGATGTTGATTTTCGGAGTTGAAAATCCCAGTTCGTTACAATCGAAATAGATTAAAGAAACAAATGGAATTTCTCTAGATAGGTGATTATACACCCTAATGGAAGCGACCCACATAGCCATGCTGCCTGCCTGATTTTTGTCATTTCCCGGTTGATGAGGCTTGAGGCTAGAATTTTCCTTTAGAACATCTGGTCATCATTCACTTGGAATGCCACATTGCTAGATCCATCAAATCACTAGTTCACGTCCACAAATATACTCTGGGTAAAAAAGAAGTGCCCCTCTTTGCCACCAACTCGGTATATTTGTAAAAATCAGTGTACGTGGTTTTTAGGATATACTCTGTCAAACAATCATCCATACAAGTCATCCAGGAAAAGGATGAACCGAAGGCACCCTCCTACTGCATCCAATATAGAAATCACCCCAAGGATCAGTAGCAAGAAGTCCTTGCAATCCGTAGATTTCAACCACGACAGAATCACAAACCAAATAACTCTGGTAGCAAGCCAGAGACGACAAGTAGTCCTTCCGCTTATGAAGATCCGCGATCTTCAATTGCTCCATCTTCAGTTACCATCTTTACGTATTTTTTGGTTTGGAATGGTTTTCGAATAGCGATCCTGGTCTTTCCGTACTAACAATCGTATTGGTCTGGTTTGATAGTCTGTGATTTAACTATCAAATAACAATCATGTGAATAAAATGAGTTTTCTGATTCAGTACTTGGCACTACTTGGCCTATTTGAAAACAATTAACAAAATAGGTAATAACTTCTAAAACTTCCAATTTATTAAAACATTTATTTATCCTTATTTCATTATAATACAAACTATTTTATATGTTTTCGAACATGAATATATATACCTAAATTTTCCATTTCTTATCATAGAAAATATCGTTATATTTTCCAAAACCGTTCTCAACATTTCCGTAAATTATGGCAACTTGATATATACATATATATATATTTAATACTTAATGGTATAAACCAAATTACCAATTCTGATATGACAATCAAATGTCAAATTATATAATTTAAAATCCAATATTCTTATTTACCTTGTAACTAACATTTATATTCAAAAACCTCATACTCATTTCAATATTCCTCGTATGGAATAATTAACCAATTACACCACCTTTTCCTCATTTCAAACTAATATTATTCCTCGATAATAGTGAAGCCGTTCAAGTTGGGGTATTTTATTTACCTCTCAGACCTTGATCGAAAACGTTCTTATCTCGGAATAAATACAAATTGGACACTTAACCACTGATATTAAAATCTCATTTACCACCTTGATTTCAAATCTGGTTTTATAAATCGTTTCTTATATTTGAAATCCACGTTCAATAATCTCTTTACTTAATTCCATTAATTGAGTAAATACTTGCTAGAACAAAAATTTTATCCTAAAATATAGTTTCACTTAACTCTTGGATTTTAATAAAAATCTCATGTCAAATAATATGCTTCCATCTATTCGGAAAACTTTATTTTGGATTTTATAACTAAAATCTGCTTAACCTCTTTTTTTTACAATAAGGCTTTTTAACTTGGATTTTATTTCCAAGATCCATTTATCAATATTCATCACAAGACCATTGTATGTATTTTTCCTTTGCTTTTGAAATCCTTATTCCAATTACCTTATTTCACTTAATTTAGTTCTTTAACATTTAAGCCATCGCTTCAGTTTGAAAACCCCTTTCTAAACCTCGCTTGGATTTCTTCCTAAACACTTATAATAATCCATTTCCCGGCTTTCCACGATTTCTTAGATTTTATTCTGCAATCATCAGTATACTTCAGGTTATTTCTCATCTATTAACCATCTTCCTAATAATTTCATTCAATTGAATTTACTTTACTTAATTTAAAAATTAAGAAAAAACCTTATTTAAATCCCACCTTTACTTAACAATTCCATTTACCACCCTCGTTTGAAACTTGGATTATAAACCTCTTTATAAGCTCTTACCACCTCTTTGATCAAACTATATCGCCATTGAATCACCCCTCAAATGAATTCCAATTAAAAGTCATTTTTTTTAATTATTATTAACTAAAATAATAATTAACTTTATTATTAACCATATTAAAAATGATTAACTTTGCTATTAACTAAAAATAGAATAATTATCACTGTTAAAAGCTTATTAAACGATGATTAACCATATTAACATTAACCAATTCAATAATTACCTTAATTTATAGTTAATCGGAGAATCGGAGATTAACTAATATTTAACACTATTCGAATATTTAGAATATCAAATTCCATTATCAATTTAATTCCCTTATCAATTTCAATTAAACAAGGTTGATTTTGTCAACCATACATATCAATTAACTATTAATTGAATTTCAAAGTCATTTGCCTTTTAAATTAATTAAATAACTTAATTTATTTAAAATCACCGTTTAATTGTTTTAAAAACAATTATTCTATTTTACCAACCCGTAGGTAAATTCCTTAGGTTTTTATTTTTAGAACATGTACAAATCATAAGATAAACCATTTAAATAATTTTCTTTTATAAACTCGACTTAAAATATTTATTTATAAATTTCTAATTCAATTACTTATATAAATAACTGAACAACTTCAATTCAGTTATAAAATAATTTATAACTTTAAAACTATGTCCATTCACCTGACGGTAGAACGATGTCTAAAAACAGTACATTTTAGGCCATTCACTGCCAACCACTCAATCGACACTATCGATGGATTTTAAACACAACCATTATGAATATCCATTCAATCACTGTTATTCAAACAGGTTTTAATACCATTCAGGGTGAACAATTCATATATATGAATAATATGCACAATAAATAATATACAGTTTATTTGAGGAATTCGGTCGGTTCCCTCCAACCTGTCCTTCCCTGTATCACAGATAACATGTGATAATAATAAACAATTAAATTTCAATAATAAAATGATGAAATATAAGTAACGGCAAACAATAAACAACCAATTTAGCATTTATAGCATCCAATCAACCAATTTATACTGTTAACAGTAAATTATATTTTTCTATGAATTTATCACATCATAGGATTCCAGAAGGTGTTAGAATTAACTCACCAGTTTTTATTTCAGTTGGCGGTCGACAATTTGTTCCATTTAATTTTAAACAATTGTTTATGTTTATCTGAAATTCCAAGCAGTTCCAATCAAATTCCCAGTTAGCACCATCATCTAGGCGACGTCACTACGATCCCAATGGATCCTGTTTCGCGTGATTTCGTTAATGAACGAACGAGTTATGCTAAATTAAAGATTGTATATAATTAATGATTTATTAAATTAAACTAAATGATAAATAAATTATATTAATTAACTTAAATTAAACCTTAATCAATGTGAATTCCACGTCAGCTCCTTCCTAATTCCTTCATGCGTTTTGATTCTCCAGATCGTGGAAATCCCGATCCCAACTTCCTTCAGTAACCACAAACACAACTTCGACTCCATCCACTGCTCGCCGCGGCCAGCACCGGCGCCCTGATACCAACCCGAGACCTCCTCTCTTACCGTAGGTTCTCCTCCTCTGCTCGACGGAAGTTCTGACCCGTTCTGATACTCCGACCACCCACGATCCGGTCACGAACGGAAATTGAACGGGAGCAAAATTCGAACGCCTCACTGCACAATATCCGACCAGACCACCGCCGACTTGACCACCGTCCAACCCCTTCCTCCGACCTTCAGACCGCTAGCACCCACGGTGACTAACGATGCCGGAAAATCACCAACTCGACCTGCTGCTCATCAAAACACCCCCAATTTCTGTTCTCCGTTCATCTCATCCCCACGACCACCACACACGATTTCAGTTCATCGAGCCAAAGAAGAAAATGACCGCTTACTTCTCCTCTACAAAATCCCCTCAAAACCCAATAGCAAATACTGACCCTAGTTCCTCTAAAAGCACCAAAAACAAAACAGTTTTCCTCGGTATATCACCGATTCCGGCCACCATAAGTCGCCGTTCCACCACAAATTTGGTTAGCGACTAGCCCTCGCTTGGATCTACATTTTTCCCTTTGGAACCCCCTCAAATCTGTGATAAATTTGAAGATATAAATTAATTTGTGTTTAGGGGCTTTATTGCCAAATTTATGGATGGAAAACGGAGTTGGGTTGGAATGTCTGGTTTGGTGCTGAAGATAGGCTATATTTATAAGGGGAGAATAATATTTGTTTATGTTGATGTGATGAACGATATTTTATTTCGTGTCTATTGCAAATCCGAACACTATTTATTCGCTTCTATGCTTGCATACAAACTCCATTCGCCATGAAAATGGACATCATAGCATAATTTGATGTTACGGTCCTAACGAAACTTGTTTCATCGAATTTCGAGTCTGTTTGCTCAAACGGGCTCGTTCTCGTCCAAATGATTGATTTATTTGCATTTTATTTTGCCATGCTCACAGAATAACTCCGATTTAAGTGCAAACTGAAATCTAGCAATAATTAGCTATTACGGTCCCAATAAAATTTGTTTCGTCAGAAACGGAGGTCGTTTGACTAAAGTCCCTTTTTAACTACCTAATTCAGATTAAAATAAACCAATTTTAAAATACCTCAATATAATGTAAACAAAATATTGTTATCGGCCATATACGACCAGAATTTCACACACTACCACAATAAAATACCCCGGGTTGAGTTCTAAGCCAAATCGATATTCAGAAAGATAAAAACCCTTTATTTCATATAAATAAACGATATAATTTATAAAGGAATTCCATAGCAACTATTTTAAAATTTGATTTGGACATAAAACAAAATCTGCACTATGAAAATTGGATTTTTCACTTTCATTAGAAAAATATTATCCAACAGATTCAGATATTTCTTGTTTCGAGAAAATCCGACTTATTTTGGATCCTGTATAGTCAATTAAAGTTCAAAACACTATGTTACGAACTACTGTGCCGCTGCAGCTCGTTTTATAATTAAATTATAAAGTAAACGTTCAACCCTCGTTTTATAAATGAAATCATCACTATGATTTCAATATAAACAACATTGAACCATTTTAAATTGCCCGATCACATTATACTTTAAATTCAACATTTTTCCAAATATTTTGGAATTAAAATATTATTATATTATTAATATAAATAAATATTCAAAATAGAATGGTTAAAATCGATTATTTAAATTCAAATCAACATATTTAAATAATAAAGTAATTTAAATAATTGGCCAGAAAATATGGGACATTACACACGGCATGGGTACCATATATCATGTCGCCAATACTAGGCTCTACAATCAAAACTGCAGTGTCACATATTGGAAGTTGGATTTCCGTCTGTGAACAAAGGCAAGGGATCGTTCTTACCACTTCGAGATGCTCTAGCCCGTGTCTCAGGAAAGCACTCCGTCAAGCCTTTGGATCGTCAGGGCCGGTCCACTCGATGTGGTTTAAAATGCTTGAACACTACGTTTCCCCGCCCTATGGGGTGTAAATCTAGTCTGTATAAAGACCATATCATCCATCGGCTTTGCAGAGACCAATATAGCCGAGGCGCCTCGCTATCCATCATCCACATAAGTAAAACATTTGGGCATGCAAAACCCAAACACCACTCCTGGCTAGAAGGAAACGCGTGTCCTCCCTGAGGTCCTCTCCCGTTTCTGGTTCACACCAAGGTGTGAGGCTCGCGAATTAATGCTACACAAAGCTATGCTATATTAAAGCCGTGCTTTGATCATCAACCAAAAGACTCTGCTTTTTAACAGAAGCCTTAATCATCTGCATCTCAGCATGCCACACAGGCAATTCAGGCCATGCAACCGATGTCTATCAATTATACAGAATGAAATCCGATGTCAGACACACACACATTTATAAGTTCATTCTGGGTCTGAACGAAACCGGAGGCACCTTATTCCTCGTCCCATACGTCCAATACAGGAGAGAGGTCCTCGCATATTCGGTCGATCTCCAAGTACGTCTAGACAATCACCACTTATTACCTTGTCTTGGGTGTACAGACCAATCAAGACATCAGTAATCATCCAAATGGTGTGAAGACCTGCGGTCTTCAACCACCGTCCTCATTCTCGACATATTGTCGAATCAGTTATTCAGAATGGGATAAACCCAGTCTTTCTGAATAACTCACGTATATAATAAACAAGTGCTATAAATACACAACATACACCTCATTCCAATCCAGAATATTCCTTTATTCAAATATTCTTATACTTTGGGAAAGGCTCCCATTAATTTTATCAAAGATAAATTCTATAAATTTATTCTTTAATCTTCATTTGGATATTAATTCAAACCAAATTAAGGTTTATCCGAACTAGTCAAGATTAGCGCACCTTACCGAAGAAATCATTTGTTATATTTCCCAATCCAACCTATTCATCCCATGAAGTAAAACTGGTAATACTTCATATCTAACACCATGGTGTTATCGGTAAAATTAATTACCATTTCACGTTCAAATTTAATTAAAGATCTAACTATCGCTTGGAGAAAAACCGGTGATACTCCATTCTCAATCATTTCTTGGATTTGATCATTTTAGTTATCAAATTCACCTTTCAATCTATTTAAAGATTCATTAAAACTCTAATTCGGTTTTAATTTCCAACAATCATTACTTAATGATTTTTCCAATTCAGGAAATAAATCATGTCTTTAACTGGGTTAAAGAACTAATGTCATTTAAAACACAGTTCACGATAAACTCAAAATCACATTCCATTAATTATGGAATTTTCACAAAAAAAAAACAAATATATAATCGATATCAATTTCTGTAACCGACTAAAATTATAGATGGAATAACGGCAAAGCCTTTTAAATTCCATACATATTATTAGTCTTCCTCCACAGAAGCTCATTTCGATTATTATCAAATCGAATCCCATTCCATTCCAATTTATTTAACTGGAAAACTTTACTTTGGAAATTCCATTAAATCTTAGAATAAAGATTTATAAATTCTAAAATCACATTTCAATGCAAATCGGGTTAAAGAACGAATGTCGTTAAAACACAGTTCACAATAAACCCGAAATCACATTCCTTTTCAATTCCAATTAAATGTTCATTAATTGGTAATTCTTCTTTAAATCTTAGTTAAAAGACTTATTCTTTTCACACGGGGTTTCAAAACAGTGTTAACGAAGACACCATTCTATCAGCCTCTAACCGTAAATTGGTAAGAGAACAATTCCCTAAGTATTAATCCCGAAGGCCGAAACCAACATTAGATCAATACCCAGGAAACCATTCAACTTAGCTAACCTCCAGTTAGTTTCTAATTTCATTAACTCCATTGGGTTTAAGAACAGTGTTAGTGAAGACACCGCTCATGACAAACCCAAAATCCCATTTGATATCAAATACGAGGCCCTGAACAGAAAATATATCGGCTTATATTCAATATCAAATTATGAACTCAACAATCATCGTAACTGAATAACGATATATATATCTTCCAAATTCCTCCACAATGCCCATATAATCACGGACTCCAATATCAAAATATTCCGAAGATAATTTTGATTCAAATCCATTCCGATTCATATGTTGGAAATTCTGGTTATTTTTAAAACCATTTCAAATCCAATTTATTTATTTAAAAATATTGGATTACAATTCTAGTTCATAACTAGTTCATTTTGATAAAAATACATTTTTATCTTTTCAAATATGGAATTTTTCATCCCAACTCTTTCCATATCATTTCTTATGATTTTACACTAATTACTAATATTTTTAATAATTTTATCAAGGCCCGTACAGTCGATTTCCATAAACGGCCATCGAACTGCACTTACATCGACCTTTTCCAAATTTGATTTGGACATAATTCCAAATCCAACCATTAGATTTCAAATCTCTAATATTTGTTAAAAAGCTCTTTTCGATACAAACCCAATGGTTCTGGGTTTAGGAGAATTCGACGGTCGGATCTCCCGTAATGTCCATTCGAAGTCAATAGTCGAAATTCGCGAACTACCGCAGCGCAGCGCGTTCTATTCAGGCCATTATATTATATATATATATATATATATAATATATTTCGTTGATTTCCATTTAAAATGTATTTTATAAATCGTTTTAAATTCGTTTTCAAAACGATTTCAACTTCATATTCAATTTTGAATCAAAATTGAATGTTCCATATCATAAATATATAAATGATAATATTTTCAAACTTCAGATTTTGAAATCACTTCTTTTTCAATATTCATTATAAAAATGAATAAAATCAATATAAATATCGTCCACGTCAAAATGGCGTTAATCTAATCAAGATGGTTTTATATATTTGAATATACTCGTGTCCATCCCAAATCGGACATCAAAGTCAGATTTTTATCTTTTACTGAATATTATTTTAAAATATTTGTTATTTTAAAATATTCATTCTTTCTGAACTGGAATCAGACACAGTCAATTACCATATAATTTTATTTATATGGATTTCATACAACACATGTATCTAACAACAATGATAAACTATCAACCATCATTCAGAGTGCATTCTACACTGCATAAGCATTAAATATAAATATTTAATGCTTATAACAGTCTGTCAACCAATCGATTGACAAACAACTAAACAATTGGGATTAGTGTACGTCAAATATCATCCCAATACCCGTGTGGGGTTTCAATCAACAAATAATGAATTTTATTTGTGCAGTTGGGTGATGTGTAAAATTTATCGTCCCAATCAATATCAGTCAAATCAATGTACATAAACAAATAGTCCGATTTGTAAATGAATATTTATTTTCATTCATATATCCGTTAAAAATTATATCTTTAACTATAAAATATTTATTTAACCCTGAATATTTTACATTCCATTCCACATCACAATCCATCACAACAACAAAATTCAATCAAACAAACAAGTCGTCCATGGTCTATGGACGATGGGGAGCAGTTCATATATGTAGTTATAAAATAAATAACTCTACAGAAATTATGGTGAAAAGTTCTCACCTTGGGGATCCACTCCTCCGTTCTCTATTTCTGAACAGTTCGAATTTGCCTAAATTCCAATGTGATCTTTTTCCGCTGTTCATAGTAAAGATAGCATTTTTAGTATGATGTTTATTTTAAAAATCACATTTTTATAATGGCGCTTCATATAAAAAAATCATATATTTTTACAACGCTTCTTTCTATAGAAAAATCTAATTTTTCTACAATGAAAAATCAATTTTTCTTCTATGAAAAATCTAATTTTTCTTCTATGAAAAATATAATTTATCTTTTATGAAAAATCTAATTTTTCTTTTATTAAGATCTAATTTTTCTACGATTAAAAATCTAATTTTTCTACAATGAAAAATATAATTTTTCTTCTATGAAAAATCTAATTTTTCTTCTATGAAAATCTAATTTTTCTTTTATGAAAAATGTAACACCCCGTGTATTCTATAACAGTGAGATTCACAAATTAAAGTATAATTAATTTCAAATCAAAGAATTAAGGGAAACGGGTTACGCCATTGCATTCGCCTCGAAATTCTGCTTGAGATAGAGTCCGAGTTTACGCAAAACGGATAACGTGTGAAGAAGATATCTTTAATTTAAATATCGCAGCAAAACATGAAGAAGAAAAAAAGAATGGGAAACGAATAATGTTCAGCATTGTTCTAGGGTTTGTAAGCAAAAGACTTAGTAGCTCATTTGGTTGGAACACATGACTTGCATACAAGAGGAACAGAGTTCGATCCCCGCCAGCGCCCTATTTTTGTTTTAGGGGAATGGCTTAAAATAGCCAAGTGTGAACGCAGTTCAAAAAGTGGTTTAGTGTGAAAATGGGTAATTGGGAAGGTAGAGAAAAAAATGAATATATATATAATATATATACATATACGCATATATATATATATGACGTGTACGCATCATGTAGCGTACGTTGCGCATTTTTGGTTGTCAAGGATGGTTTTTTTTTGGCCTTCTCCAATTTTTAATTACGACAAATTAAAGGTAAGAAAATATTTATTCATATATAAATAAATATTTATATATGGGTAATTAATACGGTAAAGGGGAAAATGTATCTATTAAATACGTATTTACGTTTGAATTGGTGAACATTTAATACGCTGAGTCATTTCTGACTCATCGCTGAGTCAATGCTGAGTCATTTCTGACTCATGGCTGAGTCAATAGGATAACTCTATCCTGACTGAACGGTTGTGGTCATTTCTAGGATTAATCAAACGGCCTAAATTAATCCTAAAATTCTATATATACAACTCAAACCTAACCTAAACTCACACAAATAATAGAATACAATGGCCATCATGCTGCTGAGGAACGACTAGGAGTAGCCACCAATTTGAGAGACAATTAGGAGACAAACTCTAAAGCATAAAGCAACTTAAACAAATCAAATCAACGCCTACGTCAAAAAGGATTCGCATCTCCAATTGGAGAATTCGCCACACGATTGTAAGTAGAGTATTATTTTGGTATGAATAAATAACTGTGTTGGTTTGTACACTTGATTTGTGGTGGTAAGTAATTCATATTTGTGCGTTACTATGATTCTTATCGATTTGGAATATTGTATAACGATTGGATATTCGCAAAGTATGTTATTCATTATAAAAACAACATGTTTGCAGTAGTTTTATGCAAATATACGTTTGGATATTCGCAAAGTTTGTAATTCATGTTGAAGCTACATGTATGTAGTTCTTTAATTGAAATTCATGCAAGTTTGTGGTTTTGCTACTATGCCATCATAATGTGTATTTCTGTACAAAAATCATTTTGTGTGTAATTGGAACGAATTTGGGTTATTATAATTCATATGAAATTATGTTGAAAATTTGGCATCATGATCTATATATTAAGCCATACTTTTGTACTAGAAAACCTCTTTGCGAACTTATGAATATGACTAGGCTATGATTGATATTTTGCATAATTGAAAAACATGTTAGGTCTATATTGTTAACAAGAATTATATGATGACACATGTGGTACATAGCTAGGTTAGATTTAAAATCCCATTTGCAAGTTTGCATGACTAAAGTAAAAATCATGATTTCATGTTTAGAAATATTTATGCCATAAGTATATGTGTGCCATGGTTATGTGAACAGATTTAAAATCGTGATTAAGTTGGAATAATTCTAGTTGAACTATACTTTTGTATTAGTAACAAAAGTAAGCACCCTTGTAAACATGTAGTAACCTTATGAACATGATTTGCTTATGTTTGACATTATGCCTAAAGAAAAATATAGGTTTATGTTGTAGTTAAGACTATGTGTCAATAATGATATCCAATTTAGATTCTAACTTAACTACAAGTTTACATGCTTTGATTCATGTCACTTATGCTTTATGACCAAAGTATACGTTGCTACTATGCAAGTACACCAGTTTCTATTTTGTAGTTCCAACGTTATGTTGCAAGTTCATGCGTTCACATTCCCCTTTTTGTGTATGTAATCACGCTTTAAGCCTCCCCTTTTTCACATGGCTAAGTTGGGCTTAAAAAGGCTAAGCCCAACATATATATATATAATAAAAGAGCGTATTAAACGGGGGAAAATAGCGTTGGGCCAAAGTAATTAATAAATGAAAATATAAAGTAAAGGGGCCCAAATTCAAGTATGGGTTGGGCCCATGATTGGTGTAACCTTCACACCATTGATTTTTAATAATGGGCCGCAAATATTTACATATAAGAAAATAAAGAAGAAAGACAAAATATGTAAACGTAGAAAATACGATGTGTTTAACCCGAGGTTGGATTGAGTTGTGATGTAAACCTGCCCGGAACCGCCCGGCTGTCCAGTAGTCACAACAATACCTATCCAATGTGGGTGGTTAAACATGGAGCCCAATAAGGACCCGAGGTTAGACTGAGTTGTGGCGTAAGACTGCCCGGAACCAACCGGCAACAGGCAGCCACAACAATACCTGTCTAATGTGAGAGGTCAAGGCTTTAATAAGACAATTAAGGCTGAGTCAGGACTGATAGGATTAAGTAAACTAAAGACTTAATCAAAAATGGGACATGCTAAACTAAACAGACTGATTGGGGGTTAGGTTCATAAAACACTTAACCAACTTAGCATGTTGGCTAGAAGTAGAAAACCTAGTAGCGGGGGACCCTTTTCAGCAGTAACCCTACAAGGTGTATCATGATACCCTGAAACTAGGCAGGGTGGGGCACGATTACTGGGCTGAATGTAAGAGGTCAAATCGACGGCGGTGGTGCAGCAGTGTAGGTTCTAACGGGGTGTGGGCATGCACTCACTCCGGCGTAGAAAAATAAGGCACTGGGCACCAGTAGCATACATGTGCATTCTAGAGTTGTGTCGGGTCGCCGCCATGGGACTTGATACACCCCATGGTGGGACCAGCATAGGTAACTACAACATCGGGGGCCGTAAGACACATGTAACTATGCGAGTAGGAGCCGATCATCATAAAATGGATCACTTCACCCTGGTTATGGGGTGCCTATTGGGAACTAGTTTATATGGGTACAGAGATTAATATGGGGTACGATAGTATATTCGACCCTAGACAACTTAACCAAGTTTATAGTGCTTTCCCCATTTCTAGTTTATACTTATCATACCCAGTTCTTTATTCATAGACAGAGTAGTCCTCGACTTACTCAGGCTTTATGTCTGACTCTACTTTTCTTTCGTCTTCTTTTCTTCCGTTTCCCCCCCCCCCCCCCAGGTCCACAGGGAGGGAATACTGCAGCTTGACCAACCTTCATATCCAGCTTGAAGAGAAAGAATGTATTGCTTGGACCTTTTCGTTTGAACTATGGCTTTGGACAACAACTATGGGACTTTTGCAGTTTATTTATGTTTTCTTTATGCTTCTTTAAAATAATGTAATCAAGACAGTTATGAAGGTGTTATGTTTTTTTTGAAAGGATGTAAGACAATCATGGTGATGTTGCTGTAACACGTATTTACTTTTATGAAATAAAAGTTGCTGCTTTTCTGCTATTTACAAATGTGTGTTCTTATATATGTCTTGTATTTCTGTGACTTATACTTATAAACCTCCACCAAAATTAGGGCATTCCCTTTGAGAGTGACCCTAACGGAGGTGGGGTGTTTCACTTGGTATCAGAGCATAGGTTTACCTGATAAGATAAAAAGTTTTGGAAAATTTATTTTCAAAAAGGAAATTTAAAGAAGCATTTTTAAAAGATAAAATATTATTTTGCTTTAAAAGGCAAAGTCCCTCCAAAGCCATAGGTACTATATCTTATCCTTCGTTTTGAATCTATCCTTTTTGTTTCAGCATGTCCGAAGAACTTAACTTGCCAGAGGGTGTACCAATACCTGGTTGGTTTAGACGGTTCTTAGAAGCAAGGGCCACTCAGCCAGGTCCTACCGTTCCTCCTCCCCCAGCTGCAGGAAATCATCCAACTGCAGCAGCACCTCTTCCTCCACCTCCTCCACGGGGAAACACGTTTGCTAAGATATGTAAAGATTTTAAAGCTATGGGAGGAAAGGATTTCCATGGAACTGAGTCCTTCGTGGCAGCTAGAAATTGGCTGAAAGAAACCGAGGACTTATTCATCATCTTTGAGGTAGAAGATAGACAGAAAGTACAACTGGCAGTATGGCTACTAAAGGGTGAGTCTTCCTACTGGTGGGAAGTCACTAATGCAGAAAGACCGGTGGAAACATGGGAGGACTTTAGGGCAAGGTTTGAGGCTAAATTTCTCTCGGAAGCTGAAAGGAGTCTTCAGTTGGAAAAATTCTTATTTCTTAAGCAAGGGAATATGACAGTCAAAGAGTATGTTAATCAATTCGATGAGCTGGCTAGGTTTGGGCTGGACCTAGTCAACACCCCGCACAAGAAGGCTCTCCGCTTTGTCAAAGGGTTGAATGAGCCATTACACAGTTTGGCCATGACCCATATACCCATGGGAGCTACGTACGAAAGGTTGGTGCAGATGGCATTGCTGAACGAGGAAGATAAGGACAAGAAGGAAACAGAGGCAGAAAACTCTCAAGGGAAGAAAGAGGTCAAGCCCAACGATTCTAAGAATAAGAAGATAGACCCCGAGAAAGGAGGCAAGAACAACAACTCACGTGATAAAAGGAAATGCAATTACTGTGGTATGGAAGGGCACATCGCCAAGGATTGTAGAAAGAGGAAGAGAAAGCAAGGTGAATGTTTTCATTGTGGGAAGACTGGACACATCAGCAAAGACTGCCCTGAGAAGCAGACCGGACCTTCTGGCGGTACATCGTTAACTTATTCTAGATGCTTTGTTTTATCCTATTTCTCTCCTCGATCCTATCTTGAGAACCATAGGTAGAATCTTTTTGGATGTAAACATGTAGTTGAAACATGTTATGGATGATGGTTGCAAGTGGTTGCAAGTGATTGCTCATGGTTGCATATACACACACAATCTAGGTTTTAGATCGGCTCAGTCACTTCATATTGCATATGCATATATGTTTGCATTCGTATATGGTTGAACTTTAATGTGTTGCCATATGGATGTTGCATTTGTATGAATGATTGTGCACTCATGTAGAATCATGAATAGGAAAAATTTGCATACATAATGGATTCATGGCACTCACATAATTCGCATTAAGGAGGTCAACTGAATCAGTAGACCGCCTGATTTTGCATTAGATAAGTACATGTACACACACACTTCGCATATGATCATGAAGCATTTGAAGTCTTTTAAGGACAATGGATACTCGTGTTTGATGGATGAGTAGATGGATGTTTGGATGTTAGGATATACATTCCTCCTAACTTGAAGATTTCGGGGACGAAATCCTTTTAAGTGGGGGAGAATGTAACACCCCGTGTATTCTATAACAGTGAGATTCACAAATTAAAGTATAATTAATTTCAAATCAAAGAATTAAGGGAAACGGGTTACGCCATTGCATTCGCCTCGAAATTCTTCTTGAGATAGAGTCCGAGTTTACGCAAAACGGATAACGTGTGAAGAAGATATCTTTAATTTAAATATCGCAGCAAAACATGAAAAAAAAAGAATGGGAAACGAATAATGTTCAGCATTGTTCTAGGGTTTGTAAGCAAAAGATTTAGTAGCTCATTTGGTTGGAACACATGACTTGCATACAAGAGGTACAGAGTTTGATCCCCGCCAACGCCCTATTTTTGTTTTAGGGGAATGGCTTAAAATAGCCTAGTGTGAACGCAGTTCAAAAAGTGGTTTAATGTGAAAATGGGTAATTGGGAAGGTAGAGAAAAAAATGAATATATATATAATATATATACATATACGCATATATATATATATATATATATATATATATATATATGACGTGTACGCATCATGTAGCGTACGTTGCGCATTTTTGGTTGTCAAGGATGGTTTTTTTTTTGGCCTTCTCCAATTTTTAATTACGACAAATTAAAGGTAAGAAAATATTTATTCATATATAAATAAATATTTATATATGGGTAATTAATACGGTAAAGGGGAAATGTATCTATTAAATACATATTTACGTTTGAATTGGTGAACATTTAATACGCTGAGTCATTTCTGACTCATCGCTGAGTCAATGCTGAGTCATTTCTGACTCATGGCTGAGTCAATAGGATAACTCTATCCTGACTGAATGGTTGTGGTCATTTCTAGGATTAATCAAACGGCCTAAATTAATCCTAAAATTCTATATATACAACTCAAACCTAACCTAAACTCACACAAATAATAGAATACAATGGCCATCATGCTGCTGAGGAACGACTAGGAGTAGCCACCAATTTGAGAGACAATTAGGAGACAAACTCTAAAGCATAAAGCAACTTAAACAAATCAAATCAACGCCTACGTCAAAAAGGAGTCGCATCTCCAATTGGAGAATTCGCCACACGATTGTAAGTAGAGTATTATTTTGGTATGAATAAATAACTGTGTTGGTTTGTACACTTGATTTGTGGTGGTAAGTAATTCATATTTGTGCGTTACTATGATTCTTATCGATTTGGAATATTGTATAACGATTGGATATTCGCAAAGTATGTTATTCATTATAAAAACTACATGTTTGCGGTATTTTTATGCAAATATACGTTTGGATATTCGCAAAGTTTGTAATTCATGTTGAAGCTACATGTATGTAGTTCTTTAATTGAAATTCATGCAAGTTTGTGGTTTTGCTACTATGCCATCATAATGTGTATTTCTGTACAAAAATCATTTTGTGTGTAATTGGAACAAATTTGGGTTATTATAATTCATATGAAATTATGTTGAAAATTTGGCATCATGATCTATATATTAAGCCATACTTTTGTACTAGAAAACCTCTTTGCGAACTTATGAATATGACTAGGCTATGATTGATATTTTGCATAATTGAAAAACATGTTAGGTCTATATTGTTAACAAGAATTATATGATGACACATGTGGTACATAGCTAG
This sequence comes from Allium sativum, assembly GCA_030737875.1. Taxonomy (NCBI): domain Eukaryota; kingdom Viridiplantae; phylum Streptophyta; class Magnoliopsida; order Asparagales; family Amaryllidaceae; genus Allium; species Allium sativum. The sequence goes on from CM060926.1 coordinate 613,591,812, forward strand.
GTTAGATTTAAAATCCCATTTGCAAGTTTGCATGACTAAAGTAAAAATCATGATTTCATGTTTAGAAATATTTATGCCATAAGTATATGTGTGCCATGGTTATGTGAATAGATTTAAAATCATGATTAAGTTGGAATAATTCTAGTTGAACTATACTTTTGTATTAGTAACAAAAGTAAGCACCCTTGTAAACATGTAGTAACCTTATGAAAATGATTTGCTTATGTTTGACATTATGCCTAAAGAAAAATATAGGTTTATGTTGTAGTTAAGACTATGTGTCAATAATGATATCCAATTTAGATTCTAACTTAACTACAAGTTTACATGCTTTGATTCATGTCACTTATGCTTTATGACCAAAGTATACGTTACTACTATGCAAGTACACCAGTTTCTATTTTGTAGTTCCAACGTCATGTTGCAAGTTCATGCGTTCACATTCCCCTTTTTGTGTATGTAATCACGCTTTAAGCCTCCCCTTTTTCACGTGGCTAAGTTGGGCTTAAAAAGGCTAAGCCCAACATATATATATATAATAAACGAGCGTATTAAATGGGGGAAAATAGCGTTGGGCCAAAGTAATTAATAAATGAAAATATAAAGTAAAGGGGCCCAAATTCAAGTATGGGTTGGGCCCATGATTGGTGTAACCTTCACACCATTGATTTTTAATAATGGGCCGCAAATATTTACATATAAGAAAATAAAGAAGAAAGACAAAATATGTAAACGTAGAAAATACGATGTGTTTAACCCGAGGTTGGATTGAGTTGTGATGTAAACCTGCCCGGAACCGCCCGGCTGTCCAGTAGTCACAACAATACCTATCCAATGTGGGTGGTTAAACATGGAGCCCAATAAGGACCCGAGGTTAGACTGAGTTGTGGCGTAAGACTGCCCGGAACCAACCGGCAACAGGCAGCCACAACAATACCTGTCTAATGTGAGAGGTCAAGGCTTTAATAAGACAATTAAGGCTGAGTCAGGACTGATAGGATTAAGTAAACTAAAGACTTAATCAAAAATGGGACATGCTAAACTAAACAAACTGATTGGGGGTTAGGTTCATAAAACACTTAACCAACTTAGCATGTTGGCTAGAAGTAGAAAACCTAGTAGCGGGGGACCCTTTTCAGCAGTAACCCTACAAGGTTTATCATGATACCCTGAAACTAGGCAGGGTGGGGCACGATTACTGGGCTGAATGTAAGAGGTCAAATCGACGGCGGTGGTGCAGCATTGTAGGTTCTAATGGGGTGTGGGCGTGCACTCACTCCGGCGCAGAAAAATAAGGCACTGGGCACCAGTAGCATACCTGTGCATTCTAGAGTTGTATCGGGTCGCCGCCATGGGACTTGATACACCCCATGGTGGGACCAGCATAGGTAACTACAACATCGGGGGCCGTAAGACACATGTAACTATGCGAGTAGGAGCCGATCATCGTAAAATGGATCACTTCACCCTGGTTATGGGGTGCCTATTGGGAACTAGTTTATATGGGTACAGAGATTAATATGGGGTACGATAGTATATTCGACCCTAGACAACTTAACCAAGTTTATAGTGCTTTCCCCATTTCTAGTTTATACTTATCATACCCAGTTCTTTATTCATAGACAGAGTAGTCCTCGACTTACTCAGGCTTTATGTCTGACTATACTTTTCTTTCGTCTTCTTTTCTTCCGTTTCCCCCCCCCCCCCCCCCAGGTCCACAGGGAGGGAATACTGCAGCTTGACCAGCCTTCATATCCAGCTTGAAGAGAAAGAATGTATTGCTTGGACCTTTTCGTTTGAACTATGGCTTTGGACAACAACTATGGGACTTTTGCAGTTTATTTATGTTTTCTTTATGCTTCTTTAAAATAATGTAATCAAGACAGTTATGAAGGTGTTATGTTTTTTTTGAAAGGATGTAAGACAATCATGGTGATGTTGCTGTAACACGTATTTACTTTTATGAAATAAAAGTTGCTGCTTTTCTGCTATTTACAAATATGTGTTCTTATATCTGTCTTGTATATATGTGACTTATACTTATAAACCTCCACCAAAATTAGGGCATTCCCTTTGAGAGTGACCCTAACGGAGGTGGGGTGTTTCAAAAAATCTAATTTTTCTTTTATTAAAAATCAAATCTTTTTTAATTGTCATCCATATGATAAAACCATATTTTAATTTAAATAAAACTCACATCTTCATATTAATAAAAACCATAACTTTTTATTGCTAAAAATTATAACTTTACCGAATTAAAAATCGCATCTTTACTAACAAAAAGATCACTAAACTAAAAATTGCATTTTTACTAACATAAGGATCGTATTTTTCTAAACTAAAAATCATATCTTTTATATTTTAAAGAATCCTAACTTTAAATAAATAAGTTAAGATAAAAAAAAGTAAAGTAATTAAAAACTTACAGCTCAAATTTGGAAGAGGGGGGAGGGGTCTGCGTTTGTGGTGAAGGGGCGAGGGAGGTGTGCTTGCAGCTCGAGGTGAAAGCAGCGCTGGATGTTTAGGCGGAGCTCGGGATTCGATGGTGACGGCGTTGACTTCGCAAGGAGGTGCTGATGGGCGACTTCGAGTCTCGGGAGGGAATACTGGTCTTCGTGATGGCGGCGGATGAAGGAGGAGGGGGGGTGGAGATCGATGGAGGGTGGACGAGCATTGATCCATGGCGGCGCGAGAGTGATGCTAACGAGAAAGCGATGGGGTTTTTTTTCCTAAAAGGGGGATAAACGTTTGATCGTTGAAATGAAATAGAGGGGGGTTAAGTAAGAATATATATATATATATATATATATATATTATTAATTCTCAAAATTAGGGTTTTATGTCCGAACCCCAAATCCAACCTAATGAATGTCTCCCCTAGCTAATTATCCCCATTCCGAACACAATGGGATATTTACCGTAACCCAATTTGGTCGTTTCGATCAGTTTCCGCTAAATTTAAAATATAAATCATTATATTTTAAATTTGAATGCACATTTTAATTTACATAGGCCACATACGGACTCCAAAAATTCCAAAAAAATAAATCTGGCTATGTATTGACGATACGGTCCTAACAAAACTAATTTCATCAAATTTGGAGAATGTTTGAAAAATGACCATTTTCTGGTCGATCCAAATTGACTGAAATTGACAAAACACGTTTTCTTTTGCCACGCTCACATATTGATCCCAAAAATTATGAAAATTGGAATCTAGCAATAATTTGACATTCCGGATCCAACAAAAGTGGTTTCGTCAAAAAAGGAGTCATTTGCAAAATGGCTATTTTAAGGGCTATATTTCCATAGCGACTATTGTAAATTTTCAATTGGACATAACTTTTAATTCCTACTATGAAATTTCAATTTTTAAGATTCGTTGGAAAGATATTTTCAAACAGATTCGAATATTTTTGGTTTCACCAAAATCCGGTTTATTTTGAATCCTGTACATTCATTTGAAATTTGAAATCGAATTTTCAAACTACCGCGCCATTTCCAATTCCCTTTATAATTAAAATAAATAATTATATTCTAACTTCGATTTATATAAATATTTCTGCTCTAATTCTATTCAAAATAATTTTCTCGTCGTTATTATTTAAAATAATTCATTTTAAATATTCAAAATTCATTAAAATTGCCAAAATAAAAAAGTTAAATTGGTTTTGATTTTTCGGGTTGTTACAATATGATATGGTGGGGTGATGAGTATATAATGCAGCTTGAGTAGTAAGTCTTGTGCTATGAATGCATAAGCACGTGTGTCAATGTCCGGTCTTCTGTAATCTTTAATAATGGTCTACTTTTGGTCTTCCTGCTCCTGCCCAGGGAGAAAAGTAAGCCAGTTTTCTGTCTACTGAACTAGCAAACGAATGCCCTGAACTAACCCTCGGGGTATCATAGCATGTCATTTACCATCTCCGATTTGTTTAAGTATCCTGGTAAGTGAGAGCGAGAGTCGTTTCTTCCAATAGTTTTACCTAAGCAAATTTTTATAGCTCTCCTTTTTTAGGACGAAAAGCTTTAAGTGGGGGAGAATATAACGACTTAGAAATTTTGACGATCAAAATACAATTTAAATGAAGATTTAATGTAAAACAAATATTTATATTTGAAATTTGTCTATTTCAAACAATATTTAAGTGAACTCTTTACGTGGATTTATAGAACATTTTGTAAACCAGATTTATGTTACTAACTAATTTGATTCTTTAACATTTGAAGTCTGATGAAAACAAGAGTTGTTACAATTGTAAATTTATTTTGTGATTAAGAAATTAATTTTGGTCTTGCAATTTGGTAAGAAGAAAATATATGCTTATGCCTGAAATTTGATTTAGAATTTGGACAATTATTTAATTTGAATCTAGTATTCACACAAAAAAAGCACATTGTGAATATAGTATCAATATAAACATTTATCAAAAATGCATGATGTTAACAAATAGCAAGCAGCCTGAATATTTAAAACTTACATTAGAACAAAAATCAGTTTTAATATAAATTCTGTTTATTGAACAAAGAATTTATTTGCATTGTAAAATTTCAAACCAAACCGTTAAATATAAAAGGTATAAGAAGTAATACATTAATTTTAAAAGTTTCGAATAAAGCGCTAGGTTGAATCTATTTCGGAATGGTACTAATTATAATACAAACAAAGAATGAAACCGGTGTAATCAAACTAGAAAGTTAAGGAATGTGCAATAAAAAGAAAGCAATAAATTGTAAAATAAATTCGTATATTTTGCGTTGCTAGTTGAATTTAATTTACGGTTTATAATGGTTAGATTTAAAACATTCTGAAATAATGTAAACAACGTGGTTTATTAGTTCACATTTTAGCATAGCATACCATTCATAAGAAACAAATAAAGTTTCCTCCTTTGAAAAAGATACGATAGGCAAAAAATTCTGATCAAATCTAGCCTAAAATCTTGCCATATCAGTGTAGATATTTGAGGAACAGTATACCCAAATTTTGAAATCTCATGGTGTAGAGAATCCAAAGATGTACAGAAATAAAATATCTTGAGTAGAAGGAACAGAGTACTGCATGTTATTCGTAGCTTCCCTTTTACATAATATAAGGCGTGCTTTTTCTCCTTCACGCACACCATAGTTTCTCTCCTTATTCCTTTAATCACTGTAAAATGTTTCCACTCCAAATACAAGAATATAAACTCTTTCCTCTCGCAAAACAGAGACTTTCTTCCCTCCCCCTTCCTAAAAACCGTGTCTTCCCCCTCCTAGACAGCTCACCCTTCTGATAAACTCATTCATCTCCAATCACGCTTCCTTTCCTGCCCATTGCATTGCTCCATAAGCCGCTACCTTACCTGAAACCACCCGACTGTGATGTCTCCTCCACCAGTTCACCCATCTCGGCAAGCGAACCTATACCTTCTTCCCCGTGATCATTTTCCTCTCTCCTCACTCACGTTCTACCTCTACAGTACTTCCTCCATGTCAACACCTCCACTTCCCACTCCGCCGCAACCACTCCGGCAGCACCAACATCATGCTGCCACTCACCTCCACACACTGACAGTCCACCTACCATACTCCACCTCTCTCTTCATATTAGTTGTTCCCTTCAAAACAGTCTCGACTTCCCTCCACTTCCTTCACTGCCACACCTGCATGCATCACCACCGCCACCTTGAATACTATGGCACCACCACAAGACGCTGCACCAACTGACACTCCTCCACTGGCCACTGCAAAATACAAACAGCTCATTCCCTTTCCCTAGAACCCGCTGCCGTCCCCAGTTGGCTCATCATATATTGATTAGCAAGCAAGGCTCCTCACCACCTTTTCTCCCTTTCCTCTTCCCCATAAGCCACGTCAGACCACCTCCTCAACCAAGCTACCCTCTGACTTAGCCTGAACCAAGCCATATGTACCTAATTCTGCTTTGTTGCAACACCAAACTCCATTTTTGTTTTGCCATCACGATTAAACAAAGGCGGGTGTCGTAAGGGAGTGAACTAAGGAGATGTGTTGTTTATATAGGAGGAGGTGATGTGAAAACATGTAAACTTTAATGATTGCATTAGCAAAGAACTGAGGTTGTGCATTATAAACATGGAGAGTTGAAAGGAAGGAATTAGGAAGCAACTAGCATGCAAGCTATTGGAAAAAAAATTATAACTGCGAGTGCATGCCAGAAGGAGAAGTGAGGACGCATCGAGAAATGAGGAGCACCGATGGAAAAGTAGGAATTTAATAACAACGCAAAATGGAGAAAATACAATTGATGCAACTGAAGACGCTGACGGATGGATACCAGAACAGTAGTTTGGCGAAATGGGATAGCTTTGGGAGAGAACATTTATTTAAATTTATTATAAATTGTAGAAATGTTAAAATTGCTTGTAGTTGATCAGTTAAGGATTATCAAATTCATATTGATGGTTGCTATTGTTGTGATGATTTGAATGGATGTTTTTGTAAGTTAAAAACACTAAAACACTAAGTTTTATTTAACGTGACGCTTACGCACAAATTTGATTGCTGTTTAAAATTTTACAATGATGATGGAGGACTAGTGTTCATATGAATTGATGTTGTTGTATCACACAATATAGTTGTGGAGGATATGGGTAGTCAATTTAAATCTCCTTCTTATGTGAATCATGATTAAAAATGAAGTGAAAGTTAAATTTGGAATTCAAACTTCTAAAAAATTTGAAGTCTAAGTCATGAATAATTAAAAAAAATCATAACAACGAAATGATTTTGGAAATATCTTAAATATTTGTTTTGGACTCTTAAGATTGAAATGATTTTTTAAATCTAGCTAAAAATTTGATTTTGCGTTACATTTGTTTATATAAATGTTTAGCTATCCATAAGTTTTAAATTTTAATTAAAGAGAAAATTTTGATTAAGCATGTAAATAAATAGGAATATTAAACACATTAGATCGTTTACAAGTTTAAACAGTTAAACAAATTGGTAACATTACAATAAGCTTCGAAGGAAATTTAAATGACGGTTTAATGGAGGTTATGTAAAACTATAATTAGGACTTTAAAGAAAATTGGACAATTTATGTTTTGAACAATTATCGAATATATATATAAACGACATTTCTTCCACTAATATATATATATATACCAGAACATTCTAGGGTGACAGAGAGCATAGTGTCTAAGGCTTGGGTTTGGAAAATACAGTTTTTTTCTCTCCCTGGCTATCCCTAACTGATCCGACGGATGGGATGGTTAATTCAAAAAAAAAAATTGGAATTTAATTTAAAGCATATTTGGAACAATTTTGGAATTTAACAAGCGTTGTTGATTTTAAGAATTATTTTTTAGCAAAGGATTTGAAATTTGAGTAAATTTGAACCTATTTGGTTTAAATAACAATTTTGTAGCAATTTAAGTAACGCTTTAACTTTTCCTCGAAATGAATTGGTTGAGATTTCTAAATCAAGAATTATTATTTACACTTTAAAAAGTGTTCTAATATATTTTGGAAGATTTTTAAGGTGATAAATATTTGTGTAAGAAACTTTAAATCTGCATTTAGATTTGGTGATTTATGGTAAACAACAAATAAAGGGACTGTGTTCCAAATTTATGGTTGGTAAACAGACATTGGATTTAAAGAAGAAATAAGATGGTAATGAAATTTAAGGAATTTAAAATGAATCCAACCTTATCATAAATTGACTTGACGACATTTGTAAGGAGATTTGAATTGAAACCAATATAGTCCATAGCTTTGTTCTAAGTACATCAATTATTTGGAAAGACCGGGATCGGATGTAAGTCTGAAAACCATTCCAAGTAATAATACGACGCTATAAAGCAATTGAAGACTTGAAAATGACGAATAAAGACCGGAAATCTTTGGATTTATTTGGATTGATTGCTAATGTCTCAAATCGGGTTGTACATTCGATACGAGGTACAAGTGGCATGAGGTCTGAATATATTTGAGGATTGTCGAATTTTGTTCCATTCAGACCCAGAATGGACTTGTATAGATTGTGTGTCTGACATTGTAATTGACTATGTAGTACTGATTCCTGTTAATATCTATCAAATTTGTGGCAATAATTATTTCCGTCTCTAAGACATACAAACTTAGAGGTTATATATTGATTGAAATCAGTGACATGTGGAAAATTGATAATGTGGCATACTCAAGCTATGAAACAAGCTAGTGATGATCAAAGCATGGCTTATTGAAGCGTAGCTTTATGTATACCGCTACATCGACAAGCCTCAGAGCCTGGATGATGAGAAATTGGCGGTTAGGTTGTTGACATATGCCTGATTTTGTGATTGATAGCTGCGCCAGTGTTACCACTTGTAAACTTGGGGAATACGGTATGTTCGAGGGTCCGAGTCTGGACGAAAACCGTTGATCTACCTCGCTATTTGTAGTTGGTGTCCGAGTCTGGATGATAAAGTCATGGTACGTTTCGTTTGTGTTCCTAATTGATCTTTCGTTCCAGGAATCATCATATTAGAAACCCAAATCTCTAATACGCGACCCTACGAATTTATTTATATACCTATAGCGACATAGTAGGATGGGGTGTTATGCTGTATAAGATTTATACATTTATTTTCGAAATGGTTTTCTACACTATGCACTAATAATATGAAAGAGGATTTTTACATATGATGGCATTTTTTGTCATCATAAGACAAAACTCGCCCATTTGGTGTGCGCTTACATTGTGTGATGTGGGACGAGCTTGTGATGTGGGACGAGCTCATAAACTCTGGGTGCCCACTAACTTCCACACGGGTAGCTAGAGGTTTAGTTTTACAGTTATAGACTCTTGGAGCGAGATTTGAGCGCTTTCTGAATTGGAGCTTCGAGCTAGAGTTGGAATTTCCTATATATCATATCGCTTCTTCCGCTGAGAGTATATTTATATTTCCACTACTATATGTATGTAACTCTGATATTCTACGTAACTCTAATGTAATATTGTATTATGATATGAGATGTTCTATTATTTTGTTTAATATATGTTAATACCAATAACAATCCTCCTTTATGAACGGTTTAAGTTGGTTTAATTACCAGCAAGAGCAGGGAAAAAAGACGGGTCGTTACAGTTTGCAAATCAATGTCTTTAAAACCTGACTGACTTATGAAACTAATGGGTAGACTAATCTTCAACTTAGTTCCTCATCTTAATTATTAAGGGAGGTAATTCAACATTCCAAATTGGAGCATCTGTAATCTCCACTAAGTTATGATTGTGTCTTCAAATAAAAGTAAAAGCCATGACTAGAAAATGTAATTGAATTGGCAGACTACTTTACATGGTAAAATTATTCTATTTTGCACTAATAAATATCTTAATGTTGATAGAAATAACATCTTCTAATACACTGCAGGATATGGCGGTTTATGGTGAGATGGCAAAGGATGATGAGATGGTCTTGGATTTTGATGTACTGGCAAAATTTCATTGAAATTTTCTAACCTGCATTTTGATTTCTGTGCCTAGTATTTTGAGTAATTCGCCAAAGTTTGCTATTGAGAGCATAAAGGTTTCTGGTGTGGAGCCTTCTTCAGAGGTTTTATCTACATAGTTTCAAAATGTATTTAATCATACGGTTTTGCGACGTTTCATATGCATTAATGTAACACCCTGTAATTTTAACAACATTAAAGATGATAAATTAAAGAATACTTGATTAAATATTCAGAATTAAGTGAAACAGACTGCGTCGTTGCATTCGTCTCGGAATTTTGGCCAAAATAGATACCTGGTTTGCATAAAACAGACACCATATGAAGAAGTTATTAAGGTTTGAAGTTTGTATAAGCATAAGAAGAATATATATATATATCTTTATATAAAATAAGTCCAAAAATTTAAAATAGTTCAAAATCGAGTGGTAGGAGGGAGCGGGAAAAATCCCACCCATGGGTGCCGACCCCATCAAGGGGGTGTCGAATAAGGGGGTGTCAACCCCCACGCAGATCTGGGCAGATTGCTAGTTTCGTACGTGGACTGATTTCTGTGCAAGATTCGTTGGCTAATGGTTATAAATAATACCCCATTTCTCTTGTTTTTACACACCAAAAACAATGGAGAACTAGATGCTTTCTCTACCCAGATCAAATCAAGCCTTTTCTTCTTCAACAATCAAGTCATTCAGGTTTAGAGATCTGTGATTCAATATCTGCAATCTCTCTTCTATTTCTAAGATCCAATCACAGTGAGTCTACGTTATTTTTAGATCTAAATACTTAAAAGTTAATCTTGACATGACTATAAATTGGATCTAAACCTATGACTATTTGAACCATATCAGATCTGCCATATTCTGTGTATCTAATTTATTCTGAAATGATTATAAATTAGATCTAAGCCTATGACTATTAAATCATATCAGATCTATCATTATTTGTAGATCTAATTCAATGTTTAGATCTCATCATGCTTGTTCCTATTATGTTAGTGGTTAAATCAATGTTATTGTCACAATAGATCTGTTATTAGTTAGGTATCTAATTCATTGTTTAGATCTCATCATGCCTATTTATGATGTCCCTATTATGTTAGAATCAGTTCTATTATCTCATGTTCATCAGATCTGTTCCTATATGTCTATCTTGTCATTATGCTCAACTTTGTCACTATATATTTATTAGTTGCTATGCCTATTTTTTCCATTATATGTCAATCTTGTTGTTATGTTCATTTTTGTCATCTTCCCTTCTTCTTTTCGCTTTTATTTTTATAGCTAGGCTGCCTTCGAGCCTAGGCATGCCGCTGAAATATGCGAACGAGGGGAAAATGTTAAAATTAGGGCATAACTTATATTGGGAATTTTAGGCATAACTTTAATTAAAAATATGAATGTGGATTTGGGGCATAAACCAAAATTATGCTTAAAGACCTTAATTTAGGGCATATGGTTCATTATAAATATGACTTGGGAAAGGGGCATGAAAACCTATAATGACATAGGAATAATTGGTTAATAATGGAAATGCCTAGAACTACAGTAATTAGAAAATATAATCGCGCTTAGACATGAGGTTGGATTACACTTGTGGTGGAAGTCTTCCCGGAACCGACCGACATATCCAGCGACCATAAGTGGTGAATCTAATGTGAGGGGTCTAAGTGCATGAACGTGTAACGTGCTAAGACATGAGGTTAAGCCCAACTTGCGGAAGAAGTCTTCTTGGAATCACCCAACATATCCAGCATCCACAAGTTGTAGGCTTAATATGGGAGGGCTAGCACATTATAATCATAAATGAAAATATTGTAATGAACTGGAATGCTTAACCTAGTTGAATCCATATGGATTGTATGAACATGTTAACTTGGATAAGGGATAAGTAAACTTGTATGAATAAGTGGGAGGGTTAAGTATATATTGGGATGGTGGGTAATATATATATATATATATATATATATATATATATATATATATATATAGCCCACAAACTTAACCTATGGCGTTATGCAGTCTGTTTACTTTGGTATGGCATAACTTGTGGAAAACCTAGTAGTGGGGATACAAGCCTAGAGGGACCTTGTATCATCTTGTGTGTGGGACCCATTTCATTTAGTAGCCCATATTTAGGTATCAAACGAGTAATCCGAACTAGGTCGGAGTCGGGGCACACTTACTGGGATGATTGTAAGAGATCCAAAAGTGGGGGACGGTGTGGCCGGCGCGTTCCGATGGGGTCATGTGCGTGCATGGGTCCGGCAGAGGAGGTTTAAATGTCGTGACATCAATAGATATGGATGGTGCACATCCTAAAAATAAAGTTTGCCACTTTAGGAAGTGATACATCCTATTATGGGGTCAGCACAGGGTATCTACGGAGTAAGGAGCCGATCGATTGGGGTAGTAAATATGGTACATCTAGACTCTGGTATGTTTAGGAGCCCATTAATATCCTTAGGGATAACTTCGGTATGTTTGGTTGGGCTGCCTGTTGATTGTATGAGGTTAAACCTCTCACTAGAAGTACACCTAAGTCTATCATCTTAGAGTTATTGGGATCATCTCATTCTAGTTATACTAGTGTTGGTGCAGAGAAAGAGAAAGGAGTAGAGAAGCACAATGCCTGTTCTATTCAGTTTATCCTGTTTACCTTGTCATACCTGCCTTTTATGATGTTATCTCTCTTATCCACATTATATGCCTTCCATGATGCTTTTACTCGTATATATGCTAAAAGTAATTGGACTTGCCAGACTTTATGTCCGACCTTTCTTGTTTCCTCTTCTTTCTCTTCCGTTCCCCTCTAGGTTCTCAGTTTGGGAATACTCAAGCTTGATTAGGATTCTACTTTCATCCTGCTTGGAGCTGCTTAGATGTATTGCTTGATTTCATATCTCTCTACTATGACTATGTTTTAGGGATTATGCTTATTTTATTATTGTACTCCAATGACTTAAGTACAAGATAGAAGTTTTAAATTAATGTACTGGGTTTTATGCATTTCAGACTTGTGATGTAACTATGTTTTGAACTATGATGTTTTCAGCTTAATAAAATTTTAAATTCCGCTGTTATTTTATATCTTCCTTGTAATGTTTCTGTTTACCTATAATGCTTAACAAAACTTAATGCATTCTCTTAATTAGTGACATTAACGGACGCGGGGTGTCACATTTGGTATTAGTGCTGAAGGTTACCATATCGAATAAAAGATTTTGAAAATTATTTTCAAAAAGGTTTTAAAAGAAAAGCATTTTCAAAAGAAAAGTCAGTTTTGAAAAACATATTCCCCAAAGCCATATGTAGTATCTTTCGATTCTTGTTTGAATCCCTTTTCCTCTTCTTTTCAGCATGTCTGGGAACCTAATATTCCTGAGGGCGTCATGATACCAGGTTGGTTCCATAGGTATCTAAGGGCCACGGTGCCCGCCGGTGGCCAAACAGATGTTCCTCCCCCAGCTGCATCAGTTGTTCCTCCTCCTCCTCCTCCTCCTCCTCCACGAACAGATAATTTCTCTAAGATCTGCAAAGATTTCTGTGCTATGGGTGGAAAGCCATTCAGAGGAACTGAAACTTTCGTGGAGGCAAGGAATTGGCTTAAAGAGACGGAGGAATTGTTTGGAATTTTCGAAGTGGACGATAGTAGGAATTCAGTTAGTCGCTTGGCTGCTGAAAGATGAGGCTTTATTCTGGTGCGAAGTGACGCAAGTAGGGCGTTTAGTGGAAACTTGGGATGGCTTTCAATAGAGGTTTGAAATGAAGTTTCTTTCTCAAGCTGTTAAAAGCATGAAAATGGAAAGGTTTCTGGCACTCAAGCAAGGAGGCATGACCGTCAAAGAGTATGTAAACAAATTCAGTCAACTGGCAAGGTTTGGGTTGGAGCTAGTGGATACCCCGCAAAAGAAAGCTTTGTGGTTTACTAAAGGATTGAATGAACCACTCCATGGGTTAGCTATGTATCATATTCCGATGGGAGCAACTTTTGAAAGGCTTGTTGATATGGCATGGATGCATGAGGAAGATAAAGATGAAAAGAAAGAAGCTAAGGTGGAGGAAACACAAAACAAGACAGTGTGGCCCAAGAAAGGACAACAACAACAAAGAAGGGCGGAAAGAACGACAAGGCTAAGGATAAGCAGAAGTGCCATAATTGTGGACGTGAGGGTCACTTGGTCAAGAACTGCAAAAGAAGGAAGAATGCTTATTTCAGTTGTGGAGAGGTTGGACACTTTTCTGAGGAGTGCATGAAGAAGCAAGGACAAGTGGTTAAAGGGAAGGAGCTTCTGGAGGGTAGGTCCACGCTCTCGTGAGCAGTACTCCAGTTAGAGGTAGGAAAGTTTCCGTTGAAGGTTTGATTTCTCTTTCCAATCATCCAGTTAGAACTCTTTTTGATTCTGGCGCTTCACATTCTTTTATATCCAATTTTGTGGTTGAGTCTCTGCACCTTAATACTAGTATGGTTTTGGATCCCGTTGTTGTCTATAACCCTATTGGGGGTACGACCCATCTGTCTATGATTTGTCGGGGTTTGAGAATATCTATGTTAGGCATTGAATTTGAATGTGACACATATGTTCTTGGTTTCATTGGCTATGGATTGATTCTAGGGATGGATTGGCTAGCCATGTATGGTGTCATTCTGGATTGTGAAAGGAGGATCGTTAGACTTTTGACTTGCCATGGTAGGACTCTCAAGATTTCTTGTGACCCAAAAGGGTCTGTCATGCTTAGTTTCCTATAGTCACTTGATACATCTATCGATGATCTACGATCTGTACCAGTAGTCTGTGAGTATCCTGATGTTTTTGAGGAGGTTCGGGGTTTACCTCCGAGGCGCAAGATCGATTTCCGTATATAGTTGGTGGGAAATTCATAGCCAGTTGCATTGCCTGTGCGCCATATGGCTTCAAGAGAAAGGAGGGAGCTTAGCAAGCAAGTAGGGGAGCTACTTGAGAAAGAATTTATTAGGCAAAGCATATTTGAATGGGGTGCTCCGGTGGTATTCGCAACTATGGAAGATGGTTAGTTTCGCTTATGTGTAGACCATCGAGAGTTGAATAAACTCACGAATAACAAGCACCCACTCTCGAGGATAGATGATCTGTTTGACCAACTTGTGGGTGCATCTGTTTTCTCTCAGTCGGATTTGGCCATGGGGTTTCATCAGTTGAGGGTAGCCAAGGACAGTATAGACAAGACTGCTTTTGGGAATCCATATGGTTTCTTTGAATAGCTCGTTATGCCTTTTGGGTTGACGAATGCACCCGCCTATTTTGTTAATCTGATGAGTAGGGTGTTTTGAGAGTTTCTAAATAAGTTTTTCGTGGTCTTTGTTAATGACATCTTGATTTTCTCGAAGAGCGAGGAAGAGCACGCCTTACATATAAGGGAGGTTTTGAAAACTCTCTGTGCGCACCAGCTTAAGGCGAAGTTCCCCAAATGCCATTTTTGGAGAAAATAGGTGAGATTTTTAGGGCATGTGGTTTCTAAAGATGGGATAGCAGTAGATCCCGCAAAGGTAGTTGCAGTTCAAGATTGGCAAATCCTAAAGAATGCAGAGGAGGTGAGAAGTTTTCTTGGATTGGCAGGCTATTATAGGATGTTCATTATGGACTTCGCAAAGATATCAGCCCCACTCACCAGGCTGACAAAGAAAAATTTGATGTTTTCGTGGGATATTGATTGTGATGTTGCTTTCCAGCGATTGAAGAGGGCTCTAACAATATCCCCAGTCTTGACCTTGCCCGATGGGAACAAAGTGTTTACAGTATACACTGATGCATATGGTATATGGCTTGGTGCGGTTCTAGTGCAGAAGGGAAGGGTAGTATGTTATGGGGGAAGACAGCTAAGGGTTCATGAGAAGAACTACCCTACCCATGACTTAGAGCTAGCTGCCATAGTATTCGCGCTTAATACTTGGCTCCATTATTTGCTTGGAGATAAGTTTGAGTTGTACAATGACCATAAATCTCTCAAGTACTTGTTCTCGCAGAAGGGTCTTAACTTAAGGCAATAAAGATGGATGGAGTACCTAGCGTCCTATGACTTCGAGATTGCTTATACCCCTGGCAAGGGTAATGTGGTGGTTGACGCAATGAGTAGGCAGAGGGTGGCCTTAAATCCTCTATTTGTGGAGAGGAAAAGCTCGGAGTTTATATCAACTTTTGATTTTTGACCCTCCACCGAGTTTTTATCTGGTTTAGTGGCATCACTGGAAGTGCGACCTACTCTTATGTATCAGATAGGAGTTTCACAGCGGGAGGATCCACAAATTTCAGACATCTTGGATAGACTCAGTAAAGGGGGGACTTCTAGTGATCTCAGTAGATATTCCACAAACGATAGGGGTGGTTGCGACGAGATGGAAGGATTTGTGTTCCCAAAGTTGGGAGTCTGTTGAAGATAGTCCTAAAGGAAGCCCATCATTCTAAGATGACTTCATCCAGGAGGTGATAAGATGTATAAAGATTTGAAAAGAGTTTTCTTTTGGGTTGGGATGAAGAAAGATGTAGCGGAGTTTGTTTCTCAACATTTGATTTTCCAACATGTCAACGCTGAGCAAAAGAAGCACAGTGGTATACTTCATCCTTTGGAGGTCTCATTGTGGAAGTGGGAGAGCGTCTCTATGAATTTCATTGATGGTTTTCCTAGATTGAGGAAAGGCAGTACCAGCATTTGGGTTATAGTAGATAGGATTACTAAGAGCGCCCATTTCATTTCAGTTAAGAGTAAGAGGATGACATCATGGTTAGCAGCAATTTACGTTCGTGAGATAGTCCGTCTTCATGAAGTACCTTCCAGTATCGCAAGTGATCATAACCCCATTTTCACCAGTGAATTTTGGAGGAGCTTGCAAGAAGCATTGAGTACACTGTTATGTTTGAGATCCTCTTGTCACCCTCAGACCGATGGACAGACGAAAAAGGTGAATATAGTCCTTGAGGATCTTTTAAGGCTGTGTATCCTAGACTTCGGAGGTACTTCAGAAGAGCATCTTCCTTTAGTAGAGTTCGCCAATAACAACAATTATCAAGCTAGTATTGGCATGGCACCCTTCGAAGCATTGTATGGACGACCCTGTAGATCACCGACTTGTTGGTGAGAGTCTACAGAAAGGCTTCTACTTGGACCGGATATGGCGAGAGAAACTTCCGAAAAGATTGATCTTGTTAAACGGAAGATGAAGACAGCTCAGGATATGCAAAAGTCCTACACAGATAAGAGAAGGACTGACATTGAGTTTGAGGTGGGAGACATGGTTTTCATCACGGTATCACCTTTAAGGAATGTGGTTCGTTTTGGATCTATAGGGAAATTGGCACCCAGATTTGTAGGTCCATTTCCCATAACAGAAAGGATTGGCTAAATGGCCTATAGAGTAAAGTTACCAGAGAGACTATACGGCATTCATGAAGTTTTCCACGTTTCTCATTTGTGGAAGTGCTTGCATGATACCGAAGAAGTAGTTGAATCGAGTATACTGGAGGAAGTAGAAGTGGAAAGGGAGGCGACAGTTAGGCGAATTCCTACCTGTATTCTTGGATCAGAGGTTAAGAAACTACGCAACCGAGAAGTCAAGTTGATGAAGGTTCAATGGGGAGATAACCAAGAAGATGCAACTCGGGAGACCAAAGACAAGATTCGTGCTTCGTACCCTTTTCTTTTCAAGGGTATGTTCTTAACTTCATTTCCAAAGCTTTTATTTATGCTTGTTTTTATCATCTAAGTATATCCTATTGATCGAATCTTCGACCTTTAGGTAGGAATCCCATATATGTAAACATGTGTTTTGAGACATGTCATATTTAATGGATGCTAGTGGATGCAAGTTTTTGCTAGTGGATGAAAGTTTTTGCTAGTGGTTGTTTGTGGATGCATATACACAAACATTAGGCACTAGCTCGGCTCTATCACTCTCATAACTGCATATGGATGTGTGTGTGCATTTTTCTTCTTTTAATGGATGAAAGTGGGTGTATCATCATACGGATGTCGCATTTGGATGAATGACTGCGCATACATATAGAACTTACATGTTACAATAGGATTATCTGCATACATGTTGGATTTATAGCGCTAACATATATTGTGTTAAGGAGGTCGACTGAATCAGTAGACCGCCCGATTTTTCGCATTAGTGTAGGGACATATACACACACCTTTGAAAATGTTCATATACGCATTAGAAATCTTTAAGGACATGGATATACCTGTGATTGGTGGATGAGTAGATAGGTGATGAATGTTAGGATATACATTCTTCTTAATTTAGATATTTCGGGGACGAAATCCTTTGAGTAGGGGAGAATGTAGCACCCCACAATTTTAACAACACTAAAGATGATAAATTAAAGAATACTTAATTAAATACTAATAATTAAGTAAAACGGACCGCGCCTTTGCGTTCTTCTCGGAATTCTAGCTAAAATAGACACCTGGTTTGCGTAAAATGGACACCATATGAAGAAGTTATTAAGGTTTGAAGTTTGTATATGCATAAGAAGAATATATATATATATATATAATAAGTCCAAAAATTCATAACAGTTCGAAATCGAGCGGCAAGAGGGAGCGGGAAAAATCTCGCCTATGGGTGTCGACCCCGTCAAGAGGATGTCGACCCCTGGGTCGACACACCAAGGGGGGTCAACCCCACGTAGATCTGGGCGGATTTTTGGTTTCGTACATGGACTGATTTCTGTGCAAGATTCATTGGCTGATGGCTATAAATAAGACCCAATTTCTCCTGTTTTTACACACCAAAAACAATGGAGAACTAGACGCTGCATTTGCCCAAATTAAATCAAGCCTTTTCTTCTTCAACAATCAAGTCATTCAAGTTTAGAGATCTGTGATTCAATATCTGCAATCTCTCTTCTACTTCTTAGATCCAATCACAGTGAGTATACGTTATTTTTAGATCTAAATACTTAAAAGTTAATCTTGACATGACTATAAACTGGATCTAAGCCTATGACTATTTGAATCATATCAAATCTGCTATAATCTATGTATCTAAGTTATTCTGAAATGATTATAAATTAGATCTAAGCCTATGACTATTAAATCATATCGGATCTATCATTATTTGTAGATCTAATTCACTGTTTAGATCTCATCATGCTTGTTCCTATTATGTTAGTGGTTAAATCAATGTTATTGTTACAATAGATCTGTTATTAGTTAGGTATCTAATTCATTGTTTAGATCTCATCTTGCCTATTTATAATGTCCCTATTATTTTGGAATCAGTTCTATTATCACATGTTCATCAGATCTGTTCCTACATGTCTATCTTGTCATTATGCCCAACTTTGTCACTATATATTTATTAGTTGCTATGCCTATTTTTGCCACTATATGTCAAACTTGTTGTTATGTTCATTTTTGTCCTCTTCCCTTCTTCTTTTCGCTTTTATTTTTATAGCCAGGCTGCCTTCGAGCCTAGGCATGCCGCTGAAATATGCAAACGAGGGGAAAACGTTAAAATTAGGGCATAACTTGTATTAGGAACTTTGGGCATAACTTGAATTAAAAATATGAATGTGGATTTGGGGCATAAACCAAAATCGTGATTAAAGACCTTAATTTGGGGCATATGGTTCATTATAAACATGACTTGGGAAAAAGGCATGAATACTTATAATGACATAGGAATAATTGGTCAATAATGGCCTACAATTACAGTAATTAGAAACTGTAATCGCGCTTAGACATGAGGTTAGATTACACTTGTGGCGGAAGTCTGCTCGGAACCGACCGACATATCCAGCGACCACAAGTGGTGAATCTAATGTGAGGGGTCTAAGTGCATAAACATGTAACGTGCTAAGACACAAGGTTAAGTCTGACTTGTGGAAGAAGTCTGCCCGGAACCACTAGCATATCCAGTATCCACAAGTTGTAGGCTTAATGTGGGAGGTCTAGCACATTATAACCATAAATGAAAATATGGTAATGAACTGGAATACTTAACCTAATTGAATCCATAGGGATTGTACGAACAAGTTAACTTGAGGTTAAGTAAACTAGTATGAAGCAGTGGAAGGTTTATGTATATCTTGGGGTGGTGGGTAATATATATATATATATATATGTATATATATATATATATAGTCCTACAAAATTAACTTGTGGGGTTATGCAATCTTTTTACTCTGGTATGGCATAATCCATGGAAAACCTAGTAGTGGGGATACAAACCTAGGGGGAGCTTGTATCATCTTGTGTGTGGGACCTGTTTCAGTCAGTATCTCATATTTAGGTATCAATCGAGTACTACGAACTAGGTTGGAGTCGAGGCACGCTTACTGGAATGATTGTAAGAGATCCAAAAGTGGAGGACGGTGTGGGCGGCGCGTTCCGACGGGTCATATGTGTGCATGGGTCTGGAGGATGAGGTTTAGACATCGTGACATCAGTAGATATGGTTGTGCACATCCTGAAAATAAAGGGTTGCCACTTTAGGGAGTGATACATCCTACTGTAGGGCCAGCACAGGGTATCTACGGAGTAGGGAGATGATCGATTGGGGTAGTAATTAGGTTACATCTAGTCTCTGATATGCTTAGGAGCCCGTTAATATCCTTAGGGATAACTCCGGTATGTTTAGTTGGGCTGCTTGTTGATTGTATGCGGTTAAACCTCTCACTAGAAGTATGCCTAAGTCTACCATCTTATAGTTGTTGGGATCATCTCATTCTGGTTATACATGTATTGGTGCAGAGAAAGAGAAAGTAGTAGAGAAGCGCAATGGTTGTTCTATTCAGTTAATCCTGTTTACCTTGTCATACCTGTCTTTTATGATGTTATCTCTCTTATCCATTTTATATGCCTGTCATGATGCTTTTACTCATTTATATGCTAAAAGTAACTGGAATCGCCAGACTTTATGTCTGACCTGTTTTGTTTCCTATTCTGTCCCCCCCCCCCCAGGTTCTTAGGATGGGAATACGCAAGTTTGATCAGAATTCTGCTTTCATTCTGCTTGAAGCTGCTTAGATGTACTGCTTGATTTCATATCTCTCTACTATGGCTATGTTTTGGAGATTATGCTTTTTTTATTATTGTACTCTGATGATTTAAGTACAAGACAAAAGTTTTAAATTGATGTAATCAGACTTGTGATGTAACTATGTTTTGAACTATGATGTTTTTTGCTTAATAAAATTTTAAATTCCGCTGCTATTTTATATCTGTCTTGTAATGTTTCTGTTTCTGTTATCCTGTAACGCTTCACGAAACTTAATGCATTCTCTTAATGAGTGAAATTAACGGACGCGGGGTGTCACAATTAAACTCAGCATATTTATATACAAAAGCTTTGAAAGTCCGGATAATTTTGAAACATGAACAACTAAATAATCAAATGTTGCTCACCTATATTTTTTAGTTTATCAGAATAACATGCATAAGCCATCTTTAACAGGAAAATCAGATATAACGAACAACACGGTTAATTATAAATATTTATTACATTGAGAAAATATCTATGAATTACTCCATTTTCAACTTTTCAGTTACATCTATATATCTCATGGTTCTTTTACTATGTTAATTTCGGACTTTGAATGTTCATACTTCATACATATAATATTCAAGATAAGTCTTGTTTTGAGTTTCTTCTGTATAATTCGAGGAGTAGTTACATATTTATTTATTTAGTATTAAACCATAGTTTTGGTTTGGTTCCCCATTGTAGCCGAAATGGAACAGTCAAAAGTTCATGATTTTAGTCGGAACTTCAAATCTTGAAGCAAACGCTCTGATGGTGATATTTTTTATCAATAGTCAGAATTGCTTTGCATCATTTATTCCAATCAATTAGACATTTAGTTTATTTAGATTTGTTTTGATATTTTTTGTTTATGACTAACTGATGTTATAGTTTCTAATAAGTACTAACCATATATTTGTTTATAAGCTTACCATGGTAATGATGGATGGTTAGCAAAGGGTGGGTTCCATTGGGGTTGGAAGCAGGGATTCAGTGGATGGATATTGGATTCCAGGTGATTGATTCCTTTTTTGGTTCTATTTTTTTCGGTAATTGGATTTTGGTTTCTCATTCTAACGTGTTTTTTGCAATTCTTTCCTACATCAAACTTCCCTTGCACTTCTATTTGACAAATAATATATAATATGTGAAGTGTTCCGATAGGCGGTTGACTGTTTCAGTAATAGTTTGCAGGAATCTTTTAATTTTGAATATCTTATTTTTTTTTCGTTGTGATATTTTATCATTACATTTTTAACATATACATAGTGATTCATATTTTAGGCGATGAATGATCATCTTGATGCATGTGATGTTCTTGACTATTACAATGTTATCAAAGATCCAATGGGTTAGTGCACTTCTTAATTTAATTTCCCAAGTCCAGTTTTTCATAGTTACTTATTATGTACATCTGATATCATATTTCCTTCTCCATTCACAAGAATCATTGTTGATTTGAGCTATTTGATTTGTGATTATTTATCTAACTTGCTGACATTTAAAATAGCAATCTAAAACAAAGATGTAAATCATAAAGTCTCATAAACTGGAAATATAGAGAAGAAAAGACCGCGAAAACACGAAACATCAATCTCTTATGAGAACGGTAAAAGTATAAAGACTTACCTCTCGACTGCACTATGATGAATATCTTGTATATAGGTTTCTTGCTACTTCAAAATTGCAAGTCAATATAAGTTATTGATACATTTTATTTAATAATTGATTTTCTATGTCTTGCTGATTGAAACTGTCTGTAATAGTTCTTTTCTTGAATAATGTGCACTACGCATTTATAATAAATGGTTGCAGAGCGGATCAGTATACCACACACATACCTTATTACGTGAGCTTACCATCTTTTGTTGCCAACTGCACGTAGTACATTGTTCATGGAACTTAAATATCATGCCAATTTAAGTACCTCGTTTAAAAGACTAGAATATATGCCCCTCTCTCTCTGTTTTTAATAATAATAATAATTTAAACAACATGTTTGATATGTTAATTGTGATATGAGGAGAATGTTCGCTCATGCACACTTATATCATTAGTATAGTGCTAAAATCAAGGTAGATATGTCTTTTTTTGGTCAGGCTTGAAAACTAATTTAAGATAACAAAGCTATAGTTGTAAAGCAAGAGTTAAAGCAATGCATCCAAATTCCTGGAAGCTTTATCTTCAAAATAAATAGGAACCTTTTATTTTTTGTGTGCATATTCATTATATACTACTCCATGGCATTGCTCATTTTCTAGAATTTATACACATGATTTATAAGCTCACATCTGATTACTTTATGTGTTTCCAGGTTTGAAGACCATGGCAAAAAGATTAGAATATGAACAATGCTACATTGCTTTTGAAATGTTTTTTGTGGATGTCAAAAGAATGCTTTCAAATGCACGCACATATAATTCTCCCGAGTCGTTTACTACAAATGCGCCATAAGGTAATTTTGAGTTTGTATGTTTACATTTTCCTTTTGAGTTCAGTAGTTTGAATTAACTTACAGTACTATCGACTCTTGCTTTTATTCATAGTTAAAGTATGTTTTTTCGGGCATTATGGATTTAGCGTTGCTCTACTTGATCTGTAGTAGGTGATCCTTACACTGCTATTGACTCTTGCTTTTGTTCTTGCAAAAGTGCATACTGTAAAGTGCACAGTGTGTTCAGTAATCATAATATATAATGAAGTGAACTATTGCTAATATAAAAGCGTGTTGCTTTCTAGTGATCTTTATACTACAAAGTGGATCCCTTGTTAACGATGAACAACTGTTTTATCTACATGGATCCGTTTGGTGGAAGACACTTGCCTTGAATTTATCTTTTCCAAAAAATATTTTGGGCTTCATTCTAAAAGGCAGTACTTGTACTAATGTCAGGAGGCTATGGGCCGTTAAGAAGATATATGAATCATGTTAAATATGAGCTATGTTTTGTCTTTTGTGTACTCAAATTGACATTAGCATGTAATTTATACCACAAATTGCCCCCGGCAGTTAAGAACAATGTTTGTTAATGATGGGTCTTCTTAAACATCTTATTATTATAAATATGAACTATGTTTTTTTTTGTGTACTCAAATTGATATCAATATGGAATTGAAAACATATGTACTGAATTTGAAAAAATATCTACAAATTTTATCATGGCATATATGAGCTGTAAAAGGAATTAGTTGTACTATAACATGTTGATTTAATAGCACCAAATAGCCGCTATCGAATAAATATATTATAGCGGCTATACTGTGTTATAAAGATTCTCACTTTCGTTGAGATTTAGATGTTTAATGGCGGTGAGGATGAGCCGTTGTATTTAAGTAATATAGCTGAAAATTTGTGCTATAAAACCATGCTCTTTTATAGCGGTGTTTTTTCCATTATATATATTCAATAATTTTTTTTACAACATGTCGATATATACCGTTTATCGAACCGCTATAGAACTGATTAATAGCGGTTATATGCCGATTTAAAAGACAATTTCTGTTGTAGTGTGGGCCATAAATAAGTAAATAGCTATTGTAACCAACATTGATTTAAGGAAACAAATTTAATTAGGCAATTAAACCTAACGGTTACAATTTCTAAATTGGACAGGATTATGATGTAAACCCCAATTAGGGAATCAAATTATAACTGTACAAATCTCGACTTGTGGTAGAAATCTGCATGGAACTACCCGATAAATCCAGCATCCACAAGTGGTCGGATTAATGTGAGGGGTCTGGTGCATCAATATATATATATATATATAAACACATACACACACACATATACACACACATACACACACACAACAAACAATAAATAAATCAGTAGTATCTGTTGGGGGTACAACAAATAGATATCTCAGGACTGATATAATAAGAATATTTCATTGTTAATTAATGTCTTAGGAAAATTATGACTATTTAGGCTTATAAATGACATTAATTATAATCAACGGAAATAAATGATAATTAAGAATAATTAATGTCTGAGGGAATTATGACCGTTAGGTTCATAAGTGACATTAATTATAATCAATGACAATAAATAACAATTTAGAGATTAACTATTGCCTTAGGAAAATATGACCGTTACAGTCATAAATGGCAATAAACTTATTACATAGAAATAATGAAATAAAAAGCGGATTAATGGGTATTGATTGCCGTTTAAAATACTAAGTCCAATAAGGAAAACTATTAAATAAGTATCCTAAGATAAGAATGATATAACTCTCCTTATTTTATATTATTTAATGTAGAACCTATAACTAAAAGTAGAATTGGACTTTTTAGGTTAATTATGTGAGACATCGTTAACCATAAGAACCCATGACGATAGCTAATTGTGTACGTAAAGTATTTGTGTAAAGAAAAACTAAACGGAATAACTCAATAACGTAGTCTGCTTTGGGATTAAGGTCTTAAGTGGTTAGATACACCTATAAAAGGTATTAACCGATTGCGTAGCCCACTTCCATTAATGAAAGCATTAAAGGAAAATTGGGTACGAGCTTGATAATCTTTGCGCATAGTCCGCTTCCTTGGATTAAGTGGATTTGGGTCAAAGAGTCCACCTGGGAATAGCTCATTCAGTTAGGGGTCTTAAATGGTGTGCGAATCCTACCTAAACCTAGATTTAAAAAATGTCTGGCATGGTAATTCCATAGGGCTACCTATTCTATGAGAAGTATTAAGCATCTAAGGAGATTACCCGGTAAGGTCAGCTAGATGGTACAACGAGATTCCACCAATAGGAACTATTGGTCATTAGCGATGAGATACCATCTCTCACCTTATGCAGAGTATATATACAATGAAACTAGAATAAAATAAATCGAGAAAATTAAAATATAGCTTGAATGCAAATAAAAATATATGAAAAGAAGGCTAAGAACAATGTATATTAAATGAAAAGGAATGGTTTGAAAGAGAATATTATTTTTGTTACATATAAACATTGGGAATTAGTGTATGTCTTTTATTTTTAAAATTAGGAATTTTAAGTATTTATTTGACGTTAAGTTTGGACAATCGAATACATAAAGATTTTTGAACATACGTCTGGCTAACATATGTACTAAATCTTATATGTACTAGATAGATATAAATTCACACTCTAGTCACAAGAAAATGATCCTAGTGATGACCGCGATATATACGTGAATGACGGAAGCTTAACTAATAGGGCCCTATAGCTAGTGTCCTCTGGTTTATAATAATGTAGAGTAAATCATCGAGAGGTATTGGATGACCAGTAGGTCCGCCTAGTGTCTTAAGGATCTAGGAATCCACCCTATCTATCATTCGATAGTGAGGCGTCAAATGGCTGCGTACACACTCATGAACAAATAAACTCCATAGTTGGGAGTTCACTTCTCGGTTTAATAATTAGTTTAAAGGCTTCATCAATATATGCGTAAACGTTCTATCTCGGTACCGATATCATTGGTAATACTACATTGGGGAGGGTAGTTAGAGTCATGTGTAAATGTTTACAAGGTTAGGTTAAAATTACTAGCCTTGGTAGGCGTATATCTTGGGTTGAATCAAACGGGATACATATGTGTATTGTAATATGTGTTGTACTTTTCTTGTTCACCATAATTTGTTGTTCTGACTCCCCCATCATTACAACCTCCCGGGTTTCTAGAGAAGATCGGGTTCTCACAGATGTTTAGATTTGGCTTTCAGTTCTCTTCTCTCTCATGCTCGGTATTGGCAAAGTGACTTACTTTTAAAAAGGTAGTTACTTGAGTTAATACTAGATTTACACGCTCCATGCCAGCTTTGTCCCTTTCCATGCCAGTATGATAAGATTTCCCTCCCTAATCAATTAGCATAGCGTGCTTATGAATGTTTTCCCCTTTCCCATGTGTGCATGATCCATTAAACAACCGCATGCTGGAAGAACTAAACGGAGAAAAGTCTTGGCTTCTTAAATACGATTCCGCAAACTTCAATTTTTTTGTGATTAAATTGTTTCATACGACAGCTTGTAGGTATTGACAAGGTGAAAAGCAGAGTTGAAGGCTAAAGATGAGGAAGTAAGTACTGTCGCAGCTTAATTAGAAGAATGTGATACTCTAGAAATTTAAGAGAAGACAGATGATGCAAGCTACTTTTAGTGATTCGAAGCAGAGTAAATTAAACTAGATTGTTAAAAGATCAAATATAGAATCAATGGAAGAAACCCTAATTATTTCTAAGAAACTACAATGCAGATATGAGAAGAGGAGCAGACGCAGATGGGCTAAATTGTTTAAATGGGCTTCAACCGCATAACCTAATTAAGTAAGTGGGTCAAATGGGTTTGCCCAAAAGACCCATTTATTTTGATGGGTTGAACCAAACTATTAATTTGCTATGTAAATGAACTAGGTAAATGGGTTGGGTAGCCTTTTGATAGCGCTACCGAGGATGATGCTTTTTATGGTTCTTTTCTATAGACGGACACATCTCATTTATCGTCTGTTGGATATGTTCCTGCCTCCTTATTTTCTACAAGCTCTTCATATAAGGAGCGTCTCATGGTGCAGTAGCGACGCTGTAGTCACCAAGTAGCGCCAAACTTTGAGTACCAAGTTTGAAAGCTGAAGATGGTCCTATGAAGCGATACGATAATGTTAGATATCCCAAAGGAGACAACAGATGACGAGGTCGAGGCGTTTGTTTCGTACTTGATTTCGGAATTTCATAGGCATAGCATGTAGGTTGTTTTATGTATTTTTTTATTTTATCGCTATATGGATTATTATTTGTTTTCGTTATGTTATAAAAAATTCTGTCTTTAGGAAAAGAAAAATAAAGGCAATTTGTATTGTGTTGTATGAACCGTTTTTTGATTTTATTATGTTGTTATGAAATTTTTTTGCATTTCCTGCTAGTATCACCAATACAAAAATTTCGTTACAAACAAATATATACAACCGTTCAATACGATATTAAGGTCACTTTAATCGTTCAGTTCACCGTTCAAAATCACAAAAGTCGTCCATTTATTAAACTTTAACCGTTTAATTATTAACCGCTGGATCAAGCCGCTGACTTCAACCGTTTGCGATGGCCAAAAATAAAGACCCCGAGTGGATGGCAACGTGGCCATCTGTCCATCGGCAATCCACAAAAAGCTTGTGTTCTCCACACAACTAAAGATAAAAAACCTAAAATCATTCATTCACAGCCGATTTAGCTTTGGAAAACGAAAAACTAATGGCATCTTCAATCTCGGTCCCAGCAATAGCAGCAGCTCGGTTTCCGTACAGCCCTTCATCTCAATCCACAAACAAACATGGCAACACATCCATCGAAAAACCGAGCAACAAATTTGTAGTGAAAGCGGGAGGCGGCATTAATCCTGAAATCCGTAAAGATGAGGCTAAGGTTGTCGACAATGTACTTGTTTCTGAGCTCTCCAAACCACTCACTCCTTATTGCCGGTATTTATATTTCTGTTTCGCAAAATATTTGTTTCTCGAGTTATTTTCGAAATCGTTTATTGTTGATTGCTGTATTTATAGGTGTTGGAGGTCGAATACGTTTCCGTTATGCGATGGGAGCCATGTGAAGCATAACAAGGAAACTGGAGATAACGTTGGGCCTTTGCTTCTTAAGAAAGGATAACACTACAGAATCTGTTTTTACCTTTTCTTTTCCCATCTGTTTAGCTGTGCTGTTGCAGTTTCCATGTCATGGTACATTGTTATAGTACCTTGTCCTGTCTATAATACTGGTCTGTTTCTGCATGAGTTTTGATGTATTATCTCTGTCATGCGTTGTATCGAACAGCTTCATTGCATTATTCTGAAAATTGCAGTGCTAGTGTAACCGGACCATTGTGAAAATCAACGCTTGTATTCCGATGATTTCTTCTTTTATATGTGTTCTTGTATGTTATAACATAGATGAATCTTTTCATTTTGCTTTTCCAATTATGATGGCTACATCAATATTTTCTATGCATTTATATTCTTTAAGCTCTGATAGGCTATCCTGTAGCGGCCAACTCAGGTCTAATTGGAAATTTAAGAATCTAAGATCAAAAGATTTCCTATCGTACTGTAGTTGTTCATGTTTTGTATATGAATACTCTATATATATAGAGATGAATTTTAGGTTAATAAGTTAACAAGTTATGTAAAATGGGCCTTAGAGAGTTGTTTGAGGTCTCGTAGAATCAAGAACTTCTAAGGGATAGAACCATACTCATTGTATGTGTAGTTTGAACTCGGAATTCCTAGATAAACAAGTAGAACGTGATTTTTGTATGAAATAAGTACACATGTTTTAATAAGTATACTTTGTGGAACATAAATATAGAGTCAGGGTATTCATGTAGATGTTTCCGATAAAGCATAAAGGAGGAGTGCAAATATGTCAAATTTTGCATAAGGAAATTGGGCATGTTCAGTAGATTCATGTCCACCGTAGCTATCTTAATGCTATTTTCTTGATCATATGCTAAATATTGGGGTATTTCTGCGTCAATTAGTTGTCGAATTCAAAACGTGAATTTAGAATGGAAGTTGTAGAGCAAAAGTTGTGTATATAAGCATGCAACTTTTTTCTTTCTTTCTTAACCCGCACCATTGGAGTATTGATTTAGCATTATGCAATACATATGGAGTCAAAATAAGTTGTAATCCAATTTTTGCTGCACTTTGGTAGACCCTTGATGGAACCTTCTCGATTGCTTTCTCTTTTATGGGTAGTCTCTGTGTTTTATTTTTTTCTCAAACCTTTGATGCCCAGAGTGAAAGCAAAGGTAAATGATTCGTCAGTGTTTTCTTTTGTATAACAACTTGATTCTTCACCCTTCGATATAAATACGACCTTATAGCCTCCTTGAAATATGAACATGGGACTGCTTGGAAGACTTCAGTGTAGGGCTCAAGGCAAGTTTCTTTCTTTTTCTATTTTCCTTCGAAGGTATCATATATTATATATTCCATTTACATATTCACGAGGATTTAACTAAATTATTGTTGTGCATGTGCTGCAATGATGACAGGAGATGAAGTGAAGCTGCTTGGCACTACAGTGAGCCCATTAGTGCTGCGGGCAAGAATTGCATTGCATCTGAAAGGCATTCGGTACCAGTTTCTTGAAGAAGATTGAACTAACAAAAGTGAGTTGCTACCCAAATCAAACCCTGTCACTAAGAAGGTGCCTGTGTTGCTTCACAATGGCAAGCCTGTGCTTGAATCATTGATCATTGTTCAGTACATTGACGAAGCCTGCGCTGGACTTGGACCTAATATCATGCCTTCTTCTCCTTACCATTGCGTTGTTGAACGCTTTTGGGCCCAATTTATCGCTGAAAAGGTATGTTCTACTTCATAATTAAATCACTGAACAAAATTCTCACTAAGCAAATTATATGGACACTTCTCCGTGCCCATGTTCAGTATTTTTAAAGCCTCTTCCCTTTGCCGAAATGGAAGAAAAAGCAGACGAAACCTTGATAAGTCTTCAGCTTTTGGAAGAAGCATTTGTGAAACTCAGCCATGGCAAGAACTTTTTCTGAGGAGAGACCATTGGATTCATTGACATTGGCACTTGGAAGCTACTTGAAATGGATCAAAACAGTGGAAGGTTTAAGTGACATTACGATGATGAATCGTCGGAAGACTCCTTGCCTTTGGAAATGGGCTGAGAAGTTCGTTGAAGTTGATGGTGTTAAGGATGTGTTCCCTAGGGGTCAAGCGTTCGTAGACTATGGCGCGAGCTCTCTACGGGGTATAGGGAGAAAACTCTGGTTGTTTCACGATTTGTTTCTTATACTTATACATGCCTGTTGGGTAAACAATAACTCAAATCAGTAAATTCGTATCGACTTCTCCGTCAGGCTCTCTGCTTTCCTCCATCTAGTCACATTCATCACAATAACCACGCCAATGCTTTAGTCCCTGATTTCGATTTGAATCAGTTAGTGATTAGCGAAGACTAGATTTCAATGATGGTAAGGCTATGCTCAAAACGACGACAGCAACGGGGAAGGCATGGTAGTCCTCGGGAAGTGTGGATCTGGATCCAGTACGTAAATTGTTGAATAAGGAAAAAGGAGAGGAAAATAAAATTGCACTTCCAACATGCCCATACATTTGAATGAATCCATGTATTTTAAACTAATGCATGTTAGTGTGTACGTACTCATGTTCATTTTCTGTTTCGAGAACTCATATTCACCAACGTCACAATACGAAGAGTGTAAACATGCATTTTTCAACAAAAAACTTGTAAATGTGATTATATATGCACATACACATCGATCTTTAATTAATACACATTCATTCATGTGCATACGACGACAACCTGAGTGCGTGCATGCTTGCGAGCATGAATGTTGACCAGACTCCTAAATATATGTTCAGTACTCAGAACACAATTAAATTATGGACAATTGTATATTGCACATACTAATACGTATCAATGTACGCATAAATACTTTCATGTGGTGTTTGCAGGAAACTCGAAGCGTATCGCGCACAATCGCATACGTGCATGCGAGTGCATACGCTACTCCAGATCATTCACGACCTACTTATTCTCAGGTGCAAGCAGTAGGCGGGGATTAACAACTAATTTCTTAAATCGATGAATATCAGGTATTCACCTGAGAACTTCGGCGAAATCCATCCCAAATGGTTGATTACAATCAGTGTAGTCAAATCGAAAAATCCCAAAAAAAGCCCAAGTTGACGTCTAGGGTTTTTTTGAGCGCCTAGAGAAAAGAAAAAAAAAAAAAAACTACACGTAAAAAAGGGCATAAAACTCCATTTTTTGCTTTTGAAAAGTGTATATAAATGCAATATTGAGATTAATACAACTGCATTTGTTCCAAAAAAAATTCTGCATTTATTAAAAAAAAACAGCATTTGTTTTATAAAAAGTCTGCACTGAACTTGTTGTTTAAAAAAACTACACTGATTTTTTTTTTTATAAAAAAAACAGCATTTGTTCGAACTAAAAAACTACATATTTTCAAAACTTCAAAAAAAAAAAAAAAAAAAAAAAACTGCATTTGTTAAAAAAGAAACAACATTTGTTTTTAAAAAGAAAACCGCATTTCTTTAAAGAAACGAAAAAAAAAGAGCTGCTGTTCAAAGAAACGAAAAAAATAAAATAAAAAAATCTTACAGAAGAACAGCTGCTGAAGGCTCGAGCTTCAGATGATGGCGATCAGACAAGATTCAATTGGATTTGGATGAGAACAAATTCTACAGTTGAAAATGACCTAGTCGACGTCTTCGATCGCTTCGCTCTTTTTTGTTTTAACTGTTCGATGTAAGTCAACTAACCTTAATTTGTTTCTAAGTGGACTCGATTTGGGTTGAACTTGAAAAAAAAAAAAACTAAGTGAAGCACGCTTTTTTATTTCATTACTTTTTTAGGGCTTCGCCGTCTCGAGCGTTTTTCTGGCCCCTCGAGCATGGCTAGCGCCTCTATTAAGGGATGAAGAGGAGAGTTATTAGAGAGGAACAATTGCAATTTTTATTGATACCAAACATGATACAAAGTGCACATATATATAGTGCTATGAGCCCAACGGCTAGTACAAAATATACCAAATATGTATGAACATAACGGCTAGTATTTAAATATACCAAGTATGCATGAGCCTAACGGCTAGTAAATAATGACAAAACATGCTAAATATGATAAAACGTGTTCACACTCTAACGGCTCTATTGTAACGGCTCTATTGTCTTCATTATGCCCCCTCAGTTCGAACTGGGGTTTCCTTGCTCATTCTGGCTTCCGCCTGCACTGATAACGCGAAGTTCCTCTCTCATTCTGATAAAATTTTTGGTCGAAAGGGCCTTTGTGAGAGCATCTGCTCTCTGATAGTATGCGGGCACATGACATATTGCAAGTCTTCCTGATTGCGTTCTTTCTCTCACAAAGTGGAGATCAATTTTAAGATGTTTCGTCCTTGAATGTTGAATAGGGTTTAGAGATAAAGATACTGTGCTCTTATTATCGCACCAAATGACCGGCTTTCGTCTTGGAGTGAAACCAAGCTCCTCCATCAGTGATTCTATCCACATGATTTCGGCTGTAGCGCTTGCCAGTGCACGGTACTCAGCTTCTGTGCTAGATCTTGATGTGGTATGTTGTTTCTTCGTACACCAGGAAATGATATTGGAACCGAGGTAAACGCAGTATCCTGAGACAGACTTTCGATCGTCAATATCGTTGGCCCAATCGGCATCGCTAAAGCACTGTAGGTTAAGTTCCTTTTCTGAATTTAGGCGTATACCGTAATGTTTTGTGCCTTGTAAGTATCGTAACACTCTCTTTAATGCCGTCCAATGTTCTGATAAAGGGTTCTGCATGTATTGACTGAGTTTATTGATGCTGTAGCATATGTCTGGTCGAGTAATAGTTGCGTATTGTAACGCTCCTATTATGCTTCTATATTGTTTGGCATTGTCGATAGCTTCTCCTTTATGCTTAGATAGTCTTAGGTTACTAATCATAGGCGTAGGTAATGAGTTTGCCTTGTGCATATTTGCCCTTTGCAGTATTTCAGTGATATAATTTTGTTGGGATAATATTAATTCACCATTGTTTTTCCTAATCACTTGTATTCCAAGAAAATATTTTAGTTCCCCCAAGTCTTTAATGGCGAAATTTTGATCCAGCTTGTGAACGATTCTGTTTATCTCTTCGTTGTTGTCTCCTGTTATTAGCATGTCGTCAACGTATACTAGAATGAACACAGTTCCATGTATGTCCTTCTTCATATATAGAGAATTGTCCGATTTAACTTGTGAGAAATTCATGTTGGACAAAGTTGACTTTAGCTTTTCATACCAAGCTCTCGAAGCTTGTTTTAAGCCATATATTGCTTTGTGTAGTTTGCATACTTTATCACCAGTACCATATCCTTCAGGCTGTTGCATGTATACCTCTTCAGTCAATTCCCCATTCAAAAAAGCATTGCTGACGTCCAGTTGCCTCACATTCCACCCTTTATTTAGAGCAATGGTCAGTATAATTCTGATGGTTGTGGGTTTTATGACTGGGGAAAAAGTTTCATTGAAATCAAAACCAAATTGTTGCGCGTAACCTTTTGCAACCAGTCTGGCCTTGTATTTGTCAATAGATCCATCTTCTTTTCTTTTTATTTTGTATGTCCACCTACAACCAATCACATTTTTGTGTTTTGGTTGAGTCACTAAGCTCCATGTGTTGTTTTTTATGAGAGCTTTATATTCAGTGTCCATTGCCTCCTTCCATTTGTTTGATATTATAGCCTGAGTGAAATTCAATGGTTCAATCTCATTGGCAGAAATATTATATACTTTGGGTTTGAAGATGCCTCTCTTTGACCTGGTGATCATGTGATGTCCAGTTGATTGTGGTGGTGTTTGCTGTTGTGTATCATTGTTGCTGGTATTGTCAACATTGTTGTTGTTTTCTGTATCTTCACTATGCTGCATGTTTTGATGTATGTTTGTATCTTCTGAGTCATTGTGTGTCTCATTGGTTTGCTCGTTTGTTTGATCCATAGTTTCTTCCTGGGTGTTTAAATTGCTTGTGCGTTGTTGCTCTTCATTTCTATCGATTGAAGGTGGTTCAGTAATGAATGGCTCGAACCGTATGTTATTGTTTATGCTTTGTTCCCCATCCTTTTTGCCGATTTGCTTTTCTGCATAAGGAAACTTGTTTTCATCAAATATCACATGCCTAGAAATATATATTTTTCCATTTTTGTCCATGCACTTATAACCTTTTTGGTTTTGTGCATACCCAATGAATGTGCATGGGCTTGATCTCATACTTAGTTTATGATTTTTATAGTCTCTCAAACATGGAAAACATAGACACCCATAGGCTTTCAGAAAACCATATTCTGGTCCAACACTGTATATCATTTCATGTGGGCTTTTATTGTTTAAGACTTTAGTTGGCAACTTGTTAATGAGGAATACAGATGTGTAGAAAGCTTCATTCCAATATTTCATGGGTAATGAGCTTTGTGATAACAAAGTTAGACCAGTCTCTACTATGTGTCGATGTTTTCTTTCGACTAAACCGTTTTGTTCGGACGTATGCGGGCAAGTTAATCTATGTTTAATCCCTCTTTTGAGAAAGTAATTAGTTAGAGGTTTAAACTCAGCTCCCCCATCCGTCTGAATAACCTTAACAGTACTATTCATTTGTTTTTCGACATGGGTTATAAATTGCATAACTGTATTGCAAGCTTCTGATTTAGTTTTCAGCATGTATATCCAAGTATATCTAGAATAAGCATCCACAAAAGAAAGATAATACCTGTGTCCCTGATATGAATTTAGAGGCGCGGGTCCCCACAAGTCAGCGGCTATAAGTTCCAGTGGCTCATTATAGCTGGTTTCAGAATCACTAAAAGGGAGCTTGTGGCTCTTGCCGAGTTGGCAGTGCGTGCATGTGTGTTTGATAGGTACATTTTTATAATGAATGTTATTATTACGTAGAACAGTCTTAACAGTTTCCAGATTAGGATGTCCTAATTTTATATGCCAAGAATTAATCACGTTACATTCATCGCTATTATTGTCATAATCAACATTATTGCAACTATTCCTAATACAGTCATTGTCACTACTAGCATCTACATTATTATACCAGAATTCTCCACTTGAGTTTGCAGTCTTGAATTTGTATAAACCATCGTATAGGTTACCTCGAAGTAATATTTCATGATTTAGGGAATCTTTAACTAAACAAAACTTAGGATGAAATTCAAAGTAAACATTATTGTCATTGGCAAATTTTGATACACTTAACAAATTTTTATTAATCGTAGGTACCCTAAGAAGATTGTTTAATTTAAGTTGTCTTTTCCCAAAGATAGTCCCTTTGCCTATGTGTGTGATACTAGCAGTACTACCATTACCCATATGCAAATTTCTCATACCTGAGTAATTTCTGCTCCCAATGTTTAAATTTTGAAGATTGCTAGTTATGTGGTGAGTCGCTCCTGAGTCAGGGTACCATTCTTCGAAGCCATTGTCTTCATTTTTTACTTTATCATCATCTGCAGCATTATGTCTTCGGTTTGCGTTATTATTATTTTGAGTTGAATTCCCTGTTGTTGCCACATTTGCTTGTGCTCTTCTTTGTGAAAAGTAATTTTGTCTTGCCTGTTGTCTACCTATGTCTGAATTATACCTGAAGTAACATTTGTTCGCCATGTGACCAAACTTTTGGCATATTTGACATTCCACACGATAGTTGTTGTTATCTCGTTGTATCTTCTTATTTCTGACTGTGGTATAATTGGCAGAGAACTTACTTTGTGCTGTTTTTCTTTGGTCAATTCTGCCTTCATGAGCAAGGAGTGCTGATCGAACGAACTGTAAATCAGGTAAAGCTTGTTGTGTGGCTAACACAGTTACTAGAGATTCATATTCTTCATCTAATCCACCAATAATAAATAGGATTTGCTCATTATCGCTGATCTTATGACCAACAGCATTTAGCTTGTCACACAGATTTTTAATTTTTCCTAAGTATTCTTTCATGCTTGCCTCCTTTTTTCTAGAATTTTGTAATTCCCTTCTATATTGCATGATTCTAGCAGCTGATTGTGAACTGAAAATTTGTTCAATTGTTTTCCATATTTCATAAGACGTG
This sequence comes from Allium sativum, assembly GCA_030737875.1. NCBI lineage: Eukaryota > Viridiplantae > Streptophyta > Magnoliopsida > Asparagales > Amaryllidaceae > Allium > Allium sativum. The sequence continues at coordinate 613,627,908 of CM060926.1, forward strand.
CTACATCCAACTATTTGTGATAATAAATTCGAACTTACTAACGATAGGAGCCATGAGGAGAGGAGGCTGTCTTGTTTTTGAAACTTTGTGTAGTCTGTGTTAGGCACAATTTCTCCTTCCGAATTGGTTATTGTCACTGGTGGGACTGTTATTGTCCCATTAATGTACTGCAGTAAATCATACCCTCTTAAAGCGATCTCTACTTGATATCTCCATAGAATGTAATTGTCTTCGTCTAGAGATGTGGTGATAATTTGGCTTTTTGGTGTAATCAGGTCATGATGGTTATGTGGAGCACTGTACCCCAAGCTTCCTGAAACAGCGGAGGTTACTTCATTGTTGTTGGCCATAAAACTAAAACAACTTTCTGCTTGATGATTAAGCCTTTCGGCAATTTGGCTCTGATACCATATTAAGGGATGAAGAGGAGAGTTATTAGAGAGGAACAATTGCAATTTTTATTGATACCAAACATGATACAAAGTGCACATATATATAGTGCTATGAGCCCAACGGCTAGTACAAAATATACCAAATATGTATGAACATAACGGCTAGTATTTAAATATACCAAGTATGCATGAGCCTAACGGCTAGTAAATAATGACAAAACATGCTAAATATGATAAAACGTGTTCACACTCTAACGGCTCTATTGTAACGGCTCTATTGTCTTCATTAGCCTCGATAGCCAGAAAAGTCCTAGGCTACTCTGATTACAATTAAGAAAATAACACCATTGACAAAGTCGAAGTCACCTACTTATACCATCAAAGTTTGATCAAACGTCTCAAACATTTAGGAACAACATATTACTTGGCATATAAACACAAAAGAAGGATATCGACCACTTGCAAAGAGAAGCCTGGACTCTATTCCTATCGCCAAAAACTTGTTCCCATTCACAACATGTTGTATCTATACAAGATGCACTTTGAGGGGATGGTGTTACCCGGTTTTTGTGCCCATTTGTTTAAGCTACTCAGATCGACACGACTCGATAGTTATCAAGGAAAATGACCGAGGAAGAAAATCCGAAGTCTAAAGATCAAGTCCGGATAATGCCATGAGACAACAGTCAAGCTAACCCAACAAGGTTGTTCCCAAAACTCTTCAAGTGAGGGACCGATATAAGCAATATTGAGGGATTGGTATGACTCTGAGGCAAACCACCAGAATAGTTCAACTTTAACAATCTAACATGCCATAACTATTTAACCTCTAGTCATATCAAGATGAAATGTCAAATAGTACTTCAAGACGCACTGTGGAACCCACTGTGGAAGTCGTAGGACCAATACCCTCATATTGAGGGATCGGTAATGATCCCTATAAAGGGACCAGCACTACAACAAAAAACACTTTTCGCAACAGGCGATATCTGTTGCAGTAGACCTATTGCAACAGGCCTGCGCCTGTTGGTATAGCCGAAGTTGCTAAAAGTCTGCAACATTTTCTGCCTGTTGCAATAAGATGTTGCGGTATACTTTTTTGCAACAGGCTTTTGCTGTTGCAACAGACCATTTTGCAACAGTATATGCCCGTTGCAATAGATTAATAAATCTACAAAAAAAAAATTATAGCTTATAGATATTACATATTAAATGTATTTATTTTAGTAATAGTGTATATCACAGAATGAAACAAACAAATAAAAATTTTACTTTAACAAAGTTTTAATAATACAAACAATTACAATAAAAGTTTCTACAATTTTCATACATTATTCATGTATAACAATTTCTTCACTCACACAACACATTTTTTTCGAACAGAGCAGTTTCTACCCATTATGCTCCAGACCAAGACCTTTTACCTCCCATTTAGCATTGGCAACTTTATCAGCATACCCATTAATTCGGAGAAGCATAGGTGCCACTGTCCTATGAATATGTTTTATAAACAGAGTCATCAACAAGTTATACAACCTAAAAATATAAAATATGTACTAAAAATGCATATCAACCATAAAGTTTGACCCAAAACAATTATCTGCAATCCATCGTTTTTGGCGGTTACTAACCTTAGCAATGCATCGCTTGGCATCCATCACATAACAAAAGGAATGAATATTATTTGTATAAATCAGCTTCTGTGTACTGCATAAAAAAAACAGAATATGAAACTCAGGTTTAAGTTACTGTATACACACAAGAATAAAAGGATATAGTTCATTAAAATTAAGATATTTCAGAGCTCAGGAGAGAGGGAAAATAAATCTCGGCATTCATTATTATTTATTTATAGCAATTATTCCATCACAGATGACTTACTCTTAGCAAAAAGCAACAGAAATGATCTGGATATAAAAGTTCCGTTCACAAAGCAACATCAAGATAACATATTGAACCATCTGTATAAGTATATGGAAATTAGTACTACTAATATAACATGTAAAAAATTTCATATACATATGTCAAAATAGAGTCATTTTCAAGGTTTTTTGTTCACTTATCTGGGCTAAACTGTAGTATTTTGTTTAAGTCCTTAAAATCTGGTATTGAAAATCCAAAGACAATCGTGAGTGGACTTTGAATATCAATTGAAGTGTATCTTGACATATTTGATTACTGCTTGTTATTGGGAATCCAATGCAAGGGTTACAGTTTAATTAGATGATGTTTACTCGGTATGTAAATACATGAAATACATGAAATAACAAGCATACAGACATTCAAATGATAGAGGCAAGTGACATTTTTAACACAATAAAATACAGGATAGAAACAAAAATATCAAATGCTACCTCATTATCCAGTTCATCATGCGATTCTGCTATATAAAGGATATCAGTATCCCTCCAGCCCTCCTCTCCTCACAATTCAAACTCATCATCAAGCTTCAGTGCCTCAGCTGTAGCCTCCTCATCTTCATCAATTACCAAATACGGCTTATGAACTTTTGGTCTAAATTTGTCTCTCATAGACAACAGTAAGAAAATTTCACAGATCTGTCATATACACCAAGATGTCTAATTAAATAAGTTCACAAAGGGCAAACAAAGTAAGGTACAGGTGTTATGACGCTCTGTGACAACATATCCACATGCAGGTATAAATACAGATAAGTGGATTGTTTCAGTAACAACATGAAGGACAACCAATAAATATAGGAAAGACATTACTTGATTTGGACTGCATTTTGATTTGTGTTTTTTTTTTTTGCTTTTTACATATGGATTAAGCATTGCAAAGACCAAAATTTAGAATATATTCTAAATTATTTAACAACAGCCTTAAGAAAAAAAATAGGAAGAAAAGAAAACAATGTCAAAGTTGGTATGCTGAATCCCATGTCAAGACATGCCTAAAACAATCAAAATACACGTCCTGGAAACAAAACAACTTTGTTGCTGCTAGTGTGTGTGTGTGTGTGTGTGTGTATATATATATATATATATATATATATATATATATATTTTACTGCTATTATTCCCCCGTGTAAAATAAAAACAATTCAACAAAACAAAAAAATTAGTGCAATTGTGAATCCATTGGAACCATATTTTTGTTTGCTGTGTTCAATAAAAGCCAAATGTGCTGACAGTCCATAACTACTCTACTCATGTTTAATTTTTTTTTTTTCAATGTTCAATATTTTTTATTTATTTTATAACACCTAAAGCTACATAAACCATAACATCATGTTATAAATCTAAAAATAGTATAAAAGAAATAAGGAAATAAATCATTACAAACCTGAATTACTTGACGAGGGTCTGCAAATTCCACATGAGCTTATAACTTATTATCCACCAACATACCAATAATGATATGCTTACAAACTTGGTACATTATTTACTCTAACAATTTAAAATAACCCAATTATCAACAACGTGTTATAAGGATAACAATATATATGGCAAACAGGTTTACCTCACAATAATGATCAGCCAAAATGAGGAACAAGAGCTAAAACGCAATACTAGCCTTAGCACAATAACTAAATAATGATGCTATTACTTCTATATACTGGAAATATGTATACATGCTTATACTTCTATATACTGATCATAACAGAAATAACAATTTTAGGCATGCAAAAATCCAAATTTGGCCATGGGATTAAAAGACTAAAAAAAAAACAAATAGAAATAAAACCTGAACCCTCTTCCTTGGAAGCCTGGAAATGGAAGTAAGGATTTCCCAACCACCAGAATCAAAGTTCAGAATAGACTGATTGGCCCATCTTCGCGCCGCTTCACGGAGTCCATCTCCGCTGACCTTAGTCTGTTGCTGGTGCGCGCCGGCGAAGGAAAAGAAGCATCTATGATTTTGGTAAGTATGACAGTGGGGATCCGGCGAAACCAAGACCCGAAATCCCAAATCCCCAAATCTGATTCAGTTTCCCATCCAAAATCCCCAAATCTGATTCAAACCAAGATCCGAAACCCAAAATCAAGCCGAACTCTTTTGGCCTGAATATCGAATAACGTGAACCACAAACTCAGTCGAGACCAGAGATCACAATCAAACCGATTTCAAATTGGATAGATTTCGTAAAAAAACAAGAGAAACTATTTGGAATCCAAAACCATCTGAACCCTTGTGGCAAAGAAATCCAATCGATTTCAAAAATAAAGGTGGGCTTGAATTTCGTTATTTTGTTTCGGTGGTCTAACTAGTAGCTTATTTTCGTTGATGGAGGGCTTTGTTATTGGTTTACAGTAGGAGGATGAGAGTGAGAGAATGTTATTGGGTGTTCTGGAAGCATCGTCTTTCAATTTACATTCAAAATTCCCGCGGTGGAGCCAAAAAAATTAGTTTGGAGCCAAATTTTTGGATAAAAATCACGATACGAACCTACGAACAGTGTCACGCAATAAAATTTGAAATGTATACGAAAATAATAAGTTTCAATCTTTTTGTCTACATAAGCTCTTTTATTTTTGATATTTTTCGATTTTATGGAGTTCATATATTATATACAATTTGAGATTACTTTAAGATGCGTATCTTTTTATTTTTCAAATTTTATGAATATTAATTAGTAATTATTAATTTAATTTCAATTAACTTAAACTGTTAATAATTTTTGAATTAAATTAATTTAGAGCTCTTATTAATAATTATATTTGCCAATTATTAATTATACTCATTTATCATTAAATGAAATTAATAAATACTTACTATAATTTACTTACTATTAGTAGTTATTATAATAAATATGATTTTTTATTAACTCATAGATACTTTTGAAATCAAACAATAGTAACTTTTAATTTTTTTTCGAAACGGTACTATTAACTTTTAATATTAAATGGGAACTAAATTATAATAATCAAATATCATACATTTGTGAAATATATTAATCAGTAATAATTATAGTTATGTATCAAATAATAATTATTTAATATATTATACTAATTACTTATTAAAATATAAATATTTATTTACTAATTATTATTGATTGCTTGTTATTTCATGACTATCACCGAACATTAATCATATATATATATATGTGTGTGTGTGTATATTAACTAAATTTTCAATATATATATATATATAAACTATTATGCTAATACTTCTTATATTATAACCGAATATTACTTGGGAAAAAGTAATTTTCAAAAGTACGTTTTTCGCAAGTGGCTTTACCTGTTGCAAAAAAATTACAGTTATTGCAACTAGTGAAAACAGTTGCTAAATATAAAAAATTTGCAACTGGTTTGAAAGTGTAGTTGCAAATAATATGTCTATTGCAACAGGAATGAAAGAGCAGTTGCTAAAAGTATGTTTTCGCAACAGACATGAAAGCGCTGTTGCGAAAAATATGCTATTCGCAACAGGAATAAAAAGCCTGTTGTTAAATCTTATCTATTGCAACAGCTACGAAAGGTCTGTTGCTAAATATCATTTACTGCAACTGACGTTTGAGGCCTGTTGCAAATAGCTAGTTGCAATAGGGTATTTTTCTTGTAGTGAGGGTAGATGCCTATAAAATGATCAAGGCCGTTTCGACTCATAGGTATAATTGGGTCTAGGCTCCTCCTATTCCTTCCATACGACATTCCTTTGACTTTTGAAGATATTTTCAACTATCCTCGTGTCTTTTCTTACCGCATTTTTACTACTATAAACCTCATTTTCCATTTGTTTTCATAGTTTGGTTTATTACTGAACTTTTTAAGTGTTGTGCCAACTTTTGGTGCTAACAACAATACTCTTAAATTGATAACAAAAGGAAATTTGGTAAAAAGAAATAAAGGTGGAATCGCAAAGAAACCTTTTCAAAATCAATTAATCAATCATCTTTCTTCTACCCAAATTCACTGTTATCACCATCATCAACACTAAAGGTTGAACACCTGTTCATCCTATCTTGGCGGAGATCAAAAGGTGGAAGTGTAAGGAGTTCGAGCACTTAGGAAAGGAATACTCAAGTTTGAGAAGATTCCATTCGATCATGGCAAAGCAGTTGTAAATTTCAGGAACTGTAATAACCAATGAAGGTAAGAATCTCTACTTTATAATGATGATGATAAATCCATATACTATGATGATTTATGATGATGCATATGCTTTCTATGATGTTCTTATTCATAATTGGTTCATGTTATGATAGTTGAATAGATGATTTAACAGGCCATGTTAAATGCGCATCTATAAGCACAAAAAAATTCACTTTCCTTTCATGAATGAAATAGTTTAAATGGAATAATTAAACCACCTAAAATTGTTTTAAAATGTTTTAGAAGTGTTTTATAAGCATTTAAAAATTTCCACATGAAGTTTGAACCGAATATGAAATTAGAGTGAAATTTGGTATACAACATAACATCAATTCGTGATTACACGCCATAAAAAGTTAATTTTTTTTTACAACACAATATAAGTGCAAATTCTTTAAAACAATTTTTTTTGAACTCTTATAAACGTAGCTTTCCAATTAGAAACTAGAAGATCGAGATTTCATCAAGTAGATTTTAAAATATAAGCAAAACAAGTTTTGGAAATCATCATGGTTTTCAGTTTGGAATCCTAAAAGTGTTATTCTTTAAAATTAAGATTTTAAATCTTTTGAAAATATGAAATAAATCTTATAAATTCTTTGAAATGTAAGTGATTTGAGTTGTATAAATGAATTCTCAAATGATAGAAAAGTTTATTTGATCAATTACGCCACTTTCCGTAGCTCTTTTCGCAACACTGTTCAATAACAACTAAAATATGAGTTTAAAGTTAACAATTCTTCTACAGACCTCTTATAAATATTTTTAAAATGATAAATCAAGTGTTTTAAAAATCATTCAATTTTTTTACAACTGACTGAAAAGTAATTTGAATAATCGATTTAAATAAAAGCTTTTGTACACAATTATTTTAATTTGGGCTCTAATAAGCTAGCGAGTGAACTCGATTTTTTTTACTTGTGAGATCAATGAGTTCTATCCTTGGAAATGTTCAGGAGCAATTAGTGCCTTAGCTCACCTTTTCCTTTCCCTGGATGAGCAATGGATAAAGTTGAAATGTTGGAAACGAGTTGAGTATAAAAGATCAAATCTTTCAAATTTAAATAACTTGGCTTACTTAGGTATGATGTTGTTATGCTTAGCATTAAATTATGAGAAGGAAATCCTTTCCTTCTGTAAGAATTTAAAAGGCAGTCTTTCTATTATTTGATGTATAGTAGAAATTGAACACATAAATTGATATTGAGTAAAATGAGTATGATTTCTTTGGATCTATTTTACAGAAATGAACCTATGGTCCAAAGATAACATAATGAATTTAAGGTGGATTTATGATTTTGTATATATACCTAAAGAAATATTTGAAAGATACACATCCTTAAAAAATGTTTTGCCAAGAAATGAACTAAGCGATGAGAAACACCCAAAACCACTTAAATAGTGTTTTCTCGATGGTTTGTTTGAAGTATCTAGGATCGTACTTGAGTGATTCCTATTTGAAAACCACTTTGAACCGATTTACATTTTGAAAGCCAAAGATATGGGATGATCAAGATTAGGAAGATTAAACCGAGGGTTGCTGTCATTGACTTTGGTGGAATTTTACCTTATTACAACCGACAATAGTTCTTTATTTGAATCTTTGTGGAAAACCATCTCGCTACTAATCACACGATATGGTAGGAGAAGTGCCTATGGTTTACCCAAACTCATGATAACTTGTATGGTTATGTGTATGTTGTTGCACTTTTAATGCATGCATATTGATCTCTATGAATGTTCATCTGTTTGGTGACGTGGGAAGTAACTTTTTTGCACATATACATCTATCTTTGAGAATACAGGCTCAGAGCTCGTACATTAGTGGAAATCGATTGCATGTAATGTAATGGAAACATGGCATCCGAAGTGGCTAATATGGTTGGCGCAAGGTAACCGATGTCCTTAAGCTTCATCACTTATTAAGGGTTGAAACTGGGAACGCAATAAGGGTGTATGAGTCATACCCATCAGGATATGATCATCACCTTTCCAAATTACTCTCTATATGTCGAGTATCTGGTGTATGCTAAAGACGTCTCAGATAGGATGGTTATGACTGGGGTGATGTCATATTTGATTGGTGCACCACCTACGGGTTTGTACAACTAGGCAGGACTACACATGGCAGTGATGGGGAGTTAGTCCTCGTACATTCCTCTAGAGGTGTACTGTAGGGAAGGTAGTTCCTTACATTAACCATTGTATGGAAATCCATTCTTCCTAGGGGCTTGTGGTTTTGTTTATATTTCCTGACATATGCGAAATTTAATAATGGTAACAATTTCAAATAGTTGATATGATTTTCTTTATGAGGTTTATCCCACAAGTCATTAAAGATAATATTAGATAATTTTAAGTGGCAAAGTTTTGGTTACCATCAAGGAAAAACTTGTTTCCTATTTATATGTTGTTGTGGTCTATGAATACCATTTTGTTTCAAAAACATCATATTTGAGTTTCTCACACTAGTCACATAACTAACCCAAAGTTTATTTTCCTTTTCCCTTGAGCTCTGAATGCCATATTTTATCCATAAAGCCTAGTTGTTTAGGTTTATCTTGGAACAATTCGATAGAGCTTGGAGCTGAAGATTATGGTAGATATTTATCTATTCCTACCTTGAGTATACCCTTACTTAAATTTTTAGTATTTGTGAGGACAAGTATGATAGTTGTCCACGCCGATCTTAGTTACACTCTGTTACTTAAATTTTCCGTTATACAGATTTTTGAATACTGGAATTAATGTGTACATTTTTTCGTTGTGCAAGATTCTGTTTTCTCTACATTCTTACTATTTTCTTACTTATTATAGATGATCTGTTTTTCCAACATTTAAATTTACGGTACGTGAATACCAATGATGTATTAATGTCCATTTTCAGGATTTAAGGAAGCAGGCCGTTTCAGACATAGACTAAACTAGCTCCCTCATAATATTAAAAATAAATTGACTTAATTCTCAATTCTTTAATATATTTTTCTTAACCATCATTAAAATTCAATTCAAAGTCATTAATAAATAGTGGAGAATTTGAAGCCACCTCCAAATGAAATTTAAAATGAAAAAGAGATGATATCCAAAATAGCATTCAACAGAGCAATTTTGAAATCTATCTAAGACTTTTTTTATTTTTATTTTTTTGTAAAAGGAGATTTTATCGAGAATTGAAAATTAAAAGAGACAGAAGGAGATATTTCCGAAAACACAAACTAAAATAGGGGAAACTGAATCATAGCGAGACAATAGAGAATGAACATCGTGATAAACATAATGAGGCGGAGATAATTCCGAGAAGAAGACGGACGCGGAGTATATTTCCTGTATTGCTGTTCCGTGTAAAATTGGCATGGACAAATTGATTTAGCCTCTCTTACGGTAGGGAAACCTCCCTAATGGTCGGTTTGATTATAAATAAATTAAATACTTCTACGGTACGTAATCTGTGGTACTGTAATTAAATCAAACAGGTTGTCTAAATAACCCTTAGTTTTCTAGGAAGATTGGGTATTTTGATTGCTCACACTGATTTTTTCATAGTTGAAATTGCAAAGGCGGTATCTTCCTTCATGCCAATTATAACGTAGTGTTACATCTCCGATGCCTTGTTATAGTTCCGATGTAGTCATCCGTTCTCAAAGTTTTGAAACATCATATTTTGTTTCCCCTCAACTCCCAAAATTTAATATACGTGTGAAATAGAATAGGCGTTAGAGGATGAGTTCAGAGTAATTACATAGAGAAATCACTATTTATCTTTAGTATGAAGTCATATTATGTAGATAGTGATTGAAAAATAAAGTGACAATAAATTAACTATCATATTGAATCAATAACTATACTTGATTCTTTAAGTATTAAGTATTTGTAAATTTCAGTAAAAGGTTATCAACACTTGAAGACTTAGTCGACAATTTTTTTGTCCTTGAAATAAACTGTATTATGTAATTAGAAAACAACCGTATCCCTGTAGGGAAGGCAAAAGTCCTCTGTAGAGATCTAAACTCAAAATCCTGTATTGAAAGAAAGAAACTCAACAATAAAATGGAAGTATCGTGACCTACACATGCATGTCAGGCGGTACATAATATATTTTATCCTTCAATTTGACAGCTGTCTTAAGGAATATACGTAGTCTTACTTAGCTCTATGGGAGAATACATATTGGACTACATCAACAACATATGTGAAAGTTTACCTAGCCCTATGGGAGAATCAGCCGTGAACCGCAATCTCCTTTCTACAGTGCCTGCTATTTCTTTCTCTATCGGTGGCAAGATATTTAATTTAACTGCTGAGCAGTACATGTAATGAAGATTGGGGATGGAGCAGCAGCGCAATGCATCAGGGGATTCACAGCTTTGGATGTTCCTCCCCCTCGTGGCCCTCTGTGGATTTTGGGTGATGTTTTCATGGGTGTATAACACACTGTGTTCAATTATAGAAATCTGAGGGTTGGTTTTGCAGAAGCAGAATAAAATTCGCGTAGTCATGAGTCTTACTTGTACTTGCACTTGCACTCTCACTGGAAATTCTGATCTTTGCTTGAACTTGTAATGTGTCTAGCTACCCTGGTACTGGGCCTGGCCACTGTAAGGTAGCATCCATTTGCGGTAGCAAGAGGTCAAGCCACAGATTTGCCTTCATCAACTTGTAACCTAGATACCTTAGACCATGCATGCACTCCAATGATTATTGAAATTGAATAGGTCATGTGTTATGTGTACAGGTATATTTAACAATATACATTAGGCAATGATATGACAATTCAGTTTCCAACGGATTGTGTTGTTTAGAATTGCTTAAAGCAGACTAAATACTATCTTTCATTTTTGTATGCGATACCATGAACGATGAACATTTATTAAATAACAAAAAATAGCACCCTTAAAATACTTAAACATCTAGCACTTCTAACGCTACCGGTCTGCACAGTTATTTACATTTTATTTTGTTCATACATTTCTGACCTTGCTTCCTTATTTGTCATTTTATTTACACCTGCTTCCATCGATTCACATTTCATTTTTCTTTAGTGAAGGATTGATGATATAATTGTCAATGTATATTCTACATGTAACAGACCAAGTGATTTACCTTGCATCCATTGCATCATTTTTAATGTGGCTACCTTTATTTAGTAATATATTTCTGACTTATTTGCACTATTTACAATTTGCACTTTACCAAAGGTTTTGTCTGCACAATTATTTACATCTGCTTGTATTCATGCATTTCTTACCTTGCTTCCTTAGATGTCATTTTATTTACGTCGGCTTACTTTCATCGATTTACGTTCCATTTTCTTTACCAAAAGATTGATGATATAATTGTCAACATATACTTCCAGAGGTAAAGCTACATACCTTTCAGGAAATAATATCAACCATAGCATATTTAGTTACCACCAAGTTATATGGAGAATAACAACCACAAAATTAAATTAGCTCAGCTTGATACACAACGTATGATAGTATTAGAATTATTTTCTAAAACCAATAGTGTAACAACCCGGAAATCTGGGCCAATTTAAAATTTTTAAATTGGCAATTTTTACGGATTTTGGTTATTTAAAATGGATTATTTTAAATAATAACGACGAAAAATTTATTTTCGATGAAGTTAAAACGAATAAATTTATTTTAATTATATAACGAGTCTGAAATGGCGCTGCAGTTCGAAAATTCGATTTCGAATTTCAAATGAATATACAGAATTCGTTTTAAGTCAGAATTGAACGAAATAAGAAATATTTGAATCTGTTTGATGATATCTTTCTAACGAAGGTAAGAAACTGAGATTTCACTTTAGAAGTTGAAAGATATGTCCAGTTTAAAATTCAGAAAAGTCGCTGTGGAATATATATATATTTTTAATATATATAAAGCCCTTAGAAATGGAAATTTTGCAAACGACCTTCGTTTTCGACGAAACCACTTTTGTTGGATCCGGGATGTCAAATTATTGCTAGGTTTCAAATTCCATAATTTTTGAAGTTAATGGATTTATTTTTCTAGAATTTTTTGAATCAGTTTGTGGCCCTGGCAAATTGAAATGTACGTTCAAATCAAATATTGAATGTTTTATATTTTAATTTGAAGAATAGCTGACTGTAAAAGTCGAATTGGCCTACGAAACATATCCCATTGTGTTCGGAATAGGGGTATTTAGCTAGGGGCGATAGTCGTTGGGTTTGGATTGGAGTTCATATGAGATAAGGGGTATTTTTGGATTTTTAAAATTTATAAATATAAAAAAATATCATTGGTCAATGCTTTTTCTCTCTCCCCGTAATCCAAGCCGATCGACGACGGAAACCCTTTAAAACTTCCCAGGCCGATTTCTTCCAAACTGCTTCGTTTCAGACCTTGACACAGTTGAGGATTTGACTGGAATGTTTTTGACAGTAAGCGTGCCTTCTAAAACATCTGATCTTCCCTAACTAGCTGAGGGTGCTGAAGTTTCTGCCACTTCATTTACTTGAACCACATTGGTCTTTTTCAACAACCAGCTGTCTCTCTTTATATGACCAGCCTGATGACATAGATTGCACTCTCGATTCACTTGAAACTTGCTCTTGGATTTAGATTCATCCTTCCTTCGTTTGTTCGAAGCCTTACAACTTATTGCCAAATGTCCTTGCCTATTGCAGCTTGAGCATGTGGCAATCATTATCGGTTCTTTCCCAGATCTTGCCCTTTTTTTCTTGGCTCTGGGCTCCTTACCGACCTCAGGCATCGTACTGGCCACAGGACTATCAGTCTCAGACTCCTCTTTGTTACTCGGACTAACTTCCTCTTCGTCGCGCAACATACCTTTATTATGGAGATCTTCATACTGATACCAAATTTACTTAATTGTTGATATTGATTGTGGTTGATTGATTGTTTGGATGGTGCTCGACCAGTTTATGAGCAGAATGTGCTTTTACATTTAGCATTGGGTTGGGTAGAAATACTGGTATGCTAACACCTTGTGAAACTCTTCACGATTTGACGATAAGGTGTTTAGCGATGTTGTGTTCATTTCAAATTTAATGAATGATTGTGAAATGATATATTTTTCTTAAGTGAAAAGAAACGTATTCCCGATTTTGGACAGGGAATGTTTTATAAAAATGTTTTATAAAACAGAAAGGATTTCGAGGGCCTAAACCCAATATTGTCGAAATGATTTGGAAATATATTATGGTTTTAAATTGTAGTTCATCACATATTTGATTAGTTACTATTGATGATGTATCTGTTTGGTGGCGGAGAATTTATTCTCTTGCTTAACACCCTTCTTTGAGACGTACGAGCTCAAAGGTTATGTGATTAATAGTGACTGATCATATGTGTGAATTACTGATGTGAAGTACTATATTTTGAAAGTACTTGTGATTATTATGTTGTCAAATGATTTTCCCTACTTCGGGATATGAAATGATTTAGTATGTGGCTAAAGAGTCGGGTAACCCTGAGACTAAAAGTATGGGTGAGAGGGCGGTGTATGCTCTCCATGTGTGGGAGGTGCATCGTCGGTGTAGCATGCTCCTATGTGGGGTAGGTGCACATTTATATATATCGAGTTGCGAGGTGCGTACCCTTTGTCTTGTCGATGGGGAGCACGATATTTGGTTGCATACTTGTTTGTATGCATTGTTATGTTTTGGAATTCATATATCCAGACGATTTGATTTGAGATCCCGAAGTGAAATCTACTTTGATATAGAAAGTTAGATATGTATTTCAAATGATTTGAAATAAGAAATCAGGACCAAAGGAATAATTTCTGTAAATTGAATTGGATTTGGAAAATCTAAGTGTGGTGATTAATCTAAATGGGTAGGTTGGGATATTGCATATTGATTGATGCATAGTAGATCCATATCTCTATTACTGATTGTTGTTTATACACTGGCATTCATGGGGGTAAACCCATTCCGCGTTAGCGGCGTGGTGCTGTGATTTGTCTTATGATTAAATAAGTTGATTTTAACTGTAGAGTTTCTCACACCAGTCCCATGACTGACCTGTAGTTTGCTTTTCCCTTGCAAACTCGGGTGCCCCTATTTTCCACACGGGCAGTCGAGTAGTTTTTTTTTGCAGATGTATTGAGAAGGATTCTAGATTGACGCTTTAAGCTGTGTACAGGCATTTACAGTCTTCCGCTGTGTAGTTTATATTTCTGCTATGCATTGTATTACATTTATTGTAAAATTAATCTTCCGCTGTATTATATTTCGATATAATCTGATATATTCTGTACTCTGATGTAACATTATTATTGAAACGACCCAAACTCCCCAGTAAAGGAAAGGCTGGATTGCTTTGACAACAACACACATCAGAACACAAGCTGAAGAACATTTTATTGCTGATGACAACAATTACATCAGAGTACAAGAATGTAACAGAGTATGAATACTTATTACATAAAAGAAATACAATAATATCAGAGATTTAAATTACATTTAAATAGCAGCGGAAAAATGTTACAAATACACAACTGAAAAGAATACACGGATACAGAGCTTTCCGAATGCCGCTTCAGCTGTAAACCAAGATCCTGTAAATGTCTGCAAAAGCTACTCGACTGCCCATGTGAAAAAATACGGGCACCCGAGTTTGCCAGTAAAACAAACTACAGGTCAGTCATGGGACTGGTATGAGAAATATTAACTTAACTATCTAATAATAAGGCTAATCACAGGACCACGCCGCTAACGCGGAACGGGTTTACTCCATTGGATTGCCAGTGCATAAATTAAAGTAAATCGTTAAACAACGCAATGCTTTTTAGAAAAATGAAACCATTATAAGACTCAAGTCCCATCACACAAAGCAACGCAAACCGGATGATAGAGTTTTACCTTATAATGTTAAGAGATGCTTGATACGATAAAACGAATTTGATATTAGTGAGTATATGTTTTAAAAACCATTTCAATCATAATATATCAATCATAGACGACATGGGTATAATATATCATGTCGCCATACTAGTTCTACAATCAAAACCGCAAGGTCGTATTGGAAATTGGATTTCCATCATGAGTCGAGGCTAGGGGCAAGCTCCTCTCTGATTCGAGACACTCTAGCAAATGCCTCAGGATCCCCCGCAGCGAACCCTTGGAGCGGTAGGGTCGGTCCCCGCCTATCGGTAGTGGATTAGTTATGCCAGAACACACGCTTCCCGGTTCCTTTGAACCTATAGTATGACCACTAACGGCCTATAAAAATCCGAGACGCCTCAAAATCCATCATCCACATAAGTAAAATGCCAGCCAGTTTAAGCACTGACACCACTTCTAGCTAGAAAGAAACGTGTGTACTCCCTACGGTCCATATCCCGTTTTTGACTCATACCGGGGTGTGAGGCTCGCGAAGTCACGATATACACAAAGCTATGCCGTAATAGGCTATGCTTTGATCATCCCACAAGGCCCTGCTTTTCAACAAAAGCCTTGATCAGTTGCATCTTGGCGTGCCACATTGACAATTCACGCCATGCGATCAATCACTATTAATATATACCAGGGTGTTAATGTAGAGAATAAATCCTCCACCACCAAACAGGCATACATTAACAGAAATCGATTTAATTCACATGGAACGAAATCCAATGTCAGACACGCATCCATTTACTAGCTTATGCTTTGGGTCTGAGCGAAAACCAAATTCGAACAATCAACAATAGTCCGGACGGCCACCACTGAAGCCCCTTCAAGGTAGCTACTCCCATCAAGGGTCTCTGTAGCAACACATCCATTCGATGTGAAGATCGTCGGTCTTCAAACACCGTCTTCATCTTCGACTCTTCATCGTCGTAGTAATTTCGGAATGGGTTAAACACGGTCTTTCCGAATAACTCGCGTATTTTATAATAAAAATCAAGTACTATAAAACACATCCAACGTCTCATTCCAATTCAGAATATTCTTTTAAATAAAATATTCAAATTATTCTATCAAAGATAAATTCTTTAAATTATTCTTAAATCTTACTTTTAAAGTTTTATTAAAAACCCAATTTTGTTTTAAATATCAAAAATCATTATTTAAATTTAAGAAATAAATCTTATCTTTAACTGGGTTAAAGAACTAATGTCATTTTAAAACACCGTTCACGATAAACCCAAAATCGACTTCCATTAGATATGGAACCTTCACAGAAATCAAATCAATATATGATCGTTATAAATTTCTGTATTCGACCAATAATATAAATGGAATAACGGCAAAGCCTTTTAAATTCCATATGTAGTATCGGTCTTCTTTTACAGAAGCTTATCTCGGTTATTATTAATTCGAATTCCATTCAATACCAATTTAATATATTAAATTGGAAAACTTTACTTTTGGAAATTTTCCATTTAAATCTTTATAAAAGATTTATAAATTCAAAATCATATTTTCACTGTCAGTTGGGTTAAAGAACAAATGTCGCTTAAAAACATAGTTCACAATAAACCCAACTCACATTTTATTTTATTCCAATTACTAAATATAAATTGAAAACTTTTAATATTCTTAATTAAAAGATTTTTTTTTCAACTGGGTTTAAGAAAGGTGTTATTGAAGACACCATTCACGACAAATCCAAAATCCAATTTATTTAATTTTCAATTAAATATTCACTAATTGGAAAACTTCATTAAATCTTAATTTAATGATTTATTCTAGTTAATAACTAGTTCATTTAATAAAAATATATTTTTATCTTTTCAAATATGGAATTTTTCATCCCAATTCTTTCTAAATCATCCATTATGATTTTACATAATTTATTAATATTTTTAATAATTTTATTATCGCTCGTACAGTCGGTTTACAATAACGGCCACCGAACTGCATCCATATCGACCTTTTCCAAATTTGATTTGGACATAATTCCATACCCAACCGTTAGATTTCAAAACTCTTATATTTATTGGAAAGCTCTTTTCGATATGAACCCAACGGTTCTGGTTTTAGGAGAATCCGACGGTCAAATCTCCCGTTACGTCAATTTAAAGTTAATGGTCGAAACTCGCGAACGGTCGCTGCGCTGCGCGTTCTATTCAGGCCATTATATATATATATATAATATATATATCGTCGGTTTCTATTTAAAACATATTTTATAAAACATTTGCAAATTTGTTAAAATTGATTTTAACTTCATTTTCAATTTTAAAGCAAAATTGAATATTCTATATCTTTATTATATTAAAATAATAATATTTTCAAAATACCATATTTTTGAAATCACTTCTTTTTAATATTCATTATAAAATGAATAAAAATCGATCGATAACCCATTCGGGTTAAATTAGCGTTTCTACATAACACGGCTTCATATTTTTATATTTTATCCTTCAATGAATATTATCTTAAAATATTAGTTAATTAAAATTATTCTTTATTTTAAACGATTCTTTGTTTTAAAATATTCTTTATTTTAAAACATGGTTTCATTAAAGATATTCTGAACCGGAACGCGACTCAATCAATTACCATATAAATTCGGTCATATGGATTTCATACATTGCATACGTATATAACAACAATGATAAATAACCACTAAACAATCCATTCACATCCAGAGTGAAATTTTATAACTGTGCGAGCATTAAAATAAATAAATAACGCTCATCACAGACTGTCAATCCATCGATTGACATACAGCTAAATATTGGGACTAGTGTATGACAAGTATCATCCCAACACCCGTGTGGGGTTTTCACACAACAACAATTTACATATACAAATCATTGGTTAATAAATTTAACCAAATATAATTTGGTTTGAATTATCTCTACATGACTAACATGTAAATGACCTTATTTCTTAGTCTAACAAAGCATATTAACAAATGGTCATTTTTATATTAACATCGATCAAATGTAAATATCATGATTTTAATGAATCGATACCTACTTAACAAATGAACATTTTTCTAATTCACTATATAAATGATAATGTTTTGAATAAACAAAACATATAATGATTACTTTTCTACTACATGTAAATGGTAATGTTTTGAATAAATAAAACATATAATGACAAAGGATTATTTTTCTACTAACAGGTAAATGATAATGTTTTGATTAAACAAAACATAAAATGATTCTTTTTCTAAGTTCCTAATATTAACATTAAAAATGTGTTTTCAATGTGAAACATATTTCATAATGAAATATGTATATTTTTCATTACATGATTTATTTTCAACAAGGGAATACAAATAAAAACATAACTTTTTATTTCATGTTTTATTTGCAACAAGGAATGCAGATAAAGATTTAACTTTTTTTTTATTTCTAGTTTTATTTACATCAAGGAATGTAAATAAAAGAAAAATGTAACTTTTTAATTTCAATGCATATTTGAATGTAAAAAGGAACAAACTTATTTTCAATGAATATTTACATTAGTGAATACAAATAAAAGAACAAATTTTACTTTCAATGTATATTTGCATTTGTGAATGCAAATAAAAGAACAAACTTTATTTTGAATATATATTTGCATTTGTGAATGCAAATAAAAGAACAAATTTTATATTGAATATATATTTGCACCTCTAATCTATTTCACTAATTCAAGTTTTGATAAAAATGTGAATTTTCTATTCACTAATCAAGTTTTGATAAAAGTGATATTTTCAATTCAATAATCATATTTTGATAAAAGTGTGATATTTTCAATTCAATAAGCATGTTTTTACAAAAATGTTGTTTTTGTTCTAATGTACTTTTTACACTAAGAATGATATTTTATCCTTAATATACATTTTTCACTAAAAATGATCAAAATAATATTTTATTTATATTGAACTGACAATATAATTCAATTCAACAAATATGAAAATCCATTTTTGTTTAATATATATTGTTGAACAAAATATGAACAACCATGATTTATTTAACCAACACATACAGATCTATAATTTAACGAACAAATCTATGTTCGTAGATCACCAACAAACAGACAGTCATCCACAATATCATCATATAACAGATCTGAATTATACACATTCAATCATCACTTAGCAAATAAATTAAATAATTAATTATTAAAAAGAAGAAATCTCACATTTATTTTTATCTGAATTTTCCACTGTCCCCGTTTCAGATCTGGTCTCTTCCATCGTCTAGATCTCAGAAATACGAATCCAACGCATCTTGTTTCATTGAATTCTGATTACGCAGTACAAAGATATTAGTTTTTAAACTTTAATACATCATTAAATTAATTAAACTAAAATTAAATCTCTAATTACATTTTTAGCCCCACTAATCATCTTCCTCCTGTCGAAATCTCGTAACCATCGAACCCAACATCTCAAACCCATCTTCACCAAATCGCACCCTCCAGACTGGGCCTGAACCCGATCCAACACCCTCACTCCGACCGCTTCCACATCGCCAACATGCGCCCTCAACCCCGCCAAGCTCGCCGGTCCCTGGCGCCAGAAAACTCGCCACGAAGTCGGCCTCTTCTCGGCCAGAAATCGCTCAGCACGATTAACCAATACCGATCATATCCGTTCATTTTAAAGAGCTTAATATGCTCTACAATCTTTGTTTATAATTCAGGTTTTAATTTAGAAGGATTTGAGGAGAATTGAAGGAAGAAGATCGAAGGACCATTGCCGTTGATGCCCTTAGTGGCGGCGGCTTATACAGTAGGGTTAGGATTTAAAAATGATTTTTGAGAATTTTTATAATGTTTAAATGTAATTTTTACAAATAAATCCCTATATCATAACTAATCCGATTTCGGTCCAACCAGAGTTGACCCTACCTAATAGCCCCTATCCCGGATCCAGTAGGCTAGGTCTCGTCAGCCCAAACGACTGTCTATGGCTTGTTTTATTTAATTTAATATTTAAATCATTTATTTAATTAATTCCAGCTTACATTTAAATTCACCGGGGCCACTTACAGACTCAGAAAATTCCAGAAAAATTATTTCTGGTTATGTTTTGACGATACAGTCCTAACAAAATTAATTTCGTCGAATTCTGAGACTGTTTGAAAAACAGCTATTTTTCAGTTGATTAACTTTGACTGAAACTGACAAAACACGTTTTCCTTTGCCACGCTCACATATTAATTCGAAAAATTATGAAAATTGAAACCTAACAATAATTTGACATTCCGGTTCCAACAAAAGTGGTTTCGTCGAAAACCGAGGGCGTTTGAAAAATGGCTATTTTCAAGGCCAATATATTTAATTAAAACAGGAAAATGGGCTGAAGGAAGTTTTATTCAAATTATTTGGGCCTACGGACGCGGCTCTTTTTTTTTCATCTGAAGGAAGCGGTCGTTAAACTTTCGTTCCAAGGAAAAAGACTTAGCAACGTTTAAATTTTTTCTTCTGTTTAATTTGGTTGCGATCTTCTTCATCACCGACTTCTCGATTCAAGACGACACTCACTCTAATTTTGTATTCGATTTCTCCATTGTCAATCGATTATCGTCTTCTTTCATTGCTACAGATCTCCATTGGCGATTTCTATCTTCATTAAACAATTAGGTAAATTCAGGTATGCTTCTTTGATTTCTTTCGAGTATTTCTGTTTTTTATTGCGTATAATTGTTGTCGATTAATAATCGATTTTTTGCTCATCTAGGTTATACAACTTGTTCTTCTTCCAGTAATTGATATCGAATTTGGATTTATTTCAATGGAGAAGTAAGATTTTAATGTTTATTTTTGCATTTCTTCAACAATGTTTATTGTTTTATAGTTTGATGATGTTCCGTCGTTCTAGTGAATATTATATGTGGTTTGTTATTTTATGCTATGTTTATATAGCATTACTGCAGTATTCACATGTAGACTATAATCTTGCCAGTGATATGTTTATTTATCATACGGTTTTTTAGTTAATGTATTCTTGTTTAATCCAGCCGCAACATTGGTTCTATTTTGTTATGATATGTAAATTTAACATTTGCTGTTACTGTTTTATTCGTTTAAGTATTTTAATTGGATTTTTTTTGGCAGTTCTGATACTATCAATAATGAAGCAAATAGTTTGCTTGTTATCTTTGAATACAATGAGAATTGTTATTCTACTCGTCTGACCACGGCCTCTTCTTTATTTGGTGTTAAAAGTGAAATATGTGATGTTTGGCCACATCTTAATCGGTTTTCTATTGAGATTTCTTATGTTCTTGAGAATAAGACTATAGTTATTGACACTGATTCAGACTTGCTTAGCATTTTATGTCTTCTAACTTTTAAGAAGAGTCAATATTTCAAGTTTACGGTTAAGGAGAATGTTGGTGTTATGGAATTTGATAGTAATGGTTGTGGTTTGGGTTCTGAAAGCATACAAAGCACTTCGATTGGTAGTAATTCTGGAACAAATTGCGAGTCACATGCCGATTCATCTCATTATTTGAAAGATATGTTAAAGAAAGGTTCTCAGAAAAATATTGCGGATTTTCTTGGTTTTTGTTTTAATGGAGCTGAGGATTTTAGAGAGTTTTTAATGGCGTATCAAATAAAATATGGTTATGCTTTGATTTTTGTTAGAAACGCTCCGGATAGAATTTCGGTAAATTGTTCTTGGATTAATGATGGTTGCAAGTTTTATGTTAATGCTTCTTCGGATCCGGGCTTGCTCTCTCGATTTTTTATTAGAACTTATAATTTTAATCATTCGTGTGGAGCGGGTCTTAGAGATGTTAATAAAGTAACTATTTCAAGTAGATTTGTTAAATCTTTGATTTTGGATCAAATTCGGGATGCTCCTATGAAGAAGTCGAAGGATATCATTGCGGAATTTAGAAGAGAGTATAATTTCAATTTATCATACTATTATGCTTATAGCGGAAAACAGTTAGCATTGAAAGAGATATACGGGGATGATGCGATGTCATATACTGATTTACGTTGGTATTCGGAGGCATTGCAACAGTATAATCCTGGTAGTTATGTATCTATGGATGTTGATTCTTCAACCAATCAGTTTGAGAGAATTTGTCTTGCTTTTGGTGCTTTCTTGCTTGGTTTTAAACACTGCAGACCATTAATATTTTTAGATGCTGCTCATTTGAAGGGAAGACCTGGAGTTTTGTTAGCTGCTACTTCTAAAAATGCTAATCAAGGTACGAGTTTAATTTTACTTTTGTTTTCTTTTTCTTGGTTCTTTTTATACCTATGATACATGAAACTATCATTTTTATGCACATTAACTAATTTTAATGCAACAATGCTTACACTAGATTTGTTTGCTTCATTTATCAATGGTTCCACTGGAAGTGTTTGTAGTATTAATGTTTAGACAGTAAGGTACTAAAAGACTAATATATAATATATGATATATTCATATATCATTTTGATTCTAATTCAATTGTGTTTGCCAGACATTACTATCATATTTCTGATGCTTAATGAGGCGCATGTATTTTTGTTGTGGAAGGTCATTAATTAATTATTTTGCAGGTTTCTTTCCTCTTGCTATGGGTATTGTTTCACATGAAAACGAATCTAACTGGTCTTGGTTTTTGTCCCATTTGAAAGAAATGCTAAATGAAGACCGATCTCTAGTTTTTATGTCTGATCGTCATTGGGGTCTCTTATTAGGTGTTCCTAAAGTATTTCCTTCTTCATATCATAGCTACTGTTTGCTTCACATGGAACAAAATATTGGTAGTGTTGTGAAGGCAGCTAAAGGTGATTCTTCTGTTGTAGAGTTATTCAAACTTTGTGCTAGAGCTTCTAATATGTATGATTTTGAGCGATATCTTTCTAAATTTAAGAATATTGGGGGTATGGCTGCTGAAAATTTTCTACAAGATAAACCTTTTGATCACTGGGCAGATTTGTTTTTTCAAGGAAAGCGGTATGGTGAATATACTTCAAATGTTGCAGAAAGCTTCAACTCTTGGATTTTGGAAGATAGAGTAATGCCGATAACTTCTTGTTTGGATGGTATTCGAGTGAAAGTTATGGAGCAAATGGCTAGGCGAAGGGAGGAATGTCGTTTGTGGACAACGACTCTTTGTCCTGTTATGGAGGAACGCTTGTCTAAGTTAGTCGATGTTGGTTTTGGCTGGGATGTTTACAAGTCTTCAGACTTTGTGTTCGAAGTAAAATCCCCTAAATCTCATTTTGTTGATCTCGAAAATCATTTATGTAGCTGTAATCAATGGAGAATTACCGGATTTCCATGTGCTCATGCAATCAAATGTATTAATAAGTCAAGGTTATCAGTTTACGACTATGTGGAGCACTACTTTACTGTTGACGCTTTTCGATCTTCATATGCTGAAGCCATTAATCCAATTCCTAATTTTGATAAGCCAGTTATCGCTGAAAATGATGTTA
This sequence comes from Allium sativum, assembly GCA_030737875.1. NCBI lineage: Eukaryota > Viridiplantae > Streptophyta > Magnoliopsida > Asparagales > Amaryllidaceae > Allium > Allium sativum. Next base: position 613,651,673 of record CM060926.1, read on the forward strand.
TTATTAGGCCTCCTAAAGAAGTTCGTGGAGCTGGTAGACCTTCTACAAAGAGACGTGGTGGCTATGGCTATTCTCAGAATAAAAGAAATAAATGTAGCTAATGTAATTCTACAGGCCACAACAAAAGAAACTGTGAGGCTTCTTCTATACGTTGATGTTTAATACTGTTTTTTTCCACAATGACCAATTTTTATACTGTAATGATACATATAGTTATCATTTTTTTTATTATGCAATTCATATATGTAAACTGTTTGACTATATGACTATTATGATAATGTTGTTTGAGTGATTGATTTATGTTAGATTTGCTTTTGGCTTCTGTGTATGTTTAGTGGATGTATTATTGTTTGTCATTTAATAATGCTATCTGCAATTTTTTTTAATTTTAATGTTGCTTAGTTTCTGTATGCTGTTTATAATATTGTATGTTTGACAGTGATATGGCGATTTTGATTTTTGTTATACGTTTGTATTGCTATAATATTGTAGGATGGTTATAATTATGTATAATGGTTATATTACATAATGTTTATGATGGCATTTGTATTATCTTTGGTTATAACATTGTTCGTCAATTTCTGCTAATTATAATAGTGGTTGATGGTTATTTATGTTTAGCATGCATTTTGTCATTTTGTTAGTTGACAGTATTATTTAAACAGACAATTTACGCTATCTGCATATAGCCCTGTGCTTTTGAGAATAAGATAATTTATATTTTTTAATGTTTAAAGCTATTACAACTGTTATTGTACTAATTAATGTTTAGATTTCATCGACAGCAAAAAATAGAAAATATTTTTAAATAATGATAGTTTCATATATCATTTTGATATTCTGTAATGTTGGAAAACTTTTGAGACAACATCATATCATTTTGATATCATTACACGCAATTTAACAGCATCTTACTGCATGCAAAACAACAATATTGCAATTTGATGATGAAATGAAACATATCAAACTTTCAACGTTACCGTACTACAAATGATGTTATCAGCACATATTATTACAGACTAAACAGTTAGCATAAGTCTATTGTGCTTTATAGAAATATAGCAAGGAAACTTATAAGAAAATTACAAGTAAACTTCAATATATCAAATCTAATTGCAATTAAAAATCAATCTTTTTGCTCTGCTACTGGTTTCATTTGTTCCTTTTCCGCCGTTGTAGATGATTTGAAATACTGTATCCGCTTTGAGTCGGTCGATCTCTTCCTTTTCATACATCTGTGGAAGATTTCCACTGTCAAGCAATTTAATGTTTGTCATTACAAACCAAGCACAGTCATTCCTACAAATGGCAAGAAAAGCATTTAGTAACAATCAATTATTGAGCTTTTTTAAGACAGTTTACAAAATAGTTGAGTGTTGCCGCGTGGATGGTTACGATATCACTGTTACAAAGGTATTACTAAATACTTTTCGTGTGCTTTATGTGAATGAAAACTGGAAACCACTAAATCTATATTTTAGGAATGACTAAATACTTACGAGGATGGTTCTTGCCGCGGGGATGGTTCTTGTATTAGTGTTTTTTTCCCGAAACTTTTATTCAAGATTCCCTTTTCCTGCCATTTTTTCTCAAATAGCCCTTCAATCTTCTTTCTCTGTATATGTAGAAAATTATTAAATTATGATAGTTGAATGTAGCATTATTTAGTTTTTGTCCATCAAGATACTAATTATTTTACCTGATCAATAGCGTGCCTGTAGCTTGGATTTGACATCCTTGTAGATCTAGTTAGAGGCTTATTTGAATCATAATGGGTCCATTGCATTGTGACATAGTTCAATTTCAAAAGCGTCCAATGGTTGATATGATGCAACGGAAAGAATATGTTGTCGGTATACTCATTCAGAACAATACTTTCTATCATAGGAAGAACTAGTTTGTGTATCACATTATCCAAATCATTGCTTATTGCATTCTGCATATTAAATTTTTTTAGCATAATTTTTAAAGAACTTAACCTTACTTTTAAAAAAGGTTTGCCTTACCGTCATTATAGTGGAGAAGGTATAGCTGTGCTCATACAACTCTTGGTTTTGAACATACCAGTCAATTATCTGATAGAATAAAGAAAATAATAAGCTGTGTTAGTAGCTTTATACAAAAATGATAAGTTTTATATCATTTACAAAATATTTGTCTATCTTTGTTTTCGTCTGTTCATTCAATATGAATATAAGCATAATACGTATGTTGCTAATTTTCCAGGTGTGGTAGTGACATTATATCAAAATGATACATTTATGTATCATTTCAAATACACCTGTTTATTTTCAATTTTTCCTGTTAATCATATCCCAGCTATTATCATAGCATGCAAGGCTTTTTTTTGCATGTACAGTTTATATATACTATGTATAGTTGAGGCTTTATATCAAAATGATAAGTTCATATATATCATTTTGAACATACGTGTACATTGTCTATTTTTCCATCCTATTAAATGTGAATATAAGTTATACACAAATAAAAAGAAAAATACCTGGCCATCTGTGTACAATTCCAGCAAAATAGATTCAAGCATAGATTTTACAATTGTAATCCCACCCCTTTTACCATCATCTGATATGAAAACCACCGAGCTGCATTTTACATAAACACAAAATAAGTTAGTAGGTATTATTTCGATGAAATTGTAATGAAAAACTATTAATGATAATATAATTACTTACTTCTCATTCTCATTTGTTTCAAAATACGAAAGAACTATGCTTTTCTTGCTTTCTTCAAGAAGATTTAGAAGCTTGCTTTTTTTGACTTTTAAACTAGTTTGATAGTTTTCTCTTTTTGGCAAGTATGCATCAACATCTACTAGTTTGACTGTATTGTCCGTACCGGTGTCATTTTCTTCATTGCTTTCTTCTTCAATGTTTTCTTCATCGCTTTCTTCTTCAATGTTTGATACATCTTTCAACTCGCTGTCAATTTCTTCTTCGATACTAATTTTATTTTCATCTTCCTTTTCCAGATCGGTTTTTTCTACATTTTCTTCATGTTCATTTTTCCTTTCATCAACTTTTCCCTCAGCTTCTGATTTCTTTCGAGCAACCCTTGTTGTCACCCTATTAACCAATGAGCTTGGGGCTATTTCTATTTTTGACTTTAATTTTTCCTTCTCTCTCCTTTCTGCTTCTTTCCTTTTTTCCTGTAGAATTAGCATTTGTTGTGTGATTTTCAGATCAAATGTGGGACCTTCGAAATCAATTTCATTTTGCTTATTTACATTTTGGCTTTCATCTCCTTCTTCTGTGCTGGTTGTTTTTTATTTCAATTTCTCAATTTCTTTTTTCAATCCTACAATCAACTCTTTCTCTTTTATTCTTTCAGCTCTTTCATTTTTCAGCTCTTCTTCAGTTTTTCTTAGTTTACTTTCCAGTTGTTGTATATACTGCTGAAGAGAGGCAATTTGATTATTATCATCATCATTTTCCATTTCAGATCTGTGTGGAGCATGTTGAACTTGCAATTTTTCTTGTTGCAGTAAAGTCATCTCATTTTCAGTAATTTGTCTCAAGTTCTCAAAAATCTGTTCAAAAACAATAATAAAGTATCTAAATGATTAAATATAAATTTATAGGACAAAAATGTAAATTGAATATTACCTTTTCATCATCCATTCTGGTTAATGTATCATTTGTGACATTGTTCTTCAGACAGCTTATATCCCATTTCACAAACCTTAGGAAATTATTGTTGCATTTTGCCTTTTCTTCAATTAAATTAACATGTTCGCAAAGAAAATACTGCAAAAGTAAAAATAAAAGCATTTGAGAAAATTATATGTTTGGGTATGCAGGAAAATAAAATATGCAGTGTAACTGTGAAAGTTAATTAAATGCTATTTTCAACTATCATTTTAATTTACAAACAAAAAGGTATGTGTTATATAATAAGGTAGAAGATAGAAATTTTATATCTATGTTAATAAACCAATTGTAGCTAAAAACAGAAGGTTATATAAAATGATATGTGAAATTATCATTACATATTTCAATGTAACATCTGAACAAAAACATTGACAGAAAAAGCAAATTCTGATGTTTAATTAACAAAATTTAAAACCTTTGAAAAAAAGGAGGTTTCAATGATTAAAGTTGAGTTAAAAAGTAACATAAAATAATGATATGTAGAACTATCATTTCAATGTAACTGGTTTAAGTGTACTTAGAGAAGCAATTAAGTTAATAACATAGGGTGTTGCCTGAATAATGCATTAATAAAAAAGGGTATCTCTTACCAAAATTAGCATGGAACATCCGGACATTTGACGTGGCTTGGACTTGAACACTTTTAGTGAACGTAACAGTGAACATTGTATTGTTAATGGCCATGATACATCAAACATTTTTTCTTCATCAATTAAGTACTGTAGATAACCCCAAGGTAAATACATTTGGTTATCTGGAAAAAAGAAAGTTATCATTGCTAGAATTATTATTAGTTTTGGTAAATCAGTTTGATATTGATAATTTTCATTTTCAAAAACAAAGTTAATTCTAGCAATGGTATGTATTTTAGTAATATGATCAACTATTCCAAAATTCCTTACAACAAATTCTTTATAGTAGTCAGATAGGTGTTGAAAAGAAGATTTTGGTAGAGGAAATAAGTTTTTTCCATGTATTGGCAAACCAAACAGCAATGCAATATCTTCAGTCATAATTTTTAAACTTTTTTCCCAATTTTGAAATCTTCATTCTCATCAGAAAATGTACTAATAAGAATATCCACAGTCAAAGTTGATTTTCTACATTCTTTCAAAGTTACATAACCTTCATATATAGAAAAAATGAACTGATGAAATGGTGTTTGTTAAATGAAATCTAATTGATCTGCTGTAAAACCTTTGCCTTTTTTAATTTTTTCCATTGTTTTGATCATGGCCATTAAACTACAACGATACTGATTTGTATCGACTTCTTTCTTTTTCTTTGTCCTTTCTCTTTTTTTTGTATTTTTAGCTGCAGTATTCTGTGCATACACAAATGTTTAAATGTTAATATAACATCACAAATTCAGCATAATAGACAAATTCACCAAAACATTATAAATGATATATAAAACTATCATTTTAATACTATTAAAAGTAACAGTAAATAACATATTGTTATTGATACCAGTAAGTAACAATAAAACAAGAGTAAGTAACAGTATGATAACTGTAAATTGTTAGTGAACATGGATAAAAATGATATATTAAGCTATCATAATTGTCATTATCAATATTCTAAGCAATTTAAGAATAAAATGTCATATGAAATTATCATTACTTATAGGACAATCATGTTACTAGAAATGGTACCATTACAAAAATGCTATATGGAACTGTCATTTTATTTATATCTTAATTCATCCGAAATCACAATTACTAAAAATGCTATATGGAACTGTCATTACTTATAGGACATCAAGCCTTTATTTCACGTTTAAACCAATTCAATGACTAAAAATACATGGCACACAGAACAACAGTAATAACAAGGCAAAACTAAGTAAAAAAAAAGGTCAAAACCAAAGATCGTGCAAACCATTCCTCTATAACTATCTTCTTTCACAAATCTTAATCATGCATTAGATAACAAATTAAAATGCAAAGTGATATCTATAACTATCATTATATTTTGCTGGAATGCAAAATGATATGCTAAAAGGCAAAGTGATATCTGTAACTATCATTATATTTTGCTTGAATGCAAAATGATATGCTAAAAGGCAAACTGATATCTGTAACTATCATTATATTTTGCTTGCATGCAAAATGATATGCTAAAAGGCAAATTGATATCTATAACTATCATTATATTTTGCTGGAATGCAAAATGATATGCTAAAAGGCAAAGTGATATCTATAACTATCATTATATTTTGCTTGAATGTAAAATGATATGCTAAAAGGCAAAGTGATATCTATCTATAACTATCATTATATTTTACTTGAATGCAAAATGATATGCTAAAAGGCAAAGTGATATCTATCTATAACTATCATTATGTTTTGCTGGAATGTAAAATGATATGCTAAGAGGCAAAGTGATATCTATAACTATCATTATATTTCGCTGGAATGCAAAATGATATGCTAAGGGGCAAAGTGATATCTATAAGCATCATTATATTTCACTGGAATGCAAAATGATATGCTAAGAGGTAAAGTGATATCTATAACCATCATTATATTTCGTTGGAATGCAAAATGATATGCTAAGAGGTAAAGTGATATCTATAACTATCATTATATTTCGCTGGAATGCAAAATGATATGCTAAGAGGCAAAGTGATATTTATAACTATCATTATATTTTGCTGGAATGCCAAATGATATGCTAAGAGGCAAAGTGATATTTATAACTATCATTATATTTTGCTGGAATGCAAAATGATATGCTAAGAGGCAAAGTGATATCTATAACTATCATTATATTTTGCTGGAATGCAAAATGACATGCTAAGAGGCAAAGTGATATCTATAACCATCATTATATTTCGCTGGAATGCAAAATGACATTATATTTCACTGGAATGCAAGATGCCATGCTAAGAGGCAAAGTGATATCTATAACCATCATTATATTTTGCTGAAATGCAAAATGACATGCTAAAAGGTAAAGTGATATCTATAACCATCAGTATATTTTTCTGGAATGCAAAATGATATGCTAAAAGGTAAAGTGATATCTATAACTATCATTATATTTCGCTGGAATGCAAAATGATATTCTAAGAGGCAAACTGATATCTATAACTATCATTATATTTTGCTGGAATGCAAAATGACATGCTTAGAGGCAAACTGATATCTATAACCATCATTACATTTCGCTGGAATGCAAAATGATATGCTAAGAGGCAAAGTGATATCTATAACTATCATTATATTTTGTAATTCATGTATCAGGATTTTCTCGTTCTCATTTAGACGAAACATACAAAATTTCAACAAAATCTAATACCTTCAAAACCCTAGGACGCTTCCTTGAACGCACAGTACCTTCTTCATCGCCGATTTGCAGTGCGAGTTGTTTAACTGCTCTTGATTTTGCAACTCTACCCTTTGATTTCCCACTTTTTGGAGATTTTTCCTTCGATTGAGGAGTTGATGATGCATGATTCGGGGATCTTGCCTTGAATACCCAATCGCCTATCGGCAAATTAGAAGTTGAAGTTGAAGAATCTGTTTCAGTTGTCGACATTACTGATTTTAGGGATTGATTTTTTTTGGATCGAATATACTGATGATTTTTTGATCGAGACAAAACCCTAGAACGAATGAAAAGAGGAACGGTTTGTTAGTGGGGTTAGTGGGGTGAAGCGCGCGTCCTTCAAACCAAAAATAAAAAGTTCCGTCCGTAATTTAAAATGCGGGTCTAAGTTTTTCCTTTAAACTAAAACGCTGTAATTAAAATATATATAAATTCTACAGCGACTTTTTCTAAATTTTAAACTGGACATAACTTTTGATTTTTAAAACGAAATTTCAATTTTTCAGATTCGTTAGAAAGATATGATTAAACAGATTTAAATATTTCTGGTTTCGCTCAATTCTGATTTAAAATGAATCCTGTATATTCAGTCAAAGTTCAAATTCAAATTTTCAAACTGCATCGCTGTTTTAAACTACTTTTATAATTAAATTAAATTTATTCGTTTTAACTTCGATTAAAACAAATTTTTAGTCATTATTATTTAAAACAAATTATTTTAAATATTGAAATCCATTAAAATTTCTAAAATAAAAATTTTAAATTGGCCCCAAAATTCCGGGTTGTTACAATCGCCCCCACTTAAATCTTTTCGTCCTCGAAAAGGAACGTAGCTAATAGTTGTTTAACCAACTCAACTTAAAATTTTTATTTATTGGTTTCCATAATTTTGTTAGTTAAAGTAATTATCATTTCTATACTTTTATTAGTTAAATTAACAATCAAACATCACAACAAGCAATCAATTAGGTGATTAACTTTTCAAATATATATAACTTTAATATATAGTCAAAAATCATATTTTTAGTGCAAATCACAGCAATGTGTCCTAACTAAGTTTTGCTTCTCATACCAGTCAATGGAAACATATAGATATACCACTTTCGAAACTCGGAAATAAATACTGATAATGCTGCAGCATTATCAGAATTATCCCCGGGCGGCTAGAGTGTGATTCTATATCTACCCAGTATATTAAAACTTCAAATATCCGTTAATTACTCGTATATTCGAAATCTTTATATACTCGATAGTCCACATAAAAATATTAATATACTCAAATACGTATTTTAAGATAAAATTTTCAAAACTAAATTTGTTTCCATTTTTATTTTTAAAGAAAATAATACTCTTCACACTCGTTCTAGGATACTACTGATCCTATCTCTAACGAGTCATTCTCATTGGATATTACCAATCCAATCCCTGATGAATTCTTCCGTTCGGTTCTAATGTGTCTTGTTCTCGAGCTCTGTAAACCAAAGCTCTGATACCAAACTGAAATGACCCAAACTCCCCAGTAAAGGAAAGGCAGGATTGCTTTGAGAACAACAAACATCAGAACACAAGCTGAAGAACATTTTATTGCTGATGACAATAATTCAATCAGAGTACAAGAATGTAACAGAGTATGAATACTTATTACATAAAAGAAATACAATAATATCAGAGATTTAAATTACATTTAAATAGCAGCGGAAAAATGTTACAAATACACAACTGAAAAGAATACACGGATACAGAGCTTTCCGAATACCGCTTCAGCTATAAACCAAGATTCTGTAAATATCTGCAAAAGCTACTCGACTGCCCGTGTGGAAAAATATGGGCACCCGAGTTTTTCAGTAAAACAAACTACAGGTCAGTCATGGGACTGGTATGAGAAATCTTAACTTAACTATCTAATAATAAGGCTAATCACAGGACCACGCCGCTAACGCGGAACGGGTTTACTCCATTGGATTGCCAGTGCATAAATTAAAGTAAATCGTTAAACAACGCAATGCTTTTTAGAAAAATGAAACCATTATAAGACTCAAGTCCCATCACACAATGCAACGCAAACTGGAAGATAGAGTTTTACCTTATAATGGTCAAGAGATGCTTGATACGATAAAACGGATTTGATATTAGTGAGTATATGTTTTAAAAACCATTTCAATCATAATATATCAATCAGAGACGGCATGGGTACCATATATCATGTCGCCATACTAGTTCTACAATCAAAACCGCAAGGTCGTATTGGAAATTGGATTTCCATCATGAGTCGAGGCTAGGGGCAAGCTCCTCTCCGATTCGAGACACTCTAGCAAATGCCTCAGGATCCCCCGCAGTGAACCCTTGGAGCGGTAGGGTCGGTCCCCGCCTATCGACAGTGGATTAGTTATGCCTGAACACACGCTTCCCGGTTCCTTTGAACCTATAGTATGACCACTAACGGCCTATAAAAATCCGAGGCGCCTCAAAATCCATCATCCAGATAAGTAAAATGCCAGCCAGTTTAAGCACTGACACCACTTCTAGCTAGAAAGAAACGTGTGTACTCCCTACGGTCCATATCTCGTTTTTGACCCATACCGGGGTGTGAGGCCCGCGAAGTCACGATATACACAAAGCTATGCCGTAATAGGCTATGCTTTGATCATCCCACAAGGCCCTGCTTTTCAACAAAAGCCTTGATCAGTTGCATCTTGGCGTGCCACATTGACAATTCACGCCATGCGATCAATCACAATTAATATATACCAGAGTGTTAATGTAGAGAATAAATCCTCCACCACCAAACAGACATACATTAACAGAAATCGATTTAATTCACATGGAACGAAATCCAATGTCAGACACGCATCCATTTACTAGCTTATGCTCTGGGTCTGAGCGAAAACCAAATTCGAACAATCAACAATAGTCCGGACGGCCACCACTGAAGCCCCTTCAAGGTAGCTACTCCCATCAAGGGTCTCTGTAGAAACACATCCATTCGATGTGAAGATCGTCGGTCTTCAAACACTGTCTTCATCTTCGACTCTTCATCGTCGTAGTAATTATTCGGAATGGGTTAAACTCGGTCTTTCCGAATAACTCGCGTATTTTATAATAAAAATCAAGTACTATAAAACACATCCAACGTCTCATTCCAATTCAGAATATTCTTTTAAATAAAATATTCAAATTATTCTATCAAAGATAAATTCTTTAAATTATTCTTAAATCTTACTTTTAAAGTTTTATTAAAAACCCTAATTTAGTTTTAAATATCAAAAATCATTATTTAAATTTAAGAAATAAATCTTATCTTTAACTGGGTTAAAGAACTAATGTCATTTTAAAACACCGTTCACGATAAACCCAAAATCGACTTCTATTAGATATGGAACCTTCAAAGAAATCAAATCAATATATGATCGTTATAAATTTCTATATCCGACCAATAATATAAATGGAATAACGACAAAGCCTTTTAAATTCCATATGTAGTATCGATCTTCTTTTACAGAAGCTTATCTCGGTTATTATTAATTCGAATTCCATTCAATACCAATTTAATATATTAAATTGGAAAACTTTACTTTTGGAAATTTTCCATTTAAATCTTTATAAAAGATTTATAAATTCAAAATCATATTTTCACTGTCAGTTGGGTTAAAGAACAAATGTCGCTTAAAAACATAGTTCACAATAAACCCAACTCACATTTTATTTTATTCCAATTACTAAATATAAATTGAAAACTTTTAATAATCTTAATTAAAAGATTTTTTTTCAACTGGGTTTAAGAAAGGTGTTATTGAAGACACCATTCACGACAAATCCAAAATCCAATTTATTTAATTTAATTTTCAATTAAATATTCACTAATTGGAAAACTTCATTAAATCTTAATTTAATGATTTATTCTAGTTAATAACTAGTTCATTTAATGAAAATATATTTTTATCTTTTCAAATATGGAATTTTTCATCCCAATTCTTTCTAAATCATCTATTATGATTTTACATAATTTATTAATATTTTTAATAATTTTATTATCGCTCGTACAGTCGGTTTACAATAACGGCCACCGAACTGCATCCATAACGACCTTTTCCAAATTTGATTTGGACATAATTCCAAACCCAACCGTTAGATTTCAAAACTCTTATATTCATTGGAAAGATCTTTTCGATACGAACCCAATGGTTCTGGTTTTAGGAGAATCCGACGGTCAGATCTCCCGTTACGTCAATTTAAAATTAATGGTCGAAACTCGGAACGGTCGCTGCGCGGCGCGTTCTATTCAGGCCATTATATAAATATATAATATAAATATTGTCGGTTTCTATTTAAAACATATTTTATAAAACATTTGCAAATTCGTTAAAAATGATTTTAACTTCATTTTCAATTTTAAAGCAAAATTGAATATTCTATATCTTTATTATATTAAAATAATAATATTTTTAAAATACCATATTTTTGAAATCACTTCTTTTTAATATTCATTATAAAATGAATAAAAATCGATCGATAACCCATTCGGGTTAAATTAGCGTTTCTACATAACACGGCTTCATATTTTTATATTTTATCCTTCAATGAATATTATCTTAAAATATTAGTTATTTTAAAATGTTCTTTATTTTAAACGATTCTTTGTTTTAGAATATTCTTTATTTTAAAACATGGTTTCATTAAAGATATTCTGAACCGGAACGCGACTCAATCAATTACCATATAAATTCGGTCATATGGATTTCATACATTGCATACGTATATAACAACAATGATAAATAACCACTAAACAATCCATTCACATCCAGAGTGAAATTTTATAACTGTGCGAGCATTAAAATAAATAAATAACGCTCATCACAGACTGTCAATCCATCGATTGACATACAGCTAAATATTGGGGACTAGTGTATGACAAGTATCATCCCAACACCCGTGTGGGGTTTTCACACAACAACAATTTACATATACAAATCATTGGTTAATAAATTTAACCAATTATAATTTGGTTTGAATTATCTCTACATGACTACATGTAAATGACCTTATTTCTTAGTCTAACAAAGCATATTAACAAATGGTCATTTTTATATTAACATCGATCAAATGTAAATATCATGATTTTAATGAATCGATACCTACTTAACAAATGAACATTTTTTTAATTCACTATATAAATGACAATGTTTTGAATAAACAAAACATATAATGATTACTTTTCTACTACATGTAAATGGTAATGTTTTGAAAAAACAAAACATATAATGACAAAGGATTATTTTTCTACTAACAGGTAAATGATAATGTTTTGATTAAACAAAACATAAAATGATTCTTTTTCTAAGTTCCTAATATTAACATTAAAAATGTGTTTTCAATGTGAAACATATTTCATAATGAAACATGTAAAATTTTCTACTCTTTATAATATTAATATTAAAATTGGGTTTTTAATGTGAAACATATTTCATAATGAAATATGTATATTTTTCATTACATGATTTATTTTCAACAAGGGAATACAAATAAAAACATAACTTTTTATTTCATACTTTATTTGCAACAAGGAATGCAGATAAAGATTTAACTTTTTTTTATTTCTAGTTTTATTTACGTCAAGGAATGTAAATAAAAGAAAATTGTAACTTTTTAATTTCAATGCATATTTGAATGTAAAAAGGAACAAACTTATTTTCAATGAATATTTACATTAGTGAATACAAATGAAAGAACAAATTTTACTTTCAATGTATATTTGCATTTATGAATGCAAATAAAAGAACAAACTTTATTTTGAATATATATTTGCATTTGTGAATGCAAATAAAAGAACAAATTTTATTTTGAATATATATTTGCACCTCTGATCAAGTTTGACCAAAAATGTATATTTCACTAATTCAAGTTTTGATAAAAATGTGAATTTTCTATTCACTAATCAAGTTTTGATAAAAGTGATATTTTCAATTCAATAATCATATTTTGATAAAAGTGTGATATTTTCAATTCGATAAGCATGTTTTTACAAAAATGTTGTTTTTGTTCTAATGTACTTTTTACACTAAGAATGATATTTTATCCTTAATATACATTTTTCACTAAAAATGATCAAAATGATATTTTATTTATATTGAACTGACAATATAATTCAATTCAACAAATATGAAAATCCATTTTTGTTTAATATATATTGTTGAACAAAATATGAACAACCATGATTTATTTAACCAACACATACAGATCTACAATTTAACGAACAAATCTATGCTCGTAGATCACCAACAAACAGACAATCATCCACAATATCATCACATAACAGATCTGAATTATACACATTCAATCATCACTTAGCAAATAAATTAAATAATTAATTATTAAAAAGAAGAAATCTCACATTTATTTTTATCTGAATTTTCCACTGTCCCCGTTTTAGATCTGGTCTCTTCCATCGTCTAGATCTCAGAAATACGAATCCAACGCATCTTGTTTCATTGAATTCTGATTACGCAGTACAAAGATATTAGTTTTTAAACTTTAATACATCATTAAATTAATTAAACTAAAATTAAATCTCTAATTACATTTTTAGCCCAACTAATCATCTTCCTCCTGTCGAAATCCCGTAACCATCGAACCCAACATCTCAAACCCGTCTTCACCAAATCGCACCCTCCAGACTGGGCCTGAACCCGATCCAACACCCTCACTCCGACCGCCTCCACGTCGCCAACATGCGCCCTCAACCCCGCCAAGCTCGCCGGTCCCTGGCGCCAGAAAACTCGCCACGAAGTCGGCCTCTTCTCGACTAGAAATCGCTCACCACGATTAACCAATACCGATCATATTCGTTCATTTTAAAGAGCTTAATATGCCCTACAATCTTTGTTTATAATTCAGGTTTTAATTTAGAAGGATTTGAGGAGAATTGAAGGAAGAAGATCGAAGGACCATTGCCGTTGATGCCCTTAGTGACGGCGGCTTATACAGTAGGGTTAGGATTTAAAAATGATTTTTGAGAATTTTTATAATGTTTAAATATAATTTTTACAAATAAATCCCTACATCATAAACTAATCCGATTTCGGTCCAACCAGAGTTGATCCTACCCAATAGCCCCTATCCCGGATCTAATGGGCTAGGTCTCGTCAGCCCAAACGACTTTCTGTGGCCTGTTTTATTTAATTTAATATTTAATTCATTTATTTAATTAATTCCAGCTTACATTTAAATTCACCGGGGCCACATACGGACTCAGAAAATTCCCGAAAAATTATTTCTGGTTATTTTTTATTGATACGGTCCTAACAAAACTAATTTTGTCGAATTCAGAGACTGTTTGAAAAACGGCTATTTTTCAGTCGATTAAATTTGACTGAAACTGACAAAACACGTTTTCTTTTGCCACGCTCACATATTAATTCGAAAAATTATGAAAATTGAAACCTAACAATAATTTGACATTCCGGTTCCAACGAAAGTGGTTTCATCGAAAACTGAGGGCGTTTGAAAAATGGCTATTTTCAAGGCCAATATATTTAATTAAAATATATAAATTCTACAGCGACTTTTCTAACTTTTAAACTGGACATAACTTTTGGTTTTTAAAACGAAATTTCAGTTTTTCGGATTCGTTAGAAAGATATGATTAAACAGATTTAATTATTTCTGGTTTCGCTCAATTCTGATTTAAAATGAATCCTGTATATTCAGGCAAAGTTCAAATTCAAATTTTCAAACTACAGCACTGTTTTAAACTCCTTTTATAATTAAATTAAATTTATTCGTTTTAACTTCGATTAAAATAATTTTTTAGTCATTATTATTTAAAACAAATTATTTTAAATATCGAAATCCATTAAAATTTCTAAAATAAAAATTTTAAATTGACCCCAAAATTACGGGTTGTTACAATTATGATGTTTATAAAAGTCTTCTGTTATTTGTTCTGATGTGTTGTATGCCCAGAGTTAGCGTATGCGGGATTCGAACGGTCTTGGTCGATTTAGCGATCGATTAGGACCGAGCGAAATCCGTGTCGTTACAACTGGTATCAGAGCTTTGGTTAAGCTTAGTTCTGGAATATAACATATTAACGAACTCGTCAGAGATAGAACCAGTAGTGTTCTAGGACGAATAACTCATTATAGATAGGATCAGCAATATCCTAGTACGAGTATAGCAGAATCAGAATAACTCATTAGAGATGGGGTTAGTAATGCCCCAGAATGAGTTGAGTGTTATATGTTTATAAATAACGTATTTGTGATTATATATAATATGGTTTTTAAAATATGATTTTTGAGTATACATAAAGCTATATATTTGAAAAGAAAATCAATTAATTGATTGTTGGTTGTGTTGGTTGATTATTAGTTAACTAATAAAATCAACATTTGAATGGAAAGTAAATTTAGCCAAATCGAATCAAATATTGGGTTGAGTTGAAATTTATTTGAAAATGCATGCATATACATGTATATACATTGAACAGGTCATATCAAGGAGGCTAGAGAAGAGGAATAAAATTGTTTGCCTGACAAATAGGTACATGTTTATTGTATTTCTTTGGGTTTGGATGATTTTATGAGCCGCTTGGCCTTTCCTTTTTCTTTTGGATTGAAGAAGGCCATGGGAGGCTATATGAAATATCCCGAAGTCCCCGGTGCAGGGGAGGTTATGGCGAAATTTTTCGAAAATTTAGGGTGTTAGCCAAATTTTTAAAAAAATTGAGAAGTTCTTAGAAACTGAAAAGTTGAAGAACTTAAGCCGTAAAGAAAATAATGAATATTGAGTTGATTAGTTAAACAACTTTCGGCTTCGTTCCTTATCGGGGACGAAAAGTTTTAAGTGGGGGAGATTGTAACAACCCGTAAATCTGGGCCAATTTAAAATTTTTAAATTGGCAATTTTTACGGGTTTTGGTTATTTAAAATAGATTATTTTAAATATTAACGACGAAAAATTTATTTTTGATGAAGTTAAAACGAATAAATTTATTTTAATTATATAACGAGCCTGAAATGGCGCTGCAGTTCGAAAATTCGATTTCAAATTTCAAATGAATATACAGAATTCGTTTTAAGTCAGAATTGAACGAAGCAAGAAATATTTGAATCTGTTTGATGATATCTTTCTAACGATGGTAAGAAACTGAGATTTCACTTTAGAGGTTGAAAGATATGTCCTGTTTAAAATTCAGAAAAGTCGCTGTGGAATTTATATATATTTTTAATATATATAAGGGTTGTCACAGGTCCCTATTAAGTTTCAAAATTAGGCTCACATCCGGTCCTAAACTTATTGTAAATTAGGTCCCTATTTTTCAAAAACATATAAAAAAATATAAAAAAATCACGTAAATTCATTATTAAATGTAACACGTTCACGCCAAAAAAATCAGGTGGAAGAACAATCAAAAACCACCTCAAAATCCAAAAAAACACAAAATCAGCGAAACAGCAGGTTTTTGCATCAAAAGATGCACATATTCGTAAATAGTTGCATACATTCATGCTTATATTTCAGTGTTGCGCCCAAAGAGCAGTATAAATGCATACATGTATGCAGCTAAACAGCATTACATGCATCCTTTTACGCATATATTCAAATTTGACCTGTTTTTTCAAACATTCGTCGTTTTTAGACATTGTTGCACACATTTATGCTTCTGTACAAAATATATGCATGCATTCATGCGCATATTCACAAGTCGTCATCCCTTTTAAATATGTTGCACACATGCATGCATATATTGCCTATAGTAGCATTCATGTATGCAACTTTTCGTAACACATGAATCTCAGTTCAACTTTGTATGCACACATGTATGCAGTTATTTGCTAATAGTTGCATACATGTATGCGTATATTGGTCCAGATTTTCAACAGAATTACACTATATAAATATATGCATGTATGTATGCTACTATAGGCAATAGTTGCACAGAAGTATGCAACTTTTTTTTTCAACTTGCGTGGACTCCTGGGATTATTTCCAGATTTTGGATTTTTTTTTTATGCATGAGTGCATTTTTTTTGGGTGCAAAATGGGAAAAGGAGAAGGGAAGCAGCAGGAGGCGGCGGGGACCAAATTTTGAAAAGCGACAGCTCATTTTTAGGGACCGGAAACTAAAGAAAAGTTAGGGTGGATGTGGCGTGAATTAACTTTGGTTTTAGGGATGTGAGCCTAATTTTCACTATATATAAAGCCCTTAAAAATGGAAATTTTGCAAACGACCTTCATTTTTGACGAAACCGCTTTTGTTGGATCCGGGATGTCAAATTATTGCCAGGTTTCAAATTCCTTTAATTTTGAAGTTAATATGTGAGTGTGGCGAAGGAAAATGTGTTTGGTTGATTTTAGTTAAATTGGATCGACCAGAAAATGGCCATTTTTCAGATGATCTCAGAATTCGATGAAACTAGTTTTGTTGGGACCGTAGCGTCAAAACATAGCTAGATTTATTTTTCTGGAATTTTTCGAATCAGTTTGTGGCCCTGGCAAATTGAAATGTACGTACAAATCGAATATTGAATGTTTTATATTTTAATTTGAAGAAAAACTGACTGTAACAATCGAATTGGCCTACGAAACATATCCCATTGTGTTCGGA
The DNA here is from genome assembly GCA_030737875.1 of Allium sativum. Lineage (NCBI taxonomy): Eukaryota > Viridiplantae > Streptophyta > Magnoliopsida > Asparagales > Amaryllidaceae > Allium > Allium sativum. The sequence goes on from CM060926.1 coordinate 613,669,277, forward strand.
ATGGTGGTATTTAGCTAGGGGCGACAGTCGTTGGGTTTCATTTGGAGTTCGGTATTAAAATTCCATAATTAAACGAATAAAGGAATAAAATATTATTATAAATCTATATAAATAATCGCATTCAAAGGAACCCTTTCCATTCCAGTTAATACAGTGCCACCGCCAATTGAAAAACGAATGGCTAGATTAATCCTGATTTCATTTCAAAAATCCGTCAAATTCATTCAATAATTCACGCATCTTCTTGAGGGAAAATCGTAGAACTCTCTACGATCTTTGAATAGAACGGTCGAGATCTGATAATATGAAGTATCTTGCTCGATTTGTGTGCTCAAAGGCACCGATTTCATGAGGTGTTTCCTTGCAGACGGAGGCGCCGAACTGGTTGCGCCGTCAGGAGGAGGAAGGCGAGGTCCGGGGCTTGGATGGCGTGAAATCCGATGGGGGTCCGGCCTTTTCTAGTGGGCGCGCGGTTCAGGAAAAGGGAGCAGCCGATGGGTTTAGGGGTTCGACGGGGAAGATGGAGTAACAGGGGGATTAAAGGGATTAGTGATAATTAGGGTAATTAATTTAATTTAATTATCTTCAGAAATTGTTAAATGTTTAAAATACCGTAACTTTGTCATACGGTGTAAGAATTCAACAAACTCAGATCTGTTGGAATCCTCTACAAGAGCACTACGGCATGGAAAAGAACAGAATGGAAATGGAGCACTTTAGAATTTCAGAGAAATTTGAACGCGAACAGAAATTCAAAAATAAAAACCAATGTGAGAATTCTCTCACTTTAAATTTTCTGTACAGTTATTTATTTTGTAACTACATATGTGAACTGCTCCCCGTCGTCCACAGACCATGGACGACTTGTTTGATTGTATTCTGTGTGAAAATTGATCGTGATGTGAAATGAAATATATATATATATATGAAAAGTGAAAATATCTTATATATTGAAAGTGAAAATATCATATATATTGAAAGTGAAAATATCGTATATACATTGAAAGTGAAAATATCATATATATTGAAAGTGAAAATATCATATATATTGAAAGTGAAAATATCGTATATATTGAAAAGTGAAAATATCGTATATATTGAAAAGTGAAAATATCGTATATATTGAAAAGTGAAAATATTGTATATATATTGAAAGTGAAAATATCGTATATATATTGAAAGTGAAAATATCGTATATATTGAAAAGTGAAAATATCGTATATATTGAAAAGTGAAAATATTATATATATGAAAGGTGGAAATAATATATATATATATATATATATATATATATATATATGAAATGAAAATGATATATATGAAATGTAAACGATATATATATGAAATGTGAAAACGATATATATATGAAATGGAAACGATATATATGAAATGAAAACGATATATATATGAAATGTGAAAACGATATGTATATATATATATATATATATATATATGAAATGTTAAAATGATTGGATTGTTAAAAATATAATTTTTAACATATATATACACTGTATAAAATTGTCGTGTATATGGAATATTCAATTTTGATTAGAAATTGAATATGAAGTTGAAATCATTTTGAAAACGAATTTAAAACGATTTATAAAGTACGTTTTAAAAAGTAAATCGATGATATATATATATATATATATATATATATATATATATATAATGGCCTGAATAGAACGCGCCGTGCTGCGGCAGTTCGCGAATTTCGACCATGAACTTCGAACGGACATTACGGGAGATCCGACCGTCGGATTCTCCTAAAACTGGAACCGTTGGGTTCGTATCGAAAAGAGCTTTCTAATGAATATTAGAAATCTGAGATCTAACGGTTGGATTTGGAATCATATCCAAATCAAATTTGGAAAAGGTCGCTGTAAGTGCAGTTCGATGGCCGTTGATGGAAATCGACTGTACGGGCCTTGATAAAATTATTAAAAATATCAATAATTTGTGTAAAATCATAAGAAATGAATTGGAAAGAACTGGGATGAAAAATTCCACATTTGTAAAGATAAAAATAGATTTTTATCGAAGTGAACTTGTTATTAACTAGAATAATAATTTATTTATTTTTAAATAAATAAATTGGATTTGAAATGGTTTTAAAAATAAGCAGAATTTCCAATATACGAATTGGAATGCATTTGAATCGAAATTATCTTCAGAATATTTCGATGTTGGATTTCGTGATTATACAGATATGGTTGTGGAAATTTGAAAGATATATTAATATCGTTATTTCCAATACGATATTTGTTGGTTTCAGAATTTGATGTTGAATATAAGCCGATACTATTTTCTATTCAAAGCCTTGTGTTTAATATCAAATTTGATTTGGGGTTTGTCGTGAACTGTGTTTAAATGACATTAGTTCTATAACCCGCGTAAAAGCAGGATTAATTTCCAAAAAGTAGAACAATCGATATGAAATGATTTTAGAGATGAAACCAATTGGGGTTTGAATAAATCTTTAATTAGATTTGGATGAATGAATGGTGATTAAATTTACCAAAACACGTGATGTGATTAAACCAAATTTACTTAGTTGTTGATATCGATTGTGGTTGATTGATTGTTTGGATGGTGCTCGATCAGTTTATGAGCAGAATGTGCTTTTACATTTAGCATTGGGTTGGGTAGAAATACTGGTATGATAACACCTTGTGAAACACTTCACGATTTGACGATAAGGTGTTTAGCGATGTTGTGTTCATTTAAAATTTAATGAATGATTGTGAAATGATATATTTTTCTTAAGTAAAAAGAAATGTATTCCCGATTTTGGACAGGGAATGTTTTATAAAAATGTTTTATAAAACAGAACGGATTTCGAGGGCCTAAACCCGATATTGTCGAAATGATTTGGAAATATATTATGGTTTTACATTGTAGTGCATCACATATTCGATTAGTTACTATTAATGATGTATCTGTTTGGTGGCGGAGAATTTATTCTCTTGCTTAACACCCTTCTTTGAGACGTACGAGCTCAAAGGTTATGTGATTAATAGTGACTGATCATATGTGTAAATTACTGATGTGAAGTACTATATTTTGAAAGTACTTGTGATTATTATGTTGTGAAATGATTTTCCCTACTTCGGGATATGAAATGATTTAGTATGTGGCTAAAGAGTCGGGTAACCCTGAGGCTAAAAGTATGGGTGAGAGGGCGGTGTATGCTCTCCATGTGTGGGAGGTGCATCGTCGGTGTAGCCCGCTCCTATGTGGGGTAGGTGCACATTTATATATATCGAGTTGCGAGGTGCGTACCCTTTGCCTTGTCGATGCGGAGCACGATATTTGGTTGCATACTTGTTTGTATGCATTGTTATGTTTTGGAATTCATATTTCCAGACGATTTGATTTGAGATCCCGAAGTGAAATCTACTTTGATATAGAAAGTTAGATATGTATTTCAAATGATTTGAAATAAGAAATCGGGAATAAAATCCAAAGGAATAATTTCTGTAAATTGAATTGGATTTGGAAAATCTAAGTGTGGTGATTAATCTAAATGGGTAGGTTGGGATATTGCATATAGATTGATGCATAGTAGATCCATATCTCTATTACTGATTGTTGTTTATACAGTGGCATTCATGGGGGTAAACCCGTTCCGCGTTAGCAGCGTGGTCATGTGATTTGTCTTATGATTAAATAAGTTGATTTTAACTGTAGAGTTTCTCACACCAGTCCCATGACTGACCTGTAGTTTGCTTTTCCCTTGCAAATTCGGGTGCCCCTATTTTCCACACGGGCTGTCGAGTAGTTTTATTTTGCAGATGTATTGAGCAGGATTCTGGATTGACGCTTTAAGCTGTATCCAGGCATTTACAGTCTTCCGCTGTGTAGTTTATATTTCCGCTGTGCATTGTATTACATTTATTGTAAAATTAATCTTCCGCTGTATTATATTTCGATATACTCTGATATATTCTGTACTCTGATGTAACATTATTATGATGTTTATAAAAGTCTTCTTTTATTTGTTCTGATGTGTTGTATGCCTAGAGTTAGCGTATGCGGGATTCGAACGGTCTTGGTCGATTTAGCGATCGATTAGGACCGGGCGAAATCTTTGTCGTTACAAATAGCATTGAAATAAAAACACCTAGAAAGCAGCATACTCTCTACTTGTGCTCAAAGCTGTGAAATCTTAGCAATTTTGTTTGTTACATTACAACAGTGTCAGACTGTACTTAGCGATACCATTTTTCTTTGTTGCAGAGATGTGTTCAATTTCATCACAGACAGTCCTAATACTAAATAGATATAATCAATATTAAAGGAATACAATTTTAACATGCTAAATACCTAGAAATCAAGTCCATTTTATCAAAAAAGATAATTTGTTATATTGCTAATTTTAAATTAGAAAATCGTCACCTTACCTTTAATGTTTTGCTTCATAGTTCTCTAGTATTTGCATTTCCCTACCCCACCCAATGGCACAAAATTAATAACAAATAATTATCTTTACCGTCTAATATTTGTATATGGTACAAAAATTAATAGTGGCTATAAAAAGAAAATTATATTGCTACATAAATAGCGATACAAAGAAAACTAATCATTTATTTAAACTGTGTAAACTCAAGCTATTAAAAAAATTTTATTATTCGTACCTTGTCGAACATAGGACAGACTGCCTCCTTCATGGGTCCAAGTAGAAAGAGAGACGGGTCATCCGATCTTTTTAATTAATTAAACGATTTAACTGTAAAATATATGTAAATTATAGAAAATGTAACGACCTGGCTTTTTTACCGGCTTTCGCCGATAATTAAACCAACTTAAACCGTTCGTAAAGACGGATAGTTATGGGTACTTACATATTTGCACAAAAAATAACAGAACTTTTCATTTCACTACCATAATATAACATCAGAGTTACAAGGAATACATCATAGTATATTGATTTCACAGCGGAGGAGATACTAACTCAGCGGAAGAATGCGAATGCTCCAAGTCATAATAGCTTCAGCTAAAACCAGAATCCTGCGCCAACTAACTCCAAGGCTAAATCTGCGAACCAAACTACTAGGCTTCCCGTGTAAAACTTATGGGTACCCAAAGTTTAGGTGAGGGAACAATAAACTCTAGGTCAGTCGTGGGACTGGTGTGAGAACTCAAAACAGTTGTTTTTAGGGATAATTTTAAAGTTAGGTAATTCACCGGACCACTCCGCTAATGCGGAACGGGTTGCTCTATGTGGATAGCAGTACATAGAAATCCGAAATGACTTTTTGAACTCGTCCCACATCACACAATGCAAGCGCACACCAGATAGGCGAGTTTTGCCTTATGATAACAAAAAATGCATTCATACGTGAAAATCCTCTTTTACTATTATACATAGTGCGAAAAACCTTTTCGCAAATAAATGTATTAATCCTAGCCAACATAATGCCCTTTCCCATTATACTGACAATCCTACTGGTAACCAGCAGGCTATACAATCAAACCATATGGGCTCGCAGTGGAGATTGAGTTTCGAACATGATGGTTCCTGGTACGAAAGATCATTCATGGGCTCACAAACTTTCTTGCGCGCATCATCCCAGTACTCGCGGATAACGTCCAGACTCGGACTCCATTATACTAACCAACCATACATGAATCAGAGTACTCAACAAATAGCGTCCCAGATTGGGGACTTCGAAGTACCCTTTCATCATCACATCTCGGTGCACCGAACATACGAAACAAACATAAAAATATGACCACCAGTTTACCATCAATCCGTGGTGTGAGGTTCGTCGAGATCATGATATACACAAAGCTACGCTTAAATAAGCCATGCTTTGATCATCCATAGCTCATCTCATAACTTAAGTATGCCACATTGTCCATTCACTACGCATCACAGATTTTCGTCAATATATAACCTCTAAGATCATACGTCTTAGAGAAGGGTGTTAATTAAGAGAATAAATTCTATGCCACCAAGCAGATATATATTTAACAAAGATCAGTGCTACGCAGTCAATTACAATGTCAGACACACAATCCATACAAACAAGGTTCAAATCTCTCGGTCTGTTAGGATGCCTCAGCTGCATACATCACTGCACTTCCACTTGACACCTATCGTAATGATAAATGGCTCGTCTCGCCGTGACCTTATCTTGGATTCTCAATACTTCTGTCGCTCCATCCCCGCAGGGGCAGAGAACCCATCGCTGTCTCGGCTGTGCTACCGGAGGCTCTGGGGAAGTCGGAATAGGAGAGCACTCATCTTGGGGTGGGCCTGAACGAAAACACAATCCAGAATTCCTTCACATACGTTCGGGCTTCTTGCCACTTAACTGATATAAAATCCATCTGTAAATGGGAGCGACCCATTCGAGACATTCAGCAAGTTATCCTTACGACATGAAGGGTCCTAGTCTTCAATGTCGTCTCTAATGTCTTCAATTGCTCCACAACGTTGTATTATTACTTGGAATGGTTTTCAGACATACATCCGATCCTGGTCTTTCCAAATAATAAGCGTAGTTTAAAAAAACACAATTATAGAACACAAAGGCTTTCTACCAATCTCCTTCCATCTTGGATTTTGTCAAAATTAAACTTCTTTAAACCCATTCTCAAATTATTACAAAATCCATATTTAACCTTTCTCTTTTAAAACACATCCCTTAAATCAAAGATGATTTAGCCTTAAAGCCTTAATTAATTTTCCGTTTGATAACTCGTTATCAAAATCCAGTTTCCTTTGAAAATCCTTAATCCACATTTCAACCATAGTTTCCAATTAAATTGATTTTCCAACATTCCATTCTTTAATCTTAACTAAAAGACTATACTTTCTTTCCAATTCCTCACTTTTAATTTCCTCAAATCAAAGATCTGATTCAATCCTCAAATTACGATATGGATTTCCATAACTCAATCTCATGGGGTTTCGAGAATGATATTGAACATAAGTTGCACAGAAATTTTATCTACTTATATCCGATATCAATTCTCATAATCAACGAATACTATAAGCGGACTAACGATATAATAATATCTTCTAAATCCCTCAAATAGTATACGTTTACACCACAGAATTTCATATCAAATATCTGAAGATTATTTCTATCCAACTTATCCCAGTCAACTTAGGAAACTCGTATCGTAATTAAAAGATTTATCCAACTCTTTGACATTAGATCTGGATAGAAATACCATCAACTTATACTTAATATAAATATCGATATTCAACTCACTATAAGCGGAATAATGGTGATCTACCTTTTAAATTCCTCAAATAGTAAGAATCATCATCTACTGGATTAATATCAACATCCGAAGATTTATCTCCAACCATATCCAATTATTTAAAATTGAAAAAACACGTTTAATTATTAAATAAATCAATTTAAATTCCAAACAAATTATTTTCAATACTTTTAAACCTTTGAAAACATTCAACAAATCATTTAAAAATGATTACTTATAGCTCGGAAAACATTTCGCGATTTAAATACTTCAAAATAGGTTGTTTTCGAAGAAAGCGTTACAATAGTGCTTCAAAAGTGTTACAAAGGCGTTACAAAACAGTTATCTTAACTACTGATAAAAACATCGTTTGTCTTAGCCAAAATTTAAAATTTACAATTCAAAACACTTTCACATAACTTTTAATTATTTTACAAATTTTTCCATATTTTTATAACATTTAAAAATAACTGTTTATAGTTATGGTCAACAATTGTTCTTACATCGATCTCTTCCAAAACGGTTTCAAACATAACTTGAAAATTATAACTCGAATTTAAAATCTGCTTTCACTCATTTGAAAGTTCTTGTTAATAGAAATCAAACGTTTTTCATTTTACGGAAATCCGATTTAGGTTGCAAAAGTTATAAGCGTTTAAAGTTTGCATCTAAAATACGTAAATTGTTGTTATGCGACAAGCTCTATTTTGACCATAATAACCATTATTCTACGATACTTCAAAATATCTTAGTAAACCATTATATCCTTATATAACCCTTTTAAAATCATTTAAATTTACTTTCCGAATTAGTTTGGATCTAAAATTCAACTTTTATAAATTCCAATTCATCTCTAAATTCAATAACTTCAAATTAATCTTCCCATTCGTCGGATTAGTTAGGAATAGCCAGGGAGAGCAGGAAACTTCTTTTCCAAACTCAAGCCTAGACACTATCCTCTCTGTCATCCTAGAATGTTCCGGTATTTATTTATTAGTTTAAAGGACTTTAACAATATATATGAATCCATACATATGGTCTTTACCAATTATTAACCTTCAATTTCAATAATGATATTGCTTTTAATTATGAAGGAGATTTTTCGATCACCAATGTGATACCATAATTGTTGTGTATAGTGTGTGCAAAACAACATCAACAACCATTTAAACATCCATAGCAACCATCATCAACATGATTCAATAAATCATAATTGTGCACAAGCGTTATAACACTAACGCTTAATAGCGTGTGTTCTAAACTTCGCATCCATCATCCATCACAACAAATATCAATCATCATTAACCAATAATAATTCATCACCATATTTAAATTAGTCTAGCTACTAATTAAATATATATACCGTGGTTAAAGAGTTCTCACCTAGCAGCTTTCCAAATCTTCACGGTAGGCGAGCCTAGCGGAACGAACCCTCAGACAGTATTTCCGCGCACCATCTTCTTTGCCAATATATATATATATATATATATATATATATATATATAAATCTTATCTCTTTATAAGAGGAGGAGGACGAACTTTGGCAAGCTGGTGGTGGAAAAGAGGAAGACTTATGCCATGGAAACCTTGGCCATAAGCTGTAAGAAGAAGGTGGAAAGAAAAGAAGTGAGAATGAATGACAAAGTGGAAGGAAAGGGTGGTATTTATAGGAAAAGAGGAGTAACGAGAGAGTGACACATCATAGGACGTGTATTTTATGCATGTAATGTTGCATGCAAAATTACAAGTGTCTTAACAATTGTGAAAAGGAGAAGGAATGTGTTTTTGGTAGCATTTACCTTAAACGTTATGAAAACAAGGAGCAACGCATAATACTAATGCTATTAATTTATGTTATCTTTTGACAAACCCGATCGAACGACAAATAATATCAGTAAATCCAAACTTATTAATAACCATTTCCATTGATAAATGTTATAATTCAAATAAAACCTATTGTTTAACCTATCAAAATTATTAAATGTTCTCAAACTTATTTATGTTCAGGAAATTCAAATTAAGTATTAAAAATTCCAATTTCAAATTGGTTCAAAATTCTGGATCATTACATTCACCCCTCCTTAAAACTTTTCGTCCTCGAAAAGGAAAGGGAATCGTAACTACTCATTCAACAAATTCAAGATTAAGATTCTTTATACCAAAGCTCCATGTTCTTATAATGGATATACCAGGTAAAATATTATAACACACATATTTACGGACAACCATATCTACATGTCCTCCAATGATAACCTCCAGTTACCCATTATATTCGATTAATCGTTTACTGGGCCAATTACTTGTACTCAACCATTTACTTTTTTCAAAAAAATTCAGAGTTATAAATTTATTCTCTTAGATCTTATCTTGCAAATACAAAGGTTATGAAACTTATTCCTTTTCAGTTCCCCAAAATTACTATTATTCTTTACATGGAAAACTCGATCATCTCAGAACTCATCTTGTCTAAATATTTTAGTTTAGGTAATATCTTCTTAATATTCCCACTTTCCAAATATCCTTTAATGAAATTGTGAAACTTAATTCACAAGGTATTCATGCTCACTTAAACAATTCCTTTTGTTGTCACAATATATTTTAAAACTTATCGACTGTCCAAATTCGCCGATAATTCCAGATTTTAATTCCTTATATTGTTTAAGTTTGGCTATCCTCATTAATTATTCTAAATTCAAGGTTACAAAACTTATTTCCTTTAAACTTTAGAGAAACAGCTTTAACCAATGTAGTCCTTAACCAAAATATCATCAAATATCATGTTGTCATATTGAATTCTCAAGATATTTGCATTTTAAATTTAATTAGTTGGCGAGGACTAATTATAAAATATCATGATTAATTAATTCAAACTTAGCCTTTAAATCATTTCCCAAACTACTTGGATTGCTTATGTAAATTACAACTTTACGTAGACGTCTTTTAATCAACTGAGAAATTCCAATCACAAGATGTCCGTACTCAAGTTTTTTAATTTTCAAATATTTTCAAAGATCTTTTTCCTTTATATTCAAAATATATTCTTTCAAAATCAATTCCAAAGTAACTGCCAATTCTTACTCAAAATTTTGATTTGAGTTTTCAAATTATACATCTTTTCAAAACCTTTATATATATATATCACAAATGCACTTTCTCATATACTCTTTACTGGCTTATCCTTATTATAGGTTTACCTGATATAATTCTTACAACTTATCAAATTTTCACTTTTCTATTTAAGTTCATATCAATTTACCAAACAATTTCAAACACTTACCTAAATTGGTTTAAGTATATATTGATATTTTAATCAGAATCATATAGTCATCCTATTTTCGAAACTCGAAAATACATACTGATGATATTGCAGTCATCAACAGAGTCATCTTCAAGCGACTAGAGTGTGGTTCTATATCTATCCATTATACTTAAGACTTCGTATATATGTTGATCAAACGTATATGTAAAATCTTCTTATACTCGATAGTCCAACCTCAACATCAAATAAAATACTCAAATTCTAATTTTTAATTTCTAACCATATTGATTAGTTACCTTAACAAATTTGACCCAAGTTTAGCGATATTTCGAAATGTTACCCAATAGTGAAACTAAATCCAAAAGGCATTTGTACTTGGATCATTTTCCTGATCAGTGGAAGGGGCTTAATTACCTTTCCATAAGAATTATTTTATGTGCAATTATAATCACAAAATGAAAACTTAACCTTAATCATTTGATTAAGTATCCAGGTTATAATTAGCCATATATATTTCCAAAATATGTTTCTTTCTTAATATATAACTTTTCAAAACTCATTTCATATTTTCAAATACGCTCTCTCAAATATAATACTCCAAAATCTCATTCTAGGGCATTACTTACCCTATCTCTAAGGAGATATATAACTCTGATGGGTCTTTCCTTTTGTTCAAATGTGTCGTACTCCATTGCTTTGTATAAATCAAAGCTCTTATACCAAAAATGCAACAACCCGGCTTTTTGATCGGGTTTCGCCAGTAATTAAACCAACTTAAACCGTTCATAAAGACGGATAGTTATGGTTACTAACATATTTGCACAAAAAATAACAGAACTTTTCATTTCACTACCATAATATAACATCATAGTTACAAGGAATACATCAGAGTACATTGATTTCACAGCGGAGGAGATACAAATTTAGTGGAAGAATGCGAATGCTCCAAGTCATGATAGCTTCAGCTAAAACCAGAATCCTGCTCCAACTAACTCCAAGGCTAAATCTGCGAACCAAACTACTAGGCTGCCCGTGTAAAAAATATGGGCACCTAGACTTGAGGTGAGGGAACAATAAACTCCAGATCAGTCGTGGGACTGGTGTGAGAACTCAAAACAGTTGTTTTTAGGGTTTGTTTGAAAGTTAGGTAATTCACTGGACCACGCCGCTAATGCGGAACGGGTTTACTCCATGTGGATACCAGTGCATAGAAATCCGCAATGACTTTTTGAAAAATGAAGCTATCATAAGCTCGTCCCACATCACACAATGCAAGCGCACACCAGATGAGCGAGTTTTGCCTTATGATAACAAAAAATGAATTCATACGTGAAAATCCTCTTTTTACTATTATATATAGTGTGAAAAACCTTTTCGCAAATAAATATATTAATCCTAGCCAGCATAATGCCCCATCCCATTATACTGACAATGCTACTGGTAACCAGCAGGCTATACAATCAAAACCATACGGGCTCGCAGTGGAGATTGAGTTTCGAACATGATGGTTCCTGGTACGAAAGATCATTCGTGGGCTCACAAACTTTCTTGCGCGCATCATCCCAATACTCGCGGATAACGTCCAGATTCAGACTCCATTATACTAACCCACCATACATGAATCAGAGTACTCAACAAATAGTGTCCTAGACTGGGGACTTCGCAGTACCCTTTCATCATCACATCCCGGTGCATCGAATATACGAAACAAACATAAAAATCTGACCACCAGTTTACCATCAATCCGGGGTGTGAGGTTCGTCGAGGTCACGATATACACAAAGCTATGCTTAAATAAGCCATGTTTTGATTATGCATAGCTCATCTCATAACTTAAGTATGCCACATTATCCATTCACTACGCATCACTGATTTTCATCAATATATAACCTCTAAGCTCATACATCTTAGAGAAGGGTGTTAAGCAAGAGAACAAATTCTCCGCCACTAAGCAGATATATATTTAACAAAGATCAGTGCTACGCAGTCAATTACAATGTAAGATACATAATCCATACAAGTCCGTTGTGGGTCTGAACGAAACCACAATCCGTAATTCTTTCACATACGTTCGGGCTTCTTGCCATTAACTGATATAAAATCCATCTGCAAATGGGAGCGACCCATTCGAGACATTCAGCAAGTCACCCTTACGACATGAAGGGTCCTGGTCTTCAATGTCGTCTCCAATGACTTCAATTGCTCCACAACGTCGTATTATTACTTGGAATCGTTTTCAGACATACATCCGGTCCCGGTCTTTCCAAATAATAAGCACAGTTTAAAAAACACAATTATAGAACAGAAAGGCTTTCTAACAATCTCCTTCCATCTTGGATTTTTTCAAAATTAAACTTCTTTAAACCCATTCTCAAATTATTACAAAATCCATATTTAACCTTTCTCTTTTAAAACACATCCCTTAAATCAAAGATGATTTAGCTTAAAGCTTTTATTAATTTTCCGTTTGATAACTTGTTATCAAAATCCAGTTTCCTTTGAAAATCCTTAATCCACATTTCAACCATAGTTTCCAATTAAATTGATTTTCCAACATTCCATTCTTTAATCTTAACTAAAAGATTATACTTTCTTTCCAATTCCTCACTTTTAATTTCCTCAAATCAAAAATCTGATTAAATCCTCTCCATAACTCAATCACATGGGTTTTCGAGAATGATATTATTGAAGATATGATTCACGACAAAACCCAAATCAATTGATATTGAACATAAGTTACACAGAAATTGTATCTACTTATATTCGATATCAATTCTCATAATCATTGAATACTACAAGTGGAATAACGATATAATAATATCTTCCAAATCCCTCAAATATTATATGTTTACACCACAGAATTTCATATCAAATATCTGAAGATTATTTCTATCCAACTTGTCCCAATCAACTTAGGAAACTCGTATCTTAATTAAAAGATTTATCCAACTCTTTGACATTAGATCTGGATAGAAATACCATCAACTTATACTTAATATAAATCTCGATATCCAACTCACACTATAAGCAGAATAATGGTGAACTACCTTTTAAATTCCTCAAATAGTAAGAATCATCATCTACCGGATTAATGTCAAACATCCGAAGATTTATCTCCAACCATATCCAATTATTTAAAATTGAAAAAACACATTTAATTATTAAGTAAATCAATTTAAATTCCAAACAAATTATTTTCAATACTTTTAAACCTTTGAAATCATTCAACAAATCACAAATGATTACTTATAGCTCGGAAAACATTTCGCGGTTTAAATACTTCAAAATAGGTTGTTTTCGAAGAAAGCGTTACAATAGCGCTTCAAAAGTGTTACAAAAGCGTTACAAAGCAGTTATCTTAACTACTTTGATAAAAACATCGTTTATCTAAGCCAAAACTTAAAATTTACAATTCAAAACACTTTTACATAATTTGTAATGATTTTACAATTTTTTCCATATATTTAAAACATTTAAAAATAGCTGTTTATAGTTATGGTCAACAATTGTTCTTACATCGATCTTTTCCAAAACGGTTTCGAACATAACTTGAAAATTATAACCCGGATTAAAAATTTGTTTTCACTCATTTGAAAGTTCTTGTTAATGGAAATCAAATGTTTTTAATTTTATGAAAATCCAATTTAGATTACAAAAGTTTTAAGTATTTAAAGTTTGCATCTTAAATACGTAAATTGCCTTTATGCGATAAGCTCTATTTTGACCATAATAACCACTATTCTACAATGCTTCAAAATATCTTAAAAAACCATTATATCCTTATATAACCCTTTTAAAATCATTTAAATTTACTTTCCAAATTAGTTTGGATCTAAAATTCAACTTCCATAAATTCCAATTCATCTCTAAATTCAATAACTTCAAATTAACCTTCCCATTCGTCGGATCAGTTAGGGATAGCCAGGGAGAGTAGGAAACTTCATTTCCAAACCCAAGCCTAGACACTATCCTCTCTGTCATCCTAGAATGTTTCGGTATTTATTTATTCATTTAAAGGACTTTAACAATATATATGAATTCATACATATGGTCTTTTCCAATTATTAACCTTTAATTTCAATAATGATATTGCTTTTAATTATAAAGGAGATTTTTCGATCACCAATGTGATACCATAATTGTTGTTTCATAGTGTGTGCAAAACAGCATCAACAACCATTTAAACATCCATAGCAACCATCATCAACATGATTCAATAAAACATAATTGTGCACAAGCGTTATAACACTAACGGTTAATAGTGTGTGTTCTAAGCTTCGCATCCATCATCCATCACAACAAATATCAATCATCATTAATCAATAATAATTCATCACTATATTTAAATTAGTCTAGCTACTAATTAAATATATAAACCGTGGTTAAAGAGTTCTCACCTAACAGCTTTCCAAATCTTTACGGTAGGTGAGCCTAGCTGAACGAACCCTCAGACAGTATTTCTGCGCACAATCTTCTTTGCCAATATATATATATATATACAAATATATTAATCTTATCTCTTTATAAGAGGAGAAGGACGAACTTTGGCAAGGTGGTGGTGGAAAAGAGGAAGACTTATGCCATGGAAACCATGGCCATAAGCTTTAAGAAGAAGGTGGAAAGAAAAGAAGTGAGAATGAATGACAAAGTGGAAGGAAAGGGTGGTATTTATAGGAAAAGAGGAGTAAGGAGAGAGTGACACATCATAGGACATGTGTAATTTCTACATGAAATGTTGCATGCAAAATTACAAGTGTCTTAACACTTGTAAAAAGGAGAAGGAATGTGTTTTTGGTAGCATTTACCTTAAACGTTATGAAAACAAAGAGCAATGCATAATACTAATGTTGTCAATCTATGTTATCTTTTGAGATATCCGATCGAACGGCAAATAATATCAGTTAATCCAAACTTATTAATAATCATTTCCATTGATAAATGTTATAATTCAAATAAAACCTATTGTTTAACCTATCAAAATTATTAAATGTTCTCAAACTTATTTATGTTCAAAAAATTCGAATTAAGTATTAAAAATTCGAATTTCAAATTGGTTCAAAATTTCGGATCATTACAGAAAAGGTAAGAAAAGAGCACGCTGATCAATAATACAAGAATCAGCGGAATCAGTATTACAGGGTCTGAGATCCAAGAAGCCGCTTCTTGAGAAGGAGATGCCGAGCTTAAATTTCTTTTGCAGGAAGCCATTTTTTGAACTTTAACCTGTTCTACTTTAAAATATATATAAATTCATACAAAAAAGTAAAACAAAAGTAAATCGATTAACAATAAGAATCAAGGTATCAGAATTACGTGGTTTGAGATCCAGGTAGCAGCTACTTAAGAAAGGGAGGTCGAGCTTCATTTTCCTTTGCACATTTATATGTTCTTCGCTTTTTCCCTTTTTTCCTTATATCCATCGACCATGCTCGTGCTGATTTTTGGTAGAAGCAGGAAGATAAAAGGGACAACACTGAAAGTGTAGAAGTTGATGAAAACGCGGGATTGAATAGGGAAAGTGTGTTTGAAGAAGTCATCACATGTGTCCTATTTGTGTTGAAGAATGGTATTGTGGTTTAAGTTTAGGAAGGATTAGGATATTTTATTTTTCTACTTAATGATTTGTAATTCTCATTACATCTTTGACGAGTGAATACAATGTAGTATTTTTTGTTTTGTCGTTTAATCTCTCTCCCCTTTTTTCTGTATCAAATTCCAACATGGTACCAAAGCCAGATCAAAGAGAAAAGGGAGAGAAGATAGTGTCACTGTGAGTTTTTATTCTATTGTTTTCATTTCTTTTAAATAAAAGGTTCCAAAAATAAAAAAAATCAAATTAGAAATATGAAATCATCCTAAGCGATTGAGGCTAGGTCGCGCTGATTTCTGATTTGTGAGGAGAGGTCGTGATTTGGGTTATTGATGAGTTGATTCGTGTTTTGGGTTATGATGTGTGGAGTTGTATTGTTGGCGGTGGCCGGTTCTGGATTTGATGATGGAGTTTTGATAAAGGAGAAAACACTGTTTGCAGAGAAAACTCTAACGTAAGAACCTACCGTGTTGGCATCCCAGTATTTGGTCGGATCCGTCTGAGGTGCAATGCTTCCGTCTCCGGTGTCGGAAGGAATATCGACACTTGGCCCGCCATATCATTTCTGAATAAGAAAATCGTTCATTTTGCTAGTACAAACGTAGATAATTTTAGCAAGATGGAACCCAAAGCTGATAAGGTAAGTATTTGTAGTAGCAGTAGAAGAATAATGAAGAGAGGAAAAGAGAAGGATGGAGGCATTTCTGCGAGAAAAATAGTGGCTGGTGTATGGCGTGTTAAAGCTGGATTAGGGTTTGAGCCAAATACACTTGATCCTAATTGTTCTGTTCCCATTGCATCAAAAAACAAACACATACGTCCCGGTTTGCTGAATTTCCCAAAGATTGGTTTCGTAGAGAAGCTGGAGTCTTCTACTGCATTACTAGTACCCTCAATGGAAAAGGCAACCAAATGGGACTCCAGGGTCTGTTCTCATTACAGGCCTCAAGGAGTTTCATCTCTGCAAATGGAGCTTGACAATGAACATGAACGTATATCCGAACTTGAAATAAAATACAAAAAAGGGTTTGATCATGTATTGGGAAAACTCAAAAGTTGAGAAAGAATCTTAGGAAAGAAGAGTGCACGAGAAGATACAAGCTGTAATAGACTCTATCAAGGAGGACTTAACCCGAGAAAAGAAAACCAGAAAGAGATTGGAATTAAAAAACTCAAAGCTAGTGAGTGAACCTGAAAAAGTAAATAAAACAACAAAAAGAATTTCACACAACTACAAAAAGGAGAGGAAAACTCGTTTATTAATGGAGAAGGTATGCAATGAAATGGCAACAGAGATCCATGAAGACAAAGCTACAGTAGAAGGAATCAAAGAAGAGTCCATGGGAATCAAAGAAGAAGTTCAAAAAGAAAAATAAATGTTGTAACGTAGGGATGAGAGGGGGAACGTGAAGGCCGAACTGAGATTTGTAGTTTGGTCAGTGGTAGTTTGTTAGGTAGTAGGCTTTTTTTTTGTGGAGAAGAAGGGTTAGTTTATGATGACGGTGGCACTTGCAAGTGGAGTTCGTGGAGAAATTTGTGGAAGAAGCACTTTGAAGGCAGCACTTGCAGGTTGAAGTTGAAGTTTGATGGTGGGGAAATTAGTGTCCTCGTTTGGTGTTGGGTAATAGAAGATTTATTTGCTGCTGAAGTATTTGCAGGTGTGGATATGAAGATGAAGACGATGAAGGGTAGAACGTCGCTTATGCGGTTGTGTATTTGTGAATGCTCGGGATAACTGTTTGATAAAATGCCTATTAGGGAATAGGTATATGCCTGCATGTGAAGTAGGTGAGTATGTGAGTGAAGAAGACTTGGTTTTGTGTCATCCAACAAGCGAATGACAAATGCCGCAGCTCTAGTTTATTGGGGGATGACAGATACCGCGATATCAGGGGATGGTCTATGTGCAGAGACCAAGAGTGTCCCTTAAAGAAAACTAAGAGTAGTTGATAGATAAAGTACCAATCAACGTGAAACAATTGAGCATGTCCAATTAGGTAAAGAAGAAAGTTGTCGGTTCGTCTATGTAAGACGATAAAGAAATTGAGAACCGCTGTTTGCGTTTTGGATTGTAAACTGAATATTAGCACATTCAGTTTAAGGGAGGGTGTTTGAGTTGGCGTGTTTAAAGAAGTCGTCACATGTGACCTGTTTGTGTGGAAGAAGTGGTATTGTGGCATAAGTTTAGGAAGGATTAGGATATCTTATTTTTTACTTAATGCTTTGTAATTTTTGTAACATCTTTGACGAGTGAATACAACGTAGTATTTTCTGTTTTGTCGTTTAATCTCTCTCCCCTTTTCTCAGTATAAAATTCCAACAAAGTGGACGTCAGAAAAAGACAAGTATGTCCAAACTTCAATGACCGTCAATTTCAAACTTTAATTAGCAAGTAAAGGGTATTTTCGGAAGAACGAAAAAGGCTTCAAAGATGCAAGTATTTGCTTATATATATATAAATGTATATTAACAAACTGAAAACTATTAATCAATCACCATACTTTTGTACAAAACCTAACATGACGAGAATATTCCGACGTGTTCGTGTAGGTTACAACATAGATGAACTTCTTCATTTTGTTTTTCCAATTATGATGGCTACATCAAAATTTTCTGTGCATTTATATCTTTATGCTCCAATAGGCTATCCTATAGCGGGCAACTCAGGTCTAATTGGAAATTTAAGAATCAAAGATCAAAAGATTTCCTATCATATTGTAGTTGTTCATGTTTTGTATATCAGTACTCTATATATAGAGAGAGAGATAAATTTTAAGTTACAAGTTATGTAAAATGGGCATTAGAGAGTTGTTTTAGGTCCTGTAGAATCAAGAACTTCTAAGGGATAGAACCATACTCATTGTATATGTTGTTTGAATTCCAAATTACAAGATAGACAAGGAGAACTTGATTTTTATATGAAATAAGTACACATATTCTAATGAGTTCACTTTGTGGAACATAAGCATAGAGTCAGGGTATTCATGTAGATGTTTCCAATAAAGCATAAAGGAGTGCAAATATGTCAAATTTTGCTTAAGCAAATTTGGTATGTTCAGTAGATTCATGCCCACCGTAGCTATTAGTTGTCGAATTCAAAACGTGAATATAGAATGGAATTTGTAGAGCAAATCTTGTGTATATAAACATGCAACTTTTTTTTCTTTCTTAACTCGCACCATTGGTCTATTGATTTAGCATTATGCAATACATATGGAGTCAAAATAAGTTGTAGTCCAATTTTTGCTGCACTTTGGTAGACCCTTGATGGAGATTGCTTTCTCTTTTATGAGTAGGCCCTTTGTTTTATTTTTCCTCCAAACCTTTGATGCCCAGAGTGAAAGCAAAGGTAAATGATTCTTCAGTGTTTTCTCTTTTATAACAACTTGATTCTTCACCGTTCGATATAAATACGACCTTATAGCCTCCTTGAAATATGAACATGGGACTGCTTGGAAGACTTCGGTCTTCGGTGTAGTGCTCAAGGAAAGTTTCTTGCTTTTTGTATTTTCCTTCGATGGTAAAATATACTCCATGTTCCATTTACATAGTCACGAGGATTTAACTAAATTATTGTTGTGCATGCGCTGCAATGATGACAAGAGATGAAGTCAAGCTGCTTGGCACTACAGTGAGCCCATTCGTGCTACGGGCAAGAATTGCATTGCATCTGAAAGGCATTCGGTACTAGTTTCTTAAAGAAGATTTAACTAACAAAAGCGAGTTGCTACTTGTAACGATCTTCATTTTGCCCGACCTTAATCGATCTCTAGATCGATCAAAATCGTTCAAAACCCGCATACGTTCACTTTGGGCATACAACACATCATAACATATACATAAGATTTTTATAAAACATTATAATAATGTTACATCAGAGTATAGAATATTAGAGTACATTGAAACAAATTACATCGGAAGATAAATTTATAATAATCTAAGACAATACATAGCGGAAGACCTTCTATGCTCTGGACACAGCTTTAAGCTTTGATCCAGAATCCTTCTCAAGAGATAAATATCTGCAAAAATCTACTCGACTGCTCGTGTGGAAAAGAGGGCACCCGAGTTTGCAAAGTGAAACAAACTATAGCTTAGTCATGGGACTGGTATGAGAAATCTTACTTAAACTATTTAATAATAATAAGGCTAATCACAGGACCACGCTGCTAACGCGGAACGGGTTTACTCCATTGGATTGCCAATGCATAAATAAAGTAAATCGTTAAACAACGCAATACTTTTTATAAAAATGAAATCATTATAAGACTCAAGTCCCATCACACAATGCAACGCAAACCGGAGGATAGAGTTTTACCTTATAATGGTCAAAAATGCTTGATACAATAAAACAGATTTGATATTATTATAGTGTATATATGTTTTAAGACATTTCAATCATAATATTAATCATAGACATCATAGCTACCATATACTATGTCGCCGTACTAGTAATACAATCAAAACCATATGGGTCGTATTGGAAGTTGGATTTCCATCATGAACCAAGGCAAAAGATAGTCCTTACTGAATTCGAGACACTCTAGCCGGTGCCTCAGGATACAGTCGCAACCGCACATGGGTCTTCAGGGTTGGTCCACAAATATGTTAGTGGATTGGTAATGCCTGAACAATAAGTTTCCCCACCCTATGGGGCGTAAATAGAGCTACTAGGGACTCAAATAACCGAGGCGCCTCATTCCATCATCCACATAAGTAAAAATGTCAGGCCTTGTAAAAACCATGACACCACTTCTAGCTAGAAAGAAACGTATGTCCTCCCTGCTGTCCTTACTCCCATTTCTGTTTCATACTGGGGTGTGAGCCTCGCGAAGTAATGCAATACACAAAGCTGTGCTATTTAAAGCTGTGCTTTGATCATCAACCACAAGGCTCTGCTTTTCAACAAAAACCTTGATCATTTGCATCTTGGCATGCCACATTGTCAATCCATACCATACTATACCATTGATTTCTGCCAATATATAACCTCTGAGCTCGTATGTCTCAGAGAGAGGTGTTAAGCAAGAGAGTAAATTCTCTACCACCAACAGATGTATATTTAGTAGCGATCAACGAATACAGTATAAAGGAATACAACGTCAGACATACAATCCATTTACAAGTTCGTTCTGGGTATGAACAAAACCGGAGGCACTCTATACCTCACATATCCGAGCAATCAACAATACGTCCGGACAACTACCACTAGAACCTTCTCAAGGTAGCAACTCTAATCAAAGGCATCAGTAGTCCTCATCCATTCAATGTGAAGATCGCCGGTCTTCAACCTCCGTCTTCATCTTCGACTTTTAATCGTCGTAGTAATTATTCAGAATGGGTTAAACCCGGTCTTTCCGAATAACTCGCATATTTTATAATAAAAATCAAGTGCTATAAAAACACATCATACGCCACATTCCAATTCAGAATATTCTTTTAATCAGATATTCACATTATAGGGTAAAGATTCCCATTAATTTTATCAAAGATAAATCGTTTCAAATTTATTCTTTAATCCCCCTTTAAAGATTCATTAAAACCCCAATTTGGTTTTAATATCCAAAATCATTACTTTATGATTATTCAGATTTAAGAAATAAATCTTACCTTTAACTGGGTTAAAGAACAAATGTCATTTAAAAAAAACATTGTTCACGATAAACCCAAAATCATCTTCCATTAAATATGGAATTTTCACAGAAATCAAATCAATATATATAATCGATATACATTTCTGTATCAAACCAATAATATAAAATGAATAATGGCAAAGCCTTTTAAATTCCATATATAGTAACGGTCTTCTTTTACAGAATCTCATCTCGATTATTATTAAATCGAATTCCATTCAATTCCAATTTAATATATTAAATTGGAAAACTCTACTTTTGAAAAAAATCATTAAATATTAATAAAATATTTATAAATTCCAAATTATATTTCCAATGTTAATTGGGTTAAAGAACGAATGTCTCTAAAAACACAGTTCACAATAAACCCAATTCACATTTCCTTTTATTCCAATTATTTAAATATAATTAGAAACTGTAATAATCTTAATTAAAAGATTTATTCTTTCATACGGGGTTCAAGAACAAATGTCATTTAAAACATCGTTCATGACAAACCCAAAAATCCGATTTATCTTATTTAATTCTGTAATGACCCACATTTTCAGCGGTATAATAATTAATTTATTTAATTATTTGAAGGGTGATTAATAGTATGTAATGGTCGTTGAATTAAATAAACTTTGAATATTTAATTTAAATAATAAATTTAATAATATATTTAATTCTGAAATAATCAGAATTGACTGAAATGGCGATATGGTGTGAACTGGATCATTTGTGATATATAATTCAGTTTAAAATTGAATTTCGATAACAAATATGTTTAATTAACAATGGTTGAACGTATAAATTATAATATAATTATAATCGAGCTTGAAATGGCACGACAGTTCATTAATTGGCGATTTGAACTTCAATTGAATATACAGAATTCGTTTTAAATCGGATTTCTGCGAAACAAGAAACATTAGGAGCTGGTGAAGTATATTTTTCTAGTGGAAGAGAAAAATCTGGATTTCGTTGGGTAGATTTTGATTTACGTCCAAATCAAATTTCAGAAAAAGTCATTGTGGAATTCCTTTATAATTTGCAACGCTTTATTTACGTTATAAATAGACTTTTAATATAAATTTGAATATCGAGATAATATGGAATTCTGGGATATCGAGTATAAACTCTGATATGATTATTCTGAAGCTATATGATTTTCTAGTGTGAAGAAATACGATAATATTTATTTTTAAATATTAAATTTAATTATATTTAAATATATTTATATATTTAAACGGTTATTCAAGCCTTTAAAAATAGCCACTTTTGCAAACGAAGTCGGAATTCGACGAAACTAATTTTGTTGGATCCGCAATGTTAAATAGTTATTAGATTTCTAGTTTTATGATTTTTAGGGTCACTATGTGACCATACGGATTTTTAGAGTGAAAAACAGTCAGTATTTGGATGGTTAAAAATACACTGTGTGAGCATACGGAGTCGGAATTCGATGAAACTAGTTTCGTTGGGACCGCAATGTCGAATTCTAGCTACATGTCCAGTTTCGTGATTTTTGAGTATCATGTGTGACCACACGAATTTTTAGAAAGAAAAAATAAACGAAAATAAAATATCTTAAACTAATTAGTGAAGCTAAACATAGCCACCTATCCCTTTCTCAGCCACACAAAGAAATTCCCGTCCTTTATATAATCTTCTCTTTCAGGCTGCCACAAAATCTAGAGACCGTGAGTAAGAAATCCAAAAGAAAAATCCACCATAATTCAAAATCAAATGCTATAAATTCTCTCATGTATATATTTGAATTCACATCAGCTTGCTCTTCAATCCTGTGTGGTTATTATTGAGTTCGATGTCGATTTTCTGAGTTGCGAAAATAACAGTAAATTAGGGTTAAGGAATTCGAAGAGAGGTGCATCGATTTGGGATTTTTGAGAGTGTATTCGGTTTTGTGATGTAATTCCGCATGTATTGGTGGAGTTTCAAAGTATTCGGTGGAAAATGTCGTCGTGGGTTCCTGTAGTTTGCGCCGGGGGACAGTGCGACGCATTTCGATAGATGGGTGCGAGTGGATTGCTGTGGCATTGGGGAGAAGGAGATTGAGGTGGAGAGTCCATTGGTGAAATCGGTTTAATGATCGGTGGTGAAACAAGGGAGAACGTGGATGGTCTTTAGCCGCAAATGGCCATGGTCTTGAGGAGCAACAATTTAAGTTATACGGGGAAGAAGTTGTTGGTTGGGCCGTATGGGTATATGGGAGATAATGGGCCGGTTATTGAGGGTGAGGCCCAGTTGTTTATTTAAATTTTAGTTTAATTTAATTTAAATGTATAGTAACTTCTTAATGTTGTATCTCAATCATACGATATCAGATTGACGAACCGTAAGTTGCGTTGGGATCGTATGGACGGTGGCTACACATTGGAACTGACTGGAGGTGGATTGTGCTCATTTGAATTTATGGAAAATAAATTGTTTGATTCAAATCAAACAACAGTTTATCGTTCTTTAACGATGAACTGCCAATGTGAGTAAAACTCACCAACTCTGAATAGTTATATTTTTATAACGTATTTTTAGAACTGTTAATCATCTGTTGATTGTTGTGCGTTGACTGTTTGATTGAACTGATAGTCAGTTAGTTGAATTTCTATATTGATTCTGTTTAACAGAATATATCTTATGGAACTGAAAGTGAAATTGATGTTATTATGTTGTTTAACATCTGTGGATGCAGGGAAACAGGTTGGAGGAATCCGACTGGATTCCTCAACAGCTATTTTATTATTTTCATATATTGTGATAAATGACGTGGTTTATAATCTGTTGTTGATTATATGTGTATGTACGATATTTGACATCATGACTTGATACGTTAAACACCATAACATACCGGAATGTGATAAAGGGAAATTTTCAAATGGTATTTGAAAATAAAATATTTATAAAATCAAAAGGGTTTTATAAATGAAATGTTTATAAATGAAATATTTATAAATAGAAATCTTTATAGGTAAAATTATATAGAAAGGGGAAATCTTTATAAATGAAATATTTATAAAGAAAAGGGAATATTTATAAAATCATAAGATTTTATAAATGAGATATTTATTGGTTAAATAAATAGGAGGTGTTAAACGAGATACTTATTTGTTAAGTAAATAAGTTATAAAAGAGATATTGACTTAGGAAATAAATAAGTTATAAAAAGGGATTATTTATTTAGAGAATGAATAAAAAAATATTTGTAAACCATTTACAAATAAAATAGAAAGAGAAATATGTGTAAAAACATTTACAAATAGGTTATAAAGGATATTAGTTTGTTAAATAAATAGGATAAGAAAAGGATATTTATTTGTTAAATGAATAAAATAAGATAAAAGGAATATTTGTTTAGAAAAAAAATAAGATATTATATGAGAAATATTTGCAACACATTTGCAAATAAAGTTGAAAAGGAAATATTCGCAAACCATTTGCAAATAGAATAGAGAAGGAAATATTTGCAAACCATTTGCAAATAGAATTTAAAAGGGTAATATTTGTAAACAATTCACAAATAAAGATTTACAAAGGAAATATGGGTAAAAGGCATTTAGAAAATAAATAGATTATAAAGGAAATATTTATCTTTGGATAAATTGATATATATAAGTCTGAACTTATATATGAAGAAGTAAACAGATAAGAGGAGTAGATTGATTTAAAAATGATATTTATAAATTAAGTTAAATATTTATCATTTGGATAAATAGAATATATAAGCCAAGACTTATATAAAGAAGTAAGAATCGATTTCAACATCGATGTTTGAAACTGAATAAGGACCAAGAGTTAATCAGTTAGGGTTAACCAGTTAGAGTAAAACCATTAGGGTTAACCAGTTAGGTTAAACCAGTTAGAGTTAAATCAAATTAGAGTTAATCGATAGAGTTAAATCGAATTAGAATTAATCGATAGAGTTAAATCGAATTAGAGTTAATCGATAGAGTTAAATCGAACTAGAGTTATTGAATAGAGTTAAATCCAACTAGAGTTATTCAAATGGAGTTAATCGAATTTAGTTTATTCGAATAGAGTTGAAATGAGTTAATTGAATTTAGTTATTCGAAGAAGTGAATCGAATCAGAAATATTCGAAGTGAGATAATCAAATCAAAAATATTCGAAGTGAGTTGATCGAAAATAGTTATTCGACAGGAGTTAAATCGAATAAGATTTATTCGAAGAAAAAGATTATCGAATATAAGTATTCGAAAGTAAGCAAATCGAATATAAGTTATTCGAATAAGAGTTAATCCAGTGAGAGTTATTAGGTTGGAGTTATTCAAATAAGAGTTAGAGATTAGAGTTAACCGAATACGAGTAAATAAATTAGTTGTCGTTATATTATTCGAGTTAGGAAATAAAAATCATATTAAAGATAATATATTTCGGATGCAGGAGATTATAACACCATTGTTATAATCACGTAAACTTGTAAAAGAAGGGGGTTCGTAAATAGAATCCGAGGGTTCGTAAGGAAGTGTTAAAGAGTTAAAAAGGTGAGTCTTATCTATTTCGAGATTTGAAAGGTGGTTCAGTTAAGGTCTGAGAGGTAGCTATACCCCAACTTGATTGACTGCGTTCTTAATTAAGAAATGGTTACGGTTCGAGTGTGAAGTGGTTAAGTGGATTTAGTAATTTAGTATAGTGGTTTGAGTTGTCATCGCAATATAGTTTTAAACATCTGTTTAAATCCCAATTAAGAAGTTTTGGAAATGTTTTCCAAATGAGAATCAGAAATGTTTTTCTGATAATAGAAAATAAGAATTTAGAATATATGGGAACAGGAGATATGTAAATTAATGAAATAAAGAGATAAATGTTGAATGATGATAGATCGATATAATTTCCTCCTGGAAATAATATCATTGTTTGCACACCTGTTTTTCTTTGATGGTTAAATCACAGATTATCGAAGTTTTGACCATTTTAACGTTGTTAATATAGAGAGATCGGTTGGATTATTATCCAAAGAACCACTCTGTATTGGCATAAGACTTGCGAATCATATATGCCAAAGAAAATTGAAGATGGAGTAAAGTGCAATGGAAATTGTATAAGTCTTAGATAATAGTGCCTAAGATGGATGTACTGAATAGTGCCTTCGGTTCATCATGTTCCTGGATGACTTGTATGGATGAATGTATGACAGAGTATTTCCAGAAAGGTCACGTACATTGGTTTCTTCAACCGTACCAAGAGTGGAAGCGGAGAAGGAAACTTCTTTAGCTAACACGTAATGTACTGTTGTAGACGTCAATTAGTGATTTTCGATGGATCTGACAATGTGGCATTCGAAGTGAATCTGATGTGATGATAAAGCATAACCTCAAGCCTCATCAATCGGAAAATGACAAAAATCGGGCAGGTAACATGGCTATGTAGGTCGCATGTAACAACCCGAAAATCTGGGCCAGTTTAAAATTTTTATTTTGGCAATTTTGGCGAATTTTGATTATTTAAAATGAATTATTTTAAATAATATCGACGAGAAATTTATTTTGAATGTAATTCAGACGTATATATTATATACGTCGTCGTTAGAATATAAATATTTATATATAATTATAAATAGAATTGAAAATGGCGCGGTAGTTCGATACTTCGATTTCAAACTTCAATTGAATGTACCGGGTGCAAAACAATCCGGATTTTAGTGAAACCAAAAATAATAGGATCTAATTGATAATATCTTTCCAACGAATCCGAAAAATCAAGATTTCATAGCGGGAATCAAAAGATATGTCCAGTTGAAAATTCTGAATAGTCGCTATGGAATTCAGGCCCTTAAAAATGGACATTTTGCAAACGACCTCGGATTTCGACGAAACCAGTTTTGTTGGGTCCGGGATGTAAAATTATTGTTAGGTTTCAAATTTCATAATTTTTCGAATCAATATGTGAGCGTGGCAAAAGAAAATGCGTTTGACCAGTTTCAGTTGATTTTAATCGACTGGAAATTGGCCATTTTTCCAACGGTCTCAGAATTCGACGAAACTAGTTTTGTTAGGGCCGTATCGTCAATACGAAGCTAGAAAATATTTTTATGGAATTTATAGAGTTGTTATGTGACCCCGGTAATTTGAAATGTACGTTTAAAATTCAATATAGTGATTTAAATGTAAATTCAACGGAAACTGATCAAAGCGATCGAATCAGCTTGCGATACATATCCCATTGGGTTCGGAATGGGGGTGAAACGCTATGGACGACAGGCGGTGGGCCTCGTTTAGAGGTCGTATGTAAAAGTCAACTTTTTGAAAATAAATTAATTAAATAAATTAAAAATTTAATTTCTCTCTCCCTCCACCTACATCCACTCTGCCCCCCCCCCACGATTCATTTCGAATCGGAAAAAGAGAAGAAAAAAGAAAGAAAGTCGAATCGCTCCTCCAGGGAGGCCGCCGCCCAGCCTCCTGGCGCCGCCGTGCCAAGCGCAGCACCCCCCCTCCTCCACTTCCTCTCCGTCCCCTTCTTCTTCCCCCCCCCCTTCGTTCTTCGAGTCCCACGCTTCCCGAGACCACCGCCGCCGCCTCGAAGAGCCTCCCGCACCCCCTGACGAACCCACCACCGCTGGAAGCCCAGAGCACCCCTCCGACGAAGAACCCCCCCTCCGTTCACTGTAAGTTCTGTTTTTTTTAATTTTTTTTTTATTTTCATTTAACTGAATTTTTATAATGATTTTAAAAACTGAGAATTTTAATTAGTCGAAGTTTAGATTTTTAAATTGGTTAAAAATTAGATTTTTATATGAAGAAAAAATGAAAACTTTATTTTTATAAAGGCGAAAACTTTATTTTTATAAAGGCGAAAACTTCATATTTGAAAAGGCGAAATCTATATTTTTGAAAAGGAATTTTTGTCTATATGGCATCGAGATAAAAATATAATTTTTATAACGAAGCATAATAAAAATGTGATTTTTTATATATCGAACATCGAAGTAAAAATGTGATTTTTCTATATTGAATAGCTTAATAAAGATTCGATTTTTTTTTATATATCAAACATCGTAAAAATATGATTTTTATATATTGAATAGCGAAGTAAAAATATGATTTTTATATATTGAATAGCGAAGTAAAAATTAGATTTTTATATATTGAATAGCGAAGTAAAAATTAGATTTTTATATATTGAATAGCGAAGTAAAAATTAGATTTTTATATATTGAATAGCGAAGTAAAAATATGATTTTTATATATTGAATAGCGAAGTAAAAATTCGATTTTTATATATTGAATAGCGAAGTAAAAATCCGATTTTTACATATGTAGTGAAAGCGGACAATGAAAGCGGAAAAGGGCGAGAATGGCGATGATTTCTAAAAGAAGAGTCAAGATGCTTGGATAGCTATATGTGAGAATTTCTCACCTTTCAATTTAATTTTTCTAGTTATATATATATACTAGGATGCAGACGGTGCTTAGTAGCCCCGACACAATCGTCCACAGACCATGGACTTGTTTGTTTGATTGCATAAATTAATTAGATTATTTGATTGAATTGAATTGTTTGGTGAAATTGAATGGTTTGATTGATGTGTGAATGGCGTGGGCCTTCACTAGACCAGGGATAAGGCTAGGCCTCGTCCCGTTTCTAGTATTGTGTCGTTATGCCGCCGGAATTTTCTAAAATATGTTAGAAAAATAAAATATCATTTTATTGAAAGAATGAACTGAATAGAAATTCATATGTTAGAATAAAATGTTTTATCATTAAAAATATAATTTTTAACGTGAATATGAATATAGTGAATGTGAATAAATAGATATTCATTTACAAACCGGACGGTTTGTTTATGTACACTGATTTGACTGACAGTGATTGGGACGATAAATTTTACACATCGCCCAACTGCACAAATAAAATATGTGTTTGATTGTTTGAAACCCCACACGGGTGTTGGGATGAAATTTGAAGTTCACTCATCCTGATTGATTAAATATGTCGATCGATTGATTGACAGGCTGTTATAAGCGTTAGATATCTATATTTGATGCTTATACAGTGTAGTGCACTTTGGTTGATGGTTGATTATTTTTCAATGCTATTATATACGTGTGATGTATGAAAATCCATATAATTAATGTTATATGGTAATTGATTGGGCCTCATTCCAATTTGAAAAATAAAGAATAATATAAAATAAAGGTTCATGTGTTGACAGTACTCATCCATTGAGATTGGTCATGTGTTGAACGAAATATTTTAGTAATAAAATTTACATCTTTATCAATATAAAATAAAGGTTCATGTGTTGACAGTACTCATCCATTGAGATTGGTCATGTGTTGAACGAAATATTTTGATAATAACAACTATTTTGAAAAAGAAATATTTGAAATAGAATATTTGAAAATAGAAATTTATGAAGCCGTGTTGATTAGATTGACGCCATTTTGACGTGAACGATATTTATATCGATTTTAACGATTTCGAAATGAATTGAATTGAAACCGATTTCGAAATGAATTGAATTGAAAACGATTTCGAAATGAAATGAATTGAATTGAAAACCATTTCGAAATGAATTGAATTGAAAACGATTTCGAAATGAATTGAATTGAAAACGATTTCGAAATGAATTGAATTGAAATTGAATTGAATTCAAATTGAATTGAAATTTGAATTTAATAGAAATGAATTTTAAAACGAATTTATAAAGAAGAATTCCATTTTGCTTTGGATTGAAATGGAAGTTGAAATTGTTTTTGAAACGAATTTAAAACTATTTATATAATTCGTTTTAAATAGAAATCGACGAAATATATATTATATATATAATATAATGGCCTGAATAGAATGCGCCGCGCCGCGGCAGTTCGTGAATTTCGACCATTTATTTCAAACGGACATTACGGGAGATCCGACCGTCGGATTCTTCTAAAACCGGAACCGTTGGGTTCGTATCGAAAAGAGCTTTCTAACGAATATTAGAAATTTGAAATCTAACGGTTGGATTTGGAATTATGTCCAAATCAAATTTGAAAAAGGTCGCTGTAAGTGCAGTTCGATGGCCATTGATGGAAATCGACTGTACGGGCCTTGATAAAATTATTAAAAATAGTAATAATTTGTGTAAAATCATAAGAAATGATTTGTGAAGATTTGGGATGAAAAACTCCCTATTTGAAAAGATAAAAATAGATTTTTATCGAAATGAACTAGTTTTGAACTAGAAATATAATTCTATTTATTTTTAAATAAATAAATTGAATTTGAAAAGGGTTTTAAAAATAACCAGAATTTCCAATGATTGCATTGGAGTGGATTTGAATCGAAATTGTCTTCGGAATATTTCGATGTTGGAATTCGTGATTATACAGATGTTGTTATGGAAATTTGAAAGATATATATTTATATCGTTATTTCCAATACGATATTTGTTAGTCGTGGAATTTGATATTGAATATAAGCCGGTATATTTTCTATTCAGAGCCTTGTATTGAATATCAAATGTGATTTGGGTTGTCGTGAATGGTGTCTTCACTAACACTGTTCTTGAACCCAGTTGAGAAAAGATTAAATCTTTTTATTTAGATTTAATGAAGTGTACCAATTAAATGATATTTAATTGGAATTGAATTGATATTGATTTTTGGGTTTATCGTGAACAGTGTTTTAAATAACACTCGTTCTTTAACCTGATAATTAATGGAATGATTTTTGGGTTTATCGTGAACAGTGTTTTAAATAACACTCGTTCTTTAACCCGACAATTAATGGAATGTGATTTTGGGTTTATCGTGAACCGTGTTTTAAATGACACAGATTCTTTAACCCAGTTAACGATTAAAACTAAGTGGAGTTTTAATGAATCTTTAATTAGATTGAAATGATCGAGAATGGAGTATCACCAGTTCTGCTCCAGACGATAGTTAAATCTTTAATTAGATTTGAACGTGAAATGGTAATTGAATTTACCGATAACACCGTGGTGTTAGATATGAAGAATAACCAGTTTTACTTCATGGGATGAATAGGTTGGGATTGGGAAATTAAAACAAATGATTACTTCGGTAAGGTTCGCTAATCCCGACTAGTTTGAATTGATATTCAAAAATAGATTAAAGAATAAATTCAAGAAATTTTATCTTGGATAAAATTAATGGGAACCTTTCCCTATGAATGTGAAATTTAGAAACTAACTGTCGGTTAGCTAAGCAGAATGGTTTTCTGGATATTGATCTGATGTTGGTTTCGGCCTTCGGGGTTAATATTCGGGGAATTATTCTCTTGATTAATTTACGGTTAGTGACTGATGAATTGGAATGAGGCGTATGTTGTGTTTGTGTAACACTTATTTAAAATATACGTGAGTTATTCGGAAAGACCGGGTTTATCCCATTCTGAATAACTGATACGACGATAAGTCGAAGATGAAGACGATGGTCGAAGACCGGAAGTCTTCACGTTGTTTGGGTGATTACTGATGATCTTGATTGGGCTGTACACCCAAGAAGATGGAAACAGTTGGTGATCGTCCAGACGTACTTGGAGATCGATGGATATGCGGGGTACTAGGTGCCTCCGGTTTCGTTCAGACCCAGAACGGACTTGTAAATGGACTGTGTGTCTGACATTGGATTTTAGTCCGTGTGATTGATCTCTATTAAATATATATCTGTTTGGCGGCGGAGAATTTATTCTCTTGCTTAACGCCCTTCTCTGAGACGTACGAGCTCAGGGGTTATATATTGATGGATATCAAACGCAAGGAGTGAATTGCCTGTGTGGCATGCCTAAGTGGCAATTGATCGAGGCTTCTGTTGAAAAGCAAAGTCTTGTGGTGATGATCAAAGCACGGCCTTTGTGGCATAGCTTTGTGTAACGTTGATTCGCGAGCTTCACACCCAGTATGAACCAAAAACGGGAGAGGACGTCAGGGAGGGCATGCGTTTCTTTCTAGCTAGAAGTGGCGTCAGTGGTTTTACACGCCCTGACGAGTTTGACTTATGTGGTTGTTGCTGTTGCGAGGCGCCTCGGTTATATCGGTTTCGGCCGATGCATTCTGGTCGGCTGACGGACCAGACTTACACCCCATAGGGTGGGGAGACGTAGTGTTCAGGCATAATAATCCACATCGGTGGACCGGCCCTGAGGATCCAAGGGGCAGTTGCGGCTGTTCCTGAGACACGGGCTAGAGCGTCTCGAATCGGTTGAGGACTATCTTTTGCCTCGGTTCATAGATGGAAACCCAATTTCCAAATACGTGATTCTGCGGTTCTATTTGTAGAGCCTAGTATGGCGACATAGTGGGATGGGGCACTTATGCCGTCTATGATTGATACTTATGATTTGAAGTTGTTTTATACACTATGCACTTATAATAGTATCAAACGATTTGTTTTAAATGTATCAAGCATTCTTTCGCTGTTATAAGGGAAAACCCTATCCTCGGCTGCGTTGCATTGTGTGATGGGACCTGGGTCTTATAACAGCTTCATTTTTTCTTTATTTAGCATTGCGCTGTTTGTTTTATGCACTGGTATTCTTGGGAGGAAACCCGTTCCGTGTTATACGGCGTGGTCCCTTGATTTACCTAACTTTAAAATAAAGATTAACTGTTTTAGTTCTCACACCAGTCACATGACTGACCTGGAGTTTATTGTTTTAACCTAAACTCTGGGTGCCCCTATTTTGACACAGGCAGCTAGTAGTTTTGGTTTTGCAGATTTATATTCACAGGATCCTGGTTTACAGCTGGAATGATATTCGGAAAGCTTTGTATCCGTATATCTCTTCTAGTTGCGTATTGTATTATTTTCCGCTGCTATGTAATTTATTGTAATATCTGATATTTCGGTGTAATATTTATTTATTTACACTCTGTATATTCTCGTATTCTGATGCATTGTTGTAATATACAATGAAATGTTCTTTTGTATGCGTTCTATTTTGTCATGTTCTCAAACGATAGGGCGTTTCGAACGGTCTGGGTCGGTTTAGCGACTGGTTCGGACCGAGCGAAATTCTTTCTCGTCACATCGCACATATTTGGGTGTATAATCACCTGATCTAGAGTTTCATTTACTTCAAAAAAATCTAATATTGATGCTGTCCCATTCGGGAAACGGTTGTTGATCCCAACTGTTGGTGATATACATTCGATACACTCAAGCGAAATGAGTGGTCGGTCATGTGTGGCTGGGTTGCAAGATGTTCTTATTGAACCCAGTGTATTCCTTTCTAGAGGTACACTAGCGAAAGGTGGTTCCATACCTTGTCATAGTTGGAAATCCATTACCCAATACGTGCTTGCGGTTTTGATTGTATACTATATATATAGAACATGAGATGAAAGCGTTTCTACTAGATGATTATTATATTGTGGTTGATAGACACTATTATAATATCAATGAGTTTGATATAAAGATTATTTTGGATTCTCATAAGGGAAAAACCCGTTCCGTTATACGGTGTGGTCTTATGAGATATCATTTACTTGTTCAAACTGTTTTAAACTGTTTTACTCATACCAGTCCCATGACTGACCCAGAGTTTACCTTGTTTTGTTTTCCCTAAACTCTTGGGTGCCCAATTTTGTACGGACAGTCAAGTAGTCAGGATTTACAGATATACTGGAAGAGCTTGGAGCAGGAGACTCAGGATTATATAGCTATAGTTATTTCCGCTGTGTTGTAAGTGTTGTACTCTGAAAATGTTATTGTATACATATACTGATTTTATTTCAAGGATATGTTATATATTATATGTTATTCGTTCCGCTGTGAGGTTCGTGTTACTCTGATGTTGTTGTTCTTCTTCTTCTATTCTAAGTTTCTATCTTATCTATCCTCACCCTCTGTTTTCTTTCTGTTAGTTTTCTGATTTTCTAGTGTAATTGGGGTTAGACTTGTGTTATTTGGTCAGCTCAAATTGGACCGGAATTTCGGGTCACTACAGTTGGTATCAGAGCTTAAGGTTAAGAGAATTACCTTGGCTCTGTGGCGTGACTCAGTAGAGATGGGGTTGGTAATACCCTAGATTGAGTTGAGTGTATATATATGAGTGAACGTATTTGTTATTGATATAAAAATTTGTTTTATATTGTGGAGATTTATTGGTTGAGTTGTTTATGGATTCTGGTCGATCAGTTTGATCCACTGTATCGGTAGGAGTTACTAAACACTTGAATACGATGAACCAACACTATATGTTTTGAAAAGAGGGTAAATAAAATAGTTTTACCCAAATTATATTTTTGATATAAAGGATTTATATTGAAATGATTATAATATATTGGATGGGTTGGCCACTATTATAATCGAATAAGATTATAAAATGTGAAATGGTTATGTAAATAACCAATTAGAATTCATATAAGAAAGAAATATGAAAGCAATTGAATTGAATTTGAATTTAAAATCGAAATTGAATTAAAATTCTGGAAAATTGGATAAGTGTTCGTAAATGAATTTGGATTAAAAATATATGTAAATTTTAAGATCCTGGGAGATTTTAAATTGTTTTACAGGCATGGTGAATGGTATTTTGAAAAGATTTCAAAATAGAAATGATTTAGAAATGGTTTTTGAAAAGTGATATAGTACTGAACTCACTTCTGTAGCTGGAAAATAATCTGATAATGACTGCAGCATAATCAATATTCATTTTCGAGTTGTAAGTGACGGATTACTACCAAAGAGATTGTTTTTGAATTTGTTTTGGGAAAAACAAGTTGTGTTGAGATTTCAAAAAGGAAAAGTTGATTTTTGAAAGAGGTAAACTATTTAAAAACTCCCAGGAAAAAAATCGTTTGAATTAAAAACAATTTTAAATAAAAATTTGTGAAAACCAATTGAGATTAAAATAAAGCCAGTAAAGTGGTAATAGAAATTGAATTGAAATGAAACGATATCGAGTAAAATGGATTTTGAATATACTTGGACTTAGGTGTGTAAATGGATTGATTTTTGAAATGAAAATCAAAATCTGAGTTATGAGATAAAAGTAACTGGCGAAAGAAATTAACCAGTTAATGAAAAATGTGGATGGAACTTAACTTGGTTAAGTATACTGGATTGGTGAGTTAAGGATTCGGGATCCAGAATGAAACTTGAGTTTGAAATGAAAATTTGGCTTGGTAAAAAGCGAACGGTTGTGTTGGAGACAAAAGTGATTTCAGAATTTGATTGGGATAACATTGGTATATGCTGAGTTGATAGCATATGGAAGTGATAGAGTTGATATGCCCGACAAAAAGGTACAAGTTTATATTTCATATGGTATGAGATTTTGATGACCCGAATTAGCAACCTGCTTGGCTGTTTGATTTTATTTTGGGTTGGAGATGGCCCAGAGATGCGAGTTGGAGTTTGACCTATTGACCAATACAAAGGAGGTGCTGGCAAAAAATTTCGAAAAATTAAGGCGTTAGAAAATTTTCAGGATTTTTGAAATTTTTCTTTGATAAGAATTAATTAATATTTAATTGAAATTAAATTGGTCCAGTTGGAAACTGAAGTTAAGAAGTGAACAAATAAGTTCTGACTAGTCGATAGGCTTTGATTTCAACCTTAGCAATTTTGAGGACGAAATTATTTTAAGTAGGGAAGAACGTAATGACCCGCATTTTCAGCGGTATAATAATTAATTTTTTTAATTGTTTAAAGGGTGATTAATAGTATGTAATGGTTGTTGAATTAAATAAACTTTGAATATTTAATTTAAATAATATATTAAATAATATATTTAATTCTGAAATAATCAGAATTGGCTGAAATGGCGATATGGTGTGAACTGGATCATCTGTGATATATAATTCAGTTAAAATTGAATTTCGATAATGAATTTGTTTAATTAACAATGGTTGAATGTATAAATACAATATAATTATAATCAAGCTTGAAATGGCGCGGCAGTTCGTTAATTGGCGATTTGAACTTCAGTTGAATAGAATTCGTTTTAAACCGGATTTATGCGAAACAAGAAACATTAGGAGCTGGTGAAGTATATTTTTCTAGGGGAAGAGAAAAATATGGATTTCGTCGGGTAGATTTTGATTTATGTCCAAATCAAATTTCAGAAAAAGTTGTTGTGGAATTCCTTTATAATTTGCAACGCTTTATTTACGTTATAAATAGACTTTTAATATAAATTTGAATATCGAGATAATCTGGAATTCCGGGTTATCGAGTATAAACTCTGATATGATTATTCTGAAGCTATATGATTTTCTACTGTGAAGAAATACAATAATATTTATTTTTAAATATTAAATTTAATTATATTTATATATTTAAATGGGTTATTCAGGGCTTTAAAAAGAGCCACTTTTGCAAACGAAGTCGGAATTCGGCGAAACTAATTTTTTTGGATCCACAATGTTAAATAGTTATTAGATTTCCAGTTTCGTGATTTTTAGGGTCACTGTGTGGCCGTACATGTTTTTAGAGTGAAAAACAGTCAGTATTTCGACGGTTAAAAATACACTGTGTGAGCATACGGAGTCGGAATTCGACGAAACTAGTTTCGTTGGGATCGCAAAGTTGAATTCTAGCTACATGTCCAGTTTCGTGATTTTTGAGTATCATGTGTGACCACACGAATTTTTAGAAAGCAAAAATAAACGAAAATAAAATATCTAAAACTAATTAGTGAAGCTAAACAAAGCCACCTATCCCTTGCTCAGCCACACAAAGAAATTCCCATCCCTTATATAATCTTCTATTTCAGGCCGCCACAAAATCTAGAGACCATGAGTAAGAAATCTAAAAAAAAAATCCACCATAATTCAAAATCAAATGCTATAAATTCTCTCATATATATATTTGAGTTCACATCAGCTTGCTCTTCAATCCGGTGTGGTTATTATTGAGTTCGGCGTCGATTTTCTGAGTTGCGAAAATAACAGTAAATTAGGGTTAAGGAATTCGAAGAGAGGTGCATCAATTTGGGATTTTTGAGAGTGTATTCGGTTTTGTGATGTAATTCCGCATGTATAGGTCGAGTTTCAAAGTGTTCGGTGGAAAATGTCGTCGTGGGTTCCTATATTTTGCGCCGGGGACAGTGCGACGCATTTCGATAGATGGGTGCGAGTGGATTGCTGTGGCATTGGGGAGAAGGAGATTGAGGTGGAGAGTCCAATGGTGAAATCGGTTTAATGATCGGTGGTGAAACAAGGGAGAACGTGCATGGTCTTTAGCCGCAAATGGCCATGTTATTGAGGAGCAATAGTTTAAGTTATACGGGGAAGAAGGAGTTGGTTTGGCCGTATGGGTATATGGGAGATAATGGGCCAGTTATTGAGGGTGAGGACCAGTTGTTTATTTAAATTTTAGTTTAATTTAATTCAAATGTATAGTAACTTCTTAATGTTGTATCTCGATCATACGATATCAGATTGACGAACCGTAAGTTGCGTTGGGATCGTATGGACGGTGGCTACACCATGGAACTGACTGGAGGTGGATTGGTGCTCGTTTGAATTTATGGAAAAATGAATTGTTTGACTCAAATCAAACAACAGTTTATCGTTCTTTAACGATGAACTGCCAATGTGAGTAAAACTCACCAACTCTGAACAGTTATATTTTTATAACGTATTTTTAGAACTGTTAATCATCTGTTGATTGTTGTGTGTTGACTGTTTGATTGAACTGCTAGTCAGTTAGTTGAATTTCTATATTGATTCTGTTTAACAGAATATATCTTATGGAGTTGAAAGTGAAATCGATGTTATTACATTGTTTAACATCTGTGGATGCAGGGAAACAGGTTGGAGGAATCCGACTGGATTCCTCAACAGCTATTTTATTATTTTCATATATTGTGATAAATGACGTGGTTTATAATCTGTTGTTGATTATATGTGTATGTACGATATTTGACATCATGACTTGATACGTTAAACACCATAACATAACGGAATGTTAAAAGGGGGAATTTTCAAATGGTATTTGAAAATAAAAAATTTATAAAATCAAAAGGGTTTATAAATGAAATGTTTATAAATGAAATATTTATAAATAGAAATCTTTATAGGTAAAATTATATAGAAAGGGGAAATCTTTATAAATGAAATATTTATAAAGAAAAGGGAATATTTATAAAATCATAAGGTTTTATAAATGAGATATTTATTGGTTAAATAAATAGGAGGTGTTAAACGAGATACTTATTTGTTAAGTAAATAAGTTATAAAAAAGATATTGACTTAGGAAATAAATAAGTTATAAAAAGGGATTATTTATTTAGAGAATGAATAAAGAAATATTTGTAAACCATTTACAAATAAAATAGAAAGAGAAATATGTGTAAAAACATTTACAAATAGGTTATAAAGGATATTAGTTTGTTAAATAAATAGGATAAGAAAAGAATATTTATTTGTTAAATGAATAGAATAAGATAAAAGGAATATTTGATTAGAAAACAAATAAGATATTATATGAGGAATATTTGCAACACATTTGCAAATAAAGTTGAAAAGGAAATATTCGCAAACCATTTGCAAATAGAATAGAGAAGGGAATATTTGCAAACCATTTGCAAATAGAATTTAAAAGGGTAATATTTGTAAACCATTTACAAATAAAGATTTAAAAAGGAAATATAGGTAAAAGGCATTTTGAAAATAAATAGATTATAAAGGAAATATTTATCTTTGGATAAATAGATATATATAAGTTTGAACTTATATATGAAGAAGTAAACAGATAAAAGGAGTAGATTGATTTATAAATGATATTTATAAATTAAGTTAAATATTTATCATTTGGATAAATAGAATATACAAGTCAAGACTTATATAAAGAAGTAAGAATCGATTTCAACATCGATGTTTGAAACTGAATAAGGACAAAGAGTTAATCAGTTAGGGTTAACCAGTTAGAGTAAAACCATTAGGGTTAACCAGTTAGGTTAAACCAGTTTGAGTTAAATCGAATTAGAGTTAATAGATAGAGTTAAATTGAATTAGAATTAATCGATAGAGTTAAATCGAATTAGAGTTAATCGATAGAGTTAAATCGAACTAGAGTTACTGAATAGAGTTAAATCGAACTAGAGTTATTCAAATGGAGTTAATCGAATTTAGTTTATTCGAATAGAGTTGAAATGAGTTAATCGAATTTAGTTATTCGAAGAAGTGAATCGAATCAGAAATATTCGAAGTGAGATAATCGAATCAGAAATATTCGAAGAGAGTTGATCGAATCTAGTTATTCGACAGGAGTTAAATCAAATAAGATTTATTCAAAGAAAGAGATTATCGAATATAAGTATTCGAAAGTAAGCAAATCGAATATAAGTTATTCGAATAAGAGTTAATCCAGTGAGAGTTATTAGGTTGGAGTTATTCAAATAAGAGTTATAGATTAGAGTTAACCAAATATGAGTAAATAAATAAGTCGTCGTTATATTATTCGAGTTAGGTAATAAAAATCATATTAAAGATAATATATTTCGGATGCAGGAGATTATAACACCATTGTTATAATCACGTAAACTTGGAAAAGAAGGGGGTTCGTAACTAGAATCCGAGGGTTCATAAGGAAGTGTTAAAGAGTTAAAAAGGTGAATCTTATCTATTTCGAGATTTGAAAGGTGGTTCAGTTAAGGTCTGAGAGGTAGCTATACCCCAACTTGATTGACTTCGTTCTTAATTAGGAAATGGTTACGGTTCGAGTGTGAAGTGGTTAAGTGGATTTAGTAATTTAGTATAGTGGTTTGAGTTGTCATCGCAAAATAGTTTTAAACATCTGTTTAAATCCCAATTAAGAAGTTTTGGAAATGTTTTCCAAACGAGAATTAGAAATGTCTTTCTGATAATAGAAAATAAGAATTTAGAATATATGGGAACAGGAGATAAGTAAATTAATGAAATAAAGAGATAAATGTTGAATGATGATTGATCGTTATAATTTCATCCTGGAAATAATATCGTTGTTTGCACACCTGTTTTTATTTGATGGTTAAATCACAGACTATCGGAGTTTTGACCATTTTAACGTTGTTAATATGGAGAGACCGGTTGGATTATTATCCAAAGAACCACTCTGTATTGGCATAAGCGTTGCGAATCACATATGCCAAAGAAAATTGAAGATGGAGTAAAGTGCAAGGGCTATTGTATAAGTCTTAGATAACATTGCCTAAGATGGACGTACTGAATTGAGCCTTTGATTCATCATGTTCCTGGATGACTGTAACAACCCGTAAAATCTGGGCCAGTTTAAAATTTTTAGTTTGGCAATTTTAGCGAATTTTGATTATTTGAAATGAATTATTTTAAATAATATCGTCGATAAATTTATTTTGAAAATAATTCGAACGTATATATTTATACGCGTCGTCGTTAGAATATTAATATTTATATATAATTATAAATAGAATTGAAAATGGCGCGGTAGTTCGATAATTCGATTTCAAACTTCAATTGAATGTACCGGGTGCAAAACAATCCGGATTTTAGTGAAACCAAAAATAATGGAATCTAATAGTGAATATCTTTCCAACGAATCCGACCAATTGAGATTTCATAGCGGGAATCAAAAGATATGTCCAGTTGAAAATTCTGAATAGTCGCTATGGAATTCAGGCCCTTAAAAATGGACATTTTGCAAACGACCTCGGATTTCGACGAAACCAGTTTTGTTGGGTCCGTGATGTTAAGTTATTGCTAGATTCCAAATTTCGTAATTTTTCGAATCAATATGTGAGCGTGGGAAAAGAAAACGCGTTTGACCAGTTTCTGTTGAATTTAATCGACTGGAAATTGGCCATTTTTCAAACGGTCTCAGAATTCGACGAAACTAGTTTTGTTAGGACCGTATCGTCAATACGAAACTAGAAAATATTTTTCTGGAATTTTTCTAGTTAGTATGTGACCCCGGTAATTTGAAATGTACGTTTAGAATTCAATAAAGTGATTTAAATGTAAATTTAACGGAAACTGATTCAAACGATAGAATCAGCTTGCGATACATATCCCATTGTGTTCGGAATGGGGGTAAAACGCTAT
Source organism: Allium sativum (assembly GCA_030737875.1). Lineage (NCBI taxonomy): Eukaryota > Viridiplantae > Streptophyta > Magnoliopsida > Asparagales > Amaryllidaceae > Allium > Allium sativum. The sequence continues at coordinate 613,710,948 of CM060926.1, forward strand.
GGATGACAGGCGGTGGACCTCGATTAGAGGTCGTATGTAAAAGTCAACTTTTTGAATTTTAAATTAATAAAAAAATTAATTAATTTTTCTCTCTCTCCTCCCCTTTATTATTGCTCGGGCCCCCCCCCCCCGATTCAAAACCCTTTCTGGAGGAAAAAAAAAAGAAAAAAAAAAAGAGACGGAGGCGGAATCCATCGCGCCCCTAGGCGGCGGCGACCACCGCAGCTCCCCCATCGAAACCCCACCCCCCCAGTGCCGCGGCGAGCCACCGAAGCACCCCCCCCTATCGCGAAGCAACCCCCCTGAATCGACTGTAGCCGCCCCCCCCCCCCCCATTCGTCGAACCACCTGACGAGGACCGAAGCCCACCTCCAGCCACCTCCCTGACGAACTGCGAACGCCAATACCCCCCCCTCCTTCGTAGGTTATAGGTAAGTCATTTTACTTTACTTTTTTTATTTATTATTATTTTATTTTATTACTGTTTTTAATCTGAAAATAAACTGATTTTGTTAAATATTAAAAACCGATTTTTATGTTTTTAAATTCTGATTATAAGATGATTTAAAACTGATTTTATAAAAGGATTTAAACTGATTTTTTTTTTTAAGTATATAAAACTGATTTTTATAAGTAGAAATTATAGATTTTTATCATTTTAAAGTTAAGTTTTTATTAATAAAAAGGTTTGATTTTTATTGGTTAAAAAGATTAGATTTTTCTTTTTCTCTTAAAACTTTGATTTTTAATCATGAAAATATGATTTTTATTCGAAGGAATTTTGAATTCGTAGGAGGTAGAAAAAGTTTAGAATTTTGTTGTAGGAAAAATAAGATTTTTGACGAGATAAAAATTAGATCTTAGCGGCTTAAAAATATAATCTTTATATTCAAAGTAGAGGTTTAAAAATATAATCTTTATATATGGAATAACGATGTAGAAAAATATGATTTTTATATATTGAACTTCGAAATAAAAATATGATTTTTATATATTGAACTTCGAAATAAAAATAGGATTTTTATATATTGAACTTCGAAATAAAAATATGATTTTTATATATTGAACTTCGAAATAAAAATATGAATTTTATATATTGAACTTCGAAATAAAAATTCGATTTTTATATATTGAATAGCGAAGTAAAAATATGATTTTTATATATTGAACTTCGAAATAAAAATTCGATTTTATATATTGAATAACGAAGTGAAAATTCTATTTTTACAAATATGAAATAGCGATGAAAATTCTATTTTCACAATATGAAGTTAGCGATAAAAATATGATTTTTATATAATAAAGGATATAAAAATGTGATTTTTTATATACAGTGTATACGGGCAACGATGGTGATAAAAAGGCGAGTAGGCGAAGATTTCCTGCATTAGAAGAGCCATGGAGCTAGGATAGCTATAGGTGAGAACTTCTCACCTTTCAATTTTATTTCTAGTTATATATATATATACTAGGATGCAGACGGTGCTTAGTAGCACCCGACACAATTGTCCACAGACCATGGACTTGTTTGTTTGGCTGTTTGGTTATTGATTGTGATATTGGTTTGAATGTGGTTTGTGGTGTGAAAAATCGAATCGATAAATTGGTTAGGATTAGACGTGCGCCGTTATAAGGCGAAGGAGTAAGGCTAGGTTAGACTCTTACTCCAAATTTTGTGGTTTGCATAATGAAATTGATTTGATTGATGTGTGAATGGCGTGGGCCTTCACTAGACCGGGGATAAGGCTAGGCCTTGTCCCGTTTCTAGTATCGTACCGTTATGCCGCCGAAATTTTCTAAAATATGTTAGAAAAATAAAAATATCATTTTATTGAATAAATGAATTGAATAGAAATTCATAGGTTGAAATAAAATGTTTTATCGTTAAAAATATAATTTTTAACGTGAATATGAAAATAGTGAAGTGAATAAATAAATATTCATTTACAAACCAGATGGTTTGTTTATGTACACTTATTTGAATGACATTGATTGGGACGATAAATTTTACACATCGCCCAACTGCACAACTAAAATCTGTGTTTGATTGTTTGAAACCCCACACGGGTGTTGGGATGAAATATGAATTTCACTCATCCTGATTGATTAAATATGTCGATCGATTGATTGACAGGCTGTTATGAGCGTTGAATATCTATATTTGATGCTTATACAGTGTAGTGCACTTTGGTTGATGGTTGATTATTTTCAATGTTATTATATACATGTGTTGTATGAAAATCCATATAATTAATTTTATATGGTAATTGATTGGGCCTCATTCCAATCGTGAAAATAAAGAATATTTTGATAATAACAAATATTTTGATAATAGGAAATATTTGAAATAGAATATTTGAAAATAGAAATTTATGAAGCCGTGTTGATTAGATTGACGCCATTTTGACGTAAACGATATTTATATCGATTTTATTCATTTTAAAATGAATATTGAAAAGTAATCTCGAAATCGAATATTTCGAAATGAATTGAATTGAAAACGATTTCGAAATGAATTGAATTGAAAACGATTTCGAAATGAATTGAATTGAAAACGATTTCGAAATGAATTGAATTGAAAACGATTTCGAAATGAATTGAATTGAAAACGATTTCGAAATGAATTGAATTGAAAACGATTTCGAAATGAATTGAATTGGAAACGATTTCGAAATGAATTGAATTGAAAACGATTTCGAAATGAATTGAATTGAAAACGATTTCGAAATGAATTGAATTGAAAACGATTTCGAAATGAATTGAATTGAAAACGGTTTCGAAATGAATTGAATTGAAAACGATTTCGAAGTGAATTGAATTGAATATGAATTCAAATTGAATTGAAATTTGAATTGAATAGAAATGAATTTTAAAACGAATTTATAAAGAAGAATTCAATTTTGCTTTGAATTGAAATGGAAGTTGAAATAGATTTTGAAACAAATTTTAAAACTATTTATATAATTCGTTTTAAATAGAAATCGACGAAATATATATTATATATATTATATATATAATATAATGGCCTGAATAGAACGCGCCGCGCCGCGGTAGTTCGTGAATTTCGACCATTGATTTCAAACGGACAAAACGGGAGATCCGACCGTCGGATTCTCCTAAAACCGGAACCGTTGGGTTCGTATCGAAAAGAGCTTTCTAGCGAATGTTAGAAATTTGAAATCTAACGGTTGGATTTGGAATTATGTCCAAATCAAATTTGGAAAAGGTCGCTGTAAGTGCAGTTCGATGGCCATTGATGGAAATCGACTGTACGGGCCTTGATAAAATTATTAAAAATAGTAATAATTTGTGTAAAATCATAAGAAATGATTTGTGAAGATTTGGGATGAAAAACTCCATATTTGAAAAGATAAAAATAGATTTTTATCGAAATGAACTAGTTTTGAACTAGAATTATAATTCTATTTATTTTTAAATAAATAAATTGAATTTGAAAGGGGTTTTAAAAATAACCAGAATTTCCAATGATTGCATTGGAGTGGATTTGAATCGAAATTATCTTCGGAATATTTCGGTGTTGGAATTCGTGATTATACAGGTGTTGTCATGGAAATTTGAAAGATATATATTTATATCGTTATTTCCAATACGACATTTGTTAGTCGTAGAATTTGATATTGAATATAAGCCGATATATTTTCTGTTCAGAGCCTTGTATTTAATATCAAATGTGATTTGGGGTTTGTCGTGAATGGTGTCTTCACTAACACTGTTCTTGAACCCAGTTGAGAAAAGATTAAATCTTTTTATTTAGATTTAATGAAGTGTACCAATTAAATAATATTTAATTGGAATTGAATTGATATTGATTTTTGGGTTTATCGTGAACAGTGTTTTAAATAACACTCGTTCTTTAACCCAATAATTAATGGAATGTGATTTTGGGTTTATCGTGAACCGTGTTTTAAATGACACTGATTCTTTAACCCAGTCGAAGATTAAAACTAAGTGGAGTTTTAATGAATCTTTAATTAGATTGTAAAAGTCGAAATGGAGTATCGCCAGTTTTACTCCAGACGTTAGTTAGATCTTTAATTAGATTTGAACGTGAAATGGTAATTGAATTTACCGATAACACCGTGGTGTAAGATATGAAGTATTACCAGTTTTTACTTCATGGGATGAATAGGTTGGGATTGGGAAATTAAAACCAATGATTACTTCGGTAAGGTTCGCTAATTCCGACTAGTTTTGAATTGATATTCAAAAGATCAGATTAAAGAATAAATTCAAGAAATTTATCTTGGATAAAATTAATGGGAACCTTTCCCTATGAATGTGAAATTTAGAAACTAACTGTCGGTTAGCTAAGCAGAATGGTTTTCTGGATATTGATCTGATGTTGGTTTCGGCCTTCGGGGTTAATATTTGGGGAATTATTCTCTTGATTAATTTACGGTTAGTGACTAATGAATTGGAATGAGGCGTATGTTGTGTTTGTGTAACACTTTTGTAATATATACGCGAGTTATTCGGAAAGACCGGGTTTATCCCATTCTGAATAACTGATACGACGATAAGTCAAAGATGAAGACGGTGGTCGAAGACCGGAGGTCTTCACGTCGTTTGGGTAATTACTGATGATCTTGATTGGGCTGTACACCCAAGAAGATGGAAACAGTTAGTGATCGTCCAGACGTACTTGGAGATCGATGGATATGCGGGGTACTAGGTGCCTCCGGTTTCGTTCAGACCCAGAACGGACTTGTAAATGGACTGTGTGTCTGACATCGGATTTCATTCTGTGTGACTGATATCGGTTGCATAGGATGGTTTGCCTGTGGGGCATGCTAAGATGCAAATGATTAAGGCTTCTGTTGAAAAGCAAAGTCTTGTGGTGATGATCAAAGCACGGCCTTTGTGGCGTAGCTTTGTGTAACGTTTACCTCGCGTGTTTCACACCAGGTATGAACCAAAAACGGGAGACGGACCTCAGGGGGGACATGCGTTTTCTTTCTAGCTAGAAGTGGCGTCAGTGGTTTTACACGCCCTGACGAGTTTGACTTATGTGGTTGTTGCTGTTGGGAGGCGCCTCGGATTGATCGGTCGTTCTCGAACCGATGGAGTCATTCGTTGGCTCAGTTACGCCCCAAAGGGCGGAGAAACGCATTGTTCAGGCATTATAATCCACATCGGTGGACCGGCCCTGAGGATCCAAGGTACGGTTGCGGCTGTGCCTGAGACTCGGGCTAGACAGTCTCGAATCGGTTGAGGACTATCTTTTGCCTCGGTTCATAGATGGAAATCCAATTTCCAAATACGTGACATTTGCGGTTTTAATTGTAAACCTATATATGGCGACATAGTGGTATGGGTCATTCATGCCGCCTATGATTGATACTTATGATTTGAAGTTGTTTTATACACTATGCACTTATAATAGTATCAAATGATTTGTTTTAAACGTATCAAGCATGCTTTGGCTGTTATAAGGTAAAAACCCTATCCCCCGGCTTGCGTTGCATTGTGTGATAGGACCTGGGTCTTATAACAGCTTCATTTTTCTTTATTTAGCATTGCGCTGTTTGTTTTATGCACTGGTATTCTTGGGAGGAAACCCGTTCCGTGTTATACGGCGTGGTCCCTTGATTTACCTAGCTTTAAAATAAAGATTAATAACTGTTTTAGTTCTCACACCAGTCCCATGACTGACCTGGAGTTTATTGTTTTGACCTAAACTCTGGGTGCCTCTATTTTGACACGGGCAGCTAGTAGTTTTGGTTTTGCAGATTTATATTCACAGGATCCTGGTTTACAGCTGGAACGATATCCGGAAAGCTTTGTATCCGTATATCTCCTTCTAGTTGTGTATTGTATTATTTTCCGCTGCTATGTATTTAAATGTAATTTAAATCTCGAATATTTCTGTGTAATATTCATTTATACTCTGTATATTCTTGTATTCTGATGCATTGTTGTAATATACATTGAAATGTTCTTTTATATGCGTTCTGTTGTGGCTTGTTCTCAAACGATAGGGCGTTTCGAACGGTCTGGGTCGGTTTAGCGACTGGTTCGGACCGAGCGAAATTCCTTGCCGTCACAATGACTTGTATGGATGAATGTCTGACAGAGCATTTCAAGAAAGGTCACGTACATTGGTTTCTTCAACCGTACCAAGAGTGGAAGCGGAGAAGGAAACTTCTTTAGCTAACACGTAATGTACTGTTGTAGACGTCAATTAGTGATTTTCGATGGATCTGACAATGTGGCATTCGAAGTGAATTTGACGTGATGATAAAGCGTAACCTCAAGCCTCATCAACCGGGAAATGACAAAAATCGGGCAGGTAGCATGGCTATGTAGGTCACATCTATTAGGGTGTATAATCACCTGATCTAGAGTTTCATTTACTTCAAAAAAATCTATTGTTGATGCTGTCCCATTCGGGAAACGGTTATTGATCCTAACCGTTGGTGATATACATTCGATACACTCAAGCGAAATGAGTGGTCGGTCACGTGTGGCCGGGTTGCAAGATGTTCTTGTTGAACCCAATGTATTCCTTTCTAGAGGTAGACTAGCGAAAGGTGGTTCCATACCTTGTCAAAGTGGGAGATCCATTATCCAATACGTGCTTGCGGTTTTGATTGTATACTATATATGTAGAACGTGAGATGAAAGCGTTTCTGCTAGATGATTATTATATTGTGGTTGATAGACACTATTATAATATCAATGAGTTTGATATAAAGATTATTTTGGATTCTCATAAGGGAAAAACCCGTTCCGTTATATGGCGTGGTCTTATGAGATATCATTTACTTATTCAAACTGTTTTAAACTGTTTTACTCATACCAGTCCCATGACTGACCCAGAGTTTATCTTGTTTTGTTTTCCCTAAACTCTTGGGTGCCCAATTTTTTACGGGAAGTCAAGTAGTCGGGATTTACAGATATACTGGAAGAGCTTGGAGCAGGAGACTCAGGATTATATAGCTATAGTTATTTCCGCTGTGTTGTAAGTGTTGTACTCTGAAAATGTTATTGTATACTTATACTGATTTTATTTCAAAGATATGTTATATATATATGTTATTCGTTCCGCTGTGAGGTTCGTGTTATTATGTTGTTGTTGTTGTTGTTCTATTCTAAGTTTCTATCTTATCTATCCTCACCCACTGTTTTCTTTCTGTTAGTTTTCTGATTTTCCAGTGTAATTGGGGTTGGACATGTGTTATTTGGTCAACTCAAATTGGACTGGAATTTCGGGTCACTACAGTTGGTATTAGAGCTTAAGGTTAAGAGAATTACCTTGGCTCTGTGGCGTGACTCAGTAGAGATGGGGTTAGTAATACCCTAGATTGAGTTGAGTGTATATATATGAGTGAACGTATTTGTTATTGATATAAAAATTTGTTTTATATTGTGGAGATTTATTGGTTGAGTTGTTTATGGATTCTGGTCAATCAGTTTGATCCACTGTATCGGTAGGAGTTACTAAACACTTGAATACGATGAACCGACACTGTATGTTTTGAAAAGAGGGTAAATAAAATAATTTTACCCAAATTAGATTTTTGATATAAAGGATTTATATTGAAATGATTATAATATATTGGATGGGTTGGCCACTATTATAATCGAATAAGATTATAAAATGCGAAATGGTTATGTAAATAACCAATCAGAATTCATATAAGAAAGAAATATGAAAGCAATTGAATTGAATCTGAATTTAAAATTGAAATTGAATTAAAATTCTGGAAAATTGGATAAGTCTTTGTAAATGGATTTGGATTAAAAATATATGTAAATTTTAAGATCCTGGAGATTTTAAATTGTTTTACAGGCATGGTGAATGGTATTTTGAAAAGACTTCAAAATAGAAATGATTTAGAAATGGTTTTGAAAAGTGATATAGTACTGAACTCACTTCTATTGCTGGAAAATAATTCTGATAATGACTGCAACATAATCAGTGTTCATTTTCGAGTTCTAAGTGACGGATTACTACCAAAGAGATTGTTTTTGAATTTGTTTTGGGAAAAACAAGTTGTGTTGAGATTTCAAAAAGGAAAAGTTGATTTTTGAAAGAGGTAAACTATTTAAAAACTCCCAGGAAGAAAATTGTTTGAATTAAAAACAAATTTAAATAAAAATTTGTGAAAACCAATTGAGATTAAAATAAAGCCAGTTAAGTGGTAATAGAAATTGAATTGAAATGGAATGATATCGAGTAAAATGGATTTTGAATATACTTGGACTTAGGTGTGCAAATGGATTGATTTTTGAAATTAAAATCAAGATCTGAGTTATGAGATAAAAGTAACTGGCGAGAGAAATTAACCAGTTAATGAAAAATGTGGATGGAACTTAACTTGGTTAAGTATACTAGATTGGTGAGTTAAGGTTCCGGATTTAGAAGAATCCGACTGTCGGATCTTCCATTACGCCAATCTGAAGTTAATGGTTGAAATTGCGCGGCGCGTTCTATCAGGCAATTATATAAATATATATAATATAAATATCATCGATTTCTATTTAAATCGTTTTATAAAATATTTATAAATTCGTTTAAAATGATTTTAGCTTCATTTTCAATTTTAAATAGAAATTGAATATTCTATTTCTAAATTATAATATTTCCAAAATATTATATTTCGAAATCAGTTCCCTTTTATATTCATTTTAAAATGAAATAAATCGATCGATAAACCCGTTCGGGTTAAAAATGCGTTTCTACTTAACGCTGCTTCACATTTCTTTTCTTTACTGAATATTATTTAAAATATTCATTATTAAAAATATTCTTTATTTTAAAAGATTCTTTATTTTAAAATATTCTTTATATTAAAAGATATTCTGAATCAGAATGCGACTCAATCAATTACCATACAATTTCAGTTGTATGGATTTCATACATCGCATGTATATATATAACAATAATGATACATAATCACTAAGCAATCCATTCACAACCAGAGTGAAATTTATAATTGTGTGAGCATTAAGATAAATAAATAAATAACGCTCAACACAAATTGTCAATCCATCGATTGACATAAAGTTAAATATTGGGACAAGTGTATGTCATCCCAACACCTGTGTGGGGTTTCCAAACAACAACAGTTCATCTAAATATATTATTGGTTAATAAGTTTAACCAATTATTATCTAACATGAATATAATCTAAATAATTGACATGTTTATTTGACATGAACACGATCTAAATATATGACATTTTAATCTAACATGACCATTATCTAATGTAGCATTCCTATATAAAATGTTATTTTTACCTAATGTCACATTTCTATCCAAAATGTCATTTCAATCTAATACAACGTTTCTAATAAGAATGATATTTTTATCTAACATTACATTTTATAATAAAAATGATGTTTTCATTATAACCTCACATTTTGTAACAAAATGATGTTTTCATTCTAATGTAACATTTGTTAACAAAAATGTTATTTTAATCCTGATACCACATTTTATAGCCAAATGTTATTTTAATTTCCAATGTAACATTTTAGATCAAAATGTTACTTTAATATTAATACAACATTTTATAAACAAATGTTATTATAATTATCAATGTAACATTTTCTAACAAAATGTTCTTTTTATTCTCATGTACATTTTCTAACCAAAATGTCTTTTTTTTTTCTTAATTCTCAAGTACATTTTCAAACCAAAATGATGTTTTTAATCTAAATAAACATTTTCTAAACAGACACTTTCTATCAAAAATGATATTATTATTCTAGCATAACATTATTCTGAATAGTGACATTTTCTAGTAAGGATGCAATTTTTATTCTAATGCAACATTTTTATACTAAAAATGTAACTTTATTTCTAATATAACATTTTAACAAAAATGTAACTTTAATTCTAATATAGCATTTTAACAAAAATGTTACTTTAATAAATGTTTTGTTCGCATCTAAATACAAACAAAAATGTAGCTTTAATTAATGTTTTGTTTGCATCTAAAATTGCAAACAAAAATGCAACCTTTATTTCTACCTTTTATTTGCATCAAAGAATGCAAATAAAAACTCAAATTTTTTTTATTTGCATCAAAGAATGCAAATAAAATATAACTTTTTATTTCAATGTTTATTTGCATCAGAGAATGCAAATAAAAGTATAACATTTAATTTCAAGTTTATTTGCATCAAAGAATACAAATAAAAGAAAAACTTTTTGATTCAATGTTTATTTTTCCATTTTAAGATAACACCATGATTTGGTTTCACTATTTGGTTACAACAAAAATGATACATTTTAGTTTTCAATCTTTCCATCACAACAAAATGATATATTTGCTTCCGACAATTTTGTAACAAAGGTAACATATTTGTTTTCATCATTTTATAATAACAAATCGACCTATTTCTAATTCAACTAATTTGATGAACAAAAATGTAACTTTCGATTCAGCTATAATCTAATCAACAAAATGTTAATCTTTGTTTAACCATAATCTAATTAACAAAAATGTTAATTTCAACACAACTTATACTGACAAAGTAAAAGTTTTATTTTGTCAATTTTGATCTAACATGAATGGCAAGACTATTTTGTCAATTCTAATATGACAAAAATATTCCATCAAGTTAACAAATCAACAAGCATCATCAAACAATTTTACATCCAATCACTAACATTCAGCAAAGTATTACAACGCATGTGTAACACTAACATTATGATTAACAAGTTTAATTATATAAATAAAGGAATAGAATTTCTCACCTTGGTTTGAAGCGTATTTAAAAATTCTAAAGGGTCCAGGATCTGTTCCAATCTCTTTTAAAAAAAAATGGTGTTCGACGACACGGTTCCATTATCCCAAAAATAGTTTAATTCTGAAATCGTACGAATAAGATATGAATTTCATAATTTAATTTATATTTTGCAACACTAATAGGTGTTAAGATTTATTAAAATATACCTTCAGTATTATAGTCGTGTTTTTCAACTTTTGTTCAAAACTTCAGATCGATTTTGCGGGCGATTGGTTGCATGAGGGGACGATAGGGCTTCATGGGGTTGTCGGGCTCGGAGAAGCGCCGCCGCGCCAGGAAGGATGTGGTGTCTGATCGCCGGAGGTGGGCAGGCGGAGGGTCGACGCGGGCAAGGTTGTGGGGTGCGGTTCTGGCGCTACAGGTCACGATAGAGGTCGAACTCCATATGGATGGAGAGAACTTCAAAAGTCTCAACTGGAAGGAGGTCTAAAACTTAGTGGATGAGGAGAAAAAGGGGGAAAAATGGAGGGACGTCAGCCATGGATATGAAAGGTTCAGTGGCGGCTGATGAATAGTGTTAGGGTTTGGAAATGATTCCCCACCTTATTTATAATATTTTAATATTAATTAATCCTATAAAGGCCCGTCCTGATACGAACTCCAATTCAGGCCCAATGACAGACACTCCTAGCTAATAACCCCCGTTCCGGATCCAATGAACCATGTCCCATCAGCCCAAACAAAAATTTTCAGCCATTTTTCTTTAATTTAAAATTTAAATCATTTATTTAATTAATTCAATCTTACATTTAAATTCATCGGGGCCACATACGAACTCTAAAAATTACAGAAAAACTATTTCTGTTTATGTTTTGATGATACGGTCCTAAAAAGATTAATTTCGTCGAATTCCGAGATTGTTTGAAAAATGGCCTTTTTCAAGTTGATTAAATTCAACTGAAATTGACAAAACACGTTTTCTTTTGCCACGCTCACATATTAAATCGAAAAATTATGAAAATTGAAACCTAGCAATAATTTGACATTCCGGTTCCAACAAAAGTAGTTTCGTCGAAAACGGAGGTCGTTTGAAAAAATGGCTATTTTTAATATTAATATATATATATATATATTTTTCTACAACGACTATTCTGAAAATTAAACTGGGCATAACTTTTGATTTCTGTTATGAAATTTCAATTTTTCGGATTCGTTGGAAAGATATTTTTATATAGATTTACATATTTTTGGTCTTGCTAAAATTCGATTTATTTTGCATCCTGAATATTCAGCCAAAGTTCAAGTTCAAATTTTCAAACTACCGTGCTATTTCTAACTCCTTTTATAATTAAAATAAATATATTCGTTCTAACTTCAATTAAAATAAATTTTTAGTCATTATTTAAAATAAATTATTTTAACTATTTAAAATCCATTAAAATTTCTAAAATAAAAATTTTAAATTGGCCCCAAAATTCCGGGTTGTTACAGTCTCCCCCACTTAAAATCTTTTCGTCCTCGAAAAGAAATGGAACTAGAAGTTGCTTAATTAACCAACTCAATTTTCTTTTTTTTATTTTATTTTTTCAATAATTTTATTAGCTGATTAACTTTTCAAATATAACCTTTATTTATTCAAAAATCATATTTTCTAAAATCGGATTATATATATAATCACAAATACATTAATTATAAACTTGTTACTCTCAACTTGTTCTAGGGCATTTCTTACCCCATCTCTAACGAGTTCTCTCATTCTAGGATACTACTGATCCTATCTGAGTATTATTATTGGATATAACTAAACCAATCTCTGATGAGTCCTTTGTTCAGTTCTAATGAGATGTACCCCAAAGATTTGAGCTAACCAGAGCTCTGATACCAACTGTAACGATCCGCATTTTGCTCGACCTTAATCGATCGCTAAATCGATCAAAATCGTTCAAAACCCGCATACGTTAACTTTGAGCACACAACACATCAGAACAGATAACAACAGACTTTTATTACATCATATAATAATGTTACATCAGAGTACAGAATATCAGAGTACATCGAAACATATTACAGCGGAAGATAAATTTATAATAATCTAAGACAATACACAGCGAAAGACCTTCTATGCTCTGGACACAGCTTTAAGCTTCGATCCAGGATCCTGCTCAAGAGATAAATATCTGCAAAAAGCTACTCGACTGCCCGTATGGAAAAGACGGCACCTGAGTTTGCAAAGTGAAACAAACTACAGGTCAGTCATGGGACTGGTATGAGAAATCTTACTTAAACTATCTAATAAAAAAAGGCTAATCACAGGACCACGCCGCTAACCCGGAACGGGTTTACTCCATTAGATTGCCAGTGCATAAATAAAGTAAATCGTTAAACAACACAATGCTTTTTATAAAAATGAAACCATTATAAGACTCAAGTCCCATCACACAATGCAACGCAAACCGGAGGATAGAGTTTTACCTTATAATGGTCAAAAATGTTTGATACGATAAAAGGGATTTGATATTATTATAGTGTATATATGTTTTAAAACATTTCAATCATAATGTTAATCATAGACGACATAGCTACCATATACTATGTCGCTGTACTAGTAATACAATCAAAACCGCATGAGTCGTATTGGAAGTTGGATTTCCATCATGAACCAAGGCAAAAGATAGTCCTTACCGAATTCGAGACACTCTTGCCCATGCCTCAGGATACAGTCGCAACCGCACCTCGGTCTTCAGGGCCGGTCCACAAATATGTTAGTGGATTGGTAATGCCTGAACAATACGTTTCCCTACCCTATGGGGCGAAAATAGAGCCACTAGGGACTCAAATAACCGAGGCGCCTCATTCCATCATCCGCATAAGTAAAAATGTCAGGCCTTGTAAAAACCATGACACCACTTCTAGCTAGAAAGAAACGTATGTCCTCCCTGCAGTCCTTACTCCCATTTCTGGTTCATACCGAGATGTGAGGCTCGCGAAGTAACGCAATACACAAAGCTGTGCTATTTAAAGCTATGCTTTGATCATCAACCACAAGGCTCTGCTTTTCAACAAAAATCTTGATCATTTGCATCTTGGCATGCCACATTGTCAATCCATACCATACCATTGATTTCCACCAATATATAACCTCTGAGCTCGTACGTCTCAGAGAAGAGTGTTAAGCAAGAGAATAAATTCTCCGCCACCAGCAGATATATATTTAGCAGCGATCAACGAATACAGTATAAAGGAATACAATGTCAGACATACAATCCATTTACAAGTTCGTTCTGAGTCTGAATGAAACCGGAGGCACTTTATACCTCGCATATCCAAGCAATCAACAATACATCCGGACAACTACCACTGGAACCTTCTCAAGGCAGCAACTCCAATCAAAGGCATTAGTAGTCCTCATCCATTCGATGTGAAGATCACCGGTCTTCAACCACTCTTTATCTTCGACTTTTAATCGTCGTAGTAATTATTCAGAATGGGTCAAACCCGGTCTTTCCGAATAACTCGCGTTTTTTATAATAAAAATCAAGTGCTATAAAAACACATCATACGCCACATTCCAATTCATAATATTCTTTTAATCAGATATTCACATTATAGGGTAAAGATTCCCATTAATTTTATCAAAGACAAATTCTTTCAAATTTATTCTTTAATCCCCCTTTAAAGATTCATTAAAACCCCAATTTGGTTTTAACATCCAAAATCATTACTTTATGATTATTCAGATTTAAGAAATAAATCTTATCTTTAACCGGGTTGAAGAACAAATGTCATTTTAAAAAAAACATTGTTAAACCCAAAATCATCTTCCATTAAATATGGAATTTTCACAGAAATCAAATCAATATATATAAGCGATATACATTTCTGTATCAAACCAATAATATAAAAGGAATAACGGCAAAGCCTTTTATATTCCATATATAGTAGCGGTCTTCTCACTACAAGAAAAATCGCATTTAGCAACGGCAGTTTTCCGCTTCTAATCCGTCGCTATACTGGCTTTACCGACGGATTTCCTATATAACTTGGTGGTCGGTAAAAACCACGACAGTAATAGTGTCAGATTTTAGCGACGGAATATAGCAAGAGTTTTTCAGCAGTTTTCCGACATTTTACTATTTATTTAATAAAAATATAATTTTATTTATTAATTTAATTTTAATTTATTTACCGACTATTTACCGACGGATAATTAACTTATAATAAGTTATTATTTATGTAAGGAGTTGGTAATCCCTTACTAATTTCCAAGGGATTAGCGACAATTTTTTTTTTAAAATCCATCGATAATTCATTAGTATCCGAAATGATTTGAATTTGAATATTCCATCAAATGCATATACATACACACTATATGTTAATAGTTCACCAAATCAACAACATAATCATTTAGAATAAGTTAACATATAAAAATCATTGATTTAGACATTGATAATTTTTCAAAATTTATTTCGACAAGCATAATTTTTTTTATTGACAATAGCAAAATTACAATAAAACAACAATTCTAATACATACTGTTTAAGTTCCTAAAATCTATGAATTTCCATAAAAGTAAAACTGCACACAAGTATAGCTAGAAAAACACATTGCAGTCTGAAAAAATTGCACAATACTGAAATAGCTTCTTCAGATGCTGCTCCACGACATCTCTCAGAGCTGCTATCCTCAAGATTGAAAACTAATTGTAACTTTCACCATACTGATCATCGGCGTCCACCACATCAACACCCCAGTTTACTAACGCCAAGAATACCACCAGATTAATTGTGATCCTCACAAGATAAATAGCCATAACCAAAGCTGCATGAAAAAACTTGTTCACAGCTTCGAAAGACAATTACTGCACTCGAAAATACATCACTCATCAGTGTGATACATATTCTTCAATAATAGAAAACTATATGTATACCACCTTTATCAAACGACAGTGATAACTTGAATTATTTGAAATGTTGGACAAGCACAACAGCATTCAAAACTACCGTAAAATGATAGAATTGAAACCAAATAGATCTGCAAAACCCAAAAGCAAAAGATCAGTAGCCAAAAACCAAAAAAAAATCTTAAATTGGATTCCTTCTCGTATGTCATTTGCCTGATTCACTCTCTTGAAGGCGTTTCCGCAACTCGTTATTGTGACGGCCCGCCCCGCACTAACCGACCTTTACTCCAAAAGTGCGCTGTACACATGTCCAATTAGCACGGAACGGTCGCCAAAGAAAGGAAAGATGGGAATGAACTAATCAAGGAACCTGTAGAATGTCTCATAGCGCATGGAATAAAATATAATAATAACATACTTGACATAAAACAGGTGAGACAGCGCATAAGCTGATAACTAAAATCAATCATCAGAGCAGCGGAAATCCAAATACAGCTTATTACAATTTTCCAAATTTACTATCTCTAAACAAAAGAAAGCTAAAGTAGAAGATGCACCACCAATGCCCAAGCAGTGATCTTCAACAACACAGGGAGAATACTATGTATATGCTACGTGGAAGCCTCCTGCTCGTCTCCGGATCATCTACCCGTGCATCACCAGCTAACCTGTCTTTAGTCTGCTCGTGTGAGCACCCAGAGTAATAAGAGGAGACATAAAACTCTGGGTCAGACATAAAGCCTGGTATGAGCGATAAGCATCTAAACAAAACAATAACAGGTATACTAAACCATACCCGAACCTGGACCTGCAACCAAAGAGTTAGTACCACATACCGTACAATACTCTAAGGTGCCATAATAAATAGTGTAAGAATACGGGGGTGGGGTGTGCATGTCACAATGATAGCAAACAAATCATCCATAGCAACCATCCTCACATCTCTCACTCAGTGCGTAAAGCGTACGATATCTACCACTTTGGGACACTAGACAAACAGAGGTAACGAAGAATCCCGACTTGTAGAAACCTTGCTATGACCAAGCTAAACATATGGAGTCATGACCAAACATTTCAATGACCCACTTCATTGGTTATAGCCCTTGGTTCTACCGATGCCATAATGGCCCTGAATCCGTCTTCGTACCTCCTACCATAGTGGTCCAAAGCTATAGACGTCGATAACCCCTTGGCACGCGTCCCGCAGCAAAGCCCAACCATGAAGTGAACTCGTTAATTCCCATCTGAATCTTGAGCTCTAACTTCTCATTTGGACTTCCTTTGCATCTCGGGTTATAATCTTCACCTCCGGATCGGTCTTCATTCAGTCTTCTCCTCGGATCGTGCTCCCTTGGATAGTTTGGTTCGTGACGCGCCTCCCCAATCGGATCGGATCGAGTTCCTGCTGGCTCATGGTGCTCCAGCTCCATCGGATCGTGTCGCGTCATACGGATCGCGCCTCAACAGCTCGTGGCACTGGCAACCCATTGGGTTCGGGTCGTGCTACCTCGTCTGGATCGTCGCGCCTCATCTCGGATCGCACCTTCTGATCGGTTCGTGGTCCACCAAGCTGGAGCGATTCGGATCGAGGTACTTCAGTTTGGACACGGCGCTACATCGGTTCGTGGCTTCCGAAGTGGAACGGATCGTGCTCATACGGGGGCGATCCGATCCGGGTAAATTCCTGCACTTCGTTCCAGCGACAGTCTTTCGCCATTCGACGGCGTTTTTGACCAAACTAACACTTCTAAACAATCACAAAACATCTCATACAGTCATAGCAACGTATAGTATCGACCACGAACACCATAACACAAATCATAACATGTAAAGTGGATCAAACATGGTCAAAACCCCAAATTTTCCCTTAAGCATGTTTAAGCAAATCAAGTGATATACTTAGCAAAACTTAATCAAATCGAACCAAACTTCTGTCAGAGGTTTAAAATAACATTTCAGAATTTTAGAATATTTTTTCAGGATTTTATTGTGTAAGAATTTACTAATTATCACTGATCACCCTGATTAACTGTAATTAGTGTCAAAACAATGCTAACCACTCACCTTTGCCACAATAAATCTTTCAGATCTGAAGTGAACCTCTGATTTGCACGAATTCCAATATATAACAGCAACTCTACCTCGGTCCTTGTGCTAATCCTCCTTGATTTGATGCCTCTAAGCCTTAATCCTTGATTAGGAAGTGATCTTGGGTGTTTTAGAGAGATTTAGAGAATGGAGGCCATGGCTAGATCAAGAGGAATGAATAGTGACGGCTGAAAAATAAGAAAAAGGTATTCTCCAAACCCTAACAGCCCTTTTAAACTCCTAATCCCGAAATTCCCCTTTGGGCCTAGCTGTTAATCACCCGGTTAAGCCCAATTAAGCTGTTTTTCACCATCTGAAACTTGTTTCAGCCATATCTCCCAAACGGTGAGTCCGTTTGGCTAATGTGACCACTCTACGGAAAGAGAAACCATCATCCGGAGCCAATGGAAGTGGTTTCGGGTCAAAATTCCTTTCCCGTCAAAATTTATGGCCAAAACAGTGCCAACTAGGGGTAAAATGGTCATTTAAAAATCGGGAAAAATCATGAACATGGGAAATGACCCCAATAGTCGTCTCCCAAAGTTACATGACCATACGACTTCGTCTGTGAAAGAAATAAATATCCTACGATCCTATGATGCGTAGAATACGGGTCGTTACATTCTCCCCCCTTAAGAAATTTCGTCCCCGAAATTCCTTAACCCAAAACATACAAAGGATCCCGCATGCCTAACAACCACACACATCAATCAAACATGCAAAACAAGCAAACAAGCCTATCCTAGCATGCGGAAAACTAAATCGAAGTCAAAATCTTACCAGGCAAAGAGTTCTGGATATGCCTTCCTAATGCTCTCCTCTGTCTCCCAAGTACAATCATTCTCGTCCTCGCCCCACTGAACCTTGACTAGCCTCACCGCCTTCCTTCGAAGTTGCTTCGTATCGTGCCCCACAATACGAATCGGCTTGCGGTTCCCAACCGCCTCAGGTTCTACTTCGAAGTCCTCTAACTGATAAGGTGAAATAGTCATATCTGAGTCGTGAACGAACTTCCTTAGTTGGGAAACATGAAACACATTGTGAACTCCCGCCATTTTCTCTGGTAAGCCAACTCTATATGCCAAATTCCCGACTAATTCAAGAACGGGGAATGGGCCAACGAATCTTGGTGCCAACTTGCCTCTCCTGCCAAATCGTATTATGCTCTTCAACGGAGAAATCTTAACAAACACCAAGTCGCCAACGGAGAATTTTAAGTCGCTTCTCCTCTTATCAGCATAACTCTTCTGCCTATCTTGGGCAGCCTTCATTCGTTGTTGAATGGTCTTGATTTTATCTGAAGTTTCCCTCACCACATCTGGTCTAAGCATACACTTCTCGCCAGTCACTATACAACATGATGTTGAGTTGCACGGTCTTCCGTACAAAGCTTCAAACGGAGCCATACCGATACTGGATTGGTAGCTATTATTATATGCAAACTCTACTAGATGCAAATGGTCATCCCATGATCCACCAAAATCCAATATACATGCTCTCAAGAGATCTTCCAAAATACGATTCACCCTCTCCGTCTGACCGTCGGTCTGAGGATGATATGCGGTACTGAGATGTAACTCTGACCCTAGAGCCTCTTGTAAGCTCTTCCAAAACCCACTAGTGAACAACGGGTCTCAGTCGCTCACAATGCTTTTAGGTACTCCATGAAATCTCACTACCCACTTCATATATAATTCTGCTAACTTAGCTGCCATTCTGGTCGATTTGACTGGTATGAATCTTGCACTCTTAGTCAACCGATCCACAATTACCCAAATGCTATCATGTCCCGATCTAGTCCTTGGTAAACCATCGATGAAATCCATCGAGACTTACTCCCATTTCCATTCGGGAATTTCTAAAGGCTGTAACAACCCACTAGGCTTCTTTTGCTCGGCTTTAACTAGCTGGCAATTCATGCACTTGGATACAAACTTCCCAACGTCTCTTTTCATCCCTTCCCAGTAGTAGGTCTGCTTCATATCTCGATACATCTTATTACCACCGGGGTGTATAGTCAGCTTTGAGTGATGACATTCTCTAAGCACCTCATCTCTCAATCCATTGACATTGGGTACAACAAGCTTTCCATTCTTTCTAAGCCATCCATCTCGATCAAGCCCAAACTTGTTCATCTCCTCCTCAATATCCATCTTTAGCTTGGAGATGATTTCCAATAGGTTAGGATCGTCCCTCTGACTAGAGCCGACCCGCTCAATTAAAGTGGGTCTGATCGTCAAACTTGCTAACATTTCTGGATCCAATTCGCACTTTGGTCTGAAATCAAACCCCGCGATATACTCCAGTTGCTTCCATTCAAGGAACATAGCCCCTAAGCTGGCATGTCTTCTACTCAATGCATCAGCCACCGCATTGCCCTTTCCCGGTGTGTATGCGATGTCAAAATCATAGGAAGCTAAGAACTCTAACCATCTCTGCTGACGGAGATTCAGATCTTTCTGAGAGAAGAGATACTTTAACGACTTATGATCTGTAAACAGATCAAATCTTTCTCCCAAGAGATAGTGTCTCCACATCTTTAACGCGAACACGATCGCTGCCAATTCTAAATCATGGGTAGGGTATCTTCTCTCGTGCTGTTTCAACTGCCGACTTGCATAAGCTACAACCTTACCGCCTTGCATCAATACAGCACCCAGTCCGGTACCACAGGCATCCGTGTATACCGTCATCTCTTCATCCCCCTTAGGAATGACAAACACTGGTGCGCTTGTCAACTTGTCCTTTAGACTCTTGAATGCATTCTCGCACCTTTCATCCCAGACAAAAGCTTGATTCTTCTTGGTCAACTGGGTCAATGGTGCTGCTATCTTGGAGAAACCTTGGATAAACTTACGATAATATCCAGCTAATCCCAAGAAACTTCTTACATCTGTTGCGTTCTTGGGCGTAGGCCAATCTTGTACCGTAGCCACCTTTGCTGGGTCCACGGCAATACCATTCTCTGATACAACATGGCCCAAGAACCTCACTTCCCTCTTCCAGAAGTGACACTTAGAAAACTTGGCTTTCAATTGGTGTTTTCTCAACACCTCCATCGCTACTCTTAAATGTTCCTTGTGTTCTTCCTCTGTCCTCGAATAGACCAAAATATCATCGACGAACACAAGGACAAACTTATTCAACCGATCTCTGAATACCCTATTCATAAGATCCACAAAATATGCCGGGGCATTAGTCAGCCCAAATGGCATAACCAACCATTCATAAAATCCAGACGGCGTTCGAAATGCCGTTTTAGCTATACTCTCAGCTTCCACTCTAAGCTGATGAAAACCTGTCGCGAGATCCAACTGAGAAAATATTCTCGCGCCACTCAACTGATCGAACAAATCATCTATCCGCGGTAGAGGATACTTATTCTTCCTCGTCACTTTATTCAACTCGCGGTAGTCTACACACAAACGAAGGGAACCATCCGCCTTGGTAGCAAACACAACTGGTGCTCCCCATTCAGAAACACTCATTCTGATAAATCCCTTCCTCAAAAGATCGCTGACTTGCACCTCGAGCTCTCGCTGCTCTCTTGGTGCCATACGACGAAGTGGCATCACTATAGGCCTGGCATCCTTTACCAAATCAATACGAAACTCAATCTCTCGGTGTGGTGGAAGTCCGGTCACTTCTTCGAAAACATCCGGATACTGGCCAACCACGGGCAAACCTGACAACTCACTATGCGGAATGTCGAGGGAGTTTAGAAAACTAGCCAATACCCCCTCACTGGGTAGACCACCAAACACTATCCTCCGCCCATCATCCGCTCTAGCTGTTACCAAAAAGCCCTCACAGTCTACCACCACCCCGTATCTTCGGAGCCAATCTACTCCCAAAATATTGCCAAACCCAGTAAAGCCCAAAACAAAGCAATCACAAACAAACATGCATCCATGACTCGATAAGACCACATTACGACAAATCATGCTAAGGCTAGTCGAACCACCAATCGGGTTCGTCACTACTAAAGGTCTATCGACAATCTCGGGCTCCAATCCCAACCTATCTACCAGGTCACTAGAAATGAAAGAACTGGAAGCTCCGGTATCAAACAAAACTCTAACAGGAACATCATAAACAGAAAGCATACCTTGAATGACGACATTCTTTCCCTTCTCCGCCGCTGTTGGGGCATTCGACGAAGAAGGAATAGCATTAAGAGCATATGCTTTCACCATTTGCTTTTCTTTAGGGGGCTGTGGACACTTGTCCTTATGATGTCCCATCTGGCCACAGTTGAAGCACTTCCTATCCACTGGCTTTGCCCGACAATTACTAGCATAATGGCCCTTCTTACCACAGCTGAAGCACTCCACATCTTGCTTATTCTTTTTCTTCTGGTCATCCTTAGTCTGATTCTGCTTTCTCTTATTCTGGGAACCACCCTTGCTTCCACCACTTGCTTGTGGCTTTGGCTCATCTGCGGATGCAACCTCAATCTTCGGCTTAGGGTAGAGACTTTCTGATCTTAATGCTTTCCCCACAATCGATTCAAACGTCTCATCAATGTGGTTAATAAGTCTTCCCCCAAGTACTGATCCAAACCAGTTATGAATTTTTCATTCTTTTTCTCGGCAGTATCAATAAGAGATAACCCATATTTTGACAAAGTGTCAAATTCAGCAATATACTTCGAGACAGCTCTGCCATTCTGCTTGAGCTCCAAGAACTTCTTAAACAGCATTGACTTCTGAGCAGCTGGAATGAACTTCTTGCTAAAGCGAGCCTTAAACTGCTCCCAAGTGATCTGATCTTCGGGAGTAGCTGCCTTTATAGCATTCCACCAATTCATTGCCCACCCTTGCAGCTGACGGGACGCTAGCTTTCTCTTCATCGCATCCTCGATACCCAAATCCTCGAAGATACGTTCGCAACTATCCAACCAATCTTGAACATCCGTGGCCGACTCCGTTCCGTGGAACGGCTTTCCACCAAGGCTAGTATAATCCTTATTCAGCTTGGCGAAGTCGACTCTTGGCGCCTGCACTATTAGACCACCACCATTTCCACCATTGGGAGTTTGCCTCTGTACATCTCTAAGCATCTCTCTCATGAGGTCAGTAAACATCGTCCTCATGTCAGCAGCATTCCCGTTATTGGCCCCTCTACCGGTACCTCTAACATATCGGCTCATCGTCAATCTGAAAAAGGAAACGATTAACGACTCCATAGTGGTGCTAGTGCAGTACGACTTCATCCTTATACTACTAATAGTATATATATATATAGCTTTTAAAAATCAAAATAATCACAAATACGCTCTCCCGTATACGTATATTATCTCTCCCTGATAACTTCCCTAGGTTAACTACGCAACCTAGAGCTCTGATACCAAGTGTGACGGCCCGCCCCGCACCAACCGACCTTTACTCCAAAAGTGCGTTGTACACATGTCCAATTAGCACGGAACGGTCGCCAAAGAAAGGAAAGAAGGGAATGAACTAATCGAGGAACCTGTAGAATGTCTCACAGCGCATGGAATAAAATATAATAATAACATACTTGACATAAAACAGGTGAGACAACGCATAAGCTGATAACTAAAATCAATCATCAGAGCAGCGGAAATCCAAATACAGCTTATTACAATTTTCCAAATTTACTGTCTCTAAACAAAAGAAAGCTAAAGTAGAAGATGAACCACCAATGCCCAAGCAGTGATCTTCAACAACACAGGGAGAATACTATGTATATGCTACGTGGAAGCCTCCTGCTCGTCTCCGGATCATCTACCCGTGCATCACCAGCTAACCTGTCTCTAGTCTGCTCGTGTGAGCACCCAGAGTAATAAGAGGAGACATAAAACTCTGGGTCAGACATAAAGCCTGGTATGAGCGATAAGCATCTAAACAAAACAATAACAGGTATACTAAACCATACCTGAACCTGGACCTGCAACCAAAGAGTTAGTACCACATACCGTACAATACTCTAAGGTGCCATAATAAATAGTGTAAGAATACGGGGGTGGGGTGTGCATGTCACAATGATAGCAAACAAATCATCCATAGCAACCATCCTCGCATCTCTCACTCAGTGCGTAAAGCGTACGATATCTACCACTTTGGGACACTAGACAAACTGAAGTAACGACGAATCCCGACTTGTAGAAACCCTGCTATGACCAAGCTAAATATATGGAGTCATGACCAAACATTTCCATGACCCACTTCATTGGTTGTAGCCCTTGGTTCTACCGATGCCATAATGGCCCTGAATCCGTCTTCGTACCTCCTACCATAGTGGTCCAAAGCTATAGACGTCGATAACCCCTTGGCACGTGTCCCGCAGCAAAGCCCAACCATGAAGCGAACTCGTTGATTCCCATCTGAATCTTGAGCTCTAACTTCTCATTTGGACTTCCTTTGCATCTCGGGTTATAATCTTCACCTCCGGATCGGTCTTCATTCAGTCTTCTCCTCGGATCGTGCTCCCTTGGATAGTTTGGTTCGTGACGCGCCTCCCCAATCGGATCGGATCGAGTTCCTGCTGGCTCATGGTGCTCCAGCTCCATCGGATCGTGTCGCGTCATACGGATCGCGCCTCAACAGCTCGTGGCACTGGCAACCCATTGGGTTCGGGTCGTGCTACCTCGTCTGGATCGTCGCGCCTCATCTCGGATCGCACCTTCTGATCGGTTCGTGGTCCACCAAGCTGGAGCGATTCGGATCGAGGTACTTCAGTTTGGACACGGCGCTACATCGGTTCGTGGCTTCCGAAGTGGAACGGATCGTGCTCATACGGGGGCGATCCGATCCGGGTAAATTCCTGCACTTCGTTCCAGCGACAGTCTTTCGCCATTCGACGGCGTTTTTGACCAAACTAACACTTCTAAACAATCACAAAACATCTCATACAGTCATAGCAACGTATAGTATCGACCACGAACACCATAACACAAATCATAACATGTAAAGTGGATCAAACATGGTCAAAACCCCAAATTTTCCCTTAAGCATGTTTAAGCAAATCAAGTGATATACTTAGCAAAACTTAATCAAATCGAACCAAACTTCTGTCAGAGGTTTAAAATAACATTTCAGAATTTTAGAATATTTTTCCAGGATTTTATTGTGTAAGAATTTACTAATTATCACTAATCACCCTGATTAACTGTAATTAGTGTCAAAACAATGCTAACCACTCACCTTTGCCACAATAAATCTTTCAGATCTGAAGTGAACCTCTGATTTGCACGAATTCCAATATATAACAGCAGCTCTACCTCGGTCCTTGTGCTAATCCTCCTTGATTTGATGCCTCTAAGCCTTAATCCTTGATTAGGAAGTGATCTTGGGTGTTTTAGAGAGATTTAGAGAATGGAGGCCATGGCTAGATCAAGAGGAATGAATAGTGACGACTGAAAAATGAGAAAAATGTATTCTCTAAACCCTAACAGCCCTTTTAAACTCCTAATCCCGAAATTCCCCTTTGGGCCTAGCTGTTAATCACCCGGTTAAGCCCAATTAAGCTGTTTTTCACCATCTGAAACTTGTTTCAGCCATATCTCCCAAACGGTGAGTCCGTTTGGCTAATGTGACCACTCTCGGAAAGAGAAACCATCATCCGGAGCCAATGGAAGTGGTTTCGGGTCAAAATTCCTTTCCTGTCAAAAGTTATGGCCAAAGCAGTGCCAACTAGGGGTAAAATGGTCATTTAAAAATCGGGAAAAATCATGAACATGGGAAATGACCCCAATAGTCGTCTCCCAAAGTTACATGACCATACGACTTCGTCTGTGAAAGAAATAAATATCCTACGATCCTATGATGCGTAGAATACGGGTCGTTACAGTTATGCTATATAAAGTAAACAATCAAAGAGATTAAAGAATAACAAGCAACATGTAGAGTAACCAACATCTTGTATAAAAACCAGATATCACAGCAGATAATTGGCTATAAAAAATGCAAGTATGTTATCTAACCCTCTTTTCAGCACACTGCTTGTACAACATGATCTCATCTTGACAAAATGGCTCAATGTCATTGATCAGCAGACCTGAATTTTTTTAATTATTGCAATTTTATTAGATGAAATATTTTGTTAATCCCTGCTAAGTTACTGCCCCTATGCAGAATAAAGATAAGGGTTAATAAAGAACAAAAATACACACACTTTTGTGCATGTTTTCTAAAAAAAGTAGTCACCAAATAGCACTTCTATTCTTTCCAGCTAGCTATGCAGAAAGTGGTACCATTTCTCTCGGCTTAATCTTTCGAATAGCACACATATGTGTATATCTGTGAGCTTATGTGTGTTCATTTGCAAATTCATTATCTACATCTAGCCAATAAACATCCAAGTGTGCAGGTATTGTTTGTCATGCTAAGAAAGAGCATACGACATATAAAAAGACCCTTGGGACGACAATTACCATTGCCTTTGGCCAAAGAAGCGATAACAATGAAATAAAATATGAAAATAGTTGAAGCATTACGGTAACTCACATAAATAAAGATTCTTGAGTCTATTATCACATAAGCCAACACCTTCAAGAACATGAGATGCAATATGTGGGGAATAAGAGGTGATGGAGGACCTACATAAGGTCTTCACCTACTAAGATGGTTTCTTCCATCATTGGTTGTGAATCACCTACTAAGCTGTTCTTGTCCATTTGAAGTCTACCTAAGTGTATATATTTGAGAACCCCATAAAAAAATTCTTCTCTACTTTGTTTCTTTTATACGATAATTTCAGCATACATAACCAACTTCCAATTTTAGTACAAATAATCATAAATACGCCATAATTATGCTAAATAATGTACCTTTGCTATTTAGTCACAACTTCAGCTACTGTAGTGTCCAAAATGCCAGCTTGCATGAGTTCAGTTGTAGATTAGCAACCCTGGGCACACTTCTGCACATCACATACACAAAATCCCATACGCATGAGTTCAAAGGAACAGACATTGAGTTCCAAACAAGCTGAATGTACCTTCAGATTCAAACATGCTCTCTAACTTAGGATTTCTCCAAGCTTCGGCTTAACTCGGTGCTCCAAATCTAGGGTCGAAGAATCAAGCTTCTACTCCGATTTCTGCATCAACAACGCTGAATCAAAAGGGTTAAAGGATTTTTCTTCAAGCTTCCTCAGAAAACATAAAATAAAGATTCAAAAGAATTACCATTTCAGATTACTAGAAAATACGAGTATCTATTAAATGAGGAGTTTGGGTAATGTAAGATTGGCAAGATTATTGGAATGATGATCGCTATTTGCTTTGGATCTTCGAGTTCGAGCACCGTTCTAGGCGAAACACCTGGAATCGATCTTTAAAACGCCACTTAATCGAAGGTTTTTGAGCGCCGCCATGGAACTCGAAATATTTAGGGTTAGAGAATGAATCACAGATTCACATACTGCTCTAAATATGGTTGAGAGAATGACGGGTTTGGTTTTTCTGCTACCCGATTTGCTTTGCATGCGTATGCTACTCGATTGTCGGGTTTAGTACATTATGCCTGTGCTACCCGGTTTTCTTGAGTGATTGTGCGTGTGCTACTCGATTTGCTTCTTAATCATATATGCGTGAGTGTAATAATATTCAATATTTAGTACAAACAATTCTTTTCATGTTTCTTCAAGTTTCCGTATAATTGGTAATAATGAACATTAATAAATTTAATTTAATCTAAAAAATTCAAAATTTTAGTTTTTTTTAAATAATATATATTAAATTTAGTTATGAATTATAATTATAAAATATTTATTAAATTTAGTTTTATTTCATCACTTATTAAATATATATTGATTAATACATACTAATCAATTTCTTAAAAGTAAATATTTATTAATAATTTCTCGATAGTCATTTCTTTAGTCGTATTAACGTTTACTAATTAATCATTGATTATCAAAACAAATTTAATTAAACATTGAATATTAATTTATTTTATTACTTATTTTCACCACTTATTTATATTTTCTATTAATTAATAATTGATCAATATTATTGAATATTATTTACTTTTAATAGTAATTATTTATTTTTAACATATTATTAACATTAATTATATAAAATTTATATTTACTTATTAATTACTAAGTAAAAACACAAATGTAAAACATTTTATAAATAATAAATATAAAAGTCCTTTTCAAATCTCTTGAAAAACTGCTGCAAAAATAGCATCAAAATTTTAATGACGGTAAACTGCCTCTATCTACAAGGGAATTTAACATCAAATTTTTTACGATGGTAAATTGCTGCAATTTCCAATGATTTAGCGACAGAAATTAGATTCGACGGTAATAATTTAAAATATGTTGACATAAAAAAATCAAAATATTATCCCTTACAAAGTCCACGAAAATCCATCGCTAATTTGCGACGGAATTTTCCGCTGCTAAAAATCTGTCGCTATATACAGCTTTTCTTGTAGTGTCTTTTACAGAATCTCATCTCGATTATTATTAAATCGAATTCAATTCCAATTTAATATATTAAATTGGAAAACTCTACTTTTGGAAAATTTTCATTAAATCTTAATAAAAGACTTATAAATTCCAAATTATATTTCCAATGTTAATTGGGTTAAAGAACGAATGTCACTAAAAACACAGTTCACAATAAACCCAATTCACATTTCCTTTTATTCCAACTATTTAAATATAATTAGAAACTCTAATAATCTTAATTAAAAGTTTTGTTCTTTCATACGGGGTTCAAGAACAAATGTCATTTAAAACATTGTTCACGACAAACCCAAAAATCCGATTTATCTTATTTAATTCCAATTAAATATCAATTAATTGGAAAACTTCATTAAATCTTGATTTAAAGGATTTATTCCAGTTAATAACTAGTTCAATTCGATAAAATCATATTTTTATCGTTTCAAATATATAATTTTTCATCCAAACTCTTTCTAAATCATTTATTATGATTTTACATAATTTTTCCATATTTTTAGTACTTTTATTTAGGCCTGTACAGTCGGTTTCTAATAACGGCCACCGAACTGCATCCATAACGACCTTTTCTGAATTTGATTTGGACATAATTCCAAATCCAACCATTAGATTTCAAAACTCTCATATTCATTGAAAAGATCTTTTCGATACGAACTCAACGGTTCCGGTTTTAGAAGAATCCGACGGTCGGATCTTCCGTTACGCCAGTTTGAAGTTAATGGTCGAAATTCGCGAACGGTCGCTGCGCGGCGCGTTCTATTCAGGCCATTATATAAATATATATAATATAAATATCGTCGATTTCTATTTAAATTGTTTTATAAAATATTAATAAATTCGTTTAAGATGATTTTAGCTTCATTTTAAATTTTAAATAAAAATTGAATATTCTATTTCTTAATTATAATATTTCCAAAATATTATATTTCGAAATCACTACCCTTTAATATTCATTTTAAAATTAAATAAATCGATCGATAAACCCGTTCGGGTTAAAAATGGCGTTTCTATTTAACGCGACTTCACATTTCTCTTCTTCACTGAATATTATTTAAAATATTCATTATTAAAAATATTCTTTATTTTAAAATATTCTTTATATTAAAAGATATTCTGAATCGGAATGCGACTCAATCAATTACCATACAATTTCAATTGTATGGATTTCGTACATAGCATGTATATACATAACAATAATGATACATAATCACTAAGCAATCCATTCACAACCAGTGTGAAATTTATAATTGTGTGAGCGTTAAGATAAATAAATAACACTCAACACAAATTGTCAATCCATCGATTGACATAAAGTTAATTAATGGGACTAGTGTATGTCATCCCAACACCTGTGTGGGGTTTCCAAACAACAACAGTTCATCTAAATAGATTATTGGTTAATGAGTTTAACCAATTATTATCTAACATGAATATAATCTAAATAATTGACATGTTTATTTGACATGAACACTATCTAAATATATGACATTTTAATGTAACATGACCATTATCTAATGTAGCATTCCTATATAAAATGTTATTTTTACCTAATGTCACATTTCTATCCAAAATGTTATTTCTATCTAATACAACGTTTCTAATAAAAATGATATTTTTATCTAACATTACATTTTATAATAAAAATGATGTTTTCATTCTAACCTCACAGTTTGTAACAAAATGATGTTTTCATTCTAATGTAACATTTGTTAACAAAAATGTTATTTTAACCATGATACAATATTTTATAGCCAAATGTTATTTTAATTTCCAATGTAACATTTTATACCAAAATGTTACTTTAATACTAATACAACATTTTATAAACAAATGTTATTATATTTATCAATGTAACATTTTCTAACAAAATGTTCTTTTTATTCTCATGTACATTTTCTAACCAAAATGTCTTTTTTTTTAATTCTCAAGTACATTTTCAAAACAAAATGATGTTTTTAATCAAAATAAACATTTTCTAAACAATGACACTTTCTATCAAAAAATTGATCTTATTATTCTAGCATAACATTATTCTGAATAGTGACATTTTCTGGTAAAGATGCTATTTTTATTCTAATGCAACATTTTTATACTAAAAATGTAACTTTATTTCTAATATAACATTTAAAAAAAATGTAACTTTAATTCTAATATAGCATTTTAACAAAAATGTAACTTAAATAAATGTTTTGTTTGCATCTAAATACAAACAAAAATGCAACTTTAATTAATGTTTTGTTTGCATCTAAAATTGCAAACAAAAATGCAACCTTTATTTCCACCTTTTATTTGCATCAAAGAACGCAAATAAAAATTCAACTTTTTTTTTAATTGCAATTTTTGTTTGCATGAATGCAAATAAAATATGACTTTTTATTTCAATGTTTATTTGCATCAAAGAATGCAAATAAAAGTATGACTTTTAATTTCAAGTTTATTTGCATCAAAGAATGCAAATAAAAGTATAACTTTTAGATTCAATGTTTATTTTTCCATTTTAAGATAACACCATGATTTGGTTTCACTATCTGGTTACAACAAAAATGATATATTTTAGTTTTCAATCTTTCCGTCACAACAAATTGATATATTTGCTTCCGACAATTTTGTAACAAAGGTAACATATTTGTTTTCATCAATTTTATAATAATAAATCGACCTATTTCTAATTCAACTAATTTGATGAACAAAAATGTAACTTTTGATTCAACTATAATCTAATTAACAAATTGTTTATCTTTGTTTAACCATAATCTAATTAACAAAAATTTCAATTTCAACATAATTTATACTGACAAAATAAAAGTTTTATTTTGTCAATTTTGATTTAACATAAATGACATGACTATTTTGTCAATTCTAATATGACAAAAATATTCCATCAAGTTAACAGATCAACAAGCATCATCAAACAATTTTACATCCAATCACGAACATTCAAAGTATTACAACGCATGTGTAACACTAACATTATGATTAACAAATTTTAATTATATAAATAAAGGAATAGAATTTCTCACCTTGGTTTGAAGCGGATTTAAAAATTCTAAAGGGTCCAAAATCTGTTCCATTCTCTTTTTTAAAAAAATTGTGTTCGACGACACGGTTCCATTGTCCCAGAAATCGTTCAATTCTGAAATTGTACGAATAAGATATGAATTTCATAATTTAATTTATATTTTGCAATGCTTATGGGTGCTAAGATCTATTAAAATATACCTTCAGTATTATAGCCGTGTTTTTCAACTTTTATTCAAAACTTCAGATCGATTTTGCGGGCGATTGGTTGTATGAGGGGACGATCGATTTTCATGGTGTTGTCGGGCTCGGAGAAGCGTCGTCGCGCCAAGAAGGGCGTGGCCTTCGATCGCCGGAGGTGGACAGGCGGAGGGTTAACGCGGGCAAGGTTGTGGGGTGCGGTTCTGGCGCTACAGGTCACAGCAGAGGTCGAACTCCGTATGGATGGAGAGATCTTGGAGAGAACTTCAAAAGTCTCAACTGGAAGAATGTCTAAAACTTCGTGGATGAGGAGAAAAAGAAGGAGGAAAAATGGAGGAATGTCGGCCATGGATATGAAAGGTTCGGTGGCGGCTGATGAATAGTGTTAGGGTTTGGAAATGATTTCCCACCTTATTTATAATATTTTAATATTAATTAATCCTATAAAGGCCCGTCCTGATACTATCTCCAATTCAGGCCCAACGACAGACATTCCTAGCTAATAACCCCCGTTCCGGATCCAATGAACCATGTCCCGTCAGCCTAAACGAAAGTTTTCAGCCAGCTTTCTTTAATTTAAAATTTAAATCATTTATTTAATTAATTCAATCTTACATTTAAATTCACCGGGGCCACATACGAACTCTAAAAATTACAAAAAAATTATTTTTGGTTATGTTTTGACGATACGGTCCAAATAATACTAGTTTCATTGAATTCCGAGGCCGTTTGAAAAATGGCCTTTTTCAAGTTGATTAAATTCAACTGAAATTGACAAAACACGTTTTCTTTTGCCATGCTCACATATTAATTCGAAAAATTATGAAAATTGAAACCTAGCAATAATTTGACATTCTGGTTCCAACAAAAGTAGTTTCATCGAAAACGAAGGTCATTTGTAAAATGGCTATTTTTAATATATATATATATATATATATATATATATATTCTATAGCGACTATTTTGAAAATTAAGCTGGGCATAACTTTTGATTTCCGCCATGAAATTTCAATTTTTCGGATTCGTTGGAAAGATATTTTTAAATATATTTACATATTTTTGGTTTTCCTAAAATCCGATTTATTTTGCATCCTGAATATTCAGTCAAAGTTCAAGTTCAAATTTTCACCTTGCTATTTCTAACTCCTTTTATAATTAAAATAAATATATTCGTTCTAACATCAATTAAAATAAATTTTTAGTCACGATTTAAAATAAATTATTTTAACTATTTAAAATCCATTAAAATTTCTAAAATAAAAAATTTAAATTGGCCCCAAAATTCCGGGTTGTTACACTACTCAAATCAAACCCTGTTATTAAGAAGGTGCCTGTGTTGCTTCCCAATGGCAAGCCTGTGCTTGAATCAATGATCAGTACATCGACGAAGTCTAGGCTCGACTTGGATCTAATATCATGTCGTCTTCTCCTTACGATTGTGCTGTTGAACGCTTCTGGGCCCAATTTATGTTGGGGATTTCGTGGTTTGAGACGCTAATAGAGGAAAATGATTGCCGTACTTCTGACTTCAAGGATTTTCATAGAAAATTCTTTCAGACAATAGTTCAACCCACCAGGTATAAAAGGGTTATCGAACTATTGATTTCAGGATTTAATGAAGCCTTGAAACAGCGAAATCAGATTCAAAATATGTACGATTTTGATCCGGCCAAGAACACTCTAGATTTAGTTTTCTGATGGTGCAAGAATCGAAAATAGAATGAAGAGGAAGAAGAAATTTGCTATTCTGCAACACTTTCAAATTTGTAACACTTTAGAAGTGTTTCGGACAGAACCGTTTTGCAATAGTATAACGGTGTTGCAGAATATCTTAGGAAGAAGAAGATCGAAATTCAGAGATATTTGAAATGATTTTGTGCAACTCTATATATAGATGGCGAGAGGAGGCATCCATTAGCCAAGCGTTGCAGCTATTTAATTGCAACAATCATTTCTGTTCGAATCAGAAACATATGCACCCTTTCAGTTTTGCAATGCTTCTGAAGTGTTGCATCCCTTCGGGTTGAAACCGGTCGACCGCCCAAATGTCACCGGTCGACCGTTTTTAACCAGAGGCCAAAACGGTCGACTGGTTGTGTTTTGGACTGCTGATTGATTTGTTTCCACGGCCTAATGGATCATGAGACCCCAAGAGCCCCAAGGCCCATCTTTTGACATTTTAAATATCATTATCTATGCCAAGTTCATGCCTAAGGCCCATTGCCTTGTAGCACCTTCTCTTCTTTCTTTTGATATCATATATCAAGCATTTACCTATATAGAGACAAACTCCTTTATATTCTACAATGTGGGACTAACCCCTACACCTTATCTTCTTCCATTCTTGCTTCCCTCTTCAAAAAACAAACCCATATCCCAAAACTAATTTTGAAAATTTAAAACATCTCCCCTAATTTTCAAATAAATTAAAGTGGACGGTTGAATCACAATTGTGACTTCCTACATAACCAAGTGGGATCAAGCCTATGTATGTTGACGCACTTTTTGGTAAAAGCTGTCACACTGGATAGCATCACGCTCGGATATGGAGAACATCGTCAGAAGACAGGCAGTGATTCGGTCAAAGTCGCATCACGAACAAAGAAGGGCCCAAAACTCCTATTAGACGACTTCTTTTGGGCCCGAAAACAGCAATTACGGAGCTAATCTCTATAATTCTTGTAGATCTCCGAATTAGCTTCTGTTTGAGCTTTGGTTTGGCTCAATCGGACTTACGGTTTGAAAGTTATGCCCGTTTCTGTAAACTGTTGCAATCTGGTAATTTTCTGGATAAAGCAACGAAGCATCACACGATCGGAGTATGGCTCATGCACCCTCGGATCGCCCCTCATCGGATCACCCCTCG
This sequence comes from Allium sativum, assembly GCA_030737875.1. Classification (NCBI taxonomy): domain Eukaryota; kingdom Viridiplantae; phylum Streptophyta; class Magnoliopsida; order Asparagales; family Amaryllidaceae; genus Allium; species Allium sativum. Next base: position 613,745,183 of record CM060926.1, read on the forward strand.
GCTCGTGGAGCACATGTAGACCACGATCCGACCACTCCAGCTCATCACCACTGAACTACCGGCTCGGCTCGCCCTATGTGACCACCACCCGACCCCCAAACCTACTCCTGCGCAGCTTGTTCTGACCTATTCTCAAGGCTATTCGCTATCCTATTTTCCCGGATCGGGTGCCATGCACCCCATCACGAACCGGTCTTCCCAGAAGCTCTCCTACAGCTATAAATACACCATTTGAAGGTATTTAAAAAGATCTTTTGGCTCTAACACCTCACGGCTTCCACCATTGCTCTCTGTAAAGCATATTCAGCAGCAAAGGAGCCAAATTCCACATCATAACACGAGGATTTCGTGTATAATCTTATGATTTCTTACCTCTTCTCATGGTAAACACGAGGATTTCGTGTATAAACCGCAAGCAAACAACATTGTAATAGCTTCTTAGGGTATAAGAAACTATAAAGTGGACGTAGGCTTGGATCGAGCCGAACCACTATAAAAACTTCGTGTGTCTCCTCTTATTTATCATTTTCTGCATTTTGTGATCTGTGATCTGCATTTGGGTGTTAGGCCCAGATTTTGGTCTAACAATGTAGTTCTAAGATCAAGATTTGCATCATCGTGGAAATAACACATAAATAAAAGTATCTTTTGGATTTGAACTTTTACTTAGTGTAAACCATTCAAAGTTCTATCGAGATTCTATGGTGAACGAATCTTGAACCAAGTATGCCTTAATGATAAAACCAAAAAAATCACACATGTTGTATTCTTAGTTAGAATGTTCTGTATTTCTCAACACATTAATGGCCATGTGTTTAAATCCTGGTTCATGAGTTTACTTAGAAAGCGGTCTTACTTTCCTAGGAAACGGCCTGATTTCCATACTCATATAGGTAAGTCACTTAAGGTGTTTCTACGAGACACCTTTTATGGTTTCTATACTTATTAAAGATATTTATCCATCCTTTGTTCATGCAGAATCCAACACTAAACATTATGGGATTATTGATTTAGTGTTCCATAATCATTTCCTTAATTTGTTGGTACCCATTGAACTTTGTCTATCCTTTTTAAGACACAAGTTGGGTTTCTATTAAGGATGATCAATCTTCATTCACAGACCTTAGTCCCATTTATTTTGACTTTATAGAAACCATAGCCTTTGGAAGACTCTTCATAAGTGGGTCCGCCAAGTTTTTCTTTGTTTCTATGTAGTCAACAGTTGTAACTCCACCTTTGAATAACTGTCTCACCTTTTAATGTCTTAGACTCACATGTCTAGACTTCCCATTATATGTCTTATTAGAGACATTATATATCGTTGCTTGATTATCACAGTTAATTAAAACTACCGGAGATGGCTTCTTCCATAATGGGATTTTTACTAACAAATTTCTAAGCCATTCCGCTTCTTTACATGCGTCTGCTAATGCAATCAGTTCTGAAAATATAATTGAATCATATATACAGGTCTGCTTCTTTGAAGCCCAAGACACGACAGCGCTTCCTAATGTAAATATCCAACCAGTCGTAGATTTGAATTTGAATTCTACATTGTTCCAGGTTGCATCACTATATCCTTCTATTACAGCAGGATATCCTTTATAAGATAAACCATACCTTATGGTTCCCTTCAAATAAGCTAAGACTTTGGAAATGGCTTTCCAGTGTTTGAAACCTGGATTACTCGTAAATCGACACAATACACTTATAACATGTGCGATATCTGGTCTAGTGCAATGCACAACATGCATAATACTCCCAATAATACTGGAATATTCTAATTGAGAAATGGTATGTCCAGTGTTCTTTTCTAATTTTATACTTGGATCTAAAGGAGTTGGTGCTGGTTTGTCATTACAATGATCATACTTCTTTAGGAACTTCTCAATGTAATGAGATTGAGTTAGTAATAACTCCCCCGTTTTCCTAATGATTTTAATTCCTAAAATTACATCAGCCTCTCCCAGATCTTTCATATCAAATTTAGAAGATAGAAACTTCTTAGTTTCATTCATATAGGATATATTGGAACCAAATATCAGCATGTCATCAACGTATAAACATATTATAACATAACCGTTGTTATCCGATTTGCTATAGATACGTTTATCTGCATCATTAACAATGAATCCAAATGACAGTGCAACTTTATCAAACTTCTCATGCCATTGCATGGGAGCTTGCTTTAGGCCATAAAGAGATTTAACTAATTTACTAACTTTCTTTTCTTGGCCTTAGGTTATGAAACCTTCAGGTTGTTCCATGCATATCTCTTCTTCTAAATCTCCATTTAGAAAAGTTGTCTTTACATTCATTTGATGTATGACCAAGTTATGAATTGATGCAAGTGCTATTAAATAGCTATCGAAGATATGCGAGCCACCGGAGCATATGTATCAAAATAATCTAACTCCTTGTCTTTGTTTATATCCCTTAGCAACTAATCTGGCTTTAAATTTATCAATGGATCCATTTGTGTCCAACTTTTTCTTGAATATCCATTTACATCCTATAGGTTTAGCACCAGGAGGTAAATCGCTTAATACCCAAGTTTGGTTTAACATTATGGAATTCATTTCATCATTGATAGCCTCTTTCCAGAAATTATAATCTCTAGAATTCATAGCCTCAGAATAAGTTTTGGGATCATCATCGACGTTCATTACATATCTTGTTACATTAAGGACTTCGTCCTTATTGCCTTCTACGAGATATGTTATGAAGTCAGGACCATAGTCCTTCTCTATTCTCGCTCTTTTACTTCTCTTGTGTTCAGTACTATCATCTGGTAGTGACACTTCCTTGTTGTTTTGAGCAGGAGCATATTCATCGTCATTTGTATCATTAGTCTCAGTTGGTTCTGGACTAGATGATCTTAATGGACTCTCAATAGTCCGATTTTCAAAAAATTCTACATCTACAGATTCTATGACTTCTAAGGTACCAAGAATCATAAATCTATAAGTTATACTATTAATAGAATATCCTATGAAAACACACTTAAAAGCTCTATTACCTAACTTTGGTCGTTTAGAATCTGGTTTTCTAACATATGCTAAGCAACCCCAAACTTTAAGTCTAGTAAGATTAGGTTTTCTATTAAACTATAATTCATACGGGGAAATATTATTCCTTTTAAGTGGTACTCTATTTAAAATGTAATAGCAGATAACATAACATCACCCCATAGGTTGTAAGGTAAATTAGAACTTATGAGCATGGCGTCCATTTCAACTAAAGTTCTATTTTTCCTTTCAGAAACACCATTTTGTTGTGGTGTATAAGTGGTGGTACATTGGTGAACAACACCATTTTGTTTGCAAAACAAAGTAAACTCGTTTGAAAAATATTCACTACCACGATCTGAATGTAACACTTTAATTTTGATTCCTAATTGTGTTTCGACTTCTACTTTGTAAATTTTGAATTTATCAAAGGCTTCATCTTTAGATTTCATTAGATATATATAAGCATATCTAGAATAGTCATCAATAAATGTTATATAGTATTTGTTACCACCATATGTGATATGACTCTTTAAGTCATCTACATCACTATATACTAAATCAATCGAACTAGTTTTCCTTTCTACAGATTTGAAGGATTTCCGATGTATTTTTTCTTGAACACATATTTCACATTTAGAAATAGATTCGAAATCACAATTAAAAATTAATCCTAATTTATGCATATTTCTAAGTGACTTATAATTAACATGTCCTAATCTACTATGCCATAAATTAACAGAATCAACAATATAAGCAGAAGATTTCTTCATTAGATTCAACTTAATCAAGCCGTTACAAGAATATCCCTGTCCAATAAATTTGTTGTTCTTGGACAACACTAACTTATCAGACTCATACACCATCTTGAATCCCCCTTTGCTAAGAAGGTATCCAGAAATCAAATTCTTACACATATCAGGTACATAAAATACATTGACTAAAGTAAGAACTTTCCCAGAGGTGAATGTCAATTCGATAGTGCCTTTTCCCAGAACTTTGCTTGCAACTTTGTTTGCGCCAGTTACTTCGCTGGATTCTCCATTATTCTCATCATAAGTCTTGAACAGATTACATTCTTTGCAAATATTAATAGTTGCTCCAGTATCGAGCCACCAATCATTATCAATGCCACTAATGGAGTTCGCCTCTTGTATGACAGCCACAAGCTTTTCTTCGACCACATTCGCTTTTTGTTGTTTATTCTGAAGACGACAGTCTCGGGCATAGTGGCCGGGTTTGTGACAACAGTAACAGTCACCCTTCTTCTTGTTCTTGGAATTATTACCTTTCTTTTTAAACTGTGTCTCATTCTTAGGCTTCAACTTATCGTTAATTTCAACATTATTAGCCTTAGATTGAGACTCAGTTTGCGGATTATCATCTAGTTCGCGTTTACGAGAATCCTCTTCAATATGGAGATGACGTTGTAAACCGTCTAAATCATAATCCTTTTCCGCATGTTTTAATTTTTTTCTTATAATCATTCCAAGAATTCAGGAGTCTTGAAATAATAACTCCAACAACAAATGATTCAGGGAGATCAATACCAGCATCCTTAAGTTGATTTACCAACAGTAGGATTTCACTTACTTGTCCAATTATGGACTTTTTGGTGACCATTTTGAAATCCATAAAATTGCATATAAGAAATTTTTTATTACTTTCCTCAGAGATGCAATATTTGTTTTCTAGCGCAGTCCAGAGTGCCTTCGCGGTGTCCAAGATCCTGTGAGCATTGTATATCGGAGTAGACAGTGCATTCAGAATGTGGCCTCTGCCTAGAAAATCTTCCTCTTTGCGCTTTGCCCTTTTAGCTTTTAGTTCCGCACTATCCTTATAGGTTTCCTCCGGTATTTTCTCCAATGCATCTTTGAGAATATGAAATAATTTGACCGTGATCAGGAAGAATTTCATGGTCTCTTGCCAACGAGTGAAATTCTCTCCATCAAATCGCAATAATTTCGTCAAATGTTGATTCATCACTTGCAATGCGCTCAAACCTTCCATGGTTGAAGTATTGTCTGAAAATTTGTTTGGGATTTCATGGTTTGAGATGCTAATAGAGGAAAATGATTGTCATACTTCTGACTTCAAGGATTTGCATAGCAAATTCTTTCAGACAATAGTTCAACCCAGCAGGTACAAAAGGGTTATCGAACTATTGACTTCAGGATTCAGTGAAGCCTTAAAACAGCGAAACCGGATTAAAAATTTGTACGACTTTGATCCGACTAAGAACACTCTAGATTTAGTTTTCTGACGATGCAAGAATCGAAAATAGAATGAAGAGGAAGAAGAAGTTTGCTATTCTGCAACACTTCCAGATTTGTAACACTTTAAAAGTGTTTCAGACAGAACTATTTGCAATAGTATAAATATAGATGACGAGAGGGAGCATCCATTAGCAAAGCATTGCAGCTATTTAATTGCAACAGTCATTTCTGTTTGAATTAGAAACATATGCACCCTTTCAGTTTTGCAACGCTTCTGAAGCATTGCATCCCTTCGGGTTGAAACCGGTCGACCGCCCAAATGTCACCGGTCGACTGATTTGTTTCCACGGCCTAATGGATCACGAAACCCCAGGAGCACCAAGGCCTAAGGCCCATCTTTTGACATTTTTAATATTATTATCTATGCCAAGTTCATGCCTAAGGCCCATTGCCTTATAGCTCCTTCTCTTCTTTCTTTTGATATCATATATCAAGCTTTTACCTATATAGAGACAAACTCCTTTATAAGGATGTGTTCCATAGGGGTCAAGCGTTCGTAGACTATGCCCGAGCTCTCTATGGGGTATAGGGAGAAAACTCTGGTTGTTACATGATTTGTTTCTTATACTTGTACATGCTTGTTGGGTAAATAATAACTCAAATCAGTAAATCCGTTCAATCGTTCTTATTCATTTTCTTTGATAATTGGTAACCATTTGTAGTAGCGCAAGCGTAATAAAATTCTTTGGTAAATGATCACTCAAATCAATGAATTCATTCCTAATTATGCTGAGATCGAATGTTCATGTAAATTCATTGGTTGCAATCTCGGCAAGGCTTGGAAATCTTCCACTTTCGGAATCAGCTGGCTTTCTTTGGTTATTGTGGAAGATTATAATAGTTTCAGTCTACCTTTGCAATCAATGGAAGGTGGGATATATATTAATGAATATTAAGGATGGGTATCTAAAATTAAAGTTGATTCAAGACTCATTGCTGTGCAAGTTTCAATGTAAAGAAGGCTTTAATTAATGTAACAACGTGTTTTTCCATGTTTTTTTGCGTCATTACTTAATTTTTTTCTTTTAAAAGAAATTGTAAATATTAAAAGAAGATTACAGAAAAAGAAAAAAATGTAAAAATATTTGCATTTATTGCAAATATTCTCATATTGTATTGCAGACATGTCTCAATATATTAAAAAACCTCTGACATAACGGTAATTTTTCTGTATTATTGCTTTTTTCCCTGCATTTTTGTTGAAAGTAAGATATTTTTCATTTTTATGCAATTTACATTATTATTTTTCTTCAATAATGTGATGTTGAATAACTATAGCCATTGAATTTAAAATTTCGAAGCAATTATAACAAAAATTGCGTAAATATATGCAACTTTTTGTTATAATTGTGGCTATCTCTGTAGTTTTTGTTTAAATGCAATAATTTATGCATGCCTTGCTGAAGCGTGATTTTTTTTATTTCAGAAGCATTCCTTTTTTTATATATTTCTTATATGAATACAAAGATGATTATAAATTGAAATAAAATTTAAAGTTTGGTAGTTTTTTACGTTGATTTTGATGATTTTCGAAAAAACATAATTTACAATGTTTTAGATACTTAATAGAGAACTTAACCAACTTCCCTGTATATTATTTGTTTTTGGATCTTTAAATTTTATGGCATGTATGCCGGACACAGGTGCTTCAACATTTTGTAGTTGTACTGTCCATCTTTAAAACCGCTAGGCTATCGACCAAGTCTTATTGACTGATTATATATCGTTATTAATGGTTGGCATAAAAAAATACAAGTTTTTGATCCGATCACGAACTTTCAAAATTATTTTTATATATTTTTATCTTTATAAATAACTTATAGAATCCAGCAATTGATGTGTTAATGTTATGCAAAAAGGCTGCACAAATGTAGTAGAACAATAAACATGATCTAGTTTTGCCAGTTAAACATCAGTCTAATACGATAGCAGCTATTCTGTTACATTAAACAAATATTAAATAACTATAATGAAGAAACAAAAAAGAGACGCATAATATTTATACTGGTTACACTACCATCGAGATTGTGTACATCCAGTTCAAAGAAGAGAGATTTTATTACACATGAGAGAATTACAAGAGATTACAAAATATGAGTTTACGTATCCAAACCTCAAATTGGGCTTAACAAGAAGAGATACACCATTTGGGGATCATTGGCTCCATGCCAGGATGAGTTTATACCCCCAATATATAGCCAGTGAAATATATGTAAATCATCAATTATCTTACCAAGATATGGTAAGAAATAATGGATTCCAATTGCAGAGGAAACAATGACGCAAACATAACAAATAAATCAATCAATTCATTTCCTTAGCATATATGGAAGAAAATAATAGCTGCATTTATTTCTTTGTCATCTCGTGCAAATGCAATCAATAATTTATGCATATCCATATTAAAAATATTTACTTTCCATTTTGCATATTTGTTTCCATCTATTCGTGATTTTGTATCATTAAATTTAACACTCCACCTTGGTGCAAAATGACATATCTCCAACACCCCATCTCGAGTCAAATTCTCTTTTCAACATGAAATTCTTCAAAAGAACTCCACCTTAAACCAAAATCTCATAGTGAGATAGAAACCAAAAATGAATATTTACCTAATGGGTTTCGGCAATGCTACTCTCATCACACCTTGTCAATGAGCTCAGACTATGTCCCCACCCACCAATAAAATGCTGCAAATATCCAAAATTAGAAGAAGGTGTTGGAACCGCTGTGATTAATCCAACTCAAGACCACTCAAATCCGATATCTAAACCATAAAGCGCTAGCGGAAGACTAGACCGTTGTTAGACTTGCAAAAATAACCAAAACAATAACTCTAGCCACAAACAATGATCAACCAATCACGAACAATCCAAATCTTAATCTCAAGCAAGAAACTATAATGACTAAAGTAGCAAAAATAAATCACACAAGGATTTATAGTAGTTTCACTAATGTCTTGTTAGTGTACATCCGCTTTGGAGAGAGCATTTTATTACCACGATGAAAGGAATACAAGAGAATGATCTAATGATCACTATATTTCAATATAGAAATGAGTTTGAGGAGAATAGAATTGAAGAATTGGAATTATGTTATAAACCCTAATTCATCCTTGAGAATAAACCCTTGATTTCAATCAAGTATCCAAGCTCTATCTAAAAAGAAACAGAAAATAACATATATAGGAATGGGCCAATTCCCGAAATTGCCCTCAAAGCTTCACAAAACAGCTTGCCAAATTTCTAGCCTGAAATAGCCCATTAGCCGCCTCAGACGTCTGTCGTAGGGCCTGACAGATGTCTGTCTCTCTGAGAGAATTACTTGTGCTTCTACACTTAGCTCAGACATCTGTCCCCTATATGACAGACGTCTGTTGGAGCTCTCGAAAATAATATTTACTGACAACAGATGTCTGTCTCCCTTTGGTCAGATGTCTGTTGAGACTCTCGAGAAATTGTTCCTTGTAGTAACAGACATATGTCCAAGGAGCGATAGACATTTGTGCTGAAGCTTCCAGCTTCACCTCGCTACATCAAACACAATCTCCCCTATCAAGCTCTGATTTACACACCGCCTTCTCCTACTCGATGCTATCTTCATCCTCTTCAATCAACATATAGTATCGCATACTTCAACACTCCACCTTGATACTATAACCATCTCAACTCCAAACTCCAATGCACCAAGCATTTCCTTCTAACTTTAACCAAGCAACATGAATACTTTCCAAAATGAGCTCCGGCAAAGCCACCACCCATTGCCCTCCATTAACGAGCTCCGGCAAGGCCATTGCCCGCCAACAAAGTGTTGAAAGTATTCAAACCAAAACCATCTCACCAAAAGACAATATACTTGGGAGTGTAACAAGTACTTACCATGAAGATAGATTTCCAATCTCTCACCGCTATTCCTTTCTATCATCACAAACAAAATCACTCTCTCCTCTTGTGCCACCCCATGGCGCCTAGCAACTCAACAAGCGAATTAAGTTTGAGCAATGCTCGAACTTCCCATATGGCAATGCCTTGGTTAACATATCCTCTACATTATCCTTTGTGTGGACTTTCTGAAGGTATACTAGCTTACCCTCAACCATGGCTACAAGAAATGACTCTCTCACCTCAAAATGCTTGGTCCGAGAGCTAAATGCCAAATTCTCCACCAAATGGATAGCACTTTGGCTATCACATCGAACGTCGATACTCTAATGTTCGAAACCCAAGTCATGCAACAATCGCTTCAAGTAGAGTGCCTTCTTGGTCGCTGTGGAAAGGCCGCTTCCACAGCGGCAATCAACTTCGCTTCCATAGTGGATAAAGCAACTACGGTTTGCAATCTTGATCTCCAACTAATGGCTATCCCGCCAAGTGTGACGACATAGCCGGAAGTTGATTTCCTCCGATCCCTATCACCGGCGTAGTCCGAGTCACAATAACCAACCAACTTGCAACTCCTCACATCATTACCGCCAAAAAAAAGACCATGAGATGTTGTGCCTTTCAAGTATCTCTTAATAGCCTTCACGGATTCCCAATGCGATTTCCTCGGATTAGCTATATACCGACTAAATACCCCGACGGCATTTGCAATATCGGGCCTTGTACACACCATGGCGTACATCAAACTACCAACCGCACTTGCATATGGCACCTTTGCCATATAAGCCTTGTCTTTATCCCTGATAGGTGATCCCTTTTCCGAAAGCTTCATATGCAAAGGTAAAGGTGTATTTAACGCCATTGCATTCTCCATGCTAAACCAGCAAAGCACTTTCTTAATGTATTCCTTTTGAGCCAATCTTAACTCAAAACGCTTTCAGCCCCTTCCAATTTCCATGCCTAAGATTTTCCTTGCTTCTCCAAGATCTTTCATTTCAAATTCCGATTTCAAAAGCATCATCAACTTGTTGATTTCATTCTTATCCTTGGAAGCAATGAGTATATCATCCACATACAAGAGTAAATACACCCAACAATCATTTCCCAACCTCTTGAAATATATGCATGAATCCTTGATGCTTTGATGGAAGCCACTTTCAAGCATGAAATGATCGAATCTCTTGTACCATTGTCTAGGTGATTGCTTTAACCCATATAGTGATTTCTTCAGCTTGCAAACCATTTTAGACTTACCATCTAAAATAAACCCTTCAGCTTGCACCACGTAGATGTCTTCATCCAAGTCTCCATGCACGAAGGCGGTTTTCACATCAAGTTGCTCCAACTCCAAGTCATGGATAACAACTATGGCTAGTAAAACCCAGATAGAAGTATGATGTACCACCGGTGCAAAATTTTCATCATACTCCTTTCCCTTTCTTTGTACAAACCCCTTTGCCACTAACCTTGCTTTATAACTTCCATCATCCTTCACCTTGTAAATCCATTTGCACCCTATAGCATGATTTCCTTGAGGAAGTGGAACCAAATCCCAAGTTTGGTTCTTCATTAACGATTACATCTCTTCCTCCATGGTGCAAATCCACTTCAAGCTCTCTCGACTCCATGACGTCATCAAGGTCCATCGGCTCATCTTGGACTACATTGAGAGCATTGTGCAAATGATCAAAAAGGCTAAGGTAATTCCAATCACCATATCTTTCGGGAGGTCTAATTGCACGTCGACCAACCTGAGTAGCAATACTATCACCCAAACCCCTTTCAGCTCCACCTTGAGTCGAAACTTCTCTAGTATCATGTTCATCAGCAACATCATTAGAGGAACCATGTGGACTGTGTGATGTTTCATCAACCGCTTCAACCCCACGAGCTTCTTCAACTCTACTACCACTTGGACGGAATGTGGGAATGACATCCTTCTCCTTTGATTCACCATGAACCAAATCCGGAACATCCGATGAGCTCTCATTCACCTTGAATAAAGCCGACTCATCAAAAGTGACATGACGAGAATTAAAAACCTTCTTCGTTTCCGGATTCCAAATCCGATAGCCTTTCACGTCATCCGTGAAACCAAGCAAAACCCCCTTGAAAGATCTAGCTTCGAGCTTATCATTCCCCGAATCATTCACATAAACCGGACTACCAAACACACGAAGATATCTCACGTCGGCACTCTTCCCTTCCACACTTCCTCTGGAATTTTGTTGCCAATGGTCGAACACGGAATTCGATTCACAATATGCACCATGGTTGACAAAGATTCGGCCCAAAATCCCTTAAACAAACCCGATGTCAATCTCAAGCATCGAGATTTCTCTAGTAGAGTTCGGTTCATTCTCTCCGCTACTCCATTAGATTGTGGATCTCTCGGTGTAGTAAAATGTCTCTGATTCCATGATGCTTACAATACTCCAAGAATTCCCGAGAAACATATTCGCCACCATTGTCGGTCCTTAACACCTTCAAAGTCTTGCCACTCTCATTCTCAACAAGAGCCTTCCACACTTTGAACTTAGCAAATGCCTCCGACTTGGTCCTCATTACATACACCCATACCTTGCGAGACTAATCATCAATGATAGAAATGCAATACCTTGCCCCTTCCAAAGAAGCAACCGGTGCCGGTCCCCAAACATGTGAATGAACATACTCAAGAATCTCCTTTGAGTCATGCTTGCCTTCATCGAATGATACCTTTTTTTGCTTCCCCATGACACATTCCTCGCAAAACTCTAGTTTGTTGAAACTCTCACCTTTGATCATCTCCCTCTTTCGAAGAATATCCAAACTCCTCTCCGAGACGTGACCCAATCTCAAATGCCACAACTGTGTCACATCCAAGTCACGAGAACTATCAACACCCACAAAAGTCTCACTTCATATGGTCACGCCTTGAAGAAAATATATACCATGAGTCCTAGCACCCTTCATAACCACAAGCGCCCCTTTCGAAACCCTCAAGCAATCCTTCTCGATAGTGATCTTGCATCCTAGAGAATCCAATTGCCCCAAAGACATAAGCGACTTCCTAAGTCCCGGAACATAGCAAACATTGGTGAGCGTGCGAACAACTACATCAAGCCTCCTTATTTACATGGAGCCACTACCCATTGACTTGCAAATAGCCACATTTCCCATAGCAATTGCATTTCCCTCTTTGACTTCAAAGGAAAAAAATAATTTCTATTTGGCGTCATATGATATGATGCACCCGAATCGAGAATCCATTCGCTACCCGAAACACCCAATGCTACATTCTTCAAAGCATTCTCATCTATCTCACCATCCCCACTCTCCACCGCTACAGATGAAGTGTAACACCCCGTAATTTTAATATTAATGTTAACGAATTAAAGAATACTTAATTGTAATTGTGAGAATTAAGGGAAACGGGTTGCGCCATTGTGTTTGTCTCGGAATTCTAGTTGAGATAGAGTCCGAGTTTGCGTGAATTGGACTTCGTATGAAGAAGTTATGGCCATCGGAAGTTTCAGAAAATTCAAAATTCAGAGTCAGATGGGCTAGACGGAAAAATTCCCTTCAGGGCCAGGTCGACTATAAGGTCGACCTGGGGGTCGACCTACCCTAACCAGGTCGACCATAGGGTCGACCTGTCCTCCCCCCCACCCCCCCACCCCCCAGGCAGATTTGAGTGATGACCTGTTTATGACTGTATGCTGACTCATTAGGGTTTCTGATCTGCTCTGATTGGCTGGGATTAATTCTGGGTTGATCGGACGGCCTAAACTAATCCTAAACTCTATAAAAAGACATGTAGACTCAAACCCTAAAATCAAATCAAAATTAGATCAATGGCCGTCATGTTTTCACTCCAAACCCTAGAGTAGCCGCCACCAACTAGAAGCAAATTAATGACAACAATTCAATTCAAATCAAGCCTAAAACTACAACAATGAAATTGTCTACAACAAGGGAACGCTAATCAATTACAGAATTTAGATCCCAGAACTCAAGACCTGTTTTTCGGTTAGTTCTAGTCACATTTAGGTTTAAATAAATAAAAGTGAATCGTGGTATACTATGACTTGGGCATATGTTGTTTGTAGTTATGCAAGTTTATTGTTGTTGTGGATCATGAAATTATGCAAGTTTATTGTTATTGTTGATCATGAAATTATGTAAGTTATTGTGTGATGAATTCATGAATCTATGCAAGTCGTTATTGTGAATCTATGCAAGCTATCATGAACCTATGCAAATTATTATGAGATCATGCAAGTCACCTATACAAGTTATTATTCATGAACCTATGCAAGTTATTATTCATGAAACTATGCAAGTTGTTATGTTATGCAAGTTGTTAAACATGTTGTAAAACATGAATCTATGTGAGTTGTTAATTATGTTGTTAATTCATGAACCTATGCAAGTCACATGTGCAAGTTGTTATGTTGTGAATCATGAACCTATGTTAATGTTACTTATGTTGTTAATTCATGAACCTATGCAAGTTGTTATGTTGCAAAATCATGAATCTATGCAAGTTGTTAATTATGTGGTGAATCATAATTATATGCAAAGTTATCATGTCATTTTCCCTAGTTGTCATGCTTATGCCAAAATTGTACTGAAACGATCAACTTGTCATTCCCTTTATTTTATTGTTATGGCGAGGCTACCTTGTAGCCTCGATGACGCCAAAAACGCAAATGGTTACGCTAGTTAAGAAACAGGGAAAAAGGGGAATTTGTAATAGGAATAGCGATTATGTAAATTGGACACATGATTCTAGTAGGGAAACATATAAATAATTACCTATTATGACATGGGTAAAATTGGGTAAAAATGGTATAATTTGAATATAACCATTTATGGATAGGAAATTTAAATTGGTAATAAGATAGGTATTGACACCTATAAAAAGGAAAGGATTAATTAATTAACTTAATTAATCAAAAGAGGAATGTTTAAGCAATTGAAGTCTGAAGATTTAATATTGAGAATTGGCATAAATGCCTTAAATGGCATAAAATAAATTTGTGATGAAAATTGGTATGATTTTACATACCGTAAATAGATGGACATAATTGCGTCAATTATGGCCATAGTTAAATTTGGAATTGATTGATAATTTGAATAGGGAAATTAATTCAAAATGGGGAATGATTAATTAGGTGTAATTAATCATCTAAGACACAAGGTTAGGCTCTTTTGTGGTGTAAGACTGCCCGGACCCGCCCGGCAAATCCAGCTGCCATAAATGCCAGTCTAATGTGGCAGGTCTTAGGCATAAATTAAATGCGTGACAATTGTAAATACATGAGGTTAGGCTCTTTTGTGGTGTAAGACTGCCCGGACCCGTCCGACAAATCCAGCTGGCACAAATGCCAGTCTAACGTGGGAGGTCTTTATAAGGTTACGGTCCTAATGAATTAAGAAACACTTAACCAGATAAACATGTAGTGGGGCATGAGGGGTTAAGTGGGTGCCTTGGGTGGCATGTGAAATATGATTAGGTGTCTCAATAATTAATTAATGCTGATTAAAGACCACTTAACCTAACTTAATACATATGGACTGTATGATGATAGACATAAGTTAGGGTTAAGCAAAACGAATTGGATTGTGGGTGGGTTAAGTACAAGTGATAGGTAGGTGGGTAATATTAATATATATATAGGCCCACAAACTTAACCATTAAATAAATAGGATTAAATCAGTGGGAGGGTTAAGTACAACTGAAGGGTAGGTGGGTAATATTAATACACACAGGCCCACAAACTTAACCAGATAAAAAGGGTTATGTAATTAAAGACACCTAATGGTATAAATAACTGGGGCAAAATAGTAAAGTTATGTATTAAAGACACCCTTAGGGGTACGCATAACTAATGGGAATAGATAGAGTTATGTATTAAAGACACCTATAGGTACGCATAACCGATAGGTAGAATAGGGGTTATGTATTAAAAACACCTATAAGTATGCATAACTGATTGAGGGCTATGTAATTAAAGACACCTTAGGGTATACATAGTCAGTAGAAAACCTAGTGGGGATACAAGACAAAGGGGAGAACTTGTATCATGTTGCGTGGGACCCATTTCAGTCAGTAACCCGGAGGGGTATCAAAGTAAAGAACTCCGTACTAGGCGGGGAAGGGGCACGCTTAGTGATCGATTGTAAGAGAACCAAAATGAGACAGATGGTGTGGGCGGCGCAAACCGACCGGGGACATGTGCGTGCATGGGCCGGGCAGAGTGGGACAAGACGACTGTGACACCAGTAGGTATAACTGTGCACACCTTAGGTTTCCACTTTAGGGAATTGATACCCCCTAGTTGTGGGACCAGCATAGGGTATCTACAGAGTAAGGAGCCGATCGATTAGGGTAGTGATTAGGGTATACCCAGACGTATGCCCTAAGTCTACCAATTTATAGTAGGAGGGTAGTGGGTACGACTAGTTGAGATAGGAGCAGGCGGCACCTATGACAGCAACTAGGAATACACGAAACTACCACCATCGTTATCATTAGCGGAAGGGATCATCCCATCTTGATTTGACTAGTAATAGTGCAGAGTAGTTAGTAGTGAAGCATGCATACACCTTACCTTATTTGTCCTGTCATACCTATCATCTGTACCGTGAATCCTCTTATCCACTTTGTATGCCTGTCATGTTTACCTTTATTTATTTACTGGATAAAAGTTAATGGACTCACCAGACGTATGTCTGACCTAGTTTTTTTCGCCTCTTTTCTTCCTTTTCCCCCCAGGTTCTCAGGGAGGAAACACCCAGGTTTAGTCAGGATTTGGATATCATCTTCTAGGAGCTACTTCTGAAGTATGGCTCGAGTCTCTGTCTCTTATATGGCTTGCTCTTTAATATGGGGAATGATGTTTTTCTTTTAAATACCTATGTACTCTGATGATGTAAGACAGAAGTGTTTTAATGGTTTTATGACTCATGGTATTATGTAACAAAGTATTTTGGTGATTTAATAAAGTTGTTTATTTTCCGATGCAAATTTTTTATATCTGTCTTGTGATATTCTGTGTCTGTTTACCAAAAACGATCCACTGCAGTTAAGGCATTCCCTTTGTGAGTGACCTTAATGGAGGTAGGGTGTTACATGAAGACGCTACTTCCTTCTTATCTTTGTCTGGACATTAATTCTTCTTGTGTCCCGGTTTCTTTCAAATAAACCACTTGTCATTTCTTTCTTTCGATTTACCTTTCCCACTGGGCTTTCTTGATTTAGAACACCCCTGTTTCCTTTCTTCATATTCTTTTCTTTCTCCATAAACAACCCGTGACCACTACTATCTCCACTACTACCCTCACTCATCTCCTTCATTTGATCTCTCAACTCCTCACTAAGAAGACCCGTCTTAACATCATCTAGAGTCAAGGTATCCCGGCCATAGATCAAACTATTTGAGAAACCCGTATAGCGATCCAGCAACGAACACAATAATATCATCGCCTTTTGCCCTTCCTCAATCTTCAAATCAACGGCCTTCAACTTCATGAGCAAGTTATCAAAGGCATTTAAGTGTGCCTTAAGCGAATTACCCTCCTTCATTTTGAAGGTGAAAAACGTCCGCAACAAGATATAACGGTTAGTGAGTGACTTCTTCATATACAATTTTTCCAACTTGTCCCAAATGCCTTCGCGGTCGTCTCACCACTAATTTTGGAGATCATATTTTCCTCCATAGCAAGTTGAAGAGTAGTGTAAGTCCATTCCTCCATCTCCTCTCTCTCAACATCCGAGATATCACTTGGCAATAAGTGAGTATCAAATATCACTCGGTGCACCCGATTCCGCCTAAGAACCGCTTTCATTTTCCATTGCCACTTCTCAAAGTCATTATCACTATTCCACTTGTCAATTATCAACTGAGAACCCGACGCCGCATACGAACCCCGTACATAAGGCGTCACACTATTCGGACTTTCGGTTAAAGGACTTACCGAGCTATTATCCGTTTCCGGAATTTTTTCAAACACCTAACAAACACCAATTGCTCTGATACCAACTTTTGGAATCATTGTGATTAATCCAACTCAAGACCACTCAAATCCGGTATCTAAACTACAAAGCGCTAGTGGAAGACTAGACCGTTGTTAGACTTGCAAAAATAATGAAAACAATAACTCTAGCCACAAACAATGATCAACCAATCACGAACAATCCAAATCTCAAGCAAGAAACTAATGACTAAAGTAGCAAAAATAAATCACACAAGGATTTAAAGTGGTTCCATTAATGTCTTGTTAGTGTACATCCACTTTAGAGAGAGTATTTTACTACCACGATGAAAGGAATACAAAAGATTGATCCAATGATCACTATATTTCAATACAGAAATGAGTTTGAGGAGAACATAATTGAAGAATTGGAATTAGGTTATTAACCCTAATTCACCTTTAAGAATAAACCCTTGATTTCAATCAAGTATCCAAGCTCTATCTAAAGAGAAACAGAAAATAGCGTATATAGGAATGAGCCAATTCCCGAAATTGCCCTCAAAGCTTCACAAAATAGCTTGCCAAATTTCCAGCAAGAAATAGCCCATTATTCGCCTCAGACGTCTGTTGTAGGGCCTGACAGACGTCTATCCCTCCCAGAGAATTACTTGTGCTTCTGCATTCAGCTCAGACATATGTCCACTATATGACAGACGTCTGCAGGGGCTCTCGAGGAAAATATTTCCAGACAACAGACGTCTGTCCCCCTTTGGTCAGATGTCTGTTGAGACTCTTGGGAAATTGTTCCCAGTAGTCACAGACATCTATCCAAGGAGCGACAGATGTTTTTGCTAAAGCTTACAGCTTCACCTCGCTACATCAAACACAATCTCCCCCATCAAGCTCTGATTTGCACACCGCGTTCTCCTACTCTATGCTATCTTCATCCTCTTCAATCCAACATATAATATCGCGTACTTCAACAGAAGGCATATTACAAAGTAATGTCAACACCACCAAGACAAAAAATAATTCTCTTAATCACCAATTCAGATACAGAGCCAAAATCCAAATCTCTATATGCAAGATAAATCTCTCTCCTTCCACATACCTGCATGTAGCGCCACTCCTTTAAGATGACATCATAAAATCGACAATATACCACAATGGCACCAAATTCGCCAAAATCGTCTCTATTAATTGAACTGTCCAAGACGACATCACAAGTCGATAAACCTCAACGGCGTCAAACCCGTCACCAAAATCAGCTACAACAGATATAGTTTCTAAATCCAATAGTCCATTCAACACATTAAACCCTTTATCACCAATCTCTCATATAATGCGAGCCACACCTAACAAATGTCCACCCTTGCGGGTATTCTTCTGTAACAACCCAAATTTTTTGATTATTTGAATTTGAATATTTAAATTTATTTTAAATATTATATTTGAAATATTAATGGATTTTCTTATTGAATTCTCTATTAAATGATGATTGAACTTTTATATTAAATTTAAATAAGCTCGTAACATCGTGGTAGTTCATAAAATTTAGTTTTGAACTTCAATTGAATATCCAGAATCCGTTATAAGTCGGAATTCTGTGAAACAAGAAACATTAGCATCTATTTGATGATAATTTTCTAATAAAAGAGAAAAAACTGGAATTTTATCTTATATATTGTGGGTTATGTCCAAATCAAATTTTATAATAGTCGCTATGGAATTCATTTATAAACGATAACGTTTATTTAGTAGTACTAAAAGGAATTTCTATATAATTTGAATATCGTTTAACTCAAAAAAGTTATTGTTGAGTTATAATCCCATATTTATTGAATGTGAATGATATATCATTCTATTTGGATATATACGATAATAGTAATTGATTATTATTTAATTTATTTGTTTTGGAATTTATTTATATTTTTGTCGATATTCTATAAGCCTTAGAAATAGCTATTTTTCAAACGACCTCCATTTTTGATGGAACAAATTTTATTGGAATACGTATAGCTAGTTGTTATTAGATTTCCAGTTTGGATCTAATTAGAGTTATTTTGTGAGTGCGCAATTTTTAAATTGGGAACCGATAAATATATTGGAATTAAATAACGTCGTTGTGCAAACGAAGTCGGAATTCTGTGAAATTTATTCATTGGATCCAGAACGTCACGACATAAAGTGTGTCTATTTTTGTTGTGTTTAGAGACTGTGTGACTATGCGTATATTTGATGTGCAATGTTAAATAGCGGTTAAAAATTTCACTAACCGTAATAAAAATAATAAAAAATATATTCATACTTATGCCTTCAGTATGTTTCATCCTACCCACACACGTACAACCTCAATCTAAAAGTTAACCTTTTCTACCCTAACATTTCTTTCAACAGAAGTAAGTAAAGCCTTCTCCAAATTAAAAACAATGCACATGCCAAAACTACAGCTACCTACCTATACATAAGTACCCATTTCCATCAACACAGACCTCACAACTAATTAAAAGGGAAAGAACGCACGACTGCCTACCCTAAAATCTCTAATCATCCAGCTAAATGAAATAGCACTGCATGCCTATCCTAAACAAACCTATTCAGACCTCCATGCCGTGATGACCAAACTTCATTTCGTGATGGCCAAGGTTCCTGTGGTTATAAATACTGGGTAGTTTCTTTGTTTTGCGTTCTTTTGTTTTACAATAACCAAAATGGACACAGATCTTCAAAAAAAGGGAAAATTTCACACCCTATTAAAAATCATAAAACAAGATTCACTAAACTCATACGGTTTTCCTCTTCAAACTGGTTTAAGCTTCGCTAAGTTTCGGGATATTTTTGTCTGATATTTTTTTTGCACAACATGGGTAATGGTTCAGGATTTGGTAGCACCTAACCATTGATTTAAAAAAATGAAGCTGTAGTGATGTTCGTGGTAAGGAGGAGATTCATGTAGCAATTTTTGGTTGAGCTCGGTGAAAAATTTCCATGTGCATGTCTACTGTAGCCATAAGGGAGCAGAACAATGCAAACGCAGGGGATCATTCGAGTGTGATATGGTGGAGGCAGACGTGTAGATGTTGAGATGGGGAGGAGGTTGGTAGTCTCGGGTAGGGTTTAAGTGGAGTACGGAAGGCGCAGTAGTGGTTCATATTTGAGAAACGAGGAAGTAGCATCTGCTGCATGCGGTTTTGGTGTAGGGCGTGGGCTGAACTAGGATTTTTAAGATCAAAAGGAAAAGAGAAAAAAAGGGCAAGCTTCGGCTGTTTAAGAAACAAGAACAGTTTAAATAGCACTAGTTGAGGAAGTTATGGTGGCGGGTACTATTCATGGTAGGAAGAAATATAAGGCGGGCTGAGGTGTAGGATTCTGTTAGGTCATGGGGAAAGAAAATTAGGTGAGGCCCATTTTTTATAATAAAAGTTAAGTTTAATTTTCTAATAAAATAGTATACAAACTTATTAATATAATATCTTGACTAAACATGATCGAAGGTGGTTGGTCATGATGGGACCGTATGGTTATATACTACATTGTGGAGCTGGTATGGCCAGCATCAGAATCATTTGGGATTGTTAATAAAATTAAACATCTATTTAATTTTATTAAAAACGAATCGTTTTAACTATGAAATAAAGTCAAGGTGTCACTCAGTTGCCCAATTATAATTATTATAAGTCGGTTTTATTGTTTGTGTATTATGTTTGCTAATTATTGGATGATTTGATGATTGTTTGAATATATGCTGAATATTTTTATATAAATGATTTAAATTAAACATTTATTTAATTTAATCAAAATCAATCGTTATTTTTAAGCATTTCACCTTATTTGGGTTTGCTATGGGTATTCATATTATGCTTTCCAAAATATTCCTGGTTGATTTAATAACAATATTGCTTTGCACAATGTCCTGTGAGAGGTTATGGGAATGACCCCGTAAGGTCTAATTCCTACGCGATTCTTCCTGGCATAGGTACTGGTCGGCTTTTTTTATCTAATTTCTCTAATGTCTTTGGAGGTTTTCAATCAAAGAAAATATATGAACTCAGTATCTGAAAAAATGCCTTTTGCGTGTTGAAAAGGAAAAACGTTTGTTTGCAGATCATTGACCTCTGCAAGGGCATTGTTAAATCTTTCCAAAAACCTCTTCAAAGATTCTCCAAATCCTTGGAATATGTTTGAGATAGCCAAGATGTCCTTAATCATGGTAGTATGCATCATGAATTACTGTATCAGCTCTCTGGTGAGTTGGTCGAAAGAAAATATGGTTATCGGCGGAAGTTGAGAGATCATAATAGGGCCATGCTTTCAAGGAATATAAGGAAGCATTTGCACTTCACCACATCAGTGGAGTGAGCTGAATCCATGCGTCATTCATACCTATTAAGGAATTCCCGAGAATCGGTTTTATCTGAGTAAGTAGCAGATCGTGGCCTGTTGAACCATCGAGGCCATTCATCTTTCAGAATTGCATCATTAAAAGGATTACATCTCGTACTAGCTTCCATGTTGTCGGTGACATAAACGTGGGTCTCCCGCATGATCCTATGGATTTTGGCAGCGAGATCCGGAGTTTGGATCTCCACCGAATCCCCATGGTCATGATCTGAATCTAGGGTATAGTGCCTGCGGCGCCTCCTCGAAGGAAGATCGTATACATTATCGAGTTAGACAATGTTCGATGTCTGGTTCTAAGGATCGAGTATGAGCTATTTGGTTTTGGTTAACAATAGGAAATCCATGAACCAAGTTTTGTATTGTGGTAGCACGAGATTGCTTGTTAAGATGTTTGGTTCCAGCTCTATGGTTGGGATCTGTACTAGGACAGGATCGATCAGTTGATTCGCTTCCTCATTGCTTTCGCGCCATCATGAGATGTCCATATACTCTGACCCCTGTTCCTTTAGCGGGTATCAGACGAAGAACTTTCGAAGACATAATAGTTAGGAGCTTGAATGCTCCTATCTCCCTCAGGGAAGGTGATGCCACTTTGGGTGGATTATTGTAGTTACTACATTAGTTCAAAATTTCGCTTGAGCTATTGGTTGAGCTCCTTTTAGGTGTCCTCTAATTTTTTCATCATAACAAACAACTATGTGTGGGTAACAGGAGTGTCAAAATTGCATGAAGTTGCCACATCGACTATTGCTAGAACGTGAGGATCAACATTGTTGGAAGGTTGTCGTTGGATCGACGCCTTTTGTTGTTCGGCATGAGAAGGTCCACTTAGTTTTCTTCACTATGGTTTTAAGCTTCATATGTAAATCTTGAGGAGATCCAAGGAAACTTGGAAACTTGAACGGCAGGAAGGTATAAAAAAATCGAGTTTTTCTTCCTTAGTGAAAGCACCATGTTGAAACCAAAAAATGGTATAGTAATACCAGTGAGTTCGATGAAAGTTAAAATAAATAAATGAAAACGAAGAATTGAGATATAGAAATGCAATCGAAAAGAAGAGACAACGATTTATAATGGTTTGACATTGATTGACCTACGTCCACTTAAAATACTTGATCACTTTACTATTGAATTCTCAAACTATAGCCGCTCGGATTGGTTTGACTCTGAAATAAGATAGCCCAAAGTAATCAAATTGCAAAATGATTCATTTTTCATCTATGAAGGAGCTATTTACAGTTGTAGTCGAGCTGGAAAATAAGTGGTTCGTTTGTAAGGTATGTAGGGCCTAAGCCCAAAATCAACAAAGGATCGGATCAGTACCAATCCCATATTTTTAGGGGATGGGGATCCCTATTTCTCAAGTGGGTCCCACTTGCTGCCTTGAGTTGCTTCATGAAGTTTAGTTAGGTTCTGACTTCTAGTTTTTGAGTTATGCTGCTTTGCTGGTTTAAGTAGCAATTTTGCAGATTCATGTTGGAGTCGTACCGATCGCTCTATGTAAGTCATACATACCCCTATATGAAAGAGTTCTCGAGAGCTATTTCGGTGAATTGATTTGATCATAGTGTAACGTCCTGTATTTTTAACGGTTGAATAATTGATTAATTTAATTATTAAATATCGATTTGGTGACATCGATAACTTAAATTAAATAATATTTATATTTAATTAATATAAATAATAGAATAATATAATTACTTCTGAAATAATCGGAAATAACAGAATTCACAATATTGTGTGAATTGGATAATTCAAAATATATAATTCAGTTTAGTATTGAATTGGAATAATGAGTATATTATTCAAACGACAGTTGAATGTATAATTATAATATAATTTAAATCGAGCTCGAAATGGCTTGGTAGTTCGCTATTTGGTGATTCGAACTTTAAATGGATATACAGAATCCGTTTCAAGCCGGATTTCTATGAAACAAGAAACGTATAAAGCTGGTGAAATATGTTTTTCTAGTGGAAGAGAAAAATCAGGATTTCGTTATAAATCAGGATTTCGTTATAAAAGGAATTTCATTATAAATCGAATAGCGATTTAATCAGGATTTGAAGTATCGAGTTAGAAATTCATATAGGAATATTCTGGAGCTGTATGGTATTCTATTGTGAATATATACAATAATATTTATTTATAAATATTAAATTTAAATATTTTTAAATATATTTATATATTTAAAGGGATTTATTTAGAGCTGTAAAAATAGCCAGTTTTGCAAACGAGCTCCGTTTTCGACGAAACTAATTTTGTTGGATTCGTAATGTCCAATTATTGTTAGATTTCAATTTGCGTGATTTTGGGAATCAGTATGTGGCCGTGCGGGATTTTAATGTGAAAAACAAACGATAATTTGACTTTAAAAATACGCTGTGTGAGCAAACGAAGTCGGAATTCGACGAAACCAGTTTCGTTGGGTTCGTAATGTCGAACTGTAAGTGCATGTCCATTTTCATAATTTTTGGGTGTTGTATGTGATTATAGGGATTTTTAATGATAAATATAAATAATGATTGCTTAGAAACAAATAAAAAAACAAATATAAAAATACTATATTTATCCTATAAGTACCCCTCACTATCTCTAAACCCTAATATCTCTCATTCACGGTCAACACAGTATGCCACCACCCAGAAAACATTAAAACGTGGGATTCAAATCTTTCAAAAATTCTAGAAATACAACTAAAAATCTATAAATCATGATACTAATATACATGAGTTCCTTGAGTGATTCTCTTCCATTCAGTACCCGTTTTGAGTCATGCGATTCATGTTTGAGGGGCTTGAAAATGTACAGCGTCGGTCTTTTGGGAACTAGGGTTGCGATTTATGAAGGATACAAGCTTCGGTTGATGTTTTGGAGTTTGGTTTCAGGATCGTAGTCGAAAACCGCACCTCGTGTGCTGATTCGGAGTGTTTCCGCGACAATTGATGTCGATGGATGTACGGTGTAGCATGAGGCTTCCAGGAAGTCACATTGTCAATGTGGGGTTCGAGTTGATTGAAAGTGGGATGAGAGGAAAGAGTTTTGGAAGAGGGAAGGATTGGTGTTTTCAGTTGATTTGTAATGGTGTGAAGGTGGAGCGATGTGGAGTTAAAAGAAGCCGCAAATGGCCAGTTGAAGGACTTCATCGTCATAGGAAGAAAAAAGATGGAGGCGGGCCAGAAGAATAGCGAGTCTGGAATTTTGGAAGTTGGGCTTGGGCTGGGGAAATAAAAAGGTTAAGCCCAAATAAAATTAAAAGAAAATTCAATTTATTTTAATTTATAATGTGCAAACTTGTATAAGGTGTAACTTTATCATACGATACCAGAATTTCGAACAGTCAGATCCGTTGGGATCGTATAGACGGTGGCTACACCATGGAACTGACCGTGAGTGAATTGGAGCTCGTTCGGATTTATGGTGAAATTAAACGCCTGAATCAAATCAATGACCAATTATCGTTATTTAACGATAACCATCCAATGTGAGTAAATCTCACTAACTCTGCTTAATTTATATTTTTATAAAATATTTTAAGAATTTATAAATGACGGTTGTTTGCTATATGTTGGCTGTTTGGTTGAACTGCTAGTTAATTGGTTGAAAATATAGATATAAATCGTTAATCGAATGTTAATTCTGTTTATCAGAATATTTCATATTCGTGTTATTCATGTGATTAACATCTGTGGATGCAGGGAAATAGGTCGGAGGGATCCAACTGGATTCCTCAACATTTATTTTACTATTTTTCATATATTGTGATATATGATGTGATTTATAATCTGTTGTTGATTATGTGTGTTTGATCATTGTTATGTGGTACTTTTAAATACCAAAGGAAATACTGGAGTGTGAAAAGGGAAGTTTCAAACTGTAATTTGAAATAAAATATTTATATAAAATCAAAGTATTTTATATAAAAAAGGAATTTTTCAAAGTGTATATCGAAATAAAAATATTGTATAAAATCAAAGTATTTTATAAAAGAAATGTATGAAGTGAATATGGGATTTTGGAATTTTATAAAATCAAAGGGACCTATTAAAAGGAGATATTTGAAAACTAAAAAAAGACTTCAGTATGAAGTTAACAACAGTTATATGGAAGTTTGGAAGACCAATTTAGTTAAAATACTAAATGAAAGTAATAAGAAGTAAATAAAGATCTTTATGGAGTAAATATAATATTTAGGAAAACAAATAGAATTGAAAGGAAATATTTCGGAAATCAAATTGAATTATAAAAGAAATTAATTGGGGAAATAAATAGAATTATGAAAGAGAATTAAGAAGGAATAAAAGAACAACGAGGCGATGGTTTCAAAGTAGTTTTAAATAGAAATCTGTTTTAACAGATAAAATGAGCAAATAAATTTATAAACAATGTTTATAAATTAAAAAGAATATTTATCCTTTGATTAATGGAATATATAAGTCTGAACTTCTATTGAGAAGTAGAGATCGATTTTAACACCGATATTTTTATAGAATGTGAACTCTGCATTTATAAAGGGAATTTTAAATGAGATTTAAGTGTTAGAAATAAAAAGAAGATTTCTTATAAACAAATCTATAAATAGAAGCTGGAATTGGGATGTTGTTTTAAAATACGAAATCAAAACTAAAGGGATTGTATAAAAGGGATATTATTCACATTCAACGTGAAAAATGGAATTAAGTAAAGATTTTAGGAATAAAAACATTTTTAAAGGAAATTGGGTTTTTGAAATAGAAGTTAAACAGAGATGGGATTTCAAATGGTTAGAAATAAATAACTTGTTAAATAAGGAAAACAAGTGTTGTGATTAAAAAAAATGTTTATAAATGAACAAAAATATAATTATTAGTGGATAATTGAGATTTCAAATTCAACGATAAATAAAATGGGAAATTTGGAGTTGTTTTGAAAAGGGAATGATGAAATCCATTTCGATACTCGAAATGTAAAAAAGGGATTAAATAAAATCTGTAAAGATTTGTAGTTAGAATTCAACTAAGCCAATGTTTTAAAAATGATTTATTTGAAGAAATTATATATTGAATAAATCAGGATTTTACAAGGAAATTAGTATTCGGTTGGAAACCGATATTTGATTATCGAATATAAGTTATTTCAAAGGGATTATCGAATATAAGTTATTCGAGAAAGATTATCGAATATAAATTATTCGAAGAAGAGAGTTAATCGAATATAAGCTACCCGAAAGGAAGAGATATCGAATATAGTTTATTCGAAAGGGAGAGTTATCGAATATAGGTTATTCGAAAGAAAGAGATAATCGAATACGGTTATTCGAAAGTGGGTTATCGAATATAGATTATTTTCGATTATACCAAATTAGGGAAAGTACTATTTACTTTCTATTTTTAAATCAAGATTTATTTATTTATTTATAAATTAGTTGTTTGTTTGTTTAATCAAATTAAGAAATAGAAGTTATATTTAAGTTATTTTATTTCGAAGGTATGGGATTATAACACTATTGCTATAATCCAAATGATTTCTGTAAAAGAAGTGGATTCGTAAATAGAATCTGAGAGTTACATAAGGAAGTTGTTAAGGATTTAAAAGGTGAACTTTGTCTATTTCAAGGACAGAATTGTGGTTCAGTTAAGGTATGAGAGGTAGTTACACCCCAACTTGATTGGCTCCAGTTTTAATTAAGGAATGGTTAAGGTTCGATAGCGAAGGTTGGTTAAGTAAATCTAGTTAACGAGTTTAATGGTTCAAGTTCGCATAGCGATGTTATATTTAAACATCTGTTTAAATCAAATAAAAGAGTTTTGGAAATGTTTTCCAAATAAGAATCAAAAATGTTTTCTAATAGAGAAAATAAGGAATGGGAACAAATATGGAATGTTTTCCAATGATTAATAAAGTATATTTTCTAAATTTAGAAAATTATAATTTACAAATATATAGAAATGGGAAATGAATAAATTAATGATAAATTAAATTAAAGGAGATCAGTGTTGATAGATGATTAATCGGTCGAATTTCTTTCTGGAAATAAGATCGTTGGTTGTACACCTATTGTTCTTTGATAGTTAAATCACCGACTATCGAAGTTTTTGACCATTTTTCCATCGTCAATATGGAGAGACCGGGATCAGATTCATTATCTGAAAAGCACTCTATATGGACGTTAGCGTGGTGATCAAATATGATGAAAATAATTGAAGATGGGGTTATGCAAGGGCTATCCTGTTTATAGAATAGTGCCTTCGGTTTGTCCAGTCCCAAGACAACGTGAATGGACGAATGTCTGACAAAGTATATCTAACGGATCACTTAAGTTGATCTCTTCAAACGTACTTACGTTTGGTAGTGGAGGAATTCGTTTCTCTTAGCTTTGTACCTGTGGTATTTTTGGGGAAATCAGTTTGTGATTTGGTGGGTATGACGATGTGGCATTCAAAGTGAATGGTGGTCAGGTGTTCCAAAAGATACGTTATGACCTCAAGCCTCATCAACCGGGAAATGACAGAAATTGGGCAGGCATCATGGCTATGTAGGTCGCTCCCATTAGGGTGTATATCACCTATCTAGAGAAAATCCATTTGATTCTTTTATCTATTTTCGATGTTGTCCCTTTTCGGGAAACAGTGGGTAGCTCCCAACCGTTTGTGATATACATTCGATACACTCATGCTAAATGAGTGGTCGGCCTTGTGTGGGCCGGGTTGCAAGACGTTCTTGTTGAACCCAGTGTATTCGCCTCTAGAGATACACTATCGACAGGTGGTCCCATACCTTGTCATAGTCGGAATCCAGTCTCCAATAAGAGCCTGCTAGTTTGATTGTATATAATATATGTGGAGCGTGAGATGCAAGCGTTCTACTAGATTCTATTTATTTGTATTTAGACACTATTATAATATCAGAAAAATATTGATTTTCAAAAATGTTTTGGGTTATCGTAAGGTAAAAACCATCCGTATTTATGTGTGGATTGGTCTTACGATTATCATTCTTTTGAAAAGGATTTTGAAAAGTTAAACCGAATTATTTGAGTTTACTCACACCAGTCCCATGACTGACCCTGAGTTTATTTTGTTTTGTTTTCCCTAAACTCTTAGGTGCCCAAATTTGTACGGACAGTCAAGTAGTTTAGGTCTTTACAGATGTACTTAGAGGAGCTTGAAGCAGGAGGCTTCAGGATTATATAACTAGTGTTATTTCCGCTGGGTGTAAGTGTTGTACTCTAATAATGTTATTCTTTATATATATATATATCGTTTTATTGCAAAGTTATGTTATATATTTTATTCGTTCCGCTATGAGATTCGTATTACTCTGATTCTGTTCTGTGGTGATATTCTTCTTCTATTCTAATTTTCTATCTTATCTATTCTCACCCTTTAACTTCTTTCTATTAATGATCAAGTATTATTGAGGTCAGAATAGTCAACATGGTAGTTTTGTGTTGATTTTCGGAGTCAAAAATCCCAGTTCGTTACAGTGGTATCAGAGCTGAAGGTTAAGTGATTACCATGGCTCAGTGCGTAACTCAGTAGAGATGGGGTTAGTAATGCCCTAGATTGAGTTGAATGTATATATATGAGTGAACGTATTTGTAGATTTTATAAAAAGTTGTTTTATATTGTGGAGATTTTTTGGTTGAGTTGTTTATAAGTTCTTGTCAATCATTTTGATCCACTATATCGGTAGGAGTTTATAAACACTCGAATACGATGGATCGACATGATATGTTTTGGAAAGAGGGTAAATGAAAATAATTTTACCCAAAGCATATTTTGATATATAGAATATATATATATATATATTAAAATATTATAATATATTGGATGTGTTGGTTGTGATTATAATCAAATAAGATAATAAAATGTGAAATGGTTATGTAAATAGCCAATCAGAATTCATGTAAGTGAAATACATGAAATCAGATGAATTAAATCGGAATTTAAATCAAAATTGGAATTAAAATTCCTAAAGATTGGAAAAGTATTTATAAATGAATTTGGATTAAGTATATGAGAATTTTAAAATCCTGGGAGATTTTTAAATTGTTTTACAAGCATCGTGAATGATATTTTGAAAAAGATTCCAAAATGGAAATGTTTAAATATGTGTTTTGAAAAGTGGTATAGTATTGAACTCACTTCGATCGCTGGGAAATAACTCTGATGATGTTGGCCACATCATCAGTGTTCATTTTCGATTTGTAAGTAGTGGATTACTACCAAAGATTTTGTGTTGAATTGTTTTGAGGAAACAAGTTGTTTTGAATCCTGAAAAGGAATATTTGATTTTTGAAAGAGCTAAACTGATTAAAAAACTCCCAGGAGAGATTGTCTGAACAAAAACAAATTAAAACAGAAATTTGTGAAAACAAGCTGGAATTGAATTGAAACCAATTAACTGGAAATTGAATTGGAATATAACATATCAAGCAAAATTAGATTTTGAATTATGAGATAAGAATCTGAAAGGGCATTGGATTGGTGAGCTAGGAGTTTGGAATCGATAATGGAACTCGAGTTTGAAATGGAATTTGGCTTTGGATAAGCGAATAATTGTGTTGAGATTTGATTGATTGAAATTGA
Organism: Allium sativum; assembly: GCA_030737875.1. Taxonomy (NCBI): domain Eukaryota; kingdom Viridiplantae; phylum Streptophyta; class Magnoliopsida; order Asparagales; family Amaryllidaceae; genus Allium; species Allium sativum. The sequence continues at coordinate 613,775,281 of CM060926.1, forward strand.
TTGTAAATCGATTGGTACAGATGGATATATGATCAGCAGGTATTAAGTAGAAGCAGGTGCAAGGATATAATGGTATACCCGACAAAAAGGTACACGTTTAATTTCCATATGAGGTTTTATGCGCCGAATCGGCAAGCCGCTTGGGTTTTGATTTTCTTTTTGAAAGGAAAAGGCCTAGAGAGGCGAGTTTGGGTTTGAACTATTGACTGGTACAAAGGAGGTGCTGGCGAAATTTTTCGAAAATTTCGGGTGTTACAAAATTTTCAGAATTTTCGAAAATTTTCGTTAATTGAAATAAATAAATAATTTAGTTAAAATTAATATTTTAATTGGAATTAAACGGGTTCAGTTGAAACTGAAGTTAAAAGTAAACAAATAATTTTTAACCTAGTAATAGGGCTTGTTCTCTACATTAGCAATTTCGAGGACGAAATTATTTTAAGGGGGAAAGAATGTATCGTCCCGTATTTTTAATAGTTGAATAATTAATTTATTTAAATATTAAATATCGATTTGGCGACATCGATAACTTGAATTAAATAATATTTATATTTAATTAATATAAATAATAGAATAATATAATTATTTCTAAAATAATTGGAAATAACAGAATTCACAATATTGTGTGAATTGGACAATTCAAAATATATAATTCAGTTTAGAATTGAATTAGAATAATGAGCACATTATTCGAACGACAGTTGAACGTATACTTATAATATAATTTAAATCGAGCTCGAGTGGCGCAGTAGTTCGCTGTTTGGCGATTCAAACTTTAAATGGATATATAGAATCCGTTTCAAGCCGGATTTCTGTGAAACAAGAAACGTACAGAGATGGTGAAGTATGTTTTTCTAGTGGAAGAGGAAAATCAGGATTTCGTCGTGTAGATTTTGATTTATATCCAAATCAAATTTTAAAATAGTCACTATGGAATTCATATATAATTTATAACGATATATATAAAAGGAATTTCATTATAAATCGAATATCGATTTAATCAGGATTTGAAGTATCAAGTTAAAAATTCATATAGGAATATTCTGGAGCTGTAAGGTATTCTATTGTGAATATATACGATAATATTTATTTATAAATATTTAATTTAATTTTTTTAAATATATTTATATATTTAAAGGGATTTATTTAGAGTTGTAAAAATAGCCAGTTTTGCAAACGAGCTCCGTTTGCGACGAAACTAATTTTGTTGGATTCGTAATGTCCAATTATTGTTAGATTTCAATTTGCGTGATTTTTGGAATCAGTATGTGGTCGTACAGGATTTTAATTTGAAAAACAGACGATAATTTGACTTTAAAAATATGTTGTGTGAGCAAATGAAGTCGGAATTCGATGAAACCAGTTTCGTTGGGTTCGTAATGTCGAACTGTAACAACATGTCCATTTTCATGATTTTTGGGTGTTGTATGTGATTACAGGGATGTTTAATGATAAATATAAATAGCGGTTGCTTAGAAATAAATAAAATTAATAAATATAAAAATACTATATTTATCCTATAAGTACACCTTACTATCTCTAAACCCTAATATCTCTCATTCACGGTCAACACAGTTTGCCGCCACCCAGAAAACATTAAAACATGAGATTCAAATCTTTCAAAAATTCTAGAAATCCAACTAAAAATCTGTATATCATGATACTAATATATGTGAGTTCCTTGAGTGATTCTCTTCCATTCAGTACCCGTTTTGAGTCATGCGATTCATGTTTGAGGGGCTTGAAAATGTACAGCGTTGGTCTTTTAGGAACTAGGGTTGCAATTTATGAAGGATACAAGTTTCGATTGATGTTTTGGAGTTTGGTTTCTGGATCGTAGTGGAAAACCGCACCTAGTGTGCTGATTCGGAGTGTTTCCGCGACAATTGATGTCGATGGATGTACGGTGCAGCGTGAGGCTTCCAGGAAGTCGCGGTGTCAATGTAGGGTTCGAGTTGATTGAAAGTGGGATGAGAGGAAAGAGTTTTCGAAGAGGGAAGGATTGGTGTTTTCAGTTGGATTTGTAATGGTGAAGGTGGAGCGATGGGGGGTTAAAAGGAGCCGCAAATGGCCAGTTGAAGGACTTTGTCATCGCAGGAAGAAGAAGAGGGAGGCGGGCCAGAAGAATATCGGGTTTGGAATTTTGGAAGTTGGGCTTGGGCTGGGGAAATAAAAAGATTAAGCCCAAATAAAATAAAAAGGAAATTCTATTTATTTTAATTTATAATGTGCAAACTTGTATAAGGTGTAACTTTATCATACGATACTAGAATTTCGAACGGTCAGATCCGTTGGGATCGTATGGATGGTGGCTACATCGTGGAACTGACTTGGAGTGAAATTGGAGCTCGTTTGGATTTATGGTGAAACTAAATGCCTGAATCAAATCAATGACCAATTATCATTATTTAACAATAACCGTCCAATGTGAGTAAATCTCACTAACTCTGCTCAATTTATATTTTTATAAAATATTTTTAGAATTTATAAATGATGGTTGTTTGTTGTTTGGTTGAACTGCTAGTTAATTGGTTGAAAATATAGATAACGATATAAATATAAATCGTTAATCGAATATTTATTCTGTTTATCAGAATATTTCATACTCGTGTTATTCATGTGATTAACATCTGTGGATGCAGGGAAATAGGTCGGAGGGATCCAACTGGATTCCTCAACATTTATTTTACTATTTTTCATATATTGTGATATATGATGTGATTTATAATATGTTGTTAATTATGTGTGTTTGATCATTGTTATTTGGTACTTTTATATACCAAAGGAAATACTAGAGAATGAAAAGAGAAATTTCAAACTATAATTTGAAATAAAATATTTATATAAAAATCAAAGGATTTTATTTAAAAAAGGAAATTTTCAAAGTGTATATCGAAATAAAAATATTCGTATAAAATCAAAGAATTTTATAAAAGAAATGTATGAAGTGAATATGGGATTTTGGAATTTTATAAAATCAAAGGGACTGAATAAAAGGAGATATTTGAAAATTAAATAAAAGACTTCTGTATGAAGTTAACAACAGTTATATGGAAGTTTGGAAGACCGATTTGGTTAAAATACTAAATGAAAGTAATAAGACGTAAATAAAGAGCTTTATGGAGTAAATATAATATTTAGGAAAACAAATAGAATTGAAAGGAAATATTTCGGAAATCAAATTGAATTATAAAAGAAATTATTTAGGGAAATAAATAGAATTATGAAACAGAATTGAGAAGATATAAAAGAACAACGAGGAAATGGTTTCAAAGTAGATTTTAAATAGAAATCTGTTTTAACAGATAAATTGAGCAAATAAATTTATAAACAATGTTTATAAATTAAAAAGAATATTTATCCTTCGATAAATGAAATATATAAGTCTGAGCTTCTATAGAGAAGTAGAGATCGGTTTTAGCACCGATTGTAACACCCCGTATTTTCAGTGAACATTAAACTAACAAATTAAGGTCTACTTAATTTTTAAGAGAAGAATTAAGGGAAACGGGTTATGCCACTGCGTTCGTCTCGGAATTCTGCTTGAGATAGAGTCCGAGTTTGCATTAATCGGACACCGTATAAAGAAGTTATGACCTTCAGAAGTTTCAGGAATTAATTAAAATCAAAACAGCTCAGATTACAAGTTCAAAATTCGAAATTCAAACACCAAAGCAGGCTGGGCGGGAATTTTCCCTCCCAAGGCCAGGTTGACACTAGGGTCGACCTGGGGGTCGACCTTCCCTATACAGGTCGACACTAGGGTCGACCTGGGTGTCGACCTCCTCCCTTTTTCCAGATCCGAGGACAGATTCACTTTTCTGTATTTAGACACCCATTCTAACCAGATTCGTTGCTCCAAATCTATTTAAACAACCCCAAACCTCACTTTCTCTCCACACAACTTCATTACGTCTATACTTTACCCTAATTCATATCAAAATAAACCAAAGACGGGGTTATGCTGCTCAAGTCCTTCGTAGAAATCAAGTTAGAATTCTAGCGGAGATTCAAAGGCTAATTCAACGACTTCAACAACTATTTCTAAGAATCAAATCAAATCTAAATTAGAAGAACAAATAGTCTACTTCAAGGGAGAGCTATTCAGTTTCAGAATACAGATCCCAGAATTCAAGACCCTTCTGTAATTTGTAAGTTCACGATTACTTTTAGATTTAGACAACCAATTATAGTATGGACATGGAATAAAATGAATTTGGACCTATGCTTGATTTTCTATTTGGATCTATTCTTAGACTTTGTGAATTTATGACTTTGGGTGGCTTCTTATCGATCCAATCGAACCTATACAAGTTGTCGAACCTAGTTTATTATTCAACCCTTTCATGTCTATAATATTGTCCATATTCAGAACTTTATGCCTACAAAGGTTCTAAATCAGTTTATTCAGTTATGTTGTAATTCTATTAGATCTATAATTCTTGTATTTTGGGACTATCATCTTGTGCCAGTTCTTATGCCTATCATTGTCATATTATTCTTATTTGTTCCATTTTATTTGTGAATCTAGATTGACGTATAATCTAAGTTGAATTGCGATATACGTACGATGGGAAAAACGAGGAAGGTTTGGGTTATTGGGGCATAAACATGAAATTGACAATATTGGCATAACATAATTGGGGAAAGTAACTGAACATAACATATTTGGTGAAATGATCGGGCAAAACTTGTAATTGACATTGGGGCGTTGGTATCATTATAACTGCAAGTTTGGTTTAGTTGGCTTGTAATCCAAGTTTTGGCCATACACTGTAAACTAGAATATTAAAACTAGAATGGGCTTAACTATTGATTTGGAACGCCAAATATATGACAAAGTGATTTTGAGAATGACTATTATTGCAAGTTTGGGGAGGCGGGGTATAGCCTATTTTGATTAATAACTTGAAATTGGAATTGGTTGGGCATAACTTAAGAAACGGGATCATGACTAGTTTTGGTGGATTTGGGTAATTAGCATGAAAATGGTATAATTGGTATGCCATTAATTGTGAACATGATTTAGAAGGGAAGTGGGCCATGACAATAATTGATTTATAATTTACATATAAATATGAAGGATAAACTTGAAAATTACAATGCATAGATTGGTTCATGAAATGGTATATTTAGTATACCATTAATTGTGAGCATAATTAAAAGGAAAATTATGGAATAATTAAATTGGGAATAATTTACATATGGAATTTGTCATAAATAAGAAATATGTAAATTGTAGAAAAGATGAATATGCCTAACCCAAGGTTAGATTGAGTTGTGGTGTAAAACTGCCCGGAACCGCCCGGCTGTCTAGTAACCACAACAATACATATCTAATGTGGGAGGTTAGGGCATTGAGCCCAATAAGAACCCGAGGTTAGACTGAGTTGCGGTGTAAAACTGCCCAAAACCAACCAGCACATCCTGTGACCGCAACAATACCTGTCTAATGTGAGTGGTTGGTGCTTTAATGAATGAATTAATGCTATTGACACTTGCTAAGTATGGGAGGGTTAGGTTAATTGATACTTAACCAATATGACATATGGGTGGGTTAAGTTAAACATGAATGGACAAAGGACACCTAACCAACAAGACATGATATAAGGTAGGGTTATGTTAACTAAGGGAACACTTAACCGTTATAACATGTTAACTAAACGGATGGTAGGGTCAAGTTAACTAAGTAAACATTTAACCGTTATAACATGTTAATTAAGCAGATGATAGGGCTAAGTTAACTAAAGTAACACTTAACCAAAATATATAATGACTTGTGGTAGGGTTAAGTAGCACAAGAGGATACACTTAACCAATATATAATGACATGCGGCGGGGTTAAGTAATACAAGAGGAAAACACTTAACCAATTATATAACACGATGTATGGGAAGGGTTAAGTTAACACGAGAGCGCAACACTTAATCAATATAACATGATTTGAGGTAGGGTCAAGTTAACGCCAGAAGGAAACACTTAACCAACATGACAAGACGAGTGGGTGGGTTAAGTTAAATGGGAAATACTTAACCAATGTAACCTGATGAATGAACAAGGTTAAGTTAATAAATCACACTTAACCAATCCAACATGATACGTGAGAAAGGTTAAGTTAATAAGAACCACTTAACCAACATGGCATGACGAGTAGGAGGGTTAAGTACACGTCGGGTTGGTGGGTAATATTAGTAAATATATTGGCCCACAAAACTTAACTATTATATAAACATGCTTGAATCCGTGGGAATGTTAAGTATACGTCGGGTTGGTGGATAATATTAGTAAAAATATAGACCCACAAAACTTAACCATTATATAAACATGCTTGAATCGGTGGGAGGGTTAAATACATGTCGGGTTGGTGGGTAATATTAGTAAATATAGACCCACAAACTTAACCAGTAGGAAACCCTAGTAACGGGGACCCATTTCAGCAGTAACCCACATAGATGTATCACGGTACCCCGAGCTAGGCAGGGTGGGGCATGATTACTGGGCTGATTATAAGTGGTCAAAGCAGCGGCATGGGGTACGTCGGTGTAGGTTCCGACGGTTTACGGGCGTGCACGTACTCCGGAGTGGGAAAAAGCAGGCACTGGGTACCAGTAGTTATACACTGTGCATCATGAATCATGTCGGGTCGCTATCATAAGGATTGATACACCTTATGGAGTGACCAGCACAGGATATCTACACGCAAGAGAGGGCCGATTGACATAGACACATGGAACATTTGTACAAGTAGGGAGCCGATCGATAGGGTAGTAAGGGTACATCTAACATCTTTATGGCAATTAGGCTAACTGAGGTTGGAATCCTCATAATAGATGTACACCTGAAGGCTACCACAATTGCGGGGATTGGGATCACGTTTTAATATTATCCTTTATACAAATTACTAGTTGGGACACTCGTTAGCTGGCGCAGATATATAGAAATAAGAATAACAGGGTAGTAGCGAAGAAGAGAATAGTTAACATGCGATGTTATACTTAGTTTATCTTGCCTATTGCTTATCCTGTGTATCCTATGTTCCTTATCATCATGCTTATGTCTTTATTCAGTTTAATTCATGTCATGTTGTTCTTTCTTGTTCATATGCTAAAAGTAGCTGGACTTACCAGACTTATGTCTGACCTAGTTTTGCTTCGCCTCTTTTCTTCCATTCCCCCCAGGTTCTCAGGGAGGAAATGTTACCACTTAGCTCAGTTTTCATTTCAAGCTCGAAGATCATCGATGTTTTTCTTTGGACCCTCTCTTCCACTGCTATGGATGATTTATGCTTCATTGGGGAATATCATTGTTATTTTTATGCTTCTTTTATACTTGGAAGTTTTTAAATCAGGACAGAAGTTCTATGTATTACTTTTAGTATGATTGAGACAACTGTTGTAAAAGCTTGACTGAACCACATTGTTAATAAAATGACTTTATTTCCACTGTTTTATTTGTCTGTCTTGTAATTTGTCTGCATCTTTGACCTATAATGCTCCTCAGAAGTTAAGGCATTCCCTTTGTGAGTGAACTTAACGGAGGTGGGGTGTTTCACTTGGTATCAGAGCTGAAGGTTACCGGATCAGATAAAAGATTTGAAAAATCATTTTCAAAACGGTTTTAAAAGACGTATTTTCAAAAGAAAAGTTTTGTTTTAAAGGCGTATTCCCCAAAGCCATTTGCACTATCTTTTGATCCTCTGTTTGAATCCTTGTTTCCTTCTTTCCTGAGTCTCCGGGGCTCCTGGCTTTTTGGGAGGTAACCTTATCGCAGCATGGTTCCGTAGGGTCGACGAGACTACGATTCTTGTCAAAGGGAAAATAAGTGCCCAAATTCCATCTATAGCCGTAGTAGTTTCACCTACGACTAATTTTCTTTCGAGCTTTGTAGAATTTTTCGTGCGATGGAGGCAGCTTTCAAGAGGCCTGTCAACAAGTTACACAAGGATGGCAAAGATAAAAATGAGGGAGCTTGGCTCATGGATATAGACTTGGTTCACAAAGGATTGGAGGAAAGAATAGTAAAACCTAAAATAAGAGGAAGTATCTTTATTATGGTATAATGGGTCATATAATTAAGGGAAAGGGCAAGAACAAATGATAGAATTTTCAGAAGGGAAAATGCATGCTCTCACCGCCTGCCTACCTAGGAGTGGTAGTAAAGTTTCTGTTGAAACAGTCTAGTTTTTCTTTTGATCATCCTGTTAGTACTCTTTTGATTTTAGTGCTTCACCTTCGTTTATGTCTTCTTCCATAGTTGAGTCTTTGCACCCTAGAGCATGTATAGTAGGGGATCCCATTATTATCTCAAGTCCAAATTGTGGTTCGGCTCATTTTTCTTTGGTTTGTAAGGATTTGAGATACTTATGTTTTCATGGGCTATGGGTTGATTCTAGCCATGGATTGGTTAGCTAGTGATTGTGAAAGGAGGGTAGTTAGACTTTCGACTTGCCTTGGTAATACCCTCGAAATTTCGTGCGATCCTACCGGATCAGTTTGTCTTAGCTACCTAGAATCACTTTATGTATATATCAATGATTTTCGATCCGTGGGAGTAGTCCATGAGTATGCAGATGTTTTTGATTAAGGTTAGGGGTTTGTCCCCTAAAACATGAGGTATACTCCCACATATATCTAGATGACAATGCAAAGCCAGTTATGCGATCAACGATAGTTTTGGTGCAAGATTGGCAAGGATAGCTAGAGTCGGTTAAGTGCTCAATTGTTTGGTTGTTTTGTTGGAATCATCTCACATAAATCTTCCAAATTCGGAGGAGGTATTCCTTGGGTGCTTGTCTGACATTGGTTTAGGCATTTGGGGCTTGTACTTGAGGGATGCCAAGTTCGACTAGGATGGTTTGCATGAGAGATATCGACCCTCATATTTGTGACATGATGGAGAAGATAAGTAGAGGAGAGACCTATAATCATCTTAGTATATACACTTGGTATCATGGTCAACATCTTTTTATCTTGGAAAGATAGTTCGACTACATTGGATACCCTCTAACATAGTAAGTGATCGAGGTCCTATCTTTACTAGTGGGTTTTGGAAATGGAGGTCAAGAAGCTTCGCAATCGTTAAGTTAATTTCGTTAAGGTGTAGTGGAGTGAAGCTCAAGAAGATGCGACTTAGTAGACTAAAGAATAGATACGTGCATCATACCCTTTTTGGGGGTATATCCTTGATTCCTCTTTTTTTTGTAAAATTTATTTGCATGCTAGTCTTTATCTTTTAAGTATACCATCTCCGTCCTGTCCTCGATCCTTAGTTAGAAGCCAATGAATGTAAACATGTGTTTGATACATGTTATGTTTGGTGGATGCAAGTGGTTGCAAGTGTTTGCTAGTGGTTGCACGTGCGTGCATATACACACATTAGGCACTAGATCGGCTCAGTCACTTTCATATTGCATATGCATGAGTGAATTATTGAATTGAAACTTGCAGTGTTATCATATGGATGTTGCATTTGTATGAATGATTGCGCACTCATGTAGAAGTTATAAAGTACGATTAGGAATAATTGCATACATGATGGACTCATGGCACCGACATAATTCGCAATGAGGAGGTCAATTGAATCAGTAGACCGCCTGATTTTGCATTAGATAAGGACATGTACACACACTATGCATATGATCATGAGAGCATTATAAATCTTTTTAATGACAATGGATGCCTGTGATTGAATGGTTGAGTAAATAGATATTGGATGTTAGGATGTTCTTCCTAACTTGAAGATTTCGGGGACAAAATCCTTTAAGGAGGGGAGAATGTAACACCCCGTATTTTCAGTGAACATTAAACTAACAAATTAAGGTATACTTAATTTTTAAGAGAAGAATTAAGGGAAATGGGTTACGCCATTGCGTTCATCTTGGAATTCTGCTTGAGATAGAGTCCGAGTTTGCGTAAATCGGACTCCGTATGAAGAAGTTATGACCTTCGGAAGCTTCAGGAATTAATTAAAATCAAAACAGCTCAGATTAAAAGTTCAAAATTCGAAATTCAAACACCAAAGCGGGCTGGGCGGGAATTTTCCCGCCCAAGGCCAGGTCGACACTAGGGTCGACCTGGGGGTCGACCTGCCCTATACAGGTCGACACTAGGGTCGACCTCCCCCCTTTTCCAGATCCGAGGACAGATTCACTTTTCTGTATTTAGACGTCCGTTCTGACCATATTCGTTGCTCCTGAGCTATTTAAACACCCCCAAACCTCACTTTCTCTCCACACAACTTTATTACGTCTATACTCCACCCTAATTCATATCAAAATAAATCGAAGACGGGGTTATGCTGCTCAAGTCCTTCGTAGAAATCAAGTTAGAATTCTAGTAGAGATTCAAAGGCTAATTCAATGACTTCAACAACTATTTCTAAGAATCAAATCAAATCTAAATTAAAGAACAAATAGTCTACTTCAAGGGAGAGCTATTCAGTTTTAGAATACAGATCCCATAATTCAAGACCCTTCTGTAATTTGTAAGTTCACGATTACTTTCAGATTTGGACAACCAATTATAGTATGGACATGGAATAAAATGAATTTGGACCTAAGCTTGATTTTCTATTTGGATCTATTCTTAGCCTTTGTGAATTTATGACTTTGGGTTGCTTCTTATCGATCCAATCGAACCTATACAAGTTGTCGAACCTAGTTTATTATTCAAGCCTTTCATGTCCATAATATTGTTCATAATCAGATCTATATGCCTGCAATGATTCTAAATCAGTTTATTCAGTTATGCTGTAATTCTATTAGATCTGTAATTCTTGTGTTTTGAGACTATCATCTTGTGCCAGTTCTTATGCCTATCATTGTCATATTATTCCTATTTGTTCCATTTTATTTGTGAATCTAGATTGACGTATAATCTAGGTTGAATCGCGATATACGTACGATGGGAATACGGGGAAGTTTTGGGTTATTGGGGCATAAACATGAAATTGACAATATTAGCATAACATAATTGGGGAAAGTAACTGAACATAACATATTTGGTGAAATGGTTGGGCAAAACTTGTAATTGACGTTGGGGCATTGTTATCATTATAACTGCAAGTTTGGGTTAGTTGGCTTGTAAACCAAGTTTTGGCCATACACTGTAAACTAGTGTATTAAAACTAGATTGGGCTTAACTATTGATTTGGAATGCCAAATATATGACATAGTGATTTTGGGAATGACTATTATTGCAAGTTTGGGGAGATGGGGTATATCCTATTTTGATTAATAACTTGAAATTGGAATTGGTTGGGCATAACTTGAGAAACGGGATCATGACTAGTTTTGGTGGATTTGGGTAATTAGCATGAAAAAGGTATAACTGGTATGCCATTAATTATCAACATGATTTAGAAGGGAAGTGGGCCATGACAATAATTGATTTATAATTTACATATAAATATGAAGGATAAACATGAAAATTACATGGCATAGATTGGTTCATGAAATGGTATATTTAGCATACCATTAATTGTGAGCATAGTTAAAAGGATAATTATGGCATAATTAAGTTGGGAATAATTTACATATGGAATTTGTCATAAATAAGAAATATGTAAATTGTAGGAAAGATGAATATGCCTAACCCGAGGTTAGATTGAGTTGTGGTGTAAAACTGCCCGGAACCGCCCGGCTGTCTAGTAACCACAACAATACATATCTAATGTGGGAGGTTAGGGCATTGAGCCTAATAAGAACACGAGGTTAGACTGAGTTGCGGTGTAAAACTGCCCGGAACCGACCGACACATCCAGTGACCGCAACAATACCTGTCTAATGTGAGTGGTTGGTGCTTTAATGAATGAATTAATGCTATTGACACTTGCTAAGTATGGGAGGGTTAGGTTAATTGATACTTAACCAATATGACATATGGGTAGGTTAAGTTAAACATGAATGGACAAATGACACCTAACCAACAAGACATGATATAGGGTAGGTTTAAGTTAACTAAGGGAACACTTAACCGTTATAACATGTTAACTAAACGGATGGTAGGGTCAAGTTAACTAAGGCAGCACTTAACCGTTATAACATGTTAATTAAGCAGATGATAGGGTTAAGTTAACTAAAGTAACACTTAACCAAAATATATAATGACTTGTGGTAGGGTTAAGTAGCACAAGAGGATACACTTAACCAATATATAATGACATGTGGTGGAGTTAAGTAATACAAGAGGAAAACACTTAACCAATTATATAACACGATGTATGGGAAGGGTTAAGTTAACACGAGAGGGCAACACTTAATCAATATAACATGATTTGAGGTAGGGTCAAGTTAACACCAAAAGGAAACACTTAACCAACATGACAAGACGAGTGGGTGGGTTAAGTTAACTTGAATTGATTAATGACACTTAACCAATATAACTTGATGAACGAATGGGGTTAAGTTAAATGGGAAATACTTAACCAATATAACCTGATGAATGAACAGGGTTAAGTTAATAAATCACACTTAACCAATCCAACATGATAAGTGAGAAAGGTTAAGCTAATAAGAACCACTTAACCAACATGGCATGACGAGTAGGAGGGTTATGTACACGTCGGGTTGGTGGCTAATATTAGTAAATATATAGGCCCACAAAACTTAACCATTATATAAACATGCTTGAATCCGTGGGAACGTTAAGTGTACGTCGGGTTGGTGGATAATATTAGTAAATATATAGGCCCACAAAACTTAACCATTATATAAACATGCTTGAATCGGTGGGAGGGTTAAGTACATGTCGGGTTGGTGGGTAATATTAGTAAATATAGGCCCACAAACTTAACCAGTAGGAAACCCTAGTAACGGGGACCCATTTCAGCAGTAACCCACATAGATGTATCACGGTACCCCGAGCTAGGCAGGGTGGGGCACGATTACTGGGCTGATTATAAGTGGTCAAAGCAGCGGCAGGGGGTACGTCAGTGTAGGTTCCGACGGTTTACGGGCGTGCATGTACTCCAGAGTGGGAAAAAGCAGGCACTGGGTACCAGTAGTTATACACTGTGCATCTTGAATCGTGTCGGGTCGCTATCATAAGGATTGATACACCTTATGGAGGGGCCAGCACAGGATATCTACACGCAAGAGAGGACCGATTGACACAGACACATGGAACGTTTGTATAAGTAGGGAGCCGATCGATAGGGTAGTAAGGGTACATCTAACATCTTTATGGCAATTAGGCTGACTGAGGTGGAGTCCTCATAATAGATGTACACCTGAAGCCTACCACAATTGCGGGGATTGGGAACACGTTGTAATATTATCCTTTATACAAATTACTAGTTGGGACACTCGTTAGGTGGTGCAGAGATATAGAAATCAGAATAACAGGGTAGTAGCAAAGCAGAGAATAGTTAACATGCGATGTTATACTTAGTTTATCTTGCCTATTGCTTATCCTGTGTATCCTATGTTCCTTATCATCATGCTTATGTCTTTATTCAGTTTAATTCATGTCATGTTGTTCTTGCTTGTTCATATGCTAAAAGTAGCTGGACTTACCAGTCTTATGTCTGACCTAGTTTTTTTTTTGCCTCTTTTCTTCCGCCCCCCAACCCAGGTTCTCAGGGAGGAAATGTTTCCACTTAGCTCAATTTTCTTGGCAAGCTCAAAGATAGTCAATGTTTTGCTTTGGACCCTCTCTTCCACTGCTATGGCTGATTCATGCTTCATTGGGGAATATCATTGTTATTTTTATTCTTCTTTTATACTTGGAAGTTTTTAAATCAAGACAGAAGTTCTATGTATTACATTTAGTATGATTAAGACAACTGTTGTAAAAGCTTGACTGAACCCCATTGTTTATAAAATGACTTTATTTTCCGCTGTTTTATTTGTCTGTCTTGTAATTTATCTGCATCTTTTATCAATAATGCTCCACGAAGTTAAGGCATTCCCTTTGTGAGTGACCTTAACGGAGGTGGGGTGTTTCACTTAAGGCATTCCTTTTGTGAGTGGCCTTAATGGAGGTGGGGTGTTTCATCGATATTTTTATAGAATGTGAACTCAGCATTTATAATTGGAATTTTAAATGAGATTTAAGTGTTAGAAATAAAAAGAAGATTTCGTATAAATAAATCTATAAATACAAGTTGGAATTGGGATATTGTTTTAAAATACGAAATCAAAACTATAGGGATTTTATAAAAGGGATATTATTCACATTCAACGTGAAAAATGGAATTAAGTAAAGATTTTAAAAATATAAACATTTGTAAAGGAAATTGGGTTTTTGAAGTAGAAGGTAAATAGAGATGGGATTTCAAATGGTTAGAAATAAATAACTTGCTAAATAAGGAAAACAAGTGTTGTGATAAAAAAAATGTTTATAAATGAACAAAAATATAATTATTAGTGGATAATTGAGATTTCAAATTCAACGGTAAATAAAATGGGAAATTTGGAGTTGTTTTGAAAAGGGAATGACGATATCCATTTCGATACTCGAAATGTAAAAAAGGGATTAAATAAAATCCGTTAAGATTTGTTGTTAGAATTTAACTAAGCCAATGTTTTAAAAATGATTTGTTTGAAGAAATTATATTTTGAATAAAACAGGATTTTACATGGAAATTATTATTCGGTTGGAAACCGATATTTGATTATCGAATATAAGTTATTCGAGAGAGATTATCGAATATAAGTTATTCGAGAAAGATTATCAAATGTAAGTTATTCGAAGAAGTGAGTTAATCGAATATTAGCTACCCGAAAGGAAGAGTTATCGAATATAGTTTATTCGAAAGGGAGAGTTATCAAATATAGGTTATTCGAAAGAAAGAGATAATCGAATATGGTTGTTCAATAGGGGGTTATCGAATAGAGATTATTTCGAGAGAGAGAACTATAAGTTGAAAATCGATTATATCGAATTAGGGAAACAACTATTTACTTTCCGTTTTTAAATCAAGATTGACTTATTTATTTATAAATTAGTTGTTTGTTTGTTTGTTTATTCAAATTAAGAAATAGATGTTATATTTAAGTTATTATATTTCGAATGTATGGGATTATAACACTATTGTTATAATCCAAATGATTTCTGTAAAAGAAGTGGATTCGTAAATAGAATCCGAGAGTTACGTAAGGAAGTTGTTAAGGATTTAAAAGGCGAACTTTGTCTATTTCAAGGTTAGAATTGTTGTTCAGTTAAGGTCTGAGAGGTAGTTATACCCCAACTTGATTGGCTTAAGTTTTAATTAAGAAATGGTTAAGGTTCGATAGTGAAGGTTGGTTAAGTGAATCTAGTTATTGAGTATAATGGTTCAAGTTCGCATAGCGACGTTATATTTAAACATCTGTTTAAATCAAATGAAAGAGTTTTGGAAATGTTTTCCAAATAAGAATCAGAATGTTTTCTAATATAGAAAATAAGGAATGGGAACAAATATGGAAATGTTTTCCCATGATTAATAAAGTATATTTTCTAAATTTGGAAAAGAAGAATTTACAAATATATAGAAATGGGAAATGAATAAATTAATGATAAATTAAATTAAAGGAGATCAGTGTTGATTGATGATTGATCGATCGAATTTCTATCTGGAAATAAGATTGTTGGTTATACACCTATTTTTCTTTGATAGTTAAATCACCGGCTATCGAAGTTTTTGACCTTTTTTCCGTCATCAATACGGAGAGACCGGGATCAGATTCATTATCTGAAAAGCACTCTGTATGGACGTTAGCGTTGCGATCAAATATGATGAAAATAATTGAAGACGGAGTTATGCAAGAGCTATCCTGTTTATAGAATAGTGCCTTCGGTTTGTCCAGTCCCAGGACAAAGTGAATGGACGAATATCTGACAAAGTATATCTAATGGATCGCGTAAGTTGATCTCTTCAAACGTACTTACGTTTGGTGGCGGAGGAATTTGTTTCTCTTAGCTTTATACCCATGGTATTTTAGGGGAAATCAATTTGTGATTTGGCGGGTATGACGATGTGGCATTCAAAGTGAATAGTGGTCAGGTGTTCCAAAAGAAACATTATGACCTCAAGCCTCATCAACCGAGAAATGACAGAAATCGTGTAGGCAGCATGGCTATGTGGGTCGCTCCCATTAGGGTTCCTTATCTATTTTCGATGTTGTCCCTTTTCGGGAAACGGTGGGTATCTCCCAACCGTTGGTGAAATACATTCGATACACTCAAGCGAAATGAGTGGTCGGCCATGTGTGGTGGTCCCATACCTTGTCATAGTCAGAATCCAATCTCCAATAAGAGCCCGTGAGTTTGATTGTGTATAATATATGTGAAGCGTGAGATGAAAGCGTTCTGCTAGATTCTATTTATTTGTATTTAGACACTATTATAATATCAGAATAATATTGATTTTCAAAAATGTTTTGGGTTATGGTAAGGTAAAAACCATCCGTATTTATGTGTGGATTGGTCTTACGATTATCATTCTTTCGAAAAGGATTTTGGAAAGTTAAACCGAATGATTTGAGTTTACTCACACCAATCCCATGACTGACCCAGAGTTTATTTTGTTTTGTTTTCCCTAAACTCTTGGGTGCCCAAATTTGCACGGAGAGTGAAGTAGTTCAGGTCTTTACAGATATACTTGGAGGAGCTTGAAGTAGGAGGCTTCAGGATTATATAGCTAGTGTTATTTCCGCTGTGTGTAAGTGTTGTACTCTAATAATGTTATTCTATATATATATCGTTTTATTGCAAAGTTATGTTATATATTTTATTCGTTCCGCTGTGAGATTCGTGTTACTCTGATTCTGTTCTGTGGTTATCTTCTTCTTCTTCTATTTTAATTTTCTATCTTATCTATTCTCACCCTCTAACTTCTTTCTATTAATGATCAGGTATTTCCGATGTCTGAATAGTCAACAAGGTAGTTTTGTGTTGATTTTCGGAGTCGAAAATCTCAGTTCGTTACACATAGTCATATGGTACCATCAGACTTGATCTCTAGGCCTTTGATGTTTCTGAGTCGTTTACCTTGTAATCTTCGAATCATGCCAATCTGGATGGCATTTAATAGTGGGCCGAAGGGCCAAGTAACAATCCTCATATTCCTCTTTATACTCTAGATGTTCATCGTCGATTTCTTCCCATTCTTCCTCTTGTTCATTTTGATCATCCTTGGCGCTTTTATCCTCTTATGTTCTATGTTTTCGTCCTCTTCATTGCCATCAGAACCACTACTTCTACTTCTCTCCTCATCAGAGCTACTAGTCTCTTCACTGAATTGACATTTGTTTTGGATCAGTGTCTATAGGTTCATTAGCTTGTGCTTTTTTCCTTTTCATGCTCCAATGTCTTTATCTCTCCATTGCTAATTTATTCTATTTAAAGCCGTTAGTGGTACATGTCTAGATGTACAAACATTCATGAATAACAACGAAATTTAGTTAAAAACGTAAGGGAAATGGTGAACGTTAATTGAAAATATGACACAAAGATATTATTTTTTGAACAGAAAACAGTATACCAAACAACCAGTATTCAGTAGGAGATGGACATTTTCGATGTACGGTGATAACAAGTCGAATAAATAAAATGACAAGAAGTCGAATAAATAATATGCCAAAGTATAATCGATTGTATGCTAATGTACTAAATTTGAAAAAATAAATGATAAGCATTGGCTATTTATAACAGTAATTTTGGACAATATACCACCATTTAGCATGGTACTTATATAAAAGCATCTAAAACATAAAAAGGGCAGGTGATTGCCATTTACAATACTAATTTTCGACCAACAACCACCGAAAACAACAAGTGCAATGCTACTGACACTCGCACATGGGTGACTGTCAATTGCATTCGCTTTTTAATTGGTTACAACAGCAACAGTGGATCCTATATTCAATTGAAAATATAATTAAAAACAAAGTAAAAAAAACTTTGTTCAATACTCTAGCGAGTAGGACTGACAGTCGCTCATGCGCGACTGTCAGTTGTATTCCTCAAACAACAATATATCATTGAAACAACCACCTTAACCGTTTCAAGTTATTGATTTCGACTAATTGCTATCCTTTCTTTATGTAAACTACACAATAACATATGTACGTCCAGTGTTGTCCGGTTACCAAACTTAATTACACAATCTGTTACTATTTTACTTTATAAAAGACCAAAAATCCCACCATTTTTTTCTTCCCCAAACCCGAACTTGAAAACTTCAATGGAAAATTGCATTGCCTACGGAAAAAAACAGGATAATTAAACAATAGTTCGTACCATTCTATGATTTTCTCCTTTAAAATGGGATAGAGACGCTTGTGTTCGTACCATTCTATGATCATGATTGAAAATGAGTTGCGCGATGGAGAAGGAAAATGTTTATATGGGAGATGGTTTAGGGTTTTAGTTTTTACGCAGGTTTAAACCCTCTTTGACAATTCTAAATTGAGTGTTGTGCCCTTAAAATTTGATCACCACTTATCCAAAATTAGAGTGTCATTAACATGCCATTTATTGATATATGTTTTTTTATTCTCATCGTAGTGTGGCTTAAATTGACCACAATAAAAGAACCGGCCCCATCGGGATGTCGGTGGCCTGCAAAGTTGTTGTGACAACCTCGAGTTTCTTGTGTAACCAAGTTTTTAAATCTTGGGTATCAGTCACATTTGATCTCGGGGATTTTACAGACATGATCTCGTATCGGGAGAAATCTCGAATGAAATGTGTCAAATTCGGAGGTTCGTCTCAGATTTCTATCTCGAGTCTGAAAGTTTATATCGAAATAATCTCGGATGCATAATATGTTAAAAAATGGTATTCTTACACAGTGACTTTTATGAATGTTATTATAAATATAGCAACTTAAAATTGAATTGCAAAATCACTTTACCATTCTTAATTTATAAAATATCATTCACACTGTAAATCATAATATGCTTAGAGTAGAAACATAACACAATGCATATAGAATAATTCTCACAGTATATTATCCATAAACGTGAATTATTGTTAGATATAATATAGATAAAAGATCCAACACATTAAAAAGTTTAGCATAAGTTCAGCATAAAATAAATAATTTCATAGGTAACATGTATGTAAAAGAAGACGAATATAAAAATCATAAGCATTGCAGAAAATATATGAACATACGATATGGTCATTTAACATGCAAGATTTTTAATAGCAGGATATTATCGTGGCTAGATTTGATTTTTTAAAATTATTGTTTTGGTTCAGTCGCAGATTTAAATTTTAAGCAGAAAAACAAAAATCTCGGATGATATCCAGTATATCATCTCGGTCGATGCATCGTTCGATATTGCAATATCTCGGACGATATATTCGATAGGATATTTACAGCAAGATTTATTGTTTTGTTCCGGACAGAGTCTAAAACAAGATCTCGGATGATGTTTTTGAAATCTGAAATAGTGGGTATAATCGACTTTTTTTTGACTGGCTACGGTTAGCAAGCTAAATTATATTTTCCTTTAGCAAGCCTTTTTTATTGGCCTGCTAACCTTACAAGTTAAAAGAAAACGACAAAGACCAACCACAAAGCCTTTGGAGCTTTGTGCTTTTGCTTGATGGGAAGGAGTAGGGGCTGTAATTGGAAGAAATAATGGTTTTTTTAATCCATTCGGTTAGGAATGCTCCAGTATAGTCTCAAGATTTAACTAGTCATCCTACTATTTCATCTAAGGGATTTAAATGATCAATTATCCATGGAGATACGTTGTTATTTCTATAATGGAAAATATCTTCTTGTATTGGTTATTTTTCTATAATTATGCATCTCATTCAGTTTCCACAATTAGTACTTTGTTGCCTGTTGCTTCTGCAAAGAAAAAGCTTAATGAGCTTCCATTAAAGTCTATGGCTATTAGATTTTGCGCTTGTCAAGATATGAAATATGATAATCCAAGATACTTGTATTTCAAGAATTATAAATATGTTTTATAAAATTTTGAATAAATTTTATAAACTATTTTACCAAATTAATGCTTGGGTATATTTTGAATGTATTAACCTTTTTTCTAATATTATGCGGGTGAAATTAGCATGCCATCGCATCTCCCTTATTTCTACTTTTTATTTTATTTGAAAATCTCGTACACATCATGAGACATGTTGCATGATTATCAGACCATTTTTAAATCACGGAGTTACCAGCCTTCAGACCACCAACTCTCTCCAACTAACCCTAGCCAACAACAACCCAAAAAACATCCCAACCATTGAAGAAAAAACCACAATTTTAACTGGTTTCACGTGGAATGTAATTCATATGTACACGACGCCAATCAAATGGTGATTCTTCACACTTTTAAATGATGTGTCAAGACGATAAAGCGAACAATTTTGGTTTCTTTTTATAACATTTCACACTTATTTTAACAATTTCTTTTAGATAGTAAACATGCTTATGGAACATAAATGATCATAAAAGGAATAATCTTCATTTTATTGTTTATTTCATATTTGAAGGATCAACATTAAATATAGGAGCGGCCTTAGGGTAAGGCCACCAAGGCGACCGTGTAGGGCCTTCGACCTCATACTGTATATACCTGAACATATTTTGATAGCCTAGAATCTTTGATATTTTGATTTGCCTAGGGCCTCCGATAATTTTTTATGTTTCAGGGTAGGCTTTGGTTAAATATTCCATCTGTATGTCACTTTTGTGTCTGCTGCATATGTGAATTATGTGTTTTTCTGTAATATGCACATATATGAATTTTCGCATCTTTTGTACTAAAATTTTGTATACATCCGCGTAGCGTGTACCGTCAAGTGCCACAAATTAATGATCACTTGATCAAAGTGCAACACCAATATGGTACTATAGAAGATGACGCAATGTTTAAAATGAAAATTACCATCAAAATTGGCCAAACCACGTGAAATTGTATAATTGGAAGTATAGATTATTTATATACATAAAACATGAAACTTAATAAACAATCCTTCTGGAAAAAGGAAAGAAAAATATAACAGAGGATGGAAAAAAGGAAAAAGGAGAAAATATACAAAAAGAAAACCATTGACTTGTATTGTAGAAATTCAAAAGTAGAATGAAAGTAACAAAACAAATAAAGGAGGTGACTTTGAATGTATAACAATCAAGCATCAACTTATTAGCGTACATCATGTTGTTATGATTACATTATGTACAATTTATAAAAAATAAGTACATTTAGATTTTTAAGTATTTTGGATTAAAATTGAGATAAACACTACAAAAACAACCAAAATTGCAGAATATAAGTTTAAAACATATTTAAGATAAAAAATAAACGAAACTTTAAGTCAGGAAAACTTAGACACAACTAGAGACACACTAGATCTCAGCAATTAGATAGCCCTTGATTTTCACTTCTAATATATTAAAGGGTAATTAACGTACTTAGGCTTTTATGTGTAAACAATAGTACAAATAGTCATGTTCCAGAATAAATAACAAGTTTAGACATATTTTGGCTTACTGAAGGTGAGTTTTGGGAACTCGCCTTCAGTAAAACCGTGGAGATCAAAGGCGAGTTCCCAAAACTCGCCTTCAGAAAGATCACATTCTAACAAATTTACACACAACACCACATTCAAACTAGCTTACACACAACACCACATTTAAACAAGTTTACACACAATACTTGTAGTGCTATGTTGACGAATCCTTTTTACATTAAAATCGACGCTCAATTTATATTATATAAAAATCATTTATATATATTTAATAAATTGTTATGCTTTATAAACGATTACACAACGACTTTCTGAAGATTTGATTTGGACATAACTAAAAATCTATAATATGAAATCTTCATTTTTCTCTTCCGTTATAAAAATATAGTTCAGTAGATTCGAACGTTTCTTGTTTAAAAGAAATCCGACTTATAACGAATCAAATATATTCAGTTAAAGTTCAATACGTAAAACTACGAACTACCGCGACGTTAGTAGCTCGTTTTTAACTACAACAAAATTGTTGTTTATTGACTTAAAAGGGTGTGTATTTTACGATTCTTATGCGACGCAATTAAAATAGCGTCGCATAAGCGTCGCAAAAGACACATCCTTTTGCGTCGTAAAAGACTAGTTTTGTTGTAGTGATTATATTATAAATTATACGTTCAAACGTCATTTAATTAATACGCATATCAAAACCAAAAATACAAATGGCAAACACGGTAAACCGAAGCACAATCAAACAAGGAAACCGAATGACAAATACCCGAACGTACCAAATAATTATACATACGCTAGTCTTATCCAAAGATAAAAAATAAATAAAGGTACCAAAACATAGCAAATAATTAGGCAAAAACAACTATCCAATTAATTAGACATACGTTGCTATTACAACCAATCATACGTGCACTAGTTTCGCCTCAGCCGCCTGATTGATGGTGTAGAATTTAAAGACAAATCACTATCGCTCTACTTCTAATGCGTCACGCACTACTGGAACTGGGTAATGTAGGTGCTGGTTGCGATGGGCCAGGCGCAATTTCCTCATGTGCTACTGGAGTAGGAGGAGGGGGGTGAACCTGCTGGAGGAGGAGGATGACCTAAAAGAGGAGGAGGAGGAGGAGATGGTGGTTTTGGCCGATCAAGTTTATTTCTACACAAGATCACATTAAAAATCTTTTGTATGTTTGTGCACATAGTCATTCCCTCATCGTCGTCTGCCTTTGTCGGAGCTTTTCTGCTTCTTCCCATGCACGATTAATACTGACAGCCTGCAAATTTAAAAGAAAATTAGATTCATTGAATAAATAAAATTACTTGTATTTAATACTACACACATCAACTTAACACGTTCTTCTCTAGTGGTGCTCTGGGAACATATAGTGCTAACGCCAAATCTACTAAGGGATGAAGGACATAGCGTCGTGTTATGTTCTAGTATCACCTCATGTACTGCACCGCATATATGGTAGGCTCCCTCTCCATCTCGATATGGTTGTGGCGGTTTGACGTCTAATGCGGAAAAGAATACTAACATTAAAAAATGAAAATAGTAACAAAAATCTATCTCCATATGAGTACGGTTTGATTTCCTATGTTGCTGCTGAAGATATAGCACGCTCGGATCAACAGATCCACGCTCCATCTCGAAATACTATGCAAAATGCGTTTACAGAAGTATTGTAACACCCCGAATTTTTAGTTAATACTAGAATTAACTAATTACAGGATAAATAATCTCAGATGTGGGAATTAGGGGAAACGGGCTGCGCCATTACGTTCGTCTCGGAAAAATACGCAAAATAGAGTCCGAGTTTTCGAAAATCGGAGTCCGTATGGCCCAGTTATGGCCCGATGAAGTTTGCAGAAAATTCAAAACTAAAATAGATTTAAAAATTCAAATTTTCAGATTTGGAATGGGCCAGGCGGGGTCAGGCGGGAAGCTTCCCGCCCAACCCATGTCGACAGGGCTGTCGACAGGCCTGTCGACAGGGGTGTCGACATGCCTGTCGACTTGCCTGTCGACAGGGTGGCATCGTCCATTGAACCTGGGTGCACCAGGTTGCACCAGGTTGGGTTTCAGGCTGGCTAGGAGGGCTGGTTCTAGAGATTTCCTAAATCTAAGGGTCCTAATCTAATCTAGGGTTAATCTAAGGGCCTAAAACACTCACCTAATCCTATAAATAAGACCCCAACCCTACCCTAATTCATTCATAATTAAGTCTTGTAACTAAACTATGGCAAATTGAAATTTGAGCATGGCCTCCACTAGTTCATAAAGAAAGTTGCAAGCTAATCCCTCTCTAATCAATCTCTAATCATCATTATCTTCATAGTTTGCAACTAATTCTACTTCATAAGGTTGCTAATCTTAAGTTTGGTGAGTTTCTATCACTTTGACATTAATTGTTAAAGTAAGTAGATTGGGTGTAATGAGACTTATGGTTTTAAATGCGGATTAGTGAGTTTGAATCATGTATAATGATATGTTACTCTATGTTGTTCCATGTTTATGCATATATGTGATAAGTTGGTTTATGCATGCTTAATAAGTTGATTTATGCATGTTTAACAAGTTGATATATGCATGTTTAATAAGTGGAATTATGTATGTTTAGCAAAGTGAGATATGCAAGTTAAGTATATGTTTAAATGCAAGTTTAATGTGATATGCAAGTTATGCATGCTTATGCAAGTATATGGATACTTATGCAAGTCATGTATATGTTTAAATACAAGATTTATGTGATATGCAAGTTATGCATGCTTATGCGAGTGTATGAATGTTTATGCAAGATATGTATATGCTTAAATAACATGATATGCAAGTTATTCATGTTTATGCAAGTATGTGAATGCTTATGCAAGTATGTGGAAGCTTATGCAAGTATGTGAATACTTATGCAAGTTATGTGTATGCTTAAGTGCATGTTTAACATGTTATGCAAGTTATGAGAATGCCTATATGCAAGTTTAACATGTTATGCAAGTTATGAGAATGCCTATATGCAAGTTCAACATGTTATGCAAGATATGTGTATGATAATATGCAAGCTCATATGCAACATGTTATGCGAATCATGTGTATGATAATATGCAAGTTTGGGTTTATATGTAGTTGGGTTAATATATGCTCATATATGCAAGTTGACATCCTCTTAACCCATGACAAAGTTGTATGTTAAACCCATGATATTTGTAATGATCTTCCCCTTTGTTATGTCATGAAATGAGAACGATTTACGTGGGGAACGATGGGGTGGTAAATATGTTAATAAATGAATGATTGGGTATGATTAAGCATACCATAAAAATAAATTACCATAAGTGGGAATTTACCTATTGAGTTAGGTCTACCCCATGGGAATTTACCTATTGAGTTAGGTCTACCCATGTTATGGAAAACTTGATATTAATTAGGGATAATTAATATGGGGGTGATTAATTAGGTGTAATTAATCGACTAAGACACGAGGTTGGACTCATTTGTAGTGTAAAACTGCCCGGACCCGACCGGCTTAACCAGTTGCTACAAATGTCAGCCCAATGTGAGAGGTCTTAGCCATAAATTAAATACGTGATTAAGGTAAAGACACGAGGTTAGACTCTGTTATGACGTAAGACTGCCCGGATTCTACCGGCTTAACCAGGCGGTCATAACAGCTAGTCTAATGTGGGAGGTCTTTACGGGAGATCACGGTCTTAATTAATTAAGAAACACTTAACCATAATAGCATGTAGTGGGACATGAGGGGTTAAGTGGGTGCCTTGGGTGGCATGAGGAGATTTTGTGATTGCCTTGGGTGGCATGTGGAATCTAGTGGGTTGCCTTGGGTGGCAATAGAAAAATACGATTAGAATACTTAACCAAGTGGAAACATGTAATTAAACATGATTAAAGGGTTAAGTGGGATACACTAGATATTTGACAAGCTTAAGTGGGTAGCTTGTGGGGGCCCATTTCAACCAATATCCCAAACGTATCTTTGTGGGCTCGACCCAAGTCGAGTGACGGGACACGCATATTGGGCTTGATTATAAGAGGCCAAAACGGGTTAGCGGTGGCAACGCAAGTCCAACGGGCTTCATATGCGTGTGTGGGCCCGGGCTGGTAGATAAGCCGTTGTTGCATCGTGTAGATATAAAGCCGTGCACCGTTAGTATTGGGTATCCACTTTAGGGGAGTGATACACCCCACTGTGGGACCAGCACGGGTATCTACGGTAGGGAGCCGATCGCTTGGGGAGTAGTGGGTACACCTAGTGGAAATAGGGGCAGACGGCACCTATGTAGGCGTACACGAAACTACTGAGTAAGAATTACTGGGTACACCTAGTGGAGATAGGGGCAGACGGCACCTATGTAGTGGGCTAGGAGTACATGGAACTACTGTGGAAATTTTCTAAGTCCTTGGAAGGGATCAACCTTTAAGTAGGAAATGACTGGTGTGGTGCAGTTAGTAATTATCCTTGGGTGGGTAGATGCGTCCTGACGGTTATCTTAGTCTACCAAGCTGCTTAGTGTAGCCATTCATCCCCAGATATTACCGTGGTCAAGTTTATGTCTTCTCTGGTTACTTTAATGATTGTATTGTTAAAGTTATAGGACTCACTCAGACTTATGTCTGACCCCGTTGTTTTTATCTTTTTCCAACCCTCAGGTCCTACGGTGGATCCTAGCGGTAGTAGAGCTTGATCGGATTTCTGTTTCCAGTCTTGAGGAGCTTGGGTAGATGTAAAGCTCCGGTTATCCTGTTATCTTTTCTTTTCTTATGGCTATTGTATGAGAGAGTGGGATTATGTACTTCTTTATTTTGACAGATATTGTACTTAACTTTTATCATGGTTTTATGATGTAACCAGACATGTTTATTTCCGCTGTTATGAGATGATGTTTTAAATTTCAAATACTGTTTATATCTGTCTTGGTGTGATTTTTCTGTTCTATATTCACTAAAATACTCCACCGATGTTATGGCATTCCCTTAGTGAGTGACTATAGCGGGCGTGGGGTGTTACACGTGGTATCAGAGCCAGGTTACCGGAACAGATAAAATTTTTAGAAAACTATTTTTCTAAAACCTTTTTGGAAGAGATATTTTCAAAAACATGTCTTTTAAGAGAAAAGTTTTTGAAAGAAAAGCATAATCCCCAATAGCCATATCTATATCCTTCGAATTCTCCGTTTTGAATCTTTCCTTTTTCGTTTCAGCATGGCCGAGAATCTTAATTTTCCGGAGGGTGTGACGATACCAGTATGGTATAGGAGATTGATGGAGGCTAGGGCCACCACTACGGGTCCAGCAAATGTTCCTCCACCAACCGTAGCACTCGATCTTCCTCCTCCCCCTCCTCCTCGCACGGATACTTTTGCTAAGACTTGTAAGGAATTTAAAGCTATGGGAGGAAAACCTTTTCAAGGATCTGAAACCTTTGTGGAGGCTAGAGATTGGCTTAAGGAGGTGGAAGAGTTGATAGATATCTTTGAGATGGAAGAAGGGAAGAAAGTCAAGTTGGCTGCTTGGTTAATGAAGGGAGAGGCCTCATTCTGGTGGGAGGTCACTAATGGAGAACGCCCCGTTGACTCTTGGGCGGATTTTAGGCAAAGATTTGTGGCAAAGTTTCTCTCAAGGGCGGAGGAAAACTTGTATATGGAAAGATTCTTGACTTTAAAGCAAGGAAATCTTTCGGTGAAGGAATATGTTAACAAGTTTAATCAATTGGCAAGGTTTGGCCTAGACATGGTGAATACCCCGGAGAAGAAGGCTTTGAGGTTCGTGAAAGGTTTGAATGAACCGATGCATGGGTTGGCTATGACTCACATCCCTATGGGGGCTACCTTTGAGAAGCTAGTTGACATGGCACTCATGTATGAGGAAGAGAAGGGTCCTAATGCTAATAAGGCACTCGAGAAGAAGGGAGATCAAAAGAGACCTCAGCAACAACAGCAAAGCAAAGGTGGGAAAGGTAACGGTGGCAAAGGCAAGAAGAAGAAGTGTTTCAATTGTGGGACACCTGGCCACCTAAGCAAGGATTGTCGCAAGAAGAAGAAGACCGGCTGCTTCCACTGTGGCGAAGCAGGGCATTTAGTGAAGGATTGCCCTAAGAAAGGGCAAAGGACGGGGTCTACCTCAGGAGGACAGGTGCAAGCTCTTATGGCACCGAGTCAGGCTAGGGGGCAAGTACAGGCTCTCGCGGTTCCACCAATTCAGGAGAGAGGAAGAACTATTTCCGTTGAAAGTCTGGTTTTTCTATTTGACCATCCTGTCCGTACATTGTTTGATTCAGGCGCATCGCATTCGTTTATTTCATCATCATTAGTTGAGTCACTGCACCTAGACACCAGTCTGGTAGATGATCCCTTGGTTGTTTCAAACCCAATTGGGGGCTCCACTTATTTGTCCATGATATGTTTGGGTTTGAAGATTTCTATACTTAGCATTGAGTTTAGATGTGATGCTTTTGTGTTGGGCTTCACGGGCTATGGGTTGATTTTGGGCATGGACTGGTTATCCAGTAATGGTGCCATTCTTGATTGCGAAAGGAGAGTTGTTAGGCTCATGACCCGCTTGGGTAACACTCTCGAGATTTCTTGTAATCCCATGGACTCTGTTATGCTAAGTTATCTTGAATCGCTTGACGTTTCGGTCGAGAGTTTGCAATCTATGAGAGTGGTCCGGGAATATCCGGATGTGTTTGAGGAGGTGAAGGGCTTACCTCCAAAGCGGGAGATTGACTTCCGAATATATTTGGTGGATAATGCTAAACCGGTATCTTTACCAGTGCGCCACATGGCTCCTCGTGAGAGGAGGGAACTCCATAAGCAAGTAGGGGAGTTGCTTGAGAAGGGGTTCATAAGAAGAAGCATATCGGAGTGGGGTGCTCCAGTAGTTTTTGCTACGAAGGCGGATGGGTCCCTCAGACTTTGTGTAGACTATAGAGAACTCAACAAGCTCACAAAGAAGAATAGACACCCATTGCCGAGGATTGATGATCTTTTCGATCAGTTGGTTGGCGCTTCAGTATTTTCTCAGTTGGACTTGGCCACGGGGTTTCATCAGTTGAGGGTGGCTGAGGATAGCATAGACAAGACTGCCTTTAGGACTCCGGATGGTTTCTATGAGTGGCTGGTGATGCCATTTGGATTGACGAACGCCCCTGCATACTTTGTTGATTTGATGAGTAGGGTGTTCAGGGAGTTCCTTAATAAATTTGTGGTGGTCTTTGTGGATGATATCTTAGTATTTTCTAAGAGTGAAGAAGAGCATGCCCTACATCTTGGGGAAGTATTGAAGACTCTTCGAGCACATAGCCTTAAGGCTAAATTCTCTAAATGTCACTTCTGGAGGAGGGAAGTGCGGTTCTTGGGGCATGTGGTCTCCAAGGAAGGGATAGCTGTGGATCCCGCGAAGGTAGTATCAATTCAGGATTGGAAGGTTCCGAAGAATGCTACCGAAGTAAGAAGTTTCTTGGGGTTGGCGGGTTATTATAGGAAGTTTATCAAAGACTTCGCGAAGATATCAGCCCCATTAACCCGCTTAACAAAGAAGAATCTTGTTTTCACATGGGACGTAGATTGTGATGATGCGTTCCGACGGTTAAAGAGAGCTTTAACCACTGCTCCAGTTTTAGTGTTGCCAGATGGGAGCAAGCCATTTGTTGTCTATACCGATGCTTGTGGAACAGGTCTTGGCGCAGTCTTAATGCAAGAGGGAAGGGTAATAGCCTATGGTGGAAGGCAGTTAAGGCCACATGAGAAAAATTACCCTACCCATGATTTAGAGTTGGCCGCTATTGTTTTTGCGCTTAAGATTTGGCGCCATTATCTTCTTGGTGAGAGATTCGAGTTGTTCACTGACCATAAATCATTGAAGTACTTATTCTCTCAGAAGGATTTAAACTTAAGACAGCAAAGGTGGATGGAGTTCTTAGCATCCTATGACTTCGAGATATTGTATACCCCTGGCAAGGGTAACGTGGTGGCGGACGCCTTGAGTAGGAAGAGGTTGTCCTTGAGTCCATTGTTCGTGGAACGACGAAGCTTGGAATTTATCTCGATGTTTGATTTCAGACCTTCCATTGACTATGTACCTGGTTTGCTAGCTTCTTTGGAAGTTAGACCTACTCTTTTGGGGCGGATTGGAGAAGCCCAGAGGGACGACCCACAGTTGGTTGAGTTGATAGGGAAGCTCATAAGGGGGGAATCGTCCAGCCATTTGAGTAGGTACACCCTAGACGATAAGGGGTGCTTGCGTAGAGACGGTAGACTTTGTGTACCGCAAGATGAAGGGTTGAGGAAGGTTATTCTTGATGATGCACACCGTTCTAGGATGACCATTCATCCCGGTGGGGACAAGATGTACCAGGATATGAAGAGGGTTTTCTTCTGGGCCGGTATGAAGAAAGATGTGGCCGAATATGTAGCTCGATGCTTGGTATGTCAGCAAGTGAAGGCAGAGCAAAGGAAGCCAGGTGGGTTGCTGCACCCATTGGAGGTTCCGCAATGGAAGTGGGATAGCGTCTCGATGGATTTTATTGACGGGTTACCCAGGTCGAGGAAGGGTAATACAGGAATTTGGGTGGTGGTAGATAGACTTACTAAGAGTGCCCATTTCATACCTGTGAAGAGCAAGAGGACTGCTCCATGGCTAGCTTCAGTTATCTTCGAGAGATAGTTCGATTACATGGGGTACCCTCTAGCATAGTGAGTGACCGAGATCCTATCTTCACTAGTGAGTTCTGGAAAAGTTTGCAAGAAGCAGTGGGGACTCAATTGTGTCTGAGCACCGCATATCATCCTCAGACAGACGGCCAGACTGAGAGGGTGAATCGTGTTCTAGAAGACCTTTTGAGGCTTTGTATCTTAGATTTTGGAGGTACATGGGAAGAGCATCTTCCATTGGTGGAGTTCGCATATAATAATAGCTTTCAGTCCAGTATTGGTATGGCTCCTTTCGAAGCTCTCTATGGAAGGCCTTGTCGATCACCTACATGTTGGTGGGAATCTACGGATAAGATCTTGCTTGGGCCTGATATGGTTAGGGAGACTTCAGAGAAGATTGACTTGATTCGAAGAAGGATGAAAGCAGCGCAGGATAGGCAAAAATCTTATGCGGACAAGAGAAGGACGGATCTTGAGTTTGAGGTTGGGGATATGGTTTTTGTCAAGGTATCTCCGTTGAGAAATGTTGTTCGCTTCGGATCCGTTGAGAAGTTAGCACCAAGGTTTGTTGGGCCGTTTCCTATCAAGGAAAGGATTGGACGGATGGCATATAGGGTGGAGTTGCCCGACAGACTTAGTGGTGTTCATGATGTATTCCATGTATCACATCTGAGGAAGTGCTTACATGAGACGGCAGAGGTGGTAGAGCCGAGCTTCCTTAGAGATGTAGAGGTAGAGCGTGATGCGACTATTCGATGAGCTCCTACTCGCATCCTTGGGTTGGAGACTAGGAAATTGAGGAATCGAGAGGTTCAACTAGTCAAGGTGCAATGGGGAGAAGATGAGAGCAACGCAACTTGGGAGACGGAAGCGAAGATGCGTTCATTGTACCCATTTCTTTTTGAGGGTATGTCTTTACTTTCTCCTTTATCGCTTGTCTAGTACTTATCTTATCTTTAGTATGTCCTCTCGTTAGTACCTTTGACCTTTAGATAGGGTAAAACCTATGGTTGAAACATGTGTTTGAGACATGTTATGGTTGGTGGATGCAAGTGTTTGCTAGTGGTTGCTCGTGGATGCATATACACACACTCTAGGCACTAGATCGGCTCAGTCACTTCATATTGCATATTGCATAAAATTGTGTGTAGGAAAATATATTTATGGATGTATAATGGTTGTGTTATCACATGGATGATGCATTTTGGTGAATGATTGTGCACTCATGTAGATATTGTATGTGTCGATAGGGTTTTCTCGCATACATAATGGATACATGGCACTATCATGGTTTGCATATGTTCATCATTAGATAGGGAACATATACACACACTTTTTGCATATGCTCATACATCATTAGAAATTGTTTTAAGGACAATGGATGCCAGTGGTTGATGATTTGAGTAGATGGTTGTTTGGATGGTAGGATATGCATTCTCCTTAGCTTAGAGATTTCGGGGACGAAATCCTTTAAGGAGGGGAGAATGTAACACCCCGAATTTTTAGTTAATACTAGAATTAACTAATTACAGGATAAATAATCTCAGATGTGGGAATTAGGGGAAACGGGCTGCGTCATTACGTTCGTCTCGGAAAAATACGCAAAATAGAGTCCGAGTTTTCGAAAATCGGAGTCCGTATGGCCCAGTTATGGCCCGATGAAGTTTGCAGAAAATTCAAAACTAAAATAGATTTAAAAATTCAAATATTCAGATTTGGAATGGGCCAGGCGGGGTCAGGCGGGAAGCTTCCCGCCCAACCCATGTCGACAGGGCTGTCGACAGGCCTGTCGACAGGGGTGTCGACATGCCTGTCGACTTGCCTGTCGACAGGGTGGCACCGTCCATTGAACCTGGGTGCACCAGGTTGCACCAGGTTGGGTTTCAGGCTGGCTAGGAGGGCTGGTTCTAGAGATTTCCTAAATCTAAGGGTCCTAATCTAATCTAGGGTTAATCTAAGGGCCTAAAACACTCACCTAATCCTATAAATAAGACCCCAACCCTACCCTAATTCATTCATAATTAAGTCTTGTAACTAAACTATGGCAAATTGAAATTTGAGCATGGCCTCCACTAGTTCATAAAGAAAGTTGCAAGCTAATCCCTCTCTAATCAATCTCTAATCATCATTATCTTCATAGTTTGCAACTAATTCTACTTCATAAGGTTGCTAATCTTAAGTTTGGTGAGTTTCTATCACTTTAACATTAATTGTTAAAGTAAGTAGATTGGGTGTAATGAGACTTATGGTTTTAAATGCGGATTAGTGAGTTTGAATCATGTATAATGATATGTTACTCTATGTTGTTCCATGTTTATGCATATATGTGATAAGTTGGTTTATGCATGCTTAATAAGTTGATTTATGCATGTTTAACAAGTTGATATATGCATGTTTAATAAGTGGAATTATGTATGTTTAGCAAAGTGAGATATGCAAGTTAAGTATATGTTTAAATGCAAGTTTAATGTGATATGCAAGTTATGCATGCTTATGCAAGTATATGGATACTTATGCAAGTCATGTATATGTTTAAATACAAGATTTATGTGATATGCAAGTTATGCATGCTTATGCGAGTGTATGAATGTTTATGCAAGATATGTATATGCTTAAATAACATGATATGCAAGTTATTCATGTTTATGCAAGTATGTGAATGCTTATGCAAGTATGTGGAAGCTTATGCAAGTATGTGAATACTTATGCAAGTTATGTGTATGCTTAAGTGCATGTTTAACATGTTATGCAAGTTATGAGAATGCCTATATGCAAGTTTAACATGTTATGCAAGTTATGAGAATGCCTATATGCAAGTTCAACATGTTATGCAAGATATGTGTATGATAATATGCAAGCTCATATGCAACATGTTATGCGAATCATGTGTATGATAATATGCAAGTTTGGGTTTATATGTAGTTGGGTTAATATATGCTCATATATGCAAGTTGACATCCTCTTAACCCATGACAAAGTTGTATGTTAAACCCATGATATTTGTAATGATCTTCCCCTTTGTTATGTCATGAAATGAGAACGATTTACGTGGGGAACGATGGGGTGGTAAATATGTTAATAAATGAATGATTGGGTATGATTAAGCATACCATAAAAATAAATTACCATAAGTGGGAATTTACCTATTGAGTTAGGTCTACCCCATGGGAATTTACCTATTGAGTTAGGTCTACCCATGTTATGGAAAACTTGATATTAATTAGGGATAATTAATATGGGGGTGATTAATTAGGTGTAATTAATCGACTAAGACACGAGGTTGGACTCATTTGTAGTGTAAAACTGCCCGGACCCGACCGGCTTAACCAGTTGCTACAAATGTCAGCCCAATGTGAGAGGTCTTAGCCATAAATTAAATACGTGATTAAGGTAAAGACACGAGGTTAGACTCTGTTATGACGTAAGACTGCCCGGATTCTACCGGCTTAACCAGGCGGTCATAACAGCTAGTCTAATGTGGGAGGTCTTTACGGGAGATCACGGTCTTAATTAATTAAGAAACACTTAACCATAATAGCATGTAGTGGGACATGAGGGGTTAAGTGGGTGCCTTGGGTGGCATGAGGAGATTTTGTGATTGCCTTGGGTGGCATGTGGAATCTAGTGGGTTGCCTTGGGTGGCAATAGAAAAATACGATTAGAATACTTAACCAAGTGGAAACATGTAATTAAACATGATTAAAGGGTTAAGTGGGATACACTAGATATTTGACAAGCTTAAGTGGGTAGCTTGTGGGGGCCCATTTCAACCAATATCCCAAACGTATCTTTGTGGGCTCGACCCAAGTCGAGTGACGGGACACGCATATTGGGCTTGATTATAAGAGGCCAAAACGGGTTAGCGGTGGCAACGCAAGTCCAACGGGCTTCATATGCGTGTGTGGGCCCGGGCTGGTAGATAAGCCGTTGTTGCATCGTGTAGATATAAAGCCGTGCACCGTTAGTATTGGGTAACCACTTTAGGGGAGTGATACACCCCACTGTGGGACCAGCACGGGTATCTACGGTAGGGAGCCGATCGCTTGGGGAGTAGTGGGTACACCTAGTGGAAATAGGGGCAGACGGCACCTATGTAGGCGTACACGAAACTACTGAGTAAGAATTACTGGGTACACCTAGTGGAGATAGGGGCAGACGACACCTATGTAGTGGGCTAGGAGTACATGGAACTACTGTGGAAATTTTCTAAGTCCTTGGAAGGGATCAACCTTTAAGTAGGAAATGACTGGTGTGGTGCAGTTAGTAATTATCCTTGGGTGGGTAGATGCGTCCTGACGGTTATCTTAGTCTACCAAGCTGCTTAGTGTAGCCATTCATCCCCAGATATTACCGTGGTCAAGTTTATGTCTTCTCTGGTTACTTTAATGATTGTATTGTTAAAGTTATAGGACTCACTCAGACTTATGTCTGACCCCGTTGTTTTTATCTTTTTCCAACCCTCAGGTCCTACGATGGATCCTAGCGGTAGTAGAGCTTGATCGGATTTCTGTTTCCAGTCTTGAGTAGCTTGGGTAGATGTAAAGCTCCGGTTATCCTGTTATCTTTTCTTTTCTTATGGCTATTGTATGAGAGAGTGGGATTATGTACTTCTTTATTTTGACAGATATTGTACTTAACTTTTATCATGGTTTTATGATGTAACCAGACATGTTTATTTCCGTTGTTATGAGATGATGTTTTAAATTTCAAATACTGTTTATATCTGTCTTGGTGTGATTTTTCTGTTCTATATTCACTAAAATACTCCACCGATGTTATGGCATTCCCTTAGTGAGTGACTATAGCGGGCGTGTGGTGTTACAAGTATTATTTTCAAAAACGTGGTATACAATTCTAAAACAAATATAAACATGTTACACTTTTCTACTCGTTTCCATAAACAAGGAAAATATCTATGACAACAATTCCAATCCAATACAACATTTTTTCAATTTGCACACGTCTACACAAGGAAACAACTTCAATAGGTCGTCAAACTCGTGTTCCAACCATCTAAACTTCAAACAAACATTCTTATTACTCAACTTCACACAACTTCGTTTGTAATCAACCGCATTATCACAAACCATACTAAATAATCCAAACCGTAACACCCAATAACCAACCATCATACAAACAACATGCTAAAATCAATACTATGAATAACGTACATGTCAAAATTTGTAACTACATCATACAAGCTACATGCTTGTAAGCCACAATCAGTTTCGTAACTAATAATAAATAAATTTATATGACCAAGTTTCAAAATTAAAAGTTAGGTTTTAGATTTTTTACCGATTTCATGTTGTACGCCAGATGTGCTAGCCATTATGAGCTTTTGGAAACGAATTGGATGAAAAATGAATGAAAATGGAGTTGATTTGAGTCATTTGTTTATTTATTTCGTGCTGGTAGAAGAATGGGAAAGGTGAAAGTGAATGGGGTTGGGAGAAGAAAGGGTCTCGGGTTTGTTTTATGGTCTATAGGGTTTTACTGAAGGCAAGTTCTCAAAACTCACCTTTAGTAAATCAAAACAGGTCTAAACCTATTATTTCTTCTAAAACATGGCTATCTGTGTTATTGTCTACGCAAACAAGCCCAACACATGAATTCCCTATATTAAAAGATTTCCTAAACAGTAGGCTAGTGTGATATATTGCACTTAAGTTTATTGCCTCTCTTCATTTTTCTATTCATTGAAGGTGCAACCGTGCAAAGATCTAAAAATGCATTACATCACTTCCATTTTATACAAAGAACATTATTTTAAAATAACTTATTACCAGAGAAAATAAACAGAAATAAATTTATTGATACGAGTAATTGTTTACACCAACACACATGCATTGCACTAACATGGTACATTCATTCATATTAAAGTGCAAGAAACATATTATATGACAACCAGATAGCTTTCTACATCTTCATGAGATTTTCAGCATAGTCGACGAACACCTGAGTCTTAGCCAACACATTCTTCACAGCATCAACTTCCTTGAACTTCTCGGCCCACTTCACCAGGCGAGGAACCTTCGAATCATCCATTATCTTAACATCGCATAGAATTTCAACTGTTTCGATCCATCTCAAGTAGCTTCCAAGTGCAATGTCAATGAATCCAATAGCCTCTCCTCCAAAGAAGTTCTTGCCATGGCTAACTTTCACAAATGTGTCTTCCAGAAGTTGAAGACTTATCATGACCTTATCTGTTGTTTCTTTCTTTTCCCTTCCAGTCTTGGCTTGAAAGATACCGAACATGGGCACGAAGAACTGTGCATGTAATTTGTTCAGTGAGAATTTTTTGTTCAGTGATATATAATTATGAAGTAGAACGCACCTTTTCATCAACAAACTGGGCCCAAAAGCGTTCGACAGCGCGATCGTAAGGAGAAGAAGGCATAATGTTAGGCCCGCAACCAGACCAAGCTTCGTCAATGTACTGGACAATGATCAGCGATTCAATCACAGGCTTGCCATTGTGAAGCAACACAGGCACCTTCCTAGTGACAGGGTTTGATTTGAGTAGCAACTCACTTTTGTTAGTTAAATCTTCTTCAAGAAACTGGTACTGAACGCCTTTCAGATGCAATGCAATTCTTGCCCGCAGCACGTATGGGCTTACTATTGTGCCGAGCAGCTTCACTTCTTGCCCTCTCACCAATGCTGCAGATGCACAACAATGGTTTGGTTAAATTCTGGTGAATATGTGAATGGTATATATGATATAGGATGCCTTCAAAGGTAAAAGAATTGAAAAAAAGAAACTTGCCTTGAGCTCTGCACCGAAGTCTTCCAAACATTTGTCCCATTTTCATATTTCAAGAGGCTATATAGTCGTATTTATACGAAAACGGTACAGAATCAAGTTGTTATGCAAAAGAGAACACTACTGAAAAAGAACAAAATATTTTCCTTTGCTTTCACTCTAGGCATCATGGATTGGGCCATAAAAAAGGAAAAAACCATAGAGTTTGTTGAAGCCATTCCCAGGACCTACACGGTTATGAAAGAAAAAGCAATCCAGAAACTTGCATTATTCTTGCCTTTTTAGTCCCATATCAAGGTTCCACCAAGTGCAGCAAAAATTTAGTTACTGCTTATTTTAACTTCGTATTGTATAGTGCTGAATCAATGCTCCAATAGTGTGACATAGCAGGAAAAAAGTTGTGTGTTAATTTTCGCAACTTATCCTCTACAACTTCCGTTCTGATTTCACATTTTCCGTTCTGATTTTACATTATGAATTCGGCACAAAAGTGATGTGGAAATACTCTACTTTCTAGCATACTAAATATAATAGCATTAAGATAACTAAGGCAAAGGGTTAGACTTGAAACAACTTAAGCAAGCCAATTTGCTTAAGCATAATTATACACATTTTGAATCCTTCTTTGTATTTTGTTAATTATATACATATATTTACCGTGACTGTATGTATAGGTACACACACATACATACACACACATGTGGGGGAGGGGGGTGGGGGTGTGTGTATGTGTGTATATATATATAGTGTGATTTGGGGCATCCCTGTTGCATCCCCTACTGTTCGTGAGCTACGACGATCCAAATCGAATGAGAATATGTAGATGTTCAATCCACACATATATAATGATCTATCCAAAATTTGAGCTCGTTCCGATATTCGTAACATTTTCAAAATCATAGCTCAACTATTCACCGTTCAAACATTTATTCAAACCATTAAATTTAAACATCAAATATATTATTATACGAATGTCGAAACGGGCTCAAATTTTGGATAGATCATTATATGTGTGTGGATTGAACATCAATAAATTCTCGTTCGATTTGGATCGTCGTAGCTCATGAACGGGAGGGGGTGCAACATGGGTGCCCCCCGAACTCTCCTCTCTCTATATATATACATACATATATATATACACACACACACATGTTTGTGTGTGTGTGAAAAGGTCTATTTAGACATAAGAATTTTAAATAAAATGAGTGACACAAAATATCAACCGTTAGATTACTCTCTGATTTTCACCCTTCACATGAGGACAAATTGATCTAGTGGCCGAGATTGGATTTGGATTGGTGTGACCCACGAACGGATAAGGGTGTTGCAAAACAAGGAGCATTCCGGCGCACTACTGTCTTGCAGCACCCTTTTAGCAGCCTACCCTATCGTGAGTAGGGCTGACAATTACAACCGATAACATTTATAAAAGTACCGCCTAATTAATGTAACATTCGTATAAACGGGGAAACGTTCTAACGATGTGACAATTGTCATTTTTTCAAGTTAAGTCATGCAAATTGGGTTTTCCATACTCTTACCGCTACAACATAGGCATAATGACAATATGATAACTAAACAAGTAGCAGTGGATGGAAAAACATATATACATAAAATTTTAAACTTGCATCCTAGGCATGTGGAGATGATTTCAATATTAAATTAAAAGTAGAGTATTTCATACATTCACACATGTATGTTTACAATCCATATTTCACCCAATTCACCCTTTATTGTGGTGTTATACACCCAAAAATGTTTACATTTGACTTATTCTAATTTATGAATGCGTTTACACCCAAAATAGCATCCAAACCCAATTCAACTATGAAACAATTCGAATCCAAACCTTTTAAGGCTAAATCAAATGATAATAACGGTGAATTACATAAAATATAAATAATAGTACAACACTAATATTTACCTTTAATCTAATACAAAGACCACAATTCCACAAACCCAATTCATTATAACAATTTCATGCGTAATTAAAAGGTAGAAAATTTGGGGTTTTTTTTGTTTATATTATCAAATAATCAAACCTTCATAGGCATATCAATTCATGTGGCAAACTATTAAAAACACGAATATGCCTTTACGCAAAACTAGATTCCATTCACTAATTAAGCGGATATATGGTAGAATTTCAAGATCTGCAACGGTTCTTAACATTCAAGAAAGCTCTAATTCTTCTCCTAACAATATAGATATAAGAAACACACACACACACACACACACACACAGATATATATATATATATATATATATATATATGTTTATGCTAAATTCCGAAATCCTAAACTTAAACAGATTGAAATATAGAGATATAGAATAGAGTTAGAGAAGTAGAAGAAACCTTCACCCTATTCTCTTTGTATTTCTATGGAATTTAGCAACATGGAGGCAGAGATGTAGAAGATTAGGTTTTCTACTGTGAGGTTTGAGGGGTTATTTATACTTTCTCGTGTAAGCATGAGCCGTCAGATTAATAAAAATTAATCCGAGCCTTACATATAAGTATAACCTCTTAGAAAACTCTTATCCACGTAGGCAGAATTAGGCTTCCCAAACGCCTAGCGGTCGATCTCTTTAGGATGGAATGCCCAATTTTGCTGCGTTGCTGAGCTGTTTATTTTATTAATTATGTTCTTAATTTGTTTCATTGTTTTCCATATATCCAATATACGTTGTCCCCTAGATCTTATCTCCAAATTCAAATTTTGAATTTCCCTCTTTTATTTTAAATTATTATTTGGACAATATATGTAGTATTCACATAATTATATATATATAATATATATGAATAATTGTATGTATTGCGTACACTATCAAAATTCATTTGTTCATAACTTCTTCATATATTAACCGTTTTCAACATATTATATATGAAAACGACTCTGAATTTCGACACGAATCCAAATAAAAGAGTTTCGTAAACAAAATCCTAAAACTGCAAAATCTCATTTTTCATCCATATCATTTAATTGCTTTTTTCAATTATTTATTTATTAATACTTGTGAATTTCACGGGGTGTTACATTCTTCCCCTCTTAAAATGGATTTCGTCCCGAAATCTGTTTAACGGGTGAAAAATACAACTCGTTCGAAACATCCATGTTGTACATCCATGTTATTTATAATTCATCCATAAGCTCTATAACTCACAGTGACTATGAACTGCAGACCCACTAAAGTGAGCTCTAATCTAGCATGTAGGTGTAATAAGTGATGCAACATGTATGCAAACTACTTGGATATGCATATATTTCTATATGAGTGCGCTGTCCATCGATGTTGCAACCAGTTCCTAACATCCAATCTAGCAATCACAATGCATCCATAAACGTTATTTTGAGGAAAAGTTACATGTGGATAGCTCGAGGTGAGTCTATCTCATTTTATCCTCAGTCTCCCATGTGCTTTTCGCGGGGTCATTTTCCCATCGTACTCGGATGAGGTGAACGGTTTTGTTGTGGAGTCTCTTGATTCCGTGCTCTACAATCTTTGCAGTTGCACGGGGGACCTTGGACTCCACCTTGAGTTTCTCTATGTCCCTAATTTCATCAAGTTCGAGTCTGATAGCAGAACTATGAAGGCATTTCCTTAGATGAGATACATGAAAAACATTATGGATTCCCGATAGACGCTCTGGGAGATTCACTCGATGGGCCAAAGTCCTATCTTCTTGATGACACTAAAAGGCCCAATAAACCTGAGAGCCAACTTCCCATTCTTTCCGAACCGAACAGTTTTCTTAAGAGGGGATACTTTCACGAACACTAGGTCTCCAACATTAAATTTTAATTCCCTCCTACGCTTATAGACATACGATTTGTAGCTATCATGGGCTGCCTTCATTCTCTGCCTAATCAAAGATATTTTCTCCATGGATTCACGGATAAAGTCTGGTCCGAGTATAACCTTATCGGTAGTTTCCCACCAATAAGTTGGCGATTGGCATGGCCTCCCGTATAACGCTTCGAAAGGGGCCATACCAATCATCACTTAAAAACTATTATTATACGTGAAATCCACAACTGATAGGTGTTGCTCCCAAACTCCTCCAAAGTCGATGATATAAGCTCTGAGCAAGTCTACTAAGATTATGTTTACTCTCTATATCTGTCCGTCGGTCTGTAGATGATAAGTCGTGCTTAAGTTAAGGGTCATCCCTAAAGTTACTTGTAGGCTTCTCTAAAATTCGATTGTGAATAAGGGATCTCTATCACTCACGATAATTGATGGAATACCATGGAGTCTGACTATCTCTTCGACATATAATTGGGCTAACGAGGTTGCAGTTCTTATCTTCTTGACTGGTATGAAATGGGCGCTTTTGGTTAAACGGTCTACAACAACCCAAATGGCCTTATTACCCTTTTGGCTTCTAGGAAGTCCATCTATAAAGTCCATGGAAATATGCTCCCACTTCCACGTGGGGATATCTAAAGGCAACAATAATCCTCTAGGCTTCTCTTTCTCTGCCTTGACTTTTTGGCATGTTAAGCATTTAGCCACGAACTAGGCTATGTCTCTCTTCATTCCTTCCCAATGGAGATTCCTCTTCATATCCTTGTACATCTTATCCCCATGTAACGACCCGGGAAATCTGAACCAATTTAAAATTTTTAAATTGGCTAAAATAGTGGATTTTAAATATTTAAAATAAATATTTTAAATAATAGCAATGAAAAGTGAGTTTGAATCGACGTTTGAAAACTAATATAATTAATTCTAATTATAAACAAGGCCTGAAATGACGCGGTAGTTTCAAAATTTGAATTCAAACTTGGACTGACTGTACCAGGTGCAAAACAAAACGAATTTGAGTGAAACCAAAAATATCTAAATCTATTAGTGAATATCTTTCTAACGAATCTGAAAAATCGAAGTTTCATAGTAGGAAGCAAAAGTTATGGCCAAATGAATTTTCAGAAAGGTCGCTATGGAATTTATATAGCCCGTGAAAATGGCCATTTTGCAAACGACCTCGGAATTCGATGAAACCAATTTTGTTGGATCCGAGATGTGAAGTTATTGCTAGGTTTCAAATTTCATAATTTTTGAAGCTAGTATGTGAGCGTGGCAAAAGAAAATGTGTTTGGTCGATTTCTATTAAATTGGATCGTGTGGGCCTTTTTACAAACGGTCTCAGAATTCGACGAAACTAGTTTTGTTGGGACCGTTTCGTCAAAACATAGCTAGATTTATTTTTCTGGAATTTTTCGAATCAGTTTGTGGCCCCGGCAAATTAAAATGTCCGTTCAAAACAGAATTTGAATGTTTTATACTTTAATTTGAAGAATAACTGACTGTAACAGTCGAATTGGCCAACGAAAGTTATCCCATTGTGTCCGGGATGGGGGTATTTAGCTAGAGGCGACATTTGTTGGGTTTGAATTGGTGTTCGTTTGGATAAGAAAATATTTTTGAACTTAAAATAAATAAAAAATTAAATAACCCTAGCCAATCATCTCTCTTCTCTCTCATTCCCTCTAACCCAGTCAAAACCCGTCTCCCTCCTTTGCTCTCGACGGAAATACACTTCGCCCCTTCCCAAGCATTTTCCAGCTGATTCTCGGCGAATTACACCGCACCACCACCCGATCTTCGAAGGCCATCTCCTCCTCTTCCAATCTATACTGGTTGCACCTCTCCCCATTGCACGTTCTTCGAGATTGAGCCCAACGAAGTTCGCCACTTCGTGACGCCGCCGCCTATTCAGGCGACCGAACTGGACATGGGACCCACTGGTCTACGCGCCTCCGGAAGCTCTTCGACGTGGTACCATTGGATTTCAGTGAAGTGCTACGGATTTTGCCATAAATCGAACCCTATTTTCGAGCTAGAAGGAAAGGTATCGGCTTTATAATTTTTGAATAGAAAATAATACTTTTAAGTGTTGCAAGCTTTGAAAAATCATATCTTTTTAGTGTATTGACGAAATTTGATGAAACAGGAAACATCGGGACCGCAAGAAGGCTCTCTACATTCTAGAAGAGACCACGGATTTTTCTGAGCTATCGACGATTTTTTTTAGCACCCCGAAAACCAATGTGAGATTTCTAATTTACAAACGATATGGAAAACGATGATGTATAAATTATATAGTTGATGTATGAGTTATATAAGCATTGTACACCTCTTGTATAAGCGTTGTATAAGTTGTACGTTCGATGCATAAGTTGTATATGCATTGTAAAAATTATATATGTGTTGAAATAGAAGTGAAATGCTATATATATATATATACACGCCCCTCGTCCACAAACCATGGACGATATTTATTGGTTGTGATTGGTATGAAAATTGGTTGATTACGAAAGGTTGATTGAAATTGTTTGTGGTTGAAATTGATTGATTGTGGTTGAAAAATACCCATTTGTGGTTGAGAAATATTTGGTTGAAACCACATATAGTTTGTGGAAATGAAAAAAAATATATACATGGCGCCTGCGTGCGAACTAGATGCATGATTCCCCATTGTCAAAAGCTGCGAGGCTTTAAGGTAGAGCGAGGAGCCGTACTAGGGACGGTCCCGGTTTTAACTACCCCGCCGTTATGCTGCCGAAATTTTGAATAATATTAATGTGTTAGAATTATTTTCATTTGTTGAAACTATATTTATTCGTTGAATAGAAAACCTTCATGTGTTGAATTGAAATTCATTCTTTGAATTGAAATTCATGTGTTGAATGGCATTGGTGTTTTAAATATAAAAATCACATTTTTATCTATATATATAAACTATAGAAAACCTTCATGTGTTGAATCGAAATTCATTCGTTGAATTGAAATTCATGTGTTGAATGGTATTCGTGTTTTAAATATAAAAATCACATTTTTATCTATATATATAAACTATAGAAAACCTTCATGTGTTGAATTGAAATTCATTCGTTGAATAGAATTCATGTGTTGAATGGTATTCGTGTTTTTAAATATAAAAATCACCTTTTTATCTATATATACAAACTAAAGAAAACCTTCATGTATTGAATCGAAATTCATTCATTGAATTGAAATTCATGTGTTGAATGGTATTTATATTTTGAAATAAATTGTTTTATAATAAAAATCATATTTTTATCATCTATATGAACTATATAAAATAGTCTTGTTTTGAAATAAATTAATTTATAATAAAAATCATATTTTTATCATCTATATGAACTATATAAAATAGTCTTGTTTTGAAATAAATTGTTTTATAACAAAAATCCTATTTCTATCACCTATATTAACTATATAAAATTGTCGAGTTTTGAAATAAATCGTTTTACAATAAAAATCACATTTTTACTATATATATGAATTGTTAAAAATAGTGAAGTGTTGAAATAGAAGACAGTTAGATAAAAATATCATTTTTATCAAATGTATGAAAACCATATAGTTTTGAAATCGAAGAATCGATATATATATAAATAGAATTGAAATATATCGAATAACGAAGCTGCAGTTCGTATTTTGAAATCGTGATTTCAAACGATTAGTGCGGGAGATCCGACCATCGGATTTTC
This sequence comes from Allium sativum, assembly GCA_030737875.1. NCBI lineage: Eukaryota > Viridiplantae > Streptophyta > Magnoliopsida > Asparagales > Amaryllidaceae > Allium > Allium sativum. Next base: position 613,819,656 of record CM060926.1, read on the forward strand.
CCGAAACCGCAACCGTTGGGTTCGCTTTGGAAATATCTTTCCAACGGCACCAACTTTGTAAAAATCCAACGGTTGGATTGTCTGGAATGTTTAATTCAAATCTGAAGAAAAACAGCGCCAGAATCAATTATATATATATATATAAACATAATTATATATAATCGAATAACGACGCTGCAGTTCGTATTTTGAAATCGAAACTTCAAATGATTATACTGGGAGATCTGACCGTCGGAATTTCCCAAAACTGGAACTGTTGGATTCGTTTTGAAAAGATCTTTCTAATGATGTAAATTTTGTGAAGATCCAACGGTTAGATTTTCAGATATGTGTAAATCAAATCTGAAGAAAAACAGCGCCATGGCCGCGTTATGGCCCGAAGCGTCGTTTTAAATAAACTGGCTCTTTTAAAATAAATAAAAATAGCGATAAATCGTTATAAAATATTATAAACGATATGGATGTGAAATTTAGAAACTAACTGAAGGTTGGCTAAGTCGAATGGTTACCTGGGTGTTGATATGATGTTGGTTTCGGCCTTTGGGGTTAATATTTGGGAAATCGTTCTCTTACTGATTGACAGTTAGTGACTAATGAATTGAAATGATGCGTATGTATGTTAGTGTTGCACTTGTTTATTATATACGCGAGTTTCTCAGAAAGACCAGGTTTATCCCATTCTGAATAACTGAATCGATGATAATAAATCGAAGATAAAGACGGTGGTCGAAGACCGGAGATCTTCACCTCGTTTGGATGGTAACCGAGGTCCTGATTGGGAGGCATCCCGATATATGGATAATGAGTGGTGATCGTCCAGACGTACGTGGTGATCGATGGGTTTGCGAGGTATATAGTGCCTCTGGTTTCGTTCAGACCCAGAATGGACTTGCAAATGGACAGTGTGTCTGACATTGGAATTTATTCTGTGTGATTGATTGCCATCAGTTGCACGGTGTGAATTGCCTATGTGGCATGCTAAGATGCAGTGATCAAGGCTTCTGTTGAAAAGCAAAGTCTTGTGGTGATGATCAAAGCACCGCTTGTGTGGCGTAGCTTTGTGTATAACGTGAAATCATGAGCCTCACACCCCGGTATGAACCAAAAACGGGAGGGGACATCAGGGAGGGCCTGCGTTTCTTTCTAGCTAGGAGTTGTGTCGGTGTTTTTACACGGCCTGACATTTTACTTATGTGGTTGTTATTGTTGTTGTCGTTGGCTCATTTACGCCCCATAGGGTGGGAAACGCAGTGTTCAGGCATAATAATCCACATCGGTGGACCGGCCCTGACAATCCAAGGGGCAGTTGCGGCTTTTCCTGAGGGGCGGGCTAGAGCGTCTCGAAGTCGGTAAGGACTATCTTTTGCCTTAGTTCATGACGGAAATCCAATTTCCAAATACGACACCATGCGGTTTTGATTGTATATATATATGGCGACATGATATATGGTACCCATGCCGTCTAGGATTGATAGTTATGATTTGAAATTGTTTTTGAAACATATAAGCACTAGTAATAATATCAAATGCTTTTGTTTTATTTGTATCAAGCATATTTTGGCCATTATAAGGTAAAACTCTATCCTCCGGTTTGCGTTGCATTGTGTGATAGGAACTGAGTCTTATAATGGCTTCATTTTTATAAAAAGCATTGCGATGTTTAAAAGAATGATTTGTTTTAAAGCACTGGCAATCAAATGGAGTAAACCCGTTCCACGAAAGTGGCGTGGTCCTGTGATTTGCCATATTTCAAATGTGTTGAGTAGATTTCTCATACCAGTCCCATGACTGAGTCGTAGTTTGTTTCACTTTCAAACTCGGGTGCCCCTTTTTCTACACGGGCAGCCTTGTATTCAGGTTTAGCAGGCTTTATCCGGATAGCTGGAGCTGAAGATGGATTCTATCATTTATCTCTTTTTATGCTGTTCAGCTCCTATTGTACATTATGTTTATTTCCGCTGTAGACATTTATGTATAGCTGAACTGTATTTGTTCTAAGTATGATCCTGTATACTGTGCAACTCTGATAATTACGTTTATCCAGTATATTCTATTGTGCATTATCTGATGTATTTATTTATTTTTGTTCTGCTATTATCTGTTTATGTGTTATATTCCAAATATTACCCTTGCCATCGTCAGTACGGGGTTTGGGGTCGTCACACCCCACCGAGGTGTATGGTCAATTTTGACTTATGGCACTCCTCTAGAATTTCTTTCCTCAACCCTTCATCCTTAAGGACGTAAAGTCGTCTATCCCAAAGTAAACTCCCATCATCATGGATCGAATACCTGACCGAATGAGGAAAGGTCTCTTTACCACTTTCTCCTTTATGCCTTCTAACTCTTCGTCAAGGTCTTGTGCACTTTGGATTCTTTCTTCTAGGGTAGGTTTAATTACCATAGCCCCAGGAAAAGCATTGGAAGTGGTTGGTGAGGGTTGCAAATTAAAATTTGCAAGGAACTCTAATTATTTCCATTCTATCATCGCATTCACTGTTGCATGTTTCCTACTTAAAGCATCCGACAAAACATTCCCCTTGCCTGGAGTATACTAAATCGTAAAGTCAAATGAGGCAATATATTCCATTCATCTTTGTTGCCTCAAGTTTAAGTCACGTTGAGAAAATAAATACTTAAGGGATTCATGGTCGGTAAACAACTCAAACTTCTCCCTTAAGAGATAATGCTTCCACATCTTAAGGGCAAACACTATTGCGGCTAACTAAAAGTCATGTACTGGATATATTTTCTCCAGTTGCTTGAGTTGTCTACTGGCATAGGCCACTACTATTCCTGTAACACCCCGCCTCCACTAGGATCACTCCTTAGAATGTACTAGCTTTGGAGGGGCGTTATTGTGAGGGTAAACATGCACAGAGATATCGCAAGACAAAATATACGAAAATAAATATAAGTAAAGCAGCGGTAGCAGATAAAAACCCATCATCATCATCTCAGAAAACCAACATAGTCAAGTACATAATATCAAAATGTCATGATCCAAAATACAACATAAGTCCAGATACGTGATAACAAAATACATGGTAAAACATCAGTACTAATCCCCAGAAATAAAAGATAAGCCACAGCTAGCTCAGATCCATACATGAGCTATCCAACAAGCAAGCCAAAGATCCACTAAGCAGATGTAGCCCCTCCCTGAGAACCTGTGGGGGGGGGGGGAAACGGAAGAAAAGAAGCGAAAGAAAACAGGTCAGTCGAAAAAGACTGGTAAGCCCTACTACGATCAATCTATAAACTAATAAAGTTAGCAGCATGATGGAAACTGAGATGAACATACTGGCAATAGATAAAGGTGACATCACATAGATGAGATTAAACTTTGCACCACAGTGTACTAGCAAACCCACGAAACAGATCTTGATCCCTTAGCCCAAACTTTGGCCCAATAACATGAAGTGACCTTAGTATAAGGTCCAGCCCAACGGTCTAGTCGATCGGCTCCCTATAAACCTAACACGTCCAGTGTTGGTGTCCATACGGCCCACATGGATGTAGTCAGACTGCGCTGGGTCCACCTTTGGGTGTATCAAGCCCTCGGGTGTCAACCCCAGACACCTAAGCAATAATGCACAGTCTAAACCTACTAGTACCCGTGCCTCGAGTTTGTCCAATATCGGACTACGTGCACGTCCGTAGCCCGCCGGACCCGCACCGCTGTACCACTCAGCCGTCGCTTTGGTCGCTTACATCCGTCCAGTAATCGTGCCCCGCCCTAACCTAGCTGTAGGGTTGTGGTGATACCAAACTGGGATTACTGCTGGAACAGACCACGTTGCCAGGGTTTCTAAGAGGGTTAAGTGTGGTTTTAACCCCTCACTAATCATGGATTAAATTAGTTAAGTGTAACCACTTAACCCCATCTAATCCTCGCATCCCCATTATTGGTTAAGTATTAGTGGGCCATGACTTAACCCTAATCATGAGGCATTAACTAATTAACGCACCCAACCTCTCACATTAGACATCCGTGGTTACCTGGGAAGATTTACACCACGTCTAGGTCTAACCTCGGGTCTTATGGTGCAACATGACCAACTACCCACATTAGACCTCACGTTGTGGTTACCTGGGAAGATTTACACCACAACTAGGTCTAACCTCGAGTTGGCCATATCATGTTATCTAATGTCATGTCCACTTTAAAACATATTTACAAGTTAACATATACTTGGGTAGACCTAACTTAATAGGTAAATTCCCAAGGGGTAGACCTAACTTAATAGGTAAATTCCCAATCTTTTAGTTTCATGTATTTTTAAGTTTACCCAAACCCCCCAACGTCATTATATCGCTTACATATTCGTCATAACGCATAAGGGTATAAAAGGTAACTTGGCATAACATACATGATGAACTTCACATATCATAATAATGATGCATAACATGTTAGACTTGCAAATCATGTCATAGTGAACTCGCATAAACATGCATAACCCATAAAACTTGCATATCATGGTAAGGTGAACTTGCATAAACATGCATAACCCATAAAACTTGTATAACATGGTAAGGTGAACTCGCATAAGTATGCATAACCCATAAAACTTGCATAACATGGTAAGGTGAACTCGCATAAACATGCATAACCCATAAAACTTGTATAACATGGTAAGGTGAACTCGCATAAGCATGCATAACTTATGAAACATGTAAAACATGGCATAGTGAGTTCGCATAAGCATGCATAATCAAATAAACTCACATAAATCTCAACTTTCACCACATATTAACTTTAGAGTTTGTAAAGTGAAGGTAAGAGGGCTTACAACCAAAATGAAGTCACAAATCTACAAAATAAGATGAAGAAGCCCTTTGAAAACTCAAAACCAAGCTCCAAATAAGAAAACCCTTTTGCAAAAATCCCAAAAACACAAACTTAGCAAATCAAACTTGCAACTTAATGAAGTATGCAAGTTATTAAGCATTCATACAACATAGAAAAGGTTGTATGATCATCATATCTTTATAGGATTAAACTTTGAGGGAAGTGGAGGCTAGGGTTTTTAGGTGGAGGCCATTTGAGGATTCAATTTGACATAGTTTAGTTGCTAGATTGATTAATGAGGCTTTAGGGTAGGATTAGGGGTATATTTATAGGGAATTAGAGTGTTTTAAGCCCTAGGATTAACCCTAGAATAGTTTTGGCCCGTCAGATTTCGGAATTCTCTAGAACCAGGCCACACAACCAAGCCCAAACCAAAATGGTGCGCCAGGCAGATTTGCCTGGCTACCCCCTGTAGACAGGGCTGTCGACAGGGCTGTCGACTCCCTAGGGCCCTGTCGACATGCCTGTCGACATGCGGGTCCTGGCGGGAGTTTTTCCCGCCTGACGCCAATTAGCCCTAATCCTTGTTTTTAATTTGAAATTTAAATCTGTTTTCAACATGGAATTTTCTGAAAACTTCAATGGGCCTTAACTGGGTCATACGGACTCCGATTTTCGAAAACTCGGACTCTATTTCGCGTATTTTTCCGAGACGAACGCAATGGCATAGCCCGTTTCCCTTGATTCAGATTTTTAAATTAAATTCTGCCTCGATTTATGTTATTACAGGTTATTGAAAATACGGGTTGTTACAATTCCTTCTTGCATAAGGACTGCTCCTAAACCAGTCCCACATGCATCGGTGTAAACAGTGAAAAACTTTGAACCGTCGGGTATAATAGGACTGGTGCACTAGTTAATGCTACTTTAATTTCTGAAAGGCTGTATCACTTTTATTACTCCAAGTGAACACCAACTTATTTCTCATTAATTGGGTTAATGGAGGTAGCAATCTTTGCGAAGTCTTTAATGAATTTCCTATAATACCCGGCCAATCCAAAGAAACTTCTTACCTTTGTAGCATTTCGAGGTATCCTCCATTCCTTGATTGCCTCAATCTTCGCGGGGTCTACGGCCAAGCCTTTACTTGACACTATATATCCTAAAAATCTTACTTCTTTCTACTACAAGAAAAATACCTTATCGCAACTAGCTATTTGCAACAGACGATAAATGACAGTTGTAGTAAATGATATTTAGCAACAAACCTATTATATCAGTTGCAATAGATAAGATTTAACAACATGCCTTTTCTTTTTGTTGCGAAAAGCATATTTTTGCAACTTTGCTTCTCTTCCTGTTGCAAAAACATACTTTTAGCAACTGTGCAACTAGGAACGAATATCCTTTTCAACACCAATTTCAATTTACAAATGACAAAATCATAATATGACTTGATTAAACTTGCATAAGAGATATATATGTCTTGAATTGTAAAACACTCCTTTTGTGGATAGAATGAAGTCAAGCAACAAATACGGACAATGACAAAACTTAAGCAGCGAATGAAAATTTGAACTTCGATTTTTTTTTATAGAAGGGGCGAGGAGGAGAAGGGGTTTTCTGGCCAAAATAAGGGTTCGAGAAGGAGAAAAGTGCGTTGTAGATCCATGTAGTGGAAGGGCGAAGTGAGGGAGCCACAACCTAAAGGGGAGGCTCGGATCTCAGTTTTGACTGCAGAAGGTTTGTAAGTGGCAGGATTTGGAGGAAGGCTTGGGTCCAACGGGAATTACGCGTGGCTTGGTTAGGAAAGGTGTAGGAAGGCAGATTTGACGGGTGCATGTCAGGTGGAGTTAGAGTGGCACGACAGGAAGGTAAAAGGAGGAGGTTGCTTGGGAAGGCACATGGGTGAGAGGATGCACTGGTGGCGGGTGAGGGTGATGACGTCGGATTTGTGGAAGGATTTTGGTGGGATTGTTAATGGTGGAGTTGCTTAATTATTTAGGAGAGAGATAAAGGATACAAGTTTAAATTTGGAGATGGAGAATGACTGAGACTGCGAGATCAAATCATCTGTACCTAAATTTCTCTATTCCACTGTACCCAGCCAATCAAGACACTTGATTTCCACCTTTTTGCAATTAGGTCAGAGAGAGAAAGGCATAATTGCAAAAAGGTGTAAATCAGGGGGGTTCTGATTGGTTGGATACAAGGGGATAGAGGGTTTTGGGTACAGGTGATTTCATTTCTGAGATTACTTTGTTTTTTTCGGTTGTTATTAATACTCCAAGTATTGTTGAAGGGGGTCAATTTTTTAAAAGAAAAAGATTCTGTTTAGGGGAGTGCCAATGCAGAACGCACCCTCTTAACAAACAAAAATTTATTTTACCAAATTAGCCTTCTTTACAATAATCTCCTTTTCAGTTGTTAATCAAAAAAAATTATATGATATATTAGTAGAACTATATCAGATTTTTATACCAAATTAACAACAATCTCATTTGTCGATATGCATCAAATCAGATGAAAATATATCATTCATAGGAAATCGATATGCATATATCGAACAGTTTTTTTATACGGTGTCTCACCATCGAATTTGTCGATACACCCAATTTCCCCTACTTTGGCAACCCGACAATGAATACAAATTTCAAAAATGATGAACAATTTTGAACTAAAATATTTAATATGGTAGACCTACCTGTTGATGTCGTTATGTAGTAATTCACCTATTTCGACGATGACAAATCGAAATAAAACAAAATGTTCATCTTCCATCGAGCAAAATTTGACACTATGACGTTTCGCTCTCGAGATAGACATAACAGAAACCCCAACTATCATTGTTAACCTTCGTCGTTTCCAATGGCATTATATAATCGACTTCACATACCCTATCAACAGCTTTTCCGCTACCTTAGGATATTAGGAGGAGCATTTCACCATTATTTCTTCTCAAATGATCACTTTTTTGTTTGCAAATAATTTAGGGATTTGTTTTTTTATGCATTTGAAATTGATTGGGATTTGGAATGGTAACTGATGTTATTACCAGGATAAAAGGGAACGTAAAAAAATTAAGTAAATGACCCCTCTCCCCCAATATTTTTTTATGATTGGAGTATTTTTAAAATTTAATTCCCCCCAATAATATTTGAAGTGTTAATAACAATGCTTGTTTTTTTTCTAGTTTTATATCTGATATGTAGAAGTGGAGGGGAGAAGAGGAAAAAAATGCGTGAATGAAATTGCAGAGCGAGTGATTTATCCCCGTGTGTTTGATTGGTGTTATTGACACACCAAAAGTGAATAAGAGGGGGACATGTCTGAAAAAAAGAATTAGGCAAAACTCCAATGTTTTTCAATTTCTCCCATTTTCGACAACCCTTTGCCGAATTTAAAAATGAAACTCAGCCACACCTCCACTGAATTCCATGAATAAAAATGCAACACCCTTGCCAAATGTTATGTGTGTCCCCCTATCCAAAATTGGTGTGTCATTAACAAACCTCTTTCTATATTAGGCAACGCTATGTAGGAATTAAATGTGGCTAGCTAAGCATGCAATGTCAACCTAATCCCTCTATTTATTTCTTATTCAATATTCAAAAGTAAACCATATAGGAAAAGAGATATACACAAGTTATATTGACAGTTCTATGCATTTTTGCAGACAAAATTGTATATTCAGAGCAATGAATGATCAAATTTTATTAAATGAATAATGACGTCATTCCTAGAAAAATATATAGTATTTCTTTAAAAAAGAAAATTTTAAATTTGATAAATTTTTATTTTTCAGTGATTGAACATCTCTTTTTACTAATTTTACGCAAATGGAACAAATTTGTGTATTTGACTACAAAATTTATTGCTTCGCTTCATATAATAAATCATTTCAATCGTCAAATTTTGTTATTTAATTTGAATTTAAAATTTTAAGTTCAATTTTAATCAAAATATAATGAAAAATGTTAGAATTTGCGAGTCGTTGCACTCTCACCTAACTAAAACTTTTCGTTCTCGAAAAGGAATGCGTAACAAATCATACTTATACATAATTTAAAACAACATATAAAACCTATACTTAGTTTTTATACTTATTCGAAGAAAAATGTCTTATAGGATTTTATTTTCTCAAAAATTTCTAGCCCTTGAAGTTAGGGAGAATTTCGATATCTCCTCATTTGCGTGGCTCGATTGAATTTTTTTACAACATAAATATATACCACTATACATATCATTTCAATGATGAGGTATCACAAAATATGAGGAAACAATATATAATACCCAAGTACAATATGTAATCCGAGATGTGTATCCTTTTGTCGTTATTAGCAAGCTTATTTTAGCGATATCGCACAAATGTGAGCTCTATATGCTAAACATACATCACTGCTACCTTCTAAACACTTAGCAACACATTAGAGCAAGTAAATAGGAAAAATGAACATACATAGCATAAGCAATACACACCCATAAGTAAATATAGAAAAAGCATAAGCAATATAATTATCCAATGTTAACATGATGTATATACACATTAAAAAAAGTGAAAATTAGTGGTACGTCCTTATTATGTTTGAAAATAAGAATTGCATCCTCCCCAAATTTGTTACTTAAAATGGGTCCCTATTTTGCCAGTTATGTGTTTTCTGAAGGAATTTGTGCGTTGCTATATTAAAAAATCAAAAGTTGCAAATATTCCTAGAAGATTTCAGAAAAAAATTGCATACATGCATGCAATTAATCTCAATAGTTGCATACATGTATCCAACAATTCAAGAAGCAGTTTACACTGAAAATCTGCATGAATTCTTGCATATATGTATGCAACTATTCGTTTTTATTGCATACATGTATGCAAATAAAGATGAACTGACATGCATGCCTATGGATTGTTGAATACATGTACAGATTTATTCTCAATACTTGCATACATGTATGCAAATAAATATGAACTGATATGCATGACCATGAATATATGCATACATGTATGCATTTATTCTGCATTACGTGCACACATGTATGCTTAAAAACTGTAATGACCCGACTTTTCGAACCTCGAAAGTCGACACTAAATACATCCACGGTATTCGTGTGCCAAACATCCAAGTGTCGGAAAGTCGAATTGTTGGGTAAAATAAAAAAATTAAAAGAAGTAGAACAAGGAAGAATGAACAAAACATCAGAATCTCACATTGGAATGGAAATATAAAATATTAACATAGTACAAAAGTGTTACTTTGAATACAGGAATTTCAGAGTTATAAAACCTATGTACCATCATCAGCCTGGAATTTAAAACTGCCTATCCTCATAATGTTGATATGTACATAACTAATACGATTCAACAAAAATAGAAATAGGTAGATAGATAATGGAAGCCTCCAGCTCATCTTTCGAACTCTAAAGCATCCAAAGTAAAACCTGCCTTACTCGACCTACTTGAAAGAGTACGTGAGAATTTAAGGGAAAACAAAACGCAAACGTCAGACATAAGTCTGGTATGAGAAATTCCAGATACACATTGCATGTAACAATACCGAGGAGACCGTGTAAATTAGTGCTCCAGTTTACCCCTCAAAAAGTAATCATCCATTTATTATGAGAAGTATAGTTGTATAATAGATAATGTCCAGGATGTAGAATATAAATAAATCACATAGTTGGAATGGTTACATTCAACAACTACTAAGTGTATGAACAAAACTGCTAAGGCATGTTCGCATGTTGGATTTTCCATCAGAGATCTCTCCGGATCAAGATGGATCCGAACTCCATGCACAAGGATCAGAAACCACCTTCCGAGCATCGTATAACTCCAAATAAAATATACTATAAGGTAAATGTGACTAGTCCACGCACGAAAACATCGATGCGCACCATGTGGAACCAAATATATCCGACTCGCGCTTGCAACATCCATAAGCATACTCTAGATATGGAGTCAATATATCTGTCATGGGTTAGCTATACCCCAAATCAAGCAGCCTACTCTGTGTTTAGCTATGTCCGATGTCGAGGTTACGTTCGGCATCTTTCACATGAGTTTTCATTACTCGAACAAATCACGAATCACTACTTAGATCTGAGCATTACACTAAGATTCCAAATCTTCATATACATTCATAACCGCTTCCAAAATGTAGAACTCGTTTCTAGTTTTGAAGTGGTATTGGATAAGTAAAACGCTTATCGATCCAGGGCTCTTCAAAACTAATCGATGAATTTCTGGCTAACTCAATTCCGGTTCTTTCAAAAATAAGTAAAAGTGAGAGACCTTTCATACCAACAATGCTCCCCGGTGGTTCTCATTTGTATGGAATCGTGAGGCTTTCCCGGTACTTCTTAAGTTATAATGGTACAGTTCGATAGTTGAGTAATCGATTATCTAGTAAAAACAATAGCTTATAGAAACCATGGTTAGTACACATAACTCGTTTCCGACATTATCAACTTAACTATCCCTCGTCAAGAGTGAGGCCAGTAAGTTAGTGCACCGGTTACATATCACCCCTTGCCTAGACACCCCATTCTTGACACTCACAGATAGATAAGCCTACTTGTCGGCTTATTAGAATTAAGTACAGTATCCATGATATTCAATTAACAAGTAAGTAATCAAGATTATTAACATGTTTCCAATATTCTCAACTTGTCTACTCCTTAGCTAAGAGGGAAGCCGGTAGGTTAGAGATCTATTGCTCCATCCCTACTCGACATCAATCTTAACTCTCACAAATAGATAAGCCTACTTTGTTGGCTTATTAGTGTTAAGCATTATCAATTACCTTTTAATTAAGTGACTTAATCATGACAAGGTTTAGCAATTAATAACCCTTTCTAACCTTTGTTTTACATGAAAAGAAATTTTAGAAATAAGATATTTTAGAAAGAAGATTTTTTTAGAAAGAAGATATTTTAGAAAGAAGATATTTTATTCTTTAAAATATTCTAGTTAGAATTGAGAATTCATGTTAAAATGATAAGATAATTACACAAACTTAAAGAACATTTGTAAAACTTAGAAATCCAAAAATCAAGGTTAAACAGGTGGTTTTACACTAGTGAAGTTTTGGTCATTTTTGATGGGTTACTTAGCATTTTACTATTCAATAACTTCAAGGTAGTAAACATACAAGTAATAAAAGATTAAATATGATAATAAATCACTAAGGATGTCATTACAAATTGTTGAAAACACAACAATCCAAACTGCATCTATAACGACTATCTCTATAAGTGCACTTTCAAGTTCAAGTCCACAATAAGTTAATTCCCTACTAATCCTTCGGTGCTTTGTTTAATGTCCATTCCGCTTGTTATACAAGTCAATTCAAGTCCAATTCCAAGTCCATTCCAATCCATTAACATGGATCACATATGTCGCTTACTTTTAAAGTAAGAATCAAGTTAACGTTTTTAACACAGTTACTAACATTAAAACAACTTTAAGCATAGTTAAAAACATGCAAAAGGGTTTATGTTTGCTATCCTGAATAGTGAGTATACTCACCTTAATTCTTAGCAAATCCAAGATTCAAGAATAAGAATGTAGATCCAAGCTAGCAACCTCCTTCCTTTCCTTGCTTTTCCCTTGCTTTCCTTCCTTAAAAAGCTCACGGCTTCTAATGGAAAATGGAGAAAGGCTTGGATTTTTCAGCTTCTAACTTGCTATAAGGTCTTGTAATGGTGTAAGAAGGCTTCACTCAAAGTTTGAGTTGATTTGGTGTTGGTTTGAATATAGTTTGAGAAAGTTAATAAGGAAGAGGAAGAAGATGAAGATAAGCCATTAAAAGCTTCACTTTTGCTTAGGAATTTTGTGTAAGAAAGAAGAATTCATACCCTCCTTATATAGGAAAATGAAGGTGAATGGAAAAAGACCAAAATGCCTTTAAACTCCTAATAGTCATTATGGTAGATGGGATGGTGTGTAAGAGAAATGAATGGTGTGTGAGAGATGGTAAGTTTGCTTTTTCAAAGCTTAAGGGTTAAGCTTCCATTTGTATACATATAAGAAGCTTATATAGATATACTTAGGATATTTTTTTAAACCCTTGATGTGACTAATTATGCTTACATATATATGTGTATATGCATGTATATGCATATATATAAATATATCAAACAACATAGCAATGATATGAAACAACTTCTATTCAATGATAGGATGTGAATCTGGAAGTTGAACCTTGTTTATATTTTTAGTTCTTTATCAAATGATTTATTTAAGTAAACAAAACTTAAAAATAAATTCATTAACCTATTTAAATAATTAAAACAAGCAAATTCAAATTATAAAGCACTTATTTGAATATTTAAATACCCAAAATACAAAAACTTTTCTTAAATGCTCATTTTTGAAAATGATGACCTCATCATTAAAGTTAGTCATAAATATGAAAAATATTTTATCTGCTAATTACTTTCCTAATGATTAATTAGAAATTCATTTAAAGTTTCAATAGCATTTGTTGAGAAAATAGCTATATATTGATAAAACAGTTTTCGGTCACATTTTCAACATTTTTCCAAAAAATATATATTTAAAGACATTTTTCCGAAATGAGTTTGGGATCATTTATTATTAATTAAATGATGTCTAACAAGGTTATCAAATCATATTTATAGCATTTAATAATATTCCAAATAGTTATTATATTTGAAGATTAAGTGTTTTAATTTTCTGGATCTTTACATTCTCCCCAACTTAAAACATTTCGCCCGCGAAATTCAAACAAGAATGAAAATCAAAGAAGATAGAAGGACAAGTTGCATATATAGATTACTTCCAAAAACTATATACAAACTAAACAACAAAAGACATACTATACTTAGATAAGAAATCCCTAGTCTAAGATCAAGTCTGGATAAGACATCCTCATATTATCCTTCGTTTCCCATGTACAATCCCGAGCTTCCTCGCTCCATTGTACCTTGACTAACTTCACAACCTTAGTCCTCAATTTCTTTATATCCCTATCAACAACTCTAACCGGCTCTCCCAATATAGTCATATTCGGCTCCACCTCCAAGTCTTCCTGTTGCGATACTTCTACTATCATTGAGAGATCATCCACATACTTACGCATATGCGATACATGAAATACATGTTGCACACTTGATAACCTAATTGGTAACTCGACTATATATGCGAGTGTACCAATCCTCTCAAGAATCGGGAATGGTCCAATATAACGAGGATCCAACTTTCCAGCCCTTCCAAACCGAACTACACTTCTCATCGGTTAAACTTTTACAAATACAAAGTCTCCAACTGTAAATTCCAAGTCTCTTCTCCTCTCATCTGCATAGTTCTTCTGTCGATTCTGTGCTTCCTTGATTCGCCTTCGAATCTCCAAGACCTTATCTGATGCCTCTCGAATCATATATGGTCCAAGTACAAGGCTATGTTGTTAAAGCCCCGCTAAAGCCCCGCAAACTCTCCGCTATATCCTGTAGCGCTCTCCAACCGCTACGCTATTTCAGTTTAGCGCTGATGAACAATAGGTCCGCTATTTTCCGTCGGACCCGCTAAATCAACGCGATTTAGCACCCGCTTCAGCAATATATATATATATATATATATATATATATAGAGGATGATTTGACGGGTCCTACTTTAAACTGAATCAAAAAACTTAATGTGAAGTACCAATTTAAGTCATAAGTTCTTTATATAAGATAAAAATCTGTACTAATCCTCGAATCCAGTATGCATAATCATTATATTCATTGATTTTGTTATAATATATTAATTAATATTTGTTTCTTCCACACAAATGATGCGAGAATGATAATTAATTAATTTTAAATATATAATTTTACATCTAATTAACATTTTTACACATCCGCTATAGCCCCGCTATTTCCTCGCTATAGCTTTTTACACCTCTACCGCTATAGAACCGCTAAACTCTTTAACTGCACAGGTACAAGGCGATCTCCATATTCTGCCCAACATGATGGAGATTTGCAAGGCCTTCCATACAACAGTTCAAAAGGTGCCGTTCCAATACTGCTTAATAAATATTGTTGTATGAAAACTCAACAAGTGGTAAGTGCTCTTCCCACGAACCTCCAAAATCTAAAATGCATGCCCGAAGTAAGTCTTCTAATACTCGGTTCACCCTTTCTGTTGTCCATCTGTCTGTGGATAGTAAGCGGTACTCAAACTGAGTTCGGCCCCCAATGCATCATGCAATCCCTTCTAAAAATGACTTGTGAAGTTTGGATCTCTATCGCTAACAATACTGTTTGGAATGCCATGAAGCCTAACTATCTCTTTAATATATAACAATGCCAAACTTGAAGCAGTCCTTGTTTCCTTTACTGGTAAGAAGTGTGCGCCCTTGGCTAATCGATGTACAATAACCTATATGCCTTCATTACCTCTCCTCGTCCTAGCAATCTGTCGATGAAATCCATAGTAATCTGCTCCCATTTCCACTTAGGAATCTCGAGTGGCTGAAGCAGCCCGGCCGTCTTCTGATGACTACCTTTATTTGTTGGCAGTTAGCACACCTGCTTACAAATATAGAAACATCCCTCTTCATGCCCTCCCACCAAAATGTCTGCTTTATCTCTTGATACATTTTAGTTACACTTGGATGTATCATCAATCTTGAATGATGGCTTTCCATTAGAACCTCCTGCCTGATCCCATCAACATTCAGAAAACATAACCTACCGTTCATCCTTAAAATGCAACGGTTATCTACTTCGAACCCGAACCATTTTTCTAGAGCAATATTCTCTCTTACCAACTTTGCAGTCCTAGCAAAATGAAGATCTCTAAGCTGGTTCCCTTCAATACGACTAACTAAGGTCGATCGAACTTCTACATTCGCCATAATAGCATATCTTCTACTGAGCGCATCAGCTACAACATTAGCCTTCCCTAGGTTATACATGATGTATAGATCATAGGTCGTAAGAAAATCCAACCATCTTTGTTGTCTCATGTTCAAGTCCTTTTGCGTAAACAGGTACTTCAATGATTTGTGGTCCGTATATAACTCGAAAACAAATGATGCCTCCACATTTTTAATGCAAACAAGACTGCTAATAAATCCAGGTCATGAGTCGCATACCTCCTTTCATGTGGTTTGAGCTATCAGCTCGCATAAGCAATAACTCTTCCATGTTTCATCAACACAGCATCCGACCCTATTCCATACGCATCGGTGTAAACAGTCAAACCTTCACCTCCATCTGGCACAGTAAGAACAGAAGCACTAGTCAACTTCTCCTTAAGCTTTATAAAGATTTGCTCGCACTTCTTTGTCCATACAAATTTGATATCTTTCTTCATCAGCTTCGTTAAACAAGAAGCGATCTTTGCAAAATCCTAGATAAACCTTCTATAATAGCCTGATAGACCCAGAAAGCTTCTAATATCCGTAGCGCTTTTCGGCCTCTTCCACTCTTAAACAGATACAACCTTCGCATGATCAACAGAAATACCTTCGGTAGAAACAACATGGCCCAAAAATCTAACTTATGAACGCCAAAAATGACACTTTGAGAATTTTTCCTTCAACACATTTTCCCTCAATGTTTCCAATACTATCCTCAAATGGCATGTGTGTTCTTACTTTGTCCTGGAGTAGATTAGAATATCATCAATGAATACAAGAACAAACTTATTTAAACATCTCGAAAAACTCGATTCATTAAGTCTACGAAATATGCTGGAGCATTAGTTAGACCGAACGACATAATTAACCACTCATAAAACTAGTCGAACCTAAAAGCGGTTAAGGGTACACTCTCCTCTGCTACCCTCAGTTGATGGAATCCCATAGCAAGGTCCAGTTGAGAAAACACTAGAGGTCCATGAAGTTGGTCGAACAAGCTATCTATCCTAGGAAAAGGATACTTGTTCCTAATAGTTCGTTTGTTGAGCTCGCAATAATTGACAAATAATCTTAAAGAACCATCCACCTTCATAGCAAAGACAATAGTGGCTCCCTAACTTGAACGACTTGGTCGGATCAAGCCCTTCTGTAATAGATCATCCACCTGAATAGATAGCTCCAACTTCTCCTTCGATGCTAACCTTCGAACTGGCAACATGATAAGCTATGCATCTTTAACCAAATCAATGTGAAACTCTATCTCCAATAAGGTGGTAAACCTGACACCTCCTCGAAGACATCTGCAAAATCTCGAACAATGGGAATGGAACTCAGTTCTTCCTCTGCCATATCCAAGGAATAAAGGAAACTAGTCATAAGCGAACTAAGTCCTTCACAAGATACTTCTAAAACCTCCCTCCCCTTCTTCAACACAACTGTTTGTTTATCACAATCCAATACTGAATTATCCCAGGATAGCCAATCCATCCCCAATATGACATCAAACCCCATAAAGCCTAGAATATACAAATTGCAAGGAAAGGTTTGGTCAAAACAAGAAATTGGGACCTCTAAGCATTCCATACTAAGATTTGTCGAGCCCACAATAGGGTTCGACACACAAATAGATTCTAGATCCATTACTGGCTCGAGTTTCAGTCTGTCAACAATAGTACGAGAAATGAAACTAAGAGAAGCACCATTATCAAATAAGACACGAATAGAAATGCTAAAAATAGACGTAATACCTTCCATAACTTGCTTCCCCTTTGTTGCTACAGAAGTGGAAGCTACCGAAGCTAAAGCAAAAGCTCGAGGTTGTTGCCCCTTCAGGAGTAATGGACACTTCCTAGCAAAATGACCTTGTTGATGACAGTTGTAGCAGCCCTGGCTCGGAGCAAACCGAGTCTTGGTTGTCGGTGGCTCCACCTTCAGAACCTTAGTAGCTGGTGTCCTAACCTCTGGTGCCTTTGCCACCTGTTTTCCTCCAACCTCCGTATAGTTCCGAACATAATGCCCCCTCTTCCCGCACTTATGGAAAATAATTGTGGACATATCTCTACTTGGTTGAAACTTCCTCTTGTTCTCTCCAGTTGGTGCCAAATTAGTTGATTTCGGAATTAAACCTTCAAACCTCAACCTCATGTTTACCAAGTCCGAAAAAGGATGCCATGATATGGTTTGTCCTGTCTCGATGAAACTCTTGATGCATTCCTTTAATGAATGTATTAATCAAACCTGGTCCAAAAAAAGACAATGTAGTGAATTTCTTTTCATACTCTGCTACCATCATAGCTCCCTACTTCAAGTCCATGAAACTCTTGTATAATAAGATCTTCCCAGCTTCCGGAACATATTTCTTTTCAAATTACTCCTTAAATTGGGCCCAAGAAAAGCCGTCCTCTTGGACATCCAAAGTCAGGTTCCACCAATACATAGTTGTATCAATTAAATGTCATGATGCCAATCGACACTTCATTGCATCATCAAACTCCATATCCCCAAATACACAGTCGCATATCTTGATCCAAGTCTGAACTTCGATGATCAACTATGATTTGGTAAACCTCTTTCCCCCAAGCCTCTCATAGTCACGGCAAAGTGAATAAAATCCCAAGCGAGGCCTGACTTGCACAACCTCCTCCACAACACCTACTATTGGATCCTCCACAGCAGCTGCATTCCTCAATCCATGATTCTCACCATTAGTGATAGTACTAGCTCGACCACCTCTACCTCTGCCTCCGCTAGTATTTGCAGTAGGAGTACTCATAGTTTACTACCTGAATTATAGCAAACCTCATTAGAATACTTGTGGATAGAATTATTTCATGGAAACAATACAAAGAAGGGTTTACTACTAAGAATGAACTTAATTAAGAAAGGGTTGCAAGTTATAGATATTCCAAGGGATTTTTTTTAAATCTAGCTTTCAAAATACAAATACACTCTCATATGTATAATACACTCGACTCATTCTAGGACGTTGCTTACTCCATCTCTAATGAGCCATACCCAACCAAAGCCAAGGTGTTCGCTCCACCTTGAATTCTGATACCAAATGTAACGACTGAAAAGTCCATGTATATGACTTAAGAAGGATCTATATGGATATAGCGGAAATATAGATGACATACTAACTAGCTAATATACAATAGTTACGCAGGTAAAATCTAAACAATATAAATATATCAAAAGTAAATGTGATAAGAAACAACACTAGGAATTTTGTATTGGTTTGGACTCCCTGCCCTACGTCCAGTCCCGAAGCTCCTCTTTGGAATTCACTATCACGCCCTCTCTTGACCCGGAGGAATATGTCTGTATACCCGAGCCCCAACAAGAATGCCTCTTGCATGAGCAACCACTAGTACAAAACAGGGTATTTGCATCCAATATTTTGCATTATTTGCATCTAACCTAGGGTGGATGCAAATGAGACGGACGCAAATGTTTTTTTTTTTTTTTTTTGCTTCTGTTGGCGAGCGGATGCAAATTCGACACATCTGCGTCTGTTGTAACGTGCATTGGATGCAAAAACTAATGTATTTACATCAGCCTAACCGCTATAGTAGACGCAAATACAAATGAATTAGCATCTGCCTACTCACTATAGAAGACGCAAAGTGCTGGATATGAGCTTTGTCCTTTAGTGTTTCTGCGTCTGGCTAAATACAACATTGGACACAAATACCTTTTTTTTAATGACCATTTTAGGCTAGCTATAAGAAGCAGACAACATCTCTAAATTTAATAATATAACAGACAGACAATGAAAGTAGCTACATATTGGCAACAATATGAAATAGAGGACCAATATAACTGAGTTTAAATGCAAAAAATTATTTAACATACTAGGAAAACAAGGACATATATTGTAAATCTCTACAGTTCATTGATTAATTGAAAATATAATCATATATGTCAAATTGGCTCCATATAGGCTAACTGGAAGTAACTGCATGAATTATGGCACCATCGGCTAACTAGAAGTAAGTGCATCAATTATGGCATTGGCACCCCTGCAAGTAAGCAAACTTAGTGATCAGATCATTTAATGGTAATCAAAAGCAAGATATATACTAGATTTTTATCTAAACAAATAACTGAAAAATGTTCACAATATACAACAACAACTTATAATATAATAAACAGAACTGAAAACTGTTCCCTCTTTTTTTATCTTCAGGCCGACCAACCAAATTTTCATGCAACAATTTCAGACCCTCACCATACGCTGCTGCAAACTTCCCAGGCTAATATTTAGTTACAATGAATTTTAAAATTAAGTAAACATTATTTCCTTCACACATTAACTTTAACTAGTTTTAGGACATATTATTGTTATGAAGTAACTGGGCACATTTTAGATATGACTTAGTTTTTAGATGGCATGTGTTTTCAGATGAACCCATCATCTAATTTTCACGCACATCAAATCAGGCATAAGTATATTGCTTAATCTGTCAACCAATCCAACGTTATTTTCATATATTCACATACAGGGCAAATCCAGGATTATATTCGAGAGGGATCGTAATATAAATAACAATAAATCGTTGATATACCAAAGTTTATGTTCCATTTTTCCATACCAAAAAAAAAAAATTGTTGCACCAACTATAATTTTTCTATTACAATTGTTCACGTGGACTGAAATTTTTGCGTAATGCCTTTACTACCAATTTCTTTGAAAACATCTTTCTTAATATATGTAACTAGACAAGTGTTGAGCCAATCATCTTCCATACAACTTCACAATTGATTCTTAACAATTGGCATAGCATATAAAGCCCCCATTGCAGTCAGAATTTGAGATATGTAATTAGCAAACTCTTTATTTTAAATTTACTTTTATCAGTTACTACATTGCAGCCCCTATTTGATGCAAAACAGTATGGTGATGTAGTAGTGTAGTATAGTTTATAACAAAATTTATGTGGCTGTGTGCCTGTGTGATTTCTACATCAAACATAGACTGATTGGCAAATTAATTTGGCATACTATTTAATCTTTCGCAATGCAAAAGTGTAGCAAGTATTATGAAAACATGAAGATCTACTTCATTATTACCGAATTCCACAACATCATATTTGCAAGGTGAAGTGCATTTAAAGTTACATGCAGCTTTTCAACTTTTACAAAACCATTTTCTAAGTTGCACTCTCTACTAAATGGCTTTTTAACTTAATTTGGGTCATAGTTTACTATTAACCTTAACATCATTTCAAAAGTTGTGCAAAGCAAAAGAAAATCCGTGGAGTTAAAATATGAAACAAATGCTAATCATTTGTAGTTGTACAAAATCAAAGTTTACTTGGCTCTATAGGTGCTGTTCCAACCCAAAAAATCTAAACCAATCCTTCTATTTTGATTTAGTTCTTGAAATCTAGCAAACAATAATTTTTTTTGTTATTTGTTCTTGTTTCGTGGGTGCCTTACGCTTGTTCAATTCCGACACCAAGACCCCATAACTTCATCATCGTAGGAAATTTACTAAAGTTCAAAAATCCATTTACACTAGAGTTCTCTCAATATACTCAACTAAAAACCATTCAAAGTCCTGATTTTTAGGATGGTTTCATATATATAACCATATTCCAGAAAACTATTTTAAAAAAATAGTTTTTAAATGGACTCATTTGCTCAAAATCTTTTTTTAACAATCTCAATTTCTCATGTTTTTAATTTAAGAAACTACACAAAATATATTTTTTGTTTACGCATATGAGTCAAAACATTGTAGCGAATGAACCATTACTAGAATGAATCACATATGAGTCAAAACATTATTATAATTTTTGGGTAATTATTTCAATGATCCGGTGGGAAACGTCTCTTGACAAATCATATACATGATTTGATGAACAAAGGGTTTCCAAAATCAAAGAAAATGGGTGGACCAAAAGAGTAAAAAATCGAAAAACATATTGATAGAGAAGAATGGGGAAAAGCATACAAAATTCACTGAATGTTTTATACCTAAACTTAGCAACTTTTATTTACTATCAATATTTAAGCATGTTTGTTTTAAAAAAATGGATAACTTGAACAAATCCATGATAGATACAGTTTCTTATATGTTATTAGATCAGGTTGTTTCTTCATTGCAAATTTAATATACTGTGCTTGATTTCCCCTATGTCAGGTTACATAAATTATGCACAGTCATTCTTCTTTCAAATATCAATAGAAAAGCGAAAACTACTTTATGATTTCAACAGAAACCAATGCAAAACTTACCTTGTCCAAATAAAAGGACAACTAGATCCAGTTTTGCACGATATAAGTAGGTAAATGATGCCGAAATTCATCCATCTCTTCTTGGCTATAAGAATGATCTCATACAAATTCCTGCAGTTAAGAGATTGTTTTGAAAATTGAATCATATAATTAATTAACATTAATATTGAACGAAAAAGAAAAAAGAAAAAACCAAAGTGCCACCTTTTGTAAGTCGATGCTATGATGGTGATTTTTTATTATCTCATACATATATCGCATCACATAATATACATAATATGTTGATGTGATTGTTTAGGACACTAGCAATATTAAAAGAAAATATAATTGTCAGTTCAAAATGAATTTATGTATCAAATGAAATACAATTGTTTACAGTAGAAAATCAGTCACCGTAACATTTTTCCAATTCAATGTAGCTCCTAGAGACTTGCAGCCATATGCTTTGTAAAGTTTAAACGCCCTGCACATACAAGAAAATGTTAAAACAATTTGTATAAACACAAAATCATAAATTGTCTTATTAAAAGGATTTATTATATAAAATTAAGATTGATATTCTACAACTTACACGTTCACTTGAGCCTTAATTTTCGGATTACGCTTGCTTTCGGCCTAAGAATCAAAAACATAAACCTCGCTCTTTTCTAGATGGAAAAAAAGTAGTAGACAATGTTTCCTGTGGTATAAAATTTGTAGAAGGTTAAAATTAGTAGCAAATTTAATAAAGTAGTTAACAAAAGTTTATGGTGTGTACTCCTCGTAGTGCGGGGCTAAGAGTAATCTTTTTTATGGTGATTCGCGCCAGGTTTTGAGGATATATGAATTAGTCGCGTCTAGATATTTCCGTACTTGGGAAAGCATATGAGGACACATAAACCCGATGGTCTCCACTTCGAGGTCATTGAACCTATGATTTAACCACCTACAAATTATGTGAACAATTCAGTTTATACTATTGGACATGGACCCTTATATCGATTCCAATTTTGCACTTGTCTTATTCTGTACTTTAGGTATGTAATTGCCTAGTATATTTTTTTTGCTAATTTTTTAACATACAACGTCGAACGTTTCCTTTGCACCATTGTCATCTCATACCAAGCCCATAAATTTATAAGGGTACGTAAACATTATTTTTTTTAACAAAATAAATAAATAAATAACAGAACAAAATTAGCTATAATACTATATGTTCAAGTATACATAATAGTAGTGAAATGCTTACATGATGTAAATCTGTAACCATGATGCATTCAACCATGCCATTCTAAGAAATTGGACAATGCCATTGTTTCTTATCTTGATTTCATAGTCCTTGTTGCACTTAAATAAATCCTTATTCACTTGGATTGTATTAATGATCTGATGGCCCTTGAACTATCAGGTCGTGAAAATACCGGCACTCTTTCATTAAAGTTTTGAGGATTCCTTCATCCACTAGTGTATTGCGCTTTGCAGCCCCATTTGTTATTGCATTAATGACCTTGTCATTATTACTTCCGATCATGCTCTTGTTTGGTTGACATATAGACCCCTAGTTCAAAAGTGGTTAAGGTGCTTGATGTTAACAAAATATCAGTATCTCAATTATTTGATGTCTACAATATTGATGTAACAAATTGAAAAACACCAATGTGAAACTCATATTAATTCAAATATAAAACAGTAACATTATTTCACTAAACTTCACTAATTTTTTTTCCATATTTACCATATTATCTCTTAGAAGCAAGAGACTTTTAGGCCATTGAACAAAACTACCAACCGCTTCACCTATTGTGCTGAAATGTTTAGTTGGAACTGGAAGTGGGGTTCCTTCGTGACTAGACTCCACTGCATCAATCCCAACTTTTACGTGATCAGCCAAGATTTGCTGATTGTGACATTGGTCTCCAATCTTTGAATTAGGATATACCATGCCACTGCCCACAACGTTAATATCGGAGTCCAAATTCATAGCTAAACGACATTTTATTGGTTTCTAAAATGAAAGGACAAAACCATCATTTTCACTTACACTTGTAAAATGCATAAAATCATACACATAAGCTCAAATCAACTTTTTGAATTGTTTACCCGCAACTCTGGAAAGGCTTCCTTCGCTTGAATTTCGTTTGCAACTTGTACTTCCGTTGGGTGTATTGATTGATGGATACTATGATGATCATCTAATGTTATGTTGTTGACCCCCATTGCAGTAGGCATCTGGATACCAACCTTGCTCAAAATGTTTGCAACCTGCTGCTGAACATTGAATGCATCATATCCTCCATTTGGCTCATTTTAGCCTCCATTTCTTGTCTCATTTTAGCCTCTAAATCTTGAGTAATAAGATATACCTGATCTGCAAATATTACACCCCTTGGACATTTCGTTTTCTCCCCCTCTCCAAATACATCTTTGATACCAACTGTCCCACCAATTCCTCTAACTCGGCCCGGATGTTCTTTTTTTCCAAGTGCACAACTTAAGACATCATCATGTCTATTCGGAGTCCATTTCCCTTTGATTGCTTTTTGTCCCAAATCATTCTGTGAACAAACAACAGGTGTGTTAATATTCAAATTACCAAAAAGTGAATCATATCCGGAAGCATCAATTCTAGAGCCGATAACCCAACCTGATTTTGAAATTCAGCGTATAAGGTTGTTTTTAAAGGAGTAGGAATGCGGTTCAAGCTAGGAAGTAATGCAACCTTAAGCACAGTGCAGGCTTTTCTTATTTCCAGATCATTATAAAATATAGCAGAAAGTATCGAGGCACAATGCAGTTATAGAAATGCAACACTTAAACATGCACATTACCGTATGAAAGTGTTACACTGACAAGTACATAGCAGAATTTGGTTATAACAAATTACTTTTTTCTTTTTATACTTATTAGTTATAAATGATTGCATTGTATGGCCATTAGAAAGCCAGTAGTCCTTGATTACACAATGTATTGCTACATAAAGAAAGAAATGAGAAAGAATTCTGTTAACCGACCTTTTGGTCCGGTCACCAAAAGTACTCAAGACACGCACTCAAGACACGCTCCATTCAACTCATCGCGTGAAGCCAGGGCCAAGGGCGAAACTCAGGAAGTGCAAAAGCAAAGACCAAAGAAAGATCTTGCCAACAAGGACCTCGCACCTTCACCTTCACAACGCCGCGCTGACGAAGCCAACCAGCCTCGACAAAGCCTCTTGTCAAAATCCGCTTCGCACCCAGCCGGGTACGAAATTTCGCACCTGGGTGCAAAATTTTGCACCTTGCCCAAGGACGAATTTCCGAGGCCCGACAGCTGGAGGTGCGAATTTCTGGCAGATAGTCCCCATTCCTACCTAACCCCTACCTAACCACTTCCTATAAATACCCCATGGCCTCACACTTCAAAAGGGTTGAATTCTTGAGCTTGGAGACCTCCATAAAAGCTTCATTAATGGCATCTCCTCTTTGAGGAAGAAGAAGGACAAAATTGTATTTTCCTTATTATTCAATATATGATAATTATGACATCATATATCATGGAACATGAATGTAATTAGATGTCATGAGATAGTCTCAACCTTGAAATTTCTTCCAAGTGATTAATAATATTCCAACGACTCTTCAAAGTGGACGTAGGCCCTCACTGAGGCCGAACCACTATAAATCTCTTGTGTGATTTACTTATTATGCTTTATTTATGTTTTTGTCTATGCGACCATATTTATAATTCCTAGTAATTGGGAATCTTTGGTGTTTGCGACATTTTTTGCCGTCAACATTTGGTGCTTTCACTGGGAAAACTCGGACATTGCGTCTTTCTTATACATTACCATCTCGACTTCTTCTAGCTTAAGGTTCCGTGCTAAACCTGCTATCAACTCCGCTTACGATGGTAAAGAAGTCATAGAACGCAATGATCCGCTCTTCCGCCGCAGCCGAGGCTGGTACATCTCGACAACCTCAACTGGCGGACATCCCGACCACTAATGAAATTGAACCTCCAATTGTGGACCCCGAAGCGCCTGCAACCCAAACGCAAATCCGCATGCTTATTGAAAAATATGAAAATACAGCCATCGAGCTTAGTCAAGCACTAAGAAATAACATCGACCTTATGCGCTAACTCCAAGAAAGTCAGCGCGTCATCGCTTGACTACAACTAGCTCATAACAATGCTCGACCTCGACCACCAACATTGGAAACTTCGTCTTCCGAATCCAGGGGCCCATACCAAAGAAGGAGCTTTAGTCTCATCAACAACGCCGACGTCCGAACTAATGCTCTTGACAACGGCAATGGCAATGGGTATGCCAACAGTAACGGCGATCGGACCACGGTTACCTATAGCGAGGCCGCCCAACCTCGGGACCACTCTCGCCTAGTCATCAATGAAGGAGTCGCTCCTACTAACCAACCTCCTCCTCGACAAGACTCAACGGCCACCCGTCGAGACAATGAACCTACTATTCAGGCGGCCCGTGCTTTTCTAGAACCGGATCCGCGTGACCCTGCCCCACATCCTCACGCACACCAGGCTCCCATTACAGATGTCGAGGACATGGAAGAAGACGACCTAGATGTCCACCCTAGAAGACGCTCTCGTGCCAGAACTCCGGAACCCCACCAAAACCCATGGGTCCCGATGGTGGACCCTCATCTGACCTACCTTCCCGACATGGTCCGAAGGATTGTGAGGGAGATGCAAGGAAATTAATGTGCATGATTCATGGGAAGCGCACATTAGGCGCAACCCTTTCACTCGAAGAGTTAATGAAGCTGAATGGCCGCGACGCTTTAGCATGCCTCAGATGTCGCTCTACGATGGCACCGCTGACCCTTATGCTTTCTTAAACCATTATGAGTGGCAAATGGACTCAAGCAGAGGCGACGATCCAGTCAAGTGCAAATGCTTTCCGGTCTTCTTATCGGGGACCGCTCTATTGTGGTTCTCTTGCCTTCCACTTAATTCCATCAACAACTTCGGCCAATTAGCGACACAGTTGGTCAATCAATTCAGAATGCACATCCCGACTCCGAAGAACGCCCATTCTCTTTCCAACTTATACCAACGGCCTACGGAATCACTTAAGAGCTACCTTTCCAGGTTCAATATCGCCCTCGCCGAAGTCGAGGATCCGGATCCGCGCACCATACTCTTCCAGCTAGCTAAAGGTGTCCTTCCTACTTCCGAATTCGGGGCATGGATTGATCGAAAGCAAACCAAGAGCCTCGATGCTTTCTACGAGAAAGCAGAGCAGTTCTTATGCCAAGAAGAAGCAAGGCGGAACTGCGTCTCCAACGCTAGCTCCCCCACTAACCCTGGAGCCGACACCGCAAATAATCGCCCTAAGGGGCGAGAAGTACGAGGACCCTCCAATCCGAACCCGGGGCAAGAGCCCCCAGATAAAAGACCTAGCAACGAAGGACAAGGCGGCCGAGACAACAATTAGGTCCAGACAGAGCCAAGGAGGCCCAACCCGTACCTAGCTTACGAGACATATACTCCACTGAATGAAGATCTGGAGACTATCTACTTGGAAACATGCAACACTTTGCCATATCCGAGGCCCCACGTCAGGGAGTCGACCAATTCCGAGAAGAACTCGGGGAGATACTGCCGATATCACGACAAGTGTGGACATAACACAAATGAATGTTGGCAACTTCGGGATGCAATTGAAAAACTCATCCGCGAGAACCGGCTTGAGCGATATGTTCAAGAACCCTTTCCACCTGAAGCCAATCCAAAACCTCCAGCGTCAACTCCTCATATGGCCGCCAAGACAGTCCCTGAACTATCTAGCGTGAGGTGAGGGATCGTGATTAATACTATATGCGACGGGCCCGGACCTGCGCATCACAGCTTTCGAAAGATGGAGGAATATGTGGTTCCATTAAACATGCGACCTATGAGTCTTGCTCTGCTCCCGACGAGTCTATCCCGGCCAAGCTCCAGAAAACCATGCGGGACGACATCATTTTACATGAAAGGGAGTCCACGGGAATTGAAATCTCGATCACCGATCCTTTGGTCATAACGACCCAAATTGGCGCTGCAACCATTCAAAAGATATTGGTTGATTCGGGAAGCTCGGTCAACATCATTTTCAAAGTCGCCTAAGATCAAATGAAGTTAGAAGCCAAAGATCTCAAACCACGCCACTCCACAGTCCATGGATTTAATGGGGCATCCAGCCGTCCGGTAGGAGTCGTTGACCTACCCGTCGAGCTCGGTACAGGGGATCGAAGCCGAGTTCGAATCCTCACCTTCGTGGTTATTGACATTGTCTCGTCATACAACGTCTTCCTCGGACGCCCCTTCCTCACAGAATTCCGCGTCTGCCTATCGCCATGGTCCCTCCTAATGAAATTTCCAACAGAGAACGGGATCGTGACAGTCAGAGGCGACCAAGTCAATGCAGGGGAATGTTACACGATAGAATGGAAAAATGCACGTAATAGGGACAAGGGTAAAGCAGTGCCCGCCCTCTTTTGCGCCAAGACCACCTCAGCATAGCAATCAGCGACGTCTAGGCCTTGGCTCAGGCGCCACTCCTGTCTTTCCGATGACCTCGACTAAAGGAAAGACGAAGAGCTTGAGTGCGAGAGTCCTACTCTGGTCGAGCCCACAATAGATGTACCCGTTAGCCCCGACGACCCTTCACGATTATTGAAGATAGGGTCCCACCTTCACCCAGCCATCAAAGATGATCTTGTGGATTTCTTGAAAGAGAATCTGGACGTCTTCGCATGGAACCATTCCGATATGAAAGGCATCAAACCTGCAATCATCTGCCATTCTTTAGTCATAGATCTTACAATGCCTCCAGTCAAACAGAAGCGCCATTTCCTAGGGCCCGAGAGATCCGTGGCACTTGAAGAAGAGGTTGATCGCCTGCTAAACAACAACTTCATCCGTGAAGCCTACTACCCCGGGTGGATCTCCAATCCAGTTTTAGTCAAAAAGGGCAATGGTAAATGGCGGACATGTATCGATTCCTCTGATTTGAACAAAGCTTTCCCGAAGAACAGCTTCCCGCTCCCCAAGATCGACCAGCTAGTCGACTCAACCACCGGGTACCAACTGCTATCTTTCATGGATGCCTACTCCGGTTACAACCAGATCCCAATGAATCTCAGTGACCAGGACCATACTTCCTTCATAACCAACCTCGGACTTTACTGCTATCGTGTCATGCCCTTCGGCCTCAAGAATGCCGGTGCTACATATCAGCGGATGGTTAACCGACTCTTCAAAAATCAAATCAGGAAATCTATGGAGGTGTACGTGGATGACATGCTAGTTAAATCAAAAGTGTCTAGCGATCACATCCGCGACCTCTTCGAAATGTTCGATGTCCTACGCCAATACGACATGAAACTCAATCCTCTAAAATGTTCCTTTGGCATCGCTTCAGGAAAGTTTCTAGGTTTCATTGTCAATGCCCGGAGCATCAAAGCTAACCCCGAGAAAATCCAGGCCATTCGGGACATCCGAATCCCCGAGAATATCAAGGATGTTCAGAGTTTAAACAGGATGGTCGCCGCTTTAAGTCGATTCATCTCTAAGGCCACCGACAAGTTCATTCCTTTCTTTAATTTACTTCAAAAAGGGAAACACAATTTCAAGTGGACCCCTGAGTGCATTTCCACATTCAAAGAACTCTTAAATCACTTAGAGCGACCACCCGTTTTATCTAAGCCTATAGACCATGGGGACTTAAACGTTTACTTGGCTGTTTCTCCACAGGCAATCATCTCGGCGTTAATACGACTCGAGGATCGCATCCAACGACCTGTCTACTACATAAGAAAACGACTGACAGGTGCAGAAAAGAACTACCCGAAGCTCGAAAAACTGGCATTCTGCTTGCTAATCTCCTCCTGGAAGCTCCGACCATATTTACAGGCTTATCCCATAAAGGTCTACACCGACCTACCGCTGCGTCCGGTCATACAATGACCTGAGGCATCCGGCCGACTGCTGAAGTGGAGTATGGAAAAAAGTCAGTTCGAGATAACATTCATTTCCCGTCAAGCCATCCTTGGGCAAGCCCTCGCCTACTTCATAGTAGAATTCACGGCCCCCAAGGAGACCTCTACGGAAGACCCTGAATCCCCCAACAACGAGTGGAAGTTGTTTGTGGATGGATCCTCCAACATCAAGTGCTCGGGAGCCGGTTTCATACTCATCACTCCCGAGGGACGCGCAATACACTACGCACTAAAACTAAATTTCCCCGCTACCAGCAACGATGCAGAATATGAGGCGCTGATAGCCGGACCAAGAATCGCAACCGAACTCAAGCTGAAGATCATTCAGGTTTTCTCCGATTCATAGCTCATCAAGTAAAAGAAGTGTACCAAACAAGGGGGGAATGACTGGCCCAATACCTAGTCCAAGTTCAGGAACTGCTCACCCACTTTGACCACTTCACTATCACCCACATCCCGCGAGAGAAGAATGAAAAAACCAATTCATTGGCCTGACTGGCGAGTTCTGAAGATCCGCAGCTTTTGGGGTTCGCCCCCGTCGAAGTACTAAACTCTCCCAGTATAAAGCCAATTCAAACCGGCGCGGTCATGAATGCCGAACCAGAATCATGGATGACACCAATCACTGGCTACCTACAACGCGGGATCCTCCCAGAGAGCCGCAAAGAAAGGCGAGCGCTCACCCGTTAGTCAGCCCGTTACCTTCTTGTAGACAGGATACTATATCGAAGAGGCTTCTCTATCCCCTTACTTAGATGTGTGGCCCATAACGATGCCCTAAAAATTCTTACAAGCGTTCATGAAGGAGAATGCGGCGACCACACATGGGAGAAAACTCTGGCCAGGAAAATACTCCGATACGGTTACCACTGGCCCACGCTCGACAAAGATGCCACTAACTATGCTCGCAAGTGCGATAAATGCCAACACTTCCCTAATATCCTAAGAGCCCCGCTAACAGAACTAACACAGATGAACAGCCCATGGCCATTCGCCATGTGGGGAATCGACATCATTGGAACTCTTCCCATGGCCAGAGGTGGGACACGATACACCGTCATCGCAGTAGATTATTTTACCAAATGGGCAGAGGCCGAGGCCTTCGCCACTATCACCATCAAGAAAATGATCAACTTCGTGGTATGCAACATCATCACTCGATACGAGGTCCCTCAAGCCATCATTTCAGACAACGACACCCAATTCGAGAGCGCCGAATTCAAATGCTTCTGTCAGCGGCACGACATCGAAAAAAGGTTCTCGGCTGTAGCTCACCCACAGGCCAACGGACAGGTCGAAGCAGTCAACAAAGTCATCAAGTTCATCACCAAGAAGCGCCTCGAGAAGGCCGGGGGCATGTGGGCAAACGAACTTCCTTTAGCCCTGTGGGCCTACCGAACAACTCACAAGACAGCAACCGGGTACACGCCCTTCAACCTTTCTTACGGGTCCGAAGCCGTCATCCCCATCGAGCTTGAGCTTCAGTCTCATCGCGTCACCTACTTCGATCCAAAGACAAATCAAGACCTGCTTTTGGGGTCACTCGATTTGTTAGAAGAAAAAAGAAATGAAGCCGACCTGCGAGCCGCTGCCCGACGACAATGAGTCGCTCGGTACTTCAACTATCGAGTATGCCCACAAGGACCTCAACATCGGCGACCTCATCCTAAAACGGGTCTTCCCTCCGCCAACAGGTCTTTCTCCTCGTTGGGAAGGGCCATACTCCATACTGCGAAGACTCAGCCATGGAACTTTCAAGCTTGCCAATGTGGACGGAGCTGAACTACCAAGGGATTGGAACAGTGAACACCTCTTCCGCTACTTCACATAACTTAGCACCTGGTTGTTTACGCTTTCTAGCGATGTTTTTTTTGTATTGATTCAAGGCATTGTAAAGGCTATTCATGCCAAA
Organism: Allium sativum; assembly: GCA_030737875.1. Lineage (NCBI taxonomy): Eukaryota > Viridiplantae > Streptophyta > Magnoliopsida > Asparagales > Amaryllidaceae > Allium > Allium sativum. The sequence continues at coordinate 613,851,438 of CM060926.1, forward strand.
AGTTATTAATGGAAATGATGTTCATCTTTCTATCTTCTTACTCTGTGTTTACTCCTCACGCGACATAATTAGCTAACCCTGACAGCTAGTTTTTGTACACCGCCGTACCAACTCCCAACATTGGGGTCGGCACCGCCATCTCAACCACGAACCAATCTCGCGGCCTAATCACATTGACAATGACCGGCATCTCAAACACGGGACCCGGCAACGCCACTCGATTCGCCAGCTCGCGGCGCAACCGAGTATAAATAACCTCTGACTCGAACCTTGACCCAAGATCAAGGCCGAGGATAAATCGTTCAACCACCCAATAACTTGACGGGGCGATACAAACTCACCCTGAACTACGGGTGTTGGTCGGACTTTGGCGCAGCACCAAAACCGACCCTTAAATCGTCACATCCCCAAAGCTCTCAAGGCTGAGGGGTAGCCCACGGCCACGATCGGACCTTATGAACTGATGATCCGGGCTTCTCTTTCCAAGCGAGTGTCGACGCCCTCAGGCTTGCCCCAACCCGATGAACGACGAGAGAGCCTACACCGGACGGACCGCATAACGCGACGTCATACTCCTTTGCTACTCTTGAGGTTAATCCCGGGAAACCCAAGAAAAAACAGCTGGCGCTTTAGCCAGGCTTCGCAAACTACGAGTCTCCTGAGTTGAGGGAGAGTTACTAGAAGCTTACGCACTGTCTTACGCCCCTCTGGAACAACGACCCAGAGTGCGGCACTCAATCCCGCCTCTCTGGAACTACAACCCAGAGCACGACACTCAATCACATCCCCTGGAATCACCAGCCTTGGGCACAACACTCACAATCGCTTTTTTGTTAAAGGTAACGATAAGTATGCCTGTGTAAGTACGGGACGCCCGAAAACATGGGAGGAACATCCGAATAGTTAACACAGAATGCGATCTTTACTAATTCATTTTTCATTATAACACACACACACATTACAACCAACTACACTACTAATATTTTTCCTTCCTAATGGCAGGGTGTACATGAGAACCACATCATGCCTTGAAAAACCAAAAGCGATCGTTGTACTCGCGTAAACTACAGGCCTACACTACCAAAATGATCGCTAAAAATACGCCTAAGCGACTAGTGCTAATCACGCTTCCTCCTTTTGTCTTTGAGCTTTTCCTTTACAGATTCGGCGCTCAACAGTTCATCCTTGGAACCGGGCCTCCTCTTGCTAGACCCTCCTTTCCCACTTCAACTCCCTTTGGACGTAGTCGACACGTGAGAGGTTGAAAGACGCCTCTGGCCCGCCTTGTCGCCACTAAGGATCTCACTAACGTCAGTGGGGGAAATTGGAGGCATAAGAAGGGGGACGCCTCCAGCAGGAAGACCGATCACGGCCGCGCTTGCCTCCGGAGCCTTTTTCTTATCCCGCTTGGCTTTCTTGGCCTCTTTAGCGGCTTGACGATCGGTAAGCTTTTGGGACTTATGCGCATAATCGCCAGGGTTTTTCATGGGTTTCAATAGCCCTTTGCTGGGCCCCTTCATCCTCCCGCTTCTTTTGAGCCTCATAGGCTACCCTTTTTCTCTCGGCTTCCTCATCATTCTGCTCCTGAGCAACAACCACAGCGGCCCTCTCCGTAGTACCCTCCGTAACCTTTGCTACATCTCCTTCCCAGAAGCATCATCCTGCCTCATCCTTTCCCCTATCGGACCGCAGGCAATCCCACCTTGCCCATCTACCTCCTCTCCATCATCATCAAGAAGGCCTTCGTAAACACTGGGAGTCATTCTAATCCCCGAGAAGGTGTCAAGCTGATCTCCACTCTCTCTAAGATGAGTCCCCCCAAATCCTGGCCCGGATTCAGTTGTTTGGGGAATCGCGGGGGCAGAGCCCGATGCCAAAGTTACTTCAAAAGCGGCTACATAACAAAATCACGATCTTTTAATCCTCAAATTCGGTGATCACATCATCCTCTGGGATGCATTACAAAGAAAATTTACCTCCGGCCAAGGGTGGCGGGGGGAGAGCCGAAGGGACACCTGGCACAAAGGGTAGCGTGAGTTCAGCACCTCCCAGTTCCGGATGCTCAGTATCATGCTCGGTCGAAACTCAGGTCAAAGCGGCCGGGTTAATCACGGTAACCGATCCAGGAGCAGATGGTCGAGAAGAACATCCCTCCACGGGATCCACTGCTACCACAACACTTCCCGACACAACAAACTTTCCCTTTTCAACGACAATCCTCTTCAGCCTTTCTTTCTCCACATCCTCGTGCAACAACCTTCTACCCTCCTACAGCTGCTCATGCTCTTCACGGTCAAGAGGTCAGTCATAAGTTATCGCTCGTCCAAGGTCACAACTTCCACTTCACGCAAGAAGGCCTTGTACGGGACCAGCCTTTCCCATGTTCGAGCTAGCTCGCGGGGATAGTCATCCATCTGTGAGATTCCATGGAACCTTAGGGCATTTACTAGCATATTCTTGATATCCTCCTCCACAGTTGAGTACGCCCGGAGCTCTGCATTTGCTAGCTCACCTTTTAGTTACTCCACCTCTCTCAGGCGCTCATCTTCTGACCCCTCTATGGTGCCCAACACATCTCGATTGCTGGCTTCCGCATCCTCTTTCGCTTTCCTCGTTGCCTCAAGCTCCCTCCTTAGGCGATCGTTCTCATCTTGCAAAGCCTTATTATCTTTCTGAAGCTGGAAGATTTTGGTGTTCTCTCTCTCTAACTCGATGCAGAATTGATCCACATCAGCCTTCTCCTTCTTCAAAGTCGTGTTCTGAGTGGTCAAGTCAGCTATGGTCTCTGTAAACATAGAGCGAGAATCATCCGCCTCTTTTTGAGAGTCTCGTACCCCTGCTTCAGCTCGGTTGAAAAACCACGAACTCCATGAGTCAGTATATAAAGGTACAAGAGCTAATGACCTCAACAAACATAAAAAAGGTAAGAGGAAAACCTACCAATTTCGGTATTCAGATTGACAGCGGAAGTCTTCTCAGCATCAATGACTATTTGCTGTTCCAAAAGATGCAGGTTCTTCACCCTGACCAGATCTGATAAATAGTGGGAGTATTGGGTGAGCTCGTTAACCTGGTGATACGCGGCTTTCACATGATTCCATATCTCTCCAGAAGCCCTATTGGGAGGCAGACGAAGATCAGGGAGTGATGTCAGCTCATTAAAATAGAGTTGAGGGAAATGATGTGTCAAAAACGCTTTCTTCTCCTCTGGGGAAAGTTCTTGAACTTGGGATTCGGTCAAATCTTCCATCTCTATCCTATTCGACCTACTCGGCCTCGGTTGGTCGAACGGTGCCCCTTTCCCCTTTGTAGTCTGAACCGGAGCAGGTGGGATGGTGAAGGACGGAGTTGCTAATGACATACAACTCGACCCCCCTAGATGAAGCCTCGAATCCCCACTGGACACTCGAATCAAAGGAGGAGGAGGAAGAGTTATAGAAGATGAGGATCTATCTTGGTGACGACTCCCGCTACCATGACCTCGCAGTGGTGGGGCACTGTCATACAGGGTAGCTCCCCTCCTGAAGGAGCCAATAAAAGCAATCTCGGGACGGTTCCGGTATCCACGACCTCGTCCCCCGCTTCCTCTATCCATATCACCTATCAAAGGGATAATGCAAAGTCAGTCAAGCAGCACATGCAAGCACTCTTCTATGCAGTTTAGTGTGTATAAGTGTGTGTCCTAAGTGCTCTCTCAACAGACCAGATTGCCCCTCAGTCGAAGGAGTTAGCCCCTCCGTGGCACAAGCTAGATCCTCCATACTAGCGGCGCTCGGCCACATAGACAAATCCATAGGAACTATACGCAGACCAGCAAACTGTTCTACCCTTTCAAGGGAGGTGGTGGCTTCTAGAGAGGTTGCAGGAGAGTGAGGACTGGCCAACGCTTCTTCCCCCGCCCCTCCTATCGGGGGCAGGGTAGAAACGTCGAAATGTCCCTCGTCCCGAGAAACCGCCTCCGCACTAACGTCCTTGTCACCACTAACACCTTCCTGGAACTTAACGACCTTTCTGGGCCCGATCCCGCCAGGAGCCATCTTTCTCTTCAAAGCGGGGGCAGTAGGACCTTCCGTTGCTTTCTCCCTCAATACACCACTCGCCACTGCGTGCCTGACTATGGCCCGGTTGGCTGGAAGCAACCCAACGCGCCAGAGGCGGTCTTGATCCACTACAGAATCCGTCTCACGGGAGCCCTCAGGAATAGGTCGCAAAGTCTCGAGATGTTGTCGATACTCGTCGCCAGTAGATGCCTTGGGATTCCCTGCCACAATAAAAAGTAATGAGTCACAAAGCTCAGCAACTTGTAGAGAAAGGAGACGAATATTAAAGATACTCACTTCCTTCTATCCATCTCCTCCCGAATCCGGGAGGGCGGCGAACAAAGAACCACTCATGCTTAATCGCCGACGGTCTGGGCCACTTTTCGACAAAAAATCTAGTAGCAGGAGACACTTCCAATAACCATTGTGAAGACGACGCCAGTTGATCGCCTAAAATGGAAAAGGTACCCAATGTCCTCTCCGGTGGGATCCCGATGCAGGAACTCTTGAAAGAGAACGCAAGTACCCAAAAGCAAAGAATAAGAATTCGGGTGCAGCTGTGAGGGTGCAAGGAGGAAGTAGAATAGCATTTCCCGTATAAAGTCATTGGCCGGGGGCATGCACCCCGCAAGGAAAGTATGCCGATTCCAAGCAGTGAAACCTTCAGGCGGCACGTGGGCCCTTCCACCCGATCCAGGTGCATGATCCTCTCCCTCCGGGGTATTAAACCGCGATGACAGCTTTCTAACCGCCGAGGCATCCAGGCGCGACGACACCAAATCCAGAGGATTGTCCAAGATGATTGCATTAGGAAGCATGTCAGGAGCCACTGGGGCAGGCATCTCACCACCACCCATAATATCCACATTTTCCATCTCGGCATGTACGACTGGAGAATGTAACCTCTCGGCATGACCCCTGTGCTCCGACACTTCAGGCGAACTCCCTATCTAAGAAGGAGTCGACCTGTCGTTAGTCTCAAGCTCGCTGCTTCCGGAGCTGGTGTTGTCTGTAGAACCAAAAGTGTGAGACGATGGCGGGAAAGCCTCGGCTTCCAGAAGCTTTCCGGTCTGTGATCTTGTTTGCATGGCTCGCTGTACTTCAATATACCAGTGTTAGACATCATAGTGAAATAACCTTTACCCCTCGTGTTGATGAAGATTAGCGAGTGTGTGCTGTGTCATGCAAAGAATGAGAGCGCACATAGAAACGTTAAAGATCTTACAGTTCGGTCACAGTCCAGATATATGCTCCATCCTATGTGAAAATTCTAAGTTCCAATCCACGCAGTTATCAATAACAACAATGGTACATTCGTACAACCGAACAAACAGCGTATAAGTCCAAGGGCAGGCAGTAAGGAAATCGAAGTTCGAAGTGGATAAAGTCAACACCGGCCAAGGCAATGCGCTCAACCATGCCCCGAGGCATGAAGTTTCCAGAGACACCCAAGACCGGGTCCGGGAACCTCGAAAATTTGAACCTCCTCGGGGGTCGAAATCTCAAACCACAGTGGCTCAAAATTTCGAACCCCTCAAGTTCGAAAATCCGAGCCCTGGTGGTTCGAAAATTCAAGCCCTAGGGGTATCGAAAGCTCGAACCCTCGAGGTCCGAGGATTCGAACCTAGGGGATCGAAGCCTCGAACCCATCGAGGCTCGAAATTTTGAACCCTATAGGGTTCGAAGATTCGAGCCCCATTAGGTTCGAATTTCCGAACCTCCCCTTCGGGCTCGAAATCTCGAGCCTCCTCCGTCGCACCTCGACCTCCCTTCTCCCTTCCCTCGACTCGACCAAGTCTATTACCTCAGAATTTTTAAGTTAAAGTGGTCGAGAAACGAAGATTTCAGAATAATGGCGGTCGATGCAAAATAGAAGAAGGAAGAAAAATGAGGGAGAGAGGCCAATATATAGTAAAAAGGAAAAAAAACCCTCCATATTCCGAGCCTCGGCTCGAAATTCGAGCCTGAGGGTCGAAATTTCAAACCTCTGAGGTTCGAAATTTCGAACCCCACGATTCGAATTCTCGAGCAGCTACGGATCGATGATTCGAACTTATAAGGTTCAAAATTTCAAACCCTAAAAAAAATGGAAATATTCTCGGCCGCATGCACTCATATCCCGCCAAGGTCCCATCGCCTAAAACGTGTGATGATGGCACCATGCGAATCCTCAGCTGCGCGAGCGCGATACCAATCCAACAGCGGCTCGTTCACAATTCCATAATGAGCGAGCCCGCTGGCCAATACATTTTCTCCAATAACTTGCAGGATAAATCTGCAACCCAACTACCATCTCAACTTTCATTCCAAAGCACATGTCAAGACAAAGCATCAAGACAAGACGTACTTTGGGGGGGCAAATGTTAACCGGCCTTTTGGTCCGATCACTAAAAATACTCAAGACACGCTCGACTCAACTCATCGCGTGAAGCCAGGGCCAAGGGCAAAACTCAGGAAGTGCAAAAACAAAGACCAAAGAAAGATCTCGCCAACAAAGACCTCGCACCTTTACCTTCACAACGCCGCGCCAACGGAGCCATCCAGCCCCGACAACGCCTCTTGTCAAAGTCAGCCTCGCACCCAGCCGGGTGCGAAATTTCGCACTAACCCGGTGCGAAATTTCAAACCAATCAGGTGCAAAATTTTGCATCTCTCCCAGGTGCGAATTTCCGAGGCCCGACAGCTGGAGGTGCGAATTTCTGGAAGATGGCCCCCATTCCTACCTAACCCCTACCTAACCACTTCCTATAAATACCCCATGGCCTCACACTTCAAAAGGGTTGGATTCTTGAGTTTGGAGACCTCCATAAAAGCTTCATTAATGGCATCTCCTCTTTGAGGAAGAAGAAGGACAAAATTTCCTTTTTCCTTATTATTCAATATATGATAATTATGACATCATATATCATGGAACATGAATGTAATGAGATGTCATGAGATAGTCTCAACCTTGTAATTTCTTCCAAGTGATTAATAATATTCCAACGGCTCTTTAAAGTGGACGTAGGCCCTCACTGAGGCTGAACCACTATAAATCTCTTGTGTGATTTACTGCTTATGCTTTATTTATGTTCTTCTCTATGTGACCATATTTATAATTCCTAGTATTTGGGAATCTTTGGTGTTTGTGACATTTTTTGCCGTCAACAAATTCTTAGGCTGAAAAAAAATGAAAGTGCACATTTCTTCTTTGGTTTTTCATCCTAAATCTTGTATGTGTCTCAAGTTTTCCTTCTTTCTCTCATTTTCTATTATAGATCAGTATCATCAGCTCATAAGTGACTATAACTCTGTGTGATGCTATATATTCTACAGTAGTACTTAAGTTGCCCCGAAAATTTCATTTAAACTCAAACTTATACAAAAAAACAATGGCTATACCAAAATAAAAACGAAAATGTTCAATCCAAATACTTATTTACAGGATTATAATGGAATGCCATAGCACCAAAGGAACCATACATAAAAAGAGTTTGGTGGATGCCTTATTCTAAGCACAGATAATGCATTCAAAGTCCATAATGCTGACCTAAGTAGCAGTCAGGTCAAAACTACACGGTCCAAACTAAAGTTTAGATGCTAAAAACACATTCAAGTAGCTAAAATGAAGTCGTGCTAAAATGAAGTGTGTGTGTGAACAAAAGAACATTTTATTAAGTTAATCAGATTCAGAAACCATATTTGTAACCTGATTTTCGAAAAAAAAAACAAAGAAAAAAGACTATATATAAAATTAAATTAACTAAAGCATTGGAAAATCAGAATTAAATGGAAAACCAACAAAAAATGAAGCTCAATTAAAATTTAGTGACACTGGTTACTGTCAATAATATAAAGTAGTTTGCTTCGCCTTATGTTGGGCTTAAAAATTAAAATTAGACATATCTCTAACAAAAGACATAACCAGACTTTGCATTGTATCAAATTGGTATAAATCATTAACCAGAATTAGACATATCAAAAACTGTTAAGGCACTATAAATTTTAAAATTTATTTAATTGAAAACTAGTCAACAGTAGCAAGAGTAGATGTTCACAAGATGCTCAAAAACAGAAGTACTCATAACTAATAAAGTGATACATTAAATTGAAAACAAGTCATACCGCTTTTTCTGCAACTAACTTGATTTTCTCATTAGGGATTTCATAATCTCCATCAATTCCTTTCTTCGATCTTGCCATAATCCAATCAACGCTTCAATCCAAAACAAGTCCACTTAGTAATGTGGTTGAGGAATGGTGGCCTTCGACTATCCAATTAGCCTTTTTCCCAGCATATCCAGCTTGACCTAAATAGTGAGGATACACATTGCATGCTTGACACTTCCTAGCCATCTCGCTTTTTTCCTAGTTTAGATTTTAAATAAATAAATATTTTAGTTCATTGTTCAATATTTAAGCAAATAGATAATAAAAAGGAAATATACTTTAAATTCATCTGTTTCATGAGTCTTTTTGAATGTTTCCCACTATGCTTGTGTGATAGCATCATAATATTCATCGGGCTCTCCACGGTCGGCTGGAAGCTTTCTATTCTTCGTAATCCAACCACTAACTAATCATGTTTTGAAATCCTTCCATCTTTCTCTAACAGTTCTTAACACAATTCCTTTCACTTTGTTATCGAGCTGAAATTCAGCCTGAGATAACAAAAAATAAACATCAAACTGTTAAAATATGAAATTACAATGAACAAAATAAATCTGGAAATAAATATACATGCACATCTTCTCAGATAACGTCCTTAAGCTCATTGCTAACACCATCCAAGTGATTAATAGCGATATCAATTTGGATTCTAACAATATCGTCTATATATGTCTTAAAACAATTAGCCCACTTTCCGGTGTGTTTGCCATTATCAGGCCACTTAAGGAATTTTGGCTCGCGTGTTTTATATTTCTTTCCAGTAGTTGGACCTCTTCGCTTCTTCTTAGGTGACTGGGAAGAAGAGCCCTACTCCTCATTATGTTCATGCACTGATTCCATTATTCATGTATCAATTATTAAATGAAAATCACTTAATTTGCATGTAAAAACTTGTAAGTTTAAGCAATCTTATCCTACTGTCATTATCTTCATGAATCAAATACACGTGAATTCACCCCCCAGTGTGCGTAGTCATTATTTGTAACCCAAAAAAAATAGAATAAATGAATATTGCATTCTGTCATTCAGGAAAAATATTTGCATTTTGTCATCTATAATCTTAACTAGTCAGCTTACATGAATATATTGCATTTTTTTCATTTATAATATTTAACATCTGTAATTTGACTAGTACGCATATATGAAAACTCGGAATTAACTTTCAACAACATGACAGACAATGGTAAAATAATGAAGAAAAATGTACTCTGTAACTACACAATTAAAATAAATAAATGATACGCCCCACGATACAATATGTAATTTTGAGAAAAGCACAAAGACACTACGAGTAATCAAAAAACCATGCCATCAAAAATTAGCATTAGAGGTTATATGACAAAAATCTCATTTTTTGATCACACCAATATACAAGGCTCAGTTCCATTAAAATATACATTTGGTATATTAATGAATTCAGTGGTTCAATTCCTTTGATTACACCAATATACAAGATTCAATTCCATTAAAATTAGCTTAAACTTATACAAAGCAATAGCCATACCTGACCTTCTTGGAGTTGCAGCACAAATGCAGGATAAAACCAATTTGTACAAATCATATACATGTTAAAAATAAAAGCAGCTATACTTGTACACAAATGCAAGAGAAACATTACAACAAGCAGCCAAAATGAAATTCGACTCAAACCCGACACTAAGCAATCCACCAAATTACCATTTCTCTACGTAATAAATGCAGACAAAGGCTGTTATTTCTCCATTCACATACAAAAACAAATCAAGTAAAACCACCTGTATCATACTTTTGCTTTGTTTCCTATACGATAAATTTGTCATGACTCGTTTAATATTTGTAGGCAACTAACTAGTTTGTCCTTTGCATAAACTAGTCAGCAAAAATACTGAATCAACAAACAAAGTTGAATTGAGGATTAAACTTCAAGGTTGAATTATTTTCAAATTTGCCCATCGCATGAACTGTAACATTGAAAAAATTATATGGGCTCAAAAAAATCATAATTAACCCGAAACCCACTATTAGAACTTCTTAATGATCTGGTCTAGAGATTTGATGTGTTAAGTGCCGACAACAACAACAAATGCTCCCATATACATAAAAGTCAAAGTTATAAAAACTTCTAGTCTATAGTCATGCCTTAGTGTAAGAAATATTGTTATAAGAATACTTGAATCTCCATGACTGAGACAAACTAAAAATCTATACGGATGAACATAATATTAGGTAATTCTCTATCTAATTAAGCTACTTGTCTCTATGATACAACATTTAATTTCAAGAGCTAAAGGCCTTAAAACTATGAATTTAGACAATCGCATGAGGTAATTGTATAATACACTACAAAAACATGTGTATATTTTATAATTCTTTGTTTGTGTGCTTCTGTACACTTAAATATGATGTGTATTTTTACTGACTTGAGAAAATTTGGTCTATCATTTGTGGATGTGTACACTCAGAAAATACTGCATTAACACACAAAACTAGTCCAGCAAATAGAAAGTGATTTATGCCATGTTGGAATTCAGCTGTTGGATCTCCCATTGGCATCTCACTACATTTAGATAACCATACAGTTAGGCTAACTGATAAAAGTTTTAGAAAGATTTAAAATTTACCATAAAATATCTGCCTTAGGCCGACTGAGTGGTGAAAATCCTTCAAAATTTAGGTTTTTTTAAATAGGAAATTAACTTACTATTATGCAAATTGGTCATCCAATTTGTTATTTAGAAGCTGAGACTTAAACTACTCAAATAAAGATGAAATGGTGCATGTGAACCTTAACATGAAAATCTAACCAGCAAATGTCAAATTGATTTTAATACAATGATGTTTTAAATGTAAACATTGGTTTCTCTTATGTCTTAACGGCACATGTGAACAATTACATTTGTTTATTAAAAGACAAAAAAATATTGCAAACACTAGATCCGTCCATCTTTATTAATAATTTTTTTTTAAAAACACATATTTTTGGTCTGATCATAAAATGTCAAAATTGCCCTTTATTTAAATTTAAAATCTATTTTATTGTCTCAGCCTTTATATTAGATCTCATACACCAAATTACTTCACTATCCAAACCCCTCATTTTGATCAGAACATGCATAATTTGCATTTAATTCGGCTTCTTCTTCTTGTAGACTTACACCGATGGAGAAAGATGGGTTCTCATCAAATTGATTATACTCTTATTCATCTACAACGTCACCAATCCCTACAATGTGCCTTTTACCCAGAAGAACAACAGACCACTTATGATCAGCTGGGTCGGTCACATAAAAAACTTGTTTTGCTAGGTTCACCAAGATGAGTGGATCATTATCACGACTCATTACACCAAAGTTAACAAGTGTGAATCCATGTTCATCCATTCGTACATAACGATGGTTGTCCGCCCATTTACATAGAAATAGAGGGATAGCGAATTCTCTATACTCAAGTTCCCAAATATCCTCAATTATCCCATAATATGACAATGTTTCATTTACAGGCTTATTATCATTAGCACTAGCAAACTCTCTTGAAGATGCAACAAAACTAACTCCGCTATTTTGCATTTTACTCTTCTCATCTTAGTGCTTAGTATAAAAGACAAATCACCTAATATCATATCCTTCATAAGACTTGACTTGAACTCGAGGCCCATACGCCAACCATTTTATTGTATCAGATATATTATGATTTGTTTGAGGCCGTTGTTTCATTACTTGGTTTTAAACCATTTTACAAAAGAAGCGGTTATGTTCAATTGTCAACCACCTTTCATTCTTTGAAGGGTTCTCAGACTTTAGAAATTCCATGTGCTCCTCCAGGTACGGATTGACCTCACTAAGATGTTGCAAAACAAGTAGCTCTGCTTTGTGCATTATTTCATCAAAAATTGAAATCAATTTTAACCCAATTGTGCCTTGACCATCAAGTCGTCCTTCATGCCGAGATTTGCAAAGTCCAATAGGTTCAATACCTGGTAAATATTGAGTAACAAATTCAATAACCTCCTCGGCTACAGTACCTTCTACGATACTAGCTTCGGGTCTATATTTATTCTTTATTTTCCTTTTTAAAGTTCCCATATGTATTTCAAACGGATACATGTATCTCATAAACATTGGTCGCAAATCTTGATTTCTCTTACCAGATGAACAACCAAATGCACCATAATATCAAAAAATGAAGGGGAGAAATACATCTCAAATTGGCATAAGGTAACGATAATTTCAGCTTACTGATCATCTAACATATCATGATCGATCACCTTGCTACAAATTACATTAAAAAAGATGCAAATATTTGTAATAACATGTCTAACGTGTCTAGGCAATATACCTCGAATTGCAACAGGTAACGAATGTTGCATCAACACATGACAATCATGAGACTTCATGTCATTCAATTTCAAATCCTTCATTGATACACAACTGCTAATGTTTGAAGAATGGCATGTTGGTACCTTGACACCACAAAGACACTCACATAAACTAATTTTTTCTTTTTTAGACAATGTGTAAAACGCAGGAGGCAAATATGTACGCTTACCCTTCTCCATCGGTGCTGAATCTTTCCGAATACCCATTCTTTGCATATCTTGCCTAGCTTTCTCACTGTCCTTTGTCTTACCAGGTATATTCAAGAGTGTTCCAATGATACTTTCACAGACATTTTTTTCAATATGCATTACATCTAGATAATGCCTAATCTGTAAGTGTCTCCAATATGGAAGTTCCCAAAATAAAGATTTCTTCTTCCACGAGCCTTCTATAAGAGGAAATTTTTTACCAAATGCATTTTCAATATCCTTAACCTGTTCATAAACTGCATTTCCTGTTAATGGCAAATGAGCAACTCCACTCTCTATCTTCCCGTTGAAAGGATTCTTCTTCTTCTTCTTATGATAAGGATGATCGATAGGGAGAAATATACGATAATGCATATACACATTTTTCTTACAAAAACGCAAGCGCTCGACAACCATATCGTCTTGACAAATTGCACATGCTTTTGCACCTTTTGTACTATAGCCAGACAAGTTACCATATGCAGGAAAATCATTTATGGTACAAAAAACCATGGCGTAATGTGAAATCAGTTCTGGTATACGCATCAAAAAAACGTATGCCTTTATCCCATAAAAGTTTTAGATCATCGACAAGAGGAGTTAGGCAAACATCGATGACATTTCCTAGATGTCGTGGTCCTGAGATTAGAAGAGATAACATGATATATTTGCGCTTCATAGTTAAGTGAGGTGGAAGATTGTAAATCACCAAAAGAACCGGCCAAGTACTATGTTGACTACTATGATTTCCAAAAGGGTTTATGCCATCTGTGCAAAGACCAAGTCTGAGATTCCAAATTTCTTCACCAAATCTAGGATACATTGTATCAATGTTTCTCCATTGTGGAGAATCAGCTGGATGCCCTAATAACCAATCATCTTTCCTCACATCTGCATGCCATCTCAAGTTTGTTGCATTTTCTTTATTAGCAAATAAACGTTTAAACCTTGGTATAATGGGAAAATACCATAATACCTTTGCCGGAGGCCCTTTTTTATTTAAGTTGTTATGAACATTCCCTTGTGGCTTGTAACGGGATAATCCACATTTGGGACACTCATGCGTGCTCTCATATTCATTTCGATACAATATACAATCATTTGGACATGCGTATCTTTTTGTACCCTATACCAATTGGACATAAAAATTTCTTTGCTTCATAGTTAGAGCTAGGAAGCTCGTTAACTTCCGGAAGCATGTCTTTTGAAAGTTCCAACAGTGATGTAAAACTCTTATCACTCCACCCTATTTTGCTTTTAAGTTGAAAAGCTTGAGCACAGCAGATAATATTGTGAACTTCGCACAACCAGAAAATAATGGATTTTCAGCATCAATTAATATTATTTCAAAAATTTCTAGATCTTTCATTAAATGTTCTTCAGCATCCCGAAACATCTCATGAAAACAATCATTTTCATCGTTCGCCTCATTATTCACGTTCTAGATCTTTCATCAAATGTTCTTCAACATCCCAAAACATCTCATGAAAACAATCATTTTCATCGTTCACCTCATTATTCATGTTATCTCCTTGATCACTCTCATCAATCGCATGATCGCTAGAATGAGTTCTGCTAAGTAAGCTTTCACCATGCCATATCCACCGTGTATAATTATCTTTAAACCCATTACGAATTATGTGATCCTTAACATGCTCTATGTTACACAATCTCCTCCTATTGTTGCAACGTCTACAAGGACAACAAATAGTATTTTTTTCCCTTGTTCTTAATTGATCATTCAATGCACAACTGATGAACTCTTCCAATTTGTGTAAAAACTCAAATTCCTTACGTTTTAAGTTGTGCATCTAAGTACGATCCATGTGCAAATGCTAGAGAGACTGCACAAGAAACAATAAAGAAAATAGAATCATAACTGGTAAATTCTTGAGTTGAATACTTCAAAAATTTAACAAAATGTTATGTTTGTGTGAGGAAGTTTTCCTTCTTTTCAATCTCAGCCTACCCATACTGACTTAGACTATGATTGCGTTCACGGACACTGTATTAAAGGTTGTGGCATTCATGGACCAAAATTTAGTTAGACTTCAAATTGAAAGTATTATGTAATGTAAATAGTTTTTTATGTACAATTTAGAGTCTTCAACGTAAACATTGCACCACTTATAAACTCTCCGACGGTCCAATATACAAAATAAACCATTTCTTAACAAACCTATGGACAACCCTCACAAGCTACCTACCCACTTTTCACAATCTCCATTATTGCATGTCGACGCTCCACTCATGCAAGATCCATAACACATCTATAGCTACTGTATCAAACTCAATCACTCCACTCATCCAAACAACTCTCGTCCAATCATCATTGCCATTTATAACCAAACTTATATATATATTGCTTCCACTAGTTATAATGCTAGCCAAACTTAGCGAACTTTTTAACATGTTATCCCAATTAGTAAAGTTAATGTTTCTAACTTATCCTAAAAAAATTATGACATTAACTTGACTGACAATAGCTTCATTGTGGACGCTTTTGGCATTAGTCCCCTGTTTTAGTTCAGTTTTACGGACTTTACACAGGGGTAAACACAATCTTTTATCACTCAACTTTATAGTGATTACGCAAAAATCATAAATAATCATACAAAAGTGTAAACTATAATCAGACTGATCATAGCGGCAAATCAAAAAATATACGACTTCGGAAAAAAAAATTACATCAACTAATACTTGTTAAAACATGTTTATTTAAGTAATTTTTTTAATCAAATGTCTTTTTTTAAGGCAGGCAAATTTTTTGGAAATAACAAATTTTTGGTTTTCTTTATATAAAAGTTGACATTGCAATTTTCATTTATACTGTTAGATTTTTTCACAAATGTGTATACTGAATGCTAATCTTTCACCTACATAAACAATAAAACAAAACATCCAAAACAATATTGTTAAATGGTGCAACTTCATAAGCTAAAATGGTAGTTGTACATCTTATATAGATCAACCTGTAATCCTGATATGTTAACATATCTAATGTTGGTGTTACAAGTTGGGTAATTATTTACTTTAGTTTTACAATATTAGACAAGCTAAGTTCTACATTTAGTGTTATAAATTGGTTGTAATTTAACAGTGTCTGTTACTGTAGCCTATGAGGTAGCATCAACATCATTTAAATGGATATTATTTAATTATTTAATTAATAATAGTTAATTATTTTATATTGTTGTTTATGTAGGTTATATATTTGTATTCGAACCTGTTTGAATCTTAGAAACTCCAACCTTTATTTTTTTATTTTTAAAAAAAATCCTACAACAACAACATTAACCAGGTAGAAGGAACCACTGTCCTGGCTTCCGAGCTATCCAAAATGGAAGAGCAAGAACAAACACTATTGGACCAATCCAGAATTTTATTATTATCATTGGTAGCAGAAATGCATGTAAGTGTTCATTAGCACAATCTATGCTCCATACATAGGCGAAAACATTCCATTGCTAAAGGGCGAAGTGTTTTGATTAAGACGAAGAAAAATTTAGGAGAAAACTTTACAAAAATGAAAATTTGATAAGATCTTATATGAATTTTTTTATGCAAAATTGTTACAAAGTTTACCATTAATACCGTCATTTTATTTCAAACCATTTTCATTTTTTTCCATTTGAATTGTTTTAATCTAAAAAAAAGTAAAATATTTGAATTTTAAATTAGATAAATAATTACATACCTTATTCGAAACTTTGATGAAAATATAAAGTCGAAAATTTGAGGCTACCTGAATTATCTATTTTTGCAACATATATTTAATCATTAAATATTAGATTCAGCTTTTTTATGTCCAAATAATTAGTAGAAATATTCACAAAATCAAAGCAAGCTTTATGCTTCTTTGAAATAGCCGTAATGCCTAAATCATCAATAGTTCCACAAGAATATAGCTTAATAACAATAAAGATTATGTTCTTAAGGAGACCGAGCAAGATAAAAAAATTAGAAAGATAAAATGAAATGTTAGTAATGCTAAAAAACAATTTTTTTTATTTACACTAAATCTGTATTAACAGTTATCATCATCATGGCATAAATTACAATACTAAAAAAATTCTTTTGAAATTAATGGATAAGTGCATTAAATTAGTCTCTCTTAAATTATAAATGAAGAGAAACACTGTGTTGCAGGAAAAATCTTTGCCCTTGTTAATTTATACTAATTTTGTCACATTTTTTTTTGTTATCTAAGAATGTGACCATATTTTGTCATATTTTTCTTGTTAATTTATACTAATTATACTAATTTTGTCATATTTTTTTGTTAATTTATACTAATCTTTTGTCTTATTCAGACCGCAGAAGTCGATGGGCCGCGAACCAAAGCCCACCATGCCACGAACCAAAAGCCCACCACGACTCGGAGAAAAGCCTACCTCGTTCCGTGAAGAGGCCCAAATGCTCACCAAAGGATGAGGCAAACGCCTTGCTAACGGACCGTGACTCGCACATCCGATCCGAACCGATAAATGACTGAAAAGAATGAAAATTCAGAAATGATCATAGAAAATTCAAAAATGCACCTGGTAGATTCGATGATGAAGACTCTGAAAGATCCCAAAAAAGAATTGTCCAATAAACTGGGAAACTATTAAAGATTTATCCGATATTTATAGCAAGCAAAGAAACAACTCTCCGTAAATGATATGGCCTTTCGGATAAACGCTACCACTGATTAGCATCTCTTTATGAAAAGACGTTTCTATAGTTTCGAAGCATGTTCCATCATCGATAAAACATACTTCGAGGGGGCAAAATGTTGGCTAGCTTTTTGACCAAGCCACCAAGGTTCACTCACAAGAAGAAAGTATGAAACTGCGTTCCTTAAGTCCATGAAGGATCGGATCGCACCAGAGGTTCGCCCCTCATGTATCGCCCCCCAACAGATCGCCCCCCATCGGATTGCCCCCATTGCATGAGCGATCCGACTACTTCTACACGACTCGATCTGTACATACACTATTACCCAGCACAGACCGATCCGATCCCCTGATGCACAGCGAAGCCTCTGACCTGTTCAAGCACGAGCTAGTCTTCGGCGATCCGAGATGCACGGATCCAGCGACTCGTGTCCCCAACTGTCATTTTGACTATTTCCTCCCCCTTGCTCGATCCAATATTTAAGGGGATCGCGACACCTATCCACAACGGCTAATTTGACTAATTCTTCATCAAGCTGCGATACGATCCGATATTCTCGAGATCTGTGCCATGTGTGACTGCGATCCGCCTGACAAAATCAGCTATAAATAGCCCAGAGTTTGGCATTTTTCAGGATCCTTTTGGCAATATTGAGCACTGATTCCGCCATTACTGTCATTCCACTATTTCTTGTCAGTTTTGTTACGAGATTACTGAGAGAAATCACAATTGTAAAAGTGAGTTTGAGAGAAATCATTGATTGTACTAGCATTCAAAGTATAATCGATAACATATAAAGTGGACGTAGGCTCATTAACGCCGAACACTATAAATTCTGTGTGTTTTCTGCTTTTTCTTCATTCTCCAGATATAATTCTTTACGATTCAGAACAATTTGGGTGTTGGGTCCAAATTTTGATCTAACATTTTGGTGTATTATGTTCTGCTACTAAAAAAATTGAACCCAATGCAAGCAAATTACCTTTAGCGATTCCTTTTGGTTTGGTTCCCGCACACTTTCTAACTAATACACGAGTGTGATTTGTTAAACCACAAAAGTCTTTATTGCTTAATGAATTGCATTTTCTTTTAGTGAAAAAATCTAGTAAAATAAGTAAACTTGAGAAATGAAGTAAGTGTGTCATAGTACTTGTACCTTTCCTCAACTCCAGTAGAATGCTGAACTGGATTTGTTAAATTATCGATTTTGAGCGAACTTATTGGAATATGAGTTCAAGCCAAAATGAATAAACGTGGTAAATGAGGCGAAATTTAGACATTTAAGAGGAGTGAAAAAATCAATAATGATTAAACCATATCCAACCTAAACATGCTTATATAAATTTATATGTGCATTTATTCCACTGAACAATGAATGTACTATGATAAGCATTATACTGAGGCAAGGGACCTAAAAGATAAAATCGTAAATGCACTTTTATAAATAATATTTGTGTTTGTTAATGTAAGTTCTGACTGTTTTACCAGGTTATCTATTGTAAGGGGTTGATCAATCCCTTGCAGCGGAAAAACCTGAATAGGATCTTGCACTGATGTGATAGAACAAACAGCTTGAAATGAATCTCAATCACAGAAAAAAAAATAGAGAACACACAAATTTATAGTGGTTCCACTATCGCAAGATAGTGTACTTCCACTTCAATGAGGAAGAGATTTTATTAATATATTCAAGAGATTACAGAGTTTTTTTAATGTAGAGCAAAAAATATGAAGAATACAATGATCTCTCATCACATAGCATCCTCTATGTTTCTCTTTAAATAGAGAAAAAAAGGTTTCTTGGGGAAGAAACAATTGATTTATGTAAAATAAATCAATCTATGGAAAACTAATATCTCAATAATTATCATATGATTGATTGCTAATTTCCCTTTTCTCCATCAATCAATCCCATTAATTAATTGTCATATGATTGATTGATAATTTCCCTTTTCTCCATAAATCAATCCCATTAATTAGTTGTCATATGATTGATTGACAATTTTCCTTTTCTCCATCAATCAATCCCTTTTGCAATTTTAGTCTCTTTCCGTTTCTTTTCTTCATGAAACATGGCAACTAATTAAATGACAAACATTTCCAATATCCCATATTCATTAATATTCCTTCCATTTCTTTCCATTCATTCCTTGCACAAAACAGGTAATGAAATTACCATGCATATCTCCATAATTAATTAGATATGGAAATATTGTATCATTAAATTCCAATAATCTCCACCTTGATACAATATCTCATGCAACCTAGAGACTCCAATGTGGATGCTTCCCAATGAGTTCCTGCTAAAGCCACCCCTCATTGCACTTTGTCAGTGAACTCCGGCAAAGCCACCGCCCACCAACAAAGTGTTGGAAGCATTCAATAAAAAGGTAGACATTGTGCAACCAACTCCTATCTCTTCATACAAGAAGAAT
Organism: Allium sativum; assembly: GCA_030737875.1. Classification (NCBI taxonomy): domain Eukaryota; kingdom Viridiplantae; phylum Streptophyta; class Magnoliopsida; order Asparagales; family Amaryllidaceae; genus Allium; species Allium sativum. The sequence continues at coordinate 613,871,264 of CM060926.1, forward strand.
ACCACATCTTCTCTTGACTTCAACCAAGTCACTCTCTTCCCCATTGTGCCACCATGTGGAACCTAGCACTTCATCAAGTGAATCAAGTTCGAGCAATGCTCGAACTTAGTAGCAGGAAATGCCTTCGTAAACATGTCTGTTGCATTTTCGTTTGTGTGAATCTTCTGAAGACGAACTAACTTCTCCTCATTCATAGAGATAAGGAAAGATTCTCTTACCTCTATATGCTTTGTTCTAGAACTGAAAGCCAGATTTTCATCTAAATGAATTACGCTTTGACTGTCACAATTCACCAAACAAGCATCTTGCATGAAGCCCAAATCACCCAATAACTTCTTCAAATAAAGTGCCTCCTTAGCTACCTCAACTGCAGCTATCAGCTCTGCCTCTGTAGTAGACAAAGCAACTATGGTCTGCAACCTCGCTCTCCAACTAATAGCTGTTCCTCCAAGTGTGAACACATAGCCTGAGATTGACTTCCTTCTATCTCTATCTCTGGCATAATCTGAATCACAGAATCCAACTAAGTTGAAATCCTTATTTCTGCCGCAAAAAACAAGCCCATAATTTGATGTTCCTCTAAGATATCTAAAAATGTACTTCACTACCTCCCAATGCGATTTTCTTGGATTTGCCGTGTATCTACTAACTAATCCAACAGCTTGAGCAATGTCAGGTCTAGTGCACACCATAGCATACATCAAGCTACCTACTGCATTGGCACAAGGCACCTTCTTCATATAGACCTTGTCCTTTTCTGAGATCGGAGAGCCCTGATTAGAAAGCTGTATATGCAAAGGCATGGGTGTACTAATAGCCTTTGCACCATCCATGCTAAACCGAGCAAGCACCTTTTGAATATATTCCTTTTGAGTAAGTCTCAAAAGTCCAAGCTTTCTATCTCTTTGGATTTCCATCCCAAAATTTTCTTTGCTTCTCCAAGGTCTTTCATATCGAATTCCGCTTTTAATTTCAATTTCAATGCATCGATTTCAGCTTTATCCTTGGAAGCAATCAACATATCATCCACGTATAAAAGTAAATACACCCAATTATTATTCTTTAAATGCTTAAAATAAACACATGCATCTTTAGTACTATGATTAAAACCATGTGAAAGCATAAAAGAATCAAGTCTTTTGTACCATTGTCTAGGCGACTGTTTTAGACCATAAAGAGATTTCTTCAACTTGCATACCCAATCTGACTTTCCATCAACAATAAATCCTTCTGGTTGCTTCATGTAAATGGTTTCTTCCAAGTCACCATGCAAGAAAGCGGTCTTCACATCAAGTTGTTCTAACTCCAAATCGTAAGCAGCAACTATTGCAAGTAGGATTCGAATTGAAGTTTGTCAAACAACTGGTGCAAATATTTCATCATACTCTAGCCCCTTTCTTTGTGAAAACCCTTTGGCTACTAATCTTGCCTTGTATCTACCATCATCTTTTACCTTGAACACCCACTTGCAACCTATGGCTCAGCTTCCTTGAGGTAGTGGTACCAAATCCCAAGTCTTGTTCTTTTGCAAAGACTGTATCTCCTCTTCCGTAGCGCAATTCCACTTCGAGTTGTCACTCAACTTCATGGCTTCTTCAAGGCTCAATGGTTCATCATGAATCACATGTAAAGCATACTCAAACTGATCATCAAGGCTCAAATTTGCATACTGCCATTCTCCATATCTAATTGGAGCTCTCTTTGGTCTCTGACTAGCACGAATGACTATATCGCCGACTCTCCTTCAGCTCCACCTTGAGCTCCACCTTGAGCCGAATCATCTCTAGCTTCATGAACATCACCATCACCACTAGAGGAAATCTGTGGACTATCATGTGATGTGTCATCAACTGCTCCGTCACTATTATTAATAGTGATAGCTCTACTTTGGGTTTGAAAACTGGGAATCTCGGTCTTTTCAGGCTTCTCATCAACTGAGTCTGAACCTTCTGATAAACCTTCCAAAGGTTTGAACATTGCTGACTCATCAAAAGTCACATGTCTGGAATGTATAACTTTCTTCATAATTGGATTCCAAATTCTATATCCTTTTATGCCATCTGTATAACCAAGAAAAACACATTTGGAGGCCCTAGGCTCCAACTTGTCATGTCCTGTATTGTGAACATAAAATGGACATCCAAATATACGAAAATAACTTAATAAAGTGTTTTTACCTCTCCATACCTCCTCTGGAATCTTCCCATCAATGACTGAGCACGGAATCCGATTAATAATATGTGCTGCAGTCGAAATAGCTTCAGCCCAAAAACCCTTAGACATGCCCGCAGTCAATATCAAGCAACTGGCCTTTTCAAGTAGAGTCCTATTCATTCTCTCAGCAACCCAATTGGATTGCGGATCACCAGGTGTAGTAAAATGTCTTCTAATACCACGCTGTCTGCAGTAGTCGAGGAACACTTTAGAGACATATTCGCCACCATTGTCGGATCTAAGAATCTTCAATTTCCTTCCTAGTTGGTTTTCAACAAGAGCTAACCAAACCTTAAACTTCTCAAATACTTCCGACTTAGCTTTCATTACATACACCCAAACCTTGCGCGAGTAGTCATCAATGAAGGAAACAAAATAATATGCTCCACCAATAGAAGCTGTAGAGTATGGCCCCCAAACATCTGAATGAACATAATCAAGTACCCTCTTAGAAGTATGCATGCCATCGCCAACAGAAACTCTGGTTTGCTTTGCCAATACACACTCCTTGCAAAAGTCCAACTTGTTGAAGATTTCTCTTTTGATCTTTTTCTTCTTACGAAGCAACTCTAAGTTCTTCTCCGAATGATGCCAAAACTTGGTAGCATCCAAACTTTTAGAACTATTGACTCCAACACATGATTCTCCATGGACAGTGGTACCCATTAGCAAATACAGATTTTGCACCATAACACCCTTCATCAATACAAGTGCCTCTCTAGAAACTCTCAAACCATCTTTGACAATGGTTATTTTGCATCCCAATGATGCCAATTGGCCTAATGATATCAATGACTTCCGAAGAACTGGGACAAAGCGAACATTTGAAAGTGTGCGAACAATCCCATCATACATGCGAATGCGAACTGAACCAACTCCCATAGACTTGCATGTAGCATCGTTCCCCATAAGGATAGAACTTCCTTCTTTGGCATCAAAGGAAGAAAAATAATCCTTATTAGGAGTCATGTGAAATGATGCTCCAGAATCTAGAATCCAGTGGTCTGCAACATCTGATACAACCAATGTCAATAAGTTGCTACCGCCTTTCTCCATCGCAATAGATGAAGAACCATCAGTCTTCTTCTCCAACTCTGAACAGTCACTTCTCCAGTGGCCTGGTTCCTTACAATTATAGTACTTTCCATCTTTAGACTTACTCCATGAATTAGGCTTCCTAGAATTGGAACGCCCTCTATTATTCTTCCCTTTCTTCTCTGCTCTTCCTCTCTCTGCAAATAAGCCTGAACTACTACTTCCTCCACTACTATCACCAACACCAAAGTCTTTCATCTGATCTCTCAACTCTTCACTGAGCAAACCTGTCTTCACATCATCTAATTTCAATGTGTCTCTACCATAAATAAGGCTATTAGCGAAACCAGTGTATCGCTCTGGAAGCGAACACAGCAGAACCATTGCTTTTTGTTCTTCATCAATCTTCAACTCAACAGACTTCATCTTCATCAACAGGTCATCAAACACACTTAGGTGTGTCTTAATTGAAGAATCTTCCTTCATTTTATTAGTGAAGAAAGTTTTCAATAGGATCAGGCGGTTGGTTAGGGATTTCTTCAAGTAGAGCTCCTCCAACTTCTTCCAAATGCCTCTAGCTGTTGTCTCCTGACTGATTTCAGAAATTACATTTTTCCCATAGCAAACTGAAGAGTAGTGAAGGCCCATTCTTCCATCTCTTTTAATTCCACTGATGAAATATCAGCAGGCAATGTCTCTGTATCAATTACTACTCGATGAACGCGATTTCTTCTCAAAACCGCTTTCATCATCCACTGCCATTTTTCAAAATCTCCTTCACCATTCCACTTCTCTATCGCCAACTGTGATCCTGACGCCACATAGGAGCCTCTGACATATGGAGCAACTACTGGCACTAATGTATTATTTGTCTTGTTTTCATCTCCTTCTGTCATTCTACCAAACACCTTCTTTGCGAGTCTAGCTCTGATACCAGTTGTAAGGGTTGATCAGTCCCTTGCAGCGGAAAAACCTGAATAGGATCTTGCACTGATGTGATAGAACAAACAGCTTGAAAAGAATCTCAATCACAGAAAAAAAATAGAGAACACACAAATTTATAGTGGTTCCACTCTCGCAAGATAGTGTACGTCCACTTCAATGGGGAAGAGATTTTATTAATATATTCAAGAGATTACAGAGGGTTTTTAATGTAGAGCAAAAGAAATGAAGAATACAATGATCTCTCATCACATAGCATCCTCTATGTTTCTCTTTAAATAGAGAAAAAATGGTTACTTGGGGAAGAAACAATTGATTTATGTAAAATAAATCAATCTATGGAAAACTAATATCTCATTAATTGTCATATGATTGATTGATAATTTCCCTTTTCTCCATCAATCAATCCCATTAATTAATTGTCGTATGATTGATTGATAATTTCCCTTTTCTCCATCAATCAATCCCATTAATTAATTGTCATATGATTGATTGACAATTTTCATTTTCTCCATCAATCAATCCCTTTTGCAATTCTAGTCTCTTTCCGTTTCTTTTCTTCATGAAACATGGCAACTAATTAAATGACAAACATTTCCAATATCCCCTAATCATTAATATTCCTTCCATTTCTTTCCATTCATTCCTTGCACAAAACAGGTAATGAAATTACCATGCATATCTCCATAATTAATTAGATATGGAAATATTGTACCATTAAATTCCAATATCTATACCATCACCATGCCTGTTTTACCAGGTCACTCAGAGCATCTTGAGTTGTATATGTTATGTTCTTTGTGTAGGTTTTATGTACAATATAATTAAGTCTCTAGTTAGATAGCAGCTTTTTTATTTGTAGACAATCTGTGAAAAATAGTTGCTTGCATACAGGGATAGATCCAATGCTAAGAGTACCTGGGCTGTAGCCCAGGTCAGTATTTCACAAAAAAGAATAGAACTATTTTCCATATTCTATTTGCCACCAGGTTTGCAAAAAAAAGGTTATGTAGAAATGCAAAGCTAAGAAACCTATTTTTACGAGTTCTAATTTTATTTTTATATGCTACAGGGCTAAGAATAGATTAAAAAGAAGGCACATTCATATATGCGTATAACTTAGTGTGATGGAATTTGCTTTAGGAAAAAATGACAAGTTACAAAAATCTAACCTAAGCTGCAGTAAATCATGAAATCCTTTAAAACATGACACACTTTGATTGCCTTTGTGTAATAGCCCACAAATCCGTACTATCTGAGTTGACTAATAACACTACACGTCCAACCCAAATTGCACAGAAATACGAATCATTATTAGAAAGAAGTTAGAGGATGAGAAATAGTAAGAAGAAATATTAGAATAGAAGAAAAACGAAGAACACAAATCTCACAACAGAATGAATAAAATATATTAAATAACATAACTTTTGAAATACAAATCAGTAACTGTATATACATACCATTATCTGAGCACAACAGTTATTCCTGGAACAGTTATAAACACCTGTTTCCAGACACAACATAGTACACACAGCGGAAATATGATAGTCTATAGCTAACTGGTGAAGCCTCCAGCTCCTCTAAATGAATCTGTAAAATCCCGACTACTTTACTGCCCGTAGAAATTTGGGCACCCAAGAGTTTAGGGAAAACAAACAAAATAAACTCTGGGTCAGTCATAGGACTGGTGTGAGTAAACTCCAACCATTTGTTAACTTTAAAACCCTTTCGAAAGAAATGATAATCGAAAGACCGATCCACACATAAACACGGATGGTTTTTACCTTATGATAACCCATAACACTTTGATATGAAAATCCAGTGATATTACAATAGTGTCTAAATCAAATATATAACAATCTAGTGGAACGCTTGCATCCCACGCTCCATATATAATATAAATTAAAAAACCGCAGGGCGCTTATTGGAGATTGGGTTCTAACTATGACAAGGTATGGGACCACTTGCCGATAGTGTATCTCTAGAGTGGAATACACAGGGTTCAACAAGAACGTCTTGCAACCCGGTCCACACATGACCGACCAATCATTTCGCTTGAGTGTATCGAATGTATATCACCAACGGTTGGGATCAACAAGCGTTTCCCAGAAAGGGAAAACATCGATAGATTAAAGAAGTAATGGAATTTCTCTAGATAGGTGATTATACACCCTAATTGGAGCGACCCACATAGCCATGCCACCTGCCCGATTTTTGTCATTTCCCGGTTGTTGAGGCCTGAGGCTACGATTACTTATCATTCAATGATAGCACAATCACTTTGAATACCACATCATAAGATCCGTTAATCATTAATTGATTTGCATAAATATATTCTGGATATTATGCTATGGGAATAAATCCGTTGCCACCATGTATATTTATACAGACCAACATATTCGATCATGGGAAATACTCTGTCAAACATTCGTCCGTTTATGTTCGTTCTGGGATTGAATGAAACCGAAGGCACAATTTCCATTAATAGAAAAACAGTCCTTGCACTTTACTCCATATTCGATTATTTTCATATAATCTAATTCGCAGCGCTACTGCCAATACGGAGTGGTTCACGGATAATAATCCAACCGGTCTCTCCATATTGACAACGATATTGGCAAACACTTCAATAGTCGGTTATTTAACCATCGAAGAAAAACAAACATTCTTTCAAAGCATCAACAAATCACTGGGCCTTTTAATCAATATTTCATTAGTTTAAAAAATTTCTCCATTTCCTTATCAATATTTGTTAAACAAATATTTTCAGTAATCTTATTGGTCTCTTGCGCTATTTGGAAAAAAAACATTTCCATGTATCGCCTTCTTTTATTTCCTACACTTAGAAAATATTTTCTATTTGCAATTGGAGAACACTCCAATTACCTATTTCTTTCCAGACTATTCATTTATATACTTAGGAAATACTTATTGTTATATTTCCAAAATTCCACTTATTTGGGTAAAAACGAATGTGGTGTAAAACATCATTACAACCCGAAATGCTGCATTCAACTAAATCTTATTCAAATATTGATTATCGAGATTGAATCTTGCTATTTATTAGTTAGTAATGAAAACAATCGAGTTGGGGTAAAATTACCTCTCAAACCTTGACTGAAAACATCTTTAACTTCAAAGCAGACAAAACCATTATTCCTGAAAAATCAACACCATACAAACAAATTATTCATTTTTAAACGTATATATGTTTCTCTTTCTATTACCGGATTATCGATTTCCTTTTTGTTTATAATATTCTTTTTTAAATCTGTTTCCTTATCGAATTCAATATATATTGATATATTGATTTCTAATTATCAAAATTTCTTGAAAATATTCTAACTCCTTAAATTTTCGGAAAATTTTGCCATAACCTCCTTTGTACCGGGAGCATCGGGAAATCCCCAAACCGCCACACAGGCCTCTCCAATCAAAAAGAAAAAGAAAAAGCCAAGCGACTTGCCGATTCGGAGCATAAAACCTCATATGGAATTTAAATGTGTTCCTTTTTGTCAGGCACACAAATTATAACCTTCATATACTTCATTCCAAAACTGCTCAACTATATTTACCTGTTTTCCAATTTATCCAACTCAATCCGGTCATTCCTAACACAATTTGCTAATTTATTCTTTAATTAGCTATTTTGCCAAATCCCTTTATTTTGAACATATCATGTTCAAATATATTTTAATTCGCTTATAAACAAGTAGAATTTCATTTCTAACTTGAGTTTCAAATTCGATTTCGAATATGAATCCATAAAACAAATTTACTTATCCAACGCCAATTTCGATTCAAAACTCGATTAACTATTTACTCTTCAAAATTACTTAAATTTATTTAATAACTAAAAATCTTATTTTTGTTTCAAAAATCATTTCACTGACTTCCTGGAGTTCATATTTATTTTATATCTACAGTCTGGATTTTTCTAATGGTAATTCAGATTTTATTTCTTTAAAATCCTATTATTTATTTAAATAAACCGTTATGGTTTTTAAATGATTTTGGCCCTGCTTTTCTGAAAATTTGATTTTAACATAACTCAAATTCTATAAACCGAAATCCAGATTTTTCTCTTCCATTAGAAAACTATTATCAAACCGGTCCCGACGATTCTTGTTTCAAAGAATTCCAACTTAATTTGAGTTCTATATACTCAAATGAAGTTCGGAATTCCAATTCACGAACTGCAGCGCTGTGGCAAGTTCGTTTTAATTATATATATATATATATAAACGTTTTAAACTTCGTTTATAATAAATTCAACTCCATTCTGATATATTTTTAATATATATCAGTTTCCCAATTCAACTTAATATTTTCTATTATCTATAATTGTCAATTTTTCGTTACTCGGTAATATATTTATTTATACTTTGATCTTCTATATTAAATTCCAATTCTTTTTTTACAAATTATAAATTCTTTGGAATTATTTTCTATTCTATTTACAAATCTGCATTCTGAAATATATTCCGTCGTTCCTATTTCGAAATGAATTCAACTTTCTATTTTCAAATTCTATTTTCAGTTCTCTTTGAAATTTCTATATTCAAATTCTATTTGAATTCTCTATATTCAAATTCTATATGAATTCTATATATTCAAATTCTATTTGAATTCCCTATATTCAAATTCTATTTTAAATTCTTTATTTGAATTTTCTATCTTCAAATTCCATTTGAATTTCTATATGAATAAATTTGAATTAATCGAAATTCAAAATCATAAATCCTTACGGATTTATTTTCGTTCAATTTATATTCTGAACATCAGAATAATTTCCATCGTTTATTTCTTTAAAATGATTTCCCCATTTCTATTTTTAAATTCACATTTGAATTTAGATATTCGAATTATCCAATGATAATTCTTCCCACTACATTTATAAAACTCGTTTATAAATTCATTTCAATTCTCTGCATTATTTAATTTATAAACAACGTTTATAAATTCAATACTTTTTCAAAACAAGTAAATATTCCTACAGCTCATTAAAAATTCAATTTCTGTAAAACAAAATATTTCCCCTTTTAAATCTCAAATATCATTTTCACGATATTTTTATATATCAACATTTTGGCCCCAGTGATATTTAAACAATCAAATCACTCAATTATCAATCAACACATATATATGATAATATATATGAAAACAAACAAGTAATAATATTTTTGAGGAATCCAGTTGGATCCCTCCAACCTGTTTTCCTACATCCACAGACGTTAGTCAACAAAAATAATACCCATCCTGCTTCGAGGTAGGATATCATGGTATAAAAGGTCATCCACTATCATAGCATGGGGCATATAGGGTCATCCGCTAATGATACTGCGGGCATCCGCTAATGGTACTGCGGGAATATCCAACCAGCAATATATATATATATAATAGCACACTAAGCCTAAATAACTAATATATTTAAGATGCACAAAAATATTTAATGCAACTAAACAAGAAACAAACAATTATTTTTAACTGATAAAAATAATTCTATACAAAAGGTGAGTGAGATTTACTCACCGTGATTTTTATTTGCTGAATATATGATTTAAATTCCATAGCTCACACTATTTTATTCTATTGGATTCCGAGCTGCATTTGCAATTTAGCAAAATTCCAGTAAGTGCGATATCCATTCGGTACGACTCCTATACGTAGGCAACGATAATGCAAATCAACCCAAACAACTGTGTTTGATTTTTAGACCGAGGAAATATTTTCTATTTATACAAGTTTGAACATGTAATTAAACACTCTTAATTAATTTAATTAACTAACCCTCCTACTTCTTTTATTATCATAAATTAAGTAAATTAATTTTACCTTAATTTGAGCGTACAATTTCACTGACTAAGATAAATAAATCAAAACTAAATTAGCATTATTTTAGTTGCCTTCTTCCTAATTCTCCACCTATAGAAGATGATCTCCCTCTTGACATTACTAATTTGTCCCACTACCGAATCCTTTAGCATAAGAAAATCGAACTCATCCAGTACAAACATTACTCGCTGTCCAGAACAATCCCCTCCCAACGGTAGTCATTCACTGAAGGTAGCGATTTTGGCCACTTCGCTTGCTACAGACATCAAACATCTCCTCTAAATCCTCCATCGCGGTTTCGGGCAGACCCACACAAACCCCTTTCCAGAGATCGCAACCTCCTCCTGATCTGACAAACCCTAAATCGTTGTTCGAGTTCGAACAATTTGAACTCATATCGCACAAAAATCGTGATCAACTTAGAGATCAAGCTCCACCTCAAATAAACTCCATCGCATAACTCGAAAGCTCATGGGGGAAAATACGACACCCTTCCTGATGTTGGTGCGAAGATTCCTGAAGTCGGAGCCCATGAATTTCACGAACAGGGTAACCTTCCACGCCACTAACTTAACCTCAAGATCAAAGTCCCGTAACCCCCTCTTAATTGACGCGCGATGTTATCTTTAGGTCATTGTTCGAATGTCGAGCGCTAGAGATTTGATCGAGCCCTAATTGGTATCCGAAATCAATGATCTCGAATTTTGTTTTGAAGGAATCAAAAATCAATTTATTTATTAATTCAAAGGAGCGATTTTGAAGAATCAATGGACGGGTTTTGATTTATTATGAAGGGAGAAATCCCAGCTTTTGATTTGAGAAGAGGAAAAGGAGCAGAAGGTGATCGCGATTTTTATAGATGGTAAATACTTCAGCATGAAGGAATTACATGTGCGTAGAGTACAAATGGAAGTACACCAAATTAAATACGATTTGATTTTTAATTAATTTGATTTGATTTAAAAAGATTTTTTTTGTTTTCTTTTTAAATAGATACCGATTTGATTCTTTGATTTAATTTCGATCTTATCCATTAAAATATCTCAGGGTTCACACACGAACCGCTATTTTAACGTAACCACTATCGTTTAAATGTTAGAACGTTATTCTGAACTGAACAATAAATATTCTAAAATTTAATTTGAACATATATACCATATAGAATTAATATAATATAATTTAAATTCAAAACAAATCATTTTCTAGATAATAAATTATTATTATCGTTTTTAATTCAAATAAAATTCATATAAATCATTTTGACCCCAGTTTAAATTTTGAATTGAATTAAATTCAGATCCTCGTATTATTATAATTATTTCAGATTAAATAATTATATATATATATATATTCAAAAAAAAATCATATATCGATTTATATTATCAATCACAATATTTAAAACCATATTAAATATTTAAACTAAGCTGTTCGAAAAATCCGGGTCGTTACATTCTTCCCCCCTTAAAATAATTTCGTTCCCGAAATTGCTAAGGTAGGAAAAATACTACAAACCCATTAACTTTTCAAAACTCTTTTATGTTGAAACTCACCTCTTCATATTTCAACAAATTAGCTCTAACCAAAACTTTTGATTTTCAAACATTTAATCTAAATGATTTACACCCAATTCAAACTCCATTCAATCTTATTCAAATTGAATTTCATTAGTTTATTTACCTCGATCGATTTAACTTGCTTAAGTTAAATTTAAACTTCAGAATTCAAATTCCTGGATTTTCCTTTCAAATCCTTTTGAAATCACATAAATATATACATATATATTTATTTCCATTTCAAATTCAAAACATTTGAATTTTCAAACCATCTGTTTTCTTTCAAAAAAAAATTCGACCAAGAACTTTTCTAAGGTAGCAAATTCATCACTTAGAAATTCAAAAATGAACATTGACGATGCTGCAGTCATCATCATAATTATTTTCCAGCGACTGAAGTGAGTTCAGTGCTTTATTACTTTCAAAATTCATCAAAATGATTTTGATTCAAAAATCCTTCAAACACAAAGTTATATTATTCGAATGTACTTCAGAAAATATTTTCCAACTTCTCGGGATTTTAAATTCTTAATTCTGGTCTGAATTCAATTTTAGTTTATCTCATTTGTATATTTCACTTTTATACAAATTATATTTGGTTATAAATAGCCATTTGAGTTCTATAATCTCATCTGATTATAATAACAACCAACACATCCATATATTATAATAATTTCATAAAATTATTCATTCTATATCAAAAATAGAATTTTGGGTAAAAAAATTTCATTTACCCATTTAAAACAATACTATGTCAAATTCTCTATTCAAGTGTTTAGAACTTCTTATCGACTTTGTGGCATCCCACGATTCGATCAGAAATTATAAACCACTCAACAGACTAGCCAACACAATATAATATAACTTTTATATCAATTAACAAATATGCGCTCTCGTATATATACACTCAAGCCATTCTAGGGTTCTACTGGCCCTATCTCTAATGAGCACATTCCCACCAGAGCCTAGGTATTCGCTCAACCTAAGCTCTGATACCAACTGTAATGGCCCGCAAATCCGTACTATCTGAGTTGACTAATAACACCACATGTCCAACCCAAATTGCACAGAAATACGAATCATTATTAGAAAGAAGTTAGAGGATGAGAAATAGAAAGAAGAAATATTAAAATAGAAGAAAAATGAAGAATACAAATCTCACAGCGGAATGAATAAAATATATTAAATAACATAACTTTTGAAATACAAATCAGTAACTGTATATACATACCATTATCAGAGCACACCAGTTATTCCTGGAACAGTTATAAACACATGTTTCCAGAAACAACATAGTATACACAGCAGAAATATGATAGTCTATAGCTAATAGGTGAAGCCTCCAGCTCCTCCATATGAATCTGTAAAATCCCGACTACTTTACTGCCCGTACAAATTTAGGCACCCAAGAGTTTAGGGAAACCAAACAAAATAAACTCTGGGTCAGTCATGGGACTGGTGTGAGTAAACTCCAACCATTCGTTAACTTTAAAACCCTTTCGAAAGAAATGCGTAAGACCGATCCACACATAAACACGTATGGTTTTTACCTTACGATAACCCAAAACACTTTGATACGAAAATCCAATGATATTATAATAGGGTCTAAATCAAATAAATAACAATCTAGCGGAACACTTGCATCTCACGCTCCATATATAATATAAAATCAAAAACTGCAGGGCGCTTATTGGGGATTGGGTTCTAACTATGATAAGGTATGGGACCACCTGCCGATAGTTTATCTCTAGAGTGGAATACACTGGGTTCAACAAGAACGTCTTGCAACCCGGCCCACACATGACCGACCACTCATTTCGCTTGAGTGTATCGAATGTATATCACCAACGGTTGGGATCAACAACCGTTTCCTGGAAAGGGACAACATCGATAGATTAAAGAAGTAATGGAATTTCTCTAGATAAGTGATTATACACCCTAATGGGAGCGACCCACATAGCCATGCTGCCTGCCCGATTTTTGTCATTTCCCGGTTGTTGAGGCCTGAGGCTACGATTACTTATCATTCATTGATAGCACAATCACTTTGAATGCCACATTATCAGATCCGTTAATCATTAATTGATTTCCATAAATATATTCTGGATATTATGCTAAGGGAATAAATCCGTTGCCACCATGTATATTTATACAGACCAAAATATACGATCATGGGAAATACTTTGTCAGACATTCTTCCATTTACGTTCGTTCTGGGATTGAACGAAACTGAAGGCACAATTTCCATTAATAGAAAAAAAATCCTTGCACTTTACTCCATCTTCGATTATCTTCATATAATCTGATTCGCAGCGCTAGTGACAATACAGAGTGGTTCACGGATAATAATCTAACCGGTCTCTCCATATTGACAACGATATTAGCAAACACTTCAATAGTCGATTATTTAACTATCGAAGAAAAACAAACATTCATTCAAAGCATCAACAAATCGCTGGGCCTTTTAATCAATATTTCATTAATTTAAAACATTTCTCCATTTCCTTATCAATATTTCTTAAATAAATATTTTCAGTAATCTTATTGGTCTCTTACGCTATTTGAAAAAAAACATTTCCATGTATCGCCTTCTTTTTTCCTACACTTAGAAAATATTTTCTATTTGCAATTGGAGAACATTCCAATTACCTATTTCTTTGCCGACTATTCATTTATATACTTAGGAAATATTTATTGTTATATTTGCAAAATTCCACTTATTTGGGTAAAAAAGAATGTGGTGTAAAACATCGTTACAACCCAAAATGCTGTATTTAACTAAATCTTATTCTAATATTGATTATCGAGATTGAATCTTGCTATTTATCAGTTAGTAACGAAAACAATCGAGTTGGGGTAAACTACCTCTCAGACCCTGACTGAAAACGTCTTTAACATCAAAACAGACAAAACCATTATTCCCGAAAAATCAACAACATACAAACAAATTATTCATTTTTAAATGTATATGTAACAACCCGTAAAATCTGGGCCAGTTTAAAATTTTTATTTTGGCAATTTTAGCTGAATTTGGATATTTAAAATGAATTATTTTAAATAATATCGACGAGAAATTTATTTTGAATATAATTCGAACGTATATATTATTCGCGTCGTCGTTAGAATATAAAAATTTATATATAATTATAAATAGAATTGAAAATGGCGCGGTAGTTCGATAATTCGATTTCAAACTTCAATTGAATGTACCGGGTGCAAAACAATCCGGATTTTAGTGAAACCAAAAATAATGGGATCTAATTGATAATACCTTTCCAACGAATCCGACAAATCAAAATTTCATAGCGGGAATCAAAAGATATGTCCAGTTGAAAATTCTGAATAGTCGCTATGGAATTCAGGCCCTTAAAAATGGACATTTAGCAAACGACCTCGGATTTCGACGAAACCAGTTTTGTTGGGTCCGTGGTGTCAAGTTATTGCTAGATTCCAAATTTCATAATTTTTCGAATCAATATGTGAGCGTGGCAAAGGAAAACGCGTTTGACCAGTTTCAGTTGATTTTAATCGACTGGAAATTGGCCATTTTTCCAACGGTCTCAGAATTCGACGAAACTAGTTTTGTTAGGACCGTATCGTCAATACGAAACTAGAAAATATTTTTCTGGAATTTTTAGTGTTAGTATGTGACCCCGGTAATTTGAAATGTACGTTTAAAATTCAATATAGTGATTTAAATGTAAATTTAACAGAAACTGATTCAAACAGTCGAATCAGCCTACGATACATATCCCATTGTGTTCGGAATGGGGGTTAAACGCTATGGACGACAGGCGGTGGGCCTCGTTTAGATGACATATGTGAAAGTCAACTTTTAAAAATAAAAATAATTAAATAAATAATTAAAAAAAAAAATCCTTTCCCCCTTTAATTCGTTCTGGCCCCCCCCTTTCATTCTGAAAATCGATTTGAAAAAAAAAAAAAAAAAGAGAAAAAGATAATCGCCCCAGCCCCTTTCCCGCGTTGGAGCCGCCACCCTCGCGTCGGCCTCCTCCTCCAATCGCCCGCCACTCAGTCGAAGCCCCTGTCCCCTCTTCAGCCTCCTCCATTCGATCCATCAACGAAGACCACCGCAACCCTAGCCCAGAGCAGACCTCGACAGCACCTCCTTCCCCTCGTCTCCTCCTTCAGATCGACCGCGCTCTCCCCCCCCCCCCCAAGCTCCGACGAACAACGGCACCCCCCCCCCTTCGCTGAAATCGGTTCGTTTTTATTTTATTTTATTTGTTTTCTGTAAGTATTTTTATTTTTAAATTCTTAAAAACTGATTTTTTTAAAGTATATAAAACTGTTTTTTTAAAAGTATAGAAAAACTGATTTTTTTTAAAAGTATAGAAAAACTGATTTTTTTTAAAGTATATAAAAACTGATTTTTTTTAAAGTATATAAAAACTGAATTTTTAAAGTATATAAAACTGATTTTTTTTTAAGTAGAAATTATAGATTTTTATCATTTTAAAGTTAAGTTTTTATTAATAAAAAGGTTTGATTTTTATTGGTTAAAAAGATTAGATTTTTCTTTTTCTCTTAAAGCTTTGATTTTTAATCATGAAAACATGATTTTTATTCGAAGGAATTTTGAATTCGTAGGAGGTAGAAAAAGTTTAGGATTTTGTTGTAGGAAAAATTAGATTTTTGACGAGATAAAAATTAGATCTTAGCGGCTTAAAAATATAATCTTTATATTCAAAGTAGAAGTTTAAAAATATAATCTTTATATATGGAATAACGATGTAAAAATAGAATTTTTATATATTGAACTTCGATAGAAAAATAAAATTTTTATATATTGAACATCGAAGTAAAAATTCGATTTTTATATATTGAATAGCGAAGTAAAAATGTGATTTTTACGTATGTAGTGAAAGCAGCAACGAAGGTGACAAAAAGGCGAAACGACGAAGACTTCTGCAAAAGAAGAGCCGTGGAGCTAGGATAGCTATATGTGAGAATTTCTCACCTTTCAATTTCTTTTCTAGTTATATATATATACTAGGATGCAGACGGTGCTTAGTAGCACCCGACACAATCGTCCACAGACCATGGACTTGTTTGTTTGACTGTTTGGTGATTGATTGCGATATTGGTTTGAATGTGGTTTGTGGTGTGAAAAATCGAATCGATAAATTGGTTAGGATTAGACGTGCGCCGTTATAAGGCGAAGGAGTAAGGCTAGGTTAGACTCTTACTCTAAATTTTGTGGTTTGCATAACGAATTGATTTGATTGATGTGTGAATGGCGTGGGCCTTCACTAGACCGGGGATAAGGCTAGGCCTCGTCCCGTTTCTAGTATCGTGCCGTTATGCCGCCGAAATTTTCTAAAATATGTTAGAAAAATAAAAATACCATTTTATTTAAAGAATGAACTGAATAGAAATTCATATGTTAAAATAAAATGTTTTATCGTTAAAAATATAATTTTTAACGTGAATGTGAATAAATAAATATTCATTTACAAGCCGGACGGTTTGTTTATGTACACCTATTTGAAGGACATTGATTGGGTCGATAAATTTTGCACATCACCCAACTGCACGAATAAAAATCTGTGTTTGATTGTTTGAAACCCCACACGGGTGTTGGGATGAAATTTGAAGTTCACTCATCCTGATTGATTAAATATGTCGATCGATTGATTGACAGGCTGTTATAAGCGCTGAATATCTATATTTGATGCTTATACAGTGTAGTGCACTTTGGTTGATGGTTGATTATTTTTCAATGCTATGATATACATGTGTTGTATGAAAATCCATATAATTAACTTTATATGGTAATTGATTGGGCCTCATTCCAATTTGAAAAATAAAGAATATTATAAAATAAAAGTTCATGTGTTGACAGTACTCATTCATTGAGATTGGTCATGTGTTGAACGAAATATTTTAGTAATAAAATTTACACCTTTATCGATATAAAATAAAAGTTCATGTGTTGACAGTACTCATTCATTGAGATTGGTCATGTGTTGAACGAAATATTTTGATAATAACAACTATTTTGGAAAAAAAGAAATATTTGAAATAGAATATTTGAGAAATAGAAATTTATGAAGCCGTGTTGATTAGATAGACGCCATTTTGACGTGAACGATATTTATATCGATTTTAAAACGATTTCGAAATGAATTGAATTGAAAACGATTTCGAAATGAATTGAATTGAAAACGATTTCGAAATGAATTGAATTGAAAACGATTTCGAAATGAATTGAAAACGATTTCGAAATGAATTGAATTGAAAACGATTTCGAAATGAATTGAAAACGATTTCGAAATGAATTGAATTGAAAACGATTTCGAAATGAATTGAATTGAAAACGATTTCGAAATGAATTGAATTGAAAACGATTTCGAAATGAATTGGATTGAAAACGATTTCGAAATGAATTGAATTGAAAACGATTTCGAAATGAATTGAATTGAAAACGATTTCGAAATGAATTGAATTGAAAACGATTTCGAAATGAATTGAATTAAAAACGATTTCGAAATGAATTGAATTGAAAACGATTTCGAAATGAATTGAATTGAAAACGAATTCAAATTGAATTGAAAGTGAATTGAAATTTGAATTGAATAGAAATGAACTTTGAAACGAATTTATAAAGAAGAATTCAATTTTGCTTTGAATTGAATAGAAATGAATTTTGAAACGAATTTTAAAACTATTTATATAATTCGTTTTGAATAGAATATCGACGAAGTATATATTATATATATTATATATATATAATATAATGGCCTGAATAGAACGCGCCGCGCCGCGGCAGTTCGTGAATTTCGACCATTTATTTCAAACAAACATTGCGGGAGATCCGACCGTCGGATTCTCCTAAAACCGGAACCGTTGGGTTCGTATCGAAAAGAGCTTTCTAGCAAATGTTAGAAATTTGAAATCTAACGGTTGGATTTGGAATTATGTCCAAATCAAATTTGAAAAAGGTTGCTGTAAGTGCAGTTCGATGGCCATTGATGGAAATCGACTGTACGGGCCTTGATAAAATTATTAAAAATAGTAATAATTTGTGTAAAATCATAAGAAATGATTTGTGAAGATTTGGGATGAAATACTCCATATTTGAAAAGATAAAAATAGATTTTTATCGAAATGAATTAGTTTTGAACTAGAATTATAATTCTATTTATTTTTAAATAAATAAATTGAATTCGAAAAGGGTTTTGAAAATAACCAAAATTTCCAATGATTGCATTGGAGTGGATTTAAATCGAAATTGTCTTCGGAATATTTCGATGTTGGAATTCGTGATTATACAGATGTTGTTATGGAAATTTGAAAGATATATATATTTATATCGTTATTTCCAATATAACATTTGTTAATCGTAGAATTTGATATTGAATATAAGCCGATATATTTTCTATTCAGAGCCTTATATTGAATATCAAATGTGATTTGGGTTTGTCGTGAATGGTGTCTTCACTAACACTGTTCTTGAACCCAGTTGAGAAAAGATTAAATCTTTTTATTTAGATTTAATGAAGAGTACCAATTAAATAACATTTAATTGGAATTGAATCGATATTGATTTTTGGGTTTATCGTGGACAGTGTTTTAAATAACACTCGTTCTTTAACCCGATAATTAATGAATGTGACTTTGGGTTTATCGTGAACTGTGTTTTAAATGACACTGATTCTTTAACCCAGTCAAAGATTAAAACTAAGTAGAGTTTTAATGAATCTTTAATTAGATTGAAATGGTCGAGAATGGAGTATCACCAGTTTTGCTCCAGGCGATAGTTAAATCTTTAATTAGATTTGAACGTGAAATGGTAATTGAATTTACCGATAACACTGTGGTGTTAGATATGATGTATCACCAGTTTTACTTCATGGGATGAATAGGTTGGGATTGGGAAATTAAAACAAATGATTACTTCGGTAAGGTTCGCTAATCCCGACTAGTTCGAATGGAGATTAAAGAATAAATTCAAGAAATTTATCTTGGATAAAATTAATGGGAACCTTTCCCTATGAATGTGAAATTTAGAAACTAACTGTCGGTTAGCCAAGCAGAAGGGTTTTCTGGATATTGATCTGATGTTGGTTTCGGCCTTCGGGGTTAATATTTGGGGGATTATTCTCTTGATTAAGTTACGGTTAGTGACTAATGAATTGGAATGAGGCGTATGTTGTGTTTGTGTAACACTTATTTAAAATATACGCGAGTTATTCGGAAAGACCGGGTTTATCCCATTCTGGATAACTGATACGACGATAAGTCGAAGATGAAGACGATGGTCGAAGACCGGAGGTCTTCACGTCGTTTGGGTGATAACCGATGATCTTGATTGGGCAGTACACCCAAGAAGATGGAAACAGTTAGTGATCGTCCAGACGTACTTGGAGATCGATGGATATGCGGTGTACTAGGTGCCTCCGGTTTCGTTCAGACCCAGAACGGACTTGTAAATGGACTGTGTGTCTGACATCGGATTTCATTCTGTGTGACTGATATCGGTTACATAGGATGGCTTGCCTGTGTGGCATGCTAAGATGCAAATGATCAAGGCTTCTGTTGAAAAGCAAAGTCTTGTGGTTGATGATCAAAGCACGGCCTTTGTGGCGTAGCTTTGTGTAACGTTTGCTTCGCGAGTTTCACACCCGGTATGAACCAAAAACGGGAGAGGACATCAGGGAGGACTTGCGTTTCTTTCTAGCTAGAAGTGGCGTCAGTGGTTTTACACGCCCTGACGAGTTTGACTTATGTGGTTGTTGCTGTAGCGAGGCGCCTCGGTTATATCGGTTTCGGCCGATGCATTCTGGTCGGCTGACGGACCAGACTTACACCCCATAGGGTGGGGAAACGTAGTGTTCAGGCATAATAATCCACATCGGTGGACCGGCCCTGACGATCTAAAGGGTTGATGCGTTCTGATCCTGAGGGGCGGGCTAGAGCGTCTCGAATCGGTTGAGGACTATCTTTTGCCTCGGTTCATAGACGGAAATCCAATTTCCAAATACGTGACATTTGCGGTTTTAATTGTAAAACTAGTATAGTGACATGATATATGGTACCCATGCCGCCTATGATTGATACTTATGATTTGAAGTTGTTTTGTACACTATGCACTTATAATAGTATCAAATGATTTGTTTTAAACGTATCAAGCATTCTTTGGCTGTTATAAGGGAAAACCCTATCCCCCGGCTTGCGTTGCATTGTGTGATAGGACCTGGGTCTTATAACAGCTTCATTTTTCTTTATTTAGCATTGCGCTGTTTGTTTTATGCACTGGTATTCTTGGGAGGAAACCCGTTCCGTGTTATACGGCGTGGTCCCTTGATTTACCTAACTTTGAAAATAAAGATTAATAACTGTTTTAGTTCTCACACCAGTCACATGACTGACCTGGAGTTTATTGTTTTAACCTAAACTCTGGGTGCCCTTATTTTGACACGGGCAGCTAGTAGTTTTGGTTTTGCAGATTTTTATTCACAGGATCCTGGTTTACAGCTGGAACGATATCCGGAAAGCTTTGTATCCGTATATCTCTTCTAGTTGTGTATTGTATTATTTTCCGCTGCTATGTATTTAAATGTAATTTAAATCTCTGATATTTCTGTGTAATATTCATTTATACTCTGTATATTCTTGTAATCTGATGCATTGTTGTTATATACAATGAAATGTTCTTCTGTATGCGTTCTGTTGTGGCTTGTTCTCGAACTATCCGACGCTTTCCTTTACCGGGGAAGTTGCGGGTCTTCACAGTTGGTATCAGAGCTTTGGTTTACAAAGCTAGAGAACAAGGCACATTAGAACCATACGAAAGAATTCATCAGATATTGGATTAGTAATATCCAATGGGAATGACTCGTTAGAGATGGGATCAGTAGTATCCTAGAACGAGTGTGAAGAGTATATTTTTAAAGTAAAACAATTTTTGTTTTGAAAATTTAAATCAATTATTCGTATTTGATTATTTATTTATAATGATGTGGACAGTCCAGTATATAAAGATTTTGCGTATACGTCTGATCCACGTGTATTTGAAATTTTAATATACTGGATAGATATAGAGTCACACTCTAGTCGCCCGGAGATGATTCTGATGATAGTCTAGACATCATCAGAATTGGTATTCGAGTTTCAAAGGTGTGATTTTCTATATATTTCCATTAGACTGGTGTGAGAACCAAAATTAGATAGGGCTTATTGTTGTGATTTGGCACCAAAAATCTGATTTTTGTATATGTATCAAAATTATGAATTTGAAACTCTAATTCACTAATTGATTGATGTTTGTGTTGTTTGTTCATTTGTTTGCTAATTTTTAGCCATTTAGCCTAACAGAACCAAATATTGAATTATATCGAAAATTGGTTGCGTTTGCTTGCATATACATATGTTTATATTGAACAGGTCATAGCAAGGAGGCTAGAGCCAGAGAATAAAATTTGTTTGCCCGACAAATAGGTACATGTTTACTACATAATTTCCTGTTTTGTTTGGGTGATGATGATTTTGTGAGCCTATTGGCTAGCCGCTTGGCTTTTTCTTTTTCTTTTTGAGATCTGAAGGACCGGGGAAGCAATTTGAAATTCCCCGATGCTCCCGGTGCAGGGGAGGTTATGGCGAAATTTTTCAAAAATTTAGGGTGTTAGCCAAATTTTTGAAATTTTAGAAATTCTCAGAAACTGAAAAGTTGGAGAATGGAAGCCAGGTCGAGCGTAGAGTTGATTAATCAAACCACTTTCGACTTTGTTCCTTTTCGGGGACGAAAAGTTTTAAGTGGGGGGGATTGTAACAACCCGTAAAATCTGGGCCAGTTTAAAATTTTTATTTTGGCAATTTTAGCTGAATTTGGATATTTAAAATGAATTATTTTAAATAATATCGACGAGAAATTTATTTCGAATATAATTCGAACGTATATATTATTCGCGTCGTCGTTAGAATATAAAAATTTATATATAATTATAAATAGAATTGAAAATGGCGCGGTAGTTCGATAATTCGATTTCAAACTTCAATTGAATGTACCGGGTGCAAAACAATCCGGATTTTAGTGAAACCAAAAATAATGGGATCTAATTGATAATACCTTTCCAACGAATCCGACAAATCAAAATTTCATAGCGGGAATCAAAAGATATGTCCAGTTGAAAATTCTGAATAGTCGCTATGGAATTCAGGCCCTTAAAAATGGACATTTAGCAAACGACCTCGGATTTCGACGAAACCAGTTTTGTTGGGTCCGTGGTGTCAAGTTATTGCTAGATTCCAAATTTCATAATTTTTCGAATCAATATGTGAGCGTGGCAAAGGAAAACGCGTTTGACCAGTTTCAGTTGATTTTAATCGACTGGAAATTAGCCATTTTTCCAACGGTCTCAGAATTCGACGAAACTAGTTTTGTTAGGACCGTATCGTCAATACGAAGCTAGAAAATATTTTTCTGGAATTTTTAGTGTTAGTATGTGACCCCGGTAATTTGAAATGTACGTTTAAAATTCAATATAGTGATTTAAATGTAAATTTAACAGAAACTGATTCAAACAGTCGAATCAGCCTACGATACATATCCCATTGTGTTCGGAATGGGGGTTAAACGCTGTGGACGACAGGCGGTGGGCCTCGTTTAGATGACATATGTGAAAGTCAACTTTTAAAAATAAAAATAATTAAATAAATAATTAAATAAAAAAAAATCCTTTCCCCCTTTAATTCGTTCTGGCCCCCCCCCCTTTCATTCTGAAAATCGATTTGAAAAAAAAAAAGAAAAAAAGAGAAAAAGATAATCGCCCCAGCCCCTTTCCCTCGTCGGAGCCGCCACCCTCGCGTCGGCCTCCTCCTCCAATCGCCCGCCACTCAGTCGAAGCCCCTGTCCCCTCTTCAGCCTCCTCCATTCGATCCATCAACGAAGACCACCGCAACCCTAGCCCAGAGCAGACCTCGACAGCACCTCCTTCCCCTCGTCTCCTCCTTCAGATCGACCGCGCTCTCCCCCCCCCCCCCCCCAAGCTCCGACGAACAACGGCACCCCCCCCCCCTTCGCTGAAATCGGTTCGTTTTTATTTTATTTTATTTGTTTTCTGTAAGTATTTTTATTTTTAAATTCTTAAAAACTGATTTTTTTTTTAAAGTATATAAAACTGTTTTTTTAAAAGTACAGAAAAACTGATTTTTTTTAAAAGTATAGAAAAACTGATTTTTTTTAAAGTATATAAAAACTGATTTTTTTTAAAGTATATAAAAACTGAATTTTTAAAGTATATAAAACTGATTTTTTTTAAGTAGAAATTATAGATTTTTATCATTTTAAAGTTAAGTTTTTATTAATAAAAAGGTTTGATTTTTATTGGTTAAAAAGATTAGATTTTTCTTTTTCTCTTAAAGCTTTGATTTTTAATCATGAAAACATGATTTTTATTCGAAGGAATTTTGAATTCGTAGGAGGTAGAAAAAGTTTAGGATTTTGTTGTAGGAAAAATTAGATTTTTGACGAGATAAAAATTAGATCTTAGCGGCTTAAAAATATAATCTTTATATTCAAAGTAGAAGTTTAAAAATATAATCTTTATATATGGAATAACGATGTAAAAATAGAATTTTTATATATTGAACTTCGATAGAAAAATAAAATTTTTATATATTGAACATCGAAGTAAAAATTCGATTTTTATATATTGAATAGCGAAGTAAAAATGTGATTTTTACGTATGTAGTGAAAGCAGCAACGAAGGTGACAAAAAGGCGAAACGACGAAGACTTCTGCAAAAGAAGAGCCGTGGAGCTAGGATAGCTATATGTGAGAATTTCTCACCTTTCAATTTCTTTTCTAGTTATATATATATATACTAGGATGCAGACGGTGCTTAGTAGCACCCGACACAATCGTCCACAGACCATGGACTTGTTTGTTTGACTGTTTGGTGATTGATTGCGATATTGGTTTGAATGTGGTTTGTGGTGTGAAAAATCGAATCGATAAATTGGTTAGGATTAGACGTGCGCCGTTATAAGGCGAAGGAGTAAGGCTAGGTTAGACTCTTACTCTAAATTTTGTGGTTTGCATAACGAATTGATTTGATTGATGTGTGAATGGCGTGGGCCTTCACTAGACCGGGGATAAGGCTAGGCCTCGTCCCGTTTCTAGTATCGTGCCGTTATGCCGCCGAAATTTTCTAAAATATGTTAGAAAAATAAAAATACCATTTTATTTAAAGAATGAACTGAATAGAAATTCATATGTTAAAATAAAATGTTTTATCGTTAAAAATATAATTTTTAACGTGAATGTGAATAAATAAATATTCATTTACAAGCCGGACGGTTTGTTTATGTACACCTATTTGAAGGACATTGATTGGGTCGATAAATTTTGCACATCGCCCAACTGCACGAATAAAAATCTGTGTTTGATTGTTTGAAACCCCACACGGGTGTTGGGATGAAATTTGAAGTTCACTCATCCTGATTGATTAAATATGTCGATCGATTGATTGACAGGCTGTTATAAGCGCTGAATATCTATATTTGATGCTTATACAGTGTAGTGCACTTTGGTTGATGGTTGATTATTTTTCAATGCTATGATATACATGTGTTGTATGAAAATCCATATAATTAACTTTATATGGTAATTGATTGGGCCTCATTCCAATTTGAAAAATAAAGAATATTATAAAATAAAAGTTCATGTGTTGACAGTACTCATTCATTGAGATTGGTCATGTGTTGAACGAAATATTTTAGTAATAAAATTTACACCTTTATCGATATAAAATAAAAGTTCATGTGTTGACAGTACTCATTCATTGAGATTGGTCATGTGTTGAACGAAATATTTTGATAATAACAACTATTTTGGAAAAAAAGAAATATTTGAAATAGAATATTTGAGAAATAGAAATTTATGAAGCCGTGTTGATTAGATAGACGCCATTTTGACGTGAACGATATTTATATCGATTTTAAAACGATTTCGAAATGAATTGAATTGAAAACGATTTCGAAATGAATTGAATTGAAAACGATTTCGAAATGAATTGAATTGAAAACGATTTCGAAATGAATTGAATTGAAAACGATTTCGAAATGAATTGAATTGAAAACGATTTCGAAATGAATTGAATTGAAAACGATTTCGAAATGAATTGAATTGAAAACGATTTCGAAATGAATTGAATTGAAAACGATTTCGAAATGAATTGAATTGAAAACGATTTCGAAATGAATTGGATTGAAAACGATTTCGAAATGAATTGAATTGAAAACGATTTCGAAATGAATTGAATTGAAAACGATTTCGAAATGAATTGAATTGAAAACGATTTCGAAATGAATTGAATTGAAAACGATTTCGAAATGAATTGAATTGAAAACGATTTCGAAATGAATTGAATTGAAAACGAATTCAAATTGAATTGAAAGTGAATTGAAATTTGAATTGAATAGAAATGAACTTTGAAACGAATTTATAAAGAAGAATTCAATTTTGCTTTGAATTGAATAGAAATGAATTTTGAAACGAATTTTAAAACTATTTATATAATTCGTTTTGAATAGAAAATCGACGAAGTATATATTATATATATTATATATATAATATAATGGCCTGAATAGAACGCGCCGCGCCGCGGCAGTTCGTGAATTTCGACCATTTATTTCAAACGGACATTGCGGGAGATCCGACCGTCGGATTCTCCTAAAACCGGAACCGTTGGGTTCGTATCGAAAAGAGCTTTCTAGCGAATGTTAGAAATTTGAAATCTAACGGTTGGATTTGGAATTATGTCCAAATCAAATTTGAAAAAGGTCGCTGTAAGTGCAGTTCGATGGCCATTGATGGAAATCGACTGTACGGGCCTTGATAAAATTATTAAAAATAGTAATAATTTGTGTAAAATCATAAGAAATGATTTGTGAAGATTTGGGATGAAATACTCCATATTTGAAAAGATAAAAATAGATTTTTATCGAAATGAATTAGTTTTGAACTAGAATTATAATTCTATTTATTTTTTAATAAATAAATTGAATTCGAAAAGGGTTTTGAAAATAACCAAAATTTCCAATGATTGCATTGGAGTGGATTTAAATCGAAATTGTCTTCGGAATATTTCGATGTTGGAATTCGTGATTATACAGATGTTGTTATGGAAATTTGAAAGATATATATATTTATATCGTTATTTCCAATATAACATTTGTTAATCGTAGAATTTGATATTGAATATAAGCCGATATATTTTCTATTCAGAGCCTTATATTGAATATCAAATGTGATTTGGGTTTGTCGTGAATGGTGTCTTCACTAACACTGTTCTTGAACCCAGTTGAGAAAAGATTAAATCTTTTTATTTAGATTTAATAAAGAGTACCAATTAAATAACATTTAATTGGAATTGAATCGATATTGATTTTTGGGTTTATCGTGGACAGTGTTTTAAATAACACTCGTTCTTTAACCCGATAATTAATGAATGTGACTTTGGGTTTATCGTGAACTGTGTTTTAAATGACACTGATTCTTTAACCCAGTCAAAGATTAAAACTAAGTAGAGTTTTAATGAATCTTTAATTAGATTGAAATGGTCGAGAATGGAGTATCACCAGTTTTGCTCCAGGCGATAGTTAAATCTTTAATTAGATTTGAACGTGAAATGGTAATTGAATTTACCGATAACACTGTGGTGTTAGATATGAAGTATCACCAGTTTTACTTCATGGGATGAATAGGTTGGGATTGGGAAATTAAAACAAATGATTACTTCGGTAAGGTTCGCTAATCCCGACTAGTTCGAATGGAGATTAAAGAATAAATTCAAGAAATTTATCTTGGATAAAATTAATGGGAACCTTTCCCTATGAATGTGAAATTTAGAAACTAACTGTCGGTTAGCCAAGCAGAAGGGTTTTCTGGATATTGATCTGATGTTGGTTTCGGCCTTCGGGGTTAATATTTGGGGGATTATTCTCTTGATTAAGTTACGGTTAGTGACTAATGAATTGGAATGAGGCGTATGTTGTGTTTGTGTAACACTTATTTAAAATATACGCGAGTTATTCGGAAAGACCGGGTTTATCCCATTCTGGATAACTGATACGACGATAAGTCGAAGATGAAGACGATGGTCGAAGACCGGAGGTCTTCACGTCGTTTGGGTGATAACCGATGATCTTGATTGGGCAGTACACCCAAGAAGATGGAAACAGTTAGTGATCGTCCAGACGTACTTGGAGATCGATGGATATGCGGGGTACTAAGTGCCTCCGGTTTCGTTCAGACCCAGAACGGACTTGTAAATGGACTGTGTGTCTGACATCGGATTTCATTCTGTGTGACTGATATCGGTTACATAGGATGGCTTGCCTGTGTGGCATGCTAAGATGCAAATGATCAAGGCTTCTGTTGAAAAGCAAAGTCTTGTGGTTGATGATCAAAGCACGGCCTTTGTGGCGTAGCTTTGTGTAACGTTTGCTTCGCGAGTTTCACACCCGGTATGAACCAAAAACGGGAGAGGACATCAGGGAGGACTTGCGTTTCTTTCTAGCTAGAAGTGGCGTCAGTGGTTTTACACGCCCTGACGAGTTTGACTTATGTGGTTGTTGCTGTAGCGAGGCGCCTCGGTTATATCGGTTTCGGCCGATGCATTCTGGTCGGCTGACGGACCAGACTTACACCCCATAGGGTGGGGAAACGTAGTGTTCAGGCATAATAATCCACATCGGTGGACCGGCCCTGACGATCTAAAGGGTTGATGCGTTCTGATCCTGAGGGGCGGGCTAGAGCGTCTCGAATCGGTTGAGGACTATCTTTTGCCTCGGTTCATAGACGGAAATCCAATTTCCAAATACGTGACATTTGCGGTTTTAATTGTAAAACTAGTATAGTGACATGATATATGGTACCCATGCCGCCTATGATTGATACTTATGATTTGAAGTTGTTTTATTCACTATGCACTTATAATAGTATCAAATGATTTGTTTTAAACGTATCAAGCATTCTTTGGCTGTTATAAGGGAAAACCCTATCCCCCGGCTTGCGTTGCATTGTGTGATAGGACCTGGGTCTTATAACAGCTTCATTTTTCTTTATTTAGCATTGCGCTGTTTGTTTTATGCACTGGTATTCTTGGGAGGAAACCCGTTCCGTGTTATACGGCGTGGTCCCTTGATTTACCTAACTTTGAAAATAAAGATTAATAACTGTTTTAGTTCTCACACCAGTCACATGACTGACCTGGAGTTTATTGTTTTAACCTAAACTCTGGGTGCCCTTATTTTGACACGGGCAGCTAGTAGTTTTGGTTTTGCAGATTTTTATTCACAGGATCCTGGTTTAC
Source organism: Allium sativum (assembly GCA_030737875.1). Taxonomy (NCBI): domain Eukaryota; kingdom Viridiplantae; phylum Streptophyta; class Magnoliopsida; order Asparagales; family Amaryllidaceae; genus Allium; species Allium sativum. The sequence continues at coordinate 613,900,185 of CM060926.1, forward strand.
AGCTGGAACGATATCCGGAAAGCTTTGTATCCGTATATCTCTTCTAGTTGTGTATTGTATTATTTTCCGCTGCTATGTATTTAAATGTAATTTAAATCTCTGATATTTCTGTGTAATATTCATTTATACTCTGTATATTCTTGTAATCTGATGCATTGTTGTTATATACAATGAAATGTTCTTCTGTATGCGTTCTGTTGTGGCTTGTTCTCGAACTATCCGACGCTTTCCTTTACCGGGGAAGTTGCGGGTTTTCACAGTATATATGTTTCTCTTTCTATTACCAGATTATTGATTTCCTTTTTGTTTATAATATTCTATTTTAAATCTGTTTCCTTATCGAATTCAATATATATTGATATATTGATTTCTAATTATCAAAATTTCTTAAAAATATTCTAACTCCTTAAATTTTCGGAAAATTTCTCCATAACCTCCTTTGTACCGGGAGCATTGGGAAAATCCCTAAACCGCCACACATGCCTCTCCAATCAAAAAGAAAAAGAAAAAGCCAAGAGGCTTGCTTATTCGGCCATAAAACCTCATATGGAATTTAAACGTGTACCTTTTTGTCGGGCACACAAATTACAACCTTCATATACTTCATTCTAAACCTGCTCAACCTATATTTACATGTTTTCCAATTTATCCAACTCAATCCAGTCATTCCTAACTCAGTTTGCTAATTTATTCTTTAATTAGCTATTTTGCCAAATCCCTTTATTTTGAACATATCATGTTCAAATATATTTTAATTCACTTATAAAAAAGTAGAATTTCATTTCTAACTTGAGTTTCAAATTCGATTTCGAATATGAATCCATAAAACCAATTTACTTATCCAACGCCAATTTCGATTCAAAACTCGATTAACTATTTATTCTTCAAAATTACTTAAATTTATTTAATAACTAAAAATCTAATTTTTGTTTCAAAAATCATTTCACTTACTTCCTGGAGTTCATATTTATTTTATATCTCCAGTCTGGATTTTTCTAATGGCAATTCGGATTTTATTTCTTTGAAATCCTTTTATTTATTTAAATAAACCATTATGGTTTTTAAATGATTTTGGCACTGCTTTTCTGAAAATTTGATTTTGACATAACTCAAGTTCTATAAGCCGAAATCCAGATTTTTCTTTTCCATTAGAAAACTATTATCAAACCGGTCTCGATGATTCTTATTTCAAAGAATTCTGACTTAATTTGTGTTCTATATACTCAAATGAAGTTAGAAATGCCAATTCATGAACTGCAGCACTGCGGGGAGTTCGTTTTAATTATATATATATATATAATTGTTTTAAACTTCGTTTATAATAAATTCAACTCCATTCTGATATATTTTTAATATATATCAAATCAGTTTCCCAATACAACATAATATTTTCGATTATCTATAATTGTCAATTTTTCCTTACTCGGTAATATATTTATTTATACTTCGATCTTCTATATTAAATTCCAATTCTTTTTTTACAAATTATAAATCCTTTGGATTTATTTTCTATTATGTTAAAAAATATGTAAAGGCCCGCAAATCCGTACTATCTGAGTCGACTAATAACACCACACGTCCGACCCAAATTGCACAGAAATATGAATCATTTTTAGAAAGAAGTTAGAGGATGAGAAATAGAAAGAAAGAAACATTAGAATAGAAGAAAACAAAGAAGACAAATCTTACAGCGGAACGAATAAACTATATTATATAACATAACTTTTGAAATACAAATCAGTAACTTTATATACATACCATTACCAGAGCACAACAGTTATTCTTGGAACAGTTATAAACACAGATACAAACATGGTTCACAGTGAACATATGATAGTCTATAGCTAACTGGTGGAGCCTCCTGCTTCCAGCTCTTCCAAGTGAAACTGAAAAATCCCGACTACTTGACTGACCGTACAAATTTGGGCACCCAAGAGTTTAGGAAAAACAAAACAAAATAACTCTGGTCAGTCATGGGACTGGTGTGACTAAACTCCAACCATTTGTTTAACTTTCAAAATTCTTTCGAAGGAAAATATAATAGTAAGACCAGTCCACACATAAACATGGACGGTTTTTCCCTTACTATAAGCCAAAACACTTTGATTCAAAAATCCAATGATATTGCAATAGTGTCTAAATCAAATAAACAACCAAATAGCAGAACGCTTGCATCTCACGCTCCATATATAATACAAAATCAAAAACCGCATGGCGTTTATTGGAGATTGGATTTCCAACATGATATGGTATGGAACCACCTTCCATTCAGTGTACTCTAGAGGCGATACACTGGGTTTCAACAAGAACATCTTGCAACCAAGCCCACACATGACCGACCACTCATTTCGCTTGAGTGTATCGAATGTATATCACCAACGGTTGGGATCAGCAACCGTTTCGCGAATGGGATAGCGTGGAATAGAATAAGAAATTAAATGAATCTCTAGATAGGTGATTATACACCCTAATGGGAGCGACCTACATAGCCATGTTGCCCGCCCGATTTTTGTCATTTTCCGGTGGTTGAGGCCTGAGGCTTCGATTACTTATCATTCATTGATAGCACCATCACTTTGAATGCCACATTGTCAGATCCGTTAATCACTAATTGATTTGCACAAATATTCTGGATGTTATGCTAAGGGAATAAATCCGTTGCAACCATATATATTTACACAGACCAACCCATTTGATCATTGGAAATACTTTGTCATACATTCGTCCATATACGTTCGTTCTGGGATTGAACGAAACCGAAGGCACAATTTCTGTTAATAGAAAAAGCCCTTGCACTTTACTCCATCTTCGGTTATCTTGATATAATCTGATTCTCAACGCTACTGCCAATATAGAGTGGTTCACGGATAATAATCCAACCGGTCTCTCCATATTGACAACGATATTGGCAAACACTTCGATAGTCGGTTATTTAACTATCGAAGAAAAATAAACAAACATTCATTCAAAACATCAAACAATCACTGGGCCTTTTTAATTAATATTTCATTAATTTAAAACACTTCTCCATTTCTCTATCAATATTTTTTAACCAAATATTTCCAGAAATCTTATTGATCTCTTAGGCTAGGTGGAAAACATTTCCCTATATCACTTTCTTTTATTTCTATACTTAGAAAATATATTCTATTCGCAATTGAAAACATTTTCAATCACTTATCTCTTTCCCGACTGCTTTAATTATACTCAGGAAATATTTACTTTTATATTTTCAAAATTTCATCACTTGGGTTAAAACGAATGTTGTATAACACATCGTTACAATAACCCAAATATTTTATTAAACTAACTCTTTTCAAACACTTCTCTTCGAGACTGGATCCTGCTATTTATCAATTAAAAATGAAATCAACCAAGTTGGGGTAAAATTACCTCTCAGACCTTGACTGAAAACATCCTCAACTTCAAAATGGAAAAACCACTAACCTCGAATAAACACACTATAAAACCCAATTATTCATTTCTAACACGTATACACTTCTCTTTCTATTACCAGCCTATCGATTTCCTTTTTGTTTATAATATTCTATTTTTGATTTCATTTCCTTATCGAATTCTATATATATCGATACATTGATTTTTAACTATCAAATTATCTTAAAAATATTCTAACTCCTTAAATTCCCAGAAAAATTCGCCATAACCTCCTTTATACCGGGAGCTTCGGGATATTTCAAATAGCCTCCCATAGCCCTCATCAATCCAAAAGAAAAAGGAAAAGCCAAGCGGCTTGCCGATACGGCGCATAAAATCTCATATATGAATTTAAACAAGTACCTTTTTGTCGGGCACATAAATAAAATCTTCATATACTCCATCCCATAACTGTTTAACACCTGTTCACCTGTTTCCAATTCAATTCAACTCAATCCATTCGTTTGAATTCAGTTTCGCTCATTTATTCCTTAATTAGCTATTTTTCCTATTCCACTTCTTTGTTTGAACATAACATGTTCAAATAAAATATTTAACTTGCTCATAACCAAATTGAATTTTTCAATTTCAATTCTAGTTTTCTTTTCGATTTCGAGTATAAATTTTCAAATCGAATTCACTTACTCAAAGCCCAATATCCGTTCAAAATCTCATTTAACTAATTTACATTCAAATTAGTTAATTTTATTCAGTAATAAAAAATCTGATTTTGGTTTCAAAAATCAATTCATTACTCCACTCGAGTTCCGATATATTTTATAACTAAAATCTGAATTTTTCTAAATGGAAATTTTGATTTTATTCGCTTAAAAACCTTTAATTCATTTAAATAAACCGTTATGGTTTTATAATGGTTCTAGCGCTGTTTTTCTGAAAAATTGATTTTGATATAACTCAAAATCTATTCGACGAAATCTAGATTTTTCTTCTCTATTAGAAAACTATTATCAAATCGGTCCTGACGTTTCTTGTTTCGAAGAATTCCGACTTCAATTGAGCTCTGTATACTCGATTGAAGTTCGAAACGCCAATTTACGAAATGCAGCGCTGCGGCGAGTTCGTTTTAATTATATTTATATATATAAACGTTTAAACTTCGTTTATAATAAATTCAACTTCATTCTGATATAATTTTAATATATCAAATCAAAATTTTCCCAATTCAACATACTATTTCCAATCTTCTAAAATTTGTCGATTTTTCCTTATTCAGAAATAAATTCTTTTATATTCCGACCTTTTAAATTTCAATTCCTTTTGAACGCTATATTCAAATTCCATTTGAATTCTATTTGAATTCTATATTCAAATTACATTTGAATTTCTATATTCAAATTCTATTTCAAATCTCTTATTTAAATTCCATTTGAATTCCTCTTATTCAAATTCTATACTCACATCTCGCTTAAATTTCTATATTCAATTTTTAGTTTCAAATCTTGTAGTTAAACTCCATTATTTTCAAATCTATATATTTGAATTTCATTTGAACTTCTTTATTTAAATCCATTTGAGTTCCTTTGAATTCAAATTCTATTTGAATTCCTTTGAATTCAAATTCTATTTTAATTCCAGTCTATTTTCAAACTTCGTTTGGATTTCTATATTCAAAACCATTTTCAAACTCCATTTGAATTACTATATTCAAATCTATATGGATTCTATATTCAAAGTCTATTTCAAATTCTATTTTTGAAATTCTATTTTGAAATTCTATTTCAAGTTCTACTTAAATTTTCTATATCAAATTTCCATTTGAATTTCTATATTCAAATCTAATTTCAAACTTCATTTGAATTCTATATTCAAATCTAATTTCAATCAAATTGAATTACCTATATTCAAATTCCATTTCAACTCTTTAAATTCTATTTTAGTCCAATCTATATTCTGAACATCAAAATAAATCCCATCGTTTATTTCTTTAAAACGATTTCCCCATTTCTATTTTTATAAATTCACATTTGAATTTAAATATTCAAATTATCAAATGATAATTTCCCCACTACATTTATAAACCTTGTTTATAAATTCAATTCAATTCCCTTGAAATTTCCAATTTACAAACACCGTTTTTAAATTTCGATACTTCCATCTCCTATATATATTTTTAACATTGTTCAGTACTTGTTTTATTCAAAACAAGTCAATATTTTTAATCCATTTGAATTTCAATTTCTATTATTAGAAAAATAGAATTTTCCATTTAAAATCTCAAAATCTCTTTTGCAATATTTTTATAGATCAATATTCAGGCCCAATGGTATTTCAAACAATCAAACAACCAATTATAATTGATAGGTTTTCTAACACATCATATACGACAATATATGTGTAAACAAACAACAAACAAACAATATATTTTTGAGGAATCCAGTTGGATCCCTCCAACCTGTTTTTCCTGCATCCACAGATGTTAGTCAACAGAAATAATACCCGTCCTGCTTCAAGGCACGATATCACGGTATAAAAGGTGATCCACTTATATACGTGGGCATAGGTCATCCGCTAATGATACTGCGGGCATCCGCTAATGAAACTGCGGGAATCCAACCAATCACCAAACCAATATATATATATATATATATATATATATATATATGTAATAGCAAGCCTATATAACTATATATTTCAAACAATCAGAAAGCATTCAAACAAGCAACACAATTATTTTTAACGAATAAAAATATTTCTAAATAAAAGGTGAGTGAGATTTACTCACCGTGATTTTCTTTTGCCGAATACTCCGCTTATATTCCTTATCGACACAGCTTCGAATCTACTTGAATTGACTATCTTGAACCTACGATTATACATTTAATTTATCGATTAACCATTTATTAATTTCAATTAACCCCTAATAAGTAAATGGATTTAAACATGAAATTATTTATTTTAATTAACAATTTAACATTTATTCAATTGACTAAACTAAAAATATTCAAATTATACTATGTATTTTAAATTCCGGTAAATACATATACCTTAATGCCCTTGCAAAAACTTCACTAATCGATCAGCATCCACAGCCTTGCGAACACCATCATCTAACCTCACAGGCCCAATTCCTCTTGGCCATTCTTTATTTCATTTCGTCGAACACCATATTGTCATCTAAAATTTCCATCTCTCCCAGATCAACACAGTAAATCGAACCCCCCAAAATGGAACTGCTGCTTTCACTCCTCACTGTAAAGGCAATGTCACCCAAGAGGAACCCCACCGCCTCACATGATGGACCAAACTCAATGTCTCCCAATACACTTTGCATCGTCCAACAGTAGCCCTCCCAGGTCGTGAAAGCTTTTATCACTGAACACAACGAAAAGGACAAATCGTGACTTTCCTGAACGACAGAAAATCGAGCCCCGGGATTGACCATTTCTCAGCGTCGAGATTCGCTCTCCATTGATCGGAGTGCTCTCGTAATATGCCATCGTGATTTCACGTTGGCCCCTTCAAGCGTCGGGCTTCTCTGACCTCGCGACGCCACCAACATGACTTCCAGCTTGGGGTAGTTCGCGGTCTCCAATCGCGCCTCCAGATTTCAATTTGGTCGATTTGTTTGAGGATGGGAGGAGCGACCATTCTATTTGAACGAGATGATTTTTGCCTTGAATGGATTTGTGTTGGACTGGAAAAAGAGAACGAAGGAAGAAGCTTTAAAGGGGAAGGTGTGGTTATATAAAGGAAGAGATAGTAGGGAAAGGTACAATGTAATAAATTTCGATTTGATTTCTATTTAATGCGATTTGACGTAAAGAGATTTTTATGCTTTTTAAATAGATATCGATTTGATTTTGATCCTATCCACTAATCAAATAAATCGGGGTTCAGAATTAAAAATCGTGAACTGCTATTGTAGCGTACTGACAGTCGTTATAATGTTATAACGCTATTTTGAATTCAACGAAATAAATTATACAATTTAATTTGAACGTATATTTAAAATAGCCATATTAAGTAAAATTTAAATTCAAACAAATAAATTCTTTAAAAATAAATTACTATTATTATCATTCAAATTCAAATAAAATTCTTATTATCCATTTGAATCATTCAAAATCCATTTTAAATTCAGATTGAATTATTTCAGTTCTCGTATTTCGCAAATTATATATATACGAAATAAATCATATATCGATCACCAATTGATAATTCAATATAAAAATTCTTTTATATTATCAATTCAAAAATTAAGCGATATTAAATATTTAAAATAACTGTTCGAAAAATCCGGGTCGTTACATTCTTTCCCCCTTAAAATAATTTCGTCCCCGAAATTGCTAAGGTAGGAAAAATGCCTTGAACCCCTTTACCTTTCTAAACTCACTTAATTATAAACCTTTTATTCTTCTGCAATTTTAGTTCTACCAAACTTTTGGTTTCCATTTATTTACCTTGAATGATTTTCAACCCATTCATTCATATCCAATTCATTTTCATTCACATTGATTTAAATCAATTTATTTCCTTCAATCTATTTAACTTGCTTAAGTTAAATTCCAATTCCAGAATTCAAATCCCTGGGTTTCATTTCAAAACAATATTGAAATCCCATAAATACATACATATATATTTGTCACTATCTCAAATTCAAAGCATTTGAATTTCAAACCACTTGTTTTTCTTTAAAACAAATTACATCAAAAACTTTTTTAAGGTAGCCATTCATAACTTAGAACTCGAAAATGAATACTGATGAAGCTGCAGTCATCATCAGAATTATCTTCCAGCCACTGAAGTGAGTTCAGTGCTTTATCACTTTCAAAATCCATTCAAAATCCTTTTTATTCAGAAATCCTTCTCAAACAAAGCTATATTATTTAAATATACTTTGAAAGATATTTTCCAACTTTCTAGGATTTAAATTCTGAATTCTGTTTTGAATTAAATTTTAATTCATCCCATTTGTATATTTTATTCGTATACAAATTCTATTTGTTCTATATAACCATTTATTTCTTATAATCTCATTTAATTATAATTATAACAACCAATACATCCATATATTATAATAATTTCAAAAATTATTCTTTTTGTATCAAAATATAATTTTGGGTAAAATAATTTCATTCACCCGCTTTAAAACAATATCGTGTTCAATCTTCTGTTCAAGTATTTACAATCTCTTATTGACGTCGTGGCGTCCCACGATTCAAACAGAATTCATAAACAGCTCAACAGACTAGCCAACACAATATAAAACAGTTTTTATATCAATTTACAAATACACACTCTCTCGTATATATACACTCAACTCATTTTAGGGTACTACTGACCCTATCACTAATGAGCACATCCCACCAAAGCCTAGGTATTCGCTCAACCTAAGCTCTGATACCAACTGTAAAAGCCCGCAAATCCGTACTATCTGAGTCGACTAATAACACCATACGTCCGACCCAAATTGCACAGAAATACGAATCATTTTTAGAAAGAAGTTAGGGGATGAGAAATAGAAAGAAAGAAACATTAGAATAGAAGAAAACAAAGAAGACAAATCTCACAGCGTAACGAATAAAATATATTATATAACATAACTTTTGAAATACAACTCAGTAACTTTATATACATACCATTATCAGAGCACAACAGTTATTCCTGGAACAGTTATAAACACCTGTTTCCAGATACAAACCTGGTTCACAGCGGAATATATGATAGTCTATAGCTAACCGGTGGAGCCTCCTGCTTTCAGCTCTTCCAAGTGAATCTGAAAAATCCTGACTACTTGACTGCCCGTACAAATTCGGGCACCCAAGAGTTTAGGAAAAACAAAACAAAATAACTCTGGGTCAGTCATGGGACTGGTGTGAGTAAACTCCAACCATTTGTTTAACGTTCAAAATCCTTTCGAAGGAAAAGATAAAGTAAGACTAGTCCACACATAAACATGGACGGTTTTTCCCTTACTATAACCCAAAACACTTTGATTCAAAAATCCGATGATATTATAATAGTGTCTAAATCAAATAAATAACCAAATAGCAGAACGCTTGCATCTCACGCTCCATATATAATACAAAATCAAAAACCGCAAGGCATTTATTGGAGATTGGATTTCCAACATGACAAGGTATGGAACCACCTTCCGATCAGTGTACTCTAGAGGCGATACACTGGGGTTCAACAAGAACATCGTGCAACCCGACCCACACATGACCAACCACTCATTTCGCTTGAGTGTATTGAATGTATATCACCAATAGTTGGGATCGGCAACCATTTCCCGAATGGGACAGCATCGAATAGAATAAGAAATTAAATGAATCTCTAGACAGGTGATTATACACCCTAATGGGAGCGACCCACATAGCCATGCTGCCAGCCCGATTTTTGTCATTTCCCGGTTGTTGAGGCCTGAGGCTTCGATTACTTATCATTCATTGATAGCACCATCATTTTGAATGCCACATTGTCAGATCAGTTAATCACTAATTGATTTGCACAAATATTCTAGAAGTTATGCTTATGGAATAAATCCGTTGCAACCATATATATTTATACAGACCAACCCATTTGATCATTGAAAATACTTTGTTAGACATTCGTCCATATACGTTCGTTCTGGGATTGAACGAAACCGAAGGCACAATTTCTATTAATAGAAAAAGCCCTTGCACTTTACTCCATCTTCTATTATCTTGATATAATCCGATTCTCAACGCTACTGCCAATACAGAGTGGTTCACGGATAATAATCCAATCGGTCTCTCCATATTGACAACGATATTGGCAAACACTTCGATAGTCGGTTATTTAACGATCGAAGAAAAATAAAAAAACATCGATTCAAAACATCAAACAATCACTGAGCCTTTTTAATTAATATTTCATTAATTTAAAACACTTCTCCATTTCTCTATCAATATTTGTTAAACAAATATTTCCAGAAATCTTATTGATCTCTTACACTAGTTGGAAAAACAATTTCGTATATCACTTTCTTTTATTTCTATACTTAGAAAATATATTCTATTCGCAATTGAAAACATTTTCAATCACTTATCTCTTTCCCGACTGCTTTAATTATACTCAGGAAATATTTACTTTTATATTTTCAAAATTTCATCACTTGGGTTAAAACGAATGCTGTATAACACATCGTTACAATAACCCAAATATTTTATTCAACTTACTCTTTTCAAACACTTCTCTTCGAGACCGGATCCTGCTATTTATCAATTAAAAATGAAATCAACCAAGTTGGGGTAAAATTACTGCTCAGACCTTGACTGAAAACATCCTCAACTTCAAAACGGCAAAACCACTAACCTCGAATAAACACACTATAAAACCCAATTATTCATTTCTAACACGTATACACTTCTCTTTCTATTACCAGCCTATCAATTTCCTTTTTGTTTATAATATTTTATTTTTGATTTCGTTTCCTTATCGAATTCTATATATACTGATACATTGATTTCTAACTATCAAATTATCTTAAAAATATTCTAACTCCTTAAATTCTCGGAAAAATTCGCCATAACCTCCTTTATACCGGGAGCTTCGGGATATTTCAAATAGCCTCCCATGGTCCTCACCAATCCAAAAGAAAAAGGAAAAGTCAACCGGCTTGCCGATACGGCGCATAAAATCTCATATATGAATTTAAACATGTACCTTTTTGTCGGGCACATAAATAAAATCTTCATATACTCCATCCCATATCTGTTTAACACCTATTCACCTATTTCCAATTCAATTCAACTCAATCCATTTGTTTGAATTCAGTTTCGCTCATTTATTCTTTAATTAGCTATTTTGCCTATTCCACTTCTTTGTTTGAACATGACATGTTCAAATAAAATATTTAACTTGCTCATAACCAAATTGAATTTTTCAATTTCAATTCTAGTTTTATTTTCGATTTCGAATATAAATTTTCAAATCGAATTCACTTACTCGAAGCCCAATATCCATTCAAAATCTCATTTAACTAATTTCCATTCAAATTAGTTAATTCTATTCATTAGTAAAAAATCTGATTTCTGTTTCAAAAATCAATTCATTACACCACTCGAGTTCCGATATATTTTATAACTAAAATCTGAATTTTTCTAAATGGAAATTTGGATTTTATTCGCTTAAAAACCATTAATCCATTTAAATAAACCGTTATGGTTTTATAATGTTTCTAGCGCTGTTTTTCTGAAAATTTGATTTTGATATTACTCAAAATCTATTCGACGAAATCTAGATTTTTCTTCTCTATTAGATAACTATTATCAAATCGGTCCTGACGTTTCTTGTTTCGAAGAATTCTGACTTCAATTGAGCTCTGTATACTCGATTGAAGTTCGAAACACCAATTTATGAACTGCAGCGCTGCGGAGAGTTCGTTTTAATTATATTTATATATATAAACGTTTAAACTTCGTTTATAATAAATTCAACTTCATTCGGATATAATTTTAATATATCAAATCAAAATTTTCCCAATTCAACATACTATTTCCAATCTTCAAAAATTTGTCGATTTTTCCTTATTCAAAAATAAATTCATTTATATTCCGACCTTTTAAATTTCAATTCCTTTTGAACGCTATATTCAAATTCCATTTGAATTCTATTTGAATTCTATATTCAAATTACATTTGAATTTCTATATTCAAATTCTATTTCAAATCTCTTATTCAAATTCTATACTCACATCTCGCTTAAATTTCTATATTCAATTTTTATTTTCAAATTTTATAGTTAAACTCCGTTATTTTCAAATCTATATATTTGAATTTCATTTGAACTTCTCTATTTAAATCCATTTGAATTCCTTTGTATTCAAATTCTATTTGAATTCTTTTGAATTCAAATTCTATTTTAATTCCAATCTATTTTCAAACTTCGTTTGGATTTCTATATTCAAAATCATTTTCAAACTCCATTTGAATTACTCTATTCAAATCTATATGGATTCTATATTCAGAGTCTATTTCAAATTATATTTTTGAAATTCTATTTTGAAATTCTATTTCAAGTTCTACTTAAATTTTCTATATCAAATTTCCATTTGAATTTCTATATTCAAATCTAATTTCAAACTTCATTTGAATTCTATATTCAAATCTAATTTAAATGAAATTTAAATCAAATTTAAATCAAATTGAATTACCTGTATTCAAATTCCATTTCAACTCTTTAAATTCTATTTTAGTCCAATCTGTATTCTGAACATCAGAATAAATCCCATCGTTTATTTCTTTAAAACGATTTTCCCATTTCTATTTTTATAAATTCACATTTCAATTTAAATATTCAAATTATCAAATGATAATTTTCCCCACTACATTTATAAACCTTGTTTATAAATTCAATTCAATTCCCTTGAAATTTCCAATTTACAAACATCGTTTGTAAATTTCGATACTTCCATCTCCTATATATATTTATAACATTGTTCATTACTTGTTTTATCTATTCAAAACAAGTCAATATTTTTAATCCATTTGAATTTCAATTTCTATTATTAGAAAAATAGAATTTTCCATTTAAAATCTCAAAATCTCTTTTGCAATATTTTTATAGATCAATATTCAGGCCCAGTGGAATTTCAAACAATCAAACAACCAATTATAATTGACAGGTTTTCTAACACATCATATACGACAGTATATGTGCAAACAAACAACAAACAGATAATATATTTTTGAGGAATCCAGTTGGATCCCTCCAACTTGTTTTTCCTGCATCCACAGACGACATTCAACAGAAATAATACCCATCCTGCTTCAAGGCAGGATATCGCGTTATAAAATGGGATCCACTTATATACGTGGGCGTAGGGTCATCCGCTAATGATACTGCGGGCATCCGCTAATGAAACTGCGGGAATCCAACCAATCACCAAACCAATATATATATATATATATATATATGTAATAGCAAGCCTATATAACTATATATTTCGAACAATCAGAAAGCATTCAAACAAGCAACACAATTATTTTTAACGAATAAAAATAATTCTAAATAAAAGGTGAGTGAGATTTACTCACTGTGGTTTTCTTTTGCCGAATACTCCGCTTATATTCCTTATCGACACAGCTTCGAATCTAGTTGAATCGACTATCTTGAACCTACGATTATACATTTCATTTATCGATTAACCATTTGTTAATTTCAATTAACCCCTAACAAGTAAATGGACTTAAACATGAAATTATTTATTTTAATTAACAATTTAACATTTATTCATTTGACTAAACTAAAAATATTCAAACTATACTATGTATTTTAAATTCCGATAAATACATATACCTTAATGCCCTTGCAAAAACTCCACTAATCGATCAGCATCCACAGCCTTGCGAACACAATCATTTAACCTCACCGGCCCAATTCCTCTTGGCCATTTTTTATGGCATTTCGTCGAACACCATATTGTCATCTAAAATTTCCATCTCTCCCAGATCAACATAGTAAATCGAACCCCCTAAAATGGAACTACTGCTTTCACTCCTCACTGTAAAAGCAACGTCGCCCAAGAGGAACCCCACCACCTTACATGATGGATCAAACTCGATGTCTCCCAATACACTTTGCATCGTCCAACAGTAGCCCTCCCAGGTCGCGAAGCTTTCATCACTGAACACAACGAAAAGGACAAATCGCGGCTTTCCTTAACGACAGAAAATCGAGCCCTGGGATCGACCATTTCTCAGCGTCGAGATTCACTCTACGTTGATCAAAGTCTTCTCATGGGATGCCATCGCGATTTCACGTTTGCCCCGTTTAAGCGTCGGCCTTCCCTGACCTCGCGACGCCTCCAACATGACTTTGAGCTTGGGGTAGTTTGCGGTCTCCAATCGCGCCTCCAGATTTCAATTTGGTCGATTTGTTTTGAGGATGGGAGGAGCGGCCATTCTATTTGAACGAGATGATTTTTGCCTTGAATGGATTTGTGTTGGACTGGAAAAAGAGAACAAAGGCAGAAGCTTTAAAGGGGGAGGTGTGGTTATATAAAGGAAGAGATAGTAGGGTATGGTACAATGTAATAAATTTCGATTTGATTACTATTAAATGTGATTTGACATAATGGGATTTTTACCCTTTTAAATAGATATCGATTTGATTTTAATCCTATCCACTAATCAAATAAATCAGGGTTCATAATTAAAAATCGTGAACCGCTATTTTAGCGTACCGACAGTCGTTATAATGTTATAACGCTATTTTGAATTCAGTGAAATAACTTATACAACTTAATTTGAACGTATACTTAAAATAGCCATATTAAATAAAATTTAAATTCAAACAAATAAATTCTTTAAAAATAAATTACTATTATTATCGTTCAAATTCAAATAAAATTCTTATTAACCATTTGAATCACTCAGAATCCATTTTAAATTCAAATTGAATTATTTCAGTTCTCGTATTTCGAAAATTATATATATACAAAATAAATCATATATCGATCACCAATTGATAATTCAATATAAAAATTCTTTTATATTATCAATTCAATATTTAAGCGATATTAAATATTTAAAATAACTGTTCGAAAAATCCGGTTGTTACAAACTCCGCATTCTGAAATATATTCCGTCGTTCCCATTTCAAAATGATTTCCAACTTTCTATTTTCAAATTCTATTTTCAGTTCTCTTTGAAATTTCTATATTCAAATTCTATTTGAATCCTCTGTATTCAAATTATATTCAAATTATATATATTCAAATTCTATTTGAATTCTATATATTCAAATTCTATTTGAATTCCCTATATTCAAATTCTATTTTCAATTCTCTATTTGAATTTTCTATCTTCAAATTCCATTTGAATTTCTATTTGAATTTTCTATCTTCAAATTCCATTTGAATTTCTCTATGAATAAATTCGAATTAATCGAAATTCAAAATCATAAATCCTTACGAATTTATTTTAGTTCAATTTATATTCTGAACATCAGAATAAATTCCATTGTTTATTTCTTTAAAACGATTTCCCCATTTTTATTTTTAATTCACATTTGAATTTAAATATTCGAATTATCCAATGATATTTTTTCCCACTACATTTATAAACCTCGTTTATAAATTCATTTCAATTCTCTGAATTATTTAATTTATAAACAATGTTTATAAATTCAATACTTGTTCAAAACAAGTTAATATTCCTATATCTCAATTAAAAATTCAATTTCTATAAAAAAATATTTCCCCTTTTAAATCTCAAATATCCTTTTCACGATATTTTATATGTCAACATTTTGGCCCCAGTGATATTTAAACAATCAAACCACTCAATTATCAATCAACACATCATATATGATAATATATGTGAAAACTAACAAATAATAATATTTTTGAGGAATCCAGTTGGATCCGTCCAACCTGTTTTCCTGCATCCACAAACATTAGTCAACAAAAATAATACCCATCCTGCTGTGAGGCAGGATATCGTGGTATAGAAGGTCATCCGCTATCATAGCGTGGGGGGTGTAGGGTCATCCGCTAATGATACTGCGGGCATCCGCTAATGGTACTGCAGGAATATCCAACCACCAATATATTTATAATAGCACACCAAGCCTAAATAACAAATATATTTAAGATGCACAAAAATATTAAATGCAACCAAACAAGCAACAAACATTTATTTTTAACTGATAAAAATAATTCTAAATAAAAGGTGAGTGAGATTTACTCACCATGATTTTTATTTGCTGAATATCTGATTTAAATTCCATAGCACACGCTATTTTATTCTATTGGATTTCGAGCTGCATTTGCAATTTAGCAAAATTCCAGTAAGTGCGATATCCATTCGGTACGACTCCTATACGTAGGCAACGATAATGTGAATCAACCCAAACAACCATGTTTGATTTTTAGACCTAGGAAATATTTTCTATTTATAAAAGTTTGAATATGTAACTAAACACTCTTAATTAATTTAATTAACAAACCCTCCTCCTTCTTTTATTTTCATGAATTAAGTAAATTGATTTTACCTTAATCTGAGCATACAATTTCACCGACTAAGATAAATAAATCAAAACTAAATTAGCATTATTTTATTTACCTTCTTCCTAATTCTCCACCTGTAGAAGATGATCTCCCTCTTGATATTACTAATTTATCCCACTACCGAATCCTTTAGCATAAGAAAATCGAACTCATCCAGTACAAACATTGCTCGCTGTCCAAAACTATCCCATCCTAACGGCAGTCATTCACTGAAGGTAGCGACTTTGGCCACTTCGCTTGCTACAGACATCGAACCTCTCCTCTAAATCCTCCATTACGGATTCAGGAAGACCCACACAAACCCTTTTCCAGAGATCGCAACCTCCTCCTGATCTGACAAACCCTAAATCGTTGTTCGAGTTCGAACAATTTGAACTCACATCGCACAAAAATTGCGATCAACTTTGAGGTCAAGCTCCACCTCAAACAAACTCCATCGCACAACTAGAAAGCTCATGGGAAAAAACACGACGCCCTTCCAGATGTTGGTGCGAAGATTCCTAAAGCCGGAACCCATGAATTTCACGAACAGGGTAACCTTCCACACCACTAACTCAACCTCAAAGTCCCGTAACCCCCTCTTAATCGACGCACGATGCTATCCTTAGGTCACTGTTCGAATGTCAAGTGCTCGGGATTTGATCGAGCCCTAATTGGTATCCGAAATCATTGATCTCGAATTTTGTTTTGAAGGAATCAAAAATCAATTTATCTATTAATTCAAAGGAGCGATTTTGAAGAATTAATGGACGGGTTTCGATTTATTATGAAGGGAGAAATCACAACTTTTGATTTGAGAAGAGGAAAAGGAGAACAAGGTAATCGCAATTTATAGATGGTAAATACTTCAGCATGAAGGAATTACATGTGCATAGGGTACAAATGGAAGTACACCAAATTAAATACGATTTCTTTATTAATTAATTTGATTTTATTTAAAAAGATTTTTTTGTTTTCTTTTTAAATAGATACCGATTCGATTCTTCGATTTGATTTGATCTTATCCATTGAAATATCTCAAGGTTCACACACGAACCGCTATTTTAACGTAACCACTGTCGTTTAAATGTTATAACGCTATTCTGAACTGAACAATATTTATTTTGAAATTTAATTTGAACATATATACCATATTGAATTAATATAATATAATTTAAATCCAGAACAAATGTAACAGCCCACATCCATTAGAGTCACTCACAAAGGGAATGCACTAAGTTCTGTGAAGCATTATAGGTAAAAGATGTAGATAAATTACAAGACAAACAAATTTAAAATAGCGGAAAATAAAACTTTACTTTATTGATAAAATAGTTTGTACAACAATTGTTTTCCAATACCAGAGTATCTGTCTTACATAAAATAAAGAAGCATAAAATAACATTTATATTCCCTAATGTAGCATAAGCCAGCGATTGCAGCGGAAAAGAGAGTCTGAAGCGATATATCCAAGAGTCTTCAAGCTTGGAAAGAGTAACAGTCCATACTAAGCAGAGCTATTCCCCTCCCTGACTACCTGGGGGGAGGGGAACAGAAGAAAAGAAGACGAAAGAAAAACAGAGTCAGACATAAAGCCTGAGTAAGTCCAGTGGCTTTTAGCATGCGAACAGGATAAAGTTCATGACAGGAGTAAACTGGAAAATGGGACAGTACCAGAATAACAGACTAATATAAACCAAAGCAAGACAGTTTAAACCGAATATACTATCACACCCCATTCTATATCTCTGTGCCACCTAACTAGTATCCCAACTAGTAATCTGTATAAAGATGATAACGTGATCCCAATCCCTATAATTGTGGTTGCCTTTTGGTGTACATTTATTATTTATTACCTAGATCTAATCTAGGGTTTTCTTATCAAGCGCTTTCTAGACTTAACCAGGGTTTACACGACCAAGATCCAACTAGGGTTTATGTTACCTATTGAACGCTTCTCGGATTCAGGGTTTATGCCACCTAGGTCCAACTAGGGATTATGCTACCTGTCGAACGATCCCTTATTCCCACGTATGTATCGCGAATCGTTTTTCGATGTCTAGACGCACATGTTCACTATGTGTGCAGCCCGAGTCCCATGACAGGGCTAAATAAGAAATTACGGAACTCGATCGGGAGCTTTAGGTTATCTTCCGATGCAGATGACAAGGTCTATTTTTCTACCAGTGGCTATGGTCCCACGTGACCCCTCCCTCAACTAATGAAAGGCAATCCAAGAAAATCAAGCACGAGAACTATACTCCTGCCACCTATGCCCCCACTTTCCTATTGGCCAGCCTCACCCATAACTAGATAGCAAGTATATGGTCTGTTGGGAGTTCTCTGCCTTTCCACATGCATACTACGATTGACTAAAGATGGTAGGTAGTCGACGACGTGCTATCACAGGGCTAAACTAGGTATCGCCGACCCACGCTGATCCACCCTAGCCTTTAGGTTGCTCATACTGCAACCAAGGCATACCCTTGGTTCTTCTACCGCAGACCTTAACCTCTGTGAGCCAAGGCGGATCATCAGCGACCTCACAGAGGGATACCAAGTGTACCCTCACGTCCCCCGAAGCTACGTGCTTCTAAACCCAGTCCGTTGGAGCCATTTTCGAAATCAGATAAACGTTGCTCCTCCTCATGTACTTGTTAAGCGATGATCTACCATATCGGGTTATTCATCTATTATGGACCGGCTCGGTTTTCTTAACTAAGAATTATTACTTAGTTGTTCTCAACTAAGGTTTACCACGTAGTTCCTTTTCCCATAAATCTTGTTAACTAAGGTTTATCACTTAATTTCTTTAACTGGGGATTTCAACTTAGCTCCCGTTCTCGATTGTTTCTTAACTAAGGTTTACTACTTAGCCCTCTTTCTCATCAAGTTGGATTGGTTAAGTGTCACTAGTCAATTCAAGTTAGCTTAACCTATTCCTTTGTCATATTAAACTGGCTAAGTGTTATCAGTAGTCCATGTTGACTTAACCCTATCACAAACCAAGTTATATTGGTTAAGTATATCTTATTACTTAACCCTACCCATTTATCTTGTATTGGTTAAGTGTCCCTTTTAACCTAACCTTGCCCATCTGTTTTAACTAACATGTTATAACGGTTAAGTGTTCCCTTAGTTAACTTAACCCTAACATCCGTTTAATTAACATGTTCTAATGGTTAAGTATTGTCCCTTCATGCTTTAACTTAACCCTATTCATTTATCACACTACGATGGTTAAGTGTATTAATTTTACTTAACCTCAACCTCTAGTCTAGTTAACATGTTAAATTGGCTAAGTGTATTAACTTTACTTAACCCCACCTTTTAATCTAGTCAACATGTTAATTTGGCTAAGTGTATTAAATTTACTTAACCCTACCAATCTTAGCATAGCTTTAATTGTCTTATTAAAGCACCAACCACTCACATTAGATAGGTATTGTTGTGGTTGCCTGTATGCCGGTCGGTTCCGGGAAGTCTTACACCACAACTCAGTCTAACCTCGGGTCTTTATTGGGCTCAATGCCTTAACCTCTCACATTAGATAGGTATTGTTGTGATTACTGGACAGCCGGGCGGGTCCAGGCAGGTTTACATCACAACTCAATCCAACTTCGGGTTAAGCATATTCGTATTGTCTAAATTTACATTTTAATTATGTAAATTATTCATGTCACATATTTTATTTCAAAACTAACAGTGTATAAATTTACACCATTCATGGCCTTAACCAATTTCATGGTTTTGGGCCCACCTATGTATTAACATGTTTTAAATTAATAATTTATACTGTTTCATACCATAAATCACCTATGTGATTATTGGCCAATTTATGTCAAGTTCCCTATAATTAAGTTTTTACCCAACATTACCCCCGTCTAAATATAAGGCTAACAACTTAGCCTAATTTACCGTTCGCATGATTTCACATAAAGTATTAGGCTAATAACTTAGCCTAATTTAACATTCACAAAATTGGCATGAAATCAACATTAACTATGAACTTGCAATTTTTGACAAAATCAACACGAACATAAACATATAGGTGTGAACTTGCAACTTTAACATGTACATAGGTGTGAACTTGCAACTTTAACATAATCAACATAAACATGTACATAATTAGCAACCATCATAGGTTCATGAATTAACAACTTAATTAACGACTTGCATAGGTTCATGAATCTCAACCTAACAACTTGCATAGGTTCGTAAATCTACAACATAATTAAGTTAACATATAGGAACATGTATGAACTTGCAATATGTATGTATAACATAGATCTAACAATAAACTTTTATAAATCATATGAATCATAAACGGATCTTTTAACATGGATCCAATTATAAGTTTTCACTTGCATAAGAATTTGTGAATATTGATCTATTCTAATCATGTAGGTACAATTGGTTTAACATAAACATATACACATAGAACCTACATGAATCATATACATATATGTGTAAATCTTACTTGCAACCTATAACTTGCATAAGCACATATATCGATCTAACAGTATACATACAATTCGCATAATAGATAATGGATCCAATCACCACAAACATTCAAATTATCACGATAAACAAAACCAAAACAACATCGTCTATATTTTACAATACTGATATAATTCCATATTACAATTTACATCAAATCATGTCTTAATCATATTCTCATCTAAAGAGTCACTATACTTATAACGATCGATGAACTTGAGTTCTGGATTCTGAGTTCTGAAACTGGGATGCTTTCCTTTGGGTAGATAAACGTTTTTTTGATTCTTAGTTTTAATTAGATTTGTTCTAGCTTTGTTTGTCTTTAAGCTTTAGGCGGCGGCCATTCCAAGCTATCTTACAGTAGCGTGACGGCTCGAAGTTTAATTGTGTGAATTAGGTTAAGAGCTAGGTTGTATATATAGAATTTTAGGATTAATTTAGGTCGTTTGATTAACCTTAGAAATGACCACAACAGTTCTGTCAAGATAGAATTATCCTATTGACTCAGCAATGAGTCAGAAATGAATCAGCATTGACTCAGCATATTAAATGTTCATTTTTTTTTCTTTTTATCTATCTTCCCAATCACCCATTTTCACACTAAACCACTTTTTGAACTGCGTTCACACTAGGCTATTTTAAGTCATTCCCCTAAAACAAAAATAGGGCGCTGGCGGGGATCGAACTCTGTACCTCTTGTATGCAAGTCAAGTGTTCCAACCAAATAAGCTACTAAGTCTTTTGCTTACAAAAGTTAGAACAATGCTAAACATTACTCTTTTCTCATTCCTCTTTTTTCATGTTTTGCTGCAATATTTAATTTAAGCATATCCTTTTCATACGGAGTCCAATTTACGCAAACTCGGACTCTATCTCAAGAAAAATGTCGAGACAAACGCAATGGCTTAACCCGTTTCCCTTAATTCTTCTTCTAAAATTTAATTATACTTTAATTTGTGAAACTTAATGTTACAGAATTACGGGGTGTTACATTCTCCCCTTCTTAAAAGGATTTCGTCCCCGAAATCTTCAAGTTAGGAAGAATGTGTCCTACCATCCAATCACCCATCTACTCAACCATTCAATCACAAGCATTCATTGTCCTTAAAAAGATTTCTAAATGCTTTCATATTTATATGCATAGTGTGTGTATATGTCTTTATCTAATGCAAAATCACGTGGTCTACTGATTCAGTTGACCTCCTTAATGTGAATGATGTCAGTGCCATGCATCCAATCATGTATGCAATCCTAATGATACATATCATTTCTATATGAGTGCCCAACCATTCACTCAAATGCAACGTCCATATGATAACACATTGAGTTCAATCTGTAAACAAATACATATATGAGAATGCAATATGAAAGTGACTGAGTTGTTCTAGCGCCTATGATGTGTATATGCATTCACGAGCAACCACTTACAACAATCAATCATAACATGTTTCAAATACGTGTTTACATCCATTGGCTTCTACCTAAGGATCGATGATACGTCCTAGAGGATGTACCTTAAAAGCTAGAAAGTGTGCATAAATTCCTAGAAAAAGAGATCAGGGATATACCCTTAAGAAAAAGGGTATGATGCTCGTGTCTAGTCTCCAATCTTATATGTCGCACCTTCTTGAGCTTCACTATACGGTACCTTATCTAATTTAACTTATGATTGCGAAGCTTCTTCACCTCCATTTCCAAGATAAACAGATGTTAACCTTGACACTAGTGTATATACTAAGATGATTAGAGATCTCTCCTCTACTTAGCTTATCCATCACATTACAAATCCGAGGGTTTAAAGCTAAAGGTTTCTATATACATTTTACCTCTCTTAAGGTCAGTCTTTCTTCCTACCTAGGGCACCTTCCATAATTATTCATCTCCCACCTTTATCATCCTTGTGTAATATGTTTACAATTCTTCTCTAAAGATACCTCTATCGCACAAAGAACCCTACATAGCTTGGAAGAAAATTAGCCACAGGTGAAACTACCGCGACTATAGATGGAAGTCGGGCACTGCTTCGCCCTTCGATAGGTATCGTAGTCTTATCAAGCTTACGGAACCATGCTGCGATAAGTTTACCTCCCAGAAAGCCAGGAGCCCCGAAGACTCAAGAAAGAAGGGGACAAGAATTCAAACAGAGAATCAGAAGATAGTGCGTATGGCTTTGGGCAATATGCCTTTAAACCAAATATTTTCTTTTGAAAATGCTTCTTATTTTAAAACCGTTTTGAAAATAATTTTTCAAATCTTTTATCTGATCCGGTAACCTTCAGCTCTGATACCACGTGTAACACCGCACGTCCGTTAGAGTCACTCACAAAGGGAATGCACTAAGTTCTATGAAGCATTATAGGTAAAAGATGCAGATAAATTACAAGACAGACAAATTTAAAACAGCGGAAAATAAAATTTTACTTTATTGATAAAATAGTTTGTACAACAATTGTTTTCCAATACCAGAGTATCTATCTTACATAAAATAAAGAATCATAAAATAACATTTATATTCCCCAATGTAGCATAAGCCAGCCATAGCAGCGGAAAAGAGAGTCTGAAGCGATATATCTAAGAGTCTTCAAGCTTGGAAAGAGTAACAGTCCATACTAAGCAGAGCTATTCCCTCCCTGACTACCGGGGGAGGGACAAAAGAAGACGAAAGAAAAACAGAGTCAGACATAAAGCCCGAGTAAGTCTAGTGGCTTTTAGCATGCGAACAGGATAAAGTTCATGACAGGAGTAAACTGGAAAATGAGACAGTACCAAAATAACAGACTAATATAAACCAAAGCAAGACAGTTTAAACCGAATATACTATCACACCCCATTCTATATCTCTGCACCACCTAACTAGTACCCCAACTAGTAATCTGTATAAAGATGATAATGTGAACCCAATCCCTGTAATTGCGGTTGCCTTTAGGTGTACATCTATTATTTATTACCTAGATCTAATCTAGGGTTTTCTTATCGAGCGCTTTCTAGACTTAACCAGGGTTTACACTACCTAGATCCAACAAGGGTTTATGTTACCTATTGAACGCTTCTCGGATTCAGGGTTTATGCCACCTAGGTCCAACTAGGGATTATGCTACCTGTCGAACGATCCCTTTTTCCTACGTATGTATTGCAAATCGTTTTTCGATGTCTAGATGCACATGTTCACTATGTGTGCAGCCCGAGTCCCGTGACAGGGATAAATCAAGAAATTACGGAACTCGGTCGAGAGCTTTAGGTTATCTGCCGATGCAGATGCTAAGGTCTGTTTTTCTACCAGTGGTTATGGTTCCACGTGACCCCTCCCTCAACTAATGAAAGGAAATCCAAGAAAATCAAGCACGAGAACTATATTCCTGCCACCTATGCCCCCACTTTCCTATTTGCCAGCCTCACCCATAACTAGATAGCAAGTATATGGTCTGTTGGGAGTTCTCTGCCTTTCCGCATGCGTACTACGATTGACTGAAGATGGTAGGTAGTCGACGACGTGCTATCACAGGGCTAAACTAAGTATCGCCGACCCACGCTGATCCACCCTAGCCTTTAGGTTGCTCATACTGCAACCAAGGCATACCCTTGGTTCTTCTACCGCAGACCATAACCTCTGTGAGCCCAGGCGGATCATCAGCAACCTCACAGAGGGATACCAAGTGTACCCTCACGTCCCCCGAAGCTACGTGCTTCTAAACCCAGTCCGTTGGAGCCTTTTTCGAAATCAAATAAACGTTGCTCCTCCTCATGTACTTGTTAAGTGATGATCTACCATATCGGGTTATTCATCTATTATGGACCGGCTCAGTTTTCTTGACTAAGAATTATTACTTAGTTGTTCTCAACTGAGGTTTACCACTTAGTTTCTTTTCCCATAATTCTTGTTAACTAAGGTTTATCACTTAGTTTCTTTAACTGGGGATTTCAACTTAGCTCCCGTTCTCGATTGTTTCTTAACTAAGGTTTACTACTTAGCCCTCTTTCTCATCAAGTTGGATTGGTTAAGTGTCATTAGTCAATTCAAGTTAGCTTAACCCATTCCTTTGTCATATTAAACTGGCTAAGTGTTATCAGTAGTCCATGTTGACTTAACCCTATCACAAAACAAGTTATATTGGTTAAGTATTTCTTATTACTTAACCCTACCCATTCATCTTGTATTGGTTAAGTGTCCCTTTTAACCTAACCTTGCCCGTCTATTTTAACTAACATGTAATAACGGTTAAGTGTTCCCTTAGTTAACTTAACCCTAACATCCGTTTAATTAACATGTTCTAATGGTTAAGTATTGTCCCTTCATGCTTTATCTTAACCCTATTCATTTATCACACTATGATTGTTAAGTGTATTAATTTTACTTAACCCCACCTCTAGTCTAGTTAACATGTTAAATTGGCTAAGTGTATTAATTTTACTTAACCCCACCTTTTAATCTAGTCAACATGTTAATTTGGCTAATTGTATTAAATTTACTTAACCCTACCAATCCTAGCTTATCTTTAATTGTCTTATTAAAGCACCAACCACTCACATGAGATAGGTATTGTTGTGGCTGCCTGTATGCCGGTCGGTTCCGGGCAGTCTTACGCCACGACTCAGTCTAACCTCGGGTCTTTATTGGGCTCAATGCCTTAACCTCTCACATTGGATAGGTATTGTTGTGATTTACTGGACAGCCTGGCGGGTCTGGGTAGGTTTACATCACAACTCAATCCAACTTCGGGTTAAGCATATTCGTATTGTCAAAATTTACATTTTAATTATGTAAATTATTCATGTCACATATTTTATTTCAAAACTAACGGTGTATAAATTTACAACATTCATGGCCTTAACCAATTTCATGGTTTTGGGCCCACCTATGTATTAACATGTTTTAAATTAATAATTTATACCGTTTCATACCATAAATCACTTATGTGATTATTGGCCAATTTGTGTCAAGTTCCCTATAATTATATTTTTACCCAACGTTACCCCCGTCTAAATATTAGGCTAACAACTTAGCCTAATTTACCGTTCGCATGATTTCACATAAAGTATTAGGCTAATAACTTAGCCTAATTTAACGTTCACAAAATTGGCATGAAATCAACATTAACTATGAACTTGCAATTTTTGACAAAATCAACATGAACATAAACATATAGGTGTGAACTAGCAACTTTAACATGTACATAGGTGTGAACTTGCAACTTTAACATAATCAACATAAACATGAACATAATTAGCAACTTGCATAGGTTCATTAATTAACAACATGATTAACAACTTGCATAGGTTCATGAATTAACAACTTAATTAACGACTTGCATAGGTTCATGAATCTCAACCTAACAACTTGCATAGGTTCATAAATCTACAACATAATTAATTTAACATATAGGAACATGTATGAACTTGCAATATGTATGTATAACATAGATCTAGCAATAAAGTTTTATAAATCATATGAATCATAAACGGATCTTTTAACATGAATCCAATTATAAGTTTTCACTTGCATAAGAATTTATTAATATTGATCTATTCTAATCATATATGTGTAAATCTAACTTGCAACCTATAACTTGCATAAGCACATATATCGATCTAACAGTATACATACAATTCGCATAATAGATAATGGATCCAATCACCACAAATATTCAAATTATCACGATAAACAAAACCAAGACAACATCATCTATATTTTACAATACTGATATAATTCCATATTACAATTTACATCAAATCATGTCTTAATCATATTGTAAGGACCCGTAACTTCCCCGTGGAGGAAGCGCGGATACTTTGAGAACAGGACAAAAGAGAACGCAGACGGAAGAACATTTCATTGTTATTACAACAATTCCATCAGATACAAGAATATACAGAGTATAAATGAATAAATTACATTCAACGAATATCAGAGATTTAAATTACATTTAAATACATCGCAGCGGAAAATAATACAAAAGCACAACTGAAAGTGATACACGGATACAGAGCTTTCCGAGCATCGTTTCAGCTGTAAATCAGGACCCTGTGAATATAAATCTGCAAAACCAAAACTACTAGCTGCCCGTGTGGAAAATAGGGGCACCCAGAGTTTAGGTTAAAACAATAAACTCCAGGTCAGTCATGTGACTGGTGTGAGAACTAAAACAGTTATTAATCTTTATTTTTAAAGTTCGGTAAATCAAGGGACCACGCCGTATAACACGGAACGGGTTTCCTCCCAAGAATACCAGTGCATAGAACAAACAGCGCAATGCTAAATAGAGGAAAATGAAGCTGTTATAAGACCCA
The DNA here is from genome assembly GCA_030737875.1 of Allium sativum. Classification (NCBI taxonomy): domain Eukaryota; kingdom Viridiplantae; phylum Streptophyta; class Magnoliopsida; order Asparagales; family Amaryllidaceae; genus Allium; species Allium sativum. The sequence goes on from CM060926.1 coordinate 613,927,381, forward strand.
GGTCCCATCACACAATGCAACGCAAGCCGGAGGATAGGGTTTTTACCTTATAACAGCCAAAGCATGCTTGATACGTTTAAAACACATTATTTGATACTATTATAGGTGTATAGTGTCAAAACAATTCAATCATAAATATCAATCACAGGCGGCATGGGTACCATCTATCATGTCGCCATACTAGTTCTACAATTAAAACCGCAATATCACGTATTGGAAATTGGATTTCCGTCATGAGTCGAGGCAAGGGGCAAGCTCCTCTCCGCGTTCGAGACACTCTAGCAAATGCCTCAGGACCCCACTATGATCCTTTGGACCTCCAAGGCCAGTCCTCTCTTACTTTTGAGGATTGGCAATTCCTGAACACACGTTTCCGGTCCTTACAGACCTATATCCGAGGCGCCTCGTATCCAACAACCACACAAGTGAAAAGTATATAAATGTCAAGGCTGGTAGGTCACTGACACCACCATAGCTAGAAAGAAACATCGTGCACTCCTTGGGTCCGTATCCCGTTTTAGACTCATACCGAGGTGTGAGGCTCGCGAGTTCACGTTATACACAAAGCTATGCCACACAGGCCGTGCTTTGATCATCAACCACAAGACTTTGCTTTTCAACAGAAGCCTTGATCAATTGCCACTTACGCGTGCCACTATGGCAATTCACAACATGCGACTGATGTCCATCGATATACAACCTCTGAGCTCGTACGTCTCAGAGAAGGGCGTTAAGCAAGAGAATAAATTCTCCGCCGCCAAACAGATGTATATTTAATAGAGATCAATCAACACAGAATAAAGTCCAATGTCAGACACACAATCCATTTACAAGTTCGCTCTGGGTCTGAACAAAACCGGAGGCACTTTCCTCGCATATCCATCCATCTCCAAGTACGTCTGGATGATCACCAACTGTTTCCCTCATCATGGGTGTACAGCCCAATCAAGATCATCAGTAATCATCCAAACTATGTGAAGACTTCCGGTCTTCGATCACCGTCTTCATCTTCGACATCTCGTCGAATCGGTTATTCAAAATGGGTATAACCCGGCCTTTCTGAATAACCCACGTATATAATAAACAAATGTTACACAAACACAACGAACACCTCATTCCAATTCAGAATATTCTTTTATTCACAAAATCACATTCTTAGGGAAGGGTTCCCATTAATTTTATCCAAGATAAATTCTTCTAAATTTATTCTTTAATCTTCCTTGGGATATCATTTCAAACTAGTCGGGATTAGCGAACCACACCGAAGTAATTATTTATTTTATTTCCCAATCCCAACCTATTCATCCCCTGGAGCAAAACTGGTGATATTCCATTCCTACCACCACGGTGCTATCGGTAAAATTAATTACCATTTCACGTTCAAATCTAATTAAAGATTTAACTATCGCATTGGAGCAAAACTGGTGGTACTCCATTCTCGATCACCTTTCTGATTTGATAATGGAAATTATCAATTCACATTTCAATCTAATTAAAGATTCATTAAAACTCCACTTAGTTTTAATCTTCTCAAAAATCAACATCCTACCTTTAACTGGGTTAAAGAACCAATGTCATATAAAACATGATTCACGATAAACCCAAATCACATTTGATATTAAATACAAGGCTTTGAATAGAAAATATATCGGCTTATATTCAATATCCAATTCTGAAACCAACAAACATCATATTTGAAATAACGATATAAAATATATCTTTCAAATTCCCATAACAATATCTGTATAGTCACGAAATCCAGTGTCGAAATATTCCGAAGATAATTTCGATTCAACTCCAGTCCAATCCACGTATTGGGAATATTGATTATTTTTAAAATCACTTTCAAATTCAATTTATTTATTTCAAAAATAAATTGATTTTAATTCTAGTTTAAAACTAGTTCATTTCGACAAAAATCTATTTTATCTTTTCAAATATGGAATTTTTCAGCCCAGTTCTTTCCAATTCACATATTATGATTTTACACAAATTATTAATATTTTTAATAATTTGATCAAGGCCCGTGCAGTCGATTTCCATCAACGGCCATCGAACTGCGCTTACAGCGACCTTTTTCAAATTTGATTTGGACATAATTCCAAATCCAACTGTTGGATTTCAAATTTCTAATATTCATTGGAAATCTCTTTTCGATACGAACCCAACGGTTCCAGTTTTAGGAGAATCCGACGGTCGGATCTCCCGCAACGTCAATTCGAAGTCAATGGTCGAAATTCACGAGCTGCCGCGGCGTGGCGCGTTCTATTCCGGCCATTATATATATAATATATATATATGTATATATATTATATATATTTCGTCGATTTCCTTTTTAAAACGTATTTTATAAATCGTTTTAAATTTGTTTTCAAAACCATTTCAACTTCTTTTCAAATTCAAATCAAAATTGAATTTTTCCTTAGAAATTCGATTTAAATTCATTTCAAATTGATTTCAATTCAAATCGATTTTTAATTCAATTTCAGTTCGTTTTCAGTTTCATTCAATTTCAATTCGAATTCATTTCTATTCACTTTCAATTCGAATTCATTTCTATGCACTTTCAATTCGAATTCTAATTCTTTTCAAAATATCAGATTTTGAAATCACTTTCGATATTCATTGTAAAATGAATAAAATCGATATAAATATCGTTCACGTCAAAATGGCGTCAATCTAATCAACACGGCTTTATATATTTCAATAAATTCGCTATTCTATTCAACAAATGAATACATATATTCCATTCAACACATGAATCTATATTTCTTTCAACACACGACCAATCTCAACACATGAGTACTGTCAACACACGACTATTTTTATATTCAACACATGAATTTTCTTTTATGATATTCATTATTTTCCCGATTGGAATGAGGCCCAATCAATCACTATATAATGTTAATTATATGGATTCCATACACCACATGTATATAATAGCAATGATAAACAATCAACCATCATCCAAGATGCACCACACAACTGCACAAGAATCAAATATAAATAATTAACGCTTACACAGCCTGTCGACCAACCGATCGACACACAACTAAATAATTGGGATTAGTGTACGCTAAATTTCATCCCAACACCCGTGTAGGGTTTCAAATCAACAAACACAGATTTTTATTTGTGCAGTTGGGCGATGTGTAAAATTTATCGACCCAATCAATATTAGTCAAAACAGTGTATATAAACAAATCGGCCGATTTGTTTATAAATATTTATTTATTCACATTCACGTTAAAAATTATATTTTTAACGCTAATTAATTTATTTCAACACATCTATATTTTATTATCGATTTCACATCAACATCACAAACAATTTTCACAACACTTCAATCAAACAAACAAGCCATCCATGGTCTGTGGATGATGGGTGTCCGGTGCTACTAAACACCGTCTGCATCCTAGTATATATATATATAACTAGAAAAAAGAGAATTTAGAGTGAGAAGTTCTCACCGATAGCTATCCCAACTCCACGACGCTTCTTTTATAGAAATCTTCGTCGTTCTCGCCTTTTGTCACTTTCGTTGCCCGTATTCACTACATATATAAAAATCACATTTTTATATTATTGCCATGTATATAAAAATCATATTTTTATAATTACTCCATATGGATAAAAATTCTATTTTTACATCGCTACTATATAGATAAAAATTATATTTTTATATCGCTATTATATAGATAAAAATTCTATTTTTACATCGTTACTATATAGATAAAAATTCTATTTTTACATCGTTACTATATAGATAAAAATTCTATTTTTACAACGGTGTTCATATAATAAAGATTATATTTTTATCACGCTATTCTCTATATAAAGATTTCGCCTTTTCAAATATAAAGATTTCACCTTTTCAAAAATAAAGATTTCACCTTTTTAAATATAAAATTTCACCTTTTCAGAAAATAAAGATTTCACCTTTTCAAAAATAAAGATTTCACCTTTTCAAAAAATAAAGATTTCGCCTTTTTTTATCTATAAAGATTTCGCCTTTTTTATCTATAAAGATTTCACCTTTTTTATCTATAAAGATTTCACCTTTTTTTATCTATAAAGATTTCGCCTTTTTTATCTATATAATATAAAAATCATATTTTTAATACTTCTATTTTATAAAAAATCATATTTTTAATATGTTACTAGTATAAAAATTATATTTTTAACTTCTCTATATTATGAAAATTATATTTTTATTCTCTTCACCATATAAAAAAAACTGGTTTTATAAAATATGTTTTAAACAAAACCAAATTCAGATTTAGAAATAAAATCAAAATAAATAAGTTAAAGAAGCTTATAGCATACAAGGGGGCGGTTTTCACTGTTGCCGGAGGTTGGAGGGGTCGGCGGGGTCGTGTGGGTGGCGCAGCACTCGAGGTGGCGGCGTTCGGGTCCCACAGCGACGTATTGGGGTTGGCTCGTCGATTTGGGGCTGAGGGTTTCAATCGAGAAAAGGGGAAATAGGAGAGAGGAGAGGAGGGAGGCTGCGGAGGAGGCGCTGCTCCGCCACCTGCGACGGCGCGGTGGTCCATCACGGAGGGGCGACGATCGTCGCTCCTCCCCTTTTTTTTTGATCTGATTTGATCGATCGTGAGTGGGGGAGGAGAGAGATAAGAGGGGGGTCAGGGGGTTATTTATAAATATATTATTTTTAATTTTAAAAACCAAAAAGTAACTTTTTCATTCGAACTCGAAACGAAGCCCACCGCCTGTCGTCCAAAGTGTATTACCCCCATTCCGAACACAATGGGATATGTATCTTAGGCTGATTTGATCATTTCGATCAGTTTTCGTCAAAATCAACATATAACTCTATATATTGAATTTGAACGCACATTTCAAATTACCGGGGCCACATACTAACTCGAAAAATTCCAGAAAAATATTTTCTAACTTCGTATTGACGATACGGTCCTAACAAAACTAGTTTCGTTGAATTCTGAGACCATTGGAAAAATGGCCATTTTCCAGTCGATTAAATTCAACTGAAATGGTCAAAACACGTTTTCCTTTGCCACGCTCACATATTGATTCGAAAAATTATGAAATTTGAACCCTAGCAATAATTTGACATCACGGATCCAGCAAAAGTGGTTTCGTCGAAATCCGAGGTCGTTTGCAAAATTCCCATTTTTAAGGGCCCAAATTCCATAGCGACTATTCAGAATTTTCAACTGGACATATCTTTTGATTCCCGCTATGAAATTTCGATTTTCCGGATTCGTTGGAAAGATATAATCAAATAGATCCTATTATTTTTGGTTTCACTAAAATCCGGTTTGTTTTGCACCCGGTATATCCAATTGAAGTTTGAAATCGAATTATCGAACTACCGCGCCATTTTCAATTCTATTTATAATTATATTTAATTATTTATATTCTAACGACGACGTATATAATATAAATGTTCTAATTACATTCAAAATAAATTTCTCGTCGATATTATTTAAAATAATCTATTTTAAATATTCAAAATTCGCTAAAATTGCCAAAATAAATTTTTTAAACTGGCCCAGATTTTCGGGTTGTTACACATATTCTTATCTAAAGAGTCACTACACTTACGACGATCGATGAACTTGAGTTCTGAAATTGGGATGCTTTCCTTTGGGTAGATAAACGTTGTTTTGTTTCTTAATTTTGAATTAGATTTGTTCTAGCTTTGTTTGTCTTTAAGCTTTAGGCGGCGGCCATTCCATGCTATCTTACTGCAGCGTGACGGCTCCAAGTTTAATTGTGTGAATTAGGTTACGAGCTAGGTTGTATATATAGAATTTTAGGATTAATTTAGGTCATTTGATTAACCCTAGAAATGACCACAACCGTTCAGTCAAGATAGAATTATCCTATTAACTCAGCAATGAGTCAGAAATGACTCAGCATTGACTCAGTATATTAAATGTTCATTTTTTCTTCTTTTTATCTATCTTCCCAATCACCCATTTTCACACTAAACCACTTTTTGAACTGCGTTCACACTAGGCTATTTTAATTCATTCCCCTAAAACAAAAATAGGGCGCTGGCGGGGATCGAACTCTGTACCTCTGGTATGCAAGTCATGTGTTCCAACCAAATAAGCTACTAAGTCTTTTGCTTACAAAAGTTAGAACAATGCTAAACATTATTCTTTTCTCATTCCTCTTTTTTCATGTTTTGCTGCAATATTTAATTTAAGGATATCTTTTTCATACGAAGTCCAATTTACGCAAACTCGGACTCTATCTCAAGCAGAATTTTGAGACGAACGCAATGGAGTAACCCATTTCCCTTGATTCTTCTTCTAAAATTTAATTATACTTTAATTTGTGAAACTTAATGTTATAGAATTATAGGGTGTTACAACAAATCATTTTCTACATAATAAATTATTATTCTCTTTTTTAATTCAAATAAAATTCATATAAATCATTTTGACTGAAACACCCCACCTCCGTTAGGGTCACTCTCAAAGGGAATGCCCTAATTTTGGTGGAGGTTTATAAGTACAAGTCACAGATATACAAGACAGATATAAGAACACATATTTGTAAACAGCGGAAGAACAACAAACTTTATTTCATAAAGTCAAATACGTGTTACAACAACATCCTTTCCAAAAACATAACATAACACTTCATAATCTGTCTTGAGTACATTATTTTTAAAGAAGCATAAATAAAACATAGACAAACTGCCAAAGCCCCATAGTGGATTGTCCAAAGCCATAGTTCAAAACAGGAAAGTCCAAGCAATACATTTCTCTTCTTCAAGCTGGATGTTGAGGTAGGTCAAGCTGCTGTGTTCCCTCCCTGAGGACCTGGGGGGGAAACGGAAGAAAGAAGACGAAAGGAAAATAGAGTCAGACATAAAGCCTGAGTAAGTCTAGTACTACTTTGTCTATGAATAAAGAACTGGGTATGATAAGTAAAACAGGAAGTGGGCAATATTATAAACTTGGTCAAGTTATCTAGGGTCGAATATACTATCGTACCCCGAATTAATCTCTGAACCCATATAAACTAGTTTCCAATTTGCACCCCAAAATCAGGGTGAGGTGATCCATTCTACGATGATCGGCTCCTACTCGCAAAGTTACATGTGTCTTACGGCCCCCGATGTCTGTAGTTACCTATGCTGGTCCCACCATGGGGTGTATCAAGTCCCATAGTGGCAACCCGACACAACCTTAGAGTGCAAAGGTATGCTACTGGTGTCCAGTGCTTTATTTTTCTGCGCCGGAGTGCGTGCACGCCCGCACACCGTTAGAACCTACACTGCTACACCACCGCCGTCGATTTGACCTCTTACAATCAGCCCAGTAATCGTGCCCCACCCTGCCTAGTTTCAGGGTATCCTGATACACCTTCTAGGGTTACTGCTGAAAAGGGTCCCCCGTTACTAGGTTTTCTATCTCTAGCCAACATGCTAAGTTGGTTAAGTGTTTCCTAACCTAACCCCACCAGTCCGTTTAGTTTAGCATGTTCCATTTTGATTAAGTCTTTAGTTCACTTAATCCTATCAAACCTGACTCAGCCTTAATTGTCTTATTAAGGCCCGGACCTCTCACATTAGACAGGTATTGTTGTGGCTGCCTGTTGCCGGTTGGTTCCGGGCAGTCTTACGCCACAACTCAGTCTAACCTCGGGTCCTTGCTGGGCTCCATGTTTAACCTCCCACATTGGATAGGTATTGTTGTGACTACTGGACAGCCGGGCGGTTCCGGGCAGGTTTACATCACAACTCAATCCAACCTCGGGTTAAACACATCGTCTTTTCTACATTTACATATTTTGTCATTCTTCTTTATTTCTTATATGTAAATATTTGCGGCCCATTATTAAGTTAATGGTGTAAAGGTTGCACCAATCATGGGCCCAACCCATACTTGAATTTGGGCCCTTTTTCTTTAGTTTTCATTCATTAAATTAATGTTAACCCAACGTTATTTTCCCCCGTTTTACACGTCCGTTTATATATATTGGGCTTAGCCTTTTAAAGCCTAATTTAGCCATGCGAAAAGGGGAGGCTTATGGCGTATACACAAAGAGGGGAAAGTGAGCGCATGAACTTGCATATGACGTTGGAAAATACATAATAGAAATTGGTGTACTTGCATAGTGGCGACATGTATTTTGGTCATAAAACATAGGTGACATAAATCAAGGCATGTAAACTTGCATAGGGTTAACTACAACATGAACCTATATTCTTATTTAGGCATAATGTCAAACATAAGCATGGCCTAAATATTTCTAGCATAAACATGGCATATTGTCAAACATAAGCATGGCATAAAATACTTCTAGCATGAACATAGCATAATTCAACTTAATCATGTTTAAGCCTAATCACATAACGATGGGATAAACATACTTATGCATAAATATTCCTAAACATGGTGTTTGCTTTAAACTTGCAAAAAGGGATTTTTGAGTCTAACCTAGCCATGTCATCATATAATCCTTTAAAACAAGATAAACTTAATAACGGATTTCAATTATGCCAAATATCATTCCTAGCCATATTCATAAGTTTGTAAAAGCATGACTTAATGCATGGACTATGGTGTCAAAATTCTACATAGTTTCATATGAACTAAAATAACCAAACTTGTTTCAATTACTTGCAAAACGATTTATGCACAAAATATACATCATAATGGCATAATAACAAAGCCTCAAATTTGCATGAATTTCAATTAACTACATACATGTAGCTTCAATATAGATTACACAATTTGCGCAATATTCCAAACGTTTATTTGCATAGAACTACCGCATGTAGTCCTTTATAATGAATACATAATTTTGCACAAATATAAATTACTTCCATTGCCACAATCCAAGCATACACATCAACACAGTTGTTTATTATACCAAAGTAATACTCTACTTACAATGGTTTGATGAATTCTCTAGTTTAGGGATTGAAGACGCAAATTCCTTTGTTGAATTGATTAGCTTTAGGTTGCTTTGAATTGCTTTAGGCCTTAGAACTTTCTTCCTAATCCTCTCTTTAGTTGGCGGCTATTCTTTGTCGTTCCTCAGCAACATGGCGGCTATAATCTTATTTTGAATGAATAGATTAGGGTTTAGTCTAGGGTTGTTTATATAGAGGTTAGGAATTGATTAGGACCCTTGATGTTGCTAGGTTAGATCATAGCCATTCATTAGGAAGAGAGACCAATAAAAACCCGCCACCTAGCCCTAATGACAAAGCAGACCACTGAAATTCGACCACACACCGACCTGGCCAGCCAGGTTGACTGGGCTCGACCAGGTCGACACCCCTGTCGACAGGGCTGTCGACAGCCCTGTCGACATGGGTAGCCCAGGTCGACAGCCCAGTCGACCTGGGTGGCCCAGGCGGCGCTTTTCTGGCCCAATGGGCCCCACTTCGGAATGTTTAATTATTTTAATCTGTTTGAATTTTAAATTTAATTCCAAACTTCCGAAGGCCATATCTTCTTCATACGGACTCCGTTTTTCGAAAACTCGGACTCTATTTCGCGTATTTTTCCGAGACGAACGCAATGGCGTATCCCGTTTCCCTTAGTTCTTTGATTTCAGATTAATTATACTTTAATTTGTTAATTTCACAGTTATAGAATTTTCGGGGTGTTACATTCTCCCCCACTTAAAAGGATTTCGTCCCCGAAATCTTCAAGTTAGGAGGAATGTAAATCCTAACATCCAACCATCCATCTACTCATCCATCAAACACGAGCATCCATTGTCCTTAAAAGATTTCTAATGCTTCATGATCATATGCAAAGTGTGTGTACATGTACTTATCTAATGCAAAATCAGGCGGTCTACTGATTCAGTTGACCTCCTTAATGCGAATTATGTAAGTGCCATGAATCCATTATGTATGCAAATTTTCCTATTCATGATTCTACATGAGTGCACAATCATTCCATGCAAATGCAACATCCACATGACAATACATTAAAATTCAACCCCATATGAAAGCAAACATATATGCATATGCAATATGAAGTGATTGAGCCGATCTAAAACCTAGATTGTGTGTGTATATGCAACCACGAGCAACCACTAGCAATCACTTGCAACCACTTGCAACCATTCATACATAACATGTTTCAACTACATGTTTCCATCCAAAGGTTTTCTACCTAAAGGATACTGTCGAGGAAATATACCTAAAAAGATAGATAGATAAAAGCGCAACTTAAGGAAAAGGAAGATCAAGGATGTACCCTCGAACAGAAAAGGGTAGGCAGTACGGATTTTAGCTTCAGTTTCCCAAGTCGCGTCTCCCTCGGCGTCGCTCCACTGAACTTTGACGAGCTTGACATCACGGTTGCGTAGCTTCTTCACTTCCGTTCCTAAGATGCGGGTTGGAACTCTCCTTATGGTTGCTTCGCGTTCCACTTCGGCCTCTTCGAGGATGTTTGGCTCTACCACTTCAGCTGACTCATGCAGACATTTTCGGAGATGTGAAACGTGAAAAACGTTGTGGACTCCAGCCAACTTCTCGGGTAGCTCTAATCTATAAGCCATTTTCCCAATTTTCTCGATGATAGGGAATGGCCCTACGAATCTTGGCGCTAGCTTTCCTGTGGTTCCAAAACGAACAACGTTTCTTAGTGGTGATACCTTGAGAAAAACTCTGTCTCCAACTTCGAATTCAAGGTCGGTTCTTCTCTTGTCGGCATAGGACTTTTGTCTGTCTTGGGCCGTCTTCATCCTTCTTCGTATTAAGTCTACTTTCTCTGAGGTCTCTCGGATCATGTCTGGTCCAAGTATGAGCTTATCCGTGGACTCCCACCAACAAGTGGGCGATCGACACGGTCTTCCGTATAAAGCTTCGAAGGGCGCCATTCCGATGGTTGCTTGATAGCTGTTGTTGTAGGCGAATTCCACCAAAGGAAGGTGGTCTTCCCATGTCCCTCCGAAGTCGAGGACGCATAGCCTTAAAAGATCTTCCAAAACTCTGTTCACTCTCTCCGTTTGGCCGTCGGTTTGGGGATGATAGGCCGTGCTCAAGCATAGCTGCGTTCCTACTGCTTCCTGCAGATTCCGCCAAAACTCGCTGGTGAAGATGGGGTCTCGGTCACTAACGATGCTAGATGGTATTCCATGGAGTCGCACGATTTCCTTAAGGTAAAGTGATGCTAGGGATGAGGCAGTTCTCTTACTTTTGACAGGTAAAAAGTGGGCGCTTTTAGTAAGCCTATCCACTATTACCCAAATGCTAGTGTTGCCTCTCCTAGACCTAGGCAGCCCATCGATGAAGTCCATTGAGATGCTCTCCCACTTCCACTTTGGGACCTCTAGAGGATGTAGCAGTCCGCCAGGCTTTTTCTGTTCCGCCTTAACCTGTTGGCACACCATGCACTTAGAAACGAATTCTGCCACGTCCTTTTTCATGCCGTTCCAAAAGAAAGTCCTTTTTATGTCTTTGTACATTTTATCTCCGCCTGGGTGTATCGTCATCTTGGAGTGATGTGCTTCCTCGAGAACCTTCTTTATTAAATCGTTTGTCTGTGGGACGCATAGTCTTCCATCTCGCCTAAGCAAACCCTTATCGTCGATGGAGTATCTGTTGAGGTGACTTGAAGTCTCACCCCTAATTAGCCTATCAATTATTTCCACAAGTTGAGAGTCTTCGCGTTGTGCTGCCCCTACTGAATCCACTAAAGTTGGGCGCACTTCGAGAGATGCAAGCAAGCCCGGTACGAAATCGGAGGAGGGCCTAAAGTCGAAACTGGCTATAAACTCTAGGCTTTGTCTTTCAACAAACAATGGGCTTAGGGTCAATTTCTTTCTGCTCAACGCGTCTGCCACTACGTTGCCTTTGCCCGGAGTGTAGGAGATTTCGAAATCGTACGAGGCAAGAAACTCCATCCATCTTTGTTGCCTCAAGTTAAGATCCTTCTGCGAGAAAAGATATTTCAACGATTTGTGGTCAGTGTAAAGTTCGAACTTCTCACCTAGGAGATAGTGTCGCCAAGACTTGAGTGCAAAGACGATGGCGGCTAGCTCTAGATCGTGGGTTGGGTAGTTCTTTTCATGCACCTTCAACTGCCTCCCGCCATAAGCTACTACCCTTCCTTCTTGCATTAAGACGGCGCCTAGCCCTGTCCCACATGCATCCGTATAAACAGTGAACATCTTGCTCCCATCTGGCAGCGTCAAAACTGGGGCTGTTGTGAGAGCCCTCTTCAGTCGTTGGAAAGCAAACTCGCAATCCAAATCCCAATTGAATACTAGATTCTTCTTGGTCAATTTCGTGAGCGGAGCTGAAATTTTCGCAAAATCCCTTATGAACTTTCGATAGAAACCTGCTAGTCCTAGAAAGCTTCGGACCTCAGTCGCATTCCTTGGTGTTTTCCAATCTTGTACCGCCACTACCTTAGCAGGGTCCACCGCTAACCCTTGTTTGGATACTATGTGCCCAAGGAACCTCACCTCTTCTCTCCAAAAGTGGCATTTGGAGAATTTGGCTTTTAGTTGATGGACTCGCAAAGTTTCCATGATTGCCCTTAAGTGCTGAGCATGTTCCTCTTCACTCTTTGAGAAGATAAGGATATCATCTACGAAGACCACTACGAATTTGTTGAGGAAATCTCTAAATACCCTACTCATTAGGTCCACGAAGTAAGCAGGTGCATTTGTCAAGCCGAAAGGCATGACAAGCCATTCAAAGAAGCCGTCTGGGGTTTTGAAAGCCGTTTTATCGATGCTATCTTCAGCCACCCTTAGCTGATGAAAACCGGTTGCTAAATCGAGTTGGGAGAAAACAGACGCTCCTACAAGCTGGTCAAATAAATCGTCAATTCTAGGGAGAGGGTGCCTATTCTTTTTCGTTAGCTTGTTGAGCTCCCTATAGTCAACACATAGACGGAGTGAACCATCCGCCTTTGTAGCGAACACCACTGGAGCGTCCCATTCTGAAATACTCCTCCTAATGAACCCCTTTTTTAGAAGCTCTTTAATCTGTTTACTGAGCTCTTTCCTTTCTCGTGGAGCCATATGTCTAACGGGCAACGCAACGGGCTTTGCATTATCTACAAGATATATGCGGAAGTCTATTTCCCGCTTCGGAGGCAAGCCCTTCACCTCTTCGAAGACATCCGGATATTCCCGGACCACTCTAACTGATTTCAAATTTTCAACAGAGGCATCTAGCGATTCAAGATAACTAAGCATAACCGCATACGAGGGATTACAAGAAATTTCCAAAGTATTACCGAGCTGGGTTAGGAGCCTAACAACCCTTTTCTCACAATCAAGGATGGCCCCATTACTGGATAGCCAATCCATACCCAAAATCAAACCATACCCCGAAAAGCCCAAAACAAAGGCACTACATAGAAATTCAACACTTAGGATAGAAATTTTCAATCCCACACAGATCATAGACAAATGAGCTGGGCCCCCAATTGGGTTTGAAACAATTAAGGGGTCCTCTACCATACTAGTTTTTAGGTGCAGAGATTCTACTAAAGCAGACGAGATAAAGGAGTGTGATGCGCCGGAATCAAATAAAGTGCGAACGGGGTGATCATAAAGATAAACTACACTTTCTACAGAAGTATTGGTACCTCGCTGTTGCAATGGTGGCGCTTCTAGCACATGAACCTGTGCCCCTGGGGTGGATCCAGTGCCCTGCCCCTGTCCTCGTTTCCTTGGGCAGTCCTTAGCCCTGTGGCCTATCTGACCGCACGAAAAGCACCCACCATTCTCCTTGGCCTTCTTTTTCCGGCAGTCCTTTACTAAGTGCCCCACTTTGCCACAGAAATTACACTTCCTCTTCTCTTTGTTGCCCTTTCCGCCCTTCTTGAAGTCTGTCTTCTTAGGCTGCAAACCCTCTTTCTTCCCTTGAGAGCTTTCTGCCTTGGTCTCCTTCTTGCCCTTGTCCTCTTCGTTCAGCAATGTCATTTGCACCAATCTTTCGTACGTGGCTCCCATGGGTATATGGGTCATGGCCAAACTATGTAATGGCTCATTTAACCCCTTGACGAAACGGAGAGCCTTCTTGTGCGGGGTGTTGACTAGGTCAAGCCCAAACCTAGCCAGCTCATCGAACTGATTCACATACTCTCTGACAGTCTTGTCTCCTTGCTTAAGAAATAAGAATTTTTCCAACTGCAAACTTCTTTCCGCATCTGAGAGAAACTTAGTCTCAAACCTTGCCCTAAAGTCCTCCCATGTATCCACTAGTCTTTCAGCATTGGTGACTTCCCACCAGTAGGAAGCCTCGCCCTTCAATAGCCACACCGCCAATTGTACTTTTTGTCTGTCCTCTACCTCAAAGATGATGAATAGGTCCTCCGTTTCTTTCAGCCAATTCCTAGCTGCCACGAAGGACTCAGTTCCATGGAAATCCCTTCCTCCCATAGCTTTAAAATCTTTACATATCTTAGCGAATGTGTTTCCCCGTGGAGGAGGTGGAGGAAAAGGTGCTGCTGCGGCTGGATGATTCCCTTCAGCTGGAGGAGGAGGAACGGTAGGACCTGGCTGAGTGGCCCTTGCTTCTAAGAAACGTCTAAACCAACCAGGTATGGGTACTCCTTCAGGCAAGTTAAGATCTTGGGACATGCTGAAACAAAAAAGATAGATTCAAAACGAAGGATAAGAGATAGTTCCTATGGCTTTGGGGAGTGGACTTTGCCTTTTTAAAATAAAATAATATTTTTCTTTTAAAAATGCTTCTTTAAATTTCCTTTTTGAAAATAATTTTCCAAAACTTTTTATCTTATCTGGTAAACCTATGCTCTGATACCAAGTGAAACACCCCACCTCCGTTAGGGTCACTCTCAAAGTGAATGCCCTAATTTTGGTGGAGGTTTATAAGTACAAGTCACAGATATACAAGACAGATATAAGAACACATATTTGTAAACAGCGGAAGAACAACAAACTTTATTTCATAAAGTCAAATACGTGTTACAACAACATCCTTTCCAAAAACATAACATAACACTTCATAATCTGTCTTGAGTACATTATTTTTAAAGAAGCATAAATAAAACATAGACAAACTGCCAAAGCCCCATAGTGGATTGTCCAAAGCCATAGTTCAAAACAGGAAAGTCCAAGCAATACATTTCTCTTCTTCAAGCTGGATGTTGAGGTAGGTCAAGCTGCTGTGTTCCCTCCCTGAGGACCTGGGGGGGGGGGAAACGGAAGAAAGAAGACGAAAGGAAAATAGAGTCAGACATAAAGCCTGAGTAAGTCTAGTACTACTTTGTCTATGAATAAAGAACTGGGTATGATAAGTAAAACAGGAAGTGGGCAATATTATAAACTTGGTCAAGTTATCTAGGGTCGAATATACTATCGTACCCCGAATTAATCTCTGAACCCATATAAACTAGTTTCCAATTTGCACCCCAAAATCAGGGTGAGGTGATCCATTCTACGATGATCGGCTCCTACTCGCAAAGTTACATGTGTCTTACGGCCCCCGATGTCTGTAGTTACCTATGCTGGTCCCACCATGGGGTGTATCAAGTCCCATAGTGGCAACCCGACACAACCTTAGAGTGCAAAGGTATGCTACTGGTGTCCAGTGCTTTATTTTTCTGCGCCGGAGTGCGTGCACGCCCGCACACCGTTAGAACCTACACTGCTACACCACCGCCGTCGATTTGACCTCTTACAATCAGCCCAGTAATCGTGCCCCACCCTGCCTAGTTTCAGGGTATCCTGATACACCTTCTAGGGTTACTGCTGAAAAGGGTCCCCCGTTACTAGGTTTTCTATCTCTAGCCAACATGCTAAGTTGGTTAAGTGTTTCCTAACCTAACCCCACCAGTCCGTTTAGTTTAGCATGTTCCATTTTGATTAAGTCTTTAGTTCACTTAATCCTATCAAACCTGACTCAGCCTTAATTGTCTTATTAAGGCCCGGACCTCTCACATTAGACAGGTATTGTTGTGGCTGCCTGTTGCCGGTTGGTTCCGGGCAGTCTTACGCCACAACTCAGTCTAACCTCGGGTCCTTGCTGGGCTCCATGTTTAACCTCCCACATTGGATAGGTATTGTTGTGACTACTGGACAGCCGGGCGGTTCCGGGCAGGTTTACATCACAACTCAATCCAACCTCGGGTTAAACACATCGTCTTTTCTACATTTACATATTTTGTCATTCTTCTTTATTTCTTATATGTAAATATTTGCGGCCCATTATTAAGTTAATGGTGTAAAGGTTGCACCAATCATGGGCCCAACCCATACTTGAATTTGGGCCCTTTTTCTTTAGTTTTCATTCATTAAATTAATGTTAACCCAACGTTATTTTCCCCCGTTTTACACGTCCGTTTATATATATTGGGCTTAGCCTTTTAAAGCCCAATTTAGCCATGCGAAAAGGGGAGGCTTATGGCGTATACACAAAGAGGGGAAAGTGAGCGCATGAACTTGCATATGACGTTGGAAAATACATAATAGAAATTGGTGTACTTGCATAGTGGCGACATGTATTTTGGTCATAAAACATAGGTGACATAAATCAAGGCATGTAAACTTGCATAGGGTTAACTACAACATGAACCTATATTCTTATTTAGGCATAATGTCAAACATAAGCATGGCCTAAATATTTCTAGCATAAACATGGCATATTGTCAAACATAAGCATGGCATAAAATACTTCTAGCATGAACATAGCATAATTCAACTTAATCATGTTTAAGCCTAATCACATAACGATGGGATAAACATACTTATGCATAAATATTCCTAAACATGGTGTTTGCTTTAAACTTGCAAAAAGGGATTTTTGAGTCTAACCTAGCCATGTCATCATATAATCCTTTAAAACAAGATAAACTTAATAACGGATTTCAATTATGCCAAATATCATTCCTAGCCATATTCATAAGTTTGTAAAAGCATGACTTAATGCATGGACTATGGTGTCAAAATTCTACATAGTTTCATATGAACTAAAATAACCAAACTTGTTTCAATTACTTGCAAAACGATTTATGCACAAAATATACATCATAATGGCATAATAACAAAGCCTCAAATTTGCATGAATTTCAATTAACTACATACATGTAGCTTCAATATAGATTACACAATTTGCGCAATATTCCAAACGTTTATTTGCATAGAACTACCGCATGTAGTCCTTTATAATGAATACATAATTTTGCACAAATATAAATTACTTCCATTGCCACAATCCAAGCATACACATCAACACAGTTGTTTATTATACCAAAGTAATACTCTACTTACAATGGTTTGATGAATTCTCTAGTTTAGGGATTGAAGACGCAAATTCCTTTGTTGAATTGATTAGCTTTAGGTTGCTTTGAATTGCTTTAGGCCTTAGAACTTTCTTCCTAATCCTCTCTTTAGTTGGCGGCTATTCTTTGTCGTTCCTCAGCAACATGGCGGCTATAATCTTATTTTGAATGAATAGATTAGGGTTTAGTCTAGGGTTGTTTATATAGAGGTTAGGAATTGATTAGGACCCTTGATGTTGCTAGGTTAGATCATAGCCATTCATTAGGAAGAGAGACCAATAAAAACCCGCCACCTAGCCCTAATGACAAAGCAGACCACTGAAATTCGACCACACACCGACCTGGCCAGCCAGGTTGACTGGGCTCGACCAGGTCGACACCCCTGTCGACAGGGCTGTCGACAGCCCTGTCGACATGGGTAGCCCAGGTCGACAGCCCAGTCGACCTGGGTGGCCCAGGCGGCGCTTTTCTGGCCCAATGGGCCCCACTTCGGAATGTTTAATTATTTTAATCTGTTTGAATTTTAAATTTAATTCAAAACTTCCGAAGGCCATATCTTCTTCATACGGACTCCGTTTTTCGAAAACTCGGACTCTATTTCGCGTATTTTTCCGAGACGAACGCAATGGCGTATCCCGTTTCCCTTAGTTCTTTGATTTCAGATTAATTATACTTTAATTTGTTAATTTCACAGTTATAGAATTTTCGGGGTGTTACATTGACTCCAGTTTAAATTTTGAATTGAATTAAATTCAGATCCTTGTATTATTATAATTATTTTAGATTAAATAATTATATATATATATATATTCAAAAAAAATCATATATCAATTTATATTATCAATCACAATATTTAAAACCATATTAAATATTTAAACTAAATTGTTCGAAAAATCTAGGTCGTTACACTTTGTGTCATTTTAACAGTGTTAAGCCTAAAATTTGCTCCAACCTTCCCTTGTTCTGTATCCAACATTTCTCATCAACACCGAATCCTTCCAGATATTTAGCCTCGTAACCACTTTTCAGATCAATACCAGAGAGACTTTTTGGTTGTTTAATTGCAAACTAATCAAAAATAGAACACTGAAATATTAAGCAAACTTTGAAGTAAATTACCTTTTAAAAAAAAATAGTTCGCTTGATTGCTTTTCATGCATTTGTATTTTATTATTAGCCACTGAATCATAACCACCATCATGATAGTTTATGTGACGATCCCAAAACCCCATTCCACGGTGTTAAGGATAATCATTGGAATATAACACATTAATCATCATTAGCTGAGTACAAATAATAGCATAAACAAGAATTAGGATAATTTACACAAATATGACAGCGGAATCATATATATATCACCACATCAGAGAGCACAGTGCAGGGTACTACTTAGTGCATAATAATACATAATCAGTCTACATCGCCTGTAGCGGAATCATAATACATATACAAGTGTAGTCAAGCCTCGCCATGAGCCAAAAGTGCACCTCTACTGCGGTGCCAAGCCAAAATATACCAGCTACCTGTAACTAGGTTGTCCGTGTGAAAATAAGGGCACCCGAGTTTGCAAGGCGAAACAAACTATGAGTCAGTCATGGGACTGGTATGAGAAATCTACTTAACTTATTAAACAACAATAATAAGGCAAATCAAAGGACCGCGCCACTTTCGCGGAATGGGTATACTTCAATGAGTGCTAGTGCATGAAACAAAGTAAATGATTAAATCATCGCAATGCTTTTTATAAAAATGAAGCCATTATAAGACTCAGGTCCCATCACACAATGCAATGCAAGCCGGAGGATAGAGTTTTACCTTATAATGGCCAAAAATGCTTCATACGTATAAAACAAAAGTGTTTGATATTATTACTAGTGCATATATGTTTCAAAAGAAAATCCAATCATAGATATCGATCATGGACGGCATGGGTACTATATATCATGTCGCCATACTAGTAATACAATCACATCCGCACATTTCGTATTGGAAATTGGATCCCATCAAGGGGTAAACTCCTCTCCATTCGAGACACTCTAGCAAATGTCCCAGGATCGCACACAGCGGTCCTTGGAATCGGCTGGGCTGATCCTCTCTTACTTTTGAGGATTAGTTATTCCTGAACACACGTTTCCCGATCCTTACAGACCTAAAATCGAGGCGCCTCGCATTCCAACAACCACACAGGTGAAAAGTATATATAAATGTCAGGGCTGGTAGGTCACTGACACCACCGTAGCTAGAAAGAAACGTCATGTTCTCTCAGCGGTCCTTCTCCCTTTTGACTCATACCGAGGTGTGAGGCTCGCGAATCTACGCTATACACAAAGCTACACCACACAGACCATGCTTTGATCATCTACCACAAGACTTTGCTTTGCAACAGAAGCCTTGATCATATGCCACTTAGGCGTGCCACACAGGCAATTCACTCCATGCGACTGGTTTCTATCGATATACAACCTCTGAGCTCGTACGTCTCAGAGAAGGGCGTTAAGCAAGAGAATAAATTTCCCACCGCCAAACAGATATATATTTAATAGAGATCAATCTGCACAGAACAAAATCCAATGTCAGACACATAGTCCATTTACAAGTTCGTTCTAGGTTTGAACGAAGCCGGAGGCACCAAATTCCTCGCTTATCCGCACAATCAACAATACATCCGGACGGCTACTACTTCATCTCCTTCAAGGTAGCTACTCCAATCACGAGCATCAGTAGCGCCCATCCATCCAATGTGAAGATCATCGGTCTTGAACCATCTTCAACTCTTCGACTTCTCACCGTTGATCGACTATTTGAAATGAGAATGAACTCGGCCTTTTCAAATAATCCATGTATATTTAGATTTTCAAATCAGTTCTTCACATGGTTAAATCACTCAACATTCACATTTCAGTTCCTTAATATAGTTTTCATGACAAATACATTCAACCATCACATATCAAGCAAACCAAGAAAAATCATTTTATTTCCATTCTATATCATCTATAATATTTTATAACGATATATCGCCATTTTTATTTTTATTTTTAGAACAGCCATATTTTATTAAACGACGTTTCAGGTCATGCCGAGGCACTGGCGTTGTTTTTCCCTAAATTTGTTTTATACATATCTGAAAATCTAACCATTGGATCTTCACAAATTTTATTACATTAGAAAGATCTTTTCAAAACGAATCCAACGGTTTCAGTTTTGGGAAAATCCGACGGTTGGATCTCCCGCACTAGTCGTTCGAAGTTATTTAAAATACGAACTGCAGCGTCGTTATTCGATTTAATTTAATTATATTTATATTTATATATAAATATAATCGATTCTGGCGCTGTTTTTCTTCAGGTTTGAATTAAACATTCCACACAATCCAACCGTCGGATCTTTACAAAGTTGGTGCCGTTGGAAAGATATTTCCAAGGCGAACCCAACGGTTACGGTTTCGGGAAAATCCGATGGTCGGATCTCCGGCACTAATTGTTTGAAATCACAGTTTCAAAACACGAACTGCACGGCCACGATTCATTTTAATTATATATATATATATATATATATATATATATATATATTTCGTTCGACGATTTCAATATCGTTTTCACTTCAAATATTTCACTAACGCCTTTAAATTTTGGAAAATTTCAACATAACCTCCTTTGTACGGGAAGGGCTGGGAAAATTCCCAAATAGCCACACGGGCGTCTCATCTCAAAAAGAAAAAGAAAAAGCCAATAGGCTCATAAAATCATCACCCAAGCAAAACAGTAAACATGTACCTATTTGTCGGGCACACAATTTTATTCCTCTTCTCTAGCCTCTTTGCTATAACCTGTTCAATAAATATGCATGTACATATGTGCAATTCTTATCACTTATCGTTTTCCATTCAACTTCTTATTTGATTCAATTTGGTTTAAAGTCACCATTCATTCTAATGTTGCATACATAAGCAAAAATCATATCGTTAGCTAATTAATGAATATTTCAACTCATGCATATTTATTTGAGCAAGTGGTTATTTTTAACACTTCACATTTCAAAAATGATATTTTTGGCGAACTAAAATATATTTCAATACATGACTATTTCATTTAGTACCTATACATGTTAAAAATAATATTCATAGCAAACAAATATTTATTTCAATACTCGTATATTTTTAGCGAATCACATACATGATTAAAATGGTATTTTTATCATCTAAAACATTTATTCAACACATGAATGTTTTTAACAATTCATTATTTCAATAAAAAAAATGTAATTTTTATTGTTTGAACTTTTTATTCAACACATGAAGCTTTTCAACACGCGCACTTCTCAACACATGAGCATTTCCACACATGGATATTTTGTATAGTTGGCACATATAAGAAAGATGTAAATTTTTTATTGTTGAAACAATTTATTTATAACACGAATATTTTACATACTTCTTATATATATAATAAAAATGTGATTTTTATTGTTTAAACACTTTATTCATTCAACACATAAATTTAATTTTCAACACATGACTTCTCAACACATGAGCATTTTCCACACATGGATAAAGTTTCAACATATGACTTTGGTTTCAACACATGAAAATAATTTCAACATATGAAAATAATTCTAACACATGAATATTATTCAAAATTTCGACAGCATAATGGCAGGGTAGTTAAAACCAGCACCGTCCCGAGTACGGCTCCTCGCTCTACTTTAAAACCTCGCGGTTTTCGATAATGGGGATTTCATACATCTAATTCGCATGCAGGCGATTATGATTTTTTTTTTCCACAATTATTTCAAATTTGTCTCAATCACCAATGGGTATTTTTCAATCACAACCAAATAATACCAACCGCAAACAATTCTATCAACCATTCGCATTATTCACCAAATTTTTCACACCAATTCACAAACAATAAATATCGTCCATGGTTTGTGGACGAGAGGAGTATATATATATATATATATATATATATATATATATATATATATATTACTACCATTCCAACACATATATCATTTATACAATGCATGTATAATTCAAACTTCGCTCATATAGCTTACACAACGCATGTACATGAGGTATACGACACGTATATAATTTATATTTCGCTTATATAATTTATACATGACATTTCCATTCACATTTCAGTTTAGAAATCTCACATTAGTTTTCGAGGTGCAAAAAATCGTAGATAGCTCAGAAAAATCCGCGGTCTCCTCTAGGTGGTAGAGAGCCTCCTTGCGGTCACGATGTTTCCTGTCTCATCGAATTTCGTTAACACACTATAAAGATACGATTTTTCAAAGTTTGCAACACTTAAAAGTGTTATTTTCTATTTAAAATAACTAAAGCCGATACCTTTCAGTGTTGGTTCGAACTAGGGTTTGGATTTTTAGCCAAATCCGTGAAGCGTTGCTTCGATCAGGAGGTGCGACATGAAAGATGGGAGAGAGGCGCTGCTGTCATTGGTCAGAGGGGGGGTTCGGTGGTCGGATCTGGTGGTGGCGGCGCTGTGAAGTCGCCGACTTTGAGGGCGTCGTTCTCGACGCTGGCGAGGAGAGAGAGGGAGATAGTTGGTCGGATTTGAAGAGGGGAGGCGGCGCTGTCGAGTCTGGGTGGTGGCGAGGTTGGGTGTGGGTTGTGGCGATCGGAAATCGCCTGGGAAGTGGCGAAGCGCGTTTCGCCGTCGATGTCGAGGGGGGCGGGGGTTTTTCTGATTTTTTTTTAATTATGAATGGAGAAATTCTATTGGTCGAAAGTTTTATTAAATTTTAAAATAGTGTTTCTCCACACGGACACCAATTCAAACCCAACGACTATCACCTCCAGCTAAATACCCCCATCCCAGACACAATGGGATATGTTTAGTGGGCCAATTCGATTGTTACAGTCAGTTATTTTTTAAATTAAAGTATACAACATTTTATATTCAATTTGAACGTACATTTTAATTTGCCAGGGCCACAAACTGATTTGAAAAATTCCAAAAAAATAAATCTAGCTATGTTTTGACGCTACGGTCCTAACAAAACTATTTTCGTCGAATTCTGAGACTGTTTGAAAAATGGCCATTTTCTGGTCGATCCAATTTAACAGAAATTAACCAAACACGTTTTCTTTTGCCATGCTCACATACTAGCTTCAAAAATTATGAAATTTAAAACCTAGAAATAATTTGACATCCTGGATCCAACAAAAGTGGTTTTGTCGAATTCCGAGGTCGTTTGCAAAATGTCTATCTTCAAGGGCTATATATTTTTTATAGCGACCTTTCTGAAAATTCATTTGGCCATAACTTTTAATTTCCGCTACGAAACTTCGATTTTCAAATTAGTTAGAAAGATATTCATAAACAGATTTAAATATTTTGGTTTCACTAGAATCCGTTATATTTTGCATCTGGTACAATCAGTCAAAGTTTGAATTCAAAAATTCAAACTGCCACACTATTTCTAATTCGTTATTTTATTGAAATCTTCTATTTCAATTGTTTAAATTTCTTTGAAATAACCAATTTAAATGTTTTAAATTGGCTCGTATTTTCCGGGTTGTTACAGTTTAAATTGTATTAGTTGTTAAAATGATCATTGTTGTATCATACTGTAATTTTTATAGCCTGGGTCATGCTTAAATCCTGGCTCTGTCCTTTCTTGCATACTAATGGACGAACTGAGTGGGGACATATGTAATTTATGCTGCAGCTAGATTAGTATTTCTGCTTGGTTACTTATTCTTAGTTTGGCATAGTTCCAATTGTCATGCCTGTTGGTACATAATCAGCCACAAATTTATGGTTGACTGGTAATTATAAAAATAAACTAGTACTGTGCAGGCTAACAAAAAACCTATTGTACATATGCAAGTGTAGATCCACCTCCAAAGATTTAATTGTTTTTATGTATTTCCTCTGTGTACACACATGCGCATGTGTGCATGCGGAGTTGTAAAAGATTGAGATTCAACTATTCATCTAAACTAAACCAATACTAAAAAATTCAATGGAATTGTGAGTGCAATAATTATTTTTCTTCCAATCACTAAACTGGTTTAAGTGTTATCATTGACAAGTTGAACATTAGTTAACGAATAGCAAGAGTATACTCTATTGTTTTCTATTCAAATCATATCTAGTATATAAACAAGAATCTGAGTACCAAAACAATCAAACTGCTAAAATAGTATCTAAGTACAGATCTAGATTAATCGTGTTTAAGCAAGTTCTTCCAATTACATTAAAGACATTAAGGACAAAAATAGGCTAGAATAAGAAATAATAAGATGGACTTTGGAAGGGGATATTGAAATTTTGTTTACCTGATGAAAATATTTAGCATTCAAGCGTTACAAGCTTTGTTATACTTGCCATTTTAAACTATTCAAAAACATGAATACTTCTTTGACCTTTCCCTTGTGTTAATTTCATATTATGGGATTCCTCTACTTATTATAATAGGCTAAACATATGTTTACAGTAAGAGGTGCAATATTTAGTGCTCTGTGGGTTCTTCTTGGGAAGCGTATATGGTTCTTCCCTAATATAAATGCTGAAGAAACCACGTTTAGAGAGCTCATTCAGTTTTGGCCTAAGAAAGATGAGGGAGAACCACCTAAGTGGACTTCAAGAGACTTGCTTATACCATTGTTACAGTGCTCATTGTGTTGTTGCTTAGACATCATGCCCTTGATGAGCTTGCTAGAGCAAGGTTAGATGTCTTTTTAAACTGGTTGTGCCGTACTTATGAAATGTCAAATTTGCTCTTAATGACAATTATATCAACCAAACATCTTGAGCTGTCTAGTGTTAATTTAACATTAATGCTTGATTAATCATAAACCTTTGTGATCACTAAAAATTTCCATGGTTTCTAATTCAGTTCCTGTTGCTTTTTTGTATGTATCAAAAGAAAGTATCAAACATTATTGATGATGTGCTTAAATGGTCACCTACACTATCCTTGTCATTTACGACAGACAATAATACTGCGTAGGAGAAATAACAATTTGTGAGAAGCAAACAAATCATCTTATCTGGGTAATAAGAACTTACAATAAAGAGGTCTTGATCATGTGACAACCAATATATTTTTGATCGCTTTAGTATAGTTGCAAGCCTGCATATTCACACAACATTTTTTTTAACAGTTAGTAAATTATAATTTTTACCGCTCAGGTGATAGAAACAATTAGTAAATTATCATTTTTTTAACAGTCAAATCCAAATTAAACAGTCGGAACTTGTGAACAAAAATCAAGATTATACAGTTAAATTACTAAAATCGAAACTTACAAACTAAATTACAGTCAAATCCAAATCAAGCAAAGCTATTATAGAACAAAAGATCAATCAAAATACCCAAATTATACAGCTAAAATATTGAAATAAAATTATGCATATCAATCCAAATCGAACCAAATAAAATTATACATATCAATTGAAATACTCAAATCGAACTTTAAAAATTGCAAACAGCGTTACAAGTTTGCAAAATCAAACCTTAAAAAGTGTAGATAGATTTATAAGTTTTCAACTTTGCAGTGACTAGAATCGGAAATTCGATTGGACTGAATGTAGGGCAGAAATAGATCGACTGCTGGGGGAGATGACGGAGAGCGGTGGAATTTTCATTTCAATCGAAGATTTTTCTTTTTCTTTTTTGTTTACCAATTTTATTAAACACGTGCCATGATGCATTTGTCAGAGCGGGCTTTTTTTAATTTTTCCCTCCAAATTATATCTGCGTCTGTTAACCAAGCAAACGCCAAAGCCCAAATTATTTGAACCCATTACAGCCTTCCCTCCCCCCCCCCCCCCCGGTATATTTGCATCTGTTTCAAAAAAGAGTGGACGCAAAGTCCAAAATTTTATAACCCATTCCTTTTTTCTCCATATATTTGCGTCCGTTTAAAATGGACCGGATGCAAATTATTCTACTTCCCATTTGCGTCCAACCATGAACAAATAGACACAAACAGCTGCATTTATTTTCCTTCCCTACTTACCGCATCTGGTCACAAACAAGGACTGATGCAAAAGCGTGAGCAATATTTTACAATCATTTATTTGCGTCTAATGTTGTGTAAAAGTAGATGCAAATTGTACTATTTGCATATGTTGCTTGCACAGCAGATGAAAATGAAGAGACGCAAATACCCTGTTTTGTACTAGTGCTACTCTGTCTTTCGCCATATCCGATGTCGAGGTTACGTTTGGCATATTTCACACGAGTCTTCATTACTCGAACAAATCACGAATCACTACTTAGATCCGAGCGTTACACTAAGATTCCAAATCTTCGTATAGATTCATAATCGCTTCCAAAACGTAGAACTCGTTTCTAGTTTTGAAGCGGTGTTCGATAAGTAAAACACTTATCGACCCCGGTATCTTCAAAACTAATCGATGAATTTCCGATAACTTAATTCCGGTTATTTCAAAAGCAAGTGAAAGCAAGAGACATTTCATACCAACAATCCTCCCCAGGGGTTCTCATTGGTATGGGATCATGAAGCTTTCCCGGTACTTCTTAAGTTATAATGGTATAGTTTGGTAGTTGACTAATCGATTATCTAGTCAAAACAATAGCTTATAGAAACCATGGTTAGTACACTTAACTCGTTTCCGAAAGTATCAACTTAATTATCCCTCGGCCAAGAGTGAGGCCAGGTAAGTTAGAGCACTGGTTGCATATTACCATTGCCTAGAAACCCCGTTCTTGACACTCACAGATAGATAACCTACTTCTCGGGTTATTAGAATTAATCACAGTATCCATGATATTCAATAAACAAGTAATCAACATGATTAACACGTTTCCAACATTCCCAACTTATCTATTCCTCGGCTAAGACGGAAGCCGGTAGGTTAGAGCTCTATTGCTCCATCCCTACTCAACATCAATCTTAACTCTCACAAAAAGATAAGCCTACTTCGTTGGCTTATTAGTGTTAAGCATTATCAATTACCTTTTAATCTAGTGACTTAATCATGACAAGGTTTAGCAATTCGTAACCCTTTCTAACACTTGTTTTACACGAAAATATATTTTAGAAAGAAGATATTTAAGAAAGAAGTTTTTTTAGAAAGAAGATATTTTATACTTTAAAAGACTCTTGTAAGAATTAATAAATCATATTAAAAAGATAAGATAATTTACATAAACTTAAAGAACATTTATAAAACTTAGAAATCCAACGATCAAGGTTAAACGGGTAGTTTTGCACTAGCGAAGTTTTGGTCATTTTTGATGGGTTAGTTAGCATTTTACTATTCAACAACTTCAAGGTAGTAAACATACAAGTAATACAAGAATAAATATGATAATAAATCACTAAGGATGTCATTACAAAGTTCCATACAAAGTGTTGAAAACACAATAATCCAAACTGCATCTATAACGACTATCACTGTAAGTGCACTTTCAAGTTCAAGTCCATAATACGTCAATTCCCTACTAATCCTTAGGTGCTTTGTTTAAAGTCCATTCCACTTGTTATTCAAGTATAATTCCAAGTGCAAGCCAATCCATTGACATGGATCACATATGTCGCTTACTTTTAAAGTAAGAATCAAGTTAACGTTTTTAACATAGTTACTAACATCAAAGCAACTTTAAGTATAGTTAAAAACATGAAAAAGGGTTTATGTTTCCTATACTAAATAGTGAGTAAGCTAATCTTTATCCTTAGCAAATCCAAGATTCAAGAATAAGAATAAAGATCCAAGCTAGCAACCTCCTTCCTTTCCTAGCTTTTCCCTTGCTTTTCTTCCTTATAAAGTCCACGGCCTCTAATGGAAAATGGAGAAAGACTTGGATTTTTCAACTTCTAACTTGCTATGAGGTCTTGTAATGGTGTACCAAGGCTTCACTCAAAGTTTGAGTTAATTTGAAGTTGGTTTGAATATAGTTTGAGAAAGTTAGTAAGGAAGAGGAAGAAGTTGAAGATAAGCCATCGAAAGCTTCACTTTTGCTTAGGAATTTTGTGTAAGAAAGAGGAATGCATACCCCTCGTTATACAGGAAAACGAAGGCGAATGGGAAAAGACAAAAATTCCCTTAAAACCCTATTAGTCATTATGATAGATGAGATGGTGTGTAAGAGAAGTGAAAGGTGTGTAAGAGATGGTAAGTTTGCTTTTTCAAAGCTTAAGGATTAAGCTTCCATTTGTATACATATAAGAAGCTTATATACACACACTTAGGATATTTTTTTTAAACCCTTGATGTCACTAATTATGCTTACATATATATGTGTACATGCATGTATACACACATATATAAATATATCAAACAACGTTGCAATGATATGAAACTACTTCTATTCAACGATAGGATGTGAATCTGGAAGTTGAACCTCAATCATAGTTTTAGTTCCTTATCGAATGATTTATTTAAGTAAACAAATATTCAAAATAAATTCATTAATTTATTTAAATAATTAAAACAAACATATTCAAATTATAAAGCACTTATTAGAATATTTAAATACTCAAAATACAAAAAAATTCTTAAATGCTCATTTTTTTAAATGATGACATCATCAATAAAGTAAGCCATAAATATGAAAAAATATTTTATCTGCTAATTACTTTCCTAATGATTAATTAGAAATTCATTTAAAGTTTCAACAACATTTACTGAGAAAATAGCTATATATTATAAAACGGTTTTCGGTCACATTTTCAACATTTTTCCAAAAAATATATATTTGAAGACATTTTTCTGAAATGAGTTTGGGATCATTAATTATTAATTAAAAGATGTCTAACAAGGTTATCAAATCATATTTATAGCATTTAATAATATTCCAAATGGTTACTATATTTGAAGATTAAATGTTCAATTTTTTCGGATCTTTACGTTAACACAGATGCATCACTGCAATAATTGCATACATGTATGCAAAAATTTCAAATATATGCGTCATTTGATGCTGAATACTGCAGTTTCATTGTTTTTTGTTCTTTTTTGTTTTTGATGCGTTTTTTGGTTGTTTTTTCGTCTAAATTTTTTATGTTTACGTGTTTAATTTAAATGTGAATTTACATGATTTTTTTTATGAATTTTGGTAAAATAAGGATGTAATTTATAATAAGTTTAGGACCGGATGTGACGTGAATTTTGAAACTTAGTAGGGACCAGAGCCAAACGCACCCATGAAAAAAATTATTACATTTATTTCACTTGTATTCAAATTATTAAATTCCAAGTTGTTCACATTCAGTTTACTTATATTAAATGGATTTACATTCAATTCATTTAATTTTGATTTATTTTCATTCATTTATCTATATTCATTTTCATAATCATTCGATGAAGTTACATTCACTGAAGTCAAATTTTCTTACGTTGAATTAGTAATATTCATTTTACATCTTAAGTTCAATATTTATTTCAGCTCAGATTAATTTTACATCTAATTCCTTTTGAGTTAGTTTCAATCTATAATTCATATTCTCCCTTTGGTACTAGATCCATTAGTCACTTGGCTAAATCTATTTAAACCCAGGAAAATGCTGAGTTCACCAAGAAAACTCAATGACCAAACTTCCCCTGTTTTGCTATATCTTATTTTTTATTTTCAGCATACCTCATAGAGACCATGAGGTTCTCTACGTAACCTCGCAGAGACTCTACAAGGTATCTTTAGGGCACCTTGTAGGGGCTATACGAGGTTCCCTAAAGGCACCTCCTAGGGGATGTACGAGGTTACCTTAGGAACCTCGTAGGGTCTCAACGATGGAGGGGAAAATTGGGTTTTTTTATAATTACATGGGTGAACTCAACAAAACGCTTGGTTCTTCCCTTTTTTCGGTGTTGCCGGATGAACTCAGCAAAACCATGGGTTTGACCGTTCTTATGTTAATATTAATTTTAAAAGTTCATTTCCTTTTATTATAACTTAATGTATTTATAACAAAGTTTTAAATTGAACAACTTGTTTTATATTCCAACTTGTATGGTATCATAAAATTTTGCGGTTGTTATGATCTCGAAAAGGAACGAAGTAAAGAATTTATTAAATGGTATACCGTTTGTGCGTATATCGAATTTGGTCATTTTTTCGAATACAAATTTTTTGCTCTAATTAGTATCTGGTAACCCGACAACCCTATTGTGGACTTTAATCTGATTCTTTGATTAAAAGCTTTCATTCTCTTTGCATAGCAATATAAACTATGATAGAGAACTTCATATTCGTATCAAAAATCCAATAAGCATTCTTTATCGAAAATCGAGCAAATAGTTCTACTTGGAACCAAAATCATATATTTATAATTGAATCAAAACTGTCATCCGAATCAAATGATTTATGTTCAACTTACGTATTTTATTTTTATTGGTTTTTTAGTTGTACCAATGTATATATTCAAGTTTTTTCTATGTTAAATTTAAATGGTTCACAAAAAAATTCTTTGGAGCAAATTTCATTTATATTGAAAATACATTTATATCGAAAATACTTTTAATAACCCGATGTTTCAATAAGTTTATCCTCGTTCTTAAAGAATTTTTGTAATATGTTGATCATGTACAAGACTAGAAATCTCTAAATAATAAGCAAACACGTTTCAAAATATAGCGGAAACAGTTGGAAAACTTTTAAAATATGTACGGGAAGTACAATATGGTAAAACCAATGAAACTATTCATGAATTAGCATTGATTGAAAATCTCTTCCCTTTGAATTTCATCGTGGACAAATTAGCGGAATAAATAAATAGAATAAACCTCAGATCATCATGGAACGATGCCCCTAAAGTTGTTATATCACTAAGACGAGAAGACAAAGCACCGCAACTTTAGGTGACTAGGCAATCACTGCCCTATGCATTTCACCATAACACTTCAAAAGAACAAACACATAAATCATAGTTTACTTCTAATAACACTGATGATTACATCTCTATCACCTATAAACTCTAGGAAATTGTTCCTCCTCGAATTATGCTATGTGGACCACAGATACACAATGGTTTCGGTTGATTCCCCCAGGAAGCATCTATACCTATAGGAATTTTCTTTCCGGTGATTTACGCCCAACAATGTCCATAGATTGCAGTTTTGCAATGGTTTCACCGGCCCCTTTGGAAGAATCCATAGCCATAGGCCTTCACAGCCCTTCAAATTTCACTATGTGTTTGAAGATGAAGGAAACTCGTGAGTATTATGTTCGGATAATCACGAATCAAAGAAATATCGGTACGTATTCCTATCGAGTAGGACCCTATTTTCGAAGGATGGTACTTCCCTTAGTTTTTTCAAAACGTATATTATATTATGCACAAGATTTTTCAAATCATTATTTCAAATATGGCATTCTTATATAAATTCCGCATCACATAGGATTATCATTTCATATCGAGTTCCTTTTCAAATCGATGGTTTTCGAATTAACTTCATAGTTATACAATTCATATATTTATATAAGTTCAAAAATTTTATATCTACTTTTTTTAGAATAAAAGTTTCTCGAAATTTATCTATTTCAATATCAGTTTAGTTTCAAATTCATAATATGGTTTTAACAATCATTTTCTCAAATTGAATATTATTCAATTTCAAATTTTCAAGATTTCAAAATCAATAGTTCAGGAATCTTACTTATATTAAATAAAGTCATATTTATATTAAATCAAATTTTTATTTCAAACTGTTACTTAGTTAGAAATATTTCTTAAAAAATTCATTTAAAAATTTAAATACAATCCATACTTACATATTCATTTTTCATTTTAGATATTTAATCGCTTTAAACTTGTTTAGACTATACCCAGCTTAAAAAAATTCTCGTTAGGAAGGGTCGGGTTATTTAAAATGGTTGGGGAATCAAATTTCAATCTAATCATTGGAAATTAGCAATCATTCATCTCAACGAGATATAAAATCAAATATTCCTAATGCATAGGATTATATGCTCTTAATATAATTCAACCAAAACTCGAGAATCAATTTCCAGATGTTCATATCAACCATTCGATATTTAATATACATATACATACACAAACATACATGTATACATGTACATACACACACACACATATATATATATATATACATACATATATATATATATATATCTTTGTATGTCAAATCATACTTCAGAGATTTAAATCAAATTTAAAACAAACAACTAGCAAAGTTACTTTACTGGTCTCCCCCATTTTTAAGACTTGAAAATGAATTTCGATGATGTGGGCAATGATTTTGAAATTATTTTACAATGAAAGAAGTGAGCCCTCCATTAAAAAAATTCTTTTGAAAAAAATTTAAAAATTTATTTTAAAACATTTTATTCAAGGAATACTTTTAAATAATACTAGTATCGTTTTCAATATTAGAAGTCAATTTCGAAATTTCGGAGTTCAATAATCCAATTTTAATTGAATAACTTTTTGGTTACAATTAGATCTAATTATCGTTTCTCATAAAATTTTATTACTCAATTGTATTCATTTGCCTAAATTCACAACTCCTTATTTAATCAATTTAATAAATGAAATTCATTTTACAAAAATGCAACTTAATTATATTATCAACGATGACAAGCACAAATTTAACATTTTGAAATAGGTATATTTTCTAAAATTCATCAGTTTATCATTTTAATAGGTTTATATTAACAACATATCCATTTATCCTTATATAAAAATCCAGGCTTATAACTTATTCCCTTTTATATATTATTTCAATTCAATTTTTGTAATGGTCGAAAAATCCATGCCAATTTGAGCTGACTAATATTCTACGCATTCAACTCAAAGTGCATGAAAATTCAGGTCATTAAAAGAAGAATTTAAAGGGTGATAAAGATAAGATAGAACTAATAGAATAGAAGAAGGAGAATACAACAACTGAACAGAATCAGAGTAAACACGAAACTCACAACGGAATGAATAAATTGTATTTATAACATAACTTTGAAATACAAATCTGAATTCGTATATACATACCATTATCAGAGTACAATACAACATATCACAGCGGAAATAATTTCTAACTAATTGATGATGAAGCCTTCTGTTTCCAGCTCCTCCAAGTAAATCTGCAAAAGCCTGAAACACTTGACTACCCATACAAAATTTGGGCACCCAAGAGTTTAGGAAAACAAAAACAAAATAAACTCTGGGTCAGTCATGGGACTGGTGTGAGTAAATTCCAACCATACTGTTTAACTTTGAAAATCCTTTTCAAAACAAGGAGATAATAGTAAGACCAGTCCACACATAAACATGGATGGTTTTTTAACTTACTATAATCCAAAATACTTTGATATCAAAATCAGTGATATTATGATAATGTCTAAACACATAAATATCCAAGTAGCAGAACGCTTGCATCTCACGTTCCACACATATATATAGTATAAAATCATAAACCGCAGAGCGCTTATCGGAGAATGGATTCCAACAGACAAGGTATGGGAGCACCTTCTGAATAATGTACTCTAGAGGGGATACACTCAGGGTTCAACAAGAACGTCTTGCAACCCGGCCACACATGACCGCTCACTCATTTAGCTTGAGTGTCGCGAATATATTGCCAACACGGTTGTAGGCCATCCAACCGTCATCCGAAGATACAGAATCGAAAAGAAGTATAAATATGAATTTTCTCTAGATCGATGACAATACACCCTGCTTGGGGATGACCCAACTAGCCATGCTGCCTAGCCCAACTTTTGTTACTTCCTGGTTGTGAGGCTAGAGGCTGCGTCTATCTTCAGAACATCTGATCACCATTCACTTTGAGTGTCACATCGTCAAATCCGTAATCACACATTGATCACACAAATGCACACTGGGTGTAGAATCAAGAGAAGTTACCTTCTCCCCACCAACTTGGTATATTCGTAAAAATCAACGGCGTGACCGTTGGAAATACTCTGTCAGACACTCGTCCATACAAGTTGTCCTGGGACTGGACAAACAGAAAACACCATTCTGGAACTGGACGACCCTTTCATTTCACTCCGTCTTTAATTGTCTTCGGCATAATATAATTCGCAGCGCTTATGCCTCTACGGAGTGGTTTCTGGATAATATCCAACCGGTCTCTCCGTATTGACACGATGGTCAAAACACTTCGATAGTCAGTTATTTAACTATTGAAGTAAAACAAACATTCATTCAAATGAACAACTAAACGCACACAACCACGGGCACCTTTTATTTAACATTCGTTTTTATTATTCGAATTCCCATATCTTACTCAATATTTCTCTAATCCCGTTTTACCCTTTTCACATTCTTGGAAAACATTCCCAGTTATTTTAAACTCTTATTCTCCCATGTCCCAGAAAATATACGTTATCAACGTTCGATCCATTATTTTCACATTCTTTATCTCTATACTTGGATAATCTACTCTATTTACATTGGAAAATATTTCCAATTTCATTTTAACCTTTTAATCGGCCCAACGGTCACTTTTAAACACTTATTCACTTTGAAATGTGAATATCATCCCTTATTATAGAAATCTGAACATCTTTATCATATAACTCTTTATTCACGTAATAATTTCTCTTATCTTGTTTACCGAAATCTCTTTCCTACTTTTATATTCCTATTCCACTTTATAAACTCTATTTCTAAGTCAACTTCTTATCAAAACAACATCCAGTTATAACTAAATATTGATTCCTATCCGATTAACATTTATTTATTTAAAACTAAATGTTAATTATCCTATCGGATTGTAATTCCTAAAAATGATTTACTTTAAATACATTCGACATCGTCGAATTCTAGTTACAAATCCTAATGGTTTAATTATAATCACATTTCGAATATCGAAATGTTATCATCGTTTTCTAAAACGGTTCTCCAATTTCTCTTTCTAAAACTGATTCTTATATTTTCTTACAACATCGTTATTTATTACTTTCGAATAAGTGGATTTCAAATAAACTGTTTCATTTCCTAGGAAGTGCTGCCATATATAAAAATCATGCTAAAGTTTGGTTAACAGCGTTAATTCATCGCTACAGTTCAAAACTTGTCATATGCTGTAATATTTTCCTTTATAACTAATCGCGACATAATAGTCACACTTAAGCCTAATCAATAGCATTTATTTTATCGCTATAGTTCAAAACTTGCAATTTGCTGCTATATGCCACTTTCTAACTAATCTCGATGTCTTTTTCCATTACAAAAATCTTGACATCTCTTTCTATTAAAAAAATCTTGACATCTCTTTCTGTTACAAAAATTTTGAAAACTCTTTCTATTACAAAAAAAAAACTTGACATCTCTTTCCATTACAAACTGATATCGTTCCTCGATAATAGCGAAGCCGTTCAAGTTGGGGTATTCTGTTTACCTCTCAGACCTTGATCGACAACGTTCTTACCTTAGAACAGATATAAGTCTATACTCTAATCCGTTATTACTTATAATATACATCAAATCGTATTTCCTTGGTTTATTTTGGCATACGGTTTTATAACACCATATTCATACTTTGAAATCTTCGTTGTTTATGATTATTTATTTTAGACATTAACTCTTCGCTTTAACTTTATTTCGCAGTTCTAGTCATACTTCTTTACAAGAACCCAGTTAATCTAATAATCATTTTTCAATTAAACGGTTGATTTAAATCAACTTCATTCCATCAGTCAATTCGTTAACTGATTTTAATTACTTCTTACCATTAGATTAATATATTTAATCTAATAATATTTATAAATAATTATCCAAATATTTAATCGTAGGATAATTTCTACTTTATACTTATTTAAATGTCAAAAATCATTTTTATTTACTTTATAAAAACGAAATCTAAAATACTGGTTAATAATAGAACTTCTATTATAAATTTAAATCTTTTCTTTAATTATAATAATATGATTTTTATAATTAACTTCGTTGGTTTGCCTGACGGCCAATCAACTTCTTAACAAACCGATGGGTTTACGATCGACTGTTATCGCCTTCTCAATTGATATCGTTTATTTATTTATTAAAGCAAATGCTGAATTTTCATTCAACATCAATTATTCACACGGGGTTTTAATTGTAATTCGGGTTCGAACAGTGCATACAAAACAAACAGTCCATATAAATATCGAGGAATCCTGTCGGATTCCTCCAACCGGTTTCCGCATCCACAGATGTTAGTCAACCAATTAACACTACTCTATACTAGGGAATATAAAAATTGGTGGAATCAATGTCCAACCGATGATGTGTATATATACGACGATATATATATTTCAACCAATTTACTTGTAATCCACCTAATCGATCATACCACAGCATTCAAACAAATATTAAAATATAATTTAAAATATTTAAAAAAGAACAGAGTGAGTGAATTTACTCACATTTGCGCATTAACCGTTAAATAACGATTTGCATCTGGTTATTATCTCTGTCGTTTTATTCCCGTTTTTCCTTCTTTAAGCCATTTCTGCGCGTTCCATCCATCCATTCACCTCCATGTATATATATACTCTGTCATCGTCGATAATTTCTTTTCGTTCAAAACAGTTTGAATGATATCCACCTCTTACTGAAATATGCGTTCGTACCTTTGCATCCCTATTAACTTAAACTGTTGATATGAGCCGTAAAAATGGGTATCGCATAGATCCTTTGAAGTCTGAACTCGAGTCATCATTTACATCTTCTATCCTCACGTCAGTAATACAACCCCATCCTTTTCTAATACTGCTCCCTGCAGTGTTTACGTCCTCCTCAGCAAATCCCCTCACATAATCTACAGGTGTAATCTTCTTCTACCCCTATGCGTCTTCATTGCATCTCCAATTTTCCATCAGCGTTCCAACGCAACACGTGACTAACCATCCCCAAACATGCGCCTGTCCTCATGAAACCAACCGCCACCTTCTCTCCTCACATGCAACACCACACTCCCCCACTTAAACCCACGTCCGTACTCTCCCTCCAAGTCCACCCTACATGCCAACGTCCCTAACCTGACAAAACACGCACCTTTTAGTTTTCTTCCCAGTTTGTGATGTTCTCTTGAAACCTTTCTTCCATGCAAACCGGCGCATGTTAAAACTCTCCTTCTTATCCTTCTTCTCCTTCTTCTTACCATACGTCTCCTCTTGTCTATTTAATTCATGTCTACAGTGCTCCATTCTTCTATAATATACTTGTTGCTCCTTTCTGCCGCGGACTCCATGGTGGCAATGACCTTATCCTCTATCGCATCCTCACTTGCCGGGAAAATAATCCTAGTTGATCCGTACATTTTTGAATGTAATATCGAATGGAAATTGATTTTTCGAACTAGTTGAAATCTGTATGATTATGGAGAACGACTTGCTACTGCTTCGAACATATACATATTTTATTTAAATTGTTTATGGGAGATCGGAATTGTTTATTACTGAAATAGCGAATGGAGAATGCAACTGGGAAAGAGTTATTTATAGGAGTTGGAAGCTTAATGCTTAAGGGATAGCAATATAGGGTAGGCACTGAAATTTTAAACTAGCTGTATGGTTTTGGATTGTTATATACAGTGCATGTTTCCTTACGAAAGAAGTAATAGGATTATAGGATTTTTATTTATATATATATATATATATATAGATTAGATATTTTTGTACGTTTGAACTAAAATAATAATATAACATTTACTTCGTGTTTGAGCTATTAGCAGCTAGGTATACGCAGGGGACGTTTTGTTGTATTAGATTAGGGTATAGGTAGATGTTTTATTTCAACATAGGAGTGTGGGTTTGATACTATTTTGATGGATGTTTTACTGCTGAAGTATGGTCATTTTCTGTTGCAGTATGGGCTACAATACTATGTACAAAATCATTCATTTTACGGACTGCCACAGACAGAAGTAAGAGTAAAGTCGTGCTCAATGAGGTGTCACGATCCCAAAAATATAATAATACCGGTAGTTTGACTCATATTTTGAAATCCCGAAATACCGATAC
The DNA here is from genome assembly GCA_030737875.1 of Allium sativum. NCBI lineage: Eukaryota > Viridiplantae > Streptophyta > Magnoliopsida > Asparagales > Amaryllidaceae > Allium > Allium sativum. The sequence continues at coordinate 613,965,543 of CM060926.1, forward strand.
AGGGTGCACAATACTCCAAATAAAAAGTTGTTTATTTAATTAATTAAAAATTACAGTAAATTTCTAAAAATTAAATTATCGCTGTGCCTCAAAAGAACCTTGTCCAAATTCGTATCTGATATCTAGTTATTTCAAATAAACCGTTACGATCGATATACGATTTCATAATGACTTTCTGAATATTTGATTTGGATATATCTTGCAATCTATAAGACGAAATCTTGGTTTTTCACTTCTGTTAGAAAGATACAGTTCAACAGATTCCAACGCTTCTTGTTTCGAAGAAATCCAATTCAAAATGAATCCTGTACACTCAGTTGAAGTTCAGAACATTAAATTACGAACTGCAGCGTCGTTATGAGCTCGATTATAATTTAATATATATTTTTATACGTTCAACTTCATTTTAATTAATTTATAAATTCACTTATATTACGAATTCAATATTTAAACTGATTTAAATATGCAAATACAACCCGATAAAAATGCGGGAGTTACAGTCCTTCCCCCTTAAAATAATTTCGTCCTCGAAATTGTTAAGATAGGGAAAATGCTAAAATCTCTGTTATGAACGGGTTAAAAATATTTTTGGTTTACTTCATAATTTTAGTTTCAACTGAACTGATTCATTCTAATTAAAATATTAATTCCTTCTTATCAACGGATATTTTCAGAATTCGGAAAATTTTCTAACAGCTCAAATTTTCAGAGAATTTCGCCAGTATCTCTTCTACACGGCTCAATCGATACTGCTACCACTCACTACTCTGGGCCTTCTCCAAATTCAAAAGAAATTCAAACGGCCAACGGCTTGCCCAAACCGACTCATAAAAATCTCATACTCATATATAAACGTGTACCTTCTCTGTTGGGCATTCAACTCTATCTCTACCATCTGCTATCAAACCAGCATATATCCAAACATTTACAACTGATCCCCAATCAATTTATTTTTCAATCCAATCATTCGCTTTTACTCAGCCAAATTTCTATTTTAACTCCAATTCCGTTTACTGATTTATTTCCCAAATCAGTTATCTTCATCTCCGAATTCAAAAATTCGATTCTTATTCTCCAAGAACCATTTTATTTTAATAACTCGAATCTCTAGTATTTCCTTTTTTCAATATCCATTCTGGATCGTTCCACTTTTCCATTTTAACTCCATAAGTTAAAATTTTATTTCAGAATTCAAATTCCGGGGATTTATTTCAAATCAGTTTGAAATCATATATAATTCAAAACATTTGAATTTCTAACATCTTGATTTCTCAAAATAATTCAGAACAAAATCTTTGGTAGTAATCCGTCACTTAACAACTCGAAAATGAACACCGATAATGGCGCGCTTCATCATCAGAATTATTTTCCAGCGATCGAAGTGAGTTCAGTACTATATTACTTTCAAAACCCATTTTTAATCACTTTATTTTGAAATTATGTTAAAATATTCTTTCATAGCACTTGGAAAACAAATTTTCAAATCTCCTAGGATTCTAAAATTCCCTTATATTTAATTCAATTTCAATTCTTTTCCAAGTTTCTAGAGTTTTATTTCAATTCTAGTTTTTAATTCAGATTCAGCTCATCTGATTTTGCATATTATACTATATACTATTTCGATTTGGTTATTTATATAACCAACACAATTATAAATCTGTTCGATCATAATAATGATCACACATCCAATATATATTATAATAATATCAAGATAAATACTTCTCTTTATATCAAAATATATTTTGGGTAAATTATTTCATGTACCCTCTTTTCAAAACATACTATGTCGAATTACTCTGTTCAAGAGTTTAGAAACACCTATCGACGCAGTTTGCATTACTGTTTCGACCAGAATTTATAAACCACTTGACTGACCAGTCAATACAATATAAAACAGTTTTTATATTAATTACAGATATGCGCTCATATATACACACTCGTACTCAATCTAGGGTATTACTAACCCCATCTCTATTGAGTTACGCCACAGAGCCAAGCAAATCACTTAACCTTATGCTCCGATACCAACTGTAATGGCCGAAAAATCCGTGCCAATTTGAGCTGACTAATATTCTACGCATTCAACTCAAAGTGCATGAAAACTCAGGTCATTAATAAAAGAATTTAGAGGGTGTGAAAGATAAGATAGAACTAATAGAATAGAAGAAGGAGAATACAAAAACTGAACAGAATCAGAGTAAACACGAAACTCACAATGGAATGAATAAATTGTATTTATAACATAACTTTGAAAAACAAATCTGAATTTGTATATACATACCATTATCAGAGTACAATACAATATATCACAGTGGAAATAATCTCTAACTGATTGATGATGAAGCCTTCTGTTTCCAGCTCCTCCAAGTAAATCTGTAAAAGCCTGAAACACTTGACTACCCGTACAAAATTTGGGCACCCAAGAGTTTAGGAAAACACAAACAAAATAAACTCTGGATCAGTCATGGGACTGGTGTGAGTAAATTCCAACCGTACTGTTTAACTTTGAAAATCCTTTTCAAAACAAGGAGATAATAGTAAGACCAGTCCACACATAAACATGGATGGTTTTTACCTTACTATAATCCAAAATACTTTGATGTCAAAATCAGTGATATTATGATAATGTCTAAACACATAAATATCCAAGTAGCAGAACGCTTGCATCTCACGTTCCACACATATATATAGTATAAAATCATAAACCGCAGAGCGCTTATCGGAGAATGGATTCCAACAGACAAGGTATGGGAGCACCTTCTGAATAGTGTACTCTAGAGGGGATACACTCAGGGTTCAACAAGAACGTCTTGCAACCCGGCCACACATGACCGCTCACTCATTTAGCTTGAGTGTCGCGAATATATTGCCACCACGGTTGTAGGCTATCCAACCGTCATCCGAAGATACAGAATCAAAAAGAAGTATAAATATGAATTTTCTATAGATCGGTGACAATACACCCTGCTTGGGGATGACCCAACTAGCCATGCTGCCTAGCCCAACTTTTGTTACTTCCTGGTTGTGAGGCTAGAGGCTACGTCTATCTTCAGAACATCTGATCACCATTCACTTTGAATGTCACATCGTCAAATCCGTAATCGAACATTGATCACACAAATGCACACTGGGTGTAGAATAAAGAGAAGTTACCTTCTCCCCACCAACTTGGTATATTCGTAAAAATCAACTTCGTGACCATTGGAAATACTCTGTCAGACACTCGTCCATACAAGTTGTCCTGGCACTGGACAAACAGAAAACACCATTCTGGAACTGGACGACCCTTTCATTTCACTCCGTCTTTAATTGTCTTCAGCATAATATAATTCGCAGTGCTTATGCCTCTACGGAGTGGTTTCTGGATAATATCCAATCGGTCTCTCCGTATTGACACGATGGTCAAAACATTTCGATAGTCGGTTATTTAACTATCGAAGTAAAACAAAAATTCATTCAAATGAACAACTAAACGCACACAACCACGGGCACCTTTTATTTAACATTCGTTTTTATTATTCGAATTCCCATATCTTACCGGATATTTCTCTAATCCCGTTTTACCCTTTTCACATTCTTGGAAAACATTCCCAGTTATTTTAAACTCTTATTCTCCCATGTCCCAGAAAATATACGTTATCAATGTTCGATCCATTATTTTCACATTCTTTATCTCTATACTTGGATAATCTACTCTATTTACGTTGGAAAATATTTCCAATTTCATTTTAACCTTTTAATCGGCCCAACGGTCACTTTTAAACACTTATTCACTTTGAAATGTGAATATCATCCCTTATTATAGAAATCTGAACATCTTTATCATATAAATCTTTATTCACGTAATAATTTCTCTTATCTTGTTTACCGAAATCTCTTCCCTACTTTTATATTCCTATTCCACTTTATAAACTCTATTTCTAAGTCAACTTCTTATCAAAACAATATCCAGTTATAAATAAATACTGATTCCTATCCTAATAACATTTATTTATTTAAAACTAAATGTTAATTATCCTATCGGATTATAATTCCTAAAAATGATTTACTTTAAATACACTCGACATCGTCGAATTCAAGTTACAAATCCTAACGGTTTAATTCTAATCACAATTCGAATATCGAAATGCTGTCATCGTTTTCTAACACGATTCTCCAATTTCTCTTTCTAAAACTGATTCTTATATTTTCTTACAACATCGTTATTTATTACTTTCGAATAAGTGGATTTCAACTAAACTGTTTCATTTCCTAGGAAGTGCTGCCATATATAAAAATCATGCTAAAGTTTGGTTAACAGCGTTAATTCATCGCTACAGTTCAAAACTTGTCATACGCTGTAATATTTTCCTTTATAACTAATCGCGACATAACAGTCATGCTTAAGCCTAATCAATAGCATTTATTTTATTGCTATAGTTCAAAACTTGCAATTCGCTGCTATATGCCACTTTATAACTAATCTCGATGTCTTTTTCCGTTACAAAAATCTTGACATCTCTTTCTGTTACAAAAATTTTGACATCTCTTTCTATTACAAAAATCTTGACAACTCTTTCTACTACAACAAAAAACTTGACATCTCTTTCCGTTACAAACTGATATCGTTCCTCGATAATAGCGAAGCCGTTCAAGTTGGGGTATTCTATTTACCTCTCAGACCTTGATCGACAACGTTCTTACCTTAGAACAGATATAAGTCTATACTCTAATCTGTTATTACTTATAATATACATCAAATCGTATTTCCTTGGTTTATTTTGGCATATGGTTTTATAACACCATATTCATACTTTGAAATCTTCGTTGTATATGATTATTTATTTTAAACATTAACTCTTCGCTTTAATTTTATTTCGCAGTTCTATTCATACTTCTTTACAAGGACCCAGTTAATCTAATAATCATTTTTCAATTAAACAGTTGATTTAAATCAACTTCATTCCATCAGTCAATTCATTAACTGATTTTAATTACTTCTTACCATTAGATTAATATGTTTAATCTAATAATATTTATAAATAATTATCCAAATATTTAATCACATGATAATTTCTACTTTATACTTATTTTGAAGTCAAAAATCGTTTTTATTTACTTTATAAAAACAAAATCTGAAATACTGGTTTATAACAGAACTTCTATTATAAATTTAAATCTTTTCTTTAATTATAAAAATATGATTTTTATAATTAACTTCGTTGGTTTGCTTGACGGCCAATCAACTTCTTAACAAACCGATGGGTTTACGATCGACTGTTTTCACCTTCTCAATTGATATCATTTATTTATTTATCAAAGCAAATGCTGAATTTTCATTCAACGTCAATTATTCACACGGGGTTTTAATTGTAATTCGGGTTCGAACAGTGCATACAAAACAAACAGTCCATATAAATATCGAGGATTCCGGTCGGATTCCTCCAACCGGTTTCCGCATCCACTGATGTTAATCAACCAATTAACACTACTCTATACTAGGGAATATAAAAAATTGGTGGAATCAATGTCCAACCGATGATGTGTATATATACGACGATATATATATTTCAACCAATTTACTTGTAATCCACCTAATCGATCATACCACAGCATTCAAACAAATATTAAAATATAATTTAAAATATTTAAAAATAGAATAGAGTGAGTGAATTTACTCACCTTTGCACATTAACCGTTAAATAACGATTTGCGTCTGTTGATTATATCTGTTGTTTTATTCCCGTTTTTCCTTCTTTAAGCCATTTCTGCGCGTTCCATCCATCCATTCACCTCCATGTATATATATACTCTGTCATCATCGACAATTTCTTTTCGTTCAAAACATTTTGAACGATATCCACCTCTTACTGAAATACGCGTTCATACCTTTGCATCCCTATTAACTTAAACTGTTGATATGAGCCGTAAAAATGGGTATCGCATAGATCCTTTGAAGTCTGAACTCGAGTCATCATTTACATCTTCTATCCTCACGTCAGTAATACAACCCCATCCTTTTCTAATTTGCTCCCTGCAGTGTTTACATCCCTCCTCAGCAAATCCCCTCACATAATCTACACGTGCAATCTTCTCCTACCCCTATGCGCCTTCTTTGCATCTCCAATTTTCCATCAGTGTTCCAACGCAATACGTAACTAGCCATCCCCAAACATGCGCCTGTCCTCATGAAACCAACTGCCACCTTCTCGCCTCACATGCAACACCACACTCCCCCACTTAAACCCACGTCCGTACTCTCTCTCCAAGTCCACCTTTCATGCCAACGTCCCTAACCTAACAAAACACGCACCTTTTAGTTTTCTTCCCAGTTTGTGATGTTCTCTTGAAACCTTCCTACCATGCAAACCGGCGCATGTCAAAACTCTCCTTCTTCTCCTTCTTCTCCTTCTTCTTACCATACTTCTCCTCTTGTCTATTTAATTCATGTCTGCAGTGCTCCATTCTTCTATAATATACTTGTTGCTCCTTTCTGTCTCGGACTCCATGGTGGCAATGACCTTATCATCTATCGCATCCTCACTTGCCGGGAAAATAATCCTAGTTGATCCGTACATTTTTGAACATAATATCGAACGGAAATTGATTTTTCGAACTAGCTGAAATCTGTATGATTGTGGAGAACGACTTGCTACTGCTTCGAACATATACATATTTTATTCAAATTGTTTATGGGAGATCGGAATTGTTTATTACTGAAATAGCGAATGGAGAATGCAACTGGGAAAGAGTTATTTATAGGAGTTGGAAGCTTAATGCTTAAGGGATAGCAATATAGGGTAGGCACTGAAATTTTAAACTAGCTGTATGGTTTTGGATTGTTATATACAGTGCTTGTTTCCTTACGAAAGAAGAAATAGGATTATAGGCTTTTTATTTATATATATGGATTAGATATTTTTGTACGTTTGAACTAAAATAATAATATAACATTTACTTCGTGTTTGAGCTATTAGCGGCTAGGTATACGCAGGGGACGTTTTGTAGTATTAGATTAGGGTATAGGTAGATGTTTTATTTCAACATAGGAGTGTGGTTTTGATACTATTTTGATGGACGTTTTACTGCTGAAGTATGGCCATTTGCTGTTGCAGTATGGGCTACAATACTATGTACAAAATCATTCATTTTACGGACTGCCACGGACAGAAGTAAGAGTACACTCGTGCTCAACGAGGTGTCACGATCCCAAAAATATAATAATACCGGTAGTTTGACTTATATTTTGAAATCCCGAAATACCGATACAGGGTGCACAATACTCCAAATAAAAAGTTGTTTATTTAATTAATTAAAAACTACAGTAAATTTCTAAAAATTAAATTACCGCTGCGCCTTAAAAGAACCTTGTCCAAATTCGTATCTGATATCTAGTTATTTCAAATAAACCGTTACGGTCGATATACGATTTCATAGCGACTTTATGAATATTTGATTTGGACATATCTTGCAATCTATAAGATGAAATCTTGGTTTTTCACTTCTGTTAGAAAGATACAGTTCAACAGATTCCAACGCTTCTTGTTTCGAAGAAATCCGATTCAAAATGAATCTTGCACACTCAGTTGAAGTTCAGAATGTTAAATTACGAACTGCAGCGTCGTTATGAGCTCGATTTTAATTTAATATATATTTTTATATGTTCAACTTCATTTTAATTAATATATAAATTCACTTATATTACGAATTCAATATTTAAATTGATTTAAATATTCAAATACAACCCGATAAAAATGCGGGCCGTTACAATTTTTTTCTCAAATTTATAATTATTCAATTACTTAACATATACTTATAAAAATACAAGTACCCTCTCTCAATATACGCAACTCATTCTTAGGTGCTACTGATCTTAACTTTAACGAGTTTAACCTAAACAAAATTTGGTATTCGCTCAACAAAAGCTCTGATACTAATTGTAAGAAGCTACATCTATATAACAAAAAGCACCGGTTAGTTTTAAAAAGATAAAGAAAGGCTGAGATTTATTCTCAGTAAAGACAAAGAACGGCTCAGATATTTACATGCATCATTTCACTCGCACGATGCTCCACCACGTTTGTCCCACATATACGTATGTCTTCACATTTCCACGTTCTTCCGCCTCCCACAAAAGCCTTCATCCACCTTCCCCAATTTTTATGCCTCTTCTGCCAAACAGTAATTTCGATAAGTGACCTTACCGAAAATCGAGATGGAAATTACTACATCATTTGTCTATCTTCCTCAATAATCTAATAGAATCGTTACTGGAGAGGTTAGATCTTGGGCCACTTCCCACTGTTGATTTCTTCCTCAAATCATCCTGTCACGTTACTAATTTCAGTTTTCTCTTTCATTACAGGAACCTAGCATCTTCTCATCGCGATGAATTTGCTACTTTTCACAACTGTGTCGCCATTAGGTACTGATTCTTTTTTCTTCTTTTCGTTTTTGGGTTATTTTCGTCATTTGCTACTTTTGCATCAGCATGAACCTAATTTTGTTCTAGCACCCTCGATAAAGTTTCCATCATTCGACTGTAATGTCCAGTCGATGTTCTCACCACAGTGTAATGTTGGAACCCTAGGTCTTCCGGTATGTGATTCGAAACTTGATTTCATCTGCTATTTCGTTGGTCAACTAACTGAAATCCTTCGTCCTCGATTGCGTTGTGCTGATTATGTTGCCAAGCAGTCGGGTTTGGGAATTTTGGAGGTGGAAAGTTCGTCGGAGAACGGCTGTTATGAGGAGGAAAAGGGGGTCGATGGTCAGGGAGGGGCTTGGGATTGACTTGCCAGGCGAATTTCTCCTTATTGGTTGCCATTGAAACTATTACGATAAAGTCGGTTCAAAGGTACATTCCCATTGTCATTTAGGAGCAGATGACTAACTTCATTTAATTACAATAAACGTTGTATTTTTTATGGTATAAAGTCTATCAATTACGCATCATGTTACTTTTACGATATCATTAGTACTTTGAATTCCTTTTGTAGGTTACATATGCCTTTTGAAGTTATGAAGATACACTTCACAGTACACAAAAACGCTTGCTACTTAATTTATAATGCGGCTTTATGGATCAAACGGTGAAGAAATACACAAAGTCTTTTCCAGTTTCCCGCTCATAAGAAATTTCACTATAAACATTTACACAAGCATAAAATAAATCATCGGCTAATTTGAAATTAATCTTCGCTAAATTTAGCACCAAATTTAGAATTAAGTAGGTCTCCGTGCAAACTAATTATGCTCCATGCTTCACCTTATTTTAATTAACAAGCTAATATTACATTGCAAAAATTATGCACTCATCTTTCTATTGCTGTCAAATCAACGTTCATCCATTACTTATTGTGATGTACTCATATAATTTGCGATTATTTGCAATTTGCATTACACAAAAATATGACTACTTGCATTTACACCAAATATAATCATCTAGACCAAGTGTTTCTTATTGTGAACCTTAAAAGTTAAGTTTTGTTGCTTTTGCAGTTATTCTTATAAAAAATACTCTCTTCTGTTATATCCAACTTTTTTGATTTGAATTCAAATTTCTGCCTATGTGATTATTTCAATGATGGGTCCATTTACTTCAAGGGTAGTTGGGTGGTTAAGCCATTAAATTGTCTATAAACGAAGGTGCAGAGTTTGAATCGTAGTGATGGTATGCACATATCCTTGAAGAACATATCTGCTAAGGTCAAAAATATGTCCCTCATCGTTTATTTCTAGGAACATTCATTATTTTAGGTTATCCCAAGCTGTTGGGTCTAAATTCAATGGCTGATGATGAGCCCCTATTCTAGCGAAATAACTATTGGAAAGCGTAGGTTATTCACAAAATAGCTTACATGTAGGAATTACCTTTGAAATTTCAGGAGGATGCTATTTATTGTAAGCGGCAAAATGAAGATGTTAAATTTATGAACAAGAAACCCAAAGCTTTACTAGAAACTTATGTTACAGTTTGTTATTCTTGCATACAAATGAATTTGGAAAATGCTTAGAGCATATAGTTGTATTTTTTTACTGCTCTTTCATTTATGGTTACAAGCACAAACGTTAGTTTTTTTTACTGATCATACAATGTCAATAAAATTTTAAGACCTGTCCATACTTTTGTTACTATATCACGATTTGAATTACATTAGTTATGCTTTTATTTGTATTAATTAAAGATATATCAACTTTTTCTTTACATGCAACTAATGGTTGAAAGTTGAAACAGTAATATAAACATGGATGCGTAAAATGTTATAGCATGTATATATATGTCATGTGTAATAAATAAGCAATATCAAATCTCATATATAGTTAAATAAAAGCTTGATTTTGTTCTAAAGCTTTTATTTAACTATATATGAGATTTGATATTGCTTATTTATTACACATGACATATATATACATGCTATAACATTTTACGCATCCATGTTTATATTACTGTTTCAACTTTCAACCATTAGTTGCATGTAAAGAAAAAGTTGATATATCTTTAATTAATACAAATAAAATCATAACTAATGTAATTCAAATCGTGATATAGTAACAAAAGTATGGACAGGTTTTAAGATTTTATTGACATTTTATGATCGGTAAAAAAAACTAACGTTTGTCCTTGTAACCATAAATGAAAGAGCAGTAAAAAAATACAACAATATGCTCTAAGCATTTTCCAAATTCATTTGTATGCAAGAATAACAAACTGTAACATAAGTTTCTAGTAAAGCTTTGGGTTTCTTGTTCATAAATTTAACATCTTCATTTTGCCGCTTACAATAAATAGCATCCTCCTGAAATTTCAAAGGTAATTCCTACATGTAAGCAATTTTGTGAATAACCTACGCTTTCCAATAGTTATTTCGCTAGAATAGGGGCTCATCATCAGCCATTGAATTTAGACCCAACAGCTTGGGATAACCTAAAATAATGAATGTTCCTAGAAATAAACGATGAGGGACATATTTTTGACCTTAGCAGATATGTTCTTCAAGGATATGTGCATACCGTCACTACGATTCAAACTCTGCACCTTCGTTTATAGACAATTTAATGGCTTAACCACCCAACTACCCTTGAAGTAAATGGACCCATCATCGAAATAATCACGTAGGCAGAAATTTGAATTCAAATCAAAAAAGTTGGATATAACAGAAGAGAGTATTTTTTATAAGAATAACTGCAAAAGCAACAAAACTTAACTTTTAAGGTTCACAATAAGAAACACTTGGTCTAGATGATTATATTTGGTGTAAATGCAAGTAGTCATATTTTTGTGTAATGCAAATTGCAAATAATCGCAAATTATATGAATACATCACAATAAGTAATGGATGAACGTTGATTTGACAGCAATAGAAAGATGAGTGCATAATTTTTGCAATGTAATATTAGCTTGTTAATTAAAATAAGGTGAAGCATGGAGCATAATTAGTTTGCACGGAGACCTACTTAATTCTAAATTTGGTGCTAAATTTAGCGAAGATTAATTTCAAATTAGCCGATGATTTATTTTATGCTTGTGTAAATGTTTATAGTGAAATTTCTTATGAGCGGGAAACTGGAAAAGACTTTATGTATTTCTTCACCGTTTGATCCATAAAGTCGCATTATAAATTAAGTAGCAAGCGTTTTTGTGTACTGTGAAGTGTATCTTCATAACTTCAAAAGGCATATGTGACCTACAAAAGGAATTCAAAGTGCTAATGATATCGTAAAAGTAACATGATGCGTAATTGACAGACTTTATACCATAAAAAATACAACGTTTATTGTAATTAAATGAAGTTAGTCATCTGCTCCTAAATGACAATGGGAATGTACCTTTGAACCGACTTTACCGTAATAGTTTCAATGGCAACCAATAAAGAGAAATTCGCCTGGCAAGTCAATCCCAAGCCCCTCCCTGACCATCGGCCCCCTTTTCCTCCTCATAACAGCCGTTCTCCGACGAACTTTCCACCTCCAAAATTCCCAGACCCGACTGCTTGGCAACAGAATCAGCACAACGCAATCGAGGACGAAGGATTTCAGTTAGTTGACCGACGAAATAGCAGATGAAATCAAGTTTCGAATCACATACCGGAAGACCTAGGGTTCCAACATTACACTGTGGTGAGAACATCGACTGGACATTACAGTCGAATGATGGAAACTTTATCGAGTGTGCTAGAACAAAATTAGGTTCATGCTGATGCAAAAGTAGCAAATGACGAAAATAACCCAAAAACGAAAAGAAGAAAAAAGAATCAGTACCTAATGGCGACACAGTTGTGAAAAGTAGCAAATTCATCGCGATGAGAAGATGCTAGGTTCCTGTAATGAAAGAGAAAACTGAAATTAGTAACGTGACAGGATGATTTGAGGAAGAAATCAACAGAGGGAAGTGGCCCAAGATCTAACCTCTCCAGTAACGATTCTATTAGATTATTGAGGAAGATAGACATATGATGTAGTAATTTCCATCTCGATTTTCGGTAAGGTCACTTATCGAAATTACTGTTTGGCAGAAGAGGCATAAAAATTGGGGAAGGTGGACGAAGGCTTTTGTGGGAGGCGGAAGAACGTGGAAATGTGAAGACATACGTATATGTGGGACGAACGTGGTGGAGCATCGTGCGAGTGAAATGATGCATGTAAATATCTGAGCTGTTCTTTGTCTTTACTGAGAATAAATCTCAGCCTTTCTTTATCTTTTTAAAACTAACCAGTGCTTTTTGTTATATAGATGTTGTAAGTCGATGCAGTTCAAACACTTATTTTCATTATTATTTTTCACAAATCAATTTAATATTAAATTCAAATTCAAATTCACATTTTTGTATCATAAGATAGTGTAACAACCCGTATTTCGATAACATGATTAAAGACGAGAATCAAGGCAGAATTTAATTTTAAATTCTGAATCAAGTGAAACGGGCTATGCCATTGCGTTCGTCTTGGAAAAATACGCGAAATAGAGTCCGAGTTTTCGAAAATCGGAGTCCGTATGACCAAGATATGGCCTCGCGAAGTTTAACGAAAAATTCCCAAATTAAAGTATACTTAATTAAGTGAAATGGGTTGCGCAGAGAAATATATATATATTGATATATATATATATATATATATATATATATATATAATTGAAAATTAAATAAATAAATATGCAAAAATGTTCAAAACAGCGAATTGGGAGAGGGGAATAACCGAACCGGCCGATTTTTGAGGTCGACCCGAGCCCGCTGGGTCGACTAGGGGTTAATCCAGGGTGTTTGGCTGTCAACCCGTGGGCCGATTCGCTCAAATGCAGATTTTGCATTTGGATGGTTCTCATGGTTCATCTTTAATCTAAAGGCCCTAGATGGTTCCTACACTTGACTTCTTCCCCAAGACATGCTTTGATGGCTTGGATTGAATCTAGGTTTAATCCTATGGCCTAAAACACTTGCCTAATCTATAAATAAGATCCTAACCTATCCTAAATCCTCATTATTCATTCATGCAACTAAACTATGGCAAAATTTCTACTCTCATGGCCTCCACTCAACTATCCTAGCCTCCACTTCATTTCTATGAAAGGTTTCATGATCATGAGAGTGTTAGAGAGTCCCTATGTTAGTATGAGAGCCTCTCAAGTTGATTTCAAGGCAAAAGCTTTGATCTTTGTTCATAAAGACGGTGTTTTTGTTGATTTGGGGCATCCATCTTTGGGTTTTTGGGTGATGGCATGCATAGGCTTCCTCACAAGCTTTAGTTTAATCGATTTAGGCCTTCAAAGCAATGTAAGCCCTTTCCCTACTCTTAGATATTAACTATGAAGTTAAATGTTCATGTTGCAAGTTTGGCTTTGATCATTGAGAATGATACATGCTATCATGTCATGCAAGCTTATGAAGTCATTATCTTGATCTTATGAGCTAAAAGCTACAACCTTTATGTTGAAATGTTGCATTATGCAACATGAGAACCTTCATAATCTTTATGTCAACTTGCATATGAAGTCATAACCCTTATATGATGATACATGCGAGTTTCTAGTCATCATTCCATGTCTTTTGTCACCATGATTCGCTTATGTGCCTAGTTTGGGTTTATGCATGTTTTTGAGGCTTAAGAATGTAACATGCAAGCTAATGAACACATTTGTGCCTCATTTGCCACCATGATTAACTTGTGGCTTAATATCCATTTTTGTCATGCCTTTGCCAAGTCTCTTCTTTTAATCCATTACGTTGTTGCGAACGTATATGCGAGTTTAAAAAGCGTTAGGGTCACATTATGGGAAAACATAATGATATGAACATGATTTGGGTAAATGGGTATAAACATGACAACGTGTAACGTTAAATATGACATGTGTTTATACTTGAAAACATGACTTGAAATATAACATGGAAGTGACATGTAAGTATGCATAAAAACATAAGCTTGGGAATTTACCTATTAAGTTAGGTCTACCCATTGGGAATTTACCTATAAAGTTAGGTCTACCCAATTGCTTGAAAACTTGAATATGAACATGACACTAGACTAAACATGAAAGTGGCCAACTCGAGGTTGGGTTGAGTTTGCAACATAAAGCTACCCGGAACCGACTGGCCTAACTAGTAGTTGCAAACAATAGGACCCAATGTGAGAAGTTGGTCATGTTGTGCTTGAACCCGAGGTTAGACCAAGTTGTGGTGTAAAGCTACCCGGAACCGACCGGCTTAACTAGTAACCACAACGAAGTCTAATGTGAGAGGTTGGGGTGCATTAAGAAATTAATGCCACATGATAGGGTTAAGTTAATTTGATTAATGACTCTTAACCAAATATGACATGGACAAATGGGTTAAGTAATTGGATTAGGCTAATGATACTTAACAAAACATGACAAGGTTGGGTAGGTTAAGTAACTTGATTTGCCTAATGACACTTAACCATTTTTATATGACTAGTGGACGGGGATTAAGTTAACCAACACTTAATCAATCCAACACGATAATTTGGTAAGGTTAAGTAAGTTTTCTTAATGACACTTAACCAAAAGATACAGTTAATGGATGGGGTTAAGATTAGACTCAACTAGTCTAAACATGATAATCGGATGGGGTTAAGTTAGCCTAGACTTAATTAATCCCACTTGGTAGTTTAATGGGGTTAAGTTAAATACTTAACTAATCTAACACGATGATTTGAAGTGGTTAAGTGACCTATACTTAACCAATCTCACCCGTTAATTTGAAGAGGTTAAGTGACCTAAACTTAATCAATCTAACTCGTTAATTTGATGTGGTTAAGTGATCTATGCTTAACCAATCTAACTCGTGAATTTATTGAGGTTAAGTTAACCCATACTTAACCAATATAACGTGAAAACATGATAAGGCTAAGTCATGAATCGCTTGAATACACTTGACCGGTTTGACTAAGTAATTTCATAGGGTCAAGTTAATATATACTTAACCAACTTGAGCATGGTTTGTAGGGTTAAGTCTTGGACTTGGATACTTAGCCAATTTTGACATGATTTGTAGACGGGTTAAGCCTTGAACTTGGATACTTAGCCAATTTTGACATGATTTGTAGACGGGATTAAGTCATGAACTTAAGTGACACTTAATCTATTATATAAACCATAATTCGGAGAATTAGGTGGATAACCGTAGTTAACAAGGATAACGGGAATAAGGCTAAGTGGTAAACCTTAGTTGAAGGATAACTAAGTAATGATTCTTAGTCAAGGAAATTTAGACCAGTTCATAGATAGATGAGTAACCTGATACGGTAGGTCATCGTTTAAATATACGAGTAGGAGCAAGTATCTGATTTGGATAAAGGCTCCAGCGAACTGGGTAACGAAGCAGCGGCTTCGGGGAACGTGAGGGTATTCTTGGTATCCCTTTATGAGCTGCCAGGTGATTATACTAGGCTCATGAGAGGTTAAGGTCTGCGTTAGAAGAACCAAGAGTATGCCTTGGTTGCTATACGAGCAACCTAAAGACGGGGATGGATAGGGGATAGTCGACGATACACGGTCGTACCCTAGATAGCATTTTCGTCAGGCTACCTACCATCTTTGGTCAAGCTTGTACGTACGGAAAGGCAGAGAACACCCAATAGACCATAATTGCTATCTAATTATGGGTGCGGTAAGGCTCGGATGTGGGTTGGCCAGTGTTGTGTTCTCATACAGGATTTATCCTGTCTTGTCTTTCGCTAGTTGAGGGAGTGGTCTCGTGGGACCATAGCCACGTATAGGAAAAACAGACCTTAGCATCTGCATCGGCAGATAAATCGTAAGCTCCCGACCGAGTCCTGTATTTCCTGGTCTGCCCTGTGACAGGACTCGGATGTCACGATGTGATACATGTGCATACAGTCATGGAAAAACGATTCACGATGAATGCGTGGGAAAAAGGGCGCGGTTGGCGGTTAGCGTAATCCCTAGTGGCCCTAGGTGGTTGAACCCAAACCGAGATACGAAAACGTGCAATAGGTAAGCGTAATCCCTAGTAGCCCTAGGTAGCATAAGTCCTAGTTGTACAGACGCTAATTCATGTTGGAAGACCCTAGCTAGGTTTAGGGTAACAGTCCAAACCGATCTTAAGGATCATGGAACTATGTAAAGTAATATAGAATCTCATGGGAAAGCCCGTATGGCCTACGGCAAGGGACTGAACATTTACATGGAATAAAACATACGAGTTGAGTAACCTATATATGCGATATATTAGGTTGACATGGACCACTACACGACTTTTGAGTAAGGGTCATTCACGGATAACACGTGATACAGTTGGGATACTAGTACGGTAGGTGCAGAGCAGATGTACAGGATAGATACCATGGGACGTTATACGTGATAGATATCTTGGGATAGTATACTTGATAGAAACCTGACGATGTGATACCTTGTTTTATCTTGACATCGTAATTTATCATGACACCTTAGTTCACCTGAGTTCAGTAGTTCATCCTGTTATTTTGATTTAGCTTATCTATCTTGTTATCATGCTTATGTTCATCTCAGCTTCTCATGTCAGTTAACTTTACTAGTTTTTATACTAATAGTAGATAGGGCTTACTCAGTCTTTTTGACTGACCCGTTTTGTTTCGCCTCTTTTCTTCCGTTCCCCCCCCCCCAAGGTTACAGGGAGGAAATACTGTTGTTTAGTTTGGACTTCTTCTGCTTGAAGGTCATCATGGATGGCTTGGACTTTTCTTGGCTATGGCTACTTTACTGTCTTTACTTGGGGAATAATTTATGAAAAAGTCTTTATGCTTCTTTACTATTGCAAGACAGGTTTTGATGTACTCTGATGTAAAAGGCTTTAGACCTTAATTATAAATGTTTATGAAAGTTCGATTTTACTTCCGCTATTTTATATGTTCTGTCTTGTGATATTTCTGTGCATGTTTACCAATAATGCCCCTCTAAAGCTAGTGCATTCCTTTGTGAGTGACCCTAGCGGAGGCGGGGCGTTACACGTGGTATCAGAGCAGAAGGTTACCAGACTGGGCAAAAGTTTTTAAAGACCTTCTGAAAACTATTTGAAAATCGTTTATAAAGAAGCATTTTTCAAGAAAATTTTCTTTTAAAAGAAAAAGGCTATTCCCCAAAGGCCATTAGCACTATCCTTGTTTCCTTAAATGAATCTCTTTTCCTTTCTTTTCTCCATCTGTAGTCACAGTGGTTTTAACTGCGACTAGTCTTTTCTATCTACGAAAGTGTTTTCCTTACGATGGAGGTGGTTCTCGAGAGACCAGTGGCCGCGTTATAAGAAAGGATAGTGAGGAAGAGGATAAAGGATACGAGCTTAAGGATGAGCAACTTGTTGGTATGGCTCAGCCCAGGACGAGAGAGAAGGATGAACAATGAAACCCATGACGAGAGAGTACCTTTGGCATGTTAAAACGGGACGGATAGTTAAGTATTATGGGAAAAGGACAAGATCATCGGGAGGGCAGCAGTATGCTCTCATTTCTAGGGTACCTCGGAAGGAGGGTGACGATCTTGTTAAAGGTTTAGCTTTTCTTCTCTATCATCCCGTTAGGACTTTGTTTTGATCATCGTATCATTTAAGTCTGCTTCAATAGTTGAGTCTCTGCACCTTAAGTACTAGCGTAATAGAGAATCCCATTTTTGTCTCAAAGTCCTATTGGAGAATCAGTCCATTTATACATGACTTGTTTGGATTTGGGAATGTCTATGCCAAGTGTTGAGTTTGGAAATAATGCTTATGTTTATAAGCTATGGATGGATTCTAGGGATGAAGTGGTTATCCAGTAAGGGGTGCCACTCTCGGTTTTGATAGGAGGGTAGTTAGACTCTTGACTAGCCTTGGTAATACCCTCGAAGTCTCGTGTAACCTTTTGGGTTCGGTCATGGTTAGTTACATAGAATCCCTTGATGCCTTTATGGGAAATTGGAAGCCCAATCGAGTGGTGTTCGCCGATAAGACGGATGGTTTATTTCACTTATGCATGGGTTATAGAAATCACCTTAGTAAGTGCGCTTGATAACCTGGTTGGCATCTGTTTACTTTCAAGAGAAAGTTCTTCTATGTGGAATACCTTGTGGTACGAGGTCCGAGATTCATTAGTGAATTTTGGAAAGCTTGCATGAGATCATGAGTACGCAGTCATGTTTGCGTCAAGTATTTTAGGAAAAGGATAAGTGCAAGTGGAACGAGAGGCGACGAAGAAATGAGTTTCAGCTCATGTTATGGAAACAGGAAATAAGAAGCTACGAAATCACGAAGTTAAAGGACGGTCAAGGCACAATGGAATTAAGCTCAAGGAAATACAACTTTGATGGTCAAAGACTAGATATGCGCATGATATCTCTTTTTGGGAGTATATCCTTGATCCCTGTTTTCTGTAGAGCTTACTTGTAGGCTATCTTTTGTGGACATCCTCTCGGTCCTATTCTCCGTTACAAACCCTGTAAGGAGTTTGTCCTGTTTATCTTCTCGACCCTGTTTCAGGGAATTCTAGGTAGAACCCTATGGATGTAAACATGTATTTGAAACATGTTATGATTGATATGGTTGCAAGTGGTTGCAAGTGGTTGCTCGTGGATGCGCGAATACACATTAGATACTAGCTCGACTCGGTCACATTTCATATTGCATATGCACGAGTATTTATACTTGTTTATGGATGAAATCGAATGTATTATCATGCGGTTGTTGCATATGAATGAATGATTGTGCACGCATATAGTATCTATATGACTAGGACTATTTGCATACATGTTGGATTCATGGCACTATACATATTTTGCATTAGAAAGATTATTCAGGCCTGATCATTAGCATTAGCTAAGGAACATGTACACACGCGTTTTGCATATATTCATACAACATTAGAAATCATCTAAGGACAATGGTTGCTCGTGGATGATGTTTTGAGTAGATGGATGATGGATGGTAGGATATGTTCTTCCTAACTTGGAGATTTCGGGGACGAAATCCTAAAAGGTGGGGAGAATGTAACAACCCGTATTTCGATAACATGATTAAAGACGAGAATCAAGGCAGAATTTAATTTTAAATTCTGAATCAAGTGAAACGGGCTATGCCATTGCGTTCGTCTCGGAAAAATACGCGAAATAGAGTCCGAGTTTTCGAAAATCGGAGTCCGTATGACCAAGATATGGCCTCGCGAAGTTTCACGAAAAATTCCCAAATTAAAGTATACTTAATTAAGTGAAATGGGTTGCGCAGAGAAATATATATATATTGATATATATATATATAATTGAAAATTAAATAAATAAATATGCAAAAATGTTCAAAACAGCGAATTGGGAGAGGGGAATAACCGAACCGGCCGATTTTTGAGGTCGACCCGAGCCCGCTGGGTCGACTAGGGGTTAATCCAGGGTGTTTGGCTGTCAACCCGTGGGCCGATTCGCTCAAATGCAGATTTTGCATTTGGATGGTTCTCATCGTTCATCTTTAATCTAAAGGCCCTAGATGGTTCCTACACTTGACTTCTTCCCCAAGACATGCTTTGATGGCTTGGATTGAATCTAGGTTTAATCCTATGGCCTAAAACACTTGCCTAATCTATAAATAAGACCCTAACCTATCCTAAATCCTCATTATTCATTCATGCAACTAAACTATGGCAAAATTTCTACTCTCATGGCCTCCACTCAACTATCCTAGCCTCCACTTCATTTCTATGAAAGGTTTCATGATCATGAGAGTGTTAGAGAGTCCCTATGTTAGTATGAGAGCCTCTCAAGTTGATTTCAAGGCAAAAGCTTTGATCTTTGTTCATAAAGATGGTGTTTTTGTTGATTTGGGGCATCCATCTTTGGGTTTTTGGGTGATGGCATGCATAGGCTTCCTCACAAGCTTTAGTTTAATCGATTTAGGCCTTCAAAGCAATGTAAGCCCTTT
Source organism: Allium sativum (assembly GCA_030737875.1). NCBI lineage: Eukaryota > Viridiplantae > Streptophyta > Magnoliopsida > Asparagales > Amaryllidaceae > Allium > Allium sativum. Next base: position 613,985,906 of record CM060926.1, read on the forward strand.
CCCTACTCTTAGATATTAACTATGAAGTTAAATGTTCATGTTGCAAGTTTGGGTTTGATCATTGAGAATGATACATGCTATCATGTCATGCAAGCTTATGAAGTCATTATCTTGATCTTATGAGCTAAAAGCTACAACCTTTATGTTGAAATGTTGCATTATGCAACATGAGAACCTTCATAATCTTTATGTCAACTTGCATATGAAGTCATAACCCTTATATGATGATACATGCGAGTTTCTAGTCATCATTCCATGTCTTTTGTCACCATGATTCGCTTATGTGCCAAGTTTGGGTTTATGCATGTTTTTGAGGCTTAAGAATGTAACATGCAAGCTAATGAACACATTTGTGCCTCATTTGCCACCATGATTAACTTGTGGCTTAATATCCATTTTTGTCATGCCTTTGCCAAGTCTCTTCTTTTAATCCATTACGTTGTTGCGAACGTATATGCGAGTTTAAAAAGCGTTGGGGTCACATTATGGGAAAACATAATGATATGAACATGATTTGGGTAAATGGGTATAAACATGACAACGTGTAACGTTAAATATGACATGTGTTTATACTTGAAAACATGACTTGAAATATAACATGGAAGTGACATGTAAGTATGCATAAAAACATAAGCTTGGGAATTTACCTATTAAGTTAGGTCTACCCATTGGGAATTTACCTATAAAGTTAGGTCTACCCAATTGCTTGAAAACTTGAATATGAACATGACACTAGACTAAACATGAAAGTGGCCAACTCGAGGTTGGGTTGAGTTTGCAACATAAAGCTACCCGGAACCGACCGGCCTAACTAGTAGTTGCAAACAATAGGACCCAATGTGAGAAGTTGGTCATGTTGTGCTTGAACCCGAGGTTAGACCAAGTTGTGGTGTAAAGCTACCCGGAACCGACCGGCTTAACTAGTAACCACAACGAAGTTTAATGTGAGAGGTTGGGGTGCATTAAGAAATTAATGCCACATGATAGGGTTAAGTTAATTTGATTAATGACTCTTAACCAAATATGACATGGACAAATGGGTTAAGTAATTGGATTAGGCTAATGATACTTAACAAAACATGACAAGGTTGGGTAGGTTAAGTAACTTGATTTGCCTAATGACACTTAACCATTTTTATACGACTAGTGGACGGGGATTAAGTTAACCAACACTTAATCAATCCAACACGATAATTTGGTAAGGTTAAGTAAGTTTTCTTAATGACACTTAACCAAAAGATACAGTTAATGGATGGGGTTAAGATTAGACTCAACTAGTCTAAACATGATAATCGGATGGGGTTAAGTTAGCCTAGACTTAATTAATCCCACTTGGTAGTTTAATGGGGTTAAGTTAAATACTTAACTAATCTAACACGATGATTTGAAGTGGTTAAGTGACCTATACTTAACCAATCTCACCCGTTAATTTGAAGAGGTTAAGTGACCTAAACTTAACCAATCTAACTCGTTAATTTGATGTGGTTAAGTGATCTATGCTTAACCAATCTAACTCGTGAATTTATTGAGGTTAAGTTAACCCATACTTAACCAATATAACGTAAAAACATGATAAGGCTAAGTCATGAATCGCTTGAATACACTTGACCGGTTTGACTAAGTAATTTCATAGGGTCAAGTTAATATATACTTAACCAACTTGAGCATGGTTTGTAGGGTTAAGTCTTGGACTTGGATACTTAGCCAATTTTGATATGATTTGTAGACGGGTTAAGCCTTGAACTTGGATACTTAGCCAATTTTGACATGATTTGTAGACGGGATTAAGTCATGAACTTAAGTGACACTTAATCTATTATATAAACCCTAATTCGGAGAATTAGGTGGATAACCGTAGTTAACAAGGATAACGGGAATAAGGCTAAGTGGTAAACCTTAGTTGAAGGATAACTAAGTAATGATTCTTAGTCAAGGAAATTTAGACCAGTTCATAGATAGATGAGTAACCTGATACGGTAGGTCATCGTTTAAATATACGAGTAGGAGCAAGTATCTGATTTGGATAAAGGCTCCAGCGAACTGGGTAACGAAGCAGCGGCTTCGGGGAACGTGAGGGTATTCTTGGTATCCCTTTATGAGCTGCCAGGTGATTATACTAGGCTCATGAGAGGTTAAGGTCTACGTTAGAAGAACCAAGAGTATGCCTTGGTTGCTATACGAGCAACCTAAAGACGGGGATGGATAGGGGATAGTCGACGATACACGGTCGTACCCTAGATAGCATTTTCGTCAGGCAACCTACCATCTTTGGTCAAGCTTGTACGTACGGAAAGGCAGAGAACACCCAATAGACCATAATTGCTATCTAATTATGGGTGCGGTAAGGCTCGGATGTGGGTTGGCCAGTGTTTTGTTTTCATACAGGATTTATCCTGTCTTGTCTTTCGCTAGTTGAGGGAGTGGTCTCGTGGGACCATAGCCACATATAGGAAAAACAGACCTTAGCATCTACATCGGCAGATAAATCGTAAGCTCCCGACCGAGTCCTGTATTTCCTGGTCTGCCCTGTGACAGGACTCGGATGGCACGATGTGATACATGTGCATACAGTCATGGAAAAACGATTCACGATGAATGCGTGGGAAAAAGGGCGCGGTTGGCGGTTAGCGTAATCCCTAGTGGCCCTAGGTGGTTGAACCCAAACCGAGATACGAAAACGTGCAATAGGTAAGCGTAATCCCTAGTAGCCCTAGGTAGCATAAGTCCTAGTTGTACAGACGCTAATTCATGTTGGAAGACCCTAGCTAGGTTTAGGGTAACAGTCCAAACCGATCTTAAGGATCATGGAACTATGTAAAGTAATATAGAATCTCATGGGAAAGCCCGTATGGCCTACGGCAAGGGACTGAACATTTACATGGAATAAAACATACGAGTTGAGTAACCTATATATGCGATATATTAGGTTGACATGGACCACTACACGACTTTTGAGTAAGGGTCATTCACGGATAACACGTGATACAGTTAGGATACTAGTACGGTAGGTGCAGAGCAGATGTACAGGATAGATACCATGGGACGTTATACGTGATAGATATCTTGGGATATTATACTTGATAGAAACCTGACGATGTGATACCTTGTTTTATCTTGACATCGTAATTTATCATGACACCTTAGTTCACCTGAGTTCAGTAGTTCATCCTGTTATTTTGATTTAGCTTATCTATCTTGTTATCATGCTTATGTTCATCTCAGCTTCTCATGCCAGTTAACTTTACTAGTTTTTATACTAATAGTAGATAGGGCTTACTCAGTCTTTTTGACTGACCCGTTTTGTTTCGCCTCTTTTCTTCCGTTTCCCCCTCAGGTTACAGGGAGGAAATACTGTTGTTTAGTTTGGACTTCTTCTTCTTGAAGGTCATCATGGATGGCTTGGACTTTTCTTGGCTATGGCTACTTTACTGTCTTTACTTGGGGAATAATTTATGAAAAAGTCTTTATGCTTCTTTACTATTGCAAGACAGGTTTTGATGTACTCTGATGTAAAAGGCTTTAGACCTTAATTATAAATGTTTATGAAAGTTCGATTTTACTTCCGCTATTTTATATGTTCTGTCTTGTGATATTTCTGTGCATGTTTACCAATAATGCCCCTCTAAAGCTAGTGCATTCCTTTGTGAGTGACCCTAGCGGAGGCGGGGTGTTACAGATAGTCTATTATGAAAACATCAAATACGATTTCTGATTTCTATGTAATAATATATCTCGATGAAACCTTTATATTCAAACAATTTGAACTTAAACGATTCAGACTGAAAATAGAATTTTATTTACAAATAATTATACAAATATAATAGTTAAATTCAATATATAACACTTAATTAAAATAGTTATAAAACATAAATAGTTAACTTAATATAAAATGATTTAATTAAAAATAGTTATAAGATATTGATAGTTAAAATTAATATAACTAGTTAGTTGAAGTAGTTATGAAATAGAAATTGTTAATCTAATGTAAAATTAGCTTAAATAAAATAGCCATAAAACGTAATAATAATTTTTTGTTTAAAAAAATAAAAGAGAGTCTTGTTTAATTAAAATAGTTAATATACAATAATACTAAATATAAATAATTTTGAAGTAAAATAGTTTAATTAAACTGTACGACTTCAACTTTGGGTTTCAAAATTTCACTTTAAAATATAACATATTCCATAATCTAATCTATATGATATATAAACATTTCCAATCTCAACTCAAATCAATTCAAATTTCAAAATTCAAATCAACGTAAAGTCTGATGGTTTAAATTTATAATTTAGACTATTTACATCAATTTAATTTAATTTATAAATCTATATCATTCAAATCAAATTCTTTAAATTCCAAAATTTACTTTAAAATCAGTTATTTAATTAAAACTTAATTATTCAAATTTCATGTTCTTTCCATATGTCTATTATAAAAAATCAATTAAACAATTAAAGTTTAAATTAATAATATCAAGTCATTGTATTCATTTAATCTTTAAATTAAAGTAAATCAAATATTAACATTTGACTCTATCTCATCAAATTTAGTCTTTATTGTTTAGTGAATAGTCAGGACATTGAGGAAGATCCAAAAGGCATTTCGGGAATTGATCCGATTCTATCTCTGTTCGTTCTAAGGAAGGAACCCAAAGAATTGATCTTTCTTTTAGTTGCAAAATCTTTGTTTGATCGATCAATGTGTGATATTTTGAATCTTCATTTCTAGTGGAATTGAAATGATCTCTAGATTGATCAAAGGACCCTTTCGAATTGGTTAGAATCTGTTACTTGAACGAAAATAGATCTTGTGGAATCAAATTGTTTATTTGACAACACATTCTGTGCCCTGCTAAAAAACCAATCGTTGTCTACACATTGTCTAACCAAATCCAACTCGATACATTCCTCAAAAAATCTAATTTATGTTGATTATTCCCCCAACTAACGAAGAGATCTTGGCAGAATTGCCACATATGAAATTGAGCATAATTTTGCAAAGAAATGCGCTATTCATTAAACTGCCATAATCATTTCATAATAGTATAAAATGTTGGGATTGTGAATGGTGGAGTCGCATGATGATTTGGGAAATAGGAGATAAGGATACAGGTTATATGCGGATTTTAACTCAAACAGTTTTTTTTTTTCAAAGTAATATGTTTGAAGACGACACTTTTAAAAAATTAGTTTCAAGGATAACTTACCGAGAAAAGATAAATGAATTTATCATTTCCAATTATATAGAAATAATGATAAATAAATTTAATGTAAATAGATAAGCTTAATATAAATAATTATAAGATATAGATAGATAAACTTAATATAAATAGTTTGTTTAAATAGTTATGAAATAAAGACTGTTAATTTAATGTAAAATTATTTCAAATAAAATAGTTATAAAATGTAATTTTTTTTGTGTAAAATAGTAAGGGGGAATTTAGTTAAAATGGTTATAAGATATAGATAGGTAAACTTAATACAAATAGTTTAAATAGAAATAGTTATAAGATATAGATAGATAAATGAATTAGTTTAAATAAACTATTAAAGGAGAATTTAGTTAAATTTGTTATAAGATATAGATAGGTAAACTTAATATAAATTGTTTAATGTAACAACCCGAAAATCTGGGACAGTTTAAAATTTTTATTTTGGCAATTTTAGCGAATTTTGATTATTTAAAATAGATTATTTTAAATAAAATCGACGAAAAATTTATTTTGAATATAATTCGAACGTATATATTATATACGCCGTCGTTAGAATATAAATATTTATATATAATTATAAATAGAATTGAAAATGGCGCGGTAGTTCGATAATTCGATTTCAAACTTCAATTGAACATACCGGGTGAAAAACAATCCGGATTTTAGTGAAACCAAAAACATTAGGATCTAATTGATAATATCTTTCTAACGAATCCAACAAATCAAAATTTCATAACGGGAATCAAAAGATATGTCCAGTTGAAAATTCTGAATAGTCGCTATGAAATTCAGGCCCTTAAAAATGGAAATTTTGCAAACGACCTCGGATTTGGACGAAAACAGTTTTGTTGGGTCCGTGATGCTAAATTATTGCTAGATTCCAAATTTCATAATTTTTCGAATCAATATGTGAGCGTGGCAAAGGAAAACGCGTTTGACCAGTTTCAGTTGATTTTAATCGACTGGAAATTGGCCATTTTTCCAACGGTCTCAGAATTTGACAAAACTAGTTTTGTTAGGACCGTATCGTCAATACGAAGCTAGAAAATATTTTTCTGTAATTTTCCGAGTTAATATGTGACCCCGGTAATTTGAAATGTACGTTTAAAATTCAATATAGTGATTTAAATGTAAATTCAACGGAAATTGATCGAAACGATCAAATCAGCTTGCGATACATATCCCATTGTGTTCGGAATGGGGGTAATTAGCTATGGACGGCAGCAGTGGGTCTCGTTTCGTGGTCGAAATAAAAAGTCAACTTTTAGTGGAGAATAATTAAATTAAATTATATATATTGCCCCCCCCTTTTCTTTTCCCTCTTCTCTCTCTTCATTTTCTCCAATCAGAAAAGTCGTGCCCTAAATCGCCCGTCGCCCCCTTTGGCCTCGTCGCGCGCCTCCTCCGTTCAGCGGAGCGCCGCTGCTTCTTCCCCCTCGCCTCAGGCGATCTCCACATCGCCTCCCCCTCCGTTCAACCCTCTACTCGCACGCTCTCTCTCTCTCCTCTTCCCGAATTGAACCTGCGCTCAGCCCTAGATCCCACCACCGCCTCCAACGCCTCCACCCGCCTGACCGCACTCCGACGCGCCCCTCCCCCCTGCGATGACGTGGACAAGCCCCCCCCCCCCCCCACCTCGCCGTATACTGTAAGTTTTATTTTCAGTTTTTTTTTTATATTATTTATTTATTTTAATTTACCTTTTAGTGATAGGTTTTATTTTATATAATAACATAGAAATAAAAATTGGGTTTTTAAATATAAAAAAAAGCCATAAAGTTTTGATTTTTATCATATGATTATTGGAGGTGAAAAGATCGAAATTTTTATAAATATGAAAAGATGAGATTTTTGATTAGAAAAGTTGGGATTTTTTAATTTTGAGAAGTTAGGATTTTAATTCGTATATATGAAAATGGCAAATAAAAATACGATTTTTATTCGATGCAAACTATGATTTATGTTCAATGAAAGCTATGATTTTATTCATTGAAAGCAGTGAAGTAAAAATATGATTTTTATATATTGAACATCGAAGTAAAAATATGATTTTTATATATTGAACATCGAAGTAAAAATATGATTTTTATATATTGAACATCGAAGTAAAAATATGATTTTTATATATTGAACATCGAAGTAAAAATATGATTTTTATATATTGAACATCGAAGTAAAAATATGATTTTTATATATTGAACATCGAGGTAAAAATTCGATTTTTATATATTGAATAGCGAAGTAAAATTCGATTTTTACATATATAGTGGCTGCAGCAGCGAAGATGACAAAAATGCGAAAACGACGAAGACTTCTGCAAAAGAAGAGTCAAGATGATAGGATAGCAATTCGGTGAGAATTTCTCACTCTGCAAATTTCTTTTCTAGTTATATATATATACTAGGATGCAGACGGTGTTTAGTAGCACCCGACACAATCGTCCACAGACCATGGACTTGTTTGTTTGATTGCAAAAAATTAGTTAGATTATTTGATTGGATTGAATTGTTTGGTGAATTGAATTGATTTGATGTGTGAATGGCGTGGGCCTTCACTAGACCGGGGATAAGGCTAGGCCTCGTCCCGTTTCTAGTATCGTGCCGTTATGCCGCCGAAATTTCCTAAAATAAGTTAGATAAATAAAAATATCATTTTATTTAAAAGAATGAATTGAATAGAAATTCATATGTTGAAATAAAATGTTTTATCGTTAAAAAAATAATTTTTAACGTGAATGTGAATAAATAAATATTCATTTACAAACCAGACGGTTTGTTTATGTACACCTATTTGAAGGACATTGATTGGGTCGATAAATTTTACACATCGCCCAACTGCACAAATAAAATCTGTGTTTGATTGTTTGAAACCCCACACGGGTGTTGGGATGAAATTTGAAGTTCACTCATCCTGATTGATTAAATATGTCGATCGGTTGATTGACAGGCTGTTTTAAGCGTTAGATATCTATATTTGACGCTTATACAGTGTAGTGCACTTTGGTTGATGGTTGATTATTTTTCAATGCTATTATATGTGTGTAATGTATGAAAATCCATATAATTAACATTATATGGTGATTGATTGGGCCTCATTCCAATTTAGAAAATAAAGAACAATATAAAATAAAGGTTCATGTGTTGACAGTACTCATCCGTTGAGATTGGTCATGTGTTGAACGAAATATTTTAGTAATAAAATTTACATCTTTATCAATATAAAATAAAGGTTCATGTGTTGACAGTACTCATCCATTGAGATTGGTCATGTGTTGAACGAAATATTTTGATAATAACAACTATTTTGAAATAGAATATTTGAAAATAGAAATTTATGAAGCCGGGTTGATTAGATTGGCGCCATTTTGACGTGAACGATATTTATATCAATTTTATTCATTTTGAAATGAATTGAATTGAAAACGATTTCGAAATGAATTGAACTGAAAACGATTTCGAATTGAATTGAATTGAAAACGATTTCGAAATGAATTGAATATAGAATGAATTCGAATTGAATTTAAAACGAATTGAAATGAATTCAAATTGAATTGAAATTTGAATTGAATAGAAATGAATTTTAAAACGAATTTATAAAGAAGAATTCAATTTTGATTTGAATTGAAATGGAAGTTGAAATTGCTTTTGAAACGAATTTAAAACTATTTATATAATTCGTTTTAAATAGAAATCGACGAAATATATATTATATATATTATATATATAATATAATGGCCTGAATAGAACGCGCTGCGCCGCGGCAGTTCGTGAATTTCGACCATTTATTTCAAACGGACATTACGGGAGATCCGACCGTCGGATTCTCCTAGAACCGTAACCGTTGGGTTCGTGTCGAAAAGAGCCTTCTAACGAATATTATAAATTTGAAATCTAACGGTTGGATTTGGAATTATGTCCAAATCAAATTTGAAAAAGGTCGCTGTAAGTGCAGTTCGATGGCCGTTGATGGAAATCGACTGTACGGGCCTTGATAAAATTATTAAAAATAGTAATAATTTGTGTAGAATCATAAGAAATGATTTGAGAAGAATTGGGATGAAAAACTCCATATTTGAAAAGATAAAAATAGATTTTTATCGAAATGAACTAGTTTTGAACTAGAATTATAATTCTATTTATTTTTAAATAAATAAATTGAATTCGAAAAGGGTTTTAAAAATAGCCAAAGTTTCCAATGATTGCATGGGAATGGATTTGAATCGAAATTGTCTTCTGAATATTTCGATGTTGGAATTCGTGATTATACAGATGTTGTTATGGAAATTTGAAAGATATATATTTATATCGTTATTTCCAATACGACATTTGTTAATCGTAGGATTTGATATTGAATATAAGCCGATATATTTTCTATTCAAAGCCTTGTATTGAATATCAAATGTGATTTGGGTTTGTCGTGAATGGTGTCTTCACTAACACTGTTCTTGAACCCAGTTGAGAAAAGATTAAATCTTTTATTTAGATTTAATGAAGTGTACCAATTAAATAATATTTAATAGAAATTGAATTGATATTGATTTTTGGGTTTATCGTGAACAGTGTTTTAAATAACACTCGTTCTTTAACCCGATAATCAATGGGATGTGACTTTGGGTTTATCGTGAACCGTGTTTTAAATGACACGGATTCTTTAACCCAGTTAACGATTAAAACTAAGTGGAGTTTTAATGAATCTTTAATTAGATTGAAATGGTCGAGAATGGAGTATCACCAGTTTTGCTCCAGGCGATAGTTAAATCTTTAATTAGATTTGAACGTGAAATGGTAATTGAATTTACCGATAACACTGTGGTGTTAGATATGAAGTATTACCAGTTTTACTTCATGGGATAAATAGGTTGGGATTGGGAAATTAAAACAAATGATTACTTCGGTAAGTTTCGTTAATCCCGACTAGTTGAATCGAAATTCAAAAGGATAGATTAAAGAATAAATTCAAGAAATTTATCTTGGATAAAATTAACGGGAACCTTTCCCTATGAATGTGAAATTTAGAAACTAACTGTCGGTTAGCTAAGTAGAATGGTTTTCTGGATATTGATCTGATGTTGGTTTCGGCCTTCGGGGTTAATATTTGGGGAATTATTCTCTTGATTAATTTACGGTTAGTGACTGATGAATTGGAATGAGGCGTATGTTGTTTTTATGTAACACTTATTTAAAATATACGTGAGTTATTCGGAAAGACCGGGTTTATCCCATTCTGAATAACTGATACGACGATAAGTCGAAGATGAAGACGATGGTCGAAGACCGTAGGTCTTCACGTCGTTTGGGTGATTACTGATGATCTTGATTGGGCTGTACACCCAAGAAGATGGAAACAGTTGGTGATCGTTCAAACGTACTTGGAGATCGATGGATATGCGGGGTACTAGGTGCCTCCGGTTTCGTTCAGACCCAGAACGGACTTGTAAATGGACTGTGTGTCTGACATTGGATTTTAGTCTGTGTGTTTGATTTCTATTAAATATATATCTGTTTGGCGGCGGAGAATTTATTCTCTTGCTTAACGCCCTTCTCTGAGACGTACGAGCTCAGGGGTTATATATTGATGGATATCAAACGCATGGAGTGAATTGCCTGTGTGGCATGCCTAAGTGGCAATTGATCAAGGCTTCTGTTGAAAAGAAAAGTCTTGTGGTGATGATCAAAGCACGGCCTTTGTGGCGTAGCTTTGTGTAACGTTTACTTTGCGAGTTTCACACCCGGTATGAACCAAAAACGGGAGACGGACCTCAGGGGGGCATGCGTTTTCTTTCTAGCTGGAAGTGGCGTCAGTGGTTTTACACGCCCTGACGAGTTTGACTTATGTGGTTGTTGCTGTTGCGAGGCGCCTCGGATTGATCGGTCGTTCTCGAACCGATGGAGTCATTTAGTTGGCTCACCTACGCCCCAAAGGGCAGAGAAACGCATTGTTCAGGCATTATAATCCACATCGGTGGACCTGCCCTGACGATCCAAGGTACGGTTGCGGCTGTGCCTGAGACTCGGGCTAGGCAGTCTCGAATCGGTTGAGGACTATCTTTTGCCTCGGTTCATAGATGGAAATCCAATTTCCAAATACGTGACATTTGCGGTTTTAATTGTAGAACTAGTATGGCGACATGATATATGGTACCCATGCCGCCTATGATTGATGCTTATGATTTGAAGTTGTTTTATACACTATGCACTTATAATAGTATCAAATGATTTGTTTTAAACGTATCAAGCATTCTTTGGTTGTTATAAGGGAAAACCCTATCCCCCGGCTTGCGTTGCATTGTGTGATAGGACCTGGGTCTTATAACAGCTTCATTTTTCTTTATTTAGCATTGCGCTGTTTGTTTTATGCACTGGTATTCTTGGGAGGAAACCCGTTCCGTGTTATACGGCGTGGTCCCTTGATTTACCTAACTTTAAAATAAAGATTAACTGTTTTAGTTCTCACACCAGCCCCATGACTGACCTGGAGTTTATTGTTTTAACCTAAACTCTGGGTGCCCCTATTTTGACACGGGCAGCTAGTAGTTTTGGTTTTGCAGATTTATATTCACAGGATCCTGGTTTACAGCTGGAACGATATCCGGAAAGCTTTGTATCCGTATATCCCCTTAAGTTGTGTATTGTATTATTTTCCGCTGCTATGTATTTAAATGTAATTTAAATCTCTGATATTTCTGTGTAATATTCATTTATACTCTGTATATTCTTGTAATCTGATGCATTGTTGTAATATACAATGAAATGTTCTTCTGTTTGCGTTCTGTTGTGGCTTGTTCTCGAACTATCCGCCACTTTCCTTTACGGGGAAGTTACGGGTTTTTACATTTAATTAAAATTAGTTAAATTAAAAATAGTTATAAGATATAGATAGATAAATGGATTAGTTTAAATAAAATAGTCTAATTAGAAAATAGTTATAAGATATAGATAGATAAACTTAATATAAATCTATATAGTTAAAGTGCTTAGCGGACTCAATGCGGCGGGAGTCCAAAAAGTCATAGCGGGGATGAAGCAAGGAAATACCAGGATATAACGGATGACTCTAAAATAACACATATAACTTGTTCTTAATGTTTCTACGAATAAATAAACGATATTTAAATGAAAATTTAACACTCAATTTAACTAAAGTTAGCAAATTCCTAACAATAAATATACACGCATGCAAATATCTATAAATAGACATAAACTACTATTCAACTTAGCTAAAATTAATAAAATATTTGAGTATTTTTATTTCTAAAATTTATATTATAAAATTCAGTAAAAGAACCTAATACCATAACTTTTATTATGTATAAATCTACTTTTTTCGTTTATTTCTATCATTAAAGATATGGCAGGAATAATGTAATATAGCCAAAATAATGGAATAAATCGAGAATAGCGGAATGTAGCGGGGATTAAAGCGGAGGGGCTATATTAGATGCTATTTGGGAAAAGCGTAGCGGTATTAATCCGCTATAGGATATAGCAGGGATATATCGAGGTATAGAAGGGCGTAAACTGCACAGATATAGATAGCTTATTGAAATAGTTATGAAATAAAGATTGTTAATTTAATGTCAAATTAGTTTAAATAAAATAGTTACAAAAAATAATTGTAAATTTCTTGAGTAAAATAGTAAAGGAGAATTTAGATTAATTGAAATAGTTAATATACAATAATACTAAATTTAAAATAATTTTGATATAAAATAGTTTAACCAAACTATATGAAATCAACTTCGAGTTTCAAAATTTTACTTTATAATATTTCGTATTCCGTAATCCAATCTAAGCCATATATCAACATTTCTGAATCTCAACTTAAATTAATTCAAAATTCAAAATTCAAATCAACTTAAAGTTTAACAGTTTAAATTTCTAATTTAGACTATTTACCTCAATTTAATTTAAATTATCAAGCTTTATAATTCAAAACAAATTTTTTAAATTCCAAAATTTAATTTTAAAATCGATTATTGAACTAAAACTTAATAATTCAACGTTTATGATCTTTCCATATATCCATTTTAATAAATCAGTTAAACATTTAAAGCTTTAATTAATAATATCAAATCATTATATTCATTTAATCTATAAATTAAATCAAATCAAATCTTAACATTTGATTTAATAAAATCAAATTTAATATTTAAATTTAAATTAAGTTTTTCATTAAATTGCCATAATGGTTTCATAATAGTATAAAATGTTGGGATTGTGAATGGTAGAGTTGTGTGATGATTTAGGAAAGAGGAGATGAAGGATACAGGCTTAAACGAGGATTTTTACTCAAATGTTTTATTTATTAAAAGTAATAAGTTTGAAGCACTTTTGAAAATTTAGTTTTAAGGAAAATTTACTAAATAATTGAATTTATCATTTTCACTTATATAGAATAGGAAAATAGTGTAAATGTGAGAACCCGTAACTTCCCCGTGAGGGAAAGAGCGGATACTTTGAGAACAACACACAATAAAACGCAGACGGAAGAACATTTCATTGCTATTACAACAATTCATCAGATACAAGAATATACAGAGTATAATTGAATAAATAACATTCGACAAATATTAGAGATTACAATAAATTACATAGCAGCGGAAAATAATACAAAGCACAACTGAAGGTGATATACGGATACAGAGCTTTCCGGATATCATTCCAGCTGTAAACCAGGATCCTGTGAATATAAATCTGCAAAACCAAAACTACTAGCTGCCCGTGCAGAAAATAGGGGCACCCAGAGTTTAGGTTAAAACAATAAACTCCAGGTCAGTCATGTGACTGGTGTGAGAACTAAAACAGTTATTTAAAACTTTACTTTAAAAGAGAGTAATTCAAGGGACCACGCCGTATAACACGGAGCGGGTTTCGTCCCAAGAATACCAGTGCATAGAATAAACAACGCAGTGCTTTTTCGAAAAATGAAGCTGTTATAAGACCCAGGTCCCATCACACAATGCAACGCAAGCCGGAGGATAGGGTTTTACCTTATAATAGCCAAACATGCTTGATACGTTTAAAACAAATCATTTGATATTATAATAAGTGTATAGTGTCAACAAAATTTCAATCATAAATATAAATCATAGACGGCATAGCTACCATCTACTATGTCGCCATACTAGTTCTACAATTAAAACCGAAATATCTCGTATTGGAAATTGGATTCCGTCATGAGTCGAGGCAAGGGGCAAGATCCTCTCCGCGCCCGAGACACTCTAGCAAATGCCTCAGGGCTACGCACTCTGGGCAACCCCTGGATGCGGCTGGGCCGGTCCTCACTTACGTTAGAGGATTATTTATGCCTGAACACACGTTTCCCGGTCCTTATAGACCTAAAATCGAGGCGCCTCATTCCAACAACCACAAAGGTGAAAAGTATATATATGTCAGGGCTGGTAAGTCACTGACACCACCATAGCTAGAAAGAAACGTCGTGCTCTCCCAGCGGTCTGTATCCCGTTTTTAACTCATACCGAGGTGTGAGGCTCGCGAATTCACGTTATACATGAGGCTCGCGAATTCACGTTATACACAAAGCTACGCCACAGAGGACGTGCTTTGATCATCATCCACAAGACTTTGCTTTTCAACAGAAGCCTTGATCATTGCAACTCAGTATGCCACACAGGCAATTCATGCTATGCGATTGATATCTATCGATATATAACCTCTAAGCTCGTACATCTCAGAGAAGGGCGTTAAGCAAGAGAATAAATTCTGCGCCGCCAAACAGATGTATATTTAATAGAAATCAATCAACATAGAATAAAATCCAATGTCAGACACACAATCCATTTACAAATCCGTTCTGGGTCTGAACGAAACCGGAGGCACTTTCCTCGCATATCCATCCATCTCCAAGTACGTCTGGACGACCACCAACTATTTCCATCCTCTTGGGTGTACAGCCCAATCAGGATCGTCAGTAATTATCCAAACGATGTGAAGACTTCCGGTCTTCGACCACCGTCTTCATCTTCGACATATCGTCGAATCGGTTATTCAGAATGGGTATAAACCCGGCCTTACCGAACAACCCGCGTATATTTAAAACAGATGTTACACAAACACAACATACGCCTCATTCCAATGCAGAATATCCTTTTTATTCACGAAATCACTTCTTAGGGAAAGGTTCCCATTAATTTTATCAAAGATAAATTCTTTAAAATTTATCCTTTAGTCTTCCTTTGGATGTCGTTCAAACCAAATTATGGTTTTCTAAACTAGTCGAGATTAGCGAACCGTAACGAAGTAATTATTTATTTTATTTCCCAATCCCAACCTATTCATCCCATGAAGCGAAACTGGTAATACTCCATATCTAATACTATGGTGTTATCGGTAAAATTAATTACCATTTCACGTTCAAATCTAATTAAAGATTTAACTATCGCTTTGGAGCAAAACTGGCGATACTCCATTCTCGCTCATTTCTAAATTTGATAATTTAGATTATAGATTCACATTTCAATTTAATTCCAGATTCGTTAAAACTCCTTTTACTGGGTTAAAGAACTAGGTGTTATTTAAAACACAGTTCACGACAAACCCAAATCACATTCTATTTGTTATCGGGTTAAAGAACTAGTGTTATTTAAAACATCTTTCGCGATAAACCCATTTCAAATCCAATCAAATATATTAGAAATTCTGATCCTTTAAAACCCCTTTTTAAATCTAATTTATTTATTTAAAAATAATTGGGTTTTAAATTTAGTTCAAAACTAGTTCATTTCGATAAAAATCCATTTTTATCTTTTCAAATATGGAGTTTTTCACCCCAATTTTTCTCAAATCATTTCTTATGATTTTACACAAATTATTAATATTTTTAATAATTTTATCAAGGTCCGTACAGTCGATTTCCAACAATGGCCATCGAACTGCACTTACAGCGACCTTTTCCAAATTTGATTTGGATGTATTTCCAAATCCAACCGTTAGATTTCAATTTTCTAATATTCGTTAGAAAGCTCTTTTCGATATGAACCCAACGGTTCCGGTTTTAGGAGAATCCGACGGTCGGATCTCCCGTATTGTCCGTTTGAAATAAATGGTCGAAATTCACGAACTGCCACGGCGTGGCGCGTTCTATTCAGGCCATTATATTATATATATATAATATATATAATATATATTTCGTCGATTACTATTTAAAACGAATTTTATAAATAGTTTTAAATTCGTTTCAAAAACAATTTCAACTCCCATTTCAATTCAAATCAAAATTGATTTTTTTTCCTTATAAATTCGTTTTAAAATTCATTTCTATTCAATTCGAATTTCAATTCAATTTGAATTCATTTCAATTCAATTTGAATTCATTTCAATTCATTTGCAATTCAATTTGGATTCGTTTTCAATTCAATTCAATTTCAAAGTCGTTTTCTATTCGATTCAATTCAAATTGGTTTTCTATTCGATTCAATTCAAATTGGTTTTCTATTCGATTCAATTCAAATTGGTTTTCTATTCGATTCAATTCAAATTTCATTTTCTATTCAATTCATTTCGAAATCGTTTTATATTCAATTCTAATTCAATTGATTTTCTATTCTATTCAAATTCGATTGATTTTCTATTCTATTCTATTCAAATTCGATTGATTCCTTTCAAAATATTCGATTTCGAAATCACTTTTCAATATTCATTTTAAAATGAATAAAATCGATATAAATATCGTTCACGTCAAAATAGCGCATCTCTAATCAATACGGCTTTATATATTTCAATAATTCCTTTATTTTATTCAACAAATGAATATTTATTTTTTTCAACACACGACTAATCTTAACGAATGAGTACTGTCCACGTGTGACTATTTTTGTTAAATTATTTCGTTCAACACATGACTAATCTCAACGGATGAGTACAGTCAGCACATGAACCTTTATTTTATAATGATAAAGATACAAAATTTATTGTTAAAATATTACGTTCAACACATGATTAATCTCAACGGATGAGTACAGTCAACACATGAACCTTTATTTTATAATATTCTTAATCTTCTAAATTGGAATGAGGCCCAATCAATCACCATATAATATTAATTATATGGATTTTCATACATCACACGTATATAATAGCATTGAAAAATAATCAACCATCAACCAAAGTGCACTACACTGTATAAGCATCAAATATAGATATCTAACGCTTATAACAGCCTGTCAATCTATCGGTCGACATATTTAATCAATCAGGATGAGTGAACTTCAAATTTCATCCCAACACCCGTGTGGGGTTTCAAACAATCAAACACAGATTTTAGTTGTGCAGTTGGGTGATGAGTAAAATTTATCGACCCAATCAACGTCATTCAAATAGGTGTACATAAACAAACCGTCCGGTTTGTAAATGAATATTTATTTATTCACATTCACGTTAAAAAATTATATTTTTGACGCTAAAACATTTTATTTTAACACATGGATTTTTATTCAGTTCATTTACAGAATAAAAATGATATTTTTATTTTCCTAACATATTTTAGAAAATTTCGGCGGCATAACGGCACGATACTAGAAACGGGACGAGGCCTAGCCTTATCCCCGGTCTAGTGAAGGCCCACGCCATTCACACATCAATCAAATCCATTCCATTTCACCAAACAATTCAAATTTCAAATCAAATTATCTAACTAATTTATGCAACCAAACAAACAAGTCCATGGTCTGTGGACGATTGTGTCGAGTGCTACTAAGCACCGTCTGCATCCTAGTATATATATAACTAGAAAAAGAAATTGAAAGGTGAGAAATTCTCACCGATAGCTATCCAACTTCACGGCACTTCCAGGAAATCTTCACCGTTCTCGCCTCTTATCACTTTCGTCGCCCGTAGCCACTATATATATAAAAATCACATTTTCACTTCGCTATTCAATATATAAAAATCGAATTTTTTACTGCTACTATATACATAAAAATTATATTTTTACATCGATGTTCATATAGTAAAGATTATATTTTTATCACGCTATTCTTCATATAAAGATTTCGCCTTTTCAAAAATAAAGATTTCGCCTTTTCAAAAATAAAGATTTCGCCTTTTCAAATATATCATTATAAAAATCACATTTTTATTTTTATACACATATAAAGATGGTATTTTTAATATTCCTATCATGTAAAAGTTATATTTTTAATTCTCTACATAAACAAAAATCATATTTTTACATCTTCTATATAGTAAAGATTATATTTTTAATACTTTAAAAATATAAAAATCATATTTTTAATACTTTAAAAATATAAAAATCATATTTTTAATACTTTAAAAATATAAAAATCATATTTTTCTACTTATAAAAATCGTATTCTTCTATGTAAATAATATTTAAACGAAAACTGATTTAAATACTAAAAAAAACTGAAATTAACAGATATGTAAATAAATTAAAAAAAACAAAACTTACTTTGATTTGAAGAGGGGGCTTTGCTAAGGTTCGCCGAAATGGCTGCAGTAGGGGGCGAGGCCCGGCAGCGCGTCGAAGGACTGGTGCATCGGAGGTGGGGGGGTTTAGGTCTTCGCTGATTTGGGCGCCGGAGAGAAGAAGAAGAGGAGGAGAGAGGCGAGAGGGGACTACGGTCGAGGGGGCGTCGCTGGCACAGACCCATCGGCGGCGGCTGTTGAGGATGGACGACGCGAGGTCGAGGGTTTTTGGGGGGTTGGGGTTTTCTACAGAGGAGAGAGGAAAGCGAGAGGGGGAGGGGAGCGCCAGCGTGGGGGGAGAGGCTCGCCGGAGTTCGGCCTTGGCCGACGCAGGTGGCGGCTCCGCCTGCTGGGCGACGGGTTTTCTGAAAATGGGGGGGGGTCGGGTTTTCTGTACGATGGAAAAGGGAGGGGGGGTTATGTATAAGAGGGGTTTATATTTAATTAATATTATTTTTCTCCTTTATTTCTTATTACGGTTGACTTTCATTTCGAACCCTGATTCAAGCCTAATGACTGTCGGCCCTAGCTAATTACCCCCATTCCGAACACAATGGGATATGTATCGCAAGCTGATTTGATCGTTTCGATCAGTTTCCGTTGAATTTACATTTAAATCACTATATTGAATTTTAAACGTACATTTCAAATTACCGGGGTCACATACTAACTAGAAAAATTTCAGAAAAATATTTTCTAGCTTCGTATAGACGATACGGTCCTAACAAAACTAGTTTCGTCAAATTCTGAGACCATTTGAAAAATGGTCATTTTCCAGTCGATTAAAATCAACTGAAACTGGTCAAACGCGTTTTCCTTTGCCACGCTCACATATTGATTCGGAAAATTATGAAATTTGGAACCTAGCAATAATTTAACATCACGGACCCAACAAAAGTGGTTTCGTCGAAATCCGAGGTCGTTTGCAAAATGTCCATTTTTCTTAAGGGCCTGAATTCCACAGCGACTATTCAGAATTTTCAACTGGACATATCTTTTGATTCCCGCTATGAAATTTTGATTTTTCGGATTCGTTGGAAAGATATTATCAATTAGATCCTATTGTTTTTGGTTTCACTAAAATCCGGATTGTTTTGCACCCGGTACATTCAACTGAAGTTTGAAATCTAATTATCAAACTACCGCGCCATTTCCAATTCCTTTTAAAATTATATATAATTATTTATATTCTAACGGTGACGCGTATAATATATACGTTCTAAATACATTCAAAATAAATTTCTCGTCGATATTATTTAAAATAATTCATTTTAAATATTCAAAATTCGCTAAAATTGCCAAATTAAAAATTTTAACTGGCTCGGATTTTCCAGGTTATTACAATCTCCCCCACTTAAAACTTTTCGTACCCGAAAAGGAACAAAGTCGAAACTGGTTTGATTAATCAACTCTATATTCGATTAGGCTTCCATTCTCCAACTTTTCAGTTTCTGAGAATTTTCAAATTTTCAAAAATTTGGCTAACACCCTAAATTTTCGAAAAATGTCGCCATAACCTCCCCTGCATCGGGAGCCACGGGAAAATCCCGAAATTGCCATATAGGCCTTCTGATCTCAAAAAGAAAAAGAAAAAGCCAAGCGGCTAGCCAATAGGCTCATAAAATCATCATCATCCAAACAAAACCGTAAATTATGTAGTAAACATGTACCTATTTGTCGGGCAAACAAATTTTATTCTCTGGCTCTAGCCTCCTTGCTATGACCTGTTCAATGTAAGTATATGTATATGCAAGCAAAAGCGACCAATTTTCAATATAATTCAATATTTGATCCAATTAGGCATAATGGTTAAAAATTAGCAAATAAATAAACAAACAACACAAACATCAATCAATTAGTGGATTAGAGTTTCAAATTCATAATTTTGATACATATACAAAAAATCATGTTTTTGATGCCAATTCACAACAATGTGTCCTAGCTATATATATAGGTTTTGGTTCTCACACCAGTCTAATGGAAATATATAGGTATCACACCTTCGTCACTCGAAAATAAATGTTGATGATGTTTCGAACCACCATCAGAACATCTCCGGGCTACTAGAGTGCGGTTCTATATCTATCCGGTATATTAAAACTTCGAATATACGTTCATGACGCGTATATGCAAAATCTTTATATAGCGGGTTGTCCATATTCAAATTAAATAAATAATCAAATACGTATAAAACGATTTAAGGTTTCAAAACAAAATTGGTTTTATTTTAAAAAAATACTCTTCACACTCGTTCTACGATACTACTGATCCTATCTCTAACGAGTCATACTAATTGGATATTACTAGTCCAATATCTGATGAATTCTTTCGTATGGTTCTAATGTGTCTTGTTCTCGAGCTCTGTAAACCAAAGCTCCGATACCACTGTGAGAACCCGTAACTTCCACGTGAGGGAAAGAGCGGATACTTTGAGAACAACCCACAATAGAACGCAGACGGAAGAACATTTCATTGCTATTACAACAATTCATCAGATACAAGAATATACAGAGTATAATTGAATAAATAACATTCGACAAATATCAGAGATTACAATAAATTACATAGCAGCGGAAAATAATACAAAGCACAACTGAAGGTGATATACGGATACAGAGCTTTCCGGATATCATTCCAGCTGTAAACTAGTATCCTGTGAATATAAATCTGGAAAACCAAAACTACTAGCTGCCCGTGCGGAAAATAGGGGCACCCAGAGTTTAGGTTAAAACAATAAACTCCAGGTCAGTCATGTGACTGGTGTGAGAACTAAAACAGTTATTTAAAACTTTACTTTAAAAGAGAGTAATTCAAGGGACCACGCCGTATAACATGGAGCGGGTTTCCTCCCAAGAATACCAATGCATAGAATAAACAACGCAATGCTTTTTCGAAAAATGAAGCTGTTATAAGACCCAGGTCCCATCACACAATGCAACGCAAGACGGAGGATAGGGTTTTACCTTATAACAGCCAAACATGCTTGATACGTTTAAAACAAATCATTTGATACTATAATAAGTGTATAGTGTCAAAACAATTTCAATCATAAATATAAATCATAGACGGCATAGCTACCATCTACTATGTCGCCATACTAGTTCTACAATTAAAACCGAAATATCTCGTATTGGAAATTGGATTCCGTCATGAGTCGAGGCAAGGGGCAAGATCCTCTCCGCGCTCGAGACACTCTAGCAAATGCCTCAGGGCTACGCACTCTGGGCAACCCCTGGATGCGGCTGGGCCAGTCCTCACTTACGTTAGAGGATTAATTATGCATGAACACACGTTTCCCAGTCCTTACAGACCTAAAATCGAGGCGCCTCATTCCAACAACCACAAAGGTGAAAAGTATATATATGTCAGGGCTGGTAAGTCACTGACACCACCATAGCTAGAAAGAAACGTCGTGCTCTCCCAGCGGTCCGTATCCCGTTTTTAACTCATACCGAGGAGTGAGGCTCGCGAATTCACGTTATACACAAAGCTACGCCATAGAGGCCGTGCTTTGATCATCAACCACAAGACTTTGCTTTTCAACAGAAGCCTTGATCATTGCAACTCAGTATGCCACACAGGCAATTCATGCTATGCGATTGATATCTATCGATATATAACCTCTTAGCTCGTACGCCTCAGAGAAGGGCGTTAAGCAAGAGAATAAATTCTCCGCCGCCAAACAGATGTATATTTAATAGAAATCAATCAACACAGAATAAAATCCAATGTCAGACACACAATCCATTTACAAGTCCGTTCTGGGTCTGAACGAAACCGGAGGCACTTTCCTCGCATATCCATCCATCTCCAAGTACGTCTGGACGACCACCAACTATTTCCATCCTCTTGGGTGTACAGCCCAATCAGGATCGTCAGTAATTATCCAAACGATGTGAAGACTTCCGGTCTTCGACCACCGTCTTCATCTTCGACATATCGTCGAATCGGTTATTCAGAATGGGTATAAACCCGGCCTTTCCGAACAACCCACGTATATTTAAAACAGATGTTAAACAAACACAACATACGCCTCATTCCAATGCAGAATATCCTTTTTATTCACGAAATCACTTCTTAGGGAAAGGTTCCCATTAATTTTATCAAAGATAAATTCTTTAAAATTTATCCTTTAGTCTTCCTTTGGATGTCGTTCAAACCAAATTATGGTTTTCTAAACTAGTCGAGATTAGTGAACCGTAACGAAGTAATTATTTATTTTATTTCCCAATCCCAACCTATTCATCCCATGAAGCGAAACTGGTAATACTCCATATCTAATACTATGGTGTTATCGGTAAAATTAATTACCATTTCATGTTCAAATCTAATTAAAGATTTAACTATCGCTTTGGAGCAAAACTGGCGATACTCCATTCTCGCTCATTTCTAAATTTGATAATTTAGATTATAGATTCACATTTCGACTTAATTCCAGATTCGTTAAAACTCCTTTTACTGGGTTAAAGAACTAGGTGTTATTTAAAACACAGTTCACGACAAACCCAAATCACATTCTATTTGTTATCGGGTTAAAGAACTAGTGTTATTTAAAACACCGTTCGCGATAAACCCATTTCAAATCCAATCAAATATATTAGAAATTCTGATCCTTTAAAACCCCTTTTTAAATCCAATTTATTTATTTAAAAATAATTGGGTTTTAAATTTAGTTCAAAACTAGTTCATTTCGATAAAAATCCATTTTTATCTTTTCAAATATGGAGTTTTTCACCCCAATTTTTCTCAAATCATTTCTTATGATTTTACACAAATTATTGATATTTTTAATAATTTTATCAAGGCCCGTACAGTCGATTTCCAACAATGGCCATCGAACTGCACTTACAGCGACCTTTTCCAAATTTGATTTGGATGTATCTCCAAATCCAACCGTTAGATTTCAATTTTCTAATATTTGTTAGAAAGCTCTTTTCGATATGAACACAACGGTTCCGGTTTTAGGAGAATCCGACGGTCGGATCTCCCGTAATGTCCGTTTGAAATAAATGGTCGAAATTCACGAACTGCCGCGGCGCGGCGCGTTCTATTCAGGCCATTATATTATATATATAATATATATAATATATATTTCATCGATTACTTTTTAAAACGAATTTTATAAATAGTTTTAAATTCGTTTCAAAAACAATTTCAACTCCCATTTCAATTCAAATCAAAATTGATTTTTTTTCCTTATAAATTCATTTCTATTCAATTTGAATTTCAATTCAATTTGAATTCATTTCAATTCGTTTGCAATTCAATTTGGATTCGTTTTCAATTAAATTCAATTTCAAAGTCGTTTTCAATTCGATTCAATTCAAATTGGTTTTCTATTCGATTCAATTCAAATTGGTTTTCTATTCGATTCAATTCAAATTGGTTTTCTATTCGATTCAATTCAAATTTCATTTTCTATTCAATTCGTTTCGAAATCGTTTTATATTCAATTCTAATTCAATTGATTTTCTATTCTATTCAAATTCGATTGATTTTCTATTCTATTCTATTCAAATTCGATTGATTCCTTTCAAAATATTCGATTTCGAAATCACTTTTCAATATTCATTTTAAAATGAATAAAATCGATATAAATATCGTTCACGTCAAAATAGTGCATCTCTAATCAATACGGCTTTATATATTTCAATAATTCCTTTATTTTATTCAACAAATGAATATTTATTTTTGTCAACACACGACTAATCTCAACGAATGAGTACTGTCCACGTGTGACTATTTTGTTAAATTATTTCGTTCAACACATGACTAATCTCAACGGATGAGTACAGTCAACACATGAAGCTTTATTTTATAATGATAAAGATATAAAATTTATTGTTAAAATATTACGTTCAACACATGACTAATCTCAACGGATGAGTACAGTCAACACATGAACCTTTATTTTATAATATTCTTAATCTTCTAAATTGGAATGAGGCCCAATCAATCACCATATAATATTAATTATATGGAATTTCATACATCACACGTATATAATAGCATTGAAAAATAATCAACCATCAACCAAAGTGCACTACACTGTATAAGCATCAAATATAGATATCTAACGCTTATAACAGCCTGTCAATCTATCGATCGACATATTTAATCAATCAGGATGAGTGAACTTCAAATTTCATCCCAACACCCGTGTGGGGTTTCAAACAATCAAACACAGATTTTAGTTGTGCAGTTGGGCGATGTGTAAAATTTATCGACCCAATCAACGTCATTCAAATAGGTGTACATAAACAAACCGTTCGGTTTGTAAATGAATATTTATTTATTCACATTCACGTTAAAAAATTATATTTTTAACGCTAAAACATTTTATTTTAACACATGGATTTTTATTCAGTTCATTTACAGAATAAAAATGATATTTTTATTTTCCTAACATATTTTAGAAAATTTCGGCGGCATAACGGCACGATACTAGAAACGGGACGAGGCCTAGCCTTATCCCCGGTCTAGTGAAGGCCCACGCCATTCACACATAAATCAAATCCATTCCATTTCACCAAACAATTCAAATTTCAAATCAAATTATCTAACTAATTTATGCAACCAAACAAACAAGTCCATGGTCTGTGGACGATTGTGTCGGGTGCTACTAAGCACCGTCTGCATCCTAGTATATATATAACTAGAAAAAGAAATTGAAAGGTGAGAAATTCTCACCGATAGCTATCCAACTTCACGGCACTTCCAATGCAGGAAATCTTCACCGTTCTCGCCTCTTATCACTTTCGTCGCCCGTAGCCACTATATATATAAAAATCACATTTTCACTTCGCTATTCAATATATAAAAATCGAATTTTTTACTGCTACTATATACATAAAAATTATATTTTTACATCGATGTTCATATAGTAAAGATTATATTTTTATCACGCTATTCTTCATATAAAGATTTCGCCTTTTCAAAAATAAAGATTTCGCCTTTTCAAAAATAAAGATTTCGCCTTTTCAAAAATAAAGATTTCGCCTTTTCAAATATATCATTATAAAAATCACATTTTTATTTTTCTACACATATAAAGATGGTATTTTTAATATTCCTATCATGTAAAAGTTATATTTTTAATTCTCTACATAAACAAAAATCATATTTTTACATCTTCTATATAGTAAAGATTATATTTTTAATACTTTAAAAATATAAAAATCATATTTTCTACTTATAAAAATCGTATTCTTCTATGTAAATAATATTTAAACGAAAACTGATTTAAATACTAAAAAAAAACTGAAATTAACATATATGTAAATAAATTAAAAAAAACAAAACTTACTTTGATTTGAAGAGGGGGCTTTGCTAAGGTTCGCCGAAATGGCTGCAGTAGGGGCCAGGTCCGGCAGCGCGTCAAAGGACTGGTGCATCGGAGGTGGGGGGGTTTAGGTCTTTGCTGATTTGGGCGCCGGAGAGAAGAAGAGGAGGAGAGAGGCGAGAGGGGACTACGGTCGAGGGGGCGTCGCTGGCACAGGCCCATCGGCGACGGCTGTTGAGGGTGGACGACGCGAGATCGAGGGTTTTTGGGGGGTTGGGGTTTTCTACAGAGGAGAGAGGAAAGCGCGAGGGGGGAGGGGAGCGCCAGCGTGGGGGAGAGGCTCGCCGGAGTTCGGCCTTGGCTGACACAGGTGGCGGCTCCGCCTGCTGGGCGACGGGTTTTCTAAGAATGGGGGGGGGTCGGGTTTTTTGAACGATGGAAAAGGGAGGGGGGTTATGTATAAGAGGGGTTTATATTTAATTAATATTATTTTTCTCCTTTATTTCTTATTACGGTTGACTTTCATTTCGAACCTCGATTCAAGCCTAATGACTGTCGGCCCTAGCTAATTACCCCCATTCCGAACACAATGGGATATGTATCGCAAGCTGATTTGATCGTTTCGATCAGTTTCCGTTGAATTTACATTTAAATCACTATATTGAATTTTAAACGTACATTTCAAATTACCGGGGTCACATACTAACTAGAAAAATTCCAGAAAAATATTTTCAAGCTTCGTATTGACGATACGGTCCTAACAAAACTAGTTTCGTCAAATTCTGAGACCATTTGAAAAATGGTCATTTTCCAGTCGATTAAAATCAACTGAAACTGGTCAAACGTGTTTTCCTTTGCCACGCTCACATATTGATTCGGAAAATTATGAAATTTGGAACCTAGCAATAATTTAACATCACGGACCCAACAAAAGTGGTTTCGTCGAAATTCGAGGTCGTTTGCAAAATGCCCATTTTTTTTAAGGGCCTGAATTCCATAGCGACTATTCAGAATTTTCAACTGGACATATCTTTTGATTCCCGCTATGAAATTTTGATTTTTCGGATTCGTTGGAAAGATATTATCAATTAGATCCTATTGTTTTTGGTTTCACTAAAATCCGGATTGTTTTGCACCCGGTACATTCAATTGAAGTTTGAAATCGAATTATCGAACTACGGCGCCATTTCCAATTCCTTTTAAAATTATATATAATTATTTATATTCTAACGGCGACGCGTATAATATATACGTTCTAAATACATTCAAAATAAATTTCTCGTCGATATTATTTAAAATAATTCATTTTAAATATTCAAAATTCGCTAAAATTGCCAAATTAAAAATTTTAAACTGGCTCGGATTTTCTGGGTTATTGCAGTAAAGGACAAAAATATTAGGATTTTTATCCACAAGGACAGTCCATCTAATTTTTTTCCCAAGACAATATATACGTTACTAACCTCGCGCGCCTAAGAATCTCATTTGGAAATTTTATCGTTTCCCTAATTTCGGCTTCTCCATCGCGGATTTCATTTTCATCGCGATTTCACTTTCGTTGCGGATCAACTAAATCTCATCTTCTCCATTGCCTCGATTTTCATCTTCTTGGATTAATTTGTGTGGATTTTTATCAGCTGGAATCAAAATTAGGTTGAATATTATTTTTCAGGTTCGACTTAACTTTTACACGATTAGTTTTTGCTTTCTTTGTTTTGATTTTTCTTTTCATGTACATCTTCTACAAAAAATATCTTTTCTATTCAAGTTTTCTCCTATTGATTTGAATTGGTTAATTAATGGATTCGATGTGCAGCAATAGCAGGTTATATGTTTCATTGAGTATTTTTGTTTTTTTCTTGCTTAAACTGTGGATTTTCAACCGTTGGATTCTGAATATTTAAATTTGTTTTAAATATTTAATTTTAATTATATATAGGATTTTATAAACAAAGTTTGAATGTATAATTTATAATATAATTATAAAATGAGTTCGAAATGGCGCGACAGTTCGTAATATTTGGTTTTGAACTTCAACTGAGAATACAGGATTCGATATAAGTCGGGTTTCTGTGAAAACAAGAAATGTTAAAACCTTATTGACGATAATTTTCATATGAAAGAGAAAAATTCAGATTTCGTATTATAAATAGTAAGTTATGGCCAAAACAAAATTTGAAATAATCGCTATGGAAATCATTATTTAAAATATAGGCCTTTAAAATAGCTGTTTTGCAAACGGATACCATTTTCGATGAATCATTTTCATTGGGACCGTAGCGTTAAATTATTGTACGGTCTTGAATTGCGTGGCAAACCGATGTCGTATGTGACCACGGTAGCCACAAACGCACGTTCATTTTCTATAACGCGTAATTAATTTAATGAAGGATTATTTGGGTATAACTTGAACAGAGGATCGAGTTAGGCCACAAAACTAGTTCCGTTGAGTTCGTATCATCGATTAGAGTCAGGATAGGTATATAGTTTGTTATTTTTAGAGATCGGCAAATTTGGTATCCCGAATGGCATTGCGGTACGTGTAAAAATAGCCTACCGGGGAAACAGTCTCAGAATGCGACAAAACTGGTGCCGTTGGGTTCGTATTAATTAATTATTGAAAGATTTCAAAGTTTCAAGTTGTTTCGATTTATCAGGTGATCATGAAAATTTTTAATGCGTGTTTATTTCTGGTTTTATAAAGGAATTTTTATCATACGACCTAGGAATTCGGCGAAACTTGTCCTATTGGGTCCAGAATACTTTTTTATGCCAAGATTAGTTTTTTTTATCAGTAAACAGAAGTCGACTGTGGTTAGTTTTACTTGATACTTCACCACGAAGTTTCGTTATAATAATAAAATAACATATCCTTCCTCTATATATAATAACAAGCAGTGAACCCGACCGTGAACCCTATTTCCCCAATTCCTCTTCTACGTCTTTCCTCTTATATTCTTTTCAGTAAATCACGAATTGATATTCCACTTCCAAATTTGTTTAAAAATCAAAATCAACCTCAAGTTAATTCGAATAAAATCGTTCAAATTAGATGGCTTTGATTTCCAGGTTGGTCTTGGGTTACCCTACGTTCCTATACTTGTTTCGAAGGGTGCGAGGCGGTTCTTTCGGTGTCGGAAATCGATTGCGATAGCTAGGGTTCTTAAAATTGGGGTGTTGTAAACATCGATTGATTATTTGGGTATTTAGTGGGGTTTGTAGCACCGTTTGGTTTGGTTTAGGGAAATCTCGAGCTTGGGTGTTTCACTGTACTAAGCGGTGGAGTTTGAATGGCGAGTGAGGATAGGTGGGTGCAGTGGAGATGAGCGGATGTTATAGGTCAGGGGCCGTCCAATGTTGCCAGGAAGGAGCTGAAATGTTTGAGGAGGAGTTTGGGCATGTGGTCGATGGTGGCAGCAGGTGAATTGCGGTTAGGGTGTTGCTTTGATCTCGAGCTCCTGTAGGGTTCGTAGAAGGATGCAGTTTTTCCTGAAACTGCAACTATGGCAGTGGCTTGTTGTTTTTGTGGTGTTTGGTGTTTAAAAGGGTGGTCGGTGCTACTGTGTTGCGTGGAGGTAAGGGGAGGGGTGTTGATTGGTTGACGTTAGACGTTGGTGAAATGTTTTGTTTTGGAAATATTGGAGACATGGTTAATTTCATAAACCTGGCATAACAAAGAGAGGAGGATGTGGAAACCAGTTCTTTTCAATATTGGAAGAGTGCAGCAGTTGAATATGATGGAAGAGGGTGGGTAGCCGGAACGTGACAGCCGGGGTGAAGTATATGTAAGCTTAAAGACGACCTTGCCTTTGAAAAAGCGGCATTTGACTTTATAAAATTCAAAGCTGATGAAACTTCCAAGGGGGCTTCAAGGTTACGAAGACTAAGACGTCAAGACTATAGCGGAGGCTTTGACTTACATACTGTACAAGCTAGACAAGAGATAAGATGCTCATGGAGGTCGATGTGTTATTTGCGTGAAGGAAAGTTGTTGGGTTATTTCAAAAGTAAGAAATGGATCAACACGGTGAAATCCAGGGTTAATTTGGCTATTCTAAGTATTAAGCCTAAAAGGGTAATTAAAAGTTAAATAATTTTATTAGTTAATTTAGTTAAATTTAAACGTATTAAAACTTATATCGCGTATAACCTTATCAAATGATAAGAGAATCAGACGAAAATGAACACGTTGGGATCATAGTGATGAAGTCTACATTGAGGAACTGGTTTCCCTTAAAATTGATCTATTGGAATTTCATGGAAAAACTTAATGTCTGTTTAATTATAAATGCAACAGAGGCAGAACTGTCAACTGCAAAACAAGGTGAGTAAACTCACTAACTCTGACTCGTTTATATTTTTATATAAACGAGTTTTAAATTTATTTATAGTAATTTTATACTGTGTGATGGTTGTTTGGCTGAATGGTTGATAAATTGGTTGAATTGGTTGATATAGTTATATCGTTGATCGTTTAATAATTCTATTCACCATAATAATTCATATTTATGTGAAATTAATGTTGATTAACATCTGTGGATGCAGGGAAAATAGGTTGGAGGAATCCAACTGGACTCCTCAACATTTATGTTACTGTTTGTTATTTATTGTGATATTTGATGTGATATAAAATGAGTGATTAGTTATGTGTGAATTACACTAACCCTAGAACTTTGGTATTTTAATACCATAAAATATTTTCGAAAAATAAAAGGGATTTGAAATTCAAAAAGGGAATTTTATTTCCAAAGTGGAAAGATTGAATTTTTAACGGACTTGAAAGTAGGACTTCTTTTAATAAATAAACAGGAAATTGATTTTAAACATGTGTTAAAATTTTAGTAAAATATTGTCATTGGATTAAATTGAATTTATATGGAAAAGTGGAAAATGGTTTTGAAACCAATATTTGAAATAAGATTTGAACTTAGTAAATTATAAAGGAAATTATAAATGGGATTTTAAATGATTACAATACAAATGAGATTCGATATGAATAATCCTGAGTAAAGGTTATAAATAGAATTTGGATTTAATATATGTTATAAGTATGAAATCAAATTGTATATAAAAGAAATATATTCATGATTTAAGTGAATAATGGTCTAAAGGAAATAATTTGCAAAGGAAATATCGATAAAGGAAATTTAGATTTGAAATATAAATCCAATATTTGGAAACAGTGATTTTAGCGCTGTCATAATAATAAATGTTTTGTAAATTCTAAATAGTGATTTTAACGCTGCCATTAAAATAAGTGTTTTGTAAATCTTAATAGCAATCTTAACGCTGTTGTGAAAATAAAGGTTCTAAAATTCTAGACAGCGATTGTAACGTTGTTATTATAAGTAATGTTTTAGAAATCAAATATTTGGAAATAGCGATTATAACGCTATCGTTATAATCAGTGTTTTTCCGTAAAGGAAGTGTGTTCTTAGATTGAACCTGAAAGTCGCATAAGCGACGTTTTGTTTAAAGTCGTGAGCTTTGAATATTTCAAAGTTGAGAACGTTGTTCAATTAAGGCCTGAGAGGTATAATTACCCCAACTTGATTGACTTCATGATCGATGGAGGAATGGTTGAAGTTCGATAGTGAAACTTGGTTAGCAATATGGTTAGTTAATAAATGATTAGTGGTTGGAATTATTATAACGATGTTTTATAACATCGCGTTAATTTAAAGAATTTGAAATGTTTTCCCCAAATAAAATTAGGAATTAAGAAAAGGGGATTGGAAATAATAATTAAATAAGTAATTAAATAAAAGGGGGCCCAGTGTTGTTTGATGCTTGATCGGTAGGATTTCCAATTGGAAATAGGACCATTGATTGTATGGGTGTTTTTTTGAGAGTTAAATCACCGACTATCAAAGTTTTATTTTATTTTATACCTCCATTGTCAATATAGAGAGATCGGGATCAGAT
This sequence comes from Allium sativum, assembly GCA_030737875.1. Lineage (NCBI taxonomy): Eukaryota > Viridiplantae > Streptophyta > Magnoliopsida > Asparagales > Amaryllidaceae > Allium > Allium sativum. The sequence goes on from CM060926.1 coordinate 614,017,770, forward strand.
TTAATATCTGAAAACCACTTCATATTGGCGTAAGCGTTATGAATCAACTTATGCTGAAGATAATTGAAGACGGAGTAAAATGCAAAGGCTGTTCTTTTAACCCTAGGTAGAAACTGCCCAAGATGGATTAATAGAACGGTGCCTTCGTTTTGTCCAGACCCAGGAGAATTTGTATGGATGAGTGTCTAACAGAGTATTTCCAAAGGATTACGTACGTTGATTCCTTCAAACGTACGAAGTTGGTGGTATAGAAGGGAAACTTCTTTAGCCTAACAATCTGAGTATTTTTGTGGGAATCAATTAGTGATTTCCGATGGATCTGACGATGTGGCATTCAAAGTGAATGGTGGCCAGATGTTCTGGAAGATAATTCAAACCTCAAGCCTCAAAACCAGGAATTGACAAAAATCGAGCAAGTAGCATGGCTATGTGGGTCCCCCCCATGAGGAAGTATAATCACCTATCTAGGGAAATTCCATTTGCTTCTTTAATCTATCGATGTTGTCCCTTTTGGGAAACGGTTGTTGATCCCAACTGTTGGTGATATACATTTGATACACTCAAGCGAAATGAGTAGTCGGTCATGTATGGGTTGCAAGACGTTCTTGTTGAACCCAGTGTATTCGTCTCTAGAGATACACTATCAGAAGGTGGTCCCATACCTTGTCATGTTGGAAATCCAATCTCCAATAAGTGCCCTGCGGTTTTCGATTTTATATTATATATGGAGCGTGAGATGCAAGCGTTCCGCTAGATTCTATTTATTTGATGTAGACATTATTATAATATCACTGGATTTGATATCAAAAATAATTTCGGTTTTCGTAAGGTAAAAACCATCCGTGTCTATGTGTGGATCGGTCTTACAATTATCATTTCTTTCGAAAGGATTTTTAAAAGTTAAACCAATGGTTGGAGTTTACTCACACCAGTCCCATGACTAACCCAGAGTTTATTTTGTTTTCCCTAAGCTCTAGGGTGCCCAAATTTGTACGGGCAGTCCAGTAGTTGGGATTTTACAGATTCACTTGGAGGAGCTCGAAGCAGGAGGCTTCACCTTTTAGCTATAGACTATCATATTTCCGCTGTGTACTGTTTGTGTATCTGGAAACAGGTGGTTATAACTGTTCCAGGAATAACTGTTGTGCTATGATGATGGTATGTACATAAAGTTATCGATTTGTATTTCAAAGTTTATGTTATCTAATATATTTTATTCGTTCCGCTGTGAGTTTGTGATCTTCGTTTTTCTTCTATTCTAATATTTCTTTCTTTCTATTTCTCATGCTCTAACTTCTTTCCAATAATGATTCATATTTCTGTGCAATTTGGGTTGGACGTGTGGTGTAATTAGTCAACTCAAAGGGTACGAAAATTCGGGCCATTACAAAATTGTCCTCATTGTTTAGCTTGTTTTCATTTTTGTTTGATCCTTTAGATTACACTATTGTAATGTGTTATTCTATGTACTTAATGGATTTAGTATCAGTTTTATATTGTCAAATAGAATATGTTTCAGTGACTCTATATTGCATTCTCTTCAGCCAAGTGGTAGTGGTGGCATGTTCAAAAAAAATATGTATAGAACTGATATTAATTTTATTATTTATTAACTTCTATTATGTCTTATTATTTAATGTTTGTAGATATCGATTTTAGGAGCCTGGTAGTATCAGTTTTTTTAAGTTCTGTTTAATATTTATTTTTCTAGTTTCTTGGTATCAGTTTTCGAAGCCTGGTAGTATCAGTTTTTTTAAGTTCTGGTTAATATTTATTTTTCTAGTTTCTTGGTATCAGTTTGGTAGCCTGGTAGTATCAATTTTTTGATTTCATGTTAAAAATTAATTTTCCAGTTTTCTAGTATCAGTTTTATGTGGTAGGTAGTATCAGTTTTTTTCTGATTTTTGATTTTCATTACTTATTTCCAGATTTCTGATATCAGTTTTAGGTACTTGCAGGTATCAATTATTGTTTACATATATTCATGTTTTATTTTGATTGTCTATCTACATGCTATTTAATTTGCAGGGTTTTCCCCTTAGCTATGGGTGTAGTCTCCATTGAAAATGTGGATAATTGGAGATGGGTTTTATTTCACTTGAAGAAAATGCTTGAAAATGCACATGATTTGGTTTTTATATCAGACCATCATCAAAGGTTAGTTTTTGGTATTCGTGAAGTTTTCCCGAATGCATTTCATAGTTTTTGTTACCTTCATATGGAACAAAACTTGCTTTCAGCTGTTATGTCGAAGAATACAAACATTTCGGTTGTTGAGTTATTTATGTTGCGTTCTAGAGCTTCAAATTTATTTGAATTTGAATATGCACTTCTAAATTTTTGGACAATGGAGGTACTGCAGCCATGAACTTTTTGAAGGATAAACTGTTTGACAAGTGGGCTGATTTGTTTTTTAAGGGTAAATGATATGGAGAGTATAGTTCAAATGTAGATGAAAATTTTAATAGTTGGATTATAGAGAAAAGAGCATTGCCAATTACTTCATGCTTAAATGGAATTAGGATTAAAATTATGGAACAAATGGCTAAAAGGAGAAAGGAGTGTCATTTGTGGACTACCATTCTTTGTCCATCTGTGGAGAATATGTTAAAAGGGTTGATTGATGAAGGGTTTGGTTGGGTTGTTTGCAAATCTTCAGAATTCATATTTGAGGTCAAGTCTCCATCTTCTCATCATGTTGATCTTCAAAATCGGAGTTGTACTTGCAATCAATGGAAAGTTACTGGGTTTTCCTTATGCACGTGTTACTAAGTGCATTATTAAATCTAAACTTTGGGTATACAGTTTTTTTGAGCATTATTTCACTGTAGACGCTTATCGTTCTTCTTATGCTAATCCAGTGAATCCAATTCTGAACTATAATAAGCCCATTGTTGACCATTGTGTTGAAGATGTCATTAAGCCTCCTAAAGGCAAACATGGTGTTGGTAGACCTTCTACCAAACAAAAAGGAGGATTTGCATTTTTCCAGAATAAACAAAATCGTTGTGGTGTGTGTAAGCAGTATGGCCACAACAAGCGCAACTGCCAAGCTTCGAAGAATTGATATTTTCTTACATTTGTATTGCAGATTTTACATCTTTTTCGTTCACTTTGTGCATTCATATTTGGAAATGTAATAAAATTGAGTTTAGTTGTGAGTATTCATTGAATTTTTGGTTTACTATTATGCTTTATCTGATTCTTTTTATCTACTATTTATGTTGCCTGATTTGTAGAGATCAGTTATTGATTGTATTGGTATTATTTTTATCTTAAAGGTTGTATTATACAGTTTCTGGTATTAGTTTTGGAAGCATATTGGTGTCAATTTTGGTACCATGATTATGTTTAATCAAATTTGTTATCAGTTTTCCAAGCTAATTGGTACCAGTTTTAATATTGAGATACTGTTTATGTGAATATGGTATCATTTTTGCAAATTAACTAGTATATCAGTTTTGGTATCATTTTTGGAAGCACACTAATAAATTATGTTTTTATAAATAGCATATCATTCTTCCAAATATAATGGTATCAGTTTTCTTTTTGAAATTATGTATACATTAATAAGATATCAGTTTTACTAGCTTTCTAGTACCAGGATTTTTTTTTAGATTATGTGTATATTAAAAAGCACATAACTGAGCTCATAAATAAACCAATATAACGTGTCATGAGTACCCGATTAGGCCTTGCGTTTGGATGTATATTATGTGTCATGGGTACTAGCTTGGTTAACTAATCCATACTAGATGTAGAATCGTTACTGGAGTACCCGATTAGGCCTTACGTCTAGATGTCTTTTACGTTTCATAGATACCCGATTAGGCCTTGCATCCGGATGTCTTTTAAATGTCATGGGTACCAGCTCGGTTAACTAATTCCTACTGGGTGCAGAATCGTTGTTGGAGTACCCGATTAGGCCTTGCGTCCGAAAGACTTTTATGTGTCATAGGTACCCGATTAGGCCTTGTGTCCAGACGTCTTTTACATGTCATAGGTACCAGATTAGGCGTTGCGTTCAAAAGTCTTTTACGTGTCATACTTATCAGCTCAGTTAACTGATCCCTACTGGGTGTAGAATCATTGTTGGAGTACACGATTAGGCCTTAGATCCGGAGGTCTTTTATGTATCATAGGTACCCGATTAGGCCATGCGTCCGGAAGTCTTTTACGTATCATACGTACTAGCTCGGTTATATAATCCCTACTGGGTGTAGAATCATTGATTGAGTGCCCAATTAGGCCGTGCATCCGAAGGTCTTTTACGTGCCATAGGTACTCGATTAGGCCTTGCGTTCAGAAATCTTTTACATGTCATATGTACCAGATTGGTTAACTAATCCCTACTGGGTGCAGAATCGTTGCTGAAGCACCCGATTAGGCCTTGCGTCTGAGGTCTTTTGCGTGTCATAGGTACCCGATTAGGCCTTGCGTCTAGAAGTCTTTTACGTCTCATGGGTACCAGCTCGGTTAACTAATCCATACTGGGTGTAGAATTGTTGCTGGAGTACTCGATTCGGCCATGTGTCTGGAGGATTTTTACGTGTCATAGGTACCCGATTAGGCCTTGCGTCCGGAAGTCTTTTACGTGTCATATGTACCAACTCAGTTAACTAATCCCTACTGGGTGTAGAATCGTTGCTGGAGTACCCGATTAGGCCTTGCATCTAGAGGTTTTTTATATGTCATAGGTACCCGACTAGGCCATGCATCTAGAATTCTTTTATGTGTCATACGTACCAGCTCGGTTAACTAATCCCCACTGGGCGTAGAATCGTTGCTGGAGGACCCAATTAGGCCTTGGGTAACGACCCGTATTTTCACAGTATAATAATTAATTAATTTAATTATTTAAAGAGTGATTCAGAGAATTAAATGGCCGTTTAATTAAATAACTTTGAATATTTAATTAAAATATTAATTAAATAATATATTTAATTCTGAAATAATCAGAATTCGCTGAAATGGCAATCACTACAACAAAATGACCCTATTACAACGGTGGAACACCGTTGTAATATACATTTTACAACGGTAGGCAAAACGTCGTGTATTAAGAAGTTGTAATAGACTGATGTCTTTTACAACTTTTTTGCACTGTTGCAACACCGTTGTAATATGTATATTTTACAACTTTTTTCCACCGTTGTAATAAACTTTATTACAACAGTTATGCACCGTTGTGATTGACATTTGGATTTTAAAAAAAATAAACATCTTTTGCAATTGAAAAGAACAATACACAAAATATAGCAATACTCCATAAGCAAATCCGATATTACAGTTATTTGCAAACTAATTTATTAAAATACTCAAATATTTAGTATTACAAACAATAAATTTTAGACAACATTTCGTACATTATTACATACTTGATTGTTACAAAACAATTTAGTACAAGCACAAGTTATCCACAAAAAATTGCATATCCTACAACAATTAATAGTATGTAGTCAAATATTGGACTTCATCATCAACCTTTATTTGCTGGAAATGAAACTACCGCAAAGACTATGCTTTTTGCTGTGTACTTCCTCAATCAATGTCCAGAAGCCCTACAACAATTAATAGTATGTAGTCAAATATACAATCTTTCTCTGTAAACTTAGAAACTGAACTAACATAAGTTTCCATTGCAAATATCTAACAGGATGAACATGAAACTATAAGAGTTAAACATGGAAGCATGCTTACTTGGAGGATTATAAAGCCATGCCTTTTACTTAATGTGTAAGATTAACCTTTTTAATTAAAAAAATGTGAAACTGAAACATCCAATTAAGCATGCCTGTCTTTTTGTTCAGTTACAATATCACTGAGCGATTCAAGGGCAAGTTTATCCCTGTCTTTTTGTCAGTTATTCGCCACATCATTTGCTATTACCATATCTTTGGTCAACCCAAAGCATTCAAATGATACTTACAGAATAACCCTTGAAAACCTGCTTTACCACTTTCCTAGAAAGTGTTAACGGTTGTTTTCAATGACCCTGTGCAATGAAATCACCCATACCAGTGCCAGTAATTGACCTTGAAAGGCAAAGTTTAAGAGGCCAACAATGCAAAGGCAGCAAAAGCATATCTTATAAGAACAGTTGGAAATTCTTATACATTTGAAAACAAGCCCTATTTCAACTCCAGATCTGTTTAAATATTTGATATATCTTATAGAAACAGTTAGCAGTGGTACCTTTCTTTTCTAGTTTCTTCTCCTCTATGATTCTCATTCTCGGCCTGTTTGTCCATTTAGAAAATGCCAAAATTGTTCGATGCTCCATTTAAGGCTTTGTTTCCTGGTCATGCACAACAATATTCAATAAATTAAATTTTTCTTTCCCTCTAGTGTTTCTTCTTCAAATTATTAGTTCGTCTAATGGGGTTGCTGAGATGACCACCATTTTCTTAACAATCTACAGTAAATCAGTTCTTCAGGGTTGTGATGCATTACTTTTTTCCTTGCTAATTTATTTCAATATAACAAATGATAGCCTTTCCAAGTTATTTTGCTTATTTATCCTTCGATTAAACATGGATAAAAACCTAAACATTATTTTTCTTAAAACATTTTTGATTTGATTGAACAGATCTCTCATTAACAATCAAAACCTTTCACCAATTCAATATGTTATCATGCCTAGTTTTCATCTTGCGTCTTACTGTAAGTATATCTATAAAAATTCTTTTGTAAGGATAAATTAGAAAATAACAACACTTAAAATACAGGCATACCTATATTATATAGCGCTGCTGTCAGGATTACATCAACCACCATGACCAAGCCGTCATCGCAAATTTTACCACAGAACTCTCAAAGACAAATCCATATACTAATACAGCAAAATATATCATTATATGCCACAAAATATAAAGCATGAGACTAGTCCGACTTCAAAACCATCAGAATGCTTTCTGTATCTTGGTATATAGATACGATCGAACAGAAGTGTGTCATAACAAAAACTAAAGAACTAAATAAAACAACAAAATTAAAATCGCACCTATTAATATCCAGTGGGGCCTAAATTGATGAGCGCCGACAAGCACGATCTAGGCAGCCCAGTTTGAGGCGGTGTGACCCGATGTAGAAGGTAGACAGGAGGCGGCGGTGGAGTTACTGTCAGTGGATCTGGGTAGTGAGAGCGGACTAATTTAGGAAACACGATTTTTTTCTGATTTGGATTTCATTTCTTTTTTAGGTGAAATGAAGAAGGCGGCGGAAGAATGGTAGTGGGGTTGAATTAATTTAGGGTTAAGGATATCTCTTAAGCGGGAAATGAAAATTAGGAGGAAACGAGGAGGGAAACCTCTAAACATGCCTTGCAATAGCAAACATTATTAAACGTTAACCTTTGACTTCTAAAAAATGCAGATTTTGTTTTCAATTGTTGTAAATTTCTTTTATTTTATTATAGTAAAAAAATTATTTTTATTTTTTTGGTAATATTACATGTTAAATATAATTCTTAAATATCAAGTTGTGAAGAATAAATATTATTATTTTTATTTGTATTTGAACTTTATTTAAAAATTTTGAAAACTTCGTAAGTTTATATTTAAACTTTATGAATAGTTTTTAAGTATATTTATTTAAGTGTAATTGCCAATTATAATTATTGATTTTCAGATATTAGATAATAAATATTACTTGTTTAGATTTATTCAATTCAATACCCTACTTCATGTATATTTCGATTCAAAGTCTATAAATGGGCATAAAAATAATAACTCGTATGGTTATGTTTGTATTCTTTGAATTTTGGAATTCTTTAGTATTTGTAAATTTTTCTTATTTTTGAATTTTGAACATTGTACAAAATTTTATATTTATTTCAAAATTATGAAAACTTCAAAATTTTATATTTAAACTTATATTTATTCTAGAAAATACAAAAGTTCTAATTTTTTGAATCAATACGTATTAAACATAATTATCATAGATATTAGGTAATAAATTTTACTTCTTGCGATGACATTTTTTGAATCAATACGTATTAAACATAATTGTCAATATCCCTTACAGATTCGACGAAAATCCGCCGCTAATTTGCGATGGCATTTTCCTCTGCTAAAAATCTACCGCTATTTGCGGTTTTTCTTGTAGTGTATATTTTTTAATTTTTCTTCTTAATTGCTAAGTATTAAATATTACAGATTCATTATTAATTATTACTTCTTCCTAATTGATTATTAATAGTAATTATAGTTATTAATTATAAATAATCAATATAAATGTATTAAATATTAATTATTAGTTGTTAATTATATTAAAATATAGTAATATATTACAACAGTCAAAAATAAAAGATGTGATAGGCTTTTATTACAACTGTCAAAATAACACAGTTGTTAAAAATAAGTTTATTACAACTTTTCTGGAAAAAAGTTGTAATAAAAATTTATTACAACGGTGCTTTTACCACCATTGTAAAATTAAAGTTGTAATATGGTATTTTTGTTGTAGTTACAACGGTGTTTATACCACCGTTGTAAAAAACCATTTATTACAACGGTGCTTTTACCACCGTTGTAAAAACCCATTTATTACAACGGTGCGTTTACCACCGTTGTAAAATTAAAGTTGTAATATGGTGTTTTTGTTGTAGTGAATACGGTGTGAATTGGGCAATTCAAAATATATATAATTCAGTTTAAAAATTTAATTACGATAACGAATATATTATATAAACGGCAGTTGAACGTATAATTATATTATAATTATAATCGAGCTCGAAATGGCGCTGCAGTTCGTAATTTGACAATTCGAACTTCAACTGAATATACAGGGTCTGGTTTAAATTAGATTTCTGTGAAACGAGAAACGTTCGAATCTGTTGAACGATACTTTTTTAATGGAAGAGAAAAATCGGGATTTCGTCATGTAGATTTTGAGTTATGTCCAAATCAAATTTTCGAAAAGTAGCTATGGAATTTCTTTATAATTTATATCTATTTATTTATATTATAAAAGGAATTTAATATAAATCGAATATCGATATAACTGGGAACTTTGAAATTTCGAGCTATAAATCCAGATAGGAATAATTTAGAGCTGTATCATATCGTATGTGAATATATATACGATAATATTTATTTATTTATATTTAATTTAAATTATTTTAAATATATTAATATTTAAATGGTTTATGTAGGGCATTAGAAAATAAGTGTTTTTGCAAACAGTGTCGGAAATTGGAAAAACCAATTTTATTGGATTCAGAATATTAGAATATAGCAGTATAACAAATTTCGTCGAACTCCGGATTTCTACGAAGTCATACGGGCTTAGAATGTCGACTGGAATTTAAAAGAAAATACCTTAAACAAGTATCTCACAAAATATCTAAAATATAATTCTTTATAACACCCCTTAACAACCTAATCTCGTTCTATTTTTTTGATCGAACTAAAGCCACGCTTCACGTTTCTCAGTCGCATCCTTTCTCTCCTTCTTCAAAAACGTGGAGAAACATCCTCCTCAAAAAAACAAAGAAAAACTCTCCTATATAAGATCATTAACTTTCCCTAACCCTTATTCTTCACATTCGCTAGCCAATGATTTTCTTGCCGTCACTCTCTTCTTCTGGAAATCAAAAACATGGAAAAAGAGCACTTCAAAAATTCCTATAAATCAAGAAATATACATGTATGGATTCCTGGTGGTATTCTCTTCACTCTCATACCATTTTTGTATGGTTCGATACTCATTCTGGAGTTCGACGTGTAGCACAGGGAATTAGGGTTCGAGTTATGGTGCGATTTAGGAGTTGATACTTGTTTCTAGTATTTTTTTTTGGGTTTGTGATGAATTTCCGCCGGTAGTGGTGAAGTTTCAAGCCCTTCGGTGAACATTGTTGTCGCGCGTCTATACAGGGATGCTCCTGTCACATTTCACAAGGCAGTGTCGGGGTGTTCATGAAGGTGTCTGTGTCGAAGTGTGTGTGAAGGATAGTTTAATGGTGTTGCTTATTTTGGATATAGTGAAAGGATGGAGCTGTTATGTTGAGGAAGGTTCGCCCATTGAACTGTGCATGAGGGGTTTGATTACAGGGAAGAAAAGGAAAGGTTTTAAGCGGGTATGGGCTTTAGCAAGTGAGGATGGACCATGATTAAGGGGGTGAGGCCCAATTCTATAAATTAATTAAAGTTTTATTTAAGTAAATAGTGTATTAAATTTGTATAAAGCATAACTTTGTCATACGTTATCGAAATTGCATGAAACAAGATCCGTTAGGATCGTATGGACGGACACTACACGATGGAACTGACTGGAAGTCCATCAGAGCTTGTTACAATTTATTGCAAAATAAATTGTCTGTCTGAATCAAGCGATGGTTATCGTTATTAATGATGATCGTCCAACGTGAGTAAAACTCACCAACTCTGAACAGTTATATTTTTATAACGTATTCTTGGAACTGATATTTATCTGTTGATTGCTGTGTGTTAACTGCTCGGTTGAATTGCTTATGTATTGAGTGAAAATTATAGATAACTATATATATATAAATCGTTAATCAATTATTGATTCTGTTAGCAGAATATTTCATATTGAATGAAATCGATGTTGATTATATTGTTTAACATCTGTGATGCAGGGAAGCAGGTTGGAGGGACCCAACTGGGTTCCTCAATATAAAAAATACGGATTTGTTTCATATATTATGATATATGATGTGTTATATAATCTATTGTTGATTATGTGTGTTTTAATGATATCGATCATTGTTATTTGGTATTGTAAATATCATAAGACTGGAATGTAGAAAAGGGGATTTCAAAAATAAATTATTTATATAAAATCAATGGATTTTATATATAAAAGGAAAAGGGTTTTATAAAAGAAAATAATTATAAAATAAAGGAATTTTATAAAAGGAGTATTTATTTGTTAAATAAATAGAATTGGAAAGAAATATTTATTTGTTAAACAAATAGAATTGAAATGGAATATTTATTTAAGAAATAAATAGAATTATATAAGAGGAATATTTATTTGGAAAATAAATAGAATTCAAGAAAGGAAATATTTGTAAAACATTTACAAATAAAATAGAAAGATAAATATTTGTAAAACATTTACAAATAAAATAGAAAGAGAAATATTTGTAAAACACTTACAAATAGATTTGAAAAATAATTATTTATTTAGAAAATAAATAAAGATAAAAAGGGAATTATTTGGTAAATAAATAAAGTTAGAAAAGGAAATATTTATTTAGAAAATAAATAAAGTTGTAAAAGGAAATACTTATATGAAATAAATATTGAGAAATAGAAAAAGAAGTATTTGTAATCGAATAGAGTTATCAAATATAATTTTATTTGAATAGAGTAAGTCAATTAGAGTTAATCAATTAAAAGATAATCGATTAGAGTTAATTAGTTAGAGTTAATCAACTAAAGCTAATCGATAAGAGTTAAATCGAATTAGAGTTATTCAAATAGAGCTAACCGAGTTAGGGTTAGTCAAGTTTTAGTTAACTGAATAGAGTTAGTCGAATATTAGTTATCGAATATAGTTATACCAAGGGAGTTAATTGAATTTAGTTATTCGAGAGGAGTTAATCGAATTTAGTTATTCGAGAGGAGTTAATCGAATTTAGTTATCCGAGAGGAGTTAATCGAATTTAGTTATCCGAGAGGAGTTAATCGAATTTACTTATTCGAGAGGAGTTAATCGAATTTAGTTATTCGAGAGGAGTTAATCGAATATTAGTTATTTGAAGGGAGTTAATCGTCGAATTCGATTATATCGAACTCAGGAAAGTATTATTTACTTTTCGGTTTTTAATCAAGATTTATTTATTTATAAATTAGGTGTTTATTTATTTATTCAAATTAAAGAATAAAAGTTATATTTGTAGTTAGATATTTCGAAAGTAGGGTTTATAACGTTAGCGTTAAAATAAATGTTTTTCATAAAAGAAGTGGATTCATAATCCGAATCCGAGAATTTGCGTAAGCAAATGATTGTAAAAATCGGAGCGGTGAGTTTGTCTATTGCAAGGTTAAGAACGTTGTTAAGTTAAGGTCTAAGAGGTAATTATACCCCAACTTGATTGACTTCCTTACTTAACTAAGAAATAGTTGAGGTTCGATGGCGAGAGTTAGTTAGAAATACAGTTAAGTAATAAGCGATTTATGGATTGAGCAGTCGTAACGATGTTTTATACAATGATAGTTTGAAATCCATATAAATGTGTTTTGGAAACGTTTTCCAAATATAGAATCAGAGATATTTTCTAAACATAGAAAATGGGATGTTTTATTTATAAGGAGTTAAGAAATGGAGTTAAGCTAAATTAGAAACTGACTAGAGATTAGTTAAGTTGAATGGTTTTCTAAGTGTCTATCTGATGTTGGTTTCGACCTTCGGGATTGATACTTAGGGAATTGTTCTCATACTAGTTTACAGTCAGAGACTGATAGATGCGGAAGAATAGTGATAAGTAAATAAGCTATGGAAATGTTTTCCAGTGTTAATAACATATATTTTCTAAACACAGAAAATAAGGAAATATGAATATATATATGTATATATGTTTGATGATTTGATCAATAATTCCATTTGGAAATAAGATCGTTGTGTGCACACGGACATTTTTCATTTGATAGTTAAATCTCCGACTATCAAAGTTTTTGACCATTTTAACGTTGTTAATATGGAGAGACCAGTTAGATTATTATCTGAAGAACCACTCTGTATTGGCATAAGCGTTGCAAACCAAGTATGCTAAATATATTGAAGACGTAGTAAAGTGCAAGGGCTACTGTATAAATCTTAGGTAGAGATTGCCTATGATGGATGTACTGAATAGTGCCTTCGGTTTGTCCAGTCCCAGGACAACTTGTATGGACGAATGTCTGACAGAGTATTCCTAACGAATCATATATGTTGATCTCTTCAAATGTATTACGTTTGGTGGCGGAGGAATTCATTTCTCTTAGCTTCATACCCGTAATACCGTTAGGGAAATCGATAATGATTTGGTGGGTATGACGATGTGGCATTCCAAGTAACTGAAGATATAATATGTAAATAGATAAGCTTAGCTTCTAGCCTCACATCCAGAAATGACAAAAGTCGGGCAGGCAGCATGGCTATGTAGGTCGCACCTATTAGGATGTATAATCACTGTAACACCCCGTATTTTCTGTGAATGTATAAGTAACAAATCAGAGAATAATTAATTATAAAAATAAGAATCAAGGGAAATGGGTTACGCCATTGCGTTCGTCTCAGAATTCTGCTTGAAATAGAGTCTGAGTTTGCGTAAAACGGATACCGTATGAAGAAGATATGGACTAACGAAGTTTGGTGGCTAAATAGAAAAAAAAGATTGCACTGGCACACTTGGGAAGTGCGCCAGTACAAATTTACATTGGCGCACTTCCCAAGTGCGCCCAGGCCGAGAGAAAACCTGCACAGCTTTCTGGTTTGACCCTGGATGGCCTGGTCGGGTTCTGGTCGAATTTCTGAGCTCTGCTGTGTCACTAGAGCTAACTTGTCACTTTCTGATTGGCTTCTCTTGAGAAACATGTTATATGGGGATTGGGCGTGGCTTAATTAAGTTAATTTGGCATAACAAATATGTTGGCATAATCTGAATTGGCTATAATAGAGAATGATTTACATGTGTATTAGTCTTGGACATAAATGGTAAACTAGAATATTAAATCTAGTTTTGACATGAACTGTAAATGGGAATATTAAGATTAAAAGTCTGGGGCATATATTGCATTATGAATTATGACCTTGATTTAGGCATATAAGTTTAGGCTAAATTTATGATTAGGCAAGATATGAAAAAAGAGTTTTAAATATATATAATTTGCTAAATCTGTTATCTACTAAATCTGTTAAATTGCCTAATCTGTTATCTGCTAAATCTGTTGAATTGCCTAAACTGCTAAATCTGTTATCTGCTAAATCTATTGAATTGCTTAAACTGCTAGATCTGCTACCTGTTGAATTGTCTGATCTGTTGAAAACTAGATAAATGTAATCTGGGTATGGAAATCCGTAGGCTCGACCTAAGATTTAGTAAAACATGAAATTGGATTAATTTGTTGTATCCTATGAAGAAGTTTAATCTGTTAAATAAACAGAATTAGTCTGATATCTGAAAAATCTGTATTGGAATGAATTGGCTATGACACGAGGTTAGGCTCTGGTTGTGGTAGAAGCCTGCCCGGAACCAACCGGCTTAACTAGCGACTGCAAACTGTCAGTCTAATGTGAGAGGTCGTAGGCATAACTAAAATATGCTTTGACACGATGTTAGGTCTGGCTTGTGGCAGAAGTCTGCCCAGAACCGCCCGGCATATCCAGCGGCCCCAAGCTACCGACCTAATGTGAGAGGTCTGTGCATTAACATTTAATTAATGCAAATCTGGGATAAATATGATGTCTAAAACATTTTGGTTGTATAGGGTTAAACCAACCGGATTGATGAATTTAATAAACCCGTTTCGTAAGTTGGTGGGCCCAGTACAAAGTTGGACAATCAGTAAGTCTGTTGAGAACTGTACATCTGATCCGTTAGTCTGAAAATCCATTAACTTGATTTTCTGATCTGTGAACTAGTTGATCTGAACTCTGTATGTCTGAACTTGTAAACAAGTTAATCTGAAATCTGTTAGTCTGGGGACACAAGGTTAGGAGGGTGTCATCTGTTGTTTGGGAGCCATATTAGTCAGTAACCCTTTCTGGTATCAAAACTTTGACCCCACAGTAGGTAGGGTCCAAGCACGCTTACTAAACTAATTATAAGCGGTTCACTCTGATAATGGCGAGGGGTGTTGATGGTGCGTTCCAACTGGGTCATGTGTGTGCATGGATCCCAGTCTGCCTTTGAGGATGTAAGACGCCGTAACATCTGTAAATAGGTATGTTCCAATTGGTTGTCACTTTAGGGAGTGATACACCCTACTGTGGGGCTGACACACGGTATTTATGTATTAGAGAGCCGATCGCTTGGGGTAGGGTTTTAGGGTACACTTAGTTCTGTCTATTTCTGTTGGTACTGTCTATTTCTGTTGGGTGGTAACACCTGTCTATTTCTGCGCGGTACCGTCTGTTCAGGTGGTAAAGGCCCATTTACTAGTGTACACCTAATTCTACATTCTGTTTCCGTAGGGATTAATCTGTTTCTGTTTCTGTACCTTCTGTTTGGGTGGTAAAGGCCCATTATTAGCATTCTGTTTCTGTCTGTTTCTGTTGGGGTGGTAAAGGCCCATTACTAGCATTCTCTTCTGTGGAAATTATTTTTTCCCATTTCTTTTTCAGTTTAGACATTGGGGTGAAACCTAATCATGTTATAATAATATTAGTGCAGAGAAATGAAAAGTAATATTATTTTGTTTCTTCTGTTTAACCTAAGTACATCTGCTACTCCCGTTACTGTTATCTCTTATCCAGCTTATTTTCATGTCATAATTATTATTATCTGTTCATATGCTGAAAGTCACTTGACTTGTCAGACTTTATGTCTGACCTTGCTTGTTTTTGCCCCTTTTTCTTTCGTCCCCCCCCCCCAAGGTTTTCCAAGGATGGAATACTTTAGCTTGATCCGGATTTCTTCTGCTTGAAGTACTTAGAGTGCTTAAAGTATGGCTTGACTCCTTATGGCAGCTTCTGTGGGGATTATGATTTTAAAGTTTTGTACTCTGATGATTTTCTGAACAAGACTGATATTTATGTACTTGAGTTTTTGGTAAAGATGTAACCAAACTGATTTCTGTTTTCCGCTGTAATAAAGTTATAATTTCTCAAGTATTGTTTATCTGTCTTGTAAATTTCTATTCTGTCTACTAAAACGCTCCACCAAAGTTAAGGCATTCCCTTTGTGAGTGTCCTTAACGGAGGTGGGGTGTTACACTTGGTATCAGAGCTGAAGGTTACCAGATTTGATAAAAAGTTTTGAAAACTATTTTCAAAAAGGTTTTAAAAAGGAAGTATTTTTGAAAGTAAAGCTTATTTTTGAAAAACATAATCCCCAAAAGCCATATATCTATCTTTTGATCCTCTGTTTGAATCTTTGTTTCCTTCTTTCTCCGGGGCTCCCGACTTTCTGGGAGGTAACCTCGTCGTCGCATGGTTCTGTAGGCTTGATAAGACTACGACACCGGTCAAAGAGCAAATAAGCGCCCGAATCCATCTGTAGCCGCAGTAGTCTCACCTACGGCTAATTTTCTTTCGAGCTTTATAGGATTTTCCGTGCGATGGAGGCCGCTTTCGAGGGACTTGTCAACGTGTTACACACGGATAGTAAAGATGAGAATGAGGGAGTTTGGCTAAGGAGCACAACCCAAGGATGAGAAACTCATGGATATGGACTTGGAACACAAAGAAGGCAAAAAGGAAACACAAAAGAAGGAAGAAAAGTCTGAAGATAAAGGTGGAGAAAAGTGCTTTACTTATGGAAGCTTGACTCATCTGAACAAGGATTGCCGAAAGAGGAAGGACACTCACTTCAACTGTGGTGAGATGGGACACTTCACTAGGGACTGCCCGAAGAAAGGGGGGCAAGGACAGAGGACATGACCTACTTCGGGAAAGCAAGCGAATGCTCTCATAGTTGGTGGATAGGATAGAAGTAGGAAAATTTCCGTAGAGAGTTTAGTTTCCTTATCTGATTATTGAGTTAGAACTCTTTCCGATTATGGCATTTTGATTCTGTAGTCGAGTCTCTGCACTTTAATACTAGTCTTGTTTCTGATCTGGTTATAGTCTCAAACCCCATAGGGGTTACGACTCATCTGTTGGTGGTAGGTTGGGGTTTGAAGGTATCTGTGTTAGGCGTCAAGTCGATTGTAATGCATACATTCTGGGGTTTTAAGGGATATGGTCGGATTTTCCCATGCTTAGTTTTCTAAGAATCATTCGATAATCTGATCTGTACTAGTAGTCTGTAAATATCTGAATATTTTTGATAAGGTCAAGGTTTCCAGTTTTGACATTGTCTAAAGAGGGTAATACTCTGGGTGTCAATCCGATGTTGGTTTCGGTCTTCGGGGTTGATACTTAGAGGAATTAGTCTCTCAACCAATGTCTAATGGAAACCAAGTTTTTGTTTATCTGCGCTCGCTCCCATCACTCGACTGTATCCTATCGATCGAGTCTTCGACCTATAGATAGGAATCCTATGGATGTAAACATGTGTTTGAGACATGTTATGTTTGATGGTTGCAAGTGGATGCAAGTGGTTGCTAGTGGTAGCTCGTGGATGCATATACACACACTAAGCAGTAGATCGGCTCGAAAACACTCTCATACTGCATATGGATGTGTGAGCATTTTCAATTTCTGTGGATGCAAAATGATTGACTCATCATATGGATGTTGCATATAAATGAATGGTTGTCACTCATATAAGAATGATATGTATCAAATAGGAAAATTGCATACATGTTGGACTCATGGCACTGACATAATTCGCGTAAAGGAGGTCAACTGAATCAGTGGACCGCCTGATCTTTGCATTAGATAAGGAACATATACACACACTTTTTCATATGTTCATACAACATTAGAAGTTTTCTAAGGACAATGGATGCTTGTGGATGATGGTTGAGTAGATGGATGACGGGATGGTAGGACACATTCTTCTCAACTTGAAGATTTCGGGGACGAAATCCTTTAAGGAGGGGAGAATGTAACACCCCGTATTTTCTATGAACGTATAAGTAACAAATCAGAGAATAATTAATTATAAAAATAAGAATCAAGGGAAACGGATTACGCCATTGCGTTTGTCTCGGAATTCTGCTTGAAATGGAGTCCGAGTTTGTGTAAAACGGATAACGTACAAAGAAGATATGTACGAACGAAGTTTGGTGGCTAAATAGAAAAAAAAGATTGCACTAGCGCACTTGGGAAGTGCACCAGTACAAATTTACATTGGCGCACTTCCCAAGTGCGCCCAGGCCGAGAGAAAACCTGCACAGCTTTCTGGTTTGACCCTGGCTGGCCTGATCGGGTTCTGTTCGAATTTCTGAGCTCTGCTGTGTCACTAGAGCTAACTTGTCACTTTATGATTGGCTTCTCTTGAGATGGATGGCCTTGATTAACTCTAGCTTCATCGACGACTCTAATTAGTTTGAAACCCTATATAAACAGCCCCCTAGCCCCATTCTCTTTACACCATTCTTCTCTAACCTTATGCTGCACAATTTCATTCCTATACTCTGCCTCCGTTCTTATTAAATAAAATAATGGCGTCGTTACTCTGCTAGAATCAAAACTAGGATCTTCTTCCAATCTGAATAAAGTTAAAAAGGGAACAACTATTTTCTAATCTATTCGATAGTCTACGACAAAGGAACGCTATTCAGTGTCAGAACTCAGAAACCAGAAATCAAGACTTTCCTTTTTGATTGTGAGTACAGTTATTTTCAGATTTGAACTTTAATTATGATCTTGACGTGGTTATAAATCTGAATCTGAGGTTATGTATATTCTTATCTATCAGATCTGTTTTTCTGTGGCTATTCTGTACCTCTTTCTTCTTTCTGTTCTATAGCCAGGCTACTACGAGCCTGCGTCGAATCTCATAAGAGATTAACGCACGAACACTAAATTTTGGGACAAATAATGAATAATGCATAATTGGACATGAAAATGTTGCCTATGAGACTATTGCCTATGACTATGATTCATGACTATGAGACTATTTCCTATGACATTGAATAAGAAACTATTGTGATTAGTCGCCCATGACTATTGTGGTTAGTTGCCTATAACTATTGTAGTTAGTTTCTTATGCCTATTCCCTTGATGATGTTAGATCTCATATTTAGTATGTAACTTTGCTAGTTCATTCCCATTCACTGTAATGTACATCGAGCCTATTGGGCCATTATTATTGTATTTGGTTCATTATTGCACGCCTATTCTTTGATATCAATTCTTGTGCTTATCCCCTATTCCTTTTTGTTAGGGCCATTTTATGAGTATTTAGAGAACTTATGGAAACATGTTATACGGGGATTAGGCGTGGCTTAATTAAGTTAATTTGGCATAACAAATATGTTGGCATAATCTGAATTGGCTATAACAGAGAATGATTTACATATGTATAAATCTTGGACATAAATGGTAAACTAGAATACTAAATCTAGTTTTGACATGAACTGTAAATGGGAATATTAAGATTAAAAGTTTGGGGCATATATTGCATTATGAATTATGACCTTAATTTAGGCATATAAGTTTAGGCTAAATTTATGATTGGCAAGATATGAAAATAGAGTTTTAAATATATATAATCTGCTAAATTTGTTATCTGCTAAATCTGTTAAATTGTCTAATCCATTATCTGCTAAATCTGTTGAATTGCCTAAACTGCTAAATCTGTTATCTGCTAAATCTGTTGAATCACTTAAACTGCTATATCTGCTACCTGTTGAATTGTCTGATCTGTTGAAAACTAGATAAATTTGTTGTATCCTATGAAGAAGTTTAATTTGTTAAATAAACAGAATTAGTCTGATATCTGAAAAATCTGTATTGGAATGAATTGGCTATGACACGAGGTTAGGCTTTGTTTGCGGTAGAAGCCTGCCCGGAACCAACCGGCTTAACCAGCGACTGCAAACTGTCAGTCTAATGTGAGAGGTCGTAGGCATAACTAAAATATGCTTAGACATGAGGTTAGGTCTGGCTTGTGGCAGAAGTCTGCCCAGAACCGCCCGACATATCCAGTGACCACAAGCTACCGACCTAATGTGAGAGGTCTGTGCATTAATATTTAATTAATGCAAATCTGGGATAAATATGATGTCTAAAACGTTTTGGGTGAATAGGGTTAAACCAACCGGATTGATGAATTTAATAAACCCGTTTCGTAAGTCGATGGGCCCAGTACAAAGTTAGAAAATCAATAAGTCTGTTGAGAACTGTACATCTGATCCGTTAGTCTGAAAACCCGTTTACTTGATTTTCTGATCTGTGAACTAGTTGATCTGAACTCTGTACGTCTGAACTTGTAAACAAGTTAATCTGAAATCTGTTAGTCAGGGAACACAAAGTTAGGAGGGAAATTACTTGTGTCATCTGTTGTTTGGGACCCATATTAGTTAGTAACCCTTTCTGGTATCAAAACTTTGACCCAACAGTAGGTAGGGTCCGGGCACGCTTACTGAACTAATTATAAGTGGTTCATTCTGATAATGGCGAGGGGTGTTGATGGTGCGTTCCAACTGGGTCATGTGCGTGCATGGATCCCAGTCTGCCTCTGAGGATGTAAGACGCCGTGACATCTGTAAATAGGTCTGTGCCAATTGGTTGTCACTTTAGGGAGTGATACACCCTACTGTGGGGTCGACACAAGGTATTTATGTATTAGGGAGCCGATCGCTTGGGGTAGGATTTTAGGGTACACTTAGATCTATCTGTTTCTGTTGGGTGGTAACACCTGTCTGTTTCTGTGTGGTACCGTCTGTTCGGGTGGTAAAGGCCCATTTACTAGTGTACACCTAATTCTACATTATGTTTCCGTAGGGATTAATCTGTTTCTGTACCTTCTGTTCAGGGGGTAAAGGCCCATTATTAGCATTCTGTTTATGTCTGTTTCTGTTGGGGTGGTAAAGGCACATTACTAGCATTCTCTTCTGTGGAAATTATTCTGTTTCAGTTTAGACATTGGGGTGACACCTAGTCTTGTTATACTAATATTAGTGCAGAGAAATGAAAAGTAATATTATTCTGTTTCTTCTGTTTAACCTAAGTACATCTGCTGCTCCTGTTACTGTTATCTCTTTTCCAACTTATTTTCATGTCATAATTACTATTATCTGCTCGTATGCTGAAAGTCACTGGACTTGCCAGACTTTATGTCTGACATTGCTTGTTTTCGCCCTTTTTCTTCCGTCCCCCCCAGGTTTTCCAAGGAGGGAATACTTTAGCTTGATCCGGATTTCTTCTACTTGAAGTACTTAGAGTGCTTAAAGTATGGCTTGACTCCTTATGGCAGCTTCTGTGGGGATTATGATTTTAAAGTTTTGTACTCTGATGATTTTCTGAACAAGACTGATATTTATGTACTTGAGTTTTTGGTAAAGATGTAACCAAACTGATTTCTGTTTTCCGCTGTAATAAAGTTATAATTTCTCAAGTATTGTTTATTTGTCTTGTAAATTTCTGTTCTGTCTACTAAAATGCTCCACCAAAGTTAAGGCATTCCCTTTGTGAGTGTCCTTAATGGAGGTGGGGTGTTACAATCACCTATCTAGAGAATATTCGTTTGCTTCTTAAATCTATCAATGTTATCCTGTATCGGGAAACGGTTGTTGATCCCAACCGTTAGTGATATACATTCGATACACTCAAGCAAAATGAGTGGTCAATCATGTGTGGCTGAGTTGCAAGATGTTCTTGTTGAACTCAGTGTATTCTCCTCTAGAGATACATTATCGGAAGGTGGTTCCATACCTTGTCATAGTTGGAAATCCATTATCCAATAAGTGCTCGCAGTTTTGATTGTATACTATATATGTAGAAAGTGAGATGAAAGCGTTTCTGCTAGATGATCATTGCATTGTGGTTGATAGACACTATTATAATATCATAAGAATTTTGATTTAAAGGCTATTTTGGATTCTCATAAGGGAAAAACCCGTTCCGTTATACGGCGTGGTCTTATGAGATATCGTTTAATTGCTCAAACTGTTTTACTCATACCAGTCCCATGACTGACCCGGAGTTTATTTATTTTTTTCCCTAAACTTTTGGGTTCCCAGTTTTGTACGGGCAGTCAAGTAGTAAGGATTTTACTGATATACTTGAAGAGCTACAGCAGGAGGCTTCAGGATTATATAGTTATAGTTATTTCCGCTGTGTTGTAAGTGTTGTACTCTGATAATGTTACTGCATACATATACTAGTTTTATTTCAAAGTTATGTATCTATTATATATTGTTCGTTCCGCTGTGAGTTTCGTGTTACTCTGATGATGATGTATGTTCTTCTTCTTCTTCTTCTTCTATTCTAAGTTTCTATCTTATCTATTCTCACCCTCTGTTTTCTTTCAATTAGTTTTCTGGTTTCCAGTGTAATTTGGGTTGGACTTGTGTTATTTGGTCAGCTCAAATTGTACCGGAATTTTGGGACACTACAGTTGGTATCAGAGCTTAAGGTTAAGTAATTACCTTGGCACTGTAGCGTGACTCAGTACAGATGGGGTTAGTAACACCCTAAATTGAGTTGAGTGTATGTATACGAGTGAACAAATTTGTTATTTGATATAAATGGTTTTATATTGAGTAGATTTATTGGTTGAGTTGTTTATGAATTCTGGTCGATGGTGCGGCACCACAATATCGATAGGGGTTTCTAAACACTCGAATACGATAGGTCAAAACGATATGTTTTGAAAAGAGGGTAAATGAAAATAATTTTTACCCAAAGTATATTTTGATATAGAGGAGATATATATCGGAATTATAATATATTGGTTGTTATTATAATCGAGTAAGATTATAAATTAAATGGTTATGTAAATAACCAATCAGAATTCATATAAGTGAAATATATGGAATCGGAATGAATTAAATCTGAATTTAAATCAGAATTGAAATTCGACCCTGGAAAAGTTGGAAAAGTGTTTGTAAATGGATTTGGATTAAATATATGAGAATTTTAAAATCTTGGGAGATTTTAAATTGTTTTACAAGCATTGGGAATAGTATATTGAAAATGAATTTCAAAATGGAAGTGTTTAGAATGGTTTTGAAAATGATATAGTATTGAACTCACTTTGATGGCTGGGAAATAACTCTGATGATGAATCGCGACATCATTAGTGTTCATTTTCGAGTTCTAAGTGATGGATTACTACCAAAGGTTTTGATTTTTGAATTGTTTTGAAAAAACAAGTTATTTTGAATCCTGAAAAGGAAAGTTTGATTTTCGATATGGTAAACTCTTAAAACTCCCAGGAAAAGGTTGTTTAAATTAAAAACAAATTTAAATAAAATTTGTGGAAATAGATTGGAATTGAATTGAAAACCAATTAAGTGGAAATTGAATTGGATTAGAATGATATCAAGAAAAATTGTATTCTTGGATAAAATGTGACCCATGTGAACTGAGTTGATTTTTGAAATAAAAATCAGAATTGAATTATGTGATAAAGATAATTGATTAGAGAAATTAACCAGTTAATGAAATATGTGGATGGAACTTAACGAGGTTAAGTATATTGGGTTGGTTAAGAATTTGGAATTGAGAATGGAACTCGAGTTTGAAATAGAATCTGACTTGGATAAGCGAATAGCTGTGTTAAACAAATATTGAATGGAAATTGAATGGGATAACATTTGTATATGTTGAATTAGTAGCAGATATAAAAGATGGAATGATATGCCCGACAAAAAGGTACAAGTTTATATTTGATATAAGCATGAGATTTATGAGCTGAATGGGCAAGCCGCTTGGCTGTTTGATTTTCTTTTGGTTTGGAAAAGGCCCAGAGAGGAGAGTTGTATTTTTACCGACTGACCAGTACAAAGGAAGTGCTGGCGAAATTTTTCGAAAAGTTAAGGTGTTAGAAAATTTACAGGATTTTTGAAATTTTGATTAATAAAAAATGAATTAATATTTAATTGAAATTAATTGGTATAGTGAAATTGAAATTAAAGAAATAAACAAATATTTTTAACCAGTCAGTAGGGTTTGTTTTCTACATTAGCAATTTCGAGGACGAAATTATTTTAAGGGGGGAAGAATGTAACGACCCGTATTTTCACAGTATAATAATTAACTTATTTAATTATTTAAAGAGTGATTCAGAGAATTAAATGGTCGTTTAGTTAAATAACTTTGAATACTTAATTAAAATATTAATTAAATAATATATTTAATTATGAAATAATCAGAATTAGCTGAAATGGCAATATGGTGTGAATTTGGCAATTCAAAATATATATAATTCAGTTTAAAATTTAATTACGATAACGAATATATTATATAAATGACAGTTGAATGAATAATTATATTATAATTATAATCGAGCTCGAAATGGCGCTGTAGTTCGTAATTTGGCGATTCGAACTTCAATTGAATACATAGGGTCTGTTTTAAATCGGATTTCTGTGAAATAAGAAACGTTCGAATCTGTTGAACGATATTTTTCTAATGGAAGAGAAAAATCAGGATTTCGTCATGTAGATTTTGAGTTATGTCCAAATCAAATTTTCAAAAAGTCGTTATGGAATTCCATTATAATTTATATCGATTTATTTATATTATAAAAGGAATTTAATATAAATCGACTATCGATATAACTGGGAACTTTGAAATATCGAGCTATAAATCCAGATAGGAATAATTTAGAAATGTATGATATCGTATGTGAATATATATACGATAATATTTATTTATTTCTATTTAATTTAAATTATTTTAAGTATATTAATATTTAAATGGTTTATGTAGGGCCTTAGAAAATAACTGTTTTTGCAAACAGTGTCGAAAATTGACGAAACCGATTTTATTGGATTCAGAATATTAGAATATAGTAGTATAACAAATTTCGTCGAATTCCGAATTTTTATGAAGTCGTATGGGCTTTGAACATCGACTGGAATTTAAAAGAAAATATCTCAAACAAGTATCTCACAAAATATCTAAAATATAATTCTTTATAATACCCCTTAACAACCTAATCCCGTTCTATTTTTCTGATCAAACTAAAGCCACGCTTCACGTTTCTCAGTTGCATCCTTTCTCTCCTTCTTCAGAAACGTGAAGAAACATCCTCCTCAAAAAAACAAAGAAAAACTCTTCTATATAAGATCATTAACTTTCCCAAACCCTTATTCTTCAACATTCGCTAGCCAACGATTTTCTGGCCGTCACTCTCTTCTTCTGGAAATAAAAAACATGGAAAAAGAGCACTTCAAAAATTCCTATAAATCAAGAAATATACATGTATGGATTCCTGGTGGTATTCTCTTCACTCTCATACCATTTTTGTATGGTTTGATACTCATTATGGAGTTCGACGTTTAGCACAGGGAATTAGGGTTCGAGTTATGGTGCGATTTAGGAGTTGATACTTGTTTCTAGTATTTGTTTTGGGTTTGTGATGAATTTCCGCCGATATTGGTGAAGTTTCAAGCCCTTCGGTGAACATCATTGTCGCGCGTCTGTACAAGGATCCTCCTGTCGCGTTTCATAAGGCAGTGTCGGGGTGTTCATGAAGGTGTTTGTGTTGAAGTGTGTGCGAAGGAGAGTTTAATAGTGTTGCTTATTTTGGATATAGTGAAAGGATGGAGTTGTCATGTCGAGGACGGTTCGGCTATTGAACTGTGCGTGAGGGGTTCGATTTTAGGGAAGAAGAGGAAAGGTTTTAAGTGGGTCTGTGCTTTAGCAAGTGAGGATGGGCCAGGATTAAGGGGGTGAGGCCCAATTCTATAAATAAATTAAAGTTTTATTTAAGTAAATAGTGTATTAAATTTGTATAAAGCATAACTCTGTCATACATTATCGAAATTGCATGAAACAAGATCCGTTAGGATCATATGGACGGACATTACACGATGGAACTAACTGGAAGTCCATTCGAGCTCGTTACAATTTATCGCAAAATAAATTATCCATCTGAATCAAGCGACCGTTATCGTTATTAACGATGATCGTCCAATGTGAGTAAAACTCACCAATTCTGAACAGTTATATTTTTATATCGTATTCTTGGGACTGATAATTATCTGTTGATTGTTGTGTGTTAACTGTTTGGTTGAATTGCTTAAGTATTGGTTGAAATTATAGATAACGATATATATATAAATCGTTAATCAATTATTGATTCTGTTAGCTGAATATTTCATATTGAATGAAATCGATGTTGATTATATTGTTTAACATCTGTGATGCAGGGAAACAGGTTGGAGGGACCCAAATGGGTTCATCAATATATAAAATACTGTTTTGTTTCATATATTGTGATAATATTGTGATATATGATGTGTTATATAATTTGTTATTGATTATGTGTGTTTGAATGATATCGATCATTGTTATTTGGTATTGTAAATACCCGTAAGACTGAAATGTAGAAAAGGGGATTTTCAAAGTGTATTTTGAAAATAAATTATTTATATAAAATCAATGGATTTTATATATAAAAGGAAAAG
Organism: Allium sativum; assembly: GCA_030737875.1. Lineage (NCBI taxonomy): Eukaryota > Viridiplantae > Streptophyta > Magnoliopsida > Asparagales > Amaryllidaceae > Allium > Allium sativum. The sequence continues at coordinate 614,043,914 of CM060926.1, forward strand.
GGTTTTATAAAAGAAAATAATTATAAAATCAAGGAATTTTATAAAAGGAATATTTATTTGTTAAATAAATAGAATTGTAAAGAAATATTTATTTGTTAAACAAATAGAATTGAAAAGGAATATTTATTTAAGAAATAAATAGAATTATATAAGAGGAATATTTATTTGGAAAATAAATAGAATTCAAGAAAGGAAATATTTGTAAAACATTTACAAATAAAATAGAATGAGAAATCTTTGTAAAACATTTACAAATAGAGTTGAAAAAGAATTATTTATTTAGAAAATAAATAAATATAAAAAGGGAATTACTTGGTAAATAAATAAAGTTAGAAAAGGATATATTTATTTAGAAAATAAATAATGTTGTAAAAGGAAATATCTATATGAAATAAATATAGACAAACAGAAAAGGAAGTATTTGTGATCGAACAGAGTTATCAAAAATAATTTTATTTGAATAAGACTAAGTCGATTAGAGTTAATCAATTAAAGTTAATCGATTAGAGTTAATCAGTTAGAGTTAATCAATTAAAGTTAATCGATTAGAGTTAAATCGAATTAGAGTTATTCAAATAGAGTTAACCGAATTAGAGTTAGTCGAGTTTTAGTTAATTGAATAGAGTTAGTCGAATATTAGTTATCGAATATAGTTATTCAAAGGGAGTTAATCGAATTTAGTTATTCGAGAGGAGTTAATCGAATTTAGCTATTCGATAGGAGTTAATCAAATTTAGTTATTCGGGAGGAGTTAACCGAATTTAGTTATTCGAGAGGAGTTAATCGAATATAGTTATTCAAGAGGAGTTAATCGAATATTAGTTATTCGAAGGGAGTTAATCGTCTAATTCGATTATATCGAATTCGGGAAATTATTATTTACTTTTTGGTTTTTAATCAAGATTTATTTATTTATAAATTAGGTATTTATTTATTTATTCAAATTAAAGAATAAAAGTTATATTTGTAGTTAGATATTTCGAAAGTAGGGTTTATAACGTTAGCGTTAAAATAAATGTTTTTCATAAAAGAAGTGGATTCATAATCCAAATCCAAGAATTTGCGTAAGCAAATGATTGTAAAAATTGGAGCAGTGAGCTTTGTCTATTGCAAGGTTAAGAGCGTTGTTCAGTTAAGGTCTGAGAGGTAATTATACCCCAACTTGATTGACTTCTTTACTTAACTAAGAAATAGTTGAGGTTCGATGGCAAGAGTTAGTTAGAAATACAGCTAAGTAATAAGCGATTTATGGATTGAGCAGTCGTAACGATGTTTTATACAACGGTAGTTTGAAATACATATAAATGAGTTTTGGAAACGTTTTCCAAATATAGAATCAGAGATATTTTCTAAACATAGAAAATGGAATGTTTAATTCATAAGGAGTTAATATATGGAGTTAAGCTAAATTAGAAACTGACTGGAGATTAGTTAAGTTAAATGGTTTTCTAAGTGTCTATCTGATGTTGGTTTCGACCTTCGGGATTGATACTTAGGGAATTGTTCTCATACTAGTTTACAGTCAGAGACTGATAGATGTGGAAGAATAGTGATAAGTAAATAAGCTATGGAATTGTTTTCTAGTGTTAATAACATATATTTTCTAAACATAAAAATAAGGAAATATGAACATATATATATATGTTTGATGATTTGATCGATAATTCCATTTGGAAATAAGATCGTTGTGTGCACATGGACATTTTTCATTTGATAGTTAAATCACCGACTATCAAAGTTTTTGACCATTTTAACGTTGTTAATATGGAGAGACCGGTTGGATTATTATCCGAAGAACCACTCCGTATTGGCATAAGCGTTGCAAACCAAGTATGCTGAATATATTGAAGATGGAGTAAAGTGCAAGGCCTATTGTATAAATCTTAGGTAGAGATTACCTAAGATGGATGTACTAAATAGTGCCTTCGGTTTGTTTAGTCCCAGGACAACTTGTATAGATGAATGTCTAACAAAGTATTCCTAAGGAATCATGTTGATCTCTTCAAACGTATTACGTTTGGTGGCGGAGTAATTCGTTTCACTTAGCTTCGCACCCATGATACCGTCAGGGAAATCGATAATGATTTGGCGGGTATGACGATGCGGTATTCCAAGTAACTGAAGATATGATATGTAAAAAGATAAGCATAGCTTCTAGCCTCACATCCGAAAATGACAAAAGTCGGGTAGGCAGCATGGCTATGTAGGTTGCACCTATTAGGGTGTATAATCACCTATCTAGAGAATATTTATTTGCTTCTTAAATCTATCAATGTTGTCCCTTATCGGGAAACGGTTGCTGATCCCAACCGTTGGTGATATACATTCGATACACTCAAGCGAAATGAGTGATCGGTCATGTGTGGCTGGGTTGCAAGATGTTCTTGTTGAACTCGGTGTATTCTCCTCTAGAGATACATTATCGGAAGGTGGTTCCACACCTTGTCATAGTTCGAAATCCATTATCCAATAAGTGCTCGCGGTTTTGATTGTATACTATTTATTAGAACGTGAGATGAAAGCGTTTCTGCTAGATGATTATTATATTGTGGTTGATAGACACTATTATAATATCAAAAGAATTTTGATATAAAACTATTTTGGATTCTCATAAGGGAAAAACCCGTTCTGTTATACAGCGTGGTCTTATGAGATATCGTTTAATTGCTCAAACTGTTTTACTCATACCAGGCCCATGACTGACCCAGAGTTTATTTTGTTTTATTTCCTAAAATCTTGGGTGCCCAATTTTGTACGGGCAGTCAAGTAGTCAGGATTTTTACAGATATACTTGAAGAGCTGGAGCAGGAGGCTTCAGGATTATATAGTTATAGTTATTTTCGTTGTGTTGTAAGTGTTGTACCTGATAATATTACTGTATACATATACTAGTTTTATTTCAAAGTTATGTATCTATTATATATTGTTCATTCCGTTGTGAGTTTCGTGTTACTCTGATGATGATGTATGTTCTTCTTCTTCTTCTATTCTAAGTTTCTATCTTATCTATTCTCACCCTCTATTTTCTTTCAATTAGTTTTTTGGTTTCCAGTGTAATTTGGGTTGGACTTGTATTATTTGGTCAGCTCAAATTGTACCAAAATTTCGGGACACTACACCTTGCGTCTAGAAGTCTTTTACGTGTCATAGGTACCCGATTAGGCCTTGCGTCTAGAAGTCTGTTACGCGTCATACGTACCAGCTCGGTCAACTATTCGCTACTGCATGCAGAATCGTTGCTAGAGTACCTAATTAGGCCTTGCGTTCAGAGGTCTTTTACATGTCATAGTTACCCGATTTGACCTTGCGTCCAGAAGTCTTTTACATGTCATACGTACTAGCTCGGTTAACTAATCCCTACTGGATGTAGAATCGTTGCTGGAGTACCCTATTAGGCCTTGCGTCCGGAGAACTTTTACGTGTCATAGATACCCAATTAGGCCTTGCGTCCGGAGGTCTTTTACGTGTCATGGGTACCAGCTCGGTTAACTAATCCCTACTAGGATCGTTGCTGGAGTACTCAATTAGGCCTTGTGTCCAAAGGTCTTTTACGTGTCATAAGTACCTGATTAGGCCTTGCGTTCCGAAATATTTTACATGTCATATGTACCAGCTTGGTTAACTAATCCCTACTAGGTGCGGAATCGTTGCTGGAGTGCCCGATTAGGCCTTGCGTCTGGAGGTCTTTTACGTGTCATAGGTACCTGATTAGGCCTTGTGTCTAGAAGTCATTTACGTGTCATGAGTACCAGCTCGGTTAACTAATCCATAATGGGTGTAAAATCGTTGTTGGAGTACTCGACTAGGCCTTGCGTCCGGAGGTCTTTTACGTGTCATGGGTACCTGATTAGGCCTTGCGTCCGAAAGTCCTTTACGTGTCATACGTTAGTTACCAGAACTCTACTGGGTGTAGTATCATTGCTAGAGTAATATATTAGGCGCTGCGTTCGGAGGTCTTTTACATGTCATAGGTACCCCGATTAGGCCCTGCGACTGGAAGTCTTTTACGTGTCATACGTACCAACTCGGTTGACTAATCCCTACTGAGAGTAGAATTGTTGCTGGATTATCCGATTAGGCCTTGCGTCCGAAGGTCTTTTACATGTCATAGGTACCTGGTTAGGCCTTGCTTCTAGAAGTCTTTTACGTGCCATACGTACCAGCTCAGTTAACTAATCGCTACTGGGTGCAGAATCGTTGCTGGAGTACCCGATTAGGCCTTGCGTTCAGAGGTCTTTTACGAGTCATAAGTACCCGATTAGGCCTTGCGTCCGGAAGTCTTTTACGTGTCATACGTACTAGCTCGGTTAACTAATCCCTACTAGATATAGAATCGTTGCTGGAGTACCCGATTAGGCCTTGCGTCCGGAGGTCTTTTACATGTCATAGATACCAGATTAGGCCTTGCATCCATAGGTCTTTTACATGTCATGAGTACCAGCTCGGTTAACCAATCCCTACTGGGATCATGGCTGGAGTACCCGAGTAGGCCTTGCGTCCGGAGGTCTTTTATGTGTCATAGGTACCCGATTAGGACTTGCGTCCAGAAGTCTTTTACGTGTCATACGTACCACCTCGGTTAACTAATCACTACTGGGTGCAAAATCGTTGCTGGAGTACCCGATTAGGCCTTGCATCCGGAGGTCTTTTACATGTCATAGGTACATGATTAGGCCTTGCATCCGGAAGTCTTTTACATGTCACACGTACCAGCTTGGTTAACTAATCCATACTGGGTGCAGAATCGTTGTTGGAGTAACTGATTAAGCCTTGTGTTCAGAGGTCTTTTACATGTCATAGGTACCCGATTAGGCCTTGCGTCCGGAAATCTTTTACATGTCATGGGTACCAGCTCAGTTAAGTAATCTCTACTGGGTGCAGAATCATTGCTGGGGTACCCGATTAGGCCTTGCGTCGGTATCATTGTTTCAAGCATTGTAGTATTAAATTTGTAATAACAATCTTGGAAGCACAAATTTATCAATTATACGTTTAGAATATGTTTTTATGAATAGGGTTTTTGTTTGGCAAAAGCAATGGTATCAGTTTTACATGAATTTTAGTATCAGTTTTCTGATAACAATGCAAAGATATCAGCCTTGTTAGCATACTGGTATCGGTTTTTTTACTTAGATTTATGTTTCTATGAATAGGGTATCAGTTTTGCAAAAGTAATAGTACCAGTTTATTTCTAATTTTCTGTGCACATGAGTTTGGTATCAGTTTTATATGCGTTCTAGTATTAGATTTTTTTTCTAATTGTTTGTATGACAAATCTCATGATTGAGCCCATGACTGAGCCATAACCGAGCTCATGACCGGGCCATTGACCGAGCCATAACTGAACCCAAGCCCAAGCCATAACCAAGCCCATGACCGAGCCATAACCAAACCCATAACCGAGCCCATGACCGAGCTATTGATCGACCCATAACCGAGTCCATGACCGAGCTTATGACCGAGCCATAACCGAGCCCATGACCGAGCCATAACTGAGCCCATGACCGAGCCCATGACCATGCCATGACCGAGCTCATAACCGATCTGCTGTTTAATGTCGCATATGGTGACGGATGTATTTTTTTATAGTTTGTAGTTTTCCAATATTAGTTTTTCTTTAACACTGGTATCAATTTTCAACCAAGCCCATCACTGCCTCCGCAATCAAATCTTCCTTGATCAGACTGCTCTCACATGGTGGTGGAACTCGTTGACTGATCTTCTGTTTAATGTGGTATTTGGGGATAGATGTCTTTTTTTATAGTTAGCAGTATTTTGGTATCAGTTTTTCTTTAACATTGGTATCTGTTTTGGGACAAATTGTTTTTGACATCAATTGTGTAACTGTTTTGAACCAAGCCCATCATCACTGCCTCCACAATCTTCCTTGATTAGAATGATCTCACATGGTGGTGGAACTCATGATAAGATCTGCTGTTTAATGTTGGATTTGGTGACAGATGTTTTTTTATATATGTAGTAAGCAGTTTTCTAGTATTAGTTTTTCTTTAATGCTGGTATCAGTTTTGGGACAAATTGTTATCAATTGGGTATCTGTTTTGAACCAAATGCGGTATCAGTTTTTCATTGTTACTCATGCTTTGTTAAAATTGCAGTAAGTGGGTATCAGTTTTATGTCAATGTTGGTATCAGTTTTTGAGAAAAAATTTGTAGTATCTGTTTTGGAAAAATGAGCTATCAATTTCATACACACAATCTCACAACACATGATAGTTTACATTTTTGCAGCATAAACATATTTGTAACAGCCAATCAATTTCAAACTAATATCATATCATCATATCAAAAAACAGTTTACACCATAAGAAATGTTGAACATTTGCAACATTTAACATCTTATACAACAGCTGAAAACAAGTAGTTTTAAAACTAATATCATCATATTTACATTTGTAACAGCCAAGCAATTTCAACTACCAAATTTAATCAATTTTCCTCCAAATATAGATTAGACATAAAGTCTCCTAAATCCCAACAATAACCTTTGTTTGCTAAAATTTTGTAGACTAGTTGTGCTCTGCATTTCAACGTGTACTTCTTGGCAACCTTCTTAGGTATCTCTTGCCTGTTCATTGTTATTACAAATATCATTCCAAGTATCCCGCAGTCATGCCTGTACAAAGGAAATTATGATGTTAGTTGTATCAACACGATAAAGAATTACTGAGCAGGGTATGAAAATTACTATATGATAAAAAATTATGTGTCACAGCCTTGTTGTGCACACTCTTCTTGAAGCACTTCATTATTACTGAGCTGCACATTTGTAACATTGTTCGTCACGCACAATTGCAAAAGTAGCCGCTCGACTTCAATTCTCTGTATAAAAAAAATGATATACCATTATTGACTTTTTAAAATAAAATATTGCGGTTATACCTAATCTATAGTTTTGTTTTTGACAACTATTTCATACTAATGCCATTACCGCTTTCAAATTTTCATTGCTGTTAGGGTTTGATCTTCTTGACCGATTTGAGTCAAAATGCGACCACTGCATATACGTTAAAGTCACTAGCGTCTAGTGACTATGAAAATGCAATGGGAAGTAAATCACTTCTTTGTTCGCATTTTTCACAGCTTTTTCTAAAATAGGAAGAGAGCCTGTATTTATAAGAGAATCCCTTTTCTCAACCAATGCTTTCTGGTCATAAATAATATTGATATTGTTATTTACTAATTTTAAAAAAAACCTCACACAAGTGATCAGAAATTTTACTTACCGTTACTGTTGTTGGTATTGCATAATCGTTCGGAGTTAATGCACAATATCCTGTAAACCAATTGATAATTTGTAATACCCATACAAATTGTTAGACCGAAATCTGGGCCTAACACCCAAATCCAATGCGAAAACCTCACAATCACAGATCAATGCAGAAAACAAGTAAAATCAAAGGACACACAAGATTTTTATAGTGGTTCGGCTCAATCCAAGCCTACGTCCACTTTATAGTTTCTTAAATCCAAAGAAGCTATTACAATGTTGTTTGCTTGCGGTTTATACACGAAATCCTCCTGTTTACAATAACGAAGAGGTGATTAGAAATAGATTTTATACACGATAACCTCATGTTAGAGAGAGATGAGTAATGTCCTTGCTTGGTTGTAATGGAGGCCAAGTATTGGAGTGGCCAAAAAGTCCCTTCAAATTGCCATATGATGGTGTATTTATAGGCGCAGAGAAGCCCTAGGGAGATCCGGATGAATGACAAGTTTCCTCAATCCCACGCCTTGATAGAACGTGGTGACTAAGTGGGAAAATGGGAGAAAGCCTCTCCAATTCATGTAAGGCCATGTGGAAGGTGATCCATTAAAGTAGGAGCAAATGGTGCCACAAGAATAGGTCTATTATGAAGTGTAGCAGCAGGTCGAAGGGGGTCGGTTCGGTTCTCCATCTGATCTGAACCGGAGAGTCCAAAGCCAAGCGTATTTGACGAGTAGAAAGAGCTTTGAGCGGGTCGGGTCTTCCTTTAGCCGATCTGAACTGAGGTGTCTGTATACAAGCGAGAATCCAAAATCATAAGAGGTGATTTGACTTGATGGGATCGGGTTTGCTTCCTCCGATCCGAACCGGTTATCCGATCCCAATGGGTTATGCCAATTCTAGATTTCAAGTTCCCGGTTCTGCACGCGTTTACGGAAACGGGCGTAACTTTCAAACCGTAAGTCCGTTTTAGTCAAACAAAAGCTCGATTCGAAGCTGATTCAGAGAGATACAAGAGTTGTAAAGCCCAGCTCCATAATTGCTATTTTCGGGCCTAAAAGAGGTCGTCTGATAGGAGTTTTGGGCCAATCTTTGTTTGTGATGCGACTTCAACCAAATCGGTCCATGTCTTCTGATAATGTTCCCAATACTTGAGCGTATTGCTTACCAGAAATTCTATGTGTGACTGCTTTGACTAAAAAGCGGGTCAACATTTTGCCCTCCAGAACATATCTTGCTGGTTGAAGGAAGATGTGTTCTGGATAATCCAAGGCCACGCCGGGCCTGCCAGTTGCAAGTATAATCCATACCTGCGAAGAAAAGAAAGCAAAAAGGTGTGTCAAATCCTGACAAAATTGATTACACTTTTGAGCATAAACCATGCTTAGGCGTTTGTTTGAGCATAAACCATACTCGATGGACGTTCAAATCATCCTGCCAAAACCTGGCGAGGGACCTAACCTTCCGGGTATAAGCCGTACCAGGAAGTTCAAACTGAACATAAGCCATACTCGAGTTTTATTGAGTTCCTTTTCCCAATCCTGACAAGATCGTTCGTCGTTCCGGAGTATAATCCATACTTAAACATCCTAGTGAGTACAATCCATACTCATGTCGGGATAGAGCTACACTTGCCAAAACCTGACAAGACAGTCTGCCCCTAGGCATAATCCATGCCTAGGGGTCCGAGATAAGTATAAGCCATACTTTAATTGAGATTGAGAATCCTACCACAACCTGACAAGACACTTAAATTCGCCAAACATAATCCATGCTCGGAAAGTCCTTCCTTATTCAATTCAAAGTACAAAACCAAAGAAAATCCTGGTTGGTTTGTCATCGAGTGTAGAGCACGCTTTGGAGCTAAGTCCAAACCCCAAACGTGTGTACTCCGATTTAGCCAATCGGAAAACCTAAAGAAAGCAAGGAGACATATCTTAAATCCTAAGAAATGCTGAAAACGCAGAGTGATCCAATCCAGATCAGCTGATGATGAGCCCACGGGAGCTCGTTCCAGGGTCATTCCCTCTCCAGGGAGCAGGTGGTGGCAGCGCGGATGCAAGCGCTGTAGGTTGTTTCACATACTCGCGTAGCTCTCCACGTCTAACCCATTCCTCAATCAAGTCTCGCAAGTGCCTACACTTATTTGTGTCATGACCGTCCATATCATGAAATATGCAGTATTTTCTAGAATCGCGTTCCCTTTGCGATGGCTCCCTCCTGGGAGGCTTTGGATAGGAGACGTCACCATTTATGTTTACGTAGATGTCAGTTAAGGTCGAATTGAGTTCGGTGTACTTTTCATATCTGGGCCCTCTCCGGGGCTGAGTGTTGCGGTCATTCTTGACAGCAGCTTTTCCTTTGCCTTTACCAGAATCTGACGGTTCTTCGTCTTTGAGCATGTTAACATCGAGTATTTTCTTTTCAGACGTTGCGTCTTCTTCACGCAGAAACCTATCTGATTCAAGGTAGAATTCGCTGAGATTCCTTGGTGGGTCTCGATATAAGGATTTTTTTGAACTCTTAGTGGTCTAGGACGCCGGATACTGCCGCCATCAATACCATAGATGGCTCAGGTCGATCAGCGGATGCTGCTGCAACGTTGAACCATTCCAAAAATGAGCGCAGAGTTTCTCTAGGCTTTTGCTTGATTGTAGTTAGTGACATTACATTCTTGGGTCGAGCAATGTGGACCCGAAACTGTTCAATAAAGCGAGCGACCAACATGTTCCCGCTATTGATCGATTTAGATTCTAGTTGCTGAATCCACATAGCAGTAATATCAGTCCAGAAGAGAGGGAAGCATTTTTCCATGACGTTTTCTGATGCTGATTGAACTTCCATATGTCGTTTGTAGCGCATCAGATGCACGGTAGGATCCGTCCTGCCGTTGTAGGGCTCCAGTTGTGGCAGTTTGAAATCTGGAGTATTCCGGGAATTCCTGATTTCCTGTGTGAATGGATTGTGGTTGACATCATCCATGTCATTCTGATAGGTGCGGCCTCTCGAGAGGCGTTCAATGAGACTGGCGAGTCGGTCGCCTTCAAAGAGCTGTTGCAAGTTGATAAGTTCAGAGCTGGTGCCCCCAGCGTTGAGTCTAGAAGAGTTAGGAAAAGCTTGAGGAGCATAGAAGATCATCCGGCTCGGTTCAGAGGTGCCCGCAGGCTGCGGCTCGGAGAAGTGAGGAGGTTCGTGGTCTATATGCATGGTTCGGGTCAGAAGTTCCAATCCAACCCAGTTCTCCTACTCTGAACTGGGGTGCTTCGCATTGATGCTGCGTGGCAGTGCCAATCCGAATCGGGGCAGAGGTTGGTCGTGCTCGACCTGAACCTTGAGCTTCTGCATTTCCATCAGAAATATTAAGCGTCGGAGCTATTAGTTGTTGAGCGGTATTGCCCTCGAGTCCATTCGTGCCTCCGGTTCGGATCGGAATCGTACCGATCCGGTTCGCTGCTCCTGTTGGGGCTTGATCTGTTGTTTGTACAACATTGTTTCCAGCAATTTGAATGTTGTCGTTCGGCCTGCCCTCCATCTGAGCGAAGAATCCATCTATCATCTCCTGTTGTTTGCGGAGGAGATCGTCTTGCCTTGCCCATCTGAGCTCTCAATTCGGTGAGAACGCCATCCATCTCTTCTCGCGTCAAGTATGCTGACGGGTTTTCATGTGAGGAAGCTTCCTGGCTTGCCTCGTTTCTCGTGCCTTCGCCTTCAACATGGGAAATCTTTCTCTTAGCCATCGATCCAATAGCCAAACAATCCGCTTCCTTTAGAGCTAGAAATTGAAGTAATTGTGTGTGCCCCTTCCTGGCGCGCCAAAATGTTAAACCGAAATCTGGGCCTAACACCCAAATCCAATGCGAAAACCTCACAATCACAGATCAATGCAAAAAAGCAGTAAAATAAAAGGAGTCACACAAGATTTTTATAGTGGTTTGGCTCAATCCAAGCCTACGTCCACTTTATAGTTTCTTAAATCCTAAGAAGCTATTACAATGTTGTTTACTTGCGGTTTATACACAAAATCCTCGTGTTTACAATGAAGAAGAGGTGATTAGGAATAGATTTTATACACGATAACCTCGTGTTAGAGAGAGATGAGTAATGTCCTTGCTTGGTTGTAATGGAGGCCAAATATTGGAGTGGCCAAAAAGTCCCTTCAAATCACCATATGATGGTGTATTTATAGGTGCAGAGAAGCCCTAGGGAGATCCGGATGAATGACAAGTGTCCTCAATCCCACGCCTTGATAGAACGTGGTGACTAAGTGGGAAAATGGGAGAAAGCCTCTCCAATTCGTGTAAGGCCATGTGGAAGGTGATCCATTAAAGTAGGAGGAAATGGTGCCACAAGAATAGGTCTATTCTGAAGTGCACTAGCAGGTCAAAGGGGGTCGGTTCGGTTCTCCATCCAATCCGAACCGGAGTGTCCAAAGCCAAGCGTGCTTGATGAGTAGAAAGAGCTTTGAGCGGGTCGGGTCTTCCTTTAGCCGATCCGAACTGAGGTGCTTGTATACGAGCGAGAATCCAAAATCATAAGAGGTGATTTGACTTGATGGGAACAGGTTCGCTTCCTCCGATCTGAACCGGTTATCCAATCCCAATGGGTTATGCCAATTCCAGATTCCAAGTTCCCGGTTCTGCACGCGTTCACGGAAACGGGCGTAACTTTCAAACCGTAAGTTCGTTTTAACGGGCGTAACTTTCAAACCGTAAGTCCGTTTTAGCCAAACGAATGCTCGATTCGAAGCTGATTCAGAGAGCTATAAGAGTTATAGAGCACAGCTCCGTAATTGCTGTTTTCGGGCCCAAAAGAGGTCGTCTGATAGGAGTTTCGGGCCAATCTTTGTCTGTGATGCGACTTCAACCAAATCGCTCCATGTCTTCTGACGATGTTCCCAATACTTGAGCGTATTGTTTACCAGAAATTCTACGTGTGACTGCTTTGACTAAAAAGCGTGTCAACACAAATGTATATAAGAAGGCATATTCTATTGTAAAAAAAATGATACAAGAAGAATGGAAAAATTAATTGTAAAACAGAAATCATAAAACAATTACTAAAGGACACTTAAAATTGATACCTAAAAACTGGAAAAATAAACTTTAACCCGAAATCATTAAAACTGATACCAATTAGGCTCCTAAAATTAATACCAGAAAACTGGGAACATAAATTTAAAGTGATAAATAAAAAAACCTATACTTACAGGCACTTTAAAGTGATACCAAGAAACTGTAAAATTAAATTTTAACCATAAATCAAAATAACTGATACTACCAGGCTCCTAAAACTGATACTTACATAGTGGAAAAATAATTTTAACAAGAAAGAATTATAACTGATACTAACATGCACCTAAAACTAGCAACATTGACAAAATATATATGGTACCTATCCATCCGTGAAGTTCCTTGCAGCTTTTTTTCTTCTTCTTGCCGTGGTGATTTTGTTGCATGTATTTCGTTAATAATTTGTGTCAGAACAAAGTCGAAGGTGGGTGGAATGAATTCTGGTGGTACGTTTTTGCTGATTTTTGGGCCTTGTGCAGGTGTGATTATCTTTTCCGCTGTTTCATTATTTTTCTTTTTCTTTACAGTCACCTTTCTCAAATTGAATACTGCCTTGATTTTCATTCTCTACATTCTTGTTATCGTTTTTTTCCTTCTTCTTCATTATGTCGAGAAGGTGAATCACTTTTATTTTCTTCTAAATCAGATTTCAGAAGTTTTATCTCTTCAAAAATTGTATTTTTCCCTTTGAACTATTGTTCCAAAATATGAAGCTTTATCTCTGCTTCTCTTCCCAAAAAAATTCATTTTTCAATTCTTTTTTTAGTTTCATGTTTTCTGCCTCAATACTTTCTATATAAATTTTCAAAACTCTCACAGTCACGTCATCCACAAAAGAATCCTCTGGTGTTTAATGTTCGTGACGTTTTCTTCTTGTTGGTGGATTTTTTTTCCTTTAATTGATTTAGAAGAAATTTCATTTGATGTTTCCAAAAATTTTGATTCATGTGGACGTATGTTTGAAATTTCTTGCACCTTCAAAAAGAAATTTGTTTTTAATCAAAATTGTTGATTAATAATAGAATATCATTTTTTATATTAAGATTGTATAAAATCTGATACTACCAGACACTTAAAAATGATAGGTAGAAAGTGTAAAAATTAAATTTTAATAAAAGAACTGATACTACCATTCTCATAAAACTGATACCTAGATACTGGAAAAATAAATTCTAAACAAAAGTCATTAAAACTGATACTACAAGGGCCTTAAAACTGATACTAGAAAACCGAAAGAATAAATTTTAACTAGAACTCAAAAAATTGATACTACCAGGCTATGAAAACTGATACCAAGAAACTGGAAAAATAAATATCAACTAGAACTTAAAGAAAGAATTGAGTATCAGATTTTTAAAACAATGCGGTATCATTTTTTTAAAAAAAAAAAAATTCTAACTATAAGTTTTTATGGTATATTATTACCAAATTCTCTTCTCCACTTTTAGCCTCTTCAACCTTCTTTCTAGTACTCCTCTGATCTTTCTTATTATTTTTTTCCATCATTCCTTTTTTTGCTCCTCCTTTCTCTCTTTTGAAGTATTTCTTCTTTCATCTGTTGTAGGGTTTCATCTACTTGAGGTTCTTGTGCAGTAGAATCTTCTACTGTTTCACTAGGCTTTCCAGTCGTGTTTTTTTGATCTTCCACTTCCTGATTCGCCTGTCCTTCTTGCTCGACCATATTTAGGGTTTCAACGTATGAATCGACTAGTTTTTTTTCAATTTCTAGGTTTTGGCTTCCGTTTGCTGTTGATCACACCGTATTTCGGTTTGATTTTCTTCAGATTCAACTTGTGTCGATTTAGTTTGAATTTCTATTGATTTTGTTTGTGCTTCTTCAATAATCAGATTCTCAGGGTTTTCGGAAGTCATTTTTTTTATCTTTTTTGAGAGTACGAGTGAGCAATTTTTCTAAAATAAAATGGAATGAAAATGAATTATGAAAGTGTTTTCTGAGTGAACGTATGAAAGTGTTTTTTGGCTGAACGATTTAATGGATCGGGCTTTTGTCCTTCAGATTAATTATTTAACGGCTTGTCCTTTTGAATAAAAAAATTATAATTTTTGTCTTTGCCAATATTTTTTTTTCCTTTAAAGAATAAATTGGGTTTGTGATGGAATTTAGTTAAATTTAAGAAGGAATTTATGAAGGGATTTTTAGTTATAAAATCCAAAATATGTACTATACCGTTACTACCGATTTTAGTTTTCTCTGCTCTCAGCCTCTCGCATGTTTAGCCAGTCATGCATTGACACGTGTATTAGGAAACTGAAGCCTCCTCATTCACCCACGCACTCTCTTTCCTTTAAAATTTTCCAACAGACCTTCCCTGACCTAAATCGTCATTTTCCCCTTCCTCTAGGCTCCACTATATCTAGGGGTGAGCAATATTCGGTTCAAACCGAATTAACGGACCAAAACGGTTCATTTCGGTCGGTTTGGTTCAGTTTTAAAACTAAATCGGTTTGAATTCGGTTTGTAAAATAATTTTTTTCGATTATCGGTTTAACCGAATTAACCGAACTTTTAATTTATTATCTAATTTTACGGTCTTGTAGTGCTTTAAATAATTTGTTTAGTTATATAGTACAAATAAATTTGTTGCAAATAGATCAAATCTTATCATTAACATAAAATTTACTACATAAAATTTCTTTAAATTTGAATTTATATTTTACTTTGAGTGAATCCATCATTTGAATTATAGTGCATCCTTTAAGTTCGGTTAAATCGGTTAACGACCGAATTAACCGAAATTAATTTGGTTCGGTTCGGTTTGATTTAGAAAATTTTCGGTTTTATTTCGGTTTGATGTTTTTTACGTTCAAACTAACCGAAAGCTTAGCCCTAGCCATATCCATATCCAATATCCAAATCTTGATAAGCGCAATTTTCTTCGCTTCGTTCTGCTGACCCCAAGAGTTAGATTGACAATCAACTACATCAGGTACAATGTTTTTCCTTTGCTTTCTATTGATCGAGTATACCCGCTGCAGACATTTCTTCAAAAAACGCTTCCTCTTTCCTTTCCGAGTTTACAATCTATGGCCTAATATTTTTTCCCCTGTAGCCTGAGTTGCAGTTTCCCCTCCATTTCCTTAAGCTCAACCATACCCAAATCACTGTGAAGTTCCCTTCGATCAGCTGCGCACAAGAGGCAAATTTAACAGCCACCTTCTCACTGTAGGTGTCACCAACGGTTCGTTCGATTTATAAGATTTTAGACTAATTTGCTGAGTATGTTTTCTCCTCATATTTATAATCCTAGATGCATTTATATGAATTGATTACAGATCCAGTTGGGTATTTTTTGGTAGTAAAACATCAGATTTTTTTTTCCCCCAAAATGACTGATTTTTGCATCATCCAAGTAACTATAGATTCCGAGTAGATTTGTAAATTATTTGATTCTTGCTTCGTAAAATAGTTTGCATTTATATATATTATTACCTTTTGGAAAATAAGAAGTTACAGTCCTTTCTTTTGGTCAAAAAAAATATTTGGCTGATGCTAGTCTTTAATCAGGGATAGAAGGAGTACCACAGGCATTTGGTGCAAAGCAGTTAACATCCACAGTTTGCTTATTAGTTACCATGAGATTCTTCATTTTGTTTTGCCTCCTAACCAGTGTATTAAAAAATGCGCCTGAGGCACGCCTTGAGGCGAGGCGTAGGTAAAAACGCCTTGAGGTGCATCTCATGAGGCGTTTTACCTCTGAGGCTTAAGCCTCAACCAATTGAGGTGTGAAAAGCGCAAAAAAAGTACGCCTTAGAGCCTCAACTGGCTGAGGCGTACGTATATAAAAATAATCTTACTTGTTTATTTTCAAAATATTGTAATGCTTCTCACTTCTTCACTGCTTCATTTTCTAGCCTATTGAGCAAATACTAAAACTTCAAAACGGAAAAAAGAAAAGGTAACCAACTGTTGAAATTTCGAACTGGAATCACTCAGTACAACGGGAATCGAGCTTGATTCCAGTCAGCCATTTTTTTGGGTCTTTTTTTATATTGTATTTTTTTTTATGGTTTATTGTTTTTACTTACTACTTGAGTGATGGAATCGAATGCTTTATGGTTTTTACTTACTATTTGACGCTTGATGTTATTCCATATTGAAAATTAAGTATATGTGTTGTGCTTCTTTTTTTTTAAAAAAAAAAACTCGAAAGGCTTACGCCTCAACGCTTCGAGGCTTACGCCTTGCCTCACGAACCCGAAAACGCCTCACGCCGTTTGCGTTTTAAAACATTGCTCCCAACAAAATGTGCCCTTTTTTTATCTTGATTTTTATCTTCATTTTTAGGTGACATTTAGTTAATATTTGTACCAATAGTGCATAGAAGAATTAAACGATGTAGTTGATTACAAAGTTTCCAATTTTTAAAATCTAGCAAATAATTCAAAACATGGATTGTATGCTCTCATTTCGATACAGCTTCAGGTTGTGAAACACCAAATAGTAGTTGCTCAGTTCTTTGTTGTCCTTGCATATACTTCACTCTTCCCTCCGTTGCTATTTTATAGTTGATTTTTTTGATAGGTATGAACTTACTCAATAAGATTGTCTGTGTTTCTGTTTAGTCACATTCACACCCAAAAAAAAAAAATGTTTTTTATACATGAACTAATCGTGAATGATTCCTTTTTTGGTTGAATTAACTTATTTATTTACCATTGGTGAATATTTTAATGCTTACTACAGTCATAAGGATTCAAATGGAAATGTCTAAGGCATGGTATGTGAAATAATGACCACAACATATGGCTAACATTTTCATATATTTCAGTTAAGAGACATTAATTCACATATTGGTAAACTCGGTTGTACAACATTATCAGTATGACATTTCTTGGTAATGTACTTTAACTCTAAATGGCTAATGGTTTCGGTCCTCTGATATCAAGTTTAGCTTCTAATCATATGTGTGTCCATGTATGTGTACGTGTTTATGTATATGGTGATGTTCTTTTCAGTTGCGTAAACTTTGTGGACATATAACACCTAGACAACTAAATACAATTTTATTACTTTTTGCCTATATCATTTTAGTTCAATTTTCCTTCTTATCATTTATCCATTCATATTAGGCTACTGCTTATTTACTTTTCAGTTGATAAGCAGCAGGTATTATGCTATACCTTTGCCGTTGAAGTTGTTGCTTCTATTAATTTGTTTGAACTTGAAGTGGTCCAAAACTTGAATTTAGCATATCTTAAAGTAACTCTTTCATCTTATGTTCTCTTGAGTGATTTTTATTTAAATAGTGAGTATTTCGTTAGTTGCATCTCAAGTGCTTTTAGCCTGC
Source organism: Allium sativum (assembly GCA_030737875.1). Lineage (NCBI taxonomy): Eukaryota > Viridiplantae > Streptophyta > Magnoliopsida > Asparagales > Amaryllidaceae > Allium > Allium sativum. Next base: position 614,061,520 of record CM060926.1, read on the forward strand.
TTTTGACAACATATTTGCCTAAAGGTTTACTTCGAAGGATTTCTCCGCTATGCATGCACAATGTTTTTTTTTTCCTGAAAACATAAGCATCTCTTCTTTCTTTGTTGGGAAAATTTTAAGTTATGTAAACAATAACATAAAAATATATTCGATGCAATATTGGGTGTGACCTCATATTATAATATGAAAACGGATAGGTCATAAAAGCATTTTCTACAAAGAGAAATGATTGGGCAAGACATTGATGTTTCATTATTTGATTTTACTTTCATTATTATTATTTTATTTCAGTTTACTTAATATTATTCGTTTTAAAGGAATAGCGGCAAATGAAATTCGTTAATTTCTCTTCCTTGACATGGTAGTAAACTGTGACTTAGTTTGTGTAGTGCTAAACATTGATGTTTGATATTTCCAATGGTGTGAAACCAAAATTTATAGCATATGAGTACATCAACATATTTAATGATGTATCATTCTTTTGAACAATGTGGTTTTTGATTGTTCTATAAGATTGCGAATTGAAGCTTATTTCTACTACGTAGGCAGGATATAACAATTTTGAACAATTTTCATTTCTTTGCTCTACTCATTGTAGATCAAGGATTTGGTTTCTAAATTTAGTGCATTGATCCTTCTTTTGAACTTCATGTTTCATAATAAATTACATAAATATGTAGTATTATTTTAGTCTATTCAAATTTACAAGTATTACAACATTTTATCATGATATACATGATTATTTGTGTTGCAGACCATCAAGTGCATCTTCAGTGGGGGCAGTCTCTGCTTTGCAATATCAGTACGATAAAATATGATTAAGTGCGTATGCGAATACTACATATAATTTGGTTATTAATATAGTACTCCTCATAGGTGATTGTTTGCGACTATTATTTCGTAGTAAAAAAGCCTAACCACGATGATCTACATCATTTTTGACCTAATAAATTTTGTGTGATCAGTTTTTGAGTTCAGAAGTTTTGATTCCATTAACTAAAAAATAACTAAGGACATGATATTTTACCTACCAGATAATTAGCAATGTCATTCAATGTACCTTTTGTTATTTCATGACTACCCCTCGTTAAATATTAAAAAAAATTGGTTTTAAGTTTATGTTGAATTTTGTTAAGGTATTTTTTCATTTAGAATGTATTGAGTACACATTATTTTGCACATTACAATTTTTGTTGCCTAAAGACAAATTAATTAACAGTGAATAATTTTCCATTGTTAGCTGATAACCATAGTAGATAAAAGGAGAATTTGTCTACTACTCGAACAATTTGCGAGTGCGAAGCCTTTATCATCTAAATTCTTACATTGGCAAAATGATGAATTTTTCCATATTGCAGCATTTTTTGTTGAACAGATGTCTTTATGACTCACTCTTATTTTGTTTGACAATTAATGGTTGTCATACCTTATAATCAATTCGCTTTGCAAAGAAAACTAAACTTACCATATTCAATCTTTGGAAATATTAACAAATCAATGTAGAAGGCACATTTTGCTTTTCAAAATTCATGTCTTCCTTAAGTTCTTTTTCTAATGTGGAGTAATGTGATTTATAGGTTAGATGATTGTCTAATAATGCCGAAAAGATGTGATACAGTTTGATAGGTTATGAAGAAATGCAAGGCTCGCACTTAAAGGTAAAAGTGGCCCCGCTTTTGATGATTTCCTATCTTCTTTGTATTTCATTCATAGCCATATTGTGAGTGGTATTATCTAGGATTGTGAACACATATTGCATTTTAATTTCCAAATCACTCTGTCTTTAATTGATTACAGTGTTCAAAAAACATGAATACAAAAATAACAGTGGTTGTAGTTGAACCAATGTTTTAAAACGCAAAAGGCGTACGTGAGGCGTTTTCGCTTTTCGGGTCAAAGAAAAGAGCAACACATATATTTAATTTTTAATATGGAATAACATTAAGCATCAAATAGTAAGTAAAAACCATAAAGCATTCGATTCCCTCACTCAAATAGTAAGTAAAAACAATAAACCATAAAACAAAAAAAATACAGTATAAAAAAAAGACAAAAAATTGCTGATTGGAATCAAGCTCGATTCCAGTTCGAAATTTCAACAATTGGTTACCTTTTTTCTTGTTCGTTCTGAAGTATATTGGCTCGATAAGCTAGAAAATATTTTATATGAGTCTCCTTTCTATAGCCAAGGGTATTAAAGTAAATAGAGAAATTCAAAAGCTGCTGACATCATAGAGGTATAAAAGCGGTTGGAAGGTTGAAATATAGAAAATGAAACATCATTGGGACCTTTGTAATTTTTTTCTTAATTTGAAACTCAAACACATAAGTTTACGAAACACGATATTTACAAAATATATTTAGATCAATGGACCATATTGTATTTATCTTTGAAGCCATAATTAAATGAAGATCTGATAGATTAAATATATTACATCAATTTAAATGTTTAATTTTGATTTTGAATTAACTTTACATTAGAAATATGTATTTTCTATTAAATGCTTTTAGTACTATATGGAAATACTACAACCCATTCGATTTATAGCCCTAAAAAAATAGACTAACATTAAATTTTATGGTCATAAGTCATAACAGATAAGTAGCAATAGATTAATATTAATCTTAATAGTAGCAACATGCTACACTCCATTCGAGTTATGTGTGTATATGTATAGTATTTGATATTATTGTGCATGAAGTCTTTTACTGGATTGTTTACTAAATATAAATTGAAAAATGGTATATAGTAAATGGTATGATTTGCTGAAGCAGTATGGAAAAAACATACATTTTTTTACTGTTGTCTGGGTTTCTGACTATCAAAAGTTAACGTTGCTAAAGATCAGTTATCCGCTCTATTAAAATTCTCCTTTTCCCCTCATTACAGCATGAAAGACATAATTTACAGGATAGCCATTTTGAATCTAAATAAATCCTTTCTGAATGAATTTTAATATTGGAGAATTGTCTTTTGTATAATTATCTAAATTATGGAAACACTGATCAGTCAAATAGCAAAAGGTATAACAATAAATAATTATCACTGATTATTTTTTAGATTATGCTTGTCAAATTTATTTTCTTAAAATTTGCTATATTTGCTTTTATACATAACCGGTATCATATACGGTATTAATTTAATATGAAATAGCCAGGATGGTAATCAATTCTCAAACTATTCTATACATACTTTTAATTGCTAGCACAAATCACCATTATCTTGCAACTGCAAGATACATCACTTAACTAACATTTTAACTATTTGCAGTACTTAAAACTTCATTACAGTGGTACATCTATCTTTGACCAAATAAAAATAAAAAATAAAAAAATAAAAAAATATATAAAAAAATAAATCTAACCGAATTTTGAAGCTATATGTTTGCCAACCCTGGTGGATCCACTTCTGTTGTCTTCTAACGTTGTTTAAATCTTACCAAATATTAACCTTTTCTACGAAGAACCTTAGCTTTATATTTTTAGAATTCTCATTTTCCACAAGCGAGCATAAATTTGAATCTTCCCCCTTTCTGCCACAAAATTAAATTCATAACATGGTCTTCCTGAAGGGCAAAGAATCAAAATCCACTCTCACGACTACTCGAATCCTTGACGAAAATCAAGCTTCAATGAACAAGGAAAACAAGATTAACCTAAAGTTGCCAAGGAAGGTAAGGTCTGTTGCTTCATCAGAAATGATTAGTGTTTTGAAATCTTCCAATCCCAACAAGGGAAAGAAAGTAGATGTGGGAAATATTGCAGCAAAACAAGGAGCTTCTGTTAAAGGTAGAACTCGAAGAAAAGCTTTGGCCGATGTCACCAATTTGAGCATCAATGGGAGCATTCAATGTAGCAATGATTCAAACAATGGCTTAAAGTCAAAGAAAGAGAAGATCATGGGAAGTGCTACTCTGTTGAAAGACAAGGCGGTGAAAAACAGTATCTGCAGGCCAAGGGTTTCAGTGACTAAGAGTGTTGTGATAGGAAACATTTCCACTCTATACAAGAAAGAAAATTTGAAAACCTCAGCAGTGGCTAGTTCCATATTAGCTATGAATGCTGAAACTAGTAGAAGAAAAAACATCTGTGCAGAAATTAACCAAAAGTCCAGGAGTACAAAACTCATCCAAGATCATATAAATAAATTTTCTAGGCCAAGGCTGTCTCTTGCAACCCAGAATGCTCGAGATGTGGATATTTTGTCAAGAAAGACTGCTGGGTTGTGTTCAAATCAGGGCATTAAAGTTTCTCGTCCAAGTCTATCTTTTGTGAAACAAAAAGCCATTGATGAAAAACCAATATCAAGAAAGCCATATAGGAAAAAATCAACCAACACACATGCCAGCACAAATCTGAAAAAGGTCCCCATAGTGAAGCGGAAATCCAATGCTGAAATGTCTCTCACTAAAAAACAAAGTGAACCCAATATTCGAACTTCGTTTAGTGATGAATCCATTAGTTCTCAAGGAGAGGAAAATAGCAATGCTAGTGACAATGTGACCGTCATTATCTCGGGATCAAGACGTAATCGTAGAAGGTCGTATACATCGTCATTACTGGTACATTCTGAGATCTTGGGGGAACTTAAGGAGCAACCTATCAATGAGGATGTTAAAGATATTGATGATAACACTAATCCGTTGGATGTTGTAGAGTATGTTGATGACATCTATCAGTATTATTGGTCAATGGAGGTACAAAATCCACTACCAGCAAATTACATGTCGATACAGTCAGATATTACTCCTTGGATGAGGGGCATTCTTGTGAACTGGTTAATTGAAGTGCACCTAAAATTTCGTCTGATGCAGGAGACCCTCTTTCTTATGGTACAATTGCTTGACAGAGTATTGTCTGTGGTTCCTACAAAAAAAGGTGAATTGCAGATGGTTGGTCTTACAACATTACTTCTTGCCTCTAAATATGAAGATTACTGGCATCCGAAGGTTAATGAACTTGTTGGTTTATCTGCAAATTCTTTCACGAAGGATCAGATGCTTGCTATGGAAAAACACCTACTTAAAATCTTGAGATTTCGATTAAACTTGCCTACTCCGTATGTCTTTATGTTGAGGTTTCTGAAAGCAGCAGAATCCGATAACAAGCTTGAACAACTGGCTTTCTACCTTGTTGAAATATGCCTTGGTGAATATGAAGCATTGAAGTATAAACCATCCTTGTTGTGTGCATCAGCCATCTATGTTGCACGCTGTACCTTGAATATCGCTCCTGTATGGACTGGTCTGCTCAGGAAACACACTCACTATAATGAATCACAACTCAGGAGTTGTGCAGAGATGATACTGAAATATCACAGAGCTGCATGCCTGCAACCGACACGAATAACTTACGAGAAATATTTCAGTGCAGATCGTGGACGTGTTGCTGCACTAGGTGCCTTGGAGAAGCTTCCAGTTTCCATTTAATTTTTTTGCATATGAGAACTAGTAACAAGCTTGATATATTTGTAGACACAGGTTTTATATACTTTTTTTTTTGGGTGGGGTGGGGGGAAGTTTATTAAGGCAGAAAATAGACATAATTGGTGATTCAAGGAATCTTTCCCATTGAATTCCACATTCCATGTAAAGATGAAAATGTTCAATGGTTTAGATCATCGTTTGTGTTTAATTTTGCGTCTTAAATAACTGGTCTCATATTATATGTAGACAGGTTGAGCTTAGTTGCTTGGGACAAATTTTGCTGTGGAAATTCTGAATTTTGTGGGTGTTGTATGTTTTTAATGTACATCACATTGCTGTTGGAAAAAAGAAAAGTTTAGAATTCTTCTATCGACCTTGATTTCAATTGTAAAGTTCTTTTTAATTTTCAGATTTTTAGAAACAAAGAAAAGCCTTTATTTGCGGTCTAATTGTTTAAATTGGAAATTTAGTTGTTTTCTACACTTCTTATTTATCTTATTTCTAATTTTGGATCATACAGACGTGTTGATTTTTATTTTTATTTCAATGTAAAATTTTTTTTGTTCTGCCTACTATTAACGTCCATTCATGGTTCAATGGTAAATGTTTATCTTCACTAAATTAATTCAAATCTCAGTGTCTCCATTGATGGTGCTTACTTTAATAAGAAGAAAGTTAGGCATGTACTGAAATTTTGTTACATAATTGCTTAGCTGTATCAGTTAGGAGCAGATATGATAAGAAAGCTTAGTGTGGACTATGTTGGATTGTTTTTCTATGGGGTTCTAATACTATTCTGATTATCCTATAACCGAAGATATTATTTAGATATAGAAACTAATATGTTACCTAACCTGTTTGTAGGTCGCTCCAGAAATATAAGTCAGATGAGGTGATTCCTCTCTCATTCTATGTGATTTTCCTTTTGATCAAACCAAAAACCAAAAACGAAAACTGTGCCACATGAATGAATTGTAATAATTTTTTGTATGTGTGTGTGTATGTCCTTTTTACTATTATTACCATATATTTAATTGAAAATCGACTTTGATATTCCTTTGAGGATTATGACAGATGTAAGATTATTTGATGTTTAAATCATAATTAGTATTGACGTTGTTGAAGATAATGCAATTATATTACTGTAACAACTTGAATTTTTAATAGATTTGAAATTAATGATTTAACTTAAATTCAAAATTTTAATACTTAAGCATTAATTTATTTTGAATGGAATGACATAAATAAATTGATTTTTTGTAAATGAACAATAATAAATATCTTTTGAATAGTGAGATGCAACAACGGTCTAATTTGAATTTAATTGTTAACCGACTCAGTTTATGTTATTTGAATTTAAGTAAACGTATAAAAACTTAAATTTAAGTTTAATGAATATTTTAATTTATCAAATTTATCATGTAAAATTTTATGAAAAGGTCGGTTCTGGTCCAATTTGATTAAAATTTGAATTCAAACTAAAATTAAAAAGTTGTCAAAATCTTTTTTCTTTTCAATTCTTCTCTAATTTCTGAGTTGATTAGCATTTTTCGTTTTATGGAAATCCCCATTTGTTTGCTTCAGATATGAGTTTTATAGTGGGCAAAATGCGCAAGCGGACATCATTTTTATGTTCATACTTACATGACATCTTTGGCTTTATTGAGATATTTATTTGGCTTATTGAGAAATCTTTGTCACCTCACACCTCATTAATAATTTTAAGTTTGATTTTCAAAAGTTTTCTGAAGAAATAAAGGTATGTATTCTATTTCTCAATTTCCCATTTTCATTTCTCTGAAGCTCTGCCATTCTCCATCTCCTTCCTTTTTCCATCTTCCTCTTCAAAACCGTCTTTCAATCTAAAATTTCTTTCACAAATCAATACCCAGGTAAATTCTATTTTTTCAAATTGAATCATAATCTCTATCTTTATTTTCTAATATATTCTAATTTCAAGATTTAATTGATTTAGAGATTGTAAAAACCTAGATCTAAAGGTGTAAAGAACCATCTTCCTTTCCTACCAAAATTTTGTTGCACTTCCTTCCCTTGGCCACCACCTTCACCACTGACTTAACCACACCTATCTAACCTTCCTCGACCTCCAACAAATGGGCCCCATGTGACGACCGCCCCGTACCTCCTGCACAAACCGAGGAGAAGTGCGTTGTATGACGTACCAGTCCGATGGACAATCATCGGGGTAGAATAACACACACGAAAACCTGTCGTATAACTCACAGTGCAAGGATAAAATATAATAGAATATATATGACAGACAATGGTAGCAAAGTACAATTGAACAGAATCTTAATCTTTTTATATCATCATGAAAATATCTATACATCAAGCTGGATTACATTAAAGTTTGCACAATAAGCCTCACTACAGGTTCACTTAGAGTAGCATACATCATCAATATCAACAGAAACAAAATATATGAATAGTAAGAAACTAATACGTAAGGCTCCAGCTCGTCATCGCTTAGCAACATCGTCCTCATCAAGATCTGCTACCAGCTACCTAGTCTGCCCATCCACAACATAAATGAACAGCCCAACGTAATAAGAGGGAAACATAAATCCTTGAGTCAGACAACAGTCTTAATGAGCTATAAAACAGCTATCAACATCATCAATAAGGTATATGAGAAATAGGTAGTTCAATCATCTGAACTGCCAACACATCAACAGAGAAGAAACCCAAATTTGTCTCCTCCACAACCTACAGTGATAGCCATTCCCAGAGAATTAGAGAAGAAACAAACAATACATCCATAGCAACCAATTATCAAGCGTAGACCTTCCTAATCGAGCTCAACACCTCCCAAGCACAAACCCCGAAGGCCGAAACCAACATCGGATAAGCACCCAACAGATATCTCCCCCGACGTTGGACAATCCACACAAGACGATACAAGCAAAACAATCAATATCCATGACTCTAGCTATCACCGCCTACCTTGCCTTGAAACCATCGTTAATCGTATGACTGATCCATCTTGCCATCCGTCAAAGGCTAATGGTAACCCCGCTTCTTGTAAAACTTCATACGCCGTCGTGACTCGTATCTAGGCCCATCGTGATTGCGCAACGTACTCGAGTAGTAATCTAGTCTTAAGGTACCCCCATTATACCTCTGTTGTCCACTAGAACCTCCGACTAACAACAATCCCTTGGCCTTCAACAGCACTAGCCGTCATCATCGGCGACTATCCATAAACTCAAGCGCCTTCTCGAGCAACTATTATCCACGAGCTCAAATCATCTTGAGCCGTCTTCACAACATCGCTGCATCATCATCCGATAAATGACCACTTGACTACGCTTCGAACGTTCCATCTAAATTCACGTTGAAGCTACACTCATCGTCGATCCAAAAATAAACATCGTTTGGTTGTTATTTGATGGATCGTTCACTACATATTCTATGGATCGCGCCAATCCATCAGTGGGTCACAACCGATCCATCAATGGATCGTACACGATCCATTAGAGGATCGCAGAATCGATCCGCACATTCCATCGGATCACATGATCCTCTTGTGTGACACTCATGCTGATCTAACATTCCTACATGCACTCCAGCTCATTCGCTCGATCCACGGCTTTACCTTGCGCATCGCATGATTTCCCAACTTATCCTCATGTGCGCAACGATCCATACATTGCCTAATCCATCAGCTTACCCTGATCCATCGGCTTACTCTGCACTGATCCATCCCCTACGTGATCCGACTCATATGAGCGCATCAGCCTAATCCATCGTTCCACCGTGTGCGCAACGTGATTTTTCACCGATCCAAGCTTTTGCCAGATCTGACTTTTTTCCAACCAATCCATCGTTGCGCACTCGAGCCGATCCATCATTTTTCTGCTTCATCCCTTTGCCAGATCAGTTAGTTTTTGCACGATCCAACAGTTGCAGCTCCTAGCTAATCCATGTGTTTGCACACGAGCTGATCCACCTTTCCACTGTGTGCACTCCATGCCAAATCCAACTTTTCACCATGTTTTTGGCCCATGCCCAATGCATGCAATCCATGCCATTTTCCTTGACCCGATCCATTGGATTATACTGATCCATTGCCATCCATTGCACATGAACGATCCACGACTTTCCACAAGCCAAACCATGCGTTCCATTGCCAGATCTACTCTTTGCAAGCCGATCTAAGCCTTCCATAGTGCCACGCGACCGATCCATACAATCTATGTTTTAACGATGAACATTTGTGCATCCATCTCATCCAAATCGACCAATTTTAATCAAATAATCAATAGCACAACATGCAATCATCAAACAACATATGAAATTCACCAAATCATGATAAAACAATGAATGAACCAATAATTAGATCTAAACTTGCATAAACACATGAATTAACCGTTACAAGTTGCTAGATTAGATCCTATGGTATAATTCAAATTGAAAATATACTTACATCGATTAGACCTAAGTGAAATTGACTTGAGATGATGAAATTAAGATCAAACAAACTCATATACTCGATTTAATTCATGTGAGAGATGCTTATCATTCACAAAATCCAAAAAACAACTGGAAATCAATGAATCTCTAATCTGGACAGCGAAGAACGAACTATGAATTAATCAATTTGATGCGATCTACCCTTTCTTGATGTTGATCTTCAATCTTCTTATGTAAATCTATGAATTAAATGAAGTGGAGGTGTATTTGGTTGAGACGAAGAATCACAATCACCCAACCAAATGAGAGAATAAAGAAACTAAACTATTCTCTTTACCCTTACCCTTCTATTTATAGCCAACAACCCCTAGCCTTAATGGGCCTCACTAATGACTAATTAGTCTATCCAGAAAACTAGCAACACTAAAATAGCATTTCTCCCAAACCGCTCAGCCAAACCTTTAATGTGAAAAGGAACTGGAAATACCATTTCTGATCTAATGAAATCGATCCCAAATCTGATTTGATCCCAGTCAAAAGTTATTCCCTGAACTAAACTAGCAAGGGCAAAATTGTGACAAACAAAATTGATAATAATCAAGGACATGTCTCACATCCCCGTGAACAACAAATAAAAAGTTGAGGATGATCCGACCCTTGAAGAATCAAATAAAAATATTTTACGATCCTCCGATACGTAAAATGCGGGTCGTTACACCCCATCTGAAAACCTTAGCCATGACCACTTTTTTCTTTGAAATCAAAGACCTTTTTATTTTTTTCCATATTTTGACCTATGTTGCAGTGGTCATAACTTCCTATTAGAAAGTCGAAATTCACTTTTTCGTTTATTTAAATTGTGTAGAATTAAAATAGCTACAACTTTTACATTGAACACCTTTTTAGATTTTGTATATGTTTAAGTCAAAACTACCAATCTTTCAGATACATTTTTGGACCTAGATTTCTGACTTAAAAATTTGGTTGTCGCAGTTTTGGTCATATCTACTTCAATTTATATCGAAAACTAGTTTTTATTATTTTTTAAATTGAAGAGAAGAATTTGCAACAACTTTTCTGTTTACGACTTTTTCAAATTCCAATGTTTACTGGTCCAAAATTTTATTTTAAGAAGACCAAAATTTGTTCACTTTTTATAAAAAAAATTGTAAAAATCAAAATCCATCTTCCTAAGCCAAAATCTTTCTACTCCCTTCGTTTAAATTGCTTGGTGCATTGATTTGCGAATATGTTCATACCCTAGTATTAAAGAGAGCATAGTTGTGCTTGTAATTGGAATGGTGCATCATGCTTTTCGTATCTGTGTTCACATCAACCTGCATATCTTCCTTTTATATGCCATTAAAGGTGAGTTTATCTCACACTTGACTTACATTTTTATAGAAGTGAAATTCAATACATTTGAAATGCTTTGAAATTTATAGGATTGTTTTAGAAATCTTATTATATGTTGTGCACAAATGACATGCATTTACGATACTACTGACATATATGATATGAATGTGCACATGTGGCGTGTATTACTTCATGTATATGTTTGATTTTTTTGATTTACTTCATGTATACATTTGATGTGTTTAGTTTATGGATGGTTTTTAATTATTAGTTCTCATACTGCAAGTTCCTACGGCTTGAAATGATACATACCCGAATCAATATATAGATTTAAGAAATGAATTGAATCGATTTGGGATGTAGGTTGAAATGATATATACCCGGGATCCGAAATTTAAATTACGGATTGAAATGATACATATCCGTATTACTTAGCCTTGGTAGAAAATTATATACGGACACCGTTGGTCTATTTTTAAAATATTTTTCTAAGTTTAAATATATTTTGATGTACAAAGCTATTTTAATTATAATATTATTTTTAAAATTTAAATAATTTATATTATTTTATGGGTAATTTAATAAATCTTTTATTATAGTTTAATATTATTTAAATTTTAAATTTTAATATACAAATATAGATTTTGTAAAAAATATAAATATAACTTTTTTGAATACTTTAAATTAAGAAAGGTTTAAAGAAAGATTTGGAATTTAATTGTAACTTAATATGTTTAATGACTTAATTGAAATGAAATTTCAAAACTAGGCATAATTGATTTAAAATGTGATTTAGAAATAATGAAATGAGTTAAATGATATGCGGCCAGGATAGTGAAACTTGATAAAATCAATTTGATAATAATTTGTTAAGTAAATGTTTTAAAGTTAAATATTTAGGATCGATTAAACTTGGAAATTTAGGTTTAATTAGCTTGAATTTGCTAAAATGAGATGTAAAATAGATTTGAAATTTTAAGAATTTGATTGAAGTAATAAAATTAACACCCAACTTGAATAATGATTGAAATGTATTGAAATTAGAATATACTGTTAAGTTGAAATTAATTTGAAGTGAAATTCTGACAACTGAATTGATTATAAGTTGAAACTGAACATATGGGTATATGGTTCGGATTGGATTATCATCTAAAGCTAGATTTTTAAAACTAGTATATTTTATACTAAACTAATTTGGATTATTTTATATAATTTTATTTTATAACTATGTATATATTTATTTAACTACTAAACATCTTGTAACTATTAAAAGTCTATTTTGTTTAAACATTAAACTATTATATATATTTTATATTTATTTAACCAAACTATTTGATATAAATAGATTTTTGAATTTAACTATTTTTATACTATATTAACTATTTTAAATAAAATTCTATTTCTGATCCGAGCTATAAGATCCAAAATGTTTAATATGAAGATTTATGAATAATGATAATTGTTATAGAAATTTGATACCAAATGTAATTCTTGTTAACGAACTATTTGTAAATATGAAATCTGAAATCTTAAAAGAAATCAAATAATGGATCAATTAAATAAAATTTATGACATTTAAATGTTTGAACTTAATTGTTTATAAAACCAATATTTGCAGTTAACCGATTCATGGTATTTTAAAATATGATCTCAAATATAAATGACCACGGTGTAAAAATTGTAAACATTTGGTTGTTAAAGAGACCGGGATCGGATATTGTTACGGTATCTGCTAATACCGAAAACCACTTTAATAACTGTGTACGTGGTGGAGAATCCAGAATGAAGTAGGTTTGTTTGACAATCGTTAATGGAATGAAGTAAGAGAATGACGCTGGATGTCCATGACCTTTAGGTCATAATTAAAATGACTAAAATAGGTCCTATACCGTGATTAAGTGAGGTCGTATCTCCTATCGAACATACTTCTTCGAACCATATCTATTACTTTGTGATTTGATCGGTGTCCACCCTTGATTATGGGAGTGTTGTTCGAGGTGGGCGGTAGTCACGACTATGCGTCACCATCGATCCGGGAGTGCATTGGTAGAATCCTACCGTGGGTATTCCTCATGTGCCTTGTCATATTATCCTGATTGAGCCCTCTGCGATTTTGATTTGTATCGTACCTATGGAGTCCCCTCTGATAGCCACTAGTTTACGGTATCTGTATAGATTACAGTATTATAAACAATGTAAGGGTAATAATGGTAATCCCGCTTACGCTATTTTCAATAGTATATTTAACTATAAACACTATTATAATAGCGTATTGTATTTTATGGTATCTAGTTTGATGGATCCTTAGAGAATGGAAATCCCAAACATCCTTTAAGTTATTGATGCATTTCATTGAATATTTCATTTGAGTTGATTCATTGATATAAGAATGTTAGTCTTGATTCGAATGTTTTGTTTTTGCATTGTTATTCGGGTAAGATCAAGTGTTGCCATATAGAGATTTCACCTTTCGAAGCTGGAGACTTGTTGAAGACATTATCTCTATCTATTAGTTCTGGTTATTTGTCTTTGCATTAGAAATTCTTGTATTTAGACTTCCACTGTATTTGATTATGTAACGCTGATATTATGTATAAATTTTGAATTTTTATTTATTAGTTTCAGGAACTACTATTATATTTTATTTGTTCCCCTGCGAGATATTCTGCTTTTCTGTGTCTATGATTATGTGATTTGATTTATTTAAACCCCATAGCAATAACATTCTTCCATTTTGAACGGTTTGAGGTGGTTAATTACCGATTTGAAATGGACAAAAAAGCATGTCGTTACAGTTGGTATCAAAGTCAGGTTTAATAAAAACCTTAACTTATGGGGCTTAAAGCTCATTAGTGAAGGGGTAGCAATACCCTAGAATGAGTAAGAATCAATCGCAAAATCATTCTTAAGAGGGCGTATTTTGAAAAGTATAATTAGTTTTAAAACTGATTTTAAAGTATTTTTGATATAGAACTTTGTTTTAAAATTTAACTTTTTCTAAGTGTTCCTTTTTTGGATCCAATTTCTTTTGTAGGTCCCTGTTTCGTTAGGATTTCCTAAATCTAAATCCCGATCCATGTTCTAAATCTATCTTAGAATATTTGTAATAAACAGTTTCCAAAATCTTGAATTTTCTTCGATTTGATCTAGTTAGGGTATCCATCCTTTGTAGACTCTTGTAGGTTAGATTCTTTCGCTGTTTGGCCCTTAGTTCGGGTTTGAACTTATTTTATCTTAAATTGATAAATGGTGAAAAGGGATTTTAAATATAACCCATGTTAAGAGTTAATGGAAACATAATGTGTTAACAAGCAGATTAAAATATGTTATTACTTTATTAACTGGAATGCTAGAGATTTTGAAATATTATACGAATTTAAAGTCGTATTTGGAAATTTATAATACGATTTATAGTAAATAAATGTAGTCTATTGGATAATATGTGAAACGACCTGAAATCCCCTGCCGGCCTAAACCGAACAAAAGGACGGATTGCTTTGAGAACAGGACTCATTAGAACACAAAACAAGAGAACATTTCATTGCTATTACAACAATTTACATCAAAGTACAAGTTACCAGAGTACAAATAATATACAGTGGAAAAAAATAATATCAGCGATTAAATTACGAAACAGCGGAAATATAATACATGAATATAAAGTGCAATGAAAAACATCTGCTACAATAGCTGAAGGAAATACACAGGATATAAAGCATTCTAGATTATAGCTCCAGACGTAGTCCCAGATCCTATGAAAAGAGATATCTGCGAACCAAAAGTACTAGCTGCTAGTGTCGAAAATATGGGCTCTTAGAGTTTAAGTCGAAAACAATAAACTCCGAGTCAATCATGGGACTAGTGTGAGAATTAAAATAGTTATTAACTTTATTTTAATGTTGGGTAAATCAAGGGACCATGGCGTATGAGAGAGAACAGGTTTTCTCCCAAGAAGACTATAAAATATACAACTCAATGC
The DNA here is from genome assembly GCA_030737875.1 of Allium sativum. Taxonomy (NCBI): domain Eukaryota; kingdom Viridiplantae; phylum Streptophyta; class Magnoliopsida; order Asparagales; family Amaryllidaceae; genus Allium; species Allium sativum. The sequence goes on from CM060926.1 coordinate 614,076,715, forward strand.
TAAAAGGAGAAATTAAGCCATTATAAGACTCAGGTTCCATCACACAATGCAACACAAACCAGAGGATAGAGTTTTACCTTATAATGGCCAAACATGCTTGATATGCAAAATTTATCTTTTATTATTATTAGCGCATAGTACAAAAATCAATTTCGAATATAAATGTATCAATCCTAGACAACATAGGTACCATATATTATGTCGCCATATAGGTTTTCAACTAAAACTGTAAAATCACATATTGGAAATTAGGTTTTCATCTATGAACCAAGGCAAGGGATCTTCCTCTGTCGATTCGAGACATTCCATCACATGCCTCAGGACTTGGATGTAGGCGATCCCTGGAGAGGCAAAGTCGGCCAGCCGTCATTGATTAGGGTTACTCATGAACAATACGTTTTCCGGTCCTATTGGACCTAAAACTTGGTCAGTACGTCGACCATCAAGGGCCTTGTGCGGCCAAATCCGAGGTATCTCGCTATTCGTTATCCAACATCCACATAAGTAAAACGACCGGGCTTCATACCACGACATCACTCGTAGCTAAAAAGCAACGTATGTCCATTTCTCTACGGTCCTTCATCCCATTTTTGGTTCATACCGGGGTATGAAGACCGCGAATTAACGATATACACAAAGCTATGTAATATTAAAGCCATGCTTTGATCATCATCCACAAACCCCTGGTTTTCAACAAAAGCTTTGATCCATACAACTTAGCATGCCACATTGTCAATTCACACCATACAACTGATGTCTACCGATATACAACCTTTGAGCTCGTATGTCTCAGAGAAGGGTGTTAAGCAAAGAGAATAAATTTTTCCGCCACCAAAAAGATATGTATTTAGCAGAGATCAATTTATACATCATAAAATACAATGTCAGACATATAATCCATTTGCAAGTCCGTTCTGGGTCTGAAAGAAACCGGAGGCACCTTATTTCTCATCCCGTATGTCCAATACAGGGGAGAGGCCCTCACATATCCGGTCGATCTCCAAGTACATCTGAACGATCACCACTTATTACCTCATCTTGGGTGTACAACCCAATCGAGACATCAGTTATAATCCAAACGATGTGAAGATCTCCGGTCTTTAACCACCATCTTCGAATCTTCGACTTTTAATCATCGTGTCAGTTATTCAGAATGGATTAAACCCGGTCTTTCCGAATAACTTGCATATCTTATAATCAAGTGATATAAAAACACATCATACGCCTCATTTCAATCCAGAATATTCTTTTATTCAAATATTCTTACCTTTGGGAAAGGTTCCCATTAACTTTATAAAAGATTATCTTATTTAAACTTATTGTTTAATTCATTCCTCATAAATCATTTAAAAAGATTTTGTAATATATTTTCTCAACTTAAATCAAATTGAGGTATATAAAACTAGTTGGGGTTATCGAGCCTTACCGAAGTAATCATTCATTTTATTATCTCAATCCCAACCTATTCATCCCTTAGAGCAAAACTGGTAGTGCTCCATATCTAACACCCATCGTGTTATCAGTAAATTTAATTACCATTTAACATTTCAAATCTAACTAAAGATTTAATTATCGCAATGAGTAAAACAGGTGGTACTCCATCTCGAACATTTCTTGAATTCGGTAAATTTAATTACTTCATTCACATTTTAGTCTAATTAAAGATTCATTAAAACCTCAACTTAGTTTTAATCTTAAAAAAAATATTTAATGATTATTAACTTAGGAAATTAATCCTATCATTAACTGGGTTAAAAAACCAATGTCATCTGAAAACAAAGTTCACGATAACCCCAAAATCATTTCCATCCAAATGGAACCTTCACGGAAATCATACCAATTGTAATTGATATAAATTTCCGTATCAGACTAATACTATAAGTAGAATAATGACAAGGCCTTTTAAATTCCATAAATAGTAACGGTCTTCCTTCACAGAAGCTTATCTCGATTGTTAATAAATCGAAATGCATTCAATTGCAATTTAATATATTAAATTGGAAAACTTTTCCAATATCGGCCATCGAACTGCATCCATTGCGACCTTTTCCAAAACTTATTTCGATATATTTTAAAATCAAATCGTTGGATTTAAAAAAATCATATTTTATTAGAAATCTCATTTCAAGACAAATCCAACAGTTCCGGTTTCAGGAGAATCTAATGGTCGGATCTCCCGTTATGTCAATTCGATGTTGCGGGTTGATGTTCGCAAATTGTCACTGCGCGACACGTTCTATTCAAGCCCAAATTCGATTTATAAATAAAATAAAATAGAAAATGTTTCCAAAATAATTTATAAATATTATAAATTATTCAATTACCATTTGAAATTTCATTTCAATCATTTTACTTCAAAATAAAATATCTTCAGATTAAGCCATTATATTATATAATAGATTTCAATTTAAAACGTATTTTATAAAACATTTATAATCTTGTTTAAAACGATTTTAACTTCCATTCCAATTTTAAATCAAAATTGAACATCTCATATTTTATAATATTAAAATAATAATATTTTCAAAATGTCAGATTTTGAAATCAAGTCTTTTCAATATCCATTATAATTTTATAATCTTTGTGCCCATCCAAAATCGGACATCAGGATCAAACTTCAATTCTGCACTGAATATTTTATCAAAATATTTGTTATTTCCAAATTGGAATGAAACTAAATTATTTACCAAATAATTTTATTTATATGAATTTCATACATCACATGTATTCAACAATAGTTATAAACAATTAATAGTCATCCCATTCACATCCAGAGTGCATCTACAACTGTATAAGCATTAAATAATTAAATAATGTTTATAACAGTCTATCAATTAATCGAATAACATCCAATCTAACCACCTGGGATTAGTGCAAATCAAATATTATCCCAATACCCGCGTGAGGTTTTCAACCAATAAATAATCAATTAATAAATTATTTATTCATTCCAATTGACATTACATAAATGGGTGAACATAAACAAGCCGTTCAACATGTAAATCGATGTTTTAATCCGATTTCAACTACCATAAATAATATAACATCGTTTCAATATGATAATTATTTCAAAATCACGTTCAATTTATAACACAAACAATTAACAATTCATCCATCGGGTTTACGAACAACTGTGGTGTGAGCTACCATGCACCGTATAACAATTTATAATAATTAATCAAATAAAAATCATTATAGGCAATCAATATATATCCAGTTATAAAATAAAATAACTGTACAAATAATTTGAGTGAGGGAGTTTTCATATCAATCGGTTCTAAAATCGTTAAATAACGATTGTTTTACTGAATTAAACTGAACGTTTAATTTAGTCGAAATTTTTAGTTTGCTCTGTCTCGGTTCCAGTCAGTTTTGAATTGTAGTGTTCCTCTTCACGATTCCAACAACACTGGTTTTGTTCAGTTCTGTTTTGGTTCGGAGAACTGCTTTAGTCAGCTTTTATCAAAAATAAAATATAATTCAATATAATGTTAAATATTAAATTTGAATGCATATTTTAATTTGCTATGGCCACATAGTGACTCTAAAAATTATGAAAATTGAAATCTCGCTATGTTTTTCAAATACGGTTCTAACAAGACTAATTTCATCGAATTTGGAGACTGTTTGAAAAATGGTCTTTTAATTGGCTTATTAAATTATAACTAAATTTCAAAAAGTGTTTAAATTTACCATGCTTACATACTAATTCAAATTGACTTGAAATTTTAAACCTGACAATAAGTTGACGTTCCAGATCCAACAAAATTGGTTTCATTGAAAACGAAGGTCGTTTGCAAAATAACTATTTTTAAGGGCTTAAATAATATTAAAATATTAATAAATTTCATAGCGACTAATTTAAATTTTAATATGGACACAACTTACAATTTAAAAAATAAAATATAAAATTTTCACATTCGTTAGAAAGAAATAATTAAATAGATTCTAACATTTCATGTTTTACTAAAATCTGATTTATACTGAATTCTATATATTCAATTGAAGTTCAAACTAAATTTTCAGACTACCGCGATGTTACACGTTCGTTTTATACTTATATTATAAATTTTATGTTCAAACTCGTTTTAATAAATTCTAAATTGTTAATTCTCATTTTAAATATTTAAAATCCATTAAAATAAATTAAAAATAATTTTAAATTGGTTCCAAAAATCAAGGTTGTTACAATCTCCTCCACTTAAAACTTTTCGTCCCTGAAAAGGAATGGAACTCGAAGGTCGTTTAATTAACCAACTCAACCTTCATTCTAGCTCAAGTTCTTCAACTTATCAGTTTCTAAGAACTTTCCAATTTCTTGAAATTTGACTAACGCCTTAAATTTTCGAAAATTTCGCCATAACCTCCTTTGTACGAGTTGATCGGTACAACTACAGCTTGCCTCTCTAGGCCCTCATCATGCCCAACCAATATAATAAATATGTACCTGTTTGTATGGCATACAATTTTATTCCTCTTATTAGCTTACATAAGCTGCCCAACATATATATGTACATGTATATAATATGTACATGTATATATATCCAATTCCAATCAATTTTCAGTTCAGTTTAACATTAAATTTGATTTGGCTTAATTTACCTTCCCTTACCATATTGTTTTTATTATTCTAATATTTTATTAGTTTAAATTAATAATCACTCATCACAACCAGCAATCAACTAGTTGATTAACTTTCCAAATATATAATTTTTATATACTTAAAATCATATTATCTATGCCAAATCACAAAAAAAAAATTCTAACTAAGTTTTGGTTCTCACACCAGTAAATTGGAATCATTTAGACATTCCACTTTTGAAACTCGAAAATAAACACTGATGATGCGATCGAAATCACCAGAATCATCCTCGGGCGACTATAGTGTGATTCCATATCTACCTAGTATATTTGAGACTTCTAATATACATTCATGATGCATATATTCAAGATCTTTATATACTCGATAGTCTAAATTCAAAATTAAATAAAATACTCAAATACTTATAATAAGATATAATTTTCAAAATTAAATTAATTTTTATAATACACTTCAACTCATTCTAGGGCATTAAACACCCAATCTCTAATGAGTTATTCTTATAGGATGTTACTGGTCCTATCTCTAATGAATTCTTTCATTTCGTTCTAACGTGTCTTGTTCTCGAGCTTTGTAAACCAAAGCTCTGATATCATATAAAATGACCTGAAATCCTTGGCTAGCCTAAACCGAAAAAGAAGTTGAATTACTTTGAGAACACGACTCATCAGGACAAAGAACATTTCATTGCTTTTGCAATAACTTACATCATAGTACAAATAACATACAATAGGGAAAAAAATATCTACAACACAACGGAAATATAATATATGAATATAAGGTGCAGCGGAAAATACCAACTACCATAGCTAAAGGAAATACACGGGATACAAAGCATTCCAGAGTATAACTCCAGCCGTAATCCAGGATCATGTGAAAAGAAATATCTGCAAACCAAAACTACTAGCTGCCCGTGTGGAAAATTTGGGCACCGAGAATTTAGGTGGGAAACAATAAACTCTGAGTCGTCCATGGGATAGGTGTGAAAACTAAAACAGTTATTAACTTTATTTTAATGTCTGGTAAATCAAGGAATCACGTCGTATGACATGGAATGGGTTTTCTCCTAAAAAGACTGTAACACCCCTTGTCCGTTAACGTCACTCTTTATCAGAATGCATTAAATTTCGTGAAGTGTTATAGGTAAACAAAAACAGAAACATCATAAGGCAGATATAAAATAGCAGCGGAATTTAAAACTTTATTTTTCAAACAGAAAACATTGTGGTCCAAAATCCAGTTGCAACATAGGTCTGAAATACAGAAACCCATTACATCAAATTAAAATATCTGCTCTGTACTAAAATCATCAGAATACGGTAATATAAAATCATAGTCCCCAAAAATAGCCATAGCAAGGTAGACATGTAATCAAATCAGTACATCTAAGCAGCTCTAACCAAAAACAGAAGAGAGAATCCTAATCAAGAATGAGTATTCCTACCCTGAGAACCGCGAAAGGGGGGGTGGGGGGAGGGGAAAGGAGAAGAGAGAAAAGGAAACAAAACGGGCCAGACATAATGTATGGAGAGTCTAGTTAATATTAGCATATAAATAAGTAAAAGCATCATGACAGGTATAAAAACTGGATGAGAGATAACAGTGCCACATGGTAGGTAAAACAAACTGAACAGGATAAGCATGATGAATAGAACAAAATATATTATGCTTCTCAAATACTTTTCTCTGCACCAATACTAGTATAACAAAAACAGAATGATCCCAACATAAATAAATGGTAGACTTAGGTGTACTTCTAGTAACAGGTTTTAACCCCAAACGATAATAACAAGCACCCCAACAGAAATAATGGGTGTTACTCCAAACAATAATAATGGGCTCCAAAACGGGCAGGACTAGATGTACCATAATTACTACCCCCAATCGATCGGCTCCCTATCCCATAGATACCCTGTGCTGGCCCCACAGTATGATGTATCACTTTAGGTGGCAACCCCTTTCCCCGATAGGCACAACCATATCTATTGATGTCACAGTGTCTTAATTTCCCGATCAGTCCGGACCCATGCACACACATGACTCCGTTGGAATGCGCCGTCAGCACCTCCACCCATATAAACCTCTTATAATCAGCTCATTATGTGTGCCCTGACCCCTTCCTAGTTAGGGGTCCCCCTTTGGATACTAGTATCTGTAATTGACTAATATGGGTCCCACACAACAGATGATACAAGCCACCCCCTAGGCTTGCATCCCCACTACTAGGATTTTGACAGGTTATGCCTAACAGATTAACAAGCCCGCATAACCCCAATATATAAAACAAGTTAAATTTATCGAATTTACGTAACCCCCCACATATTTACAGGTTTAATTACCCCCCCAGATTTAACAGGTCTGCTTAACCCCACAGATTTGCTTAGCCCCTTGCCTTTAGATTGTAATTAATGAAAGTAATCTACGATCTCTTACTCCTAGATTGTAATTAATGAAAGTAATCTACAATATTTTATCCTCGGATTGTAATTAACGAAAGTAATATGCAATCCCTTACTCCTAGATTGTAACTAAAGAAAGTAATATACAATCTTTTATCCCCGGATTGTAATTAACGAAAGTAATCTACAATCCCTTACTCCTAGATTGTAATTAATGAAAGTAATCTACAATCTTTTATCCCCAGAAAGCTTTGCCTTTCTACAAAGAGAGGACTTAAGGTCAGCTTCTTCCTACTTAAGGCATCTTCTACCACATTGCCCTTGCCTGGGGTATAGGAAATCTCAAAATCATAAGAGGCCAGAAATTCCATCCACCTTTGTTGTCTTAAGTTAAGATCTTTCTGCGAGAAAAGATACTTCAATGATTTATGGTCAGTATATAATTCAAACTTCTCACCTAGAAGATAATGGCCCCAAGACTTAAGTGCAAAGACGATGGCAGCCAACTCTAGATCGTGGATCGGATAGTTTTTCTCGTGTACTTTCAACTATCTGCCTCCATAAGCTACTACCTTACCTTCTTGCATCAAGATAGCACCTAGTCCCGTACCACATGCATCTGTGTATACGGTAAACAACTTGCTCCCATCTGGCAATGTCAGAACTGGGGCTGTTGTTAGAGCCCTTTTCAAACGTTGGAAAGCTATATCGCAATCCAAATCCCAAGCGAAAGTTAGGTTCTTCTTCGTTAATCTTGTGAGTGGGGCTGAGATTTTAGCAAAGTCTTTAATGATTTTCGGTAAAAGCCCACTAGCCCGAGAAAGCTTCGGACTTCGGTTGCATTCAGTGGAACCTTCCAATCTTGCACCGCAACTACTTTTGCGGGGTCCACGGCTAACCCCTCTTTGGAGACCACATGTCCAAGAAACCTCACTTCTTCTCTCCATAAATGGAATTTGGAGAATTTGGCCTTCAGTTGATGTGCACGAAGAGTATCCATGATTTCCCTTAAATGCAAAGCATGCTCTTCTTCATTCTTCGAGAAGATCAAAATGTCGTCTACGAAGACCTCCACAAACTTATTAAGGAATTCTCTAAACACCCTACTCATCAGTCAACGAAGTAAGCGGGTGCGTTTGTCAAGCCGAAAGGCATGACAAGCTATTCGAAGAAACCATCCGGGGTTCTGAACGTGGTCTTATCAATGCTATCTTCAGCCACTCTTAGCTGATGGAACCCGGTAGCCAAATCTAGTTGGAAGAAAACAGACGCACCTACAAACTGATCAAACAAGTCATCTATTCTAGGAAGTAGGTGCCTATTCTTCTTGGTTAGCTTGTTTAGCTCCCTATAATCAATGCATAGGCGAAGTGAACTATCCGCTTTGGTTGCGAATACTACTGGAGCACCCCATTCAGAAATACTCCGCCTTGTAAACCCCTTTCGAGCAGTTCTTTGACTTTCTTACTGAGCTCTTTTCTCTCCCTTGGAGCCATGTGTCTAACGGGTAGAGCTACGGGTTTTGCATTATCAACAAGGTATATGCGGGAGTCTATCTCCCGCTTTGGAGGTAAGCCCTTCACCTCTTTAAATACATCTGAGTATTCACGGACTACTCTAACAGACTGTAAGTTTTCAACAGACGCATCAAGAGATTCTAGGTAACTAAGCATAACGGAATGTATGGGATTACAAGAGATCTCAAGAGTGTTGCCAAGGCGAGTCATAAGTCTAACCACTCTCTTTTCACAATCGAGGATGGCACCATTATTGGATAACCAATCCATGCCTAGAATCAATCCATAGCCCGTGAAGCCAAGAACGAAGGCATTTCCTTCAAACACAACGCTAAAGATAGACACTCTCAAATCCCGACAAATCATTGAAAGATGAGCCGAACCACCAATAGGATTTGAGACTATTATGGGATCCATAACTAGACTAGTATTTAGGTGCAGTGTTTCAACTAACGTGTGAAGCGCCAGAATCAAACAAAGTACGAACAGGATGATCAAACAGAAAAACCAAACTTTCAACAGAAATGTTTCTACCTCTCTCCTATCCTGGTGCCATGAGAGCGTGAACATGCCCTCTTTCCTGCCCTGGTGCCATGAGAGCCTGAATCTGTCCTCTAAAAGTAGACCATGTTCTTTGCCCTTGCCCCTGTTTCCTCGAGCAGTCTTTAATTAGATGTCCTGCCTCTCCACAATGGAAACAACCAGTCTTCTTCTTCTTCCTACAGTCCTTGCTCAGATGGCCTGGTGTTCCACAATTAAACAACCTTTTCTTTCCTTTGCTATTGTTGTCCTTACCACCTTTCTTAGGCTGTTGTTGGGACTTCTTTTGATCCCCTTTCTTTTCTGGTGCCTTATTAGCATTAGCGCCTTTCTCCTCTTCATGCATAAGCACCATGTCAACCAGTTTCTCAAAGGTAGCCCCCATAGGAATGTGGGTCATAGCTAACCCATGTAGCGGCTCATTCAAACCTTTAATGAACCGCAAGGACTTCTTTTCAGGTTTGTTCACCAAGTCTAAGCCAAACCTCGCCAACTGATTGAACTTGTTGACGTACTCCTTTACTGATAAATTCCCATGTTTCAATGCCAAGAATCTTTCCATGTATAAATTTTCTTCTGCTCGTGAGAGAAATTTCAGCTCGAACCTGTCTGAAATCCATCCACATCTCTACTGGAAGCTCTCCATTTGTAAACTCCCACAAAAACGAGGCTTTGTCCTTCATTAACCAAGCGGTCAATTGGACCTTCCTTCCATCTTCTACCTCGAAAATACCAAACAAGTCTTCTATCTCCTTAAGCCAATTTCGAGCTTCAACAAACATCTCTGATCCGTGAAAAGGTTTTCCGCCCATTGCTCAAAAGTCTTTGCATATCTTTGAAAAAGTATCAACATGGGGAGGGGGAGGAGGAGCGGCTGCCGCTGGGGGAGGAAGGATGTCTGCTGGGCCTGCGGCGGTGGCCATAGCCTCCAGATACCTTCTGGACCAGGTTGGTATCGGTATTCCCTCGGGTATCTCGGGTAACATAGACATGCTGAAAAGAAAATGAAGAGATTCAAACGGAGAATTTGAAAGAAAGATATATGGCTCTTGGAGGTTATGTTTTTAAAACAAACCTTTCTCTTGAAAATACTCTTCTTAAAACATACTTCAGAAAGTATTTCTTTATAAAATGCTTTTGAAAAACAGTTTTTCAAAATCTCTTATCCGTTCTGTTAACCTTCAGCTCTGATACCACGTGTAACACCCTACGTCCATTAGTGTCACTCTCAAAGGGAATGCATTAACTTTCATGGAGTATTATTGGTGAATAGAACAGAATATAACAAGACAGATACATATATTGGTACTTGAAAAATTTCAAAACAACATTTATTGCAGCGGAGAAATAGTTTGATTACAACATCATAAACCAACAGAAAAACCAAGTACACTTAGTAACCATCTTGACAAATTGTTTTCTGAGTACACAAAATAAAAAGCATGACCCCAACATAAGTAGCCATAAAAGAGATGAGTTGAACTTTACTTTCAACAATCCAAGCACTTCCAAAAGAGAGAGAAAGATCCTGATCGAGCTCCACTAGTACTAGTCCCACCCTGAAAACCTGACGGGGGGGGGGGGGGGGAGGAAGGAAGAAAAGAGGCGAAAACAAGGGGTCAGACTTAAAGTCTGGCGAGTACCATAACTTTAACAATACAATTATGAAAGTAACTAGGATAAGGCATAAACTGGTAAAATAAGGAACGACTGTGAAACAAGTGGGCAAGGCAAAACAAATAGGAGGAATATTCTGGCGGTAATCTTGCTCCTAATCACTATAGGATAATTACTATACTTGCGTAAGTTTCATATTCAAACTAATATAAAATTTAACATCCTAAACTTGCATAAAATTCACATACGAATTAGCGTATGATCTAACATCCAAACTTGCATAAGATTCAGATATGAATTAACATATGATTTAACAACCCAAACTTGCATAAGATTCACATATGAATTAACATATGATTTAACATCCCAAACTTGCATAAAATGAATCAAGTTAAATATGAAATAGATCTACAAAGTTAAACAACATCATGTGATTCAACAGACATGTTCTCATAATCCAATTACAACCCATCATAATTCATTTAATAATTTTATTGTGAAAGAAATAGTACTCACAAACAAAAGAACAGTCTTGTTTTTCTGGGATCTGTATTCTGAAACTGAATTGCTCGCCTTTGATGTAGACTAATTATTATTCTAATTTAGGCTAGATTTGATTTTGATTCTTGCTTTTGAGTTGAAAGAGAACGACGGATACTCTAGGTTCACCATTGACAGCATGATGGCTCTTGGTATGAATTAGTGTGATTTTAGATTGAGGGTTAGGTTGCTTATATAGAATTTTTGAAACACCCCACCTCCGTTTAGTTTAGCATGTTCCATTTTGATTGAGTCTTTAGTTCACTTAATCCTAACAATCCTGACTCAGCCTTAATTGTCTTATTAAGGCCTTGACCTCTCACATTAGACAGGTATTGTTGTGGCTGCCTGTTGCCGGTTGGTTCCGGGCAGTCTTACGCCACAACTCAGTCTAACCTCGGGTCCTTGCTGGGCTCCATGTTTAACCTCCCACATTGGATAGGTATTGTTGTGACTACTGGACAGCCGGGCGGTTCCGGGCAGGTTTACATCACAACTCAATCTAACCTCGGGTTAAACACATCGTCTTTTCTACATTTACATATTTTGTCATTCTTCTTTATTTCTTATATGTAAATATTTGCGGCCCATTATTAAGTTAATGGTGTAAAGGTTACACCAATCATGGGCCCAACCCATACTTGAATTTGGGCCCTTTTTCTTTAGTTTTCATTCATTAAATTAATGTTAACCCAACGTTATTTTCCCCCGTTTTACACGTCCGTTTATATATATATTGGGCTTAGCCTTTTAAAGCCCAATTTAGCCATGCGAAAAGGGGAGGCTTATGGCGTAAACACCAAGAGGGGAAAGTGAGCGCATGAACTTGCATATGACGTTGGAAATTACATAATAGAAATTGGTGTACTTGCATAGTGGTGACATGTATTTTGGTCATAAAACATAGGTGACATAAATCAAGGCATGTAAACTTGCATAGGGTTAACTACAACATGAACCTATATTCTTATTTCGGCATAATGTCAAACATAAGCATGGCCTAAATATTTCTAGCATAAACATGGCATATTGTCAAACATAAGCATGGCATAAAATACTTCTAGCATGAACATAGCATAATTCAACTTAATCATGTTTTAAGCCTAATCACATAACGATGGGATAAACATACTTATGCATAAATATTCCTAAACATGGTGTTTGCTTTAAACTTGCAAAAAGGGATTTTTGAGTCTAACCTAGCCATGTCATCATATAATCCTTTAAAACAAGATAGACTTAATAACGGATTTCAATTATGCCAAATATCATTCCTAGCCATATTCATAAGTTTGTAAAAGCATGACTTAATGCATGGATTATGGTGTCAAAATTCTACATAGTTTCATATGAACTAAAATAACCAAACTTGTTTCAATTACTTGCAAAACGATTTATGCACAAAATATACATCATAATGGCATAATAACAAAGCCTCAAATTTGCATGAATTTCAATTAACTACATACATGTAGCTTCAATATAGATTACACAATTTGCGCAATATTCCAAACGTTTATTTGCATAGAACTACCGCATGTAGTCCTTTATAATGAATACATAATTTTGCACAAATATAAATTACTTCCATTGCCACAATCCAAGCATACACATCAACACAGTTGTTTATTATACCAAAGTAATACTCTACTTACAATGGTTTGATGAATTCTCTAGTTTAGGGATTGAAGACGCAAATTCCTTTGTTGAATTGATTAGCTTTAGGTTGCTAGAATTGCTTTAGGCCTTAGAACTTTCTTCCTAATTCTCTCTTTAGTCGGCGGCTACTCTTTGTCGTTCCTCAGCAACATGGCGGCTATAATCTTATTTTGAATGAATAGATTAGGGTTTAGTCTAGGGTTGTTTATATAGAGGTTAGGAATTGATTAGGACCCTTGATGTTGCTAGGTTAGATCATAGCCATTCATTAGGAAGAGAGACCAATAAAAACCCGCCACCTAGCCCTAATGACAAAGCAGACCCCAGAAATTCGACCACACACCGACCTGGCCAGCCAGGTTGACTGGGCTCGACCAGGTCGACACCCCTGTCGACAGGGCTGTCGACAGCCCTGTCGACATGGGTAGCCCAGGTCGACAGCCCAGTCGACCTGGGTGGCTAGGCGGGTGTTTTATCCGCCTGGCCCATTGGGCCCCATTTCAAATTATTATTTTAATCTGTTTGAATTTTAAATTTAATTCAAAACTTCCGAAGGCCATATCTTCTTCATACGGACTCCGTTTTTCGAAAACTCGGACTCTATTTCGCGTATTTTTCCGAGACGAACGCAATGGCGTATCCCGTTTCCCTTAGTTCTTTGATTTGAATTTGATTATACTTTAATTCATGAATTTCACAGTTATAGAATTTTCGGGGTGTTACAATTTTAATTAATTAAGAGCCGTTAGATTAACCTAGAAGCAATCAAGACCATCCAGACAAGATAGAATAACCACCTCAGCCCTAATGACTCAGCAGTGAGTCAAAACATCGTCACATTTCAGATCTGCCCCGGGGGGGGGGGGGTAGGTCGACCCCCTGGTCGACCTATATGTGTAGGTCGACCCCCTGGTCGACCTGGCCCTTGGGCGGAATTCCTTCCCAGCCTGCTTCCCTGTTTGAATTTGAATTTGAATTTCAAATTTATTATTCTTAACTGTTTTTAATTTATTTGAATTCTGAAACTTCGGAGGGCCATAACTTCTTCATATGGAGTCTAATTCATGCAAACTCGGATCTATCTCAAGCAGAATTCCGAGATGAACGCAATGGCGTAACCCATTTCCCTTAATTCTCACTTTAATAATTAAGTATTCTTAAATTTGAAAATTTTAATATTCAAAGAAAATTTAGGGTGTTACATGGCGCCTCCATGCTACTCTACTCTAAATTAAAACAAGCCTTTCTTCTCCATCAAGTCAAATTAGAAGATCTGAATCTCTACAATAACTTCTTAGCAAATCAAATTCAGAATTCTGGATCAATTCTTTCTCAAATCTCTAAACCTAACGCTGTGAGTTTCTAGATTACTTTTAGGTTTAGATAAATAAAAGTATGCTTTGACAGACAATGAATTGGATATGTTGTAAAGTATGATTTTGTGTTAATATGAAATTCTATCTTATGTCATAACAGATCTAATTTCTTAGATCTAATATAATTGTGGTGATTCAATTATGGTGTTTATATGGATCTTAACGTGTAACCATGTTACGATGGAAGTACATTTATTAATTTGGATAATTGTGACGTTATTTGGATCTAGACCTTTATGTTAATCTACCTTTTGATCTAAACATGTTGCTACGTCACCCTTACTATGCTAGATCTAGGTAATTGGACACCTAATGTTAAATCTAGATCTATTGTAAACTTGACATGTTGCATTTATTTAATTGGACAATTGGATCTAGTTGTTTATATGAATCTCCTTATTTTGGTAAATCTAGATCTCTTGTAAACTTGACATGTTACATTTATTTAATTGGACAGTTGGATCTAGTTGTTTATATGAATTCCCTTATTGTGATTAATCTAGATCTGCTGTGAACTTTACATGTGAATCCATCTTTATGTCACCCTAATTATGTTAGATCCAATTAGGAGACATTTAGATCTCATTATGCTTGATTTGATATTTTAGGAATTGCCACAAGTTATCAGTTTTATATATCCACACCGTTATAATAATTACATGTCCTTTCACTTTATTATGATGCTAGTATGTTATGCCAATATGTGTTCAAATTGTCATCTTTATCATATTCCATTTTCATTGTTATGGCTAGACTACTTTATAGCCTAGAGGCCGCCAAAATACGTGGAATACGTTAGTTAAGGAAACGGGGGAAAGGGGATTTATAATTGGCATGTAATCTTTATTTGAATTGATATATAATTCAAATTATCATTAAAATAGGTATTGACACCTATAAAAGGAAAGGATTAATTTATAAATTAATTAGTAAAAAATGGAAATTACAATTAGGAATTGTAATTGTACTTATGACACGAGGTTAGGTTACATTAGTGGCGGAAGTTTGCCCGGCCCGACCGGCATATCCAGTAACCACTAATGTTGACCCTAATGTGGGAGGTCTAAGTACGTAAATATGAATCGAGCGAAGACACGAGGTTAAGCCCCACTGTGGAATAAGACTGCCCAGAATCGACTGACATATCTAGCATCCACATGTTGTAGGCCCAATATGGGAGGTCTAGCCCATTATAAACCATAAATGGACATGGTAATGAATTGAACTACTTAACCAAATCTAATCCATAGGGAATTGTGAACTTAGATTTAAGTTGAGATTAAGTAAACTTGATTAAACAAAGTGGGATGGTTAAGTAAATCTTGGGTAGGTGGGTAATATTAGTATATATAGGCCCACAAACTTAACCATTAAATAAACATGCTTGAATCAGTGGGAGGGTTAAGTATATCTTGGGTTGGTAGGTAATATTTGTATATATAGGCCCATAAACTTAACCTGTTAGAGTTATGTAATTAAAGATCACCCTTTTAGGGTACGCATAACTGGCATATGGCTATGTAATTAAAGATCACCCTTTTCAACCAATAACCCATTTTCAACCAGTAACCCATTTTGAGTATCTATGAGAGGACGGGACACACCTACTGGGTTTGATTGTAAGAGTTCAAAAGAGTAAAGAGCGGTGGCAACGCAAGTCCAACGGAGTCATGTGCGTGCGTGAGTCTGAGCTGGTAGGTAAGACGTTGTTGCATCGTGTAGGTATAAGCCGTGCATTTTTCGGGTTGCCACTTTAGGGAGTGACACACCCTACTGTGGGACCAGCACGGGTATCTATGAGTTTGTGAGCCGATCGAATAGGGAGGGTAGTGGATACAACTAGTAGAGATAGGAGTAGGCGACACCTATAACAACAGCTAGGAGTACAAGAAACTACCATATTATGAATAAATGTTGTAATTAGAATGGGGAGGGTAGTGGGTACAACTAGTGGAGATAGGAGAAGGCGACACCTATGATAGCAGCTAGGAGTACAAGAAACTATCATATTATGTATAAATGTTGTAATTAGAATGGAGAGGGTAGTGGGTACAACTAGTGGAGGTTGGAGCAGGCGGCACCTACGATAGCAGCTAGGAGTGCACGAAATTACCATTATTATAATTATTATTATTATGATTAGTAAGATGGGTCAACTTTCAGTTTGGAGCTAGTAATAGTGTGGAGTAATCATTAGAAGCATTTTACACCTTAACCTATCTGCCTTGTCACACCTGTTATTGTATGGTTTCCTTTATCCACTTTATATGCATATCATGTTACTTTTATTTATTTATTGGCTAAAGGTAACTAGACTCGCCAGACTTTATGTCCGACCCTTTTTGTTTCTCCTTCTTTCTTTTGTCCCCCCCCCCCAAGTTCTCAAGGGAGGGAATTCTCAGGCTTAGTCAGGATTTTGCTATCGTCTTGCTTGGAGCTTCTAGATGTATTTTCTCAAGCTTCCATCTTTGCTACTATGGCTTATGATTTGAGGATTATGCTTTATTTATTATTGTAATGTGACATTTAAAGTACAAGACAGAAGTTTTAATGATGAACAAAGTTTATGTATTTTCGGACATATGGTGTAACCATGCTTTATGATTAATAAAAGTTGTTTTTATTCCGCTGCAAAAAATTTATATCTCTCTTGTAATGTTTCTGTTCTGTTTACTAAAACGCTTCACGAAACTTAATGCATTCCCTTTGTGAGTGAAATTAACGGACGTGGGGTGTCACATTAACCATGAACAAATAATTTGCCATATCCTAAAAACTATCTATCCCAACATCCTGTGGACTCCCCATCTCACAATCTATAGTTTTATCTTTTGGTTTACTGTAAACCCATAAAAGTTCATATTTAAATTGTGTACATTAAGAATTTAGTTATCCACTATTAGTATCACTAGTCCCATATTAATAAGTTATCTTCCATTAATGTCTTTTATTAACATGTGTTGACATCAAGTGATAAAACATGACAAAAAGGGTATCCCCATTGATTCAAAACAAAAACATATAACCTACGTATATGACTTCAACCCTTTGAAGCAAACAATTAATTCAAATCAAAATACTTTGGTTATCTGCCATTTTGATTGGGCAACAGTGGTGTAAAGTAAAACCCATATCGCTTTGATCTATGTCAAAACCCTTTACCAAAGGCAAAAAAACTAAAATGTAATAACCCGGAAATGCGAGCCAGTTTAAAAATTTTATTTTGGCAATTTTAGCGAAGTTTGAACATTTAAAAAGAATTATTTTAAATAATATCGACGAGAAAAATATTTTGAAATGAATTCGATGTATATATTATATAGATCGTCGTTAGAATATAAATATTTATTTTAAATTATAAATAGAATTGAAAATGGCGCGGTAGTTCGATAATTCGATTTCAAACTTCAATTGAATGTACCGGGTGCAAAATAAACCGGATTTTAGTGAAACCAAAAACATTAGGATCTAATTGTGAATATCTTTCCAACGAATCTAAAAAATTGAAATTTCATAGCGGGAATCAAAAGATATGTCCAGTTGAAAATTCTGAATAGTCATTATGGAATTCAGGCCCTTAAAAATGGGAATTTTGCAAACGACCTCGGATTTCGACGAAACCACTTTTGTTGATACGTGATGTCAAATTATTGCTAGATTCCAAATTTCATAATTTTTCGAATCAATATGTGAGCGTGGCAAAGGAAAACGCGTTTGACCAGTTTTAGTTGATTTTAATCGACTGGAAAATAGCCATTTTTCCAATGGTCTCAGAATTCGACGAAACTAGTTTTGTTAGGACCGTATCGTCAATACGAAGCTAGAAAATATTTTTCTGGGATTTATAGAGTTAGTATGTGACCCCAGTGAATTGAAATGCGCGTTCAAATTCAATATATAGAGTTATATGTTGATTTTAACGGAAACTGATCGAAACGGTCGAATTAGCTTATGGCACATATCCCATCGTGTTTGGAATGAGGGTGAAACGCTATGGACGTCAGGCGGTGGGCCTCGTTTAAAGGTCGTATGAAAAAGTCAACCTTTTTGGAAATTAAATAATTAAATAAATTAAAAAAATAAAACTCTCTCTCTCCTTTATCTCCTCAGCCCCCCCCTCACCGCCGTCGCCATTGCGCCCCCCCCCCCCCTCACCGCCGTCGCCATTGCGCCCCCCACAGGTGGTGCGCCGCCTTCCTCCCCCCCTTCTTCTTCCTCCTTCCCTTCTCCCCTACCGACCCCCTCCACCGCGACCTCGCTTCCCACCCCAGACCGACGCTGCTCGCCCCCCTTCTTCCCCTCCTCTCTCGCCTTCGCCCCCCCTCCTGCGTTGTCCCCTCCTCTTCTCTCCACCCCCGGCCGCCTAGCCCCGCCAATGGTGAAACCCCCTCCGCTCCTCCATAAAGCAATGTAAGCCCTCTATTTATTTTATTTTGTTTAATTAAATTTTGCAATGAAAAATATAATCTTTTATATTGTGGAAGATGAAAAATATAATCTTTTATATTGTAGAAGATGAAAAATATAATCTTTTATGTCGTAGAAGTATAAAAATATAATTTTTATATAGGTAAGATAGTAAAAATATCATCTTTATATATGTAGCAAAATAAAAATGTGATTTTTATAGGGATGAAATAGAAAAGGCGAAATCTTTATATTTAAAAAGGCGAAATCTTTATATAGAGAATACCGTGATAAAAAATATAATCTTTATTGTATGAACAACGATGTAAAAATAATTTTTTTATCTATATAGTAGCGATGTAAAAATAGAATTTTTATCTATATAGTAGCGATGTAAAAATAGAATTTTTATCTATATAGTAGCGATGTAAAAATAGGATTTTTTTCTATATAGTAGCGATGTAAAAATAGGATTTTTATATATGTAGTGGCTACGGGCAACGAAAGCGACAAAAGGCGAGAACAGTGATGATTTCCAACAATAGAAGAGTCGTGGTATTGGATTAGCTATTGGTGAGAACTTCTCAATTTAAATTTCTTTTTCTAGTTATATATATATATATACTAGGATGCAGACGGTGCTTAGCAGCACCCGACACCCGTCATCCACAGACCATGGATGGCTTGTTTGCTCGATTGATGTGTGGTGAAAATTGTTTGTGATGTTGATGTGAAATCGATAATAAATTGTAGATGGTTGAAATAAATTAATTATCGTTAAAAATATAATTTTAACGTGAAAGTGAATAAATGCATATTTATAAACAAATCGACCGATTTGTTTATATACACTGATTTGACTGATATTGATTGGGATGATAAATTTTACACATCGCCCAACTGCACAAATAAAAATCTGTGTTTGTTGATTTGAAACCCCACACGGGTGTTGGGATGAAATTTGGCGTACACTAATCCCAATTATTTTATTGTATGTCGATCGATTGGTCGACAGGCTGTGTAAGCGTTAATTATTTATATTTGATGCTTATACAGTTGTGTGGTGCACCTTGGGTGATGGTTGATTGTTTATCATTGCTATTATATACATGTGGTGTATGGAACCCATATAATTAACGTTATATGGTAATTGATTGAGCCTCATTCCAATTGGGAAAATAATGAATATTATAAAAGGAAATTCATGTGTTGAATATAGAAATAGTCATGTGTTGACGATGTTCATGTGTTAAAACTATTTATGTGTTGAGTGAAATATTTTAATAATAAAATTTACATCTTTATCATATTTAAAATTAGAACTACTTTACGGTGGATTCTAATTAAAAATCAAACGAGAGATACCATAATTTTATAAAATATTTTACATAACAAAAATAGTGATGTGTTGGCAGTACTCATGTGTTGAGATTAGTCGTGTGTTGAAAGAAATATAGATTCATGTGTTGAATAGAATATATATTCATTTGTTGAATAGAATAACGAATTTATTGAAATATATAAAGCCGTGTTGATTAGAGTTGCGCCATTTTAACGTGAGCGATATTTATATCGATTAAATTCATTTTTATAATGAATATAGAAAAGGTAGTGATTTCGAAATATAAAGTTTTGAAAATATTATCTTTTATATAGCAATGATATGAAATATTCAATTTTGATTTGAAATTGAATATAGAGTTGAAATGGTTTTGAAAACGAATTTAAAACGATTTATAAAATACGTTTTAAAAGGAAAAGGACGAAATATATATAATATACATATATTATATATATATAATGGCCTGAATAGAACGCGCCGCGTCGCGGCAGTTCGTGAATTTCGACCATTGACTTCGAATCGACGTTACGGGAGATCCGACCGTCGGATTCTCCTAAAACCGGAACCGTTGGGTTCGTATCGAAGATAGCTTTCCAATGAATATTAGAAATTTGAAATCTAACGGTTGGATTTGGAATTATGCCCAAATCAAATTTGAAAAAGGTCACTGTAAGTGCAGTTCGATGGCCGTTGATGGAAATCGACTGTACGGGCCTTGATAAAATCATTAAAAATATTGATAATTTGTGAAAAATCATAATATATGACTTGGAAAGAACTGGGATGAAAAATTCCACATTTGAAAGGATAAAAATTTATTTTTGTCGAAATGAACTAGTTTTGAACTAGAATTAAAATCAATTTATTTTTGAAATAAATAAATTGAATTTGAAAGTGATTTTTAAAATAATCAATATTCCCAATTCGTGAATTGGACTGGAGTTGAATCGAAATTATCTTCGGAATATTTCGATATTGGATTTCGTGACTATACAGATATTGTTATGGGAGTTTGAAAGATATATTTTATATCGTTATTTCCAATACGATATTTGTTGGTTTCAGGATTTGATATTGAATATAAGCCGGTATATTTTCTATTCAGAGCCTTGTATTTAATATCAAAATGTGATTTGGGTTGGTCGTGAATGGTGTCTTCATTAACACTATTCTTAAGCCAATAGAGGAAAAGATTAAATCTTTCTATTTAGATTTAATGAAGTGTATCAATTAAATAATATTTAATTGGAATTGAATTTGAATTGGTTTTTGGGTTTATCGTGAGCGGTGTTTTGAACAACACTTGTTCTTTAACCCGATTAACAATAGAATGTGATTTGGGTTTGTCGTGAACCGTGTTCTAGATGGCATTGGTTCTTTAACCCATTTAAAGACAGGATATTGATTTTTAATTAGATTAAAACTAAGTGGAGTTTTAATGAATATTTAATTAGATTGAAATGTGAATTGATAATTTAAATTATCAAATCTGAATGGTGATCGAGAATGGAGTACCACCATTTTGCTCCAAAGCGATAGTTAAATCTTTAATTAGATTTGAACGTGAAATGGTAATTAATTTTACCGATAACACCATGGTGTTAGATATGGAGTATTACCAGTTTTGCTCCATGGGATGAATAGGTTGGGATTGGGAATTAAAGTAAATATTACTTCGGTGTGGTTCGCTAATCCCGACTAGTTTGGAAAACCATAATTTGGTTTGAGATGATATCCAAAGGAAGATTAAAGAATGAATTTAGAAAGATTTATCTTGGATAAAATTAATGGGAACCTTTCCCTAAGAATGTGATTTTGTGAATAAAAGAACATTCTGAATTGGAATGAGGCGTTTGTTGTGTTTGTGTAACATTTGTTTATCATATACGTGGGTTATTCAGAAAGGCCGGGTTAATACCCATTCTGAATAACCGATTCGACGAGATGTCGAAGATGAAGACGGTGGTTGAAGACCGGAAGTCTTCACATCGTTTGGGTGATTACTGATGATCTCGATTGGGCTGTACACCCAAGATGAGGGAAACAGTTGGTGATCGTCTAGACGTACTTGGAGATGGATGGATATGCGAGGAAAGTGCCTCCGGTTTCGTTCAGACCCAGAACGAACTTGTAAATGGATTGTGTGTCTGACATTGGATTTTATTCTGTGTTGATTGATCTCTATTAAATATACATCTGTTTGGCGGCAGAGAATTTATTCTCTTGCTTAACGCCTGTAACAACCCGAATTTTTACAACACGTTAAATCAAGAATAAAGACAGAATTAAATTATAAATTCTGAATCAAGTGAAACGGTCTGTGCCATTGCGTTCGTCTCGGAAAAATACGCGAAATAGAGTCCGAGTTTTCGAGAATCGGAGTCCGTTTGACCCGTTAAAGGCCCAAAGAAGATTTCTGGAAATTTGAAGTTCGGAAATAGCCTTGGGAAATCAGATCTGGGGCTAGGCGGGGAGTTTCCCGCCTAGGCCATGTCGACAGGGCTGTCGACAGGCCTGTCGACTTGGGCCCAGACCAAGTCGACAGCCCTGTCGACTTGCCTGTCGACAGGGGGTGGCCGGGGCAAGTTGCCTGGCGCACCTGTTTGTCTCACCTGGTCTTGTTCTTGGGCTGGTTCTAGAAGCCTCCGAGATCTGATGGTCCTGATCTATCCTAGGGTTAATCTAAGGGCCTAAAACTATCCTAATCTCTATAAAAAGACCCTAAACCTAACCTAAATCCCTAAAAATCAAACCTAGCAACTAAGTGCTGCCAAAATCAATTTTGATCATGGCCTCCATCTCCAATCCCTAGAGCCTATGCATTCAATTCGGGTTCAAATCAAAAGATGCAAGCTTGCTACACCAAATGGAGGCCAAATCAACATTGCTATGCGAGTTTCATGACGATTCTTCAACAAAGGAGGCACCTTTCTTAGCCAAGATGATTCATGCTTCTTTCCCTAGGCCTAACTATGTAAGTTCTAGCTACTTTTAGATGGAAACGGTAGTTTTGATAATGACATGGGATAAAATGAGGCTAAACATGATTATGCGAACCTATATGAACCTTACCATGCCTCTTGTGTTCATATTTATGATCTTAGGCCATGTGAGTGACTTAATCATGTCTCTCATGCTATGCATAACCTAGTTTAACTTGCAAGTTTGGATCTTTATACATGAAATGCTAGCATGAACCTTTAGGAACCACTTTACTTGTGAAACATTGGCTAAGACAAGATTTTGGGGCTTATGCATGTTTATGAACCCAAACCCCTTATGCTAATATGCATGTTTGTGGCCAAATTACCTTATGACACTATGCATGTTTATGGCCAATCCCTTTATGATGTTATGCATGTGGAAGCCAAGCCCTTTTTGGCATCATGCATGTTTTGAGACCAATATGTGACATAGTATCCTTACTATGTTGACTCGCTTTGCTTGCGTTGGGAAAACACGATTTTGGGTAGTTAGATAAACATGAACATGTCGCAAAATCTTAACTTGAATATGACATGTGTTTATACTTGAAAATATGACTTGAAAGATAACATGGAAGTTGGCATGTAAGTATGCATAAAAACATAAGCTTGGGAATTTACCTATTAAGTTAGGTCTACCCATTGGGAATTTACCTATTAAGTTAGGTCTACCCAATTGCTTGAAAACTTGACTATGAACATGACACTAGACTAAACATGAAAGTGGCCAACTCGAGGTTGGGTTGAGTTTGCAACGTAAAACTACCCGGAACCGACCGGCCTAACTAGTAGTTGCAAACAATAGGACTCAATGTGAGAAGTTGGTCATGTTGTGCTTGAACCCGAGGTTAGACCAAGTTGTGGTGTAAATCTACCCGGACCCGCCCGGCTTAACTAGTAACCACAACAAAGTCTAATGTGAGAGGTTGGGGTGCATTAAATAATTAATGCCACATAATAGGGTTAAGTTAATTTGATTAATGAGGCTTAACCAAATATGACATGGACAAATGGGTTAAGTAATTTGATTAGGCTAATGATACTTAACAAAACATGACAGGGTTGGGTAGGTTAAGTAACTTGATTTGCCTGACGACACTTGACCATTTTTATACGACGAGGGGACGGGATTAAGTTAACCAACACTTAATCAATCCAACACGATAACTTGATAAGGTTAAGTAAACTTTCTTAATGACACTTAACCGTATAATACAGTTAATGGATGAGGTTAAGATTAGACTTAACTAATCTAAACATGGTAATCGGATGGGGTTAAGTTAGCCTGGACTTAATTAATCCAACTTGGTAATTTAATGGGGTTAAGTTAAACACTTAACTAATTTAACACGATGATTTGATGAGGTTAAGTGACCTATACTTAACCAATCTAACTCGTTAATTTGATGAGGTTAAGTTAACCTATACTTAACCAATCTAACGTGAAAACATGATAAGGCTAAGTCACGAATCACTTGAATACGCTTGACCGATTTGACTCGGTAATTTGACAAGGTCAAGTTAATTTATATAATTAACCAATCTAAAATGATAAATTAGACGAGGTTAAGTTATGGATTGCTTAATATACTTAGCCAACTTGACACATGGTTTGTAGGGTTAAGTCTCGGACTTGGATACTTAGCCAATTTTGACATGGTTTGTAGACGAGCTAAGTTATGAACTTAAGTGACACTTAACCCATTAGATAAACCCTAATTCGGAGGACTAGGTAAATAACCATAGTTAACAAGGATTATGGAAATAAGGCTAAGTGGTAAACCTTAGTTAAAAGAAACTAAGTAATAATTCTTAGTCAAGGAAATTTGGACCACATCTTAGATAGATGAGTAACCCGATACGGTAGGTCATCGTTTAAGTATACGTGTAGGAGCGGGCTATCTGATTTAGATAAAGGCTCCAGCGAACTGGGTAACGAAGCAGCGGCTTCGGGGAACGTGAGGATATTCTTGGGATCCCTCTGTGAGCTGCCAGGTCATTATACTAGGCTCACGAGAGGTTGAGGTCTGCGGTAGAAGAACCAAGAATATGCCTTGGTTGCTATGCGAGCGACCTAAAGACTGGGGTGGATAGCAGTGAGTCGACGAATACATAAGGTGCCCGAGATAGCAAGTTCGTCGATCATCTACCATCTTGAGTCAAGCGTGTACGTACGGAAAGGCAGGGAACACCCAACAGACCATAATTGCTATCTAATTATGGGTGAGGTAGGCCGTAGGATGTGGGCTGGCCGGAGTGTAGTTCTCATGCAAGATTTTCTCTTGTGTTGCCTTTCACTAGTTGAGGGAGGGGTCTCGTGGGACCATAGCCTCGTGTAGAAAAGCAGACCTTAGTATCTGCATCGGCAGATAAATCTAAAGCTCCCGACTGAGTCCTGTATTTCTTGTTTTGCCCTGGGACAGGACTCGGATGGCACGATGTGATACATGTGCATACAGTTATAGAAAAACGATTCACGATGAATGCGGGGGAAAAAGGGCGCGGTTGAGGGTTAGCGTAATCCCTAGTGGCCTAGGTGGTTTAACCCAAACCGAAATACGAAAGCGTGCAATAGGTAAGCGTAATCCCTAGTGGTGCTAGGTGGCGTAAGTCCTAGTAGTTCAAACGATGATTCATATGGAAGAGCCTAGCTAGAACAAGGGTGACAGTCCAAACGATTTCAAGGATAATACGACATGAGGAAGCCCGTACGAGGTACGGCAAAGGACTGAACTTATATACATGGAAAGAAACATATGATTTGAGTAACCTATATATGCGATATATTAGGTTGACATGGACCATTACACGACTTTGAGTAAGGGACATTCATGGTTAACACATAACAAGGCTGGGATACTAGTACGAAGGGTGCAGAGCAAATATACATGTTAGAACTCGGAAGAATATACCTAATAGATACCGTGGGGTGTTAGACGGGGTAGATACCTTGGGATAATGTACTCGATAGAAATCTGACGATGTGATACCTTGACTTATCATAACACTGTAGTCTTTCATGATACCTTAGTTTACCTTGCCACAGTAGTTCAACCGGCTACCCTGGTTTAGTTTATCTATCTTGTAGTTATCCTTATGTTTACTTTCAGTTTATGCATGTCATGTTACCTTTACCTGTTTTTATACTGGAAGTAGATAGGACTTACTCAGTCTTTTTGACTGACCCGTTTTGTTTCGCCTCTTTTCTTCCGTTTCCCCCCCAGGTTACAGGGAGGAAACAATGCTGTTTAGTTCGGACTTCTTCTGCTTGAAGGTCATCATGGATGGCTTGGACTTCTCTTGGCTATGGCTACTTTACTGTTTTACTTGGGGAATAATTTATTAAAAAGTCTTTATGCTTCTTTACTATTGCAAGACAGGTTTTGATGTACTCTGATGTAAAAGGCTTTAGACCTTAATTATTGAATTTATGAAAGTTTGATTTTACTTCCGCTATTTCACATGTTCTCTCTTGTGATATTTCTGTGCATGTTTACCAATAATGCCCCTCTAAAGCTAGTGCATTCCTTTGCGAGTGACCCTAGCGGAGGCGGGGTGTTACAACGCCCTTCTCTGAGACGTACGAGCTCAGAGGTTGTATATCGATGGACATCAGTCGCATGGAGTGAATTGCCAGTGTGGCACGCGTAAGTGGCAATTGATCAAGGCTTCTGTTGAAAAGCAAAGTCTTGTGGTTGATGATCAAAGCACGGCCTATGTGGCGTAGATTTGTGTATAACGTGAATTCGCGAGCCTCACACCTCGGTATGAGTCAAAAACGGGATAGTGACTGCAGGGAGAGCACGACGTTTCTTTCTAGCTAGGGTGGTGTTAGTGACCTACCAGCCTTGACATTTATATACTTTTCACCTGTGTGGTTGTTGGATACGAGGCGCCTCGGATATAGGTCTGTAAGGACCGGGAAACATGTGTTCAGGAATAATTAATCCTCAAAAGTAAGAGAGGACCGGCCCTGAAGATCCAAGGATCAGAGTGGGGTCCTGAGGCATTTGCTAGAGTGTCTCGAACGCGGAGAGGAGCATGCCCCTTGCCTCGACTCATGATGGAATCCAATTTCCAATACGTGATATTGCGGTATTAATTGTAGAACTAGTATGGCGACATGATAGATGGTACCCATGCCGCCTATGATTGATATTTATGATTGAAATTGTTTTGACACTATGCACTTATAATAGTATCAAATGATTTGTTTTACACGTACCAAGCATGTTTGGCTATTATAAGGGAAAACCCTATCCTCCGGCTTGCGTTGCATTGTGTGATGGGACCTGGGTCTTACAATAGCTTCATTTTTCCAAAAAAGCATTGCGCTGTTTTGTTATATGCACTAGTATTCTTAGGAGGAAACCCGTTCCGTGTTATACGGCGTGGTCCTTTGAATTACTCTCTTTTAAAGTAAAGTTTTAAATAACTGTTTTAGTTCTCACACCAGTCCCATGACTGACCTGGAGTTTATTGTTTTAACCTAAACTCTGGGTGCCCTTATTTTCGACACGGGCAGCTAGTAGTTTTGGTTTTGCAGATTTATATTCACAGGGTCCTGATTTACAGCTGGAACGATGCTCGGAAAGCTCTGTATCCGTGCATTACTTCTAGTTGTGCTTTTGTATTATTTTCCGCTGCGATATATTTAAATGTAATCTAAATCTCTGATATTATTCGAATGTATTTTATTCATTTATGCTCTGTATATTCTTGTATCTGATGGAATTGTTGTAATAACAATGAAATGTTCGTCTGTCTGCGTTCCGATTTGTCCTGTCCTCAAAAGTATCCGGGCTTTCCTTCACGGGGAAGTTACGGGTTCTTACAGTGGTATCAGAGCTTTGGTTTACAGAGCTCGAGAACAAGACACATTAGAACCATACGAAAGAATTCATCAGATATTGGATTAGTAATATCCAATTAGAATGACTCGTTAGAGATGGGATCAGTAGTATCCTAGAACAAGTGTGAAGAGTATATTTTTCAAATGAAAACAATTTTGTTTTGAAAATTTAAATCGTTTTATACGTATTTGAATATTTATTTATATTGAATATGGACAATCGAGTATATAAAGATTTCGCGTATATGCGTCATGAACGTATATTCGAAGTTTTAATATACTGGATAGATATAGAATCACATTCTAGACACCCGGGGATAATTCTGATGATGTGGCCACATCCTCGGTATTCATATTCGAGTTACGAAGGTGTGATTTCTATATATTTCCATTAGACTGGTGTGAGAACCAAAACTTATATAGATTCATTGTTGTGAATTGGCATCAAAAACATGATTTTTGTATATATCAAATTTATGGATTTGAAACTCTAATCCACTAATTGATTGATGTTTGTGTTGTTTGTCTATTTGTTTGATAATTTTGGAACATTTAGCCTAATAGAATCACATATTGAATTGTATTGAAAATTGGTTGCATTTGCTTGCATATACATGTACTTACATTGAACAGGTCATAGCAAGGAGGCTAGAGCAGAGGAATAAAATTTGTTTGCCCGACAAATAGGTACATGTTTACTATAATTTACTGTTTTGTTTGGGTGATGATGATTTTATGAGCCGATTGGCTAGCCGCTTGGCTTTTTCTTTTTCTTTTTGAGATCAGAAGGCCTGTATGGCAATTTCGGGATTTTCCCGTTGCTCCCGGTGCAGGGGAGGTTATGGCGAAATTTTTCGAAAATTTAGGGTGTTTGCCAAATTTTTGAAAAATTTGAAAAGTTCTTAGAAACTGAAAAGTTGAAGAACTTAAGCCGTAGTCAAAATGATGGAAGTTGAGTTGATTTGTTAAACAACTTTCGGCTTCGTTCCTTTTCGGCCTTTGATGTAGAG
This sequence comes from Allium sativum, assembly GCA_030737875.1. Classification (NCBI taxonomy): domain Eukaryota; kingdom Viridiplantae; phylum Streptophyta; class Magnoliopsida; order Asparagales; family Amaryllidaceae; genus Allium; species Allium sativum. The sequence goes on from CM060926.1 coordinate 614,105,558, forward strand.
AAGATTAGAATATCATCAATAAAAACCAGAACAAATTTATTCAATTAAATTACACATTGAACTGATTAGAAAATAGTTAGAAATATATACTTGTGCATTATATATATTTGAACAGGAAATTGGATAGCTGTTGAGTAAAGATTTTATTTGCGTGCCCGACAAATCGGTAAACCTTAATGAGTTGGATGCGAAATATTATTATATCAACTCCTGTGAATGCCATTGGATGCGGAGTGCTGGTTATTCTATGTGAAATAATAAACATCGCCATAGGATAGCAACAATTAATTTTGAACTACATTACATGGCATACTTCTGGAAGATATGCATACTTCATCATATACCACATAAGCATTTGGAGCTTGTGTGACGAGGTGGAAGATTTACCATACGAGCGAGAGGCTTGTATGGCGATGACTATATTTTACAGGTTGAACTGATGACTGATATGGACTATTTAAATTGTAACGGTAAAATTGCCAGATTAATAAAAACCCCACACGGGTCTAGAGTTGACAATAATCATGTCTCTCTAGTTATTAGGTACGACACATGGACTATTTATTTCCCACATGGGACGAGGTGACGAGGATTTATCCTCTGGAGCATTTAAAATACACACTCCCTCAGGCTTTGACAGGGTGACGAGAATTTATTCTCTGGAGTTATTATCAATACACGCTCCCCTGTAAACACCATAATATATCACTATAAATATGTGTATGGTTATTAGGATTTATTGGGTACCTAATACGGCCCAATAAATTTCCAAACCACTCCCCGTACAAAGGAGGTTATGGCGAATTTTTTTGAAAATTCCGGGTGATAGCCAAATTTTGAAGAATTTGAAAATTCTCAGAAACTGAAAAGTTGGAGAATGGAAGCCAGATCGAACGTAGAGTTGATTAATCAAACCACTTTCGACTTTGTTCCTTTTCGGGGATGAAAAGTTTTAAGTGGAGGAGAATGTAACAACCCGGAAATGCGAGCCAGTTTAAAATTTTTATTTTGGCAATTTTAGTGAAGTTTGAACATTTAAAAAGAATTATTTTAAATAATATCGATGAGAAAAATATTTTGAAATGAATTCGATGTATATATTATATAGATCGCCGTTAGAATATAAATATTTATTTTAAATTATAAATAGAATTGAAAATGGCGCGGTAGTTCGATAATTCGATTTCAAACTTCAATTGAATGTACCGGGTGCAAAATAAACCGGATTTTAGTGAAACCAAAAACATTAGGATCTAATTGTGAATATCTTTCCAACGAATCCGAAAAATTGAAATTTCAAAGCGGGAATCAAAAGATATGTCCAGTTGAAAATTCTGAATAGTCGCTATGGAATTCAGGCCCTTAAAAATGGGAATTTTGCAAACGACCTCGGATTTCGATGAAACCACTTTTGTTGGATCCGTGATGTCAAATTATTGCTAGATTCCAAATTTCATAATTTTTCGAATCAATATGTGAGCGTGGCAAAGGAAAACGCATTTAACCAGTTTCAGTTGATTTTAATCGACTGGAAAATGGCCATTTTTCCAACGGTCTCAGAATTCGACGAAACTAGTTATGTTAGGACTGTATCGTCAATACGAAGCTAGAAAATATTTTTCTGGGATCTATAGAGTTAGTATGTGACCCCAGTGAATTGAAATGCGCGTTCAAATTCAATATATAGAGTTATATGTTGATTTTAACGGAAACTGATTGAAACGGTCGAATCAGCTTATGGCACATATCCCATTGTGTTCGGAATGTGGGTGAAACGCTATGGACGTCAGGCGGTGGGCCTCATTTAAAGGTTGTATGAAAAAGTCAACCTTTTTGGAAACTAAATAATTAAATAAATTAAAAAATAAAACTCTCTCTCCTCTCCTTTATCTCCTCAGCCCCCCATTCGAATTGATTTCATACAGAAAAAAAAAGAGGAGCGAGCGACGCGGGGGGGGGGGGGGGGGGGGGACCCACCGCCGCATCCTTCCTCCCCCCTTCTTCTACTTCCTCCTTCCCTTCTCCCCTACCGACCCCCATCCACCGCGACCTCGCTTCCCTCCCTAGACCGACGCCGCTCGCCCCCCTTCTTCCCCACCTCTCTCGCCTTCGCCCCCTCCCCCTCCTGCGCTGTCCCCTCCTCTTCTCTCCACCCCCGGCCGCCTAGCCCCGCTAATGGTGAAACCCCCTCCGCTCCTCCTTAAAGCAATGTAAGCCCTCTATTTATTTTATTTTGTTTTGTTTAATTAAATTTTGCAATGAAAAATATAATCTTTTATATTGTGGAATGTTAGCCCACTTTGTGAACTGGGCAACACAAAGTCAAGATGTGAAATATTGAAGAGCTTGAAAAACACTGAAGCGGGTCGGATCGGAGCAGCGTATCGATTCGGATCGGATGAAGCTTTCTATTCGGATCGGTGAACCATTACTATTGGAATCAGAGAGACACAGCTGTTCGGATCGGAGAGGAATCTACTTCCAGTTGGATCGGAAAGCCACCCAATCGCTACAGAGATAGATCGGAGCAGAGGAGAGTAAGAAGAAGGGAGAATCGGCCCTAAGTTAATCCGGGTCGGATCGAAGACGCCGATCCGAACCCCTTGAACATACTCTTCCGATCCGAACCCATTTTCCACGTCACTCCCCTGCATAGGCGCCTTGTTATTCGGAGCGGCTATGACCAGTTCCTACCCACAACGTCTATTGCTCTGATGCGTTGTCAACACAGAAATCCATCCGAACCCGAGGCTAATGGGATGGATGACACGTGGCTCCGATCCGGATCGGGTCCTGAGCAAATTCTCACCTATAAATACCCCGTCTGGAGACAAAGAAAAGGATCTTTTTCCGGCACTTTGAGAGTTCAACCACCTTCATAACCCGAATTCCAGCACTCCCGGAAAATCCAAATCTTCTTTCATTATTTGCTTTTAGACAATTGAGTGATTTTAAGTGAGTTGTGAGAGAAATCAAGTGAATATTTCATTGTACTGGCAACTAAATCAGTGAAAATAGTGAAAGACAAGTGGACGTAGGCATTTCTTCGCCGAACCACCATAAATCCGGTGTGTTCATTCTTATTTTTGTTCTCACTTCATTCTGCTTTTAATCAATTTGGGTGTTAGAACCACTTTTTGGTCTAACATTTTGGTGCTTTCACTGAGAATTCATCTGAATTCTTTGTTTTTCGGGATTATCGTTCTACTTTTTGGACCGCTGAGTTCAAAGAAGTTAATCCTCAAGTTTCAACGCCCTTGGATATTTGTTGAAGTGATTGTCGAAGAATCATGGCCAAAGGAAAAGGCAAAGAAGTTCAATCTGGTCGAGGAAATGGAGCTGGCGAAGATCAGCAAAATGCGGTTGTAACAAGGTCTCGTGGGCAGAGTTCAGTAGCAGGACGAACCGATGCAGGAAACCCAAACCGCCTTCAGGGGGAGAGCTCCGATCCGATCCGGGTAGGAGATTCTGAAGCAGTGCATTCCCCCAACCTGAACCGACCCGAGCAGCTTGCCATGTACCGACCCGACCAGGCTCCCCAGCTCCGAACCGACCCGATCTCCCATCTTCGATCCGACCCGACACTTGGTGATGTTGGAACCTCTACTCGAGTCCCTACGAATGCTCCAATTCCAGCCACCAGGGTCAATGATCAGGTCAATCCATCTGCGTCCATTACTCAATGAGATTTCTCGCGCCTACTTGACATGCTTGAGAGTACTAGGGAGGCTATGAAAGTCCACGAGCACACCAATCTCATGATGCAAGAAAATATGAGACTCATGAGCAGGGTAATTAGCGAACTCCGAAGACAGAGAACCCCTTCCCCGGTTCATCACACACCAGTGGATCAGTCTTCTTCTTCCGAGGAAGAGCGGCCCCGTGAACGAAGGCCGCTCGAACGACCTCGGAATTTGGAACAGCTGACATTCGGATCTTTGGGGTCTCGCGAGGATATTGCACGAGCACTAGGAAACAATGATCCCACTCAGGGGCAAAGGCTCCAGTCTCCTCCTCCCGAGATCGACCGGGAGCGTAGGGAACGGAGTAGAGCAGAAGCAGCTCGAAGAAGAAGGGCATCTCCTGAACAAGAGCCCAGAAGGAACCTGGATACCAGGGCCAGGGAACCTGAATGGCCCCTAACTAATGCTGATGTACAGGCAATGGTGCGCCAGATCATGTCCGAGAGCCGGAATTATACCAATGAAGATTATGGCATTGAGCGAAGCCATACTCCTTTCACTGACGATATCCTCGACTTCCAGTTTCCCCAGCGTTTTAATCTGCCACAGATGGACAAGTACAACGGGAGAACTGATCCGGGACAGCATTTGATGCGATACTCGTGGCTCATGAATGATGCTGCTGCCCCAGATGCAGTGAAGTGTAAAGCATTCCCGATCTATTTAGAAGATGTGGCGCTGTTCTGGTTTACCCGACTTCCCCCTCGTTCGGTTTCGAATTATAGGGAATTGTGCGAGCGTTTTATGAATCAGTTTCGACTCCATACCCGAAAGTCCAAAAGTGTTATTGAATTATCAAGAATTAAGCAGGCGCCAGGAGAGTCTTTGAGGTCATACCTTGACCGTTTCAACTTAGCTGTGACTGAAGTTAGTGACCCGCACGAGCCCACCATCTTGATGGCATTAAAGGAAGGAGTCGATCCTGAATCCGAGTTTGGAGATTACCTTTCTGGGAAGACACCCTCCACAAGAGAGATATTCTATGAAAAAGCCGATATTTATTTAAGACGAGAGGAGGCCAGGGCAAACCGAAAGAGAAAGTCTGAAGCGGCTTCAAAAGAAAATGTTCAGAGTAACGTCGCCGTGAAGCAGTCTGGGGAAAGTTCCGGAAAAGTTGAAGTAAATGTGGGAAACAAGGGTGGAAACAACAATGCTGGAAACGGGGGCAACAACAATAACCGTAATGCGAACGGTAACAGAAGAAATAGAAACAGGGGAAGTGATCCTAACAAAAGACCCCGATTCCAGACCTACGAGAATTATACACCATTGAACGACACCCTGGAGAATATTTACCTGGATACGTACAACGTTTTGCAATATAAAAGACCGCCACCTCGTGACTCGACAGAGAAAGAAATGGCAACTGGGAAGTTTTGTTTGTTTCATGGAACTCATGGGCATTCAACCAATGAATGTCGACATTTGAGAGATGTGATTGAGAAGCTGCCGCGCGAAGGGAAACTGGATGAATACAAGGTTGCCCCGAGGGACAGGGGCAAGGAGAGCAAGCTCCAAAACAGATTCTACCTGCTCCCAAGCCTACAGCGCAGCAGAAAGGCAAGGGAATTGTTATCAACTTCATAGTGGGTGGACCTCACCCAGCAATCCGTAGCTTTAGAGCAATGGATCAATATGTAAATGCTGCCAAACACGTAGATGTGAATGAAGGTGATGATTTGGAAGATATCGCCCCCATAAAACAACAGAAGACAATGTTTGACGACGTGGTATTCCGCAGCAGAGATAATACTGGGATTCAATCACCCACTGATGATCCGTTGGTCATTACTACCACCATTGGGCCGGCCTTGGTTCATAAGGTGTTAGTAGACAACGGAAGTTCCGTTAATATTTTGTTTAAAAAGTCATTCGATCAGATGAAGCTTGAATCTGAGGACTTGAAGCCATGTGAAGGATGGATCAGAGGCTTCAACGGGGCGTCAACAGCTCCCATGGGATACACAGAATTGCCCGTGACCTTGGGGCAAGGAGAACGCAGAAGAGTGCGGATGCTTCAGTTCGTAGTGTTGGACGTAGATTCGCCTTATAATGCATTTTTGGGGAGGCCTCCCCTTGCTGAGTTCAGAGCTTGTATCGCCCCTTGGTGTTTATTGCTTAAGTTCCCAACCGAAGCCGGAACTGGAGTAATGAGAGGGGATCAAGTTTCCGGACGGGCCTGCTATGTTGCTGAATTAAAGATGTTGATGAAAGGACTTAACATCGAGAGTAAAGATGCCTCGCCTCCCCCAAAGGGGGGCTCAGCGTAGCAATTAGAGAGATCGACCCCGAAGGAGTTGCCCAAAGGAACGCCTGAAGACCTGGATCCCAGAAAAGACGAGGAATCAGAGACTAGAAATGCAACTCCTAACGAAGCGACAGTGGAAATTCCCATTGATGAAGCTGATCCGACAAAAGTTTTGAAGATTGGTTCTCAATTGGATCCACGTCGAGCCAAAGAACTAACGGACTTCTTGAAAGCAAACTTGGACGTGTTTGCCTAGACCCACGCCGACATGTGTGGGATATCACCATCCATTATAAGTCACAAATTATATGTAAACCCGAAACATCCTCCTGTGAAGCAAAAGAGACGTATGCTGGGCCCAGAGAGGTCGGCTGCTCTCAAAGAGGAAGTGGAGAAGCTGAAGCAGAATGGATTTATTCGAAATTCGACATATCCCGACTGGATATCGAATCCCGTCTTGGTAAAGAAGCCGAATGGAAAGTGGCGGACTTGCATTGATTTTTCAGATTTGAACAAAGCTTGCCCAAAAGATAGTTTCCCACTTCCCAGGATTGACCAGCTTGTAGATTCGACAGCAGGTCATGAACTTCTCTCTTTCATGGACGCATATTCCGGATATAATCAAATTCCTATGCACGTGCCAGATCAAGAGCATACGAGCTTCATTACGAATTTGGGGTTATATTGTTATGTTGTAATGCCATTCGGATTGAAAAACGCCGGAGCCACTTATCAGCGCTTGGTGAACAGAATGTTTTATAATCAAATAGGAAAGACTATGGAAGTTTATGTGGATGATATGCTTGTCAAATCGAAACAGTCCTCCAGCCATACGCAAGACTTGGCGGAAATGTTTGGAATCCTGCGAAAGTATCGGATGAAGTTGAATCCTTTGAAATGCTCATTTGGAGTGGCATCGGGAAAGTTCCTAGGCTTCATTGTGAGCTCCCGAGGAATTGAAATCAATCCTAGCCAAATAGCAGCGATTAGAAACATTGAAGAGCCGAGGAGAATTAAAGACGTCCAAAGTCTTGCAGGGAAAGTAGCCGCGTTGAGTAGATTCATCTCCAAAGCCACAGACAAGTGCGTTCCATTTTTTGATTTGATTAAAAGAGGAAAGAAGAACTTCGAGTGGACTCCAGACTGTGTTGAGGCCTTTCGAAATTTACTGGAACTGCTAGAGAAACCGCCGATTTTGTCAAAGCCAGTGGATCATGAAGAATTGTTTGTTTACTTGGCAGTCTCGGCTCACGCCGTTAGCACAGCCCTGGTTCGGGAGGAAGACAAAGTACAAAGGCCAGTATATTATGTAAGCAAGAAATTAGCAGCGGCAGAGTGCAACTACCCAAAGATTGAGAAGCTTGCTTACAACCTCCTAATCGCATCCCGAAAACTTCGTCACTATTTCCAAGCTCATCCAATAACCATATACACTGACCAGCCCTTGAGGCAGGTGTTGCAGAGACCCGAAGCATCGGGAAGGTTGATCAAATGGAATATAGAATTAAGCCAATTTGATTTAAATTTTCAACCACGAAAGTCGGTCAGGGGGCAAGCTCTGGCAGACTTTATTGCGGAGTTCACCATCCCAGAGGAGGAAGTAATCGATGAAAGAGTGGTTAAGTCCGAGGATGAGTTGAAGATAGACCCATGGAAGTTATACACAGACGGAGCTAAGAACGACCGAAGGTCCGGAGCTGGAATCGTCTTAGTCACTCCTGAAGGACGGTCGTTATATTACGCTCTACGATTAGAATTCTCGGCGACTAACAACGACTCTGAATACGAAGCCCTGATTGCCGGGCTGAAGCTTGCTAAAGACCTCGGAATAAAAATGTTGGACATATTCTGTGACTCTAAAATCGTTGTTTGCCAAGTGCGAGAGGAATTTGGGGCTCGGGGACCTCGACTTATCGCCTACCTCAGGAAAGTGAGAGAGCTATTGAGTAGCTTGGAGCGGTATAATATAACACACATCCCAAGAGCCGAAAACCAGAAGGCAGATAGGCTGGCAAAGCTGGCTAGTTCCGACAATCCAGAAGAGACTGAAATAATTCCAATTGAAACGTTGGAATCGCCAAGCTTTGAGTCGGTGGAAGTTGAGTTCGCTTTCGAAGCGGAACCGGAGAAGGAGTCGTGGATGGCCCCAATTAAGAACTTCCTTAAGAATGGGAGACTCCCATCAAAGAAGAGTGAGAAAAGGGCTGTAGTTCGCAAGGCTACCAGATATGTCATGCAAGATGATACTCTTTATAGGCAAGGATTTTCTATGCCCCTGTTACGATGTATAGCACACGACGACATCAAGCGTGTACTAAGAGAAGTGCACGAAGGTGAGTGTGGAGATCATACAGGAGGTCGGACTTTAGCAAAAAAGATATTGCGATATGGATACTTCTGGCCCACTATTAATAAAGATGCAGCTGATTATTCACGACGCTGCGATAAGTGCCAGAGATTCGCCAAAATCCCCAGAGCACCTTCGACCCAACTCAAATCAATGGTGAGTCCTTGGCCATTTGCCACGTGGGGAATTGATATCATTGGAGTTCTACCAATTGCTAAAGGAGGAGCGAAATATGCAATAGTCGCCGTGGACTATTTTACGAAGTGGGTGGAAGCTGAGCCCTTGACCAAAATCACGGCAAGAAAAGTGATAAGTTTCGTGGTTAGAAATATTATATGCCGGTTCGGGATCCCAAGGACCATTATAACTGACAACGGAACCCAGTTTGATGGTACTGAATTCAGAAATTTCTGCCAGAAGTATAAGATCGACAAGCGATACACTGCGATTGCTTATCCGCAGTCGAATGGGCAAGTTGAGGCAATAAACAAAGTAATAAAATCCATCCTCAAGAAACGGTTAGAGCGTGCAAAGGCAAAATGGGTTGACGAATTGCCCCTAGCTTTGTGGGCATATCGGACAACATTTAAGACGGCTACTGGTCACACCCCTTTCTCTCTCTCCTTTGGCTCAGAAGCAGTAATTCCAGTTGAGCTGGAAGTTCCTTCCCACAGGGTGACGTATTATGACCCGATGACGAATCGGGCACTCTTACTTGAGTCTCTTGATGAAGTCGAAGAAAAAAGGGATGAAGCAGATTTGTGTGCGGCAAGACATCGACGTCAGATGGCACGCTATTACGACAAAAAAGTTCGCCTCAGGACTTTTGAACCAGGAGATTTGGTGCTAAAGAGAGTCTTTCCATCCCTTCCTCACCTCGGTCCAAAGTGGGAAGGACCCTTTGTCATCCAACGGAAACTTGAAAAAGGAACCTTCAAGTTAACGACCGTAGATGGCGAAGAAGTCCCTAGAGCATGGAATGCCCAACACTTAATGCGATATTTGGATTAGAAATGTTGTACTCTTTGTTATTTTTCTTATGTAATAAGGCACGACTTGCCTTGGGAAAATCTAACGATATGAATAAAGGACTATAAAGTGGATGTAGGCTACGACTTAGCCGAACCACTATAAAAATATTGTGTGTTATTTACTTTTATGCATTATATATATACATTCATCGATTATTCTGTTGTGATTATGGAATACCGGATGATTCAAAACCTGAAAAGGTTGAAGACAGTTTAAACATAAGGAAAAGCACAACGACTATTTGTGCGACAAGACATAAAAGAATGAGAAAACGATATTCTTAACTCAAACTCTCCAGAGAGAGAGAGAGAGAGTATAAAAGCGTCTCTGACTGAGCGCTGAAAAGGAAATCCTTCCCCTAACTCTAACTCTCCAGAGAGAGAGAGAGTATAAAAGCGTCTCCGACTGAGCGCTGAGAAGAGATTCTTCCCCACTGAAAGACCGGGGAACGAATAGATTGCTGAGCTCGAACTCTAACCCTCCAGAGAGAGAGAGTATAGAAGGACGGGAAGATGACATCCTCTGAGGCACGAAGGTGCACCCAGACAAGGGACCGCCTCAGTAAGAACTCTAACCTGAGTATAAGACAGGAGAGTATAAAAGAAATGCCAGAAAAAACGACAGGCACTGACGACACAGGAAATGCTATCTCGTCAGAAAATCGGGAGCATTCAGATTGCTTGATTAAGCATTAAATAATTTGTGAGAATTGACTGGGGGCATATATGTATACACATATTTACTCCCTCCGTAACTTCATTTCATAACTATAGTAAGACATGCATTTTTACATAAGTGCAGAACTACTGACAAACAGACATTGCAGAAAATGAATTATTTTTTATTTACGAATGAATTTGTACAGGAAAATAGCTAAAAAATAAGGTGCAAGAGCCACTCTGGTAGCAGCAATTGTTGGTTCACTAAATGCTAAAACGACACAAGGCAACCCACTATTTAGATTTCGAGTGAGCCTTGGACTTCTTGGCGGCTTTCTCCGCATCCTTTGCCTCTTTCTCGGCCTCTGTCAAGATTCGTTTTGATTTCTTCTTTCCTGAGGATGCGGTGCTGGAACCTGTTGACTTCTTCCCGGAGGGCGGAGCACTAGAATCAAGAGAAGATTTTTTAGCGAGTTCCTTTGTAATAGATCTAGTTGAGAGCTTAACAACTAACCTTGATCCCGCATCCACAACTGCGAGGGGCTTGAGGGCTTCAGGGTCTAGTTCTTCGGCTTTTAATTGCAAGCATTTGTCTTGATCAGCTTTCATTGCAGCCAAAGTAACATCATCAGCATTTTTTGACTCCTCGACTATTGCAACTTCTGGTTCCTCCTCATGACCTCCGTCACCGCCATCATCCTTTAAAGCTGCTATCATTTCTTCATCATGGGTAGTGTCGGCCTTAGTCGGCTCACTTCCTTCTCCCAAGTCTATAGGAGCAGCCTTGTCCTCCCCTCCTTTTGCCTTTTCCGTAGGCTCTACCCCAGCGGTGGCTCCCTGAGTCACATCTGTCTTTCCGGATGGCTCAATACCTACAGAACGAGAAGCAACAGTTATCAACTCAGGCGAAAACAATGGGTTTTTCATCGATTGCTCAATCACGTGGCGAAAGGTAGAAATAGCCTTGACAAATTGAGGAGAAAAGGTAGGGCTACCTTCTGAAGACTTCTCAGCGGGGGTAACTGCTGTCTCTGATGCCATTTTAGGGATTGGGGATAGCAGAGTTGTTCGGGGGATTCCCGGATTTTCAGGGTCATACCCCTCTACTTCCGAAGTCGCGGGGGCAGCAGAAGAGGAACCAGTCTCGGGAATGTTTTTCTGTTTAATCCTCCGCCTCTCTTCTTCCATAGCCTCAGCGATGAGGCGGCGCCCTTCAGCTAGGCGTTCTGGCTCATCATCCCTCAAGTATTTTTCCATTAGCTTATCCTCATCAATGGAATCGACTTTGAGCTCCTCTTTTTCCCACTCAACGATCTGATTCCATACTTGAACTAGAGTGGATGGGTAATTTTCGATCCAAGAAATGTTTCGGCGACGGATGATATGTGCGAAGAATTCAATCATTAATTCGCCAAAACCCTGAATATCAGCCTCAGCCTCTGACAGTTGTTTGCGGGCTTCCTCCGCAGATTTGATAGCACACTCAACATTGCCCTCCGTCAGGGCAGCTCTGTTCTCTGCCTCCAGTAGATTTGAAGCCAAGTCAGCATTCTTCTTTTCTAGTTCAGCATTCCTCTTTGCTAACTCGACATTTTTCCGTTCGAGGTCAGTATAAGCAAGGCGCGTCTTAGCAGCTTCTGACTTAGCATCATCAGCTTGCTTTTTTAACTCAGAACGCTCTTGAGTGTGAGATTCAAGCAAGTCATGATAACGTTTTTGCATATCCTCAAATTGTTGTTTGAAGTTGGTAGCGTCCCTCTGAGCGATAGCAAGCTGGGCCTGTGTGTCCTCCAAATCTTTACCTAGGTTCTTTAAGGCCTTAGCATCTTCTTCCGCGGTTTTTTGCATTGAATCAGCATTCGTGATTAGAGTACGGATAATTCTGGAAAGATTGCGTGAATATTTAAACATCTCAGAATTTCAACCGCGTCTATCTTTGCTTTGGCCTCATCTGCCCACTTAGAAGAAACAGGTTCAAGGGCAGGTAAAAAAGTCAAAGTCTCGACGTAGTGTTTGGGAAATTACTCCTCCATACACGCCCGCTTTATTGCAGTTTCCGCATCTAGTGGCGGAGGAGCGGGGATCGTCAATTCAGTGTCCCTGTGTGTGGAGGATTCAGTAGTTTCTTTGTTTGTCCTAGGTCGTTTAGTAGCAGGGACCTTGCGCTTACTTCGAGACTCAGTATCTTTTGGAGGACTTCTCTCTCTGCTGCGCTTTTCGTGGGAAGAGGTGGAGTCTTTCGATTGTGGCCTGTCCTCTTCCCTACGGCTTTGATAACCTTTGTATTTCTCTTGGTCCGACCGAACGGGAGAGCGAGAACGTGAGGGTCGAGAGCGATAGGGATCATAAGGCCTTCTCTCCTCCCTACCGCGATCATCGCGGCGATCATACTCGATATCCTGAGGTGGATTAGACATGCTGCGGCGAAGCTTCCTGATATCATAGTAAGATCGAGACATTGTGCCTGCACAATAAGACAAACGAAATTCAGAATCAATGGATTCACAGAGAAAGAGGTGCAATGAATGCTAATGTTGTTGTATAAAGTGTGTCCTAAGTGGTGTGTTTCCCCCCAACCAACCCGAGTCTGAAGCTAGACTAGTACGGGCAGGCTCTTTGGCCTTGGCAGGAGTGGTCTCTTCAGAAGAGGTGAAGACTAAAGGATCTTCCCTAAAATCCTCTGAAGTGTATATGGTTTCAGGTAAGGGGAGATCCCCCAAACCCTGTAATATTGGGTCATCAGTACTAGGGACATCTCCCTCGGAAGCATTAGGTGACGACTCTTTGGAGGATGTTGACTTTTCCAAAGAAGTAGCCTCCTCGGGGGCAGTATATCCTTCACGATGCTTTTCGGCCAGGTTAGCCAATTCGTCATCTTGAGTAGAAGATGGAGAAGGTGAAGTTTGAAGAGGCACTGCAGGAACTCCAGAACCTTCTCCTATCTCTGGAACTACATCCACTGGAGGAATATATACGTATGGAGCCGTCCCATAACCGATACTACGAAAAACGGATAACAGCCCGTGAAAGTGAAGATATTCGTCCTTAAGGACTTCATCGATAGTCAAGAATTTCTGGTCGCCATTAAGAAGCTGGAGCATCCGGTCAAAGAACACCTGATCTGATATTTGTTTTGGGTTGTCGACTGCAAGCAAAAAGAAAAACAAGTTAAGGCGATGACTCGAGTATATAGAGCCCGAATTTAGAAAATCAGTGCTTTACTTGATTTCGTCCACCTCCTAGCACATCCAGGCTGTCGCTTCACATAGAACCATTCCAGTCTGGAATCCCCAGCTTTACTGCTGAATGGCGCCGAGATTATCTTCCTCTTAGGAATAAACTCAAAATAGCAGAAAGATGGAGTCTCTCGGGTCCGATGCTTGAAGTTATAGAAGAAATGAACGTCATCGAAAGTGAGTTCTATGCTTCACGATATGCTATATATAAAGTGTGTAAGTAGGCATAAGAATTGGGATGCAGCTGCATGTGGGCAATCCGCATTTGTCTTAGAAAATCTACGATGAAGGGAGAAAATGGAGGGATAGCGCCAACCATACACATCAACCGAGTGACCGCCATATATCCTTCTGGAGGGTTGTGGGGACAATCAGAGCTCGAAGGCACTAGAGTGTCCCTTTTCATTATCCCGTACTTTAAGCAAATTCGGATAAGTCAGTCATTGTCGATTGTTGATTCAACGGAATCTGGAGGTGATTCCAATATGACAGCCGATTCAAATTCATCAGGGGCCCGGTCGTCACCAATTCCTCCTTCCTCCTCAAAACCTAGAGAAACTTCATTCTCTGAAGACACCTCGTCGCTTTCACGATTTCCAACCTCGTAGTCTGAACCCTCATTATCCCATTCTGGATCCGACGGAGAAGATATGTCCTCGAGAGTAATTTTGTTAGAGGTTTCCGGGGCTTCTTTCCTCTCAGCTAATCTGGAAGAGCGTCTGGGTCTCATGGTCATAAAACTATTGAAGAAGCAATAACACAAATTAGAGAAAATTAGCCCGTATCCCCCCGTGCATGTGTGCAAACTAAAGTGTAAATAATGTATACGGAAAGTGCAGAGTAAATGTTTAAAAGTGCGACGAAAAGATTTGGCAAAATATAAAGAGTTGAAGTAGTTCTTGGTGTCCAGTTACGTTCACAAGGCACTATCCTAACTATCCATTAGGTTGAAGATTATGTCAAAAGTTGATTGGGCCAGTTAAACAAGTTTTCATATATTGAGGTGAACTGCTCTTCGGTTCGGTTCGGGTGCGTTCATGGGGATCGGATCGGAGGTGCGGCCTCGACTTGGGCTTGGATAAACTGTGGAACTCAGAAATCAAAATCGGATCGGTTCAGAGGTAGAGTCCCTTAACGGTTCGGATCGGATCACATAGTCATACTTCTCCTCCTTTTATCTTATGGTCCGACCCGATCCGGTTAGGCAAGCTCCTTTTCCCCCTTCCTTAAATACCTGCTCTGACCCGATCCGATCTCCTGTATTTCTTTTCTTTTTTCTTTCTTTACTTGCCCCGACCCAGTCCGACCTCCTGAATTTCCTTCCTTCTTCCTTTGTTTTTTCACCTTCTATATCCCTCCGAACTGAACCGATTCCCTATTATCTTCTTCTTCTTCTTCACCCTCTTTCTTCCCTAACCGACCCCAAGGCCAATTCCGTGCCAGTCACTCAAGTCAAAACCAAGCAATTGTATGCTGGTGCACTCAACTACGGATTCTCATCCCCTCCGTTCCAACCTCAAGATGACGACGAGTCTACTGGCGACGATGACGAGGGGGGTCACGGTGGCAAGGTCATCAGAGTTTCATACTCAAATCATCCTAATCGCTCACGAATCCGAATCGAAATCAATTAAAAAAGGGATTGTTCAAAGTTTTATAACCTACCGGTGTAATTACTTCGAGAATTAAGGAGAATTTTGATGTTTCACGAATTGAGTTTTTTCTCTCGTTTTACAGAACTTCGGGAATAAAACAATAAAACTGAAAGGAGGAAGAAGGCAGTGTTTATATAGGAGAGAAGAGAGTCTATTCGTCTCCCCATTCGGATCGGCAGCCCAGTAGAAGAATTCTCGATCGGATCGGATGGATAGTCCAGAAGCGAAGCTTGGCCCAACAGTCCAGTGAAAAATAGAAAGGAGAAGGGATCTGTTCGGATCGGAATCCGAACCGAACCGAGTTATTTAGCTCAGCTACGAACTGAATTGAAATTTGAAGAAAAAGATGAAAACACAAGGAAAATCAAAAGGAAAATCACCTCGAAGAGCGCTGTGCAATGATAGTCAAAGCATGCTCCGTCTCCAACAGAAGCATCCTTTGAGGGGGCAAAATGTTAGCCCACTTTGTGAACTGGGCAACACAAAGTCAAGATGTGAAATATTGAAGAGCTTGAAAAACACTGAAGTGGGTCGGATCGGAGCAGCGTATCGATTTGGATCGGATGAAGCTTTCTGTTCGGATCGGTGAACCATTACTATTGGAATCAGAGAGACACAGCTGTTCGGATCGGAGAGGAATCTACTTCCAGTTGGATCGGAAAGCCACCCAATCGCTACAGAGATAGATCGGAGCAGAGGAGAGTAAGAAGAAGGGAGAATCAGCCCTAAGTTAATCCGGGTCGGATCGGAGATGCCGATCCGAACCCCTTGAACATACTCTTCCGATCCGAACCCATTTTCCACGTCACTCCCCTGCATAGGCGCCTTGTTATTCGGAGCGGCTATGACCAGTTCCTACCCACAACGTCCACTGCTCTGATGCGTTGTCAACACAGAAATCCATCCGAACCCGAGGCTAATGGGATGGATGACACGTGGCTCCGATCCGGATCGGGTTCTGAGCAAATTCTCACCTATAAATACCCCGTCTGGAGACAAAGAAAAGGATCTTTTTCTGGCACTTTGAGAGTTCAACCACCTTCATAACCCGAATTCCAGCACTCCCGGAAAATCCAAATCTTCTTTCATTATTTGCTTTTAGACAATTGAGTGATTGTAAGTGAGTTGTGAGAGAAATCAAGTGAATATTTCATTGTACTTGCAACTAAATCAGTGAAAATAGTGAAAGACAAGTGGACGTAGGCATTTCTTCGCCGAACCACTATAAATCCTGTGTGTTCATTCTTATTTTTGTTCTCATTTCATTCTGCTTTTAATCAATTTGGGTGTTAGAACCACATTTTGGTCTAATATGGAAGATGAAAAATATAATCTTTTATATTGTAGAAGATGAAAAATATAATCTTTTATGTCGTAGAAGTATAAAAATATAATTTTTATATAGGTAAGATAGTAAAAATATCATCTTTATATATGTAGCAAAATAAAAATGTGATTTTTATAGGGATGAAATAGAAAAGGCGAAATCTTTATATTTAAAAAGGCGAAATCTTTATATAGAGAATACCGTGATAAAAAATATAATCTTTATTGTATGAACACCGATGTAAAAATAGAATTTTTATCTATATAGTAGCGATGTAAAAATAGAATTTTTATCTATATAGTAGCGATGTAAAAATAGGATTTTTATCTATATAGTAGCGATGTAAAAATAGGATTTTTACATACATAGTAACAATATAAAAATGTGGTTTTTATATATGTAGTGGCTACGGGCAACGAAAGCGACAAAAGGCGAGAACAGTGATGATTTCCTACAATAGAAGAGTCGTGGTATTGGATTAGCTATTGGTGAGAACTTCTCACTCTAAATTTCTTTTTCTAGTTATATATATATACTAGGATGCAGACGGTGCTTAGCAGCACCCGACACCCGTCATCCACAGACCATGGATGACTTGTTTGTTCGATTGATGTGTGGTGAAAATTGTTTGTGATGTTGATGTGAAATCGATAATAAATTGTAGATGGTTGAAATGAATTAATTATCGTTAAAAATATAATTTTAACGTGAAAGTGAATAAATGCATATTTATAAACAAATCGGCCGATTTGTTTATATACACTGATTTGACTGATATTGATTGGGATGTTAAATTTTACACATCGCCCAACTGCGCAAATAAGAATATGTGTTTGTTGATTTGAAACCCCACACAAGTGTTGGGATGAAATTTGGCGTACACTAATCCCAATTATTTAATTGTATGTTGATCGATTGGTCGACAGGCTGTGTAAGCGTTAATTATTTATATTTGATGCTTATACAGTTGTGTGGTGCACCTTGGGTGATGGTTGATTGTTTATCATTGCTATTATATACATGTGGTGTATGGAACCCATATAATTAACGTTATATGTTAATTGATTGGGCCTCATTCCAATTGGGAAAATAATGAATATTATAAAAGGAAATTCATGTGTTGAATATAAAAATAGTCATGTGTTGATGATGTTCATGTGTTAAAACTATTTATGTGATGAGTGAAATGTTTTAATTATAAAATTTACATCTTTATCATATTTAAAATTAGAACTACTTTACGGTGGAGTCTAATTAAAAATCAAACGAGAGATACCATAATTTTATAAAATATTTTACATAACAAAAATAGTGATGTGTTGGCAGTACTCATGTGTTGAGATTAGTCGTGTATTGAAAGAAATATAGATTCATGTGTTGAATAGAATATATATTTATTTGTTGAATAGAATAACGAATTTATTGAAATATATAAAGCCGTGTTGATTAGAGTTGCGCCATTTTGACATGAGCAATATTTATATCGATTATATTCGTTTTTATAATGAATATAGAAAAGGTAGTGATTTCGAAATATAACGTTTTGAAAATATTATCATTTATATAGCAATGATATGAAATATTCAATTTTGATTTGAAATTGAATATAGAGTTGAAATGGTTTTGAAAACGAATTTAAAACGATTTATAAAATACGTTTTAAAAGGAAAAGGACGAAATATATATAATATATATATATTATATATATAATGGCCTGAATAGAACGCGTCGCGGCAGTTCGTGAATTTCGACCATTGACTTCGAATCGATGTTATGGGAGATCCGACCGTCGGATTCTCCTAAAACCGGAACCGTTGGGTTCGTATCGAAGATAGCTTTCCAATGAATATTAGAAATTTGAAATCTAACGGTTGGATTTGGAATTATGCCCAAATCAAATTTGAAAAAGGTCATTGTAAGTGCAGTTCGATGGCCGTTGATGGAAATCGACTGTACGGGCCTTGATAAAATTATTAAAAATATTGATAATTTGTGAAAATCATAATATATGAATTGGAAAGAACTAGGATGAAAAATTCCACATTTGAAAGGATAAAAATATATTTTTGTAGAAATGAACTAGTTTTGAACTAGAATTAAAATCAATTTATTTTTGAAATAAATAAATTGAATTTGAAAGTGATTTTGAAAATAATCAATATTCCCAATTCGTGAATTGGACTGGAGTTGAATCGAAATTATCTTCGGAATATTTCGATATTGGATTTCGTGACTATGCAGATATTGTTATGGGAGTTTGAAAGATATATTTTATATCATTATTTCCAGTACGATATTGGTTGGTTTCAGGATTTGATATTGAATATAAGCCGGTATATTTTCTATTCAGAGCCTTGTATTTAATATCAAAATGTGATTTGGGTTTGTTGTGAATGGTGTCTTCATTAACACTATTCTTAAGCCAATAGAGGAAAAGATTAAATCTTTCTATTTAGATTTAATGAAGTGTATCAATTAAATAATATTTAATTGGAATTGAATTTGAATTGGTTTTTGGGTTTATCGTGAGCGGTGTTTTGAAAAACACCTGTTCTTTAACCCGATTAACAATAGAATGTGATTTGGGTTTGTCGTGAACCATGTTCTAGATGGCATTAGTTCTTTAACCTAGTTAAAGACAGGATATTGATTTTTAGGAAGATTAAAACTAAGTGGAGTTTTAATGAATCTTTAATTAGATTGAAATGTGAATTGATAATTTAAATTATCAAATCTGAAAGGTGATCGAGAATGGAGTACCACCAGTTTTGCTCCAAAGCGATAGTTAAATCTTTAATTAGATTTGAACGTGAAATGGTAATTAATTTTACCGATAACACCGTGGTGTTAGATATGGAGTATTACCAGTTTTGCTCCATGGGATGAATAGGTTGGGATTGGGAAATAAAATAAATAATTACTTCGGTGTGGTTCGCTAATCCCGACTAGTTTGGAAAACCATAATTTGGTTTGAGATGATATCCAAAGGAAGATTAAAGAATGAATTTAGAAGGATTTATCTTGGATAAAATTAATGGGAACCTTTCCCTAAGAATGTGATTTTGTGAATAAAAGAACATTCTGAATTGGAATGAGGCATTTGTTGTGTTTGTGTAACATTTGTTTATCATATACGTGGGTTATTCAGAAAGGCCGGGTTAATATCCATTCTGAATAACCGATTCGACGAGATGTCGAAGATGAAGACGGTGGTTGAAGACCGGAAGTCTTCACATCGTTTGGGTGATTACTGATGATCTCGATTGGGCCGTACACCCAAGATGAGGGAAACAGTTAGTGATCGTCTAGACGTACTTTGAGATGGATGGATATGCGAGGAAAGTGCCTCCGGTTTCGTTCAGACCCAGAACGAACTTGTAAATGGATTGTGTGTCTGACATTGGATTTTATTCTGTGTTGATTGATCTCTATTAAATATACATCTGTTTGGCGGCAGAGAATTTATTCTCTTGCTTAACGCACTTCTCTGAGACGTACGAGCTCAGAGGTTGTATATCGATGGACATCAGTCGCATGGAGTGAATTGCCAGTGTGGCACGCGTAAGTGGCAACTGATCAAGGCTTCTATTGAAAAGCAAAGTCTTGTGGTTGATGATCAAAGCACGGCCTGTGTGGCGTAGCTTTGTGTATAACGTGAATTCGCGAGCCTCACACCTCGGTATGAGTCAAAAACGGGATAGTGACTGCAGGGAGAGCACGACGTTTCTTTCTAGCTAGGGTGGTGTCAGTGACCTACCAGCCCTGACATTTATATACTTTTCACCTGTGTGGTTGTTGGATACGAGGCGCCTCGGATATAGGTCTGTAAGGACCGGGAAACGTGTGTTCAGGAATAATTAATCCTCAAAAGTAAGAGAGGACCGGCCCTGAAGATCCAAGGATCAGAGTGGGGTCCTGAGGCATTTGCTAGAGTGTCTCGAACGCGGAGAGGAGCTTGCCCCTTGCCTTGACTCATGATGGAATCCAATTTCCAATACGTGATATTGCGGTATAAATTGTAGAAATAGTATGGCGACATGATAGATGGTACCCATGTCGCCTATGATTGATATTTATGATTGAAATTGTTTTGACACTATGCACTTATAATAGTATCAAATGATTTGTTTTACACGTACCAAGCATGTTTGGCTATTATAAGGGAAAACCCTATCCTCCGGCTTGCGTTGCATTGTGTGATGGGACCTGGGTCTTATAATAGCTTCATTTTTCCAAAAAGCATTGCGCTGTTTTGTTATATGCACTAGTATTCTTGGGAGGAAACCCGTTCCGTGTTATACGGCGTGGTCCCTTGAATTACTCTCTTTAAAAGTAAAGTTTTAAATAACTGTTTTAGTTCTCACACCAGTCCCATGACTGACCTGGAGTTTATCGTTTTAACCTAAACTCTGGGTGCCCTTATTTTCGACACGGACAGCTAGTAGTTTTGGTTTTGCAGATTTATATTCACAGGGTCCTGATTTACAGCTGGAACGATGCTCGGAAAGCTCTGTATCCGTGCATTACTTCTAGTTGTGCTTTTGTATTATTTTCCGCTGCGATGTATTTAAATGTAATCTAAATCTCTGATATTATTCGAATTTATTTTATTCATTTATGCTCTGTATATTCTTGTATCTGATGGAATTGTTGTAATAACAATGAAATGTTCTTCTGTCTGCGTTCCAATTTGTCCTGTCCTCAAAAGTATCCGGGCTTTCCTTCACGGGGAAGTTACGGGTTTTACATAAATGATGCTTCTTGTGAAGCAAAGTCATTGGCTTTGAAGCGAACGACTTCTAAACAGTTGATTCACTTCCACTTCCCTAATGTAATGCGAATCGAAACAATAAATAAAGGAGTGTTTCACAGCTACATATCTTACTTAAGCGAAGTAGTGCTTCGAACCGAAACAAAAAAGGGTGCTTAGGGTAACAACCCAGAATTTTGGAACCAATTTAAATTTATTTTTAATTGATTTTGTTAGATATTAAATCTTTTAGATGAGTTATTTTGAGAATAAAAGATGAAAATTTTATTTAAAGCAAAGTTAGAACTTATGAATTTATATTAATTATAAAACGAATTCGAAATGGCGTGGTTGTTTGAAAATTTGATTTTAAACTTTGAATGAATATATAGAATTCAATATAATTCAGAATCTGATAGAACAAGAAACGCTGAGATATTTTTAATTGTAATTTTCTAACGAGTATATGAAATTGAGATTTCACTTTATAAATTGTAAGTTATGTCTAAATTAAAATTTAGAATAGTCGCTATGGAATTTAGAATAGTCGCTATGGAATTTAAATATATTTTTTAAAGGTATATATAGGCCGTAGAAAAACTCACATTTGCATATGGAGGAATTTGGACTCGAAACCACTTCTATTGAGTACAAAATGCCGTTTGCATGTTCGAAAACTATAAGCATCGATACCTTTGGAGTTGGAGAAATTTTGGTCTTTTTCATTGGATATAAGACCAAAATATCACTTTTTGCATTTGGAAAAATCTGGACTCGAAACTACTTCCAGTGAGTTTGAAATGTCGTTTGCATGCTCCAAAACTATAAACTTCGTTATGTTCCGAGCTTTGGAGTTTTGGCACTTGGGTTGGGTCTTGATTTGGCTAAACCTAGCTCATCATATAATCCCAAATCAGCCCCTCCTCTTTACTCACTTCCTCACTTCATCAAAAATAGAAAAATGGGGATAGGGAATGGGAAATTAAAATTCCCTAAACCTAGTTAATCGTAGGAGCTCCAATTCTTGTTGTAATCGAGTGTAGAAGCTTAAGTAAGCTCCTCTTCATCTTCTCCATCTTCTCCTACTTACTTCCTCTTTGATTTCTAAGATTTCCTATGACCTAACTCTTCGGAAATTCAATTATATGTGTTTAGATTGAGGATTAGCAAGCTATGTTAGAAGAGAGATCATTCTAGCTTGTCATCGGATCGATTCCTTGCTTCTAACCATCAAACGTGAGAACTTTGTTAGTTCTTAATGTCTATGCTACAAGTTATTGGCTTATAAAGTGTCAATTAAGTTCATTTAGAGTTATGTGTATGCATATGAATTGGTAAGATAAGTATGAACTTTCCGGTTCATTAGTTTTAGTTTCATTCAATTGGAATTTCTTATTTAGATTGTTCATACAATCAAATGCACATACCAGAAGTTGTCTTAGCGATATTGTGAAGTTCTGTTGTCGCACCGGCAAGTTCAAAGACTTCACAATTCGCTTATATCGCATTGGATAGCTATGGTTAGAGAATTTGCTCATTTTAGAATATATGATCGAAATCGTAGCAATCTTATGTATATATGTTTGTGCATGTGTTCTTGAGTTGTTTCGACGAGCTTACGAGGCCTCATTGTCATCTAACTCAAGTGCATAGCCTCCATGGTTCGCCGGAAACGATTCAAGAAAGAAAAAGAAAAAAAAGTCTAAGGGGGCTGATTAATAGCTACCAGTCGACTGGTCCAAAACAGACCAGTCGACTGGTAAAGAACTGTGCAGAAACCCAGTTTCTGACCAGTCGACTGGTCAGAAATGGACCAGTCGACCTCGATCTCCAGTCTAGATTCATCCAAGCTCTTTCCCAGCCCCGAATTGTTTGGACTCCGTTTGTGACTTTTCAATTTCTATAATTCACAAATTTCAGCAGCCGACTTTTACGAAATCGTTTTACAAATCATTAATTAAAGAATGACGGAGTGGAAACCAATAGTGAGAATTCTCTCACTCAAACTATTTTTACAGTTACTATAGTTGTGACTAAATATATATTGATTGCGTGTGGTTTCATTATTTGTTTGGTCCTTGATGGATGTTATAGTTTTAAATGTTATCATCATTAAACTATGAAAATATTGGATAAGTTCAGATAGATTGTGATGTAAACCCCACACAGGTATTGGGACGATAATTTTACACCTCACCCAAATATGCAAATAATAATCATTGGTTGTTGATTGAAAACCCCACACGGGTCTGGGGATTATAATAACTTCACACATCTCGCTTGTATTTAGTTGTATGTCTATCGATGGATGGACAGGCTGTAGTAAGCGTTATTTAATTATTTAATGCCTATACAGTTGTAGATTACACTCTGAATGTGAATTGGATATTTAATAGTTGTTCATCACTATTTTTGAATCCATGCGATGAATGGAATCCATATAAATAAATTATATGGTAATTGATTGAGTCACATTCCGGTCCAGAATATAAACAAATATTTTGATATTATATTCAGTGAAGAATCAAAATATAATTTTGATGCCCCATTTTGGATGGGCACGAAAAAAATGAAATATGAAGCCGAGTTAAGCTAGTAAATGCCATTTTAACTCGAACGGAGTTTTCTATCGATTTCATTTATTTTTATAATGAATATCAAGAAAATGGATTTCAAAATTTGATGTTTTGAAGTTATTATTATTTTGATATGATAATAATACAGGAAGTTCGATTTTGATTTAAAATTGAAATGGAAGTTGGAATCGTTTTAAAACAAATTTGTGAACATTTTGTAAAATACGTTTTAAAAAAAGGAAATCGGTGAAATGCATTATATATATTTAAATGATTTGGATAGAACGTGTCGCGCAGCGACAGTTCACGAATTTCAACCATTAACTTCGAATTTGCATAACGGGAGATCCGACCATCGATTCTCCTAAAACCGGAACAGTTGGGTTCGTGTCGAAAAGAGATTTCGAGTAATAATAAGAGATTTGAAATCTAACGGTTAGATTTTAAAATACGTCCAAATCAGTTTTGGAAAAAGGACGTTGTGGATGCAGTTCGTTGGCCGATATTGGAAACCGACTGTGAGGGCCTTAATAAAATTATTAAAAATATGAATAAATGGGGTTTTGGGTTTGTCTTGAATGGTGTCTTTAATAACACTATTCTTAAACCCAATTAAGAAAAGAGTTAATCTTCTTACCAAGATTTAATGAGGTTTTCCAATTAATTAATGTAATTTGAATTAAATGGTAATTGATTATGGGTTCATTGTGAGCAATGTTTTGAATGACATTAGTTCTTAAACCCGACTAACATTGAAGTTAAGATTTGGAATTTATAAATCTTAATTTTAAGATTTTAATCGTTGAATGGAAGATGATTTTTGGATTTATCGTGAACTAGGTTTTAAAATGACATTGGTTCTTTAACTCAGTAAAGACGTGATTAATTTTCCTAAAGTTGAATATAATTAAGTAATGATTTTTGAGATTAAAACTAAATGGAGTTTTAATGAATCTTTATTTAGACTGAAATGGGAATGAGGTAAGTAAATTTACCGAATTCAAGAAATGTCGAGAATGGAGAACCATCGGTTTTACTCCATGCGATAGTGAAATCATTAATTAGATTTGAAACGTTGAATGATCATTAATTTTACCAATAACACAATGGGTGTTGAATATGGAGTACTACCTGTTTTGCTCCATGGGATGAATAGGTTGGGATTGAGATAACAAAATAAATGATTACTTCGGTAAGGTTCGCTGATCACGACCAGTTGATAACCCTTAATTTGGTTTAAGTTGAGAAAGGATATTAAAAATCTTTTGAAATGATTGTTGTATATGACGTAGTTGTATACACAATTATATGATATTTGTTTGATGATGACAACCAAATAAATATATTTTTTAAGTGTGTTTGTTACTGACTGTTATTCTATATCACAGACAGAAATATAATATTTATATTTATATAAAATACTAATGGACAAGAATTAAATATTCAAACAATATTTTATTAAATATAATATTTTATTTCAACAAGTCAAAATAGTACAAATTTATAAACTCCACTATTTCAACACTTCACTGATAATTTTCATTTCAAGACATTTCAGTACATAACTCCTCACTACAACACTCAACACTCAGTTGTACATTTTGCATCTATACATACATTTACTGTTACATTTACATTCACTGACACTACAATGTCTTCTGTCTTCATTCTTCACTGCACAGTCAGTCCAGTCTTCATGCATACCTGTCATATGAAACACACACACACACGGTACTCTACAATACAAATAAATTTGAATACATATGCGAATATAAATTTTA
The DNA here is from genome assembly GCA_030737875.1 of Allium sativum. Classification (NCBI taxonomy): domain Eukaryota; kingdom Viridiplantae; phylum Streptophyta; class Magnoliopsida; order Asparagales; family Amaryllidaceae; genus Allium; species Allium sativum. The sequence continues at coordinate 614,130,912 of CM060926.1, forward strand.
TTTTTAAAATTTTATTTGCCTCAGTTTTCTAGTGTATTTTCTCATCATTTTTCATGACTTGATCTGATATGTATATACCCACTGATCAGCCTCAACACACTACATCAGTTTGCAGATCAGAACCAGAAACTGATTTTGAACAGCCTCAACGCAATGTAGTGGTTTGCTGATAAAGTTTCATTTGGATAGTCACACGTGTATACACACATGTATACACACACATACGTACATATATACACATATGTATACATGAATACAGACATGGTCGAGCAACATGAAAGTCCAAAATATCACATGGTATTCAAGTCAACAACAAATTTGCACAACAACATGGTCGAGGGAATTCAAAGTAAACATGGTGTAATGTAAATGTGTATACATGGAAATGGTGCACAAATTTTCAATACACACAACAAACTAGAAAGACCAAAATATAACTAGACATGGATGGCACTGGAAAAAGAGATGAACACAACAAGAAAGATGTTTCAACAGTATGATGATAAAAGGATTTAAAAAAAGCAAATGAACAAAAACAGAAAACATATTTTATTTTTGGAAAATTAGTCTTGTATATGCAGATACAAATGGTTAATGGTGTGACAAGAGTTTATTTGGTTCCAAGAATTCAGTGATCAAAATTTGGGGCAAGAATAGTTCAAATATGTTTCCATTTTTACTCCAAAAATTTATTCCGGAGTCACGGCTGAGATGAGATTCCAGAAAAGCAATATTTGATTAAAAATCATTCATGGGTTCTCAGTACTGTTAAGAAAATACTAATTTATATTTGGCAAAGTTTTAACATGACAATTTATTTCTAGAAAGTCAAATTGTATCCTTCCAAATTTGGTCTATATGTCTTCAGAAAGTAACAAAACAGTTCCACAAATTTTAAGCACGCAACTGTTTCCTGAAATGACTCCATGGCATAATATCAAGGGGGACACATTTCAAATTTGTTTCCAAAAAATTCACAAAATAGTTTTTGGAAAGATTTTATTGTGGCAACAGATTTCTTCTTGCCTGAAAACCATGCATAATTCAAGGCAATTTGAATGCAGAGCAAAGCATTACAAAACGTGCAACAAATTCATACCATCAATATTCATGTTGTAGTGACCCGTATTTTAGCAAGATAATAATTTATTAATTTAATTATATAAATAGTGATTTAGAGAATTAAATGGCTGTTAATTAAATAATAGTGAATATTTAATTAAAATAATAAATTAAATAATATATTCAATCCAGAAATAATCAAAAATATTGGACATCACAATATTCTGTGAACGGGGTCATCCCTAAGATGTAATTCAGCTTAGAGTTGAATTATATTGACGAATATATTCAATCGACGACAGTTTGAACGTATAATTATATTATAATTAAAATCGAGCTTGAAATGGCGCTGCAGTTCGTAAATTGGCGATTCGAACTTCAACTGAATGTGCAGGATTCGTTTTAAGTCGGATTTCTATGAAACAAGAAACGTGTGGAGCTGGTGGAGTATATTTTTCTAATGGAAGAGAAAAATCTGGATTTCGTCGTGTAGATTTTGATTTACGTCCAAATCAAATTTCAGAAAAGTCACTGTGAAATTCCTTTATAATTTGTAATGCTTTATATACGTTATAAAAGGATTTTTCAATGTAAATTGAATATCGATTCAATCTGGACTCGGAATAGCAAATATATATTTTCCTGGAGCTGTATGATATTCCTCGGTAATTATATACGACAATATCAATTTATTTATATTTAATTTAATTTAATTTAAATATATTTATATATTTAAACGGTCTGTTCAGCGCTTTAAAAATAGCCACTTTTGCAAACGAATTCGGAATTCGACGAAACCATTTTCGTTGGATCCGCAATGTCAAATAGTTGTTAGATTCCAAGTTTCATGATTTTTAGAGTCAGTGTGTGACCGTAGGGATTTTTAGAGTGAGAAACAGTCAGTATTTCGACAGTTAAAAATACGCTGTGTGAGCAAACAGAGTCGGAATTCGACGAAACCAGTTTCGTTGGGACCGTAATATAGAACTGCAGCTGCATGCCAGTTTTCGTGATTTTTGGGTATTGTGTGTGACCATGGGGATTTTTAAAAGACAGATATAAAAAGCGTTGGATAAAAATTGAAAATAAAATTCAATATAAAAATAATATAAAATTCCTATATAAACACCCCAACATTCCTAAACCCTAAAATATCTCATCTCAAAGTCAACAGACAAAACATTCCGCCGCTTATTCTTTTCTCAGTAAAAGTTTCGACCTTCACCAAAAAGAAAATCAAAGAAAACAAATCAAAATAAAAAGCTAAAATGCTAAAACAAATTCGGTTGATCTCCATTTGGTATGAGTTGACCTTCATATGGTTTGTGTTGAGTTCGACGATCATTTGGGGGTTCACGGTTTTATCACGCAGGATTAGGGTTCGACATTTGAGGGGATTGAAGCATTCGAGCGAGGTTCTAAAGTCGGATTTGGATTCGTGGAAGTTGATACCACTGGCTCGCTGAGTTCTGAAGGGTGCGATGCAGGTTCTGGTGGTTCGACGGTCAGCAACAGGCCGAGATCGAGTTCTGGAAGGGGTGTCGAGTTGGGTGTTTTAGTGGTGGATGTGAAGAGCTTGTGAAGAGGAATGAAATGGTGGTGGTCTCGCTCGGGGTTGGTGGCCAAGGCAGCGGAGTAAGGAGGTCAACGGTGAGGTCAAACGGTGAGGTAATATCTGAACTCGCGAATTACAAATTGGGGAAGAACATTTGTTTCGGGTTTTCCATGAAAGGACCTAGTCCTTTGAGTGGGGTATGAAATGAAAGCGGAGAGAAAGGAGTTGAATGTGGTAATTCCAGTTTAACGATTCATGAAGTAGAAGGGAGGATATATGGTGGAAGAAGGACTGGAATTTGCTGTGAACCGATTTTGGGAGTAGCGAATTGTAAGGGGAAGGGAGGAAGAAGGGTCAGCCGATATTTAAGTGTTCATGGGCCAAGAAATTTGAGGGTGAGGCCTGTTAAAGAAAAACAAATGCTTAGTTTAAATTTGATTTAAATATTGTATTAACGATAAACTTTAATATCTCGGTCATACATTATCAGATTTTCGAACGGTCGGTCGCGTTAAGATCGTATGGACGAGAGCTTCACAATGAAGCTGACTGGAAGTGGATTCGAGCTCGTATGAATTTATGGCGAAATAAATTGTTTGATTCAAATCAAATAACAGTTTATCGTTCTTTAGCGATGAACTGCAAATGTGAGTAAATCTCACTAACCCTGAACAGTTTATATTTTCATGTTGTATTTTTAGAACTGTTAAATATTGACTGATTGACTGTGTGTTGACCGTTTGATTGAACTGCTAGTCAGTTAGTTGAATTTCTATGTTGATTCTGTTTAACAGAATATATCATATAGAACTGAAAGTGATGTTGATTTTATTGTATAACATCTGTGGATGCAGGGAAAACAGGTTGGAGGAATCCGACTGGATTCCTCAACAGTTATTTTATTGTTTTCATATATCATGATATATGACATGATTTATAATCTTTTGTTGATTATATGTGTATGGACGATGTTGGACACTGTAACTTGATATGTTAAACAACATGACATACCGGAATATTGAAAAGAGAATATTTATAAATAGAATATTTATAAATAGAAATATTTATAAATGGAATATTTATAAATAGAGAATATGTTTAAGTGGAATTATAAATGAAGGGAAAACTTTATAAATGGACTATTTATAAAGTGAATTATTTATTTAGAATAAATAGATAAGATACTATAAAATGGATTATTTATTTGTTAAATAAATTAAATATTAAATAGGGATTATTTACTTAGAAATAAATAGGAGATATTCAAAAAGGAAATAACTGCAAATCAATTTCTTTTTGAATGGAAAGGCTTGTGTAGCGGTTTGGGGATTTTCCCGATGCTCCCGGTACAAAGGAGGTTATGGCGAATTTTTCCGGGGATTTAAGGAGATAGAATATTTTTAAGAATAAAATAGAAAAGGAGAATATTTGTAAAATATTTACAAATAGAATAGAAAGACGAATATTTGTAAAACATTTACAAATAGAATAGAAAGAGGAATATTTGTAAAATATTTACAAATAGAATAGAAAGAGGAATATTTGTAAAACCATTTACAGATAGAATTGAAAAGGAAATCATTTGTAAAGTGAAGAACCGTTACTAAAAGTAAATCTTTATAAATGAATAAACGTTGTTAAAAAGGATATCCTTTTAAATGGATAAACGTAAATAGAAAGGAGTTAATCAGTTAGAGTTAACCTGTTAGAGTTAACCAGTTAGAGTTAATCAGTTAGAGTTAACCAGTTAGAGTTAATCAGTTAGAGTTAACCAGTTAGAGTTAATCAGTTAGAGTTAACCAGTTAGAGTTAATCAGTTAGAGTTAACCAGTTAGAGTTAATCAGTTAGAGTTAACCAGTTAGAGCTAATCAGTTAGAGTTAATCAAATAAGTGTTAATCCAAATGAGTTGCCATCTCGTACGACTGCTAGCGTAATTCGCAGGGCTGCAGATAGCCTAAGGCGGTCGGATGTTTCCTGAGGGAATCAGGCGTAACCATTGTGATCGCTGCGATCTAGAGTCAAGCGAATGGAGATAAATCGAATATTAGCTATTCGAATATAAAGTTAAAACAGACATAGTTATTCGAATATAAGTTAATCGAATATTAGTTATTCGATAGAAGTTAAATAAGTCGAGTTAATTAAGTTAAGTTAGTCAAACTGAGTAATCCAAAAGAGTTAGTCGAATGTTAGTTATTCGAATAGAGTTAAAGGAGTTAGTCGAATATTAGTTATTCGAATAGAGTCAAAGGAGTTAGTCGAATGTTAGTTATTCGAATAGAGTTAAAGGAGTTAGTCGAATATTAGTTATTCGAATAGAGTCAAAGGAGTTAGTCGAATGTTAGTTATTCGAATGGAGTTAAAAGAGATTATCGAATATAGTTTATTCGAATAGAGTTAAAGGAAAGGAGTTATCGATTTTAGTTTAATCGAAAGGAGTTATCGATTAGTTTAATCGAAAGAAGATTTTCGAGTATAGCATATTCGAAAGAAAGAGATCGAATATAGTTTATTCAAAAGAGAGAGATTTCGAATATAAGTTATTCGAAGAGAGATAATCGAATATAGGTTATTCGAAGAAGAGTTAATCAAATAGAGATTGCTCGAAAGGGAGTTATACGTCGAATTCGATTATATTGAATTCGGGAAAGTATTATTTACTTTCCGGTGTTTAAATCAAGAGTTATTTATTTATAAATAAATTGGAGTAGGTTAATTATTCACACTAAAGAATAAATGTTATAATTGAAGTTAGATACCTCGAAAGTAGGGATTATAACGTTATCGTTATAATCATTGTTTTCAATAAAGAAGTGGATTCGTAAATTGAATCCGAGAGTTACGTAAAGAAGTTGTTAAAGGTTTAAAAGATAAACTATTACTATTTCGAAGTTATAACGTTGTTCAGTTAAGGTCTGAGAGGTAATTATACCCCAACTTGATTGACTTCCTTCTTAACTAAGGAATGGTAAGGGTTGATAGTGAATGATGGTTAAGTGAATTTAATAAATGAATTGAGTTGGCATAGCGATGTTTATTAAAACATCAGTTTAAATACAATAAAGGAACTTTGGAAATGTTTTCCAAATAAGAAATCATAAATGTTTTCTAATATAGAAAACATGAAATGGAAATGTTTTCCATTGTTAATAAAGTATATGTTCTAAAAAAAAATAAGCAATTTTTGAATATAGGGAAACAGGAGATAAGTTAAGTAACGAACTAAAGAGATAAATGTTGAATGATGATTGATTGATATAATTTCCATCTGGAAATAATATCGTTGTTTGCACACGAGTTTTTCTTTGATAGTTAAATCACAGACTATCAATGTTTTGACCATTTTAACGTTGTTAATATGGAGAGACCGGTTGGATTTTTATCCGAAGAACCACTCTGTATTGACATAAGCGTGCGAATCATATATGCCAAGGAAAATTGAAGATGAAGTAAAAGTACAAGGGCTATTGTATAAGTCTTAGATAACAGTGCCTAAGATGGATGTACTGAATAGTGTCTTCGGTTTATCCAGTCCCAGGACAACTTGTATGGACGAATTTCTGACAGAGTATTCCTAACGAATCATATATGTTGATCTCTTCAACGTATTACGTTTGGTGGCGGAGGAATTCGTTTCTCTTAGCTTCATACCCGTGATACCGTTAGGGAAATCGATAATGATTTGGCGGGTATGACGATGTGGTATTCCAAGTAAATGAAGATATGATATGAAAAAGATATGCGTAGCTTCTAGCCTCACATCCGGTAAATGACAGAAATCGGGCAGGCAGCATGGCTAAGTCGGTCGCACCGAAGTAGGGTGTATAATCACCTATCTAGAGAATATTCATTTGCTTCTTTAATCTATCAATGTTGTCCCATATATATATACGGGAACGGTTGCTGATCTCAACCGTTGGTGATGTACATTCGATACACTCAAGCGAAATGAGTGGTCGGTCATGTGTGGCTGAGTTGCAAGATGTTCTTGCTGAACTCCAGTGTATCGTTCCTAGAGTACACTGATCGGAAGGTGGTTCCATACCTTGTCATAGTTGGAAATCCATTACCCAATACGTGCTTGCGCTTTTGATTATATACTATACATGTAGTAACGTGAGATGCAAGCGTTTCTGCTAGATTGATATTTATTTGTACTTAGACATTATTATAATATCAGAATGATATTGCTTTGCAAAGTTATTTGGATTCTCATAAGGGAAAAACCCGTTCCGTATTCACGGCGTGGTCTTATGAGATATCATATACCTGTTTTAAATGATTTGAGTTTATTCACACCAGTCACATGACTGACCCGGAGTTTATTTTGTTTTCCCTAAACTCTTGGGTGCCTAAATTTGTACGGGCAGTCAAGTAGTCAGGATTTACAGGTATACTTGAAGAGCTTGGAGCAGGAGGCTTCAACAGTCGATAGCTATTATTTATTCCGCTGTGATGTTATGTGTTGTACTCTGAAATGGTATGTATATACAGTTATAACTTTGTATTTCAAAAGTTATGTTATATTTTATTCGTTCCGCTGTGAGATTCGTGTTACTCTGATGATGTTGTATGTTCTTCTTCTTCTTCTTCTATTCTAAGTTTCTATCTTATCTATCCTCACCCTCTGCCTTCTTTCTATTAGTTTCTTGACTTTCCAGTGTAATTTGGGGTTGGACTTGTGTTTTTGGTCAGCTCAAATTCCCCCGGATTTTCGGGTCACTACACATGTACACAATGAATGCTCTAAATGATATTAGGAAATTTGCAGTGGGACAGTAAATCATTTAATTTCCAGAAATCTTCCTTATATTTTTGGCAAGGTGTGAACAATGACAAAAATCATGCATGTGAATCTTTCATTCAAGAAATTGTATCCAGAATGCTGAACTTAAATTTGAGCTTAAATCATGCAAGAGGAGACGCTGATTTAAACATGGGAAAACAAATTTTTAGCAGTCATTATTGAGCATAATTCATTTTGAAATTTTTTTAGAAATGCACAACAGTTTTTGGCAAGTTATCAATCCATATGCAACCAGCATTGATTTTCAGGAAAAGCATAAAAACAAAATTAGAAAGAAGCTATCACCAAATTTATTGTTTTCCAGAAACTCCAATTTCTTATCAAGGATGCATTTTTTGGCAAGTCAATCAATTTCTTTTTGGAAAAACCAATTTGTAACACCCCGTATTTTCTATGAACGTATAAGTAACAAATCAGAGAATAATTAATTTTTAAAATAAGAATAAAGGGAAACAGGTTGAGCCATTGCGTTCGTCTTGAAATTCTGCTTGAAAACAAGTCCGAGTTTTCGAAAAACGGAGTCCGTATGACCAAGTTAGGACCCTCCGAAGTTTCAGGAATTTAAATAAAATAAAACAGCTTGAAAATAAAGCCAGAAATTCGAAATTCAAACCCAGAGAAGGCTGGCGGGAAAATTCCCGCCCATATACCTAGGTCGACTGGGGAGTCGACCCCCCCAACCAGGTCGATTGGGGAGTCGACCCCCCCAACCAGGTCGACTGGGGAGTCGACTAGGGTGTCGACCTCCCCATGACCAGGTCGACTAGGGAGTCGACCTGCTCCCAAAACCCAATTTTTGAACCTGGTTCATTCTGATGTGTTCGGTCTCGTTTTCTATCTAGATTCGTCCGCCTAATCCTATATAAACAGCCCCTATCCTCATTTTCTCTACACAATTTCATTCTGTCTATATTCTGCCTCTGTTCTAATTAAAAATAAAAATGGCGTCCCTACTCTGCTGGAATCAAAACTTGGACTGATGCATCTTCTTCCAACCTAAATAGAATTAAAAGCTAAATCAAATCTTAAATCAAAGTTTAAAGCTACGACAACAATTAAAGAGGAGTAATTCAACATTTCTGCATCAACAACAGTTTATTATCCTTTCTTAAAACCACGAAAGGCAAGTACAGTTATTTTCCGCTATAAACTGTAACTATAATTGTAAATCTGAATTTGAGGTTGTGTACGTTCTATTCTGATATATTTTATTCTGTATCTCTTTGTTCTTTCTGTTCTATAGCCAGGCTACCACGAGCCTACGCCACATCTCATAAGAGATTAACGCACGAACGCTAAATTTTGGGACAAATAATAATGCATAATTGGACATAGAACTGTTGCCTATGAGACTATTGCCTATGACATTGAATAAGAAACTATTGTGATTAGTCGCCCATGACTATTGTGGTTATTGCTTATAACTATTGTAGTTAGTTTCTTATGCCTATTCCCTTAATGATGTTAGATCTCATATTTAGTATGTAACTTTGCTAGTTTATTCCCATTCACTGTTATGTACATCGAGCCTATAGGGCCATTTCATGAGTATTTATAGAACTTATGGAAACATGTTATACGGGGATTGGGCGTAGCTTAATTAAGTAAATCTAGCTTAGCAAATATGTTGGCATAATCTGAGTTGGCTATAATAGAGAATGATTTACATGTGTATTAGTCTTGGACATAAATGGTGAACTAGAATATTAAATCTAGTTTTGACATGAACTATAAATGGGAATATTAAGGCTAAAATTTGGGGCATATATTGTATTATGAATTATGAATTATGACCTTGATTTAGGCATGTAAGTTTAGGCTAAATTTATGATTGGGCAAGATATGTAAATAGAGTTTTAGATATATATACATATAATCTGTTATCTGCTAAATCTGTTAAATTGCCTAATCCGTTATCTGCTAAATCTGTTGAATTTCCTAAACTGCTAAATCTGTTATCTGCTAAATCCGTTGAATCGCTTAAACTGCTAGATCTGCTACATATTGAATTGTCTGATCTGTTGAAACTAGATAATGGTAATCTGGGTATGGAAATTCGTAGGCTCGACCTAAGATTTAGTAGAACATGGAAATTTGATTAATCTATTATATCTTATGAAGAAGTTTAATCTGTTAAATAAACAGAATTAGTTTGATATATGAAAAATCTGTATTGGAATGAATTGGCTATGACACGAGGTTAGACTCTATTTGCGGTAGAAGCCTGCCCGGAACCAACCGGCTTAACCAGCGACTGCAAACTGTCAGTCTAATGTGAGAGGTCATAGGCATAACTAAAATATGCTTAGACACAAGGTTAGTTCTGGCTTGTGGTGGAAGTCTGCCCGGAACCGCCCGACATATCCATCGGCCACAAGCTACCGACCTAATGTGAGAGGTCTGTGCATTAATATTTAATTAATGCAAATCTGGGATAGATATGATGTCTAAAACGTGTTGGGTGGATAGGGTTAAACAAATTGGACTAATGAATTTAACAAACCCGTTTCGTGAATCTGTAGGCCCAATTACAAAGTTAGACAAATCTGTAAATCCGTATATCTGATCCGTTAGTCTGATCTGTGAACTAGTTGATCTGAACTCTGTATGTCTGAACTTGTAAACAAGTTAATCTGAAATCTGTTAGTCTGGGGACACAAGGATAGGAGGAAATTACCTGTGTCATCTGTTGTTTGGGACCCATATTAGTCAGTAACCCTTTCTGGTATCAAAATTTTGACCCAACAGTAGATAGGGTCCGGGCACGCTTACTGAACTAATTATAAGCGGTTCATTCTGATAATGGCGAGGGGTGTTGATGGTGCGTTCCAACCGGGTCATGTGCGTGCATGGATCCCGGTCTGCCTCTGAGGATGTAAGACGCCGTGACATCTGTAAATAGGTCTGTGCCAATTGGTTGTCACTTTAGGGAGTGATACACCCTACTGTGGGGCCGACACAGGGTATTTATGTATTAGGGAGCCGATTGCTTGGGGTAGGGTTTTGGGGTACACTTAGTTATGTCTGTTTCTGTTGGTACCGTCTGTTTCTGTTGGGTGGCAACACCTGTTTGTTTCTGCGTGGTACCGTCTGTTCGGGTGGTAAAGGCCCATTTACTAGTGTACACCTAATTCTACAATCTGTTTATGTCTGTTTCTGTTCGGGTGATAAAGGCCCATTATTAGCATTCTGTTTCTGTCTGTTTCTGTTGGGGTGGTAAAGGCCCATTACTAGCATTCTCTTCTATGGAAATTATTCTGTTCCCGTTTCTGATTCAGTTTAGACATTAGGGTGACACCTAATCCTGTTATACTAGTATTAGTGTAGAGAAATGAAAAGTAATATTATTTTGATTCTTCTGTTTAACCTAAGTACATCTGCTGCTCCTGTTACTGTTATCTCTTATCCAGCTTATTTTCATGTCATAATTATTATTATCTGTTCATATGCTGAAAGTCACTGGACTTGCCAGACTTTATGTCTGACCTTGCTTGTTTTCGCCCCTTTTTCTTCCGTTTGTCCCCCCGGTTTTTCAAGGAGGGAACACTTTAGCTTGATCCGGATTTCTTCTGCTTGAAGTACATAGAGTGCTTAAAGTATGGCTTGACTCCTTATGGCAGCTTCTGTGGGGATTATGATTTTAAAGTTTTGTACTCTGATGACTTTCGGAACAAGACTGATATTTATGTACTTGAGTTTTTGGTAAAGATGTAACCATACTGATTTCTGTTTTCCGCTGTAATAAAGTTATAATTTCTCAAGTATTGTTTATCTGTCTTGAAATTTTCTGTTCTGTTTACTAAAATGCTCCACCAAAGTTAAGGCATTCCCTTAGTGAGTGTCCTTAACGAAGGTGGGGTGTTACACAATTCGATAATTTATAGAAGGAAACAATTCAGAAAACATGCAAGGGAAGTCATTTATCTGTTTCCAGATTTAAGCAGAGAAATTCACAATCAAGCAATTTCACTCAATGTCGAGAAATCAAAGAGGAACCAAAAAGGGAAAGCAACAATCAAACAGCCAAGTCATTCCTATGAAATCAGAGAGCAATTTTAGGATTTTATTATCCTATATTACACCGTTCTCATCACTGGCATTTTCCTTTCGAAACCATAAAAACCTCGCAAGCAATTCAAATCCAGAAAATTCAGAAAACTCACGGTTTTCGATCACAGAAGTAAAACTCCAAATCGGTGAAGAAAGGAGCACCAGCAGTCAATCAAGAACATCAACAAGAATTCGAGAATCAGAGAACTAATTTAAATCAACTTTGAATATCGAGATTTGGGAACCAGATAAACCCTAGCATTCTTCTTTCAAGCCTCCATTTTTAGAAGGAGTAAACAATCGGGCAAAAGCAATTGAAGATGGCCGACCTATTTTTGCTTTGGGTTTAGTCAAGCCTAATTATATTAAAAAGGGGGTTTATTTTTTGTTTTTAATTTGTTTATTGCTTTGTATTTGAAGATCAGTCCAATAGTTACTAGAGTCTGTAAAATTCTAGGAAACCAGTTGGTGTGTTAACTGGTAGTTTACTAGTTTGTAAAAACTAGAGTTACTGGTTACGGGGCTGTAATCTATGGAAATCTGATCTAGGGGATTAGATCTGTTTAGGGTTTTGAGCGTAGGGTTAGAATAGGAGCAGGGATTGCGAGTGTACATAGTCTTGTATGCAGGATCTGTTCTATCACCTAGTATAAACCTTAGGAATGCAGTAGTAGGCAGGATTTTGCCAAAGCTGGGTATCTCTATGTGTTATTTCCTTTCTGCTTTTCATTTCTGTTGTATTCTGTGATCTTTTTATTATTTGATATCCTATCAGTTTTTTTAATTCAGCGAAAAACTGTGAAAACCCCTATTCACCCCCCCCCCCCTCTAGGGTTATTCTAGATCCAACAAGTGGTATCAGAGCAGGTATTTCTTTAACTCTAGAGTCACGGGTAACCCTTGTTGTCAGTCCATAGAGAGTCAGTCCAGTTCAAGTCCAACTATTTTCGATGGAACAAGTTTTTCAAACTGGAAAATCAAAATGGAATTTTATTTAAAATCTGTCAATATTAAATGTTGGAATAGTATTATAAATGGGTATGATGTTGTAAATAGGGTTGATATTGAACTTAATTTATGCGCTACTCATATTTTATATTCATATATTGATGATGTACAATATAGCCTTATTTCCCATTGTTTAACTGCGCAGGAAATCTGGCAGACTCTCAACGCACTATATGGAAAAACTGACAATAGCTCAAAACCCCAGAAAGTCAATTCAGCTTCAGATTTGTGCTTAAAAGGTTGTATAAATAGAAATTCAGACGGAGACTCAACAGGAAATATTTCCTATAAAGATTTAACTCATCGTCTAAATGGTTTAACTGAATCGGTTGAGAATCTAAAATCTAAAAATAAACTTCTGAAATTTGAGAAGCTTGAGTTGATCTGCAAAATTAATCTTTTGGAATCAAAACTCAAAAACGTTAAGAAGTCTTCAAATTCTAATTGCAAAAATTGTTTAAATTTGAAAAATGATCTTGTTCTTCAAAATAAAAATATTCAAAAACTTGAGAATGAAATTCTGATCTTAAAAGAGAACAAGATAGAGCTTGAAAGCACAAACAATTGTTTGCAAAAAGAATTTGAAAATTTTAAAACGACCGAAAATTCGAAATATATTTTTGCTGAAAATCAAAGCTTGTTGAAAATTGAGTATATTCTGAATGAGCTAGAAATTGGGATTGAAAAACTCAAGAAATTTGAATCTGAGATTCGAAAACATTTTGAAATTGAAATTTCTGAGTCTCAAACCAAAATTAATTTTCTTAATGATGAAAATTTGGTTTTGAAATCTGATATTGAAAGATGTAAGATCACTAAAAATTGTTGTTCAGATTTAATGAAAGAAAACGGTGATCTTAAAACTGAAATTCAACTACTTGAAACAACATTGACTAAATTTTCTAACGGTGAAAAATCTTTAAATATGTTGTTGAAAAATCAGTTTTCATCAGGAAATAAAAGTGGACTCGGCTTTGGAAAAGATAATGTTTTTGAAAAATGAAATTCAAATGATTTGAAAAGTCCCTCAAACTGCTTTGGAAATAATTGTTTTGACAATTTAAGCTTTGATAATTCCAAAGGATATTTGAATCAAAAGCAAAATGTGAATTTGTTTTGTAACAAACCTTTTAAACATTCTTGGATCCTAAAAGGAAATGAAACTGGCTTAGTTAAGTTTAAACAGATTTGGGTTCCTTAGGGTGCAATGGTTAATTCTGATGGTTTGTTATACAAACAGGTTTGGGTATCAAAAGTGGAAAACTTATTTCAGAGTGGTTTTACAAATTTTGTTAGACCACTTGATTCTCTCAACTGTTAGGTACCAGTGAAGGTTGAGGAACTACTATGCTGAAAAGAGATTGATTTCAAGCTGTTCTATATTTCTGTATTCTTTACAGTTCCTTAGCCAAATCAGTTGAGATAGAGATTCATTTGCTTACATCGATTTCCAGTATAATCTCTAAACTCATCACTGTAAATATTTTTTTTCTATGGTTATTCCTCCTTCTATCCTTTCTGTTTATTTTCTTTTTCTTTTCTGTTTTTGAATTGACACTGCCATATTCTTCTTACTCTGTGCTTTCTTAACTTCCAATTGCATAATTCATTTTTTTTGGAAACTTGCTTCACTTGAATGAAAATCTGATGTTTTAATCTTATCCGGATCTTGAATCTAAACTTGTATATATTTGCAATTATTTTGAAGTTCATTTTCTGTTTTCTGAATTCCTAATAGTGTTGATGTATTCATGTTATATCTTGAACACTGTTAATATGAATTCTAAATTTTTGATGATCTGAAAATTTGGTGAAATTTCACGCACCCCTGCTGTTCTGATTTTCTTCTAATTCACCTTAAAAAAGCTTGAAATAATATATTCATTACAGCACACTGCTATTTATCAGTTGTGATAATTTCATTGATTTTCAGATTGGTTTGGAAATTTTAATCTGTCTTGAATTTCAGTGATACATCTTGAAACTCTTGTTATATTCATGATCAGTATGGTTGAAATTTGTTTATTTGAAATCATCTGAAGTTTTTGATATTTTGAATTTCACACACCTCCTAAATTTGAAATTATCAACCTTGTGTGAATAATTCTTTATATCTCAAAATTAACACTAATTCAAGTGATTTCAAATAATTTTTTTTTAAATTTTTGGATCATGAATACCTTTCAAAATTGATGTATATGATCTGAAATTACTCTTGTACTTGTCAGAAATTTTTTGAAAATTCTTTGAAAAAATGGTCTTAAAGCTCATTGTTATTTCATGATTGCTTGATTTGAATATATGTTTGTTTAAAATCATTTGAAATTATTGATTCATTGAATCACACACATATATTTGAATCTGAATTTTTTAATTTGGTGTGATTGATTCATTAAATCCAAATATTCTCATATTTCTTCAAATGATTTAAAATAAACTATATTTTTAATCTTGAATCATGAATCATCTGTTATGACCTTCTGAATTAAATCTGCGGAGCATCTTCTCTTGACAAGTCCATTTTTGAAACTGATCTATGTTGTGTTCTGATTTTTTTTTAAATGCTTTTGAAACTTTATGTATTGGTCAAATCTTCATGCTGCTCTGATAAAAGGAACCATCTCTGATACTGTTTTGAAAATGCTCTCTGGAACTGCTTATTTTGAGTCAAAACTGTTTATTGCTCCGATAAATGAAATTTGTGTGCTTATTTTTGTCCAACTTGTTTTGTGTTTAAAATTCTTTGTTCTGAGATATCCATGCTGGGGTGTGACTAAATTTCTCAATAAAGGAGACTACAATTGGTGTCAGTCCTTCATTTTTATTCCCCATATGTTTTGAATCTTCACATTGTACAAATTCCACACGCTATTTTATGTCCTGTATAAATCATTTTAAATTCATCTTGTAATTGATTTTCAATTTTAAAATTATTTATTGATTATTCATTCAGAAATTGAAATCAATACCCAAACTGAACTGTATTTATAATTCATCAAATTCATTATCAGATTTTGAAATTGTGATGAATTGTGACTGCAGTATATTTCACAACAAGAGGAGATTTTATTTAGATTTTTATGATGGTTGAATATTTATTATAATATCTTTGAACTGACAATTATTTCATGACCATTTTCATTATCTATCATCCTTCTACCATCCATTATGATTTTATATAAATAAGGAGAGTTAATATTTTTCAGAAAATCTTTTCGAATAAATAGTGAAAATATTTATGATAGAAATTGGACTATGTTATGATTCAGAATTAGTGATAGTTGAAAATTTTAAATGATCCCGGTACAGTTGGTCATATTTCATAATATAATTTAATTTAGAAATTTATTTCACAGACTATTTCTGTACCTACCGCATTTCTATCATCCATTTTTGGTTTTATATACTGAGGAGATTTTCATTTTGAAACTGAAAATAATAAATATATAAGTGTGTCTCTAACCTCATTTAAAAATCCAAACTCTGGTCATGTATGGTTAAGGGACAACTTATAATTTAAGGTGCGACTGACCTCATTTAAAAATCCAAGCTCTGGTTATGCGTGGTCAATGTGCTCTTAAATAAAATAAAATAAAAATGTGCTATAAATAGAAATTAATTTGAAATTCTACCTTGGTATGTAAAAACCAGCTGATCAATCCATCTTCTATTATATGGAATGTGTTAATATCTTATGACGTATTATGATTTGTTGATTGATAGCTATTGGGATATGAGAGTATTTGATTTTGTCACTCAAATTGAATTATTAATTATAGTCCAAAACCGTCACTGTTTTTGAACTTCATTTTTATAAAATCTTTTGAAAATAATTGAAATTCATATTTATATAACTCTCCTCATTTTTATAAAATTTATTGTAAATCTATCATTCTACAATGTGAAATATGCCACCTGTTCTCAGTTTATTATGATTTTTGTTTGACTGATTGAGATTTATGATACCCATTCTTCCTCTTAAGCTGAAATTATATTTTTTTAGTCAATTTTCATCTATATTTTAAATTCTGAATCCTTTTGATGATAACAAAAGGGGGAGAATGGGTTGAGATTTTGATTTGTGAGTGAATATTTTATAAATATTTTTAATTTTGAAAATTTATTATTCATTCATTTCACTCATGCACAATTATAGGGGGAGTTGTCTGTTGTATGCGGAGCTAATAAATAGGGGGAATTCAATATTCACTGTCAAACACATTTTGTGCTCGAAATATTTTATTTGTTTTTCCTCATCAAAAGGGGGAGATTGTTGTATATGACGTAGTTGTATACACAATTATATGATTTTTGTTTGATGGTAACAACTAGATAAATATGTTTTTTAAGTGTGTTTGTTACTGACTATTATTCTATATCACAGACAGAAATATAATATTTATATTCTGTATAAAATACTACTGGACAAGAATTAAATATTCAAACATTATTTTATTAAATATAATATTTTTTTCAACAAGTCAAAACAGTACAAATTTATAAACTCCACTATTTGAACACTTCACTGATAATTTTCATTTCGAGACATTTCAGTACATAACTCCTCACTACAACACTCAACACTCAGTTGTACATTTTTCATCTATACATACATTTACATTCACTGACACTACAATGTCTTCTATCTTCAGTATTCACTGCACAGTCAGTCCAGTCTTCATGTGTACCTATCATATGAAACACACACACAGTACTCTACAATATAAGTAAATCTGAATACATATGCGAATATAAATTTTATTTTTAAAATTTTATTTGCCTCAGTTTTCTGGTGTGTTTTCTCATCATTTTTCATGACTTGATCTGATATGTATATACCCACTGATCAGCCTCAAAACACTACACCGGTTTGCTGATCAGAACCAGAAACTGATTCTGAACAGCCTCAACGCAGTGTAGTGGTTTGCTGATAAAGCTTATTTGGATAGTCACACGTGTATACACACATGTATAAACACACATACGTACATATATACCCATATGTATACATGAATACAGACATGGTCGAGCAACATGAAAGTCCAAAATATCACATGGAATTCAAGTCAACAACAAATTTGCACAACAACATGGTCGAGGGAATTCAAAGTAAACATGGTGTAATGTAAATGTGTATACATGGAAATGGTGCACAAATTTTCAATACACACAACAAACTAGAAAGACCAAAATATAACTAGACATGGATGGCACTGGAAAAAGAGATGAACACAACAAGAATGATGTTTCAACAGTATGATGATAAAAGGATTTCAAAAAAAAAAGCAAATGAACAAAAACAGAAAACATATTTTATTTTTGGAAAATCAGTCTTATATATGCAGATACAATTGGTTAATGGTGCGACAAGAGTTTATTTGGTTCCAAGAATTCAGTGGTCAAAATTTGGGGCAAGAATAGTTCAAATATGTTTCCATTTTTACTCCAGAAATTTATTCCAGAGTCACGGCTGAAATGAGATTCTAGAAAAGCAATCTTTGATTAAAATCATTCATGGGTTCTCAGTACTGTCAAGCAAATACTAATTTATATTTGGCAAAGTTCCAACATGACAATTTATTTCTAGAAATTCAAATTGTATCCTTCCAAATTTGGTCTATATGTCTTCAGAAAGTAACAAAACAGTTCCACAAATTTTAAGCATGCAACTGTTTCTTGAAATGACTCCATGACATAATATCAAGGGGGACACATTTCAAATTTGTTTCCAAAAAATTCACAAAACAGTTTTTGGCAAGATTTTATTGTAGCAACAGATTTCCTCTTGCCTGAAAACCATGCATAATTCAAGGCAATTTGAATGCAGGGCAAAGCATTACAAAACAGGCAGCAAATTCATACCATCAATATTCATGTACACAACGAATGCTCTAAATGATGTTAGGAAATTTGCAGTGGGACAGTAAATCATTTAATTTCCAGAAATCTTCCTTATATTTTTGGCAAGGTGTGAACAATGACAGAAATCATGCATGTGAATCTTTCATTCAAGAAATTGTTTCCAGAATGCTGAACTTAAATTTGAGCTTAAATCATGCAAGAGGAGACACTGATTTAAACACGGGAAAAAAAATTAGCAGTAATTATTGAGCATAATTCATTTTGATTTTTTTTTAGAAATGCACAACAGTTTTTGGCAAGTTTTCAATCCATATGCAACCAGCATTGATTTTCAGGAAAAGCATAGAAACAAAACTGGAAAGAAGCTATCACCAAATTTAATGTTTTCCAGAAATTCCAGTTTCTTTTCAAGGATGCATTTTTTGGCAAGTCAATCAATTTTTTTTTTTGAAAATCCGATTCGATAATTTACAGAAGGCAACAATTTAGAAAACATGCAAGGGAAGTCATTTATCTGTTTCCAAATTTAAGCAGAGAAATTCACAATCAAGCAATTTCACTCAATGTAGAGAAATCAAAGAGGAACCAAAAAGGGAAAGCAACAATCAAACGGCCAAGCCATTCCTATGAAATCAGAGAGCAATTTTAGTATTTTATTATCCTCTATTACACCGTTCTCATCACTGGCATTTTCCTATCGAAACCACAAAAACCTCGCTAGCAATTCAAAGCCAGAAAATTCAGAAAACTCACGGTTTTCGATCGCAGAAGTAAAAGCCCAAATCGGTGAAGAAAGTAGCACCAGCAGTCGATCATGAACACCAACAAGAATTCGAGAATCAAAGAACTAATTTAAATCATGTAACGACCCATATTTTTATAACGTGTAATAACTATAAATCAAGGCAGAATTAATTTTAAAATAAGAATCAAGGGAAACGGGTTATGCCATTGCGTTCGTCTCGAAATTCTTCTTGGAAACGAGTCCGAGTTTTCGAAAATTGGAGTACGTATGACCAAGTTATGACCCTTCGAAGTTTTCAGAAAATTTCAAGTTCAAAACAACTCAGAATTCGAATTCAAATTTCGAATTTCAAACTCAGAATGGACTGGGCAGGAAATTTCCCGCCCAGGACCAGGTCGACCTGGGGGTCGACTATGTAGTCGACCTGCCTAGGACCAGGTCGACCATAATGTCGACCTGGAGGCCGAGCCCACTTTTGAAGCTGGATTCACTTTGATGTTCCTGGCCTCGTTTCTGTCTACATTCGTTGACCTGACCCTATAAATACAGCCCCTAACACTAGTCTCTCTACACAAAATTCTTTCTGACCTTATGCTGCTCTAATTCTGGTTGAAAAGTTAAGAAAGGGACTACTTCTTCAACGTCGAAACTACGTTGCTGATTTGGGGATTTCTGTTAGGACTTGACTAAGCATATAAAGATTCAACGTCGACTCTCTTTTTCTAATTCTCAAACCATGATCTGTAAGCCCCAGTTATTTTTAGATTTAAACTGTAAATGTAATATGAATATGATGTAAATTGAAATTGGACCTATGTATGATGACTGTTTTACATCCATTCCTGTTCATCTTGGATCTCGACTTTTGGATATATTACTATGGCATTGATTTAGGGCCTATTCATGTTGAAAACCCCTCATATTATCATGTTGAATCTGCTATTAGTCACAAGTTTATGACTATCACCTTATGGCAATCGTTGCCATGACTATACTATCACTTTATGTCAATCGTTACCATGACTATACTATCACCTTATGACAACTGTTATCTTGACTAGTAACTTATTTTGTTAGATTTGGAATCTTTATGTTTGAGGCCAATATTCCATATGCTAGTAATGTTATAATCATTTATCTCAAGTCATACCATGCTATGCTAGTAATCACTTTTGCCACCTTATACCCGTCCCTTTTTATGTTATTCCCTAACTAGATTTATTCGTATCGATTCGAGCTTACGTGCGATGGGAATACGATTTGGGTAGATTAGGTAAACCATAAGTTGGCTTTGAACATGAACTTTATTATAACTTTAACCTGGATATGGACATGAACTTGACACGATTTGACATGAAACTTGACATGAAAAACTCGACATGAATTTTGACATGAAAACTTGAACGTGGGCATGACAATTAGATAAACTTGAAAATGGCCAACTCGAGGTTGGGTTCAGTTTGCAGTGTAAATCTTCCCGGAACTGCCCAGCAAATCTAGTGACTACAAACAATAGGATCCAATGTGGGTAGTTGGTCATATCGCACGAAAAACCCGAGGTTAGACTATGTTGTGGTGTAAATCTGCCCTAAGCCGCCCGGCAAATCCAGTAACCACAACAGTTAGTCTAATGTGAGAGGTTGGGGTGCATTAATGAATTAATGCCACATGATAGGGTTAAGTCATGAACCACTTGAATATACTTAACCAACTTGACACGATGATTTGATAGGGTTAAGTCATGAACCGCTTGAACAGACTTAACCAACTTGATACATGATTTGGATAGGGTTAAGTCACGAATTTGAATGACAACACTTAACCCATTAGAAACCCTAGTTATGCGGTCCTTTTCAGCAGTAACCCACTTAGATGTATCACGATACCCTGAGACTAGGCAGGGTGGGGCACGATTACTGGGCTGATTGTAAGCGACCAGAACGACGGCTGAGTAGGTGCGCCATTGTAGGTTCAGGCGGACTATGGTCGTGCACGTAGTCCGGAGTTGAAAAAGCAGGCACTGGGCACCCGTAGATTTACACTGTGCGTGCTTGGTTCGTGTCGATGGTTGGCACCATAGGACTTGATACACCCTATGGTGGACCTAGCACAGGTAACTACATTTCAGGATAGGGCCGTATGACACAGACACATGACGAGCTAGAACTTGTAGGGAGCCGATCGATTGGTAGATCGTACCTTGGGACCCCGTAATGGGTCACTTCACGATATTGGGCCAAGGGATCATTTCATGATTATTACTTGACATGGGTTAGAACACTAGTACAGTTGGTGCAGCGAATCTCGATTATGTAATACTAGACTTGACTTATCCTGTTATCTTAATTATCCTACC
The DNA here is from genome assembly GCA_030737875.1 of Allium sativum. Taxonomy (NCBI): domain Eukaryota; kingdom Viridiplantae; phylum Streptophyta; class Magnoliopsida; order Asparagales; family Amaryllidaceae; genus Allium; species Allium sativum. Next base: position 614,152,359 of record CM060926.1, read on the forward strand.
AGTTCTGTTATCATCCTTATGTTTAATTCCAGATTTCACATATCATGTTACCTTTACTAGTTTTCATACTGAAAGTCACTAGGTCTTACCAGTCTTTATGACTGACCCTTTTTCTTTCGCCTCTTTTTCTTTCGTTTTCCCCCCTGGTTCTCAGGGAGGAAACACTAGCTCTTAGCTTGGACTTAGCTTGTTTTCTGACAGCTCATGTACGGTTTGGTCTTGGGCTATGCTATGGCTGCTTCTGCTATTTATGGGGAATAATTTACTTTTGTTATCTTAAGTTTATGCTTCTTTATTTGGAACTTGATGTAATGGAATAATTTGTACCTTGGATATATGGGGTTTTGAATCTTTTCTTGAAAGTAATAAATTTGGTTTTTAATTTCTACCGCTGCTTTATTTATGTTCTGCCTTGTGATATCTCTGTGTATGTTTACCTAGATAATACTCCACCAAAACTAGTGCATTCCCTTTGTGAGTGACCCTAGCGGAGGTGGGGTGTTACACTTGGTATCAGAGCAGAAGGTTACCAGGTTGGGCAAAAGTTTTAAAAACCTTCTGAAACTATTTTCAAAACCATTTATAAAGGAGCATTTTTCAAGAAAAGCTTTATGTTTAAAAAAGGCTATTCCCAAAAAAGCCATTAGCACTTTCCTTTGTTTCCTCGTTTGAATCTTTTTCTTTTCGTTTTTTAGCATGGCTGATCTTAACCCGACTGAGGGAATACCCGTGCCTGGATGGTTCCGAAGGTACTTAGAAGCTAGAGCCAACGGCGCGGGCCCGACAGACATCCCTCCTCCTCCTCCCCCAGTGGCCGCGGTTCCTCCTCCTCCTGGTACCGCCTTTGCCAAAATATGCAAAGACTTTAAAGCAATGTACGGCAAGAACTTCGTTGGAACTGAAACCTTTGTTGAGGCACGAAACTGGCTAAAGGAGATGGAAGACTTGTTCATTATCTTTGATATGGAGGACCATAGGAAAGTTCAATTGGCAACGTGGTTGTTGAAAGAGGAAGCTGCATTTTGGTGGGAAGTCACCAACGCTACCAGGCCAGTTGATACTTGGGCAGACTTTAGAGAGAGGTTTGGGCTTAAATTCTTATCGTCAGCAGAAGAGAACCTTCAGATGGAGAGGTTCCTAGCACTTAAGCAAGGGGACATGTCTGTTAGGGAGTACGTGAATAAGTTTAATCAGCTTGCTCGGTTCGGTTTGGATTTGGTTAACACAGCCCAGAAAAAGGCTGTATGCTTTGCTCGAGGATTGAACGAGCCACTACACAGTTTGGCCATAACTCATATATCCATGGGGGCGACCTTTGAAAGCTTGGTGGATATGGATCTACTTCATGAGGAAGACAAGAATAGCAAGAAGGAGGTTAAGCCTAATGAGACTCAGAATATGAAAGCTGACTTCAAGAAGGGGGGCAACAAGAATAACAAGAATAACAAGACCAACAACAAACCACGTGAGACGAGGAAGTGCAACTTCTGTAGTATTACTGGACATCTGGCTAAAGACTGTAGAAAGAAGAAGAGGAAGTTGGGTGAATGCTTTCATTGTGGAGATACTGGACACATCGGCAAGGATTACCCTAAGAAGCAAGGGCAGGGACAAGGGCAGACCCAACGAGCAGGAACTTCTGGAGGGAAGTTGCATGCTCTCAACACCACTCCAGCTCTTGACCGAGGTAGTAATATTTCCGTAGAAAGCGTTATTTACATTTCTGACTTTCCTGTTCGAACCTTATTTAACTCTGGCGCATCGCATACTTTTATTTCTTCTGATATTGTTGAAAATCTGCACCTAAGTACTAGTCTGGTTGAAGATGCCATTATAGTTTCAAATCCAACTGGGGGCTCCGCCCATTTATCTATGATGTGTGTGGATTTGTGGATCTCTATCTTAAGCATAGAATTCACGTGTAATGCTTATGTTCTCAGATTTATGGGATACGGTTTGATCTTAGGTATGGATTGGCTATCCGATTATGGAGCCATTCTTGATTGTGAACAAAGGGTAGTGAGGCTCATGACTCGCCTTGGTAATACCCTTGAAATTTCTTGTAACCCTAAGGGTCCAGTCATGTTGTGTTATCTTGAATCCCTTGACTCGTCCGGCGATAATTTGCAATCTGTAAGAGTGCTCCGAGAATATCCAGATGTCTTTGATGAAGTAAGGGGGTTACCTCCTAAACACTAGATAGACTTCCGAATTTATCTTGTTGATAATGCCAAGCCAGTTTCATTGCCCGTTAGTCACATGGCCCGCGAGAAAGAAGAGAGCTCAGTAAACAAGTTAACGAGTTGCTTGAGAAAAATTTCATAAGACGAAGCATTTCTGAATGGGGTGCTCCAGTGGTATTCGCTACTAAGGCGGATGGATCGCTTCGTCTGTGCGTAGATTATCGCGAGTTAAACAAGCTGACAAAGAAAAATAGGCACCTACTGCCAAGAATCAACGATTTGATTGACTAGCTTGTAGGAGCATCTGTTTTCTCTCAACTCAATCTAGCCATAGGATTCCATCAGCTTAGAGTGGCTGAGGATAGCATTGACAAAACTGCGTTTAGGACTCCATATGGGTTCTTCGAATGGCTCGTCATGCCGTTTGGGTCAACGAATGCACCCGCGTACTTTGTAGATTTGATGAGTAGGGTGTTTCGGGAGTTCCTTAACAAGTTTGTAGTAGTTTTCGTGGATGATATTTTGATCTTCTCAAAAGATGAAGAAGAGCATGCTAGACATCTCAAGGAAGTCATGGAAACACTTAGAGCACACCAGTTAAAGGCTAAGTTCTCCAAATGCCATTTTTGGAGGAAGGAAGTTCGGTTCCTTGGACATGTAGTTTCTAAGCAAGGCATAGCCATGGACCCCACAAAGGTAGTTGCGGTATAAGACTGGAAAATTCCTAAGAATGCAACGGAGGTGAGGAGCTTTCTTGGTTTGGAGGGCTACTAAAGGAAGTTCATTAAGGACTTCGCTAAGATTTCAGCCCCTCTTACTAAGTTAACAAAGAAGAACCTAGCTTTTGTATGGGACATAGAGTGTGACCTTGCTTTTCAGAGACTCAAGAGAGCCCTCACCACAGCTCCAGTTTTGGCATTACCCGATGGAGGTAAGATGTTTACGGTGTACACAGATGCGTGCGGCAAGGGATTAGGCGCTGTCCTAATGCAAGAAGGAAGAGTAATATGCTACTGGGGCAGACAACTTAAAGTTCATGAGAAAAACTATCCCACACATGATTTGGAGTTGGTCGCGATTGTTTTTGCACTTAAAGCTTGGCGCCATTATCTTCTAGGGGAAAGGTTCGAGCTGTATACCGACCACAAATCGCTTAAGTACCTCTTCTCATAGAAAGATTTGAATCTGAGACAACAGCGGTGGATGGAGTTCTTGGCATCATATGACTTCGATATAGCTTATACCCCTGGCAAGGGTAATGTGGTGGCGGGCGCGCTAATTAGAAAAAGGTTGACTTTAAGCCCCTTGTTTGTTGAAAGGAAAAGCCTTGAATTTATAGCAAACTTTGATTTTACACCTATTGTTGAGTCATTGACTGCTACGTTAGCATCTCTTGAGTTAAGACCTACACTTCTAGATCAAGTAGGGACTTCACAGAGGGAAGACCCACAGATAGTCGAAATCATGGACAAGCTGATTAGTGGTGAGACATCAAATCACCTCGGTAGGTATGCCATAGATGACAAGGGATGGCTAAGGCGCGATGGAAGGCTATGTGTCCCACAAGTGGGAGACTTAGTAAGGAAAGTTCTCGAAGAGGCGCATCACTCGAAGATGACCATACATCCTGGAGGGGATAAGATGTACAGAGATATGAAACGCATTTTCTTTTGGGCTGGAATGAAAAAGGACGTGGCAGAGTTCGTTTCGAAGTGCATGGTGTGCCAACAAGTAAAGGCCAAGTCGAAGAAGCCCGGTGGGCTATTGCATCCTTTGGAGGTTCCGCAATGGGAATGGGAGAGTATCTCGATGGATTTCGTGGATGGACTGCCTAGGTCAAGGAAGGGAAATACTAGCATATGGGTCATAGTTGATAGACTCACGAAAAGTGCTCACTTCATTCCAGTGAAAAGCAAGAGGACCGCATCATGGCTAGCGTCCATTTACCTTCGAGAGATAGTACGGTTGCATGGAGTTCCTTCTAGTATAGTTAGTGATCGTGACCCGATTTTCACTAGCCAGTTTTGGAATAGTCTGCAAGAAGCAATGGGTACACGACTGAGTTTAAGCACGGCCTATCACCCACAGACAGATGGACAAACCGAAAGGGTAAATAGGGTACTAGAAGATCTCCTAAGGCTATGCATTCTTGACTTTGGTGGTACTTGGGAAGACCATCTTCCTCTTGTGGAGTTTTCATATAACAATAGTTACCAAGCTAGCATCGGAATGGCACCGTTCGAAGCCCTGTATGGAAGACCGTGCAAATCGCCAACTTGTTGGTGGGAGACGACGGACAGACTTATACTTGGGCCCGACATGATAAGGGGCACCTCTGAGAAGATTGAATTGATACAAAGATGGATGAAAACGGCCCAAGATAGACAGAAATCTTATGCGGACCAGAGAAGGACAGACCAAGAGTTCGAAGTCGGAGATATGGTCTTTGTAAAAGTTTCTCCGTTACGCAATGTAGTTCGTTTTGGAGCAGTTGGAAAGCTAGCACCAAGGTTCGTAGGACTGTTCCCTATCACTGAGAGGATTGGACGGATGGCCTATAAGGTAGACTTACCCGAGAAGCTGGCTGGGGTGCACAATGTCTTTCATGTCTCGCATCTCCGGAAGTGCTTGCATGAGTCAGCTGAAGTGGTTCAGCCAAGCATCCTTGAAGACGTAGAAGTGAAAAAAGAAGCAACATTGAGGCGAGTTCTGATTCGTATCTTAGGAACGGAGATTAAGAAGCTAAGGAATCGATAAGTCAAGCTAGTTAAAGTGCAGTGGAGTGAAGCCCAAGAAGACGCAACTTGGGAAACCGAAGAGAAGATACGCGCGCTTTACCCATTTCTTTTTGAGGGTACATTCTCGATCTCTTTTTCCTATAAACTTGAAAACCTTTTCGTATCATGCTTCTACTATCTACGTTTGTCTTGTTATCTTCTCGAACTTATCTTGAGAACCTTAGGTAGAACCATATGGATGTAAACATGTGATTGAAACATGTTATGGTTGATGGTTGCAAATGGTTGCAAGTGGTTTTTAGTGGATGCATGACACACATTAGGCACTAGATCGGCTCAGTCACATTTTCATGTTGCATATGCATGAGTGCTTATACTTGTACTTGGATGGAACTTGTTATGCTACCACTTGGATGTTGCATATAAATGAATGTTTGTGCACTCATGTAGAGATTATAAACTATATTAGGAATTTGCATACATATTGGATTCATTACACTAACATATTTTGCATTAAGGAGGTTTACTGAATCAGTAACCGCCTAATCTTTTGCATTAGATAAGTACATATACACACACTTTCTGCATATGTTCATACAGCACTAGAAATCTTTTAAGGACAATGGTTGCCTGTGGATGATGCTTTGAGTAGATGGATGATGGATGGTAGGACACTTCCTCCCTAACTTAGAGATTTCGGGGACGAAATCCTTTAAGGGGGGAGAATGTAACAACCCGTATTTTTATAACGTGTAATAACTATAAATCAAGGCAGAATTAATTTTTAAAATAAGAATCAAGGGAAACGGGTTACGCCATTGCGTTCGTCTCAAAATTCTGCTTGGAAACGAGTCCGAGTTTTCGAAAATCGGAGTCCGTATGACCAAGTTATTACCCTTCGAAGTTTTCAGAAAATTTCATGTTCAAAACAGCTCAGAATTCGAATTCAAATTTCGAATTTCAAACCTCAGAATGGACTGGGCAGGAAATTTTCCGCCCAGGACCAGGTCGACCTGGGGGTCGACTATGTAGTCGACCTGCCCAGGACCAGGTCGACCATAGTGTCGACCTGGGGGTCGACTTGGTGGCCGAGCCCACTTTTGAAGCTGGATTCACTTTGATGTTCCTGGCCTCGTTTCTTTCTACATTCGTTGACCTGACCCTATAAATACAACCCCTAACACTAGTCTCTCTACACAAAATTCTTTCTGACCTTATGATGCTCTAATTCTGGTTGAAAAGTTAAGAAAGGGACTACTTCTACGTCGAAACTACGTTGCTGATTTGGGGATTTCTGTTAGGACTTGACTAAGCATATAAAGATTCGACATCGACTCTCTTTTTCTAATTCTCGAACCACGATTTGTAAATGTAATATGAATATGATGTAAATTGAAATTGGACCTATGTATGATGACTGTTTTACATCCATTCTTGTTCATCTTGGATCTTGACTTTTGGATATATTACTATGATATTGATTTGGGGCCTATTCATGTTGAAAACCCCTCATATTATCATGTTGAATCTGCTATTACTCACAAGTTTATGACTATCACCTTATGGCAATCGTTGCCATGACTATACTATCACTTTATGTCAATCGTTACCATGACTATACTATCACCTTATGACAACTGTTATCTTGACTAGTACCTTATTTTGTTAGATTTGGAATCTTTATGTTTGAGGCCAATATTCCATATGCCAGTAATGTTATAATCATTAATCTCAAGTCATACCATGCTATGCTAGTAATCACTTTTGCCACCTTATACCCGTCCCTTTTTATGTTATTCCCTAACTAGATTTATTTGTATCGATTCGAGCTTACATGCGACGGGAATACGATTTGGGTAGATTAGGTAAACCATAAATTGGCTTTGAACATGAACGTTATTATAACTTGAACCTGGATATGGACATGAACTTGACACGATTCAACATGAAACATGACATGAAAAACTCGACATGAATTTTGACATGAAAACTTGAACGTGGGCATGACAATTAGATAAACTTGAAAATGGCCAACTCGAGGTTGGGTTCAGTTTGCAGTGTAAATCTGCCCGGAACCGCCCGGCAAATCCAGTGACTGCAAACAATAGGATCCAATATGGGTAGTTGGTCATATCGCACGAAAAACCCGAGGTTAGACTATGTTGTGGTGTAAATCTACCAGGAACCGCCCGGCAAATCCAGTGACCACAACAGTTAGTCTAATGTGAGAGGTTGGGGTGCACTAATGAATTAATGTCACATGATAGGGTTAAGTCATGAACCACTTGAATATACTTAACCAACTTGACACGATGATTTGATAGGGTTAAGTCATGAACCGCTTGAACAGACTTAACCAACTTGATACATGATTTGGATAGGGTTAAGTCACGAATTTGAATGACAACACTTAACCCATTAGAAACCCTAGTTACGCGGTCCTTTTCAGCAGTAACCCACTTAGATGTATCACGATACTCTGAGACTAGGCAGGGTGGGGCACGATTACTGGGCTGATTGTAAGCGACCAGAACGACGGCTGAGTAGGTGCGCCATTGTAGGTTCAGGCGGACTATGGTCGTGCACGTAGTCCGGAGTTGAAAAAGCAGGCACTGGGCACCCGTAGATTTACACTGTGCGTGCTTGGTTCGTGTCGATGGTTGGCACCATAGGACTTGATACACCCTATGGTGGACCTAGCACAGGTAACTACATTTCAGGATAGGGCCGTATGACACGGACACATGACGAGCTAGAACTTGTAGGGAGCCGATCGATTGGTAGATCGTACCGTGGGACCCCGTAATGAGTCACTTCACGATATTGGGCCAAGGGATCATTTCATGATTATTACTTGACATGGGTTAGAACACTAGTACAGTTGGCGCAGCGCTCGATTATGTAATACTAGACTTGACTTATCCTGTTATCTTAATTATCCTACCAGTTCTGTTATCATCCTTATGTTTAATTCCAGTATTCACATATCATGTTACCTTTACTAGTTTTCATACTGAAAGTCACTAGGTCTTACCAGTCTTTATGACTGACCCTTTTTCTTTCGCCTCTTTTTCTTTCGTTTTCCCCCCTGGTTCTCAGGGAGGAAACACTAGCTCCTAGCTTGGACTTAGCTTGTTTTCTGACAGCTCATGTACGGTTTGGTCTTGGGCTATGCTATGGCTGCTTCTGCTATTTATGGGGAATAATTTACTTTTGTTATCTTAAGTTTATGCTTCTTTATTTGGAACTTGATGTAATGGAATAATTTGTACCTTGGATATATGGGGTTTTGAATCTTTTCTTGAAAGTAATAAATTTGGTTTTTAATTTCTACCGCTGCTTTATTTATGTTCTTCCTTGTGATATCTCTGTGTATGTTTACCTAGATAATACTCCACAAAAACTAGTGCATTCCCTTTGTGAGTGACCCTAGCGGAGGTGGGGTTTTACAAATCAATTTTGAATATCGAGATTTGGGAACCAGAGAAACCCTAGCATTCTTCTTTGAAGCCGCCATTTTTAGAAGGAGTAAACAATCGGGCAAAAGCAATTGAAGATAGCCGGCCTATTTTTTCTTTGGGTTTAGTCAAGCCTAATTATATTAAAAAGGGGGTTTCTTTTTTGTTTTTAATTTGTTTATTGCTTTGTATTTGAAGATCAATCCAACAGTTACTAGAGTCTGTAAAATTCTAGTAAACCAGTTAGTGTGTTAACTGGCAGTTTACTAATTTGTAAAAACTAGGGTTAATAGTTACGGGGCTATAATCAGGGGAAATCTAATCTAGGGGATTAGATCAGTCTAGGGTTTTGAGCGTAGGGTTAGAATAGGAGCAGGGATTGCGAGTGTACATGGTCTTGTATGCGGGATCTGTACTATCACCTAGTAGAAACCTTAGGAATGCTGCAGTAGGCAGGATTTTGCCGAAGCTGGGTATTACTGTGTGTTATTCCTTTCTGCTTTTTATTTCTGTTGTAATCTGTGATCTGTTTATTATTTAATATCCTATCAGTTTTTTTAATTCAGCGAAAAACTGTGAAAACCCCTATTCACCCCCCTCTAGGGTTATTCTAGATTCAACAATGATTTCGAAGAATATTTTAAAAAAGAATATTCTAGATTAGAATGAGGCGTATGATGTGTTTCTATAGCAATTTATTATAAGATACGCGAATTATTCAGAAAGACCAAGTTTACCCCATTCTGAATAACTAATACGACGATTGATAGTCGATGATGAAGACAGTGGTTGAAGACCGGATATCTTCACATCGTTTGGATGATTACTGATGTCTTGATTGGGATGTACACCCTAGACAAGGTATTAAGTGGTGATCGTCTAGATGTATTTGGAGATTGATCGGATATGTGAGGGCCTCTCTACTGTATTGGACATAGGGGATGCAGAATAAGGTGCCTCCGGTTTCGTTCAGACCCAGAACGGACTTGTAAATGAATGGTATGTCTGACATTGTATTTCTTTGTGTTGTATTCGTTGATCTCTGCTAAATATATATCTGTTTGGTGGCGGAGATTTTATTCACTTGCTTCACACCCTTCTTTGAGATGTACGAGCTTGGAGGTTATATATTGGTGGAAATCAATGGTATGGTATGGATTGACATTGTGACATGCTGAGATGCATGGATCAAAGCTTTTATTGAAAAGTAAGGCTTTGTGGTTGATGATCAAAGCATAGATTTAAATAGCATAACTTTGTGTAGCGTTAATTCGGGAGCTTCACACCTCGGTATGAACCAAAAACCGAATGAGGACCGCAAATGGACATGCGTTGGTTTCTAGGTATGGATAATGTCACGGTATGGAGCCTAGACATTTACTTATGTGGATGTTGGATATTATTTGTTGGATAGCGAGGTACCTCGGATTTGATATCAGGGGCGACTAAAAGGCCCTAAACTTGGTCGACGTACTGACCAGTTTTGGAGGTTCGATAAAACTAACTAACGTATTGTTTATGGAATTGCCAATCAGTGATGGCTGACCGGCTCTGTCGCTAACCTAGGGTTGCCCAGAGTGTGTAATTCTGAGGCATTGCTAGTGTGTCTCAAATCGGTGAGGAATATCCCTTGCCTCGATTCATAGATGGAAATCCAATTTCAATACACGACTTTTCGATTTTAGTTGTAAACCTACGTATGGCAACATAATATATGGTACCTATGTCGCCTATGATTGATACATTTATATTTGAAGTGGTTTTGACACTATGCACTTATAGTAATATCAAAATGATTTGTTTTAAAGCGTATCAAGCATGTTTGGCTATTATAAGGGAAAACTTTATCCTCCGGCTTGCGTTGCATTGTGTGATGGGACCTGAGTCTTGTAATAGCTTCATTTTTCAAAAAACATTGCGTTGTTTATAAATTGTTTTATTTCAGAGTATTCATGGGAGTAAACCCGTTCCGTGACATACGGCGTGGTCCTGTGATTTACTCTATTTTAAAGTAAAAGTTTAATAACTATATTGAGTTCTCACACCAGTCCCATGACTGACTTGGAGTTTATTGTTTCTACCTAAACTCTGAGTTCCCATATTTTCCATACGGGAAGCTAATAGTTTTAGATTTGCAGATATTTCTTTTCACATGATTCTGGATTGCAGTTGGAGCTATATTCGGAAAGCTTTGTATCCGTGTATTTTCTTCAGTTGTGTTAGTTGATGTATTTCCGTTTTACATTGTATTCATACATTTTAAATTTATGTATTTTAATCTCTGATATTTTTCCGATTTATATTATTTATTCATACTCCGATATATTCTTGTACTCTGATGTAAATTGTTGCAATAACAATGAAAAGTTCTCATCTTTGTGTTCTGATGCGTCGTGTTCTCATTGCAATCCACGTTCTCCCGTCTCTTCGGAGGCCGGGCGAGTTCGGGGAGTGTCAGCTTGGTATCAAAGCTTTGGTTTACAAAACTTGAGAATAAGACACATTAGAACCGAATGAGAGGATTCATCAGAGATAGGATTAGTAATATCCTATAAGAATAACTCATTAGAGACAGGGTTAGTAATACCCTAGAATGAGTTTGAAGAGTATTGTTTATAAAAAAATGAATTTAGTTTTGAAAATTATATTTATTATAAGAATAAGTATTTTATTTTATATTGAATTTGGATTATCGAGTATAAGAAGATCTTGAATATATGCGTAAGTAACGTGTATTCGAAGTCTCAAATATACTTGGTAGATACAGAATCACACTCTAGTCGCTAGGGGATGGTTAAGGGAATGCGGCCGCATTATCAGTATTTATGTTCGAGTTTCGAAAGTGGGATATCTATATGATTCCAATTGACTAGTGTGAGAACCAAAAACTTAGTTATATCTTATTGTTTGTGATTTGATACTGAAAATATGATTTTTGGGTATATTAAAGATATATTTGAAAAGCTAATCAACTGATTGATTGCTGGTTGTGACGTGTGATTATTACTTTAACTAATAAAAATATTGGAATAATAAAACCAGTATGAAATTGAAAGGACAAAATAAGACAAATCAAATTTAAAGCTAAACTGAATTGAAAATAAATTGGAATTGGATATATGTACATGTATATATAATGAACAGGTCATAGCAAGGAATCTAAGAAGAGGAATAAAATTGTATGCCCGACAAATAGGTACATATTTCTAGTATTTATTAGGTTTGATGATTTTATGAGCCGATTGGCTTTTGGTTTTCTCTTAATATGTGAGAGCCGGTAGAGGCCATTTGTAGCTGTACCGATCAACCCGTACAAAAGAGGTTTTGGCAAAAAAATTCAAAAATTTAGGACGTTAGCCAAATTTTGAGAAATTAGAAAGTTCTTAGAAACTGAAAAGTTGAAGAACTTGAGTCAAGCGAAGGTTGAGTTGGTTAAGTAAATGACCCTCAATTCCTCCTTCTTTTTCGAGGACGAAAAAGTTTTAAGTGGGGGAGATTGTAACAAACAGGAATTTTGGAACCAAATTAAAATTTATTTTTAATTGATTTTGATTGATATTAAATATTTTAGACGAGTTATTTTGAGAATAAACGATGAAAATTTTATTCAAAGCAAAGTTAGAACTTATAAATTTATATTAATTATAAAACGAATTCGAAATGGCGCGGTAATTTGAAATTTTGATTTTAAACTTTGAATGAATATATATGATTCAATATAATTCAGAATTTGACAGAACAAGAAACATTAAGATATTTTAATTGTGATTTTCTAACAATTATATGAAATTGAGATTTCACTTTATGAATTGTAAGTTATGTCTAAATTAAAATTTAGAATAATCACTATGGAATTTAAATATATTTTTAAAAGGTATACATAGCCCATGGAAAAACTCACATTTTGCATACGGAGAAATTTGGGCTCGAAACCACTTCCACTGAGTTCAAAATGTCGTTTACATGTTCGAAAACCATAAGCATTGATACCTTTGGAGTTGGAGAAATTTTGGTCTTTTTCATTGGATATAAGACCAAAATATCACTTTTTGCATATCGACGAATTTGGACCCGAAACCACTTCCATTGAGTTCGAAATGTCGTTTTCATGCTCGAAAACTATAAACTTCGATATGTTTCGAGCTTTGGAATTTTGGCACTTGGGTTGGGTCTTGGTTCGGCTAAACCTAGCCCACCATATAACTCTAAATCAGCCCTTCCTCTTCACTTGCTTCCTCACTTCATCAAAAATAGAAAAATGAGGATAAGGAATGGGAAATTAAAATTCCCTAAGCCTAGTTAGTCCTAGGAGCTCCAATTCTTGTTGAAATCAAGTGCAAATCAAGTGTAGAAGCTTAAATAAGCCCCTCTTCATCTTCTCTGTTTTCTACTACTTGTTTCGACTTTAATTTCTAAGATTTCCTATGACCTAACTCTTAGGAAATTCAATTATATGTGTTTAGATTGGAGATTAGCAAGCTATGTTAGAAGAGAGATCGTTCTAGCATGTCATTGGATCGATTCCTTGCTTCTAACCATCAAAGTTGAGAGCTTCGTGAGTTCTTAGTGTCTATGCTATAAGCTATTGGCTTGTAAAGTGTCAGTTAGGTTCATTTAGAGTTGTGTGTATGGATATGAATTGGTTTGATAAGTATACATTTTCCGGTTCATTAGTCTTAGTTTCATTCAATTGGAATTTCTCGTTTAGATTGTTCATACAATCAAATGCACATACCATGAGTTGTCTTAGCGACATTGTGAAGTTCCGTTGTCCCACCGACAAGTCCTAAGACTTCACAATTCGCTTATATCGCATTGGATAACTATGCTTAGAGGATTTGTTCATTTTAGAATATATGATCGAATCATAGCAATCTTATGTATATATGTTTGTGCATATGTTCTTGAGTTGTTTCGACGAGCTTATGAGGCCTCATTATCATCTAACTCAAGTGCATAGCCTCCATGGTTCGCCAGAAACGATTCAAAAAAGAAAAAAAGGAGACAAATGGGGTTGATTAACAGTCACCGGTGGTTGGTCCAAAACATACCAGCCGACTGGTAAAGAACTGGGCATGAACCCAGTTTCTGACCAGTCCACTGGTTATGCTGTGGACCGAAGCGACCTCGGTCCACAGTCTAGATTCATCCAGGTTCTTTCCCGGCTCGGACCATTTGGCATTCGTTTGTGACTTCTCAATTTCTATAACTCATAGATTCCAGCAACCGATTTTTACAAAATCGTTTTATAAATCATCAATTAAAGAATGACGGAGTGGAAACCAATAGTGAGAATTCTCTCACTCAAACTATTTTTATAGTTATTATAGCTGTGACTAAATATATATTCATTGCATGTGGTTGCAATATTTGTTTGGTGATTGATGGATGTTACAGTTTTAAATGTTATCATTATTAAACTGTGAAAATATTAGATAAGTTTACATGGATTGTGATGTAAACCCCACACGGGTATTGGGACGATAATTTTACATCTCGCCCAAGTATGCAAATAATAATCATTGATTGTTGATTGAAAACCCCACACGGGTTTGGGGATGATAATAACTTCACACATCTCCCTTGTGTTTAGTTGTATGTCGATCGATGGATGGACAGGCCGTAGTAAGCGTTATTTAATTATTTAATGCTTATACAGTTGTATATTACACCCTGAATGTGAATTGGAAGTTTATTAGTTGTTCATCACTATTTTTGAATTCATGCGATGAATGGAATCCATATAAACAAAAGTATATGGTAATTGATTGAGTCACATTCCGGTCTAGAATATAAACAATTATTTTGATATTATATTCAATGAAGAATCAAAATATGATTATGATGCCCGATTTTGGATGGGCATGAAAAGAATGAAATATGAAGCCGAGCTAAGCTAGTAAACGCCATTTTAACTCGAACAGAGTTTTGATTTCATTTATTTTTATAATGAATATCAAGAAAATGGATTTCAAAATTCGATATTTTGAAGATATTATTATTTTGATATGATAATAATATAGGAAGTTCAATTTTGACTTAAAATTGAAATGGAAGATGGAATCGTTTTAAAACGAATTTATGAATGTTCTATAAAATACGTTTTAAAAAAAGGAAATTGGATAAATACATTATATATATTTAAATGGTTTGGATAGAATGTATCGCGCAACAACCGTTCGCAAATTTCAACCATTAACTTCGAATTTGCATAATGGGAGATCCGACCACCGGATTCTCCAAAAAACGGAGCTATTGGGTTCATGTCGAAAAGAGCTTTCAAGTCACAATAAGAGATTTGAAATCTAACAGTTAGATTTTAAAATACATCCAAATAAATTTTGGAAAAAGGTCGTTGGGGATGCAGTTCGGTGGCCTATATTGGAAACCAATTGTGAGGACCTTAATAAAATTATTGAAAATATGAATAAATGGGATTTTGGGTTTGTCGTGAATGGTGTCTTTAATAATACTGTTCTTAAACCCGGTAAAGAAAAGAGTAAATCTTCTAACCAAGATTTAATGAAGTTTTCCAATTAATTAATATAATTGGAATTAAATGGTAATTGATTATGGGTTCATTGTGAACGATGTTTTAAATGACATTATTTCTTAAACCCGATTAACATTGACGTTAAGATTTGGAATTTATAAATCTTTATTCTAAGATTTGAAACGTTGAATGGAAGATGATTTTTGGGTTTATCGTGAACTATGTTTTAAAATGACATTGGTTCTTTAGCCCAATAAAAGACAGGATTAATTTTCCTAAAGTTGAATGTCATTAAGTAATGATTTTTGAGATTAAAATTAAGTGGAGTTTTAATGAATCTTCAATTAGATTGAAATGGGAATGAGGTAAGTAAATTTACCAAATTCAAGAAATGTCGAGAATGGAGAACCGTCGGTTTTACTCCATACGATAATTAAATCTTTAATTAGATTTGAAACCTTGAATGGTAATTAATTTTACCGATAACACAATGGGTGTTAAATATAGAGTATTATCAGTTTTGCTCCATCGGATGAATAGGTTGGGATTGGGATAATTAAATAAATGATTACTTCGGTAAGGTTCGCTAATCCTAACTAGTTGATAAGCCTTAATTTGGTTTAAGTTGGGAAAGGATATTAAAAATCTTTTGAAATGATTTCGAAGAATATTTGAACAAAACAATATTCCGGATTGGAATGAGGCATACGATGTGTTTTTGTAGCACTTGATTATAAGATACACGAATTTTTCAAAAAGATCGTGTTTAACCCATTCTGAATAATTAATACGACAATTGAAAGTCGATGATGAAGACGGTGGTTGAAGACCAGAGATCTTCACATCATCTAGATGATTACTGATGTCTTAATTGGGATGTACACCCAAGATAAGGTAATAAGTGGTGATCGTCCAGACGTACTTGGAGATCGACCGGATATACGAGGGCCTCTCTCCTGTATTGGACATATGAGATGAGGAATAAGGTGCCTCCGGTTTTGTTCAGACCCAGAACGGACTTGCAAATGAATGGTATGTCTGACATTGTATTCCTTAAAGCTTTATTCATTGATCTCTACTAAATATATATCTGTTTGGTGGAGGAGAATTTATTCTCTTGCTTAATACCCTTCTATGAGACATACGAGTTTAGAGGTTATGTATTGGTGGAAATCAATGGTATGGTATGGATTGACATTGTGGCATGCTGAGATGCATGGATCAAAGCTTTTGTTGAAAAAGAAAGGCTTTGTGGTTGATGATCAAAGCACAACTTTAAATAGCATAACTTTGTGTAGCATTAATTCGCAAGCTTCACACCTCGGTATGAACCAAAAACTGGATGAGGATCGCAGGGAAACTGACATACATTGGTTTCTTTATATGGGTGATGTCATGGTATGGATCCCAGACATTTACTTATATGGATGTTGGATATTATTCGATGGATAGCGAGGTACCTCGGATTTGATATCAGGCCCGACTAAAAGGACCTAGAATTGGTTGACGTACTGACCAGTTTTGGAGGTTCGATAGAACTAACTAACGTATTGTTTATGGAATTGCCAATCAGCGATGGCTGACCGGCTCTGGCGCTAACCTAGGGTTGCCCAGAGTGTGTAATCCTGAGGCATTGCGAGTGTGTCTCAAATCGGTGAGGAAGATCCCTTGCCTCGATTCATAGATGGAAATCCAATTTCCAATACACGACTTTTCGATTTTAGTTGTAAACCTATGTATGGCAACATAATATATGGTACCTATGCCGCCTATGATTGATACATTTATATTTGAAGTGGTTTTGACACTATGCACTTATAGTAATATCAAAATGATTTGTTTTAAAGCGTATCAAGCATGTTTGGCTATTATAAGGGAAAACTCTATCCTCCAGCTTGCGTTGCATTGTGTGATGGGACCTGAGTCTTGTAATAGCTTCATTTTTCAGAAAACATTGCGTTGTTTATAAATTGTTTTATTTCAGAGTATTCATGGGAGTAAACCCGTTTCATGACATACAGCGTGGTCCCGTAATTTACCCTATTTTAAAGTAAAAGTTTAATAACTATTTTGAGTTCTCACACCAGTCCCATGACTGACTTGGAGTTTATTGTTACTACCTAAACTCTGGGTGCTGATATTTTCCACACGGACAGCTAATAGTTTTGGATTTGCAGATATTTCTTTTCACAGGATCCTGAATTACAGTTGGAGCTATATTCGGAAAGCTTTGTATCCGTGTATTTCTTTCAGTTGTGTTAGTTGATGTATTTCCGCTGCACATTGTATTCATAGATTTTAAATTTATGTATTTTAACCTCTGATATTTTTCCGCTGTATATTATTTATTCGTACTCTGATATATTCTTGTACCCTGATGTAAATTGTTGTAATAGCAAAGAAATGATCTCATGTTTGTGTTTTGATGCGTCGTGTTCTCATTACAATCCGCGTTCTCCCGTCTCTTTGGAGGCCGGGGGAGTTCGAGGCGTGACATTTGGCATCCTCTTACATAACTTATATGAAGCAGTGGTTCAAGCCTTTCAAAGTGAATAACAGAAGAGTGCTTCACACCCACTTATCTAGCTTTTGCGAAGCGAAACGAAATGAATCATGGCTTCGTACCTTGCCTACTTGGCTTGGTTCATAGCGAATCAAACAAAAGGGTGGCTTCGATCCTTCCTAGTTGGCTTCGAAGAAAACGAAGTGGCAATAGCCGATTCAAAACCTAGTTAAAAAAGTGCAAAGAAAAATGTTTGTGTTGCTCCGTTATTTTTGGCTTTGAAACGAAGGTAAGTGCTCTGAAACGAACAAACTAAAAGTAGGATTCAAATTATAAAACAAGCGGCTCTTTTGTTTGAATCAAAACACTGGTTTCGCATCGTCACACTTTGCGTTTATCTACGAGCAAACCACTCCATACCAACTTAGTTGATATCATGTGTTTTGCAAGTTCGAAGAGAAACAAGATCATGCGAAACGAAGCAAATAGCATAGCGAGCCTTGTGTTTTAGGTAAAAGTGGATTTCTTTCTAAATAAATAGTAAATTCTTTTACTAACTCTTCAAATTAATCAAAATCTTATTGGCAGTTCTAAGGTCTGAAATATTCTTTTCAGAAATCATGCGAAAATCATGCCTTCTATCTAAAGGCTACAAATAGGAGCTTAACTAATTAATAACCCTAATCAATCAATTCCTTAAGCTTTTTGGTCTAACATCTTTTTACAACAAATCAATTTTAATAGAGAATAATCCTCGAAATAATAATAATTCGAGAATAACATCCTCTTCATTCTATATTTTTTTTGGGTTTAATTATTTACTAAATCACTTTGATGATTTAAAATCAAATTAAATCATATTTTCTTCATGGGAAATTTATAAAATATTCATAGATGATTGTAAAATTATGAAACTTATAACTCACCTCCAAAATCATTTTAAGCATGTCATATTAAAATTTCAGAGCATTTGAAGATGTCAAACATTGGTTTCTATCTGAAACCTGAGGGTATTGACTACGCCTAATCAAGTTAATTCAAAGAAATTTAACATGTTATTATTCTGTGAAAAAAACAACAAATCACTTATAAAAACATAGAATATTCGAGTATTATCGATAATCGAATTGAAAAAAAGCAAAACATTAATAAACGAGTGTGTTATTCACCTTAAAATAGGTGAACAAGTAGATAGTTAATGTGGCTTCAGTCTCATAGCTTTTCCATCAAAGTCCTCTATAGTTCTTCTTCCTTTAGGTGTGGTAATGGCCGACCTCCTATTTCTTAGTTTAAGATATGTTTGTAAAATGAAAGATAGATGGATGTGAAATGTTATGCTAAGAAAGACTTAGTGTATACTACTTTTGCCTTCCCATAAGATTTTTTTATGTTAATTCAATTGATTAGTTACCTAGGCCAAACCATTTTACTTATCCAATCTCATTTTATTATCCGACTACATTATTCTGTTTGATATATTCAATTTAATTTCATGAATAATGTTTTATTAATGATTATGGATGTTACATGGTTCAACAAGACTAAATTTTGTTGCATGTGTCATCTCTACTCATCACGACTCTCCTACTACTTGTCACCCATCTCCTTTAGCAGGCGGTTCAACTCAACCCTAATAATCACATTAGATGGGTTATAGGACTCGACAAAAGGTTGGTTGTGCAACCTCCTATGCTTGTTGTGGGTCAACGTTCTCAATATCTGCAACCGCTTTCGAAGTAATGGATCTCTTATGGTGCCATCTCTAAACAACCTATCTGTAAACTTTCTAGAAACATAAGTAGCAATAATGGTAAAACAAAATGGTTAGATTTATCTCTTATACTAAAGAAACCCACAAGTAGATGATGGATCTAAGTAACTTGAGAGTAATATTTTTAGTGAAAGCATCAAAATGTTTGTACCAAATATGGCACAAACATCCAACATATTTCAGAGGGAAGTAAATTAAGGAATATAAATGAAAAATGAGTAAAAAATGAACCATAAAACATTTATAACAATTCATCCAATTGATGCCTACATCCATTCGATGATTTTTTTTTTGACTATATTATTATTTCGCAAGTACAATTTTATGGATTAGTAAGGATACCTAAGGATTACAAGAGAATAGTAGAGAAATTGGAAGAAAGCAAAAAGATCCTAAAAAACAAACCCCCTAGCCTCCTATTTACAGTTGTAGGCTACTAAAAAATGCTACCCTAGCCTTTTATGGTGATCTCCATGTTCCATAAGTAGTTAGCCTAGAATAAACATCATCATGTAAGGAATATTGATGCATCAACAACGATCTATAGGTATAGAACATAACGATCCATAAGATTTTCATATAGACCGCACATCATGCTTTATGATGTAGTGACTTACTACTAGTTCCGTGATTTCTACTTTGTTTGCACTATCATAAGCTTATCTTGGAGCTAATATGATGGATTATTGAAGGAATTAAGTTGTTGATTTTTGGTGTTCTATGGGATCGATGTCAATCCACATATGATCGAAGTAGTGGAGCTTGAAACAAACTGATAACATCACCACTTGGTAATAGGAGGGAGATGGGGAAGTACAAGTGTAGCTTGATGGATCAGTATCAATTTATCACTTAAACAGATTTGGTTTTGGAATTTATGGGATGACGTTGCTTTTTATCTTATGACCCTAGTTGCACTTGGTTTCTGGACTCTATTAGCTATCACTTTAGGCTTTCTACCTCAATCATCCACAAGTCTGATTGACCAATTTCATCTAGATTTGACGTGATCAAAAGACTAAATGTGGACTTATTTAACATAAATGAGCAAGCTAAAACCCTTATACTCTTATATCACACCGTACATATGTATATTTTTCTACGTATTCAGCCAACCAAATCACAAAATAACCATTATTTATATGGAAATTCTTAATATTTAAATTGTTTCCGTGCGTAAAACATCTAATTAGGTAATTTACACCTCTCATATCTAAGGTCTCTTCTCGGCATATGGTAACAAAACATCTGAACAATGAACTTTGAACGAAGAAGTTAGTAGAAATGTAAATGCATCTGAGAGTGCGAAAGGGTATCTCAGCTGAGTACTTGAAGAGGAGGAATGGAAGGAGAACATAAATCCTAGAATGTTAAACTTTAGCGACACATTTGACATGTGAGATGCCAATACACATTTTTTCAACTTTCTCCAACGGTGTTGGAGAAGTTGGTTTATTCTTCCGACGCATCAGATGCATCAATAACTGCAGCTGGTGATAGTACATTGCGAATAAGTGGTTTCCATCTGTTTTCATATAAGAAGAATTGAAGATGACGTGACTTATAAACACTATTTGTTTAGTGATAATATTTATTGTCTATGCCGAATTGTCGCCGCTAAGATGCGTTCTTGTCGAATGATAATGAAAATTCTAAGCTGGACATATAAGTAAGAAAAATGAGCGATCAATGCGTTTATATGTTGCAAGCGTAAAATTCGATTTGGAGTATTTGTAATATTAATGCAGAAAACTACATCATAGAATTTACCACTGACAATTTCAGTATACTTGCACCAAATGTCATTTAGATTTAGATTCATGCAGTCAAATTTGACCGTCAATGACTTGTATTTTTTGTGTGATGCTAAAAGCATCGCAGCTTGTGCTTTTAACATCATGCTATGGTAGTGACGAAGACAATACAGAGTGCCTTGACATTGCACTGCTGGAAACCGAAAGAATTTGTTTTTTTTATTATAACTGTCGCGGAATAATCTATTTAACCCGAAAGATTTTACGTCAAACTACGAAAGTTGAGATAAACAATGAGGCCCCCCTGAATTCTTGAATTTGCTCAGAAATTTACCTTTTCCTGATTTCGGTCAGTGTAGAATGATTCGTACTTTTAGCCACACGCTGGAAATTACTGTAAAGCCCGAAGGATAAAAGGTTAAAATGGTGCGAGAGTTATCTGAAGCGTACAAATTATTTATCTTGCCGAATTACACCATACAATTCTCTTTTGGAAAGTGCTAAAAGCCCGAAGGGTTTTTAGTCAGAATGTAAGAAAAACAAATCAGGTTGGGACGGATCAGCCGTGCCTCAGATCAGACCCGACCCTAGACCCAGACCTTTAAAAGTGGATAGCGGGTGTACCAATCCCGAAGGTCCTGTGAGATGAGTTTAAATGAATCAAAACAGAGTGGATTAATTGGGTTTGAGCCGTAAATCCGACTCATTGTCGTCCCTGCGTGGAAGCAAAGTCCTCTTTAACTTCCTATATTTTTTCGCCTTTGCGACTGTATCACAGAAACATTCCAAATGTTTTCTATTACACCTGTTTTCCGGGCCTGGAAGCAAAGTCCTTTTTTACTTCCTATATATCCTTCGTCTTTAGACTGTCGACTATCAGAGAAACATTCCTAATGTTTTCTGATCTTGCATCTTCAGCTTCATTGCTTCTTCCTCTAGGACTAATTTCGTTTTTGCTGATTAGGGCATGGCTGAAACAGAAGAAGAAAAATTACCCTCCTGTTGCGGGTACAGTAGTTCATCAGTTGCTGAACTTGGATACGCTGCAGGATTACATGACCCATCATTCGAGAAAGCACAAGACGTATCGGATACTTACACCCTTCAATAACTATATTTACACGGTTGACCCTGCTAATGTTGAGTACATCCTCAAATCCAACTTCGCTAATTATGGGAAGGTACTATTACAGTTACAGTCCCCACTTCTCCTCTGTATGATTCTGTTTTTATTTTTGTGCCTGGGATTTTGCTAATTATGGAAAGGTACTATTACTCATATTTGGAAAGGTACTATTATGGAAAGGTGCTATTACTCATATTTGGAAATCCAATTGGGTGGTGGATGCTTGTTCCGATCCTTCCCTTGAACTGTGAATACTTGACATAGTTAGAGACAAAAGATCCTTTTTAGTGTGTGGTTTAAAAAGCACACATAAACCTTCTTCTTAATACAACCACTGAAAAATGTCGACAAACACACTTGTTTGGAACACTTGATATGGTACAAGAGGTCATGGGTTCGATTCTGCCTTGCACGGTCGAATTCAGTTGCCACGTAGTATGTAACGTATATCTAAACTTGTATATAAAGCACCAACGTCATTTGCAATAAGACACCTTGCAACCGGTTACATCGCCAACATCTCTCCTTCATTTAGTATTTTTGAATAGAATTGTCTATATTTTCAATTTTTATTCTGAATTTAATTCTGTGTTAGTCAGTTAATACGAGGGTTGAGATAAATTTTAGTTGGTATTTGATTATTAATTCAATTTAGGTTTAATTTAGAATTCGAGTTAATTTTGTTTTGTGAACCTGGTTTTTGTTCAAGGATGAAAAACTGGTAGTCAATGATGATTTATGAAGATGGATTTAAGAATGGAGTCGAATGGGTTTCGATAAGATGGATGGAATCAGCAGGAGTTAATAAATGTAGCCTATATCTTTTATTTTGAGTGATACAAAATGAACCACAATGCTACTTTCATTTTACCCACTCTTCATTTTGTCCGCATCAGTTTGGTTAGTTACTCCAACTAATCCAATATAAATAAATTATGTTACTAAAATGGTCCATTTTTTTATTTGGACTATATTACTGATCTGCTATAAATTGTCCATCAATAAATTATTGCCAATCAGACATTTCTTCACGTTCTTTTTCTACAGTTGAGTGAATTGAAATGCACACTTGGTGTATTTAACACCACTCTTTAATTTTAAGTGCCAGTCTTTATCATTTCATCTCTCTCATTGTCCTTCCATTTAAAACCCTGAACCTTAATCTCATAAAGCCAAATTCATTGATGATTACTATAACACAATCAACTACAATGAGGAAATTTAACCGATAGACAGAAAAGCACCAATATATTCCATCGTGGCAAAGATCCGGCGCAACACTCTTTATTGCAGCGATTATGATGCTACATTTAAAATCTATAGATGAAATCAAAAGCTTTGGTTAATGGTGTATTAATATTATTCAGTGGTACATGTAGGATTCATTGTTTATATGTACTGCGGTTTAGTATCATACAGTAATGTTTTACATACAAGTTTAATTTGCAAGGTTGGATTTCACCGAATGAAATGGTCTTAAGTTTTTATTATATTTTATTAAATGTTTTGTGGTATTAGGAAGAGAGATTCTACTTCAAGGTACTTTTAGTAGTACACATATTTTACTTAACAAGTTTACTGAAGCAGGATATACATTGCTTGTTCTAGATATAGATGGGTAGTTAGAAATTCACAAGTACCACCTATGAATGTCCAATTTTTACATACATCACTAGACAAAAACTAATTATATTAAAAATCAAAGTTATTATGATAGGATTTTAGAATGATTATCCAGATAAAACTCGTTGTGAATTGTACACAACTATACTGACCTATAACCTGGTATCTGAAACCTCAGTGCATACCTCAAATCAAAATATTAAATTAACGTTTGGATTTCATAACAACATTCCTCCTTCTTGTGTAGGTGTAGCTTGATATAACAAAACTGGGCCTTAACAATATCAGACAACCTTAATTCAATTTGAGTTGCAAACTATTACTCCTGTCGATCATCACTAGGATACCTTAAATGTAGTTATTTTTGCATTGTTGCAGGGAGAAGAAATCCATGAAGCTCTGAACGATCTTTTTGGAGATGGAATTTTTTTAGTTGATGGTGCTAAGTGGCGCCAACAACGTAAAGTTGCAAGCCATGAGTTTTCTACGAAAGTATTGAGAGATTATAGCAGCACAGTGTTCAAGAACAATGCTACCAAGCTTACAATTGCAGTGTTGGAAGCTGCTGAAAGTAATAAAATGATAGATATGCAAGTAAAATGAAATCTCAGTCTCATGCTATATATTTATCATTGCTCGCAGAAGTGATACTAAGGGTAATTTTTTACAGGACATGTTTATGAAATCTACATTGGATTCCATATTCAAAGTTGGGTTTGGAGTGGAACTTGATACACTCTCCGGATTGAACGAAGAAGGAACGAAATTTGCTAAAGCATTCGATGATTCAAGCGCTCAAGCATTGCGGCGATTTTTAGATGTCCTTTGGAAAATCAAGAAATTTTTGAACATTGGGCTAGAAGCAAAAATGAAAAGAGATATTAAACTGATCGATGATTTCGTGTATAAGGTGATAGATATTAAACAAAGAAAAATGGAAGAAAAAGACAGTTTTGTAAGCTATACTCACCTCAAGTACAATATGACAATATGCACTTACAAAGCTAGAAAGTACACAACTAAATTTGTTACTGAAATGGCAGATGGAGAAAGAAGATATACTCTCAAGGTTCTTATTAGAAAGGGAGCAAGATCCTGAAAATATGACCGACAAATATCTAAGAGATATCATACTAAACTTTGTTATAGCTGGCAGAGACACATCAGCAGGCACACTTGCATGGTTCTTCTACATGTTATGTAAGCACCCTGATGTACAAGAGAAAGTCACGCAAGAAACAATTGAAGCGATAAACGTAGATGAAAAAATTGAACTGTCTGATTTTGCATCACATCTAACTGAAGATGCTCTCAACAAAATGCAATATCTTCATGCAGCTTTGACTGAAACTTTGCGGCTCTATCCTGCTGTTCCTCTTGTAAGTTTCATTTCAGTGATCAAATTTTCAGTACTGTTAACATGTGTATTAATTTGACACATTTAGAACTATATAGTCTGTTTCAACGACCTGGAAAAAAAGTAGTTAACCTGATAATATGTCCATTATTAGAGCTATTAATCTGAGTATTCCGAAACAGCAGTGCCAACGACTTCAGAAGCAAAAAATAAGCTATGTGTTGAACTATCTTGATTTGGCTAGCTTTCCATAACAAAACTGTGTACATTAATTTTTTTTTTTTTTTTTTTTTTTTTTTACAGGATGTGAAGTGCTGCTTCTCAGATGATACATTGCCTGATGGATATGATGTGAAAAAAGGGGACTTGATAAATTACCAGCCATATTCTATGGGTAGAATGAAATTCTTATGGGGTGAAGATGCGGAGCTTTATCGTCCTGAAAGATGGTTAAATGATGAAGGGATTTTCGAACAACAAAACCCATTCAAATTCACAGCCTTCCAGGTAATGCAAATTAGTGATATACCACACAGGTTTATGAAGAAACTAAGAAGAAACTAATATCAGAAGGATTTTAGTCAAACTTTTTCTTTTTTCTTTTTACATCAGGAAACTAGTTTTTATATGCCAAGTATTCATCGTCTGGTTACTAATATTTGCTTTATGTAAGATTAATAATGCAAAGAAAATTAGCAGGCTGGACCGCGTATCTGCCTAGGAAAAGAGTTCGCTTACAGACAAATGAAAATATCATCAGCTACACTCCTGTACTTTCTGAAATTCAAGCTGTGGGATGAGAAAAAGCCTGTCAATTATAAGACAATGATAACTCTTCAAGTTGATGGCGGACTCCACCTTTGTGCTGAAAAAAGATGGATTATCTGAATTTTATGCTTCCCCCACAAATGAATAATTCTTTAATGTGGTAAGGTATGTGCTTCCATACAATCAGGGTAAACTTATATATAAGCTGCAGTTGTGTATTCTTATATTTAAATCTAATAGAAGGTTTGATATTCTAGTGAATCTGTTACAAAATGTATCTATTTTTGCTATGTTATAGGTGATATTTTCAGCCTCCAGTGACCAGAAGGTTGGAACATTTCCACACTTGGATGCAAATATAATACTAGTATTACCGTACAACGGTGGAAAAACCGACCGTTAAGGTGTTCAATATGAAATAAAAATTATTTGTTAAAACATGTTTCAAATTGAATTTATTTAAAAAAATGTAAGGTACTTTAAAGAAAATTAAAATGAACGTAGCTAATAAAGTAAAAATTCAATCAAACTATATTTCACATGTAAACCAACTTGAAACTTAGAATATACTATCAATGTATCGATTCGAATCAGTCACAGACGCATACATACATTTCTATTAAATGTCAAGTAGAATCAATGTAATCTTAATATTTAGTTATTTTGCAACTCTAAACCATTAATGGATTGAAGAAACAAAAACCAAAACAAAACAACAAATATAAACTCAAAACATATCATCATATCAGTGAATATTTAATTAAAATAAAAAAATATAAGAGTAAGATGTAATAAATAAATCTCAAATTATTAAACTAATTTATTTAAATAAATAACTTAAAAGTTAATTCTACTATTGTTATTTGCTTTACACAGCTTCATCAGCTGTAACATGATAACAACATTACATCCAAAACCACATAAATCAACCACAATCAAATCAAATAAATTAACACACTTAGATAACAACCAGATTGGTGTTTTAAATTATATGCAACTAAACGACACACTTAGATGACAACCAGATAGATATTAGTTTAATTGATACGGTCAAAGTGAAGAAAAAAAAAATGCTTCCAAACAAAACCATGGTAGCATTTAAACCCTTACTTAAAATGAGATAAATCCTCAATCATTAGAGGACTTTTCTTTTTTGCATCAGATAGCTCCAACTCCAAGCCTCCTGTAGATACATGTATTAAATATGTAGTCTGAACTACAGCTAGAATGAATACATTAAAAAAATCATAATTATGACACTTACTGTTCCTCTAATGAAACCTACAATTATATGACTAGTCGTACAAGCTTATGATTTACACATGATATAGATTGAACTGATACTGATTGTATAGGATAAATATGAACTGAACTTGTAGCAAACGGCACAAACTCCAATAACACAAACGCCATATATATTAGGTATTAATATGGAGGTTGTCATACTGACCATCGGCATGACTCCAACAGCTTGATTTATGGCTTTCAAAATCCTTTCGATTTTCCAATGCATTCTCAAGTGTCTCCATTCCTTATCATTGTTCTGCAATATTCGTTTAGCTCTGTCTGAAAACAATATGTTTAGTATTTAAATTTAATGTTAGATCACAAAGGTAATATAATCATGAAATTGAACAAGTTATAAATAGGTATAAATGTCAATTATATTATGAACAAGAGTAATAGTAATCTTTTAGTTGAAGAATTTGATTAATGGGACAGTAATTCATACTACTTTAAACCATACAGACCTGTGATTATCCTTGACCAATGTACACAAACTATAAATTACACCTTACCAATGTAAACTTTAATAAATACAACTTTAAATTCAATTATATCATCATGAAACAAATATACATCTTCCAAGATTTCAAATAGTTTGCAAATGGACCGATTGTGGATGTTAATCAGACTTATAAATAGAATATAGAAACAAGTCAAATTTCAAAGAAAGAGAAAATATATAGTGTTTATTGAATACCGAATCTATCTAAAATAACAGATCAGAGAAAGAGGACAAATTTGAGAAAGTAAACTTACACAAATCATTCTAAGAAGTCGTAGGGCAAGGGAGTCATGGTTGTTACAGAAGCCTTCCATCATCAGCTGCTTTCTAACCCAGAAAAACAACAAACTAAATGAAAAACCTTCATGTTTATGCCATGAGAATTGTTTTGCAAACTCATAATGGAAAGCCTAATATATATAACCGTCTACCTATATGTAATTAATTTAGCAGTAGCGCACCATATTGTCTTTAGCACCATAAAAAAATGTAAGACAAACAAATTGATTTAATATATTGGTTAGCGCAAGGTTCCATAACAACTTTAAATGAGATTTTTATAATTTATCAATATTTAAGTTCACCAATATACACATTTTTTTATCATTGTTGATAAACTTGGTTCACCAATAGAATAAAAGAGATATATTTTTTATTTTGGTGAACTCATACACTTTTTATTTTTTTATTTACAAAACTGAGTTTAATATATTGTTGAATTCATATGCTACTCTTTATAAAATATTACAAATGTTAATAGATATAAATAAAATAAAATAAAATAATATTTTTCTATTTAGTAATTGTCAAAACCTTATTTAACGTACTTTTTTACTTGCTTAGCTATTAGTTAAGATCTAATTTAATAAAATATAAACAGACCAATCACATGTTAGTTTAACATGTGAAGTCTATACAAAAAAAAAAACTTTGATAAGCCAATGTGAAGCTTAAAAATTAAGGAAACCATAGTAAACTTACAGTTGATAGATGTGTAGTCAAGGTTACTCTCATGATCATAAATTGCAAGGTTGTTTTCATTTTTCTTCAATTCTCATTCATCATACATACCACCAATATGATATGTGCCTACTTGATGTTTGGGACCTTCTTTGTCTTTTCCCAGCCTTTTCCTTTTGACTCCATCATCGCTTTAAGTCTGTATTCCTATGTCTATCCCTTGAAACAGCACACCTTCCACCGTAATGCTAAGATAGTAAAACATGTTAAGAGATGAATTGTTTTTAATGGTTATTGTTATGATAGTCAGACAATCAAAAATATCCATTTATGATAACCTGATGCCCCACAGCTCTGAAATACATATTCATGACAGCAAAAATTCATTTATGTTGATTATGGGCATGCAATACCAATATCTAGAGCATACTTCATTTTTACTACTATTCAGTTTTCTTTTTTTCTTAAAAGCCATTGATTTTGGGCTCAACACCAATTCATCAAAAATAAATAAGAACGAAAAACATAAGATTGGTAGATGATTAAAAACAACGAATCAAATTGAGTATTTTTTTATTGCTGTGTATTATTATGGTAACCAATGATTATTACACAAATGCATAGATATCACCATAATTAACAAAAAACATACTATCAAATAATAGAGTTTATATGCAGTCATCGTATAGCACTATTATGAAATTACTACAAATGATTTATAGTTACAAATAGAAGGCAAATATATAACATGCTTCATCTTTAATCCATTATAACAGGGCATCAGTAGAGTTATTTATAATGCTTCATGAACACAACATGTTGATTATTAGGCATTGTTCATGGTTTTCTACCCCTACTCCTTTTACTATTCAGTGTAAATGATGAAAATAATAGCACAAAATATGTAGTAGTTCATTTGAATTAATGGTAGATGTTAAAGATCACTGGCTATGCGCATCATTTTTCATTTGTTTTTACAACCATTTTATCTTTTACTTTCTTAATAATCAAGTGTACATAAGTTTCGCCATATGAAATACATGCATAGATTCAAGATTTAAATGATGGAGGTCCAACAACTTTTGTTTCTTTTACATAACACTATACTCAAATTTTTACCTTCATCCAAGTAGTTGCTTATACTAGAGGCTTTTAAGCATAGGGTAGGCATAATTTAGCTGTAGATTACATCAAGTTTAAAGAGCTGACAATTTTAGCACACACACAGTACACATACTTGAATCATAAAGCTGATCCGTATACATTAGCAAAGTATGTTCATTTCAATTTAATTTATTGTAAAAGTTGGCAAAGTATGTGTAACAACCCGAAAATCTGGGCCAGTTTAAAATTTTTATTTTGGCCATTTTAGCTAATTTTGATTATTTAAAATGAATTATTTTAAATAATATCGACGAGAAATTTATTTTCAATAGCATTGGAACGTATATAATGTATACATCGTCGTTAGAATATATAATAATTATATATAATTATAAAAGGAATTGAAAATGGCGCGGTAGTTCGATAATTCGATTTCAAACTTCAATTGAATGTACCGGGTGCAAAACAATCCGGATTTTAGTGAAACCAAAAACATTAGGATCTAATTGCTAATATCTTTCCAACGAATCCGACGAATCAAAATTTGATAGCAGGAATCAAAAGATATGTCCAGTTGAAAATTCTGAATAGTCGCTATGGAATTCAGGCCCTTAAAAATGAACATTTTGCAAACGACCTCGGATTTCGACGAAACCAGTTTTGTTGGGTCCAGGATGTAAAGTTATTGCTAGGTTTCAAATTTCATAATTTTCCGAATCAATATGTGAGCGTGGCAAAGGAAAACGCGTCTGACCAGTTTCAGTTGATTTTAATCGACTAGAAAATGGCCATTTTTCTAACGATCTCAGAATTCGTCGAAATTAGTTTTGTTAGAACCGTATCGTCAATACGAAGCTAGAAAATATTTTTCTGGAATCTTTCGAGTTAGTATGTGACCCCGGTAATTTGAAATGTACGTTTAAAATTCAATATAGTGATTTAAATGTAAATTCAATGGAAACTAATCGAAACGATCACATCAGCTTGCGATACCTATCCCATTGTGTTCGGAATGGGGGTAAAACGCTATGGACGACAGACGGTGGGCCTCGTTTCGAGGTCGTATGTAGAAGTCAACTTTTTGCTAAATAAAATAATTAAATAAATTAAAAATTATATCTCCCTTCTTATATAACTCTGCCCCCCCCCCCTTTAAAACAGAAATCGATTTATAAAAAAAAAAAAGGAGAAATCGAACGATGAAGGAAGGAGGCGCGACATCAACCACCGCCGCCGGCGTCCAAGGCGCGCCATCCCCACCTCCCTTCCCCTCCCCTCTCTCGACGCCCTCCTCCAGCTAAACCGATGTCGCCAGGAACCCGAGCCCCCCCCCCCCAGACCTAATCGCCATTGCCTTGGAACCCTAGCCCGCCGCCCTGCTACCCCCAGCGAGCCCCTCCGACATCCGACGCCAGCGAACGCCCAACCCCCCCCCCCCCCCCCCGATTGGAAAAGTAAGTTTTGATTTAGGTCTTCTATTTATTTTTCATATTTAAATTCAGTTTAAAATCATATTTAAATTCAGTTTAAAATCATATTTAAATTCAGTTTAAAATCATATTTAAATTCAGTTTAAAATCATATTTAAATTCAGTTTAAAATCATAAGTAAAATCAGTTTAAAATTATTTAGAAAATATAGTCGTTGTTTTGAAAATGTAGATGTCATTGTTATGAAAATATAGGATTAACTTCGAAGTAAAAATGTGATTTTTATATATTGAACTTCGAAGTAAAAATGTGATTTTTATATATTGAACTTCGAAGTAAAAATGTGATTTTTATATATTGAACTTCGAAGTAAAAATGTGATTTTTATATTTTGAACTTCGAAGTAAAAATGTGATTTTTATATATTGAACTTCGAAGTAAAAATGTGATTTTTATATTTTGAACTTCGAAGTAAAAATATGATTTTTATATATTGAATAGCGAAGTAAAAATATGATTTTTATATATTGAATAGCGAAGTAAAAATATGATTTTTATATATTGAATAGCGAAGTAAAAATATGATTTTTATATATTGAATAGCGAAGTAAAAATTCGATTTTTATATATGTAGTGGCTACGGTCAACGAAGGTGACAAAAAGGCGAAACGACGAAGACTTCTGCAAATGAAGAGCCGTGGAGTTAGGATAGCTATTGGTGAGAATTTCTCACTCTTCAATTTCTTTTTCTAGTTATATATATATACTAGGATGTAGACGGTGCTTAGTAGCACCCGACACAATCGTCCACAGACCATGGACTTGTTTGTTTGGTTGCAAAAATTAGTTAGATGATTATTTGATTTTGGTTGTTTGGTGAATTTGATTGATGTGTGAATGGCGTGGGCCTTCACTAGACCGGGGATAAGGCTAGGCCTCGTCCCGTTTCTAGTATCGTGCCGTTATGCCGCCGAAATTTTCTAAAATATGTTAGAAAAATAAAAATATCATTTTATTTAAGGAATGAACTGAATAAAATTCATATGTTGAAATAAAATGTTTTTATCGTTAAAAATATATTTTTTAACGTGGAAGTGAATAAAATAAAATATTCATTTACAGACCGGACGGTTTGTTTATGTACACCTATTTGAAGGACATTGATTGGGTCGATAAATTTTATACATCGTCCAACTGCACAAATGAAATCTATGTTTGATAGTTTGAAACCCCACACGGGTGTTGGGATGAAATTTGAAGTTCACTCATCCTGATTGATTAAATATGTCGATCGATTGATTGACAGGCTGTTATAAGCGTTAGATATCTATATTTGATGCTTATACAGTGTGGTGCACTTTGGTTGATGGTTGATTATTTTTCAATGCTATTATATACATGTGTTGTATGGAAATCCATATAGTTAACGCTATATGGTAATTGATTGGGTCTCATTCCAATTTAAAAGAATAAAGAATATTATAAAATAAAGGTTCATGTGTTGACAGTACTCATCCCTTGAGATTGGTCATGTGTTGAACGAAATATTTTAGTAATAAAATTTACATCTTTATCAATATAAAATAAAAGTTCATGTGTTGACAGTACTCATCCATTGAGATTGGTCATGTGTTGAACGAAATATTTTGATAATAACAACTATTTTGAAAAAGAAATATTTGAAATAGAATATTTGAAAGTAGAAATTTATGAAGCCGTGTTGATTAGATTGACGCCATTTTGACGTGAATGATATTTATATCGATTTTAAACGATTTCGAAATGAAATGAATTGAAAACGATTTCGAAATGAATAGAATATAAAACGAATTCCAATTTAATTGAAAGCAAATTGAAATGAATTCAAATTGAATTGAAATTTGAATTGAATAGAAATGAATTTTAAAATGAATTTATAAAGAAGAATTCAATTTTGATTTGAATTGAAATGGAAGTTGAAATTGCTTTTGAAACGAATTTTAAAACTATTTATATAATTCGTTTTAAATAGAAATCGACGAAATATATATTATATATATTATATATATAATATAATGGCCTGAATAGAACGCGCCGCGCCGCGGCAGTTCGTGAATTTCGACCATTTATTTCAAACGGACATTACGGGAGATCCGACCGTCGGATTCTCCTAAAACCGGAACCGTTGGGTTCGTATCGAAAAGAGTTTTCTAACGAATATTAGAAATTTGAAACCTAACGGTTGGATTTGGAGATACGTCCAAATCAAATTTGAAAAAGGTCGCTGTAAGTGCAGTTCGATGGCCATTGATGGAAATCGACTGTACGGGCCTTGATAAAATTATTAAAAATAGTAATAATTTGTGTAAAATCATAAGAAATGATTCGTGAAGATTTGGGATGAAAAACTCCATATTTGAAAAGATAAAAATAGATTTTTATCGAAATGAACTAGTTTTGAACTAGAAATATAATTCTATTTATTTTTAAATAAATAAATTGAATTGGAAAAGGGTTTTAAACATAACCAGAATTTCCAATGATTGCATTGGAGTGGATTTGAATCGAAATTGTCTTCGGAATATTTCGATGTTGGAATTCGTGATTATACAGATGTTGTTATGGAAATTTGAAAGATATATATTTATATCGTTATTTCCAATACGACATTTGTTAATCGTAGAATTTGATATTGAATATAAGCCGGGATATTTTATATTCAGAGCCTTGTATTGAATATCAAATGTGATTTGGGTTTGTCGTGAATGGTGTCTTCATTAACACTGTTCTTGAACCCAGTTGAGAAAAGATTAAATCTTTTTATTTAGATTTAATGAAGAGTACCAATTAAATAATATTTAATTGGAATAGAATTGATATTGATTTTTGGGTTTATCGTGAACAGCGTTTTAGATAACGCTCGTTCTTTAACCCGATAATTAATGTAATGTGATTTTGGGTTTACCGTGAACCGTGTTTTAAATGACACTGATTCTTTAACCCAGTCAAAGATTAAAACTAAGTGGAGTTTTAATGAATCTTTAATTAGATTGAAATAATCGAAATGGAGTATCACCAGTTTTACTCCAGGCGATAGTTAAATCTTTAATTAGATTTGAACGTGAAATGGTAATTGAATTTACCGATAACACCGTGGTGTTAGATATGAAGTATTACCAGTTTTACTTCATGGGATGAATAGGTTGGGATTGGGAAATTAAAACAAATGATTACTTCGGTAAGGTTCGTAAATCCCGACTAGTTGAATCGAAATTCAAAAGAAGATTAGAGAATAAATTCAAGGAATTTATCTTGGATAAAATTAATGGGAGCCTTTCCCTATGAATGTGAAATTTAGAAACTAACTGTCGGTTAGCCAAGCAGAATGGTTTTCTGGATATTGATCTGATGTTGGTTTCGGCCTTCGGGGTTAATATTTGGGGAATTATTCTCTTGATTAATTTACGGTTAGTGACTAATGAATTGGAATGAGGCGTATGTTGTGTTTGTGTAACACTTATTTAAAATATACGCGAGTTATTCGAAAAGACCGGGTTTATCCCATTCTGAATAACTGATACGACGATAAGTCGAAGATGAAGACGGTGGTCGAAGACCGGAAGTCTTCACGTTGTTTGGGTGATTACTGATGATCTTGATTGGGCTGTACACCCAAGAAGATGGAAACAGTTGGTGATCGTCCAGACGTACTTGGAGATCGATGGATATGCGGGGTACTAGGTGCCTCCGGTTTCGTTCAGACCCAGAACGGACTTGTAAATGGACTGTGTGTCTGACATTGGATTTTAGTCTGTGTGTTTGATTTCTATTAAATATATATCTGTTTGGCGGCGGAGAATTTATTCTCTTGCTTAACGCCCTTCTCTGAGACGTACGAGCTCAGGGGTTATATATTGATGGATATCAAACGCATGGAGTGAATTGCCTGTGTGGCATGCCTAAGTGGCAATTGATCAAGGCTTCTGTTGAAAAGCAAAGTCTTGTGGTGATGATCAAAGCACGGCCTTTGTGGCGTAGCTTTGTGTAACGTTTACTTCGCGAGTTTCACACCCGGTATGAACCAAAAACGGGAGACGGACCTCAGGGGGGACATGCGTTTTCTTTCTAGCTAGAAGTGGCGTCAGTGGTTTTACACGCCCTGACGAGTTTGACTTATGTGGTTGTTGCTGTTGCGAGGCGCCTCGGTTTGATCGGACGATCCGGGTCCGATGGAGTCATTTAGTTGGCTCACCTACGCCCCAAAGGGCGGAGAAACGTATTGTTCAGGCATTATAATCCACATCGGTGGACCGACCCTGACGATCCAAGGTACGGTTGCGGCTTTGCCTGAGACACGGGCTAGAGCGTCTCGAATCGGTTGAGGACTATCTTTTGCCTCGGTTCATAGATGGAAACCCAATTTCCAAATACGTGACTTTGCGATTTTGATTGTATAACCTAGTATGGTGACATAGTGGGATGGGGCGCTCATGCCGCCTATGATTGATACTTATGATTTGAAGTTGTTTTATGCACTATGCACTTATAATAGTATCAAACGATTTGTTTTAAACGTATCAAGCATTCTTTAGCTGTTATAAGGGAAAACCCTATCCTCGGCTGCGTTGCATTGTGTGATGGGACCTGGGTCTTATAACAGCTTCATTTTTCTTTATTTAGCATTGCGCTGTTTGTTTTATGCACTGGTATTCTTGGGAGGAAACCCGTTCCGTGTTATACGGCGTGGTCCCTTGATTTACCTAACTATAAAAATAAAGATTAACTGTTTTAGTCCTCACACCAGTCACATGACTGACCTGGAGTTTATTGTTTTAACCTAAACTCTGGGTGCCCCTATTTTGACACGGGCAGCTAGTAGTTTTGGTTTTGCAGATTTATATTCACAGGATCCTGGTTTACGGCTGGAATGATATCTGGAAAGCTTTGTATCCGTATATCTCTTCTAGTTGTGTATTTTATTATTTTCCGCTGCTATGTATTTAAATGTAATTTAAATCTCTGATATTTCTGTGTAATATTTGTTTATACTCTGTATATTCTTGTAATCTGATGCATTGTTGTAATAAGCAATGAAATGTTCTTCTATATGCGTTCTGATTTGTCCTGTTCTCAAACGATAGGGCGTTTCGAACGGTCTGGGTCGGTTTAGCGACTGGTTCGGGCCGAGCGAAATTCTTTTTCTTCACAGTTGGTATCAAAAACATGATTTTTTGTATATGTATCAAAATTATGAATTTGAAACTCTAATTCACTAATTGATTGATGTTTGGGTTGTTTGTTTATTTGTTTGCTAATTTTTAGCCATTTAGCCTAATTGAATCACATATTGAATTGTATTGAAAATTGGTCGCATTTGCTTGCATATACAAGTATATCATTGAACAGGTCATAGCAAGGAGGCTAGAGCGGAGAATAAAATTTGTTTGCCCGACAAATAGGTACATGTTTACTACATAATTTACTGTTTTGTTTGGGTGATGATGATTTTATGAGCCTATTGGCTAGCCGCTTGGCTTTTTCTTTTTCTTTTTGAGATCTGAAGGACCGGGGAAGCTATTTGAAATTCCCCGATCCTCCCGGTGCAGGGGAGGTTATGGCGAAATTTTTCGAAAATTTAGGGTGTTAGCCAAATTTTTGAAAATTTGAAAATTCTCAGAAACTGAAAAGTTAGAGAATGAAAGCCAGATCGAGCGTAGAGTTGATTAATCAAACCACTTTCGACTTTGTTCCTTTTCGGGGACGAAAAGTTTTAAGTGGGGGAGATTGTAACAACCCGAAAATCTGGGCCAGTTTAAAATTTTTATTTTGGCCATTTTAGCTAATTTTGATTATTTAAAATGAATTATTTTAAATAATATCGACGAGAAATTTATTTTCAATAGCATTGGAACGTATATAATGTATACGTCGTCGTTAGAATATATATAATAATTATATATAATTATAAAAGGAATTGAAAATGGCGCGGTAGTTCGATAATTCGATTTCAAACTTCAATTGAATGTACCGGGTGCAAAACAATCCGGATTTTAGTGAAACCAAAAACATTAGGATCTAATTGCTAATATCTTTCCAACGAATCCGACGAATCGAAATTTGATAGCAGGAATCAAAAGATATGTCCAGTTGAAAATTCTGAATAGTCGCTATGGAATTCAGGCCCTTAAAAATGGACATTTTGCAAACGACCTCGGATTTCGACGAAACCAGTTTTGTTGGGTCCGGGATGTAAAGTTATTGCTAGGTTTCAAATTTCATAATTTTCCGAATCAATATGTGAGCGTGGCAAAGGAAAACGCGTCTGACTAGTTTCAGTTGATTTTAATCGACTGGAAAATGGCCATTTTTCTAACGATCTCAGAATTCGTCGAAATTAGTTTTGTTAGGACCGTATCGTCAATACGAAGCTAGAAAATATTTTTCTGGAATCTTTCGAGTTAGTATGTGACCCCGGTAATTTGAAATGTACGTTTAAAATTCAATATAGTGATTTAAATGTAAATTCAACGGAAACTAATCGAAACGATCACATCAGCTTGCGATACCTATCCCATTGTGTTCGGAATGGGGGTAAAACGCTATGGACGACAGGCGGTGGGCCTCGTTTCGAGGTCGTATGTAGAAGTCAACTTTTTGCTAAATAAAATAATTAAATAAATTAAAAATTATATCTCCCTTCTTATATAACTCTGGCCCCCCCCTTTAAAACAGAAATCGATTTATAAAAAAAAAAAGGAGAAATCGAACGATGAAGGAAGGAGGCGCGACATCAACCACCGCCGCCGGCGTCCAAGGCGCGCCATCCCCACCTCCCTTCCCCTCCCCTCTCTCGACGCCCTCCTCCAGCTAAACCGATGTCGCCAGGAACCCGAGCCCCCCCCCAGACCTAATCGCCATTGCCTTGGAACCCTAGCCCGCCGCCCTGCTACCCCCAGCGAGCCCCTCCGACATCCGACGCCAGCGAACGCCCAAACCCCCCCCCCAACCGATTGGAAAAGTAAGTTTTGATTTAGGTCTTCTATTTATTTTTCATATTTAAATTCAGTTTAAAATCATATTTAAATTCAGTTTAAAATCATATTTAAATTCAGTTTAAAATCATATTTAAATTCAGTTTAAAATCATAAGTAAAATCAGTTTAAAATTATTTAGAAAATATAGTCGTTGTTTTGAAAATGTAGATGTCATTGTTATGAAAATATAGGATTAACTTCGAAGTAAAAATGTGATTTTTATATATTGAACTTCGAAGTAAAAATGTGATTTTTATATATTGAACTTCGAAGTAAAAATGTGATTTTTATATATTGAACTTCGAAGTAAAAATGTGATTTTTATATATTGAACTTCGAAGTAAAAATGTGATTTTTATATTTTGAACTTCGAAGTAAAAATGTGATTTTTATATATTGAACTTCGAAGTAAAAATGTGATTTTTATATTTTGAACTTCGAAGTAAAAATATGATTTTTATATATTGAATAGCGAAGTAAAAATATGATTTTTATATATTGAATAGCGAAGTAAAAATATGATTTTTATATATTGAATAGCGAAGTAAAAATATGATTTTTATATATTGAATAGCGAAGTAAAAATTCGATTTTTATATATGTAGTGGCTACGGTCAACGAAGGTGACAAAAAGGCGAAACGACGAAGACTTCTGCAAATGAAGAGCCGTGGAGTTAGGATAGCTATTGGTGAGAATTTCTCACTCTTCAATTTCTTTTTCTAGTTATATATATATACTAGGATGTAGACGGTGCTTAGTAGCACCCGACACAATCGTCCACAGACCATGGACTTGTTTGTTTGGTTGCAAAAATTAGTTAGATGATTATTTGATTTTGGTTGTTTGGTGAATTTGATTGATGTGTGAATGGCGTGGGCCTTCACTAGACCGGGGATAAGGCTATGCCTCGTCCCATTTCTAGTATCGTGCCGTTATGCCGCCGAAATTTTCTAAAATATGTTAGAAAAATAAAAATATCATTTTATTTAAGGAATGAACTGAATAAAATTCATATGTTGAAATAAAATGTTTTTATCGTTAAAAATATAATTTTTAACGTGGAAGTGAATAAAATAAAATATTCATTTACAAACCGGACGGTTGGTTTATGTACACCTATTTGAAGGACATTGATTGGGTCGATAAATTTTACACATCGCCCAACTGCACAAATGAAATCTATGTTTGATAGTTTGAAACCCCACACGGGTGTTGGGATGAAATTTGAAGTTCACTCATCCTGATTGATTAAATATGTCGATCGATTGATTGACAGGCTGTTATAAGCGTTAGATATCTATATTTGATGCTTATACAGTGTGGTGCACTTTGGTTGATGGTTGATTATTTTTCAATGCTATTATATACATGTGTTGTATGGAAATCCATATAGTTAACGCTATATGGTAATTGATTGGGTCTCATTCCAATTTAAAAGAATAAAGAATATTATAAAATAAAGGTTCATGTGTTGACAATACTCATCCCTTGAGATTGGTCATGTGTTGAACGAAATATTTTAGTAATAAAATTTACATCTTTATCAATATAAAATAAAAGTTCATGTGTTGACAGTACTCATCCATTGAGATTGGTCATGTGTTGAACGAAATATTTTGATAATAACAACTATTTTGAAAAAGAAATATTTGAAAGTTGAAATTTATGAAGCCGTGTTGATTAGATTGACGCCATTTTGACGTGAACGATATTTATATCGATTTTAAACGATTTCGAAATGAAATGAATTGAAAACGATTTCGAAATGAATTGAATATAAAACGAATTCCAATTTAATTGAAAGCAAATTGAAATGAATTCAAATTGAATTGAAATTTGAATTGAATAGAAATGAATTTTAAAACGAATTTATAAAGAAGAATTCAATTTTGATTTGAATTGAAATGAAAGTTGAAAGTGCTTTTGAAACGAATTTTAAAACTATTTATATAATTCGTTTTAAATAGAAATCGACGAAATATATATTATATATATTATATATATAATATAATGGCCTGAATAGAACGCGCCGCGCCGCGGCAGTTCGTGAATTTCGACCATTTATTTCAAACGGACATTACGGGAGATCCGACCGTCGGATTCTCCTAAAACCGGAACCGTTGGGTTCATATCGAAAAGATCTTTCTAACGAATATTAGAAATTTGAAACCTAACGGTTGGATTTGGAGATACGTCCAAATCAAATTTGAAAAAGGTCGCTGTAAGTGAAGTTCGATGGCCATTGATGGAAATCGACTGTACGGGTCTTGATAAAATTATTAAAAATAGTAATAATTTGTGTAAAATCATAAGAAATGATTCGTGAAGATTTGGGATGAAAAACTCCATATTTGAAAAGATAAAAATAGATTTTTATCAAAATGAACCAGTTTTGAACTAGAAATATAATTCTATTTATTTTTAAATAAATAAATTGATTTGGAAAAGGGTTTTAAACATAACCAGAATTTCCAATGATTGCATTGGAGTGGATTTGAATCGAAATTGTCTTCGGAATATTTCGATGTTGGAATTCGTGATTATACAGATGTTGTTATGGAAATTTGAAAGATATATATTTATATCGTTATTTCCAATACGACATTTGTTAATCGTAGAATTTGATATTGAATATAAGCCGGGATATTTTATATTCAGAGCCTTGTAT
Source organism: Allium sativum (assembly GCA_030737875.1). NCBI lineage: Eukaryota > Viridiplantae > Streptophyta > Magnoliopsida > Asparagales > Amaryllidaceae > Allium > Allium sativum. The sequence continues at coordinate 614,193,098 of CM060926.1, forward strand.
TGAATATCAAATGTGATTTGGGTTTGTCGTGAATGGTGTCTTCATTAACACTGTTCTTGAACCCAGTTGAGAGAAGATTAAATCTTTTTATTTAGATTTAATGAAGAGTACCAATTAAATAATATTTAATTGGAATAGAATTGATATTGATTTTTGGGTTTATCGTGAACAGCGTTTTAGATAACGCTCGTTCTTTAACCCGATAATTAATGTAATGTGATTTTGGGTTTACCGTGAACCGTGTTTTAAATGACACTGATTCTTTAACCCAGTCAAAGATTAAAACTAAGTGGAGTTTTAATGAATCTTTAATTAGATTGAAATAATCGAAATGGAGTATCACCAGTTTTACTCCAGGCGATAGTTAAATCTTTAATTAGATTTGAACGTGAAATGGTAATTGAATTTACCGATAACACCGTGGTGTTAGATATGAAGTATTACCAGTTTTACTTCATGGGATGAATAGGTTGGGATTGGGAAATTAAAACAAATGATTACTTCGGTAAGGTTCGTAAATCCCGACTAGTTGAATCGAAATTCAAAAGAAGATTAGAGAATAAATTCAAGGAATTTATCTTGGATAAAATTAATGGGAGCCTTTCCCTATGAATGTGAAATTTAGAAACTAACTGTCGGTTAGCCAAGCAGAATGGTTTTCTGGATATTGATCTGATGTTGGTTTCGGCCTTCGGGGTTAATATTTGGGGAATTATTCTCTTGATTAATTTACGGTTAGTGACTAATGAATTGGAATGAGGCGTATGTTGTGTTTGTGTAACACTTATTTAAAATATACGCGAGTTATTCGGAAAGACCGGGTTTATCCCATTCTGAATAACTGATACGACGATAAGTCGAAGATGAAGACGGTGGTCGAAGACCGGAAGTCTTCACGTTGTTTGGGTGATTACTGATGATCTTGATTGGGCTGTACACCCAAGAAGATGGAAACAGTTGGTGATCGTCCAGACGTACTTGGGGATCGATGGATATGCGGGGTACTAGGTGCCTCCGGTTTCGTTCAGACCCAGAACGGACTTGTAAATGGACTGTGTGTCTGACATTGGATTTTAGTCTGTGTGTTTGATTTCTATTAAATATATATCTGTTTGGCGGCGGAGAATTTATTCTCTTGCTTAACGCCCTTCTCTGAGACGTACGAGCTCAGGGGTTATATATTGATGGATATCAAACGCATGGAGTGAATTGCATGTGTGGCATGCCTAAGTGGCAATTGATCAAGGCTTCTGTTGAAAAGCAAAGTCTTGTGGTGATGATCAAAGCACGGCCTTTGTGACGTAGCTTTGTGTAACGTTTACTTCGCGAGTTTCACACCCGGTATGAACCAAAAACGGGAGACGGACCTCAGGGGGGACATGCGTTTTCTTTCTAGCTAGAAGTGGCGTCAGTGGTTTTACACGCCCTGACGAGTTTGACTTATGTGGTTGTTGCTGTTGCGATGCGCCTCGGTTTGATCGGACGATCCGGGTCCGATGGAGTCATTTAGTTGGCTCACCTACGCCCCAAAGGGCGGAGAAACGTATTGTTCAGGCATTATAATCCACATCGGTGGACCGGCCCTGACGATCCAAGGTACGGTTGCGGCTGTGCCTGAGACACGGGCTAGAGCGTCTCGAATCGGTTGAGGACTATCTTTTGCCTCGGTTCATAGATGGAAACCCAATTTCCAAATACGTGACTTTGCGATTTTGATTGTATAACCTAGTATGGCGACATAGTGGGATGGGGCGCTCATGCCGCCTATGATTGATACTTATGATTTGAAGTTGTTTTATGCACTATGCACTTATAATAGTATCAAACGATTTGTTTTAAACGTATCAAGCATTCTTTGGCTGTTATAAGGGAAAACCCTATCCTCGGCTGCGTTGCATTGTGTGATGGGACTTGGGTCTTATAACGGCTTCATTTTTCTTTATTTAGCATTGCGCTGTTTGTTTTATGCACTGGTATTCTTGGGAGGAAACCCGTTCCGTGTTATACGGCGTGGTCCCTTGATTTACCTAACTATAAAAATAAAGATTAACTGTTTTAGTTCTCACACCAGTCACATGACTGACCTGGAGTTTATTGTTTTAACCTAAACTCTGGGTGCCCCTATTTTGACACGGGCAGCTAGTAGTTTTGGTTTTGCAGATTTATATTCACAGGATCCTGGTTTACGGCTGGAATGATATCCGGAAAGCTTTGTATCCGTATATCTCTTCTAGTTGTGTATTTTATTATTTTCCGCTGCTATGTATTTAAATGTAATTTAAATCTCTGATATTTCTGTGTAATATTCGTTTATACTCTGTATATTCTTGTAATCTGATGCATTGTTGTAATAAGCAATGAAATGTTCTTCTATATGCGTTCTGATTTGTCCTGTTCTCAAACGATAGGGCGTTTCGAACGGTCTGGGTCGGTTTAACGACTGGTTCGGGCCGAGCGAAATTCTTTTTCGTCACAGTATGACAGAGACAAAATTAGTGAAAACTGAAAAAGACTTAAGTGCAGAAAAAAAATTGGTAATAGAAAACACTTACCCCTTGTCAATGTTGCAACTGCTTTCCAAAGCTTTGTCGCCAAATGCTATCTAGCTCCATGTTGTCCTGCTTCTTGATGTTTCAAGTTTCTACTCGTTGTATGGTTGCTGGAATAGATTGTACAACAAAACTTTTCATCATCATCTCTATTTACAATTAGTTTCTCATAGATGCATGGATACTTATCATAAAGAAAATATATTTATTTTGAAAGCTCTCCGAAATGTGTACGACAATATCTAAAGTAGGTACACATTCAAGACTTGTGTATTCAAATACACTTCAGATATGTTGTCACATTTGTAGATAAATGAAGTATTGAAGTTATATAAATGGATCCCTTAAAATCTGATTTTGTACATGAGGCTTAATTTTTTTCTCTTTTAAATGTTCTTGAATGCAAATCTAACATACATATTAAGATTATGTGATGGTTCAAAGAAAGACTAATATTTGATGGAATAATTTACACATTTGCGATGCTAAATATGTGATAATTAGAGTTTTACAAGTGAATAATTACTTGGTCCAAAGGAAGGTTATTATTTGATTTTAACTTATTGTCAATATTTGATAATTATAACAAGATTACCGCTTACAGTTAGTATTAAAGTCCAAATACTTGATATTAATGCTGTATTATGTATCTTGAGAAGATATTCACCAATTATTTGAATTTAGTATGGTTGATATTTGAATATGAGCATATATAGTCAATCGTTAATTCTTATTTAATTTTCAACTAATTTGACTAAAGTGTGCCAATTTTAGGAATGTTCTCATTTTGTTTGAGACTATCTATAAGCAATAGTAAGAGAACATGTTGCATATTTTTGACTTCATTGATCTAATTATGAGAGTCACAGCTACCTCTATTACAGTTGAATGTTCTTACAATGGTATGAAGAACATCAAAATGTGTTGTAATTCAAACTGCAAGAGTTGAAAGATCATAAGGTAAAATATTTTAGAAGTTTTCAAGAATGCGTTATCTATAGGGATAACTAATTTTTAGAAATTATCTACCACGAAATGAAAGAATTTTGTCAAAATAGTAAGGGGAAACAAGCACTTTTTGTGGTGCTTAATTCTATAGTCAAAGCAAAGAAAATATAAATGAGTATTATATGAAAAGATGCTGCTTAGTAGTTAATGACATTCAAGTTATTGATATTTTTTGGTAGTCTATTAACAATATAATCATTTTAAAATATTGTAAACTATGATTTTTTTTTTTGAGCGAAATAATATCTTATTAGGCTCATTTTTCATTTTGGTAGTAAGAAGAAAGATGCAACATGATAAGATCGAAAGAACTCATTTAACATACATTGAAAATAGATGCATAAATAATGATGAATAAGTCGCTAAAGATCTAAAAGAAAAGCAATTAATTACATTTAATGGGATATAAAGGTATATAAAGTAAAGTATGCTAAATATTTTTTAATGTCATTATTGAAATTTTAGTTATGTTGTTTGAATTTATTTCATACTTTTGTTATACTTTCATTTAGATTGATTTTGGTTCTCTACTTCTAATACAAGCAAATTATGTTGTTGTTATTATTCATTAGGAAATAACAATGTTGATTCGTGAATAAATTTCAAACATTATTTTTGGAATTAAGGCACCTATTGTTTAAAAAATAACGTATCTCTGGTTATGCAAAATGTTGCTCATAATGTAGTGTCAAATATTGATTTGGTGATTAATAAGTTATATATTTCAGTTTACTTAATAATTCTAGGTTGAAGCACCAAAGACGACAAATATTTTATTGATATCTAAGCAACTTAAAAATTATAAATTTACGAATCCACACTAAAAAAAGTTTTAAGATTGGAAATGCAATAGATTTTTGAGGACATAGAGTTTGGAGAGTGAAATGAAGTATGATCATTATCTCTAAAGAGAATCATTTGACTCAACTACCCACAAAGTATAATCATTGTCTTTAAAGAGAATCATTATCTTTGATTCAACCATGGTTGCTTATTTGGTTAATGTTTGAGATTTGTTTCCTTTTATTAAATAGAGATAAATTGGGAACCATAAAAAGATGATGCTAAAGAAAAATTTCTTGAAGTTAAGGTTATTGTTTCAAGAAAACAAATCCAACAACCTCAAAGCACAATGTCGCTAAAAAAATCCACTTAAAAGGAAAGAAATGTTATTCTGGATGATTATGTAGTAGTTCTTCAAAGATAAATAATGGATTGGCGAAGATGATTTTATGGACTTTCATCAACCGTATAAGATAGTAATTTGAAATGTGGATTAAAGGTAGTGTAAATGTGAGAATTCAAATTTCTTCCTTGTGTTTCATTATTTGTCAACCCCTTTCTGTAAGCATTTAAGGCTCCAATGTTTACATAAATATATTACATAAATAACACGCATTTATTCTTCTGTCATTAATGTTATTATATATTACCATTTGTAATATATAATAACATATATAACCAATGACAAATCTTCAAATCTTCACCACACCAAAACAACAAATTTAGCATATTAGGATGCAGATATTTGATACGGATTAAACTGTATCAAATTTGATACAGCTCATAGCCGTATCAAATTACATTTACTACAGTTTAACTGATCCACACCTCCCCAACCCTTAAATCTAACGGTAGATCTTAAAACCTTCGGATCAGTCCGTATGACCTAGCTTTGAGCCGTATCAAGTCGGCTTCGTATTTTCGTCCCTTATTTTTCGTTTCTCACAGCCGACTTCTTTTTTTTTTTTTTTTTTTTTTTTTTTTAACCCAGAAATTTCGAAACTATTTTCTTTTTCGTTTTTCTCCTTAACGGTGACCGAGTATGGAATTAGGGTTTTCGTTGTCTCCAATTCAAATCGTCATTTCTGTGACCGGGTACATACTTTCATGTAAGTATCGTCTGCATCAATTCTTCCAAAGCATCGATTTCTGAATCGATTCGTCTGAAGATCCTCTGCACCCCAGCTATACTTAGAATCTTGAGAATCATCCGAATATTAGGTAATTTTCTGTTCGATTGAATATCAACTGAATCCACTGTTATTTTATTTCTTTAGTTTATGTATGTGTATGATTGGATTTAAGGTTTAGTAGATTTGGGTTCCCACTGTTATTGTGGAACGGTAGATCCTAAACCTGTATTTTTTTTTTTTTTTTTTTTTTTACAAACCTAGTTTTCTTAGGAAGTGGAGATGGTGGCATAATTTTTTGTTAAATGTTGTGTTAGGCTGTACAAACTTTTGTACACCAAGAAAAACATGTTTAATTGTGTTGTGTAATAAACAATACATATACTGCAATTTTTTTGTTAATATTTAGTGTGAATTTTTTATTAGCAAATTTTCACACAGACAATTTATTTTAAGAATAATATTTTCTACCAGGTCAGGAACTATTAGTTCTATTTAAGATTCTTTACTAAGAAATGTTTTCTGAAGGACAATATTATTTTCTAGCTCAAGAGCTATTAGTTCTACTGAAGATTCATGTACTTCTGAATATGATATTGAGATAATTTTGTTAGGCTAATAGTTATATTTACTGAGGATGTTAGTTATATTTCATTTTTATGTTGCTGCATCTTTAAATCTGGAATGATGTAAACTAGCCAAATCAGAAATGCACTGGCTCCTTAATGAATTCCTTGTAGTCCAGAAATGTGCAGTTGTGCTTATGGCGATGATTTCAAATCTTCACATCATTCCTAATCATTGCTTATCTTTTCATTTTACCTGGCAGCTCTGTATTATTTTGTTTATGTTTACTTTACCGTTCACGACTTTGTTTCATTGTTGGCTTTGAGACTCTGTTTATTAATTATGATTTGTATGCCAGTTCTTTTTTAAAGAGTATTTGATGCTTTTGTTGATTTTATTTGAGGCTTTTTATTGATTATTTGGCAGTGATGGTTAACAAACACAGCTTTATATGCCAGAATTTCTTTTGAGAAGTCTTGATCCGGAAGCTGAAAGATACCGAGCCTTCATAGATTTTAAATATCTACTCTTATTTGAAATGATAATTTGTTTCTTACATCAGTCACTGACTAAGATTTTTCAAGTTTATTACAAGTGGAAAGATTCTTGGTTTGGTCCTCTTTAAATGCTTTTGCGTTCATACGATATTTATAGTAACTACGGAGGTTATTGGTTTTTTTCCTTTTAATAACTGCAGATGTTCCCATTAGTTTTAAATAATGTAAGTTACCGAGATCTGTTTGGTAAAGATCCCATATAACAATTTTTGAGGATTAGATGTCGATTATAATTTGACAAGTTAATGAGGCTTAGATAGATTTAAGCTTCTGTTTTGCAGTGGCAGCCCACTTAAATCTCCTGCACTCAAATGACGTTATTGTCATTACTGAAGCACGGTATACTGTTATTTATAGATGAGATTTTGTAATTAGGTCTAACATTTTTGTCAGTTTATTGAGGTATAATTATTAGCTTGTCTATGTAGAAATCCTTGGAAGTAAATTGCATAAAGAAATAGATGATTAAGGCCTAATATGTTTTAGCGGAGATTAAGTCCTATCTTGCAATTCAGTCCCATTCTAATGTAGGACTGTATGTTGTTCGAGTCCACTTTGGAAGTGAGACACTATGTCTCCAACACTTTGTGAATTGTACGTACACTCCAAAACATTAATAACTTGACAAGTCTAGAACAGTTGCTTAAAATTTTGTCTTTTGTACTTGTGATTGCTTACAATATATGTATTTGTTTCTTTTAAAAAATAATAATATGCATTTGAAATAAATATTTACCATTGTTAAAAAATTGCTCATATATGTGTTTTCTTAGTTGCCCTATTTGTACTTGTATCTTCTGCTTATGCGTGCCTACTCTGTAGCCGTAGGAAAGGCTGATGCTGCTTATGGTGATGTTGCTTATGGTGATGTTGCCTCGCCTTGTAAGCTGGAGGAGCAGCGATGTGAGCATAAGGGTTGGCAGATGGTTCTTTGGGTGTGACTGTTGGCGAGCATCGCACTTGTTTCTTGCCAATTGCAATGATTTTCTGGAGCATTTCAGGCACCCAATGAAGTTGTAACTTGTGCATTGTATCAAGGTCTAAACCAGGGAGGAAGGCATACAAGTTATCAACTTTCTTTTCTGATGCAAGAAACTCAGAAGAGTTCACTTCCCTACTTGCTAGCTCATTTTGAATGCTTTTCGGGATTGCCTCTATATCTGCGTTTATAGCTCATATATGTGCCCACTATCACTCTCATCAGATCTGGCTTTCGGTTGCTGTTGTGTTTCTATGTTGCTGTTAGGTTGTTATTCACAAGCCTCCTGCTCTTCTAAGTTTCCCATCACTGCATCGGTGTGGTATGCAAGTCTTCACTACAATTACCATTGACATTTATACTTAGTTCGCGAGAGATGTTTGCTACATTCACAGTTTCAATCAAACCTTGAGTCTGCACTTCTTTATTTCTCCTTATATGATAACCATACCTACTCTCAGTTTTACCAGCATTCTCTTTAGTATTACATTCAACTGTCTCAGCCTGTTTCATATTGTTAATTCCAGGATGCATCACTGCATTGTTACTCTTGTATTTAGAGTTTACATCTCCCAAACAGACTTCATCTTTCTTATTTTTGCAATGTTCAGTTACATGCCCAAAACTTTCTTATTTTAGTAACCAATGAGACTACTAAAAGATTCCAAAAGAAATATTATATGAGAATGTGGTTATTTCATCATGAATCGGTTAATAATGATTAATTTTTCATTGGACATCTTTGGGTTGTACGGTAGTCTGGTAATTGCAACGTTCTTTTTTTAGAAATCAGAAAGCTTTATATTTTTCTTTGAGCTTAATATACATGTTCTCTTATGATCATTCGTCAATCTCAAGATGCATCTTTCCCTGCTGGGATTATTATTTTTTGGATTAACACATAAGTTTTTGCAGATCGACTACATAAATACGTCACATCCAAACTTCATTGGTGGGAGCAAGGCCATTGTATTGGCACTGCAGTCAAATCATCCATGCTAACAGCAACCATGCATAAATCAAAGGTTTTTATTGTTTGTCTGCCTTATTTTTACGGGGTTCTTTGGCTGAATAAGAATTGGCAACAAAGCTACTAACATATTTGCGGGTGGACATAGTTGATAGAGATACTTTTGTCTGATATTACTTTTATGGTTTAAGCATAAACATCTACAATGGTAACTGCAAACCTATTTAGAAAGATGGGAGATAAAGAAAATGCTTAAATCATAAATATCATTGTAGTTGATAGAGATACTTTTGTCTGATATTTTTTTGGACCAACGATATCATTGTAGCTGTTTATTCTTAAACCATAAATGAATTAATCATTTTATCTCATCACATTTATCTTCAACGAGTAGTGTTTTCATATGTAAACTCATGCAAAGATTGGACAAATAAACATGAATACACCAGATTCTGAACTTTTATCTTTTTACTGTAATTATTTACATATGCAGTGATAACAAATGGTATGAGTGTTTAACATACAAAAGTATGCTTGATGTGCAAGCTGACATGAACAAAATTACACTTAGCATCGATAAGGAGTTGCAAACTCAGTTGCGCGGCAAAATTTAAGTATTTCTAACCGAGTTGCAAACTCAGTTGCGTGGCAAACTCAGTTTTGCGCAAACTGAGTTTGCAACTCAGTTGCGCACAAACTGAGTTTGCAACTTGTTCATTCATTTTTTTTTTAAATGTGAATATTAGTGTCATTTGTTTGGGTACCCTAGTCAGTTAGATATAAAATGCTACTTTCAATCACCTAAAGATATTAGTGTCATTAGTCTGGACCGAAAATTTGACATGTTCAATTGCTGGTGGAGAAGGAGACATGACAGAAAATTGGACAGTATTGCTTTATGTATTTGAATATTTGAGTTGTTATGCACATGTATTGTTTTGTTCAAAGCATCAATGTAAAAGGCAAAATGCTTCAAAATTGTTTATTTTATTCATATTGATAGATCAGGTCAGCTTTTTGTTCATGTTATTGATCATTCATATTCTAGTCGGATAATGTTTTTTTTAAAATTAGATAAGACTAATGGCCGTATCTAATTTAAATAAAGATATGGTCATTAGCCGTATCTTTTTTTAAATTTGATATGGCCATTAGCCGTATCAAATTGAGAATTGGATACGACCATTGGCAATATCGAATTCTCAATTTGATACAGCCATTAGCCGTATCAAATTCTCAATTTGATACGGCCAATGGCCATATCAAATTGACAAAGACGTCATTTTTTGATACGACCCAGAGCACTACCAAATCGAATTAGATACGGCCATAAGCACTGCCTAATTGGCATTTTTGGTGTAATGCTTATACCATTAATATATGGTATTGCCATTAGCCGTATCAAATTCTCAATTTGATACGGCCAATGGCCATATCAAATTGACAAAGACGTCATTTTTTGATACGACCCAGAGCACTACCAAATCGAATTAGATACGGCCATAAGCACTGCCTAATTGGCATTTTTGGTGTAATGCTTATACCATTAATATATGTTATTTATGTAATGGGACAATTAACGACAAGGACAAAGGCCCATTAAAATTTATCCATAAGGACAACCACCTAATATTTTATCCATAAGGACAATACACTGAAATTAAATTTCGGCCGATGCTTCCATATTCTCCCTCTGTCGCGTATCTCGATTTCATCGTTTATCACGAAATCATAAAAATCACGAAATCCTAAATCGATGAAATCACAGATATCATGAGACATTAGAATCGAAATTCTCAATCGAAGACAAAAATCACGAAATCAAAATCACGACCAAAAATCAGCCGAAACAGAAACCCTAGAAAACAAAAAAATTGTCGAACAACAAAAATCCAGTGAAATCACAAGTGAATTGAATAAAAATATTTTTCAAACGATGGAAAACACAATTGAAGAAGTCGACTTGTTGAAACAATTTTTTCGTGATTGGAAATGTTTTTTTTTTTCCGTTAATAGTATAGCAGTTCGTAGGTATCATTTTTCTATTTTTTTGGGTATCATCTTTCGTATTTTAACTTTAAAATATAGCAGCAGTTTTTAGGTATCATTTTTTTATTTTTCTAGGTATCATTTTTACTGTAGTTTATGTGTTATGTTAAACATCACATCAATTTTAAGGTATCATTTTTATACTTTTTAAGGTATCATTTTTAGTGTAATTTCTCTGTTATGTTAAACATTACTGCAGTTTGAAGGAATCATTTTTTTATTTTTTAAGGTATCATTTTTAATGTAATTTATGTGTTATGTTAAACATCACAGCAGTTTTAAGGTATCATTTTTATATTTTTTAAGCTATCATTTTTACTGTAGTTTATGTGTTATGTTAAACATCATAGCAGTTTTAAGGTATCATTTTTATATTTTTTTAAGGTATCATTTTTAGTGTAATTTCTGTGTTATGTTTATATACATCTTTTTTTTTACCTACAATATAAAAAAACTGATATCCATGAACTGTGAATATGAGAAAAACTTTAGTTTAGCCCTACCAACTTATAAAACTGATAACAGAACAAAAAAATCACATGAAAAAACAATTAACACAGTTAAAATAGTAAAACTGATACTTAAGAAAATAGGAAACTGATACCTAAAACCTGATTCAATGTTTTGAAGTAAAACTAATGGAAAAAATGTTTACATCAAAGTTTGATTGAATAAAATGAAATTAGTTCGACTGAGTTACAAAGTTGATGCAACAGTACAACTGCAAAATTAACACAACAATAAAATCACATGGAAAAAACACATAACACAGTTCAAACATGAAAACTGATACTTAAAAATACAGAAAACTGATACCTACAAACTGCATCAATGTTTTAAAGAAAAACTAATGCAAAAAATGTTTACATCACAGTCTGATTGTATAAAATTAAATAAATTTGACTGAGTTAAAAAGTTGATGCAACAATATAACTTCAAAATTAACACAGCAATAAAATCACATGAACACAACACATAACATAGTTAAAACATTAAAAATGATACCTAAAATATTATAAAAATGATACCTAAATACTGATGCAATGTTTTGAAGATTAAAAAAATAAAAAAATTATATCATAGTTTGATTGATTAAAATGAAATAAGTTCGATGTAGTTTCAAAGCTGATACAACAATATAACTTCAAAATTAACACAGCAACAAAATCTCATGAAAAAAACATATATCACAGTTAAAACGGTAAAAATGATACCTGAAAAAATAGCAAACTGATACCTAAAAACTGCTGCTATGTTTTAAAGTTAAATCATGAAAAATGATACCTGGAAAAATAGAAAAATGATACCTAAAAACTGCTGCTATGTTTTAAAGTTAAAATGAGAAAAATGATACCTAAAAAAATAGAAAAATGATACTTACGAACTGCTATACTATTAACGAAAAAAACATTTCCAATCACGACAAAATTGTTTCAACAATTTCGACTTCTTCAATTATGTTTTCCATCGTTTGAAAAATATTTTTATTCAATTCACTTGTGATTTCCAATGGATTTTTGTTGTTCGACAATTTCTTTGTTTTCTAGGGTTTCTGTTTCGAGCGATTTATGGATTCGAATTTTTGGGTTCGATTGCAATTTCGAATCTGATGTCCTTTTGATTTTCGTGATTTATGAATTGTTATGGATTCGAATTTTTGTGATTTTTGGGTTCGATTGTTTTAAAGATGGAGCGGACGTGAATCGAGAGCGGAGGAAGAAGAAATAAGCGCACGAGAAGAAGAAGAGAAACGGTGAATTGTCCTTCTGAGTAAAATTTTAATGGGCTGTCCTTATGGATAAAAAGGCCTTCACTTTTGTCCTTGTAAATATTTTCCTGTTATGTAATGCCAGCGTCACGACACGTGGATTTTTATTCCTCATATGTTATGTATTTTACATAACTTGTACTAATGTGGAGTAAATTTTTTGAAAGAAATTGAATACAGATTTGGAATTACGACAAACAAAACTGTAATAGTACCTTGTAATTTTATAGGTTACATAATTGCAATTTAGAGGATAACAAAGATCTGCATCAATTTTCAAGTTAAATAGAGGTTATGTGTAGGATTACCATTATGGAAAGAGTTGCCTCATTTCATATTCTAATCAAGATTTTTTCTTTCTTTGAATTTTTTCCATAAATTTCAAGCTTGCCTAATTTCATATTACCTGTTTATCCATTACATATACTACTACAAAGTAGGATTGATATGTTACATATGAATTAAAAACTACTAATGAATGCATATAATTACCACAATTAACTAAAACGTATAAGCAAAAAGACTAAATGTGGAGTATTTTTTTTTAAAGAAATTGAATACAAATTTGGAATTACAGCAAACAAAACTTTAATAGTACCGTGTAATTTTATAGGTTACATAATTGCAATTTAGAGGATAACAAAGATCTGCATCAACTTTCAAGTTAAATAGAAGTTGCGTGTAGGATTACCATTATGGAAAGAGTTGCCTCATTTCACATTCTAATCAAGATTTTTTTTTCTTTGAATTTTTTCCATAAATTCCAAGCTTGCCTAGTTTCATATTCCCTGTTTATCCATTACATATACAACTACAAAGTAGGATTGATATGTTACATATGAATTAAAAACTACTAATGAATGCATATAATTACCTCAATAAATTAATGCATATAATTACCTCAATAAATTAAGTAGAACGTATAAACAAAAGAACTAAATGTGGAGTAAATTTTTTAAAATAAATTGAATACAAATTTGGAATTACAGCAAACAAAACTGTAATAGTACCGTGTAATTTTATAGGTCACATAATAGCAATTTAGAGGATAACAAAGATCTGCATCAACTTTCAAGTTAAATAGAGGTTACGTGTAGGATTACCATTATGGAAAGAGTTGCCTCATTTCATATTCTAATCAAGATTTTTTTTCTTTGAATTTTTTCCATAATTCCAAGCTTGCCTAATTTCATATTCCCTGTTTATCCTTTACATATACTACTACAAAGTAGGATTGATATGTTACATATGAATTAAAAACTACTAATGAATGCATATAATTACCTCAATAAATTAAGTAGAACGTATAAGCAAAAGGACTAAATGTGGAGTAAATTTTTTGAAAGAAATTGAATACAAATTTGGAATTACAGCAAACAAAACTGTAATAGTATAGTGTAATTTTATAGGTTACATAATTGCAATTTAGAGGATAACAAAGATCTACATCAACTTTCAAGTTAAATAGAGGTTATGTGTAGGATTACCATTATGTATGAGTTGCCTCATTTCATATTCTAATCAAGATTTTTTTTTTCTTTGAATTTTTTCCATAATTCCAAGCTTGCCTAATTTTATATTCCCTGTTTATCCATTACATATACTACTACAAAGTAGGATTGATATGTTGCATATGAATTAAAAACTACTAATGATTGCATATAATTACCTCAATAAATTAAGTAGAACGTATAAGCAAAAGGACTAAATGTGGAGTAAATTTTTTGAAAGAAATTGAATACAAATTTGGAATTACAGCAAACAAAACTGTAATAGTACCATGTAATTTTATAGGTTACATAATTGCAATTTAGAGGATAACAAAGATCTGCATCAACTATCAAGTTAAATAGAGGTTACATGTAGGATTACCATTATGGAAAGAGTTGCCTTATTTCATATTCTAATCAAGATTTTTTTTCTTTGAATTTTTTCCATAAATTCCAAGCTTGCCTAATTTCATATTCCCTGTTTATCCATTACATATACTGCTACAAAGTAGGATTGACATGTTACATATGAATTAAAAACTACTAATGAATGCATATAATTACCTCAATAAATTAAGTAGAACGTATAAGCAAAAGGACTAAACGTGGAGTAATTTTTTAAAAGAAATTGATTACGAATTTGGAATTACAGCAAACAAAACTGTAATAATACCGTGTAATTTTATAGGTTACAAAGATTTGCATCAACTTTCAAGCTAAATAGAGGTTACGTGTATGATTACCATTATGGAAAGAGTTGCCTCAAAGATAATAAAATTCCAAATCTATTTCAATGAATCAAAGTCAAACATTTCAAACATTTGTAATGTTGTGCTATCTGGATTTAAAAAATGGACATACTAATTGACTTATATAACGTAAAATCTAGTACATATGAAAAGTTTAGCAAGACAGGAAGGAAGAAAGTAGAGAATAAAGCGAAAAACTAAAATATAAAGTGAAGTTTACCTTAATTGAGAAGCTTTTGCGTAGTGCTTGAAGACTGAAAAGGAAGAATGGAGAAGTTGGGTTGTGCGATTGAGGAAAAGAAGATGGGACTCTGAATTTATAATTGAGAGTTATTTCATAGGGTTTTATCGAAAATATTTGGAAATACGATGACCTAGCAACAAAGGAGGAAACAAATTAGTGCGTATGTAAACAATTTGCGGCAACAAAGGAGGAAACAAATTAGTGTGTATGTGAACAAATTGCATTTTTTATCCCAATTACATATGCATGGAGGAAATTTAGGATATTAGTGCATGGTATAGAGGAAATTTAGGATATTAGTGCGTAAAGGATATAAAGTTTGGTAATAGTGCGTAACAGAAATAAATTCTAGTATGCTGGTTTGGATAAGATAGAGTAATTAAATTAAATTAAACAAATTCTAGTATGTTGGTTATGGTATTCTTGAATAAGATAGAGTGATTATTGCCAATGCTATATTATGTTAAATTGACCTATTATGTCGCTGATGCAATATATTACGAAGTCATTATGTTTTTTTCCAAATATTTTAAGGGGTTATGGTATTCTTGGATAAGATAGAGTAATTAAATGAAACAAATTCTAGTATCCTGGTTATGGTATTCTTGGATAAGATAGAGTAATCATTGCCGATGCAATATTATGTTAAATTGACCTATTATGTCGCTGATGCAATATATTACGAAGTCAGTATGATTTTTTTCCAAATATTTTAAGGGCCTATGATATTCTTGGATAAGATAGAGTAATTAAATGAAACAAATTCTAGTATGCTGGTTATGGTATTCTTGGATAAGATAGAGTAATTATTGTTGATGCAATATATAACAAAGTCAGTATGATTTTTTTTTTCCAAATATTTTAAGGGGCATTTTTATTGTAAGGGGCATTTTCGTCAGTTTGCGTGTACACCAAAAAAGTGTGACACCAAACCTATTCCAATTATTATTAAAGATATTATTAACATAAATACCATATATTAATTATTGTAAAACAAATCTTCTTCCATTAATATATGGTATTTATGTAATATATTATGAACATAAATACAATATATTAATTATTCAGACACTCCCCCGCATTCGAAACAGGTCGTTGTCGGACGTTGAGGCTGTCTCGAAATTCGTCAAATAGCACACGAGGAAGACTTTTTGTAAAAATATCAGCAATTTGATAACGAGATGGGACATGAAGGACTCGAACTTCGCCCTTAGCTACTTTTTCACGGACAAAGTGAATATCCATTTCAATGTGTTTTGTGCGTTGATGCTGAACTGGATTACCAGATAAGTAGATCGCACATACATTGTCACAATAAACCAAGGTGGCTTTTTGAATGGGAACATGCAACTCCAGTAACATATTTCTGATCCAACATGAGTCGGAGACAAAGTTAGCAACTCTTATATACTCAGCTTCTGCACTAGAACGAGACAATGTAGGCTGACGTTTAGAGGACCAAGAAATAAGATTATCTTCAAGAAATACACAATAATCTAGGGTGGAGCGTCTAGTATCCGGGCATCCACCCCAATCAGCATCTGTATAGGCAATAAGTTTGTCAATAGAAGACTTGTGCAGATGCAAACCATAAGATAGTGTACCCTGAATATAGCGCAAGATGCGCTTGAGAGCAGTCATGTGCTCAACTCTCGGATCATGCATATGAAGGCACACCTGTTGTACAGCATAAGAAATATCAGGCCTTGTAAAGGTAAGATACTGAAGAGCACCCGCAAGACGATGATACTTAGTAGGATCCTCATACGGGGCATCCTTAGTAGCACTATGTTTGGCTTTATTGTCAACATGAGTAGGGCAAGGACTGCAGTTAGACATTCCAGCTCTGTCAATGATATCTACAACATACTTTTTCTGAGATAGAAATAATCCATTTGTAAGACGAGTAACAGCAATACCCAAAAAAACATAACTGACCAAGATCCTTCATAGCAAATTATGAACTCAAGAGAGTAATGAAAGAATTGCGCAAATGATTTGAAGCAGTAAGAATTATGTCGTCAACATACAACAATATATATGCCATATCTGAACCTTGTCTATAAATGAACAAAGAGTGACCAGATTTACTATGAGTAAATCCAATGGATGCAACAAAGTCTGCAAATCGCTGATACCAAGCCCGAGGAGCTTGTTTTAAACCATATAGGGATTTTATGTAGCAAACACACATGATTTGGATGTCTCTTGTCTTGAAACCCCATGGGCTGATGCATGCAGACAGTCTCATTAAGATGACCATGTAAGAAGGCATTCTTGACATCCAATTGATGAATGTGCCAAGATTTTGAAAGAGCGATACTAAGAACTGCTCGTATGGTTGCTGGTTTAACCACTGGGCTAAACGTTTCTTCACAATCAATACCTTGTTACTGAGTTTTACCATCACCTACAAGGCGGGCTTTATGCCGCTCAAAAGAACCATCAGATTTGTACTTGTGACGAAAAATCCACATAGATCGGATTACATTCTCATTAGATGGCCTAGGCACTAACTCACATGTCTTCTTATCAATTAAAGCATTGAATTCATCCAACATTGCACTATTCCAGTTACGGTCATGAAGAGCACTAAAAGGATCCTTAGGTATAGGAGATATGTTTGTGGTGGATGTATGTAAACTGGTAGTGTATTTAGGATTTGGTTAAAAAATGTCATCCATCGCTCGGGTTGTCATACGAGGTAATATGGGGTTGTTAGGTCGAGGAGAAATTTGTGGGCTTTGGGCTTGGTTCGTTTGAGCAGCCGTAATGGAGGTATTTGGGGAAAGAGATGTCGTTAACCTGGAGTTTTGAGATTGGGCCACGGATTGAGCAGGGTGAGTTGGTTGTGTTTGTGGACTGAAAAGAAGTGGAGTGGGCTGTGGACTAACCTGAGTGTTGACAGCACATGGAGAGAAATGTGGGGGAACTGAGCCCGTAGGAGCTAGTGGCGCAACAAAAGAGGATGCAAGTGGGTCCGGTTGAGGCCGTGGCCAGTAAGAGGAGGCTGATGTAGTGAGCTAGAATAAGGTGTGGACTCGGTTATGTTAGGAGGCTTTAAAGTGGAATGCAAATAATTCAATAAAGAATTAGAACTATTGGTAGTTAAAAATCATACATTGTATTTGTGTTTTTGTGAATTTGTGCGAAAGGGAATTCAGTCTCAATGACTTCTCATGACGACAAATAATGATTTTGCCACTTGCCATATCGTAACACTTTTAGCCTCTATGTTTGGGAGCGGGACCAAGATAAGCACATGGAGTGGATCAAGCTTGCAATTTGTGGATTTAAGTGGTCGGAAACAAAGGAAAACATAGGCATCCAAAAATACGAAATTTCGAGTATTTGGGATCGCATTGGTATAGAATTTGGGTGGGAGACTGAAATTCTAAGACTTTAGCTAGAAGTATGTTAAGAAGATATGTGGCCATTTCTAAAGCATGATGCCAAAAAGAAGGTGGCATTGAGGCAGTAGCGAGCAAAGTACGAATGATGTTGTTCATTTATTTAATGTGTCGTTCGGCTTTGCCATTTTGAGGAGAGGTGTGGGGACAAGAAAGGCGGAATAACATCCCATTATGATCAAAGAATTGTTTAAAGGTGTCATTGATGTATTCTGTACCATTGTCACATTGGAATGTTTTAATATACATTCAAATTGAGTTTTGATTAGAGCATGAACTGATTTGAATAAGTGTTTAACTTGTGACTTTTTGGCAATGGAGAATGTCCACAATAATTTGCTATAATCATCATGAAAAAAACATAATAACAGTGCCACAAGAACTAACAACAGGCGATGTCCAAAGGTCGCTGTGAATAATATCAAAAGGTAGCAAAGTGTACGACAGAGAATCATAAAATGATAATTTAGAATGTTTGCGAAGAGGATAAGAAGAACAATAAGTTTTACAAGCCTTATTACAATTAATGAAGTTTTTATGATTTAATGATTTAAGCACGGCGCCAAGATGTCCTAAGCGGTTATGCCAAAGATCTGGAGAGAGAGCAGTAAAGACTGATTGATTGATAAAGGAAGTGGCTTGATTATTGGAGAAGAGTGGATAAAGATCCCCAGTGCTGTCACATCTCATTAGTTTGGTCCCCGTCTGTAAATCATTAATAGAAAATCCAAACGGATCAAATTCAACAGAAACCATATTATTAGTGGTGAACTTGCGAACATATATCAGATTTTTAATAAGTTTGGGAGCATGTAAAACATTGTTTAGGATAAATGGTGGGTATGGTAAGAGTAAATTAGTGCTATCATGACCAACAATTGGAATTAGATGACCATCGCCAACAACATTGTTATGGTAATTATTGCTAGAATTTAAATAAGAAGAAAGTATACCTTGATCCGCTGTCATGTGAGATGTGACATCGGTACCCATATAAAAATTTCCATCGGGTTGCGAGAATGATAGAGCATGCATGGCAGCTTCAATATCGACTAGTGTATATCCAACGGGTGGAGCCATAGTGTTGTACGCCTGTGGACGAAACCCAAGGACTCCTTGCCTAGTAGCACGTTGGGCTTGATTTACTTGCCTCGGTTTCCATAGTGATGAAGGATATGGACTGGCATACCAAGAGTTCCAAGATCCAAATGGATTTTGCCATTGCTGCCAACTTGGTGGAGGGCGTGGGAATCATTGATGATGATTGAGTTGTCGACCTAGCATGTGATTGGATGCACCAGTTTGCTTTCCCCTCCCCCAACTATTGGTTTTGGCATTATTGTTATTTCTTCTTCTGTTATTTTTGGAACTTTGGGTGGGGTTGATATTTGAATTCTCTGGTTTTGAAGGGGTTTTAGAGTGACGCAACACCACCACTAGTGGTCCCACCATTCTCTTTTGCCAACCGATTTTTAATTGTTCGTTCAGCCAACTTGAGGCGGGTTCGACAGTTCTCAAAGGGGGAGGGGGGAGGGGTAAGGGATCTTGGTTTTGAATGTAATCTACGGTGCCAGCATATGCTTCTGGCAATGCTCCTGTGAGACGCAATACAAGCCTGCTATTAGTCACCAGGAAACCGACATCCGCCAATCTATCAGCCAATGATTTAAGGTAGGTGCAAAATTTGTCAATTGAATTAAATTGTTCAAAATCAATTGTTGCAAGTTCTTCTTCAAGATGAGTTTCCCTTGAAGTTTTGTTGTCTTGGAACATGGCTTCAAGTCGTTTCCATGCACCCTCAGCTGTATCGTCGTGGAGAAGAATGGCATGAAGGAGGTCGGAGGAGATTGTACTGTATATCCATTGAAGGACAACGACATCAAGTCATTTCCACAGGGCTGGGTCTGCGGATTTGACACACTCGTAGGCAACCTGGGTGTCTTTTTCGGTTGGTGGTTGTTGACATGTTTTTTTGTCAAAGCTGTCACACGCCAAGTATTTGGCGAACGACGCGCTCAAGCATCAGAAAGCACAAAGCAGTTGGGTCGAAGTCGCGTCGCAAACACATGGAAACCCGAAGCCTCTATCAGATGGCCCCTATCGGGCCTAATGGATTCTTAGTCAAGTCATCATCCGAGCCGTCCAGCGGGTCCGGGCGCAGCGCCGGTGGGGGTCCGAGGTCCTACAGTCCCGGCGGCGATCGCCGGTTAGGTGGAAACTATGGGCACCACCTGATTCATCCGATTTTCTCCATGCCGAAAGCTCAGATTCCTTCACTTCGGACCAACAGAACCGCATATTCCTTCACTTCACATTCAGAGACTTCGACTCCCTCGACAGCAGGATTTTCGCCTCATCCACTATTAATTTCGCACCTCACCAGTGGGGTCGAGATTTCGCACCCCACCAGTGGGGTCGAAATTTTGAACCTACCTGTGGGGTCGAAATTTTGGGCCCTACCTGTGGGGTCGAAATTTCGAACCCAACCAGTGGGGTCAAAATTTCGAACCCAACCAGTGGGTTCGAAATTTCGACCCCCGGGCAGGGGTGCGAAATTTCGAGCCCGCACCAGGAGGTACGAATTTACCACACATAGCTCGTTCTGGGTGCGAAAATTACTGTTGTGGGCCCCGCTGCTCATCTACTCCTACCTAACCTCCTTTCTATAAATGCCCCAAGCCTTGGCCTTCAACTGGAGGCTTCTCCTTTGAAATTTTGGACCTTGAGAGCTCCAAAAACTCATTAATGGCTTCCAACACCTCTAACATGGCCATGGGAGATGAGATAAGTAATTAAAACATGACATGCATGTTTTCCTTCAACACTTGAGCACTAACAAGCCTTGCTACACCGCCTCTAAACCTCTTGGACACTAAAGCCTACTTTGCCTATAGTTGACCAAGTCAACTCACTCTAAGGAAGAAGAAGGACAACTTAGTCAAAGTTCACCATACGTACAACTTTGTACACAAATATTGTAACATCTTTTGTAATCGATCAAAGGTATGATGAATGAGAATTATAAAGTGGATGTAGGCGTTAGTGCCGAACCACTATAAAAGCCGTGTCTCCTTGCATTTACATTATTTACTGCTTATTCTGATAATTGTTCACACTCGCACATTGGGTGTTGGCGTGCGACAATTTTGCCCGTCAACATTTTGGCGCGCCAGGTATGGGACACACAGCTTCAACCTCTGCATCGAATTAAGTACTCGAATTTGTCTTCAAACCTTGTCTTCAACTTCAACCTTACTCGCTCTACATCATGGTTAAGCGCAAGAAGCTCCCAGCTATCACTGAAGCTCGTGCTGAAGATGAAGTAAGTCATGAACTTTCTTCGAATGAAGTTCCATCGAACTATGTCACTCGAGAAGACGTCGATGGAATGATTAAGAACCTCGCTACTGATTTGGACGCTCGGCTTGAGCGACAGGAAGACGCCTTCAATACCTTCCTCGCTCGCATTGAAGATAGAATAAGGAGCACTTCAAGGCCGACTGCCCAGGCTGACATTATTGGAACTAGCACCGATGTTCCTCCACCTGCGACTCGAGACGCGGGGGCAACCCCGCCTACTAACCAACAGGCCGACGCCGCCCCTCAGAACGACGCCGGTCCTGCCACACGCGGGGGAACCCCAAACCTCGACGTCGCTCCTTCCAATGGTACCGGTCCCGCCACACGCGGGGCACCCCAAACCTCGACGTCTCTCCTTCCAGTGGTGTCGGTCCCGCCACATGCGGGGGCACCCCAAACCTCGACGTTGCTCCTTCCAATGGTGCCGGTCCCGCCACATGCGGGGGCACCCCAAACCTCGACGTCGCTCCTTCCAATGGTGCCGGACCCGCCACACGCGGGGCACCCCTAATCTCGATGTCGCTCCAGCCCATGATGCTACTTTACTTGGACAAGTTGCGGGTTTCGCAGTAGGAAATGTTGCTCAAGCGCCAACGCGCGCAGCTTTGGACGGTAGCGCTCCCACAGTTCCTGGATCCAGGATTGCACCTAATGTGCCCCCCCAAGTTGGAATCCAACCAAACTTACTTTTCAACCAACCAATTCTCAACTTGAACTTGAACACGGGGGCACCACTACCGCCTTGGATAATTTAAACCAGTTGCTCGCTCTTGGAAACAGGTCCTAGATTGCGGATGTCCTCCGTCGGTTCACTCGAGGCGGCACTTTTTCTATGGACATGGACTGTGTGACTCGTAACCCGCTCTCTTTGGATATTAGGAACTCTCGGAACCCACCTGACTTTAAGCTACCGGGCTTGGATGCTTATGACGGTCGCAAGGACCCCACCGCTCATCTCATGGATACATTCGACACATGGAAGTTCTCTCAGCTTCAGAAAATGTCATGGCTAAGTGTTTCTCGCTCCTCTTAACCGACATTGCTGCGATGTGGTATAGGCAGCTGGAACCGGACTCCATCACTTCTTGGAACGCTTTGGTTACCCGATTTGTGGAACAATTTAGAGTCAACATAACTCGACCAAAAAGTGTCATGACTCTCAACAGCATTAAGCAGAAGCCCGGCGAGGCCCTGCGGAAGTTTCTGAAACGATTCAATGCTCTGGCGCTTCGGTCGAGAGACCTGACCCCTCCATGATTCTAATGGCTGCAGTATCTGGTGTTCTAGACAAGTCTGAATTCAGGACTTCACTACATCGGGACCCGCCGAGGGACCTTGGAGAGTTCTATTTCGAGGCCGAAAGATTTTTGCGGGAAGAGGATGTGAAGGTTGGCAACAAAAAAGCCCTCGACGCTAATACGACCATCGAGGTAAACGTGGCTACGAACGAAAAACCATCCGACCCCAAGAAAGGAAAAGCTACCTCTACCGTTAAGGGACTCGCCTCGGGAAGTAAGCCCAATAGAGCTTGGGGACAACCCAAGTTCCCGTCTTACTCAGAGCTTACTCATACCCTCGAGGAGATCTTTCGAGAGGTTCAACCCCTTCGTCCATTTAGACGGCCTCCCCCCAGGGAACCAGCGCCAAGCGAAAGGGATTCTGATGAGGTTTGCGAGTTTCACGGTTTCCGCGGCCATCACACGAATGATTGTCGGCACCTCAGGGACATGATAGAAGAGCGTATCAGGCATGGATTTCTGGGTCGGTTTGTTTGAAAGAGGGCTGCTGAGGCAGGACAAACACCACCCTCTCAAGGGTTGAGACAAGTTATGCGCGGGACCTACGATCTTCCCGCGTGCATGATTATCAACTAACAACTGGCTAGCTCTAATGTCTTGGATGCAAGCCTCCTTGACATCAGTATCTTGTGACTTACGACTTTGGATCTCCTAGTAATGTGGATTTGGTTCTCTCGACCTCGGGACTCAAGTCTTGGTTCTCCGGCCTTCAGTACTTAGGCCATAATTATGTTTTTCTTCGGTCTTCATGGCTTTAGGATGTTATGATCTTCAAATAAGGCGCTCCTCGCTTACGGCTTTCTCAATCTGGCTCTCTAGGCTCGCTTATCTGGGCTTTAGCCCATGGTTTTGGCTTTAAGAGCTTTAGCTCTTCAAATGTATCCTCCCTTTTGGTTATTTGGGTTATTATGGTTGTAGGATGGTTGAATCGGTATACCCATGTACGGGAGCTGTTATAATCCCTAGGCATGCTCTTTGCCGATGATACACCATCACCCCCTTGGTTATTAATGGAAAATTTACTTTTCCGGCTTTAATGGTGAATGGTTATGTTTGTTTACCCATGTAACAAGAACCGACGAGATCCTAGGCATGCTCTTCACGAATAATAAACTATTCACTCTCCTTAACTAATGAACGTGGAATTAAAAAACAGCCAAGTCCACTTACCCATGCACGGGGGCAGGCCAGCTCCCTAGGCATGCTCTTTGTGGATGATGAACCGTTCGATTTTCCTCCGACTTTACTAAAAATCCTTAACGTTTATAACTTTAATAAAATTACTTCGCAAAGTGAGGACGCTTACTTGTGAAGTATGAAATCAATAACGGGATTGCAAACCCTAATAAGCATCTGTCTATCTTAGCTTATCGTCCTACGTCGACGAGATCGCCTTGACTCATGGCAAGCATCGGATCGTGCACAATCCTACTTGTTTGGATTAGTGGGTCGCCTTGTCAACGACCTTGGATTATGTCGGGTGGATTTGTCTATGACACGACAAGAATATCCACTCATGGATTGGTGGCGAGTGTCGGATTGTGCACGATCCTACTCGTTTGGATTAGTGGGTCGCCTTGTCCATGGCCTAGGATTATATCGGGGGGACTTGTCAAGTGGCATGACAAGGTTATCCACTCGTGGATTTGCGGCGAGTTTTGGATCTCATACGATCCTTCTCGTTCGAATTAGTGGGTCGCTTTTTCAACGACCTTGGCTTAGTACGGGTGGACTTGTCCGTGACACGACAAGAATATCCACTCGTGGGATATGTGGCAAGTTTCGGATCTCATACGATCCTTCTCGTTTGGATTAGTGGGTCGCCTTGTCAGCGACCTTGGATTACATAAGCTGGACTTGTCGGAGACACTACAAGAATATCCACTCGTGACCACCTCGGCCTCTTGCTCTACTTCGATAAGGTTGTTGCAACTCGTGGCGAGTGCTAAGTCCTAGAATTTAGGTTGACAGATTCAGCTCGTTTGGTTATTGGATCGCCTTCACCAGACAGATTATATGGTTACTTGGCTATGTGTTTATCTTGGTTGTCTCCTTAATACGATCCTAAGCGATCATCAGATTTCTCTCCCTAATACGATCCGGCGTGGTCGTGGCTCTCGCATCTTATGAACGCACAAGCTCGCTCCGGACTTCTCCTAGCTTTGGTTTCTGGATATCTCTTCTCCTCGCAAAACACATCCTCCTTAAAAACCAAGCAAGATATGTTTGGGGGCAAGTGTTGACATGTTTTTTTGTCAAAGCTGTCACACGCCAAGTATTTGGAGAACGACGCGCTCAAGCATCAAAAAGCACAAAGCAGTTGGGTCGAAGTCGCGTCGCAAACACATGGAAACCCGAAGCCTCTATCAGACGGCCCCTGTCGGGCCCAATGGATTCTTAGTCAAGTCATCATCCGAGCCGTCCAGCGGGTCCGGGCGCAAAGCCAGGGGGGGTCCAGGGCCCTACAGTCCCGGCGGCGATCGCCGGTTAGGTCGAAACTATGGGCATCGCCCGATTCATCCGATTTTCTCCATGCCGGAAGCTCAGATTCCTTCACTTCGGACCAGCAGAACCGCGGATTTCTTCACTTCACATTCAGAGACTTCGACTCCCTCGACAGCAGGATTTTCGCCTTATCCACTATCAATTTCGCACCTCACCAGTGGGGTCGAGATTTCTTACCCCACCAGTAGGGTCGAAATTCCGAACCCCACAAGTGGGTTCGAAATTTCGAACCCAACCAGTGGGTTCGAAATTTCGAACCCCCTGGTGGGTTCGAAATTTCAAACCCACACCAGGAGGTGTGAATTTCCCGCATATGGCTTGTTCTGGGTGCGAAAATTACTATTGTGGGCCCCGCTGCTCACCTACTCCTACCTAACCTTCTTTCTATAAATGCCCCAAGCCTTGGCCTTCAAATGGAGGCGTCTCCTTTGGAATTTTTGGACCTTAAGAGCTCCAAAAACTCATTAATGGCTTCCAACACCTCCAACATGGCCATGGGAGATGAGATAAGTAATTAAAACATGACATGCATGTTTTCCTTCAACACTTGAGCACTAACAAGCCTTGCTACACCACCTCTAGACCTCTTGGACACTAAAGCCTACCTTGCCTATAGTTGACCAAGTCAACTCACTCCAAGGAAGAAGAAGGACAACTTAGTCAAATTTCACCATACATACAACTTTGTACACAAATATTGTAACATCTTTTGTAATCGATCAAAGATATGATGAATGAGAATTATAAAGTGGACGTAGGCGTTAGTGCAGAGCCACTATAAAAGCTGTGTCTCCTTGCATTTACATTATTTACTGCTTATTCTGATAATTGTTCACACTTGCACATTGGGTGTTGGCATGCGACAATTTTGCCCGTCAACAGTGGTACGATGTGATGTTAGAGGCCGTGAACTCGAACAAGAACGGTAAATAATGCTGCCCAAGAATGATACATGCCATTTTCATTGTCTAATGTAATCGGTATGAGGGATTTGACATTAGTAATGGTTAGAGCAGAGTGGTATTTGGAGGATTCAGCCATTGGTGGTGATTTAAAAAAAAAATGGTTGAAGAAGAAGAAGAAATTGAGGAGGATAGGAGAGCATAGGTTTAGATATTCGAAACCTGCTCTGATACCATGTGAGATTTCAAATTTCTTCCTTGTGTTTCATTATTTGTCAGCCCCTTTTTGTAGGCATTTAGGGCTCCAATGTTTACATAGATATATTACATAAATAACACGCATTTTTTCTTTTGCCATTAATGTTATTATATATTACCATGTGTAATATATAATAACATATATAACCAATGACAAATCTTCTATAATTAATATATGGTATTTATGTAATATATTATTAACATAAATACCATATATTAATTATTGTAATACAAATCTTCTACCATTAATATATGGTAATTATGTAATATATTATTAACATAAATACCACATATTAATTATTCTAACAGTAAATCTATTTTGACAATCAAGTTTAAGATTTTTCCTCTAACTTAAGCAGTAAGATCATTGGTTAAGGTTAACAATTCAGGGTAATAGGAAAAGGTGTAAGGCTCTTTTATATAAGACAATTCGTAAAAAGATTTTTTTTAAGAAGAAATTATTCCTTTGCCTTCAGCGGAGGACTCTTTAAAATTGCGTTGGATTTGTAGCGTATTACGCTTTTGAGAAATATATAATTTATATTAAAGTTATATTAATCATTGGAAACATGATGAAACAACTTAAGAACCCACTTATAGATTACTATTTTGCATTAAAAATTCAAATGTACCATTATTGTTCGTGGGGTGATATTTGAGTTATCTCAAAAGTGCTAAATAAATGAAATGGTTTGTTATACAAAATGCAAATCCATTTATTCCCTTTTCATACAGTGACATAAGAACATCTTTGAAGCTATAGAAATGCAAAATATTCTCTATGGATATATGTCATTGAATCTATTGCATACTAAGGCATATATATATACACTTAAGAGTATTGCGTGTATTATTTGACAGATATCTGTAGTTCTTCACCGGTTAGTAACCAAAGTGTCTATGAGATATCTTTAAGGAACAAAAATAAAAGGTTATTTAGTCGTAGATAGAAGATCAGATTGATTAAAGATCAGAAAACATTACGATCCGAATATTTTGACTGTCAATATTGCAAAAGATATACTTCAACTAATGGTAATATATTCTATAGGCAGAATTATATAAAGAAAAACGTCATTCAAATGCTTATAGTGTCTAACACAATGGAAATATTTTTTTAAGGTTAAGCGCTAATTTTATTAATCAACGTAATATTTACAATTTTAAGCTCTCAAGCATATGCAAGGCTTACAAAATGAATAATCTCAAAATATTTCTAATGTCACTGTACCAAATTGCATGACCCACAAATCAAAAGACTACTGTGGTAAATGCAAATAACAAATAACAGTAACTTGCTGCATAGCTTACTGAAGCTTGATGTATCTGATTAGTCGACCTCAAAACATCTTCCAATTTACAGAGTGTCCCATGATGAGGTTTCTAGCCTCAGGTCTACATTCTGATAAACAACATAACATTAAATCTGAAAAATGAAGCCTCATGCAACTATAAGAGATCCCAAAAACCAGTATGTCACTTAACATTAATGAATTATCACTGCAACTACATCAATTAAAAGAAGTACAGCCTTATCACATCATGTAAGAAAAGTGCCATACAACGGATTTTTCCTCGTATGCCTTCTGGTAGATTTCAGGTTACTACCGAGAGGCATCACATCCTCTGGACCGTAATCATTACCTTCATCTAGATCATCATCTGCCCAAAATTCTCCTTTCAGTTTATTGTTCTTGGAATTAAATGATGGAAGGGAGGTAGTGGGCACCGCAGTTGAATGCAGGTCTTTGTTAACAATGGAAAATGTCAAACCTGCGCCTGTTACATTAGGAGGAGGTAGTTGAAAGTTTGAAGGAGGTTTCAAGTTTCCATATGGGGAAGATTTTGAGGGTGTAGGAGCTAAATGTGCTGATTTTGTGGCAATAGGAGAGGATTTAGAAGATACTGGATTTATTACAGTGGTACGCATCAGACCACATGATGCAGAAGTATTGCGCATGCCTGAATTTCCTTTTGGGGATTTGTCAACATTAATAGAATTTTCATCAAAGAGATTACCTAACAGATCCTCCTCCTCTTCAACTTGATTGATTTGCTGTATATTTTGAGCTGCAGCCTCCTGAATAGTATTGATCAGTGCTACAAAGCCAGTAACAGCTTCAGCATTACCTCCTATATTATGATCAACCTGTAAACTATTAACTTGTACATTATTGTTAGTATTAACCTCATCATTAACCACCTCAGTATTACCATTTCCATCATTCTCATTTGCTAAAGCATCAAAAGGATTTGCATTAACATTAGGCACGTCAGCGTCAACATTAACATTAGCCTTATCATTAGCAACCCTCTTCTTTCTCCAATACTTTTTAGCTTTTGTATTAACCGATGTCCAGTTACTTTTACTAGTGTTTGTTGTGAACCTCCTATTATTCTGTCCAATTTGATCATGAGGAATATCATGAAAATTATTTCCAAGATCCTTAACATGTTTTCCATCCACATCTGCCTTTGCATTAAATTCACATTTATTAGTTGTGTGGCCAAAAACCTTACAAGTGGTACATATATTAGGTCTCTAATCATAGGATAACCTAACTGACGGGCAATCCTTACCTAAACCATCAACCACTATTCTATCTGGTAGTTCAAACTCAGAAGAGATCTCAATTAAAGCCTTTGCGTATCTAAATCTCTGCAACTTTTCAATGCTCTTATCAAAACATACCAATCTCCTCACATGACAAGCAAGCTAGTTTATACCCAATAACGTCCAAAGAATAGTCGGGATTCGATAAAAATGGACCCATATAGGAACTTTTTTAATCCGTGCTTGTGAACTTCCTATAGATGGATCCCATCTAGTTATAATAAACATTCGACCTCTTATAAAAATAGGATCAGATTTTAGAATTCTTTTTCGGTCTGATTCATTTGTAAACTTGAAATAGAAATGAACTCCATCTGATTTAATACTAACTTCACCATCTAATTTCCAAATCCGGTTTAAGAAATTCACCACTGAAGGATATGATGTTGTGCCATCCAGGAAAAAGCCAAACAAGAAATTTCTCCAATAATCCATACCTTCCGCCCTGAAAGTTTCTGGAATCTTCTTCGGAATACCATCCCTAGGGATATCGAACGTTGTGGTTGAAATACTCTAGCATTTCGAGGGAGAGAACTAAAAAGGGAAGCATAGTCCAACTTCATGAAGGCAGGATACGAGGCGTTTGACGAGGATTGATTAGCATTCACCAAATTGACATTAGCCAGAGGAGGGGAAACATTAGAAGGAGTGGATCTAAAGAAGAATTTCTTGGATCTAGAAGGTTCAATACTTGATTTGTATTAGATCTTGGATATGGAGGCTCGATCCGTGATTTGCATCGGATCTTGGATCTGGGAGGTTCGATCCTTGATTTGTATAAGATCTTGGATCTCGGAGGCTCGATGCTTGATTTGCATTGGATTTTGGGATGTTCGATCTTTGATTTGCTTTGTAGGGTTTGGACGATGAGGGATTCACCACGGCAGAGGGTGGATCTGGGGATATAGATGGAGAATTACGAGAGGGAAGAGGAGGGAAGGCCGTGTCGAAGGAAAAGGTAGAAGAAGAGGAAGGAGAATGTTTCGTGGCCGCCATGATAAATAAGGAGTTTAGTCCGCATGTGAATTCTCGTAGTCCACTATGGAAATATTTTTTATGTTTGATTATAAGCAACTGACCATGGGAAATTATTGTAAAGTTTTGTCATAAGAATGGAGGTCGTTGATAAAGAATAGAAAGACCATTAAAGTAATATTGTGATAGTAAAGAATGACATATTATTTTCAATTAAAGAGAGAGTGCAAGATATATTGTAATTCATGGAGCATACTATGATGAACTCCATAATGGAGGATCCGTTTACGAAAGAATTATCACCATAGTTTTCCTGAACTTGTTTGCTCAACTTTTGTAACCTTTTATGTAAGGATATTCTGGTTTAGGTGGGTTTATATTTAATATTGTAGTATGATCCATTGCTTTATACTTCGATTACACATACACACACACACACACACACATATATATATATATATATATATATGCCAAGTTCTTTTTTCGATTAGAAATAAAGTAATATTGTTTTTTTTGCACTCTAGTTTGTTCAATTAGTGAATGTTTTGATCTCATTAAAGTAGGGCCAGTTGGAAATATAGTTGTCCAAATCATATTTCATGTAGTTTCCATGTTATACATCCATGATTGATCTATGTCATTCGGTTGTATTGATATGTGTGACCATTAGTGTGTTTAGTGACGATAAAGGCAATGAAGGCTGCTTTGATCCTTCATCGACATAGTTAATGGACGAGATTGTTTCAGATAGACTATACGTTGCAAATAGGAAATTTTGGAGCATATGGAGTTACACATATTTTTAAGGTTATTACATATATGTCCCAGAGGGGGATTGCTTGAATATTTTTACATTTGGATAACATATGTAAAATAAAATATGTCGTGCTATTTTGGTGTAACGTCTAATTAAAGTGATTTAATTTTATATCAATGCTAAGCAGCTTAAAAATGTAATTGTCATGGGCTAAATGTGTAGATACCGGAGCATTTTAATTTGTTGAAGGACCAAATTATAAAATGTCAACATTATAAATAAAGGGCTACGATCCTCAAATTACATATGCCTTAGCAACTCTTTAACCCTCTTCTATGGAGAGCTAATTTCTAATCAAGGGTTTGCATCAATTTGGAAGAGCAAATCAAATTCATCTTTCTCCTTAACAACCAAATATGAATTCAAGTACTTTAGTAATTAACTGCAGACTCAGGCATGCTTTAGCTAATTTGTTTATCTGTTTCTAGTCTGTTTTCAATTAAATCAATATGGTTACTAATTTGGATCTATAGTTTTAAGTCCGATCGTTGATAAAGTATGTTGAAATCCTAACATAAAATACTGAAATATGTTAAGTTGGCGTATAAGGTATGCCTCTGTATAATGTCTATTTTTTTCAATGTTATATTTGTAGTCAATAATGTTGCTTTCCCTACCTAGTGGGTTTGATATACCGACGAACACTTACGTAAGCTGGTATGAATGTGCATATGTTCCTTTACGTAGATATGTTTATATATGTATTTATGTATGAATGTACGTACGTTCATGTATGTATTTTTTAGTTTAGTTATGTCATCAATGCAACTAACAGTGGTAAAATAGATTGATATGGATCCTTTTCTTAACTTGTTTGAATTTAATGTGTTGGATGAAATGGATAGGATAATCCAATATGGTGGCTCGCTCCCTCAACCTCTTCTTTCTCAATTTTTGTTAATAGAAGCCTTCCACATGCTTTGATATCATTAATGAACATACTATTGAATAAGGACACTATGTATTAGACAAGATAATGGATGCATCCTTTTGAAACGTGTACTACTTCTCAATATCTTTTTAGTGCACATTTGAATGACATTAATCATTTCCCACACTAATTCAAATTTTCCTCTTAGTAGTGTATTTCTAGATATTTATGGTAATTGATTTCGGGACTATACTACTTGAATTGTGTCTATTTTTGGGTTTTGACTTCCAATTCATTTCATGCCATTTATAGTCCTCCTCGATCACTATTTGCATACCCGATTAGTTTTAAGCCTTCCATGACTCATACCACATATTATATAGGTTTTAGTTCTCTCTATATTTCGAACTCTCCTAGTTTCATCATTATATACTTGAGTTGAGCTTTACACGAATCTTGATAGAGGATCAACTGAATAATATGTGGCCTTGTTTTGTTAAATCAAGTGGACTTCTAATTAAACTTTGAAATTGTTATTGATTTTCTTTTAATGAGTTATCTACTTTACTAAATACTTTAATGTTCTCTAACTGAGTCGATTCTTTCTTATATCCTTAAATTTATAAATTTTTAGAACTGTACATATACATTTCTTTCATAAACTTCATTAATTTGATTCCAAGAAAAAATGTATTAGATTTAATTTTCTCAGCTAAAAATCTTCATCATATCTTTGTTAAACTTGTTGATCATTTACTCATTATTTCTCTATGGATAAGGTCATTATCATATATTTAATAATTATTTTGTCCATCTTGGATCTTACTA
Organism: Allium sativum; assembly: GCA_030737875.1. Lineage (NCBI taxonomy): Eukaryota > Viridiplantae > Streptophyta > Magnoliopsida > Asparagales > Amaryllidaceae > Allium > Allium sativum. The sequence continues at coordinate 614,225,779 of CM060926.1, forward strand.
TAGAATGTTGGCATATTTTTACTCCTTTTGAACCCTCGGTCGTTAAAGTAATCATCTATTCTACTAGGTCAAGCCCTTGAAGCTTATTTTAGGCCATATAATATCTTTTTAGTTTACAAACTTTATCCACTTCTTCCTTGATCCAAAAACCTTAAGATTATTTCACATATAACTCCACTCGAAAGTAGTCATTTAGGAATGCTTACTCGCATCTAGTTGGAATGTTTTCCATTACTTTTGTGCAACTAACGCAACCAGTTCTCTAATTGTATCGAGATAAGAAACCAGAGCATATCTCAGTTTAGTTGATATCATATTGTTATGTGTATTTTTTTTTGCATCTAACCCTTCTTTATGCTTTTGGCTTAAGTCATCTGAGTTAAACTCTATTTTATAAATCCATTTGACTCTTATATAATTTTTATATTGGAAATAATCTAAATTTCCATGTGTCATTCCTCTGCATCGTATTTATCTCTTATTCCACAGTTTTTCTCCACAATTCTTATTTATAAGCCACTTCAAAGTCTAGAAAAAAGGAATATAGCTCACATCATTGAGTCTACGAATTACTCCATCAAGCATTTGAACATACATAGACCGAAACTCAATTGATTTTTGAATATCATCTTTTTCTATAATAGTTGCATTTTCTCTTTTATCAATATATAAGGAAACTAGAAAACGTCTAATAAACATAAAACATGGACAAATCCCTAACTTTTCGTCACTTTCCGGTTGATTACCCTCTATATCACTTCCTGGACATTGCTAAGAAATTTCGGGTCTCCGCCGAAGCGCCAAATCTTCCTATCATTTCTCCTCTAAAGGATTTCAAGACTCCATAGCCGAAACCTTTTACCGTTGCACCCGGTACTTTAAATGGCATGTCTAGGACTTCTCTTGCTTTGTTCTCTCGCCTTGGAACAGGAGTATTCACACACGGTATAACCACCAGATGCTTTATGCATAGCAGGTTAAAAGGTGAAAGAAACTAAAAAGTTAGGACATGGACCATAAAAGCCTATCGAAATTTATGAATTCGAGAGCTGTCCTTTTTGAAGAAATTTAGGGAGATGGTTGTTATATAGGATCTTGGTATTTTGTTCTATCCTTCTCCAAGAAATGGCTCAAATTTCTGCCCTAAAGTCTTAAAAAAACGATTGGAAAAAGTGATTTCCTTACATGGTTGATCCAAATATGGGTGTTGCTATGTATGAATCAGATAACACAATAAAGTACCTTGCAAACAATTATGAGGATGGAACAATTCCTATAATGTTGTCACTTAGTTTTCTCATGACTATAACTGTAGGACTAGCTATGATTGGTCGAGGTGGAAAGTGCTCGTTTAATATTCCTTCAAAACTTACACGAGCACCCCTTAAGGGATGGGCATATGAACACTATACTTTTTGCAAAATTGTGTGTGAATTTCTTCGAGTCCCAAGCGACAAAATTTACTTGATAAAGTCGGACATTTCCAGGCACCATACTTAGAAGATCCTAGTACTGCAATTAAAATTTTCGAAAGCGCTAACATCATTGAGTATCTAAAAGGAACTTATTCTCTTCAATGAGGAGTGCTAATGTTCCAGTTTCCTTTAGCCATTTATATGTAATAACCCAAAAATTAAAGTAATAACAATTAATTAAATAAGTTGGTGAAATTATCCAATTCTGGCTGCGTAAGTGGCACCATCAAGTCCATGGTAATTTTCTGGGAAATTTCCATATATAACTTGTTGAAGTATATGTTTAGATGAAGAAGTTATATAAGAAATAAGAAACCGGGAAATATGGTTCATAAATAAAATAAGTAGTATGCCAGGTCGACCCATAAGTCGACCCCACAAGCATTGGTCAACTCGCTTTTCGGCATGGACGAAAAACAATCAGGTACAAGCCAATTAAATTTAAATCTAATTTTTGTGAACTCGTGGATGTTAATTCCTAAATTCGACGATTAAATTTAAGTCTGTGACGTGGTTAGAACATATTTATTTAGCTAATCCAACGATTTGAGATCCCCTAACTCCACTATGAATAAGACACTAAGCCTAATCATTTCTCACACACAAATCTTCTCTCTTTTGGGTTCTCTTAGCCTAAGGAGGACTCCTAAACCTAAATTTTTTTATAGGAGAGGATTTTAAAATATAATTTAGTGGACAACCTAGGAGTGAGATCTAGAAAGACAACGGACTATAGCTAAGGACGCCAAGTGAGTGTTAGTAATTATTTAGATTTTTAAGTAATTAAACAATAAGGTTCTTAATAGTTGAAGTTTTATAGTTTTTCTATCTGTTTTAAGTTATTTTTCTCTAAGTTTATTTACGGCCTTTTTCTTCACAGTTCTTCTATTTTTTATAATTATTTATATTTTTTCTTTAATTCTTTTACATACATCTATTTTTAATTATTAAAAAATATATAATAGAAAATAAATTTAATTCTCTTTCTGAGGTAAAAAAGTGTGAAATCCATGGACATAGATTAAACGTTGACACACTAAATTGCGGAAAATGGTTGTAAAACAACTAGATCTGTAATAAAAAGAAACTAGACTAAAATAGGAAAATATTGGACATTTCCAAGTGAATTATGACACACATAATAATTAAAAAGAAAAAAAATGAAAAGGTTTATTATGATATCAAAAACAATCTTGGGAAAGTTAGAACATCAAAATGAATTAAATGGAAAGGATATAACTAAATCTACTATGATATTATAAACCTTCACTAATAAAAGTTGGATATCGTAAAGGCTCATATCAAGGACTGAGCAATAAGTTATAGACTTAGACGTTGGTTGGGACCAATAAATAAAACTTAAATCATGTACTAAGCCAGATCAGGGATTGGGTTAATAAATAAAATTCAGGTCAAAGACTAAGTATAATGGAAGCACAATTAGAATATTGTTAGGTCCAATACCATCAACATTCCCATTTAGGTCAAGTATTGATGATCTCAGTTCTGGGATTAATATCAGGACACGCCATGCTAAAGTAGGTAAATAATTAGCCAAAAAGTTGGGGGTGACAACTAGTAGGAACCGGTGACGACTGTGCGTGAAACACCTTACACACCTTAGTATTCCTAATTAAGGTCATATTAAGGAATGTGGAGCGCTTTAGGTATAAAGAGACAAATCATAGAGATTAAGATTAACAAGATATAGAACAAAAATAACAGAGACATTTGTTTCCTTAATAAACTCAATACAAAATATATTTTACATATATTAAATTATAAACATATATCTTACAAAATCTTAGCTTAAAACCAGAGTATAAAAAACACTTTCCTCTTAAGTGCAAATCCAACTCAAGATGATTAAAATTTTACAAAATAAAATTAATACAACTAATAAAATGTAAATAGGGTCTTGGACACTAATCTTTCCAAGATGCTAGCACCAATCACTCTCTGCCGTGCAGACCTACTATGGGAAAGAAAAAAAAGGAAAGAAAAGTGGGTCAGACATATAGTACGTTGAGTTGTATAATTGATGTGACACCCCATCTCCATTAAGGTAACTCACAAAGGGAATGCCTTAATTTTGGTGGAGCGTTTATTGTGTATAGAACAGAAAAGTAAACAAGACAGATAAAAACATTGAAACCTGGAAAATAAAAACCACTTTTATTGCAGCGGAGAAATAGTTTGGTTACATCACATCAAAAACCAACTACAAAACCAAATACATTTACTATCCATCTTGACAAATAAGTTCTGAGTACATAAAATAAAAGACATAACCCCAACATAAAATAGCCATAAATAAGATAGGCTGAACTTTACTTCAGCAATCCAAGCAACTTCCAAAAGAAAGAGAAAAGCTGTCCAAATCAAGCTCCACTAGTACTAGTCCCACCCTGAGCACCTGACCGGGGGGGGGGGGGGGAGGAAGAAAAGAGGTGGAAACAAAGGGGGTCAGACATAAAGTCTGGCGAGTGCAATAACTTTAACAATATAATCATTAAGTAACTAGGATAAGGCATAAGCTGGAAAATAAGGAAATGACTGTGAACAATGGGCACGACAGAGCAAACAAAGGAAATAAGATGAACAAAGATAACGTTGAAGGCGCACCTAATCACTATAAGATAATTACTACATTGCACAACACCAAGGTTGATCCTATCTACAGAACTTAATAATGATAATGGTAGTTTCGTGTACCCCTGGCTGCCTTCATAGGTGCCGTCTGCCCCTATCTCCACTAGGTGTACCCACTACCCCCATTCGATCGGCTCCCTAACTCGTAGATACCCGTGCTCCCCCCACAGTGGGGTGTATCACTCCCCAAAGTGGCAACCCGATACCACAAAAAATGCACGGCTTATATCTACACGATGCAATAATGTCTTACCTACCATCCCGGGCCCATACACACACATGACCCCGTTGGACTTGCGTTGCCACCGTTAACCCGTTTTGACCTCTTACAATTAAAACCCAGTACACATGTCCTGTCCTCGACTTGGGTCGAGCCCACAAAAATACTTATGGGTTACTGGTTTGAAAAGGGCCCCCATGCATGACACAAGCTTTCCAACTTTGCTTGGTCCCCTATAAGGTTTTCCCCACTTAACCCCATTCTTTCTCATGCCTTCTTGCATGTTTCAATCTTGGTTAAGTGCATCTAATCGTATTTCACATGCCACCCAAGGCACCCTCTTAATTTCACATGCCACCCAAGGCACCCACTTAACCCCCCATGTCCCACCACATGTTTATCTGGTTAAGTGTTTCCTAATTCATTTAAACTGTAACCTTGTAATAACCTCCCACATTAGACTGACATTTGTGGCTGCTGGATTTGCTGGGCAGGTCCGGGCAGTCTTACACTACAAACGAGCCTAACCTCGTGTCTTTACAATTGTTACGCATTTAATTCGTGCCTTTGACCTCTCACATTAGACTGGCATTTGTGGCTGCTGGATTTGCCGGGCGGGTCCGGGCAGTCTTGCACCACAAACGAGTCTAACCTCGTGTCTCAGGCGGTTAATTATTACATATCTTTATTTAACCCTAAAGTGGATTAATATCCCTATTCAAACTTGTCAATAAATTCCAAATATACTTATGTCTATAATTGTCACCTAAATTATGTCCATTTATTTCAGGTATACCAAATTTTACCAATTATTGCCTCAAATTAATTGTATGCCTTTTAAGGCCATTACATGCCAATTCTCAATATGAGTATATTCAATATTTCCGCCATCGTCCCCACGTTGTTTGTTCACTTATCATGATATATATATATATATATATATATGTATATATATATATATATTATACTAGCAATTAGTCTATTCACATAAAAGGGAAGAACATCGCAAATTTGCATAACATACAAAATGGATCTAACTTACGAATAAGGATTACAACATATCTTGCATAAACTTTGCATTGTCATGAATCTAAACATAGACCTAAAGGTGTGAACTTGCAGGTATGAACATAGTTTTCACCCAAACTTGCATAGACCATAGTCACAAACTTGCATAAAACTATGTATGTCATAGATCTAAATCAAAAGGTGTAAACATGCATATATGTGGATCCGATACCTACCTAAACTTGCATATAGTAATTTTATGGTTCACATGTAAACTTGTGTACAATTCACATAGAAACTAGCGTATAATCTACACCCAAACTTGCATATAAAATGATGTCAAACATGAATCAAGTTGAACGTAGGTGATTTGGCATATGCAAAGGGATCCACAACAAAAACTATCATTATGAACAACTAGCATATATTCACAAAATATCACATTTTTCCAATGTTCCACATACATAGCCATATAACCCAAATTATGACTCAACCTAATTAACTTGTTAATTATCTTATTAGAGAAATCGAACTCACAACTCAAAGAAGGTCTTGAGTTCTGTGTTCTGAAATTGATTTAGCTCGCCTTTGAAGTAGACAAATTCGTTGTTGTTATTGTTGTTGTTGTTGTTATAGACTTGAGTTGAATTGAGTTGATTAGCTTTACTTTTCCTCTAGTTGATGGCGGCTACTCTAGGTTGCGGGGTGATAGCATGACAACCATGGTTCTAATTTTGATTAGGTTTTAGGGTTTGAGTCTACGTGTGTTTATATAGAGATTATAATTAATTTAGGCCATCCGATCAACCTAGAATCAATCAAGACCATCCAGTCAAGATAGAGTGACACCTCAGCCCAAATGACTCAGCACTGAGTCACAAAATCATCATCTTTCATATATGCCCGGGGGAAGGGGGGGGGGGCAGGTCGACCCCTAGGTCGACCTTTAGGGTAGGTCGACACTAAGGTCGACCCCCAGGTCGACCTGGCATTGGGCGGGAAATTTCCCGCCTGCCCAGTTCTGAGTCTAAATTCGTTTTTGAATTTAAATTTTGAATTTCTGGAAACTTCCGACAGCCATAACTTCTTCATACGAAGTCCAATTTAAACAAACTCAGACTCTATCTCAACCAGAATTCTGAGACGAACGCAATGGCATAACCTGTTTCCCTTGATTCTCACATTTGAAATTAAGTATTCTTTAATTTGTTAACTTTAGCATTTAAAATTACGGGGTGTTACATTCTCCCCTCCTTAAAAGGATTTCGCCCCCGAAATCTCCAAGTTAAGGAGAATGCATATCCTAACATCCAATCATCCATCTACTCAACCATCAAACACAAGCATCCATTGTCCTTAAAAGATTTTAATGTTGTATCAACATATACAAAGAGTGTGTGTATATGTTCCTTATCTAATGCAAAATCAGGCGGTCTACTGATTCAGTTGACCTCCTTAATGCGAATCATGATAGTGCCATGCGTCCATTATGTATGCGAAAGAATCCTATCGATACATTTTATTTCTACATGTATGCACAACCATTCATCAAAATGCAGCATCCATACGATAACACAACCATTATACATCCACTAATTTAAATATGCACACACATTTATATGAAACATGAAGGTGATTGAGCCGATCTAGTGCCTAAGATGTGTGTACATGCATCCACGAGCAACCACTAGCAACCACTTGCATCCATTTGCATCCATCAAACATAACATGTCTCAAACACATGTTTGCAACCATAGGGTTCTTCCTAACTAATGATCGAAGATGTCATCGTAAAGATAATACTAAAAGATAGGACAAGTATCAACAAAGAGGTAGAAAAAGGATAAAATAAAACATACCCTAAAAAAGGAAAGGGTACAACATACGCATCTTATCTTCCGTCTCCCAAGTCGCGTCTCTTTGATCATCTCCTCATTGCGCTTTGACCAACTTGACCTCTTTGTTGCGAAGCTTTTTGACCTTCGATCTGAGAATGCGTGTAGGAGCCCGTCTGATCGTGGCATTGCGCTCTACTTCCACTTCTTCGAGCGTGCTCGGCTCCACCACTTTTGTTGTATCGTGTAAACACTTATGCAAATGCGAAACGTGAAACACGTCATGAACTCTACTGAGCTTTTCCGGTAACTTTACTCTATACGCCATCTACCCAATCCTCTCCGTAATTGGAAAGGGTCCTATGAACCTTGGTGCCAACTTCCCTACTGATCCAAAGCGGACTACGTTTCTCAATGGTGACACCTTAATAAAAACCATGTCCCCAACATCGAACTCAAGATCGGTTCGTCTCCTATCAACATATGACTTCTGTCGGTCCTGCGCCGTCTTCATTCGCCATCGAATCAGGTCTATCTTCTCTGAAGTCTCCCTAATCATGTCAGGTCCAAGAAAAACATTGTCCGTGGATTCCCACCAACATGTAGGTGATCGGCACGGTCGTCCATAAAGAGCCTCAAAAGGTGCCATGCCAATGCTAGCCTGAAAACTATTATTATAGGCGAACTCTACTAGTGTACGGTGCTCTTCCCATGTTCCTCCAAAGTCTAGGATGCATAGCCTCAAGAGGTCTTCTAGAATCCGTTTCACCCTCTCGATCTGGCCGTCCATCTGAGGATGATAAGCGCTACTTAAGCGTAACTGCGTCCCCACCGCCTCTTATAAGATTCTCCAAAATTCGCTTGTGAAAATGGGATTTCTATCGCTCACAATGCTAGAGGGTATGCCGTGTAAATGAACTATTACTCTAAGTAAACGGATGCTAACCATGCGGCGGTCCTTCTACTCTTAACGGGAATAAAATGGGCACTTTTTGTATGTCTATCTACAATTACCCAAATCCCCATATTACCCTTCCTTGATCTTCGTAACCCATCTACAAGGTCCATCGAGATGCTTTCCCATTTCCATTGTGGGACTTCTAGAGGATGAAGCAAACCACCAAGCTTCATCTGCTCCGCCTTGACTTGCTGGCATATCATGCATTTTGAAACAAATTCAGCTACATCCCTCTTCATGCCATTCCAAAAGAAAACTCTTTTGATATCTTTATACATCTTGTCTCCCCCGGGGTGTATGGTCATCTTGGAATGGTGTGCTTCTTCCAGAACCATTTTCACCAAATCTCTTGCTTGTGGGACACATAGTCTTCCATCCCGTCTCAACCAACCCTTATCATCGATGGAGTATCTACTGAGGCGACAAGAAGTCTCTCCCCTAATCAGCTTATCTATCACATCAACTAGCTAAGGGTCTTCACGTTGCGCGGTTCTTATTAAGTCCAACAAAGTAGGCCGCACCTCTAGCATTGCCATCAAGCCAGTCACATAATCAACAGAGGGTCTAAAATCAAAATTGGCTATGTACTCCAAACTTTGCCTTTCCACAAAGAGAGGACTTAGGGTCAGCTTCTTTCTACTTAAGGCGTCTGCTATTACATTGCCCTTGCCAGGAGTATAGGAGATGTCAAAGTCGTATGAGGCGAGAAACTCCATCCATCTTTGCTGCCTTAGATTGAGGTCTTTCTGCGATAAAAGGTACTTTAATGATTTATGGTCAGTATACTATTAAAATTTCTCACCTAAGAGATAGTGGCGCCAAGACTTAAGCGCAAAAACGATGGCTGCTAACTCTAGATCGTGGGTTGGGTAGTTTTTCTCACGCACTTTTAACTGCCTTCCAACATAAGCTACTACCTTCCCCTCTTGCATCAAAACAGCGCCTAGTCCCGTACCGCATGAATTCATGTATACCGTAAACATCTTGCTCCCATCTGGTAATGTCAAAATTGGGGTTGTTGTCATATCTCTCTTCAATCGTTGGAAAGCGACTTCGCAATCCAAATCCCAAGCGAAGGTCAGGTTCTTCTTCGTTAACCTTGTAAATAGAGCTGAGATTTTCGCAAAGTCTTTAATGAACTTACGATAAAAGCCTGCTAGTCCAAGAAAACTTCGGACTTCGGTTGCATTCTTTGGAACCTTCCAATCCTGGACCACAACTACTTTTGTGGGGTCCACAGCTAACCCTTCTTTGGACACCACATGACCATGAAATCTTACTTCTTCTCTTCAGATGTGGCACTTGGAGAATTTTTCTTTTAACTAATGTGCACGGAGAGTCTCCATGACTTCCCTTAAATGCAAAGCATGCTCTTCCTCATTCTTCGAGAAAATCAGAATATTATCTACGAAGACCACCACAAATTTATTGAGAAATTCCCGGAACACTCTATACATCAAATCGACGAAATAAGCAGTGCGTTTGTCAAGCCGAAAGGCATGACGAGCCATTCGAAGAAACCGTCCGGGGTTCTGAATGTGGTCTTATCAATGCTATCTTCAGCCACTCTTAGCTGATGAAATCCGGTAGCCAGATCTAATTGGGAGAAAACTGTTGCACCTACAAGTTGATCGAACAAATCATCTATTCTTGGCAGTGAGTGCCTATTCTTTTTGGTCAGCTTGTTTAGCTCCCTATAATTAACGCATAGGCAAAGTGAACCGTCCGCTTTGGTTGCGAACGCCACTGGAGCACCCCATTCAAAAACACTTCGCCTTATAAACCTTTTTTCTAGCAGCTCTTTAACTTGCTTGCTAAGCTCCTTTCTCTCCCTTGGAGCCATATGTCTAACGGGTAAAGTAACGGGTTTTGCGTTATCAACTAGGTATATGCGGAAGTCTATCTCCCGCTTCGGAGGCAAGCCCTCTACTTCCTCAAAGACATCCGAGTATTTACGGACCACTCTAACAGACTGCAAATTCTCAACAGACGCATCAAGCGATTCTAGATAACTTAGTATAACAGAATTCATGGGATTACAAGAGATTTCGAGAGTGTTGCCCAAGCGAGTCATAAGCCTAACCTCTCTCTTTTCACAATCTGAGATGGCTCCATTACTGGATAACCATGCCCAGAATTAACCCATAGCCCGTGAAGCCAAAACATAAGCATCACATCTAAACCCAACACTAAGTATAGAAATTTCCAAATCCAAACAAATCATCGACAAATAGGCTGAGCCCCCAATTGGATTTGAAACAACTAAGGGATCCTCTACTATACTGGTGTTTAGGTGTAGCGACTCAACTAAAGCAGTAGATATAAAAGAGTGCGATGCACCAGAATCAAAGAGTGTGTGGACAAGATGATCAAAAAGATAAACTAAACTTTCAACGGAAGTCGCTCTACCTTGTTCTTGCAGCGGTGGGGCCACGAGAGCCTAGTCCTGCCCCATTGCCTGCCCTGGTGCCATGAGAGCCTGAATCTGCCCTCCAGAGTTAGGCCCTGCCCTCTGCCCTTTCTTTGGGTAGTCCTTAATCAGATTTCCTGCCTCGCCATAGTGGAAACAACCAGTCTTCTTCTTCTTCTTCCTACAGTCTTTGCTCAGATGGCCTGGTGTCCCATAGTTAAAGCATCTTTTCTTTCCCTTGCCATTGTTGTCTTTACCACCCTTCTTGTTCTGTTGTTGCTGTTGTGGTTTCTTTTGATCCCCTTTCTTCTTAGGTGCCTTATTAGCATTGGCACCTTTCTCCTCTTCATGCATAAGCGCCATGTCAACTAGTCTCTCAAAGGTGGCCCCCATAGGGATGTGGGTCATAGCTAACCCATGTAGCGGATCGTTCAAACCCTTAACAAATCTCAGGGCCTTCTTTTCGGGTGTGTTCACCAAGTCCAAGCCAAATCTCGCCAACTGATTGAACTTGTTGACGCACTCTTTCACTGATAGATTTCCTTGCCTCAATGCCAAAAACCTTTCCATGTATAGATTCTCTTCGGCCCGTAAGAGATACTTTGCCTCAAACCTATGCCTGAAATCCGGCCATGTATCAACTGGATGCTCTCCATTAGTGACCTCCCACTAAAACGAGGCCTCATCCTTCATTAACCAGGCAACTAATTGGACCTTTCTTCCGTCTTCTACCTCAAAGATTCCAAACAATTCTTCCACCTCCTTTAGCCAATTTCGAGCTTCAACAAACGTCTCCGACCCGTGAAAAGGTTTTCCGCCCATTTCTCGAAAGTCCTTGCATATCTTTGCGAAAGTACCAACACGGGGAGGAGGAGGAGGAGAAGCATTTGCAGGGCCTGCGACATTGGCCCTAGCTTCCAGATACCTTCTATACTATCCTGGTATCAGTATCCCCTCGGGTATCTCGGGAATTCCAGACATGCTGAAAAGAAGATGAAGAGATTCAAACGGAAAATTCGAAAGAAAGATATATAGCTCTTGGGGGTTATGTTTTTAAAATAAACTTTGCTCTTAAAAATACCTTACTTAAAACATATTTTTGAAAGTATTTCTTTATAAAATGCTTTTTGAAAAATAGTCTTTCAAAATATCTTATCTGTTCTGGTAACCTTCAGCTCTGATACCACGCGTGACACCCCATCTCCATTAAGGTCACTTACAAAGGGAATGCCTTAATTTTGGTGGAGCATTTATTGTGTATAGAACAGAAAAGTAAACAAGGTAGATAAATATATTGATACTTGGAAAATAAAAACCACTTTTATTGCAGCGGAAAAATAGTTTGGTTACATCACATCAAATACCAACTACAAAACCAAATACACTTATTATCCATCTTGACAAATAAGTTCTGAGTACATAAAATAAAAGACATAACCCCAACATAAAATAGCCATAAATAAGATAGGCTGAACTTTGCTTCAACAATCCAAGCAACTTCCAAAAGAAAGAGATAAAGCTATCCAAATCAAACTCCACTAGTACTAGTTCCACCATGAGCACCTTGGGGGGGGGGGGGGAGGAAGAAAAGAGGTGGAAACAAAGGGGGTCAGACATAAAGTCTGGCAAGTGCAATAACTTTAACAATATAATCATTAAGTAACTAGGATAAAGCATAAGATGGAAAATAAGGAATGACTGTGAATAATGGGCACGACAAAGCAAATAAAGGAAATAAGATGAACAAAGATAACATTGAAGGCACACTTAATCACTATAAGATAATTACTGCATTGCACCACAACAAACACCCTAAAGGTTGATCCCACCTATAGAACTTAATAATGATAATAGTAGTTTCGCGTACCCCTAGCTGCCTTCATAGGTGTCGTCTGCCCCTATCTCCACTAGGTGTACCCACTACCCCCATTCGATCGCTCCCTAACTCATAGATACCCGTGTTGGCCCCACAGTGGGGTGTATCACTCCCCAAAGTGGCAACCCGATACCACCAAAAATGCACGGCTTATATCTACACGATGCAACAACGTCTTACCTACCAGCCCGGGCCCATACACGAACATGACCCCATTGGACTTGCGTTGCCACCTCTAACCCGTTTTGACCTCTTACAATCAAACCCAATACGCGTCTCTCGTCCTCGACTTGGGTCGAGCCCACAAAGATACTTATGGGTTACTGGTTTGAAAATGGCCCCCATGCATGACACAAGCTTTCCACCTATGCTTGTACCCTCTAAGGTTTTCCCCACTTAACCCCATTCTTTTTCATGCCTTCTTACATGTTTCAATCTTGGTTAAGTGCATCTAATCGTATTTCACATGCCACCCAAGGCACCCTCTTTATTTCACATGCCACCCAAGGCACCCACTTAACCCCCCCATGTCCCACCACATGTTTATCTGGTTAAGTGTTTCTTAATTCATTAAAACCGTAACCTTGTAAAGACCTCCCACATTAGACTGACATTTGTGGCTGCTGGATTTGCCGGGCGGGTCCGGGCAGTCTTACACCACAAGTGAGCCTAACCTCGTGTCTTTACAATTGTTACACATTTAATTCGTGCTTTTGACCTCTCACAATAGACTGGCATTTGTGGCTGCTGGATTTGCCGGGCGGGTCCGGGCAGTCTTACAACACAAACGAGTCTAACCTCGTGTCTCAGGCGGTTAATTATTACATATCTTTATTTAACCCCAAAGTGGATTAATATCCCTTTTTAAACTTGTCAATACATTCCAAATATACTTTTGTCCATAATTGTCAACTAAATTATGTCCATTTATTTCAGGTATACCAAATTTTACCAATTATTGCCTCAAATTAATTGTGTGCCTTTTAAGGCCATTACATGCCAATTCTCAATATGAGTATATTCAATATTTCCCCCATCGTCCCCACGTTGTTCTTTCACTTATAATGATATATATATATATATACATACATACATACATATATATATATATATTAGCTAGCAATTAGTCTATTCACATAAAAGGGAAGAACATCGAAAATTTGCATAACACACAAAATGGATCTAACTTACGAATAAGGATTACAACATATCTTGCATAAACTTTGCATTGTCATGATATTAAACATAGACCTAAAGGTGTGAACTTGCAGGTATGAACATAGTTTTCACCCAAACTTGCATAGGCCATAGTCACAAACTTGCATAAAACTATGTATGTCATAGATCTAAATCAAAAGGTGTAAACATGCATATATGTGGATCTGATTCCTACCTAAACTTGCATATAGTAATTTTATGGTTCACATGTAAACTTGTGTACAATTCACATAGAAACTAGCGTATAATCTACACCCAAACTTGCATATAAAATGATGTCAAACATGAATCAAGTTGAACGTAGGTGATTTGGCATATGCAGAGGGATCCACAACAAAAACTATCATTATGAACAACTAGCATATATTCACAAAATATCACATTTTTCCAATGTTCCACATACATAGCCATATAACCCAAATTATGACTAAACCTAATTAACTTGTTAATTATCTTATTAAAGAAATCAAACCCACAACTCAAAGAAGGTCTTGAGTTATGGGATCTGTGTTCTGAAATTGATTTAGCTCGCCTTTGAAGTAGACAAATTCGTTGTTGTTGTTGTTGTTATAGACTTGAGTTGAATTAAGTTGATTAGGTTTACTTTTCCTCTAGTTGATGGCGGCTACTCTAGGTTGCGGGGTGATAGCATGACGACCATGGTTCGAATTTTGATTATGTTTTAGTGTTTGAGTCTACATGTGTTTATATAGAGATTGGGATTAATTTAGGCCACCCGATCAACCGAGAATCAATCAAGACCATCCAGTCAAGATAGAGTGACACCTCAGCCCTAATGACTCGGCACTGAGTCACAAAATCGTCATCTTTTATATCTTCCCCCGGGGGGGGGGGGGGGGGGGGCAGGTCGACCTATAGGGTAGGTCGACCCCCAGGTCGACCTGGCCTTGGGCAGGAAATTTCCCGCCCTGCCCAATTCTGAGTCTGAATTCATTTTTGAATTTAAATTTTGAATTTCTGGAAACTTCCGACAACCATAACTTCTTCATACGAAGTCCAATTTACGCAAACTCGGACTCTATCTCAACCGGAATTCAGAGGCGAACACAATGGCGTTACCCGTTTCCCTTGATTCTCACATTTGAAATTAAGTATTCTTTAATTTGTTAACTTTAGCTTTTAAAATTACGGGGTGTTACAATTGCTAGCACGATTGACAAATAAAAGAAAATAGGCAAAATAATAGTTCTAGTGTCATGTAAGGAAGTGCATGTGAACAATATCAAGTGAACATATAGGAATGATGTACAATGGCTAAAGGTTTGGTCGATTGCTATCTCATTTGATCACTTGCTCAATTGTACTAGTCATTTGATTGTTCACTTTCACAATTTCAAAACACGGTACAATTAGGATGATTTTCTTTATACTACCCATTGATCGGCTATTAAACCATAAAGCAATAATCTATGCCCACTATAGGTCTAGGGTTTACCAGGCCCGATCCATTAGCAAAACAATATAGCATTAATCATAGGTGTTACAGTGTCTTATTTTCCCTTGTCAGCTCATTGCACACACATTGACCCGCCGGAACGCACCCCTAGTCGCCTCAAGTTTGGGCCAATTTACTATCTAGCACAACATAGTGCATGCCCTGGCCTCCTAGGGAGACCATATGCGATAAAATGGGTATGATGTCTTATTTGGATCTCCAAACAAACAAACAATGCTCGACCCAAAACCCCATTGATTTAGCCCCCTAGAAACCAGAGATTAACAAAAGAATTAGGCTTTTAACTTAATTCCATTTTAAATTAAATATTTATTAAGCCTAAAAGTTAATTTATTCATCATAGAATAATGCCTAATCACAAAGGCCCATAGAATATCGGCTAATTACAAGGCCTCTATAGAATATCGCCTAGTCACAAGGCCCTATAGAATAATATAGTTTTAGGCTGATAACTCAGTACCATTTTACGTTAATTTTCATGTTAAGCTTAATTAATCTTTTACAATTTTATGTTATATTAATATTTGTGAATAAACCATATTTTCTTAATTTGATTCCCAATCTATCACATTTGGAAAATATATGTTACAGTTCATTTTTCTATCATAACTCTTACCATAGCCATTTTACAAACTTAATTTAAGTTTTCCAATTATCAGTCCAACATTCCCTTTTTATTATGGCTTATGTCACATGTCAAATTAGCCCAAATTATTCAATCTCATTCCCATTATTCTAGGTTAAACATATTCTCCCAATGTGCATAGAATAAAAGGATAATAATCAATCGTAACAAATTAGGCGGATAATCAGTGCCTAAATCAGTCATGTACCACATGCACAAGTAAAGTATTATAATTTATCACAGACAATTAAGCATATAAATTTATGCTAAATCAGTCGTATACATATGCCTTTCAACATATTTGGGCATAACCACAATAAAATATAAAAATTAAAAGAAGAAAGGGGAAAGAAGACTGAGAGAATAATCTTACAATATTTTAATTATCATTTAACTAATAATTATGAGAAAGTAAGACAAAAAACTATAAAATAACTTACATAAAAGAATATTTATAGAAAAAGCATAACTTACAGAAAGATGAATAATACTGTAAGAACTATAAACGAAAAATATGAATTAACAACTACAACTATTTTAATACCTATTTACTTCACAATACCCAAAATTTAGTAATTAAAAACTAACCAGAAAAGCTTCCCTTATGACCTCGGCGGAACACACATCCAAAAGAAAATAAAATGGAAATTTTTTATTTTAAAATCTCAATTCCCTCAAATTTAATTTAGGTTGGCCCTGTTTCTCAAAAAAGAGACTTTCCTAGGAAGGAAAGAGATGTGATGTGAAGAATGAGGGAGGGGCTGGAGGTTTATCTATAGGTGTCTAAAAGATCCCCTGCCATTAGATTTAGGTTTTAAATATATATCGATCATATACCAGGTTCAATCTGGAATTACCATGTCAACCAATTAGAATCAAGCACGTATGTTGGAAAAAGTCGGATAAAATCCTGTTCTTTTATTTTACTTCCTGCCTGGCAACTATACGTGTCAGGCACGTATGGGTCGACCCACACAACCCATCGGTGGACCCACTCGAAAGTTGTGTCGGCCCATGCTATATATGTATGTTGTTTTGAATTCGATCTTTGAATCACCATAACTCCTTCGGTTTAAGTCTGTTTTACGAAAACCATATAAATCTGAACCAAAAATCATAACAGACCCAATGATATCAATATTAGTGAGGAATCCTATTGGATTCCTCCAACCTATCTCTTTCTACATCACAATTTCAATATTCAACAGATATCGTAATGTATGAAATTTAACAATTACCAGTGAGGAATCGAGATGGATCCCTCCAACCTGTTTTCACCTCCATTACAAATGCGTTACCTCAAAATAAAATCTGCAATTCAATATACAGATATAATTTTCGAGGTTTATAAAAAGAGGTGAGGTGGTAAAGCATTAATTTTAAATTAACGTTACTTAATAATGGAGTTAAGTAAAAAGGGAAAACTGAAATAAGATTTTCAAAGCGGTAACGGTTGAATGGATTAGAAAAAGAAATTGGCAAAAGTGAATTTGGAAAAAGAAGTGAGTCATAGGATTTTGTAGGGGTGAGCAAAAAACCGAAATAAAACCGAAACCGAAACGAAAACGATAAAAATCGAACCGAAAAAAACCGAAACCGAAAATAAAAATACCGAACCTTAGTAATATTTCGGTTTCGGTTTAGGTCCAAACCAAACCGAAAAAAACCGAACCGAACCGAATTGTAAAATGTTGCACATTGTCTCTTGCTGCATGTTGTTTCATATTATATAGTATATACACACTGACACTGCTTCACTTATTTGATTTAGCTTAATACAAGATTAGAAGTAGACTAATATAAAATGTCCGTTTCTTGTTTTTGTACATTCTTCGATGTTTTGAATTAAAGATGAATATTTTCTAGAATTCCAAGTTGTTGCTGATCTGTTGTAGTGTGCTTCACTGAAGTGCTCCTACTCATTTCCTTTTTTTGTTTCTTGTCTTTGACTTAGAGCTAGCTAGCTTGGCTTTGTACTACTTTGGATGACTTATAGTCTGTTAGCCTGCACTCTGTACCATGTGCTTCAATACACTCGGTTGAAATAATTTGATTTAATTTCTTTTATGGTTGTTTAAATTTATAATATTTTTTGTTTAAATTGATTTTGAAACTGAAACCGAACCGATAAAGACCGAAACCGAGGTTTTGAAACCAAAACCGATGCTTTGGTTATGGTTTCGATTATCGACTTTTAAAACCGAGGTCTTTCGGTTTCGGTTTCGGTTTTACCCCAAAACCGAACCAGGGTTTGATCACCCCTAGGATTTTGTAACAAAATACGAATTATAAAATGAATTTGTTTAAACAAATTCGAGTTGTTACATTCTTTCCTCCTTAAAGAATATTGTCCTTAAAATCTCCAAGGACCGAAGAATGAAATATGCACTATCATCCAAATATCTACATCGATCTACTCAAACACCATCCATTAGAATTCATTGTCCTTAGGTTTTCTAATGAGATTTATGTAATTGTGCAATATTGTAGTGTGTACGTCCGTAACTAATGCAAAATATTAGGCGGTTTACTGAATCAATTGACCTCCTTTTTATGTAATTTTGCTGGTGCCATGTATCCAAATGTATGCAAAAAGCCTTAATGATAATGGAAAGTTCTACATGTGAGCTTCAACCATCATTCATATGCAACAACATATGATATCATCCATTTACATCAGCCATAAAATTAATATAAAATGCACACACATCCATATGCATATGTTAGTGTCATATTTGTTGACTAGTAGTGCCTAATCTGTCTATATGCATCCAAAGCATCCACTTACAAACACTTGCAGCCACTTGCATCATCATACAACATGTTTTAATAATATATTTACTACCAATCCTACCATCATTGGCTTAATCCTAAGGCCTACTCTTCTTAAGGAAATTTAGAAGAAAGACTCTAATCAAAGGAAAAGACTAATGATAGAATATTAAACATGAAATGTCTGTCAAAAGAACATAGGTAAAAACTTGAATTCCTTGAAGACACCAAAGTTGTAATAACCTAGAAGTTCTCCCTATGAGGTAAAAGATTCCAATATAGAATTAACTTGTGCATCATCATAATTAACTCGTACTTTTTCTCCAAACTCCCAATTCGTAATTGTATCTCTTATAACTTCCGAGTTATTCTAGCCACATTCGCTAGAGAACTTTTTTCTATCTTACCTATCTAAAATCCTTTAGGAAGAAATATTCCAAGTTTTCCTTTTGCTTCATTTTTGAATAGTTTAACATAGCTAAGTCATTTGGTTTAAAAAAATTCATATCCACAATTCAGTTTCTATTTTTTTACCTTTACCATCTTGTCTTCCTCTATTAGTTCCGGTTATATTTCCCAACCCCATAAGGGCTTACTCCTTTTTCAGTTTCCTATATATATCTATTCAAAACCCATATTACTATTATACTTTTATTCAATACTTCATTTGAAAAATGATAATTAGATAATTTTCCATTCATAAGTTCACAAAAATTTCTTTTTAAATATATATATATATAATTACTTTAATAACGAAGTTCCCAAAAATACAAATTTCGTACCAAAACGTATTTTCCCTTTAAAATTTCTATTTCTGAAATCATAGATAAGTGTGGGGTTTAGACTCAAAGTGGTTCTACACATTTCCTTTTTCGTCAAAACACTTTTCCTTTTAATTCCTTTCTTGGAACATTAATAATTTTCATGCCATTAATCCATTTGAAATATTTATATCCGTTTAATCAGTATCCATTGGCCAAACTTTTACTTACATCAATTTGGTGATCATATAAAGAATTTTTTCTTTCTAATAGAATTTCTAGGATCACCATATCATTCCCAAATGACATAATCTTGATGAACACCAAACTCCATTTATAGAGTATAACTAATGGTGAAGTTTTATCAAAATTGTTAAAATATATTTTTGGGTTAGATCATTTAAGGTTCTTAACATATTACAAGGTATTTCCATAAAAGCTACATGAACTCTTATACCCAAAAGCAAAGAGCTTATTGTCAATTACTTTCTTAATTTTACAAGGACATCCCGAAAATCATTGTATATTCGAATTCGATTAATCTTCCTTAAGTTCTAATTTCTTACAGGTAACAACAAATCAAAAATCTATAATCACTAAAATTTCAATCTTTCCTTATCACAGGTAATGGGCCCCTTCACAACAACTGAAAAACTAACAATAATTAACTCAATGTAAGTACTTTCATGGATCGTCTTGATAATGCTACCAATAGAACTGATACTTAAACATTAACCCGAAATCCTTTAAAGAAAATTTTCTCATTTTGTTTCCGCAAAAGCTAGACCTCTCTCTATGAGATAGGTCAAGAAAACGTTTATCTTGGAAATACTTTCAACAACCCTCTATAATAACCCACTAATCAAAGAAAATTCCTTACCTTCCAAAAACAATACTTGGAGAACTTGCTCTTGGGCCTATGTGCTTATAAGGTATTAAATACCAAATTAATCCCTTGCCATTCTTAATTTATACTAGTCATCAACAGAAAACCTTTACCAAATTACTACAGAACTTCACCAATCATCCTCCTACCCAAGTCAATAGCTAGGCTTAGGCAAAAGCTAGCCCAAATGATATGGTAACTTGTTTCAGAATCCAATGGATGTTCTACGAACAACTTCATCTCTATATTTTCCACTACTAAAAAACTTAATGAAAATCCCAAGCAAAGAAATCTAGGGAAAGTGTGGCTCCCTAAAATTAATCAAAAGGCTATCTACATTAGTCTAAGAGAAATGGTTCTCCCAAAACAATTCACTTATGATTACCATTGAGCCAAAGCAACTATCTATCACTGTAGCAAAGTCGAGCGATGCCTCTCACCTAAAAATGTTTACTCTGACCAAAACTTTTCCAAACTTTCCTTCATTTCTTCTCCCAAAATATCGTTACGGCTGAAGCCTAACGTCTTATTCAAAACATATATGGAAAGCTCTCACCATAAGTGCCACACTCAGTCTATCAAACTACAGGTTTAGAGTGTAAAATAATCCATTCTATCTGATTTTTCATAGATTAGCAGTAAGATGCATCTACTATGCGTAATCCCAAGAAAATTACCATCCTTTTGACTTCTAAGATGGCTCATTATATAGATAACTTGTCTAAAATCCAAACCAATCCACACATCTGTAGTTAAAGCGCTCAGTAGATCCAATGCGAAGGAGGTGTAAAAAGTCGTGGCAGGGATAAAGTGAGGAAATAGCGGGATATAGAAGATGAGTCTAAAATAGCATATGAAACTCATATTATATGCTTTTACAAATATATAAATGATAAATAAACAAAAAAATTAGGTATTGTTTGATTTATTTTATGTTTTGAGTTTTTACTTTTCAATGTTAATATGAAAGTTGGGAAGATTTGAAGTATATCGGAGGTGTTGGATCAAAGGCCGAAGGAGTGACGGAGGGGACCGCGAGATGATTGATAGATAAAAAAATTATCGTCTTCCATTATTTATTAAAATATAGAAAATAATAAAAAGTTGTTTTTGGTTTTGTGTGTCAACTTCGTTTTGTAAAACGATCGTTTTTCACGATATGTGTGCACCATCGGTACTTTTGTATGTGCGAAAACTCAAAATTAAAAAAATGTAAACCAAACGCAACCTTAGCATTTAGTTTAATTATTTTTAGTACATTCTTAATTTTAAATAAAAATATGTTCAAATATATATAATAAATGGAAACTTTTGTTTAGCTTGATTAAATTTAATAGAATATTACAATATTTTCTATTCTTAAAATTATGTTCTGAAAAATTCTAGTAAAACCTAGTTTTATAAATTTTATAATGTATAAAAATCATTTTCAAATTCATTTATTTTATAGAAGGTATAACGAAGATAGTGTAATGTAGCTGAAATAATGGAATATATTTGGAATATCTAGTTGCGCATAAAGCGGAAAGTCTAATTCAGAGGCATTTTGAAAATAGCGTAGCGGTAGAAATCTGCTACACGATATAACAAGGATATAGGTGGGTAATATCAGGGCATTAACTGTATAGATCCACATATAGTAATGCTATAAGAATAATTCCATATCTAGAAAAGATTATAGTCATAAGCATGAAATTCAATTCTCTCTTATTCCCATAAAACCATGTGCTTTTACCAATAATGCTACAGGTTTAGTATTGTGATCCCAAAACCAATATCTCTTCTAGGAGGTAACCTTTTAATCTCTTCCAATACATGTAAAATATAGCACAATGAGAACTGAATCGATATCTCCTAGAGATGCACTAAGGAAAAATATAAGAAAATCAACATGACTGACCCCCTTCAGTCGCAAGAAATCTTAAGAGTTAGTCCACTGCATATACTTGCCCGACAATTCTCTTTTTGCAGTCAAAGTATCCCATATTTGGTTAACTAATATGTCCTCCAAATTTTCCTATCTCGAAAGTGTTAGTGTATTACCAAAATTACCTTCGGAACAGGCCAGCGGTGAAGGGCTAGAAGACCGACATAAACATAAAATAATCTTCCATCAGCAAAGGCTCAACACAAGAAGAAGCCAACAACACATGAGAGTGATCCGGGAGATGCACAACCAACACCATCGGTAGAGCTCAAAGTATGTACAACAAAGGGATACCGACAGGATGGACCCAATACGGTGGAAAAGTAGCAGAAGGTCACCTAATATCGGAAGTCAATGAAGAGAAAGACCATTCATCCTATAAACCGAGGCCTAGAAGGACGAAAGGGGCTATCAGTATTAATTTGGTTAATACCGGTACATAAGGAGATAGAAGCACTTAAGATACAAAGTCTAAAGCATATGAGGATTATCCGAAACTAATTTCCGAGACCTTCGTTAGCTGGTTCCCGAGAAGTTACACTAACAAGTAATTTTCTAAGCAGTAGAAGCAACCTCCTGGAAAACAAGGATACACTTCAGAAGTCTACCAACAAGAAAACCGGAATTACAAAGAGAGACAAGCTATCCACACTAATCTGCTTAGTGTCGATACCGGCAAGGGTGGCAGACCCAGAAATCTTTCACTCGAATTACAAAGACAAACTCCACAAAGTATTAGTAACAAGACCGAGAGTCCACATCCGGAAGCCTACATCCGGAGGCCTACATCCTGGAGCCAAAGCCCTCCGAAAGCCATTTGCACCAAAAAAACTCAGGACTAATACAAAATGGGTGGACAAACAATAAAAAAAGGAGTTATGAAGACCAGAACCCTCTTCCCGAAAGCATGGGCCAGCACCTCAAAAAGCGCAAGCAAATACTTCAGAACCTAAAGAGAGAACAGCCGAGAGCTAGTACTTTCGGAACCACAGGGAAAAGCGGTCGACAGGGGTACTAGTGGCCTAATAGCAAAAGAGGCCCTAATTTTTCTATAAACAAGACCGCAGGGGTCTCATTTTCGGTATGATTTTTCTCATTCTTATACTTTTTTCTCTAGAGTAAACCCTAGTTCCTAAATCAAATTGGGGATTTTGGTTGTAATCACTTGTATATTCTAAATCAAAGATCAGTAAAGAGTGGATCAATACTTAGAACATTTTCTTATGAGTCTCTCATCTGATTTGTTAGTTATTGCTAGTGTTGTATGTTGGTATGCTTTCTACATGCTTACAAGTTCTTGTCCAAGCCTGAACCCTTCCACAAAGTGAGTGCGGAAACCCCTTCCAATGAGCCATTTAGCCCTTACCGAGGGTTATGCTTATGAAACCCTTATCCCAAGTTAATTGTTGGTTCTTGAGTCGTTTAAGCATGATGCTCACCCCATTGAGGGAAGAGTTACTAATCTTTCGTGATCAAAACCTTGATATCAAGGAAACGGTGAACTAACTCAAACTTGTGAAAGCTAAATAAACCTATTTTCCCCTTAGGTACACTTCCATTGACCTATCTCTGGTATTGACGAAAAATACCTCTAACATTTTGGCACTAGAAGGAGGGTCTGAACCTCCGACCCTATGGTTAACCCTCCCTCGTATCTAACTGTGTTGTTCCGTCCGAGGTTGGACTAGGCTTTGAAGAAGCAAGACCATGTGCAAGAGGTCCAAATGAGAGTCTTCTGGATCTTAAATGGATATGTCTAGCACTACTAACCCAAAAGTTATGGAAGAACAAAAGTTAATAATGGAAGCTGTACGAATAATCAAGCAAAAAAGGAAGTAGAGTAATATGATTCTTGTTATTAGAGCAGTAGCCCTTCCTACCTGAAATAGACCCTAACCTTTCCTCAAAAGAGCCTACATCGAAGGATTATAACATCTTTTCTCCTACAAGGACAGCTTCCACAAACAAATCAATGGAATGATGTTCGAGGAAGAAATAACAGACGATTTTAAACACTTCGCTTCCAAGTGGTCTGAAAGGGTAGATCTCCATTCCCAACCTATATTGGAAAGAGAAAACAAGAGTATGAATGGAACAATAAGGTTCGGTAACAAAAGAGCGAAGTCTGCACAGCAAGAAAGGAAGTTTACGCCATAGCTACCTAGAGGATACTACTTTGCTACTTCAATGGAAAATATCTATGTCCTAACCCGACACGAGCTCAATTATTGGCCATCTACAAAAAAGAAGCCCAAATACAAAAGAAAATTGGGAGGGCCTTACTGTCACTATCACATGATGGAAGGACATGAGACTAACTCATGTCGGATTCTCGACGGGATGATCATTAAGTTCTTCAATCAAGACCAACAACCGGAATTTGTAAAAGGATCAGAATAAGTCCAATAAAGATCCTTAGGAAAAGGATTGCCTACATGACTCAGGGTATAGAAACCCTCTGAAGAATCAAGGTAATCAAAGATGGGTTAATCCACAAAAGGATAAAAATCCTTGTCACAGAGGAGTTGGCCAGGGCAAGGCACTCCCCGGAGGGGGGTGTGTAACCCTTTCTCCATGCCCAAATAAGAAAGGGCTAGGTTAAAGCATCAAAAGTGTAAGCCTCTGAACCACACAGGATACGGTCGTGACGGAGCATCTAATTAGCATTCCCTACCTCTGCTCGTAGAAGAGTACACTCTGCCTCTGCTATGAACTAAGCACGTCCTACATCTGCTTATGTTCCGTGTTACCCGCAGAAGGGAACACAAACCCCTATCATCGCCTACATTGGTCAGGATAGGGTACCCCATGGTGGGGTGGACTGTAATCCTCTATCACCGCCTTCGATGGCCAGGTTAGAGCATCAAAACAGAAAGCCTCAATTCCACGTCTATGATGGTTCAGTTTAAGCAACTAAGACCTTATCTTCGCATACAATGGTCAGGATAAGGCGCCTCCTGGAGGGAGGTCGGGTAAGTCCTTGGGCTCTGCTTGTTGATAAGCAAGCCAAGAGCACCAGACGTGCAGGCCTAGAGAGTGGTCAACAAAGCACGTACATCCTCTGCTTTGATAACCAAAAGCACAGAGAGTGGCTCAAGAAGTACGTACAACCTCTGCTTCATAAATCAAACCAAAGAGGGTAACGAAACATTAATGCCAGAAGTGGAATTCTAGTCTTTCAATCTCTAAATGCTCGAATAAAGGTTGGTTCAGGGCTTCTATTAATACCAGAAGTGGAAATCTGGTCTTCAATTTCTAAATTCCCGAATAAAGGTTTTTTCAAGGCTTCTATTAATACCAGAAGTGAGATACTGGTCTTCAATCTTTAAATACCCAAATCAAGGGTGATTCATGTCTCAATCAATGCTGGAAAGGGGCTTTTAGCCCTATCTTAAATAGCCGATTCTCGGTCGGTTCGGAAGCTTAGCCGTCATAAAAAAAAAAGATATTTAACTTTCTTACAATCTAAATCTGGTTGGAACCATATTTCCATTACTATCGAAAGCAGATTCCTAGTCTTGCACCCTAATCTGGGAAGTGAATCAAAATCCTGTCACTATTAAGATGGGATTTCTGGAAACCTAATATGGGTCATGAAGCTCTAATCCTTGTGATGGGGATATACGATCGATCTAACGGCTGAAGCCCGATTACCTGAAAGGCCTCGAAACATGTGCCTTTTGTATTGTTCAGGGAAGATTCCTTAACCCATACATTCGTCAAATTCATTACTCACTATCCCAAATATGCATGCGGTACATATCGTTACACAACACTAGAATACATACTCGGGTAGAGCCCAAACATGTCTTAAATTCCCTTCAATAAAGCCCCAGGATAAGATTTTCTTTTTTCCCGGAGAGGGGAATCCCATAGAAACATTAATCACGCTAGAACACTTTTACTAGCACATGGAGTACACGTAAACTTATTAATTATTTCGTACTATCAGTTTCATGATGCCATAAATTTCAATATGGGCAAGAGATACTCCATGAACATCTTTTAAGTCAATCTTTAATAAACACATACACAACGCTATGATGAAATTATGAGAAGAGAACGCTACAATCATAAGTCAAGGTCACATGCTAAGTAACACCTGTATAAGTCGTAACTTCGTTCATAAACACTATCGCTATAGACTATTACATATGAAATATAGTACTCCAAGTACCCCATATTCGGCATAATTATTTACAAAAGGATTATAAAATAGGCGCATCTCCAGAAAGAAAGCATCCTTGTTCTGATATTGAAACTTATCTAAGCACGATTTAGTTCTCAAATGCACCATTACATGTGCTTAGTATGGATTTCAAAATGAAAGACGACCTCCCTCACTTTATCCAAGGTGTCAGCTGAGAGGCCAAGTGAGGAATCAAATGAATTCCCAAATTCATTAAGTGTATAAACCGAGGGAAACTTGCAATAATACCACTCTCTTGGAGGAGGATTGTCGTAACCCCAAGTCAACTTCAGTCGATAGGTATGAGTTTCTCTTGAAAGCTGATCCTTTTCACCACCCAGAAAGTCAAGTCAGATCCAAGGATATTGAGTATGAACCTTCTCAAGATCCCTCAAGAAGCAATACCGTGCCAATGAGGAAGACTTAAGAAGAAGGGACTTCTCTCGATATTCTCTTTCCAACTTAATGTAGTCCCTTAAGAATCCCTAGAAAGAAAACTTGAAGTTAAAGACAAACTTTGAAGGAAATATCACGAAAATTAGAAGAAAGAACACTGTTACATTATAAGAAAAGCATGTGTATTTATTACAGATAACCCTCTTTCTCATGCAAGACAAATCTTTTAAAAGTCTCAGATACAAATTGATACTTATTAAACTTAAGTTTATCCAAAGGTAATTCTCTAGGGAATACAAATAGATACTTACTAAACTTAAATTTATCCGAAGGTAATTCTCTAGGGATAGAGGTAACTCGGGGAAGGTTCCAACATTTACCCGGGTGAAGGTCCACACCACGCTCATCTAGGCACCTACGGTGCAAATGTCTAAGCAAGCCCCCGCTATAATCACCTAAAAAGGAAAAATCCACTGTTTCATATCTACTGTAAATTTGATACAAAAAGTCTACTAATATGTCGCTGTCTTCGCTCAACATCCAGGACAAAGTCATGAACTCGGTATTTTCTTTTAGAAGCCTCTCGCATCGTAATCGAGCGATTCTTGACCTAGGGGCAACTTCCTTTTCTTTAAAGAGTAGTTTGGCAGCACCTCTGTCAAGGAGATGGTATTTGTTGGACAATATGTTATACTCATTTATTTGTTTATTTAGCTCCTTAGTAAGACGAATCACTTCTGACTAGATCTTTTTAAGGGCGGAATCCCTAGAACCTAATTCCCTCCTCTTCGCCTAAGCGATAAAGGGGAATAGATCAATTGTTGGAGAAAGCATGCGTCGTAGAAACTATTGTACCTTGGAAGCATGAGCAGGAGCTCGAGAGGAGCCAATCAAAGAAATGCCCTCAAAGCCTAAATCTTTCCCCACCTTCTGCATTCCAGAAGGAATGGGGAATTCAACCGAGGCTGGATCACCTTCGGCAATTTCAATGTCCTCTCCACATGCCTCATCTCGACCATCAGGGATCATGAAGGAACAACCAGCGGCAATAAGACCACCACTATACTCTCTCTCATCCTCAGTAAAATCCACAAGTGGTGGATTATCACCTTTAGCACCAACCATCTTTGGTACCTTAATAAGAGATCTCCCATTATCGGCATACGGTTCCTCAAAGGAGATATCTTCAATAAACAAAAGTTCAGTTACATTACTCTCCTCTCTCACGGGAACTTCTTTTCTCCTCACATAGGATATCCTGGACATAAATCTTTCTACTAAAGACGAGTCGAGAGAAGAAAAGTTTAATTCTGAACATCTATCCATATTGTATCCATAAAGAAGAAGGAAGGTATCTTCAAAAGAATTGACCATAATTTCATCCAAGGTGGTTTGGAGAAAATAGGAAGTCCTTTGTTTAGTATCATTCACCGCTCTAGCATAGGTGGCCAATAAGGTACTCTTCCTGCCAAGCTCAGCCTTGAGAGAATCATTCACTTTTTCTAAAAAAGAATGTTGCCTTTGCAAAAAAGAACAACGAGAGTCAAGCGATGAAACGTTTTCTTCAATTTTTTTCCAAAGCTTCCTTCAAAGCCTTGACTTCCTCAGCCATAGTTAAGAGGGATTCCTTTTCCACGATATTTGAGTTCTTTACTTCCACTCAAATCGATTCTGACTTACTCCTCTCCTCAACCAAAGATTCTTTAGCAATAATAAGAGCATTGTTTTTCCTTCTTAAAGACATGTTTTCTTCTTTAAACCGCCTAATCTCCAAAGAAGACTTGAGGAGTTATCTTGTGTCAAAAACCACCACTTAATGACCTATAAAGAGCACAATTGGCATAGATGAGACAGTGAATAGAAAGGCAGGTGAACATGATAGGTATAGATTCGTACCAGTAGAAGCTGTTTGACTAGAGCTTGAAAACCACCTGGGAAGTTAGGTGGAAGATCAATATTGGAAAAGGTAGAAGAGGAAATGATCTGCCCGATCAATTCATTAAAGCTATCACCAGCAGGAGGATTGATAGAAGTGGGAGGGGCAATGTCCTCAGAAGAAGAAGAAAATCCCATTGCAAGATGCATTTCATTAGAAACCTCGAAAGACCTGACAAGATGAGTGTATGAATAAAGGGCCTTCTTTGGAGAAGTAGCCTTTGGGGCATCAGAAACTGCGTCGAAGCAAAGGGACGGACCTGTCGAATTCTTTGACTTTTTCGGAAAAGGATCTTCTGGTCTCTTTTCCGTATGTTTCCTTTTGACATTCTCCCTATACTTTAATAATGTATCCTTAAGAGAAGAAACTCCAATCCTTGGGACCAAGGAAACGGAGCCAGTCTTACTGGACTCAGTACGTACGACTCCTAACATGCAAAATCTCAATTAAGACTACATGTTAAAAATACCACATAAAGGGTGTACCGAGATCATTAAGAAATAAAGGAGTATTGGGAAAGAAAGGAGCATTTCTTCCCTGTGACAAAGAGAAAGTCCCTTTACTAAACAAGACCAAGGGTGGTTGCCCAATAACGGATTGATCGGCGGACAACAAGGAGTGCCTCCGAAGGGTAGAAGAGGTAAGTAGTGAGGACCTGTTACCGTATTTCCTAGAAGTAGAGCCAAGGAGATCAATCACCTCCTTATCTGCAAAACTCGGTAGTTTGGGTGCAGAATCTACAAAAGAACATAAGGGTTTAAAAAAAGAAAAAAAAAAGCGGAAAGAGAGAAAGAGAGGGAGGAAAAGTGCTCTTGGGTATACTCGAAGTGTTGAAGCTGCCGGAAACACCGAGAGGGCGGCGGACAAAGAAAAATTGGGTTTCCCAATTTTTAAATCTCGTTGTTCCTTCGGATAACAATTTCTTTGTGGGGTTTGCACGGGAGATCTGAGGGTTCGTGTCACTAATTTTGGAAGGGCGAACCATGTAGTCAAGCATAGAAGGGCTTAAAGGACATTGCCCAATTCTAAGGATAATAATTCTAGGCCTAATAAGTAGGTATAGGTATTGGGAGAAAGTTGGATGAGAGCAATTCCCAAATATAGTAGATACCGATGGAGGATGCCGAGAAAGGGGATGAAACCCCCATGCCAGATGTGGATCGCAGAATAGGCAAAATAGCCCTCCGTAAGGGATGAGATGGTGTCTGTTCCACAAGGAGGAATGGCTTCAATG
Organism: Allium sativum; assembly: GCA_030737875.1. Lineage (NCBI taxonomy): Eukaryota > Viridiplantae > Streptophyta > Magnoliopsida > Asparagales > Amaryllidaceae > Allium > Allium sativum. The sequence goes on from CM060926.1 coordinate 614,255,634, forward strand.
CCTGAAATTCCAAAATCCTGTAGAATAGCATTAACTTGTTCTTGAGACGAAATTAAGGAATGCTTCTCGACAACACTAATCTTCCTTGAAGAGGAAGAGTCATTCAACAAAGGACAGTTTCTATTAAGTTTGAAGGCAATATGCTTCTTTCCCATAATGCCAGGTATAGTCTGTTTAATTTTATGCAACAAGGTAAGAACGATGCCCGAAAAGGTAAGAACCTTATTACTCTGAAAAGACCTCAGTAATAGAAAGTGGCTATACCTCCGACGTCATCACTAGAATGAAGTCAAAGTAAAAAATGCTAGTTAAGAGCTTCTACATAAGTCTGGAGTCAGTTGCCAAGAACTAATGGTTAGGAGACTAAAATCAATTCACGACAAGTAAAGTCGATGGTCACCACAACTCAAAATTAGCTAATCATATTTTTGGTTGCAAAACAAAACATGAATGACTTACCAATAGACTTATTTTAAGGTTGTTGATGCTTTCCGAAGATAAATTTTACAGGCAATTATGAAGAGAAAGTATAGCTAATAACGCGAGACAAGGAGGGTATATATATATATGAGAAGACAGAAGTAATTAGCCCGTTTGAAAATTTTGACTTGAAAAGCCGAAAATACCCCTATACAAGGGGGCAAATGTTATTACCAAAATTACCTCCGGAACAAGCCGACGGTGAAGTGGTAGAAGACCGACATAAACATAAAAGAATCTTCCATCAGCTAAAGGCTCAATACAAGAAGAAGCCGATAGCACATGGGAGCAATCCGGGAGCTGCACAACCGACACCATCAGTAGAGCTCAAAGTCTGTACGAAGAAGGGATACTGACAGGATGGACCTGACACAGTGGAAAACAGCGGAAGGTCACCTAATACTAGAAGCCAACAAAGAGAAAGACCATTTATCCTATAAACCAAGGCCTAGAAGGACGAAAGGGCTATTAGTATTAATTTTCTTAATACCAATACATAAGGAGACAAAAGAACCTAAGATATAGAGTCTAAAGCAAATGAGGATTATCCGAAACCAATTTCCGAGACCTCCATTAGCTAGTTCCTGAGAAGTTACTATAACAAGTAATTTGCAAAGCATCGGAAGCAACCTCCCAGAAAAGAAAGGATACATGCCAGAAGTCTGCCGACAGGCAAACCGAAATCCCAAAGAGAGACAACCTATCAACACTATCTACTTAGTGTCGATATCGGCTGGGTGGCGGACCAGACAACCTTTCACTCGAATTACTAAGACAAGCTCTACAAAGTATTAGTAACAAGACCAAGAGTCCACATCTGGAAACCTACATCCGGAGGATTACATCTGGGAGACAAAACCCTCCGAAAGCCATTCGCACCGACAAACTCAAGACCAATACAAAATAGGTGGACAAGCAATAAAAAAAGGAGTTCCGAAGTCCAGAATCCTCCTCCCGAGAGTGTGGGACGACACCTCAAAAGTCCTAGTCAAAGCCTTCATAACCTAAAGATAAAATGGTCGAGAGCCAATACTTCCAGAACCACGGGGAAAAGCAGCCGACAGGGGCACTGTTGTCCCAATAGCAAAAGGGGCCCTGATTTGTCTATAAATAAGACCCTATGTGTCTCATTTTCGGGATGATTTCTCTCAATCTTATACTGTTTTCTCTAGAGTAAACCCTAGTTCCTAAATCAAATTGGGGATTTTGGTTGTAATCACTTGTATATTCTAAATCAAAGATCAATAAAGAGTGGATCAGTACATTTAACATTTTCTTATGATTCGCTAATGTAATTTGCTAGTTATTCCTAGTGACGTATGTTGTGTGCTTTCTACATGCTTATAAGTTCTTGTCCAAGCCTAAACCCTTCCACAAAGTTAGTGCGGAACCCCTTCCAAGGAGCCATTTAGCCCTTACCGAGAGTTGTGCTTAGGAAACCCTTATCCCAAGATAACTGTTGGTTCTTGAGTCGCTTAAGCGTGATTCTCACCCCATTGAGGGAAGAGTAAATAATCTTTCGGGCTCAAAACCTTGATATCTAGGAAATGGTGAACTAACTCAAACTCGTAAAAGCTAAATAAACCTATTTTTCCCTTAGGCCCACTCCCGTAGACCTATCTCCGGTGTTGACAAAAAAAATTGTTAACGGTTAGTATATAAACATCTTAGTCAAACTCTAGTGTTAGTGCAAAAATATAAGATAATCAACTATATGGCCAAAATATCTGGATCCAAAACCAACCCATACCTGGAAATGCCCTAAACATACCCCAAATATGATTTCTAGTTTCAGACTTGGACTCACCATAGATGACAATGTCAATCTCACTACGGGTTAAGAAACTACTACTGAGCCTCGAAAAGGGAAAATAATCTACTAGTATAACTACAACACACTCGGAGATTTACTATATCTGTAAAGGACGACTTCATTAGGCATACAATACAGATGCTCTACATGGCCTATCTAATATCAACGTGGCTATGTCCTCACGCATCCATCCCCCAACTTGCATATCAAAGGAAAAGGAGTTAATATTCCTAAGTAAGATATGATAGGAGAATTAGAAAGAACTAGAGATAGATAATATCTCTTTTGCCAATATTTACCCAATTTCATTCCGCAATATTATTGGCCAACATCTTCCTTATAACCCTCTCGGCCTAGTGCCACATCAACATTTTCCTTGTTACAACAAATGATATCTTCCTGAATCTTTTCAGCAATACCTCTTAGGTTATTTCGCTATCCTTGTCTTCTAAGGTTATCTTATCCATGCTTAGCCTTACTTAATATTTGTCATGTATCAAGTTTCTCTTTTACCTCAAATACTGAGCTAAACGGGTATATCCATAAGTCAAAACTTCAACCTATTAAAATTTAAGGTTTCTATACACATAGGAGAGCCAAGATAAGTTGCTCTACAGATAACTTAACGAAGAAAAGAGAATTGGGATAAGGGGAGAAGATGGAATTGAGGGTATTTTTAGAAAAATATTATTTTCATAGATACCTTTTTGTTTTGAAATTTATTTTTCTTTAAAACAACTTTAAAAAATCATGTAACCTTGGGCTCTGATACCCAATGAAACACCATACACCCCTTATTCCCAATTAAGGTCATACTAAGGAATGCAGAGCGTTGTAGGTATAACCAAAACAAATCACAGAGACAAAGATTCACAAGACATAAACCAAAAGCAAAGAAGGCATTTATTTCCTTAATTAACTTGTCAATACAAAACAATAATTTACATAGAATAAGGTATAAACATACGTCTCAATTATCTTAGCTCAAATCATAGTATAATAAAACGTTCTCCTCTTAAATACAAATCCAACTCAAGACATTTAAAATGTTACAAAATGGGATTAATACAACTATTGGAAAGCAAATAGAGTCTTGGACACTAATCTTCCCAAGATGCTAGTACCAATCACTCTCTGCTGTGTAGACCTACTGGGAGAAATAAAAAGGAGGATAAAGGAGTGGGTCGAACATAAAGTCTGGTGAGCTGGCCAATTTCTAGAAAGATTGATAAATAAAGGGCAATAATTAGAATAATAGTTCTAGTGTCATGTATGGAAGTGCATGTGCAAAATTATCAAGTGAACATATAGGAATGATGTACAAAGACTAAAAATTTGGTCGATTGCTATCTCATTTAATCGCTTGCTTAATTGTACTAGTCATTTGATTGTTTGCACTTTCATGTATTTAGAACATGATATAATTAGGATGATTTTCCTAATACTACCCATTGTTCCGCAACTAAACCATAGAGTGATAACCTTTGCCCACTATTGGTCTTGGGTTTATTAGGACGATCCATCAGCAAAAAAGACATAACATTATTCATCGGTATTACAGTGTCTTATTTTCCCACATCAGCTCAATGCACGACAATGACTCATCGAAACGCACCCATACCCACCTCAAGTATGGACCAACATACCACCTAACACAACAAGATGCATTCCATTGCCTCCTAGTGATACTTTCTGGTATGGATCCCCAACAAACAATAATACTCGGCCCAAATCCCCATTGATTTGGCCCTCCAAAGAAACCATAAATTAACTATAGAATTAGGCTTTTAAATTAATGCCATTTTAAATTCAATATTTATTAAGCCTAACAGTTCATTCATTCATTCATCATAGAATAACGCCTAATCACAAGGCCCCATAGAATATCACCTAATTACAAGGCTACTATAGATATTGCCGAATTACAAAACCCTATAGAATATCGCTTAATTATAAGGCCACCATAGAATATCGCCTAATCACAAGGCCCTGTAGAGAATAATGTTGTTTTGGCTTATAACTTAATACCATATTAAGTTAATTGTCATGTTAAGCCTAATTATTCTTTTACAGGTTTATGTCATATTCGTATTTGTAAATAAACCATATTTGTTTAATTTGATTCCTCAATCTATCTTATTTATGCAAATATATTATAGTTCATTTTTCTATCATAACCTTACCATGACCATTATATAAAATTAGTTTAATTTCGCCTATTATCAGTCCAACTTCTGTTTTTATTACAGTTTACATCACATGTAAAACTATCCAAAATTAGCCAATTTCATTCCCTTTATTCTAATTTAATCAAATTTCCCAAACATGTGCATAGTAAAAGGATAATAATGAACCGTATAAAATTAAACGCATAATCAGTCATATACCACATGCACAAGAATTATAATCAGTCGTTGGCAATTAGGCATATAAATCTATGCTTAAATCATCCATATACATACGTCTTTAGGAATATTTGGGCATAATCACAATAAACTATATAAATCAGACGAAGATAGGGGAACTAAGGCTGAGAGAATAATCTTACAGCATTTTAGTTATTAATTAACTAAAAACTACAAGAAAAAAAGATAGAAAAATTATAAAATAACTTATAGAGAAGAATATTTATAGAAAAGCATGACTTACAGAAAGATGAACAATAACTGAAAGAACTATAAATAAAAACTGTACATTAACAACTACATCTACTTTAGTGCCTATTTACTTCAAAATACCCAAAATCTAGTAATTAGAAAGTCATCAGAAAAGCTTCCCTCGTGTCCCTGGCAGAACCCACCTCCAAAAGATTTTTTTAAAAATCACAATTCCCTAAAATTTAATGTAGGTTGGCCCTGTCTCTCAAAAAGACGACAAGCCTAGGCGGGGAATAGATGTTTTGTGAAGAATGAGGAAGGGGTTGGGGATTTATTTTTAAGTGGGCTAAAAGATCCTCAACTTTTAGATTTAAATTTTAAATCTAAACTAATCCTATCCTTGGATCATTCTGAAATTACAATGTCAGCCAATCAAAATCAGACATGCCAGCTGCAAAACATTGGATAAAATCTCATTCGAGCACACCGTTTTATTTCATGTTGGCAAGTATACGTGCCTGTCACGTATGGGTCGACCTACATAACCTATGGATCAATATATGGTTCAATGTACCCGAAAGTTAAGTCGAAATATGTGTCGAACTGATGGTTTACTGGGCTAGCCCACCAAAATATATATATATATATATATATATATTATTTTTCTGATTTGAGCTCAAACTTTGAATCGCCATAACTTCCTCGTTTTAAGTCTGTTTTATGCATACTGTATATGTATCTGAACCAGAAAATCATAATGGACCCAATGGTGTGATCCCCATTGTAAAAGTCTGACAATTTTACTACTTTATTATTTAATTTAGTAATTTTTTTAATTAATTGCTATGTCTTAAAAATTCGGGTTGTTATAGTGCACACAGAATTGAAGATGAAAAATAATTTGCTACTGCGTCAATGCGCAAAAAGTTTGTCTTTGCAGTAGATCGACATATTGTGATTCATGTCGATACAGTTTCACGATGCATAGGTTCATTGTGACCTTCTACCATACTAAGTGGTAGTAGACTACCATGCTAAGAGGTAGCAGATAGGAAAGATCGATCATTAGGTAGAATTAGGAAATTGATCCTTATAATATTTCCATAGTAATAAACTCAGTGCAAACAATTAACTTAAACTAAATCTTATTATCTCAAAAACTATCTTAGGTTGCGTACTAACGCGTCTTTATGTAACATTTGAATTATTATTTAGTCTAATTTTCTTAAAAATGCTAGTAATTACTTACTCATTAGACTTTATGTCTGAAACACTCCTCTTTCTTCCTTTTTCTCCCCCATTAGGATGGTAGGATTGAGATTGATTCGTTCATGTAGTTTACAGGTTCATCACCAGAGTTCTTATTTCATTTCAGATGTATCTTTCTACTTTATTGTCTTTTTCATTTATCATGCTTGTACCAGTGCTTATAAGGAGGATTTTTTTGCACTCTGATTCATTTTCTGAGATTATGGTGTTGTGAGTCATGTGGTTTTTTTCGTAATGAATTATCCCATTAAAAGTTTGGTTTTGAAAAAATAAGTTATATTTTTAAATATTTCTACTGTATTTATCCTTATGTTTTGTATATCTTAGTCTCTATGACTGTTTCTAGTCATACCTAAGTGTTCCACATTTTTTGGCATGACTCATTTGGGTTGTGCTATGGGGTGTAGGGCGTCACATATACTATCAGAGCTAGGTTACATAATTGCTAAAATTTAGTATTAAAAGTGAAGTATTTTTCAAAGAAATAATCTTTCAAAAGAAAATTTTTATTTAAAAAATTAAATAAAAGTTTTACAAAAATATTTTCAAGTCCAATTAAGCTTTCCTTTGATTCCTTTGAATCTAGATATCTCTATCCTTCATTGGACAGAATGGCGGACACAACAAATATTCTAGAGGGTACCCAGATCCCTACTTGGTTCTGTGGGTACCTTCAAGCATTGACATTGACATAGGAACAAGAAAATACACAAGAATCTAACACCTGCGTTTACATTTCTCGCTAATCCACCAACGGTAGCTGACTTCTTTAGACTTTGCAAAGATTTCTTTAATTTTGGTGGTAGATCTTTCTCAAGCATGGAGATTTTTTTTGAAGCACGTGCTTGGTTGTGGAGTACAAAGCAGGTACTTGGACTTATGAGACTTGGAGACTGAAGGAAAGTTTAGGTTGCCTCTTAGCAACTGAAAGAGGAGAGCTTTTACTGGTGGGAGATAGTAGAGGCTAAGGCAGGAGAACTAGATTGAATTGGGTTTTGAGATAGATTTGAGAGGAGATTTTTATCTTGGGCTGAAAACGGTATATAATTGGAGATATTCATTCATTTAAACACGAAGATCTGTCAGTTAAAGAGTATATAAACCATTTTAATGAGTTGCCAAGTTCAGGCTTGAATTGGTTAATACACAGCATAAGAAAGCACTCAAGTTTGGAAAGGGATTAAACCAACCCTTTCGAGGGTTGGCATTGAGTCATGTGCCTACGGGGGCGATGTTTGAGTTCCTTGTAGAGATGATGTAATGACTCGCAATTTACGTATCGGAGGACCGTAAAATATTTTTATTTAATTCCCCAAGGGTCGGATCATTCTCATATTTTGATATGTTGGTTATGGGGATGTGAGACATATCCATAATTTTAATCAATTTTATTTGTGACCATTTTGCCCTAGTTAGTTTTATATAGGGCATAACTTTTGACTAGGATCGAATCAGGTGCTAAGATCAATTTCATTGGAAAGGAAATGGTGTTGCCAATTTCGTAGAGTAGTCACATTAAAGATTTGGTTCAGCGGTTTGGGAGGGATCGCTGTTTTAGTGCTACACAATTTCTAAACAGTTTAGTTAGTCATTAGTGGGATGATTAGTGAGGCCTATTAGTGGGTTGATGGTTTGGCTACAAATAGAGGGGTTGAGGAAAGGAGAATGGTTTAGTCATTTCCCAATTGGTTGGGCTCATGATCCTCCTTGCTCAATCAAATACATCTCTCCTCCATTGAAAATCTTATATCTACATAAGAAGATTGAAGATCTACATCAAGGAATGATGAATCTACATCAAGAGAGAGTAGATCGCATCAAATTGAGAGAGTTGAAGTTTGTTCTTGGCTGTTCGAATTGGATATTAGTTGTTTTCAAGCTATTTTGAAGATTTGGTGAGTGATAAGCATCTCTCGCATGGATTCAATCGGGTATATGGGTTGTTTGATCATATTTTCATCATTTCAAGTTGTTTTCACCTAGATCTACATCATGGTAACTATATTTTCATTCGAATCACCAAAGGATCTAATCTAGCAACTTAAATCAATAAATTTCTTTGTTAATTCATGTGTTTATGCAAGTTTAGATCCATTTATTTGATCGTTTATTGTTTATCATGATTTGGTGAAATTCATGTGATTGTATGACGATTTATTATTATGTTAATGTTTATTGATGATTGTTTGTTGAAATTGATCGATTTTGGATGAGTTGTGTTTATGGATATTCGTCATTTGAAGCATGGATTAATGGATCGTTTGCTAAAAGCGTGGATCTGGGCATGAATCACATGTATTGATGGATTAGGGTTGCGCGTTGATGGATCGCCTGGATTATTGCACAAGAAAATAATGGATCGCCCGAAAAATGACCGATCACCCAGAAAATGATGGATCTCCAGGAAAATTATGGATCGTCCTAGAAATGATGGAGCATCCGAGAAATGATGAATCACCCGGAAAATGATGGATCACCCGGAAAATGTTGGATCGACCGGAAAATGATGGATCACTCGAGAAAAGAGGGATCATCCAAAAGATGATGGATCCCATGGATCGGCATAATGTAACGTTGACCAAATAAGGTTTATTTTGTTTTGAAGAAGGACGACGCTTTGATGTTAATTCAGGATGGGATATTCGAAGTTTTATGAAGTGTTATTTGATTGTCGTAATGCAATGAATGTAAAGTTCTAGCGGGCTTGAAGTAGGGGTATAATAGGGACATCTAAAGACTAGTGGGACTAGTCGAGTACCCTGGATCCATGTGATGGGCCTAGTTGTCTAAGTGGGGCAAATATACATGGGACGTGCAGAAGTCTGACTAAAACTAGGATTGGGACAGTCATACGATTAACGATGGTTTCAAAGCAGGATTAGCGGTGAGAGCCAGATTCATGGATAATGATTATTTTGCTTGTACCGTCTTGCGTAGATTGTCCGACGTCTAAGGAGATAACCCTTGAGTTCTTGTGTGATGTTAGTTTAGGCCTTCGGGGATTGTGCTTGGAGAATGTCGATTTCGATTAGGATGGTCTACGCTTGATTACTAGTTGCCATGAATGTACTATTTGTTTCGATCTTATTTATGTAAAGGCTATCTATATCGGATGTAGGGGAGACGGGTTGGGTTCTTCTCTGATATGTTGGTAGATAAGTTGATTGATCTAACTATTTCTCATATACTTTATTGATGATCTTAAATAGTTGTTTTATCGCTCATTAAGACTGTTGTCTGACTCAAGGTTTTATGTTCCCTCTTATTACCTTAGATTGTTCATACATTGTGTTGTGGATGGGTAGACTAAGTGGCGGGTGATAGGTGATATATCTTGATGAGTCGATGCCGCAGAGCGACGACGAACACGACGCTTATGTACTATTGCTACTATACATATATCTTGTTATTTTTCCACTATTATGATTTCTATGAGTGATTGTAGTAAGGCATTTTGTGCAGATTAATATGTTGCTGTCTATTGTTGTATGGATATTCTTTCAAGCTGATATGGAAGTTTAAGTTTCTGCTCAATTCTTCTTCACTATTATATGCCTGTTGTATATGTAATGTTTTACCTCTACGCTGTGAGTTATACGACAGGTTCTACTTATGTTAACCTACCCTGATGATCGTCCATAACTGCTTGATACGTCTTTCAGTGCATTATTCCTCTTTTTAAGTGTAGGAGTTTGGGCAGTCATCACATTTGGTATTAGAGCTCTGGTTATCGAATTTAGCCAAAGTTCAAGAACCTAATAGCATATGAGAGACGTATTTGTAGACTTCTAATGGATGTATACTATATATTATTGTATAGTTTAATAACGCTTGAGCTCCATTGCGGTTTTTCTCGAATGTGGACTAATCATTCTATTTTTCAGATTCAGAATGAGTCGTCGATCGTCGAGACAAACTACTAGAGAAGAGACTGTTCCTAGAGGTGGTGATGGAGGTATACCAGATTACCCTGCTGTGTTTGAGGCCATGAGGGCAGCGATCATAAAGAGGGTACCCGCTCCAAAGATAACCACGGTAGATGTGGGGGGGTTCAGGTACAAAGGGTTGTGGATTTCGCAAAGTTGTGCAAATACTTCACCGATCATGGTTGGAAGTAAGGGGACAAAACCGACTGTTGAGATTCAAGGGTGGTTTGATACTCACATTCGGATTTTCATAGACTTGGGTATTGACGATGCAACAAAAAGGCTTGCATCGAGACAGCTACAAGGTAGACCTATGGTTTGGTGGAACTCTTTCACTCTAGAGACCCCGGAGGGTGAGATCACATAGGATCTATTCCAAATCAAGTTTGAGAAGAAGGACATTTCTACCATTTAGAAGTCTATTCTATTCAAGAGGTTCGTTGAGTTGAAGTAGAATGGTGGGCCAGTGTTGTAATATGTTTCAGATTTTGAAGCCTTATCCGAATATGTTCATTCATATGTTGAGACTCCTTACCAAAAGAGTGAGAAGTTTGTCATGGACTTAGAGAAATATCTTGGGAATCAACTGGTTGATCATCTGGATAATACTTACCAGAAAATCATGGAAAAATCTCTGAGGCGTAAGAGTATGTTTCCCAAGGAAGAAACTATTGTTGCAGCTAAAGAGGAACCTATATCATAGTAGGGTGGTAATAACAAAAAGAGGAACCAACAACAACAGAAATGGAAGTGTGTCATCTTTCAAGGTATTCTTTCCGTTTGAAATGTTTTAGTTCGAGTGTTGCTTGATACCGGAGAACTGCATTATTTCATTTTTAATGATCCTATTTGTCGCTTGGGTTTGGAACTCGAGATTTGCGATAGATTATTGATCGTGACTAATCCGGTTAGGGGATTGTTCGGTTTGTGTATGATTTATCGTGGTCTAGTGTTATCGAGTCATGGTTGCTCCTTTATGTGTGATTACTTTGTTTTGTACTTTGTTGGGTTTAGGATTCTATTGGGTATGGACTGGCTCAAGAGGTATACAGAAAAAGTGGATTGTGAGAAGTTCAAGGTGATAGTCGGGAATATGGAAAGGCGAATGGTTGTGATTCGATGTAAGCTCGAAGACGTGGTTTTCGTAAGCTATTTATATTCGCTTGTGATTCCACATGAAGACTTGTCATCTGTGTCGATCGCAAGTGCGTTCGATGATGTCTCGACGAGGTTAAAAGGCTGCTGCCACATCATGAAATTGACTTCAGGATGGATTTGGTAGAAGGTGCCAGATGTATCGTTATGCCTCTTAGGCAGATGCTGCCTAAGGAACCATGAGAGTTAGAGGTGCAAGTTCGTTACCTTTAGGGAAAGGGATTTATTCGGATAAGTGTATCCGAATGGGGTGCAGCAGTTGTGCTTGCAACCAAGGCTGATGGATCTTGGAGATTGTGTATGGATTATCGTGAGATTAATAAGGTGACCAAGAAGAACAAGTATCCTTTGTCGAGGATAGATGAATAGTTCGATCAGCTTAACGAGGCCAAGGTGTTTTCTCAGATGGATTTGGCAATGAGATTCCACCAGTTGAGGGTGGCAAAGGATAGTGTGTCGAAAACTGCTTTTGGGACACCATCTGGTTTCTTCGAATGGTTGGTAATGCCATTTGGCTTGACTAACGCGCCATCATATTTCGTGGATATTATGAATAAGGTATTCAGAGATCAGTTGAAAAAGTTCGTGCTTATGTTCATGGATGATATTCTGATTTACTTACGGAATGGGGAAGAGCACAAGACGCACTTGCGAGTTGTTTTGGAAATCTTGTGAAAGCATCAGCTAAGAACTAATTTTTTGAAGTGTCAATTCTGGAAGAGCGAAGTGAGGTTCTTAGGCCATGTTGTTTCTGGAAATGGAATAGCGGTTGACCCCGCTTAGGTGGCAGCAATTCAGGACTGGTATAGACTTAAGAACGCGACGGATGTTTGGAATTTCCTTGGGTTGGAGGGATATTATCGTTGTTTTATTAAGGATTTCTCCAAGGTAGCTGCACTATTAACAGGATTGACGAAGAAGAATTAATTGTTCACATGGGATGCGAAGTGTTAGCAAACTTTTGGAATCATGAAAGAGAGACTGACGAGTGCTCCTATTTTGACCATTCCAAGTGGGAACGAATAGATGGTGGTATACACTGAAGCATATGGTACTCTACTTGGAGAAGTACTGATGCAAAAGGATAGAGTTGTGGCCTATGCGAGTCAATAGCTGAAGCTGCACAAAAGAAATTATCTGACTCATGATTTGGAGTTTGTAACGATCGTGTTTTCTCTGAAGATGTGGAGACATTACCTTCTAGGAGTTTGATTCGAGTTATTACGGATCACAAGCCGTTGAAGTATCTTTTCTCCTAAAAGGATTTGAATCTTCGGCAACAACGGTCGTAAGAGTTTCTGGAATCATATGATTTTGATATAGCGTATACTTCTGGTAAAGGTAAATCAGTTGTAGATGCGTTGAGTCGAAGACACACAAGTTCGGGAGCGATGTTTTCGGAATGGAAGCACCTCGAGCACTTGATAGGGTTTGATTGCTAGCCTGTGTGTGAGTTAGAATTTGAAATGTTGGCAAGCTTATCCATAAGATCTACTCTCATCAAAGGGATTGGCGAGAGCCAAAAGCGTGACATAAAGCTTGTTGAGATTATCCAGAAGTTGAAACAAGAGGATATGGAGTTCGAGGTCGATCGAGAGGGTTGGCTTCGAAAATGAGGACGACTGGTTGTTCCTAGTATCGACAGATTGAGAGATGAGGTTTTGAAGGAATGTCATCACTCAATGTTAATAATTCATCCTGGTGGTAATAAGGTATATCAGGACATGAATCGAGCTTACAACTGGCATGGTATGAAGAGGGATGTTGGAAAATTTATGTAACAACCCGCCCGGAATAGTTATAAATTTTGAATCAGAAAAGGCCTATCGAAATTTAGAACCATTCTAAATGGATAGTTGGCTCCTGTAACGAATTATATTTTTACAGATAATATATTTACATACACTTCGAATGGAAATCTCACGCAGTGGAAAGAGAAAATATAATACAGAAATAAGATGTACCACTTTATTAAAAATCAAAGAATTCCAACACAATAGTCAAGATTACATGTGTTCCATGGGTACATCAATAAATTCATTCTCAAATGTTTATAAGAAGTAGAAAAATAACAAATAATAATAGCATAATGACTTCGTCTTCGTCTTCGACTCCCATCATGACTTCGTCCATGGATTATACTCTATCTACTTACATGTTGGATATGTTAAGGAGAGGGGTCAGAACATAAACTTCTATGTGACTGAAATATGGTGTTTACTTAAAGTCCATACCCTAGTTTTTAGCAGGTTACATATGCCAAGGTATGTCTATGTAGCACACAATATTCACACAAGCACGAAGTATCTAACAAATGGGGTGGATATCCAAGTCAATCGCTCATTAGTGATTTTAGAGTAAAAACCCAACGAGGCGGGCATTCTCAGTCACTTATGGCCCTATTAAAGGTGGATTCTTATGATCTATCATAACCATGAGGAAGACCCTAGTCCCTTAAGACCCCATCCTAGTACGTCAACATTCTTAAGTCTATACTCTCAATTGTAATATGAGAAGTAGTATTGTGAACGTTTCTACTTGATTGATGTTACGGTAGAACACCCATGTTGCTTAAGACTTTCCTTAGACAGTTGGTGAGCATGCAATAGCCACATATCTTTTATATACCAATCTTTTCCCTAGTTGAGCCCCTATAAGCTTCTAGAGGAAGTGGACATCCCCCGTAAACTACCCTACTCCGTTACCCCTTATACCTAACCACTTTTAGAGAAGGAGGACCCATAGACTTACTTCAAATATAATAAGGGTGACTCCCACGACTTTGATTCCTCTCTAAGGAATAAACCTTCCGGAGGAATCCTAGTCCTAACCACTTAAGACCCAAATTGGATAAGAGAGATTCAACCACATAAGACCTTTTCAAGGTGTAGTAAACCTGCCTATTTTCACACACAAAATACTTATGTACATGTATATAGTTATATACACACACACTAGACCTCTCACATTAAACCGTATACCTGTAGATGCTGGATATGCCAGGCGGTTCCAGCCAGGCTTTTACTACATGTAGGTTTAACCTCGTGCCATAGTGTACTAATTTTGAATGACCCATTGTGCCCAGATCTCTCATATTAGTTGGTTCTACTTGTGGTTGCAGGATTCGCCCATCGGTTCCGGGCAGACTAATACCACAATGGCAACTAACCTCATGTCTATATCCCTATTTATATATGTAAAGCCATTTTATACACACACTAGCAATCAACATATATGTGTATAAGGGGACATTTGAAATTCGAATTTTATGCTAGTCGCATTTATTATGTTAACATTACGTTAATTACGTGGATTACACTATATTAATATAATAATTATACCGCATAATTAGTGCTAATGTTTGTATGAACGAGGGAACGTTCTAACTAGATGAAAATTGTCAACTTGTTTAAATTAAGGTATACAAGTTAATTTCCATATCCTGACCACTATATTTTAGGCATGACGGCATAATAACAGAAAGCAATGGAAGGAAAATACAACATACTTACAAATTTCAACTTGCATCCTAGGCTTACTGGGATGATTTCAATAATGGATCAAGAATAGAGTATAATATACACATATAATATATACATGTATATTTATAATCTCCATTTTATCTAATTCCCCTATTTTTTGCGTACTACACATAAAAACATTTATATTTGATATATTTCAAGTATGAATATGTTTGGATTAAAATAGAACCCAAACCTAATCAAGTCATGAATTAAACCAAATTTAAACCCTTTTAAGTTACAATCTAATATTATCACAAGGGTGAATTATATAAGTAGAAATACAACGCCCTTTTATTCTCAATTCAATATTTAGATCCAAATCCACAAACCAATAACAATAAATTGGCAGGTCTCACGTAAACATAAAATAAAGGATTTGGAAGTTTTTGTATTGATGTCATTATTGCCAAATCCACTTTGGCATAACTATCTACATGTTAATCTATTAAAAATAGTATATGCCTAAGAAACACAATATTCCACTCATAAATCTAAAAGGAAGAACAAATAGGATTCTTGTTATAGATTTCTTTTATGGATTCAGCCTTTGCGATAAACAAACTCCAATACTTCTACTTTATATATACTTGTAGGTGCGTGTATATATATCTTTAGAATCTTATGCATATATAAATACTAAATTCCAGAATTTATACTAAAATCAATATGAATCTAGATTACAGAAAAGATAAGAATGGAGGTTAGAGGAATATAAGAGAAATTCCTGACCTTTTTGGAATTCAGCAATAGTGGAAGGATAATATGGAGGTGGAGATAAGAGAGTGGCTAGAGTTTTGTTGTAAGGTTTGAGGGCCTATATATAGTCGCTTGTGTAAGCGTAGGCCGTTAGATTATTTAGAAATAATTCTGGCCATATATTTATATATACTCCCCTAGAAAACCCTAACCAAACATGGATTCACTGGTCCATTCAGCTGCCAGGCAGTCGATCGGCGGTCGACACCCCTCCTTGAAGGCGGTCGACCTCCTGGTCACTGAAACGCCCAATGAATGCATATGGCGTCGAGGTGTTTAATTAAGTAATACGTTACTTTATTTTCTTAATCTCTTTCCTTACTTACAATATCTTCTGTCCCCTCTGTCTTATCCTCCATTTGAATTTCAAACACATCCATATTTTATTTTAATATATTTTGGATGTATGTATATTACTCATCTGATTATATATATACTTCTATGTTTTACTGCCCAAATTCATTAGTTTGTAACTTCTTCATACTTTCACCGTTTTCAGCATATTATACATGAAAACGATTCAGAATTTCACCATGAATTCATATAAAAGATTTTCATAGCCAAAATTTTGAAGATGCAAAATCTCATTTTCCATCTTTATTATTAAATTGTTTATTTTTATTTATTGTTAATATTTATGTATTTTACAAGGTGTTACATTCTTCCCTCCTTAAAATAGATTTTGTCCTGAAATATGTTTGAAGGGGAGAAAAACACAACTCGCTCGAAACATCCATATTGTACATCCATGTTATTTTTGATTCATCCATAAACATCCATGTCTCATAGTGGTTATGAATTGCAGACCCACTAAAGTGGGCTTAATCGTAACGTGTAGGTTGGATAAGTGATGCAATATGTATGCAAACAACATAATTATGCATATATTTCTATGTGAGTGCGTTATGCAATGGTATTGCATCCATCGCCCAACATCCAATCTAGCAATCACATTGCATCCATAAACATTATTTTAAGGAAAAATTACCTGAGAAAAGTTTTGGGTGAGTCGTCTCATCTTCTCTTTGGTCTTCCATGTGCTTTCTACAGAATCATTTCCCCATTGTACTCAAACAAGGCGAACGGTTTTATTGTTGAGTTTCTTGATTTTGTGCTCTATAATCCTTGCAATGGCACCGGGAACCCTGGACTCCAACTCGAGTCTTTCTATGTCCCCAAATTCATCAAGTTCAAGTATGCTAGCAGAAACATGAAGGTATTTCCTTAGATGAGATATATGGAAAATAGTATGGATTCCCGATAGACGCTCTGGTAGATCCACTCAATAAGCCAAAGATCCTTTCTTCTCGATGACACAAAAAAAGTCCAATATATCTGGGAGCCAACTTCCCAGCCTTCCCAAACCAAGCAGTCTTCTTGAGAGGGGATACTTTTATGAATACCAAATCTCCAATATTAAACTCAAGTTTCTTTGTTCACTCATCGACATACGATTTCTGACGATCTTGGGCTACCTCCATCCTCTTCCTAACCAAGGATATCTTCTCTGTGGAATCATGTACGAAGTCTGGTCTGAGTAGAACCTTGTTGGTAGTTTACCACCAATAAGTTAGCGATTTGTACGGCCTCCCATAAAGCATTTCAAAAAGAACCATACCAATCGACATTTGAAAACTATTGTTGTAACCGAACTCTGCGATATGTAGGTGCTACTCCCAAACTCCTCCAAAGTCAATGATGCAAGCTCTGAGCAAGTCTTCCAAGATCCTGTTTACTCTTTCTGTCTGTTCGTCGGTCTGCGGATGATAGGTTGTGCTAAGATTGAGAGTCGTTCCCAATGCTGCTTGTAGTATTCTCCAAAATTCTCTTGTGAACAAGGGGTCTCTATCATTCACTATACTTGATAGATACCATGTAATCAGACTATTTCTTTGACATACAATTGGGCCAACGAAGCTGCAATCCTTTTCTTCTTAATTGGTATAAAATGGGCGCTTTTGGTTAAATGATCTACCACAACCTACATGTAGCCCCATTACCCCTTTGGCTTATAGGAAGTCCATCTACAAAGTTCATGGAAATATGTTCCCACTTCCACATGGGGATCTGGAAAGGTAGTAACAATCCTCTGGGCTTCCCTTGCTCCGCTTTCACTTTTTGGCATGTCAAACATTTAGCCACAAACTTGGCTACATCTCTCTTCATTCCTTCCCGATGGAGATTCCTCTTCATATCTTTGTACATTTTATCCCTACCGTGATGTATGGTCATTTTTGACCTCTGGCACTCCTCTAAAATTTCTTTCCTCAACCCTTCATCTTAAGGAACGTGAAATCATCCATCCCAAAGTAAATTTCCATCATCGCCAATCGAATATCTAACCGAATGGGAAAAGGTCTCCTTCTTTCCTACTTTCTCCTTTTTGCCTCTCAATTATTCGTATGGATCTCGTGCATTTCGAATCCTCTCTTTTAGAGTATGTCTAATTACCATAGCTCCAAGAAAACCATTAGAAGTGGTTGGCGAGGGTTGCAAAATAAAATTAGAGAGAAACTCTAATTGCTTCCATTCTGAGATCGCACTTAAAATTGTGTGTTTCCTACTTAACGCACCTGCCACAACATTCCCTTTTCCCGGGGTATAGTGAATCATGAAATCAAATGAGGCAATATATTCCATCCACCGTTGTTATCTAAAGTTTAGGTCACGTTGAGAAAAAAATTACTTTAGGGATTTATGGTCGGTAAAAAGTTCAAATTTGTCCCCTAAAAAATAATGCCTCCATATTTTAAGGGCGAATACTACTGCGGCTAACTCAAGCTCATAAACTGGGTGTCTCTTCTCTAGGTCCTTGAGTTGTCAACTAGCATAAGAAACTACTCTTCCTACTTGCATAAGGACCGCTCCAAAACCGATCCCACATGCATTAGTGTAAACTGTAAACAATTTTGAACCGTCAGGTATAATTAGGACTAGCGCACTAGTTAATAATTCCTTTAATTTCTTGAAGGATATGTCATATTTATTACTCCAAGAAAACACCAAATTCTTCTTTGTTAATTGGGTTAAAGGAGTAGCAATCTTTGCAAAATCTTTAATGAATTCCCGAAATATTCGGCCAATCCAAGGAAGCTACTTACTTCCGTAGCATTTCGAGGTATCCCCCATTCCTTGATTGCCTCGACATTCGCGGGGTATATGGCCAAGCCTTCACTTGACACATTGTGTCCTAAAAATATGACTTCTTCCCTCCAGAAACCGCACTTCTAGATTCTTTCTTTCAATTGGTTCTTTCTTAATATCCATAGAACTTGTATTAAAGTTATTTTCATGTTCTTTATGGTCTTTTGAAAATATATGGATATCATCACCACAATCTTATTTAGAATGCCCCAAAACACTCTACTCATAAGGTCAACAAAGATGGAGGGTGCAGTCGTTAGTCCAAAGGGCATAACTTCCCATTGGAACAATCCATCCAGTATCCTAAACGCAGTTCTGTCCATACCATCCTCCGCAATTCTTAACTGGTGAAATCCGGTAGCAAGGTCTAATTGGGAAAATACTCAGGCTTCTCCCAAGTGGTCAAATAGGTCATCAATTCTAGGTAAGGGGTACTTATTCTTTTTGGTTAACATATATAGTTCCCCATAATCCACACAAAGTCTTAAAGATCCGTCTGCTTTGGTGGAAAACACAACTAGTACACCCCATTCTGAGGTACTTCACCAGATGAAACCTTTTTGTAATAATTCTGAAATCTGCTTATCTAACTCCCTTCTTCCCTTAGGCTCTATATGCCTCAAGGGTAGTGCTACAGATCTATCGTCCTTCTCCAGGTTAATACAAAAAGTGATTTCTCTGTGGGGGTAAAAGTCTCATGACCTCCTCAAAGACATCCAAGAAATCACATACTATAGGGACCGAAGATGGTCCTTCTGAACTAGGAGATAAGGAATATAACAAGGCTTTATCCTTATTCCTAACATTGCAAGGAATACTCGGATACGTCCTTCTCGGCTCCTAAGATGAACGATTCTTTTATCGCAATCTAGGATGGCCCCATAAAATTATAGCCAATCCTACGTAGGATAAGGTCATACCCCATAAAAGCTAATGCATATGCTTCTCAAAGGAACTCGACATTGTCGACCTCTAATATTAGGTCTTTGCATAATAGTTTAAGATACTTAGATCCTCCGATAGGGTTGGCCACCTCTATAGCGACTATCATACATAGACATGGGAAGGTTCAACAGATTAATTAATCTCTTAGAGATAAAAGAATGAGTCGCTCCTGAATTTAACAAGTTGTGTATAGAATTTCCTTAGACAGAAGTTATACCTTCAAGTGCGGGTTGTTCTTGGTCTTTTGGGGGTCAGCTTTGAATCGGTGCTGCCTCTATTGCATAATTCTGACCACTTCAGATATCTTTGGGCTTTAGGAAATCCTTAGACATGTGTCCTTCTTCAAGGCATATGCAACTCTTCCCTTTGAATTCCTTCTTCACCAACGAGGTCATATGCTTCTTGGCCTCATGGCCCATGCGGTTGCACCTCGTACAAGTTTTTGCTTCCTTTTTGAATTTTCCCCCTTTCTTCTTGTTTTTCCACCATTCCTTTTTCTTATTATTATTATTGGAACTTCCTTCTCCTTTCTCACTTTCTTTGTCCTCCTTGGAGCCTTTATCCGTGCACAGGGTAGCTGTCTCTATTAGGGTTTCAAAGTTCCCCAAATGTTACTTGGGCTGATAAAGTTTGCTTTAATGGAGGGTTCAGCCCTTTAACAAATCTCAAGGCTTTGTTCATGAGTGTGTCTAACAAACCTCTTCCAAACTTACTCAATTTGATAAACTTGGCCATGTACTCTTGCAAACTCAAGCTTCCTGGCTTGAGGTGGGTAAAAATTTCCAACTGGATTTTAGTTTCTACTCTTGGTAAAAACTTTGTTTCGAAACGGGTTTTGAACTCGGTTAATGTAAATACCCGGCCCTCGTTCTCTCCAGATACTAAATTCAACCTTTCAAGGGCTTCCTCTTTCAATTGCAAGGCCATGATTCTCCTTT
Source organism: Allium sativum (assembly GCA_030737875.1). NCBI lineage: Eukaryota > Viridiplantae > Streptophyta > Magnoliopsida > Asparagales > Amaryllidaceae > Allium > Allium sativum. Next base: position 614,276,181 of record CM060926.1, read on the forward strand.
TTACTTCATCGGGCTAACCAGTAGCTTCGAAAATTCTTTCACAATCCTTTATCCAAGATTGTGCATTAGAAAAACCTTCATTTCCAGCGAATGATTTCCCTCCAAGATTCGCAAAACTCTTACAGAAGCAAGAAAAGTCAAAGGCTACCTCAGCGGTATGAGCTGCAGGTGCCGGTGGGCAGGATTAGCAACAGGGACCTGTTCCACAGTACGGAGATACTGTTGGAACCATTCTAGCAAATATCGGGCCTAGCCTGGTTACCTTACTCAGTGAGATTATCAGCCTTTCTACTATCTGAAAAGAAAAGGAAGAATCCTTTAGTGGATATTCCTAAGATAGTATTTAAGCTGAAAAGGGAAGAAAACGATAAGTTGCCTACTAAAGATGCGTATGCTTATTGGCTTAAATATATTATATATATAGTTTGAAAAAACTTTTTCAATATACAAATACGTCTCTCAAACGTATAATTCCCTTATAATTAGGTAACCAAGGCTCTGATACCAAATGTAACAACCCTCTCGGAATGGGCCTAAATTTCGACCTAGAGAAGTCCCATCGAAATTTTGAACCATTCTAAATGGGCTGATGATTCCTGCAAGGAATTACATTTGCACATATAATATACATACATACATTTAGAATGGAAATCTCATACAGTGAAAAGAGAAAATATAATACTGAAATAAGATGTACCACTTTATTAAAAATCATAGAATTCTAACACAACAATCAAGATTACATTTGTTCCACGGGTACATTAATAAATTGATTCTCAAATATTTCTATAAGAATTACAACAATAACAACTAATAATAGCATAACGACTTCATCTTTAGCTCCTATTTTGACTTTGTCCATGGATTTTACCCCATCTACTGACCTGTTGGATATGTTAAGGAGAGGGGTCAGAACATAAAGTGTTGTGTGAATGAAATATAGTGTTTACTTAAAGTCCATACCCTAGTTTTTAGCAGGTTACATATATCAAGGTATGTCTACGCAATACACAATATTCACACAAACACCAAGTATCTAACCAATGAGGTGGATATCCAAGTCAATCGCTCATTAGTGTTTTTAGTGTGAAGACCTAACGAGGTTGGCAATCTCGGTCACTTATGGCCCTATTAAAGGTGGATTATTTTGATCACTTATAACCCTGAGGCAGAACCTAGCCCCTTAAGACCCCGTCCTAATACGTCAACGTTCTTAAGTCTATACTCTCGATTGTAATATGAGAAGTAGTATTGCGAACGTTGCTACTTGGCTAATATTGAAGTCCTATGTCGCTTAAGACTCCCTTAGATAGTCGGTGAGCATGCAATGGTGACATATCTTTTATACACCAATCTTGTCCTTAGTTGAGCCCCTATAAACTTCTTGAGGAAGTGGACATCTACCTTGAACTACCCTAATCCGTTACCACTTACGCCTAACCACTTTAGAGAAGGAGAAATCATAGACTTACTTCAGATTTAATAAGGGTGAGTCCCATGACTTTGGTTCCTCTCCAAGGAAAAAAGCTTTGGAGGGATCCTAGTCCTAACCACTTAAGACCTAAATTAGATAAGAGAATGTCAGCAACTTAAGACCTTCTGAAGGTGTAGTAAACCTACCTATTTTCACACACAATAGACTTATATATATATAGTTATATATACACACACACTAGACCTCTCACATTAAACCGTATACCTATAGATGTTGGATATGTTGGCCGGTTCCGGGAAGGCTTCTACTATAAGTAGGTTTGACCTCATGTCAAAATGTACTAAGTTTGAATGCCCTATTGCATCCAGATCTCTCACATTAGTTGGGCCTACTTGTGGTTGTTGGATTTGCTGGTCGGTTCCAGGCAGGCTTATACCACAAATGGAAACTAACTTCATGTCTGTGAGTCACTATACAAATCCATTTTATACACACACAAAAGCAATCAACATATATGTATATAGAGGGACATTTCAAATTCGAATTCTATCCTAATCGCATTTATTATATTAACATTACGTTAATTACATGGACTATGCTATATTAATATAATAATTATCCCGCATAATTTATGCTAATGTTCTTATGAACGAGAGAACGTTCTAACGAGATAAAATTTTCAACTTGTCTAAATTAAGGTACTAGTTAATTTCCATATCTTGACTGCAGCATTTTAGGCATAAGAGCCTGATAGCGGTGAATGAAAAATACAACATACATACAAATTTCAACTTTCATCCTAGGCTTATTGGGATGGTTTCAATAATGGATCGAGAATAGAGTATAATATACACATATAATATATACATGTATATTTTACTTTATCTAGGTCACCCGTTTTTGGTGTACTGCATGTAAAAACGTTTATATTTGATAGATTTCAAGTATGAATACGTTTGGATTCAAAATACAACCTAAACCTAATCAAGTCATGAATTAAACCAAATTTAAACCATTTTAGGTTACAATCTAATATTTACATAAGGCTGAATTACACATAGTAGAAACACAATACCCTTTTATTCTCAATTCAATATTAAGACCCAAATCGACAAACCAATAACAATAAGTTGACAATTCTCACGTAAACATAAAATAGAGGATTTGGGTGTTTTTGTATTGATTTTGTCGTTGCCAAATCCTCTTAGGCATAACTATCAACATGTTAATATATTAAAAATAGAATATGCCTAAGAAACACAATATTCCGCTCACACATCTAATTGAATAACAAATAGGATTCTTGTTGTTGATTTCAGATCTGCATTCAGCCTTTGTAATAAACATGCTCCAATTTTTCTAATATATATATGTATAAGAATCATCTTTAGAATCTTATGCATATATAAAAACTAAATTATAGAATTTATACTAAAATCTGTCTGAATTTAGATTAAAGAAAAGATAAGAATGGAGGTTAAAGGAATAGAAGAGAAATTCCTAACCTTTATGGAATTCAACAGTGGTATAAGGATAATATGGAGGTGGAGAGAAGAAAGTGACTAGGGTTTTGTTTTCAGGTTTGAGGGCCTATATATAGTCGCTTGTGGAAGCGTAAGCCGTTAGAGTATGTAGATGTAACTCTGGCCATATATTTATATATATTCCTCTAGAAAACCCTAATCAAACATAGATTCACTTGGCCTTTCAGCCGCCAGGCGGTCGACACCCCTCCTAAGGGGCGGTTGACCTTTTGGTCGCTGAAACGCCCAAAGAACGCATATGGCGCTGAAGTGTTTAATTAAATAACACGTTACTTTATTTGCTAAATCTCTTTCCTCACTTACAATACCTTATGTCCCCTCTATCTTATCCTTTGTTTGAATTTCAAAACTCATCCATATTTTATTTTAATATATTTTGAATATACATATTACTCATCTGATTATATATATACACACTTTTGTGTTTTACTGTCCAATTTCATTCGCTTGTAACTTCTTCATACTTTCACCGCTCAGCATATAATATATGAAAACATTTCAGAATCTCACCACGAATCCAAATAAAAAAATTTCGTAGCTAAATTCTTAAAGTTGAATTTTTTTAGCCTTGTTATTAAATTGTTTATTTTTATTTATTATTAATATTTATGTATTTTACGAGGTATTACAATTTATTTCCAAGTACATGAACTATCAGTTGGCGAAAGCTGAACAGAAGAAGCCGAGTGGATTGCTTCAGCCATTGGAAGTTCCTATGTGGACGTAGGAGCAGATATCGATGGATTTTATCGATGAACTACCTAGAACCAGGGCGGGAAATAAAGGAATTTGGGTCATCGTGGATCGTTTGACCAAAAGCGCGAGGTTTGTTCCTATCAGATCAACTAGAACATCATTGAAGTTGGCTGAGCTGTATATTAAATGGATAGTTCGATTCCATGGTATCCCGAAGAGTATAGTTAATGACTGAGATCCATTGTTCGCAAGTGGGTTTTGGAAGAGTTTGCAAGAGACTTTGGGAATCGAGTTGTGTTTAAGTACGGCTTATATATCATCCCCAGACTGATGGTCAAACCGAGAGAGTTAACTGAGTTTTGGAAGATCTCCTAAGAGCTTATGTATTGGATTTTGAGGGATCATGGGAAGACCATCTACATCTAGCCGAGTTTGCATATAACAACAGCTACCAGTCGAGCATTAGGATGGCACCATACGAGGCGTTGTATGGAAGACCGTGTAATTCTCTAGCATGTTGGTTAGAAACTGGAGGTAAGTTGATGCTTGGGCCAGAGATGATCAAAGAGATATCGGGTTGTATTGAGATTGTTCGGCAATGAATGAAAGTAGCCCAATATCGTCAGAAGAGTTATGCCGATAAGCGTCGTAAGTATTTGGAATTCGATATGGGCGACATGGTTTTCGTAAAGATTTCGCTGTTGAAGAATGTTGTTCGGTTTGGAAGTTAAGGAAAGCTAAAACCAAGATATGTTGGACCGTCTCCGAGAGTCGAGCGAATTGGAAAGCTCGCGTATAAATTGGATTTACCCGAGAAGATGTTGAGTGTGCACAATGTTTTGCATGTGTCATTTCTACGGAAGTATATGCGTGATTCGAATGTGTTATATCTCCAGAACAATACGAAGACCTAAAAGTCGAGTATGTAATTACAAGACCTTGTAAGACACTTCACATTGTGGGGATTGACATGAAACAACTTAGAAGGAAGATGGTTAAGCTAGTCAAGGTGCAGTGAAGTGAGGATGATGGCGATCGTATATGGAAACGGAAGAGATTATGAAGATGATCCATCCAGAACTCTTCGTTGGTATGACTCATTAATGTCATTTCACTCTTACTCCATTGGAACTTGTACTATTTGTTAGAATTACGCATGGTAGGCTAAGGCTATGGATGCATGGCTTGATGGATGCTAGTTTGGATGATAGATTGGCTGCGCATGGATGATATGCATGCAGAATGTTCTGGTTGCGTGTGTTTGCTTGGGATTTCAAGGCGAAATTCCTAGGGGAGAATGTAACGACCCACATTTTACATATCAAAGGATCATTAAATATTTTTATTTAATTCCCCGCAGGTCGGATCATTATCATATTTTGATATATTGGTTATGGGGATGTGAGACATGTCCATAATCTTTACCAATTTTATTTGTGATAATTTTGCCCCTATCAGTTTTGTACAGGGAATAACATTTGAATGGGATCGAATCAGGTGTTGATATCGATTTCATTGGAAAGGAAATGGTGCTTCCAATTCCGTAGAGTGGTTATATTAAAGATTCGGCATAGCAGCTAGGAGGAATCGTTGTTTTAGTGCTACACAATTTTTGGATAGACCAATTAGCCATTAGTTGGCTGATTAGTGTGGCCTATTAGTGGGATGATGGTTTGGCTATAAATAGAGGGGTAGAGGAAAGGATAATGGTTTAGTCATTTCTCATTTGGTTGAGCTCATGATCCTCCCTGCTCAATCAAATATATCTCTTCTCCATTAAAAATCTTAGATCCACATAAGAAGATTGAAGATCTACATCAAGGAAGGCTAGATCTACATCAAGAGAGAGTAGAGAGCATCAAATTGAGAGAGTTGAAGATTGTTCTTTGCTGTCCGGATTAGAGATTAGTTGTTTTCAAGCTATTTTGAAGATTTGGTGAGTGATAAGTATCTCTTGCACGGATTCAATCGAGTATATGGGTTGTTTGATCTTTTTACATCATTTCAAGTTGTTTTCACCTATGTCTACATCATGTTAAGTATATTTCATTCAAATCACCATAGGATCTAATCCAGCAACTTAAATCGGTAAATTTCTATGTTAGTTCGTGTGCTTATGCAAGTTTAGATCCATTTATTTGATCATTTATTGTTTTATCAAGATTTGGTGAAATTCTTGTGATTGTATGATGATTTATTATTGTGTTAATATTTATTGATGCTTGTTTGTTGAAATTGATCGATTGTGGATGACTTGTTTGTATGGATGTTCATTGTTTGAAGCATGGATCAATGGATCTATCGCCAAATGGGTTGATCTGGGTATGGATCGCACGTATTGATGGATTGGGGTTGTGTGTTGATGGAACACCTGCATTATCGCTCGAAAATTGATGGATCGCCCGAAAATTGACGGATCGTCCGAAAAAAGATGGATCACCCAGAAAATGATGGATCCCCAGGAAATGATGGATTGCCCGAAAGTGATGGATTGCCCGGAAAATGATGGATCGCCCGGAAAATGTTGGATCGCTCGTGAAATGGTAGATCGCCCGAAAAATGATGGATCGCCCAAAAAATGGCGGATCCCCTGAGAAATGAGGGATCATACGAAAGATGATGGATCGCATGGATCGTCGTAATGTGATGTTAACCAAATGAGGATCGCATGGATCGGCGTAATGTGATGTTAACCAAATGAGGTTTATTTTGGTTCGACGAAGGGCAAATCTTCGACGTTAATTCAAGATAGAAGTTTTGCGAAGTGTTTGTTGATCATCATTATGCAACGAATGTGAAGATGACTCAAAGTTATAAGCTTGTGGATAATGGTTGCTCGAGACAGGGTCTGAGCTTATGGATAGTCGCCGGTGATGACGACTGGAGTATGAAGGCTAAGAGATTATTATTGTCGTAAGTTCTAGCGGGCTCAAAGCAGGGCTATAATAGGAACGCCTAAAAGACTAGTGAGACTAGTTGAGTACCCTAAGTCCATGGGATAGGCCTAGTTGTCTCGGGGAGGCAAATGTACATGGAACGTGCAAAAGTCTGACCAGAACTGGGGTTACCATTAGCCCTTGATGGTTCGTTGGTTGGGCCAGTCATACGATTAATGATGGTTTCAAAAAAGGATTGGCGGTGATAGCCAGAGTCGTGGATGATGATTGTTTTTCCTGTATCGTCTTTCATACATTGTCAATGCCTAAGGAATATCTCTTGAGTGCTTGTGTGATGTTGATTTAGGCCTTCGGGGTTTGTGCTTAGAGGATGTCGATTTTGGTTAGGACGGTCTACGCATGATAATTAGTTGCCATGAATGCACTGTTTGTTTCTATCTAATTTTTGTAAAAGCTATCACTATCAGATGTAGTGGAGAAGGGTTGGGTTATTCTCTGATGTATTGGTAGATTAGTTGATTGATCTACCTATTTCTCGTATACTTTATTGATGATTTTAGTTGTTTTGTCATTCATTAAGACTGTTGTCTGACTCAAGGTTTTATGTTTCCTCTTATTACCTTGGGTTGTTCCTCCATTGTGTTGTAGATGGGCAGACTAAGTGGCAGATGACATGTGATAGATCTTGATGAGACGATGTTGCAGAGCGATAACGAGCAGAAGGCTTACGTACTATTGCTACTATACATATATCTTGTTATTTTTCCGCTATTATGATTTATCTGAGTGATTGTCGTGAGGCATTTTGTACAGATTCTTATGTTGTTGTCCTTTGTTGTATGGACATTCTTTCAAGTTGATATGGAAGTTTAAGTTTCTGCTCAATTCTGCTTCACTATTATATGCCTGTTGTATATGTTCTAATATATCTCTGCGCTGTGAGCTATACGACAGGTTCCGCTTGTGTTAACCTATCCCGATGATCATCCATGACCGCCTGACATGTCTTTCAATGCATTATTCCTCTTTTTAAGTGAAGGAGTTATAGGCGGTCGTCAAAGTTGACACTCATGTATGAAATTGCTAAGGAAGAGATTGAGGAAGTCCCATAAACAATGATTCTAAGAAATCATGGTGGAAGAATAAGAAGTATAATAACAAAAAGAAATTTAAGGGACTCTAAAAGGGTCAGGTTAAGAAATGTGAGAGGTTCCAGAACTATGGAATATTCGGTTATTACGCTAGGGATTGTAGGTGGAGATGAAGGGGAAGTGTTACGTCTGTGAGGAACCTGGACATATAACAAGATTTATCCTTAGAAAATTGGAGTGGCATAGAGGGCTAGTGCACAAACAACTCTGGTTTGGATGCAACTTCATCTAGTAACGAATTAGATAGAGGTAGCAAGTTTACCATGGAAGGTTTGATTTCCATTTCTATTTTTTCCTATTCGTACTATTTTTTCCGCGGGATTATCTCATTCCTTCATTTCTATTTCACTTTTCGATTGCTTACACTTAAATAACTCCCTAGTTGTAGATCCTATAGTTGTTTCAAACCCCGTAGAAGGATCGACACACTTATCGATGATTTGTTAGGGTTTGAAATTTATGATAATAGGGGTAAATTTTTATTGCAATGCTTATGTATTGGATTTTCATGATACAGGTTGATATATGGGCTGGACTGGTTAGCCACGTATGGGGCTTTATGGGACTACGGGAGGAGGGTAGTCAGTCTAGGGTCATGTAGTAGACGAGCCCTTGATATTTCTTGTGACCCCAGGGGCTAGTCATGTTGAGTTTCTTAGTTCCCTTGATGTATCCCTTAATGACATTGGTTTTGTTCCCGTTGCATGAGATTTCCTGATGTGGTGGAGGAGGTTAGAGGGTTACCTCCTAATACCTCCTAAGCGAGAGATTAATCTTCAGATCCACCTCTATGACAATACTAAAGTTGTGGCATTGCCTTTTAGGAATATGGCACTGAGGGAAAAAAATAGCTGAGTCTCATACTTATGGCCAGAAGATTTCTAAATATATTTGAGGAATTCATTGGATCTCAACTACATCATGGGATTTCGGAGAAAATAGTTTAAGGAACTTTAGGGAAAAGGATTGTAAGAGTAAGTATTATAGGATGGGAGGTACCACTCATCTTTGCTACAAAGACATAGTTCCTTTTGCGCTGGGAAAATCATAAACATGTTATTTGGGAAAAACTACTATCCTTTGCCTTAGGTGGATGGTCTTTTTGATTAGTTAGTAGGAGCAAAGATTTTCCTATAGCTAGACTTCTTTGCCACTGATTCCCACCAATCTTGAGTAGTGGAAGGAATTATAGACAAAACCGTTACTAGAACACCTAGTTGATTTTATGAATAGTTTTCCATACCTTTTGGGAATAGCTTATGCTTAAGCCTAGTTGTTGGCTTAATGGTTAGGGTGTTTTGTGAAGTTTTGGAATAAGTTGGTATGAATCTTTGTGGACGGCATTTTGGTCTTATCAAAAAGTAACAAGGACTAAGTATTTGGTAGAGGGATTCAATCCCCTATAAGCACATTGTCCCTAGACTAAGTTCTCTAAGTCACTTTTGGAAGGTAAAGGATTTTCTTGGATTAGTGAGTTATTATAGAAAATTAATTGGAAATATTTCGAAGATATCAATTCTCTTAATCTTGATCCAAAAAAGTTTAGCTTTTTTGACACAAAGTGTGAATCTACTTTTAAAGAATTAAATTGGTTTGTGCTAATATAATCAGTTCTTTGTTTCAAATATAAGAGTTCTTGGTGTGGAAGCGCTTGAAATACACGCAGCTTATTTTGGAATGCTCCCCAAGTAGATTAAAGGAAGTATTTTTATGGATCTTTCCCATACCCCAATTAATGAAAAGATATAAGAGTAATTAAGTTTTAGGCTGACCAAATACACTGTAGCATTAGTAGCAATCCGGTATGTAAAGTGGAACATTTTATTATATAGGATTCCCATTAGCATAGTTGGCAGATGAGACTCATTTTGCCTTAGTATTTTTGGGAGAATATCCAGAAATTTGTGGAAACTAAGGTTGAATCTAAATTAGTTTATCACTCATAAACAAAGTGGAGAAAATAAGGCCTTAGAGAATTTACCTTGGCAGTATACCCTAGAATATGATGGGCATATCGATGAATCTTACCATTGGTAAAATTTGATGTTAAGAGTTCGGTGTTCATCATGGTTTCATCATTTAGGTACGAGACGAGAATCATAGAAATTCCATTTATGGGGCAATAAATTATGGAGATAAATTGTGTATTTAATTGACTAGGTCGAATTGATTGAACCTAGGAAGGTTAGATCCTTATATGACTAACGATTTGAAATAAACAATAAGCTTAGTAATTAGGAAAATGGTTGAATGTTTATATGTGTAGCGAACATGGATTTTCAATCCCCAAAATCGACACAAAAACACCATGTCGAACCTTCAAGCATCGAAAATACCAAAACATTAATAGAGAGAAATTAGAGGGTGAAAAAAAAAATTAGAATAGAAGAAGAAGAACCAATATAACATAGAGTCTCACATCGTAGCAGAACAAAATATAATATATAAATAAACTTTATTGAGAGTTTGAAATAAAAACTTATAATCATCAGAGTACATCAATACATCTGGGCAGTTATAATAGTCTGTCCTCATATATATAACACATAGCGGAATAATAACGGTATACATCATACATCTTACTCCTTCAGCTTGTCTTTGGACTTCACAGCATTCGATAACCTAAACCTGTACAACTCGGTCTAACTCGAGCACTACGAATACCGAGTCAATATGGTGAACTAGAGTGAGAAAAACTCGCTAAGTTTATAATATCATCCAACTTGATTTTAAAGTTAAAATCTTTTTGAAGAAAAAGGATAATCGTAAGACCAAATCCACACATAAATATGCAAGGCTTTTACCTTACGATAACCCAAAACATTTTGAAATCAATATGTTATGCTGATATTATAATATGTCTAAATACAAATAAATATAATCTAACAGAACGCTTGCATCTCACGCCCCACATATATAGTATACAAACAAAACTGTGGGTGCTTATTGGAGATTGGATTCCGACTATGGAAAGGTGTGGAACCACCTGCCAATAGTGTATCTGTAGAGGGGAATACACTGGGTTCAACAAGAACGTCTTGCAACTCGGCACACACATGACTGACCACTCATTTCGCTTGAGTGTATCGAATGTATACCACTAACGATTAGGATCTACCCACCGTTTCCCGAAAAGGGACAGCATCAAAATAGATTAAAGAAGCAAAAGGACTTTCTCTGGATAGGTGATTATACACCCTAATGGAAGCGACCCATATAGTCATGCTGTCTGCCCGATTTTTTTTATTTCCAGGTTGATGAGGCTTTAGGTTAGAATTTACCTTTAGAACATCTGGCCACCATTCACTTTGAATGCCACATCATCAGATCTGCCAAAATCACTAATTGACGTCCCCAAAAATACTCTAGTCGTTAAGAAAAGGCCTTTCTCTGCCAACTGTGGTACATTTTAAGAAATCAACGTACGTAATCCCTTTGGAAATACTCCGTCAGACATCCGTCCACACAAGTCATCTAGGAACAGGATGAACCGAAGGCACCCTCCTACCACATCCTAGGAATCATCATATAGATCAGTAGCGAGTAGTCCTTGCAATCCGTAGATTTTAATCACGACAGAATCATTGTTAACTCTAGGGATCAGCCAGAGATATTTAACAATAGTTCTTCCGCTTATGAATATTTACGGTCTTCAATCGCTCCATCTTCATTCAGCATCTTTCACGTATTTGCTGGTTCAGAATGGATTTCGAATATAAATTCGATCCCAGTCTTTCCGTACCAATAACGCATTGGGTATGATTTTGATAGTCGGTTATTTAACTATCAAAATAAAGAATCATAAAAGTAAAATAAATCCATTGGTTTATCATACAATGTCATTTGGCCAATAATATATCAGTTGTAATACCAAAGATAATATATTAGTTTTATATAAATATTCTCAAATCATTTTACTTATATACTTAGAAAAATATCATAAAACCATATACAAATTCTCGTTAATTACCATTTCAAAACGTTTTCTATAACATCACTTATCATCTAAAATTGGGAAATCGATTCAACTTATCATCGTAAAACGATCGTTACAAAATCTCCTTTGTTTTCATTAAATAAAATAATTATCACTTATGCTTTTAAAATAAACTCGTTTTAAATATCATTTCTTTAATTTGAAAATATCGTTATATTTTTACAAAACTCCTTTCATTTATGCTTTTATTATGAAAATACCATTTCATATTTTCAAGCTCCTCTTTAATTCCTTTTATTTTGGAACCCCATTATATATGTTCTCAATTTCTTCAAATAACATTACATTATTATTTCTCAAACTAAATTACTTCTTACATCATCACCATTTCCACTAATATCATCCTTCGAAAATCCCGAAGTCGTTTAAGTTGGGGTATTCTAATTACCTCTCAAACCTTGTCAACAACGTTCTTATCTTAAGATAAATACCAGTTGCAATACCAAAAATTATATTTATTCCCAATATCAAAACAAATCCCATTTTTATTATATCTTGATGAAATCTCATCTGTTATTCAATATAGCGTATCTATATCGCATTTTAATAACTTACTCACCTAACCACTTTAATTCAAACTTGGGTTCTCGTTTTAATTTCCATTTCAAACTTCACTAGTTCTTAATCGTAAATCAGTAAGAAAATAATTTCCTAAATATCAACCCCGAAGGTCGAAACTAACATCAGATCAGTATTTAGAAAATCATTAATCTCAACCGATCTCCAGTTAAGTTTTAATTTCATATCCTAATTTATATTCCATTCAAACGTTATTTCTAATAATCCTGTTTCCATAATATTTTCAGGTAAACTTGGATTTTGAAACTCCTTCCAACTTGGATTTAATAAAATCCAATTAAATAGAATTTCCAATAAGAATTTACTTTAAACTACAAATTAAACTTAACTTTATTATCTCTAATATAATTTGCTCAAAAACTTCACTTTACTATAAATAGTTTGTTAAGATTTCATATAACTTCATTAAATAGATTTTTAAATCCCAATATTTCCACTTTGATTATGATTAAATAAATAATAATCTATTTCAATATAAATCCCACTTTTTTTGTTTTTTTAAAACAATAAATCTCAGTTATTAATCGTCACGTTAATTCCCGCTCACTTGCTTATCAATCTTATTAATATAAGAATCAGCTTTATAAAATCATTTAGTAATTATAGTGAGGCACGTGCTTTGCATACGATAAATTTGGTACAAAATGGTGATCGGTGGTTAAAAAACAATATATATGTGGTTGGTTTATTTCCTTTTATAAATTTCATAAAAAAAAATCTATATTCAATTATAAGATAAATTTCATAACTTCGTTTCTATCGGTTCACCAGATGGTAAATCAATCTTTATAAAACAGTTTGTATTTTGGCCATCTGCTATCAATTCCTCAACCAATATCACACATTGGTAAATAATAAACAAACGTTGAATTCATATTCAACGATCAATAAACAAATCAGCAATCCAATCATATTGGTTAGACAGCCAATAATTAATAAACATAACACGCAAACAATAAACCCAACTTATATATAAAATATAAGTGAGGGAAAATTGAGTGAGTTTAACTCACCTTGGTTAAATTCTGCCATCAAAATTGATCGTTTTAATAAAATTAAACATGCATTTAATTCTCTCAAAATTCCAATAGTTTCCATTTGTGTCCAAGTGCTTGTAGACACGGTCCCAATATTTCTGATTTGGTCCAATTCTGTAACGTATGAATGATTTATAAACACAATATAAGTTTTATGGCTTGTGCTAATATAATTAAACCTTATTATAAACTGATTAGCATCATAACTGGTCATTAATTAAAAATAAAATTTACTTAGTTAGGCTTCATTTAATAGGGACCTTATTAAATCTTCTCCTTGCTATTGATCACGCAACTATCCATCTCATACCCGACTTTTCCCTTGTTGTTTCCATGGTTTACTGTTGTCATTTTACTCTTCTCTCTAGTTTCATATATTATTATTTTTCTCTTTTTCTTGGCCCAAGCCCAACATCCGTCCATCCTACTAAGCAACGTCCAACCTATTTACATAGGACCCATCTTCTTCAACATTTATTTCCCTATTAACATTTCAACACCTATTGCCATAGCCGATCTTTCAGTTGATCGCTACACCTCTATCCTCCATTGTTTGCAAAACCAAAACCACCATAAAAACTCTTCTCCCCTTTCCCTATATTCCCTTCCTTACATCAGTATTCGTGAATACCTGCCACCCACCTTCTTTTTTTTCCTTTACGGTCTTCTCTTAGTGACACTCCACCGGTGACCCACTCTCCTCCTACTCGACGTCCGAGGGGCCGCCACCTCTCATCCCCCTTTTCCATCACTTTAATTCCCTTTTTCCGCCTACTTGTGGTTTCCAACGAACCAGCGCAGAGCCCCTACCTTCGTTGATCAGACTGCACCAAGACCCAAGAACCTGACAACCACAACTTAACACTCATTCACTGCTTCGAACATGCTGCACCGCTGTACTTCAAACTCATACCGCCAAACACCCATCACGTACCCTTTTTTCACCTTCGTTGATCGTCTCGGCAGCTAAAAGTTTGTGGAGTTTGAAGTTTTTGATTTTATTACGTGAGGTGAAATGGAGTTTCTGGTTCTGGTTTGCCTGCTGAATCAATGGGATGGGTAGATATTTATAGAGGGAAAAGTGAGGAGATAAGAAGCACGTCAATATCATGTGCTACGCATAGGGGAGGAGAGGCTCTCAGCCAGAATTAGGCAGCGGCATGCAATTGTTTTCGTCTCGTGAAAGATTGAAAGGAATGGGCAGCTCTATAGGTTAGGCATGAGCAATTATATTCAGCACAAGTGCTTTTATTTAATAGCAACTAAAACAGGCTTCAGGTTTGTACAGATGGGTAGGGAAGCGGTCACATGCATTTGCGTGAGAAACTTGACATGCCCGTAATAGTAGGACTACTCATGCAGTACGTGTTAGGATAGTGTAGGAAATGACTACACATGTTGTCTTCACAAGACAGGATCATTTCATATAGTTGTGTTGATGGGAATAGAGGGCATATGAAATCTATGGATTATTTTATGTTATGTTATCTATTATTACAGTTTGTATATTTGAGTAATCTTCCTATAAAGAACATGGATGATGTTCAGTTTCAGGCTGTACGTTTGGGTTTAGGCATGAGCAGCTTTAATTTATAGGGTGCGGCTCAGAAAAATAAATAAGAGTAAGGACTGTGTTGTCTTGTCTTGTACCTCGTTTTACTTTGACAGAAAGGAACTCGCTCGTTTAATTTATTTTTATTATATGTTGGAACTTGCATAACAGGGGGGGAAAATACTAGTAATAACAAAGGCGTGCTAGCATATAAAATGTGGATTAGCAGATAGGTTTGCAGAGAAAGAAGATTGAAATTCCTAGTGGTTGCCGTGTTGATAAGAATGGGGCAGAAGGGCGCATGCAATTGTATCCTTCGCGAGAAAAGATGGAAAAGAAAAGGTGCGACAGAAAGCTGTGTTATTTGGAAGGAAGGCTAGCTGCAAATCCAATTGAAGCACATGCGTAATGGAAGAATAGGGTGAATTAGACAGAAAGAAGTAGCTGCATAGTTGTTCAGAGTAGGCATGTGCTTGCTTGGAGAGTTTTCATTTCCCATGTTGTTCGACTTAGCTTGTCTGGCATGTACGTTTGCAGAATGTAGAATGTAGGGTGGCTCAGGAAATATGGATTTATATATACATATAATATTGCATGGGGTTGTTCAATTATATCGCTATTAATCGTCGATCGTTTTATATTCGTACCGTCATAGATAAACTCCGAGCGCAACGAAGATGTACATACTGTTCTGTCTTGATGTTACGGACCCAATAAAATTAATTTCGTTGGAAAAAGACTACGTGTAACACCCCGTAATTTTATAACATTAAAGTTCACAAATTAAAGTATACTTAATTTTTAGAAAAGAATTAAGTGAAATGGGTTGCGCAGAGAAATATATATATATTGATATATATATATATAAATTAAAAATTAAATAAATAAATATGCGAAAAAGTTCAAAACAGCGAATTGGGAGGGGAAATAACCGAACCGACCCATTTTTGAGGTCGACCCAAGCCCCGCTGGGTCGACTAGGGGTTAATCCAGGGTGTTTGGCTGTCAACCCGTGGGCCGATTCGCTCAAATGCAGATTTTGCATTTGATTGGTACTAATGGTTCAGGGTTAATCTAATGGTCCTAAATAACTTCCTACACCTATAAATACATCCTAATGCTAACCCTAAACCTAATTAAAATAGAATAGTTACCGTCATACCATCGCCATGGAAATCAATGGAGCCGCCGCCAACCAAGAAAGAAGAAAAGAAAATTCAATTCTAATTCTCTCAACCCTAAAGCAAAGCAAAACTCTCTCTTTTCTTCTCTAAATTGTGTGTATGATGATCTTAACAAGATTATTATCATTTTAATTAGGTTGAGTTATGAATGGATTATGAGTAGATGATGTGAATTATCATATATGTTGTTGTAAACCCCTTTTGCTATCATGTATATTGTAAATCCAATGTTATGTGATGATGATATCTTATATGTTGTAAATCATGCTATGATGATGTTATGTATGTTGAAAGTTTCTATGCTAAGTTGTGATGAATCATACATGTTAAAAAGGCCATGATGTTACCATCTATGCTAGTTAGTTCATATTAATTAAATCATCATGTTTGGGTTATGTTGATCTATATGACAAGTCACATATGCAAGTTAGATTGATTAGAAAAGTTATGAACATATGCCATGACATCTATTATGACATCTAGAATTATGCTATGACATATGTGATATCCTATGCTAGTTCACACCATCATTATGTTGCCTAAAAACCCCATATGCAAGTTTATGTATAGATTTGGGCTATGATCATATCATGTAAATTGAGACATTTAACAAGTTGACACCTTTTGATCCTTAACATGTGTAGTTTATGCAAGTTTCACCCCTATTATGATTAGATTTATTTTAATTGTCTATATGTTGTGATAATTTATCTTTGTGCTAGGTGTTAGACTATACAAGTCTAGCCTATATTACGCGTTGAATAAGCGAACGTATAAACGTGGGGTAGGGGTAATATTAAGGATTTAATATTAAAAAGTTGGGGTGCAATTGATATGATTTTGCATGCCATAAGTGGATGGCCATAATTGAGTCAATTATGGACATCATTAAAAGTTGACTTAATTAATAATTTGAATAGGGAATTATTAAAACTGGGGTAAAAGATTTTAAGTGTTAATCAATGCTTAGGACACGAGGTTGGACTCGTTTGTGACGTAAACCTGCTCGGACCCACTTGACAAATCCAGTAGTCACAAATGTCAGCCCAATGTGAGAGGTCCTAGGCCTAAACTAAAGCATAACGGTTGTAAAGACACGAGGTTAGACTCTTTTATGGTGTAAGACTGCCCGGACCCGCCCGGCAAATCCAGCTGCCATAAATGCCAGTCTAATGTGAGAGGTCTTTATGAGGTTATGGCCTGAATGAATTAAGAAATACTTAACCAGATAAACATGTAAGTTGGGACATGGGGGTTAAGTAGGTGCCTTGGGTGGCATGAGGAATCTAGGGGGTGCCCTTAGTGGCATGTGAAATACGATTAGTAAGACTTAACCAAGCACACATGTAAATGAACATGACTAAGAGGGTTAAGTGGGATATACTAGTGACAAGCTTAGGTGGGTAGCTTGTGGGGGCCCATTTCGACCAGTATCTCAAACGTATCTTTGTGGGCTCGACCCAAGTCGAGGACGGGACACGCATGCTGGGTTCGACTGTAAGAGGCCAAAACGGGGAGCGGTGGCAACACAAGTCCAACGGGTTTCGTATGCGTGTGTGGACCAGGGCTGGTAGGTAAGACGTTGTTGCATCGTGTAGGTATAAGCCGTGCATTCTCAAGTTGTATCGGGTTGCCACTTTAGGGGAGTGATACACCCCACTGTGGGGCCAGCACGGGTATCTACGAGTAGGGAGCCGATCGAAAGTGGGTAGTGGGGTACACCTAGTGGAGATAGGGGCAGACGACACCTATGTAGTCAGCTAGGGGTACGTAAGGCTATTTATAAAGTTTCTGTGTGAAGCAAGTAGGATCAAACAATAGGGTGACTGGTGTGGTGCAGTGTAGTAATCATTCATTAGTAATTAGGTGTGCCTTTACCGTTATCTTTAACGTTATCTTAAACGCTATCTTTATCTTCCTAAGAGTTCATAGACATTTACTTGTCTTCCAGCTTATGCCTTAGTCTAGTTATTTTGATAATAGTATTGTTAGAATTATCATACTCGCCAGACTTTATGTCTGACCCCCTCTATTTCTATCCTTTTTCCCCCTCCAGGTCCTCAGGTTGGGCCCAGCTCTAGTGGAGTTTGATTGAATTGCTTCATCTCTCTTTGTAAAGCTTAGACCGTTGAAGTAAAGTCCAGCTTGTTATCTTTTTAATGGCTATTTATGTAATGGGATTATGTATTTTGTTTTTATGAAGATGGATATTGTACTTGGTTTTATGATGTAACAAACATGTTTAATTTCCGCTGCAATAAAATGAAGTTTTAGGTTTTCAAGTACTATTTATTATCTGTCTTGTTGTAATTTTTCTGTTCTATATTCACTTATAACCTCCATGGAAGTTAATGCATTCCCTTTGTGAGTGACATTAATGGACGTGGGGTGTTACACGTGGTATCAGAGCTTAAGGTTACCAGAACAGATAAAAATACTTTAGAAAAATAGTTATTTTTGGAAGAAGTGTTTTCAAAAACACGTTTTAATGAGAAATTTAAAGAGAAAGTTTTTAAGAAAAACATAATCCCCAATAGCCACATATCTTTATCTTTCGAATTCTCCATTTTGAATCTTTCCTTTTTCATTTCAGCATGGCTGAAGATCTTAATCTACCCGACGGTGTAACAATACCAGGATGGTATAGAAGGCTATTGGAGGCTAGGGCCGCTGCAGGTCCAGCCAATGTTCCTCCACCACCAGTTGCACCCGTTCCTCCTCCTCCTCGCGTAGATACTTTTGCAAAGACATGCAAGGAATTCAAGGCTATGGGTGGAAAACCATTTCAAGGGTCAGAAACGTTTGTGGAAGCTAGAGATTGGCTTAAGAAGGTGGAAGAATTGCTAGAAATCTTTGAAATGGAAGAAGGGAGGAGAGTTAGATTAGCAGCTTGGCTAATGAAGGGAGAGGCCTCGTTTTGGTGGGAGGTCACTAATGGGGAGCGTCCTGTTGACTCTTGGGCGGATTTTAGACGTAGGTTCGAGGCGAAGTTTCTCTCTAGGGCGGAAGAAAATCTATATATGGAAAGGTTCTTGACATTGAAGCAAGGAAGCTCATCAGTGAAAGAACATGTCAATAAATTTAATCAGTTAGCAAGATTTGGCTTGGACTTAGTAAACACGCCGGAGAAGAAGGCTCTAAGGTTCGTGAATGGCTTGAATGAACCGTTGCAAGGGTTGGCTATGACCTACATCCCTATGGGGGCCACCTTTGAGAAGTTAGTAGAAATGGCGCTCATGCACGAGGACAAAAGCGCTAAAGCTGATAAGGCACCCGAGAAGAAAGGGGATCAGAAGAAACCACAACAGCAAAACAAGAAGGGTGGTAAAGACAATAATGGCAAGGGAAAGAAGAAATGTTTTAACTGTGGGACACCAGGCCATCTCAGCAAGGACTGCCGAAAGAAAAAGAAGACAGGCTATTTTCATTGTGGCAATGCGGAACATTTAGTGAAGGACTGCCCAAAGAAGGGGCAGAGGGCAGGAGCTACCTCGGGAGGACAGGTGCAGGCTCTTATGGCACCAGGGCAGGCTAGGGGACAAGTTCAGGCTCTCGTGGTCCCACCGCTGCAAGAACGAGGTAGAACCATTTCTGTTAAAAGCTTAGTTTTTCTGTTTGATCATCCTGTCCGTACCTTATTCGATTCGGGTGCATTACATTCGTTTATCTCTACATCATTAGTTGAATCACTGCAGTTAAACACCAGTTTAGTAGAGGATCCCTTAGTTGTTTCGAATCCAATAGGGGGCTCAGCTTATTTTTCCATGATGTGTTTGAATTTGAAAATTTCCATACTTAGCATTGAATTTAGATGTGATGCTTATGTGTTGGGCTTCACGGGCTATGGGCTAATTTTAGGAATGGATTGGTTATCCAGAAATGGGGCCGTTCTTGATTGTGAAAGGAGAGTAGTTAGGCTCATGACTCGCCTTGGCAACACTCTCGAAATCTTCTGTAATCCCATAAATTCGGTTATGCAAAGTTATCTAGAATCGCTTGATGCGTCTGAGGAAAATCTACGATCTGTTAGAGTGGTCCGAGATTATTTGGATGTGTTTGAGGAGGTGAAGGGCTTGCCTCCGAGCGGGAGATAGATTTTCGAATATATCTTGTGGATAATGTGAAACCAGTATCTTTGCCAGTACGCCACATGGCTCCACGTGAAAGGAGGGAACTCGATAATCAAGTGAAGGAGTTGCTTGAGAAGGGGTTCATAAGACAAAGTATATCGGAGTGGGGTGCTCCAGTAGTATTTGCCACGAAGGCGGATGGGTCCCTTAGACTGTGTGTGGACTATAGAGAACTTAATAAACTTACTAAGAAGAACAGACACCCACTGCCGAGGATTGACGATCTCTTCGATCAGTTAGTTGGCGCCTCAGTGTTTTCGCAGTTGGACTTAGCCACTGGGTTCCATCAGTTGAGAGTGGCTGAGGATAACATTGACAAGACTGCCTTTAGGACTCCGGACGGTTTCTATGAATGGCTAGTGATGCCCTTCGGTTTGACAAACGCCCCAGCATATTTTGTTGATTTGATGAGTAGGGTGTTTAGGGAGTACCTTAACAAATTCGTGGTAGTCTTTGTAGATGACATCCTGATCTTTTCTAAGGATGAAGAAGAGCATGCCCTACATCTTAGGGAATTGTTGGAGACTCTTCGAGCGCATAAGCTTAAAGCTAAATTTTCTAAGTGTCACTTTTGGAGGAAGGAAGTACGGTTCTTAGGACACGTGGTTTCCAAAGAAGGGATAGCTGTGGATCCCGCGAAGGTGGTGGCCATCCAAGATTGGAAGGTTCCTAAAAATGCTACCGAAGTGAGAAGTTTCTTGGGGTTGGCTGGCTACTATAGGAAGTTTATCAAAGAATTCGCAAAGATATCAGCTCCATTGACACGCTTGACGAAGAAGAACCTAGTTTTCACATGGGACGTAGATTGTGATGATGCGTTCCAACATTTGAAGAGAGCTTTGACTTCAGCCCCAGTCTTAGTATTGCCAGACGGGAGTAAGCCGTTTACCGTTTATACTGATGCTTGTGGGACAGGACTAGGTGTAGTCTTAATGCAAGAGGGTAGGGTAATAGCCTATGGTGGAAGGCAGTTGAGAGCGTATGAAAAGAATTACCCCACGCATGACCTAGAGTTGGCCGCTATCATTTTCGTGCTTAAGTCTTGGCGTCATTATCTTCTTGGCGAGAAATTCGAACTATTCACTGACCACAAATCTTTAAAATACCTATTCTCTCAAAAGGACTTGAACTTAAGGCAACAAAGGTGGATGGAGTTCTTAGCGTCCTACGACTTCGAAATAGCCTATACCCCTGGCAAGGGTAACATTGTGGCAGACGCCTTAAGTAGAAAAAGATTATCCTTAAGTCCTTTGTTTGTTGAGCGGCGAAGTTTAGAATTCATTTCGATGTTTGACTTTAGACCTTCCGTTGACTTCGTACCCGGTTTGCTAGCATCCTTGGAGCTCAGACCTACGCTTTTGGGACAGATTGGCGAGGCACAGCGAGACGACCCGCAGTTGGTTGAGTTAGTAGAAAAACTCAAAGTAGGGGAGTCATCAAGCCATCTCCGTAGGTATACCCTAGACGATAAGGGTTGGTTACGTAGGGATGGTAGACTTTGTGTACCAAAAGACGATGACCTAAGGAAGACTATTCTTGACGAAGCACATCATTCGAAGATGACCATTCATCCCGGCGGGGACAAGATGTACAAAGACATGAAGAGAGTTTACTTTTGGGCCGGCATGAAGAAAGATGTGGCCGAGTATGTCGCTAGATGCTTGGTGTGCCAACAAGTAAAAGCGGAGCAAAAGAAACCCGGTGGATTGCTTCACCCATTGGAGGTTCCACTATGGAAATGGGAAAGCATCTCGATGGATTTTGTGGATGGATTACTGCGATCGAGGAAGGGTAATACGGGAATTTGGGTTATAGTAGATAGACTTACTAAGAGCGCCCATTTTATTCCCGTGAAGAGTAAGAGGACTGCTCCATGGTTAGCTTCTGTATACGTTCGAGAGATAGTTCGTTTGCATGGTGTTCCTTCTAGCATAGTGAGCGACCACGATCCTATTTTCACTAGCGAATTTTGGAGAAGCTTACAAGAGGCGGTAGGGACTCAGTTATGTTTGAGCACCGCATATCATCCTCAGACAGACGGCCAGATTGAGAGGGTGAATCGCATTCTAGAGGATCTGTTGAGGCTATGTATCCTAGACTTTGGGGGTACATGGGAAGTGCATCTTCCATTGGTTGAGTTCGCATATAATAATAGCTTTCAGTCCAGCATTGGTATGGCACCATTCGAAGCTCTATATGGACAACCTTGTCGTTCACCTACATGTTGGTGGGAATCTACGGATAAGATCTTACTTGGGCCCGATATGATTAGGGAGACTTCAGAGAAGATCGACTTGATTCGAAGGAGGATGAAAGCAGCGCAAGATAGGCAGAAATCTTATGCGGATAAGAGGAGGACAGATCTCGAGTTTGAAGTTGGGGACATGGTCTTTGTCAAAGTGTCTCCATTACGAAACGTTGTTCGCTTTGGGTCCGTTGGGAAATTAGCACCAAGGTTTGTAGGGTTGTTTCCTATTAAGGAGAGGATTAGACGGATGGCATATAGAGTGGAGTTGCCCGAGAGACTTAGTGGTGTACATGACATATTCCATGTGTCACATTTGAGGAAGTGCTTGCATGAGACCGCGGAAGTGGTAGAGCCGAGCTTTCTTAGAGAGGTGGAGATAGAGCGTGATGCGACAATTCGACGAGCTCCTACGCACATTCTTGGGTCGGAGATCAAGAGGTTGAGGAATCGAGAGGTCAGACTAGTCAAAGTGCAATAGGGAGATGATGAGAGCAACGCTACTTGGGAGACAGAAGAGAAGATGCGTTCATGATACCCTTTTCTTTCTGAGGGTATGTCCTTTAATTTCTCCTTTATCGCTTAGCTTGTACTTATCTTATCTTTAGTATATCCTCTCGCTAGTATCTTTGACCTTTAGTTAGGATAATCCTATGGTTGAAACATGTGTTTGAGACATGTTATGTATGGTGGATGCAAAGTGGATGCAAGTGTTTGCTAGTGGTTGCTCGTGGATGCATATACACACACTATTAGGCACCAGATCGGCTCAGTCACTTCATATTGCATATTGCATATATATGGATGTATTTAGTAAAATGGATGTATAATGGTTGTATTATCATATAGTTGCTGCATTCGGGTGGATGGTTGTGCACGCATATAGAATTAATATGTATCATTAGGAATCTTTTGCATACATATTGGACGCATGGCACTATCATGAATTGCAATAAGGAGGTCGACTGAATCAGTAGACCGCCTAATTTTGCATTAGATATGGACATATACACACACTGTGCATATAAACATTAAAGCATTAGAAGTCTTTTAAGGACAATGGATGCTGGTGTTTGATGGTTGAGTAGATGGATGATTAGATGGTAGGATATACATTCTTCTTGACTTAGAGATTTCGGGGACGAAATCCTTTAAGGAGGGGAGAATGTAACACCCCGTAATTTTAAAACATTAAAATTCACAAATTAAAGTATACTTAATTTTTAGAAAAGAATTAAGTGAAATGGGTTGCGCAGAGAAATATATATATATTGATATATATATATATATATATATATATATATATATTAAAAATTAAATAAATAAATATGCGAAAAAGTTCAAAATAGCGAATTGGGAGGGGAAATAACCGAACCGGCCCATTTTTGAGGTCGACCCAAGCCCCGCTGGGTCGACTAGGGGTTAATCCAGGGTGTTTGGTTGTCAACCCGTGGGCCAATTCGCTCAAATGCAGATTTTGCATTTGATTGGTTCTCATGGTTCAGGGTTAATCTAATGGTCCTAAATAACTTCCAACACCTATAAATACATCCTAATGCTAACCCTAAACCTAATTAAAATAGAATAGTTACCGTCATACCATCGCCATGGAAATCAATGGAGCCGCCACCAACTAAGAAAGAAGAAAAGCAAATTCAATTCTAATTCTCTCAACCCTAAAGCAAAGCAAAACTCTCTCTTTTCTTCTCTAAATTGTGAGTATGATGATCTTAACAAGATTATTATCATTTTAATTAGGTTGAGTTATGAATGGATTATGAGTAGATGATGTGAATTATCATATATGTTGTTGTAAACCCCTTTTGCTATCATGTATAATGTAAATCCAATGTTATGTGATGATGATATCTTATATGTTGTAAATCATGCTATGATGATGTTAAGTATGTTGAAAGTTTCTATGCTAAGTTGTGATGAATCATACATGTTAAAAAGGCCATGATGTTACCATCTATGCTAGTTAGTTCATATTAATTAAATCATCATGTTTGGGTTATGTTGATCTATATGACAAGTCACATATGCAAGTTAGATTGATTAGAAAAGTTATGAACATATGCCAAGACATCTATTATGACATCTAGAATTATGGTATGACATATGTGATATCCTATGCTAGTTCACACCATCATTATGTTGCCTAAAAACCCCATATGCAAGTTTATGTATAGATTTGGGCTATGATCATATCATATAAATTGAGACATTTAACAAGTTGACACCTTTTGATCCTTAACATGTGTAGTTTATGCAAGTTTCACCCCTATTATGATTAGATTTATTTTAATTGTCTATATGTTGTGATAATTTATCTTTGTGCTAGGTGTTAGACTATACAAGTCTAGCCTATATTATGCGTTGAATAAGCGAACGTATAAACATGGGGTAGGGGTAATATTAAGGATTTAATATTAAAAAGTTGGGGTGCAATTGATATGATTTTGCATGCCATAAGTGGATGGCCATAATTGAGTCAATTGTGGACATCATTAAAAGTTGACTTAATTAATAATTTGAATAGGGAAATATTAAAACTGGGGTAAAAGATTTTAAGTGTTAATCAATGCTTAGGACACGAGGTTGGACTCGTTTATGACGTAAACCTGCCCGGACCCGCCCGGCAAATCCAGTAGTCACAAATGTCAGCCCAATGTGAGAGGTCCTAGGCCTAAACTAAAGCATAACGGTTGTAAAGACACGAGGTTAGACTCTTTTATGGTGTAAGACTGCCCGGACCCGCCCGGCAAATCCAGCTGCCATAAATGCCAGTCTAATGTGAGAGGTCTTTATGAGGTTATAGCCTGAATGAATTAAGAAATACTTAACCAGATAAACATGTAAGGTGGGACATGGGGGTTAACTAGGTGCCTTGGGTGGCATGAGGAATCTAGGGGGTGCCCTTAGTGGCATGTGAAATACGATTAGTAAGACTTAACCAAACACACATGTAAATGAACATGACTAAGAGGGTTAAGTGGAATATACTAGTGACAAGCTTAGGTGGGTAGCTTGTGGGGGCCCATTTCGACCAGTATCCCAAACGTATCTTTGTGGGCTCGACCCAAGTCGAGGACGGGACACGCATGCTGGGTTCGACTGTAAGAGGCCAAAACGGGGAGCGGTGGCAATGCAAGTCCAACGGGTTTCGTATGCGTGTGTGGACCCGGGCTGGTAGGTAAGACGTTGTTGCATCATGTAGGTATAAGCTGTGCATTCTCAAGTTGTATCGGGTTGCCACTTTAGGGGAGTGATACACCCCACTGTGGGGCTAGCACGGGTATCTACGAGTAGGGAGCCGATCGAAAGTGGGTAGTGGGGTACACCTAGTGGAGATAGGGGCAGACAGCACCTATGTAGTCAGCTAGGGGTACGTAAGGCTATTTATAAAGTTTCTGTGTGAAGCAAGTGGGATCAAACAATAGGGTGACTGGTGTGGTGCAGTGTAGTAATGTGCGGTGCAGTGTAGTAATCATTCGTTAGTAATTAGGTGTGCCTTTACCGTTATCTTTAACGTTATCTTAAACGCTATCTTTATCTTCCTAAGAGTTTATAGACATTTACTTGTCTTCCAGCTTATGCCTTAGTCTAGTTATTTTGATAATAGTATTGTTAGAATTATCATACTCGCCATACTTTATGTCTGACCCCTCTATTTCTATCCTTTTTCCCCCTCCAGGTCCTCAGGTTGGGCCCAGCTCTAGTGGAGTTTGATTGAATTGTTTCATCTCTCTTTGTAAAGCTTGGACCGTTGAAGTAAAGTCCAGCTTGTTATCTTTTTAATGGCTATTTATGTAATGGGATTATGTATTTTGTTTTTATGAAGATGGATATTGTACTTGGTTTTATGATGTAACAAACATGTTTAATTTCCGCTACAATAAAATGAAGTTTTAGGTTTCCAAGTACTATTTATTATCTGTCTTGTTGTAATTTTTATGTTCTATATTCACTTATAACCTCCATGGAAGTTAATGCATTCCCTTTGTGAGTGACATTAATGGACGTCGGGTGTTACACTACGTTTGCACAACATCGTTATTTTTAAATTTCAATATATTTACTGGTTCACCTTTAAATTTCGCCTATCGACAAAACAACTCCGATTGGCTCCAAACTGAAAATCTAGCAATAACCAGCGATACGTTTTCCAATAAAATTTGTTTTGTCGAAAACAGAGATTGTTTGGAAAAATAACTATATATACAATTTATATAATACCGTATAAATATAAATAAACTATAAAATAGTCAAATTAAATAATAATAAATTATTATTACCATATATTTATCTAAATAAAAAAAGATACAATTTCAAATATAAACCAATATGGATTTATAACTCAATATTACCATTTTCGAGTTATACAATGTCCAAATATACAAAAATCCCTTTTAAATAGATTAAATAAACGTTATAATATATATACGAATCCATAGCAACTATTTTAAATTTTGAATTGGACATAACTTACAATTTTTAAACTGAAATCTCGATTTTTCTCTTTCGTTAGAAAATTATAATCAAATAGATCCAAACGTTTCTTGTTACACAGAATTCCGACCTAAAACGGATTCTGTATATTCAATTGAAGCTCAAAACTCAATATTGTGAACTACCATGGCATTTCGAGTACGTTTTAAATTAAGTATAAATATAAACGTTTAATTGTTGTTTAATAACAAATTCTATATTAAATATCCGTTAATATTCCAAATATAATATTTAAAATGGATTTAAATTTTCATATTCATATTCAAACAGTAGAAATATTCATATTCATATAAGAAATTTGAAAAAAAAATTATCATGGAAAATGTAAATCTGTAAGTCCTATTTGATTCTAACCACATACACACACATGTATGATCGTATAAATGGAATTTTTTTGAAACGACCCGAACTTCCTCGGTCTCCGAAGAGAAGAGAAAGAACTGATTGTTTTGAGAACAGGACACAACAGAACGCAGACGGGAGCACATTTCATTGTTATTACAACAATTCCATCAGATTACAAGAATATACAGAGTATGAATCAATATTACACGGAAATATCATAGATTTAAATTACATTTAAATACATCGCAGCGGAAAATAATACAATACACAACTAGAAGAGATATACGGATACAAAGCTTTCCGGATATCATTCCAGCTGTAAACCAGAATCCTATGAATATAAATCTGCAAAACCAAAACTACTAGCTGCCCGTGTCAAAATAAGGGCACCCAGAGTTTAGGTTAAAACAATAAACTCCAGGTCAGTCATGGGACTGGTGTGAGAACTAAAACAGTTATTTAAAACTTTACTTTAAAGTTAGGTAAATCAAGGGACCACGCCGTATAACACGGAACGGGTTTCCTCCCAAGAACACCAGTGCATAAAACAAACAGTGCAATGCTAAATAAAGAAAAATCAAGCTGTTATAAGACCCATGTCCTATCACACAATGCAACGCAAGCCGGGGGATAGGGTTTTCCCTTATAACAGCCAAAGAATGCTTGATACGTTTTAAAATAAATCATTTGATACTATTATCAGTGTATAGTGTATAAAACAACTTCAAATCATAAGTATCAACCATAGGCGGCATGGGTACCATATATCATGTCGCCATACTAGTTCTATAATTAAAACCGCAAAATCACGTATTTGGAAATTGGATTTCCATCTATGAACCGAGGCAAAAGATAGTCCTCAACCGATTCGAGACTGTCTAGCCCGAGCCTCAGGTAAGTACTCTGTCAAGCCTTTGGATCGTCAGGGCCGGTCCACCGATGTGGATTAAAATTCCTGAACACTGCGTTTCCCCGCCCTTTGGGGCGTAAGTGAGCCAACGAATGGCTCCATCGAACCCGGATCGTCCGATCTAACCGAGGCGCCTCGCAACAGCAACAACCACACAGGTGAAAAGTATACAAATGTCAGGGCTGGTAGGTCACTGACACCACCCTAGCTAGAAAGAAACGCATGCCCTCCCTGAGGTCCTTCTCCCGTTTTTGGTTCACAACCGGGGTGCGAGGCTCGCGAATCAACGCTACACAACGCTATGCCACACAGGCCTTGCTTTGATCATCATCCACAAGACTTTGCTTTTCAACAGAAGCCTTGATCAATTTCCACTTAGGCATACCACACAGGCAATTCACTCCATGCGATTGATATCCATCAATATATAACCCCCGAGCTCGTACGTCTCAGAGAAGGGCGTTACGCAAGAGAATAAATTCTCCGCCGCCAAACAGATATATATTTAATAGAAATCAATCACACAGACTAAAATCCAATGTCAGACACACAGTCCATTTACAAGTCCGTTCTGGGTCTGAACGAAACCGGAGGCACCTAGTACCCCGCATATCCATCGATCTCCAAGTACGTCTGGACGATCACCAACTGTTTCCATCTTCTTGGGTGTACAGCCCAATCAAGACCATCAGTAATTATCCAAACGACGTGAAGACCTCTGGTCTTCAACCACCGTCTTCATCTTCGACACTACGTCGAATCAGTTATTCAAAATGGGATAAACCCGGTCTTTCTGAACAACTCGCTTATATATATAATAAACACGTGTTACACAAACACAACATACGCCTCTTTCCAATTCAAAATATTCTTTTATTCAAATATTCTTATATTTTGGGAAAGGTTCCAATTAATTTTATCAAAGATAAATTCTTTAAATTTATTCTTTAACCTCTTTTGAATATCAATTCAAACTAGTCGGGATTAGCGAACCACACCGAAGTAATCATTTATTTTAGTTTCCCAATCCCAGCCTATTCATCCCATGAAGTAAAACTGGTCATACTTCATATCTAACACCACGGTGTTAGCGGTAAATTCAATTACCTTTTCACATTCAAATCTAATTAAAGATTTAACTATCGCCTGGAGTAAAACTGGTGATACTCCATTCTCGATCTTTTCAATCTAATTAAAGATTCATTAAAACTCCACTTAGTTTTAATCTTTAACTGGGTTAAAGAATCAATGTCATTTAAAACACGGTTCACGATAAACCCAAAATCACATTCCATTAATTATCGGGTTAAAGAACAAGTGTTATTTAAAACACTGTTCACGATAAACCCAAAAATCAATATCAATTCAATTCCAATTAAATATTATTTAATTGGTACACTTCATTAAATCTAAATAAAAAGATTTAATCTTTTCTCAACTGGGTTCAAGAACCGTGTTAGTCAATACACCATTCACGACAAACCCAAATCACATTTGATATTAAATACAAGGCTCTGAATAGAAAATATACCGACTTATATTCAATATCAAATTCTACAACCAACAGATATCGTATTGGAAATAACGATATATATATATCTATATCTTTCAAACTTCCATAACAACATCTGTATAATCACGAAATCCAACATCGAAATACTCCGAAGACAATTTCGATTCAAATCCATTCCAATGCAATCATCGGAAATTCTGGTTATTTTTAAAACCCTTTTCAAATTCAATTTATTTAAAAACAAATAGAATTTTAATTCTAGTTCAAAACTAGTTCAATTCGATAAAAATCTATTTTTATCTTTTCAAATATGGAGTTTTTCATCCCGATTCTTCACAAATCATTTCTTATGATTTTACACAAATTATTACTATTTCTAATAATTTTATCAAGGCCCGTACAATCGATTTCCATCAACGGCCATCGAACTGCACTTACAACGACCTTTTTCAAATTTGATTTGAACATAATTCCAAATCCAACCGTTAGATTTCTAATTTCCAATATTCGTTAGAAAGCTCTTTTCGATACGAAACCAACAGTTCCAGTTTTAGGAGAATCCGACGGTCAGATCTCCCGCAATATCCATTCGAAGTCAATGGTCGAAATTCGCGAACTGCCGCGGCGCGGCGCGTTCTATTCAGGCCATTATATTATATATATAATATATACTTCGTCGATCTCAATTCAAAACGTGCTTTATAAATCGTTTTAAATTCATTTTCAAAACGGTTTCAACTTCATATTCAATTTCAAATCAAAATTGAATATTCCAATATAAATTCATTTTAATTTCATTTCAAATCGATTTAATTCAAATTGATTTCTAATTCAATTTCAGTTCGTTTTCAATTCAATTCAATTTCAATTCAAATTCATTTCTATTCAATTTCAATTCGAATTCATTTCTATTCAATTTCAATTCGAATTCATTTCTTTTCAAAATATCAGATTTTGAAATCACTTTCGATATTCCTTATAAAATGAATGAAATCGATATAAATATCGTTCACGTCAAAATGGCGTCAATCTAATCAACACGGCTTCATATATTTCTATTTTCAAATATTCTATTTCAAATATTTCTTTTTCAAATATTTCTATTCGAATATTTCTATTCAAAACTGGAATGAAGCCCAATCAATTACCATATAATGTTAATTATATGGATTTTCTACACCACATGTATACAATAACAACGATGAATAATCAACCATCATCCAAAGTGCATTCTACACTGTATAAGCATCAAATATAAATATTTAACGCTCATAACAGTCTGTCAATCAATCGATCGACATACAACTAATTATTGGGATTAGTGTATGTCATATATCATCTCAATACCCGTGTGGGGTTTCAAACAATCAAACACAGATTTTATTTGTGCAGTTGGGCGATGTGTAAAATTTATCGTCCCAATCAATATCAATCAATGTGTGTATATAAACAAATCGTCCGATCTGTTTATTTTTATTTCATTTCATATACACGTTAAAAATTCTATTTTTAACGGTAAAATATTTTCCACTGTAAAATATTTTATTTCATTTCACATCACATCACACAATCAACTACACATCAAAATCAAACAAACAAGCATACAAGCCGTCCATGGTCTGTGGACGACGGGTGTCGGGTGCTACTAAACACCGTCTGCATCCTAGTACATATTTTTAACTAGAAAACAAAATAAAAAGGTGAGAAGTTCTCACTGATTAGCTAATCCAATCCGCCACGACTCTTCTTATGTAGAAATCTTTGCTGTTCTTGCCTCTTGTCACTTTCTTTGCCCGTATTCACTACATATATAAAAATCGCATTTTTTACTTTGCTATTCAATATATAAAAATTTAATTTTTACTTCGCTATTCAATGTATAAAAATCAAATTTTTTCTTTGCTATTCAATATATAAAAATCAAATTTTTATCTTCACTTCGTTATAAAAATTATATTTCTATATTTCTCTTCGCTTAATAAAGATTATATTTTTATTACTCTCCATGAATAAAAATCATACTTTTACTATGCCACTAGTATAAAAATTATATTTTTAACCTTTCTATATTATAAAAATTATTTTTTTACTATCTACATTAGATAAAAATCATATCTTTATATCTTCTATAAATTAAAAATCGAATTTTTATTCTTTCTAAAATATAAAAATCCTATTTTTATCCTCTACATCATATGAAAAATATATTTTCAACTTCTTTCTATAATATAAAAATTTCGCCTTTATTTTCAAAGCTAATCATATATGAAAAAGAATCAGTTTTTATAACTAAGTAAATAAATAAATGAAATCACAAAAACATACCTTTAATCGTTGGTGAATGGGGGATCGGAGGCGAAGCAGGTGGTTCTGAAGTGGAGGGGGCGTCGGAGTGGGTTTTCCGTTTAGGAAAGGGGGAGCGAGAGGGAGGGAGAGGCTGCCGCGTCGGCAGATGGAAGAAGGGGGGAGGGGATTCGCGTCGGCAGATGGAAGAAGGGGGGAAGAGTCGGCGGATAAAGTGGGGGGGGGGGGGGCGATCGACGCGGGTGGCGTCGCTGATGGGGGCGCGGCGCGATTAGTTTAGGGTTTTTTCATATATTTTTTCTTCTGCCGGGATGAAGTATGAGGGAGAGAGGGTGAGATGAGAGATAATATATATATAATTATTTAATTTATTTTTCAAAAAGTAACCTTTGATTTCGAACACGAAACGAGACCTACCGACTGTCGTCCTTAGCTAATTACCACTACGCCATAGATGACCTATCGCAACGAAAACCCATGGTGTTGCTAGCTACAATGTTGCCATTGCTATGATGTTTTTTGTCTATTGCAACGCACGTTTCAATGTGTTACCATAGATATCAACATGTGTTGCAGTAGCCACGTGAATAAAATTAGTAATCCGCGTCAACAATATCCAACGGTCCAGATTAGTGATCCACATCAATCTAATTTCCTTCACCACAGCAGCGATCTTTTACCCAAATTTTCATTTTCCCGCTGTAAAATAATTCGCGTTGTCTTCACTTGAGAAAATTGACCGAACTATCTTTCCCTAAATTTTCATTTTACCGCTAAAAAGTAATAAAATAATTATCGTTGTTTTCACTTTTCCACTTTCAACCCTAAATCGTTCGAACCCTAAACTAAAATCCCAATTCATATCGCAGGGAATCCCAATTCTTGTTGCCCTTCTTCTTCCCTAAATTCGCCTTCCTCTCAAAAAAAACCTCTTCTTCCTTCTCCTATCATTTTAGTTATCACTGCAGCAAAATTCGACGAGGCAACCACTAATTACGTTGTTCGCTACCAAATAAAGATCCGATTTTGCATGAAATTGCTTCGCTGTTGATCTACTTTCATTACCCTAAGGTACTGTAAACGAATTTTTTGATCTTAACTTACCTTTTTTCGATGATCCATAGTGTGTACTTCGTCAGTCTGTACATTCATTTTTTAGGCTAATCTGTTTTAGGCTTAACATGAAGGGATTCCCTAGCCATTTAAGTCTTTTTTTCCTCAAACCTACATCGTTAAATATGTTGTTTCACAAAAGTACTTCTTTGGGTTGTGCCTATCATTCCACCTTGTGAGCACAAGTAGAAATCGTAATTCTTTGGGTGTTAGATTTTGTTGTCCACCATACTGCCTGGTGGAACATTGTCCGGGGAATGGAGGTAGAACGTGACAATGCTTTTGAGCACAAAAGTTCGCCGGATAATGTTCCACTGGGCACTATGGGACAATGCCAAATTCAGAGAGGCACTTTCGCTCCCAAGGCCCTTAATCGTAAGTGTTTGTTTATTTAGCCTTGTTAGATGTCATATAGTACACAGTGCATTTATCATATCCACATTTATGCAATCTTTGTTGGTACTTATAAGAGTACACGTCAGTCACAAATTTGTTTTATGTTGATGTTTCAGGAATGTAATTGATGTTTCTGGACTGCGGATATCACTGAATATTGCATGATGCGGACATCAATTTCAACTTCAAATTCGTCAACAGCGGCTGCGAGAAAGAACTGCCACCACAATATCCCAGCAAAGTTGAGGACTGTAAAGGTGGGGTCGAATGCGGGGAAGAAGTTTTTTGGTTGCTCCATGTGGCCGGTAAGTATAAATTAGGTTTTTTTTTTGGTTGCGGATTTTACTCGAGAATTTAATGTATGTGCAGATTGGCGATTGCGGGTATTTTATGTGGCATGACGAAGTGTACGAAATCAACAACAATTCTGAATTGGATGATACTAGTGTTAAATTGATGGAAAAAGAAAAGACTATATTGCAATTGCTCATGGAAAAGAAGACAATTGAGGAAAAGCTGCAGAAGCAAAAGCAAAAGAGGGTAAAAGCCGATGAATTGGTGGCAGATTTGAAGGAAGAGTTGACCCTAATGCGCATTGACTGTGGAAAACACGAGACAGGAGAAAAATTCTTTGCAAAAGCTTTGGCTATATCTTGGATCATGTTTGGAGTTCTTTTGTGTGTTGTTATGGCAATGTAGAGCAGTGAAGTAACATGAAATAGCATGCATGGGCAGTTTTCAGGTATAATTTTAAGTTTTGCCACATTGTAGATTAGTGATAATTTTTGCCACATTGCAGATTAGTATGCACTTGTATACACATTGTTTAGATCAGTATACACTTGTATACACATTGATCAGTTATGTCACTCAGTTATGTTTTAGATCAGTACACTTGTATCCACATTGTTTAGATCAGTTATGTAACTCACACATTGTTTAGATCAGTACACTTTTATACACATTGTTTAGATCAGTATACTATGTTATACTGATGCAAATGGAATTCAGTTATGAAACTCAGTTTGTGCTAAAAGGAAACTCAGTTATACTATGACCATACTTTGTGCTGAAATGCAATTCAGGCATGCATACCTCTTATTTTGTGCTGAAATGCAACTTATGTATGCAGGTGAAGGAGGCAGTGATGAGGATTTTCAAGAACTTTTGTTAATGAAGGCACTAGAGGTACGATGCAGTAGAGGCATTGAACGCATTGAAGGCTTTTGCTATATTTTGAAACTGTTTTAGTTTTATGTAAACATGAATTTAGGACTTGCTGTGTGTTTGTTTTTGAAATGTTTGTAAAATTGAACTTAGTGGCTACGTTTTGTTATTTTGTAGTTGACTACGTACTAGTGTTCCCTGGTTAATTTGAAATAAAAAGTTCTTTGTAAATTTCAGTTTGATGTTATGTTGCCATATATATGATATAATGTTGCAGTATGTGATGTTAAATGTTGCCATAGCTATGATATAGTGTTGCCATTGGGTGGCAAAATTGTTGCTATAAATTTATGCATGTGGGCCCCACAACTGGATTCCGTGGACCCGGGCTACAGATTTTCGTGGCGATTCTGTAAACACGGGTCACAGATTATAGTGGGTCCCACATTTTTGTAAATTTAGTACATGCGGCAACAACTGTGCTGATGTTGCCTTAGGATCGAAAATGTGTTGCCTTTGACTCTAAGGCAACGCGGCAAAAGGCAACCCCAAAAAAGTGTTGCCACAGATCATTTTTTGCCTGCAGCAACACTATTTGGCACCTACTGCGTCATTTCTATGGGGTTGGCGTAGGCCATCTATGGCGTAGTGTACCCCCATTCCGAACACAATGGGATATGTATCGTAAGCTGATTCGGTCGTTTCGATCAGTTTCCGTCAAAATCAACATATAACTCTATATATTGAATTTGAACGCGCATTTCAATTTACCGGGGCCACATACAAACTCTAAAAATTCCCGAAAAATATTTTCTAGCTTCGTATTGATGATACGGTCCTAACAAAACTAGTTTCGTCAAATTCTGAGACCGTTTGCAAAATGGCCATTTTCCAGTCGATTAAAATCAACTTAAACTGGTCAAACACGTTTTCCTTTGCCACACTCACATATTGATTCGAAAAATTATGAAATTTGAAACCTAGCAATAACTCGACATCACGTATCCAACAAAAGTGGTTTCGTCGAAATCCGAGGTCGTTTGCAAAATGGCTATTTTTTAGGGCCTAAATTCCACAACGACTATTCAGAATTTTCAACTGGACATATCTTTTGATTCCCGCTATGAAATTTCAATTTTTCGGATTCGTTGGAAAGACATTCTCAAATAGATCCTATTATTTTTGGTTTCACTAAAATCTGGTTTATTTTGCACCCGGTATGTTCAATTGAAGTTTGAAATCGAATTATCGAACTACCGCGCCATTTTCAATTCTATTTGTAAATAAAATAAAATTATTATATTCTAACGACGACGTATATAAATATATACGTCAAATTCTATTAAAAATAAATTTCTCGTCGTTTTTATTTAAAATAATTCATTTTAAATAATCAAAATTCGCTAAAATTGCCAAAATAAATTTTTTAAACTGGCCCAGATTTCCGGGTTATTACAATCTCCCCCACTTAAAACTTTTCGTCCCCGAAAAGGAACAAAGCCGAAAGTTGTTTCACAAATCAACCCAACTTCCATTATTTTCACTACGGGTTAAGTTCTTCAACTTTTCGGTTTCTAAGAAATTTTCAAAAATTTCAAAAATTTGGCTAACACCCTAAATTTCCGAAAAATTTCGCCATAACCTCCCCTGCACCGGGAGCCACGGGAAAATCCCGAAATTGCCATATAGGCCTTCTGATCTCAAAAAGAAAAAGAAAAAGCCAAGCGGCTAGCCAATCGGCTCATAAAATCATCATCACCCAAACAAAACAGTAAATTATGTTAAACATGTACCTATTTGTCGGGCAAACAAATTTTATTCTTCTGCTCTAGCCTCCTTGCTATGACTTGTTCAATGTAAGTACATGTATATGCAAGCAAATGCGACTAATTTTCAATACAACTCACAATTTGATTCAATTTGGCCATATGGTACAAATTTTAATTAATCAACCAATAATCAACAACACAACCATCAATCAATTAGTAGATTAGCTTTTGAAATTCATAACTTTGATATATAGTCAAAAATCACATTTTTGATGCCAAATCACAACAATAAGCCCTATCTAATTTTGGTTCTCACACCAGTCAATAGGAAATATATAGATATTACACGTTCGTCACTCGAATATAAATTCTGATGATGATATATCAATCATCAGAATCACCCCCAGGCGACTAGAGTGTAATTCTATATCTATCCAGTATATTAAAACTTCAAATACACGTTAGCAAGGCGTATATGCAAAATCTTTATATACTGGACTGTCCCACTTAATACAAATAAATAATCAAATACGAATAATTGATTTAAATTTTAAAAACAAAATTTGTTTTCACTTTAAAAATATACTCTTCACATTCGTTCTAGGATACTACTGATCCCATCTCTAACGAGTCATTCCCATTGGATATTACTAATCCAATATCTGATGAATTCTTTCGTATGGTTCTAATGTGTCTAGTTCTCTGAGCTTTGTAAACCAAAGCTCTGATACCACGATGAAACGACCCGAACTTCCCCTGTCTCCGAAAAGAAGAGAAAGAACTGATTGTTTTGAGAACAGGACACAACAGAACGCAGACGGGAGCACATTTCATTGTTATTACAACAATTCCATCAGATTACAAGAATATACAGAGTATGAATCAATATTACACGGAAATGTCAGAGATTTAAATTACATTTAAATACATCGCAGCGTAAAATAATACAATACACAACTAGAAGAGATATACGGATACAAAGCTTTCCGGATATCATTCCAGCTGTAAACCAGGATCCTGTGAATATAAATCTGCAAAACCAAAACTACTAGCTGCCCGTGTCAAAATAAGGGCACCTAGAGTTTAGGTTAAAAAAAAAATAAACTCTAGGTCAGTCATGGGACTGGTGTGAGAACTAAAACAGTTATTTAAAACTTTACTTTAAAGTTAGGTAAATCAAGGGACCACGCCGTATAACACGGAACGGGTTTCCTCCCAAGAACACCAGTGCATAAAACAAACAGCGCAATGCTAAATAAAGAAAAATGAAGCTGTTATAAGACCCAGGTCCTATCACACAATGCAACGCAAGCCGGGGGATAGGGTTTTCCCTTATAACAGCCAAAGAATGCTTGATACGTTTTAAATTAAATCATTTGATACTATTATCAGTGTATAGTGTATAAAACAACTTCAAATCATAAGTATCAATCATAGGCAGCATGGGTACCATATATCATGTCGCCATACTAGTTCTACAATTAAAACCGCAAAATCACGTATTTGGAAATTGGATTTCCATCTATGAACCGAGGCAAAAGATAGTCCTCAACCGATTCGAGACTGTCTAGCCCGAGCCTCAAGCAAGTACTCTGTCAAGCCTTTGGATCGTCAGGGCCGGTCCACCGATGTGGATTAAAATTCCTGAACACTGCGTTTCCCCGCCCTTTGGGGCGTAAGTGAGCCAACAAATGGCTTCATCGGACCCGGATCGTCCGATCTAACCGAGGCGCCTCGCAACAGCAACAACCACACAGTTGAAAAGTATATAAATGTCAGGGCTGGTAGGTCACTGACACCACCCTAGCTAGAAAGAAACGCATGACCTCCCTGAGGTCCTTCTCCCGTTTTTGGTTCACAACCGGGGTGCGAGGCTCACGAATCAACGCTACACAAAGCTATGCTACACAGGCCTTGCTTTGATCATCATCCACAAGACTTTGCTTTTCAACAGAAGCCTTGATCAATTTCCACTTAGGCATACCACACAGGCAATTCACTCCATGCGATTGATATCCATCAATATATAACCCCTGAGCTCGTACGTCTCAGAGAAGGGCGTTATGCAAGAGAATAAATTCTCCGCCGCCAAACAGATATATATTTAATAGAAATCAATCACACAGACTAAAATCCAATGTCAGACACACAGTCCATTTACAAGTCCGTTCTGGGTCTGAACGAAACCGGAGGCACCTAGTACCCCGCATATCCATCGATCTCCAAGTACGTCTGGACGATCACCAACTGTTTCCATCTTCTTGGGTGTACAGCCCAATCAAGACCATCAGTAATTATCCAAACGACGTGAAGACCTCCGGTCTTCAACCACCGTCTTCATCTTCGACACCACGTCGAATCAGTTATTCAGAATGGGATAAACCCGGTCTTTCTGAACAACTCGCGTATATATATAATAAACACGTGTTACACAAACACAACATACGCCTCTTTCCAATTCAAAATATTCTTTTATTCAAATATTCTTATATTTTGGGAAAGGTTCCCATTAATTTTATCAAAGATAAATTCTTTAAATTTATTCTTTAACCTCCTTTGAATACCAATTCAAACTAGTCGGGATTAGCGAACCACACCGAAGTAATCATTTATTTTAGTTTCCCAATCCCAACCTATTCATCCCATGAAGTAAAACTGGTCATACTTCATATCTAACACCACGGTGCTATCGGTAAATTCAATTACCATTTCACGTTCAAATCTAATTAAAGATTTAACTATCGCCTGGAGTAAAACTGGTGATACTCCATTCTCGATCTTTTCAATCTAATTAAAGATTCATTAAAACCCCACTTAGTTTTAATCTTTAACTGGGTTAAAGAATCAGTGTCATTTAAAACACGGTTCACGATAAACCCAAAATCACATTCCATTAATTATCGGGTTAAAGAACAAGTGTTATTTAAAACACTGTTCACGATAAACCCAAAAATCAATATGAATTCAATTCCAATTAAATATTATTTAATTGGTACACTTCATTAAATCTAAATAAAAAGATTTAATCTTTTCTCAACTGGGTTCAAGAACAGTGTTAGTCAATACACCAATCACAACAAACCCAAATCACATTTGATATTAAATACAAGGCTCTGAATAGAAAATATACCGGCTTATATTCAATATCAAATTCTACTACCAACAGATATCGTATTGGAAATAACGATATATATATATATCTATATCTTTCAAACTTCCATAACAACATCTGTATAATCACGAAATTCAACATCGAAATACTCCGAAGACAATTTCGATTCAAATCCATTCCAATGCAATCATTGGAAATTCTTGTTATTTTTAAAACCCTTTTCAAATTCAATTTATTTAAAAACAAATAGAATTTTAATTCTAGTTCAAAACTAGTTCAATTCGATAAAAATCTATTTTTATCTTTTCAAATATGGAGTTTTTCATCCCGATTCTTCACAAATCATTTCTTATGATTTCACACAAACTATTACTATTTCTAATAATTTTATCAAGGCCCGTACAGTCGATTTCCATCAACGGCCATCGAACTGCACTTACAGCGACCTTTTTCAAATTTGATTTGAACATAATTCCAAATCCAACCGTTAGATTTCTAATTTCCAATATTCGTTCGAAAGCTCTTTTCGATACGAACCCAACGGTTCCAGTTTTAGGAGAATCCGACGGTCGGATCTCCCGTAATATCCGTTCGAAGTCAATGGTCGAAATTCGCGAACTGCCGCGGCGCGGCGCGTTCTATTCAGGCCATTATATTATATATATAATATATATAACATATACTTCGTCGATCTCAATTCAAAACATGCTTTATAAATCGTTTTAAATTCATTTTCAAAACGGTTTCAACTTCATATTCAATTTCAAATCAAAATTGAATATTCCAATATAAATTCATTTTAATTTCATTTCAAATCGATTTAATTCTAATTAATTTCTAATTCAATTTCAGTTCCTTTTCAATTCAATTCAATTTCAATTCGAATTCATTTCTTTTCAATTTCAATTCGAATTCATTTCTATTCAATTTCAATTCGAATTCATTTCTTTTCAAAATATCAGATTTTGAAATCACTTTCGATATTCCTTATAAAATGAATGAAATCGATATAAATATCGTTCACGTCAAAATGGCGTCAATCTAATCAACACGGCTTTATATATTTCTATTTTTAAATATTCTGTTTCAAATATTTCTTTTTCAAATATTTCTATTCAAATATTTCTTTTTCAAATATTTCTATTCAAAACTGGAATGAAGCCCAATCAATTACCATATAACGTTAATTATATGGATTTTCTACACCACATGTATACAATAACAACGATGAATAATCAACCATCATCCAAAGTGCATTCTACACTGTATAAGCATCAAATATAAATATTTAACGCTCATAATAGTCTGTCAATCAATCGATCGACATACAACTAATTATTGGGATTAGTGTATGTCATATATCATCCCAATACCCGTGTGGGGTTTCAAACAATCAAACACAGATTTTATTTATGCAGTTGGGCGATATGTAAAATTTATCGTCCCAATCAATATCAGTCAATGTGTGTATATAAACAAATCGTCCGATCTGTTTATTTTTATTTCATTTCATATACACGTTAAAAATTCTATTTTCAACTGTAAAATATTTTCCACTATAAAATATTTTATTTCATTTCACATCACATCACACAATCAACTACACATCAAAATCAAACAAACAAGCATACAAGCCATCCATGGTCTGTGGACGACGGGTGTCGGGTGCTACTAAACACCGTCTGCATCCTAGTATATATTTTTAACTAGAAAACAAAATAAAAAGGTGAGAAGTTCTCACTGATTAGCTAATCCAATCCGCCACGACTCTTCTTATGTAGAAATCTTTGCTGTTCTTGCCTCTTGTCACTTTCTTTGCCCGTATTCACTACATATATAAAAATTGCATTTTTTACTTTGCTATTCAATATATAAAAATCGAATTTTTTACTTCGCTATTCAATATATAAAAATCGAATTTTTTCTTTTCTATTCAATATATAAAAATCGAATTTTTATCTTTACTTCGTTATAAAAATTATATTTCTATATTTCTCTTCGATTAATAAAGATTATATTTTTATTACTCTCTATGAATAAAAAACATATTTTTACTATGCCACTAGTATAAAAATTACATTTTTAACCTTTCTATATTATAAAAATTATATTTTTACTATCTATATTAGATAAAAAATCATATCTTTATATCTTCTATAAATTAAAAATCGAATTTTTATTCTTTCTAAAATATAGAAATCCTATTTTTATCCTCTACATCATATGAAAAATATATTTTCAACTTCTTTCTATAATATAAAAATTTCGCCTTTATTTTCAAAGCTAATCATATATGAAAAAAATCAGTTTTTATAACTAAGTAAATAAATAAATGAAATCATAAAAACATACCTTTAATCGTTGGTGAATGGGGGATCGGAGGCGAAGCAGGTGGTTCTGAAGTGGAGGGGGCGTCGGAGTGGGTTTTTCGTTCAGGAATGGGGGAGCGAGAGGGAGGGGGAGGCTGCCGCGTCGGCAGATGGAAGAAGGGGGAAGAGGGGATTCGTGTCGGCGGATGGAAGAAGGGGGTGGGGAAGAGGATTCGCGGCGACGGATGGAGTGGGGGGGGGGGCGATCGACGCGGTGGCGTCGCTGATGGGGGCGCGGCGCGATTAGTTTAGGGTTTTTTCATATATTTTTTCTTCTGACGGGATGAAGTATGAGGGAGAGAGGGTGAGGTGAGAGATAATATATATATAATTATTTAATTTATTTTTCAAAAAATAACCTTTGATTTCGAACACGAAACGAGACCCACCGACTATCGTCCTCAGCTAATTACCCTCATTCTGAACACAATGGGATATGTATCGTAAGCTGATTCGGTCTTTTCGATCAGTTTCCGTGAAAATCAACATATAACTCTATATATTGAATTTGAACGCGTATTTCAATTTACCGGGGCCACATACGAACTCTACAAATTCCTGAAAAATATTTTCTAGCTTCGTATTGACGATACGGTCCTAACAAAACTAGTTTCGTCAAATTCTGAAACCATTTGAAAAATGGCCATTTTCCAGTCGATTAAAATCAACTGAAACTGGTCAAACACGTTTTCCTTTGCCACGCTCACATATTGATTCGAAAAATTATGAAATTTGAAACCTAGCAATAACTTGACATCACGGATCCAACAAAAGTAGTTTCGTCGAAATCCGAGGTTGTTTGCAAAATGGCTATTTTTCAGGGCCTGAATTCCACAGCGACTATTCAGAATTTTCAACTGGACATATCTTTTGATTCCCGCTATGAAATTTCAATTTTTCGAATTCGTTGGAAAGATATTCTCAAATAGATCCTATTATTTTTTGTTTCACTAAAATCTGGTTTATTTTGCACCCGGTATGTTCAATTGAAGTTTGAAATCGAATTATCGAACTACCGCGCCATTTTCAATTCTATTTATAAATAAAATAAAATTATTATATTCTAACGACGACGTATATAAATATATACGTCAAATTCTATTCAAAATAAATTTCTCGTCGTTTTTATTTAAAATAATTCATTTTAAATAATCAAAATTCGCTAAAATAAAAATTTTAAACTGGCCCAGATTTCCGGGTTATTACATTTTTAAGGAATATTATGCTCGGGTATGAAATTTTTATTTTTGGAAATGTCATGAAAAAATAATATATTTCCAAAAGAAATTCTTATACTCCATATGTATAAAAATCTTTTCCCGTAAGACTTTTCCAATAAGATTAAATTGGACCTTTTTGAAAGAATATATTGAGAATTAAAAAAATGTACTCTTACGAGGTTGGACAATATAATTGGAACATATAGAGGTACTTTATGTCAAAAGATTAAAAACAAGGATTTAGAACGTGAATGCAACAAAACTAATGAGATTAAGAGGGCTCTACTTAGAAGGTGGAGTAGACTCTAGAATTTTAAGCCAAGTTTTAACAATAGCCGAGCCATATTAGAATAGTTGAGTGAGTTTTGTACTAAAAATGATGAAGAGACAGATGAGCCTAAAAAATAAGAATTTTTTTTTGGGAGTTAAGCTAGTAAACTCGCTCTGAGGCTTGCAAGACTTCTTTTTAGGGTAAATAAAGGGGG
Organism: Allium sativum; assembly: GCA_030737875.1. Classification (NCBI taxonomy): domain Eukaryota; kingdom Viridiplantae; phylum Streptophyta; class Magnoliopsida; order Asparagales; family Amaryllidaceae; genus Allium; species Allium sativum. The sequence continues at coordinate 614,319,843 of CM060926.1, forward strand.
AAAGATGATAAAGCTCTACAATGGATTAAGTTGGAATAACTCAACAATTACAATAATGCAATGGCCCGTATTTTTAGCTGCTTTAAAATACAGATTTAAAAATATTTTAAGTGAATTTTATATGGTTAAATATTGGATTTGAACCTGAAAATTATTGAAAATGAATTCTAATTTTATTTTATATTTTACTGAAGTTAAAATAATGTTAGTGAATTTTTAAATTTTAATTTAAAAATGAATACGTTGAAATTCAATAATTAGGTATTATTTTAATAGCCAAAAAAGACCATTTTTGACGTAGTCTTAGAATTCGAAGAAACTAGTTTTATTGGATTCGTATCTGTGAAGTATGGTAGGATTTCAAATTTTGTATCAATTGGACTTACGGTTTGATCGTACGAGTCGAAAACGCGTAAGGATAGTTTAATTAAATAAACCATAAAGTAGGAAGCTTCCAAGTGCTTCCATGACCATGTTCCTTCACTTTTGAGGTGTCAAATTCTTCTCTTCTTTTCTTCTTTGCCTTATACCTCATTACTTCATTCTCAAGTTTCATTATTTAGAACAATGCCGTCACAAGTTTTATAAAACAAGTTTCCTCCCTCCTTCTTCTTCGTTTCTTCATTTTTTTCCTCCTTCTTTTCTTTTCTCGTTCCTTCCTTCATTAATGGCCTACTCCTCCTATAAAATTTTGTCCAAACACCTATTCCCCCTTCTCCACTCAAACCATCTCAAAACTACTTGAAATATCACTCTCTACTTCACAAAACCTCATACATACCTCCTCTTCTTCAAAAATCGCCAACCCATGCCCACTCTCCCCTAGTCCGAGCCTATACCCCTTAAACACCTTAAAGACAGCTCCTTTCCACCATTAAAACACTTGCCTACTTCCATTCTACCAAGTCAAGCTCCTTCGTGTGTTAAAAATCCAATCTTTGTATTAAAAATCCCTCCTTTACTTCATTTAACCCTAGATCCAAGCTCTACAAGCACCCCACCACTTACGCACCTCCCCTTACCTTGGCCGAACCTCCTTGCCCTAAAGATCCCACCTTTAACTACAAAAACTCTTAAAGATTCCACCTTTGTGCTAAAAATCCCATCTTTTGTTTATATTCAAGTTAAAAATATGCATATACGTATTATACTTAGTTCGCGATGAGATCGAGGTGTAAAAGAGGCTCTTGGTGTTAAAGATTCTACCTTCAAAAGTTTGGTAGAGTATAACTCTAAGGTGAGCGATTCTCAATCACATTTGGTTAACCATTATGTTTTGGCTACATTATGTATGCTTCTTTGTGATAGTTTGCATAGTGAAAACTTGTTAGTGGTTATGAAAAGTTAACATGTTAGTATGAAAAGTTAGTAATGAGAGGTTGGTTGGTTAATTTGCTAAGAAATGTTAAAGTTAGTGTGAAAAAGTAATTAGCATGATTATATAATTTTTAAGGAATTTAAAATGTGACGTTTTATGGTTAATAAAGTTGAAAAGTAATAATGATGACAACTTGATGTGATTTGATGGTTAATAAAATTAAAAAGTAATTACTTATGTAATAAAGTTGAAAAGTAATAATGATGACAACTTGATGTGATGATGTCATTATGTAATAATTTGATGGTTAACACTTATGCTGATGATTGTTAATGGGTGTTAATGATGTGTTAAACCCATATAAGTTGGATTATATGGTGATTGATTAAGTCTCATTCCAAATCAAAACTAAACTGAATATTTTATTAATTAAATATTAAGTGAAAAATAAAAGTTCGAATTTGATATCCGACTTTTTATAGAAATGAAATTAAGGTCATTACGATAAATTTTTCTAAAAGAAAGAAATTGATTTGACAAAGCTAAAGACAATTTGTGGCGTGTTAAAGTTTTAAAATTGAAAATAAATCACATTCAATTTAATAGAAAAGTGAAGTTTGGTTTGTTGTACTAGTGAAGTTTAGTGCATTTCGGGACCCGAAATTGGATTTTTATGAAATGGGCTATTTCTAATTTATTAAAAATAGAGATAAATTACACAATAAATTTTTTAAAAGTGATTTGGATTGAATATACTAAGTTTTGAAAAGATAAAAAGCTATTTTATGAAATCGCACTAGTGCATTTCGTGACCCGAAATTGGATTTTTATGAAATGGGCTATTTCTAATTTATTAAAAATAGAGATAAATTATGACAAATCATAATAAACTTTTTAAAACTGATTTGGATTGAATATACTAAGTTTTGAAAAGATAAAAAGCTATTTTATGAAAATGAGTTATTTTAGCAACGTTGTTTGCAATGAGTTTATGGAACATGTTGAACTAAAAAGGTTTTGATATAACCAATTTTATCGAAAGGTTTCGAAAACATATCTAAAGGATTAAAAATGATGTTTTTAAGATATTTTTGGGATCTGAAAAATATTGTAACAAAGTTAAGTTTTCCAATTAATGAATTAAATTGGAGCTGAACGAGAGTTAATTTGGTGATAATTGAGATGAGTCTCTGTGGACGAAGTGTAACGACCTAGGGATTTTCGACTCAGAAAATTGACACAAATACCAATGTCGACTATTTAGACATCAGAAATACTGGATAGTTAATAGAAAGAAGTTAGAGGGTGAGAATAGATAAAGTAGAACTATTAAATAGAAGAAGAAGAACACAACATCAGAGTAACACGAATCTCACAGCAGAACGAATAAAATATAGTATACAAAATAACATTTGAAACACAAATCTGTATTTGTATATTAGAGTACAACACTTACATCACAGCGAAAATAAACAATAGCTATAAAATGCTATTGAAGCCTCCTGCTCCAAGCTCCATCTAGTGTATCTGTAAATCCCGACTACTTGACTGCCCATACAAATTTTGGGCACCCAAGAGTTTAGGGAAAACAAAACAAAATAAACTCTGGGTTAGTCATGGGGCTGGTGTGAGTAAACTCCAAACTCATGGTTTAACTTTCAAAATTTATTTTTTTCAAAAGAATGATAATCATGAGACCAATCCACACATAAACACGGATGGTTTTTACCTTATGATAACCCAAAACGTTTTTCAAAATCAATACTTTTCTGATATTATAAAAATGTCTAATCACAAATAATTAACAATCTAGTAGAATGCTTGCATCTCACGCTCCACATATATATAGTATACAATCAAAACCGCGTGCGCTTATTGGAGATTGGATTCCGACTATGACAAGGTATGGAACCAACTGCCGATAATGTATCTCTAGAAAGGAATACACTCGGTTAACCAAGAACTCTTGCAACCCGGCCCATACATGACCGACCACTCATTTCTCTTGAGTGTATCGAATATATTGTCACCTATGGTTGCTAGCAACATAACCGTTCCTAGGAGATACAGAAGCGAAAAGAAGTAACAAATATGAATATTCCCTAGATGGTGACAATACACCCTAATGGGGGCGACCCACTTAGCCATGTTGCCTGCCCGATTTTTGTCATTTCCTGGTTGATGAGGCTTGAGGTCATAACGCATCTTTTGGTAGATCACACCTCCATTAACTTTAAATGCCACATCGTCATACCCGCCAAATCACAAATTGATTTCCCCAAAAATACCACGGGTATAAAGCTAAGAGAAACTAATTCCTCCGCCCCCAAACATGGATACGTTTGAAGCGATCAACTTACGTGATCCATTAGATATATTCTGTCATACATTCGTCCATACACGTTTGTCCTGAGACTGGACAAACCGAAGGCACTATCCTATAAACAGAACATCCCTTGCACAAACTCCGTCTTCAATTATATTTATCATATTTGATTCGCAATGCTAATGCCCATACGGAGTGGTTTTCAGAAAATGAACCTGATCCTAGTCTCTCCGTATTGAGACGGAAGAAAATGGTCAAAAACTCTAATAGTCGGTGATTCAACTATCAAAGGAAAACATGTGTACAAACAACGGTATATTTCCAAATGGAAAACTTACCGATCAATCATCAATCAACACTGACCCCCTTTTAAATTAATTTATCATTCAATTCTTCATTTCCCTATTCCCGTTTCCATATATTTGTAAATTCTTATTTTTTAAATTAGAAAACATTGGTTATTAATCATTAGAAAACATTTCCATATTTACTCATATTTCTTATTTTCTATATTAGAAAACATTTCTGATTCTTATTTGGAAAACATTTCCGAAACTCCTTCATTTGGATTTAAACAGATATTTAAATAAAACAGCGCTACGCCGACTCGAACCATTAACACTCATTAACTAAATTCAATTAACTAACATTCCCTATCGAACCTTAACCATCCCTTAGTTAAAAATGAAGTCAATCAAGTTGGGGTATAACTACCTCTCAGACCTTAACTGAACAACATTTCTAACCTCGAAATAGCCAAAGTTCACATTTTAGATCTTCAACAGACTTCCTTACGTCACACTCGAATTCTATTTACGAATCCACTTCTTTTACAGAATTCATTTGATTATAATAATAGTGTTATAATCCTATACTTCCGATATATATATAATAACTTAAATATAACTTTTATTTATTTAATTTGGATAAATAAACAAACAACTAATTTATTAATGAATAAACCTTGATTTAAAACCGGAAAGTAAATAGTACTTTCCTACATTCGATATAGTCAAATTTTAAATGTGTAATTCTCTCTCGAATAATCTATATTCGATAACTATCTTTCGAATAACTATATTCGATAATCTTTTCCGAATAAACCCTATTCTATAACCTCTCCTTCGAGTTAACTATATTCGATAATCTCTCCTTTTCGAATAACTACAATTCGACTAACTCTATTCCAATAAGTAATATTTGATTAAATCTAATTCGATTAACTCTATTCGATCAACTCTAACTCGATTAACTCTAATCGATTAACTCTAATTCGAATAACTAATATTCGATTAACTCTAATTCCTCTCTCATTCAAATTCCTATTTAAATTTCTATTTCACATCCCAAATTTTCTTTTATATATCAATTCAGTTTGATTCCGTATTGTAAAAAAATATTCCATTTCCAAATTCTATTTATACTTTTATTTATAGAATTATTCATATGAAATCTCCACTTTGTTTCTAACACTTAATTCTCATTTATAATTCCCTTTATAAATGCTAAGTTCACATTCTATTTGGAATTTCGGTGTCAAAACCGATTTCTACTTCTCTATATAAGTTCATACTTATATATTCCATTTATCAAACCATAAATATTTTATTTTATTTATAAAAACATTTTTTATAAATTATTCTTCTCTAATTTATCGGTTAGAATAGATTTCTATTTAATTTTACTTTAAATTAATCTTTTCCATTCATCTGTTAAAAACATATTTCTATTTAATATTTATTTTCCATTTATAAAGTTCTATTCGTTTTATACAATACTCCCTTCTATAACTCCTATTTATTTTCTGAATAAATATTCCCTTTATAATTCTATTTATAAATGATTCCAAATATTTCCTTTTCAATTCTATTTGTAAATGTTTTACAAATATTTCCTTTATATAATTCTCTTTATTTCATATAAAATTTTCATTTATACAATTCTATTTATTTTATATAAATAAATTTCCTTTATATAATTCTATTTATTTTATATATAATCCCTTTTCTAATTTTATTTATTTTCCAAAATATTACCTTTTATAATTATATTTATCTCACGTAAATATTTCCTTTTATATAAAATCCAATAATTTTATATAAATATTTTATTTTCAAAATACACTTTGAAAATTCCCTTTTTACATTCTTGTATTTCATATGGTATTTAAAATACCAAATAACTAGACCATTGTTCTTATAATCAATCACAGATTATATATCATATCATATATCACCATATATGAAAATAAACAGTATTATAAATGTGATAGCCCGCCCCGCACCAGCCTGCATTTCCTTCGAAGGTGCGCTGTACACATGCCCGACTAGCACGGAACAGTCGCCAAAGAAAGGAAAGGAGAGAGTGAACTAACAAGGAACCTGTAGAATGTCTCGTAGCGCATGGAACAAAATATAATAATAACATAATCTTGACATAAAACAGGCGAGACAGTGCATAAGCTGAAAACTAAACCAACATAGCAGCGGAAATCCAAATACAGCTTATTACAACTTTCCAAATTACTGTCTCTAAAATAAAAGAAAGCTAAAGTAGAAGATGCACTACTAATGCCCAAGCATCGATCTTTAACAACACAGGGAGAGTATTATATGTATCATACGTGGAAGCCTCCTGCTCGTCTCCGGATCAGCTACCCGTGCATACCCAGCTAACCCGTCTCTAGTCTGCTCGTGAGAGCACCCAGGGTAATAAGAAGAGACATAAAACTCTGGGTCAGACAAAAGTCTGGTATGAGCGATAAGCATCTAAACAGAACAATAACATGCATACTAAACCATGCCTGAACCTGGACCTGCAACCAAAGAGTTAGCACTACGTACCGTACAATACTCTAAGGTGCCACTGAACAAATGGTGTAAAGATAACGAGGTGGGGGTGTGCATGTCATAATGATGGCAAACAAATCAACCATAACAACCATCCTCACATCTCTCACTCAGTGCGTAAAGCATACGATGTCCATCACTGTCAATCACTAGACCCATCATAGTAGTGACGGAGTTCGACTTGTACAACTACTGCTACTACCAAGCTTACCACATGGAGTCATGACCAAATATTTACAAACGACCCCACTTCATTGGTCTATAGCTCTTTAGTCATACCTAGGCCACTGTGGCCCTGAATCCGTTCACGTACTCCCTACACATAGTGATCCAAAGTTATAAACATCGACAACCCCTTAGCACACGTCCCGTAACAAAGCCCAATCATGAAGCCCACTCATTGGTTCCCAACTGGATCCTGAGTCAAAGCTCCTCATTTGGACTTCCTTTGCATCTCGGGATTTGTTCGAATTGGAGTTGGTCTTCAAAAGAGTCGTCGCGTGATAGTAGAAACATTTGGTCATTAGGTTCGGTTCGGTGTATGGGATCCTTCATGCCACATCGGTTCGGTTCGGGTGTCCTCATCTGATTTGGTTCGGTGCTCATAGCTCACGCCTAGGTTCGGTGGTTGCTCTCTCCTAGATGTCCCGATCCGATCCGGTGCTTCGCTCCGATCCCAGCTCCAAGCTTGGTCCTCCGATCTGATCCCTACACCCTTACTTCCGATCCGATCCCTACGCCCTTGCTTCCGATCCGATCCCCTGCGCCCTTGCTTCCAATCCGATCCCCTGCCCAACTCCAATTCTAAGCAAGTTGCCTTCCTTCTCGCCAATTCTCCTTTAGTGCGAGGTTCCGATCCGGTTTGGTTTCTCTGCCCAGTCCACCATCCGATCCGAGCCCCTTATCCCGATTCGATCCGAAACCCTGCACATTTTCCTGCAGCTTTTCCAGCGGCTGTTTTACGCCATACGATAGCGTTTTCGACCAATATAACTATTCTAAACAATCACAAAACATACCATACAGTCATAGCAACATAGGGAATCAACCATAGACATCAAAACAACAACCATAGCATTTAAATTGGATCAAACCTACCCAAAATCCCATATTTTTCCTTAAGCATGTTTAGGCAAAACTAATGATATGATTAGCAAAACTTAATCAAATTAAACAAAATTTCTAACAGAGGTCTAAAACATTATTTAAGGATTTATAAATATTTTTCCAGAATTTATTAATGTATAAATTCGCTAATTACCACTAATCACCCTAATTAACTGTAATTAGTGTCAAAACAATGCTAATCACTCACCTTGGCCACAAATAAAATTTTCAGAACTGAAACCTCGCTGATTTGGGCGAATAATGATGTCTAACAGCAGCTCTAATACTGATTTGGTACTATTTCTCCTTGATTTGATGTCGCTAAGCCTAATCCTTGATTAGAAAGTGATTTGGAGATAGGGATGGCAAAAAAATCCATACCCACGGCTACCCACAGATAAAAGCCGTTATGGGTATGAAACGGATAGCTAAATGGGTACCCGTGGATAAAATAAATGGGTTTTTTTAATATCGATTAATTAATGGGGCGGGTATGGATAGTAAGATATCCATGTCCGCGGGTACCCATGCCATATTGCGTGTTTTTCCAATGCATAAATTATTGTTGTTGGCTTTTGCATATTTGTGCGCATGTTTTTATTGAACAATTTAACTCATCCTATAAAAGTTCTTGCTTGACTCCTCCTCACTGGTTTATATCAATACGTCGCCAAATCTATGCAACGCGTTGCCAAACTACAAGCCAGGTCTAATTTGTTTTTTTATTGGATGTATTTTTAAATAATTTCAATAGACGGTTAAAAAGGAACTGAATAAAATATTATGGATACCCGCGGGTACCCACGAATACCCGCAACTTTTTTAAAACCTGTTTAATGGATACCCATGTGGGTATGGGGCGGGCACGAGGCAAAAAATTACCAAATGGGGCGGGTGATGGGGGATACTACCCGTGCCTGCCCCGCCCCATTGCCATGCCTATTTGGAGATGTTTCTAGATGTTGGCGGCCATTGTTAGATTGAAGAGAGGGTTTGTGGCGGCTGGAAAATGTGTGAAAAACTGAAATCCTAACCCTAGCAGCCCTCAAATACCTCTAATCACGAAATCCTCCATTGGGCCTAGCTGTTAATCACCCGGTTAAGCCCAATTAAGCTGTTTTTCACCATTTGAAACTTGTTTCAGCCATATCTCCCAAACGGTAAGTCCGTTTGGCTAATGTGACCACTCTACGGAATTGTAAACCATCATCCAGAGCCAATGGAAGTGGTTTTAGGTCAAAAATCCTTTCCAATCAAAAGTTATGGCCAAACACTATCGGCTAGGGGCAAAACGGTCATTTAAAAATCGACAAAAATCGTGAACATGGGAAATGATCCCAATAGTCGTCTCCCAAAGTTACATGACCATACGACTTCGTATGTGAAAGAAATAAATATTCTATGATCCTTCGATACGTAGAATGTGGGTCGTTACATTCTCCCCCCCCCCCCCCCCCTTAAGAAATTTCGTCCCCGAAATTCCTTAATCCAAAACATACAAGTGATCCCGCATGCCTACCAATCATATATAGCAATCAAACATGCAAAACAGACAAAACAAACTTGTCCTAGCATGCGGAAAGACTAAATCGAAACTGAAATCTTACCAGGCGAAGAGTTCTGGATACGTCTTCCTAATGCTCTCCTCTGTCTCCCAAGTACAGTCATTCTCATTCTCGCCCCACTGAACTTTGACTAGATTCACCGCTTTTCTTCGAAGTTGCTTCGTATCGTTCCCAACAATACACATAGGCTTGTTGTTCCCAACCGCCTCGGGTTCAACCTCGATATCATCCAACTGATCAGGTGAAATAGTCACATCTGGGTCGTGTACGAACTTCCTTAACTGAGAAACATGAAATACGTTGTGAACTCCTGCCATCTTCTCTGCTAACTCAACTTTGTATGCCAAATTCCGAATTTGCTCAAGAACTGGGAATGTACCAACAAATCTTGGTGCTAACTTGCCTCTCCTGCCGAATCGTATCACGCTCTTCAACGGAGAAATCTTGTAACAACCCGGATTTTTACAACATGCTAAGATAAGAATCAAGGCAGAATTTAATTATAAAATCTGAATCAGGAGAAACGGGTTGCGCCATTGCGTTCGTCTCGGAAAAATACGCGAAATAGAGCCCGAGTTTTCGAAAATCGGAGTATGTATGACCAAGTTATGGCCCGTCAAAGTTTTCAAAAAATTTCAAGTTCAAAAACAGTTCAAATTTTAATTCAGAATTCAAATTCAGCCAAGCAGAACAGGCGGGAAAAATTCCCGCCACCCCCAAGTCGACTGGGGAGTCGACTTGGGAGTCGACACACCCCAGGTGGTGTCGACTGCCCAGTCGACACCCCTGTCGACTTGGGTGGTCGGCCAGTTTGGCCTCGGTGCACCTGACTTGTTCCTCAAGACATGTTTGGAGGCTTGTGACGGATTTTAAAGGCTCAGATCTATCCTAGGGTTAATCTAAGGGCCTAAACTACTCCTAATCTCTATAAAAAGACCCCTAAGCCTACCCTAAACCCTCACAAATCACTCATGCCATGAAGTGCCGCCCAAATGCCAAGTGATCATGGCCTCCATCTCCAATTCCTAGAGACTATGCATTCAAATCGGGTTCAAATCAAAAGGTGCAAGCTTCCTATGTCAAATCGAGGGTAGATCAACGTTGCTACGCAAATTTCATGACGATTCTTCAACAATGGAGCCACCTTTCTTCGTCAAGACGATTCATGCTCCTAGCCCTCTTGCCACGCTATGTAAGTTCTAGCTACTTGTAGATTCTAACGGTGGTTCTAATGTGACATGGAATACAATGCGATGAAACATAAGTATGCTGGTCTATGTGAACCTAATTTTGCCCCTTTTTCAATAATCTATGACCTTGGGCTAAGTTTTAGCGACTTAATCATGCCACTCATGTTATGTTTAACCTAGTTTATCTTGCAAGTTTGAATCTTTATCTATGGAATGTTGGCATGAACCTTTGGGAACCATTTGACTTGTGAAACATTGGCAAAGACTTGACTTTGGGGCTTATGCATGTAAATGAACCCAAACCCCTTATGTTATCATGCATGTTTGTGGCCAAATTCCCTCATGATACTATGCATGTTTGTGGCCAAATTCCCTTATGATACTATGCATGTTTGTGGCCAAATTCCCTCATGATACTATGCATGTTTGTGGCCAAATTCCCTTATGATACTATGCATGTTTGTGGCCAAATTCCCTTATGATACTATGCATTTTATTGGCCAATCCCTTTTTGACATTGTGCATGTTTTGAGGCCAATATGTTGCATAGTACCCTTACTATGTTGACTCGCTTTTACTTGGGTTGGAAACACGATTTGGGGTAGGCTAGACGTGCGTGATTATGACATGATAATTTGACATGGGATTTCATGAAAATATGGCACTCATGATACACCTAAATGTGGACATGACATGTGGGGTAAACATGGGACTTGAAACTAGACACGTATGGGTTGTAAGTGTAATATGACACTAGACCAAACATGAAAGTGGCCAACTCGAGGTTGGGTTGAGTTTGTAGCATAAATCTACCCGGACCCGCCCGGCTTAACTAGTGGCTACAAACAATAGGACCCAATGTGAGTAGTTGGTCATATAGCACTTAAAACCCGAGGTTAGACTAGGTTGTAGTGTAAAGCTACCCGGACCCGCCCGGCTTAACTAGTAACCACAACAAAGTCTAATGTGAGAGGTTGGGGTGCATTAATCTAATTAATGCCACATGAAAAGGTTAAGTAATTTTGACTAATGACGCTTAACCGATATGACACGAATGGGTAGGTTAAGTTAAACTGGACTTGATTTCTTAATGACACTTAACCATATAAGACAATTAGGGGATGGGGTTAAGTAATTTACACTTAACTAGTCCGACTTGGTAATTAGATGGGGTTAAGTAACCTACACTTAACTAATCTAAACACGGTAATTAGATGGAGTTGAGTAACCTACACTTAACTAATCTAAACACGGTAATTCGATGGGGTTAAGTTAAACACTTAACCAATCTAAACTTGGTAATTCAATGAGGTTAAGTAACCAATACTTAACCAACTTAACATGATAATTTAATGGGGCTAAGTAACTTATACTTAACCAGTTATACATGATGATTTGATGAGGTTAAGTAACCTATACTTAACCAATCTAATATGAGAACTTGATAGGGTTAAGTCACAAGACCGTTTAAATATACTTAACCATTATAATACGATTAGTGGATGGGGTTAAGTTAAACTATACTTAACCAATCCGGCTCGAAAATCCGATGAGGTTAAGATAATCTATGCTTAACCAATCTAACACGATAATCTGATAGGGTTAAGATAAACAAATACTTAACCAATTTGACTTGATGATTGAATAGGTTTAAGTCATGAGCTTCTTGATATACTTAACCAACTTGTAGGGCTAGGTCTTGGACTTGAATACTTAGCCAAATCTTGACATGATTCGTAGGCAAGTTAAGTCATGAACTTAAATGACAATACCTAACCCATTAGACAAAACCCTAGTTCAGGGGACTAGGTGGAAAACCGGGATTAACAAGGATAACGGGAAAGGAGACTAAGCGGTAAACCTTAGTTTAGGAAACTAAGTAATAATTCTTAGTCAAGGGATTTGGACCAGTTCACAGATAGATGAGTAACCCGATACGGTAGGTCATCGCTTAAACACACGAGGAGGAGCAAATTATCTGACTTAGATAAAGGCTCCAACGAACTGGTGACGAAGCGGTAGCTTCGGGGGACGTGAGGGTACTCTTGGTATTCCTCTGTGAGGTGGCAGATGGTCCATGAAACCTGGCCTCATAGAGGTTAAGGTATGCGGTAGAAGGGCCAAGAGTATGCCTTAGTTGCTATGCGAGCGACCTAAAGACTGGGATGGATTAGCGTGGAGTCGTCGATTCTTGTTTTTGCCCTGGATAGCGCGTCGTCGACTACCTACCATCTTTAGTCAATCGTGTACGAACGGAAAGGCAGAGAACCCCCAACAGACCATGCTCTTGCTATCGAGTCATGGGTGAGGTTGGCCAATAGGAAAGTGGGGCATAGTGGGGCCGGGATGTAGTTCTCATACATGATTTTTCTTGGATTGCCTTTCAGTAGTTGAGGGAGGGGTCACGTGGGACCATAGCCACGGATACAAAAACAGACCTTGATATCTGCATCGGCAGATGACTTAAAGCTCCCGACCGAGTTCCGTATTTCTTGATTTGCCCTAGCACGGAACTCAGATGGCACATTGAGATACATGTGCATCTAGACATGGAAAACGATTCACGATACATACGTGGGATAAAGGGCGTAGTTGACGGGTGGCATAATCCCTAGTGGCCCTAGGTGGCTTGAACCCATACCGAGACACAAAAATGCTCATTAGGTAGCATAATCCCTAGTGGTCCTAGGTGGCATAAATCCTAAGTGGACACGCGATAGTTCATGGTAAGAGAACATAATCAGATCAAGGGTAGCAGTCCAAAACGACTTCAAGGATAAAATGGTACTACGTTGAGGTAGTATAGATTTACATGGGAAAGCCCGTACGGCCTACGGCAAAGGACTGAACTTATACATGGAAAGAGACATACGAGTTGGGAAAACCTACATATGCTATATATTAGGTTGACATGGACCATTACATGACATTGGGCAAGGGACATTCATAGTTAACACATGACGCGGGTTGAGATACTAGTACGAGAGGTGCAGAGCAAATATACATGATAAATACCGTGGGATGTTAGACATGTTGGTACTATACTTGATAGAAACCTGACGATGTGATACCTTGATTTATCTTGACACCATAGTTTATCATGATACCTTAGTTTATCTTGCTACAGTAGTTCATCCAGTTCTCTTGGTTTAGCTTATCTATCTTGTCGTCATCCTTATGTTTACTTTCAGTTTATGCATGTCATGTTACCTTTACCTGTTTTTATGCTGGAAGTAGATAGGACTTACCAGTCTTTATGACTGACCCCGTTTTCTTCCGCCTCTTTGTCTTCCGTTTCTCCCCCCAGGTTTTCAGGGAGGGAATGATGTTGTTTAGTTCGGACCTCTTATGCTTGAAGGTCATCATGTATAGCTTGGTCTTCTCTTGGCTATGGCTGCTTCACCGCTTTATTTTGGGAAATAATTTATGAAAAGGTTTTATGCTTCTTTACTATTGCAAGACAGGTTTTGATGTATTCTGATGTAAAAGGCTTTAGACCTTATTTTATAAGGTAATGAAATTTGTTTTACTTCCGCTGTTTTATATATGTTCTGTCTTGTAATATTTCTGTGCATGTTTACCTCGATAATGCTTCACCAAACCTAGTGCATTCCCTTTGTGAGTGACCCTAGCGGAGGTGGGGTGTTACATTTGGTATCAGAGCAGAAGGTTACCAGACTGGGCAAAAGTTTTTAAAACCTTCTGAAAAACTATTTGAGAAACCGTTTACAAAGAAGCATTTTTCAAGAAAAGTTTTTAAAGGCTATTCCCCAAAAGCCATTAGCACTATCCTTTGTTTCCTTTATTGAACCTCTTTCCTTTCTTTCCTCCATCTGTAGTCACAGTAGTTTTAACTGCGACTAATCCTTGTCTGGCTACGTAAGTGTTTTCCCGTGCGATGGAGGAAGTTCTCGAGAGACCTGTTACCGAAATTATAAGAAAGGATAATAAGAGCAAGGATTAAGGACACGGACTTAGGGATAAGCAACTTGTTGGTATGGCTTGATCCACAAAGGAAGATAAGGACGAGATCAGCAAGAAGGCAATCGTATGCCATCACTAGCGTACCTAAGAGGAATGGTACCGTTTCTGTTAGAGGTTTAGCCTTTCTTTTCTATCATCCCGTCCAGACTTTGTTTTGATCATCGCATCATTTAGGTCTGCTTCGATATTTAAGTCTCTGCACCTTAGTACTAGCATGGTAGAAGATCCCACTTTTGTCCCAAAATCTGGTTGGAGATCGGTCCATTTATTCATGACTTGTTTGGAATTGACAGTGTAAATGCCAAGTGTTGAGATTAGAAGCAATGCTTCTATTGTTGAGCTATGGATGGATTCTAGGGATGAAGTGGTTATCCAGTAAGGGATGCCATTCTCGGTTTTGAAAGGAGGGTAGTTAAACTCTTAACTTGCCTTGGTAATACCCTCGAAGTCTCGTGTAACCTTTTTGGGTTCTGTCATGGTTAGTTACCTAGAATCTCTTGATGCATTTATCGGAAATCTCTGGTCCGATCGAGTAATGTTCGCCAATAAGGCGGATGGTTCATTCTGCTTAAGCATGAGGCTGTAGGAATCACCCTAGTAAGTATACTGGGTAACATGGACTGGCATCGGTAAACGAGATCCAGAATTCACTAGTGAATTTTGGAGAGCTTGCATGAGTACGCAGATATGGTCGAGCCAAGTATACTAGGGAAAGAATAAGTGAAAGTGGAACGAGAGGCGATAATGAAATGAGTTCCGACTCATACCTTGGAAATAGGAATCAAGGAGCTATGAAATCATGAAGTCAAAGGCGGTCAAGGCACAATGGAATTAAGCTCATGTAAATGCGGCTTAGACGCGCGCATCACGTCTCTTTTTAAGAGTATATCGTTGATCCATGGTTCTCCTGTAGAGCTTGCTTGCATACTATCGCTTGGTGGATATCCTCTCGGTCATGTTTCTGTTGCAAACCCCATAAGGAGTTTGTCTTGTTTATCTTCTCGATCCTATCTTGGGAACCTTAGATAGAACCCTATGGATGTAAACATGTATTTGAAACATGTTATGATTGATATGGTTGCAAATGGTTGCAAGTGGTTGCTCGTGGATGCGCGAATACACGTTAGATACTAGATTGACGCACTCACATTTTGCATTGCATATGCACGAGTATTTATACTTGTTTATGGATGAAATTGAATATGTTATCATGTGGATGTTGCATGTGGATGAATGTTTGTGCACGCATGTAGTGTTTATATGACTAGGACTATTTGCATACATGTTGGACTCATGGCACTAAACATATTTTGCATTAGAAAGATCATTCAGGCCTGATCATTAGCATTAGCTAAGGAACATATACACACACTTTCTGCATGTGTTCATAAAGCATTAGGAGTCTTTTAAGGACCATGGTTGCCTGTGGATGATGTTTTGAGTAGATGGATGATGGATGGTAGGATACGTTCTTCCTAACTTGGAGATTTCGGGGACGAAATCCTTTAAGTTGGGGAGAATGTAACAATCCGGATTTTTACAACATGCTAAGACAAGAATCAAGGCAGAATTTTATTATAATATCAGAATCAGGAGAAACGGGTTGCGCCATTGCGTTCGTCTCGGAAAAATACGCGAAATAGAGCCCGAGTTTTCGAAAATCGGAGTCCGTATGACCAAGTTATGGCCCGTCAAAGTTTTCATAAAATTTCAAGTTCAAAAACAGTTCAAATTTGAATTCAGAATTCAAATTCAGCCAAGCAGAACAAACGGGAAAAAATCCCGCCACCCCCAAGTCGACTGGGGAGTCGACTTGGGAGTCGACACACCCTAGGTGGTGTCGACTGCCCAGTCGACACCCCTGTCGACTTGGGTGGTCGGCCAGTTTGGCCTGGGTGCACCTGACTTGTTCCTCAAGACATGTTTGGAGGCTTGTGACGGATTTTAAAGGCTCAGATCTATCCTAGGGTTAATCTAAGGGCCTAAACTACTCCTAATCTCTATAAAAAGACCCCTAAGCCTACCCTAAACCCTCACAAATCACTCATGCCACGAAGTGCCGCCCAAATGCCAAGTGATCATGGCCTCCATCTCCAATTCCTAGAGACTATGCATTCAAATCGGGTTCAAATCAAAAGGTGCAAGCTTCCTATGTCAAATCGAAGGTAGATCAACGTTGCTACGCAAATTTCATGATGATTCTTCAACAAAGGAGCCACCTTTCTTCGTCAAGACGATTCATGCTCCTAGCCCTCTTGCCACGCTATGTAAGTTCTAGCTACTTGTAGATTCTAACGGTGGTTCTAATGTGACATGGAATAAAATGCGACGAAACATAAGTATGCTAGTCTATGTGAACCTAATTTTGCCCCTTTTTCAATGATGACCTTGGGCTAAGTTTTAGCAACTTAATCATGCCACTCATGTTATGTTTAACCTAGTTTATCTTGCAAGTTTGAATCTTTATCTATGGAATGTTGGCATGAACCTTTGGGAACCATTTGACTTGTGAAACATTGGCAAAGACTTGACTTTGGGGCTTATGCATGTAAATGAACCCAAACCCCTTATGTTATCATGCATGTTTGTGGCCAAATTCCCTCATGATACTATGCATGTTTGTCGCCAAATTCCCTTATGATACTATGCATGTTTGTGGCCAAATTCCCTCATGATACTATGCATGTTTGTGGCCAAACTCCCTTATGATACTATGCATGTTTGTGGCCAAATTCCCTTATGATACTATGCATGTTATTGGCCAATCCCTTTTTGACATTGTGCATGTTTTGAGGCCAATATGTAGCATAGTATCCTTACTATGTTGACTCGTTTTTACTTGGGTTGGAAACACGATTTGGGGTAGGCTAGACGTGCGTGATTATGACATGATAATTTGACATGGGATTTCATGAAAATATGGCACTCATGATACACCTAAATGTGGACATGACATGTGGGGTAAACATGGGACTTGAAACTAGACACGTATGGGTTGTAAGTGTAATATGACACTAGACCAAATATGAAAGTGGCCAACTCGAGGTTGGGTTGAGTTTGTAGCATAAATCTACCCGGACCCGCCCGACTTAACTATTGGCTACAAACAATAGGACCCAATGTGAGTAGTTGGTCATATAGCACTTAAAACCCGAGGTTAGACTAGGTTGTGGTGTAAAGCTACCCGGACCCGCCCGGCTTAACTAGTAACCACAACAAAGTCTAATGTGAGAGGTTGGGGTGCATTAATCTAATTAATGCCACATGAAAAGGTTAAGTAATTTTGACTAATGACGCTTAACCGATATGACACGAATGGGTAGGTTAAGTTAAACCAGACTTGATTTCTTAATGAAACTTAACCATATAAGACAATTAGGGGATGGGGTTAAGTAATTTACACTTAACTAGTCCGACTTGGTAATTAGATGGGGTTAAGTAACCTACACTTAACTAATCTAAACACGGTAATTAGATGGGGTTGAGTAACCTACACTTAACTAATCTAAACACGGTAATTCGATGGGGTTAAGTTAAACACTTAACCAATCAGAACTTGGTAATTCAATGAGGTTAAGTAACCAATACTTAACCAACTTAACATGATAATTTAATGGGGTTAAGTAACTTATACTTAACCAATTATACATGATGATTTGATGAGGTTAAGTAACCTATACTTAACCAATCTAATATGAGAACTTGATAGGGTTAAGTCACAAGACCGTTTAAATATACTTAACCATTATAATACGATTAGTGGATGGGGTTAAGTTAACCTATACTTAACCAATCCGGCTCGAAAATCCGATGAGGTTAAGATAATCTATGCTTAACCAATCTAACACGATAATCTGATAGGGTTAAGATAAACAAATACTTAACCAATTTGACTTGATGATTGAATAGGGTTAATTCATGAGCTTCTTGATATACTTGACCAACTTGTAGGGCTAGGTCTTGGACTTGAATACTTAGCCAAATCTTGACATGATTCGTAGGCAAGTTAAGTCATGAACTTAAATGACAATACCTAACCCATTAGACAAAACCCTAGTTCAGGGGACTAGGTGGAAAACCGGGATTAACAAGGATAACGGGAAAGGAGACTAAGCGGTAAACCTTAGTTTAGGAAACTAAGTAATAATTCTTAGTCAAGGGATTTGGACCAGTTCACAGATAGATGAGTAACCCGATACGGTAGGTCATCGCTTAAACACACGAGGAGGAGCAAATTATCTGACTTAGATAAAGGCTCCAATGAACTGGTTGACGAAGCGGTAGCTTCGGGGGACGTGAGGGTACTCTTGGTATCCCTCTGTGAGGTGGCAGATGGTCCATGAAACCTGGCCTCACAGAGGTTAAGGTATGCGGTAGAAGGGCCAAGTGTATGCCTTGGTTGCTATGCGAGCGACCTAAAGACTGGGATGGATTAGCGTGGAGTCGTCGATTCTTGTTTTTGCCCTGGATAGCGCGTCGTCGACTACCTACCATCTTTAGTCAATCGTGTACGAACGGAAAGGCAGAGAACCCCCAACAGACCATGTTCTTGCTATCGAGTCATGGGTGAGGTTGGCCAATAGGAAAGTGGGGCATAGTGGGGCCGTGATGTAGTTCTCATACATGATTTTTCTTGGATTGCCTTTCAGTAGTTAAGGGAAGGGTCACGTGGGACCATAGCCACGGATACAAAAAACAGACCTTGATATCTGCATCGGCAGATGACTTAAAGCTCCCGACCGAGTTCCGTATTTCTTGATTTGCCCTAGCACGGAACTCAGATGGCACATTGAGATACATGTGCATCTAGACATGGAAAACGATTCACGATACATACGTGGGATAAAGGGCGTGGTTGACGGGTGGCATAATCCCTAGTGGCCCTAGGTGGCTTGAACCCATACCGAGACACGGAAACGTTCATTAGGTAGCATAATCCCTAGTGGTCCTAGGTGGCATAAATCCTAAGTGGACACGCGATAGTTCATGGTAAGAGAACATAATCAGATCAAGGGTAGCAGTCCAAAACGACTTCAAGGATAAAATGGTACTACGTTGAGGTAGTATAGATTTACATGGGAAAGCCCGTACGGCCTACGGCAAAGGACTGAACTTATACATGGAAAGAGACATACAAGTTGGGAAAACCTACATATGCTATATATTAGGTTGACATGGGCCATTACATGATATTGGGCAAGGGACATTCATAGTTAACACATGACGCGGGTTGAGATACTAGTACGAAAGGTGCAGAGCAAATATACATGATAAATACTGTGGGATGTTAGACATGTTGGTACTATACTTGATAGAAACCTGACGATGTGATACCTTGATTTATCTTGACACCATAGTTTATCATGATACCTTAGTTTATCTTGCTACAGTAGTTCATCCAGTTCTCTTGGTTTAGCTTATCTATGTTGTCGTCATCCTTATGTTTACTTTCAGTTTATGCATGTCATGTTACCTTTACCTGTTTTTATGCTGGAAGTAGATAGGACTTACCAGTCTTTATGACTGACCCCGTTTTCTTTTGCCTCTTTGTCTTCCGTTTCTCCCTCCAGGTTTTCAGGGAGGGAATGATGTTGTTTAGTTCGGACCTCTTATGCTTGAAGGTCATCATGTATAGCTTGGTCTTCTCTTGGCTATGGCTGCTTCACCGCTTTATTTTGGGAAATAATTTATGAAAAGGTTTTATGCTTCTTTACTATTGCAAGACAGGTTTTGATGTATTCTGATGTAAAAGGCTTTAGACCTTATTTTATAAGGTAATGAAATTTGTTTTACTTCCGTTGTTTTATATATGTTCTGTCTTGTAATATTTATGTGCATGTTTACCTCGATAATGCTTCACCAAACCTAGTGCATTCCCTTTGTGAGTGACCCTAGCGGAGGTGGGGTGTTACAAATCTTGACAAACACCAAGTTGCCAATGGAGAACTTTAATTCTCTTCTCCTTTTATCAGCATAACTCTTCTGCCTATCTTGGGCAGCCTTCATTCGCTGTTGGATAACCTTAATCTTAGCTGAAGTTTCTCTTATCACATCGGGTCCAAGCACAAACTTCTCACCAATTTCTACCCAACATGACGGTGAGTTACACGGTCTTCCATACAAAGCTTCAAACGGAGCCATACCAATACTGGATTGATAACTATTACTATATGCAAACTCTACTACATGCAAATGGTCATCCCATGATCCACCAAAAATCCAATATGCAAGCTCTCAAGAGATCTTCTAACACTCTATTCACCCTCCATGTCTGTCCGTCGGTTTGAGGGTGATATGCGGTACTGAGATGTAGTTCTGATCCTAACGCCTCTTGTAATCTCTTCCAAAATCCACTAGTGAACAACGGATCTCGATCACTCACAATGCCTTTGGGTATTCCATGAAATCTCACTACCCACTTTATATATAGTTCCGCTAATTTAGCTGCCGTCCTGTTTGACTTGACGGGAAAAAATCTTGCACTTTTGGTCAATCGGTCTATAATCACCCAAATGCTATCATGGCCCGATCTAGCCCTTGTTAACCCATCAATGAAATCCATTGACACTTGTTCCCATTTCCATTCTGGAATTTCTAATGGTTGCAACAAACCACTAGGCTTCTTTTGCTCAGCTTTAACTAGCTGGCAATTCATGTATTTGGATATAAATTTCCCAACGTCTCTTTTCATCCCTTCCCAGTAGTAGGTCTGCTTCATGTCTCGGTACATCTGGTTACCACCGGGGTGTATAGTCAATTTTGAGTGATGATATTCTCTAAGCACTTCTTCTCTCAATCCATTGACATTGGGTACAACTAGTCTACCATTCTTTCTAAGCCATTGATTGACATTGAAAAATGTTTATTCTATGCTCTTATATTTTATCTTTTGTAAATAAATAAATGATACTTTGGTTACTTTTGTATGTTTTTACAGGATGTCAAGCGTTGCCTCCTTCAATTCAAATCAAAGGCCAACTACAAGAAAGAGCTACTTCCTCACATCAAATTCATTTCAATTGCAAAAGAAGTAGTAGCTCACTGGTAAAGGCATAGGAATTGGTGCTGAGAGACCTGAGTTCGAACCCCATCAAGCTCACTTTTTGCCAAAGAAACGGAGCGCGTTCACACTGGCCCTTTGCTTTGTGAAATATCTGGATTAGTGTTATGTTATATATATATACACATATTCATGTGTATGTATTTATGATGTGCACCAATTAACATTTCAGCAATAGCCATATTCTTGTCATGGAATTAAATTCAAATCATTCAATTTCAATTAGAAGAATTTCTGATTGAATTGTTGCCACGAAGAAAAATCAATTTTGAAGATTTTATCTTATATTGCCTTTGGAGTCTGATAAGCGTCCTTGTTTGGAAGAATTAATTAGATGCAATCTTCTATCAATCAATTAGCCACATGGGAGAATTGAAAGATATGGAAAATATTTACCATGATATGTCCAGATTTTCTCCAATCAAGTTAGTCAAGGAAGGCAAGAGATATTCATGAATGAGGAGGCCCATTTATTCATAGACCTAATTAGGTTTTTCCCATTCTCATCTATAAATATGTGATTGTAACCATTGTAAAAATTCATTCATTCTTCTGTACTCTCTTTCAGTCTTAATAAAGCTTTCTTTTCTTTAGTTCTGCATTTTATTTTCATGGCATATTGTGTTGTCTAGTCAATTAGATTTGCTAGAACACAATTTGCTATTGCTTCTATTTTTCTTACTAGTGATTGACCGTCTGATTAGATTCAGCGGTAATCCTAGTTTTTGTTTTCAGTTGTTGATTTCTTCTCTGCAATTTTATTTCCAGTGTTCTACTTTATTTTAATCATTGAATTTATTACAGATCCGATTAGATTCGAATCTGTAGTGAATTTAATTGCATCTTTTATTCGTAGTTTCAGTTTTTATTTTGCTTTGCGAAAAAAAATCAACCTCCAGCTTCGTCTAACACGCCCAAGAAAAAATAAATAATAATTTTTAATTAAACCTCCCTGTGTTCGACCTGTATGCTACACGCCTGTATGCTTGCAGAATTTATTACAAATGTCACGCTTTTCTAATTCATAGACTAGCGTCGATCAAGTTTTTGGCGCCGTTGCCGAGGAGGCAATATTGAATTTTATTGTTTGTTTAATTTCTGATTCGTGTTAGTTTTTGTTATTTTTTCTTTTTTTAATTTTTGTTTGATTTTGTTTCAAAAAAAAAAGATCTTGCCATTTTCTCTTTTATTCCTTTCCCCTTTTCTATTCTTTTCCTTTTACATTTTTTTCCCTTTCTTCTTCTGCAATAAAAGAAAAAAAAAACAATAAACAAAATCCTTTTCTAATTCCTTTCTTTATTCCCAAATTTTCTGTATATTTCTTCCCTTTGCAAATTTCCCTTCTGTCTACCTTCCCTCACTTCTACAACGTTCATCCCTTTCACCTCCCCAAATCCCTACTGCTTAACGCAACAATCAGCCCCCGCCACCACAAAACCATCACCACAAATCCACAACTCTTCTTCACTTTCTGATCTGCACAGTCACTATACCACAGTCGTCACCCTAGATCCGCATATACACAGTTTATCCGCAACCACACGCATTTGCCAACCCACAGCAAACCAAGTCTCCAGACCCGAAATCTACCCACATCTTCATCAAACAGCTCCGATAACCCTCTACGAACCTTCTCATCACCATAACGCTACCTCAAGGAATCACCCAACTCTAAACTTCCAACTGCCTTAACCCCTCCATACTCCACCCGTATCGCCAAGAACAATTGGCATCTGTCCAAAACTCGCCCATCCACCTGAGATTCACACTCAAACCGAACCCATAAATTCCATCAACAACCTCCCATACTTCATCACCTGAACACCCAAAAATCCCAAATCTCAATTGCGATTTTCAAAAAGCCTAGAAACCGCGAGGAATTGAAGCCTTCATCTGCGCAATTCACAGATCATCACATGAAGAATCGACGTCCCCAGTTTGAATACTTCACCAATTCGAAGAAGATCCGATTCGAACTCGATTTAAACTCTCCGATTTTTTAATTGGATCGGATAAAAAAATAGGAAGAGAAGTGATCGATTTAAACTCTCGATTTGCGTAGAAAGAAATTAATATTTACCTCATCCTTATAACTCGTATTTTTTTATTTTCTTTGTTGGGGCGATTGTTTTCGGATTTGTAAAGAATAGGTGAATTGTTTCTATATAACGAAGGGACGTGAGTCTTACATTTGACTGTATCTTTGGGTAATTTTATTTGTTTCTATTTGTTTGGAATGCAATTGTAGTGAGTGGGTTCCGAATTTTGAGTACCTAATCATTTTTGATGCACTAGGCTGTTTTTGTTTGGTGAGTCTTAGCTTGTTGCTAGTTTTCCTTGGTTAATTTATTTTATTTTCCTTGTTGCCTATTTGTGGTCTTCCAAAAAAAAAAAAAGAGAATTTTTCAAAAACAGGTACAGCTGAAATTTAAAAAAAAAAAGATCGTAAAAAAAAAAATTTCGGGCTCCTAGCCCAAACCCGTGCCGCAGCGCAGTCAAGCAATTAATTGAAGGGGACAACAACAGAAAACAGCGGACGATTCAGATGGGTTGGAGCGGTTGCACACCAAGTGGGGTGTGAACGCGCTAGCGCTTCCCAAATTCACTGGAGGACTGCCGATCAAGGTGAAAACTTTTAAAACTCTACAGGTGCTCTGCTGCAAAAAGGAAAAAATATAGACAATTGTTGTAAAAAATTTCTGCAGGGGCAGCGGCTTTGAATGTACAATTTTTAATTATTTTGTGTGATTGTTGTTATTTCTGCATTTTTATTCATTCTGTTAAGGGCAATACCCCAATTCACATAAGGTGAGGGATTTCATCACCCTTTTCTTAGCCCACAAATTGCATCTCATCGTAGAATCTGACTAAAAATAACGGTTAGACATTGGACTTAAGGGAGTCACGGGCTCATTTAGGGCTTAATTATATTGTGATAGTTGATTCATTCGGAACGAATTATTTCTTGGTGTCTAGACTACGGCAGAGAAATAACCGTTTATAAATATTACGGTGATTCGTAAATATTATATCGGTTGTTACTCTGAAGGTACTTAAACCTTCGGCTGCATTGCTAGGGTGATTCCTGGTGCACCGATAACTCTTGTCCGTTAACTGGCTGAGAAATCTTTTGATCTAAGTAATCAAACGCATCACTTTATAATTTTGGGTTAAGAGCCAATAAGGACAGAAAACTTCATTGTAGTTAATTTCTGTGCTTGCATTTAACAACAAATGAGTGAAAAAAGTGTTAGCCAACAAAATTCTCCTAGGGGTTCTCGAATCAACCAAAATTTTCCAACCGAATTGGATCAAAATCGAGTGAATCAAAACTTTCCAAACTTTGGGGATCAAAATCAAATAAATCAAAATTTTCAAAATCTCAATATCCAAATGGATAGACCCTTGTCTCTTCGTGATCGATGTTATCCTACCAGGACCGTTCAACCATCTGTCATTGTGTTTCCACCAGCTGAAGGAAACAATTTTGAGCTTAAACATTCTTTTATCCAAGGGGTACCAAAATTTACTGGGTCTGAAAATGCTTATGAATTTCTAAGTGAATTTGAATTGTATGCGTCCACAACAAAAATGCAACAATTATCTAACGAATCGATCAAGCTAAGGCTAATTCCATTTGCACTACTTGAAAGCGCTAAAAGATGGCTAAATTCTCTTCCACGACATTCCATAAGAAGTTGGGATGAATTTGTCACTGCATTCTTGAAAAAGTTTTTCCCTTTCCATAAAACTCTAAAAATCCGAACCGAGATAAATCAATTTTGTCAAAATGAGGGGGAAACTTTTTCAGAATACTTTGAGAGATTCAACCAGCTATTATACAGTTGCCCTCATCATGGAATTCTAAAAGATCACTTATGTCAAATTGCATATGAAGGGCTAAACTATCAGACTAGAACTCAACTAGAATCAATGTGTGGAGGAGACTTTATGTCTAAAACAGCCGATGAAGCTTGGCGGTTTTTAGAAGATTATTCTGAAAAGGACATGCAGTGGGAATCGATTCGTGTTCCCATTCGTACTTCTACTAGAGGGGTGCATGTCGTGGACCCAAGTCAAATTCCTTTAGAAAATCAAACTCCTCAAACCGGAGAAGGGTTACCCCAATATTACTCTCAAGACCAAGCCAATGCCATAGCTCAAAATAATCCGTACTCATCCACGTACAACCCTGGTTGGAGGAACCACCCAAATTTTTCTTGGTCGAACCCCAATAATTCGGCTAACCCATCTCACGTACAACCCTTTATTCCCAATCCGAATTACCAAGGTCCACCCCCCAATTCTCAAACCTCTCAAGCTACACCTCAATCCAAACAACCTTATAGGCACCCCAATTTTCAATCATCAAACCAATCATCTCAATCTTCTCAACCGTCACCAGACATTGTGCGTTTAGAAAAACAAATGGAACAAATGATGAATATGATAAAGGAACTAGCGAAAAATAACGAGAAAGGAAAGTTGCCTAGTCAACCTGAGGTGAATCCAAAATATAACTCTCGTACTGTAAATTCTTGTGAGGACGAAAACCATAATCCAGTCAACGCTATTACAACCCTTCGATCTGGAAAGAGGGTTGATAATAACGTGGACGACCCTGACGAACCTCCTAACTCGACCCCAATCCCTAATCTTGATGATCACCCATTGGCTTCGAATGCCAATTCTTCTAAACGTCAAGTTCCCTTAAATGTTGGCAATCCCAACAGTTCTTCTCCCAACGTTGGCAAACCCGACCCACCTTCGAAAATTAATGTTGGCAATCCCAACATTTCATCTTCTACACCCCTACCACCTTCTTCTTCGAATGATGAAACTCATCCCAGAATCGAAAAACCAGTAGCTCCTTTTCCTCATAGACTCAATAATAAGAAGAAAGCTGCAAATTTCGATAAAATCTTGGAAATTTTCAAACAAGTCCGTGTGAACATTCCTCTTTTAGACACCATCGAACAAATCCCTCAATATGCCAAATGTCTTAAGGAATTGTGCACACAAAAACGTGCGACCAATGTCCCAAAAACCGCCTTTCTAACTGCGAATACAAGCTCTGTTCATTCTAATCTTGCCCCAGTCAAGTATAAAGACCCTGGCTGCCCTACGATTGATTGTAAAATAGGAAACACTCACATCTCTCGTGCCCTACTCGACCTTGGTGCCAGTGTCAACCTTCTCCCTTATACTGTCTATCGTCAACTTGGACTAGGGGAGATTAAATCAACAAACATCACACTTCAACTAGCCGATCGATCTGTCAAAAAGCCATTGGGAATTATCGAAGACGTCTTGATACAGATCGAGCAGTTTTACTTCCCTGTCGATTTTATAGTTCTAGAAACAGAGCCTGTCTCAAATCCCAACGTTCAAATACCATTGATCTTAGGACGCCCTTTCTTAGCAACCTCTAATGCTGTCATTAATTGTAGGAATGGTCATCTTCGACTCTCCTTCGGGCACCTAACCATCGAGCTAAACATCTTTAATCTCAACAAACAACCTAGGGATTTTGAGATCGATGAAATTGACATGATTCAAACCACAGTTGATGAAACCTCAAGTGACACTTCTGAAGCCCTGAAAATGTGTCTTGACCATTTCAACCCTGATTTCGACGAACTCGAATACATTTCTGAACTAAACAAAATTCTTGACTCCGACACTTCGCCACCTGAATCTAACCAAGGAATGTTGACCAATGTTGACACACAAGAACTTCCTAAGTTAGACCTCAAACCCTTGCCACCAGACCTTAAGTATGCCTACCTAGACTCTTCAAAAACTTTTCCCGTAATCTTGGCTTCCGATCTTACCAAGGACCAAGAAGAAAAACTTTTGGATACCTTGCGGGAAAATAAAGACGCCTTGGGGTGGGAAATTAGCGATATAAAAGGAATTAGCCCATCAATTGTGGAACATCGCATACATTTAGTTGATGAGGCTAAACCCACCCGTGAGGCTCAAAGGCGATTAAACCCAAACATGAGAGAAGTGGTCAAGGAGGAGATAATCAAATGTCTAAACAATAACATCATCTATCCCATCTCTGACAGTACTTGGGTGAGTCCGGTACAAGTTGTACCAAAGAAGTCGGGAGTCACAGTGATCAAAAACGACAGTAACGAACTCGTCCCAACAAAAATCAAAACCAAATGGCGTGTGTGCATCGACTATCGAAAGCTTAACTCAGCCACACGAAAAGACCATTTTCCCTTGCCTTTTATTGACCAAATGCTCAAACTCTTAGCGGGACATGAGTACTACTGTTTTCTCGATGGATACTCTGGCTATAACCAAATTCATGTTGCTTTAGAAGATCAACATAAGACCACCTTTACTTGTCCCTTTGGAACCTTTGCTTATCGTCGCATGCCTTTTGGTCTTTGTAATGCCCCCGCGACTTTCCAAAGGTGTATGATGAGTATTTTCTCTGATATGGTGGAAGAATTCTTGGAAATATTCATGGACGATTTTTCAATATATGGATCATCTTTTTCCCAATGTCTCACTCATTTAGAACTCGTCCTTAAGCGTTGTAAGGAGAAATCACTTGTGCTTAATTGGGAGAAATGCCACTTTATGGTAAAAAGGGGGATAGTTCTAGGTCATGTCGTCTCCAAAGATGGCCTAGAAGTCGATAAATCCAAAATCGATTTGATTGCTAATTTACCTCCTCCTAAGTCTGTCAAAGATGTTCGCTCATTTCTTGGCCATGCAGGATTCTATAGAAGATTCATTAAGGATTTCTCGAAGATTTCAAAACCTCTCTCGAATTTACTTGCCAAAGACGTAAAGTTTGAATTTTCCAATGATTGCAAAACATCTTTTGAAACTCTTAAATCACTCTTGACCACAACTCCCATCATTCAACCTCCTGATTGGACTCAACCCTTTGAACTTATGTGCGACGCTTCTGACTTTGCAATTGGAGCCATCTTGGGTCGGCGAATTGATAAACTCCCTCGAGTCATTTACTACGCTAGCAAAACCTTAAACGAGGCCCAATTGAATTACTCGACTACTGAAAAGGAATTTTTGGCAGTTGTCTTCGCTCTTGAGAAATTCAGACCATATCTCATAGGATCCAAAGTCATAGTTTACACTGACCATGCTGGCCTACGATATCTGCTTTCTAACAAGGATGCCAAGGCCCGCTTGATTCGTTGGATCCTTCTTCTTCAAGAATTCGATATAGAAATACGAGATAAAAAGGGTTCTGAAAATGTCGTAGCTGATCACCTCTCTCGAATTGTGCACGAAAATGATAACGACACCCAAATCGATGACTATTTTCCTGACGAACAACTCCTTTCGATCTCTAACACCCCTTGGTACGCTGACATTGTGAATTATCTTGTCACACAACAAATGCCCGCTGAATGGTCGAAACAAGATAAACAAAAATTTCTCTCGAAAGTTCGAAACTTCTATTGGGACGACCCATATCTTTTCAAATACTGTCCAGACCAAATCATTCGAAGGTGTGTGCCCGATCATGAACACCAAAGTATTCTCTCCTTCTCACATGACCATGCTTGTGGCGGTCATTTTGGAGCAAGAAAAACTGCTGCAAAAGTTTTGCAAAGCGGTTTTCATTGGCCCACACTCTTCCGTGACGCTTTCGAATTTTGCTCTAAATGTGAACAATGTCAAAGAACAGGTCGAATCACTAAGCGAAACATGATGCCTCTCAACCCCATTTTAGTGATTGAGTTATTCGATGTTTGGGGCATCGATTTCATGGGACCATTCCCTAATTCATTTGGGAATCTTTACATCTTACTTGCGGTAGATTATGTCTCAAAATGGGTTGAAGCCATTCCGACCAAAACCAACGACAACAAGGTTGTTGTCAAATTCCTCAAAGAAAACATCTTTTCACGCTTTGGCACACCTCGAGCTATCATTAGCGATAATGGCACTCACTTCTGTAATCGTGCCTTTGAGTCCTTGCTCAAGAAATACTCAATCACACACAAGCTGTCAACCCCTTACCATCCACAAACTAGTGGACAAGTAGAAGTTTCCAATAGACAGATCAAACAAATTCTTGAGAAAACCGTGAATTCCAATAGAAAAGATTGGTCCGTAAAACTGATTGATGCACTTTGGGCTTTTCGCACTGCTTATAAAACCAATCTAGGGATGTCACCATATCGATTAGTCTTTGGAAAAGCCTGTCACTTACCTCTTGAATTAGAGCATCGCGCTCTTTGGGCCATAAAATTTCTGAACTTTGACTTAGAAAAAGCCGGCTCACACAGGAAGTTACAAATTTCTGAATTAGAGGAATTAAGAAATGAGGCGTATGAAAATGCGAAAATCTACAAAGAAAGAACCAAAGCCCAACACGACAAAAACATACTTCGTAAGGAATTCAACGTAGGTCAAAAAGTTCTTTTATACGACTCTAGACTTCACTTGTTTCGAGGTAAACTCAGATCTCGATGGACTGGACCTTATGTCGTGAAAACAGTATACCCTCATGGAGCGGTTGAAATTGAAAATCCTAGGGATGGAAAAGTCTTCAAAGTAAACGGTCAACGACTGAAACCATTTTTGGAATTCGAGCAATATGACGAAGACGACTCTATCGATCTGCATGATCATCCACCATGAAATCAGGTGGTACACGTTCTTCTTCTTTTATTTTTCTTTTTCATTTTTTTTTAATTTTATTTTTGTTTTTCTGCCTTAGACAGTTGGGACACTGTCTGAATTAGGTGTGGGGGGAGTCTGCATTTCATCCATTTTCATTTTTCTTTGTTTTTATTTCTTTTTATTTTCAGCCATTTAAGTAGGACCATCATGCATTTTAGACTGTAGTAACATGCCATTTTTTTTTTTGGAAAATATGACTCATTTTCAATTGATACAACAAAATAAGTTTACAATTTTTAGCCAGTTGATAGTATTTTTTTCTCTCAACTTAGATCGAATAAGAAATATAATGAAAAGTTTAATTTTGAAGGATAATAGTGTAACCGGTACATAGGGAGATTCTTAGGTGATGGCCATGAAATCTATTCTATATTGTAGACTTTGTTTAAATAAGTGGAGGACTTAAAATACTTATATTGGCTTTTCAAATCTTTAAAACTAAGTTGTGTTAAGTTGAATTCGCGTAACTCTCTTTTGTGCTTATATTTTCGATAATAATAATAATAGTATTCCAAGGGTATCAAACATTGCTTGTATATCGAGCGTTGGTGTGCAAACCCGCCAAGCTCTATCCGACACGTTGTTGACAAAGTCAAAGTTGGAATATCTTGGTCTCATTTTATGAGATTGGACACCTAAGGATTACCGACACGTTGTTGACAAAGTCAAAGTCGGCCTGCACAATCCGCCAAGCTCTTTACCTACTCTCCATTAGTCCGCGAGGCAGTGCATGGGTGGTAAACCTTGGTCTTTTTAGTTAGGTGTATGTACTTAATCATAAATCTTAAAATTTTATAGAATAAAGAATAAGCGTTGATACCCAAACACTTCTTGACCTTATTGATTTTACTAGCCATACATGAGAAAATTAGAATACCACTTTGCAAACTGTGCCAAGCAAACTAAGAATTTATTTCATGGCTGCACTATGTTATCGACCGAACTAACTGGCCAAACTGGAATTTAACATTTGAAAACTTGATTTATATTGAAAATTTGTGACAAGTTGAGGTATTTAAAGTACAATCAACTGATTAGAAATTGTTAACTTAATTTGTTGTACCACTTTCCTGAAATAAGTCGTGTTGTCATTTTTCATTTTTATTTTTGCATATGTCCATTGCACTCATGTAGTTTCATTAGAATCATAGCATACTGCATTTGGATTTTGTGGGTAGTATCCGCTGAAAACCCTCACGAGACACCACTCGTCCTACTGGGGACACCTAGAGGTTTAACGGCTTGTTGCGTACGCTCAATGCAATCGTGTTTCCTACGAAAGTGTGACCTATCTAGTTTAGTTTTTCATTTTTTGTTTTACTCGAGGACGAGTAAAAGATAAGTGTGGGGGTATTTGATTGACATTGAAAAATGTTTATTCTATGCTCTTATATTTTATCTTTTGTAAATAAATAAATGATACTTTGGTTACTTTTGTATGTTTTTACAGGATGTCAAGCGTTGCCTCCTTCAATTCAAATCAAAGGCCAACTACAAGAAAGGGCTACTTCCTCACATCAAATTCATTTCAATTGCAAAAGAAGTAGTAGCTCATTGGTAAAGGCATAGGAATTGGTGCTGAGAGACCTGAGTTCGAACCCCGTCAAGCTCACTTTTTGCCAAAGAAACGGAGCGCGTTCACACTGGCCCTTTGCTTTGTGAAATATCTGGATTAGTGTTATGTTATATATATATACACATATTCATGTGTATGTATTTATGATGTGCACCAATTAACATTTCAGCAATAGCCATATTCTTGTCATGGAATTAAATTCAAATCATTCAATTTCAATTAGAAGAATTTCTGATTGAATTGTTGCCACGAAGAAAAATCAATTTTGAAGATTTTATCTTATATTGCCTTTGGAGTCTTATAAGCGTCCTTGTTTGGAAGAATTAATTAGATGCAATCTTCTATCAATCAATTAGCCACATGGGAGAATTGAAAGATATGGAAAATATTTACCATGATATGTCCAGATTTTCTCCAATCAAGTTAGTCAAGGAAGGCAAGAGATATTCATGAATGAGGAGGCCCATTTATTCATAGACCTAATTAGGGTTTTCCCATTCTCATCTATAAATATGTGATTGTAACCATTGTAAAAATTCATTATTCTTCTGTACTCTCTTTCAGTCTTAATAAAGCTTTCTTTTCTTTAGTTCTGCATTTTATTTTCATGGCATATTGTGTTGTCTAGTCAATTAGATTTGCTAGAACACAATTTGCTATTGCTTCTATTTTTCTTACTAGTGATTGACCGTCTGATTAGATTCAGCGGTAATCCTAGTTTTTGTTTTCAGTTGTTGATTTCTTCTCTGCAATTTTATTTCCAGTGTTCTACTTTATTTTAATCATTGAATTTATTACAGATCCGATTAGATTCGAATCTGTAGTGAATTTAATTGCATCTTTTATTCGTAGTTTCAGTTTTTATTTTGCTTTGCGAAAAAAAATCAACCTCCAGCTTCGTCTAACACGCCCAAGAAAAAATAAATAATAATTTTTAATAAAACTTGATCGACGCTAGTCTATGAATTAGAAAAGCGTGGCATTTGTAATAAATTCTGCAAGCTTACAGGCGTGTAGCATACAGGTCGAACACAGGGAGGTTTAATTAAAAATTATTATTTATTTTTTCTTGGGCGTGTTAGACGAAGCTGGAGGTTGATTTTTTTTCGCAAAGCAAAATAAAAACTGAAACTACGAATAAAAGATGCAATTAAATTCACTACAGATTCGAATCTAATCGGATCTGTAATAAATTCAATGATTAAAATAAAGTAGAACACTGGAAATAAAATTGCAGAGAAGAAATCAACAACTGAAAACAAAAACTAGGATTACCGCTGAATCTAATCAGACGGTCAATCACTAGTAAGAAAAATAGAAGCAATAGCAAATTGTGTTCTAGCAAATCTAATTGACTAGACAACACAATATGCCATGAAAATAAAATGCAGAACTAAAGAAAAGAAAGCTTTATTAAGACTGAAAGAGAGTACAGAAGAATGAATGAATTTTTACAATGGTTACAATCACATATTTATAGATGAGAATGGGAAAACCCTAATTAGGTCTATGAATAAATGGGCCTCCTCATTCATGAATATCTCTTGCCTTCCTTGACTAACTTGATTGGAGAAAATCTGGACATATCATGGTAAATATTTTCCATATCTTTCAATTCTCTCATGTGGCTAATTGATTGATAGAAGATTGCATCTAATTAATTCTTCCAAACAAGGATGCTTATCAGACTCTAAAGGCAATATAAGATAAAATCTTCAAAATTGATTTTTCTTCGTGGCAACAATTCAATCAGAAATTCTTCTAATTGAAATTGAATGATTTGAATTTAATTCCATGACAAGAATATGGCTATTGCTGAAATGTTAATTGGTGCACATCATAAATACATACACATGAATATGTGTATATATATATAACATAACACTAATCCAGATATTTCACAAAGCAAAGGGCCAGTGTGAACGCGCTCCGTTTCTTTGGCAAAAAGTGAGCTTGACGGGGTTCGAACTCAGGTCTCTCAGCACCAATTCCTATGCCTTTACCAGTGAGCTACTACTTCTTTTGCAATTGAAATGAATTTGATGTGAGGAAGTAGCTCTTTCTTGTAGTTGGCCTTTGATTTGAATTGAAGGAGGCAACGC
Organism: Allium sativum; assembly: GCA_030737875.1. NCBI lineage: Eukaryota > Viridiplantae > Streptophyta > Magnoliopsida > Asparagales > Amaryllidaceae > Allium > Allium sativum. The sequence continues at coordinate 614,353,602 of CM060926.1, forward strand.
TTGACATCCTGTAAAAACATACAAAAGTAACCAAAGTATCATTTATTTATTTACAAAAGATAAAATATAAGAGCATAGAATAAACATTTTTCAATGTCAATCAGCCATCCATCTCGATCAAGCCCATACTTGTTCATCTCTTCGTCGATTCCCATCTCTAACTTTGAGATGATTTCCACTAGGTTAGGATCGCTCCTCTGACTGGAACCAATCCGCTCAATCAAGGTGGATCTGATCGTCAAACTTGCTAACATTTCTGGATCCAATTCGCACTTTGGTCTGAAATCATACCCAGCGATGTACTTCAGTTGCTTCCATTCTAGAAACATAGCCCCTAAACAGGCATGTCTTCTACTCAATGCATCAACCACCGCATTGCCCTTTCCTGGTGTATATGCGATGTCGAAATCATAGGAAGCCAAAATTTCTAACCATCTTTGCTGTCGGAGGTTTTGGATCCTTTTGAGAGAAAAGATACTTTAACGATTTATGATCGGCAAACAACTCGAATCTATCTCCCAAGAGATAATGTCTCCACATCTTCAGTGCAAACACGATCGCTGCCAATTCCAAATCATGGGTAGGGTATCTTCTCTCGTGTGGTTTCAACTGCCGACTTGCATAAGCTACAACCCTACCTCCTTGCATCAATACAACACCTAGCCCTATGCCACATGCATCCGTATATATCGTCATCTCTTCATTCCCCTTAGGAATGACTAACACTGGTCCACATGTCAACTTGTCCTTTAGACTCTTGAATGCATTCTCGCACTTTTCGTCCCAGACAAAAGCTTGATTCTTCTTGGTTAACTGAGTCAACGGTGCTGCTATCTTGGAGAAGTCTTGGATAAACTTACGATAATATCCAGCTAACCCCAAGAAACTTCTTATGTCCGTTGTATTCTTGGGCGTAGACCAATCTTGCACCGTAGCCACCTTCGCAGGATCCATGGCAATACCATTCTCTGAAATAACATGGCCTAAGAATCTCACTTCCCTCTTCCAGAAGTGGCACTTGGAAAACTTTGCTTTCAACTGGTGTTTTCTCAACACCTCCATCACTATTCTTAAATGTTCCTTGTGTTCTTCCTTTGTCCTCGAATAGACCAAAATGTCATCCACGAACACAAGGACAAACTTATTCAACTGATCTCTGAATACCCTATTCATAAGATCCACAAAATATGTTGGGGCATTGGTCAGCCCGAATGGCATGACCAACCACTCATAAAACCCAGATGGCGTCCAAAATGCCGTTTTAGCTATACTCTCAACTTCCACTCTAATCTGATGAAAACCTATCGCGAGATCCAATTGAGAGAATACTCTTGCGCCACACAACTGATCAAACAAATCATATATCCGCGGTAGAGGATACCTGTTCTTCCTTGTCACTTTATTCAACTCGTGGTAGTCTACACACAAACGAAGGGAACCATCCACCTTGGTAGCAAACACAACTGGTGCTCCCCATTCCGAAACACTCCTTCTGATAAATCCCTTCTTCAAAAGATCGCTGACTTGCACCCCGAGCTCTCGCTTCTCCCTTGGTGCCATACGACGGAGTGGCATCACTATAGGTCTGGCATATTTCACTAAATCAATACGAAACTCAATCTCTCGGTGTGGTGGAAGCCCGGTCACTTCCTCGAAGACGTCCGGATACTGACCAACCACGGGCATACCTGACAACTCACTATGCGGGATGTCGAGGGAATTTAGAAAACTAGCCATTACCCCATCACCGGGTAGACCACCAAACACTACCCTCCACCCATCATCCGCTCTAGCTGTCATCAAAAAGCCCTCACAGTCTACCACCACCCCCGTATCTTTGGAGTCAATCGACTCCCAAAATAATGCCAAACCCAGTAAAGCCTAAAACAAAGCAATCACAAACAAACATGCATCCATGACTCGATAAGACCACATTACGACAAATCATGCTAAAGTTAGTTGAATCACCAATCAGATTCGTCATTACTAAAGTTCTATCGACAATCTCGGGATCCAATCCCAACCTATCTACCAGATCACTAGATATGAAAGAACTGGAAGCCCCAATATCAAACAAAACTCTAACAGGAACATCATAAACAGAAAGCATACCTTGAATGACGACATTCTTTCCCTTCTCCGCTGTGGTTGGGGCATTCGATGAAGAAGGAATAGCATTAAGGGCATATGCTTTCACCATCTGCTTTTCTTTAGGGGGTTGCGGACACTTGTCCTTGTGATGTCCCACTTGACCACAGTTGAAGCACTTCCTATCTGCTGGCTTGGCCCGACAATTACTAGCATAATGGCCCTTCTTACCACAGCTGAAGCACTCAACCTCTTTCTTATTCTTTTTCTGGCCATCCTTATTCTGGTTCTGCTTCCTCTTATTCTGAGAACCACTCTTGCCTCTACCACTTGCTTGCGGCTTTGGCTCCTCTGCAGATGCAACCTCAGTCTTTGACTTAGGGTAAAGACTCTCTGACCTCAATGCTTTCCCCACAATTGATTCAAACGTCTCATCGATGTGGTTAATGAGCCTTTCCCCCAAGTACTGATCCAAACCAGTTTTGAACTTCTCGTTCTTTTTCTCGGCATTATCAATAAGAGAAAACCCATACTTCGACAAAGTGTCGAATTCGGCAATATACTCCGAGACAGCTCTTCCATTCTGCTTGAGCTCCAAAAATTTCTTAAACAACACTGACTTCTGAGCAGCTGGAATGAACTTCTCACTAAATCGAGCCTTAAACTGCTCCCAAGTAATCTGATCCTCGGGAGTAGCTGCCTTTATAGCATTCCACCAATTCATTGCCCGTCCTTGCAGCTGATGGGATGCTAGCCTTCTCTTCATCGCATCTTCGATACCCAAATCTTTGAAGATATGCTCGCAGCTATCCAACCAATCCTGAACATCCGTGGCCGACTCCGTTCCGTGGAACGGCTTCCCACCACAACTAGTATAATCCTTGTTCAGCTTGGCGAAATCGGCCCTATGCACCGGCACTATTGGACCACCACCATTCCCACCATTGGGAGCTACCCTTTGCACAACCCTAAGCATTTCCCTCATGAGGTCAGTAAACATCATCCTCATTTCAGCAGCATTCCCATTATTGGCTCCTCTACCAGCATCTCTTGCGTATCGGCTCATTGTTCAATCTGTAAAGAGAAAACGATTAACCATCTCCATAGTGGTGCTAATGCAGTGCGACTTCATCCTTAGCTATACTAATAGTATATATATAGCTTTTGAAAACCAAAATAATCACAATTACACGCTCTCATATATGTATACTATCTTGCCCTGATGACTTCCCTAGGTTAACTACGAACCTAGAGCTCTGATACCAAGTGTGACAGCCCGCCCCGCACCAGCCTGCATTTCCTCCGAAGGTGCGCTGTACACATGCCCGACTAGCACGGAACGATCGCCAAAGAAAGGAAAGGAGAGAGTGAACTAACAAGGAACCTGTAGAATGTCTCGCAGCGCATGGAACAAAATAGAATAATAACATAATCTTGACATAAAACAGGCGAGACAGTGCATAAGCTTAAAACTAAACCAACATAGCAGCGGAAATCCAAACACAACTTATTACAACTTTCCAAATTACTATCTCTAAAAAAAAGAAAGCTAAAGTAGAAGATGCACTACTAATGCCCAAGCAGTGATCTTTAACAACACAGGGAGAGTATTATATGTATCATACGTGGAAGCCTCCTGCTCGTCTCCGGATCAGCTACCCGTGCATACCCAGCTAACCTGTCTCTAGTCTGCTCGTGAGAGAACCCAGAGTAATAAGAAGAGACATAAAACTCTGGGTCAGACAAAAGTCTGGTATGAGCGATAAGCATCTAAACAGAACAATAACAGGTATACTAAACCATACCTGAACCTGGACCTGCAACCAAAGAGTTAGCACTACATACCGTACAATACTCTAAGGTGCCACTGAACAAATGGTGTAAAGATAACGAGGTGGGGGTGTGCATGTCATAATGATGGCAAACAAATCAACCATAACAACCATCCTCACATCTCTCACTCAGTGCGTAAAGCATACGATGTCCATCACTGTCAATCACTAGACCCATCGATGTAGTGACGGAGTTCGACTTGTACAACTACTGCTACTTCCAAGCTTACCACATGGAGTCATGACCAAATCTTTACAAACGATCCCACTTCATTGGTCTATAGCTCTTTAGTCGTACCTAGGCCACTGTGGCCCTGAATCCGTTCACGTACTCCCTACACATAGTGATCCAAAGTTATAGACATCGACAACCCCTTAGCACACGTCCCGCAGCAAAGCCCAATCATGAAGCCCACTCATTGGTTCCCAACTGGATCCTGAGTCAAAGCTCCTCATTTGGACTTCCTTTGCATCTCGGGTTTTGGTCGAATTGGAGTTGGTCTTTAAAAGAGTCGTCGTGTGATAGTAGAAACATTTGGTCATTCGGTTCGGTGTATGGGGTCCTTCATGCCACATCGGTTCGGTTCGGGTGTCCTCATCTGATTTGGTTCGATGCTCATAGCTCACGCCTAGGCTCGGTGGTTGCTCTCTCCTAGATGTCCCGATCCGATCTGGTGCTTCGCTCCGATCCCAACTCCAAGCTTGGTCGTTCGATCCGATACCTACACCCTTACTTCCGCTCCGATCCCTATGCCCTTACTTCCGATCTGATCCCCTGCGCCCTTGCTTCCGATCCAATCCCCTGTCCAACTCCAGTTCTAAGCAAGTGACATTCCTTCTCGCCAATTCTCCTTTAGTGCGAGGTTCCGATCCGTTTCGGTTTATCTGCCCAGTCCACAATCCGATCCGAGCCCCTTATCCCGATCCGATCCGAAACCCTGCACATTTTCCTGCAATTTTTCCAATGGCTGTTTTACGCCATATGACGGCGTTTTCGACCACTCTAACTATTCTAAACAATCACAAAACATACCATACAGTCATAGCAACATAGGGAATCAACCACAGACATCAAAACAACAACCATAGCATGTAAATTGGATCAAACCTACCCAAAATCCCATATTTTTTCCTTAAGCATGTTTAGGCAAAACTAATGATATGATTAGCAAAACTTAATCAAATTAAACTAAATTTCTAACAGAGGTCTAAAACATTATTTGAGGATTTATAAATATTTTTCCAGAATTTATTAATGTATAAATTCGCTAATTATCAGTAATCACCCTAATTAACTGTAATTAGTGTCAAAACAATGCTAATCACTCACCTTGGCCACAAATAAATTTTTCAGAACTAAAACCTCGCTGATTTGGGCGAATAATGAATCTAACAGTAGCTCTAATACTGATTTGGTGCTATTTCTTCTTAATTTGATGTTGCTAAGCCTAATCCTTGATTAGAAAGTGATTTGGAGATGTTTCTAGATGTTGGCGGCCATTGTTATGCTGAAGAGAGGGTTTGTGGCGGTTGGAAAATGTGTAAAAAACTGAAATCCTAACCCTAGCAGCCCTCAAATACCTCTAATCCTGAAATCCCCCATTGGGCCTAGCTGTTAATCACCCGGTTAAGCCCAATTAAGCTGTTTTTCACCATCTGAAAGTTGTTTCAGCCATATCTCCCAAACGGTAAGTCCGTTTGGCTAATGTGACCACTCTACGGAATTGTAAACCATCATCCAGAGCCAATGGAAGTGGTTTCAGGTCAAAAATCCTTTCCAATCAAAAGTTATGGCCAAACAGTATCGGCTAGGGGCAAAACGGTCATTTAAAAATCGACAAAAATCATGAACATGGGAAATGACCCCAATAGTCGTCTCCCAAAGTTACATGACCATACGACTTCGTATGTGAAAGAAATAAATATTCTACGATCCTTCGATACGTAGAATGCGGGTCGTTACAAAAATATTGAGGAATCCTGTTGGATCCCTCCAACCTGTTTCCCTGCATTCACAGATGTTAAAACAACATATATAACATCAATTTCATTTTAACATGAAATATTCTGATAAACAGAATCAATATATATTTAAAGATCTATATATATATATATATATAATTTCAATCAACTGACTAGCAGTTCATCCAAACAGTCAACACACAACAATCAACCAATATTTATCAGTTCTAAAAAAAATACTTTATGAAAATATAAACTGAGCAGAGTTAGTGAGATTTACTCACATTGGACGATCATCATTAAATAACGTTAACTGTTGGTTGATACTGACAGACAATTTATTTCACTATAAACTGAAATGAGCTCCAATCCACTCCCAGTCAGTTCCAGTGTGTAGCCGTCGTCCATACGATCCTAACGTGACTGACCGTTCGAAATCCTGAACCATATGGCCAAGATATTATAAATACAAGTTAATAAACTATTTATGTTTTTAAAATAAACTAAATAAAAAGGTTCATTAGGCTTTACCCCCTTTATAACCATCGGCCCAACAAACTTCTCACCCAACCTGCTAATACCTTCTTCCCCAACCAGAAATCGTGACACCAGGAACAAACTCTCATAGCCATTTCCAATCTTTAACTCGACACTACTACTTCATCTTTTCATGAATTTCCAAACAGATTTTATGAATGCACTACTCATCAAAATCTCAATCCCCTCATATTTAAAATATCCAACTTAAACAACCCTTCCAGAACGCGACCTCGTCCTCCTCCGCAACGTCAATCAAAAAACCACCAAACATTTCCTTCACCGAATCATTCAAAACTTTGCTAACAAATGCTATTTCATACCACGATCATGAAGATGACATCTAAAACTTGCGTCGATGTTCAAAACTCCTTACAATCGAAGCCCTAGAACACAGTACACGACGCTGTGTTATTTCGATCCTCCAAAACTGCCATCGCACCCTTCGAAATAGATATGAAATCGAAGAGAACCCTTTCCTAATTCCAAATGTATACCTACTTTGGTTTATAGAATTTTTATTGGATTTGTTTATGATTTTCTAAACTCATGATGGATGAGTTTGTGAGGAAACAAGTCGGCGGATTTTTCTGTTGACCAACGAAAAATAGTTTTAGGGTTTGGGAGAATGTTCCTGTATTTATAGGAGATTTAAATAATTTTATATTCATTATTTAATTTATTTTTAAGAAACCGATACAAGTATTTACTGTTTAACAATTCCTATTATTACATATGATATCCAAAAATCACGAAAATTGAAATCTAACAATAATTTAATATTCCGGATCCAACAAAATTAGTTTCGTCGAAAACGGAGTTCATTTGCAAAAACGGCTATTTTTAATGCTCTAAATAGACCGTTTAAATATTAATATATTTAAAAATAATCAAATTAAATATTAATAAATTAATATTATCGTATAAATTCACATATAATATCATACAGATCCAAAATATAAACATTTGGATTTATACATCGATATTTCAAAATCTTGGATTATATCGATATTCAGTTTATATTGAAAATCCTTTTTTATATAAATTATAAATGAATTCCTTAGCGACTATTTTAAAATTTGATTTGGCACAACTTACAGTTTACACAACGGAATCTCGATTTTTTCTCTTCCATTAGAAAAATATACTTCACCAGCTCCGAACATTTCTATTTTCACAGAAATCCGATTTAAAATAAATCCTGTATATTCAGTTGAAGTTCGAATTGCCATATTACGAAATACCGTGCCATTTCGAGCTTGATTATAATTATAATATAAATTATACGTTCAAATTACATTTATAAATAAATTCGTTGATATAATTCAATTCTAAACTGAATTATGTATTTCAAATAGTCTGATTCACACAATATTATCAATTCACTATTTCCGACAATTTCGGATTAAATATATTATTCTATTATTTATATTAATTAAATATTCAATATTATTTAATTAAACAACCATTTAATTCTCTAAATCACTATTTAAATAATCAAATAAATTAATTATTATATCCCTAAAAATACGGGGCGCTACATTCTTCCCCCTTAAAATAATTTCATCCTCGAAATTGCTAAGGTAGAAAACAAACCTTATTAATTGGGTTAAAAATTGTTCGTTTACTTCTTTAATTTCAGTTTCAACCGAATTAATTTATTTCAATTAAATTGTTAATTCATTTCTATAACCAAAAATTTTCAAAAATTTTGAAAATTTTCTAACATCCAAAATTTTCGCCAGCACCTCCTTTGTACGGCTTAATCGGTACAGCTACAACTCGCCTCTCTAGGCTTTCTCCAACCCAAAAGAAAAACAAATAGCCAAGCAACTTGCCCAACATGCTCATAAATCACCAAACTCAAATAAAAGTAAACATGTACCTTTTTGTTGGGCAAATCATTATATCATTTCCAACTGCTGCCAATTCAGCATATACCAGTCTCATCCAATCAAACTCCAAATCAGCTTTTATCTTCAAACTCAATCATTTGGTTCTATCCAAGCCAAATTTCCATTTCAAACCAAAGTTCCATTCTGGATTCCAAACTCCTAACTCATCAATTCAACTTACTTAACCTCGTTAAGTTCTATCCCCATATTTCATTAACTAATTAATTCCTCTAATCGGTTATCTTCATCCCAAAATCAAAAATCTGATTTTTATTTCAAAAATCAATCCATTTACTCAACCGCGTCCAATTATATACTAAATTACAATCCGACTTGATATTACTCCATTTCAACACAACTTCCACTTAACTGGCTTTAACCCAATTTCAATTTGTTTTCACAAATTTCAATTCAAATAGTCTATTCCTGGGATTTTTAACTGTTGACCCTTTTCAAAAATCAAACTTTCCTTTTCAGGATTCAAACAACTTATTTTCCCAAAATAATTCGAAAACAAAATCTTTGGTGGTAATCCGTCACTTAGAACTCGAAAATGAACACTGATGATGTGGCCAGCATCATCAGAGGTATTTCCCAGCGATCAAAGTGAGTTCAATACTATGTCACTTTTCAAAACCATTTCTTAATCATTTCTATTTTGAAATTATTTCAAAATATCCTTCTCGATGCTTGTAAAACAATTTAAAATCTCCCAGGATTTTAAAATTCCCATATATTCAATTCAATCCATTTATTAACACTTATTCAAATTTCTAGAGTTCTAATTTCAATTCTGATTTAGATACAGATTTACTTCATTTGATTTCATATATTACACGTATATGAATTCTGATTGGTTATTTATATGACCATTTTCGATTATAATCTTATTCGATTGTAATAACAACCAACACATCCAATATTCTATAATGTTTCCAATATCTATACTTTCTTTAATATCAAAATATAATTTGGGTAAAATTATATCATTACCCTCTTTTCAAAACATACTGTGTCGGTTCATCGCATTTGAGCATTTAGAAACTCCTACCGATACAGTGGATCAAACTGATCGACCAGAACTTATAAGCAGCTCAACTAATAAATCTCAACAATATAATACAATTTTTATAAAATCTACAAATACGTCCACTCGTATATATACACTCAACTCTATCTAGGGTAATACTAACCCCATCTCTACTGAGTCACGCCACAGAGCCAAGGTAATTACTTAACCTTCAGCTCTGATACCACTGTAACGACCCAGGGATTTTCGACTTAGAAAATCGACACAAATACCAATGTCAACTATTCAGACATCGAAAATACTGGATAGTTAATAGAAAGAAGTTAGAGGGTGAGAATAGATAAGGTATAACTATTAGAATGGAAGAAGAAGAAGAACACAACATCAGAGTAACACGAATCTCACAGCGGAACGAATAAAATATAGTATACAAAATAACATTTGAAACACAAATCTGTATTTGTATATTAGAGTACAACACTTACATCATAGCAGAAATAAATAATAGCTATAAAATGCTGCTGAAGCCTCCTACTCCAAGCTCTATCTAGTGTATCTGTAAATCCTGACTACTTGGCTGTCCGTACAAATTTTGGGCACCCAAGAGTTTAGGGAAAATAAAACAAAATAAACTCTGGGTCAGTCGTGGGACTATTGTGAGTAAACCCCAACCACTTGGTTTAACTTTTAAAAATCATTTTTTTCAAAAGAATGATAATCGTAAGACTAATCCATACATAAACACGGATGGTTTCTACTTTACGATAACCCAAAAAGTTTTCCAAAATCAATACTTTTCTGATATTATAATAATGTCTAATCACAAATAATTAACAATCTAGCAGAACGCTTGCATCTCACGCTCCACATTTATATAGTATACAATCAAAACCGCAGGAGCTTATTGGAGATTGGATTCCGACTATGATAAGGTATGGAACCACCTGCTGATAATGTATCTCTAGAGAGGAACGCACCGGGTTCAACAAGAATGTCTTGCAACCCGGCCCACACATGGCCGACCACTCATTTCTCTTGAGTGTATCAAATATATTGTCACCTATGGTTACTAGCAACATAACCGTTCCTAGGAGATACAGAAGCGAAAAGAAGTAACAAATATGAATATTCTCTAGATGGTGACAATACACCCTAATGGGGGCGACCCACTTAGCCATGTTACCTACCCGATTTTTGTTATTTCCCGGTTGATGAGGTTTGAGGTCATAACGCATCTTTTGGCAGATCACACCTCCATTTACTTTAAATGCCACATCATCATACCTACCAAATCACAAATTGATTTCCCCAAAAATACCACGGGAATAAAGCTAAGAGAAACGAATTCCTCCGCCACCAAAAGTGGATACGTTTGAAGCGATCAACTTACGTGATCCATTAGATAAACTCTGTCAGACATTCGTCCATACACGTTTGTCCTGGGACTGGACAAACCGAAGGCACTATCCTGTAAACAGAACAACCCTTGCACAAACTCCGTCTTCAATTATCTTCTTCGTATTTGATTCGCAACGCTAATGCCCATACGAAGTGGTTTTCAGAAAATGAATCTGATCCCGGTCTCTCCGTATTGATGACGGAAAAAATTGGTCAAAAACTCTGATAGTCGGCGATGTAACTATCAAAGGAAAACATGTGTACAAACAATGGTGTATTTCCAAATGGAAAACTTACCGATCAATCATCAATCAACACTGAGGTCCTTTTAAATTAATTTATCATTCAATTCTTCATTTCACTATTCCCGTTTCATATGTTTGTAAATTCTTATTTTCTAAATTAGAAAACATACGTTATTAATTATCAGAAAACATTTCCATATTTACTCATATTTCTTATTTTCTATATTAGAAAACATTTCTGATTCTTATTTGGAAAACATTTCCAAAACTCCTTCATTTGGATTTGAACAGATATTTAAATAAAACAGCGCTACGCCGACTCAAACCATTAACACTCATTAACTAAATTAAATTAACATTCCCTATCGAACCTTAACCATCCCTTAGTTAAAAATGAAGTCAATCAAGTTGGGGTATAACTACCTCTCAGACCTTAACTGAACAACATTTCTAGCCTCGAAATAGACAAAGTTCACATTTTAGATCTTCAACAGACTTCCTTACGTAACTCTCGAATTCTATTTACGAATCCACTTCTTTTACAGAATTCATTTTATTATAATAATAGTGTTATAATCCCATACTTCCGATATATATATAATAACTTGAATATAACTTTTATTTAATTAATTTGGATAAATAAAAAACAACTAATTTATTAATGAATAAACCTTGATTTAAAACCAGAAAGTAAATAGTACTTTCCTACATTCGATATAGTCGAATTTTAAATGTATAATTCTCCCTCGAATAATCTATATTCGATAGCTCTCTTTCGAATAACTATATTCAATAATCTTTTCCAAATAAACCCTATTCGATAACCTCTCCTTTGAGTAAACTATATTTGATAATCTCTCCTTTTCGAATAACTACAATTCGACTAACTCTATTCCAATAACTAATATTTGATTAACTCTAATTCGATTAACTCTATTCAATCAACTTTAATTTGACTAACTCTAATCGATTAACTCTAATTCGAATAACTAATATTCGATTAACTCTAATTCCTCTCTCATTCAAATTCCCATTTGAATTTCTATTTCACATCCCAATTTTTCTTTTATATATCAATTCAATTTGATTTCTTATTCAGAAATAATATTCCATTTCCAAATTCTATTTATACTTTTATTAATAGAATTATTCATACGAAATCTCCTTTTTGTTTCTAACACTTAAATCTCATTTATAATTCCCTTTATAAATGCCGAGTTCACATTCTATTTGGAATATCGGTGTCAAAACCGATTTCTACTTGTCTATATAAGTTCATACTTATATATTCCATTTATCAAATGATAAATATTTTATTTGATTTATAAAAACATTATTTATAAATTATTCTTCTCCATTTTATCGGTTAGAACGGATTTCTATTTAATTCCACTTTAAATTAATCTTTTCCATTCATCTGTTAAAAACAAATTTCCATTTAATATTTATTTTCCATTTATTTCCTTTTATAAAGTTCTATTCATTTTATACAATACTCACTTCTATAACTCCTATTTATTTTCTGAATAATTATTCCCTTTATAATTCTATTTATAAATGATTCCAAATATTTACTTTTCAATTCTATTTGTAAATGTTTTACAAATATTTCCTTTATATTATTCTCTTAATTTCATATAAATTTTTCATTTATAAAATTCTATTTATGTTATATAAATAAATTTCCTTTATATAATTCTATTTATTTTATATATAATCCCTTTTCTAATTTTATTAATTTTACAAAATATTACCTTTTATAATTATATTTATCTCATATAAATATTTCCTTGTATATAAAATCCTTTGATTTTATATAAATATTTTATTTTCAAAATACACTTTGAAAATTCCCTTTTTACATTCCAGTATTTCATATTACATTTAAAATACCAAATAACTAGACCATTGTTCTCATAATCAATCTCATATTATATATCACATCATATATCACCATATATGAAAACAAACAGTATTATAAATATTGAGGAATCCTGTTGGATCCCTCCAACCTGTTTCCCTGCATCCACAGATGTTAAAACAACATATATAACATCAATTTCATTTTAACATGAAATATTCTGATAAACAAAATCAATATATATTTAATGATATATATATATATATAATTTCAATCAACTGACTAGCAGTTCATCCAAACAGTCAACACACAGCAATCAACCAATATTTATCAGTTCTAAAAAAGTACATTTTGAAAATATAAACTGAGAAGTTTTAGTGAGATTTTCTCACATTGACGATCATCGTTAAATAACGATAACTGTCGGTTGATTCTGACTGACAATTTATTTCGCTATAAATTGTAATGAGTTCCAATCCACTCCCAGTCAGTTCCAATGTGTAGTCGTCGTCCATACGATCCTAACGTAACTGACCGTTTGAAATTCTGACACCGTATGGCCAAGGTATTATAAATACAAGTTAATAAACTATTTTTTTTTTTAAAATAAACTAAATAAAAAGTTTCATTGGGCTTTACCCCCTTTATAACCATCGGCCCAACAAACTTCTCACCTAACCCGCTAATACCTTCTTCCCTAACCAAAAATCGCGACACCAGGAACAAACTCTCACAACCATTTCCAATCTTCAACTCGATACTGCTACTTCATCTTTTCATGAATTTCCAAACAGATTTTACCAACGCACTACTCACCAAAATCTCAATCCCCTCATATCTAAAATATCCAATTCGAACAGCCCTTCGGCCTCCTCCGCGACGACAACCAAAAACCACAGAACATTTCCTTCACCGAATCATTCAAAACTTTGCTAACAAATACTATTTCATACCACGATCGTGAAAATGAAAACTAAAACTTGCATTGATGTTCAAAAATCCTTACAATTGAAGCCCTAGAACTCAGAACACGATGCTATGTTATTTCGATCCTCCAAAACTACCATCGCACCCTTCGAAACAGATATGAAATTGAAGAGAACCCTTTCCTGATTCCAAATATATATCTACTTTGATTTATAGAATTTTTATTGGATTTATTTATGATTTTCTAAACTCACGATGGATGAGTTTGTGAGGGAACAAGTCGGCGGATTTTTCTGTTGACCAACGAAAAATAGTTTTAGGGTTTGGGAGAATGTTCCTGTATTTATAGAAGATTTAAATAATTTTATATTCATTATTCAATTTATTTTTAAGCAACTGCTACATGTATTTATTGTTTAAAAATTCCTATTATTACATATGATATCCAAATATCACGAAAATTGATATATAACAATAATTTAATATTTCAGATCCAACAAAATTAGTTTCATCAAAAACGAAGTCCGTTTGCAAAAACGGCTATTTTTAATGCTCTAAATAGACCGTTTATATATTAATATATTTAAAAATAATCAAATTAAATATTAATAAATTAATATTATCATATATATTCACATATAATATCATACAGCTCCAAATATACACATTTGGATTTATACATCGATATTTCAAAATCTTGGATTATATCGATATTTAGTTTATATTGAAAATCCTTTTTTATATAAATCGTTATAATTATAAAGGAACTCCATAGCGACTATTTTAAAATTTGATTTGGACACAACTCACAATCTACACAATGGAATCTCGAATTTTCTCTTCCATTAGAAAAATATACTTCACCAGCTCTGAACGTTTCTTGTTTCACAGAAATCCGATTTAAAATGAATCTTGTATGTTCAGTTGAAGTTCAAATCGTCGTATTAAGAACTGCCGCGCCATTTCGAGCTCGATTATAATTATAATATAAATTATATGTTCAACTGACATTTGTAAATAAATTCGTTGATATAATTCAATTCTAAACTGAATTATATATTTCAAATTGTCCGATTCACACAATATTGTCAATTCACTATTTCCGACTATTTCGGATTAAATATATTATTCTATTATTTATATTAATTAAATATTTTATATTATTTAATTAAACGACCATTTAATTCTCTAAATCGCTATTTAAATAATCAAATAAATTAATTATTGTATCGCCAAAAATATGGGGCGTTACACGAAGACCTTTACTATTTAAGGAATTTAAAAGGCTTTGCCATTATTCCTCTTATAGCATCAATCCAATACGTGAATTTATATCGATTATAAGCTTATATTATTTCCATGAAGATTTCGTTTGAAATGAAAGTATGATTTTGGGTTTATTGTGAACGATGTCTTAAATAATATTTGTTCTTTAACCCATTTGAAGGAAAAGATGATTTTTCAAGTTAAGTCAAAAAGAAATCTTTATTAAATTCAAATATAAAGATTTAATGAAAGAGTTTCCCCTAGCAAACGATAATAGGAACAAATTTTAAAGTTGGTTTAAAAGACAAGCGAGTTTTTCCTAACGATAAGATTTAGAAATCGTAAGTACGATTTTGGGCTAAAGTTTTGATCGGGGAAAAATAAAGTTATTTACCACAACTATATTTAATGAATGGTTTGGATTTGAGTAAGCGTGTTTTCACTTATAGATAAGATTTAATTTTTAATAAGGTTTGGATTAAAGTTTGGGACTAATAAAGGTAATTAAACTTACCAAAATATAAGGGAAATTATGTATGGAGTATTGCCAGTTTTGCTCCATAATATGTATAGGATGGGGATCAGATAATGATTTGAGTAAAAGAATATTCCAAAGTGAAATGAGACTCATGATTTACTTGTATATCTATATTTGTTTTAAAGATGTGCTAGTTATGTCGAAGAACAGGTGTAACCCATTCTGAATAAATCTATGACGAGCATTGTAGATATTAGAAGATGGTGTTGAAGATCGGAAATCTTCACATAAAAGGATTGGCCTACTGATTTTCTCTTTGCTGGATTGCTCCAGTATTTAGATGTTTATTGTAGTGGCATATCCAGATGTATTTGGAGAATTTCCAGATTGCAAGGATCTCTCTTGTTTATTGGACGAGGAATAAGGTGCCTTCGGTATTGTTCGGACCCATAATGAACTTGTATAGATGTATATCTGATATTGTACTTTACGACATAAAATATTGGTTTCTACTGATGATACATCAGTCGGTGGTGGAGGATCTACCGTCTTAGCTTAACACCCTCCTCTGAGACATATGTACTCGGAGGGTTATATATTCATCGATACCGATTATATGTTATGAATTGATAATATGGCATGCTAAGTGCTGAGCTACTGATGATCTAAGCATGACTAATTTGGCGTGGCTTAATATGGAAACTTGAAGCCTCACAAGTCGGAAATGACCAAAATAGGATGCGTGCGACAAAGTTAAGAAGCTTAATATTTATTCTAGTAAAAGATGATGTTATGGTATGGAGCCATGGCAATTTACTTAGTGGATGATAAATCGAGAGCCCTCGGATAAAGGTCGGTCACGACCAAGGACGTTATCTTCAGGAAGGTATTTTCGAGCTCCACCCAGTTAAGGGGTGGACTGACTTTGTGAGCAAGGAGGAAGTTAGCTCCTGCGGCATCCCTCCAGAGGTGTACCCACACATGGAAAAAGGAAGATCCTTTGCCTAGTCATTGTTGGAATCCAACCTCCAGTACGAGCCTTTACGGTTTTAGATGTAAATCTATATGACATCATAATAGGATGAGGCATTATGTCGCCTAAGATCGATACATTTACTTGCGAAAGAGATTTCCAATAGGCGCTACTAATAACATCAAAATGTTTTGCGTATCAAGCATATTTGGTTATCATATGGTAAAACCTGCTCCTAATGGTGTGCGCTTGCGTTAAGTGATGGGATACGAGTCTTATGATAGTTTCATTTTACAAAAAGCATGCACGAATTTCTATAAAACTCCTTTATGATTGTTTGATATGTATATGGGTTGTTATCTACTTCTCAAGCTGGTTAACCCAAGCCTGACTCTAGTGCTTAACATTTGGGTCAGATCCGAGTTTATTTCAGGTTTAGGCAGGATTTGAGAAGTTCCCAGACAATTCCAAAGGAGCAAGTATTCTTCATCAGAAGGTAGGTCGTATTCTACTATCTATACTTAGATGTCGTGGTTGTATTATCTATGGATACAATTTATAACTATCCATGGTATATTTACTTTGATTTTTTAAACAATTTTCATCTGTAACGTTATATTGAATGTCATATTTGTTCTGTTCTACTATGACTGTTCTGTTTTATTGTTCTACTCAAAGCGTTTCGAGTTGCATCACTTTTTGTCTTGGTACAGAAACACCTAATAGGTGTTATGTATCAACTTTTGAGGGTTGGAACTCGAACTCACCCATAAAGATTCGGGGATTTCTATCTTTTGGACTTGACTTGTTATGGTTTATGGTCGTTCAAAGGGCACGGTACGTGGGTCATAACAAATAATAACATCTAGTTTGAAGAACTGGAGAACAGGTACGAGTCATCAATTCATCACAAAATAGGGCTTTAACCGATTCCATAATAAGATCTTTCATATCATGAGCGAACATTCATATATAGCAACTTGGGAGTCTTAGTGGAAATCCAAGTTTTTTACTCACATTCTTTTAAAAAACATCCCTTATATATTTTATCATTAATAACATCCTATGATTAAGATATTCTGAAGGAATAGATCATAAAATTAAGCCTGTGTATGGTAGAATTGATTGTAAACATCTTATTAGAACATGTAATGTATGATGGATGCAACTGGTTGTGATGAACATCAAATTGTATAAAATTTTCACTACTAATTATACATTTAGTTACTCATAAAACAGTACTACTCGATATTCTAGTCTTGTTTGTTGCAGGTTTATAATTTATATGAAGAGACTCTTGAAGAACGTATGGGTTTTAAAATAATAGTTCAAGTTCAAGGTTGTATTGAAAAGTAGTAAGATGTCAAGTTATACACGAAACCAATCATAACTAAACTAGTTTGGAGATGTTCATTTTATTAGGAGGTCAACTCAAGAAGATCCTAGAATGGACTGGAGAAAGAAGCTACTAGAAGAATTTGGAACATGCTAGATCAAGAAACGTTTAAAGAAAGAATAAGTCAAAATTTTCTAGAATGAGTTGTATCAAGAAGCTCATAAAGAATATGAAGAAAGGAATTTCTTGAATAATAAAAAAATAGAATATAATGGAAGACATGGTCAAAATTTCTAGAAATTTCCTCTTTTAAGATCTAGATCTAAGGAGTACTATAAATACCCCCACTAGGGTTAGTTCAGATCATTTTGGCATTAGATGCCTTTAGGCATCAACTTTTATTTTATTTTGTTAGTTTAGTTTCATGTAATCAACTTTTATCTTTATGCAATAAAATATTTATTCTATTTTCTATTTAGTTCTCTGTTATATTTCATTAATTATAGTTCTATTGGTTTGCCAACATTCCAATAGATCCCCTTATTTTCTATTGCTTAAAGATTTAAATTTTCATCATGTAACCTTCTTTCTATTATGACTACTCTATAATTTCGTTATTTACTTCCATTCTAGCAATTTCTTGTTCTAAGTTAATCAGATGAATCATGAATTACTCAATTTCTTCTAACTTGCCTAGACTTTCTTTTGTTTTTCTATTTCTATAACATTACATCATCCTTCATCTACGAACAAGCCATTGCAGCCAACCCCTTCACTCCACCTTGCGGCACAACAACCAAACCAGAAATTCACTATCCCCAATATCCAAACACACAAATTCAAACCCCAGACATTTCTTTTCATTTGCCTTTTATGTTGTAACCGATGTGATTAATCTGATTCAAGACCACTCGGATCGAATATCTAAACCACAAGCGCCTCGCGAAGACGGGATCGCTGTCATACTTTCAAAAACCACTAAATCAATAACTCTAGTCATCAAAAAATGATCAACCAATCATGAACAATCCAAATTTCCATCACAACCAAGAAACTAATGACAATTGTAGCCAAAATAAATCACATGAAGATTTATATTGGTTCCACTAATAACTTGATAGTATACATCCACTTTGGAGAGAGTATTTTATTACCACGATGAAAGGAATACAAAAGATTGATCCAATAATCACTATATTTCAATATAGAAAAGAGTTTGAGGAGAATAGAATTGAACAATTGGAATTATGTTATAAGCCCTAGTTCACCTTTGAGAATAAAACCTTTCATCTAATCAAGTCTCCAAGCTCTCCCTTTTGAAAAACAGAAAATATCTTATATAGAGATAAGTTAATTCCCAAAATTGCCCCTAAGTATTCACAAATCAGCTTGCCAATTTTCCAGCCCAAAATAGCCGAAAAGTCTCGTCAGACGTATGTCGTGCGAGGCGACAAATGTCTGTCCCTCGCAGGTAATTACTTGGGCTTTAGCACTCAGCTCAAACGTCTATCCAAAAGTGGCAGACGTCTGTTGGAGCTCTCGGGAAAACTCCACCCTGTAAACAGACGTCTATCACAAACCTCGACAAACGTCTGTCGCTGAAACCAGCTGACACCAAACACCTTTTCAGCTCAAACTTTTGCGTACGAGCTCCGATTTGCGAACGGTATTCTCCGATGCAAAGCTATCTTCATCCTGTTCAATCAATATATAGTATCGCAAACTCCATCACTCCACCTGGATATTATAACCATCTCTATACACCAAACGCTAATACACCCATTCATTTCCTTCTACCTTCAACCAAGCAAGCTTGAATGTTTCCCCAATGAGCTCTGGCATGGCCACCGCCCATTCACTACCTCAACGAGTTCAGGCAAAGCCCCCACCTACCAATGAAGTGTTGAAAACATCCAACTCCTAAACTAGTCTCACCAAAAGACAATGTACTCTGGAGTGAAGCAAGTACTTACCATGAAGATAGATATCCAATCTCTCACCGTTATTTCTTTCCATCAAAACAAACAAAATCACTCTCTCCAACCATGCCACCCCGTGGCACCTAGCAACTCAACAAGTGAATTAAGTTTGAGCAATGCTGTAACAACCCAGAAAATCTGAGCTAGTTTAAAATTTTTAATTTGGATATTTTAGTGGATTTTAGATATTTAAAATAAATTATTTTAAATAATAACGACGAAAAGTAGTTTGAATCGATGTTTGAAAATAAATATAATTATTTTAAATTATAAACAAGGTCTAAAATGACGTGGCAGTTTCAAAATTTCAATTCAAACTTTGACTGACCGTACCGGGTGCAAAATAAAACGGATTTTAGTGAAACCAAAAATATTTGAATTTGTTTATGACTATCTTTCTAACGAATCTAAAAAACCGAAGTTTCATAGCGTAAATCAAAAGTTATGGCCAAATGAATTTTCAGAAAGGTAGCTACCGAGAATATATAGCCCTTGAAAATAGACATTTTGCAAACGACCTCAGAATTCAACGAAACCACTTTTGTTGGATCCGGGGTGTCAAATTATTGCTAGGTTTCAAATTTCATAATTTTTGAAGCTAATATGTGAGCGTGGCGAAGGAAAATGTGTTTGGACAATTTTAGTTAAATTGGATCGACCAGAAAATGGCCATTTTTCAAACGGTCTCAGAATTCGACGAAACTAGTTTTGTTGGGACCGTATCGTCAAAACATAGCTAGATTTATTTTTCGAGAATTTTAAAATCAGTATGTGGCCCCGACAAATTGAAATGTACGTTCAAATCAAATATTGAATGTTTTATATTTTAATTTGAAGAAAAACTGACTGAAACAGTCGAATGGGCCTATGAAACATATCCCATTGTGTTCGGAATGGGGGTATTTAGCTAGGGATGATAGTCGTTGGGTTTGGATTGGAGTTCGTATGTGAAGAGGGGTATTTTTGAATTTTTGAAAATATATAAATAAAAGAAAAATCCTATTGGCCATCACAACCCTATCTCCCCCCCGACCTTTACTGCGTGACGGTGAAAGAGAGTTTAAACCTTCTCTCCTCAATTCCTCTCAATCCTCTCAAAATTAGACCTCCATCCTGTTGGGGATTTCGTAGAGCTCGTCAAGATCTTCAAATCCATACCAAGTTTGATTTTTTTTCATTGAGCATATCGCCGGAATCACCTCCGTGAAGATCGCCGTTTGGAAGCGCCGCCCTGCCTGATTACGACCACCGATCACGACCGCTCCACCCCCCGTTCCGGTGCCATTCTTCCCTCTTCCAATTTGCGCAACCCGACCTAGATATCGTGCAACGAATTAGGCGCTAGATCAAAACCTAGTTTTGAAGAAATCAGAAAGGTAATGACATATTTTATTTTAAACTGATTATAGCACTTCTAAGCGCTACGGATTTTGATTTCACAATAAAAATCATATCTTTTTCGTTTGTGGTCGAAATTCAGTGAAACAAGAGACGCGGGACTGTGTGGATGTCTTCTACATTTTAGAAGAGACCGGATATTTTTCTGAGCCTTCTGCTATTTTTGGTGGAGTGGAACCCAAAGTGAGATTTCTAATTTATAAACGATATGGAAAACAATGATGTATAAATTATATAGTCGATGTATGAGTTATATAAGCGTTGTACACCACATGTATAAGCGTTGTATAAGTTGTATGTTCGATGTATAAGTTATATATGCGTTGTAAAAATAATATATGCGTTGAAATAAATTGAAATGATATTGAAGTGAAATCGAAATATAGTTATATACGTATATCTATATATCTATATATATATATATATATATACACTCCCCTCGTCCATAGACCATGGACGATATTTATTGGTTGTGATATTGTTTGGATTATTGGTTGATGTGAAATTTGGTGAAAATCATGAATGATTGATTGTGGTTGAAAAATACCTGTTTGTGGTTGAGAATTATTTTGGATGAAACCACATAGGATTAGTTTGTGGAAAAGAAAAATAAACATGCTCGTCTACGTACGAATTAGATGCATGAAATCCCCATTGTCAAAAACCGTGAGGTTTTAAGGTAGAGCGAGGAGCCGTACTAGGGACGGTGCCAGTTTTAACTACCCTACCGTTATGCTGCCGAAATTTTCAATAATATTCATGTGTTAGAATTATTTTCATGTGTTGAAACTATATTAATGTGTTGAATAGAAATTCATGTGTTGAGTAGAAATTCATGTGTTGAATAGAAATTCATGTGTTGAATAAATTAATTGAAATATAAAAATAACATTTTTACCTCATATATGAACTATATAAAATAATTGTGTTTTGAAATAAATTGTTTTACAATAAAAATCACATTTTATTTATATATATAAACTACAGAAAACATTCATGTGTTGAATAAAGGACTAAAACGATAAAAATCATATTTTTATCGTATGTGTGAAGTCAAAAACATTCATGTGTTGAATATATAGATTGAACAATAAAATTTACATTTTTATTGTGAATACGAAGTGTTAAAAATAGTGATGTGTTGAAATAAACATCAGTTGGATAAAAATATCATTTTTATAAAATATATGAAGTGAATATAGTTTTGAAATCGAAGAATGAATTATATTTATATATATGTATATAAATATAAATAAAATTAAATCGAATAACAAAGCTGCAGTTCGTATTTTGAAACTGTGATTTCAAACGATTAGTGCGGGAGATCCGACCATCGGATTTTCCCGAAACCGAAACTATTGGGTTCGCTTTGGAAATATCTTTCCAACGACACCAACTTTGTAACGATCCAACGGTCGGATTGTCTGGAATGTTTAATTCAAATCTGAAGAAAGATAGTGCCAGAATCGATTATATATATATAATTAAATTAAATCGAATAACGACGCTGCAGTTCGTATTTTGAAATCGTAACTTCGAACGATTAATGCGGGAGATCCGACCGTCGGATTTTCCCAAAACTGAAACCATTGGATTCGTTTTGAAAAGATCTTTCTAATGATATAAAATTTGTGAAGATCCAACGGTAGATTTTCATATATGTGTAAATCAAATCTGAAGAAAAACAGCGCCACGGTGGCGTTATAGCCTGAAGCGTCGTTTGAATGAATTGGCTATTTTTAAATAAATAAAAATAGCGATAAATCGTGATAAAATATTATAAAAGATATGGAAGGGAAATAAAACTAAATTTGCTCGGATTATTTGATTTTTGATGGTTGAATGTGATTGGCGTGAAAATTAC
The DNA here is from genome assembly GCA_030737875.1 of Allium sativum. Taxonomy (NCBI): domain Eukaryota; kingdom Viridiplantae; phylum Streptophyta; class Magnoliopsida; order Asparagales; family Amaryllidaceae; genus Allium; species Allium sativum. The sequence continues at coordinate 614,376,671 of CM060926.1, forward strand.
ATTAAAGAGCAGAATTATTGATGTCGAATAATTTAACCATTGAAATGAATTGATTTGAAAATCTAAATATACGTGAATTATTTGAAAAGGCCGAGTTAATTCTCATTTAAAATAATTGATCGACGATTAAAAGTCGAAGATATGAAGACGGTGCAAGACCGATGATCTTCACGTCGAATGGAGGGGTGCTACTGATGCTCATAATGGGAGTAGCTACCTTGAAGGGGATGAAGTGGTAGCCGTCCGGACGTACTTGTTGAATGTACGGATATGCGACTTATTAAGTGCCTATGGTTTCATTCAGACCCAGAACGAACTTGTAAAGTGACTGTGTGTCTGACATTGGATTTTGTTCTGTGCTGATTGATCTCTATTAAATATATATCTGCTTGGTGGAGGAGAATTTATTCTCTTGCTTAACGCCCTTCTCTGAGACGTACGAGCTCAGAGGTTATATATCGATAGAACTCAGTCACATGGAGCGAATTGCCTGTGTGGCATGCCTAAGTGGCAGATGATTAGGGCTTCTGTTGAAAAGCAAAGTCTTGTGGTTGATGATCAAAGCGCGGCCTGTGTGGTATTGCTTTGTGTATAGCGTGAATTCGCGAGCCTCACACCCCGGTATGAACCAGAAATGGGAGAGGATCCAGGGAGAACATGCGTCTCTTTCAAGTTAAAGGTGGTGTCAGTGACCTACCAGCCATGACATTTATATTACTTTCACCTGTATGGTTGTTGGATTGCGAGGCACCTCGGATATGGAGTCATTTGGCTCATTTACGCCCCATAGGGCGGGTGGACGTATTTTTCAGTGTTTTATTTTAATTCGCTGTGTGTGGACCGGCCCTGTGGCTCCTAGGTGCAGTTGCGGCTGTAGCCTGAGACACGGACTAGAGCGTCTCGAATTCGGTGAGGACTATCTTTTGCCTTTCATTCAGGTTTTAGCAGGCTCTTTCTGGATAGCTGGAGCTGAAGATGGATTCTATCATTTATCTCTTTTTATGCTGTTCAACTCCTATTGTACATATGATGTTTTTTTTTCCGCTATAGACATTTATGTATAACTGAACTGTATTTGTGCTAAGTACGATCCTGTATACTGTGTAACTCTAATGATTATGTTTATCTAGTGTATTCTATTGTACATTATATGGTGTGTTTATTTATTTCTGTTCTGCTGTTATCTGCTCATGTTTTATATTCCAAAGATTACCCTTGCTACCATCGAACGGAGAATGGGGTTGTCACAAACGTGGTATCAGAGCTTTGGTTAAGCTTAGTTCTGGAATATAACATATTAACAAACTCATCAGAAATAGAACCAGTAGTGTTCTAAGACGGATCGCTCATTTCAGATAAGATTGGTAATATCCTAGAATGAGTGAAGCAGAATGAAATACACCCCGATAGACACACTTACATTTAAGTATATGTCTCTATGTTTTAAAATTACCTTTTCTGTTGGCCTAACACTTTGTCTGTTATTTGCAGACATTGAAAAATGAGTGGCAGAAGTAAAGGAGGTAGGGCTGAACCAGATATTGAGGCTCTATTAATTAAGTATCGAAATATGGGTGGAGTACCGTTCCCGGGCGATGAATCTATTAGTCAAACTCAAGCCTGGATACGCTCTGCTGAGAAAATCTTTGAAGGTTCAAAGCTAAGAGATAATCAAAAAAGATTACTGGAATCTTGGGCACTCAAAGACAAAGTTTTGTTCTGGTGGGATTCGATTATTAAGGATGATCCAAAAGGTAATATTACCTGGGATAGATTTAAAGAGATTTTCAGTCAAAGATTTATTCCTCCAGAAGCAACCGAGCGGTTATGTGATGAATTCCATTATCTGATACAAGGAGATATGACCATTCCAGAATATCATAAGAAATTCAATGAACTTTCTCATTTTTCCCCTCATCTAATTCAAAATCTGAAGAGAGAGAATCTGAGGTTTATTAACGGGCTCCAAAGAAAGTATCAAAGTAGCGTGATGGGGCACGTGAAGCTCCCTTTTTCTGAAATGATATACATGGCTTATCAGTATGAAGATCTCCATAAGAAAGGTCTTTTGAACGACGAAGGGGAAGTCATTCCTAGTAACAAAGAGGAGTCTGAGACTGATAGTCCTGAGGCCAGTACGATGCCTGAGGTTAGTAAGAAGCCCAAAGCCAAGAGGAAAAGGGTTAAATCTGAGAAAGAACCAGTAACGACTGCCATATGCAATAACTACCGTAAGCAAGGGCATTTGTCGATAAATTGCGGACCCTTAAAGAAACAAGGAAAGAAGGGATCTAAATCCGGCAAGAAGGTTCAAGAGATCAGAGAATGCAACATTTGCCATCAGTTTGGTCATGTAAAGCAAAATTGCCAGCTATTAAAGAAAAAGTCTAAAGCCGCACATGTTAATAAAGTGGCCAAAGAAGCTCAAATCAATGGCACGGCAGAAGTTCCAACATCCTCAGCTAGTCAGGAAAGGCCAGATGTTTTGGAAGGCATGCTTACTGTCAGAGGTATTCCATATAATGTATTGTTCGATACAGGAGCATCACGAAGCTTTATTTCGACTAATGTGATTAAGAAATTGGATCTAAAATTAAGGAAGCTCAAGGAACCCATCAGTGTCCATAATCCGGTTGGGGGTTCCATTGATCTTAGCTGGATTTGTAAAGTGCCTGTCTCTTTCTTCCATTATCGATTTCCTTGTGTCTTGATCGTCATGAATTTCTACGAATTTGATATCATTCTTGGATTGGATTGGCTAAATAAATACGAGGACGAAGTTAAATGTGCAGAAAGAGTAGTTAAAGTTACAATGGAGCTCGCCAATATTGTTATACCATGTGTAGGTCCAAATTCGAACAGAAAGGAATACTGGTCAGCTCTTGATGTTACTCCCACTGCTATAGTGAATACTCCCGCTGCTATGGAAAATATTTCTGCTTCTATAGAAGATATCCCTGTTGTTAAGAACTATGCGGATGTGTTCGAAGAAGTTTGTGACGACAAGGAATTTCGCTCGATCCGAATCAGTCGCTAAACCGATCTAGACCGTTCGAAACGCCTGATTGTTTTGAGAACACGACAAAATAGAACGCAGACGGAAGAACATTTCATTGTAAATTACAATAATTCATCAGAATACAAGAATATATAGAGTATAAACAAATAAATATTACACACGATAAATATCAGAGATTACAATACATTACATAGCAGCGGAAAATAATACAATACACAACTGAAGGAGATATACGGATACAAAGCTTTCCGGATATCCTTCCAGCTGTAAACCAGGATCCTGTGAATATAAATCTGCAAAACCAAAACTACTAGCTGCCCGTGTCAAAATAGGGGCACCCAGAGTTTAGGTTAAAACAATAAACTCCAGGTCAGTCATGGGACTGGTGTGAGAACTAAAACAGTTATTTAAAACTTTACTTTAAATTAGATATATCAAGGGACCACGCCGTATAACACGGAACGGGTTTCCTCCCAAGAATACCAGTGCAAATAACAAAACAGCGCAATGCTTTTTGGAAAAATGAAGCTATTATAAGACCCAGGTCCTATCACACAATGCAACGCAAGCCGGGGGATAAGGTTTTCCCTTATAATAGCCAAACATGCTTAGTGCGTTTAAAACAAATCATTTGATACTATTATAAGTGCATAGTGTATAAAACAACTTCAAATCATAAGTATCAATCATAGACGGCATAAGCGCCCCATCCCACTATGTTGCCATATATAGGATTACAACTAAAATCGAACCGTCACGTATTGGAAGTTGGATTTCCATCATGAACCAAGGCAAAAGATAGTCCTTACCGAATTCGAGACTGCCTAGCCTGAGTCTCAGGATCAGAACGCATCGACCCTTGGAGCGACAGGGCCGGTCCACACGGAGTGGGTTAAAATGCCTGAGCACTGCGTTTCGCCGTCCTTTGGGGCGTAAGCGAGCCAACGAATGACTCCATCGGACCCGGATCGTCCGATCTAACCGAGGCGCCTCGCAGCAACAACAACCACATAAGTCAAACTCGTCAGGGCGTGTAAAACCACTGACGCCACTTCTAGTTAGGAGGAAACGCAGGCCCTCCCTGAGGTCCTTTCTCTCGTTTCTGGTACATACCGGGGTGTGAGGCTCGCGATTTCACGTTATACACAAAGCTACGCCACACAGGCGGTGCTTTGATCCTCTCCACAAGACTTTGCTTTTCAACAGAAGCCCTGATCACTGCATCTTAGCATGTCACACAGGCAATTCACACCTTGCAACTGATGGCTATCGATCACACAGAATAAATTCCAATGTCAGACACACTATCCATTTGCAAGTCCGTTATGGGTCTGAACGAAACCGGAGGCACTATATACCTCGCAAACCCATCGATCACCACGTACGTCTGGACGATCACCACTCATCATCCATATTTCGGGATGCCTCCCAATCAGGACCTCGGTTACCATCCATACGAGGTGAAGATCTCCGGTCTTCGACCACCGTTTTCATCTTCGATTTCTTATCGTCGATTCAGTTATTCAGAATGGGATAAACCCGGTCTTTCTGAGCAACTCACGTATATAATAAACAAGTGTTACACAAACACAACATACGCCTCATTCCAATTCATCGGTCACTAACCGTAAATTAACAAGAGAATAATTCCCCAAATATTAACCCCGAAGGCCGAAACCAACATCAGATCAATATCCAGAAAATCATTCTGCTTAGCTAACCGATAGTTAGTTTCTAAATTTCACAATCATAGGGAACGGTTCCCATTAATTTTATCAAAGATAAATTCCTTGAATTTATTCTTTCATCTTCTTTTGAATTTCGATTCAACTAGTCGGGATTAACGAACCTTACCGCAGTAATCATTTGTTTTAATTTCTCAATCCCAACCTATTCATCCCATGAAGTAAAACTGGTAATACTTCATATCTAACACCACGGTGTTATTGGTAAATTCAATTACCATTTCACGTTCAAATCTAATTAAAGATTTAACTACCGCCTGGAGTAAAACTGGTGATACTCCATTTTCGATCTTTTCAATCTAATTAAAGATTCATTAAAACTCCACTTAGTTTTAATCTTTGACAGGGTTAAAGAATCAGTGTCATTTAAAACACGGTTCACGATAAACCCCATAATCACATCACAATTCAATCAGTCTCTAACCGTGAATTAGCAAGTGAGCAATTCCCTAAATATTAACCCCGAAGGCCGAAACCAACATCAGATCAATACCCAAGAAACCGTTCAACTTAACTAATCTCCAGTTAGTTTCTGATTTTCTTAACTTCATTGGGTCTAAGAACAGTATTATTGAAAATACCGTTCACGATGACCCAAAATCACATTCTATTAATTATCGGGTTAAAGAACGAGTGTTATTTAAAACACCGTTCACGATAAACCCAAGAATCAATTCGAATTCAATTCCAATTAAATATTATTTAATTGGTATACTTCATTAAATCTAAATAAAAGATTTAATCTTTTTCTCAACTGGGCTTAAGAACGGTGTTAATGAAGACACCATTCACGACAAACCCAAATCACATTTGATATTAAATACAAGGCTCTAAATAGAAATTATATCGGCTCATATTCAATATCAAACTCTATGACTAAAAAATATCGTATTGGAAATAACGATATAAATATCTTTCAAATTTCCATAACAATATCTGTATAATCACAAAATCCAACATCGAAATAATCCAAAGACAATTTCGATTCAAATCCATTCCAATTCAATTATTGGAAATTCTGGTTACTTTTAAAACCCTTTTCAAATTCAATTTATTTATTTAAAAATAATTAGAATTATGATTCTAGTTTAAAACTAGTTCATTTCGATAAAAATCTATTTTTATCTTTTCAAATATGGAGTTTTTTTTCATCCCAAATCTTCACAAATCATTTCTTATGATTTTACACAATTTATTATTATTTTTAATAATTTTATCAAGGCCCGCACAGTCGATTTCCATCAACGGCCATCGAACTGCACTTACAGCGACCTTTTCCAAATTTGATTTGGACATAATTCCAAATCCAACTGTTAGATTTCAAATTTCTAATATTTGTTAGAAAGCTCTTTTCGATACGAACCCAACGGTTCCGGTTTCAAGAGAATCTGACAGTCGGATCTCCCGTAATATCCGTTCGAGGTCAATGGTCGAAATTCGCGAACTGCCGTGGCGCAGTGCGTTCTATTCAAGCCATTATATCATATATATATATAATATATACTTCGTCGATTTCCTTTTAAAATGTATTTTATAAATCGTTTTTAAATTCGTTTTCAAAACGATTTCAACTTCATTTCAAATTCAAATCAAAGTTGAATTTTTCCTTATTAATTCGATTTAAATTCATTTAAAATTGATTTCAATTCAAATTGATTTCTAATTCAATTTCAGTTCGTTTTCAATTCAATTCAATATCAATTCGAATTCATTTCTATTCGAATTCATTTCTATTCAGTTTCAGTTCGAATTTCAATTCTTTTCAAAATGTCAGATTTTGAAATCACTTTCGATATTCATTAAAAAATGAATAAAATCGATATAAATATCGTTCACGTCAAAATGACGTCAATCTAATCAACACGGCTTCATATATTTCTATTTTCAAATATTCTATTTCAAATATTTCTTTTTCAAATATTTCTATTTCAAAACTGGAATGAGGCCCAATCAATTACCATATAATGTTAATTATATGGATTTTCTACAACATAGGTATACAATAACAACGATGAATAATCAACCATCATCCAAAGTGCATTCTACACTGTATAAGCATCGAATATAAATATTTAACGCTTATAACAGTCTGTCAATGAATCAATCGACATACAACTAACTATTGGGATTAGTGTATGTCATATATCACCCCAATACCCGTGTGGGGTTTTCAAACAATCAAACACAGATTTTATTTGTGCAGTTGGGCGATGTGTAAACTTTATCGTCCCAATCAATATCAGTCAAATGTGTGTATATAAACAAATCGTCCGATCTGTTTATTTTTATTTCATTTTACATACACGTTAAAAATTCTATTCTTAACTATAAAATATTTTCAACTATATAAATATTTTATTTTCATTTCACATCACACAATCAACTACACAGCAAAATCAAACAAACAAGCATACAAGTCGTCCATGGTTTGCGGACGATGGGTGTCGGGTGCTACTAAACACCGTCTGCATCCTAGTATATATTTATATAACTAGAAAATAAAATCAAAAGTGAGAAGTTCTCACCAAAGCTATCCCAACTCCACGACACTTCAAATGTAGGATATCTTAATCGTTCTTCCTTTTGTCACTTCCACCATCCGTGTTCCCTACATATATAAAAATCGAATTTTTTTTACTTCGCCATTCAATATATAAAAATCGAATTTTTACTTCGCTATTCAATATATAAAAATCGAATTTTTACTTCGCTGTTCAATATATAAAAATCGAATTTTTACTTCGCTATTCAATATATAAAAATCGAATTTTTTACTTCGCTATTCAATATATAAAAATCGAATTTTTTACTTTGCTATTCAATACATGAAAATCGAATTTTTTACTTCGCTATTCAATATATAAAAATCGAATTTTTACTTCGCTATTCAATATATAAAAATCAAATTTTTACTTCGCTATTCAATATATAAAAATCGAATTTTTACTTCGCTATTCAATATATAAAAATCGAATTTTTATTTCGCCATTCAATATATAAAAATCATATTTTTATTTCGCCATTCAATATATAAAAATCATATTTTTATTCTTTCTATAATATAAAAATATCGCCTTTCATTATAAATAAAAATCGAATCTTTATCTTTAAACAAATATAAATCTAATCTTTTACTCTTTATAAAAAAAAACCTCATCTTTTTATTTTCTCCTTCATTATAAAAATTAGAATTTTCAATGTTATATATATAAAGAAAAACAATTTGATTTCATATATATATAAAAAAAGAATCTGAAAAATAAAACAATTTGATTTCTATAATAAAATAAAAGCAGCTCACTATGTTCATTTCTGGACGTCGACTGGAAGCTCAACACCATCTCGTCGGAGGGGACTTGCGTGCTGGAGTCAGAGCTGGGGAGGTGGCCGCGACGTCGAGAAGATGGTGGTGGATCTCGTGGTGGCGGCGACTGCTAACAGGGGGTAGCGGTTTTAGGGTTCGCGATGGGAGGGGGGTTTCTCGCGTTGATCGGGGGGAATCGGACTTCGATCCCGAGGGGGGGAGGGAGGAGGAGGCGGTGGGGAGGTAAATCGGAGAGGGCGGCGGCGTGAGGGCGACGGCGGTTTTATTTAATTTTTTTTTGTTTTGAATGAAATGAATCGGGGGCTGAAGGGTTAAAGGAAGAGAGAGTGGAGGGGTAAGGATATATAAATAAATATATTTTATTATTAAATTAATTCAAAAAGCAACTTTTTATTTCGATCTTGAAACGAGACCCACCGCCTGTCGTCCATAACTAATTACCCCCATTCCGAACACAATGGGATATGTTTCATTAGCCAATTCTATCATTTCGATCGGTTTTCATCAAATTTACATTTAAGTCAATATATTGAATTTTAAACGTACATTTCAATTTACCGGGGCTACATACTAACCCTAAAAATTCCTGAAAAATATTTTCTAGCTTTGTATTGACGATACGGTCCTAACAAAACTAATTTCGTCGAATTCTGAGACCATTTGAAAAATGACCATTTTCCAGTCGATTAAATTCAACTGAAACTGGTCAAACGCGTTTTCCTTTGCCACGCTCACATATTGATTCGAAAAATTATGAAATTTGGAATCTAGCAATAATATGACATCATGGATCCAACAAAAGTGGTTTCGTCAAAATCCGAGGTCGTTTGTAAAATGGCTATTTTCAAGAGCCGAAATTCCATAGCGACTAATCTGAAATTTCAACTGGACATATCTTTTTATCCCCGCTATGAAATTTCGATTTTTCGGATTCGTTGGAAAGATATTCTCAAGTAGATTCAAATATTTTTGGTTTCAATAAAATCCGGTTTATTTTGCACCCGGTACATTCATTTGAATTTTGAAATCGAATTATCGAACTACCGCGCCGTTTTCAATTCATTTTATATATATAAATAATTATTTATATTCTAACGACGAACTATATAATATATATGTTCGAATTCTATTCAAAATAAATTTCTCGTCGTTATTATTTAAAATAATTCATTTTAAATAATCAAAATTCGCTAAAATTGTCAAAATAAAAATTTTAAATTGGCTCGGATTTCCGGGTTATTACAAAGTTGCCAGCTTGCCTTCACAGAGAGAAATTGATTTTTAAATCTCTTTAGTTCCGAATGCAAGGCCAGTAGTTCACGCTATTTGAAGAATGACCTTGAAAGAGAAAGAAGAGTTAGACAATCAAACTCGACAGCTTGTATGGAAGGGTCTGATCAGGCCTAGTTTCTTTGATTGGGGAGCAGCAGGGGTATTTGTCCCAAAGTCAGACGGTACTCTCGGAATGTGTGTAGATTATTGTGACTTGAATAAGCAGACGTTGAAAAACAAATATCCATTGCCGCGGATTGATGATTTGTTGGATCGATTAAATGGAGCACAAGTATTTTCATGAATGGACCTAGCTACAGGTTTCCATCAGCTTCGTATTGGCGAAGAGTGTGTTCCTTTGACAGCATTCAAAGGCCCAGATTTATTCTACGAGTGGTTAGTAATGTCGTTCGGCATATGTAACGCTCCAGCATATTTTGTCGATCTAATGAACCGGGTATTCAGAGAAGTATTGAATAAATTTGTTCTGGTCTTTATTGATGATATACTGATCTTCTCTAAATCAGAAAGCGAGCATGAAAAACATTTGGAACAAGTGTTAGAAATTCTCAGGAAGAATGTTTTGAAAGAAAAATTTTCCAAATGTATATTCTGGTAAGAAGAAGTCAAATTCATTGGCCACGTCGTGTCAAAGCAAGGAATTTGAGTGCATCCCAGTAAAATCACTGCTATTCATAACTGGAAACAGCCTCGTACACCCACAGAAGCCAGAAGTTTTCTCGAGTTGGCCAGTTATTATCGAAAGTTCGTTAAGAATTTTTCGAAGATATCCAGTCACTTAGCAAAGCTTATGAAGAAACATTCGAGATTCAACTGGACTCCTGAATGTGAGGCAGCTTTCCAGGAGCTGAAGTTAAAATTGATGACTGCTCCAGTGCTCATAATTATTGACGGCAATCAGGATTTAAAAGTCTGGACCGATGCTTCTAAAGAAGGCCTTGGCGCAATGTTAATGCAAAGAGGCCATGTAGTCGCTTATGCTAGCCGTCAATTGAAACCACATGAAAAGAATTATGTTACTCACGTTCTTGAATTGCTAGCTATCGTGTTTGCTATGAAAATCTGGAGGCATTATCTATTGGGTGAAAAGTTCGAATTATATATTGATCATCAATCATTGAAGTATTTATTCACCCAGAAGGATCTGAATATGAGGCAGCAGCGTTGGTTAGAATTTATCGCGGCATATGATCTTGATATTTTATATACTCTGGGGAAAGCCAATGTTGTGGCTGATGCGCTCAGCAGGAAGAATGTGATCATCGCCAGTATTATCATTACACCATCGTTGATTGATAAAATAGCTATTCTTCAGAAAGACGATAGTTTTGTTAAAGAGATGATCAAAAGAATTCAAAAGGGCGAGGTCTCCAGTTTCTAGGTGGATAGCACAGGAGTTCTAAGATTGAAAGGAAGGATTTGTGTTCCCGACAACATTGAGCTCAAATGAGAAGTATTGGACGAGTGTCACAAGTCCAAGTTGTGTATCCATCCAGGGGTTAGTAAAATGTATAATGACCTCAAGCGAACTTTCTGGTGGAAGGCAATGAAAAGAGATATCTCTATAAATGTTAGCCGGTGTCCTACTTGTCAACAAGTCAAAAGCGATCAACAGAAGCTCGCTGGATTGTTGCAACCTTTGGAAATTCCAGGTGGAAAGTGGGAACAAATTCCTAAGGATTTCATAGATGGTTTGCCTAGAACCAGGAAAGGAAATGACAGTATTTGGGTGATCGTAGATCGTTTCACGAAGACCGCCCATTTCATACCTGTCAGATCGAATAGAACTGCTCAGAGTCTGGCGTAGATTTATTTCAAGGAAATAGTTAGACTGCACGGAGTTCCCATGAGCATCGTTAGTGATCGTGACCCGATTTTTGCTAGTAAATTCTAGGAAGCATTCCAATCAGAATTGGGAACGAAACTTAACTTGAGCACCGCATATCATCCTCGAACAGATGGTCAAACCGAGATGGTGAATCGTATTTTTGAAGATTTATTGCGGGCTTGTGTTATTGATTTTGGCTGATCATGGGAAGACCATTTGCATTTGGCCGAGTTCTCATACAACAACAGCTACCAAGCGAGCCTGACGATGTCACCATTCGAAGCACTGTATGGTAGACCATGCCGATCTCCTGCTTGTTGGATAGAACCTGGTAATAGACACGTATTGGTATCCGATATGATTCGTGAAGCTGCGGACAAAGTCAATTTTGTTAAGAAACGATTACTCGCCGCTCAAAGCTGACAGAAAAGCTATGCAGATAAGAGAAGAAGAGATACATCATTTGTTGTTGGCGACCACGTGTATTTGAAAGTATCTCCGATGAGAGGAGTAATCCGGTTCGGTAAAACAGGGAAATTGGCACCTAAATTTATTGGTCCGTTTCCTATTCTGGAACGGGTTGGAACTCTAGATTATAGTGTTCAATTACCTGATTGGTTGCCTGGAGTACATAATGTGTTTCACGTATCTCAACTTCGAAAGCATGTAAATGATCCAGACTTGATCGTGGAAGAAGCAACGCAATGGGATATAGAAATTACTCGAGAATTAGCTGTGAGAAGAGAACCGCTAAAGATTATTGGCAAAGAAACAAAGGAGATGAGGAACAAGAAGGTTCACTTAGTCAAAGTGCAATGGAGTGGAGATCCGCGAGATTGTACTTGGGAAACTGAGGAGAGTATTAAGAAAGCCTATCCTAAGTGCAGGGTGGATGTCTCTAATTGACTCTGGTGCAAGGTACATTTACCATATTTTGCATTTCCATTCTGTTCTTTACTTTGCTGTTGTTTTCTCTTCATGCATGTAAACTTTTTAATTATATAGTCTGAATGTTCTCAAAAGAGTATATGAATTATTTGGTATATTTTTGAAAAGTTAAAAACAAATAGATTGTTGTTTGTGTTGTGTGATTGAGAATTTGATTAATCAAATTATTAGAATGATAGCTAATTTAATCAATGAATGAATGGTAAATCTATGCAATTAAATCAAGTATTGAACTGATTTAAAAATAGATAGAAATATAGACATGTGCATTATATATGTTTGAACAGGTAGATGGATTAGCTGTTGAGTAAAGATTTTATTTGCGTGCCCGACAAATAGGTAAACCTTAATGAGTTGGATGCGCAATTTTATTATTATATCAACTCCTTTGAATGCCATTGGATGCGGAGTGCTGGTTGTTCTGTGTGTAATAATAAATGTCTCCATAGGATAGTAACAATTAATTTTGAACTACACTACATGGCATACTTCTTGAGGATGGGCATACTTCATCATATACCACATAAACATTTGGAGCTTGTGTGACGAGGTTGAAGATTTACCATACGAGCGAGAGGCTTGTATGGTGATGACTATATTTTATAGGTCGAACTGATGACTGATATGGACCATATAAAATATAACGGTAAATTGCCAGATTGATAAAAAAAAACCCACATGGGTCTGGAGATGACAATAAACACATCTCTCTGGTCATTAAGGCACAAAACGATTTATAGGGTGATGAGAATTTATTCTCCGGAGTTATGATCTATGCGCACTTCCCTTTGGACACCGGAATATATCACTATAAATATGTGCATGCTTATTAGGAATTATTGGGTACCTAATACGGCCCAATAAATTTCCAAACCCCACCTCGTACAAAGGAGGTTATGGCGAAATTTTTCGAAAATTTAGGGTGTTAACCAAATTTTTGAAGAATCTGAAAATTCTTAGAAACTGAAAAGTAGAAGAATGGAAGCCAGAATGGAAGTTGAGTTGATTTATTAAACCACTTTCGACTTTGTTCCTTTTAGGGGACGAAAAGTTTTAAGTGGGGGAGATTGTAACAACCCGGAAAATCTGAGCCAGTTTAAATTTTTTAATTTGGTTATTTTAGTGGATTTTAGATATTTAAAATAAATTATTTTAAATAATAACGACGAAAAGTAGTTTGAATCGATGTTTGAAAATAAATATAATTATTTTAAATTATAAACAAGGCCTAAAAAGGCACACAGTTTCAAAATTTCAATTCAAACTTTGACTGACTATACCGGATGCAAAATAAAACGGATTTTAGTGAAACCAAAAATATTTAAATCTGTTTATGAATATCTTTCAAATGAATCGGAAAAATTGAAGTTTCATAGCGTGAATCAAAAGTTATGGCCAAATGAATTTTCAGAAAGGTCGCTATAGAGAATATATAGCCCTTGAAAATAGCCATTTTGCAAACGATCTCAGAATTCGATGAAACCACTTTTGTTGGATCCGGGATGTCAAATTATTTCTAGGTTTCAAATTTCTTAATTTTTGAAGTTAATATGTGAGCGTGGCGAGGGAAAATGTGTTTGGTCAATTTCAGTTCAATTGGATCGACCAGAAAATGGCCATTTTTCAAACGGTCTCAGAATTCGATGAAACTAGTTTTGTTGGGACCGTATCATCAAAACATAGCTAGATTTATTTTTCGGGAATTTTTAGAATAGTATGTCGCCCCGGCAAATTGAAATGTACGTTCAAATCAAATATTGAATTTTTATATTTTAATTTGAAGAAAAACTGACTGAAACAGTCGAATGGGCCTGCGAAACATATCCCATTGTGTTCGGAATGGGGATATTTAGCTAGGAATGACAGTCGTTGTGTTTGGATTGGAGTTCGTATGTGAAGAGGGGTATTTTTGAATTTTTGAAAATATATAAATAAAAGAAAATTCCTATTGGCCATCACAACCCTCTCTCTCCCTGACCTTTACTGCGCGACGACGGAAGAGAGTTCAAACCTTCTCTCCTCGATTCCTCTCAATCCGCTCAAAATTAGACCTCCATCCTGTTGGGGATTTTGTAGAGCTCATCAAAATCTTCAAATCCATACCAAGTTTGATTTTTTTCATTGAGTATATCGCCGGAATCACCTCCGTGAAGATCGTCGTTAGGAAGCGCCGCCCCGCCTGATTCCGACCACCGATCACGACCGCTCCACCCCCCGTTCCGGCGCCATTCTTCCCTCTTCCAAGTGGAGCAACCCGATCTAGATATCATGCAACGAATTAGGCGCTAGATCGAAACCTAGTTTTGAAGAAAACAGAAAGGTAACGGCTTATTTTATTTTAAACTGATTATAGCACTTCCAAGCGCTACGGATTTTGATTTCACAATAAAAATCATATCTTTTTCGTTTGTGGTTGAAATTCAGCGAAACAAGAGAAGCCGGGACCGTGTGGACATCTTCTACATTTTAGAAGTGCCCAGATATTTTTCTGAGCCTACTGCTATTTTTGGTGGAGTGGAACCCAAAGTGAGATTTCTAATTTATAAACGATATGGAAAACAACGATGTATAAATTATATAGTCGATGTATGAGTTATATAAGCACTGTACACCACATATATAAGCGTTGTATAAGTTGTATGTTCGATGTATAAGTTATATATGTGTTGTAAAAATAATATATGCGTCGAAATAAATTGAAATGATATTGAAGTGAAATCGAAATATAGTTATATACGTATATCTATATATATACTCCCCTCGTCCACAGACCATGGACGATATTTATTGGTTGTGATATTGTTTGGATTATTGATTGATGTGAAATTTGGTGAAAATCATGAATGATTGATTGTGGTTGAAAAATACGTGTTTGTGGTTGAGAATTATTTTGGATGAAACCACATAGGATTAGTTTGTGGAAAAGAAAAATAAACATGCTCGTCTGCGTACGAATTAGATACATGAAATCCCCATTGTCAAAAACCGCGAGGTTTTAAGGTTGAGTGAGGAGCCGTACTAGGGACGGTGCCGATTTTAACTACCCTGCCGTTATGCTGCCAAAATTTTCAATAATATTCATGTGTTAGAATTATTTTCATGTGTTGAAACTATATTCATGTGTTGAATAGAAATTCATGTGTTGAGTAGAAATTCATGTGTTGAATAGAAATTCATGTGTTCAATAAATTCTTTGAAATATAAAAATAATATTTTTACCTCATATATGAACTATATAAGATAATCGTGTTTTGAAATAAATTGTTTTACATTAAAAATCACATTTTATTTATATATATATATAAACTATAGAAAACATTTATGTGTTGAATAAAGGACAAGAACGATAAAAATCATATTTTTATCGTATGTGTGAAGTCAGAAACATTCATGTGTTGAATATATAGATTGAACAATAAAATCTACATTTTTATTGTAAATATGAAGTGTTAAAAATAGTGATGTGTTGAAATAAATATCAGTTGGATAAAAATATCATTTTTATAAAATATATGAAGTGAATATGGTTTTGAAATCGAAGAATGAATTATATTTATATATTTATAAAAATAAATTAAATTAAATCGAATAACGAAGCTGCAGTTCGTATTTTGAAACCGTGATTTCAAACTATTTGTGCGGGAGATCCGACGACACCCACTTTGTAAAGATCCAACGGTTGGATTGTCTAGAATGTTTAATTCAAATCTGAAGAAAAACAGCGCCAGAATCAATTATATTTATATATATATATAATTAAATTAAATCGAATAACGACGCTGCAGTTCGTATTTTGAAATTGTAACTTCAAACGATTAGTGCGGGAGATCCGACCATCGGATTTTCCCAAAACTGAAACCGTTGGATTCGTTTTGAAAAGATCTTTCTAATGATGTAAAAATTCTGAAGATCCAATGGTTAGATTTTCAGATATGTGTAAATCAAATCTGAAGAAAAACAGTGCCACGGTCGCGTCATAGCCTGAAGCGTCGTTTGAATGAATTGGCTATTTTTAAATAAATAAAAATAGCGATAAATCGTGATAAAATATTATAAACGATATGGAATGGAAATAAAAGTGAATTTGCTCGATTTATTTGATTTTTGATGGTTGAATGTGATTGGCGTGAAAATTACGTTAAAGAGCAGAATTATTGATGTCGAATAATTTAACCATTGAAATGAATTGATTTGAAAATCTAAATATACGTGAATTATTTGAAAAAGCCGAGTTAATTCTCATTTCAAATAATTGATCGACGATTGAAAGTCGAAGATATGAAGATGGTGTAAGACCGATGATCTTCACGTCGAACGGAGGGGTGCTACTGATGCTCATGACGGGAGTAGCTACCTTAAAGGGGCTGAAGTGGTAGCCGTCCGGACGTACTTGTTGATTGTACGGATATGCGAGGTATTAAGTGCCTCCAGTTTCGTTCAGACCCAGAATGAACTTGTAAAGGGACTGAGTGTCTGACATTGGATTTTGTTCTGTGCTGATTAATCTCTATTAAATATATATCTGCTTCGCGGCGGAGAATTTATTCTCTTGCTTAACGCCCTTCTCTGAGACGTACGAGCTCAGAGGTTATATATCGATAGAAATCAGTCTCATGTAGTGAATTGCCTGTGTGGCATGCCTAAGTGGCAGATGATCAGAGCTTCTGTTGAAAAGCAAAGTCTTGTGGTTGATGATCAAAGCGCGGCCTGTGTGGCATAGCTTTGTGTATAGCGTGAATTCGCGAGCCTCGCACCCCGGTATGAACCGGAAAAGGGAGAGGATCCAGGGAGAACATGCGTCTCTTTCTAGTTAGAGGTGGTGTCAATGACCTACCAGCCCTGACATTTATATTACTTTCACCTATATGGTTGTTGGATTGTGAGGCGCCTCAGATATGGAGTCATTTGGCTCATTTACGCCCCATAGGGCAGGGAGACGTATTGTTCAGAATTTTATTTTAATCTGTTGTGTGTGGACCGGCCCTATGGCTCTTACGTGCAGTTGCAGCTGTAGCCTGAGACACGGACTAGAGCGTCTTGAATTCGGTGAGGACTATCTTTTTCCTTGTATTCAGGTTTTAGCAGGCTCTTTCTGGATAGCTGGAGCTGAAGATGGATTCTATCATTTATCTCTTTTTATGCTGTTCAGCTCCTATTGTACATATGATGTTTTGTTTTCCACTGTAGACATTTATGTATAGCTGAACTGTATTTGTGCTAAGTATGATCCTGTATACTGTGTAACTTTGATGATTATGTTTATCCAGTGTATTCTATTGTACATTATCTGGTGTGTTTATTTACTTATGTTCTGCTATTATCTATTTATGTGTTATATTCCAAAGATTACCCTTGCCACCATCGAACGGAGAATGGGGTTGTCACAAATGCTCGAACTTTCGGAACGGCAATGTTTAGTAAACATATCCACCACATTATCCATTGTGTGCACTTTCCGAAGGTATACTAGCTTACCCTCATCCATGGCTACAAGAAATGACTCTCTCACCTCAATTTGCTTCGTCCGAGAGCTAAACGCCAAATTCTCTGCCAAATGTAAAGCACTTTGGCTATCACATCGAACATCAATACTCTCATGTTCGAAACCCAAGTCACACAATAATCGCTTCAAGTAAAGTGCCTCCTTTGCCGCTTCCACCACGACAATCAACCCTGCTTCCGTAGTGGATAAAGCAACTACGGTTTGCAATCTCGATCTCCAACTAATGGCTAACCCGCCAAGTGTGAAGACATTCCCGGAAGTTGATTTCCTCTTATGCCTATCATCAGCGTTATCCAAGTCACAATAACCAACCAACTTGGAACTTTTCTCATCACAACCGCCAAAAACATGACCATGAGATGTTGTGCCTTTCAAGTATCCCAATGTAGCCTTCACGGCTTCCCAATGCGATTTCCCCGGATTTGCCATATACCGACTAACCACCCCGATGGCATCTGCAATATCGGGCCTTGTACACACCATGGCGTACATCAAACTACCAACTGCACTTGCATATGGCACCTTTGCCATATAAGCATTGTCTTTCTCCCCGATAGGTGATCCCTTATCCGAAAGCTTCGTATGAAAATGT
Organism: Allium sativum; assembly: GCA_030737875.1. Classification (NCBI taxonomy): domain Eukaryota; kingdom Viridiplantae; phylum Streptophyta; class Magnoliopsida; order Asparagales; family Amaryllidaceae; genus Allium; species Allium sativum. Next base: position 614,394,924 of record CM060926.1, read on the forward strand.
AAATGTGTATTTAACGCCTTTGTATTCTCCATGCTAAACCGACAAAGCACTTTCTTAATGTACTCCTTCTGAGTCAATCTTAACTCAAAATGCTTTTGGTCCACTTTAATTTCCATGCCCAAAAATTTTCTTGCTTCTCCAAGATCTTTCATTTCGAATTCCGATTTCAAAAGCATCTTCAGCTTTTTGATTTCATTTTTGTCTTTGGAAGCAATGAGGATATCATCCACATACAAGAGTAAATGCACCCAACAATCATTTCCCAACCTCTTGAAATATACGCAAGCATCTTTGATGCTTCGATGGAAGCTACATTCAAGCATGAAATTATCGAATCTCTTGTACCACTGTCTAGGTGATTGATTTAACCCATATAGTGATTTCTTCAACTTGCAAACCATTTTAGATTTACCATCCACAACAAACCCTTCCGGTTGCTCCATGTAGATGTCTTCATCCAAGTCTCCATGTAGGAAGGCGGTTTTTGCATCAACTCCAAGTCATGGATAGCAATTATAGCTAGTAAAACCCGGATAGAAGAATGACGTACCACCGGTGCAAAAATTTCATCATCCTCTTTTCCTTTTCTTTGCGCAAACCCCATTGCCACTGGCCTTGCTTTGTACCCTCCATCATCCTTCACCTTGTAAATCCACTTGCAGCCTATAGCACGGTTTCCATTAGGAAGTGGAACCAAATCCCAAATTTGGTTCTTCATTAATGATTGAATTGCTTTCTCAATGGCGCAAATCCACTTCAAGCTATCACTCAACTCCATGACGTCATCTAGGTCCATCGGCTCATCTTGGACTACATTGAGTGCATAGTCCAAATGATCACAAAAGCTAAGGTAGTTCCAATCACCTTATCTTTCGGGTGACCTTATTGCACGTCGACCAACCCGAGTAGAAACACTATCACCCAAACCCCTTTCGACTCCACCTTGAGTCAAAAACTTCTATAGTATCATATACATCACCAACATCACTAGAGGAACCATGTGGACTATGTGATGTTTCATCAACCGCTTCAACCCCACGAGCTTCTTCTTCAACTCTACTACCACTTGGATGGAATGTGGGAACGAATTCCTTCTCCTTTGATTCAACATGAACCAAATCCGGAACATTCGATGAGCTCTCATTCTCCTTGAATAAGGCCGACTCAACAAAAGTGACATGATGAGAATTAACAACCTTCTTCGTTTCCGGATTCCAAATCCGAAAGCCTTTCACGCTGTAACATCCCAGATTTTTAGCAATATAATAATTAATTAATTAAATTAATTATATAATGGTTTGGGAATTTAAATGGCTTAAATTTAAATATTTTGAATATTTGATTAATATAATATTTAATGGGATAATATAATTATTTTTGAAATAGTCGGAAATGGTAGGATTTGCAATATTGTGTAATTTGGATAATATGTGATATTGCATTTAATTATATTCGAGTTATAACAACGAATATATTATTTAAATGACAATTGAACGTATTAATTAAAATCAAGCTCGTAATGTCGTGGTAGTTCATAATATTATGATTCGAACTTCAACTGAATGTACAAGATTCATTTTAAGCCCAATTTCTTTGAAACAAGAAACATTCGAATCTAATTGATTAGATTTTTCTAATGGAAGAGAAAAATGGAGATTTTGTATTATAGATTATAAGTTATGTCCAAATCAAATTTTCAAAAAGTCATTATGGAATCGTTATAAACCATAACGGTTATATAATTATAATAAATTATTTACTTCGAATTCAGACAAAATATTTAAGATGTATTCTTAATTTAATTTATAGAATTTTTCTGTAGTTTTTATTTTGGAAACTAAACAACTTTTATTTGAAGTATTTTACACCCTACATCAGCATTTTGGGTTTTCACAAAATAAGTAATCTTGTTTATATTATTATACTTTTGGGATGTTGGCACATCGCTTATCACAACGATATTTTTATTTTTTGTCGACAGCGGTCTGTACATTAACAAAGCTTTATGTAACGGGATACTAAAATCTTTAAAGCTTAAAAAAAACATATGTTATTGTTCTACCACTTATGCACCCCAGTAAAAATGTTATGTTTCCCACTAACTAAATACTTAATTCTATGATGCATGACGATGCTGAAAATTTAAATTGTTTGTATACTTGTTAATCTATAAATTCTCTAAACCAAACTTTATACTTAGGCATGTGACTAGGCTACGATTCTTTTGTTGCAACCAAATTTGCGTAACAAAGAGGAGGATGAGGTTGATTCCTAAGTAGCTTCAAGGAAAGTAGGAGAATCCAGAAAACAGAAGCTATTTATTTTATTATCTAGTTAATTGCAGACATGATTCAGCTATGACGATTTCTTTCTATAATTTTGTTGGCTAAATTCCTTGGTTGCACTAAATTACATAATGGATATGTCGTATTTTCCTAATAATAAGAGTATGTCTAATGTCATCATTATTCATTTTTTTTGTTTTCAATTTGATGGCTCATGTCAATAACATATTTATAATAGTTAAGCTAGTCCATGGTTCTGGGAGGTTCATGGTTGGGATAGATCTTATTTGAGTGGGTTTTGTACGTTTGGGTTATGATATTAGTATAAGATAAATGCTACCCCAACAAAAGATCAAGGCCTTATACATAAATGTAACATAATTAAACTTATCAGATTCCCATAGCGAATAATATCGAGTTACTCAAGTAAAGTCTATGAGTGTGCTACTTCCATCTGTTGCTTAGAAAAATGTGTCCTAACCAGCATAAAACTAGTACCAAATTTAAAATCAAAGTTTACTATATCTACTCGACTTACAACATACAAATTAAAAAGTCAATGCCTATACTTCTAACTGACCTAAGTCCTACCCAAACTGCATTCCTAAACCCAAATATCTACTCCATGCTATACAGAACACACACATGCCAAGTATTGAGAAGATAACCTATGCTATTCTTCCTTCTGCGGACCTAAGTGTCCCCTACAACCTCATGGCGAAGACATTAAAAAGCATACCTATCTTACCGTAGCACTATAGCTAACAATAATATGTGCGTCCCACGGTTGTTCTTATAAAAATACTCAATCATCGTTCGATTTTTGTTCTTCTGATTTTGGTAAACACATACGAAGCCTTTAATAGCAACAAAAAAATAAAAAAACATATTCGTTTCCACACTGAAAATCAAGAAAAGAGATCCTTTATACTCACGTGAACTTGCGCTTCCAACTGGTATCATCGCCGCATGCCTCTGTTGTATTTTCGTTAGTGGAGTCGTTATTTAAAGTTTGGATTTCTGGCAAAAGTTTAATCTTTAGTTTTTGTTTTTAAGTCTCGTATGAGGATGCCTGGTAAATGGAGGGTGCAGCTTTTGGTGAGAAGAAGAAGCCTGCGGGGTTATATCTCGACGTGGAGGAGGAGGGCACATGGTGGATAGTGCGGTTCCTAGACAGTTTCAAAATATGGAGGAGTATTTCGTGAATGAAAGAGGAGTAGCATGTTGTGTTTTTGCAAAGGAGGATAACGAGGGGATTGAAGAGGCAATGATAGCCATTTTTTTGTTGCGTGGTGGAGAACTGGAGCGGAATAATTTTAGGGGAAGAAACATACAACGTGGATTTGTGGTGTGGGTGGCGGGCTGAACGGGTTTGTGAATGGGCCAGAGTTGTAACCCGATGAAAAAAGAAAAAAAGAAAGGAGTTTATAACATGCAGAAATGGTATGTTAAAATGCAACAAGATGTATTATGAGATGGAAAAGATACTATTGATTTAAGAAATGATTTGGTGGGCTGGACTTTTAAGGGTAAGGCCCGATTAAAATAAATTTAAGTTTTATTAAATCTAATTAGATATACCAACTTGTAATTTTTAATATTTAGTACATATGTTATCTGAATTTTGCAAATATGGATCTGTTGCGATCGTAGGATCGTAGGCTACACGATGAAGTGGGTTTGAAATCATTTTGAAGCTCGTGGCGATTTATGATGGCATTAAATGTCTGATCCGATCAAATTGACCATTTATAGTTATTCAACGATAAATGGCCATGGTGAGTAAACTCGCCAACTCTGTCCAGTTTTAAAATTTTATAAATGTTATTTAATATTGATAAATAATGATTGAATGCTTTGTGATGGTTGTTTGGATGGTTACAAATAAATTGGTTAATAGTTATATATGTGAAGTCATGGGTTAAATATTGATTCTATTTTTCAATAATTCATATTAGCGTTATTTATGTTGATTAACATCTATGGATGCAGGGAAACAGATTGGAGGAATCCAATTGGATTCCTCAACAATTATATTGTTGTTTTTCATATATTGCATTATATGATGTGACAAATAATCTGGTGTTGATTATTATGTGTTTTGGAATGTTAAATAACATTGAACCTGAAGAAATTGGTATTTAAATACCATAAGAATATATTCGAATATATTGGGAAAGAATTTGAGAATCCATTATTTATCATTATTAGATAATATAATTGGATCTTGATTGGGCTAGGATACAATAACTTGTTTTAAAACAAGCAGTTTGATTTAAAAATGATATTAAAGATAAAATGCAATAATAATTATTTAATAAAATTTGGGATGTAAAAATGAAATATAGAAGGGGAAATTGGAATCATTGAAAGGGAAACAATGAAATCAATTCGATGTTCGAAATGTAAATATAATTGAAATAAACCCATATGGATTTATAATTTGATTTCAACTATATTATCAAGATGTTTTTTTTATAGAAATTATAGATTATAAAACTTAGGAATTGACAAGATAGTTAATATTTGTTTTAAAAACCAATAATTTATAATCGAATGTGTAATCGAGATTTATTTATAAACTTGATATAAACTCAATAAGAAACTGATTTATAAATGGAGTTTATAAAGTGAGATATGAATATGAATTTATGAAATAACGCGATAAACAGGATTTGAACCTGTAGTGGTAATTATAAATAAAATTCCAGATTTGATTGATATAACGGTCCAGTTTTCTGTTAAGGAATAATATTCACTTTATAAAGTGAGTAAATGTACCAAAAGAAAATGTTTTGAAAATTGGAATAGTGTCAAATGGGAAATGGTAAATGTTGGAAGTAATAGATTCAATGGTGAATTTAGAAACTATGTTAACCTAAAACTGTGAATCTATTCCGAAGTTCGGAACGTTGATTGAATATAGATCATTCGAAAGAAAATTATAAGTTGAGATTCGATTATATCGAATTAAGGAAAGTAATATTTACTTTCCAATTTTTATCAAGATCTATTATTTATTTATTTAATTAATTATTTAAAGTAATTAATATAAGTTACATTTTGAAGTTAAACATTTTAGAAACATGGATTTTAACGATATCATATAATCAATAAATTTTCGTTAAAGCAGTGGATCCGTAAACTGAATCCGAGAATCGAGTTGAAAATGTTTTGATAAGAAATTTAGAAATAATTAGAAATTAACTGGAAATGTGTTGAGTTGAATCGTTCCTAGAGTATTAATTTGATGTTGGTTTCGGCCTTCGGGATTGATACTAAGGGAATTGTTCTCTTACTAGTTTATAGTCAGGGACTAATGAAGGTGGAAGAATGGTAATGCGTGAATAAGAAATGGGAATGTTTTCCAACATTAATAAGGTATATTTTCTAGATATAGAAAATAAGAAGTCATGGTTATACAGAAAAGTTTTCCGAGAATTGTGTAAGGATAAACGAGGTTAAGAAAATCAGGAAAGAATTTGGGAAACGGGAATCAAGTAAATGAATAAATTAATGTTACATTGGTGTGAGGCTCAGTGTGGATTGATGATTGATCGATAGGATTTCTATTTGGAAATACGACTATTGTGTGTATGCATGTTTTCCTTTGATAGTTAAATTACCAACTATCAAAGTTTTTGACCATTTTTCCATTGTCAATACGGAGACACCGGGATTAGATTTATTATCTGAAAATCACTCCGTATGGGCATTAGCGTTGCGAATCAAATACATTGAAGATTACTGAAGATGGATTTTATGCAAGGGCCGTTCTGGTGACCCTAGGTAGAAATTTCCTAAGATGGATTTTCAGAATAGTGCCTTCGGTTTGTCCAGTCCCAGGACAACTTGTATGGACGGACGTCTGATAGAGTATGTCCAATAGATCGCGTAAGTTGATCTCTTCAAACGTATTTACGTTGGTGGTGGAGGAATTCGTTTCTCTTAGCTTTATACCCGTGATATTTTTGAGGAAATCAATTTGTAATTTAGCAGGTTTGATGATGTGACATTCAAAGTGAATGGTGGCCAGGTGTTCCAAAAGATACGTTATAACCTTAAGCCTCATCAACTGGGAAATGACAAAATCATGCAAGCAGCATGGCTAAGTGGGTTGCACCTAATTAGGGTATATTGTCACCATCTAGAGAATATTCATATTTGTTACTTCTTTTCACTTTTGTATCTCCCGGGAACGGTTATGTTGGTATACCAACCGTAAGGTGACAGTATATTTGGAACATTCAAGCGAAATGAATGGTCGGTCATGTGTGGGCCGAGTTGCAAGATGTTCTTGTTGACCTCCAATGTATCCCCTAAAGAGTACACTGATCGGAAGGTGGTTCCATACCTTGTCATATTTGGAAATCCATTCCTCAATAAGAGCCCGTGATTTTGACTGTATATTCTATATGTAGAGCGTGAGATGCAAGCGTTCTGTAAGATTTCTATTTACTTGTAATTAGACATTATTATAATATCAAAATATTATTGATCTCAAAAATGATTTAGGTTTTTGTAAGGAAAAACCATTTGTGTTTATGTGTGGATCGGTCTTATGATTACCATTTCTTTTGAAAAGGATTTTGAAGGGTTAAACCGAATGATTGGAGTTTACTCACACCAGTCCGATGACTAACCCAGTGTTCATTTTGTTTTGTTTTACCTTGAACTCTTGGGTACCCATTTTTGTATGGGCACTCAAGTAGTCGGGATTTTTCAGATATACCTGGAAGAGCATGGAGCAATAGGCCTCAACATTAGTTATATACAGAGTTTATATCCGTTGTGATGTTATGAGTTGTACTCTGAAATGGTATGTGTATACAAATATAAGTTTGTATTTCAAAAAGTTATGTTATTAATATATTTTATTCGTTCGGCCGTGAGTTTCACATTTACTCTAATTATGTCCAGTTGTGTTCTTCTTCTTCTATTCTAATTTCTTTCTTTCTATTTCTTACGCTCTAACTTCTTTCTATTAGTGATTAGACATTTCCGATAATCGAATAGTCGACATTGGTACTCGTGTTCATTTTCGGGTCGAAAATCCTTTGGTCATTACAGTGGTATCAGAGCCAGTTAACTGATTACCTTGGCTCTACGGCGTAACTCAGTAGAGATGGGGCTAGTAATACCGTTGATTGAGTTTAAAAGTGTATATATACAAGAGGGCGTATTTGTAGATTTTATACACACGGATTTATATTGTGGAGATTTATTAGTTGAGTGGCTTATGAATTCTGGTCGATGGTGGGGCACTACAATGTCGATAGAGATTTCTAAACACTTGAATACGATGAACCGACAAAGTATGTTTTGAAAGCAGGTAAATTGAAATAATTTTACCCAAAGTATATTTTAATATAAAGAAGTACATATCTTAGAATTATCATAATATATTGGATGTGTTGGTTGTTTTTATAATCGGATAAGATTATAATTAAGATGGAATTAGAATTTGTTTAAGTATAATATATATATATATAAGATCAGATGGATTAAATCTGAATTTAAAACAGATTTAGAATTAAATCTCTAGGAAATTAGAAAAGGCTTATAAATGAATTTTGAATTGGATATATGGAAATTTTAAAATCCTGGGAGATTTTGAAAATGTTTTCAAGCATTATAGAGGATATTTTGAAGTAATTTCAAAATGGAAGTATTTTGAAAATAAGTTTTGAAAAAATATAGTATTGAACTCACTTTAATTACTGGAAAATAATTTTGATGATAACGGCCGCATCATCAGTGTTCATTTTCGAGTTCTAAGTGATGGATTACTACCAAAGATTTTGTTTTTGAATTGTTTCGAGAAAATTAGTTATTTAGAAATTCAAATCTTTTGAATTGTTATTATTATATATAATCTCAAACTAATTTGAAAAAAAAACCAATTGAATTGAAATTCTGAAACTAAAATTTAACTGTTGAGATTAAACAAATTGAAATGGTAAAAGTGAATAAATAGATTAGAATTTAACTTAACCAAGTTAATTGAAATTGGATTGGATTAGAGATAATTTGGAACAGAATTCAGTTGTTGAGTAAGAATTTCGAATTGAGATTGGAACTGGAGTTTGGAATGGAATTTGGCTTGGGCAAGAGAAATTGATTGGACTTGAGGTTAAGTTGATGGGAGATCAATTGGGAATATGTTTATATATGCTGAATTGATATCAAACAGGAGAGACAAAGTTGAATGCCCGACAAAAAGGTACGAGTTTATATTTTATTTGAGTATGAGATTTTATAAGCCTGTTTGGCAAGCCGCTTGGCTGTTTGATTTTCTTTTGGATTGGAGAAGGCCCAGTGTAACAACCTGGAAAATCAGAACGAATTTAAATTTTTTATTTTGGCAATTTTAATGAATTTTAGATATTTAAAATGATTTATTTTAGATATTTAAAATGATTTATTTTAAATAATAACGACGAGAAATTTATTTTGAATAGAATTAGAACGTATATATTTATCTGAATCGATGTTAGAATATAAATATTTATTTTAATTATAAAATAAATTGAAAATGGCGCGGTAGTTTGAAAATTCAATTTCAAATTTCAAATGAATGTACAGGATTCAAAATAAACCGGATAGTCGCTATGGAAATATTATAAAAAGTTATAATCTATTTGAAAATATCTTTCCAACGAATCCAAAAAATCAAAATTTCATAGCGGGAATAAAAAGTTATGTCCAATTGAAAATTTAGAATAGTCGCTATGGAAATATAGCCCTTAAAAATAGCGATTTTGCAAACGGCCTCTGTTTTCGACGAGACCACTTTTGTTCGATCCGCAATATCAAATTATTGCTAGATTCGAAGTTTCATAATTTTTGGAATCAATATGTGAGCGTGGCAGATTTAAACGTGTTTGGTCATTTCAGTTTGAATTTAATCGACTGGAAAATGGCCATTTTTCAAACGGTCTCCAAATACGATGAAATTAGTTTTCTTAGGACCGTATCGTCAAAACATTGCCGAATTTATTTTTTTGGAATTTTTGGGGTCCGTATGTGGCCCCGGTAAAATTGAAATGTGCGTTCAAATTCAATATATAGATTTATATTTTGATTTTGACGGAAACTTATCGAAACAGTCGAATTGGCTTACCGAACATATCTCATTGTGTTTGAAATAGGGGTAATTAGCTAGGGGCGACAGTCGTTGGGTTGGATTTGGAGTTCAAAGAAAAGGTTGACTTTTGTAATTTAAAATTAAATAAATATAAAACCTTTTGCATGTAACCCCTCCCCTATTTCGTTTCTCCAAATCGAAACCTCCCCCAACTCAATCAGAAAATGGCGATTCATTCGGCTGGCCACCGCGCCGCCACGTCCTACGCCACCACCTCCTCAAACAGCTGCCCATCCTTCTTCCTCTCCTTCGACAATCGAACACCCAAGTCGAGAACACCCCCCATTTCAATCACCCATCACCGTTGGTTCCTACCACTTCCCAGGCACGACGCCCTTCTTCCCCCCTTCTCACTTCAACAACAAAGCTAAGCCCTTCCTCCACCTCGATTAACAAGTGAGTTTCTGATTTTTATTCATAAGAAGTTCTCATTTTTAAATGTAGAGAAGTTTTGATTTTTAAATGTAGAAAAGTTTTGATTTTTAAAAATAGAAAGTTGTGATTTTTAAAATTAGAAAAGATTATAGTTTTATGGTGTAAAAGTTTATATTTCTAATTAGATAATCTTCATATTTTTATTTAGATAGAGTTTGTATCTTTATTTAGATAAAGATTATATTTTTACTAATATAAAGAATTGATTTTTTATAAATATAAAGATTTGACTTTTATATACACGAAGATGCGATTTTTATGTCATGAAGTATATGAGTTCTACTTTATAAAAGATACGGTTTTTAAGACTAGAAGAATATGATTATAAATCATATAAAGTTTAGGTTTTTTAATTAGATAAAGATATGATTTGTATAATGTTTTCATTGTGATAAAAATATGATTTTTATAATGTTTTCATGATGATAAAGAGGCGATATTTATATGGTTATCATTATAATAAGAACACGGTTTTATATATTTAGATTTAGAATAAAACTACGATTTTTATATATACAGCAGCGAAGTAAAAAATGTGATTTTTATATGAATTCTCTTTATATAAAAATATGATTTTTATATAAGAATTAGCGTTATAAAAATATGGAAAACTGAATTATAAAAATATAATTTTTATAATATAAACATCAACATAAAAACATGATTTTTATGTATGTAGTAATAGTATAAAAATATGATTTTTAATAATCAACTGCGTGAAACAGATGGCTATGGATCAAACTGCAATCAAAACGAAATTTGAACCGTTCAGAAATAAAGAACGGCGGAGTGGAACCCAAATGCGAGAACTTCTCACTTTAATTTTATTTTCTAGTTAAAATATATACTAGGATGCAGACGGTGCTTAACAGCACCCGACACCCGTCGTCCATAGACCATGGACGACTTGTTTGTTTGATTGTGTTGTGCAAATTGTCTGTGATGTGAAATTGACTGTATAAAATATTCATGTGTTAAATAAAATATTTTGTAGTTAAAAAATATATTTTTTAACGTGTATACGAATAAAATAAATATTCATAAACAAATCAGATGATTTGTTTATGTACACACATTTGACTGATATTGATTAAGACGATAAATTTTACACATCGCCTAACGGCACAAATAAAATTCATTATTTGTTGATTAAAACCCTACACGGGTATTTGGATGATACTGGACATACACTAATTCCAATATTTAGTTGTATGTCAAACGATTGGTTGACAAGCTGTGTAAGCGTTGAATAATTATATTTAATGCTTATGCAGTGTAGAATGCACTCTGGATGATGGTTGACTGTGTTTGATTGTTGTTGTGCACATGTGTTGTATGAAAACCATATAAATGATATTATATGGTAATTGATTGTGTTTGATTCCAGTTCAGAAATAATGAATATTTTAAAGTAACGAATATTTTAAAATAATGAATATTTTAAAATAATATTCACTAAAAGATCAAAATCTGATTTTGATGTCCGATTTGGGATGGACAAGAATATATTTAAATATATATAGTTGTGTTGATTAGATATGTGTCATTTTAACGTAAACGATATTTATATCGGTTTTATTCATTTTTATAATGAATATCAAAAATGAAGTGATTTCAAAATCCGATGTTTGAAAATCTTATCATTTATATGTTAATGATATGGAATATTCAATTTTGATTTAAAATTGAATATGAAGTTGAAACCATTTTTAAAACGAATTTAAAACGATTTATAAAATACGTTTTAAATGGAAATCGACTATATATATATATATATATATATATATATATATATATAATGGCCTGAATAGAACGCGCCGCGCCGCAGTAGTTCGCGAATTTCGACCATTGACTTCGAACGGACATTGCGGGAGATCCGACCGTTGGATTCTCCTAAAGCCGGAACCGTTGAGTTCGTATCGAAAAGAACTTTCCAATGAATATAAGAGATTTGAAATCTAACAGTTGGATTTGGAATCATGTCCAAATCAAATTTGGAAAAGGTCGCTGTAAGTGCAGTTCGATGAGCGTTTATGCAAATCGAATGTACGGGCCTTGATAAAATTATGAAAAATATCAATAATTTGTGTAAAATCATGATAAATGATTTGGAAAGAATTAGGCTGAAACATTCCATATTTGAAAAGATAAAAATATATTTTTTATCGAAATGAACTAGAATTATAATCCAATATTTTTAAATAAATAAATGGAATTTGAAATGATTTTAAAAATAACCGGAGTTTCCAATATATGAATTGGAATGGATTTAATCGAAATTATCTTTGGAATATTTCGATATTAGATTCTGAGATTATACGGATATTGTGGAGGAATTTGGGAGATATATATATATCGTTATTCCAATACGATATTTATTGGTTTCAGAATTTGATATTGAATATAAGCCGATATATTTTCTATTCAGATCCTTGTATTTAATATCAAATTGGATTTTGGGTTTGTTGTTAATGGTATCTTTAATAATATTGTTCTTAAACCCAATGGAATTAAGAAAATTAGAAACCGACTGGAGATTAGCTAAGTTGAATGGTTTCCTGGGTGTTGATCTGATGTTGGTTTCGGCCTTTGGGATTAATACTTAGGGAATTATTCTCTTACTAATTTATGGTTAGAGACTGATGGGATTTTGGGTTTGTCATGAACTCTGTTTTAAATGACACTTTTCTTAAACCCAGTGTGAAAAGAATAAATCTTTTAATTAAGATTTAAAGAAGAATTACCAATTAATTAACATTTAATTGGAACTGAAAATAGAATGTGAATTGGGTTTATTGTGAACTGTGTTTTTAACGACATTCATTCTTTAACCCGATTTACAGTGAAATGTGATTTGAAATTTATAAATCTTTTCTTAAGATTTAACGGGAATTTTCCAAAGTAACGTTTTCCAATTTAATATATTAAATTAGAATTGAATGGAATTCGATTGATAATAATCGAAGTGAACTTCTATGGAGGAAGATTGTTAATACATATGGAATTTAAAAGGCTTTGTCGTTGTTCCATTTATATTATTAGTCGGATACGGAAATTGATATTGATTATATATTGATTTGTTTTTCCGTGAAGATTCCATAATTAATGGAATGTGATTTGGGTTTATCGTGAACTGTGTTTTAAATGACATTAGTTCTTTTACCCAGTTAAAGGTAGGATTACATGTCTGTCATTGTATTTCGAACTGTTTGGTTGATCTCTGCTAAATATATATCTGTTTGGTGGTAGAGAATTTATTCTCTTGCTTAACACCCTTCTCTGAGACGTACGAGCTTAGAGGTTATATATCGGTAGAAATCAATAGTACGGTGTAGATTGTCGATGCGATATGTTTGTGTTTCCAATGTTAAATAATCATTAAAATTGTTTTTTGAGAAGATTAAAACTAAGTGGAGTTTTAATGAATCTTTAAATAGATTGAAAAAGGGAATGTGATAATTTAAATTATCAAATTTGGGAAATGATCGAGAATGGAGTATCACCAGTTTTGCTCCTAGCGATAGTTAAATCTTTAATTAGATTTGAATGGTAAATGGTAATTAATTTTACCGATAAGACTGTGGTGTTAGTTATGGAGTATTACCATTTTTTCTCCATGGGATGAATAAGTTGGGTCGGGAAATTAAACAAATGATTACTTCGATAAGATGCGCTAATCCCGACAAGTTTGGAAAACCGTGACATGTTTTGAATTGACATGCAAAGGAAGATTAAAGAATAAATTTAAAGAATTTATCTTTGATAAAATTAATGGGAACCTTTCCCTAAGAATGTGAATATTTGAATAAACGAATATTTTGGATTGGACTGAGGCGTATGTTGAGTTTGTGTAGCACTTGCTTATAATATACGCGAGTTATTTGGGAAGACCGGGTTTATACCCATTCTGAATAACTGATTTGATGAAAAGTCGACGATGAAGATGGTGGTTGAAGACCGGAGGTCTTCACATCGTTTGGATGATTACTGATGTCTTGATTGGGTTGTACACCCTAGACGAGGTTATAAGTGGTGATCCTCCAGACGTACTTAGAGATCGACTGATATGCGAGGGCCTCTCTCCTGTATTGGACATATGAGACGAGAAATAAGGTGCCTCTGGTTTCGTTCAGACCCAGAACGGACTTGTAAATGGATTGTGTGCCTGACATTGGATTTTATTCTGTGTTGATTGATTTCTATTAAATATATATCTGTTTGGCGACGGAGAATTTATTCTCTTGCTTAACGCCCTTCCCTGAGACGTACGAGCTCAGAGGTTATATATCGATAGATATCAGTCGTATGTCATGAATTGCCTGTATGGCATGCTGAGATGCAGTGATCAGGGCTTTTGTTAAAAAGCAAATTCTTGTGGTTGATGATAAAAGCATAGCTTTAATTTACTGTCGCTTTGTGTATAGCGTTAATTCGCGAGCCTCACACCTCGGTATGAGTCAAAAATGGGATCATGACTACATGGAGTGCACGACATTTCTTTCTAGCTATGGATGGTGTCATGGTTTTGCATGCCTTGGCATTGTTATATTTTTACCTATGTGCTTGTTGGATTACGAGGCGCCTCGGTCATGTCGGTCTCTATGAAGCCGATGGATAGATCCGATAGGACCGGGAAATATGTGTTTAGGAATAACTAATCGTCAAACGTAAGGGAGGACCAGCCCTGAAGATCCAGGGGTTGCCCAGAGTGTGCAGTCCTGAGACATTTGCTAGAGTGTCTCGAAGCGGTGAGGAGCCATCCCTGGCCTCGACTCATTATGGAAATCTAGTTTCCAATACGTGACATTTCGGTTTTGATTGTAGAGCCTAGTATGGCGACATGATAGATGGTACCCATGTTGCCTATGATTGATACATTTATATTTGAAGTTGATTTCTTCACTTATAGTAATAATAAAAGTTTAAATTTCGCGTTTCAAGCATTTTTTGGCTATAATAAGGTAAAACTCTATCCGCCGGCTTGCGTTGCTTTGTGTGATGGGACCTGGGTCTTATAATAGCTTCATTGTTCTTTATTTAGCATTACGCTGTTTGTTTTATGCACTAGTATTCTTGTGAGGAAACCCGTTCTGTATTATACGGCGTGGTCCCTTAATTTACCTAACTTTAAAAATAAAGATTAACAACTGTTTTGGATCTCATACCAGTCACATGACTGACCTGGAGTTTATTGTTTTAACCTAACCTCTAGGTGCCCCTATTTTCCCATACGGGCAACTAGTAGTTTTGGTTTTGTAGATTTATATTCATAGGATCCTGGTTTACAGCTAGAATGATATTCAGAAAGCTCTGTATCTGTGTATCTCTTTCAGTTGTGTTTTTGTATTATTTCTGCTGTATTGTAAATCTCTGATATTTATCAAATGTATTTTATTTGTTCACACTCTGTATATTCTTGTACTCTGATGTAAATTGTTGTAATAAGCAATGAAAAGTTCTTCTGTTTGTGTTCTGATTTGTCGTGTTCTCATTACAATCTGGGTTTTCCTTTACGGGGAAGTTCGGGTCGTTACACCTAGGGAGGCGAGTTGTAGTTGTACTGATTGAGCCGTACAAAGGAGATGCTGGCGAATTTTTTTGAAAATTTAATGTGTTAGAAAAATTTCAGAATTGTTGAAAATTTTCGTTAATAAAGGTAAATTAATATTTTAATTGATATTAATTAGTTCAGTTGGAACTGAAATTAAGGAGTAAAAATAAAAGGATTTTTTAATCTGGTTAATAGGGTGATAGCATTTTTCTGGCTTAGTAATTTCGGGTACGAATTCTTATAAGGGAAAGGAATGTAACATCTCGGATTTTTAGCGATATAATAATTTATTTAATTAATTAAATAATGGTTTGGGAATTTAAATGGTTTAAGTTTAAATATTTTGAATATTTGATTGATATAATATTTAATGGGACAATATAATTATTTTTGAAATAGTCAGAAATGGTGGGATTTCCAGTATTGTGTAATTTGGATAATATGTGATATTTCGTTTAGTTATATTCGAGTTATAACAACAAATATATTATTTAAACGACAATTGAACGTATTAGTTAAAATCAAGCTCGTAATGTCACGGCAGTTCAAAATATTACGATTTAAACTTCAACTGAGCGTACAGGATTCGTTTTAAGCCCGATTTCTTTGAAACAAGAAACGTTTAAATCTAATTGATTAGGTTTTTCTAATGGAAGAGAAAAATGGAGATTTCGTATTATAGATTGTAAGTTATGTCCAAATCAAACTTTCATATAGTCGTTATGGAATCGTTATAAACCATAGCGGTTATATAATTATAATAAATTATTTATTTTGAATTCGGACAAGATATTTAAGAAGTATTCTTAATTTAATTTATAGAATTTTTCTGTAATTTTTATTTTGGAAAATAAGCAACTTTTTATCTGAAGTATTTTACACCCTACATCAGCATTTTGGGGTTCCCCAAAATAAGTAATCTTGTTTATATTATTATATTTTTGGGATGGTGGCACAAAGCTTGTCACAACGATATTTTTATTTTTTTCGACAGTGCTCTGTTTGTTAACAAAGCTTTATGTAACGGGATACTGAAATCTTTAAAGCTTAAACAAACATATGTTATTGTTCTACCACTTATGCACCCCAGTAAAAATGTTATGTTTCCCACTAACTAAATACTTGATTCTATGATGCACGACGATGTTGAAAATTTAAATAGTATGTATACTTGTTAATCTATAAATTCTCAGAACCAATCTTGAGACTTAGGCATGTGACTCAGCTACGATTCTTTTGTTGCAACCAAATTTGCATAACGAAGCGGAGGATGAGGTTGATTCCTAAGTAGCTTCAAGGAAAGTAGGAGACTCCAAAAAATAGAAGTTGTTTATTTTATTATCTAGTTGATTGCTGACATGCTTCAGCTATGACGATTTCATTCTATAATTCAGTTGGCTAAATTCCTTTGTTGCACTAAACTAAATAATGGATATGTCGTATTTTCCAAATAATAAGAGTACGTCTGATGCCATCGTTATTCAATTTTTTTGTCTTCAATTTGATGACTCCTGTCAGTAACATATTTATAATAGTCAAGCTAGTCCATGGTTCTGGGAGGTTTATGGCTGGGATAGATCTCATTTGAGTGGGTTTTGTACATTTGGGTTATGATATTAGTATAAGATAAATGCTAACCCAACGAAAGATCAAAGCTTGATACATAAACATAACATAATTAAACCTATCAGATTCCCATAGCAAATAATATGGAGTCACTCAAGTAAAGTCTATGAATGTGCTTCTTCTATTTGTTGCTTAAAACAATTGTGCCCAAACCAGCAAGAAACTAGTACCAAATTTAAAATCAAAGTTT
The DNA here is from genome assembly GCA_030737875.1 of Allium sativum. NCBI lineage: Eukaryota > Viridiplantae > Streptophyta > Magnoliopsida > Asparagales > Amaryllidaceae > Allium > Allium sativum. Next base: position 614,412,158 of record CM060926.1, read on the forward strand.
ATTGCATCTACTCTACTTAAAACATACAAATTAAAAAGTCAATGCCTACACTTCTAGCTGACCTAAGTCCTACCCAAACTGCATTCCTAAACCCAAATATCTACTCCAAGTTATACTGCACACGCACATGCCAAGTATTGAGAATATAACCTACGCTATTCTTCCTTCTGTAGACCTAAGTGTCCCCTACAACTTCATGGCGAAGCAATTAAAAAGTAGGCCTACCTCACCGTCGCACTATAGCTACCTATAATATGTGCGTGCCACGATTGTTCTTATTTAAATACTCAATCATCGTTCCCTTTCTGTTCTTCTGATTTCGGTAAACATGTCCAAAGCCCTTAATGGCAACAACAAAAATTAAAAACCAATATGTTTCCACACTGAAAATCATGAAACAAAATTCTTTATACTCGCGTGAACTTGCGCTTCCAACTGGTATCATCGGCGCATGCCTCTGTTGTATTTTGGTCAGTGGAGTCATGATTTAACGTTCAGATTTCTAGCAAAAGTATAAGCATTAGTTTTCATTTTTAAGTCTGGGATGAGGATGCTTGGTAAATGGAGGATGTGAATTTTGGTGGGAAAAAGAATCCTGCGGGGTTGGATCTTGACGTGAAGGAGAGGGCGCATGGTGGATTGTGTGGTTCCTAGATTGTTTCGAAATATAGAGGAGTATTTCATGAACGAAAGAGGAGCAACATGTTGTGTTTTTGCAAAGGAGGATAACAAGGGGATTGAAGAGGCAATGATAGCCTTTTTTGTTGCGCGGTGGAGTACTGGAGCGGAATAATTTTGGTGGAACAAGCATACAACGCGGATTTGTGGTGTGGGTGGTGGGCTGAATGGGCTTGGGAATGGGCCAGAGTAGTAAGCCCAATGAAAAAAGAAAAAAAGGAGTTTATAACATGCAGAAATGGTGTGTTAAAATGTAGCAAGATTATTATGAGATGGAAAAGATATTGTTGATTTCAGAAATGATTTGGTGGGCTGGACTTTTAAGGGTAAGGCCCGATTAAAATAAAATTTAAGTATTATTAAATCTAATTATATATACTAACTTGTAATTTTTAATATTTAGTACATAAGTTATCAGAATTTCGCAAATATGGATCCGTTGCTATCGTTGGATCGTAAGCTACACGATGAAGTGGGTTTGAAATCATTTTGGAGCTCGTGGCGATTTATGATGGAATTAAACGTCTGAACCGATCAAATTGACCATTTATCGTTACTCAACGATAAACGACCAAGGTGGGTAAACTCACTAACTCTGTCCAGTTTTAAAATTTTATAAACATTACTTAATATTGATAAATAATGATTGAATGCTGTGTGATGGTTGTTTGGATGGTTTACAAATAAATTGGTTGATAGTTATATATGTGAAGCCGTGGGTTAAATATTGATTCTATTTATTTCAATAATTCATATTAGTGTCATTTATGTTAATTAACATCTGTGGATGCAGGGAAACAGATTGGAGGAATCCAATTGGATTCCTCAACAATTATATTGTTGTTTTTCATATATTCCGTTATATGATGTGACAAATAATCTAATGATTATTGTGTGTTTTGGAATGTTAAATAACATTGATCCTGAAGAAATTGGTATTTAAATACGATAAGGATATATTCAAATATATTGGGAAAGAATTTGAGAAATCGATTATTTATAATTATTAAATAATAGAATTGAATCTTGATTGGCCTATACAATAACTTGGTCAAAACAAGCAGTTTGATATAAAAATGATATTTAGAGATGAAATGGAATAATTATTATTTAATAAAATTTGTGATATAAAAATGAAAAATAGAAGGGGAAATTGTAATCATTGAAAGGGAAATAATGAAATCAATTCGATGTTCGAAATGTAAATATAATTGAAATAAACCCATATGGAATTATAATTTGATTTCGACTATGTTGAATATTATCAAGATGTTTTATTCTAGAAATTATAGATTATAAAACTTAGGAATTGACAAGATAGTTAATATTTGTTTTAAAAACCAATAACATATAATTGAATGTGTAATCGAGATTTAGTTATACACTTGATATAAAATCAACAAGAAACTGATTTATAAAGGGAGTTTATAAAGTGAGATATGAATATGAATTTATGAAATAACGTGATAAACAGGATTTGAACCTGTAGTGGTAATTATAAATAAAATTCCAGATTTGATTGATATAACGGTCCTGTTTTCTGTTAAGGAGTAATATTCACTTTATAAAGTGAATAACGATTTCAAAAGCAAATGTTTTGAAAATTAGAATAGTGTCAAATGAGAAATGGTAAATGTTGGAAGTAATAAATTCAAAGGTGAATTCAGAAACTGTGTTAACCTAAAACGGTAAGTCTATTCCCAAGTTCGGAATGTTAATCGAATACAGATCATTCGAAATAAAATTATAAGTTGAGATTCGATTATATCGAATTAAGGAAAGTACTATTTACTTTCCAGTTTTTTATCAAGATCTACTATTTATTTATTTATTTATTTATTTATTTATTTATAGTAATTAATCTAATTTTTATTTTGAAGCTAAACATTTCAGAAACATGGATTTTAACGCTATCGTATAATCAATAAATTTCCGTTAAAGTAGTGGATTCGTAAACTAAATCAAAGAATCAAGTTGAAAATGTTTTGATGAGAAATTTAGAAATAATCAAAAACTAACTGGAAATGTGTTGAGTTGAATCATTCCTTAAGTATTGATCTGATATTGGTTTCGGCCTTCGGGATTGATACTAAGGGAATTGTTCTCTTACTAGTTTACGGTCAGGGACTAATGAAGGTGGAAGAATAGTAATGCGTGAATAATAAATGGGAATGTTTTCCAACGTTAATAAGGTATATTTTCTAGATATAGAAAATAAGAAGTCGTGGTTATACGGAAAAGTTTTCTGAGAATTGTGTAAGGATAAACCAGGTTAAGAAAATCGGGAAAGAATTTAGGAAACGGGAATTAAGGAAATGAATAAATTAATATTAAATTGGTGTAAAGGGCTCAGTGTGGATTGATGATTGATTGGTAAGATTTCTATTTGTAAATATGACCGTTGTTTTTATGTATGTTTTCCATTGATAGTTAAATTACCAACTATCAAATTTTTTTCCCATTTTTTCGTTGTCAATACGTAGAGACCGGGATCAGATTTATTATCTGAAAACCACTCCGTATGGGCTTTACCGTTGCGAATCAAATACTTTGAAGATAATTGAAGACGGAGTTTATGCAAGGGTTGTTCTGGTGACCCTAGGTAGAAATTGCCTAAGATGGATTTTTAGAATAGTGCCTTCAGTTTGTCTAGTCCCAGGACAACTTGTATGGACGAATGTCTAACAGAGTATATCAAATAGATCGCATAAGTTAATCTCTTCAAATGTATTTACGTTAGTGGCGGTAGCTTTATACCTGTGATATTTTTGAGGAAATCAACTTGTGATTTGGCGGGTTTGACGATGTGACATTCAAAGTGAATTGTGGCCAGGTGTTCCAAAATATACGTTATGACCTCACGCCTCATCAACCGGAAAATGACAAAATCAGCCAGGCAGCATGGCTAAGTGGGTCGCACCCAATTAGGGTATATTGCCACCATCTAGAGAATATTCATATTTTTTACTTCTTTTCACTTTTGTACATCCCGGGAGCGGTTATGTTGGTATACCAACCGTAAGATGACAATATATTCGGAACATTCAAGCAAAATGAATGGTCGGTCATGTGTGGGCTGAGTTGCAAGATGTTATTGTTGAACTCAAGTGTATCCCCTGTAGAGTACACGGATCAGAAGGTGGTTCCATACCTTGTCATAGTTGGAAATTCATTCCCTAATAAACCATCCGTGTTTATATGTGGATCGGTCTTATGATTGTCTTTTCTTTTAAAAAGGATTTTGAAAAGTTAAATCGAATGATTGGAGTTTACTCACGCCAATCCCATGACTGACATAGATTTTATTTTGTTTTGTTTTACCCTAAACTCTTGGGTGCCCAATTTTGTACGGGCGGTCAAGTAGTTTGGATTTTTCAGATATACCTGGAAAAGCGTGGAGCAGGAGGCCTTAACATTCGTTATATACAGAGTTTATTTCCACTGTGATGTTATTAGTTGTACTCTGAAATGGTATGTGTATACAAATATAAGTTTGTATTTCAAAAAGTTATGTTATATAATATATTTTATTTATTCCGCTATGATTTTCGCGTTTACTCTGATTCTATCCAGTTGTGTTCTTCTTCTATTCTAATTTCTTTCTTTCTATTTCTCACCCTCTAACTTCTTTCTTTTAATGATCAAGCATTTCCGATAATCGAATAGTCGACACTGGTATTTGCGTCGATTTTTTGGGTCGAAAATCCTTTGGTCATTACACACGCCGTCCGTGAAACAAAGAAAGACCCCCCTTGAAAGCTCTAGCTTCAAACTTGTCATTCCTCGGATCATGCACATACACCGGACTTCCAAACACACGTAGATATCTCAAGTCAACACTCTTCCGTTTTCACACTTTCTCCTGAATTTTGTTATCAATAGCCGAGCACGGAATTCGATTCACAATATGCACCGCGGTTGACAAAGCTTCGTCCCAAAACCCCTTAGACAAACCCGATGTCAATCTCAAGCATCCAGCTTTCTTAAGTAGAGTTCCGTTCATTCTCTCTGCTACTCCATTAGACCGCGGATCTCCCAGTGTAGTAAAATGTCTCTGTATTCCATGATGCTTACAATACTCCAAGAATTCCCAGGAAACATATTCTCCGCCATTGTCGGTCCTTAGAATCTTCAAAGTCTTGCCACTCTCATTCTCAACAAGAGCCTTCCACACTATGAACTTAGCAAATGCCTCCGACTTGGCCTTCATTACATACATCTATACCTTTCGAGACAAAGCATCAATGGAAGACATGTTATAATGAGCTCCACCTAAAGAAGAAACCGGTGCTGATCCCCAAACATCTAAATGAACATATTCAAGAACCTCCTTTGAATCATGCTTGCTTTCATCGAATGACACCTTTGTTTGCTTCCCCATGATACATTCCTCGCAAAACTCTAGTTTGTTGAAACTCTCACCCTTGATCATCTCCCGCTTTCGAAGAATATCCAAACTCCTCTCTGAGACATGACCCAATCTCAAATGCCACAACCGTGTCGAATCCAAGTCACGAGAACTATCAACACCTACAAAAGTATGACCTACTACGGTCACATCTTAAAGAAAATATATACCTTGAGTCTTAACACCTTTCATAATCAAAAGCGCCCCCATTGAAACCCTCATGCAATCCTTCACGATAGTGATCTTGCATCCTAGAGAGTCCAATTTCCCCAAAGATATAAGCGACTTCCTAAGTCCCGGAACATAGTGAACATTGGTGAGCGTGCGAACTACTCCATCAAACATTCTTATTTGCCCAGAGCCAATACCTATCAACTTGCAAATAGCATCATTTCTCATAGCAATTGCATTTCCTTTTTAACTTCAGAAGATGAAAAACAATTTCTGTTTAGCGTCATATGATACGACGCACCTGAATCGAGTACCCGTTCGCTACCCGAAACACCCGATGCTACCGTCGTCAACACATTCTCATCTATCTTACCATCCCCACTCTCCACAGCTATGGATGAAGATGCTACTTCCTTCTTATCTTTGCCCAGAAATTCATTCTTTTAATGTCCCGGTTTCTTGCAAATAAAACACTTGCCATTTCTTTCTTTCAATTTACCTCTCCCACCGGGCTTCCTTGATTTAGAACGCCCCAGGTTTCCTTTCTTCACATTATTTTCTTTCTCCACTAACAACCTGTGACCACTACTAGCTCCACTACTGCCCTCACTCATCTCATTCATTTAATCTCTCAACTCCTCACTAAGAAGACCCATTTTGACATCATCAAGAGTCAAAGTATACCGACCATAGATCAAACTATTTGAGAAACCCGTATAGCGGTCCGACAATGAACACAATAATATCATTGCCTTTTTCTCTTCCTCAATTTTCAAATCAATGGCTTTCATCTTCATAAGCAAGTAATCAAAGGCATTCAAGTGTGCCTTAAGTGAATTACGCTCCTTCATCTTGAGGTGAAAAACATCTGCAACAAGTCAAATGGTTAGTGAGTGACTTCTTCGTATACAATTCCTCCAACTTGTCCCAAGTACCTTTAGCGGTCGTATAACCACTAATTTCGAAGATCACATTCTCCCCCATAGCAAGTTGAAGAGTAGTGTAAGCCCATTCCTCCATCTCCTCTCTCTCAACGTCCGAGATATCACTTGGCAATAAGTGAGTATCAAATAACACTTGGTGCACCCGATCCCGCCTAAGAACCACTTTCATTTTCCATTGCCACTTCTCAAAGTCATTATCACCATTACACTTGTTAATTACCAATTGAGACGCCGACAACGCATACGAACCCCGTACACAAGGCGCCACACTTTTCGGAATTCTGGTTGAAGGACTTACAGAGCTATTATCCGTATCTGGCATTTTCACAAACACCTACCAAGCACCAATTGCTCGGATACCAACTATTGTAACCGATATGATTAATCCAATTCAACACCACTTGGATCGAATATCTAAACCACATAGGCCTCGTGGAAGACGGGATCGTTGTTAGACTTGCAAAAACAACCAAATCAATAACTCTAGTAACCAAACAATGATCAACCAATCACGAACAATCCAAATCTCAATTACAAGCAAGAAACTAATGATAATAGCAGCAAAAATAAATTACACGCAGATTTATAGTGGTTTCACTAACAACTTGTTAGTGTACATCCACTTTGGAGAGAGTATTATTACCACGATAAAAGGAATTAAAAAGATTGATCCAATGATGACTATATTTCAATATAGAAAAGAGTTTGACGAGAATAGAATCGAAGAATTGGAATTAGGTTATAAACCCTAATTCACTCTTGAGAATAAAACCCTTGATCTAATAAGTCTCCAAGCTCTCTCTTTTGAAAAACAGAAAATAACTTATATAGAGATAGGAAATACTCGAAATTACCCCCAAGTACAAATCATCTTGCCAATTTTCCAGCCCAAAAGTCTCGTCAGACGTATGTCGTTGGAGGCGACAGACGTCTCTCCCTCCTAGGGAATTATTTGTGCTTCAACGCTCAGCTCAGAAATCTGTCCAAAAGTGACAGATGTCTGTTGGATCTCTCGGGAAAACTCCACCCTCTAAACAGACGTCTGTCACAAACCCCAACAGACGTCTGTTGCTGAAACCAGCTGACACCAAACACCTTTTCAACTCTAACTTTTGTGTACGAGCTCCGATTTGCAAATGGTCTTCTCCAATGCGAAGCTATCTTCATCCTCTTCAATCAAATATATAGTATCGCAAAATTAAACATTCTAGGCATCACTGACTCCTGACCTGCATCATAAGCACACATCACTCAAACATGATCCATCACCAGTTTGAAACCAATTACCATAACTAGACTTGAAGTCTCGACCTCCCCTTCAACCAGACAGCACTTCCCAGTAATTAATCACGCAAACCAACGTCATCCGGAGGGAAACCCAAGGCCACTACCATCTCCTTAAACAACATCCTCCACCATCAACCTCGTTTACCAACAAGCATCTCATGCTCGCTTAAATCCCAAATCGAACACCATTGCTACGCCATCAAAACCTCGCTGCACAACACAGAATTTGAACTAATTACCCATGATCAAATCTGCCTCCCTGTCACACCAATCGACCTGCACCATCACCCCTGAATCAAAACCACACCACCTTATCGACACTCGATATCGCAACTATCTTCATCGCCCTAGTCGAACAATCTCCTGAACCAATTCGCAGTTATCCAAATCCATACAGTTGCAACTCTAGATCCGGATTTCACCTCATGTCTAAACGTAATGAAAAAGAGAGGGAAGCATGTGAACTTATCGAGAAATTTGTTGAAGAGACGACCTAGGGTTACCACAACTTTTATAAAAGAGGTAAAAAAATTGAAGAATTCGCATATTAGCAGCGTACAGAAGGGAAATAATATTGTGAAGAGGCACAATTTTTCAAAGGGAGAAAAATGATTTCTACTATGTGAAAATCAAAGCTTACAGAAACATTGATTTTTTTGGGCTGGGCTTTTATATAAATGGTCTTGTTTTAAAAAGAAATATAATAAAGAGAAAGAAGTATCGAAGATCACCCAATAGATGTCATGAGTGCTGGAACCGAAAGCATAATTGGAATCGAGCAGTTTGATCAATTTAGATAAGACAAAATTTTATAAGCATTCATTTTCATTCCAAATTTATTTAATTTGTTTTAATATTGCTTTTAGATAAAATGTCTAAAAGTCAATGTAATATTTTTTCATCAGACGGTTATCTGAAGGAGGAAAAATATTTAAAAGGGCTATTTATGGTAAAAATAAACAAAGTCGAAATTTTAACAATAATCAAAATAACGGTTTTTATCCAAATTATAATAATTTTGATTATTCATTTAAGGCTAATTATATTCATTCACCAACAATCCCTTAACATACACCATAAAGTAAAATAAACCATCATACATCAAAATTTTACTTTACGTACACGATCTCTTTTACAATATTGGCCTTGTTTTATTCTTCATCGGCTTCCTTCTTTAAAAATTTAAACTTATTTACAGAAAATAAGAAATTTATAGCACTATAAAAAGTTTAAGTTTAGTAAAATGAATTTCAATTTTTATAATATATGGTAACCAATTTATTATGCTATAAAAAATTCTTAATTTCAGAAAAAAAAACCTACTTCTAAACTAAGTGATTTTAAATTTGAGCACATTCTTGCAGAAGTTCCCGTAATACGAATTTTAGGTTTCATGTTTAAAAACACATTAAGTTTTTCAATTTTTTTACATAGATTTGGTCAATATCATAAATTGCAATGTTTTATTTTGATGACAATAAAGAAGAAGGGTAATTTAGTAATATATTTTTCAGTAAAATAGTGTTGTACATTAGGTAATTTTCGGTGTATGAATAGAATTTGCCTTTATTTAATCCATATCTAAATTAATATAATTACACTCAAAATCAATACATGTGCGGAAATCATTTTGAGAATAATTTAGATTGTGGAAACGACTTTAATTCTGTTGCAAACAACTTTCAAACCAAACAGTATTTTCAGAATAATCAAAATCAAAATTTTGAAAATGATCAAAATTACAATTATACCACTAACTCTAATGATTTTGGTCATGAACCTAACTCGCATCGTCAAAATGATTTTCACTTTTCAAATAGTAATTTTCATTTTCAAACAATTTCCAACATCAACATGATTTTTACTTAAGCGAAGATTAAAATCAATATAGAAACTACCTTGATAAGTGGAACGGCTTAGATTATAATTCTAAAAATAATTCTTTAGAGACCATCAAACAGATTTCATCTAGAAGATTTGGAATATGTTAAAAAAGTCTATATAGAACTTTTAGTCCAAATTTTGCACGATTTTAAGGAGAAAAGAAAAAAAGAGAGAGGGACGTTCTATCAAATAAAGTAGAAAACGAATTTCCTCAAAATCAATGTGCATATAAAAATCATTTTGAAAATGATCCCGAATGCGAACAGTATATTCAAAATAATTCAAGTAAAAATTTCAATAATAACCAAAATTTCTCCTCCAACTTCAATGATTTTGGTTACGAATCCGACTCTCAATACAAAATAATTTTCATTCTTGAACCAATATAATTTTGATGAATATAATTAAAACGAAATAGAAAATGGAAATAATTTTGATAATGAAAATGAGATGAGTTATAATTTTGGGGATTATTCGTATCAAGAAAATTACATGGATAAATATCAAAACGAAATTAATTTTGGAAATAATGCTAGTATGAAAATTACTTGGATTATAATTTTGAGAATAAATCTTGTATAGAATATTATACATATATCGAGAGACAAATTAAGGAATATAATAGGCATCTTGAACAAAGGCATAAGAATAAGATGATAAATTAAATCAACTCATGTGCATGTTACAAAACTTATCAATAAATAAATAGAAGGATGATTTTTCACACCAAACATAAAACGAATCAAACGATAATTTAAATCTACTTTGCAATGATGATTTCCAAATATTAACTTATGAAATCGAAATTAACAATCTTGACAAAGTTGTAGAAAATTTATGGATAAATTTGGATTTCAATTCTTATAAAAAATCGACTAACGTCTAAATTGCAATCTCTCTTTGTTTGATATGAATAAATAGAACCAACAAATTTGAACTTGAAAATGACGACAATAATAAAGTTGTTAATGACTTTGTTAAGGATGAGGAATTTTGTGAACATGAATTTTTCGAACTGTTCAAGGATGAGCCTTCACCAGACGATGAGTTAAACTTAAATTTTGAAGAAATTACAAAAAAGGAAAAACATGATATTTTTGTGTGTGAAGTTGAAAATTCAATTAATTAGGCTGACGATGAATGTGGGCCTAAGCTTAACCTTTGAACTTACTAAGAGTATTGATATGTCAACTAACAAGACACTTAATATTGAACATAACCTTGAATTATCTCTTGTAAACAATGAACCTAAGATAAATAAATTATTAGTAGAAGCTCCATATGTTGATTTTATTGACTTAACTATAAATATACATGGATGATTATTTTTGAAGGATTACATTGATAAATTTGTCGAGTACATGAGCCACATCGTGCACAAAGCTTGAATGGAAATTTTTGTTTTATAACATATGTTGATGTTAACTTAATTAACTATAAATCGGTATGGAGAAAAATAGTGTTGAAAAGGGGAAAGAATCAGTGAACCTAGTTCATGTAGTTGGTTATTCTAATAGTCCTCTTATTAGTCAGTCTAGTGACCCTCAATCTTCTAGCTAAAATGTTATAAGGTGGGTAATATTTCGAATGATGTTACCATTGGAACTTCAAACAGGTTTGATTTACTTGAGCAGATTAGTGAAGAGTGCAACGAGCTTGATGGAGACATTGATATAGAATATGATGAAATCTATAAAATTGCTAAAGTTATTAACCAAGTGAATTTCAGTAAAAAAAAACTTGGTGGAAATGGTTTAACTGAATTATGCAAAAAAATGGAAATGTACTTGAAGAGTGTAATAACCCGAAAATCCGAGCCAATTTATAATTTTTATTTTGGCAATTTTAGTGAATTTTGAATATTTAAAATGAATTATTTTAAATAATAACGACAAGAAATTTATTTTGAATAGAATTAGAACGTGTATAATTATATAGATCGTCGTTAGAATATAAATATTTTATTTTAATTATAAAAGGAATTGAAAATGGCGTGGTAGTTCGAAAATTCGATTTCAAATTTCAAATGAATGTACAGGATTCAAAATAAACCGGATTTTAGCGAAACCAAAAATATTAGAATCTATTTGGGAATATCTTTCCAGCGAATCCAAAAAATTGAAATTTCATAGCAAAAATAAAAAGTTATGCCCAGATAAAAATTCAGAATAGTCGCTATGGATTCTGGCCCTTAAAAATGGAAATTTTGCAAACGACCTCTGTTTTCGACGAAACCACTTTTGTTGGATCCGGGATGTCGAGTTATTACTAGATTCCAAAATTCGTAATTTTCTAAATCAATATGTGAGCGTGGCGAAAGAAAACGTGTTTTAACAGTTTCAATCAATTTCGATCGACTAGAAAATGGCCATTTTTCAAACGGTCTCAGAATTTAACGAAATTAGTTTTGTTAGGATTGTATCGTCAATACGAAGCTAGAAATAATTTTTCAGGAAATTTTAGAGTTAATATGTGGCCCCAGTAAATTGAAATGTGCGTTCAAATTCAATATACATTGGTTTATATATTAATTTGAACGGAAACTGGTCGTAATGGTTGAATTGGCTCACGATACATATCCCATTGTATTCGGAATGAGGGTAATTAGCTAGGAGCGACAGTCGTCTGGTTCGATATTGAGTTAGAACGAAAAAGTTCATTTTTGAAATTTAATTAAATAATTATATATAATTATATCAAACCCCCCTTCCTCCTTTATCTGTCCTTACCCCGTTACTTCTCAGAACAAAAAAAATAAAGAAACGAGAAAGGGGAAATCGTGTCTCCCCTACAACAGCCGCCATCGCTCCCCGCGCCACCGCCCTCCCCAGCTCCGCCGATCCTTCTCCATCCACACACCCCTTCTCCGGTTGCCCCTTCCCCCCGTCTCGTACTCCAAAAGGCCTAGCAGCTGCACCCAAAGCCAACGGCCACCACAGCCCCACCGCCACTCACCGCAACACCTCCGCCCACTATAGACCCCAGCGTCGCCTCCCCATCATCCACTCCGACCCCCGATTCCCCCTCTCTCCGGCAACAGTAAATGTAATTCTTCCTTTTCGTGATTTAATCTATTTTCTTCGTGAAGAGTTTAGATTTTTTTTAAAGTGAAAAGATCATATTTTTGAAGTATGAAAGATTATATTTTTATTTACATGAAAGTGTATATTTTTATCTACATGAAAGACGTGATTTTCAATGAAGTAAAGACGTGATTTTTAATGAAGTAAAGATGTGATTTTTAAATAAAGAAAGGTTGAATCTTTGCAATGTATGTATCATTATAATAAAAATATGATTTTTATATCATAAAGATAATAAAAATATGATTTTTATATTATAGAGATAATAAAAATATGATTTTTATATAATAGAGATAATAAAAATATGATTTTTATAGGATAGAGATAATAAAAAATATAATCTTTATATAGGAAGTAACGTTGTTAAAAATATAATTTTTAACATATACCGCGTGAAACAGATCTCGTTGGAGACACGATGAAGATTTCCTACATATGAAGAGTCGCGGTGCATTGGTTTAGCTAGTCGGTGAGAACTCCTCACTTTTATTTCTATTTCTAGTTTGAAATATATACTAGGATGCAGACGGTGCTTAGCAGCACCCGACATTCGTCGTCCACAGACCATGGATGACTTGTTTGTTTAATTGATGTGTTATGAAAGTTGATTGTGTGAAGTGGAATGAATAAAATATTTTATAGTTAAAAATAAGATTTTTAACCTGTATATAAAATAAATATTTATAAATAAATCGGACGATTTGTTTATGTACACCCATTTAACTGATATTGATTGGGACGATAAATTTTACACATCGCCCAACTGCACAAACAAAAATATGTGTTTGTTGATTTGAAACCCCACACGGGTATTGGGATGATATTTGACGTACACTAATCCCGATTGTTTAGTTGTATGTCAATCAATGGGTTGACAGACTGTGTATGCGTTAATTATTTATATTTAATGCTTATGCGGTTGTGTGGTGCACTTTGGATGATGGTTGACTATTTATCATTGCTATTATATACATGTGTTGTATAGAATCCATATAAATAACATTATATGGTAATTGAGTGGGTCTCATTCCAATTTAGAAAATAAATTATATTCATGTGTTGAATAAACAAAATAGTCATGTGTTGACAATACTCATGTGTTGAGAATATTCATGTGTTGAAACTATTCATGTGTTGAACGAAATATTTATACAATAAAATTCACGTTTTTATTGTAAGAAAGAAATAAAAGAATATTCATGTGTTGAATAAAAGAAAATTCATGTGTTGAAGAAAATATTCATTTGTTGAATAGAATAACGAAGTTATTGAAATATATAAAGCCATGTTGATTAGATATGCGCCATTTTGACGCGAACGATATTTATATCGATCATATTCATTTTTATAATGAATATAGAAAAGAAATTGATTTCAAAATCTAATGTTTTTGAAAATATTATCATTTATATATCGATGATACGGAATATTCAATTTTGACTTGAAATTGAATATGAAGTTGAAATCGTTTCAAAAACGAATTTAAAACGATTTATAAAATACGTTTTAAAAGGAAATCGACGAAATATATATAATATATTTATATTATATATATAATGGCCTGAATAGAGAGCGCTGCGCCGCGACAGTTCGCGAATTTCGACCATTGACTTCGAATTGACGTTACGGGAGATCCGACCGTCGGATTCTCCTGAAACCAGAACCGTTGGGTTTGTATCGAAAAGAGCTTTCCAATGAATATTATAAATTTGAAATCTAACGATTGGATTTGGAATTATGTCCAAATCAAATTTGGAAAAGGTCGCTGTAAGTGCAGTTCGATGGCCGATGATGGAAATCGACTTTACGGGCCTTGATAAAATTATTAAAAATAGCAATAATTTGTGTAAAATCATAAGAAATGATTTGGAAAGAATTGGGATGAAAAATTCCATATTTGAAAAGATAAAAATGGATTTTTATCGAAATGAACTAGTTTTGAACTATAATTATAATCCATTTATTTTTGAAATAAATAAAGTGGATTTGAAATGGTTTTGAGAATAACCCGAATTTCCAATATACAAAGTGGAAATGGATTTGAATCGAAATTGTCTTTGGAATATTTCGATGGTGGATTTCGTGATTATGCAGATATTGTTATGGAAATTTGAAAGATTTATTTATATCGTTATTTCCAATACGATATTTGTGGGTCATAGAATTTGATATTGAATATAAGCCGATATATTTTCTATTCAGAGCCTTGTATTTAATATCAAATGTGATTTTGGGTTGCCATGAATGGTATCTTTAATAATACCGTTCTTAGACACAACGGAGTTAAGAAAATCAGAAACTAACTGGAGATTAGTTAAGTTGAATGGTTTCTTGGGTACTAATCAGATGTTGGTTTTGGCCTTTGGGGTTAATACTCAGGGAATTGTTCACTTGCTAATTTATGGTTAAAGGCTGATGGAATAGAATGTGATTTCGGGTTTATCGTGAACCGTGTTTTAAATGACATTGGTTCTTTAACCCAGTTAAAGACAGGGTATGATTTCCCAAGTTAAATAATCATTAATATTGATTTTTGGGAAGATTAAAACCAAGTGGAGTTTTAATGAATCTTTAATTAGATTGAAATGATCGAGAATGGAGTATCACCAGTTTTGCTCCAGGCGATAGTTAAATCTTTAATTAGATCTGAATGTGAAATGGTAATTGAATTTACCGATAACACCATGGTGTTAGATATGAAGTATTACCAATTTTACTTCATGGGATGAATAGGTTGGGATTGGGAAATTAAAACAAATGATTACTTCGGTAAGGTTCGTTAATCCCGACTAGTTTCAATAAACCATAATTTGGTTTGAATTGATATTCAAAAGAAGATTTAAGAATAAATTTAAAGAATTTATCTTTGATAAAATTTATGGGAACCATTCCCAAAGTATAAGAATATATGAATAAAAGAATATTCTGAATTGGAATGAGGCGTATGTTGTGTTTGTGTAACACTTGTTTATTATATACGCGAGTTATTCAGAAAGACCGGGTTTATCCCATTCTGAATAACTGATTCGACGATGTGTCGAGGATGAAGACGGTGGTCGAAGCCCGGAGGTCTTCACATCATTTGGATAATTACTGATGATCTTGATTGGGCTGTACACCCAAGAGGAGGGAATCAAGTGATGATCGTCCAGACATACTTGGAGATCGATGGATATGCGAGGTATAAGGTGCCTCCGGTTTCGTTCAGACCCAGAATGAATTTGTATGAACTGTGTGTCTGACATTAGATTTTTCTCTGTGTTGATTGATCTTTATTAAATATACATCTGCCTGGTGAAGGAGAATTCATTCCCTTACTTTACCCTTCTCTGAGACGTACGGGATCAGAGGTTGTATATCGATAGACATCAGTCGCATGGTGTGAATTGCCAGTGTGGCATGCCTAAGTGGCAAATGATCAAGGCTTTTGTTTAAAAGCAAAGTCTTGTGGGTGATGATCAAAGCACCACCTGTGTGGCATAACTTTGTGTAACGTTAATTCACGAGCCTCACACCCCGGTTGTGAACCAGAAACGGGAGAGGACCTTAGGGAGGGCATGCGTTTCCTTCTAGCTAGGGTGGTGTAAGTGACCTACCAGCCCTGACATTTATATTATTTTCACCTGTGTGGTTGTTGGATTGCGAGGCGCCTCAGATATATCAGTGACTATGTGGAGCCGATGGAGTCATTTGGCTCATTTACGCCCCAAAGGGCGGGGAAACGCAGTGTTCAGGCACTATAATCCACATCGGTGGACCGGCCCTGACGATCCATGGGCAGTTGCGGCTGTTCCTGAAGCTAGGGCTAGAGAGTCTCGAATTCAGTAGAGGACGATCCCTTGCCTCGGTTCATAGATGGAAATCCAACTTCTAATACGTGACTTTGCAGTTTTGATTGTAGAGGCTAGTATTGGCGACATGATATATGGTACCCATGCCGTCTATGATTGATACTTATGATTGAAATTGTTTTGACATTATACACTTATAGTAATAATAAAAGATGAAATTTAGCATATCAAGCATTCTTTGACTGTTATAAGGTAAAACCCTGGCTTGTGTTGCATTGTGTGATGGGACCTGGGTCTTATAATAGCTTCATTGTTCTTTATTTAGCATTGCGCTGTTGTTTTATGCACTGGTATTCTTGGGAGGAAACCCGTTCCGTGTTATACGGCGTGGTCCCTTGATTTACCTAATTTAAAATAAAGATTAATAACTGTTTTAGTTCTCACACCAGTTACATGACTGACCTGGAGTTTATTGTTTTAACCTAAACTCTGGGTTCTGGGTGCCCCTATTTTCCGCATGGGCAGCTAGTAGTTTTGGTTTTGTAGATTTATATTCACAGGATCTTGATTTATAGTTGGAATGATATCCGGAAAGCTCTGTATCTGTTTATCTCTTTCAGTTGTGTATCGTATTATTTTTCCGCTGCTATGAAATGTATTGTAATCTCTGATATTTAGTGAATGTGTAATATTTATTCATACTCTGTATATTTTTGTATTCTGATGGAATTGTTGTAGTATACAATGAAATGTTCTTCTGTTTTTGTTCCGATGTGGCTTGTCCTCAGTACAATCCGTGATTTCCCGTAAGGGGGATTTCGGGTCGTTATAACAAGTTGGTTGTTGGCCAAGACAGAGAGAAAAACTTAGGGATGAAAGTGATCAATTGCACTATTCCTTCTATTCACTCGGTAAATAAGGCTTCCAACATAGATGACAAGAGTGACCCTATGATAGAATTGTTAACTGATGTTATTAGTTTTAATAACACCATATCTTTATGTGAACAAGATAGGGGAAAGCAGACTCACATGTCTCCTTTCACCCATCAGTTTTTTGTTTTCTGGTACTTTACAGCTAAAACCAGTTTTTTTTTAATAAGTCATCTATCAAGGCAACTAAACCTATCTCTTTGTCGTCTCTTCCAAATAATTATGATCCCATGGCAGCAGTGAACAATGAAAATGTTGCCTCTCCTTCCTCCTCAGTGAAGAAAAAGAGCAAAGCAAAGCAAGTTAACCACTACGCACATTTCATCCTACCTGCTATGTACAAGGCACCACCTCCTCTAGCAATGCCTTTTCTCTTATGACCATTATTTTGTCAAGAAACAATGAGATCAATGCTTCAGTTATGAGGATAATTGATGAAAGGTCTGAGTATCAAGAATGACTATAAGACATACTTGTTTGTAATCTTAATCAGTGAGCTCTTACTGGATATCTCCCATGTGGATTGTCTCTTTGTTTGGCTATGTAGTATTATTAATATGTAAGTCTGGTATGCATGTACTAGGATATTTATTTACTACATGGGAGCTCAGCTTGTTTTGTTGTAGATATGCATGATGTATATCTCCAGTCTATACTGTATTATTATTTTAATATAATGAAAGTGTTATGGATTACTTTAAAAACTGGTTGACTTTGCCAAATTAACTATAAATCTAGGCATAAGATTAAACGTTGATAAAAAAAAGTTTGATTATTAGAAAACTTAGCTAAGCACAGTGTGTGGGGAACACATAAAACAAAAACCAGGTGCACAAGAAAAAAGTGGTGGCAATATTTGCATTGCATTCATCGTAAAAATAAATATTATTTTATTTACAATCCATCTCTGCATATCGGCAAACTGCATTTTATATTGCAAATCATTTTACATTGCATCCATTTATGGATATTTTCCTTCAAATTCAGAAAATGTTATGAACAGTGAGGATACTGTTAAACTTAAGTGTGTATGGGGACTGTAATACCCCGTAATTTTAATATTAATGTTAACAAATTTAAGAATACTTAATTTCAAATATGGGAATTAAGGGAAACGGGTCGCGCCATTACGTTCGTCTCGGAATTCTGCTTGATATAGAGTCCGAGTTTGCGTAAAACGGATACCGTATGAAGAAGATATGGATGAACGAAGTTAGGCAGATAAACTAGAAATGGGCCAGAATGCACTGGCACACTTGGGAAGTGCGCCAGAACAAAATTGCACTGGTGCACTTGGGAAGTGCGCCCATGCAAAGTTGCACTGGCGCACTTGGCAGGTGCGCCCAGGCCGAGGTAAAAGCCTGCACAGATTTCTGAGGCTCTGGTTCAAACAGTGAGTCAGTGCTGAGTCATTTCTGACTAGTTAATGAGTCATTAAGGTTTCTGGATAGTTCTATTCTGGACTGAATGGTTGTGGTTAACTCTAGGGTCATCCGACGGCTATAATTAAAATGAAATTCTATATAAATAGGGGTAGACTCAAACCCTAAAATCAAATCAAAATTAGATCAGTGGCCGTCATGTTGTCACTCCAAACCCTAGAGTAGCCGCCACCAACTAGAAGCAAATTAAAGACAACAATTCAATTCAAATCAAGCCTAAAACTACAAAAACGAAATTTTCTACAACAAGGGAACGCTAATCAATTACAGAATTTAGATCCCAGAACTCAAGACCCCTTTTTCAGTGAGTTTTAGTCACTTTTAGATTTAAATAAATAAAAGTGAATCATGGTAGACTATGATTTGGGTATATGTTGTTTGTAGTTATGCAAGTTTATTGTTGTTGTGGATCATGAAATTATGCAAGTTTATTATTATTGTTGATCATGAAATTATGTAAGTTATTGTGTGATGAATTCATGAATCTATGCAAGTTGTTACTATGAATCTATGCAAGTCGTTATCATGAATCTATGCAAGTTGTTACTATGAATCTATGCAAGTCGTTATCATGAATTTATGCAAGTTGTTACTATGAATCTATGCAAGCCGTTATCATAAATCTATGCAAGTTGTTATCATGAATCTATGTAAGTTGTTATTATGAATCTATGCAAGTTGTTATCATGAATCTATGCAAATTGTTATGAGGTCATGCAAGTCACCTATACAAGTTATTATTCATGAAACTATGCAAGTTGTTATGTTGTGAATCATGAACCTATGTTAGTTGTTAATTATGTTGTTGTTGTTAATTCATGAACCTATGCAAGTTGTTATGTTGCAAAATCATGAATCTATGCAAGTTGTTAATTATGTGGTGAATCATAATTATATGCGAAGTTATCATGTAATTTTCCCTAGTTTCATGCTTATGCCAAAAATTGTACTGAAAACGATCACCTTGTCATTCCCTTTATTTTATTGTTATGGCGAGGCTACCTTGTAGCCTCGATGATGCCAAAAAATGCAAACGGTTACGCTAGTTAAGAAACGGGGAAAAAGGGGAATTTGTAATAGGTATAATTTACATATTGATTATGTAAATTGGACACATGATTCTAGCAGGGAAACATATGAATAAATTACCTATTATGACACGGGTAAAATTGGGTAAAAATGGTATAATTTGAATATGACCATTTATGGATAGGAAATTCAAATTGTTAATAAGATAGGTATTGACACCCAAAAAAAGGAAAGGATTATTTAATTAACTTAATTAATCAAAAGAGGAATGTTTAAGTAATTAAAGTCTGAAGATTTAAGATTGAGAATTGGCATAAATGCCTTAAATGGCATAAAATAAATTTGTGATGAATTTGGTATGACTTTACATACCATAAATAGATGGATATAATTGAGTCAATTATGGCCATAGTTAAATTTGGAATTGATTGATAATTTGAATAGGGAGATTAATTCAAACAGGGGAATAATTAATTATGTGTAATTAATCGTCTAAGACACGAGGTTAGGCTCTTTTGCGGTGTAAGACTTCCCAGACCCGCTCGGCAAATCCAGCTGCCACAAATGCCGGTCTAATGTGGGAGGTCTTAGGTATAAATTAAATGTGTGACAGTTGTAATGACACGAGGTTAGGCTCTTTTATGGTGTAAGACTGCCCGGACTCGCCCGGCAAATCCGGCTGCCACAAATGCCAGTCTAATGTGGGAGGTCTTTATAAGGTTACGGTCTTAATGAATTAAGAAACACTTAACCAGGTAAACATGTAGTGGGACATGAGGGGTTAAGTGGGTGCCTTGGGTGGCATGTGGAATTAAGTGGGTGCTTTGGGTGGCATGTGAAATACGATTAGGTGTCTCAATAATTAATTAATGCTGGTTAAAGACTACTTAACCTAACTTAATACCTATGGACTGTATGAAGATAGACATAAGTTAGGGTTAAGTAAAATGAGTTGGATTGTGGGTGGGTTAAGTACAACTGATGGGTAGGTGGGTAATATTAGTGTATATATAGGCCCACAAACTTAACCATTAAATAAACAGGATTAAATCAGTGGGTGGGTTAAGTACAACTGATGGGTAGGTGGGTAATATTAGTATATATAGGCCCACAAACTTAACCATTAAAAAGGGGTTATGCAATTAAAGACACCTAATGGTATACACAACCGGGGCAGAATAGTAAAGTTATGTTTTAAAGACACCCTTAGGGGTATGCATAACTAATGGGAATAGATAGAGTTATGTATTAAAGACACCTATAGGTACGCATAACCAATAGGTAGAATAGGGGTTATGTATTAAAGACACCTACAGGTATGCATAACTGATTGAGGGCTATGTAATTAAAGACACCTTAGGGTATACATAGTCAGTAGAAAACCTAGTGGGGATACAAGACATAGGGGAGAGCTTGTATCATGTTGTGTGGGACCCATTTCAGTCAGTAACCCGAAGGGATTTCAAAGTAAAGAACTCCGTACTAGGCGGGGAAGGGGCACGCTTACTGATAGATTGTAAGAGATCCAAAACAAGATGGATGGTGTGGGCGGCGCAAACCGACCGGGGACATGTGCATGCATGGGCCGGGCAGAGGGGGACAAGACGACCGTGACACCAGTAGGTATAACTGTGCACACCTTGGGTTGCCACTTTAGGGAAGTGATACCCCCTAGTTGTGGGACCAGCACAGGGTATCTGCAGAATAGGGAGCCGATCGATTAGGGTAGTGGTTAGGGTATACCCGGACGTATGCCCTAAGTCTACCAATTTATAGTAGGAGGGTAGTGGGTACGACTAGTTGAGATAGGAGCAGGCGGCACCTATGACAGCAGCTAGGAATACACGAAACTACCACCATCATTATCATTAGCGGAAGGGATCACCCCATCTTGGTTTACTAGTAATAGTGCAGAGTAGTTTGTAGTGAAGCATACATCGTACCTTATTTGTCCTATCATACCTGCCATCTGTACCGTGAATCCTCTTATCCACATTTGTATGCCTGTCATGTTTACCTTTATTTATTTACTGGCTAAAAGTTACTGGACTCACCAGACGTATGTCTAACCTAGTTTGTTTCGCCTCTTTTCTTCCGTTCCCCCCCCCCAGGTTCTCAGGGAAGAAACACCCAGGTTTATTCAGGATTTGGATTCATCTTCTAGGAGCTACTTCTGAAGTATGGCTGGAGTCTCTGTCTCTTATATGGCTTGCTCTTTAATATGGGGAATGATGTTTTTCTTTTAAATACCTATGTACTCTGATGATGTAAGACAGAAGTGTTTTAATGGTTTTATGACTTATGGTATTATGTTACAAAACATTTTGGTGATTTAATAAAGTTGATTATTTTCCGCTGCAAAATTTTTATGTATATCTTGTGATATTCTGTGTCTGTTTTCCAAAAACGCTCCACTGAAGTTAAGGCATTCCCTTTGTGAGTGACCTTAATGGAGGTGGGGTGTTACACTTGGTATCAGAGCTGAAGTTTACCAGATTAGATAAAAGTTTTAAAAATATTTTTCAAAAAGGTTTAAAAAAAAAATATTTTCAAAAAGGAAAGCCTGTTTTGAAAAACATTCCCCGAAATGCCATATATAGTATCCTTCGGTCCTTTTTCTAAAATCTCTCCCTTTTTCTTCTTAGCATGTCGGAGGATCTTAATCTTCCAGAGGGTGTACCGATACCAGGATGGTTTAGGAGGTATTTAGAAGCTAGGGCCACCGCCGCAGGTCCAGCAAATATTCCTCCTCCCCCAGCTGCACCCGTTCCTTCTCCTCTCCCTCCTCGTGTTGATACTTTTGCAAAGATATGCAAGGACTTTCGAGCAATGGGCGGGAAACCTTTTCACGGGTCGGAGACGTTTGTTGAAGCTCAAAATTGGCTAAAGGAGGTGGAAGAATTGTTTGGAATCTTTGAAGTAGAAGATGGAAGAAAGGTCCAGTTAGCTGCCTAGTTAATGAAGGATGAGGCCTCATTTTGGTGGGAGGTCAATAATGGAGAGCGTCCAGTTGATACATGGCCGGATTTCAGGCGTAGGTTTGAGGCAAAATTTCTCTCACGAGCAGAAGAAAATCTATACATGGAAAGGTTCTTGGCGTTGAAGCAGGGGGATCTGTCAGTAAAAGAGTACGTCAACAAGTTCAATCAGTTGGCGAGGTTTGGCTTAGACTTGGTGAACACACCTAAGAAGAAGGCTTTGAGATTTGTTAAAGGCTTGAATGAGCCGCTACATGGATTGGCTATGACCCACGTTCCCATGGGGGCCACTTTTGAAAAGCTGGTGGATATGGCCCTAATGCATGAAGAGGACAAGGGAGCAAAGAAAGAGGAAAAAGTTGAAGGGACATTGAAAAATGAGAAGGCGGGACCCAAGAAAGGACAGCAACAACAATAGCAGAAGAAAGGCGAGAAGGATGACAAAGGAAAGGATAAGAGGAAATGCCACTATTGTGGGAAAGAAGGTCACCTAGTCAAAGAATGTAAAAGGAGGAAGTTCAATTGCTTTAAGTGTGGAGAGGTCGGACACTTCTCCAAGGAATGCCCGAAGGTGCAGGGATCGCAAGGGACTTCTGGAGGGCAGGCGAATGCTCTCGTGGCAGATGGATAGGATAGAGATAGGAAAATTTTATGTAAAAGGTTTAATTTCCTTATGAAGATTAAGACTCTTTTGGATTCTGGCATTTTGATTTTGTAATTGAGACTCTGCACTTTAATACTAGTCTTGTTTCTGATCCCGTAGTTGTTTCAAACCCCTTTGGTGGTTCGGCTCATTTATTGGTGATTTGTAAGGGTTTGAAATTATCTGTGCTAGGCGTCAAAAATTTGAATGTGACATTTGTGTGCTCAAGTTTATGGGCTATAGGTTGGTTCAAATTGGACCAGCTTTCTATGTAGAGGGCCGTTCTAAATTTTGAGAGGAGGGTCGTTAAATTTCTAACTTGTCATGGGAAGACCCCCAAAGTTTCTTGTGACCCGCAAGGGTCTGTTATGCTTAGCTTTCTGAGAACCATTCTGTAATATGATATGTACCAGTAGTCTGTAAGTATCTGAATATTTCTGAAGGATAGGGGTTTCTACTCGAAGCATGAAGTAGATTTCCAATTTTGACATTGTTTAATGGGGGTAATTCTCTGAGTGTCAGTCTGATGTTGATTTCGGTCTTCGGGGCTGAGACTTCGGGAATTATTCTCTTAATCGATGTCAAATGGGAACCGAGCTTTTGTTTTAGTTATATCATTTGTTTGTATCCCATCAACCGAATCTTTGACCTTTAGATAGGAAATCTATGGATGTAAACATGTGCTTGAGACATGTTATGTTTGATGGTTGCAAGTGGATGCAAGTGTTTGCTAGTGGTTGCTCGTGGATGCATTTACACACACATTAGGCACTAGATCGGCTCAGATCACTTTCATGTTGCATATAAATGTGTGTGTATATTTAGGTTAATGGATGAACAATGGTAGTGTTATCATATGGATGCTGCATTTTGATGAATAGTTGAGCACACATGTAGAAATAATATGTATCGATAGGATTCATTCACATACATAATGGACGCACGACACTATCATGGTTTGCATTAAGGAGGTCAACTGAATTAGTAGACCGCCTGATTTTGCATTAGATAAGGAACATACACACACACTTTTTTCATATGTTCATACAGCATTAGAAATCTTTTAAGGACAATGGATGCATGTGTTTGATGGTTGAGTAGATGGATGATTGTATGGTAGGATGCACATTCTTCTTGACTTGAAGATTTCGGGACGAAATCCTTTGAGGAGGAGAGAATGTAACACCCCGTAATTTTAATATTAATGTTAACAAATTTAAGAATACTTAATTCCAAATATGGGAATTAAGGCAAACGGGTTGAGCCATTGCGTTCGTCTCAGAATTCTGCTTGAGATAGAGTCCGAGTTTGCGTAAAACGGATACCGTATGAAGAAGATATGGACGAACGAAGTTAGGCAGAAAAACCAGAAACGGGCCAGAATGCACTGGTGCACTTAGGAAGTGCACCAGAACAAAATTGCACTGGCGCACTTCAGAAGTGCACCCATGCAAAGTTGCACTGGTGCACTTGGCAGGTGCGCCCAGGCCGAGATAAAAGCCTGCACAGATTTCTGAGGCTCTGGTTCGAACAGTGAGTCAGTGCTGAGTCATTTCTGACTAGTTAATGAGTCATTAGGGTTTCTGGATAGTTTTAATCTGGACTGAATAGTTGTGGTTAACTCTAGGGTCATCCGACGGATATAATTAAAATGAAATTCTATATAAACAGGGGTAGACTCAAACCCTAAAATCAAATCAAAATTAGATCAATGGTCGTCATGTTGTCACTCCAAACCCTAGAGTAGCCGCCACCAACTAGAAGCAAATTAAAGACAACAATTCAATTCAAATCAAGCCTAAAACTTCAACAACGAAATTGTCTACAACAAGGGAACGCTAATCAATTACAGAATTCAGATCCCAGAACTCAAGACCCCTTTTTCGGTGAGTTCTAGTCACTTTTAGATTTAAATAAATAAAAGTGAATCGTGGTAGACTATGATTTGGGTATATGTTGTTTGTAGTTATGCAAGTTTATTGTTGTTGTGGATCATGAAATTATGCAAGTTTATTGTTATTGTTGATCATGAAATTATGTAAGTTATTGTGTGATGAATTCATGAATCTATGCAAGTTGTTACTATGAATCTATGCAAGTCGTTATCATGAATCTATGCAAGTTGTTACTATGAATCTATGCAATTCGTTATCATAAATCTATGCAAGTTGTTATCATGAATCTATGGAAGTTGTTATTATGAATCTATGCAAGTTGTTATCATGAATCTATGCAAATTGTTATGAGGTCATGCAAGTCACCTATACAAGTTATTATTCATGAAACTATGCAAGTTGTTATGTTGTGAATCATGAACCTATGTTAGTTGTTAATTCATGAACCTATGCAAGTTGTTATGTTGCAAAATCATGAATCTATGCAAGTTGTTAATTATGTGGTGAATCATAATTATATGCGAAGTTATCATGTCATTTTCCCTAGTTGCCATGCTTATGCCAAAAATTGTACTGAAAACGATCACCTTGTCATTCCTTTATTTTATTGTTATGGCGAGGCTACCTTGTAGCCTCGATGACGCCAAAAAATGCAAATGGTTACGCTAGTTAAGAAACGGGGAAAAAGGGGAATTTGTAATAGGCGTAATTTACATAGTGATTATGTAAATTGGACACATGATTCTAGTAGGGAAACATATGAATAAATTACCTATTATGACATGGGTAAAATTAGGTAAAAATGGTATAATTTGAATATGACCATTTATGGATAGGAAATTCAAATTGTTAAAAAGATAGGTATTGACACCTATAAAAAGGAAAGGATTAATTAATTAACTTAATTAATCAAAAGAGGAATGTTTAAGTAATTAAAGTCTGAAGATTTAACATTGAGAATTGGCATAAATGCCTTAAATGGCTTAAAAATAAATTTGTGATGAATTTGGTATGACTTTACATACCATAAATAGATGGACATAATTGAGTCAATTATGGCCATAGTTAAATTTGGAATTGAATTATAATTTGAATAGGGAGATTAATTCAAATTGGGGAATAATTAATTATGTGTAATTAATTGTCTAAGACATGAGGTTAGGCTCTTTTGTGGTGTAAGACAGCCCGGACCTGCCCGGCAAATCCAGCTGCCACAAATGCCAGTGTAATGTGGAGGTATTAGGTATAAATTAAATGCGTGACAGTTGTAAAGACACGAGGTTAGGCTCTTTTGTGGTGTAAGACTGCCCGGACCCGCCCGACAAATCCAGCTGCCACAAATGCCAGTCTAATGTGGGAGGTCTTTATAAGGTTACAGTCTTAATGAATTAAGAAACACTTAACCAGGTAAACATGTAGTGGGACATGAGGGGTTAAGTGGGTGCCTTGGGTGGCATGTGGAATTAAGTGGGTGCTTTGGGTGGCATGTGAAATACGATTAGGTGTCTTAATAATTAATTAATGCTTATTAAAGACTACTTAACCTAACTTAATACATATGGACTGTATGAAGATAGATATAAGTTAGAGTTAAGTAAAATGAGTTGGATTATGGGTGGGTTAAGTACAACTGATGGGTAGGTAGGTAATATTAGTATATATAGGCCCACAAACTTAACCATTAAATAAACAGGATTAAATCAATGGGTGGGTTAAGTACAACTGATGGGTAGGTGGGTAATATTAATATATATAGGCCCACAAACTCAACCATTAAAAAGGGGTTATGTAATTAAAGACACCTAATGGTATACACAACCGGGGCAGAATAGTAAAGTTATGTATTAAAGACACCCTTAGGGGTACGCATAACTAATGGGAATAGATAGAGTTATGTATTAAAGACACCTATAAGTACGCATAACCAATAGGTAGAATAGGGGTTATGTATTAAAGACACTTATAGGTACGCATAACTGATTGAGGGCTATGTAATTAAAGACACCTTAGGGTATACATAGTCAGTAGAAAACCTAGTGGGGATACAAGACATAGAGGAGAGCTTGTATCATGTTGTGTGGGACCCATTTCAGTCAGTAACCCGGAGGGGTATCAAAGTAAAGAACTCCGTACTAGGCGGGGAAAGGGCACGCTTACTGATTGATTGTAAGAGATCCAAAACGAGATGGATGTTGTGAGCGGCGCAAACCGACCGGGGACATGTGCGTGCATGGGCCGGGAAGAGGGGGATAAGACAACCGTGACACCAGTAGGTATAACTGTCCACACCTTGGGTTGCCACTTTAGGGAAATGATACCCCCTAGTTGTGGGACCAGCACAGGGTATCTACAGAATAGGTAGCCGATTGATTAGGGTAGTGGTTAGGGTATACCCAGACGTATGCCCTAAGTCTATCAATTTATAGTAGGAGGGTAGTGGGTACGACTAGTTGAGATAGGAGCAGGCGGCACATACGACAGTAGCTAGGAATACACGAAACTATGACCATCATTATCATTAGCGGAAGGGATCACCCCATCTTGATTTACTAGTAATAGTGCAGAGTAGTTTGTAGTGAAGCATGCATCTTACCTTATTTGTCTTGTCATACTTGCCATCTGTACCGTGAATCCTCTTATCCATTTTGTATGTCTGTCATGTTTACCTTATTTATTTACTGGCTAAAAGTTACTGGACTCATCAGACGTATGTCTGACCTAGTTTGTTTCACCTCTTTTCTTCCATTCCCCCCCCCCCCACCTAGGTTCTCAGGGAGGAAACACCCAGGTTTAGTCAGGATTTGGATATCATCTTCTAGGAGCTACTTCTGAAGTATGACTCAAGTCTCTGTCTCTTATATGGCTTGCTCTTTAATATGGGGAATGATGTTTTTCTTTTAAATACCTATGTACTCTGATGATGTAAGACAGAAGTGTTTTAATGGTTTTATGACTTATGGTATTATGTAACAAAGCATTTTGGTGATTTAATAAAGTTGTTTATTTTCCACTGCAAAATTTTTATATATGTCTTGTGATATTCTGTGTCTGTTTACCAAAAACGCTCCACTGAAGTTAAGGCATTCCCTTTTTGAGTGACCATAATGGAGGTGGGGTGTTACAGGGACTTATACTGCATTCATATTTTTCTAAAATTTAATTTCACATTTTTTTTCGTACTTTCATTCGTTTTTTTTTCTTGCATGTAAATTCACATTTATTTTAGGCATGTACGTTTAAGACATAGCATTTTTTGAAAATATAAATTCGAAATTTAGTTTATTTAATAGGCACAACATAGTAGATGTACTGCACCGGTGGTTTGAAAGAAATTTTTGTGGATCACTAGCTTTAAATGGAGAAATAAAATGAAAAGTTAAAAATTACATGCGATAAAAGTGAAGCTAGTATATAAGTTGATTCATAAGTGATGATTATGAAGTTTGTTGAAATTTGTTGTCATTGTTTAAAAGTGGATGAGTAAAGTACGTGCCTTGCAGTTAACCGCTAAAGCCTTGCAAAATCCTCACTATGGCTCCTAGCGCTCTTCAATCGCTAAGCTATTTCAATTTAGCGCTAACTGTAGTTTAGCAATGCAATTTCTGCTGCATCCACTAAATATATAAGGGATTTTTAGCATCCACATTAGCAATATTAGCACACAAAGCTTGATTTGACTAGTTCTCTTTATAAAAAGATTAATAAAGATAGATTAAAGAGCTAATTTTAATACATAAGTATCTAGTATATTGAAGAAATCTATTATAGTCATTAAATCAAGGGTGCATAGTCATGATATTCTCTGGTTTTCTTATATAAGATTAATTAATATTTGTTTTTTCTACAAATATAACATGGAAATGGTAACTAATTAGTTTATATATTTAGTTTCAATGTTTGATTTATCTTTTAGCGCTTCCGCTATATCCCCTTTATTTCCCTATTTTATCCTCACTATACTTTATTGCACCTCCATCGCTATAGAACTTCTACGCTTTAACTTCATAGGTACGTGCGTTAATAAATTTAAAATCTATATAGTTAAGGGATTCTATGATGATTCTGCATTAATCTCTCTTTAAAAAAATGTTAACAATAATAATAATTAAAATACCAACGGTATTCAATACTGCCAGTAAAATCTAGCTTTGGCGTGCATACCACGCTATGCTCTGTCCCACTCTCACGTAAGCTTGAAAGGTAGTGCATGAGTGGAGGTAGTGCATGAGTGGTATACTTTATTCTCATTTTATGAGTTTGACACCTAAGGATCACCGACCCATGCTAACATTGTTAGAGTCGGTCTTCGTTATCCGCCAAGCTCTATTATATTCTCACGTAAGCTCGGATGGCAGTGCATGTGTGTTATATCTTGGTCCAAGGGTTAGATGTATGCATAAAAGTATCATTAACTAAATAAATAAGCAATAACTAGAGAGTAAGCGAATGAAATCGAAACATTCTCATTTTATCGATTTGAAGTTGTTATACAATTGAAAATATAAATAGGTAATTTTTATACTAATCCACGGTTTTAATAAGTTAATCCACCATTTTACTTTGATAAGTTAATCCACAACTATTTTGTAAGTTAATCCGCAAGTGGATTAACGTAAAGATTTTTTTTCCTCCCAATTTTGATATCTAATTTCATTCCAGATATCTAACAGTACATACAGGGAAAATATATTCTCAAAAATGTATCGATGGGTAAACATGCTCTATAATTAGACTGGGAAATAAGAACGTGAAGCTTTGATCTTCAACTCCTGAAGACCAATCAAGCACAATAATTTTTAATCAAATGGATCAACTCGTGGATCATGCTCGCTCGACATGGCCATTCCCAGTTCGTACGCATCCAAATTAGAAGGAAAAGAAGTCACTGGTTATATTTCAAATCATATGACATAAAAAGTCACCTGTTGGTACGTATCCAAATTAGAAGTAAAAGAATTCAAAAGTATGCAGCATCACTAATATAAACTTTTGCATACAAACAATGAAGGGATTTTCTAATAGCACCATATTGTAAGTCTGTCCAATTAAATTTCAATGTTCGGATCAACAGCTGTCTACCTATTATTTTTATTTACAAAAAATACATGAAGGGAAATTCATTTTTGTGTTATATAATATAAATTTTACATGAGCAACTCCATTCACAAGGACTACACATCCGTATTTAGTTAACTACTTGAACACAAATAGTTTAACGATGCATGTAAATTAGTGGATATAAGGAGTCATTTTATTTGTTGTATCTTTAAGCTTATAGGCTGATAGATCAATGTATGAAGTTGACATGGAGAACAACCAAGTACCCTACATATGTATTGAAAAACGTAGGATGTATATAATGATAAACGAATCAAACATGCTCGATTAATTACAGCAAAACCATTTGTACTCGTGGTGCCACATTTAGCTTGTCAAAATATATCATGTGTTAACCATATGGTTTTAATGTCATTCATACATTGTTAGAATTTGTAGCCAGTGTATTTTAAGTAATTTTCCTACAACTCCATCTTAGAAAAATCATGAACCATTTCAGGTCCTTCTATGATACAAAACCTAGGCAAGTACCGCTCAGTAGACTCTCCAGCCTTATCAGAAGCAGAAAACGTAAGGAAGACGCATCATCAGCTGAAGAAAGATAACTACTTACTGTTATTACATTGAATTACTCCACATACACATGGATTTAGATAGTAGGGTTTCAGAAACAAGAATATGACGCAAAATGCAGAGAAGGTGAAAAATAAGTACGTTTTTTTAGGTGGATACACTGATAAAATTTTAAATTTTAGTAAAAGTCAAGATGCTATAAAATAGGGTGGATTAACTTACTAAATTGTGGATTAAAATAAAAATTACCATATAAATATCACTTTGAAACCTTGACAATCAAACTACAACTAATTTCATAGTTTCACTGTGTTTTCAACTG
This sequence comes from Allium sativum, assembly GCA_030737875.1. NCBI lineage: Eukaryota > Viridiplantae > Streptophyta > Magnoliopsida > Asparagales > Amaryllidaceae > Allium > Allium sativum. Next base: position 614,443,276 of record CM060926.1, read on the forward strand.
GGATTACTAGCAAGCTATAGTTGAATGTGATGAAAAACTTGATTTTTATTTGAAATTTGTGGCTAGGTGACAAACTTAGATTTCTAACTTTTGGTTGAGTATGTATATGTTATAGTGCTGTAACTATTCTGATAAAACTATACATAAGTTTACATATCATCTAACATTCACTGCATTATATCATGACATAGTGCATTTGAATTCTGTGGGTAGTATCCGCTGAAAACTCTCGGAAGGCACAACTCGTCCTACTAGGGACACCTACGGGCTTAAAGACGTGTTGTATATGCTAAATGCAATTGTGTTTCCCTACAAATGCGACCAATAAACTTGATTAGGTTTTATTCGAGGATAAATAAAGGTTCTAGTATGGAGGTATTTGATGAACATCAAATTATGTAAATTTTTCACTGCTTAATTATACATTTTATTACACATAAAATAGTACAACTCGGTCTTTTAGTCTTGTTTGTTGCAGGTTTATAATTTTTAGCAAATAAAGAAACTCTTGAAGAATGGGCTTCAAAATAATAGTTCAAGTTCAAGGCTCTGTTGAAAATTAGTAAAATGTCAAGTTGTACAAAAAAATAAAATCATAACTCTGCTGGTTCAAAGATGCGCATTCTATTAGGAGGCCAAATCAAGAAGATTCTAGAATATACTAGAGAAAGAAGTTTCTAAAAGAATATGGGACATGTTAGGTCAAGAAGTATCTAAAGAAAGAACAAGTCAAAAGTTTCTCATATGTGCTGGATCAAGATGCTTATAAAAAACATGAAGAAAATAATTTCCAGAATAATAAAGAAAGAGAATATAAGGAATTCTGGGTCGAAGTTTCTAGAGATTTCCTCTTTTAATATCCAGATCTAAGGAATACTATAAATGCCCTACTAACATTAGTTCAGATCATCGTATGCATCAACTTCTCTTTTATTTTCTTAGATTAATTTCATGTAATCAACTTTTTGTTTTATGCAATAAAATCTTTATTTTGTTTTCTATTTAGTTCCCTATTATATTTCATTTAGTCTCGTTCTTATTTTTATTATTTCAGTTTTATTTTAGGGGAAATTTTTTTTAAGGACAAAAGCCCACTAAAATTTATCCATAAGGACAGCCGCCAAATATTTTATCCTAAAGGACAATACACTGGAAAAAAAAAATCGGCCGCTTCTTTCTTCCTCACGTGCGCTCTATTTTCTCCCTTCGCAATCGATTCTCGTCCGCTCCATCTTCTTCCTCTGTCGCTCTTATCTCAAATCGTAAATCATAAATCCCAAAAAACAGACGAACATCAGATTCGAAATTGCAATCGAACCCAAAAATTCGAATTCAAAAATCGCTCGAAACAGAAACCCTAGAAAACCAAAAAGGCCTTCGAACAACAAAAATCCATTGGAAATCGCAAGCGAATTGAATAAAAATATTTTTCAGACGATGGAAAACACAAATGAAGAAGTCGATATTGTTGAAACATTTTTTTCGTGATTGGAAATGTTTTTTTTTCGTTAATACTATAGCAGTTCGTAGGTATCATTTTTGTATTTTTTTAGTTATCATTTTTTCTGTTTTTAACTTTAAAACATAGCAGTAGTTTTTAGTTATCATTTTTCTATTTTTTTAGTTATCATTTTTCCTGTTTTAACTTTGAAAACATAGCAGCAGTTTTTAGTTATCATTTTTCTATTTTTCTGATTGTCATTTTTAGTGTAACTTCTGTGTTATGTTTATATGCATCTTTTTTTTACCTACAATATTAAAAAACTGATATCCATGAACTGTTTTTAGTTATCATTTTTCCTGTTTTAACTTTAAAAACATAGCAGCAGTTTTTAGTTATTATTTTTCTATTTTTCTGGTTATCATTTTTAGTGTAACTTCTGTGTTATGTTTATATGCATCTTTTTTTTACCTACAATATTAAAAAACTGATATCCATGAACTCTGAATATGAGAAAAACTTTAGCTTAGCCCTACCAACTTATAAAACTGATAACAGAATAAAAAATCACATGAAAAAACAATTAACATAGTTAAAATAGTAAAACTGATACGTAAGAAAATAGGAAACTTATACCTAAAACCTGATTCAATGTTTTGAAGTAAAAGTAATGGAAAAAATGTTTACTTCAAAGTTTGATTGAATAAAATGAAATTAGTTCAACTTAGTTACAAAGTTAATGCAACAGTACAACTGCAAAATTAACACAACAACAAAATCACATGAAAAAAACACATAACACAGTTAAAACATGAAAACTGATAATTAAAAAAATAGAAAACTGATACCTACAAACTGCATCAATGTTGTAAAGAAAAACTAATGAAAAAAATGTTTACATCACAGTTTGATTGTATAAAATTAAATAAATTCGACTGAGTTAAAAAGTTGATGCAACAATATAACTTCAAAATTAACACAGTAATAAAATCACATGAAAACAACACATAACATAGTTAAAACAGTAAAAATGATACCTAAAATATTAGAAAAATGATACCTAAATACTGATGCAATGCTTTGAAGATAAAAAAATGAAAAAAAATCATATCACAGTTTAATTGATTAAATTGGAATAAGTTTGACTTAGTTTCAAAGCTGATACAACAATATAACTTCAAAATTAACACAACAACCAAAATTTCATGAAAAAAACATATAACACAGTTAAAACATGAAAAATGATAACTAGAAAAATAGAAAAATGATACCTAAAAACTGCTGCTATGTATTACAGTTAAAATAGGAAAAATGATAACCAAAAAAATTGAAAAATGATAACTAAAAACTGCTGCTATGTTTTAAAATTAAAAACAGAAAAAATGATAACTACAAAAATACAAAAATGATAATTACGAACTGCTGTACTGGTAAAATGAAAAAAAAAAACATTTCCAATCTAAAAAAATTGATTCAACAATTTCGACTTCTTCAATTGTGGTTTCCATCGTTTGAAAAATATTTTTATTCAATTCACTTGTGATTTCCACTGGATTTTGTTGATCGACATTTATTTTTTTATTTTTTAGGGTTTCGAATGATTTTCTTCTCGATTTTGATTTCGTGATGTTTTCCTTATATTTCGAATTTCGATTTTATTATTTTCTGAAATTTGTAATATCGCGTTTTCTGATTTTGCGATTTCGTGATTTAAGATGAAAAAGAGAACGACGTGAGAGAAGGAGAAGTTGAAAGTAGCGGCCGACGTGAGAGAGGGAGAAGATAAAAGTAGCGGTCAGAATTATTTTTGAATGTATTGTCCTTCTGAGTAAAATTTTAGTGGGCTGTCCTTATGGATAAAAAGGCCTTCAGTTTTGTCCTTGTAAATATTTTCCTGTTTATTTTATATGTATTGGTTTGCCAAGAGGCCAATAGTTCTCCTTGTTTTCTATTGCTTTCTGATTAAATTTTCATCATGCAACCTTCTTTCTTTTGTGACTACTTTGCAATTTCATTATTTACTTCCATTCTAGCAATTTCTTGTTCTAAGTTAATCAGATCAATTACTCAATTTCGTCCAACTTTCCTAGAATCTAAGTAAACAATAGAAGTTACACAACTCTCTGTGGATTCGACCTGTACTCGCATGCTTATTACAACAGACACCGTATGCCTTCTGTAAAATAAAATCGTGATTTTTGTTCACAGTGAAAATTATTGATTAGGTTACAAGTATTTGCTAGTGGATGCAAATGGATGAACACACACACACAATAAACACTATTATTTTTTAAAAATCGACCAAACTAAGTCACAAGCATATGCATGTAGATGTGCGCTTCATCTTTATTATTATTTATTCCATAGTTGTTATTTATGGACGATTATCATATGGTTGTTGAATATGGATGATGATTGTAGCATACATGTAGAACTATTAGTTATCATTAGGATCCTTGCATACATTTAGATTCATGGCATGAGCATATTTGCATGAAAAGGAGATCGACTGAATCAATAGGCCATCTAATTTTACATTAGTTAGGGACATTTATAATACACTATTTCACATTAACATAAATTGCATTATAAACTTTAAGGACAATGGATTGAGTAGATGGTTGTAAACTTCGGCTTTGGTTGTTTATTACATTTTTATATCCTTGGAGATTACGGGATGAAATCTTTTAAGGAAGGGAGAATGTAATAACCTATAAATTCTAGTAATAATAAAAAAACTAAGAAATTAATTAAATAATAAAATAAGTTGATGAAATTATACGAATCTGGCTACGGAAGTGGAACCATTGAGTCCGTCATAATTTTTTGGAAAATTTCTATCTTATCGAAATTTGAGTTCATATGAAGAACTTAATGAAGAATTAAGTAAATAAAAAAATATAGTTCAGAATTCAAAAAAGTGACATGCTAAGTCTACCCATAAATCAACCCCTTCAAAGCAGGGTCGACTTACATTCTGACCTGGACGTGAAAACGTCCAAGTACGAGCCAATTGAACTTAAATCCAATTTTCGTGAAAACGTCCAAGTACGAGCCAATTGAACTTAAATCTAGTTTTGCTCTTACGATTCTTCCTCCTTTAACCAAAATCGATGCCGATTCTTCCTATCAAATCATCATTCCCTGCAAAATCTCACATCTCTCTTTGGATATTTCAAGTTCAGTTCCCGCGATTTGCTGCAAACCCTAATCCCTTTCCGTCCCCACCCGCTGGTTTTCCATCGCGAATGTGACACCTAAATCGAATACCCTAATAGCATCGCACCTAGAACGGAGCCCGTCATTTTCTTCCATTTCCGTCAACAGTCAAAGAATCCAGGTAAAAGCACAATTTTTTGTTTCATTCGTACTTAATTTGAATAGGTCAACGAGTTTTTTGCTATTTATTGTAGTATGAGCACTAGAAGTATCTGCCTTTATTGTTCATGGAAAATTGTGTTTTAAGTAGAAGAAACAAAAATGTTACGCCTATCTGTATTTTTTTTAAGATTCCGATGGTACAGAAATTGTTTTAATTCATGAGAAAACAGCTAGAGCATATTAGTGTATAAGTCATAATATTAGAGAGTACTGTTGTATTCATTTTATTTGTTGTTGATAATTATTGCTTCTATGGTTGAATTTCAATTTAATTGAGTATTTGTTGGAAAAAGGTAAGGACAGAGAGAAATGAGCTTACTGATTTTTCTTTTTCAGCTCATCTTATTTCAGCACCTTCTTGTTGGATTGACTTTATCTTTACTAACAATCTCTTTTAAGTTCGCGGAACTTATTATATAATCTGAGGTACCAAGTTATGTAATATTTGCAGTTCGTTGATGATACTGAGTTGGTTACGCACAATTAATCTAACCTTTTTTTAGTGCTCTTATTTCATTCAAGTTTAATGTTATGTATGCCCTCATTTTTACAAGTGCCTTAGTTGCTTTATGTCTCATCTAAAGACTATATAATAAGAAGTTATACAACAGGTAGTCAATCTGGAATGCTATGAATTCAAACATTTGTTATTATTTTAAGGCACGAAACTGTATATGAGCAAATTATCTGATGAACTACGTCTTAGATTTAATGTCCTATCCCCTAATATAATCAAAAGAACCGCGTAAAATCGAGTATGACTGTTCGATGCGTTTGTCAAAAAGCTCATATAATTTGTATACAGGTCTTTTGTGCATGAGAAATAGCCTATGCTTAATTTTGACAATGCTAACATTGATATGCTAAAACTATGCTCACAATATAATATATTATATGTATAGCTACATAAACATTGGTAGATTTTTTTTTGTGTGTGTGTGTGTGTGTGTGTCTTTTGCAATAATAGTAATAATAATAGTAGTACTCACTGTGTCTGCTCTTTGTGCTCTTGCTGCTATGGTAAAAAGGATTCATTATCTCATGTTTTGACCTAAGCATAATTGAGGTAGCAGTAATCTAACTACATATTTTGATATATCCCACTTCTTAATTGAATTTAGCATATTATTATTACAGTGGTCAATGTGATGGATACAAATTTAAACAAATTATTTGCGTCTATTTACAGTATTAAATACTATTGAGTGTTTTTGGTACAAACACATGCCTAAAATTCATTGGTCATGTTCTTAAAAAGTTCATCGTTTGATCATTCATTTTATGTGTTTAAACTTTAAACTGCAATCACTGAAATTTGATTAAGCTAGATTTTTTTCTTCTTATCCTCAAATTCGTTGATTGCAACATGAGAAATAAAAATTTTATATGTTGATTGTTAAGCTTAATTTTGTTTATGACCTTTGCTTGATTGAATTAACTGGCTCATTTTATTTTATTTTGTTCATCTGACTTATTTGCTTGTATAAATAATTTTGTGATATCTTTTAATTAAAAATTGTGTTATAATCATTATTTTTATTTGTAATTTTAAATTCGAGCATTATTGTATTTTTATAATATGTAGAATGAGTGCTGAAAATTGCATCTGACTATAATATTATTATTTTTCAAATTTCATTTGACTTTATTTTAGAAAAAAAAAAATCTAAAGAATGGTAATCATGATTTGAAACTAGCTTAAGCAATTGCACCAATAAAAAGGTTTTGGTATAGTCTTAAGAATGTGTTATTATGTCGAAAATATCGCAAAACTTCTGTTAACATAGATATAACACTGATAATACAGAAAAACGAGCCACTGAGAATGAATGGATAGGCAAATTTAACGGGGATGATGCAATCAGAAGAAAATCAGTTGTACAAACAAAACTTTGTTTGTAGTGTGGATGTTACAGGTTTTGTTGATAATGGATTGCATGCTCATGTTTTTGTAGACGTATATAACTTAATAATCAATATTTAGACTTACGTAAATTTACATGTCTGATACCATTTTGCTCTTGAAATGGTAGTTTGATCTTTGCACTGTATATTCATTTATGCTAGTATAATATATCTCTAAACTAGTCAGATATACATGGCCGGGTATTGAAGTTTTGGATGCCTTAGTTTCTGAGCTCAAGTTTCAAAAATTTGCATGCTTTAGTTATATGGTCAGGTTCTAAAGTTTTTGCATGCACTAGTTTGTAAACTCCTGTTTTGAAATTTATATGTTAGTGTGTATATATAGATTGTTTAATTTAGCACATATTTAACAGCCTAATAGTTTTAAGATATATAAAAGGACGAGATGTCATGTCCATATTTTACTATTATATTAGCTTTGTACGTTGATCTGTGAATGTGTACCTTGTCTTGGAAATTAGATACGTTCAAGCACTCCTTGTTTTATATAATTTCCCACCTGTTATTCATTTTTATGAAATGATTCCAAGTCATGTTGTTGCACTGAAATGAATTGCGTTTACTTCATGCGTCCCACACATGTGGTGCAATTATACACTTTGTTTTGGGTTTAAGCGTCTCTACAAGTGAATATTAAATACTTGGTTACTTTATTTTGTAACATGATGTGTGCACTTTCTCATAGTTAGAATTGGTTAGAAAGAAATCCCCATTTTGTTGTTAGTGATTATGTGGTGTATACACCGTATGCAATCACAAAAACTTTAGTTAGTATAATTTCTTCTGTCGTTTTATGTAAAGCTTAGATCTGACAATCGTGTAGCACCATTTTTAGGTTCAATAGATATGACTTTCTTATTCGGATGTGTATTGGGGAGTTATTAAAAGTATCATTTTTGTTTTCTTTCTAGCTACAAAGAAATTGCATATTTCTAATTCCATATTTTATATTCTTGTATTATAATGTCACAATATGTGAAGGCAATGGGAAGACGAGGAAAGTTATATCTATTAGGATGTACTTCCTGCAATTTCAAGTGTACGGTATCGATTTAGCAACAAATGCGATATGTGTTCATAATATTTCGGTATAGGTATGAATACGAATAATACATAAGCCTATATGTGTATATTTCTAGAATATCCATTGTGATATGTATAGTATGGTAGCGGAAAAGCCTAAATATCTTTTGGATAATACAGTAAGAAATGGGAAAATACCCAAGTAATACTGTCTTTAAAAGAATTGGATGTCTCCAGCCTTATGAAGTATCCTAGCTAAATGCTGGCACATATATATTTGTAGTTTATGGTTAGTGATTTACTTAGTCATTTAGTCTTCATCATTTCATTTTAAACCTTCTTACTGTTGTTAAATACTGTTTTGGTGATAATTTCTTCAAGCCTGTTGTTTATACTATTGAGACTATGTGTATAAAATCATCCGTGGATGCAAAAATCATTTAAGAACAAGACTCAAAGGTTAAAGTAGAAGCTCAAATATTAACAAAGTGGAATGAGTTAGTTGCACCAATTTGAAGTTGATTACAAACAAGTGGGAAATCAAAGTTAAATTTTGTTCATGGTATAACAGAATTAATTCAGTTGCAATTTATACACAGACATTGACATGCTACAAGGAAGTTAATCTTAAATAAATTTTGTTATGTTCAATTTAATGTCTATTATTGTTAATGTGTTTATTGGTTGATTATGTTAATGTTGTGCTTTTCGAATATTTGAATATGATGATTATGCGTAGCATAAAAGAAATGCTCCCAAAAAAGGTAATAACTAAACCTCACTACAAAAAATGTGCGGTATAAAAATACTACAGTTCGAAAGCTGGATCTCTGTTGCATGGTTGGATTTAGTTAAGATGTATTGTTCTGATTTATAATTTTGAAGAAACTGATGAAACTTTGTAATCTTTGCAATGTTCAGGTATCCTATATATCAGATACCTTTAGGATCAACTATGAAGGATTTGGATGCTTGCTTTCTCACCTTCCATCATCTCTTCAGACTATCTAAAAGAAACCTTAATTTTCTATGGGCATTTTGGCAGGGGATGACATACAGATGAACTTTAACTAATTTTTTTATTCCAACATAGGGTTGTTTTCAACCAGCTTTTATGATGATATAAGAGACGTTTAGCAAATTAATGCCTCGGTCAAAACTGGCTCAACATTATTGTTAAAGTAGTGCAACTTGATGAAGCTTCTATTAGAAGTAAACTAGAAGAAAGCAGCTATAAGGAGTAAACTGGAAGAGAGCAGATTGAGTTTTATTCATGTGTCAGTTACGAAGGAACATGTAACATAATAAAATTCCATATTAGTTGACTGGAATAAGATACGGATCTCGGCAGTTGTTGGGTGATCCACGTCGTTGCTACCTACTCCTACTCTTGGAATGTTAGGAAATGAAAGCATCCCAAAACATGGATAGCTATGGCAGAGTCCCATGGCAATCTTATATCATCAAATACTGCCTCAAATCCATTTTTTTGTCATAAGACGATATCGTTAGCATCACAAAATGTTCTTGGGTACTCCTCGCGTCATATCTCCTCCGTAAATGGCACCTTGAGGAGAATCCCTAAACATCATTGCATCAATGGCAGTTTTCTTTTTGATATGTCTCTATTATATCTACTGAACAGTGATGATCGTGGTCCGCCAATAGTATTTGGCTAGGAAAATGCTCCTGGTTTGATTTAAAATACATGAGTTTCCTTGAATCTTGGAGATCCATTTATTCACCAGGTTTGTGCTCGCTCCTTCACGGCGCTTGTTTCTAATATCATGATCATCAATAGCACGATTTAAAGAAAAATCAATAGCTTCGATCAAAAGTCAGGAACCAAAACCAGCGTTTGATGGTTCGGTATTGACCACTCTCAATGGATCACTACCAATCCCCAGAAATAAATTTGATCGACATTGATTTTAGGCCATTGCATTGAGGTCTCAGCTCCCTTTTAACCATCTTCTTGTTTATTCGCTCTTTATTTGCGCTTTGACGACGATGAGCTTTTAGATTTTGAGTCAGAGGAAGTCAATTCTTTCGTCGTGCTCCTACGTTGATTCTTAAATGGTTTGTAACGTTGCTCATTTTATAGCCTGAATATAAGAGTTGTTGTTGCTGCTGTAATCATCAGTATCTTATTATATCCTGTGACGAAATGAGATCTGCGCTAGCTCAAAATATCAAATGCACTAGAATATGAATATGAAAATCACATAACACATTCCATTGATTAATATTTTCCATTTATATATATATATATATATATATATATATATATATATATATATATATATATATATATATATATTCCCATGCATAATCCATATTCAAAGAAATATAATAATTGCAAAATAACTTTTAAGAACAACATATGAAGATGCCCCTTTAGTTGGTTAGAGTCTATATTACGAACAATATGACAGATATATATCCACCGTTGTTATAACCCGTTGTCTGATTTAAATTAGAGTAACATATAAAAACATAGTCGTTTGTAGTCTGATGTGGTGGTGTTGTTTTACAGATAGTTGTGAAGAATATTATATGTTGTCTGAAAGGTAATATTATAACTGTTTTACGTTATCTTAACAAAATGCATATCTTCACTAATTTTCACAATCGTCTTCTTACAATAGATAAATGTTTTTTTTAAAGCATTTAACATAACTCAAATAAGCTTTTGTACGTGTTGTTCCTTCTCAAATGAAATGACATAAAGCAACTAACCAAACACAAAGCAATTCAGATAACGCAGCAGTTCAGATAACACAGAGCACTTCAGCTTTCTACTACATATAGACAATATTAAATAATATCGAAACCAAATCCAAATACATCCTACAAGCATCAGTTCAACATGAACTACATAATTAGCCAACTGAACCCATGTGTACACAAAATTCAACAAAACCAACATTGGAAAAGCTGACTAACAAGGGTTTAATTAGCAGTCACATATAGAATTCAGACGTTATGATTATACAAAGTTGTAGACATGTGTATCCCATTCACCCGCACGACATCAATATCCTTTTATGAAAAATTATTGTTTACACTCTTCTCTCACTGCAACAAATAGGAAATGCAGAGGTTAACTCTACCCAACATGCATGTCAATATATGCCTATATACAAGTATGGTAGAGCATGAGTTTTAAACAGCTTAATACAAGTGTTTGAGGAAAGCCCAACTAATCATGCAAATTTCCAAGTATCTAACAAGGTTATACAATGAGACCGTTGTCGTGACCAATCAGCAAGGAAGCAAGTCAGTAAAGAGTTGTGCCAACATTATATCATAAATGAGTAGTACAATGGACATCAGAAATACTGAGTATGCATGTCTACGTACCAAACAAGGCTTCCATTAATCTTGATTTTCTTTCAGTTTATTCTGATTGTAAATTGCAATGGAGCTGCAAAGTAAACAAATATTGCAAAGTTAGCTGTGCAAAGTAAACAAACAATTGCACATACCAGTTCAAACATAAACCATTGCAAAGTAAACAAACTTAACATTGCAAAGTTAATATTACAAAATAAATAAACATTTCTATCACTCAAAAAGTAAACAAATTAATAATGCAAAGTAAACAAACATTTTTTTCACTCAAAAAGTTAACATTGCGAAATAAACAAACATAAATTAACCAACAAACCATTCAAATATAAAATACCAATTGCACATACCTGTTCAAATATTCATTCATTCACCACCACGCAATCTTACTCTCAATGGATCCATGAAATGCATTGTTTTTTTTAGTGAGATTCACAACCGTCAAACATCAATGATTGCTAACATTGAAAATTCCACTCAACATTCATAACAAAGTATGTACAACATGAATCAAGTTCAAAATTTTGTAGATTGATATAAAGAACCATATTGTATATAACCTGAGTTATATGACACCAAAAAATATGATTAGGATTCCCTTCTTTACACTATTTTACCGAACCAAAAGCTAATTAACTGAAGTTCCACATTTGTGTGCATCTATATAAGTAGGACATACGAAGGCAATCATTTTTATCATCTTACATTTCTTCAGCACTTCATGAAGATAGATGTAAAAGCATATAAGAAAAGAATAATTAACATCAAATGCAACATTAAAATTTTGTGACCTTAGCATGTCTCGGCAATAACATGAGCAACAACAATTCTTTATCTTTAATAATAATTGTTATTACTAATAATAATGTGAATTCAACAATTTTGTATGTGCGTATTTATGGCCTATTAGCATGTGTAAAGTCTTGAATTGATTCCAAAATGTTGGCTAATTAGCAAAAATTTATAGCCTGGAGCAATAGTAATATTTGACTATAATTAAAAGAAGCATCTGGTCATCATTTTCAGTTATCAGATATATAAATATAAACAAGTTGTTCTAGACCTTCACATGCTGCAAGAAATATTGAAACAAAATCATCCCTCAAAGTAGAATAATAATGATTATAGACCTTCACATACTGCACTATGCAAGAAATATGCCTTTTTGGACAGAAGTGGCTGTTCTTTGGACCAAATTTCATAAATGTACAAGTTCAAGTTCTCACTTTTTTACAAAGCTGGCAACTCTTCCCCTCATAATCCACTTTTCTTCTTCTCTTCAAAGTTTTCCAAATTACTTTCTTCTCAAACCCTAAATATTCAACAATGCCGGATCATAGTCACATTTCACTTCCTTCCTCATATGACTATAAAGGTCTGATGGAGCACTCATTAGCTCCCAATCATTCATCCCCTGAAACTGATATTTATTTCTAAATTGAAATGCAAGAAAGATACTATGAAGTCTTCAGAGATCATAAATGTGTACATGAAGTAATTCATAGACAGGAGAGGGAAGAAAGACGACGAGAACAAAGGCGTAGTCGACAACAAAGATGTAATTCAGGACGTCAACAAGACGCAATCATCCCATAAGAAAACGAACAAGAAGTTGACTCACCCATTATTATTTGTGATTATGGATATGCAGTTGTTGAAGATATTATTGTATGAGGAAATAATATTGGTCATTGTTATTTGAGATGCCACGACATCTCTAGAGAATGTAGCTTTTGGCATTGGATTGACGAACCGTTTTATCAATGACCGTTGATTATGCAAACGAATTACAGTATCAACTAACAAAGTTGCAAAATCAATCTGTTGGGCGGTAAAATGAACTTAGTGGACTAAACGATCAGCTTCATGGTTTAAATATTAGAAGGGAAAACTTAACTATTTAGTAGTCAATGCCTCAGTATTATCAGTATTGATATTTTCTTATGTATCTGTACAGGTGGTTATTGTGGATGTTAACGACGTATTACATTGTATTGGTATTCCTAGTAGTGCTACTTGTTTTTCTCAATTTCAATACTGATATTTGCTTATGTAATGTTTACTCAAATTGTAACATAGAACAAAATTATGAGCTTTAAAATTAGACCGCATACTTAATATGAGAATTAAAGTTCATATTTTTAGTTCACATTTTAAATTAGACCGCATACTTATAACTAATGGAAAATTCAAGCAAACGTTAAAATGTGGGAATATGAGCTTGCGCATTTATGAGCGCAAGATCATTTATGAAATGCCCAAAGAATAATTAATGCATAACTCATATAAAAAAAGGACTTAAGCAGATGTCTGAAGAAGATTTGTGATTGCATGTATATCGGTCCTTAGATAGCTACTTTTGTTCGGAAACCAAATATTTCCTTATCCTACACGGTGTCGATGGTGGCCCCATTCTTCCGGGATGTGTCCGCCCATTCATAAAGCACCGTCAGTGCTGTAGGCGGTTTAGGAGGCAGTGTGTCGAGGTATTCTTCTTCTGGCTCACTGTGATCATTTTTCCTCCTATTCTTCTTGACAACATCAGACTTAACAACCTTAGGCACTGTGTCGAGGTTGTCATCCTCTGGCTCATCATAATCATTTTCCCTCCTCTTCTTGACAACATCGGACTTAACAACCTTTAAATTATGTAAATAATAGTCAACTTGTGTAGACAATCAAATATGAAATTAAAAAGAAATGTTTATGTAAAAAACTTATGAATTAACCTTATGAAACAAAGTTGTCTATTTAATATTCCTCGATCATCTACAAATGATTACTGTAAACTTATTGCTTCTGTTATGCATTTTATAATTGATCTAACAAAATTTTTTATAGTGATTTGATTGAAGTTTCATTTTCAAATTATAGACACTGAAATTATCTTCTTAGTTACTGCATTGGAAATCAAATTTCTTAGCAAAGGAATATATGTACCATCAAGCGCATCTTACACTGTCATAAATTCACCACTGACAGGAACTGGTAGCAAGGCATTGGGAACAACAGCTTTGGTGATGGATATGTGTGTGTTTTCTTTTGCAAGCGAAACGCTATGGATCTTCTGGTCTGTAGCGTCGACATTGATTTCAGCGATGGTTCCATATGCAACGACATTATCCATGCAATCAACTACTGATGCAAACTTAGCATTGTTGTTGCCAAATATAGGTTCCTTCATCTTGCACCAAAAACATTATGTATTATAAAATGTTATCACAACTAATTAATTTAACATCATCAACGAAATTAGGGTAGCAAGTGCTTACCAATTTTTTTTCACAAACTTCCAAATCTTCTGACAAATTTCTTTTTGGGGACTTAACATGTTCCTCAATAAGCGTTGTTGCTGAGATAACATTTTCCTCAGTAATCACTGGCAACAATTTCTTTGTCATTCCCTTCTTTACATCTTGCTTTTTTATATGCTCACAATCGTCAGCTGCCTTCTTTAAACCCTCTTGGGAACAACTGCCTTATGTAGATAGTTTGGGTGAATAAGCCAATTCCGCTACGCATCCAATCTTTGATTCTATCTCCTATAATCTTTCCTCGAACCAAGCCTGTTGCTTACCCATTTTTTCCTTCTTCTCACTTTCCCACTTATCTTTTTCCTCTTTTATGATCTTCCGTACGCTTGCTGGAGTCATATTTAAATTTTCTAATGATCATTCCTTTCGCTGTTTTATCGGCAAATTGAAGTAAGCCTCAGGCTTGACAAAGCCACCAACACCTCGTACCCTACCGGGATACTCAGGGATGCCCAAAGCCATTGTCAAAACATCATTAGGTCCATTTACCTCAATGGATCCAAAATCAACTTCTTTAGCCAATGCCTCCTGACAACAAAATCAAATATATTAGATTCATTTACTTTTATTTAAATAAATGCAAAGTAAAAGTTAGATGAAAACAAATTAGTTACACTTACAATTTTTTTGACAACGACGTGTGTTTCTGGGTTCTTCAAGTTTCCATTCTTGTCCTGACGTGTCTATAAACACATAATACCACGAGACAGGTCTTTCTCAGAAATGGTTTTCAACTGCATATATACATAAATATAGAACATTTATCAGTCCATTCTAACAAAAATATACAAAATACATTTATCTGATATCACATAGTTGTGCAAGCAACACTAAACAATTCTTGCATTATATTAGCATATCCTTTGCGCGTCATTCGATGAGGGTACACATTTCCTTTCCCTTTTTTAATTTGGGCATTGCGAATTTCCTACAGATTACACACAAACGTATACAAATTACACACAGAAGTACGCATAGAAGAGTTAATTTAAATTTATATAAAATTAATACTGAGTTAATTTAAATTTTATATTAAAGTTAATTCAAATTTATATAAAGTTAATATTGAAGTTAATTTAAATTTATATAAGGTTAATATTAAATTTAATTTAAATTTTATATTAAAGTTAATTTAAATTTATATAAAGTAAATATTAAATCGAACTGTACCAAAAATTCTTCTGTAATCCGTTGAGCAATAAATACATCTAGTCGCCCTTCTAAATGAACCGATAATCATCAGGAGGGAACTCCAACATCATGGGGGAGTCCAAATAAGGTACCATGTATTTGCTGACTAGTCTGCTCTTGAACTCCCTCCATTTATTCCCCCTTGATGTTATAAAAAGTTTTTTGCATTCTGTTGGCACCACAAATGCTTTCTACATGTATATAAACAAATTAACATAATAATATTTTTATAATTGCTAAGATTGTACAAGCAACAAGTAAACAGCTCATTTACCTATATACAAGCAAATATATTGTCCTTCTCGTGTGCAGGAACAAGTCTCCAATCAGTAATAGCTATTGAGATCGTTGTTCGTGCTTGCACCCCAATGTAGGACTACATCCACGTCGCAGCCTTGCCAAATGGTTCCCCTATGCCACTGAATTCAACCTTCCATCTCTTTCGCCTAACAACTCGCTTGTTAATGCGGTTCATCATCACAATTCCTCGCTTCAGCAATTGTAATCCATCAGTTATATTCTCAGCTTCATCATCAGCCAATTTCCTCTTTCTATGATTGTTACCACTCGAAACTGACTTGGATATTGTTGACATAATGTTTTTGGATGTTCCCGCAACACTCTTCGATGTGGAACTACCAACCTTCTTCTTTATTGTCTTTTCAATTTTTTTTTTATCTTTGAACTTTACGGCATAGAGGTGAAGCTTCATGTGTTAGAACTTTATGGCATAAAGGTGAACGTGAAGGTGAATTTTGACTTGCTTGAACTTTATGACATGAAGGTGAGAATGAAGGTGAAGCTACATCTTTTGAATTTTATGATGTGAAGGTGAATGAGAAGATGAAGCTTCGGTTTTTCGAACTTTATGGCGTGAAGGTGAGCGTGAAGGCGAAGCTACAGTTGTCTTTTTTCGAGCCATGACTTGAAAATAAAGAAGTTAATTAGACACAAGTAATCCACACAATATATTTTAAAGCAACAAGAATATGTTTTAAAGCAACAAAGCATATATTTTAAAGCAACAAGCATATATTTTAAAGCAACAAAGCATATATTTTAAAGCAACAAAGCACACAAACTGTCAAGTAATCCACATAAGTATACAGATCAGATCAAGCATATCGGAGAACACAAACTTAACGTAGTTTGACAAAATAATCCCCCTAGCATATCGAAGAACACAAATTCAATTTTCACAAACATTTATTTCCTCGTCTACAGGTCTCTTATAATTTCTATGTTCATCACTAATAATGTCATCAAAAGTCTCCACTGATGGCATTAAATGGTCACTGCTCCATTTCAATATCTTCCAGTTCCCCATCTTCATCAGCACTTTGGTAGTTTCTATCAGGGCATCGTACAACCACTGACCATAGAGGATCCCATAAGTCTTGTATGTAAAAAATTTGTTGCACGTGCATCCAAGACAAAAGAATCATTCAAATGTCCTATCTATTCAGATTGACCAAAGTAAACCCCAGTTCATCTACTTTGATGCCCCTAGAACACTTGATCCAATCACATTTGAATATAGGTACACTAAAGTTGTAGTAGTCCTTCTTCCAAATCTTTGTAATCACACCGTAAAAGTCCATATCCTTTGTTGTTGGGTTTTTATCCTTACACTAGCTACTAGTATTATATCTGCTTGCATAAATACTCCACTATTATGAACCGATCGAATGCCATCATGCTTCATGGTATTGAAAAGCAGTCCATCAACCATGTATGCACCAAAGGTAGGCATTTATGGTTTGAAACTCTTGAAATCCACCTTAATTCTTTTGAAACTTTGCTTCCAGGAATGGCAGGTTCATCAGATACCTGGGAGAACAATTCAAAAAAATTTGCATTAGCTTTCAGTTTAAAAAAATTGCGTTAGCTTTCAATTCAAAAAATCCATCAGCTTTCAATTAAAAAAAAATGAAAGAACAAGTCCATATAATACCCGCATGAATAATGCATTAGCTTTCATTTACAAAAAGAATACAAGTTGGAAGCACTACATTTAGCCATCAATAAATCGATGACTTACCCTTTTCATGTACTATGTCACAAATGTCTTGTTCTTTTTATCCATCAGTCATTTCTCTTATTTGGTTGGTTTGCTAGCGTTTTCCAGCCTCAATATCTCCAAGTTTTCACTGTATTAAAATAAATTCAAACCAGCTAGCCATGTAAAAAATGTAATATATTCCACATATTCAAAAAACAATCTATAGTTAAGTAACATAAGACTTACGCAAAGTAGTGCCTTGCATCCTCCATATTATGCAATACATGGACATGTACTTGATCAAATTCCTTTCCATGAACTCCTAAGTATAACATTCTTGATTTTCTTTTATTTGCATGATGGAGATATGATCTGCAACTTTGTTGAATTCCAATAGTACTAGTATTGTCAAGCAAGCAATCGACACAAAATTCAACAACCTCTTCAAGTACGTAGCATTCTACTATGCACCCCTCCAGATGACTGCGACTTTTCACCCATCCTTTAAATACCTTCATATATCGTTCAAAAGGGGTACATCCATCGGGAAAAAAATAAGGCCATATAGCTCTACTTCTATCACAAGATGAATAGTTGAATTAATCATAATGTAAAAAAATGAAGGAGGGAAGTATTTCTCAAGCAAATAAATTGTAACTACTATGTGAGCTTTCATTTTTTCAATTTTGATGGATCAATCACTTTGCCACATATTGTCTTGAAGAGTAGGCAGAAGCGTATGATTGCATACCTTACCGGCTTCTCTAGAACAGAACGCAATGCAACAGGGAGAAAAAAATTACAATACGGTGTGACAGTCATGCGACTTAAGACCAATAAGTCTTGAATCATGTATAGAGATAGGACTCCTAATGTCTGATGAAAATTTTATTGGCATGATCATGTTAAAGAAAGACTTGCAAACAAATTTCTTTTCTTTTGCAAGAAGGTTCCAACTAGCCGTAGGCAACTTCAAACTTTTGGCACCATCATTAGCTACTAAATCCTTCCTAATGCCTATGGCACACATGTATAATCGAGCAAAAGCCCCATCTTTTGTCTTCCCTCGAACATTCAATAAGGTACCAAGAATGGCCTCAACACAGTTCTTCTTTACATGCATCACATCAAGAATATGTCGAACAGGAATATATGGCCAATACTCTAGCTGAAAAAAAAACAGACTTCTTCTTCCAAACGGGTTTGATACGGTATTCACAACCCATCACTGAAAGAGGATCTACTTCTTTGCCAAATACGCAGTTCAGATCATCCACTCTTACTAACACTTCTTTACCCGTTAACATAACATGAGTCATGTCCTTCTCTACTGTGTTGTCAAAAGCTTTTTTTGCTTCCAATTTGGATGATCTTGTGGTAAGAACCTTCGATGCCTTATGAACAACCATTTCCGACCATTATTTATGTATCTTGGATTTCTCTTATCGATGCATATTGGACAAGCATTGTAACCCTTCGCAACACTACCAGACAAGTTCCCGTAAGCGGGAAAGTCATTAATAGTCCAAAGAAGTGCTGCTCTCAACATGAAGTATTTACCTTTTAGTGCATCATATACTCCATCAACACCCTCCCACAATAACTTAAGATCATCTACTAGCGGTTGAAGATAGATGTCGATATCATTACTCGACTGTTTTGGTCTAGAAATTAATAACGTCAACATCATAAAATTCCTCTTCATACACAGCCATGAAGGAAGACTATACTTGACAACCAAAACAGGCCAACAATAATTCTTTCTACTTTGGTTGTGGAAGGGATTAAATCCATCAGATGATAGTGCTAGTCTGAGATTCCTCGGCTCACTGCCAAATTCTGGCATTTTTTTGTCTATTAAATTCCAAATTGGGGAATCAGCTGGATGTTGCAACATTCCATCTTTATTCCAACTATGGTCATGCTATCTAAGATTCTTTGATATATTTGTCAACTGATACATCCATTTTAACCTTGGAATTAGTGGAAAGTACCACAAAACCTTAGCAGGAACACCTGTTAATTGTTTTTCCTCCTTCCTCATTTTCCAGCGTGAAAAGCGATAAACGTGGCAACGAACGTTAGTTACATGCCGCCCTCTATACAACATGCATTTATTAGGATAAGCATGATTTTTTTTTGTATTTCATTCCTAATGCATCAAGACTTTTTCTAGCTTCATATACGGAGTGTGGAACCAAATTATCTTCTGGAAGCAAACCCCAAATCAATAATAACATATTTGTAAAACAGAAATCAGTCATGTTATGCCTTGCTTTCAAATTGAAAATTTGAATCAAAGCGTTCAACCTAGTTGACTTCGTACAACCTAGGTACAATGGTTTTTCACCATCCTCTACATACTCTAAACACTCATTCGAGTCATTTGACATATGTTCATCCTTACAATCTTCACCATCTACCTCATCCTCCCACACATAACCATGACATTTCCCATCTCCACTTTCAGATTCTTCTCCACTGTTATGCTCAAACCCAACTATATTTGGTTCTTTAAGACACTTCAAATGCTGATAACCCTTATCAGTGCCATTCAACTAAATTTGGTCCCTAATAACTGAAATGGAGAATCCAGATGTATTGCAACATTTCAAACAAGGACACATGGTATTATTTTTATCCATGGAACTAGCTGATGCAAACTCTAAGAATGATGTTAATCCCATTTCGAACTTATGTGAATGTCTATCCGTCCACATCCATGACTTATCCACAAACAAATAAAACAAAATGTACTAAGTTTATTGTTATCCTATAACTGAGATTATCCACCTACAAATAAACAATTGAACAAGTTTATCATTTTTTAGAGAAATTGAAAACCATAATAATAAATACACATAATAAGTAGAAACTAATCAAACCAATATATTTCGGTACAAACCATTTTTTATTCAATCCTAACTGACACTAGACAGTAGAGTTAAAAACATTGAATAAAAACCAAAATCAGTGAGCAGCCAAAGTAATAATAAGAAGAAAATTAACAGAGTACAATTGCAGTAAGCACAGAAGCCAAATTTCCCAACAATAGAACAACCAATAAAAACTGATAACAATCACCAAATTATCATCATAATTCCTAATACAAAACATAAGAGAATTGGGGTTGACCTTACTATCGCATAGATTAGGGTTTCGCTGGCGAAACGTCGAGATTAGGGTTCGATTGAAGTTTTGAGATAGAGAGATTATCGGGAAAGAGAAAGTGAAAATAATAGTAATAAGAAGAAGAGGGAAAATAAAAAAATGAGTGGGAAAGTAAAGTATAATACGGATCTGAACACATGATAATTTCACAATCCCAAAAAACAATGGAAAAGATAAAACATTGAGGTAGAAATAGACTGAAAAGTAAACTTTTTGACTACTTCAAACAACAGATAAATATGGTTTGAATACAAAATTAAAATACGAAAAGGAAAAGTCAAAATATTGACCAGTTTTTGGAGGGAGAGCAAATTACTTTGAAGCCAAATCTGTATTTTTTATAACTCTAATCTAACAACATAAAAGTATGGTTTGAAATCATATTTAAAATATGAGAGGAAAACAAAACGTGACCAACATTTTGGAGGGAAAAATATTTATGTGAAGCCAAACCTAATTTTTTTTATAACTGCAATCACACAACATACAAAATGTTGTTTGAATGTCATGCATGAAATCTTCATAACATAATGATTTCATTGGCTTTGCTAGACAATGGATTATTTCTCCTTGTGTTATGCAAAATAGTGGGATAACAAAAAATCTATCTTACGTTATATGATCGCTGTTGTCTAATTCAATTTGTGGCGTAGTGAATACAACTTTGTCTTTAGGTCCATCATATAAAAAGCGTAATAAAAACTCCTAAATAGTTAGAAATGTCTCCTTCTCATCTCCGGAAGCTTATTCATCTAATCTAAGCACCTGAAATCTCTTACTCTCAATCTACTCAAATGAGTACCTTAAATTTTAAGGGGAAAAACAGAAACTTCGGATCTGACAACAATCTGGTGTGAATAATAACATACCATATCAAACTAAATAGATATCTAGTGAAATCACATCGCTTAACAAAATGGGTTTTCCCCTCACTAGTATCTTGATAACAAGATAACCAATAATGTGTTGTTGCACTCACAATGGTTAGCAAAATAGTAATAAATCATATGCATGTGTGCAACATATAATGGATTACACATTTTAATTGTCTCTGACTGCTCGTCTTAACCATTAATGATTACCCATCATATTCACATGATTACCTAGCTAAGCATTTATATGATTACTCATCATAAAATTATATAGATTACCCACCATCATAAAATTATAGAGATTACCCATCCCCTAGGTTTATTTATTTTAAATTTATAAATGACCTGTATGTTTGATGTGGACCATCCATCACATGCCACTTTGTCTTCCCTTAAGTTAACAATTACAGATAATTTTCTATATTCTAAAGACTATCTATCCCCAACATCTTGTGGACTGCCCATCTCATAATCTATAGTTTTTTTCTTTTGGTTACCTGTAAACCAATAAAAATTCATATTTAAATCTTGTACACTAAGAATTTTGTTATGCACTATTAGTATCGCTAGTCCCATATTAATAATTTATTTTCCAACGGTGTCCCCAGTTAACATGTATTGACATCAAGTGATAAAAGATATGTGTGTGATAAAACATGACAAAACAATGGTATTCCCATTGATTTAAAACAAAAATATATAGCCTATGTACATGACTTTGTTCCTTTGAAGCAAACAATTGATTCAAAACAAAATACTTTGGTTATCTGCCATTTTAATTGAACAACATTGGTTCAAATAAAAGCCCATATTGCTTTGATCTATATTGAAACCCTTTACCCAATGAAAGAAAACTAAATGATGCTTCGTATAAAGCAAAGTCATTGGCTTCAAAGCAAATGGCTTCTAAACAACTGATTCACTTCCACGTCCCCAATGTAATGCGAATCAAAACAATAAAGAAAGAAATGATTAGCACCCGTATCTCAAAATCAAACGAAGTAGTTCTTTGAACCTTTCGAAGTGAAAAAACAAAAGGGTACTTTGCATCCTCTTACCTTTCTTATACGAAGCAGAGCTTCAAGCCTTTCAAAGTGAATAACAGAAGAGTACTTTAAACTCCCTCATCTTGGTTACGCGAAGCAAAACGAAGCATGACTTCTTGCCTTGTCTATCTAGCTTGGTTCGTAGTGAAACAACCAAAAGGTTGGCTTCGATCCTGCCTAGATGGCTTCGAAGCAAATGAAGCAGCATTAGGCGATTCAAAGCCTAGTTAAAAAAGTGCAAAGTAAAACATTTGTTGCTCCATTATTTTTAGCTTTGAAACGAAGCTAAGTGCTCTGAAACGAACAAAATAAGAGTTAGCTTCAAATTATAAAACAAGCGTTTCCTTAGTTTAAATCAAAACAATGGCTTTGCATCGTCCTGCTTTGCATTTATCTATAAGTGAATAACTCCATACCAACTTAGTTGATATCATGTGTTCTGCAAGTTCGAAGTGAAACAAGATCAAGTGAAACAAAAAAATATCCTGGGCAAAGCTGTGTTTTAAGTAAAAAACCGATTTCTTTCTAAATAAACAACAATTATTTTACTAACTCTTCAAAATTGTCAAAATCTTATTGGCAGATATAAGGTCTGAAATTTTCTCTTTAGAAATAATGGGAAAATCCTGCCTTATATCAAAAGGACAAAAATAGGAGATTAACTAATTAATAACCCTAATTAATCAATTCCTTAAGCTTTTGTGTGACGATCGCCCATAACCCCTGCACTAAACAAGAGAATTAATGCGCTGAAAGGTGTGCCACGTAGCTATGGACGATCATCAGAGTAGGTAAACACAAGCGGAACCTGTAGTAGAACTCACAGCACAAGGATAAAATATAATAGAACTTGTACAACAGGTAATAGTAACGAAGCATCATATAGCAAACTTTTCAAACTTTAACAACATACAGAAAGATTATCCAACGAATACCAAAGTTTGTACATAAGGACTCACTACAACCCTCATAGAGCACTCAATAGCGGAAATAGAAATACTAGATAGTAATAAAAATGGCACGCCAGCCTCCTGCTCGCCTCCGCACAACATCATCGTTGTAACACCCCACCTCCTCTAGGGTCACTCACAAATGGAATGCACTAGCTTTGGAGGAGCGTTATCGAGGTAAACAAACACAGAAATATTACAAGACAGAACATAGATAAAACAGCGGAAGAATCAAAAGATAAATTTCATTACTTTCAAGAAGAGTCAAACCTTTTACATCAAATAGCCAAGATCATTATTTTCTATCACAACAAATTCTGTCTTGCATAAATAAAGAAGCATAAACTTAAACATCAAAAGTAGCTTAATTCCCCAAAGGTAGCAGATGCAGCCATAACATAGCTCAAGATCAAACCGTACATAGGCTGAATCGAAAGCAAGCGAAATCCAAGCTAAGTGCTAGGGATTGCTCCCTGAGAACCTTGGGGGGGGGGGACAGAAGAAAAAGAGGCGAAAGAAAACGGGTCAGTCATAAAGAGTGGTAAGTCCAAGTGACTTTCAGCATAAAAACAAGTAAAGTTAACATGACATGTGCAAAATGAAAGTAAACATACAGATGATGACAAGATGGGCAAGATAGACTAAGATAACATGATAAATCAAGTATAGCATCACATATTCAAGGTTCGTTGCATCAACTGTTCTAGAATCCCAAACCCCTGTCTTATATTAATCATGAAATGATCCCTTGGCCCAATATCACGAATGACCCATTACTGGGTCCAACGGAACGATCCACTAGTCGATCGGCTCCCTACAAATTCTAGTTCGTCAAGTGTCTGTGTCATACGGCCCTATCACGAATGTAGTCACCTGTGCTAGGTCCACCATAGGGTGTATCAAGCCCTATGGTGTCAACCACCGACACGAATCAAGAATGCACAGATAAACCTACTGATGCCCAATGCCTGCTTTTTAAACTCCGGACCATGTGCATGACCATAGCCCGCCTGAACCTACACTGGCGCACCAACACAGCCGTCGTTTTGGTCGCTTACAATCAGCCCAGTAATCGTGCCCCACCCTGCCTAGTCTTAGGGTACCATGATACATCTAGTGGGTTACAGCTGAAACGGACCGCGTAACTAGGGTTTCCGTCCAATAGGTTAAGTGTTGTCATTTAAATTCGTGACTTAACCCCTATCAGTCTAGCATGTCAAGTTGGATAAGTGTTGTCATTCAAGTTCGTGACTTAACCCACCTACGAATCATGTATCAAGTTGGTTAAGTATTGTCTTACATGTTCATGACTTAACCCTATCATGTGGCATTAATTCATTAATGCACCCCAACCTCTCACATCAGACCTGTTGTTGTGGTCACTGGATATGCCGGGTGGTTCCGGGCAGAATTACACCACAACTCAGTCTGACCTCGGGTTTTCAAGTGCGATATGACCAACTACCCACATTGGATCCTATTGTTTGCAGTAACTGGATTTGCCGGGCGGTTCCGGGCAGAATTACACTACAAACTCAACCCAACCTCAAGTTGGCCGTTTTCAAGTTCATTCTAGTGTCATGTCCACGTTCAAGATTCATGTCAAGTTCGTGTCAAGTTTTCAAGGCAAGTTTCATGTCAAGTTCTCGTCAAGTTTCAAGGTAAGTTTCATGCCAAGCTTCCTATGATTACCAATTTTTCCCAACGTTACCCCGTCTAAATATTAGGCTAACAACCTTAGCCTAATTTCTCGTCCGCATGATTTTTGACATATAATATTAGGCTAAAAACTTAGCCTAATTCAACGTACACAAAATTGGCGTAAAGCAATTCATTAACATAAACATGACATAAGTGTAAACTTGGCATTTTCGGCATAGTCAATATGAACATCATAGGTATGAACTTGCAAAATAGTCAACATGAATATCATAGGTGTGAATCTTGCAATGTAGATTAAATCAACGTACATATATAGACTAAATCAACTTACATATATGTGAACTTGCAAATCAATAACGAGCATATGAATAAGTGTGAACTTGAAATATGACATAGGTTTAACATATACACATAAACATGTAGATCTAACATTTAGTCACATATGTGATATGATTTTACAACCTAAAACTTGCATAACATGATAAACTACACAATTTGTCATAACGGGTTATACTTCAAGTTCTTATACATATGAATAGACTTATTCATTAATTCCCAATGATAATAAAATAGAACCACAGGCATAGATCAATATCATTCAATAACATAATCAATCTATTTTCAAGGTATGACATAACTGAATAAATTGATTAAAACATCACAGGCATATAAATCTGATAACATTACGAACATAAAAAGGTTTGAATACCAATCTAGATTCAAAAACATGGATAGATCTAACTTAAATAGAAAAATCCCCAAAATCAAGATCCAAGGACAAATAAAGAAAATAGGTCTGAATAGAAAGTCGAGCTTAGATCCAATTTCATAGTTATAATCCTAGGCAATGAATCATAGGTGATTAACCACAATTGTCCTTGTCATAGTCATAGGCAATAGTCTTATTGTTCATAGTCATAGGCAGTCTTATGTTCACCGTCATAGTCATAGGCATAGTCATATTGTTCATAGTCATAGGCAGTCTTATGTTCACCGTCATAGTCATAGGCATAGTCTTATGTTCACCGTCATAGTCATAGGCATAGGCAAAATCTTATGTCCACAGTCGTAGGCATAGTCATAGTCTTATGTCATTAACAATAGTTTCAACTTCGTAGGCAATATTCCCAATAGTCAAGATCTAAGAAGAAAACAAGAATAGATATGAATCATACATAGATCAATTCCAATTTAACATGCCCATATTAAATTTATAGTTTTTATCTAAAAGTAACTGGAACTTACAGATCGTGGTCTAAGAAAGATGTAGAAGTCGAATCTATAAACTAGTC
This sequence comes from Allium sativum, assembly GCA_030737875.1. Classification (NCBI taxonomy): domain Eukaryota; kingdom Viridiplantae; phylum Streptophyta; class Magnoliopsida; order Asparagales; family Amaryllidaceae; genus Allium; species Allium sativum. Next base: position 614,469,898 of record CM060926.1, read on the forward strand.
GTCGAATTGTTTAATCGTTGAATCTTGCTTTGATTATAGAAGCAAATCCCCAATTCCTAGCCGTAGTCTTCAAGAAATAATCTTCGCGTTTTATTTTTAATTTAATTTAATTAAGGTGGAGGCAACATAACATTGCAATGGTTTGGTGTGGAGAGAAAGCTAGGTTTAGGGGTGTTTAAATAGGAGAATAGGGTAATTTAGTGCCTTCAGATCAGTCCAGAAGTCATCAAAACCACCCAGCTCGAAGACAGGTCATCTAGCCACTCAGAAGAAGACACGTCATCACAGAACACTCCAGAATTCTGTGCTGGATCTGTATGGGCGCACTTGGCAGGTGCGCAAGTGTATTTTTGTACTGGCGCACTTCACAAGTGCGCCAGTGTATTCTGGCCTGTTTCCGGTTTTTCTGCCTAACTTCGTTCGTCCATATCTTCTTCATACGGTATCCGTTTTACGCAAACTCGGACTCTATCTCAAGCAGAATTTCGAGACGAACGCAATGGAGCAACCCGTTTCCCTTGATTCTTATTTTAAAAATTAATTCTGCCTTGATTTATGGTTTTAACATGTTATTAAAATTCGGGTTGTTACATTCTTCCCTCCTTAAAGGATTTCGTCCCCGAAATCTTCAAGTTAAGAAGAATGCATCCTATCATCCAATCATCCATCTACTAAAAACATCATCCACAAGCAACCATTGTCCTTAAACGATTTCTAATGCTATATGAACAATTGCAGAAAGTGTGTGTATATGTTCCTTATCTAATGCAAATGATCAGGCCTGATTAATCTTCTTAATGCAAAATATGTTTAGTGCCATGAATCCAACATGTATGCAAATAGTCCTAGTCACGTAAACGCTATATGTGTGCATAAACATCCATCCATATGCAACATCCACATGATAACACATTCAATTTCATCTATAAACAAGTATAAACACTCATGCATATGCAATATGAAAATGTGTCTGAGCCGATCTAGTGCCTAATGTGTGTTATGCAACCACGAGCAACCACTTGCGACCACTTGCACCTATTTGCAAACATCAACAATAACATGTTTCAATCACATTTTTACATCCAAAAGGGTTGTAAAAACCCGAAACTCCCCCGGTAAGGAAAGCGCGGATAGTTCGAGAACAAGCCACAACAGAACGCAGACGGAAGAACATTTCATTGTATATTACAACAATTCCATCAGAATACAAGAATATACAGAGTGTGAATGAATATTACACAGAAATATCAGAGATTTAAATTACATTTAAATACATAGCAGCGGAAAATAATACAATGCAAAACTAGAAGAGATATGCGGATACAAAGCTTTCCGGATATCATTCCAGCTGTAAATCAGGATCCTGTGAATATAAATCTGCAAAACCAAAAATACTAGCTGCCCGTGTCAAAATAAGGGCACCCAGAGTTTAGGTTAAAACAATAAACTCCAGGTCAGTCATGGGACTGGTGTGAGAACTAAAACAGTTATTATTCTTTATTTTAAAGTTCGGTAAATCAAGGGACCACGCCGTATAACACGGAACGGGTTTCCTTCCAAGAATACCGGTGCATAAACAAACAGCGCAATGCTAAATAAAGAAAAATGAAGCTATTATAAGACCCAGTTCCCATCACACAATGCAACGCAAGCCGGAGGATAGGGTTTTTACCTTATAATAACCAAGAATGCTTGATACGTTTAAAACAAATCATTTGATACTATTATAAGTGCATAGTGTATAAAACAACTTCACATCATAAGTATCAATCGTAGACGGCATAAGCGCCCCATCCCACTATGTCGCCATACTAGGCTCTACAAACAAAACCGCAAATGTCACGTATTTGGAAATTGGATTTCCATCTATGAACCGAGGCAAAAGATAGTCCTCAACCGATTCGAGACGCTCTAGCCCGCCCCTCAGGACCCAGACTCAGGTGGGCCCTTGGATCGTTAGGGTCGGTCCACCGATGTGGATTAAAATGCCTGAACAATGCGTTTCCCCGCCCTTTGGGGCGTAGGTGAGCCAATAAATGACTCCATCGGACCCGGATCATCCGATCAAACCGAGGCGCCTCGCAACAGCAACAACCACATAAGTCAAACTCGTCAGGGCATGTAAAACCACTGACGCCACTTCTAGCTAGAAAGAAACGCATGTCCTCCCTGAGGTCCGTCTCCCGTTTTTGGTTCATACCGGGTGTGAAACTCGCGAAATAAACGTTACACAAAGCTACGCCACAAAGGCCGTGCTTTGATCATCAACCACAAGACTCTGCTTTTCAACAGAAGCCTCGATCATTTGCATCTTAGCATGCCACACAGGCAAACCACTCTATGCAACCGATATCAGTCACACAGAATGAAATCCGATGTCAGACACACAATCCATTTACAAGTCCGTTCTGGGTCTGAACGAAACCGGAGGTACCTAGTACCCCGCATATCCATCGATCTCCAAGTACGTCTGGACGATCACCAACTGTTTCCATCTTCTTGGGTGTACAGCCCAATCAAGATCATCAGTAATCACCCAAACGACGTGAAGACCTCCGGTCTTCAACCACCGTCTTCATCTTCGACACCACGTCGAATCAGTTATTCAAAATGGGATAAACCCGGTCTTTCTGAATAACTCGCGTATATAATAAACAAGTGTTACACAAACACAACATACGCCTCATTCCAATTCAGAATATTCTTTTATTCAAATATTCTTATACTTTGAGAACGGTTCCCATTAATTTTATCAAAGATAAATTTTTTAAATTTATTCTTTTAATCTTCTTTTGAATATCAATTCAAACTAGTCGGGATTAGCGAACCACACCGAAGTAATCATTTATTTTATTTCCCAATCCCAACCTATTTATCCCATGAAGTAAAACTGGTAATACTTCATATTTAACACCACGGTGTTATAGGTAAATTCAATTACCATTTCACGTTCAAATCTAATTAAAGATTTAACTATCGCCTGGAGTAAAACTGGTGATACTCCATTCTCGATCTTTTCAATCTAATTAAAGATTCATTAAAACTCCACTTAGTTTTAATCTTTAACTGGGTTAAAGAATCAGTGTCATTTAAAACACGATTCACGATAAACCCAAAATCACATTCCATTAATTATCGGGTTGAAGAACAAGTGTTATTTAAAACACTGTTCACGATAAACCCAAAAATAAATACCAATTCAATTCCAATTAAATATTATTTAATTGGTACACTTCATTAAATCTAAATAAAAAGATTTAATCTTTTCTCAACTGGGCTTAAGAACAGTGTTAATGAAGACACCATTCACGACAAACCCAAATCACATTTGATATTAAATACAAGGCTCTGAATAGAAAATAAATCGGCTTATATTCCATATCAAATTCTACGACCAACAAATATCGTATTGGAAATAACGATATATAAATATCTTTCAAATTTCCATAACAACATCTGTATAATCACGAAATCCAACATCGAAATATTCCGAAGACAATTTCGATTCAAATCCATTCCAATGCAATTATTGGAAATTCTGGTTATTTTCAAAACCATTTCAAATCCAATTTATTTATTTAAAAATAAATAGAATTATAATTCTAGTTCAAAACTAGTTCATTTCGATAAAAATCTAATTTTATCTTTTCAAATATGGAGTTTTTCATCCCAATTCTTTCTAAATCATTTCTTATGATTTTACACAAATTATTACAATTTTTAATAATTTTATCAAGGCCCGTATAGCCGATTTCCATCAACGGCCATCGAACTGCACTTACAACGACCTTTTTCAAATTTGATTTGGACATAATTCCAAATCCAACCGTTAGATTTCAAATTTCTAATATTCATTGGAAAGCTCTTTTCGATACGAACCCAACGGTTCCAGTTTTAGGAGCCGACGGTCGGATCTCCCGTAATGTCCGTTCGAAGTCAATGGTCGAAATTCGCGAACTACCGCAGCGCGGCGCGTTCTATTCAGGCCATTATATTATATATATATATATAATATAGATACTTCGCCGATTTCCTTTTTAAAACGTGCTTTATAAATCGTTTTAAATTCATTTTCAAAACGGTTTCAATTCAATTTCAATTTAATTTGAATTTCAATTCTCTTCAATATTCATTTCAATTTGAATAAAATCGATATAAATATCGTTTACGTCAAAATGGCGCAAATCTAGTCAACACGGCTTTATATATTTCTATTTTCAAATATTTCTTTTTCAAATATTTCTATTTCAAATATTCCTTTTTATATTCCTCTTTCAAATATTTCTATTTCAAACATTTCTATTTCAAAACTGGAATGAGGCCCAATCAATTACCATATAATGTTAATTATATGGATTTTCTGCAACACATGTATACAGTAACAACGATAAATAATCAACCATCATCCATAGTGCATTCTACACTGTATAAGCATAAAATATAAATATTTAACGCTTATGACAGTCTGTCAATCAATCGATCGACATACAACTAATTATTGAGATTAGTGTATGTCATATATCATCCCAATACCTGTGTGGGGTTTCAAACAATCAAACACAGATTTTATTTGTGCAGTTGGGCGATGTGTAAAATTTATCGTCCCAATCAATATCAATCAAATCAGTGTATATAAACAAATCTCCGATTTGTTTATAAATATTTATTTTATATTCACGTTAAAAATTCTATTTTCAACCATAAAATATTTTTAACTATATAAATATTTTATTTCATTTCACATCACATCACACAATCAACTACACATCAAAATCAACAAACAAGCATACAAGCCGTCCATGGTCTGTGGACGACGGGTGTCGGGTGCTACTAAACACCGTCTGCATCCTAGTATATATTTTTAACTAGAAAACAAAATTAAAAGGTGAGAAGTTCTCACTGAGGGTTCCACTCCGCCGTGCTTTGCTGTTGAACTGCTGAATCATCTGAATTTGTTTGAAATTCCAATGCAGTCCTTTTTACGCTGTTCACAATAAAAATTAAATTTTTATTGCTTCATTCAATAAATAAAAATCATATATATATATTTCTTCTTCATATATATTTTCGACACTTCATTCTATATATAAAAAAAAATATTTTTATATTTCTACTTCATATACAAAGATTGAATTTTTATTTCATCGCTATAAAATCACATTTTTATTTCAACATATATAATAAAGATCAGATTTTTATTTCGCTACATATAAAAAATCGTATTTTTATATTCTCTACCTTATAAAAATTATATTTTTATAATCTGTACTATATAAAAATCATATTTTTAACTTCTTGCTTATATAAAAATTATATTTTTAACATTGCTATAAAAATTCATATTTTTATATAATTAAAAATTACTTGTAAAAATATCGCCTTCCTTTTACTTTATTAAAAATCTAAGCTTTTTCCTTTACAAAAATCTCTCTTTTCATAAAATCTATAACTTTTAAAACAAAGTTAAAAATAAAAATCAAATTTATTTTATGTAATACTACATACACTAAAGACCGGATTTTTCTTACAATGTTATTCATGTTCAAAACTGAAAATAACATCAATTAAATTAAAAACAAAGGACTCACTGATTTTTGGTTGAAGGAGGCGATGTTGGTGGCTCTAGGGGAGGCGCTGAAGGTGGAGAAGGGGACAGGGGCGCGGCTGGTCGACGCTTGGGCCCATGGTGGCCGACGTAGGTGGCGGCTCCGCCTGTTGGGTGGCGGCGGATGCAAAAAGGGGGTGGCGGGATCGAATTTGGGGATTGGGTTCGGTTTTAGACGAGGGGGGAAGAGAAGAGGAGGTGGGTGGCGGTTTTAGACAAGAAGGCGCGGAGAAGAAGAAGGGGGAGGGGTCGCGACTGAGGGGGGAGGTGGATGGAGCGGTGGCGATCACCTGGCGATGGAGGCGCTCGTTTTTTTTCTTTCTGTTGAAATCGAACAGATAAAGGAGGAGGGGGGGGGGAGAGAAAGTGAAGGGTGGGGTTATTATATATATATATTTTATTTAATTTCAAAAAGTTGACTTTTTCATTCGACCTCTAAACAAGGCCCACCGCCTGTCGTCCATAACTAATTACCCCCATTTCGAACATAATGGGATATGTATCGTAGGCTGATTCGATCGTTTCGATCAGTTTTCGTCAAATTTACATTTAAATCATTATATTGAATTTTAAACGTACATTTCAATTTACTGGGGTCACATACGGACTCTAAAAATTCCCGAAAAATATTTTCTAGCTTCGTATTAACGATACGGTCGTAACAAAACTAATTTCGTCAAATTCTAAGACCGTTTGAAAAATGGCCATTTTCCAGTCGATTAAAATCAACTAAAACTGGCCAAACGCGTTTTCCTTTGCCACGCTCACATACCGATTCGAAAAATTATGAAATTTGAAACCTAGCAATAACTTGACATCAAGGATCCAACAAAAGTGGTTTCGTCGAAATCCGAGGTCATTTGCAAAATTTCCATTTTTAAGGGCCCGAATTCCATAGCGACTATTCAGAATTTTCAACTAGGCATAACTTTTGACCCCCGCTATGAAATCCTGATTTTTCGGATTCGTTCGAAAGATATTCTCAATTAGATTCTAATATTTTTGGTTTCACTAAAATCCGACTTATTTTGCACCCGGTACATTCATTTGAATTTTGAAATCGAATTATCGAACTACCGCGCCATTTTCAATTCCTTTTATATATATAAATAAATATTTATATTCTAACGACGATCTATATAATATATACGTTCGAATTATATTCAAAATAAATTTCTCGTCATTTTTATTTGAAATAATTCATTTTAAATAATCAAAATTCGCTAAAATTGCCAAAATAAAATTTTTTAATTGGCCCAATTTCCGGGTTATTACAATCTCCCCCACTTAAAACTTTTCGTCCCCGAAAAGGAACGAAGCCGAAAGTTGTTTCATTAATCAACTCAACTTTCATTATTCTGACTACGGCTTAAGTTCTTCAACTTTTCAGTTTCTAAGAACTTTTCAAATTTATCAAAAATTTGGCTAACACCCTAAATTTTCAAAAAATTTCGCCATAACCTCACCTGCACCGGGAGCACGGGAAAATCCCGAAATTTCCGTACAGGCCCTCTGATCTCAAAAAGAAAAAGAAAAAGCCAAGCGGCTATCCAATCGGCTCATAAAATCATCATCACCCAAACAAAACAGTAAATTATGTTAAACATGTACCTATTTGTCGGGCAAACAATTTTATTCTTCTGCTCTAGCCTCTTTGCTATGACCTGTTCAATGTAAGTACATGTATATGCAAGCAAATGTGACCAAATTTCAATTCAATTCACTATTTGATTCTATTAGGCGTAATGGTTCAAAATTTCAAACAAATAACCAAACAACACAAACATCCATCAATTAGTTGGTTATCATTTCAAATGCATAACTTAGATATATAGTCAAAAATCAGATTTTTGATGCCAAATCACAACAATAAGCCCTATCTAGTTTCGGTTCTCACGCCAGTCAAATGGAAATATATAGAAATCCCACTTTCGTCGCTCGAAAATAAATACTGGCAATGGTGCCCCGTCACCAGAATTATCCCCGGGCACTAGAGTGCGATTCTATAACTATCCAATACATTAAAACTTCGAATACACGTTTGCAAGACATATATGCAAAATCTTTATATATTGGATTGTCCAAATTCATTTAAAATAAATATTCAAATACGAATAATTGATTTAAATTTTCAAAACAAAATTTGTTTTCATTTTAAAAATATACTCTTCACACTCGTTCTAGGATACTACTGATCCTACCTCTAACGAGTCATTCTCTTTGGATATTACTAATCCAATATCTGATGAATTCTTTCGTACGGTTCTAACGTGTCTTGTTCTCTGAGATTTGTAAACCAAAGCTTTTATACCAACTATAAAAACCCGAAACTCCCCCGGTAAGGAAAGCGCGGATAGTTAGAGAACAAGCCACAACAGAACGTAGACGGAAGAACATTTCATTGTTTATTACAACAATTCCATCAAAATACAAGAATATACAGAGTATGAATGAATATTACACAGAAATATCAGAGATTTAAATTACATTTAAATACATAGCAGCGGAAAATAATACAATGTACAACTAGAAGAGATATGCGGATACAATGCTTTCCGGATATCATTCCAGCTGTAAATCAGGATCCTGTGAATATAAATCTGCAAAGCCAAAACTACTAGCTGCCCGTGTCAAAATAAGGGCACCCAGAGTTTAGGTTAAAACAATAAACTCCAGGTCAGTCATGGGACTGGTGTGAGAACTAAAACAGTTATTATTCTTTATTTTAAAGTTCGGTAAATCAAGGGACCACACCGTATAACATGGAACGAGTTTCCCCCCAAGAATACCAGTGCATAAACAAACAACGCAATGCTAAATAAAGAAAAATGAAGCTATTATAAGACCCAGTTCCCATCACACAATGCAACGCAAGCCGAATGATAGGGTTTTTACCTTATAATAACCAAGAATGCTTGATACGTTTAAAACAAATCATTTGATACTATTATAAGTGCATAGTGTATAAAACAACTTCACATCATAAGTATCAATCATAGACGGCATAAGCGCCCCCATCCCACTTTGTCGCCATACTAGGCTCTACAAATAAAACCGCAAATGTCACGTATTTGGAAATTGGATTTCCATCTATGAACTGAGGCAAAAGATAGTCCTCAACCGATTTGAGACGCTCTAGCCCACCCCTCAGGACCCAGACTTAGGTGGGCCCTTGGATCGTCAGGGCCGGTCCACCGATGTGGATTAAAATGCCTGAACAATGCGTTTCCCCGCCCTTTGGGGCGTAGGTGAGCCAATAAATGACTCCATCGGACCCGGATCGTCCGATCAAACCGAGGCGCCTCGCAATAGCAACAGCCACATAAGTAAAAATCGTCAGGGCGTGTAAAACCACTGACGCCACTTCTAACTAGAAAGAAACGCATGTCCTCCCTGAGGTCCGTCTCCCGTTTTTGGTTCATACCGGGTGTGAAACTCGCGAAGTAAACGTTACACAAAGCTACGCCACAAAGGCCGTGCTTTGATCATCAACTACAAGACTTTGCTTTTCAACAGAAGCCTCGATCATTTGCATCTTAGCTTGCCACACAGGCAAACCACTCTATGCAACCGATATCAGTCACACAGAATGAAATCCGATGTCAGACACACAGTCCATTTACAAGTCCGTTCTGGGTCTGAACGAAACCGGAGGTACCTAGTACCCCGCATATCCATCGATCTCCAAGTACGTCTGGACGATCACCAACTGTTTCCATCTTCTTGGGTATATAACCCAATCAAGATCATCTGTAATCACCCAAACGACGTGAAGACCACCGGTCTTCAACCACCGTCTTCATCTTCGACACCACGTCAAATCAGTTATTCAGAATGGGATAATCCGGTCTTTCTGAATAACTCGCGTATATAATAAACAAGTGTTACACAAACACAACATACGCCTCATTCCAATTCAGAATATTCTTTTATTCAAATATTCTTATACTTTGAGAAAGGTTCCCATTAATTTTATCAAAGATAAATTCTTTAAATTTATTCTTTCAATCTTCTTTTGAATATCAATTCAAACTAGTCGGGATTAGCGAACCACACCGAAGTAATCATTTATTTTATTTCCCAATCCCAACCTATTTATCCCATGAAGTAAAACTGGTAATACTTCATATTTAACACCACGGTGTTATCGGTAAATTCAATTACCATTTCACGTTCAAATCTAATTAAAGATTTAACTATCGCCTGGAGTAAAACCGGTGATACTCCATTCTCGATCTTTTCAATCTAATTAAAGATTCATTAAAACTCCACTTAGTTTTAATCTTTAACTGGGTTATAGAATCAGTGTCATTTAAAACACGGTTCACGATAAACCCAAAATCACATTCCATTAATTATCGGGTTAAAGAACAAGTGTTATTTAAAACACTGTTCACGATAAACCCAAAAATCAATACCAATTCAATTCCAATTAAATATTAATTAATTGGTACACTTCATTAAATCTAAATAAAAAGATTTAATCTTTTCTCAACTGGCTTAAGAACAGTGTTAATGAAGACACCATTCACGACAAACCCAAATCACATTTGATATTAAATACAAGGCTCTTAATAGAAAATATACCGGCTTATATTCCATATCAAATTCTACAACCAACAAATATCGTATTGGAAATAACGATATATAAATATCTTTCAAATTTCCATAACAACATCTGTATAATCACGAAATCCAACATCGAAATATTTCGAAGACAATTTCGATTCAAATCCATTCCAATGCAATTATTGGAAATTCTGGTTATTTTCAAAACCATTTCAAATCCAATTTATTTATTTAAAAATAAATAGAATTATAATTCTAGTTCAAAACTAGTTCATTTCGATAAAAATCTATTTTTATCTTTTCAAATATGGAGTTTTTCATCCCAATTCTTTCTAAATCATTTATTATGATTTTACACAAATTATTACTATTTTTAATAATTTTATCAAGGGCCGTACAGTCGATTTCCATCAACGGCCATCGAACTGCACTTACAACGACCTTTTTCAAATTTGATTTGGACATAATTCCAAATACAACTTTTAGATTTCACATTTCTAATATTCATTGGAAAGCTCTTTTCGATACGAACCCAACGGTTCCGGTTTTAGGAGAATCCGACGGTCGGATCTCCCGTAATGTCCGTTCGAAGTCAATGGTCGAAATTCGCGAACTGCCGTAGCGCGGCGCGTTTTATTCAATCCATTAGATTATATATATAATATATACTTCGCCGATTTCCTTTTTAAAACGTGCTTTATAAATCTTTTTAAATTCATTTTCAAAACGGTTTCAATTCAATTTCAATTTAATTCGAATTTGAATTCTCTTCAATATTCATTTCAATTTGAATAAAATCGATATAAATATCGTTCAGTCAAAATGGCGCAAATCTAATCAACACGGCTTTATATATTTCTATTTTCAAATATTTCTATTTCAAATATTTCTATTTCAAATATTCCTCTTTCAAATATTTCTATTTCAAATATTTCTATTTCAAAACTAGCATGAGGCCCAATCAATTACCATATAATGTTAATTATATGAATTTTCTACAACACATGTATACAGTAACAACGATAAATAATCAACCATCATCCATAGTGCATTCTACACTGTATAAGCATCAAATATAAATATTTAACGCTTATGACAGTCTGTCAATCAATCGATCGACATACAACTAATTATTGGGATTAGTGTATGTCATATATCATCCCAATACCCGTGTGGGGTTTCAAACAATCAAACACAGATTTTATTTGTGCAGTTGGGCGATGTGTAAAATTTATCGTCCTAATCAATATCAATCAAATCAGTGTATATAAACAAATCTCCGATTTGTTTATAAATATTTATTTTATATTCATGTTAAAAAATCTATTTTCAACCATAAAATATTTTTAACTATATAAATATTTTATTTCATTTCACATAACATCACACAATCAACTACACATCAAAATCAAACAAACAAGCATACAAGCCGTCCATGGTCTGTGGACGACGGGTGTCGGGTGCTACTAAACACCGTCTGCATCCTAGTATATATTTTTAACCAGAAAACAAAATTAAAAGGTGAGAAGTTCTCACTGAGGGTTCCACTCCGCCGTGCTTTGCTGTTGAACTGCTGAATCTTCTGAATTTGTTTGAAATTCCAATGCAGTCCTTTTTACGCTGTTCACAATAAAAAAATAAATTTTTATTGCTTCATTCAATAAATAAAAATCATATTTATATTTCTTCTTCATATATATTTTCGACGCTTCATTCTATATAAAAAATATATTTTTATATTTCTACTTCATATACAAAGATTGAATTTTTATTTCATCGCTATAAAAATCACATTTTTATTTCAACATATATAATAAAGATCAGATTTTTATTTCGCTACATATATAAAAATCGTATTTTTATATTCTCTACCTTATAAAAATTATATTTTTATATTCTCTACTATATAAAAATCATATTTTTAACTTCTTGCTTATATAAAAATTATATTTTTAACATTGCTATAAAAATTCATATTTTTATATAATTTAAAATCACTTGTAAAAATATCGCCTTCCTTTTACTTTATTAAAAATCTAAGCTTTTTCCTTTATAAAAATCTCTCTTTTCATAAAATCTATAACTTTTAAAACAAAGTTAAAAATTAAAATCAAATTTCTTTTATGTAATACTACATACACTAAAGACCGGATTTTTCTTACAATGTTATTCATGTTCAAAACTGAAAATAACATCAATTAAATTAAAAACAAAGGACTCACTGATTTTTGGTTGAAGGAGGCGATGTTGGTGGCTCTAGGGGAGGCGCTGAAGGTGGAGAAGGGGACAGGGGTGCGGCTGGTCGAAGCTTGGGCCCACGGTGGCCGACGCAGGTGGCGGCTCCGCCTGTTGGGTGGCGGCGGATGCAAAAAGGGGGTGGCGGGATCGAATTTGGGGGTTGGGTTCGGTTTTAGATGAGGGGGGAAGAGAAGAGGAGGTGGGTGGCGGTTTTGGAGAAGAAGGCGCGGAGAAGAAGAATAGGGAGGGGTCGCGACTGAGGGGGGAGGTGGATGGAGCGGTGGCGATCGCCTGGCGATGGAGGCGCTCATTTTTTTCTTCTTTCTTTTGAAATCGAACGGATAAAGGAGGAGGGGAGAGAGAAAGTGAAGGGTGGGGTTATTATATATATATTTTATTTAATTTCAAAGAGTTGATTTTTTCATTCGACCTCTAAACGAGGCCCACCGCCTGTCGTCCATAACTAATTACCCCTATTTCGAACACAATGGGATATGTATCGTAGGCTGATTCGATCGTTTCGATCAGTTTTCGTCAAATTTACATTTAAATCATGATATTGAATTTTAAACGTACATTTCAATTTACTAGGCATACGGACTCTAAAAATTCCCAAAAAATAATTTCTAGCTTCGTATTAACGATACGGTCCTAACAAAACTAATTTCGTCAAATTCTGAGACCGTTTGAAAAAGGTCATTTTCCAGTCGATTAAAATCAACTGAAACAGGCCAAACGCGTTTTCCTTTGCAACGCTCACATATCGATTCGAAAAATTATGAAATTTGAAACCTAGCAATAACTTGACATCACGGATCCAACAAAAGTGGTTTCGTCGAAATCCGAGGTCATTTGCAAAATTTCCATTTTTAAGGGCCCGAATTCCATAGCGATTATTCAGAATTTTCAACTGGGCATAACTTTTGACCCCCGCTATGAAATCCTGATTTTTCGGATTCTTTGGAAAGATATTCTCAATCAGATTCTAATATTTTTGGTTTCACTAAAATTCGGCTTATTTTGCACCCGGTACATTCATTTGAATTTTGAAATCGAATTATCGAACTACCGCGCCATTTTCAATTCCTTTTATATATATAAATAAATATTTATATTCTAACGACGATCTATATAATATATACGTTCGAATTATGTTCAAAATAAATTTCTCGTCGTTTTTATTTGAAATAATTCATTTTAAATAATCAAAATTCGCTAAAATTTCCAAAATAAAAATTTTAAATTGGCCCAGATTTCCGGGTTATTACAAGGGTTCTACCGAAGGTTCTCAAGATAGGATTGAGAAGATAAGCAAGATAAAACAAAGCATCTAGGAGAAGAAGTTAAAGATGTACCCCAGAAGGTCCTGTTTGCGGGGCTTGCCCTTGCTTCTTAGGGCAGTTCTTGCTGATATGTCCAGTTTCACCACACTGAAAGCATGCTCCCATCTTCATCTTCTTCTTCTTCTTTCTACAATCCTGGATAACATGCCCAACTACACCACAGAAGTTGCACTTCCTCTTATCATGTAACTTGTTATTATTGTTGTCGTTGTTCTCGCCTCCCTTCTGGAAGTCTTTCTTTTCGTTCTGAGACTCATCCGCCTTAACTTATCACTCATACCTTTCCTATGTAACAAGCCTCACGGAAACTATCTCCATTGTACGGAAAACCCTCTACGAAGCTAGAAAGAAGATTAGCCGCAGGTAAAACTACTGCGACTACAGATGGAGAAAAGAAAGGAAAAGAGATTCAAACGAGGAAACAAAGGATAGTGCTAATGGCTTTTGGGGAATAGCCTTTAAATAAAACAAGACTTTTTCATGAAAAATGCTTCTTTGTAAATGGTTTTGAAAATAATTTCAGAAGGTTTTAAAAACTTTTGCCCAGTCTGGTAACCTTCTAGTCTGATACCAAATGTAACACCCCACCTCCGCTAGGGTCACTCACAAAGGGAATGCACTAGTTTTGGAGGAGCGTTATCGAGGTAAGCAAACACAGAAATATTACAAGACAGAACATAGATAAAACAGCGGAAGAATCAAAAGATAAATTTCATTACTTTCAAGAAGAGTCAAAAACTTTTACATCAAATAGCCAAAATCATTATTTTCCATCACAACAAATTCTGTCTTGCATAAATAAAGAAGCATAAACTTAAACATCAAAAGTAGCATAATTCCCCAAAGGTAGCAGATGCAGCCATAGCATAGCTCAAGATCAAACCGTAGATGGGCTGAACCGAAAGCAAGCGAAATCCAAGCTAAGTGCTAGAGTTTCCTCCCTGAGAACCTGAGGGGGGGGGAACGGAAGAAAAAGAGGCGAAAGAAAACGGGTCAGTCATAAAGACTGGTAAGTCCAAGTGACTTTCAGCATAAAAACAAGTAAAGTTAACATGACATGTACAAACTGAAAGTAAACATACAGATGATGACAAGATGGGCAAGATAGACTAAGATAACATGATAAATCAAGTATAAATCAAGTATAACATCACATATTCAAGGTTCGCTGCATCAACTGTTCTAGAATCCCAAACCCCTGTCTTATATTAATCATGAAATGATCCCTTGGCCCAATATCATGAATGACACATTACTGGGTCCAACGGAATGATCCACTAGTCGATCGGCTCCCTACAAGTTCTAGCTCGTCATGTGTCTGTGTCATACGACCCTATCACGAATGTAGTCACCTGTGCTAGGTCCACCATAGGGTGTATCAAGCCCTATGGTGCCAGCCACCGACACGAATCAAGAATGCAAAGATAAACCTACTGATGCCCAATGCCTGCTTTTTCAACTCCGGACCACGTGCACGATCATAGCCCGCCTGAACCTACACTGGCGCACCAACACAGCCGTCGTTTTTGTTGCTTACAATCAGCCCAGTAATCGTGCCCCACCCTGCCTAGTCCTAGGGTACCATGATACATCTAGTGGGTTACTGCTGAAACGGACTACGTAACTAGGGTTTCCGTCCAATAGGTTAAGTGTTGTCATTTAAATTCGTGACTTAACCCCTATCAGTCTAGCATGTCAAGTTGGTTAAGTTTTGTCATTCAAGTTCATGACTTAACCCACCTATGAATCATGTATCAAGTTGGTTAAATGTTGTCTTACATGTTCATGACTTAACCCTATCGTGTGGCATTAATTCATTAATGCACCCCAACCTCTTACATCAGACCTGTTGTTGTGGTCACTGGATATGCCGGGCGGTTCTGGGCAGAATTACCCTACAACTCAGTCTGACCTTGGGTTTTCAAGTGCGATATGACCAACTACCCACATTGGATCCTATTGTTTGTAGTAACTGGATTTGTCGGGCGGTTCCGGGCAGAATTACACTGCAAACTCAACCCAACCTTGAGTTGGCCATTTTCAAGTTCATTCTAGTGTCATGTCCATGTTCAAGATTCATGTCAAGTTCGTGTCAAGTTTTCAAGGCAAGTTTCATGTCAAGTTCTCGTCAAGTTTCAAGGCAAGTTTCATGCAAGCTTCCTATGATTACCAATTTTTCCCAACGTTATCCCGTCTAAATATTAGGCTAACAACCTTAGCCTAATTTCTCATCCGCATGATTTTTGACATATAATATTAGGCTAAAAACTTAGCCTAATTCAACGTACAAAAAATTGGCATAAAGCAATTCATTAACATAAACATGACATAGGTGTAAACTTGGCATTTTCGGCATAGTCAATATGAACATCATAGGTGTGAACTTGCAAAATAGTCAACATGAATATCATAGGTGTGAATTTTGCAACCTAGATTAGATCAACGTACAAATATAGACTAAATCAACTTACATATATGTGAACTTGCAAATCAATCACGAGCATATGAATAAGTGTGAACTTGAAATATGACATAGGTTTAACATATACACGTAAACATGGAGATCTAACATTTAGTCACATATGTGATACGATTTTACAACCTAAAACTTGCATAACATGATAAACTACACAACTTGTCATTACGGGTTATACTTCAAGTTCTTATACATATGAATAGACTTATTCATTAATTCCCAATGATAATAAAATAGAACCACAGGCATAGATCAATATCATTCAATAACACAATCAATCTATTTTCAAGGTATGACATAACTGAATAAATTGATTAAAACATCACAGGCATATAAATCTGATAACATTACGAACATAAAAAGGTTTGAATACTAATCTAGATTCAAGAACATGGATAGATCTAACTTAAATAGAAAAATCCCCAAAATCAAGATCCAAGAACAAATAAAGAAAATAGGTCTGAATAGAAAGTCAAGCTTAGATCCAATTTCATAGTTATAATCCTAGGCAATGAATCATAGGTGATTAACCACAATTGTCCTTGTCATAGTCATAGGTAATAGTCTTATTGTTCATAGTCATAGGCAGTCTTATGTTCACCGTCATAGTCATAGGCATAGTCATATTGTTCATAGTCATAGGCAGTCTTATGTTCACTGTCATAGTCGTAGGCATAGTCTTATGTTCACCGTCATAGTCATAGGCATAGGTAAAATCTTATGTCCACAGTCATAGGTATAGTCATAGTCTTATGTCATTAATAATAGTTTCAACGTTGTAGGCAATATTCCCAATAGTCAAGATCCAAGAAGAAAACAAGAATAGATATGAATCATACATAGATCAATTCCAATTTAACATGCCCATATTAAATTCATAGTTTTTATCTAAAAGTAACTGGAATTTACAGATCGTGGTCTAAGAAAGATGTAGAAGTCGAATCTATAAACTAGTCGTCGAATTGTTGAATCGTTGAATCTTTCTTTGATTGTAGAAGCAAATCCCCAATTCCTAGCTGTAGTCTTCAAGAACTAATCTTCACGTTTTATTTTTAATTTAATTTAATTAAGGTGGAGGCAGCATAACATTGCAATGGTTTGCTGTGGAGAGAAAGCTAGGTTTAGGGGTGTTTAAATAGGAGAATAGGGTAATTTAGAGCCTTGAGATCAGTCCAGAAGTCATCAGAACCACCCAGCTTGAAGATAGGTCATCCAACCACTCAGAAGAAGACACATCATCACAGAACACTCCAGAATTCTGTGCTGGATCTGTATGGGCGCACTTGGCAGATGCGCCAGTGTATTTTTGTACTGGCGCACTTCACAAGTGCGCTAGTGTATTCTGGCATGTTTCCGGTTTTTCTGCCTAACTTCGTTCGTCCATATCTTCTTCATACGATATCCGTTTTACGCAAACTCGGACTCTATCTCAAGCAGAATTTCAAGACGAATGCAATGGCGCAACCCGTTTCCCTTGATTCTTATTTTAAAAATTAATTCTGCCTTGATTTATGGTTTTAACATGTTATCAAAATTCGGGTTGTTACAATTGCCCTCACTAATAACCTATAACGTGCTACTTAGTCTGCCCATCCACAACCGGATGAACAGCCCAAGGTAATAAGAGGAAACATAAAACCTTGAGTCAGACAACAGTCTTAACGAGCGATAAAACATCAAACAAACTTCAATAATAAAGTATATGAAAATAGGCAGATTAACAAACCAATCTACCAACCATCAGAGAAGAACTCAACTCATGTCTTCCCCTACATCGGACAGTGATAGCCTTTAAATTAATCAATTCAACCATTCTTCCATGGAAACCAGAACACTCATTCAAATATGGCAAAGAACTCATAACATCCAGATTATATATATCTCATGTAGAGTATCCTAATCGAATTCAACATCCCTTAAGTACAAGCCCCAGAGGCCTAAACCAATATTAGACAAGCACCCAAGAAACATCTCCTTTGACTTTGGACGACCTATATGAGACGATACAAACAGAATAACCAATCATCCATGACTGACTCTGGCTATCACCGCCAATCCTACTTTGAAACCATCGTTAATCGTATGACGACCCATCATGACTGTCATATGTCAAGGGCTAATGGTAACCCCAGTTCTAGCACAACTCCATACACCATCGTGACCCGTATGTTTGTCTTCTCAAATCTCAACAACTATGCCCTTCACGACTGCCCAATGTACGAGGCCCTTCATGACGGCCCAAAGTACCTCTACTTTGAGTTTGTTAGAACTTACGATAACGACAATCTCTCGGCCTTCGCATCTCTAGACATCAACTCCAATGACTATTTATTAACTCAAGTCCCCCTTTAGTATCCATTATCAATAAACTCAATGCATTCTTGTGTCGACTTCCCATTCGTTGCTCTACACCGATCAACAAACATATCACATCACTTTGAACATCCTCATCTGGACTCTCGTTGAAGCCACCTTCAACCTTGAACCAAGCAACTTCAATATAAGGTTCAATATAGTCTATAACATTATCACCCCATTTAGGACACTTTTGAACACTTCCAAACTTCCCAATTGAATTCACTTTGAAGTCACATCATCACCGGAAATGTCCGACTAGAAATAGCCGACCATAAATGGTAAAAATGGCTGACCAGAATAGGCCGAACCAACTTTAGGCCGACCCAACTTTATGCCGACCCACTTTATGCCGGCCCAACTTTATGCCGACCCAACTTTAGTCCGACCCAACCTATGGCCGACCCAACTTCTTTTGACTAAGCCGACCCACCTCTGAATGACTAGGCCAACCCACTTTTTATGACTAGGACGACCCACTGTTTCTGACTAGGCCGACCCAACTTATGGCCGATCCAACATTAGGCCGATCCAACATTAAGCCGACCCAACTTATGGCCGATTCAACTTACGGCCGACCCAAAGGCTGCATATTGCAATTCAACTCCGATTTCGACCAAAACTTCGCCAAACGATAGATTCGACGAAACCAACTCGTCCAAATCATCAAATATGACCACAAACATGGTATGAAACCATTATCATTATGATTACAACAATTCTCATCCAAATTATGCAAATCACTCCAAAAATCATAACGAATGATCATATGAACAAAATTATAGATCTAACTAGCATAAGCATATGAAATAACATAAGTATTACCAGATTAAATTTACTAAATTGGAACCTATGGCGATTCATATGAAAATGGACTTAATATGGCATATATCTATGGAAAAAATGATTGAATATGATGATAAACATAATCAAACACTCGTACACTTCATTGAATCCATGTGAGAGATGTAAATCACTCACCGATTCTCCAAAACAAGCTAAAATGATAGAATTATGAATCCGGACAGCGAGCAATTCAAACCAAACTCCTCGATCCGATGAATTTGCCCTTGAAATGATGTAGATTTAGCCTCCAATGGTGTAGATTTATGATTTCCCTCCTTAGATTTGGATTTTTAATGGTGGAAAGGTGTTAGAGGAAGAAGAAGCACAAGGCCTACAAATGAGAGAATGGGAGAAGTAACCTATTCTCCATACCCCTCAGCCCCTATGTATAGTTTCCACCAACCCACTAATGGGCCTCCCCCTTCAGCCCATTAGGATCTACAAACCTAGACAGCCAACTGGAAAAACTTAAAACAGAGATTTCTCCCAAATCGCTGAGACAAATCCTTAATGTAACCACTCTACAGAAAGACAAACATTAATTCCTTTCCAATGGCACAGGTCTTACCCTCTGATTCGACCTATGTCAAAAGTTATGCCCTGTACAAGACTGATAGGGGCAAAATGGTCACAAACAAAATCGGTAAAAATTATGGACATGTCTCACATCCCCATAAGCAACATATTAAAAAATGAGAATGATCCTACCCTCAAGGAATAAAATAATAATATTTTAAGATCTTCCAAAACGTAAAATGCGGGCTGTTACATTCTCCCCTTTAAGAATTTCGCCCCCGAAATTCCGAGCAAACACAAGCAATCAACAACAATTCCGCATGCCTATCATCCATGAGAAGCCAATTAAATTACCCAAACTAGGAACCATCAAGCCATGCATCCATAGCCTTATCCTAATACACGGAATTCTGTCAAACAACAACAAAGATAACAACCAAATGAACAAGTAATAATTTTGCGCGATATCAATTGGTCATACGGATGAAGAGTTTTGGATGGGTCGTCTTTATACTCTTCCCCGTCTCCCACGTAACATGGTCGCCATCCCCACTCCATTATACCTTAACTAAATTAAATGTCTTTTCCCTAAGCTGTTTCATGTCATTAGCAATAACACGAAGTGGCTTACGAGATTTCATAACTACGAAATCAACTATAAGGTCGATGTACTACTCCAGAGGTACTACACATCCGGACCATGAGAATATTTTCGCAAAAACGACTCACATAATATTGTGCACACTCTACATCCCTCGCGTAAAATCACCCTATACGCGAGCTTTCTGATTTGCTCGTCTATCGGAAACGGTAAAACAACCCATAGCACTTAAGCCACCCACCACAATATTTAGAAGCATTGCTGAAAAATCCACCAACTTGACCGATCGGCCAGAATACCCAACCGACCGACCCACTTGGACCTGACCGACCAGTGCTTTCCAACCCGGTCGACCCGACCAGTGCTTTCCAACCCGGTCGACCCGACCAGCTGTGTCGAACCCCAGATCCTCTCGACCCAGTTATGTCCGACCCAACCTGATGCCTTCACGCAGTTCCATCCCGACCGACCGAAAGGATGACCGGTCCGATCTGAGTGGACCGAACCGACCCAAAAGTTTGATTGACCCATTTCCTGGCTTGGTTCTAGTAGTACATCGATAAAATCCATCGATACTTGCTCCCACTTCCATGTAGAAACTTCCAATGGCTGAAGCAACCCACTCAGCTTCTTCTGTTTAGCTTTCACCAATTGAAAATTTATGCACTTGGAAATGAACTTTCCTATATCTTGCTTCTTCCTTTCCAGTAGTAGATTTGTTTCATATTCTAATACATCTTATTACCACTAGGATGAATCGTCAACTTCAAGTGATGACATTTTCTCAGAACCTCATCTCTTAATCCATCTATATCAGGAACAACTAATCATCCTTGTTTTCGAAGCCAACCTTCTTGATCGACTTCGAACTCATTATCTTTTGGTTCTAGCTTCTGGATAAACTCGACAAGCTTCACATCTCGCTTTTGGCTTTCTCCAATCCTTTCGACAAGAGTAGGTCTTATCGAAAAGCTTACCAACATTTCAGGTTCCAATTCACACCTTGCCTGAAATCGAATCTTGCCAAATACTCAAGACTCTTCCATTCCGACAACATCGCTCCCAAACTTGCGTGTCTTTGAATGAACGCATCTGCAGCTACGTTGCCTTTGCCAGGAGTATAGGCTATATCAAAATATATGATGCTAGAAACTCTAGCTATCTTTGTTATCGAAGATTCAAATCCTTTTGGGAGAAAAGATACTTCAACGACTTGTGATCCGTAACCAACTCGAATTGAACACCCAATAGGTAACGCTTCCACATCTTTAGAGCAAACACAATCACCGCCGACTCCAAGTCATGAGTTGGATAGTTTTCTCTCATGCAGTTTTAGCTGTCAACTCGCGTAAGCCCCAACCTTATCCTTTTGCATTAGCACTGCTCTAAGTCCTGTACCACATGCATCGGTGTATACCATCATCTCTTCATTCCCATTTGGAATGGTCAACATAGGAGCACTTTTTAATCTCTCCTTCAGGATTCCGAATGCTTGTTCACACTTCGAATCCCATTTGAACTCTTGGTTCTTTTTCGTCAATCCTATTAATGGTGCAGCTATTTTGGAGAAATCCTTGATAAACCGTCGGTAATATCCTGCCAATCCAAGGAAACTCCGAACATCCGTTGCATTCTTAGGTCGATCCCAGTCCTGGATTGCTGCCACTTTAGCGGAGTCAACCGCTATCTCATTTCCAGAAACAACATGACCTAAGAACCTCACTTCATTCTTCCAGAAGTGACACTTTAACACTACAACAAAATGACCATATTACAACGGTGGAAAACCGTTGTAATATACATTTTACAACGGTGGACCAACCGTCGTGTATTAAGAGGTTGTAATAGACTAAAATCTTTTACAACTTTTTTGCATTGTTGCTACACCGTTGTAATATGTATATTTTACAACTTTTTCCCAGCGTTGTAATAAAGTTTATTACAACAGTTATGCACCATTGTTGTTGTAATTTTTACAACTGTTTATAACCGTTGTGATATATTTTATTACAACTTTTATTTTACATTTGTAATATATCCACATTATATGCATAAGAATATATATATATATATCTATATATATATGTATATTATATGTGCAACAATAAATAGATAAATAACATAAGAAATAGATGTAAGTTTAAATGCATCATGATTCATTCATTGATACATATACCACATAAAAAAGTATAAAATTACAACCGTTACCATAACATCCTTAATTAAAAGTGTACTCCAACAAAGCACATACGCAGTTTTTTTTCCACTAGTCAAAACCCATCTCAAGTCCAAATTACACATCATCTATGATTTTACATGTTAATGCAAAAGATACCACTTCTCTTCCAAGCTTTTTCTTTGGTTACCTTCCTGTCTTCTTTTCTAGATGACACTACTCTGAATGATTCCAAAAATCATCAAAGCAGCCTTTGATTCCTCTACTTCATTGTCAATTAACTGTAAAATTAAACATAAATTAGCTTTATGCTTCTACACACTTTTGAATTAACTAGTATGTGCAGAATTTATACAAAATAATAGAGCAAGAAAAACAAAATTTATAAAAATAAATCTAATTGAAAAATGAACATAACTTAAGGTTCTGATTATACCTCTTTGCTTCTTGGCTCGAACGTTTTCGATGCTACCAGGCTGAACGTAGGGGAAGTGGACCCTGCAGTGCTTCCCGGGCTGGCTGGAGTGGATAAGGATGGAAGATACGAGTAGGACCCGAACGGACTTAGTTGGTACGAAGACCTTGGACTTGCCGATGTTGATGCTCCTCCTGTTGCTTCTAGTTACATCAATGTATTGTAAGCTTCAATTAGAACAATTATTGTACGTAATCTCCAATTAGAACAATATATTATAAGCTCCAATTATAACAATATTATAAATTACAATATATTGTAAGATACAGTTTGAACTATAGTTGTATGCAAGCCTCAAACAACAATTGGTGCCTCGGACAGCAATTGCAGTGCGTACATAGCATATGCATACTCTCCAACTTAATGGTCCTAAACTCTCCTAAGTAGAACTATATCGACAGAACTAATAAAATCAATTCATGCATATATTCTTAATCATTAGCTAAACATGTCAATCAGTATTGATATAAATTGATACAAAAATACAAATTAAGTATGAATAATTGACTTGCCATGATTCGAATGAGCCTCAAAATGAGATGCTTTGGACCTCGGTTTTTCTGCTTGTGCATACACAGTAACCCATTATAATCAGCATGCTCATGAACTGTAACCTAGAACCGCTCAAAACACAAGCTCACATCCTCCACCTAATCCTCTGCACAACAGCTTGGCGAAGCCACATCAATATCCACACTTCCTAAACACCATAGCGCACACCCCTGTAATGGAAATTAACTGATTATGATTTTAAGATTATATTATCCAAATCCATCAGAACATATCACAATTATCAAAGTAATATTTACATAGCTTAAGCATTGAATTTGAAGTTTTGTCAAGCTGAAATACAAGTATGTCTAATGGATAAAAATTATATTCTTGTTTTTGCAAAATGATCTTACCACCATAACCTTTCCCTAGTAGATCCAGCATGCAATCAACGTCCTTGTTGCTCTAACAAGTCTCAACCGCAGTTCTCTAATAACAAAATCAGGTTAGTTATATTAGAACCAGAGAAAGCTAACCGTGCGTATACTTCGTTAAAGAAATAAGATAACTCAAACATTTACCAGCTTAAGCAATGACTGCAGCAATGATATACATGAGCAACTCAATTTAAGTGAAAGGCAGCACTTGCTGAGATATTAGAATGCAGTTGATTGTCAGCAAATAACAAAGAAAAGTTGATAATGTCGCATGCAACAGAAATCAAAGCTCGAAATAGTCTAAACCTAACAGTTATTATCCAATAATTCAATAGAAATGAATACCATTAGCAGTAAAGTAAAAGTGTAGATTGATGTAAGTAAAACAAGTAAAAAGGACTTATCTTTCTGATTTAATTAACAACAGAATGTTCTCTTTAAAGCTGACTTCAAGGAAGAAGCACGCACGCTTCAGATCTGAAGCCTTCGGACTTAACAAACAAAGAAATATTGTGTTCTTTCTTTCGAAGCGGTGGTGACGAAGGGATGGTCATAATTTAAGAGCTACGCGGGATTTAGGGATTTTATCAGGTTTGGGTTTCGAAGTGAGGACTGAAGTTAGGTAGGGAGAGAGAAGAGGGAGCGTAACTTAATGTATCGGAAAATTTGGCTTTGGAGCCGAAAATTAGTAAATGGAGCCGAAATTTTGGCTTTGAAACCGATGTGAAATTTGAATTTGGAGCCAACAACATTTTGCATCATACCCATACAACGTTCAACATAAATTAGATCTAAGGTAGGGCTTTGAATTAATTTAATAACTGATTATCAATTTTTAATTAACATTAATTACTAATTATTAAGATGAATTATTTCGTATTTTAAGTTAATTATTAATATTTATTATTTTAATTAATTATTAGTTGTTGTTGTTATTTAATGACGATTTTTCGTTTTCAAGAGAAAAAGGCGTTAAAAAAATTTCGGGGGTGATGCCCCCAAACCTGTGCCGTAGCGCAGTGGCCAACAATGATAGTCAAGATTAGACGGTTAGTCCGAGAACACCAACAACTAAATGGCGACGACTGGAATTATTTCTAGAGGCGCATGACCTATTTACAGAGTTTATTCAATCTTATGATTTTTTTTCTTTTATGAAAAATTATAATAGAATATTATATAAATTGCTTGAAATTTTTATTAAAATATTTAAAAATAATTATTTAATTATTACTTCTTAATTAGTGATTCTTCTTATTTATTGATTACAAAAATTTATTATTCATTACTAAAAACTAATTTTTATTTATTTATTTTTAATTTCTAATATTAATAATACATAATTATTCTTTATTAATTATTATATAGAGAAAAGAAGTTATTAATATTAGTTATTACATATTTTCAAATAAACTATTTATTATTATTATTAAACAATAGTTATTGAGTATTAATATTTTTATTAAATATCGAATTTTTATTAATTATTAATATGGTATTTTTGTTGTAGTGTATTCATATATTACAACATTCAAAAAATAAAAGTTGCGATAGGCTTATATTACAACTGTCAAAACAACACAGTTGTTAAAAAATAAGTTTATTACAACTTCCTGGAAAAAAAGTTGTAAAAAAACATTTATTACAATGGTGATTTTACCACCGTTGTAAAATTAAAGTTGTAATATGGTGTTTTTGTTGTAGTGTAAAAACTTAGCTCTCAGCTGATGTTGTCACAAGATCTCCAACACAACTCTCAAGTGCGTCCTATGTTCTTATTTGTTCCTGGAGTAAACCAGAATGTCATCCATGAACATAAGCACAAACTTGTTCAACTGGTCTCTGAATACTCTATTCATAAGATCCACAAAATACGCTGGCGCGTTAGTCAACCTGAATGACACCACCAACCATTCGAAATACCCGGATGGTGTCCTAAAAGTAGTTTTTGGCACACTATCCTTAGCCACCCTCAACTGATGAAATCCCATTGCCAAATCCATCCGAGAAAACACGTTGGCTTCGTGAAGCTGATCGAACAAGTCATCTATCCTTGGCAACAGATACTTGTTCTTCTTAGTCACCTTGTTCAACTCACGATAGTCTACACATAATCTTAATGAGCCATCTGCCTTGGTTGCAAACATGACTATGCACCCCATTCGGAAACACTTCTCCGAATGAATCCATTCCTAAGAAGGTCTCAAACTTGCACCTCCAACTCTCGTTGTTCCTTAGGCGCCATCCGCCTAAGAGGCATAACGATTGGTCAAACTCCCTCGACCAAATCTATCCTAAACTCGATCTCACGATGGGGCGGCAACCTTTTGACCTCGTGAAAGACATCCTCATACTCATTAGCGAATATAGATAGCTAACGAAGACACCCTCTTCGTGCTTACTCTTTATCAACACCTTTCGCCCTTCCACATCCCCTACTCTCACATCTAGCTTCTCACAATTCACACTTGTCGCATACCTCTTGAGCCAATCCATGCCCAAGATGATCCCAAACCTAGCGAAGTTACAACTAAGAAACCACTCATAAATGAGCATCCTTGATCAAACGATACTAGATCCACAAAGTATGCAAAGAGAAGATGAACCCATACTAGATTAGTTACAACTAAAGGTCCATTACAACTTCATATTCCGAACCCATTCATCGTACAATCTTATTATAGGTAAAAGAAGACGATTCTCTAGTATCAAATAGAACTCAAACAGCTTCACTGGCTGGAAGCATATCCAGACAACAACTTCTTCTAGTTCTATGAGACGACCCCAAATCCCGTTCTGACGGAGACAAGGGTAATCCTTGGAATATAACACAGAAACAGGTAATAGCAGAACAAAAATAAATAAATACACCAGAAAATGCACAATAGAGTATACTGGATAAAAGTAATCATCAGAGTTACACAGTATACAGGATCTTACTTAGTACAATTACAGTTCAGCTATACATAAATGTCTACAGCGGAAAACAAATAAAATATGTACAATAGGAGCTGAACAGCATAAAAAGAGATAAATGATAGAATCCATCTTCAGCTCCAGCTATCCAGATAAAGCCTGCTAAACCTGAATACAAGGCTGCCCGTTTAGAAAGAGGGGCACCCGAGTTTGAAAGTGAAACAAACTACGAGTCAGTCATGGGACTGGTATGAGAAATCTACTCAACACATTTATAATATGGCTAATCACAGGACCACACCACTTTCGTGGAACGGGTTTACTCCATTGGATTGCCAGTGCTTTAAAACAAATCATTCTTTGAAACAACGCTATGCTTTTTATAAAAATGAAGCCGTTATAAGACTCAGTTCCCATCACACAATGCAACGCAAACCGGAGGATAGAGTTTTTACCTTATAACGGCCAAAATATGCTTGATACGAATAAAACAAAGGCATTTGATATTATTGCTAGTGTTTATATGTTTTGAAAACAATTTCAAATCATAACTATCAATCATAGACGACATGAGCGTCCCATGCCACTATGTCGCCAAATATACATATACAATCGAAACTGCACAGTCACGTATTTGGAAATTGGATTTCCGTCATGAACCAAGGCAAAAGATAGTCCTTACCGAATTCGAGACAATCTAGCCCATGTCTCAGGAAAGCGTGCAGGCAAGCCTTGGATCACCAGGTCTGGTCCACCGATGTGGATTATTATGCCTAAACAATACGTCTCCCCGCCCTTTGGGGCGTAAGTGAGCCAACGAATGATTCCATCGGACCCGGATCGTCCGATCTAACCGAGGCGCCTCGCAACAGCAACAACCACACAGGTGAAAAGTATATAAATGTCAAGGCTGGTAGGTCACTGACACCACCCTAGCTAGAAAGAAACACATGCCCTCCTTGAGGTCCTTCTCCCGTTTCTGGTTCATACCGGGGTGTGAGGCTCGCGATTTCACGTTATACACAAAGCTACGCCACACAGGCGGTGCTTTGATCATCACCACAAGACTTTGATTTTCAACAGAAGCCTTGATCATTTGCCACTTAGGCATGCCACACTAGCAGTTCATGCCATGCGACCGATGTCCATCGATATACAACCTCTGAGCTCGTGCATTTCAGAGAAGGGCGTTAAGCAAAAGAATAAATTCTCCGCCGCCAAACAGATGTATATTTAATAGAGATCAACCAACACAGAATAAAATCTAATGTCAGACACACAGTCCATTTACAAGTCCGTTCTGGGTCTGAATGCAACCGGAGGCACTAAATACCTCGCAAACCCATCGATCACCACGTACGTCTGGACGATCACCACTCATTATCCATATTTTGGGATGCCTCCCAATCAGGACCTCGGTTACCATCCAAACGAGGTGAAGATTTCCTGTCTTCGACCACCGTCTTCATCTTCGAATTTCAATCGTCGGTCAATTATTTGAAATGAGAATTAACTCGGCCTTTTCAAATAATTCACGTATATTTAGAATTTCAAATCAATTTATTTCAATGGTTTAAATCATTCGACAACACCAATTTTGTTCTTTAATTTAATTTTCACACCAAACACACTCAACCATCAAATACCACATAAATCGAGCAAATTCAGTTTATTTCCATTCCATGTCGTTTATGATATTTTATAACAATTTATCGCTATTTTTATTTATTTTAAAATAGCCAACTTATTCAAAACGACGCTTCAGGTTATAACGCGGCCGTGGCGCTGTTTTTCTTCAGATTTGATTTACACATATCTGAAAATATAACCGTTGGATCTTTACAAAATTTACATCATTAGAAAGATCTTTTCAATTCAAATCCAACGGTTCCAGTTTCGGGAAATTCCGACGGTCGAATCTCCCGGTACAATCGTTTGAAGTTTCAATTTCAAAATACGAACTACAGCGTCGTTTTTCGATTAATTATAATTATATTTTTATATATATAAATATAATCATTTCTGGCGCTGTTTTTCTTCAGTAAATTAAACATTCCAGACAATCCAACCGTTGGATTTTTACAAAGTTGGTGCCGTTGGAAAGATATTTCCAAGGCGAACCCAACGGTTGCGGTTTCGGGAAAATCCAATGGTCGGATTTCCCGTACTAATCGTTTGAAATCACGGTTTCAAAACACGAACTGCACGGCCACGTTTCGTTTTAATTTTATTTATATTTATATATTTATATAAATATAGTTCATTCAAAAATTCCTATATTGATTCCACTTCAAATTTTCACCAACGCCTTTAAATTTTGGAAAATTTCGCCATAAACTCCTTTGTACGGGAGGGGCTGGGAAAATTCCCAAATAGCCACACGGGCGTCTCATGTCAAAAAGAAAAAGAGAAAGCCAAGCGGCTAGCCAACAGGCTCATAAAATCATCACCCAAACAAAACAGTAAATGTGTACCTATTTGTCGGGCACAAAATTTTTATTCCTCTTCTCTAGCCCCTTTGTTATAACCTGTTCAATAAATATGCATGTACATATATACAGTTCTTATCACTTATCATTTTCCATTCAACTTCATATTTGATTCCATTTGGTTTTAAAAACACCATTCATTCTAATGTTGCATGCACAGGCAAAAATCATATCATTAGCTAATTAATGAATATTTCAACTCATGCATATTTATTTGAACGAGTTGCTATTTTTAACACTTCACATTTCAACAATTTATGTATATAATAAAAATGTGATTTTTATTGTAAAACAATTCATTTCAAAACACTATTATTTTATATAGTTTATATAGGAGATAAAAATAGGATTTTTATTATAAAACAATTTCTTTTAAAACGAGATTATTTTACATAGTCCATATAGTTGATAAAAGGTGATTTTTATTATGAAACAATTTATTTCAAAATATGAATACCATTCAACACATGAATTTCAATTCAACGAATGAATATCGATTCAACACATGAAGGTTTTCTATAGTTTATATATATAGATAAAAAATGTGATTTTTATATTTAAAACACGAATACCATTCAACACATGAATTTCCATTCAACGAATGAATATCGATTCAACACATGAAGGTTTTCTATAGTTTATATATATAGATAAATATGTGATTTTTATATTTAAAACACGAATACCATTCAACACATGAATTTCTAATCAACGAATGAATATCGATTCAACACATGAAGGTTTTCTATAGTTTCTATATATAGATAAAAATGTGATTTTTATATTTAAAACACGAATACCATTCAACACATGAATTTCTAATCAACGAATGAATTTCGATTCAACACATGAAGGTTTTCTATAGTTTCTATATATAGATAAAAATGTGATTTTTATATTTAAAACAAGAATACCATTCAACACATGAATTTCTAATCAACGAATGAATATCGATTCAACACATGAAGGTTTTCTATAGTTTCTATATATAGATAAAAATGTAATTTTTATATTTAAAACACGAATACCATTCAACACATGAATTTCTAATCAACGAATGAATATCGATTCAACATGAAGGTTTTCTATAGTTTCTATATATAGATAAAAATGTGATTTTTATATTTAAAACATGAATACCATTCAACACATGAATTTCTAATCAACGAATGAATATCGATTCAACACATGAAGGTTTTCTATAGTTTCTATATATATATAAAAATGTGATTTTTATATTTAAAACACGAATACCATTCAACACATGAATTTCTAATCAACGAATAAATATCGATTCAACACTTGAAGATTTTCTATTCAATGAATAAATATAGTTTCAGCAAATGAAAATAATTCATACACATGAATATTATTCAAAATTTCGGCAGCATAACGGCAGGGTAGTTAAAACCGGGACCGTCCCTCGTACGGCTCCTCGCTCTACCTTAAAACCTCGCGGTTTTTGACAATGGGAATCATGCATCTAGTTCGCACGCAGGCGGCATGTATATATTTATTACATTTGCACAAACTAATCCTATGTGGTTTGAACCACATATTTCTCAACCACAAACGGGTATTTTTCAACCACAATCAATCAATATCAACCACAAACAATCCCAAACAACCATTCGCTATCAATCAATTTTCACACCAATCACAACCAATAAATATCGTCCATGGTTTGTGGACGAGGGGCGTATATATATATTTATATATAGCAATTCACTTCTATTTCAACACATATATAATGATTACAACGCATATACAACTTATACATCGAACGTACGACTTATACAACGCTTATACATGAGGTGTACAACGCTTATATAACTCATACATCGAATATATAATTTATACATCGTCGTTTCCATATCGTTTATAAATTAGAAATCTCACTTTGCTTTTCACGTTGCCAAAAATAGTAGCAAGCTCGGGAAAATATGCGGTCTCTTCTAAAATGTAGAAGACGTCCTCACGGTCACGATGTTTCCTATTTCATCGAATTTCGTTAACGAACGAAAAAGATACAATTTTTATTCGATAACATGAATTTGCGACACTTTTAAAAGTTGAAAACAATTTATAAAATATAAACCGCACCTCAGTTCATTGATTCGAAACTAGGTTTCGAATTCCTGTTCAATCGGGGAATCTTTGCCAAGATCAGGCCACTCCACGTTGTTCAGCTCCGGAAGGCGCTCCAGATGGTCCCCCCTTTGTCGAGCTCGAACTGGCCATGATGGAGCAAATCGAGGTGGTGCAGTGCGAGTTCCTGGGCGCGATTCTCGAGGTATCCTCCACGGCAGAGGGTGAGGCTGGCACGGATGTGGAGCTCACGAGAACCTCTACAAAAAACCCTGAAGAGCCATGGGATTTTGCTGCATGGATTTGGAGTTAGGAGGAGGGAAAGGTCGGGGCTTTTATCGCCGTTCAAAGCTGAGAGGCGGCGAGGGTTTGAAAGAGGAAAGAGAATTAATCTGATTGGCCCATTTTTATTTTTTATTTTTTTTAAAATCCCAAAAATACCCCCTTCCTCAAACGAACTCCTATCCAAACCCAACGACTGTCGTTCCTAGCCAAATACCCCCATTCCGAACACATTGGGATATGTTTCGTAGGCCCATTCGACTGTTTCAGTCAGTTTCCATTCAAATTAAAATATAAAACATTCAATATTTGATTTGAACATACATTTAAATTTGCCAGGGCCACAGACTGATTCGAAAAATTCCATAAAAATAAATCTAGCTATGTTTTGACGATACGGTCCCAACAAAACTAGTTTCGTCGAATTCTGAGACCGTTTGCAAAAAGGCCCCTTTCTGGTCGATCCAATTTAACTGTAATTGACTAGAACACGTTTTCCTTTGCCACGCTCACATACTAGCTTCAAAAATTATGAAATTTGAAACCTAGCAATATCTTCACATCCCGGATCCAACAAAAGTGGTTTCGTCGAATTCTGAGGTCATATGCAAAATGGCCAATTTCACGGGCTATATAAATTCCATAGCGACCTTTCTGAAAATTCATTCGGCCATAACTTTTGCTTTCCGCTATGAAAATTTGATTTTTCAGATTCGTTAGAAAGGTATTCACTAACAAATTTAAATATTTTTGGTTTCACTAATATCCGTTTTGTTTTGCACCCGGTACAGTCCGACAAAGTTTGAATTCAATTATTGAAACTGCAACGCCTTTTCAAGCCTTGTTTATAATTAGAATTAATTATATTCGTTTTCAATTGTCGATTCGAACTCACTTTTCATTGCCATTATTTAAAATATTTATTTTATATATTTAAAATCCATTATTTTAGCCAATTTAAAAATTTTAAATTGGTTCAGATTTTCTGGGTCGTTACAATCTCCCCCACTTAAAACTTTTCGTCCCCGAAAAGGAACAAAGTCGAAAGTGGTTTGATAAATCTACAATCACACAACACTACAACCAATCCAATTGTTTTCAACTTTTCAAAAATATACTAATCAATTTCTATACTCTTTTCAAAATCATTCAGACTATAGAGTTAAAAGTGCACATCCATGGAAAGAAAATAACAACGGAGTAGAGAATTAAATGGTAATGCAAAGTATGGTAAATATACCTTGCACCGGAGTCAATTAGAGATATCCACTCGGCATCTAGGATAAGCTTTCTGAATGCTCTCTTCAGTTTCCCAAGTACAATCTCGCGGATCTCCACTCCATTGCACTTTGACTAAGCGAACCTTCTTGTTCCTCAGCTATTTGGTTTCTTTGCCGATAATCTTTAGCGGCTCTCTTCTCACAGCTAGTTCGGGGGTAATTTCAATGTCCTGTTGAGCTGCTTCTTCCACGATCAAGTCTGGATCATGAACGTGCTTTCGAAGTTGAGATATATGAAATACATCATGAACCCCAGGCAACCAATCAGGCAGTTTGACCTTATAAGCGAGAGTTCCGATCCGTTCCAGAATAAGAAACGGACCAATGAATTTGGGCGCCAATTTCCCTGTTTTACCGAACCGGATTACTCCTCTCATCGGCGATACTTTCAAATATACATAGTCGCCAACAACAAAGGATATATCTCTTCTTCTTCTCTCGGCATAGCTCTTTTGTCGGCTTTGAGCGGCGAGTTATCGCTTCTTAATAAAATCGACTTTGTCGGCAGCTTCTCGAATCATATCAGGACCCAACACAAGTCTATTACCGGGTTCGACCCAACAAGCAGGAGATCGGCACAGTCTACCATACAACGCTTCGAATGGCGACATTGTCAGACTCGCCTGGTAGCTGTTGTTATAAGAGAATTCAGCCAAATGAAGATGGTCTTCCCATGATCCACCGAAATCTATAACACAAGCCCGCAATAGATCTTCTAAAATACGATTCACCCTCTCAGTCTGACCGTCTGTCTGAGGATGATAAGCGGTGCTCAAGTTCAACTTCGTTCCTAGCTCGACTTGAAATGCTTCCCAGAATTTGCTAGTGAATATTGTATCTCTATCACTGACTATACTGAGCGGCACTCCATGCAGTCTAACTATTTCCTTGAAGTATATCTGCGCCAGACTCTGAGCAGTTCTGTTTGATCTGACAGGTATGAAATGGGCGGTCTTCGTGAAGCGATCTACGATCACCCAAATACTTTCATTTCCTTTTCTGGTTCTAGGCAAACCATCAATGAAATCCATGGAAATATGTTCCCACTTCCAACCAGGAACTTCTAGCGGTTGTAGCAATCCAGCCAGTTTCCGTTGGTCGCTTTTGACTAGCTGGCAAGTAGGGCATCGACTAACATATATCGAGATATCTCTTTTTAACGACTTCCACCAGAATGTCCACTTGATATCGTTGTACATCTTACTCACACCCGGATGGATACTGAGCTTAGATTTGTGGCATTCATCAAGCACATCTCTTCTGAGTTCAGGAATTTCTGGAACACAAATTCGTCCTTCTAACCTCAGAATCCCTTCGCTGTCGGGCTGGAAATCCGAAGCATTGCCTTCACGAATTCGCTGACTCATTCCTTTAATAAATTGGTCATCTTTTTGGAGAGCCGATATCTTGTCAATCAACGAAGTCGCAATAATAAAACT
The DNA here is from genome assembly GCA_030737875.1 of Allium sativum. Classification (NCBI taxonomy): domain Eukaryota; kingdom Viridiplantae; phylum Streptophyta; class Magnoliopsida; order Asparagales; family Amaryllidaceae; genus Allium; species Allium sativum. The sequence continues at coordinate 614,504,521 of CM060926.1, forward strand.
GGCGATCATTTCATTCTTTCGGCTCAACGCATTGGCCACGACATTGGCTTTCCCTGGAGTGTACAGAATCTCAAAATCATACGCTGCAAGGAACTCTAGCCAACGTTGCTGCCTCAGATTCAGGTCTTTCTGAGTTAACAGATACTTTAACGACTGATGATCTGTAAACAGTTCAAATCTCTCACCTAGAAGATAGTGTCTCCAGATTTTCCAAGAGAATACGATGGCCAACAACTCAAGATCATGAGTTACATAGTTTTTCTCGTGTGGCTTCAGTTGACGGCTAGCATAAGCAATCACTTGGCCTCTTTGCATTAACACTACGCCAAGGCCTTCCCTAGAAGCATCAGTCCAGACTTTCAAATCCTGGTTGCCATCGATGATGGTTAACACTGGAGCAGTTGTTAATCTCAACTTTAGCTCTTCAAAAGCCTCTTCACTCTCGGGAGTCCATTTGAATTTAGAGTGCTTTTTTGTAAGCTTCGTTAAATGGCCAGATATATTCAAAAAGTTTTTAACGAACTTCCGGTAATAGCTAGCCAATCCGAGAAAACTGCGGACTTCAGTGGGGGTACTGGGCTGTTTCCAATTCTGAATAGCTGTGATTTTACTTGGATCCACAGCGATTCCTTCTTTTGATACGACGTGGCCCAGAAATTTCACTTCGTCTTGCCAGAATATACATTTAGAAAACTTTGCTTTCAATACATTCCTTCTGAGGATTTCTAACACTTGTTCCAAATGTTTTTCATGTTCGGCCTTAGATTTAGAGAAGATTAGAATATCATCGATGAAAACCAGAACAAATTTACAAAACCCCTCTGAACACTCTATTCATCAGCTCGACGAAGTAAGCTGGAGCGTTACATAAGCCGAACGACATTACTAACCACTCGTAGAATAAGTCGGGACCTATGAATGCTGTCATTGGAACACACTCTTCGGCAATTCGAAGTTGATGGAAACCTGTAGCTAGGCCCATTCGTGAAAATACTTATGCGCCATTTAATCGATCCAACAAATCATCAATCCGCGGCAATGGATATTTGTTCTTTATTGTCTGTTTGTTCAGATCTCGATAATCCACACATAGACGTAGAGTACCGTCAGATTTTGGGACAAACACCACTGCTGCACCCCAATCATAGAAACTAGGCCTGATTAGACCCTTCCATACCAGCTTTCGTGTTTGATTGTCAAGTTCTTCTTTCTCTTTCAAGGACATTCTTCGAATAGCGTGAACTACCGGCCTTGCATTGGGAATCAAAGCGATCTTGAAATCTATTTTTCTTTGCGGAGGTAAGCGAACAACTTCTTCGAACACATCCGCATAGTTCTTGACGACAGGAATATCTTTTACCAGGTCGGGAATATTCTCTGTGATCTCAGGGACATTTTCTATTTGAGCTGGAGAAACATTCAAAGCTGCCCAGAAGTCTTTTCTATTAGCATTCTGACCTTCATAGGGAATGGTTATATAATCACCTGATTTAATCTTCGCCTTTACGACTCTGTCGGCGCATTTAACTTCAGCTTCATATTTGGTCAACCAGTCTAACCCCAAGATAAGATCAAACTCTTTAAAATTCATGACGACTGCGAAGGTAGGAAACTGATAACGAGAGAAAGAAACCGGCACTCCACAAACCCAACTGAGATCAATGGAACCCCCAACCGGATTCTGGACAGCCATGGGTTCTTTGAGCTTTTTCAAATTCAAATCCAGTTTCTTAGCTGCATCTTTGGCAATGAAACTTCGTGACGCGCCTGTGTCAAACAGTACTTTGACTGGAATGTTTTTGACAGTAAGCGTTCCTTCTAAAACATCGGCCCTTTCTTGACTAGCTGAGGGCTCAGAAGTTTCTGCTACTTCATTTACCTGAGCTCCTTTGGCCCTTTTTAACATCCAGCAATCTCGCTTTATATGACCGGGCTGATGACAAAGATTGCACTCTCGAGTCACAGGAAACTTGTTCTTTGATTTAGATTCATTCCTCCTTCGCTTTTTCGAGGGTTGGCAATTCCCCTGGAAATGCCCTGGCTTATGGTAGTTGTTGCATATGGCAGTCGTTGCTGGTTCTTTCCCAGATTCAGCCCTTTTTCTCTTAGCACCGGGCTTCTCACTGACGTCAGATCTCGTACTGGCTTCAGGAATATCAGTTTCCGACTCTTCTTTGTTACTAGAACTGACTTCTTCTTCATCGCGTAACATTCCTTTCTTATGGAGATCTTCATACTGATAAGCCATATAAATCATTTCAGAGAAATGAAGTTTTACATTCCTCAGTACACTATTCTGATATCTCCTTTGCAGGCCATGAATAAACCTCAGATTTTTCCTCTTTGGATCTTGAATCAGATGAGGAGCAAAGTGTGCAAGTTCATTGAATTTCTTATGATATTCTGTGATGGTCATATCACCTTGTATTAGATAAGAAAATTCATCACATAATTGCTCCGTTGCTTCAGGAGGAGTAAATCTTTCTAGGAAAATCACTTTGAATATGTCCCAGCTGATATCACCTTCTGGATTATCTTTGATGATTGTTTCCCACCAGATTAGAGCTTCTTCTTTGAGCGCCCAAGATGCTACTAACCGGTTCTGGTCATCTCTCAGCTGGATACGCTCAAAGATTCTTTCGACAGAACTCATCCAAGCTTGAGTCTGAATTATAGATTCATTGCCCGAGAACTGTGCTCCGTTCAGATTTCGATATCTCTTTAATAGAGCCTCTAGATCGGGTTCTGCATTTCTCCTGTTTCTGACACTCATTTTTCTAGTACTTCCGCAAATGGCAGATCAAGTGTCAGGTCACAGAAAAGATAATTTAAAATATAGAAACACATACTTCAAATGTAAATGTGTCTATCGAAGGTGTAATTTCATTCTGCTTTACTCATACTAGGATATTACTGATCCTATCTGTATAGAGTTACCCGTCCTAGAACACTACTAGTTCTATTTCTGATGAGTTCGTTCAAATGTTATATTCCAGAACTAAGCTTAACCAAAGCTCTGATACCAAATGAGATGACCCCAAATCCCGTTCTGACGGAGACAAGGGTAATCCTTGGAATATAACACAGAAACAGGTAATAGCAGAACAAAAATAAATAAATAAATACACCAGAAAATGCACAATAGAGTATACTGGATAAAAGTAATCATCAGAGTTACACAGTATACAGGATCTTACTTAGTACAATTACAGTTCAGCTATACATAAATGTCTACAGCGGAAAACAAACAAAATATGTACAATAGGAGCTGAACAACATAAAAAGAGATAAATGATAGAATCCATCTTCAGCTCCAGCTATCCAGATAAAGCCTGCTAAACCTGAATACAAGGCTGCCTGTGTAGAAAGAGGGGCACCCGAGTTTGAAAGTGAAACAAACTACGAGTCAGTCATGGGACTGGTATGAGAAATCTACTCAACACATTTATAATATGGCTAATCACAGGACCACGCCACTTTCGTGGAACTGGTTTACTCCATTGGATTGCCAGTGCTTTAAAACAAATCATTCTTTGAAACAACGTTATGCTTTTTATAAAAATGAAGCCGTTATAAGACTCAGTTCCCATCACACAATGCAACGCAAACCGGAGGATAGAGTTTTTACCTTATAACGGCCAAAATATGCTTGATACGAATAAAACAAAGGCATTTGATATTATTGCTAGTGTTTATATGTTTTGAAAAAAAATTCAAATCATAACTATCAATCATAGACGACATGAGCGTCCCATGCCACTATGTCGCCAAATATATATATACAATCGAAACCGCACAGTCACGTATTTGGAAATTGGATTTCCGTCATGAACCAAGGCAAAAGATAGTCCTTACCGAATTCGAGACAATCTAGCCCATGTCTCAGGCAAGCGCGCAGGCAAGCCTTGAATCGTCAGGGCCGGTCCACCGATGTGGATTATTATGCCTGAACAATACGTCTCCCCGCCCTTTGGGGCGTAAGTGAGCCAACGAATGACTCCATCAGACCCGGATCATCAGATCTAACCGAGGCGCCTCGCAACAGCAACAACCACACAGGTGAAAAGTATATAAATGTCAGGGCTGGTAGGTCACTGACACCACCCTAGCTAGAAAGAAACGCATGCCCTCCCTGAGGTCCTTCTCCCGTTTCTGGTTCATACCGGGGTGTGAGGCTCGCGATTTCACGTTATACACAAAGCTACGCCACACAGGCGGTGCTTTGATCATCACCACAAGACTTTGCTTTTCAACAGAAGCCTTAATCATTTGCCACTTAGGCATGCCATACTAGCAGTTCATGCCATGCGACTGATGTCCATCGATATACAACCTCTGAGCTCGTGCATTTCAGAGAAGGGCGTTAAGCAAAAGAATAAATTCTCCGCCGCCAAACAGATGTATATTTAATAGAGATCAACCAACACAGAATAAAATCTAATGTCAGACACACAGTCCATTTACAAGTCCGTTCTGGGTCTGAACGAAACCGGAGGCACTAAATACCTCGCAAACCCATCGATCACCACATACGTCTGGACGATCACCACTCATTATCCATATTTTGGGATGCCTCCCAATCAGGACCTCGGTTACCATCCAAACGAGGTGAAGATTTCCGGTCTTCGACCACCGTCTTCATCTTCGAATTTCAATCGTCGGTTAGTTATTTGAAATGAGAATTAACTCGGCCTTTTCAAATAATTCACGTATATTTAGAATTTCAAATCAATTTATTTCAATGGTTTAAATCATTCGACAACACCAATTTTGTTCTTTAATGTAATTTTCACACCAAACACACTCAACCATAAAATACCACATAAATCGAGCAAATTCAGTTTATTTCCATTCCATATCATTTATGATATTTTATAACGATTTATCGCAATTTTTATTTATTTTAAAATAGCCAATTTATTCAAAACGACGCTTCGGGCCATAACGCGGCCGTGGCGCTGCTTTTCTTCAGATTTGATTTAAACATATCTGAAAATCTAACCGTTGGATCTTTACAAAATTTACATCATTAGAAAGATCTTTTCAAAACGAATCCAACGGTTCCAGTTTCGGGAAATTCCGACGGTCGGATCTCCCGGTACAATCGTTTGAAGTTTCAATTTCAAAATACGAACTGCAGCGTCGTTATTCGATTAATTATAATTATAATTATATATATAAATATAATCGTTTCTGGCGCTGTTTTTCTTCAGATTTGAATTAAACATTCCAGACAATCCAACCGTTGGATTTTTACAAAGTTGGTGCCGTTGGAAAGATATTTCCAAGGCGAACCCAACGGTTGCGGTTTCGGGAAAATCCAATGGTCGGATTTCCCATACTAATCATTTGAAATCACGGTTTCAAAACACGAACTGCACGGCCACGTTTCGTTTTAATTTTATTTATATTTATATATTTATATAAATATAGTTCATTCAAAAATTCCTATATTGATTCCACTTCAAATTTTCACTAACGCCTTTAAATTTTGGAAAATTTCGCCATAACCTCCTTTGTACGGGAGGGGCTGGGAAAATTCCCAAATAGCCACACGGGCGTCTCATGTAAAAAAGAAAAAGAGAAAGCCAAGCGGCTAGCCAACAGGCTCATAAAATCATCACCCAAACAAAACAGTAAATGTGTACCTATTTGTCGGGCACAAAATTTTTATTCCTCTTCTCTAGCCCCTTTGCTATAACCTGTTCAATAAATATGCATGTACATATATACAGTTCTTATCACTTATCATTTTCCATTCAACTTCATATTTGATTCCATTTGGTTTTAAAAACACCATTCATTCTAATGTTGCATGCATAAGCAAAAATCATATCATTAGCTAATTAATGAATATTTCAACTCATGCATATTTATTTGAATGAGTTGCTATTTTTAACACTTCACATTTCAACAATTTATGTATATAATAAAAATGTGATTTTTATTGTAAAACAATTCATTTCAAAACACTATTATTTTATATAGTTTATATAGGTGATAAAAATAGGATTTTTATTATAAAACAATTTCTTTTAAAACGAGATTATTTTACATAGTCCATATAGTTGATAAAAGGTGATTTTTATTATGAAACAATTTATTTCAAAATATGAATACCATTCAACACATGAATTTCAATTCAACGAATGAATATCGATTCAACACATGAAGGTTTTCTATAGTTTATATATATAGATAAAAAATGTGATTTTTATATTTAAAACACGAATACCATTCAACACATGAATTTCCATTCAACGAATGAATATCGATTCAACACATGAAGGTTTTCTATAGTTTATATATATAGATAAAAATGTGATTTTTATATTTAAAACACTAATACCATTCAACACATGAATTTCTAATCAACGAATGTATATCGATTCAACACATGAAGGTTTTCTATAGTTTCTATATATAGATAAAAATGTGATTTTTATATTTAAAACCCGAATACCATTCAACACATGAATTTCTAATCAACGAATGAATATCGATTCAACACATGAAGGTTTTCTACAGTTTCTATATATAGATAAAAATGTGATTTTTATATTTAAAACACGAATACCATTCAACACATGAATTTCTAATCAACGAATGAATATCGATTCAACACATGAAGGTTTTCTATAGTTTCTATATATAGATAAAAATGTGATTTTTATATTTAAAACACGAATACCATTCAACACATGAATTTCTAATCAACGAATGAATATCGATTCAACATGAAGGTTTTCTATAGTTTCTATATATAGATAAAAATGTGATTTTTATATTTAAAACACGAATACCATTCAACACATGAATTTCTAATCAACGAATGAATATCGATTCAACACATGAAGGTTTTCTATAGTTTCTATATATAGATAAAAATGTGATTTTTATATTTAAAACGCGAATACCATTCAACACATGAATTTCTAATCAACGAATGAATATCGATTCAACAAATGAAGGTTTTCTATTCAATGAATAAATATAGTTTCAGCAAATGAAAATAATTCAAACACATGAATATTATTCAAAATTTCGGTAGCATAACGGAAGGGTAGTTAAAACCGGGACCGTCCCTCGTACGGCTCCTCGCTCTACCTTAAAACCTCGCGGTTTTTGACAATGGGAATCATGCATCTAGTTCGCACGCAGGCGGCATGTATATATTTATTTCATTTCCACAAACTAATCCTATGTGGTTTGAACCAAATATTTCTCAACCACAAACGGGTATTTTTCAACCACAATCAATCAATATCAACCACAAACAATCCCAAACAACCATTCGCTATCAATCAATTGTCACACCAATCACAACCAATAAATATCGTCCATGGTTTGTGGACGAGGGGCGTATATATATATATATATATATATATATATATATATATAGCAATTCACTTCTATTTCAACATATATATAATTTTTACAACGCATATACAACTTATACATTGAATGTATGACTTATACAACGCTTATACATGTGGTGTACAACGCTTATATAACTCATACATCGAATATATAATTTATACATCGTCGTTTCCATATCGTTTATAAATTAGAAATCTCACTTTGCTTTTCACGTTGCCAAAAATAGTAGCATGCTCAGAAAAATATGCGGTCTCTTCTAAAATGTAGAAGACGTCCTCACTGTCACGATGTTTCCTGTTTCATCGAATTTCGTTAACGAATGAAAAAGATACGATTTTTATTCGATAACATGAATTTGCGACACTTTTAAAAGTTGAAAACAGTTTATAAAATATAAACCGCACCTCAGTTCATTGATTCGAAACTAGGTTTCGAATTCCTGTTCAATCGGGGAATCTTTGCCAAGATCAGGCCACTCCACGTTGTTCAGCTCCGAAAGGCGCTCCAGATGGTCCCCCCTTTGTCAAGCTCGAACTGGCTACGATGGAGCAAATCGAGGTGGTGCGGCGCGAGTTCCTGAGCGCGATTCTCGAGGTATCCTCCACGGCAGAGGGTGAGGCTGGCACGGATGTGGAGCTCACGAGAACCTCTACAAAAAATGTAACAACCCGGAAAATCTGGGCCAGTTAAAAATTTTTATTTTGGCAATTTTAGCGAATTTTGATTATTTAAAATGAATTATTTTAAATAATATGGACGAGAAATTTATTTTGAATATAATTTGAACGTATATATTATACGCGTCGTCGTTAGAATAGAAATATTTATATATAATTATAAATAGAATTGAAAACGGCGCGGTAGTTCGATAATTCGATTTCAAACTTCAATTGAATGTACCGGGTGCAAAACAATCCGGATTTTAGTGAAACCAAAAATGATAGGATCTATTTGATTATACCTTTCCAACGAATCCGAAAAATCAAGATTTCATCTTAGAAATGATAAGATATGTCCAGTTTAAAATTAGAAATAGTCGCTGTGGAATTTATATATATTTTTATATATATAAGGCCCTTAAAAATAGCAATTGTGCAAACGACCTCGGATTTCGACGAAACCAGTTTTGTTGGGTCCGCAATGTTAAGTTATTGCTAGGTTTCGAATTTCATAATTTTTCAAATCAATATGTGAGCGTGGCAAAGGAAAACGCGTTTGACCGGTTTCAGTTGATTTTAATCGACTGGAAATTGGCCATTTTTCAAACGGTCTCAGAATTCGACGAAACTAGTTTTGTTAGGACCGTATCGTCAATACGAAGCTAGGAAATATTTTTATGAAATTTATAGAGTTGTTATGTGGCCCTGGTAATTTGAAATGTGCGTTAAAATTAAATATATACTGATTTATATTTTAATTCTGAGAAAAACCTATCGAAACAGTCGAATTAGCCTGCGAAACATATTCCATTGTGTCCGGGATAGGGGTAAAACGCTAATGGCGATAGTCGTTGAGTTTGATTTGAAGTTCGAGTCGATAAACGAATAATTTTTGAATTAAAAATTAATATAATTTATATAAAACCCCCTAAAATTTTCACAAACCCTAATTCCTAACTAGAACCCGCCGCCAGGTGATTTACACGGCTGAAATCCTCAGATTTTTGCATCGATTTTTCTCCTAAATTATTTCGAATTGAATCCCAACTCCCACACGAAAATCAAAGTACTTTCTACGAGCTTTAAATCCATCCTATTATGATCGATTATCGTGAAGCTTATGGGGAGAATTTGGGCTCCAAACTCGGTGCAGTTGTGGCCGATTTCCGGCTGCAGATCAACGACGAGTTCGCCGTGGTTGATGGCGCCAGCAGCTCTCCCCAAGGCGCACAGCGTGGCACCTCCAGATCGAACTCCAGCGCAGCAGTTTGAGCGCGAATCCCAACCCTAGGGATCGACGATGTGGGGTTTTGCGCGGCCTGGTTTTGGATGAAGAAGAACGAGGATTCCAGACCTTTTTCTAGTGAGCTTATTTCTATTTTTATTTATTCATTTATTTATTTTCTATGTAATTAATTTTATAAATATAAAAGTCAGTTTCTTTGATAAATAGCTTTAAATGAAATGTGTTTTTTTTTTTTAGATAAATAACATAGTTTTAAAAAAAATAACTTTGAATAAAAAAATGTGCTCTTTATACAATATACCATAAAATAAAAATGTGACTTTTAATATATATATAGCATTGATAAAAAAAATAATTAGATTAAAATCAGTTTTTAAAAGAAAATAAAAACCTTTGTTTAAGAAAATAAAAACCTTTGTTTAAGAAAATAAAAACCTTTGTTTTTGAAAATAAGAACCTTTGTTTTTGAAAATAAAAACCTTTGTTTAAGAAAATAAAAACCTTTGTTTTAGAAAATAAAAACCTTTGTTTTTGAAAATAAAAACCTTTGTTTTTGAAAATAAAAACCTTTGTTTTTGAAAATAAAAACCTTTGTTTTTAAGATAAAATAGAATTTTTATATATTGAACTTCGATAGAAAAATAGAATTTTTATATATTGAACTTCGATAGAAAAATAGGATTTTTATATATTGAATAGCGAAGTAAAATTCGATTTTTACATATGTAGTGAAAGCGGACAACAAAAGCGACAAAAGGCGAGTTGGCGAAGATTTCCTGCATTAGGAGTGCCGTGGAGCTAGGATAGCTATAGGTGAGAATTTCTCACCTTTCAATTTATTTTTCTAGTTATATATATACTAGGATGCAGACGGTGCTTAGTAGCACCCGACACAATCGTCCACAGACCATGGACTTGTTTGTTTGGCTGTTTGGTTATTGATTGTGATATTGGTTTGAATGTGGTTTGTGGTGTGAAGAATCGAATCGATAAATTGGTTAGGATTAGACGTGCGCCGTTATAAGGCGAAGGAGTAAGGCTAGGTTAGACCCTTACTCCAAATTTTGTGGTTTGCATAATGAAATTGATTTGATTGATGAGTGAATGGCGTGGGCCTTCACTAGACCGGGGATAAGGCTAGGCCTTGTCCCGTTTCTAGTATCGTGCCGTTATGCCGCCGAAATTTTCTAAAATAAGTTAGAAAAATAAAATGTTTTATCGTTAAAAATATAATTTTTAACGTGAAGTGAACAAAATAAAATATTCATTTGCAAAACGGACGGTTTGTTTTTGTACACCTATTTGAATGACATAGATTGGGACGATAAATTTTACACATCGCCCAACTGCACGAATAAAATAGTTGTTTGATTGTTTGAAACCCCACACGGGTGTTAGGATGAAATTTGAAGTTCACTCATCCTGATTGATTAAATATGTCGATCGATTGATTGACATGCTGTTATAAGCGTCAGATATCTTTATTGGATGCTTATACAGTGTAGTGCACTTTGGTTGATGGTTGATTATTTTTCAATGCTATTATATACATGTGTTGTATGAAAATCCATATAATTAATTTTATATGGTAATTGATTGGGCCTCATTCCAGTTTAGAAATAGAAATATTTGAAATAGAAATATTTGAAATAGAATATTTGAAAATAGAAATTTATGAAGCCGTGTTGATTAGATTGACGCCATTTTGACGTGAACGATATTTATATCAATTTTAAACGATTTCGAAATGAATTGAATTGAAAACGATTTCGAAATGAATTGAATTGAAAACGATTTCGAAATAAATTGAATTGAAAACGATTTCGAAATAAATTGAATTGAAAACGATTTCGAAATAAATTGAATTGAAAACGATTTCGAAATAAATTGAATTGAAAACGATTTCGAAATGAATTGAATTGAAAACGATTTCGAAATAAATTGAATTGAAAACGATTTCGAAATAAATTGAATTGAAAACGATTTCGAAATGAATTGAATTGAAAACGATTTCGAAATGAATTGAATTGAAAACGATTTCGAAATAAATTGAATTGAAAACGATTTCGAAATGAATTGCATTGAAAACGAATTCAAATTGAATTGAAAGCGAATTGAAATGAATTCAAATTGAATTGAAATTTGAATTGAATAGAAATGAATTTTGAAACGAATTTATAAAGAAGAATTCAATTTCGATTTGAATTGAAATGGAAGTTGAAATTGCTTTTGAAACGAATTTAAAGCTATTTATATAATTCGTTTTAAATAGAAATCGACGATATATATATTATATATATTATATATAATATAATGGCCTGAATAGAACGCGTCGCGCCGCGGCAGTTCGCGAATTTCGACCATTTATTTCAAACGGACATTACGGGAGATCCGACCGTCGGATTCTCCTAAAACCGGAACCGTTGGGTTCGTACCGAAAAGAGCTTTCTAATGAATATTAGAAATTTGAAATCTAACGGTTGGATTTGGAGATACGTCCAAATCAAATTCGAAAAAGGTCGCTGTAAGTGCAGTTCGATGGCCATTGATGGAAATCGAATGTACGGGCCTTGATAAAATTATTAAAAATAGTAATAATTTGTGTAAAATCATAAGAAATGATTTAGAAAGAATTGGGATGAAAAACTCCATATTTGAAAAGATAAAAATAGATTTTTATCGAAATGAACTAGTTTTGAACTAGAATTTTAATTCTATTTATTTTTAAATAAATAAATTGAATCTGAAATGGTTTTGAAGTTAACCAAAATTTCCAATGGTTGCATTGGAATGGATTTGAATCGAAATTGTCTTCGGAATATTTCGATGTTGAATTTCGTGATTATACAAATGTTGTTATGGAAATTTGAAAGATATATATATATAGATCGTTATTTCCAATGCGATATTTGTTAGTCGTAGAATTTGATATTGAATATAAGCCGGGATATTTTCTATCCAGAGCCTTGTATTGAATATCAAATGTGATTTGGGTTTGTCGTGAATGGTGTCTTCACTAACACTGTTCTTGAACCCAATGGAGGAAAGATTAAATCTTTTTATTTAGATTTAATGAAGTGTACCAATTAAATAATATTTAATTGGAATTGAATTGATATTGATTGTTGGGTTTATCGTGGACAGTGTTTTAAATAACACTTGTTCTTTAACCCGATAATTAATGAATGTGATTTTGGGTTTATCGTGAACCGTGTTTTTAAATGACACTGATTCTTTAACCCAGTCGAAGATTAAAACTAAGTGGAGTTTTAATGAATCTTTAATTAGATTGAAGTGATCGAAAATGGAGTATCACCAGTTTTGCTCCAGGCGATAGTTAAATCTTTAATTAGATTTGAACGTGAAATGGTAATTGAATTTACCAATAACACTGTGGTGTTAGATATGAAGTATTTCCAGTTTTACTTCATGGGATGAATAGGTTGGGATGGGAAAATTAAAATAAATGATTACTTCGGTAAGGTTCGCTAATCCCGACTAGTTTGAATTGATATTCAAAAATGGATTAAAGAATAAATTCAAGGAATTTATCTTTGATAAAATTAATGGGAATCTTTCCCTATGAATGTGAAATTTAGAAACTAACTGTCGGTTGGCCAAGCAGAATGGTTTTCTGGATATTGATCTGATGTTGGTTTCGGCCTTCGGGGTTAATATTTGGGGAATTATTCTCTTAATTAATTTACGGTTAGTGACTAATGAATTGGAATGAGGCGTATGTTGTGTTTGTGTAACACTTTTATAATATATACGCGAGTTATTCGGAAAGACCGGGTTTAACCCATTCTGAATAACTGATACGACGATAAGTCGAAGATGAAGACGATGGTCGAAGACCGGAGGTCTTCACGTCGTTTGGGTGATAACTGATAATCTTGATTGGGCTGTACACCCAAGAAGATGGAAACAGTTGGTGATCGTCCAGACGTACTTGGAGATCGATGGATATGCGGGGTACTAGGTGCCTCCGGTTTCGTTCAGACCCAGGACGGACTTGTAAATGGACTGTGTGTCTGACATCGGATTTCATTCTGTGTGACTGATATGGTTGCATAGGATGGTTTGCCTGTGTGGCATGCTAAGATGCAAATGATCGAGGCTTCTGTTGAAAAGCAAAGTCTTGTGGTGATGATCAAAGCACGGCCTTTGTGGCGTAGCTTTGTGTAACGTTTACCTCGCGTGTTTCACACCCGGTATGAACCAAAAACGGGAGACGGACCTCAGGGAGGGCATGCGTTTCTTTCTAGTTAGAAGTGGCGTCAGTGGTTTTACACGCCCTGACGAGTTTGACTTATGTGGTTGTTGCTGTTGCGAGGCGCCTCGGTTATATCGGTTTCGGCCGATGCATTCTGGTCGGCTGACGGACCAGACTTACACCCCATAGGGTGGGGAAACGTAGTGTTCAGGCATTTTAATCCACATCGGTGGACCGGCCCTGTCGCTCCAAGGGTCGATGCGCTCTGACCCTGTGGCTCGGGCTAGAGAGTCACGAATCGGTTGGGGACTATCTTTTGCCTCGGTTCATAGACGGAAATCCAATTTCCAAATACGTGCCATTTGCGGTTTTATTTGTAAACCTATATATGGCGACATAGTGGTATGGGGCATTCATGCCGCCTATGATTGATACTTATGATTTGAAGTTGTTTTATACTCTATGCACTTATAATAGTATCAAATGATTTGTTTTAAACGTATCAAGCATTCTTTAGCTGTTATAAGGGAAAACCCTATCCCCCGGCTTGCGATTGCATTGTGTGATAGGACCTGGGTCTTATAACAGCTTCATTTTTCTTTATTTAGCATTGCGCAGTTTGTTTTATGCACTGGTATTCTTGGGAGGAAACCCGTTCCGTGTTATACGGCGTGGTCCCTTGATTTACCTAATGATTTAAAATAAAGATTAATAACTGTTTTAGTTCTCACACCAGTCCCATGACTGACCTGGAGTTTATTGTTTTAACCTAAACTCTGGGTGCCCTTATTTTCGACACGGGCAGCTAGTAGTTTTGGTTTTGCAGATTTATATTCACAGGATCCTGGTTTACAGCTGGAACGATATCCGGAAAGCTTTGTATCCGTATATCTCATTCTAGTTGTGTATTGTATTATTTTCCGCTGCTATGTATCAATGTAATTTAAATCTCTGATATTTCTGTGTAATATTCTTTTATACTCTGTATATTCTTGTAATCTGATGCATTGTTGTTATATACAATGAAATGTTCTTCTGTATGCGTTCTGTTGTGGCTTGTTCTCGAACTATCCGACGCTTTCCTTTACGGGGAAGTTACGGGGTTTTACAGTTGGTATCAGAGCTTTGGTTTACAAAGCTCAGAGGACAAGACACATTAGAACCATACGAAAGAATTCATCAGATATCGGATTAGTAATATCCAATGGGAATGACTCGTTAGAGATGGGATCAGTAGTATCCTAGAACGAGTGTGAAGAGTATATTTTTCAAATGAAAACAAATCTTGTTTTGAAATTTAAATCAATTATTCGTATTTGATTATCTATTTATATTGATGTGGACAATCCAGTATATATAGATTTTGCGTATACGTCTGATCCGCGTGTATTCGAAGTTTTAATATACTGGATAGATATAGAATCATACTCTAGTGGCCCGAAGATGATTCTGATGATTGACTAGTCGTCATTAGTATTCATGTTCGAGTAACGAAGGTGTGATATCTATATATTTCCTATTGACTGGTGTGAGAACCAAAATTAGTTAGAACACATTGTTGTAAATTGGCACCAAAACATGATTTTCTGTATATGTATCAAAATTATGAATTTGAAACTCTAATTCACTAATTGATTGATGTTTGTGTTGTTTGTTTAGTTGTTTGCTAATTTTTAACCATTTAGCCTAATTGAAACAAATATTGAATTGTATTGAAAATTGGTCGCATTTGTTTGCGTATGCATATATATCATTGAACAGGTCATAGCAAGGAGGCTAGAGCAGAGAATAAAATTTGTTTGCCCGACAAATAGGTACATGTTTATTACATAATTTCCTGTTTTGTTTGGGTGATGATGATTTTGTGAGCCTATTGGCTAGCCGCTTGGCTTTTTCTTTTTCTTTTTGAGATCTGAAGGACCGGGGAAGCTATTTGAAATTCCCCGATGCTCCCGGTGCAGGGGAGGTTATGGCGAAATTTTTCAAAAATTTAGGGTGTTAGCCAAATTTTTGAAATTTTGAAAATTTTCAGAAACTGAAAAGTTAGAGAATGGAAGCCTGATCGAGCGTAGAGTTGAGTAATCAAACCACTTTCGACTTTGTTCCTTTTCGGGGACGAAAAGTTTTAAGTGGGGGAGATTGTAACAACCCGGAAAATCTGGGCCAGTTTAAAATTTTTATTTTGGCAATTTTAGCGAATTTTGATTATTTAAAATGAATTATTTTAAATAATATGGACGAGAAATTTATTTTGAATATAATTTGAACGTATATATTATACGCGTCGTCGTTAGAATAGAAATATTTATATATAATTATAAATAGAATTGAAAACGGCGCGGTAGTTCGATAATTCGATTTCAAACTTCAATTGAATGTACCGGGTGCAAAACAATCCGGATTTTAGTGAAACCAAAAATGATAGGATCTATTTGATTATACCTTTCCAACGAATCCGAAAAATCAAGATTTCATCTTAGAAATGATAAGATATGTCCAGTTTAAAATTAGAAATAGTCGCTGTGGAATTTATATATATTTTTATATATATAAGGCCCTTAAAAATAGCAATTGTGCAAACGACCTCGGATTTCGACGAAACCAGTTTTGTTGGGTCCGCAATGTTAAGTTATTGCTAGGTTTCGAATTTCATAATTTTTCAAATCAATATGTGAGCGTGGCAAAGGAAAACGCGTTTGACCGGTTTCAGTTGATTTTAATCGACTGGAAATTGGCCATTTTTCAAACGGTCTCAGAATTCGACGAAACTAGTTTTGTTAGGACCGTATCGTCAATACGAAGCTAGGAAATATTTTTATGAAATTTATAGAGTTGTTATGTGGCCCTGGTAATTTGAAATGTGCGTTAAAATTAAATATATACTGATTTATATTTTAATTCTGAGAAAAACCTATCGAAACAGTCGAATTAGCCTGCGAAACATATTCCATTGTGTCCGGGATAGGGGTAAAACGCTAATGGCGATAGTCGTTGAGTTTGATTTGAAGTTCGAGTCGATAAACGAATAATTTTTGAATTAAAAATTAATATAATTTATATAAAACCCCCTAAAATTTTCACAAACCCTAATTCCTAACTAGAACCCGCCGCCAGGTGATTTACACGGCTGAAATCCTCAGATTTTTGCATCGATTTTTCTCCTAAATCATTTCGAATTGAATCCCAACTCCCACACGAAAATCAAAGTACTTTCTACGAGCTTTAAATCCATCCTATTATGATCGATTATCGTGAAGCTTATGGGGAGAATTTGGGCTCCAAACTCGGTGCAGTTGTGGCCGATTTCCGGCTGCAGATCAACGACGAGTTCGCCGTGGTTGATGGCGCCAGCAGCTCTCCCCAAGGCGCGCAGCGTGGCACCTCCAGATCGAACTCCAGCGCAGCAGTTTGAGCGCGAATCCCAACCCTAGGGATCGACGATGTGGGGTTTTGCGCGGCCTGGTTTTGGATGAAGAAGAACGAGGATTCCAGACCTTTTTCTAGTGAGCTTATTTCTATTTTTATTTATTCATTTATTTATTTTCTATGTAATTAATTTTATAAATATAAAAGTCAGTTTCTTTGATAAATAGCTTTAAATGAAATGTGTTTTTTTTTTTTTAGATAAATAACATAGTTTTAAAAAAAATAACTTTGAATAAAAAAATGTGCTCTTTATACAATATACCATAAAATAAAAATGTGACTTTTAATATATATATAGCATTGATAAAAAAAATAATTAGATTAAAATCAGTTTTTAAAAGAAAATAAAAACCTTTGTTTAAGAAAATAAAAACCTTTGTTTAAGAAAATAAAAACCTTTGTTTTTGAAAATAAGAACCTTTGTTTTTGAAAATAAAAACCTTTGTTTAAGAAAATAAAAACCTTTGTTTTTGAAAATAAAAACCTTTGTTTTTGAAAATAAAAACCTTTGTTTTTGAAAATAAAAACCTTTGTTTTTAAGATAAAATAGAATTTTTATATATTGAACTTCGATAGAAAAATAGAATTTTTATATATTGAACTTCGATAGAAAAAGGGGATTTTTATATATTGAACTTCGATAGAAAAATAGGATTTTTATATATTGAATAGCGAAGTAAAATTCGATTTTTACATATGTAGTGAAAGCGGACAACAAAAGCGACAAAAGGCGAGTTGGCGAAGATTTCCTGCATTAGGAGTGCCGTGGAGCTAGGATAGCTATAGGTGAGAATTTCTCACCTTTCAATTTATTTTTCTAGTTATATATATACTAGGATGCAGACGGTGCTTAGTAGCACCCGACACAATCGTCCACAGACCATGGACTTGTTTGTTTGGCTGTTTGGTTATTGATTGTGATATTGGTTTGAATGTGGTTTGTGGTGTGAAGAATCGAATCGATAAATTGGTTAGGATTAGACGTGCGCCGTTATAAGGCGAAGGAGTAAGGCTAGGTTAGACCCTTACTCCAAATTTTGTGGTTTGCATAATGAAATTGATTTGATTGATGAGTGAATGGCGTGGGCCTTCACTAGACCGGGGATAAGGCTAGGCCTTGTCCCGTTTCTAGTATCGTGCCGTTATGCCGCCGAAATTTTCTAAAATAAGTTAGAAAAATAAAATGTTTTATCGTTAAAAATATAATTTTTAACGTGAAGTGAACAAAATAAAATATTCATTTGCAAACCGGACGGTTTGTTTTTGTACACCTATTTGAATGACATAGATTGGGACGATAAATTTTACACATCGCCCAACTACACGAATAAAATAGTTGTTTGATTGTTTGAAACCCCACACGGGTGTTAGGATGAAATTTGAAGTTCACTCATCCTGATTGATTAAATATGTCGATCGATTGATTGACATGCTGTTATAAGCGTCAGATATCTTTATTGGATGCTTATACAGTGTAGTGCACTTTGGTTGATGGTTGATTATTTTTCAATGCTATTATATACATGTGTTGTATGAAAATCCATATAATTAATTTTATATGGTAATTGATTGGGCCTCATTCCAGTTTAGAAATAGAAATATTTGAAATAGAAATATTTGAAATAGAATATTTGAAAATAGAAATTTATGAAGCCGTGTTGATTAGATTGACGCCATTTTGACGTGAACGATATTTATATCAATTTTAAACGATTTCGAAATGAATTGAATTGAAAACGATTTCGAAATAAATTGAATTGAAAACGATTTCGAAATAAATTGAATTGAAAACGATTTCGAAATAAATTGAATTGAAAACGATTTCGAAATAAATTGAATTGAAAACGATTTCGAAATGAATTGAATTGAAAACGATTTCGAAATGAATTGAATTGAAAACGATTTCGAAATAAATTGAATTGAAAACGATTTCGAAATGAATTGAATTGAAAACGATTTCGAAATGAATTGAATTGAAAACGATTTCGAAATAAATTGAATTGAAAACGATTTCGAAATGAATTGCATTGAAAACGAATTCAAATTGAATTGAAAGCGAATTGAAATGAATTCAAATTGAATTGAAATTTGAATTGAATAGAAATGAATTTTGAAACGAATTTATAAAGAAGAATTCAATTTCGATTTGAATTGAAATGGAAGTTGAAATTGCTTTTGAAACGAATTTAAAGCTATTTATATAATTCGTTTTAAATAGAAATCGACGATATATATATTATATATATTATATATAATATAATGGCCTGAATAGAACGCGCCGCGCCGCGGCAGTTCGCGAATTTCGACCATTTATTTCAAACGGACATTACGGGAGATCCGACCGTCGGATTCTCCTAAAACCGGAACCGTTGGGTTCGTACCGAAAAGAGCTTTCTAATGAATATTAGAAATTTGAAATCTAACGGTTGGATTTGGAGATACGTCCAAATCAAATTCGAAAAAGGTCGCTGTAAGTGCAGTTCGATGGCCATTGATGGAAATCGAATGTACGGGCCTTGATAAAATTATTAAAAATAGTAATAATTTGTGTAAAATCATAAGAAATGATTTAGAAAGAATTGGGATGAAAAACTCCATATTTGAAAAGATAAAAATAGATTTTTATCGAAATGAACTAGTTTTGAACTAGAATTTTAATTCTATTTATTTTTAAATAAATAAATTGAATCTGAAATGGTTTTGAAGTTAACCAAAATTTCCAATGGTTGCATTGGAATGGATTTGAATCGAAATTGTCTTCGGAATATTTCGATGTTGAATTTCGTGATTATACAAATGTTGTTATGGAAATTTGAAAGATATATATATATAGATCGTTATTTCCAATGCGATATTTGTTAGTCGTAGAATTTGATATTGAATATAAGCCGGGATATTTTCTATCCAGAGCCTTGTATTGAATATCAAATGTGATTTGGGTTTGTCGTGAATGGTGTCTTCACTAACACTGTTCTTGAACCCAATGGAGGAAAGATTAAATCTTTTTATTTAGATTTAATGAAGTGTACCAATTAAATAATATTTAATTGGAATTGAATTGATATTGATTGTTGGGTTTATCGTGGACAGTGTTTTAAATAACACTTGTTCTTTAACCCGATAATTAATGAATGTGATTTTGGGTTTATCGTGAACCGTGTTTTTAAATGACACTGATTCTTTAACCCAGTCGAAGATTAAAACTAAGTGGAGTTTTAATGAATCTTTAATTAGATTGAAGTGATCGAAAATGGAGTATCACCAGTTTTGCTCCAGGCGATAGTTAAATCTTTAATTAGATTTGAACGTGAAATGGTAATTGAATTTACCAATAACACTGTGGTGTTAGATATGAAGTATTTCCAGTTTTACTTCATGGGATGAATAGGTTGGGATGGGAAAATTAAAATAAATGATTACTTCGGTAAGGTTCGCTAATCCCGACTAGTTTGAATTGATATTCAAAAATGGATTAAAGAATAAATTCAAGGAATTTATCTTTGATAAAATTAATGGGAATCTTTCCCTATGAATGTGAAATTTAGAAACTAACTGTCGGTTGGCCAAGCAGAATGGTTTTCTGGATATTGATCTGATGTTGGTTTCGGCCTTCGGGGTTAATATTTGGGGAATTATTCTCTTAATTAATTTACGGTTAGTGACTAATGAATTGGAATGAGGCGTATGTTGTGTTTGTGTAACACTTTTATAATATATACGCGAGTTATTCGGAAAGACCGGGTTTAACCCATTCTGAATAACTGATACGACGATAAGTCGAAGATGAAGACGATGGTCGAAGACCGGAGGTCTTCACGTCGTTTGGGTGATAACTGATAATCTTGATTGGGCTGTACACCCAAGAAGATGGAAACAGTTGGTGATCGTCCAGACGTACTTGGAGATCGATGGATATGCGGGGTACTAGGTGCCTCCGGTTTCGTTCAGACCCAGGACGGACTTGTAAATGGACTGTGTGTCTGACATCGGATTTCATTCTGTGTGACTGATATGGTTGCATAGGATGGTTTGCCTGTGTGGCATGCTAAGATGCAAATGATCGAGGCTTCTGTTGAAAAGCAAAGTCTTGTGGTGATGATCAAAGCACGGCCTTTGTGGCGTAGCTTTGTGTAACGTTTACCTCGCGTGTTTCACACCCGGTATGAACCAAAAACGGGAGACGGACCTCAGGGAGGGCATGCGTTTCTTTCTAGTTAGAAGTGGCGTCAGTGGTTTTACACGCCCTGACGAGTTTGACTTATGTGGTTGTTGCTGTTGCGAGGCGCCTCGGTTATATCGGTTTCGGCCGATGCATTCTGGTCGGCTGACGGACCAGACTTACACCCCATAGGGTGGGGAAACGTAGTGTTCAGGCATTTTAATCCACATCGGTGGACCGGCCCTGTCGCTCCAAGGGTCGATGCGCTCTGACCCTGTGGCTCGGGCTAGAGAGTCACGAATCGGTTGGGGACTATCTTTTGCCTCGGTTCATAGACGGAAATCCAATTTCCAAATACGTGCCATTTGCGGTTTTATTTGTAAACCTATATATGGCGACATAGTGGTATGGGGCATTCATGCCGCCTATGATTGATACTTATGATTTGAAGTTGTTTTATACTCTATGCACTTATAATAGTATCAAATGATTTGTTTTAAACGTATCAAGCATTCTTTAGCTGTTATAAGGGAAAACCCTATCCCCCGGCTTGCGATTGCATTGTGTGATAGGACCTGGGTCTTATAACAGCTTCATTTTTCTTTATTTAGCATTGCGCAGTTTGTTTTATGCACTGGTATTCTTGGGAGGAAACCCGTTCCGTGTTATACGGCGTGGTCCCTTGATTTACCTAATGATTTAAAATAAAGATTAATAACTGTTTTAGTTCTCACACCAGTCCCATGACTGACCTGGAGTTTATTGTTTTAACCTAAACTCTGGGTGCCCTTATTTTCGACACGGGCAGCTAGTAGTTTTGGTTTTGCAGATTTATATTCACAGGATCCTGGTTTACAGCTGGAACGATATCCGGAAAGCTTTGTATCCGTATATCTCATTCTAGTTGTGTATTGTATTATTTTCCGCTGCTATGTATCAATGTAATTTAAATCTCTGATATTTCTGTGTAATATTCTTTTATACTCTGTATATTCTTGTAATCTGATGCATTGTTGTTATATACAATGAAATGTTCTTCTGTATGCGTTCTGTTGTGGCTTGTTCTCGAACTATCCGACGCTTTCCTTTACGGGGAAGTTACGGGGTTTTACAAAAAACCCTGAAGAGCCATGGGATTTTGTTGCACGGATTTGGAGTTAGGAGGAGGGAAAGGTCGGAGCTTTTATCGCCGTTCAAAGCTGAGAGGCGGCGAGGGTTTGAAAGAGGAAAGAGAATTAATCTGATTGGTCCATTTTTTTTTTATTTTTTTTTTAAAACCCCAAAAATACCCCCTTCCTCAAACGAACTCGTATCCAAACCCAACGACTATTGTTCCTAGCCAAATACCCCCATTCCGAACACATTGGGATATGTTTCGTAGGCCCATTCGACTGTTTCAGTCAGTTTCCATTCAAATTAAAATATAAAACATTCAATATTTGATTTGAACGTACATTTCAATTTGCCAGGGCCACAGACTGATTCGAAAAATTCCAGAAAAATAAATCTAGCTATGTTTTGACGATACGGTCCCAACAAATATAGTTTCGTCGAATTCTGAGACCGTTTGCAAAAAGGCCCCTTTCTGGTCGATCCAATTTAACTGTAATTGACTAAAACACGTTTTCCTTTGCCACGCTCACATACTAGCTTCAAAAATTATGAAATTTGAAACCTAGCAATATCTTCACATCCCGGATCCAACAAAATTGGTTTCGTCGAATTCCGAGGTCGTATGCAAAATGGCCAATTTCACGGGCTATATAAATTCCATAGCGACCTTTCTGAAAATTCATTCGGCCATAACTTTTGCTTTCCGCTATGAAAATTCGATTTTTCAGATTCATTAGAAAGGTATTCACTAACAGATTTAAATATTTTTGGTTTCACTAAAATCCGTTTTGTTTTGCACCCGGTACAGTCCGACAAAGTTTGAATTCAATTATTGAAACTGCAGCGCCTTTTCAAGCCTTGTTTATAATTAGAATTAATTATATTCATTTTCAATTGTATATTCAAACTCACTTTTCATTGCCATTATTTAAAATATTTATTTTATATATTTAAAATCCATTATTTTAGCCAATTTAAAATTTTTAAATTGGTTCAGATTTTCTGGGTCGTTACATTCTCATCAGGAATACAATAGGAAATTGGAATAGCTTCCACAACACATGCTTCCATCGGTTGCTTATCTTTGGAAGGTCCGGATAGTCTTTCTTCTTATGTCCAGGATTGCCGCATTCAAAGCACTTCATTTCGGTTTTTGGCTTCTTACAATCGTTGGCATAGTGACCCCCCAATTGACAATTAAAGCAAGTGACATTCTTCTTAAAATTCTTCTTCTTTCTTTTCTTCTAATTCAGTTTCTTTCCAGCTTTGGTGCCAGAAGAAATTTCTTCCTAAGGCTCATGTCTCGTTCCAAAAGCCTCGTCCCAAGCAACACTAATTTCTCTCTCTCTCTCTCTCCTTAACTCGGCATCGAAGTTGCTCCAAAGCCCTACTTCTTAACTCATCTTCTTCATCTGTAGTAGAATAATCATTCTGTCTCTTAGCAGAATCCCTTCTTGATACTTGCACAGGAACATCACGCTCCATTGTCGCTTCTTGAACGGGTATCCTTGACTTAGCCATTGCCATTATAATCGCCCTAAACATAACCAGGTATTCTGGTGCAACTGCTAAAGCTCCCAATTGGCTTCCATCTCCTACTCCGCCAATTCTGAACTGACTCCTAGAGGTTTGACGACTCATTCTAAATCTAAAATAGAATGATTAGTCCGCTTACAAGGTAAACTACTAAAGAAGTACAAACGCTACTACTATATATGCTAATATATATAGTAACTATCCAACTAAAATCTACAAATACGTTTCTAATACATAATTATGTTTTCGAACTTTGGGCACAATCATTGACCAGAGCTCTGATACCAAATGTGACGACCGCCTATAACCGCTGCACTAAACAAGATAACTAATGCGCTGAAAGGTGTGCCAGGCAGTTATGGACGATCATCAGAGTCGGTAAACACAAGCGGAACCTGTCATAGAACTCACAATGCAAGGATAAAATATAATAGAACTTATACAACATGTAATAGTAATGAAGCATCATATAGCAAACTTTTCAAACTTTAACCATATACAGAAAGATTATCCAACGAATACCAAAAGTTTGTGCATAAGGCCTCACTACAACCTCATAGAGCACTCAACAGCGGAAATAGAAATACTAGATAATAATAAAACTGGTATGCCAGCCTCCTGCTTGCCCCTACACAGCATCATCATCCTCACTAATAACCTGTAACCTGCTACTTAGTCTGCCCATCCACAACCGGATGAACAACCCAAGGCAATAAGAGGAAACATAATACCTTGAGTCAGACAACGGTCTTAGTGAGCGATAAAACAACTAACAAACTTCAAAAATAAAGTATATGAGAATAGGTAGATTAACAAAGTAATATACCAACCATCTGAAAAGAATACAACTCATGTCTTCTCCCACATCGGACAGTGATAGCCTTTACATAAAGCAATTCGACCATTCATCCATGGAATCCAGAACACTCATTCAATTATGGTAAAGCACTCATAACATCTGGATTATATATGTCTCATGTGACCATCCTAATCGAATTCAACATCCCTTGAGTACAAGCCCCATAGGCCTAAACCAATATAAGACAAGCACCCAAGAAACATTTCCTTTGACTTTGGAAGACCTACATGAGATGGTACAAATAGAACAACCAATCATTCATGACTGACTCTGGCTATCACCGCCAATCCTTCTTTGAAACCATCGTTAATCGTATGACGACCCATCATAACTTCCATATGTCAAGGGCTAATGGTAACCCCAGTTCTAGCACAAATCCATACGCCATCATGATCCGTATGTTTGTCTTCTCAAATCTTGACAACTAGGCCCTTCACGACTGCCCAAGGTACGAGGCCCTTCATGACTGCCTAAAGTACCCCTGCTTTGAGTCTGCCATAACTTACGATAACGACAATCTCTTGGCCTTCGCATCTCCAGCGATCAACTCCAATGACTATTTATTAACTCAAGTCCACATTGAGTTGTATTGATCCGCAAATCCGTACTATCTGAGTTGACTACATACATCACACGTCCAACCCAAATATCACATAAATACGAATCATTTTTTTTAGAAGAAAAAGTTAGAAGAAGAACAGAAGTAACAATACAGAATCTCACATCGTAGCGGAACAAAATATAATATATCATAACTTTTGAAATACAAAATTTTAACTGTATATCATACAATTATTAGAGTACAACACTTACAAAGTAGTAGAAATGAAAATGCTATATATCTAACACTGAAGCCTCCTGCTCCAAGCTCCTTTAGATAGATCTGCGAAATCCTGAACTACTTGACAGCCCGTTTAAATTTGGGCACCCAAGAGTTAGGGAAAACAAAACAAAATAAACTCTGGGTCAGTTATGGGACTGGTATAAGTAAACGGTTTAAAATAGTTTGAGCAACTAAACAATATCTCATAAGACCATGTCGTATAACACGGAACGGATTTTTCCCTTATGAGAATCCAAAATACTTGCTTTAACTTACAAAATCCTTTTGAAAAAAAGGATAATCTTTATATCAAAACTCTTTTGATATTATAATAGTGTCTATCAATATAATAGAAATCTGGTGGAACGCTTTCATCTCACGTTCCACGTATATAATATAAAATCAAAACCACGAGCACTTATTGGGTAATGCATTTCCAACTATGACAAGGTATGGAACCACCTTCCGATAGTGTATCTCTAGAGGAGAATACACTGGGTTCAACAAGAACATCTTGTAACTGGGGCCGACCACTCATTTTGCTTGAGTGTATCAAATGTATATCACCAACGGTTGGGATCAGCAACCGTTTTCCTGAATGGGACAACATAGAATAGAATAAGGAATTAAATGAATTTCTCTAGATAGGCGATAATACACCCTAATAGAAGCTACCTACGTAGCCATGCTGCCTGTCCGATTTTTGTCATTTCCCGGTTGTTGAGGCCTGAGGCTACAATCATTTACCATTCATTGCTAACACTACCACTTTGAATGCCACATTATCATATCCGTTAATCGTTAATTATTGGCACAAATATATTCTGGATATTACGCTAAGAGAATAAATTTTCCGCCACCATATATATCTATAAAGATCAACATATGCGATCATTGGAAATACTCTGTCAGACATTTGTCCATACACTTCGTTCTCGGACTGAACGAAACCGAAGGCACAATTTCTATTAATAGAAAAAGTCCTTGCGCTTTACTCCGTCTTTGATTATCTTCATATAATCTGATTCGCAATGCTATTGCCAATATGGAGTGGTTCTTGGATAATAATCCAACCGGTCTCTCCATATTGACAAAGATATTGGTAAACACTTCGATAGTCGGTTATTTAACTATCGAAGAAAAAAACATCCATTCATAACATCAAATAATCACTAGGCCCCTTAATTAATATTTCATTGATTAAATCACCACTCCATTTCGTTATCAATATTTGTTAACCAAATATTTTCCACAAACGTCTTGCCCTTTTCGCTATTTGGAAAACATTTCCATATATCGCCTCCTTTATTTTCAATATGTAGAAAATATATTCTATTTATAATTGGAAAATATTTAAATTACTTATCTCTTTCATGACCATTCATTTTTACACTTTGGAAATATTTATAATCATATTTACAAAATTTCACTTCCTTCGGTTAAAAGGAATGTTGTGTAAAACATCGTTATGAAAACCCAAAACACTGCATTCAACTAACTCTTATTCAAACATTCCTCTTCGAGACTGGATCTTGCTATTTATCGGTTAAAACCGAAATCAATCTAGTTGGGGTACAACTACCTCTCTGACCTTGACAAAAACATCCTTAACTTCAAAACGGACAAGAACACTTACCTCGAATAACTGACATCATATAAAACCAATTCTCCATTTTTAAATGTATATACATTTCTCTTTCTATTTCTAGATTATTGATTTCCTTTTCGTTTATAATATTCTATTTTAAGTTCGTTTCCTTATCGAATTCTAATATATTGATATATCGATTTCCAGTTATCAAAATTTCTTAAAAATATTCTAACTCTTTAAATTTCCGGAAAATTTCGCCATAACCTCCTTTGTACGGGTCATTCGGTACAACTACAAAACGCCTCTCTAGGCCCTTTCCATTCAAAAAGAAAATTTAAAAGCAAAGCGGCTTTCCGATTCGGCGCATAAAATCTCATATGGAATTTAAACATGTACCTTTTTGTTGGGCACACGAATTAAAATCTTCATACACTTCATTCCATACTTGTCTAACCCATATCCAAATATTCCCATTTGGTTTCAACTCAATCCATTCGTCTTAACCCAATTCGCTACTTTATTTTCTAATTATCTATTTTGCATATTTCACTTCTTTGTTTGAACATAACATGTTCCAATATAATCTTAACTTGATTATAAACAAATTGAATTCCATTTTCAATTCAAGTTTCCTTTTCGATTTTGAATATAAATTTCCAAATCGAATTTACTTATTCAAAGCCCAATTTCAATTCAAAATCTCGTTAACTAATTATTATTCAAATTAGTTGATTCTATTCAATAATTAAAAATCTGATTTTTGTTTCAAAAATCAATCCATTACCCCACTTGAGTTCAGATATATTTTACAACTCAAGTCTAGATTTTTCTAATGTAAATCTAAGTTTTATTTGCCTAAAATCCTTATATTTAATTAAATAAACCGTTATGGTTTTAGAATGGTTATGGCGCTGTTTTTCTGAAAATTTGATTTTGACATAACTCAAAATATATTCGACGAAATCCAGTTTTTTCTCTTATATTAGAAAACTATTATCAAATCGGTCCTGATGATTTTTATTTCAAAGAATTCCAACATAAATTGAGTTCTATATACTCAATTGAAGTTCGAAACGCCAATTTACGAACTGTAGCGTTGCGGAGAGTTCGTTTTAATATAAATGTTTAAACTTCGTTTAATTTAAATTTCAACTCCATTCTAATATATATTTTAATATATATAAATCCGGTTTCCAAATTCAACTTAACATTTTTGATTATCTCTAATCGACGATTTTTCATTACTCGGTTATAAATTTATTTATAACTCAATTTTCTATACTGAACTACGATTCCCTTTGAAACAAATTGTTTTATAAAATTCGATATACTCGAATTTCAATTATAAACCCATTGGATTTCTCTTAGTTCAATTTATATCCCAAACTCCGGAATATAATCAATCATTCCTTTTTCAACACGTTTTCCAATTTCACTTTTTAAATTCTTACTTGAATTTAAACTTCTAAATTATCCAATGATAATTTATTTCACTAGATTTATAACATCGTTTGTAAATCCAACTTCCTTGTTTTATAAATTATAACAAGTTTTCCATTTCAAATTCCATTTGAAATCTAATTCCTATTCTGGAATATTTTATTGCTTTTACTTATATATATATATGTAACAGTGAATCTATTTTTATATTTAATTTTAATCTTTTATTTAATATAATCCTAATATATTTATGAGAATATTTATCTAAATAAATTCGATCTAATCGAATTCACATCATAAATCCATACGGATTTATTTTAATCCAATTTACATTCTGAATATCAGAATAAATTTCCTAGTTTCCCTTTTTAACACAATTCCCAATCCTCGTTGTAAATTCACGTTTGAATTTAAATACTTATATTATCCAATGATAATTTTCTACCTTTCTCCTTTGAAAAAAAATTCCCTTTTTAAAAATACACTTGTATTTACATTTCTCAAATTATCAAAATGATAATTTTTCCCATTTCATTTATAAACACGTTTATAAATTCAACTTCAATTCCCTGCATTATTTAATTTATAAACATTGTTTATAAATTTCTTAACCCTTTCAAATTTCAAATTCTATTTTAGAAAAATAAATTTCTGTTTTAAATTTAAAAATCCCTTTCACGATGCTTTTATATATCTTCAGGCCCAGTGATATTTAAACACACCCAAAACATTAAATTTTCAATCCCAGGTTTTCTAACACATTATATATGATAATATATGTGAAACAAACAAACAATAATATTTTTGAGGAATCCAGTTGGATCCCTCCAACATGTTTTCCTGCATCCACAGACGTTAGCCAACATAAATAATACCCATCATGCTTCGAGGCAGGATATCGTGGTATGAAGGTCATCCACTATCATAGCCTGGGGCGTATAGGGTCATCCGCTTATGATACTGCGGGCATCCGCTAATGGTACTGCGGGAACTATCCAATCACCAATATATACATATAATAACCACAAACACCATTCCTAAATAACTAATATATATTTAATAGTCACAATAATATTTCAGTGCATGCAAATAACCATCAATTATTTTTAACGACCAAAAATAATTCAAAATAAATAAATTGAGTGAGGTTTACTCACTTGGAATTTTTATTTGCGCTGAACACCCACTGAGGCAAATAAATTTCACAGTGATTCCTCTATTCTCCGTTTTTCCAATGTAAAAATAAATAAATAAAATTTCAATTACCGGATTATACCAATTAATTTAATAAATTTCCCATGCATAAATAATTCCAAAGAAATCTAAATTTCACTTAAATGATTATTCTACAATTTTATTTCTTTACCAGCTAATTTCCTTTATATAAACTGATTATAAAATTAATTTTATTTAGTTAGTTACCAATTATAATCTCTTTATAAATTATGAATTTAAAAATAAAAATTACCTTAATTTCTTTCTTCTAAAATCCTGATTTTCTTCAAGCCATTTTTCTCCAGCTTTGAAACTCTTACGGTAGATTTCCCCTTCTTATAGTCGTGCCTCCTTTTCGATCACCATCGCACAACAGCTCCCAATAGCATCCTCAATATCATGAGCCTCAGATCACTACCAAAAACCATTGCAAGCTTCTATTTCTCCCCACAAAAATCAAAACCCAAAGTTGATACTCACAGAAACAATAACGTTCCAGAAAGTGAAATGGAGCTCCACAAACACCCTCCCCTCCTTGTAAATTTCAATCATCCTAGTATATACTGTGAGCTCAACCCCTTTTTCTCCAAAATAGCAGCATCATTCTTTACTGTATCATCGCCCCAAATGCTTCAGTACCATCCCTTATTTGCAGAACCTAGAAAATGACCGATATCCTCTGGAGGCCTCACTATATCGAACTCCCAAACACTATCCTCTAAATCGCAATCTGTAACTTCGGACTTACTGTAGCAGATTTTCACATTTCACTGTGGCCGACCCGAACTCCTCTTGCGTCTCTGGTGAGTTCTCCTTAGGTCATCGCTGCCACAAGGTGAAACTCCTTCACGTGATTGTTTTTAGATCCATTTGCTTGAATCGGCAGTAAATCGAAGCCCAGGGTTGATCGTTGCTCAACGATAACATCCCCAGTCAACGTCGCACGTACCCCTTCCCATCGCGACGCCCTTCACCTCGTATTCGAGATCAATTTTGATTGTTTATATACAGATTTAATTTGAGAAGAATTTGAGAGGAGCGGTATTTCATCTGGAACAATTTCCATTCATTCTAAATGAAATGAAAAAGGAAAGTGGTTTGTTTATAATTCCTAAGGAGCGGAAAAACAAATGGAAAGGGAAAGGAGTGGTATCACGGTTTTATAATCACAATTACTTCGACATTAAGGAAATTTTGTCAACGCTGATAGGATAGGTTTACAGTGTACTTCCTATTTCTTAAGGAGGAAGGAAATTCTATTTATTTTATATTTTAATTAAAAAATCGGTATCCTTAAAATTTAAATAACCCTTGATTCTGAACTCCTTACTGAACCCAACAACTGACATTTTTAGGGTTATACCACTATTTCGGACACACCGGGACAAGTTTCAAAGCCTCATTTGATCATCTGGAGAAGATACTAATTTAAACTGATAAATTAAATTCAAAAGAATTAAATTCCTGGATTATAAATTAATATTATCATTTATATATATACAAATAAAATTTCTATAAGTTATTTGAATTAATTGGACTTAGATTTAAATTAAAAATGAATTAGTTTAGATTGCCGTATTACGATAATTATATATATTCGAATTAAATCGAAATTGATTTTTAAATCGATAACTAAATATAAAAATTCATTTATATTTTCAAATCAATATTTAAAATGAATATTAAATATTCGAAATTAATCAACCAAAAATCCGGGTTGTTACATTCTCCCCTCTTGAAAGAATTTCGTCCTCAAAATTAGTAAGGTAGGAAAAATGCTTCAGAAGCATTATCTTTTCATAAACTCATTTATGTTGAACTCAACTCTTCATATTTCTACAACTTTTTGTTCTACTAAAACTTTTGGTTTCCATTTATTGCCTTCGATCCATTTAAATTGTTTAAGTTAAATTTAAATTCCAGTATTCAAATCAATGGGTTTTCAATTTAAATTCTTTTGAAATCACATAAATATATACGTGTATTTACAACCATTTCAAATTCAAAACCTTTGAATTTTCGAACCAACTTGTTTCCTTTCAAACAAATTCCTTCAAAATCTTTTCTAAGGTAGAAATTCATCACTTAGAAACTCGAAAATGAACACTGATGATGATGCAGTCATTATCAAAATTATCTTCTAGCCACTGAAGTGAATTCCGTGCTTTATTACTTTTTAAAAATCCATTCAAAATGATTTTTATTCCTAAATCCTTCCAAAACAAAGCTATATTCTTCTAGTATACTTTAGAAAATATTTTCAACTTCCCAGGATTTAAAATTCCAAATTCTGGTTTGAATTTAATTCTAATTAATTTCATTTGTATATCTCATTCATATACAAATTTTACTAGGTTATGCATAACCATTCCAATTTTATAATCTCATTTGATTATAATATTAACATCCAACACATCCATATATCATAATAATTTCAGAAAATTATTCATTTCTATATCAAATAGAAATTTTGAGTAAATTTTTTTCATTTACCTGCTTAAAACAATATCGTGTTGAACTACTCTGCTCAAGTGTTTAGAAACCCTTATCGACTTCGTGGCGTACCCCGATTCGATCAGATTTCATAAAACACTCAACAGACTTTCCAACACAATATAAAACAGTTTTTGTATCACTTAACAAATACGATCTCTTGTATATATATACGCTTAACTCGTTATAGGGTACTACCGACCCTATCTCTAATGAGCACATCCCACCAAAGCCTAGGCATTCGCTCAACTAAGCTCTGATACCAACTGTAATGGCCCGCAAATCCGTACTATCTGAGTTGACTACATACATCACACGTCCAACCCAAATATCACATAAATACGAATCATTTTTTTAGAAGCAGAATAGAAGTAACAACACAGAATCTCACATCGCAGCAGAACAAAATATAATATATCATAACTTTTGAAATACAAAATTTTAACTATATATCATACAATTATCAGAGTACAACACTTACAACATAGTAGAAATAAAAATGCTATATATCTAACATTGAAGCCTCTTGCTCCAAGCTCCTTTAGATAAATCTATAAAATCCTGAGCTACTTGACTGCCCGTACAAATTTAGGCACCAAGAGTTAGGGAAAACAAAACAAAATAAACTCTGGGTCAGTCATGGGACTGGTATGAGTAAACGATTTAAAACAGTTTGAGCAACTAAACGATATCTCATAAGATCACGCCGTATAATACGGAATGGGTTTTTCCCTTATGAGAATCAAAAATACTTGCTTTAACTTTCAAAATCCTTTTTAAAAAAAGATAATCTTTATATCAAAACTCTTTTGATATTATAATAGTGTTATCAATATAATAGAAATCTAGTGGAACGCTTTCATCTCACGTTCCACGTATATAATATAAAATCAAAACCACGAGCACTTATTAGGTAATGCATTTCCAACTATGACAAGGTATGGAACCACCTTCCGATAATGTATCTCTAGAGGAGAATACATTGTTCAACAAGAACATCTTGTAACCCGGCCACACATGACCGACCACTCATTTTTCTTGAGTGACTCGAATGTATATCACCAACGGTTGGGATCAACATCCGTTTTCCCGAGTGGGACAGCATCGAATAGCATAAGGAATTAAATGAATTTCTATTGATAGGTGATAATACACCCTAATGGAAGCTACCCACATAGCCATGCTGCCTGCCCGATTTTTGTCATTTCCCGGGTGTTGAGGCCTGAGGCTACGATCATCTACCATTCATTGCTAACACTACCACTTTGAATGCCACATTATCATATCCGTTAATCATTAATTGATTTGCACAAATATATTCTGGATATTACGCTAAGAGAATAAATTTTCCACCACCATATATATATCTATACAGATCAACATATGCAATCATTGGAAATACTCTGTCAGACATTCATCCGTACACTTCGTTCTCGGACTGAACGAAACCGAAGGCACAATTTCTATTAATAGAAAAAGTCCTTGCGCTTTATTCTGTCTTCGCTTACCTTCATGTAATCTGATTCACAACGCTACTGCCAATACGGAGTGGTTCTCGGATAATAATCCAACCGGTCTCTCCATATTGATAATGATATTGGTAAACACTTCGATAGTCGGTTATTTAACTATCGAAGAAAAACAAACTTCCATTCATAGCATCAAACAATCACTAGGCCCCTTAATTAATATTTCATTAACTAAATCACCACTCCGTTGCCTTATCAATATTTGTTAACCAAATATTTTCTATAATTGTCTTGGCCCTTTTCGCTATTTGGAAAAGATTTCCTTATATCGCCTCCTTTTATTTTCAATACGTAGAAAATATATTCTATTTATAATTGGAAAATATTTCAATTACTTATCTCTTTTACGTCCATTCATTTTTACACTTTGGAAATATTTATAATCATATTTCCAATATTTCACTTCCTTGGGTTAAAACAAATGTTGTGTAAAATATCGTTATGACAACCCAAAACTCTGAATTCAACTAACTATTATTCAATCATTCCTCTTCGAGACTGGATCTTGCTATTTATCAGTTAAAAACGAAATCAATCAAGTTGGGGTATAACTCCCTCTCAGACCTTGCTGAAAACATCCTTAACTTCAAAATGGAAGAGACCACTTACCTCAAATGATTAACATCATATAAAACCAATTCTCCATTTTTGAAATGTATATACATTTCTCTTTCTATTTCCAGCGATTTCCTTTTTGTTTATAATATTCTATTTTAAGTTCATTTTCTTATCGAAATCTAATATATTGATATATCAATTTCTAGTTATCGATAATTCTTAAAAATATTCTAATTCCTTAAATTTACGGAAAGTTTCGCCGTAACCTCCTTTGTACGGGTCACTCAGTACAACTACAAAACGCCTCTCTGGGCCCTTTCCATTCAAAAAGAAAATTTAAAAGCCAAGCGGCTTGTCGATTCGGCGCATAAAATCTCATATGGAATTTAAACATGTACCTTTTTGTTGGGAACACGAATTAAAATCTTCATACACTTCATTCCATACCTGTCTAACCCATATCCAAATATTCCCATTTGGTTTCAACTCAATCCATTCGTCTTAACCCAGTTCGCTACTTTATTTTCTAATTAGCTATTTTGCCTATTTCACTTCTTTGTTTGAACATAACATGTTCCAATATAATCGCAACTTTCTTATAAACTAACTGAATTCCATTTTCAATTCAAGTTTCCTTTTCGATTTCGAATATTAATTTCCAAATCAAATTCACTTATTCAAAGCCCAGCTTCAATTCAAAATCTCGTTAACTAATTATTATTCAAATTAGTTAATTTTATTTAATAATTAAAAATCTGTTTTTTGTTTCAAAAATCAATCCATTACTCCACTTGAGTTCAGATATATATTTTACAACTCAAGTCTGGATTTTTCTAATGTAAATCTAAGTTTTATTTGCCTAAAATCCTTATATTTAATTAAATAAACCATTATGGTTTTATAATGGTTATGGCGCTGTTTTTCTGAAAATTTGATTTTGACATAACTCAAAATATATTCGATGAAATCCAGATTTTTCTCTTCTATTAGAAAACTATTATCAAATCGGTCTTGACGATTTTTGTTTCAAAGAATTCCGACTTAAATTGAGTTCTATATACTCAATTGAAGTTCGAAACGCCAATTTACGAACTGCAGCGTTGAGGCGAGTTCGTTTTAATATAAACGTTTAAACTTCGTTTAATTTAATTTCAACTCCATTCTAAAATATATTTTAACATATTTAAATCCAGTTTCCAAATTCAACTTAACATTTTTGATCATCTCTAATCGACGATTTTTCATTACTCGGTTATAAATTTATTTATATCTCAATTTTCTATACTGAACTCCAATTCCCTTTGAAATAGATTGTTTTATAAAATTCGATACAATCAAATTTCAATTATAAACCCATTGGATTTTTCTTAATTCAGTTTATATCCCAAACTCCAAAATATAGTCAATCATTCCATTTTCGACACGTTTTCCAATTTCACTTTTTAAATTCTTACTTGAATTTAAACTTCTAAATTATCCAATGATAATTTATTTCACTAGATTTATAACATCGTTTGTAAATCCAACTTCCTTGTTTTATAAATTATAACAAGTTTTCCATTTCAAATTCCATTTGAAATCCAATTCCTATTCTGGAATATTTTATTGATTCTACTTATATATATATAAGTGAATCTATTTTTATATTTAATTTTAAGCTTTTATTTAATATAATCCCAATATATTTCTGAGAATATTTATCTAAATAAATTCGATCTAATCAAATACACATCATAAATCCATACGGATTTATTTTAACCCAATTAACATTCTGAATATCAGAATAAATTTCCTAGTTTCCCTTTTTAACACAATTCACAATCCTCGTTGTAAATTCACATTTGAATTTAAATATTTAAATTATCCAATGATAATTTTCCACCTTTCTCCTCTGAAAAAAAATAAATTTCCCTTTTTGAAAACACACTTGTATTTACATTTCTCAAATTATCTAAATGATAATTTTTCCCATTTCATTTATAAACACGTTTATAAATTCAACTTCAATTCCCTGCATTATTTAATTTATAAACATCATTTATAAATTTCTTAACCCTTTCAAATTTCAAATTCTATTTTAGAAAATTAGATTTCCCTTTTAAATTTAAAAATCCCTTTTACGATACTTTTATATATATCCAGGCCCTAGTGACATTTAAACACACCCAAAACACTCAATTTTCAATCCCAGTTTTCCTAACACATCATATATGATAATATATGTGAAACAAAACAAAAATAATATTTTTGAGGAATCCAATTGGATCCCTCCAACCTGTTTTCCTGAATCCACAGACGTTAGCCAACATAAATAATACCCTTCCTGCTTCGAGGCAGGACATCGCGGTATGAAGGTCATCCACTATCATAGCATGGGGTGTATAGGGTCATCCACTAATGATACTGCGGGCATCCGCTAATGGTACTGCGGGAACTATCCAATCACCAATATATATATATATATGTCTATATATATAACAACCACAAACACCAATCCTAAATAACTAATATATATTTAACAGTCACAGTAATATTTCAGTGCATGCAAACAACCATCAATTATTTTTAACGACAAAAAATAATACAAAATAAATAAATTGAGTGAGATTTACTCACCTGGAATTTTTATTTGCGCTGAACACCCACTGAGGCAAATAAATTTCACAGCGATTCCTCCATTCGACTAATTTTCCAATGTAAAAGTAAATAAATAAAATTTCAATTATCGGGTTATACCAATTAATTTAATAAATTTCCCATGCGTAAATAATTCCAAAAAAAAATCTAAATTTTACTTAAATGATTATTCTACAATTTTATTTCTTTACCAACTAATTTCCTTTATATAAACTGATTATACAAATTAATTTTCTTTAGTTAGTTACCAATTATAATCTCTTTATAAATTATGAATATAAAAATAAAAGTTACCTTAATTTCTTTCTTCTAAAATCCCGATTTTCTTCAAGCCATTTTTCTCCAGCTTTGAAACTCTTACTTTAGATTTCCCCTTCCTATAGTCATGCCTCCTTTTCGACCACCATCGCACAATAGCTCCCAATAACATCCTCAATATCACGAGCCAACATTAGGCCGATCCAACTTATGGCCGACCCAAAACCTACATATTGCAATTCAACTCCGATTTCAACCAAAACTTCGCCAAACGATAGATTCGACGAAACTAACTCATCCAAATCATCAAATATGACCACAAACATGGTATGAAATCATTATCAACATGAACAACAATTCTCATCCAAATTATGCAAATCACTCCGAAATCATAACGAATGGTCATATGAACAAAATTATAGATCTAACTAGCATAAACATATGAAATAACATAAGTATTACCGGAGTAAAATTACTAAATTGGATCTTATGGTGATTCACATGAAAATGGACTTAATATGGCTTAGATTTATGGGAAAAATGATTGAATATGATGAAAAACATAATCAAACACTCATATACTTCATTGAATCCGTGTGAGAGATGTAAATCACTCAACGATTCTCCAAATCAAGCTAAAACGATAGAATTATGAATCCGGACAGCGAGCAATTCAGACCAAACTCCTCGATCCGTTGAATTTGCCCTTGAAATGATGCAGGTCTAGCCTCCAATGGTGTAGATCTATGAATTCCCTCCTTAGATTTGGATTTTTATTGGTGGAAAGGTGTTAGAGGAAGAAGAAGCATAAGGCCTCCAAATGAGAGAATAGGTCTAACGACCTGCATTCTACGCATCAAAGGATCGTAGAATATTTATTTCTTTCTCATGTGAAGTCGTATGGTCATGCAACTTTGGGAGACGACTATTGGGGTCATTTGCCATGTTCATGATTTTTGCCAATTTTTAAATGACCATTTTGCCTCCAACTGATCTTGTTTCGGCCATAACTTTTGATTGTAAAGGAGTTTTGACCTGATACCACTTCCATTAGGTCCAGATGATGGTTTACACTTCCGTAGAGTGGTCATTTGTGAAAAACGGACTTACCGTTTGGGAGATATGGCTGAATTAATGTTTAGAAGGTGAAAAACACCTTAACCGAGCTTAATTGGGTAATTAACAGCTAGGCCCAGAGGGGGATTTCGGGATTTGGAGTATTTAAGGGCTGTTAGGGTTTAGAGAACACCCTTTTTTCATTTTTCAGCCGCCGCTTATCATCCCTCTCAACTTAGTAATGGCCTCCAACATCTAAAACACTTCTAAACCACTTTCTAATTGAAGATTTGGCTAAATTACATTAAATTGAAGGGAATTAGCATAGGATTGGGAATAAAGCTTCTGTATTGCTTTGGAAACAGTGCCATAACAGAGATTATTTCAGATCTAAAGTTAAATTGAGGCTAAGGTGAGTGATTCGCGTAGTTCCTCACTAATTATGGTTAATTAGGGTGATTAGTGTTAATTAACGAAATTATGCATGTTAAAAATCTGGAAAAATATTTATAAATTTTGAAATATTGTTTTAGGCCTCAGTTAGAAAATTTGGTTAAGTTTTGCTAATCATATCATTAGTTTTGCTTAAACATGCTTAAGGGAAAATATGGGATTTTGGCTATGTTTGATTCGTTTTAACCTATCAAATTATTGATTTGGTGTTTATGGTTAGTCCTCTATGTTGCTATGACCATTTGGAATGATTTGTGATTGTTTAGAGAAGTAAGATTGGTCGAAAATGCCGTCGAATGGCGTAAACGGGTCGCTGAACAAAGTGCAGGAAATGTGCAGAGATCGGATCAGATCCCCCGAACCCCGAACCGACCCGCTCGTGGATGGTGGCACCGCACCGACCCGCTCACCTGGGGAGCCATACAATCTGAACCGCTTCAGCTTGAATACCACGAATTGTCTGGGGAAGCAATTCATGAACCGTTGCTTCATCCGATCCGAACCCAATGGAGTTGGCACCACGACCCGATCCGGAGTGCTTGGGAAGGAGGACTGAACCTCTCCACGAACCGAACCGCTAGGAGATGTGGACCCCGACCCGAACCGCTGGAGGAGGGACACCACGAACCGAACCGATCTGGAGAGGGTGCTACGAACCGATGGGAACCCGAGCCTAGATGATGATCACGAACTGAATGAAGAACGATCCGGAGATGATGACCAAAACCAGTGATGCAAAGGTAGTCCAAGTAGGAAGTTTGTACTCAGGATCCTGTTGGGAACCAATGTGTTAACTTCATGAGTTGGGCTTTGCTACGAGATGTGTGCTAAGGGGTTATCGATGTCTATAACTTTGGATCACTATGGAGTGCGGGGTATGTGGACGGATTCAGGGCCGTAGTGGCCTAGGTAGGACTATTGGCTATGGACCAATGAGGTGGGTTCATTTGTAAGGATTTAGTCGTGACTCCACGGGGCAAGCTTGGTGGTAGCAATAGTTATACAAGTCGGACTCCGTCACTACCTCGATGCGTCTAGTGATCAAAGTGGTGGATATCGTATGCTTTACGCACTGAGTGAGAGATGTGAGGATGGTTGCTATGATTGATTGTTTGCCATCACTATGTCATGCACACCCCCACCTCCGTATTCTTTACACCTTATGTTTAGTGCCACCTTAGAGTATTGAGCTGTATGTTGTGCTAACTCTTTGGTTGCAGGTCCAGGTTCAGGTATGGTTTAGTATACCTGTTATTGTTCTGTTTTTCTACTTATCGCTCATACCAGACTTTTGTCTGACCCAGAGTTTTATGTCTCTTCTTATTACTCTGGGTGCTCTTAAATGCGCAGACTAGAGACAGTTTATGTGGTATGCACGAGTAGCTGTACCAGAGACGAGCATGAGGCTCCCACGTATGATATATATATATATATATATTCTCCCTGTGTCGCTGCTGGTCACTACTTTGGGCATTAGTAATGTACCTTTCCCTTACTTTGCTTTAGAGATAGTTTTCAAAAGTTGTAATAATGATGATGTGGAACATAAGCCGTATTTGGATTTCCCGCTGCTATGATGTTTAGTTTTCAGCTTGTACACTGTCTCGCCTG
The DNA here is from genome assembly GCA_030737875.1 of Allium sativum. Taxonomy (NCBI): domain Eukaryota; kingdom Viridiplantae; phylum Streptophyta; class Magnoliopsida; order Asparagales; family Amaryllidaceae; genus Allium; species Allium sativum. The sequence goes on from CM060926.1 coordinate 614,544,779, forward strand.
TTTATGTCAAAGTACGTTATTATTATATTTTATCCCATGCGCTGTGAGACATTCTATAGATTCCTTGCTAGTTCAAATTCCTTACCTTTCCTTTCTTTGACGACCATCCCGTGCTGGTTGGACATTGGCACAGTGCACTTTCATTGGAAATGTCAGCTGGTGCGGGGCGGGCCATCACACTTGGTATCAAAGCTCTAGGTTGCGTAGTTAACCTAGGGGAAGACACCATAGGGAGATAATATGTATATGAGAGCGTGTGTTTGTGATTATTTTGGTTTTCAAAAGCTATATATATATATGTATATTTAAGGATGAACTCGCATTGCACTGGCACCACTGAAAAGATGGTTAATCATTTGCTCCTTACAGATTGAACGATGAGCCGATATACAAGGGGTACTGGTAGAGGAGCTAATGATGGGAATGCTCCTGACATGAGGGCTATGTTCACTGACTTCATGAGAGAGATGCTTAGGGACATTTAGAGGGCAGTTCCTAATACTGCTAATGGTAGTGGTGCAACGGTGCAGGCGCCTAGAGCCGATTTCGCCAAGCTATGCAAGGATTACACTAGTCTTGGTGGAAAGTCGTTCCACGGAACAGAATCAGCAACGAATGTTCAAGATTGGTTGGATAGCTGTGAGTGTATCTTCGATGACTTGGGTATCGAGGATGCGATGAAGAGGAAGTTAACATCCCGTCAGCTGCAAGGACGGGTGATGAATTGGTGGAATGCTATTAAGGCAGCTACTCCAGAGGATCAAGTTACGTGGGATCAGCTTAAGGCCCGATTCAGTGATAAGTTCATCCCAGCTTCCTAGAAGTTAGAATTATTTAGGAAATTTCCAGAGCTTAAGCAGAATGGTAGGGCAGTCTCGGAGTACATTGCAGAGTTTGATACTTTATCGAAGTATGGATTATCCCTCATTGACACTCCCGAGAAGAAAAATGAGTAGTTCATAATAAGCTTGGATCAGTACTTGGGGGAAAGGCTTGTTAACCACATCGATGAGACGTTTGAATCGATTGTGGGGAAAGCTTTGAGATCATAGGTTCTATACCCTAAGTTGAAGACTGAGTTTGCATCTGCAGAGGAGCCAAAGTCGCAAGCAAGCGGTGGAGGCAAGAATGGTTCTCAGAATAAGAGAAAGCAGAATCAGACCAAGGGTGGCCAGAAGAAAAAGAATAAGAAAGATGTTGAGTACTTCAGCTGTGGTAAGAAGGGCCACTATGCCAAAGAATGTCGGGCCAAGCCAACGGATAGGAAGTGCTTCAACTGTGGCCAAGTGGGACATCACAAGGATAAGTGTCCGCAATCCCCTAAAGAAAAGCAGATTGTGAAAGCATATGCTATCAATGCTGTTCCTTCTTCGTCGAATGCCCCAACTACGGCGGAGAAAGGAAAGAATGTCATCATTCAAGGTATGCTTTCTGTTTATGATGTTCCTGTTCGAGTATTGTTTGATACCGGATCTTCTCGTTCCTTCATATCTAGTGACCTGGTAGATAGGTTGGGATTGGAACCCGAGATAGTCGATATACCTTTAGCAGTGACGAACCCGATTGGTGGTTCGACTAGCCTTAGCATGATTTGTCGAAATTTGGTTTTATCGAGTCATGGATGCATGTTTGTTTGTGATTGCTTTGTTTTGGGATTTACTGGGTTTGGCATTATTTTGGGAGTCGATTGGCCCCAAAAGATTCGAGGTGGTGGTAGACTGTGAGGGGTTTTTGGTGACAGTTAGAGCGGATGATGGGCGGAGGGTAGTGTTTGGTGGTCTACCTAGTGATGGGGTAATGGCTAGTTTTCTAAATTCCCTCGACATCCCGCATGATGAGTTGTCAGATTGCCCGTGGTTGGCCAGTATTCGGACGTCTTCGAGAAAGTGGCCGGACTTCCACCACATTAAGAGATTGAGTTTCGTATTTATTTGGTGAAAGATGCCAGACCTATAGTGATGCCATTTCGTCGTATGGCGCCAAGGGAGCAGCGAGAGCCCGGGGTGCAAGTAAACGATATTTTGAAGAAGGGATTTATCAGAAGAAATGTTTCTGAGTGGGGAGCACCAGTTGTGCTTGCTACCAAGGGAGATGTTTCCCTTCGTTTGTGTGTGGACTACCATGAATTGAATAAGGTGACGAGGAAGAATAAGTATCCTCTACCATGGATAGATGATTTGTTTGATCAGTTGAGTGGCGCGTGAGTGTTCTTCCAGTTGGATCTCGCGATAGGTTTTCATCAGCTTAGAGTGGAAGCTGAGAATATAACTAAAACGGCTTTTTAGACACCGTCTGGATTCTATGAGTGGTTGGTCATGCCATTCGGGTTGACCAATGCACCAACATATTTTGTGGATCTTATGAATAGGGTATTCAGAGATCAGTTGAATAAGTTTGTTCTTGTGTTCGTGGACGATATACTTGTTTATTCAAGGACAGAGGAAGAACACAAGGAATACTTGAGGATAGTGATGGAGGTGTTGAGAAAACACCAATTGAAAGCAAAGTTTTCTAAGTGTCACTTCTGGAGGAGGGAAGTGAGATTCTTGGGCCATGTTGTTTCAAAGAATGGTATTGCCGTGGACCCTGCGAAGGTGGCTACGGTACAAGATTGGTCTATGCCCAAGAATGCAACGGACATAAGAAGTTTCTTGGGATTAGCTGAATATTACCTTAAGTTTATCCAAGACTTCTCCAAGATAGCGGCACCGTTGACTCAGTTGACCAAGAAGAATCAAGCTTTCATTTGGGACGAAAAGTGTGAGAATGCATTCAAGAGTCTAAAGGACAAGTTGACATGTGCACCAGTGTTAGTCATTCCTAAGGGGAATGAAGAGATGACGGTATACACGGACGCCTGTCGTATCAGACTAGGTTCTGTGTTGATGCAAGGAGGTAGGGTTGTAGCTTATGCTAGTCGGCAACTGAAACCGCATGAGAAAATATACCCATGATTTGGAATTAGCAGCGATCATATTTGCGTTGAAGATGTGGAGACATTATCTCTTGGGAGAAAGATTCGAGTTGTTTACCGATCATAAATCGTTAAAGTATCTTTTCTCTCAGAAGGATCTAAATCTCCAATAGCAAAGGTGGTTAGAATTCTTGGCATCCTATGATTTCGACATCGCATACACACCAGGAAAAGGCAATGCGGTAGCTGATGCATTGAGTAGAAGACATGCCAGTTTAGGGGCTCTGTTTCTAGAATGGAAGCAACTGGAGTACATCGCTGGGTATGATTTCAGACCAAAGTATGAATTGGATCCACAAGTATTAGCAAGTTTGATGATCAGACCCACTTTGATTGAGCGGATTGGTTCCAGCCAGAGGGACGATCCTAACTTATTAGAAATCATCTCCAAGTTAGAGATGGGTATTGATAAGGAGATGAATAAGTATGGGCTTGATCAAGATGGATGGCTTAGAAAGAATGGAAGACTAGTTGTACCCAATGTCAATGAATTGAGGGATGAAGTGCTTAGAGAATGTCATCACTCAAAACTGACTATACACCCCAGTGGTAACAAAATGTATCGAGACATGAAGCAGACCTACTATGGGAAGGGATGAAAAGAGACGTTGGGAAGTTTATATCCAAATGCATGAATTGCCAGCTAGTTAAAGCTGAGCAAAAGAAAACTAGTGGTTTGTTGCAACCATTAAAAGTTCTAGAATGGAAATGGTAACAAGTCTCAATGGATTTCATTGATGGGTTACCATGAACTAGGTTGGGCCATGATAGCATTTGGGTGATTGTGGACCGATTGACCAAGAGTGCAAGATTTATACCCGTCAAGCCGAACAGAACGACAACTAAGTTAGCTGAGTTATATATGAAATGGGTAGTGAGATTTCATGGAATACCTAAAAGCATTGTGAGTGACTGAGATCCGTTGTTCACTAGTGGATTTTGGAAGAGCTTACAAGAGGCGTTAGGATTAGAATTACATCTCAGTACCGCGTATCATCCTCAAACCAGATCCGTTGTTCACTAGTGGATTTTGGAAGAGCTTACAAGAGGCGTTAGGATTAGAATTACATCTCAGTACCGCGTATCATCCTCAAACCGATGGTTAAACAGAGAGGATGAATCATATGGGATGACCATTTACATCTAGTAGAGTTTTCCTATAATAACAGTTATCAATCTAGTATTGGTATGGCTCCATTTTAAGCTTTGTATGGAAGACCGTGTAACTCATCCTCATGTTGGTTAGAAATTGGTGAGAGGTTTGTGCTTGGACCAGATGTGATAAGAGAAACTTCAGACAAGATCAAGATTATTCAACAGCGAATAAAGGTTGCCGAAGATAGACAGAAGAGTTATGCGGATAAGAGGAGAAGAGAATTGAAATTCTACGTTGCCGACTTGGTGTTTGTCAAGATTTCTCCATTAAAGAGTGTGATACGATTTGGCAGGAGAGGCAAGTTAACACCAAGATTTGTTAGACCATTCCCAGTTCTCGAGCAAATTGGGAATTTGGCATATAAAGTTGAATTACCAGACAAGATGGCAGGAGTTCATAATGTATTTCATGTTTCCCAGTAAAGGAAGTTTGTGCACGACCCTAGTGTAGCTATTTCACCTGATCAGTTGGATGATATCGAGGTTGAACCCAAGGTGGTTAGAAACCGCATGCTTATGCGTATTGTTGGGAATGATACGAAGCAGCTTCGAAGGAAGGCGGTGAAATTAGTCAAAGTTCAGTGGAGTGGTGTGGTCATGGGGAAGACTGTACTTGGGAAATAGAAGAGAACATAACGAGGAAGTATCCAGGACTCTTTGCCTGGTAAGGTTTTTATATCGGTATAGTACTCACTTATTAGTAAACCGCATGCTAGGATAGGCTTGTTATGTTGTTTTGTATGCTTTGTTGTTTTGTTAATGGTTGATAGGCATGCGGGATCCTTTGCTTGTTTCTTAGTTAAGGAATTTCGGGGGCGAAATTTCGTAAGGGGAGGAGGGGGGGATGTAACGACTTGCATTCTACGCATAAGAGGATCGTAGAATATTTATTTTTTTCTCATGTGAAGTTGTATGGTCATGCAACTTTGGGAGACGACTATTGGGCTCATTTTCCATGTTCATGATTTTTGCCGATTTTTAAATGACCATTTTGCCTCCAGCTGATCTTGTTTAGGCCATAACTTTTGATTGGAAAGGAGTTTTGACTTGAAATAACTTCCATTAGGTCTGGATGATGGTTTACCTTTCCATAGAATGGTCATATGTGCAAAACGGACTTACCTTTTGAGAGATATGGCTGAATTAAGGTTTAGAAGGTGAAAAACAGCTTAATCGGACTTAACTGGGTAATTAACAGTTAGGCCCAGAGGGGGGTTTCGGGATTTGGAGTATTTATGGTTTAGAGAACACCCTTTTTTCATTTTTCAGCCACCACTTATCATCCCTCTCAACTAAGTAATGGCCTCCAACATCTAAAACACTTCTAAACCACTTTCTAATTGAAGATTTGGCTAAATTACATTAAATTGAAGGGGATTAGCATAGGATTGGGAATAGAGCTGTTGTATTGCTTTGGAAACAGTGCCATAATAGAGTTTATTTTAGATCTAAAGTTAATTTGTGGCCAAGGTGAGTGATTTGCGTAGTTCCTCACTAATTATGGTTAATTAGGGTGATTAGTGTTAATTAACAAAATTATGCATGTTAAAAATCTGGAAAAATATTTATAAATTTCGAAATATTGCTTTAGGCCTCTGTTAGAAAATTTGGTTAGTTTGGTTAAGTTTTGTTAATCATAACATTAGTTTTGCTTAAACATGCTTAAGGGAAAATATGGGATTTTGGCTATGTTTGATTCGTTTTAACCTATCAAATTATTGATTTGGTGTTTATGGTTAGTCCTCTATGTTTCTATGACTATTTGGAATGATTTGTGATTGTTTAGAGAAGTTAGATTGGTTGAAAACGCCGTCGAATGGCGTAAACAGGTCGCTAGACAAAGTGCAGGAAATGTGCAGAGATCGGATCGGATCCCCCGAGCCCCGAACTGACCAGCTCATGGATGGTGGCACTGCACCGACCCGCTCAACTGGGGAGCCATACGATCCGAACCGCTTTAGCTTGAGTACCACGAACCGTCTGGGAAAGCAAGTCATGAACTGTTGCTTCATCCGATCCGAACCCAATGGAGTTGGCACCACGACCCGATCCGTAGTGCTTGGGAAGGAGGACCGAACCAGAGGAGCTCTGCACGAACCGAACCGCCAGGAGATGTGACCCCGACCCGAACCGCTGGAGGAAGGACACCACGAACTGAACCGATCTAGAGAGGGTGCTACGAACCGATGGGAACACGAGCCTAGATGATGATGATCACGAACTGATTGAAGACCGATCCAGAGATGATGACCAAAACCCAAGATGAAAAGGTAGTCCAAGTAGGATGTTTGTACTCAGGATCCAGTTGGGAACCAACGGGTTAACTTCATGAGTTGGGCTTTGCTGCGGGACGTATGCTAAGGGGTTATCAATGTCTATAACTTTGGATCACTATGGAGTGCGGGGTATGTGGATGGATTCAGGGCCGCAGTGGCCTAGGTAGGACTATTGGCTATAGACTAGTGAGGTGGGTTCATTTGTAAGGATTTAGTCGTGACTCCATGGGGCAAGCTTGGTGGTAGCAATAGTTATACAAGTCGAACTCCGTCACTACCTCGATGGGTCTAATGATCAAAGTGGTGGATATCGCATGCTTTACTCATTGAGTGAGAGATGTGAGGATGGTTGCTATGATTGATTGTTTGCCACCACTATGTCATGCACACCCCCACCCCCGTATTCTTTACACCTTATGTTTAGTGGCACCTTAGAGTATTGAGCGATATGTTGTGCTAACTCTTTGGTTGTGGGTCCAAGTTCAGGTATGGTCTAGTATACCTGTTATGGTTTTGTTTTGCTGCTTATTGCTCATACCAGACTTTTGTCTGACCCAGAGTTTTACGTCTCTTCTTATTACTCTGGGTGCTCTTAAACGGGCAGACTAGAGACATGTTAGGTGGTATGCATGAGTAGCTGTACCGAAGACGAGCAGGAGGCTCCCACATATGATATATATATATAGATATTCTCCCTGTATCGCTGCTGGTCACTACTTTGGGAATTAGTAGTGTACATTTCCTTTACTTTGCTTTAGAGACAGTTTTCAAAAGATGTTATAATGATGATGTGGAACATAAGCTGTATTTGGATTTTCCGCTGCTATGATGTTTAGTTTTCCGAATATACACTGTCTTGCCTGTTTATATTGAAGTATGCTATTATTTTGTTTTATCCCATGCACTGTGAGACATTCTACAGGTACCTTGTTAGTTCAAATCCCTTACATTTCCTTTCTTTGACGACCGTCCCGTGCTGGTTGGACATCGACACAGTGCACTTTCATTGGAAATGTCGGCTGGTGCGGGGCGGGCCGTCACAATGGGAGAAGTAACATATTCTGCATACCCCTCACCCCCTATTTATAGTTTCCACCAACCCACTAATGGACCTCCCCAATTCATCCCATTTGGCTCTCCAAATCTGAACAACCAACTGAAAAACCTTAAAACAACGATTTCCCCCAAACTACTGAGCCAAATCCTTAATGTAACCACTCTACGGAAAGAACAACATCAATTCCTTTCCAATGGGATAGGTCTCACCCTCTGATTTGACCTTAGTCAGAAGTTATGCTCTGTACAAGACTGACAGGGGCAAAATGGTTACAAACAAAATCGATAAAAATTCTGAACATGTCTCACATCCCCATAAGCAACATATTAAAAAATGAGAATGATCCAACCCTCAGGGAATAAAATAAAAATATTTTACGATCTTTCGATACGTAAAATGCGGGCTATTACATTTTGGATCTAAAGTATTCTATAATAAATTAATTTTAATAGAGAATAATCACCGAAAAGAATAAAAATTTGAGAATAACGTCCTCTTTATTCTACAATTATTTCGGGTTGAAATTATTTATTAAATGACTTTGATGATTTTAAACCGAATTAAATCATATTTTCTTCTTGGGAAATTCATAAAATATTCATAGATGATCGAAAAATTAAGAAACTAAGAAATCACCTCCAAAATTATTTTAAGCATGTAATATTAAATTTTCAGAGCATTTGAAGATGTCAAACATTAAATTTTATCCGAAACCTATGGTGTTTGATTAGAGTCGGTGTAACACCCTACCTCCGTTAAGGTCACTCACAAAGTGAATGCCTTAACTTCGGTGGATCGTTTTTGGTAAAAGATGCAGGTAAATTACAAGATAGACAAATAAAGCAACAGAAAATAAAGTCATTTTATAAACAAAGTGATTCAGTCAAGCTTTTACAACAATTGTCTCAATCATACTTAGAAATAATACATAGAACTTCTGTCTTGATTCAAAAGCTTCCAAGTATAAAAGAAGCATAAAAATAACAATGATATTCCTCAATAAAGCATGAACCAGCCATAGCAGTGGAAGAGAGAGTCCAAAGCAATACATCGACTATCTCCGAGCTTGGAAGGAAAACTAAGCTAAGTGGTAACATTTCCTCCCTGTGAACCTGGGGAGGGGGGGGGGGGAGGGGAACGGAAGAAAAGAGGCGAAAAAAACTAGGATATACATAAGTCTGGTAAGTCCAGTGACTTTCAGCATGTAAATAGGCAAAAGCATCATGACATGAATAAACTGAATATAAGAGAATGCCGTGATAACAAGGATAACAAGATAACATACGATTAACATAAATATGATAAGGCAAGATAAACTGAATGCACTTCTACTCTTTCTTTGCTTCACTACTACCCTTTTATTCTGATTTCTATATCTCTGCACCTCCTAACTAGTGTCCCAACTAGTAATCTATGTAAAATGATAATATGATAACATAATCCTAATCCCCGAATTTATGGTAGCCTTTAGGTGTACTTCTAGTACGAGGATCTTACCTCAATCAGCCTAATTGCCATGAAGATGTTAAATGCACCCTTACTACCCTATCGATCGGCTCGTACTTGTATTAATTTTCCTTCTGTCTATGTCAATCGGCCATCTCTTGCATGTAGATACCCTGTGCTGGTCCCACCATAAGGTGTATCAATCTTGATGATAGCAATTGTAACACCCCACCTCCGTTAAGGTCACTCACAAAGGGAATGCCTTAACTTTGATGGAGTGTTTTAGTAGACAGAACAGAAATTTACAAGACAGATAAAGCAGTACTTGAAAATTTTGTAACTTTATTACAACAGAAACAGAAATAAATTTGGTTACATCTTTTCAAATCACAATATCAGAATTCAAGTACAAAATATTGGTCTTGTACAAAAGCCTTCAGAATGCATATTTTTTAAAGTCATAATCCCCAGCATAAACTGCCATGGAATAATAGAGCCAAAGCCAAGCAATACTTCAAGTAGAGAGAATCTGAATCAAGCTCCTAGTTTCCACCCTAAGCACCTGGGGGGGGCGGAAAGAAAAGAGGCGAAACAAACTAGGTCAGACATTAGTCTGGTGAGTCCAGTGACTTTCCGTATATAAACAGATAATAGTATCATGACATGTAAATAAAACTGGATTAGAGATAACTGTACCAGGAATAGCAGGTTAACAGAATGATAGAGACTAAGCTAAGCTTCTTACTTAGTCTTTACTTCTCTGCACTAATACTAGTATAACAGGATTAGGTGTTACCCTAATGTCTAAACTGAAACAAAAACGGAAACAGAATAATCTCTACAGAAACATAATGCTAGTAGTGGACCTTTACCACCCGAACAGACAGAAGGTGCAGAAGCAGAATACTAATAATGGGCCTTCACCACCCAACTAATGGGCCTTTACCACCCCAACAGACAGAAGGTACGGAAACAGAATCGGAATCAGAGACGAAAACAGAATAATCCTTACGGAAAAAGATTGTTAGAATTAGGTGTACACTAGTAATGGGCCTTTACCACCCTAACAGATGGTACCACATAGAAACAGACAGGTGTTGCCACCAAACAGAAATAGACGGTACCAACAGAAACAGACAGAACTAAGTGTACCCTAAGTCCTACCCCTAAGCGATCTGTTCCCTAATACATAAATACCTTGTGTCGACCCCACGGTAGGGTGTATCACTCCCTAAAGTGGCAACCTATTGGCATAGACCTATTTACAGATGCCACAGTATCTTACATCCTCAGAGCAGACCGGATCCATGCACGCACATGACCCAGTTGGAACGCGCCATCAACATCCCTCGCCATTATCAGGATGAACCACTTATATTTAGTTCAGTAAGCGTGTACGGACCCCTACATAGAGTGGGGTCAAAATTTTGATACCAGAAAGGGTTACTGACTAATATGGGTCCTAACCAACTGATGACACAAGTATTTCCCCTCCTAACCTTGTGTCCCCAGACTAACAGATTTCAGATTAACTTGTTTACAGGTTTCAGACAAAGTTCAGGTTACTAGTTCACAGATCAGACAATCAAGTTAACAAGTTTTCAGACTAACAGATCATATACAAAGATTAACAAGTTCTTAGACTAACGGATCAGATATACAGATTAACAGACTTATAGATTGTTTTACCTAACTTTGTATTGGGCCTACAGATTCACAAAATGGGTTTATTAGATTTATCAGTCCAATTGATTTAACCCTATCCACCCAACATGTTTTAGGCATTATATTTATCCTAGATTTGCATTAATTAATTATTAATGCACAAACCTTTCACATTAGGTCGGTAGCTTGTGGCCGCTGGATATGCCGGGCGGTTCCGGGCTGACTTCTGCCACAAGTCAGACCTAACCTCGTGTCTAAGCATATTTTAGTTATGCCTACAACCTCTCACTTTAGACTGACAGTTTGCGGTCGCTGGTTAAGCCGGTTGGTTCCGGGTAGGCTTCCACCACAAACGGAGTCTAACCTCGTGTCATAGCCAATTTATTCCAATACAGATTATACAGATATCAGACTAATTTATTTCCATTTAACAGATTAAACTTCTTCACAAATTACGGCAGATTATCAAAAGTTCTATTAACATGTTTTGCTCAATTTTAGATCGAGCCTCTAATTTATAATTATTCAGCTTTCAACAGATTAAGCAATTGAACAGATTTAGCAGATAACCATTTTAGCAGACTTGGCAAATTCAGCAGATTTGGCAGATTAAGCTATTCAACAGATTAAGCAGATAACAGATTTAGCAGATTAGGCAATTCAACAGATTAAGCAAATAACAGATTAGAAGATTGGGCAATTCAGCAGATTTAACGGATTAAATATTTCTTAAAGTTCTATTTACATATCTTGCCTAAACTTACATGCCAAAATCATGGTCATAAGTCATAATATGACATGTGCCCTAAATTTTAATTAAATTTTGCACAATACAGAATATTCTCTAAAAAGTCCCAAACAATATGAATTATGCCAAATTATAGCCTATGATGCCAAATATCTTAAAATCCATATTTAGGCGCTTTCACATTAATAGTTAACCTATTTTAGTATAGATCTTTACGCCTAAGTCACATATATCTTTTTTTTTCTCTTTTCAAGTCATAGGTCATGATATACAATATGCCCCAAAATCTAGATCTTAAATTTTAATCATGTATTAAGTCCTCAAAATCAGATCTTGCATTATAGTATACATTATATTCCAAATCCCAAGTCATATGCTATCATATAATAATTCTTCTTCCAAATCACGGTCTTTTATAGATAGTATGCACTGATTCTAGATCTTAATTTACAACTTATGTTCTTTTCTCAAATCAGTCACAGATCAGTCATGTCCAATTATGCAATATTCACTATTTTTCCCAAAATTAGTGTTCATGCGTTAATCTCTTATGAGATTTGGCGCAGGCTCGTAGTAGATGGCTATAGAATAGAAAGAAAAAGGAGATGCAGAATAGTCACAGAAAAACAGATCTGACAAATAAGAATATGCATAACCTCAGATTCATATTTATAATCATGCCAAGATCATAATAAAAGTTTATATTTGAAAATAACTGTACTCACAAAAAGGGAACGATTCTTGTATTCTAGAATCTGTGTTCTGACACTGAATAGCGCTCCTCTGATGTAGACTAGTTGTTCTTTTAATCCTATTCAGTTTGGAAGAAGATGCACTAGATTTATCCTAGGTTTCAGCAAACTAGCAATGCCATTATTTTATTTTTAATTAGAATAGAGGCAGAGTATAGACAATGAAATTGTGTGGAGAGAAATATGGGTTTGGGGGTGTTTAAATAGGTTAGAGCTCATGAATCCGGTCAGAAAGGCGTCCAGGTGTAGAAAAATGGATATGTCTACAGATCTGGAAAAAAAGGGGGGGGTCGACCCTAGTGTCGACCTGTTTAGCCAGGTTGACCCCCATGTCGACCCTAGTGTCGACCTGTGCCCTGGGCGGGAATTTTCCCACTCAGCCCGGGTGTCTATTTTTGAATTTCGAATCTGAATTTTGAATTTTCGAGCTGGTTTTAACTGAAACTTTTGAAGGCCATACCTTCTTCATACGTGGTCCGATTTATGCAAACTTGGACTTTATTCTAGGCAAAATTTCGAGACGAACGTAATGGCGTAACCCATTTTCCATAATTATTTTATTACAATTTAATTATTCTCTGATTTGTTACTTTTATGTTCATAGACGATACAGGGTGTTACAGCAACCTGACACGATTCAAGATGCACAGTGTATAACTACAGGTACCCAGTGCCTGCTTTTTCACACAATGGAGTACGTGCACGCCCGTAATCTGTCGGAACCTACACTGACGTACCCCCTGCCGCTGCTTTGACCGCTTATAATCAGTCCAGTAATCGTGTCTCACCCTGCCTAGTTTCAGGATACCTTGATACATCCATGTGGGTTACTGCTGGAATGGGTCCCTATTACTAGGGTTTCTTACTGGTTAAGTTTGTGAGCCTATATTTACTAATATTACCCACCAACCCAATATGTACTTAACCCTCCCACTGATTCAAACATGTTTACTTAATGGTTAAGTTTGTGGGCCTATATTTACTAATATTACTGTAACAACCCGTATTTTTGAATAACATGTTATAACATAAATCAAGGCAGAATTAAACTGTAAAATCTGAATCAAGGGAAACGGGCTGTGCCATTGCGTTCGTCTCGGAAAAATACGCGAAATAGAGTCCAAGTTTTCGAAAATCGGAGTCCGTATGACCGAGATATGGCCTCGCGAAGTTTCACGAAAAATTCAAATTCAAAACAGATTCGAATTTCAGAAAATTCAGGGTAGGCGGGAAAAATCCCGCCCAGACCAGGTCGACCTGGGGGTCGACCTGGGAGTCGACCTGGGGGGGCCAGGTCGACTGGGGAGTCGACCCCAGGGTCGACCTGGGGGTCGACCTGCCTGGTCGGACCCAGGCAACCAGGTGCACCATTTTGGTTGTTTTGACCTGTTTTGGAGGCTAGTGACGGGATTTGATGGCTCTGATTGAATCTAGGGTTAATCCTAAGGCTAATACTATCCTAATCTTCTATAAAAAGGCCCCTAAACCTAGCCTAAATCACCATTATTCAATCCTACAACTAAACTATGTCAAATTTGTTCCTTTCATGGCCTCCACTCTCATGCTAAAATTCCTAAGTTTATTTATATGAGAGATTTTGAGTTCATACAAGTGTTTTCAAACTTGTATGAGTATTCTTAGTTTGCATTCAAGTCAAGTTGCAACATTTCTATTTCAAAGCAAGGGTTTTTATTGATTTGGCTCAAGGGTTTTTCATTGGAGCATTCATATTTGGGTCTTTTTGGTGATTGCATAAGGGCTTCGTCTCAATCTTTATAATAAATATTCATTTGTGTCTTCATAGCATTGTAAGCCCTTTTCTACTTTCTTTTTATTGAACTCTAAAGTTAAATGAATGATGTAAGTTTGGGGTTGATCATTATGATATGCAAGTTTGGTTGATCATTATGCTATGCAAGTTGGTTTAATCATTATGTATGACACATGTTGCTATGTTATGCAAGTTAAACTTGATGTTGTGAGCATAAAGCTCCAAGCTTTATATTAAAGATTGCATTTTGGCAACATGAAAGTTATCATATCCCTTATGATAACTTGCATGTGAGGCTAAATGCGAACTTCTAGCAACTTCTACATGTCATTTATCACCATGTATCACTCATATGCTAAGTTTGGTTTTATGCATGCTTTTGAGGCCTAATGATGCAATATGCAAGTGTATGAACATATGTACATTTCATATGCCACCATGATAAACTTGTGGCTTCAACACCTTTTTGTCATGATTATGCCAAGTTCCCTATTTTATCCTTTATGCGTTGATACGATTATGCAAACGATGGGATTACGTTGGGGTTGGGTAACATTATGACATAAACATGGTTTTTATAACATGACGTGATATGTTAACTTGTAATTATGTTTTGGAAACATAATGGACATGACACTTAGAAAATATGAGTGTGGCCAACTCGAAGTTGGGTTGAGTTTGTAGCATAAATCTACCCGGACCCGCCCGGCTTAACTAGTGGCTACAAACAATAGGACCCAATGTGAGAAGTTGGTCATGTTGTGCTCGAACCCGAGGTTAGACCAAGTTGTGGTGTAAAGCTACCCGGACCCGCCCAGCTTAACTAGTAACCACAACAAGGTCTAATGTGAGAGGTTAAAGCACATTAAATTAATTAAAGCCTCCTGATTAGGGTTAAGTCATGGTCCACTTAATACTTAACCAATTTGGGCTTGATGGGTTAATCGGGGTTAAGTCATGAACCTGGGGTACACTTAACCAACTTAATCCACGTTTGGATCGGGTTAACCATATTTAACCCGTTAAGAAACCCTAGTTGTGTGGTCCTTTTCAGCCGTAACCCTCTTGATAGTATCATAAGACCCTAGGACTAGGCTAGGGTGGGGCACGATTACTGGGCTGACATGTAAGCGACCAAAACGACGGCTGAGTAGCTACGCCGGTGTAGGTCCAGGCGGACTATGGTCGTGCACATAGTCCGGAGTTGGAAAATCAGGCACGGGTACCAGTAGATCTAGGCTGCGCATACTTGATTGGTGTCCGAGGTTGACACCCTAGGACTTGATACACCATAGGGTGGCCCTAGCGCAGTTTAACTACATTGCATGTTTGGGTCGTATGACACCGACACTTGACGAGTTAGGATTGTAGGGAGCCGATCAACTAGACCGTGTAGTTGGACCTTGATTTAGGTCACCTCATGATATTGGGCCAAGCTTGGGCCAAGGGATCAATTCTTGTTTTACTTGACATGTTAGAATGCTAGTACACCCGTGGTGCAAAACTTAACCTTGATTATGCGATGACACCTTTTTCTATCTTGTTAGTTAATCACCATGCCAGTATGTTGTTATCCTTATGTTCATCTCAGCTTCTCATACCAGTTAACTTTACTAGTTCATGGACAGATAGTAGTAGGGCTTACCAGTCTTTTTGACTGACCTGTTTTCTTTTGCCTCTTTTCTTCCGTTTCCCCCCCTCAGGTTCTCAGGGTGGGAACATTGGAGCTTAGCTTGGATCTTTACAGCTTGCTTACTGGATTTGCTCATGTACGGTTTTGGACATTGAGCTAGCTATGGTTTATCACTTCACTTTAGGGATAGTACTTTATGTATTTCAGTTTTTCAGTTTATGCTTTTCTCTAGACTTTGTTTGTTTGAAAATAATGACTAAGTACTTTGTTGTAACTTAACTATGGTTTTGGAAATGCAAGTTTTATCCGCTGCTTTATTACTCTGTTTTACTTATATGTTCTGTCTTGTGATATCTGCATGCATGTTTACCTTGTTTAACGCCCCTCCAAAGCCAGTGTGCTTGCAAGAGTTACCCTGGCGGAGGTGGGGTGTTACATTTGGTATCAGAGCATAAGGTTTACAAGATTTGAGCAAAAGTGTTTTTAAAACTTACCTTTTGAAAAACTATTTTCAAAACCAATTAAGTATTTTCCAAGAAAAGTCTAGTTATTTTAAAAGGCTATTCCCCAAAAGCCATAGCACTATCCTTCGTTTCTTCGTTCTGAATCTATCTTTTTCCTTTTTCAGTATGGCCGATCTTAACCTTCCCGAGGGAGTGACCATTCCCGAATGGTTCCGGAGGTACTTGGAAGCTAGGCCCAGCGATGTGGGCCCAGCAAATACCCCCAATATAAATGAGGTTCCTCCTCCTCCTCCTCGTCCTCAGAATCCGCAAGCAGATTTCGCTAAGATTTGCAAAGACTTCAAGGCGATGGGTGGCAAGAACTTTATTGGGACGGAGACTTTTGTGGAGGCACGAAATTGGTTGAAAGAAACCGAAGATCTTTTCGCTATCTTTGATGTGCAAGATCATAGAAGGGTTTTATTGGCAGCATGGTTATTAAAAGAAGAAGCTGCTTATTGGTGGGAGGTCACCAATGCTACGAGGCCCATAGAGACTTGGGCCGACTTTAGGACAAGATTTGGGCTTAAGTTTCTATCATCAGCTGAGGCGAATTTGCAATTGGAGAAGTTTATATCTTTGAAGCAAGGGGACATGACAGTGAGGGAGTACATGAATGAGTTCAACAAGCTCGCCCGATTCGGTTTGGACATGGTTAATACCCCCCCCCCAGAAGAAGGCTTTACGCTTTGCACGAGGGTTGAATGAGCCATTACAAGGTTTAGCCCTATCTCATATACCCATGGGGGCCACTTTTGAAGGACTAGTAGACATGGCATTGCTTCAAGGAGACAATAAGAATGACAAGAAAGAAGTCAAGCCTAATGAGACTCAAGCTAAGAAGACAGACTCCAAGTGGGGAGGAAATCAGAGCAATCATAACAACAAGAACAACAAGAACAACAAGGGAAACAAGGCTAAGGCAAAGGACCCAAGAAAATGCAACTACTATGGGATTGTTGGGCACATAGCTAAAGACTGTAGAAAGAAGAAGAGGAAGACGGGCGAATGCTTTCATTGTGGAGAGACCGGACATTGTAGCAAGGATTGCCCCAAGAAGTAAGGACAGAATCAACGCGCAGGACCTTCTGGAGGGCAAGTGCATGCTCTCAATGCTGCTCCAGTTCAGGACCGAGGTAGTATTTCTGTAGTAAGTCTTGTTTATATTTCTGATTATCCTGTTCGCACCTTATTTGATTCTGGCGCATCGCATAGTTTTATTTCTTCTGACATTGTTGAAAGTTTGCACCTAAGTACTAGCCTAGTTGAGGATCCCGTTTGTGTTTCAAATCCAATTGGGGGTTCCGCCCATCTATCTATGATCTGTGTGGATTTGAAGATTTCTATCTTGACCGTAGAATTCACGTGTAATGCTTATGTTCTCGGGTTCACGGAATACAGGTTGATCTTGGGCATGGATTGGTTGTCCAGTTATGGAGCCATCCTCGATTGTGAGCATAGGGTGGTGAGGCTCATGACTCGCCTCGGTAATACCCTAGAAATTTCTTGTAACCCTAGAGGTCCCGTCATGTTATGTTATCTTGAATCTCTCGACTCGTCCATCGATGATCTGCAATCTGTAAGGGTGGTCCGAGACTATCCTAATGTCTTTGAAGAAGTTAAGGGGTTACCCCCTAAATGAGAGATAGATTTCCGCATTTATCTAGTCGATAATGCCAAGCCAGTATCATTGCCTGTTAGGCACATGGCCCCCCGTGAAAGAAGGGAGCTCAGTAAGCAGATCAAGGAGCTGCTTGAAAATTTTTTTATTAGACGAAGCATTTCTGAATGGGGTGCTCCGGTGGTATTCGCTACTAAGGCGGATGGTTCGCTTCGTCTATGTGTTGATTATCGAGAGTTGAACAAGCTGACAAAGAAGAATAAGCACCCTTTACCGAGGATTGATGATCTCTTTGATCAGCTGGTTGGCGCTTCTGTTTTCTCTCAGCTCGATCTAGCCAACGGATTCCATCAGCTTAGAGTAGCTGAGGATAGTATTGATAAAACTGCGTTTAGGACTCTGGATGGATTATTTGAATGGCTTGTCATGCCATTCGGTTTGACTAATGCACCCGCCTACTTCGTAGATTTGATGAGTAGGGTGTTCAGGGAGTTCCTTAACAAGTTTGTTGTTGTCTTCGTGGATGATATTCTGATCTTCTCAAAGGATGAGGAAGAGCATGCTAGGCATCTCAAGGAAGTGATGGATACGCTTAGAGCGCATCAGTTGAAAGCCAAGTTCTCCAAATGTCATTTTTGGAGAAGGGAAGTTCGGTTTCTTGGACATATAGTTTCTAAGCAAGGCATAGCGGTGGATCCCGCGAAAGTGGTTGTGGTTCAAGATTGGAAGACTCCTAGGAATGCAACCGAGGTAAGAAGCTTTCTCGGTCTGGCGGGCTACTATAGGAAGTTCATCAGGGACTTCGCTAAGATTTCGGCCCCTCTTACTAAGCTGACGAAGAAGAACTTAGTCTTTGCATGGGACTTGGAGTGTGAGCTTTCTTTTCAAAGGCTCAAGAGAGCCCTTACCTCAGCCCCAGTTTTGGCATTACCCGATAGTGGTAAGATGTTTACCGTGTACACAGATGCATGTGGCACGGGGTTAGGAGCTGTTCTGATGCAAGAGGGAAGAGTGATATGTTATGGGGGTAGACAACTTAAAGTTCATGAGAAGAGCTATCCCACTCATGATTTGGAGTTAGCAGCAATCATCTTTGCACTCAAATCCTGGCGCCACTATCTTCTAGGCGAAAGGTTTGAGTTGTATACTGATCACAAGTCACTCAAATACCTCTTCTCGCAAAAAGATCTGAATCTAAGGCAACAAAGGTGGATGGAATTCTTGGCATCTTATGACTTAGAGATAGCTTATACCCCTAGCAAGGGTAATGTTGTGGCGGATGCACTAAGCAGAAGGAGGTTGACTTTGAGCCCCTTGTTCATTGAGATGAAGAACTTAGAATTCTTGGCGACCTTTGATTTCACGACGACTGTTGAGTCGATGACGGGTTCTTTAGCATCCCTTGAGCTTAGACCCACACTTCTTGATCAAGTTGGTGCTTCACAGAAGGAAGATCCGCAAATAGTCGAAGTTATGGACAAGTTGATTCGTGGTGAGACGTCTAGTCACCTTTCCAGATATACTATTGATGATAAAGGATGGCTAAGGTGTGATGGGAGATTATGTGTTCCTCGAGTGGGAGATTTAGTCCATAGAGTTCTTGAAGAAGCGCATCACTCGAAGATGACTATACATCCTGGAGGGGACAAGATGTATAGAGATATGAAACGCATTTTCTTTTGGGATGGAATGAAGAAGGACGTGGTAGAGTATGTTTCAAAGTGCATGGTGTGCCAACAAGTGAAAGCCGAGTCAAAGAAACCAGGTGGGCTATTACATCCATTGGAGGTCCCGCAATGGAAGTGGGAGAGTATTTCTATGGATTTTGTGGATGGATTGCCTAGGTCGAGGAGAGGGAACACAAGCATATGGGTCATAGTTGACAGACTTACGAAGAGTGCTCACTTCATCCCAGTAAAGAGCAAGAGGACCGCATCAGGGATGGCATCTATTTATCTCCGAGAGATAGTGCGGTTGCATGGAGTTCCTTCTAGCATAGTTAGCGATCGTGACCCGATTTTCACCAGCCAGTTCTGGAATAGTTTGCAAGAAGCGATGGGCACGCGATTGAATCTGAGTACAGCCTATCACCCCCAGACAGATGGCCAAACCGAAAGGGTGAATAGAGTGCTAGAAGATCTCTTGAGGCTTTGTGTTCTCGACTTCGGTGGTACTTGGGAAGACCACCTTCCTCTTGTAGAGTTTGCGTATAATAATAGCTATCAAGCCAGCATAGGGATGGCACCATTTGAAGCTTTGTATGGGAGGCCGTGTAGGTCACCATCTTGTTGGTGGGAGACAACAGATAGGCTTATACTTGGGCTCGATATGATACGGGACACATCCGAGAAAGTTGAATTAGTGAGAAGAAGGATGAAAGCGGCCCAGGATAGACAGAAATCCTATGCTTACAAGCGAAGGACAGATTTGGAATTTGAAGTGGGAGACATGGTTTTCGTGAAGGTTTCTCCTTTGCGAAATGTGGTACGTTTTGGAGCAGTGGGGAAGCTGGCACCAAGGTTCGTAGGACCTTTCCCTATCATAGAGAGAATTGGAAAGATGGCTTATAAGGTGGAATTGCCCGAAAAGCTAGCCGGAGTGCATAATGTCTTTCATGTCTCGCATCTCCGAAAGTGCCTACATGAATCCGCTGGGGTGGTTAAACCAAGCATTCTAGAAGACATTGAGGTAGAGAAAGAAGCAACCTTGAGAAAAGCTCCGATTCATATCTTGGGAACAGAGATCAAGAAACTAAGGAATCGAGAAGTCAAATTGGTGAAAGTTCAGTGGGGTGAAGCCGACGAAGATGCAACTTGGGAAACCGAGGAGAAGATGCGTGGGCTTTATCCATTTCTTTTTGAGGGTACATTCTCGATCTCTTTTCCTAATTAATACATCTCTCTTTTGCTATCCATGTTTATCTTGTTTATCTTATTATCTCGTTAAACTTGTCATGAGGACCTTAGTTAGAAACCCTTTGGATGAAACATGTATTTGAAACATGTTATGCTTGATGGTTGCAAGTGGTTGTAAGTGTTTGCACGTGGATACTCATGGATGCATGATACACATTAGGCACTAAGATCGGCTCACACACTTTCATGTTGCATATGCATGAGTGCTTATACTTATTCATGGATGAAACTTGTTATGCTATCACGTGGATGTTGCATATGGATGAATGTTATGTGCACTCATGTAGAGATTATGAGTTATATTAGGAATTTGCATACATATGGACTCATTTCACTAACATACTTTGCATTAAGGAGGTTTACTGTATCAGTAACCGCCTGATTTTTGCATTAGATAAGTACATATACACACACCTTTGCATATGATCATACAGCATTTAGAATCCTTTAAGGACAATGACTACACGTGGATGATGTTTTGAGTAGATGGATGATGGATGGTAGGATACGTTCTTCCTAACTTGGAGATTTCGGGGACGAAATCCTTTAAGGAGGGGAGAATGTAACAACCCTTATTTTTGAATAACATGTTATAACATAAATCAAGGCAGAATTAAACTGTAAAATCTGAATCAAGGGAAACGGGCTATGCCATTGCGTTCGTCTCGGAAAAATACGCGAAATAGAGTCCGAGTTTTCGAAAATCGGAGTCCGTATGACCGAGATATGGCCTCGCGAAGTTTCACGAAAAATTCAAATTCAAAACAGATTCGAATTTCAGAAAATTCAGGGTAGGCGGGAAAAATCCCGCCCAGACCAGGTCGACCTGGGGGTCGACCTGGGAGTCGACCTGGGGGGACCAGGTCGACTGGGGAGTCGACCCCAGGGTCGACCTGGGGGTCGACCTGCCTGGTCGGACCCAGGCAACCAGGTGCACCATTTTGGCTGTTTTGACCTGTTTTGGAGGCTAGTGACGGGATTTGATGGCTCTGATTGAATCTAGGGTTAATCCTAAGGCTAATACTATCCTAATCTTCTATAAAAAGGCCCCTAAACCTAGCCTAAATCACCATTATTCAATTCTACAACTAAACTATGTCAAATTTGTTCCTTTCATGGCCTCCACTCTCATGCTAAAATTCCTAAGTTTATTTATATGAGAGATTTTGAGTTCATACAAGTGTTTTCAAACTTGTATGAGTGTTCTTAGTTTGCATTCAAGTCAAGTTGCAACATTTCTATTTCAAAGCAAGGGTTTTTATTGATTTGGCTCAAGGGTTTTTCATTGGAGCATTCATATTTGGGTCTTTTTGGTGATTGCATAAGGGCTTCGTCTCAATCTTTATAATAAATATTCATTTGTGTCTTCATAGCATTGTAAGCCCTTTTCTACTTTCTTTTTATTGAACTCTAAAGTTAAATGAATGATGCAAGTTTGGGGTTGATCATTATGATATGCAAGTTTGGTTGATCATTATGATATGCAAGTTTGGTTGATCATTATGCTATGCAAGTTGGTTTAATCATTATGTATGACACATGTTGCTATGTTATGCAAGTTAAACTTGATGTTGTGAGCATAAAGCTCCAAGCTTTATATTAAAGATTGCATTTTGTCAACATGAAAGTTATCATATCCCTTATGATAACTTGCATGTGAGGCTAAATGCGAACTTCTAGCAACTTCTACATGTCATTTATCACCATGTATCACTCATATGCTAAGTTTGGTTTTATGCATGCTTTTGAGGCCTAATGATGCAATATGCAAGTGTATGAACATATGTACATTTCATATGCCACCATGATAAACTTGTAGCTTCAACACCTTTTTGTCATGATTATGCCAAGTTCCCTATTTTATCCTTTATGCGTTGATACGATTATGCAAACGATGGGATTACGTTGGGGTTGGGTAACATTATGACATAAACATGGTTTTTATAACATGACGTGATATGTTAACTTGTAATTATGTTTTGGAAACATAATGGACATGACACTTTGAAAATATGAGTGTGGCCAACTCGAGGTTGGGTTGAGTTTGTAGCATAAATCTACCCGGACCCGCCCGGCTTAACTAGTGGCTACAAACAATAGGACCCAATGTGAGAAGTTGGTCATGTTGTGCTCGAACCCGAGGTTAGACCAAGTTGTGGTGTAAAGCTACCCGGACCCGCCCGGCTTAACTAGTAACCACAACAAGGTCTAATGTGAGAGGTTAAAGCACATTAAATTAATTAAAGCCTCCTGAATAGGGTTAAGTCATGGTCCACTTAATACTTAACCAATTTGGGCTTGATGGGTTAATCGGGGTTAAGTCATGAACCTGGGGTACACTTAACCAACTTAATCCACGTTTGGATCGGGTTAACCACATTTAACCCATTAAGAAACCCTAGTTGCGTGGTCCTTTTCAGCAGTAACCCTCTTGATTGTATCATAAGACCCTAGGACTAGGCTAGGGTGGGGCACGATTACTGGGCTGACATGCAAGCGACCAAAACGACGGCTGAGTAGGTACGCCGGTGTAGGTCCAGGCGGACTATGGTCGTGCACATAGTCCGGAGTTGGAAAATCAGGCACGGGTACCAGTAGATCTAGACTGTGCATACTTGATTGGTGTCCGAGGTTGACACCCTAGGACTTGATACACCATAGGGTGGACCTTGCGCAGTTTAGCTACATTGCATATTTGGGCCGTATGACACCGACACTTGACGAGTTAGGCTTGTAGGGAGCCGATCAACTAGACCGTGTAGTTGGACCTTGATTTAGGTCACCTCATGATATTGGGCCAAGCTTGGGCCAAGGGATCAATTCTTGTTTTACTTGACATGTTAGAATGCTAGTACACCCGTGGTGCAAAACTTAACCTTGATTATGCGATGACACCTTTATCTATCTTGTTAGTTAATCACCATGCCAGTATGTTGTTATCCTTATGTTCATCTCAGCTTCTCATACCAGTTAACTTTACTAGTTCATGGACAGATAGTAGTAGGGCTTACCAGTCTTTTTGACTGACCTGTTTTCTTTCGCCTCTTTTCTTCCGTTTCCCCCCTCAGGTTCTCAGGGTGGGAACATTGGAGCTTAGCTTGGATCTTTACAGCTTGCTTACTGGATTTGCTCATGTACGGTTTTGGACATTGAGCTAGCTATGGTTTATCACTTCACTTTGGGGATAGTACTTTATGTATTTCAGTTTTTCAGTTTATGCTTTTCTCTAGACTTTGTTTGTTGGAAAATAATGACTAAGTACTTTGTTGTAACTTAACTATGGTTTTGGAAATGCAAGTTTTATCCGCTGCTTTATTACTCTGTTTTACTTATATGTTCTGTCTTGTGATATCTGCATGCATGTTTACCTTGTTTAACGCCCCTCCAAAGCCAGTGTGCTTGCAAGAGTTACCCTGGCGGAGGTGGGGTGTTACAATTACCCACCAACCCGATATGTACTTAACCCTCCCACACATTATGTCATATTGGTTAAGTGTTGTCCATTCATGTTAACTTAACCCACCCACTCATCATGTCATGTTTTGGTTAAGTGTTTCTTATTAACCCTTCTCACTTGTCATGTTGGATTGGTTAAGTGTTTCTTATTAACTTAACCCCATTCATTCATCAAGTTATATTGGTTAAGTATTTCCCATTAACTTAACCCCATTCGTTCCTCAAGTTACATTGGTTAAGTGTTTCTTACTAACTTAACCCCATGCGTTCATCATGTCGTATTAGTTAAGTGTCATCAATCAATTCAAGTTAACTTAACCCACCCACTTGTAGTGTTACATTGGTTAAGTGTTGCCTTCTTGTGTTAACTTAACCCTTCCACGCATCCTGTTATATCGGTTAAGTGTTGCTCTCTTGTTTTAACTTAACCCTACCCATTCATAATGTTATATGGGTTAAGTGTTTCTTATTAACTTAACCCTACTCATTCATCATGTCATATTGGTTAAGTGTTTCTTATTAACTTAACCATTCTCATTCATCATGTTGTACTAGTTAACTTAACCCTGCTCACTTGTCTAATTAACATGTTATAACGGTTAAGTGTTCTAAATTTACTTAACCCCACCTTCATGTCTAATTAACATGTTATAATGGTTAAGTGTTCTAAATTTACTTAACCTTACCATTCTTAGCATGTCTGTTTAGTTGCATTAATTAATTTATTAATGCCCCAACCTCTCACATTAGAACTGTTGTTTGCGGTTGCTGGATGTGCCGGGCGGTTCCAGGCAGACTTCTACCGCAAACTCATTCTAACCTCGGGTTTTTGGCTAAATGCGCTAAACTCTCACATTAGATCTGTGTTGTTGCGGTTACTAGATGTGCCGGGCGGTTCCGAGCAGTTTTACACCGCAACTCAATCTAACCTCGGGTTAGGCATGTTTATCTTTTAGCATATTTACCATACATGTCTGAGTCTTGATTTTGTATGCTAATCATCCCAATTTCACAAAACTAGTCATGTTCCAATTCTCAAGTTATACCCCAACAAAGTTGATTGCAAGTTATGCCCCACAAATTCAAATTCAAGTTATTACTCAAAATATGTTACACCCAATTTTCCCAAATTTGCAATAATAGTCATGCCCCACAAATCACAATATAACACATGCCCTAAGGTTTAGTCATATTGCACCGTACAAAATATTATCCAAAAACCCCCAATCATGATTCATAGTATAAACTATGCCAAATTATAGCCTTTAATTACAGTGCATGTCAATTACCCAAAATCCCAATTTAGGCATGTCCACATTTAACAGTTATCCCTATCTTGCTATAGGTTCTCTTGCCTAAGCCATATATCACTATACACACTAATCTCCTTCATCGAAGTCATAAACTACCATATACAATATGCCCCAATTTTAGGTCTTAGACTACAACATGTACTATGCATTACATGTTTACAGTTCAGTTTACGCCCCAAACCCCAAGTCATATATCCAATATACTTTATTCCTCAAATCTCAAGTCATATGTTCGATACACTTTATGTTTTAAACACAACATGTGTAATGTCATCAAATTAGTTACAAATCAGTTATGCCCAATTATACATAATTTAATACTTTTCCCAATTTTAGCGCTGGCCATGTCCAAATCATATATTATGTCCAATTTTTCCCAACGTACGTTCATCTCTTATGAGATTTGGCTCAGGCCCGCAGTAGCCTGGCTATAAAAACAAAAAGGGAAGAAGAAAAGAAGGGACAAAGAATGGACATAATAATATCAGTGAGAAAGATCCAGTGGATATAGAAAGACAGATAGAAATAGCATAATCTCAGATTCAGGTTTATTACAATGTCAGAATCACAATTTTATTTCTGGAAGTAACATGAACTCACAAATTACAGAACAGTCTTGAATTCTGGGATCTAATTTATGAATTTGATTAGCTATTCCTTTGATGTAGACTTTGATTGTTAACTTGAAAAATCTAATTTGATTGGTTAAGGTGAAGGCTAGGTCACTTCAGGTTTTAGCAGCATATAAACACCTATGAATTCGTGTGGAGAAAACAATAGGTTTAGATGTCTTTTTATAGGTGTATAGGGAGATTTAGAGCCTTCAGATCAGTCTAGAAGTCAACAAAATCGCCCATAGCAGAATACCACGTCACATAGCGAATCAGAAAGCGACACGTGGTGAAACACGTCATTGGCCAGATCTGGGCCAAAAGGGGTCGACTCCCCAATAGGGGGGTCGACACCTATGTTGACACCCCTATAGGGGGGTCGACACCTATGTCAACTCCCTTTGGGGGGAGGGTCAACACCTCTGAGCGGGAAATTTCCCGCTCAGCCTGCTTTGACCCAAATTCAAGATTTAAACCCTGTTTTGACTTTTGGAATTATTTTATATGTATATATATATATACTTGCTTGGGCGTATACAAAATTCCAAGCTTTATAATTTCTTCATACAATGTCCGATTTAAGCAAACTCGGACTCTATCCCAAGCAGAATTCCGAGATGAACGTAATCGCGTAACCAGTTTCCCTTAATTCCTGCTTTTAAAATTAAGTACTCTTTAATTCGTTACTTTAATATTCACAGGAAATACGGGGTGTTACATTCTCCCCTCCTTTAAAGGATTTCGTTCCCGAAATCTCCAAGTCAAGGAGAATGTATCCTAACATCCAACATCCATCTACTCAACCATTCATTCACAGGCGTCCATTTTCCTTAAAACGATTTCTAATGCTTTCATGATCATATGCATAGTGTGTGTACATGTCCTTATCTAATGCAAAATCAGGCGGTCTACTGATTCAGTTGACCTCCTTAATGCGAATTATGTCAGTGCCATGAGTCCATCATGTATGCAATTTTTCCTAATTGTACTTTATAACTTCTACATAAGTGCACAATCATTCATACAAATGCAACATCCATATGATAACACATCAAGTTTCAATTCATATATATAAAATTTCACTCATGCGTATGCAATATGGAATGTAACACCCCGAATTTTCTGAGAATATTAAAATGAACAAATTCAAGAACACTTAATTTTTAGAAGAAGAATTAAGTGAAATGGGTTGCGCGGTTACGTTCGTCTCAAAATTTTGGTCAAGATAGACATTTGGTTTGCATAAAACGATACCTTATGAAGAAGTTATTAAGCCTTGAAGTTTGTATGCATATGAGAAAAATATATATAGATATATATAAAAATTAAATAAATATGCGAAAAAGTTCAAAACAGCAAATCGGGAGGGGGAATAACCGAACTGGCCCATTTTTTAGGTCGACCTGAGCTCTACTGGGTCGACTAGGGGTTGATTCAGGGTGTTTGGCTGTCAACCCGTGGGCCGATTCGCTCTAAGGCAGATGTGGCATCTGATTGGTTCTGATGGACTCCTTGCTGAGTCATTAGGGCTGATGTGGCTATTCTATCTTTTTTGAATGGCTTTGATTTGCTCTAGGTTAATCTGACGGTTCCTATTAAATCAAACTTCTATATAAGCAACCTAAATCTAAACCCTAAGCCACACAAAAATATTCCTAGAGGCGTCATGCCATCAATGGTGAACCTAGAATTGTCGTCATCTCTTTCAACTTAAATGCAAGATAGAAGCTACATCAAAGTCAAATTAATTCTAATCTAATTCAACTAAGAGAATTCAACGATCTACATTAAAGGCGAGCAATTCAGTTTCAGAATACGGATCCCTGAAATCAAGTTTTTCCTTTTGATTGTAAGTGTAGTTATCTTTCAGATGTGAATAAATTAAAGACATGATTTGTAATGAATTGTAAAATAGAATTGTATCAAGTTGTATGTGATGCTGATTCATGTTTATTCATGTCTATTCTATCATATATGCCTACGAACTATTGTGGTCTATCGAACCTATCATGTTATGTGGAAATTGGTGAGTAAACCTATAATGTTGGATTGGAATTTGGGAATGAAATTATCATATGTAAGTTTGGTGATATTATGATACATACAAGTTTTAGGCTAAGTCGTGTCGTTTATGCCTAATTGGTTAGAGCCATTATGCATACATGTTTAGATCTATGACCTTATATGTTTAGATCTACAACTTTATATGTTATATCCATATGCCTTTATGATAGATCTAATTTGCAAGTTCACCACTACATGCCAAGTTTAACTTGTATAGTTTTATGTAAATTCATATGCTTGCGGTTCATGTTGCATAGATCAAATTTGCAAGTTCATAGTTAAAAGTATATTGTTCTCTGCCAAATCCATGTGACATATGTGTAGTTAGATCCATACTTTTGTATGATGTTGGAATGTTGCAAAGTTCCTCTTTTCCCCTTTTTGTTTTATAAGTTAGGCTAAAATATCGAGCCTAACATTCTATGTAATTTTGCGAACGTACAACGGGGGTAACGTTGGGGAAAACATGAAATTACATGTAATTGGCATGTTTAACACATAAGCATGATAAGTGGAATGAAAATGGTATAATCTATATACCTAAAATTTTGAACGTGATTTAGAAGGAAAGTGGGCCATGACAATAATCGATTTATAATTTACATGTAAATATGTGACGGCAAGGAATTTCGCTCGGTCCGAACCAGTCGTTAAACCGACCCAGACCGTTCGAAACGCCCTATCGTTTGAGAACACGACAAATCAGAATGCATACAAAAGAACATTTCATTGTATATTACAACAATGCATCAGATTACAAGAATATACAGAGTATAAATGAATATTACACAGAAATATCAGAGATTTAAATTACATTTAAATACATAGCAGCGGAAAATAATACAATACACAACTAGAAGAGATATACGGATACAAAGCTTTCCGGATATCATTCCAGCTGTAAACCAGGATCCTGTGAATATAAATCTGCAAAACCCAAAACTACTAGCTGCCCGTGTCAAAATAGGGGCACCCAGAGTTTAGGTTAAAAACAATAAACTCCAGGTCAGTCATGTGACTGGTGTGAGAACTAAAACAGTTATTAATCTTTATTTTAAATCATTAGGTAAATCAAGGGACCACGCCGTATAACACGGAACGGGTTTCCTCCCAAGAATACCAGTGCATAAAACAAACAGCGCAATGCTAAATAAAGAAAAATGAAGCTATTATAAGACCCAGGTCCCATCACACAATGCAACACAGCCGAGGATAGGGTTTTCCCTTATAACAGCCAAAGAATTCTTGATACGGTTAAAACAAATCGTTTGATACTATTATAAGTGTATAGTGTATGAAACAACTTCAAATCATAAGTATCAATCATAGGCGGCATGAGCGTCCCATGCCACTATGTCGCCATATATAGGTTTACAAATAAAACCGCAAAGTCACGTATTTGGAAATTGGATTTCCGTCTATGAACCGAGGCAAAAGATAGTCCTCAACCGATTCGAGACAATCTAGCCCATGTCTCAGGATCAGAACGCATCAACCCTTTAGATCGTCAGGGCCGGTCCACCGATGTGGATTATTATGCCTGAACACTACGTTTCCCCACCCTATGGGGTGTAAGTGAGCCAACTAAATGACTCCATCGGTTCGAGAACGACCGATCAATCCGAGGCGCCTCGCAACAGCAACAACCACATAAGTCAAACTCGTCAGGGCGTGTAAAACCACTGACGCCACTTCTAGCTAGAAAGAAACGCAAGTCCTCCCTGGTGTCCTCTCCCGTTTTTGGTTCATACCGGGTGTGAAACTCGCGAAGTAAACGTTACACAAAGCTACGCCACAAAGGCCGTGCTTCGATCATCACCACAAGACTTTGCTTTTCAACAGAAGCCTCGATCAATTGCCACTTAGGCATGCCACACAGGCAATTCACTCCATGCGTTTGATATCCATCAATATATAACCCCTGAGCTCATACGTCTCAGAGAAGGGCGTTAAGCAAGAGAATAAATTCTCCGCCGCCAAACAGATATATATTTAATAGAGATCAATCACACGGACTAAAATCCAATGTCAGACACACAGTCCATTTACAAGTCCGTTCTGGGTCTGAACGAAACCGGAGGCACCTAGTACCCCGCATATCCATCGATCTCCAAGTACGTCTGGACGATCACTAACTGTTTCCATCTTCTTGGGTGTACAGCCCAATCAAGATCATCAGTAATTACCCAAACGACGTGAAGACTTCCGGTCTTCGACCATCGTCTTCATCTTCGACTTATCGTCGTATCAGTTATTCAGAATGGGATAAACCCGGTCTTCCCGAATAACTCGCGTATATTTTAAATAAGTGCTACACAAACACAACATACGCCTCATTCCAATTCATCAGTCACTAACCGTAAATTAATCAAGAGAATAATTCCCCAAATATTAACCCCGAAGGCCGAAACCAACATCAGATCCATATCCAGAAAACCATTCTGCTTAGCTAACCGACAGTTAGTTTCTGATTTCACATTCATAGGGAAAGGTTCCCATTAATTTTATCCAAGATAAATTCCTGAATTTGTTCCTTAATCTATTTTTGAATATCAATTCAAAACTAGTCGGAATTAGCGAACCTTACCGTAGTAATCATTGGTTTTAATTCCCCAATCCCAACCTATTCATCCCATGAAGTAAAACTGGTAATACTTCATATCTAACACCACGGTGTTATCGGTAAATTCAATTACCATTTCACGTTCAAATCTAATTAAAGATTTAACTATCGCCTGGAGCAAAACTGGTGATACTCCATTCTCGATGATTTCAATCTAATTAAAGATTCATTAAAACTCCACCTAGTTTTAATCTTTAACTGGGTTAAAGAATCAGTGTCATTTAAAACACAGTTCACGATAAACCCAAAATCACATTCCATTAATTATCGGGTTAAAGAACGAGTGTTGTTTAAAACACTATCCACGATAAACCCAAAAATCAATATCAATTCAATTCCAATTAAATATTATTTAATTGGTACACTTCATTAATTCTAAATAAAAAGATTTAATCTTTTCTCAACTGGGTTCAAGAACAGTGTTAGTGAAGACACCATTCACGATAAACCCAAATCACATTTGATATTCAATACAAGGCACTGAATAGAAAATATATCGGCTTATATTCAATATCAAATTCTACGATTAACAAATGTCGTATTGGAAATAACGATATAAATATCTATATCTTTCAAATTCCCATAACAATATCTGTATAATCACGAAATCCAATATCGAAATATTCCGAAGGCAATTTCGATTCAAATCCATTCCAATGCAATCATTGGAAATTTTGGTTATTTTCAAAACCATTTCAAATTCAATTTATTTATTTAAAAATAAATAGAATTATAATTCTAGTTCAAAACTAGTTCATTTCGATAAAAATCTATTTTTATCTTTTCAAATATGGAGTTTTTCATCCCAATTCTTTCTAAATCATTTCTTATGATTTTACACAAATTATTACTATTTTTAATAATTTTATCAAGGCCCGTACAGTCGATTTCCATCAATGGCCATTGGACTGCACTTATAGCGACCTTTTTCAAATTTGATTTGGACATAATTCCAAATCCAGCCGTTAGATTTCTAATTTCTAATATTCGTTAGAAAGCTCTTTTCGATACGAACCCAACGGTTCCGGTTTTAGGAGAATCCGACGGTCGGATCTCCCGTAATATTCGTTCGAAGTCAATGGTCGAAATTCGCGAACTGCCGCGGCGCGGCGCGTTCTATTCAGGCCATTATATTATATATATATAATGTATATAATACATATATCGTCGATTTCTATTTAAAACGAATTTTATAAATAGTTTAAAATTCATTTCAAAAGCAATTTCAACTTCCATTTCAATTCAAATCAAAATTGAATTCTTCTTTACAAATTCGTTTTAAAATTCATTTCTATTCAATTCGAATTTCAATTCAATTTGAATTCATTTCAATTCGCTTTCAATTCAATTTGAATTCGTTTTCAATTCCTTTCAAAATCGTTTTCAATTCAATTCATTTCGAAATCGTTTTCAATTCAATTCATTTCGAAATCGTTTTCAATTCAATTCATTTCGAAATCGTTTTCAATTCAATTCATTTCGAAATCGTTTTCAATTCAATTCATTTCGAAATCGTTTTTAATTCAATTCATTTCGAAATCGTTTAAAATCGATATAAATATCGTTCACGTCAAAATGGCGTCAATCTAATCAACACGGCTTCATAAATTTCTATTTTCAAATATTCTATTTCAAATATTTCTTTTTCAAAATAGTTGTTATTATCAAAATATTTCGTTCAACACATGACCAATCTCAATGGATGAGTACTGTCAACACATGAACCTTTATTTTATATTATTCTTTGTTTTTCAAATTGGAATGAGGCCTAATCAATTACCATATAAAATTAATTACATGGATTTTCATACAACACATGTATATAATAGCATTGAAAATAATCAACCATCAACCAAAGTGCACTACACTGTATAGCATCAAATATAGATATTCAATGCTTATAACAGCCTGTCAATCAATCGATCGACATATTTAATCAATCAGGATGAGTGAACTTCAAATTTCATCCCAACACCCGTGTGGGGTTTCAAACAATCAAACACATATTTTATTTGTGCTGTTGGGCGATGTGTAAAATTTATCGACCCAATCAATGTCCTTCAAATAGGTGTTCATAAACAAACCGTCTGGTTTGTAAATGAATATTTATTTATTCACATTCACGTTAAAAATTATATTTTTAACGACAAAACATTTTATTCCAACATATGAATTTCTATTCAGTTCATTCTTTAAATAAAATGATAATTTTATTTTTCTAACTTATTTTAGAAAATTTCGGCGGCATAACGGCACGATGCTAGAAACGGGACAAGGCCTAGCCTTATCCCCGGTCTAGTGAAGGCCCACGCCATTCACACATCAATCAATCCATTTAATTTCACCAAACAATTCAATTTCAATCAAATAATCTAACTAATCTATGCAACCAAACAAACAAGTCCATGGTCTGTGGACGATTGTGTCGGGTGCTACTAAGCACCGTCTGCATCCTAGTATATATATATAACTAGAAAATAAATAGAAGTTTGAGAAATTCTCACCGAGGGTTCCACTCGACCGCGCTTTGCTTTTGAACTGCTGAACATCTGGATTTGTTTGCAATTCCAATGTAGTTCTTTTCCACGCTGTTCATAATAAAAACTATATTTTTATTATTTCATTTCAATAAATAAAAATCATATTTTTATTTCTACTTCATATATATTTTCGACGCTTCATTCTATATAAAAATTATATTTTTATATTTCTACTTCATATACAAAGATCGAATTTTTATATCATTGCTATAAAAATCACATTTTTATTTCAACACATACATAATAAAAATCATATCTTTGTACTTTCTATAATGTAAAAATCATATTTTTATATCTCCTACCTAATAAAGATCGAATTTTTATTATCTATTTTATATAAAAATTATATTTTTAACCTTTATATATTATAAAAATATAGTCTTTCTTCGTTTTAAAAATCAAAATTTTATATCGATGTTCATTTTAAAAAAAAACAAAGCTTTATCTTCATATAAATCCTAACTTAACATCATTAAAAATTAGAATTTATAACGAAAAAAAATCAGAGTTTTTATAAGGTTAAATACATATAAAATCTGGTTATTCGAATTTAAACGAATTAAACAACAACAAAAAAAACTCACCTCTCTCTTTTCTTTTCGCTGTTTTCGCTTGCGGGGGCCCCACGTCACAGGAAGGAGGAGGACGGGTGCTGAAGGGGGCGTCGGCTAGGCAGGGGTCGAGCAAAGCGGTGGCGGGCGGCACGATTTGGAAAACTAGGGTTTGGGGAAGTCGCGTTTGAGAAGGGGGGAGGTGACGGCGCGTTGACTGGGCAGTGGAGGTGGGGGGTTTACGGCGGAGGAGGACCGGTTTTGAGGGGGGGCGATTTCCTGTCGGCGACGGTGGAGGGTGAACATCGGAGGTTTTTTTTTCCTGAGTAATGAAATCGACGAGGGAAGGAAAGTAAAGGGGGAGGGGGGTCTTTGTAAAAGTAATTTTATATTTTAATTTATATATATTTTTCGAAAAGGGTTGACTTTATCTCCGAACTGCAAACGAGGTCCAACGACTGTCATCCATAGCTAACTACCCCCATTCCGAACACAATGGGATATGTATCGTAGGCTGATTCGACTGTTTGAATCAGTTTTCGTCCAAATCAACATATAACTCTATATATTGAATTTGAACGCGCATTTCAATTCGCTGGGGCCACATACTAACTTGAAAAATTCCAGAAAAATATTTTCTAGCTTCTTATTGACGATACGGTCCTAACAAAACTAGTTTCGTCGAATTCTGAGACCATTTGAAAAATGACCAATTTCTAGTCGATTAAAATCAACTAAAACCGGTCAAACGCGTTTTCCTTTGCCACGCTCACATATTGATTCGAAAAATTATGAAATTTGGAATCTAGCAATAACTTTACATCACGGACCCAACAAAAGTGGTTTCGTCGAAATCCGAGGTCGTTTGCAAAATGTCTATTTTTAAGGGCCTGAATTCCATAGCGACTATTCAGAATTTTCAACTGGACATATCTTTTTATTCCCGCTATGAAATCGTGATTATTCGGATTCGTTGGAAAGATATCATCAAATAGATCCTAACGTTTTTGGTTTCACTAAAATCCGGATTGTTTTGCACCCGGTACATTCAATTGAAGTTTGAAATCGAATTATCGAACTACTGCGCCATTTTCAATTCTATTTATAATTATATATAAATATTTATATTCTAACGACGACGCGTATAATATATACGTTCGAATTATATTCAAAATAAATTTCTCGTCGATATTATTTAAAATAATCTATTTTAAATATTCAAAATTCGCTAAAATTGCCGAAATAAAATTTTTAAACTGGCCTAGATTTTCGGGTTGTTACAATCTCCCCCACTTAAAACTTTTCGTCCCCGAAAAGGAACAAAGTCAAAAGTGGTTTGATTAATCAACTCTACATTCGATCCGGCTTTCATTCTCCAACTTTTCAGTTTCTGAGAATTTTCAAATTCTTCAAAAATTTGGCTAACACCCTAAATTTTCGAAAAATTTCGCCATAACCTCCCCTGCACCGGGAGCATCGGGGAATTTCAAATAGCTTCCCCGGTCCTTCAGATCTCAAAAAGAAAAAGAAAAAGCCAAGCGGCCAGCCAATAGGCTCATAAAATCATCATCACCCAAACAAAACAGTAAATTATGCAGTAAACATGTACCTATTTGTCGGGCAAACAAATTTTATTCTCTGGCTTTTGCCTCCTTGCTATGACCTGTTCAATGTAAGCACATGTATATGCAAGAAAATGCGACCAAATTCCAGTACAATTCAATATTTGGTTCAATTAGGCAAAATGGTTAAAATTAAGCAAACAAATAAACAAACAACACAAACATCAATCAATTAGTGAATTAACGTTTCAAATTCATAATTTTGATATATATACTGAAAATCTTGTTTTTGATGCCAATTCACACTAAAGTGTTCTAGCTATATAAGATTTGGTTCTCACACCAGTCTAATGGAAATATATAGAAATCACACCTTCGAAACACGAATATAAATGTTGATGATGCGATCGCTATCATCAATATCATCTTCGGGCGACTAGAGTGTGTTGCTATATCTATCCAATATATTAAAATTTCAAATACACGTGGATCAGACGTATACGCAAAATCTTTATATACTGGACTGTCCAACTCAATATAAATAGATAATCAAATACGAATAATTGATTTAAATTTTCGAAACAAAAATTTGTTTTCTCTTTAAAAATTTACTCTTCACACTCGTTCTAGGATACTACTGATCCCATCTCTAACGAGTCATCCCCGTTGGATATTGCTAATCCAATATCTGATGAATTCTTTCGTACGGAACTAATGTGTCTCGTTCTCTGCTTTGTAAACCAAAGCTCTGATACCAACTGTGACGGCAAGGAATTTCGCTCGGTCCGAACCAGTCGTTAAACCGACCCAGACCGTTCGAATCGCCCTATCGTTTGAGAACACGACAAATCAGAATGCATACAAAAGAACATTTCATTGTATATTACAACAATGCATCAGATTACAAGAATATACAGAGTATAAATGAATATTACACAGAAATATCAGAGATTTAAATTACATTTAAATACATAGCAGCGGAAAATAATACAATACACAACTAGAAGAGATATACGGATACAAAGCTTTCCGGATATCATTCCAGCTGTAAACCAGGATCCTGTGAATATAAATCTGCAAAACCCAAAACTACTAGCTGCCCGTGTCAAAATAGGGGCACCCAGAGTTTAAGTTAAAAACAATAAACTCCAGGTCAGTCATGTGACTGGTGTGAGAACTAAAACAGTTATTAATCTTTATTTTAAATCATTAGGTAAATCAAGGGACCACGCCGTATAACACGGAACGGGTTTCCTCCCAAGAATACCAGTGCATAAAACAAACAGCGCAATGCTAAATAAAGAAAAATGAAGCTGTTATAAGACCCAGGTCCCATCACATAATGCAACGCAGCCGAGGATAGGGTTTTCCCTTATAACAGCCAAAGAATGCTTGATACGGTTAAAACAAATCGTTTGATACTATTATAAGTGTATAGTGTATAAAACAACTTCAAATCATAAGTATCAATCATAGGCGGCATGAGCGTCCCATGCCACTATGTCGCCATATATAGGTTTACAAATAAAACCGCAAAGTCACGTATTTGGAAATTGGATTTCCGTCTATGAACCGAGGCAAAAGATAGTCCTCAACCGATTCGAGACAATCTAGCCCATGTCTCAGGATCAGAACGCATCAACCCTTTAGATCGTCAGGGCCGGTCCACCGATGTGGATTATTATGCCTGAACACTACGTTTCCCCACCCTATGGGGTGTAAGTGAGACAACTAAATGACTCCATCGGTTCGAGAACGACCGATCAATCCGAGGCGCCTCGCAACAGCAACAACCACATAAGTCAAACTCGTCAGGGCGTGTAAAACCACTGACGCCACTTCTAGCTAGAAAGAAACGCAAGTCCTCCCTGATGTCCTCTCCCGTTTTTGGTTCATACCGGGTGTGAAACTCGCGAAGTAAACGTTACACAAAGCTACGCCACAAAGGCCGTGCTTCGATCATCACCACAAGACTTTGCTTTTCAACAGAAGCCTCGATCAATTGCCACTTAGGCATGCCACACAGGCAATTCACTCCATGCGTTTGATATCCATCAATATATAACCCCTGAGCTCATACGTCTCAGAGAAGGGCGTTAAGCAAGAGAATAAATTCTCCGCCGCCAAACAGATATATATTTAATAGAGATCAATCACACGGACTAAAATCCAATGTCAGACACACAGTCCATTTACAAGTCCGTTCTGGGTCTGAACGAAACCGGAGGCACCTAGTACCCCGCATATCCATCGATCTCCAAGTACGTCTGGACGATCACTAACTGTTTCCATCTTCTTGGGTGTACAGCCCAATCAAGATCATCAGTAATTACCCAAACGACGTGAAGACTTCCGGTCTTCGACCATCGTCTTCATCTTCGACTTATCGTCGTATCAGTTATTCAGAATGGGATAAACCCGGTCTTCCCGAATAACTCGCGTATATTTTAAATAAGTGCTACACAAACACAACATACGCCTCATTCCAATTCATCAGTCACTAACCGTAAATTAATCAAGAGAATAATTCCCCAAATATTAACCCCGAAGGCTGAAACCAACATCAGATCAATATCTAGAAAACCATTCTGCTTAGCTAACCGACAGTTAGTTTCTGATTTCACATTCATAGGGAAAGGTTCCCATTAATTTTATCCAAGATAAATTCCTGAATTTGTTCCTTAATCTATTTTTGAATATCAATTCAAAACTAGTCGGAATTAGCGAACCTTACCGTAGTAATCATTGGTTTTAATTCCCCAATCCCAACCTATTCATCCCATGAAGTAAAACTGGTAATACTTCATATCTAACACCACGGTGTTGTCGGTAAATTCAATTACCATTTCACGTTCAAATCTAATTAAAGATTTAACTATCGCCTGGAGCAAAACTGGTGATACTCCATTCTCGATGATTTCAATCTAATTAAAGATTCATTAAAACTCCACCTAGTTTTAATCTTTAACTGGGTTAAAGAATCAGTGTCATTTAAAACACAGTTCACGATAAACCCAAAATCACATTCCATTAATTATCGGGTTAAAGAACGAGTGTTGTTTAAAACACTATCCACGATAAACCCAAAAATCAATATCAATTCAATTCCAATTAAATATTATTTAATTGGTACACTTCATTAAATCTAAATAAAAAGATTTAATCTTTTCTCAACTGGGTTCAAGAACAGTGTTAGTGAAGACACCATTCACGACAAACCCAAATCACATTTGATATTCAATACAAGGCACTGAATAGAAAATATATCGGCTTATATTCAATATCAAATTCTACGGTTAACAAATGTCGTATTGGAAATAACGATATAAATATCTATATCTTTCAAATTCCCATAACAATATCTGTATAATCACGAAATCCAATATCGAAATATTCCGAAGGCAATTTCGATTCAAATCCATTCCAATGCAATCATTGGAAATTCTGGTTATTTTCAAAACCATTTCAAATTCAATTTATTTATTTAAAAATAAATAGAATTATAATTCTAGTTCAAAACTAGTTCATTTCGATAAAAATCTATTTTTATCTTTTCAAATATGGAGTTTTTCATCCCAATTCTTTCTAAATCATTTCTTATGATTTTACACAAATTATTACTATTTTTAAAAATTTTATCAAGGCCCGTACAGTCGATTTCCATCAATGGCCATCGAACTGCACTTATAGCGACCTTTTTCAAATTTGATTTGGACATAATTCCAAATCCAACCGTTAGATTTCTAATTTCTAATATTCGTTAGAAAGCTCTTTTCGATACGAACCCAACGGTTCTGGTTTTAGGAGAATCCGACGGTCGGATCTCCCGTAATATTCGTTCGAAGTCAATGGTCGAAATTCGCGAACTGCCGCGGCGCGGCGCGTTCTATTCAGGCCATTATATTATATATATAATGTATATAATATATATATCGTCGATTTCTATTTAAAACGAATTTTATAAATAGTTTAAAATTCATTTCAAAAGCAATTTCAACTTCCATTTCAATTCAAATCAAAATTGAATTCTTCTTTACAAATTCGTTTTAAAATTCATTTCTATTCAATTTGAATTTCAATTCAATTTGAATTCATTTCAATTCGCTTTCAATTCAATTTGAATTCGTTTTCAATTCCTTTCGAAATCGTTTTCAATTCAATTCATTTCGAAATCGTTTTCAATTCAATTCATTTCGAAATCGTTTTCAATTCAATTCATTTCGAAATCGTTTTTAATTCAATTCATTTCAAAATCGTTTAAAATCGATATAAATATCGTTCACGTCAAAATGGCGTCAATCTAATCAACACGGCTTCATAAATTTCTATTTTCAAATATTCTATTTCAAATATTTCTTTTTCAAAATAGTTGTTATTATCAAAATATTTCGTTCAACACATGACCAATCTCAATGGATGAGTACTGTCAACACATGAACCTTTATTTTATATTATTCTTTGTTTTTCAAATTGGAATGAGGCCCAATCAATTACCATATAAAATTAATTACATGGATTTTCATACAACACATGTATATAATAGCATTGAAAATAATCAACCATCAACCAAAGTGCACTACACTGTATAAGCATCAAATATAGATATTCAATGCTTATAACAGCCTGTCAATCAATCGATCGACATATTTAATCAATCAGGATGAGTGAACTTCAAATTTCATCCCAACACCCGTGTGGGGTTTCAAACAATCAAACACATATTTTATTTGTGCTGTTGGGCGATGTGTAAAATTTATCGACCCAATCAATGTCCTTCAAATAGGTGTTCATAAACAAACCGTCTGGTTTGTAAATGAATATTTATTTATTCACATTCACGTTAAAAATTATATTTTTAACGACAAAACATTTTATTCCAACATATGAATTTCTATTCAGTTCATTCTTTAAATAAAATGATATTTTTATCTTTCTAACTTATTTTAGAAAATTTCGGCGGCATAACGGCACGATGCTAGAAACGGGACAAGGCCTAGCCTTATCCCCGGTCTAGTGAAGGCCCACGCCATTCACACATCAATCAATCCATTTAATTTCACCAAACAATTCAATTTCAATCAAATAATCTAACTAATCTATGCAACCAAACAAACAAGTCCATGGTCTGTGGACGATTGTGTCGGGTGCTACTAAGCACCGTCTGCATCCTAGTATATATATAACTAGAAAAGAAATAGAAGAGTGAGAAATTTTCACCGAGGGTTCCACTCGACCGCGCTTTGCTTTTGAACTGCTGAACATCTGGATTTGTTTGCAATTCCAATGTAGTTCTTTTCCACGCTGTTCATAATAAAAATTATATTTTTATTATTTCATTTCAATAAATAAAAATCATATTTTTATTTCTACTTCATATATATTTTCGACGCTTCATTCTATATAAAAATTATATTTTTATATTTCTACTTCATATACAAAGATCGAATTTTTATATCATTGCTATAAAAATCACATTTTTATTTCAACACATACATAATAAAAATCATATCTTTGTACTTTCTATAATGTAAAAATCATATTTTTATATCTCCTATCTAATAAAGATCGAATTTTTATTATCTATTTTATATAAAAATTATATTTTTAACCTTTCTATATTATAAAAATATCGTCTTTCTTCGTTTTAAACATCAAATTTTTATATCGATGTTCATTTTTAAAAAAAAACAAAGCTTTATCTTCATATAAATCCTAACTTAACATCATTAAAAATTAGAATTTATAACGAAAAAAAATCAGAGTTTTTATAAGGTTAAATACATATAAAAACTGGTTATTCGAATTTAAACGAATTAAACAACAACAAAAAAAACTCACCTCTCTCTTTTCTTTTCGCTGTTTTCGCTTGCGGGGGCCCCACGTCACAGGAAGGAGGAGGACGGGTGCTGAAGGGGGCGTCGGCTAGGCAGGGGTCGAGCAAAGCGGTGGCGGGCGGCACGATTTGGAAAACTAGGGTTTGGGGAAGTCGCGTTTGAGAAGGGGGGGGGGTGACGGCGCGTTGACTGGGCAGTGGAGGTGGGGGTTTACGGCGGAGGAGGACCGGTTTTGGGGGGGGGGGAGATTTCATGTCGGCGACGGTGGAGGGTGAACATCGGAGGTTTTTTTTTTCCTGAGTAATGAAATCGACGAGGGAAGGAAAGTAAAGGGGGAGGGGGGTCTTTGTAAAAGTAATTTTATATTTTAATTTATATATATTTTTCGAAAAGGGTTGACTTTATCTCCGAACTGCAAACGAGGTCCAACGACTGTCGTCCATAGCTAACTACCCCCATTCCGAACACAATGGGATATGTATCGTAGGCTGATTCGACTGTTTGAATCAGTTTTCGTCCAAATCAACATATAACTCTATATATTGAATTTGAACGCGCATTTCAATTCGCTGGGGCCACATACTAACTTGAAAAATTCCAGAAAAATATTTTCTAGCTTCGTATTGACGATACGGTCCTAACAAAACTTGTTTCGTCGAATTCTGAGACCATTTGAAAAATGGCCAATTTCTAGTCGATTAAAATCAACTGAAACCGGTCAAACGCGTTTTCCTTTGCCACGCTCACATATTGATTCGAAAAATTATGAAATTTGGAATCTAGCAATAACTTTACATCACGGACCCAACAAAAGTGGTTTCGTCGAAATCCGAGGTCGTTTGCAAAATGTCTATTTTTAAGGGCCTGAATTCCATAGCGACTATTCAGAATTTTCAACTGGACATATCTTTTTATTCCCGCTATGAAATCGTGATTATTCGGATTCGTTGGAAAGATATCATCAAATAGATCCTAATGTTTTTGGTTTCACTAAAATCCGGATTGTTTTGCACCCGGTACATTCAATTGAAGTTTGAAATCGAATTATCGAACTACCGCGCCATTTTCAATTCTATTTATAATTATATATAAATATTTATATTCTAACGACGACGCGTATAATATATACGTTCGAATTATATTCAAAATAAATTTCTCGTCGATATTATTTAAAATAATCTATTTTAAATATTCAATATTCGCTAAAATTGCCGAAATAAAAATTTTAAACTGGCCCAGATTTTCGAGTTGTTACAAAATATGTAGGATAAACATGAAAAATTACACGGCATATATTGGTTCA
The DNA here is from genome assembly GCA_030737875.1 of Allium sativum. Taxonomy (NCBI): domain Eukaryota; kingdom Viridiplantae; phylum Streptophyta; class Magnoliopsida; order Asparagales; family Amaryllidaceae; genus Allium; species Allium sativum. The sequence goes on from CM060926.1 coordinate 614,587,152, forward strand.
TGAAATGGTATATTTAGTACACCATTAATTGTGAGCATAATTAAAAGGATAATTATGGCATAATTAAATTGGGGATAATTTACATATGGAATTTGTCACAAATAAGAAATATGTAAATTTAAAAAAGACGAATATGCCGAACCCGAGGTTAGTCTGAGTTGTGGTGTAAAACTGCCCGGAACCGACCGGCACATCCAGTGACCACAACAATTCATGTCTAATGTAGGTGGTTAGTGCATTGAGCCCAAAAAGGACCCGAGGTTAGACTGAGTTATTGTGTAAAACTGCCCGGAACCGACCGGCACATCCAGTGACCATAACAATACCTGTCTAATGTGAGTGGTTGGTGCTTTAATAAAGCTAAGTCAAGATTGGTAGAGGTTAAGTAAATTTAGAACACTTAACCGTCATAACATGTTAATTAGACAAGTGGGTGAGTTTAAGTAAATTTAAAACACTTAACCGTTTTAACATGTTAATTAGACAAGTGGGTGAGGTTAAATAAATTTAGAAACACTTAACCAATATAACTTGATTTGCGGTAAGGTTAAGTTAAAACAAGAGGGTAACACTTAACCAATATAACTTGATTTGTGGTAAGGTTAAGTTAAAACAAGAGGGCAACACTTAATCAATATAACTTGATTTGTGGTAGGGTTAAGTTAGCACAAGAAGGCAACACTTAACCAAAGTAACATGACACGTAGGTGGGTTAAGTTAACTTGATTTGATTGATGACACTTAACCGATACAACAAGATGAATACGTGGGGTTACGTTAACAAGAAACACTTGACCAATATAACTTGATGAACGAACGGGGTTAAGTTAATATGAAACACTTAACTGATCCAACATGATAAGTAAGGATGGTCAAGTTAATAAGAAACGCTTAACCAACATGACATGATGAATGAGTGGGTTAAGTTAACATGAACGGACAACACTTAACCAATATGACGTAATGTGCGGAAGGGTTAAGTACATATCGGGTTGGTGGGTAATATTGGTAAATATAGGCCCATAAACTTAACCTTAAATAAACATGCTTGAATCAGTGGGAGGGTTAAGTACATCTTGTATAGGTGGGTAATATCAGTACATATAGGCCCACAAACTTAACCGTTAAATGAACATGCTTGAATCAATGGGAGGGTTAAGTACATCACGTGTAGGTGGGTAATATCAGTATATATAGGCCCACAAACTTAACCGTTAAGTAAGCATGCTTGAATCAGTGTGTGGGTTAAGTACATATTGGGTTGGTGGGTAATATTAGTAAATATTGGCCCACAAAACTTAACCAGTAGGAAACCCTAGTAACGGGGACCCATTTCAGCAGTAATCCACATAGATGTATCAAGGTACCGTGAAACTAGGCAGGGTGGGGCACGATTACTGGGATGATTTTAAGCGGTCAAAGCAGCGGCAGGGGGTACGTTAGTGTAGGTTCCGAAGGTTTACGGGCGTGCACATACTCCGGAGTGGGAAAAAGCAGGCACTGGGTACCAATAGTTATACACTGTGCATCTTGAATCGTGTCGGGTTGCTATCATAAGGATTGATACACCTTATGGTGGGACCAGCAGAGGGTATCTACACGCAAGAGAGGGCCGATTGACATAGACACATGGAACATGAATACAAGTTGGGAGCCAATCGATAGGGTAGTAAGGGTACATCTAACATGTTCATGGCAATTAGGCTGATTGAGGTGGAATCCTCACGATAGATGTACACATGAAGGCTACCACAATTACAGAGGTTGGGATCACGATTATCATTTTATACAGATTACTAGTTGGGACACTAGTTAGGTGGTGCAGAGATAAATATAGAAATCAGATTAACTGAGTAGTAGCGAAGCAGAGAAAAAGAAGATATGCATTCAGTTCACCTTGCACTTATCTTGTCTTTAGTTACCTTGTTTTTATGGTATTGTCCTATTTTCGGTTTGTTCATGTCATGATCCTTTATCTTGTTTGCATGCTGAATGATCACTGGACTTACCAGACTTATGTCTGACCTAGTTTTTTTTCGCCTCTTTTCTTCAATTTCCCCCCAGGTAGTCAGGGAGGGAATACCTCAGCCTAACTTGGACCTCTTCGCTTTCCAAGCTTGAAGATTAGTTGGTGTATCGCTTTGGACTCTCTCTCATCCACTGCTATGGCTGGTTCATGATTTATCGGAGAATATCATTGTTTTTATGCTTCTTTTATTCTTAGAGGTTTTTAAATCAAGACAGAAGTTCTGTGTATTACTTTTAAGTATGATTGAGACAACTGTTTGAAAAGCTTGACTGAACCACATTGTTTATAAAATGATTTTTATTTTCCACTGCTTTATTTGTCTGTCTTGTAATTCATCTGCATCTCTTACCTATAATGCTCCGCCGAAGTTAAGGCATTCCCTCTGTGAGTGACCTTAACAGAGGTGGGGTTTTACACTTGGTATCAATGCTGAAGGTTACCGGATTAGATCAAAGATTTGAAAAATTAATTTCGAAACGATTTTAAAAGAAGCATTTTCAAAAGAAAAGTTTTGTTTTAAAGGCATATTCCCCAAAGCCATATGCACTATCTTTCTGATCCTCTGTTTGAATCCTTGTTTCCTTCTTTCCTGCGTCTTTGCGACTCCTGGCTTTCTGGGAGCAAACGTCATCGTGGCATGGTTCCGTCGGCTTGATGAGACCATGACACTTGTTAAAGGGAAAATAAGCACCCAACTTCCATCTATAGCCGCAGTAGTTTCACCTATGGCTAATTTTTCTTTCGAGCTTTGTAGGATTTTCCGTGCGATGGAGGCAGCTTTCAAAAGACCTGTCAGCAAGTTACACAAGGATGGCAAAGATGAGAATGAGGGAGTTTGGATAAGGAGCACAACACAAGGATGAAGAACTCATGGATATGGACTTGGTTTACAAAGGAGGGGAGGGGAGAATAGTAATACCTAAAACAAGAGGAAGTATCTTTATTTTGGTATAATAGGTCGTATAATTAAGGGAAAGAATAAAAGACAGGATTTTCCGGAAGGCAAGTGCATGCTCTCACCACCATCATACCTGGGAGAGAGGTAGTAAAGTTTCTATTGAAAAGTTTAGTTTTTATTCTTGATCATCCCGCTAGTACTCTTTTTGATTTTTGCGCTTCGCATTCATTTATATCTGCTTCCATAGTTGAGTCTCTGCACACTAGAGCTTGTATAGTAGAGGATCCCATTATTGTCTCAAGTCCAATTTGTGGTTCGGCTCATTTATCATTGGTTTGTAAGGATTTGAGATACTTATGTTTTTGATTTCATGAGCTATGGGTTGATTCTAGGCATAGATTAGTTAGCTAGTAATTGTGAAAGGAGGATAGTTAGACTTTCGACTTGCCTCGGGAATACCCTCGAAATTTCGTGCGATCCTAAGGGATCAGTTTGTCTTAGCTACCTAGAATCACTTTATGTGTTTATCGATGATTTTCGATCCATTAGAGTAGTCCATGAGTACGCAGATGTTTTTTGATTAAGGTTAGGAGTTTTCCCCCTAAAAACATGAGATAGACTTCCGCATATATCCAGTTGACAATACAAAGCCAGTTATGCGATCAACGATAGTTTTGGAGCAGGATTGGCGAGGATAGCCAGAGTCGGTTAAGTGCTCAATTGTTTGGTTTTTTTACTAGTATCATCTCATATAAATCATCCAAATTCAGAGGAGGTATTCCTTGGGTGCTTGTCTGATATTGGTTTAGGCCTTTGGGGCTTGTACTTGAGGGATGCCAAGTTCGACTAGGATGGTTTGCGTAAGAGATATCGACCCTCAGATTTGTGACATGAGGGATAAGCTAAGTAGAAGAGAGACCTTTAATCATCTTAGTATATACACTTGGTATCATGGTTAACTTCTGTTTATCTTGGAAAGATAGTTCGACAACATTGGATACCCTTTAGCATAGTAAATGATCGAGGTCATATCTTTACTAGTGGGTTTTGGAAATGGAGGTCAAGATGCTTCAAAATCGTGAAGTTAAATTAGTTAAGGTACAGTGGAGTGAAGCTCAAAGAAGATGCGATTTTGAAGACTGAAGAATAGATACGCGCATCATACCCTTTTTGAGGGTATATCCTTGATTCCTCCTTTTCTATAATATTTATTTGCATGCTAGTCTTTATATATCCTCTCGGTCCTATCCTCGATCCGTAGGTAGAAGCCAATGGATGAAAACATGTGTTTGAGGCATGTTATGATTGATGGTTGCAAGTGGTTGCAAGTTTTTGCTAGTGGTTGCTCGTGGATGCATATACACACATTAGACACTAGATCGGCTCAGTCACTTTCATATTGCATATGCATATGAATATATTTGTATATGGATTGAAACTTGATGTGTTATCATATGGATGTTGCATATGGATGAGTGAATATGCACACATGTAGTATTTATATGATTAGGGATATATGCATACATATTGGACGCATGACACTCTCATGATTCGCATTAAGGAGGTCAACTGGATCAGTTGACCGCCTGATTTTGCACTAGATAAGAGACATATGCACACACTCTGCATATGTTCATATGGCAATAGAAGTCTTTTAAGGACAATGGATGCTTGTGGATGATGGATTAGTATATGGATGATTGGATGTTAGGATGCATTCTTCTTAAATTGAAGATTTCGGGGACGAAATCCTTTAAGGATGGGAGAATGTAACACCACGATTTTTCTGAGAATATTAAAATTAACAAATTCAAGAACACTTAATTTTTAGAAGAATTAAGTGAAATGGATTGCGCTATTACGTTCGTCTCAAAATTTCGGTCAAGATAGACATTTGGTTTGCATAAAACAGATATCTTATGAAGAAGTTATTAAGCCTTGAAGTTTGTATGCATATGAGAAAAAATAATATATAGATATATACAAAAATTAAATAAATAAATATGCAAAAAAGTTCAAAACAGCGAATCGGGAGGGGGAGTAACCGAACCGGCCCATTTTTGAGGTCGACCCAAGCCACGCTGGGTCGACTAGGGGTTGATTCAGGGTGTTTGGCTGTCAACCCGTGGGCCGATTCTCTCTAAGGCAGATGTGGCATCTGATTGGTTCTGATGGACCCCTTGCTGAGTCATTAGGGCTAATGTGGCTGTTTTATCTTTTTTGAATGGCTTTGATTTGCTCTAGGTTAATCTGACAGTTCCTATTAAATCAAACTTCTATATAAGCAACCTAAATCTAAACCCCAAGCCACACAAAAATATTCCTAGAGTCGTCATGCCATCAATAGTAAACATAGAATTGCTGTCATCTCTTTCAACTCAAAGGCAAGATAGAAGCTACATCAAAGTCAAATTAAATCTAATCTAATTCAACTAAGAGAATTCAACGACCTACATCAAAGGCGAGCAATTCATTTTCAGAATACAGATCCCTGAAATCAAGTTTTTCCTTTTGATTGTAAGTGTATTTATCTTTCAGATGTGAATAAATTAAAGACATGATTTGTAATGAATCGTAAAATAGAATTGTATCAAGTTGTATGTGACGCTGATTCATGTTTATTCATGTCTATTCTATCATATATGCCTATGAACTATTGTGGTCTATCGAACCTATCATGTTATTTGGAAATTGGTGAGTAAACATATGATATTGGATAGGAATTTTGGGAATGAAATTATCATATGTAAGTTTGGTGATATTATGATACATACAAGTTTTAGGCTAAGTCATGTCGTTTGTGCCTAATTGTTTAGAGCCATTATGCATACATGTTTAGATCTACGACCTTATATGTTTAGATCTACAACTTTATATGTTAGATCCGTATGCCTTTATGATAGATCTAATTTGCAAGTTTACCACTACATGTCAAGTTTAACTTGTATAGTTTTATGTAAATTCATATGCTTGTGGTTCATGTTGCATAGATCAAATTTGCAAGTTCATAGTTAAAAGTATACTGTTCTATGTCAAATCCATGTGACATATGTGTAGTTAGATCCATACTTTTGTATGATATTGGAATGTTGCAAAGTTCCTCTTTTCCCCTTTTTGTTTTATAAGTTAGGCTAAAATATCGAGCCTAACATTCTATCTATTTTTGCGAACGTACAACGGGGTAACGTTGGGGAAAACATGAAATTACATGTAATTGGCATGTTTGACACATAAGCATGATAAGTGGCATGAAAATGGTATAATCTATATACCTAAAATTTTGAACGTGATTTAGAAGGAAAGTGGGCCATGACAATAATTGATTTATAATTTACATGTAAATATGTAGGATAAACATGAAAAATTACATGGTATAGATTGGTTCATGAAATGGTATATTTAGTATACCATTAATTGTGAGCATAATTAAAAGGATAATTATGGCATAATTAAATTGGGAATAATTTACATATGGAATTTGTCATAAATAAGAAAAAACGAATATGCCTAACCCGAGGTTAGACTGAGTTGTGGTGTAAAACTGCCCGGAACCGACCGGCACATCCAGTGACCACAACAATACCTGTCTAATGTGGCTGGTTAGTGCATTGAGCCCAAAAAGGACCCTAGGTTAGACTGAGTTGAGGTGTAAAACTGCCCGGAACCGACTGGCACATCCAGTGACCACAACAATACCTGTCTAATGTGAGTGGTTGGTGCTTTAGTAAAGCTAAGTCAAGATTGGTAGAGGTTAAGTAAATTTAGAACACTTTACCGTTATAACATGTTAATTAGACAAGTGGGTGAGGTTAAGTAAATTTAGAAACACTTAACCAATATAACTTGATTTGTGGTAAGGTTAAGTTAAATCAAGAGGGCAACACTTAACCAATATAACTTGATTTGTGGTAAGGTTAAGTTAAAACAAGAGGGCAACACTTAACCAATAGAACTTGATTTGCGGTAGGGTTAAGTTAACACAAGAAGGCAACACTTAACCAAAGTGACATGATATGTAGGTGGGTTAAGTTAACTTGAATTGATTGATGGCACTTAACCAATACAACAAGATGAATACGTGGGGTTAAGTCAACAAGAAACACTTGACCAATATAACTTGATGAACGAATGGGGTTAAATTAATAGGAAACACTTAACTGATCCAACATGATAAGTAAGGATGGTTAAGTTAATAAGAAACGCTTAACCAACATGACATGATGAATGAGTGGGTTAAGTTAACATGAACGGACAACACTTAACCAATGTGACGTAATATGCGGGAGGGTTAAGTACATATCGGGTTGGTGGGTAATACTGGTAAATATAGGCCCACAAACTTAACCATTAAATAAACATGCTTGAATCAGTGGGAGGGTTAAGTACATCTTGTATAGGTGGGTAATATCAGTACATATAGGCCCAAAAACTTAACCGTTAAATGAACATGCTTGAATTGATGGGAGGGTTAAGTACATCTCGTGTAGGTGGGTAATATCAGTATATATAGGCCCACAAACTTAACCGTTAAGTAAACATGCTTGAATCAGTGGGTGGGTTAAGTACATATCGGGTTGGTGGGTAATATTAGTAAATATAGGCCTACAAAACTTAACCAGTAGGAAACCCTAGTAACGGGGACCCATTTCAGCAGTAACCCACATAGATGTATCATGGTACCGTGAAACTAGGTAGGGTGGGGCACGATTACTGGGCTGATTATAAGCGGTCAAAGCAGCGGCAGGGGATACGTCAGTGTAGGTTTCGTCGGTTTACGGGCGTGCACGTACTAAGGAGTGGGAAAAAGCGGGCACTGGGTACCAGTAGTTATACACTGTGCATCTTGAATCGTGTCGTGTCGCTATCATAAGGATTGATACACCTTATTGTGGGACCAGCATAGGGTTTCTCCACGCAAGAGAGGGCCGATTGACACAGACACATAGAACATGAATACAAGTAGGGAACCGATCGATAGGGTAGTAAGACTACATCTAACATGTACATGGCAATTAGGACGATTGAGATGGAATCCTCATGATAGATTTACACCTGAAGGCTACCACAATTACGGAGGTTGGGATCACGATTTTCATTTTATACAGATTACTAGTTGGGACACTAGTTAGGTGGTGCAGAGATAAATATAGAAATCAGATTAAGAGAGTAGTAGCGAAGCAAAGAAAAAGTAGAAGCGCATTCAGTTCACCTTGCACTTATCTTGTCTTTAGTTACCTTGTTTTTATGGTATTGTCCTATTTTCGGTTTGTTCATGTCATGATCCTTTATCTTGTTTGCATGCTGAAAGATCAGTGGACTTACCAGACTTATGTCTGACCTAGTTTGTTTTTTGCCTCTTTTCTTCTGTTCCCCCTCAGGTAGTCAGGGAGGGAATAGCTCAGCCTAACTTGGACCTCTTCGCTTTCCAAACTTGAAGATTAGTTGGTGTATCGCTTTGGACTCTCTCTCTCTTCCACTGCTATGGCCGGTTCATGCTTTATCGGGGAATATCATTGTTTTTATGCTTCTTTTATTCTTGGAGGTTTTTAAATCAAGACAGAAGTTCTATGTATTATTATTAAGTATGATTGAGACAACTATTGTAAAAGCTTGACTGAACCTCATTGTTTATAAAATGATTTTTATTTTTCGCTGCTTTATTTGTCTGTCTTGTAATTCATCTGCATCTTTTACCTATAATGCTCCACCGAATTTAAGTCATTCCCTCTGTGAGTGACCTTAACGGAGGTGGGGTGTTACAATGGAAGTGATGGAGCCGATCTAGTGTCTAATGTGTGTATATACATCCACGAGCAACCACTAGCAATCACTTACATCCACTTGCATCCACCAAGCATAACATGTCTCAAATGCATGTTTACATCTATTAGCTTCTACCTGAGGATCAAGGATATGACCGAGAGGATATATTAAAAGATAATGACTAACATGTAAATAAACTTTACAGAAAAATAGAGATCGAGGATATACCCTCAAAAAGGGTATGATGCGCATATCTAGTCTTCAGTCTTCTAAGTCACGTCTTTTGAGCTTCACTCCATATTGCTCTGACTGTCTTAACTTCACGATTGCGTAGCCTCTTAATTTCTACTCCCAGAATATGCGTTGGAACTCATTTCACTGTCGCCTCTCGTTCCACCTTTTCTTCTTATAGTATACTTGGTAATACAACTTCTGTCGTGTCATGCTAACATTCCCAGAACTATCTCTTGAAAATAAACAGATGCTAACCATGTTACCATGTGTATATACTAAGATGATTAGATTCTTCTTCGTCAATCTAGTAAGTGGGGCTAATACCTTCGCAAAGTCCTTAATGAACTTCCTATGTTAGCCCTCTAGTCCAAGAAAGCTTCTTACTTCTGTTGCATTCCTTGGAACCTTCCAGTCGTGCACTGCAACTACTTTTGCGGGATCTACTGCTATCCCTTCTTTGGACACCACATGTCCTAGAAACCTTACTTCTTCTCTCAAAAATGACATTTTTGGAGAACTTCGCCTTAAGTTGATGCGCTTGGAGGGTATCCGAGAATTCCCTTATATGCAAAGCATGTTCTTCCTCATTCCAAAATATCAACTATGCACAAGCGAAGTGAACCATCCACCTTTGTAACAAAAACAACTGGAGCACCCCATTCAGAAATACTTCGCTTAATGAACCCTTTTTCAAGTAACTCTTTTACTTGTTTACTGATTACTTCCTTTCCCTTGGATTCATGTGTCGTATAGGTAATGCAACTGGTTTTGCATTGTCAACTAGATATATGCGGAAGTGTATCTCGCGTTTTAGGGGATAAACCCCTAACCTGATCAAAAACATCTGCGTACTCATGGACTACTCTAACGGATTGAAAATCATCGATAGATGCATCAAGTGATTCTAGGTAGCTAAGCCTAACTAATCCCTTAAGATCGCATGAAATCTCGAGGGTATTCCTGAAGCAAGTCAAAAGTCTAACAACCCTCCTTTCACAATTACTAGCTAACCAATCCATGCCTAGAATCAACCCATAGCCCATGAAACCAAAAACATAAGCATTACATTAAACTCAATACTTAACATAGCTATTCTCAAATCCTTACAAACCAAAGATAAATGAGCCGAACGACCAACCGGATTTGAGACAATAATGGGATCTTCTATTATACAAGTACTAGGGTTTAGAGACTCAACTATGGAAGCAAATATAAACGAGTGTGAAGCGCTAAAATCAAAAAGAGTACTAACAGGATGATCAAAAAGAAAAACTAGACTTTTTCAATAGAAACTTCACTACCTCTCTCTCAGGTATGCTGGCTGTGAGAGCATGCACTTGCCCTCTTGAAAATCCTGTCCTTAGTTCTTTCCCTTGTCCTTAATTATATGACCCGTTATAAAGACATATCCTCTTGTCTTAGGTTTTCCTATTCTTTCCTCTCTTCTTGTCCTGTGATTCTTCCACTTACACCTCTTTCTTTTTACCTCCTTTGTGAACCGAGTCTATATCCATGAGTTCCTCATCCTTGGGTTGTGCTCCTTAGCCAAACCCCCTCATTCTCATCTTTTCCATCCTTGTGTAACTTGTTGACAAATCTCTTGAAAGCTGCCTCCATCGCACGGAAATCCCTACAAAGCTTGAGAGAAAATTTGGCGCAGGTGAAACTATTGCGGCTATAGATGGAAGTTGGGCACTTCTTTGCCCTTTGACAGATGTCATAATCTCATCAAGCCAACGGAACCATGCCGCGATGAGGTTACCTCCCAGAAAGCCAGGAGGCCAGAGACTCAGGAAAGAAGGAAACAAGGATTCAAACAGAGGATCAAAAGATAGTGCATATGGGTTTGAGGAATATGCCTTTAAAACAAAACATTTCTTTTGAAAATGCTTCTTTTAAAACCATTTTGAAAATAATATTTCGAATCTTTTATCTGATCCGATAACCTTCAGCTCTGATACCAAGTGTAACATCCCACCTCCGTTAAGGTCACTCACAAAGGGAATGCCTTAACTTCGGTGGAGCGTTTTAGGTAAAAGATGCAAGTAAACTACAAGACAGACAAATAAAGCAGCGGAAAATAAAGTCATTTTATAAACAATGTGGTTCAGTCAAGCTTTTGCAACAATTGTCTCAATCATACTTAAAAATAGTACATAGAACTTCTGTCTTGATTCAAAAGCTTCCAAGTATAAAAGAAGCATAAAAATAACAATGATATTCCCCAATAAAGCATGAACCAGCCATAGTGGTAGAAAAGAGAGTCCAAAGCAATACATCGACTATCTCCGAGCTTGGAAAGAAAACTGATCTAAGTGGTATCATTTCCTCCCTGCGAACCCGGGGGGGGGGGGGGGGGGAGACGGAAGAAAAGAGGCGAAACAAACTAGGTCAGACATAAGTCTAGTAAGTGCAGTGACTTTCATCATGTAAATAGGCAAAAGCATCATGAGATGAATAAACTTAATATAAGACAGTACCATGATAACAAGGATAACAAGATAACATACGATTAGAATAGATATGATAAGGCATGATAAATTGAATGCACTTCTACTCTTTCTCTGGTTCGCTACTACCCTGTTATTCTGATTTCTATATCTCTGCACCCCCTAAGTAGTGTCCCAACTAGTAATCTGTGTAAAATGATAATATGATAACGTGATCCCAATCCCCGAATTTGTGGTAGCCTTCAGGTATACATCTATATGAGTATTTTATCTCAATCAACCTAATTTCCATGAAGATGGTAGATGTACCCTTACTACCCTATCGATCAGCTCCTTACTCGTATTAATTTTCCTTGTGTCTGTGTCAATCGGCCCTCTCTTGCATGTAGATACCCTGTGCTGGTTCCACCATAAGGTGTATCAATCCTGATGATAGCAACCTGACATGATTCAAGATGCACAGTGTATAACTACTAGTACCCAGTGCCTGCTTTTTCCCACTCCGGAGTACATGCACGCCCGTAATCCGTCGGAACCTACACTGACGTACCCCTTGCCGCTATTTTGACCGCTTATAATCAGTCCAGTAATCGTGCCCCACCCTGCCTAGTTTCAGGGTACCTTGATACATCCATGTGGATTACTACTGAAATGGGTCCCCGTTACTAGGGTTTCTTACTGGTTAAGTTTGTGGGCCTATATTTACTAATATTACCCACCAACCCAATATGTACTAAACCATCCCACTGATTCAAACATGTTTACTTAATGGTTAAGTTTGTGGGCCTATATTTACTAATATTACCCACCAACTCGATATGTACTTAACCCTCCCACACATTATGTCATATTGGTTAAGTGTTGTCCATTCATGTTAACTTAACCCACCCACTCATCATGTCATGTTTTGGTTAAGTGTTTCTTATTAACCCTTCTCACTCGTCTTGTTGGATTGGGTAAGTGTTTCTTATTAACTTAACCATGTTCATTCATCATGTTATATTGGTTAAGTATTTCCCATTAACTTAACCCCATTCGTTCATCAAGTTACATTGGTTAAGTGTTTCTTATTAACTTAACCCCAGCGTTCATCATGCCGTATTGGTTTAAGTGTTATCAATCAATTAAAGTTAACTTAACCCACCCACTTGTCGTGTTACATTGGTTAAGTGTTGCCTTCTTGTGTTAACTTAACCCTTCCACGCATCCTGTTATATCGGTTAAGTGTTGCCCTCTTGTTTTAACTTAACCCTACCCATTCATCATGTCATATTGGTTAAGTGTTTCTTATTAACTTAACCATACTCATTCATCATGTCATATTGGTTAAGTGTTTCTTATTAACTTAACCCTTCTCATTCATCATGTTGTACTGGTTAACTTAACCCTGCTCACTTGTCTAATTAACATGTTATAACGGTTAAGTGTTCTAAATTTACTTAACCCCACCTTCTTGTCTAATTAACATGTTATAACGGTTAAGTGTTCCAAATTTACTTAACCTTACCATTCTTAGCATGTCTATTTATTGGCATTAATTAATTTATTAATGCCCCAACCTCTCACATTATAACTGATGTTTGCAGTTGCTGGATGTGCCGGGCGGTTCCGGGCAGACTTCTACCGCAAACTCATTCTAACCTCGGGTTTTGGGCTAAACGTGCTAACCTCTCACATTAGATCTTTGTTGTTGCAGTTACTGGATGTGCTGGGCGGTTCCGAGAAGTTTTACATCGCAACTCAATCTAACCTCGGGTTAGGCATGTTTATCTTTTAGCATGTTTACCATACATGTCCGAGTCTAGATTTTATATGCTAACCATCCCAAATTCACAAAACTAGTCATGTTCCAATTCTCAAGTTATACCCCAACAAAGTTGATTGCAAGTTATGCCCTATAAATTCAAATTCATTTTTCCCAAATTTGCAATAATAGGATACACCCAACAGAGTTGATTGCAAGTTATTACTCTAAATAGGTTACACCCAATTTTCCGAAATTTGCAATAATAGTCATGCCCAAAAAATCACAATATAACACATGCCCTAAGGTTTAGACATATTGCACCATACAAAATGTTCTCCAAAAACCCCCAATCATGATTCACAGTAAAACTATGCCAAATTATAGCCTTTAATTACAGTGCATGCCAATTACCCAAAATCCCTATTTAGGCGTGTTCACATTTAACAGTTATCCCTATCTTGCTATAGGTTTTTATGCCTAAGACATATATCACTATACACAATAATATCCTTCTTCCAACTCATAAACTATCATATATAATATGCCCTAATTTTAGGTCTTAAACCGCAACATGTACTATGCCTTACATGTTTACAGTTCAATTTACGCCCCAAACCCCAAGTCATATGTCCAATATACTTATGCCTCAAATCTCAAGTCATATGTTCGATACACTTTATGTTTTAAATACAACATGTGTTATGTCCTCAAACCAGTTACAAATCAGTTATGCCCAATTATACATAATTTAATACTTTTCCCAATTTTAGGGCTGGACATGTCCAAATCATATATTATGTCCAATTTTTCCTAACGTACGTTCATCTCTTATGAGATTTGGCTCAGGGTCGCAGTAGCCTGGCTATAAAAACAAAAAGGGAAGAAGGAAAGAAGAGGCAAAGAATGGACATAATAATATCAGTGAGATAGATCCAATGGATATAGAAAGACAGATAGAAATAGGCATGATCTCAGATTCAGGTTTGTTACAATATCAGAATCACAATTTTATTTCTGAAAGCAACATGAACTCACAAATTACGGAACGATCTTGAATTTTGGGATCTGATTTCTGAATTTGATTAGCTATTCCTTTGATGTAGACTTTGATTGTTAACTTGAAAAATCTAATTTGATTGATTAAGGTGAAGGCTAGGTCACTTCAGGTTTTAGCAGCATATAAACGCCTATGAATTCGTGTGGAGAAAACAATAGGTTTAGGGGTCTTTTTATAGGTGTATAGGGAGATTTAGAGCCTTCAGATCAGTCTAGAAGTCATTAGAATCATCCAGAGCAGAATACCACGTCGCACAGCGAATTAGAAAGTGACACATGGCGAAACACGTCATTGGCCAGATCTGGGCCAAAAGGGTTGACTTCCCGATTGGAGGGTCGACACCTATGTTGACACCCCTATAGGGGGGTCGACACCTATGTCGACTCCCTCTGGGGGGGGGAGGGGGAAGGGTCGACACCTCTGAGCGGGAAATTTCCTGCTCAGCCTGCTTTGACCCAAATTCGAGATTTAAACCCTGTTTTGACTTATGGAATTATTTTATATGTATATATATATATATACTTCCTTAGGCATATACAAACTTCTAAGGTTTATAATTTCTTCATACAGTGTCCGATTTATGCAAACTCGGACTCTATCCCAAGCAGAATTCCGATATGAATGCAATGGCTTAACCCGTTTTACTTAATCCTACTTTTAAAATTAAGTACTCTTTAATTCGTTACTTTAATATTCACAGGAAATACGGGATGTTACAGTCGGCCCAACATTTTGGCTGCCCAAGCCTATACATAGATTTTTGAAAGAAATTTTAAAAGCCAAAAAAAATATAGGCCACCTACTAGGTTTGAACCCAGGTCATAATTCTCCACTTCAAAGACTTTACCGTTGAACCACATATAAGTTTGGAAAATTGGGTAGCTCATAGTTTAGATATACAAACAAGAACTAAATTTTTTTTTTGCTCCCCAGCCTGAGGGCTTGGTGGGCTGCCCTCTGGGTCAGGCCTGCTTTTGATCAACACTCAATCAAGTTAATTCAAAACAAATTTAACATGTTATTGTTCTATGCAAAAAACAACAAATCACTCATAAAAACATAGAATATTCGAACATTTCTGATAATTGAATTGAACAAATCAAAGCATTAATGGATGAATGTATTATTCACCTTAAAATAGATGAAGTAAATATTTAATATGGGTTTAGTCTTGTAGCTTTTTGGTATACATCCTCCTTAGTTCTTCTTCCCTTAGGTGTTGTAATGGTCGACTTCCTATGTTTAGTTTGAGATATGTTTGTAAAACGAAAGATAGATGGAAGTGTGAAAGTTATGGTAAGAAAGACTTACTACTTTTGTCCTTCCCATATGCTCTTTTTTTATTTTAATTCAATTGTTTAGTTACTAAGACCAAACCATTTTGCTTATCCAATCTCATCTTATTATCCAGCTACATTATTCTTTTTAACATATTTAATTAAATTTCATGAATAATGTTTTATTAAAGATTATTGATGTTACATGGTTCAACAAAGAAAATTTCTATTGCGTATGTCAACTCTACTCATCACGACTCTTCTGCAGGTTGTTACCCATCTCCTTTATCAGGCGGTCCATCTCAACACTAATAATCACATCAGACGGGTTATGAGCCCCGACAAAAGGTTGGTTATGCAAACTCCTCTGCATGTTGTGGGTCAAAGTTCTTGGCATCCTCAACATCTTTTGAAGTGATATGGATCGATCTCTTATGGTGCCATCTCTAAAATATCTATCCGTAAATGTTCTAGAAATATGAGTAGCAAGAAAGGTAAAACAAAACAGTTAGATTTATCTCTTGGAATAAAGAAACCCAAAAGTAGATGATGGATCTAAGTAACTTGAGAGTAATGTTCCTAGTGATAGCATCAAAATATGAGTACCAAATATGGAAAAACATCCAAAAAAATTCGGAGGGAAGTAAATGAAGAAACATAAATGAAAACTGAGTGAAAATGAATCATAGAACATTTATAATAATTCAACCAATTGATTCCTACATCCAATCGATGATTCTTTTTCTTGACTATATTATTATTTTGCAAGTACAGTTTATACGGATCAGTAAGGATACGAGTACTAGAGAAATTGCAAGAAAGCAAAAAAGATCCTAAAAACAAGCCCCTAGCATTCTATTTACACTTGTAGGCTCCCAAAAAATGCTATCCTAGCCTTCCATGGAGATCCCCATGTTCCACAAGTAGTTAGCCTAGAATAAACATCATCATACAAGGAATATTGATGCATCAACAACGATCTATAGGTATAGATCAAGACGTTCCATAAGATCTACATACAGACAAAGCATCTTGCTTTATGATGTGGCGACTTATTACTAGTTCCATGATTTATAACTTTTTTGCACTACTATGAGTTTGTCTTGGAGATAATATAATGGATTAATGAAGGAATTATGTTCGAGGGGATCGATGCAAACCGCATGTGATCGAAGTTGTGGAGTTTGAAATAGATTGCTAACATTGGCACGTGGAAGTAAGAAGAAGATGGAATAGTACTGGTGTAGCTTTATGAATTAGTATCGAATTATCACTTATACAAATTTGGTTTTGCGATTTATGGGATGACCTTGCTTTTATCTTATGACTCTGGTTGGGGTTTGTTTGTAGACTCTATTAGCTATATTTTTATGCTTTCTATCTCGATAATTCTCAGGTCTGGTTAACTAGGTTCGTCTAGATTTGACTTGATCCTGATCGAAGACTATATAAAAATTGTGGACTTATTTAACCTAAATAAGCAAGCTAAAACCATTATTCTCCTATAGCATTTAATAAATTTACATGGTACACATGTATCTTTTGTTACATATTCAGCTAACCATACCATAACAATAGCCACTATTTGTAGGAAATTCTTTATATTTAAATGGTTTTCATGCGTAAAACATCCGATTAGGAAATTTATGCCTCTAACATCTATAGTCTCTTCTCGGCAAATGGTAACAAAACATTTGAACAATGAATTTTGAATGAAGAAGTTAGTAGGAATGTGATGTGGATTTATGATCAGATATAGAAATGCAGGAGAGAACAAGAAGAAGTAATGGCATGAAGAAGAAAAAATGAGAAATAGAGAGAGTTACCTACTAAATTCTTTCATACATTTCAGGTATTTCCAATACATACTTATAGCCACTAGTTCTACTTTCCAGCTATGCCCTATCTAATTCTGGGCGGGAATTAATAAAATAACAAAAAGAAAAAGATACTGCTACTTTTCAAACAACCACACAAATTATAATTCTAGGTGCTGCTATTTGTAACAACTTGCAGCCTTAATTTGTTCTCTTAATCATTCTGGAATTTGAATTACCCTCCTTGGCCTTGTGTACACGTTAGAGTTATCTTCATGTGCTTTGGTTATGTGCGTATCATCACCCTTCCCTTCAAAGCCGACCTTGTCCTCAAGGTCGTGGTACTGACTGTCTATGGCTGCTGGCAGTTGGTGGGATGGTGATATGGCTGGATTTGGACGATGTTTGAGCAGGGAGACGTGAAATACCAGGTGGATGCGAAATACTGCTAGTATTTGAAGCTTATATGCAACCTTCCCAATTCGTTCAGTGATCTGAAATGGCCCAAAATATTTCTTTGAAAGCTTGTGGTGATTGTTCCACAGTGTGTGTTGGCGATAAGGCTGCAGTTTGAGGAATACCAACGAACTGATGTCAAAATGTTTATCGCTGCGATGCTGGTCTGCATGAGTTTTCATCCTTGTTTGAGCTAGCAGCAAGTTAGTCTTGATTAATCGTAACAGGTCATCCCGGGAAGCTGCCCATTCGTTTAGTGCAGGAATTGTTGTTGCAGGCGAAATATAATCAGACAAGACTGGTAGTGGTCGTCCATATACCACTTGAAAAGTAGACATGCCCAATGAAGTATGTTTTGTGGTATTTTATCACCATTCGGCCCAGGGAGACACTTCACCCATTTGTTTGGTACATCGTTGACAACTATGTGAAGGTAAGTTTCCAAGCACCGATTCACTACCTCCGATTGATCATCGCTTTGTGGATGGTAGGCGTTGCTCATTTGTAACTTAGTGCTGTGTAAAGGAAACATCTCTTTCCAAAATAAGCTAGTGAACAACCTATATCTATCTGATACAATTGAATTGCGAAAGCCGTGCAACCGTACGCATTCTTGCAAGAAATAAGAAGCGAGTTGTGAAGCCGAGAGTGATGTTGGTAGCGCACAAAAATGGGCATATTTGGAGAGTCGGTCGACAATAACCCATATAGTTGTCCGACCATTTGCTATTGGAAGATGGGTAATGAAATCCATTGTGATTTCTTCCTATATGTGCGCTGGTATTGGCAATGATTGCAATAGACCCTTGTACGGAGTATTATCTGGTTTAATCTGCAAGCATGTTTGACAGTGGCGAACAAATTCTTTGACAGTTAGTGCTAACTTTGGCTAGTAGAAATTACTCGCAACTCTAGCAATTGTGGCTTTAATTCTAGAGTGACCCCCAATTTTGGATGCGTGTAACTCAATGATGAGTTTATTCTTCAACTCCGTGTCCGCAGGTACATATAAATGATTGTCCCAAAACAACAAGTTATTTCGTAATTGAAATTTGGAATTAGAGCAGGTACCTGCACGCAACTGCGTGATAATTGTTTATGCTTCTGGATTGTGCTGAAGTGCAGATTCAATGTCGGTCAGCAGCGGAAAGGTTTGACCCAAAATTGCTTGCATTGTAGCTTCACTGATGTGCCTTGACAAGCCATCTGCCACCACGTTGCCCGGTCGGTAATGGATGGTGAAATCAAATCCTCGAAGCTTGAGCTATTTTTGCTGCTCTACCATCTGAATTGTCTGCAAAGTGAGTTCTCGGAGGCTTTGATGATCTGTGTAAATCTGAAAGGGGCGACCTAATAAGTAATGTCGCCATTTTTTTATGGAAGAAGTAATAGAAAACATCTCTGTAGAATATATGGAAGCTTTTTGAAGATGGCGAGGCAATTTGAGGGAGAAGAAAGCGATTGGATGATCTTGTTGGGACAGGATGGTGCCAATGGCTGTTCTACAGGTGTTAGTGATTATGATAAACGGTTGGGTAAAATTGTGAAGAGATAGAATTGGGGTTTGTGTAATAGAGGATTTGAGTTGATCGAATGCGTCTTGGGCTTGTGGGTTCCACGAAACAGTGGGTTGCTTTAATAAATCAGACAATGGGCTAGAGATGGATGCATAATTTCGAATAAAACGCCTGTAGTAGCCTGTTAGGCCTAGAAACCCACTCACAGAAATAATTGACGTTGGGGTTGGCCACTCCAACATTGCACTGATTTTTGCTGGATCAACGCGAACTCCTCTATCAGAAATAATATGGCCCGGGTACTCCAATTCATTAAGGCCGAAACTGCATTTGCTTAAATTTGCAAAGAATTTTTGCTTGTCCAAATTTGCAGAGCGGTTGTGAGATGTTGTAAATGATCATCTCATAACGAACTATAAATGTGAATATCATAAAAACGAGAATAAATTTCGTAAATGAGGACGAAAGATATTTTTCATCCTTTCTTGAAAGGTGGAAGGGGCGTTGGTTAAGCCAAAGGGCATTACCAAAAATTCATAATGTCCTTCGTGGGTACGGAATGCGGTTTTGGGTATATCGGGTGGATGGACATGAATTTGGAAATAACCGCTTCGAAGATCGAGTTTCGAAAATATTATTGCACCATGAAGTTCATCTAACAGTTCGCCCACCGTCGGAATGGGAAAGCGGACTTTAACGGTGATTGCGTTAAGTGCCCTATAATCGACACAAAAAGGCCACCATCCGTCTTTTTTTTCACCAAGAGGACGGGTGAGGAGAATGGACTAGTGGATGGTTGATGATTGTGGAGTTAAGCATTTCGTGGATTTGTTGTTCGATTTCGTTTTTCTGGAAGTACGGATATCGATACGGTTTGGTGTTTATTTTGTTGGAGTTGGGTAGGAGATTAATGTGATGATTTAAGTGATGATCTGAAGGCAGATTTGTTGGTGGAACAAATAGATTTGAATATGTAGTGAGCAAGTCTTGGATTTGTTTGTGAACGTGGTGGATGGGTAGCGGTTCGATGGCAGAAATGGACAGTTGGAGATACAGGAATGTGGCTATTGAGGAGGTTGATTCAAGGCATTTTAATTGATTTAAGGAAATAGGAGATGGGTCAAGTGATTGGCCAACCCATTTAAGCATATGGGCTTGCCAGAAATTTCATATAACATTGTCAATTTTTTGTGGTCCATGGTAACCGGCCCTAACTGCTCAAGCCGTTGGATACCCAATACTGCGTCTGAACCCACTATCTCAAGCAAATGGAAATCGATGGAAAATTTAGGGGATTGTTAAAGGGACTCCACTTTTGGTTAAGGGGAGGACATTTTTAAGGGAACTCCACCATAAACAAAATTTGAAAAGGGAGTTTTTTTTTTATTTTTTTATTTTAAAAGAAGCATGGACTAAACTACCCCTCGTAACCTTAATTAATTAGGTATGCAGTGATTAACGATAATTTAATTTGTTAATTACTTGTCATAATTCCAGGTTGATTTTTGGATATGTTTAATATTGACTGACTTTGGATACTTGACTGCATGAATCATCTACGTTATTTATATCATCGCCAAATAGAAGGCGCATGCAACTGAAATTATTGTTTTTTATTTTTATTTTATTATTTATTTATATATACAAGAAAAACAGCAAATAGCAGCGGCAGAATCTGCTTCAAATCCGTCGCTAAACAGACCTTAGCGACGGATTTCCTACGTAACTTGGTGGTCAGTAAAAACCATGACGGTAATTGTGTCAGATTTAGCGACGGAATATAGTATGAGTTTTCCGACAGTTTTACTATTTTTTAATAAAAAAATTATTTTATTTATTAATTTAATTTTAATTTATTTATTCTGTCAGATTTAGCGACGGAATATAGTGTGAGTTTTCCGACAGTTTTACTATTTTTTAATAAAAAAATTATTTTATTTATTAATTTAATTTAAATTTATTTACCGACGGATAAGTAATTTAAAATAAATTATTATTTATAAAAAACGTTGGTAAACCCTTACTAATTGCCAAGGGATTAGCGACGGAAATAAAATTGAAGTAGACTTAACCTCACTTTTTTTGTTGATAATCCGCCGCTATTCCCCTTCTGATCTGCCTATATATATATATATATATATAGACACACACATATATAGACACACACACATATATATATATATAGACACACACATACATACATATATCGAAATAACATCATTCAACTTTGAACACTGAAATAGCACATCAAAAAAGACAGATAAATTTGCAAGAAAAAACATCTATAATCACATTCAAGAAAGAACAACATCCATATTAACATGTAAAAAAGAACAACATCAGAAAACCTTTATCCGAAGGCGCTTCAACTAATTTTAGTACATTAAATTAGACAATATCTTACTAAACATGTCAAAACCTACAAAGCTGCCTTCTTCACTACTTTTGATTATTGTTGTACGTGCCTTCTTTGCAACTATTGCTACATCCGGTTCGGCACCAAGTGCACCACTCAAATTATTTTGAAACTCCCGAGTATTCAAACGATTCATTACAGATAGTGACTAGCTTGGACTATTTGGCAACATTAAACCGACCAACCACATCAACTGAAAGTAGTATCCAAGGAGCACAACATCCCTACCATCCAAACAACCAGCATCCACATCAAAAAACCCATCACCCTTAATCAAACTAAAAACTGAATCCATCCTATCAAATTGGTTAAAACACAGTAGTAACATGCCAAGATCCATCCTATCATTAAGATCTGGATTCAAAAACTGTACAAAGTGAAACAAATTTGTAAGCGTTCCATCCCTGAACTCGGTATTCTCTGGCAGCTTCAGCAGGATCTGCTGCCTTTAAGATTACTCGACCAACTATGATTGCATCATTACCTCTCTACTTAATCACCTGGGATATTATACAATTGTTTCACGTTGATTAGTCAAAAAGCTCTTCTTTTCATTGCTTAGGCTTAATACAATTAAACAGTTTGAAAGTAGCAAAGGGAAATATAAACGGTTTTCCCACCTAAATATAGACTGGTAGGAAGGGGTTTTAAGAAGGTTAGCATACCAAAAATGAAAGACAACACAAGGAATGAAAATTTTATTTTTTATAAAAATTAATGCCTAATATTTCTTAGTTTTTTTCAGAAATTTTTTGATATGCTACTATTGCTTAGAAACATTAAAAATTTCAGAAAACTTCAAATTTTCTATTAAAATACTAACCATTCCATAATACGTGTCTTGTTATTGTTTTGTACTTTAAAAACGTAAAATTCTTTAAAAATGATATTTAACATTGTATTAAGAATTAACTAAACTAATCAAGTCATAACTGTTACCAAAAGCACTTGCTCTTGTTCACCTTATATTTTATGTTTTAAAGTGTCTTTTGTCTCCAAATATACAAGTAGCGACATGAACTGGTATACTGGCATTATCTGAAAGATGAGATTGATGTGAAACCTTGAACTTAAAGATAAAGTAAATTGAAAATATGCTAATAATAGATTGACGTGAAACATGAGACTGCCACCCACAGTTTATTCAGTGTTTTTCCTTGCAGAAGGGTAGAGTATTTCCTTCAGATTTCATGCCAAGGAAAGAAAATATGTTAATAATAGACTGAACAGAACTCACCCACTATCCTATAGGAAACTGGAACAAATATACATGGGATATCGATATAATTTCCATTTCAGATCATCACATAAACGGCCGGTTAACTATCGAAGAAGGGGTTTAAATTTCCATTCTCTTTAATTAGTGTAAGTAAAACATTTGGTGAATGAAAGACAGAGGCCTCGGAACTATTTATATGCCAACGCATTGAACCATTCCCTACATGGGTTCACTAATTATATAATAAAAGAGAATAAATATACATATATTTACCTTTGATGCATATTTTTAAAGAAATCCAGCCCACATTTTTTAACCTCAAGTCAAGCTTTCATACTAGAATCCTCAACTTTTCATAAATCTTTCAAGCAGCCACCTGTAACTTCCTTCTTAAGCAACAAATGATCTAGAGCATATATT
Source organism: Allium sativum (assembly GCA_030737875.1). Taxonomy (NCBI): domain Eukaryota; kingdom Viridiplantae; phylum Streptophyta; class Magnoliopsida; order Asparagales; family Amaryllidaceae; genus Allium; species Allium sativum. The sequence goes on from CM060926.1 coordinate 614,610,452, forward strand.
ATAATATTATGTGGAAAACTTCAGAGAGAGGCCATCTTTGCACATAAAAGAAATCATCTGCATATACCAAACATTATGAAACACGTCCACTAATAAAAGACACGAAAGATAAATAATAATAGGAACAACGTATTATAAGAAGCAGAAAGATAAACCTGGCTAATGAGCTGAAGAATCTTTCCAAAACAACCATTACAACATTTAAGCTTAAATCAATTACTGCCACTCCAAACAAAACGTACTCACAGCTCCACATTCTCAATTGCTATAACAACATTTAAGCTTTACTAAACACTCCACTTCTCAATTCTCACTGTTGCAATCATCCCGACAGTCACTGCCTGAACTCATCCACCTTCCTACAAACTGCCATCAACCATCTCCACATGCAGACCTAAGCCAGAGCACTCACTCAGCAAACCATAACCCACACCCTTCCATTTCAACGGCCACAACCAGGGCCTGCAAGTTCGCTCACCCTAGATTTAAATTAGATGTCATACTATAAGGCATTATGCGTAAAAATGGGCCTGTGTGCATTAGATATTCATCATATACATGAAAACATAAGTACAAAACCATTCATACAAGCATGATACTGCTGCCAGGATCATTCGTGGGCAATATTAGATTGCTAAAGCTGCAATGTGGACCAGTGGTAAAGGATAGCAATGTGGACCAGTGGTAAAGGATAAGGGTTTGGAAACCCAGCATATAGCAGATAGGCATAGAATACTGCAAACTGGACAGCAGGCTTGAGTAAAGGGGGGAGTCATAGCAGTGAAAATAAATAGAAAACTGTGGTGTTTTAAGTACCGATTTGAGTTTAATTTGTCAATGATGCTCAAGACGAAAATATAGCATTGTCAAGCTTTCAGAGTCAATTTTTTTTCTGAAGCTCTTTTCGAGCAACCTTTTTGTTCTTCCTAGCATTATTATAAGGATTGAATCCAAAGCTATAGTTTTTTGTTATATTCATTTGTTCAGTTGTGGAAATCAAACAGAACAGTCATATAGTTGGTGTTTTGAAAAAAAAAATGCAGTAGTGTAATAAATGAACAGAATATCATTTTTTTATAATAGTCATACAGAGTACAGTAAAGAGAATTAGATGGTAATCATTAAGTGGAGGGATCCACCTTACTGACGTTATGTTTCCAACTCGGAACTAATATAAAAGAAATCAAATATGTTAAAGTAAAAACTATTACCAGCATATGCAGGTTCTGCTCAAGTTTTTTGCTTCAAGCCGTTATATATGTCTATGACTATTGTCGCTCCACCATAGCAAGTCTGTCATAGTGTTTGCAGTAGCCTTTGCTGCCATGAAAAGAGAAATATATGGTTGCAGTGATAAATAAACCAAGATCAAACTACGGACTGACATGTTGTAGCAATTACATCGTACCAAAATTAAAACACAAAAAGTTAAGGTATTGAACTAACCATAGTAGGAAACAAGTAACAGGAAAGCGGTTGGTGAATGGAACAGGTAGCAGTGATGAAGGGGTCAAAAGACAACTCATGCGCAGATGAATACCAGAGTTGATTGGACGTTACTGTCACAGGTTGAAAATTACATATTTAAATGACTCTTAATGTTTTCGTTATTGCCACCAGTCTGAAAATTGTTTTAAATGACTCTTAATTGGACGTTACTGTCACAGGTTTTCATATTACATATTTACCCAAACTAAGATATATTGCCTCAATTCTTTTCAAAATGATCACTGCACTAGCACAAGGTGAACTTTTACATATTCAAAAACCTTACAAGCGAGCAGCTGATGTACAAAGCAGCTCACAGCCGTTATAAACAGCAACACGATGCTCTGCCATAAATAACGCTAAATATCAAACATTGCATGTTGCTAAACCCAAAAAAGAGATGATTCCTAAGGAAAGGAACACAGATATTATTAATCTTTATTTGAATAGTTCAATTTTCTGTATTTCATGGTATATTGTAATACATGTAACAATATAGTTCATTATCATAATACTGGTAATATCAGTATCTACATTAATAAATTTAAATCCAGGTGATTATTTTTCGGATATCCACAACAGAAATTGAATGATATTCCTGGTATACTAAATTTTTTGAATTGAAACATCGCAACTCAAACATTCATTTTCCAAAATAACATCCACACTAAGTACAATACTCCATCGGTTTTTCAAATGAAAAAAATAGCAACACACATAATATTGAATAAGTTCATATGACTACAATTCAGACGGTAGCACGAATTTTAAATAGACAGGATCATGTATGTTTGGCTACGCATGTCAAGAGTATTAAGTTCTCCTTAAAAATAAAAAATTATACTACTGCTACTCAATTTTCTGTATTTCATGGTATATTGTTAACATGTAACAATACAGTTCATTTAATAATGCTGGTAATATCTGTATCTCTGCATTTAAATATTCAAATCCACGTGATTTTTTTTTCAAATATCCACAACAGAATTTGAATTATATTCCTGTTATAATAATTTTTTTGAATTGAAACATCACAACTCAAACATTCATTTTCCAAATTAACATCCACACTAAGTATAATACTCCATTACTCCGTCGGTTTTTCAAATGAAAAAAATAACAATATACATAATATAAAATAAGTTCATATGACTCTACAATTCAGACGGTAGCATGAATTTCAAATAGGCAGGATCATGTATGTTTGGCTATGCGTGTCCATGTGTATTAAGTTCTCCATAAGATTAAAAAATTATACTACTGCTACTTAGATCCACCAACATATTGTTACTATGTTTTATGATATATCACAAAACACAAAAAACAAACAGAATTATCCAAACAAAAACTAATGATAGCCATGTCACTTAGGAATCATCACTTCTTTTGGTTTTAACGAAAGTGCAACGTTTTATATTTAACAAAAATCCTACTATAATTCTCATAGGTCATCTAGAACAAAAATCATAATGCATAAAGTATACTTGCAAAACAGGACATCTGGTATAAAATTAAAACCTGAAATGAGAACAACGGAATCAAGAACGATGGATCGAGAATGGATCTAGGAACGGCGGCGGATTCTGGAACGGATTCAAGCATGAATTTGAGGAAAAAGGATTCTGGAATGGAACTAGGAACGGCGGCGGATTCTGGAACGGATTCAAGCATGAATTTGAGGCGAACGAACTAGGGTTAGAAAGAGGGTTTTTTTAATTTGAGGAAAAAGGTACTATGCTATGAAAGAATCGTGATTGAGAGTTTTGCAGGCTTCGTTAACGAAACAGCTGGAAAAAAATCCTAGATGCACAAGCATACAGATCCAATGGATCAGAGTCATTTGATATATAGTTTTGGATTACTATCTAGATCCACGGTGGATATCATTGTCACATGGATCACAAATATTATCCAATGGATCAGAGTCATTTGATATATAGTTTTGGATTACTATGATACTATCTAGATCCACAGTGGATATCATTGTCACATGGATCACAAATATGATCCAATGGCCATTATACACTATGTATATATAAATAATTCACGGTGGATATCATTATAATATGGAATTTTCCTACGCCATTATTATGCCAATTTGAATTTGTAGAAAAATATCATTATTTGTGATTGATTGGGAACAAAGTGTGAAAACCCGTAACTTCCCCGGTGAGGAAAGCGCGGATAGTTCGAGAACAAGCCACAAAAGAACGCAGACGGGAGAACATTTCATTGTATATTACAACAATTCCATCAGAATACAAGAATATACAGAGTATAAATGAATATTACACAGAAATACCAGAGATTTAAATTACATTTAAATACAACGCAGCGGAAAATAATACAATACACAACTAGAAGAGATATACGGATACAAAGCTTTCCGGATATCATTCCAGCTGTAAACCAGGATCCTGTGAATATAAATCTGCAAAACCAAAACTACTAGCTGCCTATGTCGAAAATAGGGGCACCCAGAGTTTAGGTTAAAACAATAAACTCCAGGTCAGTCATGGGACTGGTGTGAGAACTAAAACAGTTGTAAATCTTTATTTTAAAGTTAGGTAAATCAAGGGACCACGCCGTATAACACGGAACGGGTTTCCTCCCAAGAACACCAGTGCATAAAACAAACAGCGCAATGCTAAATAAAGAAAAATGAAGACATTATAAGACCCAGGTCCCATCACACAATGCAACGTAGCCGGAGGATAAGGTTTTCCCTTAAAATAGCCAAACATGCTTGGTACGTTTTAAAAATCAAATCATTTGATACTATAATAAGTGTATAGTGTCAAAACAATTTCAATCATAAATATCAATCATAGACGGCATGGGTACCATATATCATGTCGCCATACTAGGCTCTACAAATAAAGCCGAAATACACGTATTGGAAAGTTGGATTTCCATCATGGTGGCTCCTGATTCGAAAGATCGATCACGTAGTGCAATTCCCCACGGCTTACGTCCCAGCAAGAGAAAACACCGTAATGCACATCCGCACTTTTGGGACCAGAGTATCACCGCGGCTTACGTCCCAGCGAGAGAAAACACCGCTTACTCTATATGTCCCTGAGCACTAAGCTCGTCTCGGTCGACCGAATCCACGACACCACTAAGGTGCCCATCCACTAAAAAGCATACTGATCAAACCATTAGTTTACCACCATACCGGGATGTGAGGCTCGCGAATCAACGCTATACACAAAGCCATGCTGTATTAAAGCTGCGCTTTGATCATCATCCACCAAACTTTTCTTTTCAACAAAAGTCTGGATCACTGCATCTCAGCATGCCACACTATCAATCCATATCGTACCACTGATTTCTTCCAATATATAACCTCTGAGCTCGTATGTCTCAGAGAAGGGCGTGAAGCAAGAGAATAAATTCTCTACCGCCAAACAGATATATATTTAGCAGAGATCAACGAATACAATATAAAGGAATACAATGTCAGACACACCATCCATTTACAAGTTCGTTCTGGGTCTGAACGAAACCGGAGGCACTTTCCTCGCATATCCATCCATCTCCAAGTACGTCTGGACGACCACCAACTATTTCCATCCTCTTGGGAGTACAGCCCAATCAGGATCGTCAGTAATTATCCAAACGATGTGAAGACTTCCGGTCTTCAACCACCGTCTTCATCTTTGACATATCGTCGAATCGGTTATTCAGAATGGGTATAAACCCGGCCTTTCCGAACAACCCGCGTATATTAAAAATAAATGTTACACAAACACAACATACGCCTCATTCCAATTCATTAGTTACTAACCGTAAATCAGTAAGAGTGCGATTCCCCAAATATTAACCCCGAAGGCCGAAACCAACATCAGATCAATATCCAGGAAACCATTCTTCTTACCTAACCTTCAGCTAGTTTCAAAATTTCAATTCTTAGGGAAAGGTTCCCATTAATTTTATCCAAGATAAATTCTTTAAAATTTATCCTTTAATCTTCCTTTGGATGTCATTTCAAACCAAATTATGGTTTTCCAAACTAGTCGAGATTAGCGAACCATACCGAAGTAATTATTTAATTTATTTCCAATCCCAACCTATTCATCCCATGAAGCAAAACAGGTAATACTCCATATTTAACACCACAGTGTTATCGGTAACATTAATTACCATTTCACGTTCAAATCTGATTTAAGATTTAACTATCGCTTTGGAGAAAAACTGGTGATACTCCATTCTCGCTCATTTTCTAAAGTTGATAATTTAAATTATCAATCTACATTTCAATTTAATTGAAGATTCATTAAAACTATTTTTACTGGGTTAAAGAACTAGTGTCATTTAAAACACAGTTCACGATAAACCCAAATCACATTCTATTTATTATCGGGTTAAAGAACTAGTGTTATTTAAAACACAGTTCACGATAAACCCATGAATCAATTCTATTTAAACCCATTTCAAATCCAATTTATTTATTTAAAAATAAATGGGTTTTAATTTCAGTTCAAAACTAGTTCATTTCGATACAAATCTATTTTTATATTTTCAAATATGGAGTTTTTCATTCCAATTTTTCCCAAATCATTTCTTATGATTCTACACTAATTATTACTATTTTTAATAATTTTATCAAGGCCCGTACAGTCGATTTCCATCAACGGCCATCGAACTGCACTTATAGCGACCTTTTCCAAATTTGATTTGGACGTATCTCCAAATCCAACCGTTAGATTTCAAATTTCTAATATTCATTAGAAAGCTCTTTTCGATACGAACCCAACGGTTCCGGTTTTAGGAGAATCCGAAGGTCGGATCTCCCGTAATGTCCGTTCGAAATCAATGGTCGAAATTCGCGAACTGCCGCGGCGCGGCGTGTTCTATTCAGGCCATTATATTATATATATATATATTATATATAATATATACTTCGTCGATTTCTATTTAAAACGAATTTTATAAATCATTTCAAATTTGTTTCAAAAACAATTTCCACCTTTATTTCAAATTTAAATCAAAATTGTTTTTTCCCTTATAAATTCTTTGTACATTCACTTCTATTTGATTTCAATTCAAATCGATTTTAATTCTATTTCAATTCATTTTCAATTGAATTCAATTCAATTCAGATTTGTTTTCTATTCGATTCAATTCAATTCAATTTCATTTTCTATTAAATTCAATTCAAATTCGGTTTCTATTCCATTCAATTCAAATTCGTTTTCTATTCAATTCAATTCAAATTCGAGTTCTATTCAATTCAATTCGAATTCGTTTCCTATTAAATTCAATTCAAATTCAGTTTGAATTTCAATTCTTTTCAAAATATCAGATTTTTGAAATCACTTTCGATATTCATTATAAAATGAATAAAATCGATATAAATATCGTTCACGTCAAAATGGCGTCAATCTAATCAACACGGCTTCATATATTTCTATTTTCAAATATTCTATTCAACAAACAAATATTTATTTTTGTCAACACACGACTAATCTCAACGAATGAGTACTGTCCACGTGTGACTATTTTTGTTTAAATATTTCGTTCAACACATAACTAATCTCAACGGATGAGTACAGTCAACACATGAACCTTTATTTTATAATATTCTTTATTTTCTAAATTGGAATGAGGCCCAATCAATTACCATATAAAGTTAATTATATGGATTCCATACAACGCATGTATATAATATCAACGATAGATAATCAACCATCAACCAAAGTGCATTACACTGTATAAGCATCAAATATAGATATCTAACGCTTATAACAGCCTGTCAATCAATCGATCGACATACAACTAATTATTGGGATTAGTGTATGCCGTATTTTATCCCAATACCCGTGTGGGGTTTCAAACAATCAAACGCAGATTTTATTTGTGCAGTTGGGCGATGTGTAAAATTTATCGACCCAATCAATATCAGTCAAATCAGTGTATATAAACAAATCGGCCGATTTGTTTACAGATATTTATTTATTCACATTCACGTTAAAAATTATATTTTTAACGATAAAATATTTTTAACTATATAAATATTTTATTTTCTTTCAACACATTAATCTTTAGTTCATTTACCCAATAAAATGATATTTTTATTTTTCTAACTTATTTTAGAAAATTTCGGCGGCATAACGACACGATACTAGAAACGGGACGAGGCCTAGCCTTATCCCTGGTCTAGTGAAGGCCCACGCCATTCACACATCAATCAAATCCATTCAATTCACCAAACAATTCAATTCAAACCAAATTATCTAACCAACTACGCAACCAAACAAACAAGTCCATGGTCTGTGGACGATTGTGTCGGGTGCTACTAAGCACCGTCTGCATCCTAGTATATATATATATATATATATATATATATAACTAGAAAAGAAATTGAAGAGTACGAAATTCTCACCAATAGCTATCCTAACACCACGGCACTTCCTATGTGGAACATCTCCACCGTGTTTTGCTTTTGAACTGTTTGGATTTGTTCGAAATTCCAACGCATCCTTTTTCACGTAGTTCATATATAAAAAATCATATTTTTTTAGAAGCAAAATCATATATCTTATAGAAGAAAAATCATACATTTTATAGAAGAAAAACCATATATTTTATAGAAGCAAAATCATATATTTTATAGAAGCAAAAACATATATTTTATAGAAGCAAAATCTGATTTTACCCTACATATTTATATATAAAAAAAACTGTTTTAACAATAATAAAAAGAAAGAAAGAAAACAGAAAAGAAATTAAAGAATAAATTCATGGATTTCTCACCAGGAGTTCACAGCAGGAGAGTTCACGTCGAACTCTGCCTGAGCACCGCCTAGGGCTGACCTGGGCCCCACTGGAAGTTGCCAGAGTGATTGCCGCCTTACCCCTCACCTTCGCGTCAAACCCTGGTGAACTCGCCCTTCTTGAGTCGCCTCAACCATCATTCGACGATCGAGTTTTCCCCCGAGCTGCCGAGGCTTGACAACGAAGGAGGCTTGACGTTGGAGGAGGCGCGAAGGGGGACCGGCGATGGTTAGCGGTGATGGAGCGACAACGAGAGGTTTTCCGATTTAGGGATTTAGGTTTTAACGTGGCAGTGGCGGGCTCTGCCTTTGACCACGAAGAGAATAACGATAGGGTTTGACCAGCCTTGGGGGAATATATATTAATATATTTAAATAACATTTTAATTCTCCAATAGGTCCTTTTGCGTACGAACTCCAATCTGAACCCAATGACTGTTGCCCTCAATGTATTACCCCCATTTCGAACACAATGGGATATGTATCGTATGCTGATTCGATCGTTTCGATCAGTTTCCGTTGAATTTACATTTAAATCACTACACTGAATTTTAAACGTACATTTTAATTTACTAGGGCCACATACGAACTCTATAAATTACAGAAAAATATTTTCTAGCTTCGTATTGATGATACGGTCCTAACAAAACTAATTTCGTCGAATTCCGAGACCGTTGGAAAAATGGCCATTTTCCAGTCGATTAAAATCAACTAAAACTGGTCAAACGCGTTTTCCTTTGCCACGCTCACATATTGATTCGAAAAATTATGAAATTTGAAACCTAGCAATAACTTGACATCACGGATCCAACAAAAGTGGTTTCGTCGAAATCCGAGGTCGTTTGCAAAATTCCCATTTTTAAGGGCCTGAATTCCATAGCGACTATTCAGAATTTTCAACTGGACATATCGTTTGATTCCCGCTATGAAATCTTGATTTGTCGGATTCGTTGGAAAGATATTATCAAATAGATCCTATTGTTTTTGGTTTCACTAAAATCCGGATTATTTTGCACCCGGTACATTCCATTGAAGTTTGAAATCGAATTATCGAACTACCGCGCCATTTTCAATTCCTTTTATAATTATAAATAATTATTTATATTCTAACGACGAACTATATAATATATACGTTCGAATTCTATTCAAAATAAATCTCTCGTCAATATTATTTAAAATAATCTATTTTAAATGTTCAAAATTCGCTAAAATTGCCAAAATAAAAATTTTAAACTGGCCCAGATTTTCGGGTTGTTACAATCTCCCCCACTTAAAACTTTTCATCCCCGAAAAGGAATAAAGTTGAAAGTGGTTTGATCAATCAACTCTACGTTCAGTCTGGCTTCCATTCTCCAACTTTTCAGTTTCTGAGAATTTTCAAATTCTTCAAAAATTTGGCTAACACCCTAAATTTTCGAAAAATTTCGCCATAACCTCCCCTGCACCGGGAGCCACGGGAAAATCCCGAAATTGCAATATAGGCCTTCTGATCTCAAAAAGAAAAAGAAAAAGCCAAGCGGCTAGCCAATCGGCTCATAAAATCATCATCACCCAAACAAAACAGTAAATTATAGTAAACATGTACCTATTTGTCGGGCAAACAATTTTATTCTTCTGCTCTAGCCTCTTTGCTATGACCTGTTCAATGTAATTACATGTATATGCAAGCAAATGCGACTAATTTTCAATACAACTCACTATTTGATCAAATTGGCTATATGGTTAAAATTTCAAATAATCAAAACAGTAATCAAACAACACAACCATCAATCAATTAGTTGATTAGCTTTTCAAACACATAATTTTGTTATATAGTCAAAATCACATTTTTGATGCCAAATCACAACAATAAACCCTATCTAATTTTGGTTCTCACACCAGTCAATAGGAAATATATAGACGTCCCACCTTCGTCACTCGAACATAAATACTGATGATGCGATCGCTATCATCAGAATTACCCCCGAACGACTACAGTGCGATTCTATATCTATCCAGTATATTAAAACTTCAAATACACGCGGATCAGACGTATACGCAAAGTCTATATATACTGTACTGTCCAAATTCAAACATAATAACTAATCGAATACGAATAATTTATTTAAATTTTCAAAACAAAATTTGTTTTCATTTTCAAAAATATACTCTTCACACTCGTTCTAGGATACTACTGATCCCATCTCTAACGAGTCATTCCATTGGATATTACTAATCCATTATCTGATGAATTCTCTCGTATGGTTCTAATGTGCCTTGTTCTCTGAGTTTTGTAAACCAAAGCTCTGATACCAACTGTGAAAACCCGTAACTTCCCCGGTGAGGAAAGCGCGGATAGTTCGAGAAAAAGCCACAAAAGATCGCAGACGGGAGAACATTTCATTGTATATTACAACAATTCCATCAGAATACAAGAATATACAGAGTATAAATGAATATTACACAGAAATATCAGAGATTTAAATTACATTTAAATACAACGCAGCGTAAAATAATACAATACACAACTAGAAGAGATATACGGATACAAAGCTTTCCGGATATCATTCCAGCTGTAAACCAGGATCTTGTGAATATAAATCTGCAAAACCAAAACTACTAGTTGCCCGTGTCGAAAATAGGGGCACCCAGAGTTTAGGTTAAAACAATAAACTCCAGGTCAGTCATGGGACTGGTGTGAGAACTAAAACAGTTGTAAATCTTTATTTTAAAGTTAGCTAAATCAAGGGACCACTATGTATAACACGGAACGGGTCCAAGAACACTAGTGCATAAAACAAACAGCGCAATGCTAAATAAAGAAAAATGAAGATATTATAAGACCCAGGTCCCATCACACAATGCAACGCAGCCGGAGGATAGGGTTTTCCTTAATAGCCAAACATGCTTGGTACGTTTTAAAAATCAAATCATTTGATACTATAATAAGTGTATAGTGTCAAAACAATTCCAATCATAAATATCAATCATAGACGGCATGGGTACCATATATCATGTCGCCATACTAGGCTCTACAAATAAAGCCGAAATACACGTATTGGAAAGTTGGATTTCCATCATGGTGGCTCCTGATTCGAAAGATCGATCACGTAGTGCAATTCCCCACGGCTTACGTCCCATCAAGAGAAAACACCGTAATGCACATCCGCACTTTTGGACCAGAGTATCACCGCGGCTTACGTCCCAGCGAGAGAAAACACCGCTTACTCTCAATGTCCCTGAGCACTAAGCTCATCTCGGTCGACCGAATCCACGACACCACTAAGGTGCCCATCCACTAAAAAGCATATTGATCAAACCATCAGTTTACCACCATACCGGGATGTGAGGCTCGCGAATCAACGCTATACACAAAGCCATGCTGTATTAAAGCTGCGCTTTGATCATCATCCACCAAACTTTGCTTTTCAACAAAAGTCTGGATCACTGCATCTCAGCATGCCACACTATCAATCCATATCGTACAACTGATTTCTGCCAATATATAACCTCTGAGCTCGTATGTCTCAGAGAAGGGCGTGAAGCAAGAGAATAAATTCTCCGCCGCCAAACAGATATATATTTAGCAGAGATCAACGAATATAATATAAAGGAATACAATGTCAGACACACCATCCATTTACAAGTTCGTTCTGGGTCTGAACGAAACCGGAGGCACTTTCCTCGCATATCCATCCATCTCCAAGTACGTCTGGACGACCACCAACTATTTCCATCCTCTTGGGTGTACAGTCCAATCAGGATCGTCAGTAATTATCCAAACGATGTGAAGACTTCCGGTCTTCAACCACCGTCTTCATCTTTGACATATCGTCGAATCGGTTATTCAGAATGGGTATAAACCCGGCCTTTCCGAACAACCCGCGTATATTAAAAATAAATGTTACACAAACACAACATACGCCTCATTCCAATTCATTAGTTACTAACCGTAAATCAGTAAGAGTGCGATTCCCCAAATATTAACCCCGAAGGCCGAAACCAACATCAGATCAATATCCAGGAAACCATTCTTCTTAACTATCCTTCAGCTAGTTTCAAAATTTCAATTCTTAGGGAAAGGTTCCCATTAATTTTATCCAAGATAAATTCTTTAAAATTTATCCTTTAATCTTCCTTTGGATGTCATTTCAAACCAAATTATGGTTTTCCAAACTAGTCGAGATTAGCGAACCATACCGAAGTAATTATTTAATTTATTTCCCAATCCCAACCTATTCATCCCATGAAGCAAAACGGGTAATACTCCATATTTAACACCACAGTGTTATCGGTAACATTAATTACCATTTCACGTTCAAATCTGATTTAAGATTTAACTATCGCTTTGGATCAAAACTGGTGATACTCCATTCTCGCTCATTTTCTAAAGTTGATAATTTAAATTATCAATCTACATTTCAATTTAATTGAAGATTTATTAAAACTCTTTTTACTGGGTTAAAGAACTAGTGTCATTTAAAACACAGTTCACGATAAACCCAAATCACATTCTATTTATTATCGGGTTAAAGAACTAGTGTTATTTAAAACACAGTTCACGATAAACCCATGAATCAATTCTATTTAAACCCATTTCAAATCCAATTTATTTATTTAAAATAAATGGGTTTTAATTTCAGTTCAAAACTAGTTCATTTCGATAAAAATCTATTTTTATCTTTTCAAATATGGAGTTTTTCATCCCAATTTTTCCCAAATCATTTCTTATGATTGTACACTATTTATTACTATTTTTAATAATTTTATCAAGGCCCGTACAGTCGATTTCCATCAACGGCCATCGAACTGCACTTACAACGACCTTTTCCAAATTTGATTTGGATGTATCTCCAAATCCAACCATTAGATTTCAAATTTCTAATATTCGTTAGAAAGCTCTTTTCGATACGAACCCAACGGTTCCGGTTTTAGGAGAATCCGACGGTCGGATCTCCCGTAATGTCCGTTCGAAATCAATGGTCGAAATTCGCGAACTACCGCGGCGCGTTCTATTCAGGCCAATATATTATAAATATATATATTATATATAATATATACTTCGTCGATTTTTATTTAAAACGAATTTTATAAATCATTTCAAATTTGTTTCAAAAACAATTTCCACCTTTATTTCAAATTTAAATCAAAATTGATTTTTCCCTTATAAATTCTTTTTACATTCACTTCTATTTGATTTCAATTCAAATCGATTTCAATTCTATTTCAATTCGTTTTCAATTGAATTCAATTCAATTTAGATTTGTTTTCTATTCGAATCAATTCAAATTTGCTTTCAATTCAATTCAATTTCGTTTTCTATTAAATTCAATTTAAATTCGGTTTCTATTCCATTCAATTCAAATTCGTTTTCTATTCAATTATATTCAAATTCGATTTCTATTCAATTCAATTCGAATTCGTTTCCTATTAAATTCAATTCAAATTCAGTTTGAATTTCAATTCTTTTCAAAATATCAGATTTTTGAAATCACTTTTGATATTCATTATAAAATGAATAAAATCGATATAAATATCGTTCACGTCAAAATGGCGTCAATCTAATCAACACGGCTTCATATATTTCTATTTTCAAATATTCTATTCAACAAACGAATATTTATTTTTGTCAACACACGACTAATCTCAACGAATGAGTACTGTCCACGTGTGACTATTTTTGTTAAAATATTTCGTTCAACACATGACTAATCTCAACGGATGAGTACAGTCAACACATGAACCTTTATTTTGTAATATTCTTTATTTTCTAAATTGGAATGAGGCCCAATCAATTACCATATAAAGTTAATTATATGGATTCCATACAACGCATGTATATAATATCAACGATAGATAATCAACCATCAACCAAAGTGCACTACACTGTATAAGCATCAAATATAGATATCTAACGCTTATAACAACCTGTCAATCAATCGATCGACATACAACTAATTATTGGGATTAGTGTATGTCGTATATTATCCCAATACCCGTGTGGGGTTTCAAACAATCAAACACAGATTTTATTTGTGCAGTTGGGCGATGTGTAAAATTTATCGACCCAATCAATATCAGTCAAATCAGTGTATATAAACAAATCGGCCGATTTGTTTACAGATATTTATTTATTCACATTCACGTTAAAAATTATATTTTTAACGATAAAATATTTTTAACTATATAAATATTTTATTTTCTTTCAACACATTAATCTTTAGTTCATTTACCCAATAAAATGATATTTTTATTTTTCTAACTTATTTTAGAAAATTTCGGCGGCATAACGACACGATACTAGAAACGGGACGAGGCCTAGCCTTATCCCTGGTCTAGTGAAGGCCCACGCCATTCACACATCAATCAAATCCATTCAATTCACCAAACAATTCAATTCAAACCAAATTATCTAACCAACTACGCAACCAAACAAACAAGTCCATGGTCTGTGGACGATTGTGTCGGGTGCTACTAAGCACCGTCTGCATCCTAGTATATATATATATATATATATATATAACTAGAAAAGAAATTGAAGAGTACGAAATTCTCACCAATAGCTATCCTAACTCCACGGCACTTCCTATGTAGAACATCTCCACCGTGTTTTGCTTTTGAACTGTTTGGATTTGTTCGAAATTCCAACGCATCCTTTTTCACGCTGTTCATATATAAAAAATCATATTTTTTTTAGAAGCAAAATCATATATCTTATAGAAGAAAAATCATATATTTTGTAGAAGAAAAACCATATATTTTATAGAAGCAAAATCATATATTTTATAGAAGCAAAAACATATATTTTATAGAAGCAAAATCTGATTTTACCCTACATATTTATATATAAAAAAACTGTTTTAACACTATGTACTTATATTAAAAAAACTGTTTTAACAATAATAAAAAGAAAGAAAAAAAAAACAGAAAAGAAATTAAAGAATAAATTCATGGATTTCTCACCAGGAGTTCACAGCAGGAAAGTTCACGTCGAACTCTGCCTGAGCACCGCCTAGGTCTGACCTGGGCCCCACTGGAAGTTGCCAGTGTGATCGTCGCCTTACCCATCACCTTCGCGTCAAACCCTGGTGAACTCGCCCTTCTTGAGCCGCCTCAACCATCATTCGACGATCGAGTTTTCCCCCGAGCTGCCGAGGCTTGACAACGAAGGAGGCCTGACGTTGGAGGAGGCGCGAAGGGGGACCGTCGATGGTTAGCGGTGATGGAGCGACAACGAGAGGTTTTCCGATTTAGGGATTTAGGTTTTAACGTGGCAGTGGTGGGCTCTGCCTTTGACCACGAAGAGAATAACAATAGGGTTTGACCAGCCTTAGGGGAATATATATTAATATATTTAAATAACATTTTAATTCTCCAATAGGTCCTTTTGCGTACGAACTCCAATCTGAACCCAACGACTGTCGCCCCTAACGTATTACCTCCATTTCAAACACAATGGGATATGTATCGTATGCTGATTCGATCGTTTCGATCAGTTTCCGTTGAATTTACATTTAAATCAGTATACTGAATTTTAAACGTACATTTTAATTTACTAGGGCCACATACGAACTCTATAAATTGCAGAAAAATATTTTCTAGCTTCGTATTGACGATACGGTCCTAACAAAACTAATTTCGTCGAATTCCGAGACCGTTGGAAAAATGGCCATTTTCCAGTCGATTAAAATCAACTAAAACTGGTCAAATGCGTTTTTCTTTGCCACGCTCACATATTGATTCAAAAAATTTTGAAATTTGAAACCTAGCAATAACTTGACATCATGGATCCAACAAAAGTGGTTTCGTCGAAATCCGAGGTCGTTTGCAAAATTCCCATTTTTAAGGGCCTGAATTCAATAGCGACTATTCAGAATTTTCAACTGGACATATCTTTTGATTCCCGCTATGAAATCTTGATTTGTCGGATTCGTTGGAAAGATATTATAAAATAGATCCTATTGTTTTTGGTTTCACTAAAATCCGGATTGTTTTGCACCCAGTACATTCCATTGAAGTTTGAAATCGAATTATCGAACTACCGCGCCATTTTCAATTCCTTTTATAATTATAAATAATTATTTATATTCTAACGACGAACTATATAATATATACGTTCGAATTCTATTCAAAATAAATCTCTCGTCGATATTATTTAAAATAATCTATTTTAAATGTTCAAAATTCGCTAAAATTGCCAAAATAAAAATTTTAAACTAGCCCAGATTTTCGGGTTGTTACACAAAGCTACACTATTTGTAAATAATTTCGCAGCAGTAGTTTCAGAAGAAGAAGAAATCATGTTAATACAATAAAAACTATAAATACCTATTTATTGTTTCATAAATAATGTGAATATAATAAACTTATAACACCAAAAAGTTTGCATGGTTTAAAATTTAACTACATCATGTAAGTGTATTATTAACATTAATTATTAACATGAATTTTTTGAATTTCGAAATTCTTTAATATTTATTTAACTTCTTATTTTTAAACTTTGACCATTTTGTTTTTCTTAATTACTAATTATTTATCAAATAATACGTACCAATCAATTTCTTAAGAGCAAATATGTATTAATAATTTATTGATATTAATTTAATTAATCGTATTAAAGACTATTAAATAATCATTGATTATCAAAACAAATTTAGTAAACATCGAACAACAATGTATTTTATTAATTACAATTACCTCTTATTTATATTATATAGTAATTAATAATTAATCAGCATTAATTTTCAAAAAAAAAATCAGCATTAATTATTGAATTTTATTTACTTCTAATAGTTATTATTTATTATTAATTACTAATGTATTATTAACATTAATTATTTAAAATTTAAATTTACTAATTAATTACTAAGTAATAACACAAATTTAAAACATTTAATAAATAAAAAATTATAAAAGTTCGTTTCAAATCTCTTGGAAAACTATAGGAAAATAGCTTCAAAATTATGTCGACGGTAATCCGACTCTATTAGCAACGGAATTTAGCGTCAAATATTATATGACGGTAAAGAGCTGCAATTTCCATTGATTTAGCGATATAATTAGTATTCGACGGTAATAATTTATAATAAGATGACATATAAAATTCAAAATATTTTCTCTTACAAAGCCCACGGAAATCCGCCGCTAATTAGCGACGGAATTTTCCGCTGCTGAAAATCTGTCGCTAATCTCGGTTTTTCTTGTGGTGTAAATACATGATTTAAACAAGAATACTGAGATTATATGAACCTTGTTTTAACTAGCGGAGTTGAAAGAGGTGGATCTTCGTCTGATTGTTATTTCTTTTTATTTTCCTTTTTGGTTGAATTATAGAAGGTCACTGTATATTGTTTCTAAATTTATTTTGCAATTTGCAGAGTTAATCATTTATGTTCTTATTAGACTAAGAAGTGTTAATAAGTGTCTGGCTTATGCTTAAGTGTTTGAATTCATGCAAGTGTGGTCTGATGCTTAAATGTTTAAATTTATATAATTATCTGCAGGTATGCATTAATTTTGTTTTATTAGGAGGGCTTATGTGTTATGTATTTGTATGTATATGGTTAATGTTGGTGTGAGTTTTTGTGTATGTATATGTATAGATATAAGAGGATTATAGGGATAGTACTGGAATTTTTATTATATGGTTAAGGGGAGGCTAACTTATTTTGCCTCCCCTTAACAATTCATCAAAAAATAGAAAATTGTACCCCGATTAACAAAAAATGGAGTCCCTTTAACAACCCCCAAAATTTATTACCTTGAATATCCACAATAACATTTCGACAACATCCTAGGCTTCATAAATTTTCACCATTTCCAACTGTGACGGTGAATGAATTCACAGAATCGATTGCCAACCCGAGGAATTTAGCCATTTATGGATGCAAGTAATTATGCGTGGAGCTCGAATCTACTAAGATTGAGATGTTGTTTCCGTTGACAAGCGCTGGGAGTCACAACACTCATGGGTGAGATGAGCCAGTTAAAGCATGGAAAGCAATCTCCTTAGGGGATTCAAGGAGGGTTCGGTTTTAGTGGTTAAATCTGGTGGTGTTGGAGGGTTAGGTTCTTCGCTGGTTGTGTTTTGTGAGTCATCGGGGTTTATGTCCGGAAGTATCATAAGTATGTGGGTTGGTTTACACCAATGACCAAATTGGTACTTCTAATCACAGTTGAAGCATAACCCCTGCTATTTATGGGTATTCATTTCGGTTTAGGATAGCTGTCTGATGGGTATAGTTGGTTTGGTTGTTTGATTGGAAGGTGTTTGTGGAAATGTCTGGGTGGTGTTTTGGGTAGGTGGTGATTTGGTAAATTGTTGGTTGGTTTTAGAAAATGGGTATTTGGTTTGATCAGTGGATTTTCATTTAACCAGTTTGGCTGTATCAATTGCGTTGGCAAGTGTGGCTGGTTTAAGTAAGAGTAGTTCGTTTTGAATACGTGTTTTGAGTTCGGAAATGTAACACCCCGCGTATTCTATAACAGTGAAATTCACAAATTAAATTATATTTTATTTCAAATCAAAGAATTAAGGGAAACGGGATACGCCATTTCGTTCGTCTCGGAATTCTGCTTGAAATAGAGTCCGAGTTTGCGTAAAACGGACT
Source organism: Allium sativum (assembly GCA_030737875.1). Lineage (NCBI taxonomy): Eukaryota > Viridiplantae > Streptophyta > Magnoliopsida > Asparagales > Amaryllidaceae > Allium > Allium sativum. The sequence continues at coordinate 614,629,308 of CM060926.1, forward strand.
CCGTATGAAGAAGATATGGCCTCCGGAAGTTTCAAAATTCAGTTTAAAATTCAAACAGACCAAAACAGCTCAGAAAAACCAATTAAAAATTCAAAATCGGGCCGAATTGGCCAGGACGGGAAAATTCCCGCCCAAAGCACCCAGGTCGACTTGGCAGTCGACCTGGGGCTACCCAGGTCGACCTGGGTCACCCATGTCGACTGCCAAGTCGACATGGTGTCGACTGGGGAGTCGACCTGGCCCCTGAGCCAGGTCGAACCCAGCCCCCCTGGCTGGCCTGGTCTGTGTTTGGTCGATTTTCTGAGCCTTGCCTTGTCACTAGGGTTAGGTGTCAGCTCCTGGTTGGTCTCTCTTTCAAACGAACGGCTGTTATTAAACCAAGCTCCATCGACGGTATAAATCAACTCACAAACTCTATAAAAAGGACCTAAGGCTCACCCTAATTCACATAAACAAAAATGGAGATGAGACCGTCATACTGTTGAGGAGAGACTAAGAATAGCCGTCAGAAATTGAGAGACAATTAGGAGATAATTTGAAAGCTTAAAGCAACGTCAATCAAATCAAAACAACGCCTACAACAAAGGATAGCATCTCCAAATTCAGAATTCAGATTCCTGAATTGAAGATTCGTCATATGTTGTAAGTAGAGAGCTATTCCGATGTGAATAATTAATTGCGTTCGATTTGTGTAAAATGCGAAATGGAATTGTGGCGATAATAATCTATATTTGTATGTTATTTTGATTCCAAACGATTTGGGAATGTTGTGGTATATGATTGGATATTTGCAAGTATGTGATTTACGTTGGAAGTTAACAACGATATGGAATTGTGGCGATAATAATCTATACTTGCATGTTATTTTGATTCTAAACGATTTGGAAATGTTATACGATTGGATATTTGCAAGTATGTGATTTATGTTGGAAGTTAACAACCATATGTTGTGGTATTTTATTTGGGATTCATACAAGTATATGATTTATGTTGACAACCATATGTTGTGGAATTTTAATTGGGATTCATGCAAGTATATGATGCATTATTATGCCAATATGATGTACATACTTTTATGATCACTTTTAGTGTGTAATTGGACTCGACTAAGTACTATGATTTATATGAATCTATGTTGAAATTGGCAAATCATACTTTTGTATTAGAAACAAAAGTAAGCATCTTTATGAACATGACTAAACTATGTTTGGTATTATGCCTAGTTGAAAACATGTTTTAGGCCTAAGTTGTTATCAAAACCATATGGTGATATATGTGACACAATTAAGTTAGATTTACATTCCAATTGCAAGTTTACATGTATAGAATGATTCATATTTAAGTATTGTTTATGCCATGATTATATAAAAAGAATGATTCATGTTTAAGTATTGTTTATGCCATGATTATATGAATAGAATGACTCATGTTTAAGTATTGTTTATGCCATGATTATATGCTATTACAATGCAAGTTCATATGTGCCTAATTCATGTTAATTGAATCGTTATGTTGCAAGTTCATGCGTTCACACTCCCTTTTTTCATGTTACCTTATAAACACCATGTTATAAGCCTCCCCTTTTCATATGGCTAAGTTGGATTTAAATATTAAACCCAACACATCTTACATTGTAGCGAACGTGTAAAACGGGGGTAATGACGTTTGGGTTAAAATATAGAACATATGTGTTGGCATGTTTGACGCATGCCAACAACCTTGAAAAACAATTAAGTGGCATAAATAAATTTTAACCAATAAAGATAAATTTGAATAATGGGCCGCAAATATTTACATATAAAAAGAAAAGAGACAAAATATGTAAATGTAGAAAATACGTTGTGTTTAACCCGAGGTTGGATTGAGTTGTGATGTAAACCTGCCCGGAACCGCCCGGCTGTCCAGTAGTCACAACAATACCTATCCAATGTGGGTGGTTAAACACGGAGCCCAATAAGGACCCGAGGTTAGACTGAGTTGTGGCGTAAGACTGCCCGGACCCAACCGGCAACAGGCAGCCACAACAATACCTGTCTAATGTGAGAGGTCGAGGCTTTAATAAGACAATTAAGGCTGAGTCAGGATTGATAGGATTAAGTAAATTAAATTAATACTTATTCAAAATGGAACATGCTAAACTAAACAGACTGATTGGGGGTTAGGTTTATAAAACACTTAACCAACTTAGCATGTTGGCTAGAAATAGAAAACCTGGTAGTGGGGGACCCTTTTCAGCAGTAACCCTACAAGGTGTATCAGGATAACCTTAACTAGGCAGGGTGGGGCACGATTACTGGGCTGACTGTAAGAGGTCAAATCGACGGCGGTGGTGCAGCAGTGTAGGTTCTAACGGGGTGCGGGCGTGCACACACTCCGGTGCAGAAAAATAAGGCACTGGGCACCAGTAGCATACCTGTGCATTCTAGAATTGTGTCGGGCCGCCACCATGGGACTTGATACACCCCATGGTGGGACCAGCATAGGTAACTACAACAACGGGGGCTGTAAGACACACGTAACTATGCGAGTAGGAGCCGATCATCAGAAATGGATCACTTCACCCTGATTATGGGTGCCTGTTGGGAACTAGTTTATATGGGTACAGAGATTAATATAGGGTGCGATAGTATTCGACCCTAGACAACTTAACTTAGTTTATGGTGCTTTCTCATTTCCAGTTTATGCTTATCATACCCAGTTCTTTATTCATAGACTGAATAGTCCTAGACTTACTCAGGATTTATGTCTGACTCTACTTTTCTTTCATTCCCCCCCAAGTCCACAGGGAGGGAATACCGCAGCTTGACCAGTTTTCACATCCAGCTTGAAGAGAAAGAATGTATTTCTTGGATCTTTTCTGTTTTGGACTATGGCTTTGGACAGCAATTATGGGACTTTTGCAGTTTATTTATGTTTTCTTTATGCTTCTTTAAATAATGTAATCAAGACAGTTATGAAGATGTTATGTTTTTGGAAGTATTGTAAGACAATTATGGCATGGTTTGTGTAACACGTATTTTAATGAAATAAAAGTTGTTGTTGTTTTCCGCTGTTCAAGAATATGTGTTTTTATATCCGTCTTGTATATCTGTGACTTATACTTATAAACCTCCACCAAAATTAGGGCATTCCCTTTGAGAGTGACCCTAACGGAGGTGGGGTGTTTCACTTGGTATCAGAGCATAGGTTTACCAGATAAGATAAAAAGTTTTAAAAATTTATTTTCAAAGGAAAATTTAAACAAGCATTTTTAAAGATAAAATATTATATTTTAAAAAGGCAAAGTCCCCCAAAAGCCATAGGTACTATCTCTTACCCTTCGTTTTGAATCTATCCTTTTTGTTTCAGCATGTCCGAAGAACTTAATTTGCCAGAGGGTGTACCAATACCTGGTTGGTTTAGACGATTCTTAGAAGCAAGGGCCACTCAGCCAGGCCCTACCGTTCCTCCTCCCCCAGCTGCAGGAAATCATCCAGCTGCAGCAACACCTCTTCCTCCACCTTCTCCGCGGGGAAACACTTTCGCTAAGATATATAAAGATTTAAAAGCTATGGGAGGAAAGGACTTTCATGGAACTGAGTCCTTCGTGGCAGCTAGAAATTGGCTGAAAGAAACCGAGGACTTATTCGTCATCTTTGAGGTAGAAGATAGGCAGAAGGTACAACTGGCAGTGTGGCTACTAAAAGGTGAGGCTTCCTACTGGTGGGAAGTCACTAATGCAGAAAGACCAGTGGAAACATGGGAGGACTTTAGGGCAAGGTTTGAGGATAAATTTCTCTCAGACGCGGAAAGGAGTTTGCAGTTGGAAAAATTCTTATTTCTTAAGCAAGGGAACAAGACAGTCAAAGAGTATGTTAATCAGTTCGATGAGCTGGCTAGGTTCGGACTGGACCTAGTCAACACCCCGCACAAGAAGGCTCTCCGTTTTGTCTAAGGGTTGAATGAGCCATTACACAGTTTGGCCATGACCCATATACCCATGGAGCTACATATGAAAGGTTGGTACAGATGGCATTGCTGAACGAAGAGGATAAGGGCAAGAAGAAGACAAAGGCAGAAAACTCTCAAGGGAAGAAAGAGGGTTTGCAGCCTAAGAGGACAGACTTTAAGAAGGGCGGGAAAGACAACAAAGAGAAAAGGAAGTGTAATTTCTGTGGCAAAGTGGGGCGCTTAGTGAAAGATTGCCGGAAAAAGAAGGCCAAGATGAATGGTGGGTGCTTTTCTTGCGGTGAGACAGGCCACATGGCTAAGGACTGCCCAAAAAAACGAGGACAGGGGCAGAGGGCTGGATCTACCTCAGGGGCACAAGTTCATGTGCTAGAGGCGCCACCTCTGCAACAGCGAGGTATAAATACTTCTCTAGAAAGTGTAGTTTATCTTTATGATCACCCAGTTCGCACTTTATTTGATTCTAGCGCATCACACTCCTTTATCTCGTATGCTTTAGTAGAATCTCTGCACCTAAAAACTAGTATGGTAGAGGACCCCTTAATTGTTTCAAACCCAATTGGGGGCCCAGCTCATTTGTCTATGATCTGTGTGGGATTGAAAATTTCTATTCTAAGCGTAGAATTTAAATGTAGTGCCTTTGTTTTGGGCTTTTCGGGATATGGTTTGATTTTGGGCATGGACTGGCTATCCAGTAATGGGGCCATCCTTAATTGCGAGAAAAGGGTTGTTAGGCTCCTGACCCAGCTCGGTAACACTTTGGAAATTACTTGTAATCCCTCGTATGCGGTTATGCTTAGTTATATTGAATCGCTAGATGCCTCTGTCGACAATTTGCAATCGGTTAGAGTGGTCTGGGAATATCCGGATGTCTTCAAAGAGGTGAAGGGCTTGCCTCCGAAGCGGGAGATAGACTTCCGCATATATCTTGTAGATAATGCAAAGCCCGTTGCGTTGCCCGTTAGACACATGGCTCCACGGGAAAGGAAAGAGCTCAGTAAACAGATTAAAGAGCTTCTAGAGAAGGGGTTCATTAGAAGAAGCATTTCAGAATGGGGCGCTCCAGTGGTGTTCGCTACAAAGGTGGATGGTTCACTCCGTCTATGTGTTGACTATAGGGAGCTCAATAAGCTAACAAAAAAGAATAGGCACCCTCTCCCCAGAATTGACGATTTGTTTGATCAGCTTGTAGGAGCGTCTGTTTTCTCCCAACTCGATTTAGCGACCGGTTTTCATCAGCTAAGGGTGGCTGAAGATAGCATCGATAAAACGGCATTCAGAACCCCAGACGGCTTCTTTGAATGGCTTGTCATGCCTTTCGGCTTGACAAACACACCTGCTTACTTCGTGGACCTAATGAGTAGGGTATTCAGAGATTTCCTCAATAAGTTCATAGTGGTCTTCGTAGACGATATCCTTATCTTCTCAAAGAGTGAAGAGGAACATGCTCAGCACTTAAGGGAAATCATGGAAACTCTGCGAGTCCATCAGCTAAAAGCCAAATTCCCCAAATGCCACTTTTGGAGAGAGGAAGTAAGATTTCTTGGGCACATAGTATCCAAGGAAGGGTTAGCTGTAGACCCGGCTAAGGTAGTAGCGGTGCAGGATTGGAAGACACCAAAGAACGCAACAGAGGTCCGAAGCTTTCTCGAGCTAGCAGGCTTCTATCAAAAATTCATCAGAGACTTTGCAAAGATATCAGCTCCGCTCACAAAGTTGACCAAGAAGAATCTAGTGTTCAATTGGGACTTGGATTGCAAGTTTGCTTTCCAACGACTGAAAAGGGCTCTTACAACAGCCCCAGTTTTAAAATTGCCAGATGGAAGCAAGATGTTCACAGTTTATACAGATGCATGTGGGAAAGGGCTAGGCGCCGTCTTAATGCAAGAAGGAAGGGTAGTAGCTTATGGCGAGAGGCAGTTGAAAGTGCACGAAAAGAACTACCCGACCCACAATCTTGAGTTAGCTGCCATCGTCTTTGCACTCAAGTCTTGGCGACACTATCTCCTAGGTGAGAAGTTCGAACTTTACACTGACCATAAATCGTTGAAATATCTTTTCTCGTAGAAAGATCTTAACTTGAGGCAACAGAGATGGATGGAGTTTCTTGCCTCGTATGATTTCGAGATCTCCTACACTCCGGGCAAAGGCAACGTAGTGGCAGACGCGTTGAGCCAAAAGAAACTGACCCTAAGCCCACTGTTTGTTGAAAGACAAAGCCTAGAGTTTATAGCCAGCTTTGACTTTAGGCCCTCCTCCGATTTTGTACCAGGCTTGCTAGCATCTCTCTAAGTACGCCCGACTTTAGTGGACTCAATAGGGACAGCACAACGCGAAGACCCTCAGCTTGTGGAGACGATTGATAGATTAATTAGGGGTGAGATTTCAAGTCACCTCAACAGATACTCCATCGATGATAAGGGTTGGCTAAGGCAAGACGGAAGACTATGCGTCCCACAGACAAGGGATTTAGTAAAGAAGGTTCTCGAGGAAGCACACCACTCCAAGATGACGATACACCCAGGCGGAGATAAAATGTACAAGGACATAAAGAGAACTTTCTTTTGGAACGGCATGAAGAAGGACGTGGCAAATTTCGTTTCTAAGTGTATGGTGTGCCAACAGGTTAAGGCGGAACAGAAAAAGCCTGGCGGTCTGCTCCATCCTCTAGAGGTCCCGCAGTGGAAGTGGGATAGCATCTCAATGGACTTCATTGATGGGCTGCCTAGGTCTAGGAGAGGCAACACTAGCATTTGGGTAATAGTGGATAGGCTTACTAAAAGCGCCCACTTTTTACCCGTCAAAAGTAAAAGAACTGCCTCATCCCTAGCATCTCTTTACCTCAAGGAAATTGTTCGACTCCAAGGAATACCATCCAGCATTGTTAGTGACCGGGACCCTATCTTCACAAGTGAGTTTTGGCGGAGTCTGCAAGAAGCGGTAGGGACACAGTTATGCTTGAGCACAGCCTATCATCCCCAAACCGACGGCTAAACAGAAAGAGTGAACAGAGTTTTGGAGGACCTTTTAAGACTGTGCGTCCTTGACTTCGGAGGGACATGGGAAGACCATCTTCCTTTGGTGGAATTTGCCTACAACAACAGCTATCAAGCAACCATCGGAATGGCGCCCTTCGAAGCATTATATGGAAGACCGTGCCGATCACCCACTTGTTGGTGGGAGTCTACTGATAAGCTCATACTTGGACCAGATATGATCCGAGAGACTTCAGAGAAAGTAGACTTAATACGAAGAAGGATGAAGACGGCCCAAGACAGACAAAAGTCCTACGCCGACAAGAGGAGGACCGACCTTGAATTTGAGGTTGGGGACAGAGTTTTTCTTAAGGTATCTCCGCTAAGGAACGTTGTTCATTTTGGAACCACAGGAAAGCTAGCACCAAGGTTCGTAGGGCCATTCCCTATCATCGAGAAAATTGGGAAAATGGCCTATAGATTAGAGCTACCCGAAAAATTGGCCGGAGTTCACAACGTCTTTCACGTTTCACATCTCCGAAAATGTCTACATGAGTCTGCTGAAGTGGTAGAGCCAAATATCCTAGAAGAAGCTGAAGTGGAACGCGAAGCAACCGTAAGGAAAATTCCAACCCGCATATTATGAACGGAAGTGAAGAAGCTACGCAACCGCGAAGTCAAGCTCGTCAAAGTTCAGTGGAGCGATGCCGAAGAAGATGCAACTTGGGAAACTGAAGCTAGAATACGCACAGCCTACCCATTTCTTTTCGAGGGTACATCTTTGATCTTTCCTTTTTCCTTAAGTTGCGCTTTTATCTATCTTTTTAGGTATATCTCCTCGACCTTATCTTTTAGGAAGAAACCCTTGGATGAAAACATGTGATTGAAACATGTTATGGGTGATGGTTGCAAGTGGTTGCAAGTGATTGCTAGTGGTTGCTCGTGGTTGCATATACACACACAATCAAGTTTTTAGATCGGCTCAGTCACTTACTATTGCATATGCATAAATGTATTTATATTCGTATATGGTTGAAATTTAATGTGTTGTCATATGGATGTTGCATTTGTGTGAATAATTGTGCACTCATGTAGAATCATGAATAGGAAAATTTGCATACATAATGGATTCATGGCACTTACATAATTTGCATTAAGGAGGTCAACTGAATCAGTAGACCGCCTGATTTTGCATTAGATAAGTACATGTACACACACTTCGCATATGATCATGAAGCATTAGAAGTCTTTTAAGGACAATGGATGCCCGTGTTTGATGGATGAGTAGATGGATGTTTGGATGTTAGGATGTACATTCTTCCTGAACTTGAAGATTTCGGGGACGAAATCCTTTTAAGTGGGGGAGAATTTAACACCCCGCGTATTCTATAACAGTGAAATTCACAAATTAAAGTATATTTAATTTCAAATCAAAGAATTACGGGAAACGGGATATGTCATTTCGTTCGTCTCGGAATTCTGCTTGAAATTGAGTCCGAGTTTGCGTAAAACGGACTCCGTATGAAGAAGATATGGCCTCCGGAAGTATCAGAATTCAGTTTAAAATTCAAACAGACCAAAACAGCTCAGAAAAACCAATTCAAAATTCAAAATCGGGCCGGATTGGCCAGGGCGGGAAAATTCCCGCCTAAAGCACCCAGGTCGACTTGGCAGTCGACCTGGGGCTACCCAGGTCGACTGGGCAGTCGACCTGGGTCACCCGTGTCGACTGCCAAGTCGACACGGTGTCGACTGGGGAGTCGACCTGGCCCCTGAGCCAGGTCGAACCCAGCCCCCCCTGGCTGGCCTGGTCTGTGTTTGGTCGATTTTCTGAGCATTGCCTTGTCACTAGGGCTAGGTGTCAGTTCCTGGTTGGTCTCTCTTTCAAACGAACGGCTGTTATTAAACCAAGCTCCATCGATGGTCTAAATCAACTCATAAACTCTATAAAAAGGACCTAAGACTCACCCTAATTCACACAAACAAAAATGGAGATGAGACCGTCATGATGCTGAGGAGAGACTAAGAATAGCCGTCAGAAATTGAGAGACAATTAGGAGATAATTTGAAAGCTTAAAGCAACGTCAATCAAATCAAAACAACGCCTACAACAAAGGATAGCATCTCCAAATTCAGAATTCAGATTCCTGAATTGAAGATTCGTCATACGTTGTAAGTAGAGTGCTATTCCGATGTGAATAATTAATTGCGTTCGATTTGTGTAAAATGCGAAATGGAATTGTGGCGATAATAATCTATATTTGTATGTTATTTTGATTCCAAACGATTTGGGAATGTTGTGGTATATGATTGGATATTTGCAAGTATGTGATTTACGTTGGAAGTTAACAACGAAATGGAATTGTGGCGATAATAATCTATACTTGCATGTTATTTTGATTCTAAACGATTTGGAAATGTTATACAATTGGATATTTGGAAGTATGTGATTTATGTTGGAAGTTAACAACCATATGTTGTGGTATTTTATTTGGGATTCATACAAGTATATGATTTATGTTGACAACCATATGTTGTGGAATTTTAACTGGGATTCATGCAAGTATATGATTCATTATTATGCCAATATGATGTACATACTCTTATGATCACTTTTAGTGTGTAATGGGACTCGACTAAGTACTATGATTTATATGAATCTATGTTGAAATTGGCAAATCATACTTTTGTATTAGAAACAAAAGTAAGTATCTTTATGAACATGACTAAACTATGTTTGGTATTATGCCTAGTTGAAAACATGTTTTAGGCCTAAGTTGTTATCAAAACCATATGGTGATATATGTGACACAATTTAGTTAGATTTACATTCCAATTGCAAGTTTACATGAATAGAATGATTCATATTTAAGTATTGTTTATGCCATGATTGTATGAAAAGAATGATTCATGTTTAAGTATTGTTTATGCCATGATTATATGAATAGAATGACTCATGTTTAAGTATTGTTTATGCCATGATTATATGCTATTACAATGCAAGTTCACATGTGCCTAATTCATGTTAATTGAATCGTTATGTTGCAAGTTCATGCGTTCACACTCCCCTTTTTTCATGTTACCTTATAAACACAATGTTATAAGCCTCCCCTTTTCATTTGGCTAAGTTGGGTTTAAATATTAAACCCAACACATCTTACATTGTAGCGAACGTGTAAAACGGGGGTAATGACGTTTGGGTTAAAATATAGAACATATGTGTTGGCATGTTTGACGCATGCCAACAACCTTGAAAAACAATTAAGTGGCATAAATAAATTTTAACCAATAAAGATAAATTTTAATAATGGGCCGCAAATATTTACATATAAAAAGAAAAGAGACAAAATATGTAAATGTAGAAAATACGATGTGTTTAACCCAAGGTTGGATTGAGTTGTGATGTAAACCTGCCCGGAACCGCCCGGCTGTCTAGTAGTCACAACAATACCTATCCAATGTGGGTGGTTAAACACGGAGCGCAATAAGGACCCGAGGTTAGACTGAGTTGTGGCGTAAGACTGCCCGGACCCAACCGACAACAGGCAGCCACAACAATACCTGTCTAATGTGAGAGGTCGAGGCTTTAATAAGACAATTAAGGCTGAGTCAGGATTGATAGGATTAAGTAAATTAAATTAATACTTAATCAAAATGGAACATGCTAAACTAAACAGACTGATTGGGGGTTAGGTTTATAAAACACTTAACCAACTTAGCATATTGGCTAGAAATAGAAAACCTAGTAGCGGGGGACCCTTTTCAGCAGTAACCCTACAAGGTGTATCAGGATACCCTGAACTAGGCAGGGTGGGGCACAATTACTGGGCTGGCTGTAAGAGGTCAAATCGACGGCGGTGGTGCAGCAGTGTAGGTTCTAACGGGGTGCGGGCATGCACACACTCCAGCGCAGAAAAATAAGGCACTGGGCACCAGTAGCATACCTGTGCATTCTAGAATTGTGTCGGCCGCCACCATGGGACTTGATACACCCCATGGTGGGACCAACATAGGTAACTACAACAACGGGGGCCGTAAGACACATGTAACTATGCGAGTAGGAGTCGACCATCAGAAATGGATCACTTCACCCTGATTATGTGGTGCCTGTTGGGAACTAGTTTATATGGGTACAGAGATTAATATGGGGTACGATAGTATTCGACCCTAGACAACTTAACTTAGTTTATGGTGCTTTCTCATTTCCAGTTTATGCTTATCATACCCAGTTCTTTATTCATAGACTGAATAGTCCTAGACTTACTCAGGCTTTATGTCTGACTCTACTTTTCTTTCGCCTTCTTTTCTTTCGTTTCCCCCTCCCCAGGTCCACAGGGAGGGAATACCGCAGCTTGACCAGTTTTCACATCCAGCTTGAAGAGAAAGAATGTATTTCTTGGATCTTTTCCGTTTTGGACTATGGCTTTGGACAGCAATTATGGGACTTTTGCAGTTTATTTATGTTTTCTTTATGCTTCTTTAAATAATGTAATCAAGACAGTTATGAAGATGTTATGTTTTTGGAAGTATTGTAAGACAATTATGGCATGGTTTGTGTAACACGTATTTTAATGAAATAAAAGTTGTTGTTGTTTTCCGCTGTTCAAAAATATGTGTTTTTATATCTGTCTTGTATATCTGTGACTTATACTTATAAACCACCACCAAAATTAGGGCATTCCCTTTGAGAGTGACCCTAACGGAGGTGGGGTGTTTCAGGAAATGAAGCATTGAAGAATGGAATTAGGTTGCTGGGTAGTGATCCGATTGTAGATAGTTTCAAAGGTGGCTTGATAATTTTCAATAGTGGTGAGATGCTACAATTTGAAGATGGTAGCCTGTGGATTTAAGAAAGTAGGAGGACCAAAACGTTTTTCCATTGCTTTTACAAGCGCATGCCACGAGGATAGCTGTTTGTTTCGGCGCATCCACTAAAACTAGGGGAGGGACTATCCTTGCATGTGGAAGCTAGCAAGCTCCACTCGTTGATCTTCAGGCGTTGAGTAATATGTGAAAAAATGCTCCGCCTGGGAGGGTGCCTAATGACCTATATAGTAGGCAAATTTTCTCATATTGGTGGTATGGGACATATCATTCCACCGTACTTCGAAAGTCCGACGTCCGCGTCGGCCTACTCTATCGACACTGACCCGACGATAGCCCTTTTCTCTTTGGATGGCTTCACTCACCTATCAGTATTTTAATCCATCCTATAGGTCGCCCCTTCTCACGGCTTGAACTTTCGTCGAGCGGTTCTCAGTGAAAGTACCAAATGATGTGGATTTATGATCAGATCTGAAAATGCAGGAGAGAACAAGAAGTAATGGCACGAAGAAGAAAAGATGAGAAATAGAGAGAGTTAACTACTAAATTCTTCCATACATTACAGGTATTTCCGATACATACTTATACCCACGAGTTCTACTTTCCATCTATGCCCTAACTAATTCTTGGCGTGAATTAATAAAATAACAAAAAGTAAAAGATACTGCTACTTTTCTAACAACCACACAATTTATAACTCTAAGTGCTGCTATTTGGAACAACTTGCAGCCTAAATTTATTCTCTAAATCTTTGTGGAATTTGAATTACCCTCCTCTGCCTTACGTACACGTTAGAGTTATCTCCATCTGCATTTGAGAGTGCGAAAGGGTATATGAGCAGAGTACTTGAAGAGGAATGGAAGGAGAACATAAATCCTACAATGTTAAACTTTAATGGTCTATTTAACATTTCATACGCCAACACACATTTTTCCAACTTATTCCAGCGGTGTTGGAAGAGCTAGTTTTTTCTTCCGACATGTGATGCATCAATAACTGTAGCGGGTGATAGTACATTGCAAATAAGTGGTTTCTATTTGTTTACGTATAAGAAAATTTGAAGGCAATGTAACTTAAAAACACAATTTATTTAGTGATAGTATTTATTGTCTATGCTGAATTGTGGCAACTAAGATGCTTTCTTGTCAAATGATAACGAAAAATCTAAATGGGTCATATAAGTAAGAAAATTGAGCAATGAATGCATTTATATGCTGCAAGCGTAAAATCCGATTTGGTATCTTTGTAAAATTAATGCAGAAAACTACATATGATACAGAATTTACCGCTAACAGTTATCTTGATATCAGTTGATTAGTACTTGCAGCAAAATTTACATTCATATTCGTATGCCGACAATGAATATATTTTTTGTGTGATGCTAAAAGCATCTTAGCTTGTGTTTTTAACATCATGACGGGTAGTGAAGAAGACAATACAGAATGCCTTGACGTCGCCTTGTAGGAAACCAAAAGAACTTGTAGCTTGTGTTTTTAACATCATGATGGGCCAGTGAAGAAGACAATACAGAATGTCTTGACGTCAGAATGCCTTGACGTCGCACTGCGGGAATCCAGAAGAACTTGTTTTGTATTATAACTATTGCACATAGAGGAGGGATACTTATGGCTAGCTTCCTATGTCCTTTGGTCTTTACTACTGTCTATCACAGAAGCATTCCTTATGCTTTCTCTTGCATCTTCAGCTTCTTCTAGGACTAATTTCGTTTTTGCTGATTAGGGCATGGCTGAAACAGAAGAAGAAAAATTACCCGCCCGTTGCGGGTACAGTGGTTCATCAGTTACTGAACTTGGATAGGCTGCAGGATTACATTACCCACCATTCGAGAAAGCACAAGACGTATCAGATACTTACACCATTCAATAACTGTATTTACACGGTTGACCCTCCTAATGTTGAGTACATCCTCAAGTCCAACTTCGCTAATTATGGAAAGGTACTATTACATTCCTCATTTCTCTTCTATATGATTCTGTTTTATTGTTTTTGTGGTTAAGGTTTAGCATATTCTGCTAAACTTTGATTTGTAAGGTTGGATTTCACTGAATGAATTGGTCTTAAGTATAAATTTTTAGTACGTTCTATTAGAATTTTTGTGGTATTAGGAAGATAGATTCTATCATTTTAAGGTTCTTTTAGTAGTACACATATTTTACTTAACACGTTTACGGCAAGCACGATATACATTGCTTGTTCGAGATATAGATCTATAGATGGGTAGTTAGAAATTTACATGTACCACCTAGGCATGCCCAATTTTTACATACATCACTTGACAAAACTAATTATATTAAAAATCACAGTTGTTATGATAGGAATTTATAAATGGTTAGATAAAACTCGTTTTGAATTGTACACAACTATACTGACCAATATCCTATTGGAAATGAAAGAGCAAAGAAAGGGGAAAGTAGGAAGAAGAAGAGATAGCAACATTTAAAGTCCCACATCATAGAAATATTAGCACAATCACTCCTAATATATTAGAAGCCAAATAGACTTTTGTAAAATAGAAAGGAGAGGGATGATATGAGGATGTGGGCTTGGCCATGACATAATAATACATTAAAATGTCAAAGATAAGGGCCTTGGGCCTGGGGTCTCTTGATTGGATATGGCCGACGGTTGCTGATTGGGCTAGTGCATTGACATGAGAATATTTTTTATCAGAATTTTAAAGGTGTGTCCGTTCAATCCAGAATTCGAAAGGAATGTCTGTTAGCTGAATAAGTACAACCATTTGAATTCTCAACGGACGCATATTAATAACCGGCCGGTTAAAGGGTCGCAACCTTTCCTATTCTGACGGTTACTAATGCATGCAAACAGGCACTCCTCCTTGCCTATATATACACTTCCCAAAACAAGACAGAATTCACTGTTTTCTGCTTGCATTACCTCTTCTTCTTCAAAGTAATCCTCTGATCTAGTTTCTATAATCAACTTCAGTTCGTCAGAGCTCCGTTTGCTGGCACTACGCAATGGAGTTGGTCTGTTTTATCATGGGAAACAAATTGCAACAACGTCGATTGGTGCATATGACGGCAATATTGTTTCAAGGAAACAGAAAACTTCTGGACTCAGACATTACTGAAACATAGTACTTTTTGTTTATCTTCAATCTTGTGCACAAATTGGTTATGCTTTCTGTGATTATTGTAAACACAGTTTGACATGACAATTGTGGCATAATTGATTAACGCTGATTGTTGTTGTTGTCGTCTGTTTGTAATACAATTGTGTAATTACAAAAATACTAACAATCTTTAAACAATATTTTTGTTGTAGATGATGAAAAACAGCAGCATTGATTCTGCACCGATTCAGATGGTGAAAATTACTTAGCCAGTGCCTGTGCTACCAACAATGGCTCTGTCTCATGGTGAAAGGTCAGAGAAGTTCAATGGAATCAACTTCAAGTGCTGGCAATAGAAAATGTTGTTTTATTTAACAACATTAAGAGGTGCCAATTTTCTGACTGAAGAGGCTCCTGTGGTAGATGAACTCGAACCAGACGCTACTGAAGTAGAGGCACTCAATATCTGGACAAACTCAGATTTCATGTGCAAAAACTATATTCTGAATGGTCTGGATGATAGTCCCTACAATGTCTACTGTACTTTTGCAACGTCTAAATAAACCTGGTTAGCTCTGGAGAAAAAGCACAAAACTGAAGATGCAAGCATGAAGAAATTCATTGCTGGAAAATTTCTGGACTTCAATATGGTTGACTCAAAGACGTTGATAAGTCAAGCTCAAGAACTGCGACTTATCGTCCGACAATTAGAAGATGAAAAATGACTCTTAGCGAGACTTTTCAAGTTGCTGCAACTATTGAGAAATTGCCTCCTTCTTGGAAGGACTTCAAAAATTACCTTAAGCATAAGCATAAGGAAATGACAATGGAAGATCTCATAGTTCGGCTACGCATTGAGGAAGATAACAGAAATTCTGAGAAAAATATTTCTCAGAATATTGCTTCCAAAGCAAATGTTATTGAGTCATACAAGATTAACAAAAGAAAAAGGGAGAATGCTCCTAAGAAGTCAAAAAAATTTCTGGGTTCTTGCCACAACTGTGGAAAGAAGGGGCACAAAGCAGCCGAATGTCGTGCACCTAAAAAGAAGAAGTTAGAAGCAAATACAACTGACGTTTCGAAAGGCATTTCAGATCTTGATTTATGTGCAGTAATACTAGAATGCAACCTTGTTGGTTACTCAAAGGAATGGTTTGTAAACACTAGAGCCACTCGACACATATGTGCTAACAAGTGGATGTTTACAACCTATAAAATTGCAACTGATGCTGAACAACTTTTTATGGGCAATTCTTCTACTTCGAAGGTCTTAGGAAAAAGAAAAGTTGCGTTGAAACTGACTTCTAGAAAGGAGCTAACTTTAAATGATGTTCTCCATGTTCCAGAAATTTGCAAGAACCTGATTTCAGGATCATTACTGAGAAAGTATGGCTTCAAGTTGACCTTTGAAGCTGATAAATTTATGCTTTCTAAGAATGGAGTGTATGTTGGAAGAGGATATGTGTGTGATGGTTTGTTTAAAGCAAACATGTAACAACCCGGAAATTCTGAGCCAGTTTAAAATTTTTATTTTGGCAATTTTAATGAATTTTGAATATTTAAAATGAATTATTTTAAATAATAACAACCAGAAATTTATTTTGAATATAACTCAAACGTATATATTTATATACATCATCGTTAGAATATAAATATTTATTTTAAATTATAAAAGGAATTGAAAATGGCGCGGTAGTTCGATAATTCGATTTCAAATTTCAATTGAACATACCGAGTGCAAAATAAGCCGGATTTTGGCGAAACCAAAAATATTAGAATCTAGTTGAAAATATCTTTCCAAAGAATCTGAAAAATCGAAATTTCATAGTGGGAATCAAAAGTTATGCCCAGTTGAAAATTCAGAATAGTCGCTATGTAAATTATACATGGCCCAAAAAGTCATATTTTGCATACGGATGAATTAGGACTCGAAACCACTTCCATTGAGTTCAAAATGTCGTTTAGAACTCCGAAAAGTATAAGCTTCGATATATTCCGATATCCGGAATAGTGGCAATTGGCAGGAGTTTTCGGTTAGCAAAACATAGCCCTTAAAAAGTGAAATTTTGCATACGAGCTCAGAATTCGACGAGATAAATTTTTATGGATTCGTAATGACAAATTATTGTTGAGGTCCAAAGGGTGCGTCGAACGAAGTCAGTATGTGGTCGTGCGAGCTAAAACAGTTCAGGGTAAAACGAGCAGTCATTTTACAAAGGAACATTACTGATACGACCTCGGAATTCAATTCTACTTTTTTTTCTGGATTCGTATGGTCCAATAATGGTTAAATCCAAGAGGGCATGATTTTTGGTGTTAATGTGTGAGCGTGCGAAAAGAAAAGGTGCGCCAAAATCGCATTTTTGAGCAATATCTGAGCATATTCGTGATTTTTTTCGAACGGTCAAACGAACTCGGAATTCGACGAAACTTGTTTCGTTGGACTCGTCTTCACGTCTACTATCTTATGTCCGAAATCCGCGGCGATTGGAGATCGTTAGCGTTCAGGCGATACGCGAGAAACTAGCATATAATCACTTTTTCTCCTTCTCTTCACTCACTTTTCTCTCTTCCTCGCCCCTCCTCCACTGCCACCACCCACTGCCGCCACTCCTCCTCCCCTCCGGCGCCACCTCCTCCTCCTCCTCTTCCTCCTCCTTCTCTCTCCTCTTTTCATAACCCTAAATCCCCAAATCACCAACCACCACCACCGCGGCCACCACGGGCCCCACCACCGCCCTTAGCACCCTCCCCCACATCCATCAGGCCCGCCACCGCCCGCTGGCCACCCAACTCCGGCCGTGGCCCCCCCGGTCACCAAAAACCCATTTTACACTAATCGCCCGTTTTGCAAATAAGCCCCTGACCGTATTTCGCCAATAACTCCCAAACGGTGCGTTTTTGGCCAAAGTCCCTCTAGACCAAAGTTGTAGAGCACGAAATTCTCTTCGATCTGGCTATGAAAGTCGTGTTTTGGAGTTCGGAGCTGCTCGGAAAACGCGTTCGAAGTCTGCTGTTCAAAAGCGGTAAAATTCGTGTACTTTCGCGTATTCTGGCGAATTGGAGCATTTTCGGCACAAAGTCCCTTAGGCAAAAGTTGTTCAGAATGTCGTGCTTGTGCTAGAAAATAGGATGGATTGAAGATTTGAGCTTGTATGCGAAGTCTGGAGCTCGAACAACAATTCAGCAGTTCAGAAAAGGCGTTAGAAAAAATCAATGTGAGAACTTCTCACTTTAACTTTTCTTTTCTAGTTATATAAATATATACTAGGATGCAGACGGTGTTTAGTAGCACCCGACACCACTGTCCATAGACCATGGACTTGTTTGTTTGGTTGCATAGATTAGTTAGATTATTTGAGTTGAATTTGATTGTTTGGGGAAATGGAAATTGATTTGATTGATGTGTGAATGGCGTGGGCCATCACTAGACCGGGGATAAGGCTAGACCTTGTCCCGTTTCTAGTATCGTGCCATTATGCCGCCGAAATTTTCTAAAATAAGTTAGAAATATAAAGATATCATTTTATTTAATAAATGAACCGAATAGAATATTCGTAGATTGAATAGAATAATTTGGTCGTTAAAAATATAATTTTTAACGTGAACGTGAACAAATAAATATTCATTTACAAATCGAACGATTTGTTTATGTACACTGATTTGACTGACATTGATTGGGACGATAAATTTTACACATCGCCCAACTGCACAAATAAAAAATCTATATTTGTTGATTTGAAACCCCACACGGGTATTGGGATAAAATACGGCATACACTAATCCCAATAATTAGTTGTATGTCGATCGGTGGATCGACAGGCTGTTATAAGCGTTAGATATCTATATTTGATGCTTATACAGTGTAGTGCACTTTGGATGATGGTTGATTATTTATCGTTGCTATTATATACATGTGTTGTATGGAATCCATATAATTAACTTTATATGGTAATTGATTGGGCCTCATTCCAATTTAGAAAATATAGAATATTATAAAATAAAGGTTCATGTGTTGACAGTACTCATCCGTTGAGATTAGTCATGTGTTGAACGAAATATTTTAACAATAGAATTTACATCTTTATTATATATAGAATTAGAAACTAACTTCTTTATAAAATAAAGGTTCATGTGTTGACAGTACTCATCCGTTGAGATTAGTCATGTGTTGAACGAAATATTTTAACAATAAAATTTACATCTTTATCATATATAAAATTAGAAATTAACTGGAAAATAGATGAGATAAGTGGTCTCCTGGATATTGATCTGATGTTGGTTTCGGCCTTCGGGGTTAATATCTAGAGAATCGTTCTCTTACTAATTTACAGTTGGAGTCTGATTTGAAATCAAATAATAGATACCAATATTTTTATAAAATATATTAAATAACAAAAATAGTCACACGTGGACAGTACTCATTCGTTGAGATTAGTCATGTGTTGACAAAAATATAGATTCACGTATTGAATAGAATAAATATTCATTTGTTGAATAGAATAACGAAATTATTGAAATATGTAAAGCCGTGTTGATTAGAGATGCACTATTTTGACGCGAACGATATTTATATCGATTATATTCGTATTTGAATTGAATTGAAAAGAAAATGAATTTGAATTGAATTGAAAAGAAAAAGAATTTGAATTGAATTGAATAGAAAATGAATTCGAATTGAAATGAATTTAAAACGAATTTATAGAGGAAAATTCAATTTTGATTTGAATTTGAAATGAAGGTTGAAATTGTTTTAGAAACAAATTTGAAACTATTTATAAAATTCGTTTTAAATAGAAATTGATGAAATATATATTATATATAATATAATGGCCTGAATAGAACGCGCCGCGCCGCGGCAGTTCGTAAATTTCGACCATTAACTTCGAACGGACATTACGGGAGATCCGACCGTCGGATTCTCTTAAAACCGGAACCATTAGGTTCGTATCGAAAAGATCTTTCTAACGAATATTAGAAATTTGAAATGTAACGGTTGGATTTGGAGATACGTCCAAATCAAATTTGGAAAAGGTCGCTGTAAGTGCAGTTCGATGGCCGTTGATGGAAATCGATTGTACGGGCCTTGATAAAATTATTAAAAATAGTAATAATTTGTGTAAAATCATAAGAAATGATTTTGGAAAAATTGGGATGAAAAACTCCATATTTGAAAAGGTAAAAATAGATTTTTATCGAAACGAACTAGTTTTGAACTAAAATTAAAACCCATTTATTTTTAAATAAATAAATTGGATTTGAAATGGGTTTTAAATAGAATTGATTTGTGGGTTTATCGTGAAGAGTGTTTTAAATAACACTTGTTCTTTTACCCGATAATCAATAGAATGTGATTTGGGTTTGTCGTGAACTGTGTTTTAAATGACATTAGTTCTTTAACCCAGTAAAAGGAGTTCTAATGAATCTGTAATCAGATTGAAATGTGGATTGATAATTTAAATTATCAAATTTAGAAAGTGAGCGAGAATGGAGTATCACCAGTTTTGCTCCAAAGTGATAGTTAAATCTTTAATTAGATTTGAACGTGAAATGGTAATTAATTTTACTGATAACACCGTGGTGTTAGATATGAAGTATTACTAGTTTTGCTTCATGGGATGAATAGGTTGGGATTGGGAAATAAAATAAATAATTACTTCGGTGCGGTTCGCTAATCTTGACTAGTTTGGAAAACCATAATTTGGTTTGAAATGACATCCAAAGGAAGATTAAAAATAGATATAAAGAATTTATCTTTGATAAAATTAATGGGAACCTTTCCATAAGAATTGAAATTTAGAAACTAGCTGTAGGTTAGTTAAGAAGAATGGTTTCCTGGGTATTGATCTGATGTTGGTTTCGGCCTTCGGGGTTAATATTTGGGGAATTTCTATCTTACTAATTTACGGTTGGTGACTAATGAATTGGAATGAGGCGTATGTTGTGTTTGTGTAACATTTGTTTTTAATATACGCGGGTTGTTCGGAAAGGCCGGGTTTATACCCATTTTGAATAACCGATTCGACGATAAGTCGAAGATGATGACGGTCGTCGAAGACCGGAAGTCTTCACATCGTTTGGATAATTACTGATGATCCTGATTGGGCTGTACACCCAAGAGGATGGAAATAGTTGGTGGTCGTCCAGACGTAGTTGGAGATCGATGGATATGCGAGGAAAGTGCCTCCGGTTTCGTTCAGACCCAGAACGAACTTGTAAATGGATTGTGTGTTTGACATTGGATTTTATTCTGTGTTGATTGATTTCTGTTAAATATATATCTGTTTGGCGGTGGAGAATTTATTCTCTTGCTTAACGCCCTTCTCTGAGACGTACGAGCTTAGAGGTTATATATCGATAGATATCAATTGCATGGCATGAATTGCCTGTGTGGCACGCTGAGTTGCATGGATCAAGGCTTCTGTTGAAAAGCAAAGTCTTGTGGTTGATGATCAAAGCACGGCCTTTATGGCATAGCTTTGTGTATAACGTGAATTCGCGAGCCTCACACCTCGGTATGAGTCAAAAACAGGATAAGGACTGCAGGGAGAGCACGACGTTTCTTTCTAGCTTTGGTGGTGTCAGTGACTTACCAGCCCTGACATTTATATACTTTTCACCTATGTGGTTGTTGGATGAGGCGCCTCGATTTTAGGTCTGTTAGGACCGGGAAACGTGTGTTCAGGAATAATTAATCCTCAAACGTAAGAGAGGACCGGCCCTGAAGCATCCAGGGGTTACCCAGAGTGTGTAGTCCTGGGACATTTGCTAGAGTGTCTCGAAGCGGAGAGGAGCTTGCCCCTTGCCTCGACTCATGACGGAAATCCAATTTCCAATACGAGATATTTCGGTTTTATTTGTAGAGCCTAGTATGGCGACATGATGGATGGTACCCATGCCGCCTAGGATTGATATTTATGATTGAAATTGTTTTGACACTATACACTTATTATAATATCAAATGGTTTGTTTTAAACGTACCAAGCATGTTTGGCTATTATAAGGGAAAACCCTATCCTCCGGCTTGCGTTGCATTGTGTGATGGGACCTGGGTCTTATAATAGCTTCATTTTTAGAAAAAGCATTGCGCTGTTTATTCTATGCACTAGTATTCTTGGGAGGAAACCCGTTCCGTGTTATACCGCGTGGTCCCTTGAATTACTCTCTTTTAAAGTAAAGTTTTAAATAACTGTTTTAGTTCTCACACCAGTCACATGACTGACCTGGAGTTTATTGTTTTAACCTAAACTATGGGTGCCCTTATTTTCGACACGGGCAGCTAGTAGTTTTGGTTTTGCAGATTTATATTCACAGGATCCTGATTTACAGCTGGAACGATGCTTGGAAAGCTCTGTATCCGTGTATTACTTTCAGTTGTGCTTTGTATTATTTTTCCTCTGCAGTACTGTATTTAAATCTCTGATATTTATCGAATGTAATATGTTCATTTATACTCTGTGTTTTCTTGTATTTGATGGAATTGTTGTAATAACATTGAAATGTTCTTCTGTCTGCGTTCCAGTTTGTCCTGTTCTCAAAACGATCAGGGGTTTCGAACGGTCTAGATCGGTTTAACGATCGATTCGGATTGAGCGAAATTCCTTGCTGTTACAAAACATAACCACTATTGTACCATGCACTGAAATGAATGAAAGTGAATCTTCTGCTTATATTGTTGAATCTTCTAACATATGGCATTCTAGATTTGGGCATGTAAATTTTGATACATTGCGAAAATTGATTAATCTAGAATTTATACCAAAATGCAATATAGATTCAAAATATAATTGTCAAGTTTGTGCAAAAGCAAAATTGACAAGAACCTCGTTTCATCATGTTGAACAAGATACCGAACCTCTAGACTTAATAAATACCAATGTATGCGATTTGAAAATGTGTCAAACTAGAGGTGGAAAAGGGTACTTTATTACATTCACTGATGATTGTACCAGATACTGTCATGTATATCACTATCATGTATATCTCCTTAGAAGTAAGGACGAAGCATTTGAAATGTTTAAACAATATAAGGCAGAAGTTGAGAATCAACTCAACAAGAAAATCAAATCTTTAAGAAGTGATAGAAAAGGAGAATATAAGTCTCCATTTGAGGAATTCTGTGCTGAGCATGGAATTATACATCAAACTACAGCTCCGTATTCACCTCAATCCAACGGTATAGCCGAACAGAAAAATAGAATTCTTAAAGAAATGATGAATGCCTTACTGATTAGCTCTGGCTTGCCAGAATTTTTTTGGGGAGAAGCTATTCTTTTGGCAAATCATATTTTATTGGAAAAACAGACCACCATCCTACAAATACCTAAAAGTGTGGGGGTGTCTTGCCAAAGTAGAGGTACCAAAACCAAAGAAGGTCAAAATTGGACCAAAAACTATTGATTGTGTATTCATTGGATATGCAAAAAACAGTGCTCATATCGATTTTTGGTACACAAATATGAAATTGATGATATTCATGAAAATACCATCATTGAGTCGAGAAATACTAGATTTTTCGAACATGTATTTCCCTTGAAACATGGTACTGAAAATCATGCACCTAAGAGACCAAGGGAAGATGAAATTCCTTATTCTATATAGGATGCTGAACAAAATAGCACTCAACAAAGTAGTGTTGAGTATCAAGTGGAGGAACCAAGAAAAAGTAAAAGGTCAAAGACTTTAAAAACCTTTGGACCGGACTTCTATACATTTATGTTAGAAGATGATCCATTGACATATACACAAGCTATGTCTTCTAGCGATGCCCCTTATTGGAATGAGGCAATTAACAATGAGATTGAATCCATTATGTCCAATCATACATGGGAATTGGTTGATTTAACTCAACGATGTAAGGCCCTAGGTAATAAATGGATACTTAAATGGAAATTGAAACCTGATGGTTCAATAGACAAGTACAAAGCTCGTCTGGTAGTCCAAGGATTTAGACAAAAGGAAGACCTGGACTATTTCGATACATATTCACCTGTAACGAGGATAACGTCAATTAGAATGCTCATTGAAATTGCATCCATACATGACTTGGAAATACATTAAATGGATGTTAAAACTGCATTCTTGAATGGTGAACTAGAGGAGGAAATCTATATGAGCATAAAGTTTGCAAACTAGTAAAATCACTTTATGGCCTTAAGCAAGCTCCAAAACAGTGGCATGAGAAGTTTGATAATACTACGTTATCAAATGGATTCACGATAAATGAATCAGATAAATGTGTGTATATAAAACATACACATATTATATATGTCATTGTTTGTCTTTATGTTGATGACCTGTTGATCCTAGGCAATAACAATGCCATAATAACATCTACAAAGGATATGTTATCCTGTAGATTTGATATGAAAGACCTAGGACTGGTTGATGTGATATTGGGTGTAAAAATTCTGAGAACACCACAGGAATATGCATTATCCCACTCGCATTACATCACCAAAATACTTGAGAAATTCAAGCAATATAATGTAACTATTGCAAAATCACCAGTAGATATGAACCAAAATTGGGTAAAGAACACTGGTGATGGTATTTACCAATTGGAATACTCTCGTATACTAGGAAGTATCATGTATGTTATGAATTGTACTAGGCCTGATATTGCATATGCTAAAAGGAAACTAAGTAGATTTACTAGCAATCCTGGTAAACATCATTGGAAAGCGATAATCATAGTTCTAGGATATCTAAAGTATACATAGAGGTATGGTCTATACTATACAAACTATCCTTCAATAGTGGAAGGATACAGTGATGCAAATTGGATCAATGGATCAAATGATACAAATTCTACAAGTAGATATGTGTTCACATTAGGAAATGGAGCAATTTCATGGAAATCATCCAAACAGACTTGTATCGCTAGATTTACGATGGAATCAGAGTTTATTGCACTAGATAAGACTGCAGAAGAAGCAGAATGGATACGAAGCTTCTTGGAAGACATTCCTAATTAGAGCAAACCTATGCCTCCAATATGTATACATTGTGATAGTCAATCAGCTATTGGAAGAGCTAATAGTACACTATACAATGGTAAATCTAGGTATATTCGTCGTAGACATAAAACGATAAGACAACTTCTCTCTAATGGGGTTATCACAATTGATTGCATTCGATCTAAAGATAACTTAGCGGATCCACTTACAAAAGGTTTGCCAAGTGAGAAATTTCAAACCTTATCGAAGGGAATGGGGCTAAGGCCTACAGACTAAAGGTTTTTCTAAAATGAAAACCCCACCTAGTTGACTGGAGATCCCAAGATCTAGGTTCAAAGGGACAAAGAAGTTTAAGAGAAACTTGATGGCACTGTTACACACAAACCATTCCTATGATAAGTCAGTGCATTATATGTTGAATAAGGATAAGTATGAGTAATTTTAATGATATCTGTATTTGAGGAATTAGAGAATACCCTTTACAGAATCACCTACGTAAGTGCGAAGGCGCCGCTTCAAAGAGAATTAAGAGGCCAAATTCTCTAAGCACTTGTGAGACCAGGCAGGTGTTCAAGGCAAAAACGAACACATACTGATTTGCCCGTGATTCAAATAGGTAATCACTAGGAATGTTCAAGGCCCATGTGCTACTTTAACCGATGCGATAAACGATTCGTGAAACTAAGATCGACTGCTCATTCATGTGGGGTATTATTGGAAATGAATGAGCAAAGAAAGGGGAAAGTAGGAAGAAGAAGAGATAAGGAAGTAGAAGAGACAGCAACATTTAAAATCCTGCATCATAGAAATATTAGCGCAATCTCTCCTAATATATTAGGAGCCAAATAGGCTTATGTAAAATAAAAAGGAGAGGGATAATATGCGGATGTGGGCTTGGCCATGACATAATAATACATTAAAATGTCAAAGATAAGGGCCTTGGGCCTTGGGGCTCTTGGGGTCTCTTGATTGGATATGGCTGACGGTTGCTTATTGGGCTAGTGCACTGACATGAGAATATTTTTTCTCAAAATTTTAAAGGTGTGTCAGTTCAGTCCAGAATTCGAAAGGAATGTCTGTTAGCTGAATAAGTACAACCATTTGAATTCTCAACGGACGCATATTAATAACCAGGTGGTTAAAGGGTCGCAACCTTTCCTATTCTGACGGTTACTAATGCATGCGAACAGGCACTCCTCCTTGCCTATATATGCACTGCCTAAAACAGGACAGAATTCACTTTTTTCTGCTTGCATTACTTCTTCTTCTTCAAAGTAATCCTCTGATCTAGTTTCTATAATCAACTTCATTTCGTCAGAGCTCTGTTTGCTGGCACTACGCAACGGAGTTGGTCCGTTTTATCCTGGGAAACAAATTGCAACAACGTCGATTGGTGCATACGACGGCAATATTGTTTCAAGGAAACTTAAAACTTCTAGACTCAGACATTACTGAAACAAAACATTTTCTGTTTATCTTCAATCTTGTGCACAAATCGGTTACGGTTTCTGTGATTATTGTAAACACAGTCTGACATGACAATTGTGGCATGATTGATTAATGTTGATTGTTGTTACTGTCTGTTTGCAATACAATTGTGTAATTACAAAAATACTAACATATCCTGGTATCTTAAACCTCGGTACATAGCTCATATTAAAATATTAAATTAGTATTTGGATTCCGTAACAACATTCGTTCTTCTTGCGTCGGTGTAGCTTGATATAACAAAACTAGGCCTTAACAATATCAGACAACCTTAATTCATTTCGAGTTGCAAGTTATTACTTCAGTTGATCATCACTAGGATACCTTAAATGTATTTAATTTTGCATTATTGCAGGGAGGAGAAATCCATGAAGCTATAAAAGATCTTTTTGGAGATGGAATTTTTGCAGTTGATGGTGCTAAGTGGCGCCAACAACGAAAAGTTGCAAGCCATGAGTTTTCTATAAAAGTGTCGAGAGATTATAGCAGCACGGGGTTTAAGAACAATGCTACAAAGCTTACAATTGTAGTGTTCGAAGTTGCTGAAAGTAATAAAATGATAGATATGCAGGTAAAATAAAATCTCGGTTTCATGCTATATATCGTTACTCGCAGAAGAGATACTAATGGTATTTTTTTACAGGACATTTTTATGAAATCTACATTGGATTCCATATTCAAAGTTAGGTTTGGAGTGAGACCTGATACACCCTCTGAATCAAACGAAGAAGTATCAAAATTTGCTAAAGCATCCGATGATTCAAGCGCTCAAGCATTGCGGCGATTTGTAGATGTCCTTTGGAAAATCAAGAAATATTTGAATATTGGGCTAGAAGCAAAAATGAAAAGAGATTTTAAACTGATCGATGATTTCATTTATTAGGTGATAGATATTAAACAAAGAAAAATGAAAGAAAAAGACAATTTTGTAAGCTATACTCACCTCAAGTACAATATGACAATATGCACTTACAAATTAAGCTAGATAGTAAAAGAATTAAATTTGTTACTGAAATGGAAGATGGAGAAAGAAGATATACTCTCAAGGTTCTTATTAGAAAGAGAGCAAGATCCTGAAAATATGACCGACAGATATCTAAGAAATATCATATTAACCTTTGTTATAGCAGGCAAAGACACAACTGTTGGCACGCTTGCATGGTTCTTCTACATGTTATGTAAGCACCCTGATGTACAAGAGAAAGTCACACAAGAAGTAACTGAAGTGATAAACATAGATGAAAAAATTGACATGTCTGATTTTGCATCACATCTAACTGAAGATGCTCTCAACAAAATGCAATATCTTCATGCAGCTCTGATTGAGACGTTAAGGCTCTATCCTGCTGTCCCTCTTGTAAGTTTCATTTCAATGATCAAATTTTTAGTACTGTATAACGTGTGTATTAGTTTGACACATTCAGAACTATATGGTCTGTTTCAATTCAAGCACGCAAAAACGACCTGAAAAAAAAACAGTTCACCTGAAAATATGTCCCTAATTAGAGCTATTAATCTTCTGGGTATTCCGAAATAGTGCCAACGACTTCAAAAGCAAAAAATAAGGTTGCATTTTAAGTTTTGAGTTTTCTCCGTTGATTGCGAAACATGCGAAAATTTAAAGGATAACAGAGGTGACGGACCAAAAACGAAGGGGATTGAGAGATGGTGAATGAATGAATTTGCGGTCGTTCTTCCGCTGCTTCTTAAAATATAGAAAATTATAAAAAGTTGTATTTTGTTTTATGTATTAATTTCGTTTTGTAAAACGATCATTTTTCCACGATATGAGTGTTTTGTTCGTTCTTTTATATGTACAAAAACCCAAAACTAAAAATAGAAACTAAACGCACCCGCTTTCTATAACAAAACTGTGTACATCATGTAATATATATATACATTACAGGATGTGAAATGTTGTTTCTCAAACGACACATTGCCTGATGGATAAGATGTGAAAAAGGTGACTTGATAATTTACCAGCCATATTCTATTGGTAGAATGAAATTTTTATGGGGTGAAGATGCGGAGTTTTATTGTCTGATGAAGGGATTTCCGAACAACAAAGCCCATTCAAATTCACAGCTTTCCAGGTAATATTGGCGTAAAAGCATTTTTGAGCAATAAAACCATATTCTTTTTTCTTTTTACAGGAGGAAACTAGTTCTTATATGCCATGAAATCATTGTCCAGTTACTAATATTTTCATTATGTAAGATTAATTAATAATGTAAAGAAAATTGCCACACTGGACCACGTATCTGCCTGGGAAAAGAGTTCGCTTATAGATAGATGAAAATATCATCAGCTACACTCCTATTTTTTCTTAAATTCAAGCTGTAGGATGTAAAAAAGTCTGTCAATTATAAGACGATGACAACTTTTCAAGTTGATGGCGGAATCCACCTTTGTGCTGGAAAACGATGGATTATCTGAATTTTTTGCATCCCCTACAAATGAATAATTCTTTTATGTGGTAAGGTATGTGCTTTCATGAAATCAGGGTAAACTTGTACACAAAATGTATGTTCATGCAGTGAATCTATAACAAAATGCATCTATTTTTGCTATGTTGAAGGTGATATTTTCAGCCTCTAGTTACCAGAAAGTTGGATCATTTTCACACTCAGATTACATGTTGAAAAGAAAATGTTTTTTTGAAAGGTGAATTATTAAAAATGTTGTAATAAGTGTATAAATGGCTCCTATAAGTGTATAGTCCCACATCATGGGACTATATGGAAGAAGCAAGTATATATACTTATTTCTAAGAAATTATGTTGGGGCTCCCAATACATGCTTTGTTGTGAGGAGGGAGATCATGCATCATGACCACCACATGCGCGTGACCGACTCAACTCGACCCGGTCCGGTTTGGGCTTGGGCCTTTGCTTTGTGGTGTAAACACCTATATTTTTGGACCAGAAAAAAAAATTGTATTTTTTTCGAACCTTGTTTTAAATACAAAAAATATTTCTGAGCCGACTTTTACATGAAGCGGTAAACTCTTGAACCATGTTTTATCCTAGAGGAGGCGGTGAAAGTACGAACTGGTTTGCACCACCGACCAGATCGCAGAATCATCTTCAAGAAAGCGACCTAGTACGTGACTCAGCCATTGTTTCCTAACAATTTGAAGGCAATTTGAAACAATGTATTTGACATCAACCCTAGATGATGCTGCTCCTCCCTCTACCTTCCAGATCCCACTCATGACTGCTGCTCCATTCAGATTCGAAGTCTTGCATTTCAAGCGATGGTGTCAGAAGATGGAGTTCTACCTGACGATGAGAAAGGTGGCTGCTGCTCTGACCACCAACAAACCGCAGTTGCCAGACAAACCTGATGGAATTAATGAAGCGCAGATGACTTCCTGGACTGAACAATCAAAGCAACTACAGATCTGGACTGAACAAGATTACTTGTGCAAAAATTTCATACTCAATGGCCTCAGCGATGATCTATATGACTACTACAACTCGGAGGACAAGACAACGAAGGAGATTTGGGAAGCGCTGAAGAAGTATGATACAGAGGAGGCAGGGGAAAAGAAGTATGCTGTGAGCCGCTCTCTCAAGTACCAGATGATAGATGACAGGTTAGTAGAGATGCAGTCTCATGAGCTATAGAAAGTAGCTCATGATATCATCTCCGAAGGTATGACATTGGATGAACAGTTTCAAGTTGCTGTTATTATTGACAAATTGCCCCCAGGTAGGAAAGATTTTAAAAATGTTTTGCGGCATAAGACTAAGGAATTTTCCTTAGAGAGCTTGATCACTCGCCTCTGTATTGAGGAGGAGGCACGCAAACAGGACCAGAATGAGGAAGTGCTTGTTGTTTCAAACAACAACACTAAAAAAACCAAACCTGCAGTTCTAAAATCAAATCAGAAGTCCTTTAAGAATCAGAACTGGCGTAACAAACAGAATGGGAATCCGCAAGGAAATCCAAAAGAACAGCAGAAACCATCCCAAAAGAATGATTCTGGACAGTTGTTTCTATGTTACAACTGTGGAAAACCAGGTCATATGACACAAAAGTGTAGGAACAGGTCAAGCTCTGCACCGCAGGCTAACCTGACTGAGCAGCCTCTCACGACTATGATTACTATAATGACCCAAGGATTTTCGGCATGGAAAATCGACATAAATACATTTCCCATACCTCATGTTGACATTCCAAACACCGAAAACACCGGAACGTTATTAGAAAGAATTTAGAGGGTGAGATAAGAAAGAAAGAAATATTAGAATAGAAGAAAGAGAAGAAACAACACAACACAGAGTCTCACATCACAGCGGAACAAAATATAATACAGAAATAAATCTTTATTTAGAACTTTTAAAAATACTTACAATATCATAGTACATCAACATCTCTGGACAGTTATAAAAATCTGTCCTAGATACAACACACAGCGGAATAGTAGCTATATAATATCATGCGTCTGGACTCTTCCAGCTCGTCTCTTCACAGCATTGAATAACTTGAGTCTGTACACCCCGGGCTAACCCGAACATTTACATAACACCGGGTCAGTCTGGTAAACCAGAGTGAGAAAAACTCGCACAGTATTAAGGGTATCACACAACTTGATTATAAAGTCAAAATCTTTATGAAAGAAAAGGATAATCGTAAGACCAAATCCACACATAAATACGGACGGTTTTTACCTTATGATAACCCAAAACATTTTACAAATCAATATCTTTTCTGATATTATAATAGTTTCTAAATACAAGTAAATATCAATCTAGTGGAATGCTTGCATCTCACGCTCCACATATATAGTATACAAACAAAACCGCGGGCGCTTAATGGAAATTGGATTCCGACTATGACAAGTTATGGGACCACCTGCCGATAGTATATCTCTAGAGGCGAATACACAGGGTTTAACAAGAACGACTTGCAACCCGGCCTCACATGACCGGCCACTCATTTCGCCTGAGTGTATCGAATGTATATCAGCAACGGTTGGGCTCAAACCACCGTTTCCCGAAAGGGACAACATCGAAATAGATTAAAGAAGCAAAAGAAATTTCTCTAGATAGGTGATTATACATCCTAATAGGAACGACCCACATAGCCTTGCTGCCTTCCCGATTTTTGTCATTTCCCGGTTAATGAGGCTTGAGGTCAGAATTTATCTCTAGAACATCTGATCATCATCATTTACTTTGAATGCCACATCGTCAGATTCGTCAGATATCACTAATTGACGTCCACAAAAATACTCTAGTTGGGAGCTAACCAACTATGGCATGTTTAGAGAAATCAACGTACGCAATACCTTCGGAAATACTCTGTCAGACATCCGTCCATACAAGTCATCCAGGAACAGGATGAACCGAAGGTACTCTCCTACTGCATCTCTTATTGGAATCACCCCATGGATCAGTGACGAGAAGTCCTTGCAACCCGTAGATTCCAACCATGACAGAACCACAATTTATCTCTGGTTGCAATCCCATATATTATTAGCGGTCCTTCCATTTACTGGAGATCCACGGTCTTCAATACTTCATCTCGATCATCTTCTGCTATCTTCACGTATTTGTTGGTCGGAATGGTTTTCGAATATAAATTCGATACCGGACTTTCCGTACCAACAATCATATTGGACAAATTTGATAGTCGGTGATTTAACTATCAAAAGAAACAGTGATTCATTCATGACAATCCAATGAGTTCACTAGTTCCATATTCAGCATCACTTGGCCTTTTAATTTAAAATAAATGTAAATTTAAAACTCTTAATTATTTCGACATTACAAATATAGTTTTTGCTACTTATTTAACATAAGGTTATTCTTTAACAAATTCATTTTAATGCTTAAGAAAATCCTACATTATCCAGTTCTCTATTTTCACATTGAAAAACATTAACCACGTTATTATCCAATATTGGGAAATCAATTCAACTTATTTATTCGTAAAACAACGTTATGAAATATATTTCATTTCATTACTCGATAGCACCCAGTGCTTATACTTTTGAATAAACTTAACTTCTACATTTTCTTTCTAACTCGAAAATACTGTTATATTTTCACGCAATCCCTTTTTACTCCCTTCTTCTTTGGGACTCCCGATATGTATATTCCACAATTCCACTAACGTTGCACTATCATCTCCCTCATGGAAATAATACATTATTACTAATCTCTTTTACCATTACAACCAATATCATCTTCATATAATCTTGATGTTGTTCAAGTTGGGGTATTTTAATTACCTCTCAGACCTTGATAAACAACGTTCATATCTTAAGATATATACGAGTTGTAATTAAAAAACCCATATTCCATTCAGTTATCAAAACTAATACCATTTAACTATTTTATTCAAAATATAGTTTCATATAACCTTATTACTCTTTGAAAATCTCTTTCTCTAATATATCCTTATTTCTTAATTCAATAATTAAATAATTACTTAAAAAATACCATCCTTTAATCTCTATCACTTTAGAAAAAATCATTTTATACTTCAGATTTAGTTCCACAATCCTATGACCCATTCATCTACCAAATTCTCTTTTACCAATTCCCCTTTCAAATCCATTCAACAATTCCTTCTTTTGAAGTCTTATTTTAATTCCCCTTTTTACTTAATCCCATTATTTGGTAGCGTTAATTCAAAATTAACGATATAACACCTCAAACCTTATATATATATAATCCTGGTTTATTTTAAACCCTTTTATTTAAATCTCCTTTGACTTAATTCAAACAATTAAGTAACACTTATTTCAAGCTATGGTATTCGCTTAAAATTCCTCTTAGAACTTTGTTATAAAATTCAGGTTTAAACAAAACCTGTTCTTAAACTCCATTCACCATTCAGTTGAATTTCATTTCACTTAGATTACTTTTTAAATGAATTCCCATAAAAAAGGAATTTTCTAAATTATTATTAATTAAAAATAATAATTGATTTCAAACATTTACTACTTTTGTAGTTAATTTCCTTATTATCTAAAATAAATAGTAAATCCCCTTTTGAAAATCTTATTAAAATTAAATGAATATTATTTAACCATTTTATTCACAACGCACTAACTTATTAATAATCTTAATTTAAAATGGTCGACTTAGTTAATTCCAACCACAATTATCTCATTAACCAATTCCAATTCGTTTCCCTTTTAAATTAATTAATAATATAATTAATTTAAATAGTTCCATTTAACTATTCTTAACAAGACAATTATCCAAATTTAATCATTAGGTTAATCTCAGATCACTTGTTTATAATTCTGATTAATATGAGAATTTACTTTGCTAAATCAATTTATAATTAATTGTAAACTTAAATAATTAATAAAATTATTTATTTCCTTTTAACAACCCTTTATTCAAATTATATATATACACAAATCTATCTTTACCTATAAAATAAACGTTATAACTTCAATTCTATCAACTTACTTGACGGTAAATCGATATAAATAAAACAATTTGCTTTTAGGCCATTTACTGCTGATTACTCAAACAATACTGCCCATTGGTTAAAACCAAACAAAGGTTGAATTTCCAATCAATGATCAATACTCAAATCAATCACCCAAACATGACAGTTCATATGATAATATGAAAATAAATAATATATTTGTGGAATCCGGTTGGATCCCTCCAACCTGTTCTTCCCTGTATACAAATGTTATCTCCAAACATATCGTTCAATTTGATTTAACTGATAATAATAAATAACGACCATTTAATCCCAACCACAAGCAATTAAAACAATTCAATCAATTAAACACGTTTATTTTATAAACGTGACCATCAAGGTAAGTCACCTTTATTGGAACCAATCGTTATAATAACGATTTGGTATTTCACTGAAATTAAAGACGGTTTAATTTCATTAGTTAAATCAATAAATAAATATATAACTAGTGAACAGTCAACCATCAGCAAGCAAAGTACACAAAATAAAAACCCAATTTATATAAAATATAAATGGGAAGAACTGAGTAAGTTTAACTCACCTTGAGTTGATTTGCTATTGAACAGTTCAGTTACAATTAAATTAAACAGCGTTTAATTTAACTGTAATTCCAGCTACCTCTATCTCCGTTCAAAACAGCTCCAAAATGTACTGCTCATCAATTCAATTTCAGTGTTTCTCATTCTGTCCAGTTCTGATCATATATAACAGAGTAATTGAAATCTAAAGTTAATATAATTAAATTTAATTGCTAATTAACTTATAAATGTTCTGATCAATAAATAAATTACATTGGATAATTTGGAACGACAGATTAGCTCCTAATCCATCTTCACAGCTATTCACGTTCGTTCCTGCTTCACGAAATAACCAAATTAAGTTAACAAATTTTAATTCTTTAATCATTTTTTTAAATAAAACCATAATCCTAAATTTAATTGATTTAATTACATGGTTATTATAGGCAAAAAGTATCGGCCGTGGTAAATCCTTCTTCGGCTACAATTTGAAATTTCGACTTCATTTAAAGCCTCAACATAACGCCTGCAATAAATTCATATTGTTAAAATCCTCTTAATTATAATTATTTAGTTCTTAATTAGGTTTTAAAATAACTAATTACATAAAATTTGGCATTGTAAAGAATACTGGAAACTGCCTTCTTTGATTTCCTTTCTTCTGCGTTCTATTGCTTCATCCCCTCCTTGTTCAAATACTCAACATCTGCAAAAATTCAGTTCTTATATAAGACTAACTTTTAAGCTTAACTTTCTTTTTAATTAAACAATTGGAATTTACTACTTACTGGGCTTAGTCACTAGTAGCAACACCGTTCCTTTGTTCCTGCTCCTTTTAATAACCGGTTTGAACCCATTGTTTCCTTTGCTCCGAGTTCTTTGTTTTCATACTGGAATTCCCAATTCGCTTACTGTACAAACTGAAGCAGGCCGATATGTATTTTCTCACTTTCGAACTGCCTCCTTCCCCAAACAATGCCTTACGCCGACATCCACTTCAACACCACCATCCCGCAACAACCAACATCTGCGCCACCTTCCTGACTTCAAAAGTTGACTGTCGCACCACCCAGTATGCTGTCGCGCCGTCCCTCCTTCGCCTAGAACATAAATGAATGATCTGACCCCTCAATAGTGAGCCGCTCCTCCTTTTACGATTACCGGAGCCCCATCTCAGACCGCCAACAAGCGCGCCTCAGCGTTGCCGTCCTAATGCCTAAGTCCCACCGGTTCTGGTCATCCCTTTCGCTAGCATGTAGTTCTCCAACGCGGTCCCTTTTCAATTCGATATCAGCTCCCAGGAATTACAAAATCGAATCATGACCGTCGTATGGGTTTATTTCATCGACTTCTAAACAATTTCAGTTAGAGTTTTTATGAATTGAAGTAAGAATTTGGAGAAATTGGAGATGGGATCTAGGAGTATTTCGGTCGTTTCTTCCTTTTTGTGGCGGCTCAATAAAAACGTTGACCACCTAGTATTGGTTTGACGCGAGAATTAGGTTTTGATGGGATATATATAGGATAGAATAAGTATTATTTTATTATCAATGAAACTTCACTTCGAAATAACACATGAAACTAACCCCAATCGACTTCTGTTTTCTAATGAAAAAAACTAATCCTAGCATAGAAAAATATTATGGACCCAATGGGATAGGTTTCATCGAATTCCGATATCGTTTGAAAAAAATTCCTTTATAAAACCATCGAAAAACACGCGTTTAATTTTTCCACGATCACTAGATAAATCCAATCAACTTGAAACTTTAAAATCCAACAATAATTAGTTAATACGAACCCAACGGCACCAGTTTCGTCGCATTCTGAGACTGTTTCCCGGTATGTTATTTTTTTAACGCACCGAAATGCCATTCTGGACACCAAATTAGCTGGTCTCCAAAAATAACAAACAATATACCTCTCCTAACTCTAATCGACGATACGAACTCAACGGAATTGGTTTCGTGGCTTAATTTGATTGTATGCTCAAATTATACTCAAATATCTCTTTATTGAATTTAATTAATTTTAATTACGCGCTATAGAAAATGAATGGGCATTTACGGCTACCGTGGTCCCATACGACATCGGTTTGCCATGCAATTTGATTTTCTTACAATAGTTTAACAATACGGTTCCAAATAAACTGATTTCATCGAAAATGGAGTCCGTTTGCAAAATCGCTATTTTAAAGGCCTATATTTTAAATATCAATTTTTATAGCGACTATTTCAAAATTTGATTTGGCCATAACTATCAATCTATAACACGAAATCTGAATTTTTCTCTTTCATACGAAAATTATCATCAATACGGTTCTAATGCTTCTTATTTCACAGAAATACGACTTATATCGGACTTTGTATATTTAGTTGAAGTTCAAAACTCCATATTATGAACTGCAGCACCATTTTGAGCTCGATTTATTAATTATAGTGTTCAAACTTCATTTAAATAACGAAATAAATTTTAAAATCTATAAATATTCCAAATATAATTTTTAAACGAATAAATTAAATTAAATATTTGAATGCCAAAAACACGGGTCGTTACATTCTTCCCCCCCTTAAAATTATTTCGTACTCGAAATTGCAAAGGTAGCAAAGAACGTTACAATCCCATTAATTTCCAAACCCAATTTATTTTAAATCAAAAATCATTTCAATATAGTAAATAAATAATTTCAAAAAAATATCAAAAATTTTCTAACACATTAAATTCCCGGAAAAATTCGGCTGAGTCTCCCCTGCACGGAGTGACATCTGCGATATCGCAGGAACAAATAATATATATACATTGACCCATACGGTCGGAAAACAAAAATCAAACCCCAAAATTTTATATTCCTGCTTAGGCGTACCTTTTACGAGCATTATTGAACATACTTGCTCAATGTATATGCGATTTACTCAACCAATATCAATTTCCCTTGCCATCTGGCACTTGTACTTAACTCAATTCACATATCAGTAATAAATATATGAAATTCTGAAATAATATTTCACTAATCAACTGGTATAACTACACCAATTGCAAAGCCAAACACACAGCATCAATTCATTACCAAATACAGGATTAAATCGTAAATTCAAATTCATATTCAATTTCAATCCAGTTTAATTATACTAGAATTTATTCTTTAGTACAAAATTCATTTGACTTCATTAATTTTTTTATTATTCCAATCAAACAAACTATCATCCAACAACAAACAATTCACACTCAACAACCAATACACAACCAAATCAACCAAATCAATTTGAATTCACACTCAACATTAATATTTTCTTTTGGTTTCACGTATTTGAACATCAATCTATTAATATCTGATTTGATTTCTATTTAAGTATTATTTATTCAAATTCCAATTTATTTAATTCAATTTAATTTTCACTTAACCAGGTTAAGTTTTTCAATTCAAATTTGCAATCCAATTTGAATTCCATTCAAATCAATCAAACATGGTAATATCTCAATAATTTGATAAAATTATTTCTTTTCTATTCAAAAATATAATTCGGGCAATTTTTTTCCATTTACCCTCTTTACAAAACAATATTGTACCCATTACCAGTTCTATGCTTCTCAACACTTGAACCGATCAAATAAACACAATACAAAACATTTGTATATAAAATTTACAAATACGCTCTCATATATATATATACACTCAACCTCGATCAAGGGTATTACTAACCTTATCTCTTATTGAGTTATACCACAGAGCCAAGGTTATTACTAAACCAATAGCTCTGATACCACTGTAACGACCAAAGGATTTTCGGCACCGAAAATCAACATAAATACATTTCCCGTATCTCATGCCGACATTCCAAGCACCGAAAACACCGGAACGTTATTAGAAAGAATTTAGAGAGTGAGATAAGAAAGAAAGAAATATTAGAATAGAAGAAGGAGAAGAAACAACACAACACAGAGTCTCACATCGTAGCGGAACAAAATGTAATACAGAAATAAATCTTTATTGAGAGCTTTTAAAAATACTTACAATATCAGAGTACATCAACATCTCTGGATAGTTATAAAAATATGTCCTAGATACAACACACAGCTGAATAGTAGCTATGTAATATCATACGTCCGGACTCTACCAGCTCGTCTATTCACAACATTGAATTACCTGGATCTGTACACCCCGGCTAACCCGAGCATTTACAAAACGCCGGGTCAGTCTGGTGAACCCGAGTGAGAAAAACTCGCACAGTATTAAGGGTATCACACAAGTTGATTTTAAAGTCAAAATCCTTCCGAAAGAAAAGGATAATCGTAAGAACAAATTCACACATAAATACAGATGGTTTTTACCTTACGATAACCCAAAACATTTTCGAAATCAATATCTTTTCTGTTATTATAATAGTGTCTAAATACAAGTAAATATCAATCTAGTGGAACGCTTGCATCTCACGCTCCACATATATAGTATAAAAACAAAACCGCGGGCGCTTAATGGAAATTAGATTCTGAATATGACAAGGTATGGGGCCACCATCCAATAGTATATCTCTAGAGGCGAATACACTGGGTTCAACAAGAACATCTTGCAACCCGACTGAAAGGACCCGAAACTTCCCCGTAAAGGAAAGCACGAATACTTTGAGAACAACACACAAAAGGACGCAGACGGAAGAACATTTCATTGTTATTACAACAATTCCATCAGATACAAGAATATACAGAGTATAAATGAATAAATTACATTCGATAAATATCAGAGATTACAATAAATTACATAGCAGCGGAAAAATATACAAAATACAACTGAAAGTGATACACGGATACAGAGCTTTCCGAGCATCGTTCCAGCTGTTAATCAGGACCCTGTGAATATAAATCTGCGAAACCAAAACTACTAGCTGCCCGTATGGAAAATAGGGGCACCCAGAGTTTAGGTTAAAACAATAAACCCCAGGTCAGTCATGTGACTGGTGTGAGAACTAAAACGGATATTAATATTGGTTTTAAAGTTTGGTAAATCAAGGGACCACGCCGTATAACACGGAACGGGTTTCCTCCCAAGAATACCAGTGCATAGAACAAACAGCGCAATGCTAAATAAAGAAAAATGAAGCTGTTATAAGACCCAGGTCCCATCACACAATGCAACGCAAGCCGGAGGATAGGGTTTTTACCTTATAACAGCCAAAGCATGCTTGATACGTTTAAAACACATTATTTGATACTATTATAGGTGTATAGTGTCAAAACAATTTCAATCATAAATATCAATCATAGGCGGCATGAATGACCCATACCACTATGTCGCCATACTAGGTTCTACAAATAAAACCGCACTATCACGTATTGGAAATTGGATTTCCGTCATAAGCCGAGGCAAGGGGCAAGCTCCTCTCCGATTCGAGACACTCTAGAAAATGTCCCAGGACCCCACTATGATCCTTGGATCTTCAGGGCCGGTCCTCTCTTACTTTTGAGGATTGGCAATTCCTGAACACACGTTTCCCGGTCCTTACAGACCTATATCCGAGGCGCCTCGCATTCCAACAACCACACAGGTGAAAAGTATATAAATGTCAGGGCTGGTAGGTCACTGACACCACCCTAGCTAGAAAGAAACGTCGTGCTCTCCCTGCAGTCACTATCCCGTTTTTGACTCATACCGAGGTGTGAGGCTCGCGAATTCACGTTATACACAAAGCTACGCCACACGGGCCGTGCTCTGATCATCAACAACAAGACTTTGCTTTTCAACAGAAGCCTTGATCAATTGCCACTTATGCATGCCACATTGGCAATCCACTCCATGCGACTGATGTCCATCGATATACAACCTCTGAGCTCGTACGTCTCAGAGAAGGGCGTTAAGCAAAAGAATAAATTCTCTGCCGCCAAACAGATGTATATTTAATAGAGATCAATCAACACAGAATAAAATCCAATGTCAGACACACAATCCATTTACAAGTTCGTTCTGGGTCTGAACGAAACCGGAGGCACTTTCCTCGCATATCCATCGATCTCCAAGTACGTCTGGACGATCACCAACTGATTCCCTCATCCTGGGTGTACAGCCCAATCAAGATCATCAGTAATCACCCAAACGATGTGAAGACTTCCGGTCTTCGACCACCGTCTTCATCTTCGACATCTCGTCGAATCGATTATTCAGAATGGGTATAAACCCGGCCTTTCTGAATAACTCACGTATATAATAAACAAATGTTACACAAACACAATAAACGCCTCATTCCAATTCAGAATATTCTTTTATTCACAAAATCACATTCTTAGGGAAATGTTCCCATTAATTTTATCCAAGATAAATTCTTCTAAATTTATCCTATAATCTTCCTTTGGATATCATTTCAAACTAGTCGGGATTAGCGAACCACACCGAAGTAATTATTTATTTTATTTCCCAATCCCAACCTATATATCCCATGGAGCAAAACTGGTGATACTCCATTCCTAACACCACGGTGTTATCGGTAAAATTAATTACCATTTCACGTTCAAATCTAATTAAAGATTTAACTATCGCTTTGGAGAAAAACTGGTGGTACTCCATTCTCGATCACCTTTCAGATTTGATAATTTAAATTATCAATTCACATTTTTAATCTAATTAAAGATTCATTAAAACTCCACTTAGTTTTAATCTTCTCAAAAATCAATATCCTGCCTTTAACTGGGTTAAAGAACCAATGTCATCAAAAACACGATTCACGACAACCCAAATCACATTTGATATTAAATACAAGGCTCTGAATAGAAAATATATCGGCTTATATTCAATATCAAATTCTGAAACTAACAAATATCGTATTGGAAATAACGATATATAATACATCTTTCAAATTCCCCAAAACAATATCCGTATAGTCACGAAATCCAACATCGAAATATCCCGAAGATAATTTCGATTCAACTCCAGTCCAATCCACGTATTGGGAATATCGATTATTTTTAAAATCACTTCCAAATTCAATTTATTTATTTAAAAATAAATTGATTTTAATTCTAGTTCAAAACTAGTTCATTTCGACAAAAATCTATTTTTATCATTTCAAATGTGGAATTCTCCAGCCCAATTCTTTCCAATTCACATATTATAATTTTACACAAATTATCGATATTTTTAATAATTTTATCAAGGCCCGTACAGTCGATTTCCAACAACGGCCATCGAACTGCACTTACACTGACCTTTTTCGAATTTGATTTGGACATAATTCCAAATCCAACCGTTAGATTTCAAATTTCTAATATTCAATGGAAAGCTCTTTTCGATACGAACCCAACGGTTCCGGTTTTAGGAGAATCCGACGGTCGGATCTCCCGCAATGTCCGTTTGAAATAAATGGTCGAAATTCACGAACTGCCGCGGCGCGGCGCGTTCTATTCAGGCCATTATATATATATAATATATATTATATATATTTCGTCGATTTCCTTTTAAAACGAATTTTATAAATCGTTTTAACTTCGTTTCAAAAACCATTTCAACTTTCTTTTCAATTCAAATTTTAATTCAACTTGAATTCATTTCAATTCACTTTCAATTCAATTTGAATTCGTTTTCAATTCAATTCATTTCGAAATCGTTTTCAATTCAATTCATTTCGAAATCGTTTTCAATTCATTTCATTCCGAAATCGTTTTCAATTCATTTCATTTCGAAATCGTTTTCAATTCATTTCATTTCGAAATCGTTTTCAATTCATTTCATTTCGAAATCGTTTTCAATTCAATTCATTTCGAAATCGTTTTCAATTCATTTCATTTCGAAATCGTTTTCAATTCAATTCATTTCGAAATCGTTTTCAATTCATTTCATTTCGAAATCGTTTTCAATTCAATTCATTTCGAAATCGTTTTCAATTCATTTCATTTCGAAATCGTTTTAAAATCGATATAAATATCGTTCACGTCGAAATAACGCATCTCTAATCAACACGGCTTTATATTTTTCAAAACTCCTTTATTCTATCCAACAAATGAATATTTATCCCATTCAACACATGAATCTATATTTTTTTCAACACACGACTAATCTCAACACATGAGTACTGTCAACACATCACTATTTTTGTTATGTAAAATATTTTATAAAACTAAGGTATCTATCGTTTGATTTTCAATTAGACTTCTACTGGGAAGTAGTTCTAATTTTAAATATGATAAAGATGTAAATTTTATTATATAAAATATTTCACTCAACACATGAACATCGTCAACACATGACTATTTTTATATTCAACACATGAATTTTCTTTTATAATATTCATTATTTTCCCGATTGGAATGAGGCCCAATCAATCACCATATAACGTTAATTATATGGATTCCATACAACACATGTATATAATAGCATTGAAAAATAATCAACCATCAACCAAAGTGCACTACACTGTATAAGCATCAAATATAAAAATCTGACGCTTCTAACAGCCTGTCAATCAACCGATCGACATATTTAATCAATCAGGATGAGTGAACTTCAAATTTCATCCTAACACCCGTGTGGGGTTTCAAACAATCAAACACATATTTTATTTGTGCAGTTGGGCGATGTGTAAAATTTATCGACCCAATCAATGTCCTTCAAATAGGTGTACATAAACAAACCGTCTGGTTTGTAAATGAATATTTATTTATTCACATTCACGTTAAAAATTATATTTTTAACGACAAAACATTTTATTCCAACATATGAATTTCTATTCATTTCATTTACACAATAAAAATGATATTTTTATTTTTCTAACATATTTTAGAAAATTTCGGCGGCATAACGGCACGATACTAGAAACGGGACGAGGCCTAGCCTTATCCCCGGTCTAGTGAAGGCCCACGCCATTCACACATCAATCAACTCCATTTCAATTCACCAAACAATTCAATTTCAATTCAATTAATCTAACCAACTACACAACCAAACAATTTTCAAACAAGCCATCCATGGTCTGTGGATGACGGGTGTCGGGTGCTACTAAGCACCGTCTGCATCCTAGTATATATATATATAACTAGAAAAGAAATTTTGAGTGAGAAGTTCTCACCGAAAGCTATCCAATACCACGACACTCCTATTGTAGAGATCTTCGTCGTTCTCGCCTTTTCTTCCATCTTCGTTGCCCGTAGTCACTACATATATAAAAATCACATATTTTTATATTTTGATGTCTTTAAAATAAAAGATCACATTTTTATTTATTCACTTTCAATTTAAAAATCATATTTTTATAATCACTTCATATATTTAAAAATCGAATTCTTACTACGCTATTCAATATATAAAAATCGAATTTTTATATCACGCTCTATGGATAAAAATTCTATTTCTACATTGCTACTATATAGATGAAAATTCCATTTCAAAAATATAGATTTCGCCCTTATAAAAATATAGATTTCGCCTTTTCTAATATGAAGTTTTCGCCTTTATAAAAATAAAGTTTTCGCCTTTATAAAAATAAAGATTTCATCATTATAAAAATTACCACTTTATCTCAACGTATATAAAATAAAAATCAGATTTTTATTTCGCTACATATACAAAGATGATATTTTTATATTCTCTATCCTATAAAGATTATATTTTTAATACTTTAAAAATATAAAAATCATATTTTTAATATTTCTATATAGTAAAGACTATATTTTTAATTCTTTAAAAATATAAAAATCATATTTTTAATACTTTAAAAATACAAAGATCATATTTTTATCACTTTAAAAATATAAAGATCATACCTTTTACCAAATAAAAATCCTATCTTTTCACCTTTTAAAGTTCTAATCTTTTTCCATTTAAAATTCAAACCTTTTCTATTTTAAATTCTTTTTAAAATCAGTTTTAAATTACTTTTAAAATCAGTTTTAAATTACTTTTAAAATCAGTTTTAAATTACTTTTAAAATCAGAATTGAAAATGAAAATAAAATAAAATAAAAACACTTACAGTAAACATCGAAGGCGGAGGGGGGTTTCGCTGTCGTGCTGCGTGGTCTGGGGGGGGGGGGGGTCGCGGGTTGGTGGCGGCACGGTGGATGGTGGCGCGTCGGATGTGGGTCAGGGGGCAGGCGGCGGTCTCGGGTTCGTGGCGTGCGATGGTCGACGAGGATGGGGTTCTCGCGGTGGAAAGAGGGAGCGGGAGGAGGGAATCGAGGAGGGAAGAAGAAGAAGCGGCGGAGGGCGGCAGGCGGATGGTGGCGCGTCGGGGTGGCGATCGCCAAGGGGGCGGCGGGCGGGTCCGATCCCCTTTCTCCTTTTTTTTTATATTAGATTCTGAGAAAAAAATAAACGGGGGGGGGGGGGGGGGGGGCTATATAAAAAGATTTTATATATTTAATTTAATTTTAATTTATTTTATCCCAAGGAGTTGACTTTTTATTCGACTTCGAAACGAGGCCCACCGACTGTCGCCCACAGCGTTTCACCCCCATTCCGAACACAATGGGATATGTATCGTAGGCTGATTCGACTGTTTGAATCAGTTTCCGTTAAATTTACATTTAAATCACTATATTGAATTTTAAACATATATTTCAAATTACTGGGGTCACATACTAACTAGAAAAATTCCAGAAAAATATTTTCTAGCTTCGTATTGACGATACGGTCCTAACAAAACTAATTTCGTCGAATTCCGAGACCGTTGGAAAAATGGCCAATTTCCAGTCGATTGAAATCAACTACAAAGGTCAAAACACGTTTTCCTTTGCCACGCTCACATATTGAT
Organism: Allium sativum; assembly: GCA_030737875.1. Classification (NCBI taxonomy): domain Eukaryota; kingdom Viridiplantae; phylum Streptophyta; class Magnoliopsida; order Asparagales; family Amaryllidaceae; genus Allium; species Allium sativum. The sequence goes on from CM060926.1 coordinate 614,674,304, forward strand.
TCGAACAATTATGAAATTTGAAACCTAGCAATAACTTTACATCACGGACCCAACAGAAGTGGTTTCGTCGAAATCCGAGGTCGTTTGCAAAATGTCCATTTTTAAGGGCCTGAATTCCATAGCGACTATTCAGAATTTTCAACTGGACATATCTTTTGATTCCCGCCATGAAATCTTGATCTTTCGGATTCGTTGGAAAGATACTATCAATTAGATCCTAATGTTTTTGGTTTCACTAAAATCCGGATTGTTTTGCACCCGGTACACTCAATTGAAGTTTGAAATCGAATTATCGAACTACCGCGCCATTTTCAATTCTATTTATAATTATATATAAATATTTATATTCTAACGACGACGCATATGATATATACGTCGAATTCTATTCAAAATAAATTTCACGTCGATTTTATTTAAAATAATTCATTTTAAATATTCAAAATTTGCTAAAATTGCCAAAATAAAAATTTTAAACTGGCCCAGATTTTGCGGGTTATTACAATCTCCCCCACTTAAAACTTTTCGTCCCCGAAAAGGAACAAAGTCGAAAGTGGTTTGATTATTCAACTCTACATTCGATCTGGCTTCCATCCTCCAACTTTTTAGTTTCTGAGAATTTTCAAATTCTTCAAAAATTTGGCTAACACCCTAAATTTTCGAAAAATTTCGCCATAACCTCCCCTGCACCGGGAGCATCGGGGAATTTCAAATAGCTTCCCCGGTCCTTCAGATCTCAAAAAGAAAAAGAAAAAGCCAAGCGGCTAGCCAATAGGCTCACAAAATCATCATCACCCAAACAAAACAGGAAATTATGTAGTAAACATGTACCTATTTGTCGGGCAAACAAATTTTATTCTCTGGCTCTAGCCTCCTTGCTATGACCTGTTCAATGTAAGTATATATATATGCAAGCAAATGCGACCGATTTTCAATACAATTCAATATTTGATTATATTAGGCATAAATGGTTAAAAATTAGCAAACAATTAAACAAACAACACAAACATCAATCAATTAGTGAATTAGAGTTTCAAATTCATAAATTTGATATATACACAGAAAATCATGTTTTGATGCCAATTCACAACGTGTTCTAACTATATAAGTTTTGGTTCTCACACCAGTCTAATGGAAATATATAGAAATCACACCTTCGTTACTCGAAAATAAATACTGGTAACGCTGCAGCATTATCAGAATCATTCCCGGGCAACTAGAATGTGATTCTATATCTATCTAATATATTAAAACTTCGAATATACGTTCATGACGCGTATACGCGAAATCCATATATACTCGATTGTCCATATTCAAAATAAATAAATAATTCAAATACGTATAAAACGATTTAAATTTTAAAAACAAAATTGTTTTCATTTGAAAAATATACTCTTCACACTCGTTCTAGGATACTACTGATCCTATCTCTAACGAGTAATTCTAATTGGATGTTGCTAATCCAATATCTGATGAATTCTTTCGTATGGTTCTAATGTGTCTTGTTCTCGAGCTCTGTAAACCAAAGCTCTGATACCAACTGAAAGAACCCGTAACTTCCCCGCGAAGGAAAGCACGGATACTTTGAGAACAACACACAAAAGGACGCAGACGGAAGAACATTTCTTTGTTATTACAACAATTCCATCAGATACAAGAATATACAGAGTATAAATGAATAAATTACATTCGATAAATATCAGAGATTACAATAAATTACATAGCAGCGGAAAAATATACAAAATACAACTGAAAGTGATACACGGATACAGAGCTTTCCGAGCATCGTTCCAGCAGTTAATCAGGACCCTGTGAATATAAATCTGCAAAACCAAAACTACTAGCTGCCCGTGTGGAAAATAGGGGAACCCGGAGTTTAGGTTAAAACAATAAACCCCAGGTCAGTCATGTGACTGGTGTGAGAACTAAAACGGTTATTAATATTGGTTTTAAAGTTTGGTAAATCAAGGGACCACGCAGTATAACACAGAACGGGTTTCCTCCCAAGAATACCAGTGCATAGAACAAACAGCGCAATGCTAAATAAAGAAAAATGAAGCTGTTATAAGACCCAGGTCCCATCACACAATGCAACGCAAGCCGGAGGATAGGGTTTTTACCTTATAACAGCCAAAGCATGCTTGATACGTTTAAAACACAATATTTGATACTATTATAGGTGTATAGTGTCAAAACAATTTCAATCATAAATATCAATCATAGGCGGCATGAATGACCCATACCACTATGTCGCCATACTAGGTTCTACAAATAAAACCGCACTATCACGTATTGGAAATTGGATTTCCGTCATGAGCCGAGGCAAGGGGCAAGCTCCTCTCTGATTCGAGACACTCTAGCAAATGTCCCAGGACCCCACTATGATCCTTGGATCTTCAGGGCCGGTCCTCTCTTACTTTTGAGGATTGGCAATTCCTGAACACACGTTTCCCGGTCCTTACAGACCTATATCCGAGGCGCCTCGCATTCCAACAACCACACAGGTGAAAAGTATATAAATGTCAGGGCTGGTAGGTCACTGACATCACCCTAGCTAGAAAGAAACGTCGTGCTCTCCCTGCAGTCACTATCCCGTTTTTGACTCATACCGAGGTGTGAGGCTCGCGAATTCACGTTATACACAAAGCTACGCCACACAGGCCGTGCTCTGATCATCAACCACAAGACTTTGCTTTTCAACAGAAGCCTTGATCAATTGCCACTTACGCATGCCACATTGGCAATCCACTCCATGCGACTGATGTCCATCGATATACAACCTCTGAGCTCGTACGTCTCAGAGAAGGGCGTTAAGCAAAAGAATAAATTCTCTGCCGCCAAACAGATGTATATTTAATAGAGATCAATCAACACAGAATAAAATCCAATGTCAGACACACAATCCATTTACAAGTTCGTTCTGGGTCTGAACGAAACCGGAGGCACTTTCCTCGCATATCCATCGATCTCCAAGTACGTCTGGACGATCACCAACTGATTCCCTCATCCTGGGTGTACAGCCCAATCAAGATCATCAGTAATCACCCAAACGATGTGAAGACTTCCGGTCTTCGACCACTGTCTTCATCTTCGACATCTCGTCGAATCGATTATTCAGAATGGGTATAAACCCGGCCTTTCTGAATAACTCACGTATATAATAAACAAATGTTACACAAACACAATAAACGCCTCATTCCAATTCAGAATATTCTTTTATTCACAAAATCACATTCTTAGGGAAATGTTCCCATTAATTTTATCTAAGATAAATTCTTCTAAATTTATCCTATAATCTTCCTTTGGATATCATTTCAAACTAGTCGGGATTAGCGAACCACACCGAAGTAATTATTTATTTTATTTCCCAATCCCAACCTATATATCCCATGGAGCAAAACTGGTGATACTCCATTCCTAACACCACGGTGTTATCGGTAAAATTAATTACCATTTCATGTTCAAATCTAATTAAAGATTTAACTATCGCTTTGGAGAAAAACTGGTGGTACTCCATTCTCGATCACCTTTCAGATTTGATAATTTAAATTATCAATTCACATTTTTAATCTAATTAAAGATTCATTAAAACTCCACTTAGTTTTAATCTTCTCAAAAATCAATATCCTGCCTTTAACTGGGTTAAAGAACCAATGTCATCAAAAACACGATTCACGACAACCCAAATCACATTTGATATTAAATACAAGGCTCTGAATAGAAAATATATCGGCTTATATTCAATATCAAATTCTGAAACTAACAAATATCGTATTGGAAATAACGATATATAATACATCTTTCAAATTCCCCAAAACAATACCTGTATAGTCACGAAATCCAACATCGAAATATCCCGAAGATAATTTCGATTCAACTCCAGTCCAATCCACGTATCGGGAATATCGATTATTTTTAAAATCACTTCCAAATTCAATTTATTTATTTAAAAATAAATTGATTTTAATTCTAGTTCAAAACTAGTTCATTTCGACAAAAATCTATTTTTATCATTTCAAATGTGGAATTCTCCAGCCCAATTCTTTCCAATTCACATATTATAATTTTACACAAATTATCGATATTTTTAATAATTTTATCAAGGCCCGTACAGTCGATTTCCAACAACGGCCATCGAACTGCACTTACAGTGACCTTTTTCGAATTTGATTTGGACATAATTCCAAATCCAACCGTTAGATTTCAAATTTCTAATATTCAATGGAAAGCTCTTTTCGATACGAACCCAACGGTTCCGGTTTTAGGAGAATCCGACGGTCGGATCTCCCGCAATGTCCGTTTGAAATAAATGGTCGAAATTCACGAACTGCCGCGGCGCGGCGCGTTCTATTCAGGCCATTATATATATATAATATATATATTATATATATTTCGTCGATTTCCTTTTAAAACGAATTTTATAAATCGTTTTAACTTCGTTTCAAAAACCATTTCAACTTTCTTTTCAATTCAAATTTTAATTCAACTTGAATTCATTTCAATTCACTTTCAATTCAATTTGAATTCGTTTTCAATTCAATTCATTTCGAAATCGTTTTCAATTCAATTCATTTCGAAATCGTTTTCAATTCATTTCATTCCGAAATCGTTTTCAATTCATTTCATTTCGAAATCGTTTTCAATTCATTTCATTTCGAAATCGTTTTCAATTCATTTCATTTCGAAATCGTTTTCAATTCAATTCATTTCGAAATCGTTTTCAATTCATTTCATTTCGAAATCGTTTTCAATTCAATTCATTTCGAAATCGTTTTCAATTCATTTCATTTCGAAATCGTTTTCAATTCAATTCATTTCGAAATCGTTTTCAATTCATTTCATTTCGAAATCGTTTTAAAATCGATATAAATATCGTTCACGTCGAAATAACGCATCTCTAATCAACACGGCTTTATATTTTTCAAAACTCCTTTATTCTATCCAACAAATGAATATTTATCCCATTCAACACATGAATCTATATTTTTTTCAACACACGACTAATCTCAACACATGAGTACTGTCAACACATCACTATTTTTGTTATGTAAAATATTTTATAAAACTAAGGTATCTATCGTTTGATTTTCAATTAGACTTCTACTGGGAAGTAGTTCTAATTTTAAATATGATAAAGATGTAAATTTTATTATATAAAATATTTCACTCAACACATGAACATCGTCAACACATGACTATTTTTATATTCAACACATGAATTTTCTTTTATAATATTCATTATTTTCCCGATTGGAATGAGGCCCAATCAATCACCATATAACGTTAATTATATGGATTCCATACAACACATGTATATAATAGCATTGAAAAATAATCAACCATCAACCAAAGTGCACTACACTGTATAAGCATCAAATATAAAAATCTGACGCTTCTAACAGCCTGTCAATCAACCGATCGACATATTTAATCAATCAGGATGAGTGAACTTCAAATTTCATCCTAACACCCGTGTGGGGTTTCAAACAATCAAACACATATTTTATTTGTGCAGTTGGGCGATGTGTAAAATTTATCGACCCAATCAATGTCCTTCAAATAGGTGTACATAAACAAACCGTCTGGTTTGTAAATGAATATTTATTTATTCACATTCACGTTAAAAATTATATTTTTAACGACAAAACATTTTATTCCAACATATGAATTTCTATTCATTTCATTTACACAATAAAAATGATATTTTTATTTTTCTAACATATTTTAGAAAATTTCGGCGGCATAACGGCACGATACTAGAAACGGGACGAGGCCTAGCCTTATCCCCGGTCTAGTGAAGGCCCACGCCATTCACACATCAATCAAATCCATTTCAATTCACCAAACAATTCAATTTCAATTCAATTAATCTAACCAACTACACAACCAAACAATTTTCAAACAAGCCATCCATGGTCTGTGGATGACGGGTGTCGGGTGCTACTAAGCACCGTTTGCATCCTAGTATATATATATATATAACTAGAAAAGAAATTTTGAGTGAGAAGTTCTCACCGAAAGCTATCCAATACCACGACACTCCTATTGTAGAGATCTTCGTCGTTCTCGCCTTTTCTTCCATCTTCGTTGCCCGTAGTCACTACATATATAAAAATCACATATTTTTATATTTTGATGTCTTTAAAATAAAAGATCACATTTTTATTTATTCACTTTCAATTTAAAAATCATATTTTTATAATCACTTCATATATTTAAAAATCGAATTCTTACTACGCTATTCAATATATAAAAATCGAATTTTTATATCACGCTCTATGGATAAAAATTCTATTTCTACATTGCTACTATATAGATGAAAATTCCATTTCAAAAATATAGATTTCGCCCTTATAAAAATATAGATTTCGCCTTTTCTAAAATGAAGTTTTCGCCTTTATAAAAATAAAGTTTTCGCCTTTATAAAAATAAAGATTTCATCATTATAAAAATTACCACTTTATCTCAACGTATATAAAATAAAAATCAGATTTTTATTTCGCTACATATACAAAGATGATATTTTTATATTCTCTATCCTATAAAGATTATATTTTTAATACTTTAAAAATATAAAAATCATATTTTTAATATTTCTATATAGTAAAGACTATATTTTTAATTCTTTAAAAATATAAAAATCATATTTTTAATACTTTAAAAATACAAAGATCTTATTTTTATCACTTTAAAAATATAAAGATCATACCTTTTACCAAATAAAAATCCTATCTTTTCACCTTTTAAAGTTCTAATCTTTTTCCATTTAAAATTCAAACCTTTTCTATTTTAAATTCTTTTTAAAATCAGTTTTAAATTACTTTTAAAATCAGTTTTAAATTACTTTTAAAATCAGTTTTAAATTACTTTTAAAATCAAAATTGAAAATAAAATAAAATAAAATAAAAACACTTACAGTAAACATCGAAGGCGGAGGGGGGTTTCGCTGTCGTGCTGCGTGGTCTGGGGGGGGGGTCGCGGGTTGGTGGCGGCACGGTGGATGGTGGCGCGTCGGATGTGGGTCAGGGGGCAGGCGGCGGTCTCGGGTTCGTGGCGTGCGATGGTCGACGAGGATGGGGTTCTCGCGGTGGAAAGAGGGAGCGGGAGGAGGGAATCGAGGAGGGAAGAAGAAGAAGCGGCGGAGGGCGGCAGGCGGATGGTGGCGCGTCGGGGTGGCGATCGCCAAGGGGGCGGCGGGCGGGTCCGATCCCCTTTCTCCTTTTTTTTTATATTAGATTCTGAGAAAAAAAATAAACGGGGGGGGGGGGGGGCTATATAAAATGATTTTATATATTTAATTTAATTTTAATTTATTTTATCCCAAGGAGTTGACTTTTGATTCAACTTCGAAACGAGGCCCACCGACTGTCGCCCATAGCGTTTCACCCCCATTCCGAACACAATGGGATATGTATCGTAGGCTGATTCGACTGTTTGAATCAGTTTCCGTTAAATTTACATTTAAATCACTATATTGAATTTTAAACATACATTTCAAATTACTGGGGTCACATACTAACTAGAAAAATTCCAGAAAAATATTTTCTAGCTTCGTATTGACGATACGGTCCTAACAAAACTAATTTCGTCGAATTCCGAGACCGTTGGAAAAATGGCCAATTTCCAGTCGATTGAAATCAACTACAAAGGTCAAAACACGTTTTCCTTTGCCACGCTCACATATTGATTCGAACAATTATGAAATTTGAAACCTAGCAATAACTTTACATCACGGACCCAACAGAAGTGGTTTCGTCGAAATCCGAGGTCGTTTGCAAAATGTCCATTTTTAAGGGCCTGAATTCCATAGCGACTATTCATAATTTTCAACTGGACATATCTTTTGATTCCCGCCATGAAATCTTGATCTTTCGGATTCGTTGGAAAGATACTATCAATTAGATCCTAATGTTTTTGGTTTCACTAAAATCCGGATTGTTTTGCACCCGGTACACTCAATTGAAGTTTGAAATCGAATTATCGAACTACCGCGCCATTTTCAATTCTATTTATAATTATATATAAATATTTATATTCTAACGACGACGCGTATAATATATACGTCGAATTCTATTCAAAATAAATTTCACGTCGATTTTATTTAAAATAATTCATTTTAAATATTAAAAATTCGCTAAAATTGCCAAAATAAAAATTTTAAACTGGCCCAGATTTTGCGGGTTATTACAATGACCCTCACATGACCGACCACTCATTTCGCTTGAGTGTATCGAATGTATATCACCAACGGTCGGGCTCAAACCACTGTTTCCCGAAAGAGACAACATCGAAATAGATTAAAAAAGCAAAAGGAATTTCTCTAGATAGGTGATTATACATCCTAATGGGAGCGACCCACATAGCCATGCTGCTTGCCCGATTTGTCATTTCCCAGCTGAAGAGGCTTGAGGTCAGAATTTATCTATAGAACATTTGATCATCATCATTTACTTTGAATGCCACATCGTCAGATCCGTCAGATATTACTAATTGACTTCCACAAAAATACTCTAGTTGGGAGCTAACCAACTATGGCATGTTTGGAGAAATCATCGTACGCTATCCCTTTGGAAATACTCTGTTAGACATTCGTCCATACAAGTCATCCAGGAATAGGATGAACCGAAGGTACTCTCCTACTGCATCTCTTATAGGAATCACCCCATGAATCAGTAGTGAGAAGTCCTTGCAACCCATAGATTCGAACCACGACAGAACCACAATTTATCTCTGGTTGCAATCCCATAGATTATTAGCAATCCTTTCAATTACTGAAGATCCACCGTCTTCAATACTTCATCTCGATCATCTTCTACTATCTTCACGTATTTGTTGGTCGGAATGATTTTTGAACATAATTTCGATACAGGACTTTCCGTACCAACAATCGTATTGGACAGATTTGATAGTCAGTGATTTAACTATCAAAATAAACAGTGATTCAATCATGACAATCTAATGAGTTCACTAGTTCCGTATTCAACATCACTTAGCCTTTTAATTTAAAATAAATGTAAATTTAAAACTCTTAATTATTTCGACATTACAAATATAGTTTTCGCTTCTTATTTAACATAAGGTTATTCTTTAACAAATTCATTTTAATGCTTTGGAAAATCCTGCATCATCCAGTTCTCTATTTTCACTTTCAAAAACATTAACCACGTTATTATCCAATATTGGGAAATCAATTCAAATTATTTATTCATAAAACAACATTACGAAATATATTTCATTTTATTACTCGATAGCGCCCAGTGCTTATACTTATTGAATAAACTCAACTTCTACATTTTCTTTCTAACTCGAAAATACTGTTATATTTTCACGCAATCCCTTTTTACTCCCTTCTTCTTTGGGACTCGAAATATGTGTATTCCACAATTCCACTAACATTGCACTATCATCTCCCTCATGGAAATAATACACTATTACTAATCTCTTTTAACATTACAACCAATATCATCTTCAGATAATCTTGATGTTGTTCAAGTTGGGGTATTTTAATTACCTCTCAGACCTTGATAAACAACGTTCATATCTTAAGATACATATGAGTTGTAATTTAAAAACCCATATTCCATTCAGTTACCAAAACAAATACCGTTTGACTATTTCGTTCAAAATACAGTTTCATATAACCTTATTACTCTTTGAAAATCACTTTCTCTAATATATCCTTATTTCTTAATTCAATAATTAAATAATTACTTAAAAAATACCATCATTTAATCTCTATCTCTTTAGACAAATTCATTTTATACTTCGGATTTAGTTCCACAATCCTATGACCCATTCCCTAACCAAATTCTCTTTTACCAATTCCCCTTTCAAATCCATTCAACAATTCCTTCTTTCGAAGTCTTATTTTAATTCCATTTTTTACTTAATCCCATTATTTGGTAGCGTTAATCCAAAATTAACGATATAACACCTCAAACCTTTTTTTATATATTATATATATAATCTTGGTTTATTTTAAACCCTTTTATCTAAATCTCCGTTGACTTAATTCAAATAATTAAGTAACACTTATTTTAAGCTATGTGTTCGCTTAAAATTCCTTTTAGAACTTTGTTATAAAACTCAGGTTTAAACAAAACCTGTTCATAAACTCCATTCACCATTCAATTGGATTTCATTTCACTTAGATTACTTTTTAAATGAATTCCCATAGAAAAGGAATTTTCTAAATTATTATTAATTAAAAATAATAATTTATTTCAAACATCTACTACTTCTGTAGTTAATTTCCTTATTATCTAAAATAAATAGTAAATCCCCTTTTTAAAATCTTATTAAAATTAAATGAATATTCTTTAACCATTTTATTCACAACGCACTAAATTATTAATTATCTTAATTTAAAACGGTCGATTTAGTCAATTCCAACCACAATTATCTCATTAACCGATTCCAATTTGTTTCCCTTTTAAATTAATTAATAATATAATTAATTTAAATAGTTCCATTTAACTATTCTTAACAAGACAATTATCCAAATTTAATCGTTAGGTTAATCTCTAATCACTTGTTTATAATTCTGATTAATATCAAAATTTACTTTATTAAATCTTTTAATAATTAAATATAAACTTAAATAATTAATAAAAATTATTTATTTACTTTTAACATCCCTTTATTCAAATTATATTTTTTATTTTGAAAATTGGTTCACTTTATTATCTACTAAAACTGTACAAAAGAAAGGTTAGCATACTAACCATTACAAAGCATAAGAGCTGAAATAAAAACAGAAATTACAAGTAACTTTAAACTAACAAAAATTAACAGCCCATAGGTAGGCAATCCCGCTTACGTGCATCTCTGCACCTCCCACAAGCCAAAAGCTTCACTTGCTAATGACCTTCAAACTGAACATCACCATTAAAGAGATTCCAGACAATGATTCCAGTATTCCACTACATAGTGTTTATTAGATTAGTAGGCAAAAAACATCTTCTGCAAATACCATGAAAATCAATGGATGCTTCAAACACCGAGCCTGAAATGCTTTTAATAAAATTGAGGATTCAAATGAAGAGCAGCAGTTGGAAGCCCACAGAAGCACCACTTTTATATAAAACCCAATACTGGATTATCTTCAATGACCTGAGCTATGAAACACCTCTAACTCCAGTATATATGTACCCAAAATTCATTGTGCCACTCTTATAAGTCACTTTGATAGCTCAATAACTCATGAATTCATAGATACTATCATTTCGCCCATATCAAAAGAATATTGAATCCATGCTCATAATCACCTTTTCATGTTTAGAAACTAGTATTCTTAATAATTCTTCATTGGGTTAAACAAAAAACCAATTTCCCTTTTATAAAAAACATCTAACCCATTGAAATCCAAACACTTTGTATAGCTACTAAATCCCAGAAACAAAACCATCAGCTCTCAATCAAACGGAACTGCATATAAATCTCTGAGCATTCAATTCCAAATACTAAATCTGGTTGATGATCCACAATTATGTATGAATCTATCTTAGCACTAGAATCAACACATAGAAACTCAAAAGTAATTTCTTAAATATGCATAGAGGCTGATCTAAGAAGAATATCAAATTGAACTTAATTCATCTTCTGCAGTAGCTAATAATGTGACAAATATGACACCCAATGTTGAAAACCAAATCCATAAGTAGAAAGAAAATACAAAGAGGTAATATGCCCCTCTCGTTCATCACTCATCAGCATAAATAAACTGATTAAACCATATGTACTGGACATTTTAGACCCATTTCACTTTTCTGGATACAGGCACTTTCAGCAAACACTTACATACTAAAACAGAAAACAAAGAATCCAATAACCCCAAGACCAGAAACAAAAATATCATACCAAATACAGAACATAATTCGATTAAGCACAATAATGGAAGATCGGTTGGGAAACTCAGAACTGAAGCTTATCAGTTGAGTCGGCCATGCCGAATCCCGAGTTAACAATGGCTTGAAAATCCACAATCAAACTGATCAGATCCGTAAAATATTGGGTAGACGGAGATCAAGCCGGCATAGATCTAGAGGTTAATTAGTAGATCTGGAAATTAGGGTTAGATGATTGACAAAAATCGCAGATCAATCTGGAGTATCATGAGATCCGATAACAATAAGGTATGAAACCAAATAGAAAAAAAGGGTGAAATCGCAAAGCGATTTAAGTGGTGAAAATCAGAAGAAAACAAGACATATTATCAATGATAAAGTCGTTAAAGGTTGGTAAAATAAAAATCGCAGAGCGATTTGGTAAAGTAAAAGAGTGAAAAATCGAAAGAAAACAAAGTGGAAGTCTAATAGAAAACAGATGAAATTCCGATGGAAAACAAATGGAAATCGAATAGAAATTAGATAGAAAGAGGATAAAAGAAAAACTCACGCATGAGCGAAAGCAGGCGATTAGCATGTCGCCATGGACGAGTTATCCTCATTCACTATCTCATTATTCAAATTATATATATATATATACATAAATCTATCTTTAGCTATAAAATAAACGTTATAACTTCAGTTCTATCAACTTACCTGGCGGTAAATAGATATCAATAAAACAATTTACTTTTAGGCCATTTACTGCCGATTACTCAACCAATACTTCCCATTGGTTAAAACCAAACACAGGTTGAATTTCCAATCAATGATGAATACTCAAATCAATCACCCAAATATGACAGTTCATAAGATAATATGAAAATAAATAATATATTTGAGGAATCCAGTTGGATCCCTCCAACCTGTTCTTCCCTGTAAACAAATGGTTATCTCCAAACAGATCGTTCAATTTCATTTAACTGATAATTATAAATAACGACCATTTAATCCCAACCACATGCAATTCAAACAATTCAATCAATTAAATATGTTTATTTTATAAACGTGACCACCTTTATTGGAACCAATCGATAGAATAATGATTTGGTATTTCACTGAAATTAAACAACGGTTTAATTTCATCAGTTAAATCAATAAATAAATATATAACTAGTGAACAGTCAACCATCAGCAAGCAAAGTACACAATATAAAAACCCAATTTTTATTAAATATAAATGGGAAGAACTGAGTGAGTTTAACTCACCTTGAGTCGATTTGCTATTGAACGGTTCACTTACAATTAAATTAAACAATGTTTATAACTGTAATTCCAGCTACCTCCATCTCCGTTCAAAACAGTTCCAAAATGTACTGCTCATCAATCCGATTTCAGTGTTTCTCATTCTGTCCAATTCTAATCATATATAACGGAGTTATCGAAATCGAAAGTTAATATAATTAAATTTAATTGCTAATTAACTTATAAATGTTCTGATCAATAAATTAATTACATTGGTTAATTTGGAATGGCAGATTAGCTCCTAATCCATCTTCACAGCTATTTTCGTTCATTCCTGCTTCGCGAAATAACCAAATTAAGTCAACAAATTTAATTCCTTAATCATTTTTTTAAAATAAAACCATAATCCCAAATTTAATTAATTTAATTACATGGTTATTATAGGAAAAATGTGTCGGCCGTTGTAAATCCTTCTTCGGTTACCATTTGAAATTTTGACTTTGTTTAAAACCTCAACATTACGCCTGCAATCAATTCATATTGTTAAAACCCTCTTAATTATAATTATTTAGTTCTTAATTAGGTTTTAAAATAACAAATTACATGAAACTTGGCACTGTAAAGAATACTGGAAACCGCCTTCTTTGATTTCCTTTCTTCTACATTCCGTTGCTTCATCCCCTCCTTGTTCAAATACTCAACATCTGCAAAAATTCAGTTCTTATATAAGATTAACTTTTAAGCTTAACTTTCTTTTTGATTAAACAATTGGAATTCACTAATTACTGGGCTTAATCACTAGTAGCAACCCCGTTCCTTCGTTCCTGCTCCTTTTATTAACCGGTTTGAACCTATTGTTTCCTTTGCTCCCAGTTCTTTGTTTTCATACTGGAATTCTCAATTCACTTACTGTACAAATTGAAGCAGACCGATATGAATTTTCTCCCTTTCGAACTATCTCATTCCTCAAACAATGCCTTATGCCGCCGACATCCACTTCAACACCGCCATCCCGCAACAACCAGCATCTGCGTCGCCTTGCTGACTTCAAAAGTTGACTGTCGCACCACCCAGTATGCTGTCGCGTCGTCCCTCCTTCGCCCAGAACATAAATGAACGATCTGACCCCCTCAACAGTGAGCCGCTCCTCCTATTACGATTGCCGGAGCCCCATCTTAGACCGCCAACAGGCGCGCCTCAGCATTGCCATCCTAATGCCCAAGTCCCACCGGTTCCGGTCATCCCTTTCGCCAGCAAGTAGCTCTCCAACGCGGTCCCTTTTCAGTTCGATATCATCTCCCAGGAATTACGAAATCAAATCATGACCGTTGTATGGGTCTATTTCATCGACTTCTAAACAATTTCAATTAGAGTTTGGAGAAATTGGAGATGAGATCTGGGAGTATTATGGCCGTTTCTTCCTTTTTGTGGCGGTTCAATAAAAATGTTGACCACCCAGTATCGGTTTGACCCGTGAATTAGGTTTTGAGGGGATATATATATCAGATAGAATAGATATTATTTTATTATCAATGAAACTTCACCGCGAAGTAACACGTGAAACTAACCCCAATCGACTTCTGTTTTCTGATAAAAAAAAGTAATCCTAGCATAGAAAAATATTCTGGACCCAATGGGATAGGTTTTGTCGAATTCCGATATCGTTTGAAAAATTTTCCTTTATAAAACCAGCGAAAAACACGCGTTTAATTTTTCCATGATCACTAGATAAATCCAATCAACTTGAAGCTTTGAAATCCTACAATAATTAATTAATACGAACCCAACGGCACCAGTTTCGTCGCATTCTGAGACTGTTTCCCGGTATGCTATTTTTTTAATGCACCGAAATGCCATTCTGGACACCAAATTAGTCGGTCTCCAAAAATAACAAACTATATACCTATCCTGTCTCTAATCGACGATACGAACTTAACGGAATTGGTTTTGTGGCTTAATTTGATCGTATGCTCAAATTATATTCAAATATCTCTTTATTGAACTAAATTAATTTTAATTACTCGCTATAGAAAATGAACGGGCATTTACGGCTACCGTGGTCACATACAACATCAGTTTTCCACGCAATTTTCTTTTCTTACAATAGTTTCAAGAGCAGTTCCAGTGAAACTGATTTCATCGAAAACGGAGTCTGTTTGCAAAATTGCTATTTTGAAGGCCTATATTTTAAATAACGATTTTTATAGCGACTATTTCAAAATTTGATTTGGCCATAACTATCAATCTATAAAACGAAATCTGAAGTTTTCTCTTTCATATGAAAATTATCATCAATACGGTTCCAGCGTTTCTTATTTCATAGAAATCCGACTTATATCGGACTCTGTATATTCCGTTGAAGTCCGCCATTTCAAGCTCGATTTATATTATATATAAATTATAGTGTTCAAACTTTGTTTAAATAACGAAATAAATTTTAAAATCTATACATATTCCAAATATAATATTTAAACGAATAAATTAAATTAAATATTTGACTGCCAAAAACACGGGTCGTTACGATTACTAAGATTCACCTTGTTGGTTGATCAGTTGGTTGGTGGGTAGACACTGGTGCTTTTCGTTATGTCTGCTATGATCGTGATATGTTCACCACATACACGGCTGCTGATGATCAGAAAGTATTGTTGGGAGATTCTCCCACCACTAAAGTTGCAGGGGTTGGAAATGTGGAAATCAAGTTTACCTCTGGAAAGACCGTGATTCTGAATGATGTTATGCATACTCCAGAGATGAGGAAGAATGTGGTTTCTGGCTTTCTCCTTAATAAGGTAGACTTTACTCAAGTTATTGGGGATGATTTGTATATCCTAACTTATAAGGGAACTTTTATGCGAAAGGGTTATGCTTGTGGGGGAATGTTTAAATTAAATGTTGAATCTAATAAAGTGACTACTTCTGCTTATATGTTGTGTGATTTTAATATTTGGCACTTTAGATTATGTCATGTTAATAAACGAATAACTCATAACATGAGCACCCTAGATATGATTCCTAAAATGTCAAAATCTGAACCTGATAAATGTGAAGTCTGTACACAAGCTATAATCATAAAGAAACCTCATAAATCTGTTGATAGAGTTTCTAAACCCTTAAACTTGATTAATTCTGATATTTGTGAGCTTGATGGCACTTTGACTAGACATGGACATCGTTATTTTATCACTTTTATTGATGACTACTATGATTTCACCTATGTATATGTTATGAAAAATAAAAATAAAGCATTTGACATGTTTAAAACATTCAAAACTGAAATTGAGAATCAAGCAAATAGGGAAATTAAGAGACTTCATAGTGATAGAGGAATAGAATATGAATCTAGTTCAATTCTGGACTTCTATAAATTACATGGTATTGTACATGAAAGAACCGCGCCATATTCACCTGAAATGAATGGTGAAGCTGAAAGAAAAAATAGGACTTTTACCGAATTAGTAGTTGCCATCCTACTAAATTCTGGTGCAGCAAAACATTGGTGGAGGGGTATTTTATTGACTGTATGCTATGTTCTGAATAGAATCCCCAAATCTAAGAATATAATTTCACTTTATGAAATTTTAAAGAATTATAAACCCAATGTCTCATACTTTAGAACATGGGGTTGTTTAGCATATGTTTGCATTCCAGACCCTAAGAGAATAAAATTGGCATGTAGAGCATATGAATATGTATTTATAGGCTATTCTATCAATAGCAAAGCATACCGATTTTATGACCTAAATACACATAATATAATTGAATCAAATGATGCCGATTTTTATGAAACAAATTTTCCTTTTAAATTAAGGAATAGTGGGGGCACTTCAAGTATGCCTATTAGAACAGAACTTAATAAAAGTTCTAAATCTGAACCTAGAAGAAGTAAAAGAGCAAGAACCATAAAAGATTTTGGTTCGGATTTGTGTGCTTTTGCTATAGAGGAGGATCTCTTAAACCTCCAAGAGGCCTTATCCTCTTTAAATGCTGATTTTCGGCAAGAGGTCATAGATGATGAGATGGATTCTTTGGAATCCAATAAGACTTGGCATTTGGTAGATTTACCCCCTGGTTGTAAATCTATAGGCTGTAAATGGGTGCTTAAAAAGAAATTAAAACCTGATGGCACTATTGATAAATATAAAGCATGACTAGTAGCTAAAGGTTTTAGACAAAAAGAAAATATAGATTTCTTCGACTCTTTTTCACCCGTAACTAGAATAACATCCATTCGGGTATTACTCTCACTTGCTTCCATTCATAATTTACTAATACAACAAATGGATGTTAAAGCCGCCTTTTTAAATGGTGAATTAGACGAAGAAATTTATATGGACCAGCCTAAAGTATTTGTAGTACATGGTCAAGAACATAAAGTATGCAAATTAGATAAATCATTATATGATTTAGAACAAGCACCTAAACAATGGCATGAAAATTTTGATAACTTAATCATTTCACATGGTTTTAAAGTCAATGAAAGTGACAAATGCATTTATTACAAATCTGAGAATGACATTTGCACTATTATATGCATTTATGTAGATGATCTACTCATCTTTGGGTCAAACATTCATGCCATAAACTCAGTCAAATCCTTATTAAGTGCCAATTTTGATATGAAAGATCTAGGTGAGGCGAGTGTAATCCTTGGTATTAAAATTACTAGGTCAGAAAAGGGAGTTTCTTTGGATCAATCTCATTATATTGAGAAACTACTAAAGAAATACAATTACTTTGACTGTAAACCTGCATGTACACCATATGATCCAAGTGTAAAGTTATTTAAGAACACTGGTGAAGATGTTAGTCATTATGATTATGCGAGCATCATTGGCAGCCTTCAGTATGCCACTGATTGTACTAGACCCGACATTGTCTATGTCATAGGATTATTGTGCAGGTTTACCCGTAGACCTAGTATAGAGCAATGGCATGCTATTGAAAGGGTCATGAAATAACTTAAACGAACTATGAACCTTGGATTACATTATGAATGGTTTCCAGCTGTACTTGAAGGATATTCTGATGCAGACTGGAATACCTTATCTGATGATTCTAAAGCGACCAATGGATATATATTTAGCATCGCTGGAGGAGCTGTTTCTTGGAAATCCAAGAAACAGACTATTTTGGCTCAGTCCACTATGGAGTCTGAGATGATAGCACTAGCCACAACTAGTGAAGAAGTAGAGTATTTGAGAAATCTACTAGCTGAGATTCCCTTATGGGAAAAACCAATACTAGCTGTGTTGATACATTGCGATAGTACCGCGGCTATTGCAAATGTTCAGAATTGTTATTATAACGGTAAGAGACGACAAATACGTCGTAAGCACAACACTATTAGAGAACTACTTTCTACAGGTACCGTTAGAGTCACGCACAATGGTAACCCGACCTAAATGACTGGAGATCCCAAGAACTAGGTTCAATGGGTAAAAACAAGTTGTGTAGCGATAGGAGTTGAACATGCTATTTAATAAACCAAGAAGCATGTATTCCTGAAGTGATTAGAGAATGAGTTGATAGAAACTCTTAATGAGATCTATACTCTATTTGGAGTGGAGTACCTACCTTCATGAGTTCTCTTGATAGACTCACCTATGTGAATGTGGAAATGTGGTCGTTTCCTATGGAGTTTTGGGGAAACTTCTAGAGCGTTCACTAAACTGGGATAGACGTGCATGGCCATAAATGCACGGGCTTATTTGATTGCACTATAGAAAAGATTGTGTGTGGTTTGATGTCAGGAATAGAGTTCAAGACTACGTGCCAGTCTAGTAAAAACTGAATCTTATTCACTATGCAAAGGTTCAAGTCAGATGGCACCTTTGTTTATGCACAATTTTATGTGTTTTTTTAGAAACTGCTCGAAAATATTATTAAAAATTCAAGTGGGGGATTGTTGATTTTTTTTTAAAAGGTGAATTATTAAAAATGTTAGAATAAATGTATAAATGGCTCCTATATGTGAATAGTCCCACATCATGGGACTATATGGAAGAAGCAAGTATTTATACTTGTTTCTAAAAAGTTATGTTGGGGCCTTAGTGAAACACCCCACCTCTGTTAAGGTCACTCACAAAGGGAATGCCTTAACTTCGGTGGAGCATTTTAGGTAAAAGATGCAGATAAATTACAAGATAGACAAATAAAGCAGCGGAAAATAAAGTCATTTTATAAACAATGTGGTTCAGTCAAGCTTTTACAATAGTTCTCTTAATCATACTTAAAAGTAATACATAAAACTTCTGTCTTGATTTAAAAACTTCCGCATTAAAATAACAATGATATTCCCCAATAAAGCATGAACTAGCCATAGCAGTGAAAGAGAGAGTCCAAAGCAATACGTCGACTATCTTCGAGCTTGGAAAGAAAACTGAGCTAAGTGGTAACATTCCCTCCCTGTGAACCTTGGGGGGGGGGGGAGGGAAACGGAAGAAAAGAGGCGAAATAAAACAAGGTCAGATTTAACAACCCGTATAATCTGAACCAGTTTAAAAATTTTAAATTGGCTAAAATAGTGGATTTTAAATATTTAAAATAAATATTTTAAATAATAATGACGAAAAGTTAGTTTGAATCGATGTTAAAAAAGAATATAATTAATTTGAATTATAAACAAGGCCTGAAATGACGCGGCAGTTTCAAAAATTGAATTCAAACTTTGACTGACTATATCGGGCGCAAAACAAAACGGATTTGAGTGTAACCAAAAATATTTAAATCTGTTAGTAAATATCTTTCCAACGAATATGAAAAATCGAAGTTTCATAGCGGGAATCAAAAGTTATGGCCAAATGAATTTTCAGGAAGGTCGCTATTGAGAATATATCGACTTTGAAAATAGACATTTTGCATACGACCTCGGAATTCGACGAAACCACTTTTTTTGGATCCGGGATGTGAAGTTATTGCTAGGTTTCAAATTTCATAATTTTTGAAGCTAGTATGTGAGCGTGGCAAAGGAAAATGTGTTTTGGTCAATTAAAGTTAAATTGGATTGACCAGAATATGGCCATTTTTCAAACGGTCTCAGAATTCGACGAAACTAGTTTTGTTGGGACCATATCGTCAAAACATAGGTAGATTTATTTTTTTGGAATTTTTCGAATCAGTATGTGGCCCCGGCAAATTGAAATGTACGTTCAAATTAAATATTGAATGTTTTGTATTTTAATTTGAATAAAAACTAGCTAAAACAGTCGAATGGGCCTACGAAACATATCCCATTGTGTTCGGAATGGGGGTATTTAGCTAGGGACGACAGTCATTGGGCTGGAATTAGAGTTCGTGGGAAAAAAAGGGCATTTTTGGAATTAATTAAATTAAAAATTTAATATAAAACCGTGGCCCAATCATATCTCGACAAACCATCCTTCTCTCTCCCCGATTCATCAGCTACGAACGGCGGCCCCACTTCTTCCCTTCTCTCCTCCTTCCCTCTCAATACACGAACTAAAACCCTAGGCCCCTTTGGACATCTTCGAAGATCTCAGCTCGAGCTTCAAATCCGTCCCAGTCTCATCACCTCTCGTCGCATGTGGAGGGAGTTACGGGTCCACGAAGTTGTCAACTTTGAGGCGCCGCCGTGAGCAGAAGGAGCCGTCGAAGTGGGGGCCCCCCTATATCGATCTGAGCGCTGTTCCAAGGCCTAGAGGGTGGCGCCTACTGATCTCGTCCAAGTGCTGCGAATGTCGAGTTATTGGCAAACCTAGTTTTGAAGATCCAGGTGAGCTAACGGCTGAAACTATATTATAGCACTTTAAAGCGCTACGGTTTTCGATTTCACTGTAAAAATCATATCTTTTTCATTTGTAGACGAAATTCAGTGAAACAAGAGACAATGGACTCGTGCGGACGTCTTCTACATTCTAGAAGAGACCGCATATTTTTCTGAGCCTTCTGCTATTTTTGGTGGAGTGGAACCCAATGTGAGATTTCTAATTTATAAACGATATGGAAAACAACGATGTATGAATTATATAGTCGATGTATGAGCTATATAAGCGTTGTACACCACATGTATAAGTGTTGTATAAGTTGTATGTTCGATGTATAAGTTATATATGCATTGTAAAAATTATATATATGATGAAATGACATTGAAATGAATAGAAGTAAATTGAAATATATATATATACGAATATATATATATATATATATATATATATACTCCCCTCGTCCACATACCATGGACGATATTTATTGGTTGTGATATTGTTTGGGATTATTTGGTTGATGTGAAATTGGTTGATAAAATTGTTTGTGGTTGAGAATGAATGATTGATTGTGGTTGAAAAATACTTTGTGGTTGAAAAATACCCTCTTGTGGTTGAAAGAAATTAGAATAGGATTGTGGAAATGAAAATAAAACATGTCGCCTGTGTGCGAACTAGATGCATGATTCCCCATTGTCAAAAACCGCGAGGTTTTAAGGTAGAGCGAGGAGCCGTACTAGGGACGGTCCCGGTTTTAACTACCCTGTCGTTATGCTGCCGAAATTTCCTGAAATCTTTCTGTGTTTGATTTATTTTCATTGGTTGAAACTATATTCATTTTTTGAATAGAAATCCATGTATTGAAAAATAATCGTGTTTTGAAATAAATTGTTTTATAGTAAAAATCACATTTTTATCACCTGTTTGAACTATATAAAATAATCGTGTTTTGAAATAAATTGTTTTACAATAAAAATCACATTTTTATTATATATACAAACTATAGAGAACATTCATGTGTTGAATAGAAATTCATTCGTTGGATAGAAATTCATGTGTTGAATGGTACTCGTATTTTAAATAAATTGTTTTACAATAAAAATCACATTTTTATTATATATATACAAACTATAGAGAACATTCATGTGTTGAATAGAAATTCATTCGTTGGATAGAAATTCGTGTGTTAAATGGTGCTCGTATTTTTCAATAAATTGTTTTATAATAAAAATCATATTTTTATTATCTATATGAACTATATAAAATAGTCGTGTTTTTGAAATAAATCGTTTTACAATAAAAATTACATTTTTATGATATGCATGAATTATTAAAAATAGTGAAGTGGTGAAATAAATGTCTGTTGGATAAAAATATCATTTTTATCAAATGTATAACATGAATATGGTTTTGAAATCGAAGAATCGATTATATTTATATATATATAAAAATATAATTAAAATGAATCGAATAACGACGCTGTAGTTTGTATTTTGAAACCGTGATTTCATACGATTAGTGCGGGAGATCCGACCATCGGATTTTCCTGAAACCACTACCGTTGGGTTCGCCTTGGAAATATCTTTCCAACGGCACCAACTTTGTAAAGATCCAACGGTTGGATTGTCTGGAATGTTTAATTCAAATCTGAAGAAAAACAGCGCCAGAATCGATTATATTTATATATATAAATATAATTAAATTAAATAGAATAACGACGCTGCAGTTCGTATTTTGAAATCATAACTTCAAACGATTAGTGTGGGAGATCCGACCGTCGGATTTTCCCAAAACTGAAACCGTTGGATTCGTTTTGAAAAGATCTTTCTAATGATATAAAATTTGTGAAGATCCAACGGTTAAATTTTCAGATATGTGTAAATCAAATCTGGAGAAAAACATCGCCACAGCCGCGTTATGGCCTGAAGCGTTGTTTTGAATATATTGGCTATTTTTAAATAAATAAAAATAGCGATAAATTGTGATAAAATACTATGAACGATATGGAATGGAAATAAACTGAATTTACTCGGTTTATGTCATATTTGATGGTTGAATGTGTTTGGCGTGAAAATTACACTAAAGAACAGAATTAGTGATATCGAATAATTTAACCATTGAAATGAATTGATTTGAAATTCTAAATATACGTCAATTATTTGAAAAGACCAAGTTAATTCTCATTTCAAATAATTGATTGACGTTCGAAAGTCAAAGATATGAAGATGGTGCAAGACCGATGATCTTCACGTCGAAGGGAGGGGTGCTACTGATGCTCATGACAGGAGTAGCTACCTAGAAGGGGTTGAAGTAGTAGCCGTCCGGACGTACAGGTTGATTGCACGGATATGCGAGGAATAAAGATCCTCCGGTTTCGTTCAGACCCAGAACGGACTCGTAAATGGACATTGTGTCTGACATTGGATTTCATTCTGTGTGATTGATAAACGTCAGTTACATGGCGTGAATTGCCTGTGTGGCATGCTGAGATGCAATGATCAAAGCTTTTGTTGAAAAGTAGAGCTTTGTGGTGGATGATCAAAGCAACGCCTGTGTGGCCTAGCTTTGTGTATAACGTGAATTCGCGAGCCTCACACCTCGGTATGAACCAGAAACGGGAGAGGACTTCAGGGAGGACATGCGTTTCTTTCTAGCTAGGAGTTGTGTCAGTGTTTTTACACGGCCTGACATTTTACTTATGTGGATGATGGATTGTGAGGCGCCTTGGATATATCGGTCGTTCTCGAACCGATGGGGTCATTCGTTGGCTCATTTACGCCCCATAGGGCGGGGAGACGTAGTGTTCAGGCATTTTAATCCACATCGGTGGACCGGCCCTGACGATCCAGGGGCCCACCTGAGTTTGGGTCCTGAGACATGGTAGGCTAGATTGTCTCGAAGCGGTGAGGACGATCCCTGGCCTCGGTTCATGGCGGAAATCCAATTTCCAAATACGACATCGTGCGGTTTTGATTATATACCTATATATGGCGACATAGTGGTATGGGGCATTAATGCCGCCTATGATTGAAATTTATGATTGTATCTAAAATTAGAAACTAACTGGAAACGAGCTAGGACGGATGGTTTCCTGGGTATTGTTCTGATGTTGGTTTCGGCCTTTAGGGTTAATACTTAGGGAATCGTTCTCTTACTAGTTTACGCTTGGAGTCTGATTAAGAATTAAGCGATAAAATTTACATTTCAAATGATTTGTTTTCCTCGTATCAAGCATATTTGGCCATTATAAGGTAAAACTCTATCCTCTGGTTTGTGTTGCATTGTGTGATAGGAACTGAGTCTTATAATGGCTTCATTTTTATAAAAAGCATTGCGATGTTTAAAAGATTTATTTGTTTTCAAGCACTGGCAATCCAATGGAGTAAACCCGTTCCGCGAAAGTGGCGTGGTCCTGTGATTAGCCATATTTGAAAATGTGTTAAGTAGATTCCTCATACCAGCCCCATGACTGACTCGTAGTTTGTTTCACTTGCAAACTCGGGTGCCCCTATTTCTACACGAGCAGCCTTGTATTCAGGTTTTAGCAGGCTCTTTCCAGATAGCTGGAGCTGAAGATGGATTCTATCATTTATCTCTTTTTATGCTGTTCAGCTCCTGTTGTACATATTATGTTTTCTTTTCCGCGGTAGACATTTATGTATAGCTGAACTGTATTTTGTACTAAGTATGATCCTATATACTGTGTAACTCTGATGATTATATTTTTCCAGTGTATTCTACTGCACATTATCTGATGTATTTCATTATTTATGTTCTGTTGTTATCTGTTTATGTGTTATATTCCAAAGATTACCCTTGCCACCGTCTTATTGGGAATGGGGTCGTCACAAACGTGGTATCAGAGCTTTGGTTAAGCCTGGAATATAACATATGAATGAGCTCGTCAAAAATAGAACCAGTAGTGTTCTAGGACGAGTAACTCATTACAGATAGGAACAGTTATATCCTACTATGAGTATAACAGAATGAAATACACCTCGATAGACACATTTACATTCAAGTATATGTCTCTATGTTTTATAATATCTTTTCCGTTGACCTGACACTTGGTCTGCTATTTGCAGAAGTACTAGAAAATGAGTGCCAGAAAAAGAAGGAATGCTGACCCAAATATTGAAGCTCTATTTATGAAATATAGAAATCTGGGTGGAGCACTATTCTTGGGCGAAGAATCTATTGCTAAAACTCAAGCTTGGATTCGTTCCGCTGAGAAAATATTTGAACGTTTAAAGCTGCGGGATGACCAGAAAAGATTACTGGCATCTTGGGCACTCAAAGACAAAGCTTTGTTCTGGTGGGATTCAATTGTTAAAGATAATCCAGAAGGTGATATCACCTGGGATAGATTCAAGGAGCTTTTCAGTGCAAAATTTACTCCTCCCGAAGCAACTGAGAGGTTATATGATGAATTCTACTATTTGATACAATGTGATATGGATATCCCAGAATATCAAAAGAGGTTCATTGAGCTTTCTCATTTTGCCCCTCATCTAATTCATGATCCAAAGCAGAAGAATCTGAGGTTTATTAATGGTATTCAAAGAAAATACCAGAATAAAGTAATGGGGCATGTGAAGCTCCCTTTTTCTGACATGATATACATGGCCTACCAGTATGAGGATCTCGATAGGAAAGGCATGTTGCGAGACGAAGAGGAAGTCAGTCCTAGCAGCAAAAGAAAATTCGAAACCGATAGCCCTGAAACGAGTGCACAGCCTTAGGCTAATATGACATCTGGGGTCAGAAAGAAGCCTAGAGTCGATCAGAAAAAGTTTAAAGCAGTCATATGTTTAAAGTGTAATAAGCAAGGGCATTCGATGAGGAACTGTAAATTTTTGAGCAGTCGAAAGAAGGATGGGTCTAAATCCAGTAAGAAGGCCGGGAGGGTCGGGGATGTCATAAGTGCCACCAAGTTGGTCACATTTCAAAAAATTGCCTACTATCACAGAAATCTATAGTGGTTCAGGTAAATGAAGTGGCAGAAGTTCCTGCATCCTTGTCTAGTCAGGAAATGCCAGATGTTTTAGAAGGCACGCTTACTGTCAAAGATATTCCAGTTAAAGTACTGTTTGATACAGGCGCGTCGCGAAGCGTTGTTGCAAAGAATGTGGTTAAGAAGCTGGAATTGAATTTGAAGAAGCTCAAAGAACCCATGACTGTTCAGAATCCGGTCGGGGGTTCCCTCGATCTTAGTTGGGTTTGTGGAGTTCCTGTTTCTTTTTCTCGTTATCGGTTCCCCACTATCGCGATCATTATGAATTTTACCGAATTCGATCTCATTCTGGGATTGGACTGGTTAACCCAATATGAAGCCGAAGTTAAATGCGCCGAGAGGGTTGTCAGGGCAAGAACAAAGTACGGGGAATATATAACCATTCCATGCAAAGGACCGAGTTCTAATAGAAAAGACTTCTGGGCAGCCTTAGATGGATCTCCTGCTCAAATAGAACCTGTTCCTGTCGTTATGGAGAATATTCCGGTCGACATTGAAAATATCCCTGTTGTCAAGAACTATGCGGATGTGTTCGAAGAAGTTGTCAGCTTACCTCCGCAAAGAGAAATTGATTTTAAAATATCCTTAGTTCCGAATGCAAGGCCAGTGGTTCACGCTATTCGAAGAATGACCTTGAAAGAGAAAGACGAGTTAGATAATCAAACTCGACAGCTAGTATGGAAGGGTCTGATCAGACCTAGTTTCTCTGATTAGGGAGCAGCGATGGTATTTGTCTCGAAGTCAGATGGTACTCTCAGATTATGTGTAGACTATCGTGACTTGAATAAGCAGATGCTGAAAAACAAATATCCATTGTTGCGGATTGATGATTTGTTGGATCGATTGAATGGCGCACAAGTATTTTCACAAATGGACCTAGCTACAGGTTTCCATCAGCTTCGTATCGCCGAGGAGTGTGTTCCTTTGACAGCATTCAAAGGTCCAGACTTATTCTACGAGTGGTTAGTAATGCCGTTCGGCTTATGTAATGCTCCGACCTATTTCGTCAATTTAATGAACAGAGTATTCAGAGGAGTATTGAATAAATTTGTTTTGGTTTTCATTGATGATATCCTTATCTTATCTAAGTCAGAAAGCGAGCACGAAAAACATTTGGAACAAGAGTTAGAAATTCTCAGAAGGAATGTGTTGAAAGCAAAGTTTTCCAAATGTATATTCTGGCAAGAAGAAGTCAAATTTCTTGGCCACGTAGTGTCAAAGCAAGGAATTTCAGTGGATCCCAGTAAAATCACTGCTATTCAAAATTGGAAACAACCTCGTACGCCAACAAAAGTTAGAAGTTTTCTCGGGTTAGCCAGTTATTATCGGAAATTCATTAAGGATTTCGCGAAGACATCTAGTTCTTTAATGAAACCGACGAAGAAACATTCGAGATTCAATTGGACTCCGGTATGTGAGGAAGTTTTCCATGAGCTGAAATTAAAACTGACGACTGCTCTAGTGTTAACAATAATAGAGGGCAATGAGGACTTGAAAGTCTGGACTGACGCTTCTAGAGAAGGCCTTGGCGCAGTGTAAATGCAAAGAGGCCAAGTGATTGCTTATGCCAGCCGTCAGCTGAAACCACATGATAAGAATTATGTGACTCATGATCTTGAGTTGTTAGCCATTGTATTCGCTTTGAAAATCTGGAGGCACTACCTTTTGGGTGAGAAATTCAAACTGTATACGGACCATCAGTCATTGAAATATTTGTTCACCCAGAAGGATTTGAATCTGAGACAGCAGCGTTGGCTAGAATTTCTTGCGGCGTACGATTTTGAGATTTTGTACACTCCAGGGAAAGCCAATGTTGTGGCTGATGCGCTGAGTAGAAAGAATGTAATAATCGGCAGCTTTATCGTTACGACTTCCTTCATTGACAAGATCTCCATTCTACAGAAAGATGATAATTTTGTTAAGGAGACGATCAAAAGAATTCAAAAAGGCCATGCATCCAGTTTCCAAGTGGATAGTGAGGGAATTCTTAGATTAAAAGGAAGAATTTGTGTTCCTGACGTCTCCGAGCTCAAAAGAGAAGTTCTTGATGAATGCCACAAGTCCAAGCTGAGTATCCACCCAGGGGTTAGCAAAATGTATAATGACCTCAAGCGAACTTTCTGGTGGAAGGCAATGAAAAGAGATATCTCTATATATGTTAGCCGGTGTCCCACCTGTCAGCAACTCAAAAGCGATCAGCAGAAACTCGCTGGATTGTTGCAACCTTTAGAAGTGCCAGGTGGAAAATGGGAACAGATTTCTATGGATTTCATAGATGGTTTGCCCAGGACCAGGAAAGGAAATGACAGTATTTGGGTGATCGTGGATCGATTTACGAAGATCGCCCATTTCATACCTGTCAAATCGAATAGAATTGCCCAGAGTCTGGCGCAGATATATTTTAAAGAAATTGTTAGGCTGCACAGAGTTCCGATGAGCATCGTTAGTGATCGTGACCCGATTTTTGCTAGTAAATTCTAGGAAGTGTTCCAAGAAGAATTGGGAACGAAACTGAACTTGAGCACCGCATATCATCCTCAGACAGATGGTTAGACCGAGAGGGTGAATCGTATTCTTGAAGATTTATTGCGGGCTTGTATTATAGATTTTGGCGGATAGTGGGAAGACCATTTGCATTTGGCTGAATTCTCATACAACAACAGTTACCAAGCGAGCCTAACAATGTCACCATTCGACGCACTGTATGGTAGACCGTGCCGATCCCCTGCTTGTTGGGTTGAACCTGGTAATAGACTTGTATTGGGGCCAAATATGATTCGCGATGCTGCAGATAAAGTCGATTTCGTTAAGAAACGATTACTAGCCACCCAAAGCCGACAAAAGAGATATGCAGATAAGAGAAGAAGGGATATATCATTTGCTGTTAGCGACTGTGTATATTTGAAAGTATCTCCGATGAGAGGAGTTATCTGGTTTGGTAAAACAGGGAAATTGGCGTCCAAATTCATTGGTCCGTTTCCTATTCTTGAACGGATTGGAACTCTCGCATAGAGGGTTCAATTGCCTGATTGGTTGCCTGGAGTGCATGATGTATTTCACGTATCTCCACTTTGAAAGCACGTTCAAGATCCATACTTGATCGTGGAAGAAGCAGCGCAACATGATATAGAAATCACTCCAGAATTGGCCGTTAGGAGAGAGCCACTAAAGATAATTGGCAAAGAAACCAAAGAGCTGAGGAACAAAAAGGTTCACTTAGTCAAAGTGCAATGGAGTGGAGATCCGCGAGATTGTACTTGGGAAACAGAGGAAAGCATTCAAAAAGCCTATCCTAGGTATCGAGTGGATATCTCTGATTGACTCCGGTGCAAGGTACATTTACCATACTTTGCATTACCATTTAATTCTCTGCTCTGTTGTTATTTTCTTTCCATGGATGTACACCTTTAGTTCTATAGTCTGAATGATTTTAAAAGGGTATATGAATTGATTAGTACATTTTTGAAAAGTTAAAAATAAATTTAATTGTTGTTTGTGTTGTGTGATTGTGAATTTGATTTATTAAATTATTAAAACAATAGTTAATTTAATTAATAAGATGATGAATGGTAGGATTTATTTGATTAAATCACACATTGAACTGATTTAAAAATAGATAGAAATATATACATGTGCATTATATATGTTTGAACAGGTAAATGGATTAGCTGTTGAGTAAAGATTTTATTTGCGTGCCCGACAAATAGGTAAATCTTAATGAGTTGGATGCACAATTTTATTATTATATCAACTCCTGTGAGTGCCATTGGATGCGGAGTGCTGGTTATTCTGTGTGTAATTAATAAATGTCGCCATAGGATAGTAACAATTAATTTTGAACTACACTACATGGCATACTTCTTAAGATAGGCATACTTCATCATATACCACATAAGCATTTGGAGCTTGTGTGATGAGGTTGAAGATTTACCACGAGCGAGAGGCTTGTATGGCGATGACTATATTTTACAGGTTGAACTGATGACTGATATGGACCATATAAAATATAACGGTAAATTGACAGATTAATAAAAACCCCACACGGGTCTGGAGTTGACAATAATCACGTCTCTTTAGTCATTAGATATGGCACATGGACAATTAATTTCCCACACGGGACGAGGTGACGAGGATTTATCCTCTGGAGTAATTAAAAATGCACACTCCCTTAGACTTGACAGGGTGACGAGAATTTATTCTCTGGAGTTATTATCTATACACGCTCCCCTATAAACACTAGAATATATCACTATAAATATGTGTATGCTTATTAGGATTTATTGGGTACCTAATACGACCCAATAAATTTCCAAACCCCTCCCTGTACAAAGGAGGTTATGGCGAAAATTTTCGAAAATTCCCGGTGTTAGCCAAATTTTTGAAGAATTTGAAAATTCTCAGAAACTGAAAAGTTGGAGGATGGAAGCCAGAATGAAAGTAGAGTTGGTTAATCAAACCACTTTCGACTTTGTTCCTTTTCGGGGACGAAAAGTTTTAAAAGGGGGAGATTGTAACAACCCGTAAAATCTGAATCAGTTTAAAATTTTAAATTAGCTAAAATAGTGGATTTTAAATATTTAAAATAAATATTTTAAATAATAACGACTAAAAGTTAGTTTGAATCGATGTTAAAAAAGAATATAACTAATTGGAATTATAAACAAGGCTTGAAATGGCGCGGCAGTTTCAAAAATTGAATTCAAACCTTGACTGACTGTACCGGGCGCAAAACAAAGCAGATTTGAGTGAAAACAAAAATATTTAAATCTGTTAGTAAATATCTTTCCAACGAATCTGAAAAATCGAAGTTTCATAGCGGGAATCAAAAGTTATGGCCAAATGAATTTTCAGGAAGGTCGCTATAGAGAATATATCGACTTTGAAAATAGACATTTTGCATATGACCTCGGAATTTGACAAATTCACTTTTGTTGGATCCGGGATGTGAAGTTATTGCTAGGTTTCAAATTTCATAATTTTTGAAGCTAGTATGTGAGCGTGGCAAAGGAAAATGTGTTTTGGTCAATTAAAGTTAAACTGGATCGACTAGAATATGGCCATTTTTCAAACGGTCTTAGAATTCGATGAAACTAGTTTTGTTGGGACCGTATCGTCAAAACATAGCTAGATTTATTTTTCTGGAATTTTTCGAATCAATATGTGGCCCCGGCAAATTGAAATGTACGTTCAAATTAAATATTGAATGTTTTATATTTTAATTTGAATAAAAACTGGCTAAAATAGTCGAATGGGCCTACGAAACATATCCCATTGTGTTCGGAATGGGGGTATTTAGCTAGCGACGACAGTCGTTGGGCTGGAATTGGAGTTCGTGGGAGAAAAGGGCATTTTTGGAATTAATTAAATTAAAAATTTAATATAAAACCCTGGCCCAATCATATCTCGGCAAACCATCCTTCTCTCTCCCCGATTCATCAGCTATGAACGGCGCCCTCACTTCTTCCCTTCTCTCCTCCTTCCCTCTCGATACACGCACTAAAACCCTAGGCCCCTTTGGACATCTTTGAAGATCTCAGCTCGAGCTTCAAATCCGTCCCAGTCTCATCACCTCTCGTCGCGTGTGGAGGGAGTTACGGGTCCACGAAGTTGTCAACTTTGAGGCGCCGCCGTGAGCAGGAGGAGCCGTCGAAGTGGGGGCCCCCTATATCGATCTTAGCGCCGTTCCAAGGCCTAGAGGGTGGCGCCGACCGATCTCGTCCAAGTGCTGCGGATGTCGAGTTATTGGCAAACCTAGTTTTGAAGATCGAGGTGAGCTAACGACTGAAACTATATTATAGCACTTTTAAGCGCTATTGTTTTCGATTTCACTGTAAAAATCATATCTTTTTCGTTTGTAGACGAAATTCAGTGAAACAAGAGACAGTGGACTCGTGTGGACGTCTTCTACATTCTAAAAGAGACCGCATATTTTTCTGAGCCTTCTGCTATTTTTGGTGGAGTGGAACCCAATGTGAGATTTCTAATTTATAAACGATATGGAAAACAACGATGTATGAATTATATAGTCGATGTATGAGTTATATAAGCGTTGTACACCTCAGGTATAAGCGTTGTATAAGTTGTATGTTCGATGTATAAGTTATATATGCATTTTAAAAATTATATATATGGTGAAATGACATTGAAATGAATTGAAGTAAATTGAAATATATTTATATACGAATATATATACATATATACTCCCCTCGTCCACAGACCATGGATGATACTTATTGGTTGTGATATTGTTTGGGATTATTTGGTTGATGTGAAATTGGTTGATAAAATTGTTTGTTGTTTAGAATGAATGATTGATTGTGGTTGAAAAATACCTTTGTGGTTGAAAAATACCCTCTTGTGGTTGAAACAAATTAGAATAGGATTGTGGAAATGAAAATAAAACATGCCGCCTGCGTGCGAACTAGATGCATGATTCCCCATTGTCAAAAACCGCGAGGTTTTAAGGTAGAGCGAGGAGCCGTACTAGGGACGGTCCCGGTTTTAACTACCCTACCGTTATGCTGCTGAAATTTCCTGAAATCTTTCTGTGTTTGATTTATTTTCATTGGTTGAGACTATATTCATTTGTTGAATAGAAATCCATGTATTGAAAAATAATCGTGTTTTGAAATAAATTGTTTTATAATAAAAATCACATTTTTATCACCTGTTTGAACTATATAAAATAATCGTTTTTTGAAATAAATTGTTTTACAATAAAAATCACATTTTTATTATATATACATACTATAGAGAACATTCATGTGTTGAATAGAAATTCATTCGTTGGATAGAAATTCATGTGTTGAATGGTACTCGTATTTTAAATAAATTGTTTTACAATAAAAATCACATTTTTATTATATATACAAACTATTGAGAACATTCATATGTTGAATAGAAATTCATTCGTTGGATAGAAATTCATGTGTTGAATGGTACTCGTATTTTTAAATAAATTGTTTTATAATAAAAATCATATTTTTATTATCTATATGAACTATATAAAATAGTCGTGTTTTTGAAATAAATCGTTTTACAATAAAAATTACATTTTTATGATATGCATGAATTATTAGAAATAATGAAGTGTTGAAATAAATGTCTATTGGATAAAAATATCATTTTTATCAAATGTATAACATGAATATGGTTTTGAAATCGAAGAATCGATTATATTTATACATATATATAAATATAATTAAAATGAATCGAATAACGACGCTGCAGTTTGTATTTTGAAATCGTGATTTTAAACGATTAGTGCGGGAGATCCGACCATCGGATTTTCAATAAACCACCACCGTTGGGTTCGCCTTGGAAATATCTTTCCAACGGCACCAACTTTGTAATGATCCAGCGGTTGGATTGTTTGGAATGTTTAATTCAAATCTGAAGAAAAACAGCGCCAGAATCGATTATATATATATATATAATTAAATTAAATCGAATAACGACGCTGCAGTTCGTATTTTGAAATCATAACTTCAAACGATTAGTGCGGGAGATCCGACCGTCGGATTTTCCCAAAACTGAAACCGTTGGATTCGTTTTGAAAAGATCTTTCTAATGATGTAAAATTTATGAAGATCCAACGGTTAAATTTTCAGATATGTGTAAATCAAATCTGGAGAAAAACAGTGCCACGACCGCGTTATGGCCGGAAGAGTTATTTTGAATATATTGGCTATTTTAAAATAAATAAAAATAGCGATAAATCGTGATAAAATACTATGAACGATATGGAATGAAAATAAGCTGAATTTACTTGGTTTATGTGATATTTGATGGTTGAATGTGTTTGGCGTGAAAATTACACTAAAGAACAGAATTAGTGATATGGAATAATTTAACCATTGAAATGAATTGATTTGAAATTCTAAATATACGTCAATTATTTGAAAAGACCGAGTTAATTCTCATTTCAAATAATTGATCGACGTTCGAAAGTCAAAGATATGAAGACGGTGCAAGACTGATGATCTTCACGTCGAATGGAGGGGTGCTACTGATGCTCATGATAGGAGTAGCTACCTAGAAGGGGTTGAAGTAGTAGTCGTCCGGACGTACAGGTTGATTGTACGGATATGCGAGGAATAAAGATCCCCCGGTTTCGTTCAGACCCAGAACGGGCTCGTAAATGGACTGTGTGTCTGACATTGGATTTCATTCTGTGTGATTGATAAACGTCAGTTCCCTGGCGTGAATTGCCTGTGTGGCATGCTGAGATGCAATGATCAAAGCTTTTGTTGAAAAGCAGAGCTTTGTGGTGGATGATCAAAGCAACGCCTGTGTGGCCTAGCTTTGTGTATAACGTGAATTTGCGAGCCTCACACCCCGGTATGAACCAGAAGCGGGAGAGGACTTCAGGGAGGACATGCGTTTCTTTCTAGCTAGGAGTTGTGTCAGTGTTTTTACACGGCCTAACATTTTACTTATGTGGATGATGGATTGTGAGGCGCCTCGGATATATCGGTCGTTCTCGAACCGATGGGGTCATTCGTTGGCTCATTTACGCCCCGTAGGGCGGGGAGACGTAGTGTTCAAGCATTTTAATCCACATCGGTGGACCGGCCCTGACGATCCAGGGGGCCACCTGAGTCTGGGTCCTTAGTCATGGTTGGCTAGATTGTCTCGAAGTAGTGAGGACGATCCCTGGCCTCGGTTCATGGCGGAAATCCAATTTCCAAATACGACATCGTGCGGTTTTGATTGTATACCTGTATATGGCGACATAGTGGTATGGGGCATTAATGCCGCCTATGATTGATATTTAAGATTGTATCTAAAATTAGAAACTAACTGGAAACGAGCTAGGACGGATGGTTTCCTGCGTATTGGTCTGATGTTGGTTTCGGCCTTCGGGGTTAATACTTAGGGAATCTGTAATAACCTGGAAATATGGGCCAGTTTAAAATTTTTATTTTGGTAATTTTAGCGAATTTTGAACATTTAAAATGGATTATTTTGAATAATATCAACGAGAAATTTATTTTGAAATGAATTCGACGTATATATTTATATACGTCGTCGTTAGAATATAAATAATTATATATATAATTATATAAGGAATTGAAAATGGCGCGGTAGTTCGATAATTCGAGTTCAAACTTCAATTGAATGTACCGGGTGCAAAATAAACCGGATTTTAGTGAAACCAAAAATAATAGGATCTATTTCAGAATATCTTTCCAACGAATCCGGAAAATTGAAATTTCATAGCGGGAATCAAAAGATATGTCCAGTTGAAATTTCAGGATAGTCGCTATGGAATTCAGGCCCTTAAAAATGGAAATTTTGCAAACGACCTCGAATTTCGACGAAACCACTTTTGTTGGATCCGTAATGTAAATTTATTGCGAGGTTTCAAATTTCATAATTTTTCGAATCAATATGTGAGCGTGGCAAAGGAAAACGCGTTTGACCAGTTTCAGTCGATTTTAATCGACTGGAAAATGGTCATTTTTCAAACGGTCTCAGAATTCGATGAAACTAGTTTTGTTAAGACCGTATCATCAATACGAAGCTAGAAAATATTTTTCTGGAATTTTTAGAGTTCGTATGTGACCCCGGTAAATTGAAATGCGCATTCAAATTCAATATATAGAGTTATATGTTGATTTTAACGGAAACGGATCGAAACGTTCGAATCCGCATACAATACATATCCCATTGTGTTCGGAATGGGGGTGAAACGCTATGGACAACAGGCGGTGGGCCTCGTTTAGAGGTCGTATGTAAAAGTCAACCTTTTGAAATTAAAATAATAAATATAAGAAAATAAAACCTCTTCCTCTCTCCTCTCCTTTTAACTTCTGCACCCCCCCCCCCCCGTTCTTCATAAATCTGAAATTAAAAGAAGAAAAAAAACCTACGAACCCTGTCGCCTGGCCCTCCACCATCGTCGGCCGGAGGCGCGCCCCCCTCTACTCCAGCCCGATGAGCGACGCACCCTCATCCACCTCCTGATACCCCAGTGCGCCCCTTTTGACCGCCCACCACCCTCCGCCGAACACCAGAGGCCGCCAACCACCTCCTGAGCCGCAGCCGCCACCTGGGCTGACCCCCTTCCGACCGCCAATCCACCGGTGAGCCTTTATTCATCTTTTGAATTGTGTAGATAATATAAACTGATTTTTCTTGTGTTTAAAAACTGAAAAAAAATTAGATTTTTAATTTAGGAAAAGCTTAGATTTTGAAATATAAAAAGGTTTGATTTTTATATGTTAGAAAGACGGGATTTTTTAACTATAAAAGGTCGGATTTTTAAACTATAAAAGGTCGGATTTTTAAGCTAGAAAAAAATTCGATCTCTCTATATCTGAAAGCAAAGTAAAAATTCGATTTTTATATATTGAATAGCGAAGTAAAAATTCGATTTTTATATATTGAATAGCGAAGTAAAAATTCGATTTTTATATATTGAATAGCGAAGTAAAAATGTGATTTTTATATATGTTGAGAATACGGGCAGTGAAAAGTGACAAGAGGCAAGAACAGCGAAGATTTCTACCTAGGAAGAATCGTGGCGTTGGATTAGCAATTCGGTGAGAATTTCTCACTCTTTGATTTAATTTTCTAGTTCTATATATATACTAGGATGCAGACGGTGTTTAGTAGCACCCGACACCCGTCGTCCACAGACCATGGACGGCCTGTATACCTGTTTGTTTGATTTTGATGTGTAGTTGATTGTGTGATGTGACGTGAAATGAAATAAAACATTTATATAGTTGAAATAAAATATTTTATAGTGGAAAATATTTTATAGTTAAAAATAAATTTTTTAACGTGTATATGAAACGAAATAAATTAATATAAACAAATCGAACGATTTGTTTATATACACACATTGACTGATATTTATTGGGACGATAAATTTTACACATCGCCCAACTGCACAAATAAAATCTGTGTTTGATTGTTTGAAACCCCACACGGGTATTGGGATGATATTTGACGTACACTAATCCCGATTGTTCAGTTGTATGTCGATCGATTGGTCGACATGCTGTGTAAGCGTTGATTATTTATATTTGATGCTTATACAGTGTGGAATGCACTTTGGATGATGGTTGATTATTCATCTTTGTTGATATATACCTGTGTTGTAGAAAACCATATAATTAACATTATATGGTAATTGATTGGACCTCATTCCAGTTTTGAAAAAGAAATATTTGAAAAAGAAATATTTGAAAAAGAAATATTTGAAAAGAAATATTTGAAAAGAAATATTTGAAATGAAATATTTGAATTAAAATATTTGAAATAGTATATTTGAAATAGAATATTTGAAATAGAATAATTGAAAAAGAAATATTTGAAAGGAAATATTTGAAACAGAATATTTAAAAATAGAAATATATGAAGCCGGGTTGATTAGATTGACGCCATTTTGATGTGAACGATATTTATATCGATTTTATTCATTTTATAATGAATATCGAAAGTGATTTCAAAATCTGATATTTTGAAAAGAATTGAAATTCGAATTGAAACTGAATCGAATTGAAATTGAATAGAAATGAATTCGAATTGAAATTGAATTGAATTGAAAACGAACTGAAAGTCAATTCAAAATCAATTTGAATTGAAATCAATTTAAAACGAATTTATATTGGAATATTCAATTTTGATTTGAAATTGAATATGAAGTTGAAACCGTTTTGAAAATGAATGTAAAACGATTTATAAAGCACGTTTTGAATTGAAATCGATGAAGTATATATTATATATATTATATATATATAATATAATGGCCTGAATAGAACGCGCCGGGCCGCGGTAGTTCGCGAATTTCGACCATTGACTTCGAACGGATATTACGGGAGATCTGACCGTTGGATTCTCCAAAAACCGGAACAGTTGGGTTCGTATTGAAAATAGCTTTCTAACAAATATTAGAAATTAGAAATCTAATGGTTGGATTTGGAATTGTGTCCAAATCAAATTTGAAAAAGGTCGCTGTAAGTGCAGTTCGATGGCCGTTGAGGGAAATCGACTGTACGGGCCTTGATAAAATTATAAAAAATAGTAATAATTTGTGTAAAATCATAAGAAATGATTTGTGAAGAATTGGGATGAAAAACTCCATATTTGAAAAGATAAAAATAGATTTTTATCGAAATGAACTAGTTTTGAACTAGAATAGTAATTTATTTATTTTTAAAATAAATAAAGTGAATTTGAAATGGTTTTGAAAATAACCAGAATTTCCAATGATTGCATTGGGATGGATTTGAATCGAAATTGTCTTCGGAATATTTCGAGGTTGGATTTCGTGATTATACAGATGTTGTTATGGAAATTTGAAAGATATAGATATATATATCGTTATTTCCAATACGATATCTGTTGGTCGTAGAATTTGATATTGAATATAAGCCGATATATTTTCTATTCAGAGCCTTGTATTTAATATCAAATGTGATTTGGGTTTGTCGTGAATGGTGTTTTCATTAAAACTGTTCTTAAGCCCCGTTGAGAAAAGATTAAATCTTTTTATTTAGATTTAATGAAGTATACCAATTAAATAATATTTAATTGAATTGATATTGATTTTTCGGTTTATCGTGAACAGTGTTTTAAATAACGCTTGTTCTTTAACCCGATAATTAATGGAATGCGATTTTGGGTTTATCGTGAACCGTGTTTAAAATGAAACTGATTCTTTGACCCAGTTAACGATTAAAACAAAGTGGAGTTTTAATGAATCTTTAATTAGATTGAAAAGATCGAGAATGGAGTATCACCAGTTTTGCTCCTGGCGATAGTTAAATCTTTAATTAGATTTGAACGTGAAATGGTAATTGAATTTACCGATAACACCGTGGTGTTAGATAGGAAGTATGACCAGTTTTACTTCATGTGATGAATATGTTGGGATTGGGAAATAAAAATATATGATTACTTCGGTGTGGTTCGCTAATCCCGACTAGTTTGAATTGATATTCAAAGGAGATTAAAGAATAAATTTAAAGAATTTATCTTTGATAAAATTAATGGGAACCTTTCCCAAAATATAAGAATATTTGAATAAAAGAATATTCTGAATTGGAAAGAGGCGTATGTTGTGTTTGTGTAACACATGTTTATTATATATATACGCGAGTTGTTCAAAAAGACCGGGTTTATCCCATTCTGAATAACTGATTCGACGTGGTGTCGAAGATGAAGATGGTGGTTGAAGACCGGAGGTCTTTACGTCGTTTGGGTAATTACTGATGATCTTGATTGGGCTGTACACCCAAGAAGATGGAAACAGTTGGTGATCGTCCAGATGTGCTTGGAGATCGATGGATATGCGGGGTACTAGGTGCCTCCAGTTTCGTTCAGACCCCGAACGGACTTGTAAATGGACTGTGTGTTGGACATTGGATTTTAGTCTGTGAGATTGATTTCTATTAAATATATATCTGTTTGGCGGCGGAGAATTTATTCTCTTGCTTAACGCCCTTCTCTGAGACGTACGAGCTCAGGGGTTATATATTGATGGATATCAAACGCATGGAGTGAATTGCCTGTGTGGCATGCCTAAGTGGCAAATGATCAAGGCTTCTGTTGAAAAGAAAAGTCTTGTGGTTGACGATCGAAGCACGGCCTTTGTGGCGTAGCTTCGTGTAACGTTTATTCCGCGAGCCTCACACCCCGGTTGTGAACCAAAAACGGGAGAAGCACCTCAGGGAGGGCATGCGTTTCTTTCTATTTAGGGTGGTGTCAGTGACCTACCAGCCCTGACATTTATATACTTTTCACCTGTGTGGTTGTTGCTGTTGCGAGGCGCCTCGGTTAGATCGAACGATCCGGGTCCGATGGAGCCATTCGTTGGCTCATTTACGCCCCAAAGGGCAGGGAAACGCAGTGTTCAGGCATTTTAATCCACATCGGTGGACCGGCCCTGACGATCCAAAGGCTTGACTGAGTGCTTGCCTGAGGCTCGGGCTAGAGAGTCTCGAATCGGTTGAGGACTATCTTTTGCCTCGGTTCATAGATGGAAATCCAACTTCCAAATACGTGACATTTGAGGTTTTATTTGTAGAGCCTAGTATGGCGACATAGTGGGATGGGGCGCTTATGCCGTCTATGATTGATACTTATGATTTGAAGTTGCTTTATACACTATGCACTTATAATAGTATCAAATGATTTGTTTTAAACGTATCAAGCATTCTTGGCTATTATAAGGTAAAAACCCTATCCTCCGGCTTGCGTTGCATTGTGTGATGGGAACTGGGTCTTATAATAGCTTCATTTTTCTTTATTTAGCATTGCGCTGTTTGTTTTATGCACTGGTATTCTTGGGAGGAAACCCGTTCCGTGTTATACGGCATGGTCCCTTGATTTACCTAACTTTAAAATAAAGATTAATAACTGTTTTAGTTCTCACACCAGTCCCATGACTGACCTGGAGTTTATTGTTTTAACCTAAACTCTGGGTGCCCTTATTTTGACACGGGCAGCTAGTAGTTTTGGTTTTGCAGATTTATATTCATAGGATCCTGGTTTACAGCTGGAACGATATCCGGAAAGCTTTGTATCCGTATATCTCCTCTAGTTGTGTATTGTATTATTTTCCGCTGCTATGTATTTAAATGTAATTTAAATCTCTGATATTTCTGTGTAATATTCATTTGTACTCTGTATATTCTTGTAATTTGATGAAATGTTGTAATTAACAATGAAATGTTCTCCCGTCTGCGTTCTGTTGTGGCTTGTTCTCGACTCAATCCGCTCTTCCTCTTCTCTTCGGAGACCGGGGGAGTTCGGGTCGTTTCATTATGGTATCAGAGCTTTGGTTTACAAAGCTCAGAGAACAGGACACATTAGAACCATACGAAAGAATTCATCAGATATTGGATTAGTAATATCCAATGAGAATGACTCGTTAGAGATGGGATCAGCAGTATCCTAGAACGAGTGTGAAGGGTATATTTTTAAAATGAAAACCAATTTTGTTTTGAAATTTAAACCATTTCATACGTATTTGAATATTTATTCTATATTGATTTGGACAATCCGATATATAAAGATTTTGCATATATGTCTTGCAAACGTGTGTTCGAAGTTTTAATATACTGGGTAGATATTGAATCCCTCTAGTGCCCGGGGATAATTCTGGTGGCGGGGCACCATCGCCGGTATTTATTTTCGAGTTTCGAAAGTGAGATTTCTATATATTTCCAATTGGCCGGTGTGAGAACCGAAACTAGATAGGGTTTATTGTTGTGATTTGGCATCAAAAATCTGATTTTTGACTATATATCAAAGTTATGCATTTGAAATGATAATCAACTAATTAATTGCTGATTGTGTTGTTTGATTATAGTTTGATTAATTAAAAATGTTGAACCTTTAACCAAATTGGTCAAATATTGAATTGTATTGAAATTTGGTCGCATTTTCTTGCATATACATGTACTTACACTGAACAGGTCATAGCAAGGAGGCTAGAGCAGAAGAATAAAATTGTTTTCCCGACAAATAGGTACATGTTTAACATAATTTACTGTTTTATTTGGGTGATGATGATTTTATGAGCCGATTGGCTAACCGCTTGGCTTTTTCTTTTTCTTTTTGAGATCAGAAGGCCTGTATGGCAATTTCGGGATTTTCC
Source organism: Allium sativum (assembly GCA_030737875.1). Taxonomy (NCBI): domain Eukaryota; kingdom Viridiplantae; phylum Streptophyta; class Magnoliopsida; order Asparagales; family Amaryllidaceae; genus Allium; species Allium sativum. The sequence continues at coordinate 614,715,725 of CM060926.1, forward strand.
CGTGCTCCGGGTGCAGGGGAGGTTATGGTGAAATTTTTCGAAAATTTAGGGTGTTAGCCAAATTTTTGAAAAATTTGAAAAGTTCTTAGAAACTGAAAAGTTGAAGAAATTAAGCCATAATAAAAACACTGGAAGTTGAGTTGATTTGTGAAACAACTTTTGGCTTTGTTCCTTTTCGGGGATGAAAAGTTTTAAGTGGGGGAGATTGTAATAACCCGGAAATCTGGGCCGGTTTAAAATTTTTATTTTGGCAATTTTAGCGAATTTTGAACATTTAAAATGGATTATTTTAAATAATATCAACGAGAAATTTATTTTGAAATGAATTCGACGTATATATTTATATACGTCGTCGTTAGAATATAAATAATTATATATATAATTATATAAGGAATTGAAAATGGCGCGGTAGTTCGATAATTCGATTTCAAACTTCAGTTGAATGTACCGGGTGCAAAATAAACCGGATTTTAGTGAAACCAAAAATTATAGGATCTATTTCAGAATATCTTTCCAACGAATCCGGAAAATTGAAATTTCATAGCGGGAATCAAAAGATATGTCCAGTTGAAATGTCAGGATAGTCGCTATGGAATTCAGGCCCTTAAAAATGGAAATTTTGCAAACGACCTCGGATTTCGACGAAACCTCTTTTGTTGGATCCGTAATGTAAAGTTATTGCGAGGTTTCAAATTTCATAATTTTTCGAATCAATATGTGAGCGTGGCAAAGGAAAACGCATTTGACCAGTTTCAATCGATTTTAATCGACTGGAAAATGGCCATTTTTCAAACGGTCTCAGAATTCGATGAAACTAGTTTTGTTAAGACCGTATCGTCAATACGAAGCTAGAAAATATTTTTCTGGAATTTTTAGAGTTCGTATGTGACCCCGGTAAAATGAAATGCGCGTTCAAATTCAATATATATAGTTATATGTTGATTTTAACGGAAACGGATCGAAACGTTCGAATCAGCATACGATACATATCCCATTGTGTTCGGAATGGGGGTGAAACGCTATGAATGACAGGCGGTGGGCCTCGTTTAGAGGTCGTATGTAAAAGTCAACTTTTTGAAATTAAAATAATAAATATAATAAAATAAAACCTCTTCCTCTCTCCTCTCCTTTTAACTTCTGCCCCCCCGTTCTTCATAAATCAGAAATTAAAAGAAAAAAACCCTGCGAACCCCGTCGCCTGGCCCTCCACCATCGCCGGCCGGAGGCGCGCGCCCCCTCTGCTCCATCCCAACGAGCGACGCACCCCCATCCGCCTCCTGATACCCCAGCGGGCCCCTATTGACCGCCCACCACCCTCCGCCGAACACCAGAGGCCGCCAACCACCTCCTGAGCCGCAGCCGCCACCTGGGCTGACCCCCTTCCGACCGCCAATCCACTGGTGAGCCTTTATTCATCTTTTGAATTGTGTACATAATATAAACTGATTTTTCTTGTGTTTAAAAACTGAAAAAATTAGATTTTTAATTTAGGAAAAGCTTAGATTTTGAAATATAAAAAGGTTTGATTTTTATATGTTAGAAAGACGGGATTTTTTAACTATAAAAGGTCGGATTTTTAAACTATAAAAGGTCGGATTTTTAAGCTAGGAAAAAATTCGATCTCTCTATATATGAAAGCAAAGTAAAATTTCGATTTTTATATATTGAATAGCGAAGTAAAAATTCAATTTTTATATATTGAATAGCGAAGTAAAAATTCTATTTTTATATATTGAATAGCGAAGTAAAAATTCGATTTTTATATATTGAATAGCGAAGTAAAAATGTGATTTTTATATATGTAGAGAATACGGGCAGTGAAAAGTGACAAGAGGCAAGAACAGCGAAGATTTCTACCTAGGAAGAATCATGGCGTTGGATTAGCAATTCGGTGAGAATATCTCACTCTTTGATTCAATTTTCTAGTTCTATATATATACTAGGATGCAGACGGTGTTTAGTAGCACCCGACACCCGTCGTCCACAGACCATGGACGGCTTGTATGCTTGTTTGTTTGATTTTGATGTGTAGTTGATTGTGTGATGTGACGTGAAATGAAATAAAACATTTATATAGTTGAAATAAAATATTTTATAGTGGAAAATATTTTATAGTTAAAAATAAAAATTTTAACGTGTATATGAAATGAAATAAATTAATATAAACAAATCGAACGATTTGTTTATATACACACATTGACTGATATTGATTGAGACGATAAATTTTACACATCGCCCAACTGCACAAATAAAATCTGTGTTTGATTATTTGAAACCCCACACGGGTATTGGGATGATATTTGACGTACACTAATCCCGATTGTTCAGTTGTATGTCGATCGATTGGTCGACAGGCTGTGTAAGCGTTGATGATTTATATTTGATGCTTATACAGTGTGGAATGCACTTTGGATGATGGTTGATTATTCATCTTTGTTGATATATACCTGCATTGTAGAAAACCATATAATTAACATTATATGGTAATTGATTGGGCCTCATTCCAGTTTTGAAAAAGAAATATTTGAAAAAGAAATATTTGAAAAATAAATATTTGAAAAGAAATATTTGAAAAGAAATATTTGAAAAGAAATATTCGAAGTAAAATATTTGAAATAGAATATTTGAAATAGAATATTTGAAATAGAATATTTGAAATAGAATAATTGAAAAAGAAATATTTGAAAGGAAATATTTGAAACAGAATATTTGAAAATAGAAATATATGAAGCTGGGTTGATTAGATTGACGACATTTTAACGTGAACGATATTTATATCGATTTTATTCATTTTATAATGAATATAGAAAGTGATTTCAAAATCTGATATTTTGAAAAGAATTGAAATTCGAATTGAAACTGAATCGAATTGAAATTGAATAGAAATGAATTCGAATTGAAATTGAATTGAAAACGAACTGAAAGTGAATTCAAAATCAATTTGAATTGAAATGAATTTAAAACGAATTTATATTAGAATATTCAATTTTGATTTGAAATTGAATATGAAGTTGAAACCGTTTTGAAAATGAATGTAAAACGATTTATAAAGCACGTTTTGAATTGAAATCGACGAAGTATATATTATATATATTATATATATATAATATAATGGCCTGTATAGAACGCGCTGCGCCGCGGCAGTTCGCGAATTTCGACCACTGACTTCGAACGGATATTACGGGAGATCCGACCATCGGATTCTCCTAAAACCGGAACCGTTGGGTTCGTATCAAAAAGAGCTTTCTAACGAATATTAGAAATTAGAAATCTAATGGTTGGATTTGGAATTGTGTCCAAATCAAATTTGAAAAAGGTCGTTGTAAGTGCAGTTCGATGGCCGTTGATGGAAATCGACTGTACGGGCCTTGATAAAATTATTAAAAATAGTAATAATTTGTGTAAAATCATAAGAAATGATTTGTGATGAATTGGGATGAAAAACTCCATATTTGAAAAGATAAAAATAGATTTTTATCGAAATGAACTAGTTTTGAACTAGAATAGTAATTTATTTATTTTTAAAATAAATAAAGTGAATTTGAAATGGTTTTGAAAATAACCAGAATTTCCGATGATTGCATTGGGATGGATTTGAATCGAAATTGTCTTCGGAATATTTCGAGGTTGGATTTCGTGATTATACAGATGTTGTTATGGAAATTTGAAAGATATAGATACATATATCGTTATTTCCAATACGATATCTGTTGGTCGTAGAATTTGATATTGAATATAAGCCGATATATTTTTCTATTTAGAGCCATGTATTTAATATCAAATGTGATTTGGATTTGTCGTGAATGGTGTTTTCATTAACACTGTTCTTAAGCCCCGTTGAGAAAAGATTAAATCTTTTTATTTAGATTTAATGAAGTGTACCAATTAAATAATATTTAATTGAATTGATATTGATTTTTGGGTTTATCGTGAACAGTGTTTTAAATAACGCTTGTTCTTTAACCCGATAATTAATGGAGTGTGATTTTGGGTTTATCGTGAACCGTGTTTAAAATGACACTGATTCTTTAACCCAGTTAACGATTAAAACAAAGTGGAGTTTTAATGAATCTTTAATTAGATTGAAAAGATCGAGAATGGAGTATCACCAGTTTTGCTCCTGGCGATAGTTAAATCTTTAATTAGATTTGAACGTGAAATGGTAATTGAATTTACCGATAACACCGTGGTGTTAGATAGGAAGTATGACCAGTTTTACTTCATGGGATGAATAGGTTGGGATTGGGAAATAAAAATAAATGATTACTTCGGTGTGGTTCGCTAATCCCGACTAGTTTGAATTGATATTCAAAGGAGATTAAAGAATAAATTTAAAGAATTTATCTTTGATAAAATTAATGGGAACCTTTCCCAAAATATAAGAATATTTGAATAAAAGAATATTCTGAATTGGAAAGAGGCGTATGTTGTGTTTGTGTAACACGTGTTTATTATATATATATACGCAAGTTGTTCACAAAGACCGGGTTTATCCCATTCTGAATAACTGATTCGACGTGGTGTCGAAGATGAAGACGGTGGTTGAAGACCGGATGTCTTCACGTCGTTTGGGTAATTACTGATGATCTTGATTGGGCTGTACACCCAAGAAGATGGAAACAGTTGGTGATCGTCCAGATGTGCTTGGAGATCGATGGATATGTGGGGTACTAGGTGCCTCCGGTTTCGTTCAGACCCCGAACGGACTTGTAAATGGACTGTGTGTCGGACATTGGATTTTAGTCTGTGAGAATGATTTCTATTAAATATATATCTGTTTGGTGGCGGAGAATTTATTCTCTTGCATAACGCCCTTCTCTGAGCCGTACGAGCTCAGGGGTTATATATTGATGGATATCAAACGCATGGAGTGAATTGCCTGTGTGGCATGCCTAAGTGGCAAATGATCAAGGCTTCTGTTGAAACGCAAAGTCTTGTGGTTGATGATCGAAGCACGTCCTTTGTGGCGTAGCTTGGTGTAACGTTTACTTTGCGAGCCTCACACCCCGGTTATGAACCAAAAACGGGAGAAGGACCTCAGGGAGGGCATGCGTTTCTTTCTAGCTAGGGTGGTGTCAGTGACCTACCAGCCCTGACATTTATATACTTTTCACCTGTGTGGTTGTTGCTGTTGCGAGGCGCCTCGGTTAGATCGGACGATCCGGGTCCGATGGAGCCATTCGTTGGCTCATTTACGCCCCAAAGGGCGGGGAAACGCAATGTTCAGGCATTTTAATCCACATCGGTGGACCGACCCTGACGATCCAAAGGCTTGACTGAGTACTTGCCTGAGGCTCGGGCTAGAGAGTCTCGAATCGGTTGAGGACTATCTTTTGCCTCGGTTCATAGATGGAAATCCAACTTCCAAATTCGTGACATTTGCGGTTTTATTTGTAGAGCCTAGTATGGCGACATAGTGGGATGGGGCGCTTATGCCGTCTATGATTGATACTTATGATTTGAAGTTGCTTTATACACTATGCACTTATAATAGTATCAAATGATTTGATTTAAACGTATCAAGCATTCTTGGCTATTATAAGGTAAAAACCCTATCCTCCGGCTTGCGTTGCATTGTGTGATGGGAACTGGGTCTTATAATAGCTTCATTTTTCTTTATTTAGCATTGCGCTGTTTGTTTTATGCACTGGTATTCTTGGGAGGAAACCCGTTCCGTGTTATACGGCGTGGTCCCTTGATTTACCTAACTTTAAAATAAAGATTAATAACTGTTTTAGTTCTCACACCAGTCCCATGACTGACCTGGAGTTTATTGTTTTAACCTAAACTCTGGGTGCCCTTATTTTGACACGGGCAGCTAGTAGTTTTGGTTTAGCAGATTTATATTCATAGGATCCTGGTTTACAGCTGGAACGATATCCGGAAAGCTTTGTATCCGTATATCTCCTCTAGTTGTGTATTGTATTATTTTCCGCTGCTATGTATTTAAATGTAATTTAAATCTCTGATATTTCTGTGTAATATTCATTTGTACTCTGTATATTCTTGTAATCTGATGAATTGTTGTAATTAACAATGAAATCTTCTCCCGTCTGCGTTCTGTTGTGGCTTGTTCTCGACTCAATCCGCTCTTCCTCTTCTCTTCGGAGACCGGGGGAGTTCGGGTCGTTTCAAAATCGTTCTCTTACTAGTTTATGGTTGGACTCTGATTAAGAATTAAACGATAAAATTTACATTTCAAATGATTTGTTTTCCTCGTATCAAGCATATTTGGCCATTATAAGGTAAAACTCTATCCTCCGGTTTGTGTTGCATTGTGTGATAGGAACTGAGTCTTATAATGGCTTCATTTTTATAAAAAGCATTGCGATGTTTAAAAGATTTATTTGTTTTAAAGCACTAGCAATCCAATGGAGTAAACCCGTTCCGCGAAAGTGGCGTGGTCCTGTGATTAGCCATATTTGAAAATGTCTTAAGTAGATTCCTTATACCAGTCCCATGACTGACTCGTAGTTTGTTTCACTTGCAAACTCGGGTGCCCCTATTTCTACACGGGCAGCCTTGTATTCAGGTTTTAGCAGGCTCTTTCTGGATAGCTGGAGCTGAAGATGGATTCTATCATTTATCTCTTTTTATGTTGTTCAGCTCCTGTTGTACATATTATGTTTTCTTTTCCGCAGTAGACATTTATGTATAGTTGAACTGTATTTTGTACTAAGTATGATCCTATATACTGTGTAACTCTAATGATTATATATTTCCAGTGTATTCTATTGTACATTATCTGATGTATTTCATTATTTCTGTTCTGTTGTTATCGGTTTATGTGTTATATTCCAAAGATTACCCTTGCCACTGTCTTATCGGGAATGGGGTCGTCACATCAGACATAAGTCTGGTAAGTCCAGTGACTTTCAGAATATAAACAGGGAAAAGCATCATGACATGAATAAACTGGATATAAGACAATACTGTGAGAACAAGGATAACAAGATAACATACGATTAGTATAGATATGATAAGGCAAAGTAAACTGAATGCGCTTCTATTCTTTCTCTGCTTCGCAATATAAAATGATTGTATTGTAATGTGATCCCAATCCCCGCAATCGTGGTAGCCTTCAGGTATACATCTATCGTGAGGATTCCACCTCAATCTGCCTAATTGCCATGAACATGTTAGATGTACCCTTACTACCCTATCGATAAGCTCCTTACTCGTGTCAATTTTTCTTGTGTCTGTGTCAATCGGCCCTCTCTTGCGTGTAGATACCCTGTGCTGGTCCCACCATAAGGTGTATCAATCCTTATGATAGCGACCCGACACGATTCAAGGTGCACAGTGTATAACTACTGGTACCCAGTGCCTGCTTTTTCCCACTGCGGAGTACGTGCACACCGTAAACTGTCAGAACCTACACTGACGTACCCCCTGCCGCTATTTTGACCACTTATAATCAGCCCAGTAATCGTGCCCCACCCTTCCTAGTTCGGGGTACCATGATACATTTATATGGGTTACTGCTGAAATGGGTCCCCGTCACTAGGGTTTCCTACTGGTTAAGCTTTTTGGCCTATATATACAAATATTACCCACCTACATGAGATGTACTTAACCCTCCCACCGATTCAAGCATGTTTATTTAATGGTTAGGTTTTGTGGGCCTATATTTACCAATATTACCCACCAACCCGATATGTACTTAACCCTCCTACTGATTCAAGCAAGTTTATTTAATGGTTAAGCTTTGTGGGCCTATATTTACCAATATTACCTACCAACCTGATATGTACTTAACCCTCCTACTGAATCAAGCATGTTTATTTAATGGTTAAGTTTTTTGTCCATTCATGTTAACTTAACCCACCCATTCATCATGTCATGTTGGTTAAGTGTTTCTTATTAACTTAACCCTCCTCACTTATCGTGTTGGATTGGTTAAGTGTTTCTTGTAAACTTAACCCCACGTGTTCATCATGTTGTATTGTTTAAGTGTCATCAATCAATTCAAGTTAACTTAACCCACCTACTTGTCATGTTGCTTTGGTTAAGTGTTGCCTTCTTGTGTTAACTTAACCCTACCACAAATCAAGTTATATTGGTAAGTGTTTCTTGTTAACATAACCCCACATGTTCATCATGTTGTATTAGTCAAGTGTCATCAATCAATTCAAGTTAACTTAACCCACCTACTTGTCATGTTGCATTGGTTAAGTGTTGCCTTCTTGTGTTAACTTAACCCTACCACAAATCAAGGTATATTGGTTAAGTGTCGCCCTCTCATGTTAACCTAACCCTCCCCATTTATCGTGTCATGTTGGTTAAGTGTTTCTTATTAACTTAACCCTCCTCACTTATCATGTTGGATTGGTTAAGTGTTGCCCTCGTGTTTTAACTTAACCTTACCACAAATCAAGTTATATTGGTTAAGTGTTTCTTATTAACTTAACCCAACCCATTTATCATGCTATACTAGTTAAGTGTATCCTATTAACTTAACCCTAGTCATTTCATGTTATATTGGTTAAGTGTTCCTATGAACTTAACCCTAGTCATTCATCTTTTTCATTAGCATTAATTGATTTATTAATGCACCAACCTCTCACATTAGATATGTGTTGTTGCGGTTACTGGATGTGCTGGGAGGTTCCGGGCAGTTTTACACCACAACTCAATCTAACCTCGGTTTTTTCTTGGGCATGATGCACTAACCTCTCACATTAGATAGATATTGTTGTGGTTACTGGATGTGCTAGGCGGTTCCGGCCAGTTTTACACCACAACTCAATCTAACCTCAGGTTAGGCATGTTCGTCTTTTCACTAATTTACATATTTACAGTTTATATGTAAATTATTCACAATTGTTGTCAATTTCAGATTATGCCACATTTACCATAAATGTCCAAGTCTAATTTTATATGCCAGTTATCCCAACCAGTCATGCTCCAATTCTCAAGTTATGCCTAACAAAGCTAATTGCAAGTTATGGCCCCTAAATTCAATTTCAAGTTATTACTCAAAATAGGCTACACCTAATCTTCCCAAGTTTGTAATAATAGTCATTCCCAAAATCCACTATTCATTTTGTTTGGCGTCCCAAATCAATAGTTAAGCCCAAGCTAGATTTAATATTTCAGTTTACAGTTTATGCCCAAAATTAGGTTTTTCATGCCAAATTTCATACTTTGTCATTCATGCCAATTCTAGGTTCAATATGTCAAATTACATATTCCATAATTCATGTCATATTACCCCAAATTGCATCTTAACAGTCATGCCATAATACATGTTACAAATTATGCTAAATAAACGTCAGTTTCAAGTTATACCAATTACCCCCGCATTCATAATGTACAAATTTCGAGATTCAACACAAGATTCATGAAATAAGCGGAGAAACAATACGGAACATAAGAGGCATAAGAATAGGCAAATCACAATAAGAACTATTGGTCCAATAAATTTGATATACCAATTTGACAAGTTTTGCATAGAATACATTGCAGGCATATAGATATGATATGAATATCATTATGAACCATCACAGACGTATAGGTTTGACAAGAGTTATATCATGAACTTAAACAGGATTAAAATTCCGATATACAACAAGGATAGACGTGATTGGACCAATTCCATAGTCAATAATGATTCCTAAAGGCATATACAAGCACAAATTCAAATGAAAGGATTAATTACATCAGGCATAAATCTAATATATTAGATTTTGAATAACATCGCAGGCATGAATCTAATAGTTGAGATTTGATAAATCTAAAAGGATTCTCTCATAATCAAGTATAGCTTAGATCCAGATTATTACATGCCAAGAATTTCAATTAAGAATTCATATCTGAAAGTAAATTGAACTTACAAAAAGAAAATGATTCTTGTATTTATGGAATATGTTTTCTGAAACTAAAAAGCTATCCCTTGACATAGATTATCGATTCTCTAATTTTGATTTGATTCTTAGAAAATAGTTGTTGAAGTCGTTGAATTAGCCTTAGAATCTCTACTTGAATTCTAAACTTGATTTCTTGAAGAACTAGAGAAGCATAAGGAAGTCTTTAATTTATTTTGATATGAATTATGGTAGAGTATAGGCGTAATGAAGTTGTGTAGAGAAAACTTAGCCTCAGGGGTGTTTATATAGCATATGGATCAACGAATCTGGTCAGAACGGACGTCCAAATATAGAAAAATGAACCAGTCCTCGGATCTGGAAATAGGGGGAAGGTCGACCCCCTGGTCAACCTATGTGACCCAGGTCGACCCCCTCGACGGCCTGGGTCCTGGGCGGGAAATTTCCCGCCCAGCCCGGGTGTGTGATTAGAATTTCGAACTTCTTTTAAATTCATGAAACTTCTAAGTGCCATAACTTCCTCATACAATGTCCGATTTACGAAAACTTGTTCTCTATTCCAAGCATAATTTCGAGACGAACGCTATGGCATAACCCGTTTCCCTTAGTTCTCATATTAAAAATTAAGTATTCTTTAATTTGTTCTTTTAATGATCTCAGAAAATATGGGGTGTTACATTCTCCCCTCCTTAAAAGGATTTCGTCCCCGAATTCTCTAAGTTAAGAAGAATGCATATCCTAATATCCAACATCCATATACTCAACCATTAAATCACAAGCATCTATTGTCCTTAAAAAGATTTCTAATGCTTTCATGAACATATGCATAATGTGTGTACATGTCCTTGTCTAATGCAAAATCAGGCGGTCTACTGATTCAGTTGACCACCTCAATGCGAATTATGTCAGTGCCGTGAGTCCATCATGTATGCAACTATTCCTAATCGTACTTTATAACTTCTACATGAGTGCACAATCATTCATACAAATGCAACATCCATATGATAACGCATCAAGTTTCAGTTCATATATATAAAAATTCACTCATGCATATGCAATATGAAAGTGACTGAGTTGATCTAGTGCATAATGTGTGTATATGCATCCACGAGAAACAACTAGCAACCACTTGCAACCACAAATCATAACATGTTTCAAACACATGTTTACATCCATTGGCTTCTATCTAAGGATAAGGAATAGGATCGATGAGATATACTTAAAGGTAGATACAAGCATGCATAAACTTAAGGAAAGAGAGATCAAGGATGTACCCTAAAAAAGAAAAGGGTAGGCTGCGCGTATCTAGTCTTCAGTCTTCTAAGTCGCGTCTTCTTGAGCTTCACTCCACTATACCTTAACTAATTTAACTTCATGATTGCGAAGCATCTTGGCCTCCATTTCCAAAACCCACTAGTAAAGATAGGACCTCGATCACTTACTATGTTAGAGGGTGTCCAATGTAGTCGAACTATCCTTCCAAGATAAACAGGTGTTAACCATGATACCAAGTGTATATACTAAGATGATTAGAGGTATCTCCTCTACTTGGCTTATCCATCATGTCACAAATCTAAGGGTCTAAAGCTAAAGGTTGCTATGTACTTTTTACCTCTCTCTTCAGGTCAGTCTTACTTAAGGCGCCTGCCACCACCATTTATTTCTCACGCGAACCATCCTAGTCGAACTCGAAATCACTCAAGTACAAGCCCCAAAGGCCTAAACCAATATCAGACAAGCACCCAAGGAATACCTCCTCCGAATGTGGATGATATACGTCAGATGATACTAGCAAAACAATCAAATAATTGAGCACTTAACCGACTCTGGCTATCCTTGCCGATCTTGTTCCAAAACTATCGTTGATCGCATAACTGGCTTTACATTGTCAACTAGATATATGCGGAAGCCTATCTCGAGTTTTAGGGGGAAAATCCCTAACCTAATCAAAAACATCTGCGTACTCATGGACTATTCTAACGGATCGCAAATCGTCGATAGATGCATCAAGTGATTCTAGGTAGCTAAGCTTAACTGATCTCCTAAGGATAGCACGAAGGCTCGAGGGTATTCCCGAGGCAAGTAAAAAGTCTAACTACACTCCTTTCACAATTACTGGCTAACCAACCCATGCCTAGAATCAACCCATAGCCCATGGAACTAAAAACATAAGCATTATACTTAAACTCAATCCTTAATATAGCTATTCTCAAATCCTTTCAAACCAAAGATAAATGAGCCAAACCACTAATTCGATTTGAGACAATAATGGGATCTTCTACTATACAAGTACTAAGGTGCAGAGACTCAACTATGGAAGCAGATATAAATGAATGTGAAGCGCTAAAATCAAAAAGAGTACTAACAGGATGATAAAAATATAGACTAAGCTCAACCTCTCCCTCAGGTATGCTGGCGGTGAGAGCATGCACTTGCCCTCCTGAAAATCCTGTCCTTTATTCTTGCCCTTATCCTTAATTATATGACCCGTTATACCATAATAAAGACACTTCCTCTTGTTTTAGGTTTTACTATTTTTTGTGAACCAAGTCCATATCCATGAGTTACTCATCCTTGGGTTGTGCTCCTTAGCCAAACTCCCTTATTCTTATCATTATCATCCTTGTGTAACATTTTGACAAGTCACTCGAAAGCTGCCTCCATCGCACGGAAAATCCTACAAAGCTCGAGAGAAAATTAGACATAGGAGAAACTACTGCGGCTATAAATGGAAGTTGGGCGCTTCTTCGCCCATCGACAGGTGTCGTAGTCTCATCGAGCCTACGGAACCATGTCGCGATGAGGTTACCTCCTAGAAAGCCAGGAGCCCCGGAGACTCGGGAAAGAAGGAAACAAGGATTTAAACAGAGGATCAAAAGACAGTGCATATGGCTTTGGGGAATATGCCTTTAAACAAAACCTTTCTTTTGAAAATGCTCTTTTAAAACCGTTTTGAAAATTATTTTTCAAATCTTTTATCTGATCCGGTAACCTTCAGCTTTGATACCAAGCGAAACACCCCACCTTCGTTAAGGTCACTCACAAATGGAATACCTTAACTTCAATGGAGAATTTTATGTAAAAGATGTAGATAAATTACAAGACTGACAAATAAAGCAGCGAAAAATAAAGTCATTTTATAAACAATGTGGTTCAGTCAAGCTTTTACAATAGTTTTCTGAATCATACTTAAAAGTAATACATAGAACTTCTGTCTTGATTTAAAAACTTCCGCATAAAAATAAAAATGATATTCCCCAATAAAGCATGAACCAGCCGTAGCAGTGGAAGAGAGAGTCCAAAGCAATACATCGACTATCTTTGAGCTTGGAAAGAAAACTGAGCTAAGGGGTAACATTTCCTCCCTGTGAACCTGGGGGGGGGAACGGAAGAAAAGAGGCGAAACAAAACTAGGTCAGACATAAGTCTGGTAAGTCTAGTGACTTTCAGCATATAAACAAGCAAAAGCATCATGACATGAATAAACTAAATATAAGACAATACCGTGAGAACAAGGATAACAAGATAACATACGATTAGTATAGATATGATAAGGCAAGGTAAACTGAATGCACTTCTATTCCTTCTCTGCTTCGCTACTACCTTGTTATTCTGATTTCTTTTTCTTTGCACCACCTAACTAGTGTCCCAACTAGTAATCTATATAAAATGATCGTATTGTAATGTGATCCCAATCCCCGCAATTGTGGTAGCCTTGAGGTGTACATCTATCGTGAGGATTCCACCTCAATCTGCCTAATTGCCATGAACATGTTAGATGTACCCTTACTACCTTATCGATCGACTCCTTACTCGTGTCAATTTTTCTTGTGTCTGTGTCAATCGGACCTCTCTTGCATGTAGATACCCCGTGCTGCTAAGGTGTATCAAACCTTATAATAGCAACCTGGCATGATTCAAGATGCACAGTGTATAAGTCCTGGTAGCCAGTGCCTGCTTTTTCCCACTCCGGAGTAAGTGCATGCCCGTAAACCATCGGAACCTACACTGACATGCCCGCTGCTGCTATTTTAAACGCTTATTATCAGCCCAGTAATCGTGCCCCACCCTTCCTAGTTCAGGGTACCATGATACATTTATGTGGGTTACTGCTGAAATGAGTCCCCGTTACTAGGGTTTCCTACTGGTTAAGTTTGTTGGCCTATATACACAAATATTACCCACCTACACGAGATGTACTTAACCCTTCCACCGATTCAAGCATGTTTATTTAATGGTTAAGTTTTGTGGGCCTATATTTACCAATATTACCCACCAACCCGATATGTACTTTACCCTCCTACTGATTCAAGCATGTTTATTTAATGGTTAAGTTTTTTGTCCATTCATGTTAACTTAACCCACCCATTCATCATGTCATGTTGGTTAAGTGTTTCTTATTAACTTAACCCTCCTCACTTATCGTGTTGGATTGGTTAAGTGTCTCTTGTCAACTTAACCCCACGTGTTCATCGTGTTGTATTGGTTAAGTGTCATCAATCAATTCAAGTTAACTTAACCAACCTACTTGTCATGTTGCTTTGGTTAAGTGCTGCCTTCTTGTGTTAACTTAACCCTACCACAAATCAAGTTATATTGGTTAAGTGTTTCTTGTTAACTTAACCCCCACGTGTTCATCATGTTGTATTGGTTAAGTGTCATCAATCAATTCAAGTTAACTTAACCCACCTACTTGTCATGTTGCTTTGGTTAAGTGTTGCCATCTTGTGTTAACTTATCCCTACCACAAATCAAGTTGTATTGATTAAGTGTTGCCCTCTCGTGTTAACTTAACCCTTCCAATTTATCGTGTCATGTTGGTTAAGTGTTTCTTGTTAACTTATGTGACGATCCCAAAATCCGAGGGGCGGTATTAAGGATAATCATTGGAATATAACACATTAATCATCATAGCAGAGTACAGATAATAGCAGAAACAATAAATAGAATAAATTTTACATGGATATGACAGCGGGATCACAACATGTAATAACATCAGAGTAACATAGCGTGGGATATAACTTAGTAAATAAAAGGAAAGTGACCAGTCATCATCGCCAGAGGCGGAATACATACATGCAGTGAGACATAATAAGGGTATCAGTCTACATCGCCGAAGGTGGAATACATATACATATAGTAAGAAATACGGAAAGTAAATCAGTCTGCATCGCCCGTGGCGGAATCATAATATAAGTACAGTATTGGCGGAAAAATGTCAAAATCATCTCTGTGAAGTCAGCCTCGCCATGAGCCAAAAATGCACTCTATGCAGCAGTGCAGAGCCAAAAACAACCCGTCACCTGTGTACTAGGCTGCCCGTGTGAAAATAAGGGCACCCGCGTTTGCAAAGTGAAACAAACAACGAGTCAGTCATGGGGACTGGTATGAGGAATCTATTTAACAGTTAAACAACAGTAATAGCAAATCATAGGACCACGCCACTTTCGCGGAACGGGTTTACTCCAGTGATTGCTAGTGCATTTAAAACAAAGTAAATTCTTTTAAAACAACGCAATGCTTTTAGAAAGAATGAAGCCATTATAAGACTCAAGTCCCATCACACAATGCAACACAAACCGGAGTATAGAGTTTTACCTTATAATAGCCAAATATGCTTGATACGTATAAAGCGAAATCATTTGATATTATTACTAGTGCATATATGTTTCAAAAACGAATAGCATCATAAATATCAATCAAAGACGGCATAGCTACCATATACTATGTCGCCATACTAGTTCTACAATCAAGTCCGTTATTTCGTATTGGAAATTGGATTTCCGTCATGAGTCGAGGCAAGGGGCAAGCTCCTCTCCGCTTCGAGACACTCTAGCAAATGCCTCAGGACTACGCACTCTGGGCAATCCTGGATCTTCAGGGCCGGTCCTCACTTACGTTAGAGGATTAATTATGCCTGAACACACGTTTCCCGGTCCTTACAGACCTATATTCGAGGCGCCTCGCATTCCAACAACCACAAAGGTGAAAAGTAGATATATATGTCAGGGCTGGTAAGTCACTGACACCACCATAGCTAGAAAGAAACGTCGTGCTCTCCCTGCAATCCGTATCCCGTTTTTAACTCATACCAGGGTGTGAGGCTCGCGAATCTACGAAATACACAAAGCCAGGCCACGTAGACAGTGCTTTGATCATCATCCACAAGACTTTGCTTTGCAACAGAAGCCTTGATCACAGCATCTTGGCATGCCACATAGGCAGTCCACTCCATACGATTGATTTCCATCGATATATAACCTCTGAGCTCGTACGTCTCAGAGAAGGGCGTTAAGCAAAAGAATAAATTCTCCGCCGCCAAACAGATATATATTTAACAGAGATCAATCAGTATTAGAACAAAATCCAATGTCAGACACGCAGTCCATTTACAAGTCCGTTATGGGTCTGAACGAAACCGGAGGCGTCAAATTCCTCGTATATCCGTACAATCAACACATACGTTTAGACGACTACTACTTCCGTTCCTTTCCGGTAGCTACTCTGGTCAGGAACCTCAGTAGCGCCCATCCAACCGATACGAAGATCGTCGGTCTTGAATCGTCTTTGCATTTTCAAATTCGAATCGCTCGATAAATTATTTGAAATGAGGGTTAGCTCGGCCTTTTCAAATAATTCACGTCTTTAGAATTTAAATCGATTTTCTTCATGGTTATATTATTCGACATCCATCTTTCAGTTATTTAGTGTTATTTTCATGTCAAACACATACAACCATAAAATATCAAAAAATTCAAGCCCAATTGGTTTATTTTCAATCAATGTTGCTTATAATATTTTATAACGTTTTTTCGCCATTTTTATCTATTTAAAAATTGCCATATTTAATTAAACGACGTTTCAGGTCGTGCCGTGGCACTGGCGCTGTTTTTCCCTTAATTTGTTTTACACATATCGGAAAATCTAACCTTTGGATTTCTACAAAGCCTATATCAGTGGGAAGATATTCCAAAAGCGAACCCAACGGTTCCAGTTTCGTGAGAATCCAACGGTCGGATCTTCCATACTAGTCGTTTGAAGTTACGGTTTCAAAATTCGAACTGCAGCGTCGTTATTCGATTTAATTTAAATATATTTATATATATATATATAAATATAAACGATTCTGGCGCTGTTTTCTTCAGATTTGAATTAAACATTCCGGACAATCCAACCGTTGGATTTTTAAAAGGTTTGTGCCGTTGGGAAGATATTCCCAAGGCGAACCCAGCGGTTGCGGTTTCGGGAGAATCCGATGGTCGGATCTTCCATACTAGTCGTTTCAAATTACGATTCCAAAACACGAACTACACGGCCTCTATTCCTTTTAATTATATTTATATTTATATATAAAAATATAGTTCATTCTATTATTTCAACTATAGTTCATTCTATAATTACAACTTCGTTTTCACTTCAAATATTTCACTAACGCCTTAATATTTCGAAAAATTTCGCCATAACCTCCTTTGTACGGGGAGGGGTTTGGAAATTTATTGGGCCGTATTTGGTACCCAATAAATCCTAAAAAGCATTCACATATTTATAGTGATATATTCTGGTGTTTACGGGGGAGCATGTACTGATAATCACTCCAAAGAATAAATTCCCGTCACCCCGTTTCCGTGTGGAAATAAATAGTCCATGTGCCGTATCTAATAACTATAGCGACGTGGTTATTGTCCACTCCAGACCCGTGTGGGGTTTTTATTAATCTGGCAATTTATCGTTATAATTTATATAGTCCATATCAGTCATCAGTTCAACCTGTAGTACATAGTCATCGCCATACAAGCCTCTTGCTCGTATGGTAAATCTTCCACCTCATCACACAAGCTCCAGTTGCTTATGTGGAATATGATGAAGTATGCCTATCGTCAAGAAGTATGCCATGTAGTGTAGTTCAAAATTAATTGTTACTATCCTATGGCGTTATTTATTATTTCACACAGAATAACCAGCACTCCGCATCCAATGTCATTCACAGGAGTTGATATATAAATAAAATTGCGCAGCCAACTCATCAAGGTTTACCTATTTGTCGGGCACGCAAATAATTCTTTACTCTACAACTAATTCATTTTTCCTGTTCAACACATGTATATATATATATGCAGAACAAAGCTAATAATAATATTTCTTGCAAACTATTATTTATTTCAACACGTGTGTATTTTTAACTAAGCGTATACATGATAAAAGAAATATTATTATCATCAAAAATATTTATTCGACACGTGTGTATTTTTAACTAAGCGTATACATGATAAAAGAAATATTTTTATCATTAAAAATATTTATTCGACACGTGTGTATTTTTAACTCTGCGTATACATAATAAAAGAAATATTTTTATCATTAAAAATATTTATTCGACACGTGTGTATTTTTAACTCTTCATATTTACAATAAAGGTGTAGTTTTTATTGTCGATTCATTTATTTTTAAAATATGATAACATTCAACACATGAATTTCAACTCGACATACAAATTGCAATTCAACACATGAATATTCTATATAGTTTGTATATATATAAAAATGTGATTTTTATTGCTAAAGCCATTTGTTTAAATTCAAATAATATTCAACACCTGAATTTCAACTCAACGAATGAATTGCAACTCAACACATGAATATTCGATATAGTTTGTATATATATAAATATGTGATTTTTATCGCTAAAGCTATTTGTTTAAATTCAAATAATATTCAACACATGAATTTCAACTCAACGAATGAATTGCAATTCAACACATGAATATTCGATAAAGTTTGTATATATATAAAAATGTGATTTTTATCGCTAAAGCCATTTGTTTAAATTCAAATAATATTCAACACATGAATTTCAACTCAACGAATGAATTGCAATTCAACACATGAATATTCGATATAGTTTGTATATATATAAAAATGTGATTTTTATCGCTAAAGCTATTTGTTTAAATTCAAATAATATTAAACACATGAATTTCAACTCAACGAATGAATTGCAATTCAACACATGAATATTCGATAAAGTTTGTATATATATAAAAATGTGATTTTTATCGCTAAAGCCATTTGTTTAAATTCAAATAATATTCAACACATGAATTTCAACTCAACGAATGAATTGCAACTCAACACATGAATATTCGATATAGTTTGTAATTTATTTCAACGAATGAAAATTATTCTAACACATAAATATTTCAGAAAATTTCGGCAGCATAACGGCAGGGTAGTTAAAACCGGGACCGTCCCTAGTACGGCTCCTCGCTCTACCTTAAAACCTCGCGGTTTTTGACAATGGGGATCATGCATCTAGTTCGCACGCAGGCGGCATGTTTTATTTTCAATTCAACAATCCTATTCTATTTTGTTTCAACCACAAGAGGGTATTTTTTTCAACCACAAAGGTATTTTTCAACCATAAAGGTATTTTTCAACCACAATATCAACCACAAAAAATTATTTCCAACCATTCGTCATACCATATAATATCACGTCAATCACAAGCAATAAATATCGTCCATGGTCTGTGGACGAGGGGAGTATATATATAAATATATAATATAATAATTCACTTGCATTTCATCAGAATTTAAAGCATATATGTTTCATTCAACGCTTGTATAATTTATACATCGCTAATATAACTTATACAACACATGTACATGAGGTATACAATGCGTATATAATTTACACTTCGCTTATATAATTTATACAACACGATTTCATTCACACAAATAGTTTAGATTCCTCACATTGGTTATTGCAGTGCTAAAAATCGTAGGAAGGTCAGAAAAATCTGCGGCTTCTTCTAGAATGTAGAGAGCCTCCTTGCGGTCACGGTGTCTCCTGTTTCATCGAATTTCGTTAACATAGCAAAAAGATATGATTTTTACAAGTTTGCAACGCTTTATAGTGTAAAAATCAGTTGAAAATAGGTTCAGCCGTATACCTCTTTTGAATTCGAAAACTAGGGTTAAACTTTTCGGCAAAACCACGAAGCAATAGGACGAACGGCCAGCGCTGCGTCGAAGAGGAAGGAAAGAGCTTCCCAACGCTACCCGAGATGATCACCTCGGTGGTCTCCAGCACCCACGGCGGCGGCGCAAAGTTCGGACTTTCCCGACGCTACAACTCCCTCAATACTCAACGATAATTCTTGAAATTGCTATGGATTTGAAGATCTCTGAACGCTCTTCAAAATGGATCTGAGTTTGCTTGATTTCGTTGGGTGGTTGTGGAGAAATTGAAGAGAGAAGTTTCGGAGCTTTTTCCGCGTCGCGACAGGAAGTTACGATGAAGGAGAAGAATTGTGATTGGTCCGCTCTTTTTATTTTAATTTTTAATTTATTTAATTCCTAAAATACCCCCTTCCACACACGAACTCGAAATCAAACCCAACGACTGTCGCCCATAGCTAATTACCCCCATTCCGAACACAATGGGATATGTTTCGCTGGCCAATTCGACTGTTACAGTCAGTTATTCTTCAATTTAAAATATAAAACATTCGATATTTAATTTAAACGTACATTTCAATTTGCCAAGGCCACAAACTGAATCGAAAAATTCCAGAAAAATAAATCAAGCTTTGGTTTGACGATGCGGTCTTAACAAAACCAATTTCGTCGAATTCTGAGCTCGTTTGAAAAACGGCCATTTTTAGGTCGACCCTTTTTAACAGAATTTGACCAATCACATTTTCTTTTGCCCCGCTCACATATTAGCTTCAAAAATTACGAAATTTGAAACTTAGCAATAATTTGACATCCCGGACCCAACAAAAGTGGTTTCGTCGAATTCCGAGGTCGTATGCAAAATATCAATTTTCAAGGGCTATATATGCTATATAGCGACCTTTCTGAAAATTCAATTGGCCATAACTTTTGATTCCCGCTATGAAACTTCGATTTTTCCAATTCGTTAGAAAGGTATTGATAAATAGATTTAAATATTTTCAGTTTCGTTAAAATCCGTTATATTTTCCACCCGGTACAGTCAAACAAAGTTTGTATTCAAAATTTCAAACTGCTATACCATACCAAATTCTATATTTTATTGAAATATTCTATTTCAACTATTCAAATTCTTTGGTAATAACCTAATTTAAAAATTTTAAACTGGTTCACAATTTCCGGGTTATTACAATCTCCCCCACTTAAAACTTTTCGTCCTCGAAAAGGAAATAACAGCTAAGTAGGAAATAAAATGTGAATGCAAAGTATTATAAAGGTACCTTGCACCGGAGTCAGTCAGAGATGTCCATTCTGCATTTGGGATAAGATTGTTTAATGCTTTCCTCAGACTCCCAAGTACAGTCTCTAGGATCACTACTCCACTGCACTTTGACTAAATGAATCTTTTTCCTCCTTAGCTCTCTAGTTTCTTTGCCAACTATCTTTAATGGCTCTCTTCTGAGTGCTAATTCTGGAGTTATGTCAATATCATGTTGCGCTGCTTCTTCCACAACAAGATCTGGATCATGAACATGTTTTCTGAGTTGAGACACGTGGAACACATCATGTACACCAGGCAACCAATTCAGTAATGAAACTCTATATGCAGGAGTTCCAATCCGTTCAAGTATAGGAAAGGGACCAATAAATCTCGGTGCCAACTTCCCAGTCTTGCCAAATCTGATTACTCCTCGCATTGGAGAAACTCTTAAATAAACATAATCGCCAACGGCAAACGATATACCCCTTCTTCTCGCATCAGCATAACTTTTCTGTCGGCTCTGTGCGGTTTTCAATCGCTTCTTAATGAAATCGACTTTATCCGATGCTTCTTGAATCATATCGGGCCCTAACACAAGTCTGTTGCCAGGTTCTACCCAACATGCGGGAGATCTGCGCGGTCTACCGTATAATGCTTCAAATGGAGACATTCCCAAACTTGCTTGATAGCTATTGTTGTAAGAGAATTCGGCTAGATGTAAGTGATCTTCCCATGAGCCTCCAAAATCGATAATGCAAGCCCGCAGTAAATCTTCTAGAATTTTATTCACCCGCTCAGTTTGGCCATCTGTCTGAGGGTGATAAGCGGTGCTTAAATTCAATTTGGTTCCCAATTCTTCCTGGAATGCTTCCCATAATTTTCTAGTAAACAGGGGATCCCTATCACTGACTATATTGAGTGGCACTCCATGAAGTTTAACTATTTCTTTGAAGTAAATATGTGCTAGACTTTGAGCCGTTCTGTTGGATCGGACAGGTATGAAATGCGCAGTCTTCGTGAAGCGATCTACGATTACCTATATACTGTCGTTTCCTTTCTTAGTTCGAGGCAAGCCATCAATGAAATCCATCGAGATTTGTTCCCACTTCCATCCTGGAATTTCCAATGGTTGTAGTAATCCAGCCAATTTCTGCTGATCACTCTTAACTAGCTGGCAAGTGGGGCATCTGCTAACATATAATGAGATATCTCTTTTCATTGACCTCCACCAGAATGTGCGTTTGATATCGTTATACATTTTGCTCACACCGGGATGGATACTCAATTTGGATTTGTGGCACTCATCAAGTATTTCTCTTCTGAGCTCTGGAAGATTCGGGATGCAAATTCTGCCCTTTAATCTTAGAACTCCTTTGTCATCGAGTCGGAAACTTGTGGATTCACCTCCTTTGACTCTCTGACTGATTCTTTGAATAAATTCATCGTCTTTCTGAAGGGTCGAGATCCTGTCTATTAATGAAGACGTGATGACAAAACTGGCGATGATTTCATTCTTTCTGCTGAGCGCGTCTGCTACAACATTGGCTTTCCCCGGAGTGTATAGAATTTCAAAATCATATGCTGCAAGGAATTCTAACCAACGTTGTTGCCTCAAGTTCAGATCTTTCTGCGTGAATAGATATTTCAAGGATTGATGATCGGTAAATAGTTCAAACTTCTCGCCCAGTAAATAATGCCTCCAGATCCTTAAAGCAAACACGATAGCTAATAACTCAAGATCATGAGTTGCATAGTTCCTTTCATGCGGCTTCAGCTGACGGCTGGCATAAGCGATCACTTGGCCTTTTTGCATTAACACTGCGCCTAGCCCTCTAATAGAAGCATCTGTCCATACAGTCAAGTTTTGGTTGCCTTCTATAATTGTCAATACTGGAGCAGTTGTCAACTTCAGTTTCAGCTCCTGGAAAGCTTCTTCACATTCGGGAGTCCATTTGAATTTCTCATGCTTCTTTGTAAGCTTTGTCAATACTCCTGATATCTTTGAAAAATCCTGAACGAATTTCCGATAGTAACTAGCCAATCTAAGGAAACTTCGAACTTCAGTGGGTGTAGTAGGTTGTTTCCAGTTCTGAATCGCTGTAATTTTGCTTGGGTCTACAACAATTCCTTCTTTTGATACGACATGGCCTAGGAACTTAACTTCATTCTGCCAGAAGACACACTTAGAAAATTTAGCTTTCAAGACATTTCTCCTTAGAATTTTCAACACTTGTTCTAAATATTTTGCATGTTCGTCTTCCGACTTGGTGTAGATTAAAATGTCATCGATGAAGACTAGAACAAATTTATTCCATACACCACGGAACACTCTGTTCATAAGATCAACGAAGTATGCCGGAGCGTTACACAAGCCGAACGGCATTACTAACCATTCGTAGAATAAATCGGGACCCCTAAAGGATGTCAAAGGAACACAGTCTTCGGCTATACGCAATTGGAGGAAACCTGTAGCTAGGTCCATTCTGGAGAATACTGTTGCTCCATTTAATTGATCTAACAGATCGTCTATTCGTGGCAAGGGATATTTGTTCTTCAGTGTCTGCTTATTGAGATCTCGGTAATCAACACAAAGTCTTAGAGTACCGTCTGATTTCGGGACAAATACTACTGCTGCTCCCCACGCTGAAAAGCTCGGTCTAATCAGACCTTTCCAAAGCAATTCCCGGGTTTGACAACTTAACTCTTCTTTTTCTTTCGGGGCCATTCTTCTAATTGGATGTACTACTGGTCGGGCGTTAGGAATTAGATCTATTCTAAATTCAATTTCTCTTTGCGGCGGTAGGTTTTCTACTTCTTCAAACACATCCGCATAGTTTTTAACTACCGGTATCTTTTCTAATGAAGGGGGAGTAACTTCTAAAGAAGACCAAAATTCTGTTCTATTAATTTCTGAGCCATGGCATGGTATACATATTGGTCCAAGATTCGTTTTGACTTTAACGATTCGTTCGGCACATCTAACTCTAGCCTTATATTTTGTTAACCATTCCAAACCGAGAATAACATCGAATTCCGATAAATCCATAACAATTAAGTGGATGGGAAACTTGTAACATGAATAAGAGATAGGCACTCTGCAGTATAAACTGAGACTAACAGAACCCCCTATCGGGTTTTGAACTTTAATCGGTTCTTTTAGAATTCTTTGTTTCAATTTTAACTTGTGAACAATGTTACCAGAAATGAAGCTACGTGATGCACCCGTATCAAAAAGTACAGAAACAGGAATATTTTTAATGGTAAGGGTACCTCCCCAGACGTCGGGTTTACCTGATCCATCGGTGGTAGCTGATGGGGTCTTCCCGTCATACACATGAGCCACTTGTGCATTCTGCTTCAGAGGACAGTTCCTGCTATAGTGCCCCTTCTTATGGCAGTTGTAGCATTCGGCTGAGTCATTTGCCTTTGGCTTCCTCGGGGCTTTGCATACATTAGAAAAGTGACCTGGCTTCCCGCAGTTGTAGCAATTTCCTTTGGGGATCTTTGCAGGTTTCTGAGTAGCGGCCGCGGTAATGCTAGACTCGGGTTAATCTGTTGAAGCATTGCGCTTATTTCCAGCTTGGCTTTTGGCGCGGTCTTGGCTAGCGTGCCTTTCATCCATGTCTTCATAATTGCAAGCCATCTCCACTAATTCTGAAAAGGAGAGTTTGATGTTGCTCATAGCTCTATCGTGGTACTTGCGCTTTAGCCCAAATATGAATCTCTTGTTCTTTGCTTTGTTGGTCAAAATCAGCTCTGGAGCATAGCGCGACAATTGGGTGAACTTATTTAGGTAATCTTGAATAGAGAGATCTCCTTGTTGGAGATTAGCAAACTGCTCTCGCATCCTCTCTAGAGCTTGTTCTGGCACAAACTTCTCATTGAACATAGTTTTGAATTGCTCCCAAGTCCTGACAGTTCCAGCTGCGTCCTCTGAGGTAATGGCATCCCACCACAGCTCTGCTTCCTCCTGAAGGAGCCAAATACCAAGTCGAGCTTTGTTGTTGGTTCCCATACCCATGCCTTCAAAGATTTTCTCACAGGTTTTCAACCAAGCTATAGCCTCGGTCACTGTACCAGTGCCAGTAAAGGGTTTTCCCCCAAGATTTCTGTACCTCTTCGCTACTTTATCTAGCTCAAAGTCTTCGGGTGCTGGTGGCTGAACAATAGGGCCTTCCACAACTACGGGGATATTCCCCCGTCCTCCTGCTGCCTCTCCTCGGCCTCCACGGCCTCCTCTAGCTGCTGCTCCTCGTGTAGCCATCTAAGAGAATACTGTATAAGCAAGAAAAGAGTCAAGCTCACAGATTTGATAATTTTCATAAATGATAAAGCAGGGAATACAAGGAAGGATAATGATGATGTACTGATCAAATTGTTTTGCTAATCTGCTTAGCTCATTCTAGGACATTGCTAATCCTATCTCTAATGAGCTACTCGCATTAGAACACTACTGGTTCTATTCTGACGAGGTGTTTAATGTGTTAGATCCCGGAACTAAGGTTAACCAAAGCACTGATACCAACTGTGACGATCCCAAAATCCGAGGGGCGGTATTAAGGATAATCATTGGAATATAACACATTAATCATCATAGCAGAGTACGGATAATAGCAGAAAAAATAAATAGAATAAATTTTACATGGATATGACAGCGGGATCACAACATGTAATAACATCAGAGTAACATAGCGTGGGATATAAATTAGTAAATAAAAGGAAAGTGATCAGTCATCATCGCCAGAGGCGGAATACATACATGTAGTGAGACATAATAAGGGTATTAGTCTACATCGCCGAAGGCGGAATACATATACATATAGTAAGAAATACGGAAAGTAAATCAGTCTGCATCGCCCGTGGCGGAATCATAATATAAGTACAGTAATGGCGGAAAAATGTCAAAGTCATCTCTGTGAAGTCAGCCTCGCCATGAGCCAAAAATGCACTCTATGCAGCAGTGCAGAGCCAAAAACAACCTGTCACCTGTGTACTAGGCTGCCCGTGTGAAAATAAGGGCACCCGCATTTGCAAAGTGAAACAAACAACGAGTCAGTCATGGGGACTGGTATGAGGAATCTATTTAAAGTTAAACAACAGTAATAGCAAATCATAGGACCACGCCACTTTCGCGGAACGGGTTTACTCCAGTGATTGCTAGTGCATTTAAAACAAAGTAAATTCTTTTAAAACAACGCAATGCTTTTAGAAATAATGAAGCCATTATAAGACTCAAGTCCCATCACACAATGCAACGCAAACCGGAGGATAGAGTTTTACCTTATAATAGCCAAATATGCTTGATACGTATAAAGCGAAATCATTTGATATTATTATTAGTGCATATATGTTTCAAAAACGAATAGCATCATAAATATCAATCATAGACGGCATAGCTACCATATACTATGTCGCCATACTAGTTCTACAATCAAGTCCGTTATTTCTTATTGGAAATTGGATTTCCGTCATGAGTCGAGGCAAGGGGCAAGCTCCTCTCCGCTTCGAGACACTCTAGCAAATGCCTCAGGACTACGCACTCTGGGCAATCCTGGATCTTCAGGGCCGGTCCTCACTTACGTTAGAGGATTAATTATGCTTGAACACACATTTCCCGGTCCTTACAGACCTATAGTCGAGGCGCCTCGCATTCCAACAACCACAAAGGTGAAAAGTAGATATATATGTCAGGGCTGGTAAGTCACTGACACCACCATAGCTAGAAAGAAACGTCGTGCTCTCCCTGCAGTCCGTATCCCGTTTTTAACTCATACCGGGGTGTGAGGCTCGCGAATCTACGAAATACACAAAGCCAAGCCACGTAGACCGTTCTCTGATCATCATCCACAAGACTTTGCTTTGCAACAGAAGCCTTGATCACAGCATCTTGGCATGCCACATAGGCAGTCCACTCCATACGATTGATTTCCATCGATATATAACCTCTGAGCTCGTACGTCTCAGAGAAGGGCGTTAAGCAAAAGAATAAATTCTCCGCCGCCAAACAGATATATATTTAACAGAGATCAATAAATATTAGAACAAAATCCAATGTCAGACAGGCAGGCCATTTACAAGTCCGTTCTGGGTCTGAACGAATCCGGAGGCGTCAAATTCCTCGTATATCCGTACAATCAACACATACGTTTAGACGGCTACTACTTCCGTTCCTTTCAGGTAGCTACTCCGGTCAGGAACCTCAGTAGCGCCCATCCAACCGATACGAAGATCGTCGGTCTTGAATTGTCTTTGCATTTTCAAATTCGAATCGCTCGATAAATTATTTGAAATGAGGGTTAGCTCGGCCTTTTCAAATAATTCACGTCTTTAGAATTTAAATCGATTTTCTTCATGGTTATATTATTTGACATCCATCTTTCAGTTATTTAGTGTTATTTTCATGTCAAACACATACAACCATCAAATATCAAACAATTCAAGCCCAATTGGTTTATTTTCAATCAATGTTGCTTATAATATTTTATAACGATTTTTCGCCATTTTTATCAATTTAAAAATGGCCATATTTAATTAAACGACGTTTCAGGTCGTGCCATGGCACTGACGCTGTTTTTCCCTTAATTTGTTTTACACATATCGGAAAATCTAACCGTTGGATTTCTACAAAGCCTATATCAGTGGGAAGATATTCCCAAAGCAAACCCAACGGTTCCAGTTTCGTGAGAATCCGACGGTCGGATCTTCCATACTAGTCGTTTGAAGTTACGGTTTCAAAATTCGAACTGCAGCGTCGTTATTCGATTTAATTTAAATATATTTATATATATATATATAAATATAAACGATTCTGGCGCTGTTTTCTTCAGATTTGAATTAAACATTCCGGACAATCCAACCGTTGGATTTTTACAAGGTTGGTGCCGTTGGGAAGATATTCCCAAGGCGAACCCAGCGGTTGCGGTTTCGGGAGAATCCGATGGTCGGATCTTCCATACTAGTCGTTTCAAATTACGATTCCAAAACACGAACTGCACGGCCTCTATTCCTTTTAATTATATTTATATTTATATATATAAATATAGTTCATTCTATTATTTCAACTATAGTTCATTCTATAATTTCAACTTCGTTTTCACTTCAAATATTTCACTAACGCCTTAATATTTCGAAAAATTTCGCCATAACCTCCTTTGTACGGGGAGGGGTTTGGAAATTTATTGGGCCGTATTAGGTACCCAATAAATCCTAAAAAGCATTCACATATTTATAGTGATATATTCTGGTGTTTACGGGGGAGCATGTACTGATAATCACTCCAGAGAATAAATTCCCGTCACCCTGTTTCCGTGTAGAAATAAATAGTCCATGTGCCATATCTAATAACTAGAGCGACGTGGTTATTGGCCACTCCAGACCCGTGTGGGGTTTTTATTAATCTGGCAATTTATCGTTATAATTTATATAGTCCATATCAGTCATCAGTTCAACCTGTAGTACATAGTCATCGCCATACAAGCCTCTTGCTCGTATGGTAAATCTTCCACCTCATCACACAAGCTCCAGTTGCTTATGTGGAATATGATGAAGTATGCCTATCGTCAAGAAGTATGCCATGTAGTGTAGTTCAAAATTAATTGTTACTATCCTATGGCGTTATTTATTATTTCACACAGAATAACCAGCACTCCGCATCCAATGTCATTCACAGGAGTTGATATATAAATAAAATTGCGCAGCCAACTCATCAAGGTTTACCTATTTGTCGGGCACGCAAATAATTCTTTACTCTACAACTAATCCATTTTTCCTGTTCAACACATGTATATATATATATATATGCAGAACAAAGCTAATAATAATATTTCTAGCAAACTATTATTTATTTCAACACGTGTGTATTTTTAACTAAGCGTATACATGATAAAAGAAATATTTTTATCATCAAAAATATTTGTTCGACACGTGTGTATTTTTAACTAAGCGTATACATGATAAAAGAAATATTTTTATCATTAAAAATATTTATTCGACACGTGTGTATTTTTAACTCTGCGTATACATGATAAAAGAAATATTTTTATCATTAAAAATATTTATTCGACACATTTGTATTTTTAACTCTTCATATTTACAATAAAGGTGTAGTTTTTATTGTCTATTCATTTATTTTTAAAAGATGATAACATTCAACACTTGAATTTCAACTCGATGAACAAATTGCAATTCAACACATGAATATTCTATATAGTTTGTATATATATAAAAATGTGATTTTTATCGCTAAAGCCATTTGTTTAAATTCAAATAATATTCAACACCTGAATTTCAACTCAACGAATGAATTGCAACTCAACACATGAATATTCGATATAGTTTGTATATATATAAAAATGTGATTTTTATCGCTAAAGCTATTTGTTTAAATTCAAATAATATTCAACACATGAATTTCAACTCAACGAATGAATTGCAATTCAACACATGAATATTCGATAAAGTTTGTATATATATAAAAATGTGATTTTTATCGCTAAAGCCATTTGTTTAAATTCAAATAATATTCAACACATGAATTTCAACTCAACGAATGAATTGCAACTCAACACATGAATATTCGATATAGTTTGTACATATATAAAAATGTGATTTTTATCGCTAAAGCTATTTGTTTAAATTCAAATAATATTTAACACATGAATTTCAACTCAACGAATGAATTGCAATTCAACACATGAATATTCGATAAAGTTTGTATATATATAAAAATGTGATTTTTATCGCTAAAGCCATTTGTTTAAATTCAAATAATATTCAACACATGAATTTCAACTCAACGAATGAATTGCAACTCAACACATGAATATTCGATATAGTTTGTAATTTATTTCAATGAATGAAAATTATTCTAACACATAAATATTTCAGAAAATTTCGGCAGCATAACGGCAGGGTAGTTAAAACCGGGACCGTCCCTAGTACGACTCCTCGCTCTACCTTAAAACCTCGCGGTTTTTTACAATGGGGATCATGCGTCTAGTTCGCACGCAGGCGGCATGTTTTATTTTCAATTCCACAATCCTATTCTATTTTGTTTCAACCACAAGAGGGTATTTTTTTCAACCACAAAGGTATTTTTCAACCATAAAGGTATTTTTCAACCACAATATCAACCACAAACAATTATTTCCAACCATTCGTCATACCATATAATATCACGTCAATCACAAGCAATAAATATCGTCCATGGTCTGTGGACGAGGGGAGTATATATATAAATATATAATATAATAATTCACTTGCATTTCATCACAATTTAAAGCATATATGTTTCATTCAACGCTTGTATAATTTATACATCGCTAATATAACTTATACAACACATGTACATGAGGTATACAATGCGTATATAATTTACACTTCGCTTATATAATTTATACAACATGTACATAGGTTCAGCCGTATACCTCTTTTGAATTCGAAAACTAGGGTTAAACTTTTCGGCAAAACCACGAAGCGATAGGACGAACGGCCAGCGCTGCGTTGAAGAGGAAGGAAAGAGCTTTCCAACGCTACCCGAGATGATCAGCTCGGTGGTCTCCAGCACCCACGGCGGCGGCGCAAAGTTCGGACTTTCCCGACGCTACAACTCCCTCAATACTCAACGATAATTCTTGAAATTGCTATGGATTTGAAGATCTCTGAACGCTCTTCAAAATGGATCTGAGTTTGCTTGATTTCGCTGTGTGGTTGTGGAGAAATTGAAGAGAGAAGTTTCGGAGCTTTTTCCGCGTCGCGACAGGGAGTTACGATGAAGGAGAAGAATTGTGATTGGTCCGCTCTTTTTATTTTAATTTTTAATTTATTTAATTCCTAAAATACCCCCTTCCACACAAGAACTCGAAATCAAACCCAACGACTGTCGCCCATAGCTAATTACCCCCATTCCGAACACAATGGGATATGTTTCGCTGGCCAATTCGACTGTTACAGTCAGTTATTCTTCAATTTAAAATATAAAACATTCGATATTGTATTTAAACGTACATTTCAATTTGCCAGGGCCACAAACTGAATCGAAAAATTCCAGAAAAATAAATCTAGCTTTGTTTTGATAATACGGTCTTAACAAAACCAGTTTCGTCGAATTCTGAGCTCGTTTGAAAAACGGCCATTTTTAGGTCGACCCTTTTTAACAGAATTTGACCAATCACATTTTCTTTTGCCCCGCTCACATATTAGCTTCAAAAATTACGAAATTTGAAACTTAGCAATAATTTGACATCCCGGACCCAACAAAAGTGGTTTCGTCGAATTCCGAGGTCGTATGCAAAATATCAATTTTCAAGGGCTATATATGCTATATAGCGACCTTTCTGAAAATTCAATTGGCCATAACTTTTGATTCCCGCTATGAAACTTCGATTTTTCCGATTCGTTAGAAAGGTATTGATAAAAAGATTTAAATATTTTCAGTTTCGTTAAAATCCGTTATATTTTCCACCCGGTACAGTCAGACAAAGTTTGTATTCAAAATTTCAAACTGCTATACCATACCAAATTCTATATTTTATTGAAATATTCTATTTCAACTATTCAAATTCTTTGGTAATAACCTAATTTAAAAATTTTAAACTTGTTCACAATTTCCGGGTTATTACAACTTAACTCTCCTCACTTATCATGTTGGATTGATTAAGTGTTGCCCTCGTGTTTTAACTTAACCTTACCACAAATCAAGTTATATTGGTTAAGTGTTTCTTATTAACTTAACCCTACCCATTTATCATGCTATATTGGTTAAGTGTTTCCTGTTAACTTAACCCTAGTCATTTCTTGTTATATTGGTTAAGTGTTCCTATGAACTTAACCCTAATCATTCATCTTGTTCATTAGCATTAATTGATTTATTAATGCCCCAACCATTCACATTAGATATGTTTTGTTGCGGTTACTGGATGTGCCAGGCGGTTCTGGGCAGTTTTACACCACAACTCAATCTAACCTCGGGTTTTTCTTGGGCATGATGCACTAACCTCTCACATTAGATAGGTATTGTTGTGGTTACTAGATGTGCCGAGCGGTTCCGGCCAGTTTTACACCACAACTCAATCTAACCTCAGGTTAGACATGTTCGTCTTTTCATTAATTCCATTAATTTACATATTTACAGTTTATATGTAAATTATTCACAATTGTTGTCAATTTCAGATTATGCCACATTTTCAATAAATGTCCAAATCTAGATTTTATATGCTAATTATCCCAACGAGTCATGCTCCAATTCTCAAGTTATGCCCAACAAAGCTAACTGCAAGTTATGGCTCCTAAATTCAATTTCAAGTTATTACTCAAAATAGGCTACACCCAATCTTCCCAAGTTTGTAATAATAGTCATGCCCAAAATCCACTATGCATTATGTTTGGTGTCCCAAATCAATAGTTAAGCCCAAGCTAGATTTAATATTCCAGTTTATGCCCAAAACTAGGTTTTTCATGCAAAATTTCATACTTTGTCGTTCATGCCAATTCTAGGTTCAATATGTCAAATTACATTTTCCATAATTCATGTCAAATTACCCCAAATTTCATCTTAACAGTCATGCTATAATACATGTTCCAAATTATGCCAAATAAATGTCAATTTCATGTTATACCCAATTACCGTCGCATTCACAACGTACATATTTTGAGATTCAACGCAAGAATCATGAAAAAGCGAAGAAACAATACGGAACATAAGAGGAATAACAATAGGCATATGACGATAAGAACTATTGGTCGAATAAATTTGATATACCAAATTGACAAGTTTTGCATAGAATACATTGCAGGCATACAGATATGATATGAATATCATTATGAACCATCACAGATGTATAGGTTTGACAAGAGTTATATCATATATCATGAACTTAAACAGGATTAAAATTCTGATATACATCAAGGATAGATATGATTGGACCAATTCCATAGTCAATAATGATTCCCAAAGGCATATACAAGCACAGATTCAAATGAAAGGATTACTTACATCAGGCACAAATCTAATGGATTAGATTTTGAATAACATCGCATGCATAAATCTAATAGATTAGATTTGATAAATATAAAAGGATTATCTCATAATCAAGTATAGCTTAGATCCCGATTATTATATGCCAAGAATTTCAATTAAGAATTTACATCTGAAAGTAACTTGAACTTACAAAAAGAGAATGATTCTTGTATTTCTGGAATCTGTTTTCTGAAACTGAAAAGCTATCCCTTGACGTAGATTATCGATTCTCTAATTTAAATTTGATTCTTAGAAAATAGTTGTTGAAGTCGTTGAATTAGACTTAGAATCTCTACTTGAATTCTAAACTTGATTTCTTGAAGAACTAGAGCAGCATATGGACGTCTTTAATTTATTTTGATATGAATTAGGGTAGAGTATAGGCGTAATGAAGTTGTATACACAAAAGTTTAGCCTTAGGGGTGTTTATATAGCATAGGGATCAACGAATCTGGTCAGAACGGACGTCCAAATGCTGAAAAACGAACCAGTCCTCGGATCTGGAACTAGGGGGGAGGTCGACACCCTGGTCGACCTATGTGACCCAGGTTGACCCCCTCGTCGACCTGGGTCCTGGGCAGGAAATTTCCCGCACAGCCCGGGTGTGTGATTTGAATTTCAAACTTCTTTTAAATTCCTGAAACTTCTAAGTGCCATAACTTCCTCATACGAAGTCCGATTTACGAAAACTTGGACTCTATTCCAAGCAGAATTTCGGGATGAACGCAATGGCGTAACCCATTTCCCTTAATTCTCACTTTAAAATTTAAGTATTCTTTATTTTTTTCTTTTAATATTATCAGAAAATACGGGGTGTTACACTTAGGGCTCCCAATACATGCTTTGTTGTGAGGGGGGATATCATGCATCATGACCACCACACGCGCGCACGACCGACTCGACCTGGCCTGGTTTGGTCCGGTTCAAGTTCGGGCTTGGGCCTTGGCTTTGTGGTGTAAATACTTATATTTTTGGACCAAAAAAATTGCATTTTTTTTGAACCGTGTTATAAATATGAAAAATATTTCTAAGCCGACTTTTACATGAAGCGGTAAACTCTTGACACATTATTTCAGTAGATCCTATTTTCTCTCACTGCCCAGTATTTTCGTTCAGCCCTAACCCCCGTCTATATATTATCTTCAGATGTAGACGAGAACACAGATCTGAACAACGTTTTCTTACCTCCGCCATTAAAAAACAGTTTTTATTCGAAAGTACAAATCTGCGCTGATTTGTTGTGCTAGAAAATAAGTTATTCTTTTCAGAGGATGTTTTATCCTAGAGGCGGCAGTGAAAGTACGAACTGGTTTGCACCACTGACCAGATCACCGAATCGTCTTTAAGAAAGCGACCAAGTACGCGACTTAGCCATTGTTTCCCAACATTATATATGTAACATAAAATGTTTTTATATTAATGCCAAGAGCTTAAAAGATGTAATTATCTTAGGTTAAATGTGTAGATAACTATGCATTTTAGTTTCTTGAAGGGTTAAATTGTAAAATGCCAACATCACAAATAAAAGGTTGTGGTACTCAAGTGACATAAGTTTTAACTGCTGTCCAATCTTCATCTACGGAGAGCTAAATTTAAATTTAAACTTGTGTCAATTTGGAAATCAAAACCAATTTTATTGAGAAGATTTTTGAATTTACGATTTACATAAATGAAATTAAGTTATGAGGTTTGCAACTTTTGTTGATTCATCTTATGATTCATTTCGTTCGAATCTGGAGATGCCTTCAGCTCCGATCTGTACAGATAATTCATGAGATCCATATTTTTTTCCTTTTCTAAGAAACTTTTTGGGCCATGTACATAACTTCCATTTGTGGTTGCATACATTTTTGTTGTTGTTATATATGGATATAATATCAGAGATGGTGATTCTAATTAATTTTATTTAATTTTAATTTGAAAGCATTTGCTCCTTTTCTCAATACGAAAATAGTTTGATGAAGAGTATTGTTAATGACACTCCAAAAACGGTTAAGGGGGGCATTTTTTGTTTTATTTTAAATTTTCTAAGGGGTGGATCATTTAACATAGCCACCCTTTAACAATTTGTAGAACATAGACCAAAATGTCCTTTTATTATTTTACCCTAATTACATTTTACTGTTCATTAAACCCTAATTGTAACAAATCAAAGTTTCTAAACCAATAAAAAAAATTTATTTTAGCTATTTTAATGGATTTTGAATATTTAAAATGGTTTATTATAAATAATAATGATTTAAAATTTATTTTAATCGAAGTTAGAACGTATAAATTTATTTTAATTATAAAACGAACTTGAAATGGCGCGATAGTTTGAAAATTCGATTTCTAATTTCAATTGAATGTATAGAATTCAAAAAGAATCAGATTTCAGTAAAACAAGAAACGGTAGAATCTGTGTAACTATATCTTTCTAATGAATGTAAGAAATTGATATTTTACTTTATACATTAAAAGTTATGTCCAGTTAAAATCTAAAATAGTCGCTATGGAATTTATATATATGTTTAATACATATATAGCCCTTAAAATAGACATTTTGCAAACAACCTCCATTTTCGACGAAACCACTTTTGTTGAATCTGGAATGTCAAATTATTGTTAGGTTTCAAATTTCATAATATTTGAAATAATATGTGAGCGTGGTGAATTTAAATGTGTGGTAATTTTAGTTTGAATTTAATCGACTGAAAAAGGCTATTTTACAAACGGTCTCCAAATTTGGCGAAGTTAGTTTTGTTAGGACCGTATCATCAAAACGTTGCTAGGTTTATTTTTCTGTACTTTTGGAGTCAGTATGTGGCCCCGGTAAATTAAAATATATGTTGAAATTCAATATGTAACATTATGTTAATTTATAATTTAATTTTGATCAAAACTGATTGAAACAGTCGAATTGGCTTACGAAACATATCCCATTGTGTTCGAAATGGGGATATTTGGTTAGGAACGACAGCCTTTGGGATTGATTTGTGTTTGTATGGATACATGGGTATTTTTTGAAATTAAATAGTATAAATTTATTTTTCGGCCAATCAGAATTCATTAAAATTAAGGTTTTTGATTCCCAGAAAACCGCTGCCGACAAACGCGATGAACGACGTAAGATGCTCGATTCTTCTTCCCCCCTTTTCATCCAATCTACCAAAAAATATCAAAAACTTAAAGAAGAAAAATCATAGTACTTTTTGAGAGCTTCGAATCCATACTACTGTGATCGTTTATTGTGTGGCGTTGAGCTCGAATTTCAAGCCAAAACTAGCCACCGTCATTTGCATTTTCTGGCCGCTAGGGGCCACCGAGTTGGGGCCCACTTGAGGCGCAGGGGAAGTCGAGGTCGGCAGTTCACGTGGTGAAGTCAGATCGAAGGTTAGGGGTTCGAGGCAACGACGATTGGGAACCCTAGGAAGCGACGAATGGGTTTGGGGTCGGCTGTTATACGAGGAAGAAGGGTAACGTTTTTAAAATATTATTAGTTTAAATTAATTACCATCTTAATTGTTTAATATATAAAAATTCGTATCTTTTTCATACGAGGCCGGAATCGGACGATTTCAATCGCGTTGGAATCATGGGATCAAATACTACAACATGAGACTGACTAGAATGAAAACAGTGCCAATTGGATTTTCAACTAAATTAATTGCGTGTTTAATTTAGTTGAAAAATACAATCTTTGGATAAAGAATGGTGCAGTGGAACCAAATGCGAGAACTTCTCACTATAATTCTTTGTACAATTATTTATTTTATAACTGCATATATGAACTGCCAATATTATTTTTTATCAGTTTAATCATTGTAAATTGTATACGGTTCCTGTTAGCTCACCTTCCTCGTCCATGGACCATGGACAATTTAATTGATTGTATTGTGTGTAGATTATGCTGTTGAAATGCATAACATATTAAGTATAATGTTAATAAATTTGTGATTGTTGAAATTAAATTATAAATATCCGTACATAATTTAAACAGTAAAATTGGTTAATTAGAAAAATAATTCAAATCGTCTTAGGACTGGTTACATTTACTAACCAATGATTATTTTAAATAGACTATTGTTGTTTGCAAACCCCACACCGGTCTACGGACGATAATTTATTCACATATCCACTGAATTTAATTATATGTCAATCGGTTGATCGAAAGACTATGATAATCGTTATTTAATTATTTATTTCTTATACAATTGTAAATTGCACTCTGGATGTGATTTGACTGTTTGATGATTATTTATCATTATTGTTGAATACATGCGACGTATGAAATCCATATACCTGAAGTTATATGGTAATTGATTGAGTCGCATTCTAATTCAGAAAATAATGAATATTTTAAAATTATATTCAATGAAGAATTAAAATATGATTTTGATGTCCGATTTTGGATCGACACGGAAATATTAGAATATATGAAGCCGAGTAAGTAGATATTCATCATTTTAACCCGAACGGGTTTATCGATCAATTTTATTCATTTTATAATGAATAGGAAAAGGAAATGGATTTCAAAATCTAATATTTGGAAAATATTATCATTTTAATATTATAATGATATATAATATTTAATTTGATTTAAAATTGAAAATGAAGTTGAAATCGTTTTAAAAATGAATTTAGAAACGAATTTATAAGACACGATTTGAATGGAAATCGATGATATATATATTATATATATTTAATGGCTAGAAAAGCACGTGCCGCGCAGCGACCGTTCCCAAATTTCTACCATTGACTTCAAATGGATGTAACAGGAGATCCGACCGTCGGATTCACCTAAAATAGGAATCGTTGGGTTCATATCGAAAAGAGATTTCCAGTGATTATAAGAGACTTGAAATCTAACGGTTGGATTTTTAATTATGTTCAAATCAAATTTGGAAACGGTTGCTATTAATGTAGTTCGATGGCCATTATTGAAAACCGACTGTAAGGGCGCTAATAAAATTATTAAAAATATAGAAAAATTATGTAAATCATAATGATTGATTTGGAAAAAAATTGGATAAAAAATGCCAAGTTTGGAAAGATAAAAATATATTTTTGTCGAAATGGACTAGTTATTAACTAGAATTACAATCCAATGTTTTTAAATAAATAAATTGGATTTGAAATGGTTTTGATATAACCAGAATTTTCCAATGTATGAATTGGAATGGATTTGAGTGGAAATCATCTTCGGAATCTTTCGATATTGGATTCCGTAATTATATGGATATTGTGAGGAATTTAGAAGAGGCAGATATCGTTATTCCCAATACGATATCGGTTGGTTTTAGAATTTGATATTGAATATAAGCCGATATAATTTCTATTCAGAGCCTTGTATTTAATATCAAATTGGATTTTGGGGTTGTCGTGAAGGGTGTCCTAAATAACACTGTTCTTAAACCAGTTGAGAAAAGAACAAATCTTTTAATTTAGATTTAGAGAAGTTTACCAATTAATTAATATTTAATTGGAATTGAAATAAAACTTGATTGTGGGTTTATCATGAACTGCGTTTTAAATGACATTTGTTCTTTAACCCAATTAATAGCGAAAATATGATTTGGAATTTATATATCTTTTTATTAAGATTTAATAGAATTTTTCCAAAGTAAAGCTTTCCAATTTAATTTACTAAATTGGAATTGAATGGATTTCGATTTGGTAATAATCGAGATGAGCTTCTGTGAAGGAAGACCGTTGCTATATATGGAATTTAAAAGGCTTGGCCGTTATTCCCTTTATATTATTAATCTGATACAGAAATTTATATCGATAATATATTGATGTATTTTCCGTGAAGATTCCATAGTTAATGGAAGGGGATTTGGGTTTATCGTGAATGCTGTTTTAAATGACATTGGTTCTTAAACCCTGTTAAAGACAGGATTTATTTTCCTAAAGTTGAATAATCATTAAGTAATGATTTTTGAGATTAAAACCAAACTAGAGTTTTAATGAATCTTTAATTAGATTTAAATGGTAATGGGGTGATTAAATTTACTAGATTCAAGAAATGATTGAGAATGGAGTTTCACTAGTTTTACTCCAGGCGATAGTTAAATCCTCGATTAGATTTGAACGCGAAATGGTAATTAAAATTACCGAAAACACCATGGGTGTTAGATATAGAGTACTACCAGTTTTTCTCCATTTGATGAAAAGGTTGGGATTGGGTTAAGATATATAAATGATTACTTCAGTAAGGCTTTCTAATCTCGACTAGTTGATAAACCTTAATTTGGTTTAGAATTGTTAAAGGATAAAATCTACTGAATGGATATCCAAAGGAAGATTAAAGAATAAGTTTAAATGAAATTATCTTTGATAAAATTAATAGGAACCTTTCCCTAAAGATGTGAATATTTGAATAAAAGAATATTCTGAACTGGAATGAGGCGTATGATGTGTTTTTATAGCACTTGATTATTGATTATAAGATACATGAATTATTCGGAAAGACCGGTTTTAACCCATTCTAAATAATTAATACGACAACTAAAAGTCGATGATGAAGACGGTGGTTGAAGACCGGAGTTTTTCACATCGTTTGGATGATTACTGATGTCTTGATTAGGCAGTACAACTAAGACGATGTAATAAGTAGTGATCTCCAGACGTACTTGGAGATTGACCGTATATCCAAGGACCTCTCTCATGTATTGGACATATGGGATGAGGAATAAGGTGCCTTCGGTTTCGTTCATACCCAGAACGGACTTGTAAATGGATGTATGTTGGACATTGGATTTCATTCTGTGTTGATTTATTTCTATTAAATATATATCTTTTTGGTGGCAGAGAATTTATTCTCCTGCTTAACACCCTTCCGTGAGACGTACGGGCTTAGATGTTATATATTGATAAACATTAGTTCCATGGCGTGGACTGTCATTGTGGCATGTTGAGATGCAAATGATCAAGGCTTTTGTTGAAAAGCAGAGTCTTGTGGTTGATGATCAAAGCACGACTTTAAATAGCATAGCTTTGTGTATAGTGTTAATTCGCGAGCCTCACACCTCGGTATGAGTCAAAAAGGGGATCGTGACCGCAAGGAGTGCACGACGTTCCTTTCTAGCTTGGAGTGGTGTCATGTTATGGAGCCCAGACATTTTTACTTATGTGGATGATGGATTGCGAGGCGCCTCGTATATTGAGTCCCTTTGGCTCAGATATAGGTCCGATAGGACCGAGAAACGTGTGTTCAGGAATAATTAATCCACCAAAGTATGTATGGACTGGCTCTGTCGCATCCAAGCGTTCACTACAGGGGATCCTGAGGCATTTGCTAGAGCGTCTCGAATCAAAAAGGAGTCA
Organism: Allium sativum; assembly: GCA_030737875.1. NCBI lineage: Eukaryota > Viridiplantae > Streptophyta > Magnoliopsida > Asparagales > Amaryllidaceae > Allium > Allium sativum. Next base: position 614,756,089 of record CM060926.1, read on the forward strand.
AACCTAGCCTCGACTCATAGATGGAATCCAATTTCCCATATGCGACTCTAGATTTTATTTGTATACTTATATGGCGACATAGTGGGATTGGCCGCTCATGTCGTCTATGATTGATACATTTATGTTTGAAAGGTTATTTTGACATTATACACTTATAGTAATGTCAAAATGATTTGTTTTAAAACGTGCCAAGCATATTTGACTATTATAAGGTAAAACTCTATCCTCCGGCTTGCATTGCATTGTGTGATGGGACCTGAGTCTTATAATAGCTTCATTTTTCAAAAAGCATTGCATTGTTTTGTGTTGTTCGCAAAACAGATATTCTATTAAATTAGAAAACCGTTAACACGAAATATCATGATAATACCGCAAATGCACAGCATACAATTATTAGTACGTGGTGAATACGAGTCGATCTGCAGGGAAAGAATTAATTCTAAATTTTACTCAATCAAATTAAACCAAATTCAAGTGAAGTTTTAACTAATAAAAGCTAAATGAAAACTATAAACTAAGTTGAGAGCAAAATATGAAATGAAAACAATTTAGAGGCAAATCAACTCTCACATTTATGTAAGTTATCAAAAATACAATTTATGATCCCCACTAAGTGATATAAATGCAAAATTTAAACCACTTATGATTATCATGAAAATGAAACTAAAGAAAAACTATTCTAAGCAGGGCCTATGAATTATTAACTAAAACTATAGACCATCAAATTTTGTTCTTACTTTCATTTCAAAATAATTAACCACTTAGCAAATATTGATGTAATTTGTGTTTACATTGACTAAGCATAGCCTATTTTGTTGTCAACGAACATACACTATCAAAACCATTTGTATAAACTTACATTAACATTCATGTAACGAACAGGGATTTTCGACCCCGAAAATCGACACAAAAACACTATATCGAACATTCAAGCATCGAAAACACCAGAACGTTATTAGAAAAAAAATATTAGAGGGTAAGATAAGAAAGAAAGTTAGAATAGAAGAATAAGAAGGGCTAACGCAACACAGAGTCTCACATCGCAGCGGAACAAAATATAATATAGAAATAACTTTTATTGAGAGCTTGAAATAATACTTACAACATCAGAGTGTATTAGTACATCTAGACAGTTATAATAGCCTATCCTCATATAACACATAGCAGAATAATAACGATATAACATCATACGTCTGAACTCCTTCAGCTCGTCGTTGGACTTCATAGCATTCGATAACATGAACCTTTACAACCCAGTCTAACCCGAGCATTACAAATACCGGGTCAGTTTGGTGAACCAGAGTGAGGAAAACTCGTTAAGTTTATAATATCATCCATCTTGATTTTGAAGTTCAAAATCCTTTTGAAAGAAAAGGATAATAGTAAGACTAGCCCACACATAAAAATAGATGGTTTTTACCTTACTATAACCCAAAACGGTTTTGAAATCAATATGTTATTCTGATATTATGATAGTGTCTAAATACAGATAATTAGAATCAAGCAGAACACTTGCATCTCACGCTCCACGTATATAGTATACAAACAAAACCGCGGGCGCTTATTGGAGATTGGATTCCGACTATGACAAGATATGGAACCGCCTGCCGATAGTGTATTTCTAGAGGGGAATACACTGGGTTCAATAAGAACGTCTTGTAACCCGACCCACACATGACCGACCACTCATTTCTCTTAAGTTTATCGAATATATTGTCACCTACGGTTGCTAGCAACATAACCGTTCCCAGGAGATACAGAAGCGAAAAGAAGTAACAAATACGAATATTCTCTAGATGGTGACAATACACCCTAATGGGTGCGACCTACATAGCCATGCTACCAGCCCGATTTTTGTCATTTCCCAATTGATGAGGCTTGAGGTTATAATCGACTTTTGGAACATCTGGGCACCGTTCACATCTCCATACATTATCCAGGAATAGGACGAACCGAAGGCACTTTCCTACCACATCCCAGGAATCACCTTAAAGATCAGTAGTGAGTAGTCCTTGCAATCCGTAGATTTCAGCCACGACATAATCAAAGTATATCTCTAGGGATTAACTAGAGGTTGTAAGTAACACTTCCATTTTATGAAGATCGATGGTCTTCAATTACTCCATCTCGATCAACATCTTCGAAGTATTCGTATTTATTGTTCAAAATGGTTTTCGAATAGAAATTTGATCCCGGTCTTCTGTACCAACATCGTTAGATCAGATTTTGATAGTCGGTTATTTAATTATCAAAATAAACAATCATAAAATAAAACAAATCCATTTGTTTAGTATACAGCACCACTTGCCCTTTTTAATTAAAAATAATTAATAGACAGCTAATTAAAACTTCTAAATTTTCAACATAGTATCCACTTCTGATTTAAATGTACAAATATTCTTAACCCATTTCTTTTATACTTAGAAAAATATCTGATAATTATTTCCAGTTTTTATTTCAAATCATTCGTTACGACATTCCTTATTATCTAAGATTGGGAAATCATTCAACTTATCATTCATAAGATAATCATTACGAAATATTCTTTTGTTTCGTTATCTAAAAATAGTAATTGTCACTCACCCTTTCAGGATAAATACATTCTAATTCTCAGCTCTTAACTTGGAAAAATATCATCATATTTCTACAAATTTTTTTTCTATTTGTTACGCTATGGAAAAACCAATCCATATCATCAAGCCCTTTTATTTCCGTTACGTTGGAATTTTTTTTTCAAATCCTTTTGTTTTCCTTTATTTCGAAATTCCACCATCAATCCTCAAATCAATTACATTATTACCTCTCAAAATAAATTGCTTCAGACATATTTACCATTACAACTAATATCATCCTCCGATAATCCTGAAGTCCTTCAAGTTGGGGTATTTCAATTACCTCTTAGACCTTGATCAACCGCATTCTTATCTTAAGATATATACGAGTTGTAATTCACAAACCCACGTTCATTCTAATACAAACAACCCACTTTACTATTTTACTTACAATACAATTTTATAAAACTTTCTTACTTTTGAAATCTCACTTTTAAAATATACTATTATTATTAAATTCATTGATTAGAGCATGATAATTAAAATGCCAACTTTTAAGCCTTACTTCTTAAGACTATTTGTTTCATCATCCAGATTCTTATCACAAATCCTATTACTCGACCCTTTACCATATTCAATCACGAGAATTCTTTTCTAAACCTTTCATTCATTCCTTCTAGGAAATCTCATTTCAAATCTCGTCCATTCCACTTAATGCCATCGCTAGGTAACGTTAATTTAAATTAACGCTTTAATTTCATATCTTTCTTCGTAAACATGCTTATAAAACTCTGGTTTAACATCAGACCCTTTCCATCTTGATTTCCTTTACTTAAATATTAAGAGACATATGTAATTTTAAGCTTATCGTATCTGCTTAAAAATCTCTTTTATGACTTAATTGACCAACTCTGTTTAAGTATAAACCCATCCAAAAACCCACTTTGAACTCAATGATATCACATTGCTTTTTCAATTACTTAAATGAACTTCATTTATGAAATCATTCCTTAAATTATTAAAAATAAAAAATTATAATTATCATCAATTAACTGGACTTAAATTTCCTTTTTAGAATCTCATTAAGTTAAACCACTATTTGCTAATTTGTTTCATTTGATTAATCGACACAACTAGTTTAATTAAATAATCAATTTCAGTTTAAAACAATTGACTTGGTTAATTCTAAAACATGATTAACTTATTGATCAATTCTAAATCGTCTTTTCATTTCAATTAATTAATAATATAATTAATTTGAATTATCCCATTTACTTCGATTTTTTTTAAATAACTAATAACCGATCCAAAATAATCCCATTTTAACTATTATTTAAAACAATTAATCTCAATTATTAATATTTACATTAATCCCTACTCATTTGTTTATCGTAATAATTAACTTTATAATGATTAAGAGGCAGCATGTGCTTCGCACATGGTAGATTTCAGTAAAATTTAACAATTACTATGAGGCGTGTGCGTCGCACATGGTAGATTTTGGTAAATCAATGGTGATTGGTGGTTAAAGAAAAAAAATCAATATATATCTGCGGTTAGTTTATTTTCTTTTCATAAAATTCATTTTAAATAATATATTTAAAATATGTATTTAGTTATAAATAAATTTTATAACTTCATTTCTAACGATTCATCTAACAGTAAATCAATCTTTATAAAACGAGGTGTAATTTGGGCCATCTACTACTGATTTCTCAACCCATATCACACATTAGTTAATAACAAACAATGTTGAATTCATATTCAACAATCGATTATCAAATCAATAATCTGATCATATCAGTTAAACAGTCCATATAACGATCATATGCAAATAAACATTCAGTTCAACTAATATCGGTCAATCAAAAATAACTCAAGCCATCCAATTTAATTTAAATACATTTACATTTTAAACATAACCAATAAGGAAAGTTACCTTATTTGGAGATCATCGTTAAAAATAACGATTTCATTTCATTTAAATTAAACAACCGTCTAATTTAAAAATATACAACAAACAACCAAATAATCAACAATCAGTCAACAATTAGCAAACATGGCACACAAATAATAAAACCCGTTTATAAAATATAAATGAGATAACTGAGTGGTTTAACTCATCTTGATAACCGTCTGTCGTTATAATGCTTGCTTTAATTAAATTAAAGCGGCATTTAATTTAATTAAAAATAGTTGGTGCATCCAATCCTGACCAAACCTGCTCCATCTCGTTGTGTTCGATGATACGGTCCCAACGGATCCGTTTGTGCTTGATTCTGACCATATATGATAGAGATATTTAATAAACAAGATTATAAAACATTTATTTTAATTTGAACTTTAATTTTTATAAATTTGGCTCTTACCCAATTATCTCGGCCCGCATTCAAGGACATAACCGCCTTCATAGAACCCTTCTTCCTCCATCCCTTGTTTCTGCAATTCTTTTCCCCCTTCTGTAATTTGAATGAACATTCCCATTTCTACTTTTGTTCTTTCTCGTTTATTTCCTTATGCATATTCACAAATGACCTCATACATGCTATTGGTCCACCCCATATAACAACATCCAACTGTTCTTGCCAAACATCCATCCACTCACGAACCATAACACATATCTCCCCTTCCCATTTTTCAGTTCCCCAGCTTAATCTTTTGCTTTTTTTTTCCTGAAGGCCCAAAGCCTATTGTACCCAACTCACGCATCCTTCTATTTTCCAGTAAAGTATTCGGTTAATTTCTTCTTCCTTAAATTTTGTTCCTCCTTGTCTTTGTTCCAGACAGGCTACTAAACACCACGCAAGTCCCACTGTAACCCAACCCGCAACCATAGCCTGCCCATTTTGTTGCCACTATGGCTCCAGCGACCTCACCTACTCCCTGCTCCTCCTTCCATTCACCACCACCAGTAACAGCCATCACCGAACCAAAAATACTTCCTTGAACCCATCAACCATTTAATCGCCACCCAGACCGAACTGCACCTCTGACGTCGCCCGTCAGACCCTGCTCCGACAGACTTTTCTTCCGCGTACTGCTAGGAAACCCAGCGCCTAAACCACATTTTCTTTTGGCAGTACCGGATCTCCACCCATCCGCTGCTGCACAAGACTCTCATTAGCCAAATGCGATTATTTTCTACTTATTTATTATATATATATGGGCTTGAGGTTTTCTCTTCTTCAATGTTTTGATATTATTTTTAAAAGTGGCGAAATGACTTTGTTGTTACTGCATTTCTGGTTTTCTTGCAGTTTTGATGGAAGAAAATGACTTCGCTTGCCAATATTTATAGGCAGAGTAACCTTGCTTACCACGGTTTAACTAGTTTGGCAAGCACGACAATGTAGTCGTGGCAGTCACGGCATAGGGTTGATAGTTGTGCAGTGTTTCTTCCTTTCATAGCTAGTGTGTAGAGCTGCAATGTCCTTCTCCCTTTCTTAGTCATGTGCTATTTTGTTTAGGTAAGATTAGCATGTCTAGTGTTATTTCACTCTTAATGTCATATCCGTATTGATTTAGCAAGTGTTCAGTGTTTTGAGGTAGGCATAACATTGGGTAAAATGGATGAAAGGGATAGCTGTCTCCTTTCAGCATGCATGTGCCTCGACACTTAGGTGTATGCACGATTTATAGGGTGATAGATTAGAGTAAAATAGGGTGCTTACTAAGATGTTAGGGTTTACAGTCTAGAAATGTTGGCACTACAGGAATTTCCATCCTATGCATGCAATGGTATTATCTAGGAAAGAAAGAAAAGACGGGCATACTATTCATACATAGGTTGTACGTGATGGGTCTGTTTGTATATGTTGGCCTATCGTTGTTTTCAGTTGGGTACATTTGTATATCTTATGTTGATTTGGACATGGCAGCGTTCATTTCACGCATATACAGTAGGAGAAGGTACATAACTACAGATAGCTTTTACACTGTTTTTGTTTTAATTTAAGTGTGAAGCAAACTGATTTATTGTTTTAACTTTGCAACTTGTGGAGGAAACATTTAGGGTAGGCAGAAGAGAAGTTATTTTTTTTCAAATCAATTTGTTTATTAATTAATCCTTGCTCAAGGTAGAAGCTTCAATATATTTTATTATGGTTGATTTAACTATTTTATTATGGTTGATTTAACTATTATTGTCATATAACGCTGCTCGATAAATGTACGCACTGTCATCCATGAACTCCAAACACAACGAAAGCAAACCCACTGCTACGTCTAGCCATCGCGGTTCCAACGAAATTAATTTCATTGAAAACGGACTCCATTTGCACAAAGAAGTTATTTTATTTATCTGTTCACTTTTAAATTTCGTCTACTGACAAAATAACTCCCATCGGCTTCAAATTGGAAATTAAAAATAATTGGCTATGCGTATGCCAATAAAATTCGTTTTGTCGGAAACGGAGGTTGTTTGGAAAACGGCTATTCTTATGGCTTATATAATATCGATATAGTATTATAAATTTAATGCATAACAATTAAATTAAATAATAAATTATTATCAAGTATATCCGAATAAAATAATATAACACTTTAAATTAAATTAATATAGATTTACAACTCAACATTAACATATTCAAGTAAAACGATGTCCAAATATATAAAATTTCCCTTTATATAAATTAAATAAACGTTATAATTTATAAATGACTTCCATAACGACTATTTAAATATTTGAATTGGATAAAATTTACAATAGATAAGCTGAAATCCCGATTTTTCTTTTTTTATTAGACAATTATAACCAATAAGATCTGAGCGTTTCTTGTTTCACAGAATTTCGACTTAAAACGGATTCTGTATATTCAATTGTAGTTGAAAACCCAATATTACAAACTACCACGCCATTTCGAGTTCGTTTTTAAATTAAATATAAATTTAAACATTTAATTTCCATTTAATTAAGGAATTAAATATTACAAATCCGTTAATACTCCAATTTTAATATTTAAAATAGATTCGAATATTTGAAATCAAATAGCCGAAAAATCAGGGTCGTTACATTCTTCCCCCTTATATAAATTTTGTCCTCGAAATTGCTAAGTAAGAAGAATGTTCTAAACCCAATTTATTTCCAAAATAAATATTATTTAAACAATTTCTTAGTTTAAAGTTTTGGAAAAATTTGCCAGCACCTCCTCTATACTGTTCGATCCCAACAACTACAACTTGCCGCTCTGGGCCTCATATTGATCAAAAGAAAACAAGGCCAACCGACAATCCAACTCAGGGGTATAAACCAAACACCCAAATCAATATATTAAAGTTTACCTATTTGTTGGGCAGTCAATATTCTAATCTCGAAGCAAAGCAACTAACAGCTCTACCTATTTCCAATCTTGCACTTAACTCAATATCCAATGTTAATAACAATTACGGGGTTAAATCATTTCAGTTTCATTTCATATTTAATTCCATTTGAATTCATTGCCCTGTATTTTACTCCTCTTAGTTTTCAATTCATTTCACCTGTTTAATATTCATCCAATTATTCTGGTTATGTTAAATTATTCAAATTTACAATCCTACTGAGATTCCCATCCAAATCAATCAATAAACCAATATTCCAATAAGTTGATAAAATTATTTTATTCTATACAAAAATATAGTTTGGGCAAAATTATTTCATCTACCCATTTATCAAAATAATTTTTCAGTTCAACTTGAACCGATCAAACACAATACCAAATATTTCTATTAAATTCACAAATACGTTCTCTCTCTCATTTATATATATATATATATATATATATATATATATATATGCTCAATCTCGATCTAGGGTATTGCAAAACCAATCTCTATCGAGTTATACAACAGAGCCAAAGTTATTACTTAACTAGGCTCTGATACCACTATAACGAACAGGGATTTTCGACCCCTAAAATCGACAAAAAAACACCATGTCGAACATTCAAGCATCGAAAACACCAGAACGTTATTAGAAAGAAATTAGAGGGTGAGGTAAGAAAGAAAGAAAGAATAGAAGAATAAGAAGAACCAACACAACACAGAGTCTCACATCGCAGCGGAACAAAATATATATAGAAATAACTTTTATTAAGAGCTTGAAATAATACTTACAATATAAGAGTGTATCAGTACATCTGGACAGTTATAATAGCCTATCCTCATATAACACACAGCAAAATAATAATGGTATAACATCATACGTCTGAACTCCTTCAGCTCGTCGTTGGACTTCATAGCATTCGATAACCTGAAACTCGGTCTAACCCGAGCATTACAAATACCGGGTCAATCTGGTGAACCAGAGTAAGCAAAACTCGCTAAGTATATAATATCATCCATCTTCATTTTAAAGTTCAAAATCCTTTTGAAAGAAAAGGATAATAGTAAGACCATCCCACTCATAGAAACAAACGGTTTTTACATTACTATAACTGTAACACCCCACATTTTTTTAATATAATTAAAAATGAAATATATGTATATATGCATAGATAGGTAAACAATTGTAATGTACAACGAAAATTAATTAATACATGAAAGAGAAGGAAAAATCAATACGATAACAACGCAGAGGAATATATTAATGTCAATGTTAAAAATTAATGTGCAATAGAATTTACAATTAAAATATTAGTGCATGAAAGAAAATTTAATACATTAAAATAGGCAATGTGTCAGTGCAACGCATGCAATAGAAAGAAATAGATTTCATGCAATGAATGTTTTGGCATTAAAAGGTATCATAATCAATGCATATATATAGATACTAATATTAAAATGCAAACAGAAGAAAGAGGTGAATTAACAACATGCAATTAATTATGTTGCATGCAATGAATGTTTTGGCATTAAAAGGTATCATAATCAATGCATATATATAGATACTAATATTAAAATGCAAACAGAAGAAAGAGGTGAACTAACAACATGCAATTAATTATGTTCATGTGAATATATGCATAAGTTAATATATTGAAAGTTATATTTAATGCATAGAATAATAAGAAAAGCATTGAGTGCATAAAAGTAGAAGGCATTAGTTACAATGAATTAATAAACAAATGAATTTAAGGTAAATTGATTGATTGTAAAATAAGGATGTGCAATCAAAAATAAAAAGAAAGTTAAATGCATGAAGGAAAATTAATTGATTGGAGAAAGAATGATATATGCAATGCAGTGTGAAACGATTAAACTAATGGTTTAATTAAAAAGATGGTGTGAAAAGGGATTATACAGATAGGAGGTTAAAAAGAGAAATAAATAATCTAATTTATTAGGGGAAGAATAAACGATATAATTGTTCACATACAATTACTTAGTTTATGCATAGTGGTGAATTATAAATGAAGATAAGTTAAAACTAGCACTGCGCGTGAACAAAGGAATAACAAAACAAAGAAAGAAAAGATTGTCTTGAAATTTTATGTGCAATGAATAAAAATTTCAAATCAAAAAGAGAATATATATATATAATAATAATAACAATAGCATATACCCGTGCGCATAGTCTATGGGTGCAACACACCCTGGCTGTGTTGGCTAAGTTCTGGAATGTTCTTTTTTAGGGTGAGTTGGATGGTTTAGATGAGTTTTTATTTAATCCTAATGGCCCTGTTCTTCTAACCCACCTATAAATAAAACCTTAAACCCACTAATTTATTCACATAAACTAATGGCGACGCCATGGCCTACTTCTTCTTCTTCTTCCCCAAGCAATTCTTAAATCTAATCACTTTTCTTCCTTTCAAATCTCTTAATAAAATAAAAGATTAGATTTAGAATTTCTTCTATTTTAAAATAAAGAGAAAAGGGATTTTGATCTATAATCTATGCCGCAAGAAAGGGATTTTGATCCACAATCTGCGCCGCAAGAAAAGGAAAGAACTTTGGGTGCTAATCTAAATCAGATCTAAGAAAGCAAAAAATCACTGTGAGTGGATTTAAATTTCCCTTGTTGAATAATAGTAGATGTATCGTTTAGAAATTCCCCAAGTTAATTTGTTTAATTCAATTGAAATAATTTTATTTTATGCGTATTATGTTCTTCTTCTTCCCCTTTCCTTTTTATTTTTAAGATTAGGCTAATTTCGAGCCTAATCCAAATCTCGCTGAAAAGCGTGCGTACGAACAAAGATTGGAATAGTGAAAATGATGTTTGGGAATGTGGGAATAATTTTAATTGGGGAATTGTGGAATAACATATAACATAACCTAAGATTGGGAAATTGGGGGAAATTGGCACATATATTAACCTAGAACATAAAAGAAAATATGTGCGATTAAAATTGAGAACAATTAGATATGCTTGGGTATGATGAAACAAGAATTAATGCATGAACTATATGTACATATGAAAAGTTAGAATTGAAGATTTGGACATATGGGATTATAAGTTGAATTGGGATTTATGCAACAAGTATGAGGGTTGGCATAAATTAATTGTTCTACGCAATAAGAATGAGGGTTGACTTGAATTATTGATAACTTTAAAGAACAATTATTTTGGGTATAATTAAGTATAACTTAAAAGTTTGGCATAACATATAATAAGGATTATTAGCATAAATACGTACGAGATTATGTAATCATGGTCGAATTTATGGATCCAAATCAAATTGGAACCATAAATAAGAAATTCGGTTTAGAAGCGTGAACATGAATAATTGGATTCGGATAAATAAGCATATAAAACCTAGACTGAAATTGTATAGATCCACTAAAAGATGAATATGCCTAAACCGAGGTTAGATTGAGTTGCGGTGTAAGACTATCCGGAACCGCCCGGCACATCCAGCAACCGCAACAACAGATCTAATGTGAGAGGTTAGCGCATCATGCCCAAGAAAAACCCGAGGTTAGAATGAGTTTGCGGTAGAAGTATGCCCAGAACCGGCCGGCACATCCAGCAACCGCAAACAACAGTTCTAATGTGAGAGGTTGGTGCATTAATAAATCAATTAATGCCAATGAACATACATGCTAAGAATGTTAAGGTTAAGTAAATGGAGGCGTATAGGCAAACTTAACCAACGTAATAATGAGGAATGATAGCAACCTATTATGAACATTTAGGGGAATATGAAAGTCATATAATAGGTAGACAAGTCCTAGGGATAAGGGAAGATGGTAATAAGACTAGAGAATAGGACAACTTATATTATAAAATAAGTTGAATATAAGCTACAAAGCAATAATGAGAAATCTGGTGATAAATATAACATGAGTTATGATTAGAAAACCTTAGTTAAGAGAACTTAGATAACTAAGTAGTAAATCTTAGTTAAGAGAACTAAGTAATAAACCTTAGTTAAGAGAACTAAGTAATAAGCCTTAGTTAAGAAAACTAAGCAATAAGCCTTAGTTAAGAGAACTAAGCAAACAACGATGGATTGTGGCAACATCAACAGATGAAATTTATAACTGAATAAGAAGATACGAGGAAAAACTTATATAGGAAATAAGTTAAGATGGATAATGGGGGTATAAAGGTTATTAAGGAAACTTAAAGTAATGAGTCATACATGAAACATTAATAAACAAGAGAAACTTGGTAATTAGAATCGAAAGGCAATATGAATAAGGATAACCAAGTTATAAAGAAACCTGATGAAGCAGAACAAGCGCATAATTGGACAATTAGATATAGTTCTAATAACACGTAAAATGAGCTGCTTGGACCAGTCCATACGTTAGAGGATAAATAACCATAAGGGGTAGATCATCGAGATGTCAAAATACACAAAGAGGAGCGCATGTCCATCTAGATAATCTTGTAGGCTCAAACGGACTGGGTTAAGAAGTAAGCGGCTTCCGGGGACGTAAGGTACTCTATGTATTCCTCTGTGAGTGGTAGATGATTCGCCTGTGCTCACAGAGGTTTGGTCTGCGTGCGTGAACCAATGAGTATGCCTTGATTGTAATAATAAGGGACAATCAAAAGACTAAGATGGACCAGTGTGATTTGGCGAGACCAGTTAGTGCTCTGTGATAGCAACTCATCGTCTACCTACCATCTTTAGTCAGTACGTAAAGCGGAAAGGCGGAGAACTCCAAAAGACCATATACTTTTCTTTCTAGTTATGGGTGAGGTTGGCCTACAGGTTTGAAGGGCATAGGGGGGCCGGGTTAAGTTCTCATTCTTGGTTTCTTGGGTGCCTTTCATTTGTTAGTTGAGGGAGGGGTCTTGTGGGACCATAGCCACTGTAAAAGCAAACCTTAACATCTGCATCGGCAGATATCTGAAAGCTCCCGATCGAGTTCCGTGTTTCTTAAATAGCTTGCCACGGGACTCGGGCGCACATATAGAGAACATATGCGAATAGACATCGAGTACGATTGACGGTACGTACGTGGGAAAAAATCTAGGTACACTCATGTCGCTCTGGGTGGTGTACCATAGACTAGAGGGCATTATTCGATGACAGAATCTTGTGGGATCTAGAATGGCAGTCCAACGATTACGTAACACAGTGATAATAGTTTTAAGAAAACGTAGCGTTGATATACATACGACATGCGACATCGGATAAGGGACTGCGTACATACGGTGGAGACCATGCGAGTAGAGTATACCTTAATTGGGGGTAGCTACATATACACTATATTAGGTTAATCTACTAGAGAGTAGATGGGTGCGACGTGTGTGTAAGCCGTGAGTGCTAATAACACAAAAAACCTAATAAATAAGAAAATATAATCGAACAGTATATGTAGGATTATCCAGGAAGTGTAGTTTAAATTCATTCACACAGAACTTATGTTCTGACCCCTCCTCATAACATTCGCAGGTTAGGTTCATGATAGAGACTGTATAGCTTTGGATACTGGTTTTGCAGTATTATTATTAAGGTAAAGCTATGTTTCAACTACATTATATTTTATTCCTTCCGCTATGAGATATTTTCCGAACTTTGACATGTTTTATGTCACTGTCTTTTCTTCATGATACCAGAGCAAACCAACTCGGGTTTCGATGGATTGGGTTTTTGGAAAAAAAAATCGGTCCCTCGGTATCCGTGTTGTTACATCTAGTATCTGAGCTTCGGTTTAGGATACCTATATAGATAATGAGTGAGTGTATTTGTATTTTTAAGAAATATAAATATATTATATATATAAACCTAGATCCATAAGGGAACCCACTAGGTAAAAAGAGTAGAATGTGGAAAGAAATGGGATACCTGTTTTGTACACCAATAAAATCAACATGGAAAGTTGAGACCCTTAGGTATGTTGGGTGAAAAGTGTACAAAATGATTGGTATTAGAAAAAGATGTATCTCATACGATAGTAACTGAGATTAGTGGGTTTGGTAGGGAAAACTTAAAAATTGAAAAAGGATTAGGAATATATGTGGTTGGGAGAAACGATTTCGTGGATGTATCTAGGAAGGCCTTGGTAATTTGGAAACCCAATTAAGAAAATAGTTGCCTTGTCTACTCTAGTTGTGTGATTTGAAATAAAAAAATGTTTCACATTTTTTTAATGTTGTAACATGTTTTTATGGTTTGGCAAAAGTAAGTTTTGGCGAAGAAAGTAAAAGTTTTAGCATTTTTAATTTTTGGAAGAAAAAATGTAATAAAAAAAGAGAAAAGCCAAACCATGTTTAAAAAAAAGAATGTAGTAGGTAAGGATTAGTGCTTAGAAAGAACGAGAAGAAGTTTGAGGCTATAAGTAAATAGCAACACTACGCCATAGATGGTCTATGGCAATCCCAGAGAAGTGACGCAGTAGGTGCCAAAAAGTGTTGCTATAGGCAAAAAATGACCTGTGGCAGCACTTTTTTGGGGTTGCCTTTTGCTGCGTTGCCTTAAAGTCAATGGCAACGCCTTTGTGACCCTATGGCAATATCGGTACAGGTTTTGCCACAGTTACCACTAAAACAAAAAATACCCTTTCACAACTGCCAAAAACAGTTGTAATATGTCTAGTACAGCTAGCAATCGTAATAAAGTCAACCTTTTTTACAACTGTTTCTAGCAGTTGTTAAAATTTGTTTTACAACTGTTAAAAGTAATTACACCTCAACTGCTATTAATCAAAATTTTCATAATATTATAATAAATATTATTATAACACAGTATTTTATTCGAATAAATATTTTATTTCAACATTTCAAATGGTACAAATTTTTTGACTCCACTATTGTACATTCACTCGTATATTACACAATCATTCATATTTACATACATTCCTCACTACACTGTCACTCAATTCACTCATACACAGACTCACACATAACCAAGAAGTGATACACATAGCCTAACCTGTATGCAACAAACATGCAAAATGTCATATGTCCCATAGTTGTATCGACTCCAAGGTAGAAGCCAGTTGCTCGTTTGAAATTCAGTCCGCCAAACCTGCAACCAAAATAATCAACAAATTAAGTATATACACATATATGTTCTGTGATAATTTGTTAAATTAAATTAAATATTTATTATTATACTGCAATTTTTTCCAACTATTGTACTTGTAACACCCCACCTCCGCTAGGGTCACTCACAAAGGGAATGCACTAGTTTTGGTGGAGTATTATCTAGGTAAACATACACAGAGATATCACAAGGCAGAACATAAATAAAGCAGCGGTAGAAATTAAAAACCAACTTTTTATTACTTTCAAGAAAAAGAGTCAAAACGTCATATATCCAAGGTACAAATTATTCCATTACATCAAGTTCCAAATAAAGAAGCATAAACTTAAGATAACAAAAGTAAATTATTCCCCATAAGCAGAAGCAGCCATAGCATAGCCCAAGACCAAACCGTACATGAGTTGTCAGAAAGCAAGCTAAATCCAAGCTAAGAGCTAGTGTTTCCTCCCCGAGAACCTGGGGGGGGGGGGGACGAAAGAAAAAGAGGCAAAAGAAAAAGGGTCAGTCATAAAGACTGGTAAGCCCTAGTGACTTTCAGTATGAAAACTAGTAAAGGTAACATGATATGTGAATACTGGAATTAAACATAAGGATGATAACAGAACTGGAGGGATAATTAAGATAACAGGATAAGCCAAGTCTAGCATCGGATATTCGATATTCGCTGCACCAACTGTACTAGTGTTCTAACCCATGTCAAATATTAATCATGAAATGATCCCCTGGCCCAATATCATGAAGTGACCCATTACGGGGTCCTACGGTACGATCTACTAATCGATCGGCTCCCTACACGTTCTAGCTCGTCATGTGTCTATGTCATACGGCCCTATCCAGAAATGTAGTTACCTGTGCTAGGTCCACCATAGGGTGTATCAAGTCCTATGGTGCTAACCACCGACACGAATCAAGCACGCACAGTGTAAATCTACGGGTGCCCAATGCCTGCTTTTTCAACTCCGGACTACGTGCACGACCATTGTCCGCCTGAACATACAATGGCGCACCTACTCAGCCGTCGTTCTGGTCGCTTACAATCAGCCTAGTAATCGTGCCCCACCCTGCCTAGTCCCAGGGTATCGTGATACATCTAAGTGGGTTACTGCAGAAAATGACCGCGTAACTAGGGTTTCTAATGGGTTAAGTGTTGTCATTCAAATTCGTGACTTAACCCTATCCAAATCATGTATCAAGTTGGTTAAGTGTGTTCAAGCGGTTTATGACTTAACCTTATCAAATCATCATGTCAAGTTGGTTAAGTATAATCAAGTGGTTCATGACTTAACCCTATCATGTGGCATTAATTCATTAGTGCACCCAACCTCTCACATTAGACTGACTGTTGTGGTCACTGGATTTGTCGGGCGGTTCCGGGCAGATTTACACCACAACATTGTCTAACCTCGGGTTTTACGTGCGATATGACCAACTACCCACATTGAATCCTATTGTTTGCAGCCACTGGATTTGCCGGGTGGTTCCGGGCAGATTTACACTGCAAACTCAACCCAACCTCGAGTTGGCCATTTTCAAGTTTATCTAATTGTCATGCCCACATTCAAGTTTTCATGTCAAAATTCATGTTGAGTTTTCATGTCATGTTTCATGTCAAATCGCATCAATTTCATGTCCATATCCTTCAAGTTATAACAACATTCATGTTTAAAGTTCAAAGTCAATTCAGGTTTTACCTAGTCTACCCAAATCATATTCTCATCGTACGTAAGCTCAAATCGATACAAATAAATCTAATTAGGGAATAACATAAAAAGGATGGGTATAAGGTGGCAAAAGTGATTACTAACATAGCATGGTATGACTTGAAATAAAAGATTATAACATTACTGGCATATGGAATATTGGCCTCAAACATAAAGATTCCAAATCTAGCAAAATAAGGTACTAGTCAAGATAACAGTTGTCATAAGGTGATAGTATAGTCATGGTAACGATTGACATAAGGTGATAGTATAGTCATGGTAATGATTGACATAAGGTGATAGTCATAAACTTGTGACTGATGGCAGATTCAACATGATAATATGAGGGGTTTTCTTTTTGATTTACAACATGAATAGGCCCCAAATCAATGTCACAATATATCCAAAAGTCAAGATCCAGGATGAACAAGAATGGATGTAAAACAGTCATCATACATAGGTCCAATTTCAATTTACATCGTATTCATATTACATTTACAGTTTAAATCTAATAATAACTGGGGCTTACAGATCGTGGTTCGAGAATTAGAAAAAGAGAGTCGATGTTGAATCTTTATATGCTTAGTCAAGTCCTAATAGAAATCCCCAAATCAGCAATTCCTTTAACGCAGTCTCAACGTAGAAGAAGCAGTCCCTTTCTCAAACTTTTCAACCAGAATTAGAGCAGCATAAGGTCAGAAAGAATTTTGTGTAGACAGACTGGTGTTAGGGGTTGTATTTATAGGATCAGTTCAACGAATGTAGACAGAAACGAGGCCAAATACATCAAAGTGAATCCAGCTTCAAAAATGGGCTCGGGTACCAGGTCGACCCCCAGGTCGACACTATGGTCGACCTGGTCCTGGGTAGGTCGACTACATAGTCGACCCCTAGGTCGACCTGGTCCTAGGCGGGAAATTTCCCGCCCAGTCCATTCTGATGTTTGAATTTCGAATTTTGAATTCGATTTGAGCTGTTTTGAACTTGAAAACTTCGAGAACTTCGGAAGGTCATAACCTGGCCATACAGATTCCAATTTTCGAAAACTCGGACTCGTTTCCAAGCAGAATTTCGAGACGAACGCAATGGAGTAACCCGTTTCCCTTGATTCTTATTTTAAAAATTAAATCTTCCTTGGTTTATGGTTATTACGCGTTATAAAAATACGGGTTGTTACATTCTCCCCCGCTTAAAGGATTTCGTCCCCAAAATCTCTGAGTTAGGGAGAATATACCCTACCATCCATCTACTCAAAGCATCATCCACAGGCAACCATTGTCCTTAAAAGATTTCTAGTGCTGTATGAACATATGCAGAAAGTGTGAGTATATGTACTTATCTAATGCAAAAGATTAGGCGGTTACTGATTCAGTAAACCTCCTTAATGCAAAATATGTCAGTGCAATGAATCCAACGTGTATGCAAATTCCTAACAAAGTTTATAATCCCTACATGAGTGCACAAACATTCATTCATATGAAACATCCAAGTGATAGAATAACAAGTTTCATCCATGTAAAAGTATAAGCACTATGCATATGCAACATGAAAATGTGACTGAGCCGATCTAGTGCCTAATGTGTGTCATGCATCCACTAGCAACCACTTGCAACCACTTGCAAACATCAACCATAACATATTTCAATCACATGTTTACATCCATATGGTTCTATCTAAGGTTCTCAAGATAAAATCGAGAAGATAACAAGACAAACGTAGATAGTAGAACCATGATACGAAAAAGGTTTTCAAGTTTATAGGATAAAGAGATCGATAATGTACCCTCAAAAAGAAATGGGTAAAGCGCGCATATTTTCTCTTCGGTTTCCCAAGTTGCGTCTTCTTGGGCTTCACTCCACTGCACTTTAACTAGCTTGACTTCTCGATTACTTAGCTTCTTAATCTCCGTTCCTAAGATACAAATTGGAACTCGCCTCAATGTTGCTTCTTTTTCCACTTCTACGTCTTCAAGGATGCTTGGCTCAACCACTTCGGCTGACTCATGCAAGCACTTCCGGAGATGTGAGACGTGAAAGACATTGTGCACCCCAGCCAGCTTCTCGGGTAAGTCTACCTTATAGGCCATCCGTCCAATCCTCTCAGTGATAGGGAACGGTCCTACGAACCTTGGTGTTAGCTTTCCAACTGCTCCAAAATGAACTGCATTGCGTAACGGAGAAACTTTTACAAAGACCATATCTCCGACTTCGAACTATAGGTCTGTCCTTCTCTTGTCCGCATAAGATTTCTATCTATCTTGGGCCATTTTCATCCGTCTTCGTATCAACTCAATCTTCTCAGAAGTGTCCCTTATCATGTCGGGCCCAAGTATAAGTCTGTCTATCGTCTCCCACCAACAAGTTGGCGATTTGCATGGTCTTCCATACAGGGCTTCGAATGGTGCCATTCCGATGCTAGCTTGGTAACTATTATTATATGCAAACTCTACGAGAGGAAGATGGTCTTCCCAAGTTCCACCAAAGTCAGGAATGCATAGCCTCAGGAGATCTTCTAGTGCCCTATTTACCCTTTCGGTTTGTCCATCCGTCTGTGGGTGATAGGCCGTGCTTAAACTCAGTCGTGTACCCATTGCTTCTTGCAGACTATTCCAAAACCGGCTAGTGAAAATCAGGTCACAATCACTAACTATACTAGAAGTAACTCCATGCAACCGTACTATCTCTCGAAGGTAAATAGACGCTAGCCATGACGCGGTCCTCTTGCTTTTCACGGGAATGAAGTGAGCACTTTTTGTGAGTCTATCAACTATGACCCATATGCTAGTATTTCCCTTCCTTGAACTAGGCAGCCCATCCATGAAATCCATCAAGATACTCCCCTATTTCCATTGCGGAACCTCCAAAGGATGTAATAGGCCATCGGGCTTCTTCGACTCGGCCTTTACTTGTTGGCACACCATGCACTTCGAGACGAACTCTGCCACGTCCTTTTTCATTCCAGTCCAAAAGAAAATGTGTTTCATATCCCTGTACATCCTATCCCCTCCGGGATGTATAGTCATCTTCGAGTGATGCGCCTCTTCGAGAACTCTCCTTACTAAGTCTCCAACTTGTGGGACACATAGCCTTCCATCGTGCCTTACCCATCCCTTGTCATCTATGGCATACCTACTGAGGTGACTTGACGTCTCACCGCTAATCAGCTTGTCCATGATTTTGACTATCTGTGGGTCTTCCTTCTGTGAAGTCCCTACTTGATCTAGAAGTGTAGGTCTTAAATCAAGAGATGCTAACGTAGCAGTCAATGACTCAATAGCAGGTGTAAAATCAAAGGTTGCTATAAACTCAAGGCTTTTCATTTCAACAAACAAGGGGCTCAAAGTCAGCCTTTTTCTACTTAGCACGTCCGCCACCACGTTACCCTTGCCAGGGGTATAAGCTATATTGAAGTCATATGATGCCAAGAACTCCATCCACTGTTGTTGTCTCAGATTCAAGTCTTTCTGCGAGAAGAGGTACTTAAGCGATTTATGGTCGGTATACAGCTCGAACCTCTCCCCTAAAAGATAATAGCGCCAAGCTTTTAGTGCAAAAACAACCGCGACCAACTCCAAGTCATGCGTGGGATATTTTTTCTCATGAACTTTAAGTTGTCTGCCCCCGTAGCATATTACTCTTCCTTCTTACATTAGGACAGCGCCTAATCCCGTGCCACATGCATCTGTGTACACGGTAAACATCTTACCTCCATCGGGTAATGCCAGAACTGGAGTTGTGGTGAGGGCTCTCTTAAGTTTATGAAAAGCAAGGTCACACTCTATGTCCCATACAAAAGCTAGGTTCTTCTTTGTTAACTTAGTAAGAGGGGCTGAAATCTAAGCGAAGTCCTTAATGAACTTCCTGTAGTGGCCCGCCAAACCGAGAAAGCTCCTCACCTCTGTTGCATTCTTAGGAATCTTCCAGTCCTGTACCACAACTACCTTTGCGGGGTCCACGGCTATGCCTTGCTTAGAAACTACATGTCCAAGGAACCGAACTTCCTTCCTCCAAAAATGGCATTTGGAGAACTTAGCCTTTAACTAGTGTGCTCTAAGCGTTTCCATGACTCCCTTGAGATGTCTAGCATGCTCTTCTTCATCTTTTGAGAAGATCAAAATATCATCCATGAAAACTACCACAAACTTGTTAAGGAACTCCCGAAACACCCTACTCATTAAATCTACAAAGTACGCGGGTGCATTCGTTAACCCAAATGGCATGACAAGCCATTCAAAGAACCCATCTGGAGTCCTAAATGCAGTTTTGTCAATGCTATCCTCAGCCACTCTAAGATGATGGAATCGTGTGGCTAGATCGAGTTGAGAGAAAACAGATGCTCCCACAAGCTAGTCAAATAAATCATCAATTCTTGGCAGAGGGTGCCTATTCTTCTTTGTCAGTTTGTTTAATTCACGATAATATACGCACAGACGAAGCTATCTATCCGCTTTAGTAGCGAATACCACCGGAGCACCCCATTCAGAAATGCTTCGCCTTATGAAATTTTTCTCAAGCAACTCATTAACTTGTTTACTGAGCTCTCTTCTTTCTTGCGGGGCCATGTGCCTAACAAGCAATGAAACTGGCTGGCATTATCAACAAGATAAATTTGGAAGTCTATCTTGCGTTTAGGAGGTAACCCCCTCACTTCATCAAAGACATCTGGATATTCTCGGACCACTTTTACAGATTGTAAATTATCGTCGGACGAGTCAAGGGATTCAAGATAACACAACATGACCGGACCCTTAGGGTTACAAGAAATTTCAAGGGTATTACCAAGGCGAGTCATGAGCCTCACTACCCTGTTCACAATCAAGAATGGCTCCATAATCGGACAACCAATCCATACCTAGGATCAAACCGTACCCCATAAATCCGAGAACATAAGCATTACATGTGAATTCTATGCTTAAGATAGAGATCCTCAAATCCACACACATCATAGATAAATGGGCGGAGCCCCCAATTGGATTTGAAACTATAACGGGATCCTCAACCAGACTAGTACTTAGGTGCAGACTTTCAACAATATCAGAAGAAATAAAAGTATGCGATGCGCCAGAGTCAAATAAGGTTCGAACAGGAAAGTCAGAAATGTAAACAACGCTTTCTACAGAAATATTACTACCTCGGTCAGGAGTTGGAGTAGTGTTGAGAGCATGCAACTGCCCTCCAGAAGGTCCTGCTCGCTGGGTCTGCCCTTGCCCCTGCCCTTGCTTCTTAGGGCAATCCTTGCTGATGTGTCCAGTATCTACACAATGAAAGCATTCACCCAACTTCCTCTTCTTCTTTCCACAGTCTTTAGCTAGATGTCCAGTAATACCACAGAAGTTGCACTTCCTCGTCTCACGTGGTTTGTTGTTTCTCTTGTTATTCTTGTTATTCTTGTTGTTCCCCTTCTTGAAATCAGCTTTCTTATTCCGAGTCTCATTAGGCTTAACCTCCTTCTTGCTATTCTTGTCTTCCTCATGAAGCAGAGCCATATCCACCAAGCTTTCAAACGTCGCCCCCATGGGTATATGAGTTAGGGCCAAACTGTGTAGTGGCTCGTTCAATCCTCGAGCAAAGCGTACAGCCTTTTTCTAGGCTGTGTTGACCAAATCCAAACCGAACCGAGCAAGCTGATTAAACTTATTCACGTACTCCCTAACAGACATGTCCCCTTACTTGAGTGCTAGGAACCTCTCCATCTTAAGGTTCTCTTCTGCTGACGACAAGAATTTAAGCCCAAACCTCTCTCTAAAGTCTGCCCAAGTCTCAACTGGCCTGGTAGCGTTGGTGACTTCCCACCGAAATGCAGCTTCCTCTTTCAGCAACCATGCTGCTAACTGAACTTTCCTATGGTCCTCCATATCAAAGATAATGAACAAGTTTTTTGTCTCCTTTAACCAGTTTCATGCCTCAACAAAGGTTTCAGTTCCAATGAAGTTCTTGCCGCCCATTGCTTTAAAGTCTTTGCATATTTTGGCAAAGGCGGTACCAGGAGGAGGAGGAACCACAGCCACTGGGGGAGGAAGAGGAGGGATGTCTGCCGTGCCCGCGTCGTTGGCCCCAGCTTCTAAGTACCTTCGGAACCATCCAGGCACGGGTATTCCCTCAGGCAGGTTAAGATCAGCCATGTTGAAAAAAGGAAAGAAAAGATTCAAACGAAGAAACAAAGGAAAGTGCTAATGGCTTTTGGGGAATAGCCTTTTTTAAACATAAAACTTTTCTTGAAAAATGCTTCTTTATTAATGGTTTTGAAAATAGTTTCAGAAGGTTTTTAAAACTTTTTGCCCAGCCTGGTAACCTTCCGCTCTGATACCAAGTGTAACACCCCACCTCCGCTAGGGTCACTCATAAAGGGAATGCATTAGTTTTGGTGGAGTATTATCTAGGTAAACATACACAGAGATATCACAAGGCAGAACATAAATAAAGCATCGATAGAAATTAAAAACCAACTTTTTATTACTTTAAAGAAAAAGAGTCAAAACCTCATATATCCAAGGTATAAATTATTCCATTACATCAAGTTCCAAATAAAGAAGCATAAACTTAAGAGAACAAAAGTAAATTATTCCCCATAAGCCGAAGCAGCCATAGCATAGCCCAAGACCAAACCGTACATGAGCTGTCAGAAAGCAAGCTAAATCCAAGCTAAGAGCTAGTGTTTCCTCCCTGAGAACCTGAGGAGGGTGGAAGTAAGAAAATGAGGTGAAAGAAAAAGGGTCAGTCATAAAGACTGGTAAGCCCTAGTGACTTTCAGTATGAAAACTAGTAAAGGTAACATGATATGTGAAAACTGGAATTAAACATAAGGATGATAACAGAACTGGTGGGATAATTGAGATAACAGGATAAGTCAAGTCTAGCATCGCATATTCGAGATTCGCTGCACCAAGTGTACTAGTGTTCTAACCCATGTCAAGTATTAATCATGAAATGATTCCCTGGCCCAATATCATGAAGTGACCCATTACGGGGTCCTACGGTACGATCTACTAATCGATCGGCTCCCTACAAGTTCTAGCTCGTCATGTGTCTATGTCATACAGCCCTATCCAGAAATGTAGTTACCTGTGCAAGGTCCACCATAGGGTGTATCAAGTCCTATGGTGCCAACCACCGACACGAATCAAGCACGCACAGTGTAAATCTACGGGTGCATAATGCCTGCTTTTTCAACTCCGGACTACGTGCACGACCATAGTCCGCCTGAACCTACAATGGCGCACATACTCAGCCGTCGTTCTGGTCGCTTACAATCATCCCAGTAATCGTGCCCCACCCTGCCTAGTCCCAGGGTATCGTGATACATCTAAGTGGGTTACTGCTGAAAAGGACCGCGTAACTAGGGTTTCTAATGGGTTAAGTGTTGTCATTCAAATTCGTGACTTAACCCTATCCAAATCATGTATGAAGTTGGTTAAGTGTGTTCAAGCGGTTCATGACTTAACCTTATCAAACCATCGTGTCAAGTTGGTTAAGTATATTCAAGTGGTTCATGACTTAACCCTATCATGTGGCATTAACTCATTAGTGCACCCAACCTGTCACATTAGACTGACTGTTGTTGTCAATGGATTTGCCGGGCGGTTCCGGGAAGATTTACACCACAACATAGTCTAACCTTAGGTTTTACGTGCGATATGACCAACTACCCACATTGGATCCTATTGTTTGCAGCCACTGGATTTGCCGGGCGGTTCTGGGCAGATTTGCACTGCAAAGTCAACCCAACCTCGAGTTGGCCATTTTCAAGTTTATCTAATTGTCATGCCCACATTCAAGTTTTCATGTCAAAATTCATGTCGAGTTTTCATGTCATGTTTCATGTCAAATCGCGTCAATTTCATGTCCATATCCAGGTTCAAGTTGTAACAACGTTCATGTTTAAAGTTCAAAGTCAATTCAGGTTTTACCTATACTAGCCAAATCGTATTCCCAGCGTACGTAAGCTCGAATCGATAAAAATAAATCTAATTAGGGAATAAAATAAAAAGGATGGGTATAAGGTGGCAAAAGTGATTACTAACATAGCATGGTATGACTTGAAATAAAAGATTATAACATTACTGGCATATGGAATATTGGCCTTAAACATAAAGATTCCAAATCTAGCAAAATAAGGTACTAGTCAAGATAACAGTTGTCATAAGGTGATAGTATAGTCATGGTAACGATTGACATAAGGTGATAGTATAGTCATGGTAATGATTGACATAAGGTGATAGTCATAAACTTGTGACTAATGGCAGATTCAACATGATAATATGAGGGGTTTTCTTTTTGATTTACAACATGAATAGGCCCCAAATCAATGTCACAATATATCCAAAAGTCAAGATCCAGGATGAACAAGAATGGATGTAAAACAGTCATCATACATAGGTCCAATTTCAATTTACATCATATTCATATTACATTTACAGTTTAAATCTAAAAATAACTAGGGCTTAAAGATCGTGGTTCGAGAATTAGAGAAAGAGAGTCGATGTTGAATCTTTATATGCTTAGTCAAGTCCTAATAGAAATCCCCAAATCAGCAATTCCCTTAACGCAGTCTCAACGTAGAAGAAGTATTCCTTTTCTCAAACTTTTCAACCAGAATTAGAGCAGCATAAGGTCAGAAAGATGTTTGTGTAGAGAGACTGGTGTTAGGGGCTGTATTTATAGGGTCAGGTCAACGAATGTAGACAGAAACGAGGCCAAATACATCAAAGTGAATCCAGCTTCAAAAATGGGCTCGGGTACCAGGTCGACCCCCAGGTCGACACTATGGTCGACCCCCAGGTCGAGGGTTGGTCGACTACATAGTCGACCCCCAGGTCGACCTGGTCCTGGGCGGGAAATTTCCCGCCCAGTCCATTCTGAGGTTTGAATTTCGAATTTTGAATTCGAATTGAGCTGTTTTGAACTTGAAAACTTCTGAGAACTTCGAAAGGTCATAACTTGGTCATACGGACTTCGATTTTCGAAAACTCAGACTCATTTCCAAGCAGAATTTCGAGACGAACGCAGTGGCGTAACCCGTTTCCCTTGATTCTTATTTTAAAAATTAATTCTGCCTTGGTTTATGGTTATTACATGTTATAAAAATACGAGTTATTACAGTACTTGTACCAACTGAAATACAAATGCAAAATCAAGCACTACCAAAAACATAAATTAGGAAAACTTGAAGAAATACAACTGGATGCTTGCAGTGACAGAAAATGCAGTTTCTGGACCCAAAATCAAAGGTTTGTCACCTAAGGTTGTTAGCTCCCAACTTACCAACTGCCAATCAAATTCTAATTCAAATGTATGAAAGAAGTAGTGCCCGTCGCCATTTTTACAGCAATCTCCATAAGATCTGGTGTTTTAAATGAGAACCAGCAAAAGATACTTGGTTTCCACTTTCCACTACAACAAGGACATCAAACTACAACAAGGACAGTAATTTTTTTGTAAATCAGAACTAGAAAATAAAGGTAATAAAAGACAATAATTTTTTTGTATATATAGTTTAAGATTAAAAAAATTTGTATGCTACAACAAGGACATTGTTGGCTAGCTTTCTGACCAAGCCACCAAGGTTCACACACAAGAAGGAAATATGAAGCTTCACTCTCCTCAATCCCCTGAAGTTCGATTGCGGTCACTCACCCTACTACGGATCGCGATGCTATATCGGATCGCGACCACCTATGCGACCCGATCCACCCTTGTTAGCCCGATCCGATCCGAGCTGTATGAACCAGAAAATGAAGGCTCTGACTAATTCAACCACGATCCGAGAATGCTGGATCTCGCGACACCTGTCCACAACGGCTAATTTGACAATTTCTTCATTAAGCTACGAACCAGTACGAGATCCTCGGGATGTGTGCCACGTATGACCGCGATCCGCCTGAAGAAATCAGCTATAAATAGCCCAGAACTTGGCATTTTTGGGGATCTTTTGGCAATTGAGAGATCTGACTCCACCATTATCATATCTCCATTGTTTTTACTTAGAGTTATCCTGAAATTATTGAGAGAATTATAATTGTGAGAGGGAGATCGAGTGAAACTATTGATTGTACTTGCATTCAGCATATAATCAATTACATATAAAGTGGACGTAGGCTCGTTAACGCCGAACCACTATAAATTTCGTGTTCTTTTTCTGCTTTTTCTTTATATTCTAGTTATAATTCTTCGTAGATCAGAACAACTCGGGTGTTAGACCCAATTTTGGATCTAACATTTTGGTGCTTTCACTGAGAATGAATTTTTAGTACATTGGATTGTTGTTCCGTTGTTTGGATACTCAAGTCCGAAGAAAACAGTCCAAAACTCCACTGTTTCAGTTTTTGAAGGTTTCAGTGAAATTCAGATATCATGGTTGGAAAGAAGTCTAAGGAAGTACGAGCTTCGCAGGAGAACGAAGCTGAAAATGAAGCGATTGAAGAAAGTGTGCACGAGCAGCCCGAGGAGGAGGTCACGGGTCGCCGAGAGGAGGGGGCGAACCGATCCGTTGAGGGGATCGCGACCCAACCAGCTGAAGGAGTTGCCACACGCTACCATGTCCTCGTCTCGAATTGTCCCCATAACACTTCCACGATCCGATCCCAGCGGGGCGCTCCGAGCCATCGAGGTAAGGATCCCGTGATCCAAAAAGACAAGCAGACTACGACCCGACCCGGAAAGGAGGTTATGGCTCGATCCTCCCGTGCTGGCACATCTGCCCGACCTGGCACAAGCTCTTTATGTATAAGAGAGAATGTTGGCGACCAATTTGACCCTTCTGCCCCGACTACTGGAGGGGATCTCTCTGGCATTATTGACATGTGGGAGAGATTATTCGACGAGTTAGCTGCTCAGCGGCAAGAGAGTTCAGTATTGCGACAGAATCTGACTGCTATGGACAGGCGAATTGACGACCTCATAAGGCAGAGGGTTTCCTCACCAACCCGTCTTCCTTCCCCGGAACACACATCCTCGTCTGAGGAGCCCTGGAGAAACTGATGTTGGCCTCCACTAGAAAGAGCTAAGATCATAGAGCAACTTCGATCTCGGAAAGAAGAAGTGCTTAACATGGGAACCAGCAATCGTAACTTGAATGATCCTGCTTTACCACTGAGGAATGGAAACGTGGTTGATCCTGCTCAGAATCGACCCAATCCCCCCGCTCATCGCTTAGTTGACCTCGGCAACAAGAGGCAAGGAAGCTCCGCCCGAATCCCAGACTTTGTAGCTGCATGTCAAAGAAATGCTGAAGAAGCCCATCGGGCAAGAAGTGCCGATCCTGAGTCCACCCTGACCCGGGAAGATGTTGAAGCAATGATCAGGGAAAACATAATAGCTAGCCGAGGGTGTAGGGATGAAGATTGGGGCATAGATCGCAGTCATACGCCTTTTACCGATGATATATTGGAGGTCACATTCCCGAGACTTTTTAATATGCCGATAATGAACCGCTATGCGGGCAAATTTAACCCAATCCAGCATCTGATGCAATATTCCTGGTCCATGAATGCCGCAGCAGCTATAGACGAGATAAAGTGTAAGGCATTCCCTATATTTCTGGAAGATATGGCATTAGTGTGGTTTACCCGCTTGCCAGCCCGGTCGATATCCAGTTTCAGGGAATTGAGTGAGAAGTTCGTGAACCAATTCCGCCTTCATGCTCAGAGATCTAAGAATGTGATTGAGCTGTCTCTTATTAAGCTGCGACCGGACGAAAGCTTAAGGTCGTACTTGGATCATTTTAATTGCAACCATAGAAGTTAAAGATCCACATGAGCAAACTGTGTTGATGGCCTTAATTGACGGTGTCGATAAGGATACCGAGTTTGGAAGATATCTGGCCGGCAAACCACCTCCGACTAGAGAAATATTTAATGAAAAAGCTAATGTCCGTTTACGATAGGAAGAGATATATGCTAATCGAAAAAGGAAGGCTACTGATAAGGAAGATATCCAGAGTAATGTGGCCATCAAGCAGACAGGAGATAGCTCAAGAAAGGTTGAAGTCAATGTGGGGAATAAAAATCAAGGAAATGGTCGCCAATCGGGAAACAATAATAGCAATAATCGGAAGAGAAACCGAGGAAATGATTCTCAGAGAAGATCTTGACCCAGGCCATTTGAGAATTTTACACCATTAAATAGTACATTGGAGAATATCTTCTTGGATACCTATAATGTCCTTCCGTACAAAAGGCCTCCCCCGAGAGAATCGACAGACAAAGAGCGCGAAACCGGAAAGTTCTGTCTATTTCACCAAATCCATAGTCATTCCACAAATGAATGCCGTCATCTGAGAGACTTGGTCGAGAGGATACTCCGAGAAGGAAAATTCGATGAGTACAGGGTCACACCCAGAGACGGGGGCAAGCCGCATCTGCCCCAAACCAAAATCAAAACCAGAATCAAAATCAGAGCTAGCCAACTCCCCGACTGACTGCTCAGCAAAAAGGGAAGAACATCGTTATTAACACCATAGTAGGAGGGCTTCATCTGGCTGGGCATAGCTTTAGGGCAATGGACCAGTATGTCAATGCAGCTAAACAACCCCTAATGGCAGGAGAAAGCAGTAACCCTGAGGACATTGCTCCAGTCAATGACTGATGACATCATCTTTCACGATAGAGATAGCATTGGCATTCACTCCCCAACCGAAGATCCACTAGTAATCATAGCCGCAATCGGCCCAGCCATAGTCCATAAAGTTTTGGTAGATAACGGAAGCTCAGTCAACATTTTGTTCAAGAAAACGTTTGACCAAATGAAACTTGAGCCGAAAGATTTAAAACCATGCGAAGGGTGGATACGTAGATTCAATGGAGCCTCAACTGCTCCAATGGGATATGTAGAGTTGTCGGTAACCCTTGGGGAACGGGAGCGCTAAAGAGTAAGAATCCTTCCTTTTGTGGTTCTGCATGTCGAATCCCCATACAACGCATTTCTAGGTCGACCGGCCGTAGCAAAGTTCAGGGCTTGTATAGCCCCTTGGTGTTTATTAATGAAGTTCCCGACTGAAGATGGTATAGGTATAATAAGAGGAGATCAAGTCGTGGCCCGAGCATGCTACATTGCAGAGTTGAAGATGCTCTGCAAAGGAAAAGATGTAAAGACCCAAGGTGCTTCCTCCCTGGCAAGGGAGGAAATGTTATAGCAACTAAAGAAAATAACTATGGGAGAGTCGCCCAGAGAACTGCCTAAGGACATAGATCCCAGAGAGGACGAAGAGCCTGGGGGCAGAATGGCGACTCCCAATGAAACAACTGTGGATATTCCAATCGATGATGGAGACCCAGAGAAGGTCCTGAAGATTGGATCCCAGTTAGACCCTATTCGAGCCGGAGAGCTAACGGATTTCTTGAAAGCCAATTTAGATGTATTCGCTTGGACCCACTCGGATATGTGTGGGATATCTCCTTCAATCATGAGTCATTCGCTAAGCATCAACCCGAAGCATCCTTCTGTCAAATAGAAAAGGCGAATGCTTGGCCCGGAGAGGTCAGCTGCTTTGAAAGAGGAAGTTGAGAAATTGAGAAGTAATGGGTTCATTAGGGACTCAACATATCCAGATTGGATTTCCAACCCGGTCTTGGTTAAAAAGGCCAATGGAAAGTGGCGCACCTATATTGACTTCTCGGACCTGAATAATGCTTGCCCAAAGGACAGTTTTCCGTTGCCAAGAATTGACCAGCTGGTGGATTCGATAGCTGGCCATGAACTCCTCTCTTTCATGGATTCTTATTCGGGGTACAATCAGATCCCTATGCACGTCCCCGATCAAGAACACACGCTTCATTACAGATTTGGGATTGTATTACTATGTAGTGATGCCTTTTGGCTTGAAGAACGCCGGCGCTACATATCAGCGATAGGTCAATAGGATGTTTTATAACCAGATTGGGAAGACGATGGAGGTTGATGTCGATGACATGTTAGTGAACTCCAAACAATCATCCGACCATACTGCCGATTTAGAAGAAATGTTTGAAATTCTCCGGAAGTATGGAATGAAATTGAACCCTTTGAAATGTTCATTTGGGGTAGCATTGGGAATTGTTTTAGGATTTATCGTCAATTCGCGTGGGATCGAGATTAATCCAGATCAGATCGCAGCAATCCGGAATATTCAGAAACCTAGATAGATTAAAGATGTGCAAAGCCTCGCAGGGAAAGTAGCAGCATTAAGTAGATTTATCTCCAAAGCTACAGATAAGTGTATCCCGTTCTTCGAATTAATAAAGCGAGGAAAGCGCAACTTCGAATGGACCCCTAATTGTGTTGAAGCATTCCAGATTCTCTTGAATCATTTACAAAAACCCCCAATTTTGTCTAAACCCGTAGATCATGAAGAACTATTCGAATATTTAGCGGTGTCATCTAATGCGATCAGTTCGGCTTTTGTTAGAGAAGAAGATAAGGTGCAAAGACCAGTATATTATGTGAGTAGGAAGTTGGCGGCAGCTGAACGAAATTATCCAAGGATAGAAAAGCTTGCGTACAGTTTGTTGATTGCATCAAGGAAGCTTCGCCACTATTTTCAAGCTCACTCGATTACTATATACACTGATCACCCGTTAAAGCAAGTTCTTCAAAGGCCAGAGGCTTCGGGAAGATTACTTAAGTGGAACATTGAACTAAGTCAGTTCGATTTGAATTTTCAACCCCGGCGATCAATAAGGGGGCAAGTGCTGGCAGACTTCATAGCAGAGTTTACCATCCCAGAAGATGACATAATAAGCGAAGAAGTTGATCCGCTAAGGCTACTCCTCGATCCCAATGCCTGGAAGTTGTTCACTGACGGAGCAAAGAACGATAGACGATCTGGTGCCGGAGTGGTGCTCGAAACTCCAGAAAAACAGCCGATATACTATGCTCTCAGATTGGAGTTCTGCGCCACTAACAATGACTAAGAATATGAATCCCTAATTGCTGGTTTGAAACTCGCAAAGGAGTTGAAGATTCCGAAGTTAGACATCTTTTGCGACTCCAAAATAGTTGTGCACCAGGTCAAAGGAAAATTCCAGGCCAAAAGTCCTGGGATGATATCATATTTAGAAAAAGTGAAAAATTTGCTGGATGGTTTTGACCCTCACACTATATCCCACATTCCTCGAGCAGAGAACCAAAAAGCAGATAAATTGGCAAAAATGGCCAGTTCTGATAGTGTAACACCCCACACCCGCTTAGGTCACTCACTAAGGGAATGCCTTAACTTTGGTGGAGTATTTTAAGTGAATATATAACAGAAAAATTACAACAAGACAGATATAAATAATACTTGAAATCTAAAACATCATTTCATTGCAGCAGAAGATAAACATGTTTGGTTACATATCAAAACCAACTAAAACAAGAGTCAAGTACTAAATATCCATCCTGATAAAACATAAGTACATAATCCCACTACATAACTAATAGCCATAATAGAAAAGATAAGCTGGGCTTTACATCACGGTCCAAGCTCCAAAAGATAGATAAGCGATCTGATCAAAGCCCACTAGTACTAGGCCCAACCTGAGGACCTGAGGGGAAAAAGATAAAAACAACGGGGTCAGACATAAGTCTGAGTGAGCCCTATAACTTTAACAATACAATCATTAAAGTAATTAGAGTATGATATAAACTTGGTACGGTGATGACTGGGGATAAATGACTACACTAAGCAGCCAACTAGACATAGGATGAACCAAGATATCGGTAAAGACGCATCTACCCACCCAAGGGTAATTACTAACTGCACCACACCAGTCATTCCTACTTAAAGGTTGATCCCACCCAAGGACTTAGAAAATTTACCCAGTAGTTTCGTGTACCCCTAGCTGACTACATAGGTGCCGTCTGCCCCTATCTCCACTAGGTGTACCCACTACTCTCCAAGCGATCAGGTCCCTACCGTAGATACCCGTGCTGGCCCCACAATGGGGTGTATCACTCCCCAAAGTGGCAACCCGATACAACCAATGGTGCACGGCTTATACCTACACGATGCAACAACGTCTTTCCTACCAGCCCGGGTCCACACACGCATATGAAACCCGTTGGACTTGGGTTGCCACCGCTAACCCGTTTTGGCCTCTTATAGTCAAGCCCAGTACGCGTGTCCCGTCCTCGACATGGGTCGAGCCCAATAAGATACATATGGGTTACTGGTTGAAATGGGCCCCCACAAGCTACCCACCTAAGCTTGTGTCTTTTTCTAGTGCATCCCACTTAACCCTTTAATCATGTTTAATTACATGTTTCCACTTGGTTAAGTATTCTAATCGTATTTTCTATTGCCACCCAAGGCAACCCACTAGATTTACTCATGCCACCCAAGGCACTTACTTGATTTCCACATGCCACCCAAGGCACCCACTTAACCGCTCATGCCTCACTACATGCTTATCTGGTTAAGTGTTTCTTTATTGATTAAGAACGTAACCGTTGTAAAGACCTCTCACATTAGACTATCTTTTATGGCTGCTGGATTTACCGGTCGGGTCCAGGCAGCCTTATGCCATAACCGAGTCTAACCTCGTGTCTTTACACTTGTCACGTATTTAGTTTATACCTAAGACCTCTCACATTGGGCCAATCATTTGTAGCCGCTGGATTTGCCGGTCGGTTCCGGGCAGTCTTATGCTACAAAAGGGTCCAACCTCGTGTCTTAGTCGATTAATTACACCTAATTAATCACACCCATAATTTGTATTAATTATCCCTAATTAATTACAAATTTAACGATGTACATAATTGACTCAATTATGTCCATCCACTTTATGGTATGCATAATCATACCAACTTCACACCACTTCATTAACATGAATATTAACCCCATCGTTCCCCACGTAATTCGCTAACATGACATACTTAAAAGGGAAGATTCATCTCACATACAATGGGTTCAACTTGCATAACATTAGCATCAACATGGGTTTTAAAGGTGTCAACATGCATATAGCATCAAACCCAACTAGCATAAATAATCAACCCAAACTTGCATGAATCACATATGTCATAAAGAGGGTAACTTGCATAAGTTATTTATGTCATACAAAGGGGTAAACTTGCATATGTATGTATGACATACTAAGGGGTTAACTTGTAGATGTATGCATATCATACAAAGGTGTAAACTTGCACATGTTACTTGCATATAATCAAACACCAAACTTGCATAACATGTCATATATGAACTTGCATACAATCAAACACCAAACTTGCATAACATATCATATATGAACTTGCATATAATCAAACACCAAACTTGCATAACATATCATATATGAACTTGCATATAATCAAACACCAAACTTGCATAACATATCATATATGAACTTGCATATAATCAAACACCAAACTTGCATAACATGGTGTCATAATGGATCAATGTTTATCATAGCGATTTGCATAACTAGCATCATAAACACATAGCCTAAAACTTGCATAACTTGCATAACATCATGATCATATATCATATGACTTGCATAACTTGCACAACATCATGAACACATAGCATATGACTTGCATAACTTGCATAACACATAGCATATAACTTGCATAACTTGCATAACATCATTAACACATAGCATATGATAACATAACTTGCATTGATCCACATACATAACCATAACCTCCTTATATCCTACCATAATTAGTTTAGCAATTGCTTGCTAAAGGCATAGAAACTCACAACTTGTTGATTAGCACTTCAATGAAGAAGATTAAGTTTCTAGAGTTGATTAGAAGTTGATTTGAGAAGCTATCTTCCTCTTTAATTTGTTGGTGGCTCCTTCTAGTTGCATTTTGACGGCATAACGACGTTGTCTCCAATTTTAGTATGAACTAGGGTAGTCTTTGTAATGACCCGCACTGTCAGGGGTATTATAATTAATTTATTTAATTATATATATCGTGATGTAGTGAATTAAATAGAGGTTTAATTAAATAATATGGAATAATTAATTTAATTAAATAACTAAGTAATATATTTAATTCAGAAATAATCAAAATTTTTGGAAATCACAATATTCGATGAACGGGGTCGTCACTTAGATTCAATTCAACTTAGAGTTGAATTATATTGACGAATATATTCAATCGACGACAGTTTGAACGTATAATTTTATTATAATTAAAATCGAGCTTGAAATGGCGCTGCAGTTCGCTATTTGGCGATTTGAACTTTAACTGAATATACAAGGTTCATTTTAAATCGGATTTCTGTGAAATAAGAAACGTGTAGAGCTGGTGGAGTATATCTTTCTAGTGGAAGAGAAATATCGGGATTTCGTCGTGTAGATTTTGATGTATGTCCAAATCAAATTTTAGAAAAGTCGCTGTGGAATTCCTTTATAATTTATAAAGGAATTATTTATATTTTTAAAAAGGAAATTCAATATAAATCGAATATCGGGTTGACCCAGAAGTGAATATCGAGTTAGAAATTTATATAGGAATATTCTAGAGCTGTATGGTATTCCACTGTGAATATATATACGATAATATAAATTTATTTATATTTAATTTAATTATATTTAAATATATTTATATATTTAAATGGGTCATCCAGAGCTTTAAAAATAACCGGTTTTGCAAACGAAGTCGGAATTCGACGAAACCAGTTTCGTTAGGACCGTAATGTCGAACTCTAGCTACATGTCCAGTTTCGTGATTTTTGGGTATCGTATGTAATCACGAGAATTTTTAGAAGGCGAAAACGAATATATTAATATTAAAATAAAATATCTCAACAAAATATCTAACTTCCTCTCTCTATAAATAGCCACCAGCAAAATTCCTAAAACCTAATTTCAACTTCAGAAAACCCGCCGTCATGTTTCTCCAACCCAGTAAAGTGTTCGATCTTTCAAAAATAAAAAGAAACTCAAAGAAAAATGGCTAAAATTTCAAATCATATATAGATGAGATCGTGGTCACTTGCTCTTAGTTTCGGTGTGCTCTTGGTTGGGTTCGACGCAGTGTATGGACGATGGATTTTTGACCGTGGTGCCTAGGGTTGGCTGATTCATGGGTTTAAGGCATCGATGGGGGTTTCGAGTGTTAGAAATAAGATCAAGGAAGGATTCCGCGTCTGGTGTGTGAACTTGGAAGGATTCGGGGAAGATAGTTGTCGATGTCTGCACTGTATTGCGTGAGTAGGGGGGGTTCGACGCATACCAGTTGGAGCCAACGAGTTCGGAGAAATGGGTATAGGGAGGAGCGGTTTTCGAAGAGGTAAAGAATGGAACTTGTCTCAAGGAGAACGGGGGTGAACGGAAGGAGGGAATGGCGGTCAACGTTTGGCCATTTGCACTGATAGTTGGATACTGGAGTTCGTAAAAATCATTTGGGGAAGACGGTTTTATTTGTGGAGCGGGTGGGCTTGTGAGGGGAGTTGGGCCGGGAAAGGGAAGGTGAAAGCCCAACTATTAAATAAACTTATGTTTTGTTATTAATTGAATTGTATATTTAACTTGTTAACGCGATATCTTCTTCATACGTTATCAGTTTTTCGAACGGTTGGATCCGTTAGGATCGTATGGACGGGAGCAACACAATGGGACTGACCGCGAGTCAATCTGAGCTCGTTACAATTTATGGTGAAATAAATTGTCCGTCTAAATCAAAGACAGTTAATTGTTTTTAACGATAACGGTCCAATGTGAGTAAAACTCACCAACTCTGAACAGTTTTATTTCTATAATGTATTTTTACAACTGTTAATCATCTGTTGATTGCTGTGTGTTGGTTGATTTGATTGAATTGCTAGTCAGTTAGTTGAATTTCTATATTGATTCTGTTTATCAGAATATATCATATGGAATTGCGAGTGATGTAAATTTTATTGTGTAACATCTGTGGATGCAGGAGAACAGGCTGGAGGAATCCGACTGGATTCCTCAACAGTTATTTTATTATTTTTCATATATTGTTATATGATGTGATATAAAATCTGTGGGCGATTATATGTGCTTGGACGATATTGAACATCGTGATTTGATATGATTGAATGCCATAACATGCCGAAATGTTGATAAGGGGATTTTCAAAGTGATATTGAAAATAGCATATTTATAAAATGGGATATTTATAAATAAGAGATATTTATAAAGTGGAATATTTATAAATAAGAAATGTTTATAAATTGGAATATTTATAAATAGGAGATATTTGAAAAGGAAATAAATTCAAAACATTTCTTTTTGAATGGAAAGGCCTGTGTGGCGAGTTTGGGGATTTTCCCGATGCTCCCGATACAAAGGAGGTTATGGCGAATTTTCCCGGGAATTTAAGGAGTTAGAATATTTCAAGAATAAATTTGAAAAGGAAATATTTGTAAACCATTTACAAATAGAATTGAAAAGGGAACATTATAAAAAGGAAATCATTTTTAAAGTGTAGAACCGTTATTTAAAAGTAAATCTTTTCAAATGAATAAAACGTTGTTAAAAAGGAAATCTTTATAAAGTGAATAAAGTAAATCGAATATGGTATTCGAAAGGAGAAATCGAATATGGTATTCGAAGTTAGTTAATCGAATATAGACATTCGAAAGGAGTTAATCGAATATGGTATTCGAAGTTAGTTAATCAAATATAGACATTCGAAAGGAGTTAATCGAATATGGTATTCGAAGTTAGTTAATCGAATATAGATATTCGAAAGGAGTTAATCGAATATGGTATTCGAAGTTAGTTAATCGAATATGGTATTCGAAGTTAGTTAATCGAATATAGACATTCGAAAGGAGAAATCGAATATGGCATTCGAAGTTAGTTAATCGAATATTAGTTATTCGAAAAGAGTTAATCGAATATGGTATTCGAAGTTAGTTAATCGAATATGGTATTCGAAGTTAGTTAATCGAATATGGTATTCGAAGTTAGTTAATCGAATATGGTATTCGAAGTTAGTTAATCGAATATAGACATTCAAAAGGAGTTAATCGAATATGGTATTCGAAGTTAGTTAATCGAATATGGTATTCGAAGTTAGTTAATCGAATATAGACATTCGAAAGGAGTTATTCGAATATGGTATTCGAAAGTTAGTTAATCGAATATGTTATTCGAAAGGGGTTAGTCAAGTCGAGTTAGTCAAATAGAGTTAACCAGTTAGAGTTAATCAGTTAGAGTTAACCAGTAGAGTTAATCAGTTAGAGTCAACCACTAGAGTTAGTCAAGTGTAGTTATTTGAGTTAGAGTTAGTCAAATATAGTTATTCAGGATAAGTTGCCATCTCGTACGACTGCTAGCGTAATTCGCACGGCGGTTGGATGTTTCCTAAGGGAGTCAGGCGTAACCATTGTGATCGCTGCGATCTAGAGTCAAACGAATGGAGTTAAATCGAATATTAGTTATTCGATAGGAGTTAATCAAGTTGAGTTAATTAAACCAAGTTAGTCGAGCCTAGTTAACCGAATCGAATCAGTCGAACCAAGTAAGTTAAGATAGTCGAGTTAGTCGAGTTAAGTTCGTCGAGTTAAATTAATCGATGTTAGTTTCATCGAAAGGAGTTATCGATGTTAGTTTCATCGAAAGGAGTTATCGATGTTAGTTTCATCGAAAGGAGTTATCGATGTTAGTTTCATCGAAAGGAGTTATCGATGTTAGTTTCATCGGAAGGAGTTGTCGATTATAGTTTAATCGAAGTGAGATTTTCAAATATGAGATATTTGAAAGGAAGAGAGTTATCGAATATTAGTTATTCGAAGAGAGATTATCGAATATCGTTTATTCGAGAAGGAGTTAATCGAATATAGGTTATTCGAAGAAGAGTTAATCAAATAGAGATTTCTCGAAGAGAGTTAATCGGCAAATTTGATTATATCGAATTCGGGAAAGTACTTATACTTTTCCAGTGTTTAAATAGAGATTTATTTATTTATAAATAAATAAGTGTTAGGTTAATTATTCACTAATAAGAATAGAAGTTATAATTAAAGTTAGATAATTCGAAAGTAGGGATTATAACGTTATCGTTATAACCAATGTTTTAAATATAGAAGTGGATTAGTAAAATAGAATCCGAGAAAGGCGTAAAGAAGTTGTTAAAGATTAAAAGATAAACTTTGACCATTTTGAAGTTATAACGTTGTTCAGTTAAGGTCTGAGAGGTAATTATACCCCAACTTGAGTGACTTCCTTCTTAACTAAGAAATGGTAAGGTTTGATCGTAAAGGAGTTTTGGAAATGTTTTCCAAACGAGAATCAGAAATGTTTTTTGATAAAAGAAAATAAGAATTTAGAATATAGGGAAACAGGAGATAAGTAAATAAATGAACTAAAGAGATTAATGTTAAATGATGTTTGTTCGATATAATTTCCATCTGGAAATAATATCGTTGTTTGCACACTTGTTTTTCTTTGATAGTTAACTCACAGACTATCAAAGTTTTGACCATTTTAACGTTGTTAATATGGAGAGACCGGTTGGATTATTATCCATAGAACCACTCTGTATTGGCATAAGCGTTGCGAATCATATATGCCAAAGATAATTGAAGACGGAGTAAAATGCAAGGGCTGTTGTATAAGTCTTAGATAATAGTGACTAAGATGGATATACGGAATAGTGCCTTCGGTTTGTCCAGTCCCAGGACAACTTGTATGGATGAAGGTCTGACAGAGTATATCCAATGGATCGCGTAAGTTGATCTGTTCAAACGTATTCACGTTTGGTGGCGGAGGAATTCGTTTCTCTTAGCTGTATACCCGTGTTATTTTTGGATAAGTCAATTTGTGATTTGGCGGGTATGCCGATGTGACATTCTAAGTGAATGAAGATGGATGTCTGACAGAGTATTTCCAGACGATTACGTACATTGATTTCTCCAACCGTACCAAGAGTGGAAGCGGAGAAGGAAACTTCTTTTAGCTGACACGTAATGTACTGTTGTAAAACGTCAATTAGTGATTTCGATGGATTTGACAATGTAGCATTCGAAGTGAATCTGATGTGATGATAAAGCGTAGCTTCTAGCCTCATCAACCGGTAAATGACAGAAATCGGGCAGGCAGCATGGCTAAGTCGGTCGCACCAAAGTAGGGTGTATAATCACCTATCTAGTGAATATTCGTTTGTTTCTTAAATCTATCAATGTTGTCCCATATATATATACGGGAAAGGTTGCTGATCCCAACCGTTGGTGATGTACATTCGATACACTCAAGCGAAATGAGTGGTCGTTCATGTGTGGCTGAGTTACAAGATGTTCTTGTTGAACTCCAGTGTATCGTTCCTAGAGTACACTGATCGGAAGGTGGCTCCATACCTTGTCATAGTTGGAAATCCATTACCCAATACGCGCTTGCGATTTTGATTATATACTATATATGTAGAACGTGAGATGAAAGCGTTTCTGCTAGTTGATATCTATTTGTACATAGACATTATTAAAATATCAAAAGGTTTTTGATATAAAGATATTTTGGATTCTCATAAGGGAAAAACTCGTTCCGTTCTGCGGCGTGGTCTTATGAGATATCGTTTACTTGTTCATGTACCTGTTTAAACTGTTTTACTCATACCAGTTCCATGACTGACCCGGAGTTTACTTTGTTGTTTTCCCTAAACTCTTGGGTGCCTAAATTTGTACGGGCAGTAAAGTAGTCGGGATTTAAAGATATACTTGAAGAGCTGGAGCAGGAGGCTTCTGGATCATATAGCTATAGTTATTTCCGTTGTGTTGTAAGTGCTGTACTCTGATAAGTGCTATTGTATACATAACTGTTATATTTCAAAGTTATGTTATCTATTATATGTTATTCGTTCCGCTGTGAGGTTCGTGTTACTCTGATGTTGTGTTCTTCTTCTTCTTCTATTCTAAGTTTCTATCTTATCTATTCGCACCTTCTAATTTCTTTCATTAATTACCGAGATTTTTCGATGTTTTGGTTATCGACATCGAGCTTATGTCGATAACCAAAGTCGCTCAAAATCTGGGTCATTACAGTTGGTATCAGAGCTTAAGTTAAGAATTAGTTGGCTCTGTGGCGTGACTCGGTAGAGATAGGGTTAGTAAAACCCTAGATTGAGTTTGAGTGTATATATACGAGTGCGTATTTGTATTTGATATAAAAATGGTTTTATATTGTGGAGATTCATTGGCTGAGTTGTTTATGAGTTCTGGTCGATCAGTTTGATCCACTGTATCGGTAGGAGTTACTAAACACTTGAATATGATGGGTCGTCACGATATGTTTTGAAAAGAGGGTAAATTAAAATATGTTTACCCAAGGTATATCTTGATATAGAGAAGATATATATATCAAAAATTATAATATATTGGATATATTGGTTGTTATTATAATCGAGTAAGATTATAAATTAAAGGGTTATGTAAATAACCAACCAGGATTCATATAAGTGAAATACGTGAAATCAGATGAGTTAAATATGAAATTTAAATCAGGATTTGGAATTAAAATAAGGAAATTTTAAGTTCCTGGGAGATTTTGAAATGTTTTCAAAATGGAAGTATTTAGTAATGGTTTTGAAAATGATATAGTATTGAAATCACTTGGGTCGCTGGAAAATAATTCCGATGATGACTGCGCAGTATCATCGGTGTGATTTTCGAGTTCTAAGTGGTGGATTACTACCAGAGATTTTGATTTGAATTGTTTTGAGAAAACAAGTTGTTTAGAAAATTCAAAGGTTTTGAATTGGCAGTATGATTTCAAATTGATTTGAAATAAAACCGGGAATTTAAGTTCTAGAAATTAAAATTTAACTAATGAAGTTAAATAAAATGAGATGGTAAAAATAAATTGAAATTTAACTTGAACATAGTTAAATAGAATTGAATTGGATTAGAGAATAATCTGTTATGGAATTGGGTTGATGAGTCAATAATTTGGAATTTGATATTGGGGTTCGAATGAAAATTCGATTTGGATTTGAGGATATGAACTGATTAGAATTTGATTGAGATAACACTGGTATATGCTGAGTTGATAGCATATGGAAGTGATAGAGTTGATATGCCCAACAAAAAGGTACCAGTTTATAGTATATATGGATATGAGATTTATGAGCCGAATTGGCAAGCCGCTTGGCTGTTTGATTTTCTTTTGGGTTAAAGATGGCCCAGTGAGGCGAGTTGGAGTTTGAGTTATTCAGTACAAAGGAGGTGCTGGCGAAATTTTTCGAAAGTTTAAAGTGTTAGAAAATTTTCAGATTTTTTTGAAAATTTTAGTTAGCCGGAATAAATAAATATTTTAGTCGATATTAATTGGTTCAGTTGGAATCAGAAATAAGGGGTAAACAAATCTTAGGAATTCCAATAGATAGGTCGTCCTCTAACTTAGCAATTTCGAGGACGAAATTATTTTAAGTGGGGAAGAATGTAATGACCCGCACTGTCAGGTGTATTATAATTAATTTATTTAATTATATATATCCTGATGTTGTGAATTAAATAGAGGTTTAATTAAATAATATGGAATAATTAATTTAATTAAATAACTAAGTAATACATTTAATTCAGAAATAATCAAAAATTTTGGAAATCACAATATTCGATGAACGGGGTCGTCACTTAGATTCAATTCAACTTAGAGTTGAATTGTATTGACGAATAT
The DNA here is from genome assembly GCA_030737875.1 of Allium sativum. Classification (NCBI taxonomy): domain Eukaryota; kingdom Viridiplantae; phylum Streptophyta; class Magnoliopsida; order Asparagales; family Amaryllidaceae; genus Allium; species Allium sativum. Next base: position 614,798,249 of record CM060926.1, read on the forward strand.
ATTCAATCGACGACAGTTTGAACATATAATTTTATTATAATTAAAATCGAGCTTGAAATGGCGCTGTAGTTCGCTATTTGGCGATTTGAACTTCAACTGAATATACAAGGTTCATTTTAAATCGGATTTCTGTGAAATAAGAAACGTGTAGAGCTGGTGGAGTATATCTTTCTAGTGGAAGAGAAATATCGGGATTTCGTCGTGTAGATTTTGATGTATGTCCAAATCAAATTTTAGAAAAGTCGCTGTGGAATTCCTTTATAATTTATAAAGGAATTATTTATATTTTTAAAAAGGAAATTCAATATAAATCGAATATCGGGTTGACCCAGAAGTGAATATCGAGTTAGAAATTTATATAGGAATATTCTAGAGCTGTATGGTATTCCACTGTGAATATATATACGATAATATAAATTTATTTATATTTAATTTAATTATATTTAAATATATTTATATATTTAAATGGGTCATCCAGAGCTTTAAAAATAGCCGGTTTTGCAAACGAAGTCGGAATTCGACGAAACCAGTTTCGTTGGGACCGTAATGTCGAACTCTAGCTACATGTCCAGTTTCGTGATTTTTGGGTATCGTATGTAATCACGAGAATTTTTAGAAGGCGAAAACGAATATATTAATATTAAAATAAAATATCTCAACAAAATATCTAACTTCCTCTCTCTATAAATAGCCACCAGCAAAATTCCTAAAACCTAATTTCAACTTCAGAAAACCCGCCGTCATGTTTCTCCAACCCAGTAAAGTGTTCGATCTTTCAAAAATAAAAAGAAACTCAAAGAAAAATGGCTAAAATCTCAAATCATATATAGATGAGATCGTGGTCACTTGCTCTTAGTTTCGGTGTGCTCTTGGTTGGGTTCGACGTAGTGTATGGACGATGGATTTTTGACCGTGGTGCCTAGGGTTGGCTGATTCATGGGTTTAAGGCATCGATGGGGGTTTCGAGTGTTAGAAATAAGTTCAAGGAAGGATTCCGCGTCTGGTGTGTGAACTTGGAAGGATTCGGGGGAGATAGTTGTCGATGTCTGCACTGTATTGCGTGAGTAGGGGGGTTCGACGCATACCAGTTGGAGCCAACGAGTTCAGAGAAATGGGTATAGGGAGGAGCGGTTTTCGAAGAGGTAAAGAACGGAACTTGTCTCAAGGAGAACGGGGGTGAACGGAAGGAGGGAATGGCGGTCAACGTTTGGCCATTTGCACTGATAGTTGGATACTGGAGTTCGTAAAAATCATTTGGGGAAGACAGTTTTATTTGTGGAGCGGGTGGGCTTGTGAGGGGAGTTGGGCCGGGAAAGGGAAGGCGAAAGCCCAACTATTAAATAAACTTATGTTTTGTTATTAATTGAATTGTATATTTAACTTGTTAACGCGATATCTTCTTCATACGTTATCAGTTTTTCGAACGGTTGGATCCGTTAGGATCGTATGGACGGGAGCAACACAATGGGACTGACCGCGAGTCAATCTGAGCTCGTTACAATTTATGGTGAAATAAATTGTCCGTCTAAATCAAAGACAGTTAATTGTTTTTAACGATAACAGTCCAATGTGACTAAAACTCACCAACTCTGAACAGTTATATTTCTATAATGTATTTTTAGAACTGTTTATCATCTATTGATTGCTGTGTGTTGGTTGATTTGATTGAATTGCTAGTCAGTTAGTTGAATTTCTATATTGATTCTGTTTATCAGAATATATCATATGGAACTGCAAGTGATGTAAATTTTATTGTGTAACATCTGTGGATGCAGGAGAACAGGTTGGAGGATTCCGACTGGATTCCTCAACAGTTATTTTATTATTTTTCATATATTGTTATATGATGTGATATAAAATCTGTGGGCGATTATATGTGCTTGGACGATATTGAACATCGTGATTTGATATGATTGAATGCCATAACATGCCGAAATGTTGATAAGGGGATTTTCAAAGTGATATTGAAAATAGCATATTTATAAAATGGGATATTTATAAATAAGAGATATTTATAAAGTGGAATATTTATAAACAAGAAATGTTTATAAATTGGAATATTTATAAATAGGAGATATTTGAAAAGGAAATAAATTCAAAACATTTCTTTTTGAATGGAAAGGCCTGTGTGGCGAGTTTGGGGATTTTCCCGATGCTCCCGATACAAAGGAGGTTATGGCGAATTTTCCCGGGAATTTAAGGAGTTAGAATATTTTAAGAATAAATTTGAAAAGGAAATATTTGTAAACCATTTACAAATAGAATTGAAAAGGGAACATTATAAAAAGGAAATCATTTTTAAAGTGTAGAACCGTTATTTAAAAGTAAATCTTTTCAAATGAATAAAACGTTGTTAAAAAGGAAATCTTTATAAAGTGAATAAAGTAAATCGAATATGGTATTCGAAAGGAGAAATCGAATATGGTATTCGAAGTTAGTTAATCGAATATAGACATTCGAAAGGAGTTAATCGAATATGGTATTCGAAGTTAGTTAATCGAATATAGACATTCGAAAGGAGTTAATCGAATATGGTATTCGAAGTTAGTTAATCGAATATAGATATTCGAAAGGAGTTAATCGAATATGGTATTCGAAGTTAGTTAATCGAATATGGTATTCGAAGTTAGTTAATCGAATATAGACATTCGAAAGGAGAAATCGAATATGGCATTCGAAGTTAGTTAATCGAATATTAGTTATTCGAAAAGAGTTAATCGAATATGGTATTCGAAGTTAGTTAATCGAATATGGTATTCGAAGTTAGTTAATCGAATATGGTATTCGAAGTTAGTTAATCGAATATGGTATTCGAAGTTAGTTAATCGAATATAGACATTCCAAAGGAGTTAATCGAATATGGTATTCGAAGTTAGTTAATCGAATATGGTATTCGAAGTTAGTTAATCGAATATAGACATTCGAAAGGAGTTAATCGAATATGGTATTCGAAAGTTAGTTAATCGAATATGTTATTCGAAAGGGGTTAGTCAAGTCGAGTTAGTCAAATAGAGTTAACCAGTTAGAGTTAATCAGTTAGAGTTAACCAGTAGAGTTAATCAGTTAGAGTCAACCACTAGAGTTAGTCAAGTGTAGTTATTTGAGTTAGAGTTAGTCAAATATAGTTATTCAGGATAAGTTGCCATCTCGTACGACTGCTAGCGTAATTCGCAGGGCTGTAAATAGCCTACGGCGGTTGGATGTTTCCTGAGGGAGTCAGGCGTAACCATTGTGATCGCTGCGATCTAGAGTCAAACGAATGGAGTTAAATCGAATATTAGTTATTCGATAGGAGTTAATCAAGTTGAGTTAATTAAACCAAGTTAGTCGAGCCTAGTTAACCGAATCGAATCGGTCGAACCAAGTAAGTTAAGATAGTCGAGTTAGTCGAGTTAAGTTCGTCGAGTTAAATTAATCTATGTTAGTTTCATCGAAAGGAGTTATCGATGTTAGTTTCATCGAAAGGAGTTATCGATGTTAGTTTCATCGAAAGGAGTTATCGATGTTAGTTTCATCGGAAGGAGTTGTCGATTATAGTTTAATCGAAGTGAGATTTTCAAATATGAGATATTTGAAAGGAAGAGAGTTATCGAATATTAGTTATTCGAAGAGAGATTATTGAATATCGTTTATTCGAGAAGGAGTTAATCGAATATAGGTTATTCGAAGAAGAGTTAATCAAATAGAGATTTCTCGAAGAGAGTTAATCGGCAAATTTGATTATATCGAATTCGGGAAAGTACTTATACTTTTCCAGTGTTTAAATAGAGATTTATTTATTTATAAATAAATAAGTGTTAGGTTAATTATTCACTAATAAGAATAGAAGTTATAATTAAAGTTAGATAATTCAAAAGTAGGGATTATAACGTTATCGTTATAACCAATGTTTTAAATACAGAAGTGGATTAGTAAAATTGAATCCGAGAAAGGTGTAAAGAAGTTGCTAAAGATTAAAAGATAAACTTTGACCATTTTGAAGTTATAACGTTGTTCAGTTAAGGTCTGAGAGGTAATTATACCCCAACTTGAGTGACTTCCTTCTTAACTAAGAAATGGTAAGGTTTGATCGTAAAGGAGTTTTGGAAATGTTTTCCAAACGAGAATCAGAAATGTTTTCTGATAAAAGAAAATAAGAATTTAGAATATAGGGAAACAGGAGATAAGTAAATAAATGAACTAAAGAGATTAATGTTAAATGATGTTTGTTCGATATAATTTCCATCTGGAAATGATATCGTTGTTTGCACACTTGTTTTTCTTTGATAGTTAACTCACAGACTATCGAAGTTTTGACCATTTTAACGTTGTTAATATGGAGAGACTGGTTGGATTATTATCCATAGAACCACTCTGTATTGGCATAAACGTTGCGAATCATATGTGCCAAAGATAATTGAAGACGGAGTAAAATGCAAGGGCTGTTGTATAAGTCTTAGATAACAGTGACTAAGATGGATATACGGAATAGTGCCTTCGGTTTGTCCAGTCCCAGGACAACTTGTATGGACGAAGGTCTGACAGAGTATATCCAATGGATCGCGTAAGTTGATCTGTTCAAACGTATTCACGTTTGGTGGCGGAGGAATTCGTTTCTCTTAGCTGTATACCCGTGTTATTTTTGGATAAGTCAATTTGTTATTTGGCGGGTATGACGATGTGACATTCTAAGTGAATGAAGATGGATGTCTGACAGAGTATTTCCAGACGATTACGTACATTGATTTCTCCAACCGTACCAAGAGTGGAAGCGGAGAAGGAAACTTCTTTTAGCTGACACGTAATGTACTGTTGTAAAACTCAATTAGTGATTTCGATGGATTTGACAATGTATCATTCGAAGTGAATCTGATGTGATGATAAAGCGTAGCTTCTAGCCTCATCAACCGGTAAATGACAGAAATCGGGCAGGCAGCATGGCTAAGTCGGTCGCACCGAAGTAGGGTGTATAATCACCTATCTAGTGAATATTCGTTTTTTTCTTAAATCTATCAATGTTGTCCCATATATATACGGGAACGGTTGCTGATCCCAACCGTTGGTGATGTACATTCGATACACTCAAGCGAAATGAGTGGTCGGTCATGTGTGGCTGAGTTACAAGATGTTCTTGTTGAACTCCAGTGTATCGTTCCTAGAGTACACTGATCGGAAGGTGGCTCCATACCTTGTCATAGTTGGAAATCCATTACCCAATACGCGCTTGCGATTTTGATTGTATACTATATATGTAGAACGTTAGATGAAAGCGTTTCTGCTAGTTGATATCTATTTGTATATAGACATTATTAAAATATCAAAAGGTTTTTGATATAAAGATATTTTGGATTCTCATAAGGGAAAAACCCGTTCCGTTCTGCGGCGTGGTCTTATGAGATATCGTTTACTTGTTCGTATACCTGTTTAAACTGTTTTACTCATACAAGTCCCATGACTGACCTGGAGTTTACTTTGTTGTTTTCCCTAAACTCTTGGGTGCCTAAATTTGTACGGGCAGTCAAGTAGTCGGGATTTACAGATATACTTGAAGAGCTGGAGCAGGAGGCTTCTGGATCATATAGCTATAGTTATTTCCGCTGTGTTGTAAGTGTTGTACTCTGATAAGTGCTATTGTATACATAACTGTTATATTTCAAAGTTATGTTATCTATTATATGCTATTCGTTCCGCTGTGAGGTTCGTGTTACTCTGATGTTGTGTTCTTGTTCTTCTTCTTCTATTCTAAGTTTCTATCTTATCTATTCTCACCTTCTAATTTCTTTCATTAATTATCGGGATTTTTCGATGTTTTGGTTATCGACATCGAGCTTATGTCGATAACCAAAGTCGCTCAAAATCCGGGTCGTTACAGTCTTTGGGTGTATTTATAGATTAGGTAAGTGTTTTAGGCCATTAGATTAACCCTAAATCAGATTAGAGCCGTCAGATCTCGTCACTAGCCACCAAGCACAGCCCAAAAGCCAAAATGGTGCACCCAGGTCACACAGACCGACAGGGGGGGGTCGACCCCTTGGGGGGGGTCGACCCCTTGGGGGGGTCGACACCCATGTCGACCCCTGGGTCGACTCCCTCAGTCTGGCGGGAATTTTCCCGCCTCTTCTGAAACTTGAAATTTTTATATTTAAATCTGTTTTGAATTTTCTGAAAACTTGTTCGGCCCTTAACTAGGTCATACGGACTCCGATCTTCGCAAACTCGGACTCTATTTCGCGTATTTTTCCGAGACGAACGCAATGGCGTAGCGCGTTTCCCCTGATTCAGATTATAAATTTAATTCTGCCCTGATTTATATTATAACAAGTTATTCAACATACGGGGTGTTACATTCTCCCCTACTTAAAGGATTTCGTCCCCGAAATCTCTAAGTCAAGAAGAACGTATCCTACCAACCAAACAACCATCTACTCAAACCATTAAACACTGGCATCCATTTTCCTTAAAGTTTCTAATGTTGTATGAACATATACAAAGAGTGTGTGTATATGTTCCCTGTCTAATGCAAAATCAGGCGGTCTACTGATTCAGTTGACCTCCTTAATGCAAACCATGATAGTGCCATGCATCCAATATGTATGCGAAAGAACCCTATCTACACATACTATTTCTACATGTGTGCACAACCATACACCAAAATGCATCATCCATATGATAACACAACCATTATACATCCATTGATATAACTACCTACACACAATTATATGCAATATCAATATGAAGTGACTGAGCCGATCTAGTGTCTAAAGTGTGTGTATATGCATCCACGAGCAACCACTAGCAACCACTTGCATCCACACGCATCCATCAAACATAACATGTCTTAAACACATGTTTCAACCATAGGTTTACCCTATCTAAAGGTCAAAGGTACTAATGAGAGGACATACTAAAGATAAGATAAGTACTAGACAAACGATAAAGGAGAAGTTAAAAGACATACCCTCAAAAAGGAATGGGTACAGGGAACGCATCTTCGCTTCTGTCTCCCAAGTAGCATTGCTCTCATCCTCTCCCCATTGCACTTTGACTAGTCGAACCTCTCTGTTTCTCAGCTTCCTAATCTCTGACCCAAGGATGCGAGTAGGAGCTCGTCGAATAGTCGCATCACGCTCTACCTCCACTTCTCTAAGCAAGCTCGGCTCTACCACCTCTGCGGTCTCATGTAGGCACTTCCTCAAATGTGACACATGGAATACGTCATGTACCCCACTAAGTCTCTCGGGTAAATCCACTCTATATGCCATTCGTCCAATCCTTTCCTTAATAGAAAACGGTCCTACAAATCTTGGTGCTAACTTCCCAACGGACCCAAAGCGAACAACATTCCGTAATGGAGATACTTTGACAAAGACCATGTCCCCAACATCAAACTCAAGATCTGTTCTCCTCTTATCCACATAATATTTCTGCCTGTCTTGTGCTGCTTTCATCCTTCTTCGAATCAAATCAATCTTCTCTGAAGTCTCTCTAACCATATCGGGCCCAAGCAAGATCTTATCCGTAGATTCCCACCAACATGTAGGTGATCGACAAGGCCTTCCATAAAGAGCTTCAAAGGGAGCCATGCCAATACTAAATTGAAAGTTGTTATTATATGCGAACTCCGCTAATGAAAGATGCTCTTCCCATGTACCTCCAAAATCTAAGATACATAGCCTCAAAAGGTCTTCCAGAACACGATTCACCCTCTCGGTCTGGCCGTCCGTCTGAGGATGATATGCGGTGCTCAAACACAACTGAGTCCCTACCGCCTCTTGCAAACTCTTCCAAAACTCGCTAGTGAAGATAGGATCTCGATCACTCACTATGCTAGAAGGTACACCATGCAACCGAACAATCTCTCGAAGATAAACTGAAGTTAGCCATGGAGCAGTCCTCTTGCTCTTCACGGGTATGAAATGGGCGCTCTTAGTAAGTCTGTCTACCACAACCCAAATTCCCGTATTACCCTTCCTCGATCTTGGTAACCCATCAATAAAATCCATCGAGACGCTATCCCACTTCCATTGCGGAACTTCCAATGGGTGAAGCAACCCACCAGGTTTCTTTTGCTCCGCTATCACTTGTTGGCACACCAAGCATCTAGCGACATACTCGGCCACATCTTTCTTCATACCGGCCCAAAAGAAAATTCGCTTCATGTCTTAGTACATCTTGTCCCCACCGGGATGAATGGTCATCTTTGAACGATGCGCATCATCAAGAATAGCCTTCCTCAAACCCTCGTCTTGCGGTACACAAAGTCTATTGTCTCTACGCAACCACCCCCTATCGTCTAGGGTGTACCTACTCAAATGGTTGGACGACTCCCCCCTTATGAGCCTCTCTACCAACTCAACCAACTGTGGGTCGTCCCATTGTGCCTCGCCAATCTGTCCCAAAAGAGTAGGTCTGACCTCTAAGGATGCTAGCAAACTGGGTACAAAGTCAACGGAAGGTCTGAAGTCAAACATCGAGATAAATTCCAAGCTTCGTCGTTCCACGAACAATGGACTCAAGGACAACCTTTTTCTGCTTAAGGCGTCCGCCACCACGTTACCCTTGCCAGGGGTATACGCTATCTCGAAATCATAGGATGCTAAGAACTCCATCCACCTTTGCTGTCTTAAGTTCAAATCCTTCTGAGAAAACAAGTACTTCAATGATTTGTGGTCAGTGAACAATTCGAATCTCTCGCCAAGAAGATAATGGCGCCAAGTCTTAAGCGCAAAAACAATAGCGGCCAACTCTAAATCATGGGTAGGGTAATTTTTCTCATGCTTTCTCAACTGCCTTCCACCGTAGGCTATTACCCTTCCCTCTTGCATTAAGACTGCGCCCAGTCCTGTCCCACAAGCATCGGTATAAACAACAAATGGCTTACTCCCATCTGGCAACACTAAGACTGGAGCTGTGGTTAAAGCTCTCTTTAACCGTTGGAACGCATCATCACAATCTACGTCCCATGCGAAGACTAGATTCTTCTTCGTCAAGCGAGTTAATGGGGATGATATCTTCGCGAAGTCCTTGATAAACTTCCTATAGTAGTCAGCCAACCCCAAGAAACTCCTCACCTCGGTAGCATTCTTTGGAACCTTCCAATCTTGGATGGATACTACCTTCGCGGGATCCACAGCTATCCCTTCCTTAGAGACCACGTGCCCTAAGAACCGCACTTCCTTCCTCTAAAAGTGACATTTAGAGAATTTAGCCTTAAGGCTATGCGCTCGAAGAGTCTCCAACACTTCCCTAAGATGTAGGGCATGCTCTTCTTCACTCTTAGAAAAGACTAAGATGTCATCCACAAAGACCACCACAAACTTATTAAGGTACTCCCTGAACACCCTACTCATCAAATCAACAAAGTATGCTGGGGCGTTCATCAAACCAAATGGCATCACAAGCCACTCATAGAAACCATCCAGAGTCCTAAAGGCAGTCTTGTCTATACTATCCTCAGCCACTCTCAACTGATGGAACCCCGTGGCCAAGTCCAACCGCGAAAACACTGAGGCGCCAACCAACTGATCAAAGAGATCATCAATCCTCGGCAATGGGTGTCTATTCTTCTTTGTGAGTTTGTTGAGTTCTCTATAGTCTACACAAAGTCTGAGGGACCCATCCGCCTTCGTGGCAAAAACTACTAGAGCACCCCCACTCCGATATACTTCGTCTTATTAACCCCTTCTCAAGCAACTCCCCTACTTGCTTATGGAGTTCCCTCCTCTCACGAGGAGCCATGTGGCGCACTGGCAAAGATACTGGTTTAGCATTGTCCACCAGATATATTCGGAAGTCTATCTCCCACTTCGGAGGTAAGCCCTTAACCTCCTCAAACACATCCGAGTACTCCCGGACCACTCTAACAGATCGCAAAATCTCGACCGTAGCGTCAAGCGATTCAAGATAACTTAGCATAACAGAATTCATGGGATTACAAGAGATCTCGAGAGTATTCCCCAAGCGGGTCATGAGCCTAACAACTCTCCTTTCGCAATCAAGAACGACACCATAACTGGATAACCAGTCCATGCCAAAAATCAACCCATAGCCCGTGAAGCCCAAAACAAAAGCATCACATCTAAACTCAACACTAAGTATGGAAATCTTCAAACCCAAACAAATCATGGACAAATAAGTGGAACCTCCAATTGGGTTTGAAACAACCAAGGGATCATCTACTAGACTGGTGTCTAAGTGCAGTGACTCAACTAATGATGATGAGATAAACGAATGCGATGCGCCAGAGTCAAACAAAGTACGGACAGGATGATCAAACAGAAAAACCAGACTTTCAGCGGAAATAGTTCTACCTCTTTCCTGAATCGGTGGAACCGCGAGAGCCTGAACTTGCCCCCTTGCCTGACCTGGTGCCATAAGAGCTTGCACCTGTCCCGTTGAGGTAGATCCCGTCCTTTGCCCCTTCTTAGGGCAGTCCTTCACTAGATGCCCTGCTTCGCCACAGTGGAAGCAGCCCGTCTTCTTCTTCCTCCGACAATCTTTGCTTAGGTGGCCTGGTGTCCCACAATTGAAACACTTCTTCTTTCCCTTGGCACCGTTGCCTTTCCCACCATTGTTTTGCTGTTGCTGTTGAGGTCTCTTCTGATCTCCTTTCTTCTCGGGTGCCTTATTAGCATTAGGACCCTTCTCTTCCTCATGCATGAGTGCCATGTCTACTAGCTTCTCAAAGGTGGCCCCCATAGGGATGTGAGTCATAGCCAATCCATGCATTGGTTCATTCAAGCACTTAACGAACCTCAAAGCCTTCTTCTCCGGTGTATTCACCATGTCTATGTCAAACCTTGCCAATTGATTAAACTTGTTGACATATTCCTTCACTGATAGGTTTCCTTGCTTTAGAGTCAAGAACCTTTCCATATACAAGTTTTCCTCCGCCCTTGAGAGAAACTTTGCCACAAACCTTTGCCTGAAATCCGCCCAAGAGTCTACAGGGCGTTCTCCATTAGTGACCTCCCACCAGAACGAGGCCTCTCCCTTCATTAACCAAGCAGCTAACTTGACTTTCTTTCCTTCTTCCATCTCAAAGATGTCTATCAACTCTTCCACCTCCTTAAGCCAATCTCTAGCTTCCACAAAAGTTTCTGATCCTTGAAAAGGTTTCCCTCCCATAGCCTTAAATTCCTTGCAAGTCTTAGCAAAAGTATCCGTGCGAGGAGGAGGAGGAGGAAGATCGGGTGCTACTGTTGGTGGAGGAACATTTTCTGGACCCGCAGTGGCGGCCCTAGCCTCCATCAACCTCCAATACCATACTGGTATCGCTACACCCTCCGGAAAGTTAAGATCTTCAGCCATGCTGAAACGAAAAAGGAAAGATTCAAAACAGAGAATTCGAAAGATAAAGATATGGCTATTGGGGATTATGCTTTTCTTTAAAAAAAAATTCTCTTAAAAGACATGTTTTTGAAAATACTTCTTCCAAAAATGTTTTTAGAAAAATAGTTTTCTAAAAATTTTATCTGTTCTGGTAACCTTCAGCTCTGATACTACGTGTAACACCCCACACCCGCTAAGGTCACTCACTAAGGGAATGCCTTAACTTCGGTGGAGTATTTTAAGTGAATATAGAACAGAAAAATTACAACAAGACAGATATAAATAATACTTGAAATCTAAAACATCATTTCATTGCAGTAGAAGATAAACATGTTTGGTTACATATCAAAACCAACTAAAACAAGAGTCAAGTACTAAATATCCATCCTGATAAAACATAAGTACATAATCCCACTACATAACTAATAGCCATAATAGAAAAGATAAGATGGGCTTTACATCACGGTCCAAGCTCCAAAAGATAGATAAGCGATCTGATCAAAGCCCACTAGTACTAGGCCCAACCTGAGGACCTGAGGGGGAAAAAGATAAAAACAACGGGGTCAGACATAAGTCTGAGTGAACCCTATAACTTTAACAATACAATCATTAAAGTAATTAGGGTATGATATAAACTTGGTACGGTGATGACTGGGGATAAATGACTACACTAAGCAACCAACTAGACATAGGATGAACCAAGATATCGGTAAAGACGCATCTACCCACCCAAGGGTAATTACTAACTGCACCACACCAGTCATTCCTACTTAAAGGTTGATCCCACCCAAGGACTTAGAAAATTTACCCAGTAGTTTCGTGTACCCCTAGTTGACTACATAGGTGCCGTCTGCCCCTATCTCCACTAGGTGTACCCACTACTCCCCAAGCGATCGGCTCCCTACCGTAGATACCCGTGCTGGCCCCACAGTGGGGTGTATCACTCCCCAAAGTGGCAACCCGATATAACCAATGGTGCACGGCTTATACCTACACGATGCAACAACGTCTTACCTACCAGCCCGGGTCCACACACGCATATGAAACCCGTTGGACTTGCGTTGCCACCGCTAACCCGTTTTGGCCTCTTATAGTCGAGCCCAGTACGCGTGTCCCGTCCTCGACATGGTTCGAGCCCAATAAGATACATATGGGTTACTGGTTGAAATGGGCCCCCACAAGCTACCCACCTAAGCTTGTCTCTTTTTCTAGTGCATCCCACTTAACCCTTTAATCATGTTTAATTACATGTTTCCACTTGGTTAAGTATTCTAATCGTATTTTCTATTGCCACTCAAGGCAACCCACTAGATTTACTCATGCTACCCAAGGCACTTACTTGATTTCCACATGCCACCCAAGGCATCCACTTAACCCCTCATGCCCCACTACATGCTTATCTGGTTAAGTGTTTCTTAATTGATTAAGAACGTAACCGTTGTAAAGACCTCTCACATTAGACTATCTTTTATGGCAGCTGGATTTGCCGGTCGGGTCCGGGCAGCCTTACGCCATAACCGAGTCTAACCTCGTGTCTTTACACTTGTCACGTATTTAGTTTATGCCTAAGACCTCTCACATTGGGCCAATCATTTGTAACTGCTGGATTTGCCGGTTGGTTCCGGGCCGTCTTATGCTACAAAAGGCTCCAACCTCGTGTCTTAGTCGATTAATTACACCTAATTAATCACCCCCATAATTTGAATTAATTATCCCTAATTAATTACAAATTTAACGATGTACATAATTGACTCAATTATGTCCATACACTTTATGGTATGCATAATCATACCAATTTCACACCACTTCATTAACATGAATATTAACCTCATCGTTCCCCACGTAATTCGCTAACATGACATACTTAAAAGGGAAGATTCATCTCACATACAATGGGTTCAACTTGCATAACATTAGCATCAACATGGGTTTTAAAGGTGTCAACATGCATATAGCATCAAACCCAACTAGCATAAATAATCAACCCAAACTTGCATGAATCACATATGTCATAAAGAGGGTAACTTGCATAAGTTATTTATGTCATACAAAGGGGTAAACTTGCATATGTATGTATGACATACTAATGGGTTAACTTGCATATGTATGCATATCATACAAAGGTGTAAACTTGCACATGTTACTTGCATATAATCAAACACCAAACTTGCATAACATGTCATATATGAACTTGCATAGAATCAAACACCAAACTTGCATAACATATCATACATGAACTTGCATATAATCAAACACCAAACTTGCATAACATATCTTATATGAACTTGCATATAATCAAACACCAAACTTGCATAACATATCATATATGAACTTGCATATAATCAAACACCAAACTTGCATAACATGGTGTCATAATGGATCAATATTTATCAGAGCGATTTGCATAACTAGCATCATGAACACATAGCGTAAAACTTGCATAACTTGCATAACATCATGATCATATAGCATATGACTTGCATAACTTGCATAACATCATGAACACATAGCATATGACTTGCATAACTTGCATAACACATAGCATATAACTTGCATAACTTGCATAACATCATGAACACATAGCATATGATAACATAACTTGCATTGATCCACATACATAACCATAACCTCATTATATCCTATCATAATTAGTTTAGCAATTGCTTGCTAAAGGCATAGAAACTCACAACTTGTTGATTAGCACTTCAATGAAGAAGATAAAGTTGCTAGAGTTGATTAGAAGTTGATTTGAGAAGCTATCTTCCTCTTTAATTTGTTGGTGGCTCCTTCTAGTTGCATTTTGACGGCATAACGACGTTGTCTCCAATTTTAGTATGAATTAGGGTAGTCTTAGGGTGTATTTATAGATTAGTTAAGTGTTTTAGGCCATTAGATTAACCCTAAATCAGATTAGAGTCGTCAGATCTCGTCACTAGCCACCAAGCACAGCCCAAAAGCCAAAATGGTGCACCTAGGTCACACAGACCGACAGGGGGGGTCGACCCCTTGGGGGGGGGGGTCGACTCCCTCAGTCTGGCGGGAATTTTCCCGCCTCTTCTAAAACTTGAAATTTCTATATTTAAATCTGTTTTGAATTTTCTGAAAACTTCTGCGGGCCTTAACTGGGTCATACGGACTCCGATCTTCGCAAACTCGGACTCTATTTCGCGTATTTTTCCAAGACGAACGCAATGGCATAGCCCGTTTCACCTGATTCAGATTATAAATTTAATTCTTCCATGATTTATATTATAACAAGTTATTCAACATACGGGGTGTTACAGATAGTCCTGAAAATACAGAACTGGTCCCAATGGAAGTCTTACAGTCACCTAGTATAGATCAGATGGAAGTTGATCCAGTACTAGATGTTGAACCTGAAAGGGAGTCGTGGATGACTCCTTTGAAGAATTTCTTGATGTATGGAACGCTCCCTACGAAGAAAAGTAAGAGGCGTGCAATAATTAGAAAGGCCTTTCGGTATGTGTTGCAAGAGGGAGTCCTGTATAGACAAGGATTTTCACTGCCCCTCCTCCGGTGTATTGCCCACAGCGATATTCAACGTGTATTGCAAGAAGTACATGAAGGCGAATGTGGAGCTCACACGGGAGGTCAAACGTTGGCAAAGAAAATAATACTATATGGTTATTTCTGGCCAACCGTAAATAAGGATGCGGCCAAATACACGCGACGTTGTGACGCCAGCCAGAGATTTTCTAAGATCCATAGAGCCCCATCAAGCCAGCTGAAGATGGTGACGAGTATGTGTCCCTTCGCTATGTGGGGAATTGATATCATTGGAAGCCTTCCCATAGCAAAGGGCGGAGCAAAGTTCGCTATCGTAGCCGTGGATTATTTCACCAAATGGGTAGAAGCAGAGCCATTAACCACAATAACAACCAAGCGAGTATTCAGCTTCGTTGTTAGAAACATTATATGCCAATTTGGAATCCCAAGAATCGTCATAACGGATAATGAAACTCAGTTTGACAGTACCGAGTTCAGAGATTTTTGCCGAAAATACCATATCGAGAAAAGGTACACCTTCGTGGCATATGCGCAAGCGAACGGCCAAGTGGAGGCAGCAAATAAAGCGATTAAATATATCCTGAAGAAGAGATTGAAGCGGGCTAAGGCCATGTGGATCGATGAATTGCCCTTGGCACTATAGGCCTATAGAACGACCTATAAATCGGCAACGGGCCATACACCATTTTCCCTCGCCTTTAGAACTGAAGCGGTCATCCCGGTCGAATTAGAAGTACCTTCTCACAGAGTCATCTATTATGACCCGATGACCAACAATGAGTTGCTCCTCTAATCCTTTGACATGATCGAATAGAAGAGGGACGAAGCCGATTTACGTGCCTTAAGACATAAGCAGCAGATAGCTCAATATTACAATAAGAAAGTCCGAGCATGAACCTTTGAACCCAGAGACTTGGTTCTAAAACGTGTCTTCCCTTACTCAGAGCATATGGGTCCGAAATGGGAAGGACCATATTCCATCCTGCGAAGACTTGATAATGGAACCTTCAAGCTAGCAACCATAGATGGAGACGAAATCCCCAGAGTGTGGAACGCCCAGCATTTGCGGCCTTACCTGACGTGAAATTGGCAGTTTCATTCTTTTGTTTTTAGGACCATGTAAAAAGGCACGACTTGCCTATAATAGTCCGATTACTTGAACAAAAGATTATAAAGTGGACGCAGGTCATGATTCGACCGAACCACTATAAAAATATCGTTGTCATTTACCTTTACTGCACCATTACCTATTTGCTTTATCTCGATTAATATAAATTATTGTTGTTTTTTGAGTTTGTCACAGATTATGCAGCAATATTGGAATGCCCAATGCACTGTGCCACAAGGTGAAAGAGGAACCATAATCGAGGACCACAAGGTGCGGCAAAGTAAATCATCCCACGATCAAACTCTAACTCCCCTGAGTCAGGAGAGAGTATAAAGGACGCGAAGATGACTTCCGCAAGGCGTGAAGGTGCGCCATGATAAAACCGCCTTGCTACCACTCTAACCCGTTGAAGGATCAGGAGAGTATAAAGGTGCCAGAGATTTAGCGCTCCCAGAATTTCTGCCCCGCTGAAGGATCGGAGAGCAGACCAAGAACGAGCTCGAACTCTAACCCGCTGAAGGATTGGGAGAGTATAAAATTGTTAGAAATTTAGCGCTAAAAGAATCCTTTCCCCCCACCTTTCATAATAGGAGGGAACACACAAGACTCTAATCAATCATTAATAAGCCCTGGCCAGGCATCATATTAAATGATTGATTGGGGGCATATACACACACATCACATCTCTACACAGAAATTTTAAAATTTTGCTAATGCGATTCATGATTTAATTTTCGATTAGTTATGGTTCAAATATTGGTGGCTAACGTGATAAATTAAAATTGCAGGTTCGCAGGTTTAGTTCCCCTTTTTTATGTGACTGATCTGTCTTGAAGGGAAACTCCTGTTCATATCACGACAAGGATGAAAGTCAAGGTCGACTAAGACGAATCATCCCCTCATGCCATTATGTTAGCTACTCAGGAAGTTGCACAGAGATGCAAGGAACTTGGAATCACTGCATTGCATATTAAATTAAAGGCAACAAAAA
This sequence comes from Allium sativum, assembly GCA_030737875.1. Taxonomy (NCBI): domain Eukaryota; kingdom Viridiplantae; phylum Streptophyta; class Magnoliopsida; order Asparagales; family Amaryllidaceae; genus Allium; species Allium sativum. The sequence goes on from CM060926.1 coordinate 614,815,186, forward strand.
TAAATTTTTATTTACTAAGATGAAGGGATACGAGATAAGATAGCTAAACAAAGGTGAGGGCCATTCCCACAATTACATTTTCTGGCCAGTGGAAAGTCAAAAAATTCTAAGAACAAAATATGAACTAATATCTGCATCCTACTCATGCTTGGGGGGGCTGTTTTGGCTTCTTGCTCTTCTTCTGCTTCCCCGACTCCTCCTTGTAAACATCCGAACGATCACTCTTTTCCTCTTCCTTTTATCACCAAGAGGCTCTGGCGAAGAACTAGAAGATTGAGAGGCTAATTGTGAAGTAATTGATCGGGAGGAGAATCTTATGACCAACCCAGTATTGGGATTGATTTCAGAGATAGGAGGCACGTATACTGGGTCCTCTTCCCCTTTCAAAAGAAGCAACTGCCTCTCCTCCTCAGCCTGTTGATTAGCCAAGGTTTCATCACCACCACCCTTGATTTCATCTGTATTAAGAACGTCATCCTCTTCATCCCCGTGACCGCCGTCTGTGTCCTTCAAAGCAACAATAACCTCGGCATCTGCAGGAACATCAGTGTTGAGTACCACAGGTGCCACAGTTACCCCTTCAGCATCAGTGACTGAGGGGATGTCAACTTTCTCTACCTCCACCTTCTTTTCTCCCCTTTTCTCGGTTAATGTGTCACCTGTATTATGAGAGGCGCATGTTAGTAAATCAATGGGCTGCTCCGCAAAACGGCGAAAATTCATAACTACTTTGGAAAATTGCGGAAAAAATATGGATATACCTTCAGCTGACATTTCATCCAATTTTACAGCAGAAGCTCCGACAGCCGGAGGAGTTGGGCGTAAGGGAATTAACGGATCGTCAGGATTATATTCCTCAACTTCGGGAGCCTTGAGTTCCGCCGCTGAGCTCGAGCCCTCGTCAAGTTTGCTTTTTCCCTTGGCCTTGGTCTTCTCCTTCTCAACCTCTTCTTGGACTAGGCGTCTCCCCTCCTCCAAATCCTTGGGTTCTTTTCCTTTGAGGAGCCTCTGCATTAGCTGGCCTTCATCAATCTCATTAACCTTCAATCGCTGCTTTTCATCCTCGACAATTGCATCCCATATGTTGGCAAGAGTAACGTGATAGTCTGGGATACAAGAAATGTCTCGAGTTTTGATGACTTGGCCTAAGAAGTCGAATATTAGCTCCCCAAAACCTTTTATTTCTTTTTTGGCTTCGGCAAACTTGTCAGCAGTGGTGGAAGCTGATTCAAGAATGCTGTTAGCATTAGTCTCACAAGAACCGCTCGCCCCTCAGCCTGAACAAGTTGGCAACTCAAGACCTCTTTTTCTTTCTCGGCAACCGCAAGACTATTTTTCAAGTCCACTCTCTCCTTCTCCCAAGCAGCCTTATCAGCATCAAAATGACTCTGCGCTGTCCTCAAATCAGCGTTGGCCATTCTAAGATCCTCTATTTCCTTTTTCAAAGATAATCGTTCTTGGCTGTTAGAATCTAGCTCGCTACGAAAACGCTTCCTAGCTTCCTCCAATTCTATCTTATAGTTCGCTGCGCCTCGCTGAGCTAAAGCCAGTTGGGCCTGTGTATCCCCCAGTTCCTTTTCCATTTTGCTCCTGGCCCTTTCATTATTCTCAATTCTCACCTTGGATCTGGCCGCATCCGTTTCTAGGTGACGGATGGCATTCGAAAGGTTAACGACGTGCTTTTTCATTACTTTATACTGTTTGGCTACATGGCACACGTATCCTATCACCTCAGTATCCCAGTCCCTGGGAACCGGCTCAAGATCCGGTACAAACATCATCCTCTCAAAGAAAATATCAGGGAATTCCTTGCGCAAGCGCGCCAATCTAGCCTGATTTTCAGGGCTATGGATAGCATCTCGTGCAATGAAACTGTCGGAGTCGTGATCGTCAGGAGACACCAGAGCTTCTTTTCCCTTCTTCACGATCATGCCCTTGTCTTTATTTTTGTCCTCTCACTCACGCTGTTTATTGGAAGATTGGACATGAGAAGGCGTACTTTTTGGAGGGGTTAAGTCCCTAGGAAGCTGCTTACCCCTAGCCGGTGGCAGTGGACGACTGTGAGGTTTCGCGGAACCATACCTGGAAGGAGATCGGGATCGTGTAGGATAAGTTTGAAGAGGGTCGCAAGGCCGATAACTATCACTCCCCCGACTATCACTGCGAGCAGGATTTGGATGAAGACTAGGTGTGCCATCACGAAGGGAGTGATAAGAATAAGATCGTTTGCGAGTCATCTTTCCTGCAAGAGAAACAAGTACAAATTAAAACCTTGAGTACTGTTGGTATAAAAGTGTGGGGTCAGACAGTGCATGTGATTTGTGCATCCCATATAATTCCCCCTAACAGACCAGGGCCCGAAGTTAGGCTTGTCTGGGTAGTTTCTCATTCTTCAACTGGAGCATTTGTTTCCTCAGAGATAGGAAAAAATGGCTCCCCTTCGAAATCTTCCTGTGTATATACATCGTTGGGTATAGGAATCTTGTTCAATTCTTTGAATAACTGCTCCTCTGTTAAATCATCGGGAGCGGCAGGCTCAACCAGTAGAGAGGCCCTTGAGGGGGAACCCCTCGGAGAGGTTGGGATTTCCTTAAGCTCATCAGCACGGGCCTCATCTCCTCTATATACATTTAAATCTTCATCGTCCTGGTTAATTATCGGCGAAGGAGTCTTATGAAGTTTAGTTGTCTCTGCTGCCTGTGACGTTCCTTCTCCCTCGGCCGGGGGCACATATTTGTAAGGTTTGCCACCCGCGCCATGTAACACCCTACCTCCGTTAAGATCACTCACAAAGGGAATTCCTTAACTTTGGTGGAGCATTTTAGTAAACAGAACAGAAACTTACAAGACAGATAAAACAGTACTTGAAAAATTTATAACTTTATTACAACAGAAACTGAAATAAGCTTGGTTACATCCTTTCAAATCACAATATCAGAATTTAAGTACAAAATATCAGTCTTGTACAAAAGCCTTCAGAATGCATAGTTTAAAATCATAATCCCCACAGAAGAAGACAAGCCATACTTTAAGCACTTCAAGCGGAAGAAATCTGGATCGAGCTAGAGTACTCCCTTCTACAAAACCTGGGGGGGAACGGAAGAAAGGAGGCGAAACGACAAGGGTAAGACAAAAAGTCTGGCAAGTCCAGTGATTTTCAGTAATGAACAGATAATAATAACATGACATGAAAATAAAACTGGATGAGAGATAACGGTAACAGGTGTAGCGGATATTACAGAAGAACAGAATGACATAAGCTATTTCTTTACACTTCTCTGCACTGATACTAGTATAACAGAATTAGGTGTCACCCTAATGTCTAAACTGAAACAGAAACGGCTACAGAATAATTTCCACAGAAGAGAGTGCTAGTAATGGGCCTTTACCACCCGAACAGAAACAGACAAAAGCAGAAACAAATTAATCTCTACGGAAACAGAATGTAGAATTAGGTGTACACTAGTAATGGGCCTTTACCACCCCAACAGATGGTACCACACAGAAACAGACAGGTGTTACCACCCAACAGAAACAGACGGTACCAACAGAAACAGACAGAACTAAGTGTACCCTAAAACCCTACCCCAAGCGATCGGCTCCCTAATACATAAATACCCTATGTCGGCCCCACAGTAGGGTTTATCACTCCCTAAAGTGACAACCAATTGGCACAGACCTGTTTACAGATGTCACGGCGTCTTACATCCTTAGAGGCAGACCGGGATCCATGCACGCACATGACCTGGTTGGAACGCACCATAAACACCCCTCGCCATTATCATAATGAACCGCTTATAATTAGTTCAGTAAGCGTGCCCGAACCCTACCTACTGTTGGGTCAAAGTTTTGATACCAGAAAGGGTTACTGACTAATATGGGTCCCAAACAACAGATGACACAAGTAAATTCCCTCCTAACCTTGTGTCCCCAGACTAACAGATTTCAGATTAACTTGTTTACAAGTTCAGACATACAGAGATCAGATTTACCAGTTCACAGATTAGAAAATCAAATCAACAAGTTTTCAGACTAACGGATCAGATGTATAGATTTAACAGAATTTCAGATTTGTCTAACTTTGTATTGAGCCTACAGATTCATGAACGGGTTTATTATATATATTAGTCCAGTTGGTTTAACCCTATCCACCTAACACGTTTTGGACATCATTTTTATCTCAGATTTGCATTAATTAATTATTAATTCATAGACCTCTCACATTAGGTCGCTAGCTTATGGCCGTTGGATGGGCCGGGCGGTTCCGGGCAGACTTCTGCCACAAGCCAGACCTAACCTCGTGTCTAAGCATATTATGACTAACTTCTCACATTAGAACCTATTGTTTGTGGCCACTGGATGTGTCGGGCGGTTCTGGGCAGGATTACGCCGCAAACTCATTCTAACCTCGAGTTAGCCATGTTTATCCTTGCGGCCAATTAATTAATAATTTACCATTTATGCCCACGCCTAATATACATGTCAATTATTCATAGCTAATTCAGATTATGTCAATAACAGACTGAATATATCAACTTAGCAGATAAAAGATTTTCGCAGATTAGGCGACTTAACGGATTCAGCAGATTAAGTAATTTAGCAGATTTAGCATATAACAGATTTGGCATTTTCAGCAGACTTAGCAGATGACAGATTTGGTAGATGAACAGATCTAGCAGACTAAGCAGTAGAGCAGAACTAGCAGATTAAGCAATATAACAGAACTAGCAGATTAGGCAATATAACAGAACTAGCAGATTAGGCAAATATAGCAGAACTAGCAAATTAGGCAAATATAACAGATTTAATCATTCTTTAAAGTTTCACAAACATATCTTGCCTAATTATAAATTTGGCCTAAGTTTGCATGCCTAAATAGTTGTCATGATTCACACTATGATCACATACCCCACGTTTGCATTGAATTACTTGTCATAGATTATGGTCATAATTTACATGTCCCAATTTAGTTCAACTTGCCTAGTACAAAAGATTCACATATAAATTATACCAAATATAGCTATCGATTTCAATGCATGTCATATATTCAAAAATCTCCTACTTAGGTGTTATTCACATTTGATAGTTATCAAATCTTAATATAGATCTTCACACCTAATTCATATTCTCTTTCAAATCATGAATTGTTATATAAACAATATGCCAAACAATCAAGTTATAACAGATATTAATTCAAAATATGCGTTATATCCAATGTCTCAAGTCACATGTTAACATACCATGGTTCCTCTTCCTCCAATTCACAGAATATGCATAGATCTAAATCTAGTTTACAACCTATGTCCTTTTTCTTAAATCAGTCAAAGATTAGCCATGTCCAATTATGCTACATTCATTATTTGTCCCAAACATTTTAGCGTTCGTGCGTTAATCTCTTAGGAGATTGGCGCAGGCTCGTAGTAGCCTGGCTATAGAACAGAAAGAAGAAGCGATACAGAATAAAATAGATCAGAACAGAACATACACAATCTCAAATTCAGATATACAATCATTTCACAATTATGATTAAAGTTTATATCGGAAAATAACTGCACTTGCCTTGATTGGATTCTAAAAGAAAGATAGTTGTAGCGACGTTAGTTAATCTTCTTTAACCGTTGTTGAAGTTTCAAGCTTGAATTGAGTTGCTTAGGTTGATGTTGATTAGCTTCTAGTTTTGATTCCAGCAGATTAGCGACGCCATTTTTATTTTTATTTAGAATAGAGGCAGAGTAGAAGCAGAATAGAATTGTGTGTAGAGAAGGCTAGGTTTGGGGCTGTTTAAATAGGTTTAGGCAGACGAATCAAGGCAGAAAACGAGACCAGATACATAAGAATGCACCCAGGCCCAAAACCAGGTTCGGGGACCAGGTCGACCCCCAGGTCGACTGCCCAGTCGACCTGGTCGGGGGGTGGGGGGGTCGACTCCCCAGTCGACCTGGGTACTGGGCGGGAAATTTCCCGCCCAGTATGTTCTGGGTTTTGAATTCGAAATTTGAATTTGAATTCGAGCTATTTTGAACTCTGAAAATTCTTGAAACTTTGTAGGGCCATAACTTGGTCATACGGACTCCGATTCTCGCAAACTCGGACTCGTTTTCAAGCAGAATTTCGAGACGAACACAATGGCACAACCCTCTTTCACTGATTCTTATTTTATATTTTAATTACACTTAGATTTGTAATTCTTAAGTTCACAGAAAATACGGGGTGTTACATTCTCCCCTCCTTAAAGGATTTCGTCCACGAAATCTTCAAGTTAAGAAGAATGTGTCCTACCATCCAACATCCATCTACTCAATCATCAATCACTGGCGTCCAATGTCCTTAGAAACTTCTAATGTTGTATGAACATATGCAAAAGTGTGTGTATATGTTCCTTATCTAATGCAAAGATCAGGCGGTCCACTGATTCAGTTGACATCCGAATTATGCCAGTGCCATGAGTCCGACATGTATGCAATTTTCCTACTCGATACATATCATTTCTATATGAGTGCACAACCATTCAGTCATATGCAACATCCATGTGCTGAGTCAATCATTTTGTATCCACAAAAATAGAAAATGCTCACACATCCATATGCAGTATAAGAGTGTTTTCGAGCCGATCTAGTGCCTAGTGTGTGTATATGCATCCACGAGCAACCACTAGCAAACACTTGCATCCACTTGCAACCATCAAACATAACATGTCTCAAACACATGTTTACACCCATTAGTTTCTACCTAAAGTTCGAAGATTCGATCGATGGGATATAGTCGAATGATGGAAGCGAGTACAGATAAAACAAAAACTTGGTTCCCACTAGACATGGGTCCTAAGTATCGTCCCCGAAGACCGAAACCAACATCAAATTGACACCCAGAGGATTACCCTCTTTATATAATGTCAAAAATGGAAATCTTAACCTTATCGGGAATATTCAGATATTTACAGATTAATGGTACAGATCAGGTTACTGAACTAAGCATGATAAAACCCAGAATGTATGCGTCCTACTTGACGCCTAACACAGATATCTCTCAAACCCCAATCTATCACAAAAAGATTAGTCATAACCCTTATGGGTTTGAGTCTACAGCGGAATCAGAAACAATACTAGTATTAAAGTGCAGATTATCGATTACAGAATAAAAATGCCAGAATCAGAAAGAGTTTTAACTCAACAATCAGATAAGAAAATTAAACCTTCTACTTAAATTTTCTTATTTCTACCCTATCTACCAGTCCCTTGAGCATTCGCCTGTCCTCCAAAAGTGGGTTCTGCCCGCTGCCCTTGCCCTCGTTTCTTTGGGTAGTCCCTAGTGAAGTGTCCCATCTCACCACAGTTGAAGCAAGTGCCCTTCCTTTTTCTGCAATCCTAGTTCAGATGAGTCGAGCTTCCACAAGTAAAGCACTTTTTCCCCTTCTTATCTTCAGACTTCTCATCCTTCTTTTGTGTTTCCTTTTTGGGCCATGTTTCTTATTCTGTGGTTCTTCCTTCTTTGTCTCTTTCGGGCCCTTGTCTTCCTCGTGCAGTAGTGCCATGTCCACCAATTTCTCGTAAGTCGCTCCCATGGGTACATGGGTTATGGCTAGGCTGTGCAGGGGCTCGTTCAATCCTTTAACAAAGCGGAGAGCCTTTTTATGCTGAGTGTTGACTAAATCCAATCTGAACCTAGCCAGTTGGTTGAACTGGTTGATGTATTCCTTGACCGTCATACTTCCTTGCTTAAGAGATAAGAACTTTTCCAGTTGTAGACTTCGTTCAGCTTGCGAGAGGAATTTTGTCTCAAACCTTGTTCTGAAATCCATCCATGTTTCAACTGGCCTCTCGGCGTTGGTGACTTCCCACCAATAGGAAGCTTCGTCTTTGAGCAGCTATACCGCCAACTGTACCTTCTGCCTATCGTCCACCTCGAAGACATCGAATAGATCCTCAGTTTCTTTGAGCCAGTTCCTCGCTTCTACGAATGATTCAGTTCCCTTGAAATCCTTCCCACCCATGGCCCTAAAATCTCTACAGATCTTTGAGAAAGAAATTGCACGAGGAGGGGGTGGAGGAGGGGGATCATTTGCTGGACCTGCGGCGGCAGTCCTAGCCTCAAGATATTGACGAAACCAACCAGGTACATGAACACCCTCTGGTATCTCAGATGCTTTAGACATGATGAAACAAAAAATGAAAGATTCAATTACAAAAAAGGACTGAAAGAAAGGTATACGGCTCTTGGGGATTATGTTTTTCAAAATAAGCTTTATTTTTGAAAATACTTCCTTTCAAAACCTTTTTGAAAATAGTTTTCAAAAACTTTACCCAATCTGGTAACCTTCGGCTCTGATACCAAGTGTAACACCCCACCTCCGTTAAGGTCAATCACAAAGGGAATGCCTTAACTTTGGTGGAGCATTTTAGTAAATAGAACAGAAACTTACAAGACAGATAAAACAGTACCTGAAAAATTTATAACTTTATTACAACAGAAACCGAAATAAGCTTGGTTACATCCTTTCAAATCACAATATCAGAATTCAAGTATAAAATATCAGTCTTGTACAAAAGCCTTCAGAATGCATAGTTTAAAATCATAATCCCCACAGAAGAAGACAATCCATAATTTAAGCACTTCGAGCGGAAGAAATCTAGATCGAGCTAGAGTACTCCCTTCTACAAAACCTGGGGGGGAAACGGAAGAAAGGAGGCGAAACAACAAGGGTCAGACAAAAAGTCTGGCAAGTCCAGTGATTTTGAGTTATGAACAGATAATAATAACATGACATGAAAATAAAACTGGATGAGAGATAACGGTAACAGGTGTAGCGGATATTACAGAAGAACAGAATGACATAAGCTATTTCTTTACACTTCTCTGCATTGATACTAGTATAACAGAATTAGGTGTCACCCTAATGTCTAAACTGAAACAGAAACGGGTACAGAATAATTTCCACAGAAGAGAGTGCTAGTAATGAGCCTTTACCACCCGAACAGAAATAGACAGAAGCAGAAACAGATTAATCCCTACGGAGACAAAATGTAGAATTAGGTGTACACTAGTAATGGGCCTTTACCACCCCAACAGATGGTACCACACAGAAACAGACAGGTGTTACCACCCAACAGAAACAGACGGTACCAACAGAAACAGACAGAACTAAGTGTAACCTAAAACCCTGCCCTAAGCGATCGGCTCACTAATACATAAATACCCTGTGTCGGCCCCACAGTAGGGTGTATCACTCCCTAAAGTGACAACCAATTGGCATAGACCTATTTACAGATGTCACGGCGTCTTACATCCTCAGAGGCAGACCGGGATCCATGCACGCACATGACCCGGTTGGAACGCACCATCAACACCCCTTGCCATTATTAGAATGAACCGCTTATAATTAGTTCAGTAAGCGTTCCCGGACCCTACCTACTGTTGGGTCAAAGTTTTGATACCAGAAAGGGTTACTGACTAATATGGGTCCCAAACAACAGATGACACAAGTAAATTCCATCCTAACCTTGTGTCCCCAGACTAACAGATTTCAGATTAACTTGTTTACAAGTTCAGACACATAGAGATCAAAATTACTAGTTCACAGATCAGAAAATCAAATCAACAAGTTTTCAGATTAACGGATCAGATGTACAGATTTAACAGAATTTCAGATTTGTCTAACTTTGTATTGGGCCTACATATTCATGAACGGGTTTATTATATATATTAGTCCCGTTGGTTTAACCCTATCCACCCAACACGTTTTGGACATCATTTTTATCTCAGATTTGCATTAATTAATTATTAATGCACAGACCTCTCACATTAGGTCGCTAGCTTGTGGCCGTTGGATGGGCCGGGCGGTTCCGAGCAGACTTCTTCCACAAGCCAGACCTAACCTCGTGTCTAAGCATATTATGAATAACTTCTCACATTAGAACCTATTGTTTGCAGCCACTGGATGTGCCGGGCGGTTCCGGGCAGGATTATGCCGCAAACTCATTCTAACCTCGAGTTAGCCATGTTTTTCTTTGCGGCCAATTAATTAATAATTTACCATTTATGCCCACGCCTAATATACATGTCAATTATTCATAGCTAATTCAGATTATGTCAATAACAGACTGAATATATCAACTTAGCAGATAACAGATTTTCGCAGATTAGGCGACTTAACGGATTCAGCAGATTAAGTAATTTAGCAGATTTAGCATATAACAGATTTGGCATTTTCAGCAGACTTAGCAGATGACAGATTTGGCAGATGAACAGATCTAGCAGACTAGGCAGTAGAGCAGAACTAGCAGATTAAGCAATATAACAGAACTAGCAGATTAGGCAATATAACAGAACTAGCAGATTAGGCAAATATAGCAGAACTAGCAAATTAGGCAAATATAACAGATTTAATCATTCCTTAAAGTTTCACAAATATATTTTGTCTAATTATAAATTTGGCCTAAGTTTGCATGTCTAAATAGTTGTCATGATTCACACTATGATCATATATCCCACGTTTGCATTGAATTTACATGTCATAGATTATGATCATAATTTACATGTCCCAATTTAGTTCAACTTGCCTAGTACAAAAGATTCACATATAAATTATACCAAATATAGCCATCGATTTCAATGCATGTCATATATTCAAAAATCTCCTACTTAGGTGTTATTCACATTTGATAGTTATCAAATCTTAATATAGATCTTCACACCTAAGTCATATTCTCTTTCAAATCATGAATTGTTATATAAACAATATGCCCAACAATCTAGTTATAACAGATCTTAATTCAAAATATGCGTTATATCCAATGTCTCAAGTCACATGTTAACATACCATGGTTCCTCTTCTTCCAATTCACAGAATATGCATAAATCTAAATCTAGTTTACAACCTACGTCCTTTTTCTTAAATCAGTCACAGATTAGCCATGTCCAATTATGCCACATTCATTATTTGTCCCAAATATTTTAGCGTTCGTGTGTTAATCTCTTAGAAGATTGGCGCAGGCTCGTAGTAGCCTGGCCATAGAACAGAAAGAAGAAGAGATACATAATAAAATAGATCAGAACAGAACATACACAATCTCAAATTCAGATTTACAATCATATCACAATTATGATTAAAGTTTATATCGGAAAATAACTTCACTTTCCTTGATTGGATTCTAAAAGAAAGATAGCTGTAGCGTCGTTAGTTGATCTTCTTTAACCGTTGTTGAAGTTTCAAGCTTGAATTGAGTTGCTTAGGTTGATGTTGATTAGCTTCTAGTTTTGATTCCAGCAGAATAGCGACGCCATTTTTATTTTTATTCAGAGCAGAGGCAGAGTAGAAGCAGAATAGAATTGTGTGTAGAGAAGGCTAGGTTTGGGGCTGTTTAAATAGGTTTAGGCAGACGAATCTAGGCAGAAAACGAGACCAGATACATAAGAATGCACCCAGGCCCAAAACCAGGTTCGGGGACCAGGTCGACCCCCAGGTCAACTGCCCAGTTGACCTGGTCGGGGGGGGGGGGTCGACTGCCCAGTCGACTCCCCAGTCGACCTGGGTACTGGGAGGGAAATTTCCCGCCCAGTCTGTTCTGGGTTTTGAATTCGAAATTTATATTCGATTTCGAGCTGTTTTGAACTCTGAAAATTTCTGATATTTTGGAGGGCCATAACTTGGTCATACGGACTCCGATTCTCGCAAACTCGGACTCGTTTTCAAGCACAATTTCGAGACAAACGCAATGGCGCAACCCGCTTTCCCTGATTCTTATTTTATATTTTAATTACACTTAGATTTGTAATTCTTAAGTTCATAGAAAATATGGGTGTTACACGCCAAGTCCAAATCTTATATCCAGAAGGCGGTGCCTGTGAAGATTCTCGGCAGTAATACATTTCTTGACCCTTAGGAAGTCAGATTTGCTTTTCAGAAGAAGGGATAGTCGATTACTATACACCGAGCCTTCCATCTTTGGAAAGGTGTGATCTGCATAGAGGAAAGAAGTATGTTAGTGCTTCGATTTCTTAAACAGGTTATTCATTCAGAGGTTTAAAATTTACTTGATTTAAGCTGTCTCCTCGCACACTCAGCCTGTCTCTTTATATAGAACCAATCGGCCTTGGGATCCCCTATGTTGATGTAACCATCAGACAAGACCTTCCTATTTACTACCAACTCGAAAAAAGAAAAATTTGGGGTTGCTGTAGAACGATGCTTGAAAAGGTAATAGAACTTCAAGTCTTTAAACGTGAGCTTAGTTTGCAGGATTTCCGCATACGCGATGTATAAGGTGTATAGGGCTGCGTAGGCATTGGGATGAAGCTGCATTGGAGCAATACGCAATCGTCTTAAGGTTTCAATGACGATTGGAGGAAACGGAGGAATAGCACCTACCCAGCACATGAGTCGGCTGATTGTCATATACCCTTCCGGAGCCAGATGAGGCCTATCTTCGCTTCCAGGTGTTCTTACATCATCCCAGGGGATTCCGTGTTTCAAGCAGATTTTCTTAAGTTTTATGTCATCTAGTTTGGAAGCTAAAGAGTCAGTGAATTTCTCTATTTCTATTGCACCAGGAATCTCATTGGGAGCTCGGTCATCTACTTCGGACTCCTCATCAAGCGAGGTACTCTCAGATGAATCCGATTATGTTTCTGCCTCATATTCGGATTCAGAATCCTCACCCTCTAGGTTAATTGGAAGAACCTCGGGGCTTTGGTGCTCAGACGTCTCGGGATCCATCTCCGTTTCAGATCTTGAAGGTGAACGATTATCCGACATTACTGTTTAGGCGAGCAAACATGAGAAATTAGAATATAATTACCCATACCCCGTGTGTGCAAGTGCAAGTGTGTGTTTGTGCATGCATAGGAAGAAAGCATAAAAGTTAATAAGATCATCGAGATATTAGTAGTTGTCCGTTGTTAAGTTATGCTGCTGATCAGTCCAGAAAGTTCGTCTTAAGGGCTCTAACCTAACTGTCCATTGATATATCAGAATTGAGTTGCAGTGTTTATTTAACAAGTTCACGGGATCGTTCAGTATTTGGATCATGGTACATCATTGGATCGAGTATGGGGGTTCGGATCGAGGTATGTTTGCAGATCGTGAAGCAGGTATGGACTTGGGCAGAAGCGTTAATTCATGAGAGTGCATCCCATCGGATCGGAAATCGGATCGGGTCGGTATAACATCCACAGCTTACCACCACGATCCAATCCTCTCTCCAACTCCTACTCCTTCCATTTACTCCCACCACGATCTGCTCCCTTGCCACTCTCCACGAATCGATCCCCCCTCTTTTCCACGACCCGGTACGACCCGCTCCTACTACCTCGATCTGACCCAAGACAGCTCTTCTACTCTTCTCTTTGCTTTCACCATTGTTGCGACTCGAACCGCATTTACGACCCGACTTGGGCAACTCCTCCTTCCTCTCTTCTCTTTCTCCTCATCTGTGAACTCGAATAGCTGAACCCATTACCCATCGTTACCTCCGCGAAATCTGATGCCCTTGTCTTTATCACAGACGTGTAGAAGAAAACTGAACGAAAGTAAAGGGGAGCGAGAGAGAAGTCGAAAGGGATGCAACACAAGTTTAATGCCGTTACCTTTTTTGTTATAGGAAATACTGGATTATTTGGAAACCTAAATTAGGGTTTTGGAGTTGGAGCATGAAGAGAGCGGCGGCCAACAAGAAGAAGAAGAAAGGGAAAGAAAGGGGGTACGGTTTATATAGCCAAAACCCGCGACCGTTAATATTCCATCTTTTGTCTTACTCGGACCATGGGCTTCAGTGGATCGCAGAGTCAAGCCCATCGAGCCCAGCAAAGAAGAAGGAGGCCGATCCCTGGATCGACTCGTAACGAAGGTGGGCCCATCATATTTAAGGTCCACCCAAAGGTCGGAGCGAGACGAGCGCCTCATATCATGACCCGTGAAGTATTATGACGATCCGACCTGATAAGCAATTGTCAAAAAAAAGGGTGAAAACTTAGAAATACTTGTGAAAGTTCAGGAATTTACCTGGCAATTCGACAACGAATATTCCAAAAATTCATGAGATAGAAATTGTCAGATGAACACAGAAATAATTGAAGATCTAGCTGGATATTTATACCAGTCAAAGAAAGCTGCTTTCTGAAGTAACATGACATTTCAGACAGATGCGACCACTGATTTGCATCTCCCTGTGAAAAGACGTCTATGCGATTTCGAAGCGTGTTCCATCCTCGATAAAACATACTTCGAGGGGGAAAAATGTTGGCTAGCTTTCTGACCAAGCCACCAAGGTTCACACACAAGAAGGAAATATGAAGCTTCACTCTCCTCAATCCCCTGAAGTTCGATCGCGGTCACTCACCCTACCACGGATCGCGATGCCATATCGGATCGCGACCCCCTATGCGACCCGATCCACCCTTGTTAGCCCGATCCGACCCGAGCTATATGAACCAGAAAATGAAGGCTATGACTAATTCAACCACGATCCGAGAATGCTGGATCTCATGACACCTGTCCACAACGACTAATTTGACAATTTCTTCATCAAGCTACGAACCAGTACGAGATCCTCGGGATGTGTGCCACGTATGACCACGATCCTCCTGAAGAAATCAGCTATAAATAGCCCAGAACTTGGTATTTTTGGGGATCTTTTGGCAATTGAGAGATCTGGCTCCACCATTATCATATCTCCATTATTTTTACTTAGAGTTATCCTAAAATTATTGAGAGAATTATAGTTGTGAGAGGGAGATCGAGTGAAACTATTGATTGTACTTGCATTCAACATATAATCAATTACATATAAAGTGGACGTAGGCTCGTTAACACCGAACCACTATGAATCTCGTGTTTTTTCCTGCTTTTTCTTTATATTCTAGTTATAATTCTTCGTAGATCAGAACAACTCGGGTGTTAGACCCAATTTTGGATCTAACAGACATCAAACTTGATCACTTTCCACTTTGCTACCTGATAAGTTCCCTGCAATTTGAGTAGCTATCTTTGTTCATTACTTTAACAGAAACCTTAGTCCCATTCCACTTAGATACCTGATAAGCTCCCTGCAATCAAAGATGTGAACAGCAATGTTGCCTTGTATCTATGAGATATTTATCAAAAGAAAAAAGTGAATGAGCACAAACTACCTGTTAAGAATAACCTTCATAAATCGCCCAATGATTTGATTGCTACATGCCTAATATCATTTTACGAAAATTTGTAACAATATACAGTATTGTCCTCTTTAGAAGAAAACCACAATATACAGTATATGCAGCAGGATATACAGTATCCAAGACCATAATATATAGTATATTTGTTTAATGATATTAGTCTAATACTGTATACTGTATACTAGTCTAATGATATTAGTCTAATGTATACTGTATACTGTATGATATTACTATAATCCTACTATATACTGATGTAGCAATTGAATTAGTCATGTAGCAATTGAATTAGTCTAATGATATTAGACTCATACCTTAGACTAATGATATTAGTCTAATGACATTAGACTAATATCCAAAACCACAATGATATTGCTCTAATCCTACTGTATACTGTATGTAGTATCCAAAACCACAATGGTATTAGTCTAATGATATTAGAGTCATACCTTCATAAAAGATATTAGGCATATAGTATCCTACTGCATATACTGTATATGGTATCATTAGACTCATGCCTGTATATTATTACAAATATAAAGTATCCAAAACCACAATATACAGTATTATCTTACTGTATATGGTATGAGTCTAATGATATTAGGCATTACCGTATCCTACATGCCTAATTGCATATCGACCACTAATTGTTAGATTGCTTTGCATAAGCCTTTGTATGCCTTTCTAGAGCAAACTTACAACCAAGATGTTTGGCAAGTAAGTAGTATTGCTGAACAAGGTGAGACTATACAACTTTTTGGTGATGTGGTTAACAAGAACAGTGAAGACACAAATGATTCCAATGAGCTGCAAAAACATATTAATATACTTACTGAAAAGCTAAAGAAGGATTTAGCCAATGATAGCAACAACAAATATAGGATTGCAACAATTCAAATGAAGCTGAGAGATTGCTCAAACATTCTGCCCAACTTGAGCAATGGTGTTCCTAAAAAAGACATGACTAAAGCCATTACAACTTTGCTCAAAAAGA
The DNA here is from genome assembly GCA_030737875.1 of Allium sativum. Lineage (NCBI taxonomy): Eukaryota > Viridiplantae > Streptophyta > Magnoliopsida > Asparagales > Amaryllidaceae > Allium > Allium sativum. The sequence goes on from CM060926.1 coordinate 614,831,327, forward strand.
ATATTATAGTGAATATCAGAGACGTTCACCAACACTTTCATTAACATGCAATTATAACATAATTCAGAGTACCATAAACTTTAACTTAAAAAAAAATCACATTATCATTCAGTTTTGTTTTCATAAAAGATTTGATGTAAAATAGAGCTCTGTCTAGCTAACACAGGCCTTGTTTTTCAGAAGGCTCAAGGCAACAGAAATATCAACATTTTAGCGAACTTAAAATTTTACAACAGGAAGTTTTTTTTTGTATAATGGAATGCAAATTCCTAATTATTCGCCTCAAATGAACAACAAAGATGCCCACAAAACTACAGCCATAAAGTTTCTCTATACCAAAGCTATCCTAGTTGGCCTGCAATCGCAAATGGAACAAGCTTGGCCAAGTAACTAGCATTATCTGCCCATCAATGAATTTAGAGTGAATTAAATTATCAAATGACTTCAATTCCCAAACCCTGTTTCGTATCAAATTAAATTTTATGACCTCTTCCACCTTCCGTCAAATTGGAGTTTACAAATAATTTGTCATTGGAGCTGAAATAAAAACCAAATCAAAGTGGGATCTATTATGAAACTAGCACAGTGAAAGTAAGATTACTAACTTTATTGCAAGCTCGGCGCGCGGCGTCGTCGAGGCAGAAAGTAGCGAAACAATCGGAGCGGAAAACCGAGTGGCGCGACGAGTTGCCGGAGGTTGTCATCATCCTGAGCGTCGAATTTTGACTGATTTATTGATGAAAGAATTCACGTAATAAAATTGGGGATCCGAAATTTGAAATTTAGGGGAGAACAAAATGAAAAAAGTAGCGGGTGAATTAGAGTAAAAGTTGAAAATAGGGCTGAGGTTTGGATTGATGGTAGGAACTAACAGTTGAGAATGTGTTTTAAATGAGGTGCAGATCGCTGAGGTGTCATTCTTATTTTTATTTTTTTAATTTTAATATATTTGTAGTTACTGCAACATATTGTTGATATTTATTCTAACACATTTAAGCGTTCGTTGCAATAGACAAAAAACAGCATAGCAATGGCAACATTGTAGCTAGCAACACCATGGATTTTCGTTGTGATAGGTCATCTATGGCGTAGTGCAAGGACCATCTTGGAATAGTGGAAAATTCCCGTAGAATGCATAAGCACTGTGAAGCCTAGAGTTGTTGCTTGAAAAAAAATGTTGGCTAGTAATACACGGCAAGGACTAGTAGTGACTACTAGATAGTGGAAGGGCAAGTAAGTGTTGAGAGTTATGGTTGGACTTTTCATTAGTGAAATAGTCTTATGATTCTTGGCCCTTGGTAGTAGCTGTGTAGGATGCTGAAAGATGGAAAGGCTTAATGGAAAGATTAGCTAAGAAAGAGAATAGCCTAACTAAGAAGAAAACAACGAATTCAGTAAAGAAACAAATATAATGGAAAAAGAAAATGAAAATCTTAAGAAAAGATGAATAAAAATGAAATTTTTCCAAGATAAGTTTACAAAAAAGAGAAGAGAAAATTTTCTTATGTAGTTGTACTTTGATAGGAAAATAGGAAATATTTATAGAGTAGCTACATAAAAATCCAAGTACAATTAGAAAAGGTACATGAAAGAAAAACGGAAGAAGTGAATTTTTCCGTTTTATACCTTTTTGTAACAAAAGAAATTGAATTTAGAAAATCAGTTTTTTCTAAATTTTGAAATTTAATGATGACTGGTAGGGGTTTGGATGTAACAATTGGATGAACTATGCTCTTATTCTGTACGAGTGTGGGAAAATTTGATTGAAAAATGTTTTGATTTTTCAAAAATATTGCATTCATATAGAACTGCAAGTATATTTAGGATGTGAGCATCATGTTTTGAAAAGAGTTTTTAAAAGTTTGCATACACATAGGTGGTATAAAATTAGGCATACATACATTACTATGATGTATTTCACTTTGCACATGTGCCCAATGTTTGCAAAAATTGGATGCACACTTGATGGTTTGATATTATGCGAGGGACTATATATTTTACCACTATCGAATTTCGGGGACGAAATTCTTTAAGGGTGGGAAAATGTAACACCCCGTATTTTTTTAATATAATTAAAAATGAAATATATGTGTATATGCATAGATAGGTAAACAATGGTGATGTACAATGAAAATTAATTAATACATGAAAGAGAAGGAAAAATTAATACGATAACAATGCAGAGGAATATATTAATGTCAATGTTAAAAATTAATGCGCAATAGAATTTACAATTAAAATATTAGTGCATGAAAGAAAATTCAATACATTAAAATAGGCAATGTGTCAGTGCAATGCATGCAATAGAAAGAAATATATTTCATGCAAAGGTATTAGGTTGCATGCAATGAATGTTTTGGCATCAAAAGGTATCATAATCAGTGCACATATATAAATATATATATATATATATATATATATATATATATATTAATATTAAAATGCAAACGGAAGAAAGAGGTGAACTAATAACATGTAATTAATTATGTGCATGTGAATATATGCATAAGTTAATATATTGAAAGTTATATTTAATGCATAGAAAATAAGAAAAGCATTGAGCGCATAAACGTAGAAGGCATTAATTACAATGAATAAATAAATAAATGCATTAAAGGTAAATTGATTGATTGTAAAATAAGGATGTGCAATCAAAAATAAAAAGAAAGTTAAATGCATGAAGGAAAATTAATTGATTGGAGAAATAATGATATATGTAATGCAGTGTGAAACGGTTAAAAAGATGGTTTAATTAAAAAGATGGTGTGAAAAGGGGTTATGTAGAGACGAGGTTAAAAAGAGAAATAAATAATCTAATTTTTTAGGGGAAGAATAAACCATATAATTGTTCACATACAATTACTTAGTTTACGCACAGTGGTGAATTATAAATGAAGATAAGTTAAAACTAGCGCTGCGCATGACCAAAGGAATAAAAAAACAAAGAAAGAAAAGATTGTCTTGAAATTTTATGTGTAATGAATAAAAATTTCAAATTAAAAAGATATATATATATATAATAATAGCACGTGCCCCTGCGCATGGTCTATGGGTGCAACACAACCTGGCTGTGTTGGCTACGTTCTGGAATGTTCTTTTCTAGGGTGAGGTGGACGGTTTAGATGAGTTTTTATTTAATCCTAAGGGCCCAGTTCTTCTAACCCACCTATAAATAAAACCTTAAACCCACTGATTTATTCACATAAACTAATCGCGACGCCATGGCCTCCATCTTCTTCTTCTTCCCCAAGAAATTTTTAAATCTAATCTCTTTTCTTCCTTTCCAAATTTCTTAATAAAAATAAAAGATTAGATTTAGAATTTCTTCTATTACAAAATAAAGCGAAAAGGGATTTTGATCTACAATCTGCGCTGCAAGAAAGGGATTTTGATCTACAATCTATGCCGCAAGAAAAGGGAAGAACTTTGGTTGCTAATCTAAATCAGACCTAGGAAAGCAAAAAATCACTGTAAGTGGATTTAAATTACCCTTGTTGAATAATAGTGGATGCATCGTTTAGCAATTCCCCAAGTTAATTTGTTTAATTCAATTGAAATAATTTTATTTTATGCGTATTCTGTTCTTCTTCTTCCCCTTTCCTTTTTATTTTTAAGATTTGCCTAACTTCGAGCCTAACCCAAATCTCGCTGAAAAGCATGCGTACGAACAAAGATTGGAATAGTGAAAATGATGTTTGGGAATAATTTGTAATTGGGGAAGTGTGGAATAACATATAACATACCCTGAGATTGAGAAATTGGGGGAAATTAGCACATATATTAACCTAGAACATAAAAGAAAATATGTGCGATTAAAATTGAGAACAATTAGATATTCTTGGGTATGATGAAACAAGAATTTATGCATGAACTATATGTACATAAGAAAAGTTAGAATTGAAGATTTAGACAAATGGGATTATAAGTTGAATTGGGATTTATGCAACAAGAATGAGGGTTGGCCTGAATTAATTGTTCTACGCAATAAGAATGAGGGTTGACATGAATTATTGATAATTTTATAAGAACAATTAAGTTGGGTATAATTAAGTATAACTTAAAAGTTGGGCATAACATATAATAAGGATTATTGGCATAACTATGTACGAGATTATGTAATCATGGTAGAATTTATGTATCCAAATCAAATTGGAACCATAAACATGAAATTGGGTTTAGAAGCGTGAACATGAATTATTGGACTGGGATAAATAAGCATATAAAACCAAGATTGAAATTGTATAGGTTCGTTAAAAGATGAATATGCCTAACCCGAGGTTAGATTGAGTTGCGGTGTAAGACTACCCGGAACCGCCCCACACGTCTAGCAACCGCAACAACAGATCTAATATGAGAGGTTAGCGCATCATGCCCAAGAAAAACCCGAGGTTAGAATGAGTTTGCGTTAGAAGTCTGCCCGGAACCGCCCGGCTCATGCAGCAACCGCAAACAACAGTTCTAATGTGATAGGTTGGTACATTAATAAATCAATTAATGCCAATGAACAGACATGCTAAGAATGTTAAGGTTAAGTAAATGGAGACGTACAGGAAAACTTAACTAGCATAATAATGGGGAATAATAGCAACCTATTATGAACATTTAGGGGAAATACGACAGTCATATAATAGGTAGACTTGTCCTAGGGACAAGGGAAGATGATAATAAGACTAGATAATGGGACAACTTATATTATAAAATAAGTTGAACATAAGCTACAAAGCAATAATGAGAAATCTGTTGACAAACATAACATGAGTTATGATTAGAAAACCTTAGTTAAGGGAATTAAGATAACTAAGTAGTAATTCTTAGTTAAGAGAACTAAGTAATAAACCTTAGTTAAGAGAACTAAGTAATAAGCCTTAATTAAGAAAAATAAGTATTAAGCCTTAGTTAAGAGAACTAAGAAAACAACGATGGATTATGGCGACATCAACAGATGAAAGTGTAATTGAATAAGAAGATATGAGGAAAAACTTATATAAGAAATAAGTTAAGATGGGCAATGGGGTATAAAGCTTATTAATGAAACTTAAAGTTAATGAGTCATATATGAAACATTAATAAGAAAGAGAAATTGGTAATTAGAATCGAAAGGCAATATGTGTAACACCCCACGTCCATTAATGTCACTCACAAAGGGAATGCATTAACTTCCATGGAGCATTTTAAGTGTGTACAGAACTGAAACTTAACAACAAGACAGATATAAACAGTACTTAAAACTTTAAAACTTTATTCACTGCAGCGGTAAACACATAAGTTTGATTACATCATTAAAAACCAGAGTCAAAGTACATAATATCCATCTTGACTAAATCAAAGTACATAAATTGAAAGACATAACCCAAGTTCAAAATGGACATAAATAAGAGAGGCTGAACATTACCTCAGCGATCCAAGCAACTTCTAAAAGCAGAGATATAGCTGTCCAAAATCAAGCTCCACTAGTGCTAGTTCCAACCTTAGCACCTGGGCGTGGGGGGGGGGGGGAGGGGGGAAGAGAGGAAGAAAAGAGGAGGAAACAAAGGGGGTCAGACATAAAGTCTGGTGAGTGCGATAACTTTAACAATATAATTACCAAAATAACTAGGCTAAGACATAAGTTGGAAAATAAGGAAATGACTGTGAACAATTGAGTAAGACAGAGTAAACAAGGAAACAAGATGAACAAAAATAACATTAAAGCGCACCTAAACCACTATAAGATAATTACTATACTGCACCACCACTAGTCACCCTAAGGTTGATCCCGCATACAAAACTTAATAATGATAATGGTAGTTTCGTGTACCCATAGTTGCCTTCATAGGTGCCTCCTGCCCCTATCTCCACTAGGTGTATCCACTACCCCTATGCGATTGGCTCCCTAACTCGTAGATACCCGTGCTGGCCTCACAGTGGGGTGTATCACTCCCCAAAGTGGCAACCCGATACCACAAATAATGCACGGCTTATACCGACACGATGCAAAAACGTCTTACCTACCAGCCTAGGCCCACGGATGCATATGAACCCGTTGGACTTGCGTTGCCGCCGCTAACCCGTTTTGGCCTCTTACAGTCAAGCCCAGTATGCGGGTCCCGTCCTCGACTTGGGTCGAGCTCACAAAGATACGTATGGGTTACTGGTTGAAACGGGCCCTCCAATACTTGGCACATGCTATCCACCTAAGCTTGGTCCCCTCTAGTACATCCCACTTAACCCTCTTCTTATTCATGTTCACTTAGATGTTTCAATTTTGGTTAAGTGTTTCTAATCATATTTCTAATGCCACTCAAGGCACCCACTAAATTCCACATGCCACCCAAGGCAGCCACTTAACCTCCCTCACGCCCCACTACATGTTTATCTGGTTAAGTGTTTCTTAATTCATTAAGACCGTAACCTTATAAAGACCTCCCACGTTGGACTAGCATTTGTGGCAGCTGGATTTCCCGGGCGGGTCCGGGCAGTCTTGCACCACAAAAGAGCCTAACCTCGTGTCTTTACAACTGTCACGTATTTAATTTATTCCTAAGACCTCCCACATTAGACTGGCATTTGTGGCAGCTGGATTTGCCGGGCGGGTCCGGGCAGTCTTACACCACAAACGAGCCTAACCTCGTGTCTTAGACGATTAATTACACCTAATTAATCATTCCCCAATTTGAATTAATTTCCCTATTCAAATTATCAATCAATTCCAAATTTAACTATGGCCATAATTGACTCAATTATGTCCATCTATTTATGGTATGTAAAATCATACCAATTTCATCACAAATTTATTTTATGCCATTTAAGGCATTTATGCCAATTCTCAATATTAAATCTTTTAATATTATCCCATGACCCCACGTTGTACGTTCGTTCATTTAACGCAAAATATACATTAGACTCGAATAGTCTAACTCATGGAATAAAGAGAAAACATCACAACATACATACAGATAAAACTAGTGTAACACCCCACCTCCGCTAGGGTCACTCGAAAATGGAATGCACTAGTTTTGGAGGAGCGTTATCGAGGTAAACAATCACAGAATTATTTCAAGATAGAACATAATTAAAACAGCGGAATATTCAAAAGCTAAATTTCATTACTTTCAAAAAGAGTCAAAACCTTTTACATCAAATAGCCAAGGTCATTATTTTCCATTACAATAAATTCTATCTTGCATAAATAAAGAAGCATAAACTTGAAACAACAAAAGGAGCTTAATTCCCCAAAGGTAGCAGAAATGCAGCCATAGCATAGCTCAAGATCAAACTGTACATGAGCTGAACCGAAAGCAAGTGAAATCCAAGCTAAGTGCTAGAGTTTCCTCACTGAGAACCTGAGGGGGGGACAGAAGAAAAAGAGGCGAAAGAAAACGGGTCAGTCATAAAGACTGGTAAGTCCAAGTGACTTTATGCATAAAAACAAGTAAAGGTAACATGACATGTATAAACTGAAAGTAACATAAGGATGCTGACAAGATGGGCAAGATAGACTAAGATAACATGATAAATCAAGTATAAATTAAGTACATCATCACATATTCAAGGTTTGCTACATCAACTGTACTAGGATCCCAAACCCATGTCTTATATTAATCATGAAATGATCCCTTGGCCCAATATCACGAAATGACCCATTACTAGGTCCAACGAAATGATCCACTAGTCGATCGGCTCCCTACAAGTTCTAGCTCGTTGTGTATTTGTGTCATACGGACCTATCACGAATGTAGTCACCTGTGCTAGATCCACCATAGGGTGTATCAAGCCCTAGGGTGTCAACCACCGACACGAATCAAGCATGCACAGATTAACCTACTAATGCCCAATGCCTGCTTTTTCAACTCCGGGCCATGTGCACGACCATAGCCTTCCTGAACCTACACTGGGGCACCAACACAGCCGTCGTTATGGTCGCTTACAATCAACCCAGTAATCATGCCCCACCCTGCCTAGTTCTAGGGTACCATGATACATCTAGTGGGTTACTGCTGAAATGGACCGCGTAAGTAGGTTTTCCGTCCAATAGGTTAAGTGTTGTCATTTAAATTCATGACTTAACCCCTATCAGTCTAACATGTCAAGTTGGTTAAGTGTTGTCATTCAAGTTCGTGACTTAACCCGCCCACATTGGATCCTGTTGTTTGCAGTAACTGGATTTGCAGGGCGATTCCGGGCAGAATTACATTGCAAACTCAACCCAACCTCGAGTTGGCCATTTTCAGGTTCATTCTAGTGTCATGTCCATGTTCAAGATTCATGTCAAGTTCGTGTCAAGTTTCAAGGCAAGTTTCATTGTCAAGTTTCGTATAATTTACATTTTTTCCCAACGTTACCCCGTCTAAATATTAGGCTAACAATCTTAGCCTAATTTTTTCGTCCACATGATTTTTGGCATATAATATTAGGCTAAAAACTTAGCCTAATTTAACGTACACAAAATTTGCATAAAGAAATCCATTAACATGACATAGGTGTAAACTTGGCATTCTCGGCATAGTCGATATGAACACCATAGGTGTGTACATGAAAAACAAGCAACATGAATATCATAGGTGTGAACTTGCAGCGTAGACTGAACCAACATACATATATGTGAATTTGCAACATAGACTAAATCAACTTACATATATGTGAACTTGCAAATCAATCACGAACATATGAGTAAGTGTGAACTTGAAATATTACATACGTTTAACATATACACATAAACATGTAGATCTAACATTTGGTCACATAAGTGATATGATTTCACAACCTAAAACTTGCATAACATGATAAACTACACAACTTGTCATAACGGGTTATACTCCAAGTTCATATACATATGAATAGACTTATTCATTAATTACCAATTCAACATGATGATGGAATAGAACCACATGCATAGATCAACATAATAAACATTGCTGTATTATCAATTTATTTCCTAGGCATGACCTAACTGAATAAATTGATTAAAACATCGCAGGCATAACATTATGGACATGAAAAGGTTTGAATAATAATCTAGATTCAAGAACACGGATAAATCTAACTTAAATAGAAAAAATCCCCAAAATAAAGACAAATAAAGAAAATAGGTCTGAATAGAAAATCAAGCTTAGATCCAATTTCATAGCCATAATTCTAGGCAATAAACTCATGGTCATGAATCATAGGTGATTAGTCATAATTGTCCTTGTCATAGTCATAGGAAATAGTCTTATGTTCACCGTCATTGGCATAGGCATAGTCTTATGTTCACAGTCATAAGCATAGGCATTGTCTTATGTTCACAGTCATAGGCGTAGTCTTATGTTCATAGTCATAGGCAAAGGCATAGTCTTATGTTCATAGTCATAGGCATAGGCATAGTCTTATATTCACAGTCATAGGCATAGGCATAGTCTTATACCATTAACAAAAGTTTCAACATCATAGGCAATATTCCCAAAAGTCAAGATCCAAGAAGAAAACAAGAATAGATATGGATCATACATAGATTAATTCCAATTTATAACCTACCCATATTAAGTTTATTGTTTTTATCTAAAAGTAACTGGAACTTACAGATCATGGTCTAAGAAATTTAGATGCAGAAGTCAAGTCTAGAAATTTTTCGTAGAACGTTGCGGTGTAGCTGATCTATTCTCTTGAATTGTTGTAGAAGCATTGATCTTTGATTTGAATCGAGTTTGAATGCTTAAGCTTTAATTCGGAGGCGACGGCCATGGTTCAAGAGGTAAATTAACAGCATAGCAGTGTAAGAATGATTTGTATGAATTAGGCTAGGTCTTAGGATGTATTTATAGGGGTGGTAACTAGTTTAGGCTCGTAGATTAACCCTAGAATCAATCCGGACCATCAAAACACGTCTCAGGCTTCAAAAATGGGTTCTGGGTCAAAAACAGACCGACCAGGTCAACCTGTAAGGGGGGGGGGGGGGGAGGTCGACCATATGGTCGACCTGGGGGGTAGGTCGACCCTAAGGTCGACCTGGCCCCCAGGTCGACCCCCAGGTCGACATGCCTTGTCCTGAAATTTGCTGAATCTTCTACAGGCCATAACTTCTTCATCCGGACTCCGATTTTCGAAAACTCGGACTCTATTTCTTACAGAATTCCGAGATGAATGCAATGGCATAGCCCATTTCCCTTGACTCTTATTTTAAAATTTAATTCTGCCATGATTTATGGTTTTAACATGTTATAAAATTCGGGTTGTTACATTCTTCCCTCCTTAAAGGATTTCGTCCCCGAAATCTTCAAGTTAAGAAGAATGCATCCTATCAACCAATCAACCATCTACTCAACCACTATCCACAAGCAACCATTGTCCTTAAAAGATTTCTAATGCTATATGAACATATGCAGAAAGTGTGTGTATATGTTCCTTATCTAATGCAAATGATCAGGCTTGATAGATCTTCCTAATGCAAAATAAGTTTAGTGTCATGAATCCAACATGTATGCAAATAGTCCTAGTCACATAAACACTATATGTGTGCACAAACATCCATCCATATGCAACATCCACATGATAAAACATTCAATTTCATCCATAAAAAAGTATAAACACTCATGCAAATGCAATATGAAAATGTGTCTGAGCCGATCTAGTGCCTAATGTGTGTTATGCAACCACGAGCAACCACTTGCAACCATTTGCAAACATCGACCATAACATGTTTCAATCACATGTTTACATCCAAAAGGGTTCTACCTAAAGTTCTCAAGATAGGATTGAGAAGATAAGCAAGATAAGACAAAGTATCTGGGAGAAGAAGTTAAGATGTACCCCCAGAAGGTCCAGCTTGTCGGGCTTGCCCTTGCTTCTTAGGGCAGTTCTTGTTGATATGTCCAGTTTCACCACACTGAAAGCATGCTCCCATCTTCATCTTCTTCTTTCTACAATCCTGGATAACATGCCCAACTACGCCACAATAGTTGCACTTCCCCTTATCACGTGACTTATTATAATTTTTGTCGTTGTTCTCGCCTCCCTTCTGGAAGTCTTTCTTCTCGTTCTGAGACTCATCTGCCTTAACTTATCACTCATACCTTTCCTATGTAACATGTTAACAAGCCTCACAGAAACTATCTCCATCATATGGAAAACCCTCTACGAAGTTAGAAAGAAGATTAGGTGCAGGTAAAACTACTGCGACTACAGATGGAGAAAAGAAAGGAAAAGAGATTCAAACGAGGAAACAAAGGATAGTGCTAATGGCTTTTAGGGGAATAACCTTTAAATAAAACAGGACTTTTCTTGAAAAATGCTTCTTTGTAAACGGTTTTGTAAAGAGTTTTAGAATTTTTTTGAAAACTTTTGCCCAGTCAGGTAACCTTCTGCTCTGATACCAAATGTAACACCCCACCTCCACCAGGGTCACTCACAAAGAGAATGCACTAGTTTTGGAGGAGCGTTATCGAGGTAAACAATCACAGAATTATTACAAGGCAGAACATAAATAAAACAGCAGAAGATTCAAAAGCTAAATTTCATTACTTTCAAAAAGAGTCAAACCCTGTTACATCAAATAGCCAAGGTAATTATTTTCCATTACAATAAATTCTGTCTTGCATAAATAAAGAAGCATAAACTTGAAACAACAAAAGGAGCTTATTTCCCAAAAGGTAGCAGAAATGCAGCCATATCATAGATCAAGATCAAACCATACATGAGCTAAACCGAAAGCAAGTGAAATCCAAGCTAAGTGCTAGAGTTTCCTCCCTGAGAACCTGGGGGGAACGGAAAAAAAGAGGCGAAAGAAAATGGGTCAGTCATAAAGACTGGTAAGCCTAAGTGACTTTCAGCATAAAAACAAGTAAAGTAACATGACATGTATAAACTGAAAGTAACATAAGGATGCTGACAAGATGGGCAAGATAGACTAAGATAACATGATAAATCAAGTATAAATCAAGTACATCATCACATATTCAAGGTTCGCTGCATCAACTGTACTAGGATCCCAAATCCATGTCTTTTATTAATCATGAAATGATCCCTTGGCCCAATATCATGAAATGACCCTTTACTAGGTCCAATGAAACGATCCACTAGTCGATCGGCTCCCTACAAGTTCTAGCTCGTTGTGTATCTGTGTCATACGGCCCTATCACGAATGTAGTCACCTATGCTAGGTCCACCATAGGGTGTATCAAGCCCTAGGGTGTCAACCACCGCCACGAATCAAGCATGCACAGACAAACCTACTGATGCCCAATGCCTGCTTTTTCAACTCCGGGCCACGTGCACGACCATAGCCCGCCTGAACCTACACTGGCGTACCAACACAGCCGTCGTTCTGATCGCTTATAATCTTCCCGGTAATCGTGCCCCACCCAGCCTAGTTCCAGGGTACCATGATACATCTAGTGGGTTACTGCTGAAATGGACCGCGTAACTAGGGTTTCCACCCAATAGGTTAAGTGTTGTCATTTAAATTCGTGACTTAACCCCTATCCGTCTAGCATGTCAAGTTGGTTAAGTGTTGTCATTCTAGTTCATGACTTAACTCGCCTACTTGTCATGTCAAATTTGACTAAGTGTCGTCGTTCAAGTTCATGTATCAAGTTTGTTAAGTATTGTCTTTCATGTTAATGACTTAACCTTATCATGTGGCATTAATTCATTAATGCACCGCAGCCTCTCACATCAGCCCTGTTGTTGTGGTCACTGGATATGCCGGGCGGTTCCAGGCAGATTTACACCACAACTCAGTCTGACCTCGGGTTTCAAGCGCGATATGACCAACTACCCACATTGGATCATGTTATTTGCAGTAACTGGATTTGCCGGGCGGTTCCGAGCAGAATTACACTTCAAACTCAACCCAACCTCGAGTTGGCCATTTTCAGGTTCATTCTAGTGTCATATCCATGTTCATGACTCATGTCAAGTCTGTGTCAAGGTTCAAGGCAAGTTTCATTGTCAAGTTTCCTATAATTAACAATTTTTCCCAATGTTACCCCGTCTAAATATTAGGCTAACAATCTTAGCCTAATTTTTCGTCCGGATGATTTTTAGCATATAATATTAGGCTAAAAACTTAGCCTAATTTAACGTACACAAAATTTGCATAAAGAAATCCATTAACATGACAAAGGTGTAAACTTGGCATTCTCGGCATAGTCAATATGAACACCATAGGTGTGTACTTGCAAAACAATCAACATGAATATCATAGGTGTGAACTTGCAGCGTAGACTGAACCAACATACATATATGTGAATTTGCAACATAGACTAAATCAACTTACATATATGTGAACTTGCAAATCAATCACGAACATATGAATAAGTGTGAACTTGAAATATGACATAGGATTAACATATACACATAAACATGTAGATCTAACATTTGGTCACATAAGTGATATGATTTCACAACGTAAAACTTGCATAACATGATAAACTACACAATTTGTCATAACGGGTTATACTCCAAGTTCATATACATATGAATAGACTTATTCATTAATTCCCAATTCAACATGATGATAGAATAGAACCACAGGCATAGATCAACATAATAAACATTGCTCTATTATCAATTTATTTCCAAGGCATAACCTAACTGAATAAATTGATTAAAACATCGCAAGCATAACATTATGAACATGAAAAGGTTTGAATAATAATCTAGATTCAAGAACACGGATTGATCTAACTTAAATAAAAAAAATCCCCAAAATCAAGACAAATAAAGAAAATAGGTCTGAATAGAAAATCAAGTTTAGATCCAATTTCATAGTCATAATTCTAGGCAATAACCTCATGGTCATGAATCATAGGTGATTAGTCATAATTGTCCTTGTCATAGTCATAGGAAATAGTCTTATTTTCACCGTCATAGGCATAGGCATAGTCTTATGTTCACAGTCATAGGCATAGGCATAGTCTTATGTTCACAGTCGTAGGCGTCGTCTTATGTTCACAGTCACAGACAAAGGCATAATCTTACGTTCATAGTCGTAGGCATAGGCATAGTCTTATATTCACAGTCATAGACATAGGCATAGTCTTATGTCATTAACAAAAGTTTCAACGTCATAGGCAATATTCCCAAAAGTCAAGATCCAAGAAGAAAACAAGAATAGATATGAATCATACATAGATTAATTACAATTTGTAACATGCTCATATTAAGTTTATAGTTTTTATCTAAAATTAACTGGAACTTACAGATCGTGGTCTAAGAAATTTAGATGCAGAAGTCAAGTCTAGAAATTTGTCGCAGAACGTTGCGGTGTCGCTGATATATTCTCTTGAATTGTTGTAGAAGCGTTGATCTTTGATTTGAATCTCCTTTGACTGCTTAAGCTTTAATTCGGAGGCGGCGGCCATGGCTCAAGAGGTAAATTAGGAGCATAGCAGTGTAAGAATGATTTGTATGAATTAGGCTAGGTCTTAGGATGTATTTATAGGGGTAGTAACTAGTTTAGGCCCTTAGATTAACCCTAGAATCAATCTGGACCATCAAAACACGTCTCAAGCTTCAAAATGGGTTCTGGGTCAAAACAGGCCAACCAGGTCGACTTGTAAGGGTAGGTCAACCCAAAGGTCGACCACATGGTTGACCCCCAGGTCGACCTGCCTGGTCCTGAAATTTGTTGAATCTTCTACAGGCCATAACTTCTTCATCCCGACCCCGATTTTCGAAAAATCGGACTCTATTTCATGCAGATTTCGGAGACGAACGCAATGGCGTAGCCCATTTCCTTGATTCTTATATTAAAATTTAATTTTGCCTTAATTTATGGTTTTAATATGTTATAAAAATTCGGGTTGTTACATTCTTCCCTCCTTAAAGTATTTCGTCCCCGAAATCTTCAATTTAAGAAGAATGCATCCTATCATCCAATCAACCATCTACTCAACCATCATCCACAAGAAACCATTGTCCTTAAAATATTTCTAATGCTATATGAACATATGCAGAAAGTGTGTGTATATGTTCCTTATCTAATGCAAATGATCAGGCCTGATTGATCTTCCTAATGCAAACTATGTCTTGTGTCATGAATCCAACATGTATGCAAATAGTCCTAGTCACATAAACACTATATGTGTGCACAAACATCCATCCATATGCAACATCCACATGATAACAAATTCAATTTCATCCATAAATAAGTATAAACACTCATGCATATGCAATATGAAAATGTGTCTGAGCCGATCTAGTGCCAAATGTGTGTTATGCAACCACGAGCAACCACTTACAACCACTTGCAACCATTTGCAAACATCAACCATAACATTTTTCAATCACATGTTTACATCCAAAAGGGTTCTAACTAAGGTTCTCAAGATAGGATTGAGAAGATAAGCAAGATAAAACAAAGTATCTAGGAGAAGAAGTTAAAGATGTACCCCTAGAAGGACCTGCTTGTGGGCTTGCCCTTGCTTCTTAGGGCAGTTCTTGCTGATATGTCTAGTTTCAGCACACTGAAAGCATGCTCCCATCTTCATCTTCTTCTTTCTACAATCCTAGATAACATGCCCAACTACACCACAGAAGTTGCACTTCCTCTTATCACGTGACTTGTTATTATTGTTGTCGTTGTTCTCGCCTCCCTTCTGGAAGTCTTTCTTCTCCTTCTAAGACTCATCTGCCTTAACTTATCACTCATACCTTTCCTATGTAACATGTTAACAAGCCTCACAGAAACTATCTCCATCGTACGGAAAACCCTCTACGAAGTTAGAAAGAAGATTAGCCGCAGATAAAAACTATTGCGACTACAAATGGAGAAAAGAAAGGAAAAGAGATTCAAACGAGGAAACAAAGGATAGTGCTAATGGCTTTTAGGGGAATTGCCTTTAAATAAAACAAGACTTTTATTGAAAAATGCTTCTTTGTAAACGGTTTTGAAAAGAGTTTTAGAAGGTTTTTAAAAACTTTTGCCCAGTCTGGTAAACTTCTGCTCTGATACCAAATGTAACACCACACCTCCGCTAGGGTCACTCACAAAGGGAATGCACTAGTTTTGGAGGAGCGTTATCGAGGTAAACAATCACAGAATTATTACAAGACAGAACATAAATAAAACAGCGGAAGATTCAAAAGCTAAATTTCATTACTTTCAAAAAGAGTCAAAACCTTGTACATCAAATAGCCGAGGTCATTATTTTCCATAACAATAAATTCTGTCTTGCATAAATAAAGAAGCATAGACTTGAAACAACAAAAGGAGCTTAATTCCTCAAAGGTAGCAGAAATGCAGCCATAGCATAGCTCAAGATCAACCCGTACATGAGCTAAACCGAAAGCAAGTGAAATCCAAGCTAAGTACTAGAGTTTCCTCCCCGAGAACCTGGGGGGTGGGGGATGGAAGAAAAAGAGGCGAAAGAAAACGGGTTGGTTATAAAGACTGGTAAGTCCAAGTGACTTTTAGCATAAAAACAAGTAAAGGTAACATGACATGTATAAACTGAAAGTAACATAAGGATGCTAACAAGATGGGCAAGATAGACTAAGATAACATGATAAATCAAGTATAAATCAAGTACAACATCACATATTCAAGGTTCGCTGCATCAACTGTACTAGGATCCCAAACCCATGTCTTATATTAATCATGAAATGATCCCTTGGCCCAATATCACGAAATGACCCATTACTAGGTCAAACGAAATGATCCACTAGTCGATCGGCTCCCTACAAGTTCTAGCTCGTTGTGTATCTGTGTCATACGGCCATATCACGAATGTAGTCACCTGTGCTAGGTCCACCATAGGGTGTATCAAGCCCTAGGGTGTCAACCACCGACACCAATCAAGCTTGCATAGATAAACCTACTGATGCCCAATGTCTGCTTTTTCAACTCCGGACCACGTGCAGGACCATAGCCCACCTGAACCTACACTGGCGCACCAATACAGCCATCATTCTGGTCTCTTACAATCAGCCTAGTAATCGTGCCCCACCCTGCCTAGTTCCAAGGTACCATGTTACATCTAGTGGGTTATTACTGAAATGGACCGCGTAACTAGGGTATCCGTCCAATATGTTAGGTGTTGTCATTTAAATTCGTGACTTAACCCCTATCAGTCTAGCATGTCAAGTTGGTTAAGTGTTGTCATTCAAGTTCGTGACTTAACCCGCCTACGTGTCATGTTAAATTTGACTAAGTGTCGTCGTTCAAGTTCATGTATCAAGTTGGTTAAGTATTGTCTTTCATGTTCATGACTTAAACCTATCATGTGGCATTAATTCATTAATGCACCCCAACCTCTCACATCAGACCTGTTGTTGTGGTCACTGGATATGCCGGGCGGTTCCAGGCAGATTTACACCACAACTCGTCTGACCTCGGGTTTCAAGCGCGATATGACCAACTACCCACATTGGATCCTGCTGTTTGCAGTAACTAGATTTGTCGGGCGGTTCAGGGCTGAATTACACTGCAAACTCAACACAACCTCGAGTTGGCCATTTTCAGGTTCATTCTAGTGTCATGTCCATGTTCAAGATTCATGTCAAGTTCGTGTCAAGTTTCAAGGTAAGTTTCATTGTCAAGTTTCCTATAATTAACAATTTTTCCCAACGTTACCCCGTCTAAATATTAGGCTAACAATCTTAGCCTAATTTTTCGTCCGCATGATTTTTGGCAAATAATATTAGGCTAAAAACTTAGCCTAATTTAACGTACACAAAATTTGCAAAAAGAAATCCATTAACATGACATAGGTGTAAACTTGGCATTCTCGGCATAGTCAATATGAACACCATAGGTGTGTACTTGCAAAACAATCAAAATGAATATCATAGGTGTGAACTTGCAGCGTAGACTGAACCAACATACATATATGTGAATTTGCAACATAAACTAAATCAACTTACATATATGTGAACTTGCAAATCAGTCACGAACATATGAATAAGTGTGAACTTGAAATATGACATAGGTTTAACATATACACATAAACATGTAGATCTAACATTTGGTCACATAAGTGATACGATTTCACAACCTAAAACTTGCATAACATGATAAATTACACAACTTGTCATAACGGGTTATACTCCAAGTTCATATACATATGAATAGAGTTATTCATTAATTTCCAATTCAACATAATAAACATTGCTCTATTATCAATTTATTTCCAAGGCATGACCTAACTGAATAAATTGATTAAAACATAGCAGGCATAATATTATGAACATGAAAAGGTTTGAATAATAATCAAGATTCAAGAACACGGATAGATCTAACTTAAATAGAAAAGATCCCCAAAATCAAGACAAATAAAGAAAATAAATCTGAATAGAAAATCAAGCTTAGATCCAATTTCATAGTTATAATTCTAGACAATAACCTCATGGTCATGAATCATAGGTGATTAGTCATAATTGTCCTTGTCATAGTCATAGGCAATAGTCTTATGTTCACCGTCATAGGAATAGGCATAGTCTTATGTTCACAGTCATAGGCATAGTCTTATGTTCATAGTCATAGGCGTAGTCTTATGTTCACAGTCATAGGCAAAGGCATAGTCTTATGGTCATAGTCATCGGCATAAGCATAGTCTTATATTCACAGTCATAGGCATAGGCATAGTCTTATACCATTAACCAAAGTTTCAACGTCATAGGCAATATTCCCAAAAGTCAAGATCCAAGAAGAAAACAAGAATATATATGAATCATACATAGATTAATTCCAATTTATAACATGCCCATATTAAGTTTATAGTTTTTATCTAAAAGTAACTGGAACTTACAGATAGTGGTCTAAGAAAATTATATGCAGAAGTCAAGTCTAGAAATTTTTCGTAGAACGTTGCGGTGTCGCTGATCTATTCTCTTGAATTGTTGTAGAAGCATTGATCTTTGATTTGAATTAAGTTTGAATGCTTAAGCTTTATTTCGGAGGCGGAGGCCATGGTTTAAGAGGTAAATTAGCAGCATAGCAGTGTAAGAATGATTTGAATGAATTAGGCTAGGTCTTAGGATGTATTTATAGGGGTAGTAACTAGTTTAGGCCCTTAGATTAACCCTAGAATCAATTCGGACCATCAAAATATGTCTCAGGCTTCAAAAATGGGTTCTGGGTCAAAACAGGTCGACCTGTAAGGGGGGGAGGTCGACCATTTGGTCGACCTGTAAGGGGGGGAGGTCGACCATTTGGTCGACCTGGGGGTAGGTTGAGCCTATGGTCGACCACATGGTCGACCTGGCCCCCAGGTCGACCTGCCTGGTCCTGAAATTTGCTGAATCTTTACAGGACATAACTTCTTCATCCGAACTCCGATTTTCGAAAACTCGGACTCTATTTCATATAGAATTCCGAGACGAATGCAATGGCGTAGCCCGTTTCCCTTGATTCTTATTTTAAAATTTAATTCTTCCTTGATTTATGGTTTAAACATGTTTTAAAAATTCGGGGTGTTACAACTAGATCTAAACATAAGGGGTGAACTTCCATGTGTGAATGAGGTTCTACATCTAAAACTTTCATAGGACAAAGTCACAAACTTGCATAAAACTACATATGTCATAGATCCAAATCTAAAGGTGTGAACTTGTTTAGGCAATAGTCATAAACTTGAATAAATCATTTATGTCATTGATCTACATCTAAAGGTGTAAACTTGCATAGGCAATAACCACAAACTTATATAACATGATTCATACTCCAAACATATATTTATATAAACTTGCACATCTGATTTATGCAACATAACGATGGTGTAAACATACATCTAAACATATAAACTAGCATGTAAAATTTAGCATATAACTCACATATGTCATATCTTAACTTTAGATCTAAAATGGATGTCACGAAACATGTAAGGTTATGCATAAAATTTTCACTAACTTGCATATGATCTATGTCTCAAATAACATCCTAACTTGCATACATACATGTGATTCATCATATGAGTTAGTTCCAACAAAATAACCAAACTAGCATATGAAACATCATAAGGAATTGATTATACATAATCATAGAATTACAACATGGATGATAACATCACAAATTTACAACATAGATGATAACATCATAGAATTTACAACATAAATGATAACATCACAATTTTACAACATAGATGATAACACGCGGTCAATAATTCACAACATAACCATATAATCTGCATCATAGCTTAATCAAATTAAATCGTTAATTATTTTATTAAAGAAATCGAACTCACAAGAAGAAGGTCTTGCGTTCTGAAATCTGAGTTCTGAAATTGATTAAGCTCGCCTTTGTAGTAGATTCATTGTTGTTTTGATTAATGTTGAATAGAACTGAATTGATTAGTTGTTCTTCCTCTCTAATTGGTGGCGGCTACTCAAGGTTACAAGTTGACAGCATGACGACCATAGTTTGAGTTTTTATTTTGATCTTGGGTTTGAGTCTACTCATGTTTATATAGAATTTTAATTTAATTATAGCCGTCGGATGATCTTAGGGTTAATAAAAACCATTCAGTCGGGATAGGGTGACACCTCAGCCCTAATGACTCAGCAAGGAGTCAGAAAGGACTCAGCAATGAGTGACAACATAGATCAGACTGAACCAGAAAGCTGTGCAGGCCTGCTGCTCGGCCTGGGCACACTTGGCAGGTGCGCCAGTGCTAATTTGTAATGGTGCACTTCCCAAGTGCGCCAGTGTAATATATATATAAATATTTTCTTGTTTTGCTGCTTAACTACGTTCGTCCATATCTCCTTCATCCGGTATCTGTTTCCCGCAAACTCAGACTCTATCTCAACCAAAATTCCGAGACGAACACAATGGCGCAACCCATTTCCCTTAATTCTCACATGTGGGATTAATTATTCTTTAATTTAGTTAATTCGATTATTCAAAAATCCGGGGTGTTACATTCTCCCCTCCTTAAAGGAATTCGCCCCCGAAGTCCCCAAGTTAAGGAGAATGCATATCCTAACATCCAAACAACCATCTACTCAATCATCAAACACAGGCATCCATTATCCTTATTAAATTCCTAATGCTGTATGAACATATGCAAGAAGTGTGTGTATATGTTCCTTATCTAATGCAAAATCAGGCGGTCTACTGATTCAGTTGGCCTCCTTAATGCAAACCATGATAGTGCCATGCATCCATTATGTATGCGAAAGAATCCTATCGATACATATTATTTCTACATGTGTGCACAACCATTCACCAAAATGCAGCATCCATATGATAACACAACCATTGTACATCCATTACTTAAATATGTACACACATTTATATGCAATATGAAGTGACTGAGACGATCTAGTGCCTAAAGTGTGTGTATATGCATCCACGAGCAACCACTAGCAACCACTTGCATCCACATGCATCCATCATACATAACATGTCTCAAACACATGTTTCAACCATAGGACTACCCTATCTAAAGGTCAAAGATACTAGCGAGAGGACATACTAAAGATACAACAAGTACAAGCTAAGCGATAAAGGAGAAATTAAAAGACATACCCTCGAAAAGAAAAGGGTACAATGAACGCATCTTCTCTTTCGTCTCCCAAGTAGTGTTGCTCTCATCATCTCCCCATTGCACTTTAACTAGCTTGACCTCTCGATTCCTCAACTTCTTATTCTCCGACCCAAGAATGCACGTAGGAGCTCGTCGAATCGTCGCATCACGCTCTATCTCCACCTCTCTAAGAAAGCTCGGCTCTACCACTTCCGCAGTCTCGTGCAAGCACTTCCTCAAATGTGAAACATGGAATACATCGTGTACACCACTAAGTCTCTCGGGCAACTCCACTCTATACGCCATCTGTCCAATTCTCTCCTTAATAGGAAACGACCCTACGAACCTTGGTGCTAACTTCCCACCGGACCCAAAGCGAACAACATTCCGCAAAGGAGATACCTTGACAAAGATCATGTCCCTAATATCAAGCTCAAGATCTGTCCTCCTCTTGTCCTCATACGATTTCTGCCAATCTTGCGCCATCTTCATCCTCCTTCGAATCAATTCGATCTTTTCCGAAGTCTCTCTAATCATATCGGGCCCAAGCAAGATCTTATCTGTAGACTCCCACCAACATGTAGGCAAACGACATGGCCTTCCATAAAGAGCCTCTAACGGTGCCATGCCGATGCTAGAATGAAAGCTATTATTATATGCAAACTCCACCAACGGAATATGTTCCTCCCATGTACCTCCGAAGTCAAAGACACACAACCTCAACAAGTCCTCTAGAATACGATTCACCCTCTCGGTCTGGCCGTCCGTCTGAGGATGATATGTGGTGCTCAAACATAACTAAGTCCCTACCGACTCTTGCAAGCTCTTCCAAAACTCGCTAGAAAAGATAGGATCGCGGTTGCTCACTATGCTAGAAGGAACACCGTTCAAACGAACTATCTCTCGAATGTATACGGAGGCTAACCATGGAGCAGTCCTCTTACTCTTTACGGGAATGAAATGGGCGCTCTTAGTAAGTCTGTCTACCACGACCCAAATCCCCGTATTACCCTTTCTCGATCTTGGTAACCCATCAATAAAGTCCATCGGGACACTTTCCCACTTCCATTGTGCGACCTCCAATGGGTGAAGCAACCCACCGGGCTTCTTTTGCTCTGCTTTTACTTGTTGGCACACCAAGCATCAAGCGACAAACTCGGCCACATCCCTCTTCGTACCGGCCCAAAAGTAAACTCGTCTCATATCCATGTACATCTTGTCCCCACCGGGATGGATGGTCATCTTCGAACGATGTCCATCATCAAGAATGGTCTTCCTCAAATTCTCGTCCCGTGGAACACAATGTCTACCGTCACTATGTAACCAACGCTTTTCATCTAGGGTATACCTACTGAGATGGCTCGATGACTCCCCCCTTTTGAGCTTCTCTACTAACTCAACCAACTGTGGGTCATCTCACTGTGCCTCACCAATCCATCCCAAAAGCGTAGGTCTGACCTCTAAGGATGCTAGCAAACCATGTACAAAGTCAATGGAAGGTCTAAAGTCAAACGTAGAGATGAACTCTAAGCTTCGCTGCTCAACAAACAACGGACTCAAGGATAACCTCTTCCTACTTAAGGCGTCTGTCACCACGTTACCCTTGCCAGGGGTATATGCTATCTCGAAGTCATAGGATGCTAAGAATTCCATCCACCTTTGCTGCCTTAAGTTCAAGTCCTTTTGAGAGAATGAGTATTTTAGCGATTTGTGGTCAATGAACTATTCGAATTTTTCACCAAGAAGATAATGGCGCCAAGACTTAAGCGCGAAAACAATAGCGGCCAAATCTAGGTCATGCATAGGGTAAATTTCTCATGCACTCTTAACTACCTTCCACTATAGGCTATTACCCTTCCCTCTTGCATTAAGACTACGCCTAGTCTTGTTCCACAAGCATCGGTATAAACGGTAAATGGCTTACTCCCATCTGGCAACACTAAGACTGGGGCTGTGGTCAAAGCTCTCTTTAAACGTTGGAACGCATCATCACAATCTACGTCCCACGTGAAAACTAAGTTCTTCTTCGTCGAGCATGTTAATGGGGCTGATGTTTTTGCGAAGTCTGTGAAAAACTTTCTATAGTAGCCAGCCAACCCTAAGAAACTCCTTACCTCGGTAGCATTTTTAGGGACCTTCCAATCTTGGATGGCCACTACCTTCGCGGGATCCACAGCTATCCCTTCTTCGGAAACCACGTGCCCTAAGAATCGCACTTCCTTCCTCCAAAAGTGACATTTAGAAAATTTAGCTTTAAGGCTATGCGCTCAAAGGGTCTCCAACACTTCCTTAAGTTGTAGGTCATGTTCTTCCTCGCTCTTAGAAAAGATCAAGATGTCGTCCACAATGACTACCACGAATTTATTAAGGTACTCCCTAAACACCCTACTCATCAAGTCAACAAAGTATGCGGGGGCGTTTGTCAAACCGAAGGGCATTACAAGGCACTCGAAGAAGCCGTCTGGATTCCTAAAGGCAATCTTGTCTATGCTATCCTCAGCCGCTCTCAACTGATGGAAACCCGTGGCTAAGTCCAACTGCGAAAACACTGAGGCGCCAACTAACTGATCGAAGAGATCGTCAATCCTCGGCAGTGGGTGCTTATTCTTCTTAGTAAGCTTATTAAGTTCTCTATAGTCCACACAAAGTCTAAGGGACCCATCTTCCTTCGTGGAAAATACTACTGGAGCACCCCACTCCGATATACTACGTCTGATGAACCCCTTCTCAAGCAATTCCTTCACTTGCTTACTGAGTTCTCTTCTCTCTCTTGGAGCCATGTGGCGCACTGGCAATGCAACTGGCTTTGCATTATCTACTAGATATATTCGAAAGTCTATCTCACGTTTTGGGGGTAAACCCCTCACCTCATCAAAGACATCGACATATTCATGGACTATATGAACAGAATGTAAATCATCATCGGATGCGTCAAGGGATTCTAGGTAGCTAAGCATTACTGGACCTCTAGGGTCACAAGAAATATCAAGGGTCTTTCCACAACGAGTCAACAATCTAACTACCCTTCTTTCACAATCTAGGGATGACCCCATATCTAGTTAGCCAATCCATACCTAGAATCAAGTCGTAGCCCATGAAGCCAAGAACAAACGCGTTGCATTCAAACCCAATGCCCAAGATAAACACTCTCAAATCCCGATAGATCATAGAAAGATGAGCCGAACCATCAATAGGATTTGAGACTACTAAGGGATCTGTAACTAGACTAGTATCTAGGTGCAGTGTTTCAACTAATGATGTAGAGATAAACGAATGTGATGCGACAGAATCGAATAAAGTACGAACAACATGATCAAACAGAAAAACTAAACTTTCAACGGAAATTGCTCTACCTCGTTCTTGCAGCGGTGGGACCACGAGAGCCTGAACTTGCCCCCTTGCCTGCCCTGGTGCCATGAGATCCTGCACCTGTCCTCCCGAGGTAGACCTTGCCCTCTGCCCTTTCCTTGGGCAGTCCTTAATCAGATGTCCCGCTTCGTCACAGTGGAAACAACCAGTCTTCTTTTTCTTCCTGCAATCTTTGCTTATATGGCCTGGTGCCCCACAGTTAAAGCATCTCTTCTTCCCCTTACCATTGTTGCCTTTTCCACCTTTCTTGTTCTGTTGTTGCTGTTGCGGTTTCCTTTGATCCGCTTTCATCTCGGGTGCCTTATTAGCATTGGCGCCCTTCTCCTCTTCATGCATAAGCGTCATGTCAACTAGTCTCTCAAAGGTAGCCCCCATGGGGATGTGGGTCATAGCTAACCTATGAAGCGGCTCGTTCAAACCCTTAACAAATCTCAGGGCCTTCTTTTCTGGTGTATTCACCAAGTCCAAGCCAAATCTCGCCAACTAATTGAATTTGTTGACGTATTCTTTTATAGATAGATTCCCCTGCTTCAATGCTAGAAACCTTTCCATGTGTAGATTCTCTTCAGCCCGTGAGAGAAACTTCGCCTCAAACCTCCGCCTAAAATCTGGCTATGTGTCAACTGGACGCTCTCCGTTAGTGACCTCCCACCAAAACGAGGCCTCATCCTCCATTAGCTAGGCAGCTAACTGGACCTTTCTTCCATCTTCCACTTCAAAGATCCCAAACAATTCTTCCACCTCCTTTAGCCAGTTTCGAGCTTCAACAAATGTCTCCGTCCCGTGAAAAGGTTTTCCACCCATTGCCCGAAAGTCCTTACATATCTTCGCAAAAGTATCGACGCGAGGTGGAGGAGGGGGAGGAGGAGGAGGAGGAGCATTTGCTGGACCTGCGGTGGTGGCCCTAGTCTCCTAATACCTCCTAAACGATCCAGGTATCGTTATCCCCTCGGGTATCTCGGGAATTCCAGACGTGCCGAAACGAAAAAGGAAAGATTCAATACAAAAGAATCGA
Organism: Allium sativum; assembly: GCA_030737875.1. Taxonomy (NCBI): domain Eukaryota; kingdom Viridiplantae; phylum Streptophyta; class Magnoliopsida; order Asparagales; family Amaryllidaceae; genus Allium; species Allium sativum. The sequence goes on from CM060926.1 coordinate 614,857,133, forward strand.
AGGAAAGATATATGGCTCTTGGGGTTATGCTTTCTAAAATAAGCTTTTCTCTTGAAAATACTTTCCTTAAAACGTACTTTTGAAGGTACTTCTTTATAAAAGTGCTTTTGAAAAACAGTTTTTCAAAATTCATATCAGTTCTAGTAACCTTCAGCTCTGATACCACGAGTAACACCCCACGTCCATTAATGCCACTCACAAAGGGAATGCATTAACTTCTATGGAGCATTTTAAGTGTGTATAGAACAGAAATTTAACAACAAGACAGATATAAATAGTACTTAAAACTTTATTCATTGCAGCGGTAAACACATAAGTTTGATTACATCATTAAAAACCAAAGTCAGAGTACATAATATCCATCTTGACTAAATCAAAGTACATAAATTGAAAGACATAACCCCAGTTCAAAATAGCCATAAATAAGAGAGGCTGAACTTTACTTCAGCGATCCAAGCAACTTCTAAAAGCAGAGATATAGCTGTCCAAAATCAAGCTCCACTGGTGCTAGTTCCAACCTGAGCACCTAGGGAAGGGGGGAAGAAGAAAAGAGGAGGAAACAAAGGGGGTCAGACATAAAGTCTGGAGAGTGCGATAACTTTAACAATATAATTACCAAAATAACTAGGCTAAGGCATAAGTTGGAATTAAGGAAATGACTGTGAACAATTGAGTAAGACAGAGTAAACAAGGAAACAAGATGAACAAAAATAACGTTAAAGCGCACCTAAACCACTATAAGATAATTACTATACTGCACCACCACTAGTCACCCTAAGGTTGATCCCGCCTACAAAACTTAATAAAGATAATGGTAGTTTCGTGCATCCCTAGTTGCCTTCATAGGTGCCGCCTGCCCCTATCTCCACTAGGTGTACCCACTACCCCCATGTGATCGACTCCCTAACTCGTAGATACCCGTGCTGGCCCCACAGTGGGGTGTATCACTCCGCAAAGTGGCAACGCGATACCACAAATAATTCACGGCTTATACCTACACGATGCAACAACGTCGTACCTACCAGCCCGGGCCCACATACGCATATGAACCCGTTGGACTTGCGTTGCCACCGCTAACCCATTTTGGCTTCTTACAGTTAAGCCCAGCATGCGTGTCCCGTCCTCGACTTGGGTCGAGCACACAAAGATACATATGGGTTACTGGTTGAAACGGGCCCCCGATTACTTGACACAAGCTATCCACCTAATCTTGGTCCCCTCTAGTACATCCCACTTAACCCTCTTCTTATTCATGTTCACTTACATGTTTCAATTTTGGTTAAGTGTTTCTAATCGTATATCCAATGCCACCCAAGGCACCCACTAAATTCCACATGCCACCCAAGGCACCCACTTAACCCCCCTCATGCCCCACTACATGTTTATTTGGTTAAGTGTTACTTAATGCATTAAGACTGTAACCTTATAAAGACCTCCCACATTAGACTAGCATTTGTGGCAGCTGGATTTGTTGGGCAGGTCCGGGCAGTCCTACACCGCAAAAGAGCCTAACCTCGTGTCTTTACAACTGTCACATATTTAATTTATTCCTAAGACCTCCCACATTAGACTGGCATTTGTGGCAGCTGGATTTGCCGGGCGGGTCCGGGCAGTCTTACACCACAAACGAGCCTAACCTCGTGTCTTAGACGATTAATTACACCTAATTAATCATTCCCTAATTTGAATTAATTTCCCTATTCAAATTATCAATAAATTCCAAATTTAACTATGGCCATAATTGACTCAATTATGTCCATCTATTTATGGTATGTAAAATCCTACCAATTTCATCACAAATTTATTTTATGCCATTTAAGGCATTTATGCCAATTCTCAATATTAAATCTTTTAATATTATCCCATGACCCCGTTGTACGTTCGTTCGTTTACGCAAAATATACGTTAGACTCGAATAGTATAACTCATGGAATAAAGAGAAAACATCACAACATACATACAAATAAAACTAGATCTAAACATAAAGGGTGAAGTTGCATGTGTGAATGAGGTTCTACATCTAAAACTTGCATAGGACAAAGTCACAAACTAGCATAAAACTACATATGTCATAGAACCAAATCTAAAGGTGTGAACTTGTTTAGGCAATAGTCATAAACTTGCAGAAATCATGTATGTCATAGATCTACATCTAAAGGTGTAAACTTGCATAGGCAATAACCTCAAACTTACATAACATGATTCATACACCAAACACATATATTTATATAAACTTGCAAATGTGATTTACGCAACATAACAATGGTGTAAAGTTACATCTAAACATATAAATTAGCATGTAAAATTTAGCATATAACTCACACATGTCGTAGCCTAACTTTAGATCTAAAATAGATGTCATGAAACATGTAAGGTTATGCATAAAATTTCACTAACTTGCATATGATCTATGTCTCAAATAACATCCTAACTTGCATACATACATGTGATTAATCATATGTATTAGTCCCAACAACATAACCAAACTAGCATATGAAACATCATAATGAATTGATTATACATAATCATAGAATTACAACATGGATGATAACATCACTACTTTACAACATAGATGATAACATAATAGAATTTACAACATAAATGATAACATCACAATTTTACAACATAGATGATAACATGCGGTCAATAATTCACAACATAACCATATAATCCGCATCATAGCTTAATCCAATTAAATTGTTAATTATTTTATTAAAGAAATCGAACTCACAAGAAGAAGGTCTTGCGTTCAGAAATCTGAGTTCTGAAATTGATTAAGCTTGCCTTTGTAGTAGATTCGTTGTTGTTTAGATTAACATTGAATAGAACTGAATTGATTGGCTGTTCTTCCTCTCCAATTGGTGGCGGCTACTCTAGGTTACAAGTTGACAACATGACGTCCATAGTTTCATTTTTTATTTTGATTTAGGTTTTGAGTCTACCCATGTTTATATAGAATTTTAATTTAATTATAGCCGTTGTTGGATGATCTTAGGGTTAATCAAAACCATTCAGTCGGGATAGGGTGACACCTCAGCCCTAATGACTCAGCAAGGAGTCAGAAAGGACTCAGCAATGAGTCACAACACGGATCAGATTGAACCAGAAAGCTGTGCAGGCCTGCTACTCAGCCTGGGCGCACTTGGCAGGTGCGCCAGTGCAAATTTGTACTGGCGCACTTCCCAAGTGCGCCAGTGCAATATATATATATATATATTTCTTGTTTTGCCGCCTAACTTCGTTCGTCCATATCTCCTTTATCCGGTATCCGTTTCCCGCAAACTCGGAATCTATCTCAACCAAAATTCCGAGACGAACACAATGGCGCAATCCACTACCATTAATTCTCACGTCTGAGATTAATTATTCTTTAATTTAGTTAATTCGATTATTCAAAAATCCGGGGTGTTACAATATGAATAAGGATAATCAAGTTATAAAGAAACCTGATGAAGCAGAACAAGCGCATAATTGGACAATTAGACATAGTTCTAGTAACACGTAAGAAAGAGGCACTTGGACCAGTCCATACATTAGAGGATGAATAACTATAAGGGGTTGATCATCGGGATGTCAAAATACACAAACAGGAATGCATCTCCATCTAGATATTCTTGTAGGCTCCAACGGACTGGGTTAAGAAGCACGAGGCTTCCGGGGATGTAGGGTACTCTTGGTATTCCTCTATGAGTGGCATATGATCCGTCTGTGCTCACAGAGGTTAGTTCTGCGTAGGTGAACCAATGAGTACGCCTTGATTGCAATAATAAGGGGCAATAAAAAGACTAAGATGGACCAGCTTGATTCGGCGAGACCAGTTTGTGCCCTGTGATAGCAACTCGTCGTCTACCTACCATCTTCTGTCAGTACGTAAAGCAGAAAGCCGGAGAACTCCAAAAGACCATATACTTTGCTATCTAGTTATGGGTGAGGTTGGCCTATACATTTGAAGGGCATGGGGGGGCCGGGGTTGGTTCTCATTCTTAATTTTCTTGGGTGCCTTTCATTTTGTTAGTTGGGGGAGGGGTCTAATGGGACCATAGCCACTGTAAAAGTAGACCTTAGCATCTGCATCGGCAGATATCTGAAAGCTCCCGACCGAGTTCCATGTTTCTAGATTAGCCCTGCCACGGGACTCGGGCGCACATATAGAGAACATATGCAAATAGACATCGAGTACGATTGACGATACGTATGTGGGAAAAAGTCTGGGTACACTCATGTTGCTCTGGGTGGTGTACCGTAGACCAAAGGGCATTATTTGATGACAGAATCAAGTACGATCTAGAATGGCAGTCCAAATGCTTATGTAACACAGTGATGATAGTTTTATGCGAACGTAGCATTGATATACATACTACATGCGACATCAGATAACGGACTACGTACATACGGTGGAGACCATGCGAGTAGAGTATACCTTAATTGGGGGTAGCTACATATACACTATATTAGGTTAATCTACTAGAGAGTTGATGGGTGCGACGTGTGTGTAAGCCATGAGTGCTAATAACACAAATAACCTAATAAATAAGAAAATATAATCGAACGGTATATGTTGGATTATCCAGGAAGTGTAGTTTAAATTCATTCACACAGAACTTATGTTCTGACCCCCTCCTCATAACATTCGCAGGTTAGGTTCATGACAGAGACTATATAGCTTTGGATACTGGTTTAATAGTATTATTATTAAGGTAAAGCTATGTTTCAACTACATTATATTTTATTACTTCCGCTGTGAGATATTTTCCAAACTCTGACATGTTTTATGTCTCTGTCTTTTCTGCAGGATACCAGAGCAAACTAACTCGGGTTTCGATGGATTGGATTTTTGAAAAAATTCGGTCCGTCGGAATCCGTGTTGTTATAATCACCCAAAACGGCTTTAAAATCAATATATTTCTAATATTATTATAGTGTCTAAATACATATAAATAGAATCTAGCAGATCGCTTGCATCTTATGCTCCACTTATATAGTATACAAACAAAACCATGGGCGCTTATTGTAGATTGGATTCCGACTATGACAAGGTATGGAACCACCTGCCTATAGTGTATCTCTAGAGGGGAATACACTGGGTTCAACAAGAACGTCTTGTAACCCGACCCACACATGACCTACCACTCATTTCTCTTGAGTGTATCGAATATATTGTCACCTACAGTTGCTAGCAACATAACCGTTCCCGGGAGATACAAAAGCGAAAAGAAGTAACTAATATGAATATTCTCTAGATGGTGACAATACACCCTAATAGGTGCGACTCACATAGCCATGCTGCCAGCCCGATATTTGTCATTTCCCAATTGACGAGGCTTGAGGTTATAATCGACATTGGGAACATCTGGGCCCCGTTCACATCGTCCATACATCATCCAGGAATAGGATGAACCGAAGGCACTCTCCTACCACATCCCAGGAATCACCCTAAAGATCAACAGTTAGTAGCCCTTGCAATCCGTAGATTTCAACCACGATAGAATCACAGTATATCTCAAGGGATCAACTAGAGATTGTAAGTAACTCTTCCGTTTTATAAAGATCTACAGTCTTTAATTGCTCCATGTCGATCAACATCTTCGACGTATTCGTATTTATTGGTCGAAATGGTTTTCGAATATAAATTCGATCCCGGTCTTTCCGTACCAACATCGTTGGGTCAGATTTTGATAGTCGGTTATTTATCTACCAAAATAAACTGTCATAAAATAAAACAAATCCATTTGTTTAGTATACAGTATCACTTGGCCTTTTTGATAAAAAATAATTACTGGACAGCTAATTAAAACTTCTAAATTTTCAACATAGTATCCACTTTTGATTTAAATGTAGAAATATTCTTAACCCATTTCTTTTATACTTAGAAAAATATCTGATAATTATATCAAATTTTTATTTCAAATCATTTTTTATGACATTCCTTATTATCTAAGATTGGGAAATCATTTCAACTTATCATTCGTAAGATAATCATTACGAAATCTTCTTTTGTTTCGTTATCTAAAAATAGTAATTGTCACTCACCCTTTCAGGATAAATACATTCTAATTCTCATCTCTTAACTTGGAAAAATATCGTCATATTTCTATGAAATTTTGTTCTATTTCTTACGCTATGGAAATATCAATCCATATCATCAAGCCCTTTTATTTCCGTTACTTTGGAAATATATATTTTCTCAAATCCTTTTGTTTTCCTTTATTTCAAAATTCCACCACCAATCCTCAAATCCATTTCGTTATTACCTCTCAAAATAAATTGCTTTAGACATATTTACCATTACAACTAATATCATCCTCCGATAATCCTGAAGTCCTTCAAGTTGGGGTATTTCAATTACCTCTCAGACCTTGATCAACCGCATTCTTATCTTAAGATATATACGAGTTGTAATTCACAAACCCACGTTCATTCTAATACCAACAACCCACTATACTATTTTACTTACAATACAATTTTATAAAACTTTTTTACTTTTGAAATCTCACTTTTGAAATATACTATTATTATTAAATTCATTGATTAGTGCATGATAATTAAAATGTCATCTTTTAAGCCTTAGCTTCTTTAGACTATCAGATTCTTATCACAAATCCTATTACTCGAACCTTTACCATATTCAATCATGAGAATTCTTTACTAAACCTTTCATTCATTCCTTCTGGGAAATCTCATTTCAAATCTCGTCCGTTCCACTTAGTGACATCACTAGGTAACATTAATTTAAAATTAATGCTTTAATTTCACATCTTTCTTTATAAACATGTTTATAAAACTCTGGTTTAATATCAGACCCTTTCCATCTTGATTTCCTTTACTTAAATATTAAGTGACATTTGTAATTTTAAGCTTAACGTATCTGCTTAATAATCTCTTTTATGACTTAATTAACCAACTCGGTTTAAATATAAACCCATCCAAAACCCCACTTGGAACTCAATGATATCACATTGGTTTTTCGATTACTTAAATGAACTTCATTAAAGAAATAATACCTTAAATTATTATAAACAAAAAAATTATAATTACCATCAATTAACTGGACTTAAATTTCCTTTTTAGAATTTCATTAAGTTAAACCACTATTCGCTAATTTGTTTCATTTGATTAATCAGCACCCTAATTTAATTAAATAATCAATTTCAATTTAAAACAATTGACTTGGTTAATTCTAAAACATGGTCAACTTGTTGGTCAATTATAAATCATCTTTTCATTTGAATTAATTAATAATATAATTAATATGAATTATCCCATTTACTTCGATTTTTATTTAAATAACTAATAACCGATCCGAAATAATCCCATTTTAATTATTATTTAAAACAATTAATCTCAATTATTAATCTTTACATTAATCCCTACTCATTTGCTTATCATAATAATTAACTTTATAATGATTAAGATGCGGCATGTGCTTCGCACACGGTAGATTTCGGTAAAATTTAACAATTACGATGAGGTGTGTGCGTCGCACACGGCAGATTTTGGTAAATCAATGGTGATTGGTGGTTAAAGAAAAAAATCAATATATATCTGTGGTTGGTTTATTTTCTTTTCATAAACTTCATTTTAATAATATATTTAAAATATGTATTTAGTTATAAATAAATTTTATAACTTCATTTCTAACGATTCATCTAACGGTAAATCAATCTTTATAAAACGAGGTATGATTTGGGCCATCTACTGCTGATTTCTCAACCCATATCACACACTAGTTAATAACAAACAATGTTGAATTCATATTCAACAATCAATTATCAAATCAATAATCCGATCATATCGGTTAAACAGTCCATATAATGGTCATATGCAAAAAACATTCAGTTCAACTAATATCGGTCAATCAAAAATAATTCAAGCCATCCAATTTATTTTAAATACGTTTATATTATAAACGTAACCAACAGGGTAAGTTACCTTGTTTGGAGATCATCTTTAAAATAACAATTTCATTTCATTTAAATTAAACAACAACCGTTTAATTAAAAAATATATAACAAACAACCGAACAATCAACAATCAGTCAACAATTAGCAAACATGGCACACAAATAATAAAACCCGCTTTATAAAATATAAATGGGATAACTGAGTGAGTTTAACTCACCTAGATTACCGTCCGTCATTATAACGCTTGTTTTTAATTAAATTAAACTGGCATTTAATTTAATTAAAAATAGTTGGTGCATCTAGTCCTGACCAAACCTACTCCATCTCGTTGTGTTCGATGATACGGTTCCAACGGATCAGTCCGTGCTTGATTATGACCATATATGATCGAGATATTTAATAAACACGATTATAAAACATTTATTCTAATTTGAACTTTAATTTTAATAAGTTTGGCTCTTACCCAATTATCTCGGCCCGCATTCAAGGACATAACCGCCTTCACAGATCCCTTCTTCCCCCATCCTTTGTTTTTGCAATTCTTTTCCCCCTTCTGTAATTTGAATGAACATTCCCATTTCTACTTTTGTTCTTTCTCGTTTATTTCCTTATGTATATTCATAAATGGACTTATACAAGCTTTTGGCCCACCCCAAATAACTACTTCCAACTGTTATTGCCAAACTTCCATCCACTCACGAACCATAGCACCTATCTCCCGTTCCCATTTTTCAGTTCCCCGGCATAATCTTTTGCTTTTTTTTCCTACAGGCCCAAAGCCCATTGTGCCCAACTCATGCATCCTTCTTTCTTCTAGTAAAGTATTTGGTTACTTTCTTCTTCCTTAAATTTTGTTCCGCCTTGTCTTTGTTCTAGACAGGCTACCAAAAACCACGCAAGTCCCACTGTAACCCAACCCGCAACCATAGCCTGCCCACTTCGCTGCCGCTATGGCTCCAGCGACCTCACCTACTCCCTGCGCCTTCATCTATTTCACCACCACTAGTAACAGCTATCACCAAACCAAAAATACTTCATTGAACCCATCAACTAATTCATCGCCACCCAGACCAAACTGCACCTCCGACGTCGCCAGTCAGACCCTGCTCCTAGTGACTTTTCTTCCGCGTACTGCCAGGAAACCCAGTGCCTAACCCCCGTTTTCTTTTGGTAGTACCGGATCTCCACCCATCCGCTGCTGCACAAGACTCTCATCAGCCAAATGCGATTATTTTCTACTTATTTTATATATATATATGGGCTTGAGGTTTTCTCTTCTGTAATGTTTTGATATTATTTTAGAAGCGGCGAAATGACTTTGTTGTTGCTGCGTTTCTGATTTTCTTGCATTTTTGACGAAAGAAAATGACTTCGCTTGCCAATATTTATAGGTAGAGTAACCTTGCTTACCACGGTTTAACTATTTTGGCAAGCACGACAATGTAGTCCTGGCAGTCACGGTATAGGGTTGATAGTTGTGCAGTGTTTCTTCCTTTTATAGTTGGCGTGTCCTTCTCCCTTTCTTAGGCATGTGCTATTTTGTTTAGGTAAGATTAACATGTCTAGTGTTATTTCACTCTTAATGTCATAGCTGTATTGATTTAGCAAGTGTTCAGTGTTTCGGGGTAGGCATAACATTAGGTAAAATGGATGAAAGGGGTAGCTGTCTTGAAACACCACACCTCCGTTAAGGTCATTCACAAAGGGAATGCCTTAACTTCGGTGGAGCATTTTTTTAGTACAAGATGCAGAAAAATTACAAGACAGTCAAATAAAGCAGCTAAAAATAAATAACCTTTATTGATTAAAATAGCTTGTACAAAGATTGTTTTACAACACCAATACTTATTAAAAGAAAACATCTGTCTTGTTTAATATATAAGAAGCACAAACTGACTATGATATTCCCCAATAAAGCATGATCCAGCCATAGCAGTAGAAAATGGAGTTCAAAGCGATGCGCCAAAGAATCTTCAAGCTCGGAAAGAGTAACGGCCCCAAAATGAGCTGAGCTTTTCCCTCCCTGACTACCTGGGGGCGGGGGGGGGGGGGGGGGGAACGGATGAAAAGAGGCGAAAGCAAACTTGGTCAGACATAAAGTATGGTAAGTCCAATGATTCTTAATATTTAAACGAGGAAAAGGGTCATGGCATGAATAAACTAATTATAAGACTAAACCATAGTAACAAGATAACATGGGGATAGGCATGGGATATGGCAAGATAAACTGAATGTACCGATAAACTGAATGTACTGATAAACTAAATGCGCTTCTATTCCTTCTTTGCTTCGCAACTACCCTGTTATACTGATTTCTATATCTCTGCACTACCTACTAGTGTCCAAACTAGTAATTTATGATCATATGATAACGTGATCCCAATCCTCGTATTTGCGGTTGCCTTCAGGTGTACATCTATTATGGGGATTCCATTTATTACCTAGATCTAATCTAGGGTTTACTATCGAGTGCTTCCTAGATTCAACCAGGGTTTATGCTACCCAGGGCAACTAAGGTTTATGCTACCTATTGAACGCTCCTCGGGTTCAGGGTTTACGCGACCTAGGTCCAATTAGGGATTATGCTACCTACTTTGTATTAATTTTCCATGTGTCTGAGTCAGTCGGCCCTCTATTACATGTAGATACTCTGTGCTGGCCCCACCATAAGGTGTACCAAGCCTTATGATAGCGACCCGACACAATTCAAGATGCATAGTGTATAACTACTGGTACCCAGTGCCTTCTTTTTCAACTCCGGAGTACGTGCACGTCCGTAAACCGTCGGTACCTACACTGACATACCCCATGCCGCTATTTTGACCGCTTATAATTAGCCCAGTAATCGTGCCCCACCCTGCCTAGCTCATGGTACCGTGATACATCTATGTGGGTTACTACTGAAATGGGTCCCCGTTACTAGGATTTCCTACTGGTTAAGTTTGCGGGCCTATATATATACAATATTACCCACCTACATGTGATGTACTTAACCCTCCCACCGATTCAAGCATGTCTATTTAATGGTTAAGTTTGTGGGCCTATATTGTACTAATATTACCCACTAATCCCGATACATACTTAACCCTTCCACTGGTTCAAGCATGTTTATTTAATGGTTAAGTTTGTGGGCCTATATTACTAATATTACCCACCAACCCGATATGTACTTAACCCTCCCACTGATTCAAGTTGATATATATTCTTGGTTAAGTGTTATCCATTCATTCAAGTTAACTTAACCTGCCCACTCATCATGTTATATATATATATTGGTTAAGTGTTCCCCTTGTGTTACTTAAACCCTATCACATATCATGTTATATATATACATTTTGGTTAAGTGTTCTTCGTGTGTTACTTAACCCTATCACACATCATGTTATATATATATATATATATTGTTTAAGTGTGTCCTATTAACTTAACCTCACCCACTTGTCTAATTAACATGTTATGACTGTCAAGTGTTCTAATTTTACTTAACCTCACCCACTTGCCTAGTTTACATGCTATGACGGTTAAGCGTTTTAAATTTGCTTAACCTCACCACCTAGTCTAGTTAGCATGTTAAATGCTTACTTAACCCTACCCACTTGTCTAGTTAACATGATATTATGGTTAAGTGTTCCCTTAGTTACTTAACCCCCCAGAAATCTTGCCTTGTTAACATGTTAAGTTGGTTAAGTATCCAAATTAACTTGACCCCTATCAATCTTGTCTAGTCAACATGTTGAAGTGGCTAAGTGTATTTTCGATTACTTAACCCCACCCTTCTTTTCTTTGTTAACATGTTATTACGGTTAAGTGTTTCCCTAGTTACTTAACCTCACCATTTCTAGCTTGATTTATTCATGAGCCTTAATTAATTAATTAAAGCACCAACCACTCACATTAGACAAATATTGTTGTGGTTACTAGATGTGCCGGTCGGTTCCCGGTAGGTTTACACCACAACTCAGTCTAACCTTGTGTCTTTCTGGGCTTGATGCACTACCCACCCACATTAGACAGGTATTGTTGTGATCATTGGATGGGCTGGTTGGTTCGGGGCAGTTTTACACCACAACTCAGTCTAACCTCGGGTTAGGCATATTCGTCTTTTACTAAATTTACATATTTACTATTTATGTAAATTTTCCGTAAATCAGTTTAGCCAAGATCATATTCAACTGTCATGCAAATTAACATACTTATATTCTATGCCCAAAACTTGATTTACCAATCAATTAACCCAACTTGTAGTTTATACCATTTTAGATTTAATAATCCCCTTTTTCAATTCATGCCCAATCTAGATTAATATTCCAATTTATGGTTCATGTCAAAACTAGATTTAATATTCTAGTTTACCGTTTATGTCCAAAACTTGGTTAACATGCCAATTACACACTTTGCGGCCAATTAAATTTATCAATTTATGCCCAAATCTAATATGCATGTAAATCATTCACTATTATAGAAAATTTAGATTATGCCAACATATTTTTTTTGCCAAATTAACTTAATTAAGCTACGCCCAAATTCTCGCGCCACAATCGTACGTATAACATGATTTCATAAGTTTCTAAGTACCCATGAAAGGATACTAATAGTATCAAAGCAAGGAATATGGGATAAGCACGAGAATTGGCATAAAAGAATAGCCATGCAAGAATGAACCAAATACAAAAATAATGGTTCCAATGGGTTTGATGTACATAACATTGAATAGGAATAAACTAGACAAGTTACAACCCAAAAAATGAGATGCAACATAATTAAGGGAATAGGCATAGATTATTTGGTCCAACATAATGCCAGTTCGAAGTACAACCTAATAGGTTAATGGGAATAGGCATAAGTCACTGACTACAATAGTTATAGGCAATTAACCACATTAGTCATGGGCGACTAATCACAATGGTTTCTTAATCAATGTCATAGGCAATAGTCTCATAGTCATGAATCTTGGTAGTAGTCTCATAGTCATGAATCATATGCAATAGTCTCGAAATTTTGAATCATAGTCGTAGTCATAGGCAACAGTCTTATAGTCATAGACATATGTAATAGTCTCTTTGTCATGAATCATAGTCATAGGCGATAGTTTCAAGGGCAACAGTTTCATAGTCATATTCTTAGGCAAAAGTCCCATAATCATAGTCATTGGCAATTAGCCACAATAAGTTCTAGGCCACAATCGAGAATCATATCCAAAGGCATGGATAACGTTAGATTTGACATAAGCATGAATCAAAGATAATTAAGTTGCAAATAGGCATAGTTCTATATTTTAATTTATTACATTCACGAGTCCAATTACACATTCGAATCTAAAGAATAACCGAACTTACAGTGATCGGTTTAGAAAAAGATAATAAGATAGCGTTGTGGTGATTTGCTATGATTCGCGTGACATTGCTCAAAGCCGTTGAATTAGCCTTTGATTCCTTTCTTGAAGCTTTAACTTGATTTGAATTTCCAATTTGAAGAAGAATTATAACTTATTTTAGTGGAGAATAAGATTTATTTTAATGGTGGAGGCTAGAATAGAGAGAAACAACATGTAGACACCTCAAAGAATTTGTATGGAGAAACCTTAGGTCTAGGCATTCTTTTGTAGGTGTAGAGAGTGTTTTAGAGCCATTAGATCGCCCTAGAAGACATCCAGTCCGTCCAGAATAGGTCAAAATCGTTACAGTCCAGATCTGGAAAAACAGGGTAGGTCGACCCCCAGGTCGATCCCATGGTCGACCTATAGGGGGAGGTCGACCCCTTGGTCGACCAATGTACACGGGTCGATCCCCAAGTCGACCCCCTGGTCGACATGGGTCCTGGGCGGGAAAGTTCCCACCCAGCCCGGGTGTGTTTTTTAATTCGAATTTTGAATCTGTTTTTATTTATTTAAATTCTTGAAATTTCTGAAGGCCATAGCTTCTTCATACGGAGTCCGATTTACGCAAACTCGGACTCTATCTCAAGCTGAATTTCAAGGCAAATGCAATGGAGTAACCTGTTTCCCTTAATTCTTCTTCTAAAAATTATTTATACTTTAATTTGTGAAACTTAATGTTACCGAATTACGGGGTGTTACATTCTCCCCCCTTAAAGGATTTTGTCCCCGAAATCATCAAGTTAGGAAGAATGTGTCCTACCATTCTGTAACGACCCGGATTTTTAGCGACTTTGGTTATCGACATAAGCACGATGTCGATAACCAAAACATCGAAAAATCCTGATAATTAGTGAAAGAAATTAGAGGGTGAGGAAAGATAAGATAGAAAATTAGAATAGAAGAAGAAGAAGAACACAACATCAAAGTAACACGAATCTCACAGCGGAACGAATAACTATATTTCATAACATAACTATGAAATACAAATCTGTACTTGAATATACATATCATTACCAAAGTACAGCACTTACAACACAGCGGAAATAACTATAGCTATAATGATCCTGAAGCCTCCTGCTCCAAGCTCTTCCAGTATATCTGTAAATCCCGACTACTTGACTGCCCGTACAAATTTAGGCACCCAAGAGTTTAGGGGAAACAACAAAGTAAACTCCGGGTCAGTCATGGGACTGGTATGAGTAAAACAGTTTTAAAACAGGTTGAATAAGTAAACGATATCTCATAAGACCACGCCGCATAACGGAACGGGTTTTTCCCTTATGAGAATCCAAAATATCTTTTATATCAAAAACCTTTTGATATTATAATAATGTCTATCAACCACAGTATATATATAATCATCTAGCACAAACACTTTCATCTCACGTTCTACATATATAGTATACAATCAAAACCGCAAGCACGTATTTGGTAATGGATTTCCAACTATGACAAGGTATGGAACCACCTTTCTCTCGTGTACCTCTAGAGAGGAATACACTGGGTTCAACAAGAACATCTTGCAACCCGGCCACACATGACTGACCACTCATTTCGCTTGAGTGTATCGAATGTATATCACCAACGGTTGGGATCAGCAACTGTTTCCCGAATGGGACAGCATCAACAATAGATTTTTAGAAGTAAATGAAACTCTAGATCAGGTGATTATACACCCTACTTCGGTGCGACCGACTTAGCCATGCTGCCTGCCCGATTTCTGTCATTTACCGGATGATGAGGCTAGAAGCTACGCTTTATCATCATACCAGATTCACTTTGAATGTCACATCATCAAATCCATCAAATCACCGATTGACATCCTCAACCATACATTATGTGTTAGCTAAAAGAAGTTTCCTTCTTCGCTTCCACTCTCGGTACGGTTGGAGAAATCGATATATGTGATCGTCTGGAAATATTCTGTCAGACATCCGTCCATACAAGTCATCCAGGAATAGGATGAACAGAAGGCACTATTATGTAAACAGGATAGCCCTTGCATAACTCCGTCTTCAATTATCTTTGGCATATATGATTCGCAACGCTTATGCCAATACAGAGTGGTTCTTTGGATAATAATCCAACCGGTCTCTCCATATTAACAACGTTAAAATGGTCAAAACTTCGATAGTCTGTGATTTAACTATCGAATAAAACAAGTGTGCAACCAACGATATTATTTCCAAATGGAAATTTATATCAATCAAACATCATTCAAAATTTATCTCTTTATTTCATAAATTTACTTATCTCCTGTTTCCCTATATTCAATATTTCTTATTTTCTAAATTTAGAAAATGTACGTTATTAACAATGGAAAACATTTCCATTTCTTGTTTTCTTTATTAGAAAACATTTCTGGTTTCTTATTTGGAAAACATTTCCAAAGCTTCTTCATGGGACTTAGACTGATGTTTAAACAAACATCGTTATGCCAACTCAAAAACATTTCCTTTATTGCCGAACCTTAACTATTCCTTAGTTAAAAACGAAGCCAATCAAGTTGGGGTAGAACTACCTCTCAGACCTCAACTGAACAACATTTCTAACTTTGAATAGGCAAAGTTCACTTTATATTCCTTTTACTAACTTCCTTACTTAACCCTCCTTCGAATAGCTATATTCGATTTACTCTTTTCACTTAACTCTATTCGATTAACCATAATCAATTAACTCTATTGGACTAACGCTATTGATTTACTAATTCACTTACTCCTTTCGAATACTATATTTGATAACTCCTTTTTCTTTCTTCGAATAAACTATGTTCGATTTACTCCTTTGCTTCTATTCGAATAAACTATATTCGATTAACTCATTTTACTTTCTATTCGAATAAACTATGTTCGATTAACTCATTTTACTTTATCACTAATCGATTAACTAACATCGATTAACTTCTTTTAACTTTATCTCTAATCGATTAACTTCTTTTAACTTTATCTCTAATCGATTAACCAACATCGATTAGCTTCTTTTACTTTAACACTAATCGATTAACTAACATCGATTAGCTTCTTTTACTTTAACACTAATCGATTAACTAACATCGATTAACTTCTTTTAACTTTATCTCTAATCGATTAACTAACATCGATTAACTTCTTTTAACTTTATCTCTAATCGATTAACTAACATCGATTAACTTCTTTTAACTTTATCTCTAATCGATTAACTAACATCGATTAGCTTCTTTTAACTCTATCTCTAATCGATTAACTAACATCGATTAGCTTCTTTAACTCTATTCGAATAAACTATTCATTTATAAAGATTTACTTTTAGTAACAATTCTTCACTTTACAAATGATTTCCCTTTTATAAAACTCTATTCGTTTTAAAAACATTTTTCGCTTTTATTTCTTTTCGAAATATTTCCTTTTATAAAATCTGTTGATTTTATAAAATCCCTTTTTATTTCAATATACATTGAAATAAATCCTTTTTACATCCCAAGGTCTTTTATGATATTTAAAATATCGAATAAAAATGATCAACATCATTCCAACACCCATAATCCATAACAGATTATATAACACATCATATATCACAATATATGAAAACAGTAAAATAAATGTTGAGGAATCCAGTTGGATTCCTCCAACCTGTTTCCCTGCATCACAGATGTTAAACAATATAGATAACATCACTTTCAGTTCCATATGATATATTCTGTTAAACAGAATCAATATAGAAATCCAGCTAACTGTCTAGCAGTTCAATCAAACGGTCAACACATCGTCAATCAGCCAATATCTAACAGTTCTAAAAATACAATATGAAATTATAAACTGTTCAGAGTTAGTGAGATTTACTCACCGTTGCGCGTTAACCATCAAAATAACAGTTTGCGTTATTTGATTTCGATGGACAATTTATTTCGCCATAAATTGTAACGAGCTCGGATTCACTCCCGGTCAGTCTCATTGTGTTGCTCCCGTCCATACGATCTCATCGGATCTTGTTTCGCTGAATTTCGATAATATATGACAAAGTTATGCTTTATACAGTTTAATACACTGTTTTAATTAAATAAACTTTTAAATTTATTTCCTTATTGGGCCATAACCTTTTCTTGAGCCCATCTGAAAACTTGAAGAACCAGGCCCCTTATAATTTCACTCGAATCAGCCCTTCTTCCCCAAATCTTTACATCGATCCCTTCCAGTCAATTTTCCATCGTTGACCCCTCCCTTTGACCACCCACGATCGTTGCCAAGTCCGCCCATCTCCACCGCAACCACTGCCAAACAACTCACCGTCCAATTCTTCACCAGAACATCCCCTTCAAAGCAATTCCGATCTCACCCCGTTGAAACTGACCTGCTCCTCAGCCATGCTGTCGTGGAGTCGCAATCCCACAAAGACCACCGGAGTTCCTTTAACCGACCTCTCCAACTATGCCTCGACCTCGCCAACACTCCAGCGCCATCACCCCGCGCTACCTCGGCCCCCAACTACGTCCGAGCAGAGCCCTAGCTCACAATACAAAAACCCCAGCGTCGCACAGTATAATCGAACACCATGAAATGGATGTGAAATCGAAGAGCTACTCCAGGCGAACCCAAGGAGATCGACTTTGTGATTTATTGGTTTTTATTTTATTTACTTTTGAATTTAGAAGAGATCGACATTTTTTCTTTTGTGCGGTTTGTGTTTTAAGAAATGGGAATTTGTCCTAGTGATATAATAGTGAAGTTGTGGTTGAGAAGGGAGGTGGACGTGACTTGTTTTAATCCTAAGAAAATATTAGGATATTTTTATTTTTCTTTTATTTATTGATTTTATTTTTGCTTTAGTCTTCTAAAAATAACTACGAACGCATACGACGCCTAAAAATCATGAAAACTGACACGTTGATAGAATTTGACATTACGGTCCCAACGAAACTGGTTTTGTCGAATTCCGACTCCGTATGCTTACACAGCGTATTTTTAACCGTCGAAATACTGACTGTTTTTCCCTCTAAAAATCCCTACGGTCACACAGTGACTCTAAAAATCACGAAACTGGAAATCTAACAACTATTTGACATTGCGGATCCAACAAAACTGGTTTTGTCGAATTCCGGCTTCGTTTGCAAAAGTGGCTATTTTTAACGCTTTGAATAGCCCATTTTAAATATATAAATAAATTTAAATAAATTTAAATATTAGTAATTTAATATTATCGTATATCTTCACATATGATATCGTACAGCTCCAGAATATCATATCAGAATATACCGTTTGGTATTTCAGATTTTCAGATTATCTCGGTATTCAGTTCATATCGAAAATCCTTTTATAACGTATATAAAGCGTCGCAAATTATAAAGGAATTCCACAGCGACTTTTCTGAAATTTGATTTGGACGTACATCAAAATCTACACGACGAAATCCCGATTTTTCTCTTCCCCTAGAAAGATATACTCCACCAGCTCCACACGTTTCTTGTTTCACAGAAATTCGGCTTTAAACGAATCCTGTACATTCAGTTGAAGTTCAAATCGCCAAATAGCGAACTACAGCGCCATTCAAGCTCGTTTATAAATATATTATAAACTATACATTCAACTGTCGTCGATTGAATATATTCGTCAATATAATTCAACTCTAAGCTGAATTGAATCTAAGTGACGACCCCGTTCATCGAATATTGTGATTTCCAAAATTTTTGATTATTTCTGAATTAAATATATTATTTAATTATTTAATTAAATTAATTATTCCATATTATTTAATTAAACCTCTATTTAATTCCCTACATCACGATATATATATATATATAATTAAATAAATTAATTATAATACCCCTGACAGTGCGGGTCATTACACATTCAGTCATCCATCTACTCAACCATTCAATCACAGGCATTCATTGTCCTTAAAAAGATTTCTAATGCTTTCATGTTCATATGCATAGTGTGTGTATATGTCCTTATCTAATGCAAAATCAGGCGGTCTACTGATTCAGTTGACCTCCTTAATGTGAATTATGTCAGTGCCATGCGTCCAATATGTATGCAATCCTAACGATACATATCATTTCTATATGAGTGCACAACCATTCATTCAAATGCAACACATCAAGTTCAATCCATAAACAAATACATATATGCAAATGCAATTTGAAATTGACTGAGCTGATCTAGTGCCTAATGTGTGTATATGCATCCACGAGCAACCACTAGCAACCACTTGCAACAATCAATCATACCATGTTTCAAATACATGTTTATATCCATTGGTTTCTTCTTAAGGATCACGAAGATAGGACCTAGAGGATATACTTAAAAAGATGGAAACAAGAATGCCTAAAATTCCTAGCAAAGGAGATCAAGAATATACCCTCAAGAAAGAGGGTATGATGCGCGTATCTAGTCTTCCGTCTTCTAAGTCGCGTCTTCTTGAGCTTCACTCCATTGTACCTTATCTAATTTAACTTCATGGTTTCGAAGCTTCTTGACCTCCATTTTCAAAACCCACTAGTAAAGATAGGCCCTCGATCACTTACCATGCTAGAGGGTATCCAATGTAGTCGAACTATCTTTCCAAGATAAACAGATATTAACCATGATATCAAGTGTATATCCTAGATGATTAGATATCTCACCTCTACTTAGCTTATCCATCATGCTGCAAGTCTGAGGGTCTAAAGCTAATGGTTACTATGTTCTTATTACCTCTCTTAAGGTCAGTCTTTTTTCTACTTAGGGCGTCTGCCATAACCATTTATTTCTCATGCAAACCATCCTAGTCGAACTCGACATCCCTCAAGTACAAGCCCCAAAGGCATAAACCAATATTAGATAAGCACCCAAGGAATACCTTCTTCGAATTTGGACAATCTATGTGAGATGATACTAACAAAACAACCAAATAATTGAGCATTTTACCGACTCTGGCTATCCTTGCCAATCTTGCTCCAGAATTATCGTTGATCGCATAACTGGCTTTGCAGCGTCATCTAGATACATGTAGATGTCTATCTCGAATTTTTAGGGGCAAAACCCCTACCCTAATCAGAACATCTTGCGTACTCATGGACTACCCCAACGGATCGAAAACCGTCGATAGATAAGTAAAGTGATTCTAGGTAGCTAAGACAAACTAATCCCTTAGGATCGTAGGAAATCTCAAGGGTATTCTCGAGGCAAGTCGAAAGTCTAACTACCCTTGTTTCATAATTACTAGCTAACCAATCAATGCCTAGAATCAACCCATATTCCAAAAACATAAGCATAAATATAGCTATTCTCAAATCCTCACAAGTCAAAGATAAATGGGCCGAGCCAGCAATTGGATTCGAGACTATAATGGGATCTTCTGCTACACAATATCTAGGGTGTAGAGACTTAACTATGGAAGCATACATATACGGATGTGAAGCGCTAAAATTGGAAGGAGTACTAACAGGATAATCAAAAAGGAAAAACTCTTTCAACTGAAATCTTACTGCCTCTCTCTCAGGTATGCTGGCGGTGAGAGCATGCACTCGCCTTCCGAAAAATCCTGTCCCTTGTTCTTGCCCTTGCCCTTAATTATACGACCCGTTATGCCAAAATTAATGTACTCCCTCTTGTTTTAGGTTTTACTATTTTTTTCCTCCCCTCCTTTGTGAGCCAAGTCCATATCCATGGGTTCTTCATCCTTGTGTTGTGCTCCGTAACCTGACCCCCTCATTCTCAACTTTGCCATCCTTGTGTAACTTGTTGACATGTCTCTCGAAAGTTGCTTCCATTGCATGGAGAATCCTACAAAGCTCGAAAGAAAATTAGCCGTAGGTGAAACTACTACGGCTACAGATGGAAGTTGGGCACTTGTTTGCCCTTTGACAAGTGTCGTAGTCTTGTCGATCCTATGAAACCATGCTGCGATGAGGTTACCTCCCAGAAAGCCAGGAGCCCGGGAGACTTAGGAAAGAAGGAAACAAGGATTCAAATAAAGGATCAAAAGATAGTGCATATGGCTTTGGGGAATATGCCTTTAAAACAAAACTTTTCTTTTGAAAATTCCTCTTTTAAAACCATTTTGAAATAATTTTTCAAATCTTTTTATTTGATCTGGTAACCTTCAGCTCTGATACCAAGTGAAACACCACACCTCCGTTAAGGTCACTCACAAAGGGAATGCCTTAACTTCGGTGGAGCAATTTTTCTAGTACAAGATGCAGAAAAATTAAAAGATAGACAAATAAAGCAGCGAAAAATAAATAACCTTTATTGATTAAAATAGCTTGTACAAAGATTGTTTTACAACACCAATACTTATTACAAGAAAACATCTGTCTTGTTTAATATATAAGAAGCACAAACTGACAATGATATTCCCCAATAAAGCATGAGCCAGTCATAGCAGTAGAAAATGGAATTCAAAGCAATGCGCCAAAGAATCTTCAAGCTCGGAAAGAGTAATGGCCCCAAAATGAGATGAGCTTTTCCCTCCCTGACTACCTAAGGGGGGGAATGGAAGAAAAGAGGCGAAAGAAAAACAGGTCAGACATAAAGTATGGTAAGTTCAGTGATTCTTAGTATTTAAACGAGGAAAAGGGTCATGGCATGAATAAACTAAATATAAGACTAAACCATAGTAACAAGATAACATTGGGGTAAGCATGGGATATTGCAAGATAAACTGAATGTACTGATAAACTGAATGTACTGATAAACTGAATGCGCTTCTACTCCTTCTCTGCTTCGCAACTACCCTGTTATACTGATTTCTATATCTCTGCACTACCTACTAGTGTCCAAACTAGTAATCTATGATCATATGATAATGTGATCCCAATCCCCGTATTTGCGGTTGCCTTCAGGTGTACATCTATTATGGGGATTCCATTTATTACCAAGATCTAATCTAGGGTTTACTATCGAGTGCTTCCTAAATTCAACCAGGTTTATGCTAACCAGGGCCACTGGGGTTTATGCTACCTATTGAACACTTCTCGGGTTCAGGGTTTACGCGACCTAGTTCCAACTAGGGATTATGCTACCTACTTTTTATTAATTTTCCATGTGTCTGTGTCAGTCGACCCTCTCTTGCGTGTAGATACTCTGTGCTAGCCCCACCATAAGGTGTATCAAGCCTTATGATAGCGACCTGACACGACTCAAGATGCACAGTGTATAACTACTGGTACCCAGTGCCTACTTTTTCCACTCCGGAGAAAGTGCACGCCGGTAAACCGTCGGAACCTACACTGACATACCCCCTACCACTATTTTGACCGCTTATAATCATCCCAATAATCGTGCCCCACCCTGCCTAGCTCAGGGTACCGTGATACATCTATGTGGGTTACTGCTGAAATGGGTCCCGTTTACTAGGGTTTCCTACTGGTTAAGTTTGCGGGCCTATATATATACAATATAACCCACCTGTACGTGATGTACTTAACCCTCCCACCGATTCAAGCATGTCTATTTAATGGTTAAGTTTGTGGGTCTATATGTACTAATATTACCCATCGATCCCGATACGTACTTAACCCTTCCACTGGTTCAAGCATTTTATTTAATGGTTAAGTTTGTGGGCCTATATTACTAATATTACCCACCAAACCGATATGTACTTAACCCTCCCACTGATTCAAGTTGATATATATTCTTGGTTAAGTGTTATCCATTCATTCAAGTTAACTTAACCTGCCCACTGATCATGTTATATATATATTTATTGGTTAAGTGTTCCCCTTGTGTTACTTAACCCCTATCACATATCATGTTATATATATATATATATATATTGGTCAAGTGTTCCTCTTGTGTTACTTAACCCTATCACACATCTTGTTATATATATATATATATATATATTGGTTAAGTGTGTCCTATTAACTTAACCTCACCTACTTCTCTAATTAACATGTTATGACAGTTAAGTGTTCTGATTTTACTTAACCTCACCCACTTTCCTAGTTAACATGTTATGATGGTTAGTTGTTCTAAATTTACCTAACCTCACCATCTAGTCTAGTTAGCATGTTAGACACTTACTTAACCCTACCCACTTGTCTAGTTAACATGTTATTATGGTTAAGTGTTCCCTTGGTTACTTAACCCCCCATAAATCTTGCCTTGTTAACATGTTAAGTTGATTAAGTGTCCAAATTAACTTGACCCCTATCAATCTTGTCTAGTCAACATGTTGAATTGGCTAAGTGTTTTCTCGATTACTTAACCCCACCCTTCTTGTCTTTATTAACATGTTATTACAGTTAAGTGTTTCCCTAGTTACTTAACCTCACCATTTCTAGCATGATTTATTCATGATCATTAATTAATTTATTAATTAAAGCACCAACCACTCACATTAGACAGATATTGTTGTGGTTACTGGATGTGCCGGTCAGTTCCGGGCAGGTTTACACCACAACTCAGTCTAACCTCGGGTCTTTCTGGGCTTGATGCACTAACCACCCACATTAGACAGGTATTGTTATGGTCACTGGATGTGCCGATCGGTTCTGGGCAGTTTTACACCACAACTCAGTCTAACCTCGGGTTAGGCATATTCGTCTTTTACTAAATTTACAAATTTACTATTTATGTAAATTTTCCGTAAATCAATTTAGCCTAGATCATATTCAACTGTCATGCAAATTAACATACTTATATTCTATGCCCAAAACTTGATTTACCAACCAATTAACCCAACTTGCAGTTTATACCAATTTAGATTTAATATTCCCCTTTTTCAATTCATGCCCAATCTAGATTAATATTACAATTTACAGTTCATGTCAAAACTAGATTTAATATTCTAGTTTACCGTTTATGTCCAAAACTTGGTTAACATGCCAATTACACACTTTGCGGCCAATTAAATTTATCAATTTATGCCCAAGTCTAATATGCATGTAAATCATTTACAATTATAGCAAATTCATATTATGCCAAAATTTTTTTTTTGCCAAATTAACTTAATTAAGCTACGCCCAAATTCCCGCGCCGTAATCGTACATATAACATGATTTCACAAGTTTTTAAGTACTCATGAAACGATACTAATAGTATCAAAGCAAGGAATAGGGGATATGCACAAGAATTGACATAAAAGAATAGCCATGCAAGAATGAACCAAATACAAAAATAATGGTTCCAATGGGTTTGATGTACATAACAGTGAATAGGAATAAACTAGACAAGTTACAACCCAAAAAATGAGATCTAACATAATTAAGGGAATAGCCATAGGTTATTTGGTCCAACATAATGCCAGTTCGAAGTACAACCTAATAGGTTAATGGGAATAGGCATAAGTCACTGACTACAATAGTTATAGGCAATTAACCACAATAGTCATGGGCGACTTATCACAATGGTTTCTTAATCAATGTCATAGGCAATAGTCTCATAGTCATGAATCTTGGTAATATTCTCATAGTCATGAATCATATGAAATAGTCTCAAAATTATGAATCATAGTCATAGTCATAGGCAACAGTCTTATAGTCATAGTCATATGTAATAGTCTCTTTGTCATGAATCATAGTCATAAGCGATAGTTTCATGGGCAACAGTTTCATAGTCATAGTCATAGGCAAAAGTCCGATAATCATAGTCATTGGCAATTAGATACAATAAGTTCTAGGCCACAATCGAGAATCAGATCCAATGGCGTAGATAACGTTAGATTTGACATAAGCATGAATCAAAGATAATTAAGTTGCAAATAGGCACAGTTCTATATTTTAATTTATTACATTCACAAGTCCAATTACACGTTCAAATCTAAAGAATAACTGAACTTACAGTGATCGGTTTAGAAAAGGATAATAAGATAGCGTTGTGGTGATTTGCTATGATTCGCGTGACGTTGCTCAAAGCCGTTGAATTAGCCTTTGATTCCCTTCTTGAAGCTTTAACTTGATTTGAATCTCCAATTTGAAGAAGAACTATAACTTGTTTTAGTGGGGAATAAGATTTATTTTAATGGTGGAGGCTATAATTGAGAGAAATAGCATGTAGACACCTCAAAGAATTTGCGTGGAGAAACCTTAGGTCTAGGCATTCTTTTATAGGTGTAGAGAGTGTTTTAGAGCCATTAGATTGCCCTAGAAGCCATCCGGTCCATCCAGAATAGGTCAAAATCATTGCAGTCCAGATCTGAAAAAATAGGGCTGGTCGACCCCCAGGTCGACCCCATGGTCCACCTATAGGGGGGAGGTCGACCCCCTAGTCGACCTGGGTCCTGGGCGGGAAATTTCCCGCCCAGCCCGGGTGTGTGTTTAAAATTCGAATTTTGAATCTGTTTTTATTTATTTAAATTCTTGAAACTTCTGAAGGCCATAACTTCTTCATACGGAGTCCAATTTACGCAAACTTGGACTCTGTCTCAAGCAGAATTTCGAGACGAACGCAATGGCATAACGCGTTTCCCTTAATTCTTCTTCTAAAAATTATTTATACTTTAATTTATGAAACTTAATGTTACCGAATTACGGGGTGTTACATGTCTCCTTTCAGCACGCATGTGCCTCAACACTTAGGTGTCTGCATGATTTGTAGGGTGATAGATTAGAGAAAAATAGGGTGCTTACTAAGGTGTTAGTTGTACAGTCTAGAAATGTAGGCACTACAGGAATTTCCATCATGTGCATGCAATGGTATTATCTAGGAAAGAAAGAAAAGACGGGCATACTATCCATACATAGGCTATACGTGATGGGTTTGTTTGTATATGTTGGCCTACGTTTTTTCAGTTGGGTACATTTGTATATCTTATGTTGATTTGGACATGGAAGTGTTCATTTCACGCATATAGGGTAGGAGAAGGTACAGAATTGCAGATAGCTTTTACACTGTTTTTGTTTTAATTTAAGTGTGAAGCATACTGATTTATTATTTTAACTTTACAACTTGGGGAGGAAACATTCAGGGCAGGCAGAAAGAGAAGATAAAAAACTTTTACAAATCAATTTGTTTATTAATTAATCCTTGCTCAAGGTAGAAGCTTCAATATATTTTATTACGGTTGATTTGACTATTATTATCATATAACGCTGCTCAATAAATGTACACGCCGTCATCCACGAACTCCAAACACAACGAAAGCAAACCCACTGCTACCTTTTGTCGTTGCGATTCCAACGAAATTAATTTCATTGAAAACGGACTCTGTTTGCACAAAGACGTTATTTTATTTATCTGTTCAATTTTAAATTTCGTCTACTGACAAAATAACTCCCATCGGCTTCAAACTGGAAATTTAACATTAATTGGCTATGCGTATGCCAATAAAATTCGTTTTGTTGGAAACAGAGGTTGTTTGGAAAACAACTATTCTTATGGCTTATATAATATCGATATAGTATTATAAATTTAATGCAAAGCAATTAAATTAAATAATAAATTATTATCAAATATATCCAAATAAAATAATATATCACTTCAAATTAAATCAATATAGATTTACAACTCAACATTAACATATTCAAGTAAAATGATGTCCAAATATATAAAATTTCCCTATATATAATTAAATAAACGTTGTAATTTATAAACGATTTCGATAGAGACTATTTCAAAATTTGAATTTGATAAAACTTACAATTTATAAGCAGAAATCCCGATTTTTCTTTTTTATTAGATAATAATAACTAATAAGATCTGAGCGTTTCCTGTTTCACAGAATTTCGACTTAAAACGGATTCTGTATATTCAATTGAAGTTGAAAACCCGGTATTACGAACTACTGCGCCATTTCGAGTTCGTTTTTAAATTAAATATAAATTTAAACATTTAATTGCCATTTAATTAATGAATTAATTATTACAAATCCGTTAATATTCCAATTTTAATATTTAAAATAGATTCAAATATTTGAAATCAAATAGCCAAAAAATCCGGGTCATTACAATTCACTAACATGAAGCACAAATTAGAAATCACAAATCATACAAATGTAGAATTTACATAAAGTTAGAGAGCATCATTACCTTTAAATCAAGGGATTAACCACACATATGTGTTATCATGTCAACACATGTAAGTTTCAAAATTAGACAATAATGCAAAATGAAAGAAAAACTAAGTAGAACAAGAAGATAACTAAACTAAGAACATAAAGTAAATCTAGGCTATGAACGTAAAGTAAATGAACAAGAAAGTAAACCTAAGCTATGAACATAAATTTAAATCTAAGCTATAAACATGAAAGTAAAGAGCATAGAAACTAAATTGCATTAAAACAAAGAAATTACATAAATAAAAAGGCTAAGTAGCCATGGAAATACTAGAGAGCTTGTGCTCCTCTCAGCTAAACTAGAGAAGGGGATAAAAAGAGAAGAGAGTCTTTACATTACATATAGGGGTATATATACATGTTTGAAACCCTAAAACACTAATCACTTTAGTTGGGAACTCTCCAAAGTACCCCCTTCAGGAAGCTTCTATTCCTCTCTTAGCTACTAATGAGTCATCTAGGATGCATGAAACCTTTTGTCTTATTCAATTAGTCCTTTGTATGCATGAATTTGTGCTCCAAATCTTCATGAGTATGCATTATTTGTGCTCCAGAATTCCTATAAGAGACAAATACAAATAACAAGTAAATGCAATCACAAATTAAAACATGCATTGGTGACCATTTTTTCCCAAAATGAGGATGAATGTATGATTATTTAATAATTTTGGGTTTTTTTGTTTAAAACATGTAAAATTAGCCGATTATGTTATTTATTTAATTAAAACAAGAATAAATGTTTGAATATAAATGTGCACATTTACGTGCACATCAAATGAATTCTGTATGAAATGAATTCTGTAATTGATATCAACAATCGATATCAACATAGTGCAAATATGAAATGAATTCTGTAATCGATATCAACAATCGTACATTGGCATATTTATTTACTTTTGATTAGCAAGTTATGTCAAATAAGTGAAGAGTATGCTTGGATTTCAAGTGCTAACTCTCTCTTTATTACAAAATATTTACATTATTAATATTTACAAATACCTAGGTATACCACCCCTACACTGCACTACGACTTACGTGAGGGTCAGTAATCCTAAGGTGTCCAACTCATAAAATTAGACCAATGTATACTGACGCTGACTTTGTCAACAAGGTGTCGGAAAAAGCTTGGCGGGTTTGCAAACCAACGCCAGATGTACCAGCAATGCTGGATACCCTTGGATTATTATATATATATATATATATTTCTTTTTTTTAAGAGAGAGAAAGTTTAGCGAGAATATCTTAGCACAACTTCACTTAAATGATCTAAAGTGTTATCGTAAGTAATCCAAATCAACCGTTCATTTAATCGGATTACAATTCAGAAAACACTTCATACTCATCACCTATGAATTTCCCTATATACTAGTTACACTAAATTTTCTCATAATTCAAACTTTTCTTTCGTTATCTGTTAAGAGAAGTAAAATTCCAAATATTTTTATCATACGACCAAAACCTTATATCTACATCATCGTGCCATTTAAAAGTAAATTAAAATGCAATTTTTTTTGAAATTTTTTTTGGGATGAAAAAAGAAAACAAAGTTGAAATCTATGCAAAAACAAATAAATATAAAACTTCCCCCACACTTGATTTTGACCGTGTCCACACAGTCAACCCAAGTGACAAGAGAAAGAAAAGAAAATTTTGAAATATGCCCTATATTTACAAAAAAGATTTTTTTTAAAGAATATCAGAAAATATATTGACAAGAAGTAATGAAACGGTCTTCTGAGGACCGATTCATTTGTCTCTTCAAGTATGAGAGACACAACTTAAGCTCGAAAAATCAGATCGTACAAGACTTTGAAGTTGAATATAGATTCGGAAAAACAAATGTCGTTTTATTAAATATTGAATGAGTTGAATTATTTTCGATGATTTTTGGGGCAGATTGAATAAATGGTTGAAATTCATGTTTAAATTCACCAATTTGAATTTCAAAATTATCATTGAAAATTTGTCCAAAATTATTGATTTCAGAATCCAAATGGTGATTCAAATCTACCTCATTAAGATTCAACTCATTACCGAAAAGTCCAAAAAAACTTTTTCCTCAAATTCATCTTCCTTTAATGAATTATCAACAACTTCAATGCATGTATTATTTTGAAAGTCCAAAGTTGTTTTTAAGTTTTCAGAAAAAGGAAGATCGAATGCTAAATTTTGTTACACCCTCTCAAAAGAATTGAAAATCCAACTCAATTACCATGTTATTAACAACTTCGTTAAGATCATTATTTTCAATTTCGAAAGTCGTTATTTGAAAATCGTCGAGTTTGGTAAAAGATGGATTATTAGTCGAATCATCACATGTTCGGTTTTGGTTATTTTTTTTCATGAAAATTCAGGTCGTTTTCAAACAACAAATTTGTGTGATTATCGTGAATTTCATTCATTTGCGCAACAAAATCAAATTTATAATTATTTACTTGAAAATTTTCAATTTGAAATTTTTGGGAACAAAAATTTTCATTTGCACCATAATTGAAATTATTCCCATTGCCAAAATCATTTGAAAAGTTATCCACATTTCCATTTTGAATTTGAAATTCATTTTGGAGTTCGAAATTGAATTTGCTAGGGTTGTAATCAAAATTATTTGAATTTGGAAATGAGTTTGAAATTGATTCATTTAATCGTCGACTTTCATCCACTAGAGATTGCATTATTTCAAGTCTTGAGGGTTGATCAACATTTTGACGTGCTTCAATGAAAGATTGAATACTTATTTCAAGAATTGAGGGTTGATCATCATCTTGAAAATTTGGTGGTGTAAATTCAGGATTATTTTGAAAATTTTGAAAAGTCGGTGGTGCAAAATCCAAATAGTCTGTACAATAGGTATTATTAAAGTATCCATATGAATTTGGTGTAAAATTATACGGATTATATTGATTTTCACAACTATTGTAAAATCCATGGGAATAAGGAACTTGAGACATTTTCCAAAAGAAATGGTTTTTTAAGAGAAAAATAAATAATCACAAAAGAAAATTGTTTTTTTATTTTTAGATTTTGGATTTTCAAATTTTTTTGGTTTACCTAATGCAACTATATGAATGCAAATTATGTATTTACAATTTTTCTAAAATTATATAATGATGGTTAGATTAATTTCAACAAAAGATTTCTCAGCTAGTTAACAGACAGGAGTTATCGGTGCACCAGGAATCACCCTATCAATGCAACCGAAGGTTTAAGTACCTTCAGAGGAACAACCGATATAATATTTACGAATCACCATAATATTTATAAACGGTTATTACTCTGTCGTAGTCTAGAGACCGAGAAAAAGTTCGTTGGAAAGAAACCAATTTGTCATTATATAATAATGTCCTTAAAAAAATAAAAAAAATGAGATGAATGCAAAACAAAAATTAAACGTTTATTAACAATGCAACTACGAATGAATTTTTATTCTGTTTTTGAATATATTTTTTTGTGAATGCAAATGCAAGCAATCAACAACGCAACTAAAATAAAAATAAGGGTGAGAGCACAATACCAAAGCGTGTAGATTAGCAATTTATTTTTAGCGGAATTTTTTTTATTTTTAAGCACAGCAAAGCGGGTTTTTAGCTAGTGAAGCACTTCTCCGTCTTGTGCAACCTGGAAAGCGAAGATAATATATGTACAACTGAACAGCAAATGATTTTTTTTATGGGTAGTACCACAACAAAATCAACAAACCAAAATGAGAGACCCTAGAATAGCAAAGAGACCCTAGTATGACAGTGGGGTGGTTGACTGTTGTGAGAGTATTGAAGGTGATGTTGGGTAGATTTTTTTAGTGAATTAAATGGAAGAGAAGGTAGTTGTTTTTAGTTCTTGCGTTCTGGTTGAGGAGGTTTGGTTGGAAGAGGTGATTGATGAAGTAACGGTAGAGGTTGACAATTCGATTGATTGTCAGGAATGAGTGGAAGACTGTGAATTTGAAGTGATGTGAACTGGAGCGAAGGGTGCGGAGGTGCAACTGTGGTATGGTCAAAAGACGAGGAAGAGTGAGTTTGGATGTTGATGACAATGGTCAAAGCAGTGAAATGAAGTTGCTCTAAAGTAGGTGATATGTTATGCAAGTTTTGTATGTCAACTGTGGGTGAGTGATGTGGATGAAATTTGTGCAAATGTATAATGTAACAGAAAATGTTGAAAATAATGAAGTTTGTATAAGAACAGAAATTCAAATGTTGTGGTGCCTTTTTTTTCCTTATGATAGATCACCAGTTGTAAACCAAAGAGGAGACTGCCTAATAATAAACAGGAAGTAGGCACAACAGAGAAAAACAGAACTAGTGTGAAGCTCAAAAATGAGCAAAACTGCTTTGAAAATGAGTATAAAATGCTTTTTGTTTTTAATGACACAAAGAAAACAAATGTGACAACAAAAACAAAACAGAGAACAAAAAGGGGGGAAGTGAGACCTAAGTGCAATAAAACAGAATGCATAAACAAAACCAAGAAAAGAAAAGAAAAAAATAGAACCAAAAATGTAGTGACAGCAGCAATCAAGCAATACACAGACTAAGAAGGAAATGTGCAAAAAAAGATGCAAAAAACACAATAGGAAAATGCACAGTTTTTTTTAAGGGCACTTTAAACAAAAAGATGAACAAACAAATGATAATCACAACAAAACACACAGCAAGTATGAACACATGTGAACAAAACAAAACAAACACACACAAATCTTTTTCTTTTTAGAAGAAGAACAATAAAATTAATTTAAAGAATGAAATAAAAATTAAATTCGAATCCCCGGCAACGGCGCCAAAAACTTGTTCGCAAAATAGATATTCTATTAAATTAGAAAACCGTTAACATGAAATATCGTGATAATAACGCAAGCACACAACGTACAATTATTAGTACGTGGCGAATACAAGTCGATCCACAGGGAAAGAATTAATTCTAGATTTTAATCAATCAAATTAAACTAAATTCAAGTGAAGTTTTAACTAATAAAAGCTAAATGAAAACTATAAACTAAGTTGAGAGCTAAATATGAAATGAAAACAATTTAGAGGAAAATCAACTCACATTTATATAAGTTATCAAAAATACAATTTATGATCTCCATTAAGTGATATAAATGCAATATTTGAACCACTTATGATTCTCATGAAAATGAAACTAAAGCAAAACTATTCTTAGTATGGCTTATGAATTATTAACTAAAACTATAGACCATCAAATTTTGTTTTTACTTTCATTTCAAAATCAATAACCATAGCAAATATTGATGTAATTTGTGTTTACATTGACTAAGCATAGCCTATTTTATTGTCAACAAACATAGACTATCAAAACCATTTGTATAAACTTACATCAACATTCACTAAAATGAAGCACAAATTAGAGATCACAAATCGTACAAATATTGAACTTACATAAAGTTAGAAAGCATCATTACACTTAAATCAAGGGATTAGCCACTCATATTGTAACAACCTAGAAAATCTGAACCAGTTTGAAAATTTTATTTTTAGAAATTTTGTTGGAAATTTAGTCCAGATTTAAAATTTCCAATTTTAAATAATTATTAAATAATTAAAAATGGTCATTTTTCAAATAGTGTCCGTTTTCGATGAAACCACTTTTGTTGGAACCAGAATGTCAAATTATTGCTAGGTTTCAATTTTTAGAATTTTCCGAGTTGATATGTGAGCGTGGCAGAGGAAAATGTGTTTTGTTCAATTCAGTCAAATTTAATCGACTGAAAAATAGCCATTTTTCAAATAGTCTCAGAATTCGACGAAATTAATTTTATTACGACTGTATCATCATAAGAAAGCCAGAAATAAATTTTCTGGATTTTTCTAAGTCCGTATGTGGCCTCGATGAATTTATTTATGCGAACGAATTAATTTAATAAAGTGATTAAACATTAAAATAAATAATACAGACCACAGACATCCGTTTGGGCTGACGGGACCTAGCCTGTTGGATTCGGAATGGGGGCTATTGGGTAGGGTAGACTTCAGTTGGACTAAAATTGGGTTAGTTCAAAACTTAGGGATTTATTTACAAAAATTACATTAAATTATTATAAAAAGGATGGAAAAACATTTCAAAACCCTATTCAATCTTCTTTCAGCCGCCACCCCATCAGTCCAATGGCCACCAACATCCGCACCTTCCTCCCCTAAATTCTCCTTCATCTCAACGAATTAGACCCCAACACATATACCAAATCGAAGCTCTCCTTCCCCTCTTCAGTTTGGTACGGTTGGATCTCCCCTAAATCGCCACAGCCCGAGAACCGTGCCTCCAAAACATATGGCTTTGCACCGCCGTCGTCCCCACCAGGGTGCACTGAGCTCCCCCTATTTTTGGCGTGCGTGCGCCGCTGATCCCTCTGCGGAGTGGTGAACTTCGTTTGCCCTGAAACTGAACAATTGGAGCGAAAAGGTTTGACCTAGGATCGAACCCAATAAGTGTATTCGGCGGCCTTGTTCTGAGAAGAAGGAAGAAAGTTGTTTCCTTAATTAATTAATTAATTAATTAATTAATTAATTAATATAAATGTTTTACATCTTAAATTAATCATAACTCTTTCGTTCGAACTCGAAATTCGATGATTTCAGGTCCGTCAAGATCGTAATTTAGAGGGCTATTTTTCTATACTGATTTAGCACAGTTCCGAGCCAGTATAATTTTTGGTCAAATTCAAAGAGGAGCAACACTTCTATGAGATTTCTTTTGTTTAAAATAATAAATCAATTCATTTTATTTATTAATTTATAGTTATCTTTTTCAGATCTGTTTTGTGCTGATATGGTATGATGATTGTTTTGTTCGTTGTGGTGGATAATTATAAGATTCACGTGTGTTTAATAAATATGATTATTTTTTCCTTTATTTTATTGAATTTATTTAGATTATCGATTCAAGATCAAGATATATGATGGATAATTATAGATCCGTATGCTTAGACAAATATTATGATTCATCCTTTTATTTCATTGAATTGATTTAGGTTATCGATTCAATATCAAATATGTAGTTGTCACTCTCATTGGATTGATTTAGTTCATCAATTCATATTGTGTCACTTTATTTGAGTTGATTTAGTTTATCGATTCAATATAAAATATAAAGATTAAAAATTGTCACCTTTTTGTTGAATGGGATCTATTTGTCAATTTAGTATAAAAACGCTATTTGGATTCATTTGTGTTATGATGATTTAAATGGTCAATTTAAATGTTAGGCCCTATTTTTCTCAAACACAAATACATCATAGAAAAATGAATGATCACTTTTATTTGTGTTCTCTAACACAAATAGTATATAGGAAGATAAATATGCTTTTCATTTGTGTTCTCAAACACAAACATGACATAGGAAAATGGATGTACTTTTATTTGTGTTCTCACCCACAAATAGTATATAGAAAAATAAATATGCCTTTTTATTTATGTTCTCCAACACAAATATATCGTAGAAAAATGAACGGTCATTTTATTTGTGTTCTCAAACACAAATAAAACATTGAAATAAAGTTTGCTATTTTATTTGCGTTCATAAATGCAAATGAACATTGAACTAAAATTTACATTGAAAATTAAAAGCAAGATTTGACATGTAAGAAAATTACATTTTTTTATTTTTTTTATTTTATGTAATTACAAATGAGAATTAGCATCGTATAGAAAATTACTTTTTTTATGTAAATAAAGAACGAGAAATTTGCATTGTAAATCAAATTACATTTTTATATGTAAATAAAGGAAGAGGAATTTGCATGATAAATAAAAATCACTTTTTATATGTAAATAAAAAGTAGGAATTTACATTGGAATTAAATTTACATTTTTATATGTAAATAAAATTTAGGAATTTACATTGGAATTAAATTTACATTTTTATATGGAAATAAAAAGTAGGAATTTACATTGGAACTAAATTTACATTTTTATATGTAAATAAAAAGTAGTAATTGACATTGTAATTAAAAAAAACACATTCTCATGCGTAAGGTAAGAATAGGATTAACATGTAAATAAAAATTACATTTTAATATGTAGTTAAGATGAGAATTTACATTGCAAATTAAAAACACATTTTATATAAGAAAGAGGATTTACATTGCAAATGTAAATTACATTTTTATTATGAAATTAAAGAGAAGAATTTACATGGTAGATTAAACGAACACTTTTATTTGTAAACTAAGAATGAGAATTTTGTATGGAAAATAAAATTTCATTTTTAATGTAATTAAAGGTAGGATTTTACCTTGTAAATTAAAAGACAAAATTTAACATGTAAAATAAAATTACATTTGTAATTTAATTAAGAGGCAGGACTTTATAGTGAAAATTAAAGGGGCAAATTAAAAGGTAGAAATTACACTGTTAGGAAAATTACATTTTTAATGTAATTTAAAAAGAAAGGCCTACATTATATTGAAAATTACATTTTAATGTAATTAAGAAAAAGAATTTGTCATTACAATCGAAATTACATTTTTAATGTAATAAGTTAGAATTTTTCACTGTAATGTTAATTACATTTACAATGTAATTAAAAAGGGAAATTTTACAATGCAATTGAAAGATTGAGATTTTACATTATAATGTTAATTATATTTTTAATGTAATTAAAGGAGAGATTTTACAGTGTAATTTAAGGATTAGGAAGGAAAATAAAATTTTACATTGGAATGGAATTTACCTTTTTAATAGAAGAATATAAGGTAGGAGGAAATGTTGAATTATAATTTACATTTCCATGTAAACAGAGGAATGAAAGAATGGAAAAATGATGGTGAAAGTAGACGTTGTAATAGAATTTACATTCTTATGTAAAATAAAAGTTAAAAGATTCATATATATATATATATAATTAAAATTAAACGAATCGAGCTCGGTAGTTCGCGTTTTGAAATCGTACCTTTAAACGATTATACCAAATGATCCAACGGTTAGATTTTGAGAAATGTGAAAACCAAAATTTGATGAAAGAAGCGCCAGGGTCACCATTGACCCAAAGCGTCATTAAATAAAAATTTAATTATTTTAAATAATTAAAATAGGAATTAATCGTTATAATATAATATTAACGAATGGGAAGGATTTTCAATATGTACATATATACGAGAATTATTTGGAAAGTCCGAGTTTCTCTCATTCCAAATAATCAAACGACGTTAAGAATCGAAGTATGAAGACGGCGTATGAAGACCATAAATCTTCCATCGAGAGGACAACGATCGAGGCTCTGATTTGACTTGCTCCCAATTCAAGGGTCATGGTTATTGTCCAAATGAACATGTTGATTGTACGGATTTGGTTTTCGCTCAGACCCAGAGCATAAGCTTATAAATGGAATGTGTGTCCGACATTGTACTCCTTTATATTGTATTTATTGATTTTCTATCGAATATATGAATGTTTGGTGGCGGAGAATTTATTCTCTTGCTTAACAACCTTTCATATATTTCGGCAAAGGATATGGAGTGACAGTGTGGCATACTAAGATGCAATGATCTAGGTTTCTTATTGAAAAGTAGAACCTTGTGGTGATGATCAAAGCACAGCTTGAATAAGCATAGCTTTGCTTATTACGTAGCTTCACGAGCCTCACAACCCGGTGGAGTCTAAAACGGGAGAAGGGAACACAGGGAGAGCAGCACGTTTCTTTCTAGTTAGTAGTGTCAGTGCTTAAATTGGCTGATATTTTACTTATGTGGATGATGGAATGAGGCGCCTCGGATGATAGGTCCTATAGGATCGGGAAACGTGTGTTCAGGAATAACTAAGCCATGAAGCTGTATGTGTGGACCGGCCCAGCAGCTATCCAAGGGTTCACTGCGGGGGATCCTGAGACATTAACTAGAGTGTCTCGAATCGGTAAGGAGCTCCTCCCTAGCCTTGACTCATGTTGGAAACCAAATTCCAAATACGACCCTCCGAATTTGATTGTATTACTAGTATACGGAGGCATAGTATATGGTAGCTATGCTTCCTAGGATTGATACATTTATTTTGAAATGTTTTTATATACACTAATAATAATATTATATTCGTATTTATCGTATTTAGCATGTTTAATCACCATAAGGTAAAACCCTATCCTTTGGTTTGCGTTGCATTGTGTGATGGGACTTGGGTCTTATGGTGATTCCATTTTTCTCAAAAGCATAGCGTTGTTTTATGATTCACTTATGGTTTGTTCTGTCACTTTAAATTATGCACGGCAATCCATTGGGGTAAACCCGTACTGCATTAGCGGCGTGGTTCTTGGATTTTCCTTATTACTAGTAGTTAAATTAGTTAAGAATTCTCACACTAGTCCCATGACTGACCCGTAGTTTGTTTTCACCTTTGCAAACTCGGGTGCCCTCTTTACCACACGGGCAGCCAAGTAACAAGTTGGCTTTCTTGGGAGTTGCTATCTTTGGAGCTTTCTTGGTGTTGCTCATTTGGAGGTGCTTATGTTGGACCACGAAGACTATCTATTATTTATCTTTTTGTATACATTTTTCTTAGACTCTGAGACATCCAGACTTATTTTGTTTCCAGTTATTCTAATTTGGAAGTTGGAACTTATTTCCTTTTTGCTGAAAACTTGATGTAATAAGTTAGTACTCTGTGACTGTGGGATTCTGTGTTTGATGACATTCATATTCTGCTGCTATGATGTTGTTATTCTATGGTTTTCCTTTGCTATGATGTATTTGTGATCTGTATTGTTATATTTATGTTGTATTCCAAATGATTATTCCTTACTTTCATTACGTGGAAGTATGGGGTCATCACACATATGTGTTATCATATTAACACATGTAAGTTTCAACATTAGAAAATAAAGCAAAATGAAAGAAAAACTAAGTAGAACAAGAAGAGAACGAAACTAAGAACATAAAGTAAATCTAAGCTATGAACATAAAGTAAATGAAAATGAAAGTAAATCTAAGCTATGAACATGAAAGTAAAGAGCACAGAAATTAAATTGCATAAAAACAAAGAAGTTACATAAATAAAATGGCTAAGTAGCCATGGAAATACAAGAGAGCTTGTGCTCCTCTCAACTAAACTAAAGAAGGGGACAAAAAGATAAGAGAGTCTTTACATTACATAAAGGGGAATATATACATGTTTAAAACCCTAAAACCCTAATCACTTTTGTTGGGAACTCCCCAAAGTACCCCACTCATGAAGCTTCTAATCCTCTCTTAGCCACTAATGAGTTATGTAGGATGCACGAGACCTTTTGTCTTATTCAATTAGTCCTTAATAAGATGCTTAAGAGAAAGAGGGTAATTTGTGAGATGGGGTCCTCCATAATCATGTACAAGAATTATTTCCTCTTTATTCCTTTGTATGCATGCATTTGTGCTCCAAATCTTCATGTGTATGCATTATTTGTGCTACAGAATTCCTATAAGAGACAAATACAAAGAACAAGTAAATGCAATCACAAATTAAAACACGCATAGGTGACCATTTTTTCCCAAAATGAGGATGAATGTATGATTATTTAATAATTTTGGGTTTTGGGTTTAAAACATGTAAAAGTAGCTAATTATGTTATTTATTTAATTAAAACAAGAATAAATGTTTGAATATAAATGTGCACATTTACGTGCACATCAGTTATACGGCGTGGTCCCATGATTTCCCAATTTTTAAAGTAAAGATTTAATAATTGTATTAGTTCTCACACCAGTCCCATGACTGACCTGAAATTTATTCTTTTGTTTAACACACTTCTTTGAGACGTACGAGCTTAGAGGTTATATATTGATAGACATCCGTTTCATAGCGTGGATTGTCAATGTGGCGTGCTAAGATGGAAATGATCAAGGCTTTGGTTAAAAAGCAGAGTCTTGTGGTCGGTGAACAAAGAACGGCTTTAAATAGCATAGCTTTGTGTATAACATTAATTCGCGAGCCAGATCGTGACCGTAGGGAGTGCATGACGTTCCTTTCTAGCTGGAGTGGTGTCATGGTTTGGAGCCCAGACATTTTCACTTGTGTAGATGATGGATTACGAGGTGCCTCGGATATTGAGTCCCTAGTGGCTCAGAGATAGGTCCGATAGGACCAGGAAACGTGTGTTCAAGAATAATTAATCCACTAAAGTATGTGTGGACTGGCGCTGCCGCATCCAAGGGTTCACTACGGGGGATCTTGAGGCATTGGCTAGAGTGTCTCGAATCGGAAAGGTGCCATCCCTAGCCTCGACTCATAGATGAAATCCAATTTCCAATAAGCGACTCTAGATTTTAGTTGTAAACCTATATGGCGACATAGTAGGATGGGGAGCTCATGCCGTCTATGATTGATACATTTATATTTGAAAGTTCATTTTGACACTATACACTTATAGTAATATCAAAATGATTTGTTTTAAAACGAACCAAGCATATTTGACTATTATAAGGTAAAACTCTATCCTCCGGCTTGCGTTGCATTGTGTGATGGGACCTGAGTCTTATAATAGCTTCATTTTTCAAAAAGCATTGTGTTGTTTTATTTTAAACTAAGATTCATGTGGAGTAAACCCGTTCCATGTTATATGGCGTGATCCCATGATTTCCCTATTTTTAAACTAAAGATTTAATAAATGTATTAGTTCTCACACCAGTCCCATGACTAACTCGAAGTTTATTGTTTTAACCTAAACTCTGGGTGCCTATATTTTCCATACGGGCAGCTAGTAATTTTGGTTTGCAGATATTTC
Source organism: Allium sativum (assembly GCA_030737875.1). NCBI lineage: Eukaryota > Viridiplantae > Streptophyta > Magnoliopsida > Asparagales > Amaryllidaceae > Allium > Allium sativum. The sequence continues at coordinate 614,897,060 of CM060926.1, forward strand.
TTTTTCCAGGATCTTGGATTACAGCTGGAGCTATATCCAGAAAGCTTTGTATCCGTATATCTCTTTCATATGTGTCAGCTGTTTTGTTTTCGCTACACATTGTACTTACGTATATTTTCCACTGCTATGTAAAAATTTATTCTCTGATATTATGTTTCCAATGTGTAATATTTATTCATACTTGTTGTATACGTTATTGTATACACAATTATATGATTTTTGGTCGATGTTAACAACCAAATATATATCGTTATGAATGTGTTTGTAATTGTACTGTTTTATATACTACACAACAGACAGGAATATAATATTTCTATTTAAATAAAATACAACTGTACAGAAATTTAAATATCCACACAGTATTTTATTTGAATAGATTATTTTATTTTAATATAAAATAGTACAAATTTTATACTCCATTATTTGTACATCTCTATATTACATTTCATGTCATATGAGATGTCATATACACAGCTCCTCACTACAGAATCACTCAGTCACTCATTTTATATACATACTTTCTAACATATACAAATTGAAACTTATATACATTATTTTCTTGCCTTCAATCTTCTGTCTTCACAGCATCTTCACTGTCAGTCCAGTCATCATCTATGTATCTGTCACATGAAACACACAGTATCTGAAACAGAAATAATTTCATATTTTAGAAAATATAATTTTATTTTAAAATTATTATTTCCCTAGTTTTTTGGTGTGTTTTCTCATCATTTTTCATGACTCGATCTGATTTATTAATCCATCCGACTATGTCTAGACAACTTGTGATATTCACAGTGATACACTATAAATACCACAAAGGAGACGGTGTGTATATATATTTCAGTGCAGGGACAGGAAAACTGTTCTGATGGTACACATGTGTATAGATATATATGTAACACCCCACCTCCGTTAGGGTCACTCACAAAGGGAATGCACTAGCTTTGGTGGAGTATTATCTAAGTAAACATACACAGAAATATTAGAAGACAGAACATAAATAAAACAGCGGAAGGAAAACCCAAATTTCATTGCTTTAAAATCTAGTAAGGTCTAAAGCCTTTTACATCAAAATGCTATTAAGTCAATTACATCGAAATCTGTCTTGCAATAGTAAAGAAGCATAAAACCATAGTTATAAATCATTCCCCAATAAAGCAAAGCAAGCCATAGCCAAGAGAAATCCAAGCCGTACATGAAAGAGCTTTGGAGCTTGGTAAGATCCGAACTAAGCTGTATTCCCACCCTGCGAACCCGGGGGGGGGGGGGGATGGAAGAAAAAGAGGCGAAACAAAACGGGTTAGTCATAAAGACTGAGTAAGTCCTAGTGACTTTCAGCATAAAAACAGGTAAAGATAACATGGCATGAATAAACTAAAAGTAAACATAAGCACGATGACAATATAAGCTATAGGAAAGATAACTAAGAATAACCTCATATGGTTTTTGTCATGTATAACATCGCCTGGTTTCCATTCAAGATAAACTAAGTATAATTTCGCAAGATTTCTATCAAGCATCGCAAGATTTCTCTGCTTTACCATTAAAATATTTCTATGATATCTATTTTCTCTGCACCAACCGTACTAGTATCCCAACCCGTGTCATGTGTTGACTATAAAATGATCCCTTGCCTAATGTCATGAAATGATCCATTACTTGGTCTCACGAAACAATCTATTAATCGATCGGCTCCCTACAAGTCATATCTCGTTCATGTGTCTGTGTCATACAGCCCTATCACGAATGTAGTCATCTGTGCTAGGTACACCATAGGGTGTATCAAGCCCTAGGGTGCCAACCATCGACACAAATCAAGCACGCACAGTGTCAACCTACTGGTGCCCAATGCCTGCTTTTTCAACTCCGGACTACGTGCACGACCGTAGTCCGCCTGAAACTACAATGGCGCACCAACTCAGCCGTCATTCTGGTCGCTTACAATCAGCCCAGTAATCGTGCCCCACCCTGCCTAGTTCCAGGGTATCATGATACATCTAGTGGATTACTGCTGAAAAGGACCGCGTAACAAGGGTTTCCGTTCAGCAGGTTAAGTGTTGTCATTTAAATTCGAGACTTAACCCCATCAGTCTAGCATGTCAAGTTGGTTAAGTGTGGTCATTCAAGTTCGTGACTTAACCCGTCTACGTATCATGTCAAATTGGCTAAGTGTTGTCGTTCAAGTTCATGACTTAGCCCTACGAATCATGTGTCAAGTTGGTTAAGTATGTTCAAGTGGTTCGTGACTTAACCATACCAAACCATCGTGTCAAATTGGTTAAGTATATTCAAGCGGTTCGTGACTTAACCCTATCAAACCATCATGTCAAATTGGTTAAGTATATTCAAGCGGTTCGTGACTTAACCCTATCAAACCATCGTGTCAAATTGGTTAAGTATATTCAAGCGGTTCGTGACTTAACCCTATCAAACCATCGTGTCAAATTGGTTAAGTATATTCAAGCAGTTCGTGACTTAACCCTATCATGTGGCATTGATTCATTAATGCACTTCAACCTCTCACATTAGACTAACTGTTGTGGTCACTGGATTATTCGGGCGGTTCCGGGCAGATTTACACCACAAGATAGTCTAACCTCGGGTTTTTCGTGCGATATGACCAACTACTCACATTGGATCCTATTGTTTACAACCACTGGATTTGCCGGGCGGTTCCGGGCAGATTTACACTGCAAACTCAACCCAACCTCGAGTTGGCCATTTTCTAGTTCATTCTAAATGTCATGTCCATGTTCAAGTTTCATGTCAAGTTCGTGTATAGTTTCATGGCGAGTTTCATGTCAAGTTTCACGTTTCCACTTATGCCTATTATCAAGTTAATGATTCATATTCATAACCAATTCATGTTTCAAGTTCATAAGCATGTTTACGTGCCTTCTAAATGTCCAATACAAACCAACTACCCAAAAGCCAACTTAGACGCGTTCATATTAAACTTTCTCCAAGTCATAAATTATCATATATGTTCCTATTCCAAATTTTTCATAATTAACATATGCCCAAGTTCTAGGTTACATGTCAGTTTTACATATGCCCAATTCATATCAAATTTACATATGTTCAATTCATGCCGTTTTACATGTATGCTAATTTTATGCCAATTTACACATCTATCAAGATCCATGCCAAATTACATATGCCAATTTATATATGCCTAATCCTAGACAATTTACATTTATACCAAATTTCATGCCCTTTTACATATGTCAAGATCTAGCCAACATTACATGTATTAAGTTTCATATCCAATAAACCCAAATCGTGATTCATGATGTAGTTACCCCAAACCATAACTTTTTTATTACAATACAAGCCAGTTGTCCAATCTTTTGATTTGATTTACACGTTACCTTACATAGATCCAAATTTACGCCAAATTCCATGCATATAATATTTATGCAAATTTCCTCATAACAAGATTATACCAAAATTTACATATCAAGCCCAAACTCGCAAATACAATGATAATATCCAATTTCATGTTGCCAATAATTCCATCATATTCATATAGGCAATAATCCCATAATTCCCCCGTATACATATCGTACGCAAGTCATGATTTTAGGCCAAGGTCCGAAATTGACCAAGGTTCATCAAAAGAAAATAAATAGGGGAAAGGTATAATCTTGCATCAAAATAAGATCGGAGAGAAAAACATCATCACAGGCATATTAAGATTTCAACAGGCTGAATAGATTATGAACTTGACATGAGAATAAAGATAGACAAGTCAAAAACTCAAGATTCAAGAAACAACAGAAATAGATCTGGATCGATAAACATACTTAGATCCAATTTCACTTTAATTCAATGCCATCTTAAAATCAAATATTTAAATCAGAAAATAACTATAACTTACATTGATTGGCTAAGAGAGGACAAATCGATTCGTTGTCGCGTTGAAACGTCTTACTTGATTAATCTTCTGATTTGATTCATTATGGTCTAGGCGTCGTTGCTTGAAGCCATAATCTCTGGTTTGAATTGAGTTGCTTAGGTTGATGTTGATTAGCTTCTAGTTTTGATTCCAGTAGAGTAGCGACGCCATTTTTATTTTTATTTAGAACAGAGGCAGAGTAGAAGCAAAATAGAATTGTGTGTAGAGAAGGCTAGGTTTGGGGCTGCTTAAATAGGTTTAGGCAGATGAATCTAGACAGAAATCGGACTAGATACATCAGAACGAATACTGGCCCAAAAATGGGCTCGGGGACCAGGTCGACACCCAAGTCGACTGCGCAGTCGACCTGGTCCTAGGGGTGTCGACTGCCCAGTCAACTCCCCAGTCGACCTGGGTCTGGGCGGGAAATTTCCCGCCCAGTCTGTTCTACGTTTGAAATTCAAATTTTGAATTCGAATTCGAGCTGTTTTGAACTCTGAATATTTCTGAAACTTTGGGGAGCCATAACTTGGTCATACGGACTCCGATTTTCGAAAACTCGGACTCGATTTCATGCAGAATTCCGAGACGAACGCAATGGCGCAACCCATTTCCCTTGGTTATTATTTTAAAATTTAATTCTGCCTAGATTTATGATTTTTAACATGTTGTTAAAATTCGGGTTGTTACATTCTCCCCTCCTTAAAGGATTTCGTCCCCGAAATCTTCAAGTTAAGGAGAATGTGTCCTACCATCCAATCATCCATCTACTCAATCATCAATCACCGGCATCCATCGTCCTTAAAAGATTTCTAATGTTGTATGAACATATGCAGAAAGTGTGTGTATATGTTCCTTGTCTAATGCAAATGATCAGGCCTGATTGATCTTCTTAATGCAAAATACGTCTAGTGCCATGAGTCCAACATGTATGAAAATAGTCCTAGTCACAATAACACTACATGTGTGCACAAACATCCATCCATATGCAACATCCACATGATAACACATTCAAATTCATCCATAAACAAGTATAAACACTCATGCATATGCAATATGAAAGGTGACTGAGCCGACCTAGTGCCTAATGTGTAAATGCATCCACGAGCAACCACTAGCAACCACTTGCAGCCACTAGCAACCATTAATCATAACATGTCTCAAACACATGTTTACACCCAATTGTTCCTACCTAAAGGTATAGCCGAATGATAAAAGCAAGTAAAAACCTTGTGCCCATTAGGCCATGTCAAAACTGGAAATATATGTCACATATATACTGATCAAGAGAAGAACTCCCTAAGCACCAGCCCCGGAGACCGAAATCAACATCAGGCTGACACCCAAAGAATTACTCAATCAAACCAATATACGTTTCGAGGAAACTAAGCATGATGGACTCCTTTTAGGTCACAAGGGAATCCCTTCCTAAAACCAACCCGTATCCTATAAAACCCAAAGAGTTTAGTCAACACAACGGACACCCTCAAGCCCCAAAATGTATTACTAACAGATGAGTCATACTCCCTATAGGGTTTGCAACAGAAATTTGATTGAGAATAGGACCGAGAGGAAAAAGATAACATGCAAGTAAGCTCTACAGGAAAAGAGGGACCAAGGATATACTCTTAAAAAGAGATATGATGCACGTATCTAGTCTTCAATCTTCTAAGTCGCGTTTCCTTGAGCTTAACTCCATTGTGCTTTGACCGTCTTTAACTTCACAGATTCTTAATTCTTGTTTCCAAAATATGAGTTGGAACTCATTTCACTGTTGCCTCTCGTTCCACTTTCACTTATCCTTCTTCTAGTATACTCGGCTCAAACTTAACTACGTACTCATGGTTTCATGCAAGCTCTCCAAAATTCACTAGTGAATCTTGTGTGACGATCCCAAAATCCAAGGGGCGGTATTAAGGATAATCATTGGGAAATAACACATTAATCATCATAGCAGAGTACAGATAATAGCAGAAACAATAAATAAAATAATTTTACATGGATATGACAGCGGAATCACAACATATACGAATATCAGAATAGCATAACTTGGGATATACTTAGTAAATAAAAAGGAAAGTGATCAGTCATCATCGCCAGAGGCAGAATACATACATGCAGTGAGACATAATAAGGTTATCAGTCTACATCGCCGGAGGCGGAATACATATACATATAATAAGAAATGCGGAAAATAAATCAGTCTGCATCGCCTGTGGCGGAATCATAACATAAGTATAGAAATGGCGGAAAAGTCAAAGTCGTCTCTGTGAAGTCAGCCTCGCCATGAGCCAAAAATGCACTCTATGCAGCAGTGCAGAACCAAAAACCACCTGTCACCTGTGTACTAGGCTGCCCGTGTGAAAATAAGGGCACCCGCGTTTGCAAAGTGAGACAAACAACGAGTCAGTCATGGGGACTGGTATGAGGAATCTATTTAACAGTTAAACAACAGTAATAGCAAATCATAGGACCACGCCACTTTCTCGGAACGGGTTTACTCCAGTGATTGCTAGTGCATTTAAAACAAAGTAAATTCTTTTAAAACAACGCAATGCTTTTAGAAAGAATGAAGCCATTATAAGACTCAGGTCCCATCACACAATGCAACGCAAGCCGAAGGATAGAGTTTTACCTTATAATAGCCAAATATGCTTGATACGGATAAAGCAAAATCATCTGATATTATTACTAGTGCATATATGTTTCAAAAACGAATAGCATCATAAATATCAATCATAGGCGACATGAGCGTCCCATGCCACTATGTCGCCATATATAAGTTACAATCGAATCCGTTATCTCGTATTGGAAATTGGATTTCCGTCATGAGTCGAGGCAAGGGGCAAGCTCCTCTCCGCTTCGAGACACTCTAGCAAATGCCTCAGGACTACGCACACTGGGTATCCTGGATCTTCAGGGTCGGTCCTCACTTACGTTAGAGGATTAATTATGCCTGAACACACGTTTCCCGGTCCTTACAGACCTATAATCGAGGCGCCTCGCATTCCAACAACCACAAAGGTGAAAAATAGATATATATATATATATGTCAGGGCTGGTAAGTCACTGATACCACCATAGCTAGAAAGAAATGTCGTGCTCTCCCTGTAGTCCGTATCCCGTTTTTAACTCATACCGGGGTGTGAGGTTCGCGAATCTACGAAATACACAAAGCTAGGCTACGTAGACCTTGCTTTGATCATCATCCACAAGACTTTGCTTTGTAACAGAAGCCTTGATCATAGCATCTTGGCATGCCACATAGGCAGTCCACTCCATACGATTGATTTCTATCGATATATAACCCCTGAGCTCGTACGTCTCAGAGAAGGGCGTTAAGCAAAAGAATAAATTCTCTGCCGCCAAACAGATATATATTTAACAGAGATCAATCAATATAGAACAAAATCCAATGTCAGACACACAGTCCATTTACAAGTCCGTTCTGGGTCTGAACGAAACCGGAGGCGTCAAAATCCTCGTATATCCGTCCAATCAACACATACGTTCAGACGGCTACTACTTCCGTCCCTTTCCGGTAGCTACTCCGGTTAGGAACCTCAGTAGCGCCCATCCAACCGATACGAAGATCGTCGGTCTTGAATCGTCTTTGCATTCTCCAATTCGAATCGCTCGATAAATTATTTGAAATGAGGGTTAGCTCGGCCTTTTCAAATAATTTACGTCATTAGAATTTAAATCGATTTATCTTATGGTTATATTATTCGACATCCATATTTCGGTTCTTTAGTGTTATTTTCATGTCATACACAAACAACCATCAAATATCAAACAATTCAAGCCTAATTGGTTTATTTTCAATAAATATTGCTTGTAATATTTTATAACGATTCTTCGCCATTTTTATTCATTTAAAAAATGGCCATATTTAATTAAACGACGTTTCAGGTCGTGCCGTGGCACTGGCGCTGTTTTTCCCTTAATTTGTTTTACACATATCGAAAAATCTAACCGTTGGATTTCTACAAAGTCTATATCAGTGGGAAGATATTCCCAAAGCGAACCCAACGGTTCCAGTTTCGTGAGAATCCGACGGTCGGATCTTCCACACTAGTCGTTTGAAGTTACGGTTTCAAAATTCAAACTGCAGCGTCGTTACTCGATTTAATTTAATTATATTTATATTTATATATAAATATAAACGATTTTGGCGCTGTTTTTCCTCAGATTTGAATTAAACATTCTCGACAATCCAACCGTTGGATTTTTACAAGGTTGGTGCCGTTGGAAAGATATTTCCAAGGCGAACCCAGCGATTGCGGTTTCGGGAAAATCCGATGGTCGGATTTCTCGTACTAATCGTTTCAAATTACGATTTCGAAACCCGAACTGCACGGCCTCTATTCCTTTTAATTATATTTATATATATAAATATAGTTCAATCTATAATTTCCACTATAGCTCATTTTATAATTTCAACTTCGTTTTCACTTCAAATATTTCACTAACGCCTTAATATTTCGAAAAATTTCGCCATAACCTCCTTTGTACGGGGAGGGGTTTGGAAATTTATTAGGCCGTATTAGGTACCCAATAAATCCTAAAAAGCATTCACATATTTATAGTGATATATTTTGGTGTTTACGGCGGAGCATGTACTGATAATCACTCCAGAGAATAAATTCCCGTCACCCCGTTTCCGTGTGGAAATAAATAGTCCATGTGCCGTATCTAATAACTAGAGCGACGTGATTATTGTCAACTCCAGACCCGTGTCGGGTTTTTATTAATCTGGCAATTTATCGTTATAATTTATATAGTCCATATCAGTCATCAGTTCAACCTGTAGTACATAGTCATCGCCATACAAGCCTCTTGCTTGTATGGTAAATCTTCCACCTCGTCACACAAGCTCCAATTGCTTATGTGGAATATGATGAAGTATGCCTATCATCAAGAAGTATGCCATGTAGTGTAGTTCAAAATTAATTGTTACTATCCTATGGCGTTATTTATTATTTCACACAGAAAAACCAGCACTCCGCATCCAATGGCATTCACAGGAGTTGATATATAAATAAAATTGCGCAGCCAACTCATCAAGGTTTACCTATTTGTCGGGCACGCAAATAATTTCTTTACTCTACAGCTAATCCATTTTTCCTGTTCAACACATGTATATATATGCAGAACAAAGCTAATAATAATATTTCTAACAAACTATTATTTATTTCAACCCGTGTGTATTTTTAACTAAGCATACACACGATAAAAGGAATATTTTTATCATCAAAAATATTTATTCGACACATGTGTATTTTTAACTAAGCGTATACATGATAAAAGGAATATTTTTATCATCAAAAATATTTATTCGACACATGTGTATTTTTAACTAAGCGTATACATGATAAAAGGAATATTTTTATCATCAAAAATATTTATTCGACACATGTGTATTTTTAACTAAGCGTATACATGATAAAAGGAATATTTTTATCATCAAAAATATTTATTCGACACATGTGTATTTTTAACACTTCTTATTCACTATAAAAATGTAGTTTTCATTGTCGATTCATTTTATTTTTAAGAGATGATAACATTCAACACATGAACTTCAACTCAACGAATGAATTGCAATTCAACACATGAATATTCTATATAGTTTGTATATATATAAAAATGTGATTTTTATCGCTAAAGCCATTTGTTTAATTTCGAATAATATTCAACACATGAATTTCAACTCAACGAATGAATTGCAACTCAACACATGAATATTCGATATAGTTTGTATATATATAAAAATGTGATTTTCAACGCTAAAGCCATTTGTTTAATTTCGAATAATATTCAACACATGAATTTCAACTCAACGAATGAATTGCAACTCAACACATGAATATTCTATATAGTTTGTATATATATAAAAATTTGATTTTTATCGCTAAAGCCATTTGTTTAATTTTGAATAATATTCAACACATGAATTTCAACTCAACGAATGAATTGCAACTCAACACATGAATATTCGATATAGTTTGTATATATATAAAAATGTGATTTTTATCGCTAAAGCCATTTGTTTAATTTCGAATAATATTCAACACATGAATTTCAACTCAACAAATGAATTGCAACTCAACACATGAATATTCGATATAGTTTATGCAATTTATTTCAACGAATGAAAATTATTCTAACACATAGATATTTCAGAAAATTTCGGCAGCATAACGGCAGGGTAGTTAAAACCGGGACCGTCCCTAGTACGGCTCCTCGCTCTACCTTAAAACCTCGCGTTTTTTGACAATGGGGATCATGTATCTAGTTCGCACGCAGGCGGCATGTTTTATTTTCAATTCCACAATCCTATTCTATTTTGTTTCAACCACAAGAGGGTATTTTTCAACCACAAGGGTATTTTTTCAACCATAATATCAACCACAAACAATTATTTCCAACCATTCGTCATACCATATAATATCACGTCAATCACAAGCAATAAATATCGTCCATGGTCTGTGGACGAGGGGAGTATATATATATAATATAATAATTCACTTGCATTTCATCACAATTCAAAGCATATATGTTTCAAACAACGCTTGTATAATTTATACATCGCTAATATAACTTATACAACACATGTACTTGAGGTATACAATGCGTATATAATTTACACTTCGCTTATATAATTTATACAACGTGATTTCATTCACACAAATAGTTTAGATTCCTCACATTGGTTATTGCAGTGCTAAAAATCGTAGGAAGGTCAGAAAAATCTGCGGCTTCTTCTAGAATGTAGAGAGCCTCCTTGCGGTCACGGTGTCTCCTGTTTCATTGAATTTCGTTAACATAGCAAAAAGATACGATTTTTACAAGTTTGCAACGCTTTAAAGTGTAAAAATCAGTGGAAAATAGTTTCAGCCGTATACCCTTTTCGATTTCGAAAACTAGGGTTGAACTTTTCGGCAAAACCACGAAGCTTTAGGACGAACGGCCAGCGCTGCGTCGAAGAGGAAGGAAAGAGCTTCCCAAAGCTACCCGAGATGGTCAACTCGGTGGCCTCCAGAACCCACGGCGGCGGCGCAAAGTTCGGGGTTTCCCGACGCTATAACTCCCTCAATACTCAACGATAATTCGTGAAATTACTATGGATTTGAAGATCTCTGAACGCTCTTCAAAATGGATCTGAGTTTGCTTGATTTCGTTGAGAGGTTGTGGAGAAATTGAAGAGAGAAGATTCGGAGTTATTTCCGCGTCGCGACAGGGAGATCGATGAGGGAGATGAATTGTGATTGGTCGATGCCCTTTTTATTTTAATTTTTTATTTATTTAATTCCAAAAATACCCCCTTCTACAAACGACCTCGAAATCAAACCCAACGACTGTCGCCCCTAGCTAAATACCCCCATTCCGAACACAATGGGATATGTTTCGTTGGCCATTTCGACTGTTACAGTCAGTTATTTTTCAAATTAAAATATAAAACATACGATATTTAATTTAAACTTACATTTCAATTTGTCAGGGCCACAAACTGAATCGAAAAATTCCAGAAAAATATATCTAGCTTTGTTTTGACGATACGGTCCTAACAAAACCAGTATCGTCAAATTCTGAGCTCGTTTGAAAAACGCCCATTTTTAGGTCGACCCATTTTAACAGAATTTGACCAAACACGTTATCTTTTTCCCCGCTCACATACTAGCTTCAAAAATTATGAAATTTGAAACTTAGCAATAATTTGACATCCCGGACCCAACAAAAGTGGTTTCGTCGAATTCCGAGGTCGTATGCAAAATCTCAATTTTCAAGGGCTATATATACTATATAGCGACCTTTCTGAAAATTCATTTGGCCATAACTTTTGATTTTAGTTATGAAATTTCGATTTTTCAGATTCGTTAGAAAGGTATTGATAAACAGATTTAAATATTTTCAATTTCGTCAAAATCCGTTATATTTTCCACCCGGTACAGTCAGACAAAGTTTATATTCAAAATTTCAAACTGCAATATTATACCCAATTCTATATTTTATTGAAATATGCTATTTCAATCATTCAAATTTCTTGGCAATAACCTAATTTAAAAATTTTAAACTGGTTCACATTTTCCGGGTTATTACATCTTGGATCTCATTCACTTACTAGGAGGTATTCCACGCAGAAGAACTATCTCTAGAAAATAACAAATATCAACCATGTTGCCAAATGTACTTACTAAGGTGACTTTCTACAACTCATGCATAAGTGAAATGAACCATCCGCCTTCGTGGTGAACACTACTCGAGCGGATCAATAAATGTATCAAGAGATTCTAGGTAACTAATCATGAGAGAACCCTAAAGGTTACATGCGACTTCGAGGGTATTACCGAGGCAAGTCAAGAGTCTAACTACCCTCTTCTCAAAACCGAGAATGTCACCCTTACTGGATAACTACTCCATCGCTAGAATCAACCCATAGCCTAAAACATAAACATAAGAATTACTTCTAAACTCAACACTTAGCATAGACATTCTCAAATCCAAACAAATCATGAATATATGAGCCGATTCCCCAACAGGATTTGAGACAAAAATGGGATCCTCTACTACGCTAGTACTAAGGTGCAGAGACTCAACTATCGAGGTAGAATTAAAAGGATGCGATGTATAAAAACAAAGTTCCCATGGTATGATAGACAAGAGAAGCTAAACTTTTAACAGAAACGTTACCACCTCTCTTAGGTATGCTAGTAGTGAGAGCATACAATTGCCCTCTCGACGATCTTGTTCTTTGCCCTTGTCCTTGTCCTATGATACTTAACTACATGTCCCTTTTTACCATACCAACGATGTTCTTTCTTGTCATGGGTTTTATTATTCTTTTACTTTGACCTCTTCCCTTTCACCTTTTCCTCCTTCGTGGATTACGCCTTATCAACAAGTTTATCATCCTTAGGCTTGTGTTCTTTATCCTCGTTCTTACTATCCTTGTATAGCTTGTTGACAAGTTTCTCGAAAGCTACCTCCATCGCACGGCAACCCTACAAAGCTTGAAATATAATTAGTCGCAGATGGAACTACTTCGGCTACAGATGGAGGTTGGGCACTACTTTGCCCATGTGTTGCATGCCTACAAACTATGGTGAAAAAGAAAGAGAGAAGAGACTCAAGGAGAGAATCAAAAGATAGTGCATATGGCTTTGGGGAATATGCCTTTTAATCAAAACAAAATTTTCTTGAAAATATGCTTCTTTGTAAATGTTTTGAAAACTAGTTCAGAAGGTTTTTGAAAACTTTTGCCCAGTCTGGTAACCTTCTGCTCTGATACCAAATGTAACACCCCACCTCCGCTAGGGTCACTCACAAAGGGAATGCACTAGCTTTGTGTAAAAACCCGTAACTTCCCCGTAAAGGAAAGTTTCGGATAGTTCGAGAACAAGCCACAAAATAGAACGCATACGAAAGAACATTTTACTGTATATTACAACAATGCATCAGATTACAAGAATATACAGAGCATAAATGAATATTACAAAGAAATATCAGAGATTTAAATTACATTTAAATACATAACAGCGGAAAATAATACAATACACAACTAGAAGAACATATACGGATACAAAGCTTTCCGGATATCGTTCCAGCTGTAAACCAGGATCCTGTGAATATAAATCTGCAAAACCAAAACTACTAGCTGCCCGTGTCAAAATAGGGGCACCCAGAGTTTAGGTTAAAACAATAAATTCCAGGTCAGTCATGGGACTGGTGTGAGAACTAAAACAGTTATTAATCTTTATTTTTAATGTTAGGTAAATTAAGGGACCACGCCGTATAACACGGAACGAGTTTCCTCCCAAGAATACCAGTGCATAAAACAAACAGCGCAATGCTAAATAAAGAAAAATGAAGCTGTTATAAGACCCAGGTCCCATCACACAATGCAACGCAGCCGAGGATAGGGTTTTCCCTTATAACAGCCAAAGAATGCTTGATACGGTTAAAACAAATCGTTTGATACTATTATAAGTGCATAGTGTATAAAACAACTTCAAATCATAAATATCAATCATAGGCGGCATGAGCGCCCCATCCCACTATGTCGCCATACTAGGCTCTACAAATAAAACCGCAAATGTCACGTATTTGGAAATTGGATTTCCATCTATGAACCGAGGCAAAAGATAGTCCTCTACCGATTCGAGACTGTCTAGCCCGAGCCTCAGGATCAGAGCTCGAGTGACCCTTGGATCCTCAGGGCCAGTCCACCGATGTGGATTAAACTTAAACCCTGAACATGCGTTTCCCCGCCCTATGGGGCGTAAACGAGCCAACTAAATGACTCCATCGGTTCGAGAACGACCGATCAATCCGAGGCGCCTCGCAACAGCAACAACCACATAAGTCAAACTCGTCAGGGCGTGTAAAACCACTGACGCCACTTCTAGCTAGAAAGAAACGCATGCCCTCCCTGACGTCCTGTAACACCCCACGTCCATTAATGTCACTCACAAAGGGAATGCATTAACTTCCATGGAGGTTTTAAGTGAATATAGAACAGTAAAATTACAACAAGACAGATATAAAATAGTACTTGGAAATTCGAAAAACTTTATTTCATTGTAGCAGAAGTCAAAACATGTTTGATTACATCATAACACCATATTCAATGTCAAGTACAATATCTATCTTGATAAAACAAGTACATAATCCCATTACATGAATAGCCATTAAAAAGAAAGATAACAAGCTGGACTTTACTTCAGCAGTCCAAGCTTTCCAGAAGATAAGCGATCCAACTAGACTCCACTAGAACTTGGCCCAACCTGCGGACCTGAAGGGAGAAAAAGGATGGAAAAGAGGGGGTCAGACATAAAGTCTGGTGAATATGATAATTCTACAATACTATTACCAAAATAACTGGACTAAGGCATAAGCTGGAAAACAAGAAAATGTCTATGAAGAGCAGATTAAGGACATAGACAATCGCTAAAGGCAACGTTATAGGCGCTCCTAAATACTAAAGGATAAACACTATACTGCACCACACCAGTCACCCTAAAGATTCATCCCACTTAGCTTCACTTAGAAACTTTCCCAATGGCTTTACGTACCCCTAGCTGACTACATAGGTGCCGCCTGCCCCTATCTCCACTAGGTGTACCCTACTTCCCATTATTCGATCGGCTCCCTAACTCGTAGATACCCGTGCTGGCCCCACAGTGGGGTGTATCACTCCCCTAAAGTGGCAACCTGATACAACGGACATGCACGGCTTATACCTACACGATGCAACAACGTCTTACCTACCAGCCCGGGTCCACACACGCATATGAAACCCGTTGGACTTGCGTTGCCACCGCTCCCTGTTTTGGCCTCTTATAGTCAAACCCAGTATGCGTGTCCCGTCCTCGACTTGGGTCGAGCCCACAAAGATATGTTTTGGGATACTGGTTGAAATGGGCCCCCACTATTTACCACAAGCATTCCACCTAAGCTTGTCCCCATTAGTCCATCCCACTTAACCCACTTAGTCATGTTCATTTACATGTGTGTTTGGTTAAGTCTAATCGTATTTCAAATGCCTCTAAAGGCAACCACCAGATTCCTCATGCCACCCAAGGCACCTACTTAACCCCCATGTCCCACCTTACATGATTATCTGGTTAAGTATTTCTTAGTTCATTAAGGCCATAACCTCATAAAGACCTCTCACATTAGACTGGCATTTATGGCAGCTGGATTTGCCGGGCGGGTCCGGGCAGTCTTACACCATAAAAGAGTCTAACCTCGTGTCTTTACAACTGTTATGCTTTAGTTTGGGCCTAGGACCTCTCACATTGGGCCGACATTTGTGACTACTGGATTTGCCGGGCGGGTCCGGGCAGGTTTACATCACAAACGGGTCCAACCTCGTGTCCTAAGCATTGATTATTAATAATAATCCACTTTCCCCCAATTTTAATAATTCCCTACTTGAATTATTAATTACTTCCAATTTTTAACAATGTTCATAATTGACTCAATTATGGACATTCATTCATGGTATGCAACATCTTACAAAATTGCACCCAATTTATTAATTCCTAATATTACCCCTACCCCACGTTTGAACGTTTATTCGCAAAATATATGTTAGACTCGAATAGCCTAACTCATAGCATAAAAGAGATTATCATAATAACAACATGTATATGTGACCAAATGAATCATAATAAGGGGTGAAACTTGCATATGTCCAACTTGCATAGATTATACATGTCATGGATTTAAAGGTGTCAACTTGTTCAAAATTCACCTAATATGATCTCAATCAATTTTCATAAACTTACATATGAACATGTGTGAATCAACATCATCTAATTTTTTAACAACATGGTTTTATATGGGTACACCTAACTCAATAGGCAAATTCCCATAATCAAGTTTTATTTAATTATAGTTTCAAGTTTATGGGTACACCTAACCTAATAGGCAAATTCCCATAAAAAAGATCCATTTAAATTAAGAAAAAAAACATAACTTTAAGCATGATCCAACAACATGATTTTTCAATATAATATAGCATGATTTATAACATGGCATAGTATGATAGTATAACATAGCTTTACATGATTCTCAACATAGCACGACATAGCATAAGAGAATTTACAACATAGCATGACATAGCATATATAATTTACATCATACGACCACATAATAACATAATAAGAGATCCACAATATATAGAATTTACAATTACAAATCACATCACTTTCTTGTGATCCATTGATAACTGAGTCAAATTAGTTTGTAATAGTCTTGTGAGAATCATCATACTCACCAACAAAAGAAAAGAATTAGAGAGAGAGAGAGATCTTTTGATTTGATTTGTGTAGATTTAGTTGTAGATGATTAGGCTTCCTCTTCTTAGTTTGTGACGGCTATGCTGAACTCCATGGCAGCAGCATGACGGTAGCTTCTCTAATTTTACAAGTGATTTAGGTCTAGGGTCTACCCACTTATTTATAGATTTTAGAATTCATTTAGGCCATTAGATTTAACCTAGAAATAACCGCAGCCGTTCAGACAAGATGGGGTTTATCTTGTTGACTCAGCAATGAGTCAGAAGTGACTCAGCAAACACTCAGCATATTAATAAACTTCTATTCATGTCATAAATATATATATATTTTCTACAATGTACATATTAGATACATCCCCCTTTACTTATTATTGTTTTTATATACATATTAGATACATCCCCTCTCTCACACACTTATTAATATTTTTATATTCATATTAGATACATCCCCTCTCTTACACACTTATTAATATTTTTATATTCATATTAGATACATCCCCTCTCTTACACACTTATTAATATTTTAGCAACTTTAGTGTTAATAGAAAATTCGGGGTGTTACATTCTCCCCTCCTTTTAGGATTTCGTCCCCGAAATCTTCAAGTCTGGAAGAATGTATATCCTACCATCCAAACGTCCATCTACTCATCCATCATACACAGGCATCCATTGTCCTTACAGACTTCTAATGCTTTCATATTTAAATGCACAGTGTGTGTATATGTCCGTATCTAATGCAAAATCAGGCGGTCCACTGATTCAGTTGACCTCCTTAATGCAACTATGATCGTGCCATGCATCCATTATGTATGCAAAAGATTCTTAATGCTACATAATACTTCTATATGCGTGCACAACCATCATCTGAATGCAGCATCCACATGATAATACAACCATCGTTCATCCATTTTACTAAATACATCCATATATATGCAATATGCAATATGTAGTGACTGAGCCGATCTAGTGCCTAAAGTGTGTGTATATATGCATCCACGAGCAACCACTAGCAAACACTTGCAACCATTTTGCATCCATCATACATAACATGTCTCAAACACATGTTTCAACCATAGGATTATCCTAACTAAAGGTCAAAGATACTAATGAGAGGACATACTAAAGATAAGATAAGATAAGCTAAGCGATAAAGGAGAAATTAAAAGACATACCCTCAAAAAGAAAAGGGTACAACGAACGCATCTTCTCTTCTGTCTCCCAAGTTGCGTTGCTCTCATCATCTCCCCATTGCACTTTAACCAGTCTGACCTCTCGATTCCTCAACTTTTTGATCTCCGACCCAAGAATGCATGTAGGAGCTCGTCTAATTGTTGCATCACGCTCTATTTCCACCTCTTTAAGCAAGCTCGGGTCTACCACCTCCGCGGTCTTGTGCAAACACTTCCTCAAATGTGATACATGGAATACGTCGTGTACTCCACTAAGTTTCTCAGGCAACTCCACCCTATATGCCATCTTCCCAATCCTGTTTTTTACAGGAAACGGCCCTACAAACCTTGGTGCTAATTTCCCCACGGACCCAAAGCGAACAACATTCTGTAACGGAGATACTTTGATAAAAACCATGTCCCCAATGTCAAACTCAAGATCTGTCCTCCTATTATCAGCATACGATTTTTGCCTATCTTGTGCTGCTTTCATCCTCCTTCGAATCAACTCAATCTTCTCCGAGGTTTCCCTAACCATATCGGGCCCAAGTAGGATTTTATCGGTAGATTCCCACCAACATGTAGGCGAACGGCAAGGCCTTCCATAAAGAGCTTCGAAAGGTGCCATGCCAATACTAGACTGAAAGCTATTATTATATGCGAATTCTACTAACGGAAGGTGCTCTTCCCATGTACCCCCAAAGTCTAGGATACAAAGCCTTAAAAGATCCTCTAGAATGCGATTCACCCTCTCGGTCTGGCCGTCTGTCTGAGGATGATATGCGGTGCTCAAACATAGCTGAGTCCCTACCACCTCTTGTAAACTCTTCCAAAATTCGCTAGTAAAGATGGGGTCACGGTCGCTTACTATACTAGAAGGAATACCGTGCAAACGAACTATCTCCTTAATGTATACAGAAGCCAACCACGGAGCAGTCCTCTTACTTTTCACGGGAATAAAATGGGCGCTTTTAGTAAGTCTATCTACTATAACCCAAATCCCCGTGTTACCCTTCTTTGATCTTGGTAATCCATCCACAAAATCCATTGAGATGCTTTCCCATTTCCATAGTGGGACTTCTAATGGGTGAAGCAACCCACCGGGTTTCTTTTGTTCTGCTTTAACTTGTTGGCACACCAAGCATCTAGCGACGTACTCGGCCACATCCTTTTTCATACCGGCCCAAAAGAAAACCCGCTTCATATCTTTGTACATCTTATCCCCGCCGGGATGAATGGTCATTTTTGAGCGATGAGCATCATCAAGAATGGCCTTCCTTAAGTCTTCGTCTTGTGGTACACAAAGTCTATTATCCCTTCGTAACCAACCCTTATCGTCTAGGGTATACCTACGAAGATGGCTTGACGACTCCCCCCCTTTGAGCTTTTCTACTATCTCAACCAACTGTGGGTCGTCTCGCTGTGCCTCACCAACCCGTCCTAGAAGTGTAGGTCTAACCTCCAAGGATGCTAACAGACCGGGTACTAAGTCAACGGAGGGTCTAAAGTCAAACATAGAGATGAATTCTAAGCTTTGTCGTTCAACAAACAACGGACTCAAGGACAACCTTTTCCTACTTAAGGCGTCTGCCACCACGTTACCCTTGCCCGGGGTATATGCTATTTCAAAATCGTAGGAGGCTAAGAATTCCATCCACCGTTGCTGCCTTAAATTCAAATCCTTCTGAGAGAATAAGTATTTTAATGATTTGTGGTCAGTGAACAGTTCGAATTTCTCACCAAGAAGATAGTGACGCCAAGACTTAAGCGCGAAAACAATTGCGGCTAGCTCTAAGTCATGCGTGGGGTAATTCTTTTCATGAACCCTCAACTACCTTCCACCATAGGCTATTACTCTTCCCTCTTGCATGAGGACCGCGCCAAGTCCCGTCCCACAAGCATCAGTATAGATGGTAAACGGTTTATTCCCGTCTGGCAGCACTAAAACTGGGGCTGAAGTTAAGGCTCTCTTTAAACGTTGGAACGCATCATCGCAATCTTTGTCCCACGTAAAAACCAGGTTCTTCTTCGTTAACCGTGTTAATGGAGCTGATATTTTTGTGAAGTCTTTGATAAACTTCCTATAATAGCCAGCCAACCCCAAGAAACTTCTTACTTCGGTTGCATTTTTAGGGACCTTCCAATCTTGGATGGCCACCACCTTTGCGGGATCCACTGCTATCCCTTCTTTGGAAACCACATGCCCTAAGAACCGTACTTCCTTCCTCCAGAAGTGACACTTAGAAAATTTTTCCTTAAGGTTATGCGCTCGAAGGGTTTCCAACACTTCCCTAAGATGTAGGGAGTGCTCTTCTTTATTCTTAGAAAAGACTAAGATGTCATCCACAAAGACTACCACGAATTTGTTAAGGTATTCCGTAAACACCCTACTCATCAAATCAACAAAATATGCAGGGGCGTTTGTCAAACCAAAGGGCATCACTAGCCATTCATAGAATCCGTCAGGAGTCCTAAAAGCAGTCTTATCTATACTATCCTCAGCCACTCTCAGTTGATGAAAGCCAGTGGCTAAGTCCAACTACGAAAACACTGAGGCGCCAACTAACTGATCAAAGAGATCGTCAATCCTCGGCAGTGGGTGTCGGTTCTTTTTAGTAAGCTTGTTTAGTTCTCTATAGTCCATACAAAGTCTAAGAGACCCATCCGCCTTTGTGGCAAAAACTACTGGAGCACCCCACTCCGATATACTACGTCTTATGAACCCCTTCTCAAGCAACTCCTTTACTTGCTTATTGAGTTCCCTCCTTTCACGAGGAGCCATGTGGCGCACTGGCAAAGATACGGGTTTAGCATTATCCACAAGATAAATTCGAAAGTCTATCACCCGCTTTGGAGGTAAGCCCTTCACCTCCTCAAACACATCCGGATATTCCCGGACCACTTCTACTGATCGCAGGTTCTCTACAGACGCGTCAAGCGATTCAAGATAACTTAGCATAACGGAATTTATGGGATTACAAAAGATGTCGAGAGCATTACCAAGGCGAGTCACTCTCCTTTCACAATCAAGAATGGCCCTATTTCTAGACAACCAATCCATTCCTAAAATTAGCCCATAGCCCGTGAAGCCCAATACATAAGCATCACATCTAAATTCAACGCTAAGTATAGAGATTTTCAAATCCAAACATATCATGGTCAAATGAGCCGAACCCCCAATTGGATTTGAAACGACCAAGGGATCCTCTACTAAACTGGTGTTCAAGTGTAGTGATTCAACTAATGATGCAGAGATAAACGAATGAGATGCGCCAGAATCGAATAAGGTACGG
Organism: Allium sativum; assembly: GCA_030737875.1. NCBI lineage: Eukaryota > Viridiplantae > Streptophyta > Magnoliopsida > Asparagales > Amaryllidaceae > Allium > Allium sativum. The sequence continues at coordinate 614,918,228 of CM060926.1, forward strand.
ACAGGATGATCAAACAGAAAAACTAAGCTTTCAACAGAAATTGTTCTACCTCTTTCTTGCAGCGGTGGGGCCGCAATAGCCTGAACTTGCCCCCTTGTCTGCCCTGGTGCCATAAGAGCCTGCACCTGTCCTCCCGAGGTAGACCATGCCCTCTGCCCCTTCTTTGGACAGTCCTTCACTAAATGTCCCACATCTCCACAATGAAAACAACCAGTCTTCTTTTTCTTTCTACAATCTTTGCTGAGATGGCCAGGCGTCCCACAATTGAAGCATTTCTTCTTCCCTTTGCCATTATTGTTTTTACCATCCTTCTTATTTTGCTGTTGGGGTTTCTTCTGATCCCCTTTCTTTTCAACTGCCTTATCCTCATGCATAAGTGCCATTTCTACTAGCTTTTCAAAGGTGGCTCCCATAGGGATGTGGGTCATAGCCAACCCTTGCAATGGTTCATTCAAGCCTCTAACGAACCTCAAAGCTTTCTTCTCTGGCGTGTTCACCAACTCCAAGCCAAACCTTGCTAACTGATTAAATTTATTGACATATTCCTTTACTGATGAGCTCCCTTGCTTTAGTGCCAGGAATTTTTCCATATTTAAGTTCTCCTCTGCCCTTGAAAGAAACTTTACCTCAAACCTTCGTCTGAAATCCGCCCATGAATCAACTGGACGTTCCCCGTTAGTGACCTCCCACCAAAACGAGGCCTCTCCCTTCATTAACCAAGCAGCTAAACGGACTTTCCTCCCATCTTCCACTTCAAAGATATCCAACAATTCCTCAGTCTCCTTGAGCCAATCTCTGGCCTCCACAAACGTCTCAGTCCCTTGAAAAGTTTTTCCTCCCATAGCCTTGAATTCCTTGCATGTCTTTGCAAAAGTGTCAACACGAGGAGGAGGAGGAGGAGGAATGGGTGCAACTAGGGGTGGAGGAGTATCCGCTGGGCCTGCAGTGGTGGCCCTAGCCTCCAAGTATCTCCTAAACCACCCTGGAATCGTCACACCTTCCGGGAGATTAAGATCTTCAGCCATGCTGAAACGAAAAAGGAAAGATTCAAAATGGAGAATTCGAAAGATAAAGATAAGGATGTGGCTATTTGGGATTATGTTTATCATAAAAACTCTCTTTAAATAACATGTTTTTTTTTGAAAGCACTTCTTCCAAAAATACTTTAGAAAAAAAAAATATTTTTCTAAAAATTTTTTTTATCTGTTCTGGTAACCTTATGCTCTGATACCACGTGTAACACCCCACGTCCATTAATGTCACTCACAAAGGGAATGCATTAACTTCCATGGAGGTTTTAAGTGAATATAGAACAGTAAAATTACAACAAGACAGATATAAAATAGTACTTGGAAATTCAAAAAAACTTTATTTCATTGTAGCAGAAGTCAAAACATGTTTGATTACATCATAACACCATATTCAATGTCAAGTACAATATCTATCTTGATAAAACAAGTACATAATCCCATTACATAAATAGCCATTAAAAAGAAAGATAACAAGCTGGACTTTACTTCAGCAGTCCAAGCTTTCCAGAAGATAAGCGATCCAACTAGACTCCACTAGAACTTGGCCCAACCTGCGGACCTGAAGGGAGAAAAAGGATGGAAAAGAGGGGGTCAGACATAAAGTCTGGTGAATATGATAATTCTACAATACTATTACCAAAATAACTGGACTAAGGCATAAGCTGGAAAACAAGAAAATGTCTATGAAGAGCAGATTAAGGACATAGACAATCGCTAAAGGCAACATTATAGGCGCTCCTAAATACTAAAGGATAAACACTATACTGCACCACACCAGTCACCCTAAAGATTCATCCCACTTAGCTTCACTTAGAAACTTTCCCAATGGCTTTACGTACCCCTAGCTGACTACATAGGTGCCGCCTGCCCCTATCTCCACTAGGTGTACCCTACTTCCCATTATTCGATCGGCTCCCTAACTCGTAGATACCCGTGCTGGCCCCACAGTGGGGTGTATCACTCCCCTAAAGTGGCAACCTGATACAACGGACATGCACGGCTTATACCTACACGATGCAACAACGTCTTACCTACCAGCCCGGGTCCACACACGCATATGAAACCCGTTGGACTTGCGTTGCCACCGCTCCCTGTTTTGGCCTCTTATAGTCAAACCCAGTATGCGTGTCCCGTCCTCGACTTGGGTCGAGCCCACAAAGATACGTTTTGGGATACTGGTTGAAATGGGCCCCCACTATTTACCACAAGCATTCCACCTAAGCTTGTCCCCATTAGTCCATCCCACTTAACCCACTTAGTCATGTTCATTTACATGTGTGTTTGGTTAAGTCTAATCGTATTTCAAATGCCTCTAAAGGCAACCACCAGATTCCTCATGCCACCCAAGGCACCTACTTAACCCCCATGTCCCACCTTACATGATTATCTGGTTAAGTATTTCTTAGTTCATTAAGGCCATAACCTCATAAAGACCTCTCACATTAGACTGGCATTTATGGCAGCTGGATTTGCCGGGCGGGTCCGGGCAGTCTTACACCATAAAAGAGTCTAACCTCGTGTCTTTACAACTGTTATGCTTTAGTTTGGGCCTAGGACCTCTCACATTGGGCCGACATTTGTGACTACTGGATTTGCCGGGCGGGTCCGGGCAGGTTTACATCACAAACGGGTCCAACCTCGTGTCCTAAGCATTGATTATTAATAATAATCCACTTTCCCCCAATTTTAATAATTCCCTACTTGAATTATTAATTACTTCCAATTTTTAACAATGTCCATAATTGACTCAATTATGGACATTCATTCATGGTATGCAACATCTTACAAAATTGCACCCAATTTATTAATTCCTAATATTACCCCTACCCCACGTTTGAACGTTTATTCGCAAAATATATGTTAGACTCGAATAGCCTAACTCATAGCATAAAGAGATTATCATAATAACAACATGTATATGTGACCAAATGAATCATAATAAGGGGTGAAACTTGCATATGTCCAACTTGCATAGATTATACATGTCATGGATTTAAAGGTGTCAACTTGTTCAAAATTCACCTAATATGATCTCAATCAATTTTCATAAACTTACATATAAACATGTGTGAATCAACATCATCTAATTTTTTAACAACATGGTTTTATATGGGTACACCTAACTCAATAGGCAAATTCCCATAATCAAGTTTTATTTAATTATAGTTTCAAGTTTATGGGTACACCTAACCTAATAGGCAAATTCCCATAAACAAGATCCATTTAAATTAAGAAAAAAAACATAACTTTAAGCATGATCCAACAACATGATTTTTCAACATAATATAGCATGATTTATAACATGGCATAGTATGATAGTATAACATAGCTTTACATGATTCTCAACATAGCACGACATAGCATAAGAGAATTTACAACATAGCATGACATAGCATATATAATTTACATCATACGACCACATAATAACATAATAAGAGATCCACAATATATAGAATTTACAATTACAAATCACATCACTTTCTTGTGATCCATTCATAACTGAGTCAAATTAGTTTGTAATAGTCTTGTGAGAGTCATCATACTCACCAACAAAAGAAAAGAATTAGAGAGAGAGAGAGAGAGAACTTTTGATTTGATTTGTGTAGATTTAGTTGTAGATGATTAGGCTTCCTCTTCTTAGTTTGTGACGGCTATGCTGAACTCCATGGCAGCAGCATGACGGTAGCTTCTCTAATTTTACAAGTGATTTAGGTCTAGGGTCTACCCACTTATTTATAGATTTTAGAATTCATTTAGGCCATTAGATTTAACCTAGAAATAACCGCAGCCGTTCAGACAAGATGGGGTTTATCTTGTTGACTCAGCAATGAGTCAGAAGTGACTCAGCAAACACTCAGCATATTAATAAACTTCTATTCATGTCATAAATATATATATATTTTCTACAATGTACATATTAGATACATCCCCCTTTACTTATTATTGTTTTTATATACATATTAGATACATCCCCTCTCTCACACACTTATTAATATTTTTATATTCATATTAGATACATCCCCTCTCTTACACACTTATTAATATTTTTATATTCATATTAGATACATCCCCTCTCTTACACACTTATTAATATTTTAGCAACTTTAGTGTTAATAGAAAATTCGGGGTGTTACACGTCCTCTCCCGTTTTTGGTTCATACCGGGTGTGAAGCTCGCGAATCAAACGTTACACAAAGCTATGCCACAAAGGCCGTGCTTTGATCATCAACCACAAGACTTTGCTTTTCAACAAAAGCCTGGATCAATTGCCACATAGGCATGCCACACAGGCAATTCACTCCATGCGTTTGATATCCATCAATATATAACCCCTGAGCTCGTACGTCTCAGAGAAGGGCGTTAAGCAAGAGAATAAATTCTCCGCCGCCAAACAGATATATATTTAATAGAGATCAATCACACGGACTAAAATCCAATGTCAGACACACAGTCCATTTACAAGTCCGTTCTGGGTCTGAACGAAACCGGAGGCACCTAGTACCCCGCATATCCATCGATCTCCAAGTACGTCTGGACGATCACCAACTATTTCCATCTTCTTGGGTGTACAACCCAATCAAGATCATCAGTAATCACCCAAACGACGTGAAGACTTCCGGTCTTCGACCATCGTCTTCATCTTCGACTTATCGTCGTATCAGTTATTCAGAATGGGATAAACCCGGTCTTCCCGAATAACTCGCGTATATTTTAAATAAGTGTTACACAAACACAACATACGCCTCATTCCAATTCATCAGTTACTAACCGTAAATTAATCAAGAGAATAATCCCCCAAATATTAACCCCGAAGGCCGAAACCAACATCAGATCAATATCCAGAAAACCATTCTACTTGGCTAACCGACAGTTAGTTTCTAAATTTCACATTCATAGGGAAAGGTTCCCATTAATTTTATCCAAGATAAATTCCTTGAATTTATTCTTTATTCTATTTTTGAATCTCAATTCAAACTAGTCGGGATTAGCGAACCTTACCGAAGTAATCATTTGTTTTAATTTCTCAATCCCAACCTATTCATCCCATGAAGTAAAACTGGTTATATTTCATATCTAACACCACGGTGTTATCGGTAAATTCAATTACCATTTCACGTTCAAATCTAATTAAAGATTTAACTATCGCCTGGAGCAAAACTGGTGGTACTCCATTTTCGATCTTTTCAATCTAATTAAAGATTCATTAAAACTCCACTTAGTTTTAATCTTTAACTGGGTTAAAGAATCAGTGTCATTTAAAACACAGTTCACGATAAATCCAAAATCACATTCATTAATTATCGGGTTAAAGAACGAGTGTTATTTAAAACATGTCCACGATAAACCCAAAAATCAATATCAATTCAATTCCAATTAAATATTATTTAATTGGTACCTTTCATTAAATCTAAATAAAAAGATTTAATCATTTCTCAACTGGGTTCAAGAACAGTGTTAGTGAAGACACCATTCACGACAAACCCAAATCACATTCGATATTCAATACAAGGCTCTGAATAGAAAATATATCGGCTTATATTCAATATCAAATTCTACGACTAACAAATGTCGTATTGGAAATAACGATATAAATATATATCTTTCAAATTTCCATAACAACACCTGTATAATCACGAATTCCAACATCGAAATATTCCGAAGACAATTTCGATTCAAATCCACTCCAATGCAATCATTGGATATTCTGGTTATTTTTAAAACCCTTTTCAAATTCAATTTATTTATTTAAAAATAAATAGAATTATAATTCTAGTTCAAAACCAGTTCATTTCGATAAAAATCTATTTTTATCTTTTCAAATATGGAGTTTTTCATCCCAATTTTTCCCAAATCATTTCTTATGATTTTACACAAATTATTACTATTTTTAATAATTTTATCAAGGCCCGTACAGTCGATTTCCATCAATGGCCATCGAACTGCACTTACAGCGACCTTTTTCAAATTTGATTTGGACATAATTCCAAATCCAACCGTTAGATTTCTAATTTCCTAATATTCGTTAGAAAGCTCTTTTCGATACGAACCCAACGGTTCCGGTTTTAGGAGAATCCGACGGTCGGATCTCCCGTAATATCCGTTCGAAGTAAATGGTCGAAATTCACGAACTGCCGCGGCGCGGCGCGTTCTATTCAGGCCATTATATTATATATATAATATATATATCGTTGATTTCTATTTAAAACGAATTTTATAAATAGTTTTGAATTCGTTTCAAAAGCAATTTCAACTTCCTTTTCAATTCAAATCAAAATTGAATTCTTCTTTATAAATTCGTTTTAAAATTCATTTCTATTCAATTCAAATTTCAATTCAATTTGAATTCATTTCAATTCGTTTTCAATTCAATTTGAATTCGTTTTCAATTCAATTCTTTTTGAAATCGTTTTCAATTCAATTCATTTCAAAATCGTTTTCAATTCAATTCATTTCAAAATCGTTTTCAATTCAATTTGAATTCGTTTTCAATTCAATTCATTTCGAAATCGTTTTCAATTCAATTCATTTCAAAATCGTTTTCAATTCAATTCATTTCAAAATCGTTTTCAATTCAATTTGAATTCGTTTTCAATTCAATTCATTTCGAAATCGTTTTCAATTCAATTCATTTCAAAATCGTTTTCAATTCAATTCATTTCAAAATCGTTTTCAATTCAATTTGAATTCGTTTTCAATTCAATTCATTTCGAAATCGTTTTTAATTCAATTTGAATTCGTTTTCAATTCAATTCATTTCGAAATCGTTTTCAATACAATTCATTTCAAAATCGTTTTCAATTCAATTTGAATTCGTTTTCAATTCAATTCATTTCGAAATCATTTTCAATTCAATTCATTTCAAAATCGTTTTCAATTCAATTTGAATTCGTTTTCAATTCAATTCATTTCGAAATGAATAAAATCGATATAAATATCGTTCACGTCAAAATGGCGTCAATCTAACCAACACGGCTTCATATGTTTCTATTTTCAAATATTCCATTTCAATATTTCTATTTCAAATATTTCTTTTTCGAAACTGGAATGAGGCCCAATCAATTACCATATAATGTTAATTATATGGATTTTCTACAACACATGTATATATTAACAACGATGAATAATCAACCATCATCCAAAGTGCATTCTACACTGTATAAGCATCAAATATAAATATTCAACGCTTATAACAGTCTGTCAATCAATCGATCGACATACAACTAAACAATCGGGATTAGTGTACGTCAAATATCATCCCAATACCCGTGTGGGGTTTCAAGCAATCAAACACAGATTTTTTTATTTGTGCAGTTGGGCGATGTGTAAAATTTATCGTCCCAATCAATGTCCTTCAAATAGGTGTACATAAACAAACCGTCCGGTTTGTAAATGAATATTTATTTATTCACATTCACGTTAAAAATTATATTTTTAGCGATAAAACATTTTATTCAACCTATGAATATTCTATTCGGTTCATTTATTCAATAAAATGATATTTTTATTTTTCTAACATATTTTAGAAAATTTCGGCGGCATAACGGCACGATACTAGAAACGGGACGAGGCCTAGTCTTATCCCCGGTCTAGTGAAGGCCCACGCCATTCACACATCAATCAAATCCATTTCAATTCACCAAACAATTCAATTTCAATCAAATAATCTAACTAACTTTTGCAATCAAACAAACAAGTCCATGGTCTGTGGACGATTGTGTCGGGTGCTACTAAGCACCGTCTGCATCCTAGTATATATATATATATATATATATATATATATATATATATATCTAGAAAATGAAATTGAAAGGTGAGAAATTCTCACAAATAGCTATCCTAGCTCCACGGCACTTCATTGATAGAAATCTTCGTCGCTCTCGCCCTTTTGTCATCTTCGTTGCCCGTATTCACTACATATGTAAAAATCGAATTTTTTACTTTGCTATTCAATATATAAAAATCGAATTTTTACTATGCTATCTAATATATAAAAATCGAATTTTTACTATGCTATCTAATATATAAAAATCGAATTTTTACCGCTACTATATAGATAAAAATTATATTTTTACAACGCTACTCTTCTATAAAGATTTCGCTTTTTCGAATATATCAATATAAAAATCACATTTTTAGTTTTGTACACATATAAAGATGATATTTTTAATATTCCTATCATGTAAAAATTATATTTTTAATTCTCTACCTAAACAAAAATTATATTTTTATATCATCTAGATAGTAAAGACTATATTTTTAATACTTTAAAAATATAAAAATCATATTTTTAATTCTTAGTTCTATATACAACTTTTCTAATCCATTCCTTTATATATAAAAAATTACATTTTTATACCAATGTTATTATGTTGAAAATTCACATTTTAACATTGCTTTATCTAAAAAAACAATACTATTTTATATTTAAAACATCATGCTAATTTTAAAACTTTAATTACATAGTTAAATAAATTAAAATATGGTTAACTCTTAATTACCTTAATAAATAAATAAAATTTAATTAAACAAAATTAATTAAACCTAATTATCAGCTAACCTTCATCCTTTATCTGTTAATCCCGCCCCCTTTCTTGTTCTTGGCCTGGAAAAAAAATCGAGTACGGCTTCACTCCTAGGGTTGCAATTCGACATCGATACATGTGCTCGGATGAAGATCGGGGGTCACCACGGTGTGCGCCATCATGGCGCCTCCCCCCAGCCGCAACAGCGTCGCACTCGCCGCCCTCCGCTGGTCAGAAAATGGGCCCGAGCGTGGCCTTTCTAGGTTGCAGATTCGAGAAATATCCACCCCGAAGAACGATCAATCTTATACCATTCGAACGAGATTTCGATCCTCTCCAATTTCTGTTTTAATTTCATCTATAATTATTTGATGGATTCAGCGAAAAATGGCTTGGAAGTTAGGAGCTCCTCAGCCGTTTATCTCTTTGAAGAAAGTGGCGGCCCCGATGGAATGAATTAAAATTAGGGTTCTTTAATTTATTTATATATTTTTATAATATGTTAACTTGTTTTAAAGGTTCAAACCGTCACGAACCCCAAATCAAACCCAATGATAGTTGCCCCTAGCTAATTACCCCCATTCCGAACACAATGGGATATGTTTCATAAGACAATTCTACTGTTTTGATCAGTTTCTATTCGAATTAAAATATAAATCAATATATATTGAATTTGAACGCACATTCCAATTTACCAGGGCCACATACTAACTCGAAAAATTCTAGAAAAAAATTTTCTAGCTTCGTATTGACGATACGGTCCTAACAAAACTAGTTTCGTCGAATTCTGAGACCGTTTGAAAAATGGCCATTTTCCAGTCGATTAAAATCAACTGAAACTGGTCAAACGCGTTTTCCTTTGCCACGCTCACATATTGATTCGAAAAATTATGAAATTTGAAATCTAGCAATAACTTTACATCACGGATCCAACAAAAGTGGTTTCGTCGAAATCCGAGGTCGTTTGCAAAATGGCTATCTTTAAGGGCCTGAATTCCATAGCGACTATTCAGAATTTTCAACTGGACATATCTTTTGATTCACGCTATGAAATTTGGGTTTTTCAGATTCATTGGAAAGATATTCACAATTTGATCCTAATGTTTTTGGTTTCACTAAAATCCGGATTGTTTTGCACCCGGTACATTCAATTGAAGTTTGAAATCGAATTATCGAACTACCGCGCCATTTTCAATTCTATTTATAATTATATATAAATATTTATATTCTAACGACGACGCGTATAATATATACGTTCGAATTATATTCAAAATAAATTTCTCGTCGATATTATTTAAAATAATTCATTTTAAATAATCAAAATTCGCTAAAATTGCCAAAATAAAAATTTTAAACTGGCCCAGATTTTCGGGTTGTTACAATCTCCCCCACTTAAAACTTTTCGTCCCCGAAAAGGAACAAAGTCAAAAGTGGTTTGATTAATCAGCTCTACGTTCGATCTGGCTTGCATTCTCCAACTTTTCAATTTATGAGAATTATCAAAAATTCAAAAATTTGGCTAACACCCTAAATTTTCGAAAAATTTCGCCATAACCTCCCCTGCAACGGGAGCATCGGGGAATTTCAAATAGCTTCCCCGGTCCTTCTAATCTCAAAAAGAAAAAGCCAAGCGGCTAGCCAATCGGCTCATAAAATCATCATCACCCAAACAAAACAGTAAATTATGTAGTAAACATGTACCTATTTGTCGGGCAAACAAATTTTATTCTCTGCTCTAGCCTCCTTGCTATGACCTGTTCAATGTAAGTATATGTATATGCAAGCAAATGCGACCAATTTTCAATACAATTCAATGTTTGGTTCAATTAGGCTAAATGGTTCAACTTTTAACTAATCATCCAATAATCAAACAACACAATCAACAATCAACTAGTGAATTATCATTTCAAATCCATAACTTTGATATATATACAGAAAATCTTGTTTTTGATGCCAAATCACAACAATAAATCTATCTATATTAGTTTTGGTTCTCACACCAGTCTATAGGAAATATATAGAAATCTCGCTTTCGAAACTCGAATACCAATTCTGATGATGTCTAGACTATCATCAGATTCGTCTTCGGGCGACTATAGTGTGATTCTATATCTATTCAGTATATTAAAACTTCAAATACACGCGGATCAGACGTATACGCAAAATCTTTATATACTGCATTGTCCAAATCAATATAAATAGATAATCAAATACGAATAATTGATTTAAATTTTCAAAACAAAAATTTGTTTTCACTTTAATTTATCAAAAACACTACTCTTCACACTCGTTCTAGGATACTACTGATCCTATCTCTAACGAGTCATTCTCGTTGGATATTACTAATCCAATTTCTGATGAATTCTTTCGTATGGTTCTAATGTGCCTTATTCTCTGCTTTGTAAACCAAAGCTCTGATACCAAATGTAAAAACCCGTAACTTCCCCGTAAAGGAAAGTGTCGGATAGTTCGAGAACAAGCCACAAAATAGAACGCATACGAAAGAACATTTTACTGTATATTACAACAATGCATCAGATTACAAGAATATACAGAGCATAAATGAATATTACACAGAAATATCAGAGATTTAAATTACATTTAAATACATAACAACGGAAAATAATACAATACACAACTAGAAGAAGATATACAGATACAAAGCTTTCCGGATATCGTTCCAGCTGTAAACCAGGATCCTGTGAATATAAATCTGCAAAACCAAAACTACTAGCTGCCCGTGTCAAAATACGGGCACCCAAAGTTTAGGTTAAAACCATAAACTCCAGGTCAGTAATGGGACTGGTGTGAGAACTAAAACAGTTATTAATCTTTACTTTTAAAGTTAGGTAAATTAAGGGACCACGCCGTATAACACGGAACGGGTTTCCTCCCAAGAATACCAGTGCATAAAACAAACAGCACAATGCTAAATAAAGAAAAATGAAGCTGTTATAAGACCCAGGTCCCATCACACAATGCAACGCAGCCGAGGATAGGGTTTTCCCTTATAACAGCCAAAGAATGTTTGATACGGTTAAAACAAATCGTTTGATACTATTATAAGTGCATAGTGTATAAAACAACTTCAAATCATAAATATCAATCATAGGCGGCATGAGCGCCCCATCCCACTATGTCGCCATACTAGGCTCTACAAATAAAACCGCAAATGTCACGTATTTGGAAATTGGATTTCCATCTATGAACCGAGGCAAAAGATAGTCCTCTACCGATTCGAGACTGTCTAGCCCGAGCCTCAGGATCAGAGCTCGAGTGACCCTTGGATCCTCAAGGCCAGTCCACCGATGTGGATTAAACTTAAACCCTGAACATGCGTTTCCCTGCCCTATGGGGCGTAAACGAGCCAACTAAATGACTCCATCGGTTCGAGAACGACCGATCAATCCGAGGCGCCTCGCAACAGCAACAACCACATAAGTCAAACTCGTCAGGGCGTGTAAAACCACTGACGCCACTTCTAGCTAGAAAGAAACGCATGCCCTCCCTGACGTCCTCTCTCGTTTTTGGTTCATACCGGGTGTGAAGCTCGCGAATCAAACGTTACACAAAGCTATGCCACAAAGGCCGTGCTTTGATCATCAACCACAAGACTTTGCTTTTCAACAAAAGCCTCGATCAATTGCCACTTAGGCATGCCACACAGGCAATTCACTCCATGCGTTTGATATCCATCAATAAATAACCCCTGAGCTCGTACGTCTCAGAGAAGGGCGTTAAGCAAGAAAATAAATTCTCCACTGCCAAACAGATATATATTTAATAGAGATCAATCACACGGACTAAAATCCAATGTCAGACACACAGTCCATTTACAAGTCCGTTCTGGGTCTGAACGAAACCGGAGGCACATAGTACCCCGCATATCCATCGATCTCCAAGTACGTCTGGACGATCACCAACTATTTCCATCTTCTTGGGTGTACAACCCAATCAAGATCATCAGTAATCACCCAAACGACGTGAAGACTTCCGGTCTTCGACCATCGTCTTCATCTTCGACTTATCGTCGTATCAGTTATTCATAATGGGATAAACCCGGTCTTCCCGAATAACTCGCGTATATTTTAAATAAGTGTTACACAAACACAACATACGCCACATTCCAATTCATCAGTTACTAACCGTAAATTAATCAAGAGAGTAATCCCCTAAATATTAACCCCGAAGGCCGAAACCAACATCAGATCAATATCCAGAAAACCATTCTACTTGGCTAACCGACAGTTAGTTTCTAAATTTCACATTCATAGGGAAAGGTTCCCATTAATTTTATCCAAGATAAATTCCTTGAATTTATTCTTTATTCTATTTTTGAATCTCAATTCGAACTAGTCGGGATTAGCGAACCTTACCGAAGTAATCATTTGTTTTAATTTCTCAATCCCAACCTATTCATCCCATGAAGTAAAACTGGTTATGCTTCATATCTAACACCACGGTGTTATCGGTAAATTCAATTACCATTTCACGTTCAAATCTAATTAAAGATTTAACTATCGCCTGGAGCAAAACTGGTGGTACTCCATTTTCGATCTTTTCAATCTAATTAAAGATTCATTAAAACTCCACTTAGTTTTAATCTTTAACTGGGTTAAAGAATCAGTGTCATTTAAAACACAGTTCACGATAAACCCAAAATCACATTCATTAATTATCGGGTTAAAGAACGAGTGTTATTTAAAACACTGTCCACGATAAACCCAAAAATCAATATCAATTCAATTCCAATTAAATATTATTTAATTGGTACCTTTCATTAAATCTAAATAAAAAGATTTAATCATTTCTCAACTGGGTTCAAGAACAGTGTTAGTGAAGACACCATTCACGACAAACCCAAATCACATTCGATATTCAATACAAGGCTCTGAATAGAAAATATATCGGCTTATATTCAATATCAAATTCTACGACTAACAAATGTCGTATTGGAAATAACGATATAAATATATATCTTTCAAATTTCCATAACAACACCTGTATAATCACGAATTCCAACATCGAAATATTCCGAAGACAATTTCGATTCAAATCCACTCCAATGCAATCATTGGATATTCTGGTTATTTTTAAAACCCTTTTCAAATTCAATTTATTTATTTAAAAATAATTAGAATTATAATTCTAGTTCAAAACCAGTTCATTTCGATAAAAATCTATTTTTATCTTTTCAAATATGGAGTTTTTCATCCCAATTTTTCCCAAATCATTTCTTATGATTTTACACAAATTATTACTATTTTTAATAATTTTATCAAGGCCCGTACAGTCGATTTCCATCAATGGCCATCGAACTGCACTTACAGCGACCTTTTTCAAATTTGATTTGGACATAATTCCAAATCCAACCGTTAGATTTCTAATTTCCTAATATTCGTTAGAAAGCTCTTTTCGATACAAACCCAACGGTTCCGGTTTTAGGAGAATCCGACGGTCGGATCTCCCGTAATATCCGTTCGAAGTAAATGGTCGAAATTCACGAACTGCCGCTGCGCGGCGCGTTCTATTCAGGCCATTATATTATATATATATAATATATATATATATATATATATATATATATATATATCGTCGATTTCTATTTAAAACGAATTTTATAAATAGTTTTGAATTCGTTTCAAAAGCAATTTCAACTTCCTTTTCAATTCAAATCAAAATTGAATTCTTCTTTATAAATTCGTTTTAAAATTCATTTCTATTCAATTCAAATTTCAATTCAATTTGAATTCATTTCAATCCGTTTTCAATTCAATTTGAATTCGTTTTCAATTAAATTCATTTCGAAATCGTTTTCAATTCAATTCATTTCAAAATCGTTTTCAATTCAATTTGAATTCGTTTTCAATTCAATTCATTTCGAAATCGTTTTCAATTCAATTCATTTCAAAATCGTTTTCAATTCAGTTCATTTCAAAATCGTTTTCAATTCAATTTGAACTCGCTTTCAATTCAATTCATTTCGAAATCGTTTTCAATTCAATTCATTTCAAAATCATTTTCAATTCAATTCATTTCAAAATCGTTTTTCAATTCAATTTGAATTCGTTTTCAATTCAATTCATTTCGAAATCGTTTTCAATTCAATTTGAAATCGTTTTCAATTCAATTCATTTCAAAATCGTTTTCAATTCAATTTGAATTCGTTTTCAATTCAATTCATTTTGAAATCGTTTTCAATTCAATTCATTTCAAAATCGTTTTCAATTCAATTTGAATTCGTTTTCAATTCAATTAATTTTGAAATGAATAAAATCGATATAAATATCGTTCACGTCAAAATGGCGTCAATCTAACCAACACGGCTTCATATGTTTCTATTTTCAAATATTCCATTTCAATATTTCTATTTCAAATATTTCTTTTTCGAAACTGGAATGAGGCCCAATCAATTACCATATAATGTTAATTATATGGATTTTCTACAACACATGTATATATTAACAACGATGAATAATCAACCATCATCCAAAGTGCATTCTACACTGTACAAGCATCAAATATAAATATTCAACGCTTATAACAGTCTGTCAATCAATCGATCGACATACAACTAAACAATCGGGATTAGTGTACGTCAAATATCATCCCAATACCCGTGTGGGGTTTCAAGCAATCAAACACAGATTTTTTTATTTGTGCAGTTGGGCGATGTGTAAAATTTATCGTCCCAATCAATGTCCTTCAAATAGGTGTACATAAACAAACCGTCCGATTTGTAAATGAATATTTATTTATTCACATTCACGTTAAAAATTATATTTTTAACGATAAAACATTTTATTCAACCTATGAATATTCTATTCGGTTCATTTATTCAATAAAATGATATTTTTATTTTTCTAACGTATTTTAGAAAATTTCGGCGGCATAACGGCACGATACTAGAAACGGGACGAGGCCTAGCCTTATCCCCGGTCTAGTGAAGGCCCACGCCATTCACACATCAATCAAATCCATTTCAATTCACCAAACAATTCAATTTCAATCAAATAATCTAACTAACTTTTGCAATCAAACAAACAAGTCCATGGTCTGTGGACGATTGTGTCGGGTGCTACTAAGCACCGTCTGCATCCTAGTATATATATATATATATATATATATCTAGAAAATGAAATTGAAAGGTGAGAAATTCTCACAAATAGCTATCCTAGCTCCACGGCACTTCATTGATAGAAATCTTCGTCGCTCTCGCTCTTTTGTCATCTTCGTTGCCCGTATTCACTACATATGTAAAAATAGAATTTTTTACTTTGCTATTCAATATATAAAAATCGAATTTTTACTATGCTATCTAATATATAAAAATCGAATTTTTACTATGCTATCTAATATATAAAAATCGAATTTTTACCGCTACTATATAGATAAAAATTATATTTTTACAACGCTACTCTTCTATAAAGATTTCGCTTTTTTGAATATATCAATAAAAAAAATCACATTTTTAGTTTTCTACACATATAACGATGATATTTTTAATATTCCTATCATGTAAAAATTATATTTTTAATTCTCTACCTAAACAAAAATTATATTTTTATATCATCTAGATAGTAAAGACTATATTTTTAATACTTTAAAAATATAAAAATCATATTTTTAATTCTTAGTTCTATATACAACTTTTCTAATCCATTCCTTTATATATAAAAAATTACATTTTTATACCAATGTTATTATGTTGAAAATTCACATTTTAACATTGCTTTATCTAAAAAAACAAAACTATTTTATATTTAAAACATCATGCTAATTTTAAAACTTTAATTACATAGTTAAATAAATTAAAATATGGTTAACTCTTAATTACCTTAATAAATAAATAAAATTTAATTAAACAAAATTAATTAAACCTAATTATCAACTAACCTTCATCCTTTATCTGTTAATCCCGCCCCCTTTCTTGTTCTTGGCCTGGAAAAAAAATCGAGTACGGCTTCACTCCTAGGGTTGCAATTCGACATCGATACATGTGCTCGGATGATGATCGGGGGTCACCACGGAGTGCGCCATCATGGCGCCTCCCCCCAGCCGCAACAGCGTCGCACTCGCCGCCCTCCGCTAGTCAGAAAATGGGCCCGAGCGTGGCCTTTCTAGGTTGCAGATTCGAGAAATATCCACCCCGAAGAACGATCAATCTTATACCATTCGAACGAGATTTCGATCCTCTCCAATTTCTGTTTTAATTTCATCTATAATTATTTGATGGATTCAGCGAAAAATGGCTTGGAAGTTAGGAGCTCCTCAGCCGTTTATCTCTTTGAAGAAAGTGGCGGCCCCGATGGAATGAATTAAAATTAGGGTTCTTTAATTTATTTATATATTTTTATAATATGTTAACTTGTTTTAAAGGTTCAAACCGTCACGAACCCCAAATCAAACCCAATGATAGTTGCCCCTAGCTAATTACCCCCATTCCGAACACAATGGGATATGTTTCATAAGACAATTCTACTGTTTTGATCAGTTTCTATTCGAATTAAAATATAAATCAATGTATATTGAATTTGAACGCACATTCCAATTTACCAGGGCCACATACTAACTCGAAAAATTCTAGAAAAATATTTTCTAGCTTCGTATTGACGATACGGTCCTAACAAAACTAGTTTCGTCGAATTCTGAGACCGTTTGAAAAATGGCCATTTTCCAGTCGATTAAAATCAACTGAAACTGGTCAAACGCATTTTCCTTTGCCACGCTCACATATTGATTCGAAAAATTATGAAATTTGAAATCTAGCAATAACTTTACATCACGGATCCAACAAAAGTGGTTTCGTCGAAATCCGAGGTCGTTTGCAAAATGGCTATCTTTAAGGGCCTGAATTCCATAGCGACTATTCAGAATTTTCAACTGGACATATCTTTTGATTCCCGCTATGAAATTTGGGTTTTTCAGATTCATTGGAAAGATATTCACAATTTGATCCTAATGTTTTTGGTTTCACTAAAATCCGGATTGTTTTGCACCCGGTACATTCAATTGAAGTTTGAAATCGAATTATCGAACTACCGCGCCATTTTCAATTCTATTTATAATTATATATAAATATTTATATTCTAACGACGACGCGTATAATATATACGTTCGAATTATATTCAAAATAAATTTCTCGTCGATATTATTTAAAATAATTCATTTTAAATAATCAAAATTCGCTAAAATTGCCAAAATAAAAATTTTAAACTGGCCCAGATTTTCGGGTTGTTACACTTTGGTGGAGTATTATCTAGGTAAACATACACAGAAATATTACAAGATAGAACATAAATAAAACAGCGGAAGGAAAACCCAAATTTCATTGCTTTAAAATCTAGTAAGGTCTAAAGCCTTTTACATCAAAATGCTATTAAGTCAATTACATCGAAATCTGTCTTTCAATAGTAAAGAAGCATAAAACCATAGTTATAAATCATTCCCCAATAAAGCAAAGCAAGCCATAGCCAAGAGAAATCTAAGCCGTACATGAAAGAGCTTTGGAGCTTGGTAAGATCCGAACTAAGCTGTATTCCCACCCTGCGAACCTGGGGGGGGGGGAACGGAAGAAAAAGAGGCAAAACAAAACGGGTCAGTCATAAAGACTGAGTAAGTCCTAGTGACTTTCAGCATAAAAACAGGTAAAGATAACATGGCATGAATAAACTGAAAGTAAACATAAGCATGATGACAAGATAAGCTACAGGAAAGATAACTAAGAATAACCTCATATGGTTTTTGTCAAGTATAACATCGCCAGGTTTCCATTCAAGATAAACTAAGTATAATTTCGCAAGATTTCTATCAAGCATCGCAAGATTTCTCTGCTTTACCATTAAAATATTTCTATGATATCTATTTTCTCTGCACCAACCGTACTAGTATCCCAACCCGTGTCATGTGTTGACTATAAAATGATCCCTTACCCAATGTCATGAAATGATCCATTACTTGGTCTAACGAAACGATCTATTAATCGATCGGCTCCCTACAAGTCATATCTCGTTCATGTGTCTGTGTCATACGACCCTATCATGAATGTAGTCACCTGTGCTACGTCCACCATAGGGTGTATCAAGCCCTAGGGTGCCAACCATCGACACGAATCAAGCACGCACAGTGTAAACCTACTGGTGCCCAATGCCTGCTTTTTCAACTCCGGACTACGTGCACGACTGTAGTCCGCCTAAACCTACAATGGCGCACCAACTCAGCCGTCATTCTGGTCGCTTACAAGCAGCCCAGTAATCGTGCCCTACCCTGCCGAGTTCCAGGGTACCATGATACATCTAGTGGGTTACCGCTGAAAAGGACCGGGTAACTAGGGTTTCCGTCCAGCAGGTTAAGTGTTGTCATTTAAATTCGAGACTTAACCCCATCAGTCTAGCATGTAAAGTTGGTTAAGTGTGGTCATTCAAGTTCGTGACTTAACCCGTCTAAGTGTCATGTCAAATTGGCTAAGTGTTGTCGTTCAAGTTCATGACTTAGCCCTATGAATCATGTGTCAAGTTGGTTAAGTATGTTCAAGCGGTTCGTGACTTAACCCTACCAAACCATCGTGTCAAATTGGTTAAGTATATTCAAGCGGTTCGTGACTTAACCCTATCAAACCATCGTGTCAAATTGGTTAAGTATATTCAAGCGGTTCGTGACTTAACCCTATCAAACCATCGTGTCAAATTGGTTAAGTATATTCAAGAGGTTCGTGACTTAACCCTATCAAACCATCGTGTCAAATTGGTTAAGTATATTCAAGCAGTTCGTGACTTAACCCTATCATGTGGCATTGATTCATTTATGCACTTCAACCTCTCATATTAGACTAACTGTTGTGGTCACTGGATTTGTCGGGCGGTTCCGGGCAGATTTACACCACAACATAGTCTAACCTCGGGTTTTACGTGCGATATGACCAACTACCCACATTGGATCCTATTGTTTGCAACCACTGGATTTGCCGGGCGGTTCCGGGCAGATTTACATTGCAAACTCAACCCAACCTCGAGTTGGCCATTTTCTAGTTCATTCTGAATGTCATGTCCATGTTCAAGTTTCAAGTCAAGTTCGTGTCTAGTTTCATGGCGAGTTTCATGTCAAGTTTCATGTTTCCACTTATGCCTATTATCAAGTTAATGATTCATATTCATAACCAATTCATGTTTCAAGTTCATAAGCATGTTTACTTGCCTTCTAAATGTCCAATACAAACCAACTACCCAAAACCCAACTTAGGCGTGTTTATATTAAACTTTCTCCAAGTCATAAATTATCATATATGTTTCTATTCCAAATTTTCCATAATTAACATATGCCCAAGTTCTAGGTTACATGTCAGTTTTACATATGCCCAATTCATACCAAATTTACATATGTTCAATTCATGTCGTTTTACATGTATGCTAATTTTATGCCAATTTACACATCTATCAAGATCCATGCCAAATTACATATGCCAATTTATATATGCCTAATCCTAGACAATTTACATTTATACCAAATTTCATGCCCTTTTACATATGTCAAGATCTAGCCAACATTACATGTATTAAGTTTCATATCCAATAAACCCAAATCGTGATTCATGATGTAGTTACCCCAAACCATAACTTTTTTATTACAATACAAGCCAGTTGTCCAATCTTTTGATTTGATTTACATGTTTCCTTACATAGATCCAAATTTACGCCAAATTCCATGCATATAATATTTATGCAAATTTCCTCATAACAAGATTATACCAAAATTTACATATCAAGCCCAAACTCGCAAATACAATGATAATATCCAATTTCATATTGCCAATAATTCCATTATATTCATATAGGCAATAATCCCATAATTCCCCCGTATACATATCGTACGCAAGTCGTGATTTTAGGCCAAGGTCCTAAATTGACCAAGGTTCATCAAAAGAAAATAAATAAGGGAAAGGTAGAATGTTGCATCAAAATAAGATCGGAGAGAAAAACATCATCACAGGCATACTAAGATTTCAACAGGCTGAATAGATTATGAACTTGACATGAGAATAAAGATAGACAAGTCAAAAACTCAAGATTCGAGAAACAACAGAAATAGATCTGGATCGATAAACATACTTGGATCCAATTTCACTTTAATTCAATGCCATATTAAAATCAAATATTTAAATCGGAAAATAACTAGAACTTACATTGATTGGCTAAGAGAGGACAAATCGATTCGTTGTCGCGTTGAAATGTCTAACTTGATTAATCTTATGATTTGATTCAATATGGTCTAGGCGTCGTTGCTTGAAGCCTTAATCTCTAGTTTGAATTGAGTTGCTTAGGTTGATGTTGATTAGCTTCTAGTTTTGATTCCAGCAGAGTAGCGACGCCATTTTTATTTTTATTTAGAGCAGAGGCAGAGTAGAAGCAGAATAGAATTTTGTGTAGAGAAGGCTAGGTTTGGGGCTGTTTAAATAGGTTTAGGCAGATGAATCTGGACAGAAATCGGACTAGATACATCAGAACGAATACTGGCCCAAAAATGGGCTCGGGGACCAGGTCGACACCCAAGTTGACTGCACAGTCGACCTGGTCCTAGGGGTGTCGACTGCCCAATCGACTCCCCAGTCGACCTGGGTCTGGGCGGGAAATTTCCCGCCCAGTCTGTTCTGCGTTTGAAATTCGAATTTTGAATTTGAATTCGAGTTGTTTTGAACTCTGAATATTTCCGAAACTTTGGGGAGCCATAACTTGGTCATACAAACTCCGATTTTCGAAAACTCGGACTCGATTTCATGCAGAATTCCGAGACGAACGCAATGGCGCAACCCGTTTCCCTTGGTTCTTATTTTTAAATTTAATTCTGCCTAGATTTATGATTTTTAATACGTTGTTAAAATTCGGGTTGTTACAATATACATGTGCATTGCCACACCAATCAGTATACAGTACAGCAACTGAGGAGTAGCCACATGGACCAACTCGACTGAGTGCACAATTCATAGTCAAGCCAAATAACCACCCATATAAGCCAAAGTGAAAATAACTCAAAACAAGGCAAATTTGCAAGTGTGTTTAGCATGGAAAATCAGCTCAGCAAACAAGGCAGATCACTTCTTTTAAACAGTCTGCATGGTAGATCACATCCAAAACAAGTCAAGTAGCAAACAACATGGCAGTTCACTGAAATACAAGTGATTTTCAATGGCAGATCATTTTAAAAAAAAGCCCAAACAAGGTGTAAAAGCAGCAAACAATGGCCGACCAGCTAAATATATGGAGCAGCATAGTCTGGTCTGCAAAGATCAACTGTTCGAGAAAGTGATGCCAAATATATACAGCAATGCACATACATGTTTTATGCAACATCAAAACAATTTCAGATTCAAGGATATGGACAGTTCGTAAGCATGGTTCAGAACACAAAGCATAAAAATTCAAGAAACAAAATGGTCAAGTCATATACACACAACAAAGTTGATGTGCAATACATCAGGTGCAGCATGTTCATGGAATATCAAAGTCATGGATGACATGCACATGAACACAACATGAACAGTTTGCACATATATATATGAATGGATCAAGCCAGACTGGTATACCCAGATCAACTCAGAAAACTCTAAAGAAGGAGGTGGTGCACAAGTGTTTCAAGCATGGGTGAAGCAAGCATGTACAAGTAGTGTACGTCGCACAGCTAAGGATATATGCTACTGCATGCACAAGCTCATAATTTCAAACAACAACAAGTAATGTGTAAGTCAAGGAGCCCAAATACATGTGGTTTAATTGTGTTCAAGATCGAGTGCTAAACTGATTTCGGGAAGAGCAATGAAGCAGTGTAAACAATATTATGAAGAAAGCAAATTAATTCTAGAAAATCATGCGTGAGTTTAAATCAGGCTACGAGTTTTAGCAAATAAATTACAGTGCTGATTAAATGATCAATGCAAAAGATTTTGGGAAAGGTTTCGTTTGTTAAAAACTTGTTTAATGGGGTACAATAATGTTTTTTGGCAAGTCATCATTTCTGCATAATCAGTCAAGAAGATGGTACATCATTATGCAATGAATTCAATTCGACATTAATAGACATTATGCAGGTTAACAATACTTTCAAGAATTTCTTTTTAGGCAGGAACATTTTTAAATGTTTCTATTTTTGAGCAGAGACATAAATGGGAAAACATTTCATGGGTCTCAGAAATCACATTCATTTTGTTTCCAGTTTTAGATGGGCATCCTTGGACAGATTTATTTTGGCAAAAATCAATTCGAGATTTTTCGGAATACTAGGAATAAAATCTTTCCTGCTTTGGACCACAAAATCAAGTCTTTCATTTTTAGAATCGATATAATTCTTTAAACAATTATTTTCCAAAATTTCTTTCTTGAGATAGAGCAGAAATTATGCAAGGAGCAAATGAATCGAAGTACTAAATCATGTCTTGGTTCATTACACAATCACGCAATTCTTTATAGCCGAGAATATCAAAAGAGGAAAACACATAAATCAGAGGGAGCCATTTAAATTGAAATCAGAGAAATTTTTGGGTTTCTAAACCCTATACAATCGCCACTTCCTCACCGGCAAACCATTGAAATCGAAATAAAAATTCAAACAGGCTAATAGAAGAGCATATAGAGAAATCATTTTTCAAATTACTCACAATCGATTTCGATCTGAAGCAAAGGCAGATCAACCGACGAAGATCAACACATCTCGAAGTTCATCAGTGACTAAATATTTTCCAACAATTAAAGTCGAGCTTTGATTTGAGCAAAGAAAACTCTAGTTCGAGTGTCGCTGCCATTTTTATTCCAAAATGGAAAGAGATCGGGTGAAACCAAAAAAAGGGTGCAAACACTTAAGGGTGGCTGACCTACTTCATTCATTTAGTTATGAGGAAGTTTTTAAATTTATTTTTTAATCTGGGGTTTTGATTTATTTTGCGTTGTATTTTTACATTTATTTATAACTAACCAAAACAGTTTCTAGAGTCTGTAAAATTCTAGGAAACCATTTAGCGTGTTAACTGGAAGTTTACTAGAGTCTGTAAAATCTAGGGTTACTAGTTACAGGTCTGTAATCAAGGGAAATCTTATCTAGAGGATTAGGTCAGTCTAGGGTTTTGAGCATATGTTTAGAATATGAGCGAGGGGTTCGCGAGTTTACATGGTCTTGTAAGCGGGATCTGTTCTACCGCCTAGTAGAAACCTTAGGAATGCAGCAGTAGGTAGAGTTTTGTCGAAGCTGGGTATCTCTGTGTGTTATTTCCTTTTTGCATTTTTATTTCTACTGCATTCTGTGTTCTGATTATTATTTAATATCCCGTCAGATTTTAACTCAACAAAAAATTGTAATTAACCCTATTCACCCCTCCTCTAGGGTTAATTTAGATCCAACAATACCCTGAAATATTCTTATACTCTGATGTAATTTTTGTAATAGTAATGAAATGTTCTGTTGTTTATGTTCTGATGCATCATGTTCTCAAAGCAATCCGGGCATTCCCGTAAGATGAAGTCTGGGTCGTTTCAGTTTGGTTTAAGAGCTTTGATCTACAAATCCCGAGAACAAGACACATTAGAATCAAACGAAAGAATTCATTAGAGACAGGATTAGTAATATCCTATAAAAATAACTCGATAGAGATAGGATCAGTAGCATCGTAGAATGAGTCTGAAGAGTAATGTTTATTAAAAACAAATTTAGTTTTGAAATTTATATCTTATCATACGTATTTAAGTATTTTAATTTATATTTATTTTGGGCTATCAAGTATATGAAGATTTTGCATATACACGTCATAAACATATATTCGAAGTCTCAAATATACTGGGTAGATATAGAATCACACTCTAGTCGCCTGGGAATGATTCTACTGATGACTACGTAGCATCATTAGTTTATTTTAGAGTTTTGAAAGTGGGATATCTATATATTTCCAATTGACTGGTGTGAGAACCAAAACTTTGTATTTATTGTTTGTGGTTTGGCACTAAAAATTATGATTTTGAGTATATATTAAAGACATAAAAGATGACCAACTAATTGATTGATGGTTGTGATGTGTGATTATTAGTTCAACTAATTTAAAATGTTGGAATGATCAAACCAGTATGTGAATTGAAGGTAAAATTTAGCCAAATTAAATTGAAAATTTATTGCAATTGGATACATATGCATGTATATATAATGAACAGGTCATAACATGGAAGCTAAGAAAAGGAATAAAATTGTATGCCCGACAAATATGTGCATGTTTATTATATTCATTGGGTTTGATGATTTTATGAGTCGACTAGCAAGCCACTTAGCTTTTTATTTTTCTTTTGGATTGATGAGGGCCCTGTGAGGAAAGTTGCGGTTTTACTGATCAGCCCGTACAAAGGAGGTTATGGCAAAAAAAATCGTAAATTTAGGGGTTTAGCCAAATTTTTGAGAAATTAGAGAATTCTTAGAAACCAAAAGGTTGAAGAATGAAAGCCAGAATGAAAGTTGAGTTGGTTAGTTAAACAACTTTCAGCTCCGTTCCTTTTTTAGGACGAAAATATTTTAAGTGGGGAAGATTTTAACAACCCGGAATTTCTGAACCAATTAAAAAATTTTATTTTAGCTATTTTAATGGATTTTGAATATTTAAATTGGTTTATTTTAAATAATAATGATTTAAAATTTATTTTAATCAAAGTTAGAACGTATAAATTTGTTTTAATTATAAAACGAACTCCAAATGGCGTGGTAGTTTGAAAATTCGATTTCAAATTTCAGTTGAATGTATAGAATACAAAAAGAATCGGATTTCAGTAAAACAAGAAACGTTAGAATCTGTTTAACTATATCTTTCTAATGAATATAAGAAATTGAGAATTTACTTTGTAAATTAAAAGTTATGTCCAGTTTAAAATCTAAAATTGTCGCTATGGAATTTATATATATTTTTAATATATATATATAGCCCTTGAAAATAGCCATTTTGCAAACAACCTCCGTTTTTGATGAAACCAATTTTTTTGGATCCGGAATGTCAAATTAATGTTAGGTTTCAAATTTCATAATTTTTGGAACTAATATGCAAGCGTGTTGAATTTATATGTGTTTGGTAATTTAGTTTGAATTTAATCGACTGGAAAAAGGCCAATTTTCAAACATTCTCCACATTCGAAAAAATTAGTTTTGTTAGGACCGTATCATCAATACATAGCTAGATTTATTTTTCTGTAATTTTTGGAGTCAGTATGTGGCCCCGGTAAATTAAAATGCATGTTGAAGTTCAATATGTAATGTTACATTAATTTATGTTTTAATTTTGACGAAAACTAGTCGAAACAGTCGAATTGGCTTACAAAACAAATCCCATTGTGTTCAAAATGGGGGTATTTGGCTAGCTACGACAGTCTTTCGGATCGATTTGCAGTTCGTATGGATACAAGGGTATTTTTGGAAATTAAATAGTATAAATATATTTTCCGGCCAATTAGAATTCATTAAAATTTGGGTTTTTAATTCCCAGAAAACCGCAGCCGACAAACGCAATGAACGACGGAAGGTGCTCGATTCTTCTTCCCCCTTTTCGTGCAATCCACCAAACGATATCAAAAGCTTAATGAAGCAAAATCATAGTAGTTTCTGAGAGCTTCAAATCATACTATTGTTATCGTTTATTGTGGGGGCGTTGAGCTCAAATTTTGAGCCCAAAGTGCCGCCATCGTTCGCAGTTTCTGGTCGCTAGGGGCCACCAAGCTAGGGCCCACTCGAGGCACAGGGGGAGTTGAGGTCGGCGATTCACGTGGTAAAGTCAGATCGGAGGTTAAGGGTTCAAGGCAGCAGCGATCGGGAAGCCTAAGAAGCGGCGAATGGGTTTGGGGGTCAGCTGTTATGCAAGGAAGGAGGGGAAACATTTTTAAAACGTTATTAATTTAAATTAATTACCATTTTAATTGTTCAATATATAAAAATTCGTATCTTTTTCATACAAGGTATGAATCCGACGATTTCAGTCGCGTTGGAATCGTGGAATCGAATACTACAACATGAGACTGACTAGAACGGAAATAGAGCCAATTGGATTTTCAATCAAATTAAACATGTGTTTAATTTAGTTGAAAAATACAATCTTCAGATAAAGAATTGCGGAGTGGAACCCAATGTGAGAACTTCTCACTATAATTCTTTGTACAATTATTTATTTCATAACTTCATATATGAACTGCCAGTATTGATTTTTATTAGTTTAATCATTATAAATTGTATACGGTGCTTGTTATCTCACCTCCCTCGTCCATAGAACATGGATGATTTAATTGACTGTATTCTGTGTTGATTGCATTGTTGAAATGCATAACGTATTAAAGATAATGTTAACAAAATTGTGATTGTTGAAATTAAATTATAAATATCCGTTCATAATTTAAACCGTAAAATTGGTTAATTAGAAAAATAATTCAAATCGAATTAGAATTGGTAAAATTTACTAAACAATGATTATTTTAAATAGATTGTTGTTGTTTGGAAACCCCACACGGGTCTGGGGACAATAACTTATTCATATCTCCCCTGAATTTATTATATGTCAGTCGGTTGATCGACATACTGTGATAAGCGTTATTTAATTATTTAACGCCTATATGGTTGTAAATTACACTTTGGATGTGAACTAACTGTTTGATGATTATTTATTATTATTGTTGAATACATGCGACATATGAAATCCATATACCTGAAATTATATGGTAATTGATTGAGTCGCATTCCGATTCAAAATTAACGAATATTTTAAAATAACAAATATTTTAAAATAACAAATTTTTTAATATAATATTTAGTGAAGAATTAAAATATGATTTTGATGTCCGATTTTGGATAGCCACGGAAATATTGGAATATATGAAGCCGAGTAAGCAGGTATTCGTCATTTTAACCCGAACGGATTTATCGATCGATTTTATTCATTTTATAATGAATACGAAAAGGAAATGGATTTCAAAATCTAATATTTTGAAAATATTATCTTTTTAATATTATAATGGTATAGAATATTCAATTTGACTTAAAATTGAAAATGAAGTTGAAATCGTTTTAAAAATGAATTTATAAAATACGATTTGAATGGAAATCGACGATACATATATTATATATATTTAATGGCTTGTATAGAACGTGTCGCGCATTGACCGTTCGCGAATTTCGACCATTGACTTCAAATGGACGTAACATGAGATCCGACCGTCAGATTCTCGTAAAATCAGAACCGTTGGGTTCATATCAAAAAGATATTTCCAATGGTTATAAGTGATTTGAAATGTAACAGTTGGATTTGGAATTATGTCCAAATAAATTTTCGAAAAGGTCGTTATGAATGCAATTCGGTGGCTATTTGAGACGACTCAAAACCCCTCTTTTGGGAAAGTCCGGATTGGATTGAGAACACGACTCATCAGAACACAAACAATAGAACATTTCATTGCTATTACAACAATTACATCAAATTACAAGAATATACCAGAGTATGAATAAATATTACACAGAAAAATATCAAATATTAAAATACTAAGCAGCGGAAATTTAAAATGTATAAATACAAAGCACGCGGAAATACATCAACAACACAACTAAAAGAAATACAAGGATATAAACCTTTTCGAATATAGCTCCAGTTGTAATCCAAGATCATATGAAAAGAAATATCTGCGAAAACCAAAACTACTAGTTGCCCGTGTGGAAAATATAGGCACACAGAGTTTAGGTTAAAAACAATAAACTCCTAGTCAGTTGTGGGACTGGCGTGAGAACTAAAACGGTTTTTAAACCTTACTTTAAAATAAGATAAATCAAGGGATCACGCTGTATAACACGGAACGGGTTTACCCCCAAGTATACCATTGCCTAAAACAAACAGCGCAATGCTAAATAAAGAAAAATGAAGCTATTATAAGACTCATGCCCCGTCACACAAAGCAACACAAGCCGGAGGATAGAGTTTTACCTTATAATAGCCAAACATGCTTGGTACATTTTAAAACAAATCATTTTGATATTACTATAAGTGCATAATGTTAAAAACAACTTCAAATATAAATGTATCAATCCTAGGCGACATGAACGTCCCATACAACTATGCTGCCAATAGTATATAACTAAAACCGTAAATTGTCGTATTGGAAGTTGGATTTCCATCATGATGGCCACTAATCCAAAAGATCAACCGTGTAGTGCAATTCCCCACAGCTTACGTCCCAGGCATGAGAAAACGCCGCAATGCACACCAGCACTATATCCAGGATATCGAGTATCTCCGCGACTTACGTCTTGTGCATGAGAAAACGCCACTTACTCTATCCTTCTGGGAATGGGGGGTGCCCTATCCCTACCAGGTATGTAGTGACCACACGCAGCATATCTCAGTCGACTAAATCCATCCATCTTGAAAGTATACTGATCTAACCATCAGTTCACCACCATACCGAGGTGCGAGGCTCGCGAATTAACGCTACACAAAGATGTGCTACTTAAAGTTGTGCTTTTATCATCATCCACCAAACTTTTCTTTTCAATAACAGCTTAGATCACTGCATCTCAGCATGCAACACTATCAATCCATGTATACCGTTTGATTTCTACCAATATATAACCTCTAAGCTTGTACATCCCAGAGAAGGGTGTTAAGCAAGAGAATAAATTCTCCACCACCAAACAGATATATATTTAGCACAGATCAACGAATAAAGCATAATGGAATACAATGTAAGACACACCATCCATTTGCAAGTCCGTTCTGGGTCTGAACGAAACCGGATGCACCTTACTCCTCGTCCCGTATGTCCAATACAGGAGAGAGGCCCTTGCATATCCGAACAATCAACAAATACGTCTGGACGGCTAACACTGTAGCCCCTTCAAGGTAGCTACTCCAATCATCGGCATCAATAGCAACCCATCCATTCGATGTGAAGATCGTCGGTCTTGCACCATTTTCAATATCTTCGACTGTGAAATATCCCACCTCCATTAAGGTCACTCGCAAAGGGAATGCCTTAACTTTGGTGGAGGTTTTTAAGTAAAAGTCACAGATAAACACAAGAAAGATATATAAACACATATATATAAGCAGCGAAAAACAAACAGACTTTTTATTTCATAAATGCGTGTTCATACAAAACATTTCCATAACTGTCACATAATAACTTCCAAAACATTACATCATCATTTCTGTCTTGGTTATTAAATAAAGAAGCATAAAACATAGTTAAAACTGCATAAATCCCCATAGAATGTGTCCAACAGCCATTGCTAAGGAAAGAGAGTCCAAACCGTACATCTACTATCTTGAAGCTTGCAAAGAGCCTGACTAAGTTGGGTTGTTTCCTCCCTGTGGACCGGGGGGGAACGGAAGAAAAGAAGACGAAAGAAAATAGGGTCATACATAAAGCCTGGTAAGTCTAGTGACTCTTCAGTATGAGAATAAGAAAAAGGGCATGATAGGTATAAACTGGAAATAGGAAAGTATCTTAAACTAAGATAAAGTAGTTTAAAACGAATATACTATCGCACCCCACACTAAATCTCTGCACCTACTTGCATTGCCTCAACCGGCACCCCATGATCGGGGTGAGGTGATCCCCGTCTTCTAAAGATCGGCTCCTACTCGCATAATAATCTATGTCTTACGGCCCCCAAAGATTGTAGATACCTATGCTGGTCCCACCATGGGATGTATCAAGTCCCATGTTGGCAGCCCGACACAACACTGAATGCATAGGTTATACTACTGGTGCCTCCAGTGCCCTGTTTGTCTGCTCCGAAGTGTGTGCACACCCGCATTCCGTTAGAACCCACTCTGTTGCACCCACTGCCGTCGCTTTTGACCGGTTACAATCAGCCCAGTAATCGTGCCCCACCTTGCCTAGTTTCAGGGTACCATGGTACCTAATTGGGTTAGTGTTGAAATAGGTCCCCGTTACTAGGGTTTTCTAGTCAAACATGTTAAGTGGTTAAATGTCTGTATTTACCTAACTCCGCCCATCAGTTTAATTAACATGTTGAATTGCTTAAGTGTTTTAGTTAACTTAACCCTACCATCCTGACTTGCCTGTCCTTAGCTTTTTAAAGCACCGACCACTCACATTAGACATGTATTGTTACGGTTACTGGATGTGCCGGTCGGTTCCGGGCAGGTTTACACCGTAACTAAGTCTAACCTCGGGTCCTTATTGGGCTCAATGCTTAACCACCCACATTGGATAGGTATTGTTGTGACTACTGGACAGCCGGGCGGGTCCGGGCAGGTTTACATCACAACTCAATCCAACCTCGTGTTAAGCATACTCGTATTTTCTAAATTTACATATTTGTCTCTATTACTTGTTATATGTAAATTTGCTAACAATTAAATGTTATGGCCCACTTTCTAAGTTTAACATTTTTGGTATAAGAATTTATACCATTCAAGTGCCACCAATTTTGGCATGTGACAAACAAGCCAATTTCATATATTTTCACCAATTTATGTCAAGTTTCCTATAGTTACCAATTTTCCCAACGTTACCGCATCTAATTATTAGGCTAACAATCTTAGCCTAATTTTCATTCGCATGGTTTTTAACATATAATATTAGGCTAAAAACTTAGCCTAATTTAGCGTACACAAAATTGGCATTCATTAACATAAGCATGACATAGGTGTAAACTTGGAATTATCGACATAGTCAATATGAACATCATAGGTGTGAACTTGCAAAATAGTCAACATGAATATCATAGGTGTGAACTTGTAGCAGCATAGGCTAAATCAACTTACATACATGTGAACTTACATTGAAATAGGGGTATAACCAAATAGGAGTCACATGAATTAACATATGATTTAGACAACATAAGCCTAAACATGTTTAGATCTAGGCATAACATCGAACTTCACTAGCATATGACAAGAATATAACATGTCCATAAAGTATGTATAATTTCATCGCATGTGTGGACTAGATCCAAATCATGTTTACTAATATAACATGAAACTTGTATTAAAATGGATCTTGGTAGGGATCCAATTATGAATTTTGCAACTTTTGTATAAACATATGAGCATGTATATGAACTTAATCATTTAGGCATAAATATTCTAGCATAATGTACATACATGAGATCTTAACTTGGACATATTGCATATAACTTATATAATCACATAAACATATAGGTGTAGATTATAACACGAACTATACAACTTGCATGTGATGTTGTTTTCATTTGAATGGATCCAACACCAAGTAAATATAACCACAAACATTCCAACCATTCACAATACAACCATTTCAATACATAGATATGAATTAACATCATCGTTATACAATAGCACAACTCCATTTCCAATTTACATCGAATCAAGTCTTAATTTTTATTCACATCGGAAAAATCACTATACTTACAACAAACGACGGTCTTGTTTTCTAATTTCTGAGTTCTGAATTTGCAATGCTTTCCTTTGGGTAGACAAACGTTGTTTTGACTCTTGTTTTAACTTTAATTTGGCTCGTCTCTAAGCTTTTTCTAACTGACGGCTACTCCTAGTTTCCTCCCAATAGCATGACGGCTCTAGTTCTATATTATTTATGTGAATTTAGGTTGAGTGTTGAGTTGTATTTATAGAATTTCAGATTGATTTGAGCCGTCAGATGATCATAGAGTGAATCCAGACCATACATACCAAGAGAAGCCAATCAGAAAGTGACAACTCAGCCCTAGTGACACAGCCAAGCTCAGAAATTCGACCAGAAACCGATCAGGCTAGCCAGGGCCAAACCAGGTCGACTGGGCAGGTCGACCCCCAGGTCGACCATATGGTCGACCTGGTCACCCAGCTCGACCCCCAGATCGACCTGGGTCCTGGGCGGGAATTTTTCCCACCTAGACCAGTTTGGCTCTGAATTCGAAATTTGAACTGAATTTTGAACTGTTTGAATTTTAAATTGAATTCTGAAACTTCTGGAGGTCATAACTCCTTCAAACGGAGTCCGATTCACGCAAACTTGGACTCTATCTCAGGAAGAATTCCGAGATGAGCACAATGGCATAACCCGTTTCCCTTAATTCTTTCATTTAGAATTAATTATACTTTAATTTGTTAATTTACAGTTAACAGAAAATTTTGAGGTGTTACAGACTGTTAGTCGTCGTATCAATTATTCAGAATGGGTTAAAACCCGTCTTTCTGAATAACTTGTGTATCATATAATCAAGTGCTATAACAACACATCATACACCTCATTCCAATCTAGAATATTATTTCATTCGTATTTCTTTATTCTGGAAAGGTTCTTATTAATCTTATCAAAGATTATCACTTTTAAACACACTATTTAATCCATTTCTTTGGAAATCATTTCAAAAGATTCCATAGTATCTTTTTACAGTTTAAACCAAATTAAGGTTTATCAAAATAGTCAGGATTAACGCCTTACCGAAGTAATCATTCATTTTATTATCCCATCCCAACCTATTAATCCCATGGAGAAAAACTAGTAGTACTCCATATTTAACACCACTTTATTATCGGTAAATTCAATTACCATTTAACGTTCAGATCTAATTAAAGATTTAACTATTGCATGAAGTAAAACCGATAATACTCCGTTCTCGAACACTACTCAGATTTGGCAAATTTAATTACCATATTAACATTTCAATCTAATTAAAGATTCAATTAAAATCCACTTAGTTTTAATCTCTAAAAATCATTATTTAATGATTATTCAAATTTAGGAAATAAATCCTATATTTACTGGGTTAAAGAACCAATGTCATTTAAAACATCATTTATGATAAACCCAAAATCATCTTCCATCAAAATGGAATCTACACGGAAATCATAACAGTGTATGATATATATAAATTCCCGTATCAGACTAATAATATAAATGGAATAATGACAAAGCCTTTTAAATTCCATATATAGTAACGGTCTTCCTTTATAGAAGCTCATCTCGATTATTACCAAATTGAATTCCATCCAATTTCAATTTAATATGCTAAATTGGAAATCTTTACTTTGGAAAATCCCATTAATCTTAATTCGAAGATTATAAATTCCAAATCATATTCTTCACTGTTAACTGGGTTAAAGAACAA
The DNA here is from genome assembly GCA_030737875.1 of Allium sativum. Taxonomy (NCBI): domain Eukaryota; kingdom Viridiplantae; phylum Streptophyta; class Magnoliopsida; order Asparagales; family Amaryllidaceae; genus Allium; species Allium sativum. The sequence continues at coordinate 614,951,880 of CM060926.1, forward strand.
ATGTTATTTAAAACAACGTTAACGATAAACCCAAAAATCCAATTATTTTATTCAATTCCAATTAAATATTAATTAATTGGAAAACTTCACTAAATCTTAATTTAAAGATCTATTCTATTCTCAACTGGGTTTAAGAACAGTGCTAATAAAGACACTATTCACGACAAACCCAAAATCTAATTTGATATTAAATACAAGGCTCCGAATAGAAATTATATCGGCTTATATTCAATATGAAATTCTGAAACCAACAAATATCGTATTTGGAATACGATATATATCTTCCAAATTCCTTAACAATATCTGTATAATCACGGAATCCAATGACAAAATATTCGAAAGATTATTTCCATTCCAAATCCGTTCCAATTTATTCTTTGGAAAAATTCTGGCTATTTTAAAACCCATTTCAAATCCAATTTATTTATTTCTAAAAATAATTGGATTATTATTCTAGTTATTAACTAGTTCATTTCGACAAAAATATATTTTTATCTTTTCAAATGTGGAAATTTTCATTTGAACTCTTTCCAAATCACATATTATGATTTTACACAATTTTTCCATATTTGTAATAATTTTAATATCGCCATTACAGTCGGTTTCCAATAACAGCCACCGAACTGCATCCATAGCGACCTTTTCCAAATTTGATTTGGACATATTTTAAAATCCAACCATTATATTTCAAATCTCTTATATTTATTGGAAAGCTCTTTTCAATATGAACCTAACGGTTTCGGTTTTAGGAGAATCCGATGGTCGGATATCCCGTAACATCAATTCGAAGTTAATGGTCGAAATTCGCGAATGGTCGCTGCGCGGTGCATTCTATTCAGGCCATTAATATATATATATATATATATATATATAATATTTCATCGATTTCCATTCAAAACGTATTTATAAAATATTCACAAATTCATTTTAAAACAATTTCCACTTCTATTTCAATTTTAAATCAAAACCGAATATTCTATATCATTATAATATTAAAATGATAATATTTTCAAAATATCATATTTTGAAATCACTTTTCGTTATTCATTATAAAATGAACAGAATTGACAAAAAATCCTGTTCGTGTTAAAATGGCGTTTAACTACTTAATCCGGCTTCACATTTCCATATTTTCGTGTCCATCCAAAATCGGACATCAAAATCACATTTTGATTATTCACTGAATATTATTTTAAAATATTCGTTAATTTTGAACTGGAATCAGACTCTATCAATTACCATATAATTTCAGTTATATGGGTTTCATACATCGCATGTATGCAACAATAATGATAAACAATCATTAAAAATTCATACAACAACCAGAGTGTATTTTACAACTGTATAAGCATTAAAATAAATAAATAACACTTATACAGTCTGTCAACCCATTGACTGACGTGCCACTAATTATTGGGATTAGTGTGTGTCAAATATCATCCTAATACCCATGTGGAGTTTTCAAACAACAAATACTAATTATTATTTGCGCAGTTGAGCGATGTGTAAAATTTATCGTCCCAATCAATATCAGTTAAATAGATCTACATAAACAAGCCGTCCGACTTGTAAATGAATATGTATTTCAATTCCTTTCCATGATAATTTTATATACATTTTATATAAATAATTTTATATATACAACAATATCAATCAATGACAATCTCAATCCCAACCTAAACAGAAAATCAATCATGGTTTGTAAAAAAATAGTGTCAGGAGCTACTAAGCCCCATCTGCAACCTATTATATAATAACTATAAAATCATTTGGGTGAGAGAATTCTCACATTGGTTTCCACTCCGTCATTCTTTATTTCTGAATTTCAGTTCTGTTTGGATATGAATTTGCCTGAAATTCTAACGTGCTCCAAATTGGGCCTGGTCAGTTTTGTTGCGAAGCTCTCAGCTCCACGATCGCAACGCAACTGAAATCGTTGCGTTTGGACCTCGTATGAAAATGATATGGCCATTTATACATTGATTACACAATTAAATAATTAGTTATTAATTAAAATTCCTAATTACAATGATTATTCACTAATTCCTCTTCTTCTTATTAATCGCTTGGAACTAAAATCGCGTTAATGAACCCCTACTTTGAATCTAAGGTTCGAATTTGCTTCCTTCACCATGCCCCCAAGATGATCGGAGGTGCTCGTGTCGATGGGCATCAGTAGAGCTTCCATCGCCTCCTTCCTAGGCGAGCCCGAACTCACCATTGCCCCGAAAATCATGCTCGAACTCATGGGCTTTAAGGAGATGATTCGAGTGATTTATCGAATGAAAACTGATAATAGTAGTATGGAGTTAAAGATTGGAAGAAGCTTTATGGTTTTTGCTTTAGGAGTATCTCGAGTTGTTAAATGGATTATGAGAAATTTTGGCATGAATTTCTGAAACTATTGGCTCTTAATCGTTGGAGGCGGCGACTCCTGAGATAGTGGTTAGGGTTAAAGAGAAATAGGGTTTTATATATAATATATATTAATATTTAATTCCAAAATTACTTCTATAATGTCACGAACTCCAACGACTGTCGTTCTTATCTAATTAACCCCATTCCAAACACAATGAGATATGTTTCGTAAGCCAATTCAACTGTTTTGATTAGTTTTTATCAAAATTAAAATATAAATTAATATATATTGAATTTAAATATACATTTTAATTTACCGGGCTACATACTGACTCCAAAAATTACATAAAATCCTAACAAAACTAATTTCGTCGAATTTGGAGATCGTTTGAAAATTGGGCTTTTTTCCAGTCGATTAAATTCAAACTAAAACTATAAAAAGACATTTAAATTTACTACGCTCACATATTAAATCCAAAAATTATGAAATTCGAAATATAACAATAAGACATACTGGATCCAACAAAAGTGGTTTCATCGAAAACGGAGGTCGTTTGCAAAATGACTATTTTTAAGGGCTATATATTATATAAAAATATATATAAATTCCATAGCGACTATTTTTAATTTTAAACTGGACATAACTTTTAGTTTATAAAGTGAAATCTGAATTTTCACATTCGTTAGAAAGACATAATTAAACAGATTCAAATGTTTCTGGTTTTACTGAGACCCGATTTATTTTGAATTTTGTACATTCAATTGAAATTTAAAATCGAATTTTCAAACTACCAAGCCATTTCAAGCACGATTTATAATTAATATAAATCTATACGTTCTAAGTTTGATTAAAATAAATTTTTAGTCTTTATTATTTAAAATAAATCATTTTAAATTCTTAAAATCCAATAAAATACGTAAATAAAATTTTTAAGTTGGTTCAGAAATTCCGGGTACTTACACCATTATTGAAAACTGACTGCAAGGGGCCTAATAAAATTATTAAAAATATACAAAAATTATGTAAAATTATAATAATTGATTTGGAAAGATTTTGGATGAAAATTTCAAGTTTGGAAAGATAAAAATATTTTTTGTCGAAGTGAACTAGTTATTAACTAGAATAACAATTCAATTTTTTAAATAAATAACTGGATTTGAAATGGTTTTGATATAACCATAATTTTCCAACATATGAATAGGAATGGATTTAAGTGGAAATAATCTTTGGAATATTTTGATATTGGATTCTGTGATTATACAAATATTGTGAGGAATTTGGAAGATACATCGTTATTCCCAGTGTGATATCTGTTGGTTTCAGAATTTGATATTGAATATAAGCCGATATAATTTCCATTCAGAGCCTTGTATTTAATATCAAATTGGATTTTGGGGTTGTCTTGAAGGGTGTCTTAAATTACACTGTTCTTAAACCCAGTTGAGAAAAGAATAAATCTTTTAAATAAGATTCAGAGAAGTTTACCAATTAATTAATAATTAATTGCAATTGAAATGAAAGTTGATTGTGGGTTTATCGTGAATTGTGTTTTAAACGACATTTGTTCTTTAACCCAATAAATAGTGAAAATATGATTTGGAATTTATAAATCTTTTTATTAAGATTTAATGGAAATTTTCCGAAGTAAACCTTTCCAATTTAATACATTAAATTGGAAATGAATGGAATTCGATTTGGTAATAATCGAGATGAGCTTCTATGAAGGAATACCATTACCATATATGGAATTTAAAAGGCTTGGCCATTATTCCATTTATATTATTAGCCTGATACAGAAATTTATATCGATATATATTGATCTATTTTCCATGAAGATCCTATAGTTAATGGAAGAGGATTTGGGTTTATCGTGAACGGTGTTTTAAATGACATTGGTTCTTTAACCCAGTTAAAGACAAGATTTATTTTCCTAAAGTTGAATAATCATTAAGTAATGATTTTTGAGATTAAAACCGAACTAGAGTTTTAATGAATCTTTAATTAGGTTGAAATGGGAATGGGGTAATTAAATTTACCAAATTCAAGAAATGATCGAGAATGGAGTTTCACCAGCTTTACTCCAGGCGATACTTAAATCTTTGATTAGATTTAAATGTGAAATTGTTATTAAAATTAACGATAACACCATGGGTGTTAGATATGGAGTACTACCAGTTTTGCTCCATGTGATGGATAGGTTGGGAATGGGTTAAGATAAATAAATGATTACTTTGGTTTAGAATTGTTAAAGGATAAAAATCTTTTGAATGGATATCCAAAGAAAGATTAAAGAATAAGTTTAAAAGAATTTATCTTTGATAAAATTAATGGGAACCTTTCCCTAATGAAACGATAAAGAATTTCGCTCGATCTGAATCGATCGCTAAACCGACAAGACCGTTCGAAACCCCTGATTGTTTTGAGAACACGACAAATCGGAACACAAACAGAAGAACATTTCATTGTATATTACAACAACTTCATCAGATTACAAGAATATACAGAGTATGAATAAATATTACACATTCGATAAATATCAGAGATTACAATACATTACAATGCAGCGGAAAATAATATAAAACACAACTGAAAAGAATATACGGATACAGAGCTTTCCGGATATCATTCCAACTGTAAATCAGGATCCTGTGAATATAAATCTGCAAAACCAAAACTACTAGCTGCCCATGCGGAAAATAGGGGCACCCAGAGTTTAGGTTAAAACAATAAACTCCAGGTCAGTCATGTGACTGGTGTGAGAACTAAAATAGTTATTAGTCTTTATTTTAAAGTTAGATAAATCAAGGGACAACGCCGTATAACACGGAACGGGTTTCCCCCCAAGAATACCAGTGCATAAAACAATAGCGCAATGCTAAATAAAGAACAATGAAACTATTGTAAGACCCAAGTCCCATCACACAATGCAACGCAAGTCGAAGTATAAGATTTTTACCTTATAATAACCAAGAATGCCTGGTACGTGAAATTTCATGTTTTATTATTACTATAAGTGTATAGTGTCAAAACAATATCAATCATAAGTATCAATCATAGACGACATAAGTGCCCCATACCACTATGTCGCCATATATAGGTTTACAATCAAAACCGCAATTGTCACGTATTGGAAATTGGATTTCCGTCTGTGAACCGAGGCCAGGGATCGTCCTCTACCGATTCGAGAGCCTCTAGCCTGCCCCTCAGGAACAGCCGCAACTGCCCCTTGGATCATTAGGGCCGGTCCACCAATGTGGATTATTATGCCTGAACACTGCGTTTCCCCGCCCTTTGCGGCATAAATGAGCCAAATGACTCCATCAGCTCCACATAGTCACCGATATATCCGAGGCACCTCACAACAGTAACAACCACACAGGTGAAAATAATATAAATGTCAGGGCTGGTAGGTCACTAACACCACCCCAGCTAGAAGGAAATGCATGCCCTCCCTGATGTCTTCTCCCGTTTCTGGTTCACAGCCGGGGTGTGAGGCTCGCGAATCAACGCTACACAAAGCTATGCCACAAATGCGGTGCTTTGATCATCAACCACAAGACTCTGCTTTTCAACAAAAGCCTTGATCATTTTCCACTTAGGCATGCCACACAGGCAATTCACTCCATGCGATTGATATCCATAAATATATAACCTCTAAGCTCGTACATCTCAGAGAAGGGCGTTAAGAAAGAGAATAAATTCTACACCACCAAATAGATATATATTTAATATAAATCAATCACAAAATCCCATGTCAGATACACAGTCCATTTACAAGTTCGTTCTAGGGCTGAACGAAACCGGAGGCACCTTGTACCTCGCATATCCATCGATCTCCAAGTACGTCTGGACGATCACCAACTGATTCCCTGCTCTTGGGCGTACATCCCAATCAAGATCATCAGTAATCACCCAAACGATGTGAAGACCTCCGGTCTTCGACTACCGTCTTCATCCTCGACACATCGTCGAATCAGTTATTCAGAATGGGATAACCCCAGTCTTTCTGAATAACTCGCGTATATGACAAACAAGTGTTACACAAACACAACATGCGCCTCATTCCAATTCAGAATATTCTTTTATTCAAATATTCTTACTCTTTGGGAAAGGTTCCCATTAATTTTGTCAAAGATAAATTCTTTAAATTTATTCTTTAATCTTCTTTTGAATATCAATTCAAGCCAAATTATGGTTTATCCAAACTAGTCGGGATTAAAAACCTTACCAAAGTAATCATTTGTTTTAATTTCCCAATCCCAACCTATTCATCCCATGAAGTAAAACTGGTCATACTTCATATCTAACAACATGGTGTTATCGGTAAATTCAATTACCATTTCACGTTTAAATCTAATTAAAGATTTAACAATCGCCTGGAGTAAAACTGGTGATACTCCATTATCGATTATTTCAATCTAATTAAAGATTCATTAAAACTCTACTTGGTTTTAATCTTCCCAATAATCACTATCGATGGTAAATTGGAAAATCATATCCTGGCTTTAACTGGGTTAAAGAACCAATGTCATTTAAAACATGGTTCACGATAAACCCAAAATCACATTCTAATCCAATTCCAATTAAATCCCATTTAATTGGTACACTTTATTAAATCTAAATAAAAAGATTTAATCTTTTTTTTTCTCAACTGGGTTTAAGAAGGGTGTTAATGAAGGCACCATTCACGACAAATCCAAATCCAATTTGATATTAAATACAAGGCTCTGAATAGAACATATATCGGCTTATATTCAATATCAAATTCTGCGACCAACAAATATCGTATTGGAAATAACGATATAAATATATCTTTCAAATTTCCATAATAATATATATATAATCACGAAATCCAACATCGAAATATTCCAAAGACAATTTCGATTCAAATCCATTTCCACTTTATATATTATAAATTCTGGTTATTTTCAAAACCATTTCAAATCCACTTTATTTATTTAAAAAATAAATGGGATTATAATTCTAGTTCAAAACTAGTTCATTTCGATAAAAATCTATTTTTATCTTTTCAAATTTGGAATTTTTCATCCCAATTCTTCACAAATCATTTCTTATGATTTTACACAAATTATTACTATTTTTAATAATTTTATCAAACCCCGTACAGTCGATTTCCATAAACGGCCATCGAACTGCACTTACAACGACCTTTTCCAAATTTGGTTTGGACATAATTCCAAATCCAACCGTTAGATTTCAAATTTCTAATATTCATTAGAAATCTCTTTTCGATACGAACCCAACGGTTCCGGTTTTAGTAGAATCCGATGGTCGGATCTCCCGTAATGTCCATTCGAAGTCAATGGTCGAAATTCGCGAGCTACCGCAGCGTGGCGCATTCTATTCAAGCCATTATATATAATATATATATTATATATATTTCGTTGATTTCCTTTTTTAAAACGTATTTTATAAATCGTTTTAAATTCGTTTTCAAAACGATTTCAACTTCCTATTCAATTTCTAATCAAAATTGAATATTCCATATCATCGATATATAAATGATAATATTTTCAAAACATTATATTTTGAAATCAATTCCTTTTCGATATTCATTATAAAAATGAATAAAATCGATATAAATATCGTTCGCGTCAAAATGGTGCATATCTAATCAACACGGCTTTATATATTTCAATAACTTCGTTATTCTATTCAACAAATGAATATTTTCTTCCACACATGAATGTATATTTTATTTAACACATGAATATTTATTCTATTCAACACATGAATTTTCTTTTATTCAACACATGAATATTTATTCTATTCAACACATGAATTTTCTGTTTTCTATTCTTTATTTTCCAAATTGGAATAAGGCCCACTCTATTACCATATAATATTATTTATATGGATTCCATACAACACATGTATATAATAGCAACGATACATAATCAACCATCGTCCAGAGTGCATTCTACACTATATAAGCATCAAATATAAATATTCAACGCTTATAACAGCCTGTCAATCAATCGATCGACATACAGGTAATTAGGATTAGTGTATGTCCAATTTCATCCCAACACCCGTGTGGGGTTTCAAACAATCAAACACAGATTTTATTTGTGCGGTTGGGCGATGTGTAAAATTTATCGTCCCTATCAATATCAGTCAAATCGGTGCACATAAACAAATCGTTTGATTTGTAAATGAATATTTATTTTATTTCAACACATGAATATATATTTGATTTCAACACATGAATATATATTTGATTTCAACACATGAATATATATATTACTTCAACACATGAATATATATTTGATTTCACAAACAACAGTCAATTTTCACAACACAAACATTCACACAAGTTGTCCATGGTCTGTGGACAACAGGTGTCGGATGCTGCTAAGCACCATCTGTATCCTAGTATATATTTCAACCAGAAAATAAATCAAAAGTGAGGAGTTCTCACCTTGGGGATCCACTCCGCCATTTTATTTCTGAATTTCTAAACCGTTTAAATTTCTTTTTGATTTCAATCTGTCCCATCGTCATCTGTTTCACGCAGTTGCTTATTAAAATCACCTTTTTAATACGATGATCATGTATTCAAAAATCACACTTTTATATTATGAAAATCATATCTTTTCCTTATACAAAAATATAATTTTTTCACATATAAAAACCACTTCTTTAATCCACCACTTCATAATACAAAAATCACAATTCATTTCACTTCTTATATAAAAGATCATATTTTTATTACTCTAATTAAATAAAAATCATATTTTTATTATTCTAAAAAATATAAAAACAATAGTTTTATAATCTACATAAGTAAAAATCATATTTTTATACTTCCTATTATATAAAAATTCTATTTTTAATCCGCTACTCATTTAAAAATCGAATTTTTATTTCGCTACAACATATATAAAAAACGTATTTTTATATTCTCACATAAATAAAAATCTCATTCTTTGCTTCTATAAAAATCGATTCTTTCTTCTTCTTTTTAAAATTCAACCTTCCTTCTTTATAAAAAATCAATCTTTTACTTTTTTTTAAAAAAATTCAATCTTTGTCCTGACTTCATACATAACATTAATACGATAAAAAAAAATCATAACTTTTTACCGTTATTCATAAATGAAAAATCATATCTTTCTAAGGATAAAAATCAACACTTTTTAATCATAAGAAAATAAAAATAAAACTGAATTTTTAAATTATGTTTTATATAAAACAAACATATTTTAATAAGCTAAAAACAAAATCGGAAAGAAGCTTACATTGATCGAAGAAAAGAGGGGATTTGCTCGTTGTTGAACGGAGAGAGGGGAGTTTTCCGCGCTGGTGTTGGTGGCACGGTGGAGGCAGTTCAACACGTCGGAGGGAGGGACTTCGATTGGGGAAAAGGGGGTGGCGGCTAGGTCAAATCGAAGGGGCTGACGCGAGGAGGAGAGAGGAGAGAAGATGAGGAGGGGAAGGCAGCGCGTTGAGGAGGCGGGTGATGGCCGTTGGAATGCACGATGGCCAGAGGGGGAGGGGATCGACAAGCAGATGTCGGTTTTTTTTTTGTTCTCATCGTTGACTGATTTGGGAAGAGGGAAAAGTGGATTAGGGAATTACATAGTTAAATTATTTTATTTATTTATTTAATTTCTCCAACCGTTAACTTTTCATTTGAACTCCTTTCCGAGTCCAACGACTGTCACCCCTGGCTAATTATCCCCATTCCGAAGACAATGGGATATATTTCGTAAGCCAATTCGGCTATTTCAGTCAGTTTCCGTTTCAAATTAAAATATAAATCTATATATTGAATTTTAACGCATATTTCAATTTACTGGGGTCATATACTAACTCGAAAAAATCCAAAAAAATTATTTCTAGCTTTGTATTGACGATACGGTTCTAACAAAACTAATTTCGTCAAATTCTGAGACCGTTTGAAAAATGGCCATTTTCTGGTCGATCAAAATTGACTAAAACTGTCAAAACACGTTTTCCTGCGCCACGCTCACATATTGATTTGAAAAATTATGAATTTTGGAATTTAGCAACAACTTGACATCAAGGATACAACAAAAGTGGTTTCGCCGAAAACCGTGTTCGTTTGCAAAATTTCCATTTTTAAGGGCCAGAATTTCATAGCGACTATTCTAAAATTTCAACTGGGCATAACTTTTTATCCCCGCTATGAAATTTTGATTTTTCGGACTCGTTGGAAAGATATTCTCAAATAGACTCTTATATTTTTGGTTTCGCTAAAATCCTATTTATTTTGAATCCTGTACATTCATTTGAAATTTGAAATTGAATTTTCAAACTACCGCGCTATTTTCGATTCCTTTTATAAATAAAAATAAAGATTTATATTCTCATGACGATTCAAATAAATATATTCATTCTAATTCTATTCGAAATAAATTTCTCGTCGCTATTATTTAAAATAAATCATTTTAAACATTCAAAATTCTTTAAAATTGCCAAAATAAAAATTTTAAATTGGCATGGATTTCCAGGTTATTACAATCTCCCCCACTTAAAACTTTTCGTCCCCGAAAAGGAACAAAGCCAAAAGTTGTTTTACAAACCAACTCAACTTTCATTATTTTCATTATGGCTTAAGTTCTTCCACTTTTCAGTTTCTAAGAACTTTTCAAATTTTTCAAAAATTTGGCTAACACCCTAAATTTTTGAAAAATTTCGCCATAACCTCCCCTACATCGGGAGCTTCGGGATATTTCAAATAGCCTCCCATGGCCTTCATCAATCCAAAAGAAAAAGAAAAAGCCAAGCGGCTAGCCAATCGGCTCATAAAATCATCCAAAACCCCAAGAAATACAATAAACATGTACCTATTTGTTGGGCAAACTATTTTATTCCTCTTCACTAGCCTCCTTACTATGACCTGTTCAATGTAAGTACATATATATGTATGCAAATGCGACTAATTTTCAATACAACTCACAATTTGGTTCAGTTTGGCTAAATGGTTCAAATTTTAATTAATCAACCAATAATCAAACAGCAAAATCAACAATCAATTAGTTGATTAGCTTTTCAATCACATAACATTGATATATAGTCAAGAAATGACATTTTTGGTAAAAAAATCACAACAATATATTCTAACTATATTTTGGTTCTCACACCAATCAATTATTATATAGAAATCCCACCTTAGAAACACGAAAATAAATTCTGATGATGACGCGACAATCATCAGAATCATGTCCAAGCGACTAGAGTGTGATTCTATATCTATCCAGTATATTAAAATTTCGAATACCTGTGGATCAGACGTATATGCAAAATCTGTATATACTGGATTTTCCAAATTCAATACAAATAAATATTCAAATACGAATAATAAAGTTTAAATTTTCAAAACAAAACTCGTTTTCATTTTAAAAATATACTCTTCATACTCGTTCTAGGATACTACTGATCACATCTATAACGAGTCATTCTCATTGGATATTACTTGTAACGACCCAGGATTTTGATGACTTTGGTTATCGCCATAAACTCAATGATGACTAACCAAACATCGAAAAAATACCAGTCATTAATGAAAGAAATTAGAAGGTGATTGTAATGACTTGCATTAGCAGAGGTATTATAATTAATTTATTTAATTATTTAAAAGGTGATATAGTGAATTAAATGGTCGTGGAATTTAATAATGATGAATATTTAATTAAAATAATAAACTAATAATATATTTAATTCTGAAATAATCAGAATTGGCCGAAATGACGATATGGTGTGAACCGGATCATCTGTGATATTTAATTCAGCTTGGGATTGAATTTGAATAACGAATATATTATTTGAACGACAGTTTGAACGTATAATTATAATATAATTAAAATAGAGCTCGAAATGGCACTGCAGTTCGTAAATTGGCGATTTGAACTTCAATTGAATGTACAGGGTTCGTTTTAAATCGGATTTCTGTGAAACAAGAAACGTGTGGAGCTGGTGGAGTATATCTTTCTAGTGGAAGAGAAAAATCGGGATTTCGTCGGGTAGATTTTGATTTACGTCCAAATCAATTTTCAGAAAAGTCGCTGTGGAATTCCTTTATAATTTATAAAGGAATTATTTATATTTTAAAAAGGAAATTCATTTTAAATCGAACATCGATATAACTCTGATGATGAGTTGTAAATCCATGTAGGAATATTCTGAAGCTACACGGTATTCCATGTGAATGTAGACGATAATATTTAATTTTAAATATTTAATTTAATTATATTTAAATATATTAATATATTTAAATAGGCTATTTAGAGCTTTAAAAATAGCCACTTTTGCAAACGAAGTCGGAATTCGACGAAACTAATTTTGTTGGATCCGCAATGTTAAATTATTGCTAGATGTCAAGTTCCGTGATTTTTAGAGTCACTGTGTGGCCATACGGATTTTTAGAGTGGAAAACAGTCAGTATTTCGACGGTTAAAAATACGCTGTGTGAGCATACGGAGTCGAAATTCGACGAAACCAGTTTCGTTGGCACCGTAATGTCGAACTCTAGCAACACGTCCAGTTTGGTGATTTTTGGGTATCGTGTGTGATCACACAGATTTTTAGAAGGTCTAAAATGAATATAAAACGATAAATGAAAATATCTAAACTTATTTAGTGGTCAAAAACAAAGCCACCCACTCATGTTTTCTACCACACATAGATATATGATCCTCTATATAATCACTGTCTTGGCCGCCGGACCCTTTTCTTCATCCAAACACCAAAACACAACAAGTAAATTCATAGGAAAAATCAAAGAATATTATATAAATCGAAAGAGTTATATATTCGGATTCCTAACGGGATTCTCTTCGATCTGATGTGGTTCTTGTGTGGTGCGACACTGTTTTCCGATGCTGAAAAATGTACAGCGTGGAGTAGGGTTAAGGTATTCGAAGAGAGGGTACATCGATTTGGGTTTTCGAGTATATTTATGAATTCAGAGGATCAGATAGGGTTTGTTGGCAAATCCGGGTGATAATCGACACTTAAATTTGTCGATGTCTTCCTCTGGAAATCGTCAGTACTGCTGTGGACGGATCTGCAAAGATGTGCATCAAGTTATGCCTTGTTGGCATGGCATGATGGAGATTGTTATGTGAAACAATTTGGTGAAGTTAGTTTTGAATTCGGTGGAGTATTCAAGGAGAGAAAGAGGATTGAAGGCGTGGAAATGGTGCTGTGTATTCCTGGAGGTCACGGCAAATTCATTTGGGGAGGAAGAAGGGTATTTTGGCTGAGCGGGTTTGGGCCGTGATGTTAAAATGGTATGAGGCCTAATTTAGTTTCAAATGTTTAGTTTTTGTTTTAATTAAATAACTGTATAACTTGTATAGTCAATTTCTTGATCATACGATATCAGATCGACAAACCGTAAGTTGCGTTGGGATCGTATGGACGAGAGCTCCATAATGGAGTTGACTAAGAGTGAATCGGGACTCGTTACAATTTACGGTGAAATAAATTGTCCGACTCAATCAAAGAACGCAAACCGATTATTTAACGGTTAACGCGCCAATGTGAGTAAATCTCACTAACTCTGAACAGTTTATAATTTCATGTTGTATTTTTAGAACTGTTAAATGTTGGTTGATTGACTGTGTGTTGACTGTTTGATTGAACTGCTAGTCATTTAGTTAAATTTCTATATTGATTCTGTTTATCAGAATATATCATATGGAACTGAAAGTGATGTTATATTATATTGTTTAACATCTGTGGATGCAGGAAGACAGGTTGGTGGAATCCAACTGGATTCCTCAACATTTATTTTACTGTTTTTCATATATTGTGATATATGATGTGTTATATAATCTGTTATGGATTATGTGCGTTGGAATGATGTTGATCATTGTTATTCGATATTTTAAATATCATAAAAGATCCTGGGATGTAAAAAGAATTATTTCAATGTATATTGAAATAAAGGGAGTTTATAAAATCAACAGATTTTATAAAAGGAAATATTTCGAAAGTAAATAAAAGGGAAAAATGTTTTTAAAACGAATAGAGTTTTATAAAAGGGAAATCATTTGTAAAGTGAAGAACTGTTACTAAAAGTAAATCTTTATCAATGAATAGTTTAATCGAGTTAAAAGGAGTTAATCGATGTTAGTTTAATCGGAAGGAGTTAATCGATGTTAGTTTAATCTAAAGGAGTTAATCGATGTTAGTTTAATCGACTAGAGTTAAAGCAAATGAGTTAATCGAATATAGTTTATTCAAATAGAAAGTAAAATGAGTTAATCGAATATAGTTTATTCGAATAGAAAGTAAAATGAGTTAATCGAATATAGTTTATTCGAATAGAAAGTAAAATGAGTTAATCGAATATAGTTTATTCGAATAGAAAGTAAACTGAGTTAATCGAATATAGTTTATTCGAATAGAAAGTAAACTGAGTTAATCGAATATAGTTTATTCGAATAGAAAGTAAACTGAGTTAATCGAATATAGTTTATTCGAATAGAAAGTAAATTGAGTTAATCGAATATAGTTTATTCGAATAGAAAGTAAATTGAGTTAATCGAATATAGTTTATTCGAATAGAAAGTAAAAGGAGTTAATCGAATATAGTTTATTCGAATAGAAGCAAATGAGTTAATCGAATATAGTTTATTCGAATAGAAGCAAATGAGTTAATCGAATATAGTTTATTCGAATAGAAGCAAATGAGTTAATCAAATATAGTTTATTCAAAGAAAGTAAAAGGAGTTATCGAATATAGTTTATTCGAAAGGAGTTAAGTGAAATGAGTAAATCAATAGTGTTAGTCCAATAAAGTTAATTGATAAGGGTTAGTCGAATAAAGTTAAGTGAAAAGAGTCAATCGAATATAGCTATTCGAAGGAGGGTTAAGTAAGGAAGTTAGTAAAAGGAATATAAAGTGAACTTTGCCTATTTCAAAGTTAGAAATGTTGTTCAGTTAAGATCTGAGAGGTAGTTCTACCCCCAACTTGATTGGCTTCGTTTTAACTAAGGAATAGTTAAGGTTCAGCAGTAAAGGAAATGGTTTGAGTTGGCATCGCGATGGTTTGTTTAAACATCTGTCTAAGTCCAATGAAGAAGCTTTGGAAATGTTTTCCAAATAAGAAACCAGAAATGTTTTCTAATAAAGAAAACAAGAAATGGAAATGTTTTCCATTGTTAATAACGTATATTTTCCAAATTTAGAAAATAAGAAATATTGAATATAGGGAAACAGGAGATAAGTAGATTAATGAAATAAAGAGATAAATGTTGAATGATGTTTGATCGATATAAATTTCCATTTGGAAATAATATCGTTGTTTGCACACCTATTTTTCTTCGATAGTTAAATCACAGACTATCGAAGTTTTGACCATTTTAACGTTGTTAATATGGAGAGATCGGTTGGATTATTATCCAAAGAACCACTCTGTATTGGCATAAGCGTAGCGAATCATATATGCCAAAAGAAATTGAAGACGGAGTAATGCAAGGGCTATCCTGTTTACAGAATAGTGCCTTCGGTTCATCCTGTTCCTGGATGACTTGTATGGACGGATGTCTGATAGAGTATTTCCAAACGATCACGTATATTGATTTCTCCAACCATACCAAGAGTGGAAGCGGAGAAGGAAACTTCTTTTAGCTAACACATAATGTATGGTTGAGGACGTCAATTGGTGATTTGATGGATTTGATGATGTGGCATTCAAAGTGAATCTGGTGTGATGATAAAGCGTAGCTTCTAGCCTCACAACCGGTAAATGACAGAAATCAGGCAGGTAGCATGGCTAAGTCGGTCGCACCGAAGTAGGGTGTATAATCACCTGATCTAGAGTTTCATTTACTTCTAAAAATCTATTGTTGATGCTGTCCCATTCGGGAAACGGTTGTTGATCCCAACTATTGGTGATATACATTCGATACAATCAAGCAAAATGAGGGGTCGGTCATGTGTGGTCGGGTTGCAAGATGTTCTTGTTGAACTCAGTGTATTCCTCTCTAGAGGTACACTAGAGAAAGGTGGTTCCATACCTTGTCATAATTGGAAATCCATTACCCAATACGTGCTTGGGGTTTTGATTGTATACTATATATGTAGAGTGTGAGATGAAAGCGTTTCTGCTAGAAGATTATTATATTGTGGTTGATAGACATTATTATAATATCAAAAGGTTTTTGATATAAAGATAATTTGGATTCTCATAAGGGAAAAACCCGTTTCGTTATACGGCGTGGTCTTATGAGATATCGTTTACTTGTTCAAACTGTTTTACTCATACCAGTCCCATGACTGACCCGGAGTTTATTTTGTTGTTTTTCCTAAACTCTTGGGTGCCTAAATTTGTACGGGCAGTCAAGTAGTCGGGATTTTACAGATACACTTGAAGAGCTGGAGCAGGAGGCTTCAGGATCATATAACTATAGTTATTTCCGCTGTGTTGTAAGTGTTGTACTTTGATAATGATGTATATTCAAGTACAGATGTATATTTCAAGTTATGTTATATGAAATATATTTATTCGTTCCGCTGTGAGATTCGTGTTACTCTGATATTGTGTTCTTCTTCTTCTTCTATTCTAAGTTTCTATCTTATCTATCCTCACCTTCTAATTTCTTTCATTAATGACTGGTATTTTTTCGATGTTTGGTTAGTCCTCATTGAGTTTATGGCGATAACCAAAGTCATCAAAATCCTGGGTCGTTACATTACTAATCCGATCTCTGATGAATTCTTTCGTCTGGTTCTAATGTGTCTTGTTCCCCGAGCTCTGTAAACCAAAGCTATGATACCAAATGAAACGATAAAGAATTTCGCTCTTTCTGAATCAATCGCTAAACCGACCAAAATCGTTCGAAACCCCAGATTGTTTTGAGTACACGAAAATTCAGAACGCAAACAGAAGAACATTTCATTTTATATTACAACAACTTCATCAGATTTCAAGAATATACAGAGTATGGATAAATATTACACATTCGATAAATATCAGAGATTACAATACATTACAATGCAGTGCAAAATAATGCAAAACACAAATGAAAAGAATATACGGATACAGAGCTTTCCGGATATCATTCCAGCTATAAATCAGGATCCTGTGAATATAAATCTGCAAAACCAAAACTACTAACTGCCCGTGCGGAAAATAGGGGCACCCAGAGTTTAAGTTAAAACAATAAACTCCAGGTCAGTCATGTGACTGGTGTGAGAACTAAAACAGTTATTAATCTTTATTTTAAAGTTAGGTAAATCAATGGACCACGCCGTATAACATGGAACGGGTTTCCTCCCAAGAATACCAGTGCATAAAACAACAGCGCAATGCTAAATAAAGAACAATGAAGCTATTATAAGACCCAGGTCCCATCACACAATGCAACGCAAGCCGGAGGATAGGGTTTTTACCTTATAACAGCCAAGAATGCTTGGTATGTGAAATTTCATGATTTATTATTATTATAAGTGTATAGTGTCAAAACAATTTCAATCATAAGTATCAATCATAGACGACATAAGTGCCCAATACCACTATGTCGCCATATATAGGTTTACAATCAAAACCGCAATTGTCACGTATTGGAAATTGGATTTCCATCTATGAACCGAGGCCAAGGATCGTCCTCTACCGATTCGAGAGCCTCTATCCCGCCCCTTTGGAACAACCGCAACTGCCTCTTGGATCGTCAGGGTCGGTCCACCGATGTGGGCTATTATGCCTGAACACCGCGTTTCCCCGCCCTTTGGGGCATAAATGAGCCAAATGACTCCATCGGCTCTACATAGTCACCGATATATCCGAGGCGCCTCACAACAGCAACCACCACACAGGTGAAAATAATATAAATGTCAGGGCTGGTCGGTCACTGACACCACCCTAGCTAGAAGGAAACGCATGCCCTCCCTGATGTCCTCTCCCGTTTCTAGTTCACAACCGGGGTGTCAGGCTCGCGAATCAACGCTACACAAAGCTATGCCACATAGCCGGTGCTTTGATCATCAATCACAAGACTCTGATTTTCAACAAAAGCCTTGATCATTTGCCACTTAGGCATGCCACACAGACAATTCACTCCATGCGATTGATATCCATAAATATATAACCTCTAAGCTCGTACGTCTCAGAGAAGGGTGTTAAGCAAGAGAATAAATTCTCTTACGCCAAACAGATATATATTTAATAGAAATCAATCACACAGAATAAAATACCATGTCAGTCACACAGTCCATTTACAAGTTCGTTTTAGGTCTGAACGAAACCGGAGGCACCTTGTACCTCGCATATCCATCGATCTCCAAGTACGTCTGGACGATCACCAACTGATTCCCTCCTCTTGGGTGTACAGCCCAATCAAGAACATCAGTAATCACCCAAACGATGTGAAGTCCTCCGGTCTTCGACCACCATCTTCATCCTCGACACAACGTCGAATCAGTTATTCAAAATGGGATAACCCCGGTCTTTCTGAATAACTCGCGTATATGATAAATAAGTGTTACACAAACACATCTGCCTCATTCCAATTCAGAATATTCTTTTATTCAAATGTTCTTATTCTTTGGGAAAGGTTCCCATTAATTTTATCAAAGATAAATTCTTTAAATTTATTATTTAATCTTCTTTTGAATATCAATTCAAACCAAATTATGGTTTATCCAAACTAGTCGGGATTAACGAATCATACCGAAGTAATAATTTGTTTTAATTTCCCAGTCCCAACCTATTCATCCCATGAAGTAAAACTGGTCATACTTCATATCTAACACCATGGTGTTATCGGTAAATTCAATTACCATTTCACGTTTAAATCTAGTTAAGGATTTAACTATCGCCTGGAGCAAAACTGGTGATACTCCATTCTCGATTATTTAAATCTAATTAAAGATTCATTAAAAATCCACTTGGTTTTAATCTTCCCAATAATCACTATCAATGATTATTTAACTTGGGAAATCATATCTTGGCTTTAACTGGGTTAAAGAACCAATATTATTTAAAACATGGTTCACGATAAACCCAAAATCACAATCTAATCCAATTCCAGTTAAATTCCATTTAATTGGTACACTTCATTAAATATAAATACAAAGATTTAATCTTTTTTTTCCCTCAACTGGGTTTAAGAACGGTGTTAATGAAGGCACCATTCACGACAAACCCAAATCTCATTTGATATTAAATATATGGCTCTGAATAGAAAATATATCGGCTTATATTCAATATCAAATTCTACGACCAACAAATATCTTATTGGAAATAACGATATAAATATATCTTCCAGTTTTCCATAACAATATCTGTATAATCACGAAATCCAACATCGAAATATTCCAAAGAAAATTTCGATTCAAATCCATTTCCACTTTATATATTGGAAATTCTGGTTATTTTCAAAACCATTTCAAATCCACTTTATTTATTTTAAAAATAAATGGGATTATAATTCTAGTTCAAAACTAGTTCATTTCAATAAATATCTATTTTTATCTTTTTAAATTTGGAATTTTTCATCCCAATTCTTCACAAATCATTTGTTATGATTTTACACAAATTATTACTATTTTTAATAATTTTATCAAGGCCCGTAAAGTCGATTTCCATAAATGACCATCGAACTGCACTTACAACGACCTTTTCCAAATTTGATTTGGATATAATTCCAAATCCAACTGTTGGATTTCAAATTTCTAAAATTCGTTAGAAAGCACTTTTCGATACGAACCCAACGGTTCTGGTTTTAGGAGAAACCGACGGTCGGGTCTCCCATAATGTCCATTCGAAGTCAATGGTCGAAATTCGTGAACTGCCGGATCGCGGCGCGTTCAATTCAGGCCATTATATATATATAATATATATCGTCGATTTACTTCTTAAAATGTATTTTATAAATCGTTTTAAATTCGTTTTCAAAACTATTTCAACTTCCTATTCAATTTCTAATCAAAATTGAATATTCCATATCATCGATATATAAATGATAATATTTTCAAAACATTATATTTTGAAATCAATTCCTTTTCGATATTCATTATAAAAATGAATAAAATCGATATAAAATATTGTTCGCGTCAAAATGGCGCATATCTAATCAACTTGGCTTTATATATTTCAATAACTTCGTTATTCTATTCAACAAATGAATATTTTCTTCAACACATGAATGTATATTTTATTCAACACATGAATATTTATTCTATTCAACACATGAATTTTCTTTTATTATACACATGAATATTTATTCTATTCAACACATGAATTTTCTTTTATTATATTCTTTATTTTCCAAATTGGAATGAGGCCCACTCAATTACCATATAATATTATTTATATGGATTCCGTACAACACATGAATATAATAGCAACGATAAATAATCAACCATCATGCAGAGTGCATTCTACACTGTATAAGCATCAAATATAAATATTCAATGCTTATAACAGCCTGTCAATCGAACGATCGACATACAGCTAATTATTGGGATTAGTGTATGTCCAATTTCATCCCAACACCCATGTGGGGTTTCAAACAATCAAACACAAATTTTATTTGTGCGGTTGGGCGATGTGTAAAATTTATCATCCCAATCAATATCAGTCAAATCGTTGTACATAAACAAATCGTTCGATTTGTAAATGAATATTTATTTTATTCAGCACATGAATATATATTTGATTTCAACACATGAATATATATCTGATTTCAACACATGAATATATATTTTATTTCAACACATGAATATATATTTGATTTTACAACTAACAGTCAATTTTCACAACACAAACATTCACCCAAGTCATCCATGGTCTGTGACAACGGGTGTCGGGTGCTGCTAAGCACCGTCTGCATCCTAGTATATATTTCAACCAGAAAATAAATTAAAAGTGAGGAGTTCTCACATTAAGGATCCACTCCGCCATTTTATTTCTGAATTTCTGAACCGTTTGAATTCCTTTTTTATTTCAGTCCATCCCATCGTCATCTGTTTCACGCAGTTGCATATTAATATCACCTTTTTAATATGATGATCATATATTCAAAAATTACATTTTTATATTATGAAAATCATATCTTTTCCTTATACAAAATATAATATTTTCACATATAAAAACCACTTCTTTAATCCGCCATTTCATAATTAAAAAATCACAATTTTATTTCACTTCTTATATAAAAGATCATATTTTTATTACTCTAATTAAATAAAAATCATATTTTTATTATGCTAAAAATATAAAAACAATATTTTTATACTCTACATAAGTAAAAATCATATTTTTATACTTCCTATTATATAAAAATTCTATTTTTAATCCGCTATACATATAAAAATCGAAATTTTATTTCGCTACAACATATATAAAAATCATATTTTTATATTCTCACATAAATAAAAATATCATTCTTTGCTTCTACAAAAATCTATTCTTTCTTCTTCTTTATAAAATTCGACCTTCCTTTATAAAAATTCAATCTTTTTTTAAATTCAATCTTTGTCCTGATTTCATTCATAACATTAATACGATAAAAAAATCATAACTTTTTACCGTTATCCATATATGAAAAATCATATCTTTCTAAGGATAAAAATCAAAACTTTTAACCATAAGCAAATAAAAATAATATTGAATTTAAAAATTATGTTTTATATAAAACAAACATATTTTAATAAGCTAAAAAATATCGGAAAGAAGCTTACATTGATCGAAGAAGAGAGGGGGTTTGCTCGTTGTTGAACGGAGAGGGGGGTGTTTTCCGCGCTGGTGTTGTGGCACGGTGGAGGCGGTTCAGCACGTCGGAGAGAGGGACTTCGATTGGGGAAAAGTTGGTGGCGGCTAGGTCAAATGGAAGGGGGCTGACGCGAGGAGGAGAGAGGAGAGAAGATGAGGAGGGGAAGGCGGCGCGTTGAGGAGGCAGGTGATGGCCGTTGGAGGGCGCTATGGCCAAAGGGGGAGGGGATGGACGAGCAGATGTCAGGTGTTTTTTGTTCTCATCGTTGACTGATTTGGGAAGAGGGAAAAGGGGATTAGGGAATTATTTAGTTCAGTTATTTTATTTATTTATTTATTTAATTTCTCCAGCCGTTGACTTTTCATTCGAACTCCTTTCCGAGCCCGGCAACTGTCGCCCCTAGCTAATTACCCTCATTCCGAACATAATGGGATGTGCTTCGTAGGCCAATTCGGCTGTTTCAGTCAGTTTCCATTCAAATTAAAATATAAATCTATATACTGAATTTGAACGCACATTTCAATTTACTGGGATCACATACTAACTCGAAAAATTCCAGAAAAATTATTTTTAGCTTCGTATTGACGATACGGTTCTAACAAAACAAATTTCGTCAAATTCTAAGACCATTTGAAAATGGCCATTTTCTGGTCGATCAAAATTGACTGAAACTGTCAAAACACGTTTTCCTATGCCTCGCTTACATATTGATTCGGAAAATTATGAATTTTGGAATCTAGCAATAACTTGACATCACGGATCCAACAAAAGTGGTTTCGTCGAAACAGAGGTCATTTGTAAAGTTTCCATTTTTAAGGGCCAGAATTCCATAGCGACTATTCTGAAATTTCAATTGGGCATAACTTTTTATCCCCGTTATGAAATTTTGATTTTTCGGACTCTTTGGAAAGATATTCTCAAATAGACTCTAATATTTTTGGTTTCACAAAAATCCGGTTTATTTTGAATCCTGTACATTCATTTGAAATTTGAAATCGAATTTTCAAACTACCGCGCTATTTTCAATTCCTTTTACAAATAAAAATAAAGATTTATATTCTCATGATGATTCAAATAAATATATTCATTCTAATTCTATTCAAAATAAATTTCTCGTCATTATTATTTAAAATAAATCATTTTAAATATTCAAAATTCTTTAAAATTGCCAAAATAAAAAATTTAAATTGGCATGGATTTCCTGGTTATTACACCTAAAGATGTGAATATTTGAATAAAAGAATATTCTGAATTGGAATGAGGTGTATGATGTGTTTTTATTGCACTTGATTATTGATTACAAGATACACGAATTATTCGGAAAGACCGGGTTTAACTCATTTTGAATAATTAATATGATGATTAAAAATCGACGATGAAGACAGTGGTTGAAGACTGGAGTTCTTCACACCATTTGGATGATTACTGATTTCTTAATTGGGCTGTACACCCAAGACGAGGTAATAAGTGGTGATCGTCCTGACGTACTTGGAGATTGACCGTATATGCGAGGACCTCTCTCTTGTATTGGACATATGGGATGAGGAATAAGGTGCTTCCGGTTTCGTTCAGACCTAGAATGGACTTGTAATGGATGTGTGCCTGTGACAATGGATTACATTCTGTGTTGATTTATTTCTATTAAATATATATCAGTTTGGTAGCGGAGAATTTATTCTCTTGCTTAACACCCTTCTCTGAGACGTACGAGCTTAGAGGTTATATATTTATAGACATCAGTTGCATGGCGTGGATTGTCAAAGTGGCATGCTGAGATGCAGATGGTCAAGGCTCTTATTGAAAAGTAAAATCTTGTGGTTGAAGATCAAATCACGGCTTTAAAGAGCATAGCTTTGTGTATAACGTTAATTCGCGAGCCTCACACCTCGGTATGTGTCAAAAACGGGATCGAGGCTGCAGGGAGTGCACGACGTTCCTTTCTAGCCAGAAGTGGTGTCGTGGTATGGAGCCCTGACAATTTTACTTATGTGGATGTTGGATTGCATGGCACCTTAGATATTGAGTCCCTAGTCACTCAGAGATTTGTCCGATAGGACCGAGAAACGTGTGTTCAGGAATAATTAATCCACTAAAGTATGTGTGGACCGGCCCAGCCGCCTCCAAGGGTTCACTGTGGGGGATCCTGAGGCATTTGCTAGAGTGTCTCAAATCGGAGAGGAGCCATCCCTAGCCTCGACTAATAGATGGAATCCAATTTTCGATATGAGACTCTAGATTTAAGTTGTAAACCTATATGGCGACATAGTGGGATGGGGTGCTCATGTCATCCATGATTGATACATTTATATTTGAAAATTTATTTTGACACTATACACTTATAGTAATATCAAAATTATTTGTTTTAAAATGTACCAAACATATTTGGCTATTGTAAGGTAAAACTCTACCGGCTTGCGTTGCATTGTTTGATGGGACCAGAGTCTTATAATAGCTTCATTTTTCATAAAGCATTGCGTTGTTTTATTTTAAACTGAGATTCATGTGGAGTAAACCCGTTCTGTGTTATACGACATGGTCCTATGATTTACCATTCTGTGTTATAAGGCGTGGTCCCATGATTTCCCAATTTTTAAAGTAAAGATATAACAACTGTTTTAATTCTCACACCAATCCCCATGACTGACTCGAGTTTATTGGTTTAACCTAAACTATGGGTGCCCATATTTTCCACACGGACAGCTAGTAGTTTTGGTTTGCAGATATTTCTTTTTTTAGGATCCTGGATTACAGTTGGAGCTATGTTCGGAAAGCTTTGTATCTGTATATCTCTTTCAGCTGTGTCAGTTTTTATTTTTCTGCTACGCATTGTACTTATATATATTTTCCGCTACTATGTAAATATTTATTATCTGATATTGTGTTTCCACTGTGTAATATTTGTTCATACTCTGGAATATACTTTTATGCTGATGTAATTGTTGTAATAGTAATGAAATGTTCTGTTGTTTGTGTTCTGATCCGTCGTGTTCTCAAAGCAATGAGGGCTTTCCCTAAGGTGAAATCTGGGTCGTTTCACTAATCATCTTTTTTTCTTTTTAAAGTAAACAATTAATCAGTGTTTTCATTATGGAGCCAATTTCTAACGAAATTTCCAAATTTGGAAAAGAAGACAACAAGAGTTTTACTCAAAAAGACGGACGACATGTTGAATTTGTCGAATAAATCACCAATGTAGTATCGCCGAACATGTTGGATTTTAATTTTGTCTCCAATTAGTATATTTTCGGAATTTTATTTTCAAAATTTGTAGTGAATTTCGGTATGTCATGTTGATTTTTAGCGTGTTTTGTGTATTTGAATGGAAGAGTAAAATCAAATTCTTTTATTAATTTTTCCGTTGTGTTTGGTCCCCCTTTAACAATTTAATTTTTAATGGAGTGAAAATAAAATGTGACCCTCCTATCCATTTTTGGAGTGGCATTAAAAAAACTCTTGATTAATATTTTTCCCTTTATATGCTTTCGTGCTTACGGAGTCAATTCAAATTAAAATGGCTAGGCACATGCCATTTTATTCAACTGACCATTGTACTAGATAATTTAATGGAGTAACTTAATATACCTTCCTGAACACGTACGTGTTTTATGTTGTCCCGGATTTACTTATGAAATTAAGTTTTCAATTTTACATTAAAACTAAAAGGGATAGCTTTTAGGGGGATAAGTTTTCAGGATTTGATCTTTATTGTGCATTTGCAGTAAACTATAATAAAACATTTTAATGGGCCATTTAAACAGTGCTGAGAGTTAAATGAGGAATGCTGATTCGGCTTCCAGTGAGGTATTTAAACAGGGTGGAAACCTTCAAGGTGGAGATGCTAGGCAATGCCCCTTCACTAATGGCGTTTGACTTGGTCGATTAGGTCGTAGAAGTTCAGAGGCAGCACCTCCGATGCAGTGCGGGGTTGTGCCTCGTACGAAAGAGTACATCTTATTGGTAATTGAATTTGAGTTAGTCAAAACAATATATTAATTTGAGTTTAAACAGGGTAATCATGGATAAACATGGCCAACATATGGTTTTTGGACCGTTTAGACTTCCAAACATTTTAGTCAAACGAACAATACCTAAGGTGTCTCATTTTATTCGATGACTTTTTGTATCATTAATATTATTATTTAAGGTGATTCAAGTGTGTGTGCACGTGTGTATATATGTGTATATATACACACACACGTATAGACATACACACATATGTGAAGGCTTCGAGATTGTTTAAGTGTTAAGAAACTTCGAAATAATGCAAGGTTTTACGAGTTCAAATTCCGTTATGTGAGATTTAACCTATTTTTAATGCATTATGTTATATATTATTTAGAATTATATATAAAACACCAAATTTCATATATGTGTGTGTGTGTGTGTGCGGGTGCGCTCGCGCGCGCGTGTGTGTATATGTATATTGGTATATGTCTCTCTCTCTCTATATATATGTATAGATGTATGTATGTATGTGAAGAGAGAGAGAGAGCAGCGTTCTCAAGCACTCCAAATAGTGCAACATTCTATTAACCCCCGGATTTCCACCGCTCATTTCCTCCTCTCTCTACTTCCACTATCTTATTTTAATACAAATGCATGGTTGATATTAAGAGGCTAAAGGGACCTGATCTAAGCTTCGGTTTGGGTTCAGTTGGATGGTATTACTAAAAACACATATATTTCAATGCCTTTTGGTCAAGTCTTTTGGGTCGGGTCAGTTTGATCGGGTTTATATCGTAATTTTCATCATCTAGACCTAACCTAAGACACATCGGGTTCGGTTAAATTTTTCGGTTCTTGGTTGTAATTGCCACCCCTAGCTAAATGAGAAAACATTAAGTATTTTAATTTGTTGAAGGGTGAGGATCTAGTTTTTTAGTCGTTTAATTTGGAACATTTATATTTGTTTTAAATGTTGAATTAGAAATATAAAAGGATTTTTGTATAGAGATTTTCGATTTAATAAACGAAATACGATTTAGTTTCGAATATATCAAATTATCGTAACAAAGAAACGAGAAATAGTTGAATTTTAAGTTAAAAATGAATCTAAAATGATCTAATGATTTATATAAATTCTATTTGAATTAGAACGATAATAATAATTTATTATCAATTGATTTGACTGT
This sequence comes from Allium sativum, assembly GCA_030737875.1. Lineage (NCBI taxonomy): Eukaryota > Viridiplantae > Streptophyta > Magnoliopsida > Asparagales > Amaryllidaceae > Allium > Allium sativum. The sequence continues at coordinate 614,979,084 of CM060926.1, forward strand.
TTTGAAATCGAATTATATTTTACCGATTTAATTTAACACTTAAGTATAGCCAATTTTCAAACGACCTCCGATTTCAATGAAACTAATTTTATAATAATTTAATCTGTAATGATTAATTATTGTAAGATTTCAAGTTTCAAGTCAATTAGAGTTGTTTTGTGATAGTGCCCGATATAAACGTGTATCGACTTACGTTTTGAAATTAAAGTAGGAGTTTTTCAAAAAAGTCTCAAAACTCAACGAAACTAGTGCCATCTGATCTGGAATAATAAGTTATGGTAAGGTTTCGAAATTCGTTTCAACTAGACGATGCATGTGGTCGAAAGAGCTTAAAATACTTGTTGTAAATATAATCTAATAAAATAATAAAAATATCTACCCTAAATATACATCTCAGACTATCCTATAGCCATAGTTTGGTGGGTCGTGATCGGAATTGGGTTTAAATTGGACGGTAGCCATTTTCGACTTTTATGAATACTGGCATCGTAGGTCAGTTTCAGGTGAGGTTGTCTAAAGGAGAGGGGAAGTGAAAATGGAGGCAAAGGGAGGGGCGGTGGTCTAGTACCCAGGCGTTGTCAGTGGTCGGAGAACTTGTGATGCGAAGTGTTTTTAGTAATTGTCATTTTCCGATGAGGTGATTGGGTGTTGGGGGCCGGGCCGGGCTGGTTGGTGATGAAGAGGGTCGTGTATGTGTTCTGCTGAGGGTTCAGGGTGGAACTCCAATCATTGGAGGTGGCAGCGGCTTCAGGTTAAGCAGTCGAACAAAGTCCGTCTGAAGCCCAGGGAGTATGTTATTTGTTATCGGGGTAGAAAATGAAAAAGAAAGAAAGAAGAAAAACAATCATAGAATCTCGCAGTGGAAGGGAAAATATAATAAATAAATATCAGTTCATGAAGCAGTTAAAATATATATTTGATTATACTTTATAACAATTATCAGAGTTGAATTATCACAAAAAATACAAATAAATGCAGCAAAATATTACTAAAAATTACACCTACCAAGATCCATTTTCATCTTCATAATGAGGTCTTTGATAACTAAAAAACTCAAGCAGACCCGAGCACAAACAAAAAGACAAAACACCCGGATCAGAACTAAAATATTCAAATATCAATCAAATCAAAACCATGCAAATAATATGAGGTTAGAGATATTTACGGTAATTCACACTTCGTAGCCTATGTCTTCGTGAGTGCATTAACTTAAGAGATGTTGCGGGAATTTCCGTCTCCTAAGGATCCATTAAGTTTGATACTATATAATACAATACACTGTTATAATAGTGTCTACGGCAAATATGCTACTAAAAATAGCATAAATGAGATTAGCATTATTAACTTACTCTATTTATACATTGTCATAATCATTGCATATAAAACACCTGTTAAACGGTCGCTGGATAGGGATGCACAGCTATACGACAACGTTAGATCAAAATCGTAGGGGCCTCGATCAGGACAACATGACAAGGAACACGAGGAAATACCCAATGTAGGAATCTACCAATTGCACTCTGGGATTGGTGGGTACGCATAGCCGTGAATTTCGCCCACCTCAAACAACACCCCCAAAATCAAGGATGCACATCAAATCAATCAAATAGAGAAACTATAATAATAAAGGAAGAAGTGTTGCCAATGGAGGTAGCTAACCCCACTTGGTCATGGTATTGCTCCTGTTTTAGCCATTTTAATAATGTCCCAAAGGTCAATAATATCCATCATCATTCTTTTACTTCATTCTAGAAGCGCTCGCCAACCATTCTACTTCATTCTTGATTCTGCACCATGTGCGCAGTTGTTAAAATGGTTTTCGGTATTGGTAGAAAGCATGACAATATTTGATCCCAGTCTTTTTAACAACCAAACGCTTGCATTTTCCACAATGTTGGTTCATTACGTTTCAAAATGGTTCATACTTCATATCAAAATACCAGATATTGCTTCAAAACCATGTCATATTCAAAATGAAATATACTTTCATATTAAAATCTCTATTTACACCAAACTTAAAATATTTAAGCATATTTGAAAAATCTGAAAATAAATAGATAGCATATAAAAGGTATATATATAAATAGACCGAATTTAAAATAGGATTTATCAAATAGTTGATTTCTAAAGTAGTTTATTAAAATAATTACTATATATAAGTTAAAATAAAATAGTTTATAAAGTAAAATAGTTATTTATAAAAATAGTTTATATAATGGGTTAAATTACTCTATTAGAATTGTTTCTTATAATTCGAATAAACTTGAAGTTATATTCCAATTTCAAATCAATTTGATTCAATTACAATTTTTTAGTTCGAATCAACTTCCATTTTGATTTCAATCAATTCAATTCAAATAGTTAAGTTTCCAAATAGAATTCTCATTTTGAATGATTTCAATTTATAACAAAATCTTCAGTCCACAATCCAAATATCACTTTAAATAAATGTTAATTTAAAGTAAAATTTAAAGGTGGATAAAATTATTCAATTTCAATGGACGATTCATATTTAACTTCATTTTAACTTTAGTTTACAATGTTAAATAATTTTCTTTATCTTTTATATTTCAAAATCCAAAGTTCAAATTCAAAGAAAAACAATTTATAAAACATCGTTTATATTGTCCTTAAAACAATATTTCAAGATTCAAGGTTAAAACAAGCTTTATTTAAATAATCGGAATATGTATATAATTTTCTATCCACTGGCCAAGTGATACTTAAAATTTAATTTTTAGTTTTTTAGGAATGAATATACATATATATATATATATATATATATCATTTTTATCCAAATCAGTGGTCACAATAATTAATCTTGGGTTTATCTAATGCCCGTAATATCTAGGGTAAATGGATGGGATTAATCAACACAAACAAATGGTTATATATAATTAAGGTGAATTGCAGAAAATCACACAATTAAATGCCAATATATCAAACATATCAATCCAAAGAATCCATCAAAATCAATCCATCCAAAAAACTCAATATCACGTTAATTTACTAGTTGCTAGGTGGTAGGTTTAAACTAGAAATTAGATTTACATTTAACCTAACCATACAATTTAAATTAATAGTTAAATTAAATTATATTATCAATGCAGGTCAACATAAATATGAATTTTAACTATTAAATAATAACCAATACAATCATATCATAACATGATTGTAATTTAGCTAGCAATCGAATATTTTTGTTAAGTGTGAGTGAGTTTAATTACTCATCTTTGATTTCGAATGCGTTTGAAACCCAAATATAGGACTAAAATTTAGCAGCCTCAGAATTTTCTCAGAACAGCTCCATTTGTCTATAATTTTGATAGGAATCCAATGGAACAAACCGTGCATCAATCTGAGTTCGTATGAAAAAGTTATTCATATTTTAAGGTTTGGATTTAAAATATGTATAAAAAATTAAAATTAAACCTCACCCACTATGCTCCTGCCACGTCATCATCTTCCACTATTGTAACGACCCGAAAAATTTAACGCCTGAACTTTCGACAATAATACATAATCTTGTATTACTTGCCAAAAACTCGAGTATCGAAAACCCAGGATGTCAATAGATAGAAATTAGAGGGTGAGAAAAGGAAGAAAGAGTTATTAGAATAGAGGAATAAGAAGATTAGAGTCTCATAGCGGAATGGGAGAAAATATAATATATCAAATTCTTTATACAAAATGAAACTATATATATATGTGTGTGTGTGTGTGTGATTATAAAACATCAGAGTACACCACATATAAATACAACTCACACAACGGAATAATTTTTATTGGAAAATACGGAATTACATCTTGACTCCAGCTTCTCTCCTGAAGCTCCAATCGAATCATGACCTGATAATATACTCGGTTTGACCCAAGCACATTTGAAGCAAAGAAAAATTCATCCGGATAAGTCTGGAATACTTTCAGTGAAAAATTCATAATGCAAACACTTTCTTAACTTTAGTAAATCCTTTGAAAGAAAAGGATAATCATAAGATCAATCCAGTCATAAACACAGATGATTTTTACCTTACGATAACCCAAAATACTTATTCTATATCAAAATCCGGTGATATTATAATAATGTTATAAAATCACAAATAAATAACAATCTAGCAGAACGCTTGCATCTCACGCTCTACATACTTAATTTATAATAAAAAACCGCATGGCGCTTATTGGAGATTGGATTTCCAACATGACAAGTTATGGGACCACCTCCCGATCAGTGTAATCTAGAGGGAATACACTGGGGTTCACAAGAACATCTTGCAACTTGGCCACACATGACTAACCAATCATTCGAGTATATCGAATATATTGTCACCACGGTTGTAGCAACCCAAACTGTATTCCTGCAAGATGCAAAAATGATAGAAGAAGAACAAATGAAATTTCTCAAGATGGTGACAATATACCCTAATGGGAATGACCTAAATAGCCATGTTTCCTGCCTGATTTCTATCATTTTCCTGGTTGATAAGGCTTGAGGTTATGTTTACTTTCAGAGAACATCTCATAAATTTTAATACCACATCGTCAAATCTATCAAATCACTAATTGACATCCACAAATATACTCTGGGTGTTAAGTTAAGAGAACTTCTGTAATAACCCGAAATCCCCCGATCTCCGAAGAGAAGGGAAAGCCCGGATTGAGTTGAGGCAAGGGATGTACTCCTCGCCGGCTTCGAGACACTCTAGCAAATGCCTTAAGTCTCAGATGCTGGCGAGCCCTTGGATCCTGTAGAGCCGGTCCTCTCTTACTTTTGAGGACTGGTTATTCCTGATCACACGTTTCCCGGTCCTATCGGACCTATCCCTTGGCCACTAGGGACCAATATCCAAGGCGCCTCGCAATCCATCATCCATACAGGTAAAAATAAATAAATGTCTTGGCTCCATACTATGACACCACCATAGCTAGAAGGACACATCATGTCCTCCCTGCGTCCCTTATCCCATTTTTGACTCATACTGGTGTGAGGCTTGCGAATTAACACCATATACAAAGCTATGATATTTAAATCCGTGCTTTGATCATCAACTACAAGAATCTACTTTTCAACAGAAGCTTTGATCATTGCATCTCTGCATGCCACACTGACAATTCATGTCATGCAACTGATTTCTATCAATATATAACCTGTAAGCTCATATGTCTTAGAGAAAGGCGTTAAGCAAGAGAATAAATTCTCTACCGCTAAAAAGATATATATTTAATAGAAAACAATCACACAGAATGAAATCCAATGTCAGATACACATCCATTTACAAGTTCGTCCTGGGTCTGAACGAAGCCGGAGGGCACCTTATTCCTCTTCTCATGTCCAATACAGGAGAGAGGCCCTCGCATATCACGTCGATCTCCAAGTACGTTTGGACAATTACCACTTATTACCTTCTCTCGGGTGTACATCCTAATCAAGACATCAGATATCATCCAAATGATGTGAAGATCTCTGGTCTTCAACCACCATCTTCATGGTCGACTTATCGTCGAATCAGTTATTCGGAGTGGGCATAAATCCGGTCTTTCCAAATAACTCGTGTATCTCATAAAAAAGTGCTACACAAACACAACATACGCCTCATTCCTATCTAGAATATTCTTTTATTCAAATATCCTTTTCATAATTTAAACCAAATGAAGGTTTTCCAAACTAGTCGGTACTACCGAACCTTACCGAAGTAATCACTTATTATATTTCCCTATCCCAACCTATTCATCCCATGGAGCAAAAATGGTAGTACTCCATATCTAACGCCACTGTGTTATTGGTAAAAATTAATTACCATTTCACGTTCAACTCAAATTAAAGATTTAACTATCTCTTGGAGCAAAACTGGTGGTACTCCATTCTAGATCATTTCTTAAATTTGATAATTTAAATTACCACATTCTCATTTCAATCTAACTAACAATTCATTAAAACTCAACTTAGTTTTAATCTTCCCAAAAATCATTATTAATGATTATTTAACTTTGGGAAATCAAACATGTCGCATCAACAATCTACATCGTACCATTGATTTCTGCCAATATATAATCTCTAAACTCAACATCTCAGAGAAGGGTGTTAAGCAAGAGAATAAATTCTCCACCACCAAACAAATATATATTTAGCAAAGTTCAACAATACAGTTCGAAAAACAATGTTAGACATGTAATCTTGACTTTAACTGGGTTAAAGAACCAATGACATTTAAAACATAGTTCACGATAAACCGAAAATCACATTCCATTAATTTTAGAATCTTCACGAAAAATAGATCAATATATATAATCGGTATAAATTTCTATAACCGACTAATAATATAAATGGAATAATGGCAAAGCCTTTTAAATTCCATATACAGTAAAAGTCTTCCTCCACAAAAGCTCACTTCGATTATTACCAATCGAATTCCACTCAATTCCAATTTAATATATTAAATTGGGAAACTTTACTTTGGAAAATTCCATTAGTCTTAATTAAAAGATCTATAAATTCCAAATCACATTTCACTGTTAATCGGGTTAAAGAACGAATGTTGTTATCACATTCCATTTTATTCCAATTACTAAGTATAGTTAGAAACTCTAATAATCTTAATTAAAAGATTTATTCTTTCCACCATGGGGTTTGAGAACAGTGTTATTTAAGACACCATTCACGACAAACCCAAAATCCAATTTGATATTAAATATAAGGCTCTAAACAGAAATTATAACAGCTTATATTCAATATCAAATTCTGAAACCAAGACATATCGTATGGGGAATAACGATATATATCTATCTTCCAAATTCCTCCACAGTATCCGTATAGTCACGAAATTCAATATTGAAATATCCGGAAGATGATTTCTATTTAACTCCATTCCAATTCATACATTGGAAAATTCTGGTTAGACTAAACCATTCTCAAATCCAATTTATTTATTTAAAAACATTGGATTATCTTACTAGTCAATAACTAATTCATTTTGATAAAAAATATATTTTTATCTTTTCAAATATGGAATTTTTCATCCAAAAATCTTTCCAAATAATTTATTATGATTTTACACAAATTATTAATATTTTTAATAATTTTATCAAGGCCCATACAGTTGGTTTCCAATAACGACCACCGAACTGCATCCATAGCGACCTTTTCCAAATTTGATTTGGACATAATTCCAAATCCAACCGTTAGATTTCAAATCGCTTATATTCATTGGAAAGCTCTTTCTGATACGAACCCAACGATTTCGGTTTAGGAGAATCTGACTATTGGATCTCCCGTAATGTGAAGTCAATGGTCGAAATTCGCGAACGGTCGCAGCGCGACACATTCTATTCAAGCCATTAATATATATATATATATAACATATATTTCGTTCAAAACGTATTTTATAAATTCGTTTTAAAAAGACGATCCCCTCTTTCATTTCAATTTTAAGTCAAAATTGAATAGTCCTTATCATTATAATATTTAAATGATAATATTTTCAAAATTTCAGATTTTGAAATCATTTCCTTTTCGATATTCATTATAAAAATGAATAAAATCGATATAAATATCGTTCGCGTTAAAATGGCATATCTAATCAACACGGCTTTACATACTTCAATATTTTTGTGTCCATCCAAAATCGGACATCAAATTCACATTTTAATCCTTTACTGAATATTATTTCAAAATATTCATTATTTTAAAATATTCGTTATTACTTCTTTGCCACCAAACTTGGTATACTTATAAAAATCAATGCAAATGACCATAAGGAAATATTCAGTTGGACATTCGTCCATACAAGTCATCCAGAAACAGGATGAACCGAAGGCACCCTCCTACCGCATCCTAGGTATCACCCAAAGGGTCAGTAGTAAGAAGTCCTTGCAATCCGTAGATCTCAGTCATGATAGAAACACTGCCGAAATATCTCTAGGGATCAACTAGATAAATTCAACAAGTAGTTCTTCTGCTCATTAAGATTTACGGTCTTCAATGTTCCATCTTTAAACGTGTCTCTGCAAATTAGTTTCGAACACAACGCCGGTTCGAAGTAGTTTTGGGTCTAGTTCCCATACCGATCTCTTCGAAACAACACGTTAAAAGTCCGATAATATCATTTCATTGATAGTCAGTGTTTTTAACTATCAATTACAACAGTATAGTCAAGTACATTGGCAGCTCAGACCTTATTATTCAAAATCGTTCATTAAAACCATCTTTATCGATCTTTGAATAACTTCATCAATTTCCTTTACTCATCTCGATAAAACTACATTCTTAGCTCTTAAGAATACACATATTTACTAAACTCCTATTTATTTCTCTTTATTTTGAAAATATCACCACTTTTCCGCCAAACTCTTTCCATTTCCTTTATTTGGAAATATTCTCAATAGCGCTTTAGTATTTCTTTAAATTTGGACAACACAATATATATATATTATGACTTAATGGTATATAAAAACTAATTACCGATTCTTAAAAGGGCCAAGCAATATCAAATTATACATTGTTTACTTTAAAACCAAATAGTCTTATTTACATTTTAAAATCTTGCAACTGACGTTGCAATATTCTTCTTGTGGAATAATACACTAATTTCAACATCCTTTACTCATTACAAACCAGCATCATTCCCCGATAATAGTAAAGTCGTTCATGTTATGGTATTTTATTTTCCTCTCAGACCTTGATCAACAATGTTCTTATCTTAGAATAGATAGAAGTTCATAACTAAAAAGATATCAATTACATCTTATTTATTATTAAAATGTGGTTTTATAAACCAAATCTTTACTTGGGGAAATCTCGGTCAATTATAACCGTTTTATTTAACTCTTTGATTTAGTACGTTGCTTCAAACCTCTTTATACCACTCTATTTAAAATTATTTACATTATATTATCATACTTGATTTTTGGATTTTATGATTAAAGTCCATTTAACAACTTCTTTAAATAAACCAATAAATAGTTTCCTTCCTATTCATTTTCCATCCAAATTTGAATATTAAATAAATTTTTTTTTTAAATTAACTACCTAAACTCAAATTCCTTTCAAAATTAACTAATCTTATTACATATTCGAATATCTTCTTAAATAATTTCATTTAAGAAGAAATCGCTTTAAATATAATTAACTTTGTTATTTTCTGAAGTAAAAGTTGTTTACTTATTCGCTAACGAAAATAAATAGTTAATCACCTTTGAAATTTTAAAACAATAACCTATTATAATAATATTCTTTAAATATCTTTAATTAAAAAGTATATTATATTAAGAAATCTTATTAAGTTAAACAACTATTCATTAATAACCACTTTCGATCAAAACAGTTGACTTAATCAACTTTAAACCTTCGGTTAATTCGTTAACTGATTTCAACTGCCTCTTCCCATTAGATTAATATAACTTATCTAAATATATTGTTTAAAATTTATTTAAAAATGTCTATTCCAAAATATTAACCTGTAGGTTAATTATAGCTTATTTCGCTTGTAAAACTTATTTAAACGTCAAATCCCTATTATATAATCATTCAAAATAAATAAAACCAATTTACAAATATAGATTTATGTTTAAAACTCCATTATAACATATAAAATATAATTAAAAATATTTCTTAAATTATAAAATAAATTTTATAACTAAACTTTGTCAATTCACTTGACGACAAATCATCGTTATAAAAATGTGGATTTTATGCCATTTTTGTCAATCCCTCACATCAATATCGTCTATTGATTCAAATCAGAGTAACATTGAATTTCAATTCAACATCCAAAAAGGTTTTAATGTTATGGGGGTTTAGTTAGTTCATATATAAATAACATGAAAATAAATAACAAGCATAACACTTAAGGAATCGGGTCGGATCCCTCCGACATGGTCTTCCCTGCATCACAACTCGTTATAACATCATTTCATTATAACATATAATACAGAATTTTATTCCAATATATTAAATGACGATAATATAATTAAAGTCCACCATTTAATCAACAATCGGCATGCAAGGCATCCAAACATCCAATTTATACTATCGACGGTTAAATTTAGTTATATGAATTTAACCACATAGAACTCCAGAAAGCGTCAGAGTTAACTCAGATTTATTTTAAATTGACGATTGTCACTTTATTCCATTTAATTTTAAACGGGCATTTAAAATTAAACAAAAACTCGATTAATTCCAATATATTTCGAATCAGCACAACAGCGTAGTATTTTTCTCTGCGATTCCACGCAGTTCTGATTAGAAGCGGATGACTTACGCTTATAACAACATTTAAACATGAATTTAAATATTAAAATTAACTTGAATTTAAAGTAATCCTTAATTACCCTACAACATCATTAATCTCTCTAATCACCTTCACCAACACCTGAGAAACCCGTAACTCCCCGATCTTCATTCCCATGTAAAACCCAACATCACTAAATCTTTTCCACTACCGCTTCGGTCCATCGGGATCAATTACGATGAACCCCATCCAACCGCCACTTCGAGAGCTTCCTCCACCCACGATCTCGAACCCCAATAGTCGCATAATCGCCTTAGGCCAATTTTAGGCTGCCTCCGGCCAAATTACAATGTCGCACTACCGGGCACTGACTTGCTACCCTTCACCTAACATTTCCTCTGTTGACGCCCTAACCCAACTCCGCCTCCTCCTGCCTGAAATCAACCAATTCCGATATTGCTTTTTAGAAACCCCTTTCCATACAAGCTCCGGTCATCTCATTATCATTATCTCCATAGGCGATTTCGATCCAACGACCAACAACATAATTGTTCGTTTGCTTCCCCTCTACAATTCTTCTTTAGACACTTATACCTCAAATTAATCAAATCGGCCATAAAATCACAAAAAATGAAACGCCCTATCACCGCTGTTTCTGGTGATTTTGGCTACCACAGTCACCCTCACCAAATTTTAACAGAAGACAACCCGCATCACCCTCTCCAACATTGAAGTTGACCACTTCGATCGGTTCTCGACAGAAATGGAGATATAAATTAATTCGTGTTTTTGGACTTATTTCTAATAATGACGCTCGTTAATGAATTTGGGACCTAGGGTTCAGGTATTAGATGTATTCATAGATGGGTTTATAATATTTTAACTTGAGGTGACAAACGATAATGACTAACGATTTTTATTTTATTCCTATCGCCATTTCCGAATGATGTTTATTGATTCGTGTGGTCACATACGAATTCCATTCACGACGAAAATGGACATCATGGTATAGCTCGACATTTCAGGCCCAATGAAACTTGCTTTGTTGAAAAATAAGTCTATTTACTCAAATGACACTACTTCGTGTCTAAATGATCAATTTATTTATAGCTCACAAAATAACTTCGATTGGCGTGAAACTTGAAACCTAGAAATAATTAGCTATTACGGATTTAACAAAATTTGTTTCATTGAAAATGGATGTCATTTGAATAAAGTCCCTTTTTAAAGGTCAAAATTAAATTAAGATAAATCAATTTTAAAATATCTCAATATGATAATAATAAATTTTTATTATTGAACATATTCAAGCAGAATTTCATATAGTTTCAAAATAAATTTCTTCTGGTTGAATTCCAAGCCAAATTGATATAAAATATATTAAAAATACCTTTAACTTATTAATAAAATGTTATGGCTTATAAATGAATTCCATAATGACCTTCTGAAAATTTGATTTGGACATAACTTACAATCTATAATATGAAATCTCGATTTTTCTCTTTCATTAGAAAATTAAAATCCAATAGATTCCGACGATTCTTGTTTCAAAGAAATCCGACTTATGTCGGATCCGATACATTCATTTAAAGGTCAAAACATAAAACTACGAATTACTGCGATGCCGCAGAACGTTTGGTGATCAAATTATAAATTATACGTTCAATTGTCGTTTAATAAACGAATACGTTAATATAATTCAATTCTAACTTAAATAAATATTTCTATATTGTCCAATTCATACAGTACTGCAAATGCAACTAATTCCGACTATTTCGAAATTAAATTATTATTTTGTTATTTATATTAAAATATTCTAAACCATTGAATTTAGGTTATTTAAATTTCAAAACATATTCTAAATGTTTAATTAAGAGTTTAAAATTTGGGTCGTTACACCTATCACTATCTTCCATAAAATAAACTCGCCTCTTATAACCTAACTACTCCATAGCTGATTCTTTGATCTTCCATATCTCCCTCATCTTAGCACCGAAATCCATGAAACTACCGCTGATCTTCATCTCTTCGGATACCCCTTCCACCCAGCACCACCATATCCAACTCGCACACACCGTGGATATCATGACTTGCCACCTTCCTCATGTCGAGCTACAGGTTGCTAATTTTTCTATCTCTATATCCTTTCAAACTTTGATACCAAGTGCTAAACTCCACCTTGAATCCGAATACGATTCCCGAATTGCAAATCAATCTTTTGTTAAGTCATAAATCCTGACCCTAGCTTGTATCTTGTAGTCGAACATAGAAAATGAAAATGCACCTATAATGTCCCGTATTTTTTATAGTCGAATATTTATTTTAATTTATTATTTTAAATATTATGTTTGGAATATTTTTGGCATTTAATATTTAATTCGTTTACTTAAAACAAAGTTTTAACGATAAATTTATATATAAAATAACGAGCTCGAAATGGCGTGGTAGTTCGTAATATTGAGCTTGGAACTTTAACTGGATATACAAAATCCGATATAAGTCCGAATACTATAAAACAAGAAACATTTAAATCTTGTTGATTATAATTTTCAAATGGAAGAGAAAAATCCAGATTTCATACTATAGATTGTTAGTTATGTCCAAATCAAATTTTGAAATAGTCGTTATGGAAATCCTTATTATAATACAACGTTTAAAAAAGGTTTTAATGTAATAGCAATACGGTTTTAACTCGAACTGATGATATTGAGTTACACCCATACTGGTTTATATTTGAAACCATATGACAAATTTATTTGGATATTTATGGTAATAATTTATTATTATTTAATTCAATTTTTTGGAATTTATATAATATTTTATTTATATTATATGAGCCTTAAAAATGACCATTTTGCGAACGAGCTGAGTTTTTGATGAAATTAGTTTCATTGGAACTGTAACATTTAATTATTGTACGGTGATAAAATTTCAGGGCCAACTGATGTCATATGTGACAATGGCAGTCGTAAATGCCCAAGCATTCTCTACAAGGCGTAATTAAATTAAATTTATTTAATAGAGGGGTTTTTGTGTATAACTTGAGTAGACGATTGAGTTAAGCCACGAAACAAATTCCGTTGAGTTCGTATCGACGATTAGAGTCAGAATAGGTAGGTAGTTTATTATTTTTGGATTCGTATTAATTAATTTTTATAAGATTTCAATTTTCGTGTCAGTTGGACTTACCGTTTGATCATGGCAACGATAAATGCCTTAATCTTTTTTATTATTTTGGCCAATTTAGATAGGGGTAACTTTAAAAGAATAAACGATTGGCCAAGTGGACTCCGATTTTAACGAAACCTATTTTGTTGGATTCGTAAGGTAAAGGTCTAGTAGAATTTCAAAGTTTCAAGTTGATTGGACTTATTTTATGATCATGGGAACTTACACGCATGACTTTTCACCTGTGAATTAGAAAGGGATTTTCACAGATGACCTTGGAATTCGAAACGAAACCTGTCCCATTGTGTCTAGAATATTTTTCTATGCTAGGATTAGGAGTTTAATCTCGATTGGACATTGTACTTAGTTGTTTTAGTGCATTACTTCAAGGTGAATTTTGGTTAATATTATTTTAATAATTTGGTTCCTCTATAAATACACTTTATAAACAAACCAAAATATTAGTCAAACTGTTTTCTACGGTCAACCAATCATGCTGCCTCCACTCTGTAAAAATGAACGATGAAGAAAAATTCGATCCTTCCTCCTCCTTTTGTTTCAAATTCATCCAAAAATGCCTGAATCTTGAGTTTTTATGTCCAAAAATATACTCAGCAACCATAACTCCTTTATTTGCATGGTCAACGAATTTGTTTGGCCGCCATCATACAAAACCTACCGCTGAAAACCACCCACCTCCTCTCTCGATTTTCTCACCGTCCACTGATCAATTTGAGGAACACTTAACTATGAACTTGTTCAGCTAGGCGAGCCCTTGCATCTGACCGTTCATGATTGAATTGGCAAGCTCTGGTGATCAAAATTGAGGTAAAAACTGATGGAGCTTGAGGAAAATTTGAGGGAGAAGGGGTCGTTCGAGCTAAGCGGGGCTTTAACCGATGGAAGAGGCGGCGTAGACGATGATCTCAGTGGGGTCAGATTGGGTGTTGGTCGACGTTGTGAGCTGCAACAGAGCGTGGAAGGGAAGGCAGCGACGTCATGAAGGGTGTGCAGTAGAAAACAAATTAATATGAGAGGGAAATAGGAAATAAAATTGGCCTGGATTGTTTGGGAAAGCAGAAGTAAGTAAATAGGCAAAAAAAAAACGAATGTTGTTGGATTTAAAAAAAATGGCGGACTATCCAGAAGTAGAACAAAGGAGGAATATTGGAAGAGGGAAGGAGTATTGGCGGGCTGCTTTGGTTACATGGACCAATGGTCTTTTGGCTAAGAAAAAAAAGTATAACGTTAAAGACAGAAAAGAAGTGGGAGCTAGTAGAACGTGAGCAGGAAGATGTTAGGAGCAACAAAAGGCAATAACAAATGGAACAAAAAGGAAAAGTCGGGCCATATGTTCTTAACCAAAAGTAAATTACTGATTAAACTTTAATTAGTTTAAATATATCTTAATTAAGGAATTTAGTAGATAGTTTTAAAAAAACTAATTAGGGACTAACTAGTTAGTTAACCATAATGATAAATAAAGGGTAATTATATAAATTTAATCTTATATATTTGAATGTTAATAACTTTTTCTTACGACAAAAGAATTGTACAGAATAAGAAACGTTGGAATCGTGTTGACGAGCACAACGCCACGAAATAGAAATGGAAGCAATTGGAATTAACTGGATTTTTCAGTTCAGTTAAACGATTGTTTAATTTAAATGAAATAAGCTGATTAGACAACGGAAATCAACTCAAGGTGAGTTAAACTCACTCAGTTCTTCCCACTTATATTTCATATAAGTCGGGTTTATATAATTTGTGTTATATATTTGCTAATGGTTGATTGTTTGTTAATTATGTATTCATTGAACCAATGAAATTGAACATTGTTTAGTTTCAGTGGAAAAACCAAATCGTTATTCTAACGATTGGACCCAATTAAGGTAACTTACCTTATTGGTCACATTTATAAAATAAACGTGTTTAATTGTTTGAATTGTTTTGTTAATTGGGTGATGTTAAACAGTCATTATTTACTGTTAATGAAATTATAAGTTAAAGTGAATTGAATAATATTATTTGAAATAATCTATGCGAATGCAGGGAAGAACAGTTTGGAGGGATCCAATCGAATTCCTCAAATATATTAGATATTATTTATTCTCATATTATCATCATATGAACTATCTTGACTAGACGATGGTTATTGATCGTTGACCTGGAATTCAAATTTTGTTTTGTTTTAAACTAGTGGGCGATATTGTTTGAGTAATTGGTTGTATATGGCCTATAAATCAATCGTTTTTAAAATATGGATTACCGCCATATGAATCGATAGAATTGAAGTTATAAATTTTAGTTTATAACTGGAGATAGACTTTTGAAATACATTATTTTGAACAAAATTCTATGAAAGAAAATAAATATTTATTATTTAATATTTAAGTTTATATTTAATTATTGAATGATTTTATAAAGCAAATTCTAATATTTATTAGATTTATAAGCAAGAGATTATAAAATTAACCTAATGGTTAAGAATTGTGTAATTATTTTTAAGAAACAATTAAATGGAATTATTTAAATTAATTATATTATTTATTAATTTAAAGTGGGAACTAAATAGGATCGGCTAACGAGACAGTTGTGTTTTGAGTTGACTAAGTCAGCCGTTTTAACTAAGAATAATTATTAAATTAGCGGGCTAAATTAATCCAATGAAATAATTTAACAAATATTTGTTTTAAATTTTATTAAGATCCTAAAAAAGGAATTTACTATTTATTTTTGTTAATAAGGAAATTAACTACTTATACGGTAGTAAATAGTTGAAGTAAATTGTTATTTTGATTAATAATAATTTAGGATATTTCTTTTTAATTGAAATACATTTAAAAAGTAATTGAAGTGGAAATGAAATCTAAGTGAATTGCGAAAGGAATTTATGAACGAGATTTAATATAAACCTGAGTTTTTATGACAAAGTTATTAAAAGGAATTTTAAGCTGAGTATGATAGCTTAAATTAATGTTAACTTAATGTTTGAATTAAGTAAAAGGAATTTGAGAATAAAAGGGTTTATCTTAAACTAGAAATATATAAATAAAGTTTATATAAAGAGATGTGAAGTAAAAGCATTAAGTTTAAATTAACGTTATCAAATAATGGGATTCAGAAAAATGAACGGAACTGAAATGAGATTTTCAAAAAGCAATGATAAAAAGGGGCTTTTAATTGAATTTGATAATGGAATTAGTAATGAGAACGGTAATAATGATTCGAGTTATAAAATGAAATCTTTGAAAGGAGTTAAGGTTAAGTAGCGATTTTTATTAAGAAACTACTTAATCAACATGTTAAGTAATAATAAGTTATATTTGAAAAGAGATATTTCAAAAGTAAGAAGTTTTTATAAACCATACTTTTAATAAAATAGTTTAATGAGATTTGTTTGATATTAAAATAAATATCAGTTTTTGAATTCCAGCTCGTACCTATCTTAAGATGAGAACGTTGTTGATCAAGGTTTGAGAGGTAAATAAATACCTCGACTTGAACGACTTTAGAATTGTCTGAGGATGATATTAGTTTGTAATGGGAAAGAGTTTATGAATAATTTATTATTTCCATATGTGAAATAATAACGCAATGTAAATCGCAGGATTTGTGAATATATAATGTAATTTCCAAGGTAACTGAAATAAGAAGATTCAAGATATATATATATATATATATAATAATATTTCCGAAGTAAAGGAAATAAAAGGAGATGGTGTGAAATTATAAAGGTACTTTCGAGGTTAAAAGGAAACGACATGTGGAGTTTTGGAATGAGTTTATTCTAAAAGAATAAGGGTTGGTTATTGTTTTAAATAATGAAATAAAGGAGATTTCATAACGAGCGATAATATGAATTGATTTCCAATTAAAGATAACAAAAAATGAAAAGCCATTTTCATTATATTAAAAGATTTAAGAGTTCTAAATTAACATTCGTTAATTGTTTTTATTTAAAAATGCTAAGTAATGTGGAGTACTAAATCAATGAACTCATTTTATTTACACGATTGTTATTTGATATTTAAATAACCGACTGTCAATTATGACCTATATGATTATTGGTATGTAAAGACCGGGATCGAATTTATAATCGAAAACCATTCTGAACCAGCAAATATGTGAAGATATTAATTGAAGATGGAGGAATTGAAGACCGTGGATCTTCATAAGCGGAAGGGTTACTTGTGAAATATTCTCCAAGACTGCAACCAAAGGTATTCTAATGTGATTCAGTTATGGTTGAGAATTTACGGATTGCTTGGACTACTCTCGCTACTGATCTATAGGGTGATTCCTATGATGTGGTAGGGGGTACCTTCGGTTTATCCTGTTCCTGGATGACTTGTATGGATGAGTTTCTGACAGAGTATTTCCGAAGGAGTCACGTACGTTGATTTCTTCAAACGTATTTTGTTGATAGTGGAGAAGAGCGCACTTCTCTTTGCTTAACAACAAGTTATTTTTGTGGATGTCAATTAGTGATTTTCTAGCAGATCTGACGATGTGGCATTCAAAGTGAATGATGATATGATGTTCTAAAGGTAATGTTAACCTCAAGCCTCATTAACTGGGAAATGGCACAAAATCGGGTAGATAGCATGGCTATGTGGGTCGCAACCATCAAAAGGGTATATCAATAACGGATATGGAGAAACCTAATGCCTTTGGTTGTCCCTCTTTGTTTTTGTATGTATGCTATTGGTTCGATTGGCTGGCCCCCAACCGTGGTAATGATATATTCAGTACTCTCAAGAGAAGTGAGGGGCCGGTCATTTTTAGACTGTGTTGCAAGATGTTCTTGTTGAACCCTAATGTGTTTATCTCCAGAGGTACAATGTCGGGAAGATAGTCCCATATCTTGCCAGGAAATCCATTCTCCAATAAGCGCCCGTGGTTTTGATTGTATACTATGTATGTAGAGCATGAGATGCAAACTTTCTTCTAGATTATTATTTACTTGTATTTAGACATTATTATAATATCATAAAAATATTGATTTCAAAAATGTTTTTCGTTATCGTTAGGTAAAAATCGTCTGTATTTTTTGTGGATTTGGTCTTACGGTTATCCTTTTCTTTAGAAAAGATTTTGACTTTAAAATCAAGTTGTGTGATACCTTGAAACTTATTGTGTTTTTCTCACTCTCGTCCACTAGACTGATTCGACGTTTGTAATGCTCAAGTTAGACCGGGTTTTACAGATTTAGGTTATCGGATACGGCGAAGAGACGAACTGGAAGAGTTTAGCAGTATGATATTATATTATTTCGCTGTGCGTTGTATATGAGGACATATTATTACAACTGTCCAGATGTGTTGATGTACTCTGATGAGTGTAAGTATTTTTAATGCCCCCAATAAAGATTTATTTCTATATTATATTTTGTTCCGCTGCAATGTGACTCTGTGTTGTGTTTCTTCTTCTTCTTCTATTCAAATATTTCTTTCTTTCTTATCTCACCATCTAATTTCTTTCAAACAATGTTCCTGTGTTTCTGGTGCTTGGAAGGTCGGCATGTTAAACAATAAATGTATTTATGTCAGTTTTTGGGTCGAAAATCCCCCAGCCCCTTACAGTGGTATCAGAGCTGTTGGTTTAGTAATAACCATGGCTCTGTAGTATAACTCGATAGAGATGTGGTTATTAATATCCCAGATTGAGTTGAGTGTATATATGAGAGAGCGTATTTGTAAATTTCATACGAAGTGTTTTGTATTGTGTTATTTGATCGGTTCAAGGGTTGAGAAGCATTGAACTAGTAATGGATACAATATTATTTGGTAAAGAGGGCAAATGAATTGTATTTTTTTATAGGAAAGAAATAATTTTATCAAATTATTGAGATATTGTGTGTTGATTGATTTTAATGAAATTCAAAATGAATTAATTTTTTTTGAATTGGAACTTAAATTGGTTAAGTGAAATTAAATTAATAAATGATATTGGAATTAAATAAAACTGATTTAGAATTTGTAAATTAAATGGATAATAATTAAATAGAAATCGATCGAATATTAATCGATTGATGTTCATGTATGTAAAACCCTAGTAAATATTAATGTTGAATATAAATTGATTTGGTTGGTTGATTGTGCATTGTTTGTTATTGGATGTTAGATTGGTCGAATAGAAATAGTCAACATTTTAATGGAAATGAGTAAACTGTAAACTGAGAAATAAATTCCAATATCATAAAATTGAAATAAAACCAAATACGAGTTAAACTTGGGTGATATAACCTTGAATTGTATAAACCGAATTGATATTTCATGTTTAGTTCTTGGAATTTGCGAAGATATACTTGTTAATTAATGAATTGGTCATTCACCCTCTAGATCACCGCTTGGCCACTGCTAAGAAGTTTCGGGTCTCGCCCCAAGCACCAAATCGTCCTATCGTTTTTCCACTAAAGGATTTCAAGGCTCCAGAACCTGAAACTTTTATCGTTTCACCTAATAATTTCACCCGCATGTCTACCACTTCTCCTTCTTTGTTATTCTGCCTTGGAACATCAGTTTTCGCAAGGGTATAACCATCAGCTGAATATGCTTTAAGCATAATAGGTTACAAGGTGAAGAAACTTCACAATTAAGGCCTCGACCATAAAAGCTTATCGATATTTATGAATTCGAGAGTTGTGATGGTCATTGTATTGGATCATGATATTTTGTTTAATCTTTGTCTAAGAAATAGCCCAAATTTCCTCCATAAAGTCTTAAAAAATAGGTGGAAAAAGATGATTTCCTTAAAGTTTTAATCCAGATATAGGTGTGGCTATGCATGAATCAGATAATATAACAAAGTATCTTACAAACAAATATGAGGGTGGAACAATTCCTATAGTGCTATCACTTGGATTTCTCACAACTCAAACTGTAGGACTTGGTATGATTGGTCAGGTGCAAAGGGCTCTTCTAATATTACTTCAAAATTTCTACGAGCACCCCTTGAGAGATAGCATATGAGCATTTATTTTTTGCGAAGTTGTGTATGAAGTTCTCATAGAGTTGGAATTACTTCACACGTTACACAATTGTGCTTGAGGAAGTTCCAAGAGACAAAATATACTTGAAAGAGTCTTATATTTCTAGGCGCCTTACTTAGAAGACCCTAATATTGCAATCAAAATATTCAAAAGTGCTGACATTATTAATTATTTGAAAGGAAGTTATGCTCTTCAATGAGGAGTGCTAGAATTTCAGTTTCCTTTAGCCTTTTATATGTAACAACCTGAAAATTAAATTAATAACAATTAATTAAATAACAAAATAGGTTGGTGAAATTGTCTAAATTTGGCTATGCGAATGGCACCATTAAGTCCGTGGTAATTTTCTGGACAATCTCTATAAATAACTTGACGGAATCCAGGTTCATATGAAGAAGTTATAGAAGACAAAGAAACTAGAAAATATGGTTCATAATTAGAAAAAAGTAATATGCCAAGTCGACCCAACCTAGCATAGGTCACCGGTTAGCCAACGCCACCAAGCACGGGTTGACCCGCATTTTAGCTTGGACGTAAAACGTCTAGGTTCCAGCCAATTGAATTTAAATCAATTTTTTGTGAACTCATGGACGTTGATTCCTAAATCCGACATTTATTGAGTTTGTTATTGGGAATTTTTTCCCCAAAAACTCCTTGAGAATAAAACCCAACCTTGCGGAAAAACAAATAGGAACGAATTGATGGTGAGGTAAAACAAACAACAAATAGTCATCAGCAAAACAATCACAGATCAAGCAATAAAAGAAAGAACATAAGAGATTTATAGTGGTTCCACTAACGTCTTGTTAGTGTACGTCCACTTAGGGAGATAAGATTTTATTACTTTTCTAAATAAGAAAATATTACAAGACTGATAATAGGAAGGAAGAAGAAGAAATACAACTTTTAGAGATGATACATACATTTACCTAATCTCTATCCTTATATAAGGATTAATACTTGGGGTTGAAGTAATTGATTTATGGTTATAAATCAATGCCTAATTAACCCTCCAATCAGAGAATTAATTCCTTACTACAATATCCCAAAAGAAACTTTTTCATATTCTTCCACTTATGTAGGAAATTTATTTCCCTGTCTAATTTTACAAAAGGGGAAATAATTTTTTTGATATCTTCCAAATATTCTGCAGTTGGAAGTATTATATTACTCAAATTAACAGCATTTTCCAAATCTTCTCTAAATGGAAATATTGTATCATGATAATCAATAATATCTTCCAAATCTTCTGCAAATGAAAATATTGTATCATGAAATCTAACAATCTCCACCTTAATACTATATTTCCTCGAAAGCATACCAACTCCACCTACATCCTCTTACTTTAAGCATCTTCTCGGACAAGACACCGTGGTTACTTCCCCAATGAGCTTTGGCATGGCCATGACCCATTGCACTTTGTCGACAAACTCCGGCAATGCCACTGCTTGCCAACAAAGTGTTCGAAGTACCCCCTTCAAGTAAGAGCTATCAATCTTCACCAAGAAAATAAACGTCTCCATGAACTATCTCTACTCTCTCCCTATACAGTGCCACCACGTGGCACCTAACGTTTCGATAAGCGATTCAAGCTCGAGCAACGCCCGAACTTAGCAATCTGCAATGACTTATGCATATCCACTGCTTTCTCCTTTGATCTATGACCAACTTCAGACGATCCCTTCTTCAAGCACACCCTCTTAGCAAAATCTCATCTTCCTGAAGCTTTCCCGTTTGATTATATTCTACCTATGCAGAAACTCAACGTCCCTTCTTGTATGCCTATCTTTGACATCTTTTCCATGAGAATTGTAGACTCCAACACTTGACATTCAAAGTACAGTGATTCCCCTTAGGTGATACAAATTATGAAACATATCCCCTCATCACTAAAAATGCACCCTTAGAAACCCTTAGACTATCTTTATCAATAGTCACCTTGCGTCCTTTGGATGCCAACTGCCCAAGAGATATCACCGACTTCCAAAGACCTGGAACATAACGGACACCTGTCAAGGTGCGTATTAACCCGTCATACATGCGAATCTACACAATACCTTCGCCTGTGACTCTATAACTAGCATCATTTCCAATAATAATCAGTCTCCCTCTTTTTCTTTTTAAAAAACTGAAATAATTCTTATTAGGTGTCATATGAAAAGACGCCCCATATCTAGCACCCAATGGTCTGATACTACCGCTGTCAACAAGTCATCAGACAAAAATTCTTCTACCTCCGCCGATGAATTTCCAGCTTCAGATTTTTTCTTTAAGTCTGGACAATCTCTCTTGCAATGGCCTGGTTTCTTGCAAATGTAGCACTTCCCATCTCTCGACTTTATTTTCTTCTTTTTCTCCCCATTCTCCATAGCAGCTAATAAGGCTTATGTACTACTTCCTCCTCTACCTTCACTCAACCCCATCATCTGATCCCTTAAGTCCTCAGATAGAAGACTTTCCTTCACGTTATCTACTATTAGTGTATTTCTGGCATAGACAAGACTGTTAGCGAAACCTGTGTATCACTCCAGAAGAGAACACAAAAGAATCAATACTATTTTCTCCTCATCCACTTTCAAGTCAACAGCCTTCATCTTCATCACGAGATCATCGAAGAAGCTTAGTTGCGCCTTCACTGAAGTATCCTCTCTCATCCGCATGGTGAAAAACATCTTCAACAAAATTAGACGGTTGGTTAATGAATTCTTTAAATACAGTTTTTCCAGCTTGGTCCAAATGTCCTTAGCAGTGGTCTCACCGCTAATCTCTGAAATGATATTTTCACCCATTGCTAATTGTAAGGTAGTAAAGGCACATCGTTCCATCTCCTTACTTTCCACAGTTGAAATATCATCCATCAACTCCTCAGGAGCAAACACCGTAGGATGAACGTTGTTCCTCGTCAGAACAGCTTTCATCCTCCATTGTCGCTTCTCGAAGTCTTTATCCCCATTCCATCTTTCTATTGCTAACTGAGATCCTGCTTCCATATATGTCCCTTTAACATATGGCCTTGATTTAATTGTTGAATTCTCCTCATCTCCTTCCATAATGCCTAACACCCTTTATCAATCAGCCTCATAGCTCTGATACTAATTGTTAGGGAAAAATTTCCCAAAAACACCTTAGGAATAAAACCCAACCTTGCGGAAAAACAAATAGGAACGGATTGATGGTGAGGCAAAACAAACAATAGATAGTCACCAGCAAAACAATCACGGATCAAGCAATAAAAGAGAGAACACAAGAGATTTATAGTTGTTCCACTAACCTCTTGTTAGTATATGTCCACTTGGGGAGAAGAGATTTTATTACTTTTCTAAATAAGAAAATATTACAAGACTGATAATAGGGAGGGAGAAGAAGAAATACAACTTTTGGAGATGATACATACATTTACTTAATCTCTATCCTTATATAAGGATTAATACTTGGGGTTTAAGTAATTGATTTATGGTTCTAAATCAATGCCTAATTAATTCTCCAATCAGAGAATTAATTCCTTACTTCAATATCCCAAAAGAAATTCTTCATATCCTTCCACCTATGTAGGTAAATTATTTCCCTATCTAATTTTACAAAAGGGGCAATAAATTTTCTGATATCTTCCAAATCTTCTACAGTTGGAAATATTATATTACTCAAATTAACAATATTTTCCAAATATTCTGTAAATTTAAATATTGTGTCACCATAACCAATAATATCTTCCAAATCTTCTGCAAATGAAAATATTGTATCACGAAATCTAACACTTATGACGTGGTTGGACCAGATTTATTTAGCTAATCCTATAGTTTGAGACCCCCTAACGTCACTATAGATAAGATACTAAGCTTGACTATTTCTCACACACAATTTCTCTCTCTTTTGGATTCTTTTAGCCTAAGGAAGAACCCTAAACCTGATTTTTTTATGGGAGATGATTTTAAAATAAATTTTAGTTGACAGCCAAGGAGTGAGATCAAGGAAGGTTGCGGACTACATCTAAGAACAATAGATGAGTGTTTGTACTTAGACTTTTAAGTAATTAACAATAGGGTTTTTAATATTTGAAGTTTTACAATTTTTCTTTTTGTTTTAAATTATTTTTCGTTTATAGTTTTCCTATTTTCTACAGTTATTTATAGTTTTTTGCGATTCTGTTACATTTGTGTTTAATTACTAATAGATCTGTAAATATTAATTTTAGAAATTAAAATTAATTCTCTTTCTGATGTGAGAAAAGCATGAAATCCACAGACATAGATTAAATGTTAACACTAAATTTTCATAAAACAGTTGCTAAACCATAGATCTGTAATAAAAAAAAATAGACTGAAACTGGAAAATTTTGAACATTTGCAAGTAAATTCTGGCATGCATTATAATTAAAAGAAAGAAATATGAAAAGGCTTATTATGATATCAAAAACTATATTGGGAATGAAATAAATGGAAAGGTAATAATTAAATATACTATGATATTGTAAACTTACGTTGATAAAACTAGGATATCATAAAGGCTTATATTAAGGACGGAGGCAGTAGGTTATAGACACAAACCTTTGAATGGGTCAATAAATAAAATTTAGATTATATTAAGTTAATAAATTTAATCCGATTAGGGATTGAGTTAATAAATAAAACTCAAGTCAAAGACTAAGTATGGAGAAGAACGATTATAACGTTGTTTATTATGACAATACCTGCAGCATTCCCGTTTAGGTCAAGGTTTGATGATCTCAGTTATGGGATTAAGAGTAGGACACACCATGCTGATGTAGGTAAATAATTGGTCAAAAATTTGAGGCGATAGCTAGCAGGAACTGACGATGACCGTGCATGCAGAATTGAAGATGGGAAATAATTTTCTTATGTGCCCATGCGCTAAAATTATATCCTTGCTAGTAGATCGATGGATGGTGATTTATGCTGATACGGTTTCGCGATAGGTAAGTTCATAGTGATGTACTACCATGATAAGAAGTGGTAGACTACCATGTTAAGAGGTGCTAGATAGGAAAGTCCGACTCTTGGGTAAAATTAGTACCTAATAGTATTTCTATGGTAATAAATTTAGTGCAAACGATCAATTTTAATCTCCTTGTACCACTAGAATATTACTTTGTTTGTTATCTTTTATTTGCTTTAAAATGTAGTTAATTACTTCCACTCATCAGAATTTATGCTAAATCATTCTCTTTCTTCCTTTTTCTTCCCCATTAAGCTTATAGGGTTGAGACTGATTTGGTTCAAGAAGCTCAGAGGTTTGTCCCGGATGTCTTATTTCATTTCAAATGCAACTTTCTACTTTATTATCGTTTTCATTTATCATGGCTGTACCGCTGCATGTGAAGAGGATTGTTTGTGCACGCTAGTTCATTTTGCAAGAATATGGTTTTGTGAGACATTTGGTCTATTTTTCTATAATGATTTATCCAACTAAAATTTTGGTATTTAAATAACAAGTTACGTTTTTAAATGTTTCCGTTATATTTATCCTTATGTCTTGTATATCTTAGTCCTTGTGATTGTTTCTAGCTATACCTAAATGCTCCACATTTCTTATCATGAATCGTTTGGGATATGCTAAGAGGTGTGGGGTGTCATATATAGTTTCAAAACTAGGTTATAGAATTCCAAAAAATTGGCTTTGGAAGTGAAGTGTTTTTCAAAGAAATCAACTTTCAAAAGAAAAATTTTATTTTATAAAATAAACAAATCTACAAAAGTCTTTTCAAGTCCTGCTAAACCTTCCTTCGATCCCTTTGAATCTAAAAATCTCTATCTTTCCCTTGCATAGAATGGAAGATGGCCCAAACCTTCTAGAGGGTGCCCACATCCCTACTTGGTTCCATGGGACCTTCAAGCTACGGCACTGACAGAGGAACAAGAACCTACGCAACAACTAGCACCCACAATTATATTTCTTGGTAATCTACCAATGGTAGATAAATTTTATGGACTTTGCAAATATTTCTCTATTTTTGGTGATAAATATTTCTCGAGTGTGGAAAATTTTGTCAAATCACGTACTTGGTTGTGGAGTACAGAGAAGATATTTGGGTTTATGAGACTGAGGGAGAATTCAGCTTGCCTCTCAACGACTTAACGAGGAGACTTCTTACTGGTGGAAGGTAGTAGAGACTGTGGTGGGATAGCTAGATTGGATTGGGTATCGAGAGAGAATTGAGATGAGATTTCTATCATAGCCTGAGGAGGGTATATAATTGGACTCATTCATTCATTTAAAACAAGGAGGTCCATCAGTTAAAGAGTATATACAACAATTTAACGAGTTATCGAGATTTAGGTTGGAATTGGTCAATATACAACATAAAAAGCACTCAAGTTTGTGAAAAGATAAAACCAACTCCTACGAGGGTTGGCATTGAGTCGTATACCTATAGGGATGACATTTGAGTTCCTGTGAGGATGACACTTATGTTTGAAGTTGCTAAGGAATTAATTAAGGAAGTCCTAGAAATAGCAGCTGACTCCAAGAAATCATTGTGGAAGAATAAGAAGTAGAATAACAAGAAGAAATGTAGGGGACCATAAAAGGGTTAGGTCAAGAAATGCGAGAGGTGGCAGAACTGTGAATATTCGATCATTGCTCTAGGGACTCCAGGAGGGAGTTGATAAACAGAAAGTGTCATGACTGTGAGGAGCCTGGATATATTAGAAGGATATATGCGCATAGGACTTGAGTGGCGCAAAAGGCTGGTGCACAGGGAGCTCCGGTTCATATATTGGATGCAGCTCCATTTAGTAGCGTACCGTAAAGAGGTAGAAAGGTTATCGCAGAAGATTTGATTTCCATTTTTCATTTTTCCTATCTGTACTCTTTTTGACCAAGGAGCACCACACTCTTTCATTTCTATTTCACTTGTCGACTGTTCGCACTTAAATGTCTTCCTTGTTGCGAATCCTATAGTTGTTTCAAACACCATAGGACGATCAGCACATTTATCAATGATTTTTTAAGGTTTGAAAATTATAATACTAGGGGTAAAGTTTGATTATGATGCTTATGTATGAGGATTTTCAGGATATAGGGTAGGATGGATTAGATTTCCATATAAGAGAATACGTTGGACTATAGGAGGAGGATTTTCTGGTTAGGGTCATACAGTGGATGAACCCTTGAGATTTTTTGCGACCCTAGGGGATCAGTCATGTTGAGTTTCTTATATTCCCTTGATGTATCCCTTGACTACATTAGTTATGTTCCTGTTGTGCGATATTTTCCTGATCTGGTGGAGGAGATTAGAGGGCCACCTCCTAAGCAGCAGATCAATTTTCGGATTCAGCTCTATGACAATACCAAACCTATGGCATCGCCTTTTAGGCATATATCTCTAGGGAAAAAAGGGAGTTGATTTTCATAAATATGGCCAGAAGCTTTTTAAATATACTTTAGGAAGTAATTGGATCTGAAACACCCCACCTCCGTTAAGGTCACTCACAAAGGGAATGCCTTAACTTTGGTGGAGGTTTATAAGTAAACGCCACAGAAAAACACAAGACAGATATAAATACACATATTTTAAACATTGGAAACCAAACAGACTTTTATTTCATCAATACGTGTTCAAACAAAACATTTCCATAATTGTCTCAAAATACTTCCAACATTACATCCTCATTACTGTCTTGATTATTAAAGAAGCATAAAACATAAATAAAGTGACAAAAATCCCCATAGTGATATCCAAAGCCATAATCTGAGGATAAGAGATCCAAACCATACATCTACGGTCTTGGAGCTTGTAAAGAGTCTGACTGAGCTGAGTTGTTTCCTCCCTGTGGACCGAGGGGGGAGGGGAAACGAAAGAAAAGAAGACGAAAAGAAAATAGAGTCAGACATAAAGCCTGAGTAATTCTAGTAACTCTTCAGTATGTGAATAAGAAAAGGGCGTGATATATATAAACTGAAAACAGGAAAGTGTCACAAGCTAAGGAAGTGTCGTTTAGAATCGAATGTACTATCGCACCCATACTATATCTCTGCACCTACTTGAGCTTATTCTAACTGGCACCCCATGCTGAGGGTGAAGTGATCCCCATTTTCTAAAGATCGGCTCCAACTCGCGTAAACATGTGTCATACGGCCCCCAAGAATTGTAGTTACCTATGTTGGTCCAACCATGGGGTGTATCAAGACCCATGGTGGCGGCCTCGACACGATTCTAGAAGGCATAGGTTATACTACTGGTGTCCCCAGTGCCCTATTTGTCTGCTCCAGAGTGTGTGCATGCCCGCAGCCCGTTAGAACCTACACTGTGCACCCACCGTCGTCGTTTTGACCGCTTACAATTAGCCCAGTAATCGTGCCCCACCATGCCTAGTTTCAGGGTACCATGATACCTAACTTGGGTTACTGCTGAAACGGGTCCCTAGTTACTAGGGTTTTCTGGTCAAACATGTTAAGTGGTTAAGTGTCTATATTTACCTAACTTCACCCATCAATTCTTGTTAACATGTTGAATTTGGTTAAGTGTTTATAGTTGACTTAACCCTACCATCTGTCCTTAGCCTCTTAGAGCACCTGACCACTCACATTAGACAGATATTGCTACGGTTAATGGATGTGCCGGTCGGTTCCGGGCAGGTTTACACCGTAGCTCAGTCTAACCTCGGGTCATTATTGGGCTCAATGCTTAACCACCCACATTGGATAGGTATTGTTGTGACTACTAGGCAGCCGGGCGGGTCCGAGCGGGTTTACATCACAACTCAATCCAACCTCGGGTTAAGCATACCGTGTTTTCTAAATTTACATATTTTATCACTTCTCAATTATATGTAAATGTCATGTCTTTTATTCTTGGGTATAACAATTCATACCGCTTAAATGTCATTGTCGTTGGCATGTGCCAAACATGCCAACATATATTTTCATGTTTTACACCCAACGTTATTACCCCCGTTTGTACGTTCGCAACATTATAACAAATGTTGGGCTCGACACAATTCAGCCCAACTTTATAAATGTGAGACAAGGGGAAATCAAGCACATGTAACATTTTACAATACATAAAGGTGTGTGGCGCATGAACTTGCAATTTAGCAATTCAACTAACATAAATTATGGGTCATGTGAAGTTGCATTCAAATCAAAGTATAACTAAGTAGGTGACATATGAAAAGGCATAGTTTAGGCTTATACAAACTTGGGTTTAAACATGTTTAACTTGGCATTATGTCAACCACAAAACTAACATGTTGTATATTCACCAAAATGTCCAATTTTAACATCTAATCATATAGCCTATTCCAACATGAACTTGCATAGTTTATGTAACCCAACCGATACTTAACATAGATCCAATTATACTTGCAAATAAACATAAGAATGTGTTCATAGGTTTTGGGTCATGTAGGCATAAAAGGTCTCAAATCTAGAACATGTTTACATAAGCCTTAATTTAGACTAGTGAATGTATATAGTCCATGCCATAGACGTAAACATAAAGGGATCAAATTCTAGTTTTTGCCACAAACTTGCAAGTGCCATTATTTTCATATACCATTGTTCAATAGGCTAGCATCAATCAATTTAGGCCACAAATATTAATACACAAGTCATGACAGAATCATTACAATACACAGAATTTATATCATTATCATACAATAACACAATTCTATTTTCATTTACATCGAATCACATCACAGTTTTTATTCATATTCTGAAAGGTCACTATACTTACAACGAATGCAGAATCTTGAATTCTGGATTCTGAATTCTGAAATTGAGATGCGCTCCTTTAGGTAGATTAACGTTGCGTTGATTAATTTGATTAAGATTTAGTCTTCTTTTTCTTAATTTGATTCGTCTCTAAGCTTTTCTCTCTTGACGGCTATGCTCAATTCCTTCCTGGCAGCATGACGACTCCCATCTTATTTTTTTGTGTGAATTTTAAGTTGAGACTCAGGGTGTATTTATAGATTTTTAAATTTTTTTGAGCCGTCAGATGAAGACAGGAGGAATCTAGACCACACAAAGTTCAAAGAGGCAATCAAGAGGTGACATGTCAGCCCTAGTGACACACTGGGCCACAGAAATTCGAGCCAGGGCCAGACCTAAACAGCAAGGTCGACCAGGGAGGTTGACTGGAAGGTCGACACCCAGGTCGACACTATGGTCGACCTGGGGTGACCAGGTCGACACCATGGTCGACCAGGTCCCTGGGCGGGAATTTTCCCGCCCAGCCCAGTTTGAACCTGTTTTTCGAATTTCGAATTTGAAATTGAGCTGTTTGAATTTTAAATTTTATTCTGAAACTTCCGAAGGTCATAACTCCTTCATACGGAGTCCGATTCACGCAAACTCGGACTCTATCTTAAGAAGAATTCCGAGACGAACGCAATGGCGTAACCCATTTCCCTTAATTCTTCCATTTAAAATTAATTACACTTTAATTTGTGAAGCGTAATGTTATAGAATTCACGGGGTGTTACATTCTCCCCCCCCCCCCTTAAAAGGATTTCGTCCCCGAAATCTTCAAGTTAGGAAGAATGTATATCCTACCATCCAACCATCCATCTACTCAACCAACAAACAGGCGTCCACTGTCCTTAAAAGTCTTCTAAAGCTTCATGATCATATGCATAGTGTGTGTACATGTCCTTATCTAATGCAGAAATCAGGCGGTCTACTGATTCAGCTGACCTCCTCAATGCGAATCATGTAAGTGTCATGAATCCATTATGTATGCAAATTTTTCCTACTCATAATTATACATGAGTGCATAACTTATTCATACAAATGCGACAACCATATGACAACATATCAAGTTTCAACCATATACAAATGAGAATACATATATGCATATGTAATATGAAGTGACTGAGCCGATCTAAAACCTAGGGTGTGTGTGTATATGCATCTCCGAGAACCACTAGCAATCACTAGCAACCATTTGCAGCCATCACCCATAACATGTTTTCAAATACATGTTTGCCTCCATTTTTTTTTCTACCTAAGGAGTTAGGAAAAGGACCGAGGAGATATACCTAAAAAGATAGATAAAGCATAACTTAAGGAAAAAGAGAGATCAAAGATGTACCCTCAAAAAGAAGAGGGTAGGCAGCGCGTATTCTGTCCTCAGTTTCCCAAGTCGCGTCTTCCTCGGCGTCGCTCCATTGAACTTTAACGAGCTTGACTTCGCGGTTGCGTAGCTTTTTCACTTCATTTCCTAAGATGCAGGTTGGAACTCTCCTCACAGTTGCTTCACGTTCCACTTCGGCTTCTTCTAGAATGCTAGGTTCCACCACTTTCGTAGACTCATGCAAACACTTCCGAAGGTGAGAAACATGAAAGACGTTGTGAACTCCAGCCAGTCTCTCGGGTAGCTCTAAAATATAGGTCATCTTTCCAACCTTCTCGATGATAGGAAACGGTCCTACAAATCTTGGTGCTAGCTTTCCTGTGGATCCAAAGCGAACGACGTTCCTTAAAGGGGATACCTTAAGGAAAACCCTGTCCCCAACCTCAAACTCAAGGTCGGTCCTTCTTTTGTCGGCGTACGATTTTTGTCTATCTTGGGCAGTCTTCATTCTCCTACGTATCAAGTCCACTTTCTCCGAAGTCTCTCGAATCATGTCTGGCCCAAGTATAAGCTTATCTGTAGACTCCCACCAACAAGTGGGTGATTTGCACGGTCTTCCATACAGGGCTTCGAAGGGTGCCATGCCTATAGTAGCTTGGTAGCTTTTGTTGTTGGCAAATTCCACTAAAGGAAGGTGATCCTCCCACGTCCCTCCAAAGTTAAGAACGCAAAGTCTCAAAAGATCCTCTAAAACTCTATTCACCCTTTCCGTCTGGCCATCGGTTTGGGAGTGATAGGCCATGCTCAAACATAACTGTGTGCCTACAGCTTCTTGTAGACTCCGCCAAAACTCACTTGTGAAGATAGGGTCTTGGTCACTAACAATGCTGGAGGGTATCCCATGGAGTCGAACTATTTCCTTGAGATAAAGAGATGCTAGAGATGCGGCAGTCCTTCTACTTTTGATAGGTATGATGTGGGCGCTCTTAGTAAGCCTATCCACTATTACCCAAATGCTAGTATTGCCTCTTCTCGACCTAGGTAGTCCATCAATGAAGTCCATTGAAATGCTATCCCACTTCCACTGTGGGACCTCTAAAGGATGAAGTAGTCCTCCAGGTTTCCTCTGTTCCGCCTTGACCTGTTGGCAGGTCATGCACTTAGAAATGAAATATGCCACGTCCTGCTTCATGCCGCTCCAAAAGAAAGTTCTTTTTATATCCTTGTACATATTATCACCGCCAGGGTGTATAGTCATCTTGGAATGATGCGCTTCCTCGAGAACCTTCTTTGTCAACTCCCTTGCTTGTGGGACGCATAATCTTCCATCTTGCCTCAGCCAACCCTTATCATCGATGGCGTATCTACTGAGGTGACTAGAAGTCTCACCCCTAATAAGTTTATCAATCATATCAACAAGCTGAGGGTCTTCACGTTGTGCAGCCCCTATTGAGTCCAAGAGAGTAGGGCGTACTTCGAGAGATGCTAACAAACCCGGTACAAAATCAGAGGAGGGCCTAAAGTTAAAATTGGCATATACTCCATGCTTTGCCTCTCTACAAAGAGTGGGCTTAAGGTCAGTTTCTTTCGGCTCAACGCGTCTGCTACTATGTTGCCTTTTCCGGGAGTATAGGAAATTTCAAAGTCATACGAGGCAAGAAACTCCATCCATCTTTGCTGCCTCACGTTAAGATCCTTCTAGGAGAAGAGATATTTCAACGGTTTATGGTCAGTGTATAATTCAAACTTCTCACCTAGGAGATAATGGCGCCAAGATTTAAGTGCAAAGACGATGGCGGCCAACTCAAGATCGTGGGTTGGGTAGTTCTTTTCATGAACTTTCAAATGTCTTCCACCATAAGCTACTACCCTTCCTTCTTGCATTAGAACAGCGCCTAGTCCCGTTCCACATGCATCTGTGTGTACTGTGAACATTTTGCTTTCGTCAGGCAGAGTTAGAACTGGAGCTGTTGTAAGAGCCCTTTTTAATTGATGGAAAGCAATGTCACAGCCCAAATCCCAAGCGAATGCTGGATTCTTCTTTGTTAGCCTAGTGAGTGGGGCTGAGATTTTCGCGAAATCCCTAATAAACTTTTGGTAAAA
The DNA here is from genome assembly GCA_030737875.1 of Allium sativum. Lineage (NCBI taxonomy): Eukaryota > Viridiplantae > Streptophyta > Magnoliopsida > Asparagales > Amaryllidaceae > Allium > Allium sativum. The sequence continues at coordinate 615,012,610 of CM060926.1, forward strand.
ACCGGCTAGCCCATGAAAGCTTAGAACTTTGGTTGCATTTCTTGGTGTCTTCCAATCTTGCACTGCCACCACTTTCGCGGGGTCCACAGCCAACCCCTCTTTGGACACTATATGTCCTAGAAATCTTACCTCCTTTCTCCAAAAGTGCCACTTGGAGAATTTGGCTTTTAGCTGATGTACACGGAGAGTATCCATGGTTTCTTTTAGATGCTGAGCATGTTCTTCCTCATTCTTTGAGAAGATTAAGATATCATCTACGAAGACAACCACAAACTTGTTGAGGAATTCTATGAACACCCTGCTCATTAGGTCTACGAAATAAGAGGGTGTGTTTGTTAAGCCGAAAGGCATGACAAGCAACTCGAAGAAACCGTCTGGGGTTCTGAACGCCGTTTTATCAATGTTGTCTTCAGCTACTCTTAGCTGATGGAACCCAATTGCCAGATCAAGTTGGGATAAGACCGTCGCACCTACAAGCTAATCAAACAAATCATCGATTCGGGGAAGAGGGTGCCTATTTTTCTTGGTCAATTTTTTTAACTCCCTATAGTCAACGCAAAGGCGAAGCGAACCATCCGCTTTGGTTGCGAACACCACTGGAGCACCCCATTCCGAAATGCTCCGTCTAATGAATCCCTTTTCGAGAAGTTCTTTAACCTTCTTACTGAGCTCCTTTCTCTCCTTTGGAGCCATATGTCTGACAGGTAAAGCTACAGGCTTTGCATTATCCACAAGATATATGCGGAAGTCTATTTCCCGCCTCGGAGGTAAGCCTTTCACCTCCTCAAAGACATCTGGATATTCTCGGACTACTCTAACTGATTGCAAATTCTCATCAGAAGCATCAAGCGACTCTAGATAACTAAGCATAACAACATTCAAGGGATTACAAGAAATTTCTAGAGTGTTATGAAGCCGAGTCAAGAGTCTAATTACTCTTTTCTCACAATCAGGAATGGCATTATTACTGGATAACTAGTCCATGCCTAAGATCAAACCATATCCCGAGAAGCCAAAAACAAAGGCATTAAAACTAAACTCAATGCTGAGAATAGAGATTTTCAAACCCAAACAAACCATTGACAAGTAAGCAGAGCCCCCAATTGGATTTGAAACTACTAAGGGATCTTCTACCATACTAGTGTCTAGATGTAGAGATTCTGCTAAGGCAGATGAAATAAAAGAGTGTGATGCGCCAGAGTCAAAAAGTGTGCGAACTGGATGATCATAAAGATAAACTACACTTTCTACAGAAATATTACTACCTCGTTCCTGCTGATGTGCCACTAGGGCATGAACCTGACCCCCTGAAGTGGATCCGTCTTTCTGTCCCTGCCCTTTCTTCTTTAGGCAGTCCTTAGCTTGGCGCCCAGTCTCTCCACAATGGAAGCAACCACCTATCTTCGCCTTCCTTTTTCGGCAGTCTTTTGATATATGTCCCATAATGCCACAGAAATTGCACCTTCTCCTCTCATGGGGCTTATTGTTCTTCCCTCCTTTTTTGAAGTCGGTTTTCTTTGCTTGTAGACCCTCTTTCTTCTCTTCCACCTTAGTCTCTTTATTGTCGTTGTCTTCCTCGTGTAGCAACGCCATGTCCACCAAGCTTTCATAAGTCGCTCTCGTGGATACATGGGTCATAGCAAGGCTGTGTAGAAGCTCATTCAAACCTTTGATGAAGCGAAGTGCCTTCTTGTGTTGGGTGTTTACTAAGTCTAGTCCAAATCTGGCCAGTTGATTAAACTGATTAACGTATTCCCTGATTGTCATACTTCCCTGTTTCAGAGTTAGGAACTTCTCCATTTGCAGGCTTCTTTCAGCTTGGGAGAGGAATTTCATCTCAAACTTGTCCTGAAATCTTCCCATGTTTCCACCGCCCTCCGAGCATTGGTAATTTCCCACCAATAGGAAGCTTCATCTTTAAGCAACCACACTGCTAGTTGTATCTTTTGCATGTCATCAACTCCGAAGATGACAAACAGATCCTCAGTCTCCTTTAGCCAGTTTCTTGCTCCTACAAAGGACTCTATTCCATAAAAGTCTTTTCCACCCATAGCCTTGAAGTCTCTACATGTTTTTGCGAAGGCATTTCCACGAGGAGGAGGAGGAGGAACCGCGACCACTGGAGGAGGGATGTCTGTTGGGCCTGCGCCATTGGCCCTTGCTTCTAAGTACCTCCTAAACCAGCCGGGTATCGGCACTCCTTCTGGAAGGTTAAGGTCTCCAGACATGCTGAAATAGAAAGGAAAGATTCAAAACGAAGGATAGAGAGAGATAGTGCATATGGCTTTGAGGGATTACGTCTTTTTTTTTAAAAAAAAATATAACACTTTTTCTTGAAAAAAAAATGCTTCTTTAAACTTTCTTATTGAAAATAGTTTCAAAAACTTTTATCTTATCTGGTAAACCTAGGCTCTGATACCAAGTGAAACACCCCACCTCCGTTAAGGTCACTCACAAAGGCAATGCCTTAACTTTGGTGGAGGTTTATAAGTAAACGCCATAGATAAACACAAGACAGATATAAATACACATATTTTAAACAGCGGAAACCAAACAGACTTTTATTTCATCAATACGTGTTCAAACAAAACATTTCCATAATTGTCTCAAAATACTTCCAACATTACATCCTCATTACTGTCTTGATTATTAAATAAGCATAAAACATAAATAAAGTGACAAAAATCCCCATAGTGATATCCAAAGCCATAATCCGAGGATAAGAGATCCAAACCATACATCTACGGTCTTGGAGCTAGTAAAGAGTCTGACTGAGCTGAGTTGTTTCCTCCCTGTGGACCTGGGGGGGAACGAAAGAAAAGAAGACGAAAAGAAAATAGAGTCAGACATAAAGCCTGAGTAAATCTAGTAACTCTTCGGTATGTGAATAAGAAAAGGGCATGATAGATATAAACTGAAAACATGAAAGTGTCACAAGCTAAGGAAGTGTCGTTAGAATCGAATGTACTATCGCACCCGTACTATATCTCTGCACCTACTTGAGCTTATTCTAACTGGCACCCCATGCTGAGGGTGAAGTGATCCCCATTTTCTAAAGATCGGCTCCTATTCGCATAAACATGTGTCATACGGCCCCAAGAATTGTAGATACCAATGTTGGTCCCACCATGGGGTGTTTCAAGACCCATGGTGGCGGCCCCGACACGATTCTAGAAGGCATAGGTTATACTACTGGTGTCCCCAGTGCCCTGTTTGTCTGCTCCGGAGTGTGTGCACGCCCGCAGCCCGTTAGAACCTACACTATGGACCCACCGTTGTCGTTTTGACCGCTTACAATCAGCCCAGTAATCGTTCCCCACCCTGCCTAGTTTCAGAGTACCATGATACCTAACTTGGGTTACTACTGAAACGGGTCCCTCATTACTAGGGTTTTCTAGTCAAACATATTAAGTGGTTAAGTGTCTGTACTTACCTAACCTCACCCATCAATTCTTGTTAATATGTTGAATTTGGTTAAGTGTTTATAGTTGACTTAACCCTACCATCTGTCCTTAGCCTCTTAGAGCACCTGACCACTCACATTAGACAGATATTGCTACGGTTACTGGATGTGCCGGTCGGTTCCGGGCAGGTTTACACTGTAGCTCAGTCTAACCTTGGGTCATTATTGGGCTCAATGCTTAACCACCCACATTGGATAGGTATTGTTGTGACTACTGGACAGCCGGGCGGGTCCAGGCAGGTTTACGTCACAACTCAATCCAACCACGGGTTAAGCATACCGTGTTTTCTAAATTTACATATTTTATCACTTCTCAATTATATGTAAATATCATGTCTTTTATTCTTGGGTATAACAATCAATACCGCTTAAATGTCATTGTCGTTGGCATGTGCCAAACATGCCAACATATATTTTCATGTTTTACACACAACGTTATTACCCCCATTTGTACGTTCGCAACATTATAACAAATCTTGGGATCGACACAATTCTGCCCAACTTTATAAACGTGAAAAAAGGGGAAATCAAGCACATGTAACATTTTACAATACATAAAGGTGTGTGGCGCATGAACTTGCAATTTAGCGATTCAACTAACATAAATTATGGGTCATGTGAACTTGCATTCAAATCAAAGTATAACTAAGTAGGTGACATATGAAATGGCATAGTATAGGCTTATACAAACTTGGGTTTAAACATGTTTAACTTGGCATAACGTCAACCACAAAACTAACATGTTGTATATTCACCAAAATGTCCAATTTTAACATCTAATCATATAGCCTATTCCAACATGAACTTGCATAGTTTATGTAACCCAAACGATACTTAACATAGATTCAATTATACTTGCAAATAAACATAAGAATGTGTTCATAGGTTTTGGGTCATGTAGGCATAAAAGGTCTCAAATCTAGAACATGTTTACATAAGACTTAATTTAGACTAGTGAATGTATATAGTCCATGCCATAGACGTAAACATAAAGGGATCAAATTCTAGTTTTTGCCACAAACTTGCAAGTGCCATTGTTTTCATATACCATTGTTCAATAGGCCAGCATCAATCAATTTAGGCCACAAATATTAATACACAAGTCATGACAGAATCATTACAATACACAGAATTTATATCATTATCATACAATAACACAATTCTATTTTCATTTACATCGAATCACATCACAGTTTTTATTCATATTCTGAAAGGTCACTATACTTACATCGAATGCAGAATCTTGAATTCTGGATTCTGAATTCTGAAATTGAGATGCGCTCCTTTTGGTAGATTAATGTTGCATTGATTAATTTGATTAAGATTTAGTCTTCTTTTTCTTAATTTGATTCGTCTCTAAGCTTTTCTCTCTTGACGGCTATGCTCAATTCCTTCCTGGCAGCATGACGACTCCCATCTTATTTTTTTGTGTGAATTTTTAGTTGAGACTTAGGGTGTATTTATAGATTTTTAAATTATTTTGAGCCGTCAGATGAAGACAGAAGGAATCTAGACCATACAAAGTTCAAATAGCCAATCAAGAGGTGACATGTCAGCCCTAGTGACACACCGAGCCACAGAAATTCGAGCTAGAGCCAGACCTAGCCAGCCAGGTCGACCAGGTAGGTCGACTGGCAGGTCGACACCCAGGTCGACACTATGTTCGACCTGGGGTGACCAGGTCGACACCATAGTCGACCCTATGGTCGACCTGGTCCCTGGGCGGGAATTTTCCCGCCCAGCCCATTTTGAACCTTTTTTCGAATTTCGAATTTGAAACTGAGCTGTTTAAATTTTAAATTTTTTGCTGACTTTCGAAGTTCATAACTCCTTCATACGGAGTCCGATTCACGCAAACTCGGACTCTATCTTGAGTAGAATTCCGAGACGAACGCAATGGCGTAACCCAAGATCCGACCATCGGATTCTCCTAAAACCTAAACTGTTGGGTTCGTATCGAAAAGAGCTTTCCAATAAATATAAGAGATTTAAATTTGAATTGTTGGATTTCAAGTTATATCCATTTCAATTTCCCTTAATTCTTCCATTTAGAATTAATTACACTTTAATTTGTGAAGCTTAATGTTATAGAATTCACGGGGTGTTACAGGATCTCAATTGCATCATGAGATTTTGGGGAATACAGATTAAGGAACTTTTGGGAAAAGGTTTGGTAAGAGTAAGAATTTTGGAAGGAGATTTACCACTAGTCTTTGATACAATAGTTCCTTTGGCACTGCGATACTCATAAGTTAGTTTGTAGCAACCTAGAATTTTGACGATATAAATTGATTATTAGAATTTCAAAAATAGGAATTACTGCAAATGATGGTATTTGGCCACTAGACTTTAACCTTTGCGTTCGTCTCAGAAATCTTGTCAACTTTTATGTTTGGAGTTTCACGAATAGAGTCCGTATGAAAAGTTACGGACGAAATACGAAAACAGATGGAAAATAAATAAACAAAGCATTTAATTAACCTAATATAACCAAGCCGACCTAGGAAACCTAGTGCCCAGGCAAACGACCTATGGAGGTCGATCGATGGTCAACTGCCCAGATCGACATACTGGGCGTTAGATCGCCCAGTGTCGGCTAGATCTTGAAGGGTTAGGTTAATTTTTATATACAATGGATGGATAGATATAACTTAAAACTAATCCGACGGTTCTAGGCCATTTCCACCCCTATAAATAAATGGGTGGAGCCTCATTCTTTTTCCACATAATTCTAGCAGGGCAGCGGAGCTCTGCCATTTTCCTCTTCTTTAAACCTAATTTCTTAATCTAAACTATATTCACACATAACAAATCAAATCCAATTCACAAGAAATTGAGAGGATAAGAAGATCTAATGTAAAAGAATGCAAAGTGACACTCCAAATCAAAATTTCCCATCTCTTTTGGTTTTCTTACATCTCTACAGATCTAGAATTTTCCCCTTTCCAGATATATTGTAGATTTATATGGATTTGGGGATGGTAGGCCTAAGAGGTTCAAACATTGGATTTGGAAGCTATAATGTGAGTGGGAAATTTACAAATAAAAAATAGTAACTTAGCTATTTCATTTGAACTAGATCTATGTTTTTATGCCTAATTCCTATCAGATCTGTTCATTTACATATTATGAATTTATTGGCAACCATCAGATCTTATTATAAACATAGTTAGAATTTGTGAATGATAAGTTGTGGTTATGTATAACATAAATTGTAGCATAGCACTGTAGATCTGGAAATCAGTCCCATTAAATGTGAATTAGTTATAGTTATATTCCATAACTTTACTTCAGTGTTGAACAATGAAATATGTGAATTTTGACAGAATGATGAAATTGTTAAAATTAGGTGGTTGTAATATTTAAACTAATATGCCTGTTTGTATTCAATATTGTTGGGTTTGGCTTAATTATTCTAAATATGTCAATTTCTTCTTTTTGAACAAAAAGATATCATTTTGAATTCACAAGAAACATGACAAAAAGATTTGAAAAGGTAAAGTGGTGTAAACGTACAAATAAATAAAAATATACAAATTTGTGTGTAGTTTGCATCACTACTTTATATATATATATATATATATATATATATATATATATATATATATATGTATGTATGTATGTATATATCTTGTGAATTCAAGATATGTCTATTCCACTAAATTAGCATAGTTTACAATAATTATAGCTAACAATCTTTTCGTAAGACTAGAAACCTTTTGGCAAGATTGAATGTAAAAAAGAATGTTTGGTTATTGATTAAACCAAATCATTTAACTTAAGAATAATAATAAAAATAAAATTTATAACTACATTGAATGCATGAAAACATAAAAATAAATATATACATATTATCCATCTAAATCAGCGTAAAACGGTAATATATACATTATATTGATTGTTTGAATGTTGAATGGTATTCATTTATGGGATTTTATTTGTAATTATGTTCCACATTTAATGAATATATTTGTAGTGACCATTTGTAGCAATCAAGATAATTAATTGCTATGAATAGGACTGCAAATAAATAAATAACCATTGTAACCAACATTGATTGGGGAAATATGAAAATGATAGGGAAATAGTTACAATTCCTAATTTAATTAGGATAAATGTTGTAAACCCCAAATTAAGGAATTTGAAATGTAACTACAATTAGACACGATGTTAAGCTCAACTTATAGTATAAGCCTGCCCGGAACCGACCGGCAAATCCAGTAACAAGTAATCAGCTTAATGTGAGGGGTCTAATGCATAAAAGTAAGTGCATTAAGGTACGAGGTTAAGTTAACTTATGATAGAAGTCTACCCGGAACTGACCGGCAAATCCAACATCCATAAGTTTTCAACTTAATGTGAGAGGCCTGGTACACACAAACATATATATATATATACATATAAATTGATAAAGGAATAAGAATAGAAATTGCCTATTTTGGGTACAACAAATAGATAACTTGGGACTGATAAATAGTTGCCTTAGGAAAATACAACCGTTATGGTCATAAATGGCAATAAAAAGGGGAAATAAAAGGAAAGGGTGTGCCATAAGGGAATTTATGACCGTCGTTTAAACACTAAGTCCAAACTAGGGAAGGTATTAAATAATTATCTTAGGGAAAAAGGAATATAACCTTCCTTATTAATAACAATGGAAATATAAAATATAGTTGGACTTAGTAGGTTAATAATGTAAGATATTATTAATCATATAAACCCATGATGCAAATAAATGGTGTACGAATAGTATTCCCGTATAACGTAACTAAACGGTAATGACTTGACAACATAGCCTATTTTATCCCAAAAAAGGGGAAAGGTGTTAAAGGCAAATGAGGTATGAACTAATAACCTTTGCGTATAGTCCGCTGCCCTAAAAGGCTAAGTGAGTAGGGTTAAAGAGTCCACTTAGGAATAGGTTTTTTTCAGTATAGGGGTCTTAAATGGAAGGTGAGTGTAGGTCTACCCAAACCTGGAAATTAAAAGGGTCAGATATGTTCGTCAATCCTACGGAAAGTAATAAACGACTAAGAGGGTTATATAATAAGGTCAGCTATAAGGTATAACGCATGATAAAATACCTTATCTCACCTTATGCGGTGCAAGAGTATATGCATTAATGATGGAAGCCTTAACTAGTAGGGCCCATAGCTAGTTCCCTCTAGTTTATGTTAACGTTGAATATATTGTCGAGGGTTAATAAGTTACCAATAGGACCGCCTAGGGTTTTAAGTGACCAAGAAGAATCCACCCTACCTATCATAGATAGTCAGGCAATAAATATTAAAGAATAGTGAATGGGAATATATATTGAAATCACGTAATTAGGGTCCAACTCTCGATATAGTGAACCGGTTAAGCTCTGGTATAAAGGTTTCACAAAAATAATTGTGAAATTCCTATCTCGGTACTATACTTTGGAAATACTACTTTGGGAAGGGCGGTAGGGTCGTGCGTAAACGTCAACAAGGTTGGGTCATAATAACTAACCTTGTGAGGCATACAAGTTGGGTTGAACCAAATGGGATACATCTATGTATTATAGTCTGTGTTGTACATTACCTAGTCACCAAAACTTGTTCTGACCTCACTCCTCATTACAACCTCTCAGATTTTCGAGTGAAGGTCGAGTTCTCACAGATGACTAAGTTTGGTTTACGGTTCTCGTTCTCTCTCATGCCCGGTATTGGCAAACTGTCTTAATTTGAAAAAGGTAATTACTTGAGTTAATACTTGTTATCCTATTTTGTTTCCGCTGTGAGTTATCTTTTACCGTACTCGCTCATGCTCATTTGTTGCACGTACCAGATATACACGTTCCATGCTTTGATGTGTTCAAGTTTTGAATTTTTTTTTGTCAAAATTTGGGTGCAATAAAGTGTGGGGTGCTACATTTATTATCATAGCTTAGGTTAAACGATCAACGGAATTGGTTAATTTAGGACTCGTGAGAGAATGTAATTTGATTTTCTCCTCTGTTTTTCTTCGTCTTTCTTACTCGACTTTAATTTATTTTGACAATGAAATTAGTCGTGGGCCTAATTATATCAAATGGGCTTTGAGTAGATAAGGTTTGAAATATATTGAGTTCGGGTTTCTAGCCAATTCTGTCTTACCCCGCAGTACGTTGGTGATCTTGTCGTGAAGAGCATAAGGACGACATATGGTGGAGTCCGTTGTGAGCTTGGAGACTGGACGAAAAATCTAGCTACAACCGAGATAGTCACAATTCCTGATTTGGTTTCGTTGGTAATTCCAGTTAATACCATTACTCAATCCAAAACGGGAAAAAGACCATATTAATATATCGTATCCATTTCGAAAATATAATTACGAGGTGTATCCATTTGTTACTTCGTTAAATTTTGGAATCTACCTTTGTTGAAATATTCAATTTGGTTTTTAGCCTTGTATTCGAGGAAATTTTATTTTTAAAAACTATTTAGAAGAATAAAATGGGTTTCATTGGATATGAAAAACGGTCTCGGAAATTGGTTTTATAAAGTGAAAATTAGGCTCATATCCTTAAAACTAAACTTAATTAAGCTCACATCCTCCCCTTTTGAAACATATAAATTCCATCCTTATTTTTAAAATAGCGGCTTATTTTTTACACAATTGCCCATTTTTAAATTTACGGCTTAATTAACGCATCGGATCCAATATTTGTTATGACTGATTTAATTTTTTCTTAAACATAATTTTCCATGTTAATGGCGGCGACATCTTCTTTCTAAATTTCTGAATGTCGAATCTGGTCACTATAAAATTCAATTAGATCGACAAATTTTCCAGAAATTTATTTTGATCAAGCTTTATTTATAAAATGGATGTGGCTTTGTCAAGGTAATTTATACATTTTAAATTTTGTATACTGCTTTCACTTTTGTAATCGATTTTGTTTATTCATTATTCTAAATTAGTTTAATAATCTATTTTTATTGATGGATAGTTTAATTATTTTATAAAGTTTTATTTTTATTGCTAACTGTACAGTTGTACAAATTAATTTGTTAACATATTTTTTCATCTATTCGGCATAGATGTATAAAAATATTCATACATTGTGAATATGAGCATATAGAAATGCAACTATTGGTATAATACGTGTGTTTGTATGTATTCAGAAAAGTTGCATATCAGTACGCATATTTTCTATATACATGCATACAAATATTCAGCTCCTTTGAATTTCTATTTGTTTGCGTGCCTGATGATTAGTTGCATACATCTATGAATATATTCTTAATATATGCATATTAAAAGTATTCTAGATCTATTTTTTAAAAAAATATGTAGAAACATTCTGGAATTTTGCATATAAGTATGCAGATATTACTGTTATTTGCATATATGTATGCATCTAGCTATAATTATATAAATATGTTTTTGTAATTTTATTTGATTACTACAGATTAGGCTGACTAATGTCGAATATTTTATTTTTCAAACAGCGGTCCTGCAAATATTGATGTATTGGTGTTGTTGAAGTTCAGGAATGATGGTTGTTCTATTCATCTTTATTTTGATAGTTTTGTTGCTATTGTAAGAGATGTTATTTGTGGTAAATGGACTAAGTTAAGTCCGTTGTCATTTGAATTATAACACTTCAGAGATGGTTTGAGAAGGAATATCAAAAGTAATTATGATCTTCAATCCATTCTTTTGTTGGCTGCACATAATCGTGAGGATTATTTGGTTTTTTTGTTGACGTCAATCATATTAGTTCTTCAGTTGCTTATGGTAGTGATTGTTCTTTTGATAGTGATTCCTCTTTTCCTAGTACCAGTGAATCAAAAAACCAATTTAAGCAAATTGTTGAGAAGTGATTTGAATCAATCTATTTTCTCTGGTGTTGGTCAACAATTTAAAGTAGGTGTTATAGAATTTAACTTTATTTGATGATGTATAATATGAAAACAACATATAAGCTTAATTTGGTTAAGAATGATAACGAAAGATTTATTGCTGTTTGTTCTAAAAGAAATTGTAGTTTTAGGATTCATGTTTCTCTTAAGTTTAACTTCCTGGATATTTTGTTGTAAAGAGATTTCAACCAAAACATACTTGTGGTGCCAGAATTCATGACAGAAACAATCCTATTATATCCAGTAAATTAATTAAGTTGTTGGTTTGTGATCATATTCAAGCTAATCCGTTAATGAAGACGAAGAACATTATTAACATGTTTCAAACTAAGTATAATGTGATTTTGAAGTATTATTATTATTCTTATAGTGGGAAGACGTTGACATTAGAATATTTACATGGAAGCGACGTAACGTCCTATCATCATTTGCAGTCGTTTTGTGATGCAGTTCTTACTACTAATCCTGGAAGTAAAGTTGTTTTGGAGTGCAATGATTCTACACGTCAATTTGAGAGGGTTTTTATTAGATTTGAAGCTTGTGCATTAAGATTTCAACATTGTCGACCACTGATTTTTGTTGATGCTACTTTTATGAAGGGAAGGGCTCAAGGGTGTTTAATGGCTGCTACTTGTAAAAATTAAATTAAGTTATGTTGTTTTAAAAATATTTTTTTTATAACTGCAAGTATTCTTATTTTATGCATGCCTATATGCATTTTTTTTAATATGTGCATTAATATATGCAATTATTTTGAACAAATGCATGCATGTATGATAGTATATTGAAGATATGCATACAATTATGCTTCTTCTGGTTAAGACTTGTGTGCGAGAATGCAAAAATTATAAACAAATGCATACAATTATTCAGAATTTGTGCATATTGTATACAAATATTCGAAAAACTTGCACAAAGATATGCAACTATTCTAGCTATATGCAAAATTTAATGCAATTATTCTGACTGTGCACCATGCACGCAACTGTTCTGATTATGTGCATTCAAGTATGAAATTATTTTTAAAATCTGTATGCAATTGTGAAACTAGTATTAATTACGGTAAAATTTCGTGGAATTGCTTGTATTATGATTTTTTAAACATAAATATGTGTTGTTGTGTATAACTACTATTAAATTATTTATTATTTGTGCACATTTTGACTTTTTTTTTTAAATATTCATGTTGTTTATTCTATTACTAAGCAAATTAATTTATTTTTTAAAGGTTTATTCCCTATAGCAATTGCTATTGTATCTGGAGAAGATAATTGGATTTGGTTTTGTGAACAACTTAAAGTGTTTCTTAAAAAGGATTGTAGAAGCTATGTTTTCATTTCTGATCGTAATCCTGTTATTCTTGTTGCTATTCCAAAGATGTTTCCAAATTCAGTTCATGGATCTTGTTGATATCACTTGTCCAACAACTTAAGGGTTGCTTTAAAATCTGTATTTTCCATAACAAATAAGAGGATGTTGTTGGATACGTTTGAAAGAATTGCTTATGCATACAATTTGACTCATTCTAATGCTACATTGAAGAATTTTAGAGATGTTGGTGGATCGACTGTGATAAACTTTTTGAATGGAATTCTGTTTGAGAAGTTTACTAACGTATTTTTCCCTTGTTGTCATTATGGTGAAATGTCATTTAATTGTTCAGAAAGTTTTAACAAGTGGATTTTGGAGGAAAGACATTTTCCAATCACTGCTTGTTTGAATAAAATTAGATTGAAGTTAATGAAACTTATGTTCGATTGTCGTGAAGTTGCTTCTACTTAGAATAGCGTTTTATATCCTATTAATGAAACTCAGTTACAGAATCTACATTTGGAAGAAGCTTCGTGGTTTGTTATCAAATCAAGTGAATATAATTTTGAAGTTTATTCTCCAATCCATCAGTTTGTTGATTTATATAATAGAGTTTGTTCTTGTAACGTGTGGCAAATTAGCGGTTTTCCTTGCACTCATGCCGTTAGATGTATTTTAAGTTGTAAACCATTGAATGTGTGTAACTACATTGAAGCTTATTTCAAAGTTGGTCATTTTCAACTATCTTATTTACATCCAATAAATCCTACCATAAATTATATGGGTGAAAACGTGGCTGTTCAAGATGCAATTATAGCTCCTCCAAAAGGTAGAAGAATGTCTGGTCGTCCATCCTCTTCTAAAAGATTGAAATCTGTAGGTGAATTTACGAAGATTACTAGATGTGTTTGTGCAAGAAGTTGGGTCATAATAAAAGGATGTGTTCTTCAGTAGACAAGTAGATTTTTTTTTTGTAAAAAAAAATAAAAAATTAATCTTGTTTAAATTATAGACAGTGGTGAACTTTTACATGCTGCTTTAAATTTAGTTCAATATTTTAATGTTAATTATGTGTTTTTAACAGTTATTTTTGTTCAGAACTTTTGTGTATACAATTATTCTATATAGTTGGATAGAAGTATGCAATTATTATGTATAGTTGCATAGATGTATGCAATGACATTGAATGTCTGTATCAACTTTGCTAGTATTTTGCATAGATGAATAAATGTATGAAAAAATTCATAGTAGCTACATAAATGTACGAAATTATTCTTGTAAATGGATAATGTATACCAGTATTCTTCAATGCTGCATAGAAGTATGCAACTATTCTCTTTATTTGCATGCAAATATTCAAGATTTAGCGTTTATGCATACTCTAATTTAACTTTCACTATTTTTTCCCTTTTTAACCCTAATTTTTTTAATTTAATCAGCTAATTCTACAGTTTTGAAATCTTAATTTATTCCTAAAATTCTATGAAGTTAAGTTCGTACAGTCAGTATTTAATAAAAAAACAACACCATCATCTGTTGGAGTAATGTTGCAAATATTTTTAGTTACGTCTGGAATTATATTTAATAACATACATATAAGCATGCAAAATATTATGAATAACTGTACACACGAAAGCATCATTTCATAATTTCATGTAAAATTAGAAGAACTTAATTCAGTGCACAAAATAACAAAGTAATTCAGTTTACACACTACATAATCATGTCCACGTAGTTCAAAAAACAAAATAGCAGTCAACATTTTTATAACAAATTTAAACACCTTTTTTTCATTGTAATCACTAGGTTTGTTTTCTTCTAATAGCAGGAACTTCTGTGTCAAGAGATTATCTGCAACCCAAGTATAAAGTTTGCAATTGAGTATTTCGTGAGCAAGCCCCGTGCGTTGTTGATTAATAGCCACAACACCATATATTTCTTGATCTCTAATGATTTCTTTGTCCTCACATCTCTGTTTCATTTTAATAATAAACATGCCACAATCGACACTGCAGAAATTTATAAAACATTATCAATTTGTTTGAATAAATTTATTTGGTATTATAATAAGCGTAGAAATATGTAATCATTCTCAATATCTATGTACCAGTAAATGTATGCAACTTTTCGAAATACCAGCTTGTATGATATTATTTACAAAATCTGCATACCTATATGCTAGTATTCATAGTACATACATATAAACATGCAAAATACTTTTAACTTGCATACAAGCATACAAGTATTGTCATTATCTGCATACAAACAGGAATATATTGCCAATATGTGCATACAAGCATTCAGATATAGTGAATATCTGCATACAAGTGCGCAAAAAACACTTGATAATTTGCATATACGCATGCATATATTAACTATTTTTGTATAGGTCTATGCAAATGAACTGACTTTATTTTCTTATGTACGGCCTTGTTGTGGGCAATTAGCCATTTCAAGTTGTTTGGGTTGCTGAAAATTCTTCTTTTCCGATTTTTTCATCACTCCATTGATGTAAATTCTCTACATAAAAACAAATATATACATGCATATATGTATATATACATATATTTATATATACGTATATATAAATATATAAATGTTGTTAATGGTTTATATACCAACTTGCATATGAAATATTTTCAATTTACTTACAATATCTCTTGCTAATCTTTTCTGATTTCCTTCACAACGTGGTTTATTAAAATTGTAATGAATCTATCTTCTACCGTCTTTAATCTATACGAAAACAAAAAATGTTTGCCATTATGGACAAGAATGAATATTTTGGTGCAAATTTGGAAGCCTTTTTCAAGTGGTTGATCTATGAAGTACTGCAATTGTTCTGATGATTCCTTATTTATAAACGCTGGTAATTGCAGTCATTTTAGTGGCCAAAAGTTATGATAAAAACCGAATTTATGCAAAAAAAATACAAAAAATACTTGTAGAAGCATCTGTTCTGATGCATAAAATTACCGAATGGTTTTTTTTTGAGTTCGTTTGAAACAAAGACGATTATCTATTACAATAAGTAGATTGTAAGTGTTATAGAATGGAGAATTAATTCTAACATTAAAAAATATTACTAGAATTATTTTTACTATATTAGAATTTTAGTGTAGTAATACCTGTCCATCAACAAATCTTCCTACTAATAGATCACCCAACGAAGTTCCTAAAATGCATGTGTCACCTTTGCCATACAAGTAAGCGCTTTTACTAATAATTTATGTAATACAGTAAGATAATTTGTAGAAATATATTAGTATTGATCTAAGCAACTAATCTTAATTATTGCATAAATGTAAGCAATAACTTATAATATTTGCGTACAATTATTCAACATTTACTTCTAATTTCGAAATCTGCATGTATTCAGAATTTTTGAATACAAGTATGAAAAAATAATTTATATCTGCATAGAAGCATGCAAATATTGTCAATATCTACTACAAGAAAGCATATACTCAGAATTCTTGTAGTTGATATCTGCATTTAGGAATGCATATATTGTCAGTATCTGCATACAAGCATGCAAATATATTAGATATCTGCATACAAGCAAACAGATATTGTCAATATCTGCATACCAGTAAGAAAATTTAATACATCTCTGCATACACGTATGCAAATATTTCAAATATATTGCTTTATTTTGAGCAATACTATAATTCAACAAAAAATGAACACAAATTGTGTAAATTTTGGAATACTTTTACCTTAGGCCTGAATGTGTAAAAAATGCTTCTAGTTTCTCGATTTTGCTCTCTTCTAGTTTCTGAACATTTTTAAACTTTCTGATTTTCAGTTTAGCATTTGTACGCATTTCTTCAGATCTTGGTCCTGTCTTATAGTCGTTCACTTCACTATTTCTATCTCTCTCCTTTTTCTTTTTCCTACGACTAAGATAATATCAAATTTATCAACCAGATAAAGTTGGAAATTAAAGTTTAGGAACATTAGTACAATCAAAAAATTATGTTTACCTTTTCTATTTCTTAAATATATATATGTCTTTGTTTTTTTCTCAGCTCTTCCATCTGGTCGTTGTCAAGAACCATTTCCTTCTCATTTTGGTCTTTTAAATTTTCAACATTTTCATTATCACTATTCCTAGTACCATTCTTCTCATGTTCCTTCTCCTTTGAGTTGTCCTGATCCATCTCCTTGTCTTCCTTCTGTTCGTTTTCCTCTCTTTTTCTTCTTTAATTTTTTCTGCACTAGTCTTGTCATTCTCCTTCTCCTTCTGTCCCATCTCATTCACAAAATTCTTCTGTTGTTCCTTCTCCAGGTCCTTAGTTCCATTGTCATTGACTTCAATTTCTTCATCGACTTTTCCATCATCATTTTTATCCTTATTGTCTACTAATAGTATTAAACTGTACTGCTCCTGCTCCTGCTTCTCATTCTTCTTCTTGTTCTGCTTATCTATTTTCTCCAGCTGTTTATCCTGCACTGCATGTTCTCCTCATCTATTTCCTTTTCACTTTCAGTTTCCTCGGTATCTTCATCAATATTCATTTCATCGTGTTCTTGTTCTTCTTCTTCTTCACTTTTATCATTATCCCCACCGTCTGTATCAAACTCACTGTAATAACCCGGAAATCTGAGGAAATTTAAAAAAATTATTTTAGCGAATTTTTATTATTTAAAATGAATTATTTTAAATAATAACGACGGGAAATTTATTTTGAATGGAATTAGAACGTATATATTTATTTGAATCGATGTTTGAATATAAATAATTATTTATAATTATAAAAGGAATTGGAAATGGCGCGGTAGTTCGATAATTCTATTTCAAATTTCAAACGAATGTACAAGATTCAAAATAAACAGGATTTTGGCAAAACCAAAAATATTAGAATCTAATTGATAATATCTTTCCGACGAATCCGAAAAATTGAAATTTCATAGCAGGGATAAAAAGTTACATCCAGTTGAAAATTCAGAATAGTCGCTATGGATTTCTAGCCCTTAAAATGGAAATTTTGCAAACGACCTCGGTTTTCGACGAAACCACTTTTGTTGTATCTGTGATGTCAAGTTATCGCTAGATTCCAAAATTAATAATTTTTCGAATCAATATGTGAGCGTGGCAAAGGAAAACGCGTTTGACCAGTTTTAGTTGATTTTAATCGACTGCAAAATGGCCATTTTTCAAACGGTCTCAGAATTCGATGAAATTAGTTTTGTTAGGACCGTATCGTCAATACGAAGTTAGAAAATATTTTTCGAGAATTTTTTTAGTTAGTATGTAGCCCCAGTAAATTGAAATGCGCGTTCAAATTCAATATACATTGATTATATTTTGATTTGAACGGAAACTAATCTAAATAATTGAATCGGCCTACGAAACATATCCCATTGTGTTCAGAATGGGGGTAATTAGCTATGGACGACAGGCGGTGGGTCTCGTTTGGAGGTCGAAATAAAAAGTTGCTTTTAGGAAATTTTAAAATAATAAAATATATATTATTTATATAAACCCCCCTCTAATTTCTCCTTCCCCGTTCATTATATCAAATAGAAAAAAAAGAAACCTAATCGACCGCCCCCCCCCTATACCTCTGTAGCCGCCGTTCGACACACACCCCTTCTGGATCGAAGACCGACACCCCCCCTCTGGATCGAAGACCGACAACCCCTCTATTGATCGAACCGCAGCCCCCCCCCACCACCTCGCAGTGGCCACCGCGCCCCCTCCATGTACGGCCGTCAACAGCCCCCCTCTCCTACCTTACGCTATAAGTTTCTTTTTCTTATTTATTTTCGTTTATTTTTATGAAATACCTCGTTTTAAAAATCTGATTTAGTTTTATCTACTTGTATAAGGTCTTGATTTTTATTTAAAAAGAATATGGCAATTTTTAATATACATAAAAAGTTAGATCTTTGTTTAGAAAAAATATAGATTTTGAATATAGATAAAGATCGGATTTTTAATGATGAAAAGAGTTGATTTTTATTCATAAAAAGATAAGGCTTTTATGATAGGAAATATGAGATTTTTATTATAGAAAGGAAGAGATTTTTTATAATGCAAACGAAGTGATAAAGTTATGATTTTTATCTAGGAGAAGAAGCAATAAAAATGTGATTTTTATCTAAGTAGAGTTGAAATTAAAAATATAAATTTTATTATATTGCTAGAGAGATAAAAATAGAATTTTTATCTATATAGTAGAGATGTAAAAATAGAATTTTTATCTATATAGTAGCGGTATAAAAATGTGATTTTTATCTATATAGAGAGTATTAAAAATGTGATTTTTATATATATAGCAACAATATAAAAATGTGATTTTTATATATGTAGTGGCTATGGACAATGTAATTGACAAAAGGCGAGCATGACGAAGATTTTTACATATGAAGAGTCGTGGCGTTTGGTTTAGTTAGTCGGTGAGAACTCCTCACTTTTATTTCTATTTCTAGTTCAAATAATACTAGGATGCAGACGGTGCTTAGTAGCACCCGACACCCATCGTCCACAGACCATGGATGACTTGTTTGTTTGATTGCTATGTTGTGAAATTTTGATTGTGTGATGGTGAATGAAATAAAATATTTTATAGTGGAAAATATTTTATAGTTAAAAATATGATTTTTAACGTATATATAAAATAAATATTTATAAACAAATCGGACGATTTGTTTATATACACTGATTTGGCTGATATTGATTGGGACGATAAATTTTACACATCACCCATCTGCACAAATAAAATCTGTGTTTGTTGTTTTGAAACCCCACACGGGTATTGGGATGAGATTTGACGTACACTAATCCCGATTGTGTAGTTGTATGTCAATCGATGGGTTGACAGACTGTGTGAGCGTTAATTATTTATATTTAATGTTTATGCAGTTGTGTGGTGCACTCTGGATGATGGTTGATTATTTATTGCTGCTATTATATACATGTGTTGTATGGAAATCCATATAATAAACGTTATATGGTAATTGATTGGGCCTCATTCCAATATAGAAAATAAATTCATGTGTTGAATAAAATAAACATTCATGTGTTGAATAAAAGCCGTGTTGATTAGATTGGCGCCATTTTGACGTGAACGATATTTATATCGATTTTATTCATTTTTCAATGAATATTGAAAGTGATTTTGAAATTCGAATTAAATTTAATAGATTTGAAATTCGAATTAAATTGAGTAGATTTAATAGATCAAAGCACGGCCTGTGTGGCATAGCTTTATGTAGCGTGGATTCGCAAGCCTCACACCCCGCTTGTGAACCAGAAACGGGAGAGGACCTCAGGGAGGTCATGCATTTCTTTCTAGCTAGAAGTGGCGTCAGTGGTTTTACACGCCCTGACGAGTTTGACTTATGTGGTGTTGCTGTTGCGAGGAGCCTCAGATATATCGGTGACTATGTGGAGCTGATGGAGTCACTCGTTGGCTCATTTACGCCCCAAAGGGCAGGGAAATGCAGTGTTCAGGCATTTTAATCCACATCGGTGGACCGGCCCTGTCGCTCCAAAGGCTTGACTGAGTACTTGCCTGAGGCTCGGGCTAGAAAGTCTCGAATCGGTTGAGGACGATCCCTGGCCTCGGTTCATAGATTGAAATCTAATTTCCAAATACGTGATATTTGCGGTTTTGATTGTAGAGCCTAGTATGGCGACATAGTAGCATGGGATACTATGCCGTCTATGATTGATATTTATGATTGAAGTTGTTTTGACACTTTATACTATAATAGTATCAAAATGATTTGTTTTTAAACGTACCAAGCATGTTTGGCTACTATAAGGGAAAACCCTATCCCCCGGCTTGCGTTGCATTGTGTGATAGGACCTGGGTCTTATAATTGCTTCATTTTTCTTTATTTAGCATTGCGCTGTTGTTTTATGTACTGGTGTTCTTGGGAGGAAACCCGTTCCGTGTTATACGGCGTGGTCCCTTGATTTACCTTACTTTAAAGTAAAGATTCATAACTGTTTTAGTTCTCACACCAGTCACATGACTGACATGGAGTTTATTGTTTTAACCTAAACTCTGGGTGCCCTTATTTTCGACACGGGCAGCTAGTAGTTTTGGTTTTGCATATTTATATTCACAGGATCTTGACTTATAGCTGGAACGATACTCGGAAAGCTCTGTAACCGCGTATTACTTCTAGTTGTGTTTTGTATTATTTTCCGCTGCGATGTATTTAAATGTAATTTAAATCTCTGATAATTTCTGTGTAATATTTATTCATACTCTGTATATTCTTGTAATCTGATAAAATTGTTGTAATAAGCAATGAAATGTTCTTCTGTTTGCATTCGAATTTGTCGTGTTCTCAAAACAATCAGGGGTTTCGAATGGTCTTGGTCGGTTTAGCGACTGATTCGGATCGAACGAAATTCCTGGTCGTTACGCTCGCCATCATTTTTTTAATAACACCATGTTCATCTGTAGCACTTTCTGATGTTGTATCAGTAGTAAGCTCTTATATTCTTATTTTTAACATTGTTTTCTCTTCTATTAACTGCCTATTCTCTTGTTTCAATTTTGTTATCATATCCTTCAATCTTTGTTCCCTTTTTTGTATATTGCTTAATATTTTTCATCTTTTTCAATGGCTTGTTTGAGCAATTTTAATTCTTTCCCTTGCATATCCTGTAAATACAAAAATCCATGACTATTGTTTAATTAATAATATATAAATTTGCATTTTTGTACACAAGTTCATGGAAAACTTCATAAATGTATGCAATTATACAAATTAATCGAATTTAAGTATGTAAATAATCAAAAATATTTTCATACACCCATGGCAACAGTAAAAAATACTTTCATATAATACTGAAATTATATTTAATATTTTGTCAATAAAAATATGCAACATTTCATATTATTTTCATTTAATTAAACAAGTAGTCCGAGCAATGGTACAATATTAAGGAACATGTCTTAATCTACATGACAATAATGCAGATAAACCAAATATCTGCATTTATGTATGCAAAAATTCCAAATATTTTCAAACATTTATTCAGCCATTCAGAAAACCTAATTTGACAAACATATATGATTCATATTTACATAAGACTTACAAATATGCAAACATTGTCAATATTTCAATACTTGTATGCAAATATTGTCAATATCTGCATACAAATAAGTAGATTTGTCAATATCTGCATACAAGCATGCAGATATTGTCAATATCTGCATACAAGAATGCAAATATACTTGTATTTGTATACAAGTATGCAGATATTATTAACATTTGCATATAAATATGCAACTATACTTGATATCTGCATAAAACTACGCAAATATACTTGATAACCACATACAAGTATGAAAATACTGTTCATATCTGCATACAAGTATGCAAAAATTGTGAATATCTGCATTCAAGAATGCAAATATTGTCATTATTTGCATACAAGCATGCAAATAATGTCATACATTTAAACAGGTATTTATATCACTTATTTAACAAATATATATATGTAAGATTTACATGAGACTTACATTGTTGTATTTGATATCCATTAGCATCGATGGCTTTAGCAATTTAATGTCCCGTTTTCCTGCTTGTGGAACTACCTAGTTGTACTCAGGCTTTGATGTTTGGAGAACATAGGTTTTTTGGCAAACCCGCCACTAAAAAACCAAAAAAAGAACAAAACATTAAGCATAACATGAACAATAATTTAATAAAAGTTTAAATGAAAAGTTTGAACATAATACCAAAAATAGTGTCACACAAGCACTTATTTTGCGTAGTGTCTCATAATATTTATCAACTTGACTGAATAGATGGTGATGGACGGTTTTTGACCAAGATATTATATTTAACTTCTTCTTGCAAACACAATACGGTACCAAAGTCCACGGTAAACTATAGTTATTAGTGGATACAAGGAATGTTGCTATTAAGTAGAGAAGCAAAAGCTTAATAGTATCAAAACATGCTACACCTGACTTTAAAATGTCTTTCTATCAATGCTTTATAATCTTCATCATCTTTATCAACCTTTTTTAAGTGCCCACTGGTTTTAATCAAATCTCCTTGTACAGGAGCAACCAACAACTACGCAATATCTTTTTTCGTAAATGTCATAAATAACTCTCCAAATTGAAAGTATTTCGTATTTTTCTTATAACTTTTGATTATCAATTCTAAAGTTCTCGAATTTTTAACATCTTCCGATGGGGAGGTGATGCCATCAATGATCATGTTGATGAATCAATTCAATGACAATTTTCCAAGAAATACAGAATGCTTATGTGTACAAAGACGATCTTTCTTTAATTTCTCCATTAATTCGATGAATGCCTTAAGATTATTCCTACATACATATTCCTTTTTGGGATTCTTCTGTACTTCTTCGATTTTTCCTTCATTCACCACTTGTTGAGATTTAGACGGTTGTTCAGTAATTACTAACACTCACTCTTTTTCAACATCTAATATAGGATCATCTTCCACCATATGTCTCTGTAAAAAGGATTAGAAAGTTAATAATAAAAGGTTTCAAAC
Organism: Allium sativum; assembly: GCA_030737875.1. NCBI lineage: Eukaryota > Viridiplantae > Streptophyta > Magnoliopsida > Asparagales > Amaryllidaceae > Allium > Allium sativum. The sequence goes on from CM060926.1 coordinate 615,035,761, forward strand.
TATTCTAGATATATGCATACTAGTATGCAAGTATTCTGACTAAAGGCACACAAGTGTGCAGGTATTCTGAATAACAATACATAAGTTCGCAAATATTGTTAATACATGCACAAACATGTGCAAATAATATTCATAGTTGCACACAAGTGTGCTACTATTATGAATAGTAGCAAACAAAGCATGTATTTTTAATAATAGCACACAGCTGTTCTACTATATATAATAAATTTACATAAGTGCTCAAATATTAGAGACATAAGCACACAACTGTACAAACATTCGTAATAACATCACAGAATTGTGCAAAAAAACATAAAAAATGCACAGTAGATTGCAGGTATTCTAAATAAATGCACACTAATGCTCATCTATTATGAATTGTTTCCCGCAAGTGTTTAAGCATTCTGAACACATGCACACATGTTTCCAAATATTCATAAAAATTACTTACAATCATGCAAGATGTAACAACCCGAATTCTGACAGATTGATTTTTTTTCTTCAAAATTCCAATCTATCGAAACTCGGGTTGGTTTGCTCTGGTATCCTATAGTAAAGGCAGAGACATAAAATATGTCACAGCCCAGAAAATATCTCACAGCGGAATAAATAAAATATAATATAATCAAAATATAGCCTTACCGTATTAACAATACTGCCTAACCAGTATCTAAGGCTATCATGTCTCTGCCGCAAATCTAACCTGCGATTATGTGATGAGGATGGGGTCAGAACACAAGTTCTGGTGACTAGATTTAAATTATACACTTTGGATAATCCTACACATACTGTTCAATCACATTTTGTAATTTATTAGGCTACTTGGGTTAACAACACTCAAGGATTACACGCACGTCATACCCATTTACTTCCCAGTGGATTAACCTAATATAGTATATATGTAGCTACCCCTCAATACTGAGGTGCACCGCATGGTACCCCACTCGCACGGTCTCCACCGTAATGCCATAGAAATGAACGCAGTCCCTCATCCTACGTCGGGGTGACGTACGGATCTCTACATAACAATATTGCATTTCACATATATCTGTCATTACTATGCTACGTAAGCGTACGGACTGCCATCGTCGATCGAATCAGATTTCATACCGGAGTAATGCCCTCAATTCTACGATACAACACCTAGAGCCAACATGCATGTATCTAGACTGTCCCACATACGTATCTTCAATTGTAGCTCGATGCCTTAATCGCACGTCCTCTAATGTGCACCGAATCCGTGGCAGGGCTATACAAGAAACACAGAACTTGGTCGGGAGCTTTTCCATATCTATACAGGCCTATCTTTAAGAGCCTCTATATACAGATATTCCCACGGTCTATTTTTCGTGGTGGCTATGGCCCTACCTCGGCCCCTCCCACAACTAGTAAAGACTACAATAGCTAAATGACTAGCCCCTAACAAACAATCTATACATCCAGTTGGCGTCTTCCCTCAACCTCTGTACCTCGTTAGTGAAAGGCGATTGGTCTATTGGTTTTAGCTCTAATCTTTTCGTATCCCACTGGCTGCTGATGACGAGTTTCCGACTATCTACTATTCTTATTAGTCATGACCCTTCGCCTCCCCGTTGAGGCGACCGCCAAATCATCTTGGTGTCACCGTGTTACAACATTCTGACTGCAAAGCTACTTTTGTAGTCAAGGCCCACCTACCTGGTAGTTGCGCATAAACCCAACCTCTAAGAGCACAACCTAAACATATGCTACTACATAGAGGACTACCAGGAGCACCTTACGTACCTCAGGAAGCCGCGTGCTAACCCTTCCAATCCTTCGGAGCCGACAAAATAATCAGATGAATGTGCGCTCCTCTCGTGCCTTATAACACCCCAATAATCTACCTCGCTGGGTTATTCACCCTCAAACGTGCGAACTGGTCCAAGCGCCTCACTTTAATTTGTTGTTAGACCCAAAGTCTAAACATTCTTTTACGCGCTTGCCTTGCCTCATCAATTTTCCAATTAACTTGATTATTCCCTTTCATATTGAATTTTTAATCAAGTTACCAAGTTCCTCTTGCTTATTAATTTCAATTATATAACTTAACACATTTAAGTTTATTAATAAGCCGACAACATGTTATTCTCTAGATTGTGGCCCAAGGTCTGTAATCCACAATCCCTTTATTTTCTTGTTTGATTTTATCGTTACAATAATCGTGTTCAACTTAATATGTAATTAAGTATATCTCAATTCACATGTTTTCTTATTTAACATGTCAGTCATTATTTATGATTAAATGTTACTTATTTCATAAGTTTTCCTCATTCTTTCTCATTTAATCATAATTTCATTTTACACCGTTACTACAACTTAACATTTTTTTTACTTATTAACTTAGTTCTCTTAACTAAGGCCCATTAATAAGTTTCTCTACCCATTTATTATGACCTGTGTTATAATTTCCTCTAGCCCCTAGGACAAGTCTAAACATGTTATTCTTATCAACGGGTTTTAGTCTTCCAAGTTTACATATTACTTAACTTATAATTAAGTACATTGTAACAACCCGGATTTCGACAGACCGGATTTTTCAAAATCTAATCCACCGGACCTCGAGTTGGGTGCTCTGGTATCCTGCAGAAAAGACAGAGAGAAAGAAACATGTCAGAGTTCGAAAAGCAGCTCACAGCGGAAGGAATAAAATATAATTTATTCAAAATAGCATTACCTTAATAATAATACTGCCAAGCCAGTAGTCAAGCAATATTATCTCTGTCATGAACCTAACATGCGCATGTTGTGAGGAGGGGGTCAGAACATAAGTTCTGTGTGACTGGACTATAATAAACTCTTGTGTAACCCTACATATACAGTTCAGTTATAATTTGTTGTTTATTAGGTTATTCACAATATTAGCACCCAAGGCCAAACCCATGTCATTCTCGTCCACTTACTAGTAGACTTAACCTAATGCATCGTATATGTAATTTTTCCCCAACTCATATAATCCTTTCCATGTATACATACAGTCCCTTGCCGTATATCGTACGGGCTTTTTCACGTAATTCTATAAAACTTCAACGTAGTGCCACCATTCTTGAAATCGTTTGGACTGCCACCCTTGATCTGGCTAGGTTTCCTTATCATGAACTATCGAGTGTTCAACTAGGATTTATGCCACCTATGTAACACCCCACATCCGTTAGTGTCACTCACAAAGGGAATGCACTAAGTTCTGTGAAGTATTATAGGTAAAAGATGCAGATAAATTACAAGACAGATAAATAAAGCAGCGGAAAAGTGAATAAAACTTTATTTCATTTATAAACGGCTTGTACAAAGATTGTTTTCCAACAACAAAGTATCTATCTTATTTAACAAAATAAAGAAGCATAAATATACAATGTTATTCCCCAATAAAACATTAGCCAGCCATAACAGTGGAAAAGACAGTCCAAAGCAGCACATCAAAGAGTCTTCAATCTTGGAAAGAGTAATAGGTCCATACAAATCTGAGCTATTCCCTCCCTGACTACCTGGGGGGGGGACGGAAGAAAAGAAGACGAAAGAAAACATAGAGTCAGACATAAAGCCTGTTAAGTCTAGTGGTGCTTCGGTATGTAAATAAGAAAATGGACATGACAGGCATAAACTGAAAATGGGAAATTACCATAAACTAAGGCAAAGCGGTTTAGAATCGAAATTACTATCGCACCCCATACTAATCTCTGCACCACCTAACTAGTATCCCAACTAGTCATTTGTATAAAATGATAACGTAATCCCAGTCCCCGTAACTGTGGTTTCCATCAGGCGCACATTTATTTATTACCTAGATTTAATCTTGGGTTTTCTATCGAGCATTCCCTAGATTCAACTAGGGTTTAGGCGACTTGTCTACTACTTCTCGGATTCAGGATTTATGCCACCTAGGTCCACTAGGGATTATGCTACCTATCGAACGATGCCCCCAGTTTAGGACACACTACCTAGAGTGGTATATGTTCCTAGACTTTCCCCACGTAAGTGTCGCGAATCGTTTATCGCTGTCTAGATGCACATGTCCTGAAATGTGTGACCCGAGTCCCGTGGCAGGGCTATTCTAGAAACACGGAACTCGGTCGGGAGCTTTCAGATATCTGCCGATGCAGATGCTAAGGTCTGTTTTTCTACCAGTGGTTATGGTCCCACGTGACCCCTCCCTCAACTAATGAAAGGCAATCCAAGAAAATCAAGCACGAGAACTATACTCTTGCCACCCTATGCCCCACTTTCCTATTGACCAGCGCACCCATAACTAGATAGCAAGTATATGGTATGTTGGGAGTTCTCTGCCTTTCCACATGCGTACTACGATTGACTCAAGATGGTAGGTAGACGTCGAGTCGCTATCACAGGGCTACTGGTCTCATCGAATCACGCTGGTCCATCCTAGTCTTTAGGTTGCCTTAAATTGCAACCAAGGCATACCCTTGGTTCTTCTGACGCAGACCTTAACCTTTGTGAGCCCAGGCGGATCATCTGCAACCTCACATAGGGATACCAAGAGTACCCTCACGTCCCCCGAAGCTACGCGCTTCTAAACCCAGTCTGTTGGAGCCTTTTTCGAAATCGGATAAACGTTTGCTCCTTCTCATGTACTTGTTAAGCGATGACCTACCATATCGGGTTATTCATCTATTATGGACCGGCTCAGTTTTCTTGACTAAGAATTATTACTTAGTTGTTCTCAACTAAGGTTTACCACTTAGTTTCTTTTCCCATAAATCTTGTTAACTAAGGTTTATCACTTAGTTTCTTTAATTGGGGACTTCAACTTAGCTCCCGTTCTCGATTTTTTCTTAACTAGGGTTTACTACTTAGCCCTCTTTCTCATCAAGTTGGATTGGTTAAGTGTCATCAGTCAATTCAAGTTAGCTTAACCCATTCCTTTGTCATATTAAACTGGCTAAGTGTTATCAGTAGTTCATGTCGACTTAACCCTATCACAAACCAAGTTATATTGGTTAAGTATTTCTTATTAATTAACCCTACCCATTCACCTTGTATTGGTTAAGTGTCCCCTAACCTAATCTTGCCCATCTGTTTTAACTAGCATGTTATAATGGTTAAGTGTTCCCTTAGTTAACTTAACCTTAACATCTGTTTAATTAACATGTTCTAATGATTAGGTATTGTCCCTTCATGTTTCAACTTAACCCTGTTCAATTTATCACACTATGATGGTTAAGTGTTCTAAGTTTACTTAACCCTACCCTCTAATCCAGCTAACATATTAAATTGGCTAAGTGTATTTACTTAACCTTACCCACTTATCTAGCTAACGTGTTATAATGGTTAAGTATTCTAAATTTACTTAACCTCACCCACTTATCTAATTATCAGGTTATAACGGTTAAGTGTCCTGAATTTACTTAACCTCACCCTCTAGTCTAATTAGTATGTTAAATTGGTTAAGTATATTAACTTTACTTACCCTCACCTTCTAGTCTAGTTAACATGTTAAATTGGCTAAGTGTTTTCTTAGTTACTTAACCCCTACAAGTCTTGTCTTGTTAACATGTTAAGCTGGTTAAGTGTTTTAGTTAACTTAACCCTACCATCTGTCCTTAGCCTCTTAGAGCACTTGACCACCCACATTAGACATATATTGCTACGGTTACTGGATGTGCCGGTCGGTTCCGGGCAGGTTTACACCGTAGCTCAGTCTAACCTCGGGTCATTATTGGGCTCAATGCTTAACCACCCATATTGGATAGGTATTGTTGTGACTACTGGACAACCGGGCGGGTCCGGGCAGGTTTACATCACAACTCAATCTAACCTCGGGTTAAGCATACTCGTATTTTCTAGATTTACACTTTTTACTTATGTAAATATTTCATGTCTCATGTTTTATTCCAAACTAATGGTACATAATTTATATCATTTATGGCCTTAACCCATTTCATGGTTTTTAGGCCCGCCGACATATTAACATACTTTAATTTAATAGTTAGTCCCAACGTTACCCTCGCTCGATTATTCATATTAATTTTATGAAGATATTGGGCCCGCTAATAGGCCTAATCCATAAACAAAGTAAGGAAGGGAACATAGGTTCAATGAACCTATACCATGGAATTTGGCCTAAACATGGTTATCGATTAGCGTGTGACATAAAGGTGTAACTAGATAAATAAGGTGATCTCGCATAACATAAATCATAACATTGCATAACATGTCACAAACTTGCACATGAATATTGGATCTAGTTAGATAGGTGTCATGTAAATCATAAATTATGGATTACTATAAAGATATAACATGGTATAGCATAATAGGTGTCACATGAAATGGTGTACTTTTAGACTTGTTTAAACATGGTTTTATACACATATGACTAGGCATAATGTCAAATACCAAACTAACATAAAAATGTCCCCTTTTTGACATAACCTAAAGGTGTAAACTACCTTTACATCAAGTAGCCTATTTCAACATGAAGCTAGTATAATTCGTGTAACCAAAAGGTACTTGCGTAAACTCAATTATCACTTGCAAATAAACATAATAATGTATACAAAGGTTTTGAGTCGTGTAGGCATAAAAGGTTTCAACTTGGAATAGGTTTTCATGAGTCTCAACTTAGGCCTAAAAATAATATATGCTAACCATGTTAACGACGTAAGATAAAGATGTCAATTCTAGTTTTTACTACAAACTTGCAAGTGATATTTATTTTCATATACAAATGTCAATAGGTTCGCATCAACCAATTTATGCCATAAACACTCAATACAAAATACGACATAATCAACGCAATACACAGAATTTACATTAATATTTTACAATAGTAAAACCCCAATTTCATTTACATCGAATCACATCGCAATTTCTATTCATATTCAGAAAAGCCACTATACTTACAACGAATGCAGAATCTTGAATTCTGGATTCTGAAACTGAGATGCTCTCCTTTGGGTAGACTAATGTTGCATTGATTAATTTTGATTAAACTTTTATCTTCTTCTTAATTAGATTCGTCTCTAAGCTTTAGTGTTGGCTTGTCTCTAGGCTTTCTAATTGACGACCATTCCTGGTTCCTTTCCAGCAACATGACGGCTTTAGTATTCTATTATTTGTGTGAGTTTAGGGTTAGACTTGAGTTGTATTTATAGAATTTCAATCTAATTAGAGCCGTTGATGAAGCTAGAGTGAATCCAGACCATCCATCTCAAGAGAAGCCAATCAGAAAGTGGCATGTAAGCCCTATTGACTCAGCCAAGCCTCAGAATTCGACTAGACCCTGACCAGGCCGGCCAGGGCCTGACCAGCAGGTCGTTAAGACCTGGGCGCACTTGGCAGGTGCGCCAGGCTAAAATTGTACTAGCGCACTTCCCAAGTTCGCTAGTTCAATTCTGTTCTGGCGCACTTCCCAATTGCGCCAGTGCATTCTGACCCGTTTTCTGGTTTTTCTGCCCAACTTCGTTCGTCCATATCTTCTTCATACGATATCCGTTTTACGCAAACTTGGACTCTATCTCAAGCAGAATTTTGAGACGAATGCAATGGCGTAACCCATTTCCCTTAATTCTTTCATTTAGAATTAATTATACTTTAATTTGTGAAGCCTAATGTTATAGAATTCACGGGGTGTTACAACCTAGGACGACTAGGGATTATGCTACCTATTGAACGTTTTCTAGATTCGATTAGGGTTTATGCCACCTAGGACTACTAGGGATTATGCTACCTGTCGAACAACGCCCTTTTCCCACATATGTATCGCGAATCGTTTCCGATGTCTAGGTGCACATGTACACTATATGTGCGGCCCGAGTCACGTGACAGGGCTAAATCAAGAAATACGGAACTCGGTCAGGAGCTTTAAGTTATCTGTCGATGCAGACGCAAAGGTCTGTTTTTCTACCAGTGGTTATGGTCCCACGTGACCCTCCCTCAACTAATGAAAGGCAATCCAAGAAAATTAAACCCGAGAACTGTACTCCTGCCACCTATACCCCACTTTCCTATTGGCCAGCCTCACCCACAACTAGATAGCAAGTATATGGTCTGTTGGGAGTTCTCTGCCTTTCCGTATACGTACTACGATTGACTGAAGATGGTAGGTAGACGACGAGTGCTATCACAGGGCTAAACAAGATATTTCCGCCTCACGCTGGTCCATCCTAGTCTTTAGGTTGCCTTATACTACAACAAAGGCATACTCTTGGTTCTCCTACCGCAGACATTAACCTCTGTGAGCCCAGGCGGATCATCTGCAACCTCACAGAGGGATACCAAGAGTACCCTCACGTTCCCCGAAGCTACGTGCTTCGTAACCCAGTCCGCTGGAGCCTTTCTCGAAATCAGATAAATGTTCGCTCCTCCTCGTATGTTTTTTAAGAGATGATCTACCATATCGGGTTATTCATCTATTTATGCACTGACTCAGTTTCCTTGACTAAGAATTATTACTTAGTTGTTCTTAACTAAGGTTTACCACTTAGTTTCCTTTCCCGTTAATCTTGTAAACTAAGGTTTACCACTTAGTCCCCTTAACTAAGGATTACAACTTAGTTCACGTTCTCAACCATTTTGTTAACTAAGGTTTACTGCTTAGTTCCTATTAACTAAGACTAGTTACTTAATTATCATTCTCGTTGTTTTACATAGTCAATTCTCGTTACCTTAGACATCAGACCACATATTCTTGCTTTATAATTTAACTTTTTAACTAAGATTTTCCCATGAATTCAAGCATAACTTAGGTTCTCTTTTATTCGGTGATAGCGCATAGGTGTTTTCCCACAGTTCTTGCTTAGCTTACCCCATATTATAGGTTATCCCACCCTTCAGGTCTTACATTACATCTTAGTCATATTCTTTCTCTGTCCCTAGGATAGGTTGACCCCCTAATTAACCCTTCGACTATTTCAACTTCGATTTATAATAGGTAGTTAACATTCCCTATTTCCGTTTTTGGTTAAGTTTTGTTCATATGTTCGAGTCGACTTAACCCCATCTCCTTATAACGTTCATTCACAAGTTTGGTTAAGTGTTGTCTTTGAATTCATGACTTAACCCTACGAATCATGTGCCATTAATTATTAATGCACCACAACCTCTCACATTAGACCTGTTGTTGTGGTCACTGGTTATGCCGGGCGGTTCCGGGAAGAATTACACCAAAACTCAGTCTAACCTCGGGTTTCAAGCGCGATATGACTAATTTCTCACAATAGGACCTATTGTTTACAACCACTGGTTAGGCCGGGCGGTTCCGGGCAGGATTACATCGCAAACTCATCCTAACCTCGAGTTAGCCACGTTTCATGTTTGGTTCATGTCTATTCTAATTGGCATATGTTAAGTTCATAATCATGTCAAAAAATATTAAGTTCATGTTATGCCAATTACCCAACTTACAAGCATGTTCTTATAAATGTTAACTACCAATTCATGCCATGTTCGTGTTCGTTTTAGATGTCAAGTTCATAAGCATATTCTAAATGTCATATTTCAAGTTTCATAATCTTGTCCCTATTTACATTACACAAATCACTCAACCATATTCATGTTCAATGCATTTCAATAGTGCCAAAATTCGAGTATCAAGTTCAATCTAGATGTCAAGTGTCAATTCCCCAAATCCAAGCTTTACCTAAAAACCCCCAATTTATATTCATGCTTGTAATCCCATTAACAGGTTACGTCTATCATTAAATTCATAATTCATATTCATGTAAATTTCATGTTCAAGTTCTAGATGTAAACTTCATGTCAAATTCCAGATGTCAATTCATATCAAGTTTGTGTTCTTATCCAAATTCAAGTTATAATACAGGTTTTATTCTAGAGACATGTGCCCATTAACAAATCCATAAGTCAATTTCATGCTTAAATCAATGATGTCAATTCTATGCCAAAACCCAAATCATGTTCATGCATATAATTCTAAATTTGATTTACGCATTCAGGTATTGTCAATGTTATATTACGCCCAACCCTCTTTGTAATTTATAACCAAACCCTCCAGTTCATGTCATAGCCCAAAACCGAGCGTTTCCCTTTTTCGCTTGCAATAATCATTCAATCGTATTTATTTTATGACAGATCTAGGCTCGAGATAGCCTAGCTATTAAAAATCAAAAAGGGAAAGAATAAAAGGAGGCACATAATCGTAGGCATAATAATTAAAATCGAGCACATGATAATATTAAACATTATGGATTCAATAATTTCATTTCATGTTTACATAGGGAATGTTTGAACGATAAATAATAATTTTACACAAAAAGTGCATTATAACTCCACTCACAGTGTTTGTCATCTTCAAAATGTAGATCCTCGATTGCCCCTTTGATTTATGAATTGGATTAATCCTTGAACTGATTTCCGCCTTTCCCTTTTTTGTTGCTTTTGATTCATCTTTGATTGATTTCATGTCCAATTCAATTTATTTTTGATTTCATATGCGGCGTAGGTTGCAGATCTGAATTCCTTCTCTTTGCACAGTGATTTAGATCTAAGCCCCTTTTCTTTTTATTCATGGTTGTAGTAATTCTAGATCTCATTCTTTTTAATTTTAAGAATAGATGTAGTAGAGAAAAGAGAGAAGAATAGATCTAAGATTTATTTATATCAATAGCTTGAGGAGGAAGAAGAAATCAAGTAAGAAGAGAGCCACTACCTTGCCATGAATTGTTGTGGAGTTTACAATGAGCCTAGGATGTTTATATAGGTGTTAGACCAACGTACCAGGGCCAAAAACTCATCCAGGTGCTCACAAAAGAACCTGGACAGCTTCTGGGGCGAATTTCCCGCTTCTGGACCAAAATTCCCGCTCCAGGTCGCTACAGGTTGACCTCCCCAAGGGGGGGTCGACACCATGGTTGACCTCCCCCCTGGGAGGTCGACCTGGTCATTTTTTTTTCTGTTCTGGGCTGGGCTGTTTTCTGATTTTTTGCTGAAACTTCGGGAGGTCATAACTCCTTCATACAGACTCCGATTTTCGAAAACTCTGACTCTATTTCACGTAAAATTTCGAGAGGAATGCAATGGTGATGTCCATTTTACTTAATTACTGATATTTAAATTAAATATCCTTATTTTACTATCTTCTCCATTACACACACTATTATCAAATTAATTTTTCTTCTCTTCCATGTATTAATCAATTCTCATTATACATCACCATTATTTACCTATATAAGCATATTTTCATAAATTTTATTTCATTTTTAATTATATTAAAAATGCTGGGTGTTACATTCTCCCACCCTTAAAGAATTTCGTCCTCGAAATTCGATAAGAGTAAAATAGATAATCCCTCGCAACATCCAATTAGTGTTCATCCAATTGTTGCAACAATGTGCACATGTGCAAAGTGAAGTACATTATAGTAAAGCATGTATGCCTAATTTGGATCCACCTATATGTATGCAAACTTTAAAAAAACTTTTCAAAACATGATGCTCACATCCTAAATATACTTGCAGTTCTATATGGATGCAATATTTTTGAAAAATCAAAACATTTTCCATTCAAATTTTCCCATACTATTATAGAATAAGAGCATAGTTCATCCAATTTTCGCATCCAAAACCCTACCAACCATCTTTTAATTCGAGATTTAGAAAAATCTAATTTTCCAAATTCGGTTTCTTATGTTACGAAAAGGTATAAAATGGAAAAATTCACATCCTCCATTTTTCTTTTCTAATTGTACTTGTATTTTTATATAACTATTCTATTAAGATTTCCTATTTTCTTATCCAAGCACAACCACATAAGAAAATTTCTTTCTCGTATTTTCGACTTTATCTTGAAAAATTTCATATTTATTCATCTTTTTCTTGAGATTTTCATTTTCTTTCCCCCGTCTTGTTTTGTTGCTTTACTGAATTTATTGTTTTCTTATTAGTTAGGCTATTCTTTAGCTTATTTGGCTTAGTCCAGTTTCTCAATTTTATATTATTTATTTATCTTTTCAAATAAGCTTTTCCGTTTTCTAGTCAAACAGTATCCTACACAGCTACAACTATGGGCCAAGGATCTTAAGACTTTATTACCTCTGACAATCGCGAGTCCACCTAACAGGGTCTATATAATTGCTTGCCCTTCATCACCTAGTAGTCACTACTAGTCCATGCTGTGTATTACTAGCTTATCCTTTTCTAGGTATCAATGCTTATGCATTCTACGGGAAATTTGTTTACCTAAATTTTTTTTATAACAATAATCAAAATTTAATAGAATAGAGATTTCAAAAACTCCTTTAACAAAATACAACATTTTCCTTTCAAGATTTTCATATATGAGAACTAGTGAGCTATATATATATACGCTCCTTTTCATGAGAGAATTCTTTCAAAACAAGAAATCGTTATTTTACATAATATACCCCACTTTATTTTAAAACCTAATATGCACTTTTCAAACATCAAGATACTTTTAAGATCATAACTCAGAAAATACCACAAACTCTTTTACAAATTCAAGTTCTTAAAAGTTTATTATTGGATCAGACTCAAAGCGGGTTTTCCACTCAACTAGGCTTTCCTAGGTACTTTTACAAATTCAATTTTCTCGACTATATATATTCCTAATCCATTTTAACACTTTAACCTTTTTTCTACTTTCTAAGGTTTTACTTCTAGACCCACTACTCTGAAATACTAATATTTCAATTTCCATTCTATGGGATACTTTCTAGCTCCAGGTCATATTGTACACTTTCCCAATCACCTAATTGTTTCCAAAATTTCTATGTCCATGCCTTTAGGGTACATACCAATATCCCAACTCTTTACATGTCTAGTGGCTACTATATGGATTTAGGTTTATATATATAATATATTTATATTTTAGAAAATACAAATACGTTCACTCATTATCACCCTAAGACCACTAAACCGAAGCTCTGATACCAGATGTAACAACCCGGGTTTCGATAGACCGAATTTTTCAAAATCCAATCCATCAGACCCCGAGTTGGGTGTTCTGGTATCCTGCAGAAAAGACAGAGAGAAAGAAACATGTCAGAGTTCGAAAAGCAGCTCACAGCGGAAGGAATAAAATATAATTTATTCAAAATAGCATTACCTTAATAATAATACAGCCAAGCCAGTAGTCAAGCAATACAATCTCTGTCATGAACCTAACCTACGCATGTTGTGAGGTGGGGGTCAGAACATAAGTTCTGTGTGACTGGACTATAATAAACTCTTGTGTAACCCTACATATACCGTTCAGTTATAATTTGTTGTTTATTAGGTTATTCACAATATTAGCACCCAAGGCCAAACCCATGTCATTCTCGTCCACTTACTAGTAGACTTAACCTAATACATCGTATATGTAATTTTTGCCCAACTCGTATAATCCTTTCCATGTATACGTACAGTCCCTTGCCGTATATCGTACGGGCTTTATCACATAATTCTATACTACTTCAACGTAGTGCCACCATTCTTGAAATCGCTTGGACTACCACCCTTGATCTGGCTAGGTTTCCTTATCATGAACTATCGAGTGTTCAACCAGGATTTATGCCACCTAGGACCACTAGGGGTTATACTACCTATTGAATGTTTTCTAGATTCGATTAGGGTTTATGCCACCTAGGACTACTAGGGATTATGCTACCTGTCGAACAACGCCCTTTTGCCACGTATGTATCGCGAATCGTTTCCGATGTCTAGGTGCACATGTACACTGTATGTGCGGCCCGAGTCCCGTGACAGGGCTAAATCAAGAAATACGGAACTCGGTCGGGAGCTTTAAGTTATCTGCCGATGCAGATGCTAAGGTCTGTTTTCTACCCGTGGTTATGGTCCCACGTGACCCCTCCCTCAACTAATGAAAGGAAATCCAAGAAAATCAAGCACGAGAACGTACTCCTGCCACCTATGCCCCACTTTCCTATTGGCCAGCCTCACCCACAACTAGATAGCAAGTATATGGTCTGTTGGGAGTTCTCTGCCTTTCCGTATACATACTATGATTGACTGAAGATGGTAGGTAAACGACGAGTGCTATCACAGGGCTAAACAAGATATCTCCGCCTCACGCTGATTCATCCTAGTCTTTAGGTTGCCTTATATTGCAACCAAGGCATACTCTTGGTTCTCCTACCGCAGAGCTTAACCTCTATGAGCCCAGGCGGATCATCTGCAACCTCACAGAGGGATACCAAGAGTACCCTCACGTTCCCCGAAGCTACGTGCTTCATAACCCAGTCCGCTGGAGCCTTTCTCGAAATCAGATAAACGTTCGCTCCTCCTCGTGTGTTTGTTAAGCGATGATCTACCGTATCGGGTTATTCATCTATTTATGGACCGGCTCAGTTTCCTTGACTAAGAATTATTACTTAGTTGTTCTTAACTAAGGTTTACCACTTAGTTTCCTTTCCCGTTAATCTTGTTAACTAAGGTTTACCACTTAGTTTCCTTTCCCGTTAATCTTGTTAACTAAGGTTTACCACTTAGTCCCCTTAACTAAGGATTACAACTTATTTCCCGTTCTCAACCGTTTTCTTAACTAAGGTTTACTGCTTAGTTCGTATTAACTAAGGCTTGTTACTTAGTTGTCATTCTCGTTGTTTTACTTAGTCAATTCTCGTTACCTTAGACATCAGACCACATATTCTCGCTTTATAATTCAACTTGTTGACTAGGGTTTTCCCATGAATTCAAGCATAACTTAAGTTCTCTTTTATTCGGTGATAGCGCATAGGTGTTTTCCCACAGTTCTTGCTTAGCTTACCCCATATTATAGGTTATCCCACCCTTCAGGTCTTACATTACATCTTAAGTCAAAGTCTTTCTCTGTCCCTAGGACAGGTTTACCCCATAATAAACCCTTCAACTATTTCAACTTCGATTTACAATAGGTAGTTAACATTCCATATTTCCGTTTTTGGTTAAGTTTTGTTCATATGTTCGTGTCGACTTAACCCCATCTCCTTTTAACGTTCATTCACAAATTTGGTTAAGTGTTGTCTTTGAATTCATGACTTAACCGTACAAATCATGTGCCATTAATTATTAATGCACCACAAACTCTCACATTAGACCTATTGTTGAGGTCACTGGTTATGCCGGGCGGTTCCGGGCAGAATTACACCACAACTCAGTCTAACCTCGGGTTTCAAGCGTGATATTACTAACTTCTCACATTAGGACCTATTGTTTGCAACCACTGGTTAGGCCGGGCGGTTCCGGGCAGGATTACATCGCAAACTCATCCTAACCTCGAGTTAGCCACATTTCATGTTTGGTTCATGTATATTCTAATTGGCATATGTCAAGTTCATAATCATGTCAAAAAATATTAAGTTCATGTTATGCCAATTACCCAACTTACAAGCATGTTCTTATAAATGTCAACTACCAATTCATGCCATGTTCGTGTTCGTTTTAGATGTCAAGTTCATAAGCATATTCTAAATGTCATATTTCAAGTTTCATAATCTTGTCCCTATTTACATTACACAAATTACTCAACCATATTCATGTTCAATGCATTTCAATAGTACCAAAATTCGAGTATCAAGTTCAATCTAGATGTCAAGTGTCAATTCCCCAAATCCAAGCTTTACCTAAAAACCCCCAATTTATATTCATGCTTGTAATCCCATTAACAGGTTACGTCTATCATTAAATTCATAATTCATATTCATGTCAATTTCATGTTCAAGTTCTAGATGTAAACTTCATGTCAAATTCCAGATGTCAATTCATATCAAGTTTGTGTTCTTATCCAAATTCAAGTTATAATACAGGTTTTATTCTAGAGACATGTGCCCATTAACAAATCCATAAGTCAATTTCATGCTTAAATCAATGATGTTAATTCTACGCCAAACCCCAAATCATGTTCATGCGAATAATTCAAAATTTGATTTACGCATTCAGGTTTTGTCAATGTTATATTACGCCCAACCCTCTTTGTAATTTATAACCAAACCCTCCAGTTCATGTCATAGCCCAAAACCGAGCGTTTCCCTTTTTCGCTTGCAATAATCATTCAATCGTATTTATTTTATGATAGATCTAGGCTCGAGATAGCCTAGCTATTAAAAATCAAAAAGGGAAAGAATAAAAGGAGGCACATAATCGTAGGCATAATAATTAAAATCGAGCACATGATAATATTAAACATTATGGATTCAATAATTTCATTTCATGTTTACATAGGGAATGTTTGAACGATAAATAATAATTTTACACAAAAAGTGCATTATAACTCCACTCGCAGTTTTTGTCATCTTCAAAATGTAGATCCTCGATTGCCCCTTTGATTTATGAATTGGATTAATCCTTGAACCGATTTCCCCCCTTTCCCTTTTTTGTTGCTTTTGATTCATATTTGATTGATTTCATGTCCAATTCAATTTATCTTTGATTTCATTTGCGGCGTAGGTTGCAGATCTAAATTCCTTCTCTTTGCGCAGTGATTTAGATCTAAGCCTCTTTTCTTTTTATTCATGGTTGTAGTAATTCTAGATCTCATTCTTTTTAATTTTAAGAATAGATGTTGTAGAGAAAAGAGAGAAGAATAGATCTAAGATTTATGTAACAACCCGGAAATCTGGGCCAGTTTAAAATTTTTATTTTGGCAATTTTAGCGAATTTTGATTATTTAAAATGAATGATTTTAAATAATAACGACGAGAAAATTATTTTGAATATAATTCGAACGTATATATTCTTTTGAATCGACGATAGAATATAAATATTTATTTATATTTATAAATGGAATTGAATATGGCGCGGTAGTTCGATAATTCGATTTCAAACTTCAATTGAATGTACCGGGTGCAAAATAAACCGTATTTTAATGAAACCAAAAATAATAGGATCTAATTGATGATATCTTTCCAACGAATCCGAAAAATCGAAATTTCATAGCGGGGATCAAAAGATATGTCCAGTTGAAAAGTATGAATAGTCGCTATAGAATTCAGGCCCTTAAAAATGGGAATTTTGCAAACGACCTCGGATTTCGACGAAACCACTTTTGTTAGATCCGTGATGTCAAGTTATTGCTAGGTTTCAAATTTCATAATTTTTCGAATCAATATGTGAGCGTGGCGAAGGAAAACGTGTTTAACCAGTTTTAGTTGATTTTAATTGACTGGAAAATAGCCATTTTTCAAACGGTATCGGAATTTGACGAAGTTAGTTTTGTTAGGACCGTATCGTTAATACGAAGCTAGAAATTATTTTTCGGGAATTTTTCTAATTAGTATGTGGGCCCGGTAAATTGAAATGTACGTTTAAAATTGAATATATAGAGTTATATTTGAATTTCAACGGAAACTAATTGTAATGGCCGAATTTGCTTACTAGACATATCCCAATGTGTTCGGAATGGGGGTAATTAGCTATGGACGACAGGCGGTGGGTCTCATTTCGAGTTCGAAATAAAAAGTTGCATTCTGGAATTTAAAACTGAATAAAATATAATTATATTTATATAACCCCTTACCTCACTCCCCTCACTTTTCTGGTCAGCGCTCAAATAAAAAAATAAAAAATAAAAAGGGGAAAAAGGGGGGAGAATCGCCATCTCCCCCAGGCGATCCATCGCCATCGATGCCGCGCAGGCGGAGAAACCTCCCCCTCCTCCTTCCTCGATCCACGCACCCTCCTCCACCCTCTTCCAACAATAAAACCGCCCCTAGCCTCGAGCACACGACCGCCATCGACGAGACAGATCAGCCCTGAGCCGCCGCCCTGCCATCCGCCTCCCACTTCCACTCCGACCCCTCCAGCGCCAACCTCCGCCTGCTCCTCCTCCACGTGACCCCTTTTCTTCTACCGCAACTCCTCTTCCCCCTCCGGACGCTCGACTCCAGCCCCCTCCACTTGCGATGGCACCAGTGAACACCCCCTCTTCAAGCGCAGACAACCTTCTCCACTCGAAATGTGGTGAGCTTAATTCCTTTATTTTATTTACAGTAAATTTGTTTCAGTTTTTAATTATAAGGCTCGATCTTTAAATAGACGATTAGAGAATAAACAAAGACATGTTTTTTTATTTGAAAGACATAATTTTTAATTATTTTAAAGCAAAGATTTTTAGCATACGTTAGAAATATTTCTAAGAAGACAAAGGTTTGATTTTTATCATATGGAGAATATGAAGTTAGAATTATAAAAATACGACTTTTATGATTTCTTCATTTAGCTAAAGATGAGATCTTTATAGGTTTATCATTAGAATAAAAATTCGATTTTTAAATATGATAGCAAGATAAAAATTTGATTTTTATAGTGAGGTAGTGGAAGTAAAAATTCGATTTTTATATTTTGAATAGCGAAGTAAAAATTCGATTTTTATATATTGAATAGCGAAGTAAAAATTCGATATTTATATATTGAATAGCGAAGTAAAAATTTGATTTTTATATATTGAATAGCAAAGTAAAAATTCGATTTTTATATATTGAATAGCAAAGTAAAAAATTTGATTTTTATATATTGAATAGCGGTATACAAATGTGATTTTTATATATGTAGTGAAAGCGGACAACGAAAGTGACAAAAGGCGAAAAGGTGTAGATTTCCTACATTTGAAGTTTCGTGGAGTTAGGATAGCTTTGGTGAGAACTTCTCACTCTTTAATTTATTTCTAGTTAAAATATATACTAGGATGTAGACGGTGTTTAGTAGCACCCGACACCCGTCGTCCACAGACCATGGACGGCTTGTATGCTTGTTTGTTTGATTTTGATGTGTAGTTGATTGTGTGATGTGATGTGAAATGAAATAAAATATTTATATAGTTCAAATAAAATATTTTATAATGGAAAATATTTTATAGTTAAAAATAGAATTTTTAACGTGTATATGAAATGAAATAAAAATAAACAAATCGGACGATTTGTTTATATACACACATTTGACTGATATTGATTGGGACGATAAATTTCACACATCGCCCAATTGCACAAATAAAATCTGTGTTTGACTGTTTGAAACCCCACACGGGTATTGGGATGATATTTGACGTACACTAATCCCGATTGTTTAGTTGTATGTCGATCGATTGATTGACAGACTGCTATGAGCGTTAAATATTTATATTTAATGCTTATACAGTGTAGAATGCACTTTGGATGATGGTTGATTATTCATCGTTGTTATTGTATACATGTGTTGTAAAAAAAAATCCATAAACATTATATGGTAATTGATTGGGCCTCATTCCAGTTTTGAAATAGAAATATTTGAAATAGAATATTTGAATAGAAATATATGAAAATAGAATATTTGAATAGAAATATTTGAAAATAGAAATATTTGAAAATAGAATATTTGAATAGAAATATTTGAAATAGAATATTTGAAACAGAATATTTGAATAGAAATATTTGAAAAAGAAATATATGAAAAAGAAATATTTGAAATAGAAATATTTGAAATAGAATATTTGGAAATAGGAATATATGAAGTCGTATTGATTAGATTGACGCCATTTTGACATGAACGATATTTATATCGATTTTATTCATTTTATAATGAATATCGAAAGTGATTTCAAAATCTGATTTTTTGAAAAGAATTGAAATTCAAATTGAAATTGAATATAAATGAATTCGAATTGAAATTGAATATAAATGAATTCGAATTGAAATTGAATATAAATGAATTCGAATTGAAATTGAATATAAATGAATTCGAATTGAAATTGAATTGAAATCGATTTGAAATGAATTTAAAATGAATTTATATTGGAATATTCAATTTTGATTTGAAATTGAATATGAAGTTGAAACCGTTTTGAAAATGAATTTAAAACGATTTATAAAGCACGTTTTGAATTGAAATCGTCGAAGTATATATTATATATATATATATATATTATATATATATAATATAACGGCCTGAATAGAACGCGCCGCGCCGCGGCAGTTCGCGAGTTTCGACCATTGACTTCGAATGGATATTGCGGGAGATCCGACCGTCGGATTCTCCTTAAACCGGAACCGTTGGGTTCGTATCGAAAAGAGGTTTCTAACGAATGTGAGAAATTAGAAATCTAACGGTTGGATTAGGAATTATGTCCAAATCAAATTTGAAAAAGGTCGCTGTAAATGCAGTTCGATGGCCGTTGATGGAAATCGACTGTACGAGCCTGGATAAAATTATTAAAAATAGTAATAATTTGTGTTAAATCATAAGAAATGATTTGGGAAGAATTGGGATGAAAAATCCATATTTGAAAAGATAAAAATAGATTTTTATCGAAATGAACTAGTTTTGAACTAGAATAGTAATTTATTTATTTTTAAAAATAAATGAAGTGAGTTTGAAATGGTTTTGAAATATAACCAGAATTTCCAATAATTGAATTGGAATGGATTTGAATCGAAATTGTCTTTGGAATATTTCGATGTTGGATTTCGTGATCATACAGATGTTGTTATGGAAATTTGAAAGATATGTATATATATCGTTATTTCCAATACGATATTTGTTGGTTGTGGAATTTGATATTGAATATAAGCCGGTATATTTTCTATTCAGAGCCTCGTATTTAATATCAAATGTGATTTGGGTTTGTTGTGAATGGTGTCTTTATTAACACTGTTCTTGAACCCAGTTGAGAAAAGATTAAATCTTTTTATTTAGATTTAATGAAGTGTACCAATTAAATACTATTTAATTGGAATTGAACTGGTATTGATTTCTGGGTTTATTGTGAACAGTGTTTTAAATAACACTTGTTCTTTAACCCGATAATTAATGAATGTGATTTTGGGTTTATCGTGGACCGTGTCTTAAAATGACACTGATTCTTTAACCCAGTTAAAGATTAAAACTAAGTGGAGTTTTAATGAATCTTTAATTAGATTGAAAAGATCGAGAATGGAGTATCACCAGTTTTGCTCCAGGCGATAGTTAAATCTTTAATTAGATTTGAACGTGAAATGGCAATTGAATTTACCGATAACACCGTGGTGTTAGATATGAAGTATAACCAGTTTTACTTCATGGGATGAATAGGTTGGGATTGGGAAATTAAAACAAATGATTACTTCGGTAAGGTTCGTTAATCCCGACTAGTTGAATCGAAATTCAAAAGAAGATTAAAGAATAAATTCAAGGGATTTATCTTTGATAAAATTAATGGGAACCTTTCCCTATGAATGTGAAATTTAGAAACTAACTGTCGGTTAGCTAAGCAGAAGGGCTTTCTGGATATTGATTTGATGTTGGTTTCGGCCTTCAGGGTTAATATTTGGGGAATTATTCTCTTGATTAATTTACGATTAGTGACTGATGAATTGGAATGAGGCGTATGTTGTGTTTGTGTAACACTTATTTATTATATACGCGAGTTATTCGGAAAGACCGGGTTTATCCCATTCTGAGTAACTGTTACGACGATAAGTCGAAGATGAAGACGGTGGTTGAAGACCGGAGGTCTTCACGCCGTTTGGGTGATTACTGATGATCTTGATTGGGCTGTACACCCAAGAAGATGGAAACAGTTGGTGATCGTCCAGACGTACTTGGAGATCAATGGATATGAGGGGTACTAGGTGCCTCCGGTTTCGTTCAGACCAAGAACGAACTTGTAAATGGACTGTGTGTCTGACATTGGATTTTAGTCTGTGTGATTGATTTCTATTAAATATATATCTATTTGGCGGCGGAGAATTTATTCTCTTGCTTAACGCCCTTCTCTGAGACGTACGAGCTCAGGGGTTATATACTGATGGATATCAAACGCATAGAGTGAATTGCCTGTGTGGCATGCCTAAGTGGCAATTGATCAAGGCTTCTGTTGAAAAGCAAAGTTTTGTGGTGATGATCAAAGCACGGCCTGTGTGGCATTGCTTTGTGTAACGTGAATTCGCGAGCCTCACACCCCGGTTGTGAACCAAAAACGGGAGAGGACATCAGGGAGGGCATGCGTTTCCTTCTAGCTAGGGTGGTGTCAGTGACCTACCAGCCTTGACATTTATATACTTTTCACCTGTGTGTTTGTTGCTGTTGCGAGGCGCCTCGGTTTGATCGGACGATCCAGGTCCGATGGAGCCATTCGTTGGCTCATTTACGCCCCAAAGGGCGGGGAAACGTAGTGTTCAGGCATAATAATCCACATCGGTGGACCGGCCCTGACGATCCAAGGGGCAGTTGCGGCTGTTCCTGAGACACGAGCTAGAGCGTCTCGAATCGGTTGAGGACTATCTTTTGCCTCGGTTCATAGATGGAAATCCAATTTCCAAATACATGACATTTGCGGTTGTAGAACTAGAATGGCGACATGATATATGGTACCCATGCCGCCTATGATTGATACTTATGATTTGAAGTTGTTTTATACACTATGCACTGATAATAGTATCAAATGATTTGTTTTAGAACGTATCAAGCATTATTTGGCTATTATAAGGGAAAACCCTATCCCCCGGCTTGCGTTGCATTGTGTGATAGGACCTGGGTCTTATTACAGCTTCATTTTTCCTTATTTAGCATTGCGCCGTTTGTTTATGCACTGGTGTTCTTGGGAGGAAACCCGTTCCGTGTTATACGGTGTGGTCCCTTGATTTGCCTAACTTTCAAAATAAAGATTAATAATTGTTTTAGTTCTCACACCAGTCTCATGACTGACCTGGAGTTTATTGTTTTGACCTAAACTCTGGGTGCCCCTATTTTGACACGGGCAGCTAGTGGTTTTGGTTTTTGCAGATTTATATTCACAGGATCCTGGTTTACAGCTGGAACGATATCCGGAATGCTTTTTATCCGTATATCTCATTCTAGTTGTGTATTGTATTATTTTCTGCTGCTATGTAATGTATTGTAATCTCTGATATTTTTTTGTGTAATATTTATTCATTTCTACTCTGTATATTCTTGTATTCTGATGAATTGTTGTAATATACAAGGAAATGTTCTCCCGTCCGCGTTCTATTTTGTCGTGTTCTCAGAACGATCAGGCGTTTCGAACGGTCTAGATCGGTTTAGCGACAGATTCGGATTGAGCGAAACCTTTTCGTCACATTTGGTATCAGAGCCTTGGTTTACAAAGCTCAGAGAACAAGGCACATTAGAACCATACGAAAGAATTCATCAGATGTTGGATTAGTAATATCCAATGAGAATAACTCGTTAGAGATGGGATCGGAAGTATCCTAGAACGAGTGTGAAGAGTATATTTTTAAATGAAAACAAGTTTGTTTTGAAAATTTAAATCAACTATTCGTATTTGATTATTTATTTTAAATTGAATTGGACAATCCGATATATAAAGATTTCGCATATGCGTCTTGCAAACGTGTATTCGAAGTTTTAATATACTGAATAGTTATAGAATCATACTCTAGTGCCAGGGGATAATTCTGGTGACGGGGCACCATCGCCAGTATTTATTTTCGAGTTCGAAAGTGAGATTTCTATATATTTCCAATTGACTGGTGTGAAAACCGGAACTAGATAGGGCTTATTGTTGTGATTTGGCATCAAAAATATGATTTTTGACTATATATCAAAGTTATGCATTTGAAATGATAACCAACTAATTGATTGATGTTTGTATTGTTTAGTTATTTGTTTGAAATTTTGAACCATTACGCCTAATAGAATCAAATAGTAAATTGTATTGAAAATTGGTCGCATTTGCTTGCATATACATGTACTTACATTGAACAGGTCATAGCAAGGAGGCTAGAGCAGAGAATAAAATTTGTTTGCCCGACAAATAGGTACATGTTTACAATAATTTACTGTTCTGTTTGGGTGATG
The DNA here is from genome assembly GCA_030737875.1 of Allium sativum. Taxonomy (NCBI): domain Eukaryota; kingdom Viridiplantae; phylum Streptophyta; class Magnoliopsida; order Asparagales; family Amaryllidaceae; genus Allium; species Allium sativum. The sequence goes on from CM060926.1 coordinate 615,059,478, forward strand.
ATGATTTTATGAGCTGATTGGCTTTTTCTTTTTCTTTTTGAGATCAGAGGGCCTGTATGGCAATTTCGGGATTTTCCCTGCTCCCGGTGCAGGGGAGGTTAAGGCGAAATTTTTCGAAAATTTAGGGTGTTAGCCAAATTTTTGAGAAATTTGAAAAGTTCTTAGAAACTGAAAAGTTGAAGAACTTAAGCCGTAGTGAAAACAATGAAAGTTGAGTTGATTAGTTAAACAACCTTCAGCTTTGTTCCTTTTCGGGGATGAAAAGTTTTAAGTGGGGGAGATTGTAACAACCCGGAAATCCGGGCCAGTTTAAAATTTTTATTTTGGCAATTTTGGCGAATTTTGATTATTTAAAATGAATTATTTTAAATAATAACGATGAGAAATTTATTTTGAATATAATTCGAACGTATATATTCGTTTGAATCGACGATAGAATATAAATATTTATTTATATTTATAAAAGGAATTGAATATGGCGCGGTAGTTCGATAATTCGGTTTCAAACTTCAATTGAATGTACCGGTTGCAAAATAAATCGGATTTTAGTGAAACCAAAAATAATAGGATCTAATTGATGATATCTTTCCAACGAATCCTAAAAATCGAAATTTCATAGCGGGGATCAAAAGATATGTCCAGTTGAAAAGTCTGAATAGTCGCTATAGAATTCAGGCCCTTAAAAATAGGAATTTTGCAAACGACCTCGGATTTCGACGAAACCACTTTTGTTAGATCTGTGATGTCAAGTTATTGCTTGGTTTCAAATTTCATAATTTTTCGAATAATATGTGAGCGTGGCGAAGGAAAACGCGTTTGACCAGTTTCAGTTGATTTTAATTGACTGGAAAATGGACATTTTTCAAACGGTCTTAGAATTTGACGAAATTAGTTTTGTTAGGACCGTATCGTTAATACGAAGCTAGAAATTATTTTTAGGGAATTTTTCTAATTAGTATGTGGGCCCTATAAATTGAAATGTACGTTTAAAATTGAATGTATAGAGTTATATTTGAATTTCAACGGAAACTGATCGTAATGGCCGAATTGGCTTACCAGACATATCCCAATGTGTTCGGAATGGGGGTAATTAGCTATGGAAGACAGGCGGTTGGTCTCATTTCGAGTTCGAAATACGAAGTTGCATTCTGGATTTTAAAACTGAATAAAATATAATTATATTAATATAACCCCTTACCTCTCTCCCCTCACTTTTCTGGTCAGCGCTCAAATAAAAAAAAAAGGGAAAAAGGGGGGAGAATCGCCATCTCCTCCAGGCGATCCATCGCCATCGATGCCGCGCAGGCGGAGAAACCTCCCCCTCCTCCTTCCTCGATCCACGCACCCTCCTCCACCCTCTTCCAACAATAAAACCGACCCTAGCCTCGAGCACATGACCGCCATCGACGAGACAGATCAGCCCGGAGCCGCCGCCCTGCCATCCGCCTCCCCCTTCTACTCCGACCCCTCCAGCACCAACCTCCGCCTGCTCCTCCTCCGCGTGACCCCTTTTCTTCTACCGCAACTCCTCTTCCCCCTCCGGACGCTCGACTCCAGCCCCCTCCACTTGCGATGGCACCAGTGAACACCCCCCTCTTCAAGCGCAGACAACCTTCACCACTCGAAATGTGGTGAGTTTAATTCCTTTATTTTATTTACAGTGAATTTGTTTCAGTTTTTAATTATAAGGCTCGATCTTTAAACAAACGATTAGAGAATAAACAAAGACATGGTTTTTTATTTGAAAGACATAATTTTTAATTATTTTAAAGCAAAGATTTTTAGCATACGTTAGAAATATTTCAAAGAAGACAAAGGTTTGATTTTTATCATATGGAGAATATGAAGTTAGAATTATAAAAATACGACTTTTATGATTTCTTCATTTAGCTAAAGATGAGATCTTTATAGGTTTATCATTAGAATAAAAATTCGTTTTTTAAATATGATAGCAAGATAAAAAAATTATTTTTATAGTGAGGTAGTGGAAGTAAAAATTCGATTTTTATATTTTGAATAGCGAAGTAAAAATTCGATTTTTATATATTGAATAGCAAAGTAAAAATTCGATTTTTATATATTGAATAGCGAAGTAAAAATTCGATTTTTATATATTGAATAGAAAAGTAAAAATTCGATTTTTATATATTGAATAGCAAAGTAAAAATTCGATTTTTATATATTGAATAGCGGTATAAAAATGTGATTTTTATATATGTAGTGAAAGCGGACAACGAAAGTGACAAAAGGCGAAAAGGTGAAGATTTCCTACATTTGAAGTGTCGTGGAGTTGGGATAGCTTTGGTGAGAACTTCTCACTCTTTAATTTATTTCTAGTTAAAATATATACTAGGATGCAGACGATGTTTAGTAGCACCCGACACCCGTCGTCCACAGACCATGGACGGTTTGTATGCTTTTTTATTTGATTTTGATGTGTAGTTGATTGTGTGATGTGATGTGAAATGAAATAAAACATTTATATAGTTGAAATAAAATATTTTATAGTGGAAAATATTTTATAGTTAAAAATAGAATTTTTAACGTGTATATGAAATGAAATAAAAATAAACAAATCGGACGATTTGTTTATATACACACATTTGACTGATATTGATTGGGACGATAAATTTCACACATCGCCCAACTGCACAAATAAAATCTGTGTTTGACTGTTTGAAACCCCACACGGGTATTGGGATGATACTTGACGTACACTAATCCCGATTGTTTAGTTGTATGTCGATCGATTGATTGACAGACTGCTATGAGCGTTAAATAATTATAATTAATGCTTATACAGTGTAGAATGCACTTTGGATGATGGTTGATTATTCATCGTTGTTATTGTATACATGTGTTGTAAAAAAAATCCATAAACATTATATGGTAATTGATTGGGCCTCATTCCAGTTTTGAAATAGAAATATTTGAAATAGAATATTTGAATAGAAATATTTGAAAATAGAATATTTGAATAGAAATATTTGAAAATAGAATATTTGAATAGAAATATTTGAAATAGAATATTTGAAATAGAATATTTGAATAGAAATATTTGAAAAAGAAATATATGAAAAAGAAATATTTGAAATAGAAATATTTGAAATAGAATATTTGAAAATAGGAATATATGAAGTCGTATTGATTAGATTGACGCCATTTTGACGTGAACGATATTTATATCGATTTTATTCATTTTATAATGAATATCGAAAGTGATTTCAAAATCTGATTTTTCGAAAAGAATTGAAATTCAAATTGAAATTGAATATAAATGAATTCGAATTGAAATTGAATATAAATGAATTCGAATTGAAATTGAATTGAAATCGATTTGAAATGAATTTAAAATGAATTTATATTGGAATATTCAATTTTGATTTGAAATTGAATATGAAGTTGAAACCGTTCTGAAAATGAATTTAAAACGATTTATAAAGCACGTTTTGAATTGAAATCGTCGAAGTATATATATTATATATATATATATATATATATTATATATATATATATATTATATATATATATATAATATAACGGCCTGAATAGAACGCACCGCGCCGCGGCAGTTCGCGAGTTTCGACCATTGACTTCGAATGGATATTGCGGGAGATCCGACCGTCGGATTCTCCTTAAACCGGAACCGTTGGGTTCGTATCGAAAAGAGATTTCTAACGAATGTGAGAAATTAGAAATCTAACGGTTGGATTTGGAATTATGTACAAATCAAATTTGAAAAAGGTCGCTGTAAATGCAGTTCGATGGCCATTGATGGAAATCGACTGTACGGGCCTTGATAAAATTATTAAAAATAGTAATAATTTGTATAAAATCATAAGAAATGATTTGGGAAGAATTGGGATGAAAAATCCATATTTGAAAAGATAAAAATAGATTTTTATCGAAATGAACTAGTTTTGACCTAGAATAGTAATTTATTTATTTTTAAAAATAAATGAAGTGAGTTTGAAATGGTTTTGAAATATAACCAGAATTTCCAATAATTGAATTGGAATGGATTTGAATCGAAATTGTCTTTGGAATATTTCGATGTTGGATTTCGTGATCATACAGATGTTGTTATGGAAATTTGAAAGATATGTATATATATCGTTATTTCCAATACGATATTTGTTGGTTGTGGAATTTGATATTGAATATAAGCCGGTATATTTTCTATTCAGAGCCTCGTATTTAATATCAAATGTGATTTGGGTTTGTCGTGAATGGTGTCTTTATTAACACTGTTCTTGAACCCAGTTAAGAAAAGATTAAATCTTTTTTATTTAGATTTAATGAAGTGTACCAATTAAATACTATTTAATTGGAATTGAACTGGTATTGATTTCTGGGTTTATTGTGAACAGTGTTTTAAATAACACTTGTTCTTTAACCCGATAATTAATGAATGTGATTTTGGGTTTATCGTGAACCGTGTCTTAAAATGACACTGATTCTTTAACCCAGTTAAAGATTAAAACTAAGTGGAGTTTTAATGAATCTTTAATTAGATTGAAAAGATCGAGAATGGAGTATCACCAGTTTTGCTCCAGGCGATAGTTAAATCTTTAATTAGATTTGAACGTGAAATGGCAATTGAATTTACCGATAAGACCGTGGTGTTAGATATGAAGTATAACCAGTTTTACTTCATGGGATGAATAGGTTGGGATTGGGAAATTAAAACAAATGATTACTTCGGTAAGGTTCGTTAATCCCGACTAGTTGAATCGAAATTCAAAAGAAGATTAAAGAATAAATTCAAGGGATTTATCTTTGATAAAATTAATGGGAACCTTTCCCTATGAATGTGAAATTTAGAAACTAACTGTCGGTTAGCTAAGTAGAAGGGCTTTCCGGATATTGATCTGATGTTGGTTTCGGCCTTCGGGGTTAATATTTGGGGAATTATTCTCTTGATTAATTTACGGTTAGTGACTGATGAATTGGAATGAGGCGTATGTTGTGTTTGTGTAACACTTATTTATTATATACGCGAGTTATTCGGAAAGACCGGGTTTATCCCATTCTGAGTGACTGTTACGACGATAAGTCGAAGATGAAGACGGTGGTTGAAGACCGGAGGTCTTCACGCCGTTTGGGTGATTACTGATGATCTTGATTGGGCTGTACACCTAAGAAGATGGAAACAGTTGGTGATCGTCCAAACGTACTTGGAGATCGATGGATATGCGGGGTACTAGGTGCCTCCGGTTTCGTTCAGACCCAGAACAAACTTGTAAATGGACTGTGTGTCTATCATTGGATTTTAGTCTGTGTGACTGATTTCTATTAAATATATATCTGTTTGGCGGCGGAGAATTTATTCTCCTGCTTAACGCCCTTCTCTGAGACATACGAGCTCAGGGGTTATATACTGATGGATATCAAACGCATAGAGTGAATTGCCTGTGTGGCATGCCTAAGTGGCAATTGATCAAATCTTCTGTTGAAAAGCAAATTTTTGTGATGATGATCAAAGCACGTCCTGTGTGGCATAGCTTTGTGTAACGTGAATTCGCGAGCCTCACACCCCGGTTGTGAACCAGAAACGGGAGAGGACATCAGGGAGGGCATGCGTTTCCTTCTAGCTAGGGTGGTGTCAGTGACCTACCAGCCCTGACATTTATATACTTTTCACCTGTGTGTTTGTTGCTGTTGCGAGGCGCCTCGGTTTGATCGGACGATACGGGTCCGATGGAGCCATTCGTTGTCTCATTTACGCCCCAAAGGGTGAGGAAACGTAGTGTTCAAGCATAATAATCCACATCGGTGGACCGGCCCTGACGATCCAAGGGGCAGTTGCGGCTGTTCCTGAGACACGGGCTAGAGCGTCTCGAATCGGTTGAGGACTATCTTTTGCCTCGGTTCATAGATGGAAATCTAATTTCCAAATACGTGACATTTGTTGTTTTAATTGTAGAACTAGTATGTCGACATGATATATGGTACCCATGCCGCCTATGATTGATACTTACGATTTAAAGTTGTTTTATACATTATGCACTGATAATAGTATCAAATGATTTGTTTTAAAACGTATCAAGCATTCTTTGGCTGTTATAAGGGAAAACCCTATCCCCCGGCTTGCGTTGCATTGTGTGATAGGACCTGGGTCTTATAACAGCTTCATTTTTCCTTATTTAGCATTGCGCTATTTGTTTATGCACTGGTGCTCTTGGGAGGAAACCCGTTCCGTGTTATACGGCGTGGTCCCTTGATTTGCCTAACTTTCAAAATAAAGATTAATAACTGTTTTAGTTCTCACACCGGTTCCATGACTGACCTGGAGTTTATTGTTTTGACCTAAACTCTGGGTGCCCCTATTTTGACATGGGCAGCTAGTAGTCTTGGTTTTTGCAGATTTATATTCACAGGATCCTGGTTTACAGCTGGAACGATATCCGGAATGCTTTTTATCCGTATATCTCATTCTAGTTGTGTATTGTATTATTTTCCGCTGTTATGTAATGTATTGTAATCTCTGATATTTTTCTGTGTAATATTTATTCATTTATACTCTGTATATTATTGTATTCTGATGAATTGTTGTAATATACAATGAAATGTTCTCCCGTCTACGTTCTATTTTGTCGTGTTCTCAAAACGATCAGGTGTTTCGAACGGTCTAGATCGGTTTAGCGACTGATTCGGATCGAGCGAAATTCCTTTTCGTCATAATTTATTTAGATCAATAGCTTGAGGAGGAAGAAGAAATCAAGTTAGAAGAGAGCCACGGCCTTGCCATGAATTGTTGTGGAGTTTACAATGAGCCTAGGATGTTTATATAGGTGTTAGACCAACGTACCAGGCCCAAAAACTCATCCAGGTGCTCAAAAATGAACCTGGACAGCTTCTGGGGCGAATTTCCCGCTTCTGGACCAAAATTCCCGCTCCAGGTCGCTACAGGTCGACCTCCCCAAGGGGGGGTCAACACTGTGGTCGACCTCCCACCTGGGAGGTCGACCTGGTCATTTTGTTTCTGTTCTGGGCTGGGCTGTTTTCTGATTTTTCGCTGAAACTTCGGGAGGTCATAACTCCTTCATACAGACTCCGATTTTCGAAAACTCGGACTCTATTTCATGTAAAATTTTGAGAGGAATGCAATGGTGATGTCCATTTTACTTAATTACTGATATTTAAATTAAATATCCTTATTTTACTGTCTTCTCTGTTACACACACTATTATCGAATTAATTTTTCTTCTCTTCCATGTATTAATCAATTCTCATTATACATCACCATTATTACCTATATAAGCATATTTTCATAAATTTTATTTCATTTTTTATTATATTAAAAATGCGGGGTGTTACATACATCCTCTTATATTTTATAAATTTTCCCCCTTTTCTCAACTGGTTTCAGGTTTTCCTCATTTACTGATTATCTAATTTACAATTGAGTGTCCCTTATCTCATTTCACCAGTTATCCTATTTTCTTACTAGTTTATTATAACCAAAGTCATAATCCTCACTTGTCCGTCGGACAAGTCAACCTATTATACAACATTCTCATTAATGTAATTTATTTATAATAGCTTATTATCATTCCCCATTTAGACCATTTATTGTTGTAACCCGTTATTCTTCATTCATTGTAATATATGTTCCTTATTTTATTAAGGAAAACACTTCATGCACCTTATCAGTTTGATTTATAGAAGGAATCAATGATTTATTTTCATAACATATTCCCATTTAAATCTGTGATGGCAAGTAATTTCTTTCCTCTTTCTTACTTTATTTACTATGACTTACTTGCAACCATGTTCTTAGAAATAGGTCATTTAGGGAAATATATCACTTTTCTTCTCATCACATTAACTCAGTCCATTACATCCCTTTCTTATTTTCTGAATTAGACATTTAATTACTATCATTGTCATTTATTCATATCTAGTTATATATATATATATATATATATATGCACTAGACCTCTCACATTAAGCCTACACTTGTGGGCGTTGGATCTGCCGAGCGGGACCGGGCAGACTTCTACCACAAGTTGACTTAACCTCGTGTCTTAGCACCATTACATGTTTTATTTATGCACTTAGACCCCTCAAATTAGATTTACCACTTGTGGACGCTGGATATACCAAGCGGGTCCGGGAAGACTTCTACCACAAGTGTAATCTAACCTTGTGTCTAAGCGCGTTATAATTTCTTATTTAGTACAAATTTTAGGCATGTTATCCTTTTTACTGTAATCTAATTTACATATCATCAAATTATGCCTATATTATGGCGCATGTCCTTTTGAACATGTTTTTAATTCTATTTTGACATGTAAACATTTAATCGGGTAATTGTTCAAATCTAATAGGTTAACATGTCATTTACTCAATAATATGCCCCAAGTGAATCATGTAATTATAACAGCAGTAGTCATTACCCATATTCTAACAGGTTTGTTTTTTTCAACATGTATTCATTCCAACACTTTAACTAATTCAACATATGAATTATTCATATTAACATCTCAACTTGTTATAACAGTAATTCTTAATTATTCTGGAAAATTCACATATAATAACGGGGAATGTTTTAAATGATAAAATATTATTGTCTAAAATGTTAAAGCTTAAATCCACTCACCTTGTAAGCTTTCCAAATCCTGGATCTGGTCCAAATCTAATCTTCCACGAATTTCCCATAATTGGATTCAGAACCTAACAACCATGGATTGGCTATTTTTACTAAAATAGAAAGAAAAAGAAAGAGGAGGAAAATTGAATAGATCAGATTTAGAAAGTCACCTTACTTTTCATGATTATGAACAACCTTTCATTAACATCAATTGCTTTCCTCCCGATCTTGATTTAAGATTTTCCTAACAAATAATTTATATTCCTGAAGAAATCTTAAGGAAGAGGAGAAACAACAGAGTTTTAACGTAGACTCAAGAATATGAGGTTTAGGGTTAGCTCTACAGACTTATTTATAGGTGAATCAGAGAAACTAGGTCCCTAAGATTTGATTACAAACCATCATAACTGGCCACATCTCCAAAAAAACGCTCAAATCAGCGGTGGGTCGACCCTCATTGAAGGGGTTGACCCCCGTGGGTATGGAGGGCAAAAATTGATATGGGCTCACTTCACAAGTGCGCCAGTACAAAAATAGCCTGGCATACTTGCCAAGTGCGCCAGTTGTTCTGGCCCGCTTCCTGCTTTCTTCTTCAAACATCTTCCATCCATAACTTCTTCATACGTTATCCGTTTTACGCAAAATCAGAGTCTATCAAAACCATAATTTCGAGACGAACGCAATTGGTACAATCCATTTTACTTAATTATGAGTATTTATTAAGTTATTCTTATTTTACTATCTTAAGTTAAAAATGCGGGGTGTTACACAAGAAATCTTAGTATAATTTTGTAAATATTTGGAAATCTGCAAACAATTATTGAGGATAAATATATGCAATTATGCAAGAAATCTAAATTAAATAATTCAAATATTCACTAACTCACAAAAAAATATAGTCTTGTATGCAAATTTCCTGAATAAACATATAAATGTATGCAAGTTTTCTGATATATGTATGCATATATTCCTCTTTGGTGAATATGTTCATCTTTGTATTCATATTTTTTGAAAATATGCATTCAAAAATGCAATAATTTTGTAATTATGTACACAAGTATGCATGTATTTTGAATATCTAAATTCCAGCGTGCATCTACTTTGAATAGATGCATTCAAAAATTCAATTATTCTCCATACATACAATCATATAGAATTACTGATTAAAAATCATACAATCAAGTAACAATACCGTATAAATGCATATTGATGTGTAATAATTAAGTGATAAATACATATTAACAATGTACAGTCATGCTAGAATTCTTATTAACATCATACAATCATGTAAGATTTCTTATTAACATCTTAAAATCATGCAATAATTCTTATGAACACCATACACTCATTCAAACTGTTTCTTTTAATCTTATTACAGTATATTATAAGAAGATAGTATCGAAAGTCAGATATGAAATAAAATAATTAGATTTTTACCTTCATTCTCACAATCACGTTTAATTTGATGACAACGACAACGACTTTGGAAAAAAATAGGACGATCTTGATTAAAATTGTGGAATCGTGGAATTAGGATTTTTGAAAAATCATGGAATTAGTGTTTTGATAGCGATCAAAGGAGCGATTAGATGGATGAAATGATGACGACTCGTTGTTGGACGGTTTTGAAACTACGTAAGGGTAGAACTAGAATTTTTTCAGCTGTATTTCAAAAATAGGGATGGATTCTGTATTCCTTTTATCAACAGTTTTTTTATTAATTTTAAAAGTTAATAGGGATGTGTGCCTAATGCACCCTTTTATAAAAGCCTAGTTTTATAAAATAGAGTTTCTGAAGTTTTTTCCAGTTTGGAATATAAAACTAGAACATAAATAATAGTAATAATGAACTTGGTTTATAAATATGAAACCGTTAGTTTATAATATACGCTATTGTTGGAAAAGTTTTAAATTTTTCTTCACAAAGGCTAACGAAAATCCTTTATTTTGATTATTGGGGGTATTTGGATTTGAATCATTTAGTTTATGTCGGCTAGTAAGGGGGAAAATCCATTTTAGAATTTTATTTCAGATTTCTAGGTGGTTCTCTATTTTAAAGTTCGTTCCTTTTGATGGTCACAAATCTTTTTCCACGTAGGGAAAAAGTAGTGGAAAATTAAAATTCTCGTCTAGACAAGTGCTGGAAGTCAATACGAGAATTTGGTTGGGAGTAAAAGTTGTTTTGACGTAAATAGAAAATTTAAATTATATAAATTAAATGGGTCGTTGGGCCGAGGTTCAGACCGCGCCTGAAATAGGGCAAGCGGTCGACCAGTGGTCGATCGCCCTCTATCGGTCAGGTCGACCACTACCGCATGCACGGGCGTGGTTGACCTATCCCGTCTTTTGCTGAATGATGTATAAAATAACGTTCATCTAACCCTTCTCCCCTAAACCTACTTCCACTGAAAAACCCAACTTCCCAAGCTCCAATCTGAGCTACCCCCGCTCCATTTCTCTACTAATTACCGCCAAAATCCTCCTCGTGCAAATCTCTACCCGATTATACCCTGGATTTGCAATTTTGCTCGCCCATTTCGTTGATTCCTCTATGGCACCTCACAACCAATATCCTGGTCTCACGCCCCAAGAAGTCGCTTGGCTAGACCGTGATGATGCTAAGATTAGGAATTACTTAGCCACGGCCAGTTATGAGTTCCAATTTGGTCGACCGGTGAAGTTCGCCGACTTCACCGCAATTGGCTTGGAGGATCTTTTTTTTGCCGCAGGCCTAGCACTGATCCTGCGTTTTGACGCTTTTGAGCGCAACCTATATCCACGCTATGTCCGTCTTTTCAATGCCCAGATGAGCGCTGACATTGATGACGAGTTCTACGTCATTCGATCCGAGGTCATGGGCACCCTTATTGAGTTCACCAACGATGACTTAGCTTAGATTTTGAGTATCTTAGTTGTCGAAGCCGAGTTTGATGCTATTGAGATGGAGAATCCTCGTATCCTTCTGCGACCCATTTCATGTATAGTTGTGTGCATCATACAGCACAACATTATCCCGAAGACGGGAAGCTTAGAGAAAATTTATCCTTTTGTTTGCTGCGCCACTTATGCTATTCTCGGCGGTACAGCTGTCAATAGGGCTTGTGTGCTTATGATCCAACTTTATGAGCCCTTCATTGACACCCCGCAGAGCCACGTTCCTTATAGTCATCTTCTCATTGGTGTCTTCCGACACTTTTAGGTAATACTTTCTTGGGAGACGACGGTGAGGAAGGCGCCAACCACCATTAGCTGGGCCACTCTCCGGAAGATGGGCATTCAGCTGCCCGATGCTCCTTCCCCCGCACCACCCGCTCTAGCTCAGCAGCCACAACCGCCTGGTTATGAGAGCCAAAAGTTCACCGCCATCTGTGCGATACAAGCCGAGCTCCGAGAGGTTTGCGACGAGAAGCGCCGATAAGCGCGAGAGATAGGCTACATCTCCACTATTGTAATGACCCGGATATTTGACGGTTTAATAATTAACTTATTTAATTATTTAAAACAAGTAATATATTATTTAATCGACGATGTTAGAACGTATAATTAAATTATAATTAAAATCGAGCTTGAAATGGCGCTGTAGTTCGTAATTTGGCAATTCGAACTTCAACTGAATGTACAGGATTCGTTTTAAATCGGATTTCTGTGAAACAAGAAACGTGTGGAGCTGGTGGAGTATATCTTTCTAGTGGAACAGAAAAATCGGGATTTCGTCGTATATATTTTGAGATATGTCCAAATCAAATATTAAAATAGTCGCTATAGAATCGTTTATCGACCGTAACGGTTTATCCGATATAACTTGAAATCGGGTTTGAATTTAGGAAAGATTCTTTTGAGACATATCGATAATTTAATTTTTTGAATTTTACTGTAATTTTTAATTAATTAAATAAATGACTTTTATTTTGGAGTGTTTTGCACCCTGTATCAATATTTTTGGGTTTCACCATATGAGTTGAACTACCGATATTTTTATATGTTTGGGGTCGTGGCACATTAACTGACACGACAGTGTTTTTCTTTCCGTCCGTAGCTGCCGTACGTAAGCGGAACAGAGTGTAAGTTTATGGATAAATAATATTATATTATTAACCAATTTTACTCCCCGCGGTCAAACAAAGTGCCACGTTCTTCACTTCTCAACCGCAACCTTAGATTCAAAACGTGGACAAAGCAAGGCCCTTCAATGAAGTAAATAAGTAATATATATAAGTATACCCTTAATTTGCTGAAACCTAAATCATTCCATCGTTCTTCAGAAAACATTTGCGCCGCCACTTTCTCATTTTTCCAGCTATCGAGTGAATGGAAATCCACTTTTAAACTCAGCAAAATCAAATCAAACACAAAGAAATTCAAAAAGGGAAAACAATATACAAATCAAAGGAGAAAGAAGGCTAGGGGTGCGGATGAGCCCAGGGGGTCAGTGCGGGTCTGTACCATAGCTACGGTGGAGCGGATATTGTGCTGGAGTGGGGGGGGGTTTCACTGCATGGAGGACCGGGATTTGGCGAAGTAGAGGCCGCGTTTTCCTGTAGACCGGAGGTCTCGACGTGGGTGAAGTGGTTCGCTACTCTCTTTACAGCAGAGAGGCTGAGTTTGGTTTGTAAATGATTATGGCATGGTGCTTAATGAGTTGTTTGTGAGGGGTTCTCTTTTGCCGGAGCGTGAGAAGCAGCTGAGTTTCCAGCTGATCAGGGAAGATGGATTACAGTTGGTTGAAGTGGGAAGGGTACTGGGCTTTATGGCATGCTGTTGGGCTGAAGGCAGAAATGGTTTTGGTGGGTCAAATTTTCTAATGGGCCAGGGCAGATTAAATTGGGTCGGGGTATGGGCTGAGGCTCAACTTAAAAGATATAATATGGAAAAAGGAAATTTACATGAAGAGTTGGGCCGGAGTTGTTTCTATAAGCCCAAAGGTTTAATTAAAAGAATCGAATGAAATTTGATCACGTCGGAATCGCACCAGGAATTACTGCGCATTCAAATGGGTTAAAGCGATTCGGGGATCGTTGGAACTTATGGCAAAGGATAGCGTCTGATCTGAATCAACGACCATTTATCGTTATATAACGATAAATGTCAAAGTGAGTAAAACTCACTAACTCTCCTCAATTTATATTTTAATATAAATTGTACTTTATTTATTGACTGCTGTATATTGATTGTTAAACTGGACTGTTAAATAGATTTGATTGAAAACGTAGTTATAGTTAATCTATGTACTGTTAATCAAATATGGTTCTGTACAGCAGGATATTTCATTTCAAAATGAAATATGATATATATTATACTGTGTAACATCTGTGGATGCAGGGAGACAGGTTGGAGGAATACGACTGGATTCCTCAACAATTATTTTACTGTTTTCATATATTGTGATATATGTTGTGATTTATAATCTATTATTGATTATGGATGTTAGAACGATATTGATCATCGTTGTTTGATATTTTAAATATCATAAGAAACCCTGAGTTGTGAAATGGAATATTTCAATGTATATTGAAATAAAGGAATTTTATAAAATCACAGGATTTTATAAAAGGAAATTATTTATAAAACGAACACGGTTTTATAAAAAAGGAAAGTATTTATAAAACAAATAGAGTTTTATAAAAGGGATATTTATTTAGAAAATAAATAGAATTGAAAAGGAGAATATTTATTTAGAAAATAAATAGAATAAAGGAATATTTATTTAGAAGATAAATAAAACGGTATAAATAGGAAGTATTTGTAACGGAAATCAAACGTTATAAATAGGAAATATTTGTAACGGTAAATAGAAGTTATAAATAGGAAATATTTGTAACGGTAAATAGAAGTTATAAATAGGAAATATTTGTAACGGTAAATAGAAGTTATAAATAGGAAATATTTTTAACGGTAATTAGAAGTTATAAAAAAGGGAATAGTTGTAACAGAAAATAAACGTTATAAAAAGGAAATTGACGAGATATAAAAGAGATAATCAAATAGAGTTAAATCGAATTTAGTATTCGAAGGAGCTAATCGAATTTAGTTATTTGAAAAGAGTTAATTGAATATTAGTTATTCAATTAGAGATAATCAAATAAAGTTAATCGATTAAAGATAATCAAATAAAAGTTAATCGAATTAGTCGAAGTAAGTTAATCGACTATTAATTAGTCAAATGTTAGTTAAGCAAATAAGAGTTAATCGACTATTAGTTAGTTGAAGATTAGTTAATCGAATATGGTATTCGATGTTAGTAAATCGAATATGGTATTCGAAGGAGTTAATCGAATATGGTATTCAAAGTTAGTTAATCGAATATGGTATTCGATGTTAGTTAATCGAATATGGTATTTGATGTTAGTTAATCGAATATGGTATTCGATGTTAGTTAATCGAATATGGTATTCGATGTTAGTTAATCGAATATGGTATTCGATGTTAGTTAATCGAATATGGTATTCGGTGATAGTTAATCGAATATGGTATTCGAAGTTAGTAAATCGAATATGGTATTTGAAGTTAGTAAATCAAATATGGTATTCGAAGTTAGTTAATCGAATATGTTATTCGAAAGCGGTTAGTCGAGTCGAGTTAAGTTATCGAGTTAAGATAATGGAGTTAAGATAATCGAGTTAAGTTATCGAGTTAAGATAATCGAGTTAAGTTATCGAGATAAGATAATGGAGCTAAGATAATCGAGTTAAGTTATCGAGTTGAGTTAATTAAGTTAAGTTAGTCAAGATGAGTTAATCCAAAGGAGTTAGTCGAACATTAGTTATTCGAATAGAGTTGAATGGAGTTAAATAGAGTTATCGAATATTAGTTATTCGAACGGAGTTAAATAGAGTTATCGAATATTAGTTATTCGAACGGAGTTAAATAGAGTTATCGAATATTTGTTATTCGAATAGAGTTAAACGGAGTTAAATAGAGTTAGTCGAATATAGTTTATTCGAATAGAGTTAAAGGAAAGGAGTTCTCGATTATAGTTTAGTCGAAGGGAGTTATCGATTATAGTTTAATCGAAAGGAGATTATCGAATATATAGTATTCGAAAGAAAGAGATCGAATATAGTTTATTCGAAAGAAAGAGATTTCGAGTATAAGTTATTCGAAGAGAGATAATCGAATATAGGATATTCGAAGAAGAGTTAATCAAATAAAGATTACTCGAAAGAGAATTATACGTCAAATTCAATTATATCGAATTCGGGAAAGTAATATTTACTTTCCGGTTTTTTTTATCAAAAGTATACACTAATAAATTAGGGTTAGGTTTAATTATTAAAGAATAAAGGTTATAATTGAAGTTAGATATTGTGAAAGTAGGGATTATAACGTTATCGTTATAATCAAATGTTTCAATAAAGAAGTGGATTCGTAAATTGAATCTGAGAGTTACGTGAAGAAGTTGTTAAAGGTTTAAAAGATAAACTGTTACTATTTCGAAGTTATAACGTTGTTCAGTTAAGGTCTGAGAGGTAATTATACCCCAACTTGATTGACTTCCTTCTTAACTAAGGAATGGTAAGGTTTGATAGTGAATGATGGTTAAGTGAATTCAGTAAATAGTTTGAGTTGGCATAGCGATGTTTATTTAAAACATCTGTTTAAATCCAACGAAGGAACTTTGGAAATGTTTTCCAAGTAAGAAATCAGAAATGTTTTCTAATATAGGAAACAGGAAATGGAAATGTTTTCCATTGTTAATAAAGTATATTTTCTAAAATTAGAAAATAAGAAATTTAGAATATAGGGAAACAGGAGGTAAGTAAATGAATGAACTAAAGAGATAAATGTTAAATGATGATTGGTTGATATAATTTCCGTTTGGAAATAATATCGTTGTTTGCACACGAATTTTTCTTTGATAGTTATATCACAGACTATCACTGTTTTGACCATTTTAACGTTGTTAATATGGAGAGACCGGTTGGATTATTATCCAAAGAACCACTCTGTATTGGCATAAGCGTTGTGAATCATATATGTTGAATATATTGAAGACGGAGTAAAGTGCAAGGGCTGTTGTATAAATCTTAGATAACAATGGACTAAGATGGATGTACTGAATAGTGCCTTCGGTTTCGTTCAGTCCCAGAACGAACGTAAATGGACGAATGTCTGACAAAGTAATTCCAATGATCGAATGGATTGGTCTGTATAAATATATATGGTTGCAACGGATTTATCCCTTAGCATAACATCCAGGATATTTGTATAAACCAACTAATGATTTACGGATCTGATAATGTGGCATTCAAAGTGATCGTGTTATAAATGAATGGAAAGTAAGCGTAGCTTCTAGCCTCACATCCGGTAAATGACAGAAATCGGGCAGGCAGCATGGCTAAGTCGGTCGCACCGAAGTAGGGTGTATAATCACCTATCTAGAGAATATTCATTTGCTTCTTTAATCTATCAATGCTGTCCCATATATATATATGGGAAACGGTTGCTGATCCCAACCGTTGGTGATGTACATTCGATACACTCAAGCGAAATGAGTGGTCGGTCATGTGTGGCTGAGTTACAAGATGTTCTTGTTGAACTCCAGTGTATCGTTCCTAGAGTACACTGATCGGAAGGTGGTTCCATACCTTGTCATAGTTGGAAATCCAATCATCCAATACGTACCCGCGGTTTTGATTGTATACTATATATGTAGAACGTGAGATGAAAGCGTTTCTGCTAGATTGATATCTAATTGTATTTAGACATTATTATAATATCAGTGATACTCCTTTCCAAAGTTGTTGGATTCTCATAAGGGAAAAACCCGTTCCGTATTCACGGCGTGGTCTTATGAGATATCATATACCTGTTAAAATGATTTGAGTTTACTCACACCAGTCCATGACTGACCCGGAGTTTATTTGTTTTGTTTCCCTAAACTCTTGGGTGCCTAAATTTGTATGGGCAGTCAAGTAGTCGGGATTTACAGATATACTGGAAGAGCTTGGAGCAGGAGGCTTCAGGATCATATAACTATAGTTATTTCCGCTGTGTTGTAAGTGTTGTACTCTGCAATGTTATTGTATACATATACTGTTTGTATTTCAAAAATATGTTATATTTTATTCGTTCCGCTGTGAGATTCGTGGTTACACTGATGACGATGTTCTTCTTCTTCTTCTATTCTACTAGTTCTATCTTTTATTTCCTTACCCTCTATCTTCTTTCTATTAATTTCTTGAATTTTCAGTGCAGTTTGGGGTTGGACTTGTGTTATTTAGTCAGCTCAAATTGGACCGAATTTTCGGGTCACTACAATTGGTATCAGAGCAATGGTTTAGTTAATACCTTGGCTCTGTGGCGTGATTCAGTAGAGATGGGATTAGTAATATCCTAGACTGAGTTTGATTTTATATATACGAGTGCGTATTTGTTAGTTAATATAAAGTGATTTATATTGTGGAGATTTATTGGTTGAGTGGCTTATAAATTCTGGTCGATCAGTTTGATCCACTGTATCGGTAGGAGTTTTATAAACACTTGAACACGATGAACCGACATGGTATGTTTTGAAATTAACATAGTATAATTGGTTGTGTTGGTTGTTATTATAATCGAATAAGATTATAAAAGCGAAATGGTTATAAATAACTAATCAGATTCATATAAGTAAAGTATATGAAATAAGATGAAGTAAATCTGAATTTAAATCAGATTTGGAATTAAAATAAGGAAATTTTAAGTTCCTGGGAGATTTTGAAAATGTTTTCAAATTGGAAGTGTTATAGTATTGAACTCACTTCGATAAACTGGGAAATAACCCTGATGAGTGTGGCCACATCATCAGTATTCATTTTCGAGTTCTAAGTGACGGATTACTACCAAAGGTTGTGTTTTTGTATTGTTTAAGGAAAACAAGTGTTTAGAAATTCAAAGGTTTTGAATTGGTATTATGGTTTCAAATTGATTTGAAATAAACCCAGGAATATAAATTCTGAAATTAAGATTTGACTTATGAAGTTAAAAAGATTAAAATATTGAAAGTAAATAAATTAATTTGAATTAAACTTGGACAAGGTTATATATAATATGGAATTATATTGGGATGATATCGAGTAAGTTGATTGATTATACAAGAATTTGGAATCAAAAAATTTGTACTTAAGTTGAAATGGAATTTGACTTGAGTATAAGTGAATACTTGAGTTTGAGGATAAAAACTGACAGGAGATTGATTGGATTGACATTGGTATATGTTGAGTTGATAATCAATGGGAATGGTATAAAGATATGGTCAGCAAAAAGGTACAAGTTTATATTTCAAATGAGTTTGAGATTTTGATGAGCCGAATTGGCAAGCCGCTTGGCTGTTTGATTTTCTTTTGGGTTGAAGAAGGCCTAGAGAGGCGAGTTGAGGTTTTACCGATAGGGCTATACAAAGGAGGTTATGGCGAAATTTTCCGAAAATTTTAAGTGTTAGAAAATTTTCAGAATTTTTGAAAATTTTAGTTAGTCGGAATAAATTAATATTTTAGTCGATATTAATTGGTTCAGTTGAAACTGAAGTTAAGGGGTAAACTGATAAATATTTACCCAGTAGATAGGGTCGTCCTCTACCTTAGCAATTTCGAGGACGAAATTATTTTAAGGGGGGAAGAATGTAATGACCCGGATATTTGACAGTGTAATAATTAACTTATTTAATTATTTAAAACAAGTAATATATTATTTAATCGACGATGTTAGAACGTATAATTATATTATAATTAAAATCGAGCTTGAAATGGCGCTGCAGTTCGTAATTTGGCAATTCGAACTTCAACTGAATGTACAGGATTCGTTTTAAATCGGATTTCTGTGAAACAAAAAACGTGTGGAGCTGGTGGAGTATATCTTTCTAGTGGAACAGAAAAATCGGGATTTCGTCGTATAGATTTTGAGATATGTCCAAATCAAATTTTAAAATAGTCGCTATAGAATCGTTTATCGACCGTAACGGTTTATCCGATATAACTAGAAATCGGGTTTGAATTTAGACAAGATTCTTTTGAGACATATCGATAATTTAATTTTTAGAATTTTACTGTAATTTTTAATTAATTAAATAAACGACTTTTATTTTGGAGTGTTTTGCACCCTGTATCAGTATTTTTGGGTTTCACCATATGAGTTGAACTACCGATATTTTTATATGTTTGGGGTCGTGGCACATTAACTGACACGACGATGTTTTTCTTTCCGTCCGTAGCTGCCGTACGTAAGCGGAAAAGAGTGTAAGTTTATGGATAAATAATATAATATTATATTATTAACCAATTTTACTCCCCGCGGTCAAACAAAGTGCCACGTCCTTCACTTCTCAACCGCAACCTTAGATTCAAAACGTGGACAAAGCAAGGCCCTTCAATGAAGTAAATAAGTAATATATATAAGTATACCCTTAATTTGCTGAAACCTAAATCATTCCATCGTT
Organism: Allium sativum; assembly: GCA_030737875.1. Classification (NCBI taxonomy): domain Eukaryota; kingdom Viridiplantae; phylum Streptophyta; class Magnoliopsida; order Asparagales; family Amaryllidaceae; genus Allium; species Allium sativum. The sequence continues at coordinate 615,079,487 of CM060926.1, forward strand.
CTTCAGAAAACATTTGCGCCGCCACTTTCTCATTTTTCCAGCTATCGAGTGAATGGAAATCCACTTTTAAACTCAGCAAAATCAAATCAAACACAAAGAAATTCAAAAAGGGAAAACAATATACAAATCAAAGGAGAAAGAAGGCTAGGGGTGCGGATGAGCCTAGGGGGTCAGTGCGGGTTTGTACCATAGCTACGGTGGAGCGGATATTGTGCTGGAGTGGGGGGGTTTCACCGCATAGAGGACCGGGATTTGGCGAAGTAGAGGCCGCGTTTTCCTGTAGACCGGAGGTCTCGACGTGGGTGAAGTGGTTTGCTGCCCTCTCTACAGCAGAGAGGCTGAGTTTGGTTTGTAAATGATTATGGCATGGTGTTTAATGAGTTGTTTGTGAGGGGTTCTCTTTTGCCGGAGTGTGAGAAGCAGCTGAGTTTCCAGCTGATCGGGGAAGATGGATTACAGTTGGTTGAAGTGGGAAGGGTACTGGGCTTTATGGCATGCTGTTGGGCTAAAGGCAGAAATGGTTTTGGCGGGTCAAATTTTCTAATGGGCCAGGGCAGTTTAAATTGGGTCGGGGTATGGGCTGAGGCTCAACTTAAAAGATATAATATGGAAAAAGGAAATTTAAATGAAGAGTTGGGCCGGAGTTGTTTCTATAAGCCCAAAGGTTTAATTAAAAGAATCGAATGAAATTTGATTACGTCGGAATCGCACCAGGAATTACTGCGCATTCAAATGGGTTAAAGCGATTCGGGGATCGTTGGAACTTATGGCAAAGGATAGCGTCTGATCTGAATCAACGACCATTTATCGTTATATAACGATAAATGTCAAAGTGAGTAAAACTCACTAACTCTCCTCAATTTATATTTTAATATAAATTGTACTTTATTTATCGACTGCTGTATATTGATTGTTAAATTAGACTGTTAAATAGATTTGATTGAAAACGTAGTTATAGTTAATCTATGTACTGTTAATCAAATATGGTTCTGTACAGCAGGATATTTCATTTCAAAATGAAATATGATATATATTATACTGTGTAACATATGTGGATGCAGGGAGACAGGTTGGAGGAATCCGACTGGATTCCTCAACAATTATTTTACTGTTTTCATATATTGTGATATATGTTGTGATTTATAATCTGTTATTGATTATGGATGTTAGAACGATATTGATCATCGTTGTTTGATATTTTAAATATCATAAGAAACCCTGAGTTGTGAAATGGAATATTTCAATGTATATTGAAATAAAGGAATTTTATAAAATCACAGGATTTTATAAAAGGAAATTATTTATAAAATGAACACGGTTTTATAAGAAAGGAAAGTATTTATAAAACAAATAGAGTTTTATAAAAGGGATATTTATTTAGAAAATAAATAGAATTGAAAAGGAGAATATTTATTTAGAAAATAAATAGAATAAAGGAATATTTATTTAGAAGATAAATAAAACGGTATAAATAGGAAGTATTTGTAACGGAAATCAAACGTTATAAATAGGAAATATTTGTAACGGTAAATAGAAGTTATAAATAGGAAATATTTGTAACGGTAAATAGAAGTTATAAATAGGAAATATTTGTAACGGTAAATAGAAGTTATAAATAGGAAATATTTGTTACGGTAAATAAAAGTTATAAATAGGAAATATTTTTAACGGTAATTAGAAGTTATAAAAAAGGGAATAGTTGTAACGGAAAATAAACGTTATAAAAAGGAAATTGACGAGATATAAAAGAGATAATCGAATTTAGTATTCGAAGGAGCTAATCGAATTTAGTTATTTGAAAAGAGTTAATTGAATATTAGTTATTCAATTAGAGATAATCAAATAAAGTTAATCGATTAAAGATAATCAAATAAAAGTTAATCGAATTAGTCGAAGTAAGTTAATCGACTATTAGTTAGTCGAATGTTAGTTAAGCAAATAAGAGTTAATCGACTATTAGTTAGTCGAAGATTAGTTAATCGAATATGGTATTCGATGTTAGTAAATCGAATATGGTATTCGAAGGAGTTAATCGAATATGGTATTCGAAGTTAGTTAATCGAATATGGTATTCGATGTTAGTTAATCGAATATGGTATTCGATGTTAGTTAATCGAATATGGTACTCGATTTTAGTTAATCGAATATTGTATTCGATGTTAGTTAATCGAATATGGTATTCGATGTTAGTTAATCGAATATGGTATTCGATGTTAGTTAATCGAATATGGTATTCGAAGTTAGTAAATCGAATATGGTATTTGAAGTTAGTAAATCAAATATGGTATTCGAAGTTAGTTATTCGAATATGTTATTCGAAAGGGGTTAGTCGAGTCGAGTTAAGTTATCGAGTTAAGATAATGGAGTTAAGATAATCGAGTTAAGTTATCGAGTTAAGATAATCGAGTTAAGTTATCGAGATAAGATAATGGAGTTAAGATAATCGAGTTAAGTTATCGAGTTGAGTTAATTAAGTTAAGTTAGTCAAGATGAGTTAATCCAAAGGAGTTAGTCGAACATTAGTTATTCGAATAGAGTTGAACGGAGTTAAATAGAGTTATCGAATATTAGTTATTCGAACGGAGTTAAATAGAGTTATCGAATATTAGTTATTCAAACGGAGTTAAATATAGTTATCGAATATTAGTTATTCGAATAGAGTTAAACGGGGTTAAATAGAGTTAGTCGAATATAGTTTATTCGAATAGAGTTAAAGGAAAGGAGTTCTCGATTATAGTTTAGTCGAAGGGAGTTATCGATTATAGTTTAATCGAAAGGAGATTATCGAATATATAGTATTCGAAAGAAAGAGATCGAATATAGTTTATTCGAAAGAAAGATATTTTGAGTATAAGTTATTCGAAGAGAGATAATCGAATATAGGATATTCGAAGAAGAGTTAATCAAATAGAGATTACTCGAAAGAGAATTATACGTCGAATTCAATTATATCGAATTCGGGAAAGTAATATTTACTTTTCGGTTTTTTTTATCAAAAGTATACACTAATAAATTAGGGTTAGGTATAATTATTAAAGAATAAAGGTTATAATTGAAGTTAGATATTGTGAAAGTAGGGATTATAACGTTATTGTTATAATCAAATGTTTCAATAAAGAAGTGGATTCGTAAATTGAATCCGAGAGTTACGTGAAGAAGTTGTTAATGGTTTAAAAGATAAACTGTTACTATTTCGAAGTTATAACGTTGTTCAGTTAAGGTCTGAGAGGTAATTATACCCTAACTTGATTGACTTCCTTCTTAACTAAGGAATGGTAAGGTTTGATAGTGAATGATGGTTAAGTGAATTCAGTAAATAGTTTGAGTTGGCATAGCGATGTTTATTTAAAACATCTGTTTAAATCCAATGAAGGAACTTTGGAAATGTTTTCCAAATAAGAAATCAGAAATGTTTTCTAATATAGGAAACAGGAAATGGAAATGTTTTCCATTGTTAACAAAGTATATTTTCTAAAATTAGAAAATAAGAAATTTGGAATATAGGGAAACAGGAGGTAAGTAAATGAATGAACTAAAGAGATAAATGTTAAATGATGATTGGTTGATATAATTTCCGTCTGGAAATAATATCGTTGTTTGCACATGAGTTTTTCTTTGATAGTTAAATCACAGACTATCAATGTTTTGACCATTTTAACGTTGTTAATATGGAGAGACCGGTTGGATTATTATCCAAAGAACCACTCTGTATTGGCATAAGCATTGCGAATCATATATGCTGAATATATTAAAGACGGAGTAAAGTGCAAGGGCTGTTGTATAAATCTTAGATAACAATGGACTAAGATGGATGTACTGAATAGTGCCTTCGGTTTCGTTCAGTCCCAGAACGAACGTAAATGGACGAATGTCTGACAAAGTATTTCCAATGATCGAATGGGTTGGTCTGTATAAATATATATGGTTGCAACGGATTTATCCCTTAGCATAACATCCAGGATATTTGTATAAACCAACTAATGATTTACGGATCTGATAATGTGGCATTCAAAGTGATCGTGTTATAAATGAATGGAAAGTAAGCGTAGCTTCTAGCCTCACATCCGGTAAATGACAGAAATCGGGCAGGCAGCATGGCTAAGTCGGTCGCACCGAAGTAGGGTGTATAATCACCTATCTAGAGAATATTCATTTGCTTCTTTAATCAATCAATGCTGTCCCATATATATATACGGGAAATGGTTGCTGATCCCAACCGTTGGTGATGTACATTCGATACACTCAAGCGAAATGAGTGGTCGGTCATGTGTGGCTGAGTTACAAGATGTTCTTGTTGAACTCCAGTGTATCGTTCCTAGAGTACACTGATCGGAAGGTGGTTCCATACCTTGTCATAGTTGGAAATCCAATCATCCAATACGCACCCGCGGTTTTGATTGTATACTATATATGTAGAACGTGAGATGAAAGCGTTTCTGCTAGATTGATATCTAATTGTATTTAGACATTATTATAATATCAGTGATACTGCTTTTCAAAGATGTTGGATTCTCATAAGGGAAAAACCCGTTCCGTATTCATGGCGTGGTCTTATGAGATATCATATACCTGTTAAAATGATTTGAGTTTACTCACACCAGTCCATGACTGACCCGGAGTTTATTTGTTTTGTTTCCCTAAACTCTTGGGTGCCTAAATTTGTACGGGCAGTCAAGTAGTCGGGATTTGCAGATATACTGGAAGAGCTTGGAGCAGGAAGCTTCAGGATCATATAGCGATAGTTATTTCCGCTGTGTCGTAAGTGTTGTACTCTGCAATGTTATTGTATACATATACTGTTTGTATTTCAAAAGTATGTTATATTTTATTCGTTCCGCTGTGAGATTCGTGGTTACTCTGATGATGATGTTCTTCTTCTTCTTCTTCTTCTATTCTACTTGTTCTATCTTATCTTTCCTCACCCTCTATCTTCTTTCTATTAATTTCTTGAATTTTCAGTGCAATTTGGGGTTGGACTTGTGTTATTTAGTCAGCTCAAATTGGACCGGATTTTCGGGTCACTACAACTATACTACGCTCCTGGCACGGACGTGGTAATGGATCAGACTCCAGCCGCGGAGGTATACCAGTCTATAGTGGGTAGTGTTAGTTGTTGTTGTTGTTGCAGTTAGAGCATGCTTCGTGCATGTCACATATTGTATCGTGTGTTTCCCATTCCAACAGTTTTCCTTTCTTTGATTTCGTGTTGTGTTAGAAGTTGCTAGTAATGAAAAATTCGCACGTCTTCAGTAATTAGATTTCTATGTTGAAAAAAATGTTGTTGTTCATGCACGATTAATTTAGTGAAATCTCGTTTATTTACTAGCATTTTTCCAAGAGCTGGAAAGAATAAAATTCTGTATTGGATAAATTTTAGTAAAGGAAAGGTACTACGCCAAGGGTATATAAATAAGTAAACCACCGTTTCTTGTCAAAACTAAAAATTATTTTTATCTTTTGTGTATTATTTCAGTTTTCGCATTTTTGGCGTTACTGCCTTCCTTTTTTGGCAACATGTGACTTGAATCGTTTAAATTTTCGCAAAATACATTTTTAAATTTTTGGAAAATGTTGATTTAAAAAAAGCATTTTTCTATCATTTTCTTATTTTATAGGAAAATGAAATAGTTTTGGAACGAAATTTTCAAAATAAACATGACAAGTTTGCAAGCGAAAATTTATTTTTATGAATTTTTTGATTTTTAGGTCACATAAACGGTGTAAGGAAGGTTTTTGCATGTTTTGTGTGCGCTTTTAGCGGGGCAGTAGGACCGATGATATGTTAAAAACGTTAATGGTAACAAGGAAAAGGTTGTTTTGGCCATGCAAAAGCTATTTCCATATCTTCTCAACGATGCGTGCGAGGTATTAATTAACTCGTTTTTTTGTCTTAGAGCTAGTTTTAAGCCTCATTTACAATGTACAGTTGTATATTTTGGGGTATTTTGGGTAACTGAGGTGAAAATTCCACTGTAGGACGGAAAATGGAATATTTGATAACGAAGAAAATGTTAAAATTCTTCATCTTAATTTCCTTTTTCCGGTTTAGGAGAAATTAAATAGGAAATTGTTAGATTCGTGACATTTTGGATGGTAGGATTTGGATGAAAAATTTGTTGCTTCACACTTTTACTCGTAATTATGTGAGCGCTATGGATGAAAAAGAGTATTCAAATTTTGCATTCATATAGAACAGTCAGTATATTTAGGATATTTTGCATCATGGTCTTAAAAGTATTTCAAAAATTTTATGTAAACATATAGGAGGATTCGATTAGAGTCGTCTTGCATTCATATTTTATGGTTGAAGTTGCATAATGTACACCATGCACATATACACAGGATTGCGAAGTGTATGTACACAAATTGGTTGTGTAGCATAAGACTATAGGCGTCAGAATTTTGGGATGAAATTCCTTTTTTAAGGAGGGAAAAAGTAACAACCCAGAATTTTGATGGTACAAATTAATTATTAGAATTTCAAAAAATAGAATTTTTTGCAAATGATGAAATTTGGCCATGAGACTTTAACTATTGTGTCCGTCTTAGAATTCTAGTCAACTTTCATGTTTGAAGTTTAGCAAACGGAGTTTGTATAAAAAAGTTACAGACGAAATACGAATTCAGACGGAAAATAAATAAACAAAACATTTAATTTATAATTTACCTAATATAACCCAATCGACCTGGAAAATATGGCGCCCAGGCGGTCGATCTGTGGGGGTCGACCAACGGTTGACCGCCCAGGTCGACTTATTGGGCGTCTTATTGGGCGTCAGATCGCCCAGTGGCGGCTAGGACTTGAAGGGTTAGGTTAATTTTATATATAACAGATAGATGGATATAACTTAAAATTAATCTGATGGTTGTAGGCCATTTCCACCCATGTAAATAAAGGGGTAGGGCCTCATTCTTTTTCCACTAATTCTGCAAGGGCAGCAGAGCTCTGCCATTTTCCTCTTCTCTAAACCTTATTTCTTAACCTAAACTATATTCACACATAACAAATCAAATCCAATTCATAAGAAATTTAGAGGATAAGTAGATCTAATGGAAAAGAATGAAAAGTGATGCTCCAAATCATATTCTCCCCTCTTTTCTTGTTTTCTTACATCTCTACAGATCTAGAATTTTCCCCTTTCTAGATATATTGTATATTTATAAGGATTTGGGGATTGAAGGTTCAAACTTTGGATTTGGAAGCTATAAGGTAAGTGGGAAATTTACAAATATAGTATAATAACTCATCTATTTCATTTGAATTAGATCTATGTTTTTTTTGCCAACTTCCTATTAGATCTGTTCGTTTAAATAGTATGAATTTATTGGCAACCATCAGATCTGATTTTAAACATGGTTAGAATTTGTGAATCATAAGTTGTAGTTATGTATAACGTAAATTGTAGGATGCTTAAACATGTTCATATGTATATACTCCTACATTTATGTCATGAAAATATGTTATACATGTTGCGTAGCACTGTAGATCTCAAATTCAGTCCCATTAAATGTGAATTAGTTGTACTTATATTTCAGATCTTTAGTTTAGTGTTGAACAACAAAATATGTGAACTTTGATAGAACGATGAAATTGGTTAAATTAGGTGGTTGTAATGTTTAAAAAATATTCCTGTTTGTATTCAATATTGTTGGGTTTGGCTTAGTTATTGTAAATATGTCGTTTATTCTCTTTTTGAAAAAGAAGATGTCATTTTGAATACACAAGAAATATGACAAAAAGATTTAAAAAGGAAAAGTGGTGCAAACGTACATATAAATAAAAATATACATATTTATGCGTAGTTTATTTATACGTACGTTTGCATCAACTATTCCAAAAATATATATATATGTATATACATATATACTTCTTGTGAATTTAAGATATTTCTCTTCCACTAAATTGGCATAATTTACAATAATTATGGCTAAGGTCTTTTCGTAAGACTTCAAACCTTTTGGCAAGATTGAATATAAAAATGAATGTTTGGTTATTGATTAAAACAAATCATTTAACTTAAGAATAATAATAAAAATAAAATTTGTAACTACGTTGAACATACGAAAACATAGAAATAAATATATACATATTATCTGTCCAAATCAGCGTGAAATAGTAAAATATACATTGTATTGAATGTTAAATGGTATTCATCTATGGGATTTAAAATGTAATTATATTCCATATTTAATGAACATATTTGTGACATCCATCTGTAGCAATCATGTTAATTAATTGCTATAAATAAGACTATAAATAAATAATAACCATTGTAACCGACATTGATTGGGGAAATATGAAAACGATAGGGAAATAATTAAAATTCCTAATTAAATTAGGATAAATGTTTCGAACCCCAAATCAAGGAATTTGAAATATAACTGCAATTAGATATGAGGTTAAGCTCAAATTGTGGTATGGCCTACACGGAACCGGCCGGAAAATCCAGCAACCACAGACAGTCAGCTTAATGTAAAGGGTCTAATGCATAAATATAAGTGTATTAAGGCACGAGAGTAAGTTAACTTGTGGTAGAAGTCTGCTCGGAACCGATCGGAAAATCCAGCATCTATAAGTTGTCAACTTAATGTGAGAGGCCTGGTACACACACATATATATATATATAAACAAATAAAGGAATAAGAATTGAAATTGCCTATTTAAGGTACAATAAATAGATAACTCGGGGTTGATAAATAGTTGCCTTAGGAAAATACGACTGTTATGGTCATAAAGGGGAATAAAAAGAGGAAATAAAAGGAAAGGGGTGTCATAAGGGATTTTATGGTTATCGTTTAAACATTAAGTCCAAATTAGGGAAGACATTAAATAACTATCTTAGGAAAAAAGGAATATAACCTTCCTTATTAATAGTAATGGAAATAGAAAATATAGTTGGACTTTGTAGGTTAATAATGTAAGATATTATTAACCATATAAACCTGTGACGCAAATAAAATGTGTATGAATAGTATTCGCATATAAAGGAACTAAACAAGAATGACTTACCAATGTAGCCTACTTTATCCCAGAATGGGGAAAGGTGTTAAAGGCAAATAGGATATGAACTTATAACATTCGAGAACAGTATGATCCTTGGGCCCTAAAAGGATAAGTGACTTGGGTTAAAGAGTCCACCTGGGAATATGTTTTTTCGGTATAGAGGTCTTAAATGGTAGGTGTGTGCGGGCGTACCCAAACCAGGAAATTAAAAGGGTTAGATATGGTCGTCTATCCTACGAGAAGTAATAAGCGACTAAGGGGGTTATCTAATAAGGTCATCTAGAAGGTATAACGCACGAAAAATACCTTCTCTTACCTTATGAGGGACAATGGTATATGCGTGAATGACGGAAGCCTTAACTAGCAGAGCCCGTAGCTAGTGCCCTCTAGTTTATGTTAATGTTGAATATATTATCGAGGGTTAATAAGTGACCAATAGGTCCGCCTAGAGTCTTAAGTGGTCAGGAAGATTCCACCCTATCTATCATCGATAGTCAGGCGATAAAGAATAGTGAATGGGAATATATATAGAAATCCCGTAATTAGGGGCCGACTCTCGATATAGTGAACCAGTTAAGCTCTGGTATAAAGGCGTCACAAAAATAAGTGTAAACATCATATCTCAGTACTATACTTTAGAAATACTACCTTGGGAAGGGTAGTAGGGTAGTTCGTAAATGTCAACAAGGTTGGGTTAGAATTACTAATGTAAGAACCCGTAACTTCCCCGTGAGGGAAAGCACGGATACTTTGAGAACAACACACATCGGAACACAGACGGAAGAACATTTCATTGTTATTACAACAATTCCATCAGATACAAGAATATACAGAGTATAAATGAATAAATTACATTCAACAAATATCAGAGATTACAATAAAATACATAGCAGCGGAAAATAATACAAAACACCACTGAAAGTGATACACGGATACAGAACTTTCCGAGCATCGTTCCAGCTGTAAATCAGGACCCTGTGGATATAAATCTGCAAAACCAAAACTACTAGCTGCCCATGTGGAAAATAGGGGCACCCAGAGTTTAGGTTAAAACAATAAACTCCAGGTCAGTCATGTGACTGGTGTGAGAAATAAAAACAGTTATTATTTTAACTTTAAAGAAGAGTAATTCAAGGGACCACGCCGTATGACACGGAACGGGTTTCCTCCCAAGAATACTAGTGTATATAACAAAACAACGCAATGTTTTTTGGAAAAATGAAGCTATTATAAGACCCAGGTCCCATCACACAATGCAACGCAAGCCGGAGGATAGGGTTTTCCCTTATAATAGCCAAACATGCTTGGTACGTCAAAACAAATCATTTGATACTATTATAAGTGTATAGTGTCAAAACAATTTTCAATCATAAATATCAATCATAGACGGCATGGGTACCATATATCATGTCGCCATACTAGTTCTACAATTAAAACCGCAATATCACGTATTGGGAATTGGATTTCCGTCATGAGCCGAGGCAAGGGGCAAGCTCCTCTCCGCGTTCGAGACACTCTAGCAAATGTCCCAGGACCCCACTATGATCCTTGGAATCGGCTGGGCCGGTCCTCTCTTACTTTTGAGGATTGGCAATTCCTGAACACACGTTTCCCGGTCCTTACAGACCTATATCCGAGGCGCCTCGTATCCAACAACCACACAGGTGAAACGTATATAAATGTCACGGCTGGTAGGTCACTGACACCACCCTAGCTAGAAAGAAACGTCGTGCTCTCCCAGCGGTCCATCTCCCGTTTTTGACTCATACCGAGGTGTGAGGCTCGCGAATTCACGTTATACACAAAGCTATGCCACACAGGCCGTGCTTTGATCATCAACCACAAGACTTTGCTTTTCAACAGAAGCCTTGATCAATTGCCACTTACGCATGCCACATTGGCAATTCACTCCATGCGACTGATGTCCATCGATATACAACCTCTGAGCTCGTACGTCTCAGAGAAGGGCGTTAAGCAAGAGAATAAATTCTCCGCCGCCAAACAGATGTATATTTAATAAAGATCAATCAACACAGAATAAAATCCAATGTCAGACACACAATCCATTTACAAGTTCGTTCTGGGTCTGAACGAAACCGGAGGCACTTTCCTCGCATATCCATCGATCTCCAAGTACGTCTGGACGATCACCAACTGTTTCCCTCATCTTGGGTGTACAGCCCAATCAAGATCATCAGTAATCACCCAAACGATGTGAAGACTTCCGGTCTTCAACCACCGTCTTCATCTTCGACATCTCGTCGAATCGGTTATTCAGAATGGGTATAACCCGGCCTTTCTGAATAACCCACGTATATAATAAACGAATGTTACACCAACACAACAAACGCCTCATTCCAATTCAGAATATTCTTTTATTCACAAAGTCACATTCTTAGGGAAAGGTTCCCATTAATTTTATCCAAGATAAATTCTTCCAAATTTATCCTATAATCTTCCTTTGGATATCATTTCAAACTAGTCGGGATTAACGAACCACACCGAAGTAATTATTTATTTCATTTCCCAATCCCAACCTATATATCCCATGGAGAAAACTGGTAATACTCCACATCTAACACCACGGTGTTATCGGTAAAATTAATTACCATTTCACGTTCAAATCTAATTAAAGATTTAACTATCGCTTTGGAGCAAAACTGGTGGTACTCCATTCTCGATCACCTTTCAGATTTGATAATTTAAATTATCAATTCACATTTTAATCTAATTAAAGATTCATTAAAACTCCACTTAGTTTTAATCTTTTCAAAAATCAACATCTTGCCTTTAACTGGGTTAAAGAACCAATTGTCATCCAAAACATGATTCACGACAAACCCAAATCACATTTGACATTAAATACAAGGCTCTGAATAGAAAATATATCGGCTTATATTCCATATCAAATTCTGAAACCAACAAATATCGTATTGGAAATAACGATATAAAATATATCTTTCAAATTCCCATAACAATATCTGTATAGTCACGAAATCCAACATCGAAATATCCCGAAGATAATTTTGATTCAACTCCAGTCCAATCCACGTATTGGAAATATCGATTATTTTTAAAATCACTTTCAAATTCAATTTATTTATTTCAAAAATAAATTGATTTTAATTCTAGTTCAAAACTAGTTCATTTCGATAAAAATCTATTTTTATCTTTTCAAATATGGAGTTTTCCAGCTCAATTTTTCCCAAATCATTTCTTATGATTTTACACAAATTATAGATATTTTTAATAATTTTATCAAGGCCCGTACAGTCGACTTCCATCAACGGCCATCGAACTGCACTTATAGCGACCTTTTCTGAAATTGATTTGGACATAATTCCAAATCCAACCTTTGGATTTCAAATTTCTAATATTCATTGGAAAGCTCTTTTCGATACGAACCCAACGGTTCTGGTTTTAGGAGAATCCGACGGTCGGATCTCCCGCAATGTCCGTTTGAAATAAATGGTCGAAATTCACGAACTGCCGCGGCGCGGCGCGTTCTTTTCAGGCCATTATATTATATATATAATATATATAATATATATTTCGTCGATTTCTATTTAAAACGAATTTTATAAATCGTTTTAAATTCGTTTCTAAAATAATTCAACTTCTACATTCAATTTCAAATCGATTTGATTTCAATTCAACTCGAATTCATTTCAATTTTATTTAATTCGAATTCAAATTCGTTTCAATTCAAATTCAAATTCGTTTCAATTCAATTCAATTCGAATTCGTTTCAATTCAATTCAATTCGAATTTACCTTCTATTTGATCTAATTCGAATTCGTTTTAAATTGATTTCAATTCAATATCAGTTTGTTTGAAATTTCAATTTCAATCTAATTCAATTTGAATTCATTTCTATTTTACTCGAATTCAAATTCACTTTCTATTCAATTCGAATCGAATTCATTTTCTATTCGATTCGAATTCATTTCAAATTGATTCAATAAAATTTCAATTTCAATTTTTAATCTAATTCAATTTGAATTTCCTTTCAAAATATTAAATTTTGAAATCACTTTCCAACATTCATTATACAACGAATAAAATCGATATAAATATCGTTCGCGTCAAAATAACGCATCTCTAATCAACACGGCTTTATATATTTCAATAAATTCGTTATTCTATTCAACAAATGAATATTTATTTCATTCAACACATGAATCTATATTTCTTTCAACACACGACTAATCTCAACACATGAGTACTGTCAACACATCACTATTTTTGTTATGTAAAATATTTTATAAAACTATGGATCTATCGTTTGATTTTCAATTAGACTTCTACTGAGAAGTAGTTCTAATTTTAAATATGATAAAGATGTAAATTTCATTGTATAAAATATTTCACTCAACACATGAACATCGTCAACACATGACTATTTTTATATTCAACACATGAATTTTCTTTTATAATATTCATTATTTTCCCGATTGGAATGAGGCCCAATCAATCACCATATAATGTTAGTTATATGGATTCCATACAACACATGTATATAATAGCATGATAAACAATCAACCATCATCCAAAGTGCACCACACTGTATAAGCATCAAATATAAATATCTAACGCTTATAACAGCCTGTCAATCAATCGACATATTTTAATCAATCAGGATGAGTGAACTTCAAATTTCATCCCAACACCCGTGTGGGGTTTCAAACAATCAAACACAGATTTTATTTGTGCAGTTGGGCGATGTGTAAAATTTATCGTCCCAATCAATATCAGTCAAAACAGTGTATATAAACAAATCGGTCGATTTGTTTATAAATATTCATTTATTCACTTTCACGTTAAAAATTATATTTTTAACGATAAACATTTTATTTTAACATATGAATTTCTATTCAGTTCATTTATTCAATAAAATGATATTTTTATTTTTCTAACATATTTTAGAAAATTTCGGCGGCATAACGGCACGATACTAGAAACGGGACAAGGCCTAGCCTTATCCCCGGTCTAGTGAAGGCCCACGCCATTCACACATCAATCAAATCAATTTCAATCCACCAAACAATTCAAACCAATTAGACTAACCAACTACACAACCAAACTATTTAACAAACAAGCCATCCATGGTCTGTGGATGACGGGTGTCGGGTGCTACTAAGCACCGTCTACATCCTAGTATATATATATAAATAGAAAAAGAGATTTTAGAGTGAGAAGTTCTCACCGAAAGCTATCCACTCATCTTGACTCTTCTTTTATAGAAATCTTCTTCATTCTCGCCTTTTTATCACCTTCGTTGCCCGTAGTCACTACATATATAAAAATCACACATTTTTTTATTTCGATGTCTTTAAAATAAAAATCACATTTTTATTTGTTCGTTTTCAATTTAAAATCATATTTTTATAATCACTTCATATATTTAAAAATCGAATTTTTACTATGCTATTCAATATATAAAAATCATATTTTTACTATCACGCTCTATGGATAAAAATTCTATTTCTACATTGCTACTATATAGATAAAAATTCCATTTCAAAAATATAGATTTCGCCCTTATAAAAATATAGATTTCGCCTTTTCTAATATGAAGTTTTCGCCTTTATAAAAATAAAGTTTTCGCCTTTATGAAAATAAAGTTTTCGCCTTTATGAAAATAAAGTTTTCGCCTTTATAAAAATAAAGACTTCATCCTTTCAAAAATATAGATTTCATCATTATAAAAATTACCACTTTATCTCAACGTATATAAAATAAAAATCAGATTTTTATTTCGTTACATACACAAAGATGATATTTTTATATTCTCTATCTCATAAAGATTACATTTTTAATACTTAAAAAATATAAAAATCATATTTTTAATATTTCTATATAGTAAAGATTATATTTTTAATACTTAAAAAAATATAAAAGTCATATTTTTATCACTTTAAAAATACAAAGATCATACCTTTTACCAAATTAAATCTTTTTCTAAAATCAGAATTAAATCTTTTTCTTGTTTAAAATCACACTTTTCTAACTAAAAGTCAAGTCTTTTTACTTTTTTTTTAAAAATCACATCTTTCCTACATTAAAGATCCTACCTTTCTTCATATAAAAATTATATTTTTAATTCAAATCCTTTTACTTAATAAAAATTATCTTAACTTTTGCATAATTTTAAAAAAAAAATATCGTCTTTTCTATTTGAAAAATCCTAACTTTTCTATTTGAAAAATCCTAACTTTTCTGATTTGAAAAAAAAAATCCTAACTTTTCTGATATTTTTTTAATGTTGTTTGCTAATCCTATACAAAAGAAATAAATAAATAAAATAAAGCAAATTAGAAAAACTTACTTTCTCAATCGGAGGGGGGGTTTCTTGCTCGCGGAAGTGTGGTGGGCCCTCCAGCAGGCGGCGGAGGTGGAGCGGAAGGGGGGGTTGCGGATGTCGATTGAAGAGGAGAGGGGGAAGAAGAAGGGGCGGCGCGGTGGTTTGGTGGTTGCGGTGGGCCCCAGCGAAGGCGGTGAGGGTTTAGGGGGAACTCGCAGTGGCGGGGAGGAGGAAGCGGAGCATCGATGGGCAGAGGAGGTGGAGAGGAGGGCGGCGTGGTGGGGTCCTGACCGCCGACGAGCGGTGGTGGGTGGCGGCTCCATCGCGCCCCCTTTCATCGTTTTTTTTTTCTTTTTTTTTCTGTTTACAGAAGAATGATCGGGGGGGCCTATATATTTTAATTTTTAATTAATTTAATTAATTTAATCGCAAAAAGTTGACTTTTACATACGTCATCTAAACGAGGCCCACCACCTGTCGTGCATAGCGTATTACCCCCATTCCGAACACAATGGGATATGTATCGTAGGTTGATTTGATCGTTTGAATCAGTTTCCGTTGAATTTACATTTAAATCACTTTATTGAATTTTAAACGTACATTTCAATTTACCGGGGTCACATACTAACTAGAAAAATTCTAGAAAAATATTTTCTAGCTTCGTATTGACGATACGGTCCTAACAAAACTAGTTTCGTCGAATTCTGAGACTGTTGGAAAAATGGCCAATTTTCAGTCGATTAAAATCAACTGAAACTGGTCAAACGCGTTTTCCTTTGCCACGCTCACATATTGATTCGAAAAATTATGAAATTTGAAACCTAGCAATAATTTAACATCACGGATCCAACAAAAGTGGTTTCGTCGAAATCCGAGGTCATTTGCAAAATGTCCATTTTAAGGGCCTGAATTCCATAGCGACTATTCAGAATTTTCAACTGGACATATTTTTTTGATTCCCGCTATCAAATCTTAATTTTTCGGATTCGTTGGAAAGATATTATCAATTAGATCCTAATGTTTTTGGTTTCACTAAAATCCGGATTGTTTTGCACCCGGTACATTCAATTGAAGTTTGAAATCGAATTATCGAGCTACCACGCCATTTTCAATTCTATTTATAATTATATATAAATATTTATATTCTAACGACGACGTATATAATATATACGTTCTATTAATATTCAAAATAAATTTTCTCGTTGATTTTATTTAAGATAATTCATTTTAAATGTTCAAAATTCACAGAAATTGCCAAAATAAAAATTTTAAACCGGCCCAGATTTTCCGGGTTATTACAATCTCCCCCACTTAAAACTTTTCGTCCCCGAAAAGGAACAAAGTCAAAAGTGGTTTGATTAATCAGCTCTACGTTCGATCTGGATTCCATTCTCCAACTCTTTAGTTTCTGAGAATTTTCAAAATTTTCAAAAATTTGGCTAACATCCTAAATTTTCGAAAAATTTCGCCATAACCTCCCCTGCACCGGGAGCATCGGGGAATTTCAAATAGCTTCCCCGGTCCTTCAGATCTCAAAAAGAAAAGAAAAAGCCAAGCGGCTAGCCAATAGGCTCATAAAATCATCATCACCCAAACAAAACAGTAAATTATGTAGTAAACATGTACCTATTTGTCGGGCAAACAAATTTTATTCTTCGGCTCTAGCCTCCTTGCTATGACCTGTTCAATGTAAGTATATGTATATGCGAGCAAATGCGACCAATTTCCAGTATAATTCAATATTTGCTGCAATTAGGCATAATGGTTCAAAATTACCAACCAAATAACCAAACAACACAAACATCAATCAATTAGTGGATTAGAGTTGCAAATTCATAATTTTGATATATATATAAAAAATCATGTTTTGATGCCAATTCACAACAATGTGTTCTAGCTATATAGGTTTTGGTTCTCACACCAGTCTAATGGAAATATATAGAAATCACACCTTCGAAACTCGAATATGAATACTGATGATGATGCACCATCATCAGAATCATCCCCGGATGTCTAGAATGTGATTCTATATCTACCCAGTATATTAAAACTTCGAATATACGTTCATGACGCGTATACGCGAAATCTATATATAATCGATTGTCCATATTCAAAATAAATAAATAATCAAATACGTATAAAGAGATTTAAATTTTCAAAACAAAATTGTTTTCATTTGAAAAGTATACTCTTCACATTCGTTCTAGGATACTACTGATCCTATCTCTAACGAGTAATTCTAATTGGATATTGCTAATCCAATATCTGATGAATTCTTTCGTATGGTTCTAATGTGTCTTGTTCTCGAGCTCTGTAAACCAAAGCTCTGATACCACCTGTAAGAACCCGTAACTTCCCCGTGAGGGAAAGCACGGATACTTTGAGAACAACACACATCGGAACACAGACGGAAGAACATTTCATTGTTATTACAACAATTCCATTAGATACAAGAATATACAGAGTATAAATGAATAAATTACATTCAACAAATATCAGAGATTACAATAAATTACATAGCAGCGGAAAATAATACAAAACACCACTGAAAGTGATACACGGATACAGAACTTTCCGAGCATCGTTCCAGCTGTAAATCAGGACCCTGTGGATATAAATCTGCAAAACCAAAACTACTAGCTGCCCGTGTGGAAAATAGGGGCACCCAGAGTTTAGGTTAAAACAATAAACTCCAGGTCAGTCATGTGACTGGTGTGAGAAATAAAAACAGTTATTATTTTAACTTTAAAGAAGAGTAATTCAAGGGACCACGCCGTATGACACGGAACGGGTTTCCTCCCAAGAATACTAGTGCATATAACAAAACAACGCAATGCTTTTTGGAAAAATGAAGCTATTATAAGACCCAGGTCCCATCACACAATGCAACGCAAGCCGGAGGATAGGGTTTTCCCTTATAATAGCCAAACATGCTTGGTACGTCAAAACAAATCATTTGATACTATTATAAGTGTATAGTGTCAAAACAATTTTCAATCATAAATATCAATCATAGACGGCATGGGTACCATATATCATGTCGCCATACTAGTTCTACAATTAAAACCGCAATATCACGTATTGGGAATTGGATTTCCGTCATGAGCCGAGGCAAGGGGCAAGCTCCTCTCCGCGTTCGAGACACTCTAGCAAATGTCCCAGGACCCCACTATGATCCTTGGAATCGGCTGGGCCGGTCCTCTCTTACTTTTGAGGATTGGCAATTCCTGAACACACGTTTCCCGGTCCTTACAGACCTATATCCGAGGCGCCTCGTATCCAACAACCACACAGGTGAAAAGTATATAAATGTCAGGGCTGGTAGGTCACTGACACCACCATAGCTAGAAAGAAACGTCGTGCTCTCCCAGCGGTCCATCTCCCGTTTTTGACTCATACCGAGGTGTGAGGCTCGCGAATTCACGTTATACACAAAGCTACGCCACACAGGCCATGCTTTGATCATCAACCACAAGACTTTGCTTTTCAACAGAAGCCTTGATCAATTGCCACTTACGCATGCCACATTGGCAATTCACTCCATGCGACTGATGTCCATCGATATACAACCTCTGAGCTCGTACGTCTCAGAGAAGGGCGTTAAGCAAGAGAATAAATTCTCCGCCGCCAAACAGATGTATATTTAATAAAGATCAATCAACACAGAATAAAATCCAATGTCAGACACACAATCCATTTACAAGTTCGTTCTGGGTCTGAACGAAACCGAAGGCACTTTCCTCGCATATCCATCGATCTCCAAGTACGTCTGGACGATCACCAACTGTTTCCCTCATCTTGGGTGTACAGCCCAATCAAGATCATCAGTAATCACCCAAACGATGTGAAGACTTCCGGTCTTCAACCACCGTCTTCATCTTCGACATCTCGTAGAATCGGTTATTCAGAATGGGTATAACCCGGCCTTTCTGAATAACCCACGTATATAATAAACGAATGTTACACCAACACAACAAACGCCTCATTCCAATTCAGAATATTCTTTTATTCACAAAATCACATTCTTAGGGAAAGGTTCCCATTAATTTTATCCAAGATAAATTCTTCCAAATTTATCCTATAATCTTCCTTTGGATATCATTTCAAACTAGTCGGGATTAACGAACCACACCGAAGTAATTATTTATTTTATTTCCCAATCCCAACCTATATATCCCATGGAGAAAACTGGTAATACTCCACATCTAACACCACGGTGTTATCGGTAAAATTAATTACCATTTCACGTTCAAATCTAATTAAAGATTTAACTATCGCTTTGGAGCAAAACTGGTGGTACTCCATTCTCGATCACCTTTCAGATTTGATAATTTAAATTATCAATTCACATTTTAATCTAATTAAAGATTCATTAAAACTCCACTTAGTTTTAATCTTTTCAAAAATCAACATCTTGCCTTTAACTGGGTTAAAGAACCAATTGTCATCCAAAACATGATTCACGACAAACCCAAATCACATTTGACATTAAATACAAGGCTCTGAATAGAAAATATATCGGCTTATATTCCATATCAAATTCTGAAACCAACAAATATCGTATTGGAAATAACGATATAAAATATATCTTTCAAATTCCCATAACAATATCTGTATAGTCACGAAATCCAACATCGAAATATCCCGAAGATAATTTCGATTCAACTCCAGTCCAATCCACGTATTGGAAATATCGATTATTTTTAAAATCACTTTCAAATTCAATTTATTTATTTCAAAAATAAATTGATTTTAATTCTAGTTCAAAACTAGTTCATTTCGATAAAAATCTATTTTTATCTTTTCAAATATGGAGTTTTCCAGCTCAATTTTTCCCAAATCATTTCTTATGATTTTACACAAATTATAGATATTTTTAATAATTTTATCAAGGCCCGTACAGTCGACTTCCATCAACGGCCATCGAACTGCACTTACAGCGACCTTTTCTGAAATTGATTTGGACATAATTCCAAATCCAACCGTTGGATTTCAAATTTCTAATATTCATTGGAAAGCTCTTTTCGATACGAACCCAACGGTTCCAGTTTTAGGAGAATCCGACGGTCGGATCTCCCGCAATGTCCGTTTGAAATAAATGGTCGAAATTCACGAACTGCCGCGGCGCGGCGCGTTCTTTTCAGGCCATTATATTATATATATAATATATATAATATATATTTCGTCGATTTCTATTTAAAACGAATTTTATAAATCGTTTTAAATTCGTTTCTAAAACAATTCAACTTCTACATTCAATTTCAAATCGATTTGATTTCAATTCAACTCGAATTCATTTCAATTTTATTTAATTCGAATTCAAATTCGTTTCAATTCAATTCAAATTCAAATTCGTTTCAATTCAATTCAATTCGAATTCGTTTCAATTCAATTCAATTCGAATTCGTTTCAATTCAATTCAATTCGAATTTACCTTCTATTTGATCTAATTCGAATTCGTTTTAAATTGATTTCAATTCAATTTCAGTTTGTTTGAAATTTCAATTTCAATCTAATTCAATTTGAATTCATTTTTATTTTACTCGAATTCAAATTCACTTTCTATTCAATTCGAATCGTATTCATTTTCTATTCGATTCGAATTCATTTCAAATTGATTCAATAAATTTTCAATTTCAATTTTTAATCTAATTCAATTTGAATTTCCTTTCAAAATATTAAATTTTGAAATCACTTTCCAACATTCATTATACAACGAATAAAATCGATATAAATATCGTTCGCGTCAAAATAACGCATCTCTAATCAACACGGCTTTATATATTTCAATAAATTCGTTATTCTATTCAACAAATGAATATTTATTTCATTCAACACATGAATCTATATTTCTTTCAACACACGACTAATCTCAACACATGAGTACTGTCAACACATCACTATTTTTGTTATGTAAAATATTTTATAAAACTATGGTATCTATCGTTTGATTTTCAATTAGACTTCTACTGAGAAGTAGTTCTAATTTTAAATATGATAAAGATGTAAATTTCATTGTATAAAATATTTCACTCAACACATGAACATCGTCAACACATGACTATTTTTATATTCAACACATGAATTTTCTTTTATAATATTCATTATTTTCCCGATTGGAATGAGGCCCAATCAATCACCATATAATGTTAGTTATATGGATTCCATACAACACATGTATATAATAGCATGATAAACAATCAACCATCATCCAAAGTGCACCACACTGTATAAGCATCAAATATAAATATCTAACGCTTATAACAGCCTGTCAATCAATCGATCGACATATTTTAATCAATCAGGATGAGTGAACTTCAAATTTCATCCCAACACCCGTGTGGGGTTTCAAACAATCAAACACAGATTTTATTTGTGCAGTTGGGCGATGTGTAAAATTTATCGTCCCAATCAATATCAGTCAAAACAGTGTATATAAACAAATCGGTCGATTTGTTTATAAATATTCATTTATTCACTTTCACGTTAAAAATTATATTTTTAACGATAAACATTTTATTTTAACACATGAATTTCTATTCAGTTCATTTATTCAATAAAATGATATTTTTATTTTTCTAACATATTTTAGAAAATTTCGGCGGCATAACGGCACGATACTAGAAACGGGACAAGGCCTAGCCTTATCCCCGGTCTAGTGAAGGCCCACGCCATTCACACATCAATCAAATCAATTTCAATCCACCAAACAATTCAATTCAAACCAATTAGACTAACCAACTACACAACCAAACTATTTAACAAACAATCCATCCATGGTCTGTGGATGACGGGTGTCGGGTGCTACTAAGCACCGTCTACATCCTAGTATATATATATAACTAGAAAAAGAGATTTTAGAGTGAGAAGTTCTCACCGAAAGCTATCCACTCATCTTGACTCTTCTTTTATAGAAATCTTCTTCATTCTCGCCTTTTTATCACCTTCGTTGCCCGTAGTCACTACATATATAAAAATCACACATTTTTATATTTCGATGTCTTTAAAATAAAAATCACATTTTTATTTGTTCGTTTTCAATTTAAAATCATATTTTTATAATCACTTCATATATTTAAAAATCGAATTTTTACTATACTATTCAATATATAAAAATCATATTTTTACTATCACGCTCTATGGATAAAAATTCTATTTCTACATTGCTACTATATAGATAAAAATTCCATTTCAAAAATATAGATTTCGCCCTTATAAAAATATAGATTTCGCCTTTTCTAATATGAAGTTTTCGCCTTTATAAAAATAAAGTTTTCGCCTTTATGAAAATAAAGTTTTCGCCTTTATGAAAATAAAGTTTTCGCCTTTATGAAAATAAAGTTTTCGCCTTTATAAAAATAAAGACTTCATCCTTTCAAAAATATAGATTTCATCATTATAAAAATTACCACTTTATCTCAACGTATATAAAATAAAAATCAGATTTTTATTTCGTTACATACACAAAGATGATATTTTTATATTCTCTATCTCATAAAGATTACATTTTTAATACTTAAAAAAATATAAAAATCATATTTTTAATATTTCTATATAGTAAAGATTATATTTTTAATACTTAAAAAAATATAAAAGTCATATTTTTATCACTTTAAAAATACAAAGATCATACCTTTTACCAAATTAAATCTTTTTCTAAAATCAGAAATAAATCTTTTTCTTGTTTAAAATCACACTTTTCTAACTAAAAATCAAGTCTTTTTACTTTTTTTTAAAAAATCACATCTTTCCTACATTAAAGATCCTACCTTTCTTCATATAAAAATTATATTTTTAATTCAAATCCTTTTACTTAATAAAAATTATCTTAACTTTTGCATAATTTAAAAAAAAAAAATATCGTCTTTTCTATTTGAAAAATCCTAACTTTTCTATTTGAAAAATCCTAACTTTTCTATTTGAAAAATCCTAACTTTTCTGATTTGAAAAAAAAAATCCTAACTTTTCTGATATTTTTTTTATGCTGTTTGCTAATCCTATACAAAAGAAATAAATAAATAAAATAAAACAAATTAGAAAAACTTACTTTCTCAATCGGAGGGGGGGTTTCTTGCTCGTGGAAGTGTGGTGGGCCCTCCAGCAGGCGGCGTAGGTGGAGCAAAAGGGGGGGTTGCGGCTGTCGATTGAAGAGGAGAGGGGGAAGAAGAAGGGGCGGCGCGGTGGTTTGGTGGTTGCGGTGGGCTCCAGCGAAGGCGGTGAGGGTTTAGGGGGAACTCGCAGTGGCGGGGAGGAGGAAGCGGAGCATCGATGGGCAGAGGAGGTGGAGAGGAGGGCGGCGTGGTGGGGTCTTGACCGCCGACGAGCGGTGGTGGGTGGCGGCTCCATCGCGCCCCCTTTCATCGTTTTTTTTTTCTTTTTTTTTTTCTGTTTATAGAAGAATGATCGGGGGGGCCTATATATTTTAATTTTTAATTAATTTAATTAATTTAATCGCAAAAAGTTGACTTTTACATACGTCATCTAAACGAGGCCCACCACCTGTCGTGCATAGCGTATTACCCCCATTCCGAACACAATGGGATATGTATCGTAGGTTGATTTGATCGTTTGAATCAGTTTCCGTTGAATTTACATTTAAATCACTTTATTGAATTTTAAACGTACATTTCAATTTACCGGGGTCACATACTAACTAGAAAAATTCTAGAAAAATATTTTCTAGCTTCGTATTGACGATACGGTCCTAACAAAACTAGTTTCGTCGAATTCTGAGACCGTTGGAAAAATGGCCAATTTTCAGTCGATTAAAATCAACTGAAACTGGTCAAACGCGTTTTCCTTTGCCACGCTCACATATTGATTCGAAAAATTATGAAATTTGAAACCTAGCAATAATTTAACATCACGGATCCAACAAAAGTGGTTTCGTCGAAATCCGAGGTCATTTGCAAAATGTCCATTTTTAATGGCCTGATTTCCACAGCGACTATTCAGAATTTTCAACTGGACATATTTTTTTGATTCCCGCTATCAAATCTTAATTTTTCGGATTCGTTGGGAAGATATTATCAATTAGATCCTAATGTTTTTGGTTTCACTAAAATCCGGATTGTTTTGCACCCGGTACATTCAATTGAAGTTTGAAATCGAATTATCGAACTACCGCGCCATTTTCAATTCTATTTATAATTATATATAAATATTTATATTCTAACGACGACGTATATAATATATACGTTCTATTAATATTCAAAATAAATTTTCTCGTTGATTTTATTTAAGATAATTCATTTTAAATGTTCAAAATTCACTGAAATTGCCAAAATAAAAATTTTAAACTGGCCCAGATTTTCCGGGTTATTACAACTAAGCTTGTGAGGCTTACATCTTGGGTTGAACCAAATGGGATACATATGTGTATTATAGTCTATGTTGTAAATTTCATGTAACGAACTGGGATTTTCGACTCCGAAAATCAACACAAAACTACCAAGTTGACTATTCTGTCATCGGAAATACGTGATCATTAATAGAAAGAAGTTAGAGCGTGAGAATAGATAAGATGGAAAATTAGAATAGAAGAAGAAGAAGATCACCACAAAACAGAATCAAATTAATACGAATCTCACAACGGAACGAATAAAATATATTATAACATAACTTTGAAATAAAACAGTATATATATATATACAATAACATTATCAGAGTACAACACTTACACACAACAGAAATAACAATAGCTATATAATCCTGAAGCCTCCTGTTTCAAGCTCCTACAAGTATATCTGTAAATACCTGAACTGCTTGACTGCCCACACAAATTTGGACACCCAAGAGTTTAGGGAAAACAAAACAAAATAATCTCTGGGTAAGTCATGGGACTAGTGTGAGTAAACTCAAATCATTTGGTTTAACTTTTCAAAATCCTTCTCAAAAGAGAAGATAATCGTAAAACCGATCCATACATAAACACGGACGGTTTTTACCTTACGATAACCCAAAACACTTTTGGAAATCAATACTTCTCTGATATTATAATAATGTATAATCATAAGTAATTAACAATCTAGCAGAATTCTTGCATCTCACGTTCCACATATATAGTATACAAACAAAACCGCGGGCGCTTATGGAGATTGGATTCCAACTATAACAAGGTATGGGACCACCTGCCGATAGTGTATCTCTAGAGGCGAATACACTGGGTCCAACAAGAACGTCTTACAACCCGGCCCACACATGACCGACCACTCATTTCGCTTGAGTGTATTGAATGTATACCACCAACGGTTGGGAGCTACCCATCGTTTCCCGAAAAGGGACAGGATCGAAAATAGATAAAAGAATGAAATGAATTTTCTCTAGATAGGTGATATACACCCTAATGGGAGAGACCCACCTAGCCATGTTGCCTGCCTAATTTCTGTCATTTCCCGGTCGATAAGGCTTGAGGTCATGATGTATCTTTTGATAGATCATACATTCATTTACTTTGAATGCCACATCGTCATACTCGCCAAATCACAAATTGACTTCCTCAAAAATACCATGGGTATAAAGCTAAGAGAAACAAATATCTCCGCCACCAAACGTAAGTACGTTTGAAGAGATCAACTTATGTGATCTCTTAGATACACTGTGTCAGACATTCGTCCATCCACGTGGTCCTGGGACTGGACAAACCGAAGGCACTATTCTGTAAACTAGATAGCCCTTGCATAACTCCGTCTTCAATAATCTTCATCATAATTGAACGCAACACAAACGTCCATACAGAGTGGTTTTCAGATAATGAATCTGACCCCGGTCTCTCCGTATTGACGATGGAAAAATGGTCAAAAACTTCGATAGTCGGTGATTTAACTATCGAAGAAAAACATGTGTGCAAACAACGATATTATTTCCAGATGGAAATTATATCGATCAATTATCATTCAACATTTATCTCTTAAATTCACTTATCATTAATTTATTCATTTTCCATTTCTAAATATTCGTACATTTTTATTTTCTAAATTTAGAAAATATACTTTATTAATCATTTTAAAACATCTCCATGTTCACTCCCATTTCTTATTTCCTATATTATAAAACATTTCTGATTCTTGTTATGAAACATTTCCAAAACTCCTTTATTGGTTCTAAACTGATGTTTAAATAAAACATCTTCATGCCAACTCAAACCATTACACTCATTAACTAAATTCACTTAATCAACCTTCACTATTGAACCTTAACCATTTCTTAGTTAAAACTGAAGCCAATCAAGTTGGGGTATAATTACCTCTCAGACCCTAACTGAACAACATTCCTAACTTCGAAACAGACAAAGTTCATCTTTCAAAACTTTAACAACTTCCTTATGAAACTCTCGGATTCTATTTACGAATCCCCTTCTTTGACAGAAATCATTTGATTATAACGATAGTGTTATAGCCCCATGCCTTTGAAATATAATAACTTAAATATACTTGTTTTTATTAATGTGAATGGTTATCCCAACAACTAATTTATTTATCAATAAATAAATAAATCTCGATTTGAAAACGGAAAGTATATAGTACTTTCCCAAGTTCGATATAATCGAATTTCAACTTACAATTCTCTCTCGGATAATCTGTATTCAATAATCCCTCTCGAATAACTATATTCGATTATCTCTCTTTGAATAAACTATATTCGATAACTCTTTCGAATAAACTACATTCAATAACCCATTCTTTCGAATAACCTATATTCGATTATCTCTCTTCTTCGAGTAACTTCTATTCGATTAACGATCTTCTTCGAATAACTTATATTTGATTATCTCTTCTTTACCGATTTTATTTAATCCTTTTTAACATTTCGAATATCGAAATGGATTTCATCGTTCCCTTTGGAAAACAACTCCGAATTTCCCTTTTTTATTCATTGTTGAATTTGCCATCTCAATTATCCACTGATAATTATATTTTAGTTCATTTATAAACTTTGCGTATAAATCACAACACATGTTTCATTATTAAACAAGTTCTTTAATTCTTAACCATTCGTAATTTCATTACTGTTTGAGTTCCTATTTCAAAACCCAATTTCCTCTACACGTGTTTTTATTTGCAAAATCTTTGTTTATTTTCATTATTCACATCGAATGTGAATAATGTTTTCTTTGTGTAATCTATTCAGTTTGATTTCATATTTAAAACAATATCTCATTTTCAATTTCTATTTATTATTTCATTTTACAGAATTACTTGTACAAAATCTCCTTTTAACTTCTAACACTTACAATCTCATTTAAATTTCCCTTTATAAATGCTGAATTCATATTCCATAAAATATCGGTGTTAAAACCGATTTCTACTTCTCTATATAAGTTCGACTTATATATTTCATTTATCAAAATATAAATATTTTTATTTAATTTATAAAATATTATTTATAAATTAACCTTCCCAATTCATCTATTAAAACAGATTTCTATTTAATACCTCCAATGAAACCATCTTCTCTTTGTTCTTTTATATCTCGCCCATTTCCTTTTATAATTCTATTTACTTTCCCCATAATCCCTTTTATAATTATATTTGTTTCCCACATATTTCATTTGTAACATCCTATCTATTTCATATAAATATTTTTTCATGTATTTCTTTACTTACTTCTTATTACTTCTATTAAGTAATTTACCAATAACGGTCTTTTAAATTTCTACATAACTGGCTAAAATTTTATATAAAAGCTTCTGATTTCATTTTCACATATCCCTTCTTTTTATAAAACCTTTTTGATTTATAAAATCCTTATTTTAATATATACTTCACAAATTCCCTTTTTATAAAACCCTTTATGATTGTATAAACTTCCACAATTTAATAATCACTTCAAATTTCCTTTTTACATAAAATCTTTTGATTTTATATATATAAATATTTTATTTCAAAATATAGTTTGAAATTTCCCTTTTCACATTCTAGTATTTTCTTTGGTATTTAAGAGTACCAAATAACGATGCTCAAACACACATAATCAACAACGGATTTTAAATCACATCATATATCACAATATATGAAAAACAGTAAATTAATTATTGAGGATTCCAGTTGGATCCCTACGACCTATTTCCCTGCATCCACAGATGTTCATCAACACAAATAGCACGAATATGGGATATTTTGATAAACATAATCAATATTCGATTAACGATTTATATATATCGTTATCTATATTTTCAACCAATAACAATCAGTTCAACCAAATAGCCAACACACAGCAAATCAACCAATATTTATCAATTCTAAAAATACTTTATACAAATATAAATTGATCAGAGTTAGTGAGATTTACTCACCTTGGACGGTTATCGTTAAATAACGATAATTGGTCATTGATTCGATTCAGGCGTTTAATTTCACCATAAATCCAAACGAGCCCCAATTCACTCTCGGTCAGTTCCATGGTGTAGCCACCGTCCATACAATCCTAACGGATCTTGTTTCGCTGAATTTCAATAATGTATGAATTAGTTATTCATTTCACAAGTTAAGATAAATTTAAACTAAAAACCAAACTATTTTAAATTGGGCCTTTACCCAAAATCCACCCCACTACCCAATAAAACCCGCGACTGTCTTCCCTTTCTTCCCCAATCCAACAGAACGCTGCTCCTCCTCCTTGACATTTCCGCAAATTTCACACTCCAACCCCTCCTTTACTTCTTTTGAAATCCCACAAAAAAATTACAATTCCTCTCTTCGAAAACCCAACCCCTCCATATAAATATCATCAACTTCGCTCAACTCCACCGTATCGCGTCGCTACAGTTCCTCGCGCAACCACAGTGTGTCGATCGACACTAATTATCACCGAATTCACCACAAATCTACTGCTAGATGTTGTTCGATCCTCTAAATCCCAAACCAAGCTTAGAAACGCGAATTAAAGCCTATATAACTTGCGATCTTCAGCCTTAGTTGCGCTGAACAAACCAACGAAAAAGAAAAATTGCGTCGCACCCTGAGTTGAGCATGACAGATTGAAGAGCTTCTAACAGGGATTTCAAATATATTAGTATTGAAATTTATGGTTTTTTTTTACTTTATATTGATTTTTAAAGATTGAAATTTCTTTCCCGAAAGGAAGTTATGTGGCGGCTCGAAAAATGGTGAATGAGAATTGTCGACAAGGGTTGGGAGGATTAAAGTGTTTATATAGGGTATTTTTATTATTTTTTTATTTGATTTGTTTATTTATTTTTATTGAATCACTACTCACCTATATTATTTAAAAATCCCTATGATCACGTGCAATACCCAAAAATCCTGAAAATTGGCATGCAACTACGGTTTGACATTACGGTCCCAACGAAACTGGTTTCATCGAATTCCGACTCCGTTTGCTCACACAGCGTATTTATAAAGGTCAAATTATAGACTGTATTTCATATTAAAATCCCATAAGGTCACATACTGACTTCAAAAATCACGGAAATTGAAATCTAACAATAATTTAATATTGCGGATCCAACAAAATTAGTTTCGTCGAAAACAGAGGTCATTTGCAAAACTGGCTATTTTTGAAGCTCTAAATAACCCATTTAAATATATAAATATATTTAAAAACAATTAAATTAAATAAAAATAATTTAATATTATCATATATATTCGCATACGATATTATACAGCTCCACAATATTCCTATATGAATTTCTAACTTGATATTTCAAATTCCGATTAAATCGATATTCTATTTATAATGAAATTCCTTTTATAAATATAAATAAATCATTATAAATTATAAAGGAATTCCATAGAGACTTTTCTAAAATTTGATTTGGACATAACTAAAAATCTACACGATGAAATCCTGATTTTTCTCTTCCATCAGAAAAATACACTTCACCAGCTCCTACCGTTTCTTGTTTCACAGAAATCCGATTTAAAACGGATCATGTATATTCAGTTGAAGTTCAAATCACCAAATAGCGAACTGCCGCGCCATTTCGAGCTCGATTGTAATTATAATATAATTATATGTTCAACCGTCGTTCAAATAATATATGTGTTATTATAATTCAACTCTAAACTGAATTATATATTTTAAATGGTCCAATTCACACGATATTGTCAATTCACTATTTCCGACTATTTTAGAAATAAATATATTATTCTATTATTTATATTAATTAAATATTCACTATTATTTAATTTTGGTCATTTTAAATAGCCAAACCATTATTTAAATAATTAAATAAATTATTTGTATATCGTAAAAATACGGGTCGTTACATTTCCTATCACAAGAACTTGTTGATATTTACCTGACGGGACATGCGAAAAAAAAGAAATAATCTCCACGGTGTGAATTTGTTTGATTCCATTTTGGTCTTCATCTTCCCTCTCGCAAAAATAGAGAAATTCATTTCTCTATTCATGAGATCCTAGTTTAGGATTGATGGGCCTCGAACCCGCAGCTTCCGCCTTGACAGGACGGTGCTCTGACCAATTGAACTACAATCCCAACGAGGTGTTCTGATCCCCCATCCTCATTACAACCTCCCAGGTTTCCTAGAAAATGTCGGGTTCTCAAAGATGATTAAGTTTGGCTTTCGGTTCTCGTTTTATCTCATGCTCGGTATTGGCAGAGTGACTTATTTTGAAAAAGGTAGTTACTTGAGGTAATACTTGTTATCCTACTTTGTTTCCTCTACGAGTTATCTTTATTGTATTTTTGTTATGCTCACGCTTATTTGTTGCTGGTACTAGATATACACGCTCCATGCTTGGATGTGTCCAAGTTATTATGAGTTTGTGTGGATGACATTTTGGTCTAATAAAAAAGAACAAGGACTTAGTTTTGTATTTGGAGGAGGGATTCAATACCCTATAAGCACAGTTGCCCTAGACCAAGTTCTCTAAGTCACTTTGGAAAGGTAATAGATTTTCTTGAATTAGTCGGTTATTATAGAAAACTTATGGAAAAAATTTATAAGACATCAAATATCTTAATCTACCTTATTGAGAAAATATTGTCTTTTATTAACACAAAATATGAAGCTATTTTTTAAAAATTAAAACGAGTTTTGTTTAATATAATTAGTTCTTTTTTTTTGGTGTAAAAATTCTTGGTATGGAAGCCTTTTAATACATGTAACTTCTTTTGGAATAGTCCCCAGCAGATTAAAGGAAGTAATCCTATGGATATCTTGCATACCCCAAATAATGAAAAGATATAAGAGTAACTAAGTTTTAGGCTAACCAAATACACCCAGTAGCATTAATAGCAACTCGGTATGTGAAGTGAAACATTTGATTTTATAAGGTTCCCATTAGAATAGTTTGCTTTTGATATCCATTTTGACTTAGTATGTTCTAGGAGAATATCTAGAAATTTTTGGAAATTAAGGCAAAGTGTAAATGTAGTTTATTACTCAAAAACAAATAATCCGGCAGCGAGGAGAAAATAAGGCCTTAGACAATTTACCTTGGAAGTATACCCTAGATTATGATGGGACATAAGGATGAATCTTACCATTGGTAGTTTGGTGTTCATCAAGGTTTCATCATTTTGGCATGAGACAAGAATCCTAGAAATTCTGTTTATAGCACAATAACTTATGAAGGTAATTTTTTTATGTAATTCACTAGATAGGATTGATTGAATCCAGGAATGTTAGATCTCAATTTGAAATAAACAATAAGCTTAGTTATTAGGAAAATGGTTGAATGTTTATATGCTAGAAGCAAAAGAGAAATTAAATTCCTATCATATTTATGATGAGGTAAACCTATATGTTCCAAGAAGAAGAAATTTAAAGGAAAAGAAAGTTTTTTATCAAGAAAAATGCAAATTTATAAGTCCACATTGATTCTAAACCTACATATATATGTATGATCCTACAAATGGAGAATTTTAGGGGATAATATGCTTTATTATGAAATTCTTATTTTTGGAAATGTCATAAAATAATTATATGTTTTGAAAAGAAATTCTTGTAACTTCATATATATATATATATATATATAAACCTTTTCCTGTAGACATTTCCAATAAGATAAATTGAATCTTTTTGAAAGAATATATAGATAATTTAGAAAAAAGTAATTGTACTCTTTTGGGGTTGGACAATATAAGTGGAATGGGTAGAGGAATATGAGGCCAAAAGATTAAAGAAAAGGATTTGGAACGTCAATGCAATAAAACTAACAATGTCAAGGGGGATTTACTTAGAGGGTGGAGTGGATTCTAGAATTTTAAGTGAAGTTGTAACAACAATTGAGCCATACTAGACTAGTTGGAGTGAGTTCAGCACTATAAGTGATAAATAGATGGATCAACCTAAAGAGAATGAAATTTTTTTGGAAGGTAGATTAATAAACTTTCTCTGAGGCTTGCTAGACTTCTTTTTAGGGTAACGAAAGTGGGTAAATGATAAATCTCTCCAATGAATTTTGTTGGAGTGATTCAGTTACAACAAGAACATTCAATTAGAAGACATGAAGAAGAGGTATGAGTCATCAGTTCATCATGAAATTGGGCTTATTCCATAATAAGATTTTTCATCTTGTAAGGGGAACTTACATATATAGCAACTTAGGTGTCTTAAAGGAAATCCAAGTTTCTTGCTCACGTTCTTTTGACAAACATCCCTTAGATATTCTATCATTAGTTTCCTCCTTTGATTAGGGTATTCTAAAACGATATATCTTAAGATCAAGCTAATGAATGGAAGGATTGATTGGAAACATGTTATGTATGAAGGATGCAAGTGGTTATGATTATCATAAAATTGTGTAATTTTTTACTACTTATAAACATTTTATTACTCATAAAACAATACCACTCGTGTCTTTTAGTCTTGTTTGTTGCAAGTTTATAATTTTCAGGAAATGAAGAAACTCTTCAAAATGAGCTTTAAATAATATTTTAAGTTCAAGACTCTGTTGAAAAGTGGTAGAATGTTAAGTTATACACAAAAGCATTCATAACTCAATTGGTTTGAAGACATACATTATATTAGGATGCCAACTCAAGATGATTCTAGAATATACTAGAGAAAGAAGCTTTTAAAAGATAACATAACACGCTAGATCAAGAAGCATCTAAAGAAAGAACAAGTTAAAAGTTTCTAGAATGTGTTGGATCAAGAAGCTCATAAAGAATATGAAGAAAGGAATTTCCAAAATAATGAAGAATGAGAATTTATAGGAAGACTGGATCAGAGTTTCTAAATATTTCCTGTTTTAAGATCTAGAACTAAGGAGTACTATAAATACCCCTACTAACATTAGTTCAGATCATCTTGGTATTATATGCCTTTAGGCGTCAACTTCTCTTTTATTTTCTTAGTTTAGTTTAATGTAATCCACCTTTTCTTTTCTACAATAAAATCTTTGTTATATTTTCTGTTTAGTTCTTTGTTATTTCATTTAATCATATTCTTCTTTTTATTGTTTTAATTTTATTTAAGATCTATTCATTTGCCCAGAGGCCAATAGATCTTGTTTTCTATTGACTTCTGATTTAAGTTTTCATCATGCAACCTTATTTCTTTTATGGTTACTCTGCAGTTTTGTTATTTACTCTCATTCTAGCAATTTGTTGTTCTAAGTTAATCAGATCAATTGCTCAATTTCGTCTAAATCATCCAGAACTTAAATAAACGGTAGAAGTTGTGTAACTTCTTGTGGACTTGACCTATACTCGAACGTTTATTACACCGAATTAGCGATTTTTGTTCACAATGAAAATTATCGATCAAGTTTTTGGCGCCGTTGTCGAGGAGTCTAAACAGTTTTTAGTGTTTACTTAATATTCGCGTAATGTTTGTTTTTTGTTGTAATATGTATAAGTAATAAGGGTGAATATGCTAATATGCTAAGGGACTTCACTGCATTTTACATGGCATGTAGACTCTATAAATAGAGGGATTGTTCACATTGTTTATACACTTGAATTAAAAAAAATTGAAAAGTCTCTCTTTTATCTTTTATGTTCTCTCTACTGGCTTCTCTTTCATTATCTGTTCTATTTTATTTTATAAGATTTTTTAATTTACTTTGATTTTCATTTAATTTGTAGCCCTTGGTTTTGCCTTTTCATTTTCTTTATCTAGATTCCTTTACTTTGTTTTGAGTTGATGTTCTCAGGTTTCTTATTTCTTGATTTTGTTTCTTTCATTTTCCCCAAAAAATACATTTTTTCTCTTAGCTTCGTTTTTCATGTTAGTTATGTAGTTTTGATTTTCTTCAACATTAAAGAAAAAAACATTTTTATTCACTTTCTTCCTTTACATATTTTTTTTCATTTGCAATCAAAGAAAAAAAGATTCTCTTCCGCTTTGCTCTTTCTCTGCAATAACATCCACCTTCCTCTGCAAACCGACATTGCAACGAACCCTTCATTTCACCTTGCGGCACAACGACCAAACCAAAAATTCACTGTACTCGATACCAAACACACAACTTCAAACCTCACATGCTGCTTTGCGTTCAATAGTCCCCACCATTGAGACCAATTATATCGAATGCTGAACCCACACCTTCTGCCTTCGCCTTCTAATATGCACCGACACCTAACGTGCATCACAACCACACATCACTCAATCATCACCAGTTTAAAACCAACCACCATCGCCATACTCGACCTCCCCTTCAACCAGAAAACACTTCCCAATAACCAGTCACGCAAATCATCATCATCTCGAAGTCAACCACAGACCATCACCATCACCATCTCCCTTAACATCATCCCCACCATCTACCTCGTCCACCAGTCACTGTTTGGTGCTCGCTTTAATTCCAAACCAAACACCACTACTATAGCACCAACACCTCATTGCACAACACTAAATTTGGACTAATTCACCATCACCAAATCTGCCTCCCTTCCACACCAACTGGCCGACACTATCACCCTTGAATCCAAACCATTCCAACTTATCAACACCTGATATTGCAGCTAGTTCATCGCTTCAATCTGAACAATCACTTGAACCAGTTCGCAATTATCCACATCCATACAGTTGCAACTCTATATAAGGATTTCACCTCATGTCTGTAAGTAAAGAAAAAAAGGGGGGAGCTCGTGAATTTAAAGGAGAAACTTGTTGAAGAGACATACTAGGGTTATCACGGTTTTAAAAAAGAGGTAAAAGTAGAAAAATTCGCATATCTATTAACTATTATCTATAATCTATAATAGAAAATAGAAAACCAAAGTTGCGGATGTTGATTGCCCAAAATCGCTTCTTCATCCCATCTTTTCTCGTTTAGGCAATCCCTGTGTATTTCTATCACCCTCATCTTTCAAACATTCAAAATCACCGCAATATTGACGATCCAGTAAAGTAACTGCACCGAAAGTTCCCTATGAAAATTAAACTTATTGTGTTGTTTAAGGTTTGTTTAAGGTAACTTCTCCTGACCTATTTTCAATTTCCGGGCAAATATTTAGTTCTGTGTATCGGTTTCTTCCATATTCATTCATTTTCTTTTGCTTAAAATTCGCTGTAAATATTTGTTGGCTTCCAATTACAAACTCTAGCATGTTATTTTGATCATTTTATTTCTTCACTACGATTAATTAGTTGCTTTCCGATTCCATAGTCAGTATTCTCATATTTAAATATTTCACACAGATACATTTATGAATTATCAATTTATCGTCATTATAGATTACAGTAATTAATTTTAGTAGTTTCGATGTGTCTTTAAATCTGTACAGCAGATTAGGAATTGATTTGTGATATGAACTCCCAATATGGTATGACTACTTTGATTTGATTTGTCATTTTTTAACATGGTTTACAGCACCAATATTTTGATGTTTTCTTTTTTCTTTCCACATATCAGGAGGTCAAAGATTGAATTTATGGCATATTTTAAACATTCCTACATGGCCAACTCATGTACGCCTCATGGAGTTCGTATCACAAACGTATAATATCTGTAGTGACCCGGTTTTATATCGATCGCAAACACAAACATTAATTGATCGTGAGTACATATTTACAAATACGATTTATTAATTAAGACTTCAAAATATTTCAAACATGTTAAAGGTTTAAATTGCATTTTTTTTCTTTTATGTATGTATGATAGCATATATTTGATAGTGGTTGTTTAAATTCATTTTTTTTTTCATATAGGAAGGGTAACACTTATACATAGCAAAATTTTAAATGCCATTCTTTTTACATACACTTTGTTCATTTTTTTCCAAAACCTTATTTTTTTGCAAACTCTCGATTTTTATCATAAAGCATACTTGGACCAAAACATGCTAAAAATCTCTTATGTTCTCAAAACAAAACTCAAGGGAAATCTTTGTATTTATATATGCATCAAACCAAAAACAAGAAGTGTCAGTTCCTCTTGCAAATCATGCTCTCATTCATGAGTCATCTACACTATAGATTTGCTAGCAACTAAGATCTTAAGGTAACTATTGTGCACATGACCAAATCATTTTAGATTAAAGCATTTTCAATTTTAAATCTTTTTCTTTTCTCACATGATTTTCTGAAAATGCCACGTTCTTATGCATCTTTCAATACAAGGTTACAATTGTCAAAAGACATTTGACTAAAAATTTACAAAATCTTGTGTATATACCAAAGACATTGCCTACACTAGATAATTTCTAAAACATAGATATTCTATGATTTTTCTTTGCACATTTCATCACATGCCATGAATCTTTGGCACAAAACTTTCAGATTTTTAGCACACCTTAGAAGGCAAGTAAATGTTTTAAATGATATCTTGTTAAATCATAAGGGTCATATGGAAAATATGGGTTAAAGACCCAAGGAATTCTGAGCATTGATGGTACGAGGATGATCACCATATTTGTTTAAAAACCAAGAAAAGATTAGAGAACATGGTTGTACATGGAGCATTTAATGTGATGTTTCATAGTAGGCCAATGAGGGCAAATAAAGTTGTGCGCAAGGAATTTTCAGAGTTTGAAATTGGCTGAGAAAGCCAGGTGAATTTAAGGGATAATGCATGAATTTTGAGAGAGAAAAGAGATTTTAATGTTGTCAATCATTTGTCACAAATGAAAACTGAATTTTGTTTGCAGCCTTGCATTTATTGCTACCACTATTTTATAATTTTTCTCTCCTATAAATAGTCGTGGCCATACACTCTTTTCCTCACAACAAAACCTTTCAAACTAATTAAGATCAGTAAAGGAGAAAGAAAGCTAAGGGTTCAAGCTTTTAAGTGAGTAAACTGCTTCTAATTTCTGTTTTAAGGTTCTTGCATATTTCTGTTTTGAATTGTCTGTCTATGGTCCTTGTTAGGTGCAACTTTGTTTGAATACCATTCTATGCTTAATAACTAGGGGTTGGTACTTAATTCAGTGAGTGGCTTTAGTTGAATTGTTAGGTTTTCTTGAGATTTGTGTTCTGTTTCAACTGTAAAAAAAAAACCAGAACTGTTATTGATTCTAAATCACCAAAGGGGCTCCAATATTTGATGTTTTGAAGGGAGCATTACCACTGGTTTGTACTAGGATAGCATAGGTTGAAATGTATACACTTAGGGTGTTTTTAACCAAAGCAAAAACATCTTAGTTCAAGAAAATAAGCACATCATCAGGAAAATTGTAAACATGGCAGCTCTCAGTAACCTCAAAACTAAAATGGATTTTCAAATCTCTTGAAACCTTGTTTTGAGTTTATAAATGTAATAATGGATCGAAATAAGGATTTTTAAAAGAAAAATCAAGATTTTAAACTACTTAAATCATGAGATATCCTGAGGTGATTAGAATTTGAACATGGAACAAATTTCGACCATCCAGGCCACCGTGCACAATGCGGTTGAAGATGGAGCTTCATCTAGGGTCGGAGATTCTAGGAAAAATGTAAAATAAATTTTCAAATGGATGATTTGAGAGAACAAGATCTAATTAGGCTTCTAGGGGCTGTTTTGGGTGTTGTCTTTCTCGCTGGAACTGTGCAATGGTGGTGGTGTCTTATGGGTGCGGTCCAGGGGGATAGAAGCGACGGGGTGTCATGATGACATGGCAGAAGCAGGTCGTCGATCGATGGTCGGGGCGAGGAGAAATTGAAGCTTTTCTTGGGTGAACCCGTTGGGTAATGGTGGAGTTGTACGGTGAAAATACACAGACGAGGAGGAGGATGAGGTTTGGGTGTGGCGACGTGATCAGGGGGTGCAGCGTGACTAGTGGGGATGATTGGTGGTGATGGATGTTGACTGGTGTGTGTGTGTATGTGCATGTGCATGGATATGGAAGTGATCAGGAGAGATGACATCGGGTTTTTTTTAGGGTGATCGGGCATGGGATCATGAGGGCTGGAAGGGGTGGTTTTTGGTACTGACACTCTGGTAACTAGGGCTGGCACACAGGGTTTTGGAGCGGATCAGCAGGTAGATTTTGTGATTTCGAAGTGGTACTTTGGGGTAGATCAGGTAGGTGGTATTTTTTCTGGATCATGGGGGCTGGGCAGGTTTGTACAGGCGCGCACCGGTGGTTTTGAGGTGGTATTTTGGCCGACAATGGTACTTTGGTACTTAGCTTTAAAATGAGGATTTTTAAATATAATTTAAATTAAAACTAGTCTTAAATTAAATAATAGATTAAATAAAAAGGGGAAATAAGTAATGTAAAAAAATATATAGAATTTTTATTTAATTAGCAAGTAGAGGAAAAGAAGTGAATCAGGATCAAGTGTAGTTTTGTCGAAAATTGAAATTTAAGTGCGGAAGCTATAATTTTATTAAATTATAAATTTAGTTTATAAATTAAATTAGAATTTATTTTCTAATGGAATATCTAAATTTTAAACAAGTTAAAGAGAAACCGACATATGCGAAAATTGTCAGTTTAAACGGGTACAAGCAACTAATCATGTACAGTTCTGTACTTTATGAAATAAGAACCATAAATCATATTTTAATCATGTTTAGATTAATCATTTAAAAAGAAAATGTTTTGCTAATCATTTCAAAGAGACCGAAATAAATATTTCACTTTGATTTGATTATACTTCGCGCGCATCAGAGATTTTTAAACTGAAGATGGCGATATACAAGGACTATTCTTGAATAGTGCCTTCGGTTTGTCCGATCCCAGGACAACTTGTATGGACGAATGTCTGACAAAGTAATTTTAACTGATCACATACATTGATCTCTCCAAACGTATTTATACGTTGGCAGAGGAATTCGTTTCTCTTGCTGTACACCTATAATATATTTTTGAGGAAGTTAATTAGTGACTGGGAAGTTTTGACGATGTGGCATTCAAAGAAAATAAACCAGTGATGATAAAAGGTAAGTCTAGCCTCAGGCCTCACACCCAGAAAATGACAAAAATCAGGCAGGCAGCATGGCTATGTTGATCGCTCCCATTAAGGTGTAGCATCACCTATCTAGAGAAATTCCTTTTGTTTCTTACTCTATCGATTCTGCCCATTCGGAAGATGGTTGTCGTACACAACCATTGCTCATATACACTCGATACACTCAAGAGAAATGAGTGGTCAATCATGTGTGGGCCAGGTTGCAAGACGTTCTTGTTGAACCCAGGTATATTCGCCTCTAATGATACACCATGTGAAGGTGGTCCCATACCTTGTCATAGTTGGAAAACAAATTTCCATAAGCGCCAAGCGGTTTTATTTGTATACTATATAGGAGAATGTGAGATGTAAGCATTCTTCTAGATTCTAAATTATTTGTGAAACACCTAGACATTATAATAATATATGATTTAAAGTATACAAATTGATTTATTCTCACAAGGTGAAACCCGTTCCGTATTCACGGCGGGGTCTTATGAGATATTTTTATTTCTTTGATTTGTTTTAAACTGTTTACTCATACCATTCCCTTAACTGACCCGGAGTTTATTTTTCTGTGTTTCCCTTAAACTCTTGGGTATTCATAACACTTGTTATGAATAGACAAGTGAATCAGGTTTGGAAAACTTGAAAAGCTGGATGGAGACTTTCTTTGTGTTGGTCTACTTATCTTATCTACTGTATGATTATAAGTCTGCAAGTTAGTCATCAATGATATGTATAATTATAGATGTACTCTGAATGGCTTGTATCACTAGATCTATGATGCTCTGATGCAATATGTACTGCTGTGTAATATTATAAAGAACCATCTTTTGAAAAATTCCACTGTGAGATTCCGGTGTTTTTCTATGATTTTATCTTCTATCTATTCTTATTCTTATTAATGACACAACTTCCGATGTGTTCGAAAGTTGGGTCGTTGCAGTTGGTATCAGAGCTTAGGTTGCTGATTACCTAGGCTTTGGGTGAGTGTGAGAGAGCGTATTTTTATATAAAATTTAAAATAAATTAGGTCCAGATATACCTAAGTTAATTATATCCAATTAAGTCTCGATTGACAACCTGTTATATTCAGGTGATTAAGTATGAGTACTCGTGCACGAAGAGGTCGAGCTAGTGGGACTACCACTACCAATGGGCGTAATATTGCCTCTCAAGATCGAGTAGAAACTGTGGAGGAAGTTATGCCAGTCCAACAGGACAAAAGCTTTGCAACTTGCAGTAAGGAGTATACCTCTCTGGGAAGGAAGGTATTCAAAGGGATTGAGTCTTTTAGTGAGGTGCAAGCATGGTTGAGGTCCTGCGATAGGATTTTAAAAGGATTGAAATTGAATGATGAGCAGAAACATCTCTTAGCTTCGTGGCAACTCCAAGAAGCTGCTGCAATCTGGTGGGACGCTCAAACTGCAAATGTTCCCGAGGAAGATTTTACTTTGGATAAATTCAAAGAAGCATTTAAAGCGTAATTTCAGCCTGTTGCTAGCAAAACGAGAATGTATCGGGATTTCATCGATCTCAAACAAGGGAACATGAAAATATCCAAATATGAGAACAAATTCAATGCACTTTCCTATTTTGGGCCAGAGCTGATCAATACTCCACTCAAGAAGAATGAAATGTTTATAGCAGGATTAAAGGATAGCCTGTAAGTTCAAATGATTGGGCATCTCAAGATTTCATTTGTTGATCTAGTTGTTATGGCAGTTCGTTATGAGGCGCTGGAGGGAAAGAAACCAGTTGCAAAAGCAGCATAGACAGGAGGACCTAGTAGTGAGAATCCAAATAAAAGGAAATTCAATCCAAACTGGAATAACAATAAGGGAGTACAAAAGAAGGGGGAGAAAGCCAAGGAACGATTCAAAGATACAAAATTCCACAATTGCCTGCAGAAGGGGCATATTTCTAAGTTCTGCACTAAACCAGCAGCGAAAAAGCCATAGCAAACTCAGCAGCAACAACAATCTCCGCAACAGCAGCAGAAACAACAGCAAGGCCCTGGAAATGCAATGGTCATGAAGACTCTGTGTTTCAACTGTCATCAGACTGGGCACTTGGTTAAAGGCTGTCCACTTATGAAAAAGGCACAGCAACCAAAGGTATATGCCATTAAAAGTGAACCATCAACTTCCCAGGGTGTAAAGGGAAAAGGAGTTCTCGAAGGTACTTTTGATTTAAATGGAATTGATGTTCATGTTTTATTTGACATCGGCGCCTCGAATAGATTCATTTCTTCTTGCACGGTAGGAAAATTCCGATTTTTCCCAAAGATTTCCCCGAATCCAATTTGCGTATCAAATCCCTTGGCTGGAAAACTGAATTAAAAAAGTATTGCGATAATGTGGCACTCTCGTACCTTTCGCATTCCTTTCTTTTTGATTTCTACGTTTTGGATTTCAAAGGATTTAATTTTATACTTGGGATAGACTGGTTGAGTAAATTCCAAGCTAAGATTAAATGTGACAAAGAAATCGTAACGTTAATAACCAATATTGGGAGCAATGCTAGGATACCGTGTGGGAAACCCAGTATTCATATGTGTAGTTTCTTGTATGCTTTGGAAACACCACAAGAAAAATTGGAGACACTAGAAGTAGTCAGAGATTTCTCTGACGTATTTGAAGAAGTTAAGGATTTACATCCACATCGCGAGATAGAGTTCCGCATCGATCTAATTCCAGGAGCCATACCAATAGTTCAACCAAAAAGACGAATGGCGCCAAAGGAAGTCATGGAACTCGAGAAGCAAACACAAGATTTACTGGCCAGAGGATTGATCAGGCCAAGTTTTTCAAACTGGGGTTCAGCGGTAGTTTTTGTGGTTAAGTCTGATGGATGACTAAGATAATGCGTTGACTATAGAGAGTTAAATAAAGTGATCATCAAGAATAAGTATCCTTTACCGCGAATTGATGATCACTTTGATCAGTTGAATGGAGCAAATGGAACTTGCAACAGGATTCCACCAGTTAAGGATTGTCGAAGATAGTGTTACTTTAACTGCTTTCAGAGGCCCGGATTTCTTTTATGAATGGCTAGTTATGCCATTCGGATTAACTAACGCACTGCGTATTTTATGGACCTGATAAATCATGTCTTTCGAAAGATTCTGAACAAGTTCATCCTGGTTTTTGTTGACGATATCTTAATCTTTTCAAAGACAGAAGAAGAACACCGATATCATCTTAAAGTGGTATTGGAGACGCAAAGAACAAATGTATTGAAGGCAAAGTTTTCTAAATGTCATTTATGGCAATCTGAAGTTAGATGCTTGGAGCACATTGTAAATGGAGATGGTATTTCTGTGGACCCAACCAAAGTTGAAGCAGTGCAACAATGGAAGCAGCCCAGAACAACGACGGAGGTCCGTAGCTTCTTAGGATTAGCAGGATATTACAGGAGTTTTATCCAAGATTATTCTAGGATATCTTCTCATCTGACTAAGCTGACTAAGAAGGGTGAGAAATTTATATGGACTCCAAAATGTGAAGAATCATTCAAGGAGTTAAAG
Organism: Allium sativum; assembly: GCA_030737875.1. Taxonomy (NCBI): domain Eukaryota; kingdom Viridiplantae; phylum Streptophyta; class Magnoliopsida; order Asparagales; family Amaryllidaceae; genus Allium; species Allium sativum. Next base: position 615,122,586 of record CM060926.1, read on the forward strand.
AAGAAATTGACAGAAGCACTTGTTCTAGCTGTTCCCGATGGAAAAAGTGGATTTGAGGTTTATATTGATGCTTGTGGAGTTGGACTCGGTGCAGTACTAATGCAGAATGGACGTGTGGTTGCATATGCTAGTAGACAATTGAAGATTCATGAGAAGAATTACGCTACACACGATCTAGTGTTATTGGCGGTTGTTTTTGCATTAAAAATGTGGAGACACTACCTGTTAGGAGGGAAGTTCAAGCTTTTCATAGATCACAAACTACTCAAATATCTGTTTAGCCAAAAAGATCTCAACCTGAGGCAATAGAGGTGGTTGGAGTTTCTCGCGTCATACGATTTGGATATTATCTATACTCGAGGAAAAGCAAATGTCGTAGCAGATGCTCTAAGCAGAAATGCAATCTTATCTCTACTAGAAGCTACTCCAGCACTTGAAGGAAGAATAATGGAAAATCAATGGAGAGATGAAAATCTAGAGAAGTTGATTCAAGGAGTTATAAAAGGAGGGGAGTCAGCTTTTAAAGTGGATGGCCAAGGTATTCTCAGAATAAATGTAAGACCGTGTGTTCCTGATGTTGACGGGTTAAGGCAAGAAGTTTTGGTAGAATGCCATAAATCAAAGCTGAGTATTCATCCAGGAGTACACAAGATGTATAGAGATATGAGGCGAGTATTTTGGTGGCCTGGAATGAAGAGAGATATTCTGGGCTATATAAATCAGTGTCTATGCTGCCAGCAATTAAAGGTTGATAACCAGAAAGCAGCAGGACTACTGAAACCTTTAGAGATTCCTAACTGGAAGTGGGAAATGATATCAATGGATTTCATCGATGGTCTACCCAAGACCAGGAAGGGATATAAAGGAGTTTGGGTGATAGTAGATCGACTGACGAAAAGTGCGCATTTTATTCTGGTGAAACCAAATCGGACTGCGGCTTCGTTAGCCGAAATTTTTATAAGGGAGATTATGCGATTACATGGAGTTTCGGTAAGTATTATAAGTGATAGAGATCCCATTTTCACTGGTAAATTCTGGGAATCACTCTAAACAACTTTAGGGACTAAGCTGAATTTAAGTACTGCTTATCATCACCAAATAGACGGCCAGACAGAAAGGGTGAACATGATATTGGAAGACCTGTTAAGAGAATGTATTCTTGACTTTGGGGGATCGTGGGAGGATCACCCACATCTAGATGAATTCTCCTACAACAACAACTACCAAGTAAGTATAGGCATGGCACCATATGAAGCTCTCTATGGTAGACCATGCAGATCACCAACTTGTTGGGTAGAGTCAGGGAATAAACTTATTCTCGGACCAGATATGATTCGAGAAGCAACCGAGAAGATGGAGTTAGTTAAAAGATAAATGAAGGAGGCCCAGGATCGATAGAAAAGTTATGCAGACAAAAGGCGAAGGGATCTTAATTTTTCTATTGGAGATTTTGTGTTTGTGAAGATTTCACCAATCATGGGAACAATCAGATTTGGTAAGACAGGGAAGTTGGCTCCACGATATGTGGGACCTTTCCTTGTTCTTGAGAAGGTTGGATCTCTTTCTTATAGGGTGGAATTACTAGAAAGAATGGCGGTAATTCACAATGTTTTCATGTGTCTCATCTTCGCAAATGTGTTCACGACCCGTCTTTAATCCTGGAACCATCGGTTCAGGAGGATCTTGAAATTGAACCGAACTTGACTGTGGTTAGATATCCAGTCTATGTGGTGGATAAAGAAGAAAAGCGACTTCGGAATAAGGTCGTGAAGCTACTCAAGATACAATGGAGTGAGAATCTGCATGACTGTACTTGGGAAACGGAGAAACACATCAGGGAGTTCTATCCAGATTTTGTTTTGAGCTAGGTATTAGTTATCCTATGTTTGATTTGGATGTATCCTATGTATGATGGTATTATATGGCTTGTTATGGATTTTATCTTATGTCTGGAAATGGAATTTTAGGTTTTCATCTCTGTGGATTATGGGAGTTTTGAGGACTCAGTATTCGTAGGACTTATGAACTCTTTCAGTTTACTATCACTTGTACTGAAATATGTTCTTTGTTTCATTTCCACATGGCACCTGTCTTCAAGAGAACTGCAAGGAAGAGACTGACCCCATTACATAGATTGAGATTGCACACCGACATCAGTATTCATGAGCTTGTAGGTACTCAGGATGATGAGGGGACGAGACGGTATGTAGACACAGAGGAGTCAGGTATCTACCATGGAGAGTCTTCCATTGAGGAGGACAATATGGACTTGCTTCAGGAGCCCGATTATGAGGGAGATGACGACCAGCAGGAGTACTATGCAGGCAAGGGTGGGGATGATGGAGATAGTGATGATATCAGCAGTGGAGACGACGGAGACAGCGGGTGACGACAATGATATAGATGATGAGGAGGATCCTGAGGAGGAGCCTAAGGAGGAGCCCGAGGAGGATCCAGAGGAAGAGCCTGAGGAGGACATCCCACTTTCTCAGCCACAATAGGAGCCATGGGTTGTGACCCCACCAGTACCTATGGATGGGCAGTTAGCAGTCCTGTGGGAACAGCTCGCACAGGAGATGGCACAGTTTCAGGAAAATGGAGGGAATATAGGGATACCTATGGATTATTCCTACCCCGATATAATGCTTTACCCACCCTCTCCCATTGAGATCATAGAGCTTTCAGATGATGATGTCCCTGACGAGAGCGATGAGGTAGTTGAGGTGATTGATATATCGGATAGTGAGGATACGATTATCATTCCAGATGATGAGGATGTGATTATCATTCAAGATGACGAGGAGATGATCATCATTTTAGATGATGAGGATATCATTGAGATTAGTAGCAGCTCTGAGTAGGATAGATGGATTAGGATGGTATTGTACATATTGTAGTACTAGTAGTGTGGCAGATATGTATATTGTAGTAGTCTATAACTCGATACTAGTCGAGTATAGTACTTATATTTTGCTGTAGTCAGTTTGACGTATTATGATATAATATATATTATCTTTTGCTTATCTTCTATTTACAAATTTCGAGGAAGAAATTTTTATAAGGGGGTAGATTGTAATGACCAGTTTTATATCGATCGCAAAGACAAACATTAATTGATCGTGAGTACGTATTTACAAATACGATTTATTAATCAAGACTTCAAAATATTTCAAATATGTCAAAGTTTTAAACTGCATTTTTTCTTTTATGTATGTATGATAGCATATATTTGATAGCGGTTGTTTAAATTCATTTTTATTCATATAGGAAGGGTAACACTTATACATAGCAAAATTTTAAATGCCATTCTTTTTACATACACTTTGTTCATTTTTTTTCAAAACCTTATTTTTTTGCAAATTCTTGATTTTTATCATAAAGCATACTTGGACTAAAACATGCTAAAAATCTCTTATGTTCTCAAAACAAAATTCAAGGGAAATCTTTGTATTTATATATGCATCAAACCAAAAACAAGAAGTGTCAATTCCTCTTGCAAATCGTGATCTCATTCATGAGTCATCTACACTATAGATTTGCTAGCAACTAGGATCTTAAGGTAAATATTGTGCACATGACCAAATCATTTTAGATTAAAGCATTTTTAGTTTTAAATCTTTTCTTTTCTCACATGATTTTCTGAAAATACCACGTTCTTTTGCATCTTTCAATACATGGTTACAATTGTCAAAAGACATGTGACTAAAGATTTACAAAATCTTGTGTATATACCAAAGACCTTGCCTACACTAGATAATTTCTAAAACATAGATTTTCGATGATTTTTCTTTGCATATTTCATCACATGCCATGAATCTTTGGCACAAAACTTTCAGATTTTTAGCACCCCTTGGAAGGCAAGTAAATGTTTTAAATGATTTCTTGTTAAATCATAAGGGTCATGTGGAAAATATGGGTTAAAGACCCAAGGAATTCTGAGCATTGATGGTACAAGGATTATCACCACATTTGTTTAAAAACAAAGAAAAGATTGGAGAAGAACACGGTTGTACATGGAGCATTTAATGTGATGTTTCATAGTAGGCCAATGAGGGTAAATAAAGTTGTGCACAAGGAATTTTCAGAGTTTGAAATTGGCTAAGAAAGCCATGTGAATTTAAGGGATAATGCATGAATTTTGAGAGAGTAAAGAGTTTTTAATGTTGTCAATCATTTGTCACGAATGAAAACTGAATTTTGTTTGCAGCCTTGCATTTATTGCTACCACTATTTTATAATTTTTCTCTCCTATTAATAGTCCTGGCCATACACTCTTTTCCTCACAACAAAACCTTTCAAACTAATTTAGATCAGTAAAGGAGAAAGAAAGCTAAGGGTTCAAGCTTTTAAGGTGAGTAAACTGCTTCTAATTTCTGTTTTTAGGTTCTTGCATATTTCTGTTTTGAACTGTCTGTCTATGGTATGCTCCTTGTTGGGTGCAACTTTGTTTGAATACCATTCTATGCTTAATAACTAGGGGTTGGTACTTAATTCAGTGAGTGCCTTTAGTTGAATTGTTAGGTTTGCTTGAGATTTGTGTTTTGTTTCAACTGTAAAAAAAAAAAAAAAAAAAACCAGAACTTTTGTTGATTTTAAATCACCAAAGGGGCTCCAATATTTGATGGTTTGAAGGGAGCATTACCACTGGTTCGTACTAGGATAACATAGGTTGAAATGTATACACTCAGGGTATTTTTAACCAAAGCAAAAGCATCTTAGTTCAAGAAAATAAGCACAGCATCAGGAAAATTGTAAACACAGCAGCTCTCTGTAACCTCAAAACTAAAGTGGATTTTCAAACCTCTTGGAACCTTGTTTTGAGTTTTAAATGTAATAATGGATCGAAATAAGGATTTTTAAAAGAAAAAACAAAATTTTTAACTACTTAAATCATGAGATATCCTGAGGTGATCAGAATTTGAACATGGATCAAATTCCGACCATCCAGTCCACCGTGTGCCATGCGGTTGAAGGTGGAGCTTCATCTAGGGTCGGAGATTCTAGGAAAAATGTAAAATAATTTTTCAAATGGACGGTTTGAGAGAACTTGATCGAATTAGGCTTTTAGGGGCTGTTTTGGGTGCTGTCGTTCTCGCCGGAACTGTGCAATGGTGGTGGCGTCTTGTGGGTGCGGTCCAGGGAGGATAGAAGCGTCGGGGTGCCATGATGACGTGGTAGAAGCAGGTCGTCGATCTATGGTTGGGGCGAGGAGAAATTGAAACCTTTCTTGGGTGAACCCATTGAGTAATGATTGAGTTGTACGGTGAAAACACACAGACGACGAAGAGGGTGAGGTCTGGGTGTGGCGACGTGATTAGGGGGTGCAGCGTGACTGGTGGGGATGATCGGTGGTGATGGATGGTGGCTCGTGTGTGTGTACACGTGCTCGGATAGGGAAGTGATCTGGAGAGATGGCATCGGGTTTTTTTGAGTGTGATCGGGCGTGGGATCTTGAGGGCTGGAAGGGGTGGTTTTTGGTACTGGCACTTTGGTCACTAGGGCTGGCACACAGGGTTTTGGAGCGGATCAGCAGTTAGATTGTGTGATTTCGAAGTGATACTTTGGGGTTGATCAGGTAGCTGGTACTTTGTCTGGATCATGGGGGCTGGGCAAGTTTGTACAGGCGCGCACCGGTGGTTTTGAGGTGGTATTTTAGCCGATAACGGTACTTTGGTACTTAGCTTTAAAATGAGGATTTTTGAATATAATTTAAATTAAAACTAGTCTTAAATTAAATAATAGATTAAATAAAAAGGGGAAATAAATAATGAAAAAAAATATAGAATTTTTATTTAACAAGCAAGTAGAGGAAAAGAAGTGAATCAGGATCAAGTGCAGTTTTGTCGAAAATTGAAATTTAAGTGCAGAAGCTATAATTTTATTAAATTATAAATTTAGTTTGTAATTTAAATTAGAATTTATTTTCTAATGGAATATCTAAATTTTAAACAAGGTAAAGAGAAACCATATGCAACACATACGCAAAAATTGTCAGTTTAAACTGGTACAAGCAACTGATCATGTACAGTTCTGTACTTTATGAAATAAAACCATAAATCGTATTTTAATCATGTTTAGATTAATCATTTAAAAAGAAAATGTTTTGCTAATCATTTCAAAGAGACCGAAATAAATATTTCACTTTGATTTGATTATACGCCTAGCATCAGAGATTTTTAAACTGAAGACGGCGATATACAAGGACTATTCTTGAATAGTGCCTTCGGTTTGTCCAATCCGAGAACAACTTGTATGGACGAATGTCTGACAAAGTAATTTTAACTGATCACGTATGTTGATCTCTCCAAACATATTTATACGGTGGCAGAGGAATTCGTTTCTCTCGCTGTATACCTATAATATATTTTTGAGGAAGTCAATTAGTGATTGGGAAATTTTGACGATGTGGCATTCAAAGAAAATAAACCGGTGATGATAAAAGGTAAGTCCAGCCTCAAGCCTCACACCCAGGAAATGATAAAAATCGGGCAGGCAGCATGGCTATGTGGGTCGCTCCCATTAGGGTGTGGCATCACCTATCTAAATAAATTCCTTTTGTTTCTTACTCAATCGATTCTGCCCATTTAGAATATGGTTGTCGTACACAACCATTGGTGATATACACTTGATACACTCAAGAGAAATGAGTGGTCAATCATGTGTGGGCCAGGTTGCTAGACTTTCTTGTTGAACCCAGGTGTATTCGCCTCTAGAGACACACCATCGGAAGGTGGTCCCATATCTTGTCATAGTTGGAAAACAAATTTCCATAAGCGCCAAGCGGTTTTATTTGTATACTATATAGGAGAATGTGAGATGTAAGCATTCTTCTAGATTCTAAATTATTTGTGGAACACCTAGACACTATAATAATATCTGATTTAAAGTATACAGATTGGTTTATTCTCAAGAGGTGAAACCCATTCCGTATTCACGGCGGGGTCTTATGAGATATTTTTTTTTTCTTTGATCTGTTTTAAACTGTTTACTCATACCAGTCCCCTGACTGACCCGGAGTTTATTTTTCTGTGTTTTCCTTAAACTCTTGGGTATTCATAACACTTGTTATGAATAGACAAGTGAATCAGGTTAGGAAAAACTTGAAAAGCTGGATGGAGACTTTCTGTGTGTTGGTCTACTTATCTTATCTACTGCATAATTATAAGTCTGCAAGTTAGTCATCAATGATATATATAATTATTGTAACGACCCGCCTTTTTGCCCAGTTCTCGCCGGTAATTAAACTGACTTAAACCGCTCAGAAAGACGAATTGTCATGGGTACATACATATATTGAACAAAATAACAGAATTTTTTCATTGCAAATTACAATGTTACATCAGAGTTACATGAATATCAGAGTTACAACATAAACGTATACAGCGGAAGAAAGAAAATATACTCTCAGCGGAAGATCAAAATGATACAGCGGAAGCTTCAACTCTATCGTGGACTCCAACTCAGAAAGTGCTCCGAACCATGCTCCAACGAACTAAAACTGCAAAGCTAAACTACTGGCTGCCTGTGCAAAATTATGGGCACCCAGAGTTTAGGTGAGGGAACAATAAACTCCAGGTCAGTCGTGGGACTGGTGTGAGAACTCAAAACAGTTAAATTTATTTTAAAGTTGGGAAATTCGCCTGATCACGCCGCTAACGCGGAACAGATTTACTCCAGGTGAATACCCGTGCATATAAATGCGCAATGACTTTTGAAAATGAAGCTATCATAAGCTCGTCCCACATCACACAATGCAAGTGCACACCAGATGGGCGAGTTTTATCTTATGACAACCAAATATGCTTTCATGCGTAAAATCCTCTTCAATGCCAATATATATATAGTGTGGAAACATTTCACAAATAAATGTATAATCCTAGACAGCATAATACCCCATATATTATTATGTTGCCATATATATATACAATCAAAATCGTATGGTTCGTATTGGAGATTTGGGTTTCCAACTTGATGATTCCTGGCACGAAAGATCAATCAGGGATACAAAACGAAGTGCCTCAACAGCTTTTTCGACCATACGCGGACACCGACTACACACCGTCAGGGCAGATCAACGGTTTTCGACCAGACGCGGCCCCCCGAACATACCCAATTTCCCCAGGTTCATAAGTGGTTTCCCACTGCTGCACAGCTTCATCACAAATTCATATTTAAGTATAAAACCTAACCGCCAGTTTCTCATCAATCCGGGGTGTGAGGTTTGTTGATGTCACGTCATACGCAAAGCAATGCTTCGATAAGCCATTCTTTGATCATCACTAGCTCGTCTCATAACTTGGGTATGCCACATTGACAATTCACGACATATCACTGATTTAAATCAATGCATACCCTCTAAGTTCATATGACTTAGAGATGAGGATAAATATATTGCCACAAATCCGATATACATTAACGGGAATCAGTGTTATACGGTCAATTTCAATGTCAGACACACCATCCATCAAGTCCGTTCTGGGTCTGAACGGAACAACCCGAAAATACTTGAATATGTTCAGGTCTCATGCAACCCATACCTCGTATTGGGTGGCCTACCCAACCAAGGCATAAATCAACAATCGATCTAAACAATTCAAATATTCCCAGTCTTCATTCGTCGTTACCAAGTCTTGAATAACGTCGTATTACTACTTGGAATGGTTTTCGAACATATACTCGATCCCGGTCTTTCCAAGTAATAAGCGTATTCATAAACAATGGTTATGGACCATACAGAGTCTCAATCCAAATTCTCTTCCAATCAATTCATTAAAATGTCAAGGTTGGATTTGTCATAAGTTCTGCTATCATTTAACTTCTCTTTGAAATCAAATATTCGATTTACCGACCCCATTTATTTCAAACATACCTTCAGTATATATATTCAACATAATCCTTTGGTTCCTTAAGTCTTCAAGTTTACCAAATCTTTATTTGGATTATAATTCCAGTTACGATAATACATACAATTTATGCTCGAACATAAGTTGAATCGAGCTAAACGACCTATATTCGATATAAATCCTTAACTCAATCAAATACTGTCAGAATTCTGAGGTAAGTTCTTCAAATGATTCTGATAGTATTTGCTCGACCTTGGGATTACATGCCGAATATTCATCACAAACTCCATTCAACTCATTTCCTTTAAATCCAAATATTTAGAATTACTAAAATAATTCTAAGTTCAATTATTTAGAATCTCTCTGAACCATTTCAATCTTTAACCATTTAAATAATGGTTCACAAAATAAATTCAAACTCGTATATCTTGGCATTAAGAAAGTAACGTTTGAATGTTATTCAATGCTGCAATAACCTTTTAATTAAATAGATTCCAAATAAATGAAGAATTACAAATAATTCAATTCAAATCACTTTAAATTAATAAAGTAAGATAAAAAAAATCCAAAACAACTAAAATTTCAAAATCGATCAAACTCGTTTCTAAATCTTAATTCAGATTCAAATAAGTTGTAACTATAGGAGTTCAAGAACCCTGTTTATTAAAATTTAAATTTAAAATTTTAAACAAATAAAATTTCAAACCAAGTATGCACGATTTCAGATCTTAGTTTAAATTCAAATAAGTGGAAAACCTTTAGAAAGCAAAACCCTTATATTTAATTTAAATTTAACTTTTTGAATGATCCTTACCCGACATTCATCAGTTAAATCCCAATTGGTTATCCAAGTTCAAACAACTTCAAATTTCAAATTTTATTTGAATTAACCGTCCCGTCCGTCGGACCAGTTAGGGATAGCCAGGGAGAGCAGGAAACTGGATTTCCAAACCCAAGCCTAGACATCATCCTCTCTGTCATCCTAGAACGGTCTGGTATGCATATTTAAAACTATTTATTTAAATTCCCAAATCTCCTTTCCATTTAAATTGGACTTAAAATAAATAATATTTTAATATTTGAACGAAATCTTCACTTAAATGGAAAGAGGACTCGAATTGATCGTCTCTACGATTCCACAACCATGGTGTTGTGTGTGCATCATGCAAACAAAATAAACAACCATATAAGTCAGATAATCGTGACTTATAGTCATCATCAACACAAACCATTCAACTGTGCACAAGCGTTACAGACAATAACGCTTATCAGTGTTTAGTGTATTATCAATTTTCACGAGCAAACATTCACACATCAACATCCATCACACAAATCATCATCAACAATTTAAAATAAATCTCAGCAATTGTAATTAACAAATTTAAATAATAAATCTAAATTAGAAGTTCTTACCATTCAAGCACCAACATTTCACTATCAGAGATTTCCTACGGACGAGCCAACGAACATTGCCATCATCACTCATATCGCTTCCAATCCACTTCGACTAGCAGTTGATAATCCTCTGCTAATTAAATTAATAACGTCGCTTTTATATATAGTCATATATAGATATAAGGGTATTTACTTTATTTTATTTCTATAAATTTTTACTTAACTAAATTATCAATATAATATATCATTGTGTTCTATTTTTCTGACACGGTTCTAACGCCTCTGACGGCGAATCAATTCGATAAACAATGGGTGAGATGTGAGGTTATAAAGTTTAGACTAATTTACTTGAATTTAAATTAAAATAACTCATACCTACAAAGCTTGGCCCAAGCCCATTATCACGTCACCGACCCAAAGCATCGGCCCGCACCCTCTTCCCTTCTCCCTCACCTTCTTCTTCTCTCCTCCTGTCTTCATTTCACGCTGGAACCCAAAGGAGACGTGCACGGTGGTGCACATGAACACATCGAATTCTCCACTAAACTCAAATCCGAGCTCACCGTAAAACTTCTCTCCTGATCCTCGTCTCACCGCACCCCTTTTACTCGAGTTCGGTCCCCTTAATAAAAATCCGATCCCTGATCAGTTCGAGTCCTGTAGCAGACAAACCGCATGCCCCTACCTGTCGCACACCCCATTTGCACACCGAACTCCTCCAACTTTTGCCACATTGAAGCCCATTCCATTCTCATCGCAATGCCGCTTGCCAATTCCTCTATCGTTGCTTGATTCTCTGCCAATCTTGAACCCTAGTTTCGAACAATTCAAATCATCGGCACGGAATTGACTCAAACTTTCACTAAAAATACTACATCGCCCGCTGATCGCAACGGCGCTGACGGCGCAGTCTAATTCGAAGCGGATGTTGAGATTTGATTTTTCGAAATCTTTGAACCCATTTTATACATTTACTGTAAATCTGCAATTTCTCTCTTGTTACTCAGCAAAACTCCAATCCGACAATTTCTAAAAATCGGCAACGATGATCTGAACAATTGCCTCGTAGATCATATCAGCTAAAATTGATCGGATAGGGAGAAATGGATTTTTGATTGAAGAAAAAGATAGATTTTTACTTTACAGTAAACAAACAGAGGACTTCAAAGAAGAAATTATGGCCGTGAGATACAAATGAAAGAGAGGATGTCTTTCATGGAGGGGAATAGGTGTTTTAAGAAGGATATTTTTGTCATTAAACCTATGGGATACTTGGCACTTTCATGAAGCTTGAGTCCTGCATGAACTACACCTAGATGGATACTTGGCTCATTTCAAGAAATCCATTTCATGCATGATGCCACCTAATTATTATTAAAAATTCAACTAATGCATGTCTTACACATAAGTGGACACCTAATTACCTAAGCCTTAATTTATTTATTTTATTTAGTAACATATTCACAACACTTGTTCATGTAGCCAAAATTTCAACACTTAAGTATTGCCTAAAGTTTATTAAAATATTTATCACTTATATCAAAATATTACTTTATATCAATTACCAAATATATTAACATATATATAATTTACCAGAATTTATAGAAAAGGGTTAGAGATAAATACTTATCCATTCTTAGAATTTTATAAATACACTTAAAATTTACCGGTATAAAGATAAAAATCATTCTTGTAAAATCCTAAAATAAATTATTCCTCAACAAATTTCATATTTTACAAATCAATATTATCCAAATTTGAAAATATAAAAAAAAATCTTTAATATAACAAATCAAAACAATATACTCCTTTGAAATAAGACTTCATACCTAAACCTTAAATTATCAAATTTATATCCAGATAATCAGAATTTTATAAATAAATAAAAAATCCAAACTAAACTTAGTTAAAGTTCTGGGATGTTACATTCACCCCCCTTAGAAACTTTTTGTCCTCGAAAAGGAAGTCGAGTAAATTTAAACTCCTTTACAAAATCCAAATTCCAATTTCTCTCTTAACATCTCAGAAATAATTTGGTCAGAACCAAGGCTCGCATCATCCTCAGGGTACTCTGTCAGATTCTCACTAAAGGTAGAGTCTAAGGGTACTTCTATGATCTCGAGGTTAATAGGGTCGTCACCGGTCTTGTTTAAAATCGAATTCTCTGAGTTAGACTCGGAGCTGCTATCCTTCCACTAAGGAGAAACTGGGAAAGATACGGTCTGATACTTAGAGGTCTATGACCCTAAGAAAATCTTAAGTTTAGAAATTTGTCATTTTACTTACTCTTACGGAACCCATGGTTTTCGTATCAATTATAAATGCTCAAATTAGAAATTTACTCCCAAATTCTCAAATATTTTTCTCCCTAACCATTCAATTATCTTGCAAAATAACATCTTGGCTATATTTAATATTTGAAATTCTATTGCACTCAATAATTCAAATTCAATTTAATAGGTAATTCAAATACTGGTTTCAAGTTTGTCCACCTGGTCATGGCTTTATCTGAGCAAGGCAAAAGGAAGAATTCAGGAATAAAGTTGGACAGTTAAGATTTCAAGCATGACAATTCGGGGTGATAATCAAAAGATGACAATGGGTCGAGCAAAACCCAGCGACAAGGAAAGGGATAGAATTATATTTCCGAAATACTTATTCTATTTTAAATTCTTATTTCAATCTTTTGCAGTCTCTTATTAACAATTCATAAGTTAAATTTATATCCATTTAATATTCATATACCGAATAACACCTTTTCTTTAAATCCTCTTAAATCCAAAATATATATATAACTCTTTCACTCTTGTTCACATTTTCGTTTAGAAAGATCTTCTTACTCAACTAGTCGGAAAAACTCTTGAAACTGTTTTATTCAAAATACTATCACGCTTCCTCTGCGCACTCTGATTATGCGTACACATGTTGAAGCTAGTGTTATTTCAAATATTAACCTTAACATTTTCAGAACCCACTTTTAAATTTAATATTCCAAAGATCCAATTTTTTCTCTTGCCCATTTTTTACTATGTAAGACCTATTTATTGAGGTTCCGCTAACACAATTTCTTATATAACAAGCTTTCTAGTTTGAATTAAACTGATTTCGTTCTACAAAAGGCACAAAAGGGTACACATATATGAGACAAATTTACTTGCGCGCGCTCAAATCAAGTGGAGATGTACGAATAGGGGTTCAATATCAAATCGATTACAAGCAGTACGACAGTTTGAGTTATTATACTTGACTAAGCTCAAAAGACAAGAAGATATGAAAGACACTACCCATTAACAACGAATCGAATCCTAACGATAGAGCTAACTCAGAACAAGGTAGAGAAGTCGAGCGCACCTAAGATTACAAATATAAGTTATTTATTCTTAGAATACTCAGTTTCCATTAACTTCCTCTTAAATAAATCTTACTTCAAATTCCGTTCTCTTTTGCATCATTAGCGATTTCTCTTTTCTATTCGAATCACTCATACCATTTAAATAGGGCATGCACAAATTTCTTCTACTTAAATGTGTGTTATAATTTTAAATCATCTCTTTAAACTGGTTCTTAGCTAAAGTTAAAATTACCTTCTAACTCTTAAGGGGTTTTGATTTTCTAAATATATATTCAAGCAAATCAGTCTAACTTGTATATTATCATTTATAATTGATGCTAAACATTAAATTAAATTCTTATCTTCTTATTAACTTATTTAACATTCCTCGAGAAGTATAGTGTCTTTTCTGATTACAACTTATTAGATCTAAAATTCTTATTCAATCCTTTGTTATGACTTGCTAATCTTTGAAGTATGGGTGGTATTTTAATATAATCCCTTAGTGACTTTTCACACTTACGTGTTCTTCCTAATTCATAAATGTGGTTTACTTCTAAAATATCCTTTTTGGTTATTATCAAAGTAGTTGGTTCTGCATCTATAACATATTATCCTTACACTATATTCCTTTTAATATTTCTTCCATATCGGAATGGTTCAAGTATTCCTCGACGTGTTAATTGAAACCATATAGTCATCCCACCTTCGAAACTCGAAAATAAAAATCTGTGATGTTGCGATCATCAACAGAATTATCCTCAAGCGACTAGAGTGCGACTCTATATCTACCTAGTATATATTGGACTTCGTATATACGCTAGCTAGGCGTATATTTAAAAATCCCCATATACTCGATAGTCCAATCGTGACGTCGTATAAAACACTCGAAACCTCTATTTCCAATTATATTCAAAAACATATTTCAAATAATTATCATTTTCAAAATGATTTACTTGTTCGAAATACTTTATATATAGGTTTCAAAAATACGCTCTCCCGTCAAATATTCGAAAATCTCATTCTAGGGTGTTTCTAATCCTATCTCTAATGAGACAATATAACTCTGAGGAGTCCTATTCTTTTGTCCAAATATGTACGTACCCTAAAGCCTTGCATAACCAAAGCTCTGATACCAACTGTAACGACCCGCCTTTTTGCCCAGTTCTCGCCGGTAATTAAACCGACTTAAACCGCTCAGAAAGACGAATTGTCATGGGTACATACATATATTGAACAAAATAACAGAATTTTTTCATTGCAAATTACAATGTTACATCAGAGTTACATGAATATCAAAGTTACAACATAAATGTATACAGCGGAAGAAAGAAAATATACTCTCAGCGGAAGATCAAAATGATACAGCGGAAGCTTCAACTCTATCGTGGACTCCAACTCAGAAAGTGCTCCAAACCATGCTCCAACGAACTAAAACTGCAAAGCTAAACTACTGGCTGCCCATGCAAAATTATGGGCACCCAGAGTTTAGGTGAGGGAACAATAAACTCCAGGTCAGTCGTGGGACTGGTGTGAGAACTCAAAACAGTTAAATTTATTTTAAAGTTGGGAAATTCGCCTGATCACGCCGCTAACGCGGAACGGATTTACTCCAGGTGAATACCCGTGCATATAAATGCGCAATGACTTTTGAAAATGAAGCTATCATAAGCTCGTCCCACATCATACAATGCAAGCGCACACCAGATGGGCGAGTTTTATCTTATGACAACCAAATATGCTTTCATACGTAAAATCCTCTTCAATGCCAATATATATATAGTGTGGAAACATTTCACAAATAAATGTATAATCCTAGACAGCATAATACCCCATATATTATTATGTTGCCATATATATATATACAATCAAAATCGTATGGTTCGTATTGGAGATTTGGGTTTCCAACTTGATGATTCCTGGCACGAAAGATCAATCAGGGATACAAAACGAAGTGCCTCAACGGCTTTTTCGACCATACGCGGACACCGACTACACATCGTCAGGGCAGATCAACGGTTTTCGACCAGACGCGGCCCCCCGAACATACCCAATTTCCCCAGGTTCATAAGTGGTTTCCCACTGCTGCACAGCTTCATCACAAATTCATATTTAAGTATAAAACCTAACCGCCAGTTTCTCATCAATCCGGGGTGTGAGGTTTGTTGATGTCACGTCATACGCAAAGCAATGCTTCGATAAGCCATTCTTTGATCATCACTAGCTCGTCTCATAACTTGGGTATGCCACATTGACAATTCACGACATATCACTGATTTAAATCAATGCATACCCTCTAAGTTCATATGACTTAGAGATGAGGATAAATATATTGCCACAAATCCGATATACATTAACGGGAATCAGTGTTATACGGTCAATTTCAATGTCAGACACACCATCCATCAAGTCCGTTCTGGGTCTGAACGGAACAACCCGAAAATACTTGAATATGTTCAGGTCTCATGCAACCCATACCTCGTATTGGGTGGCCTACCCAACCAAGGCATAAATCAACAATCGATCTAAACAATTCAAATATTCCCAGTCTTCATTCGTCGTTACCAAGTCTTGAATAACGTCGTATTACTACTTGGAATGGTTTTCGAACATATACTCGATCCCGGTCTTTCCAAGTAATAAGCGTATTCATAAACAATGGTTATGGACCATACAGAGTCTCAATCCAAATTCTCTTCCAATCAATTCATTAAAATGTCAAGGTTGGATTTGTCATAAGTTCTGCTATCATTTAACTTCTCTTTGAAATCAAATATTCGATTTACCGACCCCATTTATTTCAAACATACCTTCAGTATATATATTCAACATAATCCTTTGGTTCCTTAAGTCTTCAAGTTTACCAAATCTTTATTTGGATTATAATTCCAGTTACGATAATACATACAATTTATGCTCGAACATAAGTTGAATCGAGCTAAACGACCTATATTCGATATAAATCCTTAACTCAATCAAATACTGTCAGAATTCTGAGGTAAGTTCTTCAAATGATTCTGATAGTATTTGCTCGACCTTGGGATTACATGCCGAATATTCATCACAAACTCCATTCAACTCATTTCCTTTAAATCCAAATATTTAGAATTACTAAAATAATTCTAAGTTCAATTATTTAGAATCTCTCTGAACCATTTCAATCTTTAACCATTTAAATAATGGTTCACAAAATAAATTCAAACTCGTATATCTTGGCATTAAGAAAGTAACGTTTGAATGTTATTCAATGCTGCAATAACCTTTTAATTAAATAGATTCCAAATAAATGAAGAATTACAAATAATTCAATTCAAATCACTTTAAATTAATAAAGTAAGATAAAAAAAAAATCCAAAACAACTAAAATTTCAAAATCGATCAAACTCGTTTCTAAATCTTAATTCAGATTCAAATAAGTTGTAACTATAGGAGTTCAAGAACCCTGTTTATTAAAATTTAAATTTAAAATTTTAAACAAATAAAATTTCAAACCAAGTATGCACGATTTCAGATCTTAGTTTAAATTCAAATAAGTGGAAAACCTTTAGAAAGCAAAACCCTTATATTTAATTTAAATTTAACTTTTTGAATGATCCTTACCCGACATTCATCAGTTAAATCCCAATTGGTTATCCAAGTTCAAACAACTTCAAATTTCAAATTTTATTTGAATTAACCGTCCCGTCCGTCGGACCAGTTAGGGATAGCCAGGGAGAGCAGGAAACTGGATTTCCAAACCCAAGCCTAGACATCATCCTCTCTGTCATCCTAGAACGGTCTGGTATGCATATTTAAAACTATTTATTTAAATTCCCAAATCTCCTTTCCATTTAAATTGGACTTAAGATAAATAATATTTTAATATTTGAACGAAATCTTCACTTAAATGGAAAGAGGACTCGAATCGATCGTCTCTACGATTCCACAACCATGGTGTTGTGTGTGCATCATGCAAACAAAATAAACAACCATATAAGTCAGATAATCGTGACTTATAGTCATCATCAACACAAACCATTCAACTGTGCACAAGCGTTACAGACAATAACGCTTATCAATGTTTAGTGTATTATCAATTTTCACGAGCAAACATTCACACATCAACATCCATCACACAAATCATCATCAACAATTTAAAATAAATCTCAGCAATTGTAATTAACAAATTTAAATAATAAATCTAAATTAGAAGTTCTCACCATTCAAGCACCAACATTTCACTATCAGAGATTTCCTACGGACGAGCCAACGAACATTGCCATCATCACTCATATCGCTTCCAATCCACTTCGACTAGCAGTTGATAATCCTCTGCTAATTAAATTAATAACGTCGCTTTTATATATAGTCATATATATATATATAAGGGTATTTACTTTATTTTATTTCTATAAATTTTTACTTAACTAAATTATCAATATAATATATCATTGTGTTCTATTTTTCTGACACGGTTCTAACGCCTCTGACGGCGAATCAATTCGATAAACAATGGGTGAGATGTGAGGTTATAAAGTTTAGACTAATTTACTTGAATTTAAATTAAAATAACTCATACCTACAAAGCTTGGCCCAAGCCCATTATCACGTCACCGACCCAAAGCATCGGCCCGCACCCTCTTCCCTTCTCCCTCACCTTCTTCTTCTCTCCTCCTGTCTTCATTTCACGCTGGAACCCAAAGGAGACGTGCACGGTGGTGCACATGAACACATCGAATTCTCCACTAAACTCAAATCCGAGCTCACCGTAAAACTTCTCTCCTGATCCTCGTCTCACCGCACCCCTTTTACTCGAGTTCGGTCCCCTTAATAAAAATCCGATCCCTGATCAGTTCGAGTCCTGTAGCAGACAACCCGCATGCCCCTACCTGTCGCACACCCCATTTGCACACCGAACTCCTCCAACTTTTGCCACATTGAAGCCCATTCCATTCTCATCGCAATGCCGCTTGCCAATTCCTCTATCGTTGCTTGATTCTCTGCCAATCTTGAACCCTAGTTTCGAACAATTCAAATCATCGGCACGGAATTGACTCAAACTTTCACTAAAAATACTACATCGCCCGCTGATCGCAACGGCGCTGACGGCGCAGTCTAATTCGAAGCGGATGTTGAGATTTGATTTTTCGAAATCTTTGAACCCATTTTATACATTTACTGTAAATCTGCAATTTCTCTCTTGTTACTCAGCAAAACTCCAATCCGACAATTTCTAAAAATCGGCAACGATGATCTGAAAAATTGCCTCATAGATCATATCAGCTAAAATTGATCGGATAGGGAGAAATGGATTTTTGATTGAAGAAAAAGATAGATTTTTACTTTACAGTAAACAAACAGAGGACTTCAAAGAAGAAATTATGGCCGTGAGATACAAATGAAAGAGAGGATGTCTTTCATGGAGGGGAATAGGTGTTTTAAGAAGGATATTTTTGTCATTAAACCTATGGGATACTTGGCACTTTCATGAAGCTTGAGTCCTGCATGAACTACACCTAGATGGATACTTGGCTCATTTCAAGAAATCCATTTCATGCATGATGCCACCTAATTATTATTAAAAATTCAACTAATGCATGTCTTACACATAAGTGGACACCTAATTACCTAAGCCTTAATTTATTTATTTTATTTAGTAACATATTCACAACACTTGTTCATGTAGCCAAAATTTCAACACTTAAGTATTGCCTAAAGTTTATTAAAATATTTATCACTTATATCAAAATATTACTTTATATCAATTACCAAATATATTAACATATATATAATTTACCAGAATTTATAGAAAAGGGTTAGAGATAAATACTTATCCATTCTTAGAATTTTATAAATACACTTAAAATTTACCGGTATAAAGATAAAAATCATTCTTGTAAAATCCTAAAATAAATTATTCCTCAACAAATTTCATATTTTACAAATCAATATTATCCAAATTTGAAAATATAAAAAAAATCTTTAATATAACAAATCAAAACAATATACTCCTTTGAAATAAGACTTCATACCCAAACCTTAAATTATCAAATTTATATCCAGATAATCAGAATTTTATAAATAAATAAAAAATCCAAACTAAACTTAGTTAAAGTTCTGGGATGTTACAATTATAGATGTACTCTGAATGGCTTGTATCACTAGATCTATGATGCTCTGATGTAATATGTACTGCTGTGTAATATTATGAAGTATTATCTTTTGAAAAATTCTGTTGTGAGATTCTGATGTTTTTCTATAATTTTATCTTCTATCTATTCTTATTAATGACACGACTTCTGATGTGTTCGAAAGTTGGGTCGTTACAATATTCATTATTCACTTGACTGACCCGGAGTTTATTTTTCTGTGTTTCCCTTAAACTCTTGGGTATTCATAACACTTGTTATGAATAGACAAGTGAATCGGGTAAGGAAAAACTTGAAAAGCTGGATGGAGACTTTCTGTGTGTTGGTCTACTTATCTTATCTATTGTATAATTATAAGTTTGCAAGTTAGTCATCAATGATATGTATAATTATAGATGTACTTTGAATGGCTAGTATCACTAGATATGATGCTCTGATGTAATATGTACTGCTGTGTAATATTATGAAGTATCATCTTTTGAAACATTCCGTTGTGAGATTCTGATGTTTTTCTGTGATTTTATCTTCTATCTATTCTTATTCTTATTAATGACAGGACTTCCGATGTGTTCGAAAGTTGGGTCATTACAATATCCATTATTCACTTCCATGTAATTTTTAGTTCATGTCAACCCTAAGTTGATGTATTCTACATTGACTTTCAAAACATCCGTTACTACTTTTATAACCTCTTACAACTAGATATTAGTGTCTTAATTATGTAATTCTTTAATTCAATTTTGCATATTTTTCATATTCTTTTTTATTTTTATATTACCTGTTCATCGCCATCTATAATTGTGACATTGTAATGGATAAAAGTTGATTCCTAGCCATGTATGTTGTTTAAAGTAAATTTTCTATGATATGATGATTTCAAACTCAGTCTACATGGTAATTAAAGATGCTCCACCTGAAGTCCACTTAGGTAATTAAGTTTTTCCTGTATAAATACACCAAAGCATCTTATTTCACGGACTATTGTATTTTAATTGCGCTACCAACTATGTAACATATTTCACATGAACAAAATTCATGGATTGTGGATATTTACCATCAAACCTTTTGATTGTTTAGATCTACTTATGCTTTTCATCAGATTCTGGGTTGGTTTGCAGTTGTATTGCATAGATGTTGATAAAAATATATTTCTTTACTCTATATTTATGATGGTTAATGAAATATTACAAGGCGTACTAAACACGGAATATCTGTTTAATTAGTTGGATCAGTGCATTTTACTTAGAGATGTTGTTTCAACTTTTGTCTGAATATCAAAACTTTCTATAATGCATAAAAATTGTTTCAATTTTTGATCCAAGTGCCATTCGAAGTTTTTTTCTAAGGAATTGTTAAAGGGACTCCACATTTGTTTAAGGGGGAGGATAGTTTTAAAAGGACACCAACATAAGTTTTTTCGTTAAGGGGGGGTTTGTTTTATTTTAAAAAAGAAAAGAAAAGGAGAACTAAGTACACCTGGCTTGTCACTTATGTGAAACCCTAACTTAATAAATTTGGTGCTAGTAATAAACATGTGAATTACTAAACATCTCAACTATATAATTTCGATACAGCATATTAGATCAAAAATTTTGTTTCTGCATTTGTTTCAAATTAATCATATCAATTTCAATATGAAATTGCAATTCATTACCAAATATGATGCCTTCTGATAACCATGAAACTTTCTTGTGTTTCCATTACATTAACTATATCCCTTTTTAATTTTTATGTGCAGCATTAACTAAGGTTTAGGTTTTATGATTTATATTAATGAGTATTATCAGAGGTTAATATTGGGATTTTAATTTACAGGAAAATGATTACAAGGACAAATTTTAGGGCTTTTTTATCCATAAGGACAGCCCACTAAAATTTTATTCACAAGGACAATATACTGATTCTTTATTATTTCACGTGCGCTGATTTCTTTTTCTTCCTCATTCGGACATCGCAGCTTCCCTCGATCTCGCATTCTCTTCTCCAACGCGTTTTTTTTCTTCTCCAGCGCATTTTTTTCTTCTGATTCATATTGCAAAATCACTCTCGAGCGTATTGATATCTCGATCAGATCTGATCTCGACATCTAATCTCTCAATCTGAGCTTAAGATTGAAAAATCACTCTCGAGCGTATTGATTTGAGATTTCGTTCATGAAATTAACGATGATTCTATTTGAATCGGCTAAAATTTATTAAAAATTATTTCGATTATCTTAACAAGATTAATGATGATTATGTTTGAATCAAGCAGTTTTATGGTATCAGTTTTATATTTTTTTAGGTATCATTTTTATTTATTTAACACTGTTTTTTATTCGTTTGTTGTGTTTTAATGTTGTATTTATTTTGTAGTTGTATTGTTGCATTATCTATGTATTACAGTCGGACTTATTTCGTTATAATTAACCAAACTGTGATGTAAGTAATTTTTGTGTTATTTTTTATTTAAAACATTGCCGTAGTTTTTAGGTATCATTTTTATATATTTTTTGGGTACCATTTTTACTGTATTCACTGTGCTATGTTTTTTTAGTTACTTTTGTTGTTGTATTAATTTTGTTGCTGTACTGTTGCACTAGCTTTGTAATTCAATTGAATTTATTTCATTTTAATCAATTAAATTATGATTCAAACATTTTCTGTATTGCTTTTGTCGTTAAAATACTAAAGCAGTTTTTAGGTATCATTTTTATATTTTTCTAGGTATCATTTTTATGGATTTGTGTATGAGAACTATGGCAAGTAGGTAGATTTGTGTTGTTTGCTTTGGTAATTGACTTTTTTTGATATACAACATTAATTCTAACTGATACCCACTGAAAAAAAAATAACACCCATCTAGTCAATTCAAATCTCATAAAAATAATATTGATTCTCAATTATACCCATTGATTTAAAAAATAATAGCAATCGATTCAATTCAATTATCACAAAAATGAGATTATTCTCAATAATACACAATAATACCCACTTGTATCATATGATACCTACAACTATACATAACTAATATACTAGGATACATTGTTTTCCTACACAATATAAGTACATACAACACTGCTCCCCATTCCAAGAATGCATTCATGCATTTACTTTTACTTGTACTCAATACAGTCTTGAATTCAAGTAAATTCCAGCAGCATGCAGTAACTGCAAGAATTTCATACATAATCAAAACTTATACCAACATAATAATGTAAATTCAACTTGAAAATATAAAACTGATAACTTAAATGATATAAAAATGATACCTAAAAACTGCTATGATGTAAATTCAATTAGAAAATATAAAAGTGATACCTACAAAAAATATAAAAATGATACCTAAAAACTTCTATGATGTAAATTCAACTAGAAAATATAGAACTGATACCTAAAAAAATATAAAAATGATACTTAAAAACTGCTATGATGTATATTCAACTAGAAAATATAAAACTGATACCTAAAAAAATACAAAAGTGATACCTAAAAACTGCATGACTTTCAAAGTATCAATACTGACAAAATTTGATATCATTAATTTGCCATCCAACTCACCAACATAATAATCATTCCATCAATCAACATGTACATAAGCAAGATTAGTGTTCAATGCATCAGCATGTACATAATAGTTATTATTGATTTGCAAAACATTTTAAACTGTTTACATATAAAACTGAAATAAAAAACATCATTTTCAAACACAATCTAGTTACATACAACAATATTCTAGACATTAATTCATTCATTTCTTGTAGTTTTTTGGCTTAATCCAGTGATGAATCGAACCAAATTCCAGCAGCTAGCATGATTTGATAGTATTTCGGACACAATCATTGCTCTTGTTTTATCCATGTTTTCTTCTGTCACCTTCAGCGTAACTTCAGATCTGTTGTGTGATGCCATTAACATGATCACAAACATTCCACAATCTGCTCTGTATGTATGAAAAATTAGGGCTGTCAACGGGTACCCGAAAAATCCGATATCCGTCCGCATCCGTATCCGAAAATACGAAAAATATCCGTTATCCGAGATGCGGATACGGATATCCGATATCCGAAAATCATTTCGGATACGGATATGGTTATAGTGGTATCCGTATCCGAAAAATATCCGTTCGATTTTCTGATACGTGTATGTATGTATATATTATATGATTTTTAATTTATATTTAAGATTAAATTAATATATAAATTTCCTTAAAATAGCTAACCTAAACTCAACTATTTAATTATAAAGGAAAGTTTTATTTTGTATTATGCAACATTTTAAATCATGTACTCATTTTATTTTGTGGTATGGTTATAATTAAAACATAATTGTGTATGTGCTTCTATGATTTATATTTTGTTTTATTTTAGTCTTAGGGTTGTGTATTTCATATTTTGAACACTTTATGTCTTAAAATATTTGTTGTAAGAAAATTATTTGATTGATGTCCTGCTTGTAATTTTTAATTAGATGTATTCACATTTTCAAAAAAAAAAATTATGAGCAAATTTGTATGTGAGTGATGTATTTGTAAACTTTTATTGTTTTATTTTCGGATATTTTTTCGGATGTCTTCGGATATTTTTCGGATATTTTCGGATATACACATCCAATGTACAGTTTTAAGTTTCGGATACGGATATTTCGGATATTTTCGGATATCCGTATTCGCTAAGGCGGATACGGATATTTTCGGATATCCGAAAATATCCGCGGATACGGATACAGATATTTTTAACTGGTATCCGCGGATATCGGGTACGGATTCGGATACGGATTTTCATTTTCGGATACGGATTCGGATACAGCACTATCCGTATCCGACTGCATCCGTTTACAGCCCTATGAAAAATATTGATGGTTAGAAATAATAGTATAAAATTTATTCTTTATTGATGGTTAGAAATAAGAAACTAATACCACTTTTCAACTAAAATTTATACATTATTGTTGAAAAGTAACAACAGATAAGAAAGTGATACCAATACTTAGTTAAAAATGATACCACATTCATGCATAGCTAACATAAGAGAAGATGTAGTCAACTTAATGTCTCTTGCCTGCGGATTAACAAAATCATCATCCTGGTTAATAAAAAAAACATTATAGAGCTGAATGATATGATTTATGAGTATCAGATGTAAATGTTATGCATCATAGATGATCATTTCACATGCACATATCAGTTTTTTAATAGTGTAAAGTAACAATTTTTACTTTGTACAATGAGTGTGTATCAATTTTATACCAACTTAGGTATCATTTTCTACTAAATTTAATGTTGCACTATTTTAAAACTAACACTAATGCAAAAAATGTTACATCACAGTTTGGTTGATTATAATGAAATAAGTTCGACTGTTCCCCACTCTATATTTTAAAACTGATACAAAAAAAAAAAAAACTGATACCTAAAATCTGCTATGATGTAAATTCAACTAGAAAATATAAAAATGATACCTAGAAAAATATAAAACTGATACCTAAAAACTGCTATGATGTAAATTCAACTAGAAAATATAAAACTGATACCTAAAAAAATATAAAACTGACACCTAAAAACTGCAATGATATTTCAAAGAAAAACTAATATAAAAAATGTTTACATCCCACTTTGATTGATTAAAATGATATAATTTCGATTGAGTTGCAAAGCTAATGCAACAGTACATGTAGAAAACTAATATTGCACCAAAATTATAAACACAAAAGCATAACACTGTTAAAACACGAAAACTGATACCTAAAAAAATAGCAAACTGATACCCAAAAACTACTGCTAAATTATCCATAAAAAAAAGTATTTCCTAGCGTTTTTTTCTCGTTCATCTCTCTCGTTTGATTTTCTACGACGAATTCACGAAATCAAAAATGATGAAATCTGTGAGGAGATCGAGAAATTTGCGCGAGTCGGATTGTTGAGGAAGAAATCGCATTGGAAATCAGTGAGGAGATTGAGAAATTTGATGGAAGAGGCGGAAGTTTTTTGTCGGAGGCGATTAGAGTTTGATGGAAGAGGCGTCCAGTGACGTTGTGGAAGTTGATTGTCGGAGTTGACTAGGGTTTGATGGAAGAGGCGGTCAGCGACCAGGGTTTTCAATGAGAAGATGGAAACGATAAAAAGAATGTAATAAAAGGGGAAATATGTTGGGCTGGCCTATTCACTGTCCTTATGGATAAATTATTAGTGGCTTGTCCTTTTGGATAAATTTTTTAATTAATTTGTCCTTATAATTTTTTTCCCTTTAATTTATATTTTTAAGAGGAGGCTAATTTATTTTTTCCTCCCCATAACAATTATACAATAAATAAAGTGTGGTGTTAAGGGCACCCTAATATATTCTTCCTAATACCGCAATTAAAAAAATAAAACTCATTAAATTTTGTATGCTTCCTAATACCACATTACCTCTCCATTCTAATCTCTCACTCAGTCATTATTTGCCAAATTATTCACATACTAAGCTAATCTAAAAACCCAACTCTCTCGTAATCGTCATCTTCTTCATATCTCTCGCGGGAAAATTCAAATTCGTATGGCAATATCTCAATTGTTTGGTGATTCGAAAACCCTAATCTCTCAATTCCTCTTCTAGTTTGCTTAATTCAAATCTTATTCACAATTTCGTATATTGCGGCATCAAATTCGTTGATCGGTTATAGATCTAGGATTTAGCCCGTTGATCGGTTTTACAAATGAGGATGAACGAATATCGAGTGAAATAGAAATAGGGTAAAACATTGTGGTAGCTCCTATTTTTTAAGTATGTGGTATTAAGAAGAGTGTGATACTAAATCTTGTGGTATTTTTTAGTCGCGGTATTAGGAAGAACATATTGGGGTGCCCTTAGCACCACACTAAATAAAAATTGGTCCTTCCCTTAACCAAATATGGAGTCCCTTTAACAATCCCTTTTTTCTATTCATGTTGCAAAACTGGTTAAAATAGCGTCTTCTTTCTTCAATGGTTGAAAACTAATCAAATCATTCTTAGAAAAAATGATGGGTGATAATTAAATTATAGATTCAGTGTTTGTAACTTTGATTCTTCCTATCGATTTGATTCCAGTCCTCTTTTTCCTATAACTGTCCCTCTTCTCCATTTTGTATATTCCCACCAATCCATTCAGTTTATTTCTTATTCATCTAGAATATTAATATAATCGTATTTATGACATTTGTTAGAACTTTGTTTCCTATACACTCTGTGCATACTGAGCTATCTTGATAGGATAATTACTTTTACATTCTGAATATTGTTGTTGGTTTTGATCATTCAAATTCTGATATTATACACTACTTTCTATAAAAAAAATTACTTCGATGAAAAAGACAGTTCCTACATGCTGAATTATATTCCAACTATTTTAAAATGAGGGATTAGCAAGAATAAAATGAAATATGACTTTGCATGTTGTAAGGACCCGTAACTTCCCCGGTAAAAAAAGCCCGGATACTTTGAGAACAAGACAGATCGGAATGCAAACAGAAGAACATTTCATTGTTAATTACAACGGTTCCATCAGAATACAAGAATATACAGAGTATAAATCAATATTACACATTCACTAAATATCAGAGATTACAATAAATTACATAGCAGCGGAAAATAATACAAAACACAACTAGAAGTAATACACGGATACAGAGCTTTCCGAGTATCGTTCCAGCTGTAAACCAGGATCCTGTGAATATAAATCTGCAAAACCAAAACTAATGGCTGCTCGTGTCAAAATAAGGGCACCCAGAGTTTAGGTTAAAACAATAAACTCCCGGTCAGTCATGGGACTGGTGTGAGAACTAAAACAGTTATCAATCTTTATTTTAAAGTTAGGTAAATCAAGGGACCACGCCGTATAACACGGAAGGGGTTTCCTCCCAAGAATACCAGTGCATAAAACAAACAACGCAATGCTAAATAAAGAAAAATGAAGCTATTATAAGACCCAAGTCCCATCACACAATGCAACGCAAGCCGGAGGATAGGGTTTTTACCTTATAATAGCCAAAGAATGCTTGATACATTTAAAAACAGATTATTTTGATATTACTATATGTGTATAGTTTCCAAAAACAATTTCAATCATAAGTATCAATCATAGACGACATAAGTGCCCCATACCACTATGTCGCCATATATAGGTATACAATCAAAACCGCAAAGTCACGTATTGGAAGTTGGATTTCCATCTGTGAATGGAGGCAAAAGATAGTCCTCACCGATTCGAGACAATCTAACCCATGTCTCAGGATCAGAGATCGAGTGACCCTTGGAGCGACAGGGCCGGTCCACCATGTGGATTAAAATGCCAGAACACTACGTTTCCCCGCTCTTTGGGGGCGTAAATGAGCCTACGAATGATCCATCGGCCCCGGATCGACCGATATAATCGAGGCACCTCGCAACAGCAACAACCACACAGGTGAAAATAATATAAATGTCAGCCAGTTTATGCACGGACACCACCTCTAGATAGAAAGAAATGCATGCCCTCCCTGAGGTCCTCTCCCGTTTCTAGTTCACAACCGGGATGTGAGGCTTGCGAATTCATGTTACACAAAGCTATGCCATACAGGCGGTGCTTTGATCATCAACCACAAGACTTTGCTTTTCAATGGAAGCCTTGATCAATTGCCACTTAGGCATGCCACATAGGCAATTCACTCCATGCGATTGATATCCATCAATATATAACCTCTGAGCTCGTACGTCTCAGAGAAGAGCGTTAAGCAAGAGAATAAATTCTCCGCCGCCAAACAGGTATATATTTAATAGAAATCAATCACATAGAATAAAATCCAATGTCAGACACATAGTCCATTTAAAAGTTCGTTCTGGGTCTGAACGAAACTGGAGGCACCTTGTACCTCGCATAACCGTCGATATCCAAGTACGTCTGGACGATCACCAACTGATTCCCTCCTCTTGGGTGTACAGCCTAATCAAGACCATCAGTAATCACCCAAACGACGTGAAGACCTTCGGCCTTCAACCACCGTCTTCACCTTCGACTTATCGTCGTATCAGTTATTCAAAATGGGATAAACCCGGTCTTTCTGAATAACTCGCGCATATAACAAACAAGTGTTACACAAACACAACATACGCCTCATTCCAATTCATCAGTCACTCACCGTAAATTAGTAAGAGAACAATTCCCCAAATATTAACCCCGAAGGCCGAAACCAACATCAGATCAATACCTAGGAAACCATTCATCTTAACTAATCTTCAGTTAATTGCTAAATTTCATATTCTTAGGGAGAGGTTCCCATTAATTTTATCAAAGATAAATTCCTCAAATTTATTCTTTAATCTTCTTTTGAAAATCAATTCAAACCAATTTATGGTTTATCCAAACTAGTCGAGATTAACGAACCTTACCGAAGTAATCAATTATTAAATTTCCCAACCCCAACCTATTCATCCCATGAAGCAAAACTGGTAATACTTCATATCTACACCACGGTGTTATCGGTAAATTCAATTACCATTTCACGTTCAAATCTAATTAAAGATTTAACTATCGCCTGGAGAAAAACTGGTGATACTCTATTCTCGGTCATTTCAATCTAATCAAAGATTTATTAAAACTCCACTTGGTTTTAATCTTCCCAATAATCAATATTAATGATTGTTTAACTTGGGAAATCATATCCTGTCTTTAACTGGGTTAAAGAACCAATGTCATTTAAAACACGGTTCACTATAAACCCAAAATCACATTCCATTCTATCAGCTTTTAACCGTAAAATAGCAAGTGAGCAATTCCCTAAGTATTAACCCCGAAGGCCGAAACCAACATCAGATCAATACCCAAGAAACCATTCAACTTAACTAATCTCCAGTTAGTTTCTGATTTTCTTAACTCGGTTGGGTCTAAGAACAGTATGATTGAATATACCATCCACGACAACCCAAAATCACATTCCATTAATTATCGGGTTAAAGAACAAGTGTTATTTAAAACACCGTCCACGATAAACCCAAAAAATCAATTCAAATTCAATTCCAATTAAATACCATTTAGTTGGTACACTTCATTAAATCTAAATAAAAAGATTTAATCTTTTTCTCAACTGGGTTTAAGAACAGGGTTAATGAAGACACCATTCACGACAAACCCGAATCACATTTGATAATAAATACAAGGCTCTGAATAGAAAATATATCGGCTTATATTCAATATCAAATTCTACGACCAACAAAAATCGTATTGGAAATAACGATATAAATATATCTTTCAGATTTCCATAACAATATTTGTATAATCACTAAGTCCAACATCGAAATATTCCAAAGACAATTTTGATTCAAATCCATTCCAATTCAATTATTGGAAATTCTGGTTACTTTTAAAACCCTTTTAAATCCAACTTATTTATTTAAAAACAAATAAATTATTATTCTAGTTCAAAACTAGTTCATTTCGATAAAAATCTATTTTTATCTTTTCAAATATGGAAATTTTCATCCCAATTCTTCACAAATCATTTCTTATGATTCTACACAAATTATTACTATTTTTAATAATTTTATCAAGGCCCGTACGGTCGATTTCCATCAATGGCCATCGAACTGCACTTACAGCGACCTTTTCCAAATTTGATTTGGACATAATTCCAAATCCAACAGTTAGATTTCAAATCTCCAATATTCATTAGAAAGCACTTTTCGATACGAACCCAACGGTTCCGGTTTTAGGAGAATCCGACAGTCGGATCTCCCGCAATATCTGTTCGAAGCCAATGGTCGAAATTCGCGAACTGCCGCGGCGCGGCGCGTTCTATTCAGGCCATTATATACATATATATAATATATATATATATATATATATATATATATATTTTGTCGATTTCCTTTCAAAATGTATTTTATAAATCGTTTTAAATTCATTTTCAAAACGATTTCAACTTCATATTCAATTTCTAATCAAAATTGAATATTCCACATCATCGATATACAAATGATAATATTTTCAAAACGTTATATTTTGAAATCACTTTCTTTTCTATATTCATTATAAAAATAAATTAAATCAATATAAATATCGTTCACGTCTAAATGGCATCAATGTAATCAACACGGCTTTTATTCAACACATGAATGTTTTCAATTCAACACATGAATTTATTTTCTATTAAACACATGAATTTATTTTCAATTCAACACATGAATTTATTTTCAATTCAACACATGAATTAATCTTTCTTATTTTCCAAATTGGAATGAGGCCCAATCAATCACCATATAACGTTAATTAAATGGATTCCCTACAACACATGTATATAACAGCAACGATAAATCCTCAACCATTATCCAGAGTGCACCACACAACTGCATAAGCATTAAATATAAATAATTAACGCTTACACAGTCTGTCAATCCATAGATTGACATACAACTAAACAATCGGGATTAGTGTACGTCAAATATCATCCCAATACCCGTGTGGGGTTTCAAATCAACAAACACATATTTTATTTGTGAGGTTGGGCGATGTGTAAAATTTATCGTCCCAATCAATATCAATCAAATCAGTGTATATAAACAAATCTCCGATTTATTTATAAATTTTTAATTTATATACACGTTAAAATTCATATTTTTAACTATAAAATATTTTCCACTATAAAATATTTCATTTCGTTCTACATCACACAATCCAATTTCACAACATAGCAATCAAACAAACAAGTCATCAATGGTCTGTGGACGACGGGTGTCGGGTGCTGCTAAGCACCGTCTACATCCTAATATATATTTCAAACTAGAAATAGAAATAAAAGTGAGGAGTTCTCACCGATTCACTAAACCAAACACCGTGACTCTTCTAATGTAGAAGTCTTCGTTGTGCTCGCCTTTTGTCAATTTCATTGTCCGTAGCCACTACATATATAAAAATCGCATTTTTATATTGTTGCTATGTATATAAAAATCACATTTTTATACCGCAATTATATAGATAAAAATTCTATTTTTATACCACTACTATATAGATAAAAATCCCATTTTTATCTCGTTAGTAATATAATAAAAAATATATTTTTACAACTCTACATAAATAAAAATCATATTTTTATTCTTCCTATGATATAAAAATCAAATTTTTACTTCGTTAAAAATCATATCTTTAAAGTGTTAAAAATCTTAACTTCATATGAATAAAGATCTAAACTTTATATCGATAAAAATCTGAACTTCCCGTTTTCAAAAATCAAATTTTTTGTATAACTAAAAATCAAACTTTTTATAATAGAATTCATACAAGAAAACTCAACTTTTTATAAACAAAAATCATAACTTTTCTAATCAAAGATCTATGCCTTATAACGCCTCTCATATGATAAAAAATCCAATTTTTATCGTATTTATATAAGGGAAAAATCCTAGCTTTTCTATTGCAAAAATCAAAATTTTTCTACTATAAGAAATATAACTTGTCTATTATAAAAATTGTCTTTGCTATCATAAAAAGAATATAGTCTTTTCTATATTCATTAAAATTTAAACTTTCTATTGAATCTATACTTTTAATTATCATATAAACTAACTAATTACTTGAAAGAAAATAAAATAATTAAGAAAACTCACTTTTTTTCCAACGAAGGAGGGTGTTTGGAGAGGCTGAGGCGCGCAAGGAGGGGGGGTCGGATCCATGGCAGTGGCGGTTTTGTGGATCGGCGGTGGCTTCGTTTGGGGTTAAGGGGGAAGGGGTTCGAGCGTGGAGGAGCTGAAGGGGAGGGGTGTCTTTTCGGGCTGCGGCGCAGCTAGGGGGTGGGGCGACGTGGGCGACGGCGACGCCAGGGAGGGGAGCGACAGGATTAACTAGGGTTTTTTTTTCCTTTTTTTATCTTAAATCAATTTTAATGGTCAACGAGGAGGGGGAGAGAGATAAAAGGGGGGGCCAATATCTATTAATTAATTTTATTTTATTTCCTCAAAAAAAGTAACTTTTCATTTTGAACTCGAAATCAAACCCACCGACTGTCGTCCCTAGCTAATTATCCCCATTCCGAACACAATGGGATATGTATCGCAGGCCAATTCGACCGTTACGATCAGTTTCCGTTGAATTTAAAATATAAATCTTTATATATTCAATTTGAACGTACATTTCAATTTACCCAGGACACATACGGACTCTAAAAATTCCTGAAAAATATTTTCTAGCTTCGTATTGACGATACGGTCCTAACAAAACTAATTTCGTCAAATTCTGAGACCGTTTGAAAAATGGTCATTTTCCAGTCGATTAAAATCAACTGAAACTGGTCCAACGCGTTTTCCTATGCCACACTCACATATTGATTCAGAAAATTACGAATTTTGAAACCTAGCAATAACTTGACATCATGGATCCAACAAAAGTTGTTTCGTCGAAAACCGAGGCCGTTTGCAAAATTTCCATTTTTAAGGGCCAGAATTTCATAGCGGCTATTCTGAATTTTCAATTGGACGTAACTTTTGATTCCCGCTATGAAATTTTGATTTTTCGGATTCGTTGGAAATATATTCTCAAATAGATTCTAACATTTTTGGTTTCGCTAAAATCCGGTTTATTTTGCACCCGGCACATTCATTCGAACTTTGAAATCTAATTTTCGAACTACCGCGCCATTTTCAATTCCTTTTATAATTATAAATAAATATTTATATTCCAGCGATGATTCAAATAAAACTACATGTTATAATTCTATTCAAAATAAATTTCTCGTCGCTATTATTTAAAATAATTCATTTTAAATATTCAAATTTCACTAAAATTGCCAAAATAAAAATTTTGAACTGGCTCAGATTTTCCGGGTTGTTACAATCTCCCCCACTTAAACTTTTCATCCCCGAAAAGGAACGAAGCCGAAAGTTGTTTAACTAATCAACTCAACTTTCATTATTTTCATTACGGCTTAAGTTCTTCAACTTTTCAGTTTCTAAGAACTTTTCAAAATTTTCAAAAATTTGGCTAACACCCTAACTTTCGAAAAATTTCGCCATAACCTCCCCTACATCGGGGACTTCGGGATATTTCATATAGCCTCCCATGGCCTTCACCAATCCAAAAAGAAAAAGAAACAGCCAATCGGCTCATAAAATCATCCAAACCCAATAAATTTGTAAACATGTACCTATTTGTCGGGAAAACAATTTTATTCTTCTGCTCTAGCCTCCTTGCTATGACCTGTTCAATGTAAGTACATGTATACTATGCAAATGCGACAAATTTTCAATACAATTCAATATTTGGTACAATTTGGCTAAAGGTTCAACATTTAATTAATCAAACAATAATCAAACAACACAACCAGCAATCAATTAGTTGATTAGCTTTTCAAATTAATAATTTTGATATATAGTCACAAATCACATTTTTGGTGCCAAATCACAACAATAAGCTCTATCTAGCTTTGGTTCTCACACCGGTCAATTGGAATCATATAGAAATCCCACTTTCGAAACACGAAAATAAACTCTGATGATGCTCGAGCGATCATCAGAATCATCTTCGAGCGATTAGAGTGTGATTCTATATCTATCCAGTATATTAAAACTTCGAATACACGCGGATCAGGCGTATACGCAAAATCTCTATATACCTGATAGGCCAAAGCAATATAAAATAAATATTCAAATACGAATAATTAAGTTTAAATTTTCAAAACAAATTTGGTTTTCATTTTAAAAATATACTCTTCACACTCGTTCTAGGGTACAACTGATCCCATCTCTAACGAGTCATTCTTATTGGATATTACTAATCCAATCTCTGATGAATTCTTTCGTATGGTTCTAATGTGTCTTGTTCTATGAGCTTTGTAAACCAAAGCTCTGATACCACTGTAAGGACCCGTAACTTCCCCAGTAAGGAAAGCCCGGATACTTTGAGGACAAGACAGATCGGAACGCAAACAGAAGAACATTTCATTGTTAATTACAACGATTCCATCAGAATACAAGAATATACAGAGTATAAATCAATAATACACATTCACTAAATATCCGAGATTACAATAAATTACATAGCAGCGGAAAATAATACAAAACACAACTAGAAGTAATACACGGATACAGAGCTTTCCGAGTATCGTTCCAGCTGTAAACAAGGATCCTATGAATATAAATCTGCAAAACCAAAACTACTAGCTGCCTGTGTCAAAATAAGGGCACCTAGAGTTTAGGTTAAAACAATAAACTCCCGGTCAGTCATGGGACTGGTGTGAGAACTAAAACAGTTATCAATCTTTATTTTAAAGTTAGGTAAATCAAGGGACCACGCCGTATAACACGGAAGGGGTTTCCTCCCAAGAATACCAGTGCATAAAACAAACAGCGCAATGCTAAATAAAGAAAAATGAAGCTATTATAAGACCCAGGTCCCATCACACAATGCAACGCAAGCCAGAGGATAGGGGTTTTACCTTATAATAGCCAAAGAATGCTTGATATGTTTAAAAACAGATTATTTTGATATTACTATACGTGTATAGTTTCCAAAAACAATTTCAATCATAAGTATCAATCATAGACGGCATAAGTGCCTCATACCACTATGTCGTCATATATAGGTATACAATCAAAACCGCAAAGTCACATATTGGAAGTTGGATTTCCATCTGTGAACGGAGGCAAAAGATAGTCCTCACCGATTCGAGACAATCTAGCCCATATCTCAGGATCAGAGCTCGAGTGACCCTTGGAGCGACAGGGCCGGTCCACCGATGTGGATTAAAATGCCTGAACACTACGTTCCCCCGCCCTTTGGGGCGTAAATGATCCAACGAATGACTCCATCGGCCCCGGATCAACCGATATAATCGAGGCCCCTCGCAACAGCAACAACCACACAGGTGAAAATAATATAAATGTTAGTCAGTTTAAGCACTGACACCACCTCTAGCTAGAAAGAAACGCATACCTCCCTGAGGTCCTCTCCCATTTCTGGTTCACAACCGGGGTGTGAGGCTCGCGAATTCACGTTACACAAAGCTATGCCACACACGCGGTGCCTTGATCATCAACCACAAGACTTTGCTTTTCAACAGAAGCCTTGATCAATTGCCACTTAGGCATGCCACACAGGCAATTCACTCCATGCGATTGATATCCATCAATATATAACCCCTGAGCTCGTACGTCTCAGAGAAGGGCGTTAAGCAAGAGAATAAATTCTCCACCGCCAAATAGATATGTATTTAATAGAAATCAATCACACAGAACAAAATCCAATGTCAGACACACAGTCCATTTACATGTTCGTTCTGGGTCTGAACGAAACCGAAGGCACCTTGTACCTCGCATATCCATCGATCTCCAAGTATGTCTGGACGATCACCAACTGATTCCCTCCTCTTGGGTGTACAGCCCAATCAATATCATCAGTAATCACCCAAATGACGTAAAGACCTCCGGTCTTCAACCACCGTCTTCACCTTCGACTTATCGTCGTATCAATTATTCAGAATGGGATAAACCCGGTCTTTCTGAATAACTCCTTTATATAATAAACAAGTGTTACACAAACACAACATACGCCTCATTCCAATTCATCAGTCACTAACCGTAAATTAGTAAGAGAACAATTCCCCAAATATTAACCCCGAAGGCCGAAACCAACATCAGATCAGTACCTAGGAAACCATTCATCTTAACTAATCTTTAGTTAATTGCTAAATTTCACATTCTTAGGGAGAGGTTCCCATTAATTTTATCAAAGATAAATTCCTCAAATTTATTCTTTAATCTTCTTTTGAAAATCAATTCAAACCAAATTATGGTTTATCCAAACTAGTCGGGATTAACGAACCTTACCGAAGTAATCAATTGTTAAATTTCCCAACCCCACCTATTCATCCCATGAAGTAAAACTGGTAATACTTCATATCTACACCATGGTGTTATCGGTTAATTCAATTACCATTTCACGTTCAAATCTAATTAAAGATTTAACTATCGCCTGGAGAAAAACTGGTGATACTACATTCTCGATGATTTCAATCTAATCAAAGATTCATTAAAACTCCACTTGGTTTTAATCTTCCCAAAAATCAATATTAATGATTGTTTAACTTGGGAAATCATATCCTGTCTTTAACTAGGTTAAAGAACCAATGTCATTTAAAACACGGTTCACTATAAACCCAAAATCACATTCCATTCTATCAGCTTTTAACCGTAAAATAGCAAGTGAGCAATTTCCTAAGTATTAACACTGAAGGCCGAAACCAACATCAGATCAATACCCAAGAAACCATTCAACTTAACTAATCTCCAGTTAGTTTTTGATTTTCTTAACTCAGTTGGGTCTAAGAACAGTATTATGGAAGATACCGTCCACGACAACCCAAAATCACATTCCATTAATTATCGGGTTAAAGAACAAGTGTTATTTACAACACCATCCACGATAAACCCAAAAATCAATTCAAATTCAATTCTAATTAAATACCATTTAATTGGTGCACTTCATCAAATCTAAATAAAAAGATTTAATCTTTTTCTCAACTGGGTTTAAGAACAGGGTTAATGAAGACACCATTCACGACCAACCCGAATCACATTTGATATTAAATACAAGGCTCTGAATAGAAAATATATCGGCTTATACTCAATATCAAATTCTACGACCAACAAATGTCGTATTGGAAATAACGATATAAATATATCTTTCAAATTTCCATAACAATATCTGTATAATCACGAAATCCAACATTGAAATATTCCAAAGACAATTTCGATTCAAATCCATTCCAATTCAATTATAGGAAATTCTGGTTACTTTTAAAAACCTTTTAAATCCAACTTATTTATTTAAAAACAAATAAATTATTATTCTAGTTCAAAACTAGTTCATTTCGATAAAAATCTATTTTTATCTTTTCAAATATGGAAATTTTCATCCCAATTCTTCACAAATCATTTCTTATGATTCTACACAAATTATTACTATTTTTAATAATTTTATCAAGGCCCGTACGATCGATTTCCATCAACGGCCATCGAGCTGCACTTACAACGGCCTTTTCCAAATTTCATTTGGACATAATTCCAAATCCAACCGTTAGATTTCAAATCTCTAATATTCATTAGAAAGCCCTTTTCGATACGAACCCAACGGTTCCAGTTTTAGGAGAATCCGACAGTCAGATCTCCCACAATATCCATTCGAAGCCAATGGTCGAAATTCGCGAACTACCGCGGCGTGGCGCGTTCTATTCAGGCCATTATATATAATATATATATATATATATTATATTTCGTTGATTTCCTTTCAAAACGTATTTTATAAATCGTTTTAAATTCGTTTTCAAAACGATTTCAACTTCATATTCAGTTTCTAATCAAAATTGAATATTCCACGTCATCGATATACAAATGATAATATTTTCAAAACGTTATATTTTGAAATCACTTTCTTTTCTATATTCATTATAAAAATGAATAAAATCGATATAAATATCGTTCACGTCAAAATGGCGTCAATCTAATCAACACGGCTTTTATTCAACACATGAATTTTTTCAGTTCAACACATGAATTTATTTTCTATTAAACACATGAATTTATTTTCAATTCAGCACATGAATTTATTTTCAATTCAACACATGAATTTATTTTCAATTCAACACATGAATTAATATTTTTTATTTTCCAAATTGGAATGAGACCCAATCAATTACCATATAACGTTAATTATATGGATTCCCTACAACACATGTATATAACAGCAACGATAAATCCTCAACCATCATCCAGAGTGCACCACACAACTGCATAAGCATTAAATATAAATAATCAATGCTTACACAGTCTGTCAATCCATCGATTGACATACAACTAAACAATCGGGATTAGTGTACGTCAAATATCATCCCATTACCCGTGTGGGGTTTCAAATCAACAAACACATATTTTATTTGTGAGGTTGGGCGATATGTAAAATTTATCGTCCCAATCAATATCAATCAAATCAGTGTATATAAAGAAATCTCCGATTTGTTTATAAATTTTTATTTTATATACACGTTAAAATTCATATTTTAACTATGAAATAATTTCACCTATAAAATATTTTATTTCATTCTACATCACACAATCCAATTTCACAACACAGCAATCAAACAAACAAGTCATCCATGGTCTGTGGACGATGGGTGTCGGGTACTGCTAAGCACCGTCTGCATCCTAGTATATATTTCAAACTACAAATAAAAATAAAAGTGAGGAGTTCTCACCGATTCGCTAAACCAAACATCGCGACTCTTCTATGAAGAAGTCTTCGTCGTGCTCGCCTTTTGTCAATTTCATTGTCTGTAGCCACTACATATATAAAAATCGCATTTTTATATTGTTGCTATGTATATAAAAATCACATTTTTATACCGCTATTATATAGGTAAAAATTCTATTTTTATACCACTACTATATAGATAAAAATCCCATTTTTATCTCGTTAGTAATATAATAAAAATTATATTTTTCTTACTCTACATAAATAAAAATCATATTTTTATTCTTCCTATGATATAAAAATCATATTTTTACTTCGTTAAAAATCATATCTTTAAAGTGTTAAAAATCTTAACTTCATATGAATAAAGATCTAAACTTTATATCGATAAAAATCTGAACTTCCCGTTTTCAAAATTCAAATTTTCGGCGGTGGCTCCGTTTGGATCGGCGATGGCTCCGTTTGGGGTTAAGGGGGAAGGGGTTCGAGCGTGGAGGAGGTGAAGGAGAGGGGGGTCTTTTCGGACGGCGGCGCAGCTAGGGGGTGGGGCGACGTGGGCGGCGACGACGCGAGGGAGGGGAGCGACGGGATTAGCTAGGGTTTTTTTTCCTTTTTTATCTGTAAATCGATTTGAATGGTCAACGAGGAGGAGGGAGAGAGATAAAAGGGGGGCCAATATATATTAATTAATTTTGTTTTATTTCCTCAAAAAAAGTAACTTTTCATTTTGAACTCGAAATCCAACCCACCGACTGTCGTCCCTAGCTAATTACCCTCATTCCAAACATAATGGGATTTGTATCGCAGGCCAATTCCACCGTTACGATCAGTTTCCATTGAATTTAAAATATAAATCTTTATATATTCAATTTGAACGCACATTTCAATTTACCCGGGACACATATGGACTCTAAAAATTCCCGAAAAATATTTTCTAGCTTCGTATTGACGATACGGTCCTAACAAAACTAATTTCATCGAATTCTGAGACCGTTTGAAAAATGGTCATTTTTCAGTCGATTAAAATCAACTGAAACTGGTCCAACGTGTTTTCCTTTTGCACGCTCACATATTGATTCATAAAATTACAAATTTTGAAACCTAGCAATAACTTGACATAACGGATCCAACAAAAGTGGTTTCGTCGAAAACCGAGGTCGTTTGCAAAATTTCCATTTTTAAGGGCCAGAATTCCATAGCGACTATTCTGAATTTTCAATTGGACGTAACTTTTGATTCCCGCCATGAAATTTTGATTTTTCGGATTCGTTGGAAAGATATTCTCAAATAGATTCTAACATTTTTGGTTTCGCAAAATCTGGTTTATTTTGCACCCGGTACATTCATTCGAACTTTGAAATCGAATTTTCGAACTACCGCGCCATTTTCATTTCCTTTTATAATTATAAATAAATATTTATATTCCGACGACGATTCAAATAAAACTACATGTTCTAATTCTATTCAAAATAAATTTCTCGTCGCTATTATTTAAAATAATTCATTTTAAATATTCAAATTTCACTAAAATTGCCAAAATTAAACTGGCTCAGATTTTCCGGGTTGTTACACATATAAATCTCCTGATATCATTTTAAGTTTTACAATTGTCATTTTTTTCACGTATTTTATTTCTGTTGTTTTTTAAATAATAATAATTTTCATGGTTGTCATTTATTGCAAGAATGCTTCATTGTTAATTGAACTTTCACTTTATATTTCTCTACGATCTCTAATCCATATCGGTTTGCACTCTTTATTTCCCTTTAATGTTACTGACACACTTGGTATGTTTGTTGAACAATGTATACGAGGTTCAATTCATGCGCAATGTTCATGTAGATATGGCTAATGCACTGTTTTATGCAATTTTCATTAGTTTATTTAGTGTGAGAAGTGGGATGGTGTAGATTTTTACAAGTAAAAGTTTCTTGGTAGAAACCAAGAAAGACATACATAGTAAATTCCATTGAAATGCTTAGTAAAATTCTTTTGGTGTAGATTATAATAAGTCCACATTTTCATTCTTTACTTTTTTTTTGAACACCTACAATTAGATCGTGATGGAAATATGAAGGAAATGCATAGTAAAATCCATGAATAGTATATAATTCAAGGACATATATGATGGTCTCATTTTTCATACAATATTTAATATTCAAGAATTATGAGGTGAGATAACATAAGATTTATTTATAGTGTAGTGCTAAGCGCACCCCAATATGTTCTTCCTAATACCGCAATTAAAAAAATAAAATTCATTAAATTTTGTATGGTTCTTAATACCACATTACCTCTTCATTCTAATCTCTCACTCAATCATTATTTGCTGAACTAATCATGTACTAAGTTAATTTAAAAAAAAAACCTTAATCTCTCGTAGTCGATGTCTTCTTCGCATCTCTCGTGGGAAAATTTAAATTCATACGGTAATCTCCCTATTGTTTGGTGATTTAAAAACCCTAATCTCTCACTTTCTCTTTTACTTTGCTTAATTCAAACCTTATTCATGGCTTTTATACATTCCTTGCAATTGCGGCAACGAATTTGTTCATTGATTATAGATCTAGGGTTTAACTCGTTGATCGGTTTTAGAAATGAGGACGAACGAATATCGAGCGAAGTAGAAATAAGGTAACACAGTGTGGTAGCCCCTATTTTTTAAGTGTGTGGTATTAAGAAGAGTGTAATACTTATTCTTATGACATTTTTTAGTCGCGGTATTAGGATGAACATATTGGGGTGCCCTTAGCACCACACTATTATATGGCCTTTTTACCATGATGATATCTTCTCTGCGATAACTGTACCAAAAAGAACATTTGTTATTAGTTAATTCTGCTTGATTTGTACATTTAATTTATGCTTATTATATACTGTGATAGAGAAAATATACGACTACTCTTCATAGTTTGATATTCTCTCATTCTCATTGGCGTATGGAGAATATTTTTCGACTCACACTTTTATTCATAAGTTGGTTGTTCGTAGGTTGAGTTTACTAAATAGTAGAGTTCAACTTAGTACTCCCATTCTAATTGAGTTTCAGAATTGATTCCAGTTAGTACAGTGTGTTTTTGTTTACTTTTATACTTTATTATTGTAAATAACTA
This sequence comes from Allium sativum, assembly GCA_030737875.1. NCBI lineage: Eukaryota > Viridiplantae > Streptophyta > Magnoliopsida > Asparagales > Amaryllidaceae > Allium > Allium sativum. Next base: position 615,164,600 of record CM060926.1, read on the forward strand.
ATGGCTATATATTATGTTATTACTAAAAATGATCAATCTTATTGAGATATTATTAAGTGAAAAATCCTGAATGGATAATAAAACTAACAAGTTATAAAGTTATGATCAATATTGTAGCAGAATGAATATGGATTTCACAATACATAGAGCTATCAAATTATTATTTTTAGTCTATTCACTTCCTAGAATATTTAAATATCTCCAAAATTATAGTTATTTCCATTAACACTTGATTATTCACTTTATTTGATCACTAAATTTGTTTGACTGTCGTTAGATTAAGAACAATATAACAAGCAATCTTTTCAAATTGGTTTAAATTTAGAAGCATATATACAGGACTATATTTTTTTTCATGCAAGTTCATTTTGTTTATAAGAGGCATCCATAATTTTAGGCGTTAAACACTTGCATAATATGCATATTTATTGCGACTGCACCGACTATGACAATTTATTTGTAGTTTGCTGAAACTAACGATCTTCTCTAAGCATTATGGCATTGATTAGGCATTTTATTTATAAAGCAAATATTCAATACCTTATTTACATGTGTGTTATGGCAATGAAGTTTAAGCAAAGGCTGAAGAATTTTTTTCCAACTCAATAACCTGTGGAGTATTAGCTGTTCAACCACGAAAGTTCCCTGGAATAAATGTTCTCCTTTAAGTCCTCATATTAGATGAGAATTAAGTCCTTGATATGTTCTTATTCTCTTTTAAAAATATTTAATGTAGTTACTCTTTTTGGCAACCATACTTATCTAATTTTGTGTTAACAAATCTAATTTTTGGTATGTTATCTTTGTTGCTTAATTTTCATTAGTACTGTGTTTTAGATTTTACACCATTATCTTTCAAATGAATGGTTATATGCATTTAATCCTTATTTATGCTATTGTGAATTATATTTGATTCGAAGGTCCCCTGATTAGCCATCGTCAGGACTAGATCTCAGGTTGCAAACCATCCTCCCAACCACCGAGCCGTACAGCCTTTAAACTATTATATATAAATATTAAATACAAAATGAAAAAGGTTGTTGTCCATGAAAATCGAAGGCCCTAGGCAACCACTTAAATGTTGGCCCTAAATAGTATCATATTGTCCTTTTGTGTCTTGCACATGATATGAAGGTTGACATATAGTATTGCGCAGATATTCATTTTCGTATTCTGAAGTTAAATAAACACACGTTCTGATAGTTGGTTTAAAATACATATACTGGTGGAGCTTCTTGAAACGCAACAGTTAATTTTTGTATTGTTTTAATAATAGTGCATTCTTTACTCACTTTCACTATTTTTTCAACATATAAAGACAGCAACGACATTAGCATTTCATTCCTATTAGGTAACATATATAGCTGCAACATATAAAGTGAAAATAGTAAGAACTACAATATTTGCTTTTGATTATCTATGCTGCACATCACCAGCTACATACATTTGTTTTAACACTTATTTGCAATGTTCCAGGCCATTGGTATCTGTACTAATAATGAAAATACTTATATGTGGTGAAGCTATTTTTTCCAATGCTTGGTATCTTTATTAATAATGCAAATACTTGGATGTGGTGAAGCTTTTTTGAATTGCCAAAAATACCCCTCCCTTTCGGAATGTAGTTTTCAGTTCATTATACATTGCATAATGGTGTATTTGTCTAGGTCTTCGTCACGATCCTTAACCATTTTGCTGTCACGATTCCCACGAAACCTATTTTCACTCCTAACCGCAGTACCCATTTATCCGCTTTAGTTTCCCCATTCCCAAAATCATCGTACTTTCATACATAAGAAAAAAATATTAAATGAAAAGAGAAATAATAAACCTATTAATGGCGGAGTGAAGGAAATATTGAAAGTGTGAAGCAGTTCAACCTCCTCCTCTCTTAGATGTAACTTTCCAGCTCTTCCAACTGGTACATGCTGAAACCCGCACCATTAAACAAATCAGATTCTTATCGATGATTCGTTGCTCTTATTCTAACGGAAAAAGGTATTTATCTTCAATGGTTACCCCAATTTGTAAATTGATTTCAATTTGATGTTTCAAGTAGACTGCCATCAGCTTTCGTTAGATGTTGATTCGTGCCTGTGTCTTGAAGGCATCTTAGTTCTTGGATTGAAGCACTTATCATTTTCAATATCTTTTATTCACGATTCATCTGAATTTTATGAGGAGTTGTTTTATAATTTAATTTTGTTTTCATCCATTGTCTCGGTTTAGAAGCCATGCTTTAATTATACTTACCAGGTTTTAATTTACTTATTTTCTAAATCGACAGTGCAGGCTTAGCAGGTCCAAATTGCAAGTGTATATGCCATTAATTCATTAGTAGTGATCTTATAAGCTCTTGAATATGAAATATGCTAAGTATGGGCAAGGAGTTATTGGTGTGCCCTAATCTGATAACATGGCCAGGTATACTTTTTATTACATACTTTTAGATTTCATACCTTTATTCACAATTATGCATTAATGATTATTATCCTGTATTTTGATTAAATTAATTATATGTTTGTTTTATAAGGTGTACTTGGAGTAGATAATATTCAAAGAAACACATCTGTAAGTTTGGTTGCATTATTAAAATACCCAACTCTTCTACAACCAGATTAAAAGCTGACTTATATTTGTGTTATACTTCTCCACGACTTATATTGAATAATAAGAATATACACATATGCACATAAAATTTTACCCAAACTTTGTTATGTGAAACAAAGTGATAGCAGGGAATACATTCCTCTATATATATATATGCATACAATATTACATATACGACAACATAATATTGTAAGTTCCAAAAGAAAATCACATAATGTTGTTGCAAGCATATGTTGCCTTAAACTTAAAGGGGAAACAAGGTTATTTTCATGTCGAGGTTCAATTTATTGATCTGACTACAATTTACACCAATTTTATGTATTTGAAATGACAGGTTGATTTTCCTTACAACTTACTAATTGGGCATGGTTTTGTATGTGCTAAAAGTCATGGTCAGTGATGATATTTTATACTATACTATGTTTTTTCTATAAGTATCTATGTTAATATGGTCATTCTAAGATGTAATAAACGTCCAAGCCATTGATTTTAACATGCAAATCTCTCCTTCATATTTAATTTCCAAGGTAACTAGGTTAGTTTGTCCTAAGATTCTGTTGTGCAATTAGCATGCCATCTGTCAATTTAAGCACAATAGAGTATCTTTTTTTTTTTCACATGAGTACTTGTCCTTCGTATTTTTGGATCTACATATGTGGCCTCTTTGGAATTATTTCACATAAATAATAGTATATCCATTTAATTTCAACCTAATGACAAGCATGTAATTTTATACTTTGTACACACCATTTTTTGCTATGTTCGTCTATCAATGATTGAAACTTTAGTAGAACGCAGAAGTACTTTTATTCTGAAGATCTCCGTTAATTATTTAATCAAATGATAGTGGAATCTGCTTTTTCTAATGACTCATTTTTTGTAGTTACCCTTGCCTTATGTAACAACCCGTAAAATGCGAGCCAGTTTGAAAATTTTATTTTGGCAATTTTAGCGGATTTTGAATATTTAAAATGAATTATTTTAAATAATATCGACGAGAAATTTATTTTGAATAGAATTCGATCGTATATATTATACGCGTCGTCGTTAGAATATATAATAATTATATATAATTATAAAAGGAATTGAAAATGGCGCGGTAGTTCGAAAATTCGATTTCTAATTTCAAATGAATATACAGAATTCAATATAAGTCAGAATTGAACGAAACAAGAAATATTTGAATCTGTATAACTATATCTTTGTAACGAAGTTAACAAACTGAGATTTCATTTTAGAAATGATAAGATATGTCCAGTTTAAAATTAGAAATAGTCGCTGTGGAATTTATATATATTTTTATATATATAAGGCCCTTAAAAAATAGCAATTTTGCAAATGACCTCGGATTTCGACGAAACCAGTTTTGTTGGGTCCGCAGTGTCAAATTATTGCTAGATTCCAAATTTCATAATTTTCTGAATCAATATGTGAGCGTGGCAAAGGAAAATGCGTTTGACCATTTTCAGTTGATTTTAATCGACTGGAAATTGGCCATTTTTCAAACGGTCTCAGAATTTGACGAAACTAGTTTTGTTAGGACCGTATTGTCGATACGAAGCTAGAAAATATTTTTCTGGGATTTTTCTGGTTGGTATGTGACCCCGGTAATTGGAAATGTACATTTAAAATTCAATATAGTGATTTAAATGTAAATTTAACGGAAACTGATTGTAACGATCAAAACGGTTTGCGATACATATCCCATTGTGTTCGGAATGGGGGTAATACGCTATGGACGGCAGGCGGTGGGCTTCGTTTCGAGGTCGATAGAAAAAGTTACCATTTTGTGAATAAAATATTGAAATTAAATTAAATAAAAAAATAAAAAAAAAAAACTTTCCCCCCTTTTAACTCTGCCCCCCCCCCCCTTAATTCCCCAAACCCGATTTCATTATAAAAAAAAAAAAAAAAAAAGAGAGACTCGAACATCTAGACGGAATCCGCCCCTCCCATCGTCGGCCGCCGCTCCGCCCCCTCCTTCAAAGGTGTCAGTCCATCTCCTCCTCGCCCCCCATCGATCCCAGCCTCCATCGCGAGTTCGAAGGTCTCACGAGCCGTCGCCATTCGATCCTCCGCCAACCGAGCTGCCTCCTCAGCCTCCCGCTGCCACCACCGCGAGCTGCGCACCAGACCACCAGCGAAGCAATCCCTCCGCCCCTCCTTCTCCAGTGCAGTAGCCCCCCCTCTCCCCAAATTCCCACTGTAAGAAAATTTTAATCGATTTCTATTTTTTTTTTTATTTTTTTATTTTTTTTTGTGGTTTTCATTTATAAACATCGTCAAAGAAAAAATGTGTAATCTTTAGGAAGAAAAAATTAGATTTTTCCATATAGATTTTAAAACTGATTTCTAAGGAATTTAAAACTGATTCTTTTTATTTTTAAAAGGTTTAAAAAGATTTGAATTTTTAAAGAGGTTTAAAAAGATTTGAATTTTTAAAGAGGTTTAAAAAGATTTGAATTTTTAAAGAGGTTTAAAAAGATTTGAATTTTTAAAGAGGTTTAAAAAAATTTGAATTTTTAAAGAGGTTTAAAAAGATTTGAATTTTTAAAGAGGTTTAAAAAGATTTGAATTTTTTTAAAAAGGTTTAAAAAGATTTGAATTTGAAAGGTAAAAGATTTAAACTTTAAAAGGTAAAAGAAAAGATTAGATCTTTGAAATGGAAAAGGCGGAATCAATATTAATAAAAATTCGATTTTTATATATTGAACTTTGAAATAAAAATTCGATTTTTATATATTGAACTTTGAAATAAAAATTCGATTTTTATATATTGAACTTTGAAATAAAAATTCGATTTTTATATATTGAACTTTGAAATAAAAATTCGATTTTTATATATTGAACTTTGAAATAAAAATTCGATTTTTATATATTGAACTTTGAAACAAAAATTCGATTTTTATATATTGAATAGCGAAGTAAAAATCATATTTTTATATATTGAAAGTCGTAGTAAAAATTCGATTTTTATATATTGAATAACATAGTAAAAATTCGATTTTTACATATGTAGAGAATACGGGCAAAAGCAACAAAAAGGCGAGGTCGACGAAGAATTCTGCAAAAGGAAGAGCCGTGGAGCTAGGATAGCTATATGTGAGAATTTCTCACCTTTCAATTTATTTTTCTAGTTATATATATATATACTAGGATGCAGACGGTGTTTAGTAGCACCCGACACAATCGTCCACAAACCATGGACTTGTTTGTTTGGTTGCATAGATTAGTTTGATTATGTGATTGAATTGAATTGTTTGGGTGAAATTGAATGGTTTGATTGATGTGTGAATGGCGTGGGCCTTCACTAGACCGGGGATAAGGCTAGGCCTTGTCCCGTTTCTAGTATCGTGCCGTTATGCCGCCGAAATTTTCTAAAATAAGTTAGAAAAATAAAAATAGCATTTTATTTAAAGAATGAACTGAATAGAAATTCATATGTTAAAATAAAATGTGTTATCGTTAAAAATATAATTTTTAACGTGAATGTGAATAAATAAATATTCATTTACAAACCAGACGGTTTGTTTATGTACACCTATTTGAAGGACATTGATTGGGACGATAAATTTTACACATCGCCCAACTGCACGAATAAAATATTTGTTTGATTGTTTGAAACCCCACACGGGTGTTGGGATGAAATTTGAAGTTCACTCATCCTGATTGATTAAATATGTCGATCGATTGATTGACAGGCTGTTATAAGCGTTGAATATCTATATTTGATGCTTATACAGTGTAGTGCACTTTGGTTGATGGTTGATTATTTTCAATGCTATTATATACATGTGTTGTATGAAAATCCATATAATTAATTTTATATGGTAATTGATTGGGCCTCATTCCAGTTTTGAAAAAGAAATATTTGAAAAAGAAATCTTTGAAATAGAATATTTGAAAATAAAGGAATATATGAAGCCGTGTTGATTAGATTGACGCCATTTTGACGTGAACGATATTTATATCGATTTTGAAAACGATTTCGAAATGAATTGAATTGAAAACGAATTCAAAATGAATTGAAAACGATTTCGAAATGAATTGAATTGAAAACGATTTCGAAATGAATTGAATTGAAAACGATTTCGAAATGAATTGAATTGAAAACGATTTCGAAATGAATTGAATTGAAAACGAATTCAAAATGAATTGAAAACGATTTCGAAATGAATTGAATTGAAAACGATTTCGAAATGAATTGAATTGAAAACGAATTCGAATTGAATTGAAAACGATTTCGAAATGAATTGAATTGAAAACGAATTCAAATGGAATTGAAAGCGAATTGAAATGAATTCAAATTGAATTGAAATTCGAATTGAATAGAAATGAATTTTAAAACGAATTTATAAAGAAGAATTCAATTTTGCTTTGAATTGAGATGGAAGTTGAAATAGATTTTGAAACGAATTTTAAAACTATTTATATAATTCGTTTTAAATAGAAATCGACGAAGTATATATTATATATATTATATATATAATATAATGGCCTGAATAGAACGCGCCGCGCCGCGGCAGTTCGTGAATTTCGACCATTTATTTCAAACGGACATTGCGGGAGATCCGACCGTCGGATTCTCCTAAAACCGGAACCGTTGGGTTCGTATCGAAAAGAGCTTTCTAACGAATGTTAAAAATTTGAAATCTAACGGTTGGATTTGGAGATACGTCCAAATCAAATTCGAAAAAGGTCGCTGTAAGTGCAGTTCGATGGCCGTTAATGGAAATCGACTGTACGGGCCTTGATAAAATTATTAAAAATAGTAATAATTAGTGTAAAATCATAAGAAATGATTTGTGAAGATTTGGGATGAAAAACTCCATATTTGAAAAGATAAAAATAGATTTTTATCGAATTGAACTAGTTTTGAACTAGAATTATAATTCTATTTATTTTTAAATAAATAAATTGAATTTGAAAAGGGTTTTGAAAATAACCAAAATTTCCAATGATTGCATTGGAGTGGATTTGAATCGAAATTGTCTTCGGAATATTTCGATGTTGGAATTTGTGATTATACGGATGTTGTTACGGAAATTTGAAAGATATATATTTATATCGTTATTTCCAATACGACATTTGTTAATCGTAGAATTTGATATTGAATATAAGCCGATATATTTTCTATTCAGAGCCTTATATTGAATATCAAATGTGATTTGGGTTTGTCGTGAATGGTGTCTTCACTAACACTGTTCTTGAACCCAGTTGAGAAAGGATTAAATCTTTTTATTTAGATTTAATGAAGTGTACCAATTAAATAATATTTAATTGGAATTGAATTGATATTGATTTTTGGGTTTATCGTGAACAGTGTTTTAAATAACACTTGTTCTTTAACCCGATAATTAATGAATGTGATTTGGGTTTGTCGTGAATGGTGTCTTCACTAACACTGTTCTTGAACCCAGTTGAGAAAAGATTAAATCTTTTTATTTAGATTTAATGAAGTGTACCAATTAAATAATATTTAATTGGAATTGAATGGATATTGATTTTTGGGTTTATCGTGAACAGTGTTTTAAATAACACTTGTTCTTTAACCCGATAATTAATGGGATGTGACTTTGGGTTTATCGTGAACCGTGTTTTAAATGACACTGATTCTTTAACCCAGTCACAGATTAAAACTAAGTGGAGTTTTAATGAATCTTTAATTAGATTGAAAAGATCGAGAATGGAGTATCACCAGTTTTGCTCCAGGCGATAGTTAAATCTTTAATTAGATTTGAACGTGAAATTTAGAAACTAACTGTCGGTTAGCCAAGCAGAATGGTTTTCTGGATATTGATCTGATGTTGGTTTCGGCCTTCGGGGTTAATATTTGGGGAATTATTCTCTTGATTAATTTACGGTTAGTGACTAATGAATTGGAATGAGGCGTATGTTGTGTTTGTGTAACACTTATTTAAAATATACGCGAGTTATTCGGAAAGACCGGGTTTATCCCATTCTGAATAACTGATACGACGATAAGTCGAAGATGAAGACGATGGTCGAAGACCGGAGGTCTTAACGTCGTTTGGGTGATAACTGATGATCTTGATTGGGCTGTACACCCAAGAAGATGGAAACAGTTAGTGATCGTCCAGACGTACTTGGAGATCGATGGATATGCGGGGTACTAGGTGCCTCCGGTTTCGTTCAGACCCAGAACGGACTTGTAAATGGACTGTGTGTCTGACATCGGATTTCATTCTGTGTGACTGATATCGGTTGCATAGGATGGTTTGCCTGTGTGGCATGCTAAGATGCAAATGATCAAGGCTTCTGTTGAAAAGCAAAGTCTTGTGGTGATGATCAAAGCACGGCCTTTGTGGCGTAGCTTTGTGTAACGTTTACCTCGCGTGTTTCACACCAGGTATGAACCAAAAACGGGAGACGGACCTCAGGGAGGACTTGCGTTTCTTTCTAGTTAGAAGTGGCGTCAGTGGTTTTACACGCCCTGACGAGTTTGACTTATGTGGTTGTTGCTGTTGCGAGGCGCCTCGGTTATATCGGTTTCGGCCGATGCTTCTGGTCGGCTGACGGACCAGACTTACACCCCATAGGGTGGGGAAACGTAGTGTTCAGGCATTTTAATCCACATCGGTGGACCGGCCCTGTCGCTCCAAGGGCTCACCTGAGTCTGGGTCCTGTGGCTCGGGCTAGAGAGTCACGAATCGGTTGAGGACTATCTTTTGCCTCGGTTCATAGACGGAAATCCAATTTCCAAATACGTGACATTTGCGGTTTTATATGTAAACCTATATATGGCGACATAGTGGCATGGGACGCTCATGCCGCCTATGATTGATACTTATGATTTGAAGTTGTTTTATACACTTATAATAGTATCAAATGATTTGTTTTAAAACGTATCAAGCATCCTTTGGCTGTTATAAGGGAAAACCCTATCCTCGGCTGCGTTGCATTGTGTGATGGGACCTGGGTCTTATAACAGCTTCACTTTTCTTTATTTAGCATTGCGCTGTTTGTTTTATGCACTGGTATTCTTGGGAGGAAACCCGTTCCGTGTTATACGGCGTGGTCCCTTGATTTACCTAATGATTTAAAACAAAGATTAATAACTGTTTTAGTTCTCACACCAGTCACATGACTGACCTGGAGTTTATTGTTTTAACCTAAACTCTGGGTGCCCCTATTTTGACACGGGCAGCTAGTAGTTTTGGTTTTGCAGATTTATATTCACAGGATCCTGGTTTACAGCTGGAACGATATCCGGAAAGCTTTGTATCCGTATATCTCTTCTAGTTGTGTATTGTATTATTTTCCGCTGCTATGTATTTAAATGTAATTTAAATCCCTGATATTTCTGTGTAGTATTCATTTATTCAAACTCTGTATATTCTTGTAATCTGATGCACTGTTGTTATATATAGTGAAATGTTCTTCCGTATGAGTTTTGTTTTGTCCTGTTCTCAAACGATAAGGCGTTTTCGAACGGTCTGGGTCGGTTTAGCGACTGATTCGGATCGAGCGAAATTCCTTGCCGTCACAGTTGGTATCAGAGCTTTGGTTTACAAAGCTCAGAGAACAAGGCACATTAGAACCGTACGAAAGAATTCATCAGATATTGGATTAGTAATATCCAATGGGAATGACTCGTTAGAGATGGGATCAGTAGTATCCTAGAACGAGTGTGAAGAGGATATTTTTGAAAATGAAGACAAATTTTGTTTTGAAAATCTAAATCAACTATTCGTATTTGATTATCTATTTATATTGAGTTGGACAGTCCAGTATATAAAGATTTTGCATATACGCCTTGCAAACGTGTATTTGAAATTTTAATATACTGGATAGATATAGAATCACATTCTAGACACCCGGAGATGGTTCTGATGATTGATCGATCATCATCAGAATCTATGTTCGTGTTTTGAAGATGTGATATTTATATATTTCCTATTGATTGGTGTGAGAACCAAAATTAGATAGGGCCTATTGTTGTGATTTGGCATCAAAAATCTGATTTTTGACTATATATCAAAATTATGAATTTGAAACTCTAATTCAACTAATTGATTGATGTTTGTTTTGTTTGTTCATTTGTTTGCTAATTTTTAGCCATTTAGCCTAACAGAACCAAATATTGAATTATATCGAAAATTGGTTGCGTTTGTTTGCATATACATATATATCATTGAACAGGTCATAGCAAGGAGGCTAGAGCAGAGAATAAAATTTGTTTGCCCGACAAATAGGTACATGTTTACTAAATAATTTCCTGTTTTGTTTGGGTGATGATGATTTTGTGAGCCTATTGGTTAGCCGCTTGGCTTTTTCTTTTTCTTTTTGAGATCTGAAGGACCGGGAACGCTATTTGCAATTTCCCGATGCTCCCATTGCAGGGGAGGTTATGGGGAAATTTTTCGAAAATTTAGGGTGTTAGCCAAATTTTTGAAATTTTGAAAATTCTCAGAAACTGAAAAGTTGGAGAATGGAAGCCAAATCGAATGTAGAGCTGAATAATCAAACCACTTTCGACTTTGTTCCTTTTCGGGGACGAAAAGTTTTAAGTGGGGGAGATTGTAACAACCCGTAAAATGCGAGCCAGTTTGAAAATTTTATTTTGGCAATTTTAGCGGATTTTGAATATTTAAAATGAATTATTTTAAATAATATCGACGAGAAATTTATTTTGAATAGAATTCGATCGTATATATTATACGCGTCGTCGTTAGAATATATAATAATTATATATAATTATAAAAGGAATTGAAAATGGCGCGGTAGTTCGAAAATTCGATTTCTAATTTCAAATGAATATACAGAATTCAATATAAGTCAGAATTGAACGAAACAAGAAATATTTGAATCTGTATAACTATATCTTTGTAACGAAGTTAACAAACTGAGATTTCATTTTAGAAATGATAAGATATGTCCAGTTTAAAATTAGAAATAGTCGCTGTGGAATTTATATATATTTTTATATATATAAGGCCCTTAAAAAATAGCAATTTTGCAAATGACCTCGGATTTCGACGAAACCAGTTTTGTTGGGTCCGCAGTGTCAAATTATTGCTAGATTCCAAATTTCATAATTTTCTGAATCAATATGTGAGCGTGGCAAAGGAAAATGCGTTTGACCATTTTCAGTTGATTTTAATCGACTGGAAATTGGCCATTTTTCAAACGGTCTCAGAATTTGACGAAACTAGTTTTGTTAGGACCGTATTGTCGATACGAAGCTAGAAAATATTTTTCTGGGATTTTTCTGGTTGGTATGTGACCCCGGTAATTGGAAATGTACATTTAAAATTCAATATAGTGATTTAAATGTAAATTTAACGGAAACTGATTGTAACGATCAAAACGGTTTGCGATACATATCCCATTGTGTTCGGAATGAGGGTAATACGCTATGGACGGCAGGCGGTGGGCTTCGTTTCGAGGTCGATAGAAAAAGTTACCTTTTTGTGAATAAAATATTGAAATTAAATTAAAAAAAAAAATAAAAAAAAAACCTTTCCCCCCTTTTAACTCTGCCCCCCCCCCTTAATTCCCCAAACCCGATTTCATTATAAAAAAAAAAAAAAAAAGAGAGACTCGAACATCTAGACGGAATCCGCCCCTCCCATCGTCGGCCGCCGCTCCGCCCCCTCCTTCAAAGGTGTCAGTCCATCTCCTCCTCGCCCCCCATCGATCCCAGCCTCCATCGCGAGTTCGAAGGTCTCACGAGCCGTCGCCATTCGATCCTCCGCCAACCGAGCTGCCTCCTCAGCCTCCCGCTGCCACCACCGCGAGCTGCGCACCAGACCACCAGCGAAGCAATCCCTCCGCCCCTCCATCTCCAGTGCAGTAGCCCCCCCTCTCCCCAAATTCCCACTGTAAGAAAATTTTAATCGATTTCTATTTTTTTTATTTTTTTTTTTTATTTTTTTTTGTGGTTTTCATTTATAAACATCGTCAAAGAAAAAATGTGTAATCTTTAGGAAGAAAAAATTAGATTTTTCCATATAGATTTTAAAACTGATTTCTAAGGAATTTAAAACTGATTCTTTTTATTTTTAAAAGGTTTAAAAAGATTTGAATTTTTAAAGAGGTTTAAAAAGATTTGAATTTTTAAAGAGGTTTAAAAAGATTTGAATTTTTAAAGAGGTTTAAAAAGATTTGAATTTTTAAAGAGGTTTAAAAAAATTTGAATTTTTAAAGAGGTTTAAAAAGATTTGAATTTTTAAAGAGGTTTAAAAAGATTTGAATTTTTTTTAAAAGGTTTAAAAAGATTTGAATTTGAAAGGTAAAAGATTTAAACTTTAAAAGGTAAAAGAAAAGATTAGATCTTTGAAATGGAAAAGGCGGAATCAATATTAATAAAAATTCGATTTTTATATATTGAACTTTGAAATAAAAATTCGATTTTTATATATTGAACTTTGAAATAAAAATTCGATTTTTATATATTGAACTTTGAAATAAAAATTCGATTTTTATATATTGAACTTTGAAATAAAAATTCGATTTTTATATATTGAACTTTGAAATAAAAATTCGATTTTTATATATTGAACTTTGAAATAAAAATTCGATTTTTATATATTGAACTTTGAAACAAAAATTCGATTTTTATATATTGAATAGCGAAGTAAAAATCATATTTTTATATATTGAAAGTCGTAGTAAAAATTCGATTTTTATATATTGAATAACATAGTAAAAATTCGATTTTTACATATGTAGAGAATACGGGCAAAAGCAACAAAAAGGCGAGGTCGACGAAGAATTCTGCAAAAGGAAGAGCCGTGGAGCTAGGATAGCTATATGTGAGAATTTCTCACCTTTCAATTTATTTTTCTAGTTATATATATATATACTAGGATGCAGACGGTGTTTAGTAGCACCCGACACAATCGTCCACAAACCATGGACTTGTTTGTTTGGTTGCATAGATTAGTTTGATTATGTGATTGAATTGAATTGTTTGGGTGAAATTGAATGGTTTGATTGATGTGTGAATGGCGTGGGCCTTCACTAGACCGGGGATAAGGCTAGGCCTTGTCCCGTTTCTAGTATCGTGCCGTTATGCCGCCGAAATTTTCTAAAATAAGTTAGAAAAATAAAAATAGCATTTTATTTAAAGAATGAACTGAATAGAAATTCATATGTTAAAATAAAATGTGTTATCGTTAAAAATATAATTTTTAACGTGAATGTGAATAAATAAATATTCATTTACAAACCAGACGGTTTGTTTATGTACACCTATTTGAAGGACATTGATTGGGACGATAAATTTTACACATCGCCCAACTGCACGAATAAAATATTTGTTTGATTGTTTGAAACCCCACACGGGTGTTGGGATGAAATTTGAAGTTCACTCATCCTGATTGATTAAATATGTCGATCGATTGATTGACAGGCTGTTATAAGCGTTGAATATCTATATTTGATGCTTATACAGTGTAGTGCACTTTGGTTGATGGTTGATTATTTTCAATGCTATTATATACATGTGTTGTATGAAAATCCATATAATTAATTTTATATGGTAATTGATTGGGCCTCATTCCAGTTTTGAAAAAGAAATATTTGAAAAAGAAATCTTTGAAATAGAATATTTGAAAATAAAGGAATATATGAAGCCGTGTTGATTAGATTGACGCCATTTTGACGTGAACGATATTTATATCGATTTTGAAAACGATTTCGAAATGAATTGAATTGAAAACGAATTCAAAATGAATTGAAAACGATTTCGAAATGAATTGAATTGAAAACGATTTCGAAATGAATTGAATTGAAAACGATTTCGAAATGAATTGAATTGAAAACGATTTCGAAATGAATTGAATTGAAAACGAATTCAAAATGAATTGAAAACGATTTCGAAATGAATTGAATTGAAAACGATTTCGAAATGAATTGAATTGAAAACGAATTCGAATTGAATTGAAAACGATTTCGAAATGAATTGAATTGAAAACGAATTCAAATGGAATTGAAAGCGAATTGAAATGAATTCAAATTGAATTGAAATTCGAATTGAATAGAAATGAATTTTAAAACGAATTTATAAAGAAGAATTCAATTTTGCTTTGAATTGAGATGGAAGTTGAAATAGATTTTGAAACGAATTTTAAAACTATTTATATAATTCGTTTTAAATAGAAATCGACGAAGTATATATTATATATATTATATATATAATATAATGGCCTGAATAGAACGCGCCGCGCCGCGGCAGTTCGTGAATTTCGACCATTTATTTCAAACGGACATTGCGGGAGATCCGACCGTCGGATTCTCCTAAAACCGGAACCGTTGGGTTCGTATCGAAAAGAGCTTTCTAACGAATGTTAGAAATTTGAAATCTAACGGTTGGATTTGGAGATACGTCCAAATCAAATTCGAAAAAGGTCGCTGTAAGTGCAGTTCGATGGCCGTTAATGGAAATCGACTGTACGGGCCTTGATAAAATTATTAAAAATAGTAATAATTAGTGTAAAATCATAAGAAATGATTTGTGAAGATTTGGGATGAAAAACTCCATATTTGAAAAGATAAAAATAGATTTTTATCGAATTGAACTAGTTTTGAACTAGAATTATAATTCTATTTATTTTTAAATAAATAAATTGAATTTGAAAAGGGTTTTGAAAATAACCAAAATTTCCAATGATTGCATTGGAGTGGATTTGAATCGAAATTGTCTTCAGAATATTTCGATGTTGGAATTTGTGATTATACGGATGTTGTTACGGAAATTTGAAAGATATATATTTATATCGTTATTTCCAATACGACATTTGTTAATCGTAGAATTTGATATTGAATATAAGCCGATATATTTTCTATTCAGAGCCTTATATTGAATATCAAATGTGATTTGGGTTTGTCGTGAATGGTGTCTTCACTAACACTGTTCTTGAACCCAGTTGAGAAAGGATTAAATCTTTTTATTTAGATTTAATGAAGTGTACCAATTAAATAATATTTAATTGGAATTGAATTGATATTGATTTTTGGGTTTATCGTGAACAGTGTTTTAAATAACACTTGTTCTTTAACCCGATAATTAATGAATGTGATTTGGGTTTGTCGTGAATGGTGTCTTCACTAACACTGTTCTTGAACCCAGTTGAGAAAAGATTAAATCTTTTTATTTAGATTTAATGAAGTGTACCAATTAAATAATATTTAATTGGAATTGAATGGATATTGATTTTTGGGTTTATCGTGAACAGTGTTTTAAATAACACTTGTTCTTTAACCCGATAATTAATGGGATGTGACTTTGGGTTTATCGTGAACCGTGTTTTAAATGACACTGATTCTTTAACCCAGTCACAGATTAAAACTAAGTGGAGTTTTAATGAATCTTTAATTAGATTGAAAAGATCGAGAATGGAGTATCACCAGTTTTGCTCCAGGCGATAGTTAAATCTTTAATTAGATTTGAACGTGAAATTTAGAAACTAACTGTCGGTTAGCCAAGCAGAATGGTTTTCTGGATATTGATCTGATGTTGGTTTCGGCCTTCGGGGTTAATATTTGGGGAATTATTCTCTTGATTAATTTACGGTTAGTGACTAATGAATTGGAATGAGGCGTATGTTGTGTTTGTGTAACACTTATTTAAAATATACGCGAGTTATTCGGAAAGACCGGGTTTATCCCATTCTGAATAACTGATACGACGATAAGTCGAAGATGAAGACGATGGTCGAAGACCGGAGGTCTTCACGTCGTTTGGGTGATAACTGATGATCTTGATTGGGCTGTACACCCAAGAAGATGGAAACAGTTAGTGATCGTCCAGACGTACTTGGAGATCGATGGATATGCGGGGTACTAGGTGCCTCCGGTTTCGTTCAGACCCAGAACGGACTTGTAAATGGACTGTGTGTCTGACATCGGATTTCATTCTGTGTGACTGATATCGGTTGCATAGGATGGTTTGCCTGTGTGGCATGCTAAGATGCAAATGATCAAGGCTTCTGTTGAAAAGCAAAGTCTTGTGGTGATGATCAAAGCACGGCCTTTGTGGCGTAGCTTTGTGTAACGTTTACCTCGCGTGTTTCACACCAGGTATGAACCAAAAACGGGAGACGGACCTCAGGGAGGACTTGCGTTTCTTTCTAGTTAGAAGTGGCGTCAGTGGTTTTACACGCCCTGACGAGTTTGACTTATGTGGTTGTTGCTGTTGCGAGGCGCCTCGGTTATATCGGTTTCGGCCGATGCTTCTGGTCGGCTGACGGACCAGACTTACACCCCATAGGGTGGGGAAACGTAGTGTTCAGGCATTTTAATCCACATCGGTGGACCGGCCCTGTCGCTCCAAGGGCTCACCTGAGTCTGGGTCCTGTGGCTCGGGCTAGAGAGTCACGAATCGGTTGAGGACTATCTTTTGCCTCGGTTCATAGACGGAAATCCAATTTCCAAATACGTGACATTTGCGGTTTTATATGTAAACCTATATATGGCGACATAGTGGCATGGGACGCTCATGCCGCCTATGATTGATACTTATGATTTGAAGTTGTTTTATACACTTATAATAGTATCAAATGATTTGTTTTAAAACGTATCAAGCATCCTTTGGCTGTTATAAGGGAAAACCCTATCCTCGGCTGCGTTGCATTGTGTGATGGGACCTGGGTCTTATAACAGCTTCACTTTTCTTTATTTAGCATTGCGCTGTTTGTTTTATGCACTGGTATTCTTGGGAGGAAACCCGTTCCGTGTTATACGGCGTGGTCCCTTGATTTACCTAATGATTTAAAACAAAGATTAATAACTGTTTTAGTTCTCACACCAGTCACATGACTGACCTGGAGTTTATTGTTTTAACCTAAACTCTGGGTGCCCCTATTTTGACACGGGCAGCTAGTAGTTTTGGTTTTGCAGATTTATATTCACAGGATCCTGGTTTACAGCTGGAACGATATCCGGAAAGCTTTGTATCCGTATATCTCTTCTAGTTGTGTATTGTATTATTTTCCGCTGCTATGTATTTAAATGTAATTTAAATCCCTGATATTTCTGTGTAGTATTCATTTATTCAAACTCTGTATATTCTTGTAATCTGATGCACTGTTGTTATATATAGTGAAATGTTCTTCCGTATGAGTTCTGTTTTGTCCTGTTCTCAAACGATAAGGCGTTTTCGAACGGTCTGGGTCGGTTTAGCGACTGATTCGGATCGAGCGAAATTCCTTGCCGTCACACCTTACCTTAAAGTGGGATACTTGACAGCACCACCTGCAGATAACCCAATTGCTCCTCATACTGATTGGGAAATATCACAAGTTGTATTGAATCACGAAGGTCTCTATTAGGTTAGAACTTAATTTATTTCACTCAGAAAAAATGTCGCATTTCCTCCAAAATTAGTGTTTGTTTTGAATTTGAATTCAAAGTGGAGAGCAAGAGTAGATATTATAATCATTCAACAATTACTTTATTTTATATAATAGTACACAGTACGTTATAAAAGGATGGAAAGTTGTTATTTAGAAAAGGCGGTAAACTCTTACTCCTTCCTTTGCTTAATAGAGCTGGCCTTTTTTCTTATTATTTTATATGTTGCAGTGCTTCTGTTGAGTTTCCAGGCCATCCTACTTCTGAAAGATGACTATAAATCATAGTTTTCATGACCGGACCGCAGATCGAACCGTGGTGGCTTATGGTTCAAGACTTTGAGGGTCGGATCGGTTGAACCGTAAGAACCGCGCTTTTTTTTTTACTGTGTATACGCTTTAAATTTTTATTTAGAAAATCTGCTGTGAAAGAAAGGAAAACAAAACTTACCTTGAATTGTCCCACATCATAAGCTTCAGGTATGAGGAAGATGCTGTGGCCCTATATAATAACAAAGACAACCTACATTTTTGTTTGCGGTAGGCCATTTGGTCCTTAAAGCTGCTGGCTTGGGCCTTTGTATAAAGGCTGAAGTCTAAATTTGCATGTCAGTGCAAAATATTGGGCTGGATTTTTGATGATAAACCGCGGTTTTGGCGGTTTCTACTCGGTTTTGACGGTTTTTATCCGGCTCAGTGCAGTTTCGGTTTTAGTTGATTCCGCGCCGTGAAGCCTGACGGCCCGCGGTTAACCGCGGTTGGGCCGTCGGCCCGGTCCGGTCATTAAAACTAGGCTATAAATAAGTCGAAGAAAATGGTACGTTACTTAATCCTTTTGCTCTTCAACATAAAAAGTTCATATTTTGTAACAGTGTGATAATGTATTTATGTCATCTAAGACGAGTAGCAATATATATTTTGGTAAACAATGGTAACATAAATAGTTCATATTTTGCAACAATGTGATAATGTATCTGTAATATCTAAGATGAGTGGCAATGTATATTTTGGTAAACAATTAGTTTTGTTGCATATCTTTAAATCATTCACCATAAATCCAAGTCTGGTAGCACTTACTAAATTAAACCAACTTTATTGTTTTTAATCATGATACATTGTTATTCCATCCTCCATCCACTAGTGTGATGCCACATCCAAGCAACTAAAGATGCCTTCACTCATGCAACTTTAACCAACAACGTCACTTAAGGTTGGAACGATGGTGAGGCGGTGACTGTGGTCGAGCAAAGAACGACAATGTAGAGTGAGGCTCACTTGGTCATCAATTTGGTGAGGAGAGTGCTGCTATGAAGTGGGAGGTGCTGACATGGTTGCTAGAGCGGAACAATAGGGTCCGGTGTGGCTGCAGGGTGCTCGGGCTGCGAGGGGCTAAAGGCTTGAGGATGGGGCTTGAAGTGTAGAATCCGGAGTTGTAAAGATCAATGGACGTGAAGCAGATTGATATTCTTGGATAGATAAAAGCTCTCATATTCAATTAACTTGGCATGTAAAAGCTTTGACATTCTTAGATAAAATGCCCACTGTTAAATGGATGCAGTTCATAGTTATATAACATATAAAAAATATTGCAAGTAACTATGTTTAACATGTCTTCATTTTTTTACTATCTGCCAAGCATATTGTTCCTTAGTTTTAATAGTTTTCGGAGCTGAAATGATGTTATCCACATTAGTTTGTCTTTTCATGTTCTGGAGGCTATTAACATAACAGGCCTCAAAACTTATAGAGTTCAGTTGTGCTGTCTGATGCAAGCAGTTTCAACTGCCAAGCAGTTATATGCCTTTTCTTACTTCAATCCTCTTAAGAAGTCTGATTATATGCCTATTTCTATTTTCCTGCAATACAACATTAGATGATGGATTAGTTGTTTTGCTTAATCCGGATGCAAATATATATTACTTGCTATCATTTCTAAATTGTTGGCCGACTTATTTATTTTCAGCTTTGGTCACATTTAGCAACATGTACTGGTAAGAATAATAGCAGTCTTTCATCTTCATCTGATCAATATTTAACTAAATTTAAATCAGAAAAAAGAAAATGAAATGACAACACAGGGTCATATGGCTGCGATTTCAATGTCCTTTATTCTGACACTTTCTTGCTTGCATGCTGAATATACAGTGCGGCTATTATTATAGTTGTAATTACGATTATATATGTAGACATATCTTTTGCGTGTGCAATCTTACTTCAGGTTCCAATACGTAGTAAACAACTGTTGGGATACTAATCTATAACTATGGTCATGCATGCATTATACCAATTAACCGATGGTTAAAAAGGTTGGACACATACACTGAAAAACAAATTTACCATATATACAAATGTATAAAGTACCCATGAACCTGCCCAATTTGTTACCATCAAGACTTTAAGAAAAGGACTCATATGCTCTAATTTTATCGTTGTCATACACATTGATCGTTTTGCTAAAAAAATCTTATTTCATAACCTGTTTCTAAAGCAATGACACAGGATTATCATTTTAGTTGTAGGCCGCTATCAGGCTGCAACTTGAAGCAATATGACTGGTTTTGAAAACATTTTGCTAGCTTAAATTTAGCAATAGTTTGAAAATATATTTGTAATATAAATTCAGAGCAATTGATACAAACTACTTTATTCTCATACTGCATACAAATAACCATAGTTCACTAAACACGATCATAAATGTGAAAGATTGCTTCTCAAATCTACTATTCAAGTTTGCTACTTCTGAACCCGTTCATACATAAATTCACATTTTTGTTCATTTGATGATATATTACTAACTTATCATTTCAGAGAAGAAGGCTACCATAGTTATGTTCAAGTTGTTTAGCTTTGCGCGCACAAGGAGATCATCGCCTGTTAAATTCAGCCAATCAAAAATCGATCACGTGGACATGAGAAAAATGTCAGCTCTGGATTATGCTATAAAAGGTGCAAAAAGATGGCACGAAGCTTTAATTCACACCTCTCATGAATCATGTCAAAGTTTTGGGGGACAAGAAGTGTACAAATACAAAACCATCTTCACGGGATTTGCAGCAAAACTCACCGTTAACTAACTAAAATCCCTTTGAAAACTTGATGGATTTCTCTATTCCTATCCTGATGATTTTTGATCAACCTCGACACCATTCACTCTTTACAGTTTCTTAGTTGAATCCAAACAAAAGAATATTTCTTTTGTTATTTACTGGTATTTGTATCATTATGATGCATATTTCATGTTCTACTTAATTTGATCAACAAATTCTACTTGATTTGGGATACCTAGATATTATTTATATTACATCTAGTTTCCACTATTGGTATGTAAACACTGCTAGAGAAATAGTATATTCCAACGCCGTGTTTCCAACAGTCGCCGATGGCAAATTAGAATCAGTGGGAGCCGTTGGAAACCGATGAAATAAAGACCATTGGCGACCGTTGGAAACCGTTGGCAATTTTCTTGCATATGTTCTAGAGACCCCGGCCTGCTTCTTCATTTCTCTCCTCTCCATCCCCAAATTCGATTTTCCACCCCTTCCCACCACTTCACCTCGTACAATTTCAATTCTTCCACCCAAACAACCACCGCCATCGCCTCTAATGTCAATCGCGAGCTCCTCCAGCCCTCCTCCTCCGTTGTTGCTCTTGAATTTAGGTGAAATTCCTAAACCTAAATTTTAGGTTTACCACTAATTTGTGCTTAATATGTCTGTAATGACCCGCATTTTTCGACGATATAATAATTAATTAATTTAATTATTTAAAGAGTGGTTAAGAGAATTTAATGGTCATTAATTAAATAACTTTGAATATTTAATTAATATAATAATTAATATATTTAAAATTCTGAAATAGTCCGAAATAGTGGAATTCACGTTATGGTGTGAACTGGATCATCTGTGATATTTAATTCAGTTTAGAATTGAATTAGAATAACGAATATATTATTTGAACGACAGTTTGAATGTATAAATTATAATATAAATATAATCGAGCTCGAAATGGCGTTGCAGTTCGTAAATTGGCGATTCGAACTTCAAACGAATATACAGAAGCCGTATTAAATCGGATTTCTGTGAAACAAGCAACGTTAGGAGCTGGAGAAGTATATCTTTCTAGTGGAAGAGAAAAATCGGGATTTCATCGTATAGATTTTGATTTATGTCCAAATCAAATATTCAGAAAAACAGCGGTATATTCGTTCGTGGCCATAACGGTTATTCAAATATATTTGAATATCGGGTTTGAATTTAGACAAGGTTCTTTTGGGACATAGCGATAATTTAATTTTTAGAATTTTATTGTAATTTTTAAATAATTAAATAAGCAACTTTTTATTGGGAGTGTTTTGCACCCTTAATCAACGATTTTGGAATTTCACAATATGAGTTAACCTACCGGTATTATTATATTTTTGGGATCGTCGAACTGAGCTTAATACAACAGTATCTTAATTTATGTCCGTACGTGAATGGAATTTAGATAACATGGTACTTTGAAACCAAACTTTAAATACACATAAGACTTAAAGAAAATTATTTGCCTCTTTCTTTCTCTAATCAGTTCCAAGCCACATTTCTACCATTTCAGCCGCACAAAAATCCTTGGTCCCCAACATAGTTCGTGGCCTTCCAATGTCCAAGAAAAATCAAAGAAACCTCATGCATATAAGGTTTGCAAACCCAAAAGAATCCATTTTCCACGATAAAAGAAAAGGTAGCCGCCAGTTTTTTTCTCAAGGAAGCCAAATCGTGATTTTTAAAAATCAAAAGGGATTCAAAGAAAAATCTGAAAATATCATAATATATATATATATATCTGAATACATGCTATCATACTCTTCAATATCGTATGACTTTTGTGGGATTCGGTATCAATTTCCATCGGGGGTTTTTGGGGTTTATTTGGGTTCGAACTGGTGGTGATTGGTTATTGAAATCAGAGTGCTGGAGAGCTTGTTACTGGCGCGATGAGATGTTGGTTGGGGGCAGCGTTCAGGTGGAGGTTACGGCTATGGAGTGGAAGCTTCCGGTTGCGTGTTAGTATTTAATGCTGGTAGAACGATGGGAGGGTTATCGACTGGAAGGAGCCAGATCTCGATGAGGCGTTTCACTTGGTGGCGATCGTCGGTGGTCTGGCGATGGGAAGCGGCGCGGTGAGAAGGTTGGGCGATGGTGGTACTTCGTTCGAACTGAACGATGGGGTATCGGGATGTTTTCATTGGGAAGAAGCATTAGAAGCGGGTGGGGTTTAAACAAGTTGGGTGCGTGCCTGGGTTCAATGCAATAAGAGGATGGGCCGACTGAAAAATGGTTAAGCCCAATAAAATTTATTTACGTCTAATGTTTATTTAATACAAAAGTGTATTAAACTTCGTAATATCGTATCTTCTACATACAATATCAGATTGACGAACCGTAAGTTGCGTTGGGATCGTTTGGACGGACACTACACAATGGAGCTAACCGCGAGTCAATTGGAGTCTGTTACAATTTATAGTAAAATAAATTATCTGAATTAAGCGATGGTTATCGTTATTGATGATGATCGTCCAAAGTGATTAAATCTCACTAACTCTGAATAGTTTATAATTTCATGTTGTATTTTTAGAACTGTTAAATTTTGGCTGATCGACTGTGTGTTGACTCCTTGATTTGAACTGCTAGTCAATTAGTTAAATTTCTATATTGATTCTGTTTGACAGAATATATCATATGGAACTGAAAGTGATGTTGATTTTATTGTGTATCATCTGTGGATGCAGGGAAACAGGTTGGGGGAGTCCGACTGGATTCCACAACAGCTATTTTATTATTTTCATATATCGTGATATATGACGTGGTTTATAATCTGTTGTTGATTATATGTGTATGGACGATATTTGACATCATGACTTGATTTGTTAAACACCATAACATACCGGAATGTGAAAAAGGGGAATTTTCAAATGGTATTTGAAAATAAAATATTTATAAAGTCAAAAGGGTTTTATAAACGAAATGTTTATAAAGGAAATATTTATAAATGAAATAGAAATCTTTATAGGGGAATTTTCAAATGGTATTTGAAAATAAAATATTTATAAAGTCAAAAGGGTTTTATAAACGAAATGTTTATAAAGGAAATATTTATAAATGAAATATTTATAAATAGAAATCTTTATAGGGGAAATTATATAGAAAGGGGAAATCTTTATAAATGAAATGTTTATAAAGGAAATATTTATAAATGAAATATTTATAAATAGAAATCTTTATAGGGGAAATTATATAGAAAGGGGAAATCTTTATAAATGAAATATTTATAAAGAAAAGGGAATATTTATAAAATCATAAGATTTTATAAATGAGATATTTATTGGTTAAATAAATAGGAGATGTTAAACGAGATACTTATTTGTTAAGTAAATAAGTTATAAAAGAGATATTGACTTAGGAAACATAATAAGTTATTAAAAGGGTTTTATTTGTTAAATGAATAGAATAAGATAGAAGGAATATTTGTTTAGAAAACAAATAAGATATTATATAAGAAATATTTGCAACACATTTGCAAATAGAGTTGAAAAGGGAATATTTGCAAACCATTTGCAAATAGAATTTAAAAGGGTATTATTTGTAAACCATTTACAAATAAAGATTTAAAAAGGAAATATGGGTAAAGGCATTTAGAAAACAAATAGATTATAAAGGAAATATTTTGTAATAACCCGGAAATTCTGAGCCAGTTTAAATTTTTTATTTTGGCAATTTTAACGAATTTTGATTATTTAAAATGAATTATTTTAAATAATATCGATGAGAAATTTATTTAGAATATAATTCGAACGTATATATTATATGCGTCGTCGTTAGAATATAAATAATTATATATAATTATAAATAGAATTGAAAATGGCGCGGTAGTTCGATAATTCGATTTCAAACTTCAATTGAATGTACCGGGTGCAAAACAATCCGGATTTTAGTGAAACAAAAAACAATAGGATCTAATTGTGAATATCTTTCCAATGAATCCGAAAAATCGAGATTTCATAGCGGGAATCAAAAGGTATGTCCAGTTGAAAATTCTGAATAGTCGCTATGGAATTCAGGCCCTTAAAAATGGACATTTTGCAAATGACCTCGGATTTCGACGAAACCACTTTTGTTGGATCCGCAGTGTCAAATTATTGCTAGGTTTCAAATTTCATAATTTTTCGAATCAATATGTGAGCGTGGCAAAGGAAAACGCGTTTGACCAGTTTTAGTTGATTTTAATCAACTGGAAATTGGCCATTTTTCTAACGGTCTCGGAATTCGACGAAACTAGTTTTGTTAGGACCGTATCGTCAATACGAAGCTAGAAAATATTTTTCGAGAATTGTTAGAGTTAGTATGTGACCCCGGTAATTTGTAATGTACGTTTAAAATTCAATATAGTGATTTAAATGTAAATTTAACGGAAACTGATTCAAACGATCGAATCAACCTGCGATACATATCCCATTGTGTTCGGAATGGGGGTGAAACGCTATGGACGACAGGCGGTGGGCCTCGTTTAGAGGTCATATGTAAAAGTCAATATTTTGGTAATTAAAATAATTAAAATAATAAAAGAAAATTTTCTCTTTCCTCCCCCCCTTAACTCCTCTCTGCCCCCCCCCCCCCCCCAATTCATTCGTTCATAACGAAAAAAAAAGAAAAAAAACACGAATCGGAATCGAGCCGCAACCCCCCCCCCCCAAGCGGCGCCGACCTCGCGACGCCCCCCTCCTCCACCTGCGGTAGTCGCGACCCCCCTCCTCGCCGGAGGCGGCGCGAACCCCCCCCCCCCCCCTCTCCTCAAGCGACGCGACAGCATCTCCCCCCCCAACCCGCATCCAACCGACGCCGCCAAGGACCCGAGCCCCGCCAGAACCCATCGCGCCACCCACCTGACCGACGCCGCCCACTACCAGACCCCCACGACCCCCCTCTGACCGCCGCAAGCCTCCACGTCAGCCACCCCCTTCGATTTTGACCTAGCCCCCATCCACCGACGCACCCAAACCCCCCCCCCCCCCCCATCTGAAGCCCGAGCCACCACCAGCTGTCTGCCTAGACCGCTGCTCGGCAATTGCCCCCAGTTCGGGATCGACATGAACGGTGAGTTTTCTTCGTCGAACATTAATTAATTTCTGTTTTGTTTAAAAAAATAAAATAGATTTGAATTAATGATCTGATTTTTATATACTTTAAAAAGCTGAAACCCCTTTGTAAGTTTTTACCTTTATTTCTTTTTATTTATGATAAGCAAAAACTGAATTTTTATGGATAACAAGAACCGATTTTTATTAATTTAAAAACATTGATTTTTAGTTTAGAAAAGAATAAATGTTTATTTAGGAAAAATAGTTATTTTTAAACTAGAAAGATGCGATTTTTATTAACTAGGTAAGATTAGATTTTTAAATCAAAATGATTTGATTTTGAAAAGTAAAGATTTGATTTTGGATTGTGGGAGTTAAAAATATAATTTCTATATTTTTAAAGTAATAAAAATATGATTTTTATATTTTTAAAGTATTAAAAATATAGTCTTTACTATATAGAAGGCGTAAAAATATGATTTTTGTTTATGTAGAGAATTAAAAATATAATTTTTACATGATAGGAATATTAAAAATATCATCTTTATATAGGTAGCAAAATAAAAATGTGATTTTTATAGTGATGAAAGAGAAAAGACGATATTTTGAGATGAGTAGTGAAGTGAAAATATGATTTTTTACTTCGGGAAAAATATAGATTTTTGCAACAAGGAAGTTATAACTTTTATTATCCATAACGAGTTATAAAGATTTGATTTTGAAGGGAAAAAGAAGAAAGGCGAAATCTATATTTTTAAAATGGAATTTTTATCTATATGATAGCAAAGTAAAAATTCGATTTTTATACATTGAACAACGAAGAAAAAATTCGATTTTTATATATTGAATAGCGAAGTAAAAATGTGATTTTTACATATGTAGTGAAAGCAGCAACGAAGATGATAAGAAGGCGAGAATGAAGAAGATTTCTCTAAAAGAAGTGCCGTGAAGTTGGATAGCTATTGGTGAGAACTTCTCACCTTTCAATTTCTTTTTCTAATTATATATATATATACTAGGATGCAGACGGTGCTTAGTAGCACCCGACACAACCGTCCACAGACCATGGACTTGTTTGTTTGGTTGCATAAATTAATTTGATGATTTGATTTGAATTTGGTTGTTTGGTGAATTTGATTGATGTGTGAATGGCGTGGGCCTTCACTAGACCGGGGATAAGGCTAGGCCTCGTCCCGTTTCTAGTATCGTGCCGTTATGCCGCCGAAATTTTCTAAAATATGTTAGAAAAATTAAAATATCATTTTTATTGAATAAATGAACTGAATAGAATATATTCATATGTTGAAATAAAATGTGTTATCGTTAAAAATATAATTTTTAACATGAGAGTGAAATAAATAAAATATTCATTTACAAACCGAATGGTTTGTTTATGTACACCTATTTGAAGGACATTGATTGGGACGATAAATTTCACACATCGCCCAACTGCACAAATAAAATCTGTGTTTGATTGTTTGAAACCCCACACGGGTGTTGGGATGAAATTTGAAATTCACTCATCCTGATTGATTAAATATGTCGATCGTTTGATTGACAGGCTGTTATAAGCGTTAGATATCTATATTTGATGCTTATACAGTGTAGTGCACTTTGGTTGATGGTTGATTATTTTTCAATGCTGTTATATACATATGTTGTATGAAAATCCAAATAATTAATTTTATATGGTGATTGATTGGGCCTCATTCCAATTTAGAAGATAAAGAATAATATAAAATAAAGGTTCATGTGTTGACTGTACTCATCCGTTGAGATTAGTCATGTGTTGAACGAAATATTTTTATAATAAAATTTACATCTTTATCAAAATAAAGTAAAGGTTCATGTGTTGACTGTACTCATCCGTTGAGATTAGTCATGTGTTGAACGAAATATTTTTATAATAAAATTTACATCTTTATCAATATAAAGTAAAGGTTCATGTGTTGACTGTACTCATCCGTTGAGATTAGTCATGTGTTGAACGAAA
The DNA here is from genome assembly GCA_030737875.1 of Allium sativum. Lineage (NCBI taxonomy): Eukaryota > Viridiplantae > Streptophyta > Magnoliopsida > Asparagales > Amaryllidaceae > Allium > Allium sativum. The sequence goes on from CM060926.1 coordinate 615,192,633, forward strand.
TATTTTTATAATAAAATTTACATCTTTATCAATATAAAGTAAATGTTCATGTGTTGACTGTACTCATCCGTTGAGATTAGTCATGTGTTGAACGAAATATTTGAAATAGAAATATTTTGATAATAAGAAATATTTGAAATAGAATATTTGAAAATAGAAATATATGAAGCCGTGTTGATTAGATTGACGCCATTTTGACGTGAACGATATTTATGTCGATTTTATTCATTTCGAAATGAATTGAATATAAAACGATTTCGAAATGAATTGAATATAAAACGATTTCGAAATGAATTGAATTGAAAACGATTTCGAAATGAATTGAATTGAAAACGATTTCGAAATGAATTGAATATAAAACGGTTTCGAAGTGAATTGAATATATAACGATTTCGAAATGAATTGAATAGAAAACGAATTTGATTTCAATTGAATATATAACGAATTTGATTCGAATATAAAACCAATTTGAATTGAATCGAATAGAAAACGACTTTGAAACCAATTTGAATTGAATCGAATAGCAAACGACTTTGAAATTGAATTGAATTAAAAACGAGTTCAAATTGAATTGAAAGCGAATTGAAATGAATTCAAATTGAATTGAAATTTGAACTGAATAGAAACGAATTTATAAAGAAGAATTCAATTTTGCTTTGAATTGAAATAGAAGTTGAAATTGTTTTTGAAACGAATTCAAAACTATTCATATAATTCGTTTTTAATTAGAAATCGATGAAATATATATTATATATATTATATATATATAATATAATGGCCTGAATAGAACGCGCCGCGCCGCGGCAGTTCGTGAATTTCGACCATTTATTTCAAACGGACATTACGGGAGATCCGACTGTCGGATTCTCCTAAAACCGGAACCGTTGGGTTCGTATCGAAAAGAGCTTTCTAACGAATATTTGAAATTCAAAATCTAACAGTTGGATTTGGAGATACGTCCAAATCAAATTTGAAAAAGGTCGCTATAAATGCAGTTCGATGGCCATTGTTGGAAATCGATTGTACGGGCCTTAATAAAATTATTAAAAATAGTAATAATTTATGTAAAATCATAAGAAATGAATTGGGAAAAAAATTGGGGTGAAAAACTCCATACTTGAAAAGATAAAAATAGATTTTTATCGAAATGAACTAGTTTTGAACTAAATTTAAAACTCAATTATTTTTAAAATAAATGAATTAGATTTAAAAAGGGGTTTTAAATAATCGGAATTTCTAATATATTTGATTGAATTTGAAATGGGTTTATCGTGAACGGTGTTTTAAATAACACTAGTTCTTTAACCCGATAACAAATAGAATGTGATTTGGGTTTGTCGTGAACTGTGTTTTAAATAACACCTAGTTCTTTAACCCAGTAAAAAGAGTTTTAATGAATCTGCAATCAGATTGAAATTCGAATTGATAATCTAAATTATCAAATTTGACAAATAAGCGAGGATGGAGTATCACCAGTTTTACTCCAAAGCGATAGTTAAATCTTTAATTAGATTTGAACGAGAGATGGTAATTAATTTTACCGACAACACTGTGGTGTTAGATATGGAGTATTACCAGTTTTGCTTCATGGGATGAATAGGTTGGGATTGGGAAATAAAATAAATAATTACTTCGTTACGGTTCGCTAATCTCGACTAGTTTAGAAAACAATAATTTGGTTTGAAACGACATCCAAAGGAAGATTACAGGATAAATTTTAAAGAATTTATCTTGGATAAAATTAATGGGAACCTTTCCCTAAGAATGTGGAATTTAGAAACTAGCTGTAGGTTGGTTAAGAAGAATGGTTTCCTGGGTATTGATCTGATGTTGGTTTCGGCCTTCGGGGTTAATGTTTGGGAAATTGTTCTCTTGCTAATTTGCGGTTAGTGACTAATGAATTGGAATGAGGCGTATGTTGTGTTTGTGTAACATTTGTTTTAATATACGCGGATTGTTCGGAAAGTCCGGGTTTATACCCATTCTGAATAACCGAGTCGACGATATGTCGAAGATGAAGACGGTGGTCGAAGACCGGAAGTCTTCACATCGTTTGGATAATTACTGACGATCCTGATTGGGCTGTACACCCAAGAGGATGGAAATAGTTGGTGGTCGTCCAGACGTACCTGGAGATGGATGGATATGCGAGGAAAGTGCCTCCGGTTTCGTTCAGACCCAGAACGAACTTGTAAATGGATAGTGTGTCTGACATTGGATTTTATTCTGTGTTGATTGATTTCTGTTAAATATATATCTGTTTGGCGGCGGAGAATTTATTCTCTTGCTTAACGCCCTTCTCTGAGACGTACGAGCTTAGAGGTTATATATCGATAGACATCAATCGCATGGCATGAACTGCCAGTGTGGCATGCTGAATTGCATAGATCAAGGCTTCTGTTGAAAAGAAAAGTCTTGTGGTTGATGATCAAAGCACGCCTACGTGGCAACTTTGTGTATAACGTGAATTCGCGAGCCTCACACCTCGGTATGAGTTAAAAACGGGATACGGACCGCTGGGAGAGCACGACGTTTCTTTCTAGCTATGGTGGTGTCAGTGACTTACCAGCCCTGACATTTATATACTTTTCACCTTTGTGGTTGTTGGAATGAGGCGCCTCGATTATAGGTCTGTAAGGACCGGGAAACGTGTGTTCAGGCATAATTAACCCTCTAACGTAAGTGAGGACCGGCCCAGCCGCATCCGGGGTTGCCCAGAGTGTGTAACCCGGAGGCATTTGCTAGAGTGTCTCGAACGCGGAGAGGAGCTTGCCCCTTGCCTCGACTCATGACGGAATCCAATTTCCAATACGTGTATTTCGGCTTTATTTGTAGAGCCTAGTATGGCGACATAGTAGCATGGGATACTATGCCGTCTATGATTTATATTTATGATTGAAACTGTTTTGACACTATACACTTATTATAGTATCAAATGATTTGTTTTAAAACGTACCAAGCATGTTTGGCTATTATAAGGGAAAACCCTATCCTCCGGCTTGCGTTGCATTGTGTGATGGGACCTGGGTCTTATAATAGCTTCATTTTTCGAAAAAGCATTGCGCCGTTTATTCTATGCACTGGTATTCTTGGGAGAAAACCCGTTCCGTGTTATACGGCGTGGTCCCTTGAATTACTCTCTTTTAAAGTAAAGTTTTAAATAACTGTTTTAGTTCTCACACCAGTCACATGACTGACCTGGAGTTTATTGTTTTAACCTAAACTCTGGGTGCCCCTATTTTCCGCACGGGCAGCTAGTAGTTTTGGTTTTGCAGATTTATATTCACAGGATCCTGGTTTACAGCTGGAATGATATCCGGAAAGCTCTGTATCCGTATATCACCTTTAGTTGTGCTTTGTATTATTTTTCCGCAACTATGTAATTTATTATAATCTCTGATATTTATCGAATGTAAATTATTCATTTATACTCTGTATATTCTTGTATTCTGATGGAATTGTTGTAATAACAATGAAATGTTCTTCCGTCTGCATTCTGATTTGTCCTTTTTTCAAACGATCAGGGGTTTCGAATGGTCTAGATCGGTTTAACGACTGATTCGGATCGAGCGAAATTCCCGGCCGTCACATTTGGTATCAGAGCTTTGGTTTACAGAGCTCGAGAACAAGACACATTAGAACCATACGAAAGAATTCATCAGATATTGGATTAGTAATATCCAATTAGAATGACTCGTTAGAGATAGGATCAGTAGTATCCTAGAACGGGTGTGAAGAGTATATTTTTCAAATGAAAACAATTTTGTTTTGAAAATTTAAACCATTTTATACGTATTTGATTATTTATTTATTTTGAATATGGACAACCCAATATATAAAGGTTTTGTATATACGCGTCATGAACGTATATTCGAAGTTTTAATATACTGGATAGATATAGGGTTACACTCTAGTCGCCCGGAGATGATATCGATGATAGCGATCGCATCATCAATATTTATGTTCGTGTTTCGAAGGTGTGATTTCTATATATTTCCATTAGACTGGTGTGAGAACCAAAACTTATATATTTAAAACACATTGTTGTGAATTGGCATCAAAAACAAGATTTTTTGGTATATATATATCAAAATTATGAATTTGAAACGTTAATCCACTAATTGATTGATGTTTGTGTTGTTTGTTTATTTGTTTGTTAATTTTGAACCATTTAGCCTAATAGAATCAAATATTGAATTGTATTGAAAATTGGTCGCATTTGCTTGCATATACATATACTTACATTGAACAGGTCATAGCAAGGAGGCTAGAGCAGAGAATAAAATTTGTTTGCCCGACAAATAGGTACATGTTTACTACATAATTTCCTGTTTTGTTTGGGTGATGATGATTTTATGAGCCTATTGGCTAGCCGCTTGGCTTTTTCTTTTTCTTTTTGAGATCTGAAGGACCGGGGAAGCTATTTGAAATTCCCCGATGCTCCCGGTGCAGGGGAGGTTATGGCGAAATTTTTCGAAAATTTAGGGTGTTAGCCAAATTTTTGAAAATTTGAAAATTCTCAGAAACTGAAAAGTTGGAGGATGGAAGCCAGATCGAGCGTAGTGTTGATTAATCAAACCACTTTCGACTTTGTTCCTTTTCGGGGACGAAAAGTTTTAAGTGGGGGAGATTGTAATAACCCGGAAATTCTGAGCCAGTTTAAAATTTTTATTTTGGCAATTTTAACGAATTTTGATTATTTAAAATGAATTATTTTAAATAATATCGATGAGAAATTTATTTAGAATATAATTCGAACGTATATATTATATGCGTCGTCGTTAGAATATAAATAATTATATATAATTATAAATAGAATTGAAAATGGCGCGGTAGTTCGATAATTCGATTTCAAACTTCAATTGAATGTACCGGGTGCAAAACAATCCGGATTTTAGTGAAACCAAAATGTAACGACCCAGAAAATTTGAACCAATTAAAATTTTTAAATTGGCTAAAATAATGGATTTTAAATATTTAAAATAAATATTTTAAATAATGGCGATGAAAACTGAGTTTGAATCGACATTTGAAAACCAATATAATTAATTATAATTATATATAGAATTGAAAATGGCGCGGTAGTTCGATAATTCGATTTCAAACTTCAATTGAATATACCGGGTGCAAAACAATCCGTATTTTAGTGAAACCAAAAACATTAGGATCTTATTGGTAATATCTTTCTAATGAATCTGACCAATCGAAATTTGATAGCGGGAATCAAAAGATATGTCCAGTTGAAAATTCTGAATAGTCGCTATGGAATTCAGGCCCTTAAAAATGGACATTTTGCAAATGACCTCGGATTTCGATGAAACCACTTTTGTTAGATCCGCAGTGTCAAGTTATTGTTAGGTTTCAAATTTCATAATTTTTCGAATCAATATGTGAGCGTGGCAAAAGAAAACGCGTTTGACCAGTTTCTGTTGAATTTAATCGACTGGAAATTGGCCATTTTGCAAACGGTCTCAGAATTCGACGAAACTTGTTTTGTTAGGACCGTATCATCAAAACGAAGCTAGAAAATATTTTTCTGGAATTTTTCTAGTTAGTATGTGACCCCGGTAATTTGAAATGTCCATTTAAAATTCAATATAATGATTTAAATGAAAATTCAAAAGGAAACTGATTGTAACGATCGAATCAGCTTGCGATACATATCCCATTGTGTTCGGAATGGGGGTGAAACGCTATGGGCGACAGGCGGTGGGCCTCGTTTCGAGGTCATATGTAAAAGTCAACCTTTTTGCAAAATATAATAATTAAATTAAAAAAAAAACTTTTCCCTCCTATACCTCTGCCCCCCCCCAAATTCATTTATACAGAAATTAAAAAAAAAAAAAGAGAAACCCTAAGAAGGCGATCGACGCCACCGCCATGTCCTGCTCCAAGCCTCGCCTCCGCCTGTGCCCCTCCATCAATCGAAGCCCCCCCAGGTCGTACTAGCTCCGATGAAGCCCCCCCCAGATCGCAATCTCCGACGAAGCCCCTCCCCCCTCGCTCGCGACGCTGAAGCGCCGACGACATCTTCTCCCCCCCTTTTTCCGCAGCTTCAGTGAGCATTGCCCTTTTTTTTTTTTAATTCTGTAAAACTGTTTTGTTTTTATAATAAAAACTGATTTGTTTTTGAAGTAAAAACTAATTTGATTTTATAAAATAAGTGAAAAACTGATTTGATTTTATAAAATAAAAAAAAAAAAACTGATTTGATTTTATAAAATAAGTATTAAAAACTGTTTTTTTTAAAAGGTAAAGACTGGTTTTTTAAAAAAAGAATAGAAAACTGATTTTAAAAGGAATTGAAAACTGAATTTTAAAAAAGAATAGAAAACTAATTTTTAAAGGAAGAAAAACTGAAATTTTTAAAAGAGGATTTAAACTGAATTTTTTTAAAGTATTTTAAAACTGAATTTTTAAAGTATTTTAAAACTGAATTTTTATAAAGTATTTTAAAACTGAATTTTTATAAAGTATAAAACTGAATTGATTTTTTTTAAGTATAAAACTGGATTTTTAAAAAGTATAAAACTGGATTTTTAAAAAAAGTATAAAACTGGATTTTTAAAAAGTATAAAACTGGATTTTTAAAAAAAGTATAAAAACTGAAATTTTTAAAAAAAGGTATAAAAACTGATTTTGTTTTAAAGTAAAAATCAGATTTTTATATATTGAAAGCCGAAGTAAAAATCAGATTTTTATATATTGAAAGTCGAAGTAGAAATCATATATTTATATATTGAATAGCATCGTAAAAATTCGATTTTTACATATGTAGAGAATACGGGCGAAAGCGACAAAAGGCGAAGCTTTCTATAAGTGAAGTGTCGTGCAGTTGGATAGCTATTGGTGAGATTTCTGATTTAAAATTTTATATATATATATATGTGTGAAAATGAAAGTGAATTGCTATATATAAATATCTATATATATATATATATATATATATACGCCCCTCGTCCACAAACCATGGACGATATTTATTGGTTGAAATTGTGGTGAAAATTGATTGATAGCGATTGGTTGTTTGAGATTGTTTGTGATTGATATTGGTTGATTGTGGTTGAAAAATACCCGTTTGTGGTTGTGAAATATTTGGTTGAAACCACTTAGGATTAGTTTGTGGAATTGAAATAAATATATACATGCCGCCTGCGTGCGAACTAGATGCATGATCCCCATTGTCAAAAACCGCGAGGTTTTAAGGTAGAGCGAGGAGCCGTACTAGGGACGGTGCCGGTGTAACTACCCTGCCGTTATGCTGCCGAAATTTTGAATAATATTTGTGTGTTTGAATTATTTTCATATGCTTAAACTATATTTATTCATTGTATAGAAAACATTCATGTGTTGAATTGATATTCATTCGTTGTTTAGAAATTCATGTGTTGAATGGTATTCATATTTTGAAATAAATTGTTCGATAATAAAAATCACATTTTTATCTATATATAAAAACTATTGAAAACATTCATGTGTTGAATTGATATTCATTCGTTGTTTAGAAATTCATGTGTTGAATGGTATTCATATTTTGAAATAAATTGTTCGATAATAAAAATCACATTTTTATCTATATATAAAAACTATTGAAAACATTCATGTGTTGAATTGATATTCATTCGTTGTTTAGAAATTCATGTGTTGAATGGTATTCATATTTTGAAATAAATTGTTCGATAATAAAAATCACATTTTTATCTATATATAGAAACCATAGAAAACATTCATGTGTTGAATTGATATTCATTCGTTGTTTAGAAATTCATGTGTTGAATGGTATTCATATTTTGAAATAAATTGTTCGATAATAAAAATCACATTTTTATCTATATATAGAAACCATAGAAAACATTCATGTGTTGAATTGATATTCATTCGTTGTTTAGAAATTCATGTGTTGAATGGTATTCATATTTTGAAATAAATTGTTCGATAATAAAAATCACATTTTTATCTATATATAAAAACTATTGAAAACATTCATGTGTTGAATTGATATTCATTCGTTGTTTAGAAATTCATGTGTTGAATGGTATTCATATTTTGAAATAAATTGTTCGATAATAAAAATCACATTTTTATCTATATATAGAAACCATAGAAAACATTCATGTGTTGAATTGATATTCATTCGTTGTTTAGAAATTCATGTGTTGAATGGTATTCATATTTTGAAATAAATTGTTTTATGATAAAAATCCTATTTTGTCACCTATATGAACTATATAGAAAAATAGTGTTTTGAAATGAATTGTTTTACAATAAAAATCACATTTTTATTGTATGCATGAATCGTTGAAATGTGAAGGGTTAAAAATAGCCACTTGTTCAAAATAAACATATATGAGTTGAAATATTCATTAATTAGCTAATGAAATGATTTGCACCTATTTATGTAACATTAGAATAAATGGAGTTTTTAAACCAAATAGAAATCAAATATGAAGTCGAATAGAAATTGATAAATGATAAGAACTGTATATATATGTACATGCAATATTTATTGAACAGGTTATAGCAAAGGGGCTAGAGAAGAGGAATAAAATTTTGTGCCCGACAAATAGGTACACATTTACTGATTTGTTTGGGTGATGATTTTGAGCCTGTTGGCTAGCCGCTTGGCTTTTTCTTTTTCTTTTTGAGATTAGAAGGACCGGGACGCTATTTGCGATTTCCCGACGCTCCCGGTGCAGGGGAGGTTATGGCGAAATTTTTCCAAAATTTAAGGTGTTAGAAAAATTTTTGAAGTGAAAACGATATTGAAATTGTTGAAAGAACTATATTTATATAAATATATAAATATAAATAAAATTAAAACGAAACGAAGCCGTGCAGTTCGTATTTTGAAACCGTGATTTCAAACGACTAGTACGGGAAATCCGACCATTGGATTTTCCCGAAATCTCAACCGTCGGGTTCGCCTTGGAATAATCTTTCCAACGGCACCAACCTTGTAAAAATCCAACGGTTGGATTGTCTGGAATGTTTAATTCAAATCTGAAGAAAAACAGCGCCAGAAGCGATTATATTTATATATATAAATATAATTATATATTTAATCGAATAACGACGCTGCAGTTCGTATTTTAAAATCGAAAATTCAAACGATTGTACCGGGAGATCCGACCGTTGGATTTTCCCGAAACTGGAACCGTTGGATTCGTTTTGAAAAGACCTTTCTAATGATGTAAATTTTGTGAAGATCCAACGGTTAGATTTTCAGATATGTGTAAATCAAATCTGAAGAAAAACAGCGCCACGGCAGCCTTATGGCCCGAAGCGTCGTTTTGAATAAAATGGCTATTTTAAAATAAATAAAAATAGCGATAAATAGTTATAAAACATCGTAAGCGATATGGAATGGAAATAAACTGAATTTGCTCGATTTATGTTGTATTTGATGGTTGAATGTGTTTGGTGTGAAAATTACATTAAAGGACAAAATTGGTGTTGTAGAATAATTTAACCATTGAAATAAATCGAATTGAAATTCTAAATATACGTGAATTATTTGAAAAGGCCGAGTTAATTCTCATTTCAAATAATTGATCGACGATTGAAAATCGAAGATGAAGACGATGGTCGAAGACCGGAGATCTTCACCTCGTTTGGATGGTAACCGAGGTCCTGATTGGGAGGCATCCCGAAATATGGATAATGAGTGGTGATCGTCCGAACGTACGTGTTGGTCGAAGGGTTTGCGAGGTATTTAGTGCCTCCGGTTTCGTTCAGACCCAGAACGGACTTGTAAATGGACTGTGTGTCTGACATATGATTTATTATGTGTGGCATGCTAAGATGTAGTGATCAGGGCTTCTGTTGAAAAGCAAAGTCTTGTGGTGATGATCAAAGCACCGCCTGTGTGGCGTAGCTTTGTGTATAACGTGAATTCGCGAGCCTCACACCCCGGTAGGAACCTAAAACGGGAGAAGGACCTCAGGGAGGGCCTACGTTTCCTCCTAGCTAAAAGCGGCGTCAGTGGTTTTACACGCCCTGACGAGTTTGACTTATGTGGTTGTTGCTGTTGCGAGGCGCCTCGGTTAGATCGGACGATCCGGGTCCGATGGAGTCACTTGTTGGCTCGCTTACGCCCCAAAGGGCGGCGAAACGTAGTGCTCAGGCATTTTTAATCCACTCCGTGTGGACCGGCCCTGTCGCTCCAAGGATCGATGCGTTCTGATCCTGAGACTCGGGCTAGGCAGTCTCGAATTCGGTAAGGACTATCTTTTGCCTTGGTTCATGACGGAAATCCAATTTCCAAATACGTGACCGTGCGGTTTTGATTGTATACCTATTTGGCGACATAGTGGCATGGGACGCTCATGTCGTCTATGATTGATAGTTATGATTTGAAATTGCTTTCAAAACATATAGACACTAGCAATAATATCAAATGCCTTTGTTTTATTCGTATCAAGCATATCTTGGCCGTTATAAGGTAAAAACTCTATCCTCCGGTTTGCGTTGCATTGTGTGATGGGAACTGAGTCTTATAACGGCTTCATTTTTATAAAAAGCATAGCGATGTTTAAAAGAAAGATTTGTTTTAAAGCACTGGCAATCCAATGGAGTAAACCCGTTCCACGAAAGTGGCGTGGTCCTGTGATTGGCCAATTATATATGTGTTGAGTAGATTTCTCATACCAGTCCCATGACTGACTCGTAGTTTGTTTCACTCTCAAACTCGGGTGCCCCTTTTTCTACACGGGCAGCCTTGTATTCAGGTTTAGCTGGTTCTTTCGGGATAGCTGGAGCTGAAGATGGATTCTATCATTTATTTCTTTTTATGCTGTTCAGCTCCTATTGTACATATTTTGTTTATTTCCGCTGTAGACATTTATGTATAGCTGAACAGTATTTGTACTAAGTAAGATCCTGTATACTGTGTAACTCTGATGATTACTTTTATCCAGTATATTTTGTTGTTCATTCTGGTGTATTTATTTAATTCTGTTCTGCTATTATCTGTTTCTGTGTTATATTCCAAAGATAACCTTGTTTCCGTGAGAACGGGAAATCGGGTCGTCTCATCGTGGTATCAGAGCTTTGGTTAAGCTTAGTTCTGGAATATAACATTTGAACGAACTCGTCAGAAATAGAACCAGTAGTGTTCTAGGACGGGCAACTCAATACAGATAAGATCAGTAATATCCTAGTATGAGTAGCAGAATCAGAACAACTCGTTAGAGATGGGGTCAGAAGTGCCTCAGAACGAGTCGAGAGTAATATGTTTTTAAATAACGTATTTGTGATTATATTTATATATAGTCTGGTTTTAGAAATATAATTTTTGAATATATAAAAGATATATATTTGAAAAGTTAAAAAGGTTAAAAACAATTGGATGGGTTGTTGTGTTGTGTGATTGTACATTTATCAAACCACTTTCGACTTTATTCCTTTTTGGGGACGAAAAGTTTTAAGTGGGGGAGATTGTAACGACCCAGAAAATTTGAACCAATTTAAAATTTTTAAATTGGCTAAAATAATGGATTTTAAATATTTAAAATAAATATTTTAAATAATGGCGATGAAAACTGAGTTTGAATCGACATTTGAAAACCAATATAATTAATTATAATTATATATAGAATTGAAAATGGCGCGGTAGTTCGATAATTCGATTTCAAACTTCAATTGAATATACCGGGTGCAAAACAATCCGTATTTTAGTGAAACCAAAAACATTAGGATCTTATTGGTAATATCTTTCTAATGAATCTGACCAATCGAAATTTGATAGCGGGAATCAAAAGATATGTCCAGTTGAAAATTCTGAATAGTCGCTATGGAATTCAGGCCCTTAAAAATGGACATTTTGCAAATGACCTCGGATTTCGATGAAACCACTTTTGTTAGATCCGCAGTGTCAAGTTATTGTTAGGTTTCAAATTTCATAATTTTTCGAATCAATATGTGAGCGTGGCAAAAGAAAACGCGTTTGACCAGTTTCTGTTGAATTTAATCGACTGGAAATTGGCCATTTTGCAAACGGTCTCAGAATTCGACGAAACTAGTTTTGTTAGGACCGTATCGTCAAAACGAAGCTAGAAAATATTTTTCTGGAATTTTTCTAGTTAGTATGTGACCCCGGTAATTTGAAATGTCCATTTAAAATTCAATATAATGATTTAAATGAAAATTCAAAAGGAAACTGATTGTAACGATCGAATCAGCTTGCGATACATATCCCATTGTGTTCGGAATGGGGGTGAAAAGCTATGGGCGACAGGCGGTGGGCCTCGTTTCGAGGTCATATGTAAAAGTCAACCTTTTTGCAAAATATAATAATTAAATTAAAAAAAAAACTTTTCCCTCCTATACCTCTGCCCCCCCCCCCCCGAATTCATTTATACAGAAATTAAAAAAAAGAGAAACCCTAAGAAGGCGATCGACGCCACCGCCCTGTCCTGCTCCAAGCCTCGCCTCCGCCTGTGCCCCTCCATCAATCGAAGCCCCCCCAGGTCGTACTAGCTCCGACGAAGCCCCCCCCCCAGATCGCAATCTCCGACGAAGCCCCTCCCCCCTCGCTCGCGACGCTGAAGCGCCGACGACATCTTCTCCCCCCCTTTTTCCGCAGCTTCGGTGAGCATTTCCCTTTTTTATTTTATTTTATTTTCTTTTTTTTATTTTTTTTATTCTGTAAAACTGTTTTGTTTTTATAATAAAAACTGATTTGTTTTTGAAGTAAAAACTAATTTGATTTTATAAAATAAGTGAAAAACTGATTTGATTTTATAAAATAAGAAAAAAAACTGATTTGATTTTATAAAATAAGTATTAAAAACTGTTTTTTTTTAAAAGGTAAAGACTGGTTTTTTAAAAAAAGAATAGAAAACTGATTTTAAAAGGAATTGAAAACTGAATTTTAAAAAAGAATAGAAAACTAATTTTTAAAGGAAGAAAAACTGAAATTTTTAAAAGAGGATTTAAACTGAATTTTTTTAAAGTATTTTAAAACTGAATTTTTAAAGTATTTTAAAACTGAATTTTTATAAAGTATTTTAAAACTGAATTTTTATAAAGTATAAAACTGAATTGATTTTTTTTAAGTATAAAACTGGATTTTTAAAAAGTATAAAACTGGATTTTTAAAAAAAGTATAAAACTGGATTTTTAAAAAGTATAAAACTGGATTTTTAAAAAAAGTATAAAAACTGAAATTTTTAAAAAAAGGTATAAAAACTGATTTTGTTTTAAAGTAAAAATCAGATTTTTATATATTGAAAGCCGAAGTAAAAATCAGATTTTTATATATTGAAAGTCGAAGTAGAAATCATATATTTATATATTGAATAGCATCGTAAAAATTCGATTTTTACATATGTAGAGAATACGGGCGAAAGCGACAAAAGGCGAAGCTTTCTATAAGTGAAGTGTCGTGCAGTTGGATAGCTATTGGTGAGATTTCTGATTTAAAAATTTATATATATATATGTGTGAAAATGAAAGTGAATTGCTATATATAAATATCTATATATATATATATATATATACGCCCCTCGTCCACAAACCATGGACGATATTTATTGGTTGAAATTGTGGTGAAAATTGATTGATAGCGATTGGTTGTTTGGGATTGTTTGTGATTGATATTGGTTGATTGTGGTTGAAAAATACCCGTTTGTGGTTGTGAAATATTTGGTTGAAACCACTTAGGATTAGTTTGTGGAATTGAAATAAATATATACATGCTGCCTGCGTGCGAACTAGATGCATGATCCCCATTGTCAAAAACCGCGAGGTTTTAAGGTAGAGCGAGGAGCCGTACTAGGGACGGTGCCGGTGTAACTACCCTGCCGTTATGCTGCCGAAATTTTGAATAATATTTGTGTGTTTGAATTATTTTCATATGCTTAAACTATATTTATTCATTGTATAGAAAACATTCATGTGTTGAATTGATATTCATTCGTTGTTTAGAAATTCATGTGTTGAATGGTATTCATATTTTGAAATAAATTGTTCGATAATAAAAATCACATTTTTATCTATATATAAAAACTATTGAAAACATTCATGTGTTGAATTGATATTCATTCGTTGTTTAGAAATTCATGTGTTGAATGGTATTCATATTTTGAAATAAATTGTTCGATAATAAAAATCACATTTTTATCTATATATAAAAACTATTGAAAACATTCATGTGTTGAATTGATATTCATTCGTTGTTTAGAAATTCATGTGTTGAATGGTATTCATATTTTGAAATAAATTGTTCGATAATAAAAATCACATTTTTATCTATATATAGAAACCATAGAAAACATTCATGTGTTGAATTGATATTCATTCGTTGTTTAGAAATTCATGTGTTGTATGGTATTCATATTTTGAAATAAATTGTTCGATAATAAAAATCACATTTTTATCTATATATAGAAACCATAGAAAACATTCATGTGTTGAATTGATATTCATTCGTTGTTTAGAAATTCATGTGTTGAATGGTATTCATATTTTGAAATAAATTGTTCGATAATAAAAATCACAATTTTATCTATATATAAAAACTATTGAAAACATTCATGTGTTGAATTGATATTCATTCGTTGTTTAGAAATTCATGTGTTGAATGGTATTCATATTTTGAAATAAATTGTTCAATAATAAAAATCACATTTTTATCTATATATAGAAACCATAGAAAACATTCATGTGTTGAATTGATATTCATTCGTTGTTTAGAAATTCATGTGTTGAATGGTATTCATATTTTGAAATAAATTGTTTTATGATAAAAATCCTATTTTGTCACCTACATGAACTATATAGAAAAATAGTGTTTTGAAATGAATTGTTTTACAATAAAAATCACATTTTTATTGTATGCATGAATCGTTGAAATGTGAAGGGTTAAAAATAGCCACTTGTTCAAAATAAACATATATGAGTTGAAATATTCATTAATTAGCTAATGAAATGATTTGCACCTATTTATGTAACATTAGAATAAATGGAGTTTTTAAACCAAATAGAAATCAAATATGAAGTCGAATAGAAATTGATAAATGATAAGAACTGTATATATATGTACATGCAATATTTATTGAACAGGTTATAGCAAAGGGGCTAGAGAAGAGGAATAAAATTTTGTGCCCGACAAATAGGTACACATTTACTGATTTGTTTGGGTAATGATTTTGAGCCTGTTGGCTAGCCGCTTGGCTTTTTCTTTTTCTTTTTGAGATTAGAAGGACCGGGACGCTATTTGCGATTTCCCGACGCTCCCGGTGCAGTGGAGGTTATGGCGAAATTTTTCCAAAATTTAAGGTGTTAGAAAATTTTTTGAAGTGAAAACGATATTGAAATTGTTGAAAGAACTATATTTATATAAATATATAAATATAAATAAAATTAAAACGAAACGAAGCCGTGCAGTTCGTATTTTGAAACCGTGATTTCAAACGACTAGTACGGGAAATCCGACCATTGGATTTTCCCGAAATCTCAACCGTCGGGTTCGCCTTGGAATAATCTTTCCAACGGCACCAACCTTGTAAAATTCCAACGGTTGGATTGTCTGGAATGTTTAATTCAAATCTGAAGAAAAACAGCGCCAGAAGCGATTATATTTATATTTATATATAAATATAATTATATATTTAATCGAATAACGACGCTGCAGTTCGTATTTTGAAATCGAAAATTCAAACGATTGTACCGGGAGATCCGACCGTTGGATTTTCCCGAAACTGGAACCGTTGGATTCGTTTTGAAAAGACCTTTCTAATGATGTAAATTTTGTGAAGATCCAACGGTTAGATTTTCAGATATGTGTAAATCAAATCTGAAGAAAAACAGCGCCACGGCCGCCTTATGGCCCGAAGCGTCGTTTTGAATAAAATGGCTATTTTAAAATAAATAAAAATAGCGATAAATAGTTATAAAACATCGTAAGCGATATGGAATGGAAATAACCTGAATTTGCTCGATTTATGTTGTATTTGATGGTTGAATGTGTTTGGTGTGAAAATTACATTAAAGGACAAAATTGGTGTTGTAGAATAATTTAACCATTGAAATAAATCGAATTGAAATTCTAAATATACGTGAATTATTTGAAAAGGCCGAGTTAATTCTCATTTCAAATAATTGATCGACGATTGAAAATCGAAGATGAAGACGATGGTCGAAGACCGGAGATCTTCACCTCGTTTGGATGGTAACCGAGGTCCTGATTGGGAGGCATCCCGAAATATGGATAATGAGTGGTGATCGTCCGAACGTACGTGTTGGTCGAAGGGTTTGCGAGGTATTTAGTGCCTCCGGTTTCGTTCAGACCCAGAACGGACTTGTAAATGGACTGTGTGTCTGACATATGATTTATTATGTGTGGCATGCTAAGATGCAGTGATCAGGGCTTCTGTTGAAAAGCAAAGTCTTGTGGTGATGATCAAAGCACCGCCTGTGTGGCGTAGCTTTGTGTATAACGTGAATTCGCGAGCCTCACACCCCGGTAGGAACCTAAAACGGGAGAAGGACCTCAGGGAGGGCCTACGTTTCCTCCTAGCTAAAAGTGGCGTCAGTGGTTTTACACGCCCTGACGAGTTTGACTTATGTGGTTGTTGCTGTTGCGAGGCGCCTCGGTTAGATCGGACGATCCGGGTCCGATGGAGTCACTTGTTGGCTCGCTTACGCCCCAAAGGGCGGCGAAACGTAGTGCTCAGGCATTTTTAATCCACTCCGTGTGGACCGGCCCTGTCGCTCCAAGGATTGATGCGTTCTGATCCTAAGACTCGGGCTAGGCAGTCTCGAATTCGGTAAGGACTATCTTTTGCCTTGGTTCATGACGGAAATCCAATTTCCAAATACGTGACCGTGCGGTTTTGATTGTATACCTATTTGGCGACATAGTGGCATGGGACGCTCATGTCGTCTACGATTGATAGTTATGATTTGAAATTGCTTTCAAAACATATAGACACTAGCAATAATATCAAATGCCTTTGTTTTATTCGTATCAAGCATATCTTGGCCGTTATAAGGTAAAAACTCTATCCTCCGGTTTGCGTTGCATTGTGTGATGGGAACTGAGTCTTATAACGGCTTCATTTTTATAAAAAGCATAGCGATGTTTAAAAGAAAGATTTGTTTTAAAGCACTGGCAATCCAATGGAGTAAACCCGTTCCACGAAAGTGGCGTGGTCCTGTGATTGGCCAATTATATATGTGTTGAGTAGATTTCTCATACCAGTCCCATGACTGACTCGTAGTTTGTTTCACTCTCAAACTCGGGTGCCCCTTTTTCTACACGGGCAGCCTTGTATTCAGGTTTAGCTGGTTCTTTCGGGATAGCTGGAGCTGAAGATGGATTCTATCATTTATTTCTTTTTATGCTGTTCAGCTCCTATTGTACATATTTTGTTTATTTCCGCTGTAGACATTTATGTATAGCTGAACTGTATTTGTACTAAGTAAGATCCTGTATACTGTGTAACTCTGATGATTACTTTTATCCAGTATATTTTGTTGTTCATTCTGGTGTATTTATTTAATTCTGTTCTGCTATTATCTGTTTCTGTGTTATATTCCAAAGATAACCCTGTTTCCGTGAGAACGGGAAATCGGGTCGTCTCACAAAAACAATAGGATCTAATTGTGAATATCTTTCCAACGAATCCGAAAAATCGAGATTTCATAGCGGGAATCAAAAGGTATGTCCAGTTGAAAATTCTGAATAGTCGCTATGGAATTCAGGCCCTTAAAAATGGACATTTTGCAAATGACCTCGGATTTCGACGAAACCACTTTTGTTGGATCCGCAGTGTCAAATTATTGCTAGGTTTCAAATTTCATAATTTTTCGAATCAATATGTGAGCGTGGCAAAGGAAAACGCGTTTGACCAGTTTTAGTTGATTTTAATCAACTGGAAATTGGCCATTTTTCTAACGGTCTCGGAATTCGACGAAACTAGTTTTGTTAGGACCGTATCGTCAATACGAAGCTAGAAAATATTTTTCGAGAATTGTTAGAGTTAGTATGTGACCCCGGTAATTTGTAATGTACGTTTAAAATTCAATATAGTGATTTAAATGTAAATTTAATGGAAACCGATTCAAACGATCGAATCAACCTGCAATACATATCCCATTGTGTTCGGAATGGGGGTGAAACGCTATGGACGACAGGCGGTGGGCCTCGTTTAGAGGTCATATGTAAAAGTCAATATTTTGGTAATTAAAATAATTAAAATAATAAAAGAAAATTTTCTCTTTCCTCCCCCCCTTAACTCCTCTCTGCCCCCCCCCCCCAATTCATTCGTTCATAACGAAAAAAAAAAAGAAAAAAAAAAACACGAATCGGAATCGAGCCGCCGGCCCCCCCCCAAGCGGCGCCGACCTCGCGACGCCCCCTCCTCGCCGGAGGCGGCGCGAACCCCCCCCCCCCTCTCCTCAAGCGACGCGACAACATCTCCCCCCCCAACCCGCATCCAACCGACGCCGCCAAGGACCCGAGCCCCGCCAGAACCCATCGCGCCACCCACCTGACCGACGCCGCCCACTACCAGACCCCCACGACCCCCCTCTGACCGCCGCAAGCCTCCACGTCAGCCACCCCCTTCGATTTTGACCTAGCCCCCATCCACCGACGCACCCAACCCCCCCCCCCCATCTGAAGCCCGAGCCACCACCAGCTGTCTGCCTAGACCGCTGCTCGGCAATTGCCCCCAGTTCGGGATCGACATGAACGGTGGGTTTTCTTCGTCGAACATTAATTAATTTCTGTTTTGTTTTAAAAAATAAAATAGATTTGAATTAATGATCTGATTTTTATATACTTTAAAAAGCTGAAACCCCTTTGTAAGTTTTTACCTTTATTTCTTTTTATTTATGATAAGCAAAAACTGAATTTTTATGGATAACAAGAACCGATTTTTATTAATTTAAAAACATTGATTTTTTAGTTTAGAAAAGAATAAATGTTTATTTAGGAAAAATAGTTATTTTTAAACTAGAAAGATGCGATTTTTATTAACTAGGTAAGATTAGATTTTTAAATCAAAATGATTTTGAAAAGTAAAGATTTGATTTTGAATTATGGGAGTTAAAAATATAATTTGTATATTTTTAAAGTAATAAAAATATGATTTTTATATTTTTAAAGTATTAAAAATATAGTCTTTACTATATAGAAGGCGTAAAAATATGATTTTTGTTTATGTAGAGAATTAAAAATATAATTTTTACATGATAGGAATATTAAAAATATCATCTTTATATAGGTAGCAAAATAAAAATGTGATTTTTATAGTGATGAAATAGAAAACACGATATTTTGAGATGAGTAGTGAAGTGAAAATATGATTTTTACTTCGGGAAAAATATAGATTTTTGCAACAAGGAAGTTATAACTTTAATTATCCATAACGAGTTATAAAGATTTGATTTTGAAGGGAAAAAGAAGAAAGGCGAAATCTATATTTTTAAAATGGAATTTTTATCTATATGATAGCAAAGTAAAAATTCGATTTTTAAACATTGAACAACGAAGAAAAAATTCGATTTTTATATATTGAATAGCGAAGTAAAAATGTGATTTTTACATATGTAGTGAAAGCAGCAACGAAGATGATAAGAAGGCGAGAATGAAGAAGATTTCTCTAAAAGAAGTGCCGTGAAGTTGGATAGCTATTGGTGAGAACTTCTCACCTTTCAATTTCTTTTTCTAATTATATATATATACTAGGATGCAGACGGTGCTTAGTAGCACCCGACACAACCGTCCACAGACCATGGACTTGTTTGTTTGGTTGCATAAATTAATTTGATGATTTGATTTGAATTTGGTTGTTTGGTGAATTTGATTGATGTGTGAATGGCGTGGGCCTTCACTAGACCGGGGATAAGGCTAGGCCTCGTCCCGTTTCTAGTATCGTGCCGTTATGCCGCCGAAATTTTCTAAAATATGTTAGAAAAATAAAAATATCATTTTTATTGAATAAATGAACTGAATAGAATATATTCATATGTTGAAATAAAATGTGTTATCGTTAAAAATATAATTTTTAACATGAGAGTGAAATAAATAAAATATTCATTTACAAACCGAATGGTTTGTTTATGTACACCTATTTGAAGGACATTGATTGGGACGATAAATTTCACACATCGCCCAACTGCACAAATAAAATCTGTGTTTGATTGTTTGAAACCCCACACGGGTGTTGGGATGAAATTTGAAATTCACTCATCCTGATTGATTAAATATGTCGATCGTTTGATTGACAGGCTGTTATAAGCGTTAGATATCTATATTTGATGCTTATACAGTGTAGTGCACTTTGGTTGATGGTTGATTATTTTTCAATGCTGTTATATACATATGTTGTATGAAAATCCATATAATTAATTTTATATGGTGATTGATTGGGCCTCATTCCAATTTAGAAGATAAAGAATAATATAAAATAAAGGTTCGTGTGTTGACTGTACTCATCCGTTGAGATTAGTCATGTGTTGAATGAAATATTTTTATAATAAAATTTACATCTTTATCAAAATAAAGTAAAGGTTCATGTGTTGACTGTACTCATCCGTTGAGATTAGTCATGTGTTGAACGAAATATTTTTATAATAAAATTTACATCTTTATCAATATAAAGTAAAGGTTCATGTGTTGACTGTACTCATCCGTTGAGATTAGTCATGTGTTGAACGAAATATTTTTATAATAAAATTTACATCTTTATCAATATAAAGTAAATGTTCATGTGTTGACTGTACTCATCCGTTGAGATTAGTCATGTGTTGAACGAAATATTTGAAATAGAAATATTTTGATAATAAGAAATATTTGAAATAGAATATTTGAAAATAGAAATATATGAAGCCGTGTTGATTAGATTGACGCCATTTTGACGTGAACGATATTTATGTCGATTTTATTCATTTCGAAATGAATTGAATATAAAACGATTTCGAAATGAATTGAATATAAAACGATTTCGAAATGAATTGAATTGAAAACGATTTCGAAATAAATTGAATTGAAAACGATTTCGAAATGAATTGAATATAAAACGGTTTCGAAGTGAATTGAATATATAACGATTTCGAAATGAATTGAATAGAAAACGAATTTGATTTCAATTGAATATATAACGAATTTGATTAGAATATAAAACCAATTTGAATTGAATCGAATAGAAAACGACTTTGAAACCAATTTGAATTGAATCGAATAGCAAACGACTTTGAAATTGAATTGAATTAAAAACGAGTTCAAATTGAATTGAAAGCGAATTGAAATGAATTCAAATTGAATTGAAATTTGAACTGAATAGAAACGAATTTATAAAGAAGAATTCAATTTTTCTTTGAATTGAAATAGAAGTTGAAATTGTTTTTGAAACGAATTCAAAACTATTCATATAATTCGTTTTTAATTAGAAATCGACAAAATATATATTATATATATTATATATATAATATAATGGCCTGAATAGAACGCGCCGCGCCGCGGCAGTTCGTGAATTTCGACCATTTATTTCAAACGGACATTACGGGAGATCCGACCGTCGGATTCTCCTAAAACCAGAACCGTTGGGTTCGTATCGAAAAGAGCTTTCTAACGAATATTTGAAATTCAAAATCTAACAGTTGGATTTGGAGATACGTCCAAATCAAATTTGAAAAAGGTCACTATAAATGCAGTTCGATGGCCATTGTTGGAAATCGATTGTACGGGCCTTAATAAAATTATTAAAAATAGTAATAATTTATGTAAAATCATAAGAAATGAATTGGGAAAAAAATTGGGGTGAAAAACTCCATACTTGAAAAGATAAAAATAGATTTTTATCGAAATGAACTAGTTTTGAACTAAATTTAAAACTCAATTATTTTTAAAATAAATGAATTAGATTTAAAAAGGGGTTTTAAATAATCGGAATTTCTAATATATTTGATTGAATTTGAAATGGGTTTATCGTGAACGGTGTTTTAAATAACACTAGTTCTTTAACCCGATAACAAATAGAATGTGATTTGGGTTTGTCGTGAACTGTGTTTTAAATAGCACCTAGTTCTTTAACCCAGTAAAAAGAGTTTTAATTAATCTGCAATCAGATTGAAATTCGAATTGATAATCTAAATTATCAAATTTGACAAATAAGCGAGGATGGAGTATCACCAGTTTTACTCCAAAGCGATAGTTAAATCTTTAATTAGATTTGAACATGAGATGGTAATTAATTTTACCGACAACACTGTGGTGTTAGATATGGAGTATTACCAGTTTTGCTTCATGGGATGAATAGGTTGGGATTGGGAAATAAAATAAATAATTACTTCGTTACGGTTCGCTAATCTCGACTAGTTTAGAAAACAATAATTTAGTTTGAAACGACATCCAAAGGAAGATTACAGGATAAATTTTAAAGAATTTATCTTGGATAAAATTAATGGGAACCTTTCCCTAAGAATGTGGAATTTAGAAACTAGCTGTAGGTTGGTTAAGAAGAATGGTTTCCTGGGTATTGATCTGATGTTGGTTTCGGCCTTCGGGGTTAATGTTTGGGAAATTGTTCTCTTGCTAATTTGCGGTTAGTGACTAATGAATTGGAATGAGGCGTATGTTGTGTTTGTGTAACATTTGTTTTAATATACGC
Source organism: Allium sativum (assembly GCA_030737875.1). NCBI lineage: Eukaryota > Viridiplantae > Streptophyta > Magnoliopsida > Asparagales > Amaryllidaceae > Allium > Allium sativum. The sequence goes on from CM060926.1 coordinate 615,215,252, forward strand.
GGATTGTTCGGAAAGTCCGGGTTTATACCCATTCTGAATAACCGAGTCGACGATATGTCGAAGATGAAGACGGTGGTCAAAGACCGGAAGTCTTCACATCGTTTGGATAATTACTGACGATCCTGATTGGGCTGTACACCCAAGAGGATGGAAATAGTTGGTGGTCGTCCAGACGTACCTGGAGATGGATGGATATGCGAGGAAAGTGCCTCCGATTTCGTTCAGACCCAGAACGAACTTGTAAATGGATAGTGTGTCTGACATTGGATTTTATTCTGTGTTGATTGATTTCTGTTAAATATATATCTGTTTGGCGGCGGAGAACTTATTCTCTTGCTTAACGCCCTTCTCTGAGACGTACGAGCTTAGAGGTTATATATCGATAGACATCAATCGCATGGCATGAACTGCCAGTGTGGCATGCTGAATTGCATAGATCAAGGCTTCTGTTGAAAAGCAAAGTCTTGTGGTTGATGATCAAAGCACGCCTACGTGGCAGCTTTGTGTATAACGTGAATTCGCGAGCCTCACACCTCGGTATGAGTTAAAAACGGGATACGGACCGCTGGGAGAGCACGACGTTTCTTTGTAGCTATGGTGGTGTCAGTGACTTACCAGCCCTGACATTTATATACTTTTCACCTTTGTGGTTGTTGGAATGAGGCGCCTCGATTATAGGTCTGTAAGGACCGGGAAACGTGTGTTCAGGCATAATTAATCCTCTAACGTAAGTGAGGACCGGCCCAGCCACATCCGGGGTTGCCCAGAGTGCGTAACCCGGAGGCATTTGCTAGAGTGTCTCGAACGCGGAGAGGAGCTTGCCCCTTGCCTCGACTCATGACGGAATCCAATTTCCAATACGTGTATTTCGGCTTTATTTGTAGAGCCTAGTATGGCGACATAGTAGCATGGGATACTATGCCGTCTATGATTTATATTTATGATTGAAACTGTTTTGACACTATACACTTATTATAGTATCAAATGATTTGTTTTAAAACGTACCAAGCATGTTTGGCTATTATAAGGGAAAACCCTATCCTCCGGCTTGCGTTGCATTGTGTGATGGGACCTGGGCCTTATAATAGCTTCATTTTTCGAAAAAGCATTGCGCCGTTTATTCTATGCACTGGTATTCTTGGAAGAAAACCCGTTCCGTGTTATACGGCGTGGTCCCTTGAATTACTCTCTTTTAAAGTAAAGTTTTAAATAACTGTTTTAGTTCTCACACCAGTCACATGACTGACCTGGAGTTTATTGTTTTAACCTAAACTCTGGGTGCCCCTATTTTCCGCACGGGCAGCTAGTAATTTTGGTTTTGCAGATTTATATTCACAGGATCCTGGTTTACAGCTGGAATGATATCCGGAAAGCTCTGTATCCGTATATCACCTTCAGTTGTGCTTTGTATTATTTTTCCGTTGCTATGTAATTTATTGTAATCTCTGATATTTATCGAATGTAATTTATTCATTTATACTCTGTATATTCTTGTATTCTGATGGAATTGTTGTAATAACAATGAAATGTTCTTCCGTCTGCGTTCTGATTTGTCCTGTTCTCAAACGATCAGGGGTTTCGAATGGTCTAGATCGGTTTAACGACTGATTCGGATCGAGCGAAATTCCCGGCCGTCACATATTTATCTTTGGATAAATAGATATATATAAGTCTAAACTTATATATGAAGAAGTAAACAGATAAAAAGGAGCAGATTGATTTATAAATGATATTTATAAATTAAGTTAAATATTTACCATTTGGATAAATAGAATATATAAGTCAGGACTTATATAAAGAAGTAGAAATCGATTTCAACATCGATGTTTGAAACTGAATAAGGACAAAGAGTTAATCAGTTAGGGTTAACCAGTTAGAGTAAAACCATTAGGGTTAACCGGTTAGATTAAAACCATTAGGGTTCATCATTTAGAGTTATTGAATAGAGTTAAATCGAACTAGAGTTATTCAAATGGAGTTAATCGAATTTAGTTTATTCGAATAGAGTTGAAGTGAGATAATCGAATAGTAGATATTCGAACTGAGGTAATCGAATCAGAGATATTCGAAGTGAGATAATCGAATCAGAGATATTCGAAGTGAGATAATCGAATCAGAAATATTCGAAGTGAGATAATCGAATCAGAGATATTCAAAGTGAGATAATCGAATCAGAGATATTCGAAGTGAGATAATCGAATCAGAAATATTCGAAGTGAGATAATCGAATCAGAAATATTCGAAGTGAGTTGATCGAATCTAGTTATTCGACAGGAGTTAAATCGAATAAGATTTATTTGAAGAAAGAGATAATCGAATATAAGTATTCGAAAGTAAGCAAATCGAATATAAGTTATTCGAATGTAAGTTATTCGAATAAAAGTTAATCCAGTAAGATTTAAATAGAGTTAAAATTAATCGAATAAGAGTTATACAATAAGAGTTAACCAAATAGGAGTTGATAAATTAGTTGTTCGTTATTTATTCGAGTTAGGAAATAAGAGTTAGATTAAAGTTATTATATTTTAGAAGCAGGAGATTATAACACCACTGTTATAATCAAATGATTTTGTAAAGGAGTTGGACTCGTAAAATTTTATCCGGAAGTTACGTAAGGAAGTGTTAAAGAGTTAAAAGATGAACTTACCCTATTTCGAGATTTGAAATGTTGTTCAGTTAAGGTCTGAGAGGTAGCTATACCCCAACTTGATTGACTGCGTTTTTAATTTAGAAATGGTTAAGGTTCGAGAGTGAATGTGGTTAAGTGAATTTAGTAAATAAGTATAGTGGTTCGAGTTGTCGTCGCGATGTTGATTTAAACATCTGTTTAAATCCAAGTAAAGAAGATTTGGAAATGTTTCCCAATAGAATCAGAAACGTAATCAAATATTGAAATTGGAAATACGGATTAAAAATGGAAATGTTTTCCAGTGTTAACGTATATTTTCTAAACATAGAAATTAAGGAAATATGAATATATATATATATATATATGATTGATGATTGATTGATAGAATTTCCATCTGGAAATATCATCGTTGTTTGCACACGTGTTTTTCTTTGATAGTTAACTCACCGACTATCGAAGTTTTTGACCATTTTAACGTTGTTAATATTGAGAGACCGGTTGGATTATTATCCAAAGAACCACTCTGTATTGGCATAAGCGTTGCGAATCATATATGCCAAAGATAATTGAAGACGAAGTAAAGTGCAAGGGCTATTGTATAAGTCTTAGATAACAGTGCCTAAGATGGATGTACTGAATAGTGCCTTCGGTTAATCCTGTTCCTGTTAGACTTGTATGGATGAATGTCTGACAGAGTATTTCCCGAAAAGTCACGTTCATTGATTTCTTCAACCGTACCAAGAGTGGAAGCGGAGAAGGAAACTTCTTTAGCTAACACGTAATGTACTGTTGTAGACTTCAATTAGTGATTTTCGATGGATCTGACAATGTGGCATTCAAAGTGAATCTGATGTGATGATAAAGCATAACCTCAAGCCTCATCAACCAGAAAATGACAAAAATCGGGCAGGCAGCATGACTATGTAGGTCGGACCTATTAGGGTGTATAATCACTTGGTCTAGAGTTTTCATTTACTTCTAAAAATCTATTGTTGATGCTGTCCCATTCGGGAAACGGTTGCTGATCCCAACCGTTGGTGATATACATTCGATACACTCAAGCGAAATGAGTGGTCGGTCATGTGTGGACGGGTTGCAAGATGTTCTTGTTGAACCCAGTGTATTCCTTTCTAGAGGTACACTAGCGAAAGGTGGTTCCATACCTTGTCATAGTTGGAAATCCATTACCCAATACGTGCTTGCGGTTTTGATTGTATACTATATATGTAGAACGCGAGATGAAAGTGTTTCTGCTAGATGATTATTATATTGTGGTTGATAGACATTATTATAATATCAAAAGGTTTTGATATAAAGATATTTTGGATTCTCATAATGGAAAAACCCGTTCCGTTATACGGCATGGTCTTATGAGATATCGTTTAATGGCTCAAACTGTTTTAAACTGTTTTACTCATACCAGTCCCATAACTGACCCGGAGTTTATTTTGTTTTGTTTTCCCTAAACTCTTGGGTGCCCAATTTTGTACGGTCAGTCAAGTAGTCGGGATTTACAGATATACTGGAAGAGCTGGAGCAGGAGGCTTCAGGATCATATAGTTATAGTTTATTTCCACTGTGTTGTAAGTGTTGTACTTTGATAATAATGTATATTCAAGTACATATATACATATTTCAAGTTATGTTATATATATTATATGTTATTCGTTCCGTTGTGAGGTTCGTGTTACTCTGATATTGTGTTCTTCTTCTTCTTCTATTCTAAGTTTCTATCTTATCTATTCTCATCCTCTAATTTCTTTCATTAACATTATGGTATTTTTCGATGTTTGGTTAGTCATCATTGAGTTTATGGCGATAACCAAAGTCGACAAAATCCGGGTCGTTACAGTTGGTATTAGCGCTTAAGGTTAAGAGAATTACCTTTGCTCTGTGGCGTGACTCAGTAGAGATGGGGTTAGTAATACCCTAGATTGAGTTGAGTGTATATATACGAGTGAACGTATTTGTTATTGATATAAACATTTGTTTTATATTGTGGAGATTTATTGGTTGAGTTGTTTATTGATTCTGGTCGATCGGTTTGATCCACTATATCAGTAGGAGTTTATAAACAATCAAATACGATGGGTCGACACGATATGTTTTGAAAAGAGGGTAAATTAAAATAAGTTTACCCAAGGTATATCTTGATATAGAGAAGATATATATATCAAAATTATAATATAGTGGATATATTGGTTGTTATTATAATCGACTAAGATAATAAATTAAATGGTTATGTAAATAAACCAATCAGAATTCATATAAGTGAAATACGTGAAATCAGATGAGTTAAATCTGAAATTTAAACCAGAAATTGAATTAAAATTCTGTAAAATTGGATAAGTGTTTGTAAATGGATTTGGATTAAAAATAAGGAAAATTTAAGATCCTGGGAGATTTTAAATTGTTTTACAAGCAGTGTGAATTATATTTTGAAATGAATTTCAAAGTGGAAATGTTTAGAAATGGTTTTATAGTACTGAACTCACTTCGATCGCTGGAAAATAGATTCTGATGATGACAGTAGCATCACCAGTATTCATTTTCGAGTTGTAAGTGACGAATTACTACCAGAGATACTGTTTGAATTTGTTTTGGGGAAAGACAAGTTGTGTTGAATTTCAAAAAGGAAAAAATGATTTTTGAAAAGAGTAAACTGTTTAAAAAAAACTCCCAAGGAAAGACTGTTTGAATTAAAAACAAATTTAAATAGAAATTTGTAAAAGCAAACTGGAATTGAATTAAAGCCAGTTAAGTGGAAATTGGATTGAAAATTTGCAAAAGCAAATTGGAGTTGAATTGGATTAGAAGGATATCGAGAAATTTGGATTGATGAGTTAAGAAATTTAAAATCGAAAATGGAACTTTGATTTGAAGCTAAATTTGACTTAGGTATAAGTGAATGGTTGGATTTGTGGATGAAAATAGATTGGAATTTGATTGGGATGACACTTGTATCTGTTGAATTGATAACAGGAGGAAATTATATAATGATATACCCGACAAAAAGGTACAAGTTTATATTTCTATTGGATATAAGATTTATGACCCGAATTGGCAAGCTGCTTGGTTGTTTGATTTTCTTTTGGGATGGAGATGGCTCAGAGAGGCGAGTGGTGGTTTGACCTATTGACTAGTACAAAGGAGGTGCTGGCGAATTTTTTTGGAAAGTTAATGTGTTAGAAAATTTTCAGGATTTTTGAAAATTTTCGTTGACAAGAATTGATTAATATTTAATTGAAATTAAATTGGTTCAGTTGAAACTGAAGTTAAGAAGTGAACAAATAAGTTCTAACAGGTCGATAGGGTTTGATTTCTACCTTAGCAATTTCGAGGACGAAATTATTTTAGGTAAGGAAGAATGTAATGGCCCGCATTTTTCGGCGATATAATAATTAATTTATTTAATTATTTAAAGAGTTGTTTAGAGAATTTATTGGTCATTAGTTAAATAACTCTGAATATTTAATTAATATAATAATTAAATAATATAATTAAAATTCTGAAATAGTCAGAAATAGTGGAATTCACGTTATGGTGTGAACTGGATCATCTGTGATATTTAATTCAGTTTAGAATTGAATTAGAATAACGAATATATTATTTGAATGACAGTTTGAACGTATAAATTATAATATAAATATAATCAAGCTCGAAATGGCGCTGCAGTTCGTAAATTGGCGATTCAAACTTCAAACGAATATACATAAGCCGTTTTAAATCAGATTTCTGTGAAACAAGAAACGTTAGGAGCTGGTGAAGTATATTTTCTAGTAGAAGAGAAAAATCGGGATTTCATCATATAGATTTTGATTTATGTCCAAATCAAATATTCAGAAAAACAGTGGTATATTCGTTCGTGGCCATAACGGTTATTCAAATATATTTGAATATCGGGTTTGAATTTAGACAAGTTTCTTTTGGACATAGCGATAATTTAATTTTTAGAATTTTATTGTAATTTTTAATAAATTAAATAAGCAACTTTTTATTGGGAGTGTTTTGCACCCTTGATCAACGATTTTGGAATTTCACAATATGAGTTAATCTACCGGTAATATTATATTTTTGGGATCGTGGAACCGAGCTCGATACAACGGTATCTTAATTTCTGCCCGTACGTGAATGGAATTTAGATAACATGGTACTTTGAAAACCAAACTTTAAATACACATAAGACTTAAAGCAAATTATTTGCCACTTTCTTTCTTTGATCAGTTCCAAGCCACATTTCTACCCTTTCACAAAAATCCTTGGTCCCCAACACAGTTCGTGGCCTTCCAATGTCCAAGAAAAATCAAAGAAACCTCATGCATATAAGGTTTGCAAACCCAAAAGAATCCATTTTCCACGATAAAATAAAAGATAGCCACCAGTTTTTTTCTCAAGGAAGCCAAATCGTGATTTTTAAAAATAAAAAAGGATTCAATGAAATATCTGAAAATATCATAATATATATCTGAATACATGCTATCATACTCTTCAATATCGTATGACTTTTGTGGGATTCGGTATCAATTTCCATCGGGGGTTTTTAGGGTTTATTTGGGTTTGAACTAGTGATTGGGAGTTGAAATCAGAGTGTTGGAGGGCTTGTTACTGGCGCGATGAGATGTTGGTTGGGGGCAGCGTTCAGGTGGAGGTTACGGCCATGGAGTGGAAGTTTCCGGTTGCGTGTTAGTATTTAATGCTGGTAGAACGATGGGAGGGTTATCGACTGGAAGGAGCCGAATCTCGATGAGGCGTTTCACTTAGTGGTAATTGTCGGTGGTCTAGCGATGGGAAGCGACGCGGTGAGAAGGTTGGGCGATTGTGGTACTTCGTTCAAACTGAACGATGGGTATCGGGATGTTTTCATTGGGAAGAAGCGATAGAAGCGGGTGGGGTTTAAACAAGTTGGGTGCGGGCCTGGGTTCAATGCAATAAGAGGATGGGCCGACTGAAAAATGGTTAAGCCCAATAAAATTTATTTAAGTCTAAAGTTTATTTAATATAAAAGTGTATTAAACTTCGTAATATCATATCTTCTACATACAATATCAGATTGACGAACCGTAAGTTACGTTGGGATCGTATGGACGGACAATACAAAATGGAACTAACCGCGAGTCAATTGGAGTCTGTTACAATTTATAGCAAAATAAATTTTCTGAATCAAGCGATGGTTATCGTTATTGACGATGATCATTCAAAGTGAGTAAATCTCACTAACTCTGAACAGTTTATAATTTCATGTTGTATTTTTAGAACTGTTAAATATTGGTTGATTGACTGTGTGTTGACTGCTTGATTGAACTGCTAGTTAGTTAGTTGAATTTCTATATTGATTCTGTTTAACAGAATATATCATAAGAAACTGAAAGTGATGTTGATTTTATTGGGTAACATCTGTGGATGCAGGGAAACAGGTTGGGGGAATCCGACTGGATTCCTCAGCAGCTATTTTATTATCTTCATATATCGTGATATATGACGTGGTTTATAATCTGTTGTTGATTATATGTGTATGAACGATATTTGACATCATAACTTGATATGTTAAACACCATAACATGCTGGAATGTGAAAAAGGGGAATTTTCAAATGGTATTTGAAAATAAAATATTTATAAAGTCAAAAGGGTTTTATAAATGAAATGTTTATAAAGGAAATATTTATAAATGAAATAGAAATCTTTATAGGAGAATTTTCAAAATGTATTTGAAAATAAAATATTTATAAAGTCAAAAGGGTTTTATAAACGAAATGTTTATAAAGGAAATATTTATAAATGAAATATTTATAAATAGAAATCTTTATAGGGGAAATTATATAGAAAGGGGAAATCTTTATAAATGAAATGTTTATAAAGGAAATATTTATAAATGAAATATTTATAAATAGAAATCTTTATAGGGGAAATTATATAGAAAGGGGAAATCTTTATAAATGAAATATTTATAAAGAAAAGGGAATATTTATAAAATCATAAGATTTTATAAATGAGATATTTATTGGTTAAATAAATAGGAGATGTTAAACGAGATACTTATTTGTTAAGTAAATAAGTTATAAAAGAGATATTGACTTAGGAAACATAATAAGTTATTAAAAGGGTTTTATTTGTTAAATGAATATAATAAGATAAAAGGAATATTTGTTTAGAAAACAAATAAGATATTATATAAGAAATATTTGCAACACATTTGCAAATAGAGTTGAAAAGGGAATATTTGCAAACCATTTGCAAATAGAATTTAAAAGGGTATTATTTGTAAACCATTTACAAATAAAGATTTAAAAAGGAAATATGGGTAAAGGCATTTAGAAAACAAATAGATTATAAAGGAAATATATATCTTTGGGTAAATAGATATATACAAGTCTGAACTTATATATGAAGAAGTAAACAGATAAAAAGGAGCAGATTGATTTATAAATGATATTTATAAATTAAGTTAAATATTTACCATTTGGATAAATAGAATATATAAGTCAGGACTTATATAAAGAAGTAGAAATCGATTTCAACGTCGATGTTTGAAACTGAATAAGGACAAAGAGTTAATCTGTGATAACCCGTAACTCCCCCGGTGAGGAAAGCGTGGATAGTTCGAGAACAAGCCACAACAGAGCGCAGGCGGAAGAACATTTCATTGTATATTACAACAATTCCATCAGATTACAAGAATATACAGAGTATGAATAAATCAATATTACACAGAAAATATCAAAGATTTAAATTACATTTAAATACATCGCAGCGGAAAATAATACAATACACAACTGAAGGAGATATACGGATACAAAGCTTTCCAGATATCCTTCCAGCTGTAAACCAGGATCCTGTGAATATAAATCTGCAAAACCAAAACTACTAGCTGCCCGTGTCAAAATAGGGGCACCCAGAGTTTAGGTCAAAACAATAAACTCCAGGTCAGTCATGGGACTGGTGTGAGAACTAAAACAGTTATTAATCTTTATTTTTAAGTTAGGTAAATCTAGGGACCACGCCGCTAACGCGGAACGGGTTTCCTCCCAAGAATACCAGTGCATAAAACAAACAGCGCAATGCTAAATAAAGAAAAATGAAGCTATTATAAGACCCAGGACCCATCACACAATGCAATACAAACCAGAGGATAGGGTTTTACCTTATAATAGCCAAAGAATGCTTGATACGTTTAAAACAAATCATTTGATACTATAATAAGTGTATAGTGTCAAAACAACTTCAAATATAAATGTATCAATCCTAGACGGCATGGGTACCATATATCATGTCGCCATACTAGGCTCTACAATCAAAACCGCAAAGTCACGTATTTGGAAATTGGATTTCCGTCTGTGAACCGAGGCAAAAGATAGTCCTCTACCGATTCGAGACAATCTAGCCTACCATGTCTCAGGAACAGCTGCAACTGCACCTAGGAGCCACAGGGTCGGTCCACCGATGTGGATTAAAATTCCTGAACACTGCGTTTCCCCGCCCTTTGGGGCGTAAATGAGTCAACGAATGACCCCATCGGACCCGGATCGTCCGATCAAACCGAGGCGCCTCGCAATAGCAACAACCACACAGGTGAAAAGTATATAAATGTCAGGGCTGGTAGGTCATTGACACCACCCTAGCTAGAAAGAAACGCATGCCCTCCCTGGATCCTTCTCCCGTTTTTAGTTCACAACCGGGGTGTGAGGCTCGCGAATCAACGTTACACAAAGCTATGCCACACAGGCCGTGCTTTGATCATCACCACAAGACTTTGCTTTTCAATAGTAGCCTTGATCAATTGCCACTTAGGCATGCCATACAGGCAATTCACTCCAAGCGATTGATATCCATCAATATATAACCCCTGAGCTCGTACGTCTCAGAGAAGGGCGTTAAGAAAGGGAATAAATTCTCCGCCGCCAAATAGATGTATATTTAATAGAAATCAATCACACAGACTAAAATCCAATGTCAGACACACAGTTCATTTACAAGTTCGTTCTGGGTCTGAACGAAACCGGAGGCACCTAGTACCCCGCATATCCATCGATCTCCAAGTACGTCTGGACGATCACCAAATGTTTCCATCTTCTTGGGTGTACTGCCCAATCAAGATCATCAGTAATTATCCAGACGACGTGAAGACCTCCGGTCTTCAACCACCGTCTTCATCTTCGACACCACGTCGAATCAGTTATTCAGAATGGGATAAACCCGGTCTTTCTGAATAACTCGCGTATATGTTATAAAAGTGTTACACAAACACAACATACGCCTCATTCCACTTCAGAATATTCTTTTTATTCAAATATTCTTATATTTTGGGAAAGGTTCCCATTAATTTTATCAAAGATAAATTCTTTAAATTTATTCTTTAATCTCCCTTTTGAATATCAATTGAAACTAGTCGGAATTAGCGAACCACACCGAAGTAATCATTTATTTTATTTCCCAATCCCAACCTATTCACCCCATGAAGTAAAACTGGTAATACTTCATATCTAACACCACGGTGTTATCGGTAAATTCAATTACCATTTCACGCTCAAATCTAATTAAAGATTCAACTATCGCCTGGAGCAAAACTGGTGACACTCCATTCTCGATCTTTTCAATCTAATTAAAGATTCATTAAAACTCCACTTAGTTTTAATCTTTAACTGGGTTAAAGAATCAGTGTCATTTAAAACACAGTTCACGATAAACCCAAAATCACATTCCATTAATTATCGGGTTAAAGAACAAGTGTTATTTAAAACACTGTTCACGATATACCCAAAAATCAATATCAATTCAATTAAATATTATTTAATTGGTACACTTCATTAAATCTAAATAAAAAGATTTAATCTTTTTTTCAACGGGGCTTAAGAACAGTGTTAATGAAGACACCATTCACGATAAACCCCAAATCACATTTGATATTAAATACAAGGCTCTGAATAGAAAATATATCGGCTTATATTCAATATCAAATTCTACGACTAACAAATGCCGTATTGGAAATAACGATATATATACATATCTTTCAAATTTCCATAACAACATCTGTATGATCACGAAATCCAACATCGAAATATTCCAAAGACAATTTCGATTCAAATCCATTCCAATTCAATTATTGGAAATTCTGGTTATATTTCAAAACCATTTCAAACTCACTTTATTTATTTTAAAAATAAATAAATTACTATTATAGTTCAAAACTAGTTCATTTCGATAAAAATCTATTTTTATCTTTTCAAATATGGAGTTTTTCATCCCAATTCTTCCCAAATCATTTCTTATGATTTTAACACAAATTATTACTATTTTTAATAAATTTATCAAGGCCCGTACAGTCGATTTCCATCAACGGCCATCGAACTGCACTTATAGCGACCTTTTTCAAATTTGATTTGGACATAATTCCAAATCCAACCGTTAGATTTCAAATTTCTAATATTCGTTAGAAAGCTCTTTTCGATACGAACCCAACGGTTCCGGTTTTAGGAGAATCCGACGGTCGGATCTCCGCAATATCCATTCGAAGTCAATGGTCGAAATTCGCGAATTGCCGCGGCGCGGCGCGTTCTATTCAGGCCATTATATTATATATATATAATATATACTTCGTCGATTTCCTTTTAAAACGTATTTAATAAATCGTTTTAAATTCGTTTTCAAAACGATTTCAACTTCATATTCAATTTTAAATCAAAATTGAATTTTCCCTTACAAATTCGTTTTAAATTCATTTCAAATTGATTTCAATTCAAATCGATTTTTAGTTCAATTTCAATACGTTTTAAATTCAATTCAAAACGATTTCAATTCTATTTCAATCTAATTCGAATTTCAATTCTATTTAGTTTAATTCGAATTCATTTTCTATTCCATCCAATTTCAATTCAAGTCGATTACCTATTCTTTTCAATATAATTCGAATTTCATTTCAAAATATTCGATTTTGAAAGCACTTTTCAATATTTATTATAAAAACGAATATAATCGATATAAATATCATTCACGTCAAAATGACGTCAATCTAATCAACACGGCTTCATATATTTCTATTTTCAAATATTCTATTTCAAATATTTCTTTTTCTAATATTTCTGTTTCAAATATTTCTTTTCAAATGTTTCTATTCAAAACTAGAATGAGGCCCAATCATTTACCATATAATGTTAATTACATGGATTTTCTACCGCACATGTATAAAATAACAACGATAAATAATCAACCATCATCCATAGTGCATTCTACACTGTATAAGCATCAAATATAAATATCTAACGCTTATGAAAGTCTGTCAATCAATCGATCGACATACAACTAATTATTGGGATTAGTGTATGTCATATTCCATCCCAATACCCGTGTGGGGTTTTCAAACACTCAAACACAGATTTTATTTGGCAGTTGGGCGATGTGTAAAATTTATCGTCCCAATCAATATCAATCAAATCAGTGTATATAAACAAATCTCCGATTTGTTTATAAATATTTATTTCATTTCATATACACGTTAAAAATTCTATTTTTAACTATAAAATATTTTTCACTACAAAATATTTTATTTCGTTTCACATCACATCACACAATCAACTACATAGCAAAATCAAACAAACAAGCATACAAGCCGTCCATGGTCTGTGGACGACGGGTGTCGGGTGCTACTAAACACCGTCTGCATCCTAGTATATATTTTAACTAGAAAAAAAATTAAAGGTGAGAAGTTCTCACAGAATTGCTAACCCAACGCCATGACTCTTCTTATGTAGAAATCTTCGCCGTTCTTGCCTCTTGTCACTTTCTTTGCCCGTATTCTCTACATATGTAAAAATCGAATTTTTACTTCGTTATTCAATATATAAAAATCGAATTTTTACTTCGCTATTCAATATATAAAAATCGAATTTTAACTTCGCTATTCAATATATAAAAATCGAATTTTTTACTTCGCTATTCAATATATAAAAATCGAATTTTTACTTCGCTATTCAATATATAAAAATCGAATTTTTACTTCGCTATTCAATATATAAAAATCGAATTTTTACTTCGCTATTCAATATATAAAAATCTAATCTTTTTTATTTTAAAAATCTATTCTTTTCTATTTTAAAAATCTAATCTTTTCTATTTTAAAAATATGATCTTTTCTATTTTAAAAATATGATCTTTTCTATTACAAAATTTCATCTTTTCACCTCTAATAATCATATGATAAAAATCAAAACTTTATGGCCTTTTATATAAATAAAAACTGATTTTTTGATTTATTTTTAAAGCTAATCATGAACAAAATAAGTAAATAAAACAAAATAAAATTTACCGTTCAAAGGGGGAAAGAAACGGCGGCTGTGGCGGCTCAAGGAGGGGCGCGGGCTGCTGGGGGTCTTCGATTGGACAGAGGAGAGAGCATCGGGGGGGAGGGGGCGGAGGTCCTTGTGGGTGGCGGAAGGTGGACTGGCGGCGCTGGGGTTCGAACGGTGGTCAGGGGCTAGGGTTTTGGGTGGTGGCGGCTACAGGGAGAAGAGGAGAGAGAGCGTCGGGGGGCGGAGGGGTTAGGCTGAGGGAGGAGATGAACGGAAGGGGGGTTTGCGGTGAACGGTGGCGCAGCACGACAGGGAGGCGCGCGTCGATCCCCCCCCCCTTTTTTTTGATTTCTGATCGGAGAAGAATGGGGGGCATATAATAAAATATATATTAATTTATTTTAATTTCTCTTTAAAAAGTAACTTTTTATTTCAAAGTCGAAATCAAACCCACCGCTTGTCGTCCATAGCTAATTACCCCCATTCCGAACACAATGGGATGTGTACCGTAGGATGATTCGATCGTTTCGATCAGTTTTCGTCAAAATCAACATATAACTCTATATATTAAATTTGAACGTACATTTCAATTTACTGGGGTCACATACTAGCTAGAAAAATTCTAGAAAAATATTTTCTAGCTTCGTATTGACGATACAGTCCTAACAAAACTAGTTTCGTCGAATTCTGAGACCGTTTGAAAAATGGCCAATTTCCAGTCGATTAAAATCAACTAAAACTGGTCAAATGCGTTTTCCTTTTCCACGCTCTCATATTGATTCGAAAAATTATGAAATTTGAAACCTAGCAATAACTTAACATCACGGATCCAACAAAAGAGGTTTCGTCGAAATTCGAGGTCGTTTGCAAAATTTCCATTTTAAGGGCCTGAATTCCATAGCGACTATTCAGAAATTTCAACTGGACATATCTTTTGATTCCCGCTACGAAATTTCAATTTTTCAGGTTCGTTGGAAAGATAGTCTCAATTAGATTCCATTATTTTTGGTTTCACTAAAATCTGGTTTATTTTGCACCCGGTACATTCAATGGAAGTTTGAAATCGAATTACCGAACTACCGCGCCATTTTCAATCCTTTTTATATTTATATATAATTATTTATATTCTAACGACGACGTATATAATATATACGTTCGAATTCTATTCAAAATAAATTTCTCGTCGATATTATTTAAAATAATTCATTTTAAATAATCAAAATTCGCTAAAATTGCCAAAATAAAATTTTTAAACTGGCCTAGATTTCCGGGTTATTACATAATCAGTTAGGGCTAACCATTTAGAGTAAAACCATTACGGTTAACCAGTTAGAGTAAAACCATTAGGGTTCATCAGTTAGAGTTATTGAATAGGGTTAAATCGAACTAGAGTTATTCAAATGGAGTTAATCGAATTTAGTTTGTTCGAATAGAGTTGAAGTGAGATAATTGAATAATAGATATTCGAACTGAGATAATCGAATCAGAGATATTCAAAGTGAGATAATCGAATCAGAGATATTCGAAGTGAGATAATCGAATCAGAAATATTCGAAGTGAGATAATCGAATCAGAGATATTCGAAGTGAGATAATCGAATCAGAAATATTCGAAGTGAGTTGATCGAATCTAGTTATTCGACAGGAGTTAAATCGAATAAGATTTATTTGAAGAAAGAGATAATCGAATATAAGTATTCGAAAGTAAGCAAATCGAATATAAGTTATTCGGATGTAAGTTATTCGAATAAAAGTTAATCCAGTAAGAATTAAATAGAGTTAAAGTTAATCGAATAAGAGTTATAGAATAAGAGTTAACCAAATAGGAGTTGATAAATTAGTTGTTCATTATTTATTCGAGTTAGGAAATAAGAGTTAGATTAAATTTATTATATTTTAGAAGCAGGAGATTATAACACCACTATTATAATCAAATGATTATGTAAAGGAGTTGGACTCGTAAAATTTTATCCGGAAGTTACGTAAGGGAGTGTTAAAGAGTTAAAAGATGAACTTACCCTATTTTGAGATCTGAAATGTTGTTCAGTTAAGGTCTGAGAGGTAGCTATACCCCGACTTGATTGACTGCGTTTTAATTTAGAAATGGTTAAGGTTCGAGAGTGAAAGTGGTTAAGTGAATTTAGTAAATAAGCATAGTGGTTCGAGTTGTCGTCGCGATGTTGATTTAAACATCTATTTAAATCCAACTAAAGAAGATTTTGAAATGTTTTCCCAATAGAATCAGAAACATAATCAAATATTGAAATTGGAAATATGGATTAGAAATGGAAATGTTTTCCAGTGTTAATGTATATTTTCTAAACATAGAAAATGTAACACCCCGTAGTTCTGTAACATTAAGTTTCACAAATTAAAGTATAATTAAATTTTTAAAGAAGAATTAAGGGAAACGGGTTACGCCATTGCGTTCGTCTCGAAATTTTGCTTGAGATAGAGTCCGAGTTTGCGTAAATCGGACTTCGTACGAAGGAGATATGACCTCCAGAAGTTTAAGAATTTATTTAAAATTCAAACAGCTCGAAAAACGGATTCAAAATTTAAAAATAGGACCAGACCCAGGCTGGGCAGGAAAATTCCTGCCCAGGGCCCAGGTCGACCATAGGGTCGACCATAGTGTCAACCTCGTTGACCCAGGTCGACCATAGGGTCGACCTCCCCTGTCGACCTGGTCAGGTCTGGCTGGCCTGGTCTGTGTTCTGGTCGAATTTTTGGGCCTGGTCTTGTCACTAGGGCTGAGTTCTCTTCTTTTGATTGGCTTCTCTTTAGAACGGATGGCTTTGATTAAACTTGGCTTCATCGACGGCTCTAATTAACTTGCAACTCTATAAAAACACCCTAGGTCTCCAACTAAAATTCACACAAAAATAAGAACTTGAGTCGCTATATTGTCGGAAGAAAACTAAGGAGAGCCTCCGCTTGAAAAGAGATGAACAACGATTCAAGAAACAAAAGTCTAATCTAATTTCTATGCAACATTTTCTACTCCAAGGGAAAGCTTTGCAAATTCAGAATAACAGAAACCAGAAAACAAGTTTCAACCCCCGTTGTAAGTATAGTGGTGTTCTGAATATGAATAGAAATTGCGATGTGATTCGATGTAATTAAAATTGGGGTTTTACTATTGTAAAATATGTATGTAAATTCTGTGTATTGCATTGATTATGTCATATTTTGTATTGGGTGTTTGTGGCATAAATTGGTTAATGCGAGCCTATTGACATTTGTATATGAAAATAAATATCACTTGCAAGTTTGTAGTAAAAACTAGAATTGACATCTTTGTGTTATGTCGTTAACATGGTTAGCATACATTCTTTTTAGGCCTAAGTTGAGACTCATGTAAACATGTTCCAAGTAGAAACCTTTTATGCCTACACGACTCAAAACCTTTGTATATATTATTATGTTTATTTGCAAGTGATAATTGGGTTTATGCAAGTACCTTTTGGTTACACAAATTATACTAGTTTCATGTTGAAATAGGCTACTTGATGTAAAGTTAGTTTACACCATTGGGTTATGTCAAAAAGTGGACATTTTTATGCTAGTTCGATGTTTGACATTATGCCTAGTTATATGTGTAGAAAGCCATGTTTAAACAAGTCTAAAAGTACGCCATTTCATGTGACACCAATTTAGTTATATCCTTATTGAATGCAAGTTCACATGACCCACAATCTATGTTAGTGAAAACGCTATGTTGCAAGTTCATATGCCACACACTTTTATGTATTCTAGAACAATTCATGATTCTGTGCTTTCCCTTTTTATGTTTATGAGTTGGGCTAAAATGTTAAGCCCAACATATGTTATAATGCTGCATACGTACAAACGGGGGAAAACAAACATTGGGTTTAAAATAAAATACATGTATTGGCATGTTTGACACATGCTAATGATTAGTGAAATTTAAAGCAGTATAAATTGTTATACCCAAAATTAGTGAATTTGGATAATTGGGCCATAAACATTTACATATAAAAATGAAAAGTGACAAATATGTAAATCTAGAAAATACGAGCATGCTTAACCCGAGGTTGGATTGAGTTGTGATATAAACCTGCCCGGACCCGCCCGGCTGTCCAGTAATCACAACAATACCTGTCCAATGTGAGAGGTTAAGGCATTGAGCCTAATAAAGACCCGAGGTTAGACTGGGTTGTGGCGTAAGACTGCCCGGAACCGACCGACATACATGCAGCTACAACAATACCTGTCTAATGTGAATGGTTGGTGCTTTAATAAGACAATTAAAGCTAAGCTAGGATTGGTAGGGTTATGTAAATTTAATACACTTAGCCAAATTAGCATGTTGACTAGATTAAAAGGTGGGGTTAAGTAAAGTTAATACACTTAGCCAATTTAACATGTTAACTAGACTAGAGGTTGGGGTTCTGTAAAATTAATACACTTAGCCAAATTAGTATGTTAGCGGGACTAGAGCGTAGGGCTAAGTAAACTTAGAACACTTAACCATGATAGTGTGATAAATGAATAGGGTTAAGTTAAAGCATGAAGGGACAATACTTAACCATTAGAACTTGTTAATTAAACGGATGTTAGGGTTTAGTTAACTAAGGGAACACTTAACCATTATAACATGTTAGTTAAAACAGATGGGCAAGGTTAGGTTAAAAGGGACACTTAACCAATACAAGATGAATGGGCAGGGTTAAGTAATAAGAAATACTTAACCAATATAACTTGGTTTGTGATAGGGTTAAGTCAACATGGACTACTGATAACACTTACCCAGTTTAATGTGAGAAAGGAATGGGTTAAGCTAACATGAATTAACTAATGACACTTAGCCAATCCAACTTGACGAGAAAGAGGGCTAAGTAGTAAACCTTAGTTAAGAAACAATCGAGAACGGGAGCTAAGTTGAAATCCCCAGTTAAAGAAACTAAGTGATAAACCTTAGTTAACAAGATTTATGGGAAAAGAAACTAAGTGGTAAACCATAGTTGAGAACAACTAAGTAATAATTCTTAGTCAAGAAAATTGAGCCGGTCCATAATAGATAAATAACCCGATATGGTAGATCATTGCTTAACAAGTACACGAGGAGGAGCAACGTTTATCTGATATGGAAAAAGGCTCCAGCGGACTGGGTTTAGAAGCACGTAGCTTCGGGGGACGTGAGGGTACTCTTGGTATCCCTCTGTGAGGTTGCAGATGATCTGCCTGGGCTCACAAAGATTAAGGTCAGCGGTAGAAGAACCAAGGGTATGCCTTGGTTGTAGTATGAGCAAACTAAAGGCTAGGGTGGATCAACGTGGGTCGGTGATACTTAGTTTAGCCCTGTGATAGCACGTCGTCGACTACCTACCATCTTCAGTCAATCGTAGTACGCATGCGGAAAGGCAGAGAACTCCCAACAGACAATATACTTGCTATCTAGTTATGGGTGAGGCTGGCCAATAGGAAAGTGGGGCATAGGTGGCAGGAGTATAGTTCTTGTGCTTGATTTTCTTGGATTGCCATTCAATAGTTGAGGGAGGGGTCAGGTGGGACCATAGCCATTGGAAAAACAGACCTTAGCATCTGCATCGGCAGATATCTGAAACTCCCGACCGAGTTTCGTGTTTCTAGAATAGCCCTGTCACCGGACTCGGGTCGCACATTTCAGGACATGTGCATCTAGACAGCGATAAACGATTCGCGACACATACGTGGGGAAAGTCTAGGAACATATACCACTCTAGGTAGTGTCCTAGACTAGGGGCATCATTCGACAGGTAGCATAATCCCTAGTTGGACCTAGGTGGCATAAATCCTGAATCCGAGAAGTATTAGATAAGTCGCATAAACCCTAGTTGAATCTAGGAAGCGCTCGATAAGAAAACCCTAGATTAAATCTAGGTAATAAATAATAGATGTACACCTAAAGGCAACCGCAATTACAGGGATTGGGATCACATTATCATCTTTATATAGATTACTAGTTGGGATACTAGTTAGGTGGTGCAGAGATATAGAATGGTGTGTGACAGTATATTCGGTTTAAACTGTCTTGCTTTGGTTTATATTAGTCTGTTATTCTGGTACTGTCCCATTTTTCAGTTTATGCCTATCATGTCCTTTTCCTTATTCATATACCAAAGAACCACTAGACTTACCAGGCTTTATGTCTGACTCTATGTTTTCTTTTGTCTTCTTTTCTTCCGTTCCCCCTCCCCCCCCCCCCCAGGTAGTCAGGGAGGGAATAGCTCAGATTTGTATGGACCTGTTACTCTTTCCAAGCTTGAAGACTCTTTGATGTCCTGCTTTGGACTCTCTTTTCCACCGCTATGGCTGGCTAATGTTTTATTGGGGAATATCATTGTATATTTATGCTTCTTTATTTTGTTAAACAAGATAGATACTTTGTTGTCGGAAAACAATCTTTGTACAAGCTGTTTATAAATGAAATAAAGTTTTATTCACTTTTTCGTTGCTTTATTTATCTGTCTTGTAATTTATCTGCATCTTTTACCTATAATATTTCACAGAACTTAGTGCATTCCCTTTGTGAGTGGCACTAACGGATGTGGAGTGTTACACGTGGTATCAGAGCTGAAGGTTACCGGATCAGATAAAAGATTAAAAAAGTTATTTTCAAAACTGGTTTAAAAGAAGCATTTTCAAAAAAGAAAAGTTTTGTTTTAAAGGCATATTCCCCAAAGCCATATGCACTATCTTTTGATTCTCTGTTTGAGTCCTTGTTTCCTTCTTTCTTGAGTCTCTGGGGCTCCTGGCTTTCCAGGAGGTAACCTCATCGAAGGACGAAGCAGTGCCCGACTTCCATCTATAGTCGTAATAGTTTCACCTACGGCTAGTTTTATTTCAAGCTTTGAGGGGTTTTCTGTACGATGGAGGCAGCTTTCGAGAGATTTGTCAACATGATTACACAAGGAAGAGGATGAGGAGTTTGGCTAAGAGGCACAACCCAAGGATGAGGAATTCATGGATATGGACTTGGCTCACGAAGGAGGAAGGAATTATAAAACCTAAGACAAGAGGAAGTAGCTTTTCTATGGTATAATAGGGCATATTATTAAGGACAAGGGCAAGGACGAGGGAAAGGATTTTCAGGAGGACGAGTGCGTGCTTTCACCACCAGAATACCTGGGAGAGAGGTAGTAAAAGTCTCCATTGGAAAATTTTATCTTTTCATTTGATCAACCAGTTAGTACTTTTTTGATCTTAGCACTTCACATTCGTTTATACCTGCTTCCATAGTTGAGTCTCTGCACCTAGGTACTTGTATAGTATAAGATCCCAATTAGTCTCAGATCCAAATTGGTGGTTCGTCCCGTTTACCTTTGGTTTGTAGGGATTTGAGAATGGCTACATTAAGTGTTGAGTTTAAGCATAATGTTTTGGTTCCATGGGCTATGAGTTGATCCTAGGCATGGGTTGGTTGACTAGTAATTCTGAAAGTTAGACTTTTTGACTTGCCTTGGAAATACCCTCAAGATTTCATGATCCTAAAAGGATCAGTTAGGCTTAGCTATCTGGAATTGCTTAATACATTTATCGACGATTTGCAATCCGTTAGAATAGTCCATGAGCACGCAGATGTTTTGATTAGATTAGGGTTTACCCCTAAAACACGGGATAGACTTCCGCATATATCCAGTTGACAATGAAAAGCCAGCTATCCGATCAACGACAGTTTTGGAAAGGGAGGTCAAGAAGCTTCATAATCGTGAAGATTAACTAGATAAGGTACGGTACAGAGAAGCTCAAGAAGATGCGACTTAGAAGACTGAAGACTGGATACATGCATCATACCCTTTTTCTTAAGGGTATATCCCTTCTTTAGGAGTTTTATGCCTACTTGTCTCTAGCCTTTAAGGTATATTCTCTAGGACGTATCATCGATGCTTTGGTAGTTAGATGTAAACGTGTATTTGAAACATGTTATGATTGATGGTTTCAAGTGGTTGCTCGTGGATGCATATACACACCATATGCGCTAGAACGACTTAGTCACTTCATATTGCATTCGGATTTATGTATTTGCTAAACGGAATTAACTTGATATGTTATCATATGGATGTGGCATATGGATGAATGGCTATGCACACATGTAGTATTTACATAACTAGGGATGCTTGCATACATGATTGGACGCATGGCACTGACATAATTCGCATTAAGGAGGTCAACTGAATCAGTAGACCACCTGATTTTGCATTAGACAAAGACATATACACACACTATGCATATGAACATGAAAGCATTAGAAATATTTTTAAGGACAATGAATGCCTGTGATCTAATGGTTGAGTAAACGGGTGATTGAATGGTAGGACACATTCTTCCTAACTTGAAGATTTCGGGGACGAAATCCTTTTAAGAGGGGGAGAATGTAACACCCCGTAGTTCTGTAACATTAAGTTTCACAAATTAAAGTATAATTAAATTTTTGAAGAAGAATTAACGGAAATGGGTTATGCCATTGCGTTCTTCTCGAAATTTTGCTTGAGATAGAGTCCAAGTTTGTGTAAATCGGACTCCGTACGAAGGAGATATGACCTCCAGAAGTTTAAGAATTTATTTAAAATTCAAATAGCTCGAAAAACGGATTCAAAATTTAAAAATAGGACCAGACCAGGGATGGGCAGGAAAATTCCTACCCAGGGCCCAGGTCGACCATAGGGTCGACCAGGTTGACCCAGGTCGACCATAGGGTCGACCTCCCCTGTCGACCTGGTCAGGTCTGGCTGGCCTGGTCTGTGTTCTGGTCGAATTTTTGGGCCTGGTCTTGTCACTAGGGCTGAGTTGTCTTCTTTTGATTGGATTCTCTTTAGAACAGATGGCTTTGACTAAACCTGACTTCATCGACGACTCTAATTAACTTGAAACTCTATAAAAACACCCTAGGTCTCCAACTAAAATTCACAAAAATAAGAACTTGAGCCGCCATATTGTCGGAAGAAAACTAAGGAGAGCCTCCGCTTGAAAAGAGACGAACAACGATTCAAGAAACAAAAGTCTAATCCAATTTCTACGCAACGTTTTCTACTCCAAGGGAAAGCTTTGCAAATTCAGAAGAACAGAAACCAGAAAACAAGTTTCAGCGCCTGTTGTAAGTATAGTGGTTTTCTGAATATGAATAGAAATTGCGATGTGATTCGATGTAATTGAAATTGGGGTTTTACTATTGTAAAATATTGATGTAAATTCTGTGTATTGCATTGATTATGTCATATTTTGTATTGGGTGTTTGTGGCATAAATTGGTTGATGCGAGCCTATTGACATTTGTATATGAAAATAAATATCACTTGCAAGTTTGTAGTAAAAACTAGAATTGGCATCTTTATGTTATGTCGTTAACATGGTTAGCATACATTCTTTTTAGGCCTAAATTAAGACTCATGTAAACATGTTCCAAGTAGAAACCTTTTATGCCTACACGAATCAAAACCTTTGTATACATTATTATGTTTATTTGCAAGTGATAATTGGGTTTATGCAAGTACCTTTTGGTTACACAAATTATACTAGTTTCATGTTGAAATAGGCTACTTGATGTAAAGTTAGTTTACGCCTTTGGTTTATGTCAAAAAGTGGACATTTTTATGCTAGCTTGGTGTTTGACATTATGCCTAGTTATATGTGTAGAAAGCCATGTTTAAACAAGTCTAAAAGTACGTCATTTCATGTGACACCAATTTAGTTATATCCTTATTGAATGCAAGTTCACATGACCCACAATCTATGTTAGTGAAAACGCTATGTGGCAAGTTCATGCGCCACACACTTTTATGTATTCTAGAACAATTCATGATCCTGTGCTTTCCCTTTTTATGTTTATGAGTTGGGCTGAAATGTTAAGCCCAACATATGTTATAATGCTGCGTACGTACAAACGGGGGAAAACAAACGTTGGTTTTAAAATAAAATACATGTATTGGCATGTTTGACACATGCCAATGACTAGTGAAATTTAAAGCAGTATAAATTGTTATACCCAAAATTAGTGAATTTGGATAATTGGGCCATAAACATTTACATATAAAAATGAAAAGTGACAAATATGTAAATCTAGAAAATACGAGCATGCTTAACCCAAGGTTGGATTGAGTTGTGATGTAAACCTGCCCAGACCCGCCCGACTGTCAAGTATCACAACAATACCTATTCAATGTGAGAGGTTAAGGCATTGAGCCTAATAGAGACCCGAGGTTAGACTGAGTTGTGGCGTAAGACTTCCCGGAACCAACCGGCATACAGGCAGCCACAACAATACTTGTCTAATGTGAGTGGTTGGTGCTTTAATAAGACAGTTAAAGCTAAGCTAGGATTGGTAGGGTTAAGTAAATTTAATACACTTAGCCAAATTAACATGTTGACTAGATTAAAAGGTGGGGTTAAGTAAAGCTAATGCACTTAGCCAATTTAACATGTTAACTATACTAGAGGTTGGGGTTAAGTAAAATTAATACACTTAGCCAAATTAGTATGTTAGCTGGACTAGAGCGTAGGGTTAAGTAAACTTAGAACACTTAACCATCATAGTGTGATAAATGAATAGGGTTAAGTTAAAGCATAAATGGACACTACTTAACCATTAGAACATGTTAATTAAACGGATGTTAGGGTTTAGTTAACTAAGGGAACATTTAATCGTTATAACATGTTAGTTAAAACAGATGGGCAAGGTTGGGTTAAAAGGGACACTTAACCAATACAAGATGAATGGGCAGGGTTAAGTAATAAGAAATACTTAACTAATATAACTTGGTTTGTGATAGGGTTAAGTCAACATGGACTACTGATAACACTTACCCAGTTTAATATGACAAAGGAGTGGGTTAAGCTAACTTGAATTGACTAATGACACTTAGCCAATCCAACTTGACGAGAAAGAGGGCTAAGTAGTAAACCTTAGTTAAGAAACAATCGAGAACGGGAGCTAAGTTGAAATCCCCGGTTAAAGAAACTAAGTGATAAACCTTAGTTAACAAGATTTATGGGAAAAGAAACTAAGTGGTAAACCATAGTTGAGAACAACTAAGTAATAATTCTTAGTCAAGAAAACTGAGCCGGTCCATAATAGATAAATAACCCGATATGGTAGATCATCGCTTAACAAGTACACAAGGAGGAGCAACGTTTATCTGATTTCGAAAAAGGCTCCAGCGGACCGGGTTTAGAAGAACGTAGCTTCGGGGGACGTGAGGGTACTCATGGTATCTCTCTGTGAGGTTGCAGATGATCCGCCTGGGTTCACAGAAGTTAAGGTCTGCGGTAGAAGAACCAAGGGTATGCCTTGGTTGCAGTATGAGCAACCTAAAGGCTAGGGTGGATCAGTGTGGGTCGGCGATGCTTAGTTTAGCCTTGTGATAGCACGTCGTCGACTACCTACCATCTTCAGTCAATCGTAGTACGCATGCGGAAAGGCAGAGAACTCCCAACAGACCATATGCTTGCTATATAGTTATGGGTGAGGCTGGCCAATAGGAAAGTAGGGCATAGGTGGCAGGAGTACAGTTCTCGTGCTTGATTTTCTTGGATTGCCTTTCAATAGTTGAGGGTGGGGTCAGGTGGGACCATAGCCAATGGAAAAACAGACCTTAGCATCTGCATCGGCAGATATCTGAAAGCTCCCGACCGAGTTCCGTGTTTCTAGAATAGCCCTGCCACGGGACTCGGGTCACACATTTCAGGACATGTGCATCTAGACAGCGATAAACGATCCGTGACACATACGTGGGGAAAGTCTAGGAACATATACCACTCTAGGTAGTGACCTAGACTAGGGGAATCGTTCGAAAGGTAGCATAATCCCTAGTTGGACCTAGGTAGCATAAATCCTGAATCCGAGAAGTATTAGATAAGTCGCATAAACCCTAGTTGAATCTAGGAAGCGCTCGATAAGAAAACCCTAGATTAAATCTAATTAATAAATAATAGATGTACACCTAAAGGCAACCGCAATTACAGGGATTGGGATCACGGTATCATCTTTATACAGATTACTAGTCGGGATACTAGTTAGGTGGTGCAGAGATATAGAATGGTGTGTGATAGTATATTCAGTTTAAACTGTCTTGCTTTGGTTTATATTAGCCTGTTATTCTGGTACTGTCCCATTTTTCAGTTTATGCCTGTCATGTCCTTTTCCTTATTCATATACCGAAGCACCACTAGACTTACCAGGCTTTATGTCTGACTATATGTTTTCTTTCGTCTTCTTTTCTTCCATTCCCCCCTCCCCCCAGGTAGTCAGGGAGGGAATAGCTCAGATTTGTATGGACCTGTTACTCTTTCCAAGCTTGAAGACTCTTTGATGTGCTGCTTTGGACTCTCTTTTCCACTGATATGGCTGGATAATGTTTTTTAGGGAATATCATTGTATATTTATGCTTCTTTATTTTGTTAAACAAGATAGATACTTTGTTGTTGGAAAACAGTCTTTGTACAAGCTGTTTATAAATGAAATAAAGTTATATTCACTTTTCCGCTGCTTTATTTATCTGCCTTGTAATTTATCTACATCTTTTACCTATAATACTTCACAGAAATTAGTGCATTCCCTTTGTGAGTGACACTAACGGATGTGGGGTGTTACACAAAATAAGGAAATATGAATATATATATATATATAGATATATATATGATTGATGATTGATTGATAGAATTTCCATCTGGAGATAATATCGTTGTTTGCACACGTGTTTTTCTTTGATAGTTAACTCACCAACTATCGAAGTTTTTGACCATTTTAACGTTATTAATATGGAGAGACCGGTTGGATTATTATCCAAAGAACCACTCTGTATTGGCATAAGCATTGCGAATCATATATGCTAAAGATAATTGAAGACGAAGTAAAGTGCAAGGGCTATTGTATAAGTCTTAGATAACAGTGCCTAAGATGGATGTACTGAATAGTGCCTTCGGTTCATCCTGTTCTTGTTAGACTTGTATGGATGAATGTCTAACAGGGTATTTCCAGAAAGATCACGTTCATCGATTTCTTCAACCGTACCAAGAGTGGAAGCGCAGAAGGAAACTTCTTTAGCTAACACGTAATGTACTGTTGTAGACGTCAATTAGTGATTTTCGATGGATCTGACAATGTGGCATTCGAAGTGAATCTGATGTGATGATAAAGCGTAACCTCAAGCCTCATCAACCGGGAAATGACAAAAATCGGGCAGGCAGCATGACTATGTAGGTCGCACCTATTAGGGTGTATAATCACCTGATCTAGAGTTTTCATTTACTTCTAAAAATCTATTGTTGATGATGTCCCATTCGGGAAACGGTTGCTGATCCCAACCGTTGGTGATATACATTCGATACACTCAAGCAAAATGAGTGGTCGGTCATGTGTGGCCGGGTTGCAAGATGTTCTTGTTGAACCTAGTGTATTCCTTTCTAGAGGTACACTAGCGAAAGGTGGTTCCATACCTTGTCATAGTTGGAAATCCATTACCCAATACGTGCTTGTGGTTTTGATTGTATACTATATATGTAGAACGTGAGATGAAAGCGTTTCTGCTAGATCATTATTATATTGTGGTTGATAGACATTATTATAATATCAAAAGGTTTTGATATAAAGATATTTTGGATTCTCATAAGGGAAAAACCCGTTCCGTTATATGGCGTGATCTTATGAGATATCGTTTAATGGCTCAAACTATTTTAAACTGTTTTACTCATACCAGTCCCATGACTGACCCGGAGTTTATTTTGTTTTCACTAAGCTCTTGGGTGCCCAATTTTGTACGGGCAGTCAAGTAGTCAGGATTTACAGATATACTGGAAGAGCTGGAGTAGTAGGCTTCAGGATCATATAGTTATAGTTTATTTCCGCTGTGTTGTAAGTGTTGTACTTTGATAATGATGTATATTCAAGTACAGATATATATATTTCAAGTTATGTTATATATATTATATGTTATTCGTTCCGCTGTGAGGTTCGTGTTACTCTGATATTGTGTTCTTCTTCTTCTTCTATTCTAAGTTTCTATCTTATCTATTCTCACCCTCTAATTTCTTTCATTAACATTCTGGTATTTTTCGACGTTTGGTTAGTCATCATTGAGTTTATGGAGATAACCAAAGTCGACAAAATCTGGGTCGTTATAATGTCTTTGAGTTGATTCCTCGTTGTTTGCATACATATGGCTCGGGATCTGGCTCTAGACGACATAGCATTACCCCTCATGCTGAGGGTAGTGGCGGACAGCGAACTCGACCGGTTGTATTTTTGAAGCCTAAGGTCGACAGGGCGTAAGTATAAAAATTAGCAGAATAACAATTTTAATGTTTTTTTTACATAATATAACTATAATTTATAAAGTTCTAATTTATATTTAACGCAGGGGATTTGAGCTGGAGCCGTCTCAGATTGTGTTAGATATCTCTAAGGAAGCGTATATGGCCAGAATGAGCGATTTGTGGCCTAAGTGGAGTAGAGTCCCAGCAGACGTCAAAGAGACTATCTGGCTAGATTTTCTGGTACATTTATACCACTTAGTATGTCAAAGAGACTAATTAATTAAACACAAATAAATGAGATTAGTGAGATTTTCTTATTATACAGGGAGCAGTAGATGTGCAAGAGGATGTCATGAAGCTAGTTCTACGACACTGGAATTCAAAGGTCTCCAAGAATTATAGAGAGAAGATGAACGAGCTTAAGAAAAGGGGAAAGCAACCAAAGTGGATGGGAGATGAATTATTTGAGAAGACGGTTGCATGGTGGGACACGCCTGATTTCAAGGTAATTTTATAACGAATATAATTTATTTATTTTACCGATTTTAAGTAATTTTTCAATGTACATTTCCAGGCTGAATTAGAAAGGAACGCCGCAAATAGAAACAAAAATCCAGTAACTCATTGTGGAGAATTCAAGTCTTTCCAACATCATCGCGAGGACTTGGTAAATTTGTTAACTATTACATTTGTAAATTGATTAGTTCAGTGATTGACAATGTGGAATTAATTATTCGAATTACCAACTGCAGAAATGATTTTATGGACATTCCGTGTCATACATGGATGTTTATACTCACACCCATGCATTCAGGAAGGTAGACGAGGCTGGCAACGTCACGTATGAGTAGGATGATCAGGGAAAGGCGACACGGGCATATGTATGTGTATTTTAAGTAATACAAGCATGAATTGATTAGTTTATTAATTACTAGTTACTGTAAAATAAAATCATCGTTTTATTATTTGTAAAATGAAATTGTTTTTTGCATTATATGCAATGTTCCAAGAGGTACAAGCTCAGGCGCTTGAGGAGTCGGGCCGTAGTGAGTTGCCGCAGGAGGAGGAAGACAACTTATTTGATGCTGTTATGGAAAAACACAGCGGAGCAGGCGTTATGGATTCGGTGGCCTGACGATAATATTTGTATAACATAAATTATGTACATCTACATAAAAATTGTATGTTATAAAAACTGTATGTTCACTAATATGATTTTGTTAGTAATTCAGTTTGTATGTCACAAAATTTGCATGTTATAAAAATTGTATGTTATCATTGTTAAAATGACTTTGAAATTGTATGTTATAACAATTAATTGTAAATCAAAATTACTATTTAAAATTACTTGTATAACAAATTAGTTGTATAAAAATTGCATGTTATAAAAAAATTTTGTTCACTAATATGATTTTGTTAGTAATTCAGTTTGTATGGTATAAAAATTGCATGTTATAAAAATTGTATGTTAGCATTGTTAAATTGACTTTGAAATTGTATGTTATAACAATTACATGTAAATAAAAATTACTATTCAAAATTACTTGTATAAAAATTGCATGTTATAAAAATTGTATGTTCACTAATATGATTTTGTTAGTAGTTCAATTCGTATGTTATAAAAATTGTATGTTAGCATTGCTAAAATGAAAATTGCATGTTATAAAAATTGTATGTTAGTTATGATTGAGCATTGTTAGTGTAACAACCCGGGAAAATCAAAACCAATTTGAAATTTTTATTTTAGCAATTTTAATGAATTTTGAGTATTTAAAAATATTTATTTTAAATAATAACGACTAGAAATTTATTTTGAATAGAATTAGAACGTATAAATTTATTTAAATCAAAATTAGAATATAAATATTTATTTTTATTATAAAAGGTATCAGAAATGGCGAGGCAGTTTGAAAATTTGATTTCAAATTTCAAATGAATGTACAGGATTCAAAATAAACCGAATTTTAGAAAAACTAGAAATAAATGAATCTGTTTGAAAATATCTTTCCAACGAATCTGAAAAACCCAGATTTCATTGCAGGAATAAAATGTTATGTCTAGTTAAAAATTCAGAATAGTCGATACGGAAATGTAGCACTTAAAAATAGCGATTTTGAAAACGACCTCCGTCTTCGATGAGGCCACTTTTGTTCGATCCAGAATGTCAAATTATTGCTTGATTCCAATTTTCATAATTTTTGGAATTAATGTGTGAGCATGGCAGATTAAAACGTGTTTGGTCAATTCAATTTGAATTTAGTCGACTGAAAAATGACCGTTTTCCAAATGGTCTCCAAATTCGACGAAATTAGTTTTGTTAGGACCGTATTGTTAAAACATAGCTAGATTTATTTTTCAGGAATTTTTCGAGTCAGTATGTGGCCCCCGTAAAGTGTGCGTTTAAATTAAATACATATTGATTTATATTTTAATTTAAAGAAAAACTGAGCATAACAGCCGAATTGGGTTATGAAGCATATCCATTGTGTTCGGAATGGGGGTAATTAGCGAGGGGTAACAGTCGTTGTGTCTCGTTAGGGGTTCGAATAAAAATTCACCTTTTTGGAAAAATAAAAATAAAATAAAATATATTTTTTATATAAACTCTTTCTCCTCTTTACCCTAAATCAAAAATCATTCAGGAAAAAAAAACCAAAAAGAAGGGCTCAGCCTCATCGAGCCACGCAACAACCTCGCGCCCCTCCCCAGCGCCGCCTTTACCTTCTCCCGCTGCCCTCCTCTCTCTCCCTCCTCTTTCTTTTCTAAACTCTAGGCCGCCATCCACCTAAAACCGCAACCCCCAGTCCACCGTGGGACCGCCGCCGACCACCAGAAGGCCGTGCCCCCTTGAGTACCCCCGCGCGAGCACTAGCACCCCACTAGTCGACGACCATCCACGAGCACCACCCCACAGTCAACGCACAGAAGGTAATTTAAATTTATTTATTTATTACATTAGTTAATGTTATGAAAGCTATGATTTTTAACATATGAAAGATTTGATTTTTATGTTTAGAAAAAATACGATTTCTGGATATGAAAAGCTTTGATTTTCAATTAGAGAAAAGTTTAGATCTTTAATTAGGAAAAGATTAGATTTTTATTTAGAAAAAGATGTGATTTTTATATGAAATCTCTTTATATAAAGATTTGATTTTTATATATATAATAGTGTGATAAAGATTTGATTTTTTTTATATATAATAGATAAAGATCTGATATATATATATAATAGCGTGATAAAGATTTGACTTATATATAATAGCATGATAAAAATTGGATTTTAATATATGAAGTAGCGGTAAAAAAATTGGATTTTTATATATGAAGGAGCGATATAAAAATGTGATTTTTATCTATGTGATGTTGTTATAAAAATATGAAAGTACTTTTAAAGAGATAAAAATGAATTTTTATCGTATATATGAGTAATAAAATTATCATACTATGGAAATTATTTTTAGAAAGAGAAAAACATGATTTTTATCGTATGTATAGTATTTATAAAATAGTCATGCTATGAAATAATTATTCGATAGATGACAATATCATTTTTAACTTATGTATGTTATTTATAAAATAGACGTGCAGGATTTCTGGAAATTGTATGATTGACAATCAAAGCACGACGGAGTGGAAACCAAAGGTGGGAACCTCTCACTCTAATTTCGTTTTCTAGTTAAATATATACTAGGATGCAGATGGAGCTTAGTAGCTCCTATCACTGTCGTCCACAGACCATGGACGACTTGTTTGATTGTATTGTGTTGTGGAAATTGATTGTGTGTTTGATGTGAAATGTAAAATAAAATGTGTTGAAATAAATATTTTATCGTTAAAAATATAATTTTTAACGTGTATATGAATAAAATAAATGATCATTTACAAATCGGACGATTTGTTTATGTACACATATTTGACTTATATTGATTGGGACGATATATTTTACACACCGCCCAACTGCACAAATAATAATCAGTGTTTTTTGTTTGAAAACCCCACATGGATATTGGGATGATATTGGACATACACTAATCCCAATATTTAGTTGTATGTCAATCGATGGGTTGAAAGATTGTTGTAAGCGTTAATTATTTATATTTAATACTTATGCAGTTGTGTAATGCACTCTGGATGATGGCTGACTGTGTTTGATTATTGTTATGTACATGTGTGTATGAATCCATATAAATAAAAATATATGGTAACTGACTGTGTCTGATTCCGATTAAGAAATAATGAATATTTTAAAGTAACAAATATTTTAAAATAATATTCAGTAATGGATCAAAATATGATTTTGATGTCCGATTTGGGATGGACACGAAAATATTTAAATATATGAAGCTGTGTTGATTAGATTAACGCCATTTAGACATGAACGATATTTATATCGATTTTATTCATTTTTATAATGAATATCGTAAAGGAAGTGATTTCAAAATATAATGTTTTGAAAACATTATTATTTATATATTACTGATATGGAATATTCAGTTTTGATTTAAAATTGAATATGAAGTTGAAACCATTTTGAAAACGAATTTAAAGCAATTTATAAAATACATTTTAAATTGAAATTGATGAAATATATATTATATATACATTTAGTGGCCGGAATAGAATGCGCCGCGCTGCGACAGTTCGCGAATTTCGACCGTTGACTTCGAATGGACATTATGGGAGATCTGACAGTCGGATTCTCCTAAAACTGGACATGTTGGGTTCGTATCGAAAAAATCTTTCCAACAAATATAAGGGATTTGAAATCTAACGGTTGGATTTGGAATTATGTCCAAATCAAATTTGGAAAAGGTCGCAGTATGTGCAGTTCGATGACCGGTTTTGGAAATCGACTGTACGGGCCTTGATAAAATTATTTAAAAATATCAATAATTTGTGTAAAATTGTAATAAATGATTTGGGAAGAACTAGGATGAAAAATTCCATATTTGAAAGGATAAAAATATATTTTTATCGAAATGAACTAGTTATGAACTAGAGTTATAAATCCAATATTTTTAAATAAATAAATTGGATTTGAAATGGTTTTAAAAATAACCAAAATTTCCAATATATGAATTATCATTGGAATATATCGATATTGGATTCCGTGATTATACAGATATTGTGGAGGAATTTGGAGGATATACATATTGTTATTTCCAATACGATA
Organism: Allium sativum; assembly: GCA_030737875.1. Lineage (NCBI taxonomy): Eukaryota > Viridiplantae > Streptophyta > Magnoliopsida > Asparagales > Amaryllidaceae > Allium > Allium sativum. Next base: position 615,248,588 of record CM060926.1, read on the forward strand.
TTTGTTGATTTCAGAATTTGATATTGAATATAAGCCGATATAATTTCTATTCAGAGCCTTGTATTTAATATTGAATTAGATTTTGGGTTTGATGTGAAATGTGTTTCAAATGACACTGTTCTTAAACCTAGTTGAGAATAGAATAAATCTTTTAAATAAGATTACTGGAATTTCCAGTTATATTTGTAACTGGAATAAAATGGAATATGAATTGGGTTCATTGTGAACTGTGTTTTAAATGACATTCACTCTTTAACCCGATTTACAGTGAAATGCAATTTGGAATTTATAAATCTTTTATTAAGATTTAATGGAAATTTCCAAAGAAAAGTTTTCCTACTTAATAAAATAAATTGGAATGGAATGGAATTCGATTTGGTAATAATCGATGTGAACTTCTATGGAGGAAGACCATTACTATATATGGAATTTAAAAGGCTTTTTCGTTATTCCATTTATATTATTGGTTGGATACGGAAGTTTATATCGATATGTTTTCCGTGAAGATTCTATAATTAATGGAATGTGATTTTTAGTTTATCGTGAACTGTGTTTTAAATGACATTAGTTCTTTAACCCAGTTAAAGATAGGATTAATTTCTTAACTTTGAATAATCATTAAGCAATGAGTTTTGAGATTAAAACTGAATTACAGTTTTAATGAATCTTTAATTAGATTGTAAGGTGAATGATATAATTGAATTTATTGAATTCATGAAATGATCGAGAATGGAGTATCACTAATTTTGCTCCAAGCGATAGTTAAATCTTTAATTAGATTTGAACGCGAAATGGTAAATGATTTTACCGATAACACCATGGTGTTAGATATGGAGTATTACCAGTTTTGCTCCATGGAATGAATAGGTTGTGATTGGGAAATAAAATAAATGATTACTTTGGTAAGGATCGCTAATCCCGACTAGTTTGGATAAACCTTAATTTGATTTGAACGATATCCAAAGGAAGATTAAAGAATAAATTTCAAAAAATTTATCTTTGATAAAATTAATGGGAACATATCCCTAAAGATGTGAATATTTGAATAAAAGAATATACTGAATTGGAATGAGGCATATGCTGTGTTTTTATAGCACTTGTTTATTATATATGCAAGTTATTAGGGAAGGCATAGTTTATACCCATTCTGAATAACTGATTCGATGATAAGTCGACGATGAAGACGGTGGTTGAAAACCGGAGGTCTTCGCATCGTTTGGATGATTACTGATGTCTTGATTGGGTTGTACACCCAAGACGAGGTAATAAGTGGTGATCGTCCAGACGTACTTAGAGATCGACCAGTCATGCGAGGACCTCTCTCCTGTATTGGACATATGGGACGAGGAATAAGGTGCCTCCGGTTTCGTTCAGACCCAGAACGAACTAGTAAATGGATGTGTGTCTGACATTGGAATTTATTCTGTGTTGATTGATTTCTATTAAATATATATATCTGTTTGGCGGTGGAGAATTTATTCTCTTGCTTAACGCCCTTCTCTGAGAAGTACGAGCTCAGAGGTTATATATCGATAGACATCAGTCGCATGGTGTGAATTGCCAGTGTGGCATGCTGAGATGCAAAGTATTAAGGATTCTATTGAAAGCAAAGTCTTATGGTTGATGATCAAAGAACGACTTTAATATAGCATAGCTTTGTGTTTAGCATTAATTCGCGAGCCTCACACCCTGGTGTGAACCAGAAACGGGAGAAGACTTCAGGGAGGGCATGTGTTTCCTTCTAGCTAGGAGTGGTGTCTAGGTTTTGCAAGCCCAGGCGTTTTACTTATGTGGATGATGGATAGCAAGGCACCTCGGTTATATCGGTCACTGCGGTGCCGATGGATGGTTTGGTCGATATATGACCAGTTTACGCACGGGGAAACATATTGTTCATGCATTATAATCCACTTCGCGTGGACCGGCCCTGACGATCTAGGTGCAGTTGCGACTATTCCTGTGGTACGGGCTAGAGTGTCTCAATGCGGGAAGGGCGGTCCCTTGCCTTGGTTCACAGATGGAAATCCAAATTCCAATACGTGACATTTCGGTTTTGATTGTAGAGCCTAGTATTGGCGACATGATAGATGGAACCCATGCCATTTATGATTGATACATTTATATTTGAAGTTGTTTTATACACTCTGCACTTATAATAGTATCAAAATGATTTGTTTTAAACGTACCAAACATGTTTGGCTATTATAAGGGAAAACCCTATCCTCCGGCTTGCCTTGCATTGTGTGATGAGACTTGGGTCTTATAATAGCTTCATTTTTTCAAAAAGCATTGCGCTGTTTTGTTGTATGCACTGGTATTCTTGGGAGGAAACCCTTTCCGTGTTATACGGCGTGGTCCCTTGATATATCTGATTTTAAAGTAAAGTTCTAAATAACTGTTTTAGTTCTCACACCAGTCACAAGACTAACCTGGATTTTATTGTTTTCACTTAAACTCTGGGTTCCCCTATTTCCACACGGGCAGCTAGTAGTTTCGGTTTTGTAGATTTATATTCACAGGATCCTGGTTTACAGCTGGAATGATATTCGGAAAGCTCTGTATTCGTGTTTCTCTTACAATTAGCATTGTATGTTAGCATTGTTAGCATTATATGTTCACTAATATGATACTTATATTTGCAGATTCGATAAGACAAGAAGGCACAAGATAAGGAAGAAATTAAGGAGTTGCGATTGTTGATTCAGCAGCTGTAGGACCAGAATCACGTGCAGGGTATGAAAATTGAGCAGCTGAATCAAAAGGTTACAGAGTACGTGCATAATCATGGTGAGTTTCCTTCATCGTCCGCCTTTGGAGATTATAGCGAGATGCAGCTTGAGGTATGTGTTTTGATGCTCGATTGGGAGTTGTGTTTTGTTTTGATGTATGACGAGACAAGTTTGGTTGTGTTTCGATGGTTTGTATATATTGGTACGCTATTTTGACACGTTTGGATGGGTTTTTTTTATGTTTGTATATGTTGGTATGCTTTGTAGACATGCTTGGATGATTTTTTGGATGTGTAGATAGTTTTTGTTGCATATATTGATGTTTATGCGTTCTATTTGGGTTGCTTGTGTTGTTTGTGATATATATGTGTCGAATATATGTTGAATTGGTTGGAAATGGAACTCGAATAGAAATGAAATGAGTTGGGGAGGCTGGAAGCTAGCTTGCTTCCCATTATATAAGAAAATACCCAATATTTCCAATGGCTATCAACGGTTTCCAACGGCAATATGGACATTGTTTTCAAACAGTTTCCAACGGTATTTACTGTTGGAAGTAATTGGAACAGCCGTTGGAAACAATCCGTTAGGTGCGATGGAAGCCATTGGAAGTCGTGAACACTATTCCAACGGCTTCCAACGGCCGCCAATGGCTAACAGCCATTGGAATAGTCACAAGTTCTTGTAGTGAAATAATATTTATATATTATTTGATTTGATTGTTTTGCATACGATATTGACAACATATTGATTTTGCATAATATAGAATTACCTTCTGTGTTAAAAAACCATATATATTTAATTTACATCTCATACAAAAGCATGCTATTAAGTCAAATCAAAATGCGATGACAGTATCATTTCCGATATTTTCACTATATTTAATGGCAAAAATGTTGATCATGTTGTCTGTTGAAAGTGCTATTAGTGATAATCTGTTTCAATTGACATGATACACAAAGTATAGTGCTGATGCAACAACGCTTGAGCTGAAGAATACAAGAATCTGTTAGGATTGTGTAACATCCGTGATTTTTGACCATTCAAATCGAAAATGAGCCTCAATGTCAACTTAAACAGATCAAAAATATAGATAGTTATTGGGATTTATGTAAGAAAAAGAGAAGAAAGAAGGAAAGAAAACATAGAACCTCACAACGGCAGGACAAAAAATAATAAATAAATAACAGTTCATGAAGTTGTTAAAACATACATTTGACTTTATTTTACAACAATTATTAGAGTTAAATATCATAAACATACCAATATTTGCAGCGGAATGATAATAATAAATATTCCTGTTGAGCTCCATCTTCATCTCCATAATGATATCTTCAATACTGAAAAACTCAGGCTGACCCGAGAACAAATGAAAAGACAAAAATACTCGGATCAGAACTAAAATATTATCATATTAGTTAAATCAAATTAATGCGATAATATGAGTGCAATAACTTAAGAGATGTTACGGGAATTTCCATCTCCTAAGGATCCGTTAAACTAGATACTATATAATATAATACGCTATTTTAATAGTGTTTATGGTTAAATATAAAATATTAAAATAGCATAAGCGGTATTACCGTTATTACCCTTACACCGTTTATAATACCATAGTCTATACAGATACCGTAAAGTCCACCATAATCCAGTGGCTATCAGAGGGCACTCCATAGGTATGGTACAAATCAAAGTCGTAGGGTGCTCGATCAGGATAATATGGCAAGGCACACGAGGAATGCCCAAAGTAGGAATATACTAGTTGCACGCCCGAACTGGTGGTAACGCATAGCCGCGCCTACCACCCACCTCGAACAACACTCCAAAATCACGAATGCGCACCAAATCAATCAGACCAAGGGACGATAGTAATAAAGGTAGAAGTGTTGCCGATTGAGGTAGCTAACCCCACTTGGTCTGGTATAGCCCTATTTTAGTCATTTTAATTATGACCCGAAGGTCAAGGACATCCATCATCGTTCTCTTTCTTCAAATCTATTAATCCCCTCCAAATCCATCCTTCTTCATAATGGAAATCCACCGCGTACACGGTTGTTAAAGTGGTTTTCAGTATTGGCAGAGAGTATGTGATCGACGCTAATCTATGAATCAGAAAAGTCAATCAGTATGATAATAACCGATCCGGTCTCTTTAACAACCAATCGTTCACATTTTTCACGCCAGTCGGTTCTTTTACATTTCAAAGGGGTTTTACTTCATGTCAAAATATCATATTTTCTTAAAATCATTTCAATATTCAAGATAGAATATTATTCATAATAAAATCTATATTTAAACAAAGTTAAAATCTTGAAATGATTCCAATATTAAAATAATTTGAATATTTAAAATAGTTTAAAACTGTCAAGACCCGTAACATCCCCATGAAGGAAAGAGCGGATACTTTGAGGACAAGACGAATCCGAGAGCAAACAGAGGAACATTTCATTGCTTATTACAACAATTCATCAGAATACAAGAATATACAGAGTATTAAGAAATAATATACATTATAAAATATTAGAGATTTCAATACATTACATAGCAGCGGAAAATAATACAATACACAACTAGAAGTAATACACGGATACAGAGCTTTCTGCGTATCGTTCCAGCTGTAAATCAGGATCCTGTAAATATAAATCTGCAAAACCAAAACTACTAGGTGCCCGTGCGGAAAATAGGCGCACCCAGAGTTTAGGTTAAAACAATAAACTCCAGGTCAGTCATGTGAATGGTGTGAGAACTAAAACAGTTATTTAAAGCTTTACTTTAAATCTGATATATCAAGGGACCACGCCGTATAACACGAAACGGGTCTCCTCCCAAGAATACCGGTGCATATAACAAAACAACGCAATGCTTTTTGGAAAAATGAAGTTATTATAAGACCCAGGTCCCATCACACAATGCAACACAAGCCGGAGGATAGGGTTTTCCCTTATAATAGCCAAATATGCTTGGTAGGTAAAAAACAAATCATTTGATACTATTATAAGTGTATAGTGTCAAAACAATTTTAATCATAAATATCAATCGTAGACGGCATGGGTACCATATATCATGTCGTCATACTAGGCTCTACAATCAAAACCGCAAAGTCACATATTGGAAGTTGGGTTTCCATCTGTGAATCGAGGCAAAAGATAGTCCTCTACCGATTCCAGATGCTCTAGCCAGTGTCTCAGGATCAGAGCTCGAGTGACCCTTAAGAGCCACAGGGCTGGTCCACCGATGCGGATTAAAATGCCTGAACACTGCGTTTCCACGCCCTTTGGGGCGTCAATGAGCCAAATGACTCCATCGGCTCCACACAGTCACCGTTATATCCGAGGCTCCTCGCAACAGCAACAACCACACAAGTGGAAATAATATAAATGTCAGGGCTGGTAGGTCACTGACACCGCCCCAGCTAGAAAGAAACGCATGCCCTCCCTGGATCCTTCTCTCATTTCTGGTTCACAACCGGGGTGTGAGGCTCGCGAATCAACGCTACACAAAGCTATGCCACACAGGCCGTGCTTTGATCATCAACCATAAGACACTGCTTTTCAACAAAAGCCTTGATCATTTGCCACTTAGGCATGCCACATAGGCAATTCACTCCACGCGATTGATATCCATCAATATATAACCCCCAAGCACGTACGTCTCAGAGAAGGACATTAAGAAAGAGAATAAATTCTCCACCGCCAAACAGATATATATTTAATAGAAATCAATTACACAGAATAAAATCCAATGTCTGACACACAGTCCATTTACAAGTTCGTTCTGGGTCTGAACGAAACGAGAGGCACCTTGTACCTCGCATATCCATCGATCTCCAAGTACGTCTGGACGATCACCAACTGTTTCCCTCCTCTTGGGCGTACATCCAAATCAAGATCATCAGTAATCACCCAAACGATGTGAAGACCTCCAGTCTTCGACCACCGTCTTCATCCTCGACACCACGTCGAATCAGTTATTCAAAATGGGATAAACCCGGTCTTTCTGAATAACTCGGGTATATAATAAACAAGTGTTACACAAACACAACATACGCCTCATTTCAATTCAGAATATTCTTTTGTTCAAATATTTTAACACTTTTGGAAAGGTTCCCATTAATTTTATCAAAGATAAATTCTTTAAATTTATTCTTTAATCTCCTTTTGAATATCAATTCAAATTAGTCGGGATTAGCGAACCACACCGAAGTAATCATATATTTTATTTCCCAATCCCAACCTATTCATCCCATGAAGTAAAACTGGTAATACTTTATATCTAACACCACTGTGTTATCGGTAAATTCAGTTACCATTTCACGTTCAAATCTAATTAAAGATTTAACTATCGCCTGGAGCAAAACTGGTGATACCCCATTCTCGATCATTTCAATCTAATTAAAGATTCATTAAAACTCCACTTAGTTTTAATCTTCCCAAAAATAAATATCCTGTCTTTAACTGGGTTAAAGAACCAATGTCATCTAAAACCCGGTTCACGATAAACCCAAAATCACATTCCATTAATTATCGGGTTAAAGAACAAGTGTTATTTAAAACACCGTTCACGATAAACCCAAAAATCAATTCCAATTCAATTCCAATTAAATACCATTTAATTGGTATACTTAATTAAATCTAAATAAAAAGATTTAACCTTTTTCCCAACTGGGTTTTAAGGACAGTGTTAATGAAGACACCATTCATGAAAAACCCAAGTCACATTTGATATTAAATACAAGGCTCTGAATGAAAATATATCGACTTATATTCAATATCAAATTCTACGATCAACAAATATCATATTGGAAATAACGATATATCTTTTAAATTCCCATAACAGTATCTGTTTCATCACGAAATCCAACATCGAAATATTCCAAAGACAATTTCGATTCAAACCCATTCCAATTCAATTATTGGAAATTCTGGTTACTTTTAATACCATTTCAAATCCACTTTATTTATTTTAAAAATAAATAGAATTATAATTCTAGTACAAAACTAGTTCATTTCGATAAAAATCTATTTTTATCTTTTCAAATATGGAGTTTTTCTTCACAAATCATTTCTTATGATTTTACACAAATTATTACTATTTTTAATAATTTTATCAATGCCCGTACAATCGATTTCCATCATAGGCCATCGAACTGCACTTACAGCGACCTTTTCCAAATTTGATTTGGACATAATTCCAAATCCAACCGTTAGATTTCTAATTTCTAATATTCGTTAGAAAGCTCTTTTCGATATGAACCCAACGGTTCCGGTTTAGGAGAATCTGATGGTCGGATCTCCCGTAATATCCATTCAAAGTCAATGGTCGAAATTCGCGAACTGCCGCAGCGCGCCGCGTTCTGTTCAAGCCATTATATATATATCGTTGATTTCCTTTTAAAATGTATTTTATAAATCGTTTTAAATTCCTTTTTGAAATAATTTCAACTTCATATTCAATTTCTAATCAAAATTGAATATTCTACATTATCGATATACAAATGATAATATTTTCAAAATGTTATATTTTGAAATCACTTCTTTTTCTATATTCATTACAAAAATGAATATAATCGATAAAAATATCGTTCGCGTCAAAATGGCGCATATCTAATCAACACGGCTTTATATCTTTCAATAACTTCGTTATTCTATTCAACAAATGAATATTTTCTTCAACACATGAATATATATTTTTATTCAACACAAGAATATTTATTTTATTCAACACATGAATATATATTTTTATTCAACACATGAATTTATATTCTATTTCAACACGTGAATTTATATTTCTATTCAACACATGAATATTTATTTTTATTCAACACATGAATATTTATTTTATTCAACACATGAATATACATTTTTTATTTTCCAAATTGGAATAAGGCCCAATCAATTAACATATAACGTTAATTATATGGATTCCCTACAACACATGTATATAGTAGCAACAATAAATCATCAACCATCATCCACGGTGCACCACACAATTGCATAAGCATTAAATATAAATCATTGACGCTTACACAGTATGTCAACCCATCGATTGACATACAACTAAACAATCGGGATTAGTGTACGTCAAATATCATCCCAATACCCGTATGGGGTTTCAAATCAACAAACACACATTTTTATTTGTGCAGTTGGGCGACGTGTAAAATTTATCATCTCAATCAATATTAGTCAAATGGGTGTACATAAACAAATCATCCGATTTGTTTATAAATATTTATTTTATATTCACGTTAAAAATTATATTTTTAACTATAAAATATTTTATTTCATTCCACATCACACAATCAAATTTCACAACATAGCAATCAAACAAACAAGTCATCCATGATCTGTGGACGACGGGTGTCGGGTGCTACTAAACACCGTCTGCATCCTAGTATATATTTCAAACTAGAAATAAAAAAAAGTGAGGAGTTCTCACCAAGAGCTAAACCAATTCACCACTACTCTTCATATGTAGAAGTCTTCGTCGTTCTCGCCTTTTGTCACTTTCGTTGCCCGTAGCCACTACATATATAAAAATAGCATTTTTATATTGTTGCTATGTATACAAAAATCACATTTTTTTTATTTCAACAGATATACAATAAAATTCAGATTTTTAGTTTACTACATAAATAAAGATATGATTTGATTTTGAAAATACGACTCATTTTCAATTGATACAACAAAAAGTGGGGGAAAAAGTTGGTGGAATTTTTTTTATTTTTTCTTGGGCGTGTTAGACGAAGCTGGAGGTTGATTTTGAAAATAAAACAAAACAAAATTAAAACTGTGATTTGATTCAGAACAGATCTAACTGAACCGACGATCAGATCACAATTTCAATGGAAAAGAAATAAAACTATGAATAAGATTTGAATCTAATCAAATCCAATTTGACCTAAGAAAATAATAAAAGCAGAAATTGAAATTGCAGAAATTGAAATAACAAACAAGAATTAAAATTAGGATTTCCGCTGAATCTAATCAGACGGTAAATCACTAAAGCAAATAAGTGCAAAATACAAATAGTGTTCTACCGAATCTAATCGTATAGACAACACTAGTTGCTAAGAAAACAAAAAAAAATGCAGAAAATAAAAGAGAAAGAAGAACTTTTATTAGAACAATGGAATAAGAGATGAGATGAGATGGTGGCTACAAGGTTATTACAAGGGTATATATAGGGTAGATAGCCAAACCCTAACCCTAATGGTAAATGGGCCTGGTCATTACACCACTAATTAGTTACAATGAGAAACATAAATGGGCCTTAGATAAATAAAGCAAATTTGGGCCTTTTCTCTTTTTCCTCTTGCTTCCTTGACATTTCTTCATTGATTTGTGATGTTCAAAGCCTTTTTATCAATCCTTTTCTTGTCCAACAGCAACTAGATGTGAGATCTTCATCTACAATTCTTCAAACTGCAAATACACAGCAAATTGATCTCTATTTCTTTACATTTCTGGTTGCATGCGGGCTGGGTTGGAATATCTGTAAAATTAACAAAACAATACCCAAGTATTATTCATTTATATACAAAAGATAAGAAATAAAGGCATAAAATAAACACATTTCTATGTTAATCAAATACCCCCACACTTATCTTTTACTCGTCCTCGAGTAAAACAAGAAATGAAAAACTAACTAGATGGGTCACACTTTCGTAGGAAACACGATTGCATTGAGCATATGCAACAAGCCGTTAAACCTCTAGGTGTCCCTAGTAGGACGAGTGGTGTCTCGTGAGGGTTTTCAGCGGATACTACCCACAAAATCCAAATGCAGTATGCTATGATTCTAATGAAACAACATGAATGCAATGGACATATGACATATGCAAATAAAAACGAAAAAAATGAAAACATGACTTGTTTCAGGAAAGTGGTACAACAAATTAAGTTAACAATTTCTAGTCAGTTGATTTTATTTTAGATACCTCGACTTGTCACAAATTTTCAATATAAATCAAGTTTTCAAATGTTAAATTCCAGTTTGGCCAGTTAGTTTGGTCGATAACATAGTGCAGTCATGAAATAAATTCTTAGTTGCTTGGCATAGTTTGCAAAGTGGTATTTTAATTTTCTCATGTATGGCTAGTCAAATCAATAAGGTCAAGAAGTGTTTGGGTATCATCGCTTATTCTTTATTCTATAAAATTTTAAGATTTATGATTAAGTATATACACCTAACTAAAAAGACCAAGGTTTACCCCCCATGCACTGCCTCGCGGCCTAACGGAGAGTAGGTAAAGAGCTTGGCGGATTGTGCAGGCCGACTTTGACTTTGTCAACAACGTGTCGGTAATCCTTAGGTGTCCAATCTCATAAAATGAGACCAAGATATTCCAACTTTGACTTTGTCAACAACGTGTCGGATAGAGCTTGGCGGGTTTGCACACCAACGCTCGATATACAAGCAATGTTGGATACCCTTGGAATACTATTATTATTATTATCGAAAATATAAGCACAAAAGAGAGTTACGCGAATTCAACTTAACACAACTTAGTTTAAAGATTTGAAAAGCCAATATAAGTGTTTTAAGTCCTCCACTTATTTAAACAAAGTCTACAATATAGAATAGATTTCATGGCCATCACCTAAGAATCTCCCTATGTACCGGTTACACTATTATCCCTCAAAATTAAACTTTTCATTATATTTCTTATTCGATCTAAGTTGAGAGAGAAAAATACTATCAACTGGCTAAAAATTGTAAACTTATTTTGTTGTATCAATTGAAAATGAGTCGTATTTTCCAAAAAAAAAAATCAACTATTTTTCTGTTTCAGGAAACAAATCCGAGTTTACTTCTTCGGTGCAGATCAGATGGTTTTCGAATCGAACTTTCCCCTTTTTTTTGAATTGGGGTCGTTCGAATTGGGTATGAAGTAGGTTGATTGCGGTATTCGGTTCGATATCGGTGCTTGCGAGTGGTGGCTATTCAGGCGCACGATTTCAGGTATGGGTCCGAATACAATTTTTAATGGTTCAATTTGGGTGATTCGGATTGTGAAGCTTGGGTGTGGATCACATTGATCAGGGGACGATTTGTGAATCAGCTTCTTGTTTTGGGTCTTTGGGTTTTGTGATTGAATTGGACGTTGTTGGGTATGCGGTTTAGGATTTGAGAAGAGGACGAAGGGTATTTATTGGACTATAGCTGATGGCTTCAATGTCAATTTAGTGGTGGGTGTTGACAAACAGAGATGGTAGATTTGTGGTGTTATTGGCAGAAAGAATGTGATGTAGTTGATGGTGTATGATTAGTGATTGCTGTCTTGGTGTGGCAATGGTCTGAAGTTTGCAATTGATGAGGTTTGTACAAAGGTGGACAGTTGATGCTTGTGACTGGGAATGGTGGACAAGGTGGATGTAATGGATTTTGTAAAGAGAAAGACTGGGTGGTGATTTTTGAATGCAACGACGTGAAAATGGTTGTGCGTTTTTTTTTTCAATGAAGGGTATGTGGTTTCCGAGATGAGCGGTGGAAGATGTATTTGATTTTCAGTGAATATAACGAAGATGATAGAATGAATTGATTTTGTGGGCGTAGTGGATGTTTGAGGGTGGTCTGTGGTGTTTGTATTTGGCAGAACTTAGAAGCCAGAAGAACCAATGAAAGGAAACAGAAGAAGAAAAGGGAAAACAAATAATTTTGGCTTTTTTTTTTTAGACTTGGAAAAGAAGAAAGGATGTATAAGATTAGAAAGAAAATGGAAGGAAGGAAATTTGACAGTGCAAGAAATTGAAAGAACAAATAGCAAAAACTTTTTTTTTTTGTAAAGAAGGAGATTGAGAAATAAAAAGGAAAGAAATCAAATAAAAACTAGGATGGGATTTATTTTTCCTCTTTTTTTTTTTTTTTAAAAAAAAAGAAGAACTATTTTTTTATGGACTTGCAAATAAAAGAAAAGCTATGTACTGAAATTAGGAAAGACGGTGAAAGAAAGAAAGGAATAGAAGGGAAGAAATTAAAGAAAATTTGGCAAGAATTCTTTTTCTCTTGGCTTAGAGATTATAGTATCAATACTTATACCAAATCCACTAAACAAGATTTTTTTATATGAAGAATAAAACAAGAAAAAAAATAAAAAAATAAAAACTAGCACGAATCAGAAACTAAATAAATAATAAAACTTAACAGTTGCCTCCCCGGCAACGGCGCCAAAAACTTGATCGACGCTAATCTATGAATCAAAAAAGCGCGACATTTGTAATAAATTCTGCAAGCATACAGGTGTGTAGCATACAGGTCGAACACAGGGAGGAAAGTTAAATTTTATTATTTATATGTTTCGTGGGCGTGTTAGACAAAACTGGAGGTTGATTTTGAAAATAAAACAAAACAAAAATAAAACTGTGATTTGATTCAGAACAGATCTAACTGAACCGACGATCAGATCACAATTTCAATGGAAAAGAAATAAAACTATGAAATAGATTTGAATCTAATCAAATCCAATTTGACCTAAGAAAATAATAAAAGCAGAAATTGAAATTGTAGAAATTGAAATAACAAACAAGAATTAAAATTAGGATTTCCGCTGAATCTAATCAGACGGTAAATCACTAAAGCAAATAAGTGCAAAATACAAATAGTGTTCTACCGAATCTAATCGTATAGACAACACTAGTTGCTAAGAAAACAAAAAAAAATGCAGAAAATAAAAGAGAAAGAAGAACTTTTATTAGAACAATGGAATAAGAGATGAGATGAGATGGTGGCTACAAGGTTATTACAAGGGTATATATAGGGTAGATAGCCAAACCCTAACCCTAACCCTAATGGTAAATGGGCCTGGTCATTACACCACTAATTAGTTACAATGAGAAACATAAATGGGCCTTAGATAAATAAAGCAAATTTGGGCCTTTTCTCTTTTTCCTCTTGCTTCCTTGACATTTCTTCATTGATTTGTGATGTTCAAAGCCTTTTTATCAATCCTTTTCTTGTCCAACAGCAACTAGATGTGAGATCTTCATCTACAATTCTTTAAACTGCAAATACACAGCAAATTGATCTCTATTTCTTTACATTTCTGGTTGCATGCGGGCTGGGTTGGAATATCTGTAAAATTAACAAAACAATACCCAAGTAATATTCATTTATATACAAAAGATAAGAAATAAGGGCATAAAATAAACACATTTCTATGTCAATCAATATTGTTGCTATGTATACAAAAATCACATTTTTTTTATTTCAACAGATATACAATAAAATTCAGATTTTTAGTTTACTACATAAATAAAGATCAAATTTTTACTATCTATATAATATAAAAATCATATTTTTATTCATATAAAAATCTTTACTTTATGCATATAAAAATCTAAACTTTCTTTATATAAAAATATTAACTTTCCTCATATAAAAATCATGCCTTTAACATCATAAAAATCGAAGCTTTTAACATCATAAAAATCACGTCTTTTATGTAGATAAAAATATATGCTTTCATACTTCAAAAATATGATCTTTTCCCTTTAAAAATCTAAACTCTTTCCAAATGAAAATCTACTTTTCATGATCATAATAATCTCATTTTTGTCAACATGAAAAATCTAATTTTTCTCTAAATCAAAATCTTTTAACTAATAAAAATTAAATCTTTAATTTATATTCTCTATTAATAAAACTAATCTTTACATTTCTAAAAAAAATGATTTTGTTTTAAACTAATTATGTAGAAACTAAATAAATTAATTAAATAAAACAAAAAAAACTTATTGTCTATCGTCTAGGAGGGCTGGAGCGTCGCTGCGGCGCCAGAGGATCTCACGAGGCAGAGGGGGCTCGGATTTGGGTGGTGCGGCGTTGGAGTTTGGCTGTGGAGTGGGGTTCGCGGTCGATTTCTGAAACGACGGGGGGAGGGGGCTCGAGCTGTTGAGGAGGGGAGGAGGAAGAGCATCGCGAGGGGGAGGAGGCTTTGGTGGTGGGCGACACTGCGCCTGGCGACGGCGGCAACGGTTATGGGGGAGGCGCGAACCCCCCGTTCGTTTTCTTTTTTTCTCTTTTCCTTTCGATCTGAACTGAAGGAAGAAAGGGTAAAGGGAGGGGACTATAAGGAATATATATATATATTATTTAGTTATTTAATTATTTCAAAAAAAGGGTACCTTTTTATATTGACCTCGAAACGAAACCCACCGCCTGTCATCCATAGCTAATTACCCCCATTCCGAACACAATGGGATATGTATCGTAAGCCAGTTCGGCTGTTTCTATCCATTTTCATCAAAATCAAAATATAACTCTATATATTGAATTTGTACGCGCATTTCAATTCACTAGGGTAACATACTAACTCGAAAAATTCCAGAAAAATATTTCTAGCTTCGTATTGACGATACGGTCGTTACAAAACTAATTTCATCAAATTCTGAGACCGTTTGAAAAATGGCCAATTTCCAGTCGATTAAAATCAACTAAAACTGGTCAAACGCGTTTTCCTTTGTCACGCTCACATATTGATTCGAAAAATTACGAATTTTGGAATCAAGCAATAACTTGACATCCCGGATCCAACAAAAGTGGTTTCGTCGAAAACCGAGGTCATTTGCAAAATTTCCATTTTAAAGGCTAGAATTCCGTAGCGACTATTCTGAAAATTCAACTGGACATAACCTTTTATCCTCGCTATGAAATTTCAATTTTTCGGATTCATTGGAAATATATTCTCAAATAGATTCAAATATTTTTGGTTTCTCTAAAATCCGGTTTATTTTGAATCCTGTGCATTCACTTGAAATTTGAAATCGAATTATCGAACTACCACGCCATTTTCAATTCCTTTTATAATTATAAATAACTATTTATATCCTAACGTCGATCTATATAAATATATACATTCGAATTCTATTCAAAATAAATTTCTCGTCGTCATTATTTAAAATAATTCATTTTAAATATTCAAAATTCTTTAAAACTACCAAAATAAATTTTTTAAATTGGCTCGGATTTCCGGGTTATTACAATCTCCCCCGCTTAAAACTTTTCGTCCCCGAAAAGGAACGAAGCCGAAAGTTGTTTAACTAATCAACACAACTTTCATTATTTTCATTATGGCCTAAGTTCTTCAACTTTTCAGTTTCTAAGAACCTTTCAAATTTTTCAAAAATTTGGCTAACACCCTAAATTTTCGAAAAATTTCGCCATAACCTCCCTTGCGTCAGGGACTTCGGGATATTTCAAATAGCCTCCCATGGACCTCACCATTCCAAAAAGAAAAAGAAACAGCCACGCGGCTTGCCAATCGGCTCATAAAATCATCAAAAACCCAATAAATTTGTAAACATTTACCTATTTGTCGGGCAAACAACTTTATTCTTTTGCTCTAGTCTCTTTCCTATGACCTGTTCAATGTAAGTACATGTATATGCATGCAACTGCGATAAATTTTTAATAAAACTCACTATTTTGTTTGATTTAGCTAAAGGTTCAACATTTTAATTAATCAAACAATAATCAAACAACACAATCAGCAATCAATTAGCTGATTAGCTTTTCAAATTCATAACTTTGAATACGTAGTCAAAAAATCACATTTTTGATGCCAAATCACAACAATAAGCCATATCTAATTTTGGTTCTCGCACCAGTCAATTGGAATCATATAGAAATCCCACCTTCAAAACACGAACATAAATACTGATGATGTCCAGACATCAACAGAATTATCCCCGAGTGGCTAGAGTGTGATTCTATATCTATCCAGTATATTAAAACTTCAAATACACGCGGATCAGACGTATATGCAAAATCTTTATATACTGGATTGTCCAAATTCAACATAAAATAAATAATCAAATACGAATAATTGATTTAAATTTTCAAAACAAAATTTGTTTTCATTTTAAAAATATAGTCTTCACACTCGTTCTAGGATACTACTGATCCTATCTCTAACGAGTCATTCTCATTGGATATTACTAACCCAATCTATGATGAATTCTTTCGTAGGGTTCTAACGTGTCTTGTTCTCGAGCTTTGTAAACCAAAGCTCTGATACCAAATGTCAAGACCCGTAACTTCCCCGTGAAGGAAAGAGCGGATACTTTGAGGACAAGACGAACCCGAGCGCAAACAGAGGAACATTTCATTGCTTTTTACAACAATTCATCGAATACAAGAATATACAGAGTATTAACAAATAATATACATTATAAAATATCAGAGATTATAGTACACTACATAGCAGCGGAAAATAATACAATACACAACTAGAAGTAATACACGGATACAGAGCTTTCCGAGTATCGTTCCAGCTGTAAATCAGGATCCTGTGAAAATAAATATGCAAAACCAAAACTACTAGCTACCTATGCGGAAAATAGGGGCACCCAGAGTTTAGGTTAAAACAATAAAATCTAGGTCAGTCATGTGACTGGTGTGAGAACTAAAATAGTTATTTAAAGATTTACTTTAAATCTGATATATCAAGGGACCACGCCGTATAACACGGAACGGATTTCCTCCCAAGAATACCGGTGCACATAACAAAACAGCGCAATGCTTTTTGAAAAAATGAAGCTATTATAAGACCCAGGTCCCATCACACAATGCAACACAAGCCGAAGGATAGGGTTTTCCCTTATAAAGCCAAACATGCTTGGTACGTTAAAAACAAATCATTTGATACTATTATAAGTATATAGTGTCAAAACAATTTCAATCATAAATATCAATCATAGACGGCATGGGTACCATATATCATGTCGTCATACTAGGCTCAACAATCAAAACCGCAAAGTCACGTATTGGAAGTTGGGTTTCCATCTGTGAACCGAGGCAAAAGATAGTCCTCTACCGATTCGAGACGCTCTAGCCCGTGTCTCAGGATCAGAGCTCGAGTGACCCTTAGGAGCCACAGGGCCGGCCCACCGACGTGGATTAAAATGCTTGAACATTGCGTTTCCCCGCCCTTTGGGGCGTCAATATGCCAAATGACTCCATCGGCTCTACATAGTCACCGATATATCCGAGGCGCCTCGCAACAGCAAGAACCACACAGGTAAAAATAATATAAATGTCAGGGCTGGTAGGTCACTGACACCGCCCTAGCTAGAAAGAAACGCATGCCCTCCCTGGATCCTTCTCCCGTTTCTGGTTCACAACCGGAGTGTGAGGCTCGCGAATCAACGCTACACAAAGCTATGCCACACAGGATGTGCTTTGATCATCAACCACAAGACTTTGCTTTTCAACAAAAGCCTTGATCATTTGCCACTTAGGCATGCCACAAAGGCAATTCACTCTACACGATTGACATCTATCAATATATAACCCCTGAGATCGTACTTCTCCGAAAAGGGCGTTAAGCAAGAGAATAAATTCTCCGCCGCCAAACAGATATATATTTAATAGAAATCAATCACACAGAATAAAATCCAATGTCAGACACACAGTCCATTTACAAGTTCGTTCTGGGTCTGAATGAAACTGGAGGCACCTTATACCTCACATATCCATCGATCTCCAAGTACGTCTGGACGATCACCAACTGATTCCCTCCTCTTGGGTGTACAGCCAAATCAAGTTCATCAGTAATCACCCAAATGATGTGAAGACCTCCGGTCTTCGACCACCGTCTTCATCCTCGACACCACGTCGAATCAGTTATTCAGAATGGGATAAACCCGGTCTTTCTGAATAACTCGCATATATAATAAACAAGTGTTACACAAACACAACATACGCCTCATTTCAATTCAGAATATTCTTTTATTCTAATATTCTTACACTTTGGGAAAGGTTCCAATTAATTTTATCAAAGATAAATTCTTTAAATTTATTCTTTAATCTCCTTTTGAATATCAATTCAAATTAGTCCGGATTAGCGAACCACACCGAAGTAATCATTTATTTTATTTTCCAATCCCAACCTATTCATCCCAGGAAGTAAAACCGGTAATACTTCATACCTAACACCACGGTGTTATCGATAAATTTAATTACCATTTCACGTTCAAATATAATTAAAGATTTAACTATCGCCTGGAGCAAAACTGGTGATACCCTATTCTCGATCATTTCAATCTAATTAAAGATTCATTAAAACTCCATTTAGTTTTAATCTTCCCAAAAATCAATATCCTGTCTTTAACTGGGTTAGAGAACCAATGTCATCTAAAACACGGTTCACGATAAACCCAAAATCACATTCCATTAATTATCGGGTTAAAGAACAAGTGTTATTTAAAACACCGTTCACGATGAACCCAAAAATCAATTCCAATTCAATTGCAATTCAATTCCAATTAAATACCATTTAATTGGTATACTTCATTAAATCTAAATAAAAAGATTTAATCTTTTTCCCAACTAGGTTTAAGGACAGTGTTAATGAAGACACCATTCACGACAAACCCAAGTCACATTTGATATTAAATACAAGGCTCTGAATAGAAAATATATCGGCATATATTCAATATCAAATTCTACGAGCAACAAATATCGTATTGGAAATAACGATATAAATATATCTTTCAAATTCCCATAACAATATCTGTTTCATCACGAAATCCAACATCGAAATATTCCAAAGACAATTTTGATTCAAATCCATTCCAATTCAATTATTGGAAATTCTGGTTACTTTTAAAACCACTTCAAATCCACTTTATTTATTTTAAAAATAAATAGAATTATAATTCTAGTTCAAAACTAGTTCATTTCGATAAAAATCTATTTTTATCTTTTCAAATATGGAGTTTTTCATCCCAATTCTTCACAAATCATTTCTTACGATTTTACCCAAATTATTACTATTTTTAATAATTTTATCAAGGCACGTACAGTCGATTTCCATCAACGGCCATCGAACTGCACTTACAACGACCTTTTCCAAATTTGATATAGACATAATTTCAAATCCAACCGTTAGATTTCTAATTTATAATATTTGTAAGAAAGCTCTTTTCGATATGAACCCAACGGTTCCAGTTTTAGGAGAATCCGACGGTCGGATCTCCCGTAATATCCATTCGAAGTCAGTGGTCGAAATTCGCGAACTGCCGCAGCGCGGTGCGTTCTATTCAGGCCATTATATATATATATATATATATATCATCGATTTCCTTTTAAAACATATTTTATAAATCGTTTTAAATTCGTTTTCAAAACAATTTCAACTTCATATTCAATTTGTAATCAAAATTGAATATTCTACAACATCGATATACAAATGATAATATTTTCAAAACGTTATATTTTGAAATCACTTCTTTTTCTATATTCATTACAAAAACGAATATAATCGATATAAATATCGTTCGCGTCAAAATGGCGCATATCTAATCAACACGGCTTCATATATTTCAATAACTTCGTTATTCTATTCAACAAATGAATATTTTCTTCAACACATGAGTATATATTTTTATTCAACACATGAATATTTATTTTATTCAACACATGAATATATATTTTTATTCCAACACATGAATTTATATTCTATTTCAACACATGAATATTTATTTTTATTCAACACATGAATATTTATTTTATTTAACACATGAATATATATTTTTTATTTTCCAAATTGGAATGAGGCCCAATCAATTACCATATAACGTTAATTATATGGATTCCCTACAACACATGTATATAGTAGCAACGATAAATCATCAACCATCATCCAGAGTGAACCACACAACTGCATAAGCATTAAATATAAATCATTAACGCTTACACAGTCTGTCAACCCATCGATTGACATACAACTAAACAATCAGGATTAGTGTACGTCAAATATCATCCCAATACCCGTGTGCGGTTTCAAATCAACAAACAAAGATTTTTATTTGTGCAGTTGGGCGATGTGTAAAATTTATCATCCCTATCAATATCAGTCAAATGGGTGTACATAAACAAATCATCCGATTTGTTTATAAATATTTATTTTATATTCACGTTAAAAAATATATTTTTAACTATAAAATATTTTATTTCATTCCACATCACACAATCAAATTTCACAACACAGCAATCAAACAAGCAAGTCATCCATGGTATGTGGACGACGAGTGTCGGGTACTACTAAACACCGTCTACATCCTAGTATATATTTCAAACTAGAAATAAAAATAAAAGTGAGGAGTTCTCACCAAGAGCAAAACCAATTCACCACTACTCTTCATATGTAGAAGTCTTCACCGTTCTCGCCTTTTGTCACTTTCGTTACCTGTAGCCACTACATATATAAAAATCGCATTTTTATATTGTTGCTATGTATACAAAAATCACATTTTTTTTTATTTCAACAGATATACAATAAAAATCAGATTTTTATTTCGCTACATAAATAAAGATCAAATTTTTACCATCTATATAATATAAAAATCATATTTTTGTTCGAATAAAAATCTTAACTTTATGCATATAAAAATCTAAACTTTCTTTATATAAAAATATTAACTTTCCTCATATAAAAATCATGCCTTTAACATCATAAAAATCGAAGCTATTAACATCATAAAAATCATGTCTTTCATGTAGATAAAATATACGCTTTCATACTTCAAAAATAGGATCTTCTCCCTTTAAAAATCTAAACTCTTTCCTAATGAAAATCTACTTTTCATGATCATAATAATCTCATTTTTGTCAACATGAAAAAACTATTTTTTCTCTAAATCAAAATCTTCTAACTAATAAAAATTAAATCTTTAATTTATATTCTCTATTAATAAAACTAATCTTTACATTTCTAAAAAAACTGATTTTGTTTTAAACTAATTATGTAGAAACTAAATAAATTAATTAAATTAAACAAAAAAAACTTACTGTCTATCGTCTAAGGGGGGTTGGAGCGTCGCTGCGGCGCCGAAGGATCTCGCGAGGTAGAGGGGGCTCGGATTTGGGTGGTGCGGCGTCGGAGTTTGGTTGTGGAGGGGGATTTTCGCGGTCGATTTCCGAAACGATGGGGGGCTCGAGCTGTTGAGGAGGGGAGGGGGAAGAGCTTCGCGAGGGGGAGGAGGCTTCGGTGGTGGGCGACGCTGCGCCTGGTGACGGCGGTTATAGGGGAAGGCGCGATCCCCCCTTCATTTTTCTTTTTTTCTTTTTTTCTTTCGATCTGAACTGAAGGAAGAAAGGGGAAAGGGAGGGGGCTATAAGGAATATATATATATTATTTAGTTATTTAATTATTTCAAAAAAAGGGTACCTTTTTATTTTGACCTCGAAATGAGACCCACCGCCTGCCGTCCATAGCTAATTACCCCCATTCCGAACACAATGGGATAAGTATCGTAAGCCAGTTCTGTTGTTTCAATCCGTTTTCATGAAAATCAAAATATAACTCTATATATTGAATTTGAACACGCATTTCAATTCAATAGGGTCACATACTAACTCTAAAAATTCCAGAAAAATATTTCTAGCTTCGTATTGACGATACGGCCTTAACAAAATTAATTTCAACAAATTCTGAGACCATTTGAAAAATGACGATTTTCCAGTCGATTAATATCAACTAAAACTGGTCAAATGCGTTTTCCTTTGCCACGCTCACATATTGATTCCAAAAACTACGAATTTTGGAATCAAGCAATAACTTTACATCCCGAATCCATCAAAAGTGGTTTCGTCGAAAACCGAGATCGTCTGCAAATTTTCCATTTTTAAGGGCCAGAATTCCATAGCGACTATTCTGAAAATTCAACTGGACATAACCTTTTATCCCCGCTATGAAACTTCAATTTTTCGGATTCGTTGGAAAGATATTCTCAAATAGATTCAAATATTTTTGGTTTCGCTAAAATCTGGTTTATTTTGAATCCTGTGCATTCACTTGAAATTTGAAACCGAATTATCGAACTACCGCGTCATTTTCAATTCCTTTTATAATTATAAATAATTATTTATATTCTAACATCGATCTATTTAAATATATACGTTCGAATTCTATTCAAAATAAATTTCTCGTCATCATTATTTAAAATAATTCATTTTAAATATTCAAAATTCATTAAAAACGCCAAAATAAAATTTTTAAATTGGCTCGGATTTCCGGGTTATTACAAAAACTATATTAGAATAGTTTATATATATGTTTTTGAAAAGTTGAAATAGATAGCTTGTATATAAAATAAAATCTTGTAAAATTTATAGAAAATATATATATATTGTGACGATCCCAAAACCCCGAGACACGGTGTTAAGGATAATCATTGGAATATAACACATCAATCATCATTAGCAGATCACAGATAATAGCATAAACATAAAATGGAATAATTTACACACATTTGACAGCGGAATCATATAGATATCATCACCTCAGAGAGCACAGTGCAGGATACAACTTAGTGCATAATATACATAATCAGTAACCATCTCCAGAGGCGGAATCATACATAAAGAGTACACAAAATAAATATCAGTCTACATCGCCGATGGCGGAATCATAATACATATACTAAAATGGCGGAAAGAGTCAAAGTCAGCACGGTGTAGTCAAGCCTCACCATGAGCCAAAAGTGCGCCAGATACCTGTAACTAGGCTGCCCGTGTGAAAATGAGGGCACCTGTAACAACCCGGAAAATCTGGGCCAGTTTAAAATTTTTATTTTGGCAATTATAGCGAGTTTTGATTATTAAAAATGAATTATTTTAAATAATATCGGCGAGAAATTTATTTTGAATATAATTCGAACGTATATATTATATACGTCGTCGTTAGAATATTAAATATTTATATATAATTATAAATAGAATTGAAAATGGCGCGGTAGTTCGATAATTCGATTTCAGATTTCAATTGAATGTACCGGGTGCAAAACAACCCGGATTTTAGTGAAACCAAAAACATTAGGATCTAATTGATAATATCTTTCCAACGAATCCGGGAAATCAAGATTTCATAGCGGAAATCAAAAGATATGTCCAGTTGAAAATTCTGAATAGTCGCTATGGAATTCAGGCCCTTAAAAATGGACATTTTGCAAATGACCTCGGATTTCGACGAAACTAGTTTTGTTGGGTCCGTGATGTTAAGTTATTGCTAGATTCCAAATTTCATAATTTTTCGAATCAATATGTGAGCGTGGTAAAGGAAAACGTGTTTTGACCATTTCAGTTGATTTTAATCGACTGGAAATTGGCCATTTTTCTAACGGTCTCGGAATTCGACGAAACTAGTTTTGTTAGGACCGTATCGTCAATACGAAGCTAGAAAATATTTTTCTGGAATTTTTCTAGTTAGTATGTGGCCCCGGTAATTTGAAATGTACGTTTAAAATTCAATATAGTGATTTAAATGTAAATTCAAAAGGAAACTGATTGTAACAATCGAATCAGCGTGCGATACATATCCCATTGTGTTCGGAATGGGGGTGAAACGCTATGGGCGACAGGCGGTGGGCCTCGTTTCGAGGTCATATGTAAAAGTCAACCTTTTAGCCAAATATAATAATTAAATAAAAAAAATATACTTCTCTCCCCTTAAAACCGCTCTGCCCCCCCCCCAATTCATACTTCAGATCGAAATAAAAAAAAAATGTGTCGAAACAAAAATCGCCGTCGCCGATGAGGGAGCCTCGCCTCCGCCGCAGGTGGCGCCACCACCCACTCGCCGTCAGCTCCCCTTCCCTTTCCTCTCTCCTCCACCACGAAGATCGAACCTCCCTTAAATCTCGTCGCCGCAGAAACCCTAGCCGCCTGCAAGCCCACCGCACCACCAGGCCGCACCCTCCCCGCGCCATCTTCGACCACAACGCGAGCCTCCGCCCCTCCACTGCGAGCGACTGCGGCAGTCCCCCCTGCCCCTGTAAGTTTTTTTTCTATTTATTATTGTTTATTTATTTTATTTTTGTTTTATATAAACAGTATTAAAAAAACTGATTTTAAAAAAAAACTGAATTTATATATAGTATTGATTTAAAAACAGTTTTTAAAAAGATATAAAAACAGTTTTTAAAAGGGTATAAAAACAGTTTTTAAAGGGGTATAAAAACAGTTTTTAAAAAGGTATAAAAACAGTTTTTAAAAGGGTATAAAAACAGTTTTTAAAAGGGTATAAAAACAGTTTTTAAAAAGGTATAAAAACAGATTTTTAAAAGGTATTGAAAACTGATTTCTTTAGAAAGTAAAAATCATATTTTTATATATTGAACTTTGAACTAAAAATTCGATTTTTATATATTGAACTTTGAACTAAAAATTCGATTTTTATATATTGAACTTTGAACTAAAAATTCGATTTTTATATATTGAACTTTGAACTAAAAATTCGATTTTTATATATTGAATAGCGAACTAAAAATTCGATTTTTACATATGTAGTGAAAGCGGTCAACGAAAGCGACAAAAGGCGAGTTGGCGAAGATTTCCTGCATTAGAAGTGCCGTGGAGCTAGGATAGCTATAAGTGAGAATTTCTCACCTTTCAATTTCTTTTTCTAGTTATATATATATACTAGGATGCAGACGGTGCTTAGTCGCACCCGACACAATCGTCCACAGACCATGGACTTGTTTGTTTGACTGTTTGGAGATTGATTGCGATATTGGTTTGAATGTGATTTGTGGTGTGAAAAATCGAATCGATAAATTGGTTAGGATTAGACGTGCGCCGTTATAAGGCGAAGGAGTAAGGCTAGGTTAGACTCTTACTCCAAATTTTGTGGTTTGCATAACGAATTGATTTGATTGATGTGTGAATGGCGTGGGCCTTCACTAGACCGGGGATAAGGCTAGGCCTCGTCCCGTTTCTAGTATCGTGCCGTTATGCCGCCGAAATTTTCTAAAATATGTTAGAAAAATAAAAATATCATTTTATTTAAAGAATGAATTGAATAGAAGTTCATATGTTGGAATAAAATGTTTTGTCGTTAAAAATATAATTTTTAACGTGAATGTGAATAAATAAATATTCATTTACAAACCAGACGGTTTGTTTATGTACACCTATTTGAAGGACATTGATTGGGTCGATAAATTTCACACATCGCCCAACTGCACGAATAAAAATATGTGTTTGATTGTTTGAAACCCCACACGGGTGTTGGGATGAAATTTGAAGTTCACTCATCCTGATTGATTAAATATGTCGATCGATTGATTGACAGGCTGTTATAAGCGTTGAATATCTATATTTGATGCTTATACAGTGTAGTGCACTTTGGTTGATGGTTGATTATTTTCAATGCTATTATATACATGTGTTGTATGAAAATCCATATAATTAATTTTATATGGTGATTGATTGGGCCTCATTCCAATTTTGAAAAATAAAGAATATTATAAAATAAAAGTTCATGTGTTGACAGTACTCATTCATTGAGATTGGTCATGTGTTGAACGAAATATTTTGATAATAACAACTATTTTGAATAAAGAAACATTTGAAATAGAATATTTGAAAATAGAAATATATGAAGCCGTGTTGGTTAGATTGACGCCATTTTGACGTGAACGATATTTATATCGATTTTAAAACGATTTCGAAATGAATTGAATTGAAAACGATTTCGAAATGAATTGAATTGAAAACGATTTCGAAATGAAATGAATTGAAAACGATTTCGAAATGAATTGAATTGAAAGCGATTTCGAAATGAATTGAATTGAAAACGACTTCGAAATGAATTGAATTGAAAACGACTTCGAAATGAATTGAATTGAAAACGATTTCGAAATGAATTGAATTGAAAACGATTTCGAAATGAATTGAATTGAAAACGATTTCGAAATGAATTGAATTGAAAACGATTTCGAAATGAAATGAATTGAAAACGATTTCGAAATGAATTGAATTAAAAATGAATTCAAATTGAATTGAAATTTGAATTGAATAGAAATGAATTTTAAAACGAATTTATAAAGGAGAATTCAATTTTGATTTGAATTGAAAAGAAAGTTGAAATTGCTTTTGAAACGATTTTAAAACTATTTATATAAGTCGTTTTAAATAGAAATCGACGAAATATATATTATATATATAATATAATGGCCTGAATAGAACGCGCCGCGCCGCAATAGTTCGCGAATTTCGACCATTTATTTCAAACGGGCATTACGGGAGATCCGACCGTCGGATTCTCCTAAAACCGGAACCGTTGGGTTCGTATCGAAAAGAGCTTTCTAACGAATGTGATAAATTAGAAATCTAACGGTTGGATTTGGAATTATGTCCAAATCAAATTGGAAAAAGGTCGCTATACGTGCAGTTCGATGGCCATTGATGGAAATCGACTGTACGGGCCTTGATAAAATTATTAAAAATAGTGATAATTTGTGTAAAATCATAAGAAATGATTTAGAAAGAATTGGGATGAAAAACCCCATATTTGAAAAGATAAAAATAGATTTTTATCGAAATGAACTAGTTTTGAACTAGAATTATAATTCTATTTATTTTTAAATAAATAAATTGAATTCGAAAAGGGTTTTGAAAATAACCAAAATTTCCAATGATTGCATTGGAGTGGATTTGAATCGAAATTGTCTTCGGAATATTTCGATGTTGGAATTCGTGATTATACAGGTGTTGTTATGGAAATTTGAAAGATATATATTTATATCGTTATTTCCAATACGACATTTGTTAGTCGTAGAATTTGATATTGAATATAAGCCGATATATTTTCTATTCAGAGCCTTGTATTGAATATCGAATGTGATTTGGGTTTGTCGTGAATGGTGTCTTCACTAACACTGTTCTTGAACCCAGTTGAGAAAAGATTAAATCTTTTTATTTAGATATAATGGAGTGTACCAATTAAATAACATTTAATTGGAATTTAATCGATATTGATTTTTGGGTTTATCGTGAACAGTGTTTTAAATAACACTTGTTCTTTAACCCGATAATTAATGAATGTGATTTTGGGTTTATCGTGAACCGTGTTTTAAATGACACTGATTCTTTAACCCAGCCGAAGATTAAAACTAAGTGGAGTTTTAATGAATCTTTAATTAGATTGAAATGATCGAAAAGGGAGTATCACCAGTTTTGCTCCAGGCGATAGTTAAATCTTTAATTAGATTTGAACGTGAAATTTAGAAACTAACTGTCGGTTAGCCAAGTAGAATGGTTTTCTGGATATTGATCTGATGTTGGTTTCGGCCTTCGGGGTTAATATTTGGGGAATTATTCTCTTGATTAATTTACGGTTAGTGACTAATGAATTGGAATGAGGCGTATGTTGTGTTTGTGTAACACTTATTTAAAATATACGCGAGTTATTCGAAAAGACCGGGTTTATCCCATTTTGAATAACTGATACGACGATAAGTCGAAGATGAAGACGATGGTCGAAGACCGGAGGTCTTCACGTCGTTTGGGTAATTACTGATGATCTTGATTGGGCTGTACACCCAAGAAGATGGAAACAGTTAGTGATCGTCCAGACGTACTTGGAGATCGATGGATATGCGGGGTACTAGGTGCCTCCGGTTTCGTTCAGACCCAGAACGGACTTGTAAATGGACTGTGTGTCTGACATCGGATTTCATTCTGTGTGACTGATGTCGGTTGCATAGGATGGTTTGCCTGTGTGGCATGCTAAGATGCAAATGATCAAGGCTTCTGTTGAAAAGCAAAGTCTTGTGGTTGATGATCAAAGCACGGCCTTTGTGGCGTAGCTTTGTGTAGCGTTGATTCGCGAGCCTCGCACCCCGGTATGAACCAGAAACGGGAGAAAGGACCTCAGGGAGGGCCTACGTTTCCTCCTAGCTAAAAGTGGCGTCAGTGGTTTTACACGCCCTGACGAGTTTGACTTATGTGGTTGTTGCTGTTGCGAGGCGCCTCGGTTAGATCGGACGATCCGGGTCCGATGGAGTCACTTGTTGGCTCGCTTACGCCCCAAAGGGCGGCGAAACGTAGTGCTCAGGCATTTTTAATCCACTCCGTGTGGACCGGCCCTGTCGCTCCAAGGGTCGATGCGTTCTGATCCTGAGACTCGGGCTAGGCAGTCTCAAATTCGGTAAGGACTATCTTTTGCCTTGGTTCATGACGGAAATCCAATTTCCAAATACGAGACATTTGCGGTTTTATTTGTAAACCTATATATGGCGACATAGTGGCATGGGACGCTCATGCCGCCTATGATTGATACTTATGATTTGAAGTTGTTTTATACACTATGCACTTATAATAGTATCAAATGATTTGTTTTAAACGTATCAAGCATTCTTTGGCTGTTATAAGGGAAAACCCTATCCCCCGGCTTGCGTTGCATTGTGTGATAGGACCTGGGTCTTATAACAGCTTCATTTTTCTTTATTTAGCATAGCGCTGTTTGTTTTATGCACTGGTATTCTTGGGAGGAAACCCGTTCCGTGTTATACGGCGTGGTCCATTGATTTTTACCTAATGATTTAAAATAAAGATTATTAACTGTTTTAGTTCTCACACCAGTCACATGACTGACCTGGAGTTTATTGTTTTAACCTAAACTCTGGGTGCCCCTATTTTGACACGGGCAGCTAGTAGTTTTGGTTTTGCAGATTTATATTCACAGGATCCTGGTTTACAGCTGGAACGATATCCGGAAAGCTTTGTATCCGTATATCTCTTCTAGTTGTGTATTGTATTATTTTCCGCTGCTAAGTATTTAAATGTAATTTAAATCTCTGATATTTCTGTGTAATATTTATTCTTACTCTGTATATTCTTGTAATCTGATGCATTGTTGTGATACACAATGAAATGTTCTTCTGTATGCGTTCTGATTTTGTCGTGTTCTCAAACGATAGGGCGTTTCGAACGGCCTGGATCGGTTTAGCGACTGGTTCGGACCGAGCGAAATTCCTTGCCGTCACAGCACCCGAGTTTGCAAGGTGAAACAAACTACGAGTCGGTCATGGGACTGGTATGAGAAATCTACTTAACTTATTAACAACAATGATAAGGCAAATCAAAGGACCACGCCACTTTCACGGAACGGGTTTACTCCAATGAGTGCTAGTGCATGAAATAAAGTAAATGATTAAATCATCGCAATGCTTTTTATAAAATGAAGCCATTATAAGACTCAGGTCCCATCACACAATGCAACGCAAGCCGGAGGATAGAGTTTTTACCTTATAATGGCTAAAAATGCTTCATACGAATAAAACAAAAGTGTTTGATATTATTACTAGTGCATATATGTTTCAAAAGCGATTCCAATCATAAATATCAATCATAGGCGGCATAAATGACCCATACCACTATGTTGCCGTACTAGTAATACAATCACGTCCGGAATTTCGTATTGGAAATAGGGTTCCATCATGAGTCGAGGCAAGGGGCAAGCTCCTCTCCGTTCAAGACACTCTAGCAAATGCCTCGGGACCGCACACAGCAATCCCTGGATCCTCTAAGGCCGGTCCTCTCTTACTTTTGAGGATTAATTATTCCTGAACACACGTTTCCCGGTCCTTACAGACCTATAATAGAGGCGCCTCGTATTCCAACAACCACACAGGTGAAAAGTAGATATAAATGCCAGGTCTGAGAGGTCACTGACACCACCATAGCTAGAAAGAAACGTCATGCACTCCTTGGGTCCTTCTCCCGTTTTTTACTCATACCGGGGTGTGAGGCTCGCGAATTCACGTTATACACAAAGCTACGTCACAGAGACCATGCTTTGATCATCAACCACAAGACTTTGCTTTGCAACAGAAGCCTTGATCATATGCCACTTAGGTGTGCCACACAGGCAATCCACTCCATGCGACTGATTTCTATCAATACATAACCTCTAAGCTCGTACGTCTCAGAGAAGGGTGTTAAGCAAGAGAATAAATTCTCCGCCGCCAAACAGATATATGTTTAATAGAGATCAATCAGCATAGAACAAAATCCAATGTCAGACACACAGTCCATTTACAAGTCCGTTCTGGGTCTGAACGAAACCGGAGGCACCAATTCCTCGCATATCCGTACAATCAACAGTATGTTTGGACGGCTACTACTTCAGCTCCTTCACGGTAGCTACTCCAATCACGAGCATCAGTAGCGCCCATCGATCCAATGTGAAGATCGTCGGTCTTCAACAGTCTTCGACTCTTCGACTTCTCAACGTCGATGGATTATTTGAAATGAAATGAACTCGGCCTTTTCAAATAACCCACGTATATTTAGATTTTCAAATCAATTAATCACATGGTTGGACTATTCAACATTCACATTTCAGTTCTTTAGTTATAATTTTCATGTTAAATACATTCAACCATCGCATATCAAGCAAACACAACAAAATTGGTTTATTTCCACTCTATATCGTCTATGGTATCTTATAATGATATATCGCCATTTTTATTTATTTAAAATGGCCATTTTTAATTAAACGACGTTTCAGGTCGTGCCGATGCACTGGCGCTGTTTTTCACTATATTTATTTTACACATATCTGAAAATCTAACCGTTGGATCTTCACAAATTTTACATCATTAGAAAGATCATTTCAAAACGAATCCAACGGTTTCAGTTTTGGGAAAATCTGACGGTCGGATCTTCCACACTAGCCATTTGAAGTTACGATTTCAATTTACGAACTGCAACGTCGTTATTCGATTTAATTTAATTATATTTATATATATATATAAATATAATCGTTTCTGGCGTTGTTTTTCTTCATATTTGAATTAAACATTCCAGACAATCCAACCATCGGATCTTCTCAAAGTTGGTGCCGTTGGAAAGATATTTCCAAGACGAACCCAACGGTTGCGGTTTCGGGAAAATCCAAAGGTCGGATTTCTCGTACTCGTCGTTTGAAATCACGGTTTCAAAACACGAACTGCACGACCAAGTTTCGTTTTAATTTTATTTATATTTATATATTTATATAAATATAGTTCATTCAAAAATTCCTATATCGTTTTCACTTCAAATATTTCACTAACGCCTTTAAATTTTGGAAAATTTCGCCATAACCTCCTTTGTACGGGAGGGGCTGGGAAAATTCCCAAATAGCCCACACGGGCGTCTTATGTCAAAAAGAAAAAGA
The DNA here is from genome assembly GCA_030737875.1 of Allium sativum. Lineage (NCBI taxonomy): Eukaryota > Viridiplantae > Streptophyta > Magnoliopsida > Asparagales > Amaryllidaceae > Allium > Allium sativum. Next base: position 615,280,265 of record CM060926.1, read on the forward strand.
AAAAGCCAAGCGGCTAGACAACAGGCTCATTAAATCATCACCCAAACAAAACAGTAAATGTGTACCTATTTGTCGGGCACAAAATTTTATTCCTCTTCTCTAGCCCCTTTGCTATAACCTGTTCAATAAATATGCATGTACATATATGCAATTCTCATCACTTATCATTTTCCATTCAACTTCATATTTGATTTACTTCGGTTTAAAAACACCATTCGTTCTAATGTTGCATGCATAGGCAAAAATCATATCATTAGCTAATTAATGTATATTTCAACTCATGCATATTTATTTGAACAAGTGGCTATTTTTAACACTTCACATTTCAAAGATGATAATTTTGGCGAACTAAAATATATTTCAACACATGACTATTTTATTTAGTTCCTAGGCATGTTAAAAATAATATTTCATTCAAAAATATTTATTTCAACGCTCGCATATCTTTAGCATATCACAAATATGATAAAAATGATATTTTTATCATTGAAAATATTTATTCAACACATGAATGTTTCAACACTTTATAATTTCAATAAAAATGTAATTTTTATTGTTCGATCTGTTTATTCAACACATGAGCTTTTCCAATACACACACTTCTCAACACATGAGCACCTCCACACATGGATATTTTATATATGTTGTTCATTTAAGAAAGATGAAATTTTTATTGTTGAAACTATTTATATATATAAGGCGAATATTTTTCATACTTCATATATATTATAAAAATGTGATTTTTATTGTTTAGACACTTCATTCATTCACAAGTGAATTTAATTTTCACACCTCACTTTTCAACACATGAACATTTCCACACATGGATATAGTTTCAACATATGACTTTAATTTCAACGAATGAAGATAATTTCAACAAATGAAAATAATTCTAACACATGAATATTATTCAAAATTTCGGCAGCATAACGGCAGGGTAGTTAAAACCAGCACCGTCCCTAGTACGGCTCCTCGCTCTACCTTAAGACCTCGCGGTTTTTGACAATGAGGATTCATGCATCTAATTCGCACGTAGGCGACATGTTTTATGTAACGACCCGAGAAAAGACGACCTTGGTTATCCGATATATAACACCTATCGAACAATCAAAAGTCGAAATTACTGGATAGTCCAAGAAAGAAATTAGAGGGTGAGGATAGATAAGATAGAAAATTAGAACAGAAGAAGAAGAAGAACACAACAACATCAGAGTAACACGAATCTCACAGCAGAACGAATAAAATATAATAGACAACATATCTTGAAATCAAAGTAGTATATGTATATCATACCATTATCAGAGTACAACACTTTCATCACAGCGGAATAATCAATAGCTAGAAAAATCTTGAAGCCTCCTGATCCAAGCTCTTCAAGCATACCTGTAAATCCTGACTACTTGACTGCCCGTACAAATTTGGGCACCCAAGAGTTTAGGGAAAACAAAACAAAATAAACTCTGGGTCAATCATGGGACTGGTGTGAGTAAACTCAAATCATTTGGTTTAACTTTCAAAATCCTTTTCAAAAGAAAAGATAATCGTAAGACCAATCCACTCATAAATACGGATGGCTTTTACCTTACGATAACCCAAAACACTTTGGAAATCATATATTATCTAATATTATAATAATGTCTAATCACAAGTAATTAAAATATAGTAGAACGCTTGCATCTCACGCTCTACATATATAATATACAATCAAACTCGCAGGCACTTATTGGAGATTGGATTCCAACTTGACAAGGTATGGGACCACCTTCCGAACGTGTATCTCTAGAGGCAAATACACTGGGTTCAACAAGAACATCTTGCAACCCGGCCCACACATGACCGACCACTCATTTTGCTTGAGTGTATCGAATGTATATCACCAACGATTGGGATCAGCAACCGTCTCCCGATAAGGGACAGCATCGATAGATTTAAGAACAAAAGGAATTTCTCTAGATAGGTGATCATACATCCTAATGGGTGTGACCCACATAGCCATGCTGCCTGCCCGATTTTTGTCATTTCCCGGTGGATGAGGCTTGAGGTCATAACGTATCTTTTGACAGATCCCACCTCCATTACTTTGAATGCCACATCGTCATACCCGCCAAATCACAAATTGATTTCACCAAAAATACCACGGGTATACAGCTAAGAGAAACGAATTCCTCCGCCACCAAACGTAAGTACGTTTGAAGAGATCAACTTACGCGATCCTTTGAATATACTCTGTCATACATTCGTCCATTCACGTTTGTCCTGGGACTGGACAAACCGAAGGCACTATTCTGTAAATAGGATAGCCCTTGCATAACTCCGTCTTCAATATATTCAGCATACTTGATTCGCAACGCTTATGCCAATACGGTGTAACGGCTGGAAATTTTCGACTCCTCGAGAGTCGAAAATTCCGAGACGTTAGTGAAAGAATTTAGAAGGTGAGAAAGAAAAGATAGAACTAATAGAATGGAAGAAGAAGAAGTAGAACATCAGAATCATCAGAGTAACACGAATCTCACAGCGGAACGAATAACATATAATACATAACATAACTTTGAAGTAAACAGTTATATATATACAATAGCACTTATCAGAGTACAACACTTACAACACAGCGGAAATAACTATAGCTATAAAATCTTGCAGCCTCCTGCTCCAAGCTCTCCAAGTATATCTGTAAATCCCGACTACTTGACTGCCCGTACAAATTTAGGCACCCAAGAGTTTAGGGAAAACAACAAAGTAAACTCCGGGTCAGTCATGGGACTGGTATGAGTAAAACAGTTTAAAACAATTGAACAGGTATATGATATCTCATAAGACCACGCCGTGAATACGGAACGGGTTTTTCCTTATGAGTATCTAAACAACTTTGACAAGCAATATCATTGTGATATTATAATAATGTCTAAGTACAAATAGGTATCAATCTAGCAGAAACGCTTGCATCTCACGTTCTACATACATAGTATAAAATCATAAACCGCAGGGCGCTTATCGGAGAATGGATTCCAACAGACAAGGTATGGGAGCACCTTCTGAATAGTGTACTCTAGAGGTGATACACTCAGGGTTCAACAAGAACGTCTTGCAACCCGGCCACACATGACCGCTCACTCATTTAGCTTGATTGTCGCGAATATATTGCCACCACGGTTATAGGCCATCATACCGTCATCCGAAGATACAGAATCAAAAAGAAGTATAAATATGAATATTCTTTAGATCGGTGACAATACACCCTGCTTGGGGATGACCCAACTAGCCATGCTGCCTAGCCCAACTTTTGTTACTTCCTGGTGTGAGGCTAGAAGCTACGTCTATCTTTAGAACATCTGATCATCATTCACTTTGAATGCCACATTGTCATACCCACCAAATCACAAACTGACTTATCCAAAAATAACACGGGTATACAGCTAAGAGAAACGAATTCCTCCGCCACCAAACGTGAATACGTTTGAACAGATCAACTTACGCGATCTATTGGATATACTCTGTCAGACCTTCTTCCATATACGTTGTCCTGGGACTGGACAAACCGAAGGCACTATTCAGTATATCCATCTTAGTCACTGTTATCTAAGACTTATACAACAGCCCTTGCACTTTACTCCGTCTTCAATTTATCTTTGGCAGATATTGCTCGCAACGCTTATGCCAATACAGAGTTGTTCTTTGGATAATAATCCAACCGGTCTCTCCATAATAACACCGTTAAAATGGTAAAAACTTTGATAGTCTGTGATTCAACTATCAAATGAAAACATGTCGGTGTACAAACAATGATCTTATTTCCAAATGGAAATTCGATCGATCAATCATCATATGTTCATATTTCCTTATTTCATATATTTAGAAAATATATGTTATTAATCATTGGAAAACATTTCCATAGCTTATCTTCACATCACTATTATTTCGCAACTATCAGTCCCTAACTGTAACTAGTATGAGAACAATTATCTAAGTATCAATTCGGATGGTCGAAACCAACATCAGATCGTCACTTCGAAAACCGTTCAACTTACCCTCTCCAGTCAGTTTCTGAATTTGCTTAACTCTATTTCTTAAATTCTTATCATGAAAACATTTCATTTTCTATGTTTAGAAAACATATCTGACTATATTTGGAAAACGTTTCCAAAACTCATTTACGGATTTCCAATGAACGTTGTATAAAACATCGTTTCGCTTAATCCATTTATCGCTTATTCCTTAACTTTATTTCAGATCAACCTTTTCTATCGAACCACAACTATTCCTTTGTCAATTCTGAAGTAAATCAAGTTGGGGTATAATTACCTCTCAGACCTTAATTGAACAACGTCCTTTACTGTGAAATAGATGAAGTTCGTCACTCACTTTTTCCGATCATCTGTTTACGCAAATTCTCGGATTCAGGTTACGAATCCACTTCTTATATGAAAACGTTTGATTATAACTATAACGTTATAATCCTACTTCTGCAATGTCTAACCTAAATTATAACTTTATCTCCTAACTAGAATAATTTAACAGACACCTAATTTCTAAATCAATAACTAAATCTTGATTTAAACCCTGGAAAGTAAATAGTACTTTTCCCGAATTTGCTATAATCGAATTCGACGTATAACTCTCTTTCGAGTAATCTCTATTCGATTAACTCTCCCTCGAATAACCTATATTCGATTATCTCTCTTCGAATAACTCATATTTGAAATCTCTCTCTTTCGAATAAACAATATACGATCTCTTTCTTTCGAATATGCTATATTCGAAAATCTCCTTTCGATTTACTAATCGATAACTCCTTTCGATCAAACTAAAATCGATAACTCCTTTAACTCTATTCGAATAACTAATATTCGACTAACTCCTTTGGATCAAATCATTTGATTAACTCCTTCGAATAACTAATTCGAATAACTTACCTTCGAATAACCAATATTCGATTTACTCTAACTCGATTAACTTAATTCTAATCGATTTACTCCATTTCGATTCAACTTAATTCAAATCGATTAACTTAACTCAAATTGATTAACTCCTTTCGAATAACTAAATTCGATTTAACTTCTCTAACTCTACTCGAATAAATTATATTCGATTAACTCTTTTAACTTTACTCGAATAAACTATATTCGATTAACACTTTCTTTCGAATAACTATATTCGATTAACTCTTCGTCTAACTCCTTTGGATTAACTCTTCGAATAACTCCTTTGGATTAACTCTTCGACTAACTCCTTCGGATTAACTAACTTCGAATAACTCCTTTGGATTAACTCTTCGACTAACTCCTTCGGATTAACTCATCGATTAACTCCTTCGGATTAACTAACTTCGAATAACTCCTTTGGATTAGCTAACTTCGAATAACTCCTTTAGATTAGCTAACTTCGAATAACTCCTTTGGATTAACTAACTTCGAATAACTCCTTTGGATTAGCTAACTTCGAATAACCAATATTCGATAACTACTCTTCGAATAAATAATATTCAATAACTCTTCTCAAATGAATAACATTTGATTTCTCCACTCGAATAAACTATATTCGATAACTCTTCTCAAATGAATAACATTTGATTTCTCCGCTCGAATAAACTATATTCGATAACTCTTCTCAAATGAATAACATTTGATTTCTCCACTCGAATAAACTATATTCGATTTCTCTTCTCTCGAATACACTATATTCGATAACTCTACTTCGGATAAGTGCTATTCGACAACTCTACTCGATTAACTCTACTTGGATAACTCTAACTGATCAACTCTAATTGGTCAACTTTAACTGGTCAATTCTAACTGATTAACTCAAATGGTTTAACCTAACTGGTTAACTCGTCTCGATTAACTGAACTAATCCACTTAGTTTAACTTAGCTAATTCACGTTGATTAACTCTAACCGATTCACTTAGTTTAACTCAACTAATTCACTTCGATTAACCACTTAGTTAACTTAACTAATTCACTTCGATTAACCACTTAGTTTAACTTAACTAATTCACATCGATTAACCACTTAGTTTAACTTAACTAATTCACATTGGTTAACTCTAACCGATTCACTTAGTTTAACTCAACTAATTCACTTCGATTAACCACTTAGTTAACTTAACTAATTCACTTCGATTAACCACTCAGTTTAACTTAACTAATTCACATCAATTAACCACTTAGTTTAACTTAACTAATTCACATTGATTAACTCTAACCGATTCACTTAGTTTAACTCAACTAATTCACTTCGATTAACCACTTAGTTAACTTAACTAATTCACTTTGATTTACTCTAACCGATTCACTTAGTTTAACTTAACAAATTCACTTCGATTAACTCGACCAATTCACTTGGTTAACTCGACCAATTCACTTGGTTAACTCCTATTTATTTAACAAATAAATATCTCCTTTAGTTTAATTCTATTTATTTAATCTCTAAATAAATATCCTTTATATTTCTTTTAATGAATATAATTCCTTTATATTTTGATTAACAAATATATCCCCTTATATTCGATTAACATATATATTCCCTTGTATTTGATTTACAAATATAATTCTTTTATATTTGTTTTTACCAACTATATTCCTTATTATTCAGAATCCTTTTTCTTATATATATATATATATATATATATATATATATAAAATCCCTTGATTTTATATAAATAAACTATTTTCAAAATATACTTTGAAAACCCCTCTCCTACATTTTGGTATTTCTCATGGTATTTAACACACCATATAACAACGATAAATATCGTCCCACCACACATAATCACACAGATTATATACATCACATTATATATCACAATATAAAAATCACAGTAAAATAACTGTTGAGGAATCCAGTTGGATTCCTCCAACCCGTTTCCCTGCACCACAGATGTTAGACAACAACAGTATAATATTCTGATAAACAGAATCAACATATAACTATTTGACGGTGTATATATATATACGTAAATATATATATATATATATATATAAAATCTCTACTAACTGACTAGCAGTTCAAACAATCAACACACAGTCAAACAGACAATATTTTAACAGTTCTAAAAATACAACGTGAAAATAAAACTGTTTAGAGTTAGTGAGTTTTACTCACATTGGCGGTTATCGTTAAAAACGATAACGTCGGTTGATTCTGACGGACGTTTGGTTCTGCCTTAAATTCTAATGAAATTCCCAATTTCTCCAAACTTCACTGGCTCATAGTGTTCTTCGATGCGGTTCCAACATGACAAGTTTTCGTCATATTCGATTATTCAGCCCATCCAAACAACGAAGGCCCATCCACACAAATGAGGAGCGGAATCCAGGCCCGCAACACCTCTTCCCAGACCTCTAATCCCCGTCTATCAGTATCATGTCATTTCCCAAACTGAAACCTCAACTATACCAACTCCTCCTCCATCGAACTATTCTTCCCTTGAGCCTCAAAACCGAAAACACTAGCATCATCTCCTTCAACATGACCCAGCACTGCTTCGCCCAGGTAGGAATGACGAGCACATCCTCACATCGTTGTTCATGAACCCTCGAACTGGAATATCACCCAAAAATTCATCTCGTTTTATTTCCTTTCAAACCATACCAAAATCAAACGCTTCGAAATTTAACACTCAACTGCATCGTTCACTCCTTGTTCGAACCCTTTCCCCTCATCGCGTCGATAGCCCAGTATCGCACTGCTACAGGGAAAATATCGAACCCTATCATCACAGTTTTTCCCAATTCTTTGATGCAAGATGTAAACCGAACTCATAAACTCGAAAACACCATCCATTTTCCCCTTCGATGCTTCAATTTCTGACCAACGAAAACCCTAGATGAACGCTGGAGGAAGACAGCGACCTCAAGTGAAATCGAACTCAACGATTTGGGTATAGAAATGAAGCTCTGGTCTTGCTAAATCCGAATATATCTCTCTCTTGATTTATTGAATTTAGTTTGAGTTTTCTCTTGATTTTTGAAATGGATTTCATCACGTTGGAAATGATTTGGTGGCGACAAGCTTTCAGTTGACTAAAAAAAATGAAATTAGGTTATACGATTGGTTGAGGTCATTATATAGGGATTTTAATTTATGGACGTGGCCTTAGTTTGTCCATGTACATTTTGTGGTGTAGAGGAAAGGGACGTGGACTCCTGTTGATCACCGAATGAAGGGGTTAGGTTCTAGGGGTAGAATATTTAAGTTACACATTTTCGTGACCCCTCCACATGAAATTCTGTTGTCATCCGAATGGCCAACGACAGAAATAAATATACCGTTGTGATGAGCTCGGTGTCACGATCCCAAAAATGTAATAATACCGATAGATTAACTCATATTGTGAAACCCCAAAATCGCTGATTAAGGGTGCAAAATACTCCAAATAAAAAGTTGTTTATTTAATTAAATAAAAATTACCATAAAATTCTAAAAATTAAATTATCGCTATGTCCCAAAAGAACCTCGTCTAAATTCAAACCCGATATTCAATTATTTTGAAAACCCTTTTATAACGTAAATAAAGCGTCGCAAATTATAAAGGAAATCCACAGCGACTTTTCTGAAATTTGATTTGAACGTGAATCAAAATCTACACGACGAAATATCGATTTTTCTCTTCCACTAGAAAGATATACTCCACCAGCTCCACACGTTTCTTGTTTCACAGAAATCCGGCTTAAAATGAATCATGTACATTCCGTTGAAGTTCAAATCGCCAAATTGCGAACTGCCGCGACGTTTCAGGTTCGTTTTAATTATAATTATAAATTATAAGTACGAACGTTTTACTTTAAGTTATCGATATCGCCAAATCGATATATAAATAATTAAATAAATTAATTATTCGACAGCTAACAAAACGCGCCATTACAGACTTCCCCCCTTAAAATAATTTCGTCCTCGAAATTGCTAAGTTAGAAAAATGCTACTAACTCTACTAACTAGATTTAAAAATCCTTTTTACCTCTAAATTTCAGTTTCGACTGGACCCTTTTAAATTTTAATTAATTTATTAATTCATTTCCGACCAACCAAAATTTTTGAAAATTCTGAAAATTTTCTAACATCTTAAATTTTCGAAAAATTTCGCCATAACCTCCTTTGTACGGCTCAATACGTCAAACCACAACTCGCCTCTCTAGGCCTCCTCCAATCAAAAAGGAAATCAAAATAGCCAAGCGGCTTGTCAATTCGGCTCATAAAATCCAAACTCATATATGATATAAACTTGTACCTTTTTGTCGGTCGTATCATTATATCCCTACCCTCTATTATCAGCTCGGCATATACAAATGCCATCCCAATCAACTCCAACCAATTTATTCTTAACACAACCATTCGCTTATTCAGGCCGAATTCAATTTCAAATTCGAGTTTCAAATTCCAAACTCTCAACTAATCATTTCAAATCCAAAACCATATTATTCTCAAATCCAAATCGAATTTCATTCGAACTCTAATATCAAATTCCAAATTATTGACTTATCAATTTGGTTCCATTCTAGATTATCTCTAATCCCAATTCAATTTTATTTAACTCGGTTCAAGTTAAATTTCAAATTATTTTTACCATCTCATTTTATTTAACTTCATTAGTTAAATTTTAATTCCAGAACTTAAGTTCCTGGGTTTCTTTCAAATCAATTTGAAATCATAATGCCAATTCAAAACCTTTGAATTTCTAAACAACTTGTTTTCTCAAAACAATTCAAAAACAAAACCTTTGGTAGTAATCCGTCACTTAGAACTCGAAAATGAACACTGATGATGTCTAGATTCATCATCAGAATCTATTTTCCAGCTATCGAAGTGAGTTCAATACTATATCATTTCCAATTTGAAAAACATTTTCAAAATCTCCCAGGAACTTAAAATTTCCTTATTTTAAATTCCAAATTCTGATTTAAATTCATATTTAATTCAAACTATTTCATATATTACATTCATATGAATTCTGATTGGTCATTTATAACCATTTCACCCTTTTATAATCTTATTCGATTATAATAACAACCAACACAATCAATATACTATAATAATTTCAAGATGTATATTTCTTTTATAAACAAATATATTTTGGGAAAAATTATTTCATTTGCCCTCTTTCAAAACATACCATGTCGGTTCATCGTATTCGAGTGTTTAGTAACCCTTATCGATACAGTGGATCAACTGATCGACCAGAATTCATAAGCCACTCAACCAATGAGTCTCCACAATATAAAACCATTTTATATTGAATAACAATTACGCGCTCATATATATACACTCAAACTCAATCTAGGGTATTACTAACCCTATCTCTACCGAGTTATGCCACAGAGCCAAGGTAATCACTTAACTTAAGCTCTGATACCAACTGTAACGGCTGGAAATTTTCGACTCCTCGAGAGTCGAAAATTCCGAGACGTTAGTGAAAGAATTTAGAAGGTGAGAAAGAAAAGATAGAACTAATAGAATAGAAGATGAAGAAGAACATCAGAATCATCAGAGTAACACGAATCTCACAGCGGAACGAATAACATATAATATATAACATAACTTTGAAGTAACCAGTTATATATATACAATAGCACTTATCAGAGTACAACACTTACAACACAGCGGAAATAACTATAGCTATAAAATCTTGCAGCCTCCTGCTCCAAGCTCTCCAAGTATATCTGTAAATCCCGACTACTTGACTGTCCGTACAAATTTAGGCACCCAAGAGTTTAGGGAAAACAACAAAGTAAACTCCGGGTCAGTCATGGGACTGGTATGAGTAAAACAGTTTAAAACAATTGAACAGGTATATGATATCTCATAAGACCACGCCGTGAATACGGAATGGGTTTTTCCTTATGAGTATCTAAACAACTTTGACAAGCAATATCATTGTGATATTATAATAATGTCTAAGTACAAATAGGTATCAATCTAGCAGAAACGCTTGCATCTCACGTTCTACATACATAGTATAAAATCATAAACCGCAGGGCGCTTATCGGAGAATGGATTCCAATAGACAAGGTATGGGAGCACCTTCTGAATAGTGTACTCTAGAGGTGATACACTCAGGGTTCAACAAGAACGTCTTGCAACCCGGCCACACATGACCGCTCACTCATTTAGCTTGAGTGTCGCGAAAATACTGCCACCACGGTTATAGCCATCAAACCGTCATCCGAAGATACAGAATCAAAAAGAAGTATAAATATGAATATTCTCTAGATCGGTGACAATACACCCTGCTTGGGGATGACCCAACTAGCCATGCTGCCTAGACCAACTTTTGTTACTTCCTGGTGTGAGGCTAGAAGCTACGTCTATCTTCAGAACATCTGATCATCATTCACTTTGAATGCCACATTGTCATACCCGCCAAATCACAAATTGACTTATCCAAAAATAACACGGGTATACAGCTAAGAGAAACGAATTCCTCCGCCACCAAACGTGAATACGTTTGAACAGATCAACTTACGCGATCTATTGGATATACTCTGTCAGACCTTCTTCCATATACGTTGTCCTGGGACTGGACAAACCGAAGGCACTATTCAGTATATCCATCTTAGTCACTGTTATCTAAGACTTATACAACAGCCCTTGCACTTTACTCCGTCTTCAATTTATCTTTGGCAGATATTGCTCGCAACGCATATGCCAATACAGAGTGGTTCTTTGGATAATAATCCAACCGGTCTCTCCATAATAACACCGTTAAAATGGTAAAAACTTTGATAGTCTGTGATTCAACTATCAAATGAAAACATGTCGGTGTACAAACAACGATCTTATTTCCAAATGGAAATTCGATCGATCAATCATCATATGTTCATATTTCCTTATTTCATATATTTAGAAAATATATGTTATTAATCATTGGAAAACATTTCCATAGCTTATCTTCACATCACTATTATTTCGCAACTATCAGTCCCTAACTGTAACTAGTATGAGAACAATTCTCTAAGTATCAATTCGGAAGGTCGAAACCAACATCAGATCGTCACTTCGAAAACCGTTCAACTTACCCTCTCCAGTCAGTTTCTGAATTTGCTTAACTCTATTTCTTAAATTCTTATCATGAAAACATTTCATTTTCTATGTTTAGAAAACATATCTGACTATATTTGGAAAACGTTTCCAAAACTCATTTACGGATTTCCAATGAACGTTGTATAAAACATCGTTTCGCTTAATCCATTTATCGCTTATTCCTTAACTTTATTTCAGATCAACCTTTTCTATCGAACCACAACTATTCCTTTGTCAATTCTGAAGTAAATCAAGTTGGGTATAATTACCTCTCAGACCTTAATTGAACAACGTCCTTTACTGTGAAATAGATGAAGTTCGTCACTCACTTTTTCCGATCATCTGTTTACGCAAATTCTCGGATTCAGGTTACGAATCCACTTCTTATATGAAAACGTTTGATTATAACTATAACGTTATAATCCTACTCCTGCAATGTCTAACCTAAATTATAACTTTATCTCCTAACTCGAATAATTTAACAGACACCTAATTTCTAAATCAATAACTAAATCTTGATTTAAACCCTGGAAAGTAAATAGTACTTTTCCCGAATTTGCTATAATCGAATTCGACGTATAACTCTCTTTCGAGTAATCTCTATTCGATTAACTCTCCCTCGAATAACCTATATTCGATTATCTCTCTTCGAATAACTCATATTCGAAATCTCTCTCTTTCGAATAAACAATATACGATCTCTTTCTTTCGAATATGCTATATTCGAAAATCTCCTTTCGATTTACTAATCGATAACTCCTTTCGATCTAACTAAAATCGATAACTCCTTTAACTCTATTCGAATAACTAATATTCGACTAACTCCTTTGGATCAACTCATTTGATTAACTCCTTCGAATAACTAATTCGAATAACTTACCTTCGAATAACCAATATTCGATTTACTCTAACTCGATTAACTTAATTCTAATCGATTTACTCCATTTCGATTCAACTTAATTCAAATCGATTAACTTAACTCAAATTGATTAACTCCTTTCGAATAACTAAATTCGATTTAACTTCTCTAACTCTACTCGAATAAATTATATTCGATTAACTCTTTTAACTTTACTCGAATAAACTATATTCGATTAACACTTTCTTTCGAATGACTATATTCGATTAACTCTTCGTCTAACTCCTTTGGATTAACTCTTCGAATAACTCCTTTGGATTAACTCTTCGACTAACTCCTTCGGATTAACTAACTTCGAATAACTCCTTTGGATTAACTCTTCGACTAACTCCTTCGGATTAACTCATCGATTAACTCCTTCGGATTAACTAACTTCGAATAACTCCTTTGGATTAACTAACTTTGAATAACTCCTTTGGATTAGCTAACTTCGAATAACTCCTTTGGATTAACTAACTTCGAATAACTCCTTTGGATTAGCTAACTTCGAATAACCAATATTCGATAACTACTCTTCGAATAAATAATATTCGATAACTCTTCTCAAATGAATAACATTTGACTTCTCCACTCGAATAAACTATATTCGATAACTCTTCTCAAATGAATTACATTTGATTTCTCCGCTCGAATAAACTATATTCGATAACTCTTCTCAAATGAATAACATTTGATTTCTCCACTCGAATAAACTATATTCGATTTCTCTTCTCTCGAATACACTATATTCGATAACTCTACTTCGGATAAGTGCTATTCGACAACTATACTCGATTAACTCTACTTGGATAACTCTAACTGGTCAACTTTAACTGGTCAATTCTAACTGATTAACTCAAATGGTTTAACCTAACTGGTTAACTCGTCTCGATTAACTGAACTAATCCACTTAGTTTAACTTAGCTAATTCACGTTGATTAACTCTAACTGATTCACTTAGTTTAACTCAACTAATTCACTTCGATTAACCACTTAGTTAACTTAACTAATTCACTTCGATTAACCACTTAGTTTAACTTAACTAATTCACATCGATTAACCACTTAGTTTAACTTAACTAATTCACATTGGTTAACTCTAACCGATTCACTTAGTTTAACTCAACTAATTCACATTGATTAACTCTAACCGATTCACTTAGTTTAACTCAACTAATTCACTTCGATTAACCACTTAGTTAACTTAACTAATTCACTTCGATTAACCACTTAGTTTAACTTAACTAATTCACATCGATTAACCACTTAGTTTAACTTAACTAATTCACATTGATTAACTCTAACCGATTCACTTAGTTTAACTCAACTAATTCACTTCGATTAACCACTTAGTTAACTTAACTAATTCACTTTGATTTACTCTTACCGATTCACTTAGTTTAACTTAACAAATTCACTTCGATTAGCTCGACCAATTCACTTGGTTAACTCGACCAATTCACTTGGTTAACTCCTATTTATTTAACAAATAAATATCTCCTTTAGTTTAATTCTATTTATTTAATCTCTAAATAAATATCCTTTATATTTCTTTTAATGAATATAATTCCTTTATATTTTGATTAACAAATATATCCCCTTATATTCGATTAACATATATATTCCCTTGTATTTGATTTACAAATATAATTCTTTTATATTTGTTTTTACCAACTATATTCCTTATTATTCAGAATCCTTTTTCTTATATATATATATATATATAATCCCTTGATTTTATATAAATAAACTATTTTCAAAATATACTTTGAAAACCCCTCTCCTACATTTTGGTATTTCTCATGGTATTTAACACACCATATAACAACGATAAATATCGTCCCACCACACATAATCACACAGATTATATACATCACATTATATATCACAATATAAAAATCACAGTAAAATAACTGTTGAGGAATCCAGTTGGATTCCTCCAACCTGTTTCCCTGCACCACAGATGTTAGACAACAACAGTATAATATTCTGATAAACAGAATCAACATATAACTATTTGACGGTGTATATATATATATACGTAAATATATATATATATATAAAATCTCTACTAACTGACTAGCAGTTCAAACAATCAACACACAGTCAAACAGACAATATTTTAACAGTTCTAAAAATACAACGTGAAAATAAAACTGTTTAGAGTTAGTGAGTTTTACTCACATTGGCGGTTATCGTTAAAAACGATAACGTCGGTTGATTCTGACGGACGTTTGGTTCTGCCTTAAATTCTAATGAAATTCCCAATTTCTCCAAACTTCACTGGCTCATAGTGTTCTTCGATGCGGTTCCAACATGACAAGTTTTCGTCATATTCGATTATTCAGCCCATCCAAACAACGAAGGCCCATCCACACAAATGAGGAGCGGAATCCAGGCCCGCAACACCTCTTCCCAGACCTCTAATCCCCGTCTATCAGTATCATGTCATTTCCCAAACTGAAACCTCAACTATACCAACTCCTCCTCCATCGAACTATTCTTCCCTTGAGCCTCAAAACCGAAAACACTAGCATCATCTCCTTCAACATGACCCAGCACTGCTTCGCCCAGGTAGGAATGACGAGCACATCCTCACATCGTTGTTCATGAACCCTCGAACTGGAATATCACCCAAAAATTCATCTCGTTTTATTTCCTTTCAAACCATACCAAAATCAAACGCTTCGAAATTTAACACTCAACTGCATCGTTCACTCCTTGTTCGAACCCTTTCCCCTCATCGCGTCGATAGCCCAGTATCGCACTGCTACAGGGAAAATATCGAACCCTATCATCACAGTTTTTCCCAATTCTTTGATGCAAGATGTAAACCGAACTCATAAACTCGAAAACACCATCCATTTTCCCCTTCGATGCTTCAATTTCTGACCAACGAAAACCCTAGATGAACGCTGGAGGAAGACAACGACCTCAAGTGAAATCGAACTCAACGATTTGGGTATAGAAATGAAGCTCTGGTCTTGCTAAATCCGAATATATCTCTCTCTTGATTTATTGAATTTAGTTTGAGTTTTCTCTTGATTTTTGAAATGGATTTCATCACGTTGGAAATGATTTGGTGGCGGCAAGCTTTCAGTTGACTAAAAAAAATGAAATTAGGTTATACGATTGGTTGAGGTCATTATATAGGGATTTTAATTTATGGACGTGGCCTTAGTTTGTCCATGTACATTTTGTGGTGTAGAGGAAAGGGACGTGGACTCCTGTTGATCACCGAATGAAGGGGTTAGGTTCTAGGGGTAGAATATTTAAGTTACACATTTTCGTTACCCCTCTACATGAAATTCTGTTGTCATCCGAATGGTCAACGACAGAAATAAATATACCGTTGTGTTGAGCTCGGTGTCACGATCCCAAAAATGTAATAATACCGGTAGATTAACTCATATTGTGAAACCCCAAAATCGCTGATTAAGGGTGCAAAATACTCCAAATAAAAAGTTGCTTATTTAATTAAATAAAAATTACCATAAAATTCTAAAAATTAAATTATCGCTATGTCCCAAAAGAACCTCGTCTAAATTCAAACCCGATATTCAATTATTTTGAAAACCCTTTTATAACGTAAATAAAGCGTCGCAAATAATAAAGGAAATCCACAGCGACTTTTCTGAAATTTGATTTGAACGTGAATCAAAATCTACACGACGAAATCTCGATTTTTCTCTTCCACTAGAAAGATATACTCCACCAGCTCCACACGTTTCTTGTTTCACAGAAATCCGGCTTAAAATGAATCATGTACATTCCGTTGAAGTTCAAATCGCCAAATTGCGAACTGCCGCGACGTTTCAGGTTCGTTTTAATTATAATTATAAATTATAAGTATGAACATTTTACTTTAAGTTATCGATATTGCCAAATCGATATATAAATAATTAAATAAATTAATTATTCGACAGCTAACAAAACGCGCAATTACATACGGAGTGGTTCTCTGGATAATAATCCGACCGATCTCTCCATATTAACAACGTAAAATGGTCAAAAACTTTGATAGTCGGTGATTTAACTATCAAATAAAAACATGTCGGTGTGCAAACAACGATATTATTTCCAGATGGAAATTCTATCGATCAATCATCATTCATCATCAAATTATCATAAATTTACCCTTTTCCTTATTCTTGTTTTCCTATATTTCTTATTTACTATATTTAGAAAATATACGTTATTAACAATGGAAAACAATTCCATTTCTCATTTTCTATATTCAGAAAACATTTCTGATTTTTCATTTGGAAGACATTTCCAAATCTCCTTCATTGGGTTTAAACTGATGTTTGAATAAACATCGCTATGCCAACACCAACCATTTCGCTCATTGACTAAATTCACTTAACCCCTTTCACTCTCGAACCTTATCCATTTCTTAGTTAAAAACGAAGTCAATCAAGTTGGGGTATAATTACCTCTCAGACCTTAACTGAACAACATTTCTAACTTCGAAATAGACAGAGTTCAAACTTCACTCTTTAAGAAACTTCCTTGCGAACTCTCGGATTCTATTTATGAATCCACTTCCTTTACTGAATCATTTGATGATAACTATAAATGTTATAATTCCATGCTTTCAAAATATGTTAACTTAAATATATTTCCATATCTTAATTTAGATAAACAACCAACTACTTTATTAACAGATAATTAAAACTTGATTTGAAATGGAAAGTAAACATTACTTCCCTTGATTCGATATAATCGAATTTCCATGTATGATTCACTCTCGAATAATGACTATCCGATAATTCTCTTTCGAATAAACTATATTCGATTCCCCTGTTCGAATAACTAATATTCGTAATCCTTTTCTTCGAATAACTAATATTCAAAAAAATCTCACTTCGAATAAACCATATTCGATAATTCTCTCCTTCGAATAACTATATTCGATTTAACACACTTCGAACGAACTATATTCGATTACTCTTCTCGAATAAACTATATTCGATAACTCTACTTCGAATAGGTGATATTCGATTAATTCCCTTTTTTGACTAACCCTACTTAATTTACTAATACTCGACTAACTCGACTTAATTAACTTCTATTGATTAATTACTATTTGATTTAACACCATTTTCTTGACTCTAGATCGCAGCGATCACAATGGTTACGCCTGATTCCCCCAGGAAACATCCGACCGTCGTAGGCTATCTGCAGCCCTGCGAATTACGCTAGCAGTCGTGCTAAATGGAAATTCATCCTTAAATAACTTTGTCTATTTTTAACTCTATCTCGAATAATTAGATTCGATCAATTCTAATTGAATACTAATATTCAATTAACCCTTATTCGATTACTATATTTGAATAACTCTAGTTCGATTTGACTCAAAACGATTAACTCTAACTGGTTAATCTTAACTGAATAACTCTAAATGGATAACTCTAACTGAATAACTCTAACTGGTTAACTCTAACTAACTAACTCTAACTGTTTAACTTTACGGTTTAACTCTGACAGTTTAACTTCAACGGTTTAACTCTAACAGTTTAACTCCAACTGTTTAACTCTAACAGTCTAACTCCAATTGTTTAACTCTAACAGTTTAACTCCAACTATTTAACCCTAACAGTTTAACTCCAACGGTTTTAACTCTAGTTGATTAACTCTTTTGAATTAATCCCTTTGACTTTTCTCTTTTGAATAATTCCTTTGGAATAATTCCTTTGAATTAATTCCCTTGAATAGATTCTTTTTCTATTCGTTTACTCAACAAATAACTATTCTCTTTTCGCTTCTATTTATTTAACAAATAAATATTCCCTTTAACTTTTCTATTTATTCAACAAATAAATATTTCTTTTAACTTTTCTATTTATTTAACAAATAAGTACTTCTGTCAACTTTTCTTTATTCCCTACATGAATATTCCCTTTTCAATTCCATTTGTAAATACTTTTACGAATGTTTCCCTTTTTATTTCTATTTGTAACCGTTTCACAAATATTTCCCTTCTATTTGATTCCACCAATATTTTCCCTTCTATTTGATTTCACCAATATTTTCCCTTCTATTTGATTTCACCAATATTTGTTTTTTTTTTATAAATGCTTTGATTCTATAATCATTTTCTCTCATGAAATTCTCTTCCTTTTATATATAAAATCTATTGATTTTATATAAATAATTTATTTTCAAAATAAACTTTGAAAATCCCTTTTCACTTTCTAGTATCACTTATGGTATAAAAATACCAAATCAAAAGGTTCAATCATCATCCAAACACAAAGGTTCAACAACAGATGATATAACACATCATATATCAGAATATATGAAAAACGGTAAATAAATGTTGAGGAATCCAGTTGGATTCCTCCGACCTGTTTCCCTGCATCCACAGATGTTACACAATATAATTAACATCAATTTCATTTCAATATGAGGTATTCTGATAAACAAAATCAACATCGGTTAACGATATATATAATTATATCGGTATTTTCAACCAGCTGACTAGCAGTTTAACCAAACAATCAACACTCAGCAATTCAATCAATATTTATCAGTTCTAAAAATACTTTATAAAAATATAAAGTGTTAAGAGTTAGTGAGATTTACTCACCTTGGACGGTTTATTGTTGAATAACGATAATCGGTCATTGATTTGGTTCAGACGTTAAATTTCACCATAAATCCAAACGAGCTCCAATCCACTTGCGGTCAGTTCCATTGCGTAGTGCTCGTCCATACGATCCCAACGGATCCTGTTTCGTTAAATTTCGTTAACGTATGCAAAAGTTATGCTATTTACAATATTTACCTAATTTAAATGAATATATATTTAATTAAATTAATTAAATTATTTTTATCTTAATTAATTTCTAATTGCGTTATTAGCCAAATTACCTTCCCTGCCCTTCTAAAAAATCCTACTTTCCCATCTCTAGCCATATCCAATTTTTTTTTTAAATTGAAAAACCATTTTAATATTAATTAAATTTAATTTTCAAATAAAATATTTAAAAATATTCATTTAATTATAACTTAAAATTTTTAACCCGGATCAAAAATCTGCTTCCACTCATTTTAAAGTATTTTTCGATAAGAATCCAACGGTCCTTGTTTCGTGGAAATCCGACTTGTTTTGAAAAAGTTATAAGCTTTTAAAGTTTATGGTTGAAATTACGAAAATGCCTCTGGTCTGTTTTAAATTCAAATTAAATTCAAATTTAAATTAATCATCCAATCCGTCGGATCAGTTAGGGATAGCCAGAGAGAGCAGGAAACTATATTTTCCAAACTCAAGCCTTGTAACACCCCGAAAATTCTATAACTGTGAAATTAACAAATTAAAGCATAATTAATCTGAAATCAAAGAACTAAGGGAAACGGGATACGCCATTGCGTTCGTCTCGGAAAAATACGCGAAATAGAGTCCGAGTTTTCGAAAAACGGAGTCCGTATGAAGAAGATATGGCCTTCGGAAG
This sequence comes from Allium sativum, assembly GCA_030737875.1. NCBI lineage: Eukaryota > Viridiplantae > Streptophyta > Magnoliopsida > Asparagales > Amaryllidaceae > Allium > Allium sativum. The sequence continues at coordinate 615,300,634 of CM060926.1, forward strand.
TTTTGAATTAAATTTAAAATTCAAACAGAATAAAATAATTAAAAATCGGGCCAAATGGGCCAGGGCGGATAAACACCCGCCTAGCCACCCAGGTCGACTGGGCTGTCGACCTGGGCTACCCATGTCGACAGGGCTGTCGACAGCCCTGTCGACAGGGGTGTCGACCTGGTCGAGCCCAGTCAACCTGGCTGGCCAGGTCTGTGTTTGGCCGATTCTCTGTGGTCTGCTTTGTCATTAGGGCTAGGTGGCGGGTTCTAATTGGTCTCTCTATCTAATGAATGGCTATGATCAATCCAAGCAACATCAATGGTCCTAATCAGTTCCTAACCTCTATATAAACAACCCTAGACTAAACCCTAATCTATTCATTCAAAATTAAGAACATAGCCGCCATGTTGCTGAGGAACGACTAAGAGTAGCCGCCAACTAAAGAGAGAATTAAGAACAAAGTTCTAAAGCCTAAAGCAATTCAAGCAACCTAAAGCCAATCAATTCAACAAAGGAATCATATCTCTTAATTAGAGAATTCGCCGCAACCATTGTAAGTAGAGTATTACTTTGGTATGAATAAACAATTGTGTTGGTTTGTATGCTTGAATTGTGGCAATAAAGTTGTTCATATTTGTGCGTTCTTATCAATTTGAAATATTATATACGTTTGGATTATGTTATTCAATTATAGAGAACTACATGCGGTAGTTCTATGCAAGAATACGTTTGGAATATTTCGCAAATTATGTAATCCATGTTGAAGCTACATGTATGTAGTTGATTTAAATTTATGCAAGTTTGGGGTTTTGCTACTATGCCATCATGATGTATATTTTTGTGCATAAATCAATTTGTAAGTAATTAAAACAAGTTTGGTTATTATAATCCATATGAAATTATGTTGAGAATTTGACATCATGTATTAAGTCATGCTTTTGTACTAGAAAACCTATTTGCAAACTTATGAATATGGCTAGGCTATGAATGATATTTGGCATAATTGAAATCCATGATTAAGTCTATCTTGTTTACAAGAATTATATGATGACATATGTGGTACATAGTTAGGATTAGATTCAAAATCCCTTTTTGCAAGATTACATGACTAAAGTAAGAATCATGATTTCATGTTAGAGATATTTATGCCATGCTTATGTTAGAAATATTTATGCCATGCTTATGTTTGACATCATGTCATGCTTATGTTAGAAAATTTATGCCATGCTTATGTTTGACATTATGCATAAATAAAAGTATAGGTTCATGTTGTAGTTATGACTATGTGTCAATAATGATACCCAATTTAGACTCTTATCTCAACTACAAGTTCACATGCTTTGATTCATGTCACCTATGCTTTATGACCAAAGTATATGTCGCTACTATGCAAGTACACCAGTTTCTATTTTGTATTCCCAACGTCATATTGCAAGTTCATACGCTCACCTTCCCCTTTTTGTGTATGTAATCACGCCATAAGCCTCCCCTTTTCGCATGGCTAAATTGGGCTTTAAAAGGCTAAGCCCAATATATATAATAAACGGACGTGTAAACCGGGGGAAAATAACGTTGGGTTAAAATTACTAATGAATGAAAATATAAAATAGAAGGGCCCAAGTTCAAGTATGGGTTGGGCCCATGATTGGTGTAACCTTTACACCATTAACTTAATAATGGGCCGCAAATATTTACGTATAAGAAATAAAGAAGAATGACAAAATATGTAAATGTAGAACATACGATGTGTTTAACCCGAGGTTGGATTGAGTTGTGATGTAAACCTGCCCGGAACCGCCCGGCTGTCCAGTAGTCACAACAATACCTATCCAATGTGAGAGGTTAAACATGGAGCCCAATAAAGACCCGAGGTTAGACTGAGTTGTGGCGTAAGACTGCCCGGAACCAACCGGCAACAGGCAGCCACAACAATACCTGTCTAATGTGAGAGGTCAGGGCCTTAATAAGACAATTAAGGCTGAGTCAGGATTGTTAGGATTAAGTGAACTAAAGACTTAATCAAAATGGAACATGCTAAACTAAACGGACTGGTGGGGTTAGGTTAGGAAACACTTAACCAACTTAGCATGTTGGCTAGAGATAGAAAACCTAGTAACGGGGGACCCTTTTCAGCAGTAACCCTAAAAGGTGTATCAGGATACCCTGAAACTAGGCAGGGTGGGGCACGATTACTGGGCTGATTGTAAGAGGTCAAATCGACGGCGGTGGTGTAGCAGTGTAGGTTCTAACGGGGTGCGGGCGTGCACACACTCCGGCGCAGAAAAATAAAGCACTGGGCACCAGTAGCATACCTGTGCACTTTAAGGCTGTGTCGGGCCGCCACCATGGGACTTGATACACCCCATGGTGGGACCAGCATAGGTAACTACAACATCGGGGGCCGTAAGACACATGTAACTATGCGAGTAGGAGCCGATCATCATAGAATGGATCACATCACCCTGATTAGGGGTGCCAGTTGGAAACTAGTTTATATGGGTTCAGAGAATAACATGGGGTACGACAGTATATTCGACACTAGACAGCTTAACCAAGTTTATAGTGCATGCCCACTTCTTGTTTATACTTATCATACCCAGTTCTTTATTCATAGACAAAATAGTACTAGACTTACTCAGGCTTTATGTCTGACTCTACTTTTCTTTCGTCTTCTTTCTTCCGTTTCCCCCCCCCCCCCCCCAGGTCCTCAGGGAGGGAACACAGCAGCTTGACCAACCTTAGCATCCAGCTTGAAGAAGAGAAATGTATTGCTTGGACTTTCCTGTTTTAAACTATGGCTTTGGACAAACTCTATGGGGCTTTTGCAGTTTATCTATGTTTTATTTATGCTTCTTTAAATAATGTACTCAAGACAGATTATGAAAGTGTTATGTTATGTTTTTGGAAAGGATGTTGTTGTAACACGTATTTGCTTTTATGAAATAAAAATTTGTTGTTCTTCCGCTGTTTACAAATATGTGTTCTTATATCTGTCTTGTATATCTGTGACTTGTACTTATAAACCTCCAACAAAATTAGGGCATTCCCTTTGAGAGTGACCCTAACGGAGGTGGGGTGTTTCACTTGGTATCAGAGCATAGGTTTACTAGATAAGATAAAAAGTTTTGAAAATTTATTTTCAAAAAGGAAATTTAAAGAAGCATTTTTAAAAGAAAGAAATATTATTTTATTTTTTAAAAAAAAAAGGCAAAGTCCACTCCCCAAAGCCATAGGAACTATCTCTTATCCTTCGTTTTGAATCTATCCTTTTTGTTTCAGCATGTCCCAAGAACTTAACTTGCCAGAAGGGGTGCCAATACCTGGTTGGTTTAGACGGTTCTTAGAAGCAAGGGCCACTCAGCCAGGTCCTACCGTTCCTCCTCCCCCAGCTGAAGGAAACCATCCAGCTGCAGCGGCACCTTTTCCTCCACCTCCTCCTCGGGGAAACAATTTTGCTAAGATATGTAAAGATTTTAAAGCTATGGGAGGAAGGGATTTCCATGGAACTGAGTCCTTCGTGGCAGCTAGAAATTGGCTGAAAGAAACGGAAGACCTATTTATCATCTTTGAGGTAGAAGATAGACAAAAAGTACAATTGGCGGTGTGGCTATTGAAGGGCGAGGCTTCCTACTGGTGGGAAGTCACTAATGCTGAAAGACCAGTGGAGACATGGGAGGACTTTAGGGCAAGGTTTGAGACCAAATTTCTCTCAGATGCGGAAAGAAGTTTGCAGTTGGAGAAATTCTTATTTCTTAAGCAAGGGGACAAGACAGTCAGAGAATATGTGAATCAGTTCGATGAGCTGGCTAGGTTTGGGCTTGACCTAGTCAACACCCCGCACAAGAAGGCTCTCCGTTTCGTCAAAGGGTTAAATGAGCCATTACACAGTTTGGCCATGACCCACATACCCATGGGAGCCACGTATGAAAGATTGGTGCAAATGGCATTGCTGAATGAAGAGGATAAGGGCAAGAAGGAGACAAAGGCAGAAAGCTCTCAAGGGAAGAAAGAGGGTTTGCAGCCTAAGAAGACAGATTTTAAGAAAGGCGGGAAAGGCAACAAAGAGAAGAGGAAGTGCAATTTCTGTGGCAAAGTGGGGCACTTAGTAAAGGACTGCCGGAAAAAGAAGGCCAAGGAGAATGGTGGGTGCTTTTCTTGCGGTGAGACAGGCCATAGGGCTAAGGACTGCCCAAAGAAACGAGGACAGGGGCAGAGGGCTGGATCCACCCCAGGGGCACAGGTTCATGTGCTAGAAGCGCCACCATTGCAACAGCGAGGTATAAATACTTCTGTAGAAAGTGTAGTTTATCTTTATGATCACCCCGTTCGCACTTTATTTGATTCTGGCGCATCACACTCCTTTATCTCGTCTGCTTTAGTAGAATCTCTGCACCTAAAAACTAGTATGGTAGAGGACCCCTTAATTGTTTCAAACCCAATTGGGGGCCCAGCTCATTTGTCTATGATCTGTGTGGGATTGAAAATTTCTATTCTAAGTGTAGAATTTCAATGTAGTGCCTTTGTTTTGGGCTTTTCGGGGTATGGTTTGATTTTGGGTATGGATTGGCTATCCAGTAATGGGGCCATCCTTGATTGTGAGAAAAGGGTTGTTAGGCTCCTAACCCAGCTCGGTAATACTTTGGAAATTTCTTGTAATCCCTCGTATGCGGTTATGCTTAGTTATCTTGAATCGCTAGATGCCTCTGTTGAAAATTTGCAATCAGTTAGAGTGGTCCGGGAATATCCGGATGTCTTCGAAGAGGTGAAGGGCTTGCCTCCGAAGCGGGAAATAGACTTCCGCATATATCTTATAGATAATGCAAAGCCCGTTGCGTTGCCCGTTAGACACATGGCTCCACGAGAAAGAAAAGAGCTCAGTAAACGGATTAAAGAGCTTCTAGAAAAGGGGTTCATTAGGAGGAGCATTTCAGAATGGGGCACTCCAGTGGTGTTCGTTACAAAGGCGGATGGTTCACTCCGTCTATGTGTTGACTATAGGGAGCTTAACAAGCTAACGAAAAAGAATAGGCACCCTCTCCCTAGAATTGACGATTTATTTGACCAGCTTGTAGGAGCGTCTGTTTTCTCCCAACTCGATTTAGCAACCGGTTTTCATCAGCTAAGGGTGGCTGAAGATAGCATAGATAAAACGGCGTTTAGAACCCCAGACGGCTTCTTTGAATGACTTGTCATGCCTTTCGGCTTGACAAATGCACCAGCTTACTTCGTGGACCTGATGAGCAGGGTATTTAGAGATTTCCTCAACAAATTCGTAGTGGTCTTCGTAGATGATATCCTTATCTTCTCTAAGAGTGAAGAGGAACATGCTCAGCACTTAAGGGCAATCATGGAAACTTTGCAAGTCCATCAACTAAAAGCCAAATTCTCCAAATGCCACTTTTGGAGAGAAGAGGTGAGGTTCCTTGGGCACATAGTATCCAAACAAGGGTTAGCGGTGGACCCTGCGAAGGTAGTGGCGGTACAGGATTGGAGGACACCAAGGAATGCAACTGAGGTCCGAAGCTTCCTAGGACTAGCAGGTTTCTATCGAAAGTTTATAAGGGATTTTGTGAAAATCTCAGCTCCGCTCACGAAATTGACCAAGAAGAATCTAGTGTTCAATTGGGACTTGGATTGCGAGTTTGCTTTCCAACGACTGAAAAGGGCTCTAACAACAGCCCCAGTTTTGACGCTGCCAGATGGGAGCAAGATGTTCACTGTTTATACGGATGCATGTGGGACAGGACTAGGCGCCGTCTTAATGCAAGAAGGAAGGGTAGTAGCTTATGGCGGGAGGCAGTTGAAAGTGCACGAAAAGAACTACCCAACCCACGATCTTGAGTTAGCCGCCATCGTCTTTGCACTTAAGTCTTGGCGACACTATCTCCTAGGTGAGAAGTTCGAACTTTACACTGACCATAAATCGTTGAAATATCTTTTCTCGCAGAAGGATCTTAACTTGAGGCAACAGAGATGGATGGAGTTTCTTGCCTCGTACGATTTCGAAATCTCCTACACTCCGGGCAAAGGCAACGTAGTGGCAGACGCGTTGAGCCGAAAGAAATTGACCCTAAGCCCGTTATTTGTTGAAAGACAAAGCCTAGAGTTTATAGCCAGCTTCGACTTTAGGCCTTCCCCCGATTTCGTACCAGGCTTGCTAGCATCTCTTGAAGTGCGCCCAACTTTAGTGGATTCAGTAGGGACAGCGCAACGCGAAGACCCTCAGCTTGTAGAAATAATTGATAGGCTAATTAGGGGTGAGACTTCAAGTCACCTCAACCGATACTCCATTGACGATAAGGGTGTACTAAGGCGAGACGGAAGACTATGCGTCCCACAGACAAAGGATTTAATAAAGAAGGTTCTCGAGGAAGCACATCACTCCAAGATGACGATACACCCAGGCGGAGATAAAATGTACAAAGACATAAAAAGGACTTTCTTCTGGAACGGCATGAAAAAGGACGTGGCAGAATTCGTTTCTAAGTGTATGGTGTGCCAACAGGTTAAAGCGGAACAGAAAAAGCCTGGCGGACTACTACATCCTCTGGAGGTCCCGCAGTGGAAGTGGGATAGCATCTCAATGGACTTCATCGATGGGCTGCCTAGGTCTAGGAGAGGCAACACTAGCATTTGGGTAATAGTGGATAGGCTTACTAAAAGCGCCCACTTTTTACCTGTCAAAAGTAAAAGAACTGCCTCATCCCTAGCATCACTTTATCTCAAGGAGATCGTTCGACTCCATGGAATACCATCTAGCATTGTTAGTGACCGAGATCCCATCTTCACCAGCGAGTTTTGGCGGAGTCTGCAAGAAGCAGTAGGAACGCAGTTATGCTTGAGCACAGCCTATCATCCCCAAACCGACGGCCAAACAGAGAGAGTGAACAGAGTTTTGGAAGACCTTTTAAGACTATGCGTCCTTGACTTCGGAGGGACATGGGAAGACCACCTTCCTTTGGTGGAGTTTGCCTACAACAACAGCTATCAAGCAACCATCGGAATGGCGCCCTTCGAAGCTTTATATGGAAGACCGTGCCGATCGCCCACTTGTTGGTGGGAGTCCACGGATAAGCTCATACTTGGACCAGACATGATCCGAGAGACTTCAGAGAAAGTGGACTTAATACGAAGAAGGATGAAGACGGCCCAAGACAGACAAAAGTCCTATGCCGACAAGAGGAGGACCGACCTTGAATTCGAGGTTGGAGACAGAGTTTTTCTCAAGGTATCACCACTAAGAAACGTTGTTCGTTTTGGAACCACAGGAAAGCTAGCACCAAGGTTCGTAGGGCCATTCCCTATTATCGAGAAAATTGGGAAAATGGCTTATAGATTAGAGCTACCCGAGAAGTTGGCTGGAGTCCACAACGTTTTTCACGTTTCACACCTTCGAAAATGTCTACATGAGACTGCTGAAGTGGTAGAGCCAAATATCCTCGAAGAGGCCGAAGTGGAACGCGAAGCAACCATAAGGAGAGTTCCAACCCGCATCTTAGGAACGGAAGTAAAGAAGCTACGCAACCGCGAAGTCAAGCTCGTCAAAGTTCAGTGGAGCGACGCCGAGGGAGACGCAACTTGGGAAACTGAAGCTAGAATACGCACTGCCTACCCTTTTCTGTTCGAGGGTACATCCTTGATCTTTCTTTTTCCTTAAGTTGCGCTTTTATCTATCTTTTTAGGTATATTTCCTCGACCTTATCTTTTAGGTAGAAACCCTTTGGATGGAAACATGTGGTTGAAACATGTTATGGATGATGGTTGCAAGTGGTTGCAAGTGATTGCTAGTGGTTGCTCGTGGTTGCATATACACACACAATTTAGGTTTTAGATCGGCTCAGTCACTTCATATTGCATATGCATATATGTTTGCTTTCGTCTATGGTTGAACATTAATATGTTGACATGTGGATGTTGCATTTGTATTGAATGATTGTGCACTCATGTAGAATCAAGAATAGGAAAATTTGCATACATAATGGATTCATGGCACTTACATAATTCGCATTAAGGAGGTCAACTGAATCAGTAGACCGCCTGATTTTGCATTAGATAAGTACATGTACACACACACTTCGCATATGATCATGAAGCATTAGAAGTCTTTTAAGGACAACGGATGCTCGTGTTTGATGGATGAGTAGATGGATGATTGGATGTTAGGATATACATTCCTCCTAACTTGAAGATTTCGGGGACGAAATCCTTTTAAGTGGGGGAGAATGTAACACCCCGAAAATTCTATAACTGTGAAATTAACAAATTAAAGCATAATTAATCTGAAATCAAAGAACTAAGGGAAACGGGATACGCCATTGCGTTCGTCTCGGAAAAATACGCGAAATAGAGTCCGAGTTTTCGAAAAACGGAGTCCGTATGAAGAAGATATGGCCTTCGGAAGTTTTGAATTAAATTTAAAATTCAAACAGAATAAAATAATTAAAAATCGGGCCCAATGGGCCAGGGCGGATAAACACCCGCCTAGCCACCCAGGTCGACTGGGCTGTCGACCTGGGCTACCCATGTCGACAAGGTTGTCGACAGCCCTGTCGACAGGGGTGTCGACCTGGTCGAGCCCAGTCAACCTGGCTGGCCAGGTCTGTGTTTGGCCGATTCTCTGTGGTCTGCTTTGTCATTAGGGCTAGGTGGCGGGTTCTAATTGGTCTCTCTATCTAATGAATGGCTATGATCAATCCAAGCAACATCAATGGTCCTAATCAGTTCCTAACCTCTATATAAACAACCCTAGACTAAACCCTAATCTATTCATTCAAAATTAAGAACATAGCCGCCATGTTGCTGAGGAACGACTAAGAGTAGCCGCCAACTAAAGAGAGAATTAGGAACAAAGTTCTAAAGCCTAAAGCAATTCAAGCAACCTAAAGCCAATCAATTCAACAAAGGAATCATATCTCTTAATTAGAGAATTCGCCGCAACCATTGTAAGTAGAGTATTACTTTGGTATGAATAAACAATTGTGTTGGTTTGTATGCTTGAATTGTGGCAATAAAGTTGTTCATATTTGTGCGTTCTTATCAATTTGAAATATTATATACGTTTGGATTATGTTATTCAATTATAGAGAACTACATGCGGTAGTTCTATGCAAGAATACGTTTGGAATATTTCGCAAATTATGTAATCCATGTTGAAGCTACATGTATGTAGTTGATTTAAATTTATGCAAGTTTGGGGTTTTGCTACTATGCCATCATGATGTATATTTTTGTGCATAAATCAATTTGTAAGTAATTAAAACAAGTTTGGTTATTATAATCCATATGAAATTATGTTGAGAATTTGACATCATGTATTAAGTCATGCTTTTGTACTAGAAAACCTATTTGCAAACTTATGAATATGGCTAGGCTATGAATGATATTTGGCATAATTGAAATCCATGATTAAGTCTATCTTGTTTACAAGAATTATATGATGACATATGTGGTACATAGTTAGGATTAGATTCAAAATCCCTTTTTGCAAGATTACATGACTAAAGTAAGAATCATGATTTCATGTCAGAGATATTTATGCCATGCTTATGTTAGAAATATTTATGCCATGCTTATGTTTGACATCATGCCATGCTTATGTTAGAAAATTTATGCAATGCTTATGTTTGACATTATGCATAAATAAAAGTATAGGTTCATGTTGTAGTTATGACTATGTGTCAATAATGATACCCAATTTAGACTCTTATCTCAACTACAAGTTCACATGCTTTGATTCATGTCACCTATGCTTTATGACCAAAGTATATGTCGCTACTATGCAAGTACACCAGTTTCTATTTTGTATTCCCAACGTCATATTGCAAGTTCATACGCTCACCTTCCCCTTTTTGTGTATGTAATCACGCCATAAGCCTCCCCTTTTCGCATGGCTAAATTGGGCTTTAAAAGGCTAAGCCCAATATATATAATAAACGGACGTGTAAACCGGGGGAAAATAACGTTGGGTTAAAATTACTAATGAATGAAAATATAAAATAGAAGGGCCCAAGTTCAAGTATGGGTTGGGCCCATGATTGGTGTAACCTTTACACCATTAACTTAATAATGGGCCGCAAATATTTACATATAAGAAATAAAGAAGAATGACAAAATATGTAAATGTAGAACATACGATGTGTTTAACCCGAGGTTGGATTGAGTTGTGATGTAAACCTGCCCGGAACCGCCCGGCTGTCCAGTAGTCACAACAATACCTATCCAATGTGAGAGGTTAAACATGGAGCCCAATAAAGACCCGAGGTTAGACTGAGTTGTGGCGTAAGACTGCCCGGAACCAACCGGCAACAGGCAGCGACAACAATACATGTCTAATGTGAGAGGTCAGGGCCTTAATAAGACAATTAAGGCTGAGTCAGGATTGTTAGGATTAAGTGAACTAAAGACTTAATCAAAATGGAACATGCTAAACTAAACGGACTGGTGGGGTTAGGTTAGGAAACACTTAACCAACTTAGCATGTTGGCTAGAGATAGAAAACCTAGTAACGGGGGACCCTTTTCAGCAGTAACCCTAAAAGGTGTATCAGGATACCCTGAAACTAGGCAGGGTGGGGCACGATTACTGGGCTGATTGTAAGAGGTCAAATCGACGGCGGTGGTGTAGCAGTGTAGGTTCTAACGGGGTGCGGGCGTGCACACACTCCGGCGCAGAAAAATAAAGCACTGGGCACCAGTAGCATACCTGTGCACTTTAAGGTTGTGTCGGGCCGCCACCATGGGACTTGATACACCCCACGGTGGGACCAGCATAGGTAACTACAACATCGGGGGCCGTAAGACACATGTAACTATGTGAGTAGGAGCCGATCATCATAGAATGGATCACATCACCCTGATTAGGGGTGCCAGTTGGAAACTAGTTTATATGGGTTCAGAGAATAACATGGGGTACGACAGTATATTCGACACTAGACAACTTAACCAAGTTTATAGTGCATGCCCACTTCTTGTTTATACTTATCATACCCAGTTCTTTATTCATAGACAAAATAGTACTAGACTTACTCAGGCTTTATGTCTGACTCTACTTTTCTTTCGTCTTCTTTCTTCCGTTTCCCCCCCCCCCCAGGTCCTCAGGGAGGGAACACAGCAGCTTGACCAACCTTAGCATCCGGCTTGAAGAAGAGAAATGTATTGCTTGGACTTTCCTGTTTTAAACTATGGCTTTGGACAAACTCTATGGGGCTTTTGCAGTTTATCTATGTTTTATTTATGCTTCTTTAAATAATGTACTCAAGACAGATTATGAAAGTGTTATGTTATGTTTTTGGAAAGGATGTTGTTGTAACACGTATTTGCTTTTATGAAATAAAAGTTTGTTGTTCTTCCGCTGTTTACAAATATGTGTTCTTATATCTGTCTTGTATATCTGTGACTTGTACTTATAAACCTCCACCAAAATTAGGGCATTCCCTTTGAGAGTGACCCTAACGGAGGTGGGGTGTTTCAAGCCTTAGACACTATCCTCTCTGTCACCCTTAGAATGTTCTGATATTTATTTTTACAAATTCTATTTTAATTATAATATATATATATATATATTACACAAATAAATAAATATTATTTAAAAACTTACCCCGCGAAGCTCAAGCCTCTGCCTAAGAGTCCCTAGCTCCCCGTCTTGCCCTCCTTTCTCCCTTCCTTCCCTTTTCCCTATTTCCTAATATTTTATTATTATTTCTGCCATTGCCAAAGCTTGAAAGAGGAGGAGGAGGAGTGAGTTTAAAATGAAGGGGGGGGGCTATTTATAGCCGAAGGAGTCACATGGATTGCTGAGGTGGCGCGAATCCAACGGTCGAAAATGGATGGCTAGGATTAATCCTTAAATTAATTAAATTATAAATAAATTTAATAATTTATGAATAGTAAAGTGTGTTTTCTCAACCCTATTCGGACGTTAATTTGACTTACTTATTGATACCTTATCCGGAATCTTTTTCAACCATGTTGTTCAATTTTTCTTGCTCTTCAATACTATATAAAAATATATAAATTTTGAATTTGTTTGAACTTTCAAATAATTTAAATTCAAATTCAAAATAGTGTTTTGTGTTAGTTTCAACACCTTCCGGTCTCATGTTGGAGTATCAAACGATAACGGTTTTCAGAAATTCTTCCACCATCTGGTCCGGTTTTTAACGTACTTCAATCCTATGTATTCAAATCAAAAATCGGAGTTCGTTTAGATTTTCAAATAATTTATTTAAATTTTGTTTCCTTAATAACTTTTTATATCCGTTATAGGATTTTCCCAGATTTCATATACAGCTAATATCCTATGTTTAGAATTTTCCTGGATAGGTCTCAGGTTCCAGTTTTGCCGTTAGCATTAGCAAATTCCAATTACCGTCAAAATTTAGTTCAAATTTTGGCCTTTTGTTTTTTTCTTTTCCACATACGGATGCCATTTTTGACGTAACTTGGTTGGTTACCTAATTTCATCATTTCGGATTTAATGAAACTGATTTCATCGAAATCCGAGTTTGTTAGCTACTACATCCTTTGTAAACGTACTATTTTAAATTAAAATTTTATCCTTTTATACTACCAGTTCACATTATATTGCAGATCCACTAAATTTCTACCATTTCGGAATAACATAAAATATTCAAAATTATTGAAATTAAACCATTTAAACTTCCAAAACAATAAAAAAACATTTTTAAATAATAACTAAATGGTCAAAAAATCTGGGCCGTTACATTCTTTCCCCCTAAAATAATTTCGTCCTCGAAATTGCTAAGGTAGAAAAATGAACTTTATAACTAGGTTAAAATTATTTATTTACTCCGGTTTCACTAAACCAATTAATTCTAATTAATCTATTAATTTATTTCTATAAACGAAAATTTCAAAAATTCTGAAAATTTCCTAACACTCGAAATTTCTGAAAAATTTCGCCATCACCTCCTTTGTACTGGTCAATAGCTCAAACTCCAACTCGCCTCTCTAGACCTTCTTCAACCCAAAAGAAAATCAAACAGCCAAGTGGCTTGCCAAACAGGCTCATAAATCTCATCAAACTCATATGAATATATACGTGTACCTTTTTGTCGGCATTCAATTCTGCTATCAATTTAGCATATACCATTATCATCCCAATCAAACTCCCAAACACTTTTATCTTCAACATGACCATCCGCTTATAACCAAGCCAAATTTCAATCAAACTGCAATTCCAATCTCAATTCAAATTTCTTGCTCGACCATCCATTTCTATCCCAGATTATCTCTAATCTAGTCCAATTCTACTTGATACCATTCTATTTCAATTCAACTCAATTTCCACTGAACTGCCTTCAATTCAATTTCAAATTTTCTTTCACAAATTTCTATTTAATTTGTGTTTATTTCAATAATCTGTACCTAGGAATTTCAAATAGCTTTGCCTTTTCCAAATATCAAATATCCCTTTGGAATATCAAAACAACTCGGTTTCTCAAAACAATTCAAAAACAAAATCTTTGGTAGTAATCCGTCACTTACAAACTCGAAAATGAGCACCGATGATGTCCGGATCAACATCGGAATTTATTTTCCAGCTATCGAAGTGAGTTCAATACTATAGCACTTTCAAAACCCATTTTTAAACATTTTCATTTTGAAATTCATTTCAAAATATCCCTTTTCAATGCTTGTAACAAATTTAAAATCCCCCAGGATTTTAAAATTCACATATATTCAATTTAATTCCATTTACAACGCTTATTCAAATTTTAGCAATTTTAATTCCAATTCTGAACTTAAATTCAGATTTAATTCATCTGATTTCATATATTTCACTTATATGAATTTTGATTTGTTATTTACATAACCATTTCACATTTTATAATCTTATTCGATTATAATCACAACCAACACATTCAATATACTATAATAATTTCAAATATCTATACTTTGCTTATATCAAAATATAATTTGGGTAAAATTATTTCATTTACCTTTTTACAAAACATATCATGTCGACCCATCGTATTCAAGTGTTTATAAACTCCTATCGATACAGTGGATCAAACTGATCGCCTAGAACTCATAAACGACTCAACCAATAAATCTCCATGGTATAAAATCATTTTATATAAAATAACAAATACGTTCACTCTTATATATACACTCAAACTCAGTCTAGGGCATTACTAACCCCATCTCTACTGAGTCACGCCACAGAGCCAAGGTAAATCACCTAACCTTCAGCTCTGATACCAACTGTAATGGGTCTAGGCTTTTCAACCATCAACCACTGGGCTAACCTCCCAGCGTGGCACTACAGAGATACCTCAGATCTGCTTTTACGGCCAACCTCTCGACTCGACCAACCCACATTGTCGGGAGATGTAGGGGTAAGAGTCTCCCATTCGCCACCAAACGCGAAGCGAGAACCCCCTATCATCCGTACCAATTAAGCAACCAGCTCTGATACCACTGTAACGACCCGGGAAAAGACGACCTTGGTTATCCGATATATAACACCTATCGAACAATCAAAAGTCGAAATTACCGGATAGTCCAAGAAAGAAATTAGAGGGTGAGGATAGATAAGATAGAAAATTAGAACAGAAGAAGAAGAAGAACACAACAACATCAGAGTAACACGAATCTCACAGCGGAACGAATAAAATATAATAGACAACATATCTTGAAATCAAAGTAGTATATGTATATCATACCATTATCAGAGTACAATCTTTCATCACAGCGGAATAATCAATAGCTAGAAAAATCTTGAAGCTTCCTGCTCCAAGCTCTTCAAGCATACCTGTAAATCCTGACTACTTGACTGCCCGTACAAATTTGGGCACCCAAGAGTTTAGGGAAAACAAAACAAAATAAACTCTGGGTCAGTCATGGGACTGGTGTGAGTAAACTCAAATCATTTGGTTTAACTTTCAAAATCCTTTTCAAAAGAAAAGATAATCGTAAGACCAATCCACTCATAAATACGGATGACTTTTACCTTACGATAACCCAAAACACTTTGGAAATCATATATTATCTGATATTATAATAATGTCTAATCACAAGTAATTAAAATATAGTAGAACGCTTGCATCTCACGCTCTACATATATAATATACAATCAAACTCGCAGGCACTTATTGGAGATTGGATTCCAACTTGACAAGGTATGGGACCACCTTCCGAACGTGTATCTCTAGAGGCAAATACACTGGGTTCAACAAGAACATCTTGCAACCCGGCCCACACATGACCGACCACTCATTTCGCTTGAGTGTATCGAATGTATATCACCAACGGTTGGGACCAGCAACCGTCTCCCGATAAGGGACAACATCGATAGATATAAGAACAAAAGGAATTTCTCTAGATAGGTGATCATACATCCTAATGGGTGCGACCCACATAGCCATGCTGCCTGCCCGATTTTTGTCATTTCCCGGTGGATGAGGCTTGAGGTCATAACGTATCTTTTGACAGATCCCACCTCCATTACTTTGAATGCCACATCGTCATACCCGCCAAATCACAAATTGATTTCACCAAAAATACCACGGGTATACAGCTAAGAGAAACGAATTCCTCCGCCACCAAACGTAAGTACGTTTGAAGAGATCAACTTACGCGATCCTTTGAATATACTCTGTCAGACATTCGTCCATTCACGTTTGTCCTGGGACTGGACAAACCGAAGGCACTATTCTGTAAATAGGATAGCCCTTGCATAACTCCGTCTTCAATATATTCAGCATACTAGATTCGCAACGCTTATGCCAATACGGAGTGGTTCTCTGGATAATAATCCGACCGATCTCTCCATATTAACAACGTAAAATGATCAAAAACTTTGATAGTCGGTGATTTAACTATCAAATAAAAACATGTCGGTGTGCAAACAACGATATTATTTCCAAATGGAAATTCTATCGATCAATCATCATTCATCATCAAATTATCATAAATTTACCCTTTTCCTTATTCTTGTTTTCCTATATTTCTTATTTACTATATTTAGAAAATATACGTTATTAACAATGGAAAACAGTTCCATTTCTCATTTTCTATATTCAGAAAACATTTCTGATTTTTCATTTGGAAGACATTTCCAAATCTCCTTCATTGGGTTTAAACTGATGTTTGAATAAACATCGCTATGCCAACACCAACCATTTCGCTCATTAACTAAATTCACTTAACCCCTTTCACTCTCGAACCTTATCCACTTCTTAGTTAAAAACGAAGTCAATCAAGTTGGGGTATAATTACCTCTCAGACCTTAACTGAACAACATTTCTAACTTCGAAATAGACAGAGTTCAAACTTCACTCTTTAAGAAACTTCCTTGCGAACTCTCGGATTCTATTTATGAATCCACTTCCTTTACTGAACCATTTGATGATAACTATAAATGTTATAATTCCATGCTTTCAAAATATGTTAACTTAAATATATTTCCATATCTTAATTTAGATAAACAACCAACTACTTTATTAACAGATAATTAAAACTTGATTTGAAATGGAAAGTAAACATTACTTCCCTTGATTCGATATAATCGAATTTCCATGTATGATTCACTCTCGAATAATCACTATCCGATAATTCTCTTTCGAATAAACTATATTCGATTCCCCTGTTCGAATAACTAATATTCGTAATCCTTTTCTTCGAATAACTAATATTCGAAAAAATCTAACTTTGAATAAACCATATTCGATAATTCTCTCCTTCGAATAACTATATTCGATTTAACACACTTCGAACGAACTATATTCGATTACTCTTCTCGAATAAACTATATTCGATAACTCTACTTCGAATAGGTGATATTCGATTAATTACCTTTTTTGACTAACCCTACTTAATTTACTAATACTCGACTAACTCGACTTAATTAACTTCTATTGATTAATTACTATTTGATTTAACACCATTTGCTTGACTCTAGATCGCAGCGATCACAATGGTTACGCCTGATTCCCCCAGGAAACATCCGACCGTCGTAGGCTATCTGCAGCCCTGCGAATTACGCTAGCAGTCGTGCTAAATGGAAATTCATCATTAAATAACTTTGTCTATTTTTAACTCTATCTCGAATAATTAGATTCGATCAATTCTAATTGAATACTAATATTCAATTAACCCTTATTCGATTACTATATTTGAATAACTCTAGTTCGATTTGACTCAAAACGATTAACTCTAACTGATTAACTCTAACTGGTTAATCTTAACTGAATAACTCTAACTGGATAACTCTAACTGAATAACTCTAACTGGTTAACTCTAACTAACTAACTCTAACTGTTTAACTTTACGGTTTAACTCTGACAGTTTAACTTCAACGGTTTAACTCTAACAGTTTAACTCCAATTGTTTAACTCTAACAGTCTAACTCCAACTGTTTAACTCTAACAGTTTAACTCCAACTGTTTAACCCTAACAGTTTAACTCCAACGGTTTTAACTCTAGTTGATTAATTCTTTTGAATTAATCCCTTTGACTTTTCTCTTTTGAATAATTCCTTTGGAATAATTCCTTTGAATTACTTCCCTTGAATAGATTCTTTTTCTATTCGTTTACTCAACAAATAACTATTCTCTTTTCGCTTCTATTTATTTAACAAATAAATATTCCCTTTAACTTTTCTATTTATTCAACAAATAAATATTTCTTTTAACTTTTCTATTTATTTAACAAATAAGTACTTCTGTCAACTTTTCTTTATTCCCTACATGAATATTCCCTTTTCAATTCCATTTGTAAATACTTTTACGAATGTTTCCCTTTTTATTTCTATTTGTAACCGTTTCACAAATATTTCCCTTCTATTTGATTCCACCAATATTTTCCCTTCTATTTGATTTCACCAATATTTTCCCTTCTATTTGATTTCACCAATATTTGTTTTTTTTTTTATAAATGCTTTGATTCTATAATCATTTTCTCTCATGAAATTCTCTTCCTTTTATATATAAAATCTATTGATTTTATATAAATAATTTATTTTCAAAATAAACTTTGAAAATCCCTTTTCACTTTCTAGTATCACTTATGGTATAAAAATACCAAATCAAAAGGTTCAATCATCATCCAAACACAAAGGTTCAACAACAGATGATATAACACATCATATATCAGAATATATGAAAAACGGTAAATAAATGTTGAGGAATCCAGTTGGATTCCTCCGACCTGTTTCCCTGCATCCACAGATGTTACACAATATAATTAACATCAATTTCATTTCAATATGAGGTATTCTGATAAACAAAATCAACATCGGTTAACGATATATATAATTATATCGGTATTTTCAACCAGCTGACTAGCAGTTTAACCAAACAATCAACACTCAGCAATTCAATCAATATTTATCAGTTCTAAAAATACTTTATAAAAATATAAAGTGTTAAGAGTTAGTGAGATTTACTCACCTTGGACGGTTTATTGTTGAATAACGATAATCGGTCATTGATTTGGTTCAGACGTTAAATTTCACCATAAATCCAAACGAGCTCCAATCCACTTGCGGTCAGTTCCATTGCGTAGTGCTCGTCCATACGATCCCAACGGATCCTGTTTCGTTAAATTTCGTTAACGTATGCAAAAGTTATGCTATTTACAATATTTACCTAATTTAAATGAATATATATTTAATTAAATTAATTAAATTATTTTTATCTTAATTAATTTCTAATTGCGTTATTAGCCAAATTACCTTCCCTGCCCTTCTAAAAAATCCTACTTTCCCATCTCTAGCCATATCCAATTTTTTTTTTAAATTGAAAAACCATTTTAATATTAATTAAATTTAATTTTCAAATAAAATATTTAAAAATATTCATTTAATTATAACTTAAAATTTTTAACCCGGATCAAAAATCTGCTTCCACTCATTTTAAAGTATTTTTCGATAAGAATCCAACGGTCCTTGTTTCGTGGAAATCCGACTTGTTTTGAAAAAGTTATAAGCTTTTAAAGTTTATGGTTAAAATTACAAAAATGCCTCTGGTCTGTTTTAAATTCAAATTAAATTCAAATTAAATTTTAAATTTAAATTTAAATTAATCATCCAATCCGTCGGATCAGTTAGGGATAGCCAGGGAGAGCAGGAAACTATATTTTCCAAACTCAAGCATTAGACACTATCCTCTCTGTCACCCTTAGAATGTTCTGATATTTATTTTTACAAATTCTATTTTAATTATAATATATATATATATATATATTACACAAATAAATAAATATTATTTAAAAACTTACCCCGCGAAGCCCAAGCCTCTGCCTAAGAGTCCCTAACTCCCCGTCTTGCCCTCCATTCTCCCTTCCTTCCATTTTCCCTATTTCCTAATATTTTATTATTATTTCTGCCATTGCCAAAGCTTGAAAGAGGATGAGGAGTGAGTTTGAAATGAAGGGGGGGCTATTTATAGCCGTAGGAGTCACATGGATTGCTGAGGTGGCGCGAATCCAACGGTCGAAAATGGATGGCTAGGATTAATCCTTAAATTAATTAAATTATAAATAAATTTAATAATTTATGAATAGTAAAGTGTGTTTTCTCAACCCTATTTGGACGTTAATTTGACTTACTTATTGATACCTTATCCGGAATCTTTTTCAACCATGTTGTTCAATTTTTCTTGCTCTTCAATACTATATAAAAATATATAAATTTTGAATTTGTTTGAACTTTCAAATAATTTAAATTCAAATTCAAAATAGTGTTTTGTGTTAGTTTCAACACCTTCCGGTCTCATGTTGGAGTATCAAACGATAACGGTTTTCAGAAATTCTTCCACCATCTGGTCCGGTTTTTAACGTACTTCAATCCTATGTATTCAAATCAAAAATCGGAGTTCGTTTAGATTTTCAAATAATTTATTAAAATTTTGTTTCCTTAATAACTTTTTATATCCGTTATAGGATTTTCCCAGATTTCATATACAGCTAATATCCTATGTTTAGAATTTTCCTGGATAGGTCTCAGGTTCCAGTTTTGCCGTTAGCATTAGCAAATTCCAATTACCGTCAAAATTTAGTTCAAATTTTGGCCTTTTATTTTTTTCTTTTCCACATACGGATGCCATTTTTGACGTAACTTGGTTGGTTACCTAATTTCATCATTTCGGATTTAATGAAACTGATTTCATCGAAATCCGAGTTTGTTAGCTACTACATCCTTTGTAAACGTACTATTTTAAATTAAAAATTTATCCTTTTATACTGCCAGTTCACATTATATTGCAGATCCACTAAATTTCTACCATTTTGGAATAACATAAAATATTCAAAATTATTGAAATTAAACCATTTAAACTTCCAAAACAATAAAAAAACATTTTTAAATAATAACTAAATGGTCAAAAAATCTGGGCCGTTACATTTTATTTTTATTTCCACAATTATTTCCAATTCATTTCAATCACCAATGGGTATTTTTCAACCACAACCAAGCAATATCAACCACAAACAATTATTCAACCATTCGCATTTTTCATTCAATATTTCACACCAATTCACAACAATAAATATCGTCCATGGTTTGTGGACGAGGGGAGTATATATATAGATATATATATATATGTATTTGCTATATTTCACTTGCATTTCAACACATATATCAATTATTCTATGCATGTATAATTCATACTTCGCTTATATAGCTTACACATCGCATGTACATGAGATATACAACACGTGTGTAATTTATATTTCGCTCATATAATTTATACACGACATTTTCCATTCAAATTAATTTAATTTAGATTTCTCACATTGGTTTTCGGAGTGCTAAAAATCGTAGATGACTCAGAAAAATCCGCGGTCTTTCTATGTGGTAGAGAGCTTCCTTGCGGTCCCGATGTTACCTGTTTCATCAAATTTCGTCAACACACCATAAAGATATGATTTTTCAAAGTGCAAACATCAAAAAGAGCTCACCTTTCACGATGGTTCAAAACTAGGGTTGCGGTTTTCGCGAAAACCGAGGCACGAGGGGATGATCGTAGGTGCTGACGTGGAAGAGGAAGGAGAGGGGAGTCGGTCGGTGGCGGTTTGGGGTGGCTCGGTGGTCGATGGCGATTGGGGCGGTGCTAGGAAGTGTCGGACTTCCTGGACCTCGTTCTCGTCGATGGGGAGGAGGGAGGTGACGAGGGTAGGTCAGATTGGAAGAGGGGAGGCGGCAGCGTCGACTGGTGGTGGTGGCGGAGACGATAGTGGGCTGAGGTGGCGGCGATTTGGGGGAAAAGGGTTGGACGATTTCCGCCGTCGATCGGGGATGAAAAAAGGGGCTTTCGCATTTTTTTATTTTTTTAAAATAATGAAAGGAATTTTTCCATTGGCCCGTGGTTTTATTATATTTTAAAATATTGTTTCTCCACACGGGCACCAATTCAAACCCAACGACTGTCGCCCCTAGCTAAATACCCCCATCCCGGACACAATGGGATATGTTTCGTTGGCTAATTGGACTGTTACAGTCAGTTATTTTTCAAATTAAAGTATAAAACATTTAATTTTAACTTTGAACGTACATTTCAATTTGCCAGAGCCACAAATTGATTCGAAAAATTCCAGAAAAATAATTCTAGCTATGTCTTGACGCTACGGTCCCAACAAAACTAGTTTTGTCGAATTCTGAGATCGTTTGAAAAATGGTCATTTTCTGGTCGATCCAATTTAACAGAAATTGACCAAACACATTTTCTTTTGCCATGCTCACATACTAGCTTCAAAAATTATGAAATTTGAAACCTAGCAATAGTTTGACATCCCGGACCCAACGAAAGTGGTTTCGTCGAATTCCGAGGTCGTTTGCAAAATATCAATTTTCCAGGGCTATATATTCTATATAGCGACCTTTCTGAAAATTCATTCGGCCATAACTTTTGATTCCCGTTATGAAATTTCGATTTTTTAGATTCGTTAGAAAGGTATTCACTAACAGATTTAAATATTTTTGGTTTCGCTAAAATCCATTATATTTTCCACCCTGTACAGTCAGTCAAAGTTTGAATTCAAATTTTCAAACTGACTCACCATTTCTAATTCACTATTTTATTGAAATATTCTATTTCAATTGTTCAAATTCCTTTGAAATGACCAATTTAAAATTTTTTAAATTGGCTCATATTTTCCGGGTTGTTACAATCTCCCCCACTTAAAACTTTTCGTCCTTGAAAAGGAAACAACAGTAATTAGGAAACAAAATGTAAATGCAAAGTGTTGTAAAGGTACCTTGCACCGAAGTTAGTCAGAGATATCCACTCTGCATTTGGGGTAAGCTTGCTTAATGCTTTCCTCAGTCTCCCAAGTACAGTCTCTAGGATCACTACTCCACTGCACTTTAACTAAATGAACCTTTTTTGCTTCTCAGTTCTCTAGTTTCTTTGCCAACAATCTTTAATGGCTCTCTTCTGAGTGCTAATTCTGGAGTTATGTCTATATCCTGTTGCGCTCCTTCTTCTACAACAAGATCCGGATCATGCACATGTCTTCTAAGTTGAGATACATGAAATACATCATGCACTCCAGGCAATCAATCTGGTAATTGAACCCTATAAGCAAGAGTTCCAATTCGTTCAAGTATAGGAAAGGGACCAATAAATCTCGGTGCCAACTTCCCAGTTTTGCTAAATCTGATTACTCCTCTCATCGGGGAAACTTTCAAATAAACATGGTCACCAACAGCAAATGTCAAATCTCTTCTTCTAGAATCTGCATAACTTTTATGTCGGCTTTGCGCGGTTCTCAATCGCTTTTTGATGAAGTCGACTTTATCAGATGCTTCTCTAATCATATCGGGTCCTAACACAAGTCTATTGCCAGGTTCTACCCAACATGCTGGAGATCTGCACGGTCTGCCATATAATGCTTCAAATGGCGACATTCCCAAACTTTCTTGATAGCAATTGTTATATGAGAATTCTGCCAAATGCAAATGATCCTCCCATGACCCACCAAAATCAATTATACAAGCCCGCAATAAATCTTCTAGAATTCTATTCACCCGCTCAGTCTGGCTATCTGTTTGAGGGTGATAAGCGGTGCTCATATTCAGTTTCGTTCCCAATTCTGTCTGGAAAGCCTCTCAGAATTTGCTAGCAAATATCGGGTCTTTATCACTGACTATGCTGATGGGGATTCCATGCAGCTTAACAATTTCTTTGAAATATATCCGTGCTAGACTTTGAGCGGTTCTATTGGATCTGACAGGTATGAAATGGGCAGTCTTCGTGAAGCGATCTACGATTACCCAAATGCTGTCATTACCTTTCCTGGTTCGCGGCAAACCATCTATGAAATCCATGGAAATCTGTTCCCATTTCCAACCTGGGACTTCCAACGGTTGCAACAATCCAGCTAGCTTCTGTTGGTCGCTCTTGACTAATTGACAAGTAGGGCATCTGCTAACATACAAAGAAATATCCCTCTTCATTGCCTTCCACCAAAAAGTGCGTTTGATGTCGTTGTACATTTTACTCACACCAGGATGAATGCAAAGTTTGGATTTATGGGATTCATCTAGCACTTCCATTTTTAGCTCAGGAATGTCGGGAACACACATTCTCCCATTCAATCTCAGAACTTCCTCACTATCCACTTGGAAACTGGAGCCTTCGCCCCTTCGAATCCTTCTTATCATCTCTTTCACAAAATTGTCACTTTTCTGAAGAACAGATATTTTATCAATCAATCCTGGTGTAATTGTAAGATTGGCAACGATTGCGGTTTTCCTACTAAGCGCATCCGCTACAACGTTAGCCTTCCCCGGCGTATACAGGATATCTAGATCATATGCTGCAAGAAATTCTAGCCAACGCTGCTATCGCAAATTCAGATCATTCTGGGTGTATAAATACTTCAATGATTGATGATCTGTGTACAACACAAATTTCTCGCCCAATAAATAATGCCTCCAGATTTTCAAAGCAAAAACGATGGCTAGTAACTCAAGATCATGAGTTACATAGTTCTTCTCATGTGGTTTCAGTTGGCGGCTTGCATAAGCGACTACTTGGCCTCTTTGCATTAACACTGCACCAAGACCTCTAATAGAAGCATCTGTCCATACCGTCAAATCCTAATTACCTTCAATAATGGTTAACACTGGAGCAGTTGTCAGTTTCGATTTCAATTCCTGGAAAGCTTCTTCACAGTCGGAAGTCCACTTAAATTTCTCATGCTTCTTCGTGAGCTTCGTTAATGGACCGGATATCTTCGAAAAATCCTTAACGAACTTTCGATAATAACTAGCCAACCCCATAAAACTTCTAACCTTTGTCGGTGTAGTGGGTTGTTTCTAGTCTTGAATCGCTATTATTTTGCTTGGATCTACAGTAATCCCTTTCTTTGACACGACATGGCCAAGAAACTTCACTTCTTCTTGCCAGAAGACACATTTAGAGAATTTGGCTTTGAAGACGTTCTTTCTTAGAATCTCCAATACTTGTTCTAAGTGTTTTTCATGCTCGGGTTTTGATTTGGAGTAGATTAAAATATCGTCGATGAATACAAGGACAAATTTATTCAGAACTCCCGTGAACACTCTATTCATTAGATCGACAAAGTATGCTGGAGCATTGCACAGGCCGAACAACATTACTAACCATTCATAAAATATGTCTGGACCTCTGAAAGTTATCAAAGGAACACGCTCTTCTGCTATTCTCAATTGATGAATACTTGTAGCTAGGTCCATTCGGGAAAATACTCTCGCCCCATTTAATTGGTCTAGCAGATCGTCGATGCGAGGTAATGGATATTTTTTTTTGAGCGTCTATTTGTTGAGGTCTCGGTAATCAACGCATAATCGAAGAGTATCGTCTGACTTTGGGACAAACACAACAGCTGCACCCCAATTAGAAAAGCTAGGTCTGATTAGACCCTTCCACAATAGTTTACGAGTTTGATCGCCTAATTCTTCTTTTTCCCTCGGAGTCATTCTGCGAATTGGATGTACCACTGGTCTGGCATTGGGAATTAGATCGATTCTGAATTCTATTTCTCTTTGCGGAGGTAAGTTTTCAACTTCTTCAAACACATCCGCATAGTTTCTGACAATAGGAATCTTTTCTATGGAAGTGGGGATAACTTCTTATGCCGATCAAAATTCTTTTCTATCTGGATTCGAACCATGACGGGGTATAAATATATGTCCAAGCTTCGTTCGAATTTTAACGATTATTTCCGCATACTTTACTTCGGCTTCGTATTTTGTTAACCATTCTAACCCAAGGATAACGTCGAATTCGGGAAAGTCCATAACGATTAAATTAATGGGAAATTTGTAGAAAGAATAAGAGATTGGCACTCTACAACATGAACGGAGAATAAGAGATCCTCCTATCGGGTTATGAACTTCCACCGATTCTTTAAGCTTTCTCTGTTTTAACTTTAATTTGCGAAGTGTGTTACTAGCGATAAAACTACGCAACGCACCCGTGTTAAACAATACAGAGACAGGAATATTTTTAATTGTAAAGGTACCTCCCAAAACATTGGGTTTACCTGCTCCATCGGAAGCAGCCGGCGGGCTCGACCCGTCATATACGTGAGCTACTGCGACCTTCTTCATCAAGGGACAGTCTTTGACAAGATGATCCGTCTTGCGGCAATTAAATCAGGAGCGAGGTTTCTGAGAACCCTGGCTTGAACCTTGTGAATTTGTCTTCTGCCTCTTCGGGGCTGTGCACACATTAGAGAAGTGCCCCATTTTGCCACAGTTATAGCAGCTTCCTCTTGGCGGCTTGCCAGTCTGAGGTTTCGAGGATGCTGCTTGGCTTGACTCTGCTTGATTCACAGCAGGCTTGCGTTTGTTTTCGGCTTGGCTTCTAGCGCGATCCTGCTCCACATGCCTTTGGTCAAGGTCTTCGTAGTTGCATGTCATTTCCACCAATTCATTAAATTCCAGCTTGACGTGGGCCATGGCTCTATCATGATACTGTCGCTTTAGCCCGAGGATAAACCTCTTATTTTTGGACTTTGCAGTGGCGACAAGCTCCGGAGCATAGGGTGACAATTGTGTAAATTTATTTAGATAATCCTGCACTGAAAGATCCCCCTGCTGGAGGTTGGCGAAGTCATCGTGCATTCGTTCTAGTGCTTGTTCCGGGATGTATTTCTCTTTGAAGAGTTTTTTGAATCCATCCCAGGTTCTTCTAGCTTCTCTATTCCCGGCGGTGAGAGATTCCCACCATAGTTCAGCTTGTTCCTGCATAAGCCAGGCACCCGTAATAGCTTTGTCTTGATCTCCAAGCCTTAGGCCTTCCAGTATTTTCTCGCATGTTTTGAGCCATGCAAGTGCCTCTATTATTGTGCCAGTTCCCGAGAAGGTCTTGCCTCCTACGTTTTTATATCTCTTAGCTACGCGGTCCAGCTCGAAGTATTGAGCGGCCGGGGGTTGTATCAGAGGTCCTTCTTCTACTAGGACTTCTCCCCGTCCTCTGCCACGGCCGGCACGGCCTCCTCTAGCGGCGGCTGCTCTGGTAGCCATTTTTCAAATTCTGTATAAGCAAGAAAAGAGTCAGCTTACAGAAACGATAATTTATTGCATGGTTAAGCAGAAAATTTAAGGAAAGATAACGATGGACTGATCAAATTGTTTTTGCTATTCTGCTCGGCTCATTCTAGGACTTTACTAGTCCTATCTCTAATGAGCTACACGCCTTAGAATACTACTAATTCTATTTTGACGAAGTATTTGATGTGTTAGACTCCAGAACTAAGGTTAACCAAAGCTCTGATACCAGCTGTGACGATCCCAAAACCCAGAGACACGGTGTTAAGGATAATCATTGGAATATAACACATCAATCATCATTAGCAGATCACAGATAATAGCATAAACATAAAATGGAATAATTTACACACATATGACAGCGGAATCATATAGATATGATCACCTCAGAGAGCACAGTGCAGGATACAACTTAGTGCATAATATACATAATCAGTTACCATCGCCAGAGGCGGAATCATACATAAAGAGTACACAAAATAAATATCAGTCTACATCGCCGATGGCGGAATCATAATACATATACTAAAATGGCGGAAAGAGTCAATGTCAGCACGGTGTAGTCAAGCCTCGCCATGAGCCAAAAGTGCGCAAGATACCTGTAACTAGGCTGCCCGTGTGAAAATGAGGGCACCCGAGTTTGCAAGGTGAAACAAACTACGAGTCAGTCATGGGACTGGTATGAGAAATCTACTTAACTTATTAACAACAATGATAAGGCAAATCAAAGGACCACGCCACTTTCGCGGAACGGGTTTACTCCAATGAGTGCTAGTGCATGAAATAAAGTAAATGATTAAATCATCGCAATGATTTTTATAAAATGAAGCCATTATAAGACTCAGATCCCATCACACAATGCAACGCAAGCCGGAGGATAGAGTTTTTACCTTATAATGGCCAAAAATGCTTCATACGAATAAAACAAAAGTGTTTGATATTATTACTAGTGCATATATGTTTCAAAAGCGATTTCAATCATAAATATCAATCATAGGCAGCATAAATGACCCATACCACTATGTCGCCGTACTAGTAATACAATCATGTCCGGAATTTCGTATTGGAAATTGGGTTCCATCATGAGTCGAGGCAAGGGGCAAGCTCCTCTCCGTTCGAGACACTCTAGCAAATGCCTCGGGACCGCACACAGCAATCCCTGGATCCTCCAAGGCCGGTCCTCTCTTACTTTTGAGGATTAATTATTCCTGAACACACGTTTCCCAGTCCTTACAGACCTTTAATCGAGGCGCCTCATATTCCAACAACCACACAGGTGAAAAGTAGATATAAATGTCAGGGCTGGGAGGTCACTGACACCACCATAGCTAGAAAGAAATGTCGTGCACTCCTTGGGTCCTTCTCCCGTTTTTGACTCATGCCGGGGTGTAAGGCTCGCGAATTCACGTTATACACAAAGCTACGTCACACAGACCATGCTTTGATCATCAACCACAAGACTTTGCTTTGCAACAGAAGCCTTGATCATATGCCACTTAGGCGTGCCACACTGGCAATCCACTCCATGCGACTGATTTCTATCAATACATAACCTCTAAGCTCGTACGTCTCAGAGAAGGGCGTTAAGCAAGAAAATAAATTCTCCGCCGCCAAACAGATATATATTTAACAGAGATCAATCAGCACAGTACAAAATCCAATGTCGGACACACAGTCCATTTACAAGTCCGTTCTGGGTCTGAACGAAACCGGAGGCACCAATTCCTCGCATATCCGTACAATCAACAGTATGTTTGGACGGCTACTACTTCAGCTCCTTCACGGTAGCTACTCCAATCACGAGCATCAGTAGCGCCCATCCATCCAATGTGAAGATCGTCGGTCTTCAACCGTCTTCGACTCTTCGAATTCTCAATGTCGATCGATTATTTGAAATGAGATTAACTCGGCCTTTTCAAATAACCCACGTATATTTAGATTTTCAAATCGATTAATCACATGGTTGGACTATTCAACACTCACATTTCAGTTCTTTAGTTATAATTTTCATGTTAAATACATTCAACCATCACATATCAAGCAAACACAACAAAATTGGTTTATTTCCACTCTATATCGTCTATGGTATTTTATAACGATTTATCGCCATTTTTATTTATTTAAAACGGCCATTTTTAATTAAACGACGTTTCAGGTCATGCCGATGCACTGGCACTGTTTTTCACTACATTTATTTTAGACATATCTGAAAATCTAACCGTTGGATCTTCACAAATTTTACATCATTAGAAAGATCATTTCAAAACGAATCCAACTGTTTCAGTTTTGGGAAAATCCGACTGTCGGATCTTCCACACTATCCATTTGAAGTTACGATTTCAATTTACGAACTACAGCGTCGTTATTCGATTTAATTTAATTATATATATATATAATCGTTTCTGGCGCTGTTTTTCTTCAGATTTGAATTAAACATTCCAGACAATCCAACCGTCGGATCTTCTCAAAGTTGGTGCCGTTGGAAAGATATTTCTAAGGCGAACCCAACGGTTGCGGTTTCGGGAAAATCCAATGGTCGGATTTCCCGTACTCATCGTTTGAAATCACGGTTTCAAAACACGAACAGCACGGCCACGTTTCATTTTAATTTTATTTATATTTATATATTTATATAAATATAGTTCATTCAAAAATTCCTATATCGTTTTCACTTCAAATATTTCACTAACGCCTTTAAATTTTGGAAAATTTCGCCATAACCTCCTTTGTACGGGAGGGGCTGGAAAAATTCTCAAATAGCCACACGGGCGTCTCATGTCAAAAAGAAAAAGCCAAGCGGCTAGCCAACAGGCTTATAAAATCATCACCCAAACAAAACAGTAAATGTGTACCTATTTGTCGGGCACAAAATTTTATTCTCTTCTCTAGCCCCTTTGTTATAACCTGTTCAATAAATATGCATGTACATATATGCAATTCTCATCACTTATCATTTTCCATTCAACTTCATATTTGATTTACTTCGGTTTAAAAACACCATTCGTTCTAATGTTGCTTGCATAGGCAAAAATCATACCATTAGCTAATTAATGTATATTTCAACTCATGCATATTTATTTGAACAAGTGGCTATTTTTAACACTTCACATTTCAAAGATGATAATTTTGGCGAACTAAAATATATTTCAACACATGACTATTTTATTTAATTACTATGCATGTTAAAAATAATATTTCATTCAAAAATATTTATTTCAACGCTCGCGTATCTTTAGCACATCACAAATATGATAAAAATGATATTTTTATCATTGAAAATATTTATTCAACACATGAATGTTTCAACACTTTATAATTTCAATAAAAATGTAATTTTTATTGTTCGATCTTTTTATTCAACACATGAGCTTTTCTAATACACACACTTCTCAACACATGAGCACCTCCACACATGGATATTCTATATATGTTGTTCATATAAGAAAGATGAAATTTTTATTGTTGAAACTATTTATATATATAAGGCGAATATTTTTCAAACTTCATATATATTATAAAAATGTGATTTTTATTGTTTAGACACTTCATTCATTCACAAATGAATTTAATTTTCACACCTCACTTTTCAACACATGAACATTTCCATACATGGATATAGTTTCAACATATGACTTTAATTTCAACGCATGAAGATAATTTCAACAAATGAAAATAATTCTAACACATGAATATTATTCAAAATTTCGGCAACATAACGGCAGGGTAGTTAAAACCGGCACCGTCCCTAGTACGGCTCCTCGCTCTACCTTAAAACCTCGCGGTTTTTGACAATGGGGATTCATGCATCTAATTCGCACGCAGGCGACATGTTTTATTTTTATTTTCACAATTATTTCCAATTCATTTCAATCACCAATGGGTATTTTTCAACCACAACCAAGCAATATCAACCACAAACAATTATTCAACCATTCGCATTTTTCATCCAATATTTCACACCAATTCACAACAATAAATATCGTCCATGGTTTGTGGACGAGGGGAGTGTGTGTGTGTATATATATATATATATATATATATGTGTGTGTGTGTGTGTGTGTGTGTGTTTTTTCTATATTTCACTTGCATTTCAACACATATATCAATTATTCTATGCATGTATAATTCATACTTCGCTTATATAGCTTACACATCGCATGTACATGAGATATACAACACGTGTGTAATTTATATTTCGCTCATATAATTTATACACGACATTTTCCATTCAAATTCATTTAATTTAGATTTCTCACATTGGTTTTTGAAGTGCTAAAAATCGTAGATGACTCAGAAAAATCCGCGGTCTCTTCTATGTGGTAGAGAGCTTCCTTGCGGTCCCGATGTCTCCTGTTTCATCGAATTTCGTCAACACACCATAAGGATATGATTTTTCAAAGTGCAAACATAAAAAAGAACTCACCTTTCACGATGGTTCAAAACTAGGGTTGCGGTTTTCGCGAAAACCGAGGCACGAGGGGATGATCGGAGGTGCTGACGTGGAAGAGGAAGGAGAGGGGAGTCGGTCGGTGGAGGTTTGGGGTGGCTCGGCGGTCGGTGGCGATCGGGGAGGCGCTGGGAAGTGTCGGACTTCCTGGACCTCGTTTTCGTCGATGGGGAGGAGGGAGGTGACGAGGGTAGGTCGGATTGGAAGAGGGGAGGCGGCGGCGTCGACTGGTGGTGGTGGCAGCGGCGATATGGGGCTAAGGCGGCGGCGATTTGGGGGAAAAGGGTTGGACGATTTCCGCCATTGATCGGGGAAGAAAAAAGGAGTTTTCGCGTTTTTTTATTTTTTTTAAATAATGAAAGAAATTTTTCCATTGGCCCGTGGTTTTATTATATTTTAAAATACTGTTTCTCCACACGGACACCAATTCAAACCCAACGATTGTCGCCTTTAGCTGAATACCCCCATCCCGGACACAATGGGATATGTTTCGTTGGCCAATTCGACTGTTACAGTCAGTTATTTTTCAAATTAAAGTATAAAACATTTAATTTTAACTTTGAACGTATATTTTAATTTGCTAGGGCCACAAAATGATTCGAAAAATTCCGGAAAAATGATTCTAGCTATGTCTTGACGCTACGGTCCCAACAAAACTAGTTTCGTCGAATTCTGAGATCGTTTGAAAAATGTTCATTTTCTGGTCGATCCAATTTAATAGAAATTGACCAAACACATTTTCTTTTGCCACGCTCACATACTAGCTTAAAAAATTATGAAATTTGAAACCTAATAATAGTTTGACATCCCGGACCCAACAAAAGTGGTTTCGTCGAATTCCGAGGTCGTTTGCAAAAATATCAATTTTCCAGGGTTATATATTCTATATAGCGACCTTTCTGAAAATTCATTCGGCCATAACTTTTGATTCCCGTTATGAAATTTCGATTTTTCAGATTCGTTAGAAAGGTATCCACTAAAAGATTTAAATATTTTTGGTTTCGCTAAAATCCGTTATATTTTCCACCCTGTATAGTCAGTCAAAGTTTGAATTCAAATTTTCAAACTGACTTACCATTTCTAATTCACTATTTTATTGAAATATTCTATTTCAATTATTCAAATTCCTTTGAAATGACCAATTTAAAATTTTTAAATTGGCTCGTATTTTCCGGGTTGTTACATATATATTAAAGTGATTTATAAAATAAATAATTGATTACTAAAATAGTTTATTAAAGATAATTAATATATATAAGAAAATGATAGTTATAAAGTAAAACCATTTGTAAATAAAATAGTTAACTACTAAAATAGTTTCTAAAATGGTTTAAAATAATATAGTTGGGATTAGAATCATTTCGACAAAATTTCAATTAGACTTGAAGACATATTCAAATTTCAGATCAAATCAACTCAATTTCATTATTTCAATCGATTAAATTTCCATTTTTCATTCATTTCAATTCAATCAATTTAATTAAGTAGTTAAATTCCAAATTTGAATCTCACTTTCAATGATTTCCATTTATAACAAATATTGAGTTCACAATTCAGATATCGTTTAAATCAATGTTGATTTAAAATAAATTTCAAAGGTGGAAAAAATAATTCAATTTCAATATATTCGATTCACATTCAATTTCATTTTTAGCTTCAGTTACAACATTAAATTATTTCCCTTTTTGTTTTATATTTCAATACTCAAAGTTCAAGTTCAAGTTCAAAGGAAATCAATTTATAAAACATCGTTTATATTTTCTTTAAGCAATACTATAAAGTTCAAAGTTAAAACAAATTGGATTTAACCAATCGGTGTCCGTATATAATTTTCTGTCCTATGGCCGAGTTATACTTAAATTTCAATTTCATTATTTTGGGAAAAGATATATATCATTTCAATCCAAAACAGGGTCATAGGTATTTATCATTTCAACCTACGTTCTTAATTCATTTCAATGATAATCCCGGGTTCATTTGATGCCTGTAACATCTAGGGTAATGGTTGGGATTAATTAACAAAAATCAATAAACATATATAAACAATGTCGATAACAAGACGAATTACATATCGATACATTAAATATATAAATCCAAGGGATCCATCAATATCAACACATCCAAACAGTTCAATATAATATCAACTTACTAGTCATCAGGTATGTGGTTTTTAAACAAGAAATTAATTTATAACCGTACAACTTATATCAATAGTTACATTAAATTATACATTCTATGCAGATTTAACGTAAATAATAAATTTAATAAGTCAACCAACAACCAAAGCAATCATTTCATAACATGAATTTAATTTAACTAACAATTGAATATTTTAGTTAGGTGTGAGTTGAACTCACCTTCAGTGGCACAGAAATAGAGACGATAGTAGAGTGGTGTAGAAATGAACGACACAGAAACTTCAACGAAATGGACAAACAAATTACGTTCACGACCAGTACAAACGTAGCGAAGTTTTATTTCACAAACAAAAAAAGGAAAAAAGTTTTTTTTAATATATAATTTCGCATGGAAGTCTAACCCAACTAATCAAATTATGCATGTCTAGTTTATAATTCCTATAGGTTACATGTCACAACAACCTTTCATGCTTACTACTTCATTTATATTGTAATAATTATCTCACATTGACAAAATGCCTGGGTATAGTTTAGATTCCTATCCAATATTATATCTTCTAGCAAAGCTTAGCAAAATGTCCTTTTTTTTAGGTTCATACAAAACGCATATGCCCAGGCACTAAAAAGAACTTTGTTTCCTACTCTTCAAAAGTTTCAACACGCAAGTGTAATTGTACAACATAGCTTAACAACATGTTCTTACATGCGTGGTGTATATTATTATAAGATTAACAAATGAATCCATGCTACGACAAAAGTATAATACTTTTTTTTAAAACGCAAATATGAAATACCTGGTACAAATTTTCTTTATTCTTCCCAAAAGTTCACATGCATGTACAGCATGTTTCTATCTCTTAACTTGCTTCCACTACATATATAAAAAAAATTGTACCCATGATTGTACATGTTTTAATGCATGGGGAATGATGTTATTTCCATGCAACAACAAACATAGAAAAACTAAAAGTGTCCACTTTTTTTTTATTTGACAAAAAATTTAGAACAACGTTGGTGATCAAAACACTTTTTATTTTTAAACATGGCTGTTCAAATTGTAAGGGAAAAGAGGAGCGTTTCAGAATGGGAAAGATAGGCAAATTTTTGTTTAAGGTTTCATAAACAAAACAAAAGGAACAAAGTGAAGAAAAGAAGAAAAAAAACAGTAAGACATGGGTTTGTTTGGAATTTGTTCACGTATTTTTCAAATTTATATATTTTGACGTAACAAAATAATAGATTAAAGAGAAATAATATTTGTAAGTCAGTGTATTACCTGAAGATGCAAATCTCTAAACAAGAATTTAGACGAAGAAGAGAAGTTTGGAGGAAGAGAATGAAAAGTCTATTCTCGGTAAAGGAGGAAAACAATATGTAAAGAGGAACCGCCGTGTAAATACTTTCTTAAAGCTTTTCATATTTATCCCCCCTTTTAACGTCAACAAATGGCTTTTCAAATTTATTCCCCTTTTAATGTCAATAAATGGCTTTTCAAATTTATCCCCTTTTTGACGTTAATCAATTACCAAATTAATTGTCATCAGCTTTCCAAAGAAGCTAAGTTTAAAAGGAATATGATAATTAATTTTAATCTTATCAATGGTGCCCCTTTACACTGCTCAATCAAATTTTAATTCCATCGTTAAAAATAATTTAAAGAAGCAAAACGTATATAAATTTAAATTTTCAATATGCATGTGGAAAATAGTTTCCTATAATACAAATTTTCATTTTTTTTAAGTAATTAATAAATTCTATATTTGACAACAGTAATTTCCGCATATTGCATATTTCAGAATATTATCATAACATATCATATTTTAATATTAAATAAATAATTATTATAATTCAAATTCATCACAATTTACATTAAAAATCGTGTAAAATTATGGGATGTTACACTCTCCCCCACTCAAAACTTTTCGTCCTCGTAAAGGCGTAGTAGGAAATTTGTCATTTAATATTTTTAACCACAAATTTTTTGTTATATATATATATTCTTTCATTCAATTCATTCAAAGGTATTAACTCACTTGCTTATTCACTCAAAAATGAATTTTCAAATACATTCATTGAAACAAATAAAAGCCTCCAAACAATCATATTTTCATTTGTTATATTTCATTTCCCATTCATCTACAATGTCAATGCTTGGTTTAGTAATATATCTCGAATATCTAACCATCAATAATAATACAATTTAATTCGTAACTACATAATTCGCTTCATTTGCTCATTTCATTGACATGGTTTATTTGTATTAGATATTGAATTTAATTTCAAACATAACTAAGTATAGATAGTTCATTTCATAACTTAAGTTTCATTCATATATACAACCCATCGATTTTTTTCGACATTCATTATCCATACCAAAACTAGTAT
This sequence comes from Allium sativum, assembly GCA_030737875.1. NCBI lineage: Eukaryota > Viridiplantae > Streptophyta > Magnoliopsida > Asparagales > Amaryllidaceae > Allium > Allium sativum. Next base: position 615,336,091 of record CM060926.1, read on the forward strand.
ATTATCCAAATTTATTCCAATAACAAGTTGGCTTTTGATTAATTGGTAAGTTATATATATGCTGTGGAAATGTACGATTTTTATACAAATTCAATAGTTCCAGTTTATTTTGAATTCATTATTTCAAACTACTAAGGGTTTTATTTTAATTATAACTCTCTTGGATTTATTTTCTTATTATACAATTCAGACATTTCTATAATTTCAATTTTTAGTTCAGTTCAACAATTTGAAAATTATTAACTATTCAAGAACTTAAAATTTTAACTTCGGGTTCGTTTCCAGATCAACTTTAAAATTGTATATATATATTATATCTTTTATATCAAACCATGATTATAAATGAATTCCAAATTTCCAAATAAAGTATAAAAATTCTAAGTGGTCTCCCCCACTTAGTCTCTTGAAAATAAATGTCAATGATGCGTGCACTCATCACCGAAATCATTTTCCAAAGGCAAGAGAGGAGTATACACTTATTTCAAAAATTCATTTGAAAACAATTTCTATTTGAAACATCTTTTAAAATATAAATATATTATTTCAAACTATTTGCAAATCAATATTACAAAACCACCCAAATTTAAATTCCCAAATTCATATTTAATTTCTTATTTCATTACCAATTATTTTTCAGTACTTCATTTTTCTTAAACCATTCAATAAACAGTAGTTTTAATTATTGATTAATCGAATAATAAATGATGATAATTGATTAAAAAAAATCAAAATTCATAGATTTTCAAATAATACTTTATGTATAAAAAATATAATTTTAAAATAATATTATGTCAACATGTCATATTCGAGTGTTTAGAAATCCCTATCGATGCCTTGTCGTCCCAAGCACCGACTAGATTTTATAAAACTCAAAAGAACGAATCAACACAATACAAAAATCATTTTATGTCAAAATTACAAGTACGCTCTCTCATATACATTCAAACTCATTCTAGATTATTACTACCCTATCTATAATGAGTTAATCCCAAATAGAGCGAAGGTTTTCGCTAATCCAAAGCTCTAATATCAAATGTAACATCTGTGATTTTTGACCATTCAAATCGACAATGATCTTCAATGTCGACTTAAACAGACCAAAAATACAGATAGTTATTGGAATTTATATAAGAAAAAGAGAAGAAACAAGGAAAGCAAACACAGAACCTCATAGCGGAAGGACAAAATATAATAAATAAATAACGGTTCATGAAGCTGTTAAAACATACGTTTGATTTTATTTTACAACATTTATCAAAGTTAACTATCATAAACATACCAATATTTGAATGCAGCCAAGGTATTCGACAGGGTGATCTACCCTCTGCCAATATTTTTATACTGGCAATGGAACTACTCCCCAAGATTCTCAGTGAGAAAATTAAATATGGCCATATCAAGTTGCACCCTAACTGTGTAGATCCTAAAATTTCCTCGCTAATGTTCACTGACGACTTGGTGATATTCTGCAAACTGAATCCGAGAACTATCGAAACTATATGGCAAGTCCTTGATAATTTTGCGGCTATAACTGGACTTAAAGTGAATGTAGTGAAATTCGAAATGATAACAACTGGCCTTACTTTGCAACAAAGGAATGATCATAGTGAAAGAACTGGTTTAACTTACAACAGTGCAACTATCTCCTACTTAGGTCTGCCCCTAACCACTGCCAAGATCACTACAAATGAGTGTTTGCCTCTCTATAGTAGAATTGTTGCCATACTGAATTATTGGACCAGTAGGCTTTTATCTCAAGCTGGAAAGCTTACACTAATCAAATCGATGGTATTATCAATGCAGGTGTAGTGGGCTCGAATATTTATTCTCCCAACAAAGATGATAAGGATGGTCAGAATAGCTTTTATGAAATTTCTTTGGAAGGAAAACTGGAGGGAAAATACTTGGAGTCGGTTGCTTTTAGTTATATGGAGAAACCAATATGTAAGGGTGGACTTGGCATTGTGAATATGGTATACGGGAACAAGGCTACCTTTACTCAGCACCTTAATAATTTCCTTAATAAGACGGATAGTATTTGGGTCGAGTGGTCTAGCAATCATGTCATTAAAGGAAGGCATTTCTGGACAATGGCACAACCACAAAATTTGAGTTGGACATGATGCAACTTATTTAAAATGAGAGATAGTGTACTGTCATGCTTTAGTTTCAAACTGAATACCAATGTTGAAGTTAGCTTATGGTATGACCCTGGGGTTGATAATGGTCATATTCTATGTAAAGCTCTTACTAACCTTGAAATTGAAGTTACTGGCATGAGTAAAGATGCTAATGTGAATAACTACATTCAACAAAATGTGCTACTCCTTTCTGTTACATCCATGCCAAATATTAATGTCTTTTGGAGCCGAGCATAAAGACAGAAGATTGAAAATGATGCTGCTAGTTTGACACAGTGGGGTGCTACAAAGAAGTCTTTCAAGATAAAGAGCATGTACCATGATTTCACCGGAACTGATAACATGACGAAGTGTAAAAAGAGTAAAAGATTCTGCTTATTTGATAACTGAGCTAAAGACAATCTGCTTCTATGGAAGGTTTTGAACAATGTTGTCAATTCAAAGCAAAAACTACTGACTCGCGGTATGCCGATCGATGCAACGTGTGTTATGTCTGGCTTGTTGGATGAGAATCTAGAACACTTGTTTTTCGATTGTGATTGCATACACAATTTATGGGCTGACTTAATGCAAAGAATTAGAAGAAGAGGTCTCAACGGGAATAGTTGAACTGAATGGCATAACATGGAGAATCAAACGAGCGCGAAAAGAGGTAAAGGAAGATTGCTCTGTTACATTCTAAAGAAATTCATAGATGTTGTATGGAGAGAGAGAGAGGAATACTAGAATTTTTAAACCCAATGAAGCAAAAAGCACAGGTCAGTTCCAAACTCGCATGAGAATGGAAATTCGAAATGGTTTGAAGCCTTTATCCTTCACTTTCGATCCAGGCATTCTTCAAGACCTTTTGTAATTCAGGGCAGCTTGCAAAATGTACATTAGTGTTCTGTGTTATTTTTTAGTGTTTAATGAACTGTGTTACTATGTATTCTTATGTGTTTTGTATTTTTGTTTTTTAATCTTTAGGTGCATTAATAAAGTGGTAGGTGTCCACTCAACCCCGTCGACCTTGCTAAAAAAACATACAAATATTTGCAGCGGAATAATAATAATAAATACGCCTTTTGAGCTCCATCTTCATCTCTATAATGATATCTTCAATACTGAAAATATCAGGCTGGCCCGAGCACAAATGAAAAGACAAAAATACTCAGATCAGAACTAAAATATTCTCATATTAGTTAAATCAAATTCATGCGATAATATAAGTGCAATAACTTAAGTGATGTTACGAGAATTTCCATCTCCTAAGGACCCATTAAACTAGAAACTATATAATATAATACGCTACTATAATAGTGTCTATAGTTAAACATAAATTATAAAAATAGTGTAAGCAGGATTACCATTATTATCCTTACACGGTTTATAATACCGTAGTATATACAGATATCGCAAAGTCCATAATAATCCAGTGGCTATCAGAGGGCACTCCATAGTTACGGTACAAATCAAAGTTGTTGGGGGCTCGATCAGGATAATATAACAAGTCACACGAGGAACGCCTTAACGTCCGGACTGGTGGTAACGCATAGCCGCGGCCACCGCCCACATCAAACAACATTCCCAAATCACGGATGCACATTAAATCAAATCAATCAAACCAAAGGACAATAGTAATAAAGGAAGAATCGTTGCCGATGGAGGTAGCTGACCCCACTTGGTCCAGTATAGCCCGGTTTTAGTCATTTTAATTATGACCCGAAGGACAAGGGCATCCATCATCGTTCACTTTTTTCAAATCCAGTAATCGCCTCCAAATTCATCCTACTTCATTCTGGAACTCCACTGAGTACAAATTTGTTAAATTGGTTTTCGGTATTGGCATGGAGTATGACAATAGCAGATCCCTGTCTCTTTAACAACCAATCATTTACATTTTTCACACAAGTGAGTTCTTTTACATTTCAAAGGGGTTCGTACTTCATATCAAAATATCAGATTTTCTTAAAATCATTTCAATATTCAAGATAGAATATTGTTCATAACAAAATCTCCATTTAAACCAATTTAAAATCTTGAAACGATTCCAATCTTAAAATAATTTGAATATTTAAATTAGTTTAAAAGTATATTAGAATAGTTTATATATATGTTTTTGAAAAGTTTGAAACAAATAGCTTGTATATAAAATAAAATTTACAAAAATTTAGTACAATCTATAGAAAAAATATTAAAGTAATTTATAAAATAAATAATTGATTACTAAAATAGTTTATTAAAGATAACAAATATATATAATAAAATAATAGTTATAAAGTAAAACCGTTTGTAAAGTAAAATAGTTAACTACTAAAATAGTTTCCAAAATGTTTTAAAATAATATAGTTGGGATTAGAATCGTTTCGACAAAATTTCAATTAGACTTGAAATCATATTCCAATTTCAAATCAAATCAACTCAATTTCAATCGATTAAATTTCCTTTTTACATTCATTTCAATTCATTCAGTTTAATTCAAATAGTTAAATTCCAAATCAGAATCTCATTTTCACTGATTTCCATTTATAACAAATATTGAGTTCGCAATGCAGATATCGTTTAAATCAATGTTGATCTAAAATAAATTTCAAAGGTGGATAAAATAATTCAATTTGATTCACATTCAATTTCATTTTTAGCTTCAGTTACAACATTAAATTATTTCCCTTTTTGTTTTATATTTCAAAACTCAAAGTTCAAGTTCAAAGGAAATCAATTTATAAAACATCGTTTATATTTTCTTTAAGGAATACTCCAAACTTCAAAGTTCAAACAAATTGGATTTAACCAACCGATGTCCGTATATAATTTTCTATCCTATGGCAAAGTGATACTTAAATTTCAATTTCAGTATTTTGGGGAAGGATATATATCATTTCAATCCAAATCAGGGTCATAGGTATTTATCATTTCAACCTATGTTCTTAATTCATTTCAATGATTAATCCCTAGTTTATTTGATGCCCGTAACATCTAGGGTAATAGTTTGGATTAATTAACAAAAATCAATTAACATATATAAACAATGTCTATAACAAGATGAATTACATATCGATACATTAAATATATAAATCCAAGTTATCCATAAAAATCAACACATCTAAACAGTTCAATATAATATCAACTTACTAGTCATCATGTATGATGTTTTTAAACAAGAAATTAATTTATAACCATATAACTTATATCAATAGTTAAATTGAATTACACAGTCTATGCAGATTTAACATAAATAATAAATTTAAATAGTCAATCAACAACCAAGGCAATCATATAATAACATGAATTTAATTTAACTAACAATCGAATATTTTAGTTAGGTGTGAGTTGAACTCACTTTTAGTGGCACAGAAATAGAGACGATAACATCAAAGCGAAGAAATGAACGACACAAAAAATTCAACGAACTGGACAAATAAATTACGGTCAAGACCAGTTCAAGCGTATCGAAGTTTTATTTCACAAAAAAAAAAGAAAAAAGAAAAAAAAGGAAAAAAGATTTTTATTTTTTATAATTGCGCATGGAAGTCTAATCCAGCTAAACAAATTATGCATGTCTAGTTTATAATTCTCATAGGTTACACGTCACAGCAATCTTACATGCTTACTACTTCATTTATATTGTAATAATGGTCTCACATTGACAAAATGCCTGGGTATAGTTTACATTCCTATGCAATATTATATGTTCTAGCAAAGCTTAGCAAAATGTCCTCTCTTTTTTTAGTATATACAAAATGCATATGCCCAGGCACTAAAAAAAACTTTGTTTCCTACTCTTCAAATGTTTCAACACGCAACTGTAAATGTACAACATAACTTAACAACATGTTCTTACACACATGGTGTATATTATTATAAGATTAACAAATGAATCCATGCTAGAGCAAAACTAAATCATTTTTTTTATAAAACGCAAATATGAAATACCTGGTACAAAATTTCTTTATTCTTCCCAAAAGTTCACATGCATGTACAACATATTTCTATCTCTTAACTTGCTTCCACTACTTATATAAAAAAAATATAACCGTGATTGTACATATATTAACGCACGGGGAAGGATGTTATTTCCATGCTATAACAAACTTAGAAAAACTAAAAGTGTCAATTTTTTATTTGACAAAACATTTGGAACATCGTTGGTAATCAAAACATTTTTTTTTTTAAACATGGCAGTTAGAATTATAAGGGAAAAGAGGAGCGTTTCAGAATGGTAAAGATAGGCAATTTTTTGTTCAAGGTTTCATAAACAAAACAAAAGTAACAAAGTGAAGAAAGGAATAAAAAAAATAGTAAGACATGGGTTCGTTCGGAATTTGTTCACGAATTTTTCAAATTTATATATTTCGACGCGACAAAAAAAATAGATTAAAGAGAAATAATATTTCTAAATCAGTGTATTACCTGAAGATGCGGATCTGCAAACAAGAATTAAGACGGAGAAGAGAAGTTTGGAGGAAGAGAATGAATAGTCTTTTCTTGGTAAAAGAGGAAAACAATATATAAAGAGGAACCATCGTGTAAATACGTTCTTAAGGCTTTTCAAATTTATCCTCCTTTTAACGTCAATAAATGGCTTTTCAAATTTATTCCCCTTTTACTGTCAATAAATGGCTTTTCAAATTTATCCCCTTTTTAACATTAATCAATTACCGAATAAATTGTCATTATCTTTCCCAAGAAGCTAAGTTTAAAAGGAATATGTTAATTAATTTTAATCTTATCGATGTTGCCCCTTTACATTGCTCAATCAAATTTTAATGCAAACATTAAAAATAATTTAAAGAAGCAAAATGTACATAAATTTATAATTTCAATATGCATTTCAAAAATAGTTTCCTATAATACAAACTTTCATTTTTTAGTAATTAATAAATTCTATATTTGACAACCATAATTTCTGCATATTACATATTTCAAAATATTATCATAACATATCATATTCTAATATTAAATAAATAATTTCTATAATTCAAATTCATCGCAATTTACATAAAAAATCATGTAAAATTACGAGATGGTACAAATTGCATTGCGTGTTGTTAAGGCAGGAATGACGGTTTGAATAAATAGTCTCACATCACGGAATAAATTGAAGGAGCAGAGTGCAAATATGATTTGGTAAGCACATAACATCAGGGATTCATTTTGTTACAAGATGCGCCGTAAAGTAACAATCTAAAATTAAACAGACGCGTTTTGTCAGTAAGAAGATCAAAGATCGCATTGAGCTAGTGACCTTGGTAGAGAACAATACCTAGGTAAGGCAAGGGAAGGGAAGCAACCTAAAAACCGGAGATAGTTCATATAAAAGCAATCCTCTCCTGAGTCATAGTCTTGTAAGGCACAAAGCAACTTCTCGACGAGTTGATGAGTTGTCCAAAGCACCTCTAGTATTGATTAAATAAAATCGAGTCGACGAATGGATCGTTGGTTCTCATTAGAGAAAATAACGATATCATCCGCAAAAGAAAAGGAAAAAACATCGGGCAACCAATAGGGATGCCAGAATGATGAATTTGGCCTGCAATCATGAGTGAATGCACTCCACGATTGGGACTCTTTTTATTAATGTAATTCAATATGAAACAAAATATTTATTTAATTGATAAAAAGGAAAAAAGAATTTATCTTTGACATAATAATTCTAGAAAACATAGGTAAGAATTTTTTATTATTGAATTTATTTATTTATATAATGTAAAAATAAGAATGTTAAATCTCTCAGTGATATGTTAAATTTTATACTTATTAAATCTGTGCTTTAAAATCCACATAAGGAGAGGAATGTACAGAAACCCCACTTCAAGCATTTGAATGTGTTGGATTGTACATCCTATATTAAGAATGTTAGCCCTAATATATCAAATACGAATACCGACACGATTTATAGAGTTGGCTCAAAAATACAATTCACAAGGTCAGCAAAGTACTCATGCATTTATAAAACCAACTGTCATAAAGAACCACTCATAAGATGCATTGGAAATAATAAAAGAGGTCTTTGTAATAATATCCATAGCAACCTCTGATTTTTGAAATTTGACAACAAGATCAAGTTGGAAGATAAAATATATGCTTTTTGGAGTGGGTCAAATAATCATATTGGATAGCTATATGTATTAAACTTTTTATGATTGACACATCAACTCAAACTTCATTCGCTTACGAAAGAACAAGCTAGGTACTTCACACTTGTCTATGAATTAAATGTAAATAATACAATCTTAGCTAGTAATTTATTGACATTTGACACAACCTAATAGATGAAATTATCAAACCGACCGTTAGGGAGGTTTCCCTACTGTAAAGGAGCATAAATCAAACTCTATGAAGCCAATTTTACAGGAAATAGATGTTTTCGCGTTTGCTTTCCCCTTTCTTCGCCTTCCTTCTTATTTTCAAATGTTCCGTGTAATGACCCAAAATTCCGGTCAATTTGAGCTGACCAAAAACACAAATCCAACCCCAAATTAAACTGAAATTTAGGAAATTAATAGAAAGAAAAAACAGAGGGTGAGGAAAGATAAGATAGAAACTTAGAATAGAAGAAGAAGAAGAACACAACATCAGAGTAACACGAATCTCACAGCGGAACGAAACGATATATAATAGATAACATAATTTTGAAATATAACTTTGTACTTGAATATACATCATTTTCAAAGTACAGCACTTACAATACAGCTGAAATAAACTATAGCTATATGATCCTGAAGCCTTCTGCTCCAAGCTCTTCCAGTATATCTGTAAATCCTGACTACTTGACTGCCCGTACAAAATTTGGCACCCAAGAGTTTAGGGAAAACAACAAAATAAACTCCGGGTCAGTCATGGGACTGGTATGAGTAAAACAGTTTAAAACAGTTTGAACAAGTAAACGGTATCTCATAAGACCACGCCGTATAACGGAACGGGTTTTCCCTTATGAGAATCCAAAATATCTTTATATCAAAAACCTTTTGATATTATAATAATGTATGTCAACACAATATAATAATCATCTAGCAGAAACGCTTTCATCTCACGTTCTACATATATAGTATACAATCAAAACCGCAAGCACGTATTGGGTAATGGATTTCCAACTATGACAAGGTATGGAACCACCTTTCGCTAGTGTATCTCTAGAAAGGAATACACTGGGTTCAACAAGAACATCTTGCAACCCGGCCACACATGACCGATCACTCATTTCGCTTGAGTGTATTGAATGTATATCACCAACGGATGGGATCAGCAACCGTTTCCCGAATGGGACAGCATCAACAATAGATTTTTAGAAGTAGATGAAACTGTAGATCAGGTGATTATACACCCTACTTCGGTGCGACCGACTTAGCCATGATGCCTGCCCGATTTCTGTCATTTACCGGATGATGAGGCTAGAAGCTACGCTTTATCATCACACCAGATTCACTTTGAATGTCACATCATCAAATCCATCAAATCACCGATTGACGTCCTCAACCATACATTATGTGTTAGCTAAAAGAAGTTTCCTTCTCCGCTTCTACTCTTGGTATGGTTGGAGAAATCAATATACGTGATCGTCTGGAAATACTCTCTCAGACATTCGTCTATACAAGTCATCCAGGAACAGGATGAACCGAAGGCACTATTCTGTAAACAGGATAGCCCTTGCATAACTCCGTCTTCAGTTTCCTTTGGCATATATGATTCGCAACGCTTATGCCAATACAGAATGGTTCTTTCGATAATAATCCAACCGGTCTCTCCATATTAACAACATTAAAATGGCCAAAACTTCGATAGTCTGTGATTTAACTATCGAAGAAAACAGGTGTGCAAACAATGATATTATTTCCAAATGGAAATTTATATCGATCAAACATCATTCAACATTTATCTCTTTATTTCATTAATTTACTTATCTCCTATTTCCCTATATTCAATATTTCTTATTTTCTAAATTTGGAAAATATACGTTATTAACAATGGAAAACATTTCCATTTCTTGTTTTCTTTATTAGAAAACATTTCTGGTTTCTTATTTGGAAAACATTTCCAAAGCTTCTTCATTGGACTTAGACAGATGTTCAAACAAACCATCGCGATGCCAACTCAAACTATTTCCTTTACGACCGAACCTTAACTATTCCTTAGTTAAAAATGAAGTCAATCAAGTTGGGGGAATTCTACCTCTCAGACCCTAACTAAACAACGTTTCTAACCTTGAAATAGACAAAGTTCACCCTTCTAATTCTTTAACAAACTTCCTTACTAACTCTCTTTCAAATCTTTTCTATTCGATAATTCTTTCCTTCGATAGGGTATATTCGATAACTCTATTCAATTTATTCTATTCACTTAACTCTTTTGATTTAACTTTAACTCTATTCACTTAACTCCTATCAAATAAACTATATTCGATAACTCTTTTAATTCTATTTGAATAAACTATATATTCGATTAACTCCTTTATTCTATTTGAATAAACTATATTTGATTAACTCCATTTGAATTACTCTAGTACGATTTAACTCTATTCAATAAATTCTAGTTCGATATAACTCTATCGATTTACTTTAACTTATTAACACTAACTGTTTTACTCTAACTGGTTTACCCTAATGGTTTAACCTAACTGATTTACTCTAACCAATTAACTCTAACTGGTTAACCCTACCTGATTAACTCTGGCTGATTAATTCTAATCAATTAATTTGATTCGATGAATTCTAATCGAATAACTCCCTTTGGCTAAACTATATTCGAATACCTCCTTTTAACTTTTATTCGATAACTTCCTTTGTTCTATTCGAATAACTAATTCTATTAACTCCCTTTCGAATAAACTATTCATTTATAAAGATTTACTTTTAGTAACGGTTCTTCACTTTACAAATGATTTCCTTTTATTCTAACTTACCCTTTTGATTTTATAAATATTCCTTTTATAAAAATCCTTTTCCTTTTCTATATAAAATCCATCGACTTTATATAAATAATTCATTTTCAAAATACACTTTGAAAATCCCCTTTCCCATATCCAGTATTTCTTATGGTATTTAACATACCATATAACAATGATAAATATCGTCCAACACACATAATCAACAACAGATTATATATCACATCATATATCACAATATATGAATCACAGTAAAATAAAAGTTGAGGAATCCAGTTGGATTCCTCCAACCTATTTCCCTGCATCACAGATGTTAAACAATATAGATAACATCACTTTCAGTTCCATATGATATATTCTGTTAAACAGAATCAATATAGAAATTTAACTAACTGACTAGCAGTTCAATCAAACAGTCAACACACAGTCAAAAAGACAATATTTAACAGTTCTAAGAATACGTTGTAAAAATAGAACTGTTCAGAGTTGGTGAGTTTTACTCACGTTTGCGCGTTAGCCGTTAAATAACGGTTTGCGTTATTTGATTCAGACGGACAATTTATTTCACCATAAATTTTAACGAGCTCGGATTCAATCCCAGTCAGTCTCATTGTGTTGCTTTGGTCCATACGATCCCAACGGATCTTGTTTTGCTGGATTTCGATTACGTATGACTAAGTTATGACTTCCACAAGTTTATATAAATTTGAAATTAAATAAATACTTAGGTTTTATTTTCCATAGGGCCTTACATTTCAAAGCCGACCCAAACTCAAAATGGACAACCCAGGCCCACTTCCCTTTGTACCCGTCTTCCCCAAACACTTACCACGGCTCCAGTATCGCTCCGGCCCCTCACCATGATTTCCGATCAGCTCGCTCCCCTTTCCCTCCATGATTCACCCAACTGAAACAACCAACACCACTCTCTTGCCGAGCTCATCCTCCCCGCACCCTCATTCTTCAACTCGGTTGCCAGAAACAGAGACCGACTTCACTTCGTCGCCACTGTAACAAGAAGCCACCGACCCTTGTCAGCATCGAATCACCTCAAAATGAGCATACTGGTACGGTTTTACCTCCCCAATTCCAATATATAACTCAAAATCGACATCGAGCTTTATCCGTCCCCAAATTTGTAACCCTAACTGTCGCTGTAATGAACATCGAACTCCAGAATGAGTATCGAACCATACAAAATGGGCTTCAGATTGAAGCTTGAGTGATGAGGATAACATAAATACAAGTGTTGTAATTTATAGTATTTTCTTTTGATTTCTTTGAATATTTTGAAGATGGAAATACTTTACTGTAAATGAAAAGAACGGCGGAAAAATCATTGACTCGTGGGATGAAGAATTAGGTTAGAATTTGGTTGGTCAGTATTTTATAGGATTAGAGATTGGAATATTCCATTAGCATATTCTGTTTCTATTATATCGCTATGTGTTCTTCTCGAAATAAATTTCTTAAGTTGTCATGTGATACCCGAAAATCACGAAACTGGTCCTACGACTAGAGTTTGACATTTCGGTCCCAACGAAACTGGTTTCGTCGAATTCCGACTCTGTATGCTCACACAGCGTATTTTTAACAGTCAAAATATCGACTGTTTCTCACATTAAAAATCTGTACGGCCACACAGTGACTCTAAAAATCATGAAACTGGAAATATAACAAATATTTGACATTGCAGATCCAACAAAATTAGTTTCGTCGAATTCCGACTTCGTTTGCAAAAGTGGCTATTTTTAAAGCTCTGGATGACCCATTTAAATATATAAATATATTTAAATATAATTAAATAAAATATTAATAAATTTATATTATCGTATATATTCACAGTGGAATACCATCCAGCTCTAGAATATTTCTATATGAATTTCTGGCTCGATATTCACTTCTGGGTCAACCTGATATTCGATTTATATTGAAATTCCTTTTTAAAATATAAATAATTCCTTTATAAATTATAAAGGAATTCCACAGCGACTTTTCTGAAATTTGATTTGGACGTGAATCAAAATCTACACGACAAAATCCCTTTTTCTCTTCCACTAGAAAGATATACTCCACCAGCTCCTTACGTTTCTTGTTTCGCAGAAATCCGATTTGAAACGAATCATGTACATTCAGTTGAAGTTCGAATCGCCAATTTACGAACTGCGGCGCCATTTCAAGCTCGATTTTAATTATATTATAATTCTATGTTCAAACTCTCGTTTATATAATATATTTGTTATTCAAATTCAAATCCAAGCTGAATTAAATATCACAGATGACCCGGTTCACACCATATCGTCATTTCAGCCAATTCTGGTTATTTCAGAATTAAGTATATTATTTAATTTATTATTTTAATTAAATATTCATCATTATTTAATTCTACGACCATTTAATTCACGATATCACTATTTATATAATTAAATAAATTAATTATAATACCTCGGCCAATGCGGGTCATTACAATCTTTCCCACTTAAAATAATTTCGTCCTCGAAATTGCTAAAAGGTAGAGGACGACCCTATCGACTGGTTAGAACATATATGTTCACTTCTCAACTTCAGTTTCAACTGAACCAGTTTAATTTCAATTAAATATTAATTAATTCTTATCAACGAAAATTTTCAAAAATCTTGAAATTTTCTAACACCTTACTTTTCGAACAATTTCGCCAGCACCTCCTTCGTACTGGTCAATCGGTCAAACTCCAACTCGCCTCTCTGGGCCATCTCCAACCCAAAAGAAAACCAAACAGCCAAGCGGCTTGCCAATTCGGCTCATAAATCTTATATCCAATAGAAATTTAAACTTGTACCTTTTTGTCGGCATATCATTATATCATTTCCACCTGTTATCAATTCAGCGGATACAAGGGTCATCCAATTAAATTCCAGTCTACTTTTATCCACAACACAACCATTCGCTTATATCCGAGCCAAATATCATTTCAACTCGAGTTTCTTCTCGATTCCCAACTCTTAACTTGATTATCACATTACACTTCAAATTTGAATCTCACAATCCAATTTGTCTCAATATTATTATAATTCAAACTCAGTTACCACTTTACCGGCTTTACTTTCAATTCAATTTTGCTTTCACAAATTTCTGTTAAATTTGTTTTTAATTGAAATAGTTTTTTTCCCTGGGAGTTTTTAAACAGTTTACTCTTTTCAAAAATCAAATTTTCCTTTTTGACATGTCACTGAGCCCTTAATTAATATTCCATTAGTTAAATCACTTCTCTATTTCTTTATCAATATTTGTTAACCAAATATTTTCAATAACCATATTGGCCTTTTATGTTATTTGGAAAACATTTCCGAATATCGCCCTCCTTTATTTTCTAAACCTTAGAAAATGTATGCTATTTATAATTGGAAAATATTCCAATTACTTATCTCTTTTCCGATCTCATTTATTTCTATACTTAGGAAATATTCTTTATTATATTTCCAAGCTTACACTTATTTGGGTTAAAACGGATGTTGTGTAAAACATCGTTACGACAACCCAAATACTATATTCAACTAACTCTTATTCAACATTGATCTTCGAGCCTGAAATCTTACTATTAATTTGTTAATAATGTAATCAATCAAGTTGGGGTATAACTACCTCTCAGACCTTGACTGAATAACATTTATAACGTCAAAACAGATATGACTACTTACTCGAATAATCAATACCATACAACTACTTATTCACTTTTAAACACGTACAAGCTTCCTCTTTCTATTCTTACTAGATTTTATTCTTAGTCTTCCTTTTTGATTTTACTATTCTATTTCTAAGTTCGTTTCCTTATCGACTTCTATATATATATTGATATGTTGATTTCTAACTATCAAATTATCTTAAAAATATTCTAACTCCTTAAATTCCCGGAAAAATTCGCCATAACCTCCTTTCTACCAGGAGCATCGGGATATTTCAAATAGCCTCCCATGGCCCTCACCAATCCAAAAGAAAAAGAAAAAGCCAAGCGGCTAGCCGATACGGCGCATAAAATCCCATATTTGAATTAAATACATACCTTTTCGTCGAGCATTCTATTTATATACCTTCATACCCTATCCATACCTATCTCATGTATATTTATACCTGCCCAATCTATTTTAACTATACCTGATTGTTTTTAACTCAGTTCGTTAATTAATTTGTTAATTAACTCTTTAGTCTATTTCACTTTTATATTTGAACATGACATGTTTAAATATATTTTAACTTGCTTATTGACTAATTTGAATCCAAATTTCAAATTTAAGTTCTATATTCGATTTCGAATATCCATTTACAAATCCAATTCACCTTTCAAAGTTCAACTTCAAATTCAAAACTCGATTAACTAATTCCTCTTCGACTTAGTAAATTTCTATTCAATTTCTGTTTAAATTCTATATCACTTCTATTATTCAAATTCTATTATCCAATTCTATTCAAATTCTATATTATTCAAATTCTATAGTTTAAATTCCATTTGAATTCTATATTCAAATTCCATTTGAATTTCTACATTCAAATCCCATTTCACTTTCGATATTCAAATCCTATATTTGAATTCCTTTATACTTTCTATATTCAAATTCTATATTTGAATTCCATTTGAATTTCTATATTCAAATTCCATTTGAATTTCTATATTCAAATATATTTTAATTCTCTTTATTTCATTTCAATTCCATTTGAATCTTCTATATTCAAATTTCATTTCAATTCTATTTGAATCCTCTATATTCAAATTTCATTTCACTTTCGATATTCAAATCCTATATTTGGATTCCTTTTTGAATTATATATTCAAATTCCATATCACTTCCATTGAATTTCATGTATTCAAACTCCCTTTGAATTTCTATATTCAATTTCTATTTCAATTTCGTTGAATTTCATATATTCAATTTCTATTTCAAACTTTCTTTATTCATTTTTTATTATAAATCCCATTTTGAAATTCAACACAACTTGTCGTTCCCAAATCAAATTCAAAACAGTATCTCTGGTAGTAATTCGTCACTTACAACTTGAAAATGAATACTGATGATGCAGCTGTCATCATCAGAATCTATTTTCCAGTGATCGAAGTGAGTTCAATACTATAAACCATTTCTAAACATTTCCACTTTGAAATTTATTTCAAAATATAATTCACACTGCTTGTAAACCAATTTAAAATCTCCCAGGATCTTAAAGTTTCCTTATTTTTAATCCAAATCCATTTACAAACACTTATCCAATTTTCCAAAATTTTAATTCAATTTCTGGCTTAGATTTCAGATTTAACTCATCTGATTTCACGTATTTCACTTATATGAATTCTGATTGGTTATTTACATAACCATTTTCACTTTATAATCTTACTCGATTATAATAACAACCAATGTATCCAATATATTATAATCATGATATATATATATCTTCTCTATATCAAGATATACCTTAGGTAAACTTATTTTAATTTACCATCTTTTCAAAACATATCGTGTCGACCCATCGTATTCGAGTGTTTAGCAACTCCTACCGATACAGTGGATCAAACTGATCGACCAGAACCCATAAACAGCTCAACCAATAAATCACCACAATATAAAACAATTTTTATATCAACAACAAATACGCTCACTTGTATATATACATTCAACTCAATCTAGGGTATTACTAACCCTATCTCTACTGAGTCACGCCACAGAGCCAAGGTAATTCACTTAACTTAAGCTCTGATACCAACTGTAATGACCTAAAATTCATGTCCAATATGAGCTGACCAAAAATACAAGTCCAACCCTAAATTAAACTGAAATTCAGGAAATTAATAGAAAGAAAAAAACAGAGGATGAGGAAAGATAAGATAGAAACTTAGAATAGAAGAAGAAGAAGAACACAACATCAAAGTAACACGAATCTCACAGCGGAACGAAACAATATATAATAGATAACATAATTTTGAAATATAACTTTGTACTTGAATATACATCATTTTCAAAGTACAGCACTTACAACACAGCGGAAATAAACTATAGCTATATGATCCAGAAGCCTCCTGCTCCAAGCTCTTCCAGTATATCTGTAAATCCTTACTACTTGACTGCCCATACAAAATTGGGCACACAAGAGTTTAGGGAAAACAACAAAATAAACTCCGGGTCAGTAATGGGACTCGTATGAGTAAAACAGTTTAAAATAGTTTGAACAAGTAAACGATATCTCATAAGACCACGCTGTATAACGGAACGGGTTTTCCCTTATGAGAATCCAAAATATCTTTATATCAAAAACCTTTTGATATTATAATAATGTCTATCAACACAATATAATAATCATCTAGCAGAAACGCTTTCATCTCACGTTCTACATATATAGTATACAATCAAAACTGTAAGCACGTACTGGGTAATGGATTTCCAACTATGACAAGGTATGGAACCACCTTTCGCTAGTGTATCTCTAGAAAGGAATGCACTGGGTTCAACAAGAACATCTTGCAACCCGGCCACACTTGACCGACCACTCATTTCGCTTGAGTGTATCGAATGTATATCACCAACGATTGGGATCAGCAACCGTTTCCCGAATGGGACAGCATCAACAATAGATTTTTAGAAGTAAATGAAACTCTAGATCATGTGATTATACACCCTACTTCAGTGCGACCGACTTAGCCATGCTGCCTGCCCGATTTCTGTCATTTACCGGATGATGAGGCTAGAAGCTACGCTTTATCATCACACCAGATTCACTTTGAATGCCACATCATCAAATCCATCAAATCACCGATTGACGTCCTCAACCATACATTATGTGTTAGCTAAAAGAAGTTTCCTTCTCCGCTTCCACTCTTGGTACGGTTGGAGAAATCAATATACGTGATCGTCTGGAAATACTCTGCCAGACATTCGTCCATACAAGTCATCCAGGAACCGGATGAACCGAAGGCACTATTCTGTAAATAGGATAGCCCATGCATAACTCCGTCTTCAATTTCCTTTGGCATATATGATTCGCAACGCTTATGCCAATACAGAGTGATTCTTTGGATAATAATCCAACCGGTCTCTCCATATTAACAACATTAAAATGGTCAAAACTTTGATAGTTTGTGATTTAACTATCGAAGAAAACAGGTGTGCAAACAACGATATTATTTCCAAATGGAAATTTATATCGATCAAACATCATTCAACATTTATCTCTTTATTTCATTAATTTACTTATCTCCTGTTTCCCTATATTCAATATTTCTTATTTTCTAAATTTGGAAAATATACGTTATTAACAATGGAAAACATTTCCATTTCTTATTTTCTATATTAGAAAACATTTTTGGTTTCTTATTTGGAAAACATTTCCAAAGCTTCTTCATTGGACTTAGACAGATGTTCAAACAAACCATCGCGATGCCAACTCAAACTATTTCCTTTACGACCGAACCTTAACTATTCCTTAGTTAAAAATGAAGTCAATCAAGTTGGGGGAATTCTACCTCTCAGACCCTAACTAAACAACGTTTCTAACCTTGAAATAGACAAAGTTCACCCTTCTAATTCTTTAACAAACTTCCTTACTAACTCTCTTTCAAATCTTTTCTATTCGATAATTCTTTCCTTCGATAGGGTATATTCGATAACTCTATTCAATTTATTCTATTCACTTAACTCTTTTGATTTAAATTTAACTCTATTCACTTAACTCCTACCGAATAAACTATATTCGATAACTCTTTTAATTATATTTGAATAAACTATATATTCGATTAACTCCTTTATTCTATTTGAATAAACTATATTCGATAAACTCCATTTGAATAACTCTAGTACGATTTAACTCTATTCAATAAATTCTAGTTCGATATAACTCTATCGATTTACTTTAACTTATTAACACTAACTGTTTAACTCTAACTGGTTTACCCTAATGGTTTAACCTAACTGATTTACTCTAACCAATTAACTCAAACTGGTTAACCCTACCTGATTAACTCTGGCTGATTAATTCTAATCAATTAATTATATTCGATGAATTCTGATCGAATAACTCCTTTTGGCTAAACTATATTCGAATACCTCCTTTTAACTTTTATTTGATAACTTCCTTTATTCTATTCGAATAACTAATTCTATTAACTCCCTTTCGAATAAACTATTCATTTATAAAGATTTACTTTTAGTAACGGTTCTTCACTTTACAAATGATTTCCTTTTATTCTAACTTACCCTTTTGATTTTATAAATATTCCTTTTATAAAAATCCTTTTCCTTTTCTATATAAAATCCATCGATTTTATATAAATAATTCAATTTCAAAACACACTTTGAAAATCCCCTTTCCCATATCCGGTATTTCTTATGGTATTTAACATACCATATAACAATGATAAATATCGTCCAACACACATAATCAACAACAGATTATATATCACATCATATATCACAATATATGAATCACAGTAAAATAAATGATGAGGAATCCAGTTGGATTCCTCCAACCTGTTTCCCTGCATCACAGATGTTAAACAATATAGATAACATCACTTTCAGTTCCAAATGATATATTCTGTTAAATAAAATCAATATAGAAATTTAACTAACTGACTAGCAGTTCAATCAAACAGTCAACACACAGTCAAACAGACAATATTTAACAGTTCTAAGAATACGTTGTAAAAATAGAACTGTTCAGAGTTGGTGAGTTTTACTCACATTTGCGCGTTAGCCGTTAAATAACGGTTTGCGTTATTTTATTCAGACGGACAAATTATTTCGCCATAAATTTTAACGAGCTCGGATTCACTCCCGGTCAGTCTCATTGTGTTGCTCTCGTCCATACGATCCCAACGGATCTTGTTTTGCTGGATTTCGATTACGTATGACTAAGTTATGACTTCCACAAGTTTATATAAATTTGAAATTAAAGAAATACTTAGGTTTTATTTTCCATAGGGCCTTACATTTCAAAGCCGACCCAAACTCAACGTGGACATCCCAGGCCCACTTCCCTTTGTACCCGTCTTCCCCAAACACTTACCACGGCTCCAGTATCGCTCCAGTCCCTCACCATGATTTCCGATCAGCTCGCTCCCCTTTCCCTCCATGATTCACCCAACTGAAACAACCAACACCACTCTCTTGCCGAGCTCATCCTCCCCGCACCCTCATTCTTCAACTCAGTTGCCAGAAACAGAGACCGACTTCACTTCGTCGCCACTGTAACAAGAAGCCACCGACCCTTGTCAGCATCGAATCACCTCAAAATGAGCATACTGGTACGGTTTTACCTCCCCAATTCCAATATATAACTCAAAATCCACATCGAGCTTTATCCGTCCCTAAATTTGTAACCCTAACTCTCGCTGTGATGAACATCGAACTCCAGAATGAGTATCGAACCATACAAAACGGGCATCAGATTGAAGCTTGAGTGATGAGGATAACATAAATACAAGTATTGTAATTTATAGTATTTTCTTTTGATTTCTTTGAATATTTTGAAGATGGAAATACTTTACTGTAAAAGAAAAGAACGGCGGAAAAATCATTGACTCGTGGGATGAAGAATTAGGTTAGAATTTGGTTGGTCAGTATTTTATAGGATTACAGATTGGAATATTCCATTAGCATATTCCGTTTCTATATATCGCTATGTGTTCTTCTCGAAATAAATTTCTTATGATCACATGTGATACCCAAAAATCACGAAACTGGTCCTACGACTAGAGTTTGACATTTCGGTCCCAACGAAACTGGTTTCGTCGAATTTCGACTCTGTATGCTCACACAGCGTATTTTTAACAGTCAAAATATCGACTGTTACTCACATTAAAAATCTGTACGGCCTCACAGTGACTCTAAAAATCACGAAACTGGAAATCTAACAACTATTTGACATTGCGGATCCAACAAAATTAGTTTCGCTGAATTCCGACTTCGTTTGCAAAAGTTGCTATTTTTAAAGCTCTGGATGACCCATGTAAATATATAAATATATTTAAATATAATTAAATAAAATATTAATAAATTTATATTATCGTATATATTCACAGTGGAATACCATCCAGCTCTAGAATATTCCTATATGAATTTCTATCTCGATATTCACTTCTGGGTCAACCCGATATTCGATTTATATTGAAATTCCTTTTTAAAATATAAATAATTCCTTTATAAATTATAAAGGAATTCCACAGCGACTTTTATGAAATTTGATTTGGATGTGAATCAAAATCTACATGACAAAATCCCGATTTTTCTCTTCCACTAGAAAGATATACTCCACCAGCTCCTAACATTTCTTGTTTCGCAGAAATCCGATTTGAAACGAATCCTGTACATTCAGTTGAAGTTCGAATCGCCAATTTATGAACTGCAGCGCCATTTCAAGCTCGATTTTAATTATATTATAATTCTATGTTCAAACTGTCATTTATATAATATATTCGTTATTCAAATTCAAATCCAAGCTGAATTAAATATCACAGATGACCCGGTTCACACCATATTGTCATTTCAGCCAATTCTGATTATTTCAGAATTAAGTATTTTATTTAATTTATTATTTTAATTAAATATTCATCATTATTTAATTCTACGACCATTTAATTCACTATATCACTATTTATATAATTAAATAAATTAATTATAATATCTCTGCCAATGCGGGTCATTACATTCCGCAACTGTTCTAAATGTTTATGAGAATAATGTGTTTCGGATCTGCTTGAACCGTCTCCGGTCCTCTGCAAATTTCTAAGTCTAGCAAGAAAAAAGGCCATTTTTCTTTTCTTTCTCTGGATTTATGAGCACTTATTCAGATTAAAGTTCTATTTAAATTTGAATCCAGGGCAGCGCTTCAATTAACAATCACGCATTCATTTTCATTAGTTAATCACAATCACCGTCTTCAGCAAAAACAATGTCCTTCAGGATTTACAATAGCAAACGCTGAAGCTGGGTTCTCCTTTTCAACTCTTTCCTCGAATTTGTCGTTTCTGAGGAGAAGGAAGCAATTGCTTCGTACTATTATCGCCTCATCTTTTTCTGTTGTAGAGGCAAATGCTTCTGTTTCCTTAGGTACCTCCACTGATTTCTATTCACTTCATTCTATTTGGTTAATTTTTTGTAAGGTTCGAATTTTAAATGGGATGTTCGACCTATTACATGCGTTTTATCCCAAGACATTTAGTATTATTTTTTAACTTTATTTGAATGAAAATATTTCAACTAAACTGCTACATATATGAAATTGAATACATTGCTTCACTTTCTAAAATAAAAAAATGGGAAAAAGAAAAGAAAAATCAAAGTGGTATCTTGAGATAAATAGAAGTCTAAATGAAATATAGTGAACATGTTCTTAGTATATAGAAAACATAGAGGAGTACTAGAACGATAAGAGTATTTATTGTAGAGGTGATCATTTGGGAATTTAGGGCCACCGGATATGTATTTACAGTTCATTTCAATCGTTTGTTTTCTCTGTTAGTCAAAGACCTTATTTTGATTTCATACTTCTGATTGCAAATTCTATATTTGATTAGGACAACATTTACGGTTTAATTGTGTTGAAATATAATGGAGCCCACAACCTACAAAGGAATTGAATTTTCTTGATAGCTTTAGATAGTTTCTAAGGTAGCCTTTCAGTTGAACTACCGCTTATAGATGATGATTTCCGTATGTATTTTTCCTGGATGGAATCATTTGTAAGTTCATGAGCTACAAAATTTGAGATGGATTTGAATGTCAACATTAAACTTCCATGTAGGAGTACGCCGTTAAAAGCTCAATATTCAGCTACTTTGAGAAGTAACATGAAGCGACCCGAACTTCCCTGGTAAGGAAAGCCCGGATTGAATTGAGGACAAGACACATCGAAACGCAAACGGAAGAACATTTCATTGCTTATTACAACAATTCATCAGAATACAAGAATATACAGAGTATTAGCAAATAATATACATTATAAAATATCAAAGATTACAATACATTACATAGCAGCGGAAAATAATACAATACACAACTAGAAGTAATACACGGATACAGAGCTTTCCGAGTATCGTTCCAGCTGTAAATCAGGATCATGTGAATATAAATCTGCAAAACCAAAACTACTAGCTGCCCATGCGGAAAATAGGGGCACCCAGTGTTTAGGTTAAAACAATAAACTCCAGGTCAGTCATGTGACTGGTGTGAGAACTAAAACAGTTATTAATCTTTATTTTAAAGTTAGGTAAATCAAGGGACCGCGCCGTATAACACGGAACGGGTTTACTCCCGAGAATACCAGTGCATAAAACAACAGCGCAATGCTAAATAAAGAACAATGAAGCTACTATAAGACCCATGTCCCATCACACAATGCAACACAAGCTGGAGGATAGGGTTTTACCTTATAATAGCCAAAGAATGCTTGATACATTTAAAAACACATTATTTGATACTATTATAAGGGCGGCATAGTGTATAAAACAATTTCAATCATAAGTATCAATCATAGACGGCATGGGTACCATATATCATGTAACACCCCACATCCGTTAAGGTCACTCACAAAGGGAATGCCTTAACTTAAGTGGAGCATTATGGGTACTGGAACAGAAATATTACAAGACAGACATATATAAAACAACGGAAAGTAAAGTTGAAGTACTTCAAATCATTTAATAAATATAATTGTCTACAATAAAAGCCCATCAACTTCCAATACCCAATTACATAGCTAAAATATTTGTCTTGCTCAAAAACAAAGAAGCATGAAAATAAATTGTAGTATTCCCCAATAAAGCAAAGCAAGCCATAGCCAAGAGAAATCCAAGAATTACATGAAAGAGCCTTGGAGCTTGGTAAGATCCGAACTAAGCTGTATTCCCACCCTGCGAACCGGGGGAGACGAAAGAAAATGAGGCGAAACAAACTAGGTCAGTCATAAAGACTGAGTAAGTCCTAGTGGCTTTCAGCATAAAAACAGGTGAAGATAATATGGCATGAATAAACTGAAAGTAAACATTAGCATGATGACAAGGCTACAGGCACGATGAATCAAGTATAACATTCCATGCTTCCTATCAAGAGTATCATCACAAGGTTCCTACCAAGTATCACATTGCAAGGTTTCTATTAAGTATAACATCGCAAGATTTCTAAGCTTCACCATTCCACTATTTTCTTTGATTTCCTATATTCTCTGCACCAATACTAGTCTAACAAGATTAGGTGTTATCCTAATGTCTAAACAGAGACGGAAACAGAAACAGAAATGGACCTGTACCATCTGTACTAGTAACCCAACCCGTGTCATGTATTAACTATGAAATGATCCCTTGCCCAATATAATGAAATGACCCATTACTTGGTCCCAGGAAACGGTCTATTAATCGATCGGCTCCCTACAAGTTCTAGCATGTCATGTGTCTGTGTCATACGGCCCTATTACGAATGTAATTACCTGTGCTAGGTCCACCATAGGGTGTATCAAGCCCTAGGGTGCCAACCACCGACACGAATCAAGCACGCACAGTGTAAACCTACCGGTGCCCAATGCCTGCTTTTTATAACTCCGGACTACGTGCACGACCATAGTCCGCCTGAGCCTACAATGGCGCACCAACTCAGCCGTCGTTCTGGTCGCTTACAATCAGCCCAGTAATTGTGCCCCACCCTGCCTAGTTCCCGGATACCATGATACATCTAGTGGGTTACTGCTGAAAAGGACCGCGTAACTAGGGTTTCCGTCCAGCAGGTTAAGTGTTGTCATTTAAATTCGAGATTTAACCCGTCTACGTGTCATGTCAAATTGGCTAAGTGTTGTCGTTCAAGTTCATGACTTAGCCCTACGAATCATGTGTCAAGTTGGCTAAGTATGTTCAAGCGGTTCATGACTTAACCCTATCAAATCATCGTGTCAAATTGGTTAAGTATATTCAAGCGGTTCATGACTTAACCCTATCAAATCATCATGTAAAATTGGTTAAGTATATTCAAGCGGTTCATGACTTAACCCTATCAAATCATCGTGTCAAATTGGTTAAGTATATTCAAGCGGTTCATGACTTAACCCTATCAAATCAACGTGTCAAATTGGTTAAGTATATTCAAGCAGTTCATGACTTGACCCTATCAAATCATCGTGTCAAATTGGTTAAGTATGTACAAGCGGTTCATGACTTAACCCTATCAAATCATTGTGTCAAATTGGTTAAGTATGTTCAAGCGGTTCATGACTTAACCCGCCTACATATCATGCTAAGTTGGTTAAGTATTATCTATATGTTCAAGTTGACTTAACCCTACCACGTGTCATGTTATATTGGTGAACTGTCATTAGTCTAGTCATATTACTTAACACACCCATTGGTCTGATTAACAGTTATGTTGGTTAAGCCTACATTTATAAGTTTTACATGTTCTTAACTTATACCGGTTAGGTCCATATTTACATGTCAAATTTCCATGTCATCTCACCTAACCCTCTAACCATACCCACGTCTTATTATGGTTAGTATTAACTCATTCATTATGACGAGCGAATCATGACCTCTCACATTAGACCATGCATTTTGTGGCCACTAGATTTGCCGGGCGGTTCCGGGCAGCTTTACACCAGAAACTGAGTCTAACCTCGTGTCATAAATCGTTACGCCTACAATTTGACCTTCGACCTCTCACATTAGACTGACACTTTGTGGCTACTGGATTTGCCGGGCGGTTCCTGGCAGATTTACACCACAACCCGAGTCTAACCTCGTGTCAAAGGTTCATTAATGGTCGTATTTCCCCCAAAACCCCAATATTAGTTCATTTTTTTAACATATAGAAATGTTCATGTTCGTGTTCAAGTCAATTATCCAATACACAGTCATTTTCATATTTCAAATTCCCAACATTACATATTAATAAACATATGCCCAGGTTCCAAAATTACATATCAATTTATGTGTATATATATATACACCCAATTCTAGTCAGTTTACATACGCCCAATTCTTGCCTATTACATGTATGCCAGGTTTATGCCATTTTACCCATATCAAGTTCTAGCCAAGATTACATGTATCAAGTTTCATGTCCAAATAAACCCAAATCATGATTCATGATGTATTTATCCCAAACTATAATCTTTTTATTACAACACACGCCAACTACCCAAGTTCATAATACATATTTATGCCAATTATCAAGTTTACAATTGCTTTTAGGTTCGAAGTACCAATTCTACTTATGCCCAATCATAAACCTAATCTTTTAATTTACATAGGCCCGTACTCGTGATTTGATTTACATGCTAATTCATTATTCCCACTTCATGCCAATTTAATTATGCCAATGGCCAAACTTGCAATTTCAATTATATTGACAATACCCCAAATTTCCAATTTCATGTTATGCCATTAATTTTACCAAACATGTATATCCAATATAGAAAACATTCCCATATTTCCCCGTATTCAATCGTACGCAAATCGCGGTTTAGGCCTAGTTCCGGAATTGACCTAGGTTCATCGAAAGAAAACAAATAGGGGAAGGTAGAATTTGTATAACAATCAGCATAGAGAGAAAACTGGCATAAAAACATCATCTCTGGCATAAAAGATAGATCTTGATAATAATATCAATATGAATCAAGAAAACATATTTTCAACAGGCTGAATAGATCACAAGCTTGACATGAGAACGAACATAGAAATGTCCCAAAACTCAAGATTCAAGAAGCAGCCGAAATAGATCTGAATCAATAAACATACTTAAATCCAATTCCACTTTATTCCATGGCCATATTATAATTAAATGTTTAAATCTAAAAACAACTAGAACTTACAGAGCATGGCTAATGAATTAAGAACTGAACTTGTTGTAGAATGTTGCAGTGACGTTGTTGATTTATTGTCTTGAATCATTGTAGAAGCCTTAATCTTCGAATTGGATTGTGTATGAAAGCTTAGGAAATTGATTAGAGACAATGGCCATGATCAAGAGGGACCTCAACAGCATTTTTGTGTAAGAATGATATGTTGTGAATTAGTTTAGGTCTAAGGGTGTTTTTATAGGTGTAGCAACTAGTTTAGGCCCTTAGATTAACCCTAAAATCAATCCGGACCATCAAAACATGTCTCAGGCTTCAAAAATGAGTTCTGGGTCAAAACAGGCCGACCAGGTCGACCTGTAAGGGGGGGAGGTCGACCACATGGTCGACCTGGGGGGGTAGGTCGACCCTAAGGTCGACCTGCCTTGTCCTGTGCTGCCTAAAATCTGCTGAATCTTCTACAGGCCATAACTTCTTCATCCGAACTCCGATTTTCGAAAACTCGGACTCTATTTCATGTAAAATTTTGAGACAAACGCAATGGCCTAACCTGTTTCCCTTAATTCTTATTTTAAAAATTAATTATACCCTGATTTCTAGTTTCAACATGTTATTAAAATTCGGGTTGTTACATTCTCCCCTCCTTAAAGGATTTCGTCCCCGAAATCTTCAAGTTAAGAAGAATGTGTCCTACCATCCAATCATCCATCTACTCAATCATCAATCATAGGCATCCATTGTCCTTTAGAGATTTCTAATGTTGTATGAACATATGCAGAAAGTGTGTGTATATGTTCCTTATCTAATGCAAATGATCAGGCCTGATTGATCTTCTTAATGCAAAATATGTTTTAGTGCCATGGGTCCAACATGTATGCGAATAGTCCTAGCCATATAAACACTATATGTGTGCACAAACATTCATCCATATGCAACATCCTCATGATAACACATTTAATTTCATCCATAAACAAGTATAAACACTCATGCATATGCAATATGAGAGGTAACGGAGCCGATCTAGTGTCTAAGGTGCGTGTATATGCATCCACAAGCAACAACTAGCAACCGCTTGCAACCACTTGCAACCATCAATCATAACATGTCTCAAAAATATGTTTACACCCAATTGTTCCTACCTAAAGATATAGCCGAATGATAAAAGCAAGTAAAAACTTTATGCCCATTAGGCAATGTCAAAACTGGAAATCTTTGTCACATATATACTGGGTTAGGAGAAGAACTCCCTAAGCACCATCCCCGAAGACCGAAATCAATATCAGACTGATACCCAAAGAATTAACCAACCAATATATATGTTTCTAGGAAACTAAGCATGATGGACTCCTTTTTGGTCACAAGAAATCCCTACCTAAGACCAACTCGTATCCTAAAAAATCCAAAAAGTTTCGCCAACCCAACGGACACCCTCAAGCCCCAACATGTATTACTAACAGATAAGTCATACTCCCTATGGGGTTTGCAACAGAAATAGGATTGGGAATAGGACTGAGAGGATATACTTAAAAGATAGCATGCAAGTAAGCTCTACAGGAAAAGAGGGATCAAGGATATACTCTTATAAAGAGATATAATGTGCGTATCTAGCCTTCAATCTTCTAAGCCACATTTCCTTGAGCTTAACTCCATTGTGCTTTAGCCATTTTTAACTTCACAATTTCGTAGCTTCTTAATTCTTGTTACCAAAATATGAGTTGGAACTCATTTCACTGTCGCCTCTCATTCCACTGTCATTTATTCTTTTTCTAGTATACTCGGCTCAAACATAACTGCGTACTCATGGTTTCATGCAAGCTCTCCAAAATTCACTAGTGAATCCTGGATCTCGTTTACTTATTATAAGGTATTCCATGTAGAAGAACTATCTCTTGAAAACAAACAAATGCCAACCATGTTGCCAAGTGTACTTACTAAGGTGATTTCCTATAACTCATGCATAAGCGAGATGAACCATCCGCCTTGGTGGCGAACACTACTCGAGCGGATCAATAAATATATCAAGAGATTCTAGGTAACTAAGCATAGCAGAACCCTAAGGGTTACACTAGACTTCGAGGGCATTACCGGGGCAAGTCAAGAGTCTAACAACCCTCTTTTCATACTCTAGAATGGTATCATTTTTGGAAAACCACTCCATCCCTAGAATCAACCCATTGCCCAAAAACATAAGCATTACTTCTAAACAAAACACTTAGCATAGACATTCTCAAATCCAAACAATTCATGAATAAATGAGCTGATTCCCCACAGAATTTGAGACAAACGGGATCCTCTACTGCGCTAGTACTAAGGTGCAGAGACTCCAACTATCCTTGTATAGCTTGTTGACAAGTTTCTTGAAAGCTACCTCCATCGCATGGCAACCCTACAAAGCTTGAAATAAGATTTGTCGCTGATGGAACTACTGCGGCTCTTGATGGAGGTTGGGCACTTCTTTGCCCTCCTACATTCGTTGTATGCCTACAAACTATGGTGAAAAAGAAAGAGAGAAGAGACTCAACGAGAGAATCAAAAGATAATGCATATGGCTTCGGGGAATATGCCTTTCGTAAAACAAAACTTTTCTTAGAAAAATGCTTCTTTGTAAACGTTTTGCAAATAATTTCAGAAGGTTTTTAAAAGCTTTTGCCCAGTCTGGTAACCTTCTGCTCTGATACCAAATTTAACACCCCACATCCGTTAAGGTCACTCACAAAGGGAATGCCTTAACTTCAGTGGAGCATTATGGGTACTGAAACAGAAATATTACAAGACAGACATATATAAAACAACGGAAAGTAAAGTGGAAGTACTTCAAATCATTTATTAAATATAATTGTTTACAATAAAAGCCCATCAACTTCCAATACCCAATTACATAGCTAAAATACCTGTCTTGCTAAAAAACAAAGAAGCATGAAAATAAATTGTAGTATTCCCCAAAAAAGCAAAGCAAGCCATAGCCAAGAGAAATCCAAGCAGTACATGAAAGACCCTTGGAGCTTGATAAGATACGAACTAAGCTGTATTCCCACCCTGCGAACCTGGGGGGGAAACGAAAGAAAAAGATGCGAAACAAACTGGGTCAGTCATAAAGACTGAGTAAGTCCTAGTGGCTTTCAGCATAAAAATAGGTGAAGATAATATGGCATGAATAAACTGAAAGTAAATATAAGCATGATGACAAGGTAAGCTACAGGCACGACGAATCAAGTATAACATTCCATGCTTCCTATCAAGAGTATCATCACAAGGTTCCTACCAAGTATAACATTGCAAGGTTTCTATTAAGTATAACATCGCAAGATTTCTAAGTTTCACCATTCCACTATTTTCTTTGATTTCCTATATTCTCTGCAACAATACTAGTATAACAAGATTAGGTGTTATCCTAATGTCTAAACAGAGACGGAAACAGAAATAGAAATGGGCCCGTACCATCTGTACTAGTAACCCAACCCGTGTCATGTATTAACTATGAAATGATCCCTTGCCCAATATCATGAAATGACCCATTACTTGGTCCCACGAAACGATCTATTAATCGATCGGCTCCCTACAAGTTCTAGCATGTCATGTGTCTGTGTCATACGGCCCTATCACGAATGTAGTTACCTGTGCTAGGTCCACCATAGGGTGTATCAAGCCCTAGGGTGCTAACCACCGACACGAATCAAGCACGCACAGTGTAAACCTACCGGTGCCCAATGCCTGCTTTTTCAACTCTAGACTACGTGCACGACCATAGTCCACGTGAACCTACAATGGCGCACCAACTCAGCCGTCGTTCTGGTCGCTTACAATCAACCCAGTAATTGTGCCCCACCCTGCCTAGTTTCAGGGTACCATGATACATATAGTGGGTTACTGCTGAAAAGGACCGCGTAACTAGGGTTTCCGTCCAGTAGGTTAAGTGTTGTCATTTAAATTCAAGACTTAACCCGTCTACGTGTCATGTCAAATTGGCTAAGTGTTGTCGTTCAAGTTCATGACTTAGCCCTATGAATCATGTGTCAAGTTGGTTAAGTATGTTCAAGCGGTTCATGACTTAACCCTGTCAAATCATCGTGTCAAATTGGTTAAGTATATTCAAGCGGTTCATGACTTAACCCTATCAAATCATCATGTCAAATTGGTTAAGTAAATTCAAGCGGTTCATGACTTAACCCTATCAAATCATCGTGTCAAATTGGTTAAGTATATTCAAGTGGTTCATGACTTAACCCTATCAAATCAACGTGTCAAATTGGTCAAGTATATTCAAGCGGTTCATGACTTAACCCTATCAAATCATCGTGTCAAATTCGTTAAGTATGTTCAAGCAGTTCATGACTTAACCCTATCAAATCATCGTGTTAAATTGGTTAAGTATGTTCAAGCGGTTCATGACTTAACCCGCCCACGTATCATGCTAAGTTGGTTAAGTATTATCTATATGTTCAAGTTGACTTAACCCTGCCACATGTCATGTTATATTGGTTAACTGTCATTAGTCTAGTCATATTACTTAACACACCCATTGGTCTGATTAACAGTTATGTTGGTTAAGCCTACATTTATAAGTTTTACATGTTCTTAACTCATACCGGTTAGGTCCACATTTACATGTCAAATTTCCATGTCATCTCACCTAACCCTCTAACCATACCCACGTCTTATTATGGTTAGTATTAATTCATTTATTATGACGAGAGAATCATTACCTCTCACATTAGACCGTGCATTTTGTGGCCACTGGATTTGCCGGGCGGTTCCAGGCAGCTTTACACCAGAAACTGAGTCTAACCTCGTGTCATAAATTTTTACGCCTACAATTCGACTTTCGACCTCTCACATTAGACTGACACTTTGTGGCTACTGGATTTGTCGGGCGGTTCCGGGTACATTTACACCACAAACCGAGTCTAACCTCGTGTCAAAGGTTCATTAATGGTTGTATTTCCCCCAAAACCCCAATATCGGTTCATGTGTTTAACATATAGAAATGTTCATGTTCGTGTTCAAGTCAACTATACAATACACAGTCGTTTTCATGTTTCAAATTCCCAACATTACATATTAATAAACATATGCCCAAGTTCCAAAATTACATGCCAATATATATATATATATATATATATATATATATATATATATATGTATATGTATATACACACACACACACCTAATTCTAGTCAGCTTACGTACGCCCAATTCTTGCCTATTACATGTATGCCAGGTTTATGCCATTTTACCCATATCAAGTTCTAGCCAAGATTGCATGTATCAAGTTTCATGTCCAAATAAACCCAAATCATGATTCATGATGTAGTTATCCCAAACTATAATCTTTTTAGTACAACACATGCTAACTACCCAAGTTCATAATACATATTTATGCCAATTATCAAGTTGACAATTGCTTTTAGGTTCAAAATCCCAATTCTACTTATGCCCAATCATAAACCTAATCTTTTAATTTACATAGTCCCATACTCGTGATTTGATTTACATGCTAATTCATTATGTCCACTTCATGCCAATTTAATTATGCCAATGGCCAAACTTGCTATTTCGATTATATTGACAATACCCCAAATTTCCAATTTCATGTTATGGCATTAATTTTACCAAACATGTACATCCAATATAGACAACATTCTCATATTTACCCGTATTCAATCGTACGCAAATCGCGGTTTAGGCCTAGTTCTGGAATTGACCTAGGTTCATCGAAAGAAAACAAATAGGGGAAGGTAGAATTTGTATAACAATTAGCATAGAGAGAAAACTGGCATAAAAACATCATCTCTGGCATAAAAGACAGATCTTGATAATAATATCAATATGAATCAAGAAAAACAGATTTTCAACAAGCTGAATAGATCATAAGCTTGACATGAGAACGAAAATAGAAAAGTCCCAAAACTCAAGATTCAAGAAGCAACCGAAATAGATCTGAATTAATAAACATACTTAAATCCAATTCCACTTTATTCCATGGCCATATTATAATTAAATGTTTAAATATAAAAACAACTAGAACTTACAGAGCATGGCTAATGAATTAAGAACTGAATTTGTTGTAGAATGTTGTAGTGACGTTGTTGATTTATTGTCTTGAATCATTGTAGAAGCCTTAATCTTCGAATTGGATTGTGTATGAAAGCTTAGGAAATGTATTAGAGACGGCGGCCACGATCAAGAGGGACCTCAACAACATTTTGGTGTAAGAATGATTTGTTGTGAATTAGGTTAGGTCTAAGGGTGTTTTTATAGGTGTAGCAACTAGTTTAGGCCCTTAGATTAACCTTAGAATCAAGCCGGACCATCAAAACACGTCTTAGGCTTCAAAAATGAGTTCTGGGTCAAAACAGGTCGACCTGTAAGGGGGGAGTCGACCACATGGTCGACCTGGGGGGGTAGGTCGACCGTACGGTCGACCTGGCCCCCAGGTCGACCCCCAGGTCGACCTGCCTGATCCTGTGCTGCTTAAAATCTGTTGAATCTTCTACAGGCAATAACTTCTTCATCCGGACTCCGATTTTCAAAAACTCGGACTCTATTTCATGTAAAATTTCGAGACAAACGCAATGGCATAACCCGTTCCCTTAATTCTTATTTTAAAAATTAATTATACCCTGATTTCTAGTTTCAACATGTTATTAAAATTCGGGTTGTTACATATCATGTCGCCATATATAGGTATACAATCAAAACCGCAAAGTCACGTATTTGGAAATTGGATTTCCATCTGTGAACCGAGGCAAGGGATTGTCCTCTACCGATTTGAGACGCTCTAGCCCGCCCCTCAGGCAAGTACTCAGTCAAGCCTTTGGAGCGACAGGGCCGGTCCACCGATGTGGATTAAAATGCCAGAACACTGCGTTTCCCCACCCTTTGGGGTGTAAATGAGCCAACAAATGACTGCATCGGCTTCACATAGTCACCGATATATCCGAGGCGCCTCGCAACAGCAACAACCACATAAGTCAAACTCGTCAGGGCGTGTAAAACCACTGACGCCACTTCTAGCTAGAAAGAAACGCATGTCCTCCCTGAGGTCCTTCTCCCGTTTCTGGTTCACAATCGGGGTGTGAGGCTCGCGAATCAACGCTACACAAAGATATGCCACACAGGCCGTGCTTTGATCATCAACCACAAGACTCTGCTTTTCAACAGAAGCCTTGATCATTGGCATCTTAGCATGCCACACAGGCAATTCACGCTATGCAACCGATATCAATCACACAAAATGAAATCCGACGTCAGACACCCATCCATTTACAAGTCCGTTCTGGGCCTGAACGAAACCGGAGGGACCTTATTCCTCGCATATCCATCGATATCCAAGTACGTCTGGACGATCACCAACTGATTCCCTCCTCTTGGGTGTACAACCCAATCAAGATCATCAGTAATCACCCAAACGACGTGAAGACCTCCGGTCTTCAACCACCGTTTTCTTCTTCGACACAACGTCGAATCAGTTATTCAGAATGGGATAAACCCGGTCTTTCTGAACAACTTGCGTATATAATAAACAAGTGTTACACAAACACAACGTACGCCGCATTCCAATTCACCAGCCACTAACCTTAAATTAGTAAGAGAACAATTCCCTAAATATTAACCCCGAAGGCCGAAACCAACATCAGATCAATACACAAGAAACCATTCATCTTAACTAATATTCAGTTAGTTGTTAAATTTCACATTCTTAGGGAGAGGTTCCCATTAATTTTATCAAAGATAAATGCCTTAAATTTATTCTTTAATCTTCTTTTTAATATCGATTCAAATAGTCGGGATTAGCGAACCAC
Organism: Allium sativum; assembly: GCA_030737875.1. Lineage (NCBI taxonomy): Eukaryota > Viridiplantae > Streptophyta > Magnoliopsida > Asparagales > Amaryllidaceae > Allium > Allium sativum. The sequence continues at coordinate 615,370,690 of CM060926.1, forward strand.
ACCGAAGTAATCATTTATTTTATTTCGCAATCCCAACCTATCCATCCCATGAAGTAAAACTGGTCATACTTCATATCTAACACCATGGTGTTATTGGTAAATCCAATTACCATTTCATGTTCAAATCTAATTAAAGATTTAACTATCTCCTGGAGCAAAACGGGTGATACTGCATTCTCGATCTTTTCAATCTAATTAAAGGTTCATTAAAAATCCACTTAGTTTTAATCTTTAACTAGGTTAAAGAATCAATGTCATTTAAAACACGGTTCACGATAAACCCAAAATCACATTCCATTCTATCAGCCTTTAACTGTAAAATAGCAAGGGAGCAATTCCCTAAGTATTAACCCCGAAGGCCGAAACCAACATCAGATCAATACCCAAGAAACCATTCAACTTAACTAATCTCCAGTTAGTTTCTGATTTTCTTAACTCAATTGGGTCTAAGAACAATATTATTGAAGATACCGTTCATGACAACCCAAAATCACATTCCATTAATTATAGGGTTAAAAACAAGTGTTATTTAAAACACCATCCACGTTAAACCCAAAAATCAACTCAAATTCAATTCCAATTAAATACCATTTAATTGGTACACTTCATTAAATCTAAATAAAAAGATTTAATCTGTTTCTCAAACTGGGCTTAAGAACAGTGTTAATGAAGACACCATTCATGACAATCCCAAATCACATTTGATATTAAATACAAGGCTCTAAATAAAAAATATATCGGCTTATATTCAATATCAAATTCTACGACCAACAAATATCGTATTGGAAATAACGATATAAATATATCTTTCAAATTTCCATAACAATATCTGTATAATCACGAAATCCAACATCGAAAAATTCCAAAGACAATTTCGATTCAAATCCATTCTAATTCAATTATTGGAAATCCTGGTTACTTTTAAAACCATTTCCAGTCCAATTTATTTATTTTAAAAATAAATAAATTATTATTCTAGTTCAAAACTAGTTCATTTCGATAAAAAACTATTTTTATCTTTTCAAATATGGAAATTTAAACCCCAATTCTTCACAAATCATTTCTTATGATTTTACACAAATTATTTCTATTTTTAATAATTTTATCAAGGCCCGTACAGTTGATTTCCATCAACGACCATCGAACTGCACTTACATCGACCTTTTCCAAATTTGATTTGTACATAATTCCAAATCCATCCATTAGATTTCAAATCTCTAATATTCATTAGAAAGCTCTTTTCGATACGAACCCAACGGTTCCGGTTTTAGGAGAATCCGACAGTCGGATCTCCTGTAATATCCATTCGAAGTCAATGGTCGAAATTCGCGAACTGCCGCGACGCGGCTCGTTCTATTCAGGCCATTATATAATATATATATTATATATTATATATTATATATATATATTATATTTCGTCGATTCCCTTTTAAAACGTATTTTATAAATTGTTTTAAATTCGTTTTCAAAACGATTTCAACTTCATATTCAATTTCTAATCAAAATTGAATATTCCACATCATCGATATACCAATGATAATATTTTCAAAATGTTATATTTTGAAATCACTTCCTTTTCTATATTCATTCTAAAAATGAATAAAATCGATATAAATATCGTTCACGTCAAAATGGCATCAATCTAATCAACACGGCTTTTATTCAACACATGAATTTATTTTCTATTCAACACATGAATTTATTTTCAATTCAACACATGAATTTATTTTCTATTCAACACATGAATTTATTTTCTATTCAACACATGAATTTATTTTCAATTCAACACATGAATTTATTTTATAAATTAGAATGAGGCCCAATCAATTACCATATAATGTTAATTATATGGATTTGCTACAACACATGTATATAATAACAACGGTAAATAATTAACCATCATCCAGAGTGCACCACACAACTGCATAAGCATTAAATATCAATAATTAACGCTTACACAGCCTGTCAACCCATTGATTGACATACAACTAAATAATCGGGATTAGTGTACATCAAATATCATCCCAATACCCGTGTGGGGTTTCAAATCAACAAACATAGATTTTATTTGTGCAGTTGGGCGATGTGTAAAATTTATCGTACCAATCAATATCAGTCAAATTAGTGCATATAAACAAATCTCCGATCTGTTTATTACTATTTATTTTATATATATGTTAAAAATTATATTTTTAACTATAAAATAATTTCCACTATCAAATATTTTATTAAATTCCACATCACACAATCAAATTTCACAACATAGCAATCAAACAAACAAGTCATCCATGGTCTGTGGACGACGGGTGTCCGGTGCTACTAAACACCGTCTTCATCCTAGTATATCTCTCAACCAGAAATTAAAATAAAAGTGAGGAGTTCTCACCGACTAGCTAAACCAAATGCCACGACTCTTCATATGTAGGAAATCTTCGTCGTGCTCGCCTCTTGTCAATTTCATTGTCCGTAGTCACTACATATATAAAAATCACATTTTTATATTGTTGCTATGTATATAAAAATCACATTTTTATATTCTCTATTATATAAAAATCATATTTTTATTCTTTCTATAATATAAAAATCATATTTTTATGTCGCTACCATATAGATAAAAATTCTATTTTTACACCCCTACTATATAGATAAAAATCGAATTTTTATATAACTATTCACTTCTTTTTATTTATAATGATATACACAATAAAAATCACTTTTTTCTATATATAAAAATATCGTTTTTCTATTTTAAAAATATCCTCTTTTCGATTTTAAAAATATCGTCTTTTCGATTTTACTTCGCTAAAAAATTTATTTCTACTTCGATGAAAATTCTATTTTCACTTTGTTGAAAATCATAACTTTTTAATCAAGAAAGATTGAATCTTTTTGCGTTTAAAAATCAAATTTTATGTTGATAAAAATCCCACCTTCATCTAAATAGAATCGTATCTTTTTATTTTTAAACTATATCTGTTTTTGAATCAAAAACTGAAATTTTTCTATGTATATTATAAATCAAAAAATGAAATTTTTCTATGTATGTTATAAATCAAAAACTGAAAATTTTCTATGTATGTTATAACTTAGTTTAACCTAAAAGAAATGAATAATAAAATAAAATAAAAACTCACTGGTGTCGGGTGATCTCAGAAGGGCTGGCGGAGTAGTGTCAGAGGCGGCGGGGTATGTTGAAGGTCAGGGCGGATCAGGGATGGTTAACGGCGAGTGGGTGTGAGGGTCTTCGCGGATTCTTCAATTGGGGGGGTCGTCGTCGAACTAGAGAAGAGGGGGAAACGGAGTCGACGAGGGGGCTGGCGAAGGGGTGGAGGTTGCGGTGGAGGAGCGGTCGATGGCGGCGGACGAAACGTGGGGGAGGTCATCGGGTTGTTTTCCAGAAAAGGGGGAAAAGAATTGGATCGAAGAATATGAATTGGGGGGTGGGGTTACTGAAAATATAAATATATATATATATATATATATTTGATTTACGTGTGGAACCTAAGACTTCACTCAAGCCATTGCTTGTCGGTCTTAGTAAACCCCATGGATAGTGATATACCCCGATTTTTCAACGCCTTCACACTACCTAGGTAGTTACACCTAGAAATTGGCAAAGGTGGCCCTCGAACCTGAGACCTATGTCTCATCCCAATTCGCCCACCTTTGACCAACTGAGCTAGGAGTGTCGGGTAAATATATATATAATTTAATTATTTTAAATTTTAAAAAGCAACTTTTAATTTCCACTTCCAAATTGAACCCAACGACTGTTGTCCCTAGCTGACTACCCCCATTCCGAACACCATGGGATATGTCCGGTAAGCCAATTCGGCTGTTTCGATCAGTTTCCGTCAAAATTAAAATATAAATCCATATATTGAATTTGAACGCACATTTCAATTTACCGGGGCCACATACTGACTCAGAAAATTCCCGAGAAATATTTCCTAGCTTTGTGTCGACGATACGGTCCTAACAAAACAATTTCATTGAATTCTGAGACCGTTTGAAAAATGGCCATTTTCCAGTCGATTAATATCAACTGAAACTGGTAAAACACGTTTTCCTTTGCCATGCCCACATATTGATTCAAAAAATTACGAATTTTGGAATCTAGCAATAACTTGACATCACGCATCCAACAAAAGTGGTTTCGTTGAAAACCGAGGTCGTTTGCAAAATTTCCATTTTTAAGGGCCAGAATTCCATAGCGACTATTCTGAATTTTCAACTGGGCATAACTTTTTATTCCCGCTAAGAAATTTCAATTTTTCGGATTCGTTGGAATGATATTCACAAATAGGTTCTAATTTTTTGGTTTTGCTAAAATCTGGTTTATTTTGAACCCTGTACATTCATTTGAATTTTGAAATCGAATTTTCGAACTAACGCACCATTTTCAGTTCCTTTTATATTTAAAATAAAATATTTATATTCTAACGACGATCTATATAAATATATACGTTCTAATTCTATTCAAAATAAATTTCTCGATGCTATTATTTAAAATAATCCATTTTAAATAATCAAAATTCAATAAAATTGCAAAAATAAAAATTTTAAATTGGCTCAGATTTCCGGGTTATTACAATCCCCCCTACTTAAAACTTTTCGTCCCCGAAAAGGAACGAAGCCGAAAGTTGTTTAACAAATCAACTCAACTTCCATTATTTTCATTACGGCTTAAGTTCTTCAACTTTTCAGTTTCTAAGAACTTTTCAAATATTTTAAAAATTTGGCTAACACCCTAAATTTTCGAAAAATTTCTCCATAACCTCCCCTGCACCAGGGACTTCGGGATATTTCATATAACCTCCCATGGCCTTATTCAATCCAAAAGAAAAAGAATAAGTCAAGCGGCTAGCCAATCAGCTCATAAAATCATCCAAATCCCAAGAAATACAATAAACATGTACCTATTTGTCGGGCAAACAATTTTATTCTTCTGCCTTAGCCTCCTTGCTATGACCTGCTCAATGGATATACATGTATACGCATGCAATTGTAATCAATTTCCAATACAACTCACTATTTGGATCAATTTGGCTAAATGGCCCAAATTTTAATTAATCAAACAATAATCAAACAACACAACCAGCAATCAATTAGTTGATTAGCTTTTCAAATTCTTAACTTTGATACATAGTCAAAAATCAGATTTTTTTGATGCCAAATCACAACATTTGACCCTATCTAGCTTTGGTACTCACACCAGTCAATTGGAAATATATAAATATCACACCTTCGAAACTCGAATACCAATTCTGATGATGTCTAGACTATCATCAGAATCGTCTCCAGGCGACTAGAGTGTGATTTTATATCTATCCAGTATATTAAAACTTCGAATACACGTTTGCAAGGCGTATATGCAAAATCTTTATATATTGGATTGTCCAAATTAATTTAATATAAATATTCAAATGCGTATAAAACGATTTAAATTTCAAAACAAAACTTGTTTTCAATTTATTTTTAAAATATACTCTTCACACTCGTTCTAGGATACTACTGATCCCATCTCTAACGTGTCATTCTCGTTGGATATTACTAATCCAATCTCTGAGGAATTCTTTCGTATGGTTCTAATGTGTCTTATTCTCCGAGCTCTGTAAACCAAAGCTCTGATACCAAATGAAGCGACCTGAACTTTCCCGGTAAGGAAGGCCCGGATTGAATTGAGGACAAGACACATCGGAATGCAAACAGAAGAACATTTCATTGCTTATTACAACAATTAATCAGAATACAAGAATATACAGAGTATTAACAAATAATATACATTATAAAATATCAGAGATTACAATACATTACATAGCAGTGGAAAATAATACAATACACAACTAGAAGTAATACACGGATATAGAGCTTTCCGAGTATCGTTCCAGCTGTAAATCAGGATCATGTGAATATAAATCTGCAAAACCAAAACTACTAGCTGCCCGTGCGGAAAATAGGGGCACCCAGAGTTTAGGTTAAAACAATAAACTCCAAGTCAGTCATGTGACTGGTGTGAGAACTAAAACAGTTATTAATCTTTATTTTAAAGTTAGCTAAATCAAGGGACCACGCCGTATAACCCAGAACGGGTTTCCTCCCAAGAATACCAGTGCATAAAACAACAGCGCAATGCTAAATAAAGAACAATGAAGCTATTATAGGACCCATGTACCATCACACAATGCAACGCAAGCCGGAGGATAGGGTTTTACCTTATAATAGCCAAAGAATGCTTAATACGTTTAAAAACACATTATTTGATACTATTATAAGGGCATAGTGTATAAAACAATTTCAATCATAAGTATCAATCATAGACGGCATGGGTACCATATATTATGTCGCCATATATAGGTATACAATCAAAACCGCAAAGTCACGTATTTGGAAATTGGATTTCCATCTGTGAACCGAGGCAAGAGATCGTCCTCTACCGATTCGAGACGCTCTAGCCCGCCCCTCAGGAAAGTACTCAGTCAAGCCTTTGGAGCGACAGGGCCGGTTCACCGATGTGGATTAAAATGCCTGAACACTGCGTTTCCCCACCCTTTGGGATGTAAATGAGCCAATAAATGACTCCATCAGCTTCACATAGTCACCGATATATCCGAGGCGCCTCGCAACAGCAACAACCACATAAGTCAAACTCGTCAGGGCATGTAAAACCACTAACGCCACTTCTAGCTAGAAAGAAACGCATGTTCTCCCTGAGGTCCTTCTCCCGTTTGGTTCACAACCGAGGTGTGAGGCTCGCGAATCAACGCTACACAAAGCTATGCCACACAGGCCATGCTTTGATCATCAACCACAAGACTCTGCTTTTCAACAGAAGCCTTGATCATTTGCATCTCAGCATGCCACACAGGCAATTCACGCTATGCAACCGATATCAATCACACAGAATTAAATCCGATGTCAGACACACATCCATTTACAAGTCCTTCTGGGCCTGAACAAAACCCGAGGAACCTTATTCCTCGCATATCCATCGATCTCCAAGTACGTCTGGACGATCACCAACTGATTCCCTCCTCTTGGGTGTACAGCCCAATCAAGATCATCAGTAACCACCCAAACGACGTGAAGACCTCCGGTCTTCTTCTTCGACACCACGTCGAATCAGTTATTCAGAATGGGATGAACCTGGTCTTTCTGAATAACTCACGTATATAATAAACAAGTGTTACACAAACACAACATACGCCTCATTCCAATTCACCAGTCACTAACCGTAAATTAGTAATAGAACAATTCCCCAAATATTAACCCCGAAGGCCGAAACCAACATCAAATCAATAAACAGGAAACCATTCATCTTAACTAATCTTCAGTTAGTTGTTAAATTTCACATTCTTAGGGATAGGTTCCCATTAATTTTATCAAAGATAAATGCCTTAAATTTATTCTTTAATCTTTTTTGAATATCGATTCAACTAGTCGGGATTAGCGAACCACACCGAAGTAATCATTTATTTTATTTCCCAATCCCAACCTATTCATCCCATAAAGTAAAACTAGTCATACTTCATATCTAGCACCACGGTGTTATCGGTAAATTCAATTAACATTTCACGTTCAAATATAATTAAAGATTTAACTATCTCCTGGAGCAAAACTGGTGATACTCCATTCTCGATCTTTTCAATCTAATTAAAGATTCATTAAAACTCCACTTAGTTTTAACCTTTAACTGGGTTAAAGAATCAATGTCATTTAAAACACGGTTGACGATAAACCCAAAATCAAATTCCATTCTATCAGCCTTTAACTGTAAAATAGCAAGTGAGCAATTCCCTAAGTATTAACCCCGAAGGTCAAAACCAACATCAGATCAATACCCAAGAAACCATTCAACCTAACTAATCTCCAGTTAGTTTCTTATATTCTTAACTCAGTTGGGTCTAAGAACAGTATTATTGAAGATACTGTTCACAACAACCCAAAATCACATTCCATTAATAATCGGGTTAAAGAACAAGTGTTATTTAAAACACCGTCCACGATAAACCCAAAAATCAATTCAAATTCAATTCCAATTAAATACCATTTAATTGGTACACTTCATCAAATCTAAATAAAAAGATTTAATCTTTTTCTCAACTGGGCTTAAGAACAGTGTTAATGAAGACACCATTCACGACAAACCCAAATCACTTTTGATATTAAATACAAGGCTCTGAATAGAAAATATATCGGCTTATATTCAATATCAAATTCTACGACCAACAAATATCGTATTTGAAATAACGATATAAATATATCTTTCAAATTTCCATAACAATATCTGTATAATCATGAAATCCAACATCGAAATATTCCAATGACAATTTCGATTCAAATCCATTCTAATTCAATTATTGGAAATCCTGGTTACTTTTAAAACCCTTTCCAGTCCAATTTATTTATTTTAAAAATAAATAAATTATTATTCTAGTTCATAACTAGTTCATTTCGAAAAAAAACTATTTTTATCTGTTCAAATATGGAAATTTTCACCCCAAGTCTTCACAAATCATTTCTTATGATTTTACACAAATTATTTCTATTTTTAATAATTTTATCAAGGCCTATACAGTCGATTTCCATCAACGGCCATCGAACTGCACTTACAGCGACCTTTTCCAAATTTGATTTGGACATAGTTCCAAATCCAACCGTTAGATTTCAAATCTCTAATATTCATTAGAAAGCACTTTTCGATACGAACCTAACGGTTCTGGTTTTAGGAGAATCCGACGGTCGGATCTTACGTAATACCCATTCGAAGTCAATGGTCGAAATTCGCGAACTGCTGCGGCGCGGCGCGTTCTATTCAGGCCATTATATAATATATATATATATATATATATATATATATATATATATATATATATGTTATATATTTCGTCGATTCCCTTTTAAAACGTATTTTAGGAATCGTTTTAAATTCGTTTTCAAAATGATTTCAACTTCATATTCAATTTCTAATCAAAATTGAATATTCCGCATCATCGATATACCAATGATAATATTTTCAAAATGTTATATTTTGAAATCACTTCCTTTTATATATTCATTCTAAAAATGAACAAAATCGATATAAATATCGTTCACATCAAAATGGCGTCAATCTAATCAACACGGCTTTTATTCAACACATGAATTTATTTTCTATTCAACACATGAATTTATTTTCAATTCAACACATGAATTTATTTTCTATTCAACGCATGAATTTATTTTCTATTCAACACATGAATTTATTTTCAATTCAACACATGAATTTATTTTATAAATTAGAATGAGGCCCAATCAATTGCCATATAATGTTAATTATATGGATTTGCTGCAACACATGTATATAATAACAACGGTAAATAATCAACCATCATCTAGAGTGCACCACACAACTGCATAAGCATTAAATATCAATAATTAACGCTTACACAGCCTGTCAACCCATCGATTGACATACAACTAAACAATCGGGATTAGTGTACGTCAAATATCATCCCAATACCCGTGTGGGGTTTCAAATCAACAATCACAGATTTTATTTGTGCAATTGGGCGATGTGTAAAATTTATCGTCCCAATCAATATCAGTCAAATTAGTGTGTATAAACAAATCTCCGATCTGTTTATTACTATTTTTTTATATACACATTAAAAATAATATTTTTAACTATAAAATATTTTCCACTATCAAATATTTTATTTAATTCCACATCACACAATCAAATTTCACAACATAGCAATCAAACAAACAATTCATCCATGGTCTGTGGACGACGGGTGTCGGGAGCCACTAAACACCGTCTGCATCCTAGTATATATTTCAACTAGAAATTAAAATAAAAGGGAGGAGTTCTCACCGACTAGCTAAACCAAACGCCACGACTCTTCATATGTAGGAAATCTTCGCCATGCTCGCCTTTTGTCAATTTCATTGTCCGTAGCCACTATATATATAAAAATCACATTTTTATATTGTTGCTATGTATATAAAAATCACATTTTTATATTCTCTATTATATAAAAGTCATATTTTTATTCTTTCTATAATATAAAAATCATATTTTTATGTCGCTACTATATAGATAAAAATCCTATTTTTACACCGATACTATATAGATAAAAATCGAATTTTTATATAGCTATTCACTTCTTTTTATTTATAATGATATACACAATAAAAATCACTTCTTTCTATATATAAAAATATCGTCTTTTCTATTTTAAAAATATCGTCTTTTCGATTTTAAAAATATCGTCTTTTCGATTTTACTTTGCTAAAAAAATTATTTCTACTTCGATGAAAATTCTATTTTCACTTTGTTGAAAATCGTAACTTTTTAATCAAGAAAGATCGAATCTTTTTGCGTTTAAAAATCAAACTTTTTATTGATAAAAATCCCACCTTCATCTAAATAAAATCCTATCTTTTTATTTTTAAACTATATTTATTTTTAAATCAAAAACTGAAATTTTTCTATGTATATTATAAATCAAAAACTGAAATTTTTCTATGTATGTTATAAGTCAAAAATTGAAATTTTTCTATGTATGTTATAACTTAGTTTAACCTAAAAGAAATGAATAAAAAAAAACTCACTGGTGGCGGGTGATCTCAGAAGCGGTGGCGGAGTAGTGTCAGAGGCGGTGGGGTATGTTGAAGGTCGGGGCGGCTTAGGGATGGTCAACGGCGAGTGGGTGTGAGGGTCTTCGCGGATTCTTTGATTGGGTGGGGGCCGTCGTCGAACTAGAGAAGAGGGGGAAACAGAGTCGACGAGGGGTCTGGCGAAGGGGTGGAGGTTGTGGTGGAGGAGCTGTCGATGGCGGCGGACGAAACGTGGGATAGGGCATCGGGTTGTTTTCCAGAAAAGGGGGAAAAGAATTGGATCGAAGAAAATGAATTGGGGGGTTACTGAAAATATAAATATATATATATATATATATAATTTAATTATTTTATATTTTAAAAAGCAACTTTTTATTTCCACTTCCAAATCGAACCCACCAACTGTCGTCCCTAGCTGACTACCCACATTCCGAACACCATGGGATATGTCCGGTAAGCCAATTCGGCTGTTTCGATCAGTTCCCGTCAAAATTAAAATATAAATCCATATATTGAATTTAAACGCACATTTCAATTTACCGGGGCCACATACTGACTCAGAAAATTCCCGAGAAATATTTTCTAGCTTTGTGTCGACGATACGGTCCTAACAAAACTAATTTCATCGAATTCTGAGACCGTTTGAAAAATGGCCATTTTCCAGTCGATTAAAATCAACTGAAACTAGTAAAACACGTTTTCCTTTGCCACACCCACATATTGATTCGCAAAATTACGAATTTTGGAATCTAGCAATAACTTGACATCACGGATCCAACAAAAGTGGTTTCGTTCAAAACCGAGGTCATTTGCAAAATTTCCATTTTTAAGGGCCAGAATTCCATAGCGACTATTCTGAATTTTCAACTGGACATAACTTTTTATTCCCGCAATGAAATTTCAATTTCTTGGATTCGTTGGAAAGATATTCACAAATATATTCTAATGTTTTTAGTTTCGCTAAAATCCGGTTTATTTGGAACCCTGTACATTCATTTGAATTTTGAAATCGAATTTTCGAACTACCACCCTATTTTCAATTCCTTTTATATTTAAAATAAAATATTTGTATTCTAATGACGATCTATATAAATATATACATTCTAATTCTATTCAAAATAAATTTCTCGATGCTATTATTTAAAATAATCCATTTTAAATAATCAAAATTCACTAAATTGCAAAAATAAAATTTTTAAATTGGCACAGATTTCCAGGTTATTACATAACATATTTTAATTGATGGTTTCCAACTCGAAAGCACAATAAAATGGTTAAAAGCTTTTTTAGCCAATGACCAATCATGCTCTTCTATGTTATACCTACACCTATCAATACTATTGTGTTTCGATGTACATAATAGACTTTTATATCTTTTTTAAAGTAACTAAATTACCAACTATACTCTTATTTTGCTATACACATACAGTTATTATGGTAAACAGGTATGCACTATAGATTTCTACATTTTTTTGGATGACTATATTATGATATTCCTTCTGTAGATACACATGTCATCTCTTAATGTCTTCAGCTCAGACCTGTACTGCTTGGTTTTGGAACTTCTTAAGCACTTTTGATTACACAGGATTATTGCATACCGGTTCTGCACTATGCATAGCTTGATGCACTTATGTTCAATTTATTGGATGTAATGACCTATCCATCCAATTATTGTTGTCACCCCCTTACGTACAAATGGGCAGAAGCGCTTGACAAGGTTTATATTGCAGTATTATTTCATAGTTCCTGACGAATGATCTTTTCACCTTCTTCGCAACTGTGGGCGTTGAAGCAAAGTTGTACGCGTTGAAATTGCAACTGTATGATAAAGTGAATGTAGTGGTAACACCAACACTAATGATGTTTAGAACGTTTTTTCCTTTTTTCTTTGAACTATGTTGATTGATGAGTCATGTGTGATGCCATCTATGGTTTGACCAGAAAATGAATCAAGGTAACATGTAATAAGAATATTTGGTGCTTTAGATAATATACATGTATTGCTTGCATGATGGGTAAGTGTTATTATTTAACTATCTGTCGATAATTCAAGAACCATTTAGCAAAACAAAACATGTAATTTATCATGTTAGTATGTTAACACTGTTATAAAACGAACACAAAACAGAAGAAACAAGGGAGAGAGGACATTTCTATTCATTCAGATGTATCATTATTTCTATTACATTGGCTCCTTTATATATAGGCTTTGGAGCAGATGTTTAACTTATTTCCATGATGTGGGACTAAACAGAAAACTAATAAAAGCATATTCACAACATTATATATTTACAAATCTCCCCCTTGAATATGTGTCTTTAAAATCTTGAATACCCTGCTAACTTGAAGTTTTCCCTTTTAAAACATATATGATGATTACTCCCTCTTATTACTATACTGATTGCATATATCCGTCCAGTCGATACAACTATTGTCTATTGCCTTTAAAACTCTATCAGGAAAACCCAGTGGGAAAAACCTTGAACGAGAAAAAAAGTACACAACGTTTGACATTATGGATATCATATTAAAATGATATTTCTTAAAAGAGTTTGATGCTTCAAGATCAAAACAATGCCTCATTAAAAACCTTTTTATTAAAAACTCTATGGGAAAAATCATAAACGGCGAAAAGAGTGCAAATTTATTTCCTTTTTAGGTAACATGTTTTACAATGTTACCGTAAGGGTTGATATTTCAGGAACAAGATAATGCCTCATTAAAAACCTTACTAACGAAAACCCAGCGGGAAAAATATTAGTGAAGGAAAATAGTACATTATAGCATAATTTTATATGCTCCACCTTATTTATAACCCATTATTCAATTAGTCTATTGATGTAGTCAACGCATGCCAATTTTGTACATCATCTTCTGGAATGTTGATTTTGAAATCGCCTTTGAGAACAGATCTACCCGCTTTTCTTGAACTGAATTTGTTTCTCCTCATTCCTTTTATCCTTTCATTCATGTGTGAAGAGAAATTTAGAAGAAATTTGCTCCATCCTATCAGCCTTGATATAATTCACTTGAACTTGAGCCATGCAAATTGCCTTGTCATCATAAGTAATAGTTTACTACATCAATAGATGTTTGATACTTCTAGATCAAAATGTTGCCTCATTAAAACCTTACTAAGAAAAACCGGATGGGAAAAATCTTAGTGAAGGAAAAAGAGTACAGTATAAAATTTCATACTTACTACATCAAAAGTAGTATGATACTTCTGGATCAATGTTATGCCTCGTTAAAATCTTAATAAGAAAAACCCAATGGGAAAAATCTTAAATAAGGAAAAAGAGTACATTATAACTTATTTTTGTATGTTACTTTTGGGTTGATACTTCTAGATCATGACCCATGCCCTATTAAAACCTTACTAAGAAAACCCAGTGGGGAAGAACTTAGTTAAGGAAAAAGAGTGCATTATATCATACTTATGGATGCTCCCCCTGATTTAATATTTTCCTCTAAATTCGTATTCTTCTTTCAATAACTCAAATTGCTTACAAATACTTCTTAATAAAGTTTTTCTTTTAAAAATTCATGTGTATTTCCATGCTTCAGGCATGCTTTCTTATTTAAAATGCCTCCCTTTTGAGATTTTTATGATACTAATATTCATTTATGAATACATTTCAAGTGCTTATAATTTTCTATTTCAATCGAACTTGCATGTTGCAATACATATTTGATGATTAAGACAACTTTCATTACTAAGCAGGAAGTACTCTACTCATCTTGAAGTATATCAAGATTTTCATTACAACAATACTTAGAAGAATTAAGTATATCAAGATTTTTATTACAACCACACTAAGCAGGAAGTAATCTAGTCACCTTGAAGTATATCAAGATTTTCATTACAACAATACTTAGAAGAATGTTGCAAGCTATCATCCATGTTCTTGGTATTCTTTATAATAACAAATGTTATTTATGTTCTTCAGGAACTTATATATTATAATAAGTTTTGCATATCGCAGCTACCACTTCAATGGATATTAAGAGTTTTATTACAATAATTCTTGAATGTAAGAAGTGATCTACTCATCATGAATTATTTCAAGATTTTCATCACTAAAATACTTAAAAGAATGTTGTAATCTACATTTCTTGCTCTTTATCACTGCCAAAGTTATTTAAATTCTTCTAGAATTTGTATACTTTCATTGTTTATACCTTCAGGGTATTTTAAGTGTTTTAAACACTTTCACCACTTTAATTAATTCAATTTTCTCTGAAAATACAATGCTCATGGCACTTATCGTGTTGTTGACACTCTATGGTGCTTCAGTATCTTCCGTCTGTTTTTGTCATTATATATATTTCTATTTTTATCTTATGAACTATAGGTTCATACCTAATGGACTACAGGTCCATATATCTTATTTAGGAGAATTTCATGATGGCCAGTAATATTTCTCTCTAATATGGGATTTTTATCCATTTATAAATATAAGCGCTTTATTATTTATTAATTTATCATCGATGATTATTTCTTGTCAGTTCTATGCATAGTTTATTGAGATCTCAAAACTTATCATGCTTTAGGTACTTAAACCACTTCTGGGGTTATTTTGACAATCATGTCATTGGTTTCTTTCAAAGCACCTTTTGTGTTTCTTCGGAACACTCACCTCCTTTATTTTGCATCTTTATGACTTACTCCAAAGATATTTTGAACTGACTTTTATACCACATTTTCAGTGGTGATTTACACCTTTTGATCCTTCGGGGATTCAAATGTATATTAGAGAATAGTTCAAAAAAAAATATTGGAGAAAGTCTATTAGGGACATAATTGATAATTTATGCAAGTTACTCAATACTTTGCATAATTCTATACGTTAGCAAATATTTAACATTGATGATTCCTTTAACCTTCCCCTCAATGTTGACAAACATTGTCACTTTAAATAATAAACCTACTTTGGATTTATTTTTGATCCATTATAGCATCATAGCTAGCAAATACATTAGACGTGTTTCAATTGTAGGAGGATAATGCTCTTATTAGTTGATAAGATGCATTCATATTGAATTGCTTATTCCTTTTCATTGATCTAATGACTTGGAGGAATTTTCTATCATTTGAATATGCATATGACTTCAGGTCAATCTTGATGTCAATCGACTTTCTGAAATATTAAATAGTATATGCATAATTTATAATATGAGCTCATGACAAACTCAGGTTGTTAATTAAATATTTGCATATATGTGTATATACATGCATCCACGTATTCTATATGTAATTTATTTGCATATTCTTTCTTATTCGAGTTACCTATTTTAGAACAAATTGTTCATAAGGTTCCAATCGTTAATTTTTTCTTATTAAGCAATGTCAATGCGAATCTTAAAGATCACATCATAATATCCAAAACATCTACTTTGGAACTGTATTGAACTTCTGGTTCAAATGAAATATATGAACAACTTCAAGTTGTTAATCTATATTGAACTTCTGATTCAAATAATATATAAACAATTTCAAGTTTGTTAAACTGTATTGAACTTCTGGTTCAACTGTATTGAACTTCTAGTTCCACTGTATTGAACTTCTGGTTCAAATAAAATATATAACAACTTCGAGTTATTAAAATTTATTCTTCAATAAAATATGTAAATATAAATATATAAGCAAGTTATAGCTCATTTTGAAAATTGTGCAATCTTTGGTTGCATTATTATTGTCGCATATGATTTAACTTCTTTAAGAAGTGTAATGTTATTATTTCATACGGTTTGAATAAAGCTTCAGGCTTTTAAATTATGAAGTGTTTCAAATTCATTGATGGAGGAATTTCGAGTTCCTATGCATATATATACACATATATATATATATATCAATTTTATAAATTTATGATGAACTTCTGGTTCTCAATCTTTTAACATACTTTTAATTTAGAAGCTTTTACATTTTTGCTAATTGAGAAGATTTCAAACTTGTATACTTTATCAAAAATGTTTATATATATACATGTACATATATATATATATATATATATATAATTCAAGACTTCAGGTCCAAGACTTTGAGTTATACAACTTCCAGTATAAATATTTTCTTTGCACAACTTCAGGTTGCGGTTCAATCCTTTCTTCCATAACATTAGTTATTACTGGCTAAATACATCGAATAATAATACATATGTTTATTCTTATCTCAAATACAAACATACATCAATTAACTAACAATAACTAATGCATTCAATGCATTTATGACAATTAGGTAATATAATATATTATCATAACAATGCATTCTCTAACATTCAATGCATTTATGACAATCAGGTAGTATAATATATTTATCAATCACATAATCAACATTTTACATTCTCTAACATGGATGGTTCAAAAATTTACAAATCTGTACATAAAATTCACAACTATAAATAAAAATAAACTACATGTCTCATATTCAATTTTTTTCCTCATTCTTCAATATGTATGATTTGAAAAACTTGTAAATTTATACATAAAATTCATAAACATAATAACTACATATTTTTTCTTTTGATTCAAAATATACAATCCATATAAAGTTCTTTTAGATCTTTCTTTTTATATCAAAATTGCTTCTTGCCTTTTTAGAAACTGCAGGCTCTAAATTTTCATGTAATGACAAAAATTGTTTTTACATTCACTTCCGATGTGCAGAATTAAGATCAATATTTAGATCTTAACATAATATGATCTTCAGGATGCATATATTCTTTATAAAAAAAAATTCTAAGAAACAATAGAAACATTTCTTCTGGAAATATGATATGTTCTAAAATGCTATAAGAAAACTTCAGGTTATATTATTATTGTATATTTGAAACGGAAACAAATCCTCTTGATTTTCTTTTATTCACATATGATAGTCATTTCCTTAATAAATATGATATAAAGCATCATAAATAAATTACATTAAAAAATGTCGTAAATTAGTGCCATAATTAATGCCACATAAAAATTACATATAAATGACATAACAAATGTGTTAAATAACATTAATGAACATAATAATAGCTATGATGTATATCCGACCATAGTGTAGCTACATAAAATGCTACTATGTCATTTTTCCTTTGGCTTATTATTGTAATACTTAACTAAGGCATAAATGATGCAGTTTAGATAAACATGCAAACGATTGCTCCTTTTATTTTATGCTGATTAAAACATGAAAGTGCAGCATATCTTTCACATGCGCCATACATATAAAATATATGTATCTATTAAACATAAATGCATTAAATAAATAAAAAAATCTTTTCTTATTCCTAATAGAAACAAGCTGAATTACTTAATTTCCATAACCAAAGCATTAAATGCATTTATGATATTACCATTACAACCACAATTAATACATTTATAATTAAAAAAATGCAATGGACCATTATGCGGCCAAAAAAATGTAAACCAATATTACAGTGAATTGGTTTAATTGCATATATATATATATATATATAACAATGAAACAAAAAAACATTTCATCTCAGATCTAGGCATGCATACTTGATTCAAAATTTCTAAAATATTCCAAATACCATATATATATAACTGTATGTCCAAATTAGTTAAATCAAGGACCTGATTTCCTTGCATAAATGGTTCTAGATTATTCAAACTATTATATTCAATCAATAAACAGCAGAGGAAAACAATCGTTCATAACATATTCAAAATGTTCTTTCAAAGTTATTCAGAATAATATGCCATAACTTATGTTATGACTAACAAAATTTGTTTTCCAATTTTTAGAGCGACTCAGATTAAAACAAATGACTTAAAATATTTAATCTTCTAGACCTATCTTTTGAAACCAAAAGAGTTTCATAAGTCAACCTTTACTTTTCAATGCAAAAGCAAACCAAAGATTGCAAGTGGAAACATAGGTTATACGTTCAGATCTGAATCCAAAAAAATTATCTGATGAAACCACAAACTATAAACATCAAAACCTTAATTTCATATATTCTTCAAACCAGAAAATTTCTCAATAAAATCAATTATGGGTGGCTCTGATACCACTTGCTGGAATTTCTATATACTTGATGATTGACAAATCATGAAATTCCATATTTGAATAAATGACCCCATATTGATTTAACTGAGAATAAATCAGAGAGAAAGTAAAATGAATTAGCGGAAGCCATACCTGAATCCAGATGTTTACAGAGAGAAGATTATCCAAATTAAGTCATGAATCTGATTATCAAACCTAACATAAGCATTAGATCTAAATCCATAGTTGTTTCTTTCATCAACTTGCATCTGATCTGTATCTAGAGCTTCATGCTGATAACGTGTTATAAAACGAACACACAACAGAAGAAACAAGTAAGAGAGGACATTTCTATTCATTCAGATGTGTCATTATTTCTATTACATTGGCTCCTTTATATATAGGCGTTGGAGCTGATGTTTAACTTATTCTCATGATGTGGGACTAAAAAGAGAACTAATAAAAGCATATTGTAACAACCCGGAAAATCGGAACCAATTTGAAAATTTTATTTTGGAAATTTTAATGAATTCTGAATATTTAAAATGATTTGTTTTAAATAATAACAACTTGAAATTTATTTTGAATAGAATTAGAATGTATAAATTTATTTAAATCGAAGTTAGAATATAAATATTTATTTTAATTAAAAAAGGAATTGAAAATGGCGGGTAGTTTGAAAATTCGATTTCAAATTTCAAATGAATGTACAGGATTCAAAATAAACCGAATTTAAGTAAAACCAGAAAAATTTGAATCTGTTTGAAAATATCTTTCCAATGAATGTGAAAAATCCAAATTTCATAATGGGAACAAAAAGTTAAGTCTAGTTGAAAATTTAGAATAGTCGTTATGGAATATATACATACAGCCCATAAAAATAGCGATTTTGCAAATGACCTCCGCTTTCAACGAGACCACTATTGTTGGATCCAGAACGTCAAATTATTGCTAGATTCCAATTTTCAGAATTTTTGGAATTAAAATGTGAGCGTGGTAAACCTAAACGTGTTTGGTCAATTCAGTTCGAATTTAATCGACTAGAAAATGACCATTTTTCAAACGGTCTCCAAATTTTACGAAATTAGTTTTGTTAGGACCATATCGTCAAAACGTAGCTAGATTTATTTTTCTGGAATTCTTGGAGTTCGTATGTGGCCCAGGTAAATTAAAATGTATGTTTGAATTTAAAATATATTGATTCATATTTTAATATAAATGAAAACTGATCGTAATCGTCGAATTGACATACTGGACATATCCCATTGTGTTCGAAATGGGAGTATTTAGCTAAGGGCGACAGTCATTGGAATTGATTCAGAATTCGGATGGATAAGCAATTTTTTGGAAATTAAAATTAATTAAATAATATAATTATATATATCCTCTCCCTTACATCCTCTCTATCCCCCCGTTAGTTCATAAATCTAAGATAAAAAAAAGCGCAAGAAAAACCGCGTTGCTCCACCGCTGTACAGGCTATTGCGCTCCCCCTTGGTCGCTGCTCCACCGCCACAGGCGCCTCCTTCCTCTCTCCTCCTCCTCCCTCCAGTTCAAGAAAAAAATCGCGCCCTCTAAACCCTAGAGCCACCAAGACTGCCGCCGCCTCCCTCAATGTGATCTGCGCCATCCCTGCCTGGCGACCACGCGAGCAAACCCCCGTCAGATATCTGCAATTAAAACAGTGAGTTTTTACTATAGAAAATATGATTTTTTGTGTAGGAAAAAACTGACTTTTATGGGATTAAAGTTATGAATTTTATGGGATTAAAATCTGATTTTTGTGGGATTAAAATCCGATTTTTATGAAATGAAAAGTTTATATTTTTATTAACTAAAAAGATTAGATTTTTATAAGTAAAAAGATTAGATTTTAAAAAAAATAAAAGGTAAGATTTTTATATAGATAGCGTATGAAAAATCTTATTTTAAATTTAAATAAATATATGATTTTTTATTTAGAAAAAGTTATGATTTTTAAAATAGAAAAGCTTAGATTTTTAAAAATAGAAAAGATTAGATTTTTATTAATCTAAAATTTGGATTTTTATTTATATGAATGGAATATATAAAAATATGATTTTTCTTTATTTATAGCGAATAAAAATTGGATTTTTCTACATATGAATAGCGAATAAAAACGTGATTTTTATATATGAATAGAATTATAAAAATAGGATTTTTATTGTTTGAAAGGCATTACAAAAATATAATGTTTAGAGAAATAAAAATATAATTTTTAGTGATGTAAAAATATGACTTTTTATTATATAAACATCATTATGAAAAATATGATTTTTATTATATATAGCGATATAAGAATATGGTTTTTATATATATGAAGCAATATAAATTTTGATCTTTATATATTTAGTAGCGATATGAAAATATGATTTTTATATAATAGAGAATATAAAATATGATTTAAAAATATATAAACATCATATTAAAATGTGATTTTTAATATGAACAGCGTGAAAGAGGATTGAGTTGGAATTTCGGGCAAATCCAAATGGTTCAGAAATTCAGAAATAAAATTGGCAGAGTGGATCCCAAAGGTGAGAACATCTCACGCTAATTTATTTTCTAGTTAAAAATATATACTAGGATGCAGACGGTGCTTAGTAGCACCCGACGCCTTTGTTTGAAACCATGTTTGTTTGGTTGTTTGGTTGAATGGTTTATTTGTTTGAATTTGGTTTGGGATGAGAAAAAATTGATTAGAATTTGGTTTGTATATGGCGCGAGCCATTATTAGGCAAGGGATAAGGCTAGATCTTATTCCGGTTATAGTAACGCGCCGCTATGCTGCCAAAATTTTCTAAAAATGTTAGAACAATAAAATTATCATTTTTATTGTATAAATGAACTGAATAAAATATTCAAGAGATGAAATAAATATTTTATAGTTAAAAATATAATTTTTAACGTGTATATGAATAAAATAAACATTCATTTATAAGTCGGACGATTTGTTTATGTACACACATTTGACTGATATTGATTGGGATGATATATTTATACATCGCCCAACTGCACAAATAATAATCAATGTTTGTTGTTTGAAAACCCCATACAGGTACTAGGATGATATTGGACATACACTAATCCCAATATTTAGTTGTATGTCAATCGATGGGTTGACATGCTGTTGTAAGTGTTATTTATTTATATTTAACGCTTATGCAATTGTGTAATGCACTCTGGATGATGGTTGACTGTGTTTGATTGTTGTTGTGTACATGTGTGTATGAAATCCATATAAATAAAATTATATGGTAATTGACTGTGTCTGATTCCAATTTGGATGGAACGAATATTTTAAATTAATGAATGTTTTAAATTGATGAATATAGAATATTTTAAAATAACTAATATTTTAAAATAATATTTAGTAATGGATCAAAATGTGATTTTGATGCCCGATTAGGGATGGACACGAAAATATTGAAATACATGAAGCCGTGTTGATTAGATTAACGTCATTTTAATGTGAACGATATTTATATCAATTTTATTCATTTTTATAATGAATATCGAAAAGGAAATGATTTCAAGATCTGATATTCTGAAAAATATTATCATTTATATATTATAATGATAAGGAAAACTCAATTTTGATTTAAAATCGAAAATGAAGTTAGAATCATTTTAAAACAAATTTAAAAAATACGTTTTAAATGGAAATCGACGAAATATATTATTTGACCAAAAATTGGCACTAACTCCCAAATGCAGATCACATATCACAAAAATGTAGAAAATAGTAAATAAGAGGGAACACACGAGGTTTTTATAGTGGTTCGGCAATAGATGTAGCGTATGTCCACTTTATAATCTTATTATTATACCGACAGATTACAAGAATCAGTTACATGTAGCCACACAATCCGTGTGTTAATTGAGATTACAAAAGGAGAATTTAGATGTAGAAAGGTGCAAAGTCCTTGCACTTCAGTAATGGTGGAAGCCGCGAAGAAGAATGGCCAAAAGTTCTTCAAAATGCCTTCAGATGGTGTATTTATAGGCATTTCCTGATAGCGGTTCGTGAGACATATGGCACGCATCCCAAGAATCTCAAATTGTGGTGGAAAATGTCCAGAAACCCTCTCAATCGTCATAGGACATGTGTAATAAGATCCATGAAAGCTGGAGCGAAAATAGCCATCAGAATAGGTCAAACTAGAGTGCAGCGTGACTGTTCCTAGGTATTTCATGACCCAGGGGTGCACCACGAACCGAAGGGGGCGAGCCGAGTTGGATCGCAATGAAGTCGGTGTTGAGGTACATGGTCGAGCCATGGTCTCCGGGGTCGTGACTCCTATGTGCTCCACGATCCGATGCTAGTTCACGCACAGAAGAAGAGGGTGAGCCCTAAGGGGGCGAGCCGGGGTTAATCCACGAGCGAAGATGGGTTCCACGAGCCGAGGAAGATGCTTCATGAGATGAGGAGGATTCACGAGCCGGCCCATATTCTGAACTTTCGTCACTTCATCCAAGTGATCGTCAGTCCGTACTTCTACACGCGTTCACGGAAACGGGCATAACTTTCAAACCGTAAGTCCGTTTTGACCAAACGAAAGCTCTAATTGAAGTCAATTCAGGGGGCTACTAGTGTTATAGGGCAAAGCTCTATAATTGATGTTTTCGAGCCCAAAAGAGGCCATCTGATAGGAGTTTCGGGCCGTTCTTTGTTGATGTTGCGACTTTGACCAAACCGCTTCATGTTTGATGATGATGTTTCCCTTGTCTGAGAGCGTTGCTATCCAGAGATTCCATATGTGACAGCTTTTACCAATAAACTTGTCAATAAGTTTGCCCCCCAGAACATATCTTGCTGGTTGAAGGAAGATGTGTTCTGGATGATCTGTGAAATCCATAATCCGTACCTGCAAAAAGATAAGACAAACAATGCAAAAAAGGCTCCGAGATGGCCTTACCGGAGTAAGACGACCAAGGAACTGCCGAGAGAGTTCCATGATGGCCTTACCAGAGCAAGATGACCAAGGAAAAGCTAGTGAGGTTCCAAGACGGCCTTAACGGAGTAAGACGACCAAGGAGAAGCTAATGAGAGTTTGCTTGTACTGGACGGATCCAGTTCAGAGCCGGAGCTCAATGTTTACTTATACTGGATGGATCCAGCTCGGAGCCGGAGCTCATGTCTGTTTATACTAGACGGATCCAGTTGGGAGCCGGAGCTCATCAATGATCTTTATTGATTCATGAAAGCAAAGCGGTAGTTATTGTAACCCTGAACACGACTAGGGACTACGGGTCAATTCCGTGTGTGTGGGTCAATATTGTCGTGCTTATTACATGCAAAGAAAACAAAAAAGGGCGAGAAGTCGCCTAAAAGACTAAAAACATGAACTGTGGACTAGAGTCTTATAAACATAAGAGATCCGCTGAGTGGGATCAGCGAATGATAATCCCACGATTGCTCGATCCAGGATCGTTCCCTCTTTAGGGAATAGGTGGTGGCAGCGCAGGTGTGGGCGCCGTCGGTTGAGTTACGTACTCGGGTAGCTCTCCTTGTCTGACCTGGTCCTCAATAAGGTCTCGCAAGTGTCTGCAGTCATCAGTGTTATGACCGTCCATGTAATGAAATACGCAATGCCTTCCGGAGTTGCGCTGTGCTAGCGTTGGCTCCCTTTTGGGAGGCCTTGGATATGAGGTAGCGCCCCCTGCATCCATGTAGATGTTGCTCAGAGTGTCATTCAGTTCAGTGTACCTTTCGTATTTAGGCCCTCTCCGGGGATGAGTGTTGCGGTCATTCTTGACATCAGCTTTTCCTTTGCCTTTTCCAAAATCAGACTGTTCTCCATCTTTAAGCATGTTAACATCAAAAATGCGCTTCTCGGAAGTTGCGTCTTCTACCCGCAGAAATCTATTTGCTTCAAGGTAGCATTCGCCGAGATTTCGTGGTGGATCTCGGTACAAAGATTTTTTGAACTCTGAGTTATCTAGAACGCCGGATACTGCTGCCATCAATACCATGGATGGTTTAGGGCGATCAACTGATGTTGCTGCAACATTGAATCTTTCCAGGAATGAACGTAGAGTTTCTCTGGGCCTCTGCTTGATTATGGTGAGGAACATGACATTCTTGGGTCGTGCAATGTGAACCCAAAATTGTTCAATGAAGCGTGCGACCAACATGTTCCAACTGCTGATCTATTCTATTTCTAGCTGCCGAATCCACATAGCGGCTATAAGGGGAAAACACTTTGCCATGATGTTTTCCGACACCCTTTGAACTTCCATATGATGCTTGTAGCGCATCAGGTGCACGGTAAGATCCGTCCTGCCATTGTAGGGCTTCAATTGTGGAAGTTAGAAATCTGGGGGATTGCGGGAATTCCTGATTTCCTGAGTGAAAGGAGGGTGGTTGATGTCATCCACATCATTTTGATAAGTACGGCCTCTTGATAGGCGTTCAATCAGATCTGTTAGCCGATTTCCTTCAAAAAGTCGTTGCAAATTGCCGATATCAGATCTGATGCCCCCAGTGTTGACTGCAGGAGAGTAAGGAAGTTGTTGGTGAGAAATTGGGAGCGGGTCGTGAGGACTGGTACTTGGGCCATAGGGGGCGAGATGAACGGGTCGTGGGTCCCCATCACGAGCCGGGTCTGGAAGCCCATCACGAGCCGGAGTTGGATGCCCACTACGAGCCGGTTCCTGGTGCGGAGCGGGAGCTTGAATTCTGATATCAATTTGAACCGGAGCAGAAGTTGGTTGATTCTGACCATTTCTAAGAGCGATGGGGTTGCCCCTGCGTCCATGTGATGCACGAGCCGCTTTGTGGCTTAAATAGAACGCACCGCGCCGTGGTAGTTTGCGAATTTCGACCATTGACATCAAATTGACATTATGGGAGATCCAACCGTCTGATTCTCCTAAAATCGGAACCGTTGGGTTCGTATCAAAAAGAGCTTTCCAAAGAAAATAAAGGATTTGAAATCTAACAGTTGGATTTGGAATTATATCCGAATCGAATTTGGAAAAGATCGGTGTAAATGTAGTTTGATGACCGTTTTTGGAAATAGACTGTACGGGCCTTGATAAAACTATTAAAAATATCAATAATTTGTGTAAAATCATAATAAATGATTTGAAAAGAATTTGGATGAAAAATTCCATATTTGAAAAGATATAAATATATTTTTATCGAAATGAACTAGAATTATAAATCCAATGTTTTTAAATAAATAAATTGGAATTGAAATGGTTTTAAAAATAATGAGAATTTCCAATATATGAATTGGAATGGATTTGAATCGGAATTATCTTCGGAATATTTCGATATTGGATTCCGTGATTATACGGATATTGTGGAGGAATTTGAAAGATATATATATATATATACATCATTATTCTTGTAACAACCCGAATTTTTAACAACGTGTAAAGATAAGAATCAAGGCAGAATTTAATTATAAAAATCTGAATCAGGAGAAACGGGTTGCGCCATTGCGTTTGTCTCGGAAAAATACGCGAAATAGAGTCCGAGTTTTCGAAAATCGGAGTCCGTATGACCAAGTTATGGCCCGTCAAAGTTATCAGAAAATTTCAAGTTCAAAAACAAGTTCAAATTTGAATTCAGATTTCAAATTCAGCCAAGCAGAAGAGGCGGGAAAAATTCCCGCCACCCCCAAGTCGACTTGGGAGTCGACTTGGGAGTCGACACACCCCAGGTGGTGTCGACTGCCCAGTCGACACCCCTGTCGACTTGGGTGGTCGGCCAGTTGGCCTGGGTGTGCCTGACTTGTTCCTCAAGACATGCTTTTGGGTCTGGTCTATTGGCCTGTGACGGGTTTTGAGGGTTCATATCTATCCTAGGGTTAATCTAAGGGTCTAAACTACTCCTAATCTCTATAAAAACACCCTAGGACCTAACCTAAATCACTCAAAAATCAATCTAACAACGAAGTGCTGCCCAAATCCCTCTTGATCATGGCCTCCAACTTCAAGAGCCTATGCATTCAAACTAGATCCAAGACGAAGGTGCAAGCTTTCTACACCAAAACAAGGGTTTTGATCATCATCTCAACATGGATTCTTCGACAAGACGATTCATGCTCCTAAATCTCTTGCCACGCTATGTAAGTTCTAGCTACTTCTAGATCTAAACGGTAGTTTTAATGATGGCATGGAATAAAACGAGATTAAACTAAGTATGCTAGCCTATATAAACCTTGTCATGCCTCTTTTGCTTGAACCTATGACTTTTGGCTATGCTTAGTGCCTAAATCATGCTATTCATGTTATGATTAACCTAGTTTATCTTGAAAGTTTGAATCTTTATCTATGGGATGTTAGCATGAACCTTTGGGAACCATTTGACTTATGAAACATTGGCAAAGATTTGACTTTGGGGCTTATGCATATAAATGAACCCAAACCCCTTATGATAATATGCATGTTTATGGCCAAATTCCCTTATGATACTATGCATGTTTGTGGCTAAAAACCCCTTGTGATGCTATGCATATTTTGAGGCCAAACCCCTTATGATACCATGCATGTTGGTGGCCAATCCCTTTTTGACATCGTGCATGTTTTGAGGCAAATATGTAGCATAGTATCCTTACTATGTTGACTCGCTTTTACTTGAGTTAGAAACACGATTTGGGGTAGGTTAGACGTGCGTGATTATGACATGATAATTTGACATGGGATTTCATGAAAATATGACACTCATGATACACCTAAATGGGGACATGACATGTGGGGTAAACATGGGGCTTGAAACTAGACACGTGTGGGTTGTAAGTGTAATATAACACTAGACCAAACATGAAAGTGGCCAACTCGAGGTTGGGTTGAGTTTGTAGCATAAATCTACCCGGACCCGCCCGGCTTAACTAGTGGCTACAAACAATAGGACCCAATGTGGGTAGTTGGTCATATAGCACTTAAGACCCGAGGTTAGACTAGGTTGTGGTGTAAATCTACCCGGACCCGCCCGGCTTAACTAGTAACCACAACAAAGTCTAATGTGAGAGGTCGGGGTGCATTAATCTAATTAATGCCACATGAAAAGGTTAAGTAATTTTGAATAATGACACTTAACCGATATGACACGAATGGGTAGGTTAAGTTAAACCGGACTTGATTTCTTAATGACACTTAACCAAACAAGACAATTAGGGAATGGGGTTAAGTAATTTACACTTAACTAATCCGACTTGGTAATTAGATGGGGTTAAGTAACTTAGACTTAACAAATCTAAACATGGTAATTAGATGGGGTTAAGTAACTTAGACTTAACTAATCTAAACACGGTAATTAGATGGGGTTAGGTAACCTACACTTAACTAATCTAAACACGGTAATTAGATGGGGTTAAGTAACCTATACTTAACTAATCTAAACACGGTAATTCGATGGGGTTAAGTTAAACACTTAACCAATCTAAACTTGGTAACTCAATGAGGTTAAGTAACCAATACTTAACCAACTTAACATGATAATTTAATGGGGTTAAGTAACTTATACTTAACCAATTATACATGATGATTTGATGAGGTTAAGTAACCTATACTTAACCAATCTAATATGCGGACCTGATAGGGTTAAGTCACAAGACCTTTTAAATATACTTAACCATTGTAATACGATTAGTGGATGAGGTTAAGTTAACCTATACTTAACCAATCCAACTCGATAATCCGATGAGGTTAAGGTAATCTATGCTTAACCAATCTAACACGATAATCTGATAGGGTTAAGATAAACAAATACTTAACCAATTTGACTTGATGATTGAATAAGGTTAAGTCATGAGCTTCTTGGTATACTCAACCAACTTGTAGGGCTAGGTCTTGGACTTGAATACTTAGCCAAATCTTGACATAATTCGTAGGCAGGTTAAGTCATGAACTTAAACGACAATACTTAACCCATTAGACAAAACCCTAGTTCATGGGACTAGGTGGAAGACAGGGATTAACAAGGATAACGGGAAAGAAGACTAAGTGGTAAACCTTAGTTTAGGAAACTAAGTAATAATTCTTAGTCAAGGGATTTGGACCAGTTCACAGATAGATGAGTAACCCGATACGGTAGGTCATCGCTTAAAACACGAGGAGGAGCAAATTATCTGACTTAGATAAAGGCTCCAATGAACTGGGTGACGAAGCGGTAGCTTCGGGGGACGTGAGGGTACTCTTGGTATCCCTATGTGAGGTGGCAGATGGCCCATGAAGCCCGGCCTCACTGTAACACCCCGAATTTTAGTTAATACTAAAATTCACTAATTACAGGATAAATAATCTCAGACGTGGGAATTAGGGGTAACGGGCTGCGTTATTGCGTTCGTCTCGGAAAAATACGCGAAATAGAGTCCGAGTTTTCGAGAATCGGAGTCCGTATGGCCCGGTTATGGCCCAAAGAAGTTTTGCAGAAAAATTTAAAACTAAAACAGATTTGAAAATTCAAATATTCAGATTTGGGATGGGCCAGGCGGGGTCAGGCGGGAAGCTTCCCGCCCAACACATGTCGACAGGGCTGTCGACAGGCCTGTCGACAGGGGTGTCGACATGCCTGTCGACTTGCCTGTCGACAAGGTGGCACCGTTCAGTGAACCTGGGTGCACCAGGTTGCACCAGGTTGGGTTTCAGGCTGGCTAGGAGGGCTGGTTCTAGAGATTTCCTAAATCTAAAGGTCCTAAGCTAATCTAGGGTTAATCTAAGGGCCTAAAACACTCACCTAATCCTATAAATAAGACCCTAACCCTCCCCTAATTCATTCATAATTAAATCTAGTAACTAAACTATGGCAAATTGAAACTTGAGAGAGCCACCATCAAAATTAGAGAAGGGATAGCATTCCAAATCAACTTCTAGCCTCTTAATCTTCTTCATTAGTTTGCTAATTTTGTTTTGGTGAGCTTCTATCCCCTTAATAATCAATTGTTAAATTGATTAAGATAGGATATGATGATGTATGGTTATGTTTGTGGATCAATGTGTTTATGCAAGCTTAATATTGTATATGTCATGTGTTTTGCAAGTTATATGCTCTATGTCATGCAAGTTTAGTGTATGTATTCATGACATTTTTATGCAAGTTTAATGTTATATCTATATGCAAGTTTGGTGCTATGTTTCATGATGATTATGATGCAAAACACTAAGTTGGACATTGATCTATTATGTAACATGTTATGCATGCATATGAAGTTATGTGAATAAATATGCAAGTTAGGTGTATGCTCAAATGCAAGATTAATATGTTATGCATGCATATGAAGTTATGTGAATAAATATGCAAGTTATGTGTATGTTCAAATGCAAGATTAATATGTTATGCATGCATATGAAGTTATGTGAATAATGATGCAAGTTATGTGTATGTTTAAATGCAAGATTAACATGTTATGCATGCATATGAAGTTATGTGAATAAATATGCAAGTTAGGTGTATGCTCAAATGCAAGTTGGGTTAATATGTGTTCATATATGCAAGTTGACATTCTCTTAACCCATGACAAAGATATATGCTAAACCCATGATATGTGTGATGGATCTTCCCCTTTTATTATGTCATGAAGTGAGAACGATTTACGTGGGGAACGATGGGGTGGGTTAATATGTTAATAAATGAATGATTGGGTATGATTAAGCATACCATAAAAATAAATTACCATAAGCGGGAATTTACCTATTGAGTTAGGTCTACCCCATGGGAATTTACCTATTGAGTTAGGTCTACCCATGTTATGGTAAACTTGATAGTAATTAGGGATAATTAATATGGGGGTGATTAATTAGGTGTAATTAATCGACTAAGACACGAGGTTGGACTCATTTGTAGTGTAAAACTGCCCGGACCCGACCGGCTTAACCAGTTGCTACAAATGTCAGCCCAATGTGAGAGGTCTTAGCCATAAATTAAATACGTGATTAAGGTAAAGACACGAGGTTAGACTCTGTTATGACGTAAGACTGCCCGGGTTCTACCGGCTTAACCAGGCGGTCATAACAGCCAGTCTAATGTGGGAGGTCTTTATGGGAGATCACGGTCTTAATTAATTAAGAAACACTTAACCATGGTAGCATGTAGTGGGACATGAGGGGTTAAGTGGGTGCCTTGGGTGGCATGAGGAACTTTTGTGGTTGCCTTGGGTGGCATGTGGAATCTAGTGGGTTGCCTTGGGTGGCAATAGAAAATACGATTAGAATACTTAACCAAGTGGAAACATGTAATTAAACATGATTAAAGGGTTAAGTGGGATACACTAGATATATGACAAGCTTAAGTGGGTAGCTTGTGGGGGCCCATTTCAACCAATATCCCAAAACGTATCTTTGTGGGCTCGACCCATGTCGAGTGACGGGACACGCATATTGGGCTTGACTATAAGAGGCCAAAACGGGTTAGCGGTGGCAACGCAAGTCCAACGGGTTTCATATGCGTGTGTGGGCCCGGGCTGGTAGATAAGTCGTTGTTGCATCGTGTAGATATAAAGCCGTGCACCGTTGGTAGTATTGGGTAGCCACTTTAGGGGAGTGATACACCCCACTGTGGGACCAGCACGGGTATCTACGGTAGGGAGCCGATCGATGGGAGTAGTGGGTACACCTAGTGAAGATAGGGGCAGACGGCACCTATGTAGGGGTACACGAAACTACTGGGTAAGAATTACTGAGTACACCTAGTGGAGATGGGGGCAGACGGCACCTATGTAGTGGGCTAGGAGTACATGAAATATTGGGGGAAATTTTCTAAGTCCTTGGAAGGGATCAACCTTTAAGTAGGAATGACTGGTGTGGTGCAGTTAGTAATTATCCTTGGGTGGGTAGATGCGTCCTGACGGTTATCTTAGTTCATCCTATGTTGTTGGCTATTTAGTGTAGTCATTATCCCCAAGGGTACCGTACCGAGTTCATGTCATACCCTAATTACTTTAATAATTGTATTGTTAAGGTTGTAGGGCTCACTCAGACTTATGTCTGACCCCGTTGTTTTTATTTTTTTTTCCAACCCTCAGGTCCTACGGTGGATCCTAGCGGTAGTAGAGCTTGATCGGATTGCTGTTCCAGCCTTTGGGAGCTTGGGTAGATGTAAAGCTCCAGTTATCTTTTCTTTTGTCATGGCTATTGTATGAGAGAGTGGGATTATGTACTTCTTTATTTTGACAGATATTGTACTTGACTTTTATCATGGCTTTATGATGTAACCAGACATGTTTATTTCCGCTGTTATGAGATGATGTTTTAAATTTCAAACACTATTTATATCTGTCTTGGTGTAATTTTTCTGTTCTATATTCACTAAAATACTCCACCGATGCTATGGCATTCCCTTAGTGAGTGACCATAGCGGGTGTGGGGTGTTACACGTGGTATCAGAGCCAGGTTACCGGAACAGATAAAATTTTTAGAAAACTATTTTTCTAAAACATTTTTGGAAAAGATATTTTCAAAAACATGTCTTTTAAAGAGAAAAGTTTTTGAAAGAAAAGCATAATCCCCAATAGCCATATCTATATCCTTCGAATTCTCCGTTTTGAATCTTTCCTTTTTCGTTTCAGCATGGCCGAGAATCTTAATTTTCCGGAGGGTGTGACGATACCAGTATGGTATAGGAGATTGATGGAGGCTAGGGCCACCACTACGGGTCCAGCAAATGTTCCTCCACCAACCGTAGCACCCGATCTTCCTCCTCCCCCTCCTCCTCGCACGGATACTTTTGCTAAGACTTGTAAGGAGTTTAAAGCTATGGGAGGGAAACCTTTTCAAGGATCTGAAACTTTTGTGGAGGCTAGAGATTGGCTTAAGGAGGTGGAAGAGTTGATAGATATCTTTGAGATGGAAGAAGGAAAGAAAGTCAAGTTGGCTGCTTGGTTAATGAAGGGAGAGGCCTCATTCTGGTGGGAGGTCACTAATGGAGAACGCCCCGTTGACTCTTGGGCGGATTTCAGGCAAAGATTTGTGGCAAAGTTTCTCTCAAGGGCGGAGGAGAACTTGTATATGGAGAGATTCTTGACTCTAAAGCAAGGAAATCTTTCGGTGAAGGAATATGTTAACAAGTTTAATCAATTGGCAAGGTTTGGCCTAGATATGGTGAATACACCGGAGAAGAAGGCTTTGCGGTTCGTGAAAGGCTTGAATGAACCGATGCATGGGTTGGCTATGACTCATATCCCTATGGGGGACACCTTTGAGAAGCTAGTTGACATGGCACTCATGTATGAGGAAGAGAAGGGTCCAAATGCTAGTCAGGTAACCGAGAAGAAGGGAGATCAAAAGAGACCTCAACAACAGCAAAGCAAAGGTGGGAAAGGCAACGGTGGCAAAGGCAAGAAGAAGAAGTGTTTCAATTGTGGGACACCTGGTCACCTAAGCAAGGATTGTCGCAAGAAGAAGAAGACTGGCTGCTTCCACTGTGGCGAAGCGGGGCATCTTGTGAAAGACTGTCCCAAGAAGGGGCAAAGGACGGGATCTACCTCGGGAGGACAGGTGCAAGCTCTTATGGCACCGAGTCAGGCTAGGGGGCAAGTACAGGCTCTCGCGGTTCCACCGATTCAGGAGAGAGGTAGAACTATTTCCGTGGAAAGTCTGGTTTTTCTATTTGACCATCCTGTCCGTACATTGTTTGATTCAGGCGCATCGCATTCGTTTATTTCATCATCATTAGTTGAGTCACTGCACTTAGACACCAGTCTGGTAGATGATCCCTTGGTTGTTTCAAACCCAATTGGGGGCTCCACTTATTTATCAATGATATGTTTGGGTTTGAAGATTTCTATACTTAGCATTGAGTTTAGATGTGATGCTTTTGTGTTGGGCTTCACGGGCTATGGGTTGATTTTGGGCATGGACTGGTTATCCAGTAATGGTGCCGTTCTTGATTGCGAAAGGAGAGTTGTTAGGCTCATGACCCGCTTGGGTAACACTCTCGAGATCTCTTGTAATCCCAGGGATTCTGTTATGCTAAGTTATCTTGAATCGCTTGACGCTTCGGTCGAGAGTTGGCAATCTGTTAGAGTGGTCCGGGAATATCCGGATGTGTTTGAGGAGGTGAGGGGCTTGCCTCCGAAGCGGGAGATTGACTTCCGAATATATTTGGTGGATAATGCTAAACCGGTATCTTTACCAGTGCGCCACATGGCTCCTCGTGAGAGGAGGGAACTCCATAAGCAAGTAGGGGAGTTGCTTGAGAAGGGGTTTATAAGACGGAGCATATCGGAGTGGGGTGCTCCAGTAGTATTTGCTACGAAGGCAGATGGGTCCCTCAGACTTTGTGTAGACTATAGAGAACTCAACAAGCTCACAAAGAAGAATAGACACCCATTACCGAGGATAGATGATCTTTTCGATCAGTTGGTTGGCGCTTCAGTATTTTCTCAGTTGGACTTAGCCACGGGGTTTCATCAGTTGAGGGTGGCTGAGGATAGCATAGACAAGACTGCCTTTAGAACTCCGGATGGTTTCTATGAATGGTTGGTGATGCCATTTGGGCTGACGAACGCCCCTGCATATTTCGTTGATTTGATGAGTAGGGTGTTCAGGGAATTCCTTAATAAATTCGTGGTAGTCTTTGTGGATGATATCTTAGTATTTTCTAAGAGTGAAGAAGAGCATGCCCTACATCTTGGGGAAGTATTGAAGACTCTTCGAGCACATAGCCTTAAGGCTAAATTCTCTAAATGTCACTTCTGGAGGAAGGAAGTGCGGTTCTTGGGGCACGTGGTCTCCAAGGAAGGGATAGCTGTGGATCCCGCGAAGGTAGTATCAGTCCAAGATTGGAAGGTTCCCGGAAATGCTACCGAAGTAAGAAGTTTCTTGGGGTTGGCGGGTTATTATAGGAAGTTTATTAAAGACTTCGCGAAGGTATCAGCCCCATTAACCCGCTTAACGAAGAAGAATCTTGTTTTTGCATGGGACGTAGATTGTGATGATGCGTTCCGACGGTTAAAGAGAGCTTTAACCACTGCTCCAGTTTTAGTGTTGCCAGATGGGAGCAAGCCATTTGTTGTCTATACCGATGCCTGTGGGACAGGACTTGGCGCAGTCTTAATGCAAGAGGGAAGGGTAATAGCCTATGGTGGAAGGCAGTTAAGGCCACATGAGAAAAATTACCCTACCCATGATCTAGAGTTGGCCGCTATTGTTTTTGCGCTTAAGATCTGGCGCCATTATCTTCTTGGTGAGAGATTCGAGTTGTTCACTGACCATAAATCCTTGAAGTACTTGTTCTCTCAGAAGGATCTAAACTTAAGACAGCAAAGGTGGATGGAGTTCTTAGCATCCTATGATTTCGAGATAGCGTATACCCCTGGCAAGGGTAACGTGGTGGCAGACGCCTTGAGCAGGAAGAGGTTGTCCTTGAGTCCATTGTTCGTGGAACGACGAAGCTTGGAGTTTATCTCGATGTTTGATTTCAGACCTTCCATTGATTATGTACCCGGTTTGCTAGCTTCCTTGGAAGTTAGGCCTACTCTTTTGGGGCGGATTGGGGAAGCCCAGAGGGACGACCCACAGTTGGTTGAGTTGATAGAGAAGCTCATAAGGGGGGAGTCGTCCAGCCATTTGAGTAGGTACACCCTAGACGATAAGGGGTGCTTGCGTAGAGACGGTAGACTTTGTGTACCGCAAGATGAAGGGTTGAGGAAGGTTATTCTTGATGATGCACACCGTTCTAGGATGACCATTCATCCCGGTGGGGACAAGATGTACCAAGATATGAAGAGGGTTTTCTTCTGGGCCGGTATGAAGAAAGATGTGGCCGAATATGTAGCTCGATGCTTGGTATGTCAACAGGTGAAAGCGGAGCAAAGGAAACCAGGTGGGTTGCTTCACCCATTGGAGGTTCCGCAATGGAAGTGGGATAGCGTCTCGATGGACTTTATTGACGGGTTACCTAGATCGAGGAAGGGTAATACAGGAATTTGGGTGGTGGTAGATAGACTTACTAAGAGCGCCCATTTCATACCTGTGAAGAGCAAGAGGACCGCTCCATGGCTAGCTTCAGTATATCTTCGAGAGATAGTTCGATTACATGGGGTACCCTCTAGCATAGTAAGTGATCGAGATCCTATCTTCACTAGTGAGTTCTGGAGAAGTTTGCAAGAAGCAGTGGGGACTCAATTGTGTCTGAGCACCGCATATCATCCTCAGACAGACGGCCAGACTGAG
Source organism: Allium sativum (assembly GCA_030737875.1). NCBI lineage: Eukaryota > Viridiplantae > Streptophyta > Magnoliopsida > Asparagales > Amaryllidaceae > Allium > Allium sativum. The sequence goes on from CM060926.1 coordinate 615,406,442, forward strand.
AGGGTGAATCGTGTTCTAGAAGACCTTTTGAGGCTTTGTATCTTAGATTTTGGAGGTACATGGGAAGAGCATCTTCCATTGGTGGAGTTCGCATATAATAACAGCTTTCAGTCCAGTATTGGTATGGCTCCTTTCGAAGCTCTCTATGGAAGGCCTTGTCGATCACCTACATGTTGGTGGGAATCTACGGATAAGATCTTGCTTGGGCCTGATATGGTTAGGGAGACTTCTGAGAAGATTGACTTGATTCGGAGAAGGATGAAAGCAGCGCAGGATAGGCAAAAATCTTATGCAGACAAGAGAAGGACGGATCTTGAGTTTGAGGTTGGGGATATGGTTTTTGTTAAGGTATCTCCGTTGAGAAATGTTGTTCGCTTCGGATCCGTTGGGAAGTTAGCACCAAGGTTTGTTGGGCCGTTTCCTATCAAGGAAAGGATTGGACGGATGGCATATAGGGTGGAGTTGCCCGACAGACTTAGCGGTGTTCATGATGTATTCCATGTATCACATCTGAGGAAGTGCTTACATAAGACGGCAGAGGTGGTAGAGCCGAGCTTGCTTAGAGATGTAGAGATAGAGCGTGATGCGACTATTCGACGAGCTCCTACTCGCATCCATGGGTCAGAGACTAGGAAGTTGAGAAGCAGAGAGGTTCAACTAGTCAAGGTGCAATGGGGAGAAGATGAGAGCAACGCAACTTGGGAGACGGAAGCGAAGATGCGTTCATTGTACCCATTTCTTTTCGAGGGTATGTCTTTACTTTCCCCTTTATCGCTTGTCTAGTACTTATCTTATCTTCAATATGTCCTCTCGTTAGTACCTTTGACCTTTAGATAGGGTAAACCTATGGTTGAAACATGTGTTTGAGACATGTTATGGTTGATGGATGCAAGTGGATGCAAGTGGTTGCTAGTGGTTGCTCGTGGATGCATATACACACACTCTAGGCACTAGATCGGCTCAGTCACTTCATATTGCATATTGCATAAAATTGTGTGTAGAAAAATATTTATGGATGTATAATGGTTATGTTATCACATGAATGATGCATTTTGGTGAATGATTGTGCACTCATGTAGATATTGTATGTGTCGATAGGGTTCTTTCGCATACATAATGGATGCATGGCACTATCATGGTTTGCATATGTTCATACATTAGATAGGGAACATATACACACACTCTTTGCATATGCTCATACATCATTAGAAACTGTCTAAGGACAATGGATGCCCGTGTTTGATGGATTGAGTAGATGGTTGTTTGGATGGTAGGATATGCATTCTCCTTAGCTTAGAGATTTCGGGGACGAAATCCTTTAAGGAGGGGAGAATGTAACACCCCGAATTTTAGTTAATACTAAAATTCACTAATTACAGGATAAATAATCTCAGACGTGGGAATTAGGGGTAACGGGCTGCGTTATTGCGTTCGTCTCGGAAAAATACGCGAAATAGAGTCCGAGTTTTCGAGAATCGGAGTCCGTATGGCCCGGTTATGGCCCAAAGAAGTTTTGCAGAAAAATTTAAAACTAAAACAGATTTGAAAATTCAAATATTCAGATTTGGGATGGGCCAGGCGGGGTCAGGCGGGAAGCTTCCCGCCCAACCCATGTCGACAGGGCTGTCGACAGGCCTGTCGACAGGGGTGTCGACATGCCTGTCGACTTGCCTGTCGACAGGGTGGCACCGTTCAGTGAACCTGGGTGCACCAGGTTGCACCAGGTTGGGTTTCAGGCTGGCTAGGAGGGCTGGTTCTAGAGATTTCCTAAATCTAAAGGTCCTAAGCTAATCTAGGGTTAATCTAAGGGCCTAAAACACTCACCTAATCCTATAAATAAGACCCTAACCCTCCCCTAATTCATTCATAATTAAATCTAGTAACTAAACTATGGCAAATTGAAACTTGAGAGAGCCACCATCAAAATTAGAGAAGGGATAGCATTCCAAATCAACTTCTAGCCTCTTAATCTTCTTCATTAGTTTGCTAATTTTGTTTTGGTGAGCTTCTATCCCCTTAATAATCAATTGTTAAATTGATTAAGATAGGATATGATGATGTATGGTTATGTTTGTGGATCAATGTGTTTATGCAAGCTTAATATTGTATATGTCATGTGTTTTGCAAGTTATATGCTCTATGTCATGCAAGTTTAGTGTATGTATTCATGACATTTTTATGCAAGTTTAATGTTATATCTATATGCAAGTTTGGTGCTATGTTTCATGATGATTATGATGCAAAACACTAAGTTGGACATTGATCTATTATGTAACATGTTATGCATGCATATGAAGTTATGTGAATAAATATGCAAGTTAGGTGTATGCTCAAATGCAAGATTAATATGTTATGCATGCATATGAAGTTATGTGAATAAATATGCAAGTTATGTGTATGTTCAAATGCAAGATTAATATGTTATGCATGCATATGAAGTTATGTGAATAATGATGCAAGTTATGTGTATGTTTAAATGCAAGATTAACATGTTATGCATGCATATGAAGTTATGTGAATAAATATGCAAGTTAGGTGTATGCTCAAATGCAAGTTGGGTTAATATGTGTTCATATATGCAAGTTGACATTCTCTTAACCCATGACAAAGATATATGCTAAACCCATGATATGTGTGATGGATCTTCCCCTTTTATTATGTCATGAAGTGAGAACGATTTACGTGGGGAACGATGGGGTGGGTTAATATGTTAATAAATGAATGATTGGGTATGATTAAGCATACCATAAAAATAAATTACCATAAGCGGGAATTTACCTATTGAGTTAGGTCTACCCCATGGGAATTTACCTATTGAGTTAGGTCTACCCATGTTATGGTAAACTTGATAGTAATTAGGGATAATTAATATGGGGGTGATTAATTAGGTGTAATTAATCGACTAAGACACGAGGTTGGACTCATTTGTAGTGTAAAACTGCCCGGACCCGACCGGCTTAACCAGTTGCTACAAATGTCAGCCCAATGTGAGAGGTCTTAGCCATAAATTAAATACGTGATTAAGGTAAAGACACGAGGTTAGACTCTGTTATGACGTAAGACTGCCCGGGTTCTACCGGCTTAACCAGGCGGTCATAACAGCCAGTCTAATGTGGGAGGTCTTTATGGGAGATCACGGTCTTAATTAATTAAGAAACACTTAACCATGGTAGCATGTAGTGGGACATGAGGGGTTAAGTGGGTGCCTTGGGTGGCATGAGGAACTTTTGTGGTTGCCTTGGGTGGCATGTGGAATCTAGTGGGTTGCCTTGGGTGGCAATAGAAAATACGATTAGAATATTTAACCAAGTGGAAACATGTAATTAAACATGATTAAAGGGTTAAGTGGGATACACTAGATATATGACAAGCTTAAGTGGGTAGCTTGTGGGGGCCCATTTCAACCAATATCCCAAAACGTATCTTTGTGGGCTCGACCCATGTCGAGTGACGGGACACGCATATTGGGCTTGACTATAAGAGGCCAAAACGGGTTAGCGGTGGCAACGCAAGTCCAACGGGTTTCATATGCGTGTGTGGGCCCGGGCTGGTAGATAAGTCGTTGTTGCATCGTGTAGATATAAAGCCGTGCACCGTTGGTAGTATTGGGTAGCCACTTTAGGGGAGTGATACACCCCACTGTGGGACCAGCACGGGTATCTACGGTAGGGAGCCGATCGATGGGAGTAGTGGGTACACCTAGTGAAGATAGGGGCAGACGACACCTATGTAGGGGTACACGAAACTATTGGGTAAGAATTACTGAGTACACCTAGTGGAGATGGGGGCAGACGGCACCTATGTAGTGGGCTAGGAGTACATGAAATATTGGGGGAAATTTTCTAAGTCCTTGGAAGGGATCAACCTTTAAGTAGGAATGACTGGTGTGGTGCAGTTAGTAATTATCCTTGGGTGGGTAGATGCGTCCTGACGGTTATCTTAGTTCATCCTATGTTGTTGGCTATTTAGTGTAGTCATTATCCCCAAGGGTACCGTACCGAGTTCATGTCATACCCTAATTACTTTAATAATTGTATTGTTAAGGTTGTAGGGCTCACTCAGACTTATGTCTGACCCCGTTGTTTTTATTTTTTTTTCCAACCCTCAGGTCCTACGGTGGATCCTAGCGGTAGTAGAGCTTGATCGGATTGCTGTTCCAGCCTTTGGGAACTTGGGTAGATGTAAAGCTCCAGTTATCTTTTCTTTTGTCATGGCTATTGTATGAGAGAGTGGGATTATGTACTTCTTTATTTTGACAGATATTGTACTTGACTTTTATCATGGCTTTATGATGTAACCAGACATGTTTATTTCCGCTGTTATGAGATGATGTTTTAAATTTCAAACACTATTTATATCTGTCTTGGTGTAATTTTTCTGTTCTATATTCACTAAAATACTCCACCGATGCTATGGCATTCCCTTAGTGAGTGACCATAGCGGGTGTGGGGTGTTACACTCACAGAGGTTAAGGTCTGCGGTAGAAGAGCCAAGAGTATGCCTTGGTTGCTATGCGAGCGACCTAAAGACTGGGATGGATTAGCGTGGAGTCGACGATACTTGCTTTTGCCCTGGATAGCACGTCGCCGACTACCTACCATCTTTAGTCAATCATGTACGAACGGAATGGCAGAGAACTCCCAACAGACCATGTTCTTGCTATCGAGTCATGGGTGAGGTTGGCCCATAGGAAAGTGGGGCTATAGTGGGGCCGGGATGTAGTTCTCATACATGATTTTTCTTGGATTTCCTTTCAGTAGTTGAGGGAGGGGTCACGTGGGACCATAGCCACGGATACAAAAACAGACCTAGATATCTGCATCAGCAGACGACTTAAAGCTCCCGACCGAGTTCCGTATTTCTTGATTTGCCCTGGCACGGAACTCGGATGGCACATTGAGACACATGTGCGTCTAGACATGGAAACGATTCATGATATATACGTGGGACAATGGGCGTGGTTGACGGGTGGAATAATCCCTAGTGGCCCTAGGTGGCTTGAACCCAAACCGAGACACGGAAACGTAAATTAGGTAGCATAATCCCTAGCGGTTCTAGGTGGCATAAACCCTAAGTGAACACGCGATAGTTCATGGTAAGAAAACATAACCAGATCAAGGGTAGCAGTCCAAAATAACTTCAAGGGTAAAATGGTACAACGTTGAGGTGATATAGATTTACATGGGAAAGCCCGTACGGCCTATGGCAAAGGACTGAACTTATACATGGAAAGAAACATACGAGTTGGGAAAACCTACATATGCTATATATTAGGTTGACATGGACCATTACATGACATTGGGCAAGGGACATTCATAGTTAACACATGACGCGGGTTGGGATACTAGCACGAGAGGTGCAGAGTAAATATACATGATAAATACCGGGGGATGTTATACATGATAGATACCTTGGGATAGTATACTTGATAGAAACCTGACGATGTGTTACCTTGATTTATCTTGACACCGTAGTTTATCATGATACCTTAGTTTATCTTGCTACAGTAGTTCATCCAGTTATCTTGGTTTAGCTTATCTATCTTGTCGACATCATTATGTTTACTTTCAGTTTATGCATGTCATGTTACCTTTACCTGTTTTTATACTGGAAGTAGATAGGACTTACCAGTCTTTATGACTGACCCCGTTTTCTCTCGCCTCTTTGTCTTCCGTTCCCCCCCCCCCCCCCCCAGGTTTTCAGGGAGGAAATGATGTTGTTTAGTTCGGACCTCTTATGCTTGAAGGTCATCATGTATAGCTTGGTCTTCTCTTGGCTATGGCTGCTTCACCGCTTTATTTTGGGGGAATAATTTATGAAAAGGTTTTATGCTTCTTTACTATTGCAAGACAGGTTTTGATGTATTCTGATGTAAAAGGATTTAGACCTTATTTTATAAGGTAATGAAATTTGTTCTACTTCCGCTGTTTTATATATGTTTAGTCTTGTAATATTTCTGTGCATGTTTACCTCGATAATGCTTCACCAAATCTAGTGCATTCCCTTTGTGAGTGACCCTAGCGGAGGTGGGGTGTTACATTTGGTATCAGAGCAGAAGGTTACCAAATTGGGCAAAAGTTTTTAAAACTTTCTGAAAACTATTTGAGAAACCGTTTACAAAGAAGCATTTTCAAGAAAAGTTTTTAAAGGCTATTCCCCAAAAGTCATTAGCACTATCCTTTGTTTCCTTGATTGACCCTCTTTTCCTTTCTTTCCTCCATCTGTAGTCACAGTAGTTTTAATTGCGACTAATCCTTGTCTAGCTACGTAAGTGTTTTCCCGTGCGATGGAGGAAGTTCTCGAGAGACCTGTTACTGAAGTTATAAGAAGGGATAATAAGAGCAAGGATAAAGGACACGGGCTTAAGAATAAGCAACTTGTTGGTATGGCTTGATCCACAAAGGAAGATAAGGACAAAATCAGCGAGAGGGCAATTGTATGCTCTCATTTCTAGCGTACCTAAGGGGAATGGTACTGTTTCTGTTAAAGGCTTAGCCTTTCTTTTCTATCGTCCCGTCTAGACTTTGTTTTGATCATCGCATCATTTAAGTCTGCCTCGATAGTTGAGTCTCTACACCTTAGTACTAGCATGGTAGAAGATCCCACTTTAGTCCCAAAAATCTGGTTGGAGAGTCGGTCCATTTATTCATGACTTGTTTGGATTTGAGAACATCTATGCCAAGTGTTGAGATTAGAAGCAATGCTTCTATTGTTGAGCTATGGATGGATTCTAGGGATGAAGTGGTTATCCAGTAAGGGATACCATTCTCGGTTTTGAAAAGAGGATAGTCCGACTCTTGGCTTGCTTTGGTAATACCCTCGGAGTCCCGTGTAACCTTTTGGGCTTTGTCATGGTTAGTAACCTAGAATCACTTGATGTATTTATCGGAAATCTCTGATCCGATCAAGTAACGTTCGCCAATAAGGCAGATGGTTCATTCCTCTTAAGCATGGGTTATAGGAATCACCCTAGTAGGTACGCTTGGTAACATGGATTGACATCAGTAAACGAGATCCAGAATTCACTAGTGAATTTTGGAAAGCTTGCATGAGTACGCAGATATGGTTGGGCCGAGCATACTAGGGAAAATATAAGTGGAAGTGAAACGAGAGGCGACAGTGAAATGAGTTCCGACTCATACCTTGGAAATAGGAATCAAGGGGCTACGAAAATCATGAAGTCAAAGGTGGTCAAGGCACATTGGAATTAAGCTCAAGGAAATGCGGTTTAAACGCGCGCATCATATCTCTTTTTAAGAGTATATCGTTGATCCCTGGTTCTCCTGTAGAGCTTGCTTGCATACTATCGCTTGGTGGATATCCTCTCGGTCCTGTTTCTATTGCAAACCCCGTAAGGAGTTTGTCTTGTTTATCTTCTCGATCTTATCTTGGGAACCTTAGGTAGAACTCTATGGATGTAAAAATGTATTTGAAACATGTTATGATTGATATGGTTGCAAATGGTTGCAAGTGGTTGCTCGTGGATGCGCGAATACACATTAGATACTAGATCGACGCACTCACATTTCATATGCACGAGTATTTATACTTGTTTATAGATGAAATTTAATGTGTTACCATGTGGATGTTGCATGTGGATGAATGTTTGTGCACACATGTAGTGTTTATATGACTAGGACTATTTGCATACATGTTGGACTCATGGCACTAAACATATCTTGCATTAGAAAGATCATTCAGGCCTGATCATTAGCATTAGCTAAGGAGCATATACACACACGTTCTGCATATGTTCATATGGCATTAGAAATCGTCTAAGGACAAATGGTTGCCTGTGGATGATGTTTTGAGTAGATGGATGATGGATGGTAGGATACGTTCTTCCTAACTTGGAGATTTGGGGACGAAATCCTTTAAGTTGGGGAGAATGTAACAACCCGAATTTTTAACAACGTGTAAAGATAAGAATCAAGGCAGAATTTAATTATAAAATCTGAATCAGGAGAAACGGGTTGCGCCATTGCGTTTGTCTCGGAAAAATACGCGAAATAGAGTCCGAGGTTTCGAAAATCGGAGTCCGTATGACCAAGTTATGGCCCGTCAAAGTTTTCAGAAAATTTCAAGTTCAAAAACAAGTTCAAAATTGAATTCAGATTTCAAATTCAGCCAAGCAGAAGAGGCGGGAAAAATTACCGCCACCCCCAAGTCGACTTGGGAGTCGACACACCCCAAGTGGTGTCGACTGCCCAGTCGACACCCCTGTCGACTTGGGTGGTCGGCCAGTTGGCCTGGGTGTGCCTGACTTGTTCCTCAAGACATGCTTTTGGGTCTGGTCTATTGGTCTGTGACGGGTTTTGAGGGTTCAGATCTATCCTAGGGTTAATCTAAGGGTCTAAACTACTCCTAATCTCTATAAAAACACCCTAGGACCTAACCTAAATCACTCAAAAATCAATCTAACAACGAAGTGCTGCCCAAATCCCTCTTGATCATGGCCTCCATCTCCAACTTCAAGAGCCTATGCATTTAAACTAGATCCAAGACGAAGGTGCAAGCTTTCTACACCAAAACAAGGGTTTTGATCATCATATCAACATGGATTCTTCGACAAGACGATTCATGCTCCTAAATCTCTTGCCACGCTATGTAAGTTCTAGCTACTTCTAGATCTAAACGGTAGTTTTAATGATGGCATGGAATAAAACGAGATTAAACTAAGTATGCTAGCCTATATAAACCTTGTCATGCCTCTTTTGTTTGAACCTATGACTTTTGGCTATGCTTAGTGCCTAAATCATGCTATTCATGTTGTGATTAACCTAGTTTATCTTGCAAGTTTGAATCTTTATCTATGGGATGTTAGCATGAACCTTTGGGAACCATTTGACTTATGAAACATTGGCAAAGATTTGACTTTGGGGCTTATGCATATAAATGAACCCAAACCCCTTATGATAATATGCATGTTTGTGGCCAAATTCCCTTATGATACTATGCATGTTTGTGGCTAAAAACCCCTTGTGATGCTATGCATATTTTGAGGCCAAACCCCTTATGATACCATGCATGTTGGTGGCCAATCCCTTTTTGACATCGTGCATGTTTTGAGGCAAATATGTAGCATAGTATCCTTACTATGTTGACTCGCTTTTACTTGAGTTAGAAACACGATTTGGGGTAGGTTAGACGTGCGTGACTATGACATGATAATTTGACATGGGATTTCATGAAAATATGACACTCATGATACACCTAAATGGGGACATGACATGTGGGGTAAACATGGGACTTGAAACTAGACACGTGTGGGTTGTAAGTGTAATATGATACTAGACCAAACATTAAAGTGGCCAACTCGAGGTTGGGTTGAGTTTGTAGCATAAATCTACCCGGACCCGCCCGACTTAACTAGTGGCTACAAACAATAGGACCCAATGTGGGTAGTTGGTCATATAGCACTTAAGACCCGAGGTTAGACTAGGTTGTGGTGTAAATCTACCCGGACCCGCCCGGCTTAACTAGTAACCACAACAAAGTCTAATGTGAGAGGTTGGGGTGCATTAATCTAATTAATGCCACATGAAAAGGTTAAGTAATTTTGACTAATGACACTTAACCGATATGACACGAATGGGTAGGTTAAGTTAAACCGGACTTGATTTCTTAATGACACTTAACCAAACAAGACAATTAGGGAATGGAGTTAAGTAATTTACACTTAACTAATCCGACTTGGTAATTAGATTTGGTTAAGTAACTTAGACTTAACAAATCTAAACACGGTAATTAGATGGGGTTAAGTAACTTAGACTTAACTAATCTAAACACGGTAATTAGACGGGGTTAGGTAACCTACACTTAACTAATCTAAACACGGTAATTAGATGGGGTTAAGTAACCTGTACTTAACTAATCTAAACACGGTAATTCGATGGGGTTAAGCTAAACACTTAACCAATCTAAACTTGGTAACTCAATGAGGTTAAGTAACGAATACTTAACCAACTTAACATGATAATTTAATGGGGTTAAGTAACTTATACTTAACCAATTATACATGATGATTTGATGAGGTTAAGTAATCTATACTTAACCAATCTAATATGCGGACCTGATAGGGTTAAGTCACAAGACCTTTTAAATATACTTAACCATTGTAATACGATTAGTGGATGAGGTTAAGTTAACCTATACTTAACCAATCCAACTCGATAATCCGATGAGGTTAAGGTAATCTATGCTTAACCAATCTAACACGATAATCTGGTAGGGTTAAGATAAACAAATACTTAACCATTTTGACTTGATGATTGAATAAGGTTAAGTCATGAGCTTCTTGGTATACTCAACCAACTTGTAGGGCTAGGTCTTGGACTTGAATACTTAGCCAAATCTTGACATGATTCGTAGGCAGGTTAAGTCATGAACTTAAACGACAATACTTAACCCATTAGACAAAACCCTAGTTCATGAGACTAGGTGGAAGACAGGGATTAACAAGGATAACGGGAAAGAAGACTAAGTGGTAAACCTTAGTTTAGGAAACTAAGTAATAATTCTTAGTCAAGGGATTTGGACCAGTTCACAGATAGATGAGTAACCCGATACGGTAGGTCATCGCTTAAAACACGAGGAGGAGCAAATTATCCGACTTAGATAAAAGCTCCAACGAACTGGGTGACGAAGCGGTAGCTTCGGTTGACGTGAGGGTACTCTTGGTGTCCCTCTGTGAGGTGGTAGATGGTCCATGAAACCCGGCCTCACAGAGGTTAAGGTCTGCGGTAGAAGAGCCAAGAGTATGCCTTGGTTGCTATGCGAGCGACCTGAAGACTGGGATGGATTAGCGTGGAGTCGACAATACTTGTTTTTGCCCTGGATAGCACGTCGCCGACTACCTACCATCTTTAGTCAATCGTGTATGAACGGAAAGGCAGAGAACTCCCAACAGACCATGTTCTTGCTATCGAGTCATGGGTGAGGTTGGCCCATAGGAAAGTGGGGCTATAGTGGGGCCGGGATGTAGTTCTCATACATGATTTTTCTTGGATTGCCTTTCAGTAGTTGAGGGAGGGGTCACGTGGGACCATAGCCATGGATACAAAAACAGACCTTGATATCTGCATCAGCAGACGACTTAAAGCTCCCGACCGAGTTTCGTATTTCTTGATTTGCCCTGGCACGGAACTCGGATGGCACATTGAGACACATGTGCGTCTAGACATGGAAACGATTCACGATATATACGTGGGACAAAGGGCGCGGTTGACGGGTGGCATAATCCCTAGTGGCCCTATGTGGCTTGAACCCAAACCGAGACACGGAAACGTTCATTAGGTAGCATAATCCCTAGCGGTCCTAGGTGGCATAAACCCTAAGTGAACACGCGATAGTTCATGGTAAGAAAACATAACCAGATCAAGGGTAGCAGTCCAAAATAACTTCAAGGGTAAAATGGTACTACGTTGAGGTGGTATAGATTTACATGGGAAAGCCCGTACGGCCTACGACAAAGGATTGAACTTATACATGGAAAGAAACATACGAGTTGGGAAAACCTACATATGCTATATATTAGGTTGACATGGACCATTACATGACATTGGGCAAGGGACATTCATAGTTAACACATGACGCAGGTTGGGATACTAGCACGAGAGGTGCAGAGTAAATATACATGATAAATACCGAGGGATGTTATACATGATAGATACCTTGGGATAGTATACTTGATAGAAACCTGACGATGTGTTACCTTGATTTATCTTGACACTGTAGTTTATCATGATACCTTAGTTTATCTTGCTACAGTAGTTCATCCAGTTATCTTGGTTTAGCTAATCTATCTTGTCGACATCCTTATGTTTACTTTCAGTTTATGCATGTCATGTTACCTTTACCTGTTTTTATACTGGAAGTAGATAGGACTTACCAGTCTTTATGACTGACCCCGTTTTCTCTCGCCTCTTTGTCTTCCGTTTCCCCCCCCCCCCTCAGGTTTTCAGGGAGGAAATGATGTTGTTTAGTTCGGACCTCTTATGCTTGAAGGTCATCATGTATAGCTTGGTCTTCTCTTGGCTATGGCTGCTTCACCGCTTTATTTTGGGGGAATAATTTATGAAAAGGTTTTATGCTTCTTTACTATTGCAAGACAGGTTTTGATGTATTCTGATGTAAAAGGATTTAGACCTTATTTTATAAGGTAATGAAATTTGTTCTACTTCCGCTGTTTTATATATGTTCTGTCTTGTAATATTTCTGTGCATGTTTACCTCGATAATGCTTCACCAAACCCAGTGCATTCCCTTTGTGAGTGACCCTAGCAGAGGTGGGGTGTTACAATTCCCGATACGATATTTGTTGATTTTAGAATTTGATATTGAATATAAGCCAATATAATTTCTATTCAGAGCCTTGTATTTCATATTGAATTGGATTTGAGTTTGTCGTGAATGGTGTCTTCATTAACGCTATTCTTAAACCCAGTTGAGAAAAGAATAAATTTTTTAATAAAGATTATTCGAGTTTCCAGTTAATTAACATTTAATTGGAATAAAATGGGATGTGAATTAGGTTTATTGTGAATTGTGTTTTTAAAGACATTCGTTCTTTAACCCGATTTACAGTGAAATGTGATTTGGAATTTATAAATCTTTTTATTAAGATTTAACGGGAATTTTCCAAAGTAAAGTTTTCCAATTCAATTTATTAAATTGGAATTGAATGAAATTCGATTTGATAATAATCGAAATGAGCTTCTATGGAGGAAGACTGTTAATATATATGGAATTTAAAAGGCTTTGTCGTTATTCCATTTATATTATTAGTCAGATACGGAAATTGATATCGATTATATATATTGATCTGTTTTCCGTGAAGACTCCATAATTAATGGAATGTGATTTGGGTTTATTGTGAACTGTGTTTTAAATGACATTAGTTCTTTAACCCAGTTAAAGATAGGATTAAATGTCTAACATTGTATTTCGAACTGTATGGTTGATCTCTGCTAAATATATATATGTTTGTTGGTGGAGAATTTATTCTCTTGCTTAACATCCTTCTCTAAGACGTACAAGCTTAGAGGTCATATATCGGCAGAAATGATTAGTACGGTGTAGATTGTCATGCGGCATGTTTGTGTTTCCAAAGTTAAATAATCATTAATATTGATTTCTGGAAAGATTAAAACTAAGTGGAGTTTTAATGAATCTTTAATTAGATTGAAAGGGGAATTGATAATTTAAGTTATCAAATTTGGGAAATGATCAAGATTGGAGTATCACCAGTTTTGCTCCTAGCGATAGTTAAATCTTTGATTAGATTTGAACGTGAAATGTTAATTAAATTTACCGATAACACCGTGGTGCTAGATATGGAGTATGACTAGTTTTGCTCCATGGGATGAATAGGTTGGGATGGGGAAATTTAACAAATGATTAGTTCGGTAAGGTGCGCTAATCTCGACTAGTTTGGAAAACCTTAATATGGCTTGAATTGATATCCAAAGGAGGATTGAAAAATAAATTTAAAGAATTTATCTTTGATAAAATTAATGGGAACCTTTTCCAAAGGATATGAATATTTAAATAAAAAATATTCAGAATTGGAATGAGGCGTTTGTTGTGTTATTATAGCACTTGTTTATTATATACGCGAGTTATTCGTAAAGGCCGGGTTTATACCCATTATGAATAACTGATTCGATGATAAGTCAAAGACGAAGATGGTGGTTGAAGACCAGAGGTCTTCACATCATTTGGATGATTACTAATGTCTTGATTGGGCTGTACACCCAAGACAAGGTAATAAGTGGTGATCGTCCAGACGTACTTGGAGATCGACTGGATATGCGAGGACCTCTCTCCTGTATTGGGCATATGAGACGAGGAATAAGGTGCCCCCGGTTTCGTTCAGACCTAGAACAAACTTGTAAATGGATGTGTGTCTTACATAGGATTTTATTTTGTGTTGACTGATCTCTATTAAATATATATATATATATACATATATATACACACACACACACACATATATATATATGTTTGGCGGCGGAGAATTTATTCTCTTGCTTAACGCCTTTCTCTGAGACGTATGAGCTCAGAGGTTATATATCAATAGATATCAGTCATATGGCATAAATTGCCTGTGTGGCATGCTGAGATGCAAATGATCAAGGCTTCTGTTGAAAAGCAGAGTCTTGTGGTTGATGATCAGAGCACGGCTTTAATATAACATAGCTTTGTGTATAGCGTTAATTCGCGAGCCTCACACCTCGGTATGAGTGAAAAACGGGATAAGGGACCCAAGGAGGACATGATGTTTCTTTCTAACTATGGGTGGTGTCATGGTATAGGGCCCAAACATTTATTGTTTTTACCTATGTGGTTATTGGATTGCGAGGCGCCTCGATATATCGGTTACTACAGAGCCGATGGATATTAAGTCATCTGGCTCAATTACGCCCTATATGACAGGGAAACGTGTGTTCAGGAATTGCCAATCCCCAAACGTAAGAGAGGACCGAACTTGGAGGATCCAGGGGTTTCCCAGAGTGTGTAGTCCTGAGACATTTGCTAGAGTGTCTCGATGCGGTTAGGAGTACATCCCTTTCCTAGACTCATGACGGAAATCCAGTTTCTAATACGTGACATTTTGTTTTTCATTGTAGAGCCTAGTATGGTGACATACTAGCATGGGGTACTATGTCGTCTATGATTGATACATTTACAGTTCAAGCTGTTTTGACACTATACACTTATTATAGTATCAAATGATTTGTTTTAAATGTACCAAGCATGTTTGGCTATTATAAGGTAAAACTCTATCCTCCGGCTTGCGTTGCATTGTGTGATGGAACACTACTACAAAACAGGTCTGTTACTTCGCCTCATTTGCACTGGTTGTGTCAATAACCGGTGTAAATATTATATTTTGCTTTGGTTCTAAGATAACAACCAGTGCAACTGGTACAGAAAAAGCAATGAATTAGACAAAAAAATAAATTGCACCGGTTTTAACTGAAAACCAGTGCAAATAAAGGGAAGCAAATAAAATTATTTGCACTGGTTACTTGTACAACCAGTGCAAATTTTATGTTTGCGCTAGTTTCCCTTGGTTTTCAACTAACCGGTGTAAATGTGAGGGTCTAATGTCTAATTCGTATCTCCCGTTTCCCTTTATTTTCCCCTTAATATTTTTTTCGTTGTTTCTTGCTTCCTTCCCCCAAAATTTTCAACACTCTCACGGCATCCTTTGTTTGTCCCTTTTTCTCTCAATTTCTCCATTAAGATCCAAATCCACGTAGATCCGTATCTCAGCTCTTCGATTACATTCATCATAAAATCCTAGGGCATCAATTCACCTCACACTGTCAAAAACAAATAATCGTGCTTCAAATTTCGGAGGCGCGGGCACACAGCGAGACTTCCATCATACAGGCGGTTGCAAGGATAGTGCAATGATCGACAGTGATTGGTAACTCCGAGACAGGCGGAGGCACTTTGATTTAGATTAATTTTCACAGGAGGCAGTGAGCGAATACTTTGATTTAGGTTTATTTTCGTTCCTATTCAGTTTTTCTACAATTGTTCCTGAGTGATAATGATTTGTTTTCCTACAAAAAAATTAAAATCGAAGTCCGAGCTTTCTCTAGGCTCGATTTTCAGCGGGTCATGGCCTTCACTGTGAAGACTTGATACTGACTGATTAAGTTAAGTGTACACTTCATCTTGTTTGTGTCACATCTTATAATTCATTGAAGCGGTTTTGAGGATTCCAAGTTCGTGAAAGATGATAATAATTAGGATTCCAGGTTCCTTAAAGTAGTAATTTCAATAGTTTATGGGCAGTTTCAAACTTAGATCGTGCGTGAATGATAATAATTAGGGTTTTGTGAATCTGGTAATTAGGGTTCAAGCCTCTTTTCAACCGCTTGCGATGGTTGGAGACAGTCCTAGGTTCTCAGATGGTATCCTATCGCACCCCTTTCCCCTCTATGCTCACCGTTCGATGCCTCTTGCGGTTTCCACTTCGCCTAAATAGGCTTTCAAATGTGAGTTTTGTTTTTGGCTGGAATTAAATATGAATTGCCCCTTATTCCTACTCAGTTTATATTTATTCTTATCTAGTATTGGAATTTTGTATTGAAAAGGACTATTCTATCGAATATTGAAATTCTGGTACCATTGAAAGATCCTTGGTTACTGAGTACGAATCATCAAATGA
This sequence comes from Allium sativum, assembly GCA_030737875.1. Lineage (NCBI taxonomy): Eukaryota > Viridiplantae > Streptophyta > Magnoliopsida > Asparagales > Amaryllidaceae > Allium > Allium sativum. The sequence goes on from CM060926.1 coordinate 615,422,627, forward strand.
ATTTCAAATTTATACAGCATCAGTTCATTTCAAGATTCCCCCGTTAGGAACTGGAAAAAAAAAGATTTTTTTGATTGGGTTTATGTTGCAAGTAATTAGTAGAGTTGGGTTAAAACTGTCTAATGAATGTTGTTGATAGTATATGAGCATTAATAAAGTCCTTAATGAGCTTATTTGATCATTTAACAGCTCGTCCTCATTCATGGAAAATCAACATTATTAAAATGTTTACTGCATGGAGTAAATTATATTGCCTGAACAGTACATGGTCATGTTTATTTTTCATGTAAGCTTGAATAAGATATGATAAATCCTACATCTCATCATTTTAATACTCAAAATGCAGTTTAGAAGTGATAAAATCAGCATAAAACGCAACCAGTTCCCTCTTTAGAATGACACATGAATATTATTTATGTGACTTCAATTCCAAACAAAAGCACCAATAGCAAATCTTCTTTTAACAATGCCATCAGTAACGGGCAGCCTATATTGCTTCAAAACACAATCTAACCTCCACTCAGGCATGCCTACGTAGTTTGCCCAAGTGTATCTTAGGTAGTGCAATGGCATTTAAAAATTCCCATGCGTTTGGCCATTCATTTATGCACAGGCACTGAAACTGACACCACAATAACTCTTTTATTTTCTTTACAATTTTTTTTTAAGCTCAAACAATGATTATGACTTAATCGACATAATGCTTACAATATGAAATGTTGGTTTTGAATGTTAGCAATGTATCGTTCCTTTATCAATTTTCTACTTAGTATAATTATTCATTGAATATTGGTCTGCCTAGAAGCAAAGAGCTGGCTTGACAGAATCACAGTACGAGATATAAGAATGAAACATTATCTTCACACACGTTGTATTAACCCTGAACCATGAATTTGAAACAATATGCAGTTTTCAAATCCGACACACTTAGAAAGCCAAAGCACTAATCAAAACACATGTAAGCCTCTTTTAAAATGTATACTTTTGTCATGTTCATTAACAGTCAACTGATTATGGTCTTGTATTACTTGTTTTGTGCTTTTATTAGTTATCACAAGTTCAAGTCTCTTTTTTTGAAATAATTTCACACATTTAAAATTCCTGTGAAGGGGCTCTACCTCATACTCTATTGGGATATAAAGCAAAGCAAAATCTTGAGGAAATGTTCCTTGATGACCAGAGGGGATTTTTGGCTTGAAAGAAAGGTAATCAGTTTTATTTTGTTGTTTGCCGTATTGCTTCTGTTCTATATTATCAAATTATATCGACTGTCAATATTATTTGATTTCCATTTTAATCTACAATCAATCCTATGATTTTGTTATTATGATGTAATGTATGTATGGATAAATTTTTTGTCCTTATAAATTATAAAAGTTTGTTTCACAGGAGCAGAATACAGAAAAAACGAAGAATGTAAAAGTGGAAAAGTCAAGTGGATGAACGAATTTGCTGTCCTCCTCCAAATTGCATCCCCGACCCATTATAGTCCATGAATGATGATCCAATACCTTAATTAACCGTGGTTTCTCCTACAATCCATTTGCATTTCAACTGGGTTAAACTACATCTAGGTACTTAAATTTTGGGATATGAAGCATTGATTTTCGAATCTGGGTGGGTTATGAATCCTAGAACAAATCAGGTTTCTTAATATACTGTCAAGTGCAAGTCGCAATTTCAGTTAGGATAGTTAATTTTTGAGATCTAAATGGGATTTGCGTGGGAATAACCTAAAACTTATTGGTTGTGGCCACAACGATTCTAGTCATAGTTTTAGTTGGACTGTCCTCAGGTAGGCCTATTAATCATTGTCCATGTTCAACAAATTTGATTTAGCCTTTACGGACTAATATTTTTCATCTGATTTTCTAAGTTCCTTTGAAATATGAACGTTGTTAAGATCTTTCATGTTTCGATTATTTTTGGTTGAACTCCTAAAAATTGTATGAAACGATATCGGGTTTGCACCAAATTTTATTACTAGATTTCCATGTAAAACTACCATAAATCGGGTAGTTTGAGGCAAATTTTATAGATTTCTCTGGTCGCTGTTAGTGGGCCTATTTCTTCAATGCTAGTACTCTATTAATGTCCTAATGAAGGTAAATTAGCAGGTGGATTAGTTATAGATAGCCTATATAGTAACGATAGCAATAAGAAGAACGAAGCAAAAAATTGAGAATTTTTTATTGTCATTTTAGAAAAACTCTGTGACAAAAAATTACAAAAAGTATACAGCTTTTTACAAGGTATGTAGTATGCTATCATTAAACAGACAAGAAAACAGTGTGGTCATGGTGGGTAATTTCCACTGTGCATTTTTTTTCTATTCTTTTTTTGGGGAGTAGAAATAAGGCTGTGGAAAGAAATTCAACTATTTATTATTTTTCTGTTCTAATGATTATAGCTAAAATATATGCTTGATCCAATTAAAGGAATGACTGATGTGCTATTGGTTGAAAGCAAACGCGTTGATCTAGCAAGGGACTCATGGGTTCGGATGAAGCTTGGAATATATAAAGGAGATCTTGCCAAAGCGTGTATGAAGTATGATCCTTTCTTTGAATATTTAATATTAATAGATAATATTCTCTACTGCATATTTCAAGTCGCAATTGTTTCAGGTTGTACATGCTAACTATGTTCGACAAAAGTGACTGTCAAACTTACTCCAAGGGTTGATCTACACCATGTTGCTACTAAACTGGTAAAATTATTGTTTATATTGTTCAACTCGATTGATAATGTTTACATGTTGACCTGGTATCCAGTTGGGACTCTCTATTTTTCTGTAGTCTCTGCAGTATCTAGCAATAGTATGGCATTTGAAAATTGAAGGCAGTCTTTAATCTATTTTTCTTACTTGGTTTTTATTTGGTACTTTTAAATGACAGTAAAAGTTGCAATATTTAAATCCAGTAAGGGATGTTCTGATAAAGAAGGCATTTGTACCGCCTGCACGGTTCTTCAATGTTTATGAAGCATTGTAGTCTCTAGCACTTATTTTTTGTGAACAACATGGTTCTGGAGTGTTAAACCAGTTCTTTTTTCCTTCAATTTTTATTATTAAAGAAAGATGCATATCCGTGTTGAGGAAAGGAGGGATAGAGACACCTGGGCAACTTTTGAGTCCATTGATAATGCGATGCTTAGAGATGGATTTTTATATAGAACTGTTTTCTGGAAATCGGTTAATACAAATGCTGTCTAACCAATTTTTAATAATTATTTTCTAGAAATCGATTAATACAAATACTTCTGTTTTCCAAAACTGTTGGTGGAAGTGTACAAAAAAATTACAAAACATGTACATAATAGTTACTTCTATATAACAGGACAGTAGTAGCATGAGCTAACAGTTGATAATGGGCTATGATATAGGGCTCTGTTCCTTAATTACCTATGCTACACCTAACATTTTTCCATAGTGATCATAGACCAGAGTATAAACTGTAATTGAGTATCCATGTAATGAAAAATTCCATGGTTCATTCGGTATGGTCATGCTATTCACCTCATCTCCAAGCATTGCAAAGCTTACATTGGCATAATTTTTATGTCCTTCACGCAAAAATACCAGGTTTTGATGTGTTATTTACATATGGTTAAAAATAATATATGGTTTCTTCAAATCTTTGCTAACTTGTTCTAGTTACAATTGAGTTTGTACTTATGAGATGATATGGTTTAGTATATATACAGGTCTTAGGATGTTTTATTTTAATTTGCATGTTACGTATTGTTTATTATTTGATTTGTTACTGCTATTTTACCAGGTAGTTATTATTTTGTTATCTTTGTCAAATTATGTTACTTAAACATTGATAATAAATGAGCATTTGAGTGTTTGGGTTATGTATCCTTTAATTTCGTAATATGTAAGTAATCTTACAGTTCATGTTTCAATCATGTATATGTTCATGACTTTTTTTTGCTAGTTCATTCATAATCTCCTCTCACTTCAATATTTTACAATCAGATTGTACTCAAATCCAAAACTGGCATTTTTTGCTTTGAAATCTCATGCTAAAGTCAGGCAAGATGGGGTTTCTAGAAATTTGTCGCCTACTTCTGCTGATATGCTTTCCGGTTCCGATCCTGGATATGTGCTTATATCATGAAGGTACGGTCGCTTATTAAGGGTTTTTGTTGTTTTAATTTTACTGCAAAAGGAACAAAAGTCACTAATCATTCACTTTGAACGGCATGCTAAATTATGTGTGTTTTTTGTCTTTGGTCGTATGATATATGGAGAAAATTTCAGATATGCTGTATCGGTTCTCAGACGGTTTTTAAGAGCATGTTCAAATTGCATACCCAGTGATATGCTTGGTTGTTGAAAATGCAGCGAGTCAGACGACATTTGAGAACCCAACAGATGGCAGGCAAGTGGGATTTTACTTAATTATAAAGTTGGCAATTATTTTCAGCAAAGTCATGACTTAATTTTTAGCTCATGAATGTTGAACCCTGAATTTTAATGGTTTCTTTAACAGCCGGAGGTCAGATATCTATTTAATAGACCTTTAAGTTTCATAATCTATCAAATACTGAGGTCCTTATTGCTAAGAGGCTGCATTCTTGCCTGTTGATTGGTTAATTAAGGTGGTCATTTGAGCCTTTTCTCAAAGTTCTAACATGAGCAGCAGGTGGAGAGATTGTGCTCTTTCCCACTGTACCCTGCACGATTTTCATATTGATATATCAAATCGACAAGCTGTCTTGTTTCCATGAGAAACATTCAGTTGTAGATCATATTGCATTAAAAAAAATTCTTACCATATCTTCGATTTCAGATATCTCTGACCCAGTTGCTGCTACAGATGCATCAAAGCCACTCCTTCCTTTTATAATATCCGGTTGCAAAGTTGATTCTTGCATTCTAGAAATTGAAATATCGAGTTCATCATTGAAATTACTATCACCCTTTCCAATACTGTTAATAAACCCTTAACAGTAATGGGTTGATGATCATCAAGCATGTTATTGCCCCTAAATTTTTTAATTTACTTCTCTAAGCCGGATGTTAGCTCAATCAAGTCAATTTTTTTAGATTCATGATCTTGATGGCTCTTCCGCAAGTTCTCAGCAGCTTGCTTCTGTTGTTCAATTTCGCTAACATGGGAATCCAGAACTGACTACATGTCTTCTCTCTCAGAAATAAACGTATCTACTTGCTTCTGTAGTTGAGGGAAACTATCAAGAATGTAAAATAGCTTTTCTACAGGGTTTGAGAAATCAACTTCCTGAATTGGTGACTTTGACATCATCACATTGTTCACTTTTTGGATGAGTCTCCATCCGCCTTTCTTGGAATACTGTTTCCCTTCTCTCTGAATTTTCAAAAGAAACTTCAGAAATCGTTTCCTGATGAACTAATGTCGTGGCATGTTGACATAAATTACATCAAATCAATTCATGTTTTTTAATATAAATAGTATCTGGCGAGCGTCACATTTAGAGAGTATTGGTAAACCCTGAGTGTTTCTTAAGACGAATGAATTTAGTTGTTCATACTCTCCTGATTATTGTGCAATTGATACCTTTATTAAACAAGTGAAGAATAATTATTGTTTTTTTCCTAGCGTTGCCATCAACCCCTAACTGTGAATATAATGAGTATGAAAACATGGAGTATTTATTGCTCCAGGGATTTTTAGCATATTATATTTCTATGCTTACAAGAAATAATACTTTATGTAGATTGCTGATCTTGGCTTATCCAAAGTAAAACGTTAGCCACTAATTTCTGGTGGTATGAGAGGAACTCTTCCTTGGATGGCATCTGAACTTCTTAATGGAAATTCTAGTCTCGCATCTAGTAAGGTATGATTATTTTTCATCTCAATATGATATTCAATGCACTACTGAACCTGCTGAAACTTCTAGAGAGAAGATTAGCATAGGTGCCAAACTTGACTATTCTTTTCAATATAATTTCGATTTATTTCCTGTAACGTCTCGGATATATTATCTTATCACATATTTTGTATCCTACATGTCAGCATTTGTCCTTGCTTCATTGGCCCTATTCAGCTATATTATTTTAAATTTGGCCCAAAAAAATTGATATAATTCAACCATGTTGTTTCAATATAGCTTAGATTCAATGTAGATTGTGAAAATAATTTATGTTTATACTTCATACGTAATTTCAGGTTGATGTGTTTTCTTTTGGCATCGTGATGTGGGAGCTCATTACTGGACAAGAACCATATCATGATCTGCATCAAGGAACCATTATTGGTAAGCCTATCTGGCTATCTTCTCCAATTTCCAACTTTTGATGCTTCAGCTGCTTAGCTTAATGCTCAATTGTAAATGTTATCCTTTACTTCTAAAATTAAACTAGTGCATAACAGAAACATAGTATTTAGTTTCCATGAATTAATAGTGAAATTTGTCATTACTGTTAGAATAATCGAATAAAACTAAAAATAAAATAAACAGGAAGAAGAGAGAAGGAGAGAACCTATGGCGCGGATATGAAACAAATCAGATGGTGTGGAATTTTGCAGGTACAAATTATGTTTTTTGTATACGATTTAATGTTTTAAACTACAATTGTATTGTCTTTTTTTTAAGTCTGGATCTAATCGAAAATATGTATTCTTCAAGTTACAACTATTCAGTATTTCTTTTTTGTTATGTTAGTACATTAACAAATGAAAACCAGAAAATGAGTTTCATATTATGTTGGACTAGATCATCCGCTCAGGTAGAAAATCAGAGTAGGCATTTATTAAATGGTATGGACTAGAAAACTTAATGATTGCAAAGGATGATGGAGTGAATGGTGATGTAGTAGCTGAGAAGGTACAATATATTTCCTGATATATCTTCAACCAAATGATCATTACTTATTTGGCATAATTTAAGCAACTAATAATATTTTTGTTTCGCTTAAGGTACTCCCAAATGATAATACAAAATATGAGTATAATGCAGCAACATAAAATTATGAGGATTTGATGGCTGTTGGGTTAACAGAAACTATGAAGGTTTTTTCTTGTCTTAGATACTGTTCAACTATTTATTCAGGCTCAACAGCTAAACAGAGGTATTTTTGAGACGATATATTATCATGCTTTAAAAGCTTCTTCAGAAATTGCAGCAAGAGAAGGCATTTATGAAACTTATCAAGGAAGTCCTGTCAGTAATGTATGCACATTTTATCAGTCCTGTTATTAGAGTTTCTAAAATTTTCAATATGCAATTTATTTGTTTTGGGATAACATGGAATATTTTCTCTCATTTCGTCATTCATGCCTCTGTGGCATGTTTATGCCTAAGCTATGACATTATTTTACTTTATAATGAGTTATATTAAGGTGGTCAATTTTTTCAACGAGTCTATCGGGAATACCAAGTTCATACAGTGATACAGTAATGAATCCTTGCTAGTCTTAAGTAATGAATCAACAGTCCACGGTGAATCTCTCTGTCAACCACATGACTTCACAAATGAAATGATTATTCTGGTACTTCCAGTTCCAGGGAACATCAGTTCAACCTATGAGTCCGATTGTGATAGCTATTCGATGGAGAAGAAACTAGTAAAAGGAAAGATTGTGGTGTGTCATAGGTCACCAAGCAGTCCTTTGTGACTACATCCAATAGATGGGACTGGCCTGAACTTAGAAAAATGATATCTCAACATGGAGTTAGAAACTCTCTTCTTGTTGCACCAATGCCTACTGCCTCAACAAGTCAAATACTACGAAACAACGAATGCTTTGAGCCCTACACATCAAACATTTACAGCTGCAGAGTGCTAAGGTTTTCTTTAATGGCCTTTTAAAGCTTGATACATCTTCAAGCCCATTGAACAGATCTCTAACTTGTTGATTTTGTATTTTTTTTTCTTTAAACTTATATTTTCACTTTTCAGTGGAGAGTTCGTAGATGTGAATAAGCACCTACATAGATCAAGCAGTGAGTTGTGATTGATATGGCTGCCAATCGTAGTTGAGAATAATGAACTGTATGACAATTTTAGAACTGTGTGAGAGATCAAGCAGCGAGTAGTGGTTGATATGGCTGCCGATCGTGGATGCTACATAGATCAAAGCCAAAGCTTAAATATCCATATGGATCAATTGAACTTTGGAAAATTAACTTCACTCGATTTCTACGAAGGGCGAAGGTATGGATTCACAATTGTTGCAATTTCTCTTCTTTACTACTGCTAATACTTGTAATTTGCAACAGCCTTGTCCGTGTCTGCATTTATCTTCGACCGATACTTTACTGAATGAACTTATATGATTTCTTGCATGTTAATAAGTATAGAAGAGCGCTCTGGAAATGCTGAAGATATATAAAATTAATGTAACTTATTATCGTGCAATGATGGGACAGGTGGTGAGGTAATGTCTAGTGCATGCAGCTTCAGCCAGTAAAATTTTCCTATTGTCATGATGGTTGAGATTAAAGAGCCTGAGCTTATTCCAGTTGGAAACCCAATGGACGACTCAGAATATCACAGACCTGATAAGCATAAGGACGTGTAAGATTCTGTAATAGTTCTCCGAGTTCATTAAAAGGGCCTGGATGTAAACTGTTTAACTTTGTTATTGCAGGTTTAGTTGGTGGACTTTGTTTTCCCACCACAGTAAACATACAAACTGATCTTTGTGTAAACATGTAAATACTTCTGATGCGATTTTTATTAAAAGAGAGAATGTAATGGGCACATTACAGAAAAATATTTCTAGCAGGGCGTGGAAGTCTGGTCGCTCCAGATAAAGGAAGGTTATATTTGCTGCCAAGTTGGGGATGGCGCATGCTTTCATGGCTCTTTTTATTTCCATCAAGCTGCCATTTAAGGGCCTTGGTAGTCACGGCAAACTCTGCATTGTGAGTTTGAGGGTGGAAATTAAGGATATTTCATTTTTGTTTCAGTACATTCATTTTATATGTTTTGGTTTAGTCCAAAAATAATAGTTATGCATTAGCGTTTATTCAAAAAATTGAATAAAGATGTAGTCTTTATTTGCTCATCATTCATTTTATTCTTCCCTTTTTCATCTTTTCTTTATTTTTGTTTGATTATTACATTTCCTCATGGTATCACGTTTTGACATGAAACTGCGAAGATGCTTATGCTTTTAGTGACAACTACAGGTTCCTCAAAATAACCTGAAAATCATAGAGATAGAAGGAGATCCTGATGCATCTAGAACTGAAACTGTACTGTACACTTAGCATAACCATTGATACTATTATTTAGAGAAGTGCATTGCTTCAATGTTCCAGTTGATTCTTTGATTTTGATACTTGTTCCATTATTGTTTTTATGACCCATACATATTCTAGCTCAGTTTCCAAATAGTTCCAAACTGAACTGTAGCTCAGGTACAAAACTGAGCATAGCTCAGTTTCATAACTGGGCTACAGCTGAGGTACAAAAACTGAGTTTATTGGATCAGTTTTTGTAACTGAGCTATAGCCCAGTTATGAAACTGAGTTAAGCTCAGTTTTGCAACTGAGTAAGCTAAGTTTGAAAACTGTTGCTTCGAAGGTTTTTCTTTGATATCTTAGTTTAGTTCTGTTTAATTCTTTTTCCTTAACAATAGAGTTGAATGGATATATGTATGAAAGTAGACCAAATATGGTATGCATTTGCATAATGACAAACAAGAGTTGCTTGAATATGCTCCATCTCTGGTATGATTAAAACATGGCACTGTATAAAGTTGTTGTTAAGAGTTAATTAATTTTGTAAAATGATTAAGGATTTGATACTTATAACAGGAAGATGAAATATACTTCCATCTCCTTAGTTCCGCCAATCAACTTCAGTTATAACTGAAGGAAGAATGAGGTATGATGAAAATGCCTAGTCTTGACAACATTTGCTTGAAAGGTACACAGAATTGCATTTTGTTTTATCTATTTACTTATTATTTTATTTTTAAAATATACTTCTATGTTATAAATTTATATTGCATTTTATATTTGAACAATCTTCACGCAGAACTTGCCTACATGTTTGTAAAGTATTTACCCTCAATAACATCAATAGCTATTCAAGACATGCAGTTGTTTATTTGTTTGCAAATGCAAAATAAGTGTTTATGTTAAATGTAGGTTCTTAATGGATGCTTTGGATTGTCGTATAAGACATTGAAGAATGTGCAACATTATTAGAGTTTGGAGTGGATGATCTAGAATGGTTACGTTAACCGCAAGTTAAATCTTTTAAGTGTGTTTCCCAATTGATTTTTGTATAGCATATGTTGTTGTAATATCTGAATATATGACATTATATTAAGTTTATACTTGTTTGTCAATGCATTTATTTGTTAATCTCGTATAACATTTTCTTGATTGTTGTTTGTTCATTATATGATATGATTTTATTGTTTGTTCGATAAGATTTGTGTAATAAACTTTTATAAAAATTTAAAGTTAATGTGATACCTTTTCAGGTTTTGTTTTAAAACAACCTGAAAGGGTGTCAATTTTTTTTGTTTGAGGTGAAATTTGCACCGGTTGTTTTCAACAATAAAAAGCCGGTGCTACATTTCTTTTTTTTATGCAACAACGCATTATTTGCACTAGTTTTCGGTAAAACCCAATGCAAAAAAATTACTCTTTTGCACTGGTTGTTAATTACAGCCGGTGTAAAAAAAAAAAGTTCATCTTTTGCACTGGCTGTTATTTACAACCGGTGCAAAAAAAACTTTTTTTTGCACTGGTTCTATAGCCGGTGCAAAAAAAATGTTTCTTGCACCGTCTGCATTTGCACCGGTTGTAGAACCGGAGCAATAGGGGTAAACAACCGGTAAAACTGACCTATTTTGTAGTAGTGGGACCCGAGTCTTATAATAGCTTCATTTTTCCAAAAAACATTGCGCTGTTTATAACTGTTTATGCACTGGTATTCTTGGGAGGAAGCCCATTTCGTGTTATACGGCGTGGTCCCTTGATTTACCATATTTCTAAATGAATGTTTAAAACAACTGTTTTAGTTCTCACACCAGTCACATGACTGACCCGGAGTTTATTGTTTTAACCTAAATTCTGGGTGCCACTATTTTCCACACAGGCAGCTAGTAGTTTTGGTTTTGCAGATATTATATTCACAGGATCCTGGTTTGCAGCTGGAGCTATATTCGGATCACTCTGTATCCGCGTATTTCTTTTAGTTGTGTTTTGTATTATTTTCCGCTGTATTATAATTTGTAAATCTCTGATATTTATCAAATGTATATTATTTGTTCATACTCTGTATATTCTTGTACTGTGATGTAAATTGTTGTAATAGCAATGAAATGTTCTTCAGTTTGTGTTTTGATTTATCGTGTTCTCAGACAATCCGTTCTTTCTCTTCTCTTTGGAGACGAGGAAGTTCGCGTCATCACAGTTTGATATCAGAGCTTTGGTTTTACAGAGCTCGAGAAAAAGACATATTAGAATCAAATGAAAGAATTCATCATAGATTGGATTAGCAATATCCAATAAGAATGACTCGTTAGAGATAGAATCGGTAGTATCCTAAAACACGTGTGAAGAGTATTATTTATAAAAACAAATTTTGTTTTGAAAATTTAAACCTTATTCAATGTATTTGAATATTTATTTTAAATTGATTTGGACAATCTAGTATATGGAGATTTTGCATATACGCCTTGCAAACGTGTATACGAAGCCTTAATATACTGGATAGATATAGAATCATACTCTAGTCGCCCGGAGATGATTCTGATGATCGTTCGAGCATCATCAGCATTTATGTTCGGGTTTTGAAAGTGGGATATTTATATATTTCCAATTGACTAGTGTGAGAACCAAAACATTGATCGGGTCTATTGTTGTGACTTGGCATCAAAAGTGGATTTTTGAATATATATGAAAAAATTATGAATTTGAAAAGCTAATCAACTAATTGATTACTGATTGTGTTGTTTGATTATTGGTTTGATTAATTAAAATTTTGAACCATTAAGCCAAATTGTATCAAATATTGAGCTGAATTGAAAATTATTAGAAATTGCATGTATATACATTGAACCGGTCATAGCAGGGGAGCTAAGCAGAGGAATAAAATTGTACGTCCGACAAGTAGGTACATGTTCACTAATTTATTGGGTTTAGATGATTTTATGAGCCGATTGCCTAGCCACTTGGCTTTTTATTTTTGGATGATGAGGGCCCTGCGTGGCTAGTTGAGGTTTTAAATGTTGCCCCGTACAAAGGAGGTTATGGCGAAATTTTTCAAAAATTTAGGGTGTTAGCCAAATTTTTGAAAAATTGGAAAATTCTTAGAAACTGAAAAGTTGAAGAATGAATGCCAGAATGAAAGTTGAGTTGATTAGTTAAACAACTTTCAGCTTCATTCCTTTTTTAGGACGAAAAGATTTTAGGTAGGGGAGACTGTAACAACCTGGAAAATCGGAACCAATTTAAAAACTTTATTTTGGCAATTTTAATGAATTTTGTATATTTAAAATGATTTATTTTGAATAATAACGACAAGAAATTTATTTTGAATAGAATTAGAACGTATAAATTTATTTAAATCGAAGTTAGAATATAAATATTTATTTTAATTATAAAAGGAATTGAAAATGGCACGGTAGTTTGAAAATTTGATTTCAAATTTCAAATGAATGTATAGGATTCAAAATAAATCAGATTTTAGTAAAACCAGAAAAATTGAATATGTTTGTGAAATTTCCAAATTTCATTACAGGAATAAAAAGTTAAGTCCAGTTGAAAATTCAGAATAGTCGCTATGGAATTTATATATATATATAGCCCTTAAAAATAGCGATTTTGCAAACGACCTCCATTTTCGACGAGACCACTTTTGTTGGAGCCGGAATGTCAAATTATTGTTAGATTACAATTTTCAGAATTTTTGGAATTAAAATGTGAGCGTGGTAAATCTAAACGTGTTTGGTCAATTCAATTCTAATTTAATCGACTGGAAAATGACTGTTTTTCAAATGGTCTCCAAATTTGACGAAATTAGTTTTGTTAGGACCGTATCGTCAAAACATAGCTAGATTTATTTTTCTGGAATTTTGGAGTCCGTATGTGGCCCCGGTAAATTAAAATGTGCGTTTGAAATTAAAATATATTGATTCATATTTTAATTTAAATGAAAACTGATCGAAAGAGTCAAATTGGCTTACCGGACATATCCCATTGTGTTCGGAATGGGGATATTTTGCTATGGGTGACAGTCGTTGGGTTTGATTCGGAGTTCGGATGGATAAGCAACCTTTTGGAAATTAAAATTAATTAATTAATATAATTATATATATCCTCTCCCTTACATCCTCTCTCTCTCCCCGTTGGTTCATAAATCGAAAATCAAAATAAAAAAGCGAGAAAAACCGCATTGCTCCACCACCATACAGGCGATCGCACCCCCCCTTAGCCGCTGCTCCGCCGCCACAGGCGCCTCCTTCCTCTCTCCTCCTCCTCCCTCCAGTTCGAGAAAAAAACCGCACCCTCTAAACCCTAAAGCCACCAAGACTGTCATCGCCTCCCTCAATGTTATCCGCGCCACCCCCGCCTGACGACCACCGCGAGCAAACCCCGGTCAAATATCTGCAGTCAAAACAGTGAGTTTTTATTATAGAAAAATATAATTTATTTTATATAGAAAAAATCTGATTTTTATGGAATTAAAGTTATGAATTTTATAGGATTAAAATATGATTTTATGGGATTAAAATCTGATTTTTATGAAATGAAAAGTTTATATTTTTATTAAATAAAAAGCTTAGATTTTAGAAAGTAAAAATATTAGATTTTTAAAAAAATAAAAAGGTTAGATTTTTATATAGATAGCATATGAAAAATATATTTTTTTAATTTAAATAAAGATTTGATTTTTTATTTAGAAAAAGTTGTGATTTTTAAAATAGAAAAGCTTAGATTTTTAAAAATAGAAAAATTAGATTTTTATTAATCTAAAAATTGGATTTTTATTTATATGAATGGGATATATAAAATTATGATTTTTCTTTATATATAGCGAAAAAATTGGATTTTTCTATATATGAATAGAGAATAAAAACTTGATTTTTATTATATGAATAAAATTACAAAATTAGGATTTTTATTGTTTGAAAGGCATTACAAAAATATAATGTTTAGAGATATAAAAATATAATTTTTTGTGATGCAAAAATATGATTTTTTATTATATAAACATCGTTATGAAAAATATGATTTTTATTATATATAGCGTTATAAGAATATGGTTTTTATATATATGAAGCAATATTAAAAAAATTCTTTATATATTTAGTAGCGATATGAAAATATGATTTTTATATAATAGAAAATATAAAAATATGATTTAAAAATATATAAACATCGGATTAAAAATGTGATTTTTAATATGAACAGCGTGAAAGAGGATTGAGTTGGAATTTCGGGCAAATCCAAATGGTTCAGAAATTCAGAAATAAAATTGGCGGAGTGGATCCCAAAGGTGAGAACTTCTCACTCTAATTTATTTTCTAGTTAGAAATATATACTAGGATGCAGATGGTGCTTAGTAGCACCAGCCACCTTTGTTTGAAACCATGGTTGTTTAGTTGAATGGTTTATTTGTTTGAATTTGGTTTGGGATGGGAATAAATTGATTAGAATTTGGTTTGTATATGGCGCGAGCCATTATTAGGCTAGGGATAAGGATAGATCTTATTTCGGTCCTAGTATCGTGCCATTATGCTGCCGAAATTTTCTAAAAATGTTATAACAATAAAAATATTATTTTTATTGTATAAATGAACTGAATAAAATATTCAAGAGATGAAATAAATATTTTATAGTTAAAAATATTATTTTTAACGTGTATATGAATAAAATAAATATTCATTTACAAGTCGGACGATTTGTTTATCTACACACATTTGACTGATATTGATTGGGATGGTGTATTTTATACATCGCCCAACTGCACAAATAATAATCAATGTTTGTTGTTTGAAAACCCCATACGGGTACTAGGATGATATTGGACATACACTAATCCCAATATTTAGTTGTATGTCAATCGATGGCTTGACATGCTGTTGTAAGTGTTATTTATTTATATTTAATGCTTATGCAGTTGTGTAATGCACTCTGGATGATGGTTGATTGTGTTTGATTGTTGTTGTGTACATGTGTGTATGAAATCCATATAAATAAAATTATATGGTAATTGATTGTGTCTGATTCCAATTTGGATGGAATGAGTATTTTAAATTAACGAATGTTTTAAATTGATGAATAGAGAATATTTTAAAATAACTAATATTTTAAAATAATATTCAGCAATGGATCAAAATATGATTTTGATGTCCGATTTGGGATGGACACGAAAATACTGAAATATATGAAGCCATGTTGATTAGATTAACGTCATTTTGACATGAACGGTATTTATATCAATTTTTTCATTTTTATGATGAATATCGAAAAGGAAATGATTTCAAGATCAGGTATTCTGAAAATATTATCATTTATATATTATAATGATAAGGAAAATTCAATTTTGATTTAAAATTGAAAATGAAGTTAGAATCGTTTTAAAACGAATTTATAAAATATGTTTTAAATGGAAATCGACGAAATATATATAATATATATTATATATATATATATTTAATGGCCTGAATAGAACACGTCGCGCCAAGGTAGTTCGCGAATTTCGACCACTGACTTCGAATTGACATTCCGGAAGATCGGACTATCGGATTCTCCTAAAATCGGAACGTTGGGTTCATATCGAAAAGAGCTTTCCAACGAATATAAGGGATTTGAAATCTAGCGGCTGGATTTGGAATTATGTCCAAATCATATTTGGAAAAGGTCGCTGTAAGTGTAGTTCGATGACCTTTTTGGAAATCGACTGTTCGGGCCTTGATAAAATTATTAAAAATATCAATAATTTCTGTAAAATCATAATAAATGATTTGAAAAGAATTGGGATGAAAAATTACATATTTGAATAGATAAAAATATATTTTTATCGAAATGAACTGGAATTATAAATCCAATATTTTTAATTAAATAAATTCGATTTGAAATGGTTTTAAAAATAACCAGAATTTCCAATATATAAATTGGAATGGATTTGAATCGAAATTATCATCGAAATATTTTGATATTGGATTCCGTGATTATACGGATGTTGTGGAAGAATTTGGAAGATATATATATCGTTATTCCCAATACGATATTTGTTGATTTTAGAATTTGATATTGAATATGAGCCAATATAATTTCTATTCAGAGCCTTGTATTTAATATTGAATTGGATTGGGGTTTGTCGTGAATGGTGTCTTCATTAACACTGTTCTTAAACCCAGTTGAGAAAAGAATAAATCTTTTAATTAAGATTATTAGAGTTTCATGTTAACTAACATTTAATTGGAATAAAATGGGATGTGAATCGGGTTTATTATGAACTGTGTTTTTAATGACATTCGTTCTTTAGCCCGATTTATAGTGAAATGTGATTTGGAATTTATAAATCTTATTATTAAGATTTAACGGGAATTTTCCAAAGTAAAGTTTTCCAATTCAGTGTATTAAATTGGAATTGAATGGAATTCGATTTGATAATAATCGAAACGAGTTTCTGTGGAGGAAGACTGTTAATATATATGGAATTTAAAACGCTTTGTCGATATTCCATTTACATTATTAGTCGGATACAGAAATTGATATTGATTATATACATTGATTTGTTTTCCGTGAAAATTCCATAATTAATGGAATGTGGTTTGGGTTTATTGTGAACTATGTTTTAAATGACATTAGTTCTTTAGCCTAGTAAAAGACAGTATTACATGTCTAACATTATATTTCGAACTGTATGGTTGATCTCTGCTAAATATATATCTGTTTGGTGGCGGAGAATTTATTCTATTGCTTAACACCCTTCTCTAATACGTACGAGCTTAGTGGTTATATATAGGCAGAAATCAATAGTACGGTGTAGATTGTCGATGCGGCATGTTTGTGTTTCCAATGTTAAATAATCATTAATATTGATTATTGGGAAGATTAAAACTAAGTGGAGTTTTAATGAATCTTTAATTGGTTTGAAAGGGGAATTGATAATTTAAGTTATCAAATTTGGGAAATGATCGTGAATGGAGTACCACCATTTTTGCTCCTAGCGATAGTAAAATCGTTAATTAGATTTGAACATGAAATGGTAATTAAATTTACCGATAACACCGTGGTGTTAGATACAGAGTATGACCAGTTTTGCTCCATGGGATGAATAGGTTGGGATTGGGAAATTAAACGATGATTACTTTGGTTAGGTGCGCTAATCCCGACTAGTTTGGAAAACCTTAATGTGGTTTGAATTGATATCCAAAGGAAGATTGAAGAATAAATTTAAAGAATTTATCTTTGATAAAATTAATGGGAACCTTTTCCAAAGGATAAAAATATTTAAATAAAAGAATATTCCAAATTGGAATGAGGCATATATTGTGATTTTATAGCACTTGTTTATTATATATGCAAGTTATTCGGAAATCCCAGGTTTATACCCATTCTGAATAACTGATTCAACGATTATTCGAAGACGAAGACGGTGCTTGAAGACCAGAGATCTTCACATCGTTTTGATGATTATTGATGTCTTGATTGCGCTGTACACCCAAGACAAGGTAATAAGTTGTGATCGTCCAGACGTACTAGGAGATCGACCGGATATGCGAGGACCTCTCTCCTGTATTGGACATATGGGACGAGGAATAAGGTGCCTCCGGTTTCGTTCAGACCCAGAACGAACGTGTAAATGGATGTGTGTATGACATTGGATTTTATTCTGTATTGATTAATCTCTATTAAATATATATCTGTTTGGCACCAGAGAATTTATTCTATACCTTAACGCCCTTCTCTGAGACGTACGAGCGCAGAGGTTATATATCGATAGATATCAGTCACTTGGCATGAATTGCCTGCGCGGCATGCTGAGATGCAAATGATCAAGGCTTTCTGTTGAAAAGCAGAGTCTTGTGGTTGATGATCAAAGCACGGATTTAATATAGCATAGCTTTGTGTATAGCGTTAATTCGCTAGCCTCACACCTCGGTATGAGTCAAAAACGGGATAGGGGACCCAAGGAGGACATGAAGTTTCTTTCTAGCTATAGGTGGTGTCATGGTATGAAGCCCAGACAATTATTATTTGTACCTATGTGGTTGTTGGATTGCGAGGCGCCTCAGATATATCAGTTACTATGGAGCCGGTGGATATTGAGCCATCTGGCTCAGTTACGCCCTATAGTGCGGAGAAACGTGTGTTCAGGAATTGCCAATCCTCAAACGTAAAAGAGGACCAGTCTTGGATGATCCAGGGGTTTCCCCGAGTGTGTAGTCCCGAGGCATTTTCTAGAGTGTCTCGAAGCGGTTAGGAGTACATCACTTTCCTATACTCATGACGGAAATCCAATTTCCAATACGTGACATTTCGGTTTTGATTGTAGAGCCTAGTATGGCGACATAGTATCATGGGATACTATGCCGTCTATGATTGATACATTTATATTTGAAGCTGTTTTGACACTATACACTTATTATAGTATCAAATGATTTGTTTTAAACGTACCACGCATGTTTGGCTATTATAAGGTAAAACTCTATCCTCCGGCTTGCGTTGCATTGTGTGATGGAACCTGAGTCTTATAATAGCTTCATTTTTCCAAAAATAATTGCGCTGTTTATAACTGTTTATGTACCGGTATTCTTTGGAGGAAACCTGTTCTGTGTTATACGGGGTGGTCCCTTGATTTACCATATTTCTAAAGTAAAGTTTAAAACTCTGGGTGCCCCTATTTTCCACACGGGCAACTAGTAGTTTTGGTTTTGCAGATATTATATTCACATGATCCTGGTTTACAGCTGGAGCTATATTCGGAACACTCTGTATCCATGTATTTCTTTCAGTTGTGTTTTGTATTATTTTCCACTGCATTATAATTTGTAAATCCCTGATATTTGTCAAATGTATATTATTTGTTCATACTCTGTATATTCTTGTACTCTGATGTAAATTGTTGTAATAGCAATGAAATATTCTTCTGTTTGTGTTCTGATTTGTCATGTTCTCGGACAATCCGTTCTTTCTCTTCTCTTCGGAGACCGGGGAAGTTCAGGTCGTCGCACATATTCACAACATTTATATATTTTACAACAAACACTTCATATTTTGATAGATAATAACTATTTTTTTTTCAAATTCCATCTTCCATGTCATTTATAGTTGGTTTTAATTTTTATATTCAAACATCTTTATTCATAATGGCAATTCTAGGTGGAAATTATTCATCCGATAAACAAATAATCATTTAGCTAAATATTACCAAAATTACTCCCCCCACCAATATATATATATATAATATTTTACATCACAATTACTGGGAGCTAACACGGGTATATGATTTGTTAAATATTATATGATCTGATAAAAGATTAATATAAACTGTGCGTACATATGCTCATTTTCGATTTAGAGCCTATTTGGCCAAAAGAAGCAAAAGCACTTTTGCATTAGTTAATCATTACTTTCATTTTAAGAAGTTAAAAGAATGTATATGAACCAATGGACACAGTTCCAGTGGTAAAATTCATTTGAAAAAAAAAACAGAAAAAGAAAAATAGAAAGAATGGCAACAACAATAAACACACCACTAGATCTCTTAAAACAGTTATATAGGATTAAAGAATTAACCGGATTTCTTTTAAGACAGTTAAATAAGAATTCTGATAAAAAAATTAACTGGCCAATTCTTTGTAAACATAATTTTTTTTCTTTTTGATAGATCAGAGGCTCCAACAATATTCTATACCTGATTAATTATTACTTCACATATGTCAGTTATTTTCTGATTTAACTTCTTTTATCCTCTTTGATTTTTTGTGCAAGTAAATACATATTAACAGGACTCCAAATCTTGTACTCGCATCCAAATTTGAGCAATAAATAGTATTCTCATATGTTTTCTCATATGTTTTCAGTTTTGGATTTGGTTAGCAAGCTTGATGTCAACTAAAAAAAGAGAATATTTTGTTGCATGGAAGTTCGAGAGGTGCAATATGCACTACTATATAAACTGAGAAAATATTTACTTTGGTATTCCCCACCTGGGAGAAGTTTTCACAGGAAGGCAACTTGAGATATCCTGGATAGATGTTTGACAAATAATTACTTAGAAAACAATCATTTGTTAGAAAATAAACAATTGTTTTTTTTAGTAATTTCCGTTTATGTATCCATGGCAATTTTAGCTGCAAGGTCATCTTTCATAGACCAGTCAAAGAACGATATTTCTTAGTATTTGGATCGATCTGGAAATTGCTATTGCTGCCAAAAATCTCAATTGATGACAATGCAGGCACTAACTCTATAGAAATTTACAACAATACTAGTTACATTCTAGTGCCATTCATTTGTTGGTATCACATCAATACAGCTTGTATTCATTTCTGCACTTCTTTGTTCTAATAGGTTACCAATGGAATTTACCATATTTTTAAATGAATATTAACGATTTGGAAATTGCTATTGCTAATACTTGTTTTAGTAAATAGTATTCACTATAGCATGTATTCATTTATGCGCTTATGGTAACTTAATTTATTCAAATTTCACTGATAAATGCTCTTGCATAAATTGATCCAAAATGGACAGAAAAGAATAATTAATTATTGTGAGTCATATTGTTAGATTTCTATTAACATGCACTAAAATATTGAATAGTGATTTATTGCAACAGAAAGTGTTCAACCACTGTTCTATAATAAGAGAAGTGATGCAGCTTATTCTTACAAATAATCTAATATAAATAAATTGTTTGCTGGGAAAATTTGGGATTTTAGATTTTGCATTATATTATTTGCTGGGAAAATTGTCGAATTCATGATTCTTTTTTTTTCTACAAGGCAAGCCGGATTATAGAGGTCGTACCACTTTTGTTTTATAGAAAGAAAGAAACAGGTGCTCTGCACGTGCGCAGAGCAACTATCTGGTTTGAAGTGACCAGTCACTGTCTAGTACCAAAATAACAAAATATTACAAACAACAACTTAATGTAGCTTAAGTGAAAAAACTCCTCATAGTGTAAAAGGAGTCATAATCGCAATGTGATGAGAAAATCGTCCACATAATTCGGGGAGTCCTTTGAAAAAATGGTGCTTCGATCCCAGCAAGTATCCTCCATCATAATTGCGTTATCCATACCAAGTTCACCTTCGTCCCATAGCTGTAAGTCACCCTCAACAAGCTGATAAAACAGGCGGCGCAAATAAGCAGACCCAACTAGAGTATAGAAATAGTACTCAAAATCATGACGCATACCAGTAGGTGCATGAACCCATGCTCTGTCTTCAGGAGCCCAATAGAAATCAGGATCAGGATCAAGATCATGAAAAGATATCTGACAGGTAGAATCCTCTAGCTCAGCAATCATGTCCTCGATAGGCGTTGCATCAACAATATTCTCATCATCCACAATATTTTCATCATCAATAAAAAACAATCTCAGACACTACTTGGTTCACTTTAGGTACCCACATCCTAATAGGAGGGCGAGGCAGTGGAATCTCATTCTGGGGGCGATCGCTTGCAGCAGATGGACAAGAATCAGAGTTGTGACCAAAAGACTTACAGGTTGTGCATATATCTGGTTCCCATTTATAACTCACTTCCCCAAGAAACTCACGATTATCAAGACTGACTTTAATCTGAGTAGGAAGAGGTTTATCAGGCTTAACCTCGATTAATGCCCTAGCATAGTTTAGATTCTTTCTAGGTACAGTATTGGCGTCGAAACATTTTAGCTTACCAATATGGCATGCCAACCAATTAAGACCTAAGTGGGTATAAAGGGTAGAAGGAACGCTGGTAAACTGAGCCTAAACCGGAATAGACAGAACTTGCTCTCTGACTCTATCAACAGACGGATACCAAGAGGTAACAATGAAAGACTTACCTCGAATGATAGAGGGAGTTGATATTAGGATAGACAAACTTTCCACAAAATTTACTTGTAAATTATGATTTACTGTTACTTACAACTTTTAATAGCTTATATTTCTTCACTTCAGCGGGTAAATACAAATTACTATCATACCATGCTGCCTACTCTTGGTTTATTATGTGTGTCCCAGCTCAAGAGTGTTGTGTATATCTTAACTTTCCCATTTAATCACTACTTATAATATGTCAGCATACATTAAAATTAAAATTAACTCATTGATACATACAAAAAGAAAATGTTTTGACTTCATGTTGTACATTTCAAAATAGGATCTTAACTGAGATATGCGATTCAAAACCTGGTCAGTGCAACATTTATCCATCCCTTATTATGCATATTGACTGATCTCTTTGCTATAGATATCACTTTTCGGGGTTGCAACATTCAGAACACTGAGTATATTGTTGGGGCCACATATAATATGCACAGAAGAATCATCTCGAATATGCATGTTTTCGTGTCTCTCCTCTTTGTGGCCCACACGTAATATCGGTGATTGAGCTTTTGTCATATTTTTCATCAAATTTTTAGGAAGAAACGGATTGTTGAAATTTGGCAAAGGCCTGGCATGAGGAACAAATTCTGTTCTCATTTGCTTTAGTCCTTTTCTTCTTCAATCAATTTAGTAGACTCGTTTTCTCCCTCATTCTCCTATCGGTTGTTTCCTTCTCTTTAAACTCTGATCTTTTTGCTCCTCTCTGATTCACATGGAGTTGAACATCAATGAGGGGTTTTCTTGCTATTTTCTTAACTGGAAATTGATAATATTTTATCGTAGGTTGTGCTATAATTAACAATCTCTTTTTTTCCTCTTCTTTCTCCATTTTTTCCTTCCCTTCCATCTTCTTCTGTTAACTCTACTTCATGTCTTCTCTGACTTTCCAACTGGAATGTTTCAGGTTTTGTGCTTTTTTTTTGTTCAGGCTTTGGAGGCACCATAGGTCCATAGGGTAATCTGTTGTGTAAGGATAAGGATTGGCCTTTCTAACTCGAGCACTCTCCTCTTCCATTTGTTTTTGAGAATTTTCTTTTCAAATTGTTTTTCTTTCTCAACTCCATGCTCCTCTATATGAAGATGGAATGGATTAAAATTGGTTACTCTTATACTGTCACTTTGATCATAGTGTGAATATGATGATTCAGAGTGTAGCGAAAGCTTATCGAACATACTACAACTCCTAATGGAGGACCTAACCTATTGTCAGTTGCAAAATGGAATTTACAAGGAACTGTGATATGGGGCTTTGAATTTTGAATCTTCTCTTTCTGGTTAAAAATCTTCTTGTTCAGTGACCAAGCCTTAAATTTGGCAACCTTTTCAAGTTCTTCTAACTCTAGTTCTTGAGAGCTTTTAAGTTTTATGGGGCTTTCCCGTAGTTTGGTTTGTAGTAGAGGAGGTTGAGGTTTAGTAAGTCTTGCTCGCGTGTTATGATTCTGAGATGACATGTTAGAATTACAGATGATGATTCCATGTGTAGGTTTTCCTTATCCATTGTTCTAAGATGAAACTCCTTAAATTCAATTGGTTTAGTAGTACTTCTAGGTACACCCAAAGCGTAGGTACTTCAAGGATCTTTTTGTTTAAGGGTCGAGCTTTAAACTTAGGTATCTTAGCAAGCATTTCTTCTTCCAATTCTGCAATGCTCTTAACTTTAACTGCACGAGTGCGCTAACTTGTCACAAAGTCAGGTTCTTTAGGCCTTGTCCGTTTAAGTTTAGTTGCAATCAATATTTGATTTAATTGTGTTAACTTCAAATGGCGCCACTTCATCTTGCAAGAGACCCACCATAAGGAACCCAATTTTTTCTTCTCCAATCCATCCTGATGATTCAAGCCAGATTAGTTGCTTTATATTTGAATACATTTTTGTCTACTTGATTTCCATCTCTGTCATTAATGATTTTTTCCTTTCCTGATGGTTTTAACATTTGATTGCATTTCATTATTTGATTTTACGGCTTTAACTTCAAATTTTATTCCATTCATTGCTATGTTTGATTAAGAAACTGATTTTCTTGAGGTGTTATGCACTTTATCAAATAAAATCATCTGTACCCAAAATTCTCTATCTCTCTATATCCAATCAACCAGCACCTCCTGAATTCCACCTTCTTGCAATTAAACCCCCTTTATTCTTTAACTTAATTGCAAAAAAGGTGAAAATCAGATATCATGATTGGTTGGGTACAGGGGGACAGAGAATTTTGGGTACAGAGGATTAGCTCTTGCACTTTATACGGTGCGTTAATTCTGTATAACATTTGTTTTTTGTATTCAGCGTAATGATTTAATAAGAAAAGTAAAGGTAAAAGTAAAAGATATAAGAAAATTTGAAAGAATATAGAAAACAACTAATTTGCAAGTTTATTGCGTAGCATGCTGGCTATTAATTATTTGAAACTATAAAAAAATGCAAGAAATAATCCTAATACTCTTTTTGGTCCACTATTAATACGGAAAGATTAGCTGCCTGTTTTTGCAATAAATATTCACAATTAATCTTTATTTGTTAAAAAACTAAAGAATCTTGACTTCTTGCACTACTTGGTTAACTTCTATTTTTAATTTTATTTTTTTACAAGTGAGCCTGTGTATTAAGACTGGCAAAGTTTGAATAAGCCTTTATGTGTAAATGATTTTGAAAGGGGCCTATGCCTGTTATTGTTTTAGACTTTAAAAAAATGCTTTTTATAGTGACCTAAATAAATTTCCTTTATATATACATTTGAAATGACATGATTTACGTTATTACCTTGTTTCCGAAGGAAAATCGCAAAACAGAAAATGTTGATTGTCAGCTTTTATTTGGACTCTAAAAGAAGAGCAATGTCTAGATGAAGCCAACTGCATTAGTATTAGATACTGAAATCATAAAAAAATTATTCACTGCAACGTTTTTAGGATGAACTATGTGGGAAGAACTGTGGATTTTCAAACTATTGGTTGGCTGTGTTATATTCAATGTACTATGCATACGCATAGTAATTTTCTTAAAAATGGTAACTTAATCAAACAGACTTTGTTAGTTTTTCTTAGTTCTTCTGAGCCTTCGAAAACTTATGTCCGTCTGAAGCTTTTTTACAATACTCATTTTGTCCTCCTTTGAATGATGCAATAATTACAATGTCTGTTGAATAATCATGACAAGCTTTATATATCAGTTCCTTGTATTTTCTTTCTTTATATGCATTTATGACCGGTTTTAACGTTAATGTTAGTTCATGTAAATAATTTTCATCAGTTTCATTTTCCTTTATCTCCTAACATTTTTTTCTAATCTAATTAACGTACAAGTATATACTAACTTTAATTTATTACCATTTATTATTTCTTTTAATATATATATGTATGTATGTATAACTTAATATTCTTGACTTTTTATTTCTTTTATCGCAGTTAATCTTAAATGGAATACTGATTCCATTTAACTTAGACAATATTTGTAATTTTCTTCTATAATTCATTTTTATTTTTTTTCGAAATCGAACTCAAATCAAATATTAGTAAATAAAATAAACTTTAGAGTAATAAAATTTGATACGAATTATATATATTTGTTCAAAGGTTAATGAGTATATACTAACTTTAATTTAGTACCATTTATTATTTCTTTTATATATATATATATATATAGCTTAATATTCTTGACTTTTTATTTCTTTTATCGCAGTTAATCTTAAATGGAATACTGATTCCATTTAACTTAGGCAATATTTGTAGTTTTCTTCTAAAATTCATTTTTTATTTTTTTCGAAATCGAACTCAAATGAAATATTAGTAAATAAAATAAACTTTAAAGTAATAAAATTTGATAAGAATTATATATATTTGTTCAAAGGTTAATGAATTATTTTATCATGAAATTTGAAATTTCAATTAAGGGAACATTAAAAATAATAGTTGTAATTTAAATATATTGATATTTTTCTTCTAAAATTTAAGCAATTCTATTAAAATTATTAGGTTGACAATTTATAGTAAATATTCATTGCCTATTTCATCATTTTCTTTCCTTTTGCAATAGAAGAGAATTAATTGCTGTGATTTATTATGCATTAACGTATAATGTACCTATTATTCTTTATTTAATGCAGATATTTAATATTTCTAGTATTGATTTGACATTGGATAAAAACTACCTTATATTTGGATTTTATAGGGATTTGTTTCTTAGTTGATTACATCATAAGAATTGTATATTGTCGTTGTTGATAAAAAATAAAAAATAAAGATTATGTTAAATGTAATGGATAATCCTTTTTTGGAAATGAATGAAATTTCTGCACAAACCAAGCAAGCCGCTTTCAAAATAGATACAAACTGATATAAAAGTTGTTTACAAAAATAAATATTGTATTAATTTACAATTACAATTCTCACAAATTGCATTAATTTACAATTACAATTCTCTATTCCCTATTAATTGTTTGGTCCCTACCGATTAATAGGCTTAATTGACCCATTAATTCCTAATGATAAGTTCAGTAATTTTAGTATTAATTTATTTCTTAAATTTGTGTTCTTAATTAACCACATAAATTCTTGTCTAATTTATTTATTCTTCTTAATCAATTAATTTGTTAAATTTAACTTTTGACTTATGATCCCTATTACAAAGTCAGTTTTCTCGCCGTTATGCGGTTATACTAGTACTACCTAAATATGGGAACTTGGATTACGTTGAGAAGTAAAAATATACAAAACAAAATAATCACTTTACTGGAAACAAACTAAAAGCATTTCTATTTTTGAAAACTATATCAATTTTGTTTGAGAATTGCTATTGCATATCTATGTATCTATAAGCAAAATATTTCTAAATCTTTTTTTTGTTTTGTTTTGTTTTTTTTTTTTTTTTGAGCAGGAAATATTTCTATATCTTACTACTTGCCTAGACTATTTTATAGTTAGTGGAGTTTTCAAAAATCATGTTTAAATAAATAAATAAAATTATGCAAATTTGGTTTCATAATAAATTAATTTTTTTTCAAATTTTGTTACTGAAATTTATTGTCACTTTATTGGGCAAAATCATTTCAGCTTTGATTTTTTTTATATTGATTCATTTTAATAGGTTTATGTAGCAGTTTCTATAATTTAACCACTAATTTGCACATTTATTTGGTAGAATTATGGAAGTTATAACAAAGCATTAAAGTGAATCCCTTTTATTGTGGATTTTAGTACTCGAACAAGCAATGAAATGCAAAATTATGACCATATTGTAAAATGGTTATTTAAATGATATTCACTTTCATACATCTTAATACCGATCGGACACCGTCATAGTCATTTTTACATAAAAATACAAAAGGTTGTTTTGTTATGTATCTTATGATAAAGTATTTTAACATCATACGCAGGTCTATTCTTTTTTGGCTCTTAGATGAAAGCCAAATCCCTTGGTCAAATGCAAATGCATGTAAACGGAAGTACAACAATAACAAGTAGAAGCAGCAGTGGCATAGACAAGTGTGTTGTCGTCTGCTGCTGCGATATTATGTCAATCTACAAAAATATAATAAAATTTATGTTCTCTTGGTTATTGTAATCTGGAAAGTTGAGAGTCTTGAGACCAAGTTTGTTCAATAAAATAGATGTTGCATAATTTATTATTCTCGCTGAAAATCCCTTAGTTGGTTGTTTTATTTTCCTAATATGTATGTTACATTACTTCTTGCAAATCTTTTACTAATTGGTTACCTATTTTAATTCTTAATTACTTATCTTTTTTTCTTCCATAAAACTTCAAACTTACTCCATAAACTCGATAAATACGATTATAATTTTTTTGAAATATTGTTTCGTCTTCAATTTTAAGGGACTCCCAATAAATCTCCATTAAAATTTGTTTTAAACCAACTTTCAATGGATAGTTAAAGTTGGATGATTAAAGTTAGACCGAGGACAACAAAGTGGACCTTTTAAAAATATGATTGATTTATACAGCTAACCCTTTAATAAAATGAATACTTTAACAAATTTAATTGTTAAAATAATTCAAGATGAAATTTCAGTAGTAAGACCAATAATTAATCGTTTTCGAACACCATAAAAGATGTATTTTTAATGTTTTTATCATTATAAGTGTATATTTGATTTAACGCTCAAAAGTGATTTGCATTATTTTTAATATTTGCTTATCGATTACAGAGTTGACATCCAAATAAAGAGAATTCAATATATTGTCATTACTACTGACAAATTACATTCATACACCAAAAATTACTTAATATACACCATAATCTATCTATAAAAATATGTTACTAAAATACTTTTTTCTCATAGTTACATCACAATAATTATCGATTAAGTCGAATCAAACTTCATCTTCGAATATATATCAACAATGGTAGATTCCTACGTTTAGTTTTATCTCTATTTTTATTATTTCGGTAATTTTAGATTTACAAATAACATGATGATTTATTTAAATAATTTAGTTCTCCAATTTGTGATTTTATCTATTCTTGCATTTCTTTTATTTTAATTAAATATAACTGTTATAATGATATATTTTGAGCTTATATATGTTTCATCTATCCTTTTATTTCTTTAATCCAATAATGCTTTAGAGTTACAAAAAAGTACACATTAAGAGAACATTAGTCCTTCTTAATGTTTAATAAAAATTTACATACGTGCTTGTGAGTGACTCACATCGAATGTATTAATAGCATATATTTAGTCTTAAGTTGGTTTACCTATACAATTCATACTGAGATTGGATTTAGACATTTCACTTATAATACGCTATACTTTTTTCATTAGATTCCGAATTAAAATAATTTTTAACAATTATTTTCTTATTTTTTAGTAAATTTTATAATGGTTGGATATTCCACCGTTGTACGCTTATAATATTACTATTTCTTTTTTTCTTTTTTGAAAAAAAAACCATGCTTGGACGAAATGTCGTCGACTTTGTGATTTTGTAGGCCAAAAAGGACTGATTTTGTTCCATAACCTGCTGGCATAAAAGTTGTTTACAAAAATAAATATTGCATTAATTTACAATTACAATTCTCACAAATAGCATTAATTTACAATTACAATTCTCTATTCCTTATTAATTATTTGGTCCCTACCTATTAATAGGCTTAATTGACCCATTAATTCCTAATGATAAATTCACTAATTCTTAGTATTAATTTATTTCTTAAATTTTCATTCTTAATTGGTCACATTAATTCTTGCCTAATTTATTTATTCTTCTTAATCAACTAATTTGTTAAATTTAACCTTCTTGCTGTTGACTTATCCCTATTACAAAATCGGTTTTCTCACTGTTATGCGGTTATACTATTACTAACTAAATATGAGAACTTGGATTATGTTGAGAAGTAAAAATATACAAACAAAATAATCACTTTACTGGAAACAAACTAAAAGCATTTCTATTTTTGAAAACTATATCCATTTTGTTTGACAATTGTTGTTGCATATCTATGTATCTATAAGCAAAATATTTCTAAATCATTTTTTCGTTTTGTTTTGTTTTGTCTTTTTTTTTGAGCTGGAAATATTTCTTTATCTTACTGCTTGCCTTGACTATTTTATAGTTAGTCGAGTTTTCAATAAGGCTAATTCTATTTATGCACCAAAAATTGCTAAAAATACACCAAAAATTATAATAAACTACTATACGCCATATATTACTTTACATACACCATTTCTTTTACTAAATTATCCATGTACTCATCTTCTTTTTCTTTCCTCTTTCAAACTTAAAACACAATTATCTAAAACTAGAAATTCTTTGCATTAAATTGAGTAAAAGTTAACAAATGAAATTTATTTCTTGTACTAATGTTGTAGATTTTATAAACTTTTTGAAAAAAAAATCAACAAAATTACTTTACTTTAACAAAATAAATCAACACTTGTAAATTAGACCATTATTTCTGAATGTTTTCTTATTTGAAAATTTAGATTTCATAATTAAATAATTCAATAACATATTTAGTTTGCATCGAGTTTCAATATTTTTAAGAATAATTTGACTATTTATATGCGAAAGATTTAAAAAAGCAGCTATGAGAAAAAGGTAATTTAGTAATAGAATTTAACAGAAAAATAATGGTGTACGTAAAGTGATTTTCGGTGTATAAATAGAATTTTCCTTTCAAAAATCATATTTAAATTAAAAAAAATATGCAAATTTGGTTTTGTAATAAATTAAATTTTTGTACAAATTTTGTTACTGAAATTTATTTTCACTTTATTATGGCAGAATCAATTCAGCTTTGATTTTTTTTATGTTGATTCATTTTAATAGGTTTATGTAGCAATTTCTATAATTTAACCACTAATTTGCACATTTGTTTGGTGGAATTATGGATGTTATAACAAAGCATCAAAGTGAATCCCTTTTATTGTGGATTTTAGTACTTGAACAAGCAATGAAATGCAAAATTATGACCATATTGTAAAATGGTTATTTAAATGATATTCACTTTCATACATCTTAATACTAACCGGACACTCTCATGGTCAATTTTCATAAAAATACAAAACGTTGTTTTGTTATGTATCTTATGATAAAATATTTTAACATCATACGTAGGTCTAATCTTTTTTGGCTCTTAGATGAAAGCCAAATCCCTTGATCAAATGCAAATGCATGTAAACGGAAGTACAACAATAACAAGTAGAAGCAGCAGTGGCATAGACAAGTGTGTTGCCGCCTACTGCTGTGATATTATGTGAATCTACAAAAATATAATGAAAGTTATGTTCTATTGGTTATTGTAATCTAGAAAGTTGAGAGTCTTGAAACCAAGTTTGTTCAATAAAATATATGTTGCATAATTTTTTGTTCTGCCTGAAAATCCCTTAGTTGGTTGTTTTATTTTCCTGATATGTATGTTACATTACTTCTTACAAATCTTTTACTAATTGGTTACCTATTTTAAATCTTAATTACTTATCTTTTTTGCTTCCATAAAACTTCAGACTTACTCCATAAACTCGATAAATATGATTAGAATTTTTCTGAAATATTGTTACGTCTTCGATTTTAAGGGACTCCCAATAAATTTCCACTAAAATATGTTTTAAGCCAACTTTCAATGGATAGTTAAAGTTGGATGATTAATGTTAGACCAAAGGACAATAAAGTGGACCTTTTAAAAAAATGATTCATTTATACAGCTAACCCTTGAGTAAAATGAATACCTTAACAAATTTAATAGTTAAAATAATTCAAGATGAAATTTCAACAGTAAGCCCAATAATTAATGGTTTTCAAACACCATATAAGATGTATTTTTAATGTTTTTATCATTATAAGTGTATATTTGATTTAATGCTCTAAAGTGATTTACATTATTTTTAATATTTCCTTATCGATTACAGAATTGACAACCAAATAAAGAGAATTCAATATATTGTCATTACTATGACAAATTCTGTTCATACACCAAAAACTACTTAATATACACCATAATTTTTCTATAAAAATATGTTACTAAAATACTTTTTTCTCATAGTTACATCACAATCAATTATCGATTAAGTCGAATCAAACTTCATCTTCGAAGATATATCAACAATGGTAGATTCCTACATTTAGTTTTGTCTCTTTTTTATTATTTAAATAATTTTAGACTTACAAATAACATGATGATTTATTTAAATAATTTATTTCAACAATTTGTGATTTTATCTATTCTTGCATTTCTTTTATTTTAATTAAATATAACTGTTATAATGATATATTTTGAGCTTATATATGTTTTTTCATCTATCCTTTTATTTCTTTAATCCAATAATGCTTTAGAGTTACAAAAAAGTACACATTAAGTGTACATTAGTCCTTCTTAATGTTAATAAAAATGTATATATTTTCTTGTGAGTGACTCACATCGAATGTATTAATAGCATATATTTAGTCTTAAGTTGGTTTACCCATACAATTCATAGGGAGATGGGATTTATACATTTCACTTATAATATGCTATATGTAACGAACTGGGATTTTCGACGCCGAAAATCAACACAAAACTACCATGTTGACTATTCAGACATCGGAAACTCCTGATCATTAATAGAAAGAAGTTAGAGGGTGAGAATGGATAAGATAGAAAATTAGAATAGAAGAAGAAGAAGAAGAAGACAATCAGAGTAAATACGAATCTCACAGCGGAACGAATAAAATATAATATATAACATAACTTTGCAATAAAACATTATATTTATACAAAAACATTATCAGAGTACAACACTTACACACAGCGGAAATAACAATAGCTATATAATCCTAAAGCCTCCTGCTTCAAGCTCCTCCAAGTATATCTGTGAAGACCTGAACTACTTCACTGCCCGTACAAATTTGGGCACCTAAGAGATTAGGGAAAACAAAACAAAATAAACTCTTGGTCAGTCATCGGACTGGTATGAGTAAACTCAAATCATTTTGTTTTAACTTTACAAAATCCTTTTCAAAAGAAAAGATAATCGTAAGACCGATCCACACATAAACACGGATGGTTTTTACCTTACGATAACCCAAAATAATTTTGGAAATCAATAATTCTCTGATATTATAATAATGTCTAATCACAAGTAATTATCAATCTAGCAGAGTTAACGCTTACATCTCATGTTCCACATATATAGTATACAAACAAAACCACGGGCGCTTATTGGAGAATGGATTTCCAACTATGACAAGGTATGGGACCACCTGTCGATTGTGTATCTCTAGAGACGAATACACTGGGTTCAATAAGAACATCTTGCAACCCGGCCCACACATGATCGACCACTCATTTCGCTTGAGTGTATCGAATGTATATCACCAACGGTTGGGAGCTACCCATCGTCTTCCCGAAAAGGGACAACATCGATAACAGATAAAAGAATGAAATGGATTTTCTCTAGATAGGTGATATACACCTTAATGGGAGCGACCCACTTAGCCATGTTGCCTGCCCGACTTCTGTCATTTCCCGGTTGATGAGGCTTGAGGTCATAACGTATCTTTGACAGATCATACATTCATTTACTTTGAATGCCACATCGTCATACCCGCCAAATCAAAAATTAATTTCTCTAAAAATACCACGGGTATAAAGCTAAGAGAAACGAATTCCTCCGCCACCAAAACGTAAGTACGTTTGAAGAGATTAACTTACGCGGTCCTTTAGATATACTCTGTCAGATATTCATCCATTAACGTTTGTCCTGGGACTGGACAAACCGAAGGCACTATCCTGTAAACAGGATAGCCTTGCATAACTCCATCTTCAATATTTGATCGTAACGCTAACGTCCATACAGAGTGGTTTTCAGATAATGAACCTGATCCCGGTCTCCCCGTATTGACGATGGAAAAATGGTCAAAAACTTTGATAGTCGGTGATTTAACTATCAAAAAAAAAAAAATAGGTGTACAACCAACGATCTTATTTCCAGATGGAAATTCGATCGATCAATCATCAGTCAACACTCATCTCTTTTAATTAAATTAATCATTTATTTATTCATTTCCCATTTCTATATACTCGACATTTCTTATTTTCTAAATTTAGGAAATATACGTCATCAAACATTGGAAAACATTTCCATCTGTGTTTCACGTATTACTGACATTTCAGTATTCTTTCTCATCAACATTTCATTTTCCATCTCGGATTTTATTTGGAAAATGTTTCGAAAATTTATTCATTTGATTTAAACAGATGTTTAAATAAAACATCACTAAGCCAATTTAAACCATTACACTCATTAACTAAATTCACTTAATCCACCTTCACTATCGAACCTTAACTATTCCTTAGTTAAAAACGAAGCCAATCAAGTTGGGGTATAACTTCCTCTCAGACCTTAACTGAACAACATTTCTAACCTCAAAATAGACAAAGTTCACCTTTTAAACCTTTAACAAACTTCCTTACATAACTCGGATTCTATTTATGAATCCCCTTCTTTATTTTAAACCATTGATTTTAACTATAGCGTTATAATTCCCTTCTTCTTTAATATCCAACTTCAAAATGTAACTTTTATCCTTAATTTAACTCAATAACTAAACCACTCATCTATTAATAAATAAGTAAATCTTGATTTAACCAGAAAGCAAGTATTACTTTCCCAAATTTCGATATAATCGAATTCAATGTATAAT
Source organism: Allium sativum (assembly GCA_030737875.1). Lineage (NCBI taxonomy): Eukaryota > Viridiplantae > Streptophyta > Magnoliopsida > Asparagales > Amaryllidaceae > Allium > Allium sativum. Next base: position 615,456,782 of record CM060926.1, read on the forward strand.
TCTCTTTTTGAATAATCTCTATTCGATAGCTCCTTTTCGAATAAACTATATTCAATAACTCTTTCTTCGAATAACTATATTCGGTAATCTCTCTTCGAATGATTTACATTCGATTAACTTTCTACGAATGATTTACATTCGATTAATCTCTTTTCGAACAAACTATATTCGATTAACTCTTTTAATTTTATTCGAATAAACTATTTCGAATAACTCCTTTGGATTACTCATTTGGATTTGACTCGGTTTGATTAACTCATCTTGGCTAACTCAACTCGATTAACTCAACTTGATTAACTTACTCGATTAACTCAACTTATCTAACTCTACTTATTTAACTCCTATCTAATCACTAATATTCAACTAATTTATATTCGAATAACTATGTCTGTTTTGTCTTTATTTCGAATGGCTAATATTCAATTTAACACCATTCGCTTGACTCTAGACCGCAGCGATCACAATGGTTACGCCTGATTCCCTCAGGAAACATCCGACCGCTGTAGGCTATCTGCAGCCCTGCGAATTCCGCTAGCAGTCGTACAAAATGGCAACTCATCCTAAGTAACTATGTTTGACTAACTTTATCTCAAATAACTATTTTCGATCACCTCTAATTGAATAACTAATATTCATAAATTTCTAATTCGATTAACTCTATCTAATTAACCCTAACTGATTAACTCCTTTGATCCACCCTACGTTTATTCAGTTTAAATAATGATGTTGAAATCGATTCTTACTTCTCTATATAAGTCCTGACTTATATATTCTATTTATCCAATGATAAACATTTCATTTAATTTATAAAATATTATTTATAAATTATTCTTCTCAATCTATCGGTCAGAATAGATTCTATTTTAAAAGTTTGCTTTAAATCCATAACACGTTATACCCGTGTGCGAAGCACGGGTCTAAATCTTTCAAATGTAAAATTCCCCTTTTATATAATTCTAGTCACTTTTTTCAATTATTTCCTTTTATAATCTATTTATTTACCAAATAAATCCATTTTTTTAATTCTATTTATTTATAAAATATTTCTTTTTATATAAAATCTATTGATTTTATATGTAATTCCTTTTATAATCTAACTATTTCCTTTCAATTTGTTTTACACATAATTCCCCTTTCTATTCTATTTATTTTCAAATAAATATCCCTTTGCAATTCTATTTGTAAATAGTTTACAAATATTTCTTTTCAATCCTATCTATTTGATTTACAAATAAATATTCCTTTTATATCTATTTATTTTCTAAATAACTAGTTTTCTTTTTATAAAATCCTTTAATTTTATAAATATTTCTTTCTCGATATAACATTGAAAATTTCCTTTTTAACATTCCACTATTCCTTATGGTATTTAACGTACCATATAACAATGATCGGCATCATTCAATCATACAAAATCAACAATAGATTTCATATCACATTATATAACACAATATATGAAAACAGTAAAATAAATGTTGAGGAACCCAGTTGGGCCCCTCCAACCTGTTTCCCTACATCCACAGATGTTAAACAATAAAATTACGGCATTGTTATTGACACTCCAAATATTGTTAAGGGGAGGATCAATTTTTTTTTCTTCAAAATTGTTAAGAGGAGTACCAATAAGGAAAGTAGCCTCTTAACAAATAAAGGTAATTTTACCTTATTACCCAATTATCCTCTTAACAAATAAATGTAATTTTACCTTAACAAATATTGCAAGGGCTGTAGTATTTTTTCTTGATTCGCGTATATCAAATTTTTTAAGCCCTAAAGGATAAACGTTTTCGGAGGAATAAGATCGATTTTTTTTTGTCGACATAAATATGCCAAATTTTATAATTACGGAGGTAATGCATCGAAATGATTATTAATTTTTGATATATCACTGTCAAATACATATATAATTGATTACGTGCTGTATTGGTGCAGTGGTGATGAACTGCTTATTTTAATTCAGTTTCCCTTATCGAATAAGTTTTTTTAATCTAATTTGAAGGGGCAATCCAGGAATATGAGTAGTGTGAAATAATATATTTGTGTAGCCCCTTAACAGTTTTCCAAAGAGTGGAGTGTTTTTAAAAAATGGTCTCCCCTTAACAATAGTTGGAGTGTCAATAACAACACCCTAAAATTAACATCAATTTCATTGTACTGTGAAATATTCTGCTAAACCGAATCAATATTTGATTAACGATTTATATCTATATCGTTATCTATATTTTCAATCAACTGACTAGCAGTTCAACCAAACAGCCAACCCATAGCAAACAACCATTTTTTATCAGTCATAAAAATACGTTACAAAAATATAACTGAGAAGAGTTAGTGAGTTTTACTCACATTGGACGGTTATTGTTAAATAACGATAATTGGTCATTGATTTGATTTAGGCGTTTAATTCCACCATAAATCCAAACGAGCTCTAATTCACTCTCGGTCAATTCCATGGTGTAGCCACCGTCCATACAATCCCAACGGATCTAACCGTTCGAAATTCTGATGATATATGATAAAATTATTGGCTTTACAAGTTAATACATTACAGTTGTTATTTTAAATAATAAATTAATTAAACTAAACCTTAATTACCTTTCCTAACCCACGTCATTACTCTAACGCCGCTCCTCATTCTTTCTTCCTCGATCCCAAAATAAAACCGCAACAATTCACATGCCATTTACAAAATTCCTGAATCCCATTACCTCCTTCAATACTTAGTAAAAATTCAAACTGTGAATACCGTTGGCTTCCTCTTCTTCTCCTCTCTCTAAACTTGCTCGTCCCCTCGAATTCGCTCGCCTGAATTGAATCCCGTCTAACCACCTCACCACACAGACATCGACGTCTTTATTCACCATTAACCCTCAAATTTCGCAAACACAAGCCGCTCACTCTCCTCAATCTCATGATGAACTTCGATTTTCATATCAACGCCTAAATTTTCCACGACTTCGAACCCTAGACCGAGGCTGAAAAATTTGGAGCCCCTCAACATGAACCGCACTCAGCTATTTCGGTATACAAATGAAGCTATTGGCTTAGGGGATCCAAAACATAAGTGTTTGGATTTATGGAATTTTATTTGATTTCTTTTGATTTTATGAAGTTGCGTTTTGCTGAAAGGATGAAGAAAATTGACGGCGGAAGTAGATTCTGACCAGAGAAATTTCGTCGAGGGTTAGGAGAGTTAGGATTATTTATAGTATAGTTTTAATATTTTTTATTCTAGTTTAATATTAATTTTTATCGTATTGCTGTTTGTATACGCTGTTTAAAAATTCCTGTGGTCACATACGATACCCAAAAATTACGAAAATAGACAGGTAGCTACAGTTTGACATCACGGACCCAACGAAACATGTTTCGTCGAATTCTGACTTCGTTTGCTCACACATCGTATTTTTAAAGTAAGAAAATTGAATGTGTTTTCACATTAAAATCCCGTACGGCCACATACTGACTTCAAAAATCACGAAAACTGAAATCTAGCAATAATTCAATATTGTGGATCCAACAAAATTAGTTTCGTCGAATTCTGAGGTCGTTTGCAAAACTGGCTATTTTTAAAGCTCTAAATAACCCATTTAAATATATAAATTTATTTAAAAACATTTAAATTTAATATAAAAAAATAAACATTATATATTCACAACAGAATATCATATTGCTCCTCTGGATTTTATAACTCGATATTTCAAATCCAGTGTTACATCGATATTCGATTTATATTTAAAAATCCATTTTAAAATATAAATAAATTGATATAAATTACAAAGGAATTCCATAGCGACTTTTTGAAAATTAGATTTGGGCATATATCAAAATCTACACGACGAAATCCCGATTTTTCTCTTCCACTAGAAAAATATACTTCACCAGCTCCTAATGTTTCTTGTTTCACAGAAATCCGATTTAAAATGGACCCTGTACATTCAATTGAAGTTCAAATTGCCAAATAGCGAATTGCAGCGCCATTTCGAGCTCGATTATAATTATAATATAATTATACGTTCAAACTGCCGTTAAACTAATATATTCGTTATTCTAATTCAATTCTAAACTGAATTAAATATCACAAATGATCTAATTCACACTATTTTGTGAATTCCACTATTTCTGACTATTTCAGAAATTAAATATATTATTATTTATTTCAATTAAATATTCAATATTATTTTATTCTGGTCATTTTAAATAACCAGACCATTATTTAAATAATTAAATAAATTATTTATATCGCTGTGAAATGTGGGTCGTTACACTATACTTTTTCATTAGATTCCGAATTAAAATAATTTTTAACAAATATTTTTTTATTTTTTATTAAATTTTTTAATGGTCGGATTTTCCATCGTTGTACGCTTATACTAGTACTACTTCTTTTTCCTTTTTTCCTTTTTTGAAAAATAAAATAAAACCATGCTTGGACGAAATGTCTGCTACTTTGTGATTTTGTAGGCCAAAAAGGACCGATTTTGTTCCATAACATGCTGGTATAAAAGTTGTTTACAAAAATAAATATTGCATTAATTTACAATTAAAATTCTCACAAATTGCATTAATTTACAATTACAAATCTCTATTCCCTATTAATTATTTGGTCCCTACCGATTAATAGGCTTAATTGACCCATTAATTCCTAATGATAAGTTCACTAATTCTTAGTATTAATTTATTTCTTAAATTTGCGTTCTTAATTAACCACATTAATTCTTGCCTAATATATTCATTCTTCTTAACCAACTAATTTGTTAAATTTAACCTTCTTGCTGTTCTGATGATCCCTATTTAAAAGTCGGTTTTTTCACCATTATGCGGTTATACTAGTACTACCTAAATATGGGAACTTGGATTATGTTGAGAAGTAAAAATGTACAAACAAAATAATCACTTTACTGAAAAAACTAAAAGCATTTCTATTTTTGAAAAGTATATCAATTTTGTTTGAGAATTGATGTTGCATATCTATGTATCTATAAGCAAAATATTTCTAAATCTTTTTTTCGTTTTGTTTTGTCTTTTTTTTTTTTACCTGGAAATATTCTATATCTTACTGCTTGCCTTGACTATTTTATAGTTAGTCGAGTTTTCAAAAATCATGTTTAAATTAAAAAAAAATTATGCAAATTTGGTTTTGTAATAAATTAAATTTTTGTACAAATTTTGTTACTGTAATTTATTTTCACTTTATTGGGGCAGAATCATTTCGGCTTTGATTTTTTTTATGTTGATTCATTTTAATGGGTTTATGTAGCAGTTTCTATAATTTAACCACTAATTTGCACATTTGTTTGGTAGAATTATGGATGTTATAACAAAGCATTAAAGTGAATCCCTTTTATTGTGGATTTTAGTACTTGAACAAGCAATGACATGCAAAATTATGACCATATTGTAAAATGGTTATCTAAATGATATTCACTTTCATACATCTTAATACTGACCAGACACTGTCATAGTCATTTTTACATAAAAATACAAAACGTTGTTTTGTTATGTATCTTATGATAAAATATTTTAACATCATACGTAGGTCTATTCTTTTTTTCTCTTAGATGAAAGCAAAATCCCTTGATCAAATGCAAATGCATGTAAATGGAAGTACAACAATAACAAGTAGAAGTAGCAGTGGCATAGACAAGTGTGTTGCCGCCTGCTGCTGCGATATTATGCCAATCTACAAAAATATAATGAAAGTTATGTTCTCTTGGTTATTGTAATCTAGAATGTTGAGAGTCTTGATACCAAGTTTGTTCAATAAAATATATGTTGCATAATTTTTTGTTCTCGCTGAAAATCCCTTAGTTGGTTGTTTTATTTTCTTGATATGTATGTTACATTACTTCTTGCAAATGTTTTACTAATTGGTTACCAATTTTAATTCTTAATTACTTATCTTTTCTGCTTCCATAAAACTTCAAACTTACTCCATAAACTCGATAAATACGATTAGAATTTTTCTGAAATATTGTAACGTCTTCGATTTTAAGGACTCCCGATAAATCTCCACTAAAATTTGTTTTAAACCAACTTTCAATGGATAGTTAAAATTGGATGATTAAAGTTAGACCGAAGGACAATAAAGTGGACTTTTTAAAAAATGATTGATTTATACAGCTAACCCTTGAGTAAAATGGATACCTTAACAAATTTAATAGTTAAAATAATTCAAGTTGAAATTTCAACAGTAAGACTAATAATTAATGGTTTTCGAACACCATATAAGATGTATTTTTAATGTTTTTATCATTATAAGTGTATATTTGATTTAACGCTCTAAACTAATTTGCATTATTTTTAATATTTCCTTATCGATTATGGAGTTGACATCCAAATAAAGAGAATTCAATATATTGTCATTACTACTGACAAATTCTCTTCATACACCAAAAATTACTTAATATACACCATAATCTTTCTATAAAAATATGTTACTAAAATACTTTTTTCTCATAGTTACATCAAAGTCAATTATCGATTAAGTCGAATCAAACTTCATCTTCGAAGATATATCAACAATGGTAGATTCCTACTTTTAGATTTGTCTCTATTTTTATTATTTCAATAATTTTAGATTTACAAATAACATGAAGATTTATTTAAATAATTTAGTTCAATAATTTGTGATTTTTTCTATTCTTGCATTTATTTTATTTTAATTAAATATAGCTGTTATAATGATATTTTTTGAGCTTATATATGTTTCGTCCATCCTTTTATTTCTTTAATCCAATAATGATTTAGAGTTACAAAAAAGTACACATTAAGAGTACATTAGTAGTCCTTCTTAATGTTTAATAAAAATGTATATATGTGCTTGTGAGTGACTCACATCGAATGTATTAATAGCATATATTTAGTCTTAAGTTGGTTTACCTATACAATTCATAGTGAGATTGGATTTATAAATATCACTTGTAATACGCTATACTTTTTTCATTAGATTCCGAATTAAAATAATTTTTAACAAGTATTTTTTTATTTTTTATTAAAATTTATAACGGTCAGATTTTCCATCATTGTACGCTTATACTAGTACTAATTCTTTTTTTTCTTTTTTCCTTTTTTGAAAAAAAAAAACCATGCTTGGACGAAATGTCTACTACTTTGTGATTTTGTTGGCCAAAAAGGACTGATTTTGTTCCATAACATGCTGGTATAAAAGTTGTTTAGAAAAATAAATATTGCATTAATCTATAATTACAATTCTCACAAATTGCATTAATTTACAATTACAATTCACTACTCCATATTAATTATTTGGTCCCTACCGATTAATAGGCTTAATTGACCCATTAATTCCTAATGATAAGTTCACTAATTCTTAGTATTAATTTACTTCTTAAATTTGCATTCTTAATTAACCACATTAATTCTTGCTAATTTATTTGTTCTTCTTAATCAACTAATTTGTTAAATTTAACCATTTTTCTGTTGACTTATGATCCATATTACAAAGTCGGTTTCTCACCGTTATGCGGTTACACTAGTACTACCTAAATATGAGAACTTCGATTATGTTGAGAAGTAAAAATATACAAACAAAATAATCACTTTACTGGAAACAAACTAAAAGTATTCCTATTTTTGAAAACTATATCCTTTTTGTTTGAGAATTGCTGTTGCATATCTATGTAACTATAAGCAAAATATTTCTAAATCTTTTTCTCGTTTTGTTTTGTCTTTTATTTATTTTTAGCTGGAAATATTTCTATATCTTACTGCTTGCCTTGACTATTTTATAGTTAGTCAAGTTTTCAAGAATAATGTTTAAATTAAAAAAAATTATGCAAATTTGGTGTTGTAATAAATTAAATATTTGTACAAATTTTGTTACTGAAATTTATTTTCACTTTATTGGGGCAGAATCATTTCAGCTTTGATTTTTTTTATGTTGATTCATTTTAATAAGTTTATGTAGCAGTTTCTATAATTTAACCACTAATTTGCACATTTGTTTGGTAGAATTATGGATGTCATAACAAAGCATTAAAGTGAATCCCTTTTATTGTGGATTTTAATACTTGAACAAGCAATGAAATGCAAAATTTTGACCATATTGTAAAATGGTTATTTAAATGATATTCACTTTCATACATCTTAATACTGACCAAACACTGTCATAATCATTTTTTCATAAATATACAAAATGTTCTTTTGTATGTATCTTATGATAAAATATTTTAACATCATACGCAGGTCTATTCTTTTTTGGCTCTTAGATGAAAGCAAAATCCCTTGATCAAATGCAAATGCATGTAAACGGAAGTCACCAATAACAAGTAGAAGCAGCAGTGGCATAGACAAGTGTGTTGCCGCCTGCTGCTGCAATATTATGTTAATCTACAAAAATATAACGAAAGTTATGTTCTCTTGGTTACTGTAATCTGGAAAGTTGAGAATCTTGAGACCAAGTTTGTTCAATAAAATATATGTTGCATAATTTTTTGTTCTCGCTGAAAATCCCTCAGTTGGTTGTTTTATTTTTCTGATATGTATGTTACATTACTTCTTGCAAATCTTTTACTAATTGGTTACCTATTTTAATTCTTAATTACTTATTTTTTGTGCTTCCATAAAACTTCAAACTTACTCCATAAACTCGATAAATACGATTGGAATTTTCCTGAAATATTGTTATGTCTTCGATTTTAAGGGACTCCCAATAAATCTCCACTAAAATTTGTTTCAAACCAACTTTCAATGGATAGTTAAAGTTGGATGATTAAAATTAGACCGAGGACAATAAAGTGGACCTTTTAAAAAATGATTGATTTATACAGCTAACCCTTGAGTAAAATAAATACCTTAACAAATTTAAATAGTTAAAAAAAATTCAAGATGAAATTTCAAGATTTAGACTAATAATTTATGGTTTTCAAACACCATATAAGATGTATTTTTTATGTTTTTATCATTATAACTGTATATTTGCTTTAATGCTCTAAACAGATTTGCATTATTTTTAATATTTCCTTATTGATTACAGAGTTGACATCCAAATAAAGAGAATTCAATATATTGTCATTACTACAGACAAATTCTATTCATACACCAAAAATTACTTAATATACACCATAATTTTTCTATAAAAATATGTTACTAAAATACTTTTTTATCATAGTTACATCACAATCAATTATCGATTAAGTCGAATCAAACTTCATCTTCGAAGATATATCAACAATGGTAGATTCCTACGTTTAGTTTTGTCTCTATTTTAATTATTTCAGTAATTTTAGATTTACAAATAACATGATGATTTATTTAAATAATTTAGTTCAACAATTTGTGATTTTCTCTATTCTTGCATTTCTTTTATTTTAATCAAATATAACTGTTATAATGATATATTTTAAGCTTATATATGTTCCATATATCCTTTTATTTCTTTAATGCAATAATGATTTAGAGTTACAAAAAAGTACACATTAAGAGAACATTAGTCCTTCTTAATGTTTAATAAAAAATTACATACGTGCTTGTGAGTGACTCACATCGAATGTATTAATAGCATATATTTAGTCTTAAGTTGGTTTACCTATACAATTCATACTGAGATTGGATTTAGACATTTCACTTATAATACGCTATACTTTTTTCATTAGATTCCGAATTAAAATAATTTTTAACAATCTTTTTTATTTTTTATTAAATTTTATAATAGTCGTATTTTCCACCGTTGTACGCTTATACTAGTACTAATTCTTTTTTTTCTTTCTTGAAAAAAAAAACCATGCTTGGATGAAATGTTTGCTACTTTGTGATTTTGTAGGCCAAAAAGGACTGATTTTGTTCCATAAAATGCTGGTATAAAAGTTGTTTACAAAAATAAAGATTGCATTAATTTACAATTGCAATTCTCACAAATTGCATTAAGTTACAATTACAATTTTCTGTTCCCTATTAATTATTTGGTCCCTACGGATTAATAGGCTTAATTGACCCATTAATTCCTAATGATAAGTTCACTAATTCTTAGTATTAATTTATTTCTTAAATTTGCGTTCTTAAATAACCACATTAATTCTTGCCTAATTTATTTATTCTTCTTAATCAACTAATTTGTTAAATTTAACCTTCTTGCTGTTGACTTATGATCCGTATTACAAAGTCGGTTTTCTCACCGTTATGCGGTTATACTAGTACTACCTAAATATGGGAACTTGGTTTATGTTGAGAAGTAAAAATGTACAAAACAAAATAATCACTTTACTGTAAACAAACAAAAAGCATTTCTATTTTTGAAAATTATATCCATTTTGTTTGAGAATTTCTATTGCATATCTATGTATCTATAAGCAAAATATTTCTAAATCTTTTTTTTTTTTTGAGTTGGAAATATTTCTATATTTTACTGCTTGCCTTGACTTTTATAGTTAGTCGAGTTTTCAAAAATCATGTTTAAATTAGAAAAAAAATGCAAATTTGGTTTTGTAATAAATTAAATTTTTGTACAAATTTTGTTACTGTAATTTATTTTCACATTATTGGGGCGGAATCATTTCAGCTTTGATTTTTTTATGTCGATTCATTTATATAAGTTTATGTAGCAGTTTCTATAATTTAACAACTAATTTGCACATTTGTTTGGTAGAATTATGGATGTTATAACAAAGCATTAAAGTGAATCCCTTTTATTGTGGATTTTAGTACTTGAACAAGCAACAAATTCAAAATTTTGACCATATTGTCAAATGGTTATTTAAATGATATTCACTTTCATACATCTTAATACTAATCGGATACTGTCATAGTCATTTTTTCATAAAAATACAAAACGTTGTTTTGTTATGTATCTTATGATAAAATATTTTAACATCATACGCAGGTCTATTCTTTTTTGGCTCTTAGATGAAAGCAAAATCCCTTGATCAAATCCAAATACATGTAAAAGGAAGTACAACAATAACAAGTAGAAGCAACAGTGGCATAGACAAGTGTGTTGCCGCCTGCTGCTGCGATATTATGTCAATCTACAAAAATATAATGAAAGTTACGTTCTCTTGGTTATTGTAATCTGGAAAGTAGAGTGTCTTGAGACCAAGTTTGTTCAATAAAATATATGTTGCATAATTTTTTGTTCTCACTAAAAATCCCTTAGTTGGTTGTTTTATTTTCCTGATATGTATGTTACATTACTTCTTGCAAATCTTTTACTAATTGGTTAAATATTTTAATTCTTAATTACTTATCTTTTTTGCCTCCATAAAACTTCAAACTTACTCCATAAACTCGATAAATACGATTAGAATTTTTCTAAAATATTGTTACGTCTTCGATTTTAAGGGACTCCCAATAAATCTCCACTAAAATTTGTTTAAAACCAACTTTCAATGGATAGTTAAAGTTGGATGATTAAAGTTAGACCGAAGGACAATAAAGTGGACCTTTTGAAAAATGATTGATTTATACAGCTAACCCTTGAGTAAAATGAATACCTTAACAAATTTAATTGTTAAAATAATTCAAGATGAAATTTCAACAGTAAGACTAATAATTAAGGTTTTTGAACATCATATAAGATGTATTTTTAATGTTTTTATTATTATAAGTGTATATTTGATTTAACGCTCTAAACTGATTTGCATTATTTTAATATTTGCTTATCGATTACAGAGTTGACATCCAAATAAAGAGAATGGAATATATTGTCATTACTACTGACAAATTCTATTCATACACCAAAAATTACTTAATATATACCATAATTTTTCTATAAAAATATGTTACTAAAATACGTTTTTCTCATAGTTACATCACAATCAATTATCGATTAAGTCGAATCAAACTTCATCTTCGAAGATATATCAACAATGGTAGATTCCTACGTTTAGTTTTGTCTCTATTTTTATTATTTCAGTAATTTTAGATTTAAAATAATGTGATGATTTATTTAAATAATTTAGTTCAACAATTGGTGATTTTATCTATTCTTGCATTTCTTTTATTTTAGTTAGATATAACTGTTATAATGATATGTTTTGAGCTTATATATGTTTCATCTATCCTTTTATTTCTTAAATCCAATAATGATTTAGAGTTACAAAAAAGTACACATTAAGAGTACATTAGTCCTTCTTAATGTTTAATAAAAATGTATATATGTGCTTGTGAGTGACTTGCATCGAATGTATTAATAGCATATATTTAGTCTTAAGTTGGTTTACCTATACAATTCATAGTGAGATTGGATTTATACATTTCACTTATAGTTGTTATGAAAATTGAGCATATGCTGAAGCACAATAAACAGGATCTAGATTTGTTAATTGAACACCAATCTAATCTGATGGCAATTATTCTATTACATCAACAAAATACTAAATAACTATAGCAGAGAAACAAAGAGACACAATATTTATACTGGTTCCACAATCATCCACAAGATAGTGTACGTCCAGTACAAAAGAGAGATTTTATTCCACATGAGAAATTACAAGAGATTACAAAATAAGAGTTTACATATCCAAACCTCAATCAGGTTTAACAAGAAGAGACGCCATTGGGGATCATTGGCTCCAGGCCAGGATGGGTTTACACTAAAGTCTACCCCTCAATATATAGCCAGTGAAAATCTATGTGAGTCATCAATTAAATTCCCATTATAAAAATATTTACTTTCCATTCTTTGCAAATTTGTTCCAATCAATTTGTGATTTTGTATCACCAAATTTAACACTCCACCTTGATGCAAAATCACGTATCTCCAGCACCCCACCTTGAGTCAAATTCTCTTCTCATCATAAAACTCTTCAATAGAACTCCACCTTCAATCAAAATCTCACAACGAGATACACCAAAAAATGAATATTTACCAAATGGGTTCCAGCAAAGCCACCCCTCATCACACAATTGTTAACGAGCTCAGACTACGTCCTCGCCCGCCAATAAAATGTTGCAAATGTCCAAAATAAAAAAAACTGATTCCAAAATAATCTCAACACCACCAAGACCAAAAAATTATTCTCTCAATTATCTGTTACGCAAAAATTGCGCTAATATCAAACTGTTGGGCTTTTGTGTGCAGCAGAAGTTTGAAAAAACGCCCGAAAAACAGGATCTTTATCACCCAATCACTTGAAGATGAATTTGATTGAAAAGCAAAAACAACACAAATAATATCGGAAATATGAACACACGATATTCCACCCAACCACCCTCTTTACTGATTCACTAATAAAAATTGTTTACAATCGATCTCAACTATCATTACAAACAATTACAACTTGAATCAATTACCTTATTGAGAAATAGATAGAGAATATCTAATGGCTAACAAATTTGAAGGAGAACACTCAATTTGGAATAGCTAAATGATCACTTTTGGTGGCTCTCAGCCATACCTTGGTGGCTCTCACCCACACCTAATGAAGATGTAAGCTGGCCCTTTTTATAGAGACAATTGCTTCATGCCCAAGAAAACTTGGCATCCAAATTATCTTCATATTTGTTACAAAACTATTTGGATAAGCACCAAATATCCTTGCAATAAATGTTCACAAATATAGCAATCAATATCTCTCCATAAAATCTAGCACCAAATCTCTTCATCAAATTTAGCAACAAATCTCTCCACAAAATATGTAAGATTATTTGTTGCCCAAAATTACGATTTGCGTATCACCAATTTCAACACTCCAGCTTTATACCAAATCACAACATCTCCTCCACTCAAACAATAGCCCCTTAGCTCTCACTTTCAACCTCTTCTTTCTCAATTAAAACCATCTCGATTTTAACAGCTACGAGATAAAACCATCCTGCCTTCTCTTTAAGTCCAGGCTCAATTGATTTACAGGCTCAATTACACCTTCTTAATTTCATCAGGCCACAAGATTACCTGATTGATTTCTAGGCTCAATCACACCTCCTCTTTATCGATATACGCCTACCACTTGATCCCTCTTCATCTACATGGATCCCTCGAGAATTATCAACGTGAAGACAACAATCGATAACATGATCCTCAACGGATTCTCAGCAGTGATCAAAACCAACCTCTCCACCTTGCTGCGGGCTAGGTTCTTCATTCCAAATTCTCAAAAATCTCCTACTCCACAATTTCCATCCATGAAAGCAACATCATCTCCGACATCTACAATCTTCAATCTAAAATCACTCCAAGCTATGCGAAGAACTGGCTCCGATACCAATCTGTTATGCAAAAATTGCGCTGATATCAAATTGTTGGGCTTTTGTGCGCAGCGGAAGTTTGACAAAACGCCCGAAAAACAGGATCTTTATCACCCAATCACTTGAAGATGAATTTGATTGAAAAACAAAAACAACACAAATAATATCGGAAATATGAACACATGATATTCCACCCAACCACCCTCTTTATTGATTCACTAATAAAAATTGTTTACAATCGATCTCAACTATCATTACAAACAATTACAACTTGAATCAATAACCTTATTGAGAAATAGGTAGAGAATATCTAATGGCTAACAAATTTGAAGGAGAACACTCAATTTGGAATAGTAAATGATCACTTTTGGTGGCTCTCAGCCACATCTTGGTGGCTCTCACCCACACGTAATGCAGATGTTAGCTGACCCTTTTTATAGAGAGAATTGCTTCATGCCCAAGAAAACTTGACATCAAATTATCTTCATATTTGTTACAAAACTATTTGGATAAGCACCAAATATCCTTGCAATAAATGTCCACAAATATAGCAATCAATATCTCTCCATAAAATCTAGCACCAAATCTCTTCATCAAATCTAGCACCAAATCTAGCAATAAATCTATCAACAACATATGTAAGATTATTAGTTGCCCAAAATTGTTATTTGCATATCACCAATTTCAACAATAATATGCTATACTTTTTTCATTAAATTCCGAAGTAAAATATTTTTTAATAATTTTTTTTATTAAAATTTATAACGGTCGGATTTTCCACCGTTGTATGCTTATACTAGTATTAATTCTTTTTTTCTTTTTCTCCTTTTTAAAAAAAAACATGCTTGGACGTAATGTCTGCTACTTTGTGATTTTGTAAGCCAAAAAGGACTGATTTTTTTCCATAACATGCTGATATAAAAGTTGTTTACAAAAATAAATATTGCATTAATTTACAATTACAATTCCCTATTCCCTATTAATTATTTGGTCCCTACCGATTAATAGGCTTAATTGACCCATTAATTCCTAATAATAAGTTCACTAATTCTTAGTATTAACTTATTTCTTAAATTTGCGTTCTTAATTAACCACATTAATTCTTGCCTAATTTATTTATTCTTCTTAATCAACTAATTTATTACAAAGTCGGTTTTCTCATCGTTATGCGGTTATACTAGTACTATCTAAATATGGAAACTTGGATTATGTTGAGAAGTAAAAATATACAAACAAAATAATCACTTTACTGGAAACAAACTAAAAGCATTTCTATTTTTGAAAACTATATCCATTTTGTTTGAGAATTGCTATTGCATATCTATGTATCTATAAGCAAAATATTTCAAAATCTTTTTTTTGTTTTGTTCTATCTTTTTTTTCTTTTAGCTGGAAATATTTCTATATCTTACTGCTTGCCTTGACTATTTTATATCTAGTCGAGTTTTCAAAAATCATGTTTAAATTAAAAAAAAATTATGCAAATTTGGTTTTGTAATAAATTAAATTTTTGTACAAATTTTGTTACTAAAATTTATTTTCACTTTATTGGGGCAGAATCATTTCAGCTTTGAATTTTTTTTTGTGTGTTGATTCATTTTAATAGGTTTATGTAGCAGTTTCTATAATTTAACCATGAATTTGCACATTTGTTTGGTAGAATTATGGATGTTATAACAAAGCATTAAAGTGAATCCCTTTTATTATGGATTTTAGTACTTGAACAAGCAATGAAATGCAAAATTATAACCATATTGTAAAATGGTTATTTAAATGATATTCACTTTCACACATCTTAATATTGACCGGGTTGTATGTATCTTATGATAAAATATTTTAACATCATACGCAGGTCTATTCTTTTTTGGCTCTTAGATGAAAGCAAAATCGCTTGATCAAATCCAAATGCATGTAAACAGAAGTACAACAATAACAAGTAGAAGCAGCAGCGACATAAACAAGTGTGTTGCCGCCTGCTGCTGCGATATTATGTCAATCTACAATAATATAATGAAAGTTATGTTCTCTTGGTTATTATAATCTGGAAAGTTGAGAGTCTTGAGACCAAGTTTGTTCAATAAAATATATGTTGCATAATTTTTTGTTCTTGCTGAAAATCCCTTAGTTGGTTGCTTTATTTTCCTGATATGTATGTTATATTACTTCTTGCAAATCTTTTACTAATTGGTTACCTATTTTAATTCTTAATTACTTATCTTTTTTGCTTCCATAAAACTTCAAACTTACTCCATAAACTCAATAAATACGATTAGAATTTTTCTGAAATATTGTTACGTCTTCGATTTTAAGGGACTCCCTATAAATCTCCACTAAAATTTGTTTTAAACCAACTTTCAATGGATAATTAAAGCTGGATGATTAAAGTTAGACCGAGGGACAATAAAGTGGACCTTTTAAAAAATGATTGATTTATACAGCTAACCCTTGAGTAAAATGAATACCTTAACAAATTTAATAGTTAATATAATTCAAGATGAAATTTCAACAGTAAGACCAATAATTAATGGTTTTCGAACACCATATAAGATGTATTTTTAATGTTTTTATCATTATAAGTGTATATTTGATTTAACACTCTAAACTGATTTGCATTTTTTTTTAATATTTCCTTATCGATTACAGAGTTGACATCCAAATAAAGAGAATTCAATATATTGTCATTACTGCTGACAAATTCTCTTCATACACCAAAAAATACTTAATATACACCATAATTTTTCTATAAAAATATGTTACTAAAATGCTTTTTTCTCGTAGTTACATCACAATCAATTATCGATTAAGTCGAATCAAACTTCATCTTCGAAGATATGTCAATAATGGTAGATTCCTGCGTTTAGTTTTGTCTCTATTTTTATTATTTCAGTAATTTTAGATTTACAAATAACATGATGATTTATTTAAATAATTTGGTTCAACAATTTGTGATTTTATCTGTTCTTGCATTCCTTTTATTTTAATTAAATATAACTGTTATAATGATATATTTTGAGCTTATATATGTTTCATCTATCCTTTTATTTCTTAAATCCAATAATGATTTAGAGTTACAAAAAGGTACACATTAAGAGTACATTAGTCCTTCTTAATGTTTAATAAAAATGTATATATGTGCTTGTGAGTGACTCACATCGAATGTATTAGTAGCATATATTTAGTCTTAAGTTGGTTTACCTATACAATTCATAATGAGATTGGATTTATACATTTCACTTATAATACGCTATACTTTTTTCATTAGATTCCGAATTAAAATGATTTTTAACAAATATTTTTTTATTTTTATTTTAAATTTATAATGGTTGGATTTTCCACCATTGTACGCTTATACTGGTATTAATTCTTTTTTCTTTTTCTCCTTTTTTGAAAAAAAAACATGCTTGGAGGAAATGTCTGCTACTTTGTGATTTTGTAGGCAAAAAAGGACTGATTTTGTTCCATAAAATGAAGTACAAAAACATTAAAGATATCCATTTTAAGGCAACGCTGGTTTTCTCACGGCCAAGAAAACGAGTTCCATCATTTATTCCTACCCTAACGTATTCAATGCAGTCTCACTGTTCAACTGGAGTGTTCCGTATCCACAGTTCTCTCTAAAACCATATCCATATTCCATATCTCAATTTAAAAAGGGATTTTTTTTTCAATTTGACCGCCTTTTGTAAACTTATTACACATTTAGCCTAATTTTAAAACTTAATATGTTTGTAGCCTGGTATATGTCGCATCAGCAAAAAACGTTATTTATTGCTAGCGGCATTTCGGATGACGCACGAAGCCGCTCAAATCATGCATATTTTTAAATCTAAGCAGCATTCCAAAAACCGCTCGTTGCATCATCCGAAATGCCGCTACGTTTTTGGCTGATCTGACTGAAACCAGGCTACAACCGTAAATGGTTTTAAAACTAGGCTAAATGTGCTATAAGTTTTTAAAAGGTGGCCAAACTGGAAAAAAATCTCAATTTAAAAAGTTATTCTTGGCAAATAAGACAGTCTAAAACTTCGCTGCTCTATAAATTAAACAAAAATATCACCCACAGAAATCATATCACTCAAGGAAGCCATGAACATCCTTTCCCAAGCTCTTCTCTCCATCTTCGTTTCAATCATCCTCTACTTTATTGTTTTCAACAATAGGAAGCGCAAGTTACCACCAGGCCCTTTTGCTTTCCCAATCCTCGGTAACCTCTACTGGCTCAAACACTCCACCTCATCCCTAGAACCGCTTCTCAATAACCTCTTCAAAACTTACGGACCAATCGTAACCCTACACATCGGCTCTTGCCCCGCCATTTTCATCAATGATCGATCCATTGCGCACAAAGCCCTCGTCGAGCATGGCGCTATCTTTTCCGATCGATTACCCCATCCTCCTGCTACCAGATTCTTAAGCAGTAATCAGCATAGTATTTCTTCCGCTGGTTACGGTCCTTTGTGGCGGCTTTTTCGTAGGAACCTCATGTCCGAAATTCTTCATACATCGCGAGTGAAGATTTATGGAGAAGGTCGCGATTGGGTGCTTGATGTGCTGATTAAGGACCTTTCTGAAAAGTCGAAGAATTCAGAAGATGGCGCTGTTGTCGTGAAAGATAGCATTCAATTTGCTATGTTTTGTTTGTTGGTACTCATGTGTTTTGGGGAGAAGCTCGATGAAGAAGGGATTAGGCAAATTGAGAAGGCACAAAGAGACTTTCTGTTATATGTGAATAAGCTTAGGGATTTTGGTTTTTTTCCTATGATAGAGAACTATGTATTTTACAATAGATGGAAAACTGCGATTGATTTGAGAAGAAAACAGAATGGTGTGTTGATGCCTTTGATTAATGCAAGGAGAGAGCACAAATTGAAGCGGAAGGAAAGTGAAGAAAGATTTGTTTACTCTTATTTAGATTCTCTTATCGATATTAAATTACCAGATGAAGGGGATAGAAGTTTAACTGAAGATGAGATGGTAAGCCTTTCTTCTGAGTTTTTGGCCGCAGGGGCTGATACAACTGCAACTGGTCTACAGTGGATCATGGCAGAGCTTGTGAAAAATCAACATGTACAAAAGAAGCTAGTCGAGGAGATAGAGAGGGTGATTGGGCATGGAGGGCGAGTGAAGGAAGAGGAACTGAGCAAAATACCTTACATAAAAGCCGTTGTTTTAGAGGGATTGAGAAGGCATCCGCCTTTTCATTTTTTGTTACCACATGCGGTAAGTAAGGAAATCGAAATCGAAGGGTATGTCATACCAAAGAATGCAGCTATTAATATTATGGTTGCAGAAATGGGGTGGGATGAGAAAACATGGGATGACCCAATGGAGTTCAAACCGGAGAGATTTTTGAATGGAGGAGAAAGCGAAGGAGTGGATATCACTGGAAGCAGAGAGATCAAGATGATGCCTTTCGGAGCTGGAAGAAGAATTTGTCCTGGACTTGGGCTTGCTATATTGCACCTTGAATTTTTCGTAGCCAACTTGGTTAGAGAGTTCGAGTGGAAGTGTGTCGAAGGAGAAGAAGTTGATATGTCGGAGATACCCGAGTTCACTGTTGTCATGAAACATCCACTGCGCGCTCGCTTGATTCCAAGGACTATGAGATAGAGACTCTTATATTCGGTATATTTGAAAACCTGAAGTAGCTTTCGTTTCTCATATGTATTTAAGTATTGTTACAGCACTTCCAGCTAGGAAAAATAATAATAAATTAAAAAGATTACTAAACGGGAAGGAGTTTCTCGTTGTTGTTTTTTTTCTGCTTAAAGGGCCCTAAACGTGATGAGTTTGCACTCTTCCTCCTTTCTCACGTTCTAATCCGCATTGCTGCAGCGCGAGGGAAGAAGTAATAGTGTGAATTCTCTCCACTTTCAACCAAAATCACACTGCTGGAAGTGCTTTTACTGTGTTTTAAACGTTTTGTCTGTTGGATGTTTTCCATTACTCACAAAATAGCATGAATAATAATTAAGGTCGAGCATTATCTATTTGTTTAGTGAATAAAGTTGATTTTGACTTTCCGATTACCGTTTTATTGTCTTCTTCTTTATTTTCAATTTTTTCCTAATTTTTTAATGCTAGCAACTGCAAGCTGTGATTGATTTTGAATTTTGCTTGAAGGCATTTATTTTTACTTTCTATGCTACGAAGTTTGAAATTTAGAAGGCACACTCAAATTAAGGGTGGGTTTGCGATAAGCGAAAGCAGGTTATTTAAACGTGAATTTTAGCAGAATATTTAACTAAATGGAGAATGCGTTTGCAGTTTTAAATGGATCATTTTTTTATTTAATTAATTTATGTTTAAAACAAAACAGTACCATTAAAGCAAAACAATATCGTTAAAACAGAATAATACAATAAATCAAACAAAACAGTCCACTAAATAATAATAATAATATAGATTTTGATAAAATACAAAAATACAACATAATAGGGTCGACGACGGAAATTTCTCATTTGATAACTTAGATAATCAAGAATGTCTTCGTCATATAGTATCTCCACCATATCCAAGACTGATGGATCGATGCTAAAAATCTCTATAATCTCCCATCACTCAATGTCAATAACGGCAGACACAACAGAAAAGCTACGCATCAGCGCGTCTGTGAAACGCTTCGTTCGAACTAATGGACGTTCGGTAGTACGTTTGCTAGAAGTTTCATGCGACCTTTGTATGCATCTAGACTGAACTGGTGGTGGACTACCTTCACTTAGAATATCATGATACATACTTGTATGCGTCAAATCATCATCAGATCGCTCATTAAATTCTCTATGAATAGCGGTTAAAAATCTTCCCGCACCTTTGAGATTTAAATGGTTGACACAGATTTCTATGAACAACCACGGTCCAGGTAGTGATGGGCGTGGATGAAAATCCAATAATACCAGATGCAGAGAAGTGTCATTTAACTGGAAAAAATAAACCAAAAAATTACAAAAAAGATATATGTGGTACGTACAAATATTTAAAATATTTTGACAGAGAAAATTACTAGAAATGAGCTCAAATCGACCGAGGAAAAAAACAGAGAATGAAGAGAAGACAAATGAATTTGATGAAGAAATGAAGGAGAGAGGGATGAATTTATGGGGGGAGGCGAATTTTAGCCGTTGGGGACCGACGCGCGCGACAAGTCGATCCCCAACGGCTGAAATTTAGCCGTTCGTTGCCGGCTCCGACGCATCAGACGCGTCGAGCCGGTATGCATCGGAGCCGGTAACAGTCCAATTTGTGCTGCAAACTACACCTTTAAGTTTCAAAATTCAAACATGCTTGCTCCAATGTCAATCACCCAAAACTCAAATTTTATCCTGCTATTTGCATCTTCTCATTATTTTTTTCAATTTACCTTTATTTTAAAGCCTCTCACACAAATAACCATATTTGTGAAGTGATTATATATGTAACATGTTTTAAGATAGTGTATACGTTTTTTTTCTTAAGGAATACTGGACGGTACTTGAAATGGCATCGGAGAACAGCATTTCACACATTGTCTACTCGTTTTAAGACTCAAAATAGAACCAGCACTTCTGCTGAAACACATGTTAATTTCTCCACCAGAAGACAAGTCTGTTTCTGCTAATGGTGACACTGCCATGCAGCAATCAAGATGGCAGTGATCAATATCAGCTTCTGCTGAAACACATGTTGCTCCATTAGAAGACAAATCTACTAATGACATTCCCAAAGCTAAATTAGATGAAGAAAAGAAACCGAAAGAAGTCGAAGAAATGCCAAAAGGAGTTGCCCAATGACCCAAAGCCAGTGTTTTAAAGACCCAAGACAATCTCGTTTCGACCATGGTTAACTTACAACTTTGAGGCGCTACGGATATGAAAATAAAATAATCTTGCGCGTGCGTGAATCAGCGGTCTAACCTCAAAACCTTGGAAAAACCCCTCTAAATCTACCTCTTTGAACCTTACGGTTCTTCAAATTTGATGAAAAGTTTCTGTTTCACTCTTCAGTTTTTCACGTAATCAATTTGACAAATAATCAACGTGCATTATTACTGTGTGTTTTACGGATCATTGTTGAGCTGAACTTCTTTCATATTTATGAATGAGAAAATTTACAATTTTGAACTAACGAATTATTATAAAATTATTCCAACTAATATTTGTCATTATTTGTTCGAAACTAATTGTTTTAAAGTAAAATGTAATAAATGTAATTAGTTATCTTTTAACATTAATTGATATAATTTTACATATGAATTGGAAAACCAAAAAAAAATTTGATCAGCACGGTTCAACCACTAGAATCTTTGATCTTTCACCTTTTCCTACGTGGTATTTTTGAAGTACAGAAGCATAGAAAAATGCGACGCTATTTTTCAGCATATTGCTTTGTAGTTCATTTGCCAGCAATCGTGCATTGAGGGAGCATTGACTTACTCGAGAAGCAATTGAATGGGTCATTGTTGAAACTGAATCTCAATTTTTGCAGTCATTGGTTGCGACTGTTGAAGTGATAGGCTGTGTGGTTGTCCACTACCAGCTGTAATTGAATCTCAATTATCGAAGATCCAGCTGCACAGAGGGAAATCATCAATGTTGCTAAGAAAATCATGACTTCTCCATTACCAGTCTATTCAAAGACTGAGGTCAGAAAGAAGAAAGAATTGGCTAAGAACATACAATGTGTTTTGGAATACAACCCCAATCCTACGTGCACAACGATGGAAGAGCTTGCCGATGCTGTTAAGGTTGCTATGGTGTCAAAGGGGCAAAATCTGTGGGCGTCTGACCAAATAATTTACATAAAAAGTAATGCAGGGAGGTATTCTTTTGCCTTCGTCAAATGTAAGCATTTTTTCCATTCTTCCAAGGAAATGTGCAGATATTCTAAAGATCCTCCTGAATTTGTCTATGGTTCTTGAAACTCTACGTTGGAAACTTCCCACTCATTTAACTTGGTTTCTCTCTTTGATTTGAAAAAGGAACTCCCAGTTATTGAAGGGCATCCCACCATTTGGGCTTTTAATTTCAACAGAGATATCATACTGTAGTCTAACTTCCTAAGGGGTGAGCAGAAGTCTGTTACCTGGGTTTCATTTATGGGCATGTACTATTTCAGATACTTGGATCGTTAGGGACAAAAATAAATTTCCTGAAACAATGGACAAGTTTAGGGAAACAGCGATTTCCTTGTTTGGTGATGTAAATGGTGTAAATAAGATGGCCAAATTCTAAACATAGAGGGTCATGTTTATGAAGTAGAAGAACGACTTGCAATTGTTCGTGTTGAAGGGAGCGGGAAAAAAAATGCAGGGTTCGACAGTAACTTGACCATGCAAGTTTTTATGAGTTCAAAGACACTATCTGGTGTTTGGTATGGCATAAAGAAGATCGTAGGGATATTTTGCGACATTTCTTATAAGGTTACAGAAGACGGTGTTACCATGGCAAAAAGCACCGCATGTAAAGACAGAGGGAAGCACCTGGGAACTAGTCCTGTGAGACAAGTTGCTAATACAACTAATGATGTTGCTAGTGATGGTATACAATTGGTGCAACTGTTCTTGCTAGGAAACTATCGAAGCAGCAGATGACAGAATGAACCAGGATTATCTCTGAGGCACGCCGATCAGACGTTGTCTTCAAGAAGTTGATCGCCCCCACTACAAAGTAGATTGCCGAAGGGTTTGACGGCGGCACTTCTCCAGGATACAACAAAGATTAGTTTTCGCAGTTAGCAATGGACTGCAAAAACGTGGAGTAGTATATTTCTGAAGAACAAAGAAGGGAAGAGATCGAAAAGAAAAAGTAATCTGTTTGGGCGTAGAAGCAGGTTTAATTAGAGGCTGAGAAGGCATTTCGAAGAAACATAACGTTTTGAACGGGCGCATCCTTTAAAAATCAAAAATCACGACAGTTGGCCAACAGTCGAACCAAATCCGTTTTAATCACGTACGCGCTACGTGCCCCAAGTGTCATCTTTAACCTTTTAATATGATCTTATATATATAGGCCCAAGCCCATATGTGCATATCCTTTAGCCCAATTCTTTTCATTACACAATCTTATATCAACAACTCTTAATATATAAGTAGGAGTTGTTTATGATATTTGCCAATGTGGGACAAATAATATTTCAATCTTCCCAATAATCCCCCACTAGATTGTAATATTATACTTATGCATCCACGAAAGTACCTTTCAGTTTAAACTTTCGTGTTAGTTTAAATATCTAAACCTTAACAGAATTTTTGGTGGCTGATAACTTAAACCAAAATCCTATTTGTTAGAGGCGAGATATCTAAACACATAAGTATGTATTTCTTCTAGAAATATATCTTATGATCCTAATTGATCTTTAACATCCCCCTGGTATTCGTGAACATAAGATTAACTTCTAATCTTATTGAAACTTTGTTTCTTATGTTCATATAGATATCAGTTCTAATCCGTCCTTGTTACTGTGGACAAACAGATATCTCTTAACGTAACATATAAACATTTAATAATCAATGTTTATCAATTACCTAACTGCAACTTGTTATTGCCCTTTAAACCTTAGGCTAAGTGACATAAGGTTGGGTTCCTATTGCAGGTAATCAGAAAGGTTTTAGACTCATCCCCCAACTAGTTGTTTTAATCATTTCTCTAGGTAATCCTTTAGTTAATGGGTCTGCCAAGTTTTTCTTGGATCTAACATATATTATGGTAATAACTCCATTCATAATTAATTCCCTGACATATGCATGTCTCAAGCTTATATGTCTAGACTTTCCATTATAAATTTTATTATAGGCTCTAGACATAGTAGCTTCACTGTCACAATATACAGAAATGGCTGATGATGGTTGTGGCCACAACTCTATTTCCTTTAACAGATTCCTTAGCCATTCTGCTTCCGAAGCCAATGCATCCAAAGCAATAAATTCCGCTTCCATTGTAGAATGTGTGATAACATTTTGTTTCTTGAAAGCCCATGATATAGCACCGCCTCCAAGAGTGAAAATCCATCCAGTGGTTCCTTTATTATCATTTTCAGGGGTTGCACTACTTGCATCTGAATATCCTTCTAGAACTGCTGGAAAGTTTCCATAGTGGAGTCCTAACTTAATTGTTCTTTTAACATAACCTAGGACCCTACCTACTGCTTTCCAGTGCACAAATCCAGGATTACTTGTGTACCTTGATAACTTACACACGGCATAAGAAATATCAGGACGTGTGCAATGCATGGCATACATGAGACTTCCAATTACACTTGCGTATTCTAGTTGAGCAATAGCTCTTTCTGAGTTTTCAAATATTTTAACAGAAGAGTCATAGGGGCTACTTGCTTCTATAATATTTAAATGTTTATACTTGAAAATTAAATTTTCAATGTAATGAGATTGGCATAATGCATAACCCCCATCGTATTTCTTTACTTTAATGCCTAGAATTGTGTCAACTTCGTTTAAATCTTTCATCTTGAAACACGATGTTAAATATTTCTTCGTCTCATTTATGCCTTCCATATTAGTTCCAAATATAAGCATATCATCCACATATAGACAAATTATGACACCATAACGTTCTGTGAATTTTGAATAAATGCACTTGTCGGTATTGTTATGCTTGAAGCCATTCGACAAAATTACAGAATCAAATTTCTCATGCCATTGTTTTGGTGCTTGTTTTAGCCCATATAAAGACTTAATTAATTTACAGACTTTATTTTCATTTCCAGTCATGACAAAACCTTCAGGTTGTTCCATGTATACTTCCTCATCTAAATCACCATTAAGGAAAGCGGTCTTGACATCCATTTGATGCACATGTAGCCCATGAATAGATGAAAGGGCAAAAAGTGTTCTTATTGATGCCAATCTAGCTACTGGAGCATATGTATCGAAATAATCTATGCCTTCTTTTTGTTTGAAACCTTTGGCTACTAGCCTTGCTTTGAAAGTTTGAATGGACTCATCAGTATTATATTTTCTTCGAAATACCCACTTACAACCAATTGGTTTAGATCCAGGAGGCAAATCCGCTAGAACCCAAGTATTGTTAGCAAAAATTGAGTCCATTTCATCTTGTATTGCTTCCTTCCAGAAAGCAACATCTCTTGAGGTCATTGCTTCCTTAAAAGTTTTAGGATCCTCTTCATTATTCAAAATGTAAACTGTATCATTTACAATTTCAGTTCTATTTCCATTTACAAGATGAATCACATCATCAGGTGCTACAAAATCAGGATCTAATCCTTTGCTTTTCCTTGTTCTTTTGCTTCTTCTTGGTTCTTCAGGTATATTCGTATTCTTTCTTTTATCAGAAGAAGTATTCATGTTATTTTCTTTTTCAGTATCATTGATAACTTGTGTAGGATATGAAATATGTGTGGAATCACATATAAATTTATTTTCAATGAATTCGACATCTCTTGATTCCACGATCACATTAGATTTGAGATCTAATAATCTATATGCTTTTGAATGTTCAGCATACCCTACAAATATACTTTTCAGAGCCCTTGGTCCAAGTTTAACTCTTTTTGGATCTATGATTCGATAAAAGGCTAAACATCCCCAAACTTTAAGATATTTCAAGCTCGGTTGCCTGCCTTTCCACAATTCATACGGGGAAATCTTGGTCTTCTTTGATGGGATTCTATTATGCAAATGACATGCTGTCAGAAGTGCTTCTCCCCATAAATTTATATTTTGTTTAGTATTCAAAATCATGGCATTAGTCATTTCCACTAATGTTCTATTTTTTCTTTCTGCCAAACCATTTTGTTGTGGGGTGTAAGGTGCTGTCGATTGGTGGATTATGCCATTTTCTTCACAAAATGATGAAAATTCATTTGAAAAATATTCTCCACCTCTGTCTATTCGCAACACCTTTATTTTCTTTTCCTTTTGATTTTCAACACTAATTTTGAAACGTTTAAACATTTCAAATGCTTGATCTTTTGATCTCATCAAATAAACATGTGTGTATCTAGAGTAATCATCTATAAATGTGATGAAATATCGATTGCCCCCTCTAGTCAACACACCATTTAATTCACATATATCCGAATGAATTAGTTCGAGTAGTTGAGTATTTCTTTCAGATTTTGGAAATGGCTTTTTACACATCTTTGCTTCTCGCACTTAGATTGTTTTATAAGATCACAAGAAATCAACCCTTCTTTAGACATATATTGCAAAGATTTAAAATTTAAGTGAGCCAATCTATTATGCCGTAAATGAAATGAGTCAACAGTATAAGCAAACTCGTTCATTTTATTAATACTTAGTTTATACATTCCATTACATGCATAGCCTTTTCCAACAAACTTCCCTCCTTTAGACGTAATCAGACTGTTACCATCAAGAACGCATTTAACACCCTTATTACAAAGAAGATATGCAGAAACTAAGTTCTTTCTAACATCCGGAACATGCAAGACATTCTGGTGAATTAGTTTCTTTCCCAAAGTGAACTCCAATTCAACTGTCCCTTTTCCGATAACAACAGATGTATTGTGATTTCCCATAATCACCTTGTTGTCATCAGAAACCTTTTCATAGAACTTAAACATGGACTGGATATTACAGACATGAATAGTGGCACCAGAATCATACCACCAATCCATCTCTTATGAAGTATCAGCCATGTTTAACTCCATTGTCGTGTCAGTATCCAACTTGGTTATCATTGCAATGATTTCAGATTCATTCTGTTCAACCATGTTGGCGGAGTTTTTGTTCTTTTTTCCTTTTTGCTCGGTTTTCTGTCTTTTGTAAAACCTGCTATCACGTTTAAAATGTCCTGGTTTTCCACAGAAATAGCAATCTCCCTTAGATTGTTTTATAAGATAACAGGAAATCAACCCTTCTTTAGACATATATTGCAAAGATTTAAAATTTAAGTGAGCCAATCTATTATGCCATAAATGAAATGAGTCAACAGTATAAGCAAACTCGTTCATTTTATTAATACTTAGTTTATACATTCCATTACAAGCATAGCCTTTTCCAACAAACTTCCCTCCTTTAGACATAATCAGACTGTTACCATCAAGAACGCATTTAACACCCTTATTACAAAGAAGATATGCAGAAACTAAGTTCTTTCTAACATCCGGAACATGCAAGACATTCTGGAGAATTAGTTTCTTTCCCGAAGTGAACTCCAATTCAACTGTCCCATTTCCGACAACAACGGATGTATTGTGATTTCCCATAATCACCTTGTTGTCATCAGAAACCTTTTCATAGAACTTAAACATGGACTGGTTATTACAGACATGAATAGTGGCACCAGAATCATACCACCAATCCATCTATTTTGAAGTATCAGCCATGTTTAACTCCATTGTCGTGTCAGTATCCAACTTGGTTATCATTGCAATGATTTCAGATTCATTCTGTTCAACCATGTTGGCGGAGTTTGCGTTCTATTTTCCTTTTTGCTCGGTTTTCTGTCTTTTGTAAAACCTGCAATCACGTTTAAAATGTCCTGGTTTTCCACAGAAATAGCAGTCTCCCTTCCCTTTGGCTTTGTTTTGATGGTTGTTTCCGCCGTCTCTCTTTCTTTTTCCAGATTCCTTATGCCCCTTGTCATTATCGACAATATTCACATCAGATTCAAAAACTTTCTTCTCACGAATTCTAGTTTCCTCTTCGATACGAAGATTTTTCTGAATCTGCTCCATTGAGAAGTCTTCTGACGAGTGCATAAGTTTCTTTCTGTAATCACTCCAACTTTGCGGGAGTTTAGCCATGACAGCCCCAACCTGTAATGCTTCAGGGATGCTTATTTTGACATCCTTCAGTTTGTTGAAAATAACTTGTAGTTCGTGTACTTGATCAAGAATAGAAGCATTGTCAAGCATTTTATATTCAAAAAATTCGAAAATCAGAAACTTATCTTCTCCTTGTTTTGCGTTGTTGTACTTTGATTCCAGAATTGCCCAGATTTCCCTTGGTGACTTGACAGAAGTAAAAAGATCATATAGGCGATCAGATAATGTATTGAGTATGTGCCCTCTGCAAACCACTTCATCTTCCTCTCGTTTTTTGCGTTTCTCAATCAGTTCCTGACTGTCTTTGTCGGTAGGTGGAGGTATTGGTTGCAGTTTTGGATCAAGGACGTATGCAATTTTGAGGGTAGTAAGTAAGAACATTATCTTATCTTGCCACCGTGTATAGTTAGTGCCATCGAAGCGATCAAGTTTTGTAAACTCCTGATTCATGATTTTGTATGTCGATTCAGAGGCCTTCGCTGTCGCCATTATCAACTTCTTGAAATTGCTAGGAAACTATCGAAGCAACAGATGACAGAATGAACCAGGATTATCTCTGAGGCACGCCGATCAGACGTTGTCTTCAAGAAGTTGATCGCCCCCACTACAAAGTAGATTGCCGAAGGGTTTGACGGCAGCACTTCTCCAGGATACAAGAAAGATTAGTTTTCGCAGTTAGCAATGGACTGCAAAAACCTGGAGTAGTATATTTCTGAAGAACAGAGAAGGAAAGAGATCGAAAAGAAAAAGTAATCTGTTTGGGCGTAGAAGCAGGTTTAAATAGAGGCTGAGAAGGCATTTCGAAGGGACACAACGTTTTGAACGGGCGCATCCTTTAAAAATCAAAAATCACGACAGTTGGCCAACAGTCGAACCCGATCCGTTTTAATCACGTACGCGCCACATGCCCTAAGTGCCATCTTTGACCTTTTAATATGATCTTTTATATATAGGCCCAAGCCCATATGTGCATATCCTTTAGCCCAATTCTTTTCATTTCACAATCTTATAACAACAACTCTTAATATATAAGTAGGAGTTGTTTATGATATTTGCCAATGTGGGACAAATAATATTTCAATCTTCCCAATAATCCCCCACTAGATTGTAATATTATACTTATGCATCCACGAAAGTACCTTTAAGTTTAAACTTTCGTGTTAGTTTAAATATCTAAACCATAACAAAAATTTTGGTGGCTGATGGCTTAAACCAAAATCATATTTGTTAGAGGCGAGATATCTAAACACATAAGTATGTATTTCTTCTAGAAATATATCTTATGATCCTAATTGATCTTCAACATCCCCCTGGTATTCGTGAACATAAGATTAACTTCTAATCTTATTGAAACTTTGTTTCTTATATTCATATAGATATCAGTTCTAATCCGTCCTTGTTACTGTGGAAAAACAGATATCTCTTAACGTAACATATAAACATTTAATAATCAATGTTTATCAATTACCTAACTGCAACTTGTTATTACCCTTTAAACCTTAGGCTAAGTGACATAAGGTTGGGTTCCTATTGCAGGTAATCAGAAAGGTTTTAGACCCATCCCCCAACTAGTTGTTTTAATCATTTCTCTAGGTAATCCTAGTTAATGGGTCTGCCAAGTTTTTCTTGGATCTAACATATATTATGGTAATAACTCCATTCATAATTAATTCCCTGACATATGCATGTCTCAAGCTTATATGTCTAGACTTTCCATTATAAATTTTATTATAGGCTCTAGACATAGTAGCTTCACTGTCACAATATACAGAAATGGCTGATGATGGTTGTGGCCACAACTCTATTTCCGTTAACAGATTCCTTAGCCATTCTGCTTCCGAAGCCAATGCATCCAAAGCAATAAATTCCGCTTCCATTGTAGAATGTGTGATAACAGTTTGTTTCTTGGAAGCCCATGATATAGCACCGCCTCCAAGAGTGAAAATCCATCCAGTCGTTCCTTTATTATCATTTTCAGGGGTTGCACCACTTGCATCTGAATATCCTTCTAGAACTGCTGGAAAGTTTCCATAGTGGAGTCCTAACTTAATTGTTCTTTTAAGATAACCTAGGACCCTACCTACTGCTTTCCAGTGCACAAATCCAGGATTAATTGTGTACCTTGATAACTTACACACGGCATAAGAAATATCAGGACGTGTGCAATGCATGGCATACATGAGACTTCCAATGACACTTGCGTATTCTAGTTGAGCAATAGCTCTTTCTGAGTTTTCAAATATTTTAACAGAAGAGTCATAAGGGCTACTTGCTTCTTTAATATTTAAATGTTTATACTTGAAAATTAAATTTTCAATGTAATGATATTGGCATAATGCATAACCCACATCGTATTTCTTTACTTTAATGCCTAGAATAGTGTCAACTTCGTTTAAATCTTTCATCTTGAAAAACGATGTTAAATATTTCTTCGTCTCACTTATGCTTTCCATATTAGTTCCAAATATAAGCATATCATCCACATATAGACAAATTATGACACCATAACGTTCTGTGAATTTTGAATAAATGCACTTGTCGGCATTGTTATGCTTGAAGCCATTCGACAAAATTACAGAATCAAATTTCTCATGCCATTGTTTTGGTGCTTGTTTTAGCCCATATAAAGACTTAATTAATTTACAGACTTTATTTTCATTTCCACTCATGACAAAACCTTCAGGTTGTTCCATGTATACTTCCTCATCTAAATCACCATTAAGGAAAGCGGTCTTGACATCCATTTGATGCACATGTAGCCCATGAATAGATGCAAGGGCAAAAAGTGTTCTTATTGATGCCAGTCTAGCTACTGGAGCATATGTATCGAAATAATCTATGCCTTCTTTTTGTTTGAAACCTTTGGCTACTAGCCTTGCTTTGAAAGTTTGAATGGACCCATCAGTATTATATTTTCTTCGAAATACCCGCTTATAACCAATTGGTTTATATCCAGGAGGCAAATCCGCTAGAACCCAAGTATTGTTAGCAATAATTGAGTCCATTTCATCTTGTATTGCTTCCTTCCAGAAAGCAACATCTCTTGAGGTCATTGCTTCCTTAAAAGTTTTAGGATCCTCTTCATTATTCAAAATGTAAACTGTATCATTTACAATTTCAGTTCTATTTCCATTTACAAGATGAATCACATCATCAGGTGCTACAAAATCAGGATCTAATCCTTTGCTTTTCCTTGTTCTTTTGCTTCTTCTTGGTTCTTCAGGTATTGTAATGGCGGGATTTTCGACCCAGAAAATCAACATAAAAACACACTGTTGACTATTCAAGCATCGAAAAATAACGGGACATTAATAGAAGAATTTAGAGGGTGAGAAAGAAAAGATAGAACTAATAGAATAGAAGAAGAAGAAGATCACAACTGAACAGAATCAGAGTAACACGAAACTCGCAGCGGAACAAAATAAGATGTATTATATAACATAACTTTGAATACAAAACTGTATTGTATATACATACCATTATCAGAGTACAATACATCATATCACAACGGAAATAACTCTACATAACTAATGGTGAAGCTTCCTGCTTTTGAGCTCCTCCAAGTGAATCTGCAAAGCCTGAAACACTTGACTTCCCATGCAAATTTAGGCACCCAAGAGTTTAGGGAAAACAAACAAAATAAACTCTGGGTCAGTCATGGGACTGGTGTGAGTAAATTCCAACCATACTGTTTTACTTTGAAAATCCTTTTCAAAACAAGAAGATAATAGTAAGACCAGCCCACACATAAACATGGACGGTTTTTACCTTACTATAACCCGAAATATTCTTGATATCAAAACCCAGTGATATTATGATAATGTCTAACCAAATAATTATACAAGTAGTAGAACACTTGCATCTCACGCTCCACATATATATAGTATAAAATCATAAATCGCAGGGCGCTTATCGGAGAATGGTTTTCAACAGACAAGGTATGGGAGCACCTTCTGAATAGTGTACTCTAGAGGGGATACACTCAGGGTTCAACAAGAACGTCTTGCAACCCGGCCACACATGACCGCTCACTCATTTAGCTTGAGTGTCGCGAATATATTGCCACCACGGTTGTAGGCCATCCAACCGTCATCCGAAGATACAGGATCGAAAAGAAGTATAAATATGAATTTTCTCTAGATCGGTGACAATACACCCTGCTTGGGGATGACCCAACTAGCCATGCTGCCTAGCCCAACTTCTGTCATTCCTGGTTGTGAGGCTAGAGGCTACGTCTATCTTCAGAACATCTGATCACCATTCACTTTGAATGTCACATCGTTAAATCCGTAATCACACATCGATTACACAAATGCACACTGGGTGTAGAATAAAGAGAAATTATCTTCTCCCCACCAACTTGGTATATTCGTAAAATCAACGGCATGACCGTTGGAAATACTCTGTCAGACACTCGTCCATACAAGTTGTCCTGGGACTGGACAAACAAAAACACACCATTCTGTAACTGGTCGATCCTTGCATTTAACTCCGTCTTCAATTATCTTCAGCATATCTAATTCGCAACGATTATGCCTATACGGAGTGGTTTCCGGATAATATATCCAACCGGTCTCTCCGTATTGACAACGATGGTCAAAATACTTCGATAGTCGGTTATTTAACCATCGAAGTAAAAACAAACATCCATTCTAATGTATAACTAAACACCACCCAACCACGGGCACTTTTATTTGACATTCGTTTTATTTTTCGAATTCCCATATCTTACTAGATATTTCTCAAATCCCGTTTAGCCTTTTCATACTTCTTGGAAAACATTTCCAGTTATTATAAACTCTTATTCTTTCATGTTCCAGAAACATATGTTATTAACGTTCGAAACATTTTCATTCTTTTCACATTCCTTGGTTTCTACACTTGGATCGTATACCCTATCTTCATTGGAAAATATCTCCAATTTCATTATAAATATTTTAATCGGCCAACCGTTTACTTTTAAAACATAATTCACTTTAAAATGTGAATACCATTCCTGTTATAGAAATCTGAATACCTTTATCAATTAACTCTTTATTCAAGTAATACTTATTTCGTTTAACGAAACCTCTTTCATACTTTATATTCCCAATACACTTTATAAACTCTGTTTTCTAGGACAACTTCTTATCAAATCGATATCAACTTTATAACTAAATACGGACTCCTATCCTATTAACATTTATTTTTTTAAACTAAATGTTAATTATTCTATCAGATTATAATCCCTAAAAATAGTTTACTTTTAATACATTCGACATCGTCGAATTCTAATTACAAATCCTAACGGTTTAATTCAAATCACATTTCGAACATCGAAATGCTGTCATCAGTTTCTAATACGATTCCCCAATTTCTTTTTCTAAAACTGGTTCTTATATTTTTCTTACGACATCGTTATTTATCACTTTCGAATAAGTGGATTTCAACTAAACTGTGGCATTTTCTAGGAAGTGCTGCTATATATAAAAGTCACGCTTAGGTCTAATCAACAGCAGTAAATTTGCCGCTATGGTGCTAAACTTGTCATATGCTGAAATTTTTCCTTATAACTAATCTCAACATTACAGTCACACTTACCTTATCAACAGCGTTATTTTATTGCTATAGTTCAACTTGTCATACGCTGTAATATTATTTGTTACAACTAATCTTGACATAACAGTCACACTTAAGCCTAATCAACATTGTTTATTTTATCGCTATAGTTCTAAGACTTGCATACGCTGCCATATTCCTTTATACTAATCTTGACATCTATTTCCGTCACAAAAATCTTGACATCTCTTTCCATTACAAACTGATATCGTTCCTCGGTAATAGTGAAGCCGTTCAAGTTGGGGTATTCTATTTACCTCTCAGACCTTGATCGACAACGTTCTTACCTTAGAACCGATACAAGTCTGCACTCTAATTCCTTATTACTTATAATATCTATCCGATCGTATTTTCATGTTTATGTTTATTATGATTTTATAACACCACATCCTTACTTTGAAATCTCTGGTGTTTATGATTATTTATATTTCGCTTTCTCCATCCCACAGTTCTATTTATAACTTCTTAAATTAAAAAGGTTATTAAATATCATCAATTTATTTCCAAACTGTTTTTCATTGGATAAATCTAAAAATCTTCTCCAAATTACAGTTGATTACATCAACTTCATTTCATCAGTAAATTCGTTAACTGATCTTAATTACTTCTCATTAGATTAATATAATTAATCTAATAATATTTCTAAATTTGTTTATCTTAAATATAATTATCCAAATATTAAATCATCAGAAAATCTCTGCTTTATTAAATGTCAACAATCGTTTTTATTTATTTTATAAAAACGAATTCTAAAATACCGGTTTATAAGAGAACTTCTATTATAAATTTAAAACTTTACTTTAATTATAAAAATATAATTTTTATAATTACCCTCGTTGATTTGCCTGTCGGCCAATCCACTCTTTAACAAAATGATGGTTTTACGGTCGACGGTCACCACTTTCTAAATCGATATCATTTATTTATTTATCGAAACTGATATTGAATTTCCATTCAACATCAAATATTCTCATGGGGGTTTAAATATAATTCGGGTTCAATCAGTGCATACAAAACAACAGTATATATAATTATCAAGGAATCCGGTCGGATTCCTCCAACCGGTTTCCGCATCAAAAGATGTCAGTCAACACAATTTACACTAACTCTATACTAGGGGATATTTTAAACGATGGAATCAGTGTCCAACCGATGGTGTGTACATATGTAACGGTATATAATATTCAACCAAATTAACTGTAATCACCTAATCGACCATCACACAGCATTCAAACAACATTAAAATATAATTAAAATATTTTAAAATAAATCAGAGTCAGTGATTTTACTCACCTTGGCGCGTTAACCGTTAAATAACGATTTGCGTTAACTCTAATCAAAGCATCTTTACTTTAGAGCGCTCGTCGTACGGTCTGGATGCTTCTCGGTTCGTTCCTCATTTCCATACAGTCCAGGCTGCTTACATCGTCTGTTTTCCACAGTGTCCATTTTCACTCGTCATCCGTTGTCTCTTCACTTTGTAACTTCTTACGTTTCTCTTCGTACAACTTTTGATGAGACAACGCCATCAACTTCTGTTTTATAAATTCCGGTGTCCCCTCACGTTAATTTCACCTCCCGTTCACCTTTATCATCTTCTGCTTCATATTATTTAGGCGCAACCTCTTGTACACGTAATTCCATCCTTGCCGAGCTCATGCACGTACGCATTTCCTTGCACACCCTAAACTGGTTCAGCGCCAAGCCTTGCTCCTCCACTCGTTTATGGTTCCGCCATCATGAGTGCACTACAGCACCTATGTGCGTTCGTTTATGTGCCACATACACTTCCACGAACTTACCAAACAGTCTACTGCTATAGTCATGTACAGGCATAGTACTTGTTCCCATTTTATTCACCAATATCACAACTCAATCTCATGCTGCATCTGGAAGACCTCACGGTAGCAGTGCCCCCTTACCTCATACACGTTAAAACCCTGTTATGCATGGTTCCACAAAGAATACTATAACCATAACTTAACGCCTTTTGTATCCCTTCAATTTCTCTACCCAAAATAATAAAGCATTATCAAAACCTTGTTCGCTCTTCTTCTTTGAATAAGAAAGTGACCTGCTACTCTAAAACGTTCAAATGGCCAAACATTTAGCCATTTATATTTCACTGTTTTAAAAGCCTGCCACCATCCTGTTATCAAGCACCTTTCCACGCAAGTCTTCCTCCACTTAATCGGCCAACCGTTCCATCAACACTCGCCCTTCAACGTCCCCCCTTGACCTTGCAACAGCAGCAACATTCGATGAACTCAGCTCATCAAACTTCATACCCTTCTTCTCCAGTCTCCTGCGTCCCCCTTTCTTCACTTCATCATACGCCCTGCGCTCACAGCAACTCCATGCTGACCAACCAAGAACATCACATACCCATAAAACTTCACAAGCCTCCTGTCCCTCCTTGCTTATAATATACACTCAGCCCAATAATTAAAAGCAACGCGAGCTCCTCCAGTATTTAACATTCCATTAAAAACAGTATCAACACCTCACCTAAGTATTCTCGGTCCTTCCACTCCAACCGTGTCGATTAACGCGCCTGCACCATCTTCTTACCCTACGAAACAGACGCTCTAATATTCATTACGCACCCCAACAGTTTTACGCAAGCCACAACGTCCATCTCCTTCCATGGTCAATAGCTCCTTGCGTCTCCTTTACTTCAAAACAAGCTGCTAACGACTAAGCCAGTTCCCTCATTCGAGAACTGTCACTATGTTCAAGAGCTTACCCTTACTGAATACCCATACGAACCCCATACGAACTTATATATGTGCAGTTTGGAATTTATATGATTTTCTTTGGTTTGTCGGTGATTTCTTAAAGTGGCCATTTCATGTGCTGCTGTCCTACCACGTGATGAACCCAAACAAGTTTCCCTCAAAGCTCCTGTGCCCCCCTCCACGAGCTCTTCCATCTCATGCTATCAACCATGGAGTTCAACGATATTTGTTTTAGGGTGTTTTTGAGTGATTATTAAATAAATGAAGGAAGATCGAAAATTAAAAAGGAAGCTTTTGTTCAGTTTTTACTGAAAGAGGTGGGTAGGCACACTTTATATTGGCGAGCAAAAGAGGGATAAGAACTACCTCATTTCGCTGAGAGCATGCTGCTAATATGTAGGTTAGATTGCCTTAGGGTATGGTTCATTTAATGCTGATTTGGAAGCCTACTCTCATTAGCTGCATGGTACACCATGTTTTCTAAATAAATCCTCTTTTTCCCAGAAATGATATCAGCCGAGATTTGCTCCATATGTTGAGATTTGCATTTCGGATTTTCTGGGATTGGCTAATGTCTGAACGTGGTATTTCTGATTTTGTTCCATAGAACACAACATGGGATGGAAATAAGATATGGTACGGAAGTATTATTTAATAGAGTCAAGAAGCTTCTATCACTATCTTAGCTTGCAGAAATCATTGGCCGAGATTCATTTCATACTGCTTAGCAGCAGTGTTCCTAGGTTAGGTACGATTTCTTAGTAGTGAAGCATATGGAAAAATATGTTCTTTATATGTTTATTAAGAGCACCTCATTGCGTAAAAGTTCATCTCCATATATTGACCGTTATGGACAGAAATAAGAGTACAGTCGTGCTCTACGAGGTGCCACGATTCCGAAAATATAATAATACCGGTAGATTGACTCATATTTTGAAATCCCGAAATACCGATACAGGGTGCAAAATACTCCAAATAAAAAGTTGCATATTTAATTATTTAAAAATTACAGTAAAATTCTAAAAATTAAATTATCGCTGCGCCTCAAAAGAACCTTGTCCCGATTTGCACCCGATATCAAGTTATATACAAATAACCGTTACGGTCGATATATGCTTCTACAGCGACTTTTTGAATATTTGATTTGGACATATCTTGCAGTATATACGACGAAATCTCCATTTTCACCTCCGTTGGAAAGATACAGTTTAACAGATTTCAACGCTTCTTCTTTCGAATAAATCCAATTCAAAACGAGTCATGTACACTCAGTTGAAGTTCAGAACGTTAAATTACGAACTACAGGGTCGTTATGAGCTAGATTATATTTAATATATATTTTTATACGTTCAACTTCGTTTTAATTAATATATAAATCCACTTATATTACAAATTCAATAATTAAACTGATTTAAATATTCAAATACAAACCAACAAAAATGCGGGACGTTACAGACCTTCCCCCTTAAAATAATTTCATCCTCGAAATTGCTAAGATAGGGAAAATGCTACAATCTCTGTTATAACATGGTTAAAAATCTTTTTGGTTTACTTCATAATTCCAGTTTCCACTGAACTGATTATTTCCAATTAAAATTTTAATTCCTTATTATTTCGAATATTTTCAAAATTTCTGAAAATTTCCTAACAGCTTAAATTTTCAGAGAATCTCGCCAGCATCTACTCTGCACGGCTCACTCGGTACTACAACAACTTGCCACTCCGGGCCTTCTCCAATCCAAAAGAAAATCAAACAGCCAAACGGCTTTCCCAAACTGACTCATGAAAAATCTCATACTCGTATATAAACGTGTACCTTCTCTATTGGGCATTCAACTCTATCTCTGTCATCTGCTATCAAACCAGCATATCCAAGCATCCTTGGTTGATCTCCCATCAATCCGTTCTCAAACCATTCTTTTGCTTTTACTAAGCCAAATTTCTATTTCAACTCCGATTCCCCTCTCAGTTCTTAACCTTGTTAAGTTTTATTACGACATTCCATTTAATGATTTATTTCTCAAATCAGTTATCTCTATCTCTAATTCAAAATTCGATTCTTATTCTCCAAGAATCAATTCACTTTTAATAACTCGAATCTCCAATATTTTTCTTTTATAACTTTCATTCTGGATCTTTCCAAATTTAGTCCAGTTTTGTTATCTTTGTTTAAATTCCATTTTTACCATTCTAACTCCATAAGTTAAATTTTTATTTCAGAATTCAAATTCCTGGGGTTTTTATTTCAAATTAGTTTGAAATCATATATAATTCAAAACATTTGAATTTCTGACAACTTGTTTCTCAAACAATACAAAACAAAATCTTTGGTAGTAATCCGTCACTTACCAGCTCGAAAATGAACACCGACAATGTCGCGATCATCATCGGAATTTATTTTCCAACCATCGAAGTGAGTTCAATACTATATTGCTTTAAAAACTCATTTATAATCACTCTATTTTTGATTTTACTTCAAAATGTCTTTCATATCACTTGGAAAACAAATTTTCAAATCTCCCAGGATTTTAAAATTCCCTTATATTTAATTCAAATTCAAATTCAATTCTTTTCCAAGTTTCTAGAGTCTTAATTCAAATTCTGGTTTTAAATTCAGATTTAATTCATCTAATTTTTCATATTATACCTATATAATATTTCGGTTGGTTATTTATATAACCAACTCAATTATAATCCTGTTCGATCATAATAATGATCACATATCCAATATATTATATTAATATCAAGATATACACTTCGTTTTATATCAAAATATACTTTGGGTAAAATTATTTCATTTACCCTCTTTTCAAAACATACTGTGTCGAATTACTCTGTTCAAGAGTTTAGAAACACCTATCGACTTAGTTTGCATTACTGTTTCGACCAGAATTCATAAACTACTCGACTGACCAGTAAACACAATATAAAACAGTTTTTATTTTAATTACAAATACATTCACTCATATATGTACACTCAAACTCAATCTAGAGTATTACTAACTCCATTTCTATTGAGTCACGCCACAGAGCCAAGGTAATCACTTAACCCTATGCTCTGATACCATCTGTAATGGCGGGATTTTTGACCCAGAAAATCAACATAAAAACACACTGTTGACTATTCAAGCATCGAAAAATAACGGGACATTAATAGAAGAATTTAGAGGGTGAGAAAGAAAAGATAGAACTAATAGAATAGAAGAAGAAGAAGATCACAACTGAACAGAATCAGAGTAAAACGAAACTCGCAGCGGAACAAAATAAGATGTATTATATAACATAACTTTGAATACAAAACTGTATTGTATATACATACCATTATCAGAGTACAATACATCATATCACAGCGGAAATAACTCTACATAACTAATGGTGAAGCTTCCTGCTTTTGAGCTCCTCCAAGTGAATCTGCAAAGCCTGAAACACTTGACTGCCCGTACAAATTTAGGCACCCAAGAGTTTAGGGAAAACAAACAAAATAAACTCTGGGTCAGTCATGGGACTGGTGTGAGTAAATTCCAACCATACTGTTTTACTTTGAAAATCCT
The DNA here is from genome assembly GCA_030737875.1 of Allium sativum. Classification (NCBI taxonomy): domain Eukaryota; kingdom Viridiplantae; phylum Streptophyta; class Magnoliopsida; order Asparagales; family Amaryllidaceae; genus Allium; species Allium sativum. The sequence continues at coordinate 615,497,553 of CM060926.1, forward strand.
TTTCAAAACAAGAAGATAATAGTAAGACCAGCCCACACATAAACATGGACGGTTTTTACCTTACTATAACCCGAAATATTCTTGATATCAAAACCCAGTGATATTATGATAATGTCTAACCAAATAATTATACAAGTAGTAGAACGCTTGCATCTCACGCTCCACATATATATAGTATAAAATCATAAATCGCAGGGCGCTTATCGGAGAATGGTTTTCAACAGACAAGGTATGGGAGCACCTTCTGAATAGTGTACTCTAGAGGGGATACACTCAGGGTTCAACAAGAACGTCTTGCAACCCGGCCACACATGACCGCTCACTCATTTAGCTTGAGTGTCGCGAATATATTGCCACCACGGTTGTAGGCCATCCAACCGTCATCCGAAGATACAGGATCGAAAAGAAGTATAAATATGAATTTTCTCTAGATCGGTGACAATACACCCTGCTTGGGGATGACCCAACTAGCCATGCTGCCTAGCCCAACTTCTGTCATTCCTGGTTGTGAGGCTAGAGGCTACGTCTATCTTCAGAACATCTGATCACCATTCACTTTGAATGTCACATCGTCAAATCCGTAATCAGACATCGATTACACAAATGCACACTGGGTGTAGAATAAAGAGAAATTATCTTCTCCCCACCAACTTGGTATATTCGTAAAATCAACGGCATGACCGTTGGAAATACTCTGTCAGACACTCGTCCATACAAGTTGTCCTGGGACTGGACAAACAAAAACACACCATTCTGTAACTGGTCGATCCTTGCATTTAACTCCGTCTTCAATTATCTTCAGCATATCTAATTCGCAACGATTATGCCTATACGGAGTGGTTTCCGGATAATATATCCAACCGTCTCTCCGTATTGACAACGATGGTCAAAACACTTCGATAGTCGGTTATTTAACCATCGAAGTAAAAACAAACATCCATTCTAATGTATAACTAAACACCACCCAACCACGGGCACTTTTATTTGACATTCGTTTTATTTTTCGAATTCCCATATCTTACTAGATATTTCTCAAATCCCGTTTAGCCTTTTCATACTTCTTGGAAAACATTTCCAGTTATTATAAACTCTTATTCTTTCATGTTCCAGAAACATATGTTATTAACGTTCGAAACATTTTCATTCTTTTCACATTCCTTGGTTTCTACACTTGGATCGTATACCCTATCTTCATTGGAAAATATCTCCAATTTCATTATAAATATTTTAATCGGCCAACCGTTTACTTTTAAAACATAATTCACTTTAAAATGTGAATACCATTCCTGTTATAGAAATCTGAATACCTTTATCAATTAACTCTTTATTCAAGTAATACTTATTTCGTTTAACGAAACCTCTTTCATACTTTATATTCCCAATACACTTTATAAACTCTGTTTTCTAGGACAACTTCTTATCAAATCGATATCAACTTTATAACTAAATACGGACTCCTATCCTATTAACATTTATTTGTTTAAACTAAATGTTAATTATTCTATCAGATTATAATCCCTAAAAATAGTTTACTTTTAATACATTCGACATCGTCGAATTCTAGTTACAAATCCTAACGGTTTAATTCTAATCACATTTCGAACATCGAAATGCTGTCATCAGTTTCTAATACGATTCCCCAATTTCTTTTTCTAAAACTGGTTCTTATATTTTTCTTACGACATCGTTATTTATCACTTTCGAATAAGTGGATTTCAACTAAACTGTGGCATTTTCTAGGAAGTGCTGCTATATATAAAAGTCACGCTTAGGTCTAATCAACAGCAGTAAATTTGCCGCTATGGTGCTAAACTTGTCATATGCTGAAATTTTTCCTTATAACTAATCTCAACATTACAGTCACACTTACCTTATCAACAGCGTTATTTTATTGCTATAGTTCAACTTGTCATACGCTGTAATATTATTTGTTATAACTAATCTTGACATAACAGTCACACTTAAGCCTAATCAACAGTGTTTATTTTATCGCTATAGTTCTAAGACTTGCATACGCTGCCATATTCCTTTATACTAATCTTGACATCTATTTCCGTCACAAAAATCTTGACATCTCTTTCCATTACAAACTGATATCGTTCCTCGGTAATAGTGAAGCCGTTCAAGTTGGGGTATTCTATTTACCTCTCAGACCTTGATCGACAACGTTCTTACCTTAGAACCGATACAAGTCTGCACTCTAATTCCTTATTACTTATAATATCTATCCGATCGTATTTTCATGTTTATGTTTATTATGATTTTATAACACCACATCCTTACTTTGAAATCTCTGGTGTTTATGATTATTTATATTTCGCTTTCTCCATCCCACAGTTCTATTTATAACTTCTTAAATTAAAAAGGTTATTAAATATCATCAATTTATTTCCAAACTGTTTTTCATTGGATAAATCTAAAAATCTTCTCCAAATTACAGTTGATTACATCAACTTCATTTCATCAGTAAATTCGTTAACTGATCTTAATTACTTCTCATTAGATTAATATAATTAATCTAATAATATTTCTAAATTTGTTTATCTTAAATATAATTATCCAAATATTAAATCATCAGAAAAACTCTGCTTTATTAAATGTCAACAATCGTTTTTATTTATTTTATAAAAACGAATTCTAAAATACCGGTTTATAAGAGAACTTCTATTATAAATTTAAAACTTTACTTTAATTATAAAAATATAATTTTTATAATTACCCTCGTTGATTTGCCTGTTGGCCAATCCACTCTTTAACAAAATGATGGTTTTACGGTCGACGGTCACCACTTTCTAAATCGATATCATTTATTTATTTATCGAAACTGATATTGAATTTCCATTCAACATCAAATATTCTCATGGGGGTTTAAATATAATTCGGGTTCAATCAGTGCATACAAAACAACAGTATATATAATTATCAAGGAATCCGGTCGGATTCCTCCAACCGGTTTCCGCATCAAAAGATGTCAGTCAACACAATTTACACTAACTCTATACTAGGGGATATTTTAAACGATGGAATCAGTGTCCAACCGATGGTGTGTACATATGTAACGGTATATAATATTCAACCAAATTAACTGTAATCACCTAATCGACCATCACACAGCATTCAAACAACATTAAAATATAATTAAAATATTTTAAAATAAATCAGAGTCAGTGATTTTACTCACCTTGGCGCGTTAACCGTTAAATAACGATTTGCGTTAACTCTAATCAAAGCATCTTTACTTTAGAGCGCTCGTCGTACGGTCTGGATGCTTCTCGGTTCGTTCCTCATTTCCATACAGTCCAGGCTGCTTACATCGTCTGTTTTCCACAGTGTCCATTTTCACTCGTCATCCGTTGTCTCTTCACTTTGTAACTTCTTACGTTTCTCTTCGTACAACTTTTGATGAGACAACGCCATCAACTTCTGTTTTATAAATTCCGGTGTCCCCTCACGTTAATTTCACCTCCCGTTCACCTTTATCATCTTCTGCTTCATATTATTTAGGCGCAACCTCTTGTACACGTAATTCCATCCTTGCCGAGCTCATGCACGTACGCATTTCCTTGCACACCCTAAACTGATTCAGCGCCAAGCCTTGCTCCTCCACTCGTTTATGGTTCCGCCATCATGAGTGCACTACAGCACCTATGTGCGTTCGTTTATGTGCCACATACACTTCCACGAACTTACCAAACAGTCTACTGCTATAGTCATGTACAGGCATAGTACTTGTTCCCATTTTATTCACCAATATCACAACTCAACCTCATGCTGCATCTGGAAGACCTCACGGTAGCAGTGCCCCCTTACCTCATACACGTTAAAACCCTGTTATGCATGGTTCCACAAAGAATACTATAACCATAACTTAAAGCCTTTTGTATCCCTTCAATTTCTCTACCCAAAATAATAAAGCATTATCAAAACCTTGTTCGCTCTTCTTCTTTGAATAAGAAAGTGACCTGCTACTCTAAAACGTTCAAATGGCCAAACATTTAGCCATTTATATTTCACTGTTTTAAAAGCCTGCCACCATCCTGTTATCAAGCACCTTTCCACGCAAGTCTTCCTCCACTTAATCGGCCAACCGTTCCATCAACACTCGCCCTTCAACGTCCCCCCTTGACCTTGCAACAGCAGCAACATTCGATGAACTCAGCTCATCAAACTTCATACCCTTCTTCTCCAGTCTCCTGCGTCCCCCTTTCTTCACTTCATCATACGCCCTGCGCTCACAGCAACTCCATGCTGACCAACCAAGAACATCACATACCCATAAAACTTCACAAGCCTCCTGTCCCTCCTTGCTTATAATATACACTCAGCCCAATAATTAAAAGCAACGCGAGCTCCTCCAGTATTTAACATTCCATTAAAAACAGTATCAACACCTCACCTAAGTATTCTCGGTCCTTCCACTCCAACCGTGTCGATTAACGCGCCTGCACCATCTTCTTACCCTACGAAACAGACGCTCTAATATTCATTACGCACCCCAACAGTTTTACGCAAGCCACAACGTCCATCTCCTTCCATGGTCAATAGCTCCTTGCGTCTCCTTTACTTCAAAACAAGCTGCTAACGACTAAGCCAGTTCCCTCATTCGAGAACTGTCACTATGTTCAAGAGCTTACCCTTACTGAATACCCATACGAACCCCATACGAACTTATATATGTGCAGTTTGGAATTTATATGATTTTCTTTGGTTTGTCGGTGATTTCTTAAAGTGGCCATTTCATGTGCTGCTGTCCTACCACGTGATGAACCCAAACAAGTTTCCCTCAAAGCTCCTGTGCCCCCCTCCACGAGCTCTTCCATCTCATGCTATCAACCATGGAGTTCAACGATATTTGTTTTAGGGTGTTTTTGAGTGATTATTAAATAAATGAAGGAAGATCGAAAATTAAAAAGGAAGCTTTTGTTCAGTTTTTACTGAAAGAGGTGGGTAGGCACACTTTATATTGGCGAGCAAAAGAGGGATAAGAACTACCTCATTTCGCTGAGAGCATGCTGCTAATATGTAGGTTAGATTGCCTTAGGGTATGGTTCATTTAATGTTGATTTGGAAGCCTACTCTCATTAGCTGCATGGTACACCATGTTTTCTAAATAAATCCTCTTTTTCCCAGAAATGATATCAGCCGAGATTTGCTCCATATGTTGAGATTTGCATTTCGGATTTTCTGGGATTGGCTAATGTCTGAACGTGGTATTTCTGATTTTGTTCCATAGAACACAACATGGGATGGAAATAAGATATGGTACGGAAGTATTATTTAATAGAGTCAAGAAGTTTCTATCACTATCTTGGCTTGCAGAAATCATTGGCCGAGATTCATTTCATACTGCTTAGCAGCAGTGTTCCTAGGTTAGGTACGATTTCTTAGTAGTGAAGCATATGGAAAAATATGTTCTTTATATGTTTATTAAGAGCACCTCATTGCGTAAAAGTTCATCTCAATATATTGACCGTTATGGACAGAAGTAAGAGTACAGTCGTGCTCTACGAGGTGTCACGATTCCGAAAATATAATAATACCGGTAGATTGACTCATATTTTGAAATCCCGAAATACCGATACAGGGTGCAAAATACTCCAAATAAAAAGTTGCATATTTAATTATTTAAAAATTACAGTAAAATTCTAAAAATTAAATTATCGCTGCGCCTCAAAAGAACCTTGTCCCGATTTGCACCCGATATCAAGTTATATACAAATAACCGTTACGGTCGATATATGCTTCTACAGCGACTTTTTGAATATTTGATTTGGACATATCTTGCAGTATATACGACGAAATCTCCATTTTCCACCTCCGTTGGAAAGATACAGTTTAACAGATTTCAACGCTTCTTCTTTCGAATAAATCCAATTCAAAACGAGTCATGTACACTCAGTTGAAGTTCAGAACGTTAAATTACGAACTGCAGGGTCGTTATGAGCTCGATTATATTTAATATATATTTTTATACGTTCAACTTCGTTTTAATTAATATATAAATCCACTTATATTACAAATTCAATAATTAAACTGATTTAAATATTCAAATACAAACCAACAAAAATGCGGGACGTTACAGGTATATTCGTATTCTTTCTTTTCTCATAAGAAGTATTCATGTTATTTTCTTTGTCATTATCATTGATAACTTGTGTAGGATATGAAATATGTGTGGAATCACATATAAATTTATTTTCAATGAATTCGACATCTCTTGATTCCACGATCACATTAGATTTGAGATCTAATAATCTATATGCTTTTGAATGTTCAGCATACCCTACAAATAAACTTATCAGAGCCCTCGGTCCAAGTTTAACTCTTTTTGGATTTATGATTCGATAAAAGGCTAAACATCCCCAAACTTTAAGATATTTCAAGCTCGGTTGCCTGCCTTTCCACAATTCATACGGAGAAATCTTGGTCTTCTTTGATGGGATTCTATTATGTAAATGACATGCTGTCAGAAGTGCTTCTCCCCATAAATTTATATTTTGTTTAGTATTCAAAATCATGGCATTAGTCATTTCCACTAATGTTCTATTTTTTCTTTCTGCCAAACCATTTTGTTGTGGGTGTAAGGTGCTGTCGATTGGTGGATTATGCCATTTTCTTCACAAAATGATGAAAATTCATTTGAAAAATATTCTCCACCTCTGTCTGTTCGCAACACCTTTATTTTCTTTTCCTTCTGATTTTCAACACTAATTTTGAAACGTTTAAACATTTCAAATGCTTGATCTTTTGATCTCATCAAATAAACATGTGTGTATCTAGAGTAATCATGTATAAATGTGATGAAATATCGATTGCCCCCTCTAGTCAACACACCATTTAATTCACATATATCCGAATGAATTAGTTCGAGTAGTTGAGTATTTCTTTCAGATTTTGGAAATGGCTTTTTACACATCTTTGCTTCTCGCACTTAGATTGTTTTATAAGATCACAAGAAATCAACCCTTCTTTAGACATATATTGCAAAGATTTAAAATTTAAGTGAGCCAATCATTTATGCCATAAATGAAATGAGTCAACAGTATAAGCAAACTCGTTCATTTTATTAATACTTAGTTTATACATTCCATTACAAGCATAGCCTTTTCGAACAAACTTCCCTCCTTTAGACGTAATCAGACTGTTACCATCAAGAACGCATTTAACACCCTTATTACAAAGAAGATATTCAGAAACTAAGTTCTTTCTAACATCCGGAACATGCAAGACATTCTGGAGAATTAGTTTCTTTCCCGAAGTGAACTCCAATTCAACTGTCCCTTTTCCGACAACAACATATGTATTGTGATTTCCCATAATCACCTTGTTGTCATCAGAAACCTTTTCATAGAACTTAAACATGGATTGGTTATTACAGACATGAATAGTGGCACCAGAATCATACCACCAATCCATCTCTTTTGAAGTATCAGCCATGTTTAACTCCATTGTCGTGTCAGTATCCAACTTGGTTCTCATTGCAATGATTTCAGATTCATTCTGTTCAACCATGTTGGCGGAGTTTGCATTCTTTTTTCCTTTTTGCTCGGTTTTCTGTCTTTTGTAAAACCTGCAATCACGTTTAAAATGTCCTGGTTTTCCACAGAAATAGCAGTCTCCCTTAGATTGTTTTATAAGATCACAGGAAATCAACCCTTCTTTAGACATATATTGCAAAGATTTAAAATTTAAGTGAGCCAATCTATTATGCCATAAATGAAATGAGTCAACAATATAAGCAAACTCGTTCATTTTATTAATACTTAGTTTATACATTCCATTACAAGCATAGCCTTTTCCAACAAACTTCCCTCCTTTAGACATAATCAGACTATTACCATCAAGAACGCATTTAACACCCTTATTACAAAGAAGATATGCAGAAACTAAGTTCTTTCTAACATCCGGAACATGCAAGACATTCTGGAGAATTAGTTTCTTTCCCGAAGTGAACTCCAATTCAACTGTCCCTTTTCCGACAACAACGGATGTATTGTGATTTCCCATAATCACCTTGTTGTCATCAGAAACCTTTTCATAGAACTTAAACATGGACTGGTGAATAGTGGCACCAGAATCATACCACCAATCCATCTCTTTTGAAGTATCAGCCATGTTTAACTCCATTGTCGTGTCAGTATCCAACTTGGTTATCATTGCAATGATTTCAGATTCATTCTGTTCAACCATGTTGGCGGAGTTTGCGTTCTTTTTTTCCTTTTTTCTTGGTTTTCTGTCTTTTGTAAAACCTGCAATCACGTTTAAAATGTCCTGGTTTTCCACAGAAATAGCAGTCTCCATTCCCTTTGGCTTCGTTTTGATGGTTGTTTCCGCCGTCTCTCTTTCTTTTTCCAGATTCCTTATCCCCCTTGTCATTATCGACAATATTCACATCAGATTCAAAAACTTTCTTCTCACGAATTCTAGTTTCCTCTTCGATACGAAGATGTTTCTGAATCTGCTCCATTGAGAAGTCTTCTGACGAGTGCATAAGTTTCTTTCTGTAATCACTCTAACTTTGCGGGAGTTTAGCCATGAAAGCCCCAACCTGTAATGCTTCAGGGATGCTTATTTTGACATCCTTCAGTTTGTTGAAAATAACTTGTAATTCGTGTACTTGATCAAGAACAGAAGCATTGTCAAGCATTTTATATTCAAAAAATTCGAAAATCAGAAACTTATCTGCTCCTTGTTTTGCGTTGCTGTACTTTGATTCCAGAGTTGCCCAGATTTCCCTTGGTGACTTAACAGAAGTAAAAAGATCATATAGGCGATTAGATAATGTATTGAGTATGTGCCCTCTGCAAACCACTTCATCTTCCTCTCGTTTTTTGCGTTTCTCAATCAGTTCCTGACTGTCTTTGTCGGTAGGTGGAGGTATTGGTTGCAATTTTGGATCAAGGACGTATGCAATTTTGAGGGTAGCAAGCAAGAACATTATCTTATCTTGCCACCGTGTATAGTTAGTGCCATCGAAGCGATCAATTTTTGTAAACTCCTGATTCATGATTTTGTATGTCGATTGAGAGGCCTTCGCTGTCGCCATTATCAACTTCTTGAAATTGCTAGGAAACTATCGAAGCAGCAGATGACAGAATGAACCAGGATTATCTCTGAGGCACGCCGATCAGACGTTGTCTTCATGAAGTTGATCGCCCCCACTACAAAGTAGATTGCCGAAGGGTTTGACGGCGGCACTTCTCCAGGATACAACAAAGATTAGTTTTCGTAGTTAGCAATGGACTGCAAAATCGTGGAGTAGTATATTTCTGAAGAACAGAGAAGAGAAGAGATCGAAAAGAAATAGTAATCTGTTTGGGCATAAAGCAGGTTTAAATAGAGGATGAGAAGGCATTTCGAAGGGACATAACGTTTTGAACGGGAGCATCCTTTAAAAATCAAAAATCACGACAGTTGGCCAATAGTCGAACCCGATCCATTTTAATCACGTACGCGCCACGTGCCCCAAGTGCCCAAGTGCCATCTTTGACCTTTTAATATGATCTTATATATATAGGCCCAAGCCCATATGTGCATATCCTTTAGCCCAATTCTTTTCATTTCACAATCTTATAACAACAACTCTTAATATATAAGTAGGAGTTGTTTATGATATTTGCCAATGTGGGACAAATAATATTTCAATCTTCCCAATAATCCCCCACTCGATTGTAATATTATACTTATGCATCCACGAAAGTACCTTTCAGTTTAAACTTTCGTGTTAGTTTAAATATCTAAACCTTAACAGAATTTTTGGTGGCTGATAGCTTAAACCAAAATCCTATTTGTTAGAGGCGAGATATCTAAACACATAAGTATGTATTTCTTCTAGAAATATATCTTATGATCCTAATTGATCTTCAACATCCCCCGGTATTCGCGAACATAAGATTAACTTCTAATCTTATTGAAACTTTGTTTCTTATGTTCATATAGATATCAGTTCAAATCCGTCCTTGTTACTGTGGACAAACAGATATCTCTTAACGTAACATATAAACATTTAATAATCAATGTTTATCAATTACCTAACTGCAACTTGTTATTACCCTTTAAACCTTAGGCTAAGTGACATAAGGTTAGGTTCCTATTGCAGGTAATCAGAAAGGTTTTAGACCCATCCCCCAACTAGTTGTTTTAATCATTTCTCTAGGTAATCCTTTAGTTAATGGGTCTGCCAAGTTTTTCTTGGATCTAACATATATTATGGTAATAACTCCATTCATAATTAATTCCCTGACATATGCATGTCTCAAGCTTATATGTCTAGACTTTCCATTATAAATTTTATTATAGGCTCTAGACATAGTAGCTTCACTGTCACAATATAAAGAAATGGCTGATGATGGTTGTGGCCACAACTCTATTTCCGTTAATAGATTCCTTAGCCATTCTGCTTCCGAAGCCAATGCATCCAAAGCAATAAATTCCGCTTCCATTGTAGAATGTGTGATAACAGTTTGTTTCTTGGAAGCCCATGATATAGCACCGCCTCCAAGAGTGAAAATCCATCCAGTGGTTCCTTTATTATCATTTTCAGGGGTTGCACCACTTGCATCTGAATATCCTTCTAGAACTGCTGGAAAGTTTCCGTAGTGGAGTCCTAACTTAATTGTTCTTTTAAGATAACCTAGGACCCTACCTACTGCTTTCCATTGCACAAATCCAGGATTACTTGTGTACTTTGATAACTTACCCACGGCATAGGAAATATCAGGACGTGTGCAATGCATGGCATACAAGAGACTTCCAATGACACTTGCGTATTCTAGTTGAGCAATAGCTCTTTATGAGTTTTCAAATATTTTAACAGAAGAGTCATAGGGGCTGCTTGCTTCTTTAATATTTAAACGTTTATACTTGAAAATTAAATTTTCAATGTAATGAGATTGGCATAATGCATAACCCCCATCGTATTTCTTTACTTTAATGCCTAGAATAGTGTCAACTTCGTTTAAATCTTTCATCTTGAAACACGATGTTAAATATTTCTTCGTCTCATTTATGCCTTCCATATTAGTTCCAAATATAAGCATATCATCCACATATAGACAAATTATGACACCATAACGTTCTGTGAATTTTGAATAAATGCACTTGTCGGCATTGTTATGCTTGAAGCCATTCGACAAAATTACAGAATCAAATTTCTCATGCCATTGTTTTGGTGCTTGTTTTAGCCCATATAAAGACTTAATTAATTTACAGACTTTATTTTCATTTCCAGTCATGACAAAACCTTCAGGTTGTTCCATGTATACTTCCTCATCTAAATCACCATTAAGGAAAGTGGTCTTGACATCCATTTGATGCACATGTAGCCCATGAATAGATGCAAGGGCAAAAAGTGTTCTTATTGATGCCAATCTAGCTACTGGAGCATATGTATCGAAATAATCTATGCCTTCTTTTTGTTTGAAACCTTTGGCTACTAGCCTTGCTTTGAAAGTTTGAATGGACCCATCAGTATTATATTTTCTTCGAAATACCCACTTACAACCAATTGGTTTAGATCCAGGAGGCAAATCCGCTAGAACCCAAGTATTGTTAGCAATAATTGAGTCCATTTCATCTTGTATTGCTTCCTTCCAAAAAGCAACATCTCTTGAGGTCATTGCTTCCTTAAAAGTTTTAGGATCCTCTTCATTATTCAAAATGTAAACTGTATCATTTACAATTTCAGTTCTATTTCCATTTACAAGATGAATCACATCATCAGGTGCTACAAAATCAGGATCTAATCCTTTGCTTTTCCTTGTTCTTTTGCTTCTTCTTGGTTCTTCAGGTATATTCATATTCTTTCTTTTATCAGAAGAAGTATTCATGTTATTTTCTTTGTCATTATCATTGATAACTTGTGTAGGATATGAAATATGTGTGGAATAACATATATATTTATTTTCAATGAATTCGACATCTCTTGATTCCACGATCACATTAGATTTTAGATCTAATAATCTATATGCTTTTGAATGTTCAGCATACCCTACAAATATACTTTTCAGAGCCCTTGGTCCAAGTTTAACTCTTTTTGGATCTATGATTCGATAAAAGGCTAAACATCCCCAAACTTTAAGATATTTCAAGCTCGGTTGCCTGCCTTTCCACAAGTCATACGGAGAAATCTTGGTCTTTTTTGATGGGATTCTATTATGTAAATGACATGCTGTCAGAAGTGCTTCTCCCCATATATTTATATTTTGTTTAGTATTCAAAATCATGGCATTAGTCATTTCCACTAATGTTCTATTTTTTCTTTCTGCCAAACCATTTTGTTGTGGGGTGTAAGGTGCTGTCGATTGGTGGATTATGCCATTTTCTTCACAAAATGATGAGAATTCATTTGAAAAATATTCTCCACCTCTATCTGTTCGCAACACCTTTATTTTCTTTTCCTTCTGATTTTCAACACTAATTTTGAAACGTTTAAACATTTCAAACGCTTGATCTTTTGATCTCATCAAATAAACATGTGTGTATCTAGAGTAATCATCTATAAATGTGATGAAATATCGATTGCATCCTCTGGTCAACACACCATTTAATTCACATATATCCGAATGAATTAGTTCGAGTAGTTGAGTATTTCTTTCAGATTTTGGAAATGGCTTTTTGCACATCTTTGCTTCAATGCAAATCTCGCACTTAGATTGTTTTATAAGATCACAGGAAATCAACCCTTCTTTAGACATATATTGCAAAGATTTAAAATTTAAGTGAGCCAATCTATTATGCCATAAATGAAATGAGTCAACAGTATAAGCAAACTCGTTCATTTTATTAATACTTAGTTTATACATTCCGTTACAAGCATAGCCTTTTCCAACAAATTTCCCTCCTTTGGACATAATCAGACTGTTACCATCAAGAACGCATTTAACACCCTTATTACAAAGAAGATATGCAGAAACTAAGTTCTTTCTAACATCCGGAACATGCAAGACATTCTGGAGAATTAGTTTCTTTCCCGAAGTGAACTCCAATTCAACTGTCCCTTTTCCGACAACAACGGATGTATTCTGATTTCCCATAATCACCTTGTTGTCATCAGAAACCTTTTCATAGAACATAAACATGGACTGGTTATTACAGACATGAATAGTGGCACCAGAATCATACGACCAATCCATCTCTTTTGAAGTATCAGCCATGTTTAACTATATTGTCGTGTCAGTATCCAACTTGGTTATCATTGCAATGATTTCAGATTCATTCTGTTCAACCCTGTTAGCGGAATTTGCGTTCTTGTAACACCACGTAAATCAGTTAATACTAATATTCACAAATGAAAGAATAATTAATTTCAAATATAAGAATATTGGGAAACGGGCTGCGCCATTGTGTTCGTCTCGGAAAAATACGTGAAATAGAGTCCGAAATTTTGTAAATCGGAGTTCGTATGACCGAGATATGGCCTCGAGAAGTTTCACGAAAATTTCAAATTTTAAAACGGATTTCAAAAACACAGAAATGGAGGCAGGCGGGAAAATTCCCGCCCAGACCAGGTCGACCTGGGGGTCGACTTGGGAGTCGACCTGGGGGGGCCAGGTCGACACTAGAGTCGACCTGGGGGTCGACCTCCCTGGTCGAGCCCAGGTGACCTGGGTGTATCTGGTTGGGTTTTCGGGCTGTGTTTTGAGGGCTGGTCGAAATCTAATGGCTCTAATCTATTCTAGGGTTAATCTAATGGCTTAAATGCATCCTAACATCTATAAATAAGTGGGTAGACTCTAACCCTAAATCACTTGAAAAATTGGAGAGCTACCGACATGCCGTTGCCATGGAGTTCAGCGTAGCCGTCACAAACTAAAGAAGAAGGAGAAAGCCTAGCCTACAACTAAATCTACTCAGCAAACAAATTAAATCAAAGACTCTTTCTATTTTCTCTTCTTTAAAATAGTGAGTATGCTGATTCTCACAATGTTATTATAAAATAATTTGATTAAGTTATGAATGGATCACAAGAAAGTGATATGAATTGTTATGTATTTTATGTTGTGGATCTCTTGTTATGCTATTATGTCATCATATATATGTTGTTAGGTTGTAGTGATTATGTTGTAAATAATCCTATGCTATGTCGTATGTGATTAATCATGCTATGCTATGTTATAAATCATGTTATGCCATGTTGTAAATCATGCTATGCTATGTTGTAAATCATATCATGCTATGTTGCAAATTATGATATGCTATGTTGTAAATCTTATATATGTTGTAGATCTCATATTATCACATATGTTGAAATACTTATGTTATATGATAATGATGTCATGTTAAGTTGTGTTGAATCATACAAGTTGTAAAATCATGATGTTATTATTTATGCGAATTGGATCATGTTTAAAGTTTTTTTTATAATAGATCTTAATTATGGGAATTTGCCTATTGAGTTAGGTGTACCCATATACATGAATCTACAAATTAATTGGATCTTGAATATGGGAATTTGCCTATTAAGTTAGGTGTACCCATATACATGAATCTATGATTAAATGAATTTTTATTTTTGGGAATTTGCCTATTGAGTTAGGTGTACCCATATAAAACCATATTGTTAATGATGTTGATTCACACATGTTCCTATGCAAGCTTATGAAATTTGATCAAAATCATATTATGTGAATTATGAATAAGTTGACACCCTTAGATCCATGACATGTATAACCTTATGCAAGTTGTAATTTTGGATGTATGCAAGTTTCACCCCTTATTATGATTCATTTAGTCATATATACATGTTGTTATTGTGATAATCTCTTTTATGCTATGAGTTAGACTATTAGAGTCTAATATATATATTTTGCGAATAAACGTTCAAACGTGGGGTAGGGGTGATATTAGGAATTAATAAATTGGGTGCAATTTTGTATGATTTTGCACGCCTTAAATAGATGCCCATAATTGAGTCAATTATGGACATTGCTAAATTTGGAATTAATTAATAATTCAAATAGGGAATTATTAAAATTGGGGAAAGTGGATTATTAATAATAATCAATGCTTAGGACACGAGGTTGGACCCGTTTGTGACGTAAACCTGCCCGGACCCGCCCGGCAAATCCAGTAGTCACAAATGTCGGCCCAATGTGAGAGGTCCTAGGCCCAAACTAAAGCATAACAGTTGTAAAGACACGAGGTTAGACTCTTTTATGGTGTAAGACTGCCCGGACCCGCCCGGCAAATCCAGCTGCCATAAATGCCAGTCTAATGTGAGAGGTATTTATGAGGTTATGGCCTTAATGAATTAAGGAATACTTAACCAGATAATCATGTAAGGTGGGACATGGGGGTTAAGTAGGTGCCTTGGGTGGCATGAGGAATCTAGTGGTTGCCTTTAGAGGCATTTGAAATACGATTAGACTTAACCAAATACACATGTAAATGAACATGACTAAGTGGGTTAAGTGGGTGGACTAATGGGACAAGCTTAGGTGGAATGCTTGTGGGAAATAATGGGGGCCCATTTCAACCAGTATCCCAAAACGTATATTTGTGGGCTCGACCCAAGTCGAGGACGGGACACGCATACTGAGCTTGACTATAAGAGGCCAAGACAGGGAGCGGTGGCAACGCAAGTCCAACGGGTTTCATATGCGTGTGTGGACCCGGGCTGGTAGGTAAGACGTTGTTGCATCGTGTAGGTATAAGCCGTGCATCTCCGTTGTATCGGGTTGCTACTTTAGGGGAATGATACACCCCACTGTGGGGCCAACACGGGTATCTACGAGTAGGGAGCCGATCGAAAAATAGAAAGTGGGGTACACCTAGTGGAGATAGGGGCAGGCGGCACCTATGTAGTCAGCTAGGAGTACGTAAAGCCATTAAGAAAGTTTCTAAGTGAAGCTAAGTGGGATCAATCTTTAAGGTGACTGGTGTAGTGCAGTATAGTGTTTATCCTTTAGTATTTAGGAGCGCCAATAACGTTGCCTTTAGCGATTGTCTATGTCCTTAATCTGCTCTTCATAGGCATTTCCTTCTCTTCCAGCTTATGCCTTAGTCCAGTTATTTTGATAGTAGTATTGTAGAATTATCATACTCACCAGACTTTATGTCTGACCCCCTCTTTTCCATCTTTCTTTTTCCTTCAGGTCCTCAGGTTGGGCCAAGTTCTAGTGGAGTCTAGTTGGATCGCTTATCTCTTGGGAAGCTTGGACTGCAGATGTAAAGTCCAGCTTGTTATCTTTCTTTTTAATGGCTATCTATTGTAATGGGATTATGTATTTTGTTTTTTGTGAAGACGGATATTGTACTTGGTTATGATCTATGGTTTTATGGTGTAACAGACATATTTAATTTCCGCTGCAATAAAATGAAGTTTTAGATTTTCAAGTGCTATTTATTATCTGTCTTGTTGTAATTTCTCTGTTCTATATTCACTTATGACCCCCATGGAAGTTAATGCATTCCCTTTGTGGGTGACATTAATGGACGTTGGGTGTTACACGTGGTATCAGAGCATAAGGTTACCAGAACAAATAAAATTTTTAGAAAAATATTTTTCTAAAGTATTTTTGGAAGAAGTGCTTTCAAAAACATGTTATTTAAAGAGAGTTTTTATGAAAAACATAATCCCAAATAGCCATATCCTTATCTTTATCTTTCGAATTCTCCATTTTGAATCTTTCCTTTTCCGTTTCAACATGGCTGAAGATCTTAATCTCCCAGAAGGTGTGACGGTTCCAGGGTGGTTTAGGAGATATTTGGAGGCTAGGGCCACCACTGCAGGCCCAGCAGATGCTCCTCCACCCCCAGTTGCACCCATTCCTCCTCCTCGTGCTGACACTTTTGCAAAGACGTGCAAGGAATTTAAGGCTATGGGAGGAAAAACTTTTCAAGGGACTGAGACGTTTGTGGAGGCCAGAGATTGGCTTAAGGAGACTGAGGAATTGTTGGATATCTTTGAAGTGGAAGATGGGAGGAAAGTCCGTTTAGCTGCTTGGTTAATGAAGGGAGAGGCCTCGTTTTGGTGGGAGGTCACTAACGGGGAACGTCCAGTTGATTCATGGGCGGATTTCAGACGAAGGTTTGAGGCAAAATTTCTTTCAAGGGCAGAGGAGAATTTAAATATGGAAAAATTCCTGACATTAAAGCAAGGGAGCTTATCAGTGAAGGAATATGTCAATAAATTTAATCTGTTAGCAAGGTTTGGCTTGGAGTTGGTGAACACGCCAGAGAAGAAAGCTTTGAGGTTCGTTAGAGGCTTGAATGAACCGTTGCAAGGGTTGGCTATGACCCACATCCCTATGGGAGCCACCTTTGAAAGGCTAGTAGAAATGGCACTTATGCATGAGGATAAGGCAGTTGAAAAGAAAGGGGATCAGAAGAAACCAAAACAGCAAAATAAGAAGGGTGGTAAAAACAATAATGGCAAAGGGAAGAAGAGATGCTTCAATTGTGGGACGCCTGGCCATCTCAGCAAAGATTGTAGAAAGAAAAAGAAGACTGGTTGTTTTCATTGTGGAGATGCGGGACATTTGGTGAAGGACTGCCCAAAGAAGGGGCAGATGGCAGGGTCTACCTCGGGAGGACAGGTGCAGGCTCTTATGGCACCAGGGCAGGCAAGGGGGCAAGTTCAGGCTATTGCGGCCCCACCGCTGCAAGAAAGAGGTAGAACAATTTCTGTTGAAAGCTTAGTTTTTCTGTTTGATCATCCTGTCCGCACCTTATTCGATTCTGGCGCATTTCATTCGTTTATCTTTGCATCATTAGTTGAATTACTGCACTTGAACACCAGTTTAGTAGAGGATCCCTTGGTTGTTTCAAATCCAATTGGGGGTTCGGCTCATTTGACCATGATATGTTTGGATTTGAAAATCTCTATACTTAGCGTTGAATTTAGATGTGATGCTTATGTATTGGGCTTCACGGGCTATGGGCTAATTTTAGGAATGGATTGGTTATCAAGAAATGGGGCCATTCTTGATTGTGAAAGGAGAGTAGTTAGGCTTGTGACTCGCCTTGGTAACACTCTCGACATCTTTTGTAATCCCATAGATTCCGTTATGCTAAGTTATCTTGAATCGCTTGACGCGTCTGTAGAGAATCTGCGATCGGTAGAGGTGGTCCGGGAATATCCGGATGTGTTTGAGGAGGTGAAGGGCTTACCTCCAAAGCGGGAAATAGACTTTCGAATTTATCTTGTGGATAATGCTAAACCCGTATCTTTGCCAGTGCGCCACATGGCTCCTCGTGAAAGGAGGGAACTCAATAAGCAAGTGAAGGAGTTGCTTGAGAAAGGGTTCATAAGGTGTAGTATATCGGAGTGGGGTGCTCCAGTAGTATTTGCCACAAAGGCGGATGGGTCCCTTAGACTTTGTGTGGACTATAGAGAACTAAACAAGCTTACTAAAAAGAACCGACACCCACTGCCGAGGATTGACGATCTCTTTGATCAGTTAGTTGGTGCCTCAGTGTTTTCGCAGTTGGACTTAGCCACTGGCTTTCATCAACTGAGAGTGGCTGAGGATAGTATAGATAAGACTGCTTTTAGGACTCCTGATGGATTTTATGAATGGCTAGTGATGCCCTTTGGTTTGACAAACGCCCCCGCATATTTTGTTGATTTGATGAGTAGGGTGTTTAGGGAGTACCTTAACAAATTCGTGGTAGTCTTTGTGGATGACATCTTAGTCTTTTCTAAGAACAAAGAAGAGCATGCCCTACATCTTAGGGAAGTGTTGGAAACCCTTCGAGCGCATAACCTTAAGGCAAAATTTTCTAAGTGTCACTTCTGGAGGAAAGAAGTACGGTTCTTAGGGCACGTGGTTTCCGAGGAAGGGATAGCAGTGGATCCCGCAAAGGTGGTGGCCATCCAAGATTGGAAGGTCCCTAAAAATGTAACCGAAGTAAGAAGTTTCTTGGGGTTGGTTGGCTATTATAGGAAGTTTATCAAAGACTTCGCAAAAATATCAGCTCCATTAACACGGTTAACAAAGAAGAACCTAGTTTTTACGTGGGACGAAGATTGTGATGATGCGTTCCAACGTTTAAAGAGAGCCTTAACTTCAGCCCCAGTCTTAGTGCTGCCAGACGGGAATAAGCCGTTTACCATCTATACTGATGCTTGTGGGACGGGACTTGGCGCGGTCCTCATGCAAGAGGGAAGAGTAATAGCCTATGGTGGAAGGCAGTTGAGGGTTCATGAAAAGAATTACCCTACGCATGACCTTGAGTTAGCCGCAATTGTTTTCGCGCTTAAGTCTTGGCGTCACTATCTTCTTGGTGAGAAATTCGAACTGTTCACTGACCACAAATCATTAAAATACTTATTCTCACAAAAGGATTTGAATTTAAGGCAGCAACGGTGGATGGAATTCTTAGCATCCTACGACTTTGAAATAGCATATACCCCTGGCAAGGGTAACGTGGTAGCAGACGCCTTAAGTAGGAAAAGGTTGTCCTTGAGTCCGTTGTTTGTTGAACGACGAAGCTTAGAATTCATCTCCATGTTTGACTTTAGACCCTCTGTTGACTTAGTACCTGGTTTGCTAGCATCCTTGGAGGTTAGACCTACACTTCTAGGACGAGTTGGTGAGGCACATCAAGACGACCCACAGTTGGTTGAGATAGTAGAAAAGCTCAAAGGAGGGGAGTCGTCTAGCCATCTTCGTAGGTATACCCTAGACGATAAGGGTTGGTTACGAAGGGATAATGGACTTTGTGTACCACAAGACGAAGACTTAAGGAAGGCCATTCTTGATGATGCTCATCGCTCAAAGATGACCATTCATCCTGGCGGAGACAAGATGTACAAAGATATGAAGCGTGTTTTCTTTTGGGCCGGTATGAAAAAGGATGTGGCCGAGTACGTCGCTAGATGCTTGGTGTGCCAACGAGTTAAAGCGGAACAAAAGAAACCCGGTGGGTTGCTTCACCCATTGGAAGTTCCACTATGGAAATGGGAAAGCGTCTCAATGGATTTTGTGGATGGATTACCAAGATCAAGGAAGGGTAATACGGGGATTTGGGTTATAGTAGATAGACTTACTAAGAGCGCCCATTTTATTCCCGTGAAAAGTAAGAGGACTGCTCTGTGGTTGGCTTCTGTATACATTAAAGAGATAGTCCGTTTGCACGGTATTCCTTCTTGTATAGTAAGCGACCGTGATCCCATCTTCACTAGCGAATTTTGGAAGAGTTTACAAGAGGCGGTAGGGACTCAACTATGTTTGAGCACCGCATATCATCCTCAGACGGACGGCCAGACCGAGAGGGTGGATCGTATTCTAGAGGATCTTTTAAGGCTTTGTATCCTAGACTTTGGGGGTACATGGGAAGAGCACCTTCCGTTGGTAGAATTCGCATATAATAATAGCTTTCAGTCTAGTATTGGCATGGCACCTTTCGAAGCTCTTTATGGAAGGCCTTGTCGTTCGCCTACATGTTGGTGGGAATCTACCGATAAAATCCTACTTGGGCCCGATATGGTTAGGGAAACCTCGGAGAAGATTGATTTGATTCGAAGGAGGATGAAAGCAGCACAAGATAGGCAGAAATCGTATGCTGATAAGAGGAGGACAGATCTTGAGTTTGACATTGGGGATATGGTTTTTATCAAAGTATCTCCGTTACGGAATGTTGTTCGCTTTGGGTCCGTTGGGAAATTAGCGCCAAGGTTTGTAGGGCCGTTTCCTATAAAAGACAGGATTGGGAAGACGGCGTATAGGGTGGAGTTGCCTGAGAAACTTAGTGGAGTACACGACGTATTCCATGTATCACATTTGAGGAAGTGTTTGCACAAGACCGTGGAGGTCGTAGAGCCGAGCTTGCTTAAAGAGGTGGAAATAGAGCGTGATGCAACAATTAGACGAGCTCCTACATGCATTCTTAGGTCGGAGATCAAAAAGTTGAGGAACCGAGAGGTCAGACTAGTTAAAGTGCAATGGGGAGATGATGAGAGCAACGCTACTTGGGAGACAGAAGAGAAGACGCGTTCGTTGTACCCTTTTCTTTTTGAGGGTATGTCTTTTAATTTCTCCTTTATCGCTTAGCTTATCTTATCTTATCTTTAGTATGTCCTCTCATTAGTATCTTTGACCTTTAGTTAGGATAATCCTATGGTTGAAACATGTGTTTGAGACATGTTATGTATGATGGATGCAAAATGGATGCAAGTGTTTGCTAGTGGTTGCTCGTGGATGCATATATACACACACTTTAGGCACTAGATCGGCTCAGTCACTACATATTGCATATTGCATAAATGAATGTATTTAGTATAATGGATGTATAATGGTTGTACCATCATATGGATGATGCATTTGGTTGAATGGATGTGCACGCATATAGAAGTAGTATGTAAGAAATTAGGATCTTTTGCATACATAATCGATGCATGGCACTATCATGAATTGCATCAAGGAGGTCAACTGAATCAGTGGACCGCCTGATTTTGCATTAGATACGGACATATACACACACTATGCATTTAAACATAAAAGCATTAGAAGTCTATAAGGACAGTGGATGCCAGTGTTTGATGATTGAGTAGATGGTTGATTGGATGTTAGGTTAAACATTCTTCTTGACTTGAAGATTTCGGGGTCGAAATCCTTTAAGGACGGGAGAATGTAACACCCCGTAAATCAGTTAATACTAATATTCACAAATGAAAGAATAATTAATTTCAAATATAAGAATATTGGGAAACGGGTTGCGCCATTGTGTTCGTCTCGGAAAAATACGCGAAATAGGGTCCGAAATTTTGTAAATCGGAGTTCGTATGACCGTGATATGGCCTCGAGAAGTTTCACGAAAAATTCAAATTTTAAAACAGATTTCAAAAACACAAAAATGGAGGCAGGCGGGAAAATTCCCGCCCAGACCAGGTCGACCTGGGGGTCGACTTGGGAGTCGACCTGGAGGGGGCCAGGTCGACACTAGAGTCGACCTGGGGGTCGACCTCCCTGGTCGAGCCCAGGTGACCTGGGTGTATCTGGTTTGGTTTTCGGGCTGTGTTTTGAGGGCTGGTCGAAATCTAATGGCTCTAATCTATTCTAGGGTTAATCTAATGGCTTAAATGCATCCTAACATCTATAAATAAGTGGGTAGACTCTAACCCTAAATCACTTGAAAAATTGGAGAGCTACCGACATGTCGTTGCCATGGAGTTCAGCGTAGCCGTCACAAACTAAAGAAGAAGGAGAAAGCCTAGCCTACAACTAAACCTACTCAACAAACAAATTAATTCAAAGACTCTTTCTATTTTCTCTTCTTTAAAATAGTGAGTATGCTGATTCTCACAATGTTATTATAAAATAATTTGATTAAGTTATGAATGGATCACAAGAAAGTGATATGAATTGTTATGTATTTTATGTTGTGGATCTCTTGTTATGCTATTATGTCATCATATATATGTTGTTATGTTGTAGTGATTATGTTGTAAATAATCCTATGCTATGTCATATGTGATTAATCATGCTATGCTATGTTATAAATCATGTTATGCCTTGTTGTAAATCATGCTATGCTATGTTGTAAATCATATCATGTTATGTTGCAAATTATGATATGCTATGTTGTAAATCTTATATATGTTGTAGATCTCATATTATCACATATGTTGAAATACTTATGTTATATGATAATGATGTCATGTTAAGTTGTGTTGAATCATACAAGTTGTAAAATCATGATGTTATTATTTATGCGAATTGGATCATGTTTAAAGTTTATGTTTTTTTTATAATAGATCTTGATTATGGGAATTTGCCTATTGAGTTAGGTGTACCCATATACATGAATCTACAAATTAATTGGATCTTGAATATGGGAATTTGCCTATTAAGTTAGGTGTACCCATATACATGAATCTATGATTAAATGAATTTTGATTTTTGGGAATTTGCCTATTGAGTTAGGTGTACCCATATAAAATCATATTGTTAATGATGTTGATTCACACATGTTCCTATGCAAGCTTATGAAATTTGATCAAAATCATATTATGTGAATTATGAATAAGTTGACACCCTTAGATCCATGACATGTATAACCTTATGCAAGTTGTAATTTTGGATGTATGCAAGTTTCACCCCTTATTATGATTCATTTAGTCATATATACATGTTGTTATTGTGATAATCTCTTTTATGCTATGAGTTAGACTATTCGAGTCTAATATATATATTTTGCGAATAAACGTTCAAACGTGGGGTAGGGGTGATATTAGGAATTAATAAATTGGGTGCAGTTTTGTATGATTTTGCACGCCTTAAATAGATGCCCATAATTGAGTCAATTATGGACATTGCTAAATTTGGAATTAATTAATAATTCAAATAGGGAATTATTAAAATTGGGGAAAGTGGATTATTAATAATAATCAATGCTTAGGACACGAGGTTGGACCCGTTTGTGACGTAAACCTGCCCGGACCCGCCCGGCAAATCCAGTAGTCACAAATGTCGGCCCAATGTGAGAGGTCCTAGGCCCAAACTAAAGCATAACAGTTGTAAAGACACGAGGTTAGACTCTTTTATGGTGTAAGACTGCCCGGACCCGCCCGGCAAATCCAGCAGCCATAAATGCCAGTCTAATGTGAGAGGTCTTTATGAGGTTATGGCCTTAATGAATTAAGGAATACTTAACCAGATAATCATGTAAGGTGGGACATGGGGGTTAAGTAGGTTCCTTGGGTGGCATGAGGAATCTAGTGGTTGCCTTTAGAGGCATTTGAAATACGATTAGACTTAACCAAATACACATGTAAATGAACATGACTAAGTGGGTTAAGTGGGTGGACTAATGGGACAAGCTTAGGTGGAATGCTTGTGGGAAATAATGGGGGCCCATTTCAACCAGTATCCCAAAACGTATCTTTGTGGGCTCGACCCAAGTCGAGGACGGGACACGCATACTGAGCTTGACTATAAGAGGCCAAGACAGGGAGCGGTGGCAACGCAAGTCCAACGGGTTTCATATGCGTGTGTGGACCCGGGCTGGTAGGTAAGATGTTGTTGCATCATGTAGGTATAAGCCGTGCATCTCCGTTGTATCGGGTTGCCACTTTAGGGGAATGATACACCCCACTGTGGGGCCAGCACGGGTATCTACGAGTAGGGAGCCGATCGAAAAATAGAAAGTGGGGTACACCTAGTGGAGATAGGGGCAGGCGGCACCTATGTAGTCAGCTAGGAGTACGTAAAGCCATTAAGAAAGTTTCTAAGTGAAGCTAAGTGGGATCAATCTTTAGGGTGACTGGTGTACTGCAGTATAGTGTTTATCCTTTAGTATTTAGGAGCGCCAATAACGTTGCCTTTGGCGATTGTCTATGTCCTTAATCTGCTCTTCATAGGCATTTCCTTGTCTTCCAGCTTATGCCTTAGTCCAGTTATTTTGATAGTAGTATTGTAGAATTATCATACTCACCAGACTTTATGTCTGACCCCCTCTTTTCCATCTTTCTTTTTCCTTCAGGTCCTCAGGTTGGGCCAAGTTCTAGTGGAGTCTAGTTGGATCGCTTATCTCTTGGGAAGCTTGGACTGCAGATGTAAAGTCCAGCTTGTTATCTTTCTTTTTAATGGCTATCTATTGTAATGGGAATATGTATATTGTTTTTTGTGAAGACGGATATTGTACTTGGTTATGATCTATGGTTTTATGGTGTAACAGACATATTTAATTTCCGCTGCAACAAAATGAAGTTTTAGATTTTCAAGTGCTATTTATTATCTGTCTTGTTGTAATTTCTCTGTTCTATATTCACTTATGACCCCCATGGAAGTTAATGCATTCCCTTTGTGAGTGACATTAATGGACGTGGGGTGTTACAGTTCTTTTTTCCTTTTTGCTCGGTTTTCTGTCTTTTGTAAAACCTGCAATCACGTTTAAAATGTCCTGGTTTTCCACAGAAAAAGCAGTCTCCCTTAGATTGTTTTATAAGATCACAGGAAATCAACCCTTCTTTAGACATATATTGCAAAGATTTAAAATTTAAGTGAGCCAATCTATTATTCCATAAATGAAATGAGTCAACAGTATAAGCAAACTCGTTCATTTTTTTAATACTTAGTTTATACATTCCATTACAAGCATAGCCTTTTCCAACAAACTTCCCTCCTTTAGACATAATCAGACTGTTACCATCAAGAACGCATTTAACACCCTTATTACAAAGAAGATATGAAGAAACTAAGTTCTTTCTAACATCCGGAACATGCAAGACATTCTGGAGAATTAGTTTCTTTCCCGAAGTGAACTCCAATTCAACTGTCCCTTTTCCGACAACAACGGATGTATTGTGATTTCCCATAATCACCTTGTTGTCATCAGAAACCTTTTCATAGAACTTAAACATGGACTGGTTATTACAGACATGAATAGTGGCACCAGAATCATACCACCAATCCATCTCTTTTGAAGTATCAGCCATGTTTAACTCCATTGTCGTGTCAGTATCCAACTTGGTTATCATTGCAATGATTTCAGATTCATTTTGTTCAACCATGTTGGCGGAGTTTGCGTTCTTTTTTCCTTTTTGCTCGGTTTTCTGTCTTTTGTAAAACCTGCAATCACGTTTAAAATGTCCTGATTTTCCACAGAAATAGCAGTCTCCCTTAGATTGTTTTATAAGATCACAGGAAATCAACCCTTCTTTAGACATATATTGCAAAGATTTAAAATTTAAGTGAGCCAATCTATTATGCCATAAATGAAATGAGTCAACAGTATAAGCAAACTCGTTCATTTTATTAATACTTAGTTTATACATTCCATTACAAGCATAGCCTTTTCCAACAAACTTCCCTCCTTTAGACATAATCAGACTGTTACCATCAAGAACGCATTTAACACCCTTATTACAAAGAAGATATGCAGAAACTAAGTTCTTTCTAACATCCGGAACATGCAAGACATTCTAGAGAATTAGTTTCTTTCCCGAAGTGAACTCCAATTCAACTGTCCCTTTTCCGACAACAACAGATGTATTGTGATTTCCCATAATCACCTTGTTGTCATCAGAAACCTTTTAATAGAACTTAAACGTGGACTGGTTATTACAGACATGAATAGTGGCACCAGAATCATACCACCAATCCATCTCTTTTGAAGTATCAGCCATGTTTAACTCCATTGTCATGTCAGTATCCAACTTGGTTATCATTGCAATGATTTCAGGTTCATTCTGTTCAACCATGTTGGCGGAGTTTGCGTTCTTTTTTCCTTTTTGCTCGGTTTTCTGTCTTTTGTAAAACCTGCAATCACGTTTAAAATGTCCTGGTTTTCCACAGAAATAGTAGTCTCCATTCCCTTTGGCTTTGTTTTGATGGTTGTTTCCGCCGCCTCTCTTTCTTTTTCCAGATTCCTTATGCCCCTTGTCATTATCGACAATATTCACATCAGATTCAAAAACTTTCTTCTCACGAATTCTAGTTTCCTCTTCGATACGAAGATGTTTCTGAATCTGCTCCATTGAGAAGTCTTCTGAAGAGTGCATATGTTTCTTTCTGTAATCACTCCAACTTTGCGGGAGTTTAGCCGTGACAGCCCCAACCTGTAATGCTTCAGGGATGCTTATTTTGACATCCTTCGGTTTGTTGAAAATAACTTGTAGTTCGTGTACTTGATCAAGAACAGAAGCATTGTCAAGCATTTTATATTCAAAAAATTCGAAAATCAGAAACTTATCTGCTCCTTGTTTTGCGTTGCTGTACTTTGATTCCAGAGTTGCCCAGATTTCCCTTGGTGACTTGACAGAATTAAAAAAGATCATATAGGCGATCAGATAATGTATTGAGTATGTGCCCTCTGCAAACCACTTCATCTTCCTCTAATTTTTTCCGTTTCTCAATCAGTTCCTGACTGTCTTTGTCGGTAGGTGGAGGTATTGGTTGCAGTTTTGGATCAAGGACGTATGCAATTTTGAGGGTAGTAAGCAAGAACATTATCTTATCTTGCCACCGTGTATAGTTAGTGCCATCGAAGCGATCAAGTTTTGTGAACTCCTGATTCATGATTTTGTATGTCGATTCAGAGGCCTTCGCTGTCGCCATTATCAACTTCTTGAAATTACTAGGAAACTATCGAAGCAGCAGATGACAGAATGAACCAGGATTATCTCTGAGGCACGCCGATCAGACGTTGTCTTCAAGAAGTTGATCGCCCCCACTACAAAGTAGATTGCCGAAGGGTTTGACGGCGGCACTTCTCCAGGATACAACAAAGATTAGTTTTCGCAGTTAGCAATGGACTGCAAAAACGTGGAGTAGTATATTTCTGAAGAACAGAGAAGGGAAGAGATCGAAAAGAAAAAGTAATCTGTTTGGGAGTAGAAGCAGGTTTAAATAGAGGCTGAGAAGGCATTTCGAAGGGACATAACGTTTTGAACGGGCGCATCCTTTAAAAATAAAAAATCATGACAGTTGGCCAACAGTTGAACCCAATCCGTTTTAATCACGTATGCGCCACGTGCCCCAAGTGCCCAAGTGCCATCTTTGACCTTTTAATATGATCTTATATATATAGGCCCAAGCCTATATGTGCATATCCTTTAGCCCAGTTCTTTTCATTTCACAATCTTATAACAACAACTCTTAATATATAAGTAGGAGTTGTTTATGATATTTGCCAATGTGGGACAAATAATATTTCAATCTTTCCAATAATCCCCCACTAGATTGTAATATTATACTTATGCATCCACGAAAGTACCTTTCAGTTTAAACTTTCGTGTTAGTTTAAATATCTAAACCTTAACAGAATTTTTGGTGGCTGATAGCTTAAACCAAAATCCTATTTGTTAGAGGCGAGATATCTAAACACATAAGTATGTATTTCTTCTAGAAATATATCTTATGATCCTCATTGATCTTCAACATCCCCCGGTATTCGTGAACATAAGATTAACTTCTAATCTTATTGAAACTTTGTTTCTTATGTTCATATAGATATCAGTTCTAATCCGTCCTTGTTACTGTGGACAAACAGATATCTCTTAACGTAACATATAAACATTTAATAATCAATGTTTATCAATTACCTAACTGCAACTTGTTATTACCCTTTAAACCTTAGGCTAAGTGACATAAGGTTGGGTTCCTATTGCAGGTAATCAGAAAGGTTTTAGACCCATCCCCCAACTAGTTGTTTTAATCATTTCTCTAGGTAATCCTTTATTTAATGGGTCTGCCAAGTTTTTCTTGGATCTAACATATATTATGGTAATAACTCCATTCATAATTAATTCCCTGACATATGCATGTCTCAAGCTTATATGTCTAGACTTTCCATTATAAATTTTATTATAGGCTCTAGACATAGTAGCTTCACTGTCACAATATACAGAAATGGCTGATGATGGTTGTGGCCACAACTCTATTTCCGTTAACAGATTCCTTAGCCATTCTGCTTCCGAAGACAATGCATCCAAAGCAATAAATTCCGCTTCCATTGTAGAATGTGTGATAACAGTTTGTTTCTTGAAAGCCCATGATATTGCACCGCCTCCAAGAGTGAAAATCCATCCAGTGGTTCCTTTATTATCATTTTCAGGGGTTGCACCACTTGCATCTGAATATCCTTCTAGAACCGCAGGAAAGTTTCCATAGTGGAGTCCTAACTTAATTGTTCTTTTAAGATAACCTAGGACCCTACCTACTGCTTTCCAGTGCACAAATCCAGGATTACTTGTGTACCTTGATAACTTACACACGGCATAAGAAATATCAGGACGTGTGCAATGCATGGCATACATGAGACTTCCAATGACACTTGCGTATTCTAGTTGAGCAATAGCTCTTTCTGAGTTTTCAAATATTTTAACAGAAGAGTCATAGGGGCTACTTGCTTCTTTTATATTTAAATGTTTATACTTGAAAATTAAATTTTCAATGTAATGAGATTGGCATAATGCATAACCCCCATCGTATTTCTTTATTTTAATGCCTAGAATAGTGTCAACTTCGTTTAAATCTTTCATCTTGAAACACGATGTTAAATATTTCTTTGTCTCATTTATGCCTTCCATATTAGTTCCAAATATAAGCATATCATCCACATATAGACAAATTATGACACCATAATGTTCTGTGAATTTTGAATAAATGCACTTGTCGGCATTGTTATGCTTGAAGCCATTCGACAAAATTACAGAATCAAATTTCTCATGCCATTGTTTTGGTGCTTGTTTTAGCCCATATAAAGACTTAATTAATTTACAGACTTTATTTTCATTTCCAGTCATGACAAAACCTTCAGGTTGTTCCATGTATACTTCCTCATCTAAATCACCATTAAGGAAAGCGGTCTTGACATCCATTTGATGCACATGTAGCCCATGAATAGATGCAAGGGCAAAAAGTGTTCTTATTGATGCCAATCTAGCTACTGGAGCATATGTATCGAAATAATCTATGCCTTCTTTTTGTTTGAAACCTTTGGCTACTAGCCTTGCTTTGAAAGTTTGAATGGACCCATCAGTATTATATTTTCTTCGAAATACCCACTTACAACCAATTGGTTTAGATCCAGGAGGCAAATCCGCTAGAACCCAAGTATTGTTAGCAAAAATTGAGTCCATTTCATCTTGTATTGCTTCCTTCCAGAAAGCAACATCTCTTGAGGTCATTGCTTCCTTAAAAGTTTTAGGATCCTCTTCATTATTCAAAATGTATACTGTATCATTTACAATTTCAGTTCTATTTCCATTTACAAGATGAATCACATCATCAGGTGCTACAAAATCAGGATCTAATCCTTTGCTTTTCCTTGTTCTTTTGCTTTTTCTTGGTTCTTCAGGTATATTCGTATTCTTTCTTTTATCAGAAGAAGTATTCATGTTATTTTCTTTGTCATTATCATTGATTGCTTGTGTAGGATATGAAATATGTGTGGAATCACATATAAATTTATTTTCAATGAATTCGACATCTCTTGATTCCACGATCACATTAGATTTGAGATCTAATAATCTATATGCTTTTGAATGTTCAGCATACCCTACAAATATACTTTTCAGAGCCCTTGGTCCAAGTTTAACTCTTTTTGGATCTATGATTCGATAAAAGGCTAAACATCCCCAAACTTTAAGATATTTCAATCTCGGTTGCCTGCCTTTCCACAATTCATACGAAGAAATCTTGGTCTTCTTTGATGGGATTCTATTATGTAAATGACATGCTGTCAGAAGTGCTTCTCCCCATAAACTTATATTTTGTTTAGTATTCAAAATCATGGCATTAGTCATTTCCACTAATGTTCTATTTTTTCTTTCTGCCAAACCATTTTGTTGTGGGGTGTAAGGTGCTGTCGATTGGTGGATTATGCCATTTTCTTCACAAAATGATGAGAATTCATTTGAAAAATATTCTCCACCTCTGTTTGTTCGCAACACCTTTATTTTCTTTTCCTTCTGATTTTCAACACTAATTTTGAAACGTTTAAACATTTCAAATGCTTGATCTTTTGATCTCATCAAATAAACATGTGTGTATCTAGAGTAATCATCTATAAATGTGATGAAATATCGATTGCCCCCTCTAGTCAACACACCATTTAATTCACATATATCCGAATGAATTAGTTCGAGTAGTTGAGTATTTCTTTCAGATTTTGGAAATGGCTTTTTACACATCTTTGCTTCAATGCAAATCTCGCACTTAGATTGTTTTATAAGATCACAGGAAATCAACCCTTCTTTAGACATATATTGCAAAGATTTAAAATTTAAGTGAGCCAATCTATTATGCCATAAATGAAATGAGTCAACAGTATAAGCAAACTCGTTCATTTTATTAATACTTAGTTTATACATTCCATTACAAGCATAGCCTTTTCCAACAAACTTCGCTCCTTTAGACATAATCAGACTGTTACCATCAAGAACGCGTTTAACACCCTTATTACAAAGAAGATATGCAGAAACTAAGTTCTTTCTAACATCCGGAACATGCAAGACATTCTGGAGAATGAGTTTCTTTCCCGAAGTGAACTCCAATTCAACTGTCCCTTTTCCGACAACAACGGATGTATTGTGATTTCCCATAATCACCTTGTTGTCATCAGAAACCTTTTCATAGAACTTAAACATGGACTGGTTATTACAGACATGAATAGTGGCACCAGAATCATACCACCAATCCATCTCTTTTGAAGTATCAGCCATGTTTAACTCCATTGTCGTGTCAGTATCCAACTTGGTTATCATTGCAATGATTTCTGATTCATTCTGTTCAACCATGTTGGCGGAGTTTGCGTTCTTTTTTCCTTTTTGCTCGGTTTTCTGTCTTTTGTAAAACCTGCAATCACGTTTAAAATGTCCTGGTTTTCCACAGAAATAGCAGTCTCCCTTAGATTGTTTTATAAGATCACAGGAAATCAACCCTTCTTTAGACATATATTGCAAAGATTTAAAATTTAAGTGAGCCAATCTATTATGCCATAAATGAAATGAGTCAACAGTATAAGCAAACTCGTTCATTTTATTAATACTTAGTTTATACATTCCATTACAAGCATAGCCTTTTCAAACAAACTTCCCTCATTTAGACATAATCAGACTGTTACCATCAAGAACGCATTTAACACCCTATTTACAAAGAAGATATGCAGAAACTAAGTTTTTCTATCATCCGGAACATGCAAGACATTCTGGAGAATTAGTTTCTTTCCCGAAGTGAACTCCAATTCAACTGTCCCTTTTCCGACAACAACGAATGTATTGGGATTTCCCACAATCACCTTGTTGTCATCAGAAACCTTTTCATAGAACTTAAACATGGACTGGTTATAACAGACATGAATAGTGGCACCAGAATCATACCACCAATCCATCTCTTTTGAAGTATCAGCCATGTTTAAATCCATTGTCGTGTCAGTATCCAACTTGGTTATCATTGCAATGATTTCAGATTCATTCTGTTCAACCATGTTGGCGTAGTTTGCGTTCTTTTTTCCTTTTTGCTCGGTTTTCTGTCTTTTGTAAAACCTGCAATCATGTTTAAAATTTCCTGGTTTTCTACAGAAATAGCAGTCTCCCTTAGATTGTTTTATAAGATCACAGGAAATCAACCCTTCTTTAGACATATATTGCAAAGATTTAAAATTTAAGTGAGCCAATCTATTATGCCATAAATGAAATGAGTCAACAGTATAAGCAAACTCGTTCATTTTATTAATACTTAGTTTATACATTCCATTACAAGCATAGCCTTTTCCAACAAACTTCCCTCCTTTAGACATAATCAGACTGTTACCATCAAGAACGCATTTAACACCCTTATTACAACGAAGATATGCAGAAACTAAGTTCTTTCTAACATCCGGAACATGCAAGACATTCTGGAGAATTAGTTTCTTTCCCGAAGTGAACTCCAATTCAACTGTCCCTTTTCCGACAACAACGGATGTATTGTGATTTCCCATAATCACCTTGTTGTCATCAGAAACCTTTTCATAAAACTTAAACATGGACTGGTTATTACAGACATGAATAGTGGCACCAGAATCATACCACCAATCCATCTCTTTTGAAGTATCAGCCATGTTTAACTCCATTGTCGTGTCAGTATCCAACTTGGTTATCATTGCAATGATTTCAGATTCATTCTGTTCAACCATGTTGGCGGAGTTTGCGTTCTTTTTTCCTTTTTGCTCGGTTTTCTGTCTTTTGTAAAACCTGCAATCACGTTTAAAATGTCCTGGTTTTCCACAGAAATAGCAGTCTCCCTTCCCGTTGGCTTTGTTTTGATGGTTGTTTCCGCCGTCTCTCTTTCTTTTTCCAGATTCCTTATGCCCCTTGTCATTATCGACAATATTCACATCAGATTCAAAAACTTTCTTCTCACGAATTCTAGTTTCCTCTTTGATACGAAGATGTTTCTGAATCTGCTCCGTTGAGAAGTCTTCTGACGAGTGCATAAGTTTCTTTCTGTAATCACTCCAACTTTGCGGGAGTTTAGCCATGACAGCCCAACCTGTAATGCTTCAGGGATGCTTATTTTGACATCCTTCAGTTTGTTGAAAATAACTTGTAGTTCGTGTACTTGATCAAGAACAGAAGCATTGTCAAGCATTTTTTATTCAAAAAATTCGAAAATCAGAAACTTATCTGCTCCTTGTTTTGCGTTGCTGTACTTTGATTCCAGAGTTGCCCAGATTTCCCTTGGTGACTTGACAGAAGTAAAAAAGATCATATAGGCGATCAGATAATGTATTGAGTATGTGCCCTCTGCAAACCACTTCATCTTCCTCTCCTTTTTTGCGTTTCTCAAACAGTTCCTGACTGTCTTTGTCGGTAGGTGGAGGTACTAGTTGCAGTTTTGGATCAAGGACGTATGCAATTTTGAGGGTAGTAAGCAAGAACATTATCTTATCTTGCCACCGTGTATAGTTAGTGCCATCGAAGCGATCAAGTTTTGTAAACTCCTGATTCATGATTTTGTATGTCGATTCAGAGGCCTTCGTTGTCGCCATTATCAACTTCTTGAAATTATTAGGAAACTATCGAAGCAGCAGATGACAGAATAAACCAGGATTATCTCTGAGGCACGCCGATCAGACGTTGTCTTCAAGAAGTTGATCGCCCCCACTACAAAGTAGATTGCCGAAGGGTTTGACGGCGGCACTTCTCCAGGATACAACAAAGATTAGTTTTCGCAGTTAGCAATGGACTGCAAAAACGTGGAGTAGTATATTTCTAAAGAACAGAGAAGGGAAGAGATCGAAAAGAAAAAGTAATCTGTTTGGGCGTAGAAGCAGGTTTAAATAGAGGCTGAGAAGGCATTTAGAAGGGACATAACGTTTTGAACGGGCGCATCCTTTAAAAATCAAAAATCACGACAGTTGGCCAACAGTCGAACCCGATCCGTTTTAATCACGTACGCGCCACGTGCCCCAAGTGCCCAAGTGCCATCTATGACCTTTTAATATGATCTTACATATATAGGCCCAAGCCTATATGTGCATATCCTTTAGCCCAGTTCTTTTCATTTCACAATCTTATAACAACAACTCTTAATATATAAGTAGGAGTTGTTTATATATTTGCCAATGTGGGACAAATAATATTTCAAACTTCCCAATAATCCCCCACTAGATTGTAATATTGTACTTATGCATCCACGAAAGTACCTTTCAGTTTAAACTTTCGTGTTAGTTTAAATATCTAAACCTTAACAGAATTTTTGGTGGCTGATAGCTTAAACCAAAATCCTATTTGTTAGAGGCGAGATATCTAAACACATAAGTATGTATTTCTTCTAGAAATATATCTTATGATCCTAATTGATCTTCAACATCCCCCTGGTATTCGTGAACATAAGATTAACTTCTAATCTTATTGAAACTTTGTTTCTTATGTTCATATAGATATCAATTCTAATCCGTCCTTGTTACTGTGGACAAACAGATATCTCTTAACGTAACATATAAACATTTAATAATCAATGTTTATCAATTACCTAACTGCAACTTGTTATTACCCTTTAAACCTTAGGCTAAGTGACATAAGGTTGGGTTTCTATTGCAGGTAATCAGAAAGGTTTTAGACCCATCCCCCAACTAGTTGTTTTAATCATTTCTCTAGGTAATCCTTTAGTTAATGGGTCTGCCAAGTTTTTCTTGGATCTAACATATATTATGGTAATAACTCCATTCATAATTAATTCCCTGACATATGCATGTCTCAAGCTTATATGTCTAGACTTTCCATTATAAATTTTATTATAGGCTCTAGACATAGTAGCTTCACTGTCACAATATACAAAAATGGCTGATGATGGTTGTGGCCACAACTCTATTTCCGTTAACAGATTCCTTAGCCATTCTGCTTCCGAAGCCAATGCATCCAAAGCAATAAATTCCGCTTCCATTGCAGAATGTGTTATAACAGTTTGTTTCTTGGAAGCCCATGATATAGCACCACCTCCAAGAGTGAAAATCCATCCAGTGGTTCCTTTATTATCATTTTCAGGGGTTGCACCACTTGCATCTGAATATCCTTCTAGAACTGCTGGAAAGTTTCCATAGTGGAGTCCTAACTTAATTGTTCTTTAATAACCTAGGACCCTACCTACTGCTTTCCAGTGCACAAATCCAGGATTACTTGTGTACCTTGATAACTTACACACGGCATAAGAAATATCAGGACGTGTGCAATGCATGGCATACATGAGACTTCCAATGACACTTGCGTATTCTAGTTGAGCAATAACTCTTTCTGAGTTTTCAAATATTTTAACAGAAGAGTCATAGGGGCTACTTGCTTCTTTAATATTTAAATGTTTATACTTGAAAATTAAATTTTCAATGTAATGAGATTGGCATAATGCATAACCCCCATCGTGTTTCTTTATTTTAATTCCTGGAATAGTGTCAACTTCGTTTAAATCTTTCATCTTGAAACACGATGTTAAATATTTCTTCGTCTCATTTATGCCTTCCATATTAGTTCCAAATATAAGCATATCATCCACATATAGACAAATTATGACACCATAACGTTCTGTGAATTTTGAATAAATGCACTTGTCGGCATTGTTATGCTTGAAGCCACTCGACAAAATTACAGAATCAAATTTCTCATGCCATTGTTTTGGTGCTTGTTTTAGCCCATATAAAGACTTAATTAATTTACAGACTTTATTTTCATTTCCAGTCATGACAAAACCTTCAGGTTGTTCCATGTATACTTCCTCATCTAAATCACCATTAAGGAAAGCGGTCTTGACATCCATTTGATGCACATGTAGCCCATGAATAGATGCAAGGGTAAAAAGTGTTCTTATTGATGCCAATCTAGCTACTGGAGCATATGTATCGAAATAATCTATGCCTTCTTTTTGTTTGAAACCTTTGGCTACTAGCCTTGCTTTGAAAGTTTGAATGGACTCATCAATATAATATTTTCTTCGAAATACCCACTTACAACCAATTGGTTTAGATCCAGGAGGCAAATCCGCTAGAACCCAAGTATTGTTAGCAATAATTGAGTCCATTTCATCTTGTATTGCTTCCTTCCAGAAAGCAACATCTCTTGAGGTCATTGCTTCCTTAAAAGTTTTAGGATCGTCTTCATTATTCAAAATGTAAACTGTATCATTTACAATTTTAGTTGTATTTCCATTTACAAGAAGAATCACATCATCAGGTGCTACAAAATCAGGATCTAATCCTTTGCTTTTCCTTGTTCTTTTGCTTCTTCTTGGTTCTTCAGGTATATTCGTATTATTTCTTTTATCAGAAGAAGTATTCATGTTATTTTCTTTGTCATTATCATTGATAACTTGTGTAGGATATGAAATATGTGTGGAATCACATATAAATTTATTTTCAATGAATTCGACATCTCTTGATTCCACGATCACATTAGATTTGAGATCTAATAATCTATATGCTTTTGAATGTTCAACATACCCTACAAATATACTTTTCAGAGCCCTTGGTCCAAGTTTAACTCTTTTTGGATCTATGATTCGATAAAAGGCTAAACATCCCCAAACTTTAAGATATTTCAAGCTCGGTTGCCTGCCTTTCCACAATTCATACGGAGAAATCTTGGTCTTCTTTGATGGGATTCTATTATGTAAATGACATGCTATCAGAAGTGCTTCTCCCCATAAATTTATATTTTGTTTAGTATTCAAAATCATGGCATTAGTCATTTCCACTAATGTTCTATTTTTTCTTTCTGCCAAACCATTTTGTTGTGGGGTGTAAGGTGTTGTCGAATTGTGGATTATGCCATTTTCTTCACAAAATGATGAGAATTCATTTGAAAAATATTCTCCACCTCTGTCTGTTCGCAACACCTTTATTTTCTTTTCCTTCTGATTTTCAACACTAATTTTGAAACGTTTAAACATTTCAAATGCTTGATCTTTTGATCTCATCAAATAAACATGTGTGTATCTTGAGTAATCATCTATAAATGTGATGAAATATCGATTGCCCCCTCTAGTCAACACACCATTTAATTCACATATATCCGAATGAATTAGTTCGAGTAGTTGAGTATTTCTTTCAGATTTTGGAAATGGCTTTTTACACGTCTTTGCTTCAATGCAAATCTCGCACTTAGATTGTTTTATAAGATCACAGGAAATCAACCCTTCTTTAGACATATATTGCAAAGATTTAAAATTTAAGTGAGCCAATCTATTATGCCATAAATGAAATGAGTCAACAGTATAAGCAAACTCGTTCATTTTATTAATACTTAGTTTATACATTCCATTACAAGCATAGCCTTTTCCAACAAACTTCCCTCCTTTAGACATAATCAGACTGTTACCATCAAGAACGCATTTAACACCCTTATTACAAAGAAGATATGCAGAAACTAAGTTCTTTCTAACATCCGGAACATGCAAGACATTCTGGAGAATTAGTTTCTTTCCCGAAGTGAACTCCAATTCAATTGTCCCTTTTCCGACAACAACGGATGTATTGTGATTTCCCATAATCACCTTGTTGTCATCAGAAACCTTTTCATAGAACTTAAACATGGACTGGTTATTACAGACATGAATAGTGGCACCAGAATCATACCACCAATCCATCTCTTTGAAGTATCAGCCATGTTTAACTCCATTGTCGTGTCAGTACCCAACTTGGTTATCATTGCAATGATTTCAGATTCATTCTGTTCAACCATGTTGGCGGAGTTTGCGTTCTTTTTTCCTTTTTGCTCGGTTTTCTGTCTTTTGTAAAACCTGCAATCACGTTTAAAATGTCCTGGTTTTCCACAGAAATAGCAGTCTCCCTTAGATTGTTTTATGAGATCGCAGGAAATCAACCCTTCTTTACACATATATTGTAAAGATTTAAAATTTAAGTGAGCCAATCTATTATGCCATAAATGAAATGAGTCAACTGTATAAGCAAACTCGTTCATTTTATTAATACTTAGTTTATACATTCCATTACAAGCATAGCCTTTTCCAACAAACTTCCCTCCTTTAGACATAATCAGACTGTTACCATCAAGAACGCATTTAACACCCTTATTACAAAGAAGATATGCAGAAACTAAGTTCTTTCTAATATCCGGAGCATGCAAGACATTCTGGAGAATTAGTTTCTTTCCCGAAGTGAACTCCAATTCAACTGTCCCTTTTCCGACAACAACGGATATATTGTGATTTCCCATAATCACCTTGTTGTCATCAGAAACCTTTTCATAGAACTTAAACATGGACTGGTTATTACAGACATGAATAGTGGCACCAGAATCATACCACCAATCCATCTCTTTTGAAGTATCAGCCATGTTTAACTCCATTGTCGTGTCAGTATCCAACTTGGTTATCATTGCAATGATTTCAGATTCATTCTGTTTAACCATGTTGGCGGAGTTTGCGTTCTTTTTTCCTTTTTGCTCGGTTTTCTATCTTTTGTAAAACCTGCAATCACGTTTACAATGTCCTGGTTTTCCACAGAAATAGCAGTCTCACTTCCCTTTGGCTTTGTTTTGATGGTTGTTTCCGCCGTCTCTCTTTCTTTTTCCAGATTCCTTATGCCCCTTGTCATTATCGACAATATTCACATCAGATTCAAAAACTTTCTTCTCACGAATTCTAGTTTCCTCTTCGATACGAAGATGTTTCTGAATCTGCTCCATTGAGAAGTCTTTTGATGAGTGCATAAGTTTCTTTCTGTAATCACTCCAACTTTGCGGGAGATTAGCCGTGACAGCCCCAACCTGTAATGATTCAGGGATGCTTATTTTGACATCCTTCAGTTTGTTGAAAATAACTTGTAGTTCGTGTACTTGATCAAGAACAGAAGCATTGTTAAGCATTTTATATTCAAAAAATTCAAAATTCAGAAACTTATCTGCTCCTTGTTTTGCGATGTTGTACTTTGATTCCAGAGTTGCCCAGATTTCCCTTGGTGACTTGACAGATGTAAAAAGATCATATAGGCGATCGAATAATGTATTGAGTATGTGCCCTCTGCAAACCACTTCATCTTCCTCTCATTTTTTGCTTTTCTCAATCAGTTCCTGACTGTCTTTGTCGGTAGGTGGAGGTATTGGTTGCAGTTTTGGATCAAGGACGTATGCAATTTTGAGGGTAGTAAGCAAGAACATTATCTTATCTTGCCACCGTGTATAGTTAGTGCCATCGAAGCGATCAAGTTTTGTAAACTCCTGATTCATGATTTTGTATGTCGATTCAGAGGCCTTCGCTGTCGCCATTATCATCTTCTTGAAATTGCTAGGAAACTATCGAAGCAACAGATGACAGAATGAACTAGGATTATCTCTGAGGCACGCCGATCAGACGTTGTCTTCAAGAAGTTGATCGCCCCCACTACAAAGTAGATTGCCGAAGGGTTTGACGACGGCACTTCTCCAGGATACAACAAAGATTAGTTTTCGCAGTTAGCAATGGACTGCAAAAACGTGGAGTAGTATATTTCTGAAGAAAAGAGAAGGGAAGAGATCGAAAAGAAAAAGTAATCTGTTTGGGCGTAGAAGCAGGTTTAAATAGAGGCGGGGAAGGCATTTCGAAGGGACATAACGTTTTGAACGGGCGCATCCTTTAAAAATCAAAAATCACGACAGTTGGCCAACAGTCGAACCCGATCCGTTTTAATCACGTACGCGCCACGTGCCCCAAGTGCCATCTTTGACCTTTTAATATGATCTTATATATATAGGCCCAAACCCATATGTGCATATCCTTTAGCCCAATTCTTTTCATTTCACAATCTTATAACAACAACTCTTAATATATAAGTAGGAGTTGTTTATGATATTTGCCAATGTGGGATAAATAATATTTCAATCTTCCCAATAATCCCCCACTAGATTGTAATATTATACTTATGCATCCACGAAAGTACCTTTCAGTTTAAACTTTCGTGTTACTTTAAATATCTAAACTTTAACAGAATTTTTGGTGGCTGATAGCTTAAACCAAAATCCTATTTGTTAGAGGCGAGATATCTAAACACATAAGTATGTATTTCTTCTAGAAATATATACTTATGATCCTAATTGATCTTCAACATCCCCCTGGTATTTGTGAACATAAGATTAACTTCTAATCTTATTGAAACTTTATTTCTTATGTTCATATAAATATCAGTTCTAATCCGTCCTTGTTACTGTGGACAAACAGAAATCTCTTAACGTAACATATAAACATTTAATAATCAATGTTTATCAATTACCTAACTGCAACTTGTTATTACCCTTAAAACCTTAGGCTAAGTGACATAAGGTTGGGTTCCTATTGCAGGTAATCAGAAAGGTTTTAGACCCATCCCCCAACTAGTTGTTTTAATCATTTCTCTAGGTAATCCTTTAATTAATGGGTCTGCCAAGTTTTTCTTGGATCTAACATATATTATGGTAATAACTCCATTCATAATTAATTCCCTGACATATGCATGTCTCAAGCTTATATGTCTAGACTTTCCATTATAAATTTTATCATAGGCTCTAGACATAGTAGCTTCACTGTCACAATATACAGAAATGGCTGATGATGGTTGTGGCCACAACTCTATTTCCGTTAACAGATTCCTTAGCCATTCTGCTTCCGAAGCCAATGCATCCAAAGAAATAAATTCCGCTTCCATTGTAGAATGTGTGATAACAGTTTGTTTCTTGGAAGCCCATGATATAGCACCGCCTCCAAGAGTGAAAATACATCCAGTGATTCCTTTATTATCATTTTCAGAGGTTGCACCACTTGCATCTGAATATCCTTCTAAAACTGCTGGAAAGTTTCCATAGTGGAGTCCTAACTTAATTGTTCTTTTAAGATAACCTAGGACCCTACCTACTGCTTTCCAGTGCACAAATCCAGGATTACTTGTGTACCTTGATAACTTACACACGGCATAAGAAATATCAGGACGTGTGCAATGCATGGCATACATGAGACTTCCAATGACACTTGCGTATTCTAGTTGAGCAATAGCTCTTTCTGAGTTTTCAAATATTTTAACAGAAGAGTCATAGGGGCTACTTGCTTCTTTAATATTTAAATGTTTATACTTGAAAATTAAATTTTCAATGTAATGAGATTGGCATAATGCATAACCCCTATCGTATTTCTTTACTTTAATGCCTAGAATAGTGTCAACTTCGTTTAAATCTTTCATCTTGAAACACGATGTTAAATATTTCTTCGTCTCATTTATGCCTTCCATGTTAGTTCCAAATATAAGCATATCATCTACATATAGACAAATTATGACACCATAACGTTATGTGAATTTTGAATAAATGCACTTGTCGGCATTGTTATGCTTGAAGCCATTTGACAAAATTACAGAATCAAATTTCTCATGCCATTGTTTTGG
Organism: Allium sativum; assembly: GCA_030737875.1. NCBI lineage: Eukaryota > Viridiplantae > Streptophyta > Magnoliopsida > Asparagales > Amaryllidaceae > Allium > Allium sativum. Next base: position 615,538,818 of record CM060926.1, read on the forward strand.
TGCTTGTTTTAGCCCATATAAAGACTTAATTAATTTACAGACTTTATTTTCATTTCTAGTCATGACAAAACCTTCAGGTTGTTCCATGTATACTTCCTCATCTAAATCACCATTAAGGAAAGCGGTCTTGACATCCATTTGATGCACATGTAGCCCATGAATAGATGCAAGGGCAAAAAGTGTTCTTATTGATGCCGATCTAGCTACTGGAGCATATGTATCGAAATAATCTATGCCTTCTTTTTGTTTGAAACCTTTGGCTACTAGCCTTGCTTTGAAAGTTTGAATGGACCCATCAGTATTATATTTTCTTCGAAATACCCACTTACAACCAATTGGTTTAGATCCAGGAGGCAAATCCGCTAGAACCCAAGTATTGTTAGCAAAAATTGAGTCCATTTTATCTTGTATTGCTTCCTTCCAGAAAGCAACATCTCTTGAGGTCATTGCTTCCTTAAAAGTTTTAGGATCCTCTTCATTATTCAAAATGTATACTGTATCATTTACAATTTCAGTTCTATTTCCATTTACAAGATGAATCACATCATCAGGTGCTACAAAATCAGGATCTAATCCTTTGCTTTTCCTTGTTCTTTTGCTTTTTCTTGGTTCTTCAGGTATATTCGTATTCTTTCTTTTATCAGAAGAAGTATTCATGTTATTTTCTTTGTCATTATCATTGATAACTTGTGTAGGATATGAAATATGTGTGGAATCACATATAAATTTATTTTCAATGAATTCGACATCTCTTGATTCCATGATCACATTAGATTTGAGATCTAATAATCTATATGCTTTTGAATGTTCAGCATACCCTACAAATATACATTTCAGAGCCCTTGGTCCAAGTTTAACTCTTTTTGGATCTACGATTCGATAAAAGGCTAAACATCCCCAAACTTTAAGATATTTCAAGCTCGGTTGCTTGCCTTTCTTCTTTGATGGGATTCTATTATGTAAATGACATGCTGTCAGAAGTGCTTCTCCCCATAAATTTATATTTTGTTTAGTATTCAAAATCATGGCATTAGTCATTTCCACTAATGTTCTATTTTTTCTTTCTTCCAAACCATTTTGTTGTGGGGTGTAAGGTGCTGTCGATTGGTGGATTATGCCATTTTCTTCACAAAATGATGAGAATTCATTTGAAAAATATTCTCCACCTCTGTCTGTTCGCAACACCTTTATTTTCTTTTCCTTCTGATTTTCAACACTAATTTTGAAACGTTTAAACATTTCAAATGCTTGATCTTTTGATCTCATCAAATAAACATGTGTGTATCTAGAGTAATCATCTATAAATGTGATGAAATATCGATTGCCCCCTCTAGTCAACACACCATTTAATTCACATATATCCGAATGAATTAGTTCTAGTAGTTGAGTATTTCTTTCAGATTTTGGAAATGGCTTTTTACACATCTTTGCTTCAATGCAAATCTCGCACTTAGATTGTTTTATAAGATCACAGGAAATCAACCCTTCTTTAGACATATATTGCAAAGATTTAAAATTTAAGTGAGCCAATCTATTATGCCATAAATGAAATGAGTCAACAGTATAAGCAAACTCGTTCATTTTATTAATACTTAGTTTATACATTCCATTACAAGCATAGCCTTTTCCAACAAACTTCCCTCCTTTAGACATAATCAGACTGTTACCATCAAGAACGCATTTAACACCCTTATTACAAAGAAGATATGCATAAACTAAGTTATTTCTAACATCCGGAACATGCAAGACATTCTGGAGAATTAGTTTCTTTCCCGAAGTGAACTCCAATTCAACTGTCCCTTTTCCGACAACAACGGATGTATTGTGATTTCCCATAATCACCTTGTTGTCATCAGAAACCTTTTCATAGAACTTAAACATGGACTGGTTATTACAGACATGAATAGTGGCACCAGAATCATACCACCAATCCATCTCTTTTGAAGTATCAGCCATGTTTAACTCCATTGTCGTGTCAGTATCCAACTTGGATATCATTGCAATGATTTCAGATTCATTCTGTTCAACCATGTTGGCGGAGTTTGCATTCTTTTTTCCTTTTTGCTCGGTTTTCTGTCTTTTGTAAAACCTGCAATCACGTTTAAAATGTCCTGGTTTTCCACAGATATAGCAGTCTCCCTTAGATTGTTTTATAAGATCACAGGAAATCAACCCTTCTTTAGACATATATTGCAAAGATTTAAAATTTAAGTGAGCCAATCTATCATGCCATAAATGAAATGAGTCAACAGTATAAGCAAACCCATTCATTTTATTAATACTTAGTTTATACATTCCATTACAAGCATAGCCTTTTCCAACAAACTTCCCTCATTTAGACATAATCAGACTGTTACAATCAAGAACGCATTTAACACCCTTATTACAAAGAAGATATGCAGAAACTAAATTCTTTCTAACATCCGGAACATGCAAGACATTCTGGAGAATTAGTTTCTTTCCCGAAGTGAACTCCAATTCAACTGTCCCTTTTCCGACAACAACGGATGTATTGTGATGAGATGACCCCAAACCCCGTACTCACGGTGGCAAGGGTTATCTTTGGAATATAACACAGAAACAGATAATAGCAGAGCAAAATTAAATAAATACACCATATAATGAACAATAGAATATACTGGATAAAAGTAATCATCCGAGTTACACAGTATACAGGATCTTACTTAATACAAATACAGTTCAGCTATACATAAATGTCTACAGCGGAAAACAAACAAAATATGTACAATAGGAGCTGAACAACATAAAAAGAGATAAATGATAGAATCCATCTTTAGCTCCAGCTATGCAGAAATAACCAGCTAAACCTGAATGCAAGGCTGCCCGTGTAGAAAAAGGGGGCACCCGAGTTTGATAGTGAAACAAACTACGAGTCAGTCATGGGACTGGTATGAGAAATCTACTCAACACATATATAATTTGGCCAATCACAGGACCACGCCACTTTCGTGGAACGGGTTTTCTCCATTGGATTGCCAGCGCTTTAAAACAAATCTTTCTTTTAAACATCGCTATGCTTTTTTTATAAAAATGAAGCCGTTATAAGACTCAGTTCCCATCACACAATGCAACGCAAACCGGAGGATAGAGTTTTTACCTTATAACGGCCAAAATATGCTTGATACGAATAAAACAAAGGCATTTCATATTATTTCTAGTGTTTATATGTTTTGAAAACAATTTCAAATCATAACTATCAATCATAGGCGGCATTAATGCCCCATACCACTATGTCGCCATATATAGGTATACAATCAAAACCGCACGATGTCGTATTTGGAAATTGGATTTCCGTCATGAACCAAGGCAAAAGATAGTCCTTACCGAATTCGAGACGTTCTAGCCCGCCCCTCAGGATCAGAGCTCGAGTGACCCTTGGATCGTCAGGGCCGGTCCACCGATGTGGATTAAAATTCCTGAACACTGCGTTTCCCCGCCCTTTGGGGCGTAAACGAGCAACCGAATGACTCCATCGGACCCGAATTGCCCGATCAAACCGAGGCGCCTCGCAACAGCAACAACCACATAGGTGAAAAGTTTATAAATGTCAGGGCTGGCAGGTCACTGACACCACCCTAGCTAGAAAGAAACGCAGGCCCTCCCTGATGTCCGCTCCCGTTTCTGGTTCATACGGGGGTGCGATTTTACGTTCCACACAAAGCTACGCCACACAGGCGGTGCTTTGATCATCACCACAAGACTTTGCTTTTCAACAGAAGCCCTGATCACTGCATCTTAGCATGCCACACAAGCAATTCATGCCATGCGACTGATGTCCATCGATATACAACCTCTGAGCTCGTGTGTTTTAGAGAAGGGCGTTAAGCAAAAAAATAAATTCTCCGCCGCCAAACAGATGTATATTTAATAGAGATCAATCAACACAGAACAAAATCCAATGTCAGACACACAGTCCATTTACAAGTCCGTCCTGGGTCTGAACGAAACCGGAGGCACTAAATACCTCGCAAACCCATCGATCACCACATACGTCTGGACGATCACCACTCATTATCCATATTTCGGGATGCCTCCCAATCAGGACCTCGGTTACCATCCAAACGAGGTGAAGATCTCCGGTCTTCGACCACCGTCTTAATCTTCGACTTTCAATCATTGGTCAATTATTTGAAATGAGAATTAACTCGGCCTTTTCAAATAATTCACGTGTATTTAGAATTTCAAATCAATTTATTTCAATGGTTAAATTATTTGACAACACCAATTTTGTTCTTTAATGTAATTTTCACACCAAACACATTCAACCATCAAAAGCCACATAAATCGAGCAAATTCAGTTTATTTCCATTCCATATCATTTATGATATTTTATAACGATTTATCGCTATTTTTATTTATTTTAAAATAGCCCATATATTCAAAACGACGCTTCGGGCCATAACGCGGCCGTGGCGCTGTTTTTCTTCAGATTTGATTTACACATATCTGAAAATCTAACCGTTGGATCTTCACAAAATTTACATCATTAGAAAGGTCTTTTCAAAACGAATCCAACGGTTCCAGTTTCGGGAAAATCCGACGGTCGGATCTCCCGGTACAATCGTTTGAAGTTTCGATTTCAAAATATGAACTGCAGCGTCGTTATTCGATTAAATATAATTATATTTATATATATATAAATATAATCGTTTCTGGCGCTGTTTTTCTTCAGATTTGAATTAAACATTCCAGACAATCCAACCGTTGGATCTTTACAAAGTTGGTGCCGTTGGAAAGATTTTTCCAAAGCGAACCCAACGGTTGCGGTTTCGCGAAAATCCAATGGTCGAATTTCCCGCACTAGTTGTTTGAAATCACGGTTTCAAAATACGAACTGCACGGCCACGTTTCGTTTTAATTTTATTTATATTTATATATTTATATAAATATAGTTCATTCAAAATTCCTATATCGTTTTCACTTCAAATATTTCACTAACGCCTTTAAATTTCGGAAAATTTCGCCATAACCTCCTTTGTACGGGAGGGGCTGGGAAAATTCCCAAATAGCCACACGGGCGTCTCATGTCAAAAAGAAAAAGAAAAAGCCAAGCGGCTAGCCAACAGGCTCATAAAATCATCACCCAAACAAAACAGTAAATGTGTACCTATTTGTCGGGCACAAAATTTTATTCCTCTTCTCTAGCCCCTTTGCTATAAGCTATTCAATAAATATGCGTGTACATATATACAGTTCTTATCGTTTATCATTTTCCATTCAACTTCATATTTGATTCCTTTTGGTTTAAAAACACCATTCATTCTAATGTTGCATGTATAGGCAAAAATCATATCATTAGCTAATTAATGAATATTTCAACTCATATATGTTTATTTGAACGAGTGGCTATTTTTAACACTTCACATTTCAATGATTCATGTATATAATAAAAATGTGATTTTTATTGTAAAACAATTCATTTCAAAACACTATTATTTTATATAGTGTATATATAGGTGATAAAAATAGGTTTTATTTTCTTATAAAACAATTTCTTTCAAAACGAGATTATTTTACACAGTTCATATAGTCGATAAAAGGTGATTTTTATTATCAAACAATTTATTTCAAAATATGAATACCATTCAACACCTGAATTTCAAATCAACGAATGAATATCGATTCAACACATGAAGGTTTTCTATAGTTTCTATATATAGATAAAAATGTGATTTTTATATTTAAAACGCGAATACCATTCAACACATGAATTTCTAATCAACGAATGAATATCGATTCAACACATGAAGGTTTTCTATTCAATGAATAAATATAGTTTCAACAAATGAAAATAATTCAAACACATGAATATTATTCAAAATTTCGGCAGCAAAACGGCAGGGTAGTTAAAACCGGGCCTGTCCCTAGTACGGCTCCTCGCTCTACCTTAAAACCTCGCGGTTTTTGACAATGGGGATCATGCATCTAGTTCGCACGCAGGCGGCATGTATATATTTATTTCATTTCCACAAACTAATCCTATGTGGTTTCAACCAAATATTTCTCAACCACAAACGGGTATTTTTCAACCACAATTAATCAATATCAACCACAAACAATCCCAAGCAACCATTCGCTATCAATCAATTTTCACACCAATCACAACCAATAAATATCGTCCATGGTTTGTGGACGAGGGGCGTATATATATATATATATATATATATATATATATATATATATATATATATATATACAGCAATTCACTTTTATTTCAACACATATATAATTTTTACAACGCATATATAACTTATACATCGAACATACAACTTATACAACGCTTATACATGAGGTGTACAACGCTTATATAACTCATACATCAACTATATAATTTATACATCGTCGTTTTCCATATCGTTTATAAATTAGAAATCTCACATTGGGTTCCACTCCACCAAAAATAGCAGAAGGCTCAGAAAAATATGCGGTCTCTTCTAAAATGTAGAAGGCGTCCACACGGTCACGATGTTTCCTGTTTCATCGAATTTCGTTAACACAGCAAAAAGATATGATTTTTCAAAGTTTGCAACGGTTTTAAAGAGTTGAAATCAGTTTTAAATTAAACAACCGATTACCTTTCAAAATCTTCAAAACTAGGTTTGAATTTTTCTCTCAATCCGAAGCACGATATGCCGATCATCCTATGCCACGTCGACGAGCTTGGAGAGGCGCGCCTGCACCCCTGACGGCGGCGAACTCGGCGGCGGCGAGGAGGAGGAAATCGGCTGCGAACGGCGCAACTTTGGGGGCTTGTATCTCGACGAACACGCGATGGTAAGGGACGAGGCTTATACGGATTTGATGAGCTCGGGAAGATCTACAAAAAGCTCAACATCGGCCTTGAATTTTATTGAGTGGATTGGCCAGAAATTGAGAGGGAAGCGGGGTGTTCTTTTCGCCGTGCGTCGATCGGGGAGAGAGAATGTCGGGGGAGAGAGAAATGATGTGGACCAATGATATTTTTTTTATTTTATAATTTAAAATCTCCAAAATACCCCTTTCGCCCACGACCCCCAATTCAAACCCAACGACTGTCGTCCCTAGCGTTTTACCCCCATTGCGAACACAATGGGATATGTTTCGAAGGCCCATTCGAATGTTTCAGTCAGTTTTCCGTCAAACTAAAGTATAAAACATTCAATATTTAATTTGAACGTACATTTCAATTTGCCAGGGCCACAAACTGATTCGAAAAATTCCAGAAAAATAAATCTGGCTATGTTTTGACGATACGGTCCCAACAAAACTAGTTTCGTCGAATTCTGGGACCGTTTGCAAAAAGGCCCATTTCTGGTCGATCCAATTTAACTATAATTGGTCAAAACACGTTTTCCTTTGCCACGCTCACATACTAGCTTCAAAAATTATGAAATTTTAAACCTAGCAATAACTTCACATCCCGGATCCAACAAAAGTGGTTTCGTCGAATTCCGAGGTCGTATGCAAAATGGCCAATTTCACGGGCTATATAAATTCCATAGCGACCTTTGTGAAAATTCATTCGGCCATAACTTTTGCTTTCCGCTATGAAAATTCGATTTTTCAGATTCGTTAGAAAGGTATTCACTAACAGATTTAAATATTTTTGGTTTCACTAAAATCCGTTTTGTTTTGCACCCGGTACAGCCCGACAAAGTTTGAATTCAAATTTTGAAACTGCAGCGCCTTTTCAAGCCTTGTTTATAATTATAATTAATTATATTCGTTTTCAATTGTCGATTCAAACTCACCTTTCATCGCTATTATTTAAAATATTTATTTTAAATATTTAAAATCCATTATTTTAGCCAATTTAAAAATTTTAAATTGGTTCAGATTTTCTGGGTCGTTACATGTGATTTCCCCTAATCACCTTGTTGTCATCAGAAACCTTTTCATAGAACTTAAACATGGACTGGTTATTACAGACATGAATAGTGGCACCAGAATCATACCACCAATCCATCTCTTTTGAAGTATCAGCCATGTTTAACTCCATTGTCGTGTCAGTATCCAACTTGGTTATCATTGCAATGATTTCAGATTCATTCTGTTCAACTATGTTGGCGGAGTTTGCGTTCTTTTTTCCTTTTTGCTCGGTTTTTAGTCTTTTGTAAAACCTGCAATCACATTTAAAATGTCTTGGTTTTCCACAGAAATAGCAGTCTCCCTTCCCTTTGGCTTTGTTTTGATGGTTGTTTCCACCGTCTCTCTTTCTTTTTCCAGATTCCTTATGCCCCTTGTCATTATCGACAATATTCACATCAGATTCAAAAACTTTCTTCTCACGAATTCTAGTTTCCTCTTCGATACGAAGATGTTTCTGAATCTGCTCCATTGAGAAGTCTTCTGACGAGTGCATAAGTTTCTTTCTGTAATCACTCCAACTTTGCGGGAGTTTAGCCATGACAGCCCCAACCTGTAATGCTTTAGGGAAGCTTATTTTGACATCCTTCAGTTTGTTGAAAATAACTTGTAGTTCGTGTACTTGATCAAGAAAAGAAGCATTGTCAAGCATTTTATATTCAAAAAATTCGAAAATCAGTAACTCATCTGCTCCTTGTTTTGCGTTGCTGTACTTTGATTCCAGAGTTGCCCAGATTTCCCTTGGTGACTTGACAGAAGTAAAAAGATCATATAGGCGATCAGATAATGTATTGAGTATGTGCCCTCTGAAACCACTTCATCTTCCTCTCGTTTTTTGCGTTTCTCAATCAGTTCCTGACTGTCTTTGTCGGTAGGTGGAGGTATTGGTTGCAGTTTTGGATCAAGGACGTATGCAATTTTGAGGGTAGTAAGCAAGAAAATTATCTTATCTTGCCACCATGTATAGTTAGGGCCATCGAAGCGATCAAGTTTTGTAAACTCCTGATTCATGATTTTGTATGTCGATTCAGAGGCCTTCGCTGTCGCCACTATCAACTTCTTGAAATTGCTAGGAAACTATCGAAGCAGCAGATGACAGAATGAACCAGGATTATCTCTGAGGCACGCCGATCAGACGTTGTCTTCAAGAAGTTGATCGCCCCCACTACAAAGTAGATTGCCGAAGGGTTTGACGGCGGCACTTCTCCAGGATACAACAAAGATTAGTTTTCGCAGTTAGCAATGGACTGCAAAAACGTGGAGTAGTATATTTCTGAAGAACAGAGAAGGGAAGAGATCGAAAAGAAAAAGTAATCTGTTTGGGCGTAGAAGCAGTTTTAAATAGAGGCTGAGAAGGCATTTCGATGGGACATAACGTTTTGAACGGGCGCATCCTTTAAAAATCAAAAATCACGACAGTTGGCCAACAGTCGAACCCGATCCGTTTTAATCACGTACGCGCCACGTGCCCCCAAGTGCTTAAGTGCCATCTTTGACCTTTTAATATGATCTTATATATATAGGCCCAAGCCCATATGTGCATATCCTTTAGCCCAATTCTTTTCATTTCACAATCTTACAACAACAACTCTTAATACATAAGTAGGAGTTGTTTATGATATTTGCCAATGTGGGACAAATAATATTTCAATCTTCCCAATAATTCCCCACTAGATTGTAATATTATACTTATGCATCCACGAAAGTACCTTTCAGTTTAAACTTTCGTGTTAGTTTAAATATCTAAACCTTAACAGAATTTTTGGTGGCTGATAGCTTAAACCAAAATCCTATTTGTTAGAGGCGAGATATCTAAACACATAAGTATGTATTTCTTCTAGAAATATATCTTATGATCCTAATTGATCTACAACATCCCCCTGGTATTCGTGAACATAAGATTAACTTCTAATCTTATTGAAACTTTGTTTCTTATGTTCATATAGATATCAGTTCTAATCCGTCCTTGTTACTGTGGACAAACAAATATCTCTTAACGTAACATATAAACATTTAATAATCAATGTTTATCAATTACCTAACTGCAACTTGTTATTACCCTTTAAACCTTAGGCTAAGTGACATAAGGTTGGGTTCCTATTGCAGGTAATCAGAAAGGTTTTAGACCCATCCCCCAACTAGTTGTTTTAATCATTTCTCTAGGTAATCCTTTAGTTAATGGGTCTGCCAAGTTTTTCTTGGATCTAACATATATTATGGTAATAACTCCATTCATAATTAATTCCCTGACATACGCATGTCTCAAGCTTATATGTCTAGACTTTCCATTATAAATTTTATTATAGGCTCTAGACATAGTAGCTTCACTGTCACAATATACAGAAATGGCTGATGATGGTTGTGGCCACAACTCTATTTCCGTTAACAGATTCCTTAGCCATTCTGCTTCCGAAGTCAATGCATCCAAAGCAATAAATTCCGCTTCTATTGTAGAATGTGTGATAACAGTTTGTTTCTTGGAAGCCCATGATATAGCACCGCCTCCAAGAGTGAAAATCCATCCAGTGGTTCCTTTATTATCATTTTCAGGGGTTGCACCATTTGCATCTGAATATCCTTCTAGAACTGCTGGAAAGTTTCCATAGTGGAGTCCTAACTTAATTGTTCTTTTAACATAACCTAGGACCCTACCTACTGCTTTCCAGTGCACAAATCCAGGATTACTTGTGTACCTTGATAACTTACACACGGCATAAGAAATATCAGGACGTGTGCAATGCATGGCATACATGAGACTTCCAATTACACTTGCGTATTCTAGTTGAGCAATAGCTCTTTCTGAGTTTTCAAATATTTTAACAGAAGAGTCATAGGGGCTACTTGCTTCTATAATATTTAAATGTTTATACTTGAAAATTAAATTTTCAATGTAATGAGATTGGCATAATGCATAACCCCCATCGTATTTCTTTACTTTAATGCCTAGAATTGTGTCAACTTCGTTTAAATCTTTCATCTTGAAACACGATGTTAAATATTTCTTCGTCTCATTTATGCCTTCCATATTAGTTCCAAATATAAGCATATCATCCACATATAGACAAATTATGACACCATAACGTTCTGTGAATTTTGAATAAATACACTTGTCGGTATTGTTATGCTTGAAGCCATTCGACAAAATTACAGAATCAAATTTCTCATGCCATTGTTTTGGTGCTTGTTTTAGCCCATATAAAGACTTAATTAATTTACAGACTTTATTTTCATTTCCAGTCATGACAAAACCTTCAGGTTGTTCCATGTATACTTCCTCATCAAAATCACCATTAAGGAAAGCGGTCTTGACATCCATTTGATGCACATGTAGCCCATGAATAGATGCAAGGGCAAAAAGTGTTCTTATCAATGCCAATCTAGCTACTGGGGCATATGTATCAAAATAATCTATGCCTTCTTTTTGTTTGAAACCTTTGGCTACTAGCCTTGCTTTAAAAGTTTGAATGGACCCATCAGTATTATATTTTCTTCGAAATACCCACTTACAACCAATTGGTTTAGATCCGGGAGGCAAATCCGCTAGAACCCAAGTATTGTTAGCAATAATTGAGTCCATTTCATCTTGTATTGCTTCCTTCCAGAAAGCAACATCTCTTGAGGTCATTGCTTCCTTAAAAGTTTAAGGATCCTCTTCATTATTCAAAATGTAAACTGTATCATTTACAATTTCAGTTCTATTTCCATTTACAAGATGAATCACATCATCAGGTGCTACAAAATCAGGATCTAATCCTTTGCTTTTCCTTGTTCTTTTGCTTCTTCTTGGTTCTTCAGATATATTCGTATTCTTTCTTTTATCAGAAGAAGTATTCATGTTATTTTCTTTGTCATTATCATTGATAACTTGTGTAGGATATGAAATATGTGTGGAATCACATATAAATTTATTTTCAATGAATTCAACATCTCTTGATTCCACGATCACGTTAGATTTGAGATCTAATAATCTATATGCTTTTGAATGTTCAGCATACCCTACAAATATACTTTTCAGAGCCCTTGGTCCAAGTTTAACTCTTTTTGGATCTATGATTCGATAAAAGGCTAAACACCCCCAAACTTTAAGATATTTCAAGCTCGGTTGCCTGCCTTTCCACAATTCATACGGAGAAATCTTGGTCTTCTTTGATGGGATTCTATTATGTAAATGGCATGCTGTCAGAAGTGCTTCTCCCCATAAATTTATATTTTGTTTAGTATTCAAAATCATGGCATCAGTCATTTCCACAAATGTTCTATTTTTTCTTTCTGCCAAACCATTTTGTTGTGGGGTGTAAGGTGCTGTTGATTGGTGGATTATGCCATTTTCTTCACAAAATGATGAGAATTCATTTGAAAAATATTCTCCACCTCTGTCTGTTCGCAACATTTTATTTTCTTTTCCTTCTGATTTTCAACACTAATTTTGAAACGTTTAAACATTTCAAATGCTTGATCTTTTGATCTCATCAAATAAACATGTGTGTATCTAGAGTAATCATCTATAAATGTGATGAAATATCGATTGCACCCTCTAGTCAACACACCATTTAATTCACATATATCCGAATGAATTAGTTCGAGTAGTTGAGTATTTCTTTCAGATTTTTGAAATGGCTTTTTACACATCTTTGCTTCAATGCAAATCTCGCACTTTGATTGTTTTATAAGATCACAGGAAATCAACCCTTCTTTAGACATATATTGCAAAGATTTAAAATTTAAGTGAGCCAATCTATTATGCCATAAATGAAATGAGTCAACAGTATAAGCAAACTCGTTCATTTTATTAATACTTAGTTTATACATTCCATTACAAGCATATCCTTTTCCAACAAACTTCCCTCCTTTAGACATAATCAGACTGTTACCATCAAGAACGCATTTAACACCCTTATTACAAAGAAGATATGCAGAAACTAAGTTATTTCTAACATCCGGAACATGCAAGACATTCTGGAGAATTAGTTTCTTTCCCGAAGTGAACTCCAATTCAACTGTCCCTTTTCCGACAACAACGGATGTATTGTGATTTCCCATAATCACCTTGTTGTCATCAGAAACCTTTTCATAGAACTTAAACATGGACTGGTTATTACAGACATGAATAGTGGCACCAGAATCATACCACCAATCCATCTCTTTTGAAGTATCAGCCATGTTTAACTCCATTGTCGTGTCAGTATCCAACTTGGTTATCATTGCAATGATTTCAGATTCATTCTGTTCAACCATGTTGGCGGAGTGTGCGTTCTTTTTTCCTTTTTACTCAGTTTTCTGTCTTTTGTAAAACCTGCAATCACGTTTAAAATGTCCTGTTTTTCCACAGAAATAGCAGTCTCCCTTCCCTTTGGCTTTGTTTTGATGGTTGTTTCCGCCGTCTCTCTTTCTTTTTCCAGATTCCTTATGCCCCTTGTCATTATCGACAATATTCACATCAGATTCAAAAACTTTCTTTTCACGAATTCTAGTTTCCTCTTCGATACGAAGATGTTTCTGAATCTGCTCCATTGAGAAGTCTTCTGACGAGTGCATAAGTTTCTTTCTGTAATCACTCCAACTTTGCGGGAGTTTAACCATGACAGCCCCAACCTGTAATGCTTCAGGGATGCTTATTTTGACATCCTTCAGTTTGTTGAAAATAACTTGTAGTTCGTGTACTTGATCAAGAACAGAAGCATTGTCAAGCATTTTATATTCAAAAAATTCGAAAATCAGTAACTCATCTGCTCCTTGTTTTGCGTTGCTGTACTTTGATTCCAGAGTTGCCCAGATTTCCCTTGGTGACTTGACAGAAGTAAAAAGATCATATAGGCGATCAGATAATGTATTGAGTATGTGCCCTCTGCAAACCACTTCATCTTCCTCTCGTTTTTTGCGTTTCTCAATCAGTTCCTGACTGTCTTTGTCGGTAGGTGGAGGTATTGGTTGCAGTTTTGGATCAAGGACGTATGCAATTTTGAGGGTAGTAAGCAAGAACATTATCTTATCTTGCCACCATGTATAGCTAGTGCCATCGAAGCGATCAAGTTTTGTAAACTCCTGATTCATGATTTTGTATGTCGATTCAGAGGCCTTCGCTGTCGCCATTATCAACTTCTTGAAATTGCTAGGAAACTATCGAAGCAGCAGATGACAGAATGAACCAGGATTATCTCTGAGGCACGCCGATCAGACGTTGTCTTCAAGAAGTTGATCGCCCCCACTACAAAGTAGATTGCCGAAGGGTTTGACGGCGGCACTTCTCCAGGATACAACAATGATTAGTTTTCGCAGTTAGCAATGGACTGCAAAAACGTGGAGTAGTATATTTCTGAAGAACAGAGAAGGGAAGAGATCGAAAAGAAAAAGTATTCTGTTTGGGCGTAGAAGCAGGTTTAAATAGAGGCTGAGAAGGCATTTCGAAGGGACATAACGTTTTGAACGGGCGCATCCTTTAAAAATCAAAAATCACGACAGTTGGCCAACAGTCGAACCCGATCCGTTTTAATCGCGTACGCGCCACGTGCCCCAAGTGCCCAAGTGCCATCTTTGACCTTTTAACATGATCTTATATATATATATAGGCCCAAGCCCATATGTGCATATCCTTTAGCCCAATTCTTTTCATTTCACAATCTTATAACAACAACTCTTAATATATAAGTAGGAGTTGTTTATGATATTTGCCAATGTGGGACAAATAATATTTCAATCTCCCTAATAATCCCCCACTAGATTGAAATATTATACTTATGCATCCACGAAAGTACCTTTCAGTTTAAACTTTTGTGTTAGTTTAAATATCTAAACCTTAACAGAATTTTTGGTGGCTAATAGCTTAAACCAAAATCCTATTTGTTAGAGGCGAGATATCTAAACACATAAGTATGTATTTCTTCTAGAAATATATCTTATGATCCTAATTGATCTTCAACATCCCCCTGGTATTCGTGGACATAAGATTAACTTCTAATCTTATTGAAACTTTGTTTCTTATGTTCATATAGAAATCAGTTCTAATCCATCCTTGTTACTGTGGACAAACAGATATCTCTTAACGTAACATATAAACATTTAATAATCAATGTTTATCAATTACCTAACTGCAACTTGTTATTACCCTTTAAACCTTAGGCTAAGTGACATAAGGTTGGGTTCCTATTGCAGGTAATCAGAAAGGTTTTAGACCCATCCCCCAACTAGTTGTTTTAATCATTTCTCTAGGTAATCCTTTAGTTAATGGGTCTGCCAAGTTTTTCTTGGATCTAACATATATTATGGTAATAACTCCATTCATAATTAATTCCCTGACATATGCATGTCTCAAGCTTATATGTCTAGACTTTCCATTATAAATTTTATTATAGGCTCTAGACATAGTAGCTTCACTGTCACAATATACAGAAATGGCTGATGATGGTTGTGGCCACAACTCTATTTCCGTTAACAGATTCCTTAGCCATTCTGCTTCCGAAGCCAATGCATCCAAAGTAATAAATTCCGCTTCCATTGTAGAATGTGTGATAACAGTTTGTTTCTTGGAAGCCCATGATATAGCACCGCCTCCAAGAGTGAAAATCCATCCAGTGGTTCCTTAATTATCATTTTCAGGGGTTGCACCACTTGCATCTGAATATCCTTCTGGAACTGCTGGAAAGTTTCCATAGTGGAGTCCTAACTTAATTGTTCTTTTTAGATAACCTAGGACCCTACCTACTGCTTTCCAGTGCACAAATCCAGGATTACTTGTGTACCTTGATAACTTACACACGGCATAAGAAATATCAGGACGTGTGCAATGCATGGCATACATAAGACTTCCAACGACACTTGCGTATTCTAGTTGAGCAATAGCTCTTTCTGAGTTTTCAAATATTTTAACAGAAGAGTCATAGGGGCTACTTGCCTCTTTAATATTTAAATGTTTATACTTGAAAATTAAATTTTCAATGTAATGAGATTGGCATAATGCATAACCCCCATCGTATTTCTTTACTTTAATGCCTAGAAAAGTGTCAACTTCGTTTAAATCTTTCATCTTGAAACACGATGTTAAATATTTCTTCGTCTCAGTTATGCCTTCCATATTAGTTCCAAATATAAGCATATCATCCACATATAGACAAATTATGACACCATAACGTTCTGTGAATTTTGAACAAATGCACTTGTCGGCATTGTTATGCTTGAAGCCATTCGACAAAATTACAGAATCAAATTTCTCATGCCATTGTTTTGGTGCTTGTTTTAGCCCATATAAAGACATAATTAATTTACAGACATTATTTTCATTTCCAGTCATGACAAAACCTTCAGGTTGTTCCATGTATACTTCCTCATCTAAATCACCATTAAGGAAAGTGGTATTGACATCCATTTGAAGCACATGTAGCCCATGAATAGATGCAAGGGCAAAAAGTGTTCTTATTGATGCCAATCTAGCTACTGGAGCATATGTATCGAAATAATCTATGCCTTCTTTTTGTTTGAAACCTTTGGCTACTAGCCTTGCTTTGAAAGTTTGAATGGACCCATCAGTATTATATTTTCTTCGAAATACCCACTTACAACAAATTGGTTTAGATCCAGGAGGCAAATCCGCTAGAACCCACGTATTGTTAGTAATAATTGAGTCCATTTCATCTTGTATTGCTTCCTTCCAGAAAGCAACATCTCTTGAGGTCATTGCTTCCTTAAAAGTTTTAGGATCCTCTTCATTATTCAAAATGTAAACTATATCATTTACAATTTCAGTTCTATTTCCATTTAGATGAATCACATCATCAGGTGCTACAAAATCAGGATCTAATCCTTTGCTTTTCCTTGTTCTTTTTCTTCTTCTTGGTTCTTCAGGTATATTCGTATTCTTTCTTTTATCAGAAGAAGTATTCATGTTATTTTCTTTGTCATTATCATTGATAACTTGTGTAGGATATAAAATATGTGTGGAATCACATATAAATTTATTTTCAATGAATTCAACATCTCTTGATTCCACGATCACGTTAGATTTGAGATCTAATAATCTATATGCTTTTGAATGTTCAGCATACCCTAGAAATATACTTTTCAGAGCCCTTGGTCCAAGTTTAACTCTTTTTGGATCTATGATTCGATAAAAGGCTAAACATCCCCAAACTTTAAGATATTTCAAGCTCGGTTGCCAGCCTTTCCACAATTCATACGGAGAAATCTTGGTCTTCTTTGATGGGATTCTATTATGTAAATGACATGCTGTCAGAAGTGCTTCTCCCCATAAATTTATATTTTGTTAAGTATTCAAAATCATG
Organism: Allium sativum; assembly: GCA_030737875.1. Classification (NCBI taxonomy): domain Eukaryota; kingdom Viridiplantae; phylum Streptophyta; class Magnoliopsida; order Asparagales; family Amaryllidaceae; genus Allium; species Allium sativum. The sequence goes on from CM060926.1 coordinate 615,555,956, forward strand.
GCATTAGTCATTTCCACTGATGTTCTATTTTTTCTTTCTGCCAAACCATTTTGTTGTGGGGTGTAAGGTGTTGTCGATTGGTGGATTATGCCATTTTCTTCACAAAATGATGAGAATTCATTTGAAAAATATTCTCCACCTCTGTCTGTTCGCAACACCTTTATTTTCTTTTCCTTCTGATTTTCAACACTAATTTTGAAACGTTTAAACATTTCAAATGCTTGATCTTTTGATCTCATCAAATAAACATGTGCGTATCTAGAGTAATCATCTAGAAGTGTGATATCGATTGCCCCCTCTAGTCAACACACCATTTAATTCACATATATCCGAATGAATTAGTTCGAGTAGTTGAGTATTTCTTTCAGATTTTGGAAATGGCTTTTTACACATCTTTGCTTCAATGCAAATCTCGCACTTAGATTGTTTTATAAGATCACAGGAAATCAACCCTTCTTTAGACATATATTGCAAAGATTTAAAATTTAAGTGAGCCAATCTTTTATGCCATAAATGAAATGAGTCAACAGTATAAGCAAACTCGTTCATTTTATTAATACTTAGTTTATACATTCCATTACAAGCATAGCCTTTTCCAACAAACTTCCCTCCTTTAGACATAATCAGGCTGTTACCATCAAGAACACATTTAACACCCTTATTACAAAGAAGATATGCAGAAACTAAGTTCTTTCTAAAATCCGGAACATGCAAGACATTCTGGAGAATTAGTTTCTTTCCCGAAGTGAACACCAATTCAACTGTCCCTTTTCCGACAACAACGGATGTATTGTGATTTCCCATAATCACCTTGTTGTCATCAGAAACCTTTTCATAGAACTTAAACATGGACTGGTTATTACAGACATGAATTGTGGCACCAGAATCATACCACCAATCCATCTCTTTTGATGTATCAGCCATGTTTAACTCCATTGTCGTGTCAGTATCCAACTTGGTTATCATTGCAATGATTTCAGATTCATTCTGTTCAACCATGTTGGCGGAGTTTGCGTTCTTTTTTCCTTTTTGCTCGGTTTTCTGTCTTTTGTAAAACCTGCAATCACGTTTAAAATGTCCTGGTTTTCCACAGAAATAGCAGTCTCACTTAGATTGTTTTATAAGATCACAGGAAATCAACCCTTCTTTAGACATATATTGCAAAGATTTAAAATTTAAGTGAGTCAATCTATTATGCCATAAATGAAATGAGTCAACAGTATAAGCGAACTCGTTCATTTTATTAATACTTAGTTTATACATTCCATTACAAGCATAGCCTTTTCCAACAAACTTCCCTCCATTAGACATAATCAGACTGTTACCATCAAGAACGCATTTAACACCCTTATTACAAAGAAGATATGCAGAAACTAAGTTCTTTCTAACATCCGGAACATGCAAGACATTCTGGAGAATTAGTTTCTTTCCCGAAGTGAACTCCAATTCAACTGTCCCTTTTCCGACAACAACGGATGTATTGTGATTTCCCATAATCACCTTGTTGTCATCAGAAACCTTTTCATAGAACTTAAACATGGACTGGTTATTACAGACATGAATAGTGGGACCAGAATCATACCACCAATCCATCTCTTTTGAAGTATCAGCCATGTTTAACTCCATTGTCGTGTCAGTATCCAACTTGGTTATCATTGCAATGATTTCAGATTCATTCTGTTCAACCATGTTGGCGGAGTTTGCGTTCTTTTTTCCTTTTTGCTCGGTTTTCTGTCTTTTGTAAAACCTGCAATCACGTTTAAAATGTCCTGGTTTTCCACAGAAATAGCAGTCTCCCTTCCCTTTGGCTTTGTTTTGATGGTTGTTTCCGCCGTCTCTCTTTCTTTTTCCAGATTCCTTATGCCCCTTGTCATTATCGACAATATTCACATCAGATTCAAAAACTTTCTTCTCACGAATTCTAGTTCCCTCTTCGATACGAAGATGTTTCTGAATCTGCTCCATTGAGAAGTCTTCTGACGAATACATAAGTTTCTTTCTGTAATCACTCCAACTTTGCGGGAGTTTAGCCATGACAGCCCCAACCTGTAATGCTTCAGGGATGCTTATTTTGACATCCTTCAGTTTGTTGAAAATAACTTGTAGTTCGTGTACTTGATCAAGAACAGAAGCATTGTCAAGCATTTTATATTCAAAAAATTCGAAAATCAGAAACTTATCTGCTCCTCGTTTTGCGTTGCTGTACTTTGATTCCAGAGTTGCCTAGATTTCCCTAGGTGACTTGACAGAAGTAAAAAGATCATATAGGCGATCAGATAATCTATTGAGTATGTTCCCTATGCAAACCACTTCATCTTCCTCTCATTTTTTGCATTTCTCAATCAGTTCCTGACTGTCTTTGTCGGTAGGTGGAGGTATTGGTTGCAGTTTTGGATCAAGGACGTATGCAATTTTGAGGGTAGTAAGCAAGAACATTATCTTATCTTGCCACCGTGTATAGTTAGTGCCATCGAAGCGATCAAGTTTTGTAAACTCCTGATTCATGATTTTGTATGTCGATTCAGAGGCCTTCGCTGTCGCCATTATCAACTTCTTGAAATTGCTAGGTAACTATCGAAGTAGCAGATGACAAAATGAACCAGGATTATCTCTGAGGCACGCCGATCAGACGTTGTCTTCAAGAAGTTGATCGCCCCCACTACAAAGTAGATTGCCGAAGGGTTTGACGGCGGAACTTCTCCAGGATACAACAAAGATTAGTTTTCGCAGTTAGCAATGGACTGCAAAAACGTGGAGTAGTATATTTCTGAAGAACATAGAAGAGATCGAAAAGAAAAGGTAATATGTTTAGGCGTAGAAGCAGGTTTAAATAGAGGTTGAGAAGGCATTTCGAAGGGACATAACGTTTTGAACGGGCGCATCCTTTAAAAATCAAAAATCACGACAGTTGGCCAACAGTCGAACCCGATCCGTTTTAATCACGTACGCGCCACGTGCCCCAAGTGCTCAAGTGCCATCTTTGACCTTTTAATATGATCTTATTTATATAGGCCCAAGCCCATATGTACATATCCTTTAGCCCAATTCTTTTCATTTCACAATCTTATAACAACAACTCTTAATATATAAGTAGGAGTTGTTTATGATATTTGCCAATGTGGCACAAATAATATTTCAATCTTCCCAATAATCCCCCACTAGATTGTAATATTATACTTATGCTTCCACGAAAGTACCTTTCAGTTTAAACTTTCGTGTTAGTTTAAATATCTAAACCTTAACAGAATTTTTGGTGGCTGATAGCTTAAACCAAAATCCTATTTGTTAGAGGCGAGATATCTAAACACATAAGTATGTATTTCTTCTAGAAATATATCTTATGATCCTAATTGATCTTCAACATCCCCCGGTATTCGTGAACATAAGATTAACTTCTAATCTTATTGAAACTTTGTTTCTTATGTTCATATAGATATCAGTTCTAATCCGTCCTTGTTACTGTGGACAAACAGATATCTCTTAACGTAACATATAAACATTTAATAATCAATGTTTATCAATTACCTAACTGCAACTTGTTATTACCCTTTAAACCTTAGGCTAAGTGACATAAGGTTGGGTTCCTGTTGCAGGTAATCAGAAAGGTTTTAGACCCATCCCCCAACTAGTTGTTTTAATCATTTCTCTAGGTAATCCTTTAGTTAATGGGCATGCCAAGTTTTTCTTGGATCTAACATATATTATGGTAATAACTCCATTCATACTTAATTCCCTGACATATGCATGTCTCAAGCTTATATGTCTAGACTTTCCATTATAAATTTTATTATAGGCTCTAGACATAGTAGCTTCACTGTCACAATATACAGAAATGGCTGATGATGGCTGTGGCCACAACTCTATTTCCGTTAACAGATTCCTTAGCCATTCTGCTTCCGAAGCCAATGCATCCAAAGCAATAAATTCCGCTTCCATTGTAGAATGTGTGATAACAGTTTGTTTCTTGGAAACCCATGATATAGCACCGCCTCCAAGAGTGAAAATCCATTCAGTGGTTCCTTTATTATCATTTTCAGGGGTTGCACCACTTGCATCTTAATATCCTTCTAGAACTGCTGGAAAGTTTCCATAGTGGAGTCCTAACTTAATTGTTCTTTTAAGATAAACTAGGACCCTACCTACTGCTTTCCAGTGCACAAATCCAGGATTACTTGTGTACCTTGATAACTTACACACGGCATAAGAAATATCAGGACGTGTGCAATGCATGGCATACATGAGACTTCCAATGACACTTGCGCATTCTAGTTGAGCAATAGCTCTTTCTAAGTTTTCAAATATTTTAACAGAAGAGTCATAGGGGCTACTTGCTTCTTTAATATTTAAATGTTTATACTTGAAAATTAAATTTTCAATGTAATGAGATTGGCATAATGCATAACCCCCATCGTATTTCTTTACTTTAATGCCTAGAATAGTGTCAACTTCGTTTAAATCTTTCATCTTGAAACACGATGTTAAATATTTCTTCGTCTCATTTATGCCTTCCATATTAGTTCCAAATATAAGCATATCATCCACATATATACAAATTATGACACCATAACGTTCTGTGAATTTTGAATAAATGCACTTGTCGGCATTGTTATACTTGAAGCCATTCGACAAAATTACAGAATCAAATTTCTCATGCCATTTTTTTGGTGCTTGTTTTAGCCCACATAAAGACTTAATTAATTTACAGACTTTATTTTCATTTCCAGTCATGACAAAACCTTCAGGTTGTTCCATGTATACTTCCTCATTTAAATCACCATTAAGGAAAGCGGTCTTGACATCCATTTGATGCACATGTAGCCCATGAATAGATGCAAGGGCAAAAAGTGTTCTTATTGATGCCAATCTAGCTACTGGAGCATATGTATCGAAATAATCTATGCCTTCTTTTTGTTTGAAACCTTTGGCTACTAGCCTTGCTTTGAAAGTTTGAATGGACCCATCAGTATTATATTTTCTTCGAAATATCCACTTACAACCAATTGGTTTAGATCCAGGAGGCAAATCCGCTAGAACCCAAGTATTGTTAGCAATAATTGAGTCCATTTCATCTTGTATTACTTCCTTCCAGAAAGCAACATCTCTTGAGGTCATTGCTTCCTTAAAAGTTTTAGGATCCTCTTCATTATTCAAAATGTAAACTGTATCATTTACAATTTCAGTTCTATTTCCATTTACAAGATGAATCACATCATCAGGTGCTACAAAATTAGGATCTAATCCTTTGCTTTTCCTTGTTCTTTTGCTTCTTCTTGGTTCTTCAGGTATATTCATATTCTTTCTTTTGTCAGAAGAAGTATTCATGTTATTTTCTTTGTCATTATCATTGATAACTTGTGTAGGACATGAAATATGTGTGGAATCACATATAAATTTATTTTCAATGAATTCGACATCTCTTGATTCCACGATCACATTAGATTTGAGATCTAATAATCTATATGCTTTTGAATGTTCAGCATACCCTACAAATATACTTTTCAGAGCCCTTGGTCCAAGTTTAACTCTTTTTGGATCTATGATTCGATAAAAGGCTAAACATCCCCAAACTTTAAGATATTTCAAGCTCGGTTGCCTACCTTTCCACAATTCATACGGAGAAATCTTGATCTTCTTTGATGGGATTCTATTATGTAAATGACATGCTGTCAGAAGTGCTTCTCCCCATAAATTTATATTTTGTTAAGTATTCAAAATCATGGCATTAGTCATTTCCACTAATGTTCTATTTTTTCTTTCTGGCAAACCATTTTGTTGTGGGGTGTAAGGTGCTGTCGATTGGTGGATTATGCCATTTTCTTCACAAAATGATGAGAATTCATTTGAAAAATATTCTCCACCTCTGTCTGTTCGCAACACCTTTATTTTCTTTTCCTTCTGATTTTCAACACTAATTTTGAAACGTTTAAACATTTCAAATGCTTGATCTTTTGATCTCATCAAATAAACATGTGTGTATCTAGAGTAATCATTTATAAATGTGATGAAATATCGACTGCACCCTCTAGTCAACACACCATTTAATTAACATATATCCGAATGGATTAGTTCGAGTAGTTGAGTATTTCTTTCAGATTTTGGAAATGGCTTTTTACACATCTTTGCTTCAATGCAAATCTCGCACTTAGATTGTTTTATAAGATCACAGGAAATCAACCCTTCTTTAGACATATATTGCAAAGATTTAAAATTTAAGTGAGCCAATCTATTATGCCATAAATGAAATGAGTCAACAGTATAAGCAAACTCGTTCATTTTATTAATACTTAGTTTATACATTCCATTACAAGCATAGTCTTTTCCAACAAACTTCACTCCTTTAGACATAATCAGACTATTACCATCAAGAACGCATTTAACACCCTTATTACAAAGAAGATATGCAGAAACTAAGTTCTTTCTAACATCCGGAACATGCAAGACATTCTGGAGAATTAGTTTCTTTCCCGAAGTGAACTCCAATTCAACTGTCCCTTTTCCGACAACAACGGATGTATTGTGATTTCCCATAATCACCTTGTTGTCATCAGAAACCTTTTCATAGAACTTAAACATGGACTGGTTATTACAGACATGAATAGTGGCACCAGAATCATACCACCAATCCATCTCTTTTGAAGTATCAGCCATGTTTAACTCCATTGTCTTATCAGTATCCAACTTGGTTATCATTGCAATGATTTCAGATTCATTCTGTTCAACAATGTTGGCGGAGTTTGCATTCTTTTTTCCTTTTTGCTCGGTTTTCTGTCTTTTGTAAAACCCGCAATCATGTTTAAAATGTCCTGGTTTTCCACAGAAATAGCAGTCTCCCTTAGATTGTTTTATAAGATCACAGGAAATCAACCCTTCTTTAGACATATATTGCAAAGATTTAAAATTTAAGTGAGCCAATCTATTATGCCATAAATGAAATGAGTCAACAGTATAAGCAAACTCGTTCATTTTATTAATACTTAGTTTATACATTCCATTACAAGCATAGCCTTTTCCAACAAACTTCCCTCCTTTAGACATAATCAGACTGTTACCATCAAGAACGCATTTAACACCCTTATTACAAAGAAGATATGCAGAAACTAAGTTCTTTCTAACATCCGGAACATGCAAGACATTCTGGAGAATTAGTTTCTTTCCCGAAGTGAACTCCAATTCAACTGTCCGTTTTCCGACAACAACGGATGTATTGTGATTTCCCATAATCACCTTGTTGTCATCAGAAACCTTTTCATAGAACTTAAACATGGACTGGTTATTACATACATGAATAGTGGCACCAGAATCATACCACCAATCCATCTCTTTTGAAGTATCAGCCATGTTTAACTCCATTGTCGTGTCAGTATCCAACTTGGTTATCATTGCAATGATTTCAGATTCATTCTGTTCAACCATGTTGGCGGAGTTTGCGTTCTTTTTTCCTTTTTGCTCGGTTTTCTGTCTTTTGTAAAACCTGCAATCACGTTTAAAATGTCCTGGTTTTCCACAGAAATAGCAGTCTCCCTTCCCTTTGGCTTTGTTTTGATGGTTGTTTCCGCCGTCTCTCTTTCTTTTTCCAGATTCCTTATGCCCCTTGTCATTATCGACAATATTCACATCGGATTCAAAAACTTTCTTCTCACGAATTCTAGTTTCCTCTTCGATACGAAGATGTTACTGAATCTTCTCCATTGAGAAGTCTTCTGACTAGTGCATAAGTTTCTTTCTGTAATCACTCCAAATTTGCGGGAGTTTAGCCATGAAAGCCCCAACCTGTAAAGCTTTAGGGATGCTTATTTTGACATCCTTCAGTTTGTTGAAAATAACTTGTAGTTCGTGTACTTGATCAAGAACAGAAGCATTGTCAAGCATTTTATATTCAAAAAATTCGAAAATCAGAAACTTATCTGCTCCTTGTTTTGCGTTGCTCTCTGATTCCAGAGTTGCCAAGATTTCCCTTGGTGACTTGACAGAAGTAAAAAGATTATATAGGCGATCAGATAATGTATTGAGTATGTGCCCTCTGCAAACCACTTCATCTTCCTTTCGTTTTTTGCGTTTCTCAATCAGTTCCTGACTGTCTTTGTCGGTAGGTGGAGGTATTGGTTGCAGTTTTGGATCAAGGACGTATGCAATTTTGAGGGTAGTAAGCAAGAACATTATCTCATCTTGCCACCGTGTATAGTTAGTGCCATCGAAGCGATCAAGTTTTGTAAACTCCTGATTCATGATTTTGTATGTGGATTCAGAGGCCTTCGTTGTCGCCATTATCAACTTCTTGAAATTGCTAGGAAACTATCGAAGCAGCAATGACAGAATGAACCAGGATTATCTCTGAGGCACGCCGATCAGACGTTGTCTTCAAGAAGTTGATCGCCCCCAGTACAAAGTAGATTGCCGAAGGGTTTGACAGCGGCACTTCTCCAGGATACAACAAAGATTAGTTTTCGCAGTTAGCAATGGACTGCAAAAACGTGGAGTAGTATATTTCTGAAGAACAGAGAAGGGAAGAGATCGAAAAGAAAAAGTAATCTGTTTGGGCGTAGAAGCAGGTTTAAATAGAGGCTGAGAAGGCATTTCGAAGGGACATAACGTTTTGAACGGGCGCATCCTTTAAAAATCAAAAATCACGACAGTTGGCCAACAATCGAACCCGATCTGTTTTAATCACGTACGCGCCACGTGCCCCAAGTGCCCAAGTGCCATCTTTGACCTTTTAATATGATCTTATATATATAGGCCCAAGCCCATATGTGCATATTCTTTAGCCCAATTCTTTTCATTTCACAATCTTATAACAACAACTCTTAATATATAAGTAGGAGTTGTTTATGATATTTGCCAATGTGGGACAAATAATATTTCAATCTTCCCAATAATCCCCCACTAGATTGTAATATTATACTTATGCATCCACGAAAGTACCTTTCAGTTTAAACTTTCGTGTTAGTTTAAATATCTAAACCTTAACAGAATTTTTGGTGGCTGATAGCTTAAACCAAAATCCTATTTGTTAGAGGCGAGATATCTAGACACATAAGTATGTATTTCTTCTAGAAATATATCTTATGATCCTAATTGATCTTCAACATCCCCCTGGTATTCGTGAACATAAGATTAACTTCTAATCTTATTGAAACTTTGTTTCTTATGTTCATATAGATATCAGTTCTAATCCGTCCTTGTTACTGTGGACAAACAAATATCTCTTAACGTAACATATAAACATTTAATAATCAATGTTTATCAATTACCAAACTGCAACTTGTTATTACCCTTTAAACCTTAGGCTAAGTGACATAAGGTTGGGTTCCTATTGCAGGTAATCAGAAAGGTTTTAGACCCATCCCCCAACTAGTTGTTTTAATCATTTCTCTAGGTAATCCTTTAGTTAATGGGTCTGCCAAGTTTTTCTTGGATCTAACATATATTATGGTAATAACTCCATTCGTAATTAATTCCCTGACATATGCATGTCTCAAGCTTATATGTCTAGACTTTCCATTAGAAATTTTATTATAGGCTCTAGACATAGTAGCTTCACTGTCACAATATACAGAAATGGCTGATGATGGTTGTGGCCACAACTCTATTTCCGTTAACAGATTCCTTAGCCATTCTGCTTCCGAAGCCAATGCATCCAAAGCAATAAATTCCGCTTCCATTGTAGAATGTGTGATAACAGTTTGTTTCTTGGAAGCCCATGATAGAGCACCGCCTCCAAGAGTGAAGATCCATCCAGTGGTTCCTTTATTATCATTTTCAGGGATTGCACCACTTGCATCTGAATATCCTTCTAGAACTGCTGGAAAGTTTCCATAGTGGAGTCCTAACTTAATTGTTCTTTTAAGATAACCTAGGACCCTACCTACTGCTTTCCAGTGCACAAATCCAGGATTACTTGTGTACCGTGATAACTTACACACGGCATAAGAAATATCAGGACGCGTGCAATGCATGGCATACATGAGACTTCCAATGACACTTGCGTATTCTAGTTGAGCAATAGCTCTCTCTGAGTTTTCAAATATTTTAACAGAAGAGTCATAGGGCTACTTGCTTCTTTAATATTTAAATGTTTATACTTGAAAATTAAATTTTCAATGTAATGAGATTGGCATAATGCATAACCCCCATCATATTTCTTTACTTTAATGCCTAGAATAGTGTCAACTTCGTTTAAATCTTTCATCTTGAAACACGATGTTAAATATTTCTTCGTCTCATTTATGCCTTCCATATTAGTTCCAAATATAAGCATATCATCCACATATATACAAATTATGACACCATAACGTTCTGTGAATTTTGAATAAATGCACTTGTCGGCATTGTTATGCTTGAAGCCATTCGACAAAATTACAGAATCAAATTTCTCATGCCATTGTTTTGGTGCTTGTTTTAGCCCATATAAAGACTTAATTAATTTACAGACTTTATTTTCATTTCCAGTCATGACAAAACCTTCAGGTTGTTCCATGTATACTTCCTCATCTAAATCACCATTAAGGAAAGCGGTCTTGAAATCCATTTGATGCACATGTAGCCCATGAATAGATGCAAGGGCAAAAAGTGTTCTTATTGATGCCAATCTAGCTACTGGAGCATATGTATCAAAATAATCTATGCCTTCTTTTTGTTTGAAACCTTTGGCTACTAGCCTTGCTTTGAAAGTTTGAATGGACCCATCAGTATTATATTTTCTTCGAAATACCCACTTACAACCAATTGGTTTAGATCCAGGAGGCAAATCCGCTAGAACCCAAGTATTGTTAGCAATAATTGAGTCCATTTCATCTTGTATTGCTTCCTTCCAGAAAGCAACATCTCTTGAGGTCATTGCTTCCTTAAAAGTTTTAGGATCCTCTTCATTATTCAAAATGTAAACTGTATCATTTACAATTTCAGTTCTATTTCCATTTACAAGATGAATCACATCATCAGGTGCTACAAAATCAGGATCTAATCCTTTGCTTTTCCTTGTTCTTTTGCTTCTTCTTGGTTCTTCAAGTATATTCGTATTCTTTCTTTTATCAGAAGAAGTATTCATGTTATTTTCTTTGTCATTATCATTGATAACTTGTGTAGGATATGAAATATGCGTGGAATCACATATAAATTTATTTTCAATGAATTCGACATCTCTTGATTCCACGATCACATTAGATTTGAGATCTAATAATCTATATGCTTTTGAATGTTCAGCATACCCTACAAATATACATTTCAGAGCCCTTGGTCCAATTTTAACTCTTTTTGGATCTATGATTCGATAAAAGGCTAAACATACCCAAACTTTAAGATATTTCAAGCTCGGTTGCCTGCTTTTCCACAATTCATACGGAGAAATCTTGGTCTTCTTTGATGGGATTCTATTATGTAAATGACATGCTGTCAGAAGTGCTTCTCCCCAAAAATTTATATTTTGTTTAGTATTCAAAATCATGGCATTAGTCATTTCCACTAATGTTCTAATTTTTCTTTCTGCCAAACCATTTTGTTGTGGGGTGTAATGTGCTGTCGATTGGTGGATTTTGCCATTTTCTTCACAAAATGATGAGAATTCATTTGAAAAATATTCTCCACCTCTGTCTGTTCGCAACACCTTTATTTTCTTTTCCTTCCGATTTTCAACACTAATTTTGAAACGTTTAAACATTTCAAATGCTTGATCTTTTGATCTCATCAAATAAACATGTGTGTATCTAGAGTAATCATCTATAAATGTGATGAAATATCGATTGCCCCCTCTAGTCAACACACCATTTAATTCACATATATCCGAATGAATTAGTTCGAGTAGTTGAGTATTTCTTTCAGATATTGGAAATGGCTTTTTACACATCTTTGCTTCAATGCAAATCTCGCACTTAGATTGTTTTATAAGATCACAGGAAATCAACCCTTCTTTAGACATATATTGCAAAGATTTAAAATTTAAGTGAGCCAATCTATTATGCCATAAATGAAATGAGTCAACAGTATAAGCAAACTCGTTCATTTTATTAATACTTAGTTTATACATTCCATTACAAGCATAGCCTTTTCCAACAAACTTCCCTCCTTTAGACATAATCAGACTGTTACCATCAAGAACGCATTTAACACCCTTATTACAAAGAAGATATGCAGAAACTAAGTTCTTTCTAACATCCGGAACATGCAAGACATTCTGGAGAATTAGTTTCTTTCCCGAAGTGAACTCCAATTCAACTGTCCCTTTTCCGACAACAACGGATGTATTGTGATTTCCCATAATCACCTTGTTGTCATCAGAAACCTTTTCATAGAACTTAAACATGGACTGGTTATTACAGACATGAATAGTGGCACCAGAATCATACCACCAATCCATCTCTTTTGAAGTATCAGCCATGTTTAACTCCATTGTCGTGTCAGTATCCAACTTGGTTATCATTGCAATGATTTCAGATTCATTCTGTTCAACCATGTTGGCGGAGTTTGCGTTCTTTTTTCCTTTTTGCTCGGTTTTCTGTCTTTTGTAAAACCTGCAATCACGTTTAAAATGTCCTGGTTTTCCACAGAAATAGCAGTCTCACTTAGATTGTTTTATAAGATCACAGAAAATCAACCCTTCTTTAGACATATATTGCAAAGATTTAAAATTTAAGTGAGCCAATCTATTATGCCATAAATGAAATGAGTCAACAGTATAAGCGAACTCGTTCATTTTATTAATACTTAGTTTATACATTCCATTACAAGCATAGCCTTTTCCAACAAACTTCCCTCCTTTAGACATAATCAGACTGTTACCATCAAGAACGCATTTAACACCCTTATTACAAAGAAGATATGCAGAAACTAAGTTCTTTCTAACATCCGGAACATGCAAGACATTCTGGAGAATTAGTTTCTTTCCCGAAGTGAACTCCAATTCAACTGTCCCTTTTCCGACAACAACGGATGTATTGTGATTTCCCATAATCACCTTGTTGTCATCAGAAACCTTTTCATAGAACTTAAACATGGACTGGTTATTACAGACATGAATAGTGGCACCAGAATCATACCACCAATCCATCTCTTTTGAAGTATTAGCCATGTTTAACTCCATTGTCGTGTCAGTATCCAACTTGGTTATCATTGCAATGATTTCAGATTCATTCTGTTCAACCATGTTGGCGGAGTTTGCGTTCTTTTTTCCTTTTTGCTCGGTTTTCTGTCTTTTGTAAAACCTGCAATCACGTTTAAAATGTCCTGGTTTTCCACAGAAATAGCAGTCTCCCTTCCCTTTGGCTTTGTTTTGATGGTTGTTTCCGCCGTCTCTCTTTCTTTTTCCAGATTCCTTATGCCCCTTGTCATTATCGACAATATTCACATCAGATTCAAAAACTTTCTTCTCACGAATTCTAGTTTCCTCTTCGATACGAAGATGTTTCTGAATCTGCTCCATTGAGAAGTCTTCTGACGAATACATAAGTTTCTTTCTGTAATCACTCCAACTTTGCGGGAGTTTAGCCATGACAGCCCCAACCTGTAATGCTTCAGGGATGCTTATTTTGACATCCTTCAGTTTGTTGAAAATAACTTGTAGCTCGTGTACTTGATCAAGAACAGAAGCATTGTCAAGCATTTTATATTCAAAAAATTCGAAAATCAGAAACTTATCTGCTCCTCGTTTTGCGTTGCTGTACTTTGATTCCAGAGTTGCCCAGATTTCCCTAGGTGACTTGACAGAAGTAAAAAGATCATATAGGCGATCAGATAATGTATTGAGTATGTGCCCTATGCAAACCACTTCATCTTCCTCTCATTTTTTGCATTTCTCAATCAGTTCCTGACTGTCTTTGTCGGTAGGTGGAGGTATTGGTTGCAGTTTTGGATCAAGGACGTATGCAATTTTGAGGGTAGTAAGCAAGAACATTATCTTATCTTGCCACCGTGTATAGTTAGTGCCATCGAAGCGATCAAGTTTTGTAAACTCCTGATTCATGATTTTGTATGTCGATTCAGAGGCCTTCGCTGTCGCCACTATCAACTTCTTGAAATTGCTAGGTAACTATCGAAGTAGCAGATGACAGAATGAACCAGGATTATCTCTGAGGCACGCCGATCAGACGTTGTCTTCAAGAAGTTGATCGCCCCCACTACAAAGTAGACTGCCGAAGGGTTTGACGGCGGAACTTCTCCAGGATACAACAAAGATTAGTTTTCGCAGTTAGCAATGGACTGCAAAAACGTGGAGTAGTATATTTCTGAAGAACATAGAAGAGAAGAGATCGAAAAGAAAAAGTAATCTGTTTGGGCGTACAAGCAGGTTTAAATAGAGGTTGAGAAGGCATTTCGAAGGGACATAATGTTTTGAACGGGCGCATCCTTTAAAAATCAAAAATCACGACAGTTGGCCAACAGTCTAACCCGATCCGTTTTAATCACGTACGCACCACGTGCCCCAAGTGCCCAAGTGCCATCTTTGACCTTTTAATATGATCTTATATATATAGGCCCAAGCCCATATGTACATATCCTTTAGCCCAATTCTTTTCATTTCACAATCTTATAACAACAACTCTTAATATATAAGTAGGAGTTGTTTATGATATTTGCCAATGTGGGACAAATAATATTTCAATCTTCCCAATAATCCCCCACTAGATTGTAATATTATACTTATGCTTCCACGAAAGTACCTTTCAGTTTAAACTTTCGTGTTAGTTTAAATATCTAAACCTTAACAGAATTTTTGGTGGCTGATAGCTTAAACCAAAATCCTATTTGTTAGAGGCGAGATATCTAAACACATAAGTATGTATTTCTTCTAGAAATATATCTTATGATCCTAATTGATCTTCAACATCCCCCTGGTATTCGTGAACATAAGATTAACTTCTAATCTTATTGAAACTTTGTTTCTTATGTTCATATAGATATCAGTTCTAATCCGTCCTTGTTACTGTGGACAAACAGATATCTCTTAACGTAACATATAAACATTTAATAATCAATGTTTATCAATTACCTAACTGCAACTTGTTATTACCCTTTAAACCTTAGGCTAAGTGACATAAGGTTGGGTTCCTGTTGCTGGTAATCAGAAAGGTTTTAGACCCATCCCCCAACTAGTTGTTTTAATCATTTCTCTAGGTAATCCTTTAGTTAATGGGTCTGCCAAGTTTTTCTTGGATCTAACATATATTATGGTAATAACTCCATTCATAATTAATTCCCTGACATATGCATGTCTCAAGCTTATATGTCTAGACTTTCCATTATAAATTTTATTATAGGCTCTAGACATAGTAGCTTCACTGTCACAATATACAGAAATGGCTGATGATGGCTGTGGCCACAACTCTATTTCCGTTAACAGATTCCTTAGCCATTCTGCTTCCGAAGCCAATGCATCCAAAGCAATAAATTCCGCTTCCATTGTAGAATATGTGATAACAGTTTGTTTCTTGGAAGCCCATGATATAGCACCGCCTCCAAGAGTGAAAATCCATTCAGTGGTTCCTTTATTATCATTTTCAGGGGTTGCACGACTTGCATCTGAATATCCTTCTAGAACTGCTGGAAAGTTTCCATAGTGGAGTCCTAACTTAATTGTTCTTTTAAGATAACCTAGGACCCAACCTACTGCTTTCCAGTGCACAAATCCAGGATTACTTGTGTACCTTGATAACTTACACACGGCATAAGAAATATCAGGACGTGTGCAATGCATGGCATACATGAGACTTCCAATGACACTTGCGTATTCTAGTTGAGCAATAGCTCTTTCTGAGTTTTCAAATATTTTAACAGAAGAGTCATAGGGGCCACTTGCTTCTTTAATATTTAAATGTTTATACTTGAAAATTAAATTTTCAATGTAATGAGATTGGCATAATGCATAACCCCCATCGTATTTCTTTACTTTAATGCCTAGAATAGTGTCAACTTCGTTTAAATCTTTCATCTTGAAACACGATGTTAAATATTTCTTCGTCTCATTTATGCCTTCCATATTAGTTCCAAATATAAGCATATCATCCACATATATACAAGTTATGACACCATAACGTTCTGTGAATTTTGATTAAATGCACTTGTCGGCATTGTTATGCTTGAAGCCATTCGACAAAATTACAGAATCAAATTTCTCATGCCATTTTTTTGGTGCTTGTTTTAGCCCATATAAAGACTTAATTAATTTACAGACTTTATTTTCATTTCCAGTCATGACAAAACCTTCAGGTTGTTCCATGTATACTTCCTCATCTAAATCACCATTAAGGAAAGCGGTCTTGACATCCATTTGATGCACATGTAGCCCATGAATAGATGCAAGGGCAAAAAGTGTTCTTATTGATGCCAATCTGGCTACTGGAGCATATGTATCGAAATAATCTATGCCTTCTTTTTGTTTAAAACCTTTGGCTACTAGCCTTGCTTTGAAAGTTTGAATGGACCCATCAGTATTATATTTTCTTCGAAATACCCACTTACAACCAATTGGTTTAGATCCAGGAGGCAAATCCCCTAGAACCCAAGTATTGTTAGCAATAATTGAGTCCATTTCATCTTGTATTGCTTCCTTCCAGAAAGCAACATCTCTTGAGGTCATTGCTTCCTTAAAAGTTTTAGGATCCTCTTCATTATTCAAAATGTAAACTGTATCATTTACAATTTCAGTTCTATTTCCATTTACAAGATGAATCACATCATCAGGTGCTACAAAATCAGGATCTAATCCTTTGCTTTTCCTTGTTCTTTTGCTTCTTCTTGGTTCTTCAGGTATATTCGTATTCTTTCTTTTATCAGAAGAAGTATTCATGTTATTTTCTTTGTAATTATCATTGATAACTTGTGTAGGACATGAAATATGTGTGGAATCACATATAAATTTATTTTCAATGAATTCGACATCTCTTGATTCCACGATCACATTAGATTTGAGATCTAATAATCTATATGCTTTTGAATGTTCAGCATACCCTACAAATATACTTTTCAGAGCCCTTGGTCCAAGTTTAACTCTTTTTGGATCTATGATTCGATAAAAGGCTAAACATCCCCAAACTTTAAGATATTTCAAGCTCGGTTGCCTGCCTTTCCACAATTCATACGGAGAAATCTTGATCTTCTTTGATGGGATTCTATTATGTAAATGACATGCTGTCAGAAGTGCTTCTCCTCATAAATTTATATTTTGTTAAGTATTCAAAATCATGGCATTAGTCATTTCCACTAATGTTCTATTTTTTCTTTCTGGCAAACCATTTTGTTGTGGGGTGTAAGGTGCTGTTGATTGGTGGATTATGCCATTTTCTTCACAAAATGATGAGAATTCATTTGAAAAATATTCTCCACCTCTGTCTGTTCGCAACACCTTTATTTTCTTTTCCTTCTGATTTTCAACACTAATTTTGAAACGTTTAAATATTTCAAATGCTTGATCTTTTGATCTCATCAAATAAACATGTGTGTATCTAGAGTAATCATCTATAAATGTGATGAAATATCGACTGCACCCTCTAGTCAACACACCATTTAATTAACATATATCCGAATGAATTAGTTCGAGTAGTTGAGTATTTCTTTCAGATTTTGGAAATGGCTTTTTACACATCTTTGCTTCAATGAAAATCTCGCACTTAGATTGTTTTATAAGATCACAGGAAATCAACCCTTCTTTAGACATATATTGCAAAGATTTAAAATTTAAGTGAGCCAATCTATTATGCCATAAATGAAATGAGTCAACAGTATAAGCAAACTCGTTCATTTTATTAATACTTAGTTTATACATTCCATTACAAGCATAGCCTTTTCCAACAAACTTCACTCCTTTAGACATAATCAGACTGTTACCATCAAGAACGCATTTAACACCCTTATTACAAAGAAGATATGCAGAAACTAAGTTCTTTCTAACATCCGGAACATGCAAGACATTCTGGAGAATTAGTTTCTTTCCCGAAGTGAACTCCAATTCAACTGTCCCTTTTCCGACAACAACGGATGTATTGTGATTTCCCATAATCACCTTGTTGTCATCAGAAACCTTTTCATAGAACTTAAACATGGACTGGTTATTACAGACATGAATAGTGGCACCAGAATCATACCACCAATCCATCTCTTTTGAAGTATCAGCCATGTTTAACTCCATTGTCTTGTCAGTATCCAACTTGGTTATCATTGCAATGATTTCAGATTCATTCTGTTCAACCATGTTGGCGGAGTTTGCGTTCTTTTTTCCTTTTTGCTCGGTTTTCTGTCTTTTGTAAAACCTGCAATCACGTTTAAAATGTCCTGGTTTTCCACAGAAATAGCAGTCTCCCTTAGATTGTTTTATAAGATCACAGGAAATCAACCCTTCTTTAGACATATATTGCAAAGATTTAAAATTTAAGTGAGCCAATCTATTATGCCATAAATGAAATGAGTCAACAGTATAAGCAAACTCGTTCATTTTATTAATACTTAGTTTATACATTCCATTACAAGCATAGCCTTTTCCAACAAACTTCCCTCCTTTAGACATAATCAGACTGTTACCATCAAGAACGCATTTAACACCCTTATTACAAAGAAGATATGCAGAAACTAAGTTCTTTCTAACATCCGGAACATGCAAGACATTCTGGAGAATTAGTTTCTTTCCCGAAGTGAACTCCAATTCAACTGTCCCTTTTCCGACAACAACGGATGTATTGTGATTTCCCATAATCACCTTGTTGTCATCAGAAACCTTTTCATAGAACTTAAACATGGACTGGTTATTACATACATGAATAGTGGCACCAGAATCATACCACCAATCCATCTCTTTTGAAGTATCAGCCATGTTTAACTCCATTGTCGTGTCAGTATCCAACTTGGTTATCATTGCAATGATTTCAGATTCATTCTGTTCAACCATGTTGGCGGAGTTTGCGTTCTTTTTTCCTTTTTGCTCGGTTTTCTGTCTTTTGTAAAACCTGCAATCACGTTTAAAATGTCCTGGTTTTCCACAGAAATAGCAGTCTCCCTTCCCTTTGGCTTTGTTTTGATGGTTGTTTCCGCCGTCTCTCTTTCTTTTTCCAGATTCCTTATGCCCCTTGTCATTATCGACAATATTCACATCAGATTCAAAAACTTTCTTCTCACGAATTCTAGTTTCCTCTTCGATACGAAGATGTTACTGAATCTGCTCCATTGAGAAGTCTTCTGACGAGTGCATAAGTTTCTTTCTGTAATCACTCCAACTTTGCGGGAGTTTAGCCATGACAGCCCCAACCTGTAATGCTTCAGGGATGCTTATTTTGACATCCTTCAGTTTGTTGAAAATAACTTGTAGTTCGTGTACTTGATCAAGAACAGAAGCATTGTCAAGCATTTTATATTCAAAAAATTCGAAAATCAGAAACTTATATGCTCCTTGTTTGGCGTTGCTGTACTTTGATTCCAGAGTTGCCCAGATTTCCCTTGGTGACTTGACAGAAGTAAAAAGATCATATAGGCGATCAGATAATGTATTGAGTATGTGCCCTCTGCAAACCACTTCATCTTCCTCTCGTTTTTTGCGTTTCTCAATCAATTCCTGACTGTCTTTGTCGGTAGGTGGAGGTATTGGTTGCAGTTTTGGATCAAGGACGTATGCAATTTTGAGGGTAGTAAGCAAGAACATTATCTTATCTTGCCACCGTGTATAGTTAGTGCCATCGAAGCGATCAAGTTTTGTAAACTCCTGATTCATGATTTTGTATGTCGATTCAGAGGCCTTCGCTGTCGCCATTATCAACTTCTTGAAATTGCTAGGAAACTATCGAAGTAGCAGATGACAGAATGAACCAGGATTATCTCTGAGGCACGCCGATCAGACGTTGTCTTCAAGAAGTTGATCGCCCCCACTACAAAGTAGATTGCCGAAGGGTTTGACGGCGGCACTTCTCCAGGATATAACAAAGATTAGTTTTCGCAGTTAGCAATGGACTGCAAAAACGTGGAGTCGTATATTTCCGAAGAACAGAGAAGGAAAGAGATCGAAAAGAAAAAGTAATATGTTTGGGCGTAGAAGCAGGTTTAAATAGAGGCTGAGAAGGGATTTCGAAGGGACATAACGTTTTGAACGGGCGCATCGTAATCTGTTTGGGCGTAGAAGCAGGTTTAAATAGAGGCTGAGAAGGGAATTCGATGGGATATAACGTTTTGAACGGGCACATCCACGCCCAAGTGCCCAAGTGCCATCTATGACCTTTTAATATGATCTTATATATATAGGCCCAAGCCTATATGTGCATATCCTTTAGCCCAGTTCTTTTCATTTCACAATCTTATAACAACAACTCTTAATATATAAGTAGGAGTTGTTTATGATATTTGCCAATGTGGGACAAATAATATTTCAATCTTCCCAATAGTTCTTACTAAAGCCAAATTCTTTCAGGGGTTTAAGTCAGTTGTTGTCGAAATGAATGCAACGGATTTAAGGAGACGAATTACAATTACTGTTGATTCAGTTGTCATCAGTCCAAAGAAGAAAAAATGTGAACTAGATGATCCTCCAATTCTTATATATTCACAGGAAAAAATAGCTCCTAGCATAGATGCTATGGTGAAGGTGCTTGGGTTAGCTCACAAGAGAGGGGGTCTTCACTTACTGTTGATGAAGACATTGAAAGTGAGACAGTAGCAACTCTTATCATTAATAAACTTAGGGCGAGAATGAATAATGTAGAAGCTAATGAAAATAAGATATTCGTATTCGATGCAGGTGGCAGCTCACTGAACGATGAAAAAAGAAAATCACTGGAGACACTTCAACTTAACTTTGAGGATATGGTTGTTTTGAAGTGAGAGGGAATGTTAGTAGCAGAATTATGCTATCAAACAGATGCAGTTTTCCCAACGGCAAAGGATCGGAAAACATGTCGGCATTAGAGTTTCAAAGGAAGACTCCAGCGAACTATGGCAAACCCATGTCCAAACGTCATAACTATGGCAATGAACAGTTGTGGAAGAGGAAGGGCGCAGTCATTGCACTGAATAGATTGGTAGTTATGAACTTTGAAGAAAGCAATTCGACGAACAGTTTTAAAAAAGAAAAGCGCAGAAGATACTTTATTGAACACCTTTGTACGTGGTGCCACAGCAGTCGCTGGTGATAATCCAGAAGCGAAGTTGACCAACATGATACTCCAAGTGGAAGAGCTTGATGAGGCGAGTTCAGTCATTGCAGCAGCTCTACCCAGAACATCGCAGATTGCCTGTGCATGTGCACGGTGCACATGTTATGCATAAGGTACAAAGCTTAGGCCTTGTTTGGTTTGTGATTTTCTGGGTATTTTTAGTTTCGAGTTTTAAAAAATACAGAAAACTTGTTTGCTTTACCATTTTGTAAAATTCGTATTTTAAATTAACTATTTTTCAAAACAGGCTTAACACAGAGAATTAATAATAGGTTTTTCCACTTTTCAACATTTTCAGCCCAATTGGAAATGCCCAAAAATTCAAAATTGAAATACAAAGCAAACGTCTCAGCAACCTGTCTCTTTTCCAAGGCACTTAAAAGTGAAATTAGATCGTGAGAGAAATCATCGACTCTAGCTTTCATCCCAAATCATCAATATTAGGTAAATTCAAGTTTCTTTTTCTTGTTTACCATGTTTTCTTCAATCTAATACTAGCTATGGTTAAATATTCGAATCGTTAGTTGATCTGGTTTGGTTTGTATGCTTGCCATTTATTTGTTATGGTTTGTATGTTTGTCATGCTATTTAAGATGATTAAGAACATCATGTTATACAACGCTAAAATATTTAAGTGAAAACAACAAGGCCTAAAATTTGCAGAATCTCACATTAGACGACACGGCCTATTGGATATTTTTTAGTTATTTGTTCTTTTAATTAATTTTGTTCGGATTTTATTGCATAGATCACTCTAGAAACTATTTTTCTCTGTAAATTTCTTAAATTGATGTTGATAGTGGAGGGTGTTTAAGTAGTATATATGCAGAGTGATTGTTTGCGATTAGAAGCAGGGACAATGTGCAATGTGAATGCATGCGTAGTTTTGAGTGGAAATTGTATGATTATGTTTGTGATGAAAGAGAAACGAGGATGTTTATGAACTGCGTTGAATGGAAGGTTGGTGAGGTTGTAGATAAGTGAATGGTGCAGTCAGGAGTTCGAGTAGGAGAACAAATAGGATTTTTAGATGAAATTATGGGATTGTTGTGAAATGTAAACTGATATTGAGATATTGTAATAAAAATTTAAGGCAAGCAGTCCACGTATCAAACCAATCATATTAAAAGCAAAATTAGCTTAACTGATCATATTAAGTATAGGATACTATCATTTATGTACTTTTGTTTATGTCGCGCCATCTTTATCCATTTATTTGTGACCATTTATTATACACAGTAATTTACATGTTTCTGCTCAGTTATATGTGCGCAGGGTTCCTCACTGGATTCCTCAGTGTTAGGGAGCTTGAGTTTGCACCCATAGCCAGGTTTGATGTATGAAAGAACACTATTAGTTGGTAAGAAGTGATATATCAAAGAACACCTAAGCAACGCATTTCTTGTCATTGTTCTAGTCACATGAGTAACTCCATTCGTTAAAAAACTGTCAATTAGTAACTTAACATTAAATGCATTAATAAATGTCCATTAGTTACTATTGACAAACATGCATTTGTAGCATATAATTAAAGTGGAATTATAAAATTAATGTAATTTGTGAGAATTAAACTTCTAAAAGGTTATTAATGAAGTTAATGTAATTTGTAGAATTAAATTCCTAAAAGGTTATTAATGAAATTAATGTTTTTAATTAAAAGTAAGACAATAAATAAATAAGAAAATAAATGAGATTGGATTAAAGTAATTTATGAAATTAAAGGGTAATAAAATCCTAAAAGGTTATTTATGAAATTAATGCTTTAATAAATGTTCATTAGTTACTGTAGACAAACATGCATTTGTAGCATATAATTAAAGGGGATTTATGAAATTAATGTAATCTGTGAGAATTAAATTCCTAAAAAGTTATTAATGAAATTAATGTTTTTAATTAAAAGTGGAACAATAAATAAATAAGGTAATAATGTGATTGGAATTCGAATAAGTTTACTAGATATGGACAAATGGATGAATGAGATTGATTTTACATGAATCAATTACTAATTACAAATTAGTAACTTAACATTAAATGCTTTAATAAATGTCCATTAGTTACTATTGACAAACATGCGTTTGTAGCATATAATTAAAGGGGATTTATGGGAACAAATGAATAACTTGTGACTGATTTCGTTTATTAATGTTAAGTCATGATTTCAATCGACATTGTAATTAATGCATAAGTCATGATTTCGTTCAAAGGAGAACAAAATGGGTATTGTCTAGGGTTTTAGACCGACAGAAGTTTTTGAAGACTCATTAGAATTAAGAAAAACCGACAAAGTCGGTTTGATAATTTAATTTTAGTAGTTTTGATGTATCTTTTAAGTCTGTTCAGCAGATTAGGAATTGATTTGTGATATGAACGGCCAGTATGGAATGATTACTTTGATTTGATTTCTTATATTTTAACATGGTTTATCGTATAAGATTTTGATATTTTCTTTTTTCCTTTCCACATATCAGGAGGTCAAAGAGTTGAATTTATGACATATATTAAACATTCCTACATGGCCAACTCATGTACGCCTCATCGAATTCGTATCACAAACGTATAATATTCATTATTCACTTCCATGTAATTTTTAGTTCATGTCAACCCTAAGTTGATGTATTCTGCATTGACTTTCAAAACTACCTCTATTATTTTTATAACCCTTTACAATTAGATATTAGTGTCTGAATAATGTAATTCTTAAATTCAATTTTGCATATTTTTTCATAATCTTGTTTATTTTTATATTATATGTTCATCGCCATCTATAATTGTGACATTGAATAAAAGTTGATTCCTAGCCATGATGCTTGTTTAAAGTAAATCTCCTACGATATGATGATTTCAACCTCAGTCTACATGGTAATTAAGATGTTCCACTTGAAGTCCACTTAGATAATTAAGTTTTTCCTGTACATATACACAAAAACATCTTATTTCATGGACTGTTATATTTTAATTGCGCTACCAACTACGTAACGTATTTCACATGAACAAAATCCATGGATTGTGGATATTTACCGTCAAACCTTTTGATTTTTTAGATCTGCTTATGCTTTCTCATCAGATTCTGGGCTGGTTTGCGGTTGCATTGCATAAATGCCAATAAAAAACATTTCTTTACTCTATACTTACGATGCTTAATGAAATAATACAAAGGCATACTTAAGCTGGAATTTCTGCTTAGTTAGTTGGATCATTGCATTTGTAGTTAGAGATGTTTCAACTTTTGTCTGAAAATCAAGACTTTCTATAATGCATAAAAATTATCTCAATTTCTGATTCAAGTGCCAATCGAAGTTTTTTTTTTCTATTCATGTTGCAAAGCTGGTTAACATAGCGTCTTCTTTCTTCAATGGTTAAAAAGTAATCAAATCTTTCTTAGAAAAAATGATGGGTGATAATTAATTATAGATTCATTGTTCGTAACTTTGATTATTTTTCTTGATTTGATTCCGGTCATCTTTTTCCTGTAACCGTCTCTCTTCCCCATTTTATATATTCCGATCCGTCCATTCAGTTTTATTTTTATTCATCTAGAATATTAATATAATCATATTTATGACATTTGTTAGAACTTTGTTTCCTCTACACTCTATGCATACTAAGCTATCTTGACATGATAATTACTTTAAAAATTTGAATGTTGTAGTTGGTTGCGATCATTCAAATTCTGATATTGTACACTTCTTTTTATGATTTTTTTTTTTACTGTGATGAAAAAGACAGGTCCTACATGCTAAATTATATTTCAACTATTTTAAAATGGTGGAATAACAAGAATAAAATATGACTTTGCATATAAATCTCCTGATATCATTTTAAGTTTTACAAGTTTCATTTTTTGCATATATTATATTTCTATTGTTTTTTTTAAATAATAATTTTCATGGTTGTCATTTATTAATGCTTCGTTGTTAATTGAACTTTCACCTTATATTTCTCTATGATCTCTCATCCATATCAGTTTGCACTGTGTTTCTCCTTAATGTTACCGACACACTTGGTTTGTTTGTTGAACAATGTATATGAGGTTGAATTCATGCACTATGTTCATGTTGATATGAATAATGCACTATTTTATGCAGTTTTCATTAGTTTATTTAGTGTGAGAAGTGGGATAGTGTAGATTTTTACAAGTAAAAGTTTCTTGGTGGAAACCAAGAAAGAAATATATAGTAAATTCCATTGAAATGCATAGTAAAATTCTTTTGGTGTAGACTATAATAAATCCACATTTTCATTCTTTCCTTTTTTCTAACACCTACAATCAGATCATGATGGAAGTTTGAAGGAAATGCATAGTAAAATCCATGAAAAGTATATAATTCAAGGACATATATGATGGTCTCATTTCTCATACAATATTTAATATTCAAGAATTATGAGGTGGGATAACATAAGATTTATTTATATGGTCTTTTTAACATGATGATATCTTCTGTACCAAAAAGAACATTTGTTGTTAGTTAATTCTGTTTTATTTGTACATTTAATTTGTGCTTATTATATATTGTCATAAAGCAAATATAGGACTACTCTTCATAGTTTATTATTCTCTCATTATCATTGGCGTATGGAGACAATTTTTTCGACTCACACTTCTATTCACAAGTTGGTTGTTCATAGGTTGAATTTA
Organism: Allium sativum; assembly: GCA_030737875.1. NCBI lineage: Eukaryota > Viridiplantae > Streptophyta > Magnoliopsida > Asparagales > Amaryllidaceae > Allium > Allium sativum. The sequence continues at coordinate 615,581,708 of CM060926.1, forward strand.
CTAAATAGTCGAGTTTAACTTAGTATTCCTAGTCTAATTGGGTTTCAGAATTGAATCTTGTTAGTAGAGTGTGTTACTTTTGTACTTTATTATTGTAAGTTACTACTGGTTATACATTATGTTATTACTAAAAATGACTAATCTTATTGAGATATTATTAAACGAAAAATCATGAATGGATAATAAAACCAACAAGTTATAAAGTTATGATCGATATTGTAGCAGAATGAATATGGATTTCACAATATAAGGTGCAATCAAATTATTATTTTTAGTCTATTCACCTCCTAAAATATTTAAATATCTCCAAAATTATAGTTATTTCCATTAACACCTGATTATTCACTTTGTTTGATCACCTAAATTTGTTTGACTGTCGTTGGATTAAGAACAATATGACAAGCAATCTTTTCAAACTGGTTTAAATTTAGCAGCAAATATACAGGACCATGTATTTTTTTTTACGCAAGTTCATTTTGTTTATAAGAGTCATCCATAATTTTAAGCTTTAAACACTTGCATAATATGCATATTTATTGCGACTGCACCGACTGTGACAATTTATTCGTAGTTTGCTAAAACGGTTGATCTTCTCTAAGCATTCATGGCACTGATTGGGCATTTTATTTATAAAGAAAATATTCAGTACCTTATTTACATGTGTGTTATAGCAAGGAAGCTTAAGCAAAGGCTGAAGAATTTTGTCCAACTCAATAACCTGTGGAGTATCGGCTGTTCAAACACGAAAGCTCCATGGAATAAATGTTCTCCTTTAAGTCCTCGTATTAGATGAGAGTTAAGTCCTTGGTATGTTTTTATTCTCTTTTAACAATATTTAATGTGGGACTCACTCTTTCTGGCAACCATCCTTATTGAATTTTGTGTTAATAAATCTAATTTTTGGTACGTTAACTTCGTTGCTTAATTTTCGTTAGTATTGTATTCTAGATCTTGCACCATTATTTTGCAAACGAACAGTTATATGCATTTAATCTTTATTTATGCTATTGTGAATTATGTTTGATTCTAAGGCCCCTGATTAGCGATTGTCAGGATTAGATCTCAGGTTGCAAGCTATCCTCCAAACCACCGAGCCCAGCCTTTTCATAATAAATTGCAAACTATTATATATAAATATTAGTTACAAAATGAAAAGGTTGTGGTCCATGAAAATCGAAGGCCCTAGACGACCACTTAAATGTTGGCCCTGAATAGTATCATATTGTCCTTTTGTGTCTTGCATAATATCTAAAAGTTGACCTATAGAATTGTGCAGATATTCATTTTCGTATTTTAAAGTTAAATAAACACACGGTCTGATAGTTGGTTTAAAACATAGATACTGGTGGAGCTTCTTGAAACGCAACAGTTAATTTTTGTATTACTTTAATAATAGTGCATTCTTTACTCACTTTCACTATTTTTTCAACATATAAAGATAGCAACGAAATTAGCATTTCAATCCTATTAGGTAACATATATAGTTGCAACATATAAAGTGAAAATAGTAAGAACTGCAATATTTGCTTTTGATTATCTATGCTGGACATCACCAGCTACATACATTTGTTTTATCACTTATCTGCAATGTTCCAGGCCATTGGTATCTCTACTAATAATGAAAATACTTGGATGTGGTGAAGCTATTTGTTTTAACACTTATCTGCAATGTTCCAAGCCATTGGTATCTCTACTAATAATGCAAATACTTGGATGTGGTGAAGCTTTTTGGGTTACCAGAAATACCCGTCCCTTCTGGACCGTAGTTTCATTATATATTGCATGATGGTATATTTGTCCAGGTCTTCATCACAATTCTCAACCAGTTTGTTGTCACGATTCCCACGAAACTCATTTTTGCTCTTGAGACGACCCAAACTTCCCTAATCCTCGAAGAGACGGAGGAGTCTGGATTGTTTTGAGAACACGACACATCAGAACACAAACAATAGAACATTTCATTCCTATTACAACAATTTATATCAGAGTACAAGAATATCAGAGTTCAAATAAATAATTTACATCGGAAGTACAATATCAGAGATTTACAAATTACAAAGCAGCGGAAATATATATACATAAATATAATATGCAGCGGAAAACATCAACTACCACAACTGAAAGAAATATACAGATACAAAGCATTTCGAATATAGCTCCATCTGTAATCCAGGTTCCTGTGGAAGAAAATATCTGCGAAAACCAAAACTACTAGCTGCCCGTGTGGAAAATATGGGCACCTAGAGTTTAGGTGGAAACAATAAGCTTCGAGTCAGTCATGGGACTGGTGTGAGAACTAAAACAGTTATTAACTTTATTTTAAAGTTGGGTAAATCAAGGGACCACGCCGTATAACAAAGAACGAATTTTCTCCCAAGAATACCCCATAACAAATAGCGCAACGCTAAAAAGAAAAATGAGGTCATTATAAGACTCAGGTCCCAGCACACAATGCAAACATAAACCAGAGTATAAAGTTTTACCTTATAATGGCCAAATATGCTTGGTACGTGAAATTTATCTTTTATTATTACTATAAGTGAAGAAATCAACTTCAAATATAAATGTATCAATCATAGACGGCATAGTACCCCATCCTACTATGTCGCCATATAGGTTTACAACTACAACCGAAAAGTCGCATATTGAAAGTTGGATTTCCATTTATGAGTCGAGGCAAGGGATCTTCCTCATCGATTCGACACAATCTAGCAAATGCCTCAGGACTCGGATGATGGCGAGTCCTTGGATCTTCAGGGCCGGTCCTCGCATACTTTTGAGGATCGGTTATTCCTAAACACACGTTTCCCGGTCCTATCAGACCTATCTCCGAGCCAAGAGAGACTCAATATCCGAGGCGCCTCTCAATCCATCATCCACAAAAGTAAAAAATGTCTGGGCTCCATACCATGGCACCATTTCTGGCTAGAAAGAAACGTAGTGCACTCCCTGCGGTCACTATCCCGTTTTTGACTCATAGCGAGATGTGAGGCTCGCGAATTAACACTATACACAAAGCTATGCTACTTAAAGTTGTGTTTTGATCATCAACCAAAAGACTCTGCTTTTCGAAAAAAGCCTTGGTAATTTGCTTCTTAGCATGCCACATTGATAATTCACGCCATACAACTGATGTCTATTAATATATAACCTCTAAGCTCGTACGTCTCAGAGAAGAGTGTTAAGCAAGAGAATAAATTCTCCATCTCCAAACAGATATATATATTTAATAGAAATCAATCAACACAGAATGAAATCTAATGTCAGACACACATCCATTTACAAGTCCGTTCTGGGTCTGAACGAAACCGGAGGCACCTTATTCCTCATCCCATATGTCTAATACATGAGAGAGAGGTCCTCGCATATCCAGTCGATTTCCAGGTACGTCTGGACGATCACCGCTTATTACTTCGTCTTGGGTGTACAGCTCAATCAAGACATCAGTAATCATCCAAACGATGTGAAGATCTCTGGTCTTCAACCACCATCTTCAGCGTTGAGTTTAGTCGCCGTATCAGTTATTCAGAATGGGATAAACCCGGTCTTTCCGAATAACTCGCGTATTTTATAATCAATAATCAAGTGCTATAAAAACACATCATGCGCCTCATTCCAATCTAGAATATTCTTTTATTCAAATATTCACATCTTTAGGGAAAAATTCCCTTTAATTTTATCAAATATAAATTCTTTTAAACTTACTCTTTAACCTTCCTTTAGATATCAATTTCAAAAGGTTTTATTTTATCCTTTAACAATTCTAAATCAAATTAAGGTTTATAACACTAGTCGGGATTATCAAGCCTTACCGAAGTAATTATTTATTATTTTATTTTTCCAATCCCAACTTATTCATCTCATGGAGCAAAACTGGTAGTACTTCATATCTAACACCCAGTGTGTTATCGGTAAAATTAATTACTTCATGTTTCAATTCTAACTAAAGATTTAACTATCTAATGGAGTAAAACTGGCAGTACTCCACTCTCGAACATTTCTTGAATTCGATAAATTTAATTACCTCATTGACATTCCAATATAATTAATGATTGATTAAAAACTCCAACTTGGTTTTAATCTCAAAAATCATTACTTTATAATTATTCAACTTTAAGAAATTAATCTTGTCTTTAACCGAGTTAAAGAACCAATGTTATTAAAAACACAGTTCACAATAAACCTAAATCAACCTCCATTAAATATGGAATCTTCGCGGAAAACAGGTCAATATATAATTGATATAAATTTCCGTATCAGACTAATAATATAAATGGAACAATGATAAAGCCTTTTAAATTTCATATATAGTAACGGTCTTCTTTTACAGAAGTTTGTCTCGATTATTGCCAAATCGAATTCAATTCAATTCCAATTAAATATATTAAATAGGAAAACTTTACTTTGGAAAATTGCTATTAAATCTTAATAAATTTTTTCATAAATTCCAAATCATATCTTCACTGTTAATTGGGTTTTAAGAACAAACGTTATTTAAAACATCGTTCATAATGAACCCAAGATCATCTTCCATCTAATTGCATTTTATAATTATAAATTGGAAAGCTTCATTTATCTTAGTTAAAAGATTTATTCTTTTCTCAACTGGGTTTAAGAACAGTGTTATTTAAGACACCATTCACGACAAACCCAAAATCCAATTTGATATTAAATAAAAAGATCTAAATAGAAATTATATCGACTTATATTCAATATCATATTCTGCAACTAACAAATATTGTATTGGGAATAGCAATATTTGAATCTTCTAAATTCCTCAACTGTGACGACCCGCAAATTCGAACCCTTTGAGTCGACTAATTACAATACAAGTCCAACCCAAATTGCCTGAAATTACAAATCATTAATAGAAAGAAGTTAGAGGATGAGAAATAGAAAAGGTAGAAACTTAGAATAGAGGAAATAAGATAGAAGAAAGAAATAAATAACACCGAATCTCACAATCGCAGTGGAATAAAATATAATATAGATATAAGCTTTGGGAAATACAAAACTGTATCTGAACTTACGTACAACATTAGAGTACATCATATATACATCAGAGCCGAAATAAACTCTATATATCTAATGCTGAAACCTCCTTCTCCAACTCCTTCCAGATTGTCTGAAAATCCTGAACTACTTGACTGCCCATACAAATTTTGGGCATCCAAGAGTTTAGGGAGGACACAGAAAAATAAACTCTGGGTCAGTCATGGGACTGGGATGAGTAAACGATTTTAAATAGTTCTTAACTTGGAAAAATTCTTTAGAAAGAAAAGATAATCGTAAGACCAATCCACACATAAACAAGGATGGTTTTTACCTTACGATAACCCAAAACATTTTGAAATCATAACTATTCTGATATTATAATAATGTCTAGGGTTTTCCATAAATAAATTAGAATCTAGCGGAACGCTTGCATCTCACGCTCCACATATATAGTATACAAACAAATCTGCTTGGCGCTTAGGGATAACGGATTTCCAACTATGGCAAGGTATGGAACCACCTTCCGATAGTGTATCTCTAGAGAGGAATACACTGAGTACAACAAGAACGTCTTGCAACCCGACCCACACATGATCGACCACTCATTTCTCTTGAGTGTATCGAATATGTTGTCATCTTACGGTTGCTAGCAACATAACTGTTCCTAGGAGATACAGAAGCGAAAGAAGTAACAAAATAAATATTCTCTAGATGGTGACAATACACCCTAATGGGAGTGACCCACATAGCCATGCTACCTGCCCGATTTTTGTCATTTCCCGGTTATGAGGCTTGAGGTCGGAACTTACCTTTTAGAACGTCACCTCTTTATTCACTTTGAACTCCACATTGTCAAACCCGTCAAATCACAAATTGATTTCTCCAAAACTACAGGTATAAGGCTAAGAGAAACGAATTCCTCCGCCACCAAACATAGTTTTGAAGAGATCAACTTACGCGATCTATTTGGCGTACTCTGTCAGACATTCATCCATACAAGTTGTCCTTGGTCTGGACAAAACGAAGGCACTATCCTGTAAACAGAACGGTCCTTGAATAAACACCATCTTCAATGGTATTCAACTTGACTTCAAATTAATCAACGCCTAGGTCGAACCAAAATGATATTTGGATTTCGTTTAGAAAACCAATCCCGGTCTCTTTGAATCGATGAACGTTAATATCTTTTAGGATCAAGTGATAGTTAAAGTGATCAGATCAATATATTTCATATTGTTCTATATCCTTAATTGATTATCCCAACTTATCTACTGAAAATATTTAACATATAAGATCTCAGATCGCAACAATAGTTTGTACAAGTCAATATTAACGAGATGTGATTAAACAAGTTAATTGGGTCATGTCACAACATTTTAGTCAAATCAAATCAACAAATCAATTTGCATAACAGAACTGGTTCATCACAATTCAATAATTCAAATAAATATTGTTTATTAATTGGTAGATCTTGGAAAAATAATTATTTCCAAATCATATTTATCTAAGATTTAATCCCTTCTAAAATCACTTCTATTTTTATTTATTAAACAATATCGTTATAACTCGTACTTCAATATATACCACTTTAAAAAAGAAATTATTTAATCTCCTTAGATGACTGAATTATTCAACATATAATATAATTAAATTTATCTGTCTATGTAAAATGGAAAGTGAATGATACTTCTTTAATCGATTCCCAAAACAACATCTCTTCCTAATTTTCCCAACTTCGGAATAACCTCAATGTTATAAGTCATACAAATTTTTCTTTATTAATATCTCCTACAGCTATTCTTAGCTTGCAAAGTATATGCTTCCACCGTCATTCACTTTGGAATGTGAACATCATTCCTTTGGCCCTTATTTAACTCATTTCACTAATAAATATTAGTGCAAGGTTAATATAGTTATCTAGTCGCTATGTAAATTCACATTTTTCATAGACGTCAACATTAAGTTTAAACATTGTTAATTTAACTTTTAAATCATTTCTTGGTTAAAATTTTTATTTATCGACTTAATAATATTTCAATGTTGATTCAAACGATTGAGTTTATTTTAACAATATCATTAATGTTCAGCCTCATAATGTCAATTACAGTTCAATTAATCTAACTTGAACTAATTAACGGATTTTAGATCTAGGTGAATCTGTATTTGTTTCTATTTCAATTAATCCAAAGAATACAAATTTATTTTAAATAAAGAAAATTCTGTTTCCTTCTGAAGAAGCACAACTCTGTTTTTAATGATCCATGCATGATTATCTACTATCTGCCTCCCAAACTATCATCGTTTTCACTTCTTCTCTTTACGTTACTCAGATAGATATTTTTATACATATATCCCAAATAATAAATTCATACTTTGAAAACCTTTGATTTTATTTTCTAGGATTTCTGTCTTTTTTCTACAATTCAATTCTTCCCTTCTATATTCTTTTCTATTTATTTATTTACATTTTTATAAACTTCCCTTTATAATTTCAGCAGCCCACAACCCGCAGGCCCATCATTCCGGCCCATTCCCCTTTCCCTTATTTCTTTTATTATGTTTAAACCTTAATTTACTAAGCCCATTTGCCCAACTGCAAATGATAAGCCCTGCGTCCCATTTTCCCTTTACTTTGATCTGATCTTAACTGCACGTTGCATTTTTGCATCAACAGGTTTTAGTCCCCCTTCGATCATAGAACTGCTTCCATCCGATCAATGCAGTTCGGTTGCACTACTCTACTTTGATTCCTTCTTCTGTGGTATGTCCCATCTTGCTTGTACCCGTATTCTTCTTGCCCCATCCAAAAACTACAGTGGCCAAACTTACTTCAAGCCTTGCCATCTTCCCAGTGTCAATTCTTTACATTGCTTTAAACTTTTTTTTTGTTTGTATATTCTGATATTTACTCCCAGTCTTATTTTTTTTGCATGGACCAGATTAAGGTAACATGCATGCTTGTTTTTCATCAAGTTGTGTTTTCATACAAGAACAATTAACAGCAATAAAAATAACAAGAGGAAAAGAATTGTAACACCCCGTGTTTTCGATAAACCTTAAAGTAACGAATTAAAGAATAATTAATTTTAAATGTGAGAAATAAGGGAAATGGGATACGCCATTGCGTTCGTCTCGTAATTTTGGTTGAGATAGAGTCCGAGTTTGCGTGAATTGGACTTCGTATGAAGAAGTTATGACTTTCAGAAGTTTCAAAAGTTCAAAAATTCAGATTTAAACTCAGAAGAGGGCAGGGCAGGAAGAAATTCCCGCCCAGGCCAGGTCGAGGTCAACCTTAGTATCGACCTGCCCTACAGATCGACCTGGGGGTCGACTTAGGGGTCGACCTACCCCCCCGGGCAGATAGGAAAGGATGACGATTTCTGACTCCCTGCTGAGTCATTAGGGCTGAGGTGTTATCCTATCTTGACTGGATGGTCTTGATTATTTCTAGGGTTAATCTGACGGCTCTAAATTAATTAAACCTCTATAAAAGCAACCTAACTCTCAACCCTAAATCACAAATATTCATACCAAGAGCCGCTATGCCGTCAATGGTGAACCTAGAATAGCCGTCATCCCTTTCAACTCAAAGGCAAGATTGAAGCTACGTCAAAATTAAATCTAATCAAATTCAACTAAGAAAATTCAACGATCTACATCAAAGGCGAGCAATTCAATTTCAGAATACAGATTCCAGAACTCAAGAATTCTTTTTTTGTTTGTAAGTGTTGTCATCTTTTAGATGTGAATGAATTAAAGCCATGATTTGTAATGAATTGTAAAATAGAATTGTATCAAGTTGTATGTGATGTTGATTTATGTTTATTCATGTCTATTCTATCGTATATGCCTATGAAGTTATTGTGGTCTATCGAACCTATTATGTTATGTGGAAATTGGTGAATAAACCTATGATGTTATGAAGTTATCATATATACGTTCGGTGATATTATACAAGTTTTAGGCTAAGTCATGTAGTTTATGCCTAATTGTTTAGATCCATTATGCATACATGTTTAGATCTACGACCTTGTATAATTTGGTGATTATATCTATATGTTATATGTCAATTTAGAAATTATGTCATGCTTACGCAAGCTAAGTGATGCTATCATGTTATGACTCCCTATGCAAGTTTATAGGTTAAAAACATGACTATGTAAACCTATATATTTAGATCTACAACTTTATATGTTAGAACCATATGCCTTTATGTTAGATCAATATTAGCATGATTCAATCCCTATGCAAGTTCACCACTACATGTTTAATTAGATTTTTGGTAGTTCTTTGTAAAACTAATGTTTTATGACTCATGTTGCATAGATCTAGTCTGCAAGTTCATAAATTGAAAGTATGTTATACCAAGTTCATATGACACATCTGTAGTTAGATCCATATTTTTGTATGATGTTGGAATGTTGCAAGTTCCTCTTTTTCCCTTTTTAGTTTATTAGTTAGGCTAAAATGTCGAGCCTAACATCTTATGTAATTTTGCGAACGTACAACGGGGGTAACGTTGGGGAAAACATGAAATTATACATAATTAACATATTTGGCTCATAACCATGTAAATGGTATGGCATTGAAATGATATAATTTACATATCAAAAATTATGAATTTGATTTAGAAAGAAAGTGGGCTATGACAAATAAATTGTTGACAAATTTACATATAAGCATAAAAGGATAAATATATAAATTTAGAAAAGACGAATATGCCTAACCCGAGGTTAGACTGAGTTGTGGTGTAAAACTGCCCGGAACCGACCGACACATCCAGTGATCACAACAATACCTGTCTAATGTGGGTGGTTAGTACATTGAGCCCAAAAAGGACCCGATGTTAGACTGAGTTGTGGTGTAAAACTTCCCGGAACCGACCGACACATCCAGTGACCACAACAATACCTGTCTAATGTGAGTGGTTGGTGCTCTAATAAAGCTAAGTCAAGAGTGGTAGGGCTAAGTCAATTAAGGAAACACTCAACCAATTCAACATGTTAGCTAAACTGATGGGTGGGGTTAGGTAAATTTGGACACTTAACCAATTTAACATGTTGGCTGGAAAACCCTAGTAACGGGGACCCATTTCAACAGTAACCCACGTAAATGTATCATGGGACCCTGAACTAGGCAGGGTGGGGCACGATTACTGGGCTGATTATAAGCGGTCAAAAACATCGGTGGTGGTGCATCAGTGTAGGTTCCGGCGGAGTACGGGCGTGCACGTACTCCGGAGTGGAAAAAGCAGGCACTGGGCATCAGTAGTCATACAGTGTGCATCTTGAATCGTGTCGGGTTGCCACCATAGGATTTGATACACCCCGTGGTGGGACCAGCACAGGTATCCAAGTCAAGTGGGGGCCGAAGGACACACGTGATAAATGCATGCTAGTAGGAGCCGATCGATATAAGGGGATCATTTCACCATGAACACGTGGTGCTAGTTGGACAAGTATAAATAGGTGCAGAATAATTAAACATGGGCGCGATGTATATTCGGTTATCCTGCCTTATATAGCTTTATGTTAGTTTGCTATTCTGGTACTATCCTATTTTCAGTTTATTCTATCATGACCTTTTCCTTATTCACACACTGAAAAGTCACTAGACTTACTCAGACTTATATCTGACCCAATTTCTTTCGTCTTCTTTTCTTCCGTTCCTCCCCCCACCCCTCAGGTAGCCAAGGAGGGAATAGCTCAGCTTAATTTGGACCGTTCATCTTTCCAAGCTTGAAGACTCTGTGATGTACGGCTTGGAACCTATTATCTTTGGCTATGGCTTTTTACACACTAGACTTGGGGATTTATGCCGTTTTATCTATGATATATGCTTCTTTATGTTTTTAATCAATACATAAATTTTGATGAAATGTTTTGGAAGTTATTTTGAGACAATTTACTGTAATGGTTTTTGTATTGAACCACGTATGAAATAAATGTTTGTTTTCCGCTGCTTATATTTTTGTCTTGTAAATTTTCTGTCTCTTTTACCTATAATGCTCCATCGAAGTTAAGGCATTCCCTTTGTGAGTGACCTTAACAGAGGTAGAGTGTTTCACTAATAAGTGATCCACTACTGGCTAACAAGTTTGACTCATGACTCACCGTGTAAGCATTTTATGTATCATTGATAGCAGTGCACACATCATATAAACGGGCCTTGTTTATATTTTTCATTTTTGAAGGATGCCTTTGATGTTTTGAAATACCATCTCGCACTAAGTTGAACTGTTATGTTATGAAGGATGGTTTTATTGTTGTATTAAGTTTATGGATCCTACTCCTGACATAAATATGTTACTGTGTTTTGATTGCAACGTTCTATTCTACCATTCCAAACATTAAAAGTATTAGTTACTTCAACCATTGCACAGCTTCCCTTCTAATCAAATGCCAACTCAGTTGCACTCACCTTCAGTCCACCCTTCTCACGCAACCGATCAGCTCGCCCCTTTCCTCTTCATAGTGTCGTTCCACATCAGTACGTGTACTCCCCCATTTATTTTATGTACCATGAACGAGCCCTTCATGCTTGGTACATTCTTCCCATTTTTCTTTCCACTTTCAGCTCTCTTCTCTTGCTTCTCTTTGTTCCTCCTATTGTATTGCTGCTACCCCTTATTCGGCCGCCTGGTCGCCACCAACCATGACGACAACACCATCTCCATCTCCCCTGACTTCATCAACTATGGCACTGAGTTCATCCATGTCTCCATCATGATCGCACACACAACCCCACATACTGACCAAGCCCATTACTACATCGATCATTACCAAGCCCACTGCTACATTATATTTTAAGTTTGAACAATTATATAATTTAGTGTAGAATCGGTTATATAAATTGTCAGTCATTCATGTTGCAATTCGTTGTCGCTAAATATGGTAGCAAGCCAAAAGGTGTGGAAATAGTTTATGTATCCATATATATAACAGAACGGTTGCACTTGTGAATCTCAGCCCATTTTCTTCTTATAACCGTATATAAAATAGTAACAATTTATGTATCTTAACAATACATTTGTTTATAATACATATGAATTGAAACCAGTTCATTAGGATTCATTTCTTTTTGCGACGAAATGTTTATATGGTATACGGTTTGGCACAATATAATTATACTGGAAATTTGAGTAGCCGAAACTTAAGTTTTATTTAAATACAGAGTCTGGATAACATGGTTGTTTAGACAAACAATAATCACTTATCTTTAAATCCAACAAACACCCAATGTTCGAGTCATATGTGATATAACATATCAAAAACAAGTGGAGACCATATATGCACTTGCATTATGTAGTTTATATTTTGAATTGGGGTCCAATGTAAATAGTTTATCCATAAAGCATATTGTCATTCATTTTTTCCAGATTTTATTTGATAGTTTAAAATTTTGAAACCAAGTTATATAAGCTTGTGTGCATACACTGGTAAGTATATGATCATGTCATATTGCAAAATTCGCAAATTTAAGACAAGCTTATTTTCCAAAAAAAACCGTCCACTGTCCTATAGTTTTCAAGTGGTATATAGGATTTAACACATATCTAATTTCGAGTTATTACTCCTTACTATCATTCATGCTTACATAACCTTATATGTGTAGTGACCTATATATTGTCTTAAGCTAACTTGAACAATACCTAGAAACAGAAAACAAAAGGGTTGTTTACTCACAAATTCTATTCCAAGATTTCCTTTTCTCTGTTTGAAGAATGCTGCTCTCGGCCATAACTTCATTCCAGTTCAAAGCATTTCAAATGGCTTTTAAGGTATGAAACTCTACTGGTATGGCAGTGTGTTTATATGTGAATGTGGTGTATAGTGTTTAGGCTTTGATAGTGTAGTTTATAGGTGGAAGAAATGCATAGATTATAGATTTTGGCAGGGTAGTTTTTAGGTTGTTTTGCTTTGATGGAGGGGACGTGCTATGTTGTTGTTATGATTGATTGAGAAACAACATGTAGTTGCATGGTTGATGGAAAGGATAGCTAAGTTTATACTTGTTCTTAGCTAAATGAAAGGAATGCAGCTAGTGTTTGCTGGTGCATTTGATTTTGATTGAAAGAAGACTGTACATAGCAATGTATCTGTGTATATTAGGAAGGATGAAGCAAAACAGGTTGGTGTCTATTTGGTTGATGGAAAATGAGGCTATTTCTTAAGCTGGTCCTATATAAAATGGAAAGAGCACGACCATATGCTTTGATGTACATCAGTACATGTTCTGTGCACAAGTTGGAGCTTATAGGTAGGTTATGCTGCATTGGTTTTGATGAGGTTGTCTTGACATAATTTCACACTAAAAGGTCACAGCTGATCTAGTTTGGGGTACAAACAAGTGCAGAATTATGTGTGTTTCAATGGTATGCTTTGCTATTAAGTATTTTAAACAATTAAAAATGCTCACATACTCTCTGTTTTCAATCCACTTCAAGGTACAACATCCCATTACTTCAATGGGTGTTTGGAGCTTAGGTTTTCAGGCTATCATTTCTAGCTATTGATAGATATACCTCATAACCAAGCAATTTATCCATGTCATGATATGAACATACAATGCCACAGATAAAATTCTGCAAATCAATGTACCAAAAATATATTCTCATTTATTGAATTTGATTTGCTCCATTTTAATTGATTATGTGTCATGTTATAATCTTATAGATTGTCACACCAACTTATATGTATACATAAGAAGTATTAAAATCTTTAAATTTAAAACAAAAGCTATTGCCATGATTTATATACGTATATTACATTATATAAACATATACACTAAGGGTCACAAGAATATGCGTATTCATGTATACATCTAAGATTAAACCCTTTCAAATATTAAAAGTCATTTTACTTAAGCAATTATTATTATTATTAACATAAAAAAAAGTTTTAAATACAAATGAAAATGTTAAAATAACGTTTACCTGCGTATACACAAGTTAAAAATATATACAGGATTATAACCAAATGATTATTCAAAATTATCTATTATATTCAATTTAAATATTATTTAAATGAATTAAATTATTAGCGTAATCTGAGATTCAGATTATAAAGTTGGTCAAGAAACTTGGGACATTACAATCCACCCCCCTTAAAAGAATTTCGTCCTCGAAATTAAGTAGTTACGGAAAAATTCCAGTTATAAATAAAATCATAAACCTGTATTAACACACAAACATGAGTCATCTCCTAGTAATCATAACAAGCAAGGCATCCAAAACACACCGGTTAATTATCAATCATTTCACAACAATCAAAGCATTCAATACACATTAGCAATCAAATACCAAACAAAACTTCAGATATTCTATCTTCTGCTTTCCATGAACAGTCTTTAGGATTTCATTCCATTTCTCATTAGGCAGCTTCATTAAGTCACTCCAAATTTACTTCTCATCTCCAAAATTCTTCGTTACCTTTCCTCGTTCTCGACAAATCGTTGATGAAATCCGTATTTATTCAAATTGATTTTAAATCGAGTAATTAACCTCTTTTTACTCATCTGGTTCTCAATAAATCAATTATTAATTATCAAAATTCCCTTAGGAATTAAATTCTTAAATTCTCGAGAAATTCGACATCGTCTCTCTCATACGGCTTTATCATACAACCCCAAAATCTGTCTCCCTATACCTTCTCCAATCATTAGAGAGTCCACGAAACCAACTAGTTTTCCTTAAAGGCTTCCCAAATCCAATTAAAAATACTAACTTGCAAATTTTATTAGCATTCAACTCATGTACTTTCTTCTGTAAGCATCCATCAATCCAACCATATTTATTTGTATAACCAGAATTATCTGTTATTACAGCCTGAATATATTTCCATTCTTATTCACCCATTACTATTTTCAACATTTCTTTAGTCCCTAACAATAAATTGATATGGAAATAATCTCCTAAGTATCAATCCCGAAGACCGAAATCAACATCAGATCAACACTCAGAAAATCATTTAACTTAATCAATTTCCAGTTAAGTTCAAATAAATTTCAATTCCAAAAATTTATCTGTTTAATTCACATGCGTTCATAACCAATTAACCTTCAAGTCCAGATTTAGTTGGTAAAATTCCAAATTTTATTCATCCAATACTCATTCAAAATTCCCAGAATTTCAAATTCCATTTCTGGTTTGTCTTATCTATATATATATTTCGTTTTTATACAAATTCAATTTGGTTTTATATGACCATTTTAATTTATAACCCTATACCAGATTATAATAGCAGTCAATATAGTCATTTGTAATAATTTCAGAAAAATATCCTTTTATATCAAAATATATTTTTTAGTAAAATTATTTCATTTACCTAGCTTTTAAAACAATACTGTGTCGAATTATTCTGCTGAAGTGTTTAGGAACTCCTATCGATGTCATGTCGTCCCACTATTTGACCAGAATTCATAAATCACTCAACAAACCAATCAACACGATATAAAATAGTTTTCTATATCAATTAACATCATATAATTTTATTTATATGGATTACATACATCGCATGTATTCAAAAATAGTGATGAACAACTATTAAACATTCAATTCACATCCAGAGTGCAATTTACTACTGTATAAGCATTTAATTGTCAAATAACGTTTATCACAGTCTGTCAATCAATCGGTTGACATACAATTAAATCCAAGGGAGATGTGAATTAATTATCATCCCCAGACCCATGTGCGGTTTTCAACCATCAACAGTAATTGGGCGATGTGTAAAATTATCGCCCCAATACCCGTGTGGGGTTTCCATCACAGTCCATGTGAATTTGTATAATATTTTCACAGTTTAATAATGATAACATTAAAACTATAAACAATCATCAACCACCAAACAATTATTGCAGTCTGATTGACATAGAAATGTGTTTATTTTATGCTCTTATATCTTATCTTTTGTATATAAATAAATATTACTTGGGTATTGTTTTGTTACTTTTACAGATATTCCAACCCAGCCCGCATGCAACCAGAAAAGTAGAGAAATGGAGATCAGTTTGCTATATATTTACATTTTGAAGAATTGTAGATGAAGATCCCATATCTAGTTGCTGTTGGACAAGAAAATGATTGATAAAAAGGCCATGCACATCTCAAAACAAGGGAGGCTTGTCAAAGAACCAAGAGGAAAAGAAGAAAGGCCAAAAATTTAATAGATTTAACTTAAGGCCCATTTGAAATTCTCATTGTAAACTAATTAGTGATGTAATGGCTAAGCCCATTTATAATTAGGGTTAGGGTTTGGTTATCTCCTATAAATACCCTTGTAATGTCATTGTAGCCACCATCCTATCCTATTCTGAATTCTATATTCTCTTCTCCATTAATAAAAGTTCCTCTTCTTTTTATTATTTCTGCATTTTTCTTTTTCATAACAATCGGTGTTGTCTTCACAATTAGTTTTGGAAGAGCACCAATTGTATTTTACATTTTTTGTTAGTGATTAGTCATTTGATTAGTTTCAACGACAATCCTAATTTACTTTTTGTTGTTCTTCTTTTCCTGCAATTTTACTTTCTGCATTTTATTTCTGTTTTGCATTTTAATTTTCAATTGATAATTGTGATTTGATCGTCGGTTCAATTAGATTTGTTCTCAATCGGATCGCAGTTTCAATTTTTATTGTTTTCAAAAACCAACCTCGAAAATCGTCTAACTCGCCTAAGAGATTAAATAAATAATTTGATTTTAATCTACCTCCATGTGTTCGACCTGTATGCTACACACCTGTGCGCTTGCAGTATTTAATTTAAAATTCGCGCTTTTCTAATTCATAGGAAAGCGTCGATCAAGTTTTTGGCGCCATTGCCGGGGAGGTAACGATTAAATTTTATTATTTATTTAATTTTTGATTCGTGTTAGCTTTTATTTTATTTATTTTATTTTATTTTCTTCTGTATATATATATATATATAAAATCTTGATTAATGATTTGGTATATCAATTCTATTGGTGTTATCATCCATTAAGCAAGAGAAAAAAAATTACCAATTTTTCTCAAATTTCTTTCTATCTTTTAATTGTCAATTTCTTTCCATCCTTACCTTCTTTTTACAATTCGATTTCTTTCCCAAAAAAACAAACAAAAAAAAATATCATGTCAAATTCTGTTTAAATTTTTTCTTTTTTTCTCTCATCTATTTCTTCTTTCTCTATCCCCTTCTCTGTTTTCAATACATTTTTTTAATAAAAAAAATTGCTTTCCTTTTGTTCTTTTGTTTCCTCTTTTGTGTCTCTTCTGTCAATACATTATCCACGTCCAACTTCATCCTTGCAAACCATACCTCACACGCCACCTCCTTCACCAATACAGCAAACGTCCATACAACTGATTATTGCTCCACAAACACTCAAGTCAACCCACAGACCATTACAACACCACTTTCAACAGTTCCTCCACTTCTAGTTCAACACCCCTCTCCCTTCCTCATTCACTCAGTGAACCACAAACATCACCGTTTTCCATCACCAGCAGTCCAACCGAATCCTTCCTCCTATCTTGCCAAACACCATCTTCAGTCCTACCCGAATCCACATCCAAGCTTCTTACAGCAAGCTCATCATCAAATCCACCACACTTCTTTCTCACCAACCATCAAATACCGCTAACCTCCACCACAAGCTCTCTGCCTCTAGCAATTTTATCTCCACCGCCATGTTCCAATTCTATCAGCAAGTCCTCGAATTGTTCATCTTCTTCCACCATTTCCTGACATAACCTCACAACACATCCATAACTCGCCCCGCATTCACAAAACAAATTCAACAAACCCCTGTTCATCACAAAGTTCATTGCATACACGGCCGCACTGCCTCCATACCTCACATCGTCAGACTTCTCCTTTCCACTGCATCATCCTCAACGCAACGTCCAAAAGCTCTCAACCCCATCGCGGTGTGTCATCACCACGCCTATCTACAATGGCTTCAAACCCAACTGGGAACCGAAATTCAAATCGTGTAAACCCATAATCCGATTTGAACAAACCCAATTAGAACCTAGACCACAATTTCCTACTTTCACTTCGGAATCCACAAATTCCTACATCCAAAACACAATGCAAATACCCACCGTTCTTCACAATATCTACCTCCTCCCATACTCAGACCCCATCGTCGCTCGAACAGCCTTGCCGCAAACCCTACTCGCACACCCAAATCGAAACCCAAATTATTATCGAATACCCCCTTCGACCCCTAACTTGAGTTCGGAAAACGAAAAAAAAAGTTAGAGAGAAGAGGGGGACTTGAATTGTTATCTCGTTGGTTTCGAGAGAAAGAAACCATATAGGGCACGTGAGGAAAGTTTGTTCAGTCTTGAGTGCGTGACTTGTGGAATTAAAATTTTAATTTACTGTTGAATGCGTGAAGGGTAGTTATGGAATTGAACTGTTCTTTTGGGTTATATTTGCTTGCCCCTTGTCTTCTTTAAATAAGTGTACTAAGGTGTTTTAGAGAGTTGCTTTTGACTTGGTGCAAGTTGCACGCATGAGCCGTGTATAATTTTGTCTTAGTTTAGTTTCTTGGTTTTATCGAGTCAAGTTTTATTTATTTGTTTTTCTTAGTTCCTTTGAAAATTTTAAAAAAAAAAACCAAGTAGTTTTGTTTGTTTTATTTTTTTTAGTCGAGTCAGTCTATTAGTTTTTTTTTCTCCTCCTTTTTAGAGATTCTTTTTCTCCTGTTCGACCGCTTTCTTTTTATTTGTTTTATTTTCTTTCTTAAAAAAAATCATAGGCTCAAGGTGAAGAAGGAAGTCAAGCAACAATTAGGGAATTCGGAAGTTTAGCAAATCACTAGCATCGCTGAATTGCACTGGAAGGACTGCCTTACTCCACTGTAAAATTTTCTAAACTCTACAGGTGCTCTGCTGCAAAGAAAAATATATGTAGAAACTGTTTGTAAAAAAATTCTGCAGGGGCAGCGGCTTGCTTGTACAATATTTTTAATTCATGTAATTATTTTTGTTTGACTGTTCTGTGATTGAAATTTCTGAATCTGTTTGTGAGGAACGAATTTTCATAACTAAAATTATCACGCTCATCATTTTTCAATTATAAAGCTTGATTTGATTTGCAAAATAACATAATTGAAAAGTGGTGTTTTGTGAAGTTAATTGTCTCGTATAATTGGATCGCGGGTATATAGGAGTTCAATTTATTGAACTATTAGCAAAAAAGGTTGCATACTACCCGTAAAACATTGGTCGTATCCCTTAGTAGCTATACTATACGTGAACGGCCATAAGACCCTCTTCCCCCCTTCTAATTGAGTCAGTTAATTAATAGAGCACAGCTTAATATTTTATATTATTTTGAAGTGAGAATACTTTCTATCTTGCCGTGACTTCTTTAAAATCTCTAATTCAAAAAAATCATTGAGAGATATGCGGGATAATAATCGGAGTAGACGCCCTCTTGAAGAGTATGAGTACGAATTACAACTCATGAGGCAAGATTTTCCAAAATTTCATGAGCCCAGTGCCAACAATTTTCAAAATTTTCGAAATAAGCAACATTTTAAAGATCATGGATATGATCGAAATTACGATTTCAACTCAAATTTCAATAATTTTGATTATGGGCCACATCCACATGAATATAGCTTTGAATCTCAATATGGCTTTGATCCACATCATTATGGGGTTGTAAACCAGAATTTCCAAAGTTATAGCTCATATCAACATCTTGAAAATAACCAAAATTGCAATTTTCTGCCAAATTTCAACAGTTTTGGTTACGAACATAACTTTTTTGATCAAAATGATTTCCAATATCATTGTCAGTTTTCTGAAAATTCAAACAACTATCACATTGGAAATAATATTGATTGTGAAATTGATGTGGACTATAATTTTGAAAATCAAGAAAACGAGAGCTTTCAACTCAACGATTCTGAAGAATATCATCTTAACATTCTTAGAGAGAGGGTAGAAAAGCAAGATAGTCAGCTTGGTGAAAAAGATAGACAGCTTGATGAACTTCTTTGTCTAATGACATCTTTTAAAGAACAACAAGAGCAACAAAATCAATTTCAAACAAGCGATGAATCAGAAGATAATCCATTCTTTACTGATAGTGAAAATTTTCAGATAACAACTTTCGAAATTGAGAATAACCATCTAAATGAAGTTGTTCACAATTCAGTAAATGATTTGGACTTCAACTCTTTTCAGGAAAAAATTTAAACTCAGATTTTGATCTTTCTCTTTCAGGCTGCGAGAAACTTGAAATTTTTGAAATTGAGGAAAATAAAGATGTTGAATTTTTCAAAAACTCAGAAGTAGAAATGGATTTTAACGAACATGAATTCATTGGATTGTATGAGGATGAGTTGCCAAAAGAGGAAGAAGTAGATTCACATCACGAGTTCGAAAATTTTAAGTTTGAGAAAATTTCAAACGAACTTGAAATTGTCAGTGTCGAAAATACGTTGTCAGTTATTGATTAGAAATGTGATCACATAGTCTTGAACAACACTTAGATTTCAAATTTCACTGAATTTATATACGATCACAAATTTTTGAAAAATTACACTGATAAATTTGTTGAACACATTAACTATTTTTGAATGTTAGCTTTGTTGAAAAACTTCATGTTAGGACGACCATGTACATTCATTTACTGGACTAAAAATCGAGGTATAAAGATGAGATGGTTTTCAAAAATCTTGCTTGTTACAAAATATGTCTAGACACAGTGGGAATGGGACTCATAGGGCTAGAACCAAGTGTGGGGAAAAAGTTGGTGGCATTCTTTGCATCGCATGCATCGTAAACACATATATCATTGTACATATGATCCATTCTTACATATAGTTAGAATGCATTTCATTTTACAAATAATTTTACATTTAATCCATCTTTGGGTACGATCTTTCAAATTTAGGAAACGTTCACAGTGTGGACACTGTTTAGTTCTAGTGTGGGGGGAGTCTGCATTGCATTCTTTTGATTTTTCTCTAATTTTTCTTTCTTTCTTTTCATATAGGACCATCATGCATTTAGATCATACTAACATGCCTTTTTTTTTGAAACATGACTCATTTTTGATTGATACAACAAAATAAGTTAAGGATTGTTAATCAATTGATAGTATTTTTTTCTCTCAGCTAAGATCGAATATGAAATATAATGAAAAGTTTAATTTTGAGGGATAATAGTGTAATCGGTACATAGAGAGATTCTTAGGTGATGGCCATGAAATCTATTCTATATTGTAGACTTTGTTTAAATAAGTGGAGGACTTAAAATACTTATATTGGCTTTTCGAATCTTTAAAACTAAGTTGTGTTAAGTTGAATTCGCGTACCTTTTTTTGTGCTTATATTTTCAATAATAATAATAGTAATCCAAGGGTATCCAACATTGCTTGTATATCAAGCGTTGGTGTGCAAACCTGCCAAGCTCTATCCGACATGTTGTTGACAAAGTCAGCATTGAAATATCTTGGTCTCATTTTATGAGATTGGACACCTAAGGATTACCGACACGTTGTTGACAAAGTCAAAGTCGGCCTGCACAATCCGCCAAGCTCTTTACCCACTCTTCGTTAGTCCGCAAGGCAGTGCATGGGTGGTAAACCTTGGTCTTCTAAGTTAGGTGCATGTACTTGATCATAAATTTTAAAATTTTATAGAATAAAGAATAAGCGATGATGCCCAAACACTTCTTGACCTTATTGATTTGACTAGCCATACATGAGAAAATAATAATACCACTTTGCAAACTGTGCCAAGCAAACTAAGAATCTATTTCATGGCTGCACTATGTTATCGACCGAACTAACAGGCCAAACTTGAATTTAACATTTGAAAACTTGATTTATATTGAAAATTTGTGACAAGTTGAGGTATCTAAAATAAAATCAACTGACTAGAAATTGTTAACTTAATTTTTTGTACCGCTTTCCTGAAACAAGTCGTGTTGTCATTCTTGTTTTTTTTTTGTATATAACCATTGAATTCATATAGTTACATTAGATCCACACATACTGCATTTGGATTTTGTGGGTAGTTTTCGCTGAAAACCCTCACGAGACACCACTCGTCCTACTAGGGACACCTAGAGGTTTAACGACTTGTTGCATACGCTCAATGCAATCGTGTTTCCTATGAAAGTGTGACCAATCTAGTTAGTTTTTAATTTTTGTTTTACTCGAGGACGAGTAAAAGATAAGTGTGGGGGTATTTGATTAACATAGAAATGTGTTTATTTTATGCTCTTATATCTTATCTTTTGTATATAAATAAATATTACTTGGGTATTGTTTTGTTACTTTTACAGTTATTCCAACCCAACCTGCATGCAACCAGAAAAGTAGAGAAATGGAGACCAGATTGTTATATATTTACATTTTGAAGAATTATAGATGAAGATCCCACACCTAGTTGCTGTTGGACAAGAAAATGATTGATAAAAAGGCCATGCAAATCTCAAAACAAGGGAGGCTTGTCAAAGAACCAAGAGGAAAAGAAAAAAGGCCAAAAATTTAATAGATTTAACTAAGGCCCATTTGAAATTCTCATTGTAAACTAATTAGTGATGTAATGGCTAAGCCCATTTATAATTAGGGTTAGGGTTTGGTTATCTCCTATAAATACCCTTGTAATATCACTGTAGCCACCATCCTATCCTATTCTGAATTCTATATTCTCTTCTCCATTAATAAAAGTTCTTCTTTTTATTAACTCTGGATTTTTCTTTTTCTTAACAATCGGTGTTGTCTTCACAATTAGTTTTGGAAGAGCACCAATTGTATTTTACTTTTTTTGTTAGTGATTAGTCGTTTGTTTAGTTTCAACGAAAATCCTAATTTACTTTTTGATCGTCGGTTCAATTAAATTTGTTCTGAATCGGATCGCAGTTTCAATTTTTATTGTTTTCAAAAACCAACCTCGAAAATCGTCCAACTCGCCCAAGAGATTAAATAAATAATTTGATTTTAATCTACCTCCCTGTGTTCAACCAATATGCTACATTCCTGTGCGCTTGCAGTATTTAATTTAAAATTCGCGCTTTTCTAATTCATAGGAAAGCGTCGATCACAGTCATAGGCAATCAATATTAATTCAGTTATAAAAATAAATAACTGTACAAAATTTTGAGTGAGAGAATTCTCACATTGGTTTCCACTCCGTTAGTCTTTATTGAAGGATTTTTGTTTTTAAACTAAA
Organism: Allium sativum; assembly: GCA_030737875.1. Taxonomy (NCBI): domain Eukaryota; kingdom Viridiplantae; phylum Streptophyta; class Magnoliopsida; order Asparagales; family Amaryllidaceae; genus Allium; species Allium sativum. The sequence continues at coordinate 615,604,887 of CM060926.1, forward strand.
TTAAATAGACATTTAAGTTAGCTAAAAATTTCAACTTGCTCCGTTTCCGTTCTGGCCAGTCCTATGTTGTAGTACTCGCTGATACGAGCGTAACGCAACTGAAATCGTCGGATTTCGATCTCGTATGAAAAAAGATATGCCATTTTAAATATTAATTACATTAATAAAAAATTAAAAATGAAATTAATTTGATTACGTTCCCCTTAATCGTCTTTAACCCCCGTAACCCCTTCAAGAAAAACCGTACACATCGCTCCACTTCCCTCTCTCCTCACCGCACCTCCCTTACTCGACCTGACCGCAGTCGGCCAACCCCACATCCAAGTCCTTCACATCGCCTACCACCACCATGAGCCACTCACCATTTGGTGGTCCTCACGGCCAAAAAATGTGCTCGACTGCGGCTGCTTTGAGCTGCGAATTCCCCCAAGATACTTCACCAAACCTCATCAAATTGGTACGGATTTGAAGAGGGCAAAGAGTACTATAATCTTCCTTTTATAACTTTCTCGAATCGGTTTGTGGATTTGGAGATTGAAGGATTTTAATTTTGGATGATTTCGACCGTGAATTGCATGGAGGCACCGCTGGAAAGAAGCGTTGACCACATTCTTTGTTTTTAGGGTTTAACCAATTGTTTTAGGGGTATTTATACTATATATTGTTATTTAATTCATATTTCACTCGTTTAACACTCCAAACTCCAAATCAAACCCAACGACTGTCGTCCGCTGCTAAGTACCACCATTTCGGTCACAATGGAATATGTTACGTAAGCCAATTCGACTATTTTGATCAGTTTTTATTAAAATTAATATATAAATTAATATAATGGTTAATATTGAATATGAATATATTTTTTAATTTACCTGGGCTACATTCTAACTCCAAAAGTTATGAATTTTTAAATCTCGTTATGTTTTGACGAAGCAGTCCTAACAAAATTAATTTCGTCTAATTTGGTGCTCAATTGAAAAATGACCTTTTATTAGCTTGTTTAAAGTGAAAATTAGGCATACATCCCTAAAACCAAACTTAATTAGGCTCACATCCCCCACTAAGTTTTCATGTAAACCCGCCCCTTTTTTTGAAATTCCGCCTTTTTCAAATTTTGGCTCAAAAATTTGGCGCTGGCATATAAAAAAAAATTCTAAATTCTGGAAATATTCTGGGAAGTCTACGCAAGTAATAAAAAAAGGTTGCATACATGTATGCAACTATTACCCATAGTTGCATACATTTGTGCAATTGTTGCATAAGTTTTTTTTGGCGTGAAAATCTAGACCGAAACTTGCATACATGTGTGCAAATGTTTGAGAAATTTGCACGCATGTAATTGCACGAAGAAATTTTAAGTGAAATTTAGCCTGAGAATTATTGCACACTTTTATGCAAGATTTATGCAATACGTGCACATATGTATGCAAGAAAATCAACAAAGGCGCATGACTTGAAAAACATGCACGGATATATGCAGAAAAATATAAATATGTGCATACTTTTATGCATTTTTCGTTATTTTTCTGTATTCTGCGTTTTTGATGCCTTATTTGATTGTTTTTTTATATGAATTTTTTGTCGAGTACATGTTAAATTTAAATATGAATTTACATATATTTTTTAATTTTTTAGTGAGTTTTCAAAAAATAGGTACTAAATTTACAATAAGTTTATGACCGGACATGAGCCTATTTAAAACCTTAAAAGGGACCTGTAAAATACGCACCCTTATTTAAATTCAAACTGAAATTGAAAACGCATTTAAATTTACCACGCTCATATACTAATTCCAAAAATTATGAAATTTTAAACCTGACTATAGTTCGACATTCTGGATTCAACAAAAGAGGTTTCGCCGAAAACGGAAGCCATTTACAAAATGACTATTTTTAAGGGCTATATATTATAAAAATATATATATATTCCATAGCGACTATTCTAAATTTTAAATTGAAATAACTTATAATTTATAAAGTGAAATATCAATTTCTTACATTCATTAGAAAATTATAGTTCAAAATATTTCAACGTTTCTTGTTTCACTGAAATCCGATTTATTATGAATCTTATACATTCAATTGAAATTTAAAATCGAATTTCCCAAACTACCGTGCCATTTCAGTCTCGTTTTATAATTAAAATATATTTAGACGTTCTAATTTCTATTTAAATAAATTTTTGGTTGTTATTATTTAAAATAAATCATTTTAAATATTCAAAACCCATTAAAATAGCTAAAATTAAAATTTTAAATTGGTTCAGAATTTCCGGATTGTTACAGCTCCTAACCAAAGTACCCATTTATCCGCTTTAGTTTCCCCACTCCCAAAATCATCATACTTCCATACATAAGATTTGAGAGTCTGAATTTTGTAATTCTCTTATTGATTAATAAAATTTTCGCGCTTAACATTCAAAAAAAAAATGTTCATATTTTGCAACAGTGTGATAATGTATTTATATCATCTAAGATGAGTACCAATATATATTTGGTAAACAATGGTAACATAAATAGTTCATATTTTGCAGCAGTATGATAATGTATTTGTAATATCTAAGATGAGTGGCAATGTATATTTTGGTAAACAATTAGTTTTGTTGCATATGTTTAAATCATTCACCATAAATCCAAGTATGTAGCACTTACTAAATTGAATGAACTCTATTGTTTTTAATCATGATACATTGTTATTCCATCCTTCACCTGCGAGTGCGGCGCCACATCCAAGCAACTAAAGACGCCTTCATTCATGCAACTTTAACCAACAACGTCACTTCAGGTGGGAATGGTGGTGAGGCGGTGACTTTGGTCAGGTAGAGAACGATAGTGTAGAGTGAGGCACAATTGGTCGTCGAATTTGGTGAGGAGAGTGCAGCCATGAAGTGGGAGGTGCTGACATGGTTGCTGGAGTGGAAAATATGGTCCGTTATGGCTGCGGGGTACTCAGACGGCGAGGGAGGAAGCAAGGCCGAGGGAGGAAGGGCAGCAAGGGGCTAAAGGATTGGGACTGGAGGATGGGGCATGAAGTGTAGAATCTGGAGTTGTAACGATCAATGGACGCGAAGAAGACCGATATTCTTGCATAGATAAATGCTCTCATATTCAGTTAACTTGATATGTAAAAGCGCTGACATTCTTGGATAAAGTGCCCATTGTTAAACATTGAATGGATGGAGTTCATAGTTATATAGCATAAAAAATATATTACAAGTAACCGTGTTTAATATGTCATCATTTATTAAATATATGCCAAGCATATGTTCCTTAGTTTTAACAGTTTTCAGGACTGAAATGATGTTATCCACATTAGTTTGTCTTCTCATGTTCTGGAGGCTATTAACATAACATGCCTCAATACTTATAGAGTTCAGCTATGCTGTCTGATGCAAGAAGTTTCAACTGGCAAGAAGTTATGTCTTTTCTTACTTAAATCTGCTTAAGAAGTCTGATTATATGCCTATTTCTATTTTGCTGCAATATAACATGAGATGATAGACTAGTTGTTTTGCTTACTCTGGACGTAGATATATATATTACTTGCTATCATTTCTAAACTATAGGCCGGCTTATTTATTTTCAGCTTTGTTCACATTTTGCAACATCCCGGATTTTTAGCGGTTTATAATAAATATTTAAATCAGTTTTAAATATCTAATTGGAATTATAAATGAATTTTTATTGAGTTTTATCGATTTAATAATCGATATACGATTAATTTCGAAGAGATTAAATTATCGTAATACGAAAATGATAATAATTCAGAATTAAAACCAAATTGAAATAATAACATAAATTCTATTGAATTGGAACGATAATAATAATTTATTATCGGTAAATTTAATTGTTTGGAATTGATTTATATTTTAAATCGAATTTAATTTAAATTGTTAATTTAAATTGCGATCTCTTCTATACAGTTAAATTTAACTTCAGAAACCGCTGTCTAAGTCTAGAATAGTAAATATTGTTGAAAACGTTGGTCATCACGGTTGAATAGCGGTTTAGGGACCGCGTGATCTTTTAACTTATTTAATTAAATAAATCCACATTGTCTTAAACCAAAATAAAATAAAGAGTAAGAAAATAAAAATAAGTAGCCAACCTATTCTTTACTACGCTAAACCTACCCGTAGCATACATCTTTTTCTTTCAGTTCGGTTCAATTTGGTATCCCAGCTTCACGATGGAGGAAGACAAAAAATTAATGGAGCCACCCTAAACCATCAAACATCGCAGACCTATTCTTCCTCGAGTCGTAAACAACAGTTCCCTCGTCTTCTATAAATTCGCAATCTCTCCCTTTAATTTATTTTTTTCAACAAAAACAAAGGGAAGCCGATTCTTTCTTCAATTCAAAACCCGAAATGATTCAAGCCATCACCTCTATATTTTTCCCCATTTCTACGAACAAATGAAACAATCCCTAAGTTGTTCATTCGTTCGTTCTATTTCCAGTCGCCAAAAACAAATCAGCCGAAAAGAAAAGAAAAAAGAAGAGGGGGGAATCAAAAACAAATTCGTGATTGAAGACCGTTCTGATTCTTGAATCTCGAAAGATTGCTGGAGGCGTTCGTGACTTAAGGGGTTTCACCACTCGCGATTTGATCTTTGCCTAGGCTCAAACTATTCAACGAGCGGTTGCGCAATAGGGTTTCGAAATGGCGATAGGGCGGAGTGAAGGTGGCATTGCATTTGGGATGAAGAGCGCGGTGGTTTTAGAAGGGCCAACGCTAGGGTTGGAGCAAAGGCCTCTAAGCCATGTACGGTTGTTTGTGTTGAGAAGGCATAGGTGAGGGGTGCTGCGTTTTGCAGAGGAGGGTGGATCTAGTTTTGTTGCAACAAATGGTGGAGTTTAATGGTTGAACTAAGGAATGCACCGAGGGTGATCGGTCTTTGCTTTTTTAGGAAGCATGAATGCAGTTGGGAGGAAATATGGAGCTGAGGAGTTTCAGGCTTTGAGATGGAAATGCAATGGTGTTGCAGTATTGATTTTGTCACAAGATATTGGTCTGATTTTGATAGTGGTTTGGAGGAAGTCGATGTGAATGGGACAAGAATTTTGCAGAAAAGTTTGGATCTATTTTTTTGTAATAGTGAAATAGATAAATGGATTTTTGGGAACTGATCGAGATTGTTTTGTGTATCGATGATGGTTGATCGAGTTTTTAAAAAGGCAGTAAGGTATATACTTTTTACTAAATTTATTTATTATTGTTTACATATTTATATGTGTGTGATGCGTTGAATTGGATTGACGGTTTGTGTATTTAGATATTTAAATATCATTGGCCCTAGATATTGATATTTAAAAGTATTATATAAAGGGATTTTTAGATTTTAAAAGGGAAAACTTAATTTTCGAAAAAAAAAAGAATTTCAAATGGGTTAGGAAATATTTACTTGTTTAAATAATAAAAACAAGTAGTTGAATTTGTAAACGATGTTTATAAATAGAAAGAAATATTATCATTTGATATTATTAAATTTTAATTTCAAGTCTGAATTTAAAGAAGGAAAATTTAGTTTTCAAAGTGGAAATTTGATTTCAAATGGAATATGAAATAGAAACTTCTTTTGAATATTTAAAACAAGAAGTGTAATGTATAAACAATATTTATAAATAAAAGAAATAAATTATCATTGGATAATTTATAAATTTAAATTCAAGTATGAATTTAAAAAGGGGATTGCGAATCGCTTAAAAGGAAAAACGATGGATTTATTCCGACGTTCGGAATATGAATTGAAGTGGAATAATCTGTACGGATTATAATTAAAATACAAGTCAAGTTTATAAAAATAATAAATTCCAGAAAAGATATTAGAATTATATTAAACAGAATTTTAAATTTTAATATGGAAATAGATGTGTTAAGTTATATTGATAAAATATTCCAAAATGAGAATAGAGTTTCAGATAGATTATTATATGGAAGTTTGTTTAATATAAAATAAGTAAGTTAAATTATAACAATGTTTATAAATATAATGAGTGATTTTCATTTGATAAATTCGTAAATATATTTTTCCAAATATAAGAGATGGCATTTAAAAGCCATATTTTTAAATGAGATAGAAGAGGGGATTTTTATGATAAGTATTGTCAGTTTTTATTACAAACTCTTATCCATCTCAAGATAAGAACGTTGTCGATTAAGGTCTGAGAAGTAAATAAAATACCCCAACTTGAACGACTTCACAATTATCAAGGGATGATATTAGTTTGTAATGGTAAGAGATGTTAAATTAATTAATAATTTGTATAAAGGAAATTTATAACTAGAATTCGAGAATGTCGATATTTTATAAATAATCTAATTGCATTGAATTAGACTTGAATATAGAAATCGAAGTTTTGAACTGAGTTATGGATATGGATTAAAATAATCGATGAATTTGAGAAATTGATTTGTATAACAGGTTTATTTTAAAATATTGAAAGTGGAATTGAAATTTAGTTACTAAATGGAGTTTAACTTTATATTTAAATTATAATCAAAATGAACTCGCCGCAGTGCGGTGGTTCGTAATTTGGCATTCTGAACTTCAATTGAGTATATAGAACTCGATATTAGTCGGAATTTGATGAAACCAAAAACATTTGGACCTATTGAATAATAGTTTTCTAATGAAAGAGAAAAATCTTGATTTCATTGTATAGATTTTGAGATATGTCAAAATCAAATTTTTAGAAAAACAGCGCCATAATCGTTTTAAAGCATAATAGTTTATTGAACTGAATAAAGGGATTCTGAGTTAATAAAAAAATGAATTTCCATTAGTAAATTCCAGACTTCAGTTATAAATTAAAAATGAACTCGAGTACAGTAAATGGATTGATTTTTGGGATAAAAATCAATTTTTTAATTATCGAATGAAGTTAACTAATTTTAAAGGAAACTAGTTAGTAAAGGCTTGTGCCGATTTTATCTTTTGTTAAATAATTTGAATTTGTTAATTGAAATTGGGAATTCAAATATGAGAAGTGAATTAGAATTGAGAAGCGAGCAAGGAGTTGATTTTGATTTGTGTATAAGCAAATACAAATATATTTGAACATGATACGATCAAAATAAAAGTATATGAAACCAAGAAGCTAATTAGAAAATTTAATTAGCGAATGGAAAGCAAGTTATATAAAAAGGATTGAATTGATTGAAATGGGTTGGAAATAGATGTGTACATGTTAACAGGTATGGAATGAAGAGAATGAAGATTTAAATTGGAGTACCCGACAAAGAGGTACATGTTTGAATTTCCATATGAGATTTTATAAGCCAATTGGGCAAGTTGCTTGGCTTTTTGATTTTCTTTTTGAATGGAAAGGGCCCAGAGAGGCGAGTTGGGGTTTGAGCTATTGACCAGTACAAAGGAGGTACTGGCGAAATTTTCCGAAAATTTAAGGAGTTAAAATATTTTTAAGAAATTTGATAACTAGAAATCAATATATCGATATATATATATATATATATAATTCGATAAGGAATTCGGAAAATAGTTAACGAATGAATATTAATTAAAAAGGGTCAGTTTTGATGGATGTTTGTTTTCCTTTGATAGTCAAAACACCGGCTATCAAAGATTTTTGACGACCGTTGTCAATACGGAGAGACCAGTTGGATTTAATATCCGAAAACCACTCTGTATAGGCATAGGCATTGCGAATTAGATTATGCCGAAGATAATGGAAAATGGAGTGAAATGCAAGGGTTGTTCTGTTTGTCTAGACCCAGGACAACTTGTATGGACAAATGTTTGACAGAGTATTCCTAATGGATCACATAAGACGATCTTTTCAAGATATTACGTCTGGCGACGGGGGAATTCATTTCTCTTAGTTTTTATACCCTTAATAGTTTTGAGAAGATCAACTAGTGATTCGACGGGTTCGACGATATGGCATTCAAAGTGTATGGTGGCCAGATGTTCTAAAAAGGTATACATCGCCTCAAGCGTCACAATCGGAAAATGACAAAAATCGGGCAGACAGCATGGCTAGTTGGGACATATGCAAGTAGGGTATATTTGTCACCGATTTAGACAAAATTCTATTATTTATTCTACTTTTGATTCTGTATCTTATGGATTATGGTTGGATGGCCGACAACCATGGGTGACAATATATTCGGTACACTCAAGCTAAATGAGTGGTCGACCATGTGTGGCCGGGTTGCAAGATGTTCTTGTTGAACCCTAGTGTATCCCCTCTAGAGTACACTGATTGGGAGGCAGTTCCATACCTTGTCATAGTTGGAATCCAATCTCCAATAAGAGCCTTGCGGTTTTTGATTTTATACTATGTACGTAGAGCGTGAGATGCAAGCATTTTACTACTTGGTTATTTATTTGATATAGACGTTATTATAATATCACTGGATTTTGATATCAAAAATGTTTTGGGTTATAGTAAGGTAAAAACCTTTCATGTTTATGTGTGGGCTGGTCTTACTATTATCCTTTTCTTTCAAAAGTATTTTTTTTAAATTAAACAATATGGTTGGAGTTTATTCACATAAGTCCCATGACTGACCCAGAGTTTATTTTGTTTGTTTTACCTAAACTCTTGGGTTCCCAAATTTGCACAGACAGTCAAGTGTTTCAGGATTTTACAGATACACTTGGAGAAGTTTGAAGCAGGAGGTTTCACCATTAGATATTTCATAGTTATTTTCCACTGTATCAAATGTTGTACTTTACTCTGATGATGGTGTATATATGATACAAAATTTTGTATTTCACAGATTATGTTATACAATATATTTTATTCATTCCGCTATGAGATTCTGATGTTCCTTTTGTTCTATCTTCTATCTATTTTTATTTCTTTAACCCTAATGACTCATATTTCCGTATTATTTGGGTTGAACGTGTGTTGTTTTAGTCAACTCTGATAGTACGGATTTGCAGACCATTACACGTTTAGCAACAGGTACTGGTAAGAATAATAGCAGTCATTCATCTTCATCTGATCTGTATTTAAGAATTTAAGAATCGCAACACAATGTAGAATATTCAAGAATCATAATAATAGGAACTAGTAAGAATAATAGCAGTCTTTCGACTCCGAAAATCGGCCACAAACATAATGCCGAATATCAAAGAGTCGGAAATACTAGATCGCTAAAAGAAAAAAGTTTAGAGGGTGAGAAATAGAAAGAAAGAAAGTTAGAATAGAAGATGAAGATCACAACACAACAGAATCAAAGTAAATACGAATCTCACCGCGGAACAAATAAAATATATTATACAACATAACTTTTGAAATGCAAATTGAAATTGTATATATATACATGCCATCTCAAAGTACAACTGTAACAACCCGGAAAATCAGGACCAATTTAAAATTTTTATTTTGGCAATTTTGAATATTTAAAATGATTTATTTAAATAATAGCGACGAGAAAATTATTTTGAATAGAATTAGAAGGTATATATATTTATTTGAATCATCGTAGAATATAAATATTTATTTTTAATTATAAAAGGAATTGGAAATAGCGCAGTAGTTTGAAACTTCTATTTCAAATTTTAAATGAACGTATAGATTCAAAATAAACCAGATTTTAGAGAAACCAAAAATATTAGAATCTATTTGAAAATATCTTTCAAACGAATCTGAAAACTCCAAATTTCATTGCGGAAATAAAAAGTTATGCCCAGTTGAAAATTCACAATAGTCGTTATGGAATTTTGGCCCTTAAAAATAGAAATTTTGCAAATAACCTCCATTTTCCATGAAACCACTTTCGTTGGATCCGTATGTCAAGTTATTACTAGGTTCCAAAATTCATAATTTTCGGGATCAATATGTGAGCGTGGCGAAGTAAAATGTGTTTCGATAGTTTTAGTCAATTTGGATCGACCAGAAAATGACCATTTTTCAAACAGTCTTCAAATTTGACGAAATTAGCTTCGTTAGAACCGTATCGTCAATTCAAAGCTAGAAAATATTTTTTTGGAATCTTCAGAGTTCGTATGTGGCCCCGGTAAATTGAATTGTGCGTTCAAATTCAATATATAGATTTATATTTTGATTTTGATGGAAACTAATCGTAACAGCCGAATTGGGTTACGAAACATATCCCATTGTGTTCGGAATGGGTGTAATTAGCTAGGGGCGACAGTTGCTGGGTCTCGTTTGGAGGTCGAATAAAAAAGTTACTTTTTAGAGAATTAAATTAATAAATAATTATATATAACCCTTGGTCAACCCCCTTCTCCCCTTTATCTCGCTCAAACCAGAAGAGAATAATAAAAAGAACCGCCGCCGTCTTCCCCTTCGCGCCTCTCCCAGGCGGCGCCGCCCAACGCCGACGAACGCCCCCACCTCCTCTCAGGCCTCCACGCACCCTCCCCTCAGCCCCTCTCCACATTGAAAACCCTAGACCCCCCCCTTTCACCAAACCAGCCGTCGCTGATCCCAAACGCCCCACACCGCCCCTGCCACCTTCTTCGACCAACCGCCACCCACGCAGCACCCTCAGCCCCTCCCCCAACCAACAACATAGTGAGTCTCCTTCTTTGTTTTTATTACATTGTTTTGATTTCGATTTTTTTTCTTTCTTACTTTGTTAAATAACATTACTATGAGATTCATATTTTTTGTAGATAATATAGATTTAAAAATATGATTTTTGTTTGTATAAAGTTATGACTTTTATCGGAGAAAGAAAATATTTTTGGTGAGGTAAAAATATAATTTTTATCGATGTAAAAATATAATCTTTTATTCTAGAAAGATATGACTTTTATATTTATAGAAAGATTAGATTTGTAAACTAAAAAGATTTGATTTTTAAACTAAAAGTTTATATTTTTAAAATAGAATAGTTAAGATTTTTAGAATAGACGAGGGTGAGATTTTTAAAAGTAGCAAAGATTCGATTTTTACATTTGAAAAGAGGAGATCTTCATAGATGTATTAGCAATATAAAAATATGATTTTTATTTATATAATAACGACATAAAAATATGTTTTTTATGTATATAGTAGCGTCATGAAAATGGGATTTTTATAATGTTGTAGCGAAATGAAAATTCGATCTTTATATAAGAAGTAGAAATATAAAAATATAATTTTTATATAGAAAGAAGCGATAAAAATTTATGATTTTTATATATGAAATGCCATTGTAAAAATGTGATTTTTAATGTGAACAGCGGGAAAAGATAGCGATGGTAACAATGGAAATCAAAACGGAATCCATACAGTTCAGAAGGAAAGAATGACGGAGTGGAACCCAAAGGTGAGAACTCCTCACTTTTAATTAATTTTCTAGTTAAAATATATACTATGATGCAGACGGTGCTTAGCAGCACCCGACACCCGTCGTCCATAGACCATAGACGACTTGTTTATTTGTTTGATTGTGTTGTGAAAATTGATTGTGTGATGTGGAATGGAGTAAAATATTTTACAGTTAAAAATATAATTTTTAACGTGTATATGACTAAAATAAATATTCATTTACAAATCAGATGATTTGTTTATGTACACCCATTTGACTGATGTTGATTGGGACGATAAATTTTACACATCGCCCAACGGCACAAGTAAAATTCATTATTTGTTGATTGAAACCCTACACGGGTGTTGGGATGATACCTAACATACACTAGTCCCGATAATTAGCTGTATGACGATCGATGGATTGACAGGCTGTTGTAAGCGTTAAATATTTACATTGTATGCTTATGCAGTATAGAATGCACTCTGGATGATGGTTGATTGTTTATTATAGTTGTTATATACATGTGTTGTATGAAATCCATATAATCAACATTATATGGTAATTGACTGTGTCTGATTCCAGTTCAGAAAGAATGAATATTTTATATAACGATTATTTTAAAATAACGAATATTTTCAAATAATATTCAGAAAAGAATCAAAATATGATTTTGATGTCCGATTTGGGATAAAAACGAAAATATTTAAATATATAAAGCCATGTTGATTAGATTGACGCAATTTTGACATGAACGATATTTATATCGATTTTATTCATTTCTATTATGAATATCGAAAAGGAAATGATTTTGAAATCTAATGTTTTAAAGATACTATTATTTATATATCGCTGATATGGAATATTCAATTTTGATTTGAAATTGAACATGAAGTTGAAATCGTTTTGAAAACGAATTTAAAACGATTTATAAAATACGTTTTAAATGGAAATCGATGAAATATATATTATATATATATAATATAATGGCCTGAATAGAACACGCCACGCTGCGGTAGTTCGCAAATTTCGACCATTGACTTCGAATGGGCATTACGGGAGATCCTACCGTCGAATTCTCCTAAAACTAGAACCGTTGGGTTCGTATCGAAAAGAGATTTCTAACGAATATTATAGATTTGAAATCTAATGGATGGATTTGTAATTATGCCCAAATCAAATTTGGAAAAGGTCGATGTAAATGCAGTTCGATGGCCGTTTGTGGAAATTGGCTGTACGGGCCTTGATAAAATTATTAAAAATACCAATAATTTGTGTAAAATCATAACAAATGATTTGGAAAGAAATGGGATAAAAAATTCCATATTTGAAAAGATAAAAATATATTTTTATCGAAATGAACTAGTTATGAACTAGAATTATGAAATCCAATATTTTTAAATAAATAAATTGGATTTGAAATGGTTTTAAAAATAAGCAGGATTTCCAATATATGAATTGGAATGGATTTAAATCAAAATTATCTTCGAGATATTTCGATATTAGGTTCTGTGATTATACGGATTTTGTGGAGGAATTTGGAAGTTATAGATGTATCGTTATTCCAATACGACATTTGTTGATTTCAGAATTTGATATTAAATATAAGCTGATATATTTTATATTCAGAGCCTCGTATTTAATATCAAATTGGATTTTGGGTTTGTCGTGAATGGTATGTTTAATAATACTGTTCTTAAACCCAATGGAGTTAAGAAAATTAGAAACTGACTGGAGATTAGTTAAGTTGAATGGTTCTTGGGTATTGATCTGATGTTGGTTTCGGCCTTCGGGGTTAACACTTAGGGAATTGTTCTCTTACTAATTTACGGTTAGAGACTGATGAAATGTGAAATGGGTTTGTTGTGAATCGTGTTTTAGCAACATTCGTTCTTTAACTCGATTTACAGTGAAATGGGATTTGGAATTTATAAATCTTTTGTTAAGATTTAAAGGAGATTTTCCAAAGTAAATTTTCCAATTTAACATATTAAATTGGAATTGAATGTAATTTGATTTGGAAATAATCGAATTAAGCTTCTGTAGAGGAAGACAGTTAATATATATGGAATTTAAAAGGCCTTGTCATTATTCCATTTATATCATCGGTTGGATATGGAAGTTTATATCGATTACATATATCGATTTGTTTTCGGTGAAGATTCCATTGTTAATGGGATGTGATTTTGGGTTGTCGTAAATGGTATCTTTAATAATATTGTTCTTAGACCCAACAGAGTTAAGAAAATCAGAAACTGACTAGAGATTAGTTAAGTTGAATGGTTTCTTGGGTATTGATATGATGTCAGTTTCGGCCTTCGGGGTTAACACTCACTTGCTAATTTACGGTTAAAGGCTGATGGAATGGAATGTGATTTTGGGTTTATTGTGAACCGTGTTTAAATGACATTGGTTCTTTATCCCAGTTAAAGACAGGATATGATTTCCCAAGTTAGTTAATATTGATTTTGGGGAAGATTAAAACCAAGTGGAGTTTTAATGCATCTTTAATTAGATTAAAATGATATCCAAAGGAAGATTAAAGAATAAATTTAAAGAATTTATCTTTGATAAAATTAATGGGAACCTTTCCCAAAGTATAAGAATATTTGAATAAAAGAATATTCTAGATCGGAATGAGGCATATATTGTATTTTTATAGCACTTGTTTATTATATATGCGAGTTATTCAGAAAGACCGGGTTTATCCCATTCTGAATAACTGATTCGACGATGTGTCAAGGATGAAGACGGTGGTTGAAGACCAGAGGTCTTCACATCGTTTGGATAATTACTGATGTCTTGATTAGACTGTACACCCAAGGCAAGGTAATAAGTGGTGATCGTTCAGACGTACTTGGAGATCGACCGAATATGCGAGGGCCTCTCCCCTGTATTGGACATATGGGGGAGGAATAAGGTGCCTCCGGCTAAATCAAGCGACCCGAACTTCCCCGGTAAGGAAAGCCCGGATTGAATAGAGGGCAAGCCACATCGGAACGCAAATAGAAGAACATTTCATTGTTTATTACAACAATTCATCAGAATACAAGAATATACAGAGTATGAATGAATAAAATACATTCAATAAATATCATAGGTTTAAATTACATTACATAGCAGTGGAAAAATAATACAATACACAACTGAAAGAGATATACGGATACAGAGCTTTCCGAATATCGTTCCAGCTGTAAATCAGGATCATGTGAATATAAATCTGCAAAACCAAAATTACTAGCTGCCCATGTCAAAATAAGGGCACCCAGAGTTTAGGTTAAAACAATAAACTCCAGGTCAGTCATGTGACTGGTGTGAGAACTATAATAGTTATAAATCTTTATTTTAAAGTTAGGTAAATCAAGGGACCACGCCGTATAACACGGAACGGGTTTCCTCCCAAGAATACCAGTGCATAAAACAACAGCGCAATGTTAAATAAAGAACAATGAAGCTATTATAAGACCCAGGTCCCAGCACACAATGTAACACAAGTCGGAGGAAAGGGTTTTACCTTATAATAGCCAAAGAATGCTTGATACGCTAAATTTCATCTTTTATTACTATAATTTTATAGTGTCAAAACAATTTCAATCATAAATATCAATCATATACGGCATGGGTACCATATATCATGTCGCCATACTAGTTCTACAATTAAAACCGCAAAGTCATGTTTTGAAAGTTGGATTTCCATCTATGAACCGAGGCAAAAGATAGTCCTCACCGAATTCAAGACAATCTAGTCCATGTCTCAGGCTATAGCCGCAACTGCACCTAGAAGCCACAGGGCTGGTCCACTCGATGTGGAGTAAATAAAACCCTGAACACTATGTCTCCCCGCCCTATAGGGAATAAATGAGCCAAATGACTCCATCGGCTCCACACAGTCACCGATATATCTGAAGCGCCTCGCAACAACAACAACCACACAAGTGAAAATAATATAAATGTCAGGGCTGGTAGGTCACTGACACCACCCTAGTTAGAAGGAAACACATGCCCTCCCTGCAGTCCTCTCCCGTTTCTAGTTCACAACCGGGGTGTGAGGCTCGCGAATCAACGTTTCACAAAGCTATGCCACACAGGCGGTGCTTTGATCATCAACCACAAAACTTTGCTGTTCAACAGAAGCCTTGATCAATTTCCACTTAGGCATGCCACACAGGCAATTCACTCCATGCGATTGATATCCATCAATATATAACCCCTGAGCTCGTACGTCTCAGAGAAGGGCATTAAGCAAGAGAATAAATTCTCCGCCGCCAAACATATATATATTTAATAGAAATCAATAACACAGAATAAAATCCAATGTTAGACACATAGTCCATTTACAAGTTCATTCTGGGTCTGAACGAAACCGGAGGCACCTTCTATCTCGCATATCCATCATTCTCCAAGTACGTCTGGACGATCACCAACTGATTCCCTCCTCTTGGGTGTACAGCCCAATCAAGATCATCAGTAATCACCCAAACGATGTGAAGACCTCCGGTCTTCAACCATCGTCTTCATCCTCGATGCATCGTCGAATCAGTTATTCAGAATGGGATAAACCCGATCTTTCTGAATAACTCGCATATATAATAAACAAGTGTTACACAAACACAACATACGCCTTATTCCAATGCAGAATATTCTTTTATTCACATATTCTTACACTTTGGGAAAGGTTCCCATTAATTTTATCAAAGATAAATTCTTTAAATTTATTCTTTAATCTTCCTTTTGATATCAAATCAAACCGTATTAAGGTTTTCTAAACTAGTCGGGATTAGCGAACCACACCGAAGCAATCATTTATTTTATTTCCCAATCCCAACCTATTCATCCTATGAAGTAAAACTGGTCATACTTCATATCTAACACCACGGTGTTATCGGTAAATTCAATTACCATTTTACGTTCAAATCTAATTAAAGATTTCACTATCGCCTGGAGCAAAACTGGTGATACTCCATTCTCGATTATTTCAATCTAATTAAAGATTCATTAAAACTCCACTCGGTTTTAATCTTCCCAAAAATCAATATTAATGATTGTTTAATTTGGGAAATCACATCCTGTCTTTAACTGGGTTTAAGAACAGTGTTAATGAAGACACCATTCACGACAAACCCAAATCCCATTTGATATTAAATACAAGGCTCTGAATAGAAAATATATCATCTTATATTCAATATCAAATTCTACGACCAACAAATATCGTATTGGAAATAACGATATAAATATGTCTTTCAAATTCCCATAACAATATCTGCATAATCACGAAATCCAACATCGAAATATTCCAAAGACAATTTCGGTTTAAATCCATTTCCACTTTATATATTGGAAATTCAGGTTATTTTCAAAACCATTTCAAATCCACTTTATTTATTTTAAAAATAAATGGGATTATAATTCTAGTTCAAAACTAGTTCATTTCGATAAAAATATATTTTTATCTTTTCAAATTTGGAATTTTCATCTCAATTCTTCACAAATCATTTCTTATGATTTTACACAAATTATTACTATTTTTAATAATTTTATCAAGGCTCGTACAGTCGATTTCCATAAATGGCCATCGAACTGCACTTACAACGGCCTTTTCCAAATTTGATTTGGAAATAATTCCAAATCCAACCATTAGTTTTCAAATCTCTAATATTCCTTAAATGCTCTTTTCGATACGAACCCAACGGTTCCGGTTTTAGGAGAATTCGACGGTCGGATCTCCCGTAACGTCCATTCGAAGTCAATGGTCGAAATTCGCGAACTGCCGCAACGCGGCGCATCCTATTCAGGCCATTATATATATATATAATGTATATATTATAAATATTTCGTCGATTTCCTTTCAAAACGTATTTTATAAATCATTTTAAATTCGTTTTCAAAACGATTTCAACTTCATATTCAATTTCAAATCAAAATTGAATATTCCATATCATCGATATATATAAATGATAATATTTTCAAAACATTAGATTTTGAAATCAATTCCTTTTTTATATTCATTTTAAAAACGAATATAATCGATATAAATATCATTCACGTCAAAATGGCGCAAATCTAATCAACACGGCTTTATATCTTTCAATAACTTCGTTATTTTATTCAACAAATGAATATTTTCTTCAACACATGAATTTTCTTTTATTCAACACATGAATATATATTTTATTCAACACATGAATTTATTCTATTCAACACATGAATTTATTCTAATCAACACATGAACTTTCTATTATTCAACACATGAATATATATTCTATTCAACTCATGAATATTTATTCTATTCAACACATGAATTTACTATTATTCAGAACATGAATATTTATTCTATTCAACACATGAATTTACTATTATTCTCTAAATTGGAATGAGACCCACTTAATTACCATATAATATTATTTATATGGATTATGTACAACACTTGTATATAATAGCAATGATAAATCATCAACCATCATCCAGAGTGCACCACACAACTGCATAAGCATTAAATATAAATAATTAACGCGTACACAGTGTGTCAACCCATCGATTGACGTACAACTAAACAATCAGGATTAGTGTACGCCAAATATCATCCCAATACCCGTGTGGGGTTTCAACTCAACAAACACAGATTTTTATTTGTGCAGTTGGGCGATGTGTAAAATTTATCGTCCCAATAAATATCAGTCAAATGGGTGTACATAAACAAATCATTCGATTTGTTTATAAATATTTATTTTATATACACGTTAAAAATTATATTTTTAACTATAAAATATTTATAACGATAAAATATTTTATTTCATTCCACATCACACAATTAACTTTCACAACACATCAATCAAACAATAGCTAGAAAATAAATTAAAAGTGAGGAGTTCTCACTGATTAGCTAAACCAATTCGCCGCGACTCTTCATATGTAGAAAATCTTCGTCGCTCGCCTTTTGTCACCTTCGTCGTCCGTTTCATATCAATTCATTTTCACGCTGTTCATATAAAAATCACATTTTTATATTGATGTATACACCATAAAAATCATATTTTTATTCTCTACATTATATAAAAAGTTATATTTTTATTTCATTCCATATATAAAAATCATATTTTTATTTCGTTACTTCTATAAAAATTATATTTATAACTTCATGCTTATATAAAAATTATATTTTTAACTTCCTACTTATATAAAAAAAAATTTTACTCTCATATCATATATATATATAATTCAAATCTTTCTTCGCTACTATCTAAATAAAGATCACATTTTTATATTTGTAAAAATCGAATCTTTTCCCATCTAAAAATCCAGTCTTTTCATATAATATAAATCTAACTTCACATATAATCTAAATCTAACTTTTCATATAATCTAAATCTAACTTTTCATATAATCTAAATCTAACTTAGATTATATAAAAATCATAATTTGATTTTCTAAAAATCATACTTGATATTATAAAAATCCTCTCTTTTACTAATAGAAATCTTTTCTTTCCACTAATAAAAGTCTAAAATTTACTGTAGTAAAAATCTAAAATTTACTGTAGTAAAAATCTAAAATTTACTATAGTAAAAATCTAAAATTTACTTAAGAACAAACCAAAAAAAAAACTTACAGGTTTTAGCGAGGGAGCTGGGGGGGTCTTCTACTGCGCCTTCACTGGAGGAGGGGAATCGCGGTCACTGGCGAAGGGGGGGTCGCGGTTGGCCACGGTGGTGCTATGGGTGGCGGTTTTGGGGATTGGGGTTTTAGGTGTTTCGAGCTAGGGCTGGAATGGGACAAAGGAGAAGGGAGCGACGCGAGGAGGGAGGCGCCTGGCGGTGGGGGCCAGCGTGAGTGAGAGCGGCGGCAACCAGGGGCGGTGATGGATCGGTTTCCGTCGCTTTTTTTTCTATTTTAAAAATGACGGGTTTAGGAGGATTAGGGGGGCATTATCCTGAGAAGAGGGAAATATATATTTATTAAATTAATTAATTTAATTTCTCCAAAAAAGTACTTTTGTGCACGAACTCCAAACGAGACCCAATGACTATCGTCCCTAGCTAATTACCCCCATTCCAAACACAATGGGATATGTAACATAGCCAATTCGACCATTACGATCAGTTTCCATTCAAATTAAAATATAAATCAATATATTGAATTTGAACGCACATTTTAATTTATTGGGGCCACACACGGATACTAAAAATTCCAGAAAAATTATTTCTAGCTTCGTATTGATGATACGGTCCTAACAAAACTAATTTCGTCCAATTCTGAGATCGTTTGAAAAATAGCCATTTTCTGGTCGATCGAAATTGACTTGGACTGTTAAAACACATTTTCTTTTGTCACGCCTACACATTGATTCAGAAACTTATGAAATTTGGAATCTAGCAATAATTTGACACCCTGGATCCAACAAAAGTGGTTTCGTCGAAAACAGAGGTCCTTTGCAAAATTTCCATTTTTAAGGGCCAAAATTCCAATAGGGACTATTTTGAATTTTCAACAGGGAATAACTTTTTATCCCCGCTATGAAATTTAAATTTTCTGGATTCATTGGAAAGATATTTTCAAATAGATTCTAATATTTTTGGTTTCGCCAAAATCCGGTTTATTTTGAATCCTGTTCATTCATTTGAACTTTGAAATCGAAATTTCAAACTATCACACCATTTTCAATTCCTTTTATAATTATAAATAATTATTTATTTTCTAACGTCGATTCAAATTAATATATACGTTCTAATTCTATTCAAAATAAATCTCTCGTCGTTATTATTTAAAATAAATCATTTCAAATATTCAAAATTCATCAAAATTGCCAAAATAAAATTTTTAAACTGGCTCATTTTCCGGGTTGTTACATTTCAGACCCAGAACGAACTTGTAAATGGATGTGTGTCTGACATCGGATTTCATTCTGTGTGATTGGTAGACATCAGTTGCATAGCGTGAATTGCCTATGTGGCATGCAGAGATGCAAATGATCAAGGCTTCTGTTGAAAAGCAGAGTCTTGTGGTTGATGATCAAAGCACGGCTTTGATATAACGTAGCTTTGTGTAGCGTTAATTCGCGAGCCTCACATCCCGGTGTGAACCAGAAATGGGAGAGGACTTCAGGGAGGACATGTGTTTCCTTCTATCTTGGAGTTGTGTTTTGGGTTTTACACGCCTGGACATTTTACTTATGTGGATGATGGATAGCGAGGCGCCTCGGTTATATCAGTCGTTCCTGGGCCGATAGTTTGGTTGGATATGACCAGTTTACGCCCCATAGGGTAGGGAAATGTAGTGTTCAGGCATTTTAATCCACATCGAGTGGACCGGCCTTGACGATCCGAGGCTTGTCTGCGCGCTTGCCTGAAACATGGGCTAGATTGTCTTGAAGCGGTAAGGACGATCCCTTGCCTTGGTTCACAGATGGAAATCCAACTTCCAATACGTGACATTTGCAGTTTTGATTGTAGATCCTTGTATTGGCGACATGATATATGGTACCCATGCCATCTAGGATTGATATTTATATTTGAAGTCGTTTTATACACTATGCACTTATAATAGTATCAAATGATTTGTTTTAACATACCAAGCATCATTGGCTATCATATGGGAAAACCCAATCCTCCGGCTTGCGTTGCATTGTGTGATGGGACCTGTGTAACACCCCACCTCCGCCAGGGTGGCTCTTGCAAGCAACTCCGACTTTGGTGGGGCGTTTTTAAAACTAGGTAAACATGCATAATAATATAGCAAGGCAGGACATGACATATATATATAAGTAAACAGAGTAAGCAGATAAACCAGCGGAAGATTTTTAAACCATTTCAAAACACAAGTCTGGTACATCAAAATGTCAATTTTCCAAAATTACAAGTCTAGATAAATACATCATCTGATAAACTGAAATACATAAGTACTATCCCCAAATAAGAGTGATAAACCATAGCGGCTCAAGTCCAAAGCATACTTGAGCTATCCAAGGAAGCAGCTAAAATCCAAGCTAGGCTCCAGTATTCCCTCCCTGAGAACCTGGGGGGGGAACGGAAGAAAAGAGGCGAAAGAAAAACAGGTCAGTCAAAAAGACTGAGTAAGCCCTGCTACGATCAGTCTATAAACTAATAAAGTTAACATCATGATGGAAACTGAGATGATCATAAATAACAACTTACTGGCACGATAAATCAACTACAAGATAGATAGAGGTGTCATCGCATAAAACAAGGTTAAGTTTTGCACCACGGTGTACTAGCAGACCAACATAACAGGTATTGATTCCTTGGCCCAAGCTTTTAACCCAATAACATGAAGTGACCTTAATATAAGGTCCAGCCCAACGGTCTAGTCGATCGGCTCCCTATAAACCTAACACGTCAAGTGTTGGTGTCCATATGGCCCACATATGGTTGTAGTTAGTCTGTGTTGGGTCCACCTTTTGGGTGTATCAAGCCCTCGGGTGTCAACCCCGGACACTTAAGCAATAATGCACAGCCCTAACCTACTGGTACCCGTGCCTCGAGTTTGTCCAACACCGGACTACGTGCACGTCCGTAGCCCGCCTGGACCCGCACCGCTGTACCACTCGGCCATCGCCCTTTGGTCGCTTACATCCGTCCAGTAATCGTGCCCCGCCCTAGCCTAGCTTCTAGGGTTGTGAATGATACCAAACTGGGATTACTGTTAGAACAGACCACGTTGCTAGGGTTTCCTAAGAGGGTTAAGGGTGATTTAACCCTTCACTAATCCTGGATTAAACTAGTTGAGTGTAACCCACAGTTCACCACTTAACCTCATTTCAATCCCTTGAATCCCCAAATTGGTTAAGTATTAGTGGACCCTGACTTAACCCTAATCATGAGGCATTAATTAATTTAATGCACCTTAACCTCCCACATTAGACCTTGTTGTGGTTACTAGTTAGGCCGGGCGGGTCCGGGTAGGTTTACACCACAACTTAGTCTAACCTCGGGTTTTGGCACCACATGACCAACTTCTCACATTGGGTCCTATTGTTTGTAGCCACTAGTTAAGCCGGTCGGTTCCGGGTAGAATTACGCTACAAACTCAACCCAACCTCGAGTTGGCCACACTTATGTTTTCTAAGTGTCATGTCCACTTTATTTCAAAACATAATTACAAGTCAACAAATGCTTGGGTAGACCTAACTTAATAGGTAAATTCCCAAGGGGTAGACCTAACTTAATAGGTAAATTCCCAATCTTATATTTTCATGTATTTTAAGTTTTACCCAAACCCCCAACGTCATTCTATCGCTTACATATTCGTAATAACGCATAAAGGATAGGAAGAGGGAACTTGGCACAACATACATGATAAACTTGCACAACAATCATGCATAACATGTTAGACTTGTACAACTTAGCATAGTGAACTTGCATATTGCCATAAACATGCATAACATGTTAAACTCGCATAACTTAGCATAGTGAACTTGCATATTACCATAAACATGCATAACTTGTCAAACATGCACAACTTGTCATTTTAAACTTGCATGAGCATGCATAACTTGTCAAACATGCACAACTTGTCATTTTAAACTTGCATAAGCATGCACAACTTGTCAAACATGCACAACTTGTCATTTTAAACTTGCATAAACATGCATAACATGGCATAATGAACTTGCATGAACATGCATAACTCATTTAACTTGCAAATCATGGCATAGTGGACTCGCATAAACATGCATAACTTATTTAACTTGCAAATCATGACTTAGCAAACTTGCATAAACATGCATAACTCAATAAACTTGCAAACCATGGCATAGTGAACTTGCAAAACATGCATAACTTATCAAACTTGCAAATCATGGCATGGTGAACTTGCATAAACATGCATAACTCAATAAACTTGCAAATCATGGCTTAGCAAACTTGCATAAACATGCATAACTCAATAAACATACATAAATCCCAACTTGCATCACATATTAACTTTAGAGTTTCTAAAATGAAGGTAAGAGGGCTTACTACTATTATGAAGACACAAATCTCCTAATAAAGATTGAGTAGCCCTTTTTATGCAAGCATAAAACCCCAAAACAAAGCTCCAATAAGAAAACACCCAAAAACACTAGCTTAGCAAATAAAACTTGCAACTTGATGATGTATGCAAGCTAATGATCATTCATACAACTTAGAAATGATTGTATGAACATCAAAATCTTCATAGGAATGATTCATGAAGAGGGTGGAGGCCATGAGAGTTTTGATTTTGGCATAGTTTAGTTACTAGATTGAATAATGAGTGATTTAGGATAGGTTAGGGTCTTATTTATAGATTAGGCTAGTGATTTGGACCATAGGATTAACCCTAGATTCAATTAGGTCCATTAGATCCCGGAACTCTCTAGAAACAGGCCACAAGACCCAACCCTAATCAGAAATGGTGCACCAGGCTAAACAGCCGGGCACCCCCTGTCGACAGGGTTGTCAACAGGGCAGTCGACATGCTAAGACCCCTGTCGACAGGCCTGTCGACATGGGGTCCTGGGCGGGAATTTTTCCCGCCTGCCCAGTTTGCCCTAACCCAAGTTTTTAATTTTAAAATTTAAATCTGTTTTTACTTAGGAATTTTCTGAAAACTTCAATGGGCCTTAACTGGGTCATACGGACTCCGATTTTCGAAAACTCGGACTCTATTTCGCGTATTTTTCAGAGACGAACGCAATGGCATAGCCCGTTTCCCTTGATTCACATTTAATAATTAAATTCTGCCTCAATTTATGTTATAACAGATTATTGAAAATACGGGTTGTTACAACCTGGGTCTTATAATAGCCTCATTTTTCCAAAAAGTATTGCGCTGCTTTGTTATATGCACTAGTATTCTTGGGAGGAAACCTGTTTCGTGTTATACGGCATTGTCCCTTGATTTATCTGATTTAAAGTAAAGTTTTAAATAACTGTTTTAGTTCTCACACCAGTCACATGACTGACCTGCAGTTTATTGTTTTAACCTAAACTCTGGGTGCCCCTATTTTCCACATAAACAGCTAGTAGTTTTGGTTCTGCAGATTTATATTCACAGGATCCTGGTTTACAGCTGGAATGATATTCAGAAAGCTCTGTTTCCGTATATTCCTTTCAGTTGTATTTTGTATTATTTTCCGCTGCACTGTAAATTTAATTCTCTGATATTTATCAAATGTATGTGATTTATTCCTACTCTGTTATATTCTTGTATTCTGATGGAATTGTTGTAATAAGCAATGAAATGTTCTTCTGTTTGTGTTCTGATTCGTCTTGTTCTCAAAGTCAATCTGGGCTTTCCTTCACGGGGAAGTTCGGGTTGTCATAGTTGGTATCAGAGCTTTGGTTTACAGAGCTCAGAGAATAAGACACGTTAGAACCAAACGAAAAAATTCATCAGAAATTGGATTAGTAATATCCAATGAGAATGACTCGTTAGAGATAGGATCAGTAGTATCCTAGAACGAGTGTGAAGAGTGATATTTTTTAAATAAAAATGAAAACGAATTTTGTTTCGAAAATTTACACTTTATTATTCGTATTTGAATATTTATTTTAAATTGATTTGGACAATCAGGTATATAGAGATTTGAATATATGTCTGATCCACGTGTATTGAAGCCTCAAATATACCGGATGGATATAGAATCACACCCTAGTCGCCTGGAGATGATTTTGATGATGGAGCTCCATCATCAAGATTTATGTTCATGTTTCGAAAGTGAGATATCTATATATTTCCAATTGACTGGTGTGAGAACCAAAATATAGTTAGAATATATTATTGTGAATTGGCATCAAAAACATGATTTTTTAGTATATAAAAAAAATATTATGAATTTGAAACGTTAATCAACTAATTGATTGCTGATTGTGTTGTTTGATTATTGTTTTGATTAATTAGAATTTGGAACTATTATGCCAAATTGTATTAAATCTTGAACTGTATTGAAAATTTATCGCATTTGCATATATGTACATGTATATACATCGAACAGGTCATAGAAAGGAAGCTAAGCAAAGGAATAAAATTGTTTGCCTGACAAATAGGTACATGTTTATTGTATTTCTTGGGGTTTTTGATGATTTTATAAGTCGATTGGCTAGCCACTTGGCTGTTTCTTTTTCTTTTTGAGATGAGAGGGCCTGTGTGGCGGTTTGGAGATTTTCCCGGTGCTCCCGTACGAGGGAGGTTATGGCAAAAAAATTCAAAAATTTAGGGTGTTACCCAAATTTTTGAAAAATTTGAAAGGTTCTTAGACACTGAAAAGTTGAAGAACTTCAGCCATAATTAAAATAATGAAAGTTGAGTTGGTTAATTAAACAACTTTCACCTTCGTTCCTTTTCGAGGACGAAAAGATTTTAAGTGGGGGAGATTGTAACAACCCGAAAAATCAGGACCAATTTAAAATTTTTATTTTGGCAATTTTGAAGAATTTTGAATATTTAAAATGATTTATTTTAAATAATAGCGATGAGAAATTTATTTTGAATAGAATTAGAAGGTATATATATTTATTTGAATCATCGTAGAATATAAATATTTATTTTTTATTATAAAAGGAATTGGAAATGGCGCGGTAGTCTGAAATTTTGATTTCAAATTTCAAATGAATGTACAGGACTCAAAATAAACCGGATTTTAGCGAAACCAAAAATATTAGAATCTATTTGAAAATATCTTTCCAACGAATCTAAAAAAATCCAAATTTCATAGCCTGAATAAAAAGTTATGCCTTGTTGAAAATTAAGAATAGTCGCTATGGAACACATAACAACACGGCGGAAATAAACTCTATGTATATCTAATGTTGAAGCCTCTTGCTCCAAGCTCCTCCAAATATTAGTAAAATCCCAACAACTTGACTGCCCATAAAAATTTGGGCACCGGGGTAAAACAAAACAAAATAAACTCTGGGTATGTCATGGGAGTGGTATGAGTGAACTCCAATCATTTCGGTTTAACTTTTCAAAATCCTTTCAAAGAATTGATAATCTTAAGAACAATCCATACAAAAACACGGATGGTTTTTGCCTTATGATAACCCAAAATATTCTTTTCAAACAATACTTTTCTTATATTATAATAATGTCTAAATTCTGTAAATAACAATATAGCATAACGCTTTCATCTCACGCTCTACATATATAATATACAATCAAAAACCATGGGCACTTATTGGAGAATGGATTTTTCACTATGTCAAGGTATGGAACCGCCTTCCGATCATTGCACTCTAGAAGCGATACACTGGAGTTCAACAAGAACATCTTGTAACTCGGCCACATATGACCGACCATTCATTTCGCTTGAATGTTCCGAATATATTGTCACCTTACGGTTGGTATACCAACATAACCGTTCCCGGGAGATACAGAAATAAATATAAGTAACAAATATGAATATTCTCTAGATGGTGACAATATACACTAATTGGGTGAGACCAACTTAGCCATGCTGCTTGCCCGATTTTTGTCATTTCCCAGTTGATGAGGTTTGAGGTCATAACTTATCTTGACATATCACACCTTCATTTACTTTAAATGCTACATTGTCATACCCACCACCAACGTAAATACCGCGGGTAGAAAGCTAAGAGAAACGAATTCATCCGCCACTAATGTGAATATGTTTGAAGCGATCAACTTACTCAATCTATTAGATATACTCTGCCAAGCATTTGTCCATACATGTTGTCCTGGGACTAGACAAACCGAAGGCACTATTTTGTGAATCCATCTTAGAAAATTTCTACCTAGGATCACCAAAACAGCCCATAATTATTGCGATTATTTCAGGTCAATCTTGTTCAAACATCCCAAACACACAATACTCAACCACAAATTATTTCTCATATCATATAATACAATATATGAAAAACAACAATATAATTATTGCGGAATCCAATTGGATCCCTCCAACCTGTTTCCCTGCATTCATAGACGTTAATCAACATAAATAACACTAATTTCATATCAATATGGAATAATATAATAAATAGAATCAATATTTAAGCAACGTTATATATATATATAACGGTATCTATAATATCAACCAATTAACTAGCAAATCATCCAAACAACCATCATACACCGCATTCAGTCATTTTTATCAATATTAAATAATGTTCATAAAATTATAAAACTGGACAGAGTTAGTGAGTTTACTCACCCTGGTCGTTTATCGTTAAATAACGATAAACATTCAATGGATCTAATCAGTCATTTTTATTCTACCACAAATTGTAATGTGCTCCGAATCTCTTCAAACAAATTCCAACGTGTAGTATTCTTCCATACGGTTCCAATGGATCAAACCGTTCATGAAACTGACGATGTTTGGTTGAAATATTGCGTCAACAACTTTGTGTATATATTATTAAATTAAATAAAGTTAAATTTTATTTCCTATTGGGCTTACCCCTTTTATTTAACTCAGTCCAATATTAGTTCACGCAAACAGGCATTTCAATTTCTATTTTTTTTCTCTGGGCCTCGCGTAGATCAAGGCCACGTTCAAATTCAAATTGGCTGCATAGTCCTTCTTCCTCAAATATTCCAACGCGAGCTCCTGCACTTTCACCCATGGTCATGCTTTTCATGGCTCCTCCCTGCTTCCACACTTCGTTTACGTTCACCACTGAATGCTGCTACTCCTCTCCATTTCGACATCTTTTCTTCCTCCAGTATTACATCTCCAAACCGCTTCCCCTTTTTGTTTTCAATGCAAGCTCCCTGTAATTGTTTTCACTATATCGTTTGCAACTCTCAGCTTCGTATTTGTACTCTTACTTCACCAAAATCCCTTAAAAGATCACCGATATTTTGCTCGTCTACAATGCCACCTATTCGGCGCCATTACCATCAACCCGTGCTCCCCGATCAACATGCATTCGCAGCAGCTCCTCACTCTGACTTCCAGACCCGCTAAGTCTGTCTTCCTCATTCCCATGTATTTTGAAATCCTCTTGAAACCCATAGCTCCATGCATTTTCATGAACCCAACACTAACTCTACCTTACATCTTCACTTTCAAATCACAGCCACCCATTCCATTTACATAAACTTGAACAACCCTTGTTCATCGCGGTTCCAGATCTCAGTGCACTGCTCCAGTACACATATGTTACCAATCTTCCTGAAAATAATGCCAAAAACTCAACTGTAAACTCCATATAGAACTGATGCTTGAGTTTCTAACCCTAGTCAATGTTGTGTTTGAAAACAGACGTAGGAAAAACGGACCGCAACGTATAATATGGTATGGGCTTGACAAGACTCTCACCCATATTTCATGTATATAAATTTTAGAATTTTAGAGGTTCGTTTGTTGATTTTGAAGAAGCCATTTGAAAAGATTTGGAATATTCATGTTGTTGTTAACTTATGATGGGATAGAAAAAAACTGTATGCAAATGGCAGGGGAAAAAGAAAAAGGTGAAGCATGTATCTGTATATAAATAGGTTGAAGGATGCTTAGTTGTTAAGAAACAAGAAAGAAAAACTTAGCAATTAAGAATTATAAAGCAAGAGTACACGTTTTGATTTGATTGATTTTTCTATATACATTGCATCTAAGGGATATGTAACGTGACTGAATGTATACTGCATTATACTTCTTAGCTAAGAAATAGTGTACCTCGCTACGTACAACTCTGTTTGCACGAGCCGCTTCGGACAGAAATAAAAATATCGTCGTGATGAGCAAGGTTTCACGATCTCAAAAATATAATAAAATAGACAAATTAATTTATTTTGTGAAACCCCAAAAGAGCTAATTTAAGGTGCAAAATACGTTAAACAAAAAGTTGCTTATTTTCCAAAACAAAAACTACAGAAAAAATCTATAAATTGAATTATAACTACTTCTAAGAAATCTTAACCAAATTCAAAATCAGTATTTAATTATATTAAATAAATCGTTATGGCTTATAAACGATTTCATAGAGATTGTTTGAAATTTTGATTTGCATATAACTTACAATCTATAAGAAAAAATCTCGATTTCTCACTTCCATTAGAAAATATGATCCGATAGAATCCAACATTTCTTGTTTCAAAGAAATCCGATTTATGACAAATATGTTATAATCAATTGAAGTTCAATTCGTGAAATTATGAACTGACGTGACATTACAAGCTCGATTAAAATTATATTATAATTAATATGTTCAACTATTGTTTAATTAATCTATTCGTTATTCTAATTTGAATATAAACTCGATTAAATTCTTAAATAATCCAATTCACACAAAATTGCCAATTCAGCTATTTCCGATTATTTCGAAAATAAATATATTATTAACCCATTATTTATTAGTTAAATATTCAAAATATTTAAATTTAAACCATTTACATTATCAAACCACTATATTAAAATAATTAAATAAATTAATTACTAAATTGCGGAAAATTCGGGACATTACAATTTTATTTTCTTATTTAGTTGATTCTCAACTTATGCCTTATACTGTTTAAACATTTCGAATGCTTCGTCCTTACTTCTAAGGAGATATACATGTAAATATCTGGTACAATCATCAATGAATGTAATAAAGTACCTTTTTCCACCTCTAGTTGATACATTTTCAAATCACATACATCAATATGTATTAAGTCTAGAGGTTCGGTATCTCGTTCAACATGATGAAACGAAATTTTTGTCAAATTTTGCTTTTGCACAAACCTAGCATTTATAGTTGGAATCTATGTTGCATTTTGGTATAAATTCTAGATTAATTAATTTTCGTAGTGTATCAAAATTAACATGCCCTAATCTAGAATGCCATATGCTAGAAGAGTCAACAATATAAGAAGAAGATTCACTTTTATTTATCTCACTATTTGATACAATAGTGGTAACATTTGCTTTAAAAAGCCATCACAACATATCCTCTTCCAACATACGCTCTGTTCTTTGATATTACAAACTTATCAGCAGCAAATGTCAATTTAGCAACCGTCCTGAAATCAGGCTTTAGCAGATTTCTGGAATGTGTAGAACGTCATTCAATTTTAGTTCCTTTCCAGCAGTTAATTTCAGTACAATCTTTCCCTTGCCTTCCACCTTTAATGCGGATGAGTTGACCATAAATAGTTGCTGTTGATTAATGGCAGATTTGTAGGTTGTAAACATCACTTGTTGGCACATATATGACGAGTGCTTCCTATGTCTAGAAACCACTCTTTTTGTTGTCAACAAGGACGTTGCATTTAGAAACAACTGCACACAAATCCATATCTGTATCTTCTTCTGAATTTTCAGCCGTATTTGCTTCAAGTTTCTTCTTTTAGGGTTCACGATACATGACTGCTTTGTGGCCTTTCTTTCCACAATTGTGGCAAGATCCTGGAAACTTCTTTTGTTTCTTTGCCTTAGGATTCTACTTGCTCTTTCTTTAGTTTGTCTTTTCATCCTCAACCATATTAGCCTTTGCCTGTAACGAATAGGTAGCCTTTTTCTCTGATTTTCTATTGTCTTCTTGTATTCGTAGACGAACAACCAGATCCTCCATGGTCATTTCCTAGCGCTTATGCTTCAAATAGTTTTTGAAATCCTACCATGATGGAGGAAATTTTTTGATAGCGGCAGCCACTTGGAATGACTCACTTAACTCCATCTTTTCTTCGTGAATTTCATGAATTATTACTTGGAGTTCTTGAATCTGACCGATGACTGTTTTGGAATCGACCATTTTGAAGTCCAAAAACTTCCTGACAATGATTTCTTCTTTCCGACATCTTCAGTCTTGCACTTCTTTTCAATAGATAAACAGAGAACCTTTGCAATCTTAGCAGTACAATATACATTATATTGACTATTTTCAAAACCATTGAGTTTGTAATTCTCACTGATGAAGTTAGAATTCTTCCATGTAGTAAGAGCCTCGACTTTGGTGGCGCCAGGCTGCAATTCATTAACAAATGGGGGATCCTCTGAATGGTACTTGGCCAGCCCCAATGTTGTCAGGTAGAAAAGCATCTTTTGTTGCCAGCGTTTGAAATCATGGCCATTAAACTTCTATGGTCTTTAGCCATGCGAATATAGGACAACTGGTAGATTCAGAGGCAAAGCCGGTGGCACAGTCTGTGTCAACACAGATTTGCTGTTGCTACTTTGCGATTTCGTCATCTGCAAACAGAAGCAAAAATCACAATTTCGTTTCAAGATTGATAGAAACCAATTAACAGAAGCGACAGAAAACTGTTTCTGTGAACAGTAAAGATTTCAAGCGTTAACATTATTGTTTCAATGAAATTGCAATTCGTAACAACAAGGAACAATCACTGTTTTGCAAAAGACTTGTTTGAAGCAGTATTATGCAATTAAGAAATCAGAAAAATAAGAGTAATAGTACCGACTGATGATCAAGTTCAGCAAATGTTGTTTCCTTGAAACGAAATTGATCCTCTATGGCGTTGGTAGGTTTCATTGCGCAATTGTTTCAAGGATGAAACGGCTCTTCTCTGCGATGCTGCGCTACAATCGCAGAGAGACCACGAATGCAAGGTAGGTTTTTATTTACATAACATAGCAAGGGAGGATGGAGAAATAGAGGAGAGAAAACCAGAAATATTGATTATTGATTGTGATTTTCGTAGGCCTATATATACGCTGGAATGAGGAATCTATTTATGAAGGGGTGCTTCTGTTTGAATTGCAACGGCAATGACTGTTGGAAAGGTTGCGACTCTTTACCAACAGATATTTCCGTTGGCATTTGCACGGCTAAATTCAAAAATATAATGGTTCCGCAGAGCAGCCCATTGGCATTTGGAGGCCCTATTGATCACGAGACCCTAAGAGCCTCAAGGCCCAATCTTTTGACCTTTAAATCTTAATGTGAATGCTTTATCATGCCATTGCCACTCTTTCCCATCTCCTCTTTCTTTTGATATAACATGTCTAGCCTTAGTAAAAGTGGTGGCATAGGTGTTAGTTTTCCTTGATGTGGGACTAAATGATTTTGCCAAATCCACTTATTCATTTCCAAAACAAAATTATTCATACATTGCGAATGAAGATTTATAAAAAAGGTCGCAATTGAGTGCTTGATGTTCTGATTAAGGACCTTTCTGAAAAGTCGAACAATTCAGAAGATGGCGTTGTTGTCGTGAAAGATAGCATTCAATTTGCTACGTTTTGCTTGTTGGTACTCATGTGTTTTGGGGATAAGCTTAATGAAAAAGGGATTAGGCAAATTGAGAAGGCACAAAGAGATATTCTGTTATATTTGAATAAGCTTAATGTTTTTGGTTTTTTTCCTAGGATAGCGAAGTACGTATTTTACAAAAGATGGAAAAATGTGATTGATATGAGAAGAAAATAGAAGGGGCGTTGCTGCCTTTGATTAATGCAAGGAGAGAGCCCAAATTGAAGCGGAAGGGAACCGAAGAAAGATTTGTTTACTCTTTTTTAGATTCTCTTCTTGATATTAAATTAATGAATGAAGGGGGTAGAAGTTTAACTGAAGATGAGATGGTAAGTCTATCTTCTGAGTTTTTGTCTGCAGGGACTGATACAACTGCAACTGGTCTATAGTGGATCCACTACACCATATATGTTGATTAGGCTGTGTTTTTACCCGTATCTAAAGCACTTGGGTACTGTAAATAGCTGTATCAAAAAGTGGCGTGTTAAATTATTAGATACGGCAACAAACCGTATATCAATATTTTAAAATACGGCTATGAGCTGTATCTAAAGTCTAATCAGACACGGTCATTGACCGTGTCTAATTATATGTGTGTGTGTGCGCACACACACACATATATATATATATACACATGTATATATATGTATATCATATATGTGTATATATATAAAAACAGAAGCTGTAGCACATATCTTTCATAACACAGAGCATACATACTACAAAGTATACACGGGAGTAACACAATTTGTATATGTATTTATATATATATATACATACTCAAAGCACTACAAGGTTTGTCATAACATGATGTACATACGAACATATACAATAAAAGGAAACAGTCAAAGTTTTACATCACATTACGAAGTAACAAAAATGAGGTAAAAAGAAAACAGCCTGATAAACAGTCCAGTCGAGGCCGGGAAGATTGAGCGCAATAGCCAGCCTGGAGTTCAAGCTTCATTTGGCAGCAAAAACTAAATTGTGATATATAGCCTGCAGCCTGAGTTCCAGCAACAAAAAAGCACCATAATCTCCAACAGGACTGCCTATAAAATACAAGAAACAAGTTACAAATACTTCACAATTGGATAGTAGATCGACATTGTAACTCACTATGACTGAGATGCAAACATGAATACAGAGCTAAGTGTATGTTAATACAGATATAACGGAGAAGGATTAGAATGCACTATTGAATGTTAATTCTGGTAGAAAAGGTAATAACAACAATGATTCTAATAGTGAAGGATTAGATGATAAGTTCAATATTTTGGACTTGTGTAATTTTACTGGACACCAATAATAGTGAAGGGCATATCGTGTCGGTCAGTGTGTTTGTGTAATTTAATGGTACGTAGTCGATCAGTGTATTTGTGTACAAATAATTCACTGGGAACCAATAACAACCTAGTCAAATCGACTAATCGATTAGTCGACTAATTTCTACCCATTGCGGCCTAAATTGATACAACCTAGTTGATAGTCATTAAAAGTGCAAACCCAAAAGAAGAATCACCTGCAGTATAGTCCATATGAAAACCCTTGGAATGTTTAGAGATATCTTTAAGCTGCTAGATAATTAAAACAATTAAAATTACAAAGCATGACATGATTATATATTTATTTTTCCACAAACTGCATATAGGTGAATAAATTGCAAAAAGGCTGACAGCTGACTAGTGATCACTTGCACCAAAATTCTTCAGATTACTCGCAACATCTTGTTGTTGCTTCGGAGAGTGGGTTTTTAACTGTGTTAAGTCCTAAAAAAATTGATTCATACACACACATACACAAAACATAAAGTTCAATAATATATGTGTGATGTCTATTAAAATTTTGAAACGAATAATAGTTTTACCAGTGAAAAGTTTTCTAATTATTTTTCAAGTTGCTTCTTGAACCCTGACAACTCCTGCATATTTCATCAGAAAACTGAAATAAATTACCAATAATTAAAATGGTACAACATGCTAACCATTAATGTGAATGAAGCAAGAGAATCAATAGAACTACTAGTGTTTCACCAGTGATATTTAAGCTCTCTATATTATTAGTTATCATGATCTGTTTTTATTTTCTAAGAAACAAATTTCGATCAGCTATCTTTATTTCTCTCAAAGATATGTATCAGATGACTTATTGAAGTCTATTTAAAAAACTAAAGCAAACAGTTGTCCACATTCTTTCTATCAGGGTTGTTTATGTGCACACAAGTACATGTCCATTCAATTCTTATGTAAGATACTACGTAGAGATAAGTGTAAAATAATATATATTTGCTCCAATGGCTAGAAATATCGAATCATGATCTTCGGATGACACACATACTCGACTTTATGATTAAGAATTTACTAGGCGATCCACCAGGTGGATGCATTTTAGCTCACGCATAGGGTCGAGTTTTCATGCTATTAGTTTTATCCAAATGTCGAATGCCGCTTCACTTAACCTTTGGCAAAAGCTGCTTTCACTTGCAACTTTCAGTTTCTTTGAAGCAGACTGTGTAGTGCAAGGTAACTTACACTACAGTTTCTTCTACAAAATAGGGAAAGTTGCTAGTAAAAGCAACTTTTTACTAAGGTTAAGTGCAGCAGCATCCGACATTTATATAAAGCTAATAAGCATGGATACCCGACCCTACGCGTGAGCTAAAATGCATCCACCTGGTAAATCGCCCATTAAATTATTAACTAGAAAGTCGAGTAATCATCCATCTTCCCAGGTTTCAGCAAACCTGTTATTATATTTTCAGTAAACTTGTTATCTCTCAAAACAAAGTAAACTTATTATAAGACAACCCAATTTAAATTTCAAGCATAAGGCAAACAAACATTCAAATGACGATACATGTTTCCAATAGCAAACAAATAGTCTAGCATAAGGTTACTGCACCCTTATGACTAACTCATTGTTATTTCTTTGTTTCATGGATATATATACTGCAATCTAAAATTATACCATACATGTTTCCAATAACAATTCATATGATTTTACATTATCATAAAACATGATTCAAATTTGGTTTCTCTGATTCCAGGGTATAATAACCAGCTAACACACTAGTACATACCAATTCAATTGAAATAGCTAACACACTCACATAAAGTAGCAATCGGCTTACACAGAAAGACTTCAACTTGTTCCCTTGCCCCTACTATCAGGCATGCACAACAAGATTCAATTGAAATAGCTAACAAACTTGAACAAAGTAAGGGTCAACTAACACACAAAGACTTCAGCTTGTTCCCTAATCCCCACTACCAGGCATGCAAAACACAATTCAATTAAAATACATACCTGCAGTCAACGGAGGGCCAGGGACTAAGGGTTGCTACGTCGAAGGAGAGGGTTGTTCGTCTATGTCGATAGGGGAGATTTCAGAAAAAGGTGGAGACACGATTTGGAGACCTAAAACCCTAACTTGGGTTTTCAGTCACCATTATAGTAAAACAGAGGGAAAAGGGAGTGGCCAAAATTTTAATTCTGAGTGACTAATGGGATGCACAATATGATACGCATTCGATTTGGCCAAAAGTCGTATCAAATTAACTGATCCGGAGCTTCATTGATGGACGGTTAGATTTAGAGTGGTGTTGATCGCAAAATATAGTTTGATACGGATCTTAGCACTATCAAATATGATACGGCTTTAGACCGTATTAACCGTCCGTAACCAGGTGTGTCAAATTGGCTGTTATGGTGTAGTGATCGTGGCAGAGCTTGTGAAAAATCAACATGTACAAAAGAAGCTAGTCGAGGATATAGAAAGGTTGCTTGAGCATGAAGGGCGAGTGAAGGAAGAGAAACTAAGCAAAATGCCTTACTTAAAAGTTGATTTAGAGAGATTGAGAAGGCATCCGCCTGGTCATTTTTTGTTACCACATTCGATCAATAAGGGAATTGAAATACAAGGGTATGTCATACCATAGAATGCAACTATTAATATTATGGTTGCAGAAATGAGGTGGGATGAGAAAAAATGGGATGACCCAATGGAGTTCAAATCAGAGATATTTTTGAATGGAGGAGAAGGCGAAGGACTGGATATCATTCGAAGCAGAGAGATCAAGATGATGCCTTTTGGAGTCGAAAGAAGAGTTTGTCCCGGACATGGGCTTGCAGTGTCGCACCTTGAATTTTTCGTAGCCAACATGGTTAAAGAGTTCGAATGGGGTCGATGACTCCATGTCATGATGGGTTTACAAAGAAGTCCATCCATCAACGTATAGCCAATGAAATATATGTGAACCTCAATAAAATTACCAAGATATGGTAACAAATAATGGAAGCAAATTACAATGGAAATAAATGACTCAGTAACAAGTAAATCATTAATTCCCTTCAGTAGCAAAGATGGAAGAAAATAATCCATGCATTCATCTCATGCAAATGCAATGAATGCGTACCCATATTAAAATATTTGCTTTCCATTTTGCATTTTTGTTTCCACCGATTGTGATTTTGTATCACCAAAATTTAACAGAATCATCCTATTGCTCGCGTTTGAGTTTCCATGAGTTATGATTAGGGTGTGCTATTTAGATTGGATTTTTGTTCCTCTATGCATTGTCTATGTTCAGTCTAACAATTGAAAGCCTAATATTTACAAGGCTTTAGCAGTTTAAGTGAAAATCAAAATACAAATATTTCTGAAAAAAATCGACATATGAAATTAATTGTTGACTCCATTTCATTGTCCATATTAAAAAAACAGAAAAAAGCACTTTTTACTTTTTTTAGTGAAAAACATTTGCTTTCCATTTATAATTGATCATTATATATGTGGAAACTAGATGGAGACTAACTACAGTTTGCATGAAATTAGACTAACATATTTTATATACAAAAATGAATAGATATAAAGTTGTTATAGCTCACAGATTTAGGTTGATATGAAATTGTATTATCTGATAGCAAATAGATTAACTAAATATGGTGCCAAGACGGTTGTCTTATTGGTCAGCAGTTCAGATAGTAGAAAAAAGGGTCATGACATTGATTGCCTACTTTGACTAAACTACAATCACTTTCATTGAGTTCGTTTCTACATTTAACCATATTTATTCAACTTTGTCATCATTCTAAAACCATCTTCCGTGGTTACTATTGCAACATCCACATTTACCGTTGCCATACATATGACAAGATCACATTTTTAACAATGCCCATGTGCGTAGCATTGGTTCAAAACTAGTTAGCAGCATATAGAAGGAAGAAATAATATTGCGAAGAGGTACAATTTTTTAAGGGAGAAAAGTGATTTATGCCGTGTGAAAATCAAAGCTTAGACAAACGTGATTATTTTGGGCCGGGCATTTGTATACATGGTCTTGTTTTAAAAGAAAATATAATAAAGAGAAAGAAGTATTGAAGAGCACCCAAGCGAAGCCATGAGTGCTGGAACTGAAAGCATCAATGGAATCAAGTAGTTAGATCTATTCATACGAAGACTTAGTTTTATAAGTATTCAATTTTATTCCAAATTTGTCTATTTTGTTTCAATATCTCTTTTAGATAAAATGTCTAAAAGTCAACATAACAATTTTTCATCAGATGGTTATCTGAAGAAGTAAAAGTCTTTAAAGGGGATAACTTATGGTCAAATATCCAAAGTTGAAATTTTAAAAATAATCAAAATAACGTTTTTTGTCCAAATTATAATAAATTTGGTTATTTATCTAATCCATATCTAAGTAATTTCAAATTTGAAAATAATTACATTCAAAACCTATACATGTACAAAAATCACTTTGAGAATAATTTAATTTGATGGTGGAAACGACTTTGACTACACCACAAACAATTTTCAAAACAATGATATTTTCATAATAATCAAAATCAAAGTTTTGAATAAAAACTACAATTATTCATTTTACTATAATGATTTTGGTCATGAGCCTAATTCACATCGTTAAAATGGTTTTCGCAGTCAAAATAATAATTTTCATTTCCAAAACAATTTTTAACATCAACATGATTTTTATTTAAACGTTAATGAAAATCAATATAGAGTTATTCTTGATAGGTGGAATGGTTTAGATTATAATTCTAAAAATAATTTTTATAAAAGGCCATGAAAGCAATTTCAATTAGAAGGTTTGGAATATGATGAAAAAGCCTATATAGAACTTTTAGTCAAAACTTTGCATGATTTTAAGGAGAAAAGAAAGATAGAAAGAGAGAGAAAGCTATTCTATCAAATAATCGAAAAACAAATTTTCTCAAAATCAATATGGATATAAAAATCATTTTGAATACGATCCCCTTTGAGAGCAATATTTTCAAAATAATTCAAGTAAAATTTTTGAAAATAACCAAAAAATTTCTTCCAATTTCAATGATTATGGCTACAATTCTGACACTCAATAGGAAAATAATTTCCATTATCGATTGGATTTTCAGTCCTTAGACTAATATAATTTTATTGAATAAAATGAAAACAAAATAGAAAATGAAAATGATTTTCATAGTGAAAATGACATGAGTTATAATTTTAGGGATTATTTGTATTAAGAAAATTACATGGATAAATATCAAGATCAAATAAATTTTGGAAATAATGTTGGTTGTGAAAATTACTTGGATTAATTCTATGAATAAATCTTATATAGAAGATTATGCATATATTGAGAAACAAACAAAGGAATATAATGGGCATCTTGAACAAAGGCATAAAGAATTAGATGGTAAATTCAATCAAATCATGCACATGTTACAAATCTAATCAATAAATAAAGAGAGGGATGATTTTTTATGCCAAAAATAAAACGAATCAAATGATAATCCAAATATGCTTTGCAATGGTAATTTCCAAATATTAACTTGAGAAATTGAAAATGAAAATCTTGACAAAACTATTGAAAATTCACGAATAGATTTGGATTTCAATTCTTTTAATGAAATCGACTTAAGTCTACATTGTAATCTCCCTTCGTCTGACATGAATAAAATAAAAACAGAAATTTTTGAAGTTGAAAACAACGAAGATGGTAAAGTTGTTAATGTATTTGTTAAAGATGAGGAATTTTGTGAATGTGGATTTTTTGAAATGTTTGAGGATGAACTTTCACCCAATGATGTGTTAAGTTTTAGTTTTTGAGAAATTGAAAAGAGGACAAACATGAAAGTTTCGTGTGTGAAGTTGAAAACTCAACTAATGAGACTAATGATGAATGTGGGCTTAAGCTTAATCTTAAACTTATTGAGAGTACCAATATGTCAACTAACAAGACACTTAATATTGACCATAATCTTGAATCATCTCTTGTAAACAATGAACCTAAGATGAGAAAATTGTTAGTAGACACTCAATATGTTGGTTTTATTGACTTAACTATAATCGTGCATAGTCCCTTATTTTTGAAGGATTACACATATAATTTGTCGAGTACATGGACCGCATCGTGCGCAAAGCTTAGGTGGAATTTTTTTTATAAGAGGCCTTGATGTTAACTTAATTACTATAAATCTAGGTATAAGGATGAATTGTTGATAAAAAGAATTTGCTTATTAGAAAACATAACTAAGCATAGTGTGTAAGGAACAAAAAAAAAAGAATGCATAAGAAAAAGTTGGTGGCAATATTTGCATTACATTCATTGTAAACATATATATTATTTTATGTACGATCCATCTTTGTATGTCGGATAATTTCATTTTATATTACAAATTATTTTGCATTGCATTCATTTACGGGTAATTTCTTTCAAGTTTAGAAAATGTTATGATTAGTGAGAATTTTGTTATGCTTAAGTGTGATGGGAGATTCATATTGCATTCATAAATTTTTATTCAATTTCACACTTTTTTCGTAGCTGCATTCGTTTTTTTTCTTGCATGTAAATTCACATTTATTTTAGGCATATGCATTTAGAACATAGCATTCTTTTGAAAATACATGTAATAACCCAGAAAATGTGAACCAATTTAAAAATTTTAAAATTGGTTATTACCAAAGAATTTGAATAGTTAAAATAGCATATTTCAATAAAATGTAGAATTGGGTATAGTATTGCCGTTTGAAATTTTGAATACAAACTTTGTCCGAATGTACCGGGTGGAAAATATAACGGATTTTAGCGAAACTGAAAATATTTAAATCTGTTTATGAATACCTTTCTAACGAATCTGAAAAATCGAAATTTCATAACGGGAATCAAAAGTTATGGCCAAATGAATTTTCAGAAAGGCCGCCATATAGCACATATAGCCCTTGAAAATTGATATTTTGCATACGACCTCGGAATTCGATGAAACCACTTTTGCTGGGTCCGGGATGTCAAATAATTGCTAAGTTTCAAATTTCATAATTTTTGAAACTAGTATGTGAGCGGGGCAAAAGAAAATGTGATTGGTCAATTTCTGTTAAAATGGGTCGACCTAAAAATGGCCGTTTTTCAAACGAGCTCAGAATTCGACGAAACTGGTTTCGTTAGGACCGTATCGTCAAAACAAAGCTAGGTTTATTTTTCTGGAATTTTTCGATTCAGTTTGTGGCCCTGGCAAATTGAAATGTACGTTCAAATTAAATATTGAATGTTTTATATTTTAATTTGAAAAATAACTGACTGTAACAGTCGAATTGGCCAACGAAACATATCCCATTGTGTCCGGAATGGGGGTATTTAGCTAGGGGCGACAGTCGTTGGGTTTGATTTCGAGTCCGTTTGTGAAAACACTATTTAAAATTTCCTATATAGCTCCGACCAATAGGAATTTTTCTTTTATAAAAAAAATAAAAATCGAAAAAAACCCTAGCCGCCAGCGATTTGAACGACGCACGAAGCTCGAAGCTTCCTATCGATTTTGCCACCGCCACAGCCAGTTTCGCCGCCTCCTCCAGTTGAGGATTCTGATCGCCTCCGCCTCCTCTTTAAATCCGACCAAGCCTCACCTCAAACCATCGACTGTACGCGTCGAATTTCGAGGAGGAAGTCGCCCCCTTTGGAGAGCCGCCGCGACTCACAGGAGCCACCGATTTCATCGCCACCACCGTCGATCGGAAGGTGGTTCGTAGCCCTTCGACGCCGTGTAGACTGATCGGAGCAACAAGGTACGGTTTTGATTTAAAATCAAAACCTAGTTTTGAAGCTTTGCAAACCCTTCTGATTTAAATTTCTGAAATGAAAATAACACTTTTAAGTGTTGCAAAACTTTGAAAAATCATATCTTTTTAGTGTGTTAACGAAATTCGATGAAACAGGAGACACCGTGACCGCAAGGAGGCTCTCTACATTCTAGAAGAAGCAGCGGATTT
Organism: Allium sativum; assembly: GCA_030737875.1. Classification (NCBI taxonomy): domain Eukaryota; kingdom Viridiplantae; phylum Streptophyta; class Magnoliopsida; order Asparagales; family Amaryllidaceae; genus Allium; species Allium sativum. Next base: position 615,646,509 of record CM060926.1, read on the forward strand.
TTCTGATCTTCCTACGATTTTTAGCACTGCAATAACCAATGTGAGGAATCTAAACTATTTGTGTGAATGAAATCACGTTGAATAAATTAAGTAAGCGAAGTGTAAATTATATACGCATTGTATACCTCATGTACATGTGTTGTATAAGTTATATTAGCGATGTATAAATGATACAAGCGTTGAATGAAACATATATGCTTTGAATTGTGATGAAATGCAAGTGAATTATTAGATTATATATATATATATATATATATACTCCCCTCGTCCACAGACCATGGACGATATTTATTGCTTGTAATTGACGTGATATTGTATGGTATGACGAATGGTTGGAAATAATTGTTTGTGGTTGATATGATGTTTGAAAAATACCTTTGTGGTTGAAAAATACCCTCTTGTGGTTGAAACAAATTAGAATAGGATTGTGGAATTGAAAATAAAACATGCCGCCTGCGTGCGAACTAGATGCATGATCCCCATTGTCAAAAACCGCGAGGTTTTAAGGTAGAGCGAGGAGCCGTACTAGGGACGGTCCCGGTTTTAACTACCCTGCTGTTATGCTGCCGAAATTTTCTGAAATATTCATGTGTTAGAATAATTTTCATTTGTTGAAATAAATTACATATGTTGTAGCGAATATTCATGTGTTGAGTTGCAATTCATTCGTTGAGTTGAAATTCATGTGTTGAATATTATTTGAATTTAAACAAATAGCTTTAGCGATAAAAATCACATTTTTATATATATACAAACTATATCGAATATTCATGTATTGAGTTGCAATTCATTCGTTGAGTTGAAATTCATGTGTTGAATATTATTTGAATTTAAACAAATAGCTTTAGCGATAAAAATCACATTTATATATATATATATATACAAACTATATCAAATATTCATGTGTTGAGTTGCAATTCATTCGTTGAGTTGAAATTCATGTGTTTAATATTATTTGAATTTAAACAAATAGCTTTAGCGATAAAAATCACATTTTTATATATATACAAATTATATCGAATATTCATGTGTTGAGTTGCAATTCATTCGTTGAATTGAAATTCATGTGTTGAATATTATTTGAATTTAAACAAATAGCTTTAGCGATAAAAATCACATTTTTATATATATACAAACTATACAGAATATTCATGTGTTGAGTTGCAATTCATTCGTTGAGTTGAAATTCATGTGTTGAATATTATTTGAATTTAAACAAATAGCTTTAGCGATAAAAATCACATTTTTATATATATATACAAACTATAGAGAATATGAAGTGTTAAAAACATTCACGTATTGAATAAATATTTTGGACGATAAAAATATTTCTTTTATCATGTATACGCTTTGATAAAAATACACACGTGTTGAAATAAATAATAGTTTGCTAGAAATATTTTTATTAGCTTTGTTCTGCATATACATACATGTGTTGAACAGGAAAAATGGATTAGCTGTAGAGTAAAGAAATTATTTGCGTGCCCGACAAATAGGTAAACCTTGATGAGTTGGCTGCGCAATTTTATTTTTATATCAACTCCTGTGAATGCCATTGGATGCGGAGTGCTAATTATTCTGTGTGAAATAATAAACGTCGCCATAGGATAGTAACAATTAATTTTGAACTACACTACATGGCATACTTCTTGACGATAGGCATACTTCATCATATTCCACATAAGCAATTGGAGCTTGTGTGACGAGGTGGAAGATTTACCATACGAGCAAGAGGCTTGTATGGCGATGACAATATACTACAGGTTGAACTGATGACTGATATGGACTATAAAAAATATAACGATAAATCGCCAGATTAATAAAAACCCCACATGGGTCTGGAGTTGACAATAATCACGTCGCTCTAGTTATTAGATACGGCACATGGACTATTTATTTCCACACGAAAACGGGGTGACGAGAATTTATTCTCTGGAGTGATTATCTATACATGCTCCCCCGTAAACACCAGAATATATCACTATAAATATGTGGATGCTTTTTAGGATTTATTGGGTACCTAACACAGCCCAATAAATTTCCAAACCCCTCCCCGTACAAAGGAGGTTATGGCGAAATTTTTCGAAATATTAAGGCGTTAGTGAAATATTTGAAGTGGAAACGAAGTTGAAAATATAGAATGAACTATAGTCGGAAATATAGAATGAACTATAGTTGGAATTATAGAATGAACTATATTTATATATATAAATATAAATATAATTAAAAGGAATCGAAGCCGTGCAGTTCGTGTTTCGGAATCGTAATTTGAAACGATTAGTACGAGAAATCCGACCATCGGATTTTCCCGAAACCGCAACCGCTGGGTTCGCCTTGGAAATATCTTCCCAGCGGCACCAACCTTGTAAAAATCCAACGGTTGGATTGTCCGGAATGTTTAATTTAAATCTGAAGAAAAACAGCGCCAGAATCATTTATATTTATATATAAATGTAAATATAATTAAATTAAATCGAATAACGATGCTGCAGTTCGAATTTTGAAACAGTAACTTCAAACGACTAGTGTGGGAGATCCGACCGTCGGATTTTCACGAAACTGGAACCGCTGGGTTCACTTTGGGAATATCTTCCCACTGATATAGACTTTGTAGAAATCCAACGGTTAGATTTTCCGATATGTATAAAACAAATTAGGGGAAAAACAGCGCCAGTGCCACGGCACGACCTGAAACGTCGTTTAATTAAATATGGCCATTTTTAAATAAATAAAAATGGCGAAAAATCATTATAAAATATTATAAGCAACATAGATTGCAAATAAACCAATTGGGCGTGAATTGTTTGATATTTGATGGTTGTATGTGTTTGACACGAAAATAATACTAAAGAACTGAAAGATGGATGTCGAATAATATAACCATAGAAAGAATCGATTTAAATTCTAATGACGTGAATTATTTGAAAAGGCCGAGCTAACCCTCATTTCAAATAATTTGTCGAGCGATTCGAATTGGAAAATGAAAAGACGATTCAAGACCGACGATCTTCGTATCGGTTGGATGGGCGCTACTGAGGTTACTGACCGGAGTAGCTACCGGAAAGGGACGGAAGTAGTAGCCGTCTAAACGTATGTGTTGATTGGACGGATATACGAGTAATTTGAGGCCTCCGGTTTCGTTCAGACCCAGAGCGGACTTGTAAATGGACTGTGTGTCCGACATTGGATTTGGTTCTATACTGATTGATCTTTGTTAAATATATTTCTGTTTGGCGGCGGAGAATTTATTCTTTTGCTTAACGCCCTTCTCTGAGACGTACGAGCTCAGGGGTTATATATTGATGGAAATCAATCGTATGGAGTGGACTGCCTATGTGGCATGCCAAGATGCTGTGATCAAGGCTTCTGTTGCAAAGCAAAGACTTGTGGAAGATGATCAAAGCACGGTCTACGTGGCCTAGCTTTGTGTATTTCGTAGATTCGCGAGCCTCACACCTCGGTATGAGTTAAAAACGGGATACGGACCACTGGGAGAGCACGACGTTTCTTTCTAGCTATGGTGGTGTCAGTGACTTACCAGCCCTGACATTTATATCTATTTTTCACCTATGTGGTTGTTGGAATGCGAGGCGCCTCGATTATAGGTCTGTAAGGACCGGGAAACGTGTGTTCAGGCATAATTAATCCTCAAACGTAAGAGAGGACCGGCCCAGCCGAATCCAGGGTTGCCCAGAGTGCGTAGTCCTGAGGCATTTGCTAGAATGTCTCGAAGCGGAAAGGAGCTTGCCCCTTGCCTTGACTCATGACGGAAATCCAATTTCCAATACGAAATAACGGACTTGATTGTAGAACTAGTATGGCGACATAGTATATGGTAGCTATGTCGCCTATGATTGATATTTATGATGCTATTCGTTTTTGAAACATATATGCACTAGCAATAATATCAAATGATTTTGCTTTATACGTATTAAGCATATTTGGCCATTATAAGGGAAAACTCTATCCTCCGGCTTGCGTTGCATTGTATGATGGGACTTGAGTCTTATAATGGCTTCATTCTTTTTAAAAGCATTGCATTGTTTTAAAAGAATTTACTTTGTTTTAAATGCACTAGCAATCACTGGAGTAAACCCATTCCGCGAAAGTGGCGTGGTCCTATGATTTGCTGATTACTGTTGTTTAAACTGTTAAATAGATTCCTCATACCAGTCCCCATGACTGACTCGTTGTTTGTTTCACTTTGCAAACGCGGGTGCCCTTATTTTCACACGGGCAGCCTAGTTCACAGGTGACAGGTTGTTTTTGGCTCTGCACTGTTGCATAGAGTGCATTTTGGCTCATGGCGAGGCTGACTTCACAGAGACGACTTCGACATTTTCCGCCATTATTGTACTTATATTATGATTCCGCCACGGGCGATGCAGACTGCGTTACTTTCAGTACTTCTTATTGTATGTATATGTACCGCCTTCGGCGATGTAGACTGATACCCTTATTATGTCTCACTGCATGTATATATTCCGCCTCTGGCGATGATGACTGATCACTTCCCTTTATTTACTAAGTTATATCCTACGCTATGCTATTCTGATGTTATTACATGTTGTGATTCCGCTGTCATACTCATGTAAAAATATTCTATTTATTGTTTCTGCTATTATCTGTACTCTGCTATGATGTTTAATGTGTTATATTCCAATGATTATCCTTAATACCGCCCCTCGAATTTTGGGATCGTCACAGTTGGTATCAGAGCTTTGGTTAACCTTAGTTCCGGGATCTAACACATTAAACACCTCGTCAGAAAAGAATCAGTAGTGTTCTAATGCGAGTAGCTCATTAGAGATAGGATTAGCAATGTCCTAGAATAAGCTAAGCAGATTAGCAAAACAATTTGATCAGTACATCATTTCCTTTCCTTATATTCCCATGCTTTATCATATATGAAAATTATCAAATCTGTGAGCTTGACTCTTTTCTTGCTTGTACAGTATCCTCGTTGATGGCTACACAAGCAGCAGCAGCTAGAGGAGGCCGTGGAGGCCGAGCAGGAGCAGCAGGAGGACGGGGGAATATCCCCGTAGTTGTGGAAGGCCCTATTGTTCAGCCACCAGCACCCGAGGACTTTGAGCTAGACAAAGTAGCGAAGAGGTATAGGAACCTTGGGGGAAAACCCTTTACTGGCACTGGTACAGTGACCGAGGCTATAGCTTGGTTGAAGACCTGTGAGAAAATCTTTGAAGGCATGGGTATGGGAACCAACAACAAAGCACGACTAGGTATTTGGCTCCTACAGGAGGAAGCAGAGCTGTGGTGGGATGCCATTACCTCAGAGGATGCAGCAGGTACTGTCAGAACCTGGGAGCAATTCAAAACTATGTTCAATGAGAATTTTGTACCTGAACAGGCTCTAGAGAGGATGCGAGAGCAGTTTGCTAATCTCCAGCAAGGGGATCTCTCTATCCAGGATTACCTGAATAAGTTCACCCAGTTGTCGCGCTATGCTCCAGAGCTTATTATGACTAACAAAGCAAAGAACAAGAGATTCATATTTGGGCTAAAGCGCAAGTACCATGACAGAGCTATGAGCAACATCAAACTCTCCTTCTCAGAATTGGTAGAAATGGCCTGCAATTATGAAGATATGGATGAAAGGCACGCCAGCCAAGACCGTGCTAAAAGCCAAGCTGGAAATAAGCGCAAGGCTTCAGCAGATCAACCCGAGTCTAGCATTACAGCGGCCGCTACTCAGAAACCTGGAAAGATCCCGAAAGGAAATTGCTACAACTGCGGGAAGCCAGGTCATTTTTCTAATGTATGCAAAGCCCTAAGGAAACCAAAGGCAAATGACTCAGCCGAATGCTACAACTGCCATAAGAAGGGGCACTATAGCAGGAACTGTCCTCTGAAGCAGAATGCACAAGTGGCTCATGTGTATGACGGGGGGCCCCGCCAGCTACCACCGATGGATCAGGTAAACCCGACGTCTTGGGAGGTACCCTTACCATTAAAAATATTCCTGTTTCGGTACTTTTTGATACTGGTGCATCACGTAGCTTCATTTCTGGTAATATTGTTCATAAGTTAAAATTGAAACAAAGAAAACTTAAGGAACCAATTAGAGTTCGAAGCCCGATAGGAGTTTCTGTTAGTCTCAGCTCATACTGCAGAGTGCCTATCTCTTATTCACGTTACAAGTTTCCCATCCACTTAATCATTATGGATTTGTCAGAATTTGATGTTATTCTCGGTTTGGAATGGTTGACGAAATATAAGGCCGAAGTTAGATGTGCCGAGAAAATCGTTAAAGTCGAAATGAAGCTTGGGCCTATATATATACCATGCCACGGTTCAGAAATTAATAGAACAGAATTTTGGTCTTCTTTAGAAGTTACTCCCCCTTCACTAGAAAAGATACCGGTCGTTAAAAACTATGCGGATGTGTTTGAAGAAGTAGAAAACTTACCGCCGCAAAGAGAAATTGAATTTAGGATAGATCTAATTCCTAACGCCCGACCAGTAGTACATCCAATTAGAAGAATGGCCCCGAAAGAAAAAGAAGAGTTGGGTAGTCAAACCAGAGAATTGCTTTGGAAAGGTCTGATTAGACCGAGCTTTTCAGCTTGGGGAGCAGCAGTAGTATTTGTCCCGAAATCAGACGGTACGCTAAGACTTTGTGTGGATTACCGAGATCTCAATAAACAGACACTGAAGAACAAATATCCCTTGCCCCGAATAGACGATCTGTTAAATCAATTAAATGGAGCAACAGTATTCTCCAGAATGGACCTAGCTACAGGTTTCCACCAATTACGTATAGCTGAAGACTGTGTTCCTTTGACAGCCTTCAGGGGTCCCGATTTATTCTACGAATGGTTAGTAATGCCATTCGGCTTGTGTAACGCTCCGGCATACTTCGTTGATCTTATGAACAGAGTGTTCCGTGGTGTGTTGAATAAATTTGTTCTGGTCTTCATCGATGACATTTTAATCTACTCCAAGTCGGAAGACGAACATGCAAAATATTTAGAACAAGTGTTGAAAATTCTAAGGAGAAATGTCTTAAGAGCTAAATTTTCTAAGTGTGTCTTCTGGCAGGATGAAGTTAAGTTCCTAGGCCATGTCGTATCGAAAGAAGGGATTGCTGTAGATCCAACCAAAATTACAGCAATTCAGAACTGGAAACAATCTACTACCCCCATAGAAGTTCGAAGTTTTCTTGGATTGACTAGTTACTATCGAAAATTCGTTCAGGATTTTTCAAAGATATCTGGTGTTTTGACAAAGCTTACAAAGAAGCATGAGAAATTCAAATGGACTCCCGAATGTGAAGAAGCTTTCCAGGAGCTGAAACTGAAGTTGACAACCGCTCCAGTATTGACAATTATAGAAGGCAACCAAGACTTGACTGTATGGACAGACGCTTCTATTAGAGGGCTAGGCGCAGTATTAATGCAAAAAGGCCAAGTGGTCGCTTATGCCAGCCGTCAGCTGAAGCCGCATGAAAGAAACTATGCAACTCATGATCTTGAGTTATTAGCTATCGTGTTTGCTTTAAGAATCTGGAGGCATTATTTACTGGGCAAGAAGTTCGAACTATTTACCGACCATCAATCCTTGAAGCATCTTTTCACTCAGAAAGATCTAAATTTGAGACAACAGTGTTGGTTAAAATTCCTTGCGGCATATGATCTTGAAATTCTATACACTCCAGGGAAAGCCAATGTTGTAGCCGATGCGCTCAGCAGAAAGAATGAAATCATCGCCAGTTTTGTCATCACGTCTTCATTAATAGACAGGATCTCGACCCTTCAGAAAGACGATGAATTTATTCAAAGAGTCAGTCAGAGAGTCAAAGGAGGTGAATCCACAAGTTTCCGACTTGATGACAAAGGAGTTCTTAGATTGAAGGGCAGAATTTGCATCCCAAATCTTCCAGAGCTCAGAAGAGAAATACTTGATGAGTGCCACAAGTCCAAACTAAGTATCCATCCCGGTGTGAGCAAGATGTATAACGATATCAAATGCACATTCTGGTGGAGGTCAATGAAAAGAGATATTTCATTATATGTCAGTAGATGCTCCACTTGTCAGCTAGTTAAGAGCGATCAGCAGAAATTAGCTGGTCTATTACAACCATTAGAAATTCCAGGATGGAAGTGGGAACAAATTTCGATGGACTTCATTGATGGCTTGCCTTGAACTAAGAAAGGAAACGACAGTATATGGGTACTCGTAGATCGCTTCACGAAGACTTCCCATTTCATACCTGTCCGATCTAACAGAACGGCTCAAAGTTTAGCACAGATTTACTTCAAAGAAATTGTCAAACTACATGGAGTGCCACTCAATATAGTCAGTGATAGAGATCCCCTGTTTACTAGCAAATTCTGGGAAGCATTCCAGACAAAATTGGGATCCAAATTGAATCTAAGCACCTCTTATCACCCTCAGACAGATGGCCAAACTGAGCGGGTGAATAGAATTCTAGAAGATTTACTGCGAGCTTGCGTTATCGATTTTGGAGGCTCATGGGAAGATCACTTACATTTAGCCGAATTCTCTTACAACAATAGCTATCAAGCAAGTTTGGGAATGTCCCCATTTGAAGCATTATACGGTAGACCGTGCAGATCTCCCGCATGTTGGGTAGAACCTGGCAACAGACTTGTGTTAGGGCCCGATATGATCCAAGAAGCATCGGATAAAGTCGACTTTATTAAGAAGAGATTGAAAACCGCGCAGAGCCGACAGAAAAGTTATGCTGATGCGAGAAGAAGGGATATATCGTTTGCCGTTGGCGATTATGTTTATCTAAGAGTTTCTCCAATGCGAGGAGTAATCAGATTTGGCAAGACTGGGAAGTTGGCACCGAGATTTATCAGTCCCTTTCCTATACTTGAACGGAATGGAACTCTTGCATATAGGGTTTCATTACCTGATTGGTTGCCTGGTGTACATGATGTGTTCCACGTGTCTCAACTCAGAAAACATGTTCATGATCCAGATCTTGTTGTGGAAGAAGCAGCGCAACAGGATATCGACATAACTCCAGAATTAGCACTCAGAAGAGAGCCATTAAAGATAGTTGGCAAAGAAACTAGAGAGCTAAGGAGGAAAAAGATTCATCTAGTCAAAGTGCAGTGGAGTAGTGATCCTAGAGACTGTACTTGGGAGACTGAGGAAAGCATTAAACAAGCCTATCCCAAATGCATAGTGGACATCTCTGACTAACTCCGGTGCAAGGTACCTTTACAATACTTTGCATTTACATTTTGTTTCCTACTTAGCTGTTATTTCCTTTTCGAGGACGAAAAGTTTTAAGTGGGGGAGATTGTAATAACCCGGAAAATGTGAACCAATTTAAAATTTTTAAAATTGGTTATTACCAAAGAATTTGAATAGTTGAAATAGCATATTTCAATAAAATATAGAATTGGGTATAGTATTGCCGTTTGAAATTTTGAATACAAACTTTGTCCGACTGTACCGGGTGGAAAATATAACGGATTTTAGCGAAACTGAAAATATTTAAATCTGTTTATGAATACCTTTCTAACGAATCTGAAAAATCGAAATTTCATAACGGGAATCAAAAGTTATGGCCAAATAAATTTTCAGAAAGGTCGCCATATAGCACATATAGCCCTTGAAAATTGATATTTTGCATACGACCTCGGAATTCGACGAAACCACTTTTGTTGGTTCCAAGATGTCAATAATTGCTAAGTTTCAAATTTCATAATTTTTGAAGCTAGTATGTGAGCGGGGCAAAAGAAAATGTGATTGGTCAATTTCTGTTAAAATGGGTCGACCTAAAAATGGCCGTTTTTCAAACGAGCTCAGAATTCGACGAAACTGGTTTTGTTAGGACCGTATCGTCAAAACAAAGCTAGGTTTATTTTTCTGGAATTTTTCGATTCAGTTTGTGGCCCTAGCAAATTGAAATGTACGCTCAAATTAAATATTGAATGTTTTATATTTTAATTTGAAAAATAACTGACTGTAACAGTCGAATTGGCCAACGAAACATATCCCATTGTGTCCGGAATGGGGGTATTTAGCTAGGGGCGACAGTCATTGGGTTTGATTTCGAGTCCGTTTGTGAAAACACTATTTAAAATTTCCTATATAGCTCCGACCAATAGGAATTTTTCTTTTATAAAAAAAATAAAAATCGAAAAAAACCCTAGCCGCCAGCGATTTGAACGACGCACGAAGCTCGAAGCTTCCCATCAATTTTGCCGCTGCCACAGCCAGTTTCGCCGCCTCCTCCAGTTGAGGATTTTGATCGCCTCCGCCTCCTCTTTAAATCCGACCAAGCCTCGCCTCAAACCATCGACTGTACGCGTCGAATTTCGAGGAGGAAGTTGCCCCCTTTGGAGCGCCGCCGCGACTCACAGGAGCCACCGAGTTCATCGCCACCACCGTCGATCGGAAGGTGGTTCGTAGCCCTTCGACGCCGTGTAGACTGATCAGAGCAACAAGGTACGATTTTGATTTAAAATCAAAACATAGTTTTGAAGCTTTGTAAACCCTTCTGATTTAAATTTCTGAAATGAAAATAACACTTTTAAGTGTTGCAAAACTTTGAAAAATCATATCTTTTTAGTGTGTTAACGAAATTCGATGAAACAGGAGACACCGTGACCGCAAGGAGGCTCTCTACATTCTAGAAGAAGCCGCGGATTTTTCTGATCTTCCTACGATTTTTAGCACTGCAATAACCAATGTGAGGAATCTAAACTATTTGTGTGAATGAAATCGCGTTGTATAAATTATATAAGCGAAGTGTAAATTATATACGCATTGTATACCTCATGTACATGTGTTGTATAAGTTATATTAGCGATGTATAAATTATACAAGCGTTGAATGAAACATATGTGCTTTGAATTGTGATGAAATGCAAGTGAATTATTATATATATATATATATATGTATGTATATATATATACTCCCCTCGTCCACAGACCATGGACGATATTTATTGCTTGTAATTGACGTGATATTGTATGGTATGATGAATGGTTGGAAATAATTGTTTGTGGTTGATATGATGGTTGAAAAATACCTTTGTGGTTGAAAAATACCCTCTTGTGGTTGAAACAAATTAGAATAGGATTGTGGAATTGAAAACAAAACATGTCGCCTGCGTGCGAACTAGATGCATGATCCCCATTGTCAAAAACCATGAGGTTTTAAGGTAGAGCGAGGAGCCGTACTAGGGACGGTCCCGGTTTTAACTACCCTGTCGTTATGCTGCCGAAATTTTCTGAAATATTCATGTGTTAGAATAATTTTCGTTCGTTGAAATAAATTACATATGTTGTAGCGAATATTCATGTGTTGAGTTGCAATTCAATCGTTGAGTTGAAATTCATGTGTTGAATATTATTTGAATTTAAACAAATAGCTTTAGCGATAAAAATCACATTTTTATATATATACAAACTATATCGAATATTCATGTGTTGAGTTGCAATTCATTCGTTGAGTTGAAATTCATGTGTTGAATATTATTTGAATTTAAACAAATAGCTTTAGCGATAAAATCACATTTTTATATATATACAAACTATATCGAATATTCATGTGTTGAGTTGCAATTCATTCGTTAAGTTGAAATTCATGTGTTGAATATTATTTGAATTTAAACAAATAGCTTTAGCGATAAAAATCACATTTTTATATATATACAAACTATATCGAATATTCATGTGTTGAGTTGCAATTCATTCGTTGAGTTGAAATTCATGTGTTGAATATTATTTGAATTTAAACAAATATCTTTAGCGATAAAAATCACATTTTTATATATATACAAACTATATAGAATACTCATGTGTTGAGTTGCAATTCATTCGTTGAGTTGAAATTCATGTGTTGAATATTATTTGAATTTAAACAAATAGCTTTAGCGATAAAAATCACATTTTTATATATATACAAACTATAGAGAATATGAAGTGTTAAAAACATTCACGTATTGAATAAATATTTTTTACGATAAAAATATTTCTTTTATCATGTATACGCTTTGATAAAAATACACACGTGTTGAAATAAATAATAGTTTGCTAGAAATATTTTTATTAGCTTTGTTCTGCATATATATACATGTGTTGAACAGGAAAAATGGATTAGCTGTAGAGTAAAGAAATTATTTGCGTGCCCGACAAATAGGTAAACCTTGATGAGTTGGCTACGCAATTTTATTTTTATATCAACTCCTGTGAATGCCATTGGATGCGGAGTGCTGGTTATTCTGTGTGAAATAATAAACGTCGCCATAGGATAGTAACAATTAATTTTGAACTACACTACATGGCATACTTCTTGACGATAGGCATACTTCATCATATTCCACATAAGCAATTGGAGCTTGTGTGACGAGGTGGAAGATTTACCATACGAGCAAGAGGCTTGTATGGCGATGACTATATACTACAGGTTGAACTGATGACTGATATGGACTATAGAAAATATAACGATAAATCGCCAGATTAATAAAAACCCCACACGGGTCTGGAGTTGACAATAATCACGTCGCTCTAGTTATTAGATACGGCACATGGACTATTTATTTCCACACGGAAACGGGGTGACGAGAATTTATTCTCTGGAGTGATTATCTATACATGCTCCCCCGTAAACACCAGAATATATCACTATAAATATGTGGATGCTTTTTAGGATTTATTGGGTACCTAACACAGCCCAATAAATTTCCAAACCCCTCCCCGTACAAAGGAGGTTATGGCGAAATTTTTCGAAATATTAAGGCGTTAGTGAAATATTTGAAGTGGAAACGAAGTTGAAAATATAGAATGAACTATAGTTGGAAATATAGAATGAACTATAGTTGGAATTATAGAATGAGCTATATTTATATATATATATATAAATATAATTAAAAGGAATCGAAGTCGTGCAGTTCGTGTTTCGGAATCGTAATTTGAAACGATTAGTACGAGAAATCCGACCATCGGATTTTCCCGAAACCGCAACTGCTGGGTTCACCTTGGAAATATCTTCCCAACGGCACCAACCTTGTAAAAATCCAACGGTTGGATTGTCCGGAATGTTTAATTTAAATCTAAAGAAAAACAGTGCCAGAATCCTTTATATTTATATATAAATATAAATATAATTAAATTAAATCGAATAACGACGCTGCAGTTCGAATTTTGAAACCGTAACTTCAAACGACTATTGTGGGAGATCCGACCGTCGGATTTTCACGAAACTGGAACCGCTGGGTTCGCTTTGGGAATATCTTCCCACTGATATTGACTTTGTAGAAATCCAACGGTTAGATTTTCCGATATGTGTAAAACAAATTAGGGGAAAAACAGCGCTAGTGCCACGACACGACATGAAACGTCGTTTAATTAAATATGGCCATTTTTAAATAAATAAAAATGGCAAAAAATCGTTATAAAATATTATAAGCAACATAGATTGCAAATAAACCAATTGGGCTTGAATTGTTTGATATTTGATGGTTGTATGTGTTTGACACGAAAATAATACTAAAGTACTGAAAGATGAATGTCGAATAATATAACCATAGAAAGAATCGATTTAAATTCTAATGACGTGAATTATTTGAAAAGGCCGAGCTAACCCTCATTTCAAATAATTTGTCGAGCGATTCGAATTGGAAAATGAAAAGATGATTCAAGACCGACGATCTTCGTATCGGTTGGATGGGCGCTACTGAGGTTCCTGACCGGAGTAGCTACCGGAAAGGGACGGAAGTAGTAGCCGTCTAAATGTATGTGTTGATTGGATGGATATACGAGGAATTTGACGCCTCCGGTTTCGTTCAGACCCAGAGCGGACTTGTAAATGGACTGTGTGTCTGACATTGGATTTTGTTCTATAATGATTGATCTCTGTTAAATATATTTCTGTTTGGCGACGGAGAATTTATTCTTTTGCTTAACGCCCTTCTCTGAGACGTACGAGCTCAGGGGATATATATTGATGGAAATCAATCGTATGGAGTGGACTGCCTATGTGGCATGCCAAGATGTTGTGATCAAGGCTTCTGTTGCAAAGCAAAGTCTTGTGGAAAATGATCAAAACACGGTCTACGTGGCCTAGCTTTGTGTATTTCGTAGATTCGCGAGCCTCACACCTCGGTATGAGTTAAAAACGGGATACGGACCGCTGGGAGAGCCCGACGTTTCTTTCTATCTATGGTGGTGCCAGTGACTTACCAGCCCTGACATTTATATCTATTTTTCACCTATGTGGTTGTTGGAATGCGAGGCGCCTCGATTATAGGTCTGTAAGGACCGGGAAACGTGTGTTCAGGCATAATTAATCCTCAAACGTAAGAGAGGACCGGCCCAGCCGAATCCAGGGTTGCCCAGAGTGCGTAGTCCTGAGGCATTTGCTAGAATGTCTTGAAGCGGAGAGGAGCTTGCCCCTTGCCTCGACTCATGACGGAAATCCAATTTCCAATACGAAATAACGGACTTGATTGTAGAACTAGTATGGCGACATAGTATATGGTAGCTATGCCGCCTATGATTGATATTTATGATGCTATTCGTTTTTGAAACATATATGCACTAGCAATAATATCAAATGATTTTGCTTTATACGTATTAAGCATATTTGGCCATTATAAGGGAAAACTCTATCCTCCGGCTTGCGTTGCATTGTATGATGGGACTTGAGTCTTATAATGGCTTCATTCTTTTTAAAAGCATTGCGTTGTTTTAAAAGAATTTACTTTGTTTTAAATGCACTAGCAATCACTGGAGTAAACCCGTTCCGCGAAAGTGGCGTGGTCCTATGATTTGCTTATTACTGTTGTTTAAATTGTTAAATAGATTTCTCATACTAGTCCCCATGACTGACTCGTTGTTTGTTTCACTTTGCAAACGTGGGTGCCCTTATTTTCACACGGGCAGCCTAGTTCACAGGTGACAGGTTGTTTTTGGCTCTGCACTGTTGCATAGAGTGCATTTTGGCTCATGGCGAGGCTGACTTCACAGAGACGACTTCGACATTTTCCGCCATTATTGTATTTATATTATGATTCCGCCACGGGCGATGCAGACTGCTTTACTTTCAGTACTTCTTATTGTATGTATATGTACCGCCTTTGGCGATGTAGACTGATACCCTTATTATGTCTCACTGCATGTATATATTTCGCCTCGGGCGATGATGACTGATCACTTCCCTTTATTTACTAAGTTATATCCTACGCTATGCTATTCTGATGTTATTACATGTTGTGATTCCGCTGTCATACTCATGTAAAAATATTCTATTTGTTGTTTCTGCTATTATCTGTACTCTGCTATGATGTTTAATGTGTTATATTCCAATGATTATCCTTAATACCGCCCCTCGGATTTTGGGATCGTCACAATACATATAGTGAATTTGGTTTATTTAATGGGCACAACATAGTAGACGTACTGCACGAGTCATTTGAAAGCAATTTTTGTGAATTACTAGCTTCAAATGGAAAAATGAAATGAAAAGTTAAAATTACACGTAATAACATTGAAGCTGGTATATTAGTTGATTCACAGTAATGACCATGAAGTTTGTTGAAATTTGTTGTCATGTTTAAAAGTGGATAAGTAAAGTAGGTGCGTTAATAAATTTCAATTCTATCTAATTAAAAGATGTTATGATGATTCTGCATTACTCTCTTTAAAAAAACGATAGTAATAATAATAATGAAAACACAAAGAGTATTCAATATTGCTAGTAAATTTGGTGTCGATGTGCACCCCCATTGTGCTCTGTCCCACTCTCACGTTGGGTTGCCAATGAATACCCGAAAAATCCGATATCCGTCTAAATCTGTATCCAAAAGTATGAAAAATATCCTTTATTCGGCATTATTTGAAAAGCAGATATGGATATCCGATATCCGGAAAGCTTTTCAGATAAGTATATGGTTAAAGTGGTATCCGTATCCGAAAAATATCCGTTCGACTAACTGATGTAATATATATGACTCGAAACAGAAAAATGGAATTAATAATTATTTTGTAACTATTGGATGTTATCATGATATAAATTTTTGTCCATTTTAGTGAAAATGGTAATTTTAGTGTTTAATTTTGGAATATTTTTTGATATGCTTATGGATATTATTATAAAACAGTGTTTCATCATCACATTTCTTTATTTCTTGGTTTTTTATAAACATTGGTATAAAATCATTTTATGTTGATCCAAACTTTTTTATTTATACTCTTCAATTTATTAATTACTGGTGGAGCGGATAAATTTTCGATATTCGTCTATATCCAGAAATTAAGCGGATTTGGATATCTGATATCCAAAAATTAAATGGATATGGATATCCAAAAATAATTTCGGATACGGATACGGATACGGATATGCCACTATCCATATCCAAAAGCATCTTTTTACATCCTTTCTCTCACGTAATCCTAAAAGTCAGTGCATGAATGGTATAACTTAGTCTCATTTTATTAGTTGGTCATCTAAGGATTACCGACCTATGTTGACATTGTCAAAGTCAGTCTTAACAATCCTCCAAGCTCTATTTTATTTTCAAAAACCAGAAAAGTCATGCATGGATGGTATACCTTCGTCCAAGAGTTAAGTGTATGTATAAAAGTATCATTAAATAAATAAATAAATAAATAAATAAGAGAGGGTAAAAGAACGATGTGACACCCCACGTCTGTTAATATCACTCTTTTTCAGAATGCATTAAGTTTTGTAACGTCCTGGATTTTTAACGATCATATAATTAATTTATTTAATGATTTAAATAGCGGTTTAGTAATTTAAATAACTTTAATTCAATAATTTTGGATAATTAATTAATAAAATAGTGAAATAATAAATTTAATTCCAAAATCAGTTCATTGGATCCGAAGTATTACGTTATTGCACGGTTTGCGATTTTATTTCCATTAGACATCGAATGAACTGAGAACATTGAACGCTATTTACGCAAATTACACTAATTATATATATATATATATACGGTCTAATACCTTCTGAAGTATGCACGTTAGCATATCCCACCCTTTCTTTTCAAAATTTGTAAAGCCTTACCTATACATATCCTTTCATATTGATATGCGTGAGTCATTAATCGTATCCAAAATATAAAATTAAAAAATGAAACAGCCTGGCTCTTTCTGTCTGGAAATGAAAACTCGCTCCTATTTCTTCTTCCAACGAGAAGCAGAACTAAATCCAACTAAATGAAATCCGCCTCCCATCTTATCAAACACAATTTGAAAATCTAACCTAACACTTTCAAAATCTATCAAAAACTGAAAGGCAGGAAAAATCTCTGAAAGAAAACCTTATGCAAAATCTAAATCACGTTATCAAATCTTAGTTACGTTTCAGTCAAAACCTATGGCTGATTTGTCTCGGTGAAAGTTTTTTCACACCGCAGTAACCTTACTCCGGTTTCGGTTTGTGAACCATTAATTTCAGTGGGGTCCACATGGACCCCCTGAAATCAATGGCTAAGAGGCCGCAGTAACGTTACTGCGGTGTGAACAAACTAGTTCTCGATTTATCTATGCATATATATATATATATATAAATCAGTGTAATTCCGTACATAATAAAGACAACTCAGAGAAAGAGAAAATATAATGTCGGCAGAATACATGATACATGAGTGAAAGAATTTGAAAGAAAACAAGTATATACCCTACGCAAAATCTTATCTGAATCTGCAAAAGTAAGGCAGTTGTTTGTTCTTTGACCGTGTGACTGCCTGATAGCGACACCTCACATTAAATTGCTTGCTATTCTCTACTTTTTCTTCTAGTTGAAGTAAGATTTAAAATACGACAACATATCTCGTATGAAAGCAACCTATCATATCTGATTGAAAAAACATTTCCAAGTGATCTTTGCACTGACCTATTAATAAAATAATAATATATACTAATAATAAAATGTGGGCAGCCTTGCTCTATTCACAGAATACATAAAAACCGTAGCCAACGGTGCTCCCTTCCTCTTCTATTATAAAATTTCGAGAATATTAAATATATATAATAGTTCCAATATCAAAGGAATTCAGCAGTTATTGGATCGAGTGATCCTCTTTTCGAACTGGCTTCAAATTTGTACTTAGTTGAAGTCCGATCAAATATTTCCTGAGTTCATGTTCTGCCGCAGCCTAGGAATGGCAACTAGAGGCTGTACGGTCAATACGTTAGGGGTTGTCTGAAGAACTTAGGAAGAGGCGAAGTTGGAGTAGCTATGTGGGGCGGTCCAACGTTCTGATACCTACGACGGTGACTGGGGATTGGCTCAAAACCGGAGCCGTGGACATCGCATTCTTGTAAGTTAAAAGTTTTAGCTAGGTCGGCATGATTGTCGTTGGTAAGGCTCAATCCGACAGAGCTGTAGAGGAGGAGTTTGACCCTCCGCTAAACTGCGTGGGATGGTGATCAGGCGATGGAAGTAGATGGAATGGTAATGGTCATGGACGAGGTAGGATGGCCTGATGTAGTGTTAATGGTGAATAACAGATTGCGGTTTGCTGTGAATGGATGGGGGATCATGGTGACACAAAGGGTTTGGCGAAGTGGGGTTGACACCTATTGGATGTGGTGAAGGATTGCAGGAGGGTGAAGCTAATGGTGGTTACGGTCTATGGTTTGGGAAGTGTGTCAGGGAATGACGGTGGAGTTTCTTGCTCTGACTACATTCAAATTTTTGGGTCATTGAGTAAGGTATGGAAGTGGGTAATACTCAGTAATTCAGCGTGATCCCTTTGATATATATGAGCATTTGTTTGGAGGTGAAGGATTTTGAGGTAGGAATTCCAGGATGCATAAGCAAAGAAAAGGTTATGGCTTAATAACATATTAAGGAGGAGAATTTGTTATTGTTAAATGGTAATTAAAGGTGCGATTTTATCTGGAAGTCAGTGGAGAGGTGAGATGAGTTTGTGAATAAGACAAATGTGGGATGTTGTTTGTTCAACAGGAAGGAGACGCTAGTTTCTCTGTTAGTAGCTGAGATGTGGAATTTAAAACGTTGGTGGGTTCACTATAATTTTGTGGAGATCGTTGTAGAATGTGAGCAATTGAGGTGGTGCAAACTATTGACAATGGGTGCGGTAATGGCGGCACAAGGAACGGGTTACGGGAGGCCTGGCAACACGAGTTCGTAGGTGGCAGTGGGCTTCGTCATTTTGGGTAGGAAGGTCGGTCGGTGACCGTGATGATGGAAAAGACGGGTTAGAACGAACATGAAGGTTCAAATTTTTCTTGGTGTTGCCGATATCTTGACTGGAAGAAATAGATTAACACGGTGGTTAATTAAGACAAACCTGGGATCAAATGAGGGTAATTTAAAGGAAATTATATTATTAGTGGAAGATTTAATTATATTATGTATATTTAAAATCATAATAAACATATATATATATATTTCATTTGTGAACAGAACTGGATAAAATAGGTGTTGTTGGGATCATAGCAACGAGAGGTACATTGTGGAGCTAATGGAGCTATTGGAACTTCATAATGAAATCAAACGTTTATTTGATTTTAAACGGGAATGAAAGAAGAATCGTCATCTGCGAACCAATGTGAGTAAGCTCACTAACTCCGACTCGTTTATATTTTTATATAAACGAGTTTTAAATTATTTGTAGAAACTTTATACTGTGTGATGGGTGTTTGGATGAATGGTTGATAAAATTGGTTGAATGGTTGATATAGATATATCATTGATTGATTATTAATTCTGTTTACTATGAAATTCATATTGATGTGAAATTAGTATTATTAAAGTGATTAACATCTGTGGATGCAGGGAAAAAGGTTGGAGGGATCCAACTGGATTCCTCAACATTTATATTATTGTTTTTATTTGATAATGATATATGATGTGTCATATAATCCATGATTTGATATGTTGTGTTTGATTTACCTGGGCCCTAGGAACTTGGTATTTTAGATACCGTAAAATATTTTTTGAATGTGGAAAAGGAAGTTGGGATATAAAAATGGAATTTATTTCCAAAATAGAAACAAATTTTCGAATAGAGTTGAAAATAGAAACCTGTACAAGTGCATAAATCAAGAAATTGTTTACAAATAAGAATATAAATTAAGTGAATTATTAATCATTGGATAAATTGGAATATAAGTTCGAATATGGATTTATATGGGAAAGTGAAAATCGGTTTTGAAACCAATATTTGAAATAGATTTGAACTTAGCAAATTATAAAGGAAATTATAAAAGAAGTTTTAAATGATTGGAATAAAAATGAAATGTATGAAATTTTTTGAGTAGAAGTTAAAAGTAAAATTTTGGGTTTAAGATATGTTTATAAGTATGAAATCATACTATATATAAAAGAAATATATTCATGATGTAAGTGAATGGTTTGAAGAAAATATTTTGCAAATGAAATATCTCTAAAGGAAATTTAGATTTGAAATATGAATCCAATTTGGAAATTTAGTGAAAAGGGAAATGGGTAATCATTTTAAAAGAAAACGATGAGTCTTAGCTCAAAATTCGGAATATAAAATAAAGTGTGATAACATTTTGTAGACTAGAATGGTTCTAAAGAAATTGGGTAATGGTTTGGAAAGGATAAATGCAAAAGCAAAATTGGGAATTTGAATTAACCTGAAATGGTAGATTAATTCCGAAGATTGGAATATAAATCGAATATATATTATTCGAGAGAGAGTTATTTATTGGAATTCGATTATATCGAATTTAGGGAAGTAGTTAATTTACTTTCCATTTGAATCAAATTTATTTATTTAATTAATTATTAATTTATTTAATTGAAATTAATAAGTACAAGTTATATTTTTATATACCAAATATTTGAAAACAACGATTATAACGCTACTGTTATAATAAATGTTTTGTAAATCTAAACAGTGATTTTAACGCTACTGTTACAATACATGTTCTGTAAAGCTAAACAGCGATTGTAACGCTACCGTTCAAATAAATCAAATATTTGGAAACAACGATTATAAGGCTACCATTATAATCAATGTTTTTCCGTAAAAGAAGTGTATTCTTAGATTGAATCCGAGAGTCGCGTAAGTAATGTTTTGGTTGAAGTTGTGAGTTTTGACTATTTCAAAGTCGAGAATGTTGTTCAATTAAGGTCGGAGAGTAATTATACCCCAACATGATTGACTTCATGATTGATGGAGGAATGGTTAAGGTTCGATAGCGAAGATGGGTTAGCAAGATGGTTAGTTAATAATTGATTACTGGTTCGAGTTATAATAACGATGTTTTTATAACGTCGGGTTAATTTAAAGGATTTTGAAATGTTTCCCCAAATAAAATGAGAGATACTTTCTATGCGTAGAAAATGAAATGAATTGGCCCACGAGAAATTAAGAAATGAAATATGGAAATATTTTCTGATATTAATAAGGTATATTTTCTGAATATAGAAAATAAGGATTCGTGAATATATATAAATGTTTTCTAACTGGAATAAGAGATATTTTCTCGAATAAATAAATTATGATATTGGAAATGTTTTTCCAAGAATCATAGAGGAAATCGAGCTTTAAAAAGGTACGAAAGATGGGAAATGGTAATTGGAAATGATAATATAATAAGGAATTGATTTAAAACGGGGCCAATGTTGTTTGATGATTGATCGATAGAATTCCCATTTGGAAATAGGATCGTTGGTTGTAAGGATGTTTCCTTTGATAGTTAAATCAGCGACTATCAAAGTTTTGGTTTTATTTTATACCTCCATTGTTGTTACGGAGAGACCGGGATCAGATTTAATATCTGAAAACCACTCCGTATTGGCATAAGCGTTACGAATCAACTTATGCCGAAGATAATTGAAGACGGAGTAAAGTGTAAGGGCTGTTCTGTTAATCCTAGGTAGAAATTGCACAAGATGGGTTGATAGAATGGTGCCTTTGGTTTGTCCAGTCCCAGGACAATGTATATGGATGAATGTCTGACGACGTGATATTCAAAGTAAATGGTGGCAAGATGTTCTGAAAAATAATCGTGACCTCAAGCCTCATCAACCAGGAAATGAAAGAAATCGGGCAGGCATCATGGCCAAGTGGGTCAGTCCCATTAACGGTATTATCCAGAGAAAATCCAGTTTCTTCTTATTCTTTTCGTTGTGGTATGCTTTCGGTAACGGTTGCTAATCACAACCTTTGGTGATAATATGCTCGATCCACTCAAGTTAAATAAGTGGTCAGCCATATGTGGCTGGGTTGCAAGATGTTCTTGTTGAATCCCAGTGTATCCCCTCTATAATACACTGATCGGAAGGTGATTCCATACCTTGTCATAGTTGGAAATCCATTCTCCAATAAGTCCCCTGCAGTTTTTGATTTAACATTATATATAGAGCGTGAGATGCAAGCATTCCGCTAGATTGCTATTTATTTGATTTAGACACTATTATAATATCATTGGATTTGATTTCAAAAATATTTTTGGTTATCGTAACGTAAAAACCATCCGTGTTTATGTGTGGATCAGTTTTAAGATTATCATTTCTTTCGAAAGGACTATGAAAGCTAAACAAATGGTTGGAGTTTACTCGCACCAGTCCCATGACTGACTAGAGTTTATTTTGTTTGTTTTCCCTAAACTCTTGGGTGCCCAAATTTGTACGGGAAGTCAACTAGTCGGGATATTATAGATTCACTTGGAGGATTTTGAAGCAGGAGGCTTCACCAAATAGTTATAGACTATCATATTTTTCTGTTGTGTACTATGTTGTATCTGGAAACAGGTGTTTATAACTGTTCTAGAAATAGTTGTTGTGCTCTGATGATGGTATATATTCACAGTTACTGATTTGTATTTCAAAGTTTATGTTATCTAATATATTTTATTCGTTCCGCTGTGAGTTTCTGATCTTCGTTTTCTTCTATTCTAATATTTCTTTCTTTTTATTTCTCATCCTCTAACTTCTTTCTAATAATGATTCGTATTTCTGTGCAATTTGGGTTGGACGTGTGATGTTATTAGTCAACTTAAAGAGTACGGAAATCCAGGCCATTACAAGTTTTGTGAAGCATTAAAGGTAAACAGAAACAGAAACATTACAAGACAGATATAAAATAGCAGCAGAATTTAAAACTTTTATTAAATAGAAAACATATTGCTTCAAAACATAGTTACATCATTAGTCTGAAATGCATAAAACCTAGTAACTTAAAACTTCCGTCTTGTACTAAAAAATCATCAGAGTACAATAAACATGAAAATAGCATAGTCCCCAAAACATAGCCATAGCGGAGAAGGTACGAAATCAAGTAGTACATCTAAGAAGCTCCGAGCAGAATGAAAGAAGAATCCTGATCAAGCCTGAGTATTCCCACCCTGAGAAACTAAAGGGGGAGGGGGTAAACGGAAGTGAAAGAAGAGGAAACAAAATCGGTCAGACATAAGTCTAGCGAGTCCAGTTACTTTTAGCATATAAATATGTAAAAGCATCATGACAGACATATAAACGGGGAAAGGGAGAAATACAACATATAATTAAGGCAAGTATGACAAGATAAACATGATAGAATAAATAGCGCTTCCCTAATAATTTTCTTTCACTACACCAATACTAGTATACTAGACAAGATGATCCCCAACAAGTACAAGATGGTAGACTTAGTTGTACTTCTAGTGAGAGGTTTTACCCTATACAATAATAGGCAGCCCAACTGAACATTCCAGTGTTACCCATAAGGATAATAACAGGCTCCTAAACAAGCGAGACTAGATGTACCCTAATCACTACCACAATAGATCGACTCCCTACTCCGTAGATACCCTGTGCTGGCCCCACAGTAGGATGTATCACTTCCTAAAGTGGTACTCCTTTATTTCCAAGATGTGCACAACCATATCTGCCGATGTCATGGCATCTTAGCCCCCCTAGTCCGGACCTATGCACACACATGACCCCGTCCGAATGCACCGCCCACACCGCCCCCTCTTTTGGATCTCTTATAATCAGCTTAGTAAGCGTTCCCCGACTCCGACCTAGTTCGGAGTACTCATTTGATACCTATATGTGTTACTGATTGAAATAGGTACCACACACAAGATGAAACAAGCTTCCCCCTAGGCTTGCATCCCCACTACAAGGATTTCCACATGTTATGCCTTCTAGAGTAACAAGATTGCACAACCCCAATAAGTTTAGTTTGTGGGCCTATATATATAAATATTACCCAGCACCCCAAGATATACTTAACCATCCCACTGTTTCAAGAAAGTTTACTTAACCTCTACCCAAGTTAACATGTTCATGTAATCCCTACATATTCAAACAAGTTACGTATTCAAGTTCATTACCATTCATTCATTTATGGTTATGATACGCTAGACCTTCCACATTAAGCGTACAACTTGTGGATATTGGATATGCCGAGCGATTCCGGGAAGACTTCTTCAACAAGTCAGACTTAACCTCGTGTCTTAGCACGTTACGTCTCACATTAGGTTCACCACTTGTGGTTGCTGGATATGTCGGTCGCTTCCGAGCAGACTTCTACCACAAGTGTAATCTAACCTCATCACTAAGCACGGTTACAATTTCTAATTACTTGGCATATTTATTCTTTAACAATTATCCCTATTTCATTATAGGTTTTCATGCCCCTTTCACAAGTCAGCATTATGTACCATATGCCCCAAATTAAGGTCTTTAATCACAGTTTGGTTTATGCTTAAATCCATATTCATGTATTCAATTCAGGTTATGCCCAAATATCCCAATACAAGTTATGCCCCAATTTTGACGTTTACCCCTCGTTCCCAATTTCACGTGTTCGCATATTTCAACAGTATGCCTAGGCTCGAAGGTAGCCTGGCTATAAAATAAAAAAAGGGAAAAGAAGAAGGAAAGATAATAGAAATAATCATAATAACAAGATAGGCATATGATGTTAGAAATATGCATAGCAACTGAATAAGCATATAGCGACAGAATTGGGCGTAATGACAAGATAGGCATGTAAGAACAGATTTGATGAACATGTGATAATAGAACTGATTAGGCTACCTAGCATAATAGGCATATCATGAATAGACATATGAGATCTAAATAGTAAATTAAATACACAAGTTATAACAGATCTGATATGATTCAAATATTCACAGGCTTAGATACAATTCATTGACATGTCAAGATAACTTTTAAGTGTTTATATCTAAAAATAGCGTAGACTCGTAAAGAATGGATCTAAGAACAAGGAATAAGATGTAGATGACGTAGCATAGATCTCTAAATTTGTCCAACTTTTGTTGTTGAAGAAAATAAGGCTAGATCAAACTAAGTTGGGGCAGCATCTCGTTGTCGCCATTGTTTTTGGATGAATAAAACAATGAGAATGAGGTATTATTTATAGTCATCAGCCAAAGAATTTAGACCAGAAATCAGTCCAAGTTCGGAGGCAGGGATCTGCCCAGATCTGTATGTGGGTCAACCCCCCCCCCTAGTGTGTCAACCCAGGGGTCGACACCCCGTTGATGGGGTCGACCTATGGGTCGACACTTATAGCTGGAAATTTCCTGCTCCTCTTCCGCTGTTTGATTTTGAATTTATTTGAATTCTGGATTTATTTTATTTATATATATTTCTCTTATGCGTATATAAACTTCAAACCATAATAACTTCTCCATACGATGTCCATTTTACGCAAACTCAGAGTTTATCCTAAGCAGAATTCAGAGACAAACGCAATGGCGCAGCCCATTTTGCTTAATTCCCAATATTTAATTAAGTATTCCTTAGTTTATAATCTTAATGTTTTATAAAATTACGGGGTGTTACAAATGAAATGAAAACATTATTGTTTCATCAATTTAAAATTGTTATACAGTTGGAAATATAAATATCACTTTGAAACTTTGACAATCAAATAAAAACCAACTTCATCGTTTTACTATGTTTTCAACTGATAATACTAGCAAGTTATAGTTGACTTGATTTTTATTCGAAATTTGTGGCTAAGTAAGAAACTTAGATTTCTAACTTTTGACTGAGCATGTGTATTAATGTTGTATCTATCCAAATAAACCGAGATCAAAAAATTTCATATTATCTTTCATTCACTGCATTATATTATGACATAATGGTATCAGCAGAAAGCCCTTACGAGGCACAACTCATCTTGCTAGGGACACCTAGGGTTTCAAAGGATTGTTGCATATTCTAAATACAGTTGTGTTTCCTACGAAAGTATGGCCAATAAACTTAGTTAGTTTTTATTTGAGTACAAATAAAAATTTTATGTAGAGGGGGGGGAGGGGTGGTATTTGATGAACATCAAATTGTGTAAAATTTTCACTAATTAATTTTACAATTTATTAC
The DNA here is from genome assembly GCA_030737875.1 of Allium sativum. Taxonomy (NCBI): domain Eukaryota; kingdom Viridiplantae; phylum Streptophyta; class Magnoliopsida; order Asparagales; family Amaryllidaceae; genus Allium; species Allium sativum. The sequence goes on from CM060926.1 coordinate 615,672,828, forward strand.
TCATAAAATAGTACTACTCGATCTTTTGGTCTTGTTCTTGAAGAATGGACTTTAAAGTAATAGTTCAAGTTCATGGCTCTATTGAAATGTAGTACAATATCGAGTTATACAAAAAACAATCATAGCTCAACTAATTTGAAGATGTGCATTCTATTAAGAGGCCAACACAAGAAAATTCTAGAATATACTAGAGAAAGAAGCTTTTAGAAGAATATGGAACATGCTATATCAAGAAGCATATAAGAGAAAGTCAAAAGTTTCTAGTATGTGCTAGATCAAGAAGCTCGTAAAAATATGAAGAAATGAATTTCCAGAATAATAAATAATGAGAATATAAAAGAACAATGGATCAATTTTTTTAGGGATTTCCTCATTTAATATCCAGATCTAAGGAGTACTATAAATACTCCTATTAGCATTAGTTCAGATCTTCTTAGGCATCAACTTCTCTTTTATTTTCTTATTTTAGTTTCATGTAATCAACTTTTTTTTATGCAATAAAATCTTTATTTCATTTTCTGTTGAGTCCTCTATTATATTTCATTTAGTATCACTGTTATTTTTATTATCTTAATTTTATTTAAGATCAATTGGTTTGCCAAAAGGCCAATAGATCTCCTTGTTTTCTATTGCATTCTGATATAAATTTTCAGCATGAAAGCTTCTTTCTTTTATGATTACTCTCCAATTTTTTTATTCACTTCCTTCAAGCAATTTCTTGTTCTAATTTATTTAGTCCAGTTACTCAATTTATTCTATCTCGCATGGAATTCGGATTAACAATAGAAGTTGCACAATTCCCAGTGCACTCAAAATGTACTCGCATATTTTTTACAATAGAAACCGTGCGCATGTGGTAAAATAAAACGATTTTTACTCACAATGAGAATCATCGATCGGGTTGTATGTATTTGCTAGTGTATGTAAATGAAAGCATATACACACACTAGGCATTATTATCTTTAGAAGATCGGCCAAACTAGGTCTCAAGCAAATGCATATGGATGTGTGCTACATCTTTATTATTATTTATTTTATAGTTTCTATTTATGGACGATTATCATATGAGCGTTGCATATGGATGATGATTGTAGCTTGCATTTAGAACTATTAATTATCATTAGGATCTTTGCATACATTTGGATTCATGGTACAAACATATTTGCATAAAAAGGAGATCGACAAAATCAGTAGACTACCTAATTCTTAAATTAGTTAGGGACGTTTTATTTCACTATTTCATATTAGCATAATTTTCATTGGAAACTTTAAGAATAATGGATGCAATAGATGATTTTTGAGTGGATGGTTGTAAACTCCGGTTGTGATTGTTTATTACATTTCCTATCCTTGGAGATTATGGGACAAAGTCCTTTCAAGAAAGGAGAATGTAATAACCCATAAACTAAAGTAACAATAAAAAATAATTAAGTTGTTTTAATTGTATGAATCTGTCTATAGGATGGCCTGCATGGTAATTTTCTCGGAAATTTTCATCTACAACTTATCGAAATTTAAGTTCATATCAAGAAGTTATAGAAAAAAATTAAGGAAAGAAAAAAATGTGGTTTAGAATTAAAAAAAGTAACATGCCAGGTCAACCCAAACTGGCATAGATCCACACATAAGTGGACCCCTTTCAGACACAGGTTGACCTACGTTCCGGCCTGGATGTGAAAACGACCAAGTACGAGCCAATTTAATTTAAATCTAATTTTAGAGAAATCCTGAATGTTGACCTCTAAATCCAACAGTTAAATTTGAGTCTATGATGTGTCTGGACCATATCTAATCAGCTAGCCCTACCATCTGAGATCCCCTAACTCCATTATAAATATGACCCTAAGCCTAACTATTTCTCACACGTAAATCTTCTTTCTTTTAGGTTCCTTTAGCTTAAGGTAGAACCCTATACCTAAATATTTTCTAGGAGAGGGTTTTAATAAAAATTAGCAAACAAGCTAGGAGAGAGATTTAGGATGATTGCGGACTACTGCTATAGATGACAGGTGAGTGTTGGTAATTACTTAGATTTTGAAGTAATTAAAAAAATAGGGTTTTTAATAGTTGTAACTTTACTATTTTTCTTTCTATTTTAAGTTATTTTTCTATAAATTTATTCTCAATCTTTTTGTTTATAGTTGTTCAATTTTCTACACTTATTTATAATTTTTCTATAGTTGTTTATATCTTTTTTTAAATTATTAATAGGCCAATAAATGCTACTTTTAGAAAGTAATTTCAACCCGCTTTCTAACATGAAAAAATCACGTAATTCACGAATACGGATTAAAGGTTGACATAATGAATTTAAGAAAACAGTTGTAAAATCGGTAGATCTGTAATAAAAATAAATTGGACTGAAATATGCAAATCTTGGACATTTGCAAGTAAATTATGACATGCTTAATAATCGAAAAAAAAGAAAGATGAAAAGGTTTATTATGTTATCAGAAGTTGTCTTGGAAAGTTAGAAAATCATAATAAAATAAATGAAAAGAATTAAACCTACTATGATATTATAAACTAGCCTTGATAAAAGTAGGGTACCATAAAGACTTAAGTCAAGGACTAAGGCAATGTGATCTGGACTCGAGATTTTGGATTGGAACAATGAAAAAAACTTAGATCATGGGTCAAGTTTATATATTTAACCCAAACTAGGGATTGAATTTATAAATCAAACTCATATCAAAGACTGAATATGGAGTGAAACATAATAAGACTATTGTATGTTAGGGCTATTACCAGCTGCATTCCCATTCAGGTCAAGATTGATGACCTCAGATCTGGGATTGATATCGGGAAATGCTATGATGAAGTAGGTAAATAAATGGTCAAAAATTTAAGGTGATAGTTAGCGGGAACTGGCGATGACCGTGCATGCGGAATCGAAGATGCAAAATAATTCACTATTACGTCCATACGCTCAAATCATGCCTTTGTTGGAGGATCAACAGGTCGTGATTCATGTCGATATGGTTTCTCGACGGGCAGGTTCACGGTGGCATACTAGTATGCTAAGATGTGCAGAATACCAAACTAAGAGGTGGAGGAAAGATCGATCAATCTATAGTAATAAATTCAGCATAGATAATCAAACAATCAACTTAAACAAAGTCTTGTTATCTTAAAAATTATCTTTAGTTGCGCACGATCATATTTTCCTTATAGCACTAGAATTACTACTTAGTTTATTATCTTTAATTTTCTTTAACATGCTAGTAATTACCTTCACTCACCTGACTTTTTTCTGACTGCTCCTCTTTCTTCCTTTTCTCCCTCATTAAGCTCGTAAGATTGAGATTTATTGGTCCAGGCAACTTGGAGGTTCATTACTAGAGTTCTTATTTCATTTTAGATGTACCATTCTACTTTTTTATCTTCTTATTTTTTCATGGTTGTACTGATGTTTGTGAGGAGGATTATTTGGTTTCTTGATTTATTTATCTTGATTTATTTTGTGAGACGTATTTATTGCCAATCTTGTTTCATCAAATACTGCCTCAAATACATCATTGATGCCTCCTCTTGGAAAGTTAGGAAATGAAAACATCTCAAAACATCGATAACTAAAGCAGAATCCTTTGCTAATCTTATTTCATCAAATACTGCCTCAAATCCATTTTTCCATTATGAGACAACATCATTAGCATCACAAATTTTCTTGGGTACTCCTCGTGTCAGATCTCCTCCTTAAACGACAGCTCGAGGAAAATCCCCAAATATCATAACATCAATGTTAGTTTTCTTTTACAAGTCTCCCCACAAATCATCTAAATATGTCTACGTTATATCTACTAGAAAAATGCTTCCGGTTAGATTTAAAATACACGAGTATCCATGAATCAAGGAGATTCATTCATTCAGCAGGTTTGTACTCGCTCCTTTACGGTGCATCCAAAAAAATTGCTAGTTTCTAACATCATAATCATACATAACACGACTTAAAAGAAAAATCAGCATCTTCATTCAAAAGTCGAGAACCACAACCATCGTTTGATGGTTCGGTATTGACCACTTTCAATGGATCAGTACCAGTCCCAAAACATTGATAGACAATGATTTTGGGCATTTCATTGAGGTCTCAGCCTCTTTCTAACCATTTTCTTGTTTTTTCGCTCTTTATGTGCGCTCCGATGACGATGAGCTTTTAGATTTCAATTCAGAAGGAGTCAATTCCTTCATGCTTCTCCTACATTGATTCTTCAAATGGTTTGTAAATTCCCTCATTTTATAGCATGAATATAAGAGCTCACTACACCGAAAACGCTTTTAGCAGTGTTTGAAAAACGCTGTGATAAGATATTACAGCGTAGTCATAAAAACTGTATAGTAACATGCAGTCGTAGATCTGAAATATTCAACAGCCGAAAGAAAACGCTGTTAAAATTTATGTTTTATAGCGTTTTACCTAAGCTGTTAATACTTTATGTACAACGTTTACTATATGTTGTCAAAAATGCACACATTTAGAGTTGATCTTTCAATAGCCCATTAATTCTGTTACTACTTTATAACATCAATTATTATGTGTTGTAAAAAAGTTAACATTAGTTTTATCAGCATTTCTGTAACGTTGTGACTAATATCTGCACAACAATTTATGTTGTCGTAACATGCACAAGCTTCACGAATGAAGAACTTACAACACGTTTTAAACACTCTGGTACTAATTTTATAGCATTCATATCGTATTGAACCATTGGTACATTTGTAAACATCATTACCCTGAGCTGTAGTTTTATCATATTTCAACCGCCTCACACATGTAAATCAAACAAAAAAATATCATATAAAACACTAGTAATCACTTCCATTAGTTAAAGAACACGATACGTAAACATAATTTACATAGGTTCATAAACAAAAATGGCACTTATAAATTAAATTCGTACAACCTTAGATAAAGCCACAGTACCCAAAAACAAGTTTGCACTAAATATTAGACAAAACGTATGATCAAAGCCTTTTCATGTACTTACTACACAATGCCAAAATAAACTTCAAAAGCTTGAAGAGCACATCATCTTATGCATTTTTGCATTGACATTCTTCACCTACCGACAATGACGATATTTAGTGGTTAGTGATCAAATATAAATTTAAAATAACATATTTAACTTGTAACTACTACGAAATAATACTACGTGCAAAATAAATGAACTGTTGCATCAAAGCTAACTTGGCATTTAATCTAAAATTAATTTTATGTTGAAATTTACTGCATTTTGGAACATATCTTTTCTTTTTAGAAACAATATGAGTTTCAAAATGTGGCAAGTGAGGCTATGATGCAAAAGAAATGAGCATGTGCCAGTAGCTGCTAGCGAGAAATAATTGATAATATCATTTGCTTTGTGTTTATTAAGATATATATATATATATGTATGTATGTATATATACTGATTTCCACTCTACATGCATTATAAATATGATGCAGCATTAGCGGTAATGAGGTATAAATATGATGCAAAATTCTGGAACATGTGATTTCAGTACATCAAGCTTGCTGTTTGAAACAACAAGCTCGGGCTGGCAGTTTCAAACAGCAAGCCCGGGCTTGTAGAGCTTGTTGTTTCAAATAGCAAGCCCGGGCTTGCTATCTGAGACAGCAAGTTAGGGCTGGCTGTATTTTAGACTAAATAATTATTTCATAATTATATACCCCCACATACACAGCTAATCAACCATAAATAATCATATACACATGCTAGAACGAACATAACACACATTTATAAACTATTAAAAATTGGTTTTCACTTGCACCTAGTATATATATGTCCGTGCTTATTAATAAAATGGATAAGTGATATAGGCTATATACAAATCTATGCAGTTAAAGCCCTGCTAAAGCCCCGCAATATCCCCGTTATAGCCCGTAGCACCCTTCAACCGCTACGCTGTTTCGATTTAGTGCTGATGAATAGTAGATCCGCTTGTAGCCCCGCTATTTTCTGCTGCATCCGCTAAATCAATGCCTTTTACCATCCGCTTTAGCAATATTAATATATAAAGGTTGATTTAACTAATTCTCTCTTTAAAAAAATCAATAAAATTAGTGTAAAGAGCTAATTTTAAGGCATTAATTCCAATATATTCCGAAAATCTATTATAATCATCAAATCTAACGTATGTAACCACGATATTCTTAGATTCTACTATATACGATTAATTAATGTTAGTTTCTTCTACATATATAATGTGAAAATGATAATTAATTTCAAATACTTGGTTTCACATTTTATGAACATTTTTGCGTCTCCTCTATATCCCCGCTATTTCCTCGCTTAATCCCCGCTACACCTTTTTGCACCGCCACCGCTGTGGAACCGTTGAGCGCTTTAACTGCCCATATACAAATATATACTCACACATGTACAACTAAAATAGTTAAGTCTAAAATAGTAACCCAAAACACACTAAACAGACACAATAGTGTTTGTAAATACTTAAGAACACCGATAGGCAACCAAACAGACAAAATAATATCTCAAAACACACCAATGCAATGCTTAATAGCATGTAAAAACTAGAGAAGATAGGTCTAAATGATTGGTACCTAAGTCAGGTGAATGTAAACCTCTCACCAGAAAAATGCCTCTTCCCTCCTTACTCTTGAACGCACGTGGTTGAACATTCCATCAGCTACAACTGCATGATTCACCAGTTTTATATAAAATACATATCGAAAAATTACCATAATTTTAATTTTAGTGTCAAAATTGTCCATATTTGGACATGTTAATTTCTAGCTGGGTCATTAGGAATCTCAGAACCTGGTATTTTATAAAGCCAACGTTAGTTCATTTTATACTTTCTGATGTCTCATCCATATTTTAGAAAGTCTTACTTTAGATGTCTTTAGAATTAAATTACATTAGTAGATAAGTATTAAATTTGTAGTTATAGTTTTTGTCTTAAACATTTGGTAGTTATAAAAATTGGCAGCTAAAAACGTCATTATATTACATTCCAATTAAGTATTATTTTCTACAGAAACTAAAGCCATTGAAGCCGTGCTTTAGCTTTAAAACTAAAGCCACTGAGCAAAAGCTTCGATTTTAAACTGAAGCCACTTCAGTGCTTCATTTTGAAAACTAAAATCATTGAAGAAATGCTTTGGTTTTAATACAGAAGCCACCAAAGTGGTACTTCGATTTTAAACTGAAGCCATGCCTCAGTTATAAAAAATGAAGCTACTGAAGAAAAGCTTCAGTTTGAAAACTGAAGCCATACATGTTTAAAACTGTAGTCTTGTTTAAGTTTTAAAATGAATAGCTTTAGTTTTCAAACAGAAGTAGTGCACTTACTATTCTCAGGCATGTGACTTGGGATATGTGCATTCAATTACTTTTCAAAAGACGACGAAAACATTGTTTTCAATTTAAGTTAAAATCATATCCTATGTGGCTAGCAGAAAAATCATATCCCAGATGAAGGGATGGAAAAAATAGCGAGATATTATCTGAAGTTTATATCAAATGCTCTGATTTTTCCTGCTAAGTACCATGATAGAAATCCTAATCCAACAAAAGACCCTGCACAATTATGAAAAAAAATCAATCATTTTGGCAGAACATGCACTTTACTTGTAGTTTATATAACTTTACTTGAAGATTGTCCAGTAGGAAAGCTCTTGGTGCCCTTCCTTGATGTCGCCTTTGTGCCCCTGACATATATATTACATTTGAATAATAACGTTGTAATACGCCCATTTAACATATTGTAGTGAAATATTAGTCCACCGCTTATATTTGATGGTCTGATGGTGTAGTTTTTGTAAGAAGAATGGGACATTTGTTTTCAAAACGGAGAAGAAACTTGTTCTCTGAAGGGTTTGTTTTTTCTCATTCATCAAAATACATTATATTTATATGATTACAAAGTAAGGACTTATTTGTTATTCTAGAAACTGAAAAGTTAAGAGACAGCAACAAGATAAATAGATAGTTCAACTATCTAGCTTATATTTCCAACAGCCCCCCTTAAGCTAGATTGTTGTGACGCCAAGTTTCATCCTAAAATTTGTGAACACATCGCTTCTCAGGGCCTTTGTAAAGATGTCTGCAACTTGTTCCTCAGTCTTACAGTAATCAACAGAAATTTCCTTTCTCCTGACCAGGTCCCGAATGAAGTGATATTTGCTTCGTATGTGCTTGCTTCTACCATGAAAAACAGGGTATTTGCTTAAGGTAATGGCAGAAATGTTGTCACAATAAATTATTGGACTACCTTTGAAGGGTTGTTTAAATTCTTCAAGCACTCATGCCATCCAGAAAGCTTGACATCCTGCACAAGCTAATGAAATGTACTCCGCTTCAGCTGTTGATAGAGCAACAACCGATTGTTTTTTCGACATCCATGGTACAACAGCTGATCCAATGAAGAATACATTTCCAGAAGTGCTTTTGCTGTCATCATAATCTCCAGCCCAATCACTATCGCAAAATCCTATGATCTGAGTTTCATTTGCTCGCTGGTAGTAAATCCCACCCATGAGAGTTCCTCTTATATATCTTAGCACCCTTTTTGCTACATCCCAGTGAGACTTTTTTGGACAATCCATAAACCTGCTAATTAAACTAACTCCAAATGCAATATCAGGTCTTGTGGCAGTTAAATACATTAAATATCCAACAAGGCTCCTAAATAGTGTCGGATCAATATTTTTTGAATCATCGTTCTTACTCAGCTTTGTCCCAAGTGCAACAGGTGTATTTACAGGCTTAGCATCCTCCATTCTGAATTTTTTCATGAGATTTCTTGCATACTTTTGTTGAGAAAGAAATACGCCTTCATCATTTTGCTTTATTTCCAAACCAAGAAAGAAATGCAGCAGCCCTATGTCAGTCATTTCAAATTCATGCATTATACTTTTCTTGAACTCTTCAACGTCCTTTGCATTGCTTCCCGTGATGATTATATCATCAACATATAAGGAGATAATCATGACATCACCTTTTGTGCTTTCTTTGATGTAAAGAGTGTGTTCAAATGGACATTTTTTTAAAGCCATTTTTGTTTAAATATTAATCAATGTGGCTATACCAAGCTCGGGGTGCCTGTTTCAATCCGTATAACGCCTTTTTGAGCCGAAAAACTTTATTTTCTTCTTTCTTTTTCATGAAAACAGGCGGCTGATCAACGTAGACCTCTTCTTGTAGAACACCATTCAGAAACGCTGATTTCACGTCCATTTGAAAAACATTCCAGTTATTCTTAGCCGCAAGTGCAAGAACTAATCGAATTGTTTCAAGACGTGCCAGCGAGGCAAAAACATCTTGGTAATCAATACCATACTTCTGTTTATAGCCTTTCACAACCAAGCGTTCTTTGGGTTTTTCAATTTCATCACGAGCATTTCATTTAGTTTTATAAATCCATTTAACTCCAATACGTTTCTTACCGGCTGGAAGCTCCACCAATTCCCATGTTTGATTTTTGTCAATTGAGTCAATTTCTTCTTTCATAGCCATCCTCAACTTTTCTTCTTTTTCAGCATCATCAAAGTTAATTGGATCACTATCCACAAATAAAGAAAAATCTGAAAATTCTTCTTCTAGCATTCTCCTTGTTTGATCATATATTTCTCCCAAACATTTTGTTTTGCGAGGTGGTGAAACTGAACTTGATGATGTTGTTGATTCCTGTGGCAACACTTTATCTTGATTGGGTTGTGTTTCTTCTTCTGATGGCTACAGTAAAGTATTGTCATATACATGTGTGATACTTTCTTTTTCTGTTTTCCAATCCCATGCCGCTTTCTCATCAAATATTACATCTCGGCTAATAATATTCTTTTTACTGATCGGATTGAATAACTTATATGCTTTTTGATTCTCACTGTAGCCAACAAAAAATGCATTTTTCAAATTTGTCATCAAGCTTGCCTTGCTTTTCTTTCGGTACATGAGAATAGCGTATGCTTCCAAAAACTCTAAGATGAGAGACACAAGGCTTATGGCGACTCCAATCCTCTTTTGGGGGTTTTCCTTCCACTCCTTTAGTAGAAGCACGCTTTAAAACATAGCACGCGGATGCAGCAGCTTCAACCCAGAAAAATTGCGGTAGTTTTTCAGTCTTCAACATGTTGCGCACTAGTTCCATAATAATACAGTTCTTTCATTCCGCCACCCCATTTTGTTGGGGACTATAGCCAACAGTAAGTTGATGTTTAATACCATTTTCTTTCAACAAAGCTTCAAATTCTCCTTTCATGTACTCACCTCCTTGATCTAAACGTAAGGCCTTCAATTGATAACCACTTTGTTTTTCAACAAGTGCTTCGAAGTTTTTAAAGACCGCAAAAACTTCAGATTTTTGTTTAAGAAAATATATTCATATTTTCCTACTATAATCATCAATGAACATGAGAAAAAATCTATTACCTCCAAGAGAATTTACACACATAGGACCACATAAATCAGAATGCACCAACTCTAATGGTAGAGTCGCCCTCGTAGCCAGTCCACTTGGAAAAGAATCTCGATTGTGTTTCCCAAATACACAGCTTTCACACACTTGATCTTGTCACTGAATATATGGAATGCCTCTGACCATATGCTGTTGGCAGATCTTTGCCAATGTGCTAAAACTCTAGTGATTGTAACGAAGATGCCATAACCATGCTTTGGCGCTGATAATGCTTGAAAAACAATTAAGAGTGGTGTCATTCGACTTCAGAGGAAACATCTTGTTTGCTGTCATTTTTATTCGTGCAATAAGAGTATGACTCTTATCTCCTATTTCACATTGCTTATCCTTGAAGATCACATTATGTCCTTTTTCAAAAGCTGTCCAATGCTTAAAAGACTGTGTTTCAGACCTAGAACATAATAAACATCACAAACAAAATTTATCCCATGTTTAGTTTGGATTGGGATATCACCACATCCTTGTACCAAGTACTATTTGTCATCCCCTGTTCTTACATCACGCTTGACAGATTCATCAAGATTAATAAGCATGGTTTTGTTTCCAGTCATGTGGTGGTTGCACCCACTGTCTATGTGTAACAACCCGGAAAATCAGAACCAATTTAAATTTTTTATTTTGCCTGTTTTAATTAATTTTGAATATTTAAAATGGTTTATTTTAAATAATAACAACTAGAAATTTATTCTGAATAGAATTAGAACGTATACATTTATTTAAATAGAAATTAGAATATAAATATTTATTTTAATTATAAAAGGAATTGAAAATGGTGCGGTAGTTTGAAAATTCTATTTCAAATTTCAAATGAATTTGTAGGATTCAAAATAAACCGGATTTTAGTGAAACCAAAAATATTTGAATCTATTTGAAAATATCTTTCCAACAAATCTGAAAAATTAAAATTTCGTAGCGGGAATAAAAAGTTATGTCCAGTTGAAAATTCAGAATAGTCGCTATGGAAATATAGCCCTTAAAAATAGAGATTTTGCAAACGACCTCCGTTTTCGACAAAACCACTTTTGTTGGATCTGGAATGTCAAATTATTGCTTGATTCCAAAATTCATAAATTTTGGAATCAATATGTGAGCGTGGTGGATTTAAACGAGTATGGTCATTTTAGTTTGAATTTAATCAACTGAAAAGTGACCGTTTTTCAAATGGTCTCCAAATTCGATGAAATTAGTTTTTTTAGGGATGTATAGTCAAAACATAACCAGATTTATTTTTATGGAATTTTTGGGGTCCGTATGTGGCCCCGGTTAATAAAAATGTACATTTAAATTGAATATACTGAACTATTTTAATTTAAATGAAAACTGATCGAAACAATCGAATTAGCATTCTGGACACATCCCATTGTGTTCGGAATGAGGGTATTACGCTAGGGACGACAGTCGTTGGGTTTCGTTTGGAGTTCGAATGGAAAGTCAACTTTTTAGAGAATTAAAGGAGAAAATAATAATAATAAAATATAAAACTTTTTATACTAAACCCCCCTTACTTTTCTCCAACCAGAAAGAAATTTGAGCCCCAAATTAAAAAAATGGAGGCCTCCATTGACTGCGCTCGTCGTTCTTCCACCTATCGCTGCCACCGATAGCCGCCGCCGACCTTCACCCCCCTCTCTCCGTCGCTACTCCGATCTCCTCTTCCTCCATTCGAGGAAACAGCGTCCAAACCCCCTTTCTCCACCTGAAACTGCCGATACCCACGCCCGAACACCCAGACTCGCACCCCACCTCAGAACCGCCGGCCACCCACATGCGACGCCCCCAGCAGACCCGCGCCCTCCTCCCTCTTCGTCCAATTAACAGTAAGTCTTTCCATTTAGTTAATTTTTTTTATATGTAGTTAGCAATATGAAGATCTGATTTCTATACATGTAAAGATATGATAAAAATTAGATTTTTCATATATATAAGGTATGAAAAGAAAATTTAGATTTTTATAGATATATAAATGGTTAACAAAAATTTGATTTTTAATTACTTGAAGCATTAAGAAAAATATGATTTTTATCAATATGAAGTAGAATTAAAAATTGGATTTTTAGTGTTCGAAGAGCATCATAAAAATATGATCTTTTATATGTACGTAACAATTTAAAGATTTGATTTTTAAAGTGATAAAGATTTGATTTTTAAAGTGATAAAATTGATTTTTAACATAAAGATGTGATTTTTATTTATATGACTAACATATAAAAATGAGATTTTTATTATTATTAAGTTAGCAAAATAAAAATATGATTTCTAACACATTAAAAATCTGATTTTTAATTGTATTTAGCAATGTTAAAAATGTGATGTTTATATGTATGACGTTGGGATAAAAATGGGATTTTTAATATAAATTTCATAAAATAAAATTGCGTTGGAATCAAAACATTGAATCTGAATGATAAGAAAGAATGGCGGGGTGGAACCCAAAGGTGAGAACTTCTCACTTTAATTTATTTTCTAGTTAAAAATATATACTAGGATGCAGGCGGTGCTTAGCAGCACCCGACACCGTCGTCCACAGACCATGGACGACTTGTTTGATTTAATTGTGTTGCAGAAATTGATTGTGATTGTATTGTGAAACGGTAAATAAAATATTCATGTGTCGAATAAATATTTTAATAGTTAAAAATATAATTTTTAACGTGTATATGAATATAATAAATATTCATTTACAAATCAGACGATTGTTTATGTACACACATTTTACTAATATTGATTGGGACGATATATTTTATACGTCGCCCAGCTGCACAAATAATAATCAGTATTTGTTGTTTGAAACCCCACACGGGTATTGGGATGATATTTGACGTACACTAATCCAAATTGTTTAGCCGTATGTCGATCGATTGGTTGACAGGTTGTATAAGCGTTAATTATTTATACTCAATGCTTGTACTGTGTAGAATGCACTCTGGATGATGGTTGACTGTTTATCATTATTGTTATGCACATGTGTTGTATGAAATCTATATAAATAACATTATATGGTAATTGACTGTGTCTGATTCCAATTCAGAACGAACGAATATTTTAAAATAACGAATGTTTTAAAATAATATTCAATAAAAGATCAAAATATGATTTTGATGTCCGATTTGGGATGGAAACAAATATATTTAAATATATAAAGCCGTGCTGATTAGATAAATGCCATTTTGATATGAACGATATTTATATCGAATTTATTCATTCTTATAATGAATATCGAAAAGGAAAGGTGGAACAACCCGGAAAATCAAACCCAATTTAAAAAATTTATTTTAGCAATTTTAATGAATTTTGAATATTTAAAATGATTTATTTTAAATAATAATGACAAGAAATTTATTTCGAATAGAATTAGAACGTATATATTTATTAAAATCGAAGTTAGAATATGAATATTTATTTTAATTATAAATGGAATTGAAAATGGCGCGGTAGTTTGAAAATTTGATTTCCAATTTCAAGTGAATGTACAAGATTCAAAATAAACCGATTTTAGTGAAACCAGAAATATTTGAATCTGTTTGAAAATATCTTTCTAACGAATAAAAAAAATGAAATTCATAGCGGGAATCAAAAGTTATGGCCAGTTGAATATTCAGAATAGTCGCTATGGAATAAATATAGCCCTTGAAAATAGCCGTTTTGTAAACGACCTCCGTTTCGACGAAACCACTTCTGTTGGATTCGAAATGTCAAGTTATTGCTAGATTCCAATTTTCATAATTTTTGGGATCAATATGTGAGCGTGACAAAGTTAAACGTGTTTTGATAGTTTCAGTCAAATTGGATCGACCAGAAAATGACCATTTTTTTCAAACGCTCTCTAAGTTCGACGAAATCAGTTTTGTTGGAACCGTATCATCCAGACATAGCTAAATTTATTTTTCTGAAATTTTTAGAATCAGTATGTGGCCCCGACAGATAAAAATGTACGTTCAAATATAATATTGAGTGTTTTATATTTTAATTTGAAGAATAACTGGCTGAAACAGTCGAATGGGCTTATGAAACATATTCCATTGTGTTCAGAATGGGGGTATTTAGCTAGGGGCAACAATCGTTGGGTTTGAATTGGAGTTCGTATGGACTGAGGGGTATTTTCAGATTTAAAATAAATTAAAAAATTAAATATATTATTGGCCAATCACCTTCCTTCTCCCATTTCCGCGTTGACCAGACAAAACCCGACAATCCCTTTCAATGAATGACGATAAAGCTCTCCACCTTCTCTCCTCCCTAACTCCAAATCCTCGCATTAAAATTCGAAGGTGTAGTTGAAATTTTTGTAGATCTCAACGTCCTCTAAAAATCTGTACCAGATTCGCCATATATCATTGCGTATATATGGAGAGTCGAGGCCACGAAGTCTGGTGCTTCAACTCGTAGCCGAGGCCAACTCCGGCCACCGAGCTGGGCGCCGCCACCTGCCGCCGACGCACCTCACCTTCCTCTTCGACGTGTAATAACCCGATCGGCCTCTAGCATCGCGGATTGAAAGATAAATGCAAACCTAGTTTAGAACCAACTGAAAAGGTATATGGGTTTGTTTATTTTAAACTGATTTCGACAATTAAAAGCACTGCAATCGTATAAAAATCAGATCTTTTTCGTTTGTGGTCGAAATCCAGTGAAATAAGAGACACCGGGACCGTGACGACGTCTTCTACATTCTAGAAGAGACCGGGGAATTTTTATAGCTCGCTACAATTTTAGGCGAAGCCGAAAGCAAAGTGAGAACTTCACACTTTAAATTTAATTTCTAGTTAAAAATATATACTAGGATGCAGAAGGTGCTTAACAGCACCTGACACCGTCGTCCACAGACCATGGATGACTTGTTTGATTATGATGTGTTGTGAAGTTTGTTTGTGATTTTGATGTGAAATGGATAATAAAACATTCATGTGTGAAATAAAATATTTTATCATTAAAAAATATATAATTTTTAATGTGTATATGAATAAAATAAATATTCATAATAAAATAAATATTCATTTACAAACCGGACGGTTTGTTTATGTACACTGATTTGACTGATACGGATTGGGACGATAAATTTTACGCATCGCCCAACTGCACAAATAATTATCAGTATTTGTTGTTTGAAAACCCCACACGGGTATTGGGATTATATTTTACATACACTGATCCCAATAATTAGTGGTATGTCAATCGATGAGTTGACAGCCTGTATAAGCGTTATTTATTTATTTTAATGCTTATACAGTTATAGAATGCACTCTGGATGATGTTTGAATTTTTAATGATTGCTTATCATTATTGTTGTATATATATGATGTTGAAATCCATATAAATAAAATTATATGATAATTGATTGAGTCTGATTCCCGTTTAGAATTAACGAATATTTTAAAATAATATTCAATGAATATTGAAATGTTAAGCCGTGTTAAGTAGTTAAACGCCATTTTAGCACAAACGGGAATTTGGTCGATTTTATTCATTTTATAATGAATATCGAAAAGTGATTTCAAAATATGGTATTTTGAAAATATTATCATTTTAATATTGAAATGATATGGAATATTCAATTTGGATTTGAATTTGAAAATAAAATTGAAATCGATTTGAAATGAATTTAAAACAAATATATATGGAATATTCAACTTTCATTTGAATTTGAAAATAGAATTGAAATTGATTTGAATAGAAATTGTTTTGAAATGAATTTAAATAGAATTGAAATTGTTTTGAATTGAATTTAAAACGAATCGATTTGAATTGAAATCGTTTTGAAATGAACTTAAAACGAATTTATAAGGGAAAATTCAATTTTGATTTGAATTCGAAATGGAAGTGGAAATCGTTTTTGAAACGAACTTAAAACGATTTATAAAATTCGTTTTAAATGGAAATCGACGAAATGTATAATATATATATTATAATGGCCTTAATGGAACGCCCCGCGCAGCGGTAGTTCGTGAATTTCGACCATTAACTTCAAATGAACGTCACGGGAGATCCGACCGCCGGATTCTCCTAAAACCGGAACCATTGGGTTCGTATCGAAAAGAGCTTTCCAATGAATACAAGTGATTTGAAATCTAACGGTTAGATTTGGGGATATGTCCAAAACAATTTCACAAAAGGTCGTTATGGATGAAGTTTGGTGGCCGTTATTGGAAACCGACTGTACAGGCGATAATAAAAATATTAAAAATATGAAAAAATTATGTAAATTCATAATAAATGATTTGAGAAGATTTTGGATGAAAAATACCAGTTTTGAAAAGATAAAAATATATTTTTATCGAAATGAACTAGTTATTAACTAGAAAAATAATTTATTCATTTTTAGAAATAAATAAATTGGATTTGAAATGGTTTTTAAAATAACCAAAATTTCCAATAGGCGAATTAGAACGGATTTGAATCGAAATTATCTTTGGAATATTTCGATATTGGATTTCGTGATTATACGGACATTGTGGAGGAATTTGGAAGATATATATATATATATATATATATATATATATATATATATCGTTATTCCAATACGATATCCGTTGGTTTCAGAATTTGATGTTGAATGTAAGCCAATATATTTCCTATTCAGAGCCTTGTATCTGATATCAAATTGGATTTTGGGTTTGTCGTGAATGGCGTCTTCATTAACACTATTCTTAAACCCAATTGAGAAAAGAATAAATCTTTTTAATTAAGATTTAGTGAAGTTTCCCAATTAATTAATATTTAATTGGAATGGAATAAAAGAATTGGATTTTTGGGTTTATCGTGAACAGTGTTTTAAATAACACTTGTTCTTTAACCCAATTAACAGTGAAGAATATGACTGCAATTTATAATCTTTTAAATAAGATTTATGAAATTTTCCAAAGTAAAGATTTCCAATTTAATATATTAAATTAGAATTGAATGGAATTCGATTTGGTAATAATCGAAGTGAGCTTCTGTGGAGAAAGGCTGTTAATACATATGGAATTTAAAAGGCTTTGTCATTATTCCATTTATATTATTAGTCGAATACGGAAATTGATATCGATTATATATTGATTTGTTTTTCCATGAAGATTCCATAATTAATGGAATGTGATTTTGGGTTTATCGTGAACTGTGTTTTAAATGACATTGGTTCTTTAACCCAGTTAAAAACAGGGTATGATTTCCCAAATTATATAATCATTAATATTGATTTTTGGGAAGATTAAAACTAAACGTAGTTTTAATGAATCTTAGATTAGATTGAAAAGTGAATGTGATAATTAAAATTATCAATTCAAGAAAATGATCAAAAATGGTGTACCACCAGTTTTACTCCAAGCGATAGCTAAATCTTTAATTAGATTTGAACGTGAAATGGTAATTAATATTTACCGATAACATCGTGGTGTTAGATATGGAGTATTACCAGTTTTTCTCCACGAGATGAATAGGTTGGGATTGGGAAATAAAATAAATGATTACTTCGGTGTAGTTCGTTAATCCCGACTAGTTTTGAAAACCTTAATATGATTTGATATCCAAAGGAAGATTAAAGAATAAATTTAAAGAATTTGTCTTTGATAAAATTAATGGGAACCTTTCCCAAAGGAAAAGAATATTTTAATAAAATAATATTACGGATTGGAATGAGGCGTATGATGTGTTGTTATAGCACTTGATTATAAGATACGCGAGTTATTCGGAAAGGTCGGGTTTATCTCATTCTGAATAACTGGTTCGACGTTAAGTCGAAGAGATTGAAGACGGTGCAAGACTGACGATCTTCACATCGAATGGATGTGTTGCTATTGATGCTCATGATTGGAGTAGCTACCTTGAAAGGGCTAAAGTGGTAGCCGTCCGGACGTACTTGTTGATTGTATGGATATGCGAGGGCCTCTCTCCTGTATTGGACATACGGGACGAGGAATAAGGTGCATCTAGTTTCATTCAGACCTAGAACGGACTTGTAAATGGATGGTGTGTCTGACATTGGATTTTATTCTGTGCTGATTGATCTCTATTAAATATACATCTGCCTGGTGAAGGGGAATTTATTCATTAATAGTGATCTTATAAGCTCTTGAATCTGAAATATGCTAAGTATGGGCAAGGAGTTATTGGTGTGCCCCAATCTGATAACATGGCCAGGTATACTTTTTATTACATACTTTTTGATTTCATACCACTAGTTACAATCATTCATTAATTACTATTATCATGTATTTTGATTAAATTAATTATATGTTTGTTTTATAAGGTGTACTTGGAGCAGATAATATTAAAAGAAACGCATTTGTAATTTTGTTTGTATTGTTAAAATACTTAACTCTTCTACAGCCAGATTAAAAGATGACTTATATTTGTGTTATACTTCTCCACGACTTATATTGAATAATAAGAATATACACATATGCATATAAAGTTTTACTTAAACTTTGTTATGTGAAACAAAGTGATAGCACAGGAATACATTCCTCTATATATATGTATACAATATTACATATACGACAACATAGTGTTGTAAGTTCCAAAAAAAAATAAAAAAAATCGGATAAGGTTGTCGCAAGCATATGCTGTCTTAAACTTAAAGGGAAAAAAGGTTATTTTCATGACGAGGTTCAATTCATTGATTTGAGTACAATTTATACTGATTTTTTGTATTTGAAACGACATGCAGATTTTCCTTACAACTTACTAATTGGGCATGGTTTTGTATGTGCTAAAAGATCATGGTCAGTGATGATATTCTATATTATACTTTGTTTTTTCTCTGAGTATCTATGTTAATATGGTCATTCTAAGATGTAATACACGTCCAAGCTGTCGATTTTAGCATGCAAATTTTCCTTCGTATTTAATTTCCAAGGTAACTAGGTTAGTTTGTCCTGAGATTCTGTCATGCACTTTGCATGACGTCAGTCAATTTAGGTAGAATTTAGTCTAAATCTTCTTCTTTTTCACATGAGTAACTGTCCTTCGTATTCTTGGATCTGCATATGTGGCCTCTATGGAATTATTTCACATAAATAATAGTATATCCATTTAATTTCAACCTAATTACAAGGATGTAATTTTATACTTTATACACATGATTTTTTGCTATGTTGTCTACCAATGATTGAAACTTTAGCAAAATGCAAAAGTATTTTTATTCTAAAGATCTCTGTTACTTATTTAATCAAATGATAGTGGAATATGCTTTTTCCGACGACCCAGTTTTTGGAAGTTACCCTTGCCTTAATTTAAAGTGGGATACTTGACAGCACCACCTACAGACAACCCAATTGTCCCTCATACTGGTTGGGAAATATCACAATTTGTATTGAATCACGAAGGTTTTCTGCAGGTTGAACTTAATTTATTTTACTTGGAAAATTGTCGCATTTACTCCTAACTAGTGTTTGTTCTGAATTTGAATTCAAAGTGGAGAGCAAGAGTAGATATTGGAATCATACAACAATTACTTTATTCTATATAGTAGTACGTTGTACGGTAAAGAAGGATGTAAAGTTGTTATTAAGAAAAGGCAGTAAACTCTTACTCCCTCTTTTCTAACAGAGCTGGCCTTTTTTCTTATTATCCTATATGTTGCAGCGCTTATATTGAGTTTCCTGGCCATCCTACTTACGAAAGATGACTATAAATAAGCCGGAGAAGATGGTACATTATTTAATCCTTTTGTTCTTCAGCATAAATAGTTCATATTTTGCAACAGTGTGATAATGTATTTATATCATCTAAGATGAGTAACAATATATATTTTGATAAACAATGTTAACATAAATAGTTCATATTTTGCAGTAGTGTGATAATGTATTTGTAATATCTTAGATGAGTGGCAATGTATATTTTGGTAAACATTTAGTTTTGTTTCATATCTTTAAATCATTCACCATAAATCCAAGTCTGGTAGCACTTACTAAATTAAACCAACTTTGCTTTTTTTAATCATGACACATTGTTATTCCATCCTTCATCCGCGAGTGTGATGCCACATCCAAACAACTAAAGACACCTTCATTCATGCAACTTTAACCAACAACGTCACTTCAGGTTGGAACGGTGGTGAGACGGTGACTGTGGTCGGGCAGAAAACGGCAGTGTAGAGCGAGACACAATTGGTCGTCGAATTTGGTGAGGAGAGTGCTACTATGAAGTGGGAGGTGCTGATATGGTTGCTGGAGCGGAACAATAGGGTCTGTTGTGGCTGCAGGGTGCTCGGACGGACGGTGAGGGAGGAAGCTATAACGAGGGAGGAAGGACTGCGACGGGCTAAAGGATTGGGACTTGAGGATGGGGCATGAAGTGCAGAATATGGAGTTGTAACAATCAATTGACGTGAAGCAGACAAATATTCTCGGATAGATAAAAGCTCTCATATTCGATTAACCTGGCATGTAAACGCTCTGACGTTCTTGGATAAAATGTTCATTGTTAAACATTGAATGGATGGAGTTCATAGTTATATAGCATATAAAAAATATTACAAGTAAATGTCTTTAACCTGTCTTCATTTTTTTACTATCTGCCAAGCATATTATTCCTTAGTTTTAATAGTTTTCAGAATTGAAATGATGTTATCCACATTAGTTTGTCTTCTCATGTTCTGGAGGCTATTAACATAACAGGCCTCAAAAACTTATAGAGTTTAGTTGTGTTGTCTGATGTAAGCAGTTTCAATTGGCAAGCAATTGCATGTCTTTTCTTAAATCCGCTTAAGAAGTCTGATTATATGTCTAGTTCTATTTTGCTGTAATACAACATGAGATGATGGATTAGTTGTTTTGCTTACTCTGGATGCAAATATATATTACTTGCTATCATTTCTAAACTGTAGATCGGCTTATTTATTTTCAGCTTTGGTCACATTTAGCAACAGGCACTGGTAAGAATAACAACGGTCATTCATCTTCATCTGATCAGTATTTAAATAAATTTAAATCATAAAAATGTAAACGAAAGGATAGTGCAGGCTCATATGGTTGCGATTTCAACGTTCTTTATTCTGACACTTTTCGCACACAAGGAGATCATCACCTGTTAAATTCAGCCAATCGAACATCGTTCATGTGGACGTGAGAAACATGTCAGCTCAGGATTATGCTATAAAAGGTGCAAAACGATGGCATGAAGCTTTAATTCACACCTCTCATGAATCACCTCAAAGTTTTAGAGGGGAAGAAGTGTACAAGTACAAAACCATCCTTGCGGGATTTGCAGCAAAACTCTCCATTTACTAACTAAAATCCCTTTAAAAACTCGATGGATTTCTCTGTGCCTATCCTGATGATTTTTCGATCAACCTCTACACTGTTCACGCTTTACAGTTTCTTGGTCGAATCCAAACAAAATCATATTTCTTTTGTTATTCAACGGTATTTATATCATTTGGATGCATATTTCATGTTCAACTTAATTTGATCAACAAATTCTACCTGATTTGGGATACTTAGATATATTATTTATATTACATCTAATTTCCACTGTTGGTATGCAAAGACTATTTATATATTATTTGATTTGATCGTTTGGTATACGATATTAACATATTGATTTTGCATAATATAGAATTACCTTCTGTGTGAAAAAACCATCTATATTTAATTTATATCTCATACAAAAGATGCTATTAAGTTAAAACCAGACAATTAAGTCAAATCAAAATGCCATGACAGTATCATTTTTGATATTTTCACCGTATTTACTGGCAAAAATGTTGATCATGTTGTCTGTTGAAAGTGTTGTTAGTGATAATCTGTTTCAATTGACACGATACACAAAGTATAATGCTGATGCAACTATGCTTAAGCTAAAGAATACAAGAATCTATTAGGATTATCTCGCATGTTGTTAAGGTAGGAATGATGGTTTAAATAAGTAGTTCCATATCACGAAATAAATTGATGGGACGGAGTACAAATATGAGTTGATAGACACGTAATATCAGGGATTTCTTTTGCTACAAGTTCTGCCGTAAAGTAACAATCTAAAATTAAACAGACGCGATTTGTCAGTAAGAAGATCGCACTGAGCTTGCGACCTCGGTAGAGAACAATACCTAGGTAAGGCAAGGGAAGCAACCTAAAAACCGAAGAGGGTTCATATACAAGCAACCCTCTCCTGAGTCATAGTCTTGGAAGGGACGAAGCAACTTTTTGACGAGTTGATGAGTTGGCGAGAACACCTCCAGTACTGATTAATTAAAATCAAGGAGTTGACGAATGGATCGTCGGTTCCCATTAGAGAAAATAACGATGTCATTCGCAAAAGACAAGAAAAAAACATCGGGCAACCAAGATGAATGCCCAAACGATGGATTTGATCCGTAATCATGAGTGAATGCACTCCACGATTAAGACTGTTTTCATTAATGTAACTCAATATGAAACTAGGTATTTTATTTAATAAATAAAAAGCAAAAAAGAATTTATCTTTAAAATAATAATTATAAAAAACACGGGTAAGAATTTTTTATTATTAATTTTTTTATTTATATAATGTAAAAATTAAGAATGTTAAATCTCTCAATGATATGTTAAATTTTGTTCTTATTAAATATGTGATTCAAAATCCATATAAGGAGAGGAATGTACAGAAACCCCACTTCAAGCATTTGAATGTGTTGGATTGTCCATCCTATATTAAGAATTAAGAATGTTAGCCCTAACATATCAGATATGAATACCGACACGATTTACAGAGTTGGCTCAAAAAGACATTTCATAAGATCAGCAAAGTACTCATGCTTTTATAAAACTAACTGGCATAATGAACCACTCATAAGATGCGTTGAAAATAATAAAAGAGGTCTTTTTAATAATATCCATAGGTACCTTTGATTGTTGAAATTTGATAACAAGATCAAATTGGAAGATAAACTATATGCTTTTTGGAGTGGGTCAAATAATCATATAGAATAGCTGATATCTATTTAACTTTTTATGATTGATGCATCAACTCAAAAATTCATTCGCTTACGAAAGAACAAGCTAGGTACTTCACACTTGTCTATGAACTAAATGTAAAAGAATACAATCTTAGCTAGTAATTTATTGTCATTTGACACAACTATTAGATGAAATTATTTTAAAAGAAAATATTTTTTTTAAATGTAATATATTGTCATTTGACACAACATATTAGGTGAAATTATTTTAAAAGATTTTTTTTTTAAAAAAAAAAAATCTAATTTGTTGGTATTACTACTGACAAATTCAATATATTGTCATTACTACTGACAAATTCAATATATTGTCATTACTACTGACAAATTCTATTGAATATATTCCCTTAGTTGCTTGGACGAAATGTCTACTGCTTTGTGATTTTGTAGGCCAAAAAGGACTAATTTTGTTCCATAAAATGATGTACAAAAACATTAAAGATATCCATTTTAAGGCAACGCTGGTTTTCTCCCAGCCAAGAAAAAAGTTTCATCCCTAACGTATTCAATGCAGTCTCACTGTTCAACTGGAATGTTCCGTATCCACAGTTCTCTCTGAAACCATATCCATGTTCCGTATCTTAATTTAAAAAGGGATTTTTTTTTTCAATTTGGCCAAATTTTATAAACTTATTACACATTTAGTCTAATTTTAAATTTATTATGTTTGTAGCCTGTTTTATGTTACATCAGCCAAAAACGTTATTTATTGCTAGCGGCATTTCGGATGACGCACGCTGCGTCATTTAAGAAGCCGCTCAAATCATACATATTTTTAAATCTGAGCGGCATTCCAAAAACCGCTCGTTGCATCATTCGAAATGCTGCTATGTTTTTTTTGATGTGACTGAAACCAGTCTACAGTCATAATTAATTTTAAAACTAAGTTAAATGTGCTATAAGTTTTTAAAAGGTGCCCTAATGGAAAAAAAAAAAAAAAATCAATTTAAAATGTTATTTTTGGCAAATAAGACAGTCAAGAACTTCGCTGCTCTATAAATTAAACAAAAATATCACCCACATATCGCTCAAGGAAGCCATGAGCATCCTTTCCCAAGCTCTTTTTTCCATCTTCGTTTCAACCATCCTCTACTTTATTGTTTTCATCAATAGGAAGCGCAAGTTACCACCAGGCCCTTTTGCTTTCCCAATCCTCGGTAACCTCTACTGGCTCAAACACTCCCTCTCATCCCTAGAACCGCTTCTCAGTAACCTCTTCAAAACTTACGGACCAATCGTAACCCTACACATCGGCTCTCGTCCCGCCATTTTCATCAACGATCGATCCATTGCGCACAGAGCCCTCGTCGAGCATGGCGCGATCTTTTCAGATCGATTACCCCCTCCTCCTGCTTCCAGATTCTTAAACAGCAATCAGCATAATATTTCTTCCGCTGGTTACGGTCCTTTGTGGCGGCTTTTTCGTAGGAACCTCATGTCCGAAATTCTTCATACGTCGCGAGTGAAGATTTATGGAGAAGGTCGCGATTGGGTGCTTGATGTGCTGATTAAGGACCTTTCTGAAAAGTCCAAGAATTCAGAAGATGGCGCTGTTGTCGTGAAAGATAGCATTCAATTTGCTATGTTTTGTTTGTTGGTACTCATGTGTTTTGGGGAGAAGCTCGATGAAAAAGGGATTAGGCAAATTGAGAAGGCACAAAGAGACTTTCTGTTATATGTGAATAAGCTTAAGGCTTTTGGTTTTTTTCCTAGGATAGCGAAGTACATATTTTACAACAGATGGAAAACTGCCATTGATTTGAGAAGAAAACAGAATGGTGTGTTGATGCCTTTGATTAATGCAAGGAGAGAGCACAAATTGAAGCGGAAGGAAACTGAAGAAAGATTTGTTTACTCTTATTTAGATTCTCTTCTTGATATTAAATTACCGGATGAAGGGGGTAGAAGTTTAACTGAAGATGAGATGGTAAGCCTTTCTTCTGAGTTTTTGGCCGCAGGGACTGATACAACTGCAACTGGTCTACAGTGGATCATGGCAGAGCTTGTGAAAAATCAACATGTACAAAAGAAGCTAGTCGAGGAGATAGAGAGGGTGGTTGAGCATGGAGGGCGAGTGAAGGAAGAGGAACTGAGCAAAATGCCTTACTTAAAAGCTGTCATTTGGTAAGTAAGGAAATCGAAATCCAAGGGTATGTCATACCAAAGAATGCAACTATTAATGTTATGGTTGCAGAAATGGGGCGGGATGAGAAAACATGGGATGACCCAATGGAGTTCAAACCGGAGAGATTTTTGAATGGAGGAGAAGGCGAAGGAGTGGATATCACTGGAAGCAGAGAGATCAAGATGATGCCTTTTGGAGTGGGAAGAAGAATTTGTCCCGGACTTGGGCTTGCGATGTTGCACCTTGAATTTTTCGTAGCCAACTTGGTTAGAGAGTTCGAATGGAAGTGTGTCGAAGGAGATGAAGTTGATCTGTCAGAGATACCCGAGTTCACTGTTGTCATGAAACATCCAGTGCGCGCTCTCTTGATTCCAAGGACTATGAGATAGAGACTCTCTCATATTCGGTATATTTGAAAACGTGAAGTAGCTTTCGTTTCTGCCATATGTATTTAAGTACTGTTAGAGCACTTCCAGCATAAGTGGGAATTGAGGGGGGAGGAGCAAAAAAAAAAGTGTGAGTAATCCCACTCGGGAAAAATAAAAACAAATTAAAAGATTACTAAATTGGAAACAATTTCCCGTTGTTTTTTTTATTTTATTTTCCCTGCTTAAAGGGCCTTAAACTCGCACTCTTTCTCCTTCCTCATGTTCTAGTCTGCATTGCCGCAGCGCGAGGGAAGTAATAGTGTGAATTCTCCTCACTTTCAACCAAAATCACACTGCTGAAAGTGCTCTTACCGTGTTTCAAACGTTTTGTCTGTTGAATGTTTTCCATTGCTCACACAATTTCATGAATAATAATTAAGGTCGAGCATTATCTATTTGTCTAGTGAATAAAGCTGATTTTGACTTTGCGATTACCGTTTTATTGTCTTCTTCTTTATTTTCCATTTTTTTCTTAATTTTTTTATGCTCGCAGCTGCAAGCAGTGATTGATTTTGAATTTTGCTTGAAGGCATTTATTTTTACTTTCTACGCTACGAAGTTTGAAATTTAGGAGGCACTCTCAAATTTAGGGTGGGTTTGCGATAAGCGAAAGCAGGTTATTTAAACGTGAATTTTAGCAGAATATTTAATTAAATAGAGAATGGGTTTGCAATTTTAAATGGATCATTTTTTTTAATATAATTAATTTATGTTTAAAATAAAACAGTATCATTAAAGCAGAACAATATCGTTAAAACATAATAATACAATAAATCAAACAAAACAGTCCACTAAATAATAATAATAATATAGATTCTGATATAATACGGAAATACAACACACTAGGGTTGACGACGGAAATTTGTCATTTGATAACTTAGATAATCAAGAATGTATTCGTCAGATAGTATCTCCACCATATCCAAGACTGATGGATCGATGCTAAAAATCTCTATAATCTCCATCTCTCAATGTCAATAACGGCAGACACAACAGAAAAGCTATGCATCAGCGCGTCTGTGAAACGCTTCGTTCGAACTAACGGACTTTCGATATTACGTTTGCTAGAAGTATCGTGCGACCTCTGTATGCGTCTAGACTAAACTGGTGGTGGTCTACCTCCACTTAGAATATCATGATACATACTTGTTTGCGTCAGATCATCATCGGATCGCTCATTAAATGCTCTATGAATAACGGTCAAAAATCTTCCAGTACCTTTGAGATTTAAATGATTGACGCAGATTTCTATGAACGACCACGATCCAGGTAGCGATGAGCATGGATGAAAATCCAACAATACCAGATGCAGAGAAGTGTCATTTAACTGGAAAAAAATAAACCAAAAAATTACGAAAAAGATATATGTGGTACATACAAATATTTAAAATGAATTTAACTTGAAATGAGTTCAAATCGATCGAGGGAAAAAGAAAAAAAAAAGAATGAAGAGAAGACAAATGAATTAGATGAAGAAATGAAGGGGAGAGGGATGAATTATGGGGGGAGGCGAATTTTAGCGGTTGGGGGCCGACGTGCCTGACAAGTCGGTCCCCAACGGCTGAAATTTTGCCATTCGTTGCCGGCTCCGACGCATCAGACACGTCTGAGCTGGTAACAGTCCAATTTGTGCTGCCGACTACACCTTAAGTTACAAAATTCAAACGCGCTTGCTCCAATGTCAGTCATCCAAAGCTCAAATTTTATCCTGCAATTAGCATCTTCTCATTATTTTTTTCAGTTTACCTTTATTTTAAAGCCTATCGCACAAATAACCATATTTGTGAAGTGATTATAAATGTAACATGTTTTAAGATCGTGTATACGTTTTTTTTTTTTTTTTTTTTTTTTTTTTCGTTTAGGAATACTGGACGGTACTTGAAATGGCATCGGAGAACAGCATTTCACACATTGTCTACTCGTTTTAAGACTCAAAATAGAACTAGCCCTTCTGCTGAAACACATGTTTCTCCATCAGAAGACAAGTCTGCTTCTGCTAATGGTGACAGTGCCATGCAGCAGTCAAGATGGCAGTGATCAAAATCTGCTTCTGCTGAAACACATGTTTCTCCATTAGAAGACAAATCTACTAATGACATTCCCAAAGCTTAATTAGATGAAGAAAAGAAACCGAAAGATGTCGAGGAAATGCCAAAAGAAGTTGCCCGATGACCAAAAGCCAGTGCTTTAAAGACCCAACCCAATCTCGATTCGACCACAGTTAACCTTCAACTTTGAAGAGCTACGGATATGAAAATAAAATAACCTTGAACGTGCATGAACCCGCAGTCTAACCTCGATACCTTGAAAAACCCCTCTAGACCGACCTTTCTAAACCTCACGGCTCTTCAAATTTGATGAAAAATTTCCGTTTCACTCTTTAATTTTTCACGTAATCAATTTAACAAATAATCAATGTGCATTATTACTTATGTTTTACGGATCATTGTTGAGCTGAACTTATTTCAAGAAAGGCTTAAAGTTGTCCTACGTGGTATTTTTTTTAAGTATAGAGGCGTAGAAAAATGTGACACTATTTTTCAGCATATTGCTTTGTAGTACATTTGCCAGCAATCGTGCATTGAAGGAGCATTGACTTACTCGAGAAGCAATTGAACGGGTCATTGTTGAAATTGAATCTCAATTTTTGCAGTCATTGGTTGTGACTGTTGAAGTGATAGGCTGGGTGGTCGTCCACTACCAGCTGTAATTGAATCTCAATTATTGGAGATCCAGCTGCACAGAGGGAAATCATCAATGTTGCTAAGAAAATCAAGACTTCTCCACTACCAGTCTATTCAAAGGCTGAGGTCAGAAAGAAGAAAGAATTGGCTATGAACATACAATGTGCTTTGGAATACAACCCCAATCTTACGTGCACAATGATTGAAGAGCTTGCTGATGCTGTTAAGGTTGCTGTAGTGTCAAAGGGGCAAAATCTGTGGGCGTCTGACCAAATAGTTCACATAAAAAGCAGTGCAGGGAGGTGTTCTTTTGCCTTCATCAAATGCAAGCATTTTTTGCATTCTTCCAAAGAAATGTGCAGATATTCTAAAGAGCCTCCTGAATTTGTCTATGGTTCTTGAAACTCTACACTGGAAACTTCCCACTCACTTAACTTGGTTTCACTCTCTTTGATTTGAAAAAGGAACTCCCAGTTATTGAAGGGCATCCCACCATTTGGGCTTTTAATTTGAACAGAGATATCATACTTCCTAAGGGGTGAGCAGAAGTCTGTTACCTGGGTTTCATTTATGGGCATGTACTATTTCAGATACTTGGATTGTTATGAACAAAAATAAATTTCATGAAACAATGGACAAGTTTAGGGAAACAGCGATTTCCTTGTTTGGTGATGCAAATGGTGTAAATAAGATGGCCCAAATTCTAAACATAGAGGGTCACGTTTATGAGGTAGAAGAACGACTTGCAATTGTTCGTGTTGAAGGGAGCGGGAAAAAAAATGCAGGGTTCGACAGTAACTTGACCATGCAAGTTTTTATGAGTTCAAAGACACTATCTGGTGTTTGGTATGGCATAAAGAAGATTGTAGGGATATTATGCGACATTTCTTATAAGGTTACAGAAGACGGTGTTACCATGGCAAAAAGCACCGCATGTAAAGACAGAGGGAAGCACCTGGGAAGTAGTCTTGTGAGACAAGTTGCTAATACAACTAATGATGTTGCTAGTGATGGTATACAATTGGTGCAACTGTTCTTACCAAAGCCAAATTCTTTCAGGGGTTTAAGTCTGTTGTTGTCGGAATGAATGCAATGGATTTAAGGAGACAAATTACAATTACTGTTGATTCAGTTGTCATCAGTCCAAAGAAGAAAAAATGTGAACTAGATGATCCTCCAATTCTTATATATTCACAGGAAAAAATAGCTCCTAGCATAGATGCTATGGTGAAGGTGCTTGGGTTAGCTCACAAGAGAGGGGGTCTTCACTTACTGTTGATGAAGACATTGAAAGTGAGACAGTAGCAACTCTTATCATTAATAAACTTAGGGCGAGAATGAATAATGTAGAAGCTAATGAAAATAAGATATTCGTATTCGATGCAGGTGGCAGCTCACTGAACGATGAAAAAAGAAAATCACTGGAGACACTTCAACTTAACTTTG
Organism: Allium sativum; assembly: GCA_030737875.1. Classification (NCBI taxonomy): domain Eukaryota; kingdom Viridiplantae; phylum Streptophyta; class Magnoliopsida; order Asparagales; family Amaryllidaceae; genus Allium; species Allium sativum. Next base: position 615,702,858 of record CM060926.1, read on the forward strand.
AGGATATGGTTGTTTTGAAGTGAGAGGGAATGTTAGTAGCAGAATTATGCTATCAAACAGATGCAGTTTTCCCAACGGCAAAGGATCGGAAAACATGCCGGCATTAGAGATTCAAAGGAAGACTCCAGCGAACTATGGCAAACCCATGTCCAAACGTCATAACTATGGCAATGAACAGTTGTGGAAGACGAAGGGCCCAGTCATTGCACTGAATAGATTGGTAGTGATGAACTTTGAAGAAAGCAATTCGACGAACAGTTTTAAAAAAGAAAAGCGCAGAAGATACTTTATTGAACACCTTTGTACGTGGCGCCACCGCAGTCGCTGGTGATAATCCAGAAGCGAAGTTGACCAACATGGTACTCCAAGTGGAAGAGCTTGATGAGGCGAGTTCAGTCATTGCAGCAGCTCTACCCAGAACATCGCAGATTGCCTGTGCATGTGCACGGTGCACATGTTATGCATAAGGAACAAAGCTTAGGCCTTGTTTGGTTTGTGATTTTCTGGGTATTTTTAGTTTCGAGTTTTAAAAAATACAGAAAACTTGTTTGCTTTACCATTTTGTAAAATTCGTATTTTAAATTAACTATTTTTCAAAACAGGCTTAACACAGAGAATTAATAATAGGTTTTTCCACTTTTCAACATTTTCAGCCCAATTGGAAATGCCCAAAAATTCAAAATTGAAATACAAAGCAAACGTCTTAGCAACCTGTCTCTTGGAGAAACTCCATTCGTTAAAAAACTGTGCATTAATAACTTAACATTAAATTGAAATAAAGAACACCTATGCAACGCATTTCTTGTCATTGTTCTAGTCACATGGAGAAACTCCATTCATTAAAAAACTGTGCATTAATAACTTAACATTAAATGCTTTAATAAATGTCCATTAGTTACTGTTGACAAACATGCATTTGTAGCATATAATTAAGGGGGATTTATGAAATTAATGTAATTTGTGAGAATTAAATTTCTAAAAGGTTATTAATGTAATTAATGTAATTTGTGAGAATTAAATTCCTAAAAGGTTATTAATGAAATTAATGTTTTTAATTAAAAGTGGGACAATAAATAAATAAGGTAATAAATGAGATTGGAACTAAAGGGGATTTATGAAATTAAAGGGTAATAAATTCCTAAAAGGTTATTAATGAAATTAATGCTTTAATAAATGTCGATTAGTTACTGTAGACAAACATGCATTTGTAGCATATAATTAAAGGAGATTTATGAAATTAACGTAATTTGTGAGAATTAAATTCCTAAAAAGTTATTAATGAAATTAATGTTTTTAATTAAAAGTGGGACAATAAATAAATAAGGTAATAATGTGATTGGAATTCGAATAAGTTTACTAGATATGGACAAATAGATGAATGTGATTGATTTTAAATGAATCAATTACTAATTACAAATTAGTAACTTAACATTAAATGCTTTAATAAATGTCCATTAGTTACTGTTGACAAACATGCATTTGTAGCATATAATTAGAGGGGATTTATGGGAACAAATGAATAACTTGTGACTGATTTCGTATTATTAATGTTAAGTCATGATTTCCATAGATAGTGTAAATAATGCATAAGTCATGATTTCGTTCAAAAGAGGACAAAATGGGTATTGTCTAGTGTTTAGACCGACAGAAGTTTTTGAAGGCTCAGTAGAATTAAGAAAAACCGACAAAGTCGGTTTGATAATTTAATTTTAGTAGTTTTGATGTATCTTTTAAGTTTGTTCTGCAGATTAGGAATTCATTTGTGATATGAACGACCAATATGGAATGATTACTTTGATTTGATTTCTTATATTTTAACATGGTTTACCGTATCAAGATTTTGATGTTTTCTTTTTTCCTTTCCACATATCAGGAGGTCAAAGAGTTGAATTTATGACATATATTAAACATTCCTACATGGCCAACTCATGTACGCCTCATCGAATTCGTATCACAAACGTATAATATTCATTATTCACTTCCATGTAATTTTTAGTTCATGTCAACCCTAAGTTGATGTATTCTGCATTGACTTTCAAAACTACCTCTATTATTTTTATAACTCCTTACAATTTGATATTAGTGTCTGAATAATGTAATTCTTAAATTCAATTTTGCATATTTTTTCATAATCTTGTTTATTTTTATATTATATGTTCATCGCTATCTATAATTGTGACATTGTAATGAATAAAAGTTGATTCATAGCCATGATGCTTGTTTAAAGTAAATCTCCTATGATATGATGATTTCAAACTCAGTCTACATGGTAATTAAAATGTTCCGCTTGAAGTCCACTTAGATAATTAAGTTTTTCCTGTACATATACACAAAATCATCTTATTTCATGGATTGCTGTATTTTAATTGCGCTACCAACTGCATAACATATTTCACATGAACAAAATCCATGGATTGTGGATATTTACCGTCAAACCTTTTGATTGTTTAGATCTGCTTATGCTTTCTCATCAGATTCTGGGCTGGTTTGCGGTTGCATTGCATAAATGCCGATAAAAAACATTTCTTTACTCTATACTTACGATGGTTAATGAAATATTACAAAGACATACTTAAGTCGGAATTTCTGCTTAGTTAGTTGGGTCAGTGCATTTGTACTTAGAGATGTTTCAACGTTTGTCTGAAAACCAAGACTTTCTATAATGCATAAAAATTATCTCAATTTCTGATTCAAGTGCCAATCGAAGTTTTTTTTTTTCTATTCATGTTGCAGAGCTGGTTAACATAGCGTCTTCTTTCTTCAATGGTTAAAAACTAATCAAATCTTTCTTAGAAAAAATGATGGGTGATAATTAAATTATAGATTCATTGTTCGTAACTTTGATTATTTTTCTCGATTTGATTCCGGTCATCTTTTTCCTGTAACCGTCTCTCTTCTCCATTTTATATATTCCCACCCATCCATTCAGTTTTATTTTTATTCATCCAGAATATTAATATAATCATATTTATGACATTTGTTAGAACTTTGTTTCCTCTACACTCTATGCATGCTGAGCTATCTTGACAGGATAATTACTTTTACATTTTGAATGTTGTAGTTGGTTGCGATGAAAAAGACAACTCCTACATGCTAAATTATATTTCAACTATTTTAAAATGGTGGAATAACAAGAATAAAATTTGACTTTGCATATAAATCTCCTGATATCATTTTAAGTTTTACAAGTTTCATTTTTTGCATATATTATATTTCTGTTGTTTTTTTAAATAATAATTTTCATGGTTGTCATTTATTGCAAGAATGCTTCGTTGTTAATTGAACTTTCACTTTATATTTCTCTATGATCTCTCATCCATATCAGTTTGCACTCTGTGTTTCTCCTTAATGTTACCGACACACTTGGTTTGTTTGTTGAACAATGTATAAGAGGTTGAATTCATGCGCTATGTTCATGTTGATATGATTAATGCACTATTTTATGCAATTTTCATTAGTTTATTTAGTGTGAGAAGTGGGATGGTGTAGATTTTTACAAGTAAAAGTTTCTTGGTGGAAACCAAGAAAGAAATACATAGTAAATTCCATTGAAATGCATAGTAAAATTCTTTTGGTGTAGACTATAATAAATCCACATTTTCATTCTTTCCTTTTTTTGAACACCTACAATTAGATTATGAAGTTTGAAGGAAATGCATAGTAAAATCCATGAAAAGTATATAATTCAAGGACATATATGATGGTCTCATTTCTCATACTATTTAATATTCAAGAATTATGAGGTGGGATAACATAAGATTTATTTATATGGTCTTTTTAACATGATGATATCTTCTATACGATAACTGTACCAAAAAGAACATTTATTGTTAGTTAATTCTGCTTTATTTGTACATTTAATTTGTGCTTATTATATATTGTCATAAAGCAAATACATGACTACTCTTCATAGTTTATTATTCTTTCATTATCATTGGCGTATGGAGACAATTTTTTCGACTCACACTTCTATTCACAAGTTGGTTGTTCGTTGGTTGAATTTACTAAATAGTTGAGTTCAACTTAGTATTCCTAGTCTAATCGGGTTTCAGAATTGATTCTTGTTAGTAGAGTGTGTTACTTTTGTACTTTATTATTGTAAGTTACTACTAGTTATATATTATGTCATTACTAAAAATGACTAATCTTGTTGAGATATTATTAAGTGAAAAACCATGAATGGATAATAAAACCAACAAGTTATAAAGTTATGATCAATATTGTTGCAGAATGAATATTGATTTCACAATATAAGGTGCAAATTATTATTTTTAGTCTATTCACCTCCTAAAATATTTGAATATCTCCAAAATTATAGTTATTTCCATTAACACCTGATTATTCACTTTATTTGATCACCTAAATTTGTTTGACTGTCGTTGGATTAAGAACAATATGACAAGCAATCTTTTCAAACTGGTTTAAATTCAGCAGCAAATATACAGGACCTTGTATATTTTTTCACGCAAGTTCATTTTGTTTATAAGAGTCATCCATAATTTTAAGCTTTAAACACTTGCATAATCTGCATATTTATTGCGACTGCACCGACTGTGACAATTTATTCGTAGTTTGCTAAAACGATTGATCTTCTCTAAGCATTCATGGCACTGATTGGGCATTTTATTTATAAAGAAATTTTTCAGTACCTTATTTACATGTGTGTTATTGCAAGGAAGTTTAAGCAAAGGCTGAAGAATTTTGTCCAACTCAATAACCTGTGGAGTATCGGCTGTTCAAACACGAAAGCTCCCTGGAATAAATGTTCTCTTTTAAGTCCTCGTATTAGATGAGAGTTAAGTCCTTGGTATGTTTTATTCTCTTTTAACAATATTTAATGTAGGACTCACTCTTTCTGGCAACCATCCTTATTCAATTTTGGGTTAATAAATCTAATTTTTGGTACGTTAACTTCGTTGCTTAATTTTCGTTAGTATTGTGTTTTAGATCTTGCACCATTATTCTACAAACGAACAGTTATATGCATTTAATCTTTATTTATGCTATTGTGAATTATATTTGATTCTAAGGCCCTTAATTAGCGATTGCCAGGATTAGATCTCAGGTTGCAAGCTATCCTCCAAACCACTGAGCCATACAGCCTTTTCATAATAAACTGCAAACTATTATATATAAATATTATATACAAAATGAAAAGGTTGTGGTCCATGAAAATCGAAGGCCCTAGACGACCACTTAAATGTTGGCCCTGAATAGTATCATATGTCCTTTTGTGTCTTGCATAATATCTAAAAGTTGACCTATAGAATTGTGCAGATATTCATTTTCGTATTTTAAAGTTAAATAAACACACGGTCTGATAGTTGGTTTAAAATATAGATACTGGTGGATCTTCTTGAAATGCAACAGTTAATTTTTGTATTACTTTAATAATAGTGCATTCTTTACTCACTTTCACTATTTTCTCAACATATAAAGATAGCAACGAAATTAGCATTTCAATCCTATTAGGTAACATATATAGTTGCAACATGTAAAGTGAAAATAGTAAGAATTACAATATTTGCTTTTGATTATCTATGTTGGACATCACCAACTACATACATTTGTTTCATGACTTATCTGCAATGTTCCAGGCCGTTGGTATATCTACTAATAATGAAAATACTTGGATGTGGTGAAACTATTTGTTTTAACACTTATCTGCAATGTTCCAAGCCATTGGTATCTCTACTAATAATGCAAATACTTGGATGTGGTGAAGCTTTTTGGGTTACCAAAAATACCTATTCCTTCTGGACCGTAGTTTCATTATATATTGCATGATGGTATATTTGTCCAGGTATTCATCACGATACTCAACCAGTTTGTTGTTATGATTCCCATGAAACCCATTTTTGCTCTTGAGACGACCCAGACTTCTCTGATCCCCGAAGAGACAGAGGAGTCTGGATTGTTTTGAGAGCACGACACATCAGAACACAAACAATAGAACATTTCATTGCTATTACAACAATTTATATCAGAGTACAAAAATATCATAGTCCAAATAAATAATTTACATCGGAAGTCCAATATCAGATATTTACAAATTACAAAGCAGTGGAAATATATATACATAAATATAATATGCAGCGGAAAACATCAACTACCACAACTGAAAGAAATATACAGATACAAAGCATTCCGAATATAGCTCCAGCTGTAATCCAGGATCCTATGAAAGAAAATATATGCGAAAACCAAAACTACTAGCTGTCCGTGTAGAAAATATGGGCACCCAGAGTTTAGGTGGAAACAATAAGCTTCGAGTCAGTCATGGGACTGGTGTGAGAACTAAAACAGTTATTAACTTTATTTTAAAGTTGGGTAAATCAAGGGACCACGCCATATAACAAAGAACGAATTTTCTCCCAAGAATACCCCATAACAAATAGCGCAACGCTAAAAAGAAAAATGAAGCCATTATAAGACTCAGGTCCCATCACACAATGCAAACACAAACCAAAGTATAAAGTATTACCTTATAATGGCCAAATATGCTTGGTACGCGAAATTTATCTTTTATTATTACTATAAGTGAAGAAATCAACTTCAAATATAAATGTATCAATCATAGACGACATAGTACCCCATCCTTCTGTGTTGCCATATAGGTTTACAACTAAAACCGAAAAGTCGCATATTGGAAGTTGGATTTCCATTTATGAGTCGAGGCAAGGGATCCTCCTCACCGATTCGACACAATCTAGCAAATGCTTCAGGACTCGGACGATGGCGAGTTCTTGGATTTTCAAGGCCGGTCCTCGCATACTTTTGAGGATTGGTTATTCGTAAACACATGTTTCTCGGTCCTATCAGACCTATCTTTGAGCCAAGAGAGACTCAATATCCGAGGCGCCTCTCAATCCATCATCCACAAAAGTAAAAATGTCTGGGCTCTATACCATGACACCACTTCTGGCTAGAAAGAAACGTAGTGCACTCCCTGCAGTCACTATCCCGTTTTTGACTCATAGAGAGATGTGAGGCTCGCGAATTAACGCTATACACAAAGCTATGCTACTTAAAGTCGTGTTTTGATCATCAACCACAAGACTCTGCTTTTCAAAAAAAGCCTTGGTAATTTGCATCTTAGCATGCCACATTGATAATTCGCGCCATACAACTGATGTCTATTAATATACAACCTCTAAGCTCGAACGTCTCAGAGAAGAGTGTTAAGCAAGAGAATAAATTCCCCGTCACCAAACATATATATATTTAATAGAAATCAATCAACACATAATGAAATCTAATGTCAGACACACATCCATTTACAAGTCCGTTCTGGGTCAGAACGAAACCAGAGGCACCTTATTCCTCGTCCCATATGTCTAATACAGGAGAGAGAGGTCCTCGCATATCTGGTCGATTTCCAAGTACGCCTGGACGATCACCGCTTATTACTTTGTCTTGGGTGTACAGCTCAATCATGACATCAGTAATCATTCAAACGATGTGAAGATCTCTGGTCATCAACCACCGTCTTCAGCGTTGACTTTTAGTCGTCGTACCAGTTATTCAAAATGGGATAAACCCGGTCTTTCCGAATAACTCGCGTATTTTATAATCAATAATCAAGTGCTATAAAAACACATCTTGTGCCTCATTCCAATCTAGAATATTCTTTTATTCAAATATTCACATCTTTAGGGAAAAATTCCCTTTAATTTTATCAAATATAAATTCTTTTAAACTTACTCTTTAATTTTCCTTTGGATATCAATTTCAAAAGGTTTTATTTTATCCTTTAACAATTCTAAATCAAATTAAGGTTTATAACACTAGTCGGGATTATCGAGCCTTACCAAAGTAATTATTTATTATTTTATTTTTCCAATCCCAACTTATTCATCCCATGGAGCAAAACTGGTAGTACTCCATATCTAACACCCAGTGTGTTATTGGTAAAATTAATTACTTCACGTTTCAATTCTAATTAAAGATTTAACTATCGAATGGAGTAAAAATGGCGGTACTCCATTCTCGAACATTTCTTGAAATCGGTAAATTTAATTACCTCATTGACATTCCAATCTAATTAATGCTTGATTAAAAACTCCAACTTGGTTTTAATCTCAAAAATCATTACTTTATGATTATTCAACTTTAAGAAATTAATCTTGTCTTTAACTGAGTTAAAGAACCAATGTTATTAAAAACACAATTCACAATAAACTCAAATCAACCTCCATTAAATATGGAATCTTCGCGAAAAACTGGTCAATATATAATTGATATAAATTTCCATATCAGACTAATAATATAAATGGAATAACGACAAAGCCTTTCAGATTTCATATGTAGTAACAGTCTTCTTTTACAGAAGTTCGTCTCGATTATTGCCAAATCGAATTCAATTCAATTCCAATTTAATATATTAAATTGGAAAGCTTTACTTTGGAAAATTGCTATTAGATCTTAATAAAAAAAATTATAAATTCCAAATCATATCTTCACCGTTAATTGGGTTTTAAGAACAAACGTTATTTAAAATATCGTTCACAATGAACCCAAGATCATCTTCCATCTAATTGCATTTTATAATTATAAATTGGAAAACTTCATTTAGCTTAGTTAAAAGATTTATTCTTTTCTCAACTGGGTTTAAGAATAGTGTTATTTAAGACACCATTCACGACAAACCCAAAATCCAATTTGATATTAAACAAAAGGCTCTGAATAGAAATTATATCGACTTATATTCAATATCATATTCTGCAATTGAGAGATATCGTATTGGGAATAGCAATATTTGAATCTTCTAAATTCCTCAACTGTAAGGACCCGCAAATTCGAACCCTTTGAGTCGACTAATTACAATACAAGTCCAACCCAAATTGCCTGAAATTACAAATCATTAATAGAAAGAAGTTAGAGGATGAGAAATAGAAAAGGTAGAAACTTAGAATAGAAGAAATAAGATAGAAGAAAAAACTAAATAACACCGAATCTCACAATCGCAGTGGAATAAAATATAATATAGATATAAGCTTTGGGAAATACAAAACTGTATCTGAACTTACATACAAAATTAGGGTACATCATATATACATCACAACCAAAATAAACTCTATATATCTAATGCTGAAACCTAATTCTCCAACTCCTTCCAGATTGTCTGAAAATCCTGAACTGCTTGACTACCCGTACAAATTTTGGGCACCCAAGAGTTTAGGGAGGACATAGAAAAATAAACTCTGGGTCAGTCATGGGACTGGGATGAGTAAACGATTTTAAACAGTTCTTAACTTGGAAAAATTCTTTAGAAAGAAAAGATAATCGTAAGACCAATCCACACATAAACAAGGATGGTTTTTACCTTACAATAACCCATAACATTTGGAAATCATAACTATTATGATATTATAATAATGTCTAGGGTTTTCCACAAATAAATTAGAATCTAGCGGAATGCTTGCATCTCACGCTCCACATATATAGTATACAAACAAAACCGCTTGGCGCTTAGGGATAATGGATTTCCAACTATGACAAGGTATGGAACCAACTTCCGATAGTGTATCTCTAGAGAGGATTACACTGAGTACAACAAGAACGTCTTGCAACCTGACTCACACATGACCGACCACTCATTTCTCTTGAGTGTATCGAATATGTTGTCACCTTACGGTTGCTAGCAACATAACCGTTCCCGGGAGATACAGAAGCAAAAGAAGTAACAAAATGAATATTCTCTAGATGGTGACAATACACCCTAATGGGAGTGACCCACATGGCCATGCTACCTGCCCGATTTTTGTCATTTCCCGGTTATGAGGCTTGAGGTCGGAACTTACCTTTCATAACGTCACCTCTTTATTCACTTTGAATGCCACATTGTCAAACCCGTCAAATCACAAATTGATTTCTCCAAAACTACAGGTATAAGGCTAAGAGAAACGAATTCCTCCGCCACCAAACATAGTTTTGAAGAGATCAACTTACGGATCTGTTTGGTGTACTCTGTTAGACATTCGTCCATACAAGTTGTCCTAGGTCTGGACAAACCGAAGGCACTATCCTATAAACAGAACAATCCTTGAATAAACACCATCTTCAATGGTATTCAACTTGACTTCAAATTAATCAACGCCTAGGTCGAATCAAAATGATATTTGGATTTCATTTAGAAAACCAATCCCGGTCTCTTTGAATCGATGAACGTTAATATCTTTTAGGGTCAAGTGATAGTTAAAGTGATCAGATCAATATATTTCATATTGTTCTATATCCTTAATTGATTATCCCGACTTATCCACTAAAAATATTTAACATATAAGATCTCATATCTCAACAGTAGTTTGTACAAGTCAATATTAACGAGATGTGATTAAACAAGTTAATTGGGTCATGTCACAACATTTTAGTCAAATCAAATCAACAAATCAATTTGCATAACAGAACTGGTTCATCACAATTCAATAATTCAAAAAAACATTGTATATTAATTGTTAGATCTTAGAAAAATAATTATTTCCAAATCATATTTATCTAAGATTTATTCCCTTCTAAAATCACTTCTATTTTTATTTATTAAACAATATCGTTATAACTCGTACTTCAATATATACCACATTAAAAAAAAAATTATTATTTAATCTCCTTAGATGACTGAATTATTCAACATATAATATAATTAAATTTATCTGTCTATTTAAAATGGAAAGTGAATGATACTTAATCGATTCCCAAAACAACATTTCTTCCTAATTTTCCCAACTTCGGAATAACCTCAATGTTATAAGTCAAACAAAATTTTCTTTATTAGTATCTCCTACAGCTATTCTTAGCTTGCAAAGTATCTGCTTCCACCGTTATTCACTTTGGAATGTGAACATCATTCCTTTGGCCCTTATTTAACTCATTTCACTAATAAATATTAGTGCAAGGTTAATATAGTTATCTAATTGCTATGTAAATTCACATTTTTCATAGACGTCAACATTAAGTTTAAACACTGTTAATTTAACTTTTAATTCGTTTCTTGGTTTAAATTTTTATTTATCGACTTAATAATATTTCAATGTTGATTCAAACGATTGAGTTTATTTTAACAATATTATTAACGTTCAGCCTCATAATGTCAATTACAGTTCAATTAATCTAACTTGAACTAATTAACGGATTTTAGATCTAGGTGAATCTATATTAGTTTCTATTTCAGTTAATCCAAAGAATACAAATTTATTTTAAATAAAAAAAATTTGTTTCCTTCTGACGAAGCACAACTCTGTTTTTAATGATCCATGCCTGATTATCTACTATCTGCCTCCCAAACTATCATCATTTTCACTTCTTCTCTTTACGTTACTTAGATAGATATTTTTATACATATATCCCAAATAATAAATTCATACTTTGAAAATCTTTGATTTTATTTTCTAGGATTTCTATCTTTTTTCTACAATTCAATTCTTCCCTTCTATATTCTTTTCTATTTATTTATTTACATTTTTATAAACTTCCCTTTATAATTTCAGCAGCCCACAACCCGCAGGCCCATCATTCCGGCCCATTCCCCCTTCCATTATTTCTTTTATTATGTTTAAACCTTAATTTACTAAGCCTATCTTCCCAACTGCAAATGATAAGCCCTGCGTCCCATTTTCCCTTTACTTTGATCTCATCATAACTGCACGTCGCATTTTTGCATCAACAGGTTTTAGTCCCCCTTCGATCATAGAACTGCTTCCATCCGATCAATGCAATTCAGTTGCACTACTCTACTTTGGTTCCTTCTTCTGTGGTATGTCCCTTCTTGCTTGTACCCGTATTCTTCTTGCCCCATCCAAAAACTACAGCGTCCAAACTTACTTTAACCTTCCCTTCTTCCCAGTGTCAATTCTTTACATTGCTTTAAACTTTTTTTTTTGTTTGTATATTCTGATATTTACTCCCAATCTTTTTTTTTCTTTACATGGACCAGATTAAGGTAACATGCATGCTTGTTTTCATCAAGTTGTGTTTTCATACAAGAACAATTAACGACAATAAAAATAACAAGAGGAAAAGAATTGTAACACCACGTGTTTTCAATAAATCTTAAAGTAACAAATTGAAGAATAATTAATTTTAAATTTGAGAATTAAGGGAAATGGGATATGCCACTGCATTCGTCTCGGAATTCTGGTTGAGATAGAGTCCGAATTTGCGTGAATTGGACTTCGTATGAATAAATTATGGCTTTCGGAAGTTTCGAAAGTTCAAAAATTCAGATTTAAACTCAGAAGAGGGCAGGGCAAGAAGAAATTCCCGCCTAGGCCAGGTCGACCAGGAGGTCGACCCTAGTGTCGACCTACCCTACTGGTCGATCTAGGGGTCGACCTACCCCCCCCCCTCGGGCAGATCTGAAAGGATGACGATTTCTAACTCCCTGCCGAGTCATTGGGGCTGAGGTGTTTTCCTATCTAGACTGGATGGTCTTGATTATTTCTAGGGTCAATCTGACGGCTCTAAATTAATTAAACCTCTATAAAAGCAACCTAACTCTCAACCCTAAATCACAAATATTTATACCAAGAGCCGCCATGCCGTCAATGGTGAACCTAGAATAGCCGTCATCCCTTTCAACTCAAAGGCAAGATTGAAGCTACGTCAAAATTAAATCTAATCAAATTCAACTAAGAAAATTCAACGATCTACATCAAAGGCGAGCAATTCAATTTCAGAATACAGATCCTAGAACTCAAGAATTCCTTTTTTGTTTGTAAGTGTAGTTATCTTTCAGATGTGAATGAATTAAAGACATGGTTTGTAATAAATTGTAAAATAAAATTGTATCAAGTTGTATGTGATGCTGATTTATGTTTATTCATGTCTATTCTATCATATATGCCTATGAAATTATTGTGGTCTATCGAACCTATTATGTTATGTGGAAATTGGTGAATAAACCTATGATGATATGAAGTTATCATATATAAGTTTGGTGATATTATACAAGTTTTAGACTAAGTCATGTAGTTTATGCCTAATTGTTTAGATCCATTATGCATACATGTTTAGATCTACGACCTTGTATAATTTGGTGATTATATCTATATGTTGTATGTCAATTTAGAAATTATGCCTTGTTTATGCAAGCTAAGTGATGCTATCATGTTATGAATCCCCATGCAAGTTTATAGGTTAAAAACATGACTATGTAAACCTATATGTTTAGATCTACAACTTTATATGTTAGAACAATATGCCTTTATGTTAGATCAATATTAGCATGATTCAATCCCTATGCAAGTTCACTACTACATGTTTAATTAGATTTTTGGTAGTTCTTTGTAAAACTATTATTTTATGACTCATGTTGCATAGATCTAGTTTGCAAGTTCATAAATTGAAAGTATATTATGCCAAGTTCATGTGATACATCTGTAGTTAGATCCATATTTTTGTATGATGTTGGAATGTTGCAAGTTCCTCTTTTTCCTTTTAATTTATTAGTTAGGCTAAAATGTCGAGCCTAACATCTTATGTAATTTTGCGAACGTACAACGGGAGTAACGTTGGGGAAAACATGAAATTATACATAATTAACATATTTGGCTCATAACCATGTAAATGGTATAGCATTGAAATGATATAATCTACATATCAAAAATTATGAATTTGATTTAGAAAGAAAGTGGGCTATGACAAGTAAATTGTTGACAAATTTACATATAAGCATAAAAGGATAAATATATAAATTTAGAAAAGACGAATATGCCTAACCCGAGGTTAGACTGAGTTATGGTGTAAAACTGTCCGGAACCGACCGGCACATCCAGTGACCACAACAATAACTGTCTAATGTGGGTGATTAGTGCATTGAGCCCAAAAAGGACCCGATGTTAGACTGAGTTGTGGTGTAAAACTGCCCGGAACCAACCGGCACATCCAGTGACCACAACAATACATGTCTAATGTGAGCGGTTGGTGCTCTAATAAAGCTAAGTCAAGAGTGGTAGGGCTAAGTCAATTAAGGAAACACTTAACCAATTCAACATGTTAGCTAAACTGATGGGTGGGGTTTGGTAAATTTGGACACTTAACCAATTTAACATGTTGGCTGGAAAACCCTAGTAATGGGGACCCATTTCAGCAGTAACCCACGTAGATGTATCATGGGACCCTGAACTAGGCAGGGTGAGGCACGATTACTGGGCTGATTATAAGCGGTCAAAAACATCGGCGATGGTGCATCAATGTAGGTTCCGGCGGAGTACGGGCGTGCATGTACTCCGGAGTGGAAAAAGCAGGCACTGGACATCAGTAGTCATACACTGTGCATCTTGAATCGTGTCGGGTTGCCACCATAGGATTTGATACACCCCATGGTGGGACCAGCACAGGTATCCAAGTCAAGCGGCGGCCGAAGGACACACGTGATAAATGCATGCTAGTAAGAGCCGATTGATATAAGGGGATCATTTCACTATGAACACGTGGTGCTAGTTGGACAAGTATAAATAGGTGTAGAAGAATTAAACATGGGCGCGATGTATATTCGGTTATCCTGCCTTATATAGCTTTATGTTAGTTTGCTGTTCTGGTACTGTCCTATTTTCAGTTTATTCCTATCATGACCATTTCCTTATTCACACACTGAAAAGTCATTAGACTTACTCAGACATATATCTGACCCAATTTCTTTCGTCTTCTTTTCTTCCGTCCCCTCCCCCTCAGGTAGCCAGGGAGGGAATAGCTCAGCTTAATTTGGACCGTTCATCTTTTCAAGCTTGAAGACTCTATGATGTACGGCTTGAAACCTATTATCTTTGGCTATGGCTTTGGACACACTAGACTTGGGGATTTATGCAGTTTATTTACGATATATGCTTCTTTATGTTTTTAATCAAGATAGAAATTATGATGAAATGTTTTGGAAGTTATTTTGAGACAATTTACTGTAATGGTTTTTTTTATTGAACCACGTATGAAATAAATGTTGGTTTTCTGCTGCTTATATTTCTGTCTTGTAAATTTTCTGTGTCTTTTACCTATAATGCTCCATCGAAGTTAAGGCATTCCCTTTATGAGTGACCTTAACGGAGGTGGGGTGTTTCACTAATAAGTGATCCACTACTAGCTAACAAGTTTTGACTCATGACTCATCGTGTAAGCATTTTATGTATCATTGACAGCAGTGCACACATCATATAAATGGGCCTTGTTTATATTTTTCATTTTTTTGAAGGATGCCTTTGATGTTTTGAAATACCATCTCGCACTAAGTTGAACTGTTATGTTATGAAGGATGGTTTTACTGTTGTATTAAGTTTATGGATCCTACTCCTGACATAAATATGTTACTGTGTTTTGATTGCAACGTTCCGTTATACCATTCCAAACATTAAAAGTTTTAGTTACTTCAACCATTGCACAGCTTCCCTTCTAATCAAATGCCAACTCAGCTGCACACACCTCCAGTCCACCCTTCTCACGCAACCGATCAGCTCACCCCTTTCCTCTTCCTAGTGTCGTTCCACGTCAGTACGTGTACTCCCCCATTTATTTTATGTACCATGAACGAGCCCTTCAAGCCTGGTCCATTCTTCCCATTTTTCTTTCCACTTTCAGCTCTCTTCTCTTGCTTCTCTCTGTTCCTCCTATTATATTGCTGCTACCCCTTATTCGGCCTCCTGGTCACCACTAACCATGACGACAACACCATCTCTTCATCAACTATGGCGTTGAGTTCATCTATGTCTCCATCATGATCGCACACGCAACCCAGTGACCAAGCCCGTTACTACATCGGTCATTACCAAGCCCACTGCTACATTATATTTTAACTTTGAACTATTATACAATATAGTGTAGAAGCGGTCACATAAATTGTCAGTCATTCATGTTGCAATTCATTGTCGCTAAATATGGTAGCAAGCCAAAAGGTGTGGAAACAGTTTATGTATCCATATATATAACAGAACGGTTGCACTTGTGAATCTCAGCCTGTTTTCTTCTTATAACCATATATAAAACAGTAAAAGTTTATTTATCTTAACAATACATTTGTTTATAATACATATGAATTGAAACCAGTTCATGAGGATTCATTTCTTTTTGCGACAAAATGTTTATATGGTATACAGTTTGGCACAATATAATTGTACTGGAAATTTGAGTAGCCGAAACTTAAGTTTTATTTAAATACAGAGTCTGGATAACATGGTTGTTTAGACAAACATTAATCACATATCTTCACATCCAACAAACAGCCAATGTTCGAGTCATATGTGATATAACATATCAAAAACAAGTGGAGACCATATATGCACTTGCATTATGTAGTTTATATTTTGAATTGGGATCCAATGTAAATAGTTTACCCACAAAGCATATTGTCATTCATTTTTTCCATATTTTATTTGACAGTTTAAAATTTTGAAACCAAGTTATATAAGCTTGTGTGCATACACTGGTAAGTATATGATCATGTCATATTGCAAAATTCGCAAATTTAAGACAAGCTTATTTTCCAAAAAAAAACGTCCACTGTTCTACAGTTTTCAAGTGGTACATAGGATTTAACACATATCTAATTTCGAGTTATTACTCCTTACTATCATTCATGCTTATATAACCTTATATGTGTAGTGACCTATATATTGTCTTAAGCTAAATTGAACAATACCTAGAAACAGAAAACAAAAGGGTTGTTTACTCACAAATTCTATTCCAAGATTTCCTTTTCTCTATTTGAAGAATGCTGCTCTCGGCCATAACTTCATTTCCAGTTCAAAGCATTTCAAATGGCTTTTAAGGTATGAAATCCTACTGGTATGGCAGTGTATTTATATGTGAATGTGGTGTATAGTATTTAGGCTTTGATAGTGTAGTTTTTAGGTGGAAGAAATGCATAGATTATAGATTTTGGCAGGGTAGTTTTTAGGCTGTTTTGCTTTGATGGAGGGGACGTGCTAGGTTGCTGTTATGATTGATTGAGAAACAACATGTAGTTGCATGGTTGATGGAGAGGATAGCTAAGTTTATAGTTGTTCTTAGCTAAATGAAAGGGATGCTGCTAGTGTTAGCTGGTGCATTTGATTTTGATTGAAAGAAGACTATACATAGCTATGTATCTATGTATATTAGGAAGGATGAAGCAAAACAGGTTGGTGTCTATTTGATTGATGGAAAATGAGGCTATTTCTTAAGCTGGTCCTATATAAAATGGAAAGAGCACGACCATGTGCTTTGATGTACATCAGTACATGTTCTGTGCACAAGTAGGACTTATAGGTAGGTTCTGCTGCACTTGGTTTTGATGAAAAAGAGGTTGTCTTGACATAGTTTCACACTAAAAGGTCACGGCTGATCTAGTTTGGGGTACAAACATGTGCATAATTGTGTGTGTTTCAGTGGTATGCTTGGCTATTAAGTATTTTAAACAATTAAAAATGCTCACATACCCTCTGTTTTCAATCCACTTAAAGGTACAATAGCCCATTACTTCATTGGGTGTTTTTGAGCTTAGGTTTTCAGGCTACCATTTCTAGCTACTGATAGATAAACCTTATAACCAAGCAATTTATCCATGTCATGATGTGAACATACAGTGCCACAGATTAAATTCTGCAAATCAATGTACCAAAAATATATTCTCATTTATTGAATTTGATTTGCACCATTTTAATTGATTATGTGTCATGTTATAATCTTATGGATTGTCACACCAACTTATATGTATACATGCGAAGTAATAAAATCTTTAAATTTAAAACAAAAGCTATTGCCATGATTTATATACGTATATTACATTATATATACATATACACTAACGGTCATAAGAATATGCGTATTCATGTATACATCTAAGATTAAACCCTTTCAAATATTAAAACCCTTTTTACTTAAGCAATTATTATTATTTTTAACATAAAAAAAAGTTATAAATACAAATGAAAATGTTTTTAACATTTACCTGCGTATACACAAGTTAAAAATATACACAGGATTATAACCAAATGATCATTCAAAATTATCTATAATATTCAATTTAAATATTATTTAAACGGATTAAATTATTAGCGCAATCTGAGATTCAGATTATAAAGTTGGTCAAGAAACTTGGGACATTACAATCCACCCCCTTAAAAGAATTTCGTCCTCGAAATTAAGTAGTAACGGAAAAATTCCAGTTATAAATAAAATCATAAACCTGTATTAACACACAAACATGAGTCATCTCCTAGTAATCACAACAAGCAAGGCATCCAAAACACACCGGTTAATTATCAAACATTTCACAACAATCAAAGCATTCAATACACATTAGCAATCAACTACCAAACAAAACTTCAAATATACTATCTTCTGCTTTCCATGAAAAGTCTTTAGGATTTCATTCCATTTCTCGTTAGGCAGCTTCATTAGCTCACTCCAAATTTACTTCCCATCTCCAAAATTCATTGTTATCTTTCCTCGTTCTCGACAAATCGTTGATGAAATCCGTATTTATTCAAATTGATTTTAAATCGAGTTATTAACCTCTTTTTACTCATCTGGTTCTCAATAAATCAATTCTTAATTATCAAAATTCCCTTAGGAATTAAATTCTTAAATTCTCGAGAAATTCGACATCGTCTCTCTCATACGGCTTTATCGTACAACCCCAAAATTTGTCTCTCTATACCTTCTCCAATCATCAGAGAGTCCACGAAACCAACTAGTTTTCCTTAGAGGCTTCCCAAATCCAATTAAAAATACTAACTTGCTAATTTTATTAGCATTCAACTCATATACTTTCATCTATAAGCATCCATCAATCCAACCATGTTTATTTGTATAACCAGAATTACCTGTCATTACAGCCTGAAAATATTTCCATTCTTATTCACCCATTACTATTTTCAACATTTCTTTAGTCCCTAGCAATAAATTTATAAGAAAATAATCTCCTAAGTATCAATCCCGAAGACCGAAATCAACATCAGATCAACACTCAGAAAATCATTTAATTTAATCAATTTCCAGTTCAGTTCAAATAAATTACAATTCCAAAAATTTATCTGTTTAATTCACATGCGTTCATATCCAATTAACCTTCAAGTCTAGATTTATTTAGTGAAATTCCAAATTTTTTTCATCCAATACTCATTCAAAATTCCCAGAATTTCAAATTCCATTTCTGGTTTGTCTTATCTATATATATTTCATTTTTATACAAATTCAATTTGGTTTTATATAACCATTTTAATTTATAACCCTATACCGGATTATAATAGCAGTCAACATAGTCATTTGTAATAATTTCAGAAAAATATCCTTTTATATCAAAATATATTTTTAGTAAAATTATTTCATTTACCCGGCTTTTAAAACAATACCGTGTCGAATTATTCTGCTCAAGTGTTTAGGAACTCCTATCGATGTCATGGCATCCCACTATTTGACCAGAATTCATAAACCACTCAACAAAGCAATCAACCCGATATAAAACAGATTTCTATATCAATTAACAAATATGTGCTCATATATATATGCTCAAACTCAATCTAGGGTAGTACCAACCCTATCTCTGTCGAGTTACGCCACAGATCCAAGGTTATTCTCAACCTTCAGCTATGATACCAACTGTAATGACCCGCAAATTCGAACCCTTTGAGTCGACTAATTACAATTACAAGTCCGACCCAAATTGCATGAAATTACGAATCATTAATAGAAAGAAGTTAGAGGATGAGAAATAGAAAAGGTAGAAAATTAGAATAGAAGAAATAAGATAGAAGAAAGAACTAAATAACACCGAATCTCACAATCACAGTGGAATAAAATATAATATAGATACAAGCTTTGGGAAATACATTTTGTACAAGTAGTCAAGTAGTTCAGGATTTTCAGACAATCTGGAAGGAGTTGGAGCAGGAGGTTCCAGCATTAGATATATAGAGTTTATTTCGGCTATGATGTGTATATGATGTACTCTAATGTTGTATGTAAGTTCAGATACAGTTTTATATTTCCCAACGCTTATATCTATATTATATTTTATTCCACTGCGATTGTGAGATTCGGTGTTATTTAGTTCTTTCTTCTATCTTAGTTCTTCTATTCTAATTTTCTACCTTTTCTATTTCTAATCCTCTAACTACTTTCTATTAATGATTCGTAATTTCATGCAATTTGGGTCGGACTTGTATTGTAATTAGTCAACTCAAAGGGTTCGAATTTATGGGTCGTTACAGTTGGTATCAGAGCTGAAGCTATTCTCTTAACCTTCAGCTTTGATACCAACTATAACGACCCACAGATTCGAACCCTTTGAGTCGACTAATTACAATACAAGTCCAACCCAAATTGCATGAAATTATGAATCATTAATAGAAAGAAGTTAGAGGATGAGAAATAGAAAAAGTAGAAAATTAGAGTAGAAGAAATAAGATAGAAGAAAGAACTAAATAAAACCGAATCTCACAATCGCAGTGGAATAAAATATAATATAGATATAAGCTTTGGGAAATACCAAACTGTATCTGAACTTACATACAACATTAGAGTACATCTTATATACATCATAGCCGAAATAAACTCTATATATCTAATGCTGAAACCTCCTTCTCCAACTCCTTCCAGATTGTCTGAAAATACTAAACTACTTGACTACCCATACAAATTTTGGGCAGCCAAGAGTTTAGGGAGGACATAGAAAAATAAACTCTGGGTCAGTCATGGGACTGGAATGAGTAAATGATTTTAAACAGTTCTTAACTTGGAAAATTTCTTTAGAAAGAAAAGATAATCATAAGACCGATCCACACATAAACAAAGATGGTTTTTACCTTACGATAACCCAAAACATTTTGAAATCATAACTATTATGATATTATAATAATGTCTAGGGCTTTCAACAAATAAATTAGAATCTAGCGGAATGCTTGCATCTCACGCTGCACATATATATTATACAAACGAAACCTCTTGGCGCTTAGGGATAATGGATTTCGAACTATGACAAGGTATGAAACCACCTTCCGATAGTGTATCTCCAGAGAGGAATACACTGAGTACAACAAGAATGTCTTGCAACCCGGCCCACATATGACCGACCACTCATTTCTCTTGAGTGTATCGAATATGTTGTCACCTTACGGTTGCTAGCAACATAACCATTCCCGGGAGATACAGAAGCGAAATAAGTAACAAAATGAATATTCTCTAGATGGTAACAATACACCCTAATGGGAGTGACCCACATAGCCATGCTACCTGCCCGATTTTTGTCATTTCCCGGTTGTGAGGCTTGAGGTCAGAACTTGCCTTTCAGAAGGTCACCTCTTTATTCACTTTGAACGCCACGTTGTCAAACCCATCAAATCACAAATTGATTTCCCCAAAACTACAGGTATAAGGCTAAGAGAAATGAATTCATCCGCCACCAAACATAGTTTTGAAGAGCTCAACTTACGCGATCTGTTTGGTGTACTCTGTCAGACATTCGTCCATATAAGTTGTCCTAGGTCTGGACAAACCGAAGGCACTATCCTATAAACAGAACAGTCCTTGAATAAACACCGTCTTCAATGGTATTCAACTTGACTTCAAATTAATCAACGCCAACGTAGAAACAAAATGGTATTTGATTTCATTTAGAAAACCAATCCCGGTCTCTTTGAATTGATGAACGTTAATATCTTTTAGGGTCAAGTGATAGTTAAAGTGATCAGATCAATATATTTCATATTGTTCTGTATCCTTAATTGATTATCCCGACTTATCTACTGAAAATATTTAACATATAAGATCTCAGATCTCAACAGTAGTTTGTACAAGTCAATATTAACGAGATGTGATTAAACAAGTTAATTAGGTCATGTCACAGCATTTTAGTCAAATCAATTTGCATAACAGAACTGGTTCATCACAATTCAATAATTCAAATAAACATTGTTTAATAATTGGTAGATCTTGGAAAAATAATTATTTCCAAATCATATTTATCTAAGATTTAATCCCTTCTAAAATCACTTCTATTTTATTTATTAAACAATATCATTATAACTCGTACTTCAATACAAACCACTTTTAAAAAATATAATTATTATTTAATCTCCTTAGATGACTAAATTATTCAACATATAATTAAATTAATTTTATTTGTCGATTCCCAAAACAACATCTCTTCCTAATTTTCCCAACTTCGGAATAACCTCAATGTTATAAGTCAAACAAATTTTTCTTTATTAATATCTCCTATAGCTATTCTTTGCTTGCAAAGTATCTGCTTCCACCGTTATTCACTTTGGAATGTGAACATCATTCCTTTGGCCCTTATTTAACTCATTTCACTAATAATTATTAGTGCAAGGTCAATATAGTTATCTAGTTGCTATGTAAATTCACATTTTTCATAGATGTCAACATTAAGTTTAAACGTTGTTAATTTAACTTTTAAATCATTTCATGGTTTAAATTTTTATTTATTGACTTAATAATATTTTAATGTTGATTAAAACGATTGAGTTTATTTTAACAATATGATTAACGTTCAACCTCATAATGTCAATTACAGTTCAATTAATCTAACTTGAACTAATTAACGGATTTTAGATCTAGGTGAATCTGTATTTGTTTCTATTTCAATTAATCCAAAGAATACAAATTTATTTTAAATAAAGAAAATTCTGTTTCCTTCTGACGAAGAACAACTCTATATTTAATGATCCATGCCTGATTATCTACTATCTGCCTCCCAAATTATCATCATTTTCACTTCTTCTCTTTACGTTACTTAGATAGATATTTTTATACATATATCCCAAATAATAAATTCATACTTTGAAAATCTTTGATTTTATTTTCCAGGATTTCTATCTTTTTTCTACAATTCAATTCTTCCCTTCTATATTATTTTCTATTTATTTACATTTCTATAAACTTCCCTTTATAATTTCAGCAGCCCACAACCCGCAGGCCCATCATTCCGGCCCATTCCCCCTTCCCTTATTACTTTTACTATATTTAAACCTTAATTTACTAAGCTCATCTTCCCAATTGCAAATGATAAGCCCGGTGTCCCATTTTCCCTTTACTTTGATCTGATCGTAACTGCACGTCACATTTTTGCATCAACAGGTTTTAGTCCCCCTTCGATCATAGAACTGCTTCCATCCGATCAATGCAATTCGGTTGCACAAATCTACTTTGGTTCCTTCTTCTGTGGTATGTCCCTTCTTGACTGTACCCGTATTCTTCTTGCCCCATCCAAAAACTACAGCGGCCAAACTTAATTCAAGCCTTCCCCTCTTCCTAGTGTCAATTCTTTACATTGCTTTAAACTTTTTTTTTGTTTGTATATTCTGATATTTACTCCCAATCTTATTTTTTTTCTTTACATGGACCAGATTAAGGTAACAGGCATGCTTGTTTTCATCAAGTTGTATTTTCATACAAGAACAATTGACGGCAATAAAAATAACAAGAGGAAAAGAATAAGTGATCCACTACTGGCTAACAAGTTTTGACTCATGACTCACCGTGTAAGCATTTTATGTATCATTGATAGCAGTGCACACATCATATAAACGGGCCTTGTTTATATTTTTCATTTTTTGAAGGATGCCTTTGATGTTTTGAAATACCATCTCGCACTAAGTTTAACTGTTATGTTATGAAGGATGGTTTTATTGTTGTATTAAGTTTATGGATCCTGCTCCTGACATAAATATGTTACTGTGTTTTGATTGCAACGTTCTTTTCTACCATCCCAAACATTAAAAGTTTTAGTCACTTCAACCATTGCACAGCTTCCCTTCTAATCAAATGCCAACTCAGTTGCACTCACCTCCAGTCCACCCTTCTCACGCAACCGATCAGCTCGCCCTTTTCCTCTTCCTAGTGCCATTCCACGTCAGTGCGTGTGCTCCCCCATTTATTTTATGTACCATGAACGATCCCTTCAAGCCTGGTCCATTCTTCCTATTTTTCTTTCCACTTTCAGCTCTCTTCTCTTGCTTCTCTTTGTTCTTCCTATTGTTTTGCTGCTACCCCTTATTCGGCCGCCTGGTTGCCACCAACCATGACGACAACACCATCTCCATCTCCCCTGACTTCATCAACTATGGCGCTGAGTTCGTCCATGTCTCCATCATGATCACACACGCAACCCCACATACTGACCAAGCCCGTTACTACATCGGTCATTACCAAACCCACTGCTACATTATATTTTAAGTTTGAACTATTATATAATTTAGTGTAGAAGCGGTTATATAAATTGTCAGTCATTCATGTTGCAATTCATTGTTGCTATGTATGGTAGCAAGCCAAAAGGTGTGGAAACAGTTTGTGTATCCATATATATAACAGAACGGTTGCACTTGTGAACCTCAGCCTGTTTTCTTCTTATAACCGTATATAAAATAGTAATAGTTTATGTATCTTAACAATACATTTGTTTATAATACATATGAATTGAAACCAGTTCATTAGGATTCATTTCTTTTTGCGACAAAATGTTTTTATAGTATACGGTTTGGCACAATATAAATATACTGGAAATTTGAGTTGCCGAAACTTAAGTTTTATTTAAATACAAAGTCTGGATAACATGGTTGTTTAGACAAACAATAATCACATATCTTCACATCCAATAAACACCCAATGTTCGAGTCATATGTGATATAACATACCAGAAACAAGTGGATGACCATACATTCACTTGCATTATGTAGTTTATATTTTGAATTGGGGTCCAATGTAAATAGTTTACCCATAAAGTATATTGTTACTCATTTTTTCCTGATTTTATTTGACCGTTTAAAATTTTGAAACCAAGTTATATAAGCTTGTGTGCATACACTGGTAAGTATATGATCATGTCATATTGCAAAATTTGCAATTTTAAGACAAGCTTATTTTCCAAAAAAAAACCATTCGTTGTTCTATAGTTTTCAAGTGGTATACAGGATTTAACACAGATCTAATTTCGAGTTAATACTCCTTACTATCATTCATGCTTATATTACCTTATACGTGTAGTGACCTATATATTGTCTTAAGCTAGCTTGAACAATACCTATAAATAGAAAACAAAAGGGCTGTTTACTCACAAATTCTATTCCAGGATTTCCTTTTCTTTGTTTGAAGAATGCTGCTCTCGGCCTTAACTTCATTTCCAGTTCAAAGCATTTCAGATGACTTCTAAGGTATGAAATCCTACTGGTATGGAAGTGTATTTATATGTGAATGTAGTGTATAGTGTTTAGGCTTTGATGGTGTAGTTTAGAGGTGGAAGTATTGCATAGATTATAGATTTTGGCAGGGTAGTTGTTAGGCTGTTTTTCTTTGATGGAGGGGATGTGCTAGGCTGCTGTTCTGATTGATTGAGAAACAACATGTAGCTGCATGGTTGATAGAGAAGATAGCTAAGTTTATAGTTGTTCTTAGCTAAATGAAGGGGATGCAGCTAGTGTTAGCTGGTGCATTTGATTTTGATTGAAAGAAGACTAGCAATGTATCTGTGTATATTAGGAAGGATGAAGCAAAATAGGTTGGTGTGTATTTGATTGATGGAAAATGAGGCTATTTCTTAAGCTGGTCCTATATAAAATGGAAAGAGCACGGCCATGTGCTTTGATGTACATCAGTACATGTTCTGTGCACAAGTAGGAGCTTATAGTTAGGTTCTGCCGCACTTGGTTTTGATGAAAAAGAGGTTGTCTTGACATAGTTTCACACTAAAAGGTCATGGCTGATCTAGTTTGGGGTATAAGCATATGCAGAATTGTGTGTGTTTCAGTGGTATGCATGGCTATTAAGTATTTTAAACAATTAAAAATGCTCACATACTCTCATTTTTCAGCCCATTTCAAGGTACAACAGCCCATTACTTCATTGGGTGTTTGGAGCTTAGGTTTTTAGGCTACCATTTCTAGCTACTGATAGATATACCTCATAACCAAGCAATTTATCCATGTCATGATGTGAACATACAATGCCACAGATTAAATTATGCAAATCAATGTACCAAAAATATATTCTTATTTATTGAATTTGATTTTCTCCATTTTAATTGATTATGTGTCATGTTATAATCTTATAGATTGTCATACCAACTTATATGTATACATGCGAAGTAATAAAATCTTTAAATTTAAAACAAAAGCTATTGCCATGATTTATATACGTATATTACATTATATATACATATACACTAAGGGTCATAAGAATATGTGTATTCATGTATACATCTAAGATTAAACCCTTTCAAATATTAAAAGTCATTTTACTTAAGCAATTATTATTATTATTTTTAACATAAAAAAATAAGCTTTAAATACAAATGAAAATGTTAAAATAACATTTACCTGCATATACACAAGTTAAAAATATACACAGGATTATAACCAAATGATTATTAAAAATTATCTATAATATTTAATTTAAATATTATTTAAATGAATAAAATTATTTGTGCATTCTGAGATTTAGATTATAAAGTTGTCAAGAAACCCGGGACATTACATCAACAATATTAGTACAATCATGGAATTCAATATCGAAATATTCCTAAGATTATTTCCATTCAAATCATTTTCAATTCATCCGTTGGAAAACTCTGGTTTAAAACCATATAATTTCTTTCAAATCTTTACTCAAATCGGTAAATAACTTATTCAGATAAAAATATATTTTATCTTTACAAACGTGGAATATTTCATCCGAACTCTTTCCAAATCATTTATTATGATTTTACACAATTTATTCATATTTTTAATAATTTTATTAAGGCCCTTACAGTCGATTTCCATATACAGCCATCGAACTGCATTTATAGTGACCTTTTTCAAAACTGATTTGGACATATTTTAAAATATAACTGTTAGATTTCAAATCTATCATTATCATTGGAAAGCTCTTTTCGATACGAACTCAACGGTTCCGCTTTTAGGAGAATCCGATAGTCGGATCTCCCGTTATGTCAATTCAAAGTCAATGGTTGAAATTCACGAACGGTGCTGTGCGTTCTATTCAGGCTATATATATATAATATTTCATCGATTTCCATTCAAATCATATTTTATAAATTGATTATAAATTCATTCCAAAAACGATTCCAACTTACATTTCAATTTTAAATCAAAACTGAATATTCCATATCATTATAATATTAAAATGATAATATTTTCAAAATATCAGATTTTGAAATCAAATCTTTTCGATATTATTATAAAATGAATAAAATCGATAGAAAATTCCACTCGAGTTAAAAATAGCGTATATCTACTTAACTTGGCCTCATATGTCAATATTTTCGTGTCCATCCAAAATCGGACATCGAAATCATATTTTGATTCTTCTACTAAATATTATTTTAAAATATTCGTTATTTCTGAACTGTAATCAGACTCAATCAGATACCATATAAATTATATGGATTACATACATCGCATGTATTCAAAAATAGTGATGAACAACTATTAAACATTCAATTCACATCCATAGTGCAATTTACTACTGTATAAGCATTAAATTGTCAAATAACGTTTATCACAGTCTGTCAATCAATAAGTTGACATACAATTAAATTCAAGGGAGATGTGAATTAATTATTATCCCCAGACCCATGTGCGGTTTTCAACCATCAATAGTAATTGGGCGATGTGTAAAATTATCGCCCAAATACCCATGTGGGGTTTACAACACAGTCCATGTGAATTTGTATAATATTTTCACAGTTTAATAATGATAACATTAAAACTGTAAACAATCATCAACCACCAAACAATTATTGCAGTCATAGGTAATCAATATAAATTCAGTTATAAAAATAAACAACTATACAAAATTTTGAGTGAGAGAATTCTCACATTGGTTTCCACTCCGTCAGTCTTTATTGATGGATTTCTGTTTTTAAACTAAATTAAACAGACATTTAAGTTGGCTAAAATTTTCAACTTGCTCCGTTTCTATTCTGGTCAGTCTCATGTTGTAGTACTCGCTAATACGAGCGTAACTCAACTGAAATCATCGGATTTCGATCTCGTATGAAAAGCCATTTTAAATATTAATTACATTAATAAGCAATTAAAAATGTAATTAATTTGATTACGTTCCCCTTAATCATCTTTAACCCCCGTAACCCCTTCAGGAAAACCGTACCCATCGCTCCGCTTCCCTCTCTCCTCACAGCACCTCCCTTGCTCGACCTGACCGCGATCGGCCGACCCCACATCCAAGTCCTTCACATCGCCTGCCACCAACAAGAGCCACTCACCGTTCGGTGGTCCTCACGGCCAAAAAAACGCGCTCGACTGCGGCTGCTTTGAGCTGCGAATTCCCCCAAGATACTTCACCAAACCACATCAAGTTGGTATGGATTTGAAGAGGGCAAAGAGGACTACAATCTTCCTTTTATAACTTTCTCGAATCGGTTTGTGGATTTGGAGATTGAAGGATTTTAATTTTGGACGATTTCAGTCGTAAATTGCGTGGAGGCACCACTGGAAAGAAGCACTGACCACATGCTTTGTTTTTAGGGTTTAACCAATTGTTTTAGGGGTATTTATACTATATATATTGTTATTTAATTCATATTTCACTCGTTTAACACTCCGAACTCCAAATCAAACCCAACGAATGTCGTCCGCTGCTAAATACCACCATTTCGGACACAATAGGATATGTTTCGTAAGCCAATTCGACTATTTTGATCAGTTTTTATCAAAATTAAAATATAAATTAATATAACGGTCAATATTGAATTTGAATATACATTTTAATTTACCGGGGCTACATTCTAACTCCAAAAGTTATGAATTTTTAAATCTCATTATGTTTTGACGAAGCAGTCCTAACAAAATTAAATTCGTCTAATTTGGTGGTCATTTGAAAAATGACCTTTTATTAGCTTGTTTAAAGTGAAAATTAGGCATACATCTCTAAAACCAAACTTAATTAGGCTCACATTCCCCACTAAGTTTTCATGTAAACCCGCCCCCTGTTTTTGAAATTCCGCCTTTTTCAATTTTTGGCTCAAAACTTTGGCGCTAGCATATAAAAAAAAATTCTAAATTCTGGAAATATTCTGGGAAGTCTACGCAAGTAATAAAAAAAAGGTTGCATGCATGTATGCAACTATTACCCATAGTTGTATACATTTGTGCAATTGTTGCATAAGTTTTTTGGCGTGAAAATCTAGACCGAAACTTGCATACATGTGTGCAAATGTTTGAGAAATTTGTACACATGTATTTGCACGAAGAAATTTTAAGTGAAATTTAGCCTGAGAATTATTGCACACTTTTATGCAAGATATATGTTATACGTGCACATATGTATGCAATAAAATCAACAAAGGTGCACGACTTGAAAAACATGCACGGATATATGCAGAAAAATACAAATATGTGCATACTTTTATGCATTTTTCGTTGTTTTTCTGTATTCTGTGTTTTTGATGCCTTGTTTGATTGTTTTTTGATCTGAATTTTTTGTCGAGTACATGTTTAATTTAAATATTAATTTTCGTATTTTTTTTATTATTTTATTTTTTTAGTGAGTTTTCGTAAAATAGGTACTAAATTTATAATAAGTTTATGACCGGACCTGAGCTTATTTAAAACCTTAAAAGGGACTTGTAAAAAACGCACCCTTATTTAAATTCAAAATGAAATTGAAAACGCATTTAAATTTACCACGCTCACATACTAATTCCAAAAATTATGAAACTTTAAACCTGACTATAATTCGACATTCCGGATTCAATAAAAGAGGTTTTGTTGAAAATGGAAGTCGTTTACAAAATGACTATTTTTAAGGGCTATATATTATAAAAATATATATAAATTCCACAACGACTATTCTAAATTTTAAACTGAACATAACTTATAATTTATAAAGTGAAATCTCAATTTCTTACATTCGTTAGAAAATTACAATTCAAAATATTCCAACATTTCTTGTTTCACTGAAATCTGATTTATTATGAATCCTATACATTCAATTGAATTTAAAATCGAATTTCCCAAACTACCGTGCCATTTCGGGCTCGTTTTATAATTAAAATAAATTTATACGTTCTAATTTCTATTTAATAAATTTTTGGTTGTTATTATTTAAAATAAATCATTTTAAATATTCAAAACCCATTAAAATAGCTAAAATTAAAATTTTAAATTGGTTCAGAATTTCCGGGTTGTTACAGCTCCTAACCACAGTACCCATTTATCCGTTTTAGTTTCCCCACTCCCAAAATCATCATACTTCCATACATAAGGTTTGAGAGTCTGAATTTTGTAATTATCTTGTTGATTAATAAAATTTTCGCGCTTAACGTTCAAAAAAATATATTCATATTTTGCAACAGTGTGATAATGTATTTATATCATCTAAGATGAGTACCAATATATATTTGGTAAACAATGGTAACATAAATAGTTCATATTTTGCAGCAGTATGATAATGTATTTGTAATATTTAAGATGAGTGGCAATGTATATTTTGGTAAACAATTAGTTTTGTTGCATATCTTTAAATCATTCACCATAAATCCAAGTATGGTAGCACTTACTAAATTGAACGAACTTTACTATTTTTAATCATGATACATTGTTATTCCATCCTTCACCTGCGAGTGCGATTCCATATCCAAGCAACTAAAGACGCCTTCATTCATGCAACTTTAATCAACAACGTCACTTCAGGTGGGAATGGTGGTGAGGCGGTGACTTTGGTCGGGTAGAGAACGATAGTGTAGAGTGAGGCACAATTAGTCGTCGAATTTGGTAAGGAGAGTGCTGCTATGAAGTGGGAGGTGCTGACATGGTTGCTGGAGTGGAACAATAGGGTCCGTTTTGGCTGCGGGTTACTCAAACGGCGAGGGAGGAAGCAAGGCCGAGGGAGGAAGGGCAGCGAGGGGCTAAATGATTGGGACTTGAGGATGGGGCTTGAAGTGTAGAATCTGGAGTTGTAACGATCAATGGATGCGAAGAAGACTGATATTCTTGGATAGATAAATGCTCTCATATTCAGTTAACTTGATATGTAAAAGCGCTGACATTCTTGGATAAAATGCCCATTGTTAAACATTGAATGGATGGAGTTCATAGTTATATAGCATAAAAATATATTACAAGTAACCGTGTTTAACATGTCTTCATTTATTAACTATATGGCAAGCATATTGTTCCTTAGTTTTAATAGTTTTCAGGACTGAAATGATGTTATCCACATTAGTTTGTCTCTCATGTTCTGGAGGCTACTAACATAACATGCCTCAATACTTATAGAGTTCAGCTGTGCTGTCTGATGCAAGCATTGGCAAGCAGTTGTATGCCTTTTCTTACTTAAATCTGCTTAAGAAGTTTGATTATATGCCTATTTCTATTTTGCTGCAATATAACATGAGATGATAGATTAGTTGTTTTGCTTACTCTGGATGCAGATATATATTACTTGCTATCATTTCTAAACTATAGGTCAGCTTATTTACTTTCAGCTTTATTCACATTTTGTAACATCGTAGATTTTTAGCGGTTTATAATAAATATTTAAATTAGTTTTAAATATTTAATTGGAATTATAAATGAATTTTTATTGAATTTTATCGATTTTATAATCGATATACGATTAATTTCGAAGAGATTGAATTATCGTAATACGAAAACGATAATAATTCAGAATTAAAACCAAATTGAAACAATAACATAAATTCTATTGAATTGGAACGATAATAATAATTTATTATCGGTAAATTTAATTGTTTGAAATTGATTTATATTATAAATCGAATTTAATTTAAATCGTTAAATTAAATTGCGATTTTTCTTGTACTATTAAATTTAACTTCAGTAACCACTGTGCTAAGTCTAGAATAGTAAATATTGTTGAAAACGTTGGTCGTCACGGTTGAATAGCAGTTTGGGGACCGCAAGATCTTTTAACTTATTTAATTAAATAAATCCACATTGTTTTAAACCAAAATAAAATAAAGATTAAGAAATAAAAATAAGTAGCCAACCTATTCTTTACTACGCTAAACCTACCCGTAGCATACAGCTTTTTCTTTCACTTCGGTTCAATTTGGTATCCCAGCTTCACGATGAAGGAAGACAAAAAATTAATGGAGCCACCCTAAACCATCAAACATCGCAGACCTATTCTTCCTTGAGTCGTAAACAACAGTTCCCTCGTGTTCTATAAATTCGCGATCTCTCCCTTTTATTCTATTTTTTTAACAAAAACAAAGGGAAGCCGATTCTTTCTTCAATTCAAAAACCGAAATGATTCAAGCCATCGCCTCTATATTTTTTCCCATTTCTAAAAACCAGCGAAACAATCCCTAAGCTGTTCATTCATTTGTTTGATTTCCAATCACCAAAAACAAATCAGCTAAAAAAAGGGGGGAATCAAAAACAAAATGGTGATTGAAGACCGTTCTGATTCTTGAATCTCGAAAGATTGCTGGAGGCGTTCGTGACTTAAGGGGTTTCACCACTCGCGATTTGATCTTTACCAAGGCTTGAACTATTCAACGAGCGGTTGCGAAATAGGGTTTCGAGGTGGCGATAGGGCGAAGCGAAGGTGGCGTTGCATTTGGGATGAAGAGCGCGGTGGTTTCAGAAGGGCCAACGCTAGGGTTGGAGCAATGGCCTCTGAGCCATGTACGGTTGTTTGTGTTGAGAAGGCATAGGTGAGGGGTGCCGCATCTTGCAAAGGAGGGCGGATCTAGTTTTGTTGCAACAAATGGTGGAGTTCAATGGTTGGACTAAGGAATGCACTGAGGGTGATCGAACTTTACTTTTTTAGGAAGCGTGAATGCAGTTGGGAGGAAATATGGAGCTAAGGAGTTTTAGGCTTTGAGATGGAAATGCAATGGTGTTGTAGTATTGATTTTGTCACAAGATATTGGTCTGATTTTGATAGTGGTTTGGAGGAATTCGATGTGAATGGGACAAGAATTTTGTAGAAAAGTTTGGATCTATTTTTTTAGTAACAGTGAAATAGATAAAAGGATTTTTGGGAACTGATCGAGAGTGTTTTGTGGATCGATGATGGTTGATCGAGTTTTTAACAAGGCAGTAAGGGACATAATTTTTACTAAATTCATTTATTATTGTTTACATATTTATATGTGTGTGATGAGTTGAATTGGATTGATGATTTGTGTATTCAGATATTTAAATATCATTGGCCCTAGATATTGATATTTAAAAGTATTATATAAAGGGATTTTTAGACTTAAAAAGTGAAAACTTAATTTTTGAGAAAAAGGAATTTCAAATGGGTTAGGAAATATTTACTTGTTTAAATAATAAAAACAAGTAGTTGAATTTATAAACGATGTTTAGAAATAGAAAGAAATATTATCATTTGATATTATTAAATTTTAATTTCAAATCTTAATTTAAAGAAGGAAAATTTAGTTTTCAAAGTGGAAATTTGATTTCAAATGGAATATGAAATAGAAACTTATTTTGAATATTTAAAACAAGAAGTGTATTGTATAAACGATATTTATAAATAAAAGAAATAAATTATCATTGGATAATTTTAAATTTTAAATTGAAGTATGAATTTAAAAAGGGGATTGGGAATCACTTAAAAGGAAAAACGATGGATTTATTCCAACGTTCGGAATATAATTGAAGTGGAATAATCTGTATGGATTATAATTAAAATACAACTATGTCGAGTTTATAAAAATTATAAATTCTAGAAAAGATATTGGAATTGTATTAAATAGAAATTTAAATTTTTATATGGAAATAGATGTGTTAAGTTATATTGATAAAATATTCCAAAATGAGAATAGAGTTTCAAATAGATTGTTATATGGAAGTTTGTTTAATATAAAATAAGTAAGTTAAATTATAACAATGTTTATAAATATAATGAAGTGATTTTCATTTGATAAATTCGGAAATAGATTTTTCCAAATATAAGAGATGGCATTAAAAAGATACATTTTTAAATGAAATAGAAGAGGGGGTTTTTATGATAAGTAATTTCAGTTTTTATTACAAACTCTTATCCATCTCAAGATAAGAACGTTGTCGATTAAGGTCTGCGAAGCAAATAAAATACCCCAACTTGAACGACTTCACTATTATCAAGGGATGATATTATTTTGTAATGGTAAGAGATGTTAAATTAATTAATTAATTGTATAAAGGAAATTTATAATTAGAATACGATGATATCGATAATTTATAAATAATCTAATTGCATGTAAATTAGACTTGAATATAGAAATCGAAGTTTTGAACTGAGTTATGGATATGGATTAAAATAATCGATGAATTTGAGAAATTGATTTGTATAACAGGTTTATTTTAAAATAGTGAAAGTGGAATTGAAATTTATTTACTAAATGGAGTTTAACGTTATATTTAAATTATAATCAAAATGAACTCGCCGCAGCGCGGTACTTCGTAATTTGGCATTCTGAACTTCAATTGAGTATATAGAACTCGATATTAGTCGGAATTTGATGAAATCAAAAACATTTGGACCTATTCAATAATCGTTTTCTAATGAAAGAGAAAAAACTAGATTTCATTGTATAGATTTTGAGATATGTCAAAATAAAATTTTCAGAAAAACAGCGCTATAATCGTTTTAAAGCATAACAGTTTATTGAACTGAATAAAGGGATTTTGGGTTAATAAAAAAAAGGAATTTCCATTAGTAAATTCCAGACATCAGTTATAAACTAAACAAAAACTCAAGTACAGTAAATTGATTGATTTTTGGGATAAAAATCAGTTTTTTAATTATCGAATGAAGTTAACTAATTTTAAAGGAAATTAGTTATTAAAGGTTTGTGCCGATTTTATCTTTTGTTAAATAATTTGAATTTGTTAATTGAAATTGGGAATTCAAATATGAGAAGTGAATTAGAATGGAGAAGCAAGCAAGGAGTTGATTTTGATTTGTGTATAAGCAAATACAAATATATTTGAACATGATACGTTCAAATTAAAAGTGTATGAAACCAAGAAGCTAATTAGAAAATTTAATTAGCGAATGGAAAGCAAGTTATATAAAAAGGATTGAATTGATTGAAATGGGTTGGAAATAGATGTGTAAATGTTAACAGGTATGGAATGAAGAGAATGAAGATTTAAATTTGAGTACCCGACAAAGAGGTACGTGTTTGAATTTCCATATGAGATTTTATCAGCCAATTGGGCAACTCGCTTGGCTTTTTGATTTTCTTTTTGAATGGAAAGGGACTAGAGAGGCGAGTTGGGGTTTGAGCTATTGACCAGTACAAAGGAGCTGCGGGCGAAATTTTCCGAAAATTTAAGGAGTTAGAATATTTTTAAGAAATTTGATAACTAGAAATCAATATATCGATATATATAGAATTCGATAAGGAATTCAGAAAATAGTTTACGAATGAATATTAATTAAAAAGGGTCAGTGATTGTTTGATGGATGTTTGTTTTCCTTTGATAGTTAAATCACCGGCTATCAAAGATTTTTGACGATCGTTGTCAATACGGAGAGACCGGTTGGATTTAATACCCGAAAACCACTCCATATAGGCATAGGCATTGCGAATTAGATTATGCCGAAGATAATGGAAAATGGAGTGAAATGCAAGGGTAGTTCTGTTTGTCCATACACAGGACAACTTGTATGGACGAATGTTTGAGAAAGTATTCCTAATGGATCACATAAGATGATTTTTTCAAGATATTACGTTTGGCGACGGAGGAATTCATTTCTCCTAGTTTTTATACCCGTAATATTTTTGAGAAGATCAACTAGTGATTCAACAGGTTCGACGATGTGGCATTCAAAGTGTATGGTGGCCAAATGTTCTAAAAAGGTATACATAGCCTTAAGCCTCACAATCGGAAAATGACAAAAATCGGGCAGAGAGCATAGCTAGTTGGGTCATACACAAGTAGGGTATATTTGTCACCGAACTAGAAAAAATTCTATTATTTATTCTGCTTTTGATTCTGTATCTTATGAATTATGGTTGGATGGCCGACAACCGTGGGTGACAATATATTCGGTTCACTAAAGCAAAATGAGTGGCCGAGTTGCAAGATGTTCTTGTTGAACCCTAGTGTATCCCCTCTAGAGTACACTGATCGGGAGGCGGTTCCATACCTTGCCATAGTTGGAATCCAATCTCCAATAAGCGCCTTGCGGTTTTTGATTTTGTACTATGTACGTAGAGCGTGAGATGCAAGCATTTTACTGTTTGGTTATTTATTTGATATGGACATTGTTATAATATCACTGGATTTTGATATCAAAAATGTTTTGGGTTATAGTAAGGTAAAAACCGTTCATGTTTATGTGTGGGATGGTCTTACTATTATCCTTTTCTTTCAAAAGTATTTTTTTTAAATTAAACAATATGGTTGGAGTTTATTCACATAAGTCCCATGACTGACCCAGAGTTTATTTTGTTTGTTTTACCTAAACTCTTGGGTTCCCAAATTTCTACAGACAGTCAAGTGTTTCAGGATTTTACAGATACACTTGGAGAAGTTGAAGCAGGAGGTTTCACCATTAGATATTTTAGAGTTATTTTCCGTTGTATCAAATGTTGTATTTTACTCTGATGATGTTATGTATATATGATACAAAATTTTGTATTTCACAGATTATGTTATATAATATATTTTATTCCTTCCGCTATGAGATTCTGATGTTCCTTTTGTTTTATCTTCTATCTATTTTTATTTCTTTAACCCTAATGACTCATATTTCTATATTATTTGGGTTGGACGTGTGTTGTTTTAGTCAACTCGGATAGTATGGATTTGCGGGCCATTACACATTTAGCAACAGGTACTGGTAAGAATAATGGCAGTCATTCATCTTCATCTGATCAGTATTTAAGAATTTAAGAATTGCAGCACGATGTAGAATATTCAAGAATCATAATAACAGGTACTAGTAAGAATATTAGCAGTCTTTCCTCCAAAAACCGACCACAAACATAATGCTGAATATCAAAGAGTCGGAAATACCAGATCATTAATAGAAAAAAGTTTAGAGGGTGAGAAATAGAAAGAAAGAAAGTTAGAATAGAAGATGAAGATCACAACACAACAGAATCAGAGTAAACACGAATCTCACCGCGGAACAAATAAAGTATATTATATAACATAACTTTTGAAATACAAATTGAAACCGTATATATATACATCCATCTCAGAGTGCAACTGTAACAACCCGCAAAATCAGGACCAATTTAAAAATTTTTATTTTGGCAATTTTGACGAATTTTGAATATTTAAAATGATTTATTTAAATAATAGCGACGAGAAATTTATTTTGAATAGAATTAGAAGGTATATATATTTGTTCGAATCGTCGTAGAATATAAACATTTATTTTTAATTAGAAAAGGAATTGGAAATGGCGCGGTAGTTTGAAATTTCAATTTCAAATTTCAAATGAACGTACAGGATTCAAAATAAACCGGATTTTAGTGAAACCAAAAATATTAGAATCTATTCGAAAATATCTTTCAAACGAATCTGAAAAATCCAAATTTCATAGCGGGAATAAAAAGTTATGCCCAGTTGAAAATTCAGAATAGTTGCTATGGAATTTTGGCCCTTAAAAATAGAAATTTTGCAAACGACCTCCGTTTTCCACGAAACCACTTTTGTTGGATCCGTATGTCAAGTTATTTCTAGGTTCCAAAATTAATAATTTTGCGAACGACCTCCGTTTCAGTCAATTTGGATCGACCAGAAAATTGCCATTTTTCAAACGGTCTTCAAATTTGATGGAATTAGCTTTGTTAGAACCTATCGTCAATTCGAAGCTAGTAAATATTTTTTTGGAATTTTTAGAGTCCGTATGTGGCCCCTGTAAATTGAATTGTGCATTCAAATTCAATATATAGATTTATATTTTGATTTTGACGGAAACTAATCTAACAGCCAAATTGGGTTACGAAACATATCCCATTGGGTTCGGGATGAGGGTAATTAGCTAGGGGCGACAGTCGCTGGGTCTCATTTGGAGGTCGAATAAAAAAGTAACTTTTTAGAGAATTAAATTAATAAACAATTATATATAACCCTTGGTCAACCCCCTTCTCCCCTTTATCTCGTTCAAATCAGAAGAGAATAAAAAAAAGAACCGCCGCAGTCTTCCCCTTTGCGCCTCTCCCAGGTGGCGCCGCCCAACGCCGGCGAACTCCCCCACCTCCTCTCCGCGTTGAAAACCCTAGACCCCCCTTTTTCACCAAACCAGCCGTCGTCGATCCCAAACGCCCCACCGCCACCCCTGCCACCTTCCCCACCAACCGCCACCCGCGCATCACCCTCAGCCCCTCCTCCAACAAATAACATAGTGAGTCTCCTTCTTTTTTTTATTACATTGTTTTGATTTCGATTTTTTCTTTCTTTCTTTGTTAAATAACATTACTATGAGATTCAGATTTTTTTATAGATAATATAGATTTAAAAATATGATTTTTATTTGTATAAAGTTGACACGACCTGAACTTCCCCGTGAAGAAAAGCACGGATGGCATTGAGAACAACACACATTGGGACACAAACAGAAGAACATTTCATTGTACATTACAATACAAGAATATGCAGAGTATGAATAAATATTACACAGAAAATATCAGAGATTTAAATTACATTACAGCAGAAAAACAATACAAAACACAACTGAAAGTAATACCCGAATACAGAGCTTTCTGAGCATCGTTCCAGCTGTAAATCAGGATCCTGTGAATATAAATTTGCAAAACCAAAACTACTAGCTGCTCGTGTCGAAAATAAGGGCACCCAGAGTTTAGGTTAAAACAATAAACTCCAGATCAGTCATGTGACTGGTGTGAGAACTAAAACAGTCATTAAAACTTTACTTTAAAAGAGAGTAATTCAAGGGACCACGCCGTATAACACAGAATGGGTTTCCTCCCAAGAATACCAGTGCTTAGAATAAACAACGCAATGCTTTTTCGAAAAATGAAGCTATTATAAGACCCAGTTCCCATCACACAATACATCACAAGTCGGAGGATAGGGTTTTCCCTTATAATAACCAAACATGCTTGGTACGTTTGAAGCAAATCATTTGATACTATTGTAAGTGTATAGTGTCAAAACAATATCAATCATAAATATCAATCATAGACGGCATGGGTACCATATATCATGTCACCATACTAGGATCTACATATAAAACCGAAATATCTCGTATTGGAAATTGGATTTCCGTCATGATTCGAGGCAAGGGGCAATCTCCTCTCCGCTTCGAGACACTCTAGCAAACGTCTCAGGACTACTCTCCCTGGGTAACCCTTGGATGCTTCAGTGCTGGTTCACACTTACGTTAGTGGATTAGTATTCCTGAACACACGTTTCCCGGTCCTAACAGACCTAAAATTGAGGCGCCTTGCATTCCAACAATCACATAGGTAAAAATAATATAAATGTCAGCCAGTTTAAGCACTGATACCACCCATAGCTAGAAAGAAACGTCGTGCTCTCCCTGCAGTCACTATCCCGTTTTTGACTCATACCGAGGTGTGAGGCTCGCAAATTCACGTTATACACAAAGCTGCGCCATGCATGCCGTGCTTTGATCATCAACCACAAGACTTTGCTTTTCGACAGAAGCCTTTATCATTTGCCACTTAGGCATGCCACACGGGCAATTCACTCCATGCGACTGATGTCCATCGATATACAACCTCTGAGCTCGTACGTCTCAGAGAAGGGCGTTAAGCAAGAGAATAAATTCTCCGCCGCCAAACAGATGTATATTTAATAGATATCAATCATCACAGAATAAAATCCAATGTCAGACACATAGTCCATTTACAAGTTCGTTCTAGGTCTGAACGAAACCGGTGGCACTTTCCTCGCATATCCATTGATCTATAAGTACGTTTGGACGATCACCAACTGATTCCCGCATCTTGGGTGTACAACCCAATCAAGATCACCAGTAATCACCCAAACGATGTGAAGACTTCCGGTCTTCAACCACCATCTTTATCTTTGACATATCGTCGAATCGGTTATTCAGAATGGGTATAAACCCGGCCTTTCCGAATAACCCGCGTATATAATAAACAAATGTTACACAAACACAACATACGCCTCATTCCAATTCATCATTCACTAACCGTAAACTAGCAAGAGAACAATTCCCCAAATATTAACCCTGAAGGCCGAAACCAACATCAGATCGATATCCAGGAGACCACTCATCTTAGCTCACCTACAGTTAGTTTCTAAATTTCACATTCTTAGGGTAAGGTTCCCATTAATATTATCAAAGATAAATTCTTCTAAATTTATTCTTTAATCTTCCTTTGGATATCATTTCAAACCATATTATGGTTTTCCAAACTAGTCGGGATTAGCGAACCACACCGAATTAATTAATTATTTTATTTCCTAATCCCAACCTATTTATCCCATGGAGCAAAACTGGTAATACTCCATATCTAACACCACGGTGTTATCGGTAAAATTAATTACCATTTCACGTTCAGATCTAATTAAAGATTTAACTATCGCTTTGGAGCAAAACTGGTGATACTCCATTCTCGATAATTTTCCAAATTTGATAATTC
This sequence comes from Allium sativum, assembly GCA_030737875.1. NCBI lineage: Eukaryota > Viridiplantae > Streptophyta > Magnoliopsida > Asparagales > Amaryllidaceae > Allium > Allium sativum. The sequence continues at coordinate 615,743,377 of CM060926.1, forward strand.
AAATTATCAATTCCTATTTTATTCTGATTAAAGATTCATTAAAACTCCTCTTAGTTTTAATCTTCCCAAAAATCAATATTACTGATTATTTAACTTTGGAAAATCCCATTAAATCTTTATAAAAAGATTTATAAATTCCAAATCATATTCTACTGTGAATCGGGTTAAAGAACGGATGTCATTAAAAACATAGTTCACAATAAACCCAATTCACATTCCATTTATAATCAGGTTAAAGAACAAGTGTTATTTAAAACACCGCTCACGATAAACCCAAAAACAAATTCTAATTCAATTCCAATCAAATATATTAATTGGTATACTTCATTAAATCTAAATAAAAAGATTAAATCTTTCCTCTACTGGATTCAAGGACAGTGTTAATGAAGACACCATTCACGACAAACCCAAATCTCATTTGAAATTAAATATAAGGCTTTGAATAGAAAATATATCGGCTTATATTCAATATCAAATTCTGAAATCAACAAATATCGTATTGGCAATAACGATATAAAATATATCTTCCAAATCTCCATAACAATATTCGTATAATCCCAAATCTAATCATCAAAATATTCCAAAGATAATTTCGATTCAAATCCATTCCAATTCATATATTGGGAATTCTGGTTATTTTTAAAACCATTTCAAATCCGGTTGAATTCATAAATCTGGTTCAAAACTAGTTCATTTTGATAAAAATACATTTTATCTTTTCAAATGTGGAATTTTTCACCTTAGTTCTTCCCAATTCATATATTATGATTTTACATAAATTATTATTATTTTTAATAATTTTATCAAGGCCCGTACAGTCGATTTCCATCAACGGCCATCGAACTGCACTTACAACGATCTTTTCCAAATTTGATCTGGACATAATTCCAAATCCAACCATTAGATTTCAAATTTTTAATATTCATTGGTAAGATTTTTTCGATATGAACCCAAGGTTCTGGTTTTAGGAGAATCCGATAGTCGGATCTCCCGTAATGCCCATTCGAAGTCAATGGTCGAAATTCACGAACTACCGCAGCGCGGCGCGTTCTATTCAGGCCATTATATATATATATATATATATATATTGTTTATTTACTTTTAAAACATATTTTAAAAATCGTTTTAAATTAGTTTTCGAAACGATTTCAACTTCATATTCAATTTCGAATCAAAATTGAATATTCCACATCATCGATATGCAAATGATAATATTTTCAAAACGTTATATTTGAAATCACTTCCTTTTCTATATTCATTATAAAAACGAATATAATCGATATAAATATCGTTCGCGTCAAAATGGCGCATCTCTAATCAACACGGCTTTATATATTTCAATAACTTCGTTATTCTATTCAACAAATGAATATTTATTCTATTCAACACATGAATCTATATTTCTTTCAACACATGACTAATCTCAACAATTGAGTACTGTCAACACGTGGCTATTTTTGTTATTTAATATATTTTATAAAATTATGATTTCTATCATTAAGTTTTTAATCAAACTCCAACCGTAAATTAGTAGGAGAACGATTCCCTAAGCATTAACCCTGAAGGCTGAAACCAACATCAGATCAATACCCAGGAGACCGCTCATCTTATCTACTTTCCAGCTAGTTTCTAATTTCATATATGATAACAATGTAAATTTTATTGTTAACATATTTCTTTCAACACATGACTATTCTCAACACATGAGTACTGTAAACACATGACTATTTATTCTACTCAACACATGAATCTATATTTTATAATATTCTTTATTTTTCCAATTGGAATGAGGCCTAATCAATTACCATATAATGTTAATTATATGGATTCCATACAACACATGTATATAATAGCAACGATAAATAATCAATCATCATCCAAAGTGCACCACACAACTGCATAAGCATCAAATATAAATAATTGACGCTTACATAGTCTGTCGACCAATCGGTCGATATACAACTAAATAATTGGGATTAGTGTACGCCAAATATCATCCCAACACCCTTGTAGGGTTTCCAATCCACAAACACTGAATATTATTTGTGCAGTTGTGCGATGTGTAAAATTTATCGTCCCAATCATTATCCTTCAAATAGGTGTACATAAACAAACCGTTCGGTTTGTAAATGAATATTTATTTATTCACATTCACGTTAAAATTATATTTCTAACGATAAAATATCTTTAACTATATAAATATTTTATTTTATTTCACATCACACAATCAATTTTCATCACAACAAACAATCAAACATACAAGCCATCCATGGTCTGTGGACGATGAGTGTCGGGTGCTGCTAAGCACCGTCTGCATCCTAGTATATATTTTTAACTAGAAAAGGAAATTTAAAGTGACAAGTTCTCATCGACTAGCTAAACCAAACACCACGACTCTTCATATGTAGAAATCTTCGTCATGTTCGCCTTTTGTCAATGTCACTGTCCGTAGCCACTACATATATAAAAATCACATTTTTATATTTTTGCTATATATATAAAAATCACATTTTTATACCGCTACTATATAGATAAAAATTCTATTTTTATACCGCTACTATATAGATAATAATTCTATTTTTATACCGCTATTCTCTATATAAAAATTATATTTTTAATCTGCTACTCATGTAAAAATCGAATCTTTATTCTCACTATTTCACGATTAAAATAAAGTTCATATTTTTATTTCACTTCTTATACATAAAGATCATATTTTTTATTACTCTAATTAAATAAAAATCATATTTTTATTATTCTAAAAATATAAAAACCATATTTTTATTCTCCATGAGTAAAAATCATATTTTTATTCTCCTACCATTCACATAAACATCTCATTTTTAATATTGTATCATTCGTATAAAAATCACATCTTTATATGTTTTTCATACGAATAAAAATCGAATCTTTATAACGCTACCTTCTATATAAAAATCAAATCTTTATATAACTAAGAATTATATTTTAACTATATAAAAAATCCGACCTTTTCTAACATAGAAATATTGTCTTTCTATGATTACAAATCTCGCCTTTTATTACATAAAAATATCGTCTTTCTATGATTACATATAAAAGATAACATTTTTTTAACTCGCCACATATTTAAAAATCATTTTTTTAAGTTACACGAATAAATGGAAACGAAATTAAAACTCATGGTGGAGTTTGAAGTGGAGATGGCGGCTTCGGAGACTGACGGGTCTAGGGAAGCTGCGCCGGTGGTCGGAGACGGAGCTGAGGGGGTGCGGTGGGGCCCGCATTCACTGGAGGCGTCGGATCTAGAAGGGGAGGGTGCGATTCTGGGGTGGTTGGGGTCTTCGGGCCTCGAGCAGGGGATGGAGAAGGAGGAGAGAGGAAGGGGGCAAGACCACCTGAGCGCGGTGGAGGTCGGGGGGAGGGGGGACGGGTGGGGATTCTGACGGAGGCGATGGCGGGTTGTCTAGGGTAGGCGCGTTTTTCTTTTTCTTTTTCCTTTTTTTTTTGAAATGTGAAAATGAACGGGGAAGGGAATAGGAGAGGGAGGGGTTAAGTGAATATATTTATTATTTAATTTTCAAAAAGCAACTTTTTAGTTCGAACTCGAAATCAAACCCACCGACTGTCGTCCATAGCTAATTACCCCCATTCGAAACTCAATGGGCTATATATCGTAAGCTGATTCAATCGTTTCGATCCGTTTTCATCAAAATCAAAATATAACTCTATATATTGAATTTGAATGCGCATTTCAATTTACCGGGGCTACATACGAACTCTAAAAATTCCCAAAAAATATTTTCTAGCTTCTTATTGACGATACGGTCCTAACAAAACTAATTTCATCAAATTCTGAGACTTTTGAAAAATGGCCATTGTCAGGTCGATCGAAATTAACTAAAACTGTTAAAACACGTTTTCCTTTGCCACACTCACATATTGATTCGAAAAATTACGAATTTTGGAATCTAACAATAACTTGACGTCACGGATCCAACAAAAGTTGTTTCGCCGAAAACCGAGGTCGTTTGCAAAATTTCCATTTTTAAGGGCCAGAATTCCATAGCGACTATTCTGAAATTTCAACTGGACGTATCTTTTTATCCCCACTATGAAATTTCAATTTTTCAGATTTGTTGGAAAGATATTCTCAATTAGATTCTAATATTTTTGGTTTCACTAAAATCCGACTTATTTTGAATCCTGTATATTCATTTGAAATTCGAAATCGAATTTTCGAACTACCACGCCATTTTCAATTCCTTTTATAAATGAAATAAAATATTTATGTTCTAAAGACAATCTATATAAATATATACGTTCTAATTCTATTCAAAATAAATTTCTCGTCGTCATTATTTAAAATAATACATTTTAAATATTCAAAATTCGCTAAAATTGCCAAAATAAAAATTTTAAATTGGCTCAGATTTTCCGGGTTATTACAATCTCCCCCACTTAAAACTTTTCATCCCCGAAAAGGAACGAAGCTGAAAGTTGTTTTATAAACCAACTCAACTTCCATTATTTTCTTTACGGCTTAAGTTCTTCAACTTTTCAGTTTTTAAGAACTTTTCAAAATTTTCAAAAATTTGGCTAACACCCTAAATTTTCGAAAAATTTCGCCATAACCTCCCCTGCACCGGGGACTTCGGGATATTTCATATAGCCTCCCATGGCCTTCTTCAATCCAAAAGAAAAAGAAAAGCCAAGCGGCTAGCCAATTGGCTCATAAAATCATCCAAACCCAAAGTACAATAAACATGTACCTATTTGTCGGGCAAACAATTTTATTCTTCTTCTCTAGCCTCCTTGCTATGACCTGTTCAATGTGAGCACATGTATATGCATGCATTTTCAAACAATTTTCAATACAGTTCAATATTTGATTCAATTTGGCCTAAATTCACCGTTCATTCACATAACGGTTTAAAGGAATAATCATACAACACAACCATCAATCAATTAGTGAATTAACGTTTCAAACTCATAATTTTGATATATAGTCAAAAATCACATTTTTGATGCCAAATCACAAAAATAGATCCTACCTAGTTTTGGTTCTCACACTAGTCTAATGGAAATATATAAATATCACACCTTCGAAACTCGAACATAAATTCTAATGATGATCGATCAATCATCAGAACCATGTCCGGGCGGCTAAAGTGTGATTATATATCTATCTAGTATATTAAAACTTCGAATATACGTTCATGACGCGTATATGAAAAACCTTTACATACTCGATTGTCCAAAATCAATATAAATAAAATATTCAAATATGTATACTTGAATTTGATTTTCAAAATAAAGTTTGTTTTCAAATTTTTATTTCAAAAATTTCACTCTTTCCACTCGTTCTAGGATACTACTGATTCCATCTCTAACGAGTTATTCTCATTGGATATTACTAATCCAATATCTGATGAATTCTTTCGTTTGGTTCTAATGTGTCTTGTTCTCGAGCTCTGTAAACCAAAGCTCTGATACCAAACTGACACGACCCGAACTTCCCCGTGAAGGAAAGCACAGATGTCATTGAGAACAACACACATTGGGACATAAACAGAAGAACATTTCATTGTATATTACAACAATTCCATCAGAATACAAGAATATACAGAGTATGAATAAATATTACACAGAAAATATCAGAGATTTAAATTACATTGTAGCGGAACAATACAAAACATAACTGAAAGTAATACACGGATACAGAGCTTTCCGAGCATCGTTCCAACTGCAAATCAGGATCCTGTGAATATAAATCTACAAAACCAAAACTACTAGCTGCTCATGTCGAAAATAAGGGCACCCAGAGTTTAGGTTAAAACAATAAACTCCAAGTCAGTCGTGTGATTAGTGTGAGAACTAAAATAGTCATTAAAACTTTACTTTAAAAGAGAGTAATTCAAGGGACCACGCCATATAACACGGAACGGGTTTCCTCCCAAGAATACCAGTGCTTAGAATAAATAACGCAATCATTTTTCGAAAAATGAAGCTATTATAAGACCTAGTTCCCATCACACAATACATCGCAAGCCGGAGGATAGGGTTTTCCCTTATAATAGCCAAACATGCGTGGTACGTTTGAAACAAATCATTTGATACTATTGTAAGTGTATAGTGTCAGAACAATATCAATCATAGACGGCATGGGTACCATATATCATGTCGCCATACTAGGCTCTACAAACAAAACCGAAATATCTCGTATTGGAAATTGGATTTTCGTCATGAGTCGAGGCAAGGGGCAAGCTCCTCTCCGCTTTGAGACACTCTAGCAAATGTCTCAGGACTACTCTCCCTGAGTAAACCTTGGATGCTTCAGGGTCGGTCCACACTTATGTTAGTGGATTAGTATTCCTGAACACACGTTTCCTGGTCCTAACAGGCCTAAAATCGAGGCACCTTGCATTCCAACAACCACATAGGTAAAAATAATATAAATGTCAGCCAGTTTAAGCACTGACACCACCCATAACTAGAAAGAAACGTCGTGCTCTCCCTGCAGTCACTATCCCGTTTTTGACTCATACCGAGGTGTGAGGCTCGCGAATTCACGTTATACACAAAGCTGCGCCATGTAGGTCGTGCCTTGATCATCTACCACAAGACTTTGCTTTTCAACAGAAGCCTTGATCATTTGCCACTTAGGCATGCCACACAGGCAATTCACTCCATGCGACTGATGTCCATCATATACAACCTCTGAGCTCGTATGTCCCAGAGAAGGGCGTTAAGCAAGAGAACAAATTCTCCACCGCCAAACAGATGTATATTTAATAGAGATCAATTAGCACAGAATAAAATTCAATGTCAGACACAGTCCATTTACAAGTTCGTTCTGGGTCTGAACGAAACCGGAGGCACTTTCCTCGCATATCCATTGATCTCCAAGTATGTCTGGACGATCACCAACCGATTCCCTCATCTTGGGTGTACATCCCAATCAAGATCATCAGCAATCACCCAAACGATGTGGAGACTTCCGGTCTTCAACCACCGTCTTCATCTTTGACATATCGTCGAATCGGTTATTCAGAATGGGTATAAACCCGGCCTTTCCGAATAACCCGCGTATATAGTAAACAAATGTTACACAAACACAACATACGCCTCATTCCAATTCATCAGTCAGTAACCGTAAATTAGCAAGAGAAAAATTCCCCAAATATTAACCCCGAAGGCCAAAACCAACATCAGATCAATATCCAGGAGATCACTCATCTTAGCCAACCTACAGTTAGTTTTTAAATTTCACATTCTTAGGGAAAGATTCCCATTAATTTTATCAAAGATAAATTCTTCTAAATTTGTTCTTTAATCTTACTTTGGATATCATTTCAAACCATATTATGGTTTTCCAAACTAGTCGGGATTAGCAAACCACGTCGAAGTAATTATTTATTTTATTTTCCGATACCAACCTATTTATCCCATAGAGCAAAACTGGTAATACTCCATATCTAACACCATGGTGTTATCGGTAAAATTAATTACCATTTCACGTTCAAATCTAATTAAAGATTTAACTATCGCTTTGGAGCAAAACTGGTGATACTCCATTCTCGATTATTTTTCAAATTTGATCATTCAAATTATCAATTCCAATTTTAATATGATTAAAGATTCATTAAAACTCCTCCTATTTTTATTCTTCCCAAAAATCAATATTACTGATTATTTAACTTTGGAAAATCCCATTAAATCTTTATAAAAAGATTTATAAATTCCAAATCATATTCTACTGTAAATCGGGTTAATGAACGGATGTCATTAAAAACACAGTTCACAATAAACCCAATTCACATTCCATTTATAATCGGGTTAAAGAACAAGTGTTATTTAAAACACCGCTCACGATAAACCCAAAAACAAATTCTAATTCAATTCCAATCAAATATATTAATTGGTATACTTCATTAAATCTAAATAAAAAGATTTAATCTTTCCTCAACTGGGTTCAAGGACAGTGTTAATGAAGACACCATTCACGACAAACCCAAATCTCATTTGATATTAAATATAAGGCACTGAATAGAAAATATATCGTCTTATATTCAATATCAAATTCTGAAATCAACGAATATCGTATTGGCAATAACGATATAAAATATATCTTCAAAATCTCCATAACAATATTCGTATAATCCCGAATCTAATCATCGAAATATTCCAAAGATAATTTCGATTCAAATCCATTCCAATTCATATATTGGGAATTCTGGTTATTTTTAAAACCATTTGAAATCCTGTTTATTTATTTTAAAAATATTGAATTCAAAATTCTAGTTCAAAACTAGTTCATTTTGATAAAAATACATTTTATCTTTTCAAATGTGGAATTTTTCATCTTAATTCTTCCCAATTCATATATTATGATTTTACACAAATTATTAATATTTGTAATAATTTTATCAAGGCCCGTATAGTCGATTTCCATCAACGACCATCGAACTGCACTTATAGCGATCTTTTCCAAATTTGATCTGGACATAATTCCAAATCCGACCGTTACATTTCAAATTTCTAATATTCATTGGAAAGATTTTTTCGATACGAACCCAAGGTTCCGGTTTTAGGAGAATCCGATGGTCGGATCCCCCGTAATGTCCATTCGAAGTCAATGGTCGAAATTTACGAACTGCCGCAGCGCGACGCGTTCTATTCAGGCCATTATATATATAATATATATATATTATATATTTCGTCAATTTCCTTTTAAAACGTATTTTATAAATCGTTTTAAATTCGTTTTCGAAACGATTTCAACTTCATATTCAATTTCGAATCAAAATTGAATATTCCACATCATCGATATACAAATGATAATATTTTCAAAACGTTATATTTGAAATCACTTCCTTTTCTATATTCATTATAAAAACCAATATAATCGATACAAATATCGTTCGCGTCAAAATGGCGCATCTCTAATCAACACGGCTTTATATATTTCAATAACTTCGTTATTCTATTCAACAAATGAATATTTATTCTATTCAACACATGAATCTATATTTCTTTCAACACATGACTAATCTCAACAAATAAGTACTGTCAACGCGTGACTATTTTTGTTATTTAATATATTTTATAAAATTATGATTTCTGTCGTTAAATTTTTAATTAAACTCCAACCGTAAATTAGTAGGAGAACGATTCCCTAAGCATTAACCCCGAAGGCCGAAACCAACATCAGATCAATACCCAGGAGACGACTCATCATCTACTTTCCAGTTAGTTTCTAATTTCATATATGATAAAGATGTAAATTTTATTGTTAACATATTTCTTTCAACACATGACTATTCTCAACACATGAGTACTGTCAACACATGACTATTTATTCTATTCAACACATGAATCTATATTTTATAACATTCTTTATTTTCCCAATTGGAATGAGGCCTAATCAATTACCATATAATGTTAATTATATGGATTCCATACAACACATGTATATAATAACAACGATAAATAATCAACCATCATCCAAAGTGTACCACACAACTGCATAAGTATCAAATATAAATAATTGACGCTTACACAGTCTGTCGACCAATCGATCGACATACAACTAAATAATTGGGATTAGTGTACGCCAAATATCATCCCAACACCCGTGTGGGGTTTTCAATCCAAAAACACTGAATATTATTTGTGCAGTTGTGCGAAGTGTAAAATTTATCGTCCCAATCAATATCCTTCAAATAGGTGTACATAAACAAACCGTTCGATTTGTAAATGAATATTTATTTATTCACATTCACGTTAAAATTATATTTGTAACGATAAAATATTTTTAACTATATAAATATTTTATTTTATTTCACATCACACAATCAATTTTCATCACAACAAACAAACATACAAGCCATCCATGGTCTATGGACGACGGGTGTCGGGTGCTGCTAAGCACCGTCTGCATCCTAGTATATATTTTTAAATAGAAAAGGAAATTTAAAGTGAGAAGTTCTCACCGACTAGCTAAACCAAACGCCACGACTCTTCATATGTAGAAGTCTTCGTCGTGTTCGCCTTTTGTCAATTTCACTGTCCGTAGCCACTACATATATAAAAATCACATTTTTATATTGTTGCTATGTATATAAAAATCACATTTTTACACCGCTACTATATAGATAAAAATTCTATTTTTATACCGCTACTATATAGATAAAAATTCTATTTTTAACACACTATTCTCTATATAAAAATTCTATTTTTAATCTGCTACTCATGTAAAAATCGAATCTTTATTCTCACTATTTCACGATAAAAATAAAGTTCATATTTTTATTTCACTTCTTATATATAAAGATCATATTTTTATTACTCTAATTAAATAAAAGTCATATTTTTATTATTCTAAAAATATAAAAACCATATTTTTATTCTCCATGAGTAAAAATCATATTTTTATTCTCCTACCATTCACATAAACATCTCATTTTTAATATTGTGAAAATGAACGGGGAAGGGAATAGGAGAGGGAGGGGTTAAGTGAATATATATATTATTTAATTTTCAAAAAGAAACTTTTTATTTTGAACTTGAAATCAAACCTACTGACTGTCGTTCCTAGTTAATTACCCCATTCCGAACACAATGGGATATGTATCGTAAGCTGATTCGATCGTTTCGATCAGTTTTCGTCAAAATCAAAATATAACTCTATATATTGAATTTGAACGCGCATTTCAATTTACCGGGGCCACATACGGACTCTAAAAATTCCCAAAAAATATTTTCTAGCTTCGTATTGACGATACGGTCCTAACAAAACTAATTTCATCAAATTCTGAGACCTTTTGAAAAATGGTCATTTTCAGGTCGATCGAAATTAACTGAAACTGTTAAAACACGTTTTCCTTTGCCACGCTCACATATTGATTCGAAAAATTACGAATTTTGGAATCTAGATATAACTTGACATCACGGATCCAACAAAAGTTGTTTCGTCGAAAACCGAGGACGTTTGCAAAATTTCCATTTTTAAGGGCCAGAATTCTATGGCGACTATTCTGAAATTTCAACTGGATGTATTTTTTTATCCCCGCTATGAAATTTCAATTTTTCAGATTCGGTGGAAAGATATTCTCAATTAGATTCAAATATTTTTAGTTTCACTAAATTCCTATTTATTTTGAATCCTATATATTCATTTGAAATTCAAAATCGAATTTTCGAACTACCGCGCCATTTTCAATTCCTTTTATAGATGAAATAAAATATTTATATTCTAAAGACGATCTATATAAATATATATGTTCTAATTCTATTCAAAATAAATTTCTCGTCGTCATTATTTAAAATAATTCATTTTAAATATTCAAAATTTGCTAAAATTGCCAAAATATTTTTTTTTAATTGGCTCAGATTTTCCGGGTTATTACAAAAGTTATGTTTTTTTATCGGAAAAAGAAAATAATTTTGGTAAGATAAAAATATAATTTTTATCGATGTAAAAATATAATCTTTGTTCTAGAATGATATGACTTTTATATTTATAGAAAGATTAGATTTGTAAACTAAAAAGATTTGATTTTTAAACTAAAAATTTATATTTTTAAAATAGAATAGTTAAGAATTTTAGAATAGACGTGGGTGAGATTTTTAAAAGTAACAAAGATTCGATTTTTACATTTGAAAAGAGGAGATTTTCATAGATGTAGTAGCAGTATAAAAATGTGATTTTTATTTATATAATAACGACATAAAAATATGGTTTTTATTTATATAGTAGCGTCATAAAAATGGGATTTTTATAATGTTGTAGCGAAATAAAAATTCGATCTTTATATAAGAAGTAGAAATATAAAACATAATTTTTATATAGAAAGAAGCGATAAAAATATATGATTTTTATATATGAAATGCCATTGTAAAAATGTGTTTTTTAATGTGAACAGCGGGAAAAGATAGCGATGGTAACAACGGAAATCAAAACGGAATCCATACAGTTCTCACACCAGTCACATGACTGACCTAGAGTTTATTGTTTTAACCAAAACTCTGGGTGCCCCTATTTTCCACATGGGCAGCTAGTAGTTTTGGTTTTGCAGATTTATATTCACAGGATCCTTGTTTACAGCTGGAATGATATTCGAAAAGCTCTGTATCTGTATATTCCTTTCAGTTGTGTTTTGTATTATTTTCCGCTGCATTGTAAATTTAATTCTCTGATATTGACCAAATGTATATGATTTATTCCTACTTTGTTATATTCTTGTATTCTGATGGAATTGTTGTAATAAGCAATGAAACGTTCTTCTATTTCTGTTTTGATTCATCTTGTTCTCAAAGTCAATCCGGGATTTCCTTCACAGGGAAGTTCGGGTCGTCATAGTTGGTATCAGAGCTGTGGTTTACAGAGCTCGGAGAATAAGACACGTTAGAACCAAACGAAAGAATTCATTAGAAATTGGATTAGTAATATCCAATGAGAATGACTCGTTAGAGATTGGATCAGTAGTATCCTAGAACGTGTCTGAAGAGTGATATTTTTAAAATAAAAATGAAAACAAATTTTGTTTTGAAAATTTAAACTTTATTATTCGTATTTGAATATTTATTTTAAATTGATTTGGTCAATCAGGTATATAGAGATTTGAATATACGTCTGATCTACGTGTATTGAAGCCTCAAATATACCGGATGGATATAGAATCACACTCTAGTCGCCCGGAGATGATTTTGATGATGGAGCTCCATCATCTGGATTTATGTTCATGTTTCGAAAGTGAGATATCTATATATTTCAAATTGACTGGTGTGAGAACCAAAATATAGTTAGAATATATTGTTGTGAATTGGCATCAAAAACATGATTTTTGAGTATATAAAAAAAATTATTATGAATTTGAAACATTAATCAACTAATTGATTGCTGATTGTGTTGTTTGATTATTGTTTTGATTAATTTGAATTTGGAACTATTAAGCCAAATTGTATCAAATCTTGAATTGTATTGAAAATTTATCACATTTGCATACATGTACATGTACATACATTGAACAGGTCATAGGAAGGAAGCTAAACAGAGGAATAAAATTGTTTGCCCGACAAATTGGTACATGTTTATTCTATTTCTTGGGTTTTTTGATGATTTTATGAGCCGATTGGCTAGCCGCTTGGCTGTTTCTTTTTCTTTTGGAGATGAGAGGGTCTGTGTGGTGGTTTGGGGATTTTCTCGATGCTCCCATATGAGGGAGGTCATGGTGAAATTTTTCGAAAATTTAGGGTGTTAGCCAAATTTTTGAAAAATTTGAAAGGTTCTTAGAAACTAAAAAGTTGAAGAACTTAAGCCATAATTAAAATAATGAAAGTTGAGTTGGTTAGTTAAACAACTTTCACCTTCGTTCCTTTTCGAGAACGAAAAGATTTTAAGTGGGGGAGATTGTAACAACCCGGAAAATCAGGACCAATTAAAAATTTTTATTTTGGCAATTTTGACGAATTTTGAATATTTCAAATGATTTATTTTAAATAACAGCGACGAGAAATTTATTTTGAATAGAATTAGAAGGTATATATATTTATTTGAATCGTCGTAGAATATAAATTTTTATTTTTAATTATAAAAGGAATTGGAAATGGTGCGGTAGTCTGAAATTTCGACTTCAAATTTCAAATGAACGTACAGGATTCAAAATAAACTGAATTTTAGCGAAACCAAAAATATTAGAATCTATTTGAAAATATCTTTCCAACGAATCTGAAAAATCCAAATTTCGTAGCGGGAATAAAAAGTTATGCCTAGTTGAAAATTCAGAATAGTCGTTATGGAACACACAACAACACGGCGGAAATAAACTCTATGTATATCTAATATTGAAGCCTCTTGCTCCAAGCTCCACCAAATATTAGTAAAATCCCGACAACTTGACTGCCTATACAAATTTGGGCACCAAGGTAAAACAAAACAATATAAACTCTGGTTATGTCATGGGAGTGGTGTGAGTAAACTCCAATCATTTCGGTTTAACTTTTCAAAATCCTTTCAAAGAATTGATAATCTTAAGAACAATCCATACAAAAACACGGATGGTTTTTACCTTATGATAACCCAAATTATTCTTTTAAAACAATACTTTTCTGATATTATAATAATGCCTAAATTCTGTAAATAACAATATAGCATAACGCTTTCATCTCACGCTCTACATATATAATATACAATCAAAAACCATGGGCACTTATTGGAGAATGGATTTTTCACTATGACAAGGTATGGAACTGCCTTCCGATCAATGTACTCTAGAATCGATACACTGGAGTTCAACAAGAACATCTTGTAACTCGGCCACATATGACCGACCATTCATTTTGCTTGAATATTCCGAATATATTGACACCTTACGGTTGGTATACCAACATAACCGTTCCCGGGAGATACAGAAATAAATATAACTAGCAAATATGAATATTCTCTAGATGGTGACAATATACACTAATTGGATGGGACCAACTTAGCCATGTTGCTTGCCCGATTTTTGTCATTTCCCAGTTGACGAGGCTTGAGGTCATAACGTATCTTGACATATCACACCTTCATTTACTCTAAATTCCACATCGTCATACCCACCACCAACGTAAATACCATGGGTGGAAAAATAAAAGAAATGAATTCCTCTGCCACCAACGTGAATACGTTTGAAACGATCAACTTACTCAATCTATTAGATATACTCTATCAGGCATTCGTCCATACATGTTGTCCTGGGACTGGACAAACCGAAGGCACTATTTTTGTAACAACCCAGAAAATACGAGCCAATTTAAAATTTTAAATTGGTTATTTAAAAGATATTAAGGCAATTGAAATAGAATATTTCAATAAAATCAAGAGTTAGAAATGGCGCGGCAGTTTGAAAATTTGAATTCAAACTTTGACTGACTGTGCCGGGTGCAAAACAAAACGGATTTTAGTGAAATCAAAAATATTTAAATCTGCTAATGAATATATTTCTAAAGAATCTGAAAAATTGAAGTTTCATAGCGGGAATCAAAAGTTATGGCCGCATGAATTTTCAGAAAGGTTGCTTTAGAGAATATATAGCCCTCGAAAATAGACATTTTGCAAACGACCTCGGAATTCGACGAAACCACTTTTGTTGGATCCGAGATGTCAAATTATTGCTAGGTTTCAAATTCCATAATTTTTGAAGTTAAAATGTGAGCGTGGCAAAGGAAAATGTGTTTGGTTGATTTCTGTTAAATTGGATCGGCCAGAAAATGACCATTTTTCAAACTATCTAAAAATTCGACGAAACTAGTTTTGTCGGGACCGTATCGTCAAAACATAGCTAGATTTATTTTTCTAGAATTTTTCAGAATAGTTTGTGGCGCCGACAAATTAAAATGTACGTTCAAATCGAATATTGAATATTTTATATTTTAATTTGAAGAATAACTGATTGTAACAGTCGAATTGGCTTACGAAGCATATCCCATTGTGTTCGGGATGGGGGTATTTAGCTAGGAGCAATAGTCGTTGGGTCTAGATTGGAGTTCGTATGGAGAAACACTATTTTAAAAATTAAATAAAGCACGGGCCAATCATATTTTTTCTTCAAAATTTAAAAATATAAAACAATTCACGAAACCCTCCCCGTTATTCACGCTTGACGGCGGAAAGCTGCTCCGTCCTTCCCAGGCCGATTTCGGCGAAACCACGACGAATTAACCCCTCCCCTTCACAACTTTTTGAAGCTCTCTTCTCCCTCTTCAAATCCATATAAGGAGCTCCTCCTATCGTAGCTTCTACTTCGAGAATCACCTCCTCAAACGCCGGAACTTCAAGCCGCTGCCACCCCTTCGATCCACCACCGAACTGAACCACTCCACCCTCGTTTTGCGTGCCCCTCCAAGCGTTGTGACGTGGTGTTGGCTGATCTTCATATCGCTGCACCGATTTGAAGTAAAATCAAAACCTAGTTTTGAAGCTTCAAGGCAGGTAACGACTTTGGCCATTTTGAACTGATTTTTACACTTTTAAGTGTTGCAAACTTCGAAAAATCGTATCTTTAACATGTGTTAACGAAATTCGATGAAACAGGAGACATCGGGACCGTGTCGACGCTCTCCACATTCTAGAAGTGTCCGTGGATTTTTCTGAGCTCGCTACGATTTTTAGCAAAGCAACAAACTAATGTGAGATTTCTAAACTGAAATGTGAATGGATATGTGTTGTATAAGTTATATGAGCGAAATATAAATTATATACGCGTTGTATACCTCATGTACATGCGTTGTATAAGTTATATGAGGGATGTATAAATTATACATGCATTGTATAAATCATATGTGTGTTGGAAAGGAAATAAAATATACTTATATATATATATATATACACTCCCCTCGTCCACAAACCATGGACAATATTTATTGATTGTGAATTAGCGTGACAAATTTGGTGAATAATGCGAATGGTTGATAGGATTGTTTGTGGTTGATATTGTTTGGATTATGGTTGAAAAATACCATTGTGGTTGAAAAATACCTGTTTGTGGTTGAAACAAATTTAGAATAAATTGTGGAAAAGAAAAGCATACTCGTCTGCGTGCGAACTAGATGTATGAAATCCCCATTGTAAAAAACCGCGAGGTTTTAAGGTAGAACAAGGAGCTGTACTCGGGACGGTGCCGGTTTTAAATACCCTGCCGTTATGCTGCCGAAATTTTCAATAATATTCATGTGTTAGAATTATTTTCATGTGTTGAAACTTTATTCATGTGTTGAAACCGTATTCATCCGTTGAATAGAAATTCATGTGTTGAATAGAAATTCATGTATTAAATAAAAATTCATGTGATGAATAAAATTCTTTAAAAGATAAAAATAACATTTTATCACATATATAAACTATATAAACTATTCGTGTTTTAAATAAATTGTTTTAACAATAAAAATCACAATTTTATTATATATATAAACTATAGAAAATATTCATGTGTTGAATAAAGGAGTAGAACGATAAAAATTATATTTTTATTGTATGTGTGAAAAGGAAAATATTAATGCATTGAATATATAGATTGAACAATAAAATCTACATTTTTATTGTGAATATGAAGTGCTAAAAACGTTCATGTGTTGAATATATAGATTAAACAATAAAATCTACATTTTTATTGTGAATACGAAGTGCTAAAAATGTTCATGCGTTGAATAAATATTTTTGAGGATAAAAATATCATTTTTATCATGTATACAACTCGCAAAAAATATACAATTGTTGAAATAAATATTTGTTTGCTATGAGAATTATTTATAACCTGTATATGAACTAAATAAAATAGTCATGTTTTGAACTATATTTTTGTTCGCTAAAAATATCATTTTTATACGAAATGGGAAGTGTTAAAAATAACCCCTTGTTCAAATAAATATTTGTGGGTTGAAAATATTACTTTTAACATGTGTAGGAAGTGTTAAAAATAACCATGTATAGAAATAAACCTTTGTTCGCTAGGAATATTATTTTTAGCTTAGACGTGCATATATATATATATATATATATATATATACACATGTGTTGAATAGGAAAATGGATTAGCTTTTGAGTAAAGAATTTATTTGCATGCCCGACAAATAGGCAAGCCTAAATGAGTTGGCCACACAATTTTATTATTATATCAACTCCTGTGAATGCCATTGGATGTGGAGTGCTGGTTGTTCTGTGTGTAATTACAAAATGTCGCCATAGGATAATAACAAATAATTTTTAACTACACTACATGGCATACTACAAGAAGATAGAATACTTCATCATATAGCACATTAGCACTTGGAACTGATGTGACGAGGTTGAAGATGTACCATACAAGCAAGAGGCTTGTATGGCGATGACTATATTTTACAGGTTGAACTGATGACTGATATGGACTATATAAAATATAACAGTAATTTTCCAGATTAATAAAAACCCCACATGGGTCTGGAGTTGATAATAAACACGTCTCTCTAGTTAATAAGGCACAAAAACCATTTATAGGGTGATGAGAATTTATTATCCGGAGTTATGATCTATACACACTCCCATGTGGACACTAGATTATATCACTATAAATATGTGCATGCTTTTTAGGATTTATTGGGTGCCTAATACGACCCAATAAATTTCCCAACCCCTTCCTGTACAAAGGAGGTTATGGCGAAATTTTTCGAAATTTAAAGGCGTTGGTGAAATATATGAAGTGAAAACGATATTGAAATCATCAAATAAATTATCTTTATATGTATAAATATATAAATTAAATAAAATGAATCGAGCCCCAGCAGTTCGCATTTTGAAATCATAACTTCAAACGATTATACCGAAAGATTCGACCATTGGATTTTCACGAAACTGGAACCGTTGGGTTCGCTTTGGGAATATCTTCCCAACAATATAAACTTTGTTGAGATTCAACGGTTAGATTTTCCTATATGTGTAAAACAAATTTAGGGAAAAACAGTGCCAGTGCCTCGGCACAACCTGAAACGTTTTAATTAAATAGGGACATTTTTAAATAAATAAAAATGGCGATATATCGTTATAAAATATTGTAGACGGTGTAGAATGGAAATAAACCGATTCTACTTGGTTTGCTTGAGATTTGATGGTTGAATGTGTTTGACATGAAAATTATACCAAAGAACTGAAATGTGAATGTCGAATAATTTAACAATGGAAAGAATTGATTTGAAAATCTAAATATATGTGAATTATTTGAAAAGGCCGAGTTAGTTCTCATTTCAAATAATTGATCGACGATTAGAAGTCGAAGAGTTGAAGACGGTTCAAGACCGACGATCTTTACATCGGATGGATGGGCGCTATTGATGCTCATGATTGGAGTAGCTACCTTGAAGGAGCTTAAGTGGTAGCCGTCCGGACGTGTTTGTTGATTGTACGGATATGCGAGGAATATGGTGCCCCCGGCTTCGTTCAGACCCAGAACGAACTTGTAAATGGACTGTGTGTCTGACATTGGATTTTTTTCTATGCTAATTGATCTCTATTAAATATATATCGGTTTGGCGGTGGAGAATTTATTCTCTTGCTTAACGCCCTTCTCTGAGACGTACAAGCTCAGAGTTTATATATCGATAGAAATCTGTCGCATGGAGTGAATTGCCTGTGTGGAACGCCTAAGTGGAAAATGATCAAGGCTTCTGTTGAAAAGCAAAGTCTTGTGGTTTTTGATCAAAGCGTGGCCTACGTGGCGTAGCTTTGTGTATAGCGTTGATTCGCGAGCCTCACACCTCGGTATGAGTCAAAAACGGGATAGTGACTGCAGGGAGAGCACGACGTTTCTTTCTAGCTATGGGTGATGTCAGTGACCTACCAGCCCTGACGTTTATATTATTTTACCTGTGTGGTTGTTGGAATGCGAGGCTCCTCGGATATAGGTCCTATAGGATCGGGAAACGTGTTTTCAGGAATTGCCAATCCTTAAAAGCAAGAGAGGACCGGCCCTGAGGATCCAAGGATCGCTGTGTGTGGTCCTGAGACATTTGCTAGAGTGTCTCGAAAGGAGAGGAGCTTGCCCCTTGCGTCGACTCATGATGGAATCCAATTTCCAATACGAAATTGCGGATTTGATTGTATTACTAGTATGGCGACATAGTGGTATGGGGCACTAATGTCGTATATGATTGATATTTATGATTGAATTTACTTTGAAACATATATGCACTAGTAATAATATCAAACACTTTTGTTTTATACGTATCAAGCATTTCTTGGCCATTATAATGTAAAACTTTATCCTCCGGCTTGCGTTGCATTGTGTGATGGGACTTGAGTCTTATAATGGATTCATTTTTATAAAAAGCATTGCGATGATTTAATAATTTACTTTATTTCATGCACTAGCAATCATTGGAGTAAACCCGTTCCGCGAAAGTGGCGTGGTCCTATGATTTGCCTTATTATTGTAGTTTAATTAGTTAAGTAGATTTCTCATACCAGTCCCATGACTGACTCGTAGTTTGTTTCACCTTGCAAACTCGGGTGCCCTTATTTTCACACGGGCAACCTAGTACCAGGTAGCAGGACATATTTTGGCTTTGCACTACAGCAGGAGTGCATCTTTTGGCTCATGGCAAGGCTTGACTTCTCAGTGTTGACTACTGATATTCCGCCATTATTATCTATGTATATGATTCCGCTTCTGGAAATGTAGACTGATATTTCTTTTATGTACTCTCTATGTATATGTACCGCTTATGGCGATGTAGACTGATCATGTACTTTTATGCACTACGTTGTATCCTACACTATGCTCTCTGATGTTGTGATATATATGATTCCACTGTCATATTTATGTAAATTATTCTATTTGTTGCTTATGCTATTATCTGTACTTTGCTGATGATGATTAATGTGTTATATTCCAATGATTATCCTTAACATTGTCGCACGGGGTTTTAGGATCGTCACAGGTGGTATCAGAACTTTGGTTAACCTTAGTTCTGGAATTTAACACATTAAACACCTCGTCAGAATAGAATCAGTAGTGTTCTAAGATGAGTAGCTCATTAGAGATAGGACTAGTAATTTCCTAGAATGAGCTAAGCGGAATAGCAAAAATAATTTGATCAATACATCGTTGTCTTTCCTTAAGTTCTTCTGCTGTACCATATATTAAAATTATGGTTTCTGAGGGCTGACTCTTTTCTTACTTATACAGAAATTGATAGATGGCTACCCAAGCAGCAGCAGCTAGAGAAGGCCGAGGAGGCCGAGGTAGAGGACGAGGAGATGTCCCCGCTGCAGAAGGGCCATTGATACAACCACCAGCCGCTCAGCCATTCGAGCTAGTCCGAGTGGCGAAGAGATATAAGAATCTCGGGGGCAAAACCTTTTCAAGAACAGGCACGGTGATAGAGACTTTAGCATGGTTGAAAACTTGCGAAAAGATCTTAGGTGGCTTGAGACTCGGAGATCAGGACAAGGCATTTATGGGCGCCTGACTTTTACAAGATGAGGCAGAATTATGGTGGGAAGCCATCACCGCTTAGGACCAAAATGTAGTGAGAACTTGGGATGAGTTCAAGGCAATGTTTAAGGAGAAGTTCATCCCGGAACAAGCGATGGAGCGTATGCACGATGAATTTGCCAATCTCCAACAAGGAGACCTCTCCGTGCAGGACTACCTCAATAAGTTCACGCAGCTATCTCGTTATGCCCTAGAGCTTATAACGACTGTAAAGGCAAAGAACAAAAGGTTCATACATGAACTTAGGCGCAAGTATCAAGATAAAGCCATGAGCCACATCAAACTTCCATTTGTAGACTTAGTGGAAATGGCCTGTAATTATGAATATTTGGACCAGAGGAACCTCGATCTAGACCGCGCCAAGAGTCAAGCGGAAAACAAAGGCAAGACTTCTGCGAACCAGCCTGAGTCCAGCAATGCCGCATCCACAAATCAGCAAGCTAGCAAGCTACACAAGGGAAGCTGTTTTAATTGTGGTAAGATGGGGCACTACTCTAATGTGTGCACAGCTCCAAAGCAGCAAAGGACAAACTCACAAAGCTCGAGCTAGAACTCTCAGAATTCTAGATCATGCTTTAACTGCCGCCGAACAGGGCATCTCGTCAAAGATTGTCCATCGCTAAAGAAGGCAGAAGTTGCTCATGTTTATGATGGGGCGAACCCGCCGGCTGCTTCAGATGGAGCAGGTAAACCCGATGTTTTAGGAGGTACCCTTACAATTAAAAATATTCCGGTTTCTGTACTATTTGACATGGGTGCATCACGTAGTTTTATTGCAAGTAACACTGTTCACAAGTAAAGTTAAAAGTAAGAGTCCTTAAAGAATCGGTTAGAGTTCATAATCCCATAGGAGGATCTCTTGTTCTTAGTTCATATTATAGAGTGCCAATCTCTTATTCTTCCTACAAGTTTCCTTTTGATTTGATCACCATGAATTTTCCCGAATTTGATATCATTCTCGAGCTAGATTGGTTAAAGAAATACGAGGCCGAAGTAAATTGTGCGGAAAGAGTAGTAAAAACTAAAATGAAGCTTGGATATATTACTGTACCATGCCATGGTTCAGATCCGAATAGAAAAGAATTTTGGTCTACGCTAGAAGTTGTTCCCACTTCATTAGAAAAGATTCTTGTTGTTAAAAACTATGCGGATGTGTTTGAAGAAGTTGAGAACTTACCTCCTCAAAAAGAGATTGAATTCAGAATCGATCTAATTACGAATGCCAGACCAGTGGTACATCGAATTCGAAGAATGACTCCAAAAGAAAAAGAAGAATTAGGCGATCAAATTCGTCAACTGCTATGGAAGGGTCTGATCAGACCTAGCTTTTCTAGTTGGGGTGCAGCTGTAGTGTTTGTTCCTAAGTCAGACGGTACTCTCCGGTTGTGTGTTGATTACCGAGACCTCAATAAGAAGACACTCAAAAACAAATATCCATTACCCCGCATCGATGATCTGTTAGACCAATTAAATGGAGCGAGAGTATTTTCCAGAATGGACCTAGCTATAGGTTTCCATCAACTAAGAATTGCTGAAGAGTGTCCTCCTTTGACAGCTTTCAGGGGTCCAGACATATTTTACGAATGGTTAGTAATGTCGTTTGGCTTATGCAACGCTCCATCATACTTCGTCGATCTAATGAATAGGGTGTTCAGAGAAGTTCTAAATAAATTCGTTCTAGTAATCATCGATGATATTTTAATCCACTCCAAATCAAAAGCTAAGCATGAAAAACATTTAGAACAAGTATTGGGGCTTCCGAGAAAGAACATCTTCAAAGCCAAATTCTCCAAATGTATCTTCTGGCAGGAAGAGGTGAAGTTCCTTGGCCATGTCATGTCAAAGGAAGGAATTTCTGTAGATCAGAGCAAAATTACAGCAATTCAAGATCAGAAACAACCTACTACACCAACATAGGTCCGACGTTTTATGGGGTTGGCTAGTTATTATCGAAAAATCATTAAGGATTTTTCGAAGATATCCTATCCATTAACAAAGCTTACAAAGAAGCACGAGAGATTTAAGTGGACTTCTAACTGTGAGGAAGATTTCCAGGAATTGAAATCAAAATTGACAACCGCTCCAGTATTAACCATTATCGATGGCAATCAGGATTTGACGGTTTGGACAGATGCTTCTATTAAAGGTCTTGGTGCAGTATTAATGCAAAGAGGCCAACTAGTCGCTTATGCAAGCCGCCAGCTGAAACCGCATGAGAAGAATTATGTAACTCATGATCTTGAGTTGCTAGCCATCGTTTTTGCTTTGAAAATCAGGAGACATTACTTATTGGGTGAGAAGTTCGAACTATTTACAGATCATCAATCATTGAAGTATTTGTTCACCCAGAAAGATCTGAACTTGAGACAACAGCGTTGGCTAGAATTTCTTGCAACGTATGACCTAAATATCCTATATACGCCAAGAAAGGCTAATGTAGTAGCTGATGCGCTCAGCAGAAAGAATGAAATCATCGCTAGTTTTATTGTTACGTCTTCATTGAATGACAAGATCGTTGTTCTCCAGGAAGACGACGAATTTATTAAAAGGATTAGCCAGTGAATTCGAGAAGGCAAGACTTCGGATTTCAGCCTAGACAGCAAAGGGGTTTCGCGATTACAGTGGCGAATTTGTGTTCTAGAAATCCCTGAGCTCCGAAGAGAAGTCCTTGATAAATGTCAAAAGTCCAAGCTTTGCATTCATCCAGGAGTGAGTAAGATGTACAATGATCTCAAGCGCACATTCTGGTGGAAGTCGTTGAAACGAGATATTTCCTTATATGTTAGCAGGTGCCCTACTTGCCAACTAGTCAAAAGTGACCAACAAAAGCTGGCTGGATTGTTGCAACCATTGGAAATCCTAGGTTGGAAGTAGGAACAGATTTCCATGGATTTCATATATGGTTTTCCCCCAACCAAGAAAGGTAATGACAGTATTTGGATGATCGTAGATCACTTCACGAAGACCGCCCATTTCATACCTGTCAGATCCAATAGAACCGCCCAAAGTCTAGCACAGATTTATTTCAAAGAAATTGTTAAGCTGCATGGAGTTCCCATCAGTATAGTCAGTGATAGAGACCTAGTATTTGCTAGCAAATTCTGGGAGGCATTCCAGATAGAACTGGGAACAAAACTAAACTTGAGCACCGCTTATCACCCTCAGATAGATAGCCAAACTGAGAGGGTGAACATAATTCTAGAAGATTTACTGCGGGCTTGTATTATTGATTTTGGCGGGTCATGGGAAGATCACTAGCATTTGGCAGAATTCTCATATAACAACAGCTATCAAGCAAGTTTGAAAATGTCGCTATTTGAAGAATTATATGGTAGACCATGCAGATCTCCCACATGTTGGGTAGAACCTGGCAACAGACTTGTGCTGGGGCCCGATATGATTCGAGAAGCATCTGATAAAGTCGAGTTCATCAAGAAACGATTGAAAACCACACAAAGCCGACAGAAAAGTTATGCGGATTCTAGAAGAAGAGATTTGGCATTCGCTGTTGGTGATTATGTTTATTTGAAAGTTTCTCCGATGAGAGGAGTAATCCGATTCGATAAAACTGGGAAGTTGGCACCCAGATTTATTGGTCCCTTTCCTATACTTGAACGAATTGGAACTCTTGCTTATAGGGTTCAATTACCTGATTGGTTGCCTGGAGTACATAATGTGTTTCACGTATCTCAACTTAGAAAACATGTGCATGATCCAGATCTTGCTGTAGAAGAAGCAACACAACAGGACTTGGAAATTACTCCAGAATTAGTAGTCAGAAGAGAGCCGTTAAAGATTGTTGGCAAAGAAACTAAAGAGCTAAGGAACAAGAAAGTTCATTTAGTTAAAGTGTAGTGGAGTAGTGATCCTAGAGACTGTACTTGGGAGACTGAGGAAAGCATTAAGCAAGCTTACCCCAAATGCAGAGTGGACATCTCATACTAACTCCGGTGCAAGGTACCATTACAATACTTCGCATTTCCATTTTTATTTCCTACTGTACTGTTGTTTCCTTTTCGGGGACGAAAAGTTTTAAGTGGGGGAGATTGTAACAACCCGGAAAATACGAGCCAATTTAAAATTTTTAATTTGATTATTTTAAAGAGATTAAGGCAATTGAAATAGAATATTTCAATAAAATCAAGAGATAGAAATGGCGCGGCAGTTTGAAAATTTGAATTCAAACTTTGACTGACTGTACCGGGTGCAAAACAAAACGGATTTTAGTGAAACCAAAAATATTTAAATCTGTTCATGAATATCTTTCTAACAAATCTAAAAAATAGAAGTTTCATAGTGGGAATCAAAAGTTATTGCCGAATGAATTTTCAGAAAGGTTGCTATAAAGAATATATAGCCCTCGAAAATAGACATTTTGCAAATGACCTCGGAATTCGACGAAACAACTTTTGTTGGATTCGGGATGTCAAATTATTGCTAGGTTTCAAATTCCATAATTTTTGAAGTTAAAATATGAGCGTGGCAAAGGAAAATGTGTTTGGTTGATTTCTGTTAAATTGGACCGGCCAAAAAATGGCCATTTTTCAAATGGTCTCAGAATTCGACGAAACTAGTTTTGTTGGGACCGTATCTCCAAAACATATCTAGATTAATTTTTCTTGAATTTTTCAGATCAGTTTGTGGCCCCGACAAATTGAAATGTACGTTCAAATCGAATATTGAATGTTTTATATTTTAATTTGACGAATAACTGACTGTAACAGTCGAATTGGCTTACGAAACATATCCCATTGTGTTCGGGATGGGGGTATTTAGCTAGGGGTGACAGTCGTTGGGTTTGGATTGGAGTTCGTATGGAGAAACACTATTTTAAAAATTAAATGAAGCATGGGCCAATCATATTTTTTCTTCATAATTTAAAAATATAAAAAAAATTCACGAAACCCTCCCCATTATTCATGCTCGACGGCGGAAAGCTGCTTCGTCCTTCCCAGGCCGATTCCTGCGAAACCACGGCAAATTAACCCCTCCCCCTTCCCAACTTTTTGAAGCTCTCTTCTCCCTGTTCAAATCCATATAAGGAGCTCCTCCTATCGTCGCTTCTACTTCAAGAATCACCTCCTCAAATGCCGGAACTTCAATCCGCCGCCACCCTTTCGATCCGCCACCAAACCACTCCACCCTCATTTTGCGCGCCCCTCCAAGCGCTGCGATGTGGTGTTGGCTGATCTTCATATCGCTGCACTGATTTGAAGTAAAATCAAAACCTAGTTTTGAAGCTTCAAGGCAGGTATCGGCTTTGGCCATTTTGAACTGATTTTTACACTTTTAAGTGTTGCAAACTTCAAAAAATCGTATCTTTAACATGTGTTAACGAAATTCGATGAAACATGAGACATCGGGACCGTGTCGATGCTCTCCACATTCTAGAAGTGTCCGTGGATTTTTCTGAGCTCGCTACGATTTTTAGCAAAGCAACAAACCGATGTGAGATTTCTAAACTGAAATGTGAATGGACATGTGTTGTATAAGTAATATAAGCGAAATATAAATTAAATACGCATT
Source organism: Allium sativum (assembly GCA_030737875.1). NCBI lineage: Eukaryota > Viridiplantae > Streptophyta > Magnoliopsida > Asparagales > Amaryllidaceae > Allium > Allium sativum. The sequence goes on from CM060926.1 coordinate 615,769,887, forward strand.
GTATATCTCATGTACATGTGTTGTATAAGTTATACGAGCGATGTATAAATTATACATGCATTGTATAAATCATATGTGTGTTGGAATGGAAATAAAATATACTTATATATATAAATATATATATACTCCCCTCGTCCACAAACCATGGACGATATTTTTTGATTGTGAATTGGCGTGAAAAATTTGGTGAATAATGCGAATGGTTGATAGCATTATTTGTGGTTGATATTGTTTGGATTGTGGTTGAAAAATACCATTGTGGTTGAAAAATACCTATTTGTGGTTGAAACAAATTTAGAATATATTGTGGAAAAGAAAAACATACTCGCCTGCGTGCGAACTAGATGTATGAAATCCCCATTGTCAAAAACCGCGAGGTTTTAAGGTAGAGCAAGGAGCCGTACTCGGGACGGTGCCAGTTTTAAATACCTTGCCGTTATGCTGCCGAAATTTTCAATAATATTCATGTTTTAGAATTATTTTCATGTGTTGAAACTTTATTCATGTGTTAAAACCGTATTCATGCGTTGAATAGTAGTTCATGTGTTGAAACCATATTCATGTGTTGAATAGAAATTCATGTGATGAATAAAATTCTTTAAAAGATAAAAATAACATTTTATCACATATATAAACTATATAAACTATTCGTGTTTTAAATAAATTGTTTTAACAATAAAAATCACATTTTTATTATATATATATAAATTATAGAAAATATTCATGTGTTGAATAAAGTATTAAAACGATAAAAATCATATTTTTATCGTATGTGTGAAGTGGAAAATATTCATGTGTTGATTATATAGATTGAATAATAAAATCTACATTTTTATTGTGAATATGAAGTGCTTAAAATGTTCATGTGTTGGATATATAGATTAAACAATAAAATCTACATTTTTATTGTGAATATGAAGTGCTAAAAATGTTCATGCGTTGAATAAATATTTTTGAGGATAAAAATATCATTTTTATCATGTATATGACTCACTAAAAATATACAAGTGTTGAAATAAATATTCTTTTGCTATGAAAATTATTTTTAACCTGTATATGAACTAAATAAAATAGTCATGTGTTGAAATATATTTTTGTTCACTAAAAATATCATTTTTATATGAAATGGGAAGTGTTAAAAATAACCCCTTGTTCAAATAAATATTTGTGGATTGAAAATATTATTTTTAACATGTGTAGGAAGTGTTAAAAATAACCATGTATAGAAATAAACCTTTGTTCGCTAGAAATATTATTTTTTGCTTAGATGTGCATATATATATATATGCATATATATATATATAAATGTATTGAACAGTAAAATGGATTAGCTGTTGAATAAAGAATTTATTTGCATGTCCGACAAATAGGTAAGCCTAAATGAGTTGGCCGTGCAATTTTATTATTATATCAACTCCTGTGAATGGCATTGGATATGGAGTGCTGGTTGTTCTATGTGTAATTATAAAACATCGCCATAGGATATTAACAATTAATTTTGAACAACAGTACATGGCATACTGCAAGAAGATAGAGTACTTCATCATATACCACATTAGCATTTGGAGCTGATGTGACGAGGTTGAAGATGTACCATACAAGCAAGAGGCTTGTATGACGATGACTATGTTTTACAGGTTGAACTGATGACTGATATGGACTATATAAAATATAAGGTAATTTACCAGATTACACGGGTCTGGAGTTGACAATAAACACGTCTCTCTAGTTGTTAAGGCACAAAAACCATTTATAGGGTGATGAGAATTTATTCTCTGAGGTTATGATCTATACACACTCCCCTGTGGACACTAGATTATATCACTATAAATATGTGCATGCTTTTAAGGATTTATTGGGTGCTTGACACGGCCCAATAAATTTCCAAACCCCTTCCCGTACAAAGGAGGTTATGGCGAAATTTTTCGAAATTTAAAGGCATTAGTGAAATATTTGAAGTGAAAACGATATTGAAATTGTCGAATAAATTACATATATATATATATATATATATATATATATATATATATATAAAAACGAATAGAGCCCCTGCAGTTCGCGTTTTGAAATCGTAACTTCAAATGATTATACCGAAAGATCTGACCATCGGATTTTCACGGAACTGGAACCGTTGGGTTCGCTTTGGGAATATCTTCCCAATGATATAAACTTTGTTGAGATCGAACGGTTAGATTTTCAGATATGTGTAAAACAAATTTAGGGAAAAACAGCGCCAGTGCCTCGGCACGACCTGAAACGTCGTCTAATTAAATAGGGCCATTTTTAAATAAATAAAAATGGCAATACATCGTTATGAAATATTATAGACGGTATAGAATGGAAATAAACCGATTCTACTTGGTTTGCTTGAGATTTGATGGTTGAATGTGTTTGACATGAAAATTATACCAAAGAACTGAAATGTGAATGTCGAATAATTTAACCATGGAAAGAATTGATTTGAAAATCTAAATATACGTGAATTAATTGAAAAGGCCAAGTTAATTCTCATTTCAAATAATTGATCGACGATTAGAAGTCGAAGAGTTGAAGACGGTTCCAGACCGACGATCTTCACATCGGCTGGATGGACGCTATTGATGCTCTTGATTGGAGTAGCTACCTTGAAGGAGCTGAAGTGGTAGCTGTCCGGACGTGTTTGTTGATTGTACGGATATGCGAGGAATATGGTGCCTCTGGCTTCGTTCAGACCCAGAACGAACTTGTAAATGGACTGTGTGTCTGACATTGGATTTTGTTCTATGCTGATTGATCTCTATTAAATATATATCTGTTTGGCGGCGGAGAATTTATTCTCTTGCTTAACGCCCTTCTCTGAGACGTATGAGCTCAGAGGTTATATATCGATGGAAATCAGTCGCATGGAGTGAATTGCCTGTGTGGCACGCCTAAGTGGAAAATGATCAAGGCTTCTTTTGGAAAGCAAAGTCTTGTGGTTGTTGATCAAAGCGTGGCCTACGTGGCGTAGCTTTGTGTATAGCGTTGATTCGCGAGCCTCACACCTCGGTATGAGTCAAAAACGGGATAGTGACTGCAGGGAGAGCACGACGTTTCTTTCTAGCTATGGGTGATGTCAGTGACCTACCAGCCCTGACGTTTATATTATTTTACCTGTGTGGTTGTTGGAATGCGAGGCTCCTCGGATATAGGTCCTATAGGATCGGGAAACGTGTTTTCAGGAATTGCCAATCCTTAAAAGCAAGAGAGGACCGGCCCTGAGGATCCAAGGATCGCTGTGTGTGGTCCTGAGACATTTGCTAGAGTGTCTCGAAAGGAGAGGAGCTTGCCCCTTGCGTCGACTCATGATGGAATCCAATTTCCAATACGAAATTGCGGATTTGATTGTATTACTAGTATGGCGACATAGTGGTATGGGGCACTAATGTCGTATATGATTGATATTTATGATTGAATTTACTTTTGAAACATATATGCACTAGTAATAATATCAAACACTTTTGTTTTATACGTATCAAGCATTTCTTGGCCATTATAATGTAAAACTTTATCCTTCGGCTTGCGTTGCATTGTGTGATGGGACTTGAGTCTTATAATGGATTCATTTTTATAAAAAGCATTGCGATGATTTAATAATTTACTTTATTTCATGCACTAGCAATCATTGGAGTAAACCCGTTCCGCGAAAGTGGCGTGGTCCTATGATTTGCCTTATTATTGTAGTTTAATTAGTTAAGTAAATTTCTCATACCAGTCCCATGACTGACTCGTAGTTTGTTTCACCTTGCAAACTCGGGTGCCCTTATTTTCACACGGGCAACCTAGTACCAGGTAGCAGGACATATTTTGGCTTTGCACTACAGCAGGAGTGCATCTTTTGGCTCATGGCGAGGCTTGATTTCTCAGTGTTGACTACTGATATTCCGCCATTATTATCTATGTATATGATTCCGCTTCTGGTGATGTAGACTGATATTTCTATTATGTACCCTCAATGTATATGTACCGCTTATGGCGATGTAGACTGATCATGTACTTTTATGCACTAAGTTGTATCCTACACTGTGCTCTCTGATGTTGTGATATATAATATTCCGCTTTCATATTTATGTAAATTATTCTATTTGTTGCTTATGCTATTATCTGTACTCTGCTGATGATGATTAATGTGTTATATTCCAATGATTATCCTTAACACCGTCGCATAGGGTTTTTGGATCGTCACAATTTTGTAAATCCATCTTAGGAAATTTCTACCTAGGATCGCCAAAACAGCCCTTGCATAAACTCCGTCTTCAATTAACTTCATCATAATTTATTCGCAATGCTAATGCCTATACAGAGTGGTTTCCAGATAATAAATCTGATCCCAGTGTCTCCGTATTGACAATGGAAAAAGTGTCAAAAACTTTGATAGTCGGTTATTTAACTATCAAAGGAAAACATACATACAAACAACTATCCTATTTCCAAATGGAAATAATATCAATCAACCATCAATCAACACCGAGCTCCTTTAATTTAAGTCAATAATTTTTTCGTTTCGAAATTTCCTTTTCCCATATTTCTTAAACCCGTTTTAAACCTTTACGATTCGTGAAAAAACATTTCCATATATCCACAATTTCTTATTTTTTTGTATTTAGAAAATATATGTTGTTTATATTGGAAAACATTTCCCTTTCTTATTCACGCATTACTATCTTTTCACATCCATCAGCCCGTAACCGAAAACTAGTAAGAGAACAACTCCCTAAGTATTAACCCCGAAGGCCGAAAACAACATCAGATCAACACTCAGAAAGCCATTCAACTTTACTAATTCCCAGTAAGTTTCTAATCCCCTTAACTCCATTCTTAACTTCAAAATCATTTCATTTTCATTTTATATACTTAGAAAACATCTCTGGTTATATTTGGAAAACATTTCCAAAATATTTTATTATAATTATCCCATTTCTAATTATCATTTATAAACCCAACTTCTTGTTAATTGCATACCAGGTTTATAACTTAATCTCGACTATATATTTAATTTACATTAATGGCTTCAAATCAAATATTAATTTTCTTGTCAAATTCTGAATTATATAATATATAATTCATAAAAATAAATTATTCGACCTCGTCGAATTCTAATTACAAATCCTTATGTTTTTATTTCAATTCCCTTTACATTCTAAATATTGAAATAATTTTATCATTTTCCATTCTAAACGATTTTCCTCTTTCTTTTTAAATAACTTCATTTCTAATATTTTCAAATTATTTAATGATAATTATTCTATTTTATTTCTAACATCAAACTACTTGTTTTAATATAATTAAAACGAGTTATTTTATTCTAATACATTCGAAATTCAATTTCTATTTAAAATATATTAACCTTTTTTAAAACTTGAATTCTTTTCCAATATATACGAATATATTTTATGGTATTTAAATATCGATTATTTCAGGTCATTCTTGTTCAAACATCCCAAACACACAATACTCAACCACAAATTATTTCTCATATCATATAATACAATATATGAAAAACAACAATATAATTATTGCGGAATCCAATTGGATCCCTCCAACCTGTTTCCCTGCATTCACAAACGTTAATCAACAAAAATAACACTAATTTCATATCACTATGGAATAATATAATAAATAGAATCAATATTTAAGCAACATTTTATATATATAATGGTATCTATAATATCAACCAATTAACTAGCAAATCATCCAAACAACCATCATACACATCATTCAATCATTTTTATCAATATTAAATAACATTCATAAAATTATAAAACTGGACAGAGTTAGTGAGTTTACTCACCTTGGTCGTTTATCGTTAAATAACGATAAACATTGAATGGATCTAATCAGGCGTTTTTGTTCTACCAGAAATTGTAATGTGCTCCGAATCTCTTCAAACAAATTCCAACATGTAGTATTCTTCCATACGGTTCCAACGGATCAAACCTTTCGTGAAACTGACCATGTTTGGTTGAAATATTGCATCAACAAGTTTGTGTACATATCATTAAATTAAATAAAGTTAAATTTTATTTCCTATTGGGCTTACCCCTTTTATTTAACTCACTCCAATATTAGTTCATGCAAACAGGCATTTTGATTTCTATTTTTTTCTCTGGGCCTCGCGTAGATCAAGGCCACTTTCAAATTCAAACGGGCTGCATAGTCCTTCTTCCACAAATATTCCAACGCGAGCTCCTGCACTTTCACCCATGGCCGTGCTTTTCATGGCTCCTCCCTGCTTCCACACATCATTTACGTTCGCCACTGAATGCTGCTACTCCTCTCCATTTCGACATCTTTTCTTCCTCCAGTATTACATCTCCAAACCGCTTCCCCTTTTTGTTTTCAATGCAAGCTCCCTGTAATTGTTTTCACTATATCGTTTTCAACTCTCAACTTCATATTTGTACTCTTACTTCACCAAAATCCCTCATAAGATCACTGATATTTTGCTCGTCTACAATGCCACCTATTCGGTGCCATCACCATCAACCCGCGCTCCCGATCAACATGCGTTCGCAGCAGCTCCTCACTCCGGTTTCCAGACCCGCAAAGTCTGTCTTCCTCATTCCCATGTATTTTGAAATCCTCTTGAAACCCATAGCTCCATGCATTTTCATGAACCTAGCACTAACTCTACCTCACATCTTCATGTTCAAATCACAGCCACCCATTCCGTTTACATAAACTTGAACAACCCTTGTTCATCGCGGTTCCAGATCTCAGTGCATTGCTCCAGTACACATGTGTTACCAATCTTCCTGAAAATAATGCCAAAAACACAACTGTAAACTCCATATAGAACCGATGCTTGCATTTCTAACCCTAGTCAATGTTGTGTTTGAAAATAGATATAGGAAAAATGAACCGCAACGTATAATATGGTATGGGCTTGACAAGACTCTCACCCAGATTTCATGTATATAAATTTTAAAATTTTAGAGGTTCGTTTGTTGATTTTGAAGAAGCCATTTGAAAAGCTTTGGAATATTCATGTTGTTGTTTAACTTATGATGGGGATAGAGAAAAACTATAAGCAAATGGCAGGGGAAGGAGAAGAAGGTGAATCCTGTATGTGTATATAAATAGGTTGAAGGATGCTTAGTTGTTAAGAAACAAGAAAGAAAAACTTAGCGGTTAAGAATTATAAAGCAAGAGTACACGTTTTGATTTGATTGATTTTTCTATATACTTTGCATCTAAGGGATATGTAACTTGACTGAATGTATACTGCACTATACTTCTTAGCTAAGAAACAGTGTACCTCGCTACGTACAACTCTGTTTGCACGAGCCGCTTCAGACAAAAATAAAAATATCGTCGTGACGAGCAAGGTGTCACGATCTCAAAAATTTAATAAAATAGACAAATTAATTTATTTTGTGAAACCCCAAAAGTGCTGATTCAAGGTGCAAAATACGTTAAACAAAAAGATGCTTATTTTCCAAAACAAAAATTACATAAAAATTTTGTAAATTAAATTATAACTACTTCTAAGAAATCTTAACAAAATTCAAAATCAGTATTTAATTATATTTAATAAATCGTTATGGCTTATAAACAATTTCATACAGACTATTTGAAAATTTGATTTGAACATAACTTACAATCTATAAGACAAATTGTAACACCCCGGATTTTTGAATAATCGAATTAACTAAAATTGTAACGACCCGTGTTTTTGGCCGTCAAATATTTAATTTAATTTATTTATTTTAAATATTATATTGGGGATATTAATGGAATTTAATATTAAATTCGTTATTAAAAACGAAGTTGAACGTTATAATCTATATAATATAAATCGAGCTCGAAATGGCGCGGCAGTTCGTAATATTTGGTTTTGAACTTCAACTGAGAATACAGGATCCGATATAAGTCGGATTTTTGTGAAACGAGAAACGTTGGAACCATATTGACGATAATTTTCATATGAAAGAGAAAAACTCAGATTTCGTATTATAAATAGTAAGTTATGGCCAAATCAAAATTGGAAAAAAACGCTGTGGAAATCGTTATTAAAATATCGACCTTTAAAATGGCCATTTTGCAAACGGACTCAGTTTTCGACGAAATCAGTTTCATTAGGACCGTAATGTAAAATTATTGTACGATGGTAAATGGTGTGGAAAACCGATGTCGTATGTGAACAGGGTAGCTGTAAACGCCCGTTCATTTTCTATAACGCGTAATTAACTAAATAAATGGGTATTTGAGTGTAAATGGAGCAGACAATCGAATTAGGCCACGAAACCAGTCCCGTTGAGTTTGTATCGTCGATTAGAGTCAGGATAGATATATAGCTTGTTATTTTTAGAGATCGGAAAAATTGATGTTAAAAAGGGTATTGCGGTACGCGGTAAAAATAGCCTACCGGGAAAACAGTCTCAAAATGCGACGAAACTGGTGCTGTTGGATTCGTATTGAAAAGTTATTAAAGGATCTGAAGGTTTCAAATTGATTTGATTTATCTGGTGACCGTGAAAAAATTAAATGCGTGTTTATTTCTGGTTTTATAAAGGAAATTTTTTCATACGACCTCGGATTTCGACGAAACTTGTCCCATTGGGTTCGGAATATCTTTTTACACCAAGACTAGCTTTTTTATCAGTAAACAGAGATCATATGTGATGATTTTTACGCGTTACTTTACCATGAAGTTTCGTTATAATTAAATACTATTATATCCTATTTCTGTCTCATCCTATATACTCAAGCAACTCACATGGGAACTGCACTACACCTCACCTGTATCTTCAACATCAATGTAGGCTCAGACAAGACTGAAGCGAAAACACAATGCCAACCTAGGCTACCCTAATGAGCTTAGTCTACCCTAATGTTAAGCTCAGAGAGGACCGAAAGGAAAACACAAAAGTCGACCTATACGGTGATAATTCACATGGCATCTGAAGCTGTAATTGCACAGCTACCTATTCAAATGGAAATGCTGCGTTTTCAAATCCTAATTCCTGCATACCTAAACCATACCCTTGTCATTTCCTTTCAGCTGATTCATCACCTCTCAGCAGACAAGAATTTCACTTCAGCCGACCTACGGAGGTGAAAACACGTACTGCAAGCCACCCTATTCTCTCAGCTACCTCTACACCTTGTATGAGATTGAAATGACTTTATACTTATCCCCTGTTTTCTCCTTTCTATAAATAGCTGATACCATCTTCCGTTTTGCTTTCATTTAAACCACGAGACTTCGTTCTAAACTCATTCATTCAGCAAATAGACGAACAAAAAGGGAAAATAATTATGTATTCTCCTCATATACGTTTTAGCCGAGCTGACCACTTGGTTCGTGAAGCATGAAACGATGGGTACCGAGCTGATGAAAATTAGTAGCTCGAAAGTTAAGGCGAGACGAAGGGCGGGAGTGAAGGCAAATCAAGCCGAGGAGGGACTGGGTACCGTGCGAGTTGTAGTGGGCGGAAAGTGAGCTGCTGTTCGGTGACAGTATGATGAAACAAATATGGGATGGTTTATGTGGCTGGCGAAATGATCAAGGTGGGGTTGCAGGCACCTTTGTAATAATGGAGAGGAGTGAGGACGTGTGCAGAAGGTGTTGGACAAGTAGAGGAGCAGATGTGGGCTGGGAGGGTGTGTGCATGGGGATGGAGTGGTCTCGAATGAAGTAGTCACTGGAAAAAAAAAGAATGCGGAAGGAAAGACAGAACGGAATGGGAGGAGTAGAAGGAGGATCGGACGTGAGGAGAACTGTGCAGATGGAATGATATGGGCAGGGGGGCGGTGATGACTCATTTGCACGTTATCATGGAGTTGTGCATGCATGGGAAGTCTTGAGGGGGTGCTGCTGTCATGGTGAGGGGGAAACGGTGCATACACAGTGCTGTGGGAGGGAGCATGACCAGGTGAAGTCGAACTGATAAATGAATGGGCGGAGGAGAAAGAACGTGTGATGGTGGCGAAGGGATTTTTGTTTCGTGTTTTTTTCAAAGTCGAAGTAGAAAGATGGGGATCGGGGTTCAGAGCAAACCGAAAGAGAAAGCGTGTTACCTGTTGCTGACGTGGAAGGTAATTAGTGGGTAATTAATAATCTAATTAATTAATTAATGGTTAAACTAATTTATGATCATTAAATTCTTATAAACGTAAAATAGTGATAACTTCCTCATATGAGAACGAAATTTAACGAAACAGGATCCGTTGGGACCGCAGGGACGAGAGCTAGACGATGGCACTGACTGGGCACTGATCTGACGTCGTGGAAATTTCAGTGAATTTTGAACGTTCGTTCAAAATTAAAAGGAACAAACGCGTCAACCGTCGACAGAATAATCTGGTGAGTTAATTCTCACACCTTCTGGAATTCTGTGATGTGGTAAATTCATATTAAAATATAATTTACCTTTAAAAATATAAATTGGCTGAATGGTTGCTATTGGTTGTTTATTGGTTGTTGTTATTTATCGTATTAGATGATTGAAATTTATTTCATATATTATCATGAATTGTATAACGAGCTGTGATGCAGGAAAGGACAAGTTGGAGAGATCTGACCGGATTCCTCAGATATTATATATGTTGTTTGTTTGTTTCATATCGTTGATTGAACCCCATATGGTCACAAAACCTGTTTGAATAAATGGTCGAACAGATATTTCCCCGTGTTGTGTTTAAAATCAACCGACAGTGTTGATTTGGTAATTGGCAGTGAATGGCCAAAAACGTGTGTTTTAGATGCCGATGTTACCGTTCGATGAATCGACGTAGTTTTAAAGTTATAAATTATTTTGTAACTAAGTTGAGGTTTTCAGTTATTTTATTTAAGAAATTAAATAAGAAATTTATAAATCAATATTTTAATCAAGTTATAAAAGAAGTATTTAAGCGATTTATGTGGAGAAATCTTATGATGTAAACATGTTCTAAAAATAGAAATCCAAAAGGAATTACCTACAAGTTGCAAAATAGAATATTGGTTTTTAAACCAATTAAATTGTATTTTTAAATTAATTAAGTTACTTAATTAATTTAAAAGGGGAATGGCAAATGAAATCAGTTAACTGCTAACTAATGTGTACGGTCGATAAAACCAACCGCTTTGAGGGAAATGGATAAATGAAAAGTAAAGTGATTTAAGTTTTTCTGGAATATTCGTTAGGTTAACAAATAGTGAAAAGAAATTAGTTAATCGTCGATTAACTATAAATTAAAGAAAATACTGAAGGGGTTAGTGTTAATAACATTGGTTATTATTTATTAAGTTTTCAAGACGATAAAAATCCTGTTTTTGATTAATATCGAAGTTAAACATCTCTAATGTAGTAAATATTAAAGTTAATTATTATTTTAATTAATAATGATTAAAGCGATGGTTTTAAGTTGGAATTCAAAGAGGAAATGTTTAAATATCAAATGGTTTGATCGAAAAAGGGCGTTAAGAGCTTTATAAAGGGATTTGTAATCCATGTTTTCAAAACAAGATTTGTAGATTGGATTGGAAAGTAAATATAGAGATGTAAATAAGGTTTCACTTGATTAAGTAACGAGAACCCAATCGAAATGAAGTGCTTAAGGAAGATTTCAAAAGTAAGAAAGGTTTATAGAACCAGATTTGAAATCAAAAGGGGAAAATGAGTTTTTATGGTTAAGTGACGGACTGATATTATTCTGAGATAAGAACATTGTCGATCAAGGTCTGAGAGGTAAATAAAATACCCCAACTCTAACGGCTTCGTTATTATCGAAGAATGGTATTGGTTTGAAACGAGTGAAAGACGTTGAAATTTGTTTACCTTATACGAGGAATATCGAACTCTAATGCAAGGTTTTTTTTGGGAAATAAATAATATCGTAATATTAGTTTCAAAAGAAATAAGAATGTTGATTTCAAATTATACTGGATATTTGTTGTTTAAATTAAAGTTGATCGAATACAGTATTTGAGGTAGAATTAGACAAACATAGTTATTCAGGAAGAGTTGCCATTGCATACGACTTCTAGCGTAATTCGCAGGGCTGTAGATAGCCTACAATGGTCGGATGTTTCCTGAGGGAATCAGGCGTAACCATTGTGATCGCTGCGATCTAGAGTCAAGCGAATGTAGTTAAGTCGAGAGAGTCAAGTTAGAGTTAATCGATCAAAGTAAATCAGTCCGAGTTAATCAGAGGAAATTTGGTTTATATCATTAAGTATATACGTATATGGATATCGTGAGTTGCTCGATTATAAGAAAAAGGGAAAAGGTTTTAAAGAAATATATCGATACTTTCAAAAGGGAATGGTAAGCTGGGTTTATACATATATATATGCTCGAAAGTATTTAAAGTGGTTTTTGATTATAATTGAGAATAAATATAAAGTTTAATTATATTGAAAGAATGTAAGGTTAATTAACCATTTTGTTAAATATACTGTAAAGGGCCAAGCCATGCCAAGTACTGAATCGGCAAACTCAGTTTATTCACACTATTGATATTTGATAGTTAAAACACCGACTATCAAACCTGACCAATACGATTGTTGGTATGGAAAAAACCGGGATCGAATTTATATTCGAAAACCAATCCGACCAACAAATACGTGAAGATATTTGAAGATGGTCGAGATGGAGCATTGAAGACCCTGGATCTTCATAAGCGGAAGGATTGCTAAAAATCTTTGGTTAACTCCCAGAGATAAACTGTGGTTCTGTCGTGATTGGAATCCACGGGTTGCAAGGACTTCTCGCTACTGATCCATGGGGTGATTCCTATATGAGATGCAGTAGGAGAGTGCCTTCGGTTCATCCTGTTCCTGGATGACTTGTATGGACGTGTGTCTGACAGAGTATTTCCAATGGGATCACATACATTGATTTCTTCAAACGTACGATAGTTGGTGGCGAAGGACGACGGTTCTCTTATCAAATAGAGTATTTTTGTGGACATCAATTAGTGATATCTGGCGGATCTAACGATTTGGCATTCAAAGTGAATGGTGGCCAGATGTTCGAAAAAGGAATTCTAGCTCAAGCCTCATCAACCGGGAAATGACAAAAATCGGGCAGGCAGCATGGCTATGTGGGTTGCTCCCATTAGGGCCTATCTAGAGAGATTCCATTTGCTTCTTTAATCTATGTTTCGATGTTGTCCCTTTTTCGGGCAGGCGGTTGCTGATCCCAACCGTCGGTGATACACATTCGATAAACTCAAGCTAAATGAGTGGTCGGTCATGTGAGGGTCGGGTTGTAAGACGTTCTTGTTCAAGCCAGTGTATTCACCTCTAGAGATACACGTGCGGAAGGTGGTCCCATACCTTGTCATAGTTGGAAATCTAATATCCAATAAGCACCGGCGGGTTTTGGTTTGTATACTATATATGGGGAGCGTGAGATGCAAGCGTTCCTCTAGATTGATATTTATTTGTATTTAGACATTATGATAATATCAGATCAAAGTATGATTTCGAAAATGGTTTGGGTTATAGTAAGGTAAAAACCGCTCGTGTTTATGTGTGGGCTGGAATTACTATTATCCTTTGATTTCGTAAAGAATTTTCCAAAGTTAAACAAGTGTGTGTTATGTGAATTTATCACTGATAGTATTCCAGACTGACCCGGTGTATTTTGTTTTAAATCAAATGTGCTCGGGTCGGACCGAGTATGTTCCAGGTTAGGTTTCACTTGGAGTTTTAGGAGCTAGAAGCAGGAGGCTTCACCGCTAGTTATATAAAGTTATTATCCCGCTGTGATGGATGTTGTACTCTGATGATTGGTATGTATATACAGTTTCTTCTGTGTAAAGGTATTTGATATTATATTTTATTTGTTCCGCTGTGAGATTCTGATGTGTTCTTCTTCTTTCTTCTATTCTATTATTTCTTTCTTTTTATTCTCACCCTCTAATTTCTTTCTCATGATAATCTGGGGGTTCGATACTTGGTTTTTTGGCAAGCGATACGGGTTTATGTATTGTTGTTGAAGACTCGAGCATCGAGCTTTTCCCCGGGTCGTTACAAAAATAAAGAATAATTAATCTCAGACGTCAGAATTATGGGAATGGGGTTGTGCCATTGTGTTCATCTCGGAATTCTGGTTGAAATAGAGTCCGAGTTTGCGGGAAACGGGTACCGGATGAAGGAGTTATAGACGAACAAAGTTTGGTGGCAAGAAAGAAAAAAAAAATATTGCACTGGCGCACTGGGGAAGTGCATTAGTACAAATTTACACTGGTGCACTTCCCAAGTGCGCCCAGGCCGAGAGAAAACCTACACAGCCTTCTGGTTTAGTCTGACCCCTGTTCTGACTCATTTCTGAGTCCTTTCTGACACCTTGCTGAGTCATTAGGGCTGACTTGTCACCTTATCATGACTGAATGGTTTTGATTAACCCTAAGATCATCTGATGGCTTAAATTAATTCAAAACTCTATGAAAAGACCCATAGACTCAAACCCTAAATCAGAATTAAAACTGAAACTATGGCCGTCATGCTATTGTCTTGAACCCTAGAGCAGCCGCCACCAAATTAAAGAGGAAGAACAACAAATCAAATCAGAACTATTCAACCCTAACAACAAATCTTTTTCAAAGGAGAGCTAATACAACTCCAGAAATCAGAATTCAGAACTCAAGACCGCATTTGAGTAGTGAGTTCGATCACCTTAACAAAATAATTGCTAAATCGATTATGATGTGATATATGTTGGATTATAAGTTGTGGTTGTGAATCTAATTCATATGTTTAATCCTGTATGTTAACTTGATTGATATTATATGAAGTTATGCAAATTTTATATATGATGTTATGCAAGTTTTATATATGATGTCATGCAAGTTTCACATATGATGTTATGCAAGTTTCACATATGATGTTATGCAAGTTGAAATGATTATGCAAGTTTTACATATGATGTTATGCAAGTTAATAGGATCACGCAAGTTGTATGCGAGTTATATGATGTTATATCTAAAATATATGCTATTAATTCATGATATTAACTTGTGTCAATGAATCCCTTTTTAAAATCCAATCACCTAGGTTTATAACATTAGTTTTTATGTGAATATGGATGCAGAACATATGCTAGTTCGTATAGGTATTATTTCATATGCAAGTTTAAGTGATAATTGGATTCATATATATATAAGTTCACACCTTTAAAGTTTAGATCCATATTCAAGTTGACATTTTTTGTTGAAACTATGACATGCATAGTTATGCAAGTTTACACCTTTATGTGGATCCATAGTTTACTCAAGTTAACACCATTATTGGATCCATAGTTATTCAAGATGACACCTTTATGTTTATGTAAGTTTGTGATAATTACCTAGGCTAGTTGGGTGTAAAACTATGTTCATACATGCAAGTTCACACCTTTTTTTTAGATCTATGATTTTTGGATCCTTCTTAGTACAAAGACTATGCGAGTATGTTGTAATTCTTAATTGCAAGTTAGATGCAAATTAGATCTATTATTGTGTGTATGTGACTTTGTGACGTTTATTCCCTTCTTTTTTAAGTACTAGACTATTTGCTAGTTTAATATGTATATATCATGTTAAGCGAACGAATGACGGGGGTGCGATGGGGATAATAGTGGATACACACATATTGTGAATTTGGCATGTAATGGCCTAAAAAGGCATGTAATTAATTTTAAGGAATAAAATTAATTAGTAATGAAATTTGTAATGACCCGCATTGGCAGAGGTATTATAATTTATTTATTTAATTATATAAATAGTGATATAGTGAATTTAATGGTCGTGGAATTAAATAATGGTGAATATTTAATTAAAATAATAAATTAAACAATATAATTAATTATGAAATAATCAGAATTGGCTGAAATGGCGATATGATGTGAACTGGATCATCTGTGATATTTAATTCAGTTTAGAATTTAAGTAGAATAACGAATATATTATTTGAGCGATGTTTCAACGTATAATTATATTATAATAAAAATCCAGCTTGAAATGGCGCTGCAGTTCGTAATTTGGCGATTTGAACTTCAAATGAATGTACAGGATTCGTTTTAAGCCGGATTTCTATGAAACAAGAAACGTGTGGAGCTGGTGGAGTATATCTTTCTAGTGGAAGAGAAAAATCGGGATTTCGTCGTGTAGATTTCGATTTATGTCCAAATCAAATTTTAGAAAAGTCGCTGTGGAATTCCTTTATAATTTATAAAGGAATTATTTATATTTTAAAAAGGAATTTCAATATATTTCGAATATCAGGTTGGCCCAGATTCGAAATATCGAGTTAGAAAAATATAGAGGAATATTCTAGAGCTGTATGGTATTCCATTGTGAATATATACGATAATATTTGTTTATAAATATTTAATTTAATTATATTTAAACATATTTATATATTTAAAAAGGGTCATTCAAAGCTTTAAAAATAGCCATTTTTGCAAACGAAGTCAGAATTCGACGAAACTAATTTTTTTAGATCCGCAATGTCAAATAGTTGTTATATGTCAGTTTCCGTGATTTTTAGAGTCACTGTGTGGTCGTACGGATTTTTAGACTGGAAAACTGTCAGTATTTTGACGGTTAAAATACGCCTTGTGAGCAAACGGAGTCGGAATTCGACGAAACCGGTTTCGCTGGGACCGTAATGTCGAACTGTAGCTGCGTGTCCAGTTTCGTGATTTTTGGGTATCGTATGTGATCATGGGAATTTTTAGAAGACCAATACAAGCAATGATATAATAAAAAAATTAATATAATAATCAATTACAAAATATCTAGATATTTTACTCTTCCTATAAATAGTCCATCATCCTAGCTAAACCTAATTCTCTCATCAAACAAACTGAGCCGTCAGTTATTGCTCCCTCAAAGAAAAATCAAAGTTCTAAAATCAAGAACATTTCAAGTTAAATCCTATAAATTAGCAAAGACATATAATCGAACTCCTGAACAAATTCTCTACGTTCTGGTATGCCTGAAAATGGGCTTCTCGAAGTTAGTTGTCGATGTTGTTTATACAGCGTTCACGTTTCAGCTTGGGTTCTTCGAAAATTGGGATTGGTGGTGCATCGATTTGGGTTTTGAGTGTGTATTCGGATTTGTGATGGAGAGTAGAAGAGTTTGTGGTGTTTTTGTGGGGATTTGTTACAGAAAGAGCCGCGCGCACCCACTGTAGCTCGAAAGAGCTGTGACGACGGGATTTCAAGGGGGCGTCGAACTTGGGATTAAGGGGATGATAGGGTGCGGATTATGGTGCTGAAGCCGATGGTGGAAGGGGCACCAAGGATTGATGATCGGAGGTGGTGTTATGGTAGGTCAACCCTACGGTCAAACGTGAGGTATCGGTTTGGGAATTTTTCTGGAGTTGGAGTTGGAAATGTGGAAGAAGGGGAGAACGTTGAGCGGGTTGGGTATTATGAGGGTTTGGATGGGCCGACGCAATTTAAAGGTTAAGGCCTAAGTTTGTTTTCTTTAAATAAAATCCAAGTTTTTGTTTTATTTAAATACATGTTAACTTTTTTAAGCCATAACTTGTACATACTGAATCAGAATTTCAAACCGTAAGTTGCGTTGGGATCGTATGGATGGTGGATATGCACTAGGACTGACTGGAAGTGGATCGGTGCTCATTTGAATTTATGGCGAAATAAATTGTTTGATTCAAATCAAACAAACAGTTTATCGTTCTTTAACGGTGAACTGCAAAAGTGAGTAAATCTCACTAACTCTGAACAGTTTATAATTTCATGTTGCATTTTTAGAACTGTTAAATATTGGCTGATTGACTGTGTGCTGATTGTTTGATTGAACTGCTAGTCAGTTAATTGAATTTCTATATTGATTCTGTTTAACAGAATATATCATATGGAACTGAAAGTGATGTTGATTTTATATTGTATAACATCTGTGATGCAGGGAAACAGGTTGGAGGAATCCAACCTGTTTTATTATTGTGATATATGATGTGATATATAATCTGTTGTCGATTATATGTGTTTGAACGATATTGGTCATCGTGATTTGATGTGTTAAGTACCATAGAAATACCGGAATGGGAAAAACAGATTTTCAAAGAATACTTTGGAAATAATTTACTTATATAAAATCACTGGATTTTATATATAAAAGGAAAAAGGATTTTTTGAAAAGTAAATAAGTATAAGAATCAAAAGGGTTAAAAGAATTTATTTGTCAAACAAATATAAAGAAAATGGTTTGATAAAACAAATAAAAAGGAAATATTTGTAAATCATTTACAAATAGAATTGATAGGAAATATTTATAAAAATAAATAGAGTTAAAAAGGGAAATTATTTATAACGGAATAGGACGTTATAAAAGGGAAAACGTTATAAAAAGGAAACTGTTATAAGAAGAAAATCATTTGTAAAGTGAAGAACCATTACTAAAAGTTAATCTTTATAAATGAATAGTTTATTCGAAAAGGAGATAATCGAATATTAGTTATTCGAATATTAGTTTATTCAAATAGAGTTAAAAGAAAGGAGTTATCGATTATTAGTTAATCGAAGGAGTTATCGATTATACTTTAATCAAAAAGAGTTATCGATTTGTTTAATCGAAGTGAGTTATAGAATATTGGTTATTCGAAGGAGTTATCGAAAGTTAGTAAATCGAATATGTCATTCGAAGGGGGTTAGTCAAGTCGAGTTGGTCAGATAGAGTTAATCAGTTAGAGTAAATCGATAGATTTAAATCGAACTTGAGTTATTCAAATGGAGTTAATCGAATTTAGTTTATTCGAATAGATTTAATTAAATAAGAGTTATTCGAATTAGTTATTCGAATAGAGTTAAACACGAAGGAGTTATCGAATTAGTTATTCGAAAGGAGTTATCAATTATAGTTTAATCGAAAGGAATTATCGAATTAGTTATTCAAAATGAGTTATTGATTATAGTTTAATCGAAAGGAGTTATCGAATTAGTTATTCGAAAGGAGTTATCGATTATAGTTTAAATCGAAAGGAGTTATCGAATAAGTTATTCGAAAGGAGTTATCGATTATGGTTTAATCGGAAGGAGTTAATCGAATTTAGTTATTCGAAAGGAGATTATCGAATATAAGTTATTTGAAGTGAATTAATCGAATATAAGTTATTCGAAGAGAGATAATCGAATATAGGTTATTCGAAGAAGAGTTAATAACATAGAGATTACTCGAAGAGAGTTAATCGGCGAATTCGATTATATCGAATTCGGGAAAGTACTTATACTTTCCGGTGTTTAAATCAAGATTTATTTATTTAGGAATTAGGGGTTTATTTATTTATTCACAATAATGAGTAAAAGTTATAATTGAAGTTGGATATTTTGAAAGTAGGGATTATAACGTTATCGTTATAATCAATGTTTTCAATAAAGAAGTGGATTCGTAAATAGAATCCGAAGTTTCGTAAAGAAGTTTGTTAAAGGTTTAAAAGATAAACTTTGACTATTTCGAAGTTAAAACGTTGTTCAGTTAAGATCCGAGAGGTAATTATACCCCAACTTGATTGACTTCCTTCTTAACTAAGGAATGGTAAGGTTTGATCGTGAAGGAGTTTTGGAAATGTTTTCCAAGTAAGAATCAGAAATGTTTACTGATAAAAGAGAAAATAATAATTTGGAATTTATAGAAACAGGAGATAAGTGGACTAATGAACTAAAGAGATAAATGTTAAATGATGATTGATCGATAAAATTTCCATCTAGAAATAATATCGTTGTTTGCACACCTGATTTTCTTTGATGGTTAAATCACTGACTATCGAAGTTTTAACCATTTTAATTTTGTTAATAAGGAGAGATCGATTGGATTAATATCCAAAGAACCACTCTGTATTGGCATAAGCATAGCAAATCATAAATGCCAAAGATAATTGAAGACGGAGCAAAGTGCAAGGGCTATTGTATAAGTCTTAGATAACAGTGCCTAAGATGGATGTACTGAATAGTGCCTTCAGTTCATCCTGTTCCTGGATGACTTGTATGGATGAGTGTCTGACAGAGTATTTCCAGAAAGGTCACGTACGTTGATTTCTTCAACCATACCAAGAGTGGAAGCGGAGAAGGAAACTTTTTTAGCTAACACGTAATGTACTGTTGTAGACGTCAATTAGTGATTTTTCGCTGGATCTGACAATGTGGCATTCGAAGTGAATCTGATGTGATGATGAAGCGTAACCTCAAGCCTCATCAACCGGTAAATGACAGAAATCAGGCAGGTAGCATGGCTATGTCGGTCGCTCCGAAGTAGGGTGTATAATCACCTGATCTAGAGTTTCATTTATTTCTAAAAATCTATTGTTGATGCAGTCCCATTCGGGATACGGTTGCTGATCCCAACCGTTGGTGATATACATTCGATACACTCAAGCGAAATGAGTGGTCGGTCATGTGTGGCCGGGTTGCAAGATGTTCTTGTTGAACCCAGTGTATTCCTTTCTAGAGGTACGATAGCGAAAGGTGGTTCCATACCTTGACATAGTTGGAAATCCATTACCCAATACGTGCTTGCGGTTTGATTGTATACTATATATGTAGAACGTGAGATGAAAGCGTTTCTGCTAGATGATTATTATATGATGGTTGATAGACATTATTATAATATCAAAAGTTTTTTTGATATAAAGATATTTAGGATTCTCATAAGTGAAAACTCGTTCTGTTATACGGCGTGGTCTTATAAGATATCATTTACCTACTTAAACTGTTTTAAACTGTTTTACTCATACTAGTCCCATGACTGACCTAGAGTTTATTTTGTTGTTTTCCCTAAACTCTTGGGTGCCCAATTTTGTACGGACAGTCAAGTAGTCAGGATTTACAGATATACTGGAAGAGCTTGGAGCAAGAGTCTTCAGGATCATATAGCTATAGTTTATTTCCGCTGTGTTGTAAGCGTTGTACTTTGATAATGATGTATATTCAAGTACAGATGTATATTTCAAGTTGTGTTATATATATTATATGTTATTCGTTCCGCTGTGAGGTTCGTGTTACTCTGATGTTGTGTTCTTCTTCTTCTTCTTCTTCTTCTATTCTAAGTTTCTATCTTATCTTTCCTCACCCTCTAATTTCTTTCATTAATGACCGGTATTTTCGATCCTTGGATGTTCGATATGTGTGTTATATCGGATAACCAAGATCGACAAATACCCGGGTCATTACAGTGGTATCAGAGCATAAAGTTTAGTTAATACCTTGGCTCTATGGCGTGACTCAGTAGAGATGGGGTTAGTAATACCCTAGATTGAGTTTGAGTGTATATACGAGTTAACGTATTTGTTATTGATATAAAAATTTGTTTTATATTGTGGAGATTTGTTGGTTGAGTCGTTTATGAGTTTTGGTCGATTAGTTTGATCCACTGTATCGGTAGGGATTTTGTAAACACCCGAATACGATGAACCGTCATGGTATGTTTTGAAAGAGGGTAAATGAATTTTTTTACCCAAATAATATTTTGATATAAAGGAATTATATTGGAACAATTATAATATAGTGGATATATTGGTTGTTATTATAATCGAGGAAGAATGTAAAGTGAAATGGTTATGTAAATAACCAATCAGAATTCATACAAGTGAAATACGTGAAATCAGATGAGTTGAATCTGAAATTTTAAACCAGAAAATGATTTAAAATTCTGGAAAATTGGATAAGTGTTTGTAAATGGATTTGGATTAAAAATAAGGAAAATTTAAGATTCTGGGAGATTTTAAATTGTTTTACAAGCAGTGTGAATTATATTTTGAAATGGATTTCAAAGTGGAAATGTTTAGAAATGGTTTTATAGTATTGAACTCACTTCGATCGCTGGGAAATAGATTCCGATGATGACAGCTGCATCATCAATATTCATTTTCGAGTTGTAAGTGACAAATTACTACCAGAGATACTGTTTTGAATTTGTTTTGGGAAAGACAAGTTGTGTTGAATTTCAAAATGGGATTTATTATATAGAATTTGAATAGAATTTGATATATAGAATTTGAATAATAGAAGTGATATAAAATTTGAATAGAAATTGAATAGAATTAACTAAGTTGAAGAGGAATTAGTTAATCGAGTTTTGAATTTGAAGTTGAATTTTGAAAGGTGAATTGGATTTGTAAATCGATATTCGAAATCGAATATAGAACTTAAATTTGAAATTTGGATACAAATTAGTTAATAAGCAAGTTAAATTATATTTTAACATGTCATGTTCAAATATAAAAGTGAAATAGACTAAAGAGTTAATTAACGAATTGAGTTAAAACGATCAGGTATAGTTAAAATAGATTGGGCAAGTATAAATATACATGAGATAGGTATGGATAAGGTATAAAGGTATATAAATAGAATGCTCGACGAAAAGGTATGTATTTAATTCATATATGAGATTTTATGCGCCGTATCGGCTAGCCTCTTTGCTTTTTCTCTTGGATTGGTGAGGGCCATGGGAGGCTATTTGAAATATCTCGATGCTCCTAGTACAAAGGAGGTTATGGCGAATTTTTCCGGGAATTTAAGGAGTTAGAATATTTTTAAGATAATTTGATAGTTAGAAATCAACGTATCGATATATATATATAGAAGTCGATAAGGAAACGAACTTAGAAATAGAATAGTAAAATCAAAAAGGAAGACTAAGAATAAAATCTAGTAAGAATAAAAAGAGGAAGCGTATACGTGTTTAAAAGTGAATAAGTAGTTGTAGGGTATTGATTATTCGAGTAAGTAGTCATATCTGTTTTGACGTTATAAATGTTATTCAGTCAAGGTCTGAGTTATACCCCAACTTGATTGAATTCATTATTAACAAATAAATAGTAAGATTTCAGGCTCGGAGATCAATGTTGAATAAGAGTTAGTTGAATATAGTATTTGGGTTGTCGTAGTGATGTTTTACACAACATCCGTTTTAACCCAAATAAGTGTAAACTTGGAAATATAATAAGGAATATTCCCTAAGTATAGAAATAAACGAGATCGGAAAAGAGATAAGTAATTGGAATATTTTCCAATTATAAATAACATATATTTTCTAAAGTTTAGAAAATAAAGGAAGGCGATATTCGGAAATGTTTTCCAAATAACCTAAAAGGCCAATATGGTTATTGAAAATATTTGGTCAACAAATGTTGATAAAGAAATAGAGAAGTGATTTAACTAATGGAATATTAATTCAGGGCTCAGTGACACGTTCAAAAGGAAAATTTGATTTTTGAAAAGAGTAAACTATTTGAAAACTCCCAGGGAAGGACTGTTTGAATTAAAAACAAATTTAGTAGAAATTTGTGAAAGCAAATTTGAATTAAAGTAAAGCCAGTAAAGTGGTAACTGAGATTGAATTAGAATGATATCAAGACAAATTGGATTGTGAGATTCAAATTTGAAGTGTAATGTGATAATCAAGTTAAGAGTTGGGAATCGAGAATAAACTCGAGTTGAAATGATATTTAGCTCGGATATAAGAGAATGGTTGTGTCGTGGATAAAAGCAGATTTGAATTTGATTGGGATGACCCTTGTATCCGCTGAATTGATAACAGGTGGAAAGGATATAATGATATACCCGACAAAAAGGTACAAGTTTATATTACTATTGGATATAAGATTTATGAGCCGAATTGGCAAGCCGCTTGGCTGTTTGATTTTCTTTTGGGATGGAGATGGCCTAGAGAGGCGAGTGGTGGTTTGACATATTGACCAGTACAAAGGAGGTGCTGGCGAAAATTTTCGAAGAGTTAAGGCGTTAGAAAATTTTCAGGATTTTTGGAAATTTTCGTTGATAAGAATTAAATTAATTTTTAATTTAAATTAAATTGGTTCAGTTGAAACTGAAGTTTAGAAGTGAACAAATATGTTCTAACCAGTCGATAGGGTCGCTCTCTACCTTAGCAATTTCGAGGACGAAATTATTTTAAGTGGGGAAGAATGTAATGACCCGCATTGGCAGAGGTATTATAATTAATTTATTTAAATATATAAATAGTGATATAGAGAATTTAATGGTCGTGGAATTAAATAATGGTGAACATTTAATTAAAATAATAAATAAAATAATATAATTAATTCTGAAATAATCAGAATTGGCTGAAATGGCGATATGGTGTGAACTGGATCATCTGTGATATTTAATTCAGTTTAGAATTTAACTAGAATAACGAATATATTATTTGAACGAAGTTTGAACGTATAATTATATTATAATTAAAATCGAGCTTGAAATGGTGCTGTAATTCGTAATTTGGCGATTTGAACTTCAACTGAATGTACAGGATTCGTTTTAAGCCGGATTTCTGTGAAATAAGAAACGTGTGGAGCTGGTGAAGTATATCTTTCTAGTGGAAGAGAAAAATCGGGATTTCGTCGTGTAGATTTCGATTTATGTCCAAATCAAATTTTAGAAAAGTCGCTGTGGAATTCCTTTATAATTTATAAAGGAATTATTTATATTTTAAAAAGGAATTTCAATATATTTCGAATATCGGGTTGGCCCAGATTCGAAATATCGAGCTAGAAAAATATAGAGGAATATTCTAGAGCTGTATGGTATTCCAATGTGAATATATACGATAATATTTATTTATATATATTTAATTTAATTATATTTAAACATATTTATATATTTAAAATGGGTCATTCAGAGCTTTAAAAATTGCCATTTTTGCAAACGAAGTCAGAATTCGACGAAACTAATTTTGTTAGATCCGCAATGTCAAATAGTTGTTATATGTCAGTTTCCGTGATTTTTAGACTCACTATGTGGCCGTACGGATTTTTAGACTGGAAAACTGTCAGTATTTTGACGGTTAAAATACGCCGTGTGAGCAAATGGAGTCGGAATTCGACGAAACCAGTTTCGCTGGGACCGTAATGTCGAACTGTAGCTGCATGTCCAGTTTCGTGTTTTTTGGGTATCGTATGTAATCACAGGAATTTTTGGAAGACCAATACAAGCAATGATATAATAAAAAAATTAATATAATAATCAATTACAAAATATCTAGATATTTTACTCTTCCTATAAATAGTCCACCATCCTAGCTAAACCTAATTCTCTCATCAAACAAACCGAGCCGTCAGTTATTGCTCCCTCAAAGAAAAATCAAAGTTCTAAAATTAAGAAAAATTCAGGTTAAATCCTATAAATTAGCAAAGACATATAATTGAGTTCCTGAACAAATTCTCTACGTTCTGGTATGCCTGAAAATGGGCTTCTCAAAGTTAGTTGTCGATGTTGTTTATACAGCGTTCACGTTTCAGCTAGGGTTCTTCGAAATTTGGGATTGGTGGTGCATCGATTTGGGTTTTGAGTGTGTTTTCGGATTTGTGATGGAGAGTAGAAGAGTTTGTGGTGTTTTTGTGAGGATTTGTTACAGAAAGAGCCGCGCGCACCCACTGTAGCTCGAAAGAGCTGTGACGACGGGATATCAAGGGGGCGTCGAACTTGGGATTAAGGGGATGATAGGGTGCGGATTATAGTGCTGAAGCCGATGGTGGAAGGGGCACCGAGGATTGATGACCGGAGGTGGTGTTATGGTAGGTCAACCCTACGGTCAAACGTGAGGTATCGGTTTGGGAATTTTTCTGGAGTTGGAGTTGGAAACGTGGAAGAAGGGGAGAACGTTGAGCGGGTTGGGTATTATGAGGGTTTGGATGGGCCGACACAATTTAAAAGGTTAAGGCCCAAGTTTGTTTTCTTTAAATAAAATCCAAGTTTTTATTTTATTTAAATACGTGTTAACTTGTTTAAGCCACAACTTGTACATACTGAATCAGAATTTCAAACCGTAAGTTGCGTTGGGATCGTATGGACGGTGGATATGCACTGGGACTGACTGGAAGTGGATCGGTGCTCGTTTTAATTTATGGCAAAATAAATTGTTTGATTCAAATCAAACAAATAGTTTATCTTTCTTTAACGGTGAACTGCAAAAGTGAGTAAATCTCACTAACTCTGAACAGTTTATAATTTCATGTTGCATTTTTAGAACTGTTAAATATTGGCTGATTGACTGTGTGCTGATTGTTTGATTGAACTGCTAGTCAGTTAATTGAATTTCTATATTGATTCTGTTTAACAGAATATATCATATGGAACTGAAAGTGATGTTGATTTTATATTGTATAACATCTGTGATGCAGGGAAACAGGTTGGAGGAATCCGACTGGATTCCTCAACAGCTATTTTATTATTTTCATATATTGTGATATATGATGTGATATATAATCTGTTGTCGATTATATGTGTTTGAACGATATTGGTCATCGTGATTTGATGTGTTAAGTACCATAGAAATACCGGAATGGGAAAAATAGATTTTCAAAGAATATTTTGGAAATAATTTACTTATATAAAATCACTGGATTTTATATATAAAAGGAAAAAGGATTTTTAGAAAAGGAAATAAGTATAAGAATCAAAAGGGTTAAAAGAATATATTTGTCAAACAAATATAAAGGAAATGGTTTGGTAAAAAAATAAAAAGGAAATATTTGTAAATCATTTACAAATAGAATTGATAGGAAATATTTATATAAATAAATAGAGTTAAAAAGGGAAAATTATTTATAATGGAATAGGACATTATAAAAGGGAAAACGTTATAAAAAGGAAACTGTTATAAGAAGAAAATCATTTGTAAAGAGAAGAACCGTTACTAAAAGTAAATCTTTATAAATGAATAGTTTATTCGAAAAGGAGTTAATCGAATATTAGTTATTCGAATATTAGTTTATTCGAATAGAGTTAAAGGAAAGGAGTTATCGATTATTAGTTAATCGAAGGAGTTATCAATTATAGTTTAATCGAAAAGAGTTATCGATTTGTTTAATTGAAGTGAGTTATAGAATATTGGTTATTCGAAGGAGTTTTCGAAAGTTAGTAAATCGAATATGTCATTCGAAAGGGGTTATTCAAATGGAGTTAATCGAATTTAGTTTATTCGAATAGAGTTAAATAAATAAGAGTTATTCGAATTAGTTATTCGAATAGAGTTAAACACAAAGGAGTTATCGAATTAGTTATTCGAAAGGAGTTATCGATTATAATTTAATCGAAAGGAGTTATCGAATTAGTTATTCGAAAGGAGTTATCGATTATAGTTTAATCGATAGGAGTTATCGAATTAGTTAAGTGAAAGGAGTTGTCGATTATAGTTTAAATTGAAAGGAGTTATCGAATTAGTTATTCGAAAGGAGTTATCGATTATGGTTTAATGGAAAGGAGTTAATCGAATTTAGTTATTCGAAAGGAGATTATCGAATATAATTTATTCGAAGTGAATTAATCGAATATAAGTTATTCGAAGAGAGATAATCGAATATAGGTTATTCGAAGAAGAGTTAATCAAATAGACATTACTCGAAGAGAGTTAATCGGCGAATCGGATTATATCGAATTCGGGAAAGTACTTATACTTTCCGGTGTTTAAACCAAGATTTATTTATTTAGGAATTAGGGGTTTATTTATTTATTCACAATAAAGAGTAAAAGTTATAATTGAAGTTGGATATTTTGGAAGTAGGGATTATAATGTTATCGTTATAATCAATGTTTTCAATAAAGAAGTGGATTCGTAAATAGAATCTGAAGTTTCGTAAAGAAGTTTGTTAAAGGTTTAAAAGATAAACTTTGACTATTTCGAAGTTAAAACGTTGTTCAGTTAAGGTCTGAGAGGTAATTATACCCCAACTTGATTGAATTCCTTCTTAACTAAGGAATGGTAAGGTTTGATCGTGAAGGAGTTTTGGAAATATTTCCAAGTAAGAATCAGAAATGTTTTCTGATAAAAGAGAAAATAAGAATTTGGAATTTATAGAAACAGGAGATAAGTGGACTAATGAACTAAAGAGATAAATGTTAAATGATGATTGATCGATAAAATTTCCATATGGAAATAATATCATTGTTTGCACACCTGTTTTTCTTTGATGGTTAAATCACAGACTATCAAAGTTTTGACCATTTTAATGTTGTTAATATGGAGAGACTGGTTGGATTAATATCCAAAGAAACACTCTGTATTGGCATAAGCATTGCAAATCATATATGCCAAAGATAATTGAAGACGGAGCAAAGTGCAAGGGCTATTGTATAAGTCTTAGATAACAGTGCCTAAGATGGATGTACTGAATAGTGCATTTTGGTTCATCATGTTCCTGGATGACTTGTATGGATGAGTGTCTGACAGAGTATTTCCAGAAAGGTCACGTACATTGATTTCTTCAACCGTACCAAGAGTGGAAGCGGAGAAGGAAACTTTTTTAGATAACATGTAATGTACTGTTGTAGACGTCAATTAGTGATTTTTTGATGGATCTGACAATGTGGCATTCGAAGTGAATCTGATGTGATAATGAAGCGTAACCTCAAGCCTCATCAACCGGTAAATGACAGAAATCGGGCAGGTAGCATGGCTAAGTCGGTCGCTCTGCAGTAGGGTGTATAATCACCTGATCTAGAGTTTCATTTATTTCTAAAAATCTATTGTTGATGCTGTCCCATTCGGGAAACGGTTGCTGATCCCAACCGTTGGTGATATACATTCGATACACTAAAGCGAAATGAGTGGTCGGTCATGTGTGGACGGGTTGCAAGATGTTCTTATTGAACCCAGTGTATTCCTTTCTAGAGGTACACTAGTGAAAGGTGATTCCATACCTTGTCATAGTTGGAAATCCATTACCCAATACGTGCTTGCGGTTTTGATTGTATACTATATATGTAGAACGTGAGATGAAAGCGTTTCTGCTAGATGATTATTATATGGTGGTTGATATACATTATTATAATATCAAAAGGTTTTTTTTGATATAAGGATATTTTGGATTCTCATAAGGGAAAACTCGTTCCATTATACGGCGTGGTCTTATGAGATTTCATTTACCTGCTTGAACTGTTTTAAACTGTTTTACTCATACCAGTCCCATGACTGGCCCGGAGTTTATTTTGTTGTTTTCCCTAAACTCTTGGGTGCCCAATTTTGTACGAGCGGTCAAGTAGTCAGGATTTACAGATATACTGGAAGAGCTTGGAGCAGGAGTCTTCAGGATCATATAGCTATAGTTTATTTCCGTTGTGTTGTAAGTGTTGTACTTTGACAATGATGTATATTCAAGTACAGATGTATATTTCAAGTTATGTTATATATATTATATGTTATTCGTTCCGCTGTGACATTCGTGTTACTCTGATGTTGTGTTCTTCTTCTTCTTCTTCTTCTTCTTCTTCTATTCTTAGTTTCTATCTTATCTTTCCTCACCCTCTAATTTCTTTCATTAATGACCGGTATTTTCGATCCTTGGATGTTCGATATGTGTGATATATCAGATAACCAAGATCGACATAAACCCGGGTCATTACAAAATTGGTATAATTTATATACCATAAATAGATGAGCATAAATGCCTTAAAAGGCATAAAATATAATTGTGGTGAGAATTGGTATGATTTTACATACCATAAATGGATGGACATAATTGAGTCAATTATGGACATCGTTAAATTTGGAATTGATTGATAATTTGAATAGGGAAAGTAATTCAAATTGGGGAATGATTAATTAGGAGTAATTAATCGTCTAATACACGAGGTTAGGCTCTTTTGTGGTGTAAGACTGCCCGGACCTGCCGGCAAATCCAGCTGCCACAAATGCCAGTCTAATGTCAGAGGTCTTAGGCATAAATTAAATACGTAACAATTGTAAAGACACGAGGTTAGGCTCTTTTGTGGTGTAAATCTGCCCGGACCCGCCCGGCAAATCCAGCTACCACAAATGCCAGTCTAATGTGAGAGGTCTTTATGAGGTTACGATCTTAATGAATTAAGAAACACTTAACCAGATAAACATGTAGTGGGACATGAGGGGGTTAAGTAGGTGCCTTGGGTGGCATGTGGAATCTAGTGGGTGCCTTGGGTGGTATGAGGAAATACGATTAGTAACACTTAACCAAGGTAAAACATGTAAGTGGGACATAGGGGTTAAGTGGGTGCCTTGGGTGGCATGTGGAATTACTAATGGAAACCCTTAGCCAAATTTAAAACATGTAATTAAAACATGAATAAGAAGTGGGTTAAGTGGGATGTACTAGAGGGGACCGAGCTTAGGTGAATAGCTTGTGTCAAGTAATGAGGGCCCGTTTCAACCAGTAACCCATTCGTATCTTTGTGGGCTCGACCCAAGTCGAGGACGGGACACGCATACTGGGATTGACTATAAGAGGCCAAACCGGGTTAGCGGTGGCAATGCAAGTCCAACGGGTTCATATGCGTGTGTGGGCCCGGGCTGGTAGGTAAGACGTTGTTGCATTGTGTAGGTATAAGCCGTGCGTTATTGGTGGTATCGGGTTGCCACTTTGGGGAGTGATACACCCCACTGTGGGGCCAGCACGGGTATCTACGAGTTAGGGAGCTGATCGAATGGGGCAGGGTAGTGGGTACACCTAGTGGGGATGGGAGCAGACGACACCTATGTAATCAGCTAGGGGTACACGAAGCTACCACTATTATTAATGATTATTAAGGCGGTATATCTAGTGGAGATAGGAGCAGACGACACCTATAACGTCAGTTAGGATTACGTGGAATTACCATTATTACTTATTGAAGGGGTACATCTAGTGGGGATAAGTACACACAGGGTACCTATGATAGCAACTAGAGATATACAGTCAAACATGGAGGATAGTGAGTATACCTAGTAGTACACGAAGCTATCATTGTTCTATTTAGCCAAGAGGGATCAAAATTCTAGAGTGACTAGTAGGGGTGCAGTTAGTGTTAGTACAGTACAGTATGGTACAGTACGGTAGAGTATAGTAATTATCCTATATCGATTAGGAAGCGCCATTTATGTTATCTTTGTTTCTCTTGATTCCCTTGCCATACCCATGTGGTTCACACAGTCATTATCTTATTCTCCAGCTTACATCTTATCATATTGCTTTAATAATTATGTTGTTAGAGTTATCGGACTCGCCAGACTTTATGTCTGACCCCCTTTGTTTCCACCTCTTTTCTTCCTTTTCCCCCCCAAGTTCTAAGGGTGGGACTAGTACTAGTGGAGCTTGATTGGGATCTCTTTGGAAGCGCATGGATTTGGATTGCCGAAGTAAAGTTCAGCCTATCATTCTCTTTATGGCTATTCGTAGTAGTGGGATTATGTACTTTGTTTTATCAAGATGGATATTATGTACTTGACTTTGGTTTATGGGTTTTGATGATGTAACCAAACATATTTACCTTCTGCTGCAATAAATAAAGTTTTAAATTTTCAAGTACTTCTTTATATTTGTCTTGTTGTGATTTTCTGTTCTATATTCACTTAAAATGCTCCATGGAAGTTAATGCATTCCCTTTGTGAGTGACATTAATGGACGTGGGGTATTACACGTGGTATCAGAGCTGAAGGTTACCAGAACAGATAAGATATTTTGAAAAACTATTTTTCAAAAGCATTTTTATAAAGAATACTTTCAAAAATATGTTTGTAGAAGAGTATTTTTGAAAGAAAGGTTTATTTTAAGAACATAATCCCCAAGAGCCATATATCCTTCCTTCGATTCTCCATTTTGAATCTCTTCCTCTTTCTCTTTTTGAGTTTTTCCCCTCCGCATATAGATGCTTTTTCTAAGATAAATAAGGACTTCCGTACGAAGGACGGAGAACCACTTCAAGGGACTTAGACGTTTGTCAGGGTAGAAGTTAGCCCAAGGAAGTGGAGGGCTTGTTGGTACCTTTAAGATAGACGATGGGAGGAAGGTTCAAATTGCTGTTTGGTTAACAAAGGATGAAACCTCATCTTGGTGGGAGGTCACGAATGGAGAATGTGAAGAAGAAGGCTAGTTGTTTTGGAGAAATAGGACACCTTAGGATTGTCCAAAGAGGCAAGGACAAAGTACAGGATCTTCTGGAGGGTAGTTGTATTCCCTCACGGCTGGTATACCTGATGGGGGTAGGACTGTCTAGGTTGAAATTTGGTTTTCTTTATCATCCTGTTTGAACTTTGTTTGGTTCTGGCGCTTCATACTCGTTAGTATCTGCTTCGTTAGTTGAAACACTGCACCTAAATACTAGTCTAGTTAAGGATCCCATCCTAGTCTCAAATCCTATTGGTGGTTCAGCTCATCCTTCAATGGTTTGTCGGGATTTGAGAGTGTCTATCTTGGGAGTTGGATTTGAATGCAACGCCTTCGTCCTTGGTTTCACGGGCTATAGTTTGATTCTAGGGGTGGATTGGCTAGCCAGGAGGGGTGCCATCCTAGATTGTGAAAGGAGGGTAGTTAGACTATTGATTCGTTATGGAAAGACCCTCATATTTCTTGTAACCCTAGGGGTTCAGTGATGCTTAGCTGCCTAGAATCTTCTGACGCATCCAACGATGATTGGGAGTCTGTTTGTGTGGTCCGTGAGTATAGAGATGTCGTTGATAAAGTGCGGGTTTACCTAGAGGCGCGAAATAAGTTTTCGTATGTGCTTAATAGATTAAGCAAAGCCATTTATGTAATCAGCGGTGGTTTTGAAGCAAGACTGGCAAGGACAACCAGAGTCAGTTAAGTGCTCAATTGGTTGGCTGTCTTACTAGTATCATCTCACATAGGTCGTCTGAATTCGAAGGAGGTATCCCTTAGGTGTTTGTCTGATATTGGTTTAGGCCTTTGGGGCTTGCGCTTGGGGGATGTCGAGTTCGACTAGGAAGGTCTGTGTGAGAGATGGATAGTTGTGATGATTTTGCATGGGATAATATCCTGATTTTCTCTAGAAGCAGAGAAGAGCATGCCCTACATCTTAGGGAAAGCTTAGGGACCCTACAAGCGCACCAGCTTAAAGCTAAGTTCTCCAAAATACCATTTTTGGAGGAAAGAAGTGAGGATTTTAGGGCATATGGTCTCTAGGGAAGGGTGATATGTTATGGTGGAAGACAATCGAAAGTCCATGAGAAGAATTACCCTACCCACGACTCAGAATTGGCTGCCATAGTTTTTGCGCTCAAGTCTTGGCGTCATTATTTGCTTGGTGAGAAGTTTGAGTTGCTTGCAGACCACAAATCGCTAAAATACTTGTTCTCTCAGAAGGACTTGAACTTAAGGCAGCAAAGGTGGATGGAGTTCTTGGCGTCCTACGATTTCGAGATAGCATATACCCCTGACAAGGGTAACGTTGTGGCGGATGCCTTGAGTAGGAAAAAGTTGACATTGAGTCCTTTGTTTGTCGAGCGGCGAAGCTTAAAGTTCATCTCTACGTTTGACTTTCCATTGACTTCGTACCTGGTTTGCTAGCATCCTTAGAGGTCAGACCTACGCATTTGGGTTGGAGAGGCACAACGTGATGACCCACAGTTTATGGAGTTAGCAGAGAAGCTCATAAGAGGGGAGTCATCAAGTCACCTAAGTAGGTATACCATAGATGGTAAGGATTGGTTGCGTAGGGACGGTAGACTTTGTGTACCAAAAGAAGATGACCTAAGGAAGACCATTCTTGATGATGCACATCGTTCGAAGATGACCATCCATCCCAGCGGGGACAAGATGTACATGGACATGAGACGAGTTTACTTTTAGGCCGGTATGAAGAAGGACGTGGCCGAGTTTATCGCTAGATGCTTGGTGTTCCAACAAGTAAAAGCAGAGCAAAAGAAGCCTGGTGGATTGCTTCACCCATTATTGGTCCCACAATGGAAGTGGGAAAGTGTTTCGATGGACTTTGTTGACGGATTACCAAGATCGAGGAAGAGTAATATGGGGATTTGGGTCGTGGTAGACAGACTTGCTAAGAGCGCCTATTTCATTCCCATGAAGAGTAAGAGAACTGCTCCATGGTTAGCCTCCGTATACATTCGAGAAATAGTTCATTTGCACGGTGTTCCTTCTAGCATAGTGAGCGACCGCGATCCTATCTTCACCAGCGAATTTTGGAAGAGCTTGCAAGAGGAGGTAGGGACTCAGTTATGTTTGAGCACCGCATATCATCCTCAGACAGACGGCCAGACCGAGAGGGTGAATCGTATTCTAGAGGACTTATTGAGGTTGTGTGTCTTAGATTTCGGAGGTACATGGGAGGAACATCTTTCGTTGATGGAATTTGCATATAATAACAGCTTTCAGTCTAGCATTGGCATGGCACCGTTCGAAGCTCGTTATGGACGGCCGTGTCATTCGCCTACATGTTGGTGGGAGTCTACTTGGGCCCGATATGATTAGACAGACTTCGGAAAAGATCGATTTGATTAGAAGAAGGATGAAGACGGCGCAAGATAGGCAGAAATCTTATGCGGACAAGAGGAGGAGGACAGATCTTGAGTTTGATATTAGGGACATGGTCTTTGTCAAGGTGTCTCCATTACGGAACGTCGTTTGCTTTGGGTCCGTTGGAAAGTTAGCACCAAGGTTCGTAGGGCTGTTTCCTATTAAGGAAAGGATTGGGCAGATGGCGTATAGAGTGGAGTTGCCCGAGAGATTTAGTGGTGCACACGACATATTCCATGTATCACATTTAGGGAAGTGGTAGAGCCGCGCTTGCTTAGAGAGGTGGAGATCGAGCGTGATGCGACGATTCGACGAGCTCCTACGTTCATTCTTGGGTCGGAGATTAAGAAGTTGAGGAATCGAGAGGTCAAACTAGTCAATGTGCAATGGGGAGATGATGAGAGCAACGCTACTTGGGAGACGGAAGCGAAGATGCGTTCATTGTACCCTTTTTTTCGAGGGTATGTCTTTTAATTTCTCCTTTATCACTTACCTTGTACTTATCTTATCTTTAGTATGTCCTCTCGCTAGTGTCTTTGACCTTTAGACAGGGTAGTCCTATGGCTGAAACATGTGTTTGAGACATGTTATGTATGATGGATGCATGTGGATGCAAGTGGTTGCTAGTGGTTGCTCGTGGATGCATATACACACACTTTAGGCACTAGATTGGCTCAGTCACTTCATATTGCATATAAATGTGTGTACATATTTAAGTAATGGATGTATAATGATTGCACCATCATATGGATGTTGCATTTTGGTGAATGGTTGGGAACACATGTAGAAATAATATGTATCGATAATGTTCTTTCGCATACATAATGGATGCATGGCACTATCATGGTTTGCATTAAGGAGGTCAACTGAATCAGTAGACCGCCTGATTTTGCATTAGATAAGGAACATATACACACACTTCTTGCATATGTTCATACAACATTAGAAATTTTATAAGGACAATGGATGCCCGTGTTTGATGGTTGAGTAGATGGCTGTTTGGATGGTAGGATATGCATTCTCCTTAACTTGGAGATTTCGGGGGCGAAATCCTTTAAGGAGGGGAGAATATAACACCCTGGATTTTTAAATAATCGAATTAACTAAAATAAAGAATAATTGATCTCAGACGTGAGAATTATGGGAATGGGGTTGCGCCATTGTGTTCGTCTCGGAATTCTGGTTGAAATAGAGCCCGAGTTTGTGGGAAACGGGTACCGGATGAAGGAGTTATAGACGAACAAAGTTTGGTGGCAAGAAAGAAAAGAAAAATATTGCACTGGCGCACTTGAGAAGTGCGCCAGTACAAATTTACATTGGTGCACTTCCCAAGTGCGCCAGGCCGAGAGAAAACCTGCACAGCCTTCTGGTTCAGTCTGACCCCTGTTCTGACTCATTTCTAAGTCCTTTCTGACTCCTTGCTGAGTCATTAGGGCTGACTTATCACCCTATCATGACTGAATGATTTTGATTAACCCTAAGATCATCTGATGGCTTAAATTAATTCAAAACTCTATAAAAAGACCCATAGACTCAAACCCTAAATCAGAATTAAAACTGAAACTATGGCCGTCATGCTGTTGTCTTGAACCCTAGAGCAGCCGCCACCAAATTAAAGAGGAAGAACAACAAATCGAATCAGAACTATTCAACACTAACAACGAATCTTTTTCAAAGGAGAGCTAATACAACTCCAGAAATCAGAATTCAGAACTCAAGACCGCTTTTGAGTAGTGAGTTCGATCACCTTAACAAAATAATTGCTAAATCGATTATGATGTGATATATGTTGGATTATAAGTTGTGGTTGTGAATCTAATTCATATGTTTAATCCTGTATGTTAACTTGACTCATATTATATGATGTTATGCAAGTTTTATATATGATGTTATGCAAGTTTTATATATGATGTTATGTAAGTTTCACATATGATGTTATGCAAGTTGAAATGATTATGCAAGTTGTACATATGATGTTATGCAAGTTAATAGGATCACGCAAGTTGTATGCGAGTTATATGATGTTATATCTAAAATATATGCTAGTAATTCATGATATTAACTTGTGACAATGAATCCCTTTTTATAATCCAATCACCTAGGTTTATAACATTAGTTTTTATGCGAATATGGATGTGGAACATATGCTAGTTCGCATAGGTATTATGTTCATATGCAAGTTTAAATGATAATTGGATTCATATATATATAAGTTCACACCTTTAGAGTTTAGATCCTTATTCAAGTTGACATTTTTATGTTGAAACTATGACATGCATAGTTATGCAAGTTTACACCTTTATGTGGATCCATAGTTTACTCAAGTTAACACCGTTATTGGATCCATAGTTATGAAAGATGACACCTTTATGTTTAGGTTGACGACATACATAGTTTATGTAAGTTTGTGATAATTACCTAGGCTAGTTGGGTGTAAAACTATGTTCATACATGCAAGTTCACACCTTTTTTTTAGATCTATGATTTTTGGATCCTTGTTAATACAAAGACTATGCGAGTATGTTGTGATTCTTAATTGCAAGGTAGATGCAAATTTGATCTATTATTGTGTGTATGTGACTTTGTGACATTTATTCCCTTTTTTTAAGTATTAGACTATCTGTTAGTCTAATATGTATATATCATGTTAAGCGAACGAATGACGGGGGTATGATGGGGATAAAAGTGGATACACACATATTGTGAATTTGGCATGTAATGGCCTAAAAAGGCGTGTAATTAATTTTAAGGAATAAAATTAATTAGTAATGAAATTGGTATAATTTATATACCATAAATAGATGAGCATAAATGCCTTAAAAGGCATAAAATATAACTATGGTGAAAATTGGTATGATTTTACATACCATAAATGGATGGACATAATTGAGTCAATTATGGACATCGTTAAATTTGGAATTGATTGATAATTTGAATAGGGAAAGTAATTCAAATTGGGGAATGATTAATTTGGAGTAATTAATCGTTTAAGACACGAGGTTAGGCTCTTTTGTGTGTAAGACTGCCCGGACCCGCCCGGCAAATCCAGCTGCCACAAATGCCAGTCTAATGTGAGAGGTTTTAGGCATAAATTAAATACGTAACAATTGTAAAGACACGAGGTTAGGCTCTTTTGTGGTGTAAGACTGCCCGGACCCGCCCGGCAAATCCAGCTGCCACAAATGCCAGTCTAATGTGAGAGGTCTTTATGAGGTTACGATCTTAATGAATTAAGAAACACTTAACCAGATAAACATGCAGTGGGACATGAGGGGGGTTAAGTAGGTGCCTTGGGTGGCATGTGAAATCTAGTGGGTGCCTTAGGTGGCATGAGGAAATACGATTAGTAATACTTAACCAAGGTAAAACATGTAAGTGGGATATAGGGGTTAAGTGGGTGCCTTGGGTGGTATGTGGAATTACTAATAGAAACCCTTAACCAAATTTAAAACATGTAATTGGAACATGAATAAGAAGTGGGTTAAGTGGGATGTACTAGAGGGGACCAAGCTTAGGTGGATAGCTTGTGTCAAGTAATGGGGGCCCGTTTCAACCAGCAACCCATTCGTATCTTTGTGGGCTCGACCCAAGTCGAGGACGGGACACGCATACTGGGATTGACTATAAGAGGCCAAACCGGGTTAGCGGTGGCATTGCAAGTCCAAAGGGTTCATATGCATGTGTGGGTCCGGGCTGGTAGGTAAGACGTTGTTGCATCATGTAGGTATTACCCGTGCATTATTGGTGGTATCGGGTTGCCACTTTGGGGAGTGATACACCCCACTGTGGGGCCAGCATGGGTATCTACGAGTTAGGGAGCCGATCGAATGGGGCAGTGTGGTGGGTACACCTAGCGGAGATAGGAGCAGACGGCACCTATGTAGTCAGCTAGGGGTACATGAAGCTACCACTATTATTAATGATTATTAAGGGGGTACACCTAGTGGAGATAGGAGCAGGCGGCACCTATGACGTCAGCTAGGATTACGTGGAATTACCATTATTACTTATTGAAGGGTACATCTAGTGGGGATAGGTACATGTTGGGTACCTATGATAGCAACTAGAGATATACAGTCAAACATGGAGGATAGTGGGTACACCTATTAGTACAGGAAGCTATCATCGTTCTATTTAGCCAAGAGGGATCAAAATTCTAGAGTGACTAGTAGGGGTGCAGTTGGTGTTAGTACAGTACGGTAGAGTATAGTAATTAACCTATATCGATTAGGAAGCGCTATTTACGTTATCTTTGTTTCTCTTGATTGCCTTGCCATACCCATGTGGTTCACACAGTCATTACCTTATTCCCCAGCTTATATCTTATCATATTACTTTAATAATTATGCTGTTAGAGTTATCGGACCCGCCAGACTTTATGTCTGACCCCATTTGTTTCCACCTCTTTTCTTCCTTTCCTCCCCCAAGTTCTAAGGGTGGGACTAGTACTAGTGGAGCTTGATTGGGATCTCTTTGGGAGCGCTTGGATTTGGATTGCAGAAGTAAAGTTCAGCCTATCATTCTCTTTATGGCTATTTGTAGTAGTGGGATTATGTACTTTGTTTTATCAAGATGGATATTATGTACTTGACTTTGGTTTATGGGTTTTGATGATGTAACCAAACATATTTACCTTATGCTGCAATAAATAAAGTTTTAAATTTACAAGTACTGCTTTATATCTGTCTTGTTGTGATTTTCTGTTCTATATTCACTTAAAATGCTCCATGGAAGTGAATGCATTCCCTTTGTGAGTGACATTAATGGACGTGTGGTGTTACACAAAATCTCGATTTTTCACTTCCATTAGAAAAATAGGATCCGATAGAATCCAACATTTCTTGTTTCAAAGAAATCTGATTTATGATGAATCTGTTATAATCAATTAAAGTTCAATTCGTGAAATTATGAACTGGCACGACATTACAAGCTCGATTATAATTATATTATAATTAATACGTTTAACTGTCGTTTAATTAATCTATTCATTATTCTAATTTGAATATAAAATCGATTAAATTCTTAAATAATCCAATTCACACAAAATTGCCAATTCAGCTATTTCCGATTATTTCGGAAAAAAATACATTATCAACCCATTATTTATTATTTAAATATTCAAAATATTTTAATTTAAACCATTTACATTATCAAACCACTATATTAAAATAATTAAATAAATTAGTTACTAAATCGTGGAAAATCTAGGACATTACAATTTTATTTTCTTATTGAGTTGATTCTCAACTTATGCCTTTTACTGTTTAAACATTTCGAATGCTTCGTCCTTACTTCTAAGGAGATATACATGTAAATATCTGGTACAATCATTAATGAATGTAATAAAGTACCTTTTTCCTCCTCTAGTCGATACATTTTTAAATCAAATACATCAATATGTATTAAGTCTAGAGGTTCGGTATCTCGTTCAACATGATGAAACGAAATTTTTGTCAATTTTTCTTTTGCACAAACTTAACATTTATAGTTGGAATCTATGTTACATTTTGGTATAAATTTTAGATTAATCAATTT
Source organism: Allium sativum (assembly GCA_030737875.1). NCBI lineage: Eukaryota > Viridiplantae > Streptophyta > Magnoliopsida > Asparagales > Amaryllidaceae > Allium > Allium sativum. Next base: position 615,809,617 of record CM060926.1, read on the forward strand.
TCGTAGTGTATTAAAATTAAAATGCCCTAATCTAGAATGCCATATGCTAGAAGAGTCAATAATATAAGAAGAAGATTCACTTTTATTTATCTCACTATTTGATACAATAGTGGTTACATTTGCTTTAAAAAAGCCATCACACGCATATCCTCTTCCAATATACATTTTGTTCTTTGATATTACAAACTTATTAGCAACAAATGTTAATTTAGCAACAGTCTGAAATCAGGCTTTAGCGGATTTCTGGAACGTGTAGAACGCCATTCAATTTTAGTTCCTTTCCAGAAGCTAATTTCAGTACAATCTTTCTCTTGCCTTCCACCATTAATGCGGATGAGTTGACCATAAACAGTTGCTCATGATTAATGGCAGATTTGTAGGTTGTAAACATCACTTGTTGGCACATATATGACGAGTGCTTCCTATGTCTAGAAACCACTCCTTTTTGTTGTTAACAAGGACGTTGCATTTAGAAACAACCGCACACAAATCCATATCTGTAACTTCATCTGAATTTTCAGCCATATTTGCTTCAAGTATCTTCTTTTAGGGTGCACAACACATGACTGCTTTGTGGCCTTTCTTTCCACCATTGTGGCAAGATCGTGGAAACTTCTTTTGTTTCTTTGCCTTAGGATTCTGCTCACGCTTTCTTTAGTTTGTCTTTTCATCCTCAACCATATTAGCCTTTGCCTGTAACGAACAGGTAGCCTTTTTCTCTGATTTTCTGTTGTCTTCTTGTATTCGTAGACGAACAACCAGATCCTCCATGGTCATTTCCTAGCGCTTATGCTTCAAATAGTTTTTGAAATCGTTCCATGATGGAGGAAATTTTTCGATAGCGGTAGCCACTTGGAATGACTCACTTAACTCCATCTTTTCTTCGTGAATTTCATGAATTATTACTTGGAGTTCTTGAATCTGACCGAAGACTGTTTGGAATCGACCATTTTGAAGTCCAAAAACTTCCTGACAATGAATTTCTTCATTCCGGCATCTTCAGTCATGTACTTCTTTTCAATAGATAAACAGAGAACCTTTGCAATCTCAGTGGTACAATATACATTATATTGACTATTTTCTAAACCATTGAGTTTGTAATTCTTACGGATGAAGTTAGAATTCTTCCATGCAGGAAGAGTCTCGACTTTGGTGGCGTCAGGTTGCAATTCATTAACAAATGGGGGATCCTCTGAAAGGTACTTGGCCAGCCCCAATGTTGTCAGGTAGAAAAGCATCTTTTGTTGCCAGCGTTTGAAATCCTGGCCATTAAGCTTCTATGGTCTTTAGCCATGCGAATATGGGACAACTGGTAGATTCAGAGGCAAAGCCGGTGGCACAGTCTGTGTCAGCATAGATTTGTTGTTGCTACTTTGCGATTTCGTCATCTGGAAACAGAAGCAAAAATCACAATTTCATTTCAAGATTGATAGGAACCAATTAACAAAAGCTACAGAAAACTGTTTCTGTGAACAATAAAGATTTCAAGCATAACAATATTGTTTCAATGAAGTTGCAATTCGCAACAACAAGGAACAATCACTGTTTTGCAAAAGACTTGTTTGAAGCAGTATTATGCAATTAAGAAATCAGAAAAATAAGAGTAATAGTACCGACTGATGACCAAGTTCAGCAAATGTTGTTTCCTTGAAACGAAATTGATCCTCTATGGCGTTGGTAGGTTTCATTGCGCAATCGTTTCAAGGATGAAACGGTTCTTCTCTGCGATGTTGCGCTACAATCGCAGAGCGACCACGATTGCAAGGTAGGTTTTTATTTACATAACATAGCAAGGGAGGATGGAGAAATAGAGGAGAAAAAACCAAAAATAGTGATTATTGATTGTGATTTTCATAGGCCTATATATATGCTGGAATGAGGAATCTATTTATGAAGGGGTGCTTCTGTTTGAATTGCAACGGTAATGACTGTTGGAAAGGTTGCGACCCTTTACCAACATATATTTATGTTGGCATTTGCACGGCTAAATTCAAAAATATAACGGTTCCGCAGAGCAGCCCATTGGCATTTGGAGGCCCAATTGATCACGAGACCCCAAGAACCACAGGGCCCAATCTTTTGACCCTTAAATCTTAATGTGAGTGCTTTATCATGCCATTGCCTCTCTTTCCCATCTCCTCTTTCTTTTGATATAACATATCAAGCCTTAGTAAAAGTGGTGGCATAGGTGTTAGTTTTCCCCGATGTAGGACTAAATGATTTTGCCAAATCCACTTATTCATTTCCAATACGAAATTATTCATACATTGCGAATGAAGATTTATAAAGAATGTCGCGATTGAGTGCTTGATGTTCTGATTAAGGACCTTTCTGAAAAGTCGAACAATTCGGAAAATTGCGTTGTTGTCGTGAAAGATAGCATTCAATTTGTTATGTTTTGTTTGTTGGTACTCATGTGTTTTGGGGATAAGCTTAATGAAAAAGGGATTAGGCAAATTGAGAAGGCACAAAGAGATATTCTGTTATATTTGAATAAGCTTAATGTTTTTGGTTTTTTTTCCTAGGATAGCGAAGTACGTATTTCACAAAAGATGGAAAAATGCGATTGATATGAGAAGAAAACAGAAGGGGCGTTGATGCCTTTGATTAATGCAAGGAGAGAGCCGAAATTGAAGCGGAAGGGAACCGAAGAAATATTTGTTTGCTCTTGTTTAGATTATCTTCTTGATATTAAATTACCGAATGAAGGGGTAGAAGTTTAACTGAAGATGAAATGGTAAGTCTATCTTCTGAGTTTTTGTCTACTGGGACCGATACAACTGCAACTGGTCTATAGTGGATCCACTACACCATATATGCTGATTAGGCTGTGTTTTTACACGTATCTAAAGCACTTGGGCATTGTAAATAGCCGTATTAAAAAGTGGCATGTTAAATTATTAGATACGGCTAAAAACCGTATATCAATATTTTAAAATACGGCTATGAGCCGTATCTAAAGTCTAATCAGACACGGTGATTGACCGTGTCTAATTATATGTGTGCGTGTGTGCACACACACACACACATATGTATATACACACATGTATATATATATATGTATATCATATATGTGTATATATATAAAAACAGAAGCTGTAGCACATATCTTTCATAACACAGAGCATACATACTACAAAGTATACACGGGAATAACACAATTTGTATATGTATGTATATATACGCAAAGCATTACAAGGTTTGTCATAACACGATGTACATACAAACATATACAATAAAAGGAAATTGTCAAAGTTTTTCATCACATTAAGAAGTAACAACAATGAGGTAAAAAGAAAATAGCCTGATAAACAGTCCAGTCGAGGCCAGGAAGATTGAGCGCGATAGCCAACCTGGAGTTCAAGCTTCATTTGGCAGCCAAACTGAATCGTGATATATAGCCTGCAGCCTGAGTTCCAGCAACACAAAAGCACCATAATCTCCAACAGGACTGCCTATAAAATATAAGAAACAAGTTACAAATACTTCACAGCTGGACAGTAGATTGACATTGTAACTCACTATGATTGAGATGCAAACATGAATACAGAGCTAAGTGTATGTTAATACAGATATAACGAAGAAGGATCAGAATGCACCATTGAATGTTAATTCTATTAGAAAAGGTAATAACAACAATGATTCTAACAGTGAAGGATTAGATGATAGTTTCAATATTTTGGACTTGTGTAATTTCACTGGACACCAATAATAGTGAAGGGCATATCGTGTCGATCAGTGTGTTTGTGTAATTTAATGGTACGTAGTCGATCAGTGCATTTGTGTACAAATAATTCACTGGGAACCAATAACAAACTAGTCGAATCGACTAGTCGATTAGTCGACTAATTTCTACCCATGCGGCCTAAATTCATACAACCTAGTTGATAGTCATTAAAAATGCAAACCTAAAAGAAGAATCACCTGCAATATAGTCCATATGCAAACCCTTGGAATGTTTAGAGATATCTTTAAGCTGCTAGATAATTAAAACAATTAAAATTACAAAGCATGACATGATTATATATTTATTTTTCCATAAACTGCATATATGTGAATAAATTGCAAATAGGCTGACAGTTGACTAGTGATCACTTGCACCAAAATTCTTCGGATTACTCACAACATCTTGTTGTTGCTTCGGAGAGTGGTTTTTAACTGTGTTAAGTCCTAAAAAAATTGATTCATACACGCACACATACAAAAAACATAAAGTTCCATAATATATGTGTGATGTCTATCAAAATTTTGAAATGAATAATAGTTTTACCAGTGATAAGTTTTCTAATTAATTTTCAAGTTGCTTCTTGAGCCCTGACAACTCCTGCATATTTCACATCAGAAAATAGACATAAATTACCAATAATTAAAATGGTACAACATGCTAACCATTAATGTGAATGAAGCAAGAGAATCAATAGAACCAGTAGTGTTTCACTAGTGATATTTAAGCTCTCTATATTATTAGTTACCATGATCTGTTTTTATTTTCTGAGAAACAAATTTCGAGCAGCTATCTTTATTTCTCTCAAAGATATGTATCAGATAACTTGTTGAAGTCTATTTAAAAAATTAAAGCTAACAGTTGTCCACATTCTTTCTATCAGGATTGTTGATTTGCACACAAGTACATGTCCATTCAATTCTTATGTAAGATACTACGTAGAGATAAGTGTAAAATAATACATATCTGCTCCAATGGCTAAAAATATCGAATCATGATCTTCGGATGACACACATACTCGACTTTATGATTAAGAATTTACTGGGCGATCCACCAGGTGGATGCATTTTAGCTCACGCGTAGGGTCGGGTATTCATGCTAATTAGTTTTATCCAAATGTCGAATGCCGCTTCACTTAACCTTTGGAAAAAGCTTCTTTCTCTTGCAACTTTCAGTTTCTTTGAAGCAGACTGTGTAGTGCAAGATAACTTACACTATAGTCTCTTCTACAAACTAAGGAAAGGTTCTAGTGAAAGCAACTTTTTACTAAGGTTAAGTGCAACAACATCCGACATTTGGATAAAGCTAATAAGCATGGATACCCGACCCTACGCATGAGCTAAAATGCATCCACCTGGTAAATCGCCCATTAAATTATTAACTAGAAAGTCGAGTAATCATCCATCTTTCAAGGTTTCAGCAAATCTGTTATTATATTTTCAGTAAACTTGTCATCTCTCAAAAAAAAGTAAACTTGTTATAAGACAACCCAATTTAAATTTCAAGCATAAGGCAAACAAACAGTCAAATGATGATACATGTTTCCAATAGCAAACAAACAATCAAATGACAAAAAGTCAAGCATAAGGTTACTGCATCCTTATGACTAACTCATTGTTATTTCTTTGTTTCATGGATATATATACCGCAATCTAAAATTATACCATGGATGTTTCCAATAGCAATTCAGATGATTTTTACATTATCATAAAACATGATTCAAATTTGGTTTCTCTGATTCCAGGGTATAACAACCAGCTAACACACTAGTACATACCAATTCAATTGAAATAGCTAACACACTAACACAAAGTAGCAATCGTCTTACACACTAAGACTTGAACTTGTTCCCTAGCCCCTACTATCAGGCATGCACAACACGATTCAATTGAAATAGCTAACAAACTTGAACAAAGTTAGGGTCACCTAACACACAAAGACTTCAACTTGTTCCCTAATCCCCACTATCAGGCATGCAAATCACAATTCAATTGAAATACATACCTGCAGGCAATAGAGGGCTAGGGACTAAGGGTTGCTACGTCGAAGGAGAGGGTTGCTCGTCTATGTCGATAGGGGAGATTTTATAAAAAGGTGGAGGCACGATTTGGTGACCGAAAACCCTAACTTGGGTTTTCAGTCACCATTAAAGTAAAACCAAGGGAAAATGGAGTGGCCAAATTTTTTAATTTTGAGTGCCTAATGGGATGCACAATATGATACGCATTCGATTTGGCCAAAAGCCATATCAAATTAATTGATCCGGAGCTTCATTGATGGATGGTTAGATTTAGGGTGGTGCGGATCGCAAAATATAGTTTGATATGGATCTTAGCACTATCAAATATGATACGAATTTAAACCGTATTAATCGTCTGTAACCTGGTGTGTCAAATTGGTTGTTATGGTGTAGTGATCGTGCCAGAGCTAGTGAAAAATCAACATGTACAAAAGAAGCTAATCGAGGAGATCGAAAGGTTGCTTGAGCATAAAGGGCGAGTGAAGGAAGAGAAACTGAGCAAAATGCCTTACTTAAAAGTTGTTGTTTTAGAGGGATTGAGGAGGCATCCGCCTGGTCATTTTTTGTTACCACATTCGATAAGTAAGGGAATAGAAATCCAAGGGTATGTCATACCAAAGAATGCAACTATTAATATTATGGTTGCAGAAATGAGGTGGGATGAGAAAAAATGGGATGACCCAATGGAGTTCAAATCGGAGAGATTTTCGAATGGAGGAGAAGGCGAAGGAGTGGATATCATTCGAAGCAGAGAGATCAAGATGATGCCTTTCGGAGTTGGAAGAAGAATTTGTCCCAGGCATGGGCTTGTAGTGTTGCACCTTGAATTTTTCGTAGCAAACTTGGTTAAAGAGTTCGAATGGGGATCGATGACTCCATGTTAGGATGGGTTTACAATGAAGTCCACCCCTCAACGTATAGCCAATGAAATATATGTGAACCTCAATCAAATTACCAAGATATGGTAACAAATAATGGAGGCAAATTACAATGGAAATAAATGACTTAGTAACAAGTAAATCATTAATTCCCTTCAATAGCAAAGATGGAAGAAAATAATCCATGAATTCATCTCATGCAAATGCAATGAATGAATACCCATATTAAAATATTTTCTTTCCATTTTGCATATTTGTTTCCACCTATTGTGATTTTATATCACCAAAATTTAACAGAATCATCCTGTTGCTCGCGTTTGAGTTTCCATGAGTTATGATTTGGGTGTACTATTTAGATTGGATTTTTGTTCCTCTATGCATTGTCTATGTTCATTCTAACAATTGACAGCTTAATATTTACAAGGCTTTAGCAGTTTAAGTGAAAATGGAAACACAAATATTTCTGGAAAAAAATCGACATATGAAATTAATTGTTGACTCCATTTCACTGTCCATATTAAAAAAACAGAAAAAAGCGCTTTTTACTTTTTTTAGTGAAAAACATTTGCTTTCCATTTATAATTGATCATTATATATGTGGAAACTAGATGGAGACTAACTATAGTTTGCATGAAATTAGATAACATATTTTATATACAAAAACGAATAGATATAAAGTTGTTATAGCTTACAGATTTAGGTTGATATGAAATTGTATTATCATATAGCAAATAGATTAACTAAATATGGTGCCAAGACGGTTGTCTTATTGGTCAGTAGTTCAGATAGTAGAAAAAAGGGTCATGACATTGATTGCCTACTTTGACTAAACTACAATCACTTTCATTGAGTTCGTTTCTACATTTAACCATATTTATTCAACTTTGTCATCATTCTAAAACCATCTTCTGCGTTTACTATTGCAACATCCACATCTACCGTTGCCATACATATGACAAGATCACATTTTTAACAATGCCCATGTGCGTAGCATTGGTTCAAAATTAGTTAGCTGCATATAGAAGGTAGAAATAATATTGCGAAGAGGTACAATTTTTTAAGTGAGAAAAGTGATTTCTGCTGTGTGAAAATCAAAGCTTAGAGAAACGTGATTATTTTGGGCCAGGCGTTTGTATACGTGGTCTTGTTTTAAAAGAAAATATAATAAAGAGAAAGAAGTATTGAAGAGCACCCAAGCGAAGCCGTGAGCGCTGGAACTGAAAGCATCAATGGAATCAAGTAGTTAGATCAATTCAGAGGAAGACTCAATTTTATAAGTATTCAATTTTATTCCCAATTTATCTATTTTGTTTCAATATCTCTTTTAGATAAACTGTCTAAAAGTCAACATAACAATTTTTCATCAGATGGTTATCTGAAGAAGGAAAGTCTTTAAAGGGGATAACTTATGGTCAAAATAACCGAAGTTGAAATTTTAAAAATAATCAAAATAATAGTTTTTGTCCAAATTATAATAAATTTGATTATTTATCTAATCCATATCTAAATAATTTCAAATTTGAAAATAATTACATTCAAAACCTATACATGTACAAAAATCACTTTGAGAATAATTTTGATGGTGGAAACGACTTTGACTACACTACAAACAATTTTCAAAACAATGATATTTTCAGAATAATCAAAATCAAAGTTTTGAATAAAAACTACAATTATTCCTTTTACTCTAATGATTTTGGTCATGAGCCTAATTCACATCGTTAAAATGGTTTCACAGTCAAAATAATAATTTTCATTTCCAAAACAATATTTAACATCAACATGATTTTTATTTAAACGTTAATGAAAATCAATATAGAAATATTCTTGATAGGTGGAATGGCTTAGATTATAATTCTAAAAATAATTTTTATAAAAGGCCATGAAAGTGATTTCAACTAGAAGGTTTGGAATATGATGAAAAATCCTATATAGAACTTTTAGTCAAAACTTTGTGTGATTTTAAGGAGAAAAGAAAGATAGAAAGAGAGAGAAAGCTATTCTATCAAATAAATCGGAATTTTTTTTTCTCAAAATCAATGTGGATATAAAAATCATTTTGAATATGATCCCCAATGAGAACAATATTTTCAAAATAATTCAAGTAAAATTTTTAAAAATAACCAAAAATTTTCTTCCAACTTCAATGATTATGGCTACAATTCTGACTCTCAATGGGAAAATAATTTCCGTTATATATTGAATTTTCAGTCCTTAGACTAATATAATTTTATTAAATAAAATGAAAATGAAATAGAAAATGAAAATGATTTTGATAGTGAAAATGACATGAGTTATAATTTTAGGGATTATTCGCATTAATAAAATTACATGGATAAATATCAAGATGAAATAAATTTTGGAAATAATGTTGGTAGTGAAAATTACTTGGATTAATCCTAAGAATAAATCTTATATAGAAGTTTATGCATATATCGAGAAACAAACTAAGGAATATAATGGGCATTTTGAACAAAGGCATAAAGAATTAGATGGTAAATTCAATCAAATCATGCACATGTTACAAATCTAATCAATAAATAAAGAGAAGGATGATTTTTTATGCCAAAAATAAAACGAATCAAATGATAATCTAAATCTGCTTTGCAATGCTAGTTTCCAAATATTAACTTGAGAAATTGAGATTGAAATTGAAAATCTTGATGAAACTATTGAAAATTCACGGATAGATTTGGATTTCAGTTCTTTTAAAGAAATCGACTTAAGTCTAAATTGTAATCTCCCTTCGTCTGACATGAATAAAATAGAAACAGAAATTTTTGAAGTTGAAAACAACGAAGACGATAAAGTTGTTAATGTCTTTGTTAAAGATGAGAAATTTTGTGAATGTGGATTTTTTGAACTGTTCGAGGATGAACTTTCACCCAATGATGTGTTAAGTTTTAGTTTTTGAGAAATTGAAAAGAGGACAAACATGAAAGTTTTTTGTGTAAAGTTGAAAACTCAACTAATGAGATTGATGATGAATGTGGGCTTAAGCTTAATCTTAAACTTATTGAGAGTACCAATATGTCAACTAACAAGACACTTAATATTGACCATAACCTTGAATCGTCTCTTGTAAACAATGAAACTAAGGTGAAAAAGTTGTTGGTAGACACTCAATATGTTGGTTTTATTGACTTAACTATAATCATGCGTTGTCCCTTATTTTTGAAGGATTACACAGATAAATTTGTCGAGTACATGAACCACATTGTGCACTAAGCTTAGGTGGAATTTTTTATGAGAGGCCTTGATGTTAACTTAATTACTATAAATCTAGGTATAAGGATGAAATGTTGATAAAAAGAATTTGCTTATTGGAAAATATAACTAAGCACGGTGTGGGAGGAACACACAAAAAAAACCGAATGCATAAGAAAATGTTGGTGGCAATATTTGCATTGCATTCATTGTAAACATATATATTATTTTATATACAATCCATCTTTGTATGTCGGAAAATTTCATTTTATATTATAAATCATTTTGCATTGCATTCATTTATGGGTAATTTCTTTCAAGTTTAGAAAACGTTATGATTAGTGAGAATTTTGTTATGCTTAAGTGTGATGGGAGATTCATATTGCATTCATATTTTTTGTAATTCAATTTCACACTTTTTTCGTAGCTGCATTCGTTTTTTTCTTGCATGTAAATTCACATTTATTTTAGGCATCTGCATTTAGAACATAGCATTCTTTTGAAAATACATATAGTGAATTTGGTTTATTTAATGGGAACAACATAGTAGACGTACTGCACGAGTCATTTGAAAGCAATTTTTGTGAATTACTTGCTTCAAATGGAAAAATAAAACGAAAATTAAAATTACATGTAATAACAGTGAAACTGGTATATTAGTTGATTCACAAGTAATGACCATGAAGTTTATTAAAATTTGTTGTCATGTTTAAAAGTGGATAAGTAAAGTAGGTGCATTATTAAATTTTAATTCTATCTAATTAAAAGATGCTATGATGATTCTGCATTACTTTCTTTAAAAAAAACGATAGTAATAATAATAATGAAAACACAAAGAGTATACAATATTGCTAGCAAATTTAGCGTCGATGTGCACCCCCGTTGCGCTCTGTCCCACTCTCACGTTGGGTAGCCAATAAATACCCAAAAAATCCGATATCCATCTGAATCTGTATCCAAAAGTATGAAAAGTATCTGTTATTCGGCATTATCTGAAAAGCAGATATGGGTATCCGATATCCGGAAAGCTTTTCAGATACGGATACGGTTAAAGTGGTATCTGTATCCGAAAAATATCCGTTCGACTAATTGATGTAATATATATAACTCGAAACAGAAAAATGGAATTAATAATTATTTTGTAACTATTGGATGTTACCATGATATAAATTTTTGTCCATTTTAGTGAAAATGGTAATTTTAGTGTTTAATTTTGGAATAATTTTTTATATGCTTATGGATATTAGTATAAAACAGCGTTTCATCATCACATTTCTTTATTTCTTGGTTTTTTATAAACATTAGTATAAAATTATTTTATGTTGATCCAAACTTTTTTATTTATACTCTTCAATTTATTAATTACTGGTGGAGCGGATAAATTTTCGATATTCGTCTATATCCGAAAATTAAGCGGATTTGGATATCCGATATTCGAAAATTAAACGGATACGGATATCCGAAAATAATTTTGGATACGGATACGGATATGCCACTATCCGTATCCAAAAACATCCTTTTACATCCTTACTCTCACGTAATCCAAAAAGGCAGTGCATGAATGGTATAACTTAGTCTCATTTAATTAATTGGTCGTCTAAGGATCACCGACGTATGTTGACATTTTCAAAGTCATCCTTAACAATCCGCCAAGCTTTATTCTATTTTCAAAAACCAGAAAAGCCGTGCATGGATGGTAGACCTTCGTCCAAGAGTTAAGTGTATGTATAAAAGTATCATGAAATAAATAAATAAATAAATAAATAAATAAATAAGAGAGGGTAAAAGAATGATGTGACACACCACGTCCGTTAATGTCACTCTTTTTCAGAATGCATTAAGTTTTGTAACGTCCTGAATTTTTAACGATCATATAATTAATTAATTTAATGATTTGAATAGTGGTTTAGTAATTTAAATAACTTGAATTCAATATTTTTGGATATTTAATTAATAAAATAGTGAAATAATAAATTTAATTCCAAAATCAGTTCATTGGATCCGAAGTATTACGTTATTGCACGGTTTGCGATTTTATTTCCATTAAACATCGAACGAACTGAGAACATTGAACGCTATTTACGCAAATTACACTATATATATATATATATATATATATATATATATATATATATATATATATATATATACACACGGTCTAATACCTTCTGAAGTATGCACGTTAGCATATCCCACCCTTTCTTTTCAAAATTTGTAAAGCCCTACCTATACCTATCCTTTCATATTGATATGCGTGAATCATTAATCGTATCCAAAATATAAAATAAAAAAATGAAACAGCCTGGCTCTTTCTGTTTCGAAATGAAAACTCGCTCCTATTTCTTCTTCCAACGAGAAGCAGAACTAAATCCAACTAACTGAAATCCGCCTCCCATCTTATCAAACACAATTCGAAAATCTAACCTAACACTTTCAAAATCTATCCAAAGATGAAAGGCAGGCAAAATCTTTGAAAGAAAACCTTATGCTAAATCTAAATCACTTTATCAAATCTTAGGTACGTTTCAGTCAAAATATATGGCTGATTTATCTTAGTGAAAGTTTGTTCACACTGCAGTAACCTTGTTGCAGTTTCGGTTTGTGAACCATTAATTTCAGTGGGGTCCACATGGACCCCTCTGAAACCAATGGCTAAGAGGCCGCAGTAACATTACTGCGTTGTGAACAAACTAGTTCTCAATTTATCTATGCATATACATACATACATACATATATATATATATATATATATATATATATAAATCAGTGTAATTCCGTACATAATAAAGACATCTCAGAGAAAGAGAAAATATAATGTCGGCAGAATACATGATACGTGAGTAAAAGAATTTGAAAGAAAACAAATATATACCCTATGCAAAATCTTATCTGAATCTGCAAAAGTAAGGCAGTTGTTTGTTCTTGGACCGTGTGACTACCTGATAGCAACACTTCACATTAAATTTCTTGTTATTCTCTACTTTTTCTTGTAGTTGAAGTAAGATTTAAAATACGACAACATATCTCGTATGAAAGCGACCTATCATATCTGATTGAAAAAACATTTCCAAGTGATCTTTGCACTGACCTATTAATAAAATAATAATATATAATAAAATGCGGGCCCTTGCTGATCTATTCACAGAATACATAAAAACCGTAGCCAACGGTGCTTCCTTCCTCTTCTATTATAAAATTTCGAGAATATTTTTTTGAAAGGCAGTGTTAAGCTTTTATTACTAACAAAAAATTTCGAGAATATTAAATATATATAACAGTTCCAATATCAAAGGAATTCAGCATTTTTTGGATCGAGTGATCCTCTTTTCGAATTGGCTTCAAATTTGTACTTAATTGAAGTCCGATCAAATATTTCCTGAGTTCATTTCTGCCGCAGCCTAGGAATGGCAACTGGAGGCTGTACGGTCAATACGGTAGGGGTTGTTTGAAGAACTTAGGAAGAGGCGAAGTTGGAGTAGCTATGTGGGGCAGTCCGACGTTCTGATACCTACGACGGTGACTGGGATTGGCTCAAAACCGGAGTCATGGACATCGCATTCTTGTAAGTTAAAGATTTTAGCTGGGTCGGCACGATTGTCGCTGGTAAGGCTCAATCCGGCGGAGCTGTAGGGGAGGAGTTCGACCCTCCGGTGAACTGCGTGGGATGGTGATCAGGCGACGGAAGTTGATGGAATGGTAGTGGTCATGGACGAGGTAGGATGGCCTGATGTAGTGTTAATGGTGAACAGCAGATTGCGGTTTGCTGTGAATGGATGGGGGATCATGGTGACACAAAGGGTTTGGCAAAGTGGGGTTGACACCTGTTGGATGTGGTGAAGGATTGCAGGAGGGTGAAGCTGATGGTGGTTACGGTTTATGGTTTGGGAAGTGTGTCAGGGAATGACGGTGGAGTTTCTTTCTCTGACTGCGTTCAAATTTTTGGGTCATTGAGGAAGGTATGGAAGTGGGTAATACTCAGTAATTCAGCGTGATCCCTTTTATATATATGTGCATTTGTTTGGAGGTGAAGGATTTTGAGGTAGGAATTCCAGGATGCATAAGCAAAGAAAAGGTTATGGCTTAATAACATATTAAGGAGGAGAATTTGTTATTGTTAAATGGTAATTAAAGGTGTGGTTTTATCTGGAAGTCAGTGGAGAGGTGAGATGAGTTTGTGAATAAGACAAATGTGGGATGCTGTTTGTTCAACAGGAAGGAGACGCTAGTTTGACTGTTAGTAGCTGAGATGTGGAATTTAAAACGTTGGTGGGTTCACTATAATTTTGTGGAGATCGTTGTAGAATGTGAGCAATTGAGGTGGTGCAAACTATTGACAATGGGTGCGGTAATGGCGGCACAAGGAACGGGTTGCGGGAGGCCTGGCAACACGAGTTCGTTGGTGGCAGTGGGCTTCGTCATTTTGGGTAGGAAGCTCGGTCGGTGACCGTGATGATGGCAAAGACGGGTTAGAACGAACATGAAGATTCAAATTTTTCTTGGTGTTGCCGATATCTTTACTGGAAGAAATAGATTAACACGGTGGTTAATTAAGACTAACCTGGGATCAAATGAGGGTAATTTAAAGGAAATTATATTATTAGTGGAAGATTTAATTATATTACGTATATTTAAAATCATAATAAACATATATATATATATATATATATATATATATATATATATATATATATATATATATATATATATCATTTGTGAACAGAACTGGATAAAATAGGTGATGTTGGGGTCGTAGCAACGAGAGGTACATTGTGGAGCTAATGGAGCTATTGGAACTTCGTAATGAAATCAAACGTTTATTTGATTTTAAACGGGAATGAAAGAAGAATCGTCATCTGCGAACCAATGTGAGTAAGCTCACTAACTCCGACTCGTTTATATTTTTATATAAACGAGTTTTAAATTATTTGTAGAAACTTTATAATGTGTGATGGGTGTTTGGATGAATGGTTGATAAAATTGGTTGAATGGTTGATATAGATATATCATTGATTGATTATTAATTCTGTTTACTATGAAATTCATATTGATGTGAAATTAGTATTATTAAAGTGATTAACATCTGTGGATGCAGGGAAAAAGGTTGGAGGGATCCAACTAGATTCCTCAACATTTATATTATTGTTTTTATTTGATAATGATATATGATGTGTCATATAATCCATGATTTGATATGTTGTGTTTGATTTACCTTGGCCCTAGGAACTTAGTATTTTAGATACCGTAAAATATTTTTTGAATGTGGAAAAGGAAGTTGGGATATAAAAATGGAATTTATTTCCAAAATAGAAACAAATTTTCGAATAGAGTTGAAAATAGAAACCTGTACAAGTGAATAAATCAAGAAGTTGTTTACAAATAAGAATATAAATTAAGTGAATTATTAATCATTGGATAAATTGGAATATAAGTTCGAATATGGATTTATATGGGAAAGTGAAAATCGGTTTTGAAACCAATATTTGAAATAGATTTGAACTTAGCAAATTATAAAGGAAATTATAAAAGAAGTTTTAAATGATTGGAATAAAAATGAAATTTGTATGAAAAATTTTGAGTAGAAGTTAAAAGTAAAAATTTGGGTTTAAGATATGTTTATAAGTATGAAATCATACTATATATAAAAGAAATATATTCATGATGTAAGTGAATGGTTTGAAGAAAATATTTTGCAAATGAAATATCTCTAAAGGAAATTTAGATTTGAAATATGAATCCAATTTGGAAATTTAGTGAAAAGGGAAATGGGTAATCATTTTAAAAGAAAACGATGAGTCTTAGCTCAAAATTCGGAATATAAAATAAAGTGTGATAACATTTTGTAGACTAGAATGGTTCTAAAGAAATTGGGTAATGGTTTGGAAAGGATAAATACAAAAGCAAAATTGGGAATTTGAATTAACCTAAAATGGTAGATTAATTCCGAAGATTGGAATATAAATCGAATATAGATTATTCGAGAGAGAGTTATTTATTGGAATTCGATTATATCGAATTTAGGGAAGTAGTTAATTTACTTTCCATTTGAATCAAATTTATTTATTTAATTAATTATTAATTTATTTAATTGAAATTAATAAGTACAAGTTATATTTTTATATACCAAATATTTGAAAACAACGATTATAATGCTACTGTTATAATAAATGTTTTGTAAATCTAAACAGTGATTTTAACGCTACTGTTACAATACATGTTCTGTAAAGCTAAACAGCGATTGTAACGCTACCGTTCAAATAAATCAAATATTTGGAAACAACGATTATAAGGCTACCGTTATAATCAATGTTTTTCCGTAAAAGAAGTGTATTCTTAGATTGAATCCGAGAGTCGCGTAAGTAATGCTTTGGTTGAAGTTGTGAGTTTTGACTATTTCAAACTCGAGAATGTTGTTCAATTAAGGTCGGAGAGTAATTATACCCCAACATGATTGACTTCATGATTGATGGAGGAATGGTTAAGGTTCGATAGCGAAGATGGGTTAGCAAGATGGTTAGTTAATAATTGATTACTGGTTTGAGTTATAATAACGATGTTTTTATAACGTCGGGTTAATTTAAAGGATTTTGAAATGTTTCCCCAAATAAAATGAGAGATACTTTCTATGCATAGAAAATGAAATGAATTGGCCAACGAGAAATTAAGAAATGAAATATGGAAATATTTTCCGATATTAATAAGGTATATTTTCTGAATATAGAAAATAAGGATTCGTGAATATATATATAAATGTTTTCTAACTGGAATAAGAGATATTTTCTCGAATAAATAAATTATGATATTGGAAATGTTTTTCCAAGAATCATAGAGGAAATCGAGCTTTAAAAAGGTACGAAAGATGGGAAATGGTAATTGGAAATGATAATATAATAAGGAATTGATTTAAAACGGGGCCAATGTTGTTTGATGATTGATCGATAGAATTCCCATTTGGAAATAGGATCGTTCGTTGTACGGATGTTTCCTTTGATAGTTAAATCAGCGACTATCAAAGTTTTGGTTTATTTTATACCTCCATTGTTGTTACGGAGAGACCGGGATCAGATTTAATATCTGAAAACCACTCCGTATTGGCATAAGCGTTACGAATCAACTTATGCCGAAGATAATTGAAGACGGAGTAAAGTGCAAGGGCTGTTCTGTTAATCCTAGGTAGAAATTGCACAAGATGGATTGATAGAATGGTGCCTTTGGTTTGTCCAGTCCCAGGACAATGTATATGGATGAATGTCTGACGACGTGATATTCAAAGTAAATGGTGGCAAGATGTTCTGAAAAATAATCGTGACCTCAAGCCTCATCAACTAGGAAATGACAGAAATCGGGCAGGCATCATGGCCAAGTGGGTCAGTCCCATTAACGGTATTATCACCTGATCCAGAGAAAATCCAGTTTCTTCTTATTCTTTTCGTTGTTGTATGCTTTCGGTAACGGTTGCTGATCACAGCCTTTGGTGATAATATGCTCGATCCACTCAAGTTAAATAAGTGGTCAGCCATATGTGACTGGGTTGCAAGATGTTCTTGTTGAATCCCAGTGTATCCCCTCTATAATACACTGATCGGAAGGTGATTCCATACCTTGTCATAGTTGGAAATCCATTCTCCAATAAGTCCCCTGCAGTTTTTGATTTAACATTATATATAGAGCGTGAGATGCAAGCATTCCGCTAGATTGCTATTTATTTGATTTAGACACTATTATAATATCATTGGATTTGATTTCAAAAATATTTTTGGTTATCGTAACGTAAAAACCATCCGTGTTTATGTGTGGATCAGTTTTAAGATTATCATTTCTTTCGAAAGGACTATGAAAGCTAAACAAATGGTTGGAGTTTACTCGCACCAGTCCCATGACTGACTAGAGTTTATTTTGTTTGTTTTCCCTAAACTCTTGGGTGCCCAAATTTGTACGGGAAGTCAACTAGTCGGGATATTATAGATTCACTTGGAGGATTTTGAAGCAGGAGGCTTCACCAAATAGTTATAGACTATCATATTTTTCTATTGTGTACTATGTTGTATCTGGAAACAGGTGTTTATAACTGTTCTAGAAATAGTTGTTGTGCTCTGATGATGGTATATATTCACAGTTACTGATTTGTATTTCAAAGTTTATGTTATCTAATATATTTTATTCGTTCCGCTGTGAGTTTCTGATCTTCGTTTTCTTCTATTCTAATATTTCTTTCTTTTTATTTCTCATCCTCTAACTTCTTTCTAATAATGATTCGTATTTCTGTGCAATTTGGGTTGGACGTGTGATGTTATTAGTCAACTTAAAGAGTACGGAAATCCAGGCCATTACAAGTTTCGTGAAGCATTAAAGGTAAACAGAAACAGAAACATTACAAGACAGATATAAAATAGCAGCAGAATTTAAAACTTTTATTAAATAGAAAACATATTGCTTCAAAACATAGTTACATCATTAGTCTGAAATGCATAAAACCTAGTAACTTAAAACTTCCGTCTTGTACTAAAAAATCATCAGAGTACAATAAACATGAAAATAGCATAGTCCCCAAAACATAGCCATAGCGGAGAAGGTACGAAATCAAGTAGTACATCTAAGAAGCTCCGAGCAGAATGAAAGAAGAATCCTGATCAAGCCTGAGTATTCCCACCCTGAGAAACTAAAGGGGGAGGGGGTAAACGGAAGAGAAAGAAGAGAAAACAAAATGGGTCAGACATAAGTCTAGCGAGTCCAGTTACTTTTAGCATATAAATATGTAAAAGCATCATGACAGACATATAAACGGGGAAAGGGAGAAATACAACATATAATTAAGGCAAGTATGACAAGATAAACATGATAGAATAAATAGCGCTTCCCTAATAATTTTCTTTCACTACACCAATACTAGTATACTAGACAAGATGATCCCCAACAAGTACAAGATGATAGACTTAGTTGTACTTCTAGTGAGAGGTTTTACCCTATACAATAATAGGCAGCCCAACTGAACATTCCAGTGTTACCCATAAGGATAATAACAGGCTCCTAAACAAGCGAGACTAGATGTACCCTAATCACTACCACAATAGATCGACTCCCTACTCCGTAGATACCCTGTGCTGGCCCCACAGTAGGATGTATCACTTCCTAAAGTGGTACTCCTTTATTTCCAAGATGTGCACAACCATATCTGCCGATGCCATGGCATCTTAGCCCCCCTAGTCCGGACCTATGCACACACATGACCCCGTCGGAATGCACCGCCCACACCGCCCCCCCTTTTGGATCTCTTATAATCAGCTTAGTAAGCGTTCCCCGACTCCGACCTAGTTCGGAGTACTCATTTGATACCTATATGTGTTACTGATTGAAACAGGTACCACACACAAGATGAAACAAGCTTCCCCCAGGCTTGCATCCCCACTACAAGGATTTCCACATGTTATGCCTTCTAGAGTAACAAGATTGCACAACCCCAATAAGTTTAGTTTGTGGGCCTATATATATAAATATTACCCACCACCCCAAGATATACTTAACCATCCCACTGTTTCAAGAAAGTTTACTTAACCTCTACCCAAGTTAACATGTTCATGTAATCCCTACAGATTCAAACAAGTTAATTATTCAAGTTCATTACCATTCATTCATTTATGGTTATGATGCACTAGACCTTCCACATTAAGCCTACAACTTGTGGATATTGGATATGCCGAGCGATTCCGGGAAGACTTCTTCAACAAGTCAGACTTAACCTCGTGTCTTAGCACGTTACGTCTCACATTAGATTCACCACTTGTGGTTGCTGGATATGCAGGTCGCTTCCGAGCAGACTTCTACCACAAGTGTAATCTAACCTCATCACTAAGCACGGTTACAATTTCTAATTACTTGGCATATTTATTCTTTAACAATTATCCCTATTTCATTATAGGTTTTCATGCCCCTTTCACAAGTCAGCATTATGTACAATATGCCCCAAATTAAGGTCTTTAATCACAGTTTGGTTTATGCTTAAATCCATATTCATGTATTCAATTCAAGTTATGCCCAAATATCCCAATACAAGTTATGCCCCAATTTTGACGTTTACCCCTCGTTCCCAATTTCACGTATTCACATATTTCAACAGTATGCTTAGGCTCGAAGGTAGCCTGGCTATAAAATAAAAAAAGGGAAAAGAAGAAGGAACGATAATAGAAATAATCATAATAACAAGATAGGCATATGATGTTAGAAATATGCATAGCAACTGAATAAGCATATAGCGACAGAATTGGGCGTAATGACAAGATAGACATGTAAGAACAGATTTGATGAACATGTGATAATAGAACTGATTAGGCTACCTAGCATAATAGGCATATCATGAATAGACATATGAGATCTAAATAGTAAATTAAATACACAAGTTATAACAGATCTGATATGATTCAAATATTCACAGGCTTAGATACAATTCATTGACATGTCAAGATAACTTTTAAGTGTTTATATCTAAAAATAGCGTAGACTCGTAAAGAATGGATCTAAGAACAAGGAATAAGATGTAGATGACATAGCATAGATCTCTAAATTTGTCCAACTTTTGTTGTTGAAGAAAATAAGGCTAGATCAAACTAAGTTGGGGCAGCATCTCGTTGTCGCCATTGTTTTTGGATGAATAAAACAATGAGAATGAGGTATTATTTATAGTCATCAGCCAAAGAATCTAGACCAGAAATCAGTCCAAGTTCGGAGGCAGGGATCTGCCCAGATCTGTATGTGGGTCAACCCCCCCTAGTGTGTCAACCCAGGGGTCGACACCCCGTTGATGGGGTCGACCTATGGGTCGACACTTATAGCTGGAAATTTCCTGCTCCTCTTCCGCTGTTTGATTTTGAATTTATTTGAATTCTGGATTTATTTTATTTATATATATTTCTCTTATGCGTATATAAACTTCAAACCATAATAACTTCTCCATACGATGTCCATTTTACGCAAACTCAGAGTTTATCCTAAGCAGAATTCAGAGACAAACGCAATGGCGCGGCCCTTTTTGCTTAATTCCTAATATTTAATTAAGTATTCCTTAGTTTGTAATCTTAATGTTTTATAAAATTACGGGGTGTTACAAATGAAATGAAAACATTATTGTTTCATCAATTTAAAATTGTTATACAGTTGGAAATATAAATATCACTTTGAAACTTTGACAATCAAATAAAAACCAACTTCATCGTTTTACTATGTTTTCAACTGATAATACTAGCAAGTTATAGTTGACTTGATTTTTATTCGAAATTTGTGGCTAAGTAAGAAACTTAGATTTCTAACTTTTGACTGAGCATGTGTATTAATGTTGTATCTATCCAAATAAACCGAGATCAAAAAATTTCATATTATCTTTCATTCACTGCATTATATTATGACATAATGGTATCAGCAGAAAGCCCTTACGAGGCACAACTCATCTTGCTAGGGACACCTAGGGTTTCAAAGGATTGTTGCATATTCTAAATACAGTTGTGTTTCCTACGAAAGTATGGCCAATAAACTTAGTTAGTTTTTATTTGAGTACAAATAGAAATTTTATGTAGAGGGGGGGGGGGGAGAGGGGTGGTATTTGATGAACATCAAATTGTGTAAAATTTTCACTAATTAATTTTACAATTTATTACTCATAAAATAGTACTACTCGATCTTTTGGTCTTGTTCTTGAAGAATGGACTTTAAAGTAATAGTTCAAGTTCAAGGCTCTATTGAAATGTAGTACAATATCGAGTTATACAAAAAACAATCATAGCTCAACTAATTTGAAGATGTGCATTCTATTAAGAGGCCAACACAAGAAAATTCTAGAATATACTAGAGAAAGAAGCTTTTAGAAGAATATGGAACATGCTATATCAAGAAGCATATAAGAGAAAGTCAAAAGTTTCTAGTATGTGCTAGATCAAGAAGCTCGTAAAAATATGAAGAAATGAATTTCCAGAATAATAAATAATGAGAATATAAAAGAACAATGGATCAAATTTTTTAGGGATTTCCTCATTTAATATCCAGATCTAAGGAGTACTATAAATACTCCTATTAGCATTAGTTCAGATCTTCTTAGGCATCAACTTCTCTTTTATTTTCTTATTTTAGTTTCATGTAATCAACTTTTTTTTATGCAATAAAATCTTTATTTCATTTTCTGTTGAGTCCTCTATTATATTTCATTTAGTATCACTGTTATTTTTATTATCTTAATTTTATTTAAGATCAATTGGTTTGCCAAAAGGCCAATAGATCTCCTTGTTTTCTATTACATTCTGATATAAATTTTCAGCATGAAAGCTTCTTTCTTTTATGATTACTCTCCAATTTTTTTATTCACTTCCTTCTAGCAATTTCTTGTTCTAATTTATTTAGTCCAGTTACTCAATTTATTCTATCTCGCATGGAATTCGGATTAACAATAGAAGTTGCACAATTCCCAGTGCACTCAAAATGTACTCGCATATTTTTTACAATAGAAACCGTGCGCATGTGGTAAAATAAAACGATTTTTATTCACAATGAGAATCATCGATCGGGTTGTACGTATTTGCTAGTGTATGTAAATGAAAGCATATACATACACTAGGCATTATTATCTTTTAAAGATCGGCCAAACTAGGTCTCAAGCAAATGCATATGGATGTGTGCTACATCTTTATTATTATTTATTTTATAGTCTCTATTTATGGACGATTATCATATGAGCGTTGCATATGGATGATGATTGTAGCATGCATTTAGAACTATTAATTATCATTAGGATCTTTGCATACATTTGGATTCATGGCACAAACATATTTGCATAAAAAGGAGATCAACAAAATCAGTAGACTACCTAATTCTTAAATTAGTTAGGGACGTTTTATTTCACTATTTCATATTAACATAATTTTCATTGGAAACTTTAAGAATAATGGATGCAATAGATGATTTTTGAGTGGATGGTTGTAAACTCCGATTGTGATTGTTTATTACATTTCCTATCCTTGGAGATTATGGGACAAAGTCCTTTCAAGAAAGGAGAATGTAATAACCCATAAACTAAAGTAACAATAAAAAAATAATTAAGTTGTTTTAATTGTATGAATCTGTCTATAGGATGGCCTCCATGGTAATTTTCTCGGAAATTTTCATCTACAACTTATCGAAATTTAAGTTCATATCAAGAAGTTATAGAAAAAAATTAAGGAAAGAAAAAAATGTGGTTTAGAATTAAAAAAAGTAACATGCCAGGTCAACCCAAACTGGCATAGATCCACACATAAGTGGACCCCTTTCAGACACAGGTTGACCTACGTTCCGGCCTGGATGTGAAAACGACCAAGTACGAGCCAATTTAATTTAAATCTAATTTTAGAGAAATCCTGAATGTTGACCTCTAAATCCGACAGTTAAATTTGAGTCTATGATGTGTTTGGACCATATCTAATCAGCTAGCCCAACCATCTGAGATCCCCTAACTCCATTATAAATATGACCCTAAGCCTAACTATTTCTCACACGTAAATCTTCTTTCTTTTAGGTTTGTAACAACCCGTATTTTCATTAACCTGTTATAACATGAATCGAGGCAGAATTTAATTTAAAAATCTGAATCAAGGGAAACGGGCTATGCCATTGCGTTCGTCTCGGAAAAATACGCGAAATAGAGTCCGAGTTTTCGAAAATCGGAGTCCGTATGACCCAGTTAAGGCCCATTGAAGTTTTCAGAAATTTCTAGGTTAAAAACAGATTTAAATTTCAAATTAAAAACAAGGATTAGGGCTAATTGGCGTCAGGCGGGAAAACTCCCGCCAGGACCCGCATGTCGACAGGCATGTCGACAGGGCCCCTAGGGAGTCGACAGCCCTGTCGACAGGGGGTAGCCAGGCAAATCTGCCTGGCGCACCATTTTGGTTTGGGCTTGGTTGTGTGGCCTGGTTCTAGAGAATTCCGAAATCTGACGGGCCAAAACTATTCTAGGGTTAATCCTAGGGCTTAAAACACTCTAATTCCCTATAAATATACCCCTAATCCTACCCTAAAGCCTCATTAATCAATCTAGCAACTAAACTATGTCAAATTGAATCCTCAAATGGCCTCCACCTAAAAACCCTAGCCTCCACTTCCCTCAAAGTTTAATCCTATAAAGATATGATGATCATACAACCTTTTCTATGTTGTATGAATGCTTAATAACTTGCATACTTCATTAAGTTGCAAGTTTGATTTGCTAAGTTTGTGTTTTTGGGATTTTTGCAAAAGGGTTTTCTTATTTGAAGCTTTGTTTTGGGTTTTCAAAGGGCTTCTTCATCTTATTTGGTGGATTTGTGACTTGTTTATATTTGTAAGCCCTCTTACCTTCACTTTACAAACTCTAAAGTTATCATGTGATGAAAGTTGAGATTTGTACATGTTTCATAAGTTATGCATGCTTATGCGAGTTTACTATGCCATGTTCTACATGTTTAATGGATTATGTATGCTTATGCAAGTTCACCTTACCATGTTGTACATGTTTTATGGGTTATGCATGCTTATGCGAGTTCACCTTACCATGTTATGCAAGTTTTATGGGTTATGCATGCTTATGCGAGTTCACCTTACCATGTTATGCAAGTTTTATGGGTTATGCATGCTTATGCGAGTTCACCTTACCATGTTATGCAAGTTTTATGGGTTATGCATGTTTATGCAAGTTCACCTTACCATGTTATGCAAGTTTTATGGGTTATGCATGTTTATGCAAGTTCACCTTACCATGTTATGCAAGTTTTATGGGTTATGCATGTTTATGCGAGTTCACTATGACATGATTTGCAAGTCTAACATGTTATGCATCATTATTATGATATGTGAAGTTCATCATGTATGTTATGCCAAGTTACCTTTTATACCCTTATGCGTTATGACGAATATGTAAGCGATATAATGACGTTGGGGGGTTTGGGTAAACTTAAAAATACATGAAACTAAAAGATTGGGAATTTACCTATTAAGTTAGGTCTACCCCTTGGGAATTTACCTATTAAGTTAGGTCTACCCAAGTATATGTTAACTTGTAAATATGTTTTAAAGTGGACATGACATTAGATAACATGATATGGCCAACTCGAGGTTAGACCTAGTTGTGGTGTAAATCTTCCCAGGTAACCACAACGTGAGGTCTAATGTGGGTAGTTGGTCATGTTGCACCATAAGACCCGAGGTTAGACCTAGACGTGGTGTAAATCTTCCCAGGTAACCACGGATGTCTAATGTGAGAGGTTGGGTGCGTTAATTAATTAATGCCTCATGATTAGGGTTAAGTCATGGCCCACTAATACTTAACTAATAATGGGGATGCGAGGATTAGATGGGGTTAAGTGGTTACACTTAACTAATTTAATCCATGATTAGTGAGGGGTTAAAACCACACTTAACCCTCTTAGAAACCCTAGCAACGTGGTCTGTTCCAGCAGTAATCCCAGTTTGGTATCACCACAACCCTACAGCTAGGTTAGGGCGGGGCACGATTACTGGACGGATGTAAGCGACCAAAGCGACGGCTGAGTGGTACAGCGGTGCGGGTCCGGCGGGCTACGGACGTGCACGTAGTCCGATATTGGACAAACTCGAGGCACGGGTACCAGTAGGTTTAGACTGTGCATTATTGCTTAGGTGTCTGGGGTTGACACCCGAGGGCTTGATACACCCAAAGGTGGACCCAGCGCAGTCTGACTACATCCATGTGGGCTGTATGGACACCAACACTGGACGTGTTAGGTTTATAGGGAGCCGATCGACTAGACCGTTGGGCTGGACCTTATACTAAGGTCACTTCATGTTATTGGGCCAAAGTTTGGGCTAAGGGATCAAGATCTGTTTTGTGGGTTTGCTAGTACACTGTGGTGCAAAGTTTAATCTCATCTATGTGATGTCACCTTTATCTATTGCCAGTATGTTCATCTCAGTTTCCATCATGCTGTTAACTTTATTAGTTTATAGATTGATCGTAGTAGGGCTTACCAGTCTTTTTGACTGACCTGTTTTCTTTCGCTTCTTTTCTTCCGTTTCCCCCCCCCCCCCCACAGGTTCTCAGGGAGGGGCTACATCTGCTTAGTGGATCTTTGGCTTGCTTGTTGGATAGCTCATGTATGGATCTGAGCTAGCTGTGGCTTATCTTTTATTTCTGGGGATTAGTACTGATGTTTTACCATGTATTTTGTTATCACGTATCTAGACTTATGTTGTATTTTGGATCATGACCTTTTGATATTATGTACTTGACTATGTTGGTTTTCTGAGATGATGATGATGGGTTTTTATCTGCTACCGCTGCTTTATTTATATTTATTTTCATATATTCTGTCTTGCGATATCTCTGTGCATGTTTACCCTCATAATAACGCCCCTCCAAAGCTAGTACATTCTAAGGAGTGATCCTAGTGGAGGCGGGGTGTTACATTTGGTATCAGAGCCAGGTTAACAAGATTGAACAAAACTTTTGAAAAAAAAAAAAACCTTTTTGAAAAACTATTTTCAAAAACCTACTAAGTATTTTCCAAAATAAAGTCTAGATTATTTTAAGGCTAATCCCCAAAAAGCCATTAGCGTTATCCTTCGTTCCTTTGACCTAATCTTATCTTATCTTTCGTTTCAGTATGGCTGAAAATCTTGCCATCCCGGATGGAGTAAACGTACCACTCCGGTATAGGAGGCTTTTAGAAGCTAGGGCAGTAGCTGGCCCCGCAAACCCTACTCCCACTCCTCCTCCTGTGGTTGAGAATCCTCCCCCTAATGTCCCTCCTCCGGTAGTTCCTGCTCCTCCTCCTCCAGTTGCTGAGGCTCCTCTTCCCCCTCCTCCCCCTCAGCATCCTCAGGTTGAGTTCACGAAGGTTTGTAAAGACTTCAAGGCTATGGGAGGCAAGAATTTCCTAGGCACGGAATCTTTTGTTGAAGCTAGGAATTGGCTGAAAGATACGGAGGACTTGTTTGCTATTTTCGGGATTGATGACGAGAGGAAAATCTTATTAACAGTGTGGCTTTTGAAGGACGAAGCAGCCTATTGGTGGGAGGTCACCAATGGGACAAGGCCCGTCGAGACTTGGGCCGATTTGAGGACTAGATTTGTGGCCAAGTTTCTATCTACTGCTGAGGCGAATTTACAGATGGAGAAGTTCATTGCATTAAAGCAAGGTGATATGACTGTCAAGGAGTATGTGAACAGGTTTAATCAGCTGGCCCGTTTTGGTTTAGATATGGTAAACACCCCTGAGAAGAAGGCTCTCCGATTCGCTAGAGGGTTGAATGAGCCGCTGCAGGGCTTGGCGATGTCACATATTCCGCATGGAGCTACTTTCGAGAGTTTGGTCGATATGGCTCTACTTCAGGGTGATGGAAAGAAAGAGGTCAAGTCGAGTGATACTCAAGCAAAGAAAACGGATTCTCAGGGTAAAGGCAATCAAGGTGGTCAAAGCAATCAGGGGAATCAGAGCAAGAACAAGAAGGGGAACAACAATAAAGGCAAGGGAAAATGCAATTACTGTGGTGCGCCTGGACACTTTGCTAAGGATTGTAGGAAGAAGAAAAGGAAGCTTAGTGGTGGATGTTTCTCTTGTGGTGAGACTGGACACTTCAGCAAGGAATGTCCGAAGAAGAAAGGGCAGGCTGGACCTTCTAGAGGGCAAGTTCATGCTCTCAATACCGCTACAGTTCCCGATCGAGGTAGTGTTTCTGTCGAGAACCTTGTTTATATTTCCGATCTTCCAGTACGTACCTTGTTTGATTCTGGTGCATCACATAGCTTTATTTCATCTAATCTTGTCGATAGCTTGCACCTTAGTACTAGCTTAGTGGATGATCCCGTTTGTGTTTCGAATCCCATTGGGGGTTCTGCTCATCTATCTATGATATGTGAGGATCTGAGGATCTCTATACTTAGTGTAGAGTTCTTGTGTAGTGCGTATGTTCTTGGTTTCAGGGGATACGGATTGATCTTGGGCATGGATTGGCTGTCTAGATATGGAGCCATCCTGGATTGTGAGCATAGGGTTGTAAGGCTTGTGACTCGCCTGGGCAACACCTTAGAGATTTCATGCAATCCGAAGGATCCCGTCATGTTGTGCTATCTTGAATCTCTCGACTCGCCAGAGGAAACTCTTCAGTCTGTAAGAGTGGTCCGAGATTATCCAGATGTTTTTGAAGAAGTTAAGGGGTTGCCCCCTAAACGAGAGATTGATTTTCGCATTTATCTGGTGGATAATGCTAAGCCTGTTTCTTTGCCCGTTCGGCACATGGCTCCGCGTGAGAGACGGGAGCTCAGCAAGCAAATAAAGGAGTTGCTTGAGAAGAACTTCATCAGACGAAGTATATCCGAATGGGGAGCGCCTGTGGTATTTGCTACTAAGGCAGATGGTTCTCTTCGACTCTGTGTGGATTATAGAGAATTGAATAAGCTGACTAAGAAGAACAGACACCCGTTACCGAGGATTGATGATCTTTTCGACCAGCTCGTTGGAGCTTCTGTTTTCTCTCAGCTTGATCTTGCTACTGGATTTCATCAGCTCAGAGTGGCTGAAGATAGTATAGACAAGACTGCATTCAGAATTCCAGATGGATTCTTTGAATGGCTTGTTATGCCGTTCGGGTTGACGAATGCACCCGCATATTTCGTAGACTTGATGAGTAGGGTGTTTCGGGAGTTCTTGAACAAGTTTATCGTGGTCTTTGTGGATGATATTCTGGTCTTCTCCAAGGATGAAGAAGAGCACGCGAGGCATCTTGTAGAGGTGATGGATACGCTTAGAGCGCATCAATTAAAGGCCAAGTTCTCCAAGTGTCACTTTTGGAGAAGGGAAGTTAGATTCCTTGGGCATATCGTATCCAAGCAAGGCTTAGCGGTGGATCCCGCTAAGGTGGTTGCGGTTCAGGATTGGAAGACTCCAAGGAATGCAGCCGAAGTGAGAAGTTTTCTGGGTCTTGCAGGGTTTTACCGGAAGTTCATCAAGGACTTCGCGAAGATATCTGCTCCTCTCACTAAGTTGACGAAGAAGAACTTAGTCTTTGCTTGGGATATGGATTGTGAGCTTTCTTTTCAGAGACTCAAGAGAGCCCTTACCTCAGCACCAGTTCTAGCTTTACCCGATGGTGGTAAGATATTTACCGTGTACACTGATGCTTGTGGCACGGGATTGGGCGCCGTTCTGATGCAAGAAGGCAGAGTTATATGTTTTGGTGGGAGGCAACTTAAGGTGCATGAGAAGAATTACCCCACTCATGATCTAGAGCTGGCAGCGATTGTATATGCACTCAAGGCTTGGCGTCATTATCTTCTGGGAGAGAGATTTGAGCTGTATACTGATCATAAGTCTTTGAAGTATCTCTTTTCGCAGAAAGATCTGAACTTGAGGCAGCAGAGATGGATGGAATTCTTGGCTTCCTATGATTTTGATATAGCCTATACCCCTGGCAAGGGGAATGTTGTAGCAGATGCGTTGAGTAGGAAAAGGTTGACACTAAGTCCTCTATTTGTTGAGATGAAGAATTTAGAGTTCTTGGCAACCTTTGGTTTTTCCTTGACAGTTGAGTCGGAGACCGGTTCTTTGGCATCTCTAGAGCTCAGGCCTACCCTTCTAGATCATGTTGGGGCTTCGCAGAAGGAAGACCCTCATATAATTGGGATCATGGATAAGCTGATTCGAGGGGAGACATCTAGTCACCTTGCTCGATATTCTATAGATGATAAGGGTTGGCTGAGGAGAGACGGAAGGCTTTGTGTTCCGATGGTAGAAGATTTGGTGAGGAAAGTTCTTGATGAGGCACATCGCTCCAAGTTGACTATACATCCAGGCGGTGATAAGATGTATAAGGATATGAAGCGCATTTTCTTCTGGCCTGGAATGAAGAAAGATGTGGCAGAGTTTGTCTCCAGATGTGTTGTTTGTCAAAGAGTAAAAGCCGAGTCGAAGAAGCCCGGTGGGCTATTACATCCTCTAGAGGTCCCGCTATGGAAGTGGGAGAGCATTTCTATGGACTTTATTGATGGGCTTCCAAGGTCAAGGAGAGGGAATACGAGCATATGGGTCATTGTAGATAGGCTTACGAAGAGTGCTCATTTCATTCCGGTAAAGAGCAAAAGGACCGCATCTGGGCTAGCATCAGTATATCTTCGTGAGATAGTACGGCTACATGGAGTCCCTTCCAGCATAGTCAGTGACCGAGACCCCATCTTTACTAGTCAGTTCTGGAACAGTTTGCAGGAAGCTATGGGCACAAGGTTGAACCTGAGTACGGCCTATCACCCACAAACAGACGGCCAAACAGAAAGGGTGAATAGGGTACTTGAGGACTTGTTGAGGCTTTGCATTCTGGATTTTGGTGGTGCTTGGGAAGACCATCTTCCTCTTGTTGAGTTTGCATATAATAACAGTTATCAGGCGAGCATAGGGATGGCACCATTTGAGGCTTTATATGGGAGGTCGTGCAAGTCACCCACATGTTGGTGGGAGACTACCGATAAGCTTATACTTGGGCCTGATATGATTAGAGATACATCCGAGAAGGTCGAGTTGATTAGAAGACGGATGAAGGCGGCCCAAGACCGACAGAAGTCGTATGCTGATAGGCGAAGATCTGATTTGGAGTTTGATGTTGGGGACATGGTTTTCGTGAAGGTTTCTCCTTTGCGGAATGTGGTCCGATTTGGAGCTGTTGGGAAGTTAGCACCGAGATTTGTTGGACCCTTCCCTATCATAAAGAGAATTGGGAAGATGGCTTATAAAGTGCAATTGCCCGAGAAGCTGTCCGGAGTGCATAATGTCTTTCATGTCTCACATCTCCGAAAATGCCTACATGAGTCCGCTGAGGTGGTTGAACCTAGCATTCTTGAAGACGTGGAAGTGGAGAAAGAGGCAACTTTGAGGAGAGCTCCGATTCGTATCTTGGGGACAGAGACCAAGAAGCTTAGGAATCGTGAGGTCAGGTTGGTGAAGGTTCAATGGGGTGAAGCCGAAGAAGACGCAACTTGGGAAACCGAGGAGAAGATGCGTGGGCTTTATCCATTCCTTTTTGAGGGTACACTCTCAATCTCTTTTCTCTGTTTAATATATCTTTCTCTAGTTATCGTGCTAATCTTGTCATGAGAACCTTAGGTAGAAAACCCTTTGGATGAAACATGTGTTTGAGACATGTTATGTTTGATGGTTGCAAGTGGTTGCAAGTGTTTGCAAGTGGTTACTCGTGGATGCATGATACACATTAGGCACTAGATCGGCTCACACACTCCTCATATTGCATATGCATGAGTGTTTATGCTTACTCATGGATGGAAATTGTGTGTTATCACATGGATGCTGCATATGGGTGTATGTTATGTGCACACATGTAGATATTATACATTATGTTAGGGATTTGCATACATATGGATACATTTCACTAACATATTTTGCATTGATCCTTGCATTAGATAAGTACATATACACACACCTTTACATATGTTCATCCAGCATTTAGAATCTTTTAAGGACAATGATTGCTCGTGGATGATGCCTTGAGTAGATGGATGATTGGATGGTAGGATACGTTCTTCCTAACTTGAAGATTTCGGGGACGAAATCCTTAAAGGAGGGGAGAATGTAACAACCCGTATTTTCAATAACCTGTTATAACATGAATCGAGGCAGAATTTAATTTAAAAATCTGAATCAAGGGAAACGGGCTATGCCATTGCGTTCGTCTCGGAAAAATACGCGAAATAGAGTCCGAGTTTTCGAAAATCGGAGTCCGTATGACCCAGTTAAGGCCCATTGAAGTTTTCAGAAATTTCTAGGTTAAAAACAGATTTAAATTTCAAATTAAAAACAAGGATTAGGGCTAATTGGCGTCAGGCGGGAAAACTCCCGCCAGGACCCGCATGTCGACAGGCATGTCGACAGGGCCCCTAGGGAGTCGACAGCCCTGTCGACAGCCCTGTCGACAGGGGGTAGCCAGGCAAATCTGCCTGGCGCACCATTTTGGTTTGGGCTTGGTTGTGTGGCCTGGTTCTAGAGAATTCCGAAATCTGACGGGCCAAAACTATTCTAGGGTTAATCCTAGGGCTTAAAACACTCTAATTCCCTATAAATATACCCCTAATCCTACCCTAAAGCCTCATTAATCAATCTAGCAACTAAACTATGTCAAATTGAATCCTCAAATGGCCTCCACCTAAAAACCCTAGCCTCCACTTCCCTCAAAGTTTAATCCTATAAAGATATGATGATCATACAACCTTTTCTATGTTGTATGAATGCTTAATAACTTGCATACTTAATTAAGTTGCAAGTTTGATTTGCTAAGTTTGTGTTTTTGGGATTTTTGCAAAAGGGTTTTCTTATTTGAAGCTTTGTTTTGGGTTTTCAAAGGGCTTCTTCATCTTATTTGGTGGATTTGTGACTTGTTTATATTTGTAAGCCCTCTTACCTTCACTTTACAAACTCTAAAGTTATCATGTGATGAAAGTTGAGATTTGTACATGTTTCATAAGTTATGCATGCTTATGCGAGTTTACTATGCCATGTTCTACATGTTTAATGGATTATGTATGCTTATGCAAGTTCACCTTACCATGTTGTACATGTTTTATGGGTTATGCATGCTTATGCGAGTTCACCTTACCATGTTATGCAAGTTTTATGGGTTATGCATGCTTATGCGAGTTCACCTTACCATGTTATGCAAGTTTTATGGGTTATGCATGCTTATGCGAGTTCACCTTACCATGTTATGCAAGTTTTATGGGTTATGCATGTTTATGCAAGTTCACCTTACCATGTTATGCAAGTTTTATGGGTTATGCATGTTTATGCGAGTTCACTATGACATGATTTGCAAGTCTAACATGTTATGCATCATTATTATGATATGTGAAATTCATCATGTATGTTATGCCAAGTTACCTTTTATACCCTTATGCGTTATGACGAATATGTAAGCGATATAATGACGTTGGGGGGTTTGGGTAAACTTAAAAATACATGAAACTAAAAGATTGGGAATTTACCTATTAAGTTAGGTCTACCCCTTGGGAATTTACCTATTAAGTTAGGTCTACCCAAGTATATGTTAACTTGTAAATATGTTTTAAAGTGGACATGACATTAGATAACATGATATGGCCAACTCGAGGTTAGACCTAGTTGTGGTGTAAATCTTCCCAGGTAACCACAACGTGAGGTCTAATGTGGGTAGTTGGTCATGTTGCACCATAAGACCCGAGGTTAGACCTAGACGTGGTGTAAATCTTCCCAGGTAACCACGGATGTCTAATGTGAGAGGTTGGGTGCGTTAATTAATTAATGCCTCATGATTAGGGTTAAGTCATGGCCCACTAATACTTAACTAATAATGGGGATGCGAGGATTAGATGGGGTTAAGTGGTTACACTTAACTAATTTAATCCATGATTAGTGAGGGGTTAAAACCACACTTAACCCTCTTAGAAACCCTAGCAACGTGGTCTGTTCCAGCAGTAATCCCAGTTTGGTATCACCACAACCCTACAGCTAGGTTAGGGCGGGGCACGATTACTGGACGGATGTAAGCGACCAAAGCGACGGCTGAGTGGTACAGCGGTGCGGGTCCGGCGGGCTACGGACGTGCACGTAGTCCGATATTGGACAAACTCGAGGCACGGGTACCAGTAGGTTTAGACTGTGCATTATTGCTTAGGTGTCTGGGGTTGACACCCGAGGGCTTGATACACCCAAAGGTGGACCCAGCGCAGTCTGACTACATCCATGTGGGCCGTATGGACACCAACACTGGACGTGTTAGGTTTATAGGGAGCCGATCGACTAGACCGTTGGGCTGGACCTTATACTAAGGTCACTTCATGTTATTGGGCCAAAGTTTGGGCTAAGGGATCAAGATCTGTTTTGTGGGTTTGCTAGTACACTGTGGTGCAAAGTTTAATCTCATCTATGTGATGTCACCTTTATCTATTGCCAGTATGTTCATCTCAGTTTCCATCATGCTGTTAACTTTATTAGTTTATAGATTGATCGTAGTAGGGCTTACCAGTCTTTTTGACTGACCTGTTTTCTTTCGCTTCTTTTCTTCCGTTCCCCCCCCCCCCCACAGGTTCTCAGGGAGGGGCTACATCTGCTTAGTGGATCTTTGGCTTGCTTGTTGGATAGCTCATGTATGGATCTGAGCTAGCTGTGGCTTATCTTTTATTTCTGGGGATTAGTACTGATGTTTTACCATGTATTTTGTTATCACGTATCTAGACTTATGTTGTATTTTGGATCATGACCTTTTGATATTATGTACTTGACTATGTTGGTTTTCTGAGATGATGATGATGGGTTTTTATCTGCTACCGCTGCTTTATTTATATTTATTTTCATATATTCTGTCTTGCGATATCTCTGTGCATGTTTACCCTCATAATAACGCCCCTCCAAAGCTAGTACATTCTAAGGAGTGATCCTAGTGGAGGCGGGGTGTTACAAGGTTCCTTTAGCTTAAGGTAGAACCCTATACCTAAATATTTTCTAGGAGAGGGTTTTAATAAAAATTAGCAAACAAGCTAGGAGAGAGATTTAGGATGATTGCGGACTACTGCTATAGATGACAGGTGAGTGTTGGTAATTACTTAGATTTTGAAGTAATTAAAAAAATAGGGTTTTTAATAGTTGTAACTTTACTATTTTTCTTTCTATTTTAAGTTATTTTTCTATAAATTTATTCTCAATCTTTTTGTTTATAGTTGTTCAATTTTCTACACTTATTTATAATTTTTCTATAGTTGTTTATATCTTTTTTTAAATTATTAATAGGCCAATAAATGCTACTTTTAGAAAGTAATTTCAACCCGCTTTCTAACATGAAAAAATCACGTAATTCACGAATACGGATTAAAGGTTGACATAATGAATTTAAGAAAACAGTTGTAAAATTGGTAGATCTGTAATAAAAATAAATTGGACTGAAATATGCAAATCTTGGACATTTGCAAGTAAATTGTGACATGCTTGATAATCAAAAAAAAAAAAAAAGATGAAAAAGTTTATTATGTTATCAGAAGTTGTCTTGGAAAGTTAGAAAATCATAATAAAATAAATGAAAAGAATTAAACCTATTATGATATTATAAACTAGCCTTGATAAAAGTAGGGTACCATAAAGACTTAAGTCAAGGACTAAGGCAATGTGATCTGGACTCGGATTTTGGATTGGAACAATGAAAAAAACTTAGATCATGGGTCAAGTTTATATATTTAACCCAAACTAGGGATTGAATTTATAAATCAAACTCATATCAAAGACTGAATATGGAGTGAAACATAATAAGAATATTGTATGTTAGGGCTATTACCAGCTGCATTCCCATTCAGGTCAAGATTGATGACCTCAGATCTGGGATTGATATCGGAAAATGCTATGATGAAGTAGGTAAATAAATGGTCAAAAATTTAAGGTGATAGCTAGAGGGAACTGGCGATGACCGTGCATGCGGAATCGAAGATGCAAAATAATTCACTATTACGTCCATACGCTCAAATCATGCCTTTGTTGGAGGATCAACAGGTCGTGATTCATGTCGATATGGTTTCTCGACGGGCAGGTTCACAGTGGCATACTAGTATGCTAAGATGTGCAGAATACCAAACTAAGAGGTGGTAGATAGGAAAGATCGATCAATCTATAGTAATAAATTCAGCATAGATAATCAAACAATCAACTTAAACAAAGTCTTGTTATCTTAAAAATTATCTTTAGTTGCGCACGATCATATTTTCCTTATAGCACTAGAATTACTACTTAGTTTATTATCTTTAATTTGCTTTAACATGCTAGTAATTACCTTCACTCACCTGACTTTTTTCTGACTGCTCCTCTTTCTTCCTTTTCTCCCTCATTAAGCTCGTAAGATTGAGATTTATTAGTCCAGGCAACTTGGAGGTTCATTACTAGAGTTCTTATTTCATTTTAGATGTACCATTCTACTTTTTTATCTTCTTATTTTTTCATGGTTGTACTGATGTTTGTGAGGAGGATTATTTGGTTTCTTGATTTATTTGTCTTGATTTATTTTGTGAGACGTATCTATTGCCAATCTTGTTTCATCAAATACTGCCTCAAATACATCATTGATGCCTCCTCTTGGAAAGTTAGGAAATGAAAACATCTCAAAACATCGATAACTAAAGCAGAATCCTTTGCTAATCTTATTTCATCAAATACTGCCTCAAATCCATTTTTCCATTATGAGACAACATCATTAGCATCACCAATTTTCTTGGGTACTCCTCGTGTCAGATCTCCTCCTTAAACGACAGCTCGAGGAAAATCCCCAAATATCATAACATCAATGTTAGTTTTCTTTTACAAGTCTCCCCACAAATCATCTAAATATGTCTCCGTTATATCTACTAGAAAAATGCTTCCGGTTAGATTTAAAATACACGAGTATCCATGAATCAAGGAGATTCATTCATTCAGCAGGGTTGTACTCGCTCCTTTACGGTGCATCCAAAAAAATTGCTAGTTTCTAACATCATAATCATACTTAACACGACTTAAAAGAAAAATCAGCATCTTCATTCAAAAGTCGAGAACCACAACCATCGTTTGATGGTTCGGTATTGACCACTTTCAATGGATCAGTACCAGTCCCAAAACATTGATAGACAATGATTTTAGGCCTTTCATTGAGGTCTCAGCCTCTTTCTAACCATTTTCTTGTTTTTTCGCTCTTTATGTGCGCTCCGATGACGATGAGCTTTTAGATTTCAATTCAGAAGGAGTCAATTCCTTCATGCTTCTCCTACATTGATTCTTCAAATGGTTTGTAAATTCCCTCATTTTATAGCATGAATATAAGAGCTCACTACACCGAAAACGCTTTTAGCAGTGTTTGAAAAACGTTGTGATAAGATATTACAGCGTAGTCATAAAAACTGTATAGTAACATGCAGTCGTAGATCTGAAATATTCAACAGCCAAAGAAAACGCTGTTAAAATTTATGTTTTATAGCGTTTTACCTAAGTTGTTAATACTTTATGTACAACGTTTACTATATGTTGTCAAAAATGCACACATTTAGAGTTGATCTTTCAATAGCCCAATAAAATGTTGTTACTACTTTATAACATCAATTATTATGTGTTGTAAAAAAGTTAACATTAGTTTTATCAGCATTTCTGTAACGTTGTGACTAATATCTGCACAACAAATTATGTTGTCGTAACATGCACAAGCTTCACGAATGAAGAACTTACAACACGTTTAAAACACTCTGGTACTAATTTTATAGCATTCATATCATATTGAACCATTGGTACATTTGTAAACATCATTACCCTGAGCTGTAGTTTTATCATATTTCAACCGCCTCACACATGCAAATCAAACAAAAAAATATCATATAAAACACTAGTAATCACTTCCATTAGTTAAAGAACACGATACGTAAACATAATTTACATAGGTTCATAAACAAAAATGGCACTTATAAATTAAATTCGTACAACATTAGATAAAGCCACAGTACCCAAAAACAAGTTTGCACTAAATATTAGACAAAACGTATGATCAAAGCCTTTTCATGTACTTACTACACAATGCCAAAATAAACTTCAAAAGCTTGAAGAGCACATCATCTTATGCATTTTTGCATTGACATTCTTCACCTACCGACAATGACGATATTTAGCGGTTAGTGATCAAATATAAATTTAAAATAACATATTTAACTTGTAACTACTACGAAATAATACTACGTGCAAAATAAATAAACTGTTGCATCAAAGCTAACTTGGCATCTAATCTAAAATTAATTTTATGTTGAAATTTATTGCATTTTGGAACATATCTTTGCTTTTTAGAAACAATACGAGTTTCAAAATGTGGCAAGTGAGGCTATGGTGCAAAAGAAATGAGCATGTGCCAGTAGCTGCTAACGAGAAATAATTGATAATATCATTTGCTTTGTGTTTATTAAGATATATATATATATATATGTATGTATGTATATACTGATTTCCACTCTACATGCATTATAAATATGATGCAGCACTAGCGGTAATGAGGTATAAATATGATGCAAAATTCTGGAACATGTGATTTCAGTGCATCAAGCTTGCTGTTTGAAACAACAAGCTCGGGCTGGCAGTTTCAAACAGCAAGCCCGGGCTTGTAGAGCTTGTTGTTTCAAATAGCAAGCCCGGGCTTGCTATCTGAGACAGCAAGTTAGGGCTGGCTGTATTTTAGACTAAATAATTATTTCATAATTATATACCCCCACATACGCAGCTAATCAACCATAAATAATCATATACACATACTAGAACGAACACAACACACATTTATAAACTATTAAAAATTGGTTTTCACTTGCACCTAGTATATATATGTCCGTGCTTATTAATAAAATGGATAGGTGATATAGGCTATATACAAATCTATGCAGTTAAAGCCCTGCTAAAGCCCCGCAATATCCCCGTTATAGCCCGTAGCACCCTTCAACCGCTACGCTGTTTCGATTTAGTGCTGATGAACAGTAGATCCGCTTGTAGCCCCGCTATTTTCCGCTGCATCCGCTAAATCAATGCCTTTTACCATCCGCTTTAGCAATATTAATATATAAAGGTTGATTTAACTAATTCTCTCTTTAAAAAAATCAATAAAATTAGTGTAAAGAGCTAATTTTAAGGCATTAATTCCAATATATTCCGAAAATCTATTATAATCATCAAATCTAACGTATGTAACCACGATATTCTTAGATTCTACTATATATGATTAATTAATGTTAGTTTCTTCTACATATATAATGTGAAAATGATAATTAATTTCAAATACTTGGTTTCACATTTTATGAACATTTTTGCGTCTCCTCTATATCCCCGCTATTTCCTCGCTTAATCCCCGCTACACCTTTTTGCACCCCCACCGCTGTGGAACCGTTGAGCGCTTTAACTGCCCATACACAAATATATACTCACACACATGTACAACTAAAATAGTTAAGTCTACAATAGTATCCCAAAACACACTAAACAGACACAATAGTGTTTGTAAATACTTAAGAACACCGATAGGCAACCAAACAGACAAAACAATATCTCAAAACACACCAATGCAATGCTTAATAGCATGTAAAAACTAGAGAAGATAGGTCTAAATGATTGGTACCTAAGTCAGGTGAATGTAAACCTCTCACCAGAAAAATGCCTCTTCCCTCCTTACTCTTGAACGCACGTGGTTGAACATTCCTTCAGCTACAACTGCATGATTCACCAGTTTTATATAAAATACATATCGAAAAATTACCATAATTTTAATTTTAGTGTCAAAATTGTCCATATTTGGACATGTTAATTTCTAGCTGGGTCATTAGGAATCTCAGAACCTGGTATTTTATAAAGCCAACGTTAGTTCATTTTATACTTTCTGATGTCTCATCCAGATTTTAGAAAGTCTTACTTTAGATGTCTTTAGAATTAAATTACATTAGTAGATAAGTATTAAATTTGCAGTTATAGTTTTTGTCTTAAACATTTGGTAGTTATAAAAATTGGTAGCTAAAAACGTCATTATATTACATTCCAATTAAGTATTATTTTCTACAGAAACTAAAGCCATTGAAGTCGTGCTTTAGCTTTAAAACTAAAGCCACTGAGCAAAAGCTTCGATTTTAAACTGAAGCCACTTCAGTGCTTCATTTTGAAAACTAAAATCATTGAAGAAATGCTTTGGTTTTAATACAGAAGCCACCAAAGTGATACTTCGATTTTAAACTGAAGCCATGCCTCAGTTATAAAAAATGAAGCTACTGAAGAAAAGCTTCAGTTTGAAAACTGAAGCCATACATGTTTAAAACTGTAGTCTTGTTTAAGTTTTAAAATGAAAAGCTTTAGTTTTCAAACAGAAGTAGTGCACTTACTATTCTCAGGCATGTGACTTGGGATATGTGCATTCAATTACTTTTCAAAAGACGACGAAAACATTGTTTTCAATTTAAGTTAAAATCATATCCTATGTGGCTAGCAGAAAAATCATATCCCAGATGAAGGGATGGAAAAAATAGCGAGATACTATCTGAAGTTTATATCAAATGCTCTGATTTTTCCTGCTAAGTACCATGACAGAAATCCTAATCCAACAAAAGACCCTGCACAATTATGAAAAAAAAATCAATCATTTTGGCAGAACATGCACTTTACTTGTAGTTTATATAACTTTACTTGAAGATTGTCCTGTAGGAAAGCTCTTGGTGCCCTTCCTTGATGTCGCGTTTGTGCCCCTGACATATATATTACATTTGAAATAACGTTGTAATACGCCCATTTAACATATTGTAGTGAAATATTAGTCCACCGCTTATATTTGATGGTCTGATGGTGTAGTTTTTGTAAGAAGAATGGGACATTTGTTTTCAAAACAGAGAAGAAACTTGTTCTCAGAAGGGTTTGTTTTTTCTCATTCATCAAAATACATTATATTTATATGATTACAAAGTAAGGACTTATTTGTTATTCTAGAAACTGAAAAGTCAAGAGACAGCAGCAAGATAAATAGATAGTTCAACTATCTAGCTTATATTTCCAACAGCCCCCCTTAAGCTAGATTGTTGTGACACCAAGTTTCATCCTAAAATTTGTGAACACATCGCTTCTCAGGGCCTTTGTAAAGATGTCTGCAGCTTGTTCCTCAGTCTTACAGTAATTAACAGAAATTTCCTTTCTCCTGACCAGGTCCCAAATGAAGTGATATTTGCTTCGTATGTGCTTGCTTCTACCATGAAAAACAGGGTATTTGCTTAAGGTAATGGCAGAAATGTTGTCACAATAATTTATTGGACTACCTTTGAAGGGTTGTTTAAATTCTTCAAGCACTCATGCCATCCAGAAAGCTTGACATCCTGCACAAGCTAATGAAATGTACTCCGCTTCAGCTGTTGATATTGCAACAACCGATTGTTTTTTCGACATCCATGGTACAACAGCTGATCCAATGAAGAATACATTTCCAGAAGTGCTTTTGCTGTCATCATAATCTCCAGCCCAATCACTATCGCAAAATCCTATGATCTGAGTTTCATTTGCTCGTTGGTAGTAAATCCCACCCATGAGAGTTCCTCTTATATATCTTAGCACCCTTTTTGCTACATCCCAGTGAGACTTTTTTGGACAATCCATAAACCTGCTAATTAAACTAACTCCAAATGCAATATCAGGTCTTGTGGCAGTTAAATACATTAAATATCCAACGAGGCTCCTAAATAGTGTCGGATCAATATTTTTTGAATCATCGTTCTTACTCAGCTTTGTCCCAAGTGCAACAGGTGTATTTACAGGCTTAGCATCCTCCATTCTGAATTTTTTCATGAGATTTCTTGCATACTTTTGTTGAGAAAGAAATATGCCTTCATCATTTTGCTTTATTTCCAAACCAAGAAAGAAATGCAGCAGCCCTAAGTCAGTCATTTCAAATTCATGCATTATACTTTTCTTGAACTCTTCAACGTCCTTTGCATTGCTTCCCGTGATGATTATATCATCAACATATAAGGAGATAATCATGACATCACCTTTTGTGCTTTCTTTGATGTAAAGAGTGTGTTCAAATGGACATTTTTTTGAAGCCATTTTTGTTTAAATATTAATCAATGCGGCTGTACCAAGCTCGGGGTGCCTGTTTCAATCCGTATAACGCCTTTTTGAGCCGATAAACTTTATTTTCTTCTTTCTTTTTCATGAAAACAGGCGGCTGATCAACGTAGACCTCTTCTTGTAGAACACCATTCAGAAACGCTGATTTCACGTCCATTTGAAAAACATTCCAGTTATTCTTAGCCGCAAGTGCAAGAACTAATCAAATTGTTTCAAGACGTGCCACCGGGGCAAAAACATCTTGGTAATCAATACCATACTTCTGTTTATAGCCTTTCACAACCAAGCGTTCTTTGTGTTTTTCAATTTCATCTTGAGCATTTCATTTAGTTTTATAAATCCATTTAACTCCAATACGTTTCTTACCGGCTGGAAGCTCCACCAATTCCCATGTTTGATTTTTGTCAATTGAGTCAATTTCTTCTTTCATAGCCATCCTCAACTTTTCTTCTTTTTCAGCATCATCAAAGTTAATTGGATCACTATCCACAAATAAAGAAAAATCTAAAAATTCTTCTTCTAGCATTCTCCTTGTTTGATCATATATTTCTCCCAAACTTTTTGTTTTATGAGGTGGTGAAACTGAACTTGATGATTTGGTTGATCCCTGTGGCAACACTTTATCTTGATTGGGTTATGTTTCTTCTTCTGATGGCTACAGTAAAGTATTGTCATATACATGTGTGATACTTTCTTTTTCTGTTTTCCAATCCCATGCCGCTTTCTCATCAAATATTACATCTCGGCTAATAATATTCTTTTTACTGATCGGATTGAATAACTTACATGCTTTTTGATTCTCACTGTAGCCAACAAAAAATGCATTTTTCAAATTTGTCATCAAGCTTGCCTTGCTTTTCTTTCGGTACATGAGAATAGCGTATGCTTCCAAAAACTCTAAGATGAGAGACACAAGGCTTATGGCGACTCCAATCCTCTTTTGGGGATTTTCCTTCCACTCCTTTAGTAGCAGCACGATTTAAAACATAGCACGCGGATGCAGCAGCTTCAACCCAGAAAAATTGCGGTAGTTTTTCAGTCTTCAACATGCTGCGCACTAGTTCCATAATAATACAGTTCTTCATTCCGCCACCCCATTTTGTTGGGGACTATAGCCAAAAGTAAGTTGATGTTTAATACCATTTTCTTTCAATAAAGCTTCAAATTCTCCTTTCATGTACTCACCTCCTTGATCTAAACGTAAGGCCTTCAATTGATAACCACTTTGTTTTTCAACAAGTGCTTCGAAGTTTTTAAAGACCGCAAAAACTTCAGATTTTTGTTTAAGAAAATATATTCATATTTTCCTACTATAATCATCAATGAACGTGAGAAAAAATCTATTACCTCCAAGAGAATTTACACACATAGGACCACATAAATCAGAATGCACCAACTCTAATGGTAGAGTCGCC
Source organism: Allium sativum (assembly GCA_030737875.1). Classification (NCBI taxonomy): domain Eukaryota; kingdom Viridiplantae; phylum Streptophyta; class Magnoliopsida; order Asparagales; family Amaryllidaceae; genus Allium; species Allium sativum. Next base: position 615,852,486 of record CM060926.1, read on the forward strand.
CTCGTAGCCAGTCCACTTGGAAAAGAATCTCGATTGTGTTTCCCAAATACACAGCTTTCACACACTTGATCTTGTCACTGAATATATGGAATGCCTATGACCATATGCTATTGGCAGGTCTTTGCCAATGTGCTAAAACTCAAGTGATTGTAACGAAGATGCCATAACCATGCTTTGTAGCTGATAATGCTTGAAAAACAATTAAGAATAGTGTCATTCGACTTCAGAGGAAACATCTTGTTTGTTGTCATTTTTATTCGTGCAATAAGAGTATGACTCTTATCTCCTATTTCACATTGCTCATCCTTGAAGATCACATTATGTCCTTTTTCAAAAGCTGTCCAACGCTTAAAAGACTGTGTTTCAGACCTAGAACATAATAAACATCACAAACAAAATTTATCCCATGTTTAGTTTGGATTGGGATATCACCACATCCTTGTACCAAGTGCTGTTTGTCATCCCCTGTTCTTACATCACGCTTGACAGATTCATCAAGATTAATAAGCATGGTTTTGTTTCCAGTCATGTGGTGGCTGCACCCACTGTCTATGTGTAACAACCCGGAAAATCAGAACCAATTTAAAAATTTTATTTTGCCTGTTTTAATGAATTTTGAATATTTAAAATGGTTTATTTTAAATAATAACAACTAGAAATTTATTCTGAATAGAATTAGAACGTATACATTTATTTAAATAGAAATTAGAATATAAATATTTATTTTAATTATAAAAGGAATTGAAAATGGTGCGGTAGTTTGAAAATTCTATTTCAAATTTCAAATGAATTTGTAGGATTCAAAATAAACCGGATTTTAGTGAAACCAAAAATATTTGAATCTATTTGAAAATATCTTTCCAACAAATCTGAAAAATTAAAATTTCGTAGCGGGAATAAAAAGTTATGTCCAGTTGAAAATTCAGAATAGTCGCTATGGAAATATAGCCCTTAAAAATAGAGATTTTGCAAACGACCTCCGTTTTCGACAAAACCACTTTTGTTGGATCTGGAATGTCAAATTATTGCTTGATTCCAAAATTCATAAATTTTGGAATCAATATGTGAGCGTGGTGGATTTAAACGAGTATGGTCATTTTAGTTTGAATTTAATCAACTGAAAAGTGACCGTTTTTCAAATGGTCTCCAAATTCGACGAAATTAGTTTTTTTAGGACTGTATAGTCAAAACATAACCAGATTTATTTTTATGGAATTTTTGGGGTCCGTAAAAATGTACTTTTAAATTGAATATACTGAACTATTTTAATTTAAATGAAAACTGATCGAAACAATCGAATTAGCATTCTGGACATATCCCATTGTGTTCGGAATGAGGGTATTACGCTAGGGACGACAGTCGTTGGGTTTCGTTTGGAGTTCGAATGGAAAGTCAACTTTTTAGAGAATTAAAGGAGAAAATAATAATAATAAAATATAAAACTTTTTATACTAAACCCCCCTTACTTTTCTCCAACCAGAAAGAAATTTGAGCCCCAAATTAAAAAAATGGAGGCCTCCATTGACTGCGCTCGTCGTTCTTCCACCTATCGCTGCCACCGATAGCCGCCGCCAACCTTCACCCCCCTCTCTCCGTCGCTACTCCGATCTCCTCTTCCTCCATTCGAGGAAACAACGTCCAACCCCCCTTTCTCCACCTGAAACTGCCGATACCCACGCCCGAACACCCAGACTCGCACCCCACCTCAGAACCGCCGGCCACCCACATGCGACGCCCCCAGCAGACCCGCGCCCTCCTCCCTCTTCGTCCAATTAACAGTAAGTCTTTCCATTTAGTTAATTTTTTTTATATGTAGTTAGCAATATGAAGATCTGATTTCTATACATGTAAAGATATGATAAAAATTAGATTTTTCATATATATAAGGTATGAAAAGAAAATTTAGATTTTTATAAATATATAAATGGTTAACAAAAATTTGATTTTTAATTACTTGAAGCATTAAGAAAAATATGATTTTTATCAATATGAAGTAGAATTAAAAATTGGATTTTTAGTGTTCGAAGAGCATCATAAAAATATGATCTTTTATATGTACGTAACAATTTAAAGATTTGATTTTTAAAGTGATAAAGATTTGATTTTTAAAGTGGTAAAATTGATTTTTAACATAAAGATGTGATTTTTATTTATATGACTAACATATAAAAATGAGATTTTTATTATTATTAAGTTAGCAAAATAAAAATATGATTTCTAACGCATTAAAATCTGATTTTTAATTTATTTAGCAATGTTAAAAATGTGATGTTTACATGTATGACGTTGGGATAAAAATGGGATTTTTAATATAAATTTCGTAAAATAAAATTGCTTTGGAATCAAAACATTGAATCTGAATGACAAGAAAGAATGGAGGGGTGGAACCCAAAGGTGAGAACTTCTCACTTTAATTTATTTTCTAGTTAAAAATATATACTAGGATGCAGACGGTGCTTAGCAGCACCCGACACCGTCGTCCACAGACCATGGACGACTTGTCTGATTTAATTGTGTTGCAGAAATTGATTGTGATTGTATTGTGAAACGGTAAATAAAATATTCATGTGTCGAATAAATATTTTAATAGTTAAAAATATAATTTTTAACGTGTATATGAATATAATAAATATTCATTTACAAATCAGACGATTGTTTATGTACACACATTTTACTGATATTGATTGGGACGATATATTTTATACGTCGCCCAGCTGCACAAATAATAATCAGTATTTGTTGTTTGAAACCCCACACGGGTATTGGGATGATATTTGACGTACACTAATCCAAATTGTTTGGCCGTATGTCGATCGATTGGTTGACAGGTTGTGTAAGCGTTAGTTATTTATACTTAATGCTTGTACTGTGTAGAATGCACTCTGGATGATGGTTGACTGTTTATCATTATTGTTATGCACATGTGTTGTATGAAATCTATATAAATAACATTATATGGTAATTGACTGTGTCTGATTCCAATTCAGAACGAACGAATATTTTAAAATAACGAATATTTTAAAATAATATTCAATAAAAGATCAAAATATGATTTTGATGTCCGATTTGGGATGGAAACAAATATATTTAAATATATAAAGCCGTGCTGATTAGATAAACGCCATTTTGATATGAACGATATTTATATCGAATTTATTCATTCTTATAATGAATATCGAAAAGGAAAGGTGGAACAACCCGGAAAATCAAACCCAATTTAAAAATTTTATTTTAGCAATTTTAATGAATTTTGAATATTTAAAATGATTTATTTTAAATAATAACGACAAGAAATTTATTTCGAATAGAATTAGAACGTATATATTTATTAAAATTGAAGTTAGAATATAAATATTTATTTTAATTATAAATGGAATTGAAAATGGCGCGGTAGTTTGAAAATTTGATTTCCAATTTCAAGTGAATGTACAAGATTCAAAATAAACCGATTTTAGTGAAACCAGAAATATTTGAATCTGTTCGAAAATATCTTTCTAACGAATAAAAAAAAATGAAATTTCATAGCGGGAATCAAAAGTTATGGCCAGTTGAATATTCAGAATAGTCGCTATGGAATAAATATAGCCCTTGAAAAAAGCCGTTTTGTAAACGACCTCCGTTTCGACGAAACCACTTCTGTTGGATTCGAAATGTCAAGTTATTGCTAGATTCCAATTTTCATAATTTTTGGGATCAATATGTGAGCGTGACAAAGTTAAACGTGTTTTGATAGTTTCAGTCAAATTGGATCGACCAGAAAATGACCATTTTTTTCAAATGCTCTCTAAGTTCGACAAAATCAGTTTTGTTGGAACCGTATCATCCAGACATAGCTAAATTTATTTTTCTGAAATTTTTAGAATCAGTATGTGGCCCCGGCAGATAAAAATGTACGTTCAAATATAATATTGAATGTTTTATATTTTAATTTGAAGAATAACTGGCCGAAACAGTCGAATGAGCTTATGAAACATATTCCATTGTGTTCAGAATGGGGGTATTTAGCTAGGGGCAATAATCGTTGGGTTTGAATTGGAGTTCGTATGGACTGAGGGGTATTTTCAGATTTAAAATAAATTAAAAAATTAAATATATTATTGGCCAATCACCTTCCTTCTCCCATTTCCGCGTTGACCAGACAAAACCCGACAATCCCTTTCAATGAATGACGATAAAGCTCTCCACCTTCTCTCCTCCCTAACTCAAAATCCTCGCAATAAAATTCGAAGGTGTAGTTGAAATTTTTGTAGATCTCAACGTCCTCTAAAAATCTGTACCAGATTCGCCATATATCATTGCGTATATATGGAGAGTCGAGGCCACGAAGTCTGGTGCTTCAACTCGTAGCCGAGGCCAACTCCGGCCACCGAGCTGGGCCCCGCCACCTGCCGCCGACGCACCTCACCTTCCTCTTCGACGTGCAATAACCCGATCGACCCCTAGCATCGCGGATTGAAAGATAAATGCAAACCTAGTTTAGAACCAACTGAAAAGGTATATGGGTTTGTTTATTTTAAACTGATTTCGACAATTAAAAGCACTGCAATCGTATAAAAATCATATCTTTTTCGTTTGTGGTCGAAATCCAGTGAAATAAGAGACACCGGGACCGTGACGACGTCTTCTACATTCTAGAAGAGACCGGGGAATTTTTATAGCTCGCTACAATTTTAGGCGAAGCCGAAAGCAAAGTGAGAACTTCACACTTTAAATTTAATTTCTAGTTAAAAATATATACTAGGATGCAGAAGGTGCTTAACAGCACCTGACACCGTCGTCCACAGACCATGGACGACTTGTTTGATTATGATGTGTTGTGAAGTTTGTTTGTGATTTTGATGTGAAATGGATAATAAAACATTCATGTGTGAAAATAAAATATTTTATCATTAAAAAATATATAATTTTTAATGTGTATATGAATAAAATAAATATTCAGAATAAAATAAATATTCATTTACAAACCGGACGGTTTGTTTATGTACACTGATTTGACTGATATGGATTGGGACGATAAATTTTACGCATCGCCCAACTGCACAAATAATTATCAGTATTTGTTGTTTGAAAACCCCACACGGGTATTGGGATTATATTTTACATACACTGATCCCAATAATTAGTGGTATGTCAATCGATGAGTTGACAGCCTATATAAGCGTTATTTATTTATTTTAATGCTTATACAGTTATAGAATGCACTCTGGATGATGTTTGAATTTTTAATGATTGCTTATCATTATTGTTGTATATATATGATGTTGAAATCCATATAAATAAAATTATATGGTAATTGATTGAGTCTGATTCCTGTTTAGAATTAACGAATATTTTAAAATAATATTCAATGAATATTGAAATGTGAAGCCGTGTTAAGTAGTTAAACGCCATTTTAGCACAAACGGGAATTTGGTCGATTTTATTCATTTTATAATGAATATCGAAAAGTGATTTCAAAATATGGTATTTTGAAAATATTATCATTTTAATATTGAAATGATATGGAATATTCAATTTGGATTTGAATTTGAAAATAAAATTGAAATCGATTTGAAATGAATTTAAAACAAATATATATGGAATATTCAACTTTCATTTGAATTTGAAAATAGAATTGAAATCGATTTGAATAGAAATTGTTTTGAAATGAATTTAAATAGAATTGAAATTGTTTTTAATTGAATTTAAAACGAATCGATTTGAATTGAAATCGTTTTGAAATGAACTTAAAACGAATTTATAAGGGAAAATTCAATTTTGATTTGAATTCGAAATGGAAGTGGAAATCATTTTTGAAACGAATTTAAAACGATTTATAAAATTCGTTTTAAATGGAAATCGACGAAATGTATAATATATATATTATAATGGCCTTAATGGAACGCCCCGCGCAGCGGTAGTTCGTGAATTTCGACCATTAACTTCAAATGAACGTCACGGGAGATCCGGCCGCCGGATTCTCCTAAAACCGGAACCATTGGGTTCGTATCGAAAAGAGCTTTCCAATGAATACAAGAGATTTGAAATCTAACGGTTAGATTTGGGGATATGTCCAAATCAATTTCACAAAAGGTCGTTATGGATGAAGTTTGGTGGCCGTAATTGGAAACCGACTGTACGGGCGATAATAAAAATATTAGAAATATGAAAAAATTATGTAAATTCATAATAAATGATTTGAAAAGATTTTGGATGAAAAATTCCAGTTTTGAAAAGATAAAAATATATTTTTATCGAAATGAACTAGTTATTAACTAGAAAAATAATTTATTCATTTTTAGAAATAAATAAATTGGATTTGAAATGGTTTTTAAAATAACCAAAATTTCCAATAGGCAAATTAGAATGGATTTGAATCGAAATTATCTTTGGAATATTTCGATATTGGATTTCGTGATTATACGGACATTGTGGAGGAATTTGGAAGATATATATATATGTATGTATGTATGTATGTATGTATATATATATCGTTATTCAAATACGATATCCGTTGGTTTCAGAATTTGATGTTGAATATAAGCCAATATATTTCCTATTCAGAGCCTTGTATCTGATATCAAATTGGATTTTGGGTTTGTCGTGAATGGTGTCTTCATTAACACTATTCTTAAACCCAATTGAGAAAAGAATAAATCTTTTTAATTAAGATTTAGTGAAGTTTCCCAATTAATTAATATTTAATTGGAATGGAATAAAAGAATTGGATTTTTGGGTTTATCGTGAACAGTGTTTTAAATAACACTTGTTCTTTAACCTAATTAACAGTGAAGAATATGACTGCAATTTATAATCTTTTAAATAAGATTTATGAAATTTTCCAAAGTAAAGATTTCCAATTTAATATATTAAATTGGAATTGAATGGAATTCGATTTGGTAATAATCGAAGTGAGCTTCTGTTGAGGAAGGCTGTTAATACATATGGAATTTAAAAGGCTTTGTCATTATTCCATTTATATTATTAGTCGAATACGGAAATTGATATCGATTATATATTGATTTGTTTTTCCATGAAGATTCCATAATTAATGGAATGTGATTTTGGGTTTATCGTGAACTGTGTTTTAAATGACATTGGTTCTTTAACCCAGTTAAAAACAGGGTATGATTTCCCATGTTATATAATCATTAATATTGATTTTTGGGAAGATTAAAACTAAATGGAGTATTAATGAATCTTAGATTAGATTGAAAAGTAATGTGATAATTAAAATTATCAATTCAAGAAAATGATCAAAAATGGTGTACCACCAGTTTTACTCCAGGCGATAGCTAAATCTTTAATTAGATTTGAACGTGAAATGGTAATTAATATTTACCGATAACACCGTGGTGTTAGATATGGAGTATTACCAGTTTTGCTCCACGAGATGAATAGGTTGGGATTGGGAAATAAAATAAATGATTACTTCGGTGTAGTTCGTTAATCCCGACTAGTTTTGAAAACCTTAATATGATTTGATATCCAAAGGAAGATTAAAGAATAAATTTAAAGAATTTGTCTTTGATAAAATTAATGGGAACCTTTCCCAAAGGAAAAGAATATTTTAATAAAATAATATTACGGATTGGAATGAGGCGTATGATGTGTTGTTATAGCACTTGATTATAAGATACGCGAGTTATTCGGAAAGGCCGGGTTTATCTCATTCTGAATAACTGGTTCGACGTTAAGTCGAAGAGATTGAAGACGGTGCAAGACTGACGATCTTCACATCGAATGGATGTGTTGCTATTGATGCTCATGATTGGAGTAGCTACCTTGAAAGGGCTAAAGTGGTAGCCGTCCGGACGTACTTATTGATTGTATGGATATGCGAGGGCCTCTCTCCTGTATTGGACATACGGGAGGAGGAATAAGGTGCATCTAGTTTCATTCAGACCTAGAACGGACTTGTAAATGGATGGTGTGTCTGACATTGGATTTTATTCTGTGCTGATTGATCTCTATTAAATATACATCTGCCTGGTGAAGGGGAATTTATTCATTAATAGTGATCTTATAAGCTCTTGAATCTGAAATATGCTAAGTATGGGCAAGGAGTTATTGGTGTGCCCCAATCTGATAACATGGCCAGGTATACTTTTTATTACATACTTTTTGATTTCATACCACTAGTTACAATCATTCATTAATTACTATTATCATGTATTTTGATTAAATTAATTATATGTTTGTTTTATAAGGTGTACTTGGAGCAGATAATATTAAAAGAAACACATTTGTAATTTTGTTTGTATTGTTAAAATACTTAACTCTTCTACAGCCAGATTAAAAGATGACTTATATTTGTGTTATACTTCTCCACGACTTATATTGAATAATAAGAATATACACATATGCATATAAAGTTTTACTTAAACTTTGTTATGTGAAACAAAGTGATAGCACAAGAATACATTCCTCTATATATATGTATACAATATTACATATACGACAACATAGTGTTGTAAGTTCCAAAAAAAAAAAAAAAAAAAAAATCAGATAAGGTTGTCGCAAGCATATGCTGTCTTAAACTTAAAGGGAAAAAAAAGGTTATTTTCATGACGAGGTTCAATTCATTGATTTGAGTACAATTTATACTGATTTTTTGTATTTGAAACGACATGCAGATTTTCCTTACAACTTACTAATTGGTCATGGTTTTGTATGTGCTAAAAGATCATGGTCAGTGATGATATTCTATATTATACTTTGTTTTTTCTCTGAGTATCTATGTTAATATGGTCATTCTAAGATGTAATACACGTCCAAGCTGTCGATTTTAGCATGCAAATTTTCCTTCGTATTTAATTTCCAAGGTAACTAGGTTAGTTTGTCCTGAGATTCTGTCATGCACTTTGCATGACGTCAGTCAATTTAGGTAGAATTTAGTCTAAATCTTCTTCTTTTTCACATGAGTAACTGTCCTTCGTATTCTTGGATCCGCATATGTGGCCTCTATGGAATTATTTCACATAAATAATAGTATATCCATTTAATTTCAACCTAATTACAAGGATGTAATTTTATACTTTATACACATGATTTTTTGCTATGTTGTCTACCAATGATTGAAACTTTAGCAGAATGCAAAAGTATTTTTATTCTAAAGATCTCTGTTACTTATTTAATCAAATGATAGTGGAATATGCTTTTTCCGACGACCCAGTTTTTGGAAGTTACCCTTGCCTTAATTTAAAGTGGGATACTTGACAGCACCACCTACAGACAACCCAATTGTCCCTCATACTGGTTGGGAAATATCACAATTTGTATTGAATCACGAAGGTTTTCTGCAGGTTGAACTTAATTTATTTTACTTGGAAAATTATCGCATTTACTCCTAACTAGTGTTTATTCTGAATTTGAATTCAAAGTGGAGAGCAAGAGTAGATATTGGAATCATACAACAATTACTTTATTCTATATAGTAGTACGTTGTACGGTAAAGAAGGATGTAAAGTTGTTATTAAGAAAAGGCAGTAAACTCTTACTCCCTCTTTTCTAACAGAGCTGGCCTTTTTTCTTATTATCCTATATGTTGCAGCGCTTATATTGAGTTTCCTGGCCATCCTACTTACGAAAGATGACTATAAATGAGCCGGAGAAGATGGTACATTATTTAATCCTTTTGTTCTTCAACATAAATAGTTCATATTTTGCAACAGTGTGATAATGTATTTATATCATCTAAGATGAGTAACAATATATATTTTGATAAACAATGTTAACATAAATAGTTCATATTTTGCAGTAGTGTGATAATGTATTTGTAATATCTTAGATGAGTGGCAATGTATATTTTGGTAAACATTTAGTTTTGTTTCATATCTTTAAATCATTCACCATAAATCCAAGTCTGGTAGCACTTACTAAATTAAACCAACTTTGCTTTTTTTAATCATGACACATTGTTATTCCATCCTTCATCCGCGAGTGTGATGCCACATCCAAACAACTAAAGACACCTTCATTCATGCAACTTTAACCAACAACGTCACTTCAGGTTGGAACGGTGGTGAGACGGTTACTGTGGTCGGGCAGAAAACGGCAGTGTAGAGCGAGGCACAATTGGTCGTCGAATTTGGTGAGGAGAGTGCTTCTATGAAGTGGGAGGTGCTGATATGGTTGCTGGAGCGGAACAATAGGGTCTGTTGTGGCTGCAGGGTGCTCGGACGGACGGTGAGGGAGGAAGCTATAACGAGGGAGGAAGGACTGCGAGGGGCTAAAGGATTGGGACTTGAGGATGGGGCATGAAGTGCAGAATATGGAGTTGTAACAATCAATTGACGTGAAGCAGACAAATATTCTCGGATAGATAAAAGCTCTCATATTCGATTAACCTGGCATGTAAACGCTCTGACGTTCTTGGATAAAATGTTCATTGTTAAACATTGAATGGATGGAGTTCATAGTTATATAGCATATAAAAAATTTTACAAGTAAATGTCTTTAACCTGTCTTCATTTTTTTACTATCTGCCAAGCATATTATTCCTTAGTTTTAATAGTTTTCAGAATTGAAATGATGTTATCCACATTAGTTTGTCTTCTCATGTTCTGGAGGCTATTAAAATAACAGGCCTCAAAACTTATAGAGTTTAGTTGTGTTGTCTGATGTAAGCAGTTTCAATTGGCAAGCAATTGCATGTCTTTTCTTAAATCCGCTTAAGAAGTCTGATTATATGTCTAGTTCTATTTTGCTGTAATACAACATGAGATGATGGATTAGTTGTTTTGCTTACTCTGGATGCAAATATATATTACTTGCTATCATTTCTAAACTGTAGATCGACTTATTTATTTTCAGCTTTGGTCACATTTAGCAATAGGCACTGGTAAGAATAACAACGGTCGTTCATCTTCATCTGATCAGTATTTAAATAAATTTAAATCATAAAAATGTAAACGAAAGGATAGTGCAGGCTCATATGGTTGCGATTTCAACGTTCTTTATTCTGACACTTTTCGCACACAAGGAGATCATCACCTGTTAAATTCAGCCAATCGAACATCGTTCATGTGGACGTGAGAAACATGTCAGCTCAGGATTATGCTATAAAAGGTGCAAAACGATGGCATGAAGCTTTAATTCACACCTCTCATGAATCACCTCAAAGTTTTAAAGGGGAAGAAGTGTACAAGTACAAAACCATCCTTGCGGGATTTGCAGCAAAACTCTCCATTTACTAACTAAAATCCCTTTAAAAACTCGATGGATTTCTCTGTGCCTATCCTGATGATTTTTCGATCAACCTCTACACTGTTCACGCTTTACAGTTTCTTGGTCGAATCCAAACAAAATCATATTTCTTTTGTTATTTAACGGTATTTATATCATTTGGATGCATATTTCATGTTCAACTTAATTTGATCAACAAATTCTACCTGATTTGGGATACTTAGATATATTATTTATATTACATCTAATTTCCACTGTTGGTATGCAAAGACTATTTATATATTATTTGATTTGATCGTTTGGTATACGATATTAACATATTGATTTTGCATAATATAGAATTACCTTCTGTGTGAAAAAACCATCTATATTTAATTTATATCTCATACAAAAGATGCTATTAAGTTAAAACCAGACAATTAAGTCAAATCAAAATGCCATGACAGTATCATTTTTGATATTTTCACTGTATTTACTGGCAAAAATGTTGATCATGTTGTCTGTTGAAAGTGTTGTTAGTGATAATCTGCTTCAATTGACACGATACACAAAGTATAATGCTGATGCAACTATGCTTAAGCTGAAGAATACAAGAATCTATTAGGATTATCTCGCATGTTGTTAAGGTAGGAATGATGGTTTAAATAAGTAGTTCCATATCACGAAATAAATTGATGGGGCGGAGTACAAATATGAGTTGATAGACACGTAATATCAGGGATTTCTTTTGCTACAAGTTCTGCCGTAAAGTAACAATCTAAAATTAAACAGACGCGATTTGTCAGTAAGAAGATCGCACTGAGCTTGCGACCTCGGTAGAGAACAATACCTAGGTATGGCAAGGGAAGCAACCTAAAAACCGAAGAGGGTTCATATACAAGCAACCCTCTCCTGAGTCATAGTCTTGGAAGGGACGAAGCAACTTTTTGACGAGTTGATGAGTTGGCGAGAACACCTCCAGTACTGATTAATTAAAATCAAGGAGTTGACGAATGGATCGTCGGTTCCCATTAGAGAAAATAACGATGTCATTCGCAAAAGACAAGAAAAAAACATCGGGCAACCAAGATGAATGCCCAAACGATGGATTTGATCCGTAATCATGAGTGAATGCACTCCACGATTTAGACTGTTTTCATTAATGTGACTCAATATGAAACTAGGTATTTTATTTAATAAATAAAAAGCAAAAAAGAATTTATCTTTAAAATAATAATTATAAAAAACACGGGTAAGAATTTTTTATTATTAATTTTTTTATTTATATAATGTAAAAATTAAGAATGTTAAATCTCTCAATGATATGTTAAATTTTGTTCTTATTAAATATGTGATTCAAAATCCATATAAGGAGAGGAATGTACAGAAACCCCACTTCAAGCATTTGAATGTGTTGGATTGTCCATCCTATATTAAGAATTAAGAATGTTATCCCTAACATATCAGATATGAATATCGACACGATTTACAGAGTTGGCTCAAAAAGACATTTCATAAGATCAGCAAAGTACTCATGCTTTTATAAAACTAACTGGCATAATGAACCACTCATAAGATGCGTTGAAAATAATAAAAGAGGTCTTTTTAATAATATCCATAGGTACCTTTGATTGTTGAAATTTGATAACAAGATCAAATTGGAAGATAAACTATATGCTTTTTGGAGTGGGTCAAATAATTATATAGAATAGCTGATATCTATTTAACTTTTTATGATTGATGCATCAACTCAAAAATTCATTCGCTTACGAAAGAACAAGCTAGGTACTTCACACTTGTCTATGAACTAAATGTAAAAGAATACAATCTTAGCTACTAATTTATTGTCATTTGACACAACTATTAGATGAAATTATTTTAAAAGAAAATATTTTTTTTAAATCTAATATATTGTCATTTGACACAACATATTAGGTGAAATTATTTTAAAAGATTTTTTTTTTTTAAAAAAAAATCTAATTTATTGGTATTACTACTGACAAATTCAATATATTGTCATTACTACTGACAAATTCTATTCAATATATTCCCTTAGTTGCTTGGACGAAATGTCTACTGCTTTGTGATTTTGTAGGCCAAAAAGGACTAATTTTGTTCCATAAAATGATGTACAAAAACATTAAAGATATCCATTTTAAGGCAACGCTGGTTTTCTCCCAGCCAAAAACGTTATTTATTGCTAGCGGCATTTCGGATGACGCACGCTACGTCATTTAAGAAGCCGCTCAAATCATACATATTTTTAAATCTGAGCGGCATTCCAAAAACCGCTCGTTGCATCATTCGAAATGCTGCTATGTTTTTGTTGATGTGACTGAAACCAGTCTACAGTCATAATTAACTTTAAAACTAAGTTAAATGTGTTATAAGTTTTTAAAAGGTGCCCTAATGGAAAAAAAAAAAAATTCAATTTAAAATGTTATTTTTGGCAAATAAGACAGTCAAGAACTTCGCTGCTCTATAAATTAAACAAAAATATCACCCACATATCGCTCAAGGAAGCCATGAGCATCCTTTCCCAAGCTCTTTTTTCCATCTTCGTTTCAACCATCCTCTACTTTATTGTTTTCATCAATAGGAAGCGCAAGTTACCACCAGGCCCTTTTGCTTTCCCAATCCTCGGTAACCTCTACTGGCTCAAACACTCCCTCTCATCCCTAGAACCGCTTCTCAGTAACCTCTTCAAAACTTACGGACCAATCGTAACCCTACACATCGGCTCTCGTCCCGCCATTTTCATCAACGATCGATCCATTGCGCACAGAGCCCTCGTCGAGCATGGCGCGATCTTTTCAGATCGATTACCCCCTCCTCCTGCTTCCAGATTCTTAAACAGCAATCAGCATAATATTTCTTCCGCTGGTTACGGTCCTTCCAGGCTCTGATACCAATTTGATAGGATCGATTAGGGGTTACTTCAAGCTACACCCACAATATCACACACAAGACAATCAATCAACACACCATTCAAATAAAAAATATATGATGAAAGTAAAATAGCAAGACACAAGATTTTTATACGTGGAAAACCTCTTCGATGTGAAGAGTAAAAACCACGAGACCTCTTAAGGAGTCTACCCTCTTCTCTTATTGATAAACCAAAAAGGGAAAATAACCCCAAAATGTTTACAAAAGATTCTCTTCTAATCACCGGAATCCAAAAACAATAAGAGATGAAAAAGGTGTAAGAGAACACCCTATGTGTGCACTTCAGGCCAGCGGTGTATCGAGCAAGAATGAAGCTCAATCTTGAAGACCAAAACACCTTGAAGAAGATGATAAATGACCAAAAACTGCTCCTGCCTTATGTGACCAGATCTGATTATATTAACCCTTTTTCTTTTAATGTGCATACCAAAATTGTGAGTAATCTCCCAAATGTCTTTCCTTAAAAGAAAAGATATTGTTGCACAAAAGGCATGCTTGCACAACAAATCTAGAAAAAAGACAAAACTAATAAATCTCTCCCACAAATTTAGCATGGCCTGCATAAAAAGATATGCCAAATATGCCTGCATACAATTATGCCAAATATGCTTGCATAAAATTATGTCAAATATGCCTGCATGAAATTATGCCAAATAAGCCTGCATAAAATTATGCCAAATATGCTTGCATAAAATTATGCCAAATATGGGCTGGAATATCCAACAATCTCCCCCTCCAGCCCAACTTGGGGAAGATGTGCATGCTTCAATCATCATTTGAAACTCATTCCCACAAGCTTGCTACAAACATCAAGCTTGTTTCCTGGAACCACTTTAGTCAACATATCTGCACCATTCTTGTTTGTATGAATTTTCTTTAACTTGAGCATATTTTCTTCAATCACATTTCTTAACCAATGATACCGAACATCAATATGCTTTGTGCGTGCATGATACATGGAATTCTTGCTCAAATCCATAGCACTCTGGCTGTCACAGAATACTATATACTCTTCTTGTTGCAAACCCAACTCTTGAAGGAACCTCTTCAACCAAAGCATCTCTTTACTTGCTTCAACAGCTGCTATATACTCTGCCTCGGTCGAAGATAAAGCCACACACTTTTGTAACTTGGATTGCCAAGAAATGGCTCCCCCTGAAAATGTGAACACATAACCTGAGGTAGATTTTCTACTATCAATGTCACCAGCCATGTCTGCATCTGTATACCCCTCAAGAACATGTTTGCTACCTCCAAAACATAAGCAAAATCTAGAAGTACCACGCAAATATCTGAAAATCCACTTTACTGCATCCCAGTGAACTTTACCAGGATTGGATAAGTATCTACTCACCAAACCAACAGAATGTGCAATATCTGGCCTAGTGCACACCATAGCATACATCAATGAACCAACTGCAGATGAATAAGGAATAGAAGACATACTTGCTTTTTCCTTCTCCGTTGTTGGACAATTCCTCTTACTTAGCTTAAAATGAGATGCGAGTGGTGTACAAACCGGCTTAGCATGCTTCATATTGAACCTTTCAAGCACACGTTCAATATATTTTTCTTGAGATAGCCACAACTTCCTAGCTTTTCTGTCACGAAAAATCTCCATGCCTAAGATTTGCTTTGCAGGACCCATGTCCTTCATGTCAAATGACTTGGACAAATCTTTCTTCAAGTTGCTAATCAATTCTAAGTTTTGTCCAACTACCAACATGTCATCCACATATAAAAGAAGAATAATGAAGATATCACCAGGAAACTTTCTAAAATACACACAAGGATCTGCAACAGTCCTCTTGTAACCATTGCTTGTCATAAATGAATCAAATTTGTGATACCACTGCCTTGGTGCTTGCTTAAGTCCATAAAGACTCTTCTTCAACTTGCAAACAAGTTTTTCTTTTCCCTTTTCTTCAAATCCTTCAGGTTGTTCCATGTAGATTTCTTCCTGCAAATCACCATGTAAAAATGCGGTTTTTACATCAAGTTGTTCCAATTCAAGGTCACAACTTGCTGCTAAACCCAAAATGGTTCTGATAGAAGTCATCTTGACAACTGGTGAAAAAATCTCATCAAAATCAATGCCTTTTTTCTGATTGCATCCTTTGACTACCAATCTAGCTTTGCGCTTTACTATCTTCTCACCATCTTTCTTGTTCTTGAAAACCCATTTGTTTTTCAAAAGCTTCTTGCCTTTTGGAAGTTTCACTAGCTCAAAAGTCTGATTCTTCATCAAAGAACCCATCTCCTCTTTCATAGCCTCAAGCCAAAGATTCTTGTCTTGACTGGACAACACTTCTTGGAAGCTCTCGGGCTCACCATCAGCTGTAACTAAGATATAATCTGTGCTTGGATATCTTGTAGATGGTTTATGTTCTCTGGTTGACCTTCTAACTTGAGCATCATCCACTTGTGGGGCAATTTGCTCCCCCTGCTCACAAGCCACTTCTCCATTTGGTTGAGCTTCATCATGAACATCATCATGAACATCATCAAAATGTGCACCATCAAGCTGTGCATCATCAACACCTTCATGTGTTGCATCAATATCAGCCTGTATTGGCTGTTCAACAAAACCACGAGTAGGGGACAAAGAAACATCAGTAGTATCAATAAAAAAATCTGAGCTAGTATGATACCTTGCACTCAAAAGCTCTGCACCTTTTTCATGCTCAAAGAACACTACATCTCTGCTTCTTACTACCTTTCCTTTTTCTGGATCATATAGCCTGAACCCGTACTCTTCATCACCATAACCAACAAAAACACATGGATTAGTCTTGGAATCCAGCTTTGACCTTTGGTCTTTTGGCACATGCATGTATGCCTTGCATCCAAATACTCTAAGATGTGTATATACAGGATCACATCCCTTCCATGCTCTCTCTGGAATGTCAAGCCCCAATGGAATAGATGGAGAACGGTTGATCAGATAAACTGCTGTATTCACTGCTTCAGCCCAAAATGACTTTGGTAGATCGGACATCTTCAACATGCATCGCACCTTCTCCACAATGGTTCTATTCATCCTCTCAGCTACACCATTGTGTTGGGGAGTGCCTGGAACTGTCTTCACATGTCGAATACCATATTGCGCACAATAATTCTTGAACTCATGTGAGGTATACTCTCCACCATTGTCTGTACGAAGGCACTTCAACTTGCTTTCTGTCTCCCTTTCCACCATAACATGAAACTTCTGAAAAGTTTCAAACACTTGGCTTTTGGTCTTCAAAATGTAAATCCATGTCTTTCTAGTAGCATCGTCAATAAAAGTGACAAAATATTTGTTGCCACCATTGGATTCAACCTCAATAGGACCACATACATCCGAATGTACAAGCTCCAACTTAGCCTGCTTTCTTGTAGACTTTCTAGCAAAAGAAGCTCTATGTTGTTTTCCTGCTAAGCAATGATCACAAGGGTTAAGTGAAATTGTAGTATTGACAGGAATAAGAGATTTACCTGCTAAATATTTCAAACCCTTTTCACTCATGTGTCCCAATCTTCGATGCCACAAATTAGGAGAATCTTTTTCTTCCACTGCATTTAGCTCACCAAAACATACAGTCAAATATGTCTTGTACAAAGAACAACACAACTCGCCTCTTGCAATTGTCATGGATCCCTTGGATAATTTCCACTTGCCACTCTCAAATGTGTGACGAAAGCCTTCTTGATCAAGAATATGAGCTGAAAGCAAATTAAGACGCAAATCTGGAATATGACGTACACCTTTCAATGTAAGCATGCATCCAACATTAGTCTTCACACGAATATCACCAATCCCAACTATGCTTGCTGAACTCTGGTTACCCATTTTGACACTGCCAAAATCACCTGCTTGATAATTCAAAAAATACTCTCTCTTAGGAACACAATGATATGAAGCACCTGTATCAACCAGCCACTCAGAATCTGTACTGCTAACATGATGACATTCACTAGTTGCGCAAATTAAAGTGACATCATCATCACTTTTAGAGGCTACTGCTGCAACATTTTTATCATCGCCTTCTTTTTGAAAATCATTCTTCTTCCCATGTTCTCTTTTCCAACGAAAGCAATACTTTTTAATATGGCCAGGCTTCTTGCAATAGTTGCATATGAAGTGATTCTTTCCATCACTAGACTTGGATCTTCCTCTTGAGTTATCACGGCCTTTGGGTCCTTTGCTCTTGCTTCTTCCTCTATTCTCCACAACAAGAGCTTGTGAATTGTCAACTCCAATCTCTTTTCTTCTAATTTCTTCATTAAACATGCTTTCTTTGATCACATCCAAAGATAGCACACCATCTGGAGCTGAATTACTAATGGTCACAACTAAAGTTTCCCAACTATCTGGCAAAGAACTCAATAAGAACAAAGCTTGCAATTCATCACCAAAAATGATCTTCATAGTTGTCAACTTGTTAATAATATCTTGGAAATCACTAAGATGCTCAGAAACTGACTTTCCACCTTTCAACTTTAGATTAACAAGCCTTTTAATCAATGAAGCTTTGTTATGGGCGGTTTTCCTCTCATACAAACCTTCTAATTTCTTCCACAAATCATATGGATCGGTCTCTTGTGACACATGGTTAAAAATGCTAATGTCAACCCATTGTCTAATGGTTCCTAAAGTTTTCCTTTTCAACTTTATCCATTCATTCTCTTCCATTTTATCGGGTTTAGAAGGTTTAGAGATAATACCACTCGAACTAGTGACGGTTTCAATTGGGTCATGTAAATCCCTGCAATATAACAAGTCTTCCATCATAGGTCTCCAAATAGAGTAGTTGGTTGATGTCAACTTAATCATTGAGCTATGACTGCTCGACTCCATAGTGTGATAAATAACCTACCCAAGCTCTGATACCAATTTGATAGGATCGATTAGGGGTTACTTCAAGCTACACCCACAATATCACACACAAGACAATCAATCAACACACCATTCAAATAAAAAATATATGATGAAAGTAAAATAGCAAGACACAAGATTTTTATACGTGGAAAACCTCTTCGATGTGAAGAGTAAAAACCACGAGACCTCTTAAGGAGTCTACCCTCTTCTCTTATTGATAAACCAAAAAGGGAAAATAACCCCAAAATGTTTACAAAAGATTCTCTTCTAATCACCGGAATCCAAAAACAATAAGAGATGAAAAAGGTGTAAGAGAACACCCTATGTGTGCACTTCAGGCCAGCGGTGTATCGAGCAAGAATGAAGCTCAATCTTGAAGACCAAAACACCTTGAAGAAGATGATAAATGACCAAAAACTGCTCCTGCCTTATGTGACCAGATCTGATTATATTAACCCTTTTTCTTTTAATGTGCATACCAAAATTGTGAGTAATCTCCCAAATGTCTTTCCTTAAAAGAAAAGATATTGTTGCACAAAAGGCATGCTTGCACAACAAATCTAGAAAAAAGACAAAACTAATAAATCTCTCCCACAAATTTAGCATGGCCTGCATAAAAAGATATGCCAAATATGCCTGCATACAATTATGCCAAATATGCTTGCATAAAATTATGTCAAATATGCCTGCATGAAATTATGCCAAATAAGCCTGCATAAAATTATGCCAAATATGCTTGCATAAAATTATGCCAAATATGGGCTGGAATATCCAACACCTTTTGCTTTCCCAATCCTCGGTAACCTCTACTGGCTCAAACACTCCCTCTCATCCCTAGAACCGCTTCTCAGTAACCTCTTCAAAACTTACGGACCAATCGTAACCCTACACATCGGCTCTCGTCCCGCCATTTTCATCAACGATCGATCCATTGCGCACAGAGCCCTCGTCGAGCATGGCGCGATCTTTTCAGATCGATTACCCCCTCCTCCTGCTTCCAGATTCTTAAACAGCAATCAGCATAATATTTCTTCCGCTGGTTACGGTCCTTTGTGGCGGCTTTTTCGTAGGAACCTCATGTCCGAAATTCTTCATACGTCGCGAGTGAAGATTTATGGAGAAGGTCGCGATTGGGTGCTTGATGTGCTGATTAAGGACCTTTCTGAAAAGTCCAAGAATTCAGAAGATGGCGCTGTTGTCGTGAAAGATAGCATTCAATTTGCTATGTTTTGTTTGTTGGTACTCATGTGTTTTGGGGAGAAGCTCGATGAAAAAGGGATTAGGCAAATTGAGAAGGCACAAAGAGACTTTCTGTTATATGTGAATAAGCTTAAGGCTTTTGGTTTTTTTCCTAGGATAGCGAAGTACATATTTTACAACAGATGGAAAACTGCCATTGATTTGAGAAGAAAACAGAATGGTGTGTTGATGCCTTTGATTAATGCAAGGAGAGAGCACAAATTGAAGCGGAAGGAAACTGAAGAAAGATTTGTTTACTCTTATTTAGATTCTCTTCTTGATATTAAATTACCGGATGAAGGGGGTAGAAGTTTAACTGAAGATGAGATGGTAAGCCTTTCTTCTGAGTTTTTGGCCGCAGGGACTGATACAACTGCAACTGGTCTACAGTGGATCATGGCAGAGCTTGTGAAAAATCAACATGTACAAAAGAAGCTAGTCGAGGAGATAGAGAGGGTGGTTGAGCATGGAGGGCGAGTGAAGGAAGAGGAACTGAGCAAAATGCCTTACTTAAAAGCTGTTGTTTTAGAGGGATTGAGAAGGCATCCGCCTGGTCATTTTTTGTTACCACATTCGGTAAGTAAGGAAATCGAAATCCAAGGGTATGTCATACCAAAGAATGCAACTATTAATGTTATGGTTGCAGAAATGGGGCGGGATGAGAAAACATGGGATGACCCAATGGAGTTCAAACCGGAGAGATTTTTGAATGGAGGAGAAGGCGAAGGAGTGGATATCACTGGAAGCAGAGAGATCAAGATGATGCCTTTTGGAGTGGGAAGAAGAATTTGTCCCGGACTTGGGCTTGCGATGTTGCACCTTGAATTTTTCGTAGCCAACTTGGTTAGAGAGTTCGAATGGAAGTGTGTCGAAGGAGATGAAGTTGATCTGTCAGAGATACCCGAGTTCACTGTTGTCATGAAACATCCAG
Organism: Allium sativum; assembly: GCA_030737875.1. NCBI lineage: Eukaryota > Viridiplantae > Streptophyta > Magnoliopsida > Asparagales > Amaryllidaceae > Allium > Allium sativum. Next base: position 615,873,611 of record CM060926.1, read on the forward strand.
TGCGCGCTCTCTTGATTCCAAGGACTATGAGATAGAGACTCTCTCATATTCGGTATATTTGAAAACGTGAAGTAGCTTTCGTTTCTGCCATATGTATTTAAGTACTGTTAGAGCACTTCCAGCATAAGTGGGAATTGAGGGGGGAGGAGCAAAAAAAAAAAGTGTGAGTAATCCCACTCTGGAAAAATAAAAACAAATTAAAAGATTACTAAATTGGAAACAATTTCCCGTTGTTTTTTTATTTTATTTTCCCTGCTTAAAGGGCCTTAAACTCGCACTCTTTCTCCTTCCTCATGTTCTAGTCTGCATTGCCGCAGCGCGAGGGAAGTAATAGTGTAAATTCTCCTCACTTTCAACCAAAATCACACTGCTGAAAGTGCTCTTACCGTGTTTCAAACGTTTTGTCTGTTGAATGTTTTCCATTGCTCACACAATTTCATGAATAATAATTAAGGTCGAGCATTATCTATTTGTCTAGTGAATAAAGCTGATTTTGACTTTGCGATTACCGTTTTATTGTCTTCTTCTTTATTTTCCATTTTTTTCTTAATTTTTTTATGCTCGCAGCTGCAAGCAGTGATTGATTTTGAATTTTGCTTGAAGGCATTTATTTTTACTTTCTACGCTACGAAGTTTGAAATTTAGGAGGCACTCTCAAATTTAGGGTGGGTTTGCGATAAGCGAAAGCAGGTTATTTAAACGTGAATTTTAGCAGAATATTTAATTAAATAGAGAAAGCGTTTGCGATTTTAAATGGATCATTTTTTTTAATATAATTAATTTATGTTTAAAATAAAACAGTATCATTAAAGCAGAACAATATCGTTAAAACATAATAATACAATAAATCAAACAAAACAGTCCACTAAATAATAATAATAATATAGATTCTGATAAAATACGGAAATACAACACACTAGGGTTGACGACGGAAATTTCTCATTTGATAACTTAGATAATCAAGAATGTATTCATCAGATAGTATCTCCACCATATCCAAGACTGATGGATCGATGCTAAAAATCTCTATAATCTCCATCTCTCAATGTCAATAACGACAGACACAACAGAAAAGCTACGCATCAGCGCGTTTGTGAAACGCTTCGTTCGAACTAACGGACTTTCGATATTATGTTTGCTAGAAGTATCGTGCGACCTCTGTATGCGTCTAGACTAAACTGGTGGTGGTCTACCTCCACTTAGAATATCATGATACATACTTGTATGCGTCAGATCATCATCGGATCGCTCATTAAATGCTCTATGAATAACGGTCAAAAATCTTTCAGTACCTTTGAGATTTAAATGATTGACGCAGATTTCTATGAACGACCACGATCCAGGTAGCGATGAGCATGGATGAAAATCCAACAATACCAGATGCAGAGAAGTGTCATTTAACTGGAAAAAAATAAACCAAAAAATTACGAAAAAGATATATGTGGTACATACAAATATTTAAAATGAATTTAACTTGAAATGAGTTCAAATCGATCGAGGGAAAAAAAAAAAGAATGAAGAGAAGACAAATGAATTAGATGAAGAAATGAAGGGGAGAGGGATGAATTATGGGGGGAGGCGAATTTTAGCGGTTGGGGGCCGACGTGCCCGACAAGTCGGTCCCCAACGGCTGAAATTTTGCCATTCGTTGCCGGCTCCGACGCATCAGACACGTCTGAGCTGGTAACAGTCCAATTTGTGCTGCCGACTACACCTTAAGTTACAAAATTCAAACGCGCTTGCTCCAATGTCAGTCATCCAAAGCTCAAATTTTATCCTGCTATTAGCATCTTCTCATTATTTTTTTCAGTTTACCTTTATTTTAAAGCCTATCGCACAAATAACCATATTTGTGAAGTGATTATAAATGTAACATGTTTTAAGATCGTGTATACGTTTTTTTTTTTTTTTTCCGTTTAGGAATACTGGACGGTACTTGAAATGGCTTCGGAGAACAGCATTTCACACATTGTCTACTCGTTTTAAGACTCAAAATAGAACCAGCCCTTCTGCTGAAACACATGTTAATTTCTCCACCAGAAGACAAGTCTGCTTCTGCTAATGGTGACAGTGCCATGCAGCAGTCAAGATGGCAGTGATCAAAATCTGCTTCTGCTGAAACACTTGTTTCTCCATTAGAAGACAAATCTACTAATGACATTCCCAAAGCTAAATTAGATGAAGAAAAGAAACCGAAAGATGTCGAGGAAATGCCAAAAGAAGTTGCCTGATGACCAAAAGCCAGTGCTTTAAAGACCCAACCCAATCTCGGTTCGACCACAGTTAACCTTCAACTTTGAAGCGCTACGGATATGAAAATAAAATAACCTTGAACCACAGTCTAACCTCGATACCTTGAAAAACCCCTCTAAACCTCACGGCTCTTCAAATTTGATGAAAAATTTCCGTTTCACTCTTTAATTTTTCACGTAATCAATTTAACAAATAATCAACGTGCATTATTACTTATGTTTTACGGATCATTGTTGAGCTGAACTTATTTCAAGAAAGGCTTAAAGTTGTCCTACGTGGTATTTTTTTAAAGTATAGAGGCGTAGACAAATGTGACACTATTTTTCAGCATATTGCTTTGTAGTACATTTGCCAGCAATCGTGCATTGAAGGAGCATTGACTTACTCGAGAAGCAATTGAACGGGTCATTGTTGAAACTGAATCTCAATTTTTGCAGTCATCGGTTGTGACTGTTGAAGTGATAGGCTAGGTGGTTGTCCACTACCAGCTGTAATTGAATCTCAATTATTGGAGATCCAGCTGCACAGAGGGAAATCATCAATGTTGCTAAGAAAATCAAGACTTCTCCACTACCAGTCTATTCAAAGACTGAGGTCAGAAAGAAGAAAGAATTGGCTACGAACATACAATGTGCTTTGGAATACAACCCCAATCTTAAGTGCACAATGATTGAAGAGCTTGCTGATGCTGTTAAGGTTGCTGTAGTGTCAATGGGGCAAAATCTGTGGGCGTCTGACCAAATAGTTCACATAAAAAGCAGTGCAGGGAGGTGTTCTTTGCCTTCATCAAATGCAAGCATTTTTTGCATTCTTCCAAAGAAATGTGCAGATATTCTAAAGAGCCTCCTGAATTTGTCTATGGTTCTTGAAACTCTACACTGGAAACTTCCCACTCACTTAACTTGGTTTCACTCTCTTTGATTTGAAAAAGGAACTCCCAGTTATTGAAGGGCATCCCACCATTTGGGCTTTTAATTTGAACAGAGATATCATACTTCCTAAGGGGTGAGCAGAAGTCTGTTACCTGGGTTTCATTTATGGGCATGTACTATTTCAGATACATGGATTGTTATGAACAAAAATAAATTTCATGAAACAATGGACAAGTTTAGGGAAACAGCGATTTCCTTGTTTGGTGATGCAAATGGTGTAAATAAGATGGCCCAAATTCTAAACATAGAGGGTCACGTTTATGAGGTAGAAGAATGACTTGCAATTGTTCGTGTTGAAGGGAGCGGGAAAAAAAATGCAGGGTTCGACAGTAACTTGACCATGCAAGTTTTTATGAGTTCAAAGACACTATCTGGTGTTTGGTATGGCATAAAGAAGATTGTAGGGATATTATGCGACATTTCTTATGAGGTTACAGAAGACGGTGTTACCATGGCAAAAAGCACCGCATGTAAAGACAGAGGGAAGCACCTGGGAACTAGTCTTGTGAGACAAGTTGCTAATACAACTAATGATGTTGCTAGCTAGTGATGGTATATAATTGGTGCAACTGTTCTTACCAAAGCCAAATTCTTTCAGGGGTTTAAGTCAGTTGTTGTCGGAATGAATGCAATGGATTTAAGGAGACGAATTACAATTACTGTTGATTCAGTTGTCATCAGTCCAAAGAAGAAAAAATGTGAACTAGATGATCCTCCAATTCTTATATATTTACAGGAAAAAATAGCTCCTAGCATAGATGCTATGGTGAAGGTGCTTGGGTTAGCTCACAAGAGAGGGGGTCTTCACTTACTGTTGATGAAGACATTGAAAGTGAGACAGTAGCAACTCTTATCATTAATAAACTTAGGGCGAGAATGAATAATGTAGAAACTAATGAAAATAAGATATTCGTATTCGATGCAGGTGGCAGCTCACTGAACGATGAAAAAAGAAAATCACTGGAGACACTTCAACTTAACTTTGAGGATATGGTTGTTTTGAAGTGAGAGGGAATGTTAGTAGCAGAATTATGCTATCAAACAGATGCAGTTTTCCCAACGGCAAAGGATCGGAAAACATGCCGGCATTAGAGATTCAAAGGAAGACTCCAGCGAACTATGGCAAACCCATGTCCAAACGTCATAACTATGGCGATGAACAGTTGTGGAAGACGAAGGGCGCAGTCATTGCACTGAATAGATTGGTAGTGATGAACTTTGAAGAAAGCAATTCGACGAACAGTTTTAAAAAAGAAAAGCGCAGAAGATACTTTATTGAACACCTTTGTACGTGGCGCCACAGCAGTCGCTGGTGATAATCCAGAAGCGAAGTTGACCAACATGATACTCCAAGTGGAAGAGCTTGATGAGGCGAGTTCAGTCATTGCAGCAGCTCTACCCAGAACATCGCAGATTGCCTGTGTATGTGCACGGTGCACATGTTATGCATAAGGTACAAAGCTTAGGCCTTGTTTGGTTTGTGATTTTCTGGGTATTTTTAGTTTCGAGTTTTAAAAAATACAGAAAACTTGTTTGCTTTACCATTTTGTAAAATTCGTATTTTAAATTAACTATTTTTCAAAACAGGCTTAACACAGAGAATTAATAATAGGTTTTTCCACTTTTCAACATTTTCAACCCAATTCGAAATGCCCAAAAATTCAAAATTGAAATACAAAGCAAACGTCTCAGCAACCTGTCTCTTGGAGAAACTCCATTCGTTAAAAAACTGTGCATTAATAACTTAACATTAAATTGAAATAAAGAACACCTATGCAACGCATTTCTTGTCATTGATCTAGTCACATGGAGAAACTCCATTCGTTAAAAAACTGTGCATTAATAACTTAACATTAAATGCTTTAATAAATGTCCATTAGTTACTGTTGACAAACATGCATTTGTAGCATATAATTAAAGGGGATTTATGAAATTAATGTAATTTGTGAGAATTAAATTTCTAAAAGGTTATTAATGAAATTAATGTAATTTGTGAGAATTAAATTCCTAAAAGGTTATTAATGAAATTAATGTTTTTAATTAAAAGTGGGACAATAAATAAATAAGGTAATAAATGAGATTGGAATTAAAGGGATTTATGAAATTAAAGGGTAATAAATTCCTAAAAGGTTATTAATGAAATTAATGCTTTAATAAATGTCGATTAGTTATTGTAGACAAACATGCATTTGTAGCATATAATTAAAGGAGATTTATGAAATTAATGTAATTTGTGAGAATTAAATTCCTAAAAAGTTATTAATGAAATTAATGTTTTTAATTAAAAGTGGGACAATAAATAAATAAGGTAATAATGTGATTGGAATTCGAATAAGTTTACTAGATATGGACAAATAGATGAATGTGATTGATTTTAAATGAATCAATTACTAATTACAAATTAGTAACTTAACATTAAATGCTTTAATAAATGTCCATTAGTTACTGTTGACAAACATGCATTTGTAGCATATAATTAGAGGGGATTTATGGGAACAAATGAATAACTTGTGCTTGATTTCGTTTTATTAATGTTAAGTCATGATTTCAATAGATAGTGTAAATAATGCATAAGTCATGATTTCGTTCAAAGGAGGACAAAATGGGTATTGTCTATTGTTTAGACCGACAGAAGTTTTTGAAGGCTCAGTAGAATTAAGAAAAACCGACAAAGTCGGTTTGATAATTTAATTTTAGTAGTTTTGATGTATCTTTTAAGTTTGTTCTGCAGATTAGGAATTCATTTGTGATATGAACGACCAATATGGAATGATTACTTTGATTTGATTTCTTATATTTTAACATGGTTTACCGTATCAAGATTTTGATGTTTTCTTTTTTCCTTTCCACATATCAGGAGGTCAAAGAGTTGAATTTATGACATATATTAAACATTCCTACATGGCCAACTCATGTACGCCTCATCGAATTCGTATCACAAACGTATAATATTCATTATTCACTTCCATGTAATTTTTAGTTCATGTCAACCCTAAGTTGATGTATTCTGCATTGACTTTCAAAACTACCTCTATTATTTTTATAACTCCTTACAATTAGATATTAGTGTCTGAATAATGTAATTCTTAAATTCAATTTTGCATATTTTTTCATAATCTTGTTTATTTTTATATTATATGTTCATCGCCATCTATAATTATGACATTGTAATGGATAAAAGTTGATTCATAGCCATGATGCTTGTTTAAAGTAAATCTCCTATGATATGATGATTTCAAACTCAGTCTACATGGTAATTAAAATGTTCCGCTTGAAGTCCACTTAGATAATTAAGTTTTTCCTGTACATATACACAAAATCATCTTATTTCATGGACTGTTGTATTTTAATTGCGCTACCAACTACATAACATATTTCACATGAACAAAATCCATGGATTGTGGATATTTACCGTCAAACCTTTTGATTGTTTAGATCTGCTTATGCTTTCTCATCAGATTCTGGGCTGGTTTGCGGTTGCATTGCATAAATGCCGATAAAAAACATTTCTTTACTCTATACTTACGATGGTTAATGAAATATTACAAAGGCATACTTAAGTCAGAATTTCTGCTTAGTTAGTTGGGTCCGTGCATTTGTACTTAGAGATGTTTCAACTTTTGTCTGAAAATCAAGACTTTCTATAATGCATAAAAATTATCTCAATTTCTGATTCAAGTGCCAATCGAAGTTTTTTTTTTCTATTCATGTTGCAGAGCTGGTTAACATAGCGTCTTCTTTCTTCAATGGTTAAAAACTAATCAAATCTTTCTTAGAAAAAATGATGAGTGATAATTAAATTATAGATTCATTGTTCGTAACTTTGATTATTTTTCTCGATTTGATTCCGGTTATCTTTTTCCTGTAACCGTCTCTCTTCTCCATTTTATATATTCTCACCCATCCATTCAGTTTTATTTTTATTCATCCAGAATATTAATATAATCATATTTATGACATTTGTTAGAACTTTGTTTCCTCTACACTCTATGCATGCTGAGCTATCTTGACAGGATAATTACGTTTACATTTTGAATGTTGTAGTTGGTTGCGATCATTCAAATTCAGATATTATACACTTCTTTTTATGATTTTTTTTTTTACTGCGATGAAAAAGACAGCTCCTACATGCTAAATTATATTTCAACTATTTTAAAATGGTGGAATAACAAGAATAAAATTTGACTTTGCATATAAATCTCCTGATATCATTTTAAGTTTTACAAGTTTCATTTTTTGCATATATTATATTTATGTTGTTTTTTTTAAATAATAATTTTCATGGTTGTCATTTATTGCAAGAATGCTTCGTTGTTAATTGAACTTTCACTTTATATTTCTCTATGATCTCTCATCCATATCAGTTTGCACTCTGTGTTTCTCCTTAATGTTACCGACACACTTGGTTTGTTTGTTGAACAATGTATAAGAGGTTGAATTCATGCGTTATGTTCATGTTGATATGATTAATGCACTATTTTATGCAATTTTCATTAGTTTATTTAGTGTGAGAAGTGGGATGGTGTAGATTTTTACAAGTAAAAGTTTCTTGGTGGAAACCAAGAAAGAAATACATAGTAAATTCCATTGAAATGCATAGTAAAATTCTTTTGGTGTAGACTATAATAAATCCACATTTTCATTCTTTCCTTTTTTTTGAACACCTACAATTAGATTATGAAGTTTGAAGGAAATGCTTAGTAAAATCCATGAAAAGTATATAATTCAAGGACATATATGATGGTCTCATTTCTCATACAATATTTAATATTCAAGAATTATGAGGTGGGATAACATAAGATTTATTTATATGGTCTTTTTAACATGATGATATCTTACCAAAAAGAACATTTATTGTTAGTTAATTCTGCTTTATTTGTACATTTAATTTGTGCTTATTATATATTGTCATAAAGCAAATACAGGACTACTCTTCATAGTTTATTATTCTCTCATTATCATTGGCGTATGGAGACAATTTTTTCGACTCACACTTCTATTCACAAGTTGGTTGTTCGTCGGTTGAATTTACTAAATAGTTGAGTTCAACTTAGTATTCCTAGTCTAATCGAGTTTTAGAATTGATTCTTGTTAGTAGAGTGTGTTACTTTTGTACTTTATTATTGTAAGTTACTACTGGTTATATATTATGTCATTACTAAAAATGACTAATCTTGTTGAGATATTATTAAGTGAAAAATCATGAATGGATAATAAAACCAACAAGTTATAAAGTTATGATCAATATTGTAGCAGAATGAATATGGATTTCACAATATAAGGTGCAAATTATTTTTTTAGTCTATTCACCTCCTAAAATATTTGAATATCTCCAAAATTATAGTTATTTCCATTAACACCTGATTATTCACTTTATTTGATCACCTAAATTTGTTTGACTGTCGTTGGATTAAGAACAATATGACAAGCAATCTTTTCAAACTGGTTTAAATTCAGCAGCAAATATACAGGACCTTGTATATTTTTTCACGCAAGTTCATTTTGTTTATAAGAGTCATCTATAATTTTAAGCTTTAAACACTTGCATAATATGCATATTTATTGCGACTGCACCGACTGTGACAATTTATTCGTAGTTTGCTAAAACGATTGATCTTCTCTAAGGATTCATGGCACTGATTGGGCATTTTATTTATAAAGAAAATTTTCAGTACCTTATTTACATGTGTGTTATTGCAAGGAAGTTTAAGCAAAGGCTGAAGAATTTTGTCCAACTCAATAACTTGTGGAGTATCGGCTGTTCAAACACGAAAGCTCCCTGGAATAAATGTTCTCTTTTAAGTCCTCGTATTAGATGAGAGTTAAGTCCTTGGTATGTTTTATTCTCTTTTAACAATATTTAATGTAGGACTCACTCTTTCTGGCAACCATCCTTATTAAATTTTGGGTTAATAAATCTAATTTTTGGTACGTTAACTTCGTTGCTTAATTTTCGTTAGTATTGTGTTTTAGATCTTGCACCATTATTCTACAAACGAACAGTTATATGCATTTAATCTTTATTTATGCTATTGTGAATTATATTTGATTTTAAGGCCCTTAATTAGCGATTGTCAGGATTAGATCTCAGGTTGCAAGCTATCCTCCAAACCACCGAGCCATACAGCCTTTTCATAATAAATTGCAAACTATTATATATAAATATTATATACAAAATGAAAAGGTTGTGGTCCATGAAAATCGAAGGCCCTAGACGACCACTTAAATGTTGGCCCTGAATAGTATCATATTGTCCTTTTGTGTCTTGCATAATATCTAAAAGTTGACCTATAGAATTGTGCAGATATTCATTTTCGTATTTTAAAGTTAAATAAACACACGGTCTGATAGTTGGTTTAAAATATAGATACTGGTGGAGCTTCTTGAAATGCAACAGTTAATTTTTGTATTACTTTAATAATAGTGCATTCTTTACTCACTTTCACTATTTTTTCAACATATAAAGATAGCAACGAAATTAGCATGTCAATCCTATTAGGTAACATATATAGTTGCAACATGTAAAGTGAAAATAGTAAGAATTACAATATTTGCTTTTGATTATCTATGCTGGACATCACCAGCTACATACATTTGTTTCATGACTTATCTGCAATGTTCCAGGCCGTTGGTATATCTACTAATAATGAAAATACTTGGATGTGGTGAAGCTATTTGTTTTAACACTTATCTGCAATGTTCCAAGCCATTGGTATCTCTACTAATAATGAAAATACTTGGATGTGGTGAAGCTTTTTGGGTTACCAAAATTACCTGTTCCTTCTGGACCGTAGTTTCATTATATATTGCATGATGGTATATTTGTCCAGGTCTTCATCACGATCCTCAACCAGTTTGTTGTTACGATTCCCATGAAACCCATTTTTGCTCTTGAGACGACCCAGACATCTCTGATCCCCGAAAGACAGAGGAGTCTGGATTGTTTTGAGAGCACGACACATCAGAACACAAACAATAGAACATTTCATTGCTATTACAACAATTTATATCAGAGTACAAGAATATCATAGTTCAAATAAATAACTTACATCGGAAGTACAATATCAGAGATTTACAAATTATAAAGCAGTGGAAATATATATACATAAATATAATATGCAGCGGAAAAGATCAACTACCACAACTGAAAGAAATATACAGATACAAAGCATTCTGAATATAGCTCCAGCTGTAATCCAGGATCCTATGAAAGAAAATATCTGCGAAAACCAAAACTATTAGCTGTCCGTGTGGAAAATATGGGCACTCAGAGTTTAGGTGGAAACAATAAGCTTCGAGTCAGTCATGGGACTGGTGTGAGAACTAAAACAGTTATTAACTTTATTTTAAAGTTGGGTAAATCAAGGGACCACGCCATATAACAAAGAACGAATTTTCTCCCAAGAATACCCCATAACAAATAGCGCAACGCTAAAAAGAAAAATGAATTCATTATAAGACTCAGGTCCCATCACACAATGCAAACACAAACCAAAGTATAAAGTTTTACCTTATAATGGCCAAATATGCTTGATACGCGAAATTTATCTTTCATTATTACTATAAGTGAATAAATCAACTTCAAATATAAATGTATCAATCATAGACGACATAGTACCCCATCCTTCTGTGTTGCCATATAGGTTTACAACTAAAACCGAAAAGTCGCATATTGGAAGTTGGATTTCCATTTATGAGTCGAGGCAAGGGATCTTCCTCACCGATTCAACACAATCTAGCAAATGCCTCAGGACTCGGACGATGGCGAGTCCTTGGATTTTCAAGGCCGGTCCTTGCATACTTTTGAGGATTGGTAATTCGTAAACACATGTTTCCCGGTCCTATCAGACCTATCTTTGAGCCAAGAGAGACTCAATATCCGAGGCGCCTCTCAATCCATCATCCACAAAAGTAAAAATGTCTGGGTTCTATACCATGACACCACTTCTGGCTAGAAAGAAACGTAGTGCACTCCCTGCAGTCACTATCCCGTTTTTGACTCATAGAGAGATGTGAGGCTCGCGAATTAACGCTATACACAAAGCTATGCTACTTAAAGTCGTGTTTTGATCATCAACCACAAGACTCTGCTTTTCAAAAAAAGCCTTGGTAATTTGCATCTTAGCATGCCACATTGATAATTCACGCCATACAACTGATGTCTATTAATATACAACCTCTAAGCTCGAACGTCTCAGAGAAGAGTGTTAAGCAAGAGAATAAATTCGCCGTCACCAAACATATATATATTTAATAGAAATCAATCAACACAGAATGAAATCTAATGTCAGACACACATCCATTTACAAGTCCGTTCTGGGTCAGAACGAAACCGAAGGCACCTTATTCCTCGTCCCATATGTCTAATACAGGAGAGAGAGGTCCTCGCATATCTGGTCGATTTCCAAGTACGTCTGGACGATCACCGCTTATTACTTTGTCTTGGGTGTACAGCTCAATCATGACATCAGTAATCATTCAAACGATGTGAAGATCTCTGGTCTTCAACCGCCGTCTTCAGCGTTGACTTTTAGTCGCCGTACCAGTTATTCAAAATGGGATAAACCCGGTCTTTCCGAATAACTCGCGTATTTTATAATCAATAATCAAGTGCTATAAAAACACATCTTGTGCCTCATTCCAATCTACAATATTCTTTTATTCAAATAATCACATCTTTAGGGAAAAATTCCCTCTAATTTTATCAAATATAAATTCTTTTAAACTTACTCTTTAATTTTCCTTTGGATGTCAATTTCAAAAGGTTTTATTTTATCCTTTAACAATTCTAAATCAAATTAAGGTTTATAACACTAGTCGGGATTATCGAGCCTTACCGAAGTAATTATTTATTATTTTATTTTTCCAATCCCAACCTATTCATCCCATGGAGCAAAACTAGTAGTACTCCATATCTTACACCCAGTGTGTTATCGGTAAAATTAATTACTTCACGTTTCAATTCTAATTAAAGATTTAACTATCGAATGGAGTAAAAATGGCAGTACTCCATTCTCGAACATTTCTTGAATTCGGTAAATTTAATTACCTCATTGACATTCCAATCTAATTAATGATTGATTAAAATCTCCAACTTGGTTTTAATCTCAAAAATTATTACTTTATGATTATTCAACTTTAAGAAATTAATCTTGTCTTTAACTAGGTTAAAGAACCAATGTAAAAACACAGTTCACAATAAACCCAAATCAACCTCCATTAAATATGGAATCTTCACGAAAAACTGGTCAATATATAATTGATATAAATTTCCATATCAGACTAATAATATAAATGGAATAACGACAAAGCCTTTCAGATTTCATATATAGTAACAGTCTTCTTTTACAGAAGTTCGTCTCGATTATTGCCAAATCGAATTCAATTCAATTCCAATTTAATATATTAAATTGGAAAACTTTACTTTGGAAAATTGCTATTAAATCTTAATAAAAAAATTTATAAATTCCAAATCATATCTTCACCGTAAATTAGGTTTTAAGAAAAAACGTTATTTAAAATATCGTTCACAATGAACCCAAGATCATCTTCCATCTAATTGGATTTTATAATTATAAATTGGAAAACTTCATTTAGCTTAGTTAAAAGATTTATTCTTTTCTCAACTGGGTTTAAGAATAGTGTTATTTAAGACACCATTCACGACAAACCCAAAATCTAATTTGATATTAAACAAAAGGCTCTGAATAGAAATTATATCGACTTATATTCAATATCATATTCTGCAATTGAGAGATATTGTATTGGGAATAGCAATATTTGAATCTTCTAAATTCCTCAACTGTAACGACCCGCAAAATTCGAACCCTTTGAGTCGACTAATTACAATACAAGTCCAACCCAAATTGCCTGAAATTACAAATCATTAATAGAAAGAAGTTATAGGATGAGAAATAGAAAAGGTAGAAACTTAGAATAGAAGAAATAAGATAAAAGAAAAAACTAAATAACACCGAATCTCACAATCGCAGTGGAATAAAATATAATATAGCTATAAGCTTTGGGAAATACAAAACTGTATCTGAACTTACATACAAAATTAGAGTACATCATATATACATCACAAGCAAAATAAACTCTATATATATAATGCTGAAACCTCCTTCTCCAACTCCTTCCAGATTGTCTGAAAATCCTGAACTGCTTGACTGCCTGTACAAATTTTGGGCACCCAAGAGTTTAGGGAGGACATAGAAAAATAAACTCTGGGTCTGTCATGGGACTGGGATGAGTAAATGATTTTAAACAGTTCTTAACTTGGAAAAATTCTTTAGAAAGAAAAGATAATCGTAAGACCGATCCACACATAAACAAGGATGGTTTTTACCTTACAATAACCCAAAACATTTTGAAATCATAACTATTATGATATTATAATAATGTCTAGGGTTTTCCACAAATAAATTAGAATCTAGCGGAATGCTTGCATCTCACGCTCCACATATATAGTATACAAACAAAACCGCTTGGCGCTTAGGGATAATGGATTTCCAACTATGACAAGGTATGGAACCACCTTCCGATAGTGTATCTCTAGAGAGGATTACACTAAGTACAACAAGAACGTCTTGCAACCCGACTCACACATGACCGACCACTCATTTCTCTTGAGTGTATCGAATATGTTGTCACCTTACGGTTGCTAGCAACATAACCGTTCCCGGGAGATACAGAAGCGAAAGAAGTAACAAAATGAATATTCTCTAGATGGTGACAATACACCCTAATGGGAGTGACCCACATAGCCATGCTACCTGCCCGATTTTTGTCATTTCCCGGTTATGAGGCTTGAGGTCGGAACTTACCTTTCAGAACGTCACCTCTTTATTCACTTTGAACGCCACATTGTCAAACCCGTCAAATCACAAATTGATTTCTCCAAAACTACAGGTATAAGGCTAAGAGAAACGAATTCCTCCGCCACCAAACATAGTTTTGAAGAGATCAACTTACGGATCTGTTTGGTGTACTCTGTTAGACATTCATCCATACAAGTTGTCCTAGGTCTGGACAAACCGAAGGCACTATCCTATAAATAGAACAGTCCTTGAATAAACACCATCTTCAATGGTATTCAACTTGACTTCAAATTAATCAACGCCTAGGTCGAACCAAAATGATATTTGGATTTCATTTAGAAAACCAATACCGGTCTCTTTGAATCGATGAACGTTAATATCTTTTAGGGTCAAGTGATAGTTAAAGTGATCAGATCAATATATTTCATATTGTTCTATATCCTTAATTGATTATCCCGACTTATCTACTAAAAATATTTAACATATAAGATATCATATCTCAACAGTAGTTTGTACAAGTCAATATTAACGAGATGTGATTAAACAAGTTAATTGGGTCATGTCACAACATTTTAGTCAAATCAAATCAACAAATCAGTTTGCGTAACAGAACTGGTTCATCACAATTCAATAATTCAAAAAAACATTGTATATTAATTGTTAGATCTTAGAAAAATAATTATTTCCAAATCATATTTATCTAAGATTTAATCCCTTCTAAAATCACTTCTATTTTTATTTATTAAACAATATCGTTATAACTCGTACTTCAATATATACCACATTAAAAAAATATAATTATTATTTAATCTCCTTAGATGACTAAATTATTCAACATATAATATAATTAAATTTATCTGTCTATTTAAAATGGAAAGTGAATGATACTTAATCGATTCCCAAAACAACATTTCTTCCTAATTTTCCCAACTTCGGAATAACCTCAATGTTATAAGTCAAACAAAATTTTCTTTATTAGTATCTCCTACAGCTATTCTTAGCTTGCAAAGTATCTGCTTCCACTGTTATTCACTTTGGAATGTGAACATCATTCCTTTGGCCCTTATTTAACTCATTTCACTAATAAATATTAGTGCAAGGTTAATATAGTTATCTAATTGCTATGTAAATTCACATTTTTCATAGACGTCAACATTAAGTTTAAACACTGTTAATTTAACTTTTAATTCGTTTCTTGGTTTAAATTTTTATTTATCGACTTAATAATATTTCAATGTTGATTCAAACGATTGAGTTTATTTTAACAATATCATTAACGTTCAGCCTCATAATGTCAATTACAGTTCAATTAATCTAACTTGAACTAATTAACGGATTTTAGATCTAGGTGAATCTATATTTGTTTCTATTTCAGTTAATCCAAAGAATACAAATTTATTTTAAATAAAAAAATTCTGTTTCCTTCTGACGAAGCACAACTCTGTTTTTAATGATCCATGCCTGATTATCTACTATCTGCCTCCCAAACTATCATCATTTTCACTTCTTCTCTTTACGTTACTTAGATAGATATTTTTATACATATATCCCAAATAATAAATTCATACTTTGAAAATCTTTGATTTTATTTTCTAGGATTTCTATCTTTTTTCTACAATTCAATTCTTCCCTTCTATATTCTTTTCTATTTATTTATTTACATTTTTATAAACTTCCCTTTATAATTTCAGCAGCCCACAACCCGCAGGCCCATCATTCCGGCCCATTCCCCCTTCCATTATTTCTTTTATTATGTTTAAACCTTAATTTACTAAGCCTATCTGCCCAACTGCAAATGATAAGCCCTGCGTCCCATTTTCCCTTTACTTTGATCTCATCATAACTGCACATCGCATTTTTGCATCAACAGGTTTTAGTCCTCCTTCGATCATAGAACTGCTTCCATCCGATCAATGCAATTCAGTTGCACTACTCTACTTTGGTTCCTTCTTCTGTGGTATGTCCCTTCTTGCTTATACCCGTATTCTTCTTGCCCCATCCAAAAACTACAGCATCCAAACTTACTTCAACCTTCCCTTCTTCCCTGTGTCAATTCTTTACATTGCTTTAAACTTTTTTTTTTGTTTGTATTTTCTGATATTTACTCCCAATCTTTTTTTTTCTTTACATGGACCAGATTAAGGTAACATGCATGCTTGTTTTCATCAAGTTGTGTTTTCATACAAGAACAATTAACGGCAATAAAAATAACAAGAGGAAAAGAATTGTAACACCCCGTGTTTTCAATAAATCTTAAAGTAACGAATTGAAGAATAATTAATTTTAAATTTTAGAATTAAGGGAAATGGGACATGCCACTGCATTCGTCTCGGAATTCTGGTTGAGATAGAGTCCGAATTTGCGTGAATTGGACTTCGTATGAATAAATTATGGCTTTCGGAAGTTTCGAAAGCTCAAAAATTCAGATTTAAACTCAGAAGAGGGCAGGGCAGGAAGAAATTCCCGCCTAGGCCAGGTCGACCCTAGTGTCGACCTACCCTACTGGTCGATCTAGGGGTCGACCTACACCCCCCCTCGGGCAGATCTGAAAGGATGACGATTTCTAACTCCCTGCCGAGTCATTAAGGCTGAGGTGTTTTCCTATCTAGACTGGATGGTCTTGATTATTTCTAGGGTTAATCTGACGGCTCTAAATTAATTAAACCTCTATAAAAGCAACCTAACTCTCAACCCTAAATCACAAATATTCATACCAAGAGCCGCCATGCCGTCAATGGTGAACCTAGAATAGCCGTCATCCCTTTCAACTCAAAGGCAAGATTGAAGCTACGTCAAAATTAAATCTAATCAAATTCAACTAAGAAAATTCAACGATCTACATCAAAGGCGAGCAATTCAATTTTAGAATACAGATCCCAGAACTCAAGAATTCCTTTTTTGTTTGTAAGTGTAGTTATCTTTCAGATGTGAATGAATTAAAGACATGGTTTGTAATAAATTGTAAAATAAAATTGTATCAAGTTGTATGTGATGCTGATTTATGTTTATTCATATCTATTCTATCGTATATGCCTATGAAATTATTGTGGTCTATCGAACCTATTATGTTATGTGGAAATTGGTGAATAAACCTATGATGATATGAAGTTATCATATATACGTTTGGTGATATTATACAAGTTTTAGACTAAGTCATGTAGTTTATGCCTAATTGTTTAGATCCATTATGCATACATGTTTAGATCTACGACCCTGTATAATTTGGTGATTATATCTATATGTTGTATGTCAATTTAGAAATTATGCCTTGTTTATGCAAGCTAAGTGATGCTATCATGTTATTTATCCCCATGCAAGTTTATTGGTTAAAAACATGACTATGTAAACCTATATGTTTAGATCTACAACTTTATATGTTAGAACAATATGCCTTTATGTTAGATCAATATTAGCATGATTCAATCCCTATGCAAGTTCACTACTACATGCTTAATTAGATTTTTGGTAGTTCTTTGTAAAACTATTATTTTATGACTCATGTTGCATAGATCTAGTTTGCAAGTTCATAAATTGAAAGTATATTATGCCAAGTTCATGTGACACATCTGTAGTTAGATCCATATTTTTGTATGATGTTGGAATGTTGCAAGTTCCTCTTTTTCCTTTTAATTTATTAGTTAGGCTAAAATGTCGAGCCTAACATCTTATGTAATTTTGCGAACGTACAACGGGGGTAACGTTGGGGAAAACACGAAATTATACATAATTAACATATTTGGCTCATAACCATGTAAATGGTATGGCATTGAAATGATATAATTTACATATCAAAAATTATGAATGTAATTTAGAAAGAAAGTGGGCTATGACAAGTAAATTGTTGACAAATTTACATATAAGCATAAAAGGATAAATATATAAATTTAGAAAAGACGAATATGCCTAACCCGAGGATAGACTGAGTTATGGTGTAAAACTGTCCGGAACCGACCGGCACATCCAGTGACCACAACAATACCTGTCTAATGTGGGTGATTAGTGCATTGAGCCCAAAAAGGACCCGGTGTTAGACTGAGTTGTGGTGTAAAACTGCCCGGAACCGACCAACACATCCAGTGACCACAACAATACCTGTCTAATGTGAGCGGTTGGTGCTCTAATAAAGCTAAGTCAAGAGTGGTAGGGCTAAGTCAATTAAGGAAACACTTAACCAATTCAACATGTTAGCTAAACTGATGGGTGGGGTTAGGTAAATTTGGACACTTAACCAATTTAACATGTTGGCTGGAAAACCATAGTAATGGGGACCCATTTCAGCAGTAACCCACGTAGATCTATCATGGGACCCTGAACTAGGAAGGGTGGGGCACGATTACTGGGCTGATTATAAGCGGTCAAAAACATCGGCGATGGTGCATCAGTGTAGGTTCCGGCGGAGTACGGGCGTGCATGTACTCCAGAGTGAAAAAAGCAGGCACTGGGCATCAGTAGTCATACACTGTGCATCTTGAATCGTGTCGGGTTGCCACCATAGGATTTGATACACCCCGTGGTGGGACCAGCACAGGTATCCAAGTCAAGCGGGGGCCGAAGGACACACGTGATAAATGCATGCTAGTAAGAGCCGATCGATATAAGGGGATCATTTCACTATGAACATGTGGTGCTAGTTGGACAAGTATAAATAGGTCCAGAAGAATTAAACATGGGCGCGATGTATATTCGGTTATCCTGCCTTATATAGCTTTATGTTAGTTTGCTGTTCTGGTACTGTCCTATTTTTAGTTTATTCCTATCATGACCTTTTCCTTATTCACACACTGAAAAGTCATTAGACTTACTCAGACATATATCTGACCCAATTTCTTTCGTCTTCTTTTCTTCCGTCCCCTCCCCCTAAGGTAGCCAGGGAGGGAATAGCTCAGCTTAATTTGGACCGTTCATCTTTTCAAGCTTGAAGACTCTATGATGTACGGCTTGAAACCTATTATCTTTGGCTATGGCTTTGGACACACTAGACTTGGGGATTTATGCAGTTTATTTATGATATATGCTTCTTTATGTTTTTAATCAAGATAGAAATTATGATGAAATGTTTTGGAAGTTATTTTGAGACAATTTACTGTAAAGGTTTTTTTATTGAACCACGTATGAAATAAATGTTGGTTTTCTGCTGCTTATATTTCTATCTTGTAAATTTTCTGTATCTTTTACCTATAATACTCCATCGAAGTTAAGGCATTCCCTTTATGAGTGACCTTAACGGAGGTGGGGTGTTTCACTAATAAGTGATCCACTACTAGCTAACAAGTTTTGACTCATGACTCACCGTGTAAGCATTTTATGTATCATTGATAGCAGTTCACACATCATATAAATGGGCCTTGTTTATATTTTTCATTTTTTGAAGGATGCCTTTGATGTTTTGAAATACCATCTCGCACTAAGTTGAACTGTTATGTTATGAAGGATGGTTATACTGTTGTATTAAGTTTATGGATCCTACTCCTGACATAAATATGTTACTGTTTTTTGATTGCAACGTTCCGTTATACCATTCCAAACATTAAAAGTTTTAGTTACTTCAACCATTGCACAGCTTCCCTTCTAATCAAATGCCAATCAGCTGCACACACCTCCAGTCCACCCTTCTCACGCAACCGATCAGCTCGCCTCTTTCCTCTTCCTAGTGTCGTTCCACGTCAGTACGTGTACTCCCCCATTTATTTTATGTACCATGAGCGAGCCCTTCAAGCCTGGTCCATTCTTCCCATTTTTCTTTCCACTTTCAGCTCTCTTCTCTTGCTTCTCTCTGTTCCTCCTATTATATTGCTGCTGCCCCTTATTCGGCCGCCTGGTCGCCACTAACCATGACGACAACACCATCTCCATCTCCCTTGACTTCATCAACTATGGCGTTGAGTTCATCTATGTCTCCATCATGATCGCACACACAACCTAGTGACCAAGCCCGTTACTACATCGGTCATTACCAAGCCCACTGCTACATTATATTTTAATTTTGAACTATTATACAATATAGTGTAGAAGCGGTTATATAAATTGTCAGTCATTCATGTTGCAATTCATTGTCGCTAAATATGGTAGCAAGCCAAAAGGTGTGGAAACAGTTTATGTATCCATATATATAACAGAACGGTTGCACTTGTGAATCTCAGCCTGTTTTCTTCTTACAACCGTATATAAAACAGTAACAGTTTATGTATCTTAACAATACATTTGTTTATAATACATATGAATTGAAACCAGTTCATTAGGATTCATTTCTTTTTGCGACAAAATGTTTATATGGTATACAGTTTGGCACAATATAATTGTACTGGAAATTTGAGTAGCCGAAACTTAAGTTTTATTTAAATACAGAGTCTGGATAACATGGTTGTTTAGACAAACAATAATCACATATCTTCACATCCAACAAACAGTCAATGTTTGAGTCATATGTGATATAACATATCAAAAACAAGTGGAGACCATATATGCACTTGCATTATGTAGTTTATATTTTGAATTGGGATCCAATGTAAATAGTTTACCCACAAAGCATATAGTCATTCATTTTTTCCATATTTTATTTGACAGTTTAAAATTTTGAAACCAAGTTATATAAGCTTGTGTGCATACACTGGTAAGTATATGATCATGTCATATTGCAAAATTCGCAAATTTAAGACAAGCTTATTTTCCAAAAAAAAACGTCCACTGTTCTACAGTTTTCAAGTGGTACATAGGATTTAACACATATCTAATTTCGAGTTATTACTCCTTACTATCATTCATGCTTATATAACCTTATATGTGTAGTGACCTATATGTTGTCTTAAGCTAACTTGAACAATACCTAGAAATAGAAAACAAAAGGGTTGTTTACTCACAAATTCTATTCCAAGATTTCCTTTTCTCTATTTGAAGAATGCTGCTCTCGGCCATAACTTCATTTCCAGTTCAAAGCATTTCAAATGGATTTTAACGTATGAAATCCTACTGGTATGGCAGTGTATTTATATGTGAATGTGGTGTATAGTGTTTAGGCTTTGATAGTGTAGTTTTTAGGTGGAAGAAATGCATAGATTATAGATTTTGGCAGGGTAGTTTTTAGGCTATTTTGCTTTGATGGAGGGGACGTGCTAGGTTGCTGTTATGATTGATTGAGAAACAACATGTAGTTGCATGGTTGATGGAGAGGATAGCTAAGTTTATAGTTGTTCTTAACTAAATGAAAGGGATGCTGCTAGTGTTAGCTGGTGCATTTGATTTTGATTGAAAGAAGACTATACATAGCTATGTATCTGTGTATATTAGGAAGGATGAAGCAAAACAGGTTGGTGTCTATTTGATTGATGGAAAATGAGGCAATTTCTTAAGCTGGTCCTATATAAAATGGAAAGAGCACGACCATGTGCTTTAATGTACATCAGTACATGTTCTGTGCACAAGTAGGACTTATAGGTAGGTTCTGCTGCACTTGGTTTTGATGAAAAAGAGGTTGTCTTGACATAGTTTCACACTAAAAGGTCACGGCTGATCTAGTTTGGGGTACAAACATGTGCATAATTGTATGTGTTTTAGTGGTATGCTTGGCTATTAAGTATTTTAAACAATTAAAAATGCTCACATACCCTCTGTTTTCAATCCACTTCAAGGTACAATAGCCCATTACTTCATTGGGTGTTTTTGAGCTTAGGTTTTCATGCTACCATTTCTAGCTACTGATAGATATACCTTATAACCAAGCAATTTATCCATGTCATGATGTGAACATACAATGCCACAGATTAAATTCTGCAAATCAATGTACCAAAAATATATTCTCATTTATTGAATTTGATTTGCACCATTTTAATTGATTATGTGTCATGTTATAATCTTATGGATTGTCACACCAACTTATATGTATACATGCGAAGTAATAAAATCTTTAAATTTAAAACAAAAGCTATTGCCATGATTTATATACGTATATTACATTATATATACATATACACTAACGGTCATAAGAATATGCGTATTCATGTATACATTTAAGATTAAACCCTTTCAAATATTAAAACCCTTTTTACTTAAGCAATTATTATTATTTTTAACATAAAAGAAGTTATAAATACAAATGAAAATGTTTTTAACATTTACCTGCGTATACACAAGTTAAAAATATACACAGGATTATAACCAAATGATTATTCAAAATTATCTATAATATTCAATTTAAATATTATTTAAATGAATTAAATTATTAGCGCAATCTGAGATTCAGATTATAAAGTTGGTCAAGAAACTTGGGACATTACAATCCACCCCCCTTAAAAGAATTTCGTCCTCGAAATTATGTAGTAACGGAAAAATTCCAGTTATAAATAAAATCATAAACCTGTATTAACACACAAACATGAGTCATCTACTAGTAATCACAACAAGCAAGGCATCCAAAACACACCTGTTAATTATCAAACATTTCACAACAATCAAAGCATTCAATACACATTAGCAATCAACTACCTAACAAAACTTCAGATATATTATCTTCTTCTTTCCATGAACAGTCTTTAGGATTTCATTCCATTTCTCGTTAGGCAGCTTCATTAGCTCACTCCAAATTTACTTCCCATCTCCAAAATTCATTGTTATCTTTCCTCGTTCTCGACAAATCGTTGATGAAATCCGTATTTATTCAAATTGATTTTAAATCGAGTTATTAACCTCTTTTTACTCATCTGATTCTCAATAAATCAATTCTTAATTATCAAAATTCCCTTAGGAATTAAATTCTTAAATTCTCGAGAAATTCGACATCGTCTCTCTCATACGGCTTTATCGTACAACCCCAAAATTTGCCTCCCTATACCTTCTCCAATCATCGGAGAGTCCACGAAACCAACTAGTTTTCCTTAGAGGCTTCCCAAATCCAATTAAAAATACTAACTTGCTAATTTTATGCATTCAACTCATATACTTTCATCTATAAGCATCCATCAATCCAACAATGTTTATTTGTATAACCAGAATTATCTGTCATTACAGCCTGAAAATATTTCCATTCTTATTCACCCATTACTATTTTCAACATTTCTTTAGTCCCTAGCAATAAATTTATAAGAAAATAATCTCCTAAGTATCAATCCCGAAGACCGAAATCAACATCAGATCAACACTCAGAAAATCATTTAACTTAATCAATTTCCAGTTCAGTTCAAATAAATTTCAATTCCAAACATTTATCTGTTTAATTCACATGCGTTCATATCCAATTAACCTTCAAGTCTAGATTTATTTGGTGAAATTCCAAAATTTATTCATCCAATACTCATTCAAAATTCCCAGAATTTCAAATTCCATTTCTGGTTTGTCTTATCTATATATATTTCATTTTTATACAAATTCAATTTGGTTTTATATAACCATTTTAATTTATAACCCTATACCGGAATATAATAGCAGTCAACATAGTCATTTGTAATAATTTAAGAAAAATATCCTTTTATATCAAAATATATTTTTTAGTAAAATTATTTCATTTACCTGGCTTTTAAAACAATACTGTGTCGAATTATTCTGCTCAAGTGTTTAGGAACTCCTATCGATGTCATGGCATCCCACTATTTGACCAGAATTCATAAATCACTCAACAAAGCAATCAACCCGATATAAAACAGATTTCTATATCAATTGAGAAATACGTGCTCATATATATATATATGCTCAAACTCAATCTAGGGTAGTACCAACCCTATCTCTATCGAGTTACGCCACAGATCCAAGGTTATTCTCAACCTTCAGCTGTGATACCAACTGTAATGACCCGCAAATTCGAACCCTTTGAGTCGACTAATTACAATTACAAGTCCGACCCAAATTGCATGAAATTACGAATCATTAATAGAAAGAAGTTAGAGGATGAGAAATAAAAAAGGTAGAAAATTAGAATAGAAGAAATAAGATAGAAGAAAGAACTAAATAACACCGAATCTCACAATCACAGTGGAATAAAATATAATATAGATACAAGCTTTGGGAAATACAATTTGTACAAGTAGTTCAGGATTTTCAGACAATCTGGAAGGAGTTGGAGCAGGAGGTTCCAGCATTAGATATATAGAGTTTATTTCGGCTGTGATGTGTATATGATGTACTCTAATGTTGTATGTAAGTTCAGATACAGTTTTATATTTCCCAACGCTTATATCTATATTATATTTTATTCCACTGCGATTGTGAGATTCGGTGTTATATAGTTCTTTCTTCTATCTTGTTTCTTCTATTCTAATTTTCTACCTTTTCTATTTCTTATCCTCTAACTTCTTTCTATTAAAGATTCGTAATTTCATGCAATTTGGGTCGGACTTGTATTGTAATTAGTCAACTCAAAGGGTTCAAATTTACGGGTCGTTACAGTTGGTATCAGAGCTGAAGCTATTCTCTTAACCTTCAGCTTTGATACCAACTATAACGACCCACATATTCGAACCCTTTGAGTCGACTAATTACAATACAAGTCCAACCCAAATTGCATGAAATTATGAATCATTAATAGAAAGAAGTTTGAGGATGAGAAATAGAAAAAGTAGAAAATTAGAGTAGAAGAAATAAGATAGAAGAAAGAACTAAATAAAACCGAATCTCACAATCGCAGTGGAATAAAATATAATATAGATATAAGCTTTGGGAAATACCAAACTGTATCTGAACTTACATAAAAAATTAGAGTACATCTTATATACATCACGGCCGAAATAAACTCTATATATCTAATGCTGAAACCTCCTTCTCCAACTCCTTCCAGATTGTCGTAAAATCCTAAACTACTTGACTTCCCGTACAAATTTTGGGCACCCAAGAGTTTAGGGAGGACATAGAAAAATAAACTCTGGGTCAGTCATGGGACTGGGATGAGTAAATGATTTTAAACAGTTCTTAACTTGGAAAAATTCTTTAGAAAGAAAAGATAATCATAAGACCGATCCACACATAAACAAAGATGGTTTTTACCTTACGACAACCCAAAACATTTTGAAATCATAACTATTATGATATTATAATAATGTCTAGGGCTTTCAACAAATAAATTAGAATCTAGCGGAACGCTTGCATCTCACGCTCCACATATATATTATACAAACGGAACCTCTTGGCGCTTAGGGATAATGGATTTCCGACTATGACAAGGTATGAAACCACCTTCCGATAGTGTATCTCCAGAGAGGAATACACTGAGTACAACAAGAATGTCTTGCAACCTGGCCCACACATGACCGACCACTCATTTCTCTTGAGTGTATCGAATATGTTGTCACCTTACGGTTGCTAGCAACATAACCATTCCCGGGAGATACAGAAGCGAAAGAAGTAACAAAACGAATATTCTCTAGATGGTAACAATACACCCTAATGGGAGTGACCCACATAGCATGCTACCTGCCCGATTTTTGTCATTTCCCGGTTATGAGGCTTGAGGTCAAAACTTGCCTTTTAGAAGGTCACCTTTTTATTCACTTTGAACGCCACGTTGTCAAACCTGTCAAATCACAAATTTATATCCCCAAAACTACAGGTATAAGGCTAAGAGAAATGAATTCATCCGCCACCAAACATAGTTTTGAAGAGATCTACTTACGCGATCTGTTTGGTGTACTCTGTTAGACATTCGTCCATACAAGTTGTCCTAGGTCTGGACAAACCGAAGGCACTATCCTATAAACAGAACAGTCCTTGAATAAACACTGTCTTCAATGGTATTCAACTTGACTTCAAATTAATCAACGCCAAGGTCGAACCAAAATGGTATTTGATTTCATTTAGAAAACCAATCCCTGTCTCTTTGAATTGATGAACGTTAATATCATTTAGGGTCAAGTGATAGTTAAAGTGATCAAATCAATATATTTCATATTGTTCTATATCCTTAATTGATTATCCCGACTTATCTACTGAAAATATTTAACATATAAGATCTCAGATCTCAACAGTAGTTTGTACAAGTCAATATTAACGAGATGTGATTAAACAAGTTAGTTCGGTCATGTCATAGCATTTTAGTCAAATCAATTTGCATAACAGAACTGGTTCATCACAATTCAATAATTCAAATAAACATTGTTTAATAATTGGTAGATCTTGGAAAAATAATTATTTCCAAATCATATTTATCTAAGATTTAATCCCTTCTAAAATCACTTCTATTTTATTTATTAAACAATATCGTTATAACTCGTACTTCAATACAAACCACTTTAAAAAAATATAATTATTATTTAGTCTCCTTAGATGACTAAATTATTCAACATATAATATAATTAAATTTATTTGTCGATTCCCAAAACAACATCTCTTCCTAATTTTCCCAACTTCGGAATAACCTCAATGTTATAAGTCAAACAAATTTTTCTTTATTAATATCTCCTATAGCTATTCTTAGCTTGCAAAGTATCTGCTTCCACCGTTATTCACTTTGGAATGTGAACATCATTCCTTTGGCCCTTATTTAACTCATTTCACTAATAAATATTAGTGCAAGGTTAATATAGTTATCTAGTTGCTATGTAAATTCACATTTTTCATAGATGTCAACATTAAGTTTAAACGTTGTTAATTTAACTTTTAAATCATTTCATGGTTTAAATTTTTATTTATTGACTTAATAATATTTCAATGTTGATTAAAACGATTGAGTTTATTTTAACAATATGATTAACGTTCAGCCTCATAATGTCAATTACAGTTCAATTAATCTAACTTGAACTAATTAACGGATTTTAGATCTAGGTGAATCTGTACTTGTTTCTATCTCAATTAATACAAAGAATACAAATTTATTTTAAATAAAGAAAATTCTGTTTCATTCTGACGAAGCACAACTCTGTATTTAATGATCCATGCCTGATTATCTACTATCTGCCTCCCAAACTATCATCATTTTCACTTCTTCTCTTTACGTTACTCAGATAGATATTTTTATACATATATCCCAAATAATAAATTCATACTTTGAAAATCTTTGATTTTATTTTCCAGGATTTCAATCTTTTTTCTACAATTCAATTCTTCCCTTCTATATTATTTTCTATTTATTTACATTTCTATAAACTTCCCTTTATAATTTCAGCAGCCCACAACCCGCAGGCCCATCATTCCGGCCCATTCCCCCTTCCCTTATTTCTTTTATTATATTTAAACCTTAATTTACTAAGCTCATCTTCCCAATTGCAAATGATAAGCCCTGTGTCCCATTTTCCTTTTACTTTGATCTGATCGTAACTGCACGTCGCATTTTTGCATCAACAGGTTTTAGTCCCCCTTCGATCATAGAACTGCTTCCATCCGATCAATGCAATTCGGTTGCACAAATCTACTTTGGTTCCTTCTTCTGTGGTATGTCCCTTCTTGACTGTACCCATATTCTTCTTGCCCCATCCAAAAACTACAGCGGCCAAACTTAATTCAAGCCTTCCCTTCTTCCTAGTGTCAATTCTTTACATTGCTTTAAACTTTTTTTTGTGTTTGTATATTCTGATATTTACTCCCAATCTTTTTTTTTTCTTTACATGGACCAGATTAAGGTAACAGGCATGCTTGTTTTCATCAAGTTGTATTTTCATATAAGAACAATTAACGGCAATAAAAATAACAAGAGGAAAAGAATAAGTGATCCACTACTGGCTAACAAGTTTTGACTCATGACTCACCGTGTAAGCATTTTATGTATCATTGATAGCAGTGCACACATAATATAAACGGGCCTTGTTTATATTTTTCATTTTTTGAAGGATGCCTTTGATGTTTTGAAATACCATCTCGCACTAAGTTGAAATGTTATGTTATGAAGGATGGATTTATTGTTGTATTAAGTTTATGGATCCTACTCCTGACATAAATATGTTACTGTGTTTTGATTACAACATTCTGTTCTACCATTCCAAACGTTAAAAGTTTTAGTCACTTCAACCATTGCACAACTTCCCTTCTAATCAAAAGCCAACTCAGTTGCACTCACCTCCAGTCCACCCTTCTCACGCAACCGATCAGCTCTCCCCTTTCCTCTTCTTAGTGCCGTCCCACGTCAGTACGTGTACTCCCCTATTTATTTTATGCACCATGAACGAGCCCTTCAAGCCTGGTCCATTCTTCCCATTTTTCTTTCCACTTTCAGCTCTCTTCTCTTGCTTCTCTCTGTTCCTCCTATTGTATTGCTGCTACCCCTTATTCGGCCGCCTGGTCGCCACCAACCATGACGACAACACCATCTCCCCTGACTTCATCAACTATGGCGCTGATTTCATCCATATCTCCATCATGATCGCACACGCAACCCCACATACTAATCAAGCCCGTTACTGGATCGGTCATTATCAATCCCAATACTACATTATATTTTAAGTTTGAACTATTATATAATTTAGTGTAGAAGCGGTTATATAAAATGTCAGTCATTCATGTTGCAATTCATTGTCGCTAAATATGGTAGCAAGCCAAAAGGTGTGGAAACAGTTTATGTATCTATATATATAACAGAACGGTTGCACTTGTGAATCTCAGCCTGTTTTCTTCTTATAACCGTATATAAAATAGTAACAGTTTATGTATCTTAACAATATATTTGTTTATAATACATATGAAGTGAAACCAGTTCATTAGGATTCATTTCTTTTTGTGACAAAATGTTTATATGGTGTACGATTTGGCATAATATAATTAACTGGAAATTTGAGTAGCCGAAACTTAAGTTTTATTTAAATACAGAGTCTGGATAACAAGGTTGTTTAGGCAAACAATAATCACATATCTTCACACCCAACAAACACCCAATGTTCGAGTCATATGTGATATAACATATCAAAAGCAATTGGATGACCATATATTCACTTGCATTATGTAGTTTGTATTATGAATTGGGGTCCAATGTAAATAGTTTACCCACAAAGTATATTGTTATTCATTTTTTCCGGATTTTATTTGACAGTTTAAAATTTTGAAACCAAGTTATATAAGCTTGTGTGCATACACTGGTAAGTATATGATCATGTCATATTGCAAAATTCGCAAATTTAAGACAAGCTTATTTTCCAAAAAAAAACGTCCGCTGTTCTATAGTTTTCAAGTGGTATACATGATTTAACATATATCTAATTTCGAGTTATTACTCCTTACTATCATCCATGCTTATATTACCTTATACGTGTAGTGACCTATATATTGGCTTAAGCTAGCTTGAACAATACCTAAAAATAGAAAACAAAAGGGTTGTTTACTCACAAATTCTATTCCAGGATTTCCTATTCTTTGTTTGAAGTATGCTGCTCTCGGCCATAACTTCATTTCCAGTTCAAAGCATTTCAGATGGCTTCTAAGGTATGAAATCCTACTGGTATGGCAGTGTATTTATATGTGAATGTGGTGTATAGTGTTTAGGCTTTGATGGTGTAGTTTATAGGTGGAAGTAATGCATAGATTATAGATTTTGGCAGGGTAGTTTTTAGGCTGTTTTGCTTTGATGGAGGGGATGTGCTAGGCTATTGTTATAATTGGTTGAGAAACAACATGTTGATGCATGATTGATGGAGAGGATAGCTAAGTTTATAGTTGTTCTTAGCTAAATGAAAGGGATGCTGCTGGTGTTAGCTGGTGCATTTGATTTTGATTGAAAGAAGACTGTACACAGCTATGTATCTGTGTATATTAGGAAGGATGAAGCAAAACAGGTTGGTGTGTATTTGATTGATGGAAAATGAGGCTATTTCTTAAGCTTGTCCTATATAAAATGGAAAGAGCATGGCCATGTGCTTTGATGTACATCAGTACATGTTCTGTACACAAGTAGGAGCTTATAGGTTGGTTCTGTTGCCCTTTTTTTTGATGAAAAAGAGGTTGTCTTGACATAGTTTCACACTAAAAGCCCACGGCTGATCTAGTTTAGGGTACAAACATGTGCAGAATTGTGTGTGTTTCAGTGGTATGCTTGGCCATTAAGTATTTTAAACAATTAAAAATGCTCACATACTCTCTATTTTCAATCCACTTCAAGGTACAACAACCCATTACTTCATTGGGTGTTTGGAGCTTAGGTTTTCAGGCTACCGTTTCTAGCTACTGATAGATATACCTCATAACCAAGCAATTTATCCATGTCATGATGTGAACATACAATGCCACAGATTAAATTCTGGAAATCAATGTACCAAAATATATTCTTATTTATTTAATTTGATTTGCTCCATTTTAATTGATTATATGTCATGTTATAATCTTGCAGATTATCACACCAACTTATATGTATACATGCGAAGTAATAAAATCTTTAAATTTAAAACAAAAGCTATTGCCATGATTTATATACATATATTACATTATATATACATATACACTAAGGGTCAAAAGAATATGTGTATTCATGTATACATCTAAGATTAAACCCTTTCAAATATTAAAAGTCATTTTACTTAAGCAATTATTATTATTATTTTTAACATAAAAAAAATAAGTTTTGAATACAAATGAAAATGTTAAATTAACATTTACCTTCATATACACAAGTTAAAAATATACACAGGATTATAACCAAATGATTATTGTAATGACCCGGGATTTTGTCGACTTTGGTTATCACCATAAACTCAATGATGACTAACCAAACATCGAAAAATACCGGTCATTAGTGAAAGAAATTAGAGGGTGAGGATAGATAAGATAGAAACTTAGAATAGAAGAAGAAGAAGAACACAATATCAGAGTAACATGAATCTCACAGCGGAACAAATAAATATATTTCATAACATAACTTTGAAATACAAATCTGTACTTGAATATACATATCATTATCAAGGTACAACACTTACAACACAGCGGAAATAACGATAGCTATATGATCCTGAAGCCTCCTTCTCCAAGCTCTTCCAGTATATCTGTAAATCCTGACTACTTGACTGCCCATACAAATTTAGGCACCCAAGAGTTTAGGGAAAACAACAAAATAAACTCCGGGTCAGTCATGGGACTGGTATGAGTAAAACAGTTTAAAACAGTTTGAACAAGTAAAAGATATCTCATAAGACACGCCGTATAACGGAACGGGTTTTTCCCTTATGAGAATCCAAATTATCTTTATATCAAAAACCTTTTGATATTATAATAATGTCTATCAACCACAACTATAATAATCATCAAGTAGAAACGCTTTCATCTCACGTTGTACATATATAGTATACAATCAAAGCCGCAAGCACGTATTGGGTAATGGATTTCCAACTATGACAAGGTATGGAACCACCATTCGCTTGTGTACCTCTAGAGAGGAATACACTGGGTTCAACAAGAACATCTTGCAAACCGGCCACACATAACCGACCACTCATTTCGCTTAAGTGTCTCGAATGTATATCACCAACAGTTGGGATCAGCAACCGTTTCCCTAATGGGACAGTATCGACAATAGAATTTTAGAAATAAATGAAACTCTAGATCAGGTGATTATACACCCTACTTCGGTGCGACCGACTTAGCCACGCTGCCTGCCCGATTTCTATCATTTACCGGTTGATGAGGCTAGAAGCTATGCTTTATCATCACACCAGATTCACTTTGAATGCCACATCATCAAATCCATCCAATCACCGATTGACGTCCTCAACAATACATTATGAGTTAGCTAAAGAAATTTCCTTCTCCGCTTCCACTCTTGGTATGGTTGGAGAAATCAATATATGTGATCGTCTAGAAATGTTCTGTCAGACATCAGTCCATACAAGTCATCCAGGAACAGGATGAACCGAAGGCACTATTCTGTAAACAGGATAGCCCTTGCATAACTCCGTCTTCAATTTCCTTTGGCATAAATGATTCGCAACGCTTATGCCAATACAGAGTGGTTCTTTGGATAATAATCCAACTGGTCTCGCCATATTAACAACGTTAAAATGGTCAAAACTTCGATAGTCTGTGATTTAACTATCGAAGAAAACAGGTGTGCAAACAACGATATTTTTTCCAGATGGAAATTATATCGATCAATCATCATTCAACATTCATCTCTTTATTTCATTAATTTACTTATCTCCAGTTTCCCTATACTCAATATTTCTTATTTTCTAAATTTGGAAAATATACGTTATTAACAATGGAAAACATTTCCATTTCTTGTTTTCTTTATTAGAAAACATTTCTGGTTTCTTATTTGGAAAACTTTTCCAAAGCTTCTTCACTGGACTTAGGC
Source organism: Allium sativum (assembly GCA_030737875.1). Lineage (NCBI taxonomy): Eukaryota > Viridiplantae > Streptophyta > Magnoliopsida > Asparagales > Amaryllidaceae > Allium > Allium sativum. Next base: position 615,905,794 of record CM060926.1, read on the forward strand.
AGATGTTTAAACAAACCATCGCGATGCCAACTCAAACCATTTCCTTTACTGCCGAACCTTAACTATTCCTTAGTTAAAAATGAAGCCAATCAAGTTGGGGTAGAGCTACCTCTCAGACCTTAACTGAACAACATTTCTAACTTTGAAACTGGCAAAGTTCACTTTATATTCCTTTTACTAACTTCCTTACTTAATCCTCCTTCGAATAGCTATATTCGATTGACTCTTTTCACTTAACTCTATTTGATTAACCCTTATCAATTTACTCTATTGGATTAACACTATTGGATTAACTCTATTTGACTAACGCTATTGATTTACTCATTTCACTTAACTCCTTTCGAATAAACTATATTCGATAACTCCTTTTACTTTCTTCGAATAAACTATATTCGATTAACTCCTTTTACTTTAACTCTAATCGATTAACTAACATCGATTAACTTGTAATGGCGCGTTTTGTTAGCTGTCAAATAATTAATTTATTTAATGATTTATATATCGATTTGGCGATATCGATAACTTAAAGTACAACGTTCGAACTTATAATTTATAATTATAATTAAAACGAACCTGAAACGTCGCGGCAGTTCGCTATTTGGCGATTCGAACTTCAACTGAATGTACATGATTCATTTTATGCCGGATTTCTGTGAAACAAGAAACGTATGGAGCTGGTGGAGTATATCTTTCTAGTGGAAGAGAAAAATCGGGATTTCGTCGTGTAGATTTTGAGATATGTCCAAATCAAATTTTAAAATAGTCGCTATAAAATCGTTTAACGACCGTAATGGTTTATTCGTTATAACTAGAGATCGGGCTTGAATTTAGACAAGGTTCTTTTGGGAAATAGTGATAATTTAATTTTTAGAATTTTATGGAAATTTTTAATTAATTAAATAAGCAACTTTTTATGTAGAGTATTTTGCACCTTGAAATCAACATTTTGAAATTTCAAAATATGAGTCCACCTACCGATATTTTTATATTTCTGGGATCGTGGCGCTTTACTGAATACAACGGTATTTTTATTTTTGTCTACAGCAATCCGTAAGTGAGTAAAATCCGATATAACCTGGTAAGCTAATCTTGAAATAAAATCTTGTGGCCAAACTATCCTCCAACAACGCCTTCCCATAAACCACTGATCTACAAATCGCCACACCCTCATAATTTTAACCGCTAGTTTCCTTGGTCTTCAAAACGAGTTGTGGCAAACAAGAATCCACAAGAGAACCAACGTTTAACAATATAACTATCCTATAAGTAGCATACATCCCTTTAACCCTAAGTTCTTTTTCCTCTAGTCTACACAGAAATGTGCCGCCACCGAATCCCTTCAGCAAAAAAAAAAAAAAATATGTACACACTCATGCTCATTTTAACCGTACCGTTCAGGTCTGGGGACTGAAACCGAGGTGCTGTTATCGGTTGTCTTTGGGTTCGTAGCAGCGTGGCGCAAGTTCTGGCCAACTTTTGAGGTGTTATGGGGTGGTAGTGTTCGATGGCTTCCATTGTTGGCCATGAAGTTGTTGTAGACGCAACTGGGAGAAGGAGAAGTGGAGTGACGTGAGCGGTAAGCTTGGAGACTGTAGCAGTAAACGAAGGGGACTTGAAGAGCAGCTTTTCGGGGTGGTGTCCGGTGTTTACATGTAGGAAGAAAGGGTAGTTTGTACGTTAAAGACTGGAGCGTGTAAATATGCTAGAAGGACCGGTTGAACTAGAAGTTGAAAAACATGAAGAAGTAGGGGATCCCGAAACCAGCAGCAGCGTATGGGGGATCAACGTCAGGGTTCGATCTGTCGGAGTTTAGCGGCGGGGAATGATGAGTTCGTAAGGGTGATGCCGGATATGATAAGGAAGGAGGTGGAGTTGCGTTTTTGGTTAATTGTGAACTGGAAGTAAATTTATAAGGAGAGAGATGGTGTAATGTTCGGTCATGGCGGTTTGTATCAGGAGCAGGAGGACGCGAATTTTAATTGGGGAGGAAGGGTACTGTTGAAGATGGGTAATGCAGTGCTGGGCTTAAAGTGGAAGGGATGGGCTTTAAGGTAAGGGGGGAGCCCAATTTTCTTTAAAAAGGTAATTAAGTTTTCAGTTTAGTTTAATTTTTAAAAGTCCAGACTTGTCGATATCATAACTTGACCATACTATATCAGAATCACGAACCGTAAGTTGCGTTAGGATCATATGGACGGGAGCAACACAATGGAGCTGACTAGAAGTGAATCCGAGCTCGTTACAATTTATGGCGAAATAAATTGTCCGACTGAATCAAATAACGCAAACCGTTATTTAACGGCTAACGCGCAAATGTGAGTAAATCTCACTAACCCTGAACAGTTTATAATTTCATGTTGCATTGTTAGAACTGTTAAAATTGTCTGTTTGACTGTGTATTGATTAGTTGATTGAACTGCTAGTCAGTTAGTTAAATTTCTATATTGATTCTGTTTAACAGAATATATCATATGGAACTGAAAGTGATGTTATCTATATTGTCTAACATCTATGATGCAGGGAAACAGGTTGGAGGAATCCGACTGGATTCCTCAACATTTATTTTACCGTTTTTTTTATATTGTGATATATGATGTGTTATGAAATCCGTTATTGATTTCATATGTTTGAATGATACCGATCATTGTTATATGACACGTTAAACACCGTAGGTGATACTAGAATGTAAAAAGGGAATTTTCAATGTTTATATTGAAAATAAATCTTATTTATAAAATCGATAGGATTTTATAAAATGAAAACATTTATTTATTTAGGAAATAAATAAAGGAACATTTATTTAGATTATAAATAAATGGAATAAAGGAATATTTATTTAGGGAATAAATAAAGGAACACTTGTTCGGAAAATAAATAGAATTATACAAGGATATATTTAAACACGTGCTTCGCACACAAGTATGACACGATATGGATTTTAAGGAGATATTAAATAGGAAATCTATTTTTAACAGATAAAGTGAGAAGATTTAATTTATAAATAATGTTTTATAAATTAAATAAAATATTTATTGTTTGATAAATGGGATATATAAGTTTGAACTTATATAGAGAAGTAGGAATTGTTTTTAACACCGATAAAGTAAATAAACGTTGTTAAAGGGAAATCCTTAGAAGGGGAGAAACGTTATTAAAGGAACATTTATAAAGTGAAGAACCATTACTAAAAGTAAATCTTTATAAATGAATAAACATTGTTAAAGGAAATCTTTTAATGAATAAACGTTATAAAAAGGGAAATCTTTATAAGCAAATAAAGTATTCGAATAATAGTTATTCGAAGGAGTAAATCAAATAAGTTATTCAAATTAGTTATTCGAATAGAGTTAAGTTATTCGAATTAGTTTTTCGAATAGAGATAATCACATATAAGCTATTCGAATTAGTTATTCGAATAGAGTTAAACACATATAAGCTATTCGAATTAGTTATTCGAATAAAGTTAACCACATACAAGTTAATCGAATATAGTTATTCGAAAGAAGGTGTTAATCGAATATAGTTATTCGAGTAAAGTTAAAAGAGTTAATCGAATTTAGTTATTCGAAATGAGTTATTCAAATTAGATATTCGAATAGAGTTAAACACGTAAGAGTTAATTGAATATTAGTTATTCAATTTGAGGTAATCGAATTTAGTTATTCGAGAAGAGTTAAATCGAATGTTAGTTATTCGAAGGTAAGTTATTCGAAGTTAGTTAATCCGAAGGAGTTAATCGAAGAGTTAATCCGAAGGAGTTAGTCGAAGAGTTAATCCAAAGGAGTTATTCGAAGTTAGTTAATCCGAAGGAGTTAATAGATGAGTTAATCCGAAGGAGTTAGTCGAAGAGTTAATCCAAAGGAGTTATTCGAAGTTAGTTAATCCGAAGGAGTTAATCGAAGAGTTAATCCAAAGGAGTTATTCGAAGAGTTAATCCAAAGGAGTTAGACGAAGAGTTAATCGAATATAGTTATTCGAAAGAAAATGTTAATCGAATATAGTTTATTCGAGTAAAGTTAAAAGAGTTAATCGAATATAATTTATTCGAGTAGAGTTAGAGAAGTTAAATCGAATTTAGTTATTCGAAAGGAGTTAATCAATTTGAGTTAAGCTAATCGATTTGAATTAAGTTGAATCGAAATGGAGTAAATCGATTAGAATTAAGTTAATCGAGTTAGAGTAAATCGAATATTGGTTATTCGAAGGTAAGTTATTCGAATTAGCTATTCGAAGGAGTTAATCAAATGAGTTGATCCAAAGGAGTTAGTCGAATATTAGTTATTCGAATAGAGTTAAAGGAGTTATCGATTTTAGTTTGATCGAAAGGAGTTATCGATTAGTAAACCGAAAGGAGATTTTCGAATATAGCATATTCGAAAGAAAGAGATTGAATATTGTTTATTCGAAAGAGAGAGAGATTTCGAATATGAGTTATTCGAAGAGAGATAATCGAATATAGGTTATTCGAAGAAGAGTTAACCAAATAGAGATTACTCGAAAGAGAGTTATACGTCGAATTCGATTATAGTGAATTCGGGAAAGTACTATTTACTTTCCAGGGTTTAAATCAAGATTTAGTTATTGATTTAGAAATTAGGTGTCTGTTAAATTATTCAAGTTAGGAGATAAAGTTATAATTTAGGTTAGATATTGCAGAAGTAGGAATTATAACGTTATAGTTATAATCAAGCGTTTTCATTTGAGAAGTGGATTCGTAACATGAATCCGAGAATTTGCGTAAACAGATGATTGGAAAAAGTGAGTAACGAGCTTCATCTATTTCACAGTAAAGGACGTTGTTCAATTAAGGTCTGAGAGGTAATTATACACCAACTTGATTGACTTCAGAATTGACAAAGGAATAGTTGTGGTTCGATAGAAAAGGTTGATTTGAAATATAGAAGTAATAAGCGATTAATGGATTAAGCATAAACGTTCATTTGAAATCCGTAAATGAGTTTTGGAAACGTTTCCAAATATAGTCAGATATGTTTTCTAAACATAGAAAATGAAATGTTTTCATGATAAGGATTTAAGAAATAGAGTTAAGCAAATTCAGAAACTGACTGGAGAGGGTAAGTTGAACGGTTTTCTAAGTGACGATCTGATGTTGGTTTCGACCTTCCGGATTGATACTTAGAGAATTGTTCTCATACTAGTTACAGTTAGGGACTGATAGTTGCGAAATAATAGTGATGTGAAAATAAGCTATGGAAATGTTTTCCAATGATTAATAACATATATTTTCTAAATATATGAAATAAGGAAATATGAACATATGATGATTGATCGATCGAATTCCCATTTGGAAATAAGATTGTTGTTTGTACACCGACATGTTTACATTTGATAGTTGAATCACAGAATATCAAAGTTTTGACCATATTTACGTTGTAAATATGGAGAGACCGGTTGGATTATTATCCGAAGAACCACTCCGTATTAGCATAAGCGTTACGAATCAAGTACGCTGAAGATAATTGAAGACGAAGTGAAGTGCAAGGGCTATTGTGAAAAGCCTAGGTAGGATGGATTCACTGAATAGTGCCTTCGGTTTGTTCAGTCCCAGAACAACGTATATGGACGAGCGTCTGACAAAGTATTCTTAACGAATCATATATGTTGATCTCTTTAAATGTATTACGTTGGTGGCGGAGAAATTCGTTTCTCTTAGCTTTTATACTCGTGATGCCTTGAGAAATCGATAATGATTTGGCGGGTATGACGATGTGGCATTCAAAGTAATTGAAGCAATAATCTGTCAAAGTGACAAACGTGACCTCAAACCTCACCACCGGGAAATAACAGAAGTTGGGCTAGGCAGCATGGCTAGTTAGGCCATACCCAAGCAGGGTGTATTATCACTATCTAGAGAATATTCAATTGTACTTCTTTATAATCTATTTCAATGCTGTCCCTTATCGGGAAGGATGGTTGCTGATCCCAACCATCGGTGGTAATATATTCGTTACACTCAAGCTAAATGAGTGAACGGTCATGTGTGGCCGGGTTGCAAGACGTTCTTGTTGAACCCTAGTGTATCTCCTCTAGAGTACACTGATCGGAAGGTGCTCCCATACCTTGTCTGTTGGAATCCAATCTCCAATAAGCGCTCACGGTTTTATTTGTATACTATGTATGTGGAACGTGAGATGCAAGCGTTCTGCTAGATTGATATCTATTTGTATTTAGACATTATTATAATATCATAAAGATATCCTTTATTTAACCAAGTGTTGGAGTTTTATTCACACCAGTCCCATGACTGACCCGGAGTTTATTTTGTTTGTTTTCCCTAAACTCTTGGGTGCCTAAATTTGTACAGGCAGTCAAGTAGTCGGGATTTTACAGATACACTTGGAGAGCTTGGAGCAGGAGGCTTCAGGATTATAGCTATTATTATTCCACTGTGTTGTTAAGTATTGTACTTTGAAATGGTATGTATATACGAGTACTGATTTGTATTTCAAAATTATGTTATATTTTATTCGTTCCGCTGTGAGATTCGTGTTTACTCTGATGATGTAAGTTCTTCTTCTTCTTCTATTCTATTAGTTCCAAGTGTAACACCCCACCTCCGTTAAGGTCACTCACAAAGGAAATGCCTTAACTTTGGTGGAGAGTTTTAGTAAAAAGAACAGAATATTACAAGACAGATAAACAGTACTTGAAAAATAATAACTTTATTATAGTGGAAAACAGAAATCAGTATGGTTACATCTTTATCAAAAACTCAAGTACATAAATATCAGCCTTGTTCAGACTATCAGAGTACAAAACTTTAAAAGCATAATCCCCACAGAACAGAAGCTATCATGAGCCAAGCCATACTTTAAGCACTTCAAGCAGAAGGAATCCGGATCAAGCTAGAGTATTCCCTCCTTAGAAAACCTGGGGGGAGGGGAACGGAAGAAAAGGGGCGAAAACAAGCAAGGTCAGACATAAAGTCTGGCAAGTCCAGTGATTTTCAGTTATGAACAGATAATAGTAATGATGACATGAACATAAAGCTGGACAAGAGATAACGTAACAGAAGCAACAGATATACTTAAGTTAAACAGAAGAAACAGAATTACATAAGCTATTACTTTTCACTTCTCTGCACTAATACTAGTATAAAAGAATTAGGTGTTACCCTAGCGTTCAGACTACAACAGAAACGGAGTCAGAATAATTTCTACAGAAACAGAGTACTAGTAAATGGGCTTTTACCACCCAAGCAGAAATATATGGTACAGAAACAGAAACAGAGTGCTAGTATTGGGCCTTTACCACCCGAACAGAAATAATGGGCCTTTACCACCCGAACAGACGGTACCACACTGAAGCAGATAAGTATTACACCCAACAGAAACAGACGGTACCCCAACAGAATTAGATGTACCCTAAATTCTACCCCAAGGGATCGGCTCCCTAATACATAAATACCATGTGCCAGCCCCACAGAAGGGTGTATCGTTCCCTAAAGTGGCAACCTTTGAACGACACATACCTATTTATGGATGTCACGGCGTCTTACATCCACAGAGGCAGACCGGGATCCATGCACGCACATGACCCGGTTGGAACGCACCATCAACACCCCTCGCCATTATCAGAATGAACCGCTTATAATTAGTTCAGTAAGCGTGCCCGGACCCTACCTACTGTTGGGTCAAAGTTTTGATACCAGAAAGGGTTACTGACTAATATGGGTCCCAAACAACAGATGACACAAGTAAATTCCCTCCTAACCTTGTGTCCCCAAACTAACAGATTTCAGATTAACTTGTTTACAAGTTCAGACATACAGAGTTCAGATTTACTAGTTCACAGATCAGAAAATCCAATCAACAAGTTTTCAGACTAACGGGTCAGATGTACAGATTTAACAGATTTTCAGATTTGTCTAACTTTGTATTGGTTAAGTGTCATTAGCCTAATCATATTACTACCGCAACCCTGTAGGACCTCTCACATTGGGCTACCATTTATGGTTGCTGGATTCGTCGGGCGGGTCCGGGCAGTCTTATACCATAAATGAGTCCAACCTCGTGTCCATACAGTTGTCACGCATCTAATTTTCAAATTAGGTTTTTAAGGTAACCATCCCGTCCATCGGATCAGTTAGGGATAGCCAGGGAGGGCAGGAAACTTCTATTTTCCAAACCCAAGCCTAGACACTATCCTCTCTGTCATATATTTGGCGTTCCAAATCAATAGTTAAGCCTAATCTAGATTTTATATTACATTTTATACAAATCTAGATTAAATATCCAAATTCACAATATGATCATATACTTCCATGTTTGCATAAATTTACATAGCGCATAACTCGATACAGTGGATTACCTTGGCTCTGTGGCATAACTCGATAGAGATGGGATTAGTAATATCCTAGATTGAGTTTGAGTGTATATATATGAGCGCGTAATTGTTATTCAATATAAAATGGTTTTATATTGTGGAGACTCAATGGTTGAGTGGCTTATGAATTCTGGTCGATCAGTTTTGATCCACTGTATCGATAAGGGTTACTAAACACCCGAATACGATGAACCGTCATGGTATGTTTTGAAAGAGGGTAAATGAAATAATTTTCCCCAAAATATATTTGTTTATAGAAGAAATATATATCTTGAAATTATTATAGTATATTGATTGTGTTGGTTGTTATTATAATCAAATAAGATTATAAAAGGGTGAAAGGGTTATAAATGACCAATCAAAATTCATATGAATATAATATATGAAATAGTTTGAATTAAATATGAATTTAAATCAGATTTGGAATTAAAATAAAGAAATTTTAAGTTCCTGGGAGATTTTTAAAATGTTTTTCAAATTGAAAATGATATAGTATTGAACTCACTTCGATAGCTGGAAAATAGATTCTGATGATGAATCTAGACATCATCAGTGTTCATTTTCGAGTTCTAAGTGACGGATTACTACCAAAGGTTTTGTTTTTGAATTGTTTTGAGAAAACAAGTTGTTTAGAAAATTCAAAGGTTTTGAATTGGCATTATGATTTCAAATTGATTTGAAAGAAACCCAGGAACTTAAGTTCTGGAATTAAAATTTAACTAATGAAGTTAAATAAAATGAGATGGTAAAAATAAATTGAAATTTAACTTGAACTGAGTTAAATAAAATTGAATTGGGATTAGAGATAATCTAGAATGGAACCAAATTGATAAGTCAATAATTTGGAATTTGATATTAGAGTTCGAATGAAATTCGATTTGGATTTGAGGATATGAACTGACTGGAGATCAATTGGAATGGATAACATTGGTATATGTTGAAGTGGTAGCAGATGAAAGGGATAGAGTTAAATGCCCGACCAAAAGGTACAAGTTTATATCATATATGAGTTTGGATTTTATGAGCCGAATTGGCAAGCCGCTTGGCTGTTTGATTTTCTTTTGGATTGGAGGAGGCCTAGAGAGGCGAGTTGTGGTTTGACGTATTGAGCCGTACAAAGGAGGTTATGGCGAAATTTTTCAAAAATTTAAGGTGTTAGAAAATTTTTAGAATTTATGGAAATTCAGTTAGCCAGAATGAATTAATAAATTAATTAAAATTAAATGGGTCCAGTCGAAACTGAAATTTAGAGGTAAACAAAAAAGGATTTTTAAATCTAGTTAGTAGAGTTAGTAGCATTTTTCTAACTTAGCAATTTCGAGGACGAAATTATTTTAAGGGGGGAAGTCTGTAATGGCGCGTTTTGTTAGCTGTCAAATAATTAATTTATTTAATGATTTATATATCGATTTGGCGATATCGATAGCATAAAGTACAACGTTCGAACTTATAATTTATAATTATAATTAAAACGAACCTGAAACGTCGCGGCAGTTCGCTATTTGGCGATTCGAACTTCAACTGAATGTACATGATTCATTTTAAGCCGGATTTTTGTGAAACAAGAAACGTATGGAGCTGGTGGAGTATATCTTTCTAGTGGAAGAGAAAAATCGGGATTTCATCGTGTAGATTTTGAGATATGTCCAAATCAAATTTTAAAATAGTCGCTATAAAATCGTTTAACGACCGTAATGGTTTATTCGTTATAACTAGAGATCGGGCTTGAATTTAGACAAGGTTCTTTTGGGAAATAGTGATAATTTAATTTTTAGAATTTTATGGAAATTTTTAATTAATTAAATAGGCAACTTTTTATGTAGAGTATTTTGCACCCTGAAATCAACATTTTGAAGTTTCAAAATATGAGTCCACCTACCGATATTTTTATATTTCTGGGATCGTGGCGCTTTACTGAGCACAACGGTATTTTTATTTTTGTCTACAGCAATCCGTAAGTGAGTAAAATCCGATATAACCTGGTAAGCTAATCTTGAAATAAAATCTTGTGGCCAAACTATCCTCCAACAACGCCTTCCCATAAACCGCTGATCTACAAATCGCCACACCCTCATCATTTTAACCGCTAGTTTCCTTGGTCTTCAAAACGAGTTGTGGCAAACAAGAATCCACAAGAGAACCAACGTTTAACAATATAACTATCCTATAAGTAGCATACATCCCTTTAACCCTAAGTTCTTTTTCCTCTAGTCTACACAGAAATGTGCCGCCACCGAATCCCTTCAGCAAAACAAAAAAAAAATATGTACACGCTCATGCTCATTTTAACCATACTGTTCAGGTCTGGGGACTGAAACCGAGGTGCTGTTATCGGTTGTCTTTGGGTTCGTAGCAGCGTGGCGCAAGTTCTGGCCAACTTTTGAGGTGTTATGGGGTGGTAGTGTTCGATGGCTTCCATTGTTGGCCATGAAGTTGTTGTAGACGCAACTGGAAGAAGGAGAAGTGGAGTGACGTGAGCGGTAAGCTCGGAGACTGTAGCAGTAAACGAAGGGGACTTGAAGAGCAGCTTTTCGGGGTGGTGTCCGGTGTTTACATGGAGGAAGAAAGGGTAGTTTGTACGTTAAAGACTGGTGCGTGTAAATATGCTAGAAGGACCGGTTGAACTAGAAGTTGAAAAACATGAAGAAGTAGGGGATCCCGAAACCAGCAGCAGCGTATGGGGGATCAACGTCAGGGTCCGATCTGTCGGAGTTTAGCGGCGGGGAATGATGAGTTCGTAAGGGTGATGCCGGATATGATAAGGAAGGAGGTGGAGTTGCGTTTTTGGTTAATTGTGAACTGGAAGTAAATTTATAAGGAGAGAGATGGTGTAATGTTCGGTCATGGCGGTTTGTATCAGGAGCAGGAGGACGCGAATTCTAATTGTGGAGGAAGGGTACTGTTGAAGATGGGTAATGCGGTGCTGGGCTTAAAGTGGAAGGGATGGGCTTTAAGGTAAGGGGGGAGCCCAATTTTCTTTAAAAAGGAAATTAAGTTTTCAGTTTAGTTTAATTTTTAAAAGTCCAAACTTGTCAATATCATAACTTGACCATACTATATCAGAATCACGAACCGTAAGTTGCGTTAGGATCGTATGGACGGGAGCAACACAATGGAGCTGACTGGAAGTGAATCCGAGCTCGTTACAATTTATGGCGAAATAAATTGTCCGACTGAATCAAATAACGCAAACCGTTATTTAACGGCTAACGCGCAAATGTGAGTAAATCTCACTAACCCTGAACAGTTTATAATTTCATGTTGCATTGTTAGAACTGTTAAAATTGTCTGTTTGACTGTGTGTTGATTAGTTGATTGAACTGCTAGTCAGTTAGTTAAATTTCTATATTGATTCTGTTTAACAGAATATATCATATGGAACTGAAAGTGATGTTATCTATATTGTCTAACATCTATGATGCAGGGAAACAGGTTGGAGGAATCCGACTGGATTCCTCAACATTTATTTTACCGTTTTTTTTATATTGTGATATATGATGTGTTATGAAATCTGTTATTGATTTCATATGTTTGAATGATACTGATCATTGTTATATGACACGTTAAACACCGTAGGTGATACTAGAATGTAAAAAGGGAATTTTCAATGTTTATATTGAAAATAAATCTTATTTATAAAATCGATAGGATTTTATAAAATGAAAACATTTATTTATTTAGGAAATAAATAAAGGAACATTTATTTAGATTATAAATAAATGGAATAAAGGAATATTTATTTAGGGAATAAATAAAGGAACACTTGTTCGGAAAATAAATAGAATTATACAAGGATAGATTTAAACACGTGCTTCGCACACAAGTATAACACGATATGGATTTTAAGGAGATATTAAATAGGAAATCTATTTTTAACAGATAAAGTGAGAAGATTTAATTTATAAATAATGTTTTATAAATTAAATAAAATATTTATTGTTTGATAAATGGGATATATAAGTTTGAACTTATATAGAGAAGTAGGAATTGTTTTTAACACCGATAAAGTAAATAAACGCTGTTAAAGGGAAATCCTTAGAAGGGGAGAAACGTTATTAAAGGAACATTTATAAAGTGAAGAACCATTACTAAAAGTAAATCTTTATAAATGAATAAACATTGTTAAAGGAAATCTTTTAATGAATAAACGTTATAAAAAGGGAAATCTTTATAAGCAAATAAAGTATTCGAATAATAGTTATTCGAAGGAGTAAATCAAATAAGTTATTCAAATTAGTTATTCGAATAGAGTTAAGTTATTCGAATTAGTTATTCGAATAGAGATAATCACATATAAGCTATTCGAATTAGTTATTCGAATAGATTTAAACACATATAAGCTATTCGAATTAGTTATTCGAATAAAGTTAACCACATACAAGTTAATCGAATATAGTTATTCGAAAGAAGGTGTCAATCGAATATAGTTATTCGAGTAAAGTTTAAAGAGTTAATCGAATTTAGTTATTCGAAATGAGTTATTCAAATTAGATATTCGAATAGAGTTAAACACGTAAGAGTTAATTGAATATTAGTTATTCAATTTGAGTTAATCGAATTTAGTTATTCGAGAAGAGTTAAATCGAATATTAGTTATTCGAAGGTAAGTTATTCGAAGTTAGTTAATCCGAAGGAGTTAATCGAAGAGTTAATCCGAAGGAGTTAGTCGAAGAGTTAATCCAAAGGAGTTATTCGAAGTTAGTTAATCCAAAGGAGTTAATAGATGAGTTAATCCGAAGGAGTTAGTCGAAGAGTTAATCCAAAGGAGTTATTCGAAGTTAGTTAATCCGAAGGAGTTAATCGAAGAGTTAATCCAAAGGAGTTATTCGAAGAGTTAATCCAAAGGAGTTAGACGAAGAGTTAATCGAATATAGTTATTCGAAAGAAAGTGTTAATCGAATATAGTTTATTCGAGTAAAGTTAAAAGAGTTAATCGAATATAATTTATTCGAGTAGAGTTAGAGAAGTTAAATCGAATTTAGTTATTCGAAAGGAGTTAATCAATTTGAGTTAAGCTAATCGATTTGAATTAAGTTGAATCGAAATGGAGTAAATCGATTTGAATTAAGTTGAATCGAAATGGAGTAAATCGATTAGAATTAAGTTAATCGAGTTAGAGTAAATCGAATATTGGTTATTCAAAGGTAAGTTATTCGAATTAGTTATTCGAAGGAGTTAATCAAATGAGTTGATCCAAAGGAGTTAGTCGAATATTAGTTATTCGAATAGAGTTAAAGGAGTTATCGATTTTAGTTTGATCGAAAGGAGTTATCGATTAGTAAACCGAAAGGAGATTTTCGAATATAGCATATTCGAAAGAAAGAGATCGAATATTGTTTATTCGAAAGAGAGAGATTTCGAATATGAGTTATTCGAAGAGAGATAATCGAATATAGGTTATTCGAAGAAGAGTTAACCAAATAGAGATTACTCGAAAGAGAGTTATACGTCGAATTCGATTATAGTGAATTCGGGAAAGTACTATTTACTTTCCAGGGTTTAAATCAAGATTTAGTTATTGATTTAGAAATTAGGTGTCTGTTAAATTATTCAAGTTAGGAGATAAAGTTATAATTTAGGTTAGATATTGCAGAAGTAGGAATTATAACGTTATAGTTATAATCAAGCGTTTTCATTTGAGAAGTGGATTCGTAACCTGAATCCGAGAATTTGCGTAAACAGATGATTGGAAAAAGTGAGTGACGAGCTTCATCTATTTCACAGTAAAGGACGTTGTTCAATTAAGGTCTGAGAGGTAATTATACACCAACTTGATTGACTTCAGAATTGACAAAGGAATAGTTGTGGTTCGATAGAAAAAGTTGATTTGAAATATAGAAGTAATAAGCGATTAATGGATTAAGCATAAACGTTCATTTGAAATCCGTAAATGAGTTTTGGAAACGTTTCCAAATATAGTCAGATATGTTTTCTAAACATAGAAAATGAAATTTTTTCATGATAAGGATTTAAGAAATAGAGTTAAGCAAATTCAGAAACTGACTGGAGAGGGTAAGTTGAACGGTTTTTCTAAGTGACGATCTGATGTTGGTTTCGACCTTCCGGATTGATACTTAGAGAATTGTTCTCATACTAGTTACAGTTAGGGACTGATAGTTGCGAAATAATAGTGATGTGAAAATAAGCTATGGAAATGTTTTCCAATGATTAATAACATATATTTTCTAAATATATGAAATAAGGAAATATGAACATATGATGATTGATCGATCGAATTCCCATTTGGAAATAAGATCGTTGTTTGTACACCGACATGTTTACATTTGATAGTTGAATCACAGACTATCAAAGTTTTGACCATATTTACGTTGTAAATATGGAGAGACCGGTTGGATTATTATCCGAAGAACCACTCCGTATTAGCATAAGCGTTACGAATCAAGTACGCTGAAGATAATTGAAGACGGAGTGAAGTGCAAGGGCTATTGTGAAAAGCCTAGGTAGGATGGATTCACTGAATAGTGCCTTCGGTTTGTTCAGTCCCAGAACAACGTATATGGACGAGTGTCTGACAAAGTATTCTTAACGAATCATATATGTTGATCTCTTTAAATGTATTATGTTGGTGGCGGAGAAATTCGTTTCTCTTAGCTTTTATACTCGTGATGCCTTGAGAAATCGATAATGATTTGGCGGGTATGGCGATGTGGCATTCAAAGTAATTGAAGCAATAATCTGTCAAAGTGACAAACGTGACCTCAAACCTCACCACCGGGAAATAACAGAAGTTGGGCTAGGCAGCATGGCTAGTTGGGCCATACCCAAGCAGGGTGTATTATCACCATCTAGAGAATATTCAATTGTACTTCTTTATAATCTATTTCAATGCTGTCCCTTATCGGGAAGGATGGTTGCTGATCCTAACCATCGGTGGTAATATATTCGTTACACTCAAGCTAAATGAGTGAACGGTCATGTGTGGCCGGGTTGCAAGACGTTCTTGTTGAACCCTAGTGTATCTCCTCTAGAGTACACTGATCGGAAGGTGCTCCCATACCTTGTCTGTTGGAATCCAATCTCCAATAAGCGCTCACGGTTTTATTTGTATACTATGTATGTGGAACGTGAGATGCAAGCGTTCTGCTAGATTGATATCTATTTGTATTTAGACATTATTATAATATCAGAAAGATATCCTTTATTTAACCAAGTGTTGGAGTTTTATTCACACCAGTCCCATGACTGACCCGGAGTTTATTTTGTTTGTTTTCCCTAAACTCTTGGGTGCCTAAATTTGTACGGGCAGTCAAGTAGTCGGGATTTTACAGATACACTTGGAGAGCTTGGAGCAGGAGGCTTCAGGATTATAGCTATTATTATTCCGCTGTGTTGTTAAGTATTGTACTTTGAAATGGTATGTATATACGAGTACTGATTTGTATTTCAAAGTTATGTTATATTTTATTCGTTCCGCTGTGAGATTCGTGTTTACTCTGATGATGTAAGTTCTTCTTCTTCTATTCTATTAGTTCTATCTTTTCTTCCTCACCCTCTACTTTCTTTCACTAACGTCTCGGAATTTCCGACTCCCGAGGAGTCGGAAATTTCCAGCCGTTACATAACTCCTTTTAACTTTAACTCTAGTCGATTAACTAACATCGATTAACTCCTTTTAACTTTAACTCTAATCGATTAACTAACATCGATTAACTCCTTTTACTTTATTCTCTAATCGATTAACTAACATCGATTAACTCCTTTTAACTTTAACTCTAATCGATTAACTAACATCGATTAACTCCTTTTAACTTTATCTCTAATCGATTAACTAACATCGATTAGCTCCTTTTAACTTTATCTCTAATCGATTAACTCCTTTCACTTTAACTCTAATCGATTAAACTAACATCGATTAACTCCTTTCACTTTAACTCTAATCGATTAAACTAACATCGATTAACTCCTTTATTCTATTCGAATAACTAATATTCGATTTACTCCTTTATTCTATTCATTTATAAAGATTTACTTTTAGTAACGGTTCTTCACTTTACAAATGATTTCCTTTTTTATTCTAACTTATCCTTTGATTTTATAAATATTTCTTTTATAAAAATCCTTTCCCTTTTCTATATAAAATCCATCGATTTTATATATATAATTCAATTTCAAAATACACTTTGAAAAATCCCCTTTCCCATATCCAATATTTCTTATGGTATTTAACATACCATGTAACAACGATAAATATCGTCCAAACACACATAATCAACAGATTATATATCACATCATATATTACAATATATGAATCACAGTAAAATAAATGTTGAGGAATCCAGTTGGATTCCTCCAACCTGTTTCCCTGCATCACAGATGTTAAACAATATAGATAACATCACTTTCAGTTCCATATGATATATTCTGTTAAACAGAATCAATATAGAAATTCTACTAACTAGCAGTTCAATCAAATAGTCAATACACAGTAATTCAACCAATATTTAACAGTTCTAAAAACACAACATGAAATTATAAACTGTTCAGAGTTAGTGAGATTTACTCACATTTGCGGTTCATCGTTAAAAACGATTAACTGTCTTTGATTCAGACGGACAATTTATTTTGCTATAAATGTTAACGTGCTCCAATTGACTTGCGGTCAGTTTCATTTTGTTGCTCCCGTCCATACGATCCTGTCGGATCTTGTTTCACTGAAAACCGGTATCATATGACGAAGTTACACTCTTTTAAAGTTTGAATACAATTTAAATTAATTAAGCTTGGATTTAATTTAAATAACGGGCCTTTACCTTCTTTAAATATCTCGGCCCATCCACATTCAAACCAAACCCGCTTGTGTTCTTCCCCAAACCACCGAAGACCTGTTGCTCCTCACGACCGAAATACCATAGCCAACTTCCACCCACCTTCGCGACTTCATCATTCCATCGATTCAAAAATGGAAATCACCAAAGTGCCTCTCTCACGTCCCTCTTTCACCTCAACACATTCATACCGAGTTCGAACTCCATATAGGAGTTGCGGCTTCCTTCGTACAGGCGCCTGTACAGAAAAGGATCGACAGTCACATTCACCGAACACCACCAAACCGCCTCCAAAGGCGCGTCTCCATCCCATAAACTCGATCATGAACTCGAAAACAACCCTCTCTTCCTTAATCGCCAGAAATCTCTAACCCTAGCATCGAAAAACCCGTCGCTATACATTTTTCACAACCACAAACAGGTGTCGAACCCTTTAAATCCTATACCAGGTTGTAGAGATTTACTTGAGCGACTCATTCATCTCCATTCTATGATTTATAGAATTTTATTCTTATTTCTTTGATTTGTTTTTCTCACTCTCTTTTTTTACTGTATGAAAAATGAGGCGACGGCGGATTGTTTTGACTGGTGAAAAATAGAAATTAGGTTATAAGGAAGTAGTTAAGGAGTATATATAGGCAGTTCAAAATATCTAGATATTTTATTTTTGATTATTTTATTCATTTTCAATACATTTTCTATTTGTATTCATCTTTAAAAATCCTTATGATCATGTACAATCTTCTAAAATCATGGAAATTGACATGCAGCTACAGTTCGACATTACGGTCCCAACGAAACTGGTTTCGTCGAATTCCGACTCCGTTTGTTCACACAGCGTATTTTTAACTGTCGAAATACTGGTTGTTTTTCACTCTAAAAATCTGTACGGCCACACAGTGACTCTAAAAATTGCGAAACTGGAAATATAACAACTATTTGACATTGTGGATCCAACAAAATTAGTTTCATCGAATTTCGACTCAGTTTGCAAAACTGGCTAATTTTAAAGCTCTGGATGACCCATTTAAATATATAAATATATTTAAGGGTGCGTTTTTTAGAGGTCCCTATTAAGTTTCAAAATATAAAAAAAACCCGGTCATAAACTTATTGTAAATTAGGTCCCTGTTTTCAAAACTTATAAAATAATAATTAAAAAAAAAATTCGTAAATTAGTAATAAAATATATTACGCATTATAAAAAAAATTCAGTTCAAAAAACAACAAAAATAATGTCAGAAAGAAGAAAACAGCAAAAAAAACAGAAAAAACTGCAGTTAAATGCATAATATTATGCACCTTTTTGATTTTATTGCATGCATATATGCAATTATTGCAGTTCTTCCAACGGATAGATTTAACATAATTTTTCAGTTCATTTTTATTTGCATCCAAATGTGCAAATTTCTCAAAAAAATGCACACATGTGTGCAACATTTTTATTGGATAAAAAGTAGGGACCTAATTTATAAAAAAAACAAAGTTCTGAAAATTTTTAAACCCGCCCCCTATTTTATTTTTTCCGCCTTTATGTATTTTAATAAAAAAAATGTGCGTACGTTCATAAAAAAAAAAAAAAAATCTAAAATATGGAAATAATGTCAGGAATCTACGGAAATCGAAAAAAAATAGTTGCATACATTTATGCAAATATTACTGATAATTGCATATTTGTATGCAACTTTTCCGTAAGCTGTTTTCAGATTAAAATCTGAAAATAAACCTGCACAAATGTATGCAAGTATTTGAAATTTTTGCGCACATGTATGCATTTATTTGCATGAATAAAAATCAACGAAGATGTATGTAGTGAAAAATATGCACGGATGTATGCGGGAAAGTGATATATGTGCATACTATTATGCATTTAACTGGAAATTTCGTTTTTTTTTTGTTTTTTTGATTTTTGACGCCTTCGTTGATGGTTTTTTGTTCTGAATTTTTTAGTGTTTACATGTTTTATTTAAATACGAATTTACGTGATTTTTTTATATTTTTTTATGACTTTTCAAAAAATAGGGACCTAATTTACAATAAGTTTATGACCGGATGTGAGCCTAATTAAGTTTCAAAATAGGGATGTGAGCCTAATATTCACTATATTTAAATAAAATTAAATATAAATAAATTAATATTATCGTATATATTCACAGTGGAATACCATATAGCTCAGAAAAATCCTATATTGATTCCTAACTTGATATTTCAATCTGGGTCAACCCGATATTCGATTTATACTGAAATTCACTTTTTAAAATATAAATAATTCCTTTATAAATTATAAAGGAATTCCACATCGACTTTTCTAAAATTTGATTTGGACGTGAATCAAAATCTACACTACGAAATCTCGATTTTTCTCTTCCACTAGAAAGATATACTCCACCAGCTCCACACGTTTCTTGTTTCACAGAAATCCGGCTTAATACGAACCCTGTACATTCAGTTGAAGTTCGAATCGCCAATTTACGAACTGCAGCGCCATTTTAAGCTCGATTTTAATTATAATATAATTTATACGTTCAACGATCGTTATTTAAGTATATTCATTATCGTAATTCAATTCTAAACTGAATTATATATATCATAGATGACCCAGTTCACACCATATCGCCATTTCAGCCAATTCTGATTATTTCAAAATAAAATATATTATTTAATTTATTATTTTAATTAAATATTCACCATTATTTAATTCCACGACCATTTAATTCACTATATCACTATTTATGTAATTAAATAAATTAGTTATAATACCTATGCCAATGCGGGTCATTACAATCTACCCCACTTAAAATAATTTCGTCCTCGAAATTGCTAAAAGGTAGAGGACGACCCTATCGACTGGTTAGAACATATTTGTTCACTTCTCAACTTCAGTTTCAACTGAACCAATTTAATTTCAATTAAATTATTTATTCATTCTTATCAACGAAAATTTCCAAAAATCCTGAAAATTTTCTAGCGCCTTAACTCTTCGAAAAATTTCGCCAGCACCTCCTTTGTACTGGTCAATCGGTCAAACTCAAACTCGCCTCTCTGGGCCATCTCCATCCCAAAAGAAAATCAAACAGCCAAGCGGCTTGCCAATTCGGCTCATCAAAATCACCAAACTCATATATAATATAAATTGTTACCTTTTTATTGGGCATATCATTATATCCTTTCCATCTGCTGTTAACTCAGCATATACCAATGTCATCCCAATCAAACTCTAATCAATTTTTATCCTCAACACAACCATTCGCTTACCCAAGCCAAATTCCATTTTAACTCGAGTTTCTTCTCGATTCCCAACTCTTAACTTGATTATCACATTACACTTCAAATTTGAATCTCACATTCCGATTTGTCTTGATATCATTCTAATTCAATCTCAGTTACCACTTTACTGGCTTTACTTTAATTCAAATCTGCTTTCACAAATTTCTGTTTAATTTATTTTTACTTTAAACAGTTTTTCCCTGGGAGTTTTTAAACAGTTTACTCTTTTCAAAAATCAAATTTTCCTTTTGAACATGTCACTGAGCCCTTAATTAATATTCCATTAGTTAAATCACTTCTCTATTTCTTTATCAATATTTGTTAACCAAATATTTTCAACAACCATATTGGCCCTTTTATGTTATTTGGAAAACATTTCTGAATATTGCCTTCCTCTATTTTCTAAACTTTAGAAAATATATGCTATTTATAATTGGAAAATATTCCAATTACTTATCTCTTTTCCGATCCCGTTTATTTCTATACTTAGGAAATATTCTTTATTATATTTCCAAACTTACACTTATTTGGGTTAAAATGGATGTTGTGTAAAACATCGTTACCACAACCCAAATACTATATTCAACTAACTCTTTTTCAACATTGATCTTCGAGCCTGAAATCTTACTATTTATTTGTTAATAATGAAATCAATCAAGTTGGGGTATAACTACCTCTCAGACCTTGACTGAATAATATTTATAACGTCAAAACAGATATGACTACTTACTCGAATAATCAATACCATACAACTACTTATTCACTTTTAAACACGTATACGCTTCCTCTTTCTATTCTTACTAGATTTTATTCTTAGTCTTCCTTTTTGATTTTACTATTCTATTTCTAAGTTCGTTTCCTTATCGACTTCGATATATATATCGATACGTTGATTTCTAACTATCAAATTATCTTAAAAATATTCTAACTCCTTAAATCCTCGGAAAAATTCGCCATAACCTCCTATGTACCAGGAGCATCGAGACATTTCAAATAGCCTCCCATGGCCCTCACCAATCCAGAAGAAAAAGAAAAAGCCAAGCGGCTTGCCGGTACGGCGCATAAAATCTCATATATGAATTAAATACATACCTTTTCGTCGAGCATTCTATTTATTTCACTTCTATACCTTATTCGAAACCTGTTTAACCTATATCCAACCATTTCCATTTTTGTTTCAACTCAATCAAAAAGTTTTAACTCGTTTCGTTAAGTACTTCGCTAATTAGCTCTTTTCACTATTGCAGTTTATATTTGAACACAACATGTTTAAATCTAAGTTTAACTTGTTTATAACTAATTGAATTCCTTTTTCAACTTATGTTTCATATCAAATTTCGAAATCTAAGTTCACGAATCCCATTTACCTTTCAAACTTCAACTTTAATTAAAAATTCCATTAACTAACTTCTAATTAACTGTTTTGCCTATTTCCCCTTTCATTTTGAATATAACCTATTCAAATATAAGTTTAACTTATATATCACTAGTTGGATTCCGTTTTCAATTCTATTTGAATTCTATATTCAATTTTCCATTATTTAAATCTTTTTTATTCAAATCTCATTTGAATTTCTATATTCAAATCCCCTTTAAATTTTCTATATTCAAATCCCCTTTTGAATTTTCTTATTTAAATTCTATGTTTGAATTTCCTTTATTCAAATTCCTATTCAAACTTTCTTTATTCATTCTTTAAATAAGTCTCGATTTCAATTCCTTTTGAAATCGATATTTCTACCTTTGGAAAATAGATTTCCCTTTCAATTTCACATTTGTATTTTTATTTCTGAATTATCCAATGAAAATTCTCTTCACTTCATTTATAAACTTCGTTTATAAAAGAACTATTTACAAACTTCGTTTATAAAGGAACTTCTCGTTTTATTTCTTTTAAAACATGTTAATAATTCAAATCTATTTAAAAATTCAAATTCTATTATTCAAATTCTATATTATAAATCCTATTTTGAAATTCAACACAACTTGTCCTTCCCAAAACAAATTCAAAACTGTATTTCTGGTAGTAATTCGTCACTTACAACTCGAAAATGAATACTGATGATGCAGCTGTCATCATCGGAATCTATTTTCCAGCGATCGAAGTGAGTTCAATACTACAAAACCATTTCTAAACATTTCCACTTTGAAATTCATTTCAAAATATAATTCACACTGCTTATAAAACAATTTAATATCTCCTAGGATCTTAAATTTTCCTTATTTTTAATCCAAATCCATTTACAAACACTTATCCAATTCTCCAGAGTTTTAAATTCAATTTCTGGTTTAAATTTCAGATTTAACTCATCTAATTTCACGTATTTCACTTATATGAATTCTGATTGGTTATTTTACGTAACCGTTTAATTTATAATCTTAATATATCCACTATATTAAAATTTTGATATTTTTATATCTTCTCTATATCAAGATATACCTTGGGTAAACTTATTTTAATTTACCCTCTTTTCAAAACATATCGTGTTGACCCATCGTATTCGAGTGTTTATTTACTACTCCGATACAGTGGATCAAACTAATCGACCAGAACTCATAAACAACTCAACCAATGAATCTCCACAATATAAAACAAATTTTTATATCAATAACAAATACGTTCACTCATATATACACTCAAACTCAATCTAGGGTATTACTAACCCTATCTCTACCGAGTCATGCCACAGAGCCAAGGTAGTTCACTTAACTTAAGCTCTGAAACCAACTGTAATGACCCGGGATTTTGTCGACTTTGGTTATCACCATAAACTCAATTATGACTAACCAAACGTCGAAAAATACCGGTCATTAGTGAAAGAAATTAGAGGGTGAGGATAGATAAGATAGAAACTTAGAATAGAAGAAGAAGAAGAACACAATATCAGAGTAACCCGAATCTCACAGTGGAACAAATAAATAAATTTCATAACATAACTTTGAAATACAAATCTGTACTTGAATATACATATCATTATCAAGGTACAACACTTACAACATAGCGGAAATAACGATAGCTATATGATCCTGAAGCCTCCTTCTCCAAGCTCTTCCAGTATATCTGTAAATCCTGACTACTTGACTGCCCGTACAAATTTAGGCACCCAAGAGTTTAGGGAAAACAACAAAGTAAACTCTGAGTCAGTCATGGGACTGGTATGAGTAAAACAGTTTAAAACAGTTTGAACAAGTAAACGATATCTCATAAGACCACGCCGTATAACGGAACGGGTTTTTCCCTTATGAGAATCCAAATTATCTTTATATCAAAAACCTTTTGATATTATAATAATGTCTATCAACCACAACTATAATAATCATCAAGTAGAAATGCTTTCATCTCATGTTCTACATATATAGTATACAATCAAAACCGCAAGCACGTATTGGGTAATGGATTTCCAACCATGACAAGGTATGGAACCACCTTTCGCTTGTGTACCTCAAGAGAGGAATACACTGGGTTCAATAAGAACATCTTGCAACCCGGCCACACATGACCGACCACTCATTTCGCTTGAGTGTATTGAATGTATATCACCAACGGTTGGGATCAGCAACCGTTTCCCGAATGTGACAGTATCGACAATAGATTTTTAGAAATAAATGAAACTCTAGATCAGGTGATTAAACACCCTACTTCGGTGCGACCGACTTAGCCATGCTGCCTGCCCGATTTCTGTCATTTACCGGTTGATGAGGCTAGAAGCTACGCTTTATTATCACACCAGATTCACTTTGAATGCCACATCATCAGATCCATCCAATCACCGATTGACGTCCTCAACAATACATTATGTGTTAGCTAAAGAAGTTTCCTTCTCCGCTTCCACTCTTGGTATGGTTGGAGAAATCAATATATGTGATCGTCTGGAAATGTTCTGTCAGACATCCGTCCATACAAGTCATCCAGGAACAGGATGAACCGAAGGCACTATTCTGTAAATAGGATAGCCCTTGCATAACTCCGTCTTCAGTTTCCTTTGGCATAAATGATTCGCAGCGCTTATGCCAATACAGAGTGGTTCTTTGGATAATAATCCAACCGGTCCCTCCATATTAACAATGTTAAAATGGTCAAAACTTCGATAGTCTGTGATTTAACTATCGAAGAAAACAGGTGTGCAAACAACGATATTATTTCCAGATGGAAATTATATCGATCAATCATCATTCAACATTCATCTCTTTATTTAATTAATTTACTTATCTCCTGTTTCCCTATATTCAATATTTCTTATTTTCTAAATTTGCAAAATATACGTTATTAACAATGGAAAACATTTCCATTTCTTGTTTTCTTTATTAGAAAACATTTCTGGTTTCTTATTTGGAAAACATTTCCAAAGCTTCTTCATTGGACTTAGACAGATGTTTTAAACAAACCATCGCGATGCCAACTCAAACCATTTCCTTTACTGCCGAACCTTAACTATTCCTTAGTTAAAAACGAAGCCAATCAAGTTGGGGTAGAACTACCTCTCAGACCTTAACTGAACAACATTTCTAACTTTGAAATAGGCAAAGTTCACTTTATATTCCTTTTACTAACTTCCTTACTTAACCCTCCTTCGAATAGCTATATGCGATTGACTCTTTTCGCTTAACTCTATTCGATTAACCCTTATCAATTTACTCTATTGGATTAACACTATTGGATTAACTCTATTTGACTAACGCTATTGATTTACTCATTTCACTTAACTCCTTTCGAATAAACTATATTCGATAACTCCTTTTACTTTCTTCGAATAAACTATATTCGATTAACTCCTTTTACTTTAACTCTAATCGATTAACTAACATTGATTAACTACTTTTAACTTTAACTCTAATCGATT
This sequence comes from Allium sativum, assembly GCA_030737875.1. Classification (NCBI taxonomy): domain Eukaryota; kingdom Viridiplantae; phylum Streptophyta; class Magnoliopsida; order Asparagales; family Amaryllidaceae; genus Allium; species Allium sativum. Next base: position 615,931,034 of record CM060926.1, read on the forward strand.
AACTAACATCGATTAACTCCTTTTAACTTTAACTCTAATCGATTAACTAACATCGATTAACTCCTTTTACTTTATTCTCTAATCAATTAAATAACATCGATTAACTCCTTTTAACTTTAACTCTAATCGATTAACTAACATCGATTAACTCCTTTTAACTTTATCTCTAATCGATTAACTAACATCGATTAACTCCTTTTAACTTTATCTCTAATCGATTAACTCCTTTCACTTTAACTCTAATCGAATAAACTAACATCGATTAACTCCTTTCACTTTAACTCTATCGATTAAACTAACATCGATTAACTCCTTTATTCTATTCGAATAACTAATATTCGATTTACTCCTTTATTCTATTCATTTATAAAGATTTACTTTTAGTAACGGTTCTTCACTTTACAAATGATTTCCTTTTTTATTCTTACTTATCCTTTGATTTTATAAATATTTCTTTTATAAAAATCCTTTCCCTTTTCTATATAAAATCCATCGATTTTATATAAATAATTCAATTTCAAAATACACTTTGAAAAATCCCCTTTCCCATATCCAGTATTTCTTATGGTATTTAACATACCATATAACAACGATAAATATCGTCCAAACACACATAATCAACAACAGATTATATATCACATCATATACTACAATATATGAATCATAGTAAAATAAATGTTGAGGAATCCAGTTGGATTCCTCCAACCTGTTTCCCTGCATCACAGATGTTAAACAATATAGATAACATCACTTTCAGTTCCATATGATATATTCTGTTAAACATAATCAATATAGAAATTCAACTAGCTGACTAGCAGTTCAATCAAACAGTCAACACACAGTCAATCAACCAATATTTAACAGTTCTAAAAATACAACATGAAATTATAAACTGTTCAGAGTTAGTGAGATTTACTCACATTCGCAGTTCATCGTTAAAAATGATTAACTGTCTTTGATTCAGACGGACAATTTATTTTTCTATAAATGGTAACGTGCTCCAATTGACTCGCAGTTAGTTTCACTGTGTTGCTCCTGTCCATACGATCATGTCGGATCTTGTTTCGGTGAAAACCGGTATCGTATGACGAAGTTACACTCTTTTAAAGTTTGAATACAATTTAAATTAATTAAGCTTGGATTTAATTTAAATAACGGGCCTTTAACTTCTTTAAATATCTCGGCCCATCCACATTCAAACCAAACCCGCTTGTGTTCTTCCCCAAACCACCGAAGACCTGCTGCTCCTCACGACCGAAATACCATAGCCAACTTCCACCCACCTTCGCAACTTCATCATTCCATCGATTCAAAAATGGAAATCACCAAAGTGCCTCTCTCATATCCCTCTTTCACCTCAACCCATTTATACCGAGTTCGAAATCCATATAGGAGTTGCGGCTTCCATCGTACATGCGCCTGTACAGAAAAGGATCGACAGTCACATTCACCGAACACCACCAAACCGCCTCCAAAGGTGCGTCTCCATCCCATAAACTCGATCATGAACTCCAAAACAACCCTCTCTTCCTTAATCGCCAGAAATATCTAGCCCTAGCATCGAAATACCCGTCGCTGTACATTTTTCACAACCATAAACAGGTGTCGAACCCTTTAAATCCTATACCAGGTTGTAGAGATTTACTTGAGCGGCTCATTCATCTCCATTCTATGATTTATAGAATTTTATTCTTATTTCTTTGATTTGTTTTGCTCAATCTTTTTTTTACTGTATGAAAAATGAGGCGACGGCGGATTGTTTTGACTGATGAAAAATAGAAATTAGGTTATAAGGAAGTAGTTAAGGAGTATATATAGGCAGTCCAAAATATATAGATATTTTATTTTTGATTATTTTGTTCATTTTCAGTACATTTTCTATTTTTATTCGTCTTTAAAAATCCTTATGATCACGTACAATCTTCTAAAATCATGGAAATTGACATGCAGCTATAGTTCGACATTACGGTCCCCACAAAACCGGTTTCGTCGAATTCCGACTCCGTTTGTTCACACAGCGTATTTTTAACTGTCGAAATACTGGTTGTTTTTCACTCTTAAAATCCGTATGACCACACAGTGACTCTAAAAATTACGAAACTGGAAATATAACAACTATTTGACATTGTGGATCCAACAAAATTAGTTTCATCGAATTCCGACTTCGTTTGCAAAACTGGCTATTTTTAAAGCTCTGGATGACCCATTTAAATATATAAATATATTTAAATAAAATTAAATTAAATATAAATAAATTTATATTATCGTATATATTCACAGTGGAATACCATACAGCTCAGAAAAACCTTGTATTGATTCCTAACTTGATATTTCAATCTGTGTCAACCCGATATTTGATTTATATTGAAATTCCCTTTTTAAAATATAAATAATTCCTTTATAAATTATAAAGGAATTCCACAGCGACTTTTCTAAAATTTGATTTGGACGTGAATCAAAATCTACACTATGAAATCCCGATTTTTCTCTTCCACTAGAAAGATATACTCCACCAGCTCCACACGTTTCTTGTTTCACAGAAATCCGACTTAAAACGAACCATGTACATTCAGTTGAAGTTCGAATCGCCAATTTACGAACTACAGCGCCATTTTAAGCTCGATTTTAATTATAATATAATTTATACGTTCAACGATCGTTATTTAAATATATTCATTATCGTAATTCAATTCTAAACTGAATTATATATCATAGATGATCCAGTTCACACCATATCTCCATTTCAGCCAATTCTGATTATTTCAGAATAAAATATATTATTTAATTTATTATTTTAATTAAATATTCACCATTATTTAATTCCACGACCATTTAATTCACTATATCACTATTTATATAATTAAATAAATTAATTATAATACCTCTGCCAATGCGGGTCATTACAATTATTCAAAATTATCTATAATATTCAATTTAAATTTTATTTAAATGAATTAAATTATCTACGCAATCTGAGATTCAGATTATAAAGTTGGTCAAGAAACCCAGGACATTACATCAACATTATTCATACAATCATGGAATTCAATATTGAAATATTCCGAAGATTATTTCGTTTCAAATCATTATCAATTCATTCGTTGGAAAATTCTAGTTCAAAACCATATAATTTCTTTCAGATCTTTACTCAAATTGGTAAATAACTTATTCAGATAAAAATATATTTTATCTTTACAAACGTGAAATATTTCATCCGAACTCTTTCCAAATCATTTATTATGATTTTACATAATTTATTCATATTTTTAATAATTTTATTAAGGCCCTTACAGTCGATTTCCATATACGGCCATCGAACTGCATTTACAATGATCTTTTCCAAAACTGATTTGGACATGTTTTAAAATATAACCGTTAGATTTCAAATCTATTATTATCATCGGAAAGCTCTTTTCGATACGAACTCAACGGTTCCGGTTTTAGGAGAATCCGATAGTCGGATCTATTCAGGCCATATATATATATTTCATCGATTTCCATTCAAATTGTATTTTATAAATTGTTTATAAATTCATTCCAGAAACGATTCCAACTTCCATTTCAATTTTAAATCAAAACTGAATATTCCATATCATTATAATATTAAAATGATAACATTTTCAAAATATCAGATTTTGAAATCAAATCTTTTCGATATTATTATAAAATGAATAAAATCGATAGAAAATTCCGCTCGAGTTAAAAATAGCGTATATCTACTTAACTCAGCTTCGTATGTCAATATTTTCGTTTCCATCCAAAATCGGACATCAAAATCATATTTTGATTCTTCCACAAAATATTATTTTAAAATATTCGTTATTTCTAAATTGTAATCAGATTCAATCAGTTACCGTATAATTTTATTTATATGGATTACATACATTGCATGTATTCAAAAATAGTGATGAACAACTGTTAAACATTCAATTCACATCCAGAGTGCAATTTACTACTGTATAAGCATTAAATTGTCAAATAACGTTTATCACAGTCTGTCAATCAATCGGTTGACATACAATTAAATCCAAGGGAGATGTGAATTAATTATCATCCCCAGACCCGTGTGCAGTTTTCAACCATCAACAGTAATTGGGCGATGTGTAAATTTATCGCCCCAATACCCTTGTGGGTTTTACATCACAGTCCATGTGAATTTGTATAATATTTTCACAATTTAATAATGATAACATTAAAACTGTAAACAATCATCAACCACCAAACAACTATTGCAGTCATAGGCAATCAATACAAATTCAGTTATAAAAATAAATAACTGTACAAAATTTTCAGTGAGAGAACTCTCGCATTGGTTTCCACTCCGTCAGTCTTTATTGAAGGATTTCTGTTTTTAAACTAAATTAAACAGACGTTTAAGTTAGCTAAAAATTTCAACTTGCTTCGTTTCCGTTCTGGTCAATCCCATGTTGTAGTACTCGCTGATACGAGCGTAACGCAACTGAAATCGTCGGATTTCGATCTCGTATGAAAAAAGATATGCCATTTTAAATATTAATTACATTAATAAACAATTAAAAATGTAATTAATTTGATTACATTCCCCTTAATCATCTTTAACCCCCGTAACCGCTTCAAGAAAAACCGTAACCATCGCTCCGCTTCCCTCTCTCCTCACCGCACCTCTCTTGCTCGACCTGACCGCGATTGGCCAACCACACATCCAAGTCCTTCACGTCACCTACCACCACCATGAGCCACTCACCGTTCGGTGGTCCTCACGACCAAAAAAAGGCGCTCGACTGCGGCTGCTTTGAGCTGCGAATTCCCCCAAGATACTTCACCAAACCTCGTCAAGTTGGTATGGATTTGAATAGGGCAAAGAGTACTACAATCTTCCTTTTATAACTTTCTCGAATCGGTTTGTGGATTTGGGGATTGAAGGATTTTAATTTTGGATGATTTCGACCATGAATTGCGTGGAGGCACCGCTGGAAAGAAGCGCAGACCACATGCTTTGTTTTTAGGGTTTAACCAATTGTTTTAGGGGTCTTTATACTATATATATTGTTATTTAATTCATATTTCACTCGTTTAACACTTCGAACTCCAAATCAAACCCAACGACTGTCGTCCGTTGCTAAATACCACCATTTCAGACAAAATGGGATATGTTTCGTAAGCCAATTCGACTATTTTGATAAATTTTTATTAAAATTAAAATATAATTTAATATAACGAATAATATTGAATTTGAATATACATTTTAATTTACCGGGGCTATATTCTAACTCCAAAGTTATGAATTTTTAAATCTCGTTATGTTTTGACGAAGCGGACCTAACAAAATTAATTTCGTCTAATTTGGTGGTCATTTGAAAAATGACCTTTTATTAGCTTGTTTAAAGTGAAAATTAGGCATACATCCCTAAAACCAAACTTAATTAGGCTCACATCCCCCACTAAGTTTTCATGTAAACCCGCCCCCTTGTTTTTGAAATTCCGCCATTTTCAATTTTTGGCTCAAAAATTTGGCGCTGGCATATAAAAAAAAGTTATAAAGTCTGGAAATATTTTGGGAAGTCTAAGCAAGTAATAAAAAAAGGTTACATACATGTATGCAACTATTACCCATAGTTGCATACATTTGTGCAGTTGTTGCATAAGTTTTTTTGGCGTGAAAATCTAGACCGAAACTTGCATACATATGTGCAAATGTTTGAGAAATTTGCACGCATGTATTTGCACGAAGAATATTTAAGTGAAATTTAGCCTGAGAATTATTGCACACTTTTATACAAGATTTATGCAATACGTGCACATATGTATGCAAGAAAATCAACAAAGGTGCACGACTTAAAAAACATGCACGGATATATGTAGAAAAAAACAAATATGTGCATACTTTTATGCATTTTTTCGTTGTTTTTCTGTATTCTGCATTTTTGATGCCTTGTTTGATTGTTTTTTTATCTGAATTTTTTGTCGAGCACATGTTTAATTTAAATATGAATTTATGTATTTTTTTAGTGAGTTTTCGAAAAATTGGTACTAAATTTACAATAAGTTTATGACCGGACCCGAGCCTATTTAAAACCTTAAAAGGGTCCTGTAAAAAATGCACCTTTATTTAAATTCAAACTGAAATTGAAAACGCATTTAAATTTACCACGCTCACATACTAATTCCAAAAATTATGAAATTTTAAAATTGACAATAATTCGACATTCCGGATTCAACAAAAGAGGTTTCGTCGAAAACGGAAGTCGTTTACAAAATGACTATTTTTAAGGGCTATATATTATAAAAATATATATAAATTCCATAGCGACTATTCTAAATTTTAAACTGAACATAACTTATAATTTATAAAGTGAAATCTCAATTTATTACATTCGTTAGAAAATTACAGTTCAAAATATTCCAACGTTTATTATTTCACTGAAATCCGATTTATTATGAATCCTATACATTCAATTGAAATTTAAAATCGAATTTCCCAAACTACCGTGCCATTTCAGGCTCGTTTTATAATTAAAATAATTTTATACGTTCTAATTTCTGTTTAAATAAATTTTTGGTCGTTATTATTTAAAATAAATCATTTTAAATATTCTAAACCCGTTGAAATAGCTAAAATTAAAATTTTAAATTGGTTCAGAATTTCCGAGTTGTTACAGCTCCTAACCACAGTACCTATTTATCTGCTTTAGTTTCCACACTCCAAAAATCATCATACTTCCATACATAAGATTTGAGAGTCTGAATTTTGTAGTTCTCTTGTTGATTAATAAAATTTTCGCGCTTAACATTCAAAAAAAATGTTCATATTTTGCAACAGTGTGATAATGTATTTATATCATTTAAGATGAGTACCAATATATATTTGGTAAACAATGGTAACATAAATAGTTCATATTTTGCAGCAGTATGATAATGTATTTGTAATATCTAAGATGAGTGGCAATGTATATTTTGGCAAACAATTAGTTTTGTTGCATGTCTTTAAATCATTCACCATAAATCCAAGTATGGTAGCACTTACTAAATTGAACCAACTCTAATGTTTTTAATCATGATACATTGTTATTCCATCCTTCACCTGCGAGTGTGATGCCACATCGAAGAAACTAAAGACGCCTTCATTCATGCAACTTTAACCAACAATGTCACTTCAGGTGGGAATGGTGGTGAGGCGGTGACTTTGGTCGGGTAGAGAACGATAGTGTAGAGTGAGGCACAATTGGTCGTCGAATTTGGTGAGGAGAGTGCTGCTATGAAGTGGGAGGTGCTGACATGGTTGCTGGAGTGGAACAATAGGGTCCGTTGTGGCTGTGGGGTACTCAAACGGCGAGCGACGAAGCAAGGCCGAGGGAGGAATGGCAGTGAGGGGCTAAAGGATCGGGACTTGAGGATGGTGCTTGAAGTGTAGAATCTGGAGTTGTAACGATCAATGGACGCGAAGAATATTGATATTCCTGGATAGATAAATGCTCTCATATTCTGTTAACTTGATATGTAAAAGCGCTGACATTCTTGGATAAAATGCCCATTGTTAAACATTGAATGGATGGAGTTCATAGTTATATAGCATAAAAAAAATATTACAAGTAACCGTGTTTAACAACTTCATTTATTAACTATATGCCAAGCATATTGTTCCTTAGTTTTAATAGTTTTCAGGACTGAAATGATGATACCCACATTAGTTTGTCTTCTCATGTTCTAGAAACTATTAACATAACATGCCTCAATACTTATAGAGTTCAGTTGTGCTGTTTGATGCAAGCAGTTTCAACTGGCAAGCAGTTGTATGCCTTTTCTTACTTAAATCCGCTTAAGAAGTCTGATTATATGCCTATTTCTATTTTGCTGCAATATAACATGAGATGATAGATTAGTTGTTTTGCTTACTCTGGATGCAGATATATATTACTTGCTATAATTTCTAAACTTAGGTCGGCTTATTTATTTTCAGCTTTGTTCACATTTTGTAACATCCCGGATTTTTAGCGGTTTATAATAAATATTTAAATTAGTTTCAAATATTTAATTGGAATTATAAATGAATTTTATTGAATTTTATTGATTTAATAATCGATATATGATTAATTTTGAAGAGATTGAATTATCGTAATACGAAAACGATAATAATTCAGAATTAAAACTGAATTGAAACAATAACATGAATTCTCTTGAATTGGAACAATAATAATAATTTATTATCGGTAAATTTAATTGTTTGGAATTGATTTATATTTTAAATCGAATTTAATTTAAATCGTTAATTTAAATTGCGATCTCTTCTGTACAGTTAAATTTAACTTCAAAAACCGCTGTCTAAGTCTAGAATAGTAAATATTGTTGAAAACGTTGGTCGTCACGGTTGAATAGCGGTTTGGAGACCGCGAGATCTTTTTAACTTGTTTAATTAAATAAATCCACATTGTTTTAAACCAAAATAAAATAAAGAGTAAGAAAATAAAAATAAGTAGCCAACCTATTCTTTACTATGCTAAACCTACCCGTAGCATACATCTTTTTCTTTCACTTAGGTTCAATTTTGTATCCCAGCTTCACGATGAAGGAAGACAAAAAATTTTTGGAGCCACCCTAAACCATCAAACATCGCAGACCTATTCTTCCTCGAGTCGTAAACAACAGTTCCCTCGTCTTCTATAAATTCGCATTCTCTTCCTTTTATTCTATTTTTTTCAACAAAAACAAAGGGAAGCCGATTCTTTCTTCAATTCAGAACCCGAAATGATTCAAGCCATCGCCTCTATATTTTTCCCATTTCTACAAACCAACGAAACAATCCCTAAGCTGTTCATTCATTCGTTCTATTTCCAGTCGCCAAAAAAAAATCAGCCGAAATAAAAGAAAAGAAAAAAGAAAAGAAAATGGGGGAATCAAAAACAAAATCGCGATTTAAGACCGTTCTGATTCTTGAATCTTGAAAGATTGCTGGAGGCGTTCGTGACTTAAGTGGTTTCACCACTCGCGATTTGATCTTTGCCTAGGCTCGAACTATTCAACGAGCGGTTGCGCAATAGGGTTTCGAGGTGGCGATAAGGCGGAGCGAAGGTGGCGTTGCATTTGGTATGAAGAGCGCGGTGGTTTCAGAAGGGCCAACACTAGGGTTGGAGCAATGGCCTCTAAGCCATGTACAGTTGTTTGTGTTGAGAAGGCATAGGTGAGGGGTGTTGCGTTTTGCAGAGGAGGGCGGATCTAATTTTGTTGCAACAAATGGCGGAGTTTAATGGTTGAACAAAGGAATGCACTCAGGGTGATCGGTCTTTGCTTTTTTAGGAAGCGTGAATGCAGTTGGGAGGAAATATGGAGCTGAGGAGTTTCAGGCTTTGAGTTGGAAATGCAATGGTGTTGCAGTATTGATTTTGTCACAAGATATTGGTCTGATTTTGATAGTGGTTTGGAGGAAGTCGATGTGAATGGGACAAGAATTTTGCCGAAAAGTTTGGATCTATTTATTTAGTAACAGTGAAATATATAAAAGGATTTTTGGGAACTGATCGAGAATGTTTTGAGGATCGATGATGGTTGATCGAGTTTTTAACAAGGCAGTAAGGTATATACTTTTTACTAAATTTATTTATTATTGTTTACATATTTATATTTGTATGATGTGTTGAATTGGATTGACGGTTTGTGTATTTAGATATTTAAATATCATTGGCCCTAGATATTGATATTTAAAAGTATTATATAAAGGGATTTTTAGATTTAAAAAGGGAAAACTTAATTTTCAAAAAAAAATGGAATTTCAAATGGGTTAGGAAATATTTACTTGTTTAAATAATAAAAACAAGTAGTTGAATTTATAAACGATGTTTAGAAATAGAAAGAAATATTATCATTTGATATTATTAAATTTTAATTTCAAGTCTGAATTTAAAGAAGGAAAAATTAGGTTTCAAAGTGGAAATTTGATTTCAAATGGAATATGTAATAGAAACTTCTTTTGAATATTTAAAACAAGAAGTGTAATGTATAAACAATATTTATAAATAAAAGAAATAAATTATCATTGGATAATTTATAAACTTAAATTCAAGTATGAATTTAAAAAGGGGACTGGGAGACACTTAAAAGGAAAAACGATGGATTTATTCCAACGTTCGGAATATGAATTGAAGTGGAATAATCTGTATGGATTATAATTAAAATACGACTATGTCGAGTTTATAAAAATAATAAATTCCAGAAAAGATATTAGAATTATATTAAATAGAAATTTAAATTTTAATATGGAAATAAATGTGTTAAATTATATTGATAAAATATTCCAAAATGAGAATAGAGTTTCAAATAGATTGTTATATGGAAGTTTATTTAATATAAAATAAGTAAGTTAAATTATAACAATGTTTATAAATATAATGAAGTGATTTTCATTTGATAAATTCGGAAATATATTTTTCCAAATATAAGAGACGACATTTAAAAGCCATATTTTTAAATGAGATAGAAGAGGGGATTTTTATGTTTAGTAATGTTAGTTTTTATTACAAACTCTTATCCATCTCAAGACAAGAACTTTGTCGATTAAGGTCTGAGAAGTAAATAAAATACCTCAACTTGAACGACTTCACTATTATCAAGGGATGATATTAGTTTGTAATGGTAAGAGATGTTAAATTAATTAATTATTTGTATAAAGGAAATTTATAATTAGAATTCGATGATATCGATATTTTATAAATAATCTAATTGCATGTGAATTAGACTTGAATATAGAAATCGAAGTTTTGAACTGAGTTATGGATATGGATTAAAATAATCGATGAATTTGAGAAATTGATTTGTATAACATGTTTATTTTAAAATATTGAAAGTGGAATTGAAATTTATTTACTAAATGGAGTTTAACTTTATATTTAAATTATAATCAAAATGAACTCGCCGCAGCGCGGTAGTTTGTAATTTGGAATTCTGAACTTCAATTGAGTATATAGAACTCGATATTAGTTGGAATTTGATGAAACCAAAAACATTTGGACCTATTGAATAATAGTTTTCTAATGAAAGAGAAAAATCTAGATTTCATTGTATAGATTTTGAGATATGTCAAAATCAAATTTTCTGAAAAACAGCGCGATAATCATTGTAAAGCATAACAGTTTATTGAACTGAATAAAGGTATTTTGAGTTAATAAAAAAATGAATTTCCATTAGTAAATTCGAGACTTCAGTTATAAATTAAACATGAACTCAAGTACAGTAAATGGATTGTTTTTTGGGATAAAAATTAGTTTTTTAATTAACGAATGAAGTCGACTAATTTTAAAGGAAACTATTTATTAAAGATTTGTGCCGAATTTATCTTTTGTTAAATAATTTGAATTTATTAATTGAAATTGGGAATTCAAATATGAGAAGTGAATTAGAATTGAGATGCGAGCAAGGAGTTTATTTTGATTTGTGTATAAGAAAATACAAATATATTTGAACATGATACGATCAAATTAAAAGTGTATGAAACCATGAAGCTAATTAGAAAATTTAATTAGCGAATGGAAAGCAAGTTATATAAAAAGGATTAAATTGATTGAAATGGGTTGGAAATAGATGTGTACATGTTAACAGGTATGGAATGAAGAGAATGAAGATTTAAATTGGAGTACCCGACAAAGAGGTACATGTTTGAATTTCCATATGAGATTTTATCAGCTAATTGGGCAAGTCGCTTGGCTTTTTGATTTTCTTTTTGAATGGAAAGGGCCTAGAGAGCGAGTTGGGGTTTGAGCTATTGACCCGTACAAAGGAGGTGCTGGCAAAATTTTCCAAAAAATTAAGGAGTTAGAATATTTTTAAGAAATTTGATAACTAGAAATCAATATATCGATATATACAGAATTCGATAAGGAATTCGGAAAATAGTTAACAAATGAATATTAATTAAAAAGGGTCAGTGATTGTTTGATGGATGTTTGTTTTCCTTTGATAGTTAAATCACCGGCTATCAAAGATTTTTGACGATCGTTGTCAATACGGAGAGACCGGTTGGATTTAATATCTGAAAACCACTCCGAATAGGCATAGGCATTGCGAATTAGATTATGCCGAAGATAATGGAAAATGGAGTGAAATGCAAGGGTTGTTCTATTTGTCTAGACCCAGGACAACTTTTTGGACGAATGTTTGACAGAGTATTCATAACGGATCACATAAGACGATCTTTTCAAGATATTACGTCTGGCGATGGAGGAATTCATTTCTCCTAGTTTTTATACCCGTAATATTTTTGAGAAGATCAACTAGTGATTCGACGGGTTCGACGATGTGGCATTCAAAGTGTATGGTGGCTAGATGTTCTATAAAGGTATACATAGCCTCAAGCCTCACAATCGGAAAATGACAAAAATCGGGCAGACAACATGGTTAGTTGGGTCATACACAAGTAGGGTATATTTGTCACCGATCTAGACAAAATTATATTATTTATTCTGCTTTTGATTCAGTATCTTATGGATTAAGGTTTGATGGCCGACAACCGTGGGTGACAATATATTCGGTACACTCAAGCTAAATGAGTGGTCGACCATGTGTGGTCGGGTTGCAAGATGTTCTTGTTGAACCCTAGTGTATCCTTTCTAAAGTACACTGATCGGGAGGCGGTTCCATACCTTGTCATATTTGAAATCCAATCACCAATAAGTGCCTTGCGGTTTTTGATTTTATACTATGTTCGTAGAGCGTGAGATGCAAGCATTTTACTATTTGGTTATTTATTTGATATAGACATTATTATAACATCATTGGATTTTGATATCAAAAATGTTTTGGTTTATAGTAAGGTAAAAACCGTTCATGATTATGTGTGGGCTGGTCTTACTATTATCCTTTTCTTTCAAAAGTATTTTTTTAAATTAAACAATATGGTTGGAGTTTATTCACATAAGTCCCATGACTGACCCAGAGTTTATTTTGTTTGTTTTACCTAAACTCTTGGGTTCCCAAATTTGTACAGACAGTCAAGTGTTTCAGAATTTTACAAATACACTTGGAGAAGTTTGAAGCAGGAGGTTTCACCATTAGATATTTTAGATTTATTTTCCGCTGTATCAAATGTTGTACTTTACTCTGATGATGGTATGTATATATGATATAAAATTTTGTATTTCACAGATTATGTTGTATAATATATTTTATTCATTATGCTATGAGATTCTGATGTTCCTTTTGTTCTATCTTCTATCAATTTTTATTTCTTTAACCCTAATGACTCATATTTCTGTATTATTTAGGTTGGACGTGTGTTGTTTTAGTCAACTCTGATAGTACGGATTTGCGGGCTATTACACGTTTAGCAACAGGTACTGGTAAGAATAATATCAGTCGTTCATCTTCATCTGATCAGTATTTAAGAATTTAAGAATCGCAACACAATGTAGAATACTCAAGAATGATAATAACAGGAACTAGTAAGAATAATAGTAGTCTTTCGACTCCGAAAATCGGCCACAAACATAATGCCGAATATCAAAGAGTCAGAAATACCAGACTATTAATAGAAAAAAGTTTAGAGGGTGAGAAATAGAAAGAAAGAAAGTTAGAATAGAAGATGAAGATCACCACACAACAGAATCAAAGTAAACACGAATCTCACCGCGGAAAAAATAAAATATATTATATAACATAACTTTTGAAATACAAATTGAAACTGTATACATATACATACCATCTTAGAGTACAACTGTGACTACCCGAAAAATCAGGACCAACTTAAAATTTTTATTTTGGCAATTTTGACGAATTTTGAATATTTAAAATGATTTATTTAAATAATAGCGATGAGAATTTTTTTTTGAATAGAATTAGAAGGTATATATTTATTTGAATCGTCGTAGAATATAAATATTTATTTTTTATTATAAAAGGAATTGGAAATGGCGCGGTAGTTTGAAATTTCAATTTCAAATTTCAAATGAACGTACAGGATTCAAAATAAACCGGATTTTAGCGAAACCAAAAATATTAGAATCTATTAGAAAATATCTTTCAAACGAATCTGAAAAATCCAAATTTCATAGCGGGAATAAAAAGTTATGCCCAGTTCAAAATTCAGAATAGTCGCTATGGAATTTTGGCCCTTAAAAATAGAAATTTTGCAAATGACCTCCGTTTTCCACGAAACCACTTTTGTTGGATCCGTATGTCAAGGTATTGCTAGGTTCCAAAATTCATAATTTTTGGGATCAATATGTGAGCGTTGCGAAGTAAAACGTATTTTGACAGTTTTAGTCAATTTGGATTGACCAGAAAATGGCTATTTTTCAAACGGTCTTCAAATTTGACGAAATTAGCTTTGTTAGAACCGTATCGTCAATTCGAAGCTAGAAAATATTGTTTTGGAATTTTCAAAGTCCGTATGTGGCTCCGGCAAATTGAAATGTGCATTCAAATTCAATATATATATATATATATATATATATATTTTGATTTTGACGGAAACTAACCGTAACAGCCGAATTGGGTTACGAAACATATCCCATTGAGTTCGAAATGGGGGTAATTAGCTAGGGGCGATAGTAGCTAGGTCTCGTTTGGAGGTCGAATAAAAAAGTTACTTTTTAGAGTATTAAATTAACAAATAATTATATATAACCCTTGGTCAACCCCCTTCTCCCCTTTATCTCGTTCACATCAGAAGAGAATAAAAAAAGAACCGCCGCAGTCTTCCCCTTCGCGCCTTTCCCAGGCGGCGGCGCCCAACGCCGGCGAACTGCCCCACCTCCTCTCCGGCCTCCACGCACCCTCCCCGCAGCCCCTCTCCATGTTGAAAACCCTAGACCCCCCCCCCATTTTCACCAAACTAGTCGTCACCGATCCCAAATGCCCCACCGCCGCCCCTGCCACCTTCTTCGACCAACCGTCACCCGCGCAGCACCCTCAGCCCCTCCTCCAACCAATAGCATAGTGAGTCTCCTTCTTTTTTTATTACATTGTTTTGATTTCGATTTTTTCTTTCTTTCTTTGTTAAATAACATTACTATGAGATTCAGATTTTTTTATAGATAATATAGATATAAAAATATGATTTTTATTTGTATAAAGTTGTGATTTTTATCGGAGAAAGAAAATATTTTTGGTGAGGTAAAAATATAATTTTTATCGATGTAAAAATATAATCTTTTGTTCTAGAAAGATATGACTTTTATATTTGTAGAAAGATTAGATTTGTAAACTAAAAAGATTTGATTTTAAAACTAAAAGTTTATATTTTTAAAATAGAATAGTTAAGTTTTATAGAATATACGAGGGTGAGATTTTTAAAAGTAGCAAAGATTCGATTTTTACATTTGAAAAGAGAAGATCTTCATAGATGCAGTAGCAATATAAAAATATGATTTTTATTTATATAATAACGACATAAAAATATGGTTTTTATTTATATATTAGCGTCATAAAAATGGGATTTTTATAATGTTGTAGCGAAATAAAAATTCCATCTTTATATAAGAAGTAGAAATATAAAAATATAATTTTTATATAGAAAGAAGCGATAAAAATATATGATTTTTATATATGAAATGCCATTGTAAAAATGTGATTTTTAATGTGAACAGCGGGAAAAGATAGTGATGGTAACAACGGAAATCAAAACGGAATACATACAGTTCAGAAGGAAAGAATGACGGAGTGGAACCCAAAGGTGAGAACTCCTCAATTTTATTTTATTTTCTACTTAAAATATATACTATGATGCAGACGGTGCTTAGCAGCACCCGACACCTGTCGTCCACAGACCATAGACGACTTGTTTGTTTGTTTGATTGTGTTGTGAAAATTGATTGTGTGATCTGGAATGGAGTAAATTATTTTATAGTTAAAAGTATAATTTTTAACGTGTATATGAATAAAACAAATATTCATTTACAAATAAGATGATTTGTTTAAGTACACTTATTTGACTGATATTGATTGGGACGATAAATTTTACACATTACCCAATTGCACAAATAAAATTCATTATTTGTTGATTGAAACCCCACACAGGTATTGGGATGATACCTCACATACACTAGTCCCGATAATTAGCTGTACGTCGATCGATGGATTGACAGGCTGTTGTAGGCATTAAATATTTATATTGTATGCTTATGCAGTATAGAATGCACTCTGGATAATGGTTGATTGTTTATTATAGTTGTTATATACATGTATTGTATGAAATCCATATAATCAACATTATATGGTAATTGACTGTGTCTGATTCCAGTTCAGAAAGAATGAATATTTTAAAATAACGATTATTTTAAAATAACGAATATTTTCAAATAATATTCAGAAAAGAATCAAAATATGATTTTGATGTCCGATTTGGGATGGACACGAAAATATTTAAATATATAAATCCGTGTTGATTAGATTGACGCCATTTTGACATGAACGATATTTATATCGATTTTATTCATTTCTATTATGAATATCGAAAAGGAAATGATTTTGAAATCTAATGTTTTGAAGATACTATTATTTATATATCGCTGATATGGAATATTCAATTTTGATTTGAAATTGAATATGAAGTTGAAATCATTTTGAAAACGTATTTAAAATGATTTATAAAATACGTTTTAAATGGAAATCGATGAAATATATTATATATATAATATAATGGCCTGAATAGAACGCGCCACGCTGCGGTAGTTCGCGAATTTCGACCATTGACTTCGAGTGGACATTACGGGAGATCCGATGTCGGATTCTCCTAAAACTGGAACCATTGGGTTCGTATTGAAAAGAGATTTCTAACGAATATTAGAGATTTGAAATCTAACGGATGGATTTGGAATTATGCCCAAATCAAATTTGGAAAAGGTCAATGTCGATGGCCGTTTGTGGAAATTGGCTGTACGGGACGTGACAAAATTATTAAAAATATCAATAATTTGTGTAAAATCATAACAAATGATTTGGAAAGAATTGGGGTAAAAAATTCCATATTTGAAAAGATAAAAATATATTTTCATCGAAATGAACTAGTTATGAACTATAATTATGAAATCCAATATTTTTAAATAAATAAATTGGATTTGAAATGGTTTTAAAAATAAGCAGGATTTCCAATATATGAATTGGAATGGATTTAAATCTAAATTATCTTCGAAATATTTCGATATTGGATTCCGTGATTATACATATATTGTGGAGGAATTTGGAAGATATAGATATACCGTTATTCCAATACGATATTTGTTGATTTCAAAATTTGATATTAAATATAAGCCGATATATTTTCTATTTATAGCCATGTATTTAATATCAAATTGGATTTTGGGTTTGTCGTGAATGGTATCTTTAATAATACTGTTCTTATACCCAATGGAGTTAAGAAAATTAGAAACTGACTGGAGATTAGTTAAGTTGAATGGTTTCTGGGTATTGATCTGATGTTGGTTTCGGCTTTCGGGGTTAACACTTAGGGAATTGTTCTCTTACTAATTTACGGTTAGAGACTGATGAAATGTGAATTGGGTTTGTTGTAAACTGTGCTTTAGCGGCATTCGTTCTTTAACCCAATTTATAGTGAAATGGGATTTGGAATTTATAAATCTTTTGTTAAGATTTAAAGGAGATTTTCCAAAGTAAATTTTCCAATTTAACATATTAAATTGGAATTGAATGGAATTCGATTTGGAAATAATCGAAGTAAGATTCTGTAGAGGAGGAAAGTTAATATATATAGAATTTAAAAGGCCTTGTCGTTATTCCATTTATATTATCCGTTGGATATGGAAGTTTATATCGATTACATATATCGATTTGTTTTCCATGAAGATTCCATTGTTAATGGGATGTGATTTTGGGTTGTCGTGAATGGTATCTTTAATAATATTGTTCTTAGACCCAATAGAGTTAAGAAAATCAAAAAATAATTGGAGATTATTTAAGTTGAATGGTTTCCTGTGTTTTGATCTGATGTCGGTATTGGCCTTCGGGGTTAACACTTAGGGAATTGTTCACTTGCTAATTTACGGTTAAAGGTTGATGGAATGGAATGTGATTTTGGGTTTATCGTGAACCGAATTTTAAATGACATTGGTTCTTTAACCCAGTTAAAGACAGGATATGATTTCCCAAGTTAGTTAATATTGATTTTTGGGAAGATTAAAACCAAGTGGAGTTTTAATGCATCTTTAATTAGATTGAAATGATATCCAAAGGAAGATTAAAGAATAAATTTAAAGAATTTATCTTTGATAAAATTAATGGGAACCTTTCCCAAAGTATAAGAATATTTGAATAAAGGAATATTCTGGATTGGAATGAGGCATATGTTGTGTTTTTATAACACTTGTTTATTATATACGCGAGTTATCCGGAAAGACCGGATTTATCTCATTCTGAATACCCGATTCGACGATGTGTTAAGGATGAAGATGGTGGTTGAAGACCGGAGGTCTTCACATCATTTGGATGATTACTGATGTTTTGAATGGGTTGTACACCCAAGGTAAGGTAATAAGCGGTGATCGTTCAGACGTACTTGGAGATCGACCGGATATGCGAGGGCCTCTCCCCTGTATTGGACATATGGGGGAGGAATAAGGTGCCTCCGGTTTCTTTCAGACCTAGAACAAACTTGTAAATGGATGTGTGTCTGACATCGGATTTCATTCTGTGTGATTGGTAGACATCGGTTGCATAGCGTGAATTTCTTGTGTGGCATGCTGAGATGCAAATGATCAAGGCTTCTATTGAAAAGTAGAGTCTTGTGGTTGATGATCAAAGCACAGCTTTGATATAGCGTTGCTTTGTGTAGCGTTAATTCGCGAGCCTCACACCTCGGTGTGAACCAGAAACGGGAGAGGACTTCAGGAAGGACATGCGTTTCCTTCTACCTAGGAGTGGTGTTTTGGGTTTTACACGCCTGGACATTTTACTTATGTGGATGATGGATTGCGAGGCGCCTCGGTTATATCGGTCGTGCCGGGGCCGATAGTTTGGTCGGATATGACCAGTTTACGCCCTATAGGGCGGGGAAATGTAGTGTTTAGGCATTTTAATCCACATCGAGTGGACCGGCCCTGACGATCTGAGGCTTGTCTGCGCGCCTGGCTGAGACGTGGGCTAGATTGTCTTGAAGCGGTAAGGACGATCCCTTGCCTTGGTTCACAGATGGAAATCCAACTTCCAATATGTGACATTTGCGGTTTTGATTATAGAGCCTAGTATTGGCGACATGATATATGGTACCCATGCTGTCTAGGATTAATACATTTATATTTGAAGTTGTTTTATACACTATGCACTTATAATAGTATCAAATGATTTGTTTTAACGTACCAAGCATGATTGGCTATTACATGGGAAAACCCTATCCTCCGGCTTGCATTGCATTGTGTGATGGGACCTGGGTCTTATAATAGCCTCATTTTTCCAAAAAGCATTGGGCTATTTTGTTATATGCACTAGTATTCTTGGGAGGAAACCCGTTCCGTGTTATACGGCATGGTCCCTTGATATATCTGATTTAAAGTAAAGTTTTAAATAACTGTTTTAGTTCTCACACCAGTCACACGACTGACCTGGAGTTTATTGTTTTAACCTAAACTTTGGGTGCCCCTATTTTCCACACGGGCAGCTAGTAGTTTTGGTTTTGCAGATTTATATTCACAGGATCCTGGTTTACAGCTGGAATGATATTCGGAAAGCTCTGTATCTGTATATTCCTTTCAGTTGTGTTTTGTATTATTTTCCGCTGCATTGTAAATTTAATTCTCTGATATTGATCAAATGTATATGATTTATTCCTACTCTATTATATTCTTGTATTCTTATGGAATTGTTATAATAAGCAATGAAATGTTCTTCTGTTTTTGTTCTGATTGGTCTTGTTCTCAAAGTTAGAATAAGACACGTTAGAACCAAACGAAAGAATTCATCAGAAATTGGATTAGTAATATCCAATGAGAATGACTCGTTAGAGATAGGATCAGTAGTATCCTAAAACGAGTGTGAAGGGTGATATTTTTAAAATAAAAATGAAAACGAATTTTGTTTTGAAAATTTAAACTTTATTATTCGTATTTGAATATTTATTTTAAATTGATTTGGACAATCAGGTATATAGAGATTTGAATATACGTCTGATCCACGTGTATTGAAGCCTCAAATATACCAGATGGATATAGAATCACACTCTAGTCACCCGGAGATGATTTTGATGATGGAGCTCCATCATCAGGATTTATGTTCATGTTTCGAAAGTGAGATATCTATATATTTCCAATTGACTGGTGTGAGAACCAAAATATAGTTAGAATATATTGTTGTGAATTGGCATCAAAAACTTGACTTTTGAGTATATAAAAATAAATTATTATGAATTTGAAACGTTAATCAACTAATTGATTGCTGATTGTGTTGTTTGATTATTGTTTTGATTAATTAGCATTTGGAACTATTAAGCCAAATTTGTATCAAATCTTGAACTGTATTGAAAATTTATCGCATTTGCATACATGTACATGTACATACATTGAACAGGTCATAGCAAGGAAGCTAAGTAGAGGAATAAAATTGTTTGCCCGACAAATAGGTACATGTTTATTGTATTTATTGGGATTTTTTGATGATTTTATGAGCCGATTGGCTAGCCGCTTGGCTATTTCCTTTTCTTTTTGAGATGAAAGGGCCTGTGTGGCGGTTTGGGGATTTTCCCGGTGCTCCCGTACGAGGGAGGTTATGGCGAAATTTTTCGAAAATTTAGGGTGTTAACTAAATTTTTGAAAAAATTCGAAAGGTTCTTAGAAACTGAAAAGTTGAAGAACTTAAGCCATAACTAAAATAATGAAAGTTGAGTTGGTTAGTTAAACAACTTTCATCTTCGTTCCTTTTCGAGGACGAAAAGATTTTAAGTGGAGGAGATTGTAACAACCTGGAAAATCAGGACCAACTTAAAAATTTTATTTTGGCAATTTTGACAAATTTTGAATATTTAAAATGATTTATTTTAAATAATAGTGAAGAGAAATTTATTTTGAATAGAATTAGAAGATATATATATTTATTTGAATCATCATAGAATATAAATATTTATTTTTAATTATAAAACGAATTGGAAATGGCGCGGTAGTCTGAAATTTCGATTTCAAATTTCAAATGAACGTACAGGATTCAAAATAAACTGAATTTTAGCGAAACCAAAAATATTAAATCTATTTGAAAATATCTTTCCAACGAATCTGAAAAATCCAAATTTCATAGCGGAATTAAAAGTTATGCCCAGTTGAAAATTCAGAATAGTCGCTATGGAACACATAACAACATAGCAGAAATAAACTCTATGTATATCTAATGTTGAAGTCACTTGCTCCAAGCTCCTCAAAATATTAGTAAAATCCCGACAACTTGACTGCCCATACAAATTTGGGCATCAGGGTAAAACAAAACAAAATAAACTTTGGGTATGTCATGGAGTGGTATGAGTAAACTCCAATCATTTCGGTTTAATTTTTCAAAATCCTTTCAAAGAATTGATAATCTTAAGAACAATCCATACAAAAACACGGATGGTTTTTACCCTATGATAACCCAAAATATTCTTTTAAAACAATACTTTCCTGATATTATAATAATGTCTAAATTCTGTAAATAACAATATAGCATAACGCTTTCATCTCACGCTCTACATATATACTATACAATCAAAAACCATGGGCACTTATTAGAGAATGGATTTTTCACTATGACAAGGTACGGAACCGCCTTCCGATCAATGCACTCTAGAAGCGATACACTGGAGTTCAACAAGAACATCTTGTAACTCGGCCACATATAACCGACCATTCATTTTGCTTGAATGTTCCGAATATATTGTCACCTTACGGTTGGTATACCAACCTAACCGTTCCCGGGAGATACAGAAATAAATATAAGTAACAAATATGAATATTCTCTAGATGGTGACAATATACACTAATTGGGTGAGACCAACTTAGCCATGCTGCTTGCCTGATTTTTGTCATTTCCCAGTTGACGAGGCTTGAGGTCATAACGTATCTTGACATATCACACCTTCGTTTACTCTAAATGCCAGATCGTCATACCCACCACCAACGTAAATACCACGGGTAGAAAGCTAAGAGAAACGAATTCCTCCAACATCAACGTGAATACGTTTGAAGCGATCACTTACTCAATCTATTAGATATACTTTGTCAGGCATTCGTCCATACATACTGACTCGGGACTGGACAAACCGAAGGCACTATTTTGTAAATCCATCTTAGGAAATTTCCACCTAGGATCGCCAGAACAGCCCTTGCATAAACTCCGTCTTCAATTAACTTCATCATAATTTATTCGCAACGCTAATGCCCATACAGAGTGGTTTCCAGATAATAAATCTGATCCCAGTGTCTCCGTATTGACAACGGAAAAAGGGTCAAAATCTTTGATAGTCGGTTATTTAACTATCAAAGGAAAACATATATACAAACAACGATCCTATTTCCAAATGGAAATAATATCGATCAACCATCAATCAACACCGAGCTCCTTTAATTTAATTCAATAATTTATTCGTTTCAAAATTTCCTTTTTCCCATATTTCTTAAACCCATTTTAAACCTTTACGATTCGCGGAAAAACATTTCCATATATCCACAATTTCTTATTTTTTGTATTTAGAAAATATATGCTATTTATATTGGAAAACATTTCCCTTTCTTATTCACGCATCACTATCTTTTCACATCCATCAGCCCCTAACCGAAAACTAGTAAGAGAACAACTCCCTAAGTATTAACCCCGAAGGCCGAAATCAACATTAGATTACCACTCAGAAAGCCATTCAACTTTACTAATTTCCAGTAAGTTTCTAATCCCCTTAACTCCATTCTTAACTTCAAAATCATTTCATTTTCATTTTCTATACTTAGAAAACATCTCTGGTTATATTTGGAAAACATTTCCAAAATATTTTATTATAATTATCCCATTTCTAATTATCATTTATAAACCCAACTTCTTGTTAATTGTATACCAGGTTTATAACTTAATCTCGACTATATATTCAATTTACATTATTGGCATTAAATCAAATATTAATTTTCTTGTCAAATTCTGAATTATATAATATATAATTCATAAAAATAAATTATTTGACCTCGTCGAATTCTAATTACAAATCCTTATGTTTTTTTCAATTCCCTTTACATTTCAAATATTGAAATAATTTTATCATTTTCCTTTCTAAACGATTTTCCTTTTTCTTTTTAAATAAATTCGTTTCTTATATTTTCAAATTATTTAATGATAATTATTCTATTTTATTTCTAACATCAAACAACTTGTTTTAATATAATTAAAACGAGTTATTATATTCTAGTATATTCGAAATTCAATTTCTATTTAAAATATATTAACCTTTTTTAAAACCCGAATTCTTTTCCAATATATTCGAATATTTTTTATGGTATTTAAATATCGATTAGCTCAGGTCAATCTTGTTCAAACATCACAAACACACAATACTCAACCACAAATTATTTCTCATATCATATAACACAGTATATAAAAAACAACAATATAATTATTGCAGAATCCAATTGGATCCATCCAACCTGTTTCCCAACATTCACAGACGTTAATCAACATAAATAACACTAAATTCATATCAATATGGAATAATATAATAAATAGAATCAGTATTTAAGCAATGTTATATATATATAATGGTATCTATAATATCAACCAATTAACTAGCAAATCATCCAAACAACCATCATACACAACATTAAATCATTTTTATCAATATTAAATAACATTCATAAAATTATAAAACTGGACGAAGTTAGTGAATTTACTCACATTGGTCATTTATCGTTAAATATCGATAAACATTCAATGGATCTAATCAGGTGTTTTTGTTCTACCATAAATTGTAATGTGCTCCGAATCTCTTCAAACAAATTCCAACATGTAATATTCTTCCATATGGTCCCAACGGATCAAACCGTTCATGAAACTGACCATGTTTGGTTGAAATATTACATCAACAAGTTTGTGTATATATTATTAAATTAAATAAAGTTAAATTTTATTTCCTATTGGGCGTACCCCTTTTATTTACTCAATCCAATATCAGTTCACGCAAACAGGCATTTCAATTTCTATTTTTTTTCGCTGGGCCTCGCGTAGATCAAGACCACGTTCAAATTCAAACCGTCTGCATAGTCCTTCTTCCTCAATTATTCCAACGCGAGCTCCTGCACTTTCACCCATGGTCGTGCTTTTCATGGCTGCTTCCTGCTTCCACACTTCGTTTACGTTCACCACTGAATGCTGCTACTCCTCTCCATTTTGACATCTTTTCTTCCTCCAGTATTACATCTCCAAACCGCTTCCCCTTTTTGTTTTCAATGCAAGCTCCCTGTAATTGTTTTCACTATATTGTTTTCAACTCTCAGCTTCATATTTGTACTCTTACTTCACCAAAATCCCTGATAAGATCACCGATATTTTTCTCGTCGACAACGCCACCTATTCGGCGCCATCACCATTAACCCGTGCTCCTCGATCAACAAGCGTTCGCAGCAACTCCTCACTCCAGTTTCCAGACCCGCTGAGTCTATCTTCCTCATTCCCATGTATTTTGAAATCCTCTTGAAACCCATAGCTCCATGCATTTTCATGAACCTAGCACTAACTCTACCTCACATCTTCACATTCAAATCACAACCACCCATTCCATTTACATAAACTTGAACAACCCTTTTTCATTGCGGTTCCAGATCTCAGAGCACTGCTCCAGTATACATGTGTTACCAATCTTCTTGAAAATAATGCCAAAAACTCAACTGTAAACTCCATATAGAACTGATGCTTGCGTTTCTAACCCTAGTCGATGTTGTGTTTGAAAACAAATGTAGGAAAAACGAACCGCAACGTATAATATGGTATGGGCTTGACAAGACTCTCACCCAGATTTCATGTATATAAATTTTTGAATTTTAGAGGTTCGTTTGTTGATTTTGAAGAAGCCATTTGAAAAGCTTTGGAATATTCATGTTGTTGTTTAACTTATGATGGGAATAGAGAAAAACTGTAAGCAAATGGCAGGGGAAAGAGAAGAAGGTGAAGCCTGCAAGTTGTTAAGAAACAAGAAAGAAAAACTTAGGGATTAAGAATTATAAAGCAAGAGTACACGTTTTGACTTGATTGATTTTTCTATATACTTTGCATCTAAGGGATATGTAATGTGACTGACTGTATACTGCACTATACTACTTAGCTAAGAAACAGTGTACCTCGCTACGTACAACTCTTTTTGCACGAGCCGCTTCGGACAGAAATAAAAATATCATCGTGACGAGCAAGGTGTCACGATCTCAAAAATATAATAAAATAGACAAATTAATTTATTTTGTGAAACCCCAAAAGAGCTGATTCAAGGTGCAAAATACGTTAAACAAAAAGTTGCTTATTTTCTAAAACAAAAATTACAGAAAAATTCTATAAATTAAATTATAACTACTTCTAAGATATCTTAACCAAATTTAAAATCAGTATTTAATTATATTTAATAAATCGTTATGGCTTATAAACGATTTCATAGAGACTGTTTGAAAATTTGATTTGAACATAACTTGCAATCTATAAGACAAAATCTTGATTTTTCACTTCCATTAGAAAAATATGATCCGATAGAATCCAACATTTCTTGTTTCAAAGAAATCCAATTTATGATGAATCTGTTATAATCAATTGAAGTTCAATTCGTGAAATTATGAACTGACGCGACATTACAAGCTCGATTATAATTATATTATAATTAATAGGTTCGACTGCCGTTTAATTAATCTATTCGTTATTCTAATTTGAATATAAACTCGATTAAATTCTTAAACAATCCAATTCACACAAAATTGCCAATTCAGCTATTTCCGATTATTTCAGAAATAAATATATTATCAACCCATTATTTATTACTTAAATATTCAAAATATTTGAATTTAAACCATTTACATTATCAAACCACTATATTAAAATAATTAAATAAATTAATTACTAAATCGCGGAAAATCCGAGACATTATAATTTTATTTTCTTATTGAGTTGATTCTCAACTTATGCCTTATACGGTTTAAACATTTTGAATGCTTCGTCCTTACTTCTAAGGAGATATACATGTAAATATCTGGTACAATCATCAACGAATGTAATAAAGTACCTTTTTCCACCTCTAGTTGATACATTTTCAAATCACATACATCAATATGTATTAAGTCTAGATGTTCGGCATCTTGTTCAACATGATGAAACGAAATTTTTGTCAAATTTTCTTTTGCACAAACTTAGCATTTATAGTTGGAATCTTTGTTGCATTTTGATATAAATTCTAGATTAATCAATTTTCGTAGTGTATCAAAATTAACATGCCCTAATCTAGAATGCCATATGCTAGAAGAGTCAACAATATAAGAAGAAGATTCACTTGTATTTATCTCACTATTTGATACAATAGTGGTTACATTTGGTTTAAAAAGCCATCACACACATATCCTCTTCCAGCATACACTCTGTTCTTTGATATTACAAACTTATCAGCAACAAATGTCAATTTAGCAACGGTCCTGAAATCAGGCTTTAGCGAATTTCTAGAACGTGTAGAACGCCATTCAATTTTAGTTCCTTTCCAGAAGTTAATTTCAGTACAATCTTTTCCTTGCCTTCCACGTTTAATGCGGATGAGTTGACCATAAATAGTTGCTCATGATTAATGGAAGATTTGTAGGTTGTAAACATCACTTGTTGGCACATATATGACGAGTACTTCCTATGTCTAGAAACCACTCCTTTTTGTTGTCAACAAGGACGTTGCATTTAGAAACAACCGCACACAAATCCATATCTGTAACTTCATCTGGTTTTTCAACCATATTTGTTTCAAGTTTCTTCTTTTAGGGTGCACGATACATGACTGCTTTGTGGCCTTTCTTTACACAATTGTGGTAAGATCCTAGAAACTTCTTTTGTTTCATTGCCTCAGGATTCTGCTCGCGCTTTCTTTAGTTTGTCTTTTCATCCTCAGCCATATTAGCCTTTGCCTATAACGAACAGGTAGCCTTTTTCTATGATTTTCTGTTGTCTTCTTGTATTCATAGATGAACAACCAGATCCTCCATGGTCATTTCCTAGCGCTTATGCTTCAAATCGTTTTTCAAATCTTTCCATGATGGAGGAAATTTTTCGATAGCGGCAGCCACTTGGAATGACTCACATAACTCCATCTTTTCTTCATGAATTTCATGAATTATTACTTGGAGTTCTTGAATCTAACCGATGACTGTTTTGGAATCGCCATTTTGAAGTCCAAAAACTTCCTGATAATGAATTTCTTCATTCCGGAATCTTCAGTCTTGTACTTCTTTTCAATAGATAAACAGAGAACCTTTGCAATCTCAGCGGTACAATATACATTATATTGACTATTTTCTAAACCATTGAGTTTGTAATTCTTACAGATGAAGTTAGAATTCTTCCATGCAGTAAGAGCCTCAATTTTGGTGGCGTCAAGCTGCAATTTATTAACAAATGGGGGATCCTCTGAAAGGTATTTGGCCAGCCCCAATGTTGTCAGGTAGAAAAGCATCTTTTGTTGCCAGCATTTGAAATCCTGGCCATTAAACTTCTATGTTCTTTAGCCATGCGAATATAGGACAGCTGGTAGATTCAGAGGCAAAGCCGGTGGCACAGTCTGTGTCAGCACAGATTTGTTGTTGCTACTTTGTGATTTTGCCATCTGCGAATAGAAGCAAAAATCACAATTTCGTTTCAAGATTGATAGAAACCAATTAACAGAAGCGACAGAAAACTGTTTCTGTGAACAGTAAAGATTTCAAGCGTTAACATTATTGTTCCAATGAAGTTGCAATTCGCAACAACAAGGAACAATCACTGTTTTTGCAAAAGACTTGTTTAAAGCAGCATTATGCAATTAAGAAATCAGAAAAATAAGAGTAATAGTACTGACTGATGACCGAGTTCAGCAAATGTTGTTTCCTTGAAACGAAATTGATCCTCTATGGCGTTGGTAGGTTTCATTGCGCAATCGTTTCAAGGATGAAATGGTTCTTCACTACGATGCTGCGCTACAATCGCAGAGCGACCACGAATGCAAGGTAGGTTTTTATTTACATAACATAGCAAGGGAGGATGGAGAAATAGAGGAGGGAAAACCAGAAATACTGATTATTGATTGTGATTTTCGTAGGCCAACATATACGCTGGAACGAGGAATCTATTTATGAAGGGGAGCTTCTATTTGAATTGCAACGGCAATGACTGTTGGAAAGGTTGCGACCCTTTACCAATTGATATAATGGTTCCGCAGAGCAGCCCATTGGCATTTGGAGGCCCAATTGATCATGAGACCCCAAGGGCCCAATCTTTTGACCTTTAAATCTTAATGTGAATGCTTTATCATGCCATTGCCTCTCTTTCCCATCTCCTCTTTCTTTTGATATAACATATCAAGCCTTAGTAAAAGTAGTGGCATAGGTGTTAGTTTTCCCCGATGTGGGACTAAATGATTTTGCCAAATCCACTTATTCATTTCCAACACGAAATTCTTCATACATTGCGAATGAAGATTTATAAAGTAGGTCGCGATTGAGTGCTTGATGTTCTGATTAAGGACCTTTCTGAAAAGTCGAACAATTCAGAAAATAACGTTGTTTTCGTGAAAGATAACATTCAATTTGCTATGTTTTGTTTGTTGGTACTCATGTGTTTTGGGGATAAGCTTAATGAAAAAGGGATTAGGCAAATTGAGAAGGCACAAAGAGATATTCTCTTATATTTGAATAAGCTTAATGTTTTTCGTTTTTTTTCCTAGGATAGCGAAGTACGTATTTTACAAAAGATGGAAAAATGCGATTGATATGAGAAGAAAACAGAAGGGGCGTTGATGCCTTTGATTAATGCAAGGAGAGAGCCCAAATTGAAGCGGAAGGGAACCAAAGAATGATTTATTTACTCTTGTTTAGATTCTCTTCTTGATATTAAATTACCGAATGAAGGGTGTAGGAGTTTAACTGAAGATGAGATGGTAAGTCTATCTTCTGAGATTTTGTCTACAGGGACCGATACAACTACAACTTGTCTTTAATGGATCCACTACACCATATAGGCTGATTAGGCTGTGTTTTTACCCGTATCTAAAGCACATGGGCACTGTAAATAGCGTATCAAAAAGTGGCGTGTTAAATTATTAGATACGGCTACAAACCGTATATCAATATTTTAAAATACGACTATGAGCCGTATCTAAAGTCTAATCAGACATGGTCATTGACCGTGTCTAATTATATGTGTGTGTGCGCACACACATACACACACATATATATACACACATGTATATATGTATATCATATATGTGTATATATATAAAAACAGAAGTTGTAGCACATATCTTTCATAACACAGAGCATACATACTACAAAGTATACACGGGAATAACACAATTTGCATATGTGTATATATATATACATACCCAAAGCATTACAAGGTTTGTCATAACACGATGTACATACAAACATATACAATAAAAGGAAACAGACAAAGTTTTACATCACATTACGAAGTAACAAAAGTGAGGTAAAAAAGAAAACAGCCTGATAAACAGTCCAGTCGAGGCCGGGAAGATTGAGCGCGATAGCCAGCCTGGGGTTCAAGCTTCATTTGGCAGCTAAACTGAATCGTGATATATGGCCTACAGCCTGAGTTTCAGTAACACAAAAGCATCATAATCTCCAACAGGACCGCCTATAAAATACAAGAAACAAGTTACAAATACTTCACAACTAGACAGTAGATCGACATTGAAACTCACTATGACTGAGATGCAAACATGAATACAGAGCTAAGTGTATGTTAATACAGATATAACAGAGAACGATTAGAATGCACCATTGAATGTTAATCCTGGTAGAAAAGGTAATAACAACAATGAATCTAACAGTGAAGGATTAGATGATAATTTCAATATTTTGGACTTGTGTAATTTCATTGGACACCAATAATAGTGGAGGGCATATCGTGTCGATCAGTGTGTTTGTGTAATTTAATGGTACGTAGTCGATCAGTGTATTTGTGTACAAATAATTCACTGGGAACCAATAACAACGTAGTCGAATCGACTAGTCGATTAGTCGACTAATTTCTGCCCATGCGGCCTAAATTCATACAACCTAGTTGATAGTCATTAAAAATGCAAACCTTAAAGAAGAATCACCTGCAGTATAGTCCATATGCAAACCCTTGGAATGTTTAGAGATATCTTTAAGCTGCTAGATAATTAAAACAATTAAAATTACAAAGAATGACATGATTATACATTTATTTTTCCGCAAACTGCATATATGTGAATAAATTGCAAATAGGCTGACGGTTGACTAGTGATCACTTGCACCAAAATTCTTCAGATTACACACAACATCTTGTTGTTGCTTCGGAGAGTGGTTTTTTAACTGTGTTAAGTCCTAAAAAAATTGATTCATACACACACACATACACAAAACATAAAGTTCCATAACATATGTGTGATGTCTATTAAAATTTTGAAATGAATAATAGTTTTACCAGTGATAAGTTTTCTAATTATTTTTCAAGTTGCTTCTTGAGCCCTGACAACTCCTGCATAATTAATATAAGAAAACAGACATAAATTACCAATAATTAAAATGGTACAACATGCTAACCATTAATGTGAATGAAGCAAGAGAACCAATGGAACTAGTAGTGTTTCACCAGTGATATTTAAGCTCTCTACATTATTAGTTATCCTGATCTGTTTTTATTTTCTAAGAAACAAATTTCGATCAGCTATCTTTATTTCTCTCAAAGAAATGTATCAGATGACTTGTTGAAGTCTATTTAAAAAACTAAAGCTAACAGTTGTCCACATTCTTTCTATCAGGGTTGTTTATGTGCACACAAGTACATGTCCATTCAATTCTTATGTAAGATACGACGTAGAGATAAGTGTAAAATAATATATATTTGCTCCAATAGCTAAAAATATCGAATCATGATCTTCGGATGACACACATACTCGACTTTATGATTAAGAATTTACTGGGCGATCCACCAGGTGGATGCATTTTAGCTCACGCATAGGGTTAGGTATTCATGCTAATTAGTTTTATCCAAATGTCGAATGCCGCTTCACTTACCCTTTGGAAAAGCTGCTTTCACTTGCAATTTTCAGTTTCTTTGAAGCAGACTATGTAGTGCAAGGTAACTTACACTATAGTCTCTTCTACAAAATAGGGAAAGTTGCTAGTGAAAGCAGCTTTTTACTAAGGTTAAGTGCAGCAGCATCTGACATTTGGATAAAGCTAATAAGCATGGATACCCGACCCTACGCGTGAGCTAAAATGCATCCACCTGGTAAATCGCCCATTAAATTATTTACTAGAAAGTCGAGTAATCATCCATCTTCCCAGGTTTCAGCAAACCTGTTATTATATTTTCAGTAAACTTGTTATCTCTCAAAACAAATTAAACTTGTTATAAGACAACCCAATTTAAATTTCAAGCATAAGGCAAACAAACAGTCAAATGACAATACATGTTTCCAATAGTAAACAAACAGTCAAGCATAAGGTTACTGCATCCTTATGACTAACTCATTGTTATTTCTTTGTTTCATGGATATATATACCGCAATCTAAAATTATACCATACATGTTTCCAAAAGCAATTCAGATGATTTTACATTATCATAAAAATGATTCAAATTTGGTTTCTCTGATTCCAGGGTATAACAACCAGCTAACACACTAATACATACCAATTCAATTGAAATAGCTAACACACTAACACAAAGTAGCAATCGACTTACACAGAGACTTCAACTTGTTCCCTATCCCCTACTATTAGGCATGCACAACACGATTCAATTGAAATAACTAAAAAACTTGAACAAAGTAAGGGTCACCTAACACACAAAGATTTCAACTTGTTCCCTAATCCCCACTATCAGGTATGCAAAACACAATTCAATTGAAATACAAACCTGCAGTCAATGGAGGGCTCAGGACTAAGGGTTGCTACGTCGAAGGAGAGGGTTGTTCGTCTATGTCGATAAGGGAGATCTCAGAAAAAGGTGGAGGCACGATTTGGTGACCTTGAATTTTTTGTAGCCAACTTGGTTAAAGAGTTCGAATGGGGATCGATGACTCCGTGTCAGGATGGGTTTACAAAGAAGTCCACCCCTCAACGTATAGCCAATGAAATATATGTGAACCTCAATCAAATTACCAAGATATGGTAATAAATAATGGAGGCAAATTACAGTGGAAATAAATGACTCACTAACAAGTAAATCATTAATTCCCTTCAATAGCAAAGATGGAAGAAAATAATCCATGCATTCATCTCATGTAAATGCAATGAATGCATACCCATATTAAAATATCTGCTTTCCATTTTGCATATTTGTTTCCACCTATTCTGATTTTGTATCACCAAAATTTAACAGAATCATCCTGTTACTCGCGTTTGAGTTTCCATGAGTAATGATTAGGGTGTACTATTTAGATTGGATTTTTGTTCCTCTATGCATTGTCTATGTTCAGTCTAACAATTGAAAGCTTAATATTTACAAGGCTTTAGCAGTTTAAGTGAAAATCGAAACACAAATATTTCTGGAGAAAAATCGACATATGAAATTAATTGTTGACTCCATTTCATTTTCCATATTAAAAAAACAGAAAAAAGCACTTTTTACTTTTTTTTAGTGAAAAACATTTGCATTCCATTTATAATTGATCATTATATATGTGGAAACTAGATGGAGACTAACTATTGTTTGCATGAAATTAGATTAACATATTTTATATACAAAAACGAATAGATATAAAGTTGTTATAGCTTACAGATTTAGGTTGAAATGAAATTGTATTATCTGATAGCAAATAGATTAACTAAATATGGTGCCAAGACGGTTGTCTTATTGGTCAGCAGTTCAGATAGTAGAAAAAAGGGTCATGGCATTGATTGCCTACTTTGACTAAACTACAATCACTTTCATTGAGTTCGTTTCTACATTTAACCATATTTATTCAACTCTGTCATCATTCTAAAACCATCTCCCGTGGTTACTATTGCAACATCCACATCTACAGTTGCCATACATAGGACAAGATCACATTTTTAACCATGCCCATGTGCGCAGCATTGGTTCAAAACTAGTTAGCAGCATATAGAAGGAAGAAATAATATTGCGAAGAGGTACAATTTTTTAAGGGAGAAAAGTGATTTCTGCCATGTGAAAATCAAAGCTTAGAGAAACGTGATTATTTTGGGCCAGGCGTTTGTATACGTGGTCCTATTTTAAAAGAAAATATAATAAAGAGAAAGAAGTATTGAAGACCACCCAAGCGAAGCTGTGAGCGCGGGAACTGAAAGCATCAATGGAATCAAGTAGTTAGATTAATTCAGACGAAGACTCAATTTTATAAGTATTCAATTTTATTCCAAATTTATCTATTTTGTTTCAATATCTCTTTTAGATAAAATGTCTAAAAGTCAACATAACAATTTTTCATCTGATGGTTATCTGAAGAAGGAAAAGTCTTTAAAGGGGATAACTTATGGTCAAATAACCAAAGTTGAAATTTCAAAAACAATCAAAATAACAGTTTTTGTCCAAATTATAATAAATTTGATTATCTAATCCATATCTAAGTAATTTCAAATTTGAAAATAATTACATTCAAAACCTATACATGTACAAAAATCACTTTGAGAATAATTTTGATGGTGGAAACGACTTTGACTACACTACAAACAATTTTCAAAACAATGATATTTTTAGAATAATCATAATCAAAGTTTTGAATAAAAACTACAATTATTCCTTTTACTATAATGATTTTGGTCATGAGCCTAATTCACATCGTTAAAATGGTTTTCACAGTCAAAATAATGATTTTTCATTTCCAAAAAGATTTTTAACATCAACATGATTTTTATTTAAACGTTAATGAAAATCAATATAGAATTATTCTTGATAGGTGGAATGGCTTAGATTATAATTCTAAAAATAATTTTTATAAAAGGCCATGAAAGTGATTTCAATTAGAAGGTTTGGAATATGATGAAAAAGCCTATATAGAACTTTTAGTCAAAACTTTGCATGATTTTAAGGAGAAAAGAAAGATAGAAAGAGAGAGAAAGCTATTCTATCAAATAAATCAGAAAACAAATTTTCTCAAAATCAATATGGATATAAAAATCATTTTAAATACGATCCCCAATGAGAACAATATTTTCAAAATAATTCAAGTAAATTTTTTGAAAATAACCAAAAAAATTCTTCCTACTTCAATGATTATGGATAAAATTCTGACTCTCAATAGGAAAATAATTTCCATTATCGATTGGATTTTCAGTCCTTAGACTAATATAATTTTATTGAATAAAATGAAAACAAAATAGAAAACGAAAATGATTTTCATAGTGAAAATGACATGAGTTATAATTTTAGGGATTATTTGTATTAAGAAAATTACATGGATAAATATCAAGATGAAATAATTTTGGAAATAATGTTGGTAGTGAAAATTACTTGGATTAATTCTAAGAATAAATCTTATTTAGAAGATTATGCATATATCGAGAAATAAACTAAGGAATATAATGGGCATCTTGAACAAAGGCATAAAGAATTAGATGGTAAATTCAATCAAATCATGCATATGTTACAAATCTAATCAATAAATAAAGAGAAGGATGATTTTTTATGCCAAAAATAAAACGAATCAAATGATAATCTAAATCTGCTTTACAATGGTAATTTCCAAATATTAACTTGAGAAATTGAAAATGAAAATCTTGACGAAACTAATGGAAATTCACGGATAGATTTGGATTTCAATTCTTTTAATGAAATCGACTTAAGTCTAAATTGTAATCTCCCTTCGTCTGACATGAATAAAATAGAAACAGAAATTTTTGAAGTTGAAAACAGCGAATACGATAAAGTTGTTAATGTCTTTGTTAAAGATGAGGAATTTTGTGAATGTGGATTTTTTGAACTGTTCGAGGATGAACTTTCACCCAATGATGCGTTAAGTTTTAGTTTTTGAGAAATTGAAAAGAGGACAAACATGAAAGTTTTGTGTGTGAAGTTGAAAACTCAACTAATGAGACTGATGACTAATGTGGGCTTAAGCTTAATCTTAAACTTATTGGGAGTACCAATATGTCAACTAACAAGACACTTAATATAGACCATAACCTTGAATCATCTCTTGTAAACAATGAAACTAAGGTGAAAAAGTTGTTAGTAGACACTCAATATGTTGGTTTTATTGACTTAACTATAATCGTGCGCAGTCCCTTATTTTTGAAGGATTACACAGATAAATTTGTCGAGTACATGAACCACATCGTGCACAAAGCTTAGGTGGAATTTTTTATGAGAGACCTTGATGTTAGCTTAATTACTATAAATCTAGGTATAAGGATGAAATGTTGATAAAAAGAATTTGCTTATTAGAAAATATAACTAAGCATAGTGTGGGAGGAACCAAAAAAAAAAAAGCTGAATGCATAAGAAAAAGTTGGTGGCAATATTTGCATTGCATTCATTTTAAACATATATATTATTTTATTTACAATCCATCTTTGTATGTCGGCAAATTTCATTTTATATTTCAAATCATTTTGTATTGCATTCATTTATGGGTAATTTCTTTCAAGTTTAAAAAATGTTATGATTAGTGAGAATTTTGTTATGCTTAAGTGTGATGGGAGATTCATATTGCATTCATATTTTTTTATTCAGTTTCACACTTTTTTCATAGTTGCATTCGTTTTTTTTTTCTTGCATGTAAATTCACATTTATTTTAGGCATCTGCATTTAGAACATAGCATTCTTTTGAAAATACATATAGTGAATTTGGTTTATTTAATGGGCACAACATAGTAGACGTACTGCACGAGTCATTTGAAAGCAATTTTTGTGAATTACTAGCTTCAAATGGAAAAATTAAATGAAAAGTTAAAATTACACGTAATAACAGTGAAGCTAGTATATTAGTTGATTCACAGGTAATGACCATGAAGTTTGTTGAAATTTGTTGTCATGTTTAAAAGTGGATAAGTAAAGTGGTGTGTTAATAAATTTCAATTCTATCTAATTAAAAGATGCTATGATGATTCTGCATTACTCTCTTTAAAAAAAACGATAGTAATAATAATAATGAAAACACAAAGAGTATTCAATATTGCTAGTAAATTTAGCGTCGATGTACACCCCCGTTGTGCTCTGTCCCACTCTCACGTTGGGTTGCCAATGAATACCCGAAAAACCCGATATCCGTTTGAATCTGTATCCAAAAGTATGAAAAATATCCGTTATTCGGCATTATCTGAAAAGCAGATGTGGATATCCGATATCCGGAAAGCTTTTTAGATACGGATATGGCTAAAGTAGTATCTGTATCCGAAAAATATCCGTTCGACTAATTGATGTAATATATATAACTCGAAACAGAAAAATGGAATTAATAATTATTTTGTAACTATTGGATGTTACCATGATACAAATTTTTGTCCATTTTAGTGAAAATGGTAATTTTAGTGTTTAATTTTGGAATATTTTTTTATATGCTTATGGATATTAGTATAAAACAGTGTTTCATCATCACATTTCTTTATTTCTTGGTTTTTTATAAACATTGGTATAAAATTATTTTATGTTGATCCAAACTTTTTTATTTATACTCTTCAATTTATTAGTTACTGGTGGAGTGGA
Source organism: Allium sativum (assembly GCA_030737875.1). Lineage (NCBI taxonomy): Eukaryota > Viridiplantae > Streptophyta > Magnoliopsida > Asparagales > Amaryllidaceae > Allium > Allium sativum. The sequence continues at coordinate 615,967,798 of CM060926.1, forward strand.
TAAATTTTCGATATTCGTCTATATCCGAAAATTAAGCGGATTTGGATATCCGATATCAGAAAATTAAACGGATATCCGAATATAATTTCGGATACGGATACAGATATGCCACTATCCGTATCCAAAAGCACCCTTTTACATCCTTACTCTCACGTAATCCTAAAAGGCAGTGCATGAATGGTATAACTTAGTCTCATTTAATTAGTTGATCATCTAAGGATCACCGACCTATTTTGACATTGTCAGAGCCAGTCTTAACAATCCGCCAAGCTTTATTCTATTTTCAAAAACTAGAAAAGTCGTGCATGGATGGTATACCTTCGTCCAAGAGTTAAGTGTATGTATAAAAGTATCATCAAGTAAATAAATAAATAAATAAATAAATATGAGAGGGTAAAAGAATGTTATGACACCCCACGTTCGTTAATGTCACTCTTTTTCAGAATGCATTAAGTTTTATAACGTCCTGGATTTTTAACGATCATATAATTAATTAATTTAATAATTTGAATAGTGGTTTAGTAATTTAAATAAATTTAATTCAATATTTTTGGATATTTAATTAATAAAATAGTGAAATAATAAATTTAATTCCAAAATCAGTCCATTGGATCCGAAGTATTATGTTATTGCACGGTTTGCGATTTTATTTCCATTAGACATCGAACGAACTGAGAACATTGAACGCGGTTTACGCAAATTAGGGTGCGTTCTTAACCAACGCGAGTGGGGTATTTGAGCGTGGCATTTGAGCATGGTACTGTAGCAAACGGGGAATGTGTTTTTAGCTGCGAACGGGGTATTTGAAAGTGGTATCTGAGCGGGGTATTACAAATTTTTAGTGTTACCATGATACAAATTTTTGTAACTATTGGATGTTACCACGATACAAATTTTTGTCCATTTTAGTGAAAATGGTAATTTTAGTGTTTAATTTTGGAATATTTTTTTATATGCTTATGGATATTAGTATAAAACAGTGTTTCATCATCACATTTCTTTATTTCTTGGTTTTTTATAAACATTGGTATAAAATTATTTTATGTTGATCCAAACTTTTTTATTAATACTCTTCAATTTATTAGTTACTGGTGGAGCAGATAAATTTTCGATATTCGTCTATATCCGAAAATTAAGCGGATTTGGATATCCGATATCATAAAATTAAACGGATATCCGAAAATAATTTCGGATACGGATACGGATATGCCACTATCCATATCCAAAAGCATCCTTTTACATCCTTACTCTCACGTAATCCTAAAAGGCAGTGCATGAATGGTATAACTTAGTCTCATTTAATTAGTTGGTCATCTAAGGATCACCGACCTATGTTGACATTGTCAGAGCCAGTCTTAACAATCCGCCAAGCTCTATTCTATTTTCAAAAACCAGAAAAGTCGTGCATGGATGGTATACCTTCGTCCAAGAGTTAAGTGTACGTATAAAAGTATCATGAAGTAAATAAATAAATAAATATGAGAGGGTAAAAGAATGTTATGACACCCCACGTTCGTTAATGACACTCTTTTTCAGAATGCATTAAGTTTTGTAACGTCCTGGATTTTTAACGATCATATAATTAATTAATTTAATAATTTGAATAGTGGTTTAGTAATTTAAATAAATTTAATTCAATATTTTTGGATATTTAATTAATAAAATAGTGAAATAATAAATTTAATTCCAAAATCAGTTCATTGGATCCGAAGTATTACGTTATTGCACGGTTTGCGATTTTATTTCCATTAGACATCGAACGAACTGAGAACATTGAACGCTGTTTACGCAAATTAGGGTGTGTTCTTAACCAACGCGAGCGGGGTATTTGAGCGTGGCATTTGAGCATGGTACTGTAGCAAACGGGGAATGTGTTTTTAGCTGCGAACGGGGTATTTGAAAGTGGTATCTGAGTGGGGTATTTAATTGTTAAAATAATGAATTTGATTTAATTTATGTACTGATTTTTAATTGGACCGTTAAATCTATTTAGAGAATGTGTTTTTACCATGTTAAAAAAAATGAAAAATTACATTAAGCATTAATAAATAGTCTACATTAGGCAGTAAGCATTAATAATGCAGTGTACAACAAAACACTAAAAGTTTTGTTGAAGGAGGGACTTGAACTTTGGTCTCTTCCCAACAGGCCATGTGTACTTACCAACTGAGCTAAGTAATCTTTCATACCAAACTAGGATCTGATTAATTAATTATCCCTGCGTCGGATGCGTCCGACGCCAAAGGGATAATTTCCAGCTTCCGCTTGGCGTGGCTGGGAGCATGGTTGAGAGGTTCTGGCGTCCGACGCGTCCGACGCCACCAAATCTGATTGTGGAACGCTCAGAGACTGCGAACGCACCCTTACACTAATTATATATATATATATATATGCACGGTCTAATACCTTCTGAAGTCTGCACGTTAGCATATCCCACCCTTTCTTTTCAAAATTTGTAATGCCCTACCTATATCTATCCTTTCATATTGATATGCGTGAGTCATTAATCGTATCCAAAATATAAAATTAAAAAATGAAATAGCCTGCCTCTTTCGGTCTGGAAATGAAAAATCGCTCCTATTTCTTCTTCCAACGAGAAGCAGAACAAAATCCAACTAAATGAAATCTGCGTCCCATCTTATCAAACAAAATTCGAAAATCTAACCTAACACTTTCAAAATCTATCCAAATCTGAAAGGCAGGAAAAATCTCTAAAAGAAACCTTATGCTAAATCAAAATAACGTTATCAAATCTTAGGTACGTTTCAGTCGAACCCTATTGATGATTTATCCTGTTCGCACGGCAGTAACCTTTATGCGGTTTTGGTTTGTGAACCATTAATTTCAGTGGGGTCCACATGGACCCTCCTGAAATCAACGGCTAAGAGGCCGTTGTAACGTTACTGCGGTATGAACAAACTAGTTCTCGATTTATCCATGCATATATATATATATATATGTATCAGTGTAATTCCGTACATAATAAAGACAACTCAGAGAAAGAGAAAATATAATGTTGGCATAATACATGATACGTGAGTAAAAGTATTTGAAAGAAAACAAATACATACCCTACGAAAATCTTATCTGAATCTGCAAAAGTAAGGCAGTTGTTTGTTCTTGGACCGCGTGACTGCCAGATAGCGACACCTCACATTAAATTGCTTGCTATTCTCTACTTTTTCTTGTAGTTAAAGTAAGATTTAAAATACGACAACATATCTCGTATGAAAGCTACCTATCATATCTGATTGAAAAAATATTTCCAAGTGATCTTTGCACTGACCTATCAATAAAATAATAATATATACTAATAATAAAATGTGGGCAGCCTTGCCGATCTATTCACAGAATACATAAAAACCGTAGCCAACGGTGCTCCCTTCCTCTTCTATTATAAAATTTCGAGAATATTAAATACATATAACAGTTCCAATATCAAAGGAATTCAGCAGTTTTTGGATCGAGTGATCCTCTTTTTGAACTGGCTTCAAATTTGTACTTAGTTGAAGTCCGATCAAATATTTCCTGAGTTCATGTTCTGCTGCAGCCTAGGGATGGCGACTGGAGGCTGTACGGTCAATACGGTAGGGGTTGTCTGAAGAACTTAGGAAGAGGCAAAGTTGGAGGAGCTATGTGAGGTGGTCCGACGTTCTGATACCTACGACGGTGACTAGGGATTGGCTCAAAACTGGAGCCATGGACATCGCGTACTTGTAAGTGAAAGATTTTAGCTGGGTCGACATGATTGTTGTTGGTAAGGCTCAATCCGGCGGAGCTGTAGGGGAGGAGTTCGACCCTCCGGTGAACTGCGTGGGATGGTGATCAGGCGACAGAAGTAGATGGAATGGTAGTGGTCATGGACGAGGTAGGATGGTCTGATGTAGTGTTATTGGTGAACAGCAGATTTCGGTTTGCTGTGAATGGATGGGGGATCATGGTGACACAAAGTGTTTGGCAAAGTGGGGTTGACACCTGTTGGATGTGGTGAAGGATTGCAGGAGGGTGAAACTGATGGTGGTTACGGTCTATGGTTTGGGAAGTGTGTCAGGGAATGACGGTGGAGTTTCTTGCTCTAACTGCGTTCAAATTTTTGGGTCATTGAGGAAGGTATGGAAGTGGGTAATACTCAGTAATTCAGCGTGATCCCTTTGATATATATGAGCATTTGTTTGGAGGTGAAGGATTTTGAGGTAGGAGTTCCAGGACGCATAAGCAAAGAAAAGGTTATGGCTTAATAACATATTAAGGAGGAGAATTTGTTATTGTTAAATGGTAATTAAAGGTGTGATTTTATCTGGAAGTCAGTGGAGAGGTGAGATGAGTTTGTGAATAAGACAACTGGGGGTTCTGGTTTGTTCAACATGAAGAAGACGCTATTTCTCTGTTAGTAGCTGATACATGGAGTTTAAAACGTTGGTGGGTTCACTGTAATTTTGTGGAGATCATTGTAGAATGTGAGCAATTGAGGTGGTGCAAACTGTTGACAATGGGTGCGGTAATGGAGGCACAAGGAATGGGTTACGGGAGGCCTGGCAACACGAGTTCGTCAGTGGCAGTGGGCTTCGTCATTTTGGGTAGGAAGGTCGGTCGGTGACCGTGATGATGGCAAAGACGGTTTAGAACAAACATGATGGTTCAAATTTTTCTTGGTGTTGCCGTTATCTTGACTGGAAGAAATAGATTAACATGGTGGTTAATTAAGACTAACCTGAGATCAAATGAGGGTAATTTAAAGGAAATTATATTATTAGTGGAAGATTTAATCATATTATGTATATTTAAAATCATAATAACATATATATATATCATTCTTGAACAGAACTGGATAAAATAGGCCATGTTGGGATCGTAGCAACGAGAGGTACATTGTAGAGCTAATGGAGCTATTGGAACTTCGTAATGAAATCAAACGTTTATTTGATTTTATATGGGAATGAAAGAAGAATCATCATCTGCAAACCAATGTGAGTAATCTCACTAACTCTGACTCGTTTATATTTTTATATAAACGAGTTTTAAATTATTTGTAGAAATTTTATACTGTGTGATGGGTGTTTGGATGAATGGTTGATAAAATTGGTTGAATGGTTGATATAGATATATCATTGATCAATTATTAATTCTGTTTACTATGAAATTCATATTGATGTGAAATTTGTATTATTAAAGTGATTAACATCTGTGGATGCAGGGAAAAAGGTTGGAGGGATCCAACTGGATTCCTCAACATTAATATTATTGTTTTTATTTGATTGTGATATATGATGTGTTATATAATCCATGATTTAATATGTTGTGTTTGATTTACCCTGGCCCTAGACACTTGGTATTTTTGATACCGTGAAATATTTTTTGAATGTGGAAAAGGAAATTGGGATATAAAAATGGAATTTATTTCCAAAATAGAAACAAATTTTCGAATAGAATTGCAAATAGAAACCTGTACAAGTGAATAAATCAAGAAATTGTTTACAAATAAGAATATAAATTAAGTGAATTATTAATTATTGGATAAATTGGAATATAAGTTCGAATGGATTTATATGGGAAAGTGAAAATTGGTTTTGAAACCAATATTTAAAATAGATTTGAACTTAGCAAATTATAAAGGAAATAAATTATAAAAGAAGTTTTAAATGATTGGAATAGAAATGAAATTTGTATGAAAAATTCTGAATAGAAGTTAAAAATAAAAATTTGGGTTTAAGATATGTTTATAAGTATGAAATCATACTATATATAAAAGAAATATATTCATGATGTAAGTGAATGTTTTGAAGAAAATATTTTGCAAATGATATATCTCTAAAGGAAATTTAGATTTGAAATATGAATCCAAATTGGAAATTTAGTGAAAAGGGAAATGGGTAATCATTTTAAAAGAAGACGATGAGTTTTTAGTTCAATATTCAGAATATAAAATAAAGTGTGATAACATTTTGTAGACTAGAATGGTTCTAAAGAAATTGGGTAATGGTTTGGAAAGGATAAATACAAAAGCAAAATTGGGAATTTGAATTAACCTGAAATGGTAGATTAATTCCGAAGATTGGAATACAAATCGAATATAGATTATTCGAGAGAGAGTTATTTATTGGAATTCGATTATATTGAATTTAAGGAAGCAGTAATTTTACTTTCCACCTGAATCAAATTTATTTATTTAATTAATTATTAATTTATTTAATTGAAATTAATAAGTACAAGTTATATTTTTTTATATACCAAATATTTGAAAACAACAATTATAACGCTACTGTTATAATAAATGTTTTGTAAATCTAAACAGCGATTTTAACGCTGCTGTTACAATAAATGTTCTATAAAGCTAAACAGCGATTGTAACGCTACCGTTAAAATAAATCAAATATTTGGAAACAACGATTATAAGGCTACCGTTATAATCAATGTTTTTCCGTAAAAGAGGTGTATTCTTAGATTGAATCCGAGAGTTGCATAAGTAATGTTTTGGATGAAGTTGTGAGTTTTGACTATTTCAAAGTTGAGAATGTTGTTCAATTAAGGTCGGAGAGGTAATTATACCCCAACATGATTGACTTCATGATTGATGGAGGAATGGTTAAGGTTCGATAGCGAAGATGGGTTAGCAAGATGGTTAGTTAATAACTGATTACTAGTTTGAGTTATAATAACGATGTTTTTATAACGTCGGGTTAATTTAAAGGATTTTGAAATGTTTCCCCAAATAAAATGAGAGATACTTTCTATGTGTAGAAAATGAAATGAATTGGCCAACGAGAAATTAAGAAATGAAATATGGAATTTTTTTCCGATATTAATAAGGTATAGTTTCTAAATATAGAAAATAAGGATTCGTGAATATATATAAATGTGTTCTAACTGGAATAAGAGATATTTTCTCGAATAAAGAAGTTATGATATTGGAAATGTTTTTCCAAGAATCATAGAGGAAATCGAGCTTTAAAAAGGTATGAAAGATGGGAAATGGGAATTGGAAATGATAATATAATAAGGAATTGATTTAAAACGGGGCCAGTGTTATTTGATGATTGATCGATAGAATTTCCATTTGGAAATAGGATCTTCGGTTGTATGGATGTTTCCTTTGATAGTTAAATCACCGACTATCAAAGTTTTGGTTTATTTTATACCTCCATTGTTGTTACGGAGAGACCGGGATCAGATTTAATATTTGAAAACCACTCCGTAATGGCATAAGCGTTACGAATCAACTTATGCCGAAGATAATTGTAGACGGAGTAAAGTGCAAGGGTTGTTCTGTTAATCCTAGGTAGAAATTGCCCAAGATGGATTGATAGAATGTTGTCTTCGGTTTGTCCAGTCCCAGGACAACGTGTATTGATGAATGTCTAACGACGTGATATTCAAAGTAAATGGTGGCAAGATGTTCTGAAAAATAATCATGACCTCAAGCCTCATCAACCGAGAAATGACAGAAATCGGGCAGGCATCATGGCCAAGTGGGTCATTCCCATTAGGGGTATTATCACCTGATCTAGAGAAAATCCATTTGCTTCTTATTCTTTTCGCTGTTGTATGCTTTCAGTAACGGTTGCTGATCACATACGTTGGTGATAATATGCTCGATCCACTCAAGTTAAATGAGTGGTCAGCCATGTGTGGCCGGGTTGCAAGATGTTCTGGTTGAATCCCAGTGTATCCCCTCTAGATTTCACTGATCGGAAAGTGGTTCCATAGCTTGTCATAGTTGGAAATCCATTCTCCAATAAGTCCCCTGCAGTTTTTTATTTAACATTATATATAGAGCGTGAGATGCAAGCATTCCGCTAGATTGCTATTTATTTGATTTAGACACTATTATAATATCATTGGATTTGATTTCAAAAATATTTTTGGTTATCATAAGGTAAAAACCATCCGTGTTTATGTGTGGATCAGTCTTAAGATTATCATTTCTTTCGAAAGGACTATGAAAGTTAAACAAATGGTTGGAGTTTACTCGCACCAGTCCCATGACTAACTAGAATTTATTTTGTTTGTTTTCCCTAAACTCTTGGGTGCCCAAATTTGTATGGACAGTCAAGTAGTCGGGATATTACAGATTCACTTGGAGGAGTTTGATGTAGGAGGCTTCACCAATTAGTTATAGACTATCATATTTTTCTGCTGTGTACTATGTTGTATCTGGAAACAGGTGTTTATAACTGTTCCAGAAATAGCTGTTGTGCTCTGATGATGGTATGTATTTACAGTTACTGACTTGTATTTCAAAGTTTATGTTATCTAATATATTTAATTAGTTCCGCTTTGAGTTTCTGATCTTCGTTTTCTTCTATTCTAATATTTATTTCTTTTTATTTCTCATCCTCTAACTTCTTTCTAATAATGATTCATATTTCTGTGCAATTTGGGTTGGACGTGTGATGTTATTAGTCAACTTAAAGAGTACGGAAATCCAGACTATTACAAGTTTCGTGAAGCGTTATAGGTAAACAGAAACAGAAACAGAAACATTACGAGATAGATATAAATTAGCAGCAGAATTTAAAACTTTTATTAAATAGAAAACATATTGGTTCAAAACATAGTTACATCATTAGTCTGAAATGCATAAAACCCAGTACATCAACTTAAAACTTCCGTCTTGTACTAAAAATCATTAGAGTACAATAAACATGCATAGTCCCCAAAACATAGCCACAGTGGAGAAGGTATGAAATCAAGTAGTACATCTAAGCAGCTCCGAGCAGAATGAAAGAAGAATCCTGATCAAGCCTGAGTATTCCCACCCTGAGAAACTGAAGGGGGAGGGGGTAAATGGAAGAGAAAGAAGAGGAAACAAAATGGGTCAGACATAAGTCTAGCGAGTCCAGTTACTTTTAGCATATAAATAAGTAAAAGCATCATGACAGACATATAAACGGGGAAAGGGAGAAATACAACATATAATTAAGGCAGGTATGACAAGATAAACATGATAGAATAAATAGCGCTTCCCTAATAATTTTCTTTCACTACACCAATACTAGTATACTAGACAAGATGATCCCCAACAAGTACAAGATGGTAGACTTAGTTGTACTTCTAGTGAGAGGTTTTGCCCTATATAATAACAGGCAGCCCAACTGAACATTCCAGTGTTACCCCTAAGGATAATAATAGGCTCCTAAACAAGCAAGACTAGATGTACCCTAATCACTACCACAATAGATCGACTCCCTACTCCGTAGATACCCTGTGCTAGCCCCACAGTAGGATGTATCACTTCCTAAAGTGGTAACCCTTTATTTCCAAGATGTGCACAACCATATCTACCGATGTCACGACGTCTTAGCCTCCTTAGTCCAGACCCATGTACGCACATGACCCCGTCGGAATGCATCGCCCCCTCTTTTGGATCTCTTATAATCAGCTTAGTAAGCGTTCCCCGATTCCGACCTAGTTCGGAGTACTCATTTGATACCTATATGGGCTACTGATTGAAACAGGTACCACAAACAAGATGAAACATTCTTCCCCTTAGGCTTGCATCCCCACTACAAGGATTTCCACATGTTATGCCTACTAGAGTAACAAGATTGCACAACCCCAATAAGTTTAGTTTGTGGGACTATATATATAAATATTACCCACCACCCCAAGATATACTTAACAATCCCACTGTTTCAAGAAAGTTTACTTAACCTCTACCCAAGTTAACATGTTCATGTAATCCCTACAGATTCAAACAAGTTAAGTATTCAAGTTCATTACCATTCATTCATTTATGGTTATGATGCGCTAGACCTTCCACATTAAGCCTACAACTTGTGGATATTGGATATGCCGAGCGGTTCCAGGTAGACTTCTTCAACAAGTCAGACTTAACCTCGTGACTTAGCACGTTACGTGTTTACGCGCTTAGACCCCTCACATTAGATTCACCACTTGTGGTTGCTGGATATGCCGGTCGCTTCCGAGCAGACTTCTACCACAAGTGTAATCTAACCTCATCACTAAGCACAGTTACAATTTCTAATTACTTGGCATATTTATTCTTTAATAATTATCCCTATTTCATTATAGGTTTTCATGCCCCTTTCACAAGTCAGATTCATCATGTACCATATGCCCCAAATTAAGGTCTTTAATCACAGTTTGGTTTATGCTTAAATCCACATTCATGTATTCAATCAAGTTATGCCCAAATTTCCCAATACAAGTTATGCCCCAATTTTGACGTTTACCCCTCGTTCCCAATTTCACGTGTTCGGATATTTTCAACGGTATGCCTAGGCTTGAAGGTAGCCTGACTATAAAATAAAAAAGGGAAAAGAAGAAAGAAAGAGAACAAAAATAATCATAATAACAAGATTGGCATATAATGTTAGAAACAGGCATAGCAACTGAATAAGCATATAGCGACAGAATTGGGCGTAATGACAAGATAGGCATATAAGAACAAATTTGATGAACATGTGATAATAGAACTGATTAGGCTACCTAGCATAATAGGCATATCATGAATAGAAATATGAGATCTAAATAGTAAATTAAATACACAAGTTATAACAGATCTGATATGATTCAAATAGTCATAGGCTTAGATATAATTCATTGACATGTCAATATAACTTTTAAGTGTTTATATCTAAAAATAGCGTAGACTCACAGAGAATAGATCTAAGAACAGGGAATAAGATGTAGATGACGTAGCATAGATCTCTAAATTTGTCCAACTTTTGTTGTTGAAGAAAATAAGGCTAGATCAAACTAAGTTGGGGCAGCATCTTGTTGTCGCCATTGTTTTTGGATGCATAAAACAATGAGAATGAGGTATTATTTACAGTCATCAGCCAAACAATCTAGGCCAGAAATCAGTCCAAGTTCGGAGGTAGGGATCTTCCCAGATCCATATGTGGGTCAACCCCCCCTTAGTGTGTCAACCAAGGGGTCGACACCCCATTGATGGGGTCGACCTATGGGTCGACGCTTATAGCTGGAAATTTCCCGTTCCTCTTCCGCTGTTTGATTTTGAATTTATTTGAATTCTGGATTTATTTTATTTATATATATTTCTCTTATGTGTATATAAACTTCAAACCATAATAACTTCTCCATAAGATGTCCATTTTACGCAAACTCGGAGTTTATCCTAAGCAGAATTCCGAGACAAACGCAATGGCGCAGCCCATTTTGCTTAATTCCCAATATTTAATTAAGTATTCCTTAGTTTATAATCTTAATGTTTTATAAAATTATGGGGTGTTACAAATGAAATGAAAACATTCTTGTTTTATCAATTTGAAATTGTTATACAGTTGGAAATATAAATATCACTTTGAAACTTTGACAATCAAATAAAAACCAACTTCATCGTTTTACTATGTTTTCAACTGATATTACTAGCAAGTTATAGTTGACTTGATTTTTATTTGAAATTTGTAGCTAGGTAAGAAACTTAGATTTCTAACTTTTGACTGAGGCATGTGTATTAATGTTGTATCTATCCAAATAAACCGAGATCAAAAAATTTCATATTATCTTTCATTCACTGCATTATATTATGACATAGTGGTATCAGCAGAAAGCCCTTACGAGGCACAGCTCATCTTGCTAGGGACACCTAGGGTTTCAAAGGATTGTTGCATATTCTAAATACAATTGTGTTTCCCTACGAAAGTATGGCTAATAAATTTAGTTAGTTTTTATTTGAGTACAAATAGAAATTTTATGGGGGGGGGGGGTATTTGATGAACATCAAATTGTGTAAAATTTTCACTACTTGATTTTACAATTTATTACTCATAAAATAGTACTACTCAATCTTTTGGTCTTGTTTGTTGCAAGTTTATAATTTTTAGGAAATGCATAAACTCTTGAAGAATGGACTTTAAAATAATAGTTCAAGTTCAAGGCTCTATTGAAATGTAGTAGAATATCAACTTATACAAAAAACAATCATAGCTCAACTAATTTGAAGATGTGCATTCTATTAAGAGGCCAAATCAAGAAAATTCTAGAATATACTAGAGAAAGAAGCTTTTAGAAGAATATGGAACATGCTATATCAAGAAGCATATAAGAGAAAGTGAAAAGTTTCTAGTATGTGCTAGATCAAGAAGCTCGTAAAAATGTGAAGAAATGAATTTCTAGAATAATAAATAATGAGAATGTAAAAGAACACTGGATCAATTTTTTTTAGGGATTCCCTCATTTAATATCCAGATCTAAGGAGTACTATAAATACTCCTATTAGCATTAGTTCAGATCTTCTTAGGCGTCAACTTCTCTTTTATTTTCTTATTTCAGTTTCATGTAATCAACTTTTTTTTATGCAATAAAATCTTTATTTCATTTTCTATTGAGTCCTCTATTATATTTCATTTAGTATCACTATTATTTTTATTATCTTAATTTTATTTAAGATCTATTGGTTTGCTAAAAGACCAATAGATCTCCTTGTTTTCTATTGCATTCTGATTTAAATTTTCATCGTGCAACCTTCTTTCTTTTATGATTACTCTCCAATTTCGTTATTCACTTCCTTCTAGCAATTTTTTGTTCTAATTTATTTAGTCCTGTTACTCAATTTATATTATCCACCTGGAATTCGGATTAACAATAGAAGTTACACAATTCCCAGTGCATTCAAAATGTACTCGCATATTTTTTACAATAGCAACCGTGCGCTTGTGGTAAAATAAAATGATTTTTGTTCACAATGAGAATCATCGATCAGGTTGTTTGTATTTGCTAGTGTATGAAAATGAAAGCATATACACACACACTATGCATTATTATCTTTTAAAGATCGGCCAAACTAGGTCTCAAGCAAATGCATATGGATGTGTGCTACATCTTTATTATTATTTACTTTATAGTTGCTATTTATGGACAATTATCATATGAGTGTTGCATATGGATGATGATTGTAGCATGAATTTAGAACTATTATTTATCATTAGGATCTTTGCATACATTTGGATTCGTGGCACAAGCATATTTGCATAAAGAGGAGATCGACAAAATCAGTAGACTGCCTAATTCTTAAATTAGTCAGGGATGTTTTATTGCACTATTTCATATTAACATAATTTTCATTAGAAACTTTAAGAATAATGGATGCAATAGATTATTTTTGAGTGGATGGTTGTAAACTCCGGTTGTGATTGTTTATTACATTTTTCTATCCTTGGAGATTATGGGACAAAGTCCTTTCAGGAAAGGAGAATGTCATAACCCATAAACTAAAGTAACAATAAAAAAATAATTAAATAAGTTGTTGTAATTGTATGAATCTGTCTATAGGATGACCTCCATGGTAATTTTCTAGGAAATTTTCATCTACAACATATCGAAATTTAAGTTATACCAATAAGTTATAGAAAAAAATTAAGGAAAGAAAAAAAATGTGGTTTAGAATTAAAAAAAGTAACATGCCAAGTCAACCCAAACTGGCACAGATCCACCCATAAATAGACCCCTTTCACACACAGGTTGACCTACGTTCCGGCCTGGATGTGAAAACGACCAAGTACGAGCCAATTTAATTTAAATCTAATTTTAGAGAAATCCTGAGTGTTGACCTCTAAATCTGACGGTTAAATTTGAGTCTATGATGTATCTGGACCATATCTAATCAGCTAGCCCTATCATATGAGATCCCCTAACTCCATTATAAATATGATCCTAAGCCTAACTATTTCTCACACGTAAATCTTCTTTCTTTTGGGTTCCTTTAGCTTAAGGTAGAACCCTATACCTAAATATTTTCTAGGAGAGGGTTTTAATAAAAATTAGCAAACAAGCTAGGAGAGAGATTTAGGACGATTGCGGACTACTGCTATAGATGACGGGTGAGTGTTGGCAATTACTTAGATTTTGAAGTAATTAAAAAATAAGGTTTTTAATAGTTGTAACTTTACTATTTTTCTTTCTATTTTAAGTTATTTTTCTATAAATTTATTCTCAATCTTTTAGTTTATAGTTGTTCAATTTTATACACTTATTTATAGTTTTTCTATAGTTGTTTGTATCTTTTCTAAAATTATTAATAGGTCAATAAATGCTACTTTTAGAAAGTAATTTTAACCTACTTTCTAACATGAATAAATCACGAAATTCACGAATACGGATTAAAGGTTGACATAATGAATTTAAGAAAACGGTTGTAAAATCGGTAGATCTGTAATAAAAATAAATTGGACTGAAATATGCAAATCTTGGACATTTGCAAGTAAATTATGACATGCTTAATAATTGAAAAAAAGAAAGATGAAAAAGTTTATTATGTTATCAGAAGTTGTCTTGGAAAGTTAGAAAATCATAATAAAATAAATGAAAAGAAAAGAATTAAACCTATTATGATATTATAAACTAGCCTTGATAAAAGTAGGGTACCATAAAGACTTAAGTCAAGGACTAAGGCAATAGGATCTGGACTTGGATTTTGGATTGGAACAATGAAAAAAACTTAGATCATCGGTCAAGTTAATATATTTAACCCAGGCTAGGGATTGGATTTATAAATCAAACTCATATCAAAGACTGAATATGGAGTGAAACATAATAAGAATATTGTATGTTAGGGCTATTACCAGCTACATTCCCATTTAGGTCAGGATTGATGACCTCAGATCTGGGATTGATATCGGGAAATGCTAAGATGGAGTAGGTAAATAAATGGTCAAAAATTTAATGTGAAAGTTAACGGGAACTGGCGATGACCGTGCACGCGGAATCGAAGATGCAAAATAGTTCACTATTACGTCCATACGCTCAAATCATGCCTTTGTTGGAGGATCAACGGGTCGTGATTCATGTCGATATGGTTTCTCGGCGGGCAGGTTCACAGTGGCATACTGGTATGCTAAGATGTGTAGAATACTAAACTAAGAGGTGGTAAATAGGAAAGATAGATCATTCTATAGTAATAAATTCAACATAGATAATCAAACAATCAACTTAAACAAAGTCTTGTTATCTTAAAAATTATCTTTAGTTGCGCACGATCATATTTTCCTTATAGCACTAGAATTATTACTTAGTTTATTATCTTTAATTTGCTTAAACATGCTAGTAATTACTTTCACTCACCTAACCTTTTTCTGAATGCTCCTCTTTCTTCCTTTTCTCCCTCATTAAGCTCATAAGATTGAGATTTATTGGTCCAGGCAACTTGGAGGTTCATTCCTATAGTTCTTATTTCATTTTAGATGTACCATTCTACTTTATTATCTTCTTATTTTTTCATGGTTGTACTGATGTTTGTAAGGAGGATTATTTTTGTGTCTTGATTTATTTTGTGAGACGTATCTGTTGCCAATCTTGTTTCATCAAATACTGCCTCAAATACATCATTGATGCCTCTTCTTGGAAAGTTAGGAAATGAAACATCTCAAAACATCGATAACTAAAGTAGAATCCTTTGTTAATCTTATTTCATCAAATACTGCCTCAAATCCATTTTTCCATTATGAGACAACATCATTAGCATCACAATTTTTCTTGGGTGCTCCTCGTGTCAGATCTCCTCCTTAAACGACAGCTCGAGGAAAATCCCCAAATATCATTGCATCATTGTTAGTTTTCTTTTACAAGTCTCCCCACAAATCATCTAAATATATCTCCATTATATCTACTAGAAAAATGCTTCCGGTTAGATTTAAAATACACGAGTATCCGTGAATCAAGGAGATTCATTCACTCAGCAGGTTTGTACTCACTCCTTTACGGTGCATCCAAAAAAATTGGTAGTTTCTAACATCATAATCATACATAGCACGACTTAAAAGAAAAATCAGTAGCTTCATTCAAAAGTCAAGAACCACAACCATCGTTTGATGGTTCGGTATTCACCACTTTCAATGGATCAGTGCCAGTCCCAAAACATTGATAGACAATGATTTTAGGCCTTTGAATTGAGGTCTCAGCCTTTTTCTACCCATTGTCTTGTTTTTTTGGCTCTTTATGTGCGCTCCGATGACGATGAGCTTTTAGATTTCAATTCAGAAGGAGTCAATTGCTTCATGCTTCTCCTACATTGATTCTTCAAATGGTTTGTAAATTCCCTCATTTTATAGCATGAATATAAGAGCTCACTACACCGAAAACGCTTTTAGCAGTGTTTGAAAAATGCTGTGATAATATATTACAGCGTATTCATAACTACTGTATAGTAACATGCAGTCGTAGATCTGAAATATTCAACAGCCGAAAGAAAACGCTGTTAAAATTTATGCTTTATAGCCTTTTACCTTAGCTATTAATACTTTATGTACAACGTTTAATATATGTTGTCAAAAATGCACACATTTAGAGTCGATCTTTCAATAGCCCAATAAAACGCTGTTACTACTTTATAACAGCAATTATTATGTGTTGTAAAAAAGTTAACATTAGTTTTATCAGCATTTCTGTAACGCTGTGACTAATATCTGCACAATTGTCGTAACGTGCACAAGCTTCACGAATGAAGAACATATAGCACGTTTTAAGCACTTTGGTACTAATTTTATAGCATTCATATCATATTGAAACATTGGTACATTTGTAAACATCATTACCCTGAGCTGTAGTTTTATCATATTTCAACCGCCTTACACATGCAAATCAAACGGAAAATTATCATATAAAAACACTAGTAATCACTTCCATTAGTTAAAGAACACGATACGTAAACATAATTTACATAGGTTCATAAACAAAAATGGCACTTATAAATTAAATTTGTACAACATTAGATAAAGCAACAGTACCTAAAAACAAGTTTGCACTAAATATTAGACAAAACGTATGATCAAAGCCTTTTCATGTACTTACTACACAATGCCAAAATAAACTTCAAAAGCTTGAAGAGCACATCATCTTATGCATTTTTGCATTGACATTCTTCACCTACCGACAATGACAATATTTAACGGTTAGTGATCAAATATAAATTTAAAATAATATATTTAACTTGTAAATACTACGAAATAATACTACGTGCAAAATAAATAAACTGTTGCATCAAAGCTAACTTGGCATCTAATCTAAAATTAATTTTATGTTGAAATTTATTGCATTTTGGAACATATCTTTGCTTTTTAGAAACAATATGAGTTTCAAAATGTGGCAAGTGAGGCTATGGTGCAAAAGAAATTGATAATATCATTTGCTTTGTGTTTATTAAGATACACACACACACACACACACACACACATACTGATTTCCACTCTACATGCATTATAAATATGATGCAACATTAGTGGTAATGAGGTATAAATATGATGCGAAATTCTAGAACATGTGATTTCAGTGCATCAAGCTTGTTGTTTGAAACAAGAAGCTCGGGCTGGCAGTTTCAAACAGCAAGCCCGGGCTTGTAGAGCTTGTTGTTTCAAACAGCAAGCCCGGGCTTGCTGTCTCAGACAGCAAGCTAGGGCTGGCTGTATTTTAGACTAAATAATTATTTCATAATTATATACCCCTACATACGCAGCTAATCAACCATAAATAATCATGTACACATGCTAGAACGAACATAACATGCATTTATAAACTATTAAAAATTGGTTTTCACTTGCACCTAGTATATATATGTCCATGCTTATTAATAAAATGGATAGGTGATACAGGCTATATACAAATCTATGCAGTTAAAGCCCCGCTAAAGCCCCACAATATCCCCGCTATAGCCCGTAGCGCCCTTCAACCGCTACGCTATTTCAATTTAGCGCTGGTGAACAGTAGATCCGCTTGTAGCCCCGCTATTTTTTTCTGCATCCGCTAAATCAACGCTTTTTACCATCCGCTTTAGCAATATTAATATATAAATGTTGATTTAACTAATTCTCTTTTTAAAAAAATCAATAAATTTAGTGTAAAGAGCTAATTTTAAGGCATTAGTTCCAATATATTCCGAAAATCTATTATAATCATCAAATCTAACGTGTGTAACCACGATATTCTTAGATTCTACTATATATGATTAATTAATGTTAGTTTCTTCTACACATATAATGTGAAAATGATAATTAACTAATTTCAAATATTTGGTTTCACATTTTATGAACATTTTTGCGTCTCCTCTATATCCCCGCTATTTCCTCGCTTAATCCCTACTACATCTTTTTGCACCTCCACCGCTGTGGAATCGTTGAGCGCTTTAACTGCCCACATACAAATATATACTCACACACATGTACAACTAAAATAGTCAAGTCTACAATAGTATCCCAAAACACACTAAACAGACACAATAATGCTTGTAAATACTTAAGAACATCGATAGGCAACCAAACAGACACAATAATATCTCAAAACATACTAATGCAATACTTAATAGCATGCAAAAACTATAGAAGATAGGTCTAAATTATTGGCACCTAAGTTAGGTGAATGTAAACCTCTCACCAGAAAAATGCCTCTTCCCTCCTTACTCTTGAACGCACGTGGTTGAACATTACTTCAGCTACAACTGCATGCATGATTCACTAATTTTATATAAAATACATATCGAAAAATTACCATAATTTTAATTTTAGTATCAAAATTGTCCGTATTTGGATATGTTAATTTCTAGCTGGGTCATTAGGAATCTCCGAACCTGGTATTTTATAAAGCCGACGTTAGTTCCTTTTATACTTTCTGATGTCTCATCCAGATTTTAGAAAGTCTTACTTTAGATGTCTTTAGAATTAAATTACATTAGTAGACAAGTATTAAATTTGTAGTTATACTTTTTGTCTTAAACAATTGGTAGTTATAAAAATTGGTAGCTAAAAACGTCATTGCATTATATTCCAATTAAGTATTATTTTCTATAGAAACTAAAGCCATTGAAGTTGTGCTTTAGCTTTAAAACTAAAGCCACTTCAGTGGTTCATTTTGAAAACTAGAATCATTGAAGAAATGCTTTGGTTTTAATACAGAAGCCACCAAAGTGATACTTCGATTTTAAACTGAAGCCATGCCTCAGTTGTAAAAATGAAGCTACTGAAGAAAAGCTTCAGTTTGAAAACTGAAGCCATACATGTTTAAGACTGTAGTCTTGTTTAAGTTTTAAAATGAAAAGCTTTAGTTTTCAAACAGAAGTAGTGCACTTACTATTCCCAGGCATGTGACCTGGGATATGTGCATTCAAGTACTTTCCAAAAGACAACGAAAACATTGTTTTCAATTTAAGTTAAAATCATATCCTATGTGGCTAGCAGTAAAATCATATCCCAGATGAAGGGATGGAAAAAATAGCGAGATATTATCTGAAGCTAATATCAAATGCTCTGATTTTTCTTGCTAAGTACCATGATAGAAATCCTAATCCAACAAAAGACCCGGCACAATTACGAAAAAAAAATCAATCATTTGGCAAAACATGCACTTTACTTGTAGTTTATATAACTTTATTTGAAGAATGCCCAGTAGGAAAGCTCTTGGTTCCCTTCCTTGATGTCGCCTTTGTGCCCATGACATATATATTACATTCGAAATAACGTTGTAATACACCATTTAACATAATGTCGTGAAATATTAGTCCACCGGTTATATTTGATGGTCCGATGGTGTAGTTTTTGTAAGAAGAACGGGATGTTTGTTTTAAACCAGAGAAGAAAATTGTTCTCTGAAAGGTTTGTTTTTTCTCATTCATCAAAATTCATTATATTTATATGATTACAAAGCAAGGACTTATTTGTTATTCTAGAAACTGAAAAGTCAAAGGACAGCAACAAGATAAATAGACAGTTCAACTATCTAGCTTATATTTCTAACAGCCCCCCTTAAGCTAGATTGTTGTCACGCCGAGTTTCATCCTAAAATTTGTGAACACATCGCTTCTCAGGGCCTTTGTAAAGATGTCCGCAACTTGTTCCTCAGTCTTACAGTAATTAACACAAAATTCCTTTTTCCTGACCAGGTCTCGAATGAAGTGATATTTGATTCGTATTTACTTGCTTCTACCATGAAAAACAGGGTCTTTGCTTAAGGCAATGGCATAATTGTTGTCACAATAAATTATAGGACTACCTTTGAAGGGTTGTTTAAATTCTTCCAGCACTCATGCCATCCAGAAAGCTTGACATCTGGCACAAGCTAATGAAATGTACTCCGCTTCAACTGTTGAAAGAGCAACAACCGATTGTTTTTTCAACATCCATGATACAACAGCTAATCCAATGAAGAATACATTTCCAGAGGTTCTTTTGCTGTCATCATAATCTCCAGCCCAATCGCTATCGCAAAATCCTACGATCTGGGTTTCATTTCTCGTTGGTAGTAAATCCCATCTATGAGAGTTCCTCTTATATATCTCAATATCCTTTTTGCTACATCCCAGTGAGACTTTTTTGGACAATCCATAAACCTGCTAATTAAACTAACTCCAAATGTAATATCAGGTCTTGTGGCAGTTAAATACATTAAATATCCAACGAGGCCCCTAAATAGTGTCGGATCAATATTTTTTGAATCATCGTTCTTACTCAGCTTTGTCCCAAGTGCAATAGGTGTATTTACAGGCTTAGCATCCTCCATTCTGAATTTTTTCATGAGATTTCTTGCATACTTCTGTTGAGAAAGAAATATGCCTTCATCATTTTGCTTTATTTCCAAACCAAGAAAGAAATGCAGCAGCCATAAGTCAGTCATTTCAAATTCATGCATTATACTTTTCTTGAACTCTTCAATGTCCTTTGCATTGCTTCTCGTGATGATTATATCGTCAACATATAAGGAGATAATCATGACATCACCTTTTGTGCTTTCTTTGATGTAAAGAGTGTGTTCAAATGGACATTTTTTGAAGCCATTTTTGTTGAAATATTCATCAATGCGGTTGTACCAAGCTCGGGGTGCCTGTTTCAATCCGTATAACGCCTTTTTGAGTCGATAACCTTTATTTTCTTCTTTATTTTTCATGAAACCAGGCGGCTGATCAACGTAGACTTCTTCTTGCAGAACACCATTCAGAAATGCTGATTTCACGTCCATTTGAAAAACATTCCAGTTATTCTTAGCCGCAAGTGCAAGAACTAATCGAATTGTTTCAAGATAGGCCACTGAGGCAAAAACATCTTGGTAATCAATACCATACTTTTGTTTATAGCCTTTCACAACCAAGCATGCTTTGTGTTTTTCAATTTCATCTTGAGAATTTCATTTAGTTTTATAAATCCATTTAACTCCAATACGTTTCTTGCCGGCTGGAAGCTCCACTAATTCCCATGTTTGATTTTTGTCAATTGAGTCAATTTCTTCTTTCATAGCCATCCTCCACTTTTCTTCTTTTTCAGCATCATCAAAGTTAATTGGATCACTATCCACAAATAAAGCAAAATCTGAAAATTCTTCTTCTAGCATTCTCCTTGTTTGTTCATATATTTCTCCCAAACTTTTTGTTTTGCGAGGTGGTGAAACTAAACTTGATGATGTTGATGATTCCTATGGCAACACTTCTTCTTTATTGGGTTGTGTTTCTTCTTCTGATGGCTGCAGTAAAGTATTGTCATATACATGAGTGCTACTTTCTTTTTCTGTTTTCCAATCCCATGCCGCTTTCTCATCGAATATTACATCTCGGCTAATAAATCTTTTTACTGATCGGATTGAATAACTTATATGCTTTTTGATTCTCACTGTAGCCAACAAAAAATGCATTTTTCAAATTTTTCATCAAGCTTGCCTTGCTTTTCTTTCGGTACATGAGAATAGCATATGCTTCCAAAAACTCTAAGATGAGAGACACAAGGCTTATGGCGACTCCAATCCTCTTCTGCGTTTTTTCCTTCCACTCCTTTAGTAGCAGCATGATTTAAAACATAGCACGCAGATGCAACAGCTTCAGCCCAGAAAAATTGCGGTAGTTTTTTAGTCTTCAACATGCTGCGCACTAGTTCCATAATAATACAGTTCTTTCATTCAGCCACCCCATTTTGTTGGGTACTGTAGCCATCAGTAAGTTGATGTTTAATACCATTTTCTTTCAACAAAGCTTCAAATTCTCCATTCATGCACTCACCACCTTGATCTGAACGTAAAGCCTTCGATTGATAACCACTTTGTTTTTCAACCAGTGCTTTGAAGTTTTTAAAGACCCCAAAAACTTCAGATTTTTGTTTAAGAAAATATATATACCCATATTTTCCTACTATAATCGTCAATGAAAGTGAGAAAAAATCTATTACCACGAAGAAAATTTACACGCATAGGACCGCATAAATCAGAATGCACCAACTCTAATGGTAGAGTCGCCCTCGTAGCCAGTCCACTTGGAAAAGAATCTCGATTGTGTTTCCCAAATACACAGCTTTCACACACTTAATCTTGTCACTGAATATATGGAATGCCTCTGACCATATGTTGTTGGCAGATCTTTGCCAATGTGCTAAAACTCAAGTGATTGTAACAAAGATGCCATAGCCATGCTTTGTCGCTGATAATGCTTAAAAACAATTAAGAGTAGTGTCATTCGCCTTCAGAGGAAACATCTTGTTTGCTGTCATTTTTATTCGTGCAATAAGAGTATGACTCTTATCTCCTATTTCACATTGCTTATCCTTGAAGATCACATTATGTTCCTTTTTCAAGAGTTGTCCAATGCTTAAAAGATTGTGTTTCAAACCTGGAACATAATAAACATCACAAACAAAATTTATCCCATGTTTAGTTTGGATTGGGATATCACCACATCCTTATACCAAGTGCCGTTTGTCATCCCCTATTCTTACATCACGCTGGATAGATTCATCAAGATTAATAAGCATGGTTTTGTTTTCAGTCATGTGGTGGCTGCACCCGTTGTCGATGTGTAACAACCCGGAAAATCAAAACCAATTTAAAATTTTTATTTTGGCTGTTTTATGAATTTTGAATATTTAAAATGGTTTATTTTAAATAATAACAACTAGAAATTTATTTTGAATAGAATTAGAACATATAAATTTATTTAAATCGAAATTAGAATGTAAATATTTATTTTAATTATAAAAGGAATTGAAAATGGCGCGGCAGTTTGAAAATTCGATTTCAAATTTCAAATGAATGTTGAGGATTCAAAATAAACTGGATTTTAGTGAAACTAAAATTATTTAAATCTATTTGAAAATATTTTTCCAACAAATCTGAAAAATTAAAATTTTGTAGTGGGAATAAAAAGTTATGTCCAGTTGAAAATTCAGAATAGTCCCTTTGGAAATATAGCCCTTCAAAATAGAGATTTTGCAAACGACCTCCGTTTTCAATGAAACCACTTTTGTTGGATCCGGAATGTCAAATTATTACTTGATTCCAAAATTCATAATTTTTGGAATAAATATGTGAGCGTGGTGGATTTAAACGTGTTTGGTCATTTTAGTTTGAATTTAATCGACTGAAAAGTGACCGCTTTTCAAACGGTCTCCAAATTCGACGAAATTAGTTTTGTTAGGACCGTATCGTCAAAACATAACCAGATTTATTTTTCTAGACTTTTTGGGGTCCGTATGTGGCTGCGGTAAATAAAAATGTATATTTTAATTGAATATACTGAATTATATTTTAATTTAAATGAAAACTGATCGAAACAATCGAATGAGCATTTCGGACATATCCCATCGTGTTCGGAATGGGGGTATTACGCTAGGGACGGCAGTCATTGGGTTTCGTTCGGAGTTCGAATGGAAAGTCAACTTTTTAGAGAATTAAAGGAGAAAAAAATAATAATAAAATATAAAACTTTTTATACTAAACCCCCTTACTTTTCTCCAACCAGAAAGAAACCGAGCCCCAAATTAAAAAAATGGCGGCCTCCATTGACTACGCTCGTCGCTCCTCCACCCATCGCCGCCACTGATAGCCGCCGCCGACCTTCAAACCCCTCTCTCCCCGTCGCTACTCCGATCTCCTCTTCCTCCATTCGAGGAAACAGCGTCCAAACCCCCTTTCTCCACCTGAAACTGCCGGTACCCACGCCCGAACCCCCTGACTTGCGCCCTACCTCAGAACCGCCGGCCACGCACATGCGACGCCCCCAACAGACCCGCGCCCTCCTCCCTCTTCGTCCAATTAACAGTAAGTCGTTCCATTTAGTTAATTTTGTTTTTATATGTAATTAGCAATATAAGGATCTGATTCCTATATATGTAAAGATATGATAAAAATTAGATTTTTCATATACATAAGATATGAAAAGAAAATTTAGATTTTTATAGATATATGAAGGGTTAATAAAAATTTGATTCTTATATACTTGAAGCATTAAGAAAAATATGATTTTTATAAATATGAAATAGAATTAAAAATTGGATTTTTAATGTACAAAGAGCATCATAAAAATATGATCTTTTATATGTATGTAACAATTTAAAGATTTGATTTTTAAAGTGATAAAGATTTGATTTTTAAAGTGATAAAGATTTGATTTTTAAAGTGATAAATTTGATTTTTAACATAAAGAAGTGATTTTTATTATTATGAAGTTAGCAAAATAAAAATATGATTTCTAATGCATTAAAAATATGATTTTTAATTATATTTAGCGATGTTAAAAATGTGATGTTTATATGTACGACGTTGGGATAAAAATGGGATTTTTAATATAAATTTCATAAAATAAATTGCGTTGGAATCAAAACAGTGAATCTGAACGACAAGAAAGAATGGCGGGGTGGAACCCAAATGTGAGAACTTCTCACTTTAATTTATTTTCTAGTTAAAAATATATGCTAGGATGCAGACGGAGCTTAGCAGCACCCGATACCGTCATCCACAGACCATGGACGACTTGTTTGATTTGATTGTGTTGCAGAAATTGATTGTGATTGTATTGTGAAATGGTAAATAAAATATTCATGTGTTGAATAAATATTTTAATAGTTAAAAATATATTTTTTAACGTGTACATGAATAAAATAAACATTCATTGACAAATCGGACGATTTGTTTATGTACACACATTTTACTGATATTGATTGGGATGATATATTTTACAAATCGCCCAACTGAACAAATAATAATCAGTGTTTGCTGTTTGAAACCCCACACGGGTATTGGGATGATATTTGACGTACACTAATCCCAATTGTTTAGCTGTATGTCGATCGATTGGTTGAAAGGCTGTGTAAGCGTTAATTATTAGCGTTAATTATTTATACTTAATGCTTGTACAGTGTAGAATGCACTCTGGATGATGGCTGATTGTTTATCATTATTGTTATGCACATGTGTTGTATGAAATCTGTATAAATAACGTTATATGGTAATTGACTGTGTCTGATTCCAATTCAGAATGAACGAATATTTCAAAATAATGAATATTTTAAAATAAGGAATATTTTAAAATAATATTCAGTAAAAGATCAAAATATGATTTTGATGTCCGATTTGGGATGGAAACGAATATATTTAAATATATAAAGCCGTGTTGATTAGACTAACGCCATTTTGATGTGAACGATATTTATATCAAATTTATTCATTTTTATAACGAATATCGAAAAGAAAGAACAACCCGGAAAATCAGACCCAATTTAAATTTTTTATTTTAGCAATTTTAATGAATTTTGAATATTTAAAATGATTTATTTTAAATAATAACGACAAGAAATTTATTTCGAATAGAATTAGAACGTATATATTTATTTAAATCGAAGTTAGAATATAAATATTTATTTTAATTATAAATGGAATTGAAAATGGCGCGGTAGTTTGAAAATTCGATTTCCAATTTCAATTGAATGTATAGGATTCAAAATAAACCGATTTTAGTGAAACTAGAAATATTTGAACCTGTTCGAAAATATCTTCCTAACGAATCAGAAAAATTGAAATTTCATAGCGGGAATCAAAAGTTATGCCCAGTTGAATATTCAGAATAGTCGCTATGGAATAAATATAGCCCATGAAAATAGCCATTTTGCAAACGACCTCCGTTTTCGACGAAACCACTTTTGTTGGATTCGAAATGTCAAGTTATTACTAGATTCCAATTTTCATAATTTTTGGGATCAATATATGAGCGTGGCAAAGTTAAACGTGTTTTGATAGTTTCAGTCAAATTGGATCGACCAGAAAATGACCATTTTTTCCAAACGGTCTCCAAATTGGATGAAGTTAGGTTTTTTGGAATCGTATCATCCGAACATAGCTAAATTTATTTTTCTGAAATTTTTAGAATCAGTATGTGGCACCGACAGATTAAAATGTACGTTCAAATATAAAATTGAATGTTATATATGTTAATTTGAAGAATAACTGACTGAAACAGTCGAAAGGGCTTACGAAACATATTCCATTGTGTTCAGAATGGGGGTATTTAGCTAGGGGCGATAATCATTGGGTTTGAATTGGAGTTCCTATGGACTGAGGGGTATTTTCGGATTTAAAATAAATTAAAAAATTAAATATATTATTGGCCAATCACCTTCCTTCTCCCATTTCCGCGTTGACCAAACAAAACCCAAGAATCCCTTTCAACGAATGACGATAAAGCTCTCTACCTTCTCTCCTCCCTAACTAAAAATCCTCGCATTAAAATTTGAAGGTGTAGTTGAAGTTTTTGTAGATCTCAACGTCCTCTACAAATCCATACCAGATTCGCCATATATCGTTGCGTATATATGGAAATTCGAGGCCACGAAGTCCGGCGCTTCAACTCGTCACCGAGGCCACCGAACTGGGCACCGCCACCTGCCGCCGACGCGCCTCACCTTCCTCTTCGACGTGCAATAACCCGATCAGCCCCTAGCAACGCGGATTGAAAGATAAATGCAAACCTAGTTTAGAACCAACTGAAAAGGTTTACGGGTTTGTTTATTTTAAGCTGATTTCGACAATTAAAAGCATTGCAATCTTATAAAAATCATATCTTTTTCGTTTGTGGTCGAAATCCAATGAAATAAGAGACACCGGGACCGTGACGATGTCTTGTACATTCTAGAACAGACCGGGAAATTTTTAGAGCTCGCTACAATTTTAGGCGAAGCCGAAAGAAAAGTGAGAACTTCTCACTTTAAATTTAATTTCTAGTTAAAAATATATACTAGGATGCAGAAGGTGCTTAACAGCACCCGACACCGTCGTCCACAGACCATGGACGACTTGTTTGATTATGATGTGTTGTGAAGTTTGTGTGTGATTTTGATGTGAAATGGATAATAAAACATTCATGTGTGAAATAAAATATTTTATCATTAAAAATATATAATTTTTAACGTGTATATGAATAAAACAAATATTCAGAATAAAATAAATATTCATTTACAAACCGAACGGTTTGTTTATGTACACTGATTTGATTGATATGGATTGGGACGATAAATTTTAACCATCGCCCAACTGCACAAATAATTATCAGTATTTGTTGTTTGAAAACCCCACATGGGTATTGGGATAATATTTGATATATACTGATCCCAATAATTAGTGGTATGTCAATCGATGAGTTGACAGCCTGTATAAGCGTTATTTATTTATTTTAATGCTTAGACATTTATAGAATGCACTCTGGATGATGTTTGAATTTTTAATGATTGCTTATCATTATTGTTGTATATATATGATGTTGAAATCCATATAAATAAAATCATATGGTAATTGATTGAGTCTGATTCCAGTTCATAATTAACGAATATTTTAAAATAATATTCAGTGAATATTGAAATGTGAAGCCGTGTTAAGTAGTTAAACGCCATTTTAGCACAAACGGGAATTTGGTCGATTTTATCCATTTTATAATGAATATCGAAAGTGATTTCAAAATCTGATATTTTGAAAATATTATCATTTTAATATTGAAATGATATGGAATATTCAAATTGGATTTGAATTGGAAAATAAAATTGAAATCGATTTGAAATGAATTTAAAACGAATATATATGGAATATATATGGAATATTCAATTTTCATTCGAATTTGAAAATAGAATTGAAATCGATTTGAATTGAAATTGTTTTGAAATGAATTTAAATAGAATTAAATCGTTTTGAATTGAATTTAAAATGAATTGAAATTGAATTGAAATCGATTTGAATTGAAATCGTTTTGAAATGAATTTAAAACAAATTTATAAGGGAAAATTCAATTTTGATTTGAATTTGAAATGGAAGTGGAAATCGTTTTTTAAACGAATTTAAAAAAATTTACAAAATTCATTTTAAATGGAAATTGACGAAATATATATATATATATATATATATATATTATAATGGTCTGAATGGAACGCGCCGCGTAGCGGTAGTTCGCGAATTTCGACCATAAACTTCAAATGAACGTCACGGGAGATCCGACTGTCGGATTCTCCTAAAATCGGAACCGTTGGGTTCGTATGGAAAAGAGCTTTCCAATGAATACAAGAGATTTTAAATCTAATGGTTAGATTTGGAGATATGTCCAAATCAATTTCAGAAAAGGTCGTTATGGATGCAGTTCGGTGGCCGTTATTGGAAACCAACTGTACGGGCGATAATAAAAATATTAAAAATATGAAAAAATTATGTAAAATCATAATAAATGATTTGGAAAGATTTTGGATGAAAAATTCCAGTTTTGAAAAGATAAAAATACATTTTTTTATCGAAATGAACTAGTTATTAACTAGAAAAATAATTTATTCATTTTTAGAAATAAATAAATTGGATTTGAAATGATTTTAAAAATAACCAAAATTTCCAATATACGAATTGGAACGGATTTGAATCGAAATTATCTTTGGAATATTTCGATATTTGATTCTGTGATTAAGCAGACATTGTGGAGGAATTTGGAAGATATATATATATATATATACACACACATATATATCGTTATTCCAATACGATATCCGTTGGTTTCAGAATTTGATGTTGAATATAAGCCGATATATTTTCTATTCAGAGCCTTGTATCTGATATCAAATTGGATTTTGGGTTTGTCGTGAATGGTGTCTTCATTAACACTATTCTTAAACCCAGTTGAGAAAAGAATAAATCTTTTTAATTAAGATTTAGTGAAGTTTTCCAATTAATTAATATTTAATTGGAATGGAATAAAAGAATTGGATTTTTGGGTTTATCGTGAACAATATTTTAAATAACACTTGTTCTTTAATCCAATTAACAGTGAAGAATATGATTTGGAATTTATAATCTTTTAAATAAGATTTATGGAATTTTCCAAAGTAAAGATTTCCAATTTAATATATTAAATTGGAATTGAATGGAATTCGATTCGGTAAAAATCGAAGTGAGCTTCTATGGAGGAAGGCTGTTAATACATATGGAATTTAAAAGGCTTTGTCGTTATTCCATTTATATTATTAGTCGAATACGGAAATTGATATCGATTATATATTGATTTGTTTTTCCGTGAAGATTCCATAATTAATGGAATGTGGTTTTGAGTTTATCGTGAACGGTGTTTTAAATGACATTGGTTCTTTAACCCAGTTAAAGACTGGATATGATTTCCCAAGTTATATAATCATTAATATTGATTTTTGGGAAGATTAAAACTAAATGGAATTTTAATGAATCTTTGATTAGATTGAAAAGTGAATGTGATAATTAAAATTATCAATTCAAGAAAATGATCGAAAATGGAGTACCACCAGTTTTACTCCAGGCGATAGCTAAATCTTTAATTAGATTTGAACGTGAAATGGTAATTAATATTTACCGATAACACCGTGGTGTTAGATATGGAGCCAGTTTTGATCCACGGGATGAATAGACTGGGATCGGGAAATAAAATAAATGATTACTTCGGTGTAGTTCGCTAATCCCGACTAGTTTGGAAAACCTTAATATGGTTTGATATCCAAAGGAAGATTAAAGAATAAATTTAAAGAATTTGTCTTTGATAAAATTAATGGGAACCTTTCCCACAGGAAAAGAATATTTGAATAAAAGAATATTATGGATTGGAATGAGGCGTATGATGTGTTGTTATAGCACTTGATTATAAGATACGCGAGTTATTCGGAAAGGCCGGGTTTATCACATTCTGAATAACTGGTTCGACTTTAAGTCGAAGAGATTGAAGATGGTGCAAGACCGACGATCTTCACATCGAATGGATGGGTTGCTACTGATGCTCATGATTGGAGTAGCTACCTTGAAGGGGCTAAAGTGGTAGTCGTCCGGTTGTACTTGTTGATTGTACGGATATGCGAGGGCCTCTCTCCTGTATTGGACATACGGGACGAGGAATAATGTGCCTCCGGTTTCATTCAGACCTAGAACGGACTTGTAAATGGATGGTGTGTCTGACATTGGATTTTATTCTGTGCTGATTAATCTCTATTAAATATACGTCTGCCTGGTGAAGGGGAATTTATTCATTAATAGTGATCTTATAAGCTCTTGAATCTGAAATATGCTAAGTATGGGCAAGGAGTTATTGGTGTGTCCCAATCTGATAACATGGCCAGGTATACTTTTTATTACATACTTTTTTGATTTCATAACACTAGTTACAATCATTAATTAATTATTATTGTTATCACGTATTTTGATTAAATTGATTATATGTTTGTTTTATAAGGTGTACTTGGAGCATATAATATTAAAAGAAACACATTTGTAATTTTGTTTGTATTATTAAAATACTCAACTCTTCTACACCCAGATTAAAAGATGACTTATATTTGTGTTACACTTCTCCACGATTTATATTGAATAATAAGAATATACACATATGCATACAAAGTTTTACCTAAACTTTGTTATGTGAAACAAAGTGATAGCACAGGAATACATTCCTCTATATATATGTATACAATATTACATATACGACAACATAGTGTTGTAAGTTCCAAAAAAAAAAAAAAATTCAGATAAGGTTGTCGCAAGCATATGTTGTCTTAAACTTAAAGGAAAAAAGGTTATTTTCATGACGAGGTTCAATTCATTGATCTGACTACAATTTATTCTGATTTTATGTATTTGAAATGACATGCAGATTTTCCTTACAACTTACTAATTGGGCATGGTTTTGTATGTGCTAAAAGATCATGGTCAGTGATGATATTCTATATTATACTTTGTTTTTTCTCTGAGTATCTATGTTAATATGGTCATTCTAAGATGTAATACACGTCCAAGCTGTCGATTTTAACGTGCAAATTTTCCTTCATATTTAATTTCCAAGGTAACTAGGTTAGTTTGTCCTGAGATTCTGTCGTGCAGTTTGCATGACGTCAGTCAATTTAGGTAGAATTTAGTCTAAATCTTCTTCTTTTTCACATGAATAACTGTCCTTCGTATTCTTGGATCTGCATATGGCCTTTGTGGAATTATTTCACATAAATAATTGTATATCCATTTAATTTCAACCTAATTATAAGCATGTAATTTTATACTTTATACACACGATTTTTTGCTATGTTGTCTATCAATGATTGAAACTTTAGCAGAATGCAAAAGTACTTTTATTCTAAAGATCTCTGTTAATTATTTAATCAAATGATAGTGGAATCTGCTTTTTCCGACGACCCATTTTTTGGAAGTTACCCTTGCCTTAATTTAAAGTGGGATACTTGACAGCACCACCTACAGATAACCCAATTGCTCCTCATACTGGTTGGGAAATATCACAATTTGTATTGAACCACGAAGATTTTCTGTAGGTTGAACTTAATTTATTTTACTTGGAAAAATGTCGCATTTACTCCTAATTGTTGTTTGTTCTGAATTTGAATTCAAAGTGGAAGCAAGAGTAGATATTGGAATCATACAACAATTACTTTATTCTATATAGTAGTACGCTATACGGTAAAGAAGGATGTAAAGTTGTTATTAAGAAAAGGCAGTAAACTCTTACTCCCTCTTTTCTTTAACAGAGCTGGCCTTTTTTCTTATTATCCTATATGTTGCAGCGCTTATATTGAGTTTCCTGGCCATCTTACTTACGAAAGATGACTATAAATAAGCCGAAGAAGATGGTACATTATTTAATCCTTTTGCTCTTCGGCATAAATAGTTCATATTTTGCAACAGTGTGGTAATGTATTTATATCATCTAAGATGAGTAACAATATATATTTTGATAAACAATGGTAACACAAATAGTTCATATTTTGCAATAGTGTGATAATGTATTTGTAATATCTTAGATGAGTGGCAATGCATATTTTGGCAAATATTTAGTTTTGTTTCATATCTTTAAATCATTCACCATAAATCCAATTCTGGTAGCACTTACTAAATTAAACCAACTTTGCTTTTTTAATCATGATACATTGTTATTCCATCCTTCATCCGCGGGTGTGATGCCACATCCAAGCAACTAAAGACACCTTCATTCATGCAACTTTAACCAACAACGTCACTTCAGGTTGGAACGGTGGTGAGACGGTGACTGTGGTCGGGCAGAAAACGGCAATGTAGAGCGAGGCACAATTGGTCGTCGAATTTAGTGAGGAGAGTGCTACTATGAAGTGGGAGGTGCTAATATGGTTGCTGGAGCAGAACAATAGGCTCGTTGTGGCTGCTGGGTGCTCGGATGGACGGTGAGGGAGGAAGCTATACCGAGGGAGGAAGGACTGGGAGGGGCTAAAGGATTGGGACTTGAGGATGGGCCATGAAGTGCAGAATATGGAGTTGTAACGATCAATGGACGTGAAGCAGACATATATTCTTGGATAGATAAAAGCTCTCATATTCAATTAACCTGGCATGTAAACGCTCTGACGTTCTTGGATAAAATGTTCATTGTTAAACATTGAATGGATGGAGTTCATAGTTATATAGCATATAAAAAATATTACAAGTAAATGTCTTTAACAGGTCTTCGTTTTTTTACTATCTGCCAAGCATATTATTCCTTAGTTTTAATAGTTTTCAGAATTGAAATGATGTTATCCACATTAGTTTGTCTTCTCATGTTCTGGAGGATATTAACATAACAGGCCTCAAAACTTATAGAGTTTAGTTGTGTTGTCTGATGCAAGCAGTTTCAATTGGCAAGCAATTGCATGTCTTTTCTTAAATCCGCTTAAGAAGTCTGATTATATGTCTATTTCTATTTTCCTGCAATACAACATGAGATGATGGATTAGTTGTTTTGCTTACTCTGGATGCAAATATATATTACTTGCTATCATTTCTAAACCGTAGACCGGCTTATTTATTTTCAGCTTTGGTCACATTTAGCAACAGACACTGGACAGAATAATAACAATCTTTCATCTTCATCTGATCAGTATTTAACTAAATTTAAATCATAAAAATGTAAACGAAAGGATAGCGCAGGATAATATGGTTGCGATTTCAACGTCCTTTATTCTGACACTTTGCGCGCACAAGGAGATCATCGCCTGTTAAATTCAGCCAATCGAACATCGTTCATGTGGACGTGAGAAATATGTCAGCTCAGGATTATGCTATAAGAGGTGCAAAACGATGGCATGAAGCTTTAATTCACACCTCTAATGAATCACCTCAAAGTTTTAGAGGGGAAGAAGTGTACAAGTACAAAACCATCCTCGCAGGATTTACAGCAAAACTCTCCCTTTACTAAATAAAATCCCTTTAAAAACTCGATGGATTTCTCTGTGCCTATCCTGATGATTTTTCGATCAACCTCTACACTGTTCACGCTTTACAGTTTCTTGGTCGAATCCAAACAAAATCATATTTCTTTTGTTATTTAACGGTATTTGTATCATTTGGATGCATATTTCATGTTCAACTTAATTTGATCAACAAATTCTACCTGATTTGGGATACTTAGATATATTGTTTATATAACATCTAATTTCCACTGTTGGTATGTAAAGACTATTTATATATTATTTGATTTGATCATTTGGTATACGATATTTACAACATATTGATTTTGCATAATATAGAATTACCTTCTGTGTGAGAAAACCATCTACATTTAATTTATATCTCATACAAAAGCTGCTATTAAGTTAAAACCAGACAATTAAGTCAAATCAAAATGCCATGACAATATCATTTTTGATATTTTCACTATATTTACTGGCAAAAATGTTGATCATGTTGTCTGTTGAAAGTGTTGTTAGTGATAATCTGTTTCAATTGACACAATACACAAAGTATAATGCTGATGCAACTACGCTTAAGCTGAAGAATACAAGAATATATTAGAATTGTCTTACATGTTGTTAAGGTAGGAATGATGGTTTGAATAAGTAGTTCCATATCATGAAATAAATTGATGGGATGGAGTATAAATATGAGTTGATAGACACGTAATATCAGAGATTTCTTTTGCTACAAGTTCCGCCGTAAAGTAACAATCTAAAATTAAACAGACGCGATTTGTCAGTAAGAAGATCGCATTGAGCTTGCGACCTCGGTAGAGAACAATACCTAGGTAAGGCAAGGGAAGCAACCTAAAAATCGAAGAGGGTACATATACAAGCAACCCTCTCCTGAGTCATAGTCTTGGAAGGCACGAAGCAACTTTTTGACGAGTTGATGAGTTGGCGAGAACACCTCCAGTACTGATTAATTAAAATCAAGGAGTTGACGAATGGATCGTCGGTTCCCATTAGAGAAAATAACGTTGTCATCCGCAAAAGACAAGAAAAAAACATCGGGCAACCAAGATGAATGCCCAAACGATGGATTTGACCCGTAATCATGAGTGAATGCACTCCACCAGTAGGACTGTTTTCATTAATGTAACTCAATATGAAACTAAGTATTTTATTTAATAAATAAAAAGCAAAAAAAAATTATCTTTAAAATAATAATTATAAAAAACACAGGTATGAATTGTTTATTATTAATTTTTTTATTTATATAATGTAAAAATTAAGAATGTTAAATCTCTCAATGATATGTTAAATTTTGTACTTATTAAATATGTGATTCAAAATCCACATAAGGAGAGGAATGCACAGAAACCCCACTTCAAGCATTTGAATGTGTTGGATTGTCCATCCTATATTTAGAATTAAGAATGTTAGCCCTAATATATCAGATACGAATACCGGCACGATTTACAAAGTTGGCTCAAAAAGACATTTCATAAGATCTGCAAAGTACTCATGCATTTATAAAACTAACTGGCATAATGAACCACTCATAAGATGCGTCGGAAATAATAAAAGAGGTCTTTTTAATAATATCCATAGCTACCTTTGATTATTGAAATTTGATAACAAGATAAATTGGAAGATAAACTATATGCTTTTTTGAGTGGGTCAAATAATCATATAGAATAGCTGATATCTATTTAACTTTTTATGATTGACGCATCAACTCAAAAATTCATTCGCTTACGAAAGAACAAGCTAGGTACTTCACACTTGTCTATGAACTAAATGTAAAAGAATACAATCTTAGCTAGTAATTTATTGTCATTTGACACAACGTATTAGATGAAATTATTTTAAAAGATTTTTTTTTAAAATCTAATTTACTGTCATTTGACACAACATATTAGACGAAATTAATTTAAAAGAAAATATTTTTTTTTTTTAAAAAAATCTAATTTATTGTCATTTGACACAACGTATTAGATGAAATTATTTTAAAAGAAAATATATATTTTTTAAATCTAATTTATTGTCATTTGACACAACGTATTAAATGAAATTATTTTAAAAGAAAATGTTTTTTTTAAATCTCAGCTATCGCGTGTGCGTATGTATATATATATATATATATATATATATATATATATATATATATATAAAATTCATGCTTGGACGAAAAGTACTGATTTTGTTCCATAAAATGAAGTACAAAAACATTGAAGATATCCATTTCAAGGCAACGCTGGTTTTCTCACAGCCAAGAAAAAGAGTTCCATGTATTCAATGCAATCTCCCTGTTCAACTGGAATGTTCCATATCCACAGTTCTCTCTGAAACCATATCCATATTCCGTATCTCAATTTAAAAAGTTATTCTTGGCAAATAAGACAGTCTAGAGCTTTGCTGCTCTATAAATCAAACAAAAGTATCACCCACAGAAATCGTATCGCTCAAGCCATGAACGTCCTTTCCCAAGCTCTTCTCTCCATCTTCGTTTCAACGATCCTCTACTTTATTGTTTTCATCAATAGGAAGCGCAAGTTACCACCAGGCCCTTTTGCTTTCCCAATCCTCGGTAACCTCTACTGGCTCAAACACTCCATCTCATCCCTAGAACCGCTTCTCAATAACCTCTTCAAAACTTACGGACCAATCGTAACCCTACACATCGGCTCTAGTCCCGCCATTTTCATCAACGATCGATCCATTGCGCACAGAGTCCTCGTCGAGCATGGCGCTATCTTTTCCGATCGATTACCCCCTCCTCCTGCTTCCAGATTCTTAAGCAGCAATCAGCATAGTATTTCTTCCGCTGGTTACGGTCCTTTGTGGCGGCTTTTTCGTAGGAACCTCACGTCCGAAATTCTTCATACGTCGCGAGTGAAGATTTATGGAGAAGGTCGCGATTGGGTGCTTGATGTGCTGATTAAGGACCTTTCTGAAAAGTCCAAGAATTCAGAAGATGGCGCTGTTGTCGTGAAAGATAGCATTCAATTTGCTATGTTTTGTATGTTGGTACTCATGTGTTTTGGGGAGAAGCTCGATGAAAAAGGGATTAGGCAAATTGAGAAGGCACAAAGAGAGATTCTGTTATATGTGAATAAGCTTAATGTTTTTGGCTTTTTTCCTAGGATAGCGAAGTACGTATTTTACAATAGATGGAAAACTGCGATTGATTTGAGAAGAAAACAGAATGATGTGTTGATGCCTTTGATTAATGCAAGGAAAGAGCACAAATTGAAGCGGAAGGAAACTGAAGAAAGATTTGTTTACTCTTATTTAGACTCTCTTCTTGATATTAAATTACCGGATGAAGGGGGTAGAAGTTTAACTGAGGATGAGATGGTAAGCCTTTCTTCTGAGTTTTTGGCCGCAGGGACTGATACAACTGCAACTGGTCTACAGTGGATCATGGCAGAGCTTGTGAAAAATCAACATGTACAAAAGAAGCTAGTCGAGGAGATAGAGAGGGTGGTTGAGCATGAAGGGCGAGTGAAGGAGGAGGAACTGAGCAAAATGCCTTACTTAAAAGCTGTTGTTTTAGAGGGATTGAGAAGGCATCCGCCTGGTCATTTTTTGTTACCACATTCGGTAAGTAAGGAAATCGAAATCGAAGGGTATGTCATACCAAAGAATGCAACTATTAATATTATGGTTGCAGAAATGGGGTGGGATGAGAAAACATGGGATGACCCAATGGAGTTCAAACCGGAGAGATTTTTGAATGGAGGAGAAGGCGAAGGAGTGGATATCACTGGAAGCAAAGAGATCAAGATGATGCCTTTCGGAGTTGGAAGAAGAATTTGTCCCGGACTTGGGCTCGCTATGTTGCACCTTGAATTTTTCGTAGCCAACTTGGTTAGAGAGTTCGAATGGAAGTGTGTCGAAGGAGATGAAGTTGATCTGTCGGAGATACCCGAGTTCACCGTTGTCATGAAACATCCACTGCGCGCTCGCTTGATTCCAAGGACTATGAGATAGAGACTCTCATATTCGGTATATTTGAAAACCTGAAGTATCTTTCGTTTCTGCCATATGTATTTAAGTATTGTTAGAGCACTTCTAGCATAAGTGGGAATTGAGGGGGGAGGAGCAACAAAAAAGTGCGAGTAATCCCCACTCGGGAAAAATAAAAATAAATTAAAAAGATTACTAAATGGGAAACAGTATCCTGTTGTTTGTTTGTTGTTCTTTTTTTTTCCGCTGCTTAAAGGGCCCTAAACGTGATAAGTTCGCACTCTTCCTCCTTCCTCACGTTCTAGTCCGCATTGCTGCAGCGCGAGGGAAGAAGTAATAGTGTGAATTCTCCCCACTTTCAACCAAAATCAAACTGCTGAAAGTGCTCTTACCGTGTTTTAAACGTTTTGTCTGTTGAATGTTTTCCATTGCTCACGCAGTTGCATGAATAATAATTAAGGTCGAGCATCATCTATTTGTTTAGTGAATAAAGCTGATTTTGACTTTGCGATTACCGTTTTATTGTCTTCTTCTTTATTTTCCATTTTTTTCCTAATTTTTTAATGCTAGCAGCTGCAAGCTGTGATTGATTTTGAATTTTGCTTAAAGGCATTTATTTTTACTTTCTACGCTACGAAGTTTGAAATTAAGGAGGCACTCTCAAATTAAGGGTGGGTTTGCGATAAGTGAAAACGTGAATTTTAGCAGAATATTTAATTAAACGGAGAATGCATTTGCGGTTTTAAATGGATCATTTTTGTTTTTGTTTTTTAATTTAATTAATTTATGTTTAAAACAAAACAATGCCATTAATGCAGAACAATATTGTTAAAACAAAATAATACAATAAATCAAACAAAACGGTCCACTAAATAATAATAATAATATAGATTCTGATAAAATACAAAAATACAACACACTAGGGTCGACGACGGAAATTTCTCATTTGATAACTTAGATAATCAAGAATGTCTTCGTCAGATAGTATCTCCACCATATTCAAGGCTGATGGACGGATGCTAAAAATCTCTATAATCTCCCATCTCTCAATGTCAATAACGGCAGGCACAACAGAAAAACTACGCATCAGCGCGTCTGTGAAACGCTTCGTTTGAACTAACGGACGTTTGGTATTACGTTTGCTAGAAGTATCGTGCGACCTCTGTATGCATCTAGATTAAACTGGTGGTGGGCTATCTCTACTTAGAATATCATGATACATACTTGTATGCGTCAGATTATCATCGGATCGCTCATTAAATTCTCTATGAATAGCAATTAAAAAATTTCCAGTACCTTTGAGATTTAAATGATTGACGCGGATTTCTATGAACGACCACGGTCCAGGTAGCGATGGGCGTGGATGAAAATCCAACAATACCAGATGCAGAGAAGTGTCATTTAACTGGAAAAAAATAAACCAAAAAATTACGAAAAAGATATATGTGGTACATACAAATATTTAAAATATTTTGATAGAGAAAATTACTTGAAATGAGCTCAAATCGACCGAGGAAAAAAAAAAGAATGAAGAGAAGACAA
Source organism: Allium sativum (assembly GCA_030737875.1). NCBI lineage: Eukaryota > Viridiplantae > Streptophyta > Magnoliopsida > Asparagales > Amaryllidaceae > Allium > Allium sativum. Next base: position 616,006,692 of record CM060926.1, read on the forward strand.
ATGAATTTGATGAAGAAAGGAAGGGGAGAGGGATGAATTATGGGGGGAGGCCCAACAAAGTCGGTCCCTTATGGCTGAAATTTTGCCATTCGTTGCCCGCTCCGACGCATCAGACGCGTCGGAGCCGGTAACGGTCCAATTTGTGCTGTAGACTACACCTTAAGTTTCAAAATTCAAACTCGCTTGCTCCAATGTCAATCACCCAAAGCTCAAATTTCATCCTGCTATTAGCATCTTCTCATTATTTTTTTCAGTTTACCTTTATTTTAAAGCCTATCACACAAATAACCATATTTGTGAATTGATTATAAATGTAACATGTTATAAGATCGTGTATACTTTTTTTTCCTTTAGGGACGCTGCTTGAAATGGCATCGGAGAACAACATTTCACACATTGTCTACTCGTTTTAAGACTCAAAATAGAACCAGCCCTTCTGCTGAAACACATGTTTCTCCATGAGAAGACAAGTCTGCTTCTGCTAATGGTGACACTGCCATGCAGCAATCAAGATGGTAGTGATCAAAATCTGCTTCTGCTGAAACACATGTTTCTCCATTAGAAGACAAATCCAGTAATGACATTCCCGAAGCTAAATTAGATGAAGAAAAGAAACCGAAAGATGTCGAGGAAATGCCAAAAGAAGTTGCCCAATGACCCAAAGCCAGTGTTTTAAAGACTCAACCCAATCTCGGTTCGGCAACATTTAACCTTCAACTTTGAAGCGCTACGGATATGAAAATAAAATAACCTTGCGCGTGCATGAACCTGCAGTCTAACTTCAATACTTTGAAAAAACCCTCTAAACCGACCTCTTTGAACCCAACGGCTCTTTAAATTTGATGAAAAGTTTCCGTTTCACTCTTCAATTTTCCACGTAATCAATTTAACAAATAATCAACGTGCATTATTACTGTATGTTTTACGGGTCATTGTTGAGCTGAACTTCTTTCATATTTACGGATAAGAAAATTAATAATTTTGAATTAACGAATTATTATAAAATTATTCCAACTAATATATGTCATTATTTGTTCAAAACTAATTGTTTTAAAGTAAAATGTAACAAATATAATTAGTTAATTTTTAACATTAATTGATATAATTTTACATATGAATTGAAAAAATAAAATATATTGATCAACACGGTTCTCATAGTCTGACCGGTTCAACCACTAGAATCTTTGATCTTTTACCGACATGGTTCAGTTCACCGTTCGCTCTTTGAAACTATGCCCAAAGCCGCTTCTGTAATCCCCAACTCATTTTCCTACATCACATCCGAATCAATGCCCGACATCTTCTTCTTTGACTCTGCTGGTGACCTCGCCTTGAACTTCTTGCGCCCACGCCTACACCTCAACCTTGCAGATTCATCCTTCTGCAGCATTCCAACTCCATTCACAGTACTTTTATCGTGAAAAGGCCTACTCTGTGTCGCGATTTCATCAACCACAACGGCCACATATATACAGAAATCATTCAGGATCGACCGTGGAAAGCCACCAGAGCTGCGTCCCATGGGAGCTGTGGAAGTGATTGATAAGCTTCAAGAAAGGCTTAAGGTTGTCCTACGTGGTATTTTTTAAGTATAGCATAGAAAAATGCAACACTATTTTTCAGCATATTGCTTTGTAGTACATTTGCCAGCAATCGTGCATTGAAGGAGCATTGACTTACTCGAGAAGCAATTGAATGGGTCATTGTTGAAATTGAATCTCAATTTTTGCAGTCGTTGGTTGTGACTGTTGAAGTGATAGGCTGGGTGGTTGTCCACTACCAGCTGTAATTGAATCTCAATTATTGGAGATCCAGCTGCGCAGAGGGAAATCATCAATGTTGCTAAGAAAATCAAGACTTCTCCACTACCAGTCTATTCAAATACTGAGGTCAGAAAGAAGAAAGAATTGGCTAAGAACATACAATGTGCTTTGGAGTACAACCCCAATCTTACGTGCACAATGATTGAAGAGCTTGCTGATGCTGTTAAGGTTGCTGTGGTGTCAAAGGGGCAAAATCTGTCGGCGTCTGACCAAACAATTCGAATAAAAAGCAATGCAGGGGGGTGTTCTTTTGCCTTTATCTCAAATGCAAGCATTTTTTGCATTCTTCCAAGGAAATGTGCAGATATTCTAAAGAGCCTCCTGAATTTGTCTATGGTTCTTGAAACTCTACATTGGAAACTTCCCACTTATTTAACTTGGTTTCTCTCTTTGATTTGAAAAAGGAACTCCCAGTTATTGAAGGGCATCCCACCATTTGGGCTTTTAATTTCAACAGAGATATCATACTGTAGTCTAACTTCCTAAGGGGTGAGCAGAAGTCTGTTACCTGGGTTTCATTTATGGGCATGTACTATTTCAGATACTTGGATTGTTATGAACAAAAATAAATTTCATGAAACAATGGACAAGTTTAGGGAAACAGCGATTTCCTTGTTTGGTGATGCAAATGGTGTAAATAAGATGGCCCAAATTCTAAACATAGAGGGTCACGTTTATGAGGTAGAAGAACGACTTGCAATTGTTCGTGTTGAAGGGAGCAGGAAAAAAATGCAGGGTTCGACAGTAAGTTGACCATGCAAGTTTTTATGAGTTCAAAGACACTATCTGGTGTTTGGTATGGCATAAAGAAGATTGTAGGGATATTTTGCGACATTTCTTATAAGGTTACAGAAGACGGTGTTACCATGGCAAAAAGCACCGCATGTAAAGACAGAGGGAAGCACCTGGGAACTAGTCTTGTGAGACAAGTTGCTAATACAACTAATGATGTTGCTAGTGATGGTATACAATTGGTGCAACTGTTCTTACCAAAGCCAAATTCTTTCAGGGGTTTAAGTCAGTTGTTGTCGGAATGAATGCAATGGATTTAAGGAGACGAATTACAATTACTGTTGATTCAGTTGTCAACAGTCCAAAGAAGAAAAAATGTGAACTAGATGATCCTCCAGTTCTTATATATTCACAGGAAAAATAGCTCCTAGCATAGATGCTATGGTGAAGGTGCTTGGGTTAGCTCACAAGAGAGGGGTCTTCACTTTCTGTCGATGAAGACATTGAAAGTGAGACAATAGCAACTCTTATCATTAATAAACTTAAGGGCGAGAATGAATAATGTAGAAGCTAATGAAAATAAGATATTCGTATTCGATCCAGGTGGCAGCTCACTGAACAATGAAAAAAAAAAAAAAAAAATCACTGGAGACACTTCAACTTAACTTTGAGGACATGGTTGTTTTGAAGTGAGAGGGAATGTTAGTAGCAGAATTATGCTATCAAACAGAAGCAGTTTTCCCAGCGGCAAAGGATCGGAAAACATGCCGGCATTAGAGATTCAAAGGAAGACTCCAGCTAACTATGGCAAACCCATGTCCAAACGTCATAACTATGGCGATGAACAGTTGTGGAAGACGAAGGGCGCAGTCATTGCACTGAATAGATTGGAAGCAGGGACAATGTGCAGTGTGAATGCATGTGTAGTTTTGAGTGGAAATTGTATGATTATGTTTGTGATGTAAGAGAAACGAGGATGTTTATGAACTGCGTTGAATGGAAGGTTGGTGAGGTTGTAGATAAGTGAATGGTGCAGTCAGGAGTTCGAGTAGGAGAACAAATAGGATTTTTAGATGAAATTATGGGATTGTTGTGAAATGTAAACTGATATTGAGATATTGTAATAAAAATTTAAGGCAAGCAGTCCACGTATCAAACCAATCATATTAAAAGCAAAAATAGCTTAACTGATCATATTAAGTATAGGATACTATCATTTAAGTACTTTTGTTTATGTTGCGCCATCTTTATCCATTTATTTGTGACCATTTATGCACAGTAATTTACATGTTTCTGCTCAGTTATATGTGCGCAGGGTTCCTCTATGTACTTATCTTCTGTATGAGTTGAGCAGATCCTAACTGGATTCCTCAGTGTTAGGGAGCTTGAGTTTGCATCCATAGCCAGGTTTGATGTATGAAAGAACACTGTTAGTTGGTAAGAAGTGATATATCAAAGAACACCTATGCACCGCATTTCTTGTCATTGTTGTAGTCACATGGAGAAACTCCATTCGTTAAAAAACTGTGGATTCCTAAAGGTTCTCTACTGTTAATGTTACCCAGTGAGTGGTCTGTGCTACGCGCGAGCAGCTTCATATCATATACTGCGGCAAGTTTTATTTTAATAGTTAATATAAGGTTGATAACCTATACTTGAGTGCTTCACAAGGTACGTTGTCTACCAAACAGTACAGTGTATGAAATCTGCACACGTGCACAGTAGGATATTAACTCTCTCAACTATATGACTTCATACATTCTTTGTTGTACGGTAGACAACCTTTTGTTCACTTTTAAACTGTCTGAACACCAGTGGAAGCTTGGCTTCAAATTTACACTGATATGCATGTACTAGGATGGTTGGTGGACCATTTGCATAGTTCTCATTGCTGGTGTCCCATGATTTATAAATTGACCAGAAGGGTTTGCATTGATTACTGTAATTAATGTAATTTGTGAACCAACCACCGTAACTTTGGATGAAAATGATACAAAAGATGGGAAGTATTTCAGTGGATTGTTATTGACCAGGGTCCTTGTTAATTTTGCAATTTCTGATTTTAAGTTTCTCCATTTTAGATTCTTTTTTTCAACGGTCTTGGTTCTTACTGAGATGATAACTACTGACAATGGTACCCTCCTCCTGAATATGCTTCCCTGAGTCGTTCATTTGCTAGAAGACTTATGTCGCAAAAAGTTCAACAATGAGCATTTTATGAGACAAAACATGTCTATTCATAGAATATTATTCAATGCATCAATAATGTCATATGTAGCAAAAACATCTCTATATCATTCCTCTTTTAGAGAGTTGGACGTGTGAATTTTTTCCAGTCAAACCACTTATGCTAGCATATAATATACGTACAATGTGGATTCACCTGTTAGCGAAAGAATTTCTTGTTGTTGTTACTTGCTTGCTTTATCCAAGAATATTAATATCATAACCAATAACCGATCGAAGGTTCATCTTCCCTAATGCATTGCAGCAGCAAAAGAACAGAACTATTCTATTTTCAGAACAATGGCGTTTAAGTATACCACGTACATATATATTGCTGAAAACATTCTAGTTGTACATAGAACGGTCAAGTGAAGAAATATGGAGACTTAATAACTTTAAAAAATTAATGCAATTTGTGAGAATTAAATCCCTAAAAGGTTATAATGAAATTAAAGTTTTTAATTAAAAGTGGGACAATATATAAATAAGGTAATAAATGCGATTGGAATTCGAATAAGTCAACAGTGAGAAGGTTAAATTTAAAAAATTAGTTGATTAAGAAGAATAAATAAATTAGGCAAGAATTAATAAGGTTAATTAAGAACGCAAATTTAAGAAATAAAGAGAATTGTAATTGTAAATTAATGCAATTTGTGAGAATTAAATTCCTAAAAGGTTATTAATGAAATTAATGTTTTTAATTAAAAGTGGGACAATAAATAAATAAGGTAATAAATGAGATTGGAATTCGAATAACTCAACTGTAAGAAGCTTAAATTTAACAAATTTGTTGATTAAGAAAAATAAATAAATTAGACAAGAATTAATGTGGTTAATTAAGAACGCAAATTTAAGAAATAAAGAGAATTGTAATTGTAAATTAATGCAATTTGTGAGAATTAAATTCCTAGATGGTTATTAATGAAATTAATGTTTTTAATTAAAAGTGGGACAATAAATAAATAAGGTAATAAATGAGATTGGAATTCGAATAAGTCAATAGTAAGAAGGTTAAATTTGACAAATTAGTTGATTAAAAAGAATAAATAAATTAGGCAAGAATTAATGTGGTTAATTAAGAACGCAAATTTAAGAAATAAAGAGAATTGTAATTGTAAATTAATGCAATTTGTGAGAATTAAATTTCTAAAAGGTTATTAATGAAATTAATTTTTTTAATTAAAAGTGGGACAATAAATAAATAAGGTAATAAATGAGATTGGAATTCGAATAAGTTTACTAGATATGGACAAATGGATGAGTGGGAATGATTTTAAATGAATCAATTACTAATTACAAATAAGTAATTTAACATTAAATGCTTTAATAAATGTCCATTAGTTACTGTTGACAAACATGCACTTGTAGCATATAATTAAAGTGGATTTATGAAATTAATGTAATTTGTGAGAATTAAATTCCTAAAAGGTTATTAATGAAATTAATGCTTTGAATTAAAAGTGGGACAATAAATAAATAAGGTAATAAATGAGATTGGAATTAAAGGAGATTTATGAAATTAAAGGGTAATAAATTCCTAAAAGGTTATTAATGAAATTAATGCTTTAATAAATGTTCATTAGTTACTGTTGACAAACATGCATTTGTAGCATATAATAAAATTGGATTTATGAAATTAATGTAATTTGTGAGAATCAAATTCCTAAAAGGTTATTAATGAAATTAATGTTTTTAATTAAAAGTTGGACAATAAATAAATAAGGTAATAAATGAGATTGAAATTCGAATAAGTCAACAGTAATTAATGTGGTTAATTAAGAACGCAAATTTAAGAAATAAAGAGAATTGTAATTGTAAATTAATGCAATTTGTGAAAATTAAATTCCAAAAAGGTTATTAATGAAATTAATGTTTTTAATTAAAAGTGGGACAATATATAAATAAGGTAATAAATGAGATTGGAATTCGAATAAGTTTACCAGATATGGACAAATGGATGAATGAGATTGATTCTAGATGAATCAATTACAAATTAGTAATTTAACATTAAATGCTTTAATAAATGTCCATTAGTTACTGTTGACAAACATGCATTTGTAGCATATAATTAAAGCGGATTTATGAAATTAATGTAATTTGTGAGAATTAATTTCCTAAAAGGTTATTAATGAAATTAATATTTTTAATTAAAAGTGGGATAATAAATAAATAAGGTAATAAATGAGATTGGAATTAAAGGGGATTTATGAAATTAAAGGGTAATAAATTCCTAAAAGGTTATTAATGAAATTAATGCTTTAATAAATGTACATTAGTTACTGTTGACAAACATGCATTTGTAGCATATAATTAAAGGGAATTTATGAAATTAATGTAATTTGTGAGAATTAAATTCCTAAAAGGTTATTAATGAAATTAATGTTTTTAACTAAAAGTGGGACAATAAATAAACAAGGTAATAAATGAGTTTGGTATTCGAATAAGTTTACTAGATATGGACAAATGGATGAATGAGATTGATTTTAAATGAATCAATTAGAGATTGATTTTAAGTGAATCAATTACTAATTACAAATTGGTAACTTAACATTAAATGCTTTAATAAATGTCCATTAGTTACTGTTGACAAACATGCATTTGTAGCATATAATTAAAGGGGATTTATGGGAACAAATGAATAACTTGTGGCTGATTTCGTTTATTAATGTAAATTGTGAGAATTAATTTCCTAAAAGGTTATTAATGAAATTAATGTTTTTATTTAAAAGTGGGACAATAAATAAATAAGGTAATAAATGAGACTGGAATTAAAGGGGATTTATGAAATTAAAGGGTAATAAATTCCTAAAAGGTTATTAATGAAATTAATGCTTTAATAAATGTCCATTAGTTACTGTTGACGAATATGCATTTGTAGCATATAATTAAAGGGGATTTATGAAATTAATGTAATTTGTGAGAATTAAATTATTAATTAAATTAATGTTTTTAATTAAAAGTGGGACAATAAATAAGGAAATAAATGAGATTGAAATTCGAATAAGTTTACTAGATATGGACAAATGGATGAATGAGATTGATTTTAATGAATCTATTACCAATTACAAATTTGTAACTTAACATTAAATGCTTTAATAAATGTCCATTAGTTACCGTTGACAAACAAGCATTTGTAGCATATAACTAAAGGGGATTTATGGGAACAAATGAATAACTTGTGACTGATTTCGTTTATTAATGTAATTTGTGAGAATTAAATTCCTAAAAGGTTATTAATGAAATTAATGTTTTTAATTAAAAGTGGGACAATAAATAAATAAGGTAATAAATGAGATTGGAAATAAAGGGGATTTATGAAATTAAAGGGTATTAAATTCCTAAAAGGTTATTAATGAAATTAATGCTTTAATAAATGTCGATTAGTTACCGTTGACAAACATGCATTTGTAACATATAATTAAAGGGGATTTATGAAATTAATGTAATTTGTGAGAATTAAATTCCTAAAAGGTTATTAATGAAATTAATGTTTTTAATTAAAAGTGGAATAATAAAGAAATAAGGTAATAAATGAGATTGGAATTCGAATAAGTTTACTAGATAGGACAAATGGATGAATGAGATTAATTATAAATGAATCAATTACTAATTACAAATTAGTAACTTAACATTAAATGCTTTAATAAATGTCCATTAGTTACTGTTCGCAAACATGCATTTGTAGCATATAATTAAAGGGGATTTATGGGAACAAATGAATAACTTGTGACTGGTTTCGTTTATTAATGTTAAGTCATGATTTCAATAGACATTGTAATTAATGAATAAGTCATGATTTCGTTCGAAGGAGGACAAAATGAGTATTGTCTAGGGCTTCAGACGGACACAAATTTTTGAAGGCTCATTAGAATTAAGAAAAACTAACAAAGTCGGTTTGATAATTTAATTTTAGTAGTTTTGATGTATCTTTTAAGTCTGTTCTACAGATTAGGAATTGATTTGTGATATGAACGACCAGTATGGAATGATTACTTTGATTTGATTTGTTATATTTTAACATGGTTTACCGTCAAGATTTTGGTGTTTTCTTTTTTCCTTTCCACATATTAGGAGGTCAAAGAGTTGAATTCATGACATATATTAAACATTCCTACATGGCCAACTCATGTATGCCTCATCGAATTTGTATCACAAACGTATAATATTCATTATTCACTTCCATGTAATTTTTAGTTCATGTCAACCCTAAGTTGATGTATTCTGCATTAACTTCCAAAACTGCCTCTATTATTTTTATAACCCCTTACAATTTGATGTTAGTGCCTGAATAATGTAATTCTTAAATTCAATTTTGCTTATTTTTTCATAATCTTGTTTATTTTTATATTACATGTTCATCGCCGTCTATAATTGTGGCATTGTAATGGATAAAAGTTGATTCCTAGCCATGATGCTTGTTTAAAGTAAATCTCCTATGGTAAGATGATTTCAAACTCAGTCTACATGGTAGTTAAGATGTTCCACATGAAGTCCACTTAGAAAATTAAGTTTTTCCTGTATATACACACAAAAACATCTTATTTCATGGACTGCTGTATTTTAATTGCGCTACCAACTACATATCATATTTCAGATGAACAAAATCCATGGATTGTGGATATTTACCATCAGACCTTTTGATTGTTTAGATCTGCTTATGCTTTCTCATTAGATTCTGGGCTGGTTTGCGGTTGCATTGCATAAATGCTGATAAAAAACATTTCTTTACTCTATACTTATGATGGTTAATGAAATATTACAAGGCATACTTAAGCCGGAATTTCTGTTTAGTTAGTTGGATCAGTGCATTTGTACTTAGAGATGTTTCTACTTTTGTCTGAAAATCAAGACTTTCTATAATGCATAAAAATTATCTCAATTTCTGATTCAGGTGCCAATCGCAGTTTTTTTTTTCTATTCATGTTGCAAAACTGGTTAACATAGCGTCTTCTTTCTTCAATGGTTAAAAACTAATCAAATCTTTCTTAGAAAAAATGATGGGTGATAATTAAATTATAGATTCATTGTTCGTAACTTTGATTATTCTTCTCGATTTGATTCCAGTCATCTTTTTCCTGTAACCGTCTCTCTTCTCCATTTTATATATTCCCACCCATCCATTCAATATTCATCCAGAATATTAATATAATCATATTTATGACATTTGTTAGAACTTTGTTTCCTCTACACTTTATGCATACTGAGCTATCTTAATAGGATAATTACTTCTACATTCTGAATGTTGTAATTGGTTGCGATCATTCAAATTTTGATATTATACACTTCTTTTTATGAATTTTTTTTACTGCGATGAAAAAGACAGTTCCTACATGCTAAATTATATTCCAGCTATTTTAAAATGGTGGAATAACAAGAATAAAATGAAATATGACTTTGCATATAAATCTCCTGATATCATTTTTTAAGTTTTACAAGTTTCATTTTTTGCATATATTATATTTCTGTTGTTTTTTTTAAATAATAATTTTCATAGTTGTCATTTATTGCAAGAATGCTTCGTTGTTAATTGAACTTTCACTTTATATTTCTCTATGATCTCTCATCCATATCAGTTTGCACTCTTTGTTTCTCCTTAATGTTTCCAACACACTTGATTTGCTTGTTGAACAATGTATATGAGGTTGAATTCATGCACTATGTTCATGTTGATATGATTAATGCACTATTTTATGCAATTTTCGTTAGTTTATTTAGTGTGAGAAGTGGGATGGTGTAGATTTTTACAAGTAAAAGTTTCTTGGTAGAAACCAAGAAAGAAATACATAGTAAATTCCATTGAAATGCATAGTAAAATTCTTTTGGTGTAGACTATAATAAGTCCATATTTTCATTCTTTACTTTTTTTGAACACCTACAATTAGATCATGATGTAAGTTTGAAGGAAATGCATAGTAAAATCCATGAAAAGTATATAATTCAAGGACATATATGATGGTCTCATTTCTCATACAATATTTAATATTCAAGAATTATGAGGTGAGATAACAAAAGATTTATTTATATGGTCTTTTTAACATGATGATATCTTATATACGATAACGTACCAAAATGAACATTTGTTGTTAGTTAATTCTGCTTTATTTGTACATTTAATTTGTGCTTATTATATATTGTCATAAAGCAAATATAGGACTACTCTTCATAGTTTATTATTCTCTCATTATCATTGGCGTATGGAGACAATTTTTCGACTCACACTTATATTCACAAGTTGGTTGTTCGTAGGTTGAATTTACTAAATAGTCGAGTTCAACTTAGTATTCCCAGTCTAATCGAGTTTCAGAATTGATTCTTGTTAGTACAGTGTGTTTTTGTTTACTTTTGTACTTTATTATTGTAAGTTACTACTGGTTATATATTATGTTATTTCTAAAAATGACTAATCTTATTGAGATATTATTAAGTGAAAAATCATGAATGGATAATAAAACCAACAAGTTATAAAGTTATGATCAATATTGTAGCAGAATGAATATGGTTTTCACAATATAAGGTGCTATCAAATTATTATTTTTAGTCTACTCACCTCCTAAGATATTTAAATATCTCCAAAATTGTAGTTATTTCCATTAACACCTGATTATTCACTTTATTTGATCACCTAAATTTGTTTGACTGTCGTTGGATTAAGAACAATATGACAAGCAATCTTTTCAAATTGGTTTAAATTTAGCAGCATATATACAGGACCATGTATATTTTTTCACGCAAGTTCATTTTGTTTATGAGAGTCATCCATAATTTTAAGCTTTAAACACTTGCATAATATGCATATTTATTGCGACTGCACCGACTGTGATGATTTATTCATAGTTTGCTAAAACGATTGATCTTCTCTAAGCATTCATGGCACTGGCTGGGCATTTTATATATAAAGAAAATATTCAGTACCTTATTTACATGTGTGTTATTGCAAGGAAGTTTAAGCAAAGGCTGAAGAATTTTGTCCAACTCAATAACCTGTGGAGTATCGGCTGTTCAAACACGAAAGCTCCTTGGAATAAATGTTCTCCTTTAAGTCCTCGTATTAGATGAGAGTTAAGTCCTTGGTATGTTTTTATTCTCTTTTAACAATATTTAATGTAGAACTCACTCTTTCTGGCAACCATCCTTATTGAATTTTGTGTTAATAAATCTAATTTTTGGTACATTAACTTCGTTGCTTAATTTTCGTTAGTATTGTATTTTAGATCTTGCACCATTATTCTGCAAATGAACAGTTATATGCATTTAATCTTTATTTATGCTATTGTGAATTATATTTGATTCTAAGGCCCCTGATTAGCGATTGTTAGGATTAGATCTCAGGTTGCAAGCTATCCTCCAAACCACCGAGCCATACAGCCTTTTCATAATAAACTGCAAACTGTTATATATAAATATTAAGTACAAAATGAAAGGGTTGTGGTCCATGAAAATCGAAGGCCCTAGACGATTACTTAAATATTGGCCCCGAATAGTATCATATTGTCCTTTTGTGTCTTGCATAATATCTAAAAGTTGACCTATAGAATTGCACAGATATTCATTTCGTATTTTAAAGTTAAATAAACACACGGTCTGATAGTAGGTTTAAAGTATAGATACTGGTGGAGCTTCTTGAAACGCAACAGTTAATTTTTGTATTACTTTAATAATAGTGCATTCTTTACTCACTTTCACTATTTTTTCAACATATAAAGATAGCAACGAAATTAGCATTTCAATCCTATTAGGTAACATATATAGCTGCAACATATAAAGTGAAAATAGTAAGAAGTTCAATATTTGCTTTTGATTATCTATGCTAGACATCACCAGCTACATACATTTGTTTTATCACTTATCTGCAATGTTCCAAGCCATTGGTATCTCTACTAATAATGAAAATACTTGGATGTGGTGAAGCTATTTGTTTTAACACTTATCTGCAATGTTCCAGGCCATTGGTATCTCTACTAATAATGCAAATACTTGGATATGGTGAAGCTTTTTGGGTCACCAAAAATACCCATCCCTTTTGGACCGTAGTTTTCAGTTCATTATATATTGCATGATGGTGTATTTGTCCAGGTCTTCGTCACGATCCTCAACCAGTTTGTTGTTACGATTCCCACGAAACCCATTTTTGCTCTTGAGACGACCCAAACTTCCCCGATCCCCGAAGAGATGGAGGAGCCCGGATTGTTTTGAGAACACGACACTTCAGAACACAAACAATAGAACATTTCTTTGCTATTATAACAATTTACATCAAAGTACAAGAATATCAGAGTTCAAATAAATAATTTACAGAGGAAGTACAATAGCAGAGATTTACAAATTACAAAGCTGCGGAAATATATATACATAAATATAATGTGCAGCGGAAAACATCAACTACCACAACTGAAAGAAATATACAGATACAAAGCATTCTGAATATAGCTCCAGCTGTAATCCAGGATCCTGTGAAAGAAAATATCTGCGAAAACCAAAACTACTAGCTGCCTGTGTGGAAAATATGGGCATCCAGAGTTTAGGTGGAAACAATAAGCTCCGAGTCAGTCATGGGACTGGTGTGAGAATTAAAACAGTTATTAACTTTATTTTAAAGTTGGGTAAATCAGGGGACCACGCAATATAACATAGAACGGGTTTTCTCCTAAGAATACCCCATAATAAATAGCGCAATGCTAAAAGGAAAAATGAAGCCATTATAAGACTCAGGTCCCATCACATAATGCAAACACAAACCAGAGGATAGAGTTTTACCTTATAATGGCCAAATATGCTTGGTACGCGAAATTTATCTTTTATTATTACTATAAGTGAAGAAATTAACTTCAAATATAAATGTATTTGTTTGAAAAGGTAAATTATATAAATTTACCTGAAAGAGCTACTTGGACTCCAAGCAATGGTCTCAAAGTTATTTTGAACAGTAAAAGCAATTAGTGCATTCCATTGTGTATATATAGACAACAAGAGGTGCAACTCGATGAAACAACACATCTGTACAAGCGAATGAAAGCGACTATTCAGCGATTTAAATTCAAAGATCAATGGATAGACAATTTCAAAGCACATTCTATTTTCAATAGAAGTGTACTTCGAGGGGGCAAAATGTTAGCCTACTTTGTGAACTAGGCTACATAAAGTTAGAAGATCAATTACGAAGGATGTTGACTAAAAGAACATGCCCTCGAAATCCGGATCAGATCGGTGGTCTCTAACAGAGCCAAAACAATGAAGAGAAGGAAGTGCAAAAATCTCAGCAAAATCGGATCGGATCGGTGTATACCGTTCCGTACCCCTCACTTACACTTACGACCCGATCCGAACTCAGATAACAGAAGAAGTAACGAACGTGACCCACGACTCCCTGAAGACTCGGAGCGGTTGCGCACCCACTCACCCACGTTCACGCACTAACCTGATGTGCTGTCACCATCATACTCTATCCGAACCCGACTTCTATTGGATGGGGGCCACGTGTACTCGAACCGGAGCCGTTTCAGAGGCATTGTCCACCTATAAATAGACCACCAATGGTCATTTGAAAAGATCTTTTGGCATTTTCAGAGTTGAAACCCCTTTGAGAACCGAATTCCATCACCATTTTCATATTGCAATCATCTTATAAAGTACATTTCAGAGAAGATTGAGTGAATCAATGTATGATATGAGTGAAAGTGAGTAAGAATCATTGTTGTATCTACATTCAAGTCATCAATACAAAGAGTAGAAAGTGGACGTAGGCTATTTAACGTCGAACCACTATAAATTGTGCGTTTTCTTCATTTTTAGTTTCATTTCATCAGAAATTGTTCCTAGTTTGGGTGTTAGAGCCATTTTTGGATCTAACATTTTGGTGCTTTCACTGAGAAATCTTTGAATTCTTCGCTTTTTGGGATTATCGTTCTACTATTTGGATCTTCAAGTTCAAAGACGTTAATCCTCTATTTCCTACACTTTCAACCATTTGCTGATTAATTACTGAAGGATTGGACATTATGGCTAAAGGAAAAGGCAAAGAAATCCAGAGCAATTGAGAGAATGAAGTTAGCGAAGATCAGCAAATCATGGTCATGACGAGGTCGCGGTCAAGATTCCGGAGCAGGCCGATCCGGTCCGGAAGATCCGAACCGAACTGATAACTCGATCTGATCCGAACGTGTTGAGGCCACTCACACTCCCCCTCCGAACCGGTCTGGCACTGCCACCGTGCTCCGATCCGACTCGAACCAGACTGAGGCTACTACTTCTATTCGAGCACCCACCAATGCTCCAATGCCAACCACAACAACTGGTGATCAACCTGCTCCATCCGCACCCATCATGCACTGGGATCTTTCGCATTTTCTTGACATGCTGGAGAGTACTAGAAATGCATTGGAAGCCCATAAACGTGATTGTCTTCGCATGCAAGAGAACATTATCACTATGAGTAGGGAACTCAATGAGCTCCGAAGGCAAAAGATACCTTCCCCAACACGCCGCCTTATTCATCTTCTTCGGATGAAGGACGTCCTCGTGAAAGAAGGCCGCTTGGGCGACCTCAAAATCTTGATCAGTTAACCTTTGGATCTTAAGGATCCCGTGAAGATGCTGCTCGTGTATTAGGACCTGATGACCCGAGCCTGCGAGAGCCTATGTTGCTACCCATGCGTGGATCCCATGTTCTACCCAGGGATCCTAATATTACCAATCCTACGCAACAGCAACTTCTCCAACCCCTTCCTCCTGAGATCGACCGGGATCATAGGGAGTAGTGTAGAGCATCCGCCACTAGAAATAGGAGGTTATCCCCTAATCAGGAACCCAGGGTAAATCCGAATCTCAGACCTAGAGAATCTGCGCAAACGTTAACAAATGCCGTTGTATGGGCAATGGTGCGTCAAATCATGTCCGAAAGCTGACGATACACTAATGAGGACTGGGGCATTGAGCGGAGTCATACCCCCTTTCACAAATAATATATTGGACTTTCAGTTCCCTCGGCGATTCAACTTGCCGCAGATGGATCGGTATTCAGGGAGAACGGACCCAGGACAGCATCTGATGAGGTATGCATGGTTCATGAATGCCGCAACAACTCCAGATGCTGTAAAATGCAAGGCTTTTCCGATTTATCTAGAAGACGTGGCATTAATGTGGTTCACCCGACTCCCTCCACGGTCGATATCAAATTTCACAGAATTGAGTGAGCGCTTTATGAACCAGTTTCAACTTCACGCCCGAAAATCCAAAAGCCTCATAGAGTTGTCAAGGATTAAACAAGCTCCGGGTAAATCTTTGAAATCATATTTAGACCGCTTCAACCTGGCTGTCACAGAAGTTAATGACCCTCATGAACCCACTGTTCTGATGGCCTTAATAGAAGGAGTTGACCCGGACACAGAATTTGGGGATTATCTATCCGGGAAACCACCCCCACTAGGAAATTGTTCTACGAATAGGCCAATCTCCGCTTAAGGCGAGAAGACGCTCATGCAAATAGAAATAGAAAGTCCGAAGGGGCCTCGAGGGAAGGTGTCCAAAGTAATGTCGCTGTAAAGCAATCCGATGATAGTTCGGGGAAGGTTGAGGTGAACGTCGGTAGCCAAAACGGAGGTAATAACAACAAGAATGGAAATGGCAATAAGAGGAGTAGGAACTGAGGGAACAGTTCCAGCAAAAGACCTCGATTCCAAACTTTTGAGAACTATTCGCCATTGAATGATACCTTGGAAAACATTTATTTGGACACATACATCATATTGTAATATAAGAAGCCGCCATCTAGAGACTCCACTAAAAAAGAGATCGCAATGGAAAAGTTTTGTTTGTTCGATGGAACCCATGGTCATTCTACCAACGAATGCTGTCATTTGAGAGATGTGGTTGAGAAATTGCTGCGGGAAGGTAAGTTAGACGATCACAAGGTTGCCCCACGAGGCAGGGGGCAAGGAGGGCAAGCCCCGAACCAATACAGCCTACTTCTAAACCCACAGCCCAACAGAAAGGTAAGGGGATCGTTATCAATACCATTATAGGCGGACCCCATCTAGCTAGCTGTAGTTTCAAAGTGATGGATCAATACGTGAATGCTGCCAAACACTTTGAGGTAGGAGAATGCGGTAACTTCGAAGACATTACTCCAGTAAAACAACAAAAGATGATGTTAGACGACGTCATATTCCGTAGTAGAGATGATACCGGAATTCAATCACCAGCTGAAGACCCACTGGTAATTACCACCGCCATCGTCCACGCCTTAGTCCATAAGGTGTTGGTGGACAACGGAAGCTCAGTCAATATCCTCTTTAAGAAAGCTTTTAAACAAATGAGACTCGAAGCAAAAGATCTAAAGCCTTGCGAAGGATGATACGGGGCTTCAATAGGGCGTCAACGACTACTATGGGCTACGTAGAATTACCAGTGACGTTAGGACAAGGAGATCGCCAGAGAGTGAGAATCCTGCCATTTGTAGTTTTGAATGTTGAGTCACCCTACAATGCTTTTCTAGGCCGATCGGCCCTCGCCGAGTTTAGGGCGTGTATTGCACCTTGGTGCTTACTGCTTAAATTCCTGACTGATGCAGGAGTAGGGGTGATGAGAGGCGATCAAGCTACGGGACGAGCTTGTTACATGACAGAATTGAAGATGCTAATGAAGGGGTTGAATATAGAATCTAAGGATGTTTCTCCCCCTTCGAAGGAAAACTCAGCATAGCAATTAACAGGTCCAGCCCCAGGAAAGCCGCCCTTAGATGTGCTCGAAGATATAGATCCCAGAGAGGATAGAGAACCCAAGGACAAAATGACGACTCCCAACGAGACGACAATAGATATATCTATTGATGATGCAGATTCGACAAAAGTACTAAAGATCGGATCGCAGCTAGATCCAATTCGAGCGAAAGAGTTGGCTGATTTCTTAAGGGAAAATTTAGACGTGTTTGCCTGGACTCACGCTGACATGTGTGGGATTTCGCCTGCTATTATGAGCCACTCTTTAAGCATCAATCCAAAGCACCCGCCGGTCAAACAGAAGAGACGGATGTTTGGCCCAGAGCGGTCAGCAGCTACGAAGGAAGAGGTAGAGAAATTGAAGGATAATGGATTCATTAAGGAATCGAAATATCCTGACTGGATATCAAATCCTGTCCTGGTCAAAAAATCTTACGGGAAGTGGCGTTCATGTATTGACTTCTCTGACTTGAGCAAGGCTTGTCCGAAAGATAGCTTTCCTCTTCCCAAGATTGATCAACTAGTGGACTCGACGGACGGACACGAGCTTTTATCCTTTGTGGATGCCTATTCGGGGTACAATCAAATTTCCATGCACGTACCAGATCAGGAGCACACAAGTTTTATCACAGACTTGGGGTTATATTGTTATGTAGTGATGCCGTTTGGATTAAAGAATGCAGGAGCCACATATCAGCGCTTGGTCAACCGCATGTTCTATAATCAAATCGGAAAAATCATGGAGGTTTATGTGGATGACATTCTTGTGAAGTCTAGACAGACAATCTTCCTACCATAAAAAAGACTTAGCCGAAATGTTCGACATTCTTCGAAGGTATGAGATGAAGTTAAACCCCCTAAAATGTTCGTTTGGGGTCGCATCTAGGAAATTCCTTGGGTTTATCGTGAGTTCTCGAGGGATTGAGATAAATCCTAGTCACTTAGCTGCAATAAGGAATATTGAAGAAACACGAAAGATTAAGGATGTTCAAAGTCTAGCCGGAAAAGTTGCTGCATTGAGCAGGTTTATCTCCAAAGCCACAGATAAGTGCGTACCTTTCTTCGATCTGATTAAATGAGGGAAACAAAATTTTGAGTGGACTCCTGATTGTGTGGAGGCTTTCCAGAATCTATTAGACTTATTAGAGAAGCCTCCAATATTGTCAAAACCCCTGGAACATGAGGATTTGTTTGTCTACCTAGCGGTATCATCTCATGCCGTCAGTACAGCGTTGATACTTGAAGAAGACAAAGTCCAGAGGCCTGTATGCTACGTAAGCAAGAAGCTAGCCGCTGCAGAACGTAATTATCCAAAAATAGAAAAACTTGCTTATAGCCTCCTGATTGCTTCCTGCAAACTTCGTCATTACTTTCAGGCTACCCGATAGTTGTATACACCGATCAACCTTTAAGGCAAGTGTTGCAAAAACCCGAAGCATCGAGGCGGTTACTTAAATGGAACATCTAGTTGAGTCAGTTCGATTTGAATTTTCAACCAATGAGATCAATAAGGGGGCAGACCTTGGCCGACTTCATAGCTGAATTCACGATCCCCGAAGAGGAAATGGTGGGTGACAAGGTGGTTACTTCAGAACAAGAGCTAGATCTTAGTCCGTGGAAGTTATGTACGGACGGGGCCAAGAATGATCGAAGGTCCGGCACTGGAGTTGTTTTAATCACTCCTGAAGGACAATCTATTTACTATACCTTTCGATTAGAATTGGCTACTACCAATAATGATTCTGAGTATGAAGCCCTGATTGCCAGGCTGAAGCTCGCCAAAGAACTAGGAGTAAAGACACTGGATATATGTTGTGACTCCAAGATAGTTGTCTGCTAGGTACGGGAGAAGTTTGTTACCAAAGGACCTCGGCTTGTTACTTATCTTAGAAAAGTAAAGGAGTTATTGGACAATTTGGAGCATTACAGCATAACACATATTCCAAGAGCAGAGAATCAGAAAGCAGACCGGTTGGCAAAATTAGCGAGTTCTGACAACCCTGAAGAAACTGAAATGGTCCCAATAGAGATATTGGAGTCACCGGGTTTTGACCTAATGGAAGTAGAACTAGCCTTGGAAATCGAGCCAGAGAGGGAGTCGTGGATGACACCAATCAAGAACTTCCTCAAAAACAGAATTTTACCATTGAAGAAAAGTGAAAGACGAGCTGTAACATGAAAGGCTGCAAGATACGTTTTACAGGACGACGTCCTTTATCGTTAAGGGTTTTCCATGCCCCTACTGAGGTGTATCGCACACGACGACATCAAACGTGTACTGCAAGAAGTACATGAAGGTGAGTGCGGAGATCACACTGGGGGCCAAACCTTAGCAAAGAAAGTACTACAGTATGGATATTTTTGGCCTACCGTGAGTAAAGACGCAGCTGATTATTCACGACGCTGCGACAAATGTCAAAGGTTCACCAAAATTCCCAGAGCACCCCCAACCCGCCTTAAGTCAATGGTAAGTCCATGGCCATTTGATATGTGGGGAATTGAAATTATTGGAGTGTTACCCATCGCCAAAGGAGGAGTAAAGTATGCGATTATCGCCGTGGATTATTTCACGAAGTGGGTAGAAGATGAACCCTCAACCACGATCACGGCAAGGAAGGTGATAAGTTTTGTGGTCAGAAACATTATTTGCCGATTTGGGATACCGAAGACCATCATAATTGATAATGGGACACAGTTCGACAGCGTCGAATTCAGAAACTTCTGTCAGAAATACAAGATTGATAAAAGGTATACCGCTGTGGCTCACCCACAAACAAATGGGCAGGTCGAGGCAATTAACAAAGTTATTAAATCTATTCTTAAGAAGCGGTTAGAACGAACCAAAGCCAAGTGGGTGGATGAGCTGCCACTAGCCTTGTGGGCCTATAGGACAACCTTTAAAACGGCAATTGGCCATACTCCCTTTTCACTCTCCTTTGGATCAGAGGCAGTAATCCCGGTGGAGCTTGAAGTCCTCTCTCATAGGTTGACATACTATGACCTGATGACGAATAGATCACTCCTCCTTGAGTCTCTTGACAAGATTGAAGAAAAAAGAGACGAAGCTAACCTGCATGCCTCAAGACATCGACACCAAGTAGCACGTTATTATGACTGAAAAGTCCGCTTCAGAACTTTCGAACCAGGGGACTTAGTGTCAAAATGAATCTTCGCGCCTTCAACCCAATTGGGTCCAAAGTGGGAAGGACTGTATGCCATCCAACGGAAACTTGATACAGGAGCCTTCAAGCTAACAACCGTGGATGGAGAGGAGATTCCCAAAGCCTGGAATGCTCAGCACTTGCGGCGATATCTCGGTTAAACATGTAGTCTTTTCCTTTTATTTTTGTAGACTATGTAAAAAGGAACGACTCGCCTTAAAAAGTCTGTTTATATGAATGAAGAATTATGAAGTGGATATAGACTACGACTTAGTTGATCCACTATAAAAATATCGTGTGTCAATTATTTTCCTGCAATATTTTTATCTCCAGTAATTGTTCCATCATGACTATGAAACGCAAAACATTAAACTAGCAAGAGCAAACAAGATGACCATTTGTGTAATAAGATAGAAGGAATGGGAAGACGACATTCTTAACTCTAACTCTCACGAATCGAGAAAGAGTATAAAGGACGGGAAGACGACGTCCATTGAGGCGTGAAGGTACACCCCGATAAGAGATCGCCTCAATAATACTCTAAACTGGTTATGAGACAGGAGAGTATAAAGATGCCAGAAGAATAAGCATCAACGACAACAGAAATTGGGCCCCGCCAGAGAGTTGGGTTCAATTGGATGTTGAATTTAATCAATCTTGCATAAGTCTTGGTTAATCAGTCTATCCAAGATTGATTGGGGGCATATACATACACATGTTCCCTTTGTCATGACTTTATTGTATAGCTATGATATGTTGTGCTGTTTATCTGCATTTTTAATTAAATAATAGATTCACAAATATTTGACATTGCAGGGAACAAACTACTTTATTCACAAGTACGTGAGTTTACACAGAAAGACTAAGCAAAAGATGCGAGGGTCGCACCCGCTACAACAACAACGAAATAGTAAAATATCAAAACAAAAGACAGAATGCGTTTTCACTTGGACTTCGGAGTAGACTTTGCCTTTTTGGCATCCTTGGGCTTTTCCTTCTCCTCTTTCTCAGTCTCAGTAAAAATGCGCTTCAGTTTCTTTTTCCCCGAAACAATGACACTGGGATCAATAGAAGATTTTTTAGCAAGTTCCTCAGTGATCGATCTAGTTGAAAGTTTAACGACTAACCTTGACTCAGGATGTACTATCACAAGAGGTTTAAGATTCTCAAGATTTGTCTCCTCAACTTTCAACTGCATGTGTTTATCCTGCTTGGCCTTTATCTCGGCCAAAGTCAGATCATCAACATTTCCTGTATCCCCCGTTATAGTAACATCGGGGTCTTCCTCATGCCCGTCATTATCACCGTCATCTTTCAAAGCAACTATTATTTCATCATCATGAGGAGTTTCAGTGCTGGGTAGTACGGTAGCCTTGTCAACAACCTCCTTTCTCTTGCCCTCGTCATCCTTCCTAGGATCTGCAACAACAACTTTATCCTGTTTCTCCTATGTGTCTTCAGCAGACTTTTTACCTGGAGATGTCTTTTGTGAATCATCGGCCCTTTCAACTGGCTTAGTACCTACAGAGTGAGAAGCAACCATTATTAACTCAGGAGAAAACATGGGGCCTTCAATAATCTGTCCGACAATATGGCCAAATATTGAAATAACTTTGATGAATTGAGGAGAAAAGGTAGAAATACCTTCAGCAGACTTCTCAACTTGAGCAGCAGTAACATCAAAGGTAGACTCGGTTATAGGAGATAAAAGAGAAACCTCAGGAATTCCTGGCGTTTCCGGGTCATATCCCTCAACTCCAATAACCTCAGCTGTAGCAGAAGAGGAGCCAAACTCGATGGTATTTTTTCCTTTGGTCTGACGCTTCTCCTCCTCCATGGCAGCAGCAATAAGTCTACGCCCTTCGGCCAAGTGTACTGATTCCTCACCTCTAAGGAATGTCTCCATAAGCTTATTTTCGTCAATTGAATCCACCTCGAGTTTTGCTTTCTCCCATTCGACCAACTGGTCCCATGCATATACAAGGAGAGTGGGATATTCCTTAAGCCAGGCAAGGTCTCGATAATGGATCACTTGAGCAAAGAATCCGACCATGTTTCACCACTCTCATCAATCTCCCTTTGGGCGTCTTTGAGCTGTTTGTTGACTTCTTCAACTTGCTGCAAAGCTGTATTTGCATTTCCTTCAGCAAGAACTGCCCTTGTTTCGGCCTCCAATGGCTTAGCCTCAAGATCTGCATTCTTTTTGGCTAAATCTGCTTTCTCTTGGGCAAGACGAGCATTTTTCAGATTTGGCATTCTCAGCCTTTTTCTTTAAATCTATCCGCTCCTAGCTGTGAGATTCAAGTTCGGAATGATAATGCTTTTGTAATTCTTCAAACTGTTTTTTTAGTTATCTGCATCGCGCTGCACAAGATCAAGCTTAGCCTGGGCATCTTCCAGATCTTTTTTCAGAGTTTTCGATGGCCCTCGCATCATACTCAGCAGCGTCGGCCATGGTTTTCATATCTGCCACTAGATCACTAATGATTTTAGAGAGGGTCTTTGCATACTTCTTCATTTCTTTATATTGTTCGTCCATGAAGTCTATGGTAGCCTTGACATCGTTGACCCAGTCAGATTTTACCGGTTGGAGTTTTGGGATAATGTGCATGTGTGGTGTTCGGGAAATTGCTGCCTCAGAACTTCTTGTCTATGGTGATTCTCGTCATCTAGAATGACCGGTCTTGTGGTAGTTATGTCGATAGTGCGACGAGATAGCTTCGTGATGGGTCGTTTCTTCCCGGCATCTTTCCCCGATTCTGGTTGTTTCCCTTTAGGATCAGAAACTCTTTGTGAACTATCATCTTGGGGATTCGTGCCCTTAGATGGAGCAGGGGGCTTGCCACTGTGCTTGTCTTTCTCATGATCTGATGAATGACTCTTGTGTTTCTCTGAGTCTCTGTGATGTGGGGATCGAGAACGGGAGGGTCGATAAGACCTTGTAAGTCGATCCCTCATGTCGTCTCTACCCCTACTCTCGTACCGGTCGTGTTTATCATCGGGACCTATTGGGGGCATGCTCGAACGAACATCTCGCATATGATATCTTTGTCTCCCCATTTGTCCTGCAGAAGAGAAATGAAAGAATATTAAGATCAATATTATCATAAGGCTCAAGTGCTGTGACATGCAGTGCTAGAGTGTCATGTGTATCCTAAGTGATGCTTCCCCCCAAACAGATCAGAGCCCGGATTGATAGTCTCCCCGGCCTTTCCAAGGGTGATCTCTTCCCCAGAAGTAAAAGTGAGAGGATTTGTTGGGAAATTCTCTGAAGAATAAAAAGTTTCAAGCAGAAGAAGGTCCTCCAAGCCCCGAAATGTAGATTCATTGGCTATGGGAGTGTATCCAAGAGGAATGACTGACGGCAACGCCTTTGGAGAAATTGGCCCCTCAGGAGTGGCCGCATTATCAGGAGTAATGTATTTGTCTCTGTCAGCGGCAGGTATATTCGCTAGTATGTCATCTTGAGTTGCTGAAGATGAAGGAGAAGGAATCTTTGGAGGCACCGGAGGATCCTTTGGGCAATCTCCATGCCCCGGTGAGGCTCAATTGGCCCTTCAACAGGAGGTATATACGCATAAGGTCCCTCGCCATGCCCTATGCTACGAGTTATAGCAACAAGACGATGCCTATGAAGATAGTCATCCACCGAACACTCTTTGATGGTTCTGGTCTCCGTTGAGTAGCCGATTCAAGCGATCGAATTGTATTGGTTGTTTTTCTTGCGGCGGATTAGGAACTGTAAGAAAAGACAAGTGGTGTTAGTATGTTTTCAAGGTCTGAAATGTAAAACATTGATGTCCTTACTTGATTTGAGCCACCTCCTGGCGCACCCCGGCTGCTGTCTAATGTAAAACCATTCAGGCTTTGGATCCCCAACATTGCTACTAAACGGAACGGTGATAATCTTTCTTTTTGGCACAGACTGGAAATATACAAAAGACGGAGTGTCATTGGTTCGATGTTTGAAGTTGTAAAAGAAACGAACATCTTCAAAAGTTAACTCTTCACCAAGAATTTCTCTATAGGCTATGTATAAGGTATACAAATAGGCGTAGGAATTGGGAAGAAGCTGCATGGGGGCAATCCTTAACTGTCTCAGGAAATCGACGATGAATGGTGGGAATGGAGGTATCGCTCCAACAAGACACATTAGTTTGGAAATAGCCGTATATCCTTCTGGTGGATTATGGGGACGATATGTTTTTTAGGGTAAAAGGGTATCTCCTTGAAGAATCCCGTGCTTGAGGCATATCCGTATTAGTCTATCGTTATCAATTGTCGACTCAACTGAATCTTTAGGCAATTCCAAGATAACTGCATCACTGAATTCGTTGGGAGCACGACTATCCCCTATCCCTTCTTCTTCCTCCTCACCGAGAGAGACATCACCTCCAGATGATGCATCACTACCATGAGTTCCCATCTCATAATCTGGGCCTTCGCTATTCCAACCTGAATCGGAAGTAGAAGATACATCTTCAACGACAGGGTTTTCAGCTGTCCCTATAGCTTCCCTTCTTTCTGCTAGTCTAGATGAGCGTCTCTTGGTCATATCTGATAAACTATCGAAGAGACAATAGCAAGGATTAAGGTAAAGTTGCCCGTATCCCCCATACATGTGTGTGAACTAAAGTGTATGAAGTAAGTGCAAGAAATACAAAGTAAATACATAAGAGCACGATGCAAAAGTTTGACGAAGTAGTAATGTGTTCAAGATAATATTGGAATTTCAGTCATGATGGCCCTATCCTAACTGTCCCTGAGTTGGAAAGTAATGCTTAAATCTTGGTTAGATTGGATTAAATTCATTTATGTTCCAAGTTAATTGGTCAATTCGGATCAGACATCCACAAAGAAAAGGGTTCGGGTCGGAGGTCAGTGTCTCATGTGATTCAAAGCAGAAATTTATGTCCTACAGTCAAATCTGTCCGGATGGGAAATTGGCACTTTGAGCAATCTGGCTCAGTTCAAATACCCATATGTCTTCCATGTCCATTTCTCTCACTCCGACCCGACCCGGTTGGATAAACCCAGTTCTTCTCCTTTTATTTGCTTTTCACTCCGACCCGATTCGGTCAGATGAATTCATTTTTCCTCCCTCTTGTGCCTCCCACTTCGAATCAATCCCATTCCTCTTTCTCTTCCTTTTTTCCAACTTCTCCATTTCCCCATCCGCATTGAAGCCATCTCCTTCGAAAGACTCATTCATTTTCGAGAAGTCCATCATAGCGAAGCACCCATGAACCAATATGCTCACCACCAGGGCGAATCTTCTCCGCAAACACCTCGAGGTGGCGGCGATACCGCCCACGACGATGGTGAGGTGATGGAAGGCACTGCATCAAGCTTGGTGTGACATTGAACTAAAATCACTCAGATTATTCCTAAAATTCAAGTTGGAATCAATTAAACTAGAGTTAAACGGAGTAATCGACTTACCTATGAGTCTGATTTGAAGGTTGAAAGGGGTTCTAGAAATTTGGGGATTAGGGTTTACGTTGGGTTGACAGAGCAAAAGGCGAAGTCAAATGAAAGGAGGAAGAGGGGTTTTGCAAATATATATGAAAATAAGGGGCTCTTCGTATTTCTTGTGCCCCCCCAGCGCTGAAAACCAATATGCTCAACATAGAGACCAAGCCCATGAATGACCACCTAGCCCGCTTATGCGATGGAATTTAAAACATGGCCCAGATCGGATAAAATTAATTCGATCTGAAGCACATCCGATGATGCCAATTCAGCGTGTGAAATAAATCCAAATAAGAGAAAAGTGTTTAAAGGTAAAGTATAGGAATTTACCAGAAAGAGCTACTTGGACTCCAAGTAAAGGTCTCAAAGTTACTTTGAACAATAAAAGCAATTTATGCATTCCACTGTGTATATATAGACAACAAGAGGTGCAACTCGATGAAACAACACATCTGTACAAGCGAATGAAAGCGACTATTTAGCGATTTAAATTCAAAGATCAATGGATTGACAATTTCTGTAAAGACCCGTAAATCCCCATCCTTTGAATCGACCGTAAACCACACAAGTCTGACCCAAAAGTTGGAAATCCACGAATACTTTAACATTGGGCATACAACACATTAAAACAAATAACATAAGACTTTTATAAACATCATAATAATGTTACATCAGAGTACAGGATATCAGAGTACATCAAGATAAATAATACAGCAGAAGATAAATTACAATAATCTACTACAATACACAGCGGAAGACCTTCTATGCTCTGGACACAGCTTTAAGCTTCGATCCAGAATCCTGCTCAAGAGATAAATATCTGCAAAAAGCTACTCGACTGCCCGTGTGTGAAAGAGGGCACCCAAGTTTGCAAGTGAAACAAACTACAGGTCAGTCATGAGATTGGTATGAGAAATATTTCTTAATCTATTTAATAATAAGGCTAATCATAGGTCCATGCCGCTAATGCAGAACGGGTTTACTCTATTGGATTGCCAGTGCATAAGTAAAGTAAATCGTCAAAACAACGCAATGCTTTTTAGAAAAATGAAACCATTATAAGACTCAAGTCCCATCACACAATGCAACGCAAACCGGAGGATAGAGTTTTACCTTATAATGGTCAAAAATGCTTGATAAGACAAAACGGAATTGATATTATTATAGTGTGTATATGTTTCAAAAACATTTCAATCATAATATCAATCATAGACGGCATAGCTACCATATACTATGTCGCCGTACTAGTTATACTATCAAAACCGCATGGGTCGTATTGGAAGTTGGATTTTCATCATGAACCAAGGCAAAAGATAGTCCTTACCGAATTCGAGACAATCTAGCCCATGTCTCAGGAACAGAACGCATCGTCCCTTAGATCATGCAGGGTCGGTCCATAAATATGTTAGTGGATTGGTAATGCCTGAACAATACGTTTCCCCGCCCTATGGGGCGTAAATAGAGCCAATAGGGACTCAAATAACCGAGGCGCCTCATTCCATCATCCACATAAGTAAAAATGTCAGGCCTTGTAAAAACTATGACACCACTTCTGGCTAGAAAGAAATGTATGTCCTCCCTACAGTCCTTACTCCCGTTTCTGGTTCATACCGGGGTGTGAGGCTCGCGAAGTAACGCTACACAAAGCTATGCTAATTAAAGCTGTGTTTTGATCATCAAGCACAAGGCTCTGCTTTTCAACAAAAGCTTTGATCCATGCATCTTGGCATGCCACATTGTCAATCCATACCATACCATTGATTTCTTCCAATATATAACCTCTAAGCTCGTACGTCTTAGAGAAGGGTGTTATGCAAGAGAATAAATTCTCCACCACCAATAGATATATATTTAGCAAAGATCAACGAATAACAGTATAAAGTAATACAACGTCAGGCATACAATCCATTTACATGTTCGTTCTGGGTCTGAACGAAACCGGAGGCACCTTATACCTCGCATATCCGAACGATCAACAATACGTCCGGACAACTACCACTGGAACCTTCTCAAGGCAGCAACTCCAATCAAAGGCATCAGTAGTCCTCATCCATTCGATGTGAAGATCGCCAGTCTTCAACCACTGTCTTCATCTTCGACTTTTAATCGTCGTAGTAATTATTC
This sequence comes from Allium sativum, assembly GCA_030737875.1. Lineage (NCBI taxonomy): Eukaryota > Viridiplantae > Streptophyta > Magnoliopsida > Asparagales > Amaryllidaceae > Allium > Allium sativum. The sequence continues at coordinate 616,034,943 of CM060926.1, forward strand.
AGAATGGGTTAAACCCGGTCTTTCCGAATAACTCGCGTATTTTATAATCAAAATCAAGTGCTATAAAACACATCATACGCTACATTCCAATTCAGAATATTCTTTTAATCAGATATTCACATTATTTGGAAAATGGTTCCCATTAATTTTATCAAAGATAAATTCTTTAATTTATTCTTTAATTCCCCTTTTAAAGATTCATTAAAACCCGAATTTGGTTTTAATATCCAAAATCATTACTTTATGATTATTCAGATTTAAGAAATAAATTTTATCTTTAACTGGGTTAAAGAACCAATGTCATTTAAAACACAGTCCACGATAAACCCAAAATTATCTTCCATAAAATATTAAATTGGAAAACTTTACTTTGGGGAATTTCCAATTAAACCTTTATAAAAGATTTAAAATTTCCAAATTATACTTTCACTGTTGATTGAGTTAAAGAACAAATGTCGTTAAAAACACAGTTCACAATAAACTCAACTCACATTTCCCTTTATCCCAATTATTAGATATAATTGAAAACTCAAATAATCTTAATTAAAAGATTTATTCTTTTCTTAAGGGGTTTTAAAACAAATGTCCTTTAAAACATCATTCACGACAAACCCAAGAATCCGATATATCTTATTTAATTCCAGTTAAATATCAATTAATTGAAAATCTTCGTTAAATCTTATTTTGAAGATTTATTCTAGTTAATAACTAGTACAATTCGATAAAAATATATATTTTATCTTTCCAAATATGGAATTTTTCATCCAAACTCTTTCCAAATCATTTATTATGATTTTACATAATTTTTTCATATTTTTAATAATTCTATTAAGGCCCGTACAGTCGATTTCCATGAATGGTCATCGAACTGCAGTTACAGCGACCTTTTCTAAAATTGATTTGGACATAATTCCAAATCCAACAGTTAGATTTCAAAACTCTTATATTCATTGGAAAGCTCTTTTCGATACGAACCCAACGGTTCCGGTTTTAGAAGAACCCGACGGTCGGATCTTCCATTACGCCAATTTGAAGTTAATGGTTGAAATTCGCGAACGGTCGCTGTGCGGCGCGTTCTATTCAGGCCATTATATAAATATATATAATATATCGTCGATTTCCATTTAAAAACGTGTTTATAAAATATTTATAAATCCGTTTAAAATGGTTATAACTTCATTTTCAATTTTAATTAAAAATTGAATATTCTATATCTTTATTATATTAAAATAATAATATTTTCAAAATATTATATTTTGAAATCACTTCCCTTTATATTCATTTTAAAATGAAATAAATCGATCGATCAACCTGTTCGGGTTAAAAATGGCGTTTCTACTTAACACGGCTTCACAATTTTAATCTCATTGAATATTATCTTTAATATTACTTAATTAAAAATGTTCTTTATTTTAAAATAAGTATTCTATATATTAAAATGTTATTTATATTAAATATGTTATTTATATTAAAAGAAATACTGAATCGAAATTCGACTCAATCAATTACCATATAATTTCAGTTATATGGATTTCATACATCGCTTGTATATATATAACAATAATGATACATAATCACTAAGCAATCCATTCACTAACAGAGTGAAATTTATAATTGTGTGAGCGTTAAAATAAATAAATAAATAACGCTCAACACAAACTGTCAATCCATCGATTGACATATAATTAAATATTGGGACTAGTGTATGTCATCCCATGATACCCGTGTGGGGTTTCAAACAACAGCAGTTCATCTAAATAGATTATTGGTTAATAAATTTAACCAATTTTTACTGTTTACATTATAAAGGAATATTTATAATTTACTTTCAACAAACTATATATTTAATGTAACATGGCATGGTCTATGACCTATTTATTTAACATGGACATCATCTAAATATATGGCCTTTTTAATGTAACACGACATTAATTTAAATATACGACATTTTTAAAATAAAATGACATAAATTACATTTTTAATTCTATGATAAATGTCATGATTCTAATATATTAATATTTTTAATCTACATGACATTTTTAAATAAAATGATATTTCTAATTCACTAACATATTGATAATAATGTTTTTGAATAAACAAAACATATAATGATTTTTCTTCTACTACATGTAAATGGTAATGTTTTGAATAAACAAAACATACAACTACAAATGATTCTTTTTAAACAAAGGTGCAAGGACCCGTAACTTCCCGTAAAAGAAAGAGCGGATTACCTTGAGGACAAGCCACATCGGAACGCAAACAGAAGAACATTTCATTGTTAATTACAATAATTCATCAGAATACAAGAATATACAGAGTATGAATTAATATTATACATCATAAATTATCAGAGATTTAAATACATTACTATAGCGGAAAATAATACAAAACAAAACTGGAAGTAATACACGGATACAGAGCTTTCCGAATATTGCTTCAGCTGTAAATCAGGATCCTGTGAATATAAATCTGTAAAATCAAAACTACTAGCTGCCCGTGTCAAAATAAGGGCACCCAGAGTTTAGGTTAAAACAATAAACTCCAAGTCAGTCATGTGACTGGTGTCAAAACTAAAACAGTTATTAATTTTTATTTTAAAATTAGGTAAATCAAGGGACCACGCCGTATAACACGGAACGGGTTTCCTCCCAAGAATACCAGTGTACATAACAAAACAGCGCAATGCTTTTTGGAAAATGAAGCTATTATAAGACCCAGGTCCCATCACACAATGCAACACAAGCCGGGGGATAGGCTTTTCCCTTATAATAGCCAAACATGCTTGGTACGTTAAAAACAAATCATTTGATACTATTATAAGTGCATAGTGTATAAAACAACTTCAAATATAAATGTATCAATCCTAGAGGGCATGGGTACCATATATCATGTCGCCATACTAGGCTCTACAATCAAAACTGCAAAGTCACGTATTTGGAAATTGGATTTTTGTTTGTGAACCGAGGCAAAAGATAATCCTCATCGATTTGAGACAATCTAGCCTACCATGTCTCAGGAACAACTGCAACTGCACCTTGGATCCTCAGGGCCGGTCCACCGATGTGGATTAAACTTAAACCCTGAACATGCGTTTCCCCGCCCTTTAGGGCGTAAATGAGCCAAATGACTCCATCTGCTCCACGCAGTCACCGATATATCTGAGGCGCCTCGCGATCCAACAACCACACAGGTGAAAATAATATAAATGTTAGGGCTGGTAGGTCACTGACACCACCTTAGCTAGAAAGAAACGCATGCCCTCCCTGACGTCCTCTCCCATTTCTGTTTCACAACCGGGGTGTGAGGCTCGCGAATCAACGTTACACAAAGCTATGCCACACAGGCGATGCTTTGATCATCAACCACAAGACTCTACTTTTCAATAGTAGCCTTGATCAATTGCCACTTACGCATGCCACACAGGCAATTCACTCCATGCGATTGATATCCATCAATATATAACCCCTGAGCTCGTACGTCTCAGAGAAGGGCGTTAAGCAAGAGAATAAATTCTCCGTCGCCAAACAGATATATATTTAATAGAAATCAATCACATAGAATAAAATCCAATGTCAGACACACAGTCCATTTACAAGTTCGTTTTGGGTCTGAACGAAACCGGAGGCACCTTGTACCTCGCATATCCATCGATCTCCAAGTACGTCTGGACGATCACCAACTGATTCCCTCCTTTTGGGTGTACAACCCAATCAAGATCATCAGTAATCACCCTAACGATGTGAAGACCTCTGGTCTTCGACCACCGTCTTCATCCTCGACCCATCGTCGAATCAGTTATTCAGAATGGGATAAACCCGGTCTTTCTGAATAACCCGCGTATATAATAAACAAGTGTTACACAAACACAACATACGCCTCATTCCAATTCAGAATATTCTTTTATTCAAATATTCTTATACTTTGGGAAAGGTTCCGATTAATTTTATCAAAGATAAATTCTTTAAATTTATTCTCTAATCTTCTTTTGAATATCAATTCAAATTAGTCGGGATTAGCGAACCACACCGAAGTAATCATTTATTTTATTTCCCAATCCCAACCTATTCATCCCATGAAGTAAAACTGGTCATACTTCATATCTAACACCACGGTGTTATCGGTAAATTCGATTACATTTTCACATTCAAATCTAATTAAAGATTTAACTATCGCCTCTGGTGATACTCCATTCTCGATTATTTCAATCTAATTAAAGATTCATTAAAACTCCACTTGGTTTTAATCTTCCCAATAATCACTATCAATGATTATTTAACTTGGGAAATCATATCCTATCTTTAACTGGGTTAAAGAACCAATGTCATTTAAAACACGGTTCACGATAAACCCAAAATCACATTCTATTCCATCAGCCTTTAACCGTAAATTAGCAAGTGAACAATTCCCTAAGTAATAACCCCGAAGGCCGAAACCAACATCAAATCAATACCCAAGAAACCATTCAACATAACTAATCTTCAGTTAGTTTTTTATTTTCTTAACTCCGTTGGATCTAAGAACAGTATTATTGAAGATACCGTTCACGACCACCCAAAAATCACATTCCATTAATTATCGGGTTAAAGAACAAGTGTTATTTAAAACACTGTTCACGATAAACCCAAAAATTAATTCAAATTCAATTCCAATTAAATACCATTTAATTGGTATACCTCATTAAATCTAAATAAAAAGATTTAATCTTTTCTCAATTGGGTTTAAGAACAGTGTTAATGAAGACACCATTCACGACAAATCCAAATCCCATTTGATATTAAATTCAAGGCTCTGAATAGAAAATATATCGGCTTATATTCAATATCAAATTCTACGACCAACAAATATCGCATTGGAAATAACGATATAAATATATCTTTCAAATTTCCATAACAATATCTGTATAATCACGAAATCCAACATCGAAATATTCCAAAGACAATTTCGATTCAAATCCATTTCCACTTTATATATTGGGAATTCTAGTTATTTTCAAAAACCATTTCAAATCCACTTTATTTATTTTAAAAATAAATGGGATTATAATTCTAGTTCAAAACTAGTTCATTTCGATAAAAATATATTTTTATCTTTTCAAATTTCGAATTTTTCATCCTAATTCTTTCCAAATCATTTCTTATGATTTGACACAAATTATTACTATTTTTAATAATTTTATCAAGGCCCATACAGTCGATTTCCATCAACGGCCATCGAACTGCACTTACAGCGACCTTTTCCAAATTTGATTTGGACATAATTTCAAATCCAACCGTTAGATTTCTAATTTCTAATATTCATTAGAAAGCTCTTTTTGATACGAACCCAACGGTTCCGGTTTTAGGAGAATCTGACGGTCGGATCTCCCGCAACGTCTATTCGAAGTCAATGGTCGAAATTCGCGAGCTGTCGCAGCGCGACGCGTTCTATTCAGGCCATTATATATATAATATATATTATACATATTTCGTCGATTTCCTTTTAAAACCTATTTTACAAATCGTTTTAAATTCGTTTTCAAAACGATTTCAATTTCCTATTCAATTTCTAATCAAAATTGAATATTCCATATCATCGATATATATATAAATGATAATATTTTCAAAACGTTATATTTTGAAATCAATTTATTTTCTATATTCATTTTAAAAACGAATATAATCGATATAAATATCGTTCGCGTCAAAATGGCCCAAATCTAATCCACACGGCTTTATATATTTCAATAACTTCGTTATTCTATTCAACAAATGAATATTTATTCTATTCAACACATGAATCTATATTTCTTCAACACATGAATATTCTCAACACATGAGTATCGTCAACACATGACTATTTTTATTATTTAATATATTTTATAGAATTGTGCTTTATATCATTTAATTCTTAATCGGACTCTAACCGTAAATTAGCAAGAGAACAATTCCCTAAGTATTAACCCCGAAGGACGAAACCAACATCAGATCAATACCCAGGAAACCATTCATCTTAACTGATTTCCAGTTAGTTTCTAATTTTATATATGGTAAAGATGTAAATTTTATTGTTAAAATATTTCGTTCAACACATGATAAGTTTCAACACATGAATATTCTCAACACATGAGTATTGTCAACACATGACTATTTGTTTATTCAACACATGAATATTTATTTTATTCAACACATGAACCTATATTTTATAATATTCTTTGTTTTCCCAATTAGAATGAGGCCCAAACAATTACCATATAATGTTAACTATATGGATTCCATACAACACATGTATATAACAGCAACGATAAATAATCAACCATCATCTAGAGTGCATCACACAACTACATAAGCATTACATATAACTAATTAACGCTTACACAGTCTGTCAATCAAACGATCGACATATTACTAAACAATTGGGATTAGTGTACGTCAAATATCATCCCAACACCCGTGTGGGGGTTTCAAATCAACAAACACAGATTTTTATTTGTGCAGTTGGGCGATGTGTAAAATTTATCATCCAAATCAATATCAGTCAAATCGGTGTACATAAACAAATCGTCCGATTTGTTTATAAATATTTATTTTATTTACATGTTAAAAATTATATTTTTTTAACTATAAATTTGTATTTTCATTCCACCTCACACAATCAATTTTCACAACACATCAATCAAACAAACAAGCCGTCCATGGTCTGTGGACGACGGGTGTCAGGTGCTGCTAAGCACCGTCTGCATCCTAGTAAATATTTCAACTGTAACACCCCACCTCCGCCAGGGTGTCTCTTGCAAGCACTCTGACTTTGGAGGGGCGTTTGAATCAGGTAAACATGCATAATGATATATCAAGGCAGAACAAGAACATATGTATATGCGTAAACAGAGTAAATAACATAGATAAAACAGCGGAAGATTTTAAACCATTTCAAAACAAGTCTGGTACAACATAATGTCAACTTTCCAAATAAACAAGTCTAGATAAAAACAACATCACTGAAAAGCTGGAATACATAAGTACTATCCCCAAAATAAGTGATAACCATAGCTAGCTTCATGCCAAGACCGTACATGAGCTAAAGTCCCACAAGCAAGCGATCAGAAATCCAAGCTAAGCTCCAGTATTCCCTCCCTGAGAACCTTGGGGGGGGGGGGGGGGAACGGAAGAAAAGAGGCGAAAGAAAACAGGTCAGTCAAAAAGACTGAGTAAGCCCTACTACAATCAATGTAAACTGATAAAGTTAACTGGCATGAGCAGCAGGGATGAACATAAGGATAACAACATACTAGCATGATGATTAACTAACAAGGTAGATAACGGTGTCATCGCATAATCAGGATTAAGGTTTTGCACCGCAGGTGTACTAGCAAACTAACATGACTTGAATAAACAAGTATTGATCCCTTGGCCCAAGCTTTGGCCCAATAACATGAAGTGACCCTCATACGAGGTCCAATAACATGAAGTGACCCTAACACAAGGTCCAACCAAACGGTCTAGTCGATCGGCTCCCTATAAGCCTAACTCGTCACGTGTTGGTGTCAATACGGCCCAAACATAATTGTAGTCGAACTGTGCCGGGTCCACCCTTCGGGTGTATCAAGCCCTAGGGTGTCAACCCCTAGACACCATAAACATGAGTGCACAGTCTCGATCTACTGGTACCCATGGGTGACTTCTCCAAATACGGACTACGTGCACGACCATAGTCCGTCCGGAACTACATCGGCGTACCACCCGGCCGTCGTTATTGGTCGCTTACCTCCAGCCCAGTAATCGTGCCCCCTCCCTAGCCTAGTCCCTAGGGTCTTAATGATACAAACTTGGGATTACTGCTGGAGTGGGCCCCCATTGCTAGGATTTTTCTAGTGGGTTAAGTACGGTTTAACCCTCTTGATAATCATGGATTAACTTGGTTAAGTGTAACGATGAGTTCACGACTTAACCCTGACTAATCCACCAAGCCCAAATTGGTTAAGTATTAAGTGGACCATGACTTAACCCTAATCACGAGGCATTAGTTAATTTAATGCGCCTTAACCTCTCACATTAGACCTTGTTGTGGTTACTAGTTAAGCCGGTCGGTTCCGGGTAGCTTTACACCACAACTTGGTCTAACCTCGGGTTCAAGGTACAACATGACCAACTTCTCACATTGGGTCCTATTGTTTGTAGCAACTAGTTAAGCCGGTCGGTTCCGGATAGGTTTACGCTACAAACTCAACCCAACCTCGAGTTGGTCACACTTATATTTTCTAAGTGTCATGTCCATCATGTTTCCAAAACACATTACAAGTTTTCAAGCAATTGGGTAGACCTAACTTAATAGGTAAATTCCCAATGGGTAGACCTAACTTAATAGGTAAATTCCCAAGCTTATGTTTTTATGTCTTTTAAGTTTACCCAACCCCAAACGCAATCCCATCGCTTACATATCGCAATAGCGCATAAAGGATAGAAAGAGGGAACTTGGCATAATCATGACATAAAGGTATTGAAGCCATAAGTTTAACATGGTGGCATATGAAATGTTCATATGTTCATACACTTGCATATTACATTTTTAGGCCTCAAAAGCATGCATAAAACCAAACTTGGCATATTGTTGATACATGGTGCTAAATGACATGTAGAAATGGCCATAAGTTCGCATTTAGCCTCACATGCAAGTTATCATAAGGGATATGATAACTTACATGTTGCCAAAATGCAACCTTTGGCATAAAGCTTGAAGCTTTATGTTCATAAACCCAAGATAAGCTTGCATAACATGATAGCATGAACAAAATGTTCAACCCAAACTTGCATAACCTAACTTGCATATCATAACATGGCAAACTTGCATAGCATAACATGGTAAACTTGCATATCATAACATGGCATACTTGCATAACATAACATGATAAACTTGCATATCATAACATGGCATACTTGCATAACATAACATGATAAACTTGCATATCATAACATGGCATACTTGCATAACATAACATGATAGACTTGCATAATACATCATAGTAAACTTGCATATCATGGCAAACTTGCATATCATACATTTAACTTTAGAGTTTAAGTATGAAAGTAGAATAGGGCTTACAATGCTTATGAGGACTCAAGTGAGTATAGCAAATATAAGAAAGCCCTTATGCAATCAAATAGACCCCAAAATGCAAGCTTTAATAGAAAAACCCTTAAGCCAAAGTGATCAAAACCCTTGCTTTATGATGCAAATATAGAAACTTGACTTGAATGCAAGCTAATGATGCTCATACAAGCTTGAAAACACTTGTATGCATGGAAAATCTCTCATAGAAATTGATTTAGGAATTTATGAAGAGAGTGGAGGCCATGAGAGGATTGATTTTGCCATAGTTTAGTTGTATGAATGAATAATGATGATTTAGGGTTAGGTTAGGGCCTTATTTATAGAGATTAGGACTAGTTTCAACCTTAGGATTAAACCCTAGTTCCAATCTCAGCCCTCAAAACCGAATCTGGCCCCCAAGCTCAACACAATCTCTAAATGGTGCACCAGGCTAAACAGCCCGGCTGGACCAAGTCGACAGCCAAGTCGACAGGGCTGTCGACTTGGGTCCAACCAAGTCGACTCCCAAGTCGACAGGGCTGTCGACTTGGGTGATCTGGCGGGATTTTTCCCGCCTGGCCCAATCTGTCCTAACTTTCAAATTCAAACTTGAATTTGAAATGTGTTTTTACTTTGAATTTTTCTGAAAACTTCATTGGGCCTTAATCGGGTCATACGGACTCCGATTTTCGAAAACTCGGACTCTATTTCGCGTATTTTTCCGAGACGAACGCAACGGCATAGCCCGTTTCCCTTGATTCAGATTTTAGAATTAAATTCTGCCTAGATTTACATCATTACAGGTTATTGAAAATACGGGTTGTTACATTCTCCCCTCCTTAAAGGATTTCGTCCCCGAAATCTTCAAGTTAGGAAGAACGTATCCTACCATCCAATCATCCATCTACTCAAAACATCATCCACGAGCAATCATTGTCCTTACAAGATTCTAAATATTGTATGAACATATGCAAAGGTGTGTGTATATGTACTTATCTAATGCAAATATCATCAATGCAAATTATGTTAGTGAAATGAATCCACATGTATGCAATTCCTAACATAATGTATAACATCTATATGTGTGCACATAACATACATCCATATGCAACATCCATGAGATAACACAAAAATTTTCATCCATGAATAAGCATAAACACTCATGCATATGCAATATGAGGAGTGTGTGAGCCGATCTAGTGCCTAACGTGTATAATGCATCCACGAGTAACCACTTGCAAACACTTTCAACCACTTGCAACCATCAAGCATAACATGTTTCAAACACATGTTTCATCCAAAGGGTTTCTACCTAAGGTTCTCATGACCAGATTAACACGATAAACTAGATAAACATGGATAGCAAAGAGAAAGATATGCTAACAAAGAAAAGAGATTGAGAGTGTACCCTCAAAAAGGAATGGATAAAGCCCACGCATCTTCTCCTCGGTTTCTCAAGTTGCGTCTTCTTCGGCTCTTCACCCCATTGAACCTTCACCAACTTGACCTCTCGATTCCTTAGCTTCTTGGTCTCCGTCCCCAAGATACGAATCGGAGCTCTCCTCAAGGTAGCCTCTTTCTCCACTTCCACATCTTTCAGAACACTTGGTTCAACAACCTCTGCTGATTCATGTAAACATTTCCGGAGATGCGAGACATGAAAAACATCGTGTACTCCGGCAAGCTTCTCGGGCAACTTCACTCTATAAGCCATCTGCCCGATCCTCTCTATAATAGGGAATGGTCCAACAAACCTCGGTGCTAACTTCCCAACGGCTCCAAATCGGACCACATTCCGCAAAGGAGAAACCTTCACGAAAACCATATCCCCAACATCAAACTCCAAATCAGTTCTTCGCTTATCAGCATAGGATTTCTGTCGGTCTTGGGCCGCTTTCATCCGTCTTCGAATCAACTCGACCTTCTCGGATGTATCTCTGATCATATCAGGCCCAAGTATAAGCTTATCTGTAGTCTCCCACCAACATGTAGGCGACTTGCACAGCCTCCCATATAAAGCTTCAAATGGTGCCATCCCTATGCTTGCCTGATAACTGTTATTATATGCAAACTCAACAAGAGGAAGATGGTCTTCCCAAATACCACCAAAATCCAGAATACAAAGCCTCAACAGATCCTCGAGTACCCTATTCGCCCTTTCGGTTTGACCGTCCGTCTGTGGGTGATAAGCCGTACTTAGATTCAACCTCGTGCCCATAGCTTCTTGCAAGCTATTCCAGAACTGACTTGTAAAGATTGGGTCACGGTCACTGACTATACTAGAAGGGACTCCATGTAGTCTCACAATCTCACGAAGATATACAGACGCTAGCCAAGATGCGGTCCTCTTGCTCTTCACCGGAATGAAATGAGCACTCTTCGTAAGTCTGTCCACAGTAACCCAAATGCTCGTATTCCCTTTCCTTGACCTTGGTAGCCCATCGATAAAATCCATGGAAATACTCTCCCACTTCCATAGTGGAACGTCTAGAGGATGCAATAGCCCACCGGGCTTCTTCGACTCGGCCTTAACTTGCTGGCAAATGATACATCTAGAGACAAACTCTGCCACATCCTTCTTCGTCCCAGGCCAAAAGAAAATGCGCTTCATATCTTTATGCATCTTATCTCCGTCCGGATGTATAGTCAACTTAGAGCGATGCGCTTCCTCCAGAACTTTTCTTACTAAATCTTCTACCATTGGAACACATAAGCTTCCGTCTCTCCTCAGCCAACCCTTGTCATCAATAGAATATCGAGCGAGATGACTAGACGCCTCTCCTCGAATCAGTTTATCCATAATCTCAACTACCTGAGGGTCTTCTCTCTGCGAAGCCCCAACTTGATCAAGAAGGGTAGGTCTGAGTTCCAGAGATGCTAAAGAACCGGTCATCGACTCAATTGCCAAAGAGAAATCAAAGGTTGCCACATACTCTAAATTCTTCATCTCAACGAATAGAGGACTCAGAGTCAACCTTTTTCTACTCAATGCATCAGCTACCACATTCCCCTTGCCAGGGGTATAAGCTATCTCAAAATCGTAGGACGCCAAGAATTCCATCCATCTTTGTTGCCTCAGATTCAGATCCTTCTGAGAAAAGAGATACTTCAATGACTTGTGATCGGTATAAAGCTCAAATCTTTCGCCCAGAAGATAATGGCGCCAAGCCTTGAGTGCATATACTATTGCTGCCAACTCTAAGTCATGAGTGGGATAATTCTTCTCATGCACTTTGAGTTGTCTACCGCCAAAGCATATCACTCTTCCTTCTTGCATCAGAACAGCTCCTAACCCCGTGCCACATGCATCGGTGTATACTGTAAATAACTTCCCTCCATCGGGCAAAGCTAGAACAGGTGCTGATGTGAGAGCTCTCTTGAGCTTCTGAAAAGCAAGCTCGCATTCTATGCTCCAAGCAAAAACTAAATTCTTCTTCGTCAATTTAGTAAGAGGAGCGGAAATCTTCGCGAAGTCCTTGATGAACTTCCGGTAAAATCCTGCAAGACATAGAAAACTTCTCACTTCGGTTGCATTCCTTGGAGTCTTCCAATCCTGAACTGCAACTACCTTAGCGGGATCCACCGCTAAGCCTTGCTTAGATACTATATGCCCAAGGAATCTAACTTCCTTTCTCCAAAAGTGACACTTGGAGAACTTGGCCTTCAACTGATGCGCTCTAAGCGTATCCATCACCTCCACGAGATGCCTTGCGTGCTCTTCCTCATCCTTAGAGAAGATCAGAATATCATCTATGAAGACCACGACAAACTTGTTCAAGAACTCCCTGAACACCCTACTCATCAAGTCCACGAAATATGCGGGTGCATTAGTCAAGCCGAACGGCATGACAAGCCATTCGAAGAATCCATCTGGAGTTCTGAACGCAGTCTTGTCTATACTATCCTCAGCTACCCTGAGCTGATGGAATCCAGTAGCAAGATCAAGCTGAGAGAAAACAGAAGCACCGACTAGCTGGTCAAAGAGATCATCAATCCTCGGTAACGGGTGTCTGTTCTTCTTAGTCAGCTTATTCAACTCTCGATAGTCAACACAAAGTCGGAGAGAACCATCTGCCTTGGTAGCAAATACCACAGGCGCTCCCCATTCAGATATACTTTGTCTAATGAAGTTCTTCTCAAGCAACTCCTTCACTTGCTTACTTAGCTCCCACCTTTCACGCGGAGCCATGTGCCGAACGGGCAAAGAAACCGGCTTTGCATTATCCACCAGATAAATGCGGAAATCAATCTCTCGCTTAGGGGGCAACCCCCTAACTTCCTCGAAAACATCCGGATACTCTCGAACCACTCTCACAGACTGAAGAGTCTCCATTGACGAGTCGAGTGATTCAAGATAGCACAACATGACGGGACCTCTCGGATTACAAGAAATTTCTAGGGTGTTTCCGAGGCTAGTCACGAGCCTCACAACCCTATGCTCACAATCAAGAATGGACCCATATCTGGACAACCAATCCATGCCCAATATCAATCCGTATCCCCTAAAACCAAGAACATAAGCACTGCACAAGAACTCTACACTCAGTATAGAGATCCTCAAATCCCCACATATCATAGACAAATGGGCGGAACCCCCAATAGGATTTGAGACACAGACGGGATCATCTACCAAGCTAGTACTAAGGTGCAAACTATCAACAAGATCAGATGAGATAAAGCTATGCGATGCACCAGAATCAAACAAGGTACGAACTGGAAAATCAGAAATATATACAAGGCTCTCAACAGAAATACTACCTCGATCGGGAACTGGAGCGGTACTGAGAGCATGAACTTGCCCTCCTGAAGGTCCAGCACGCTGAGTCTGACCCTGGCCTTGCCCTTGCTTCTTCGGGCAATCCTTACTGAAATGTCCAGTCTTACCGCAGAAAAAGCATTCACCATTCTTCCTTTTCCTCTTCTTACAATCCTTAATAAGATGCCCAACTGAACCGCAATAATGGCACTTCTCCTTGTTGTTCTTGCCCTTGTTGTTGTTCCCCTTGTTGCCTTGACTCTTGTTCTTGTTCTGATTGCCTTGACTGCTTTGACCACTTGGATTACCCTGATTTCCTTTTCCCTGGGAATCAGTCTTCTTGGCTTGAGTATCATTCATCTTGGTCTCTTTCTTGACATCTCCCTGAAGTAACGCCATATCAACCAAACTCTCAAACGTGGCCCCATGGGGAATATGTGACATAGCCAATCCCTGCAACGGGTCATTTAATCCTCTAGCAAAACGAAGGGCCTTCTTCTGAGGAGTATTCACCATATCCAAGCCAAAACGAGCTAACTGATTGAACTTGTTCACATATTCTTTGACAGACATATCTCCTTGTTTCAAAGTTATGAACCTTTCCATTTGCAGATTCTCCTCAGCAGAAGATAGAAACTTAAGCATGAACCTTGCCCTGAAATCGGCCCAAGTCTCAACAGGCCTAGTACCATTGGTGACTTCCTACCAATAAGCGGCTTCATCCTTCATAAGCCAAACCGCCAACAAGATCTTCCTCTGATCGTCTAACCCAAAGATAGCAAATAAATCCTCGGTCTCTTTCAACCAATTTCTGGCCTCTACAAAAGTCTCAGTGCCTTGAAAGTTCTTGCCACCCATTGCTTTGAAATCTTTGCAAGTCTTTGCGAAGTCAGCTTGAGGATGCTGAGGGGGAGGAGGAAGAGGAACCTCAGCGACAGGAGGAGGGGGAACATTAACTACTGGAGGAGGAGGAGGAGGAACATCTGCGGGGCCGGCTTCGGTCACCCTAGCCTCCAAAAGTCTCCTATACCAAACAGGTACGTGTACTCCCTCCGGAATAGCAAAGTTATCGGCCATACTGAAAACGAAGAAAAAGACAGATTCAGAATAGAGAAAAACGAAGGGATTTTGCTAATGGCTTTTTGGGGAATAGCCTTTAAAATAAACTAGACTTTTCTTTGGAAAATACTTTATACTTGGTTTTGAAAATAGTTTTCCAAAAGTTTTCTAAAAACCTTTTTGTTCCTTCTCGTAAACCATATGCTCTGATACCAAATGTAACACCCCACCTCCGCCAGGGTGTCTCTTGCAAGCACTCTGACTTTGGAGGGGCGTTTGAATCAGGTAAACATGCATAATGATATATCAAGGCAGAAAAAGAACATACGTATATGCGTAAACAGAGTAAATAACATAGATAAAACAACGGAAGATTTTAAACCATTTCAAAACAAGTCTGGTACAACATAATGTCAACTTTCCAAATAAACAAGTCTAGATAAATACAACATCACTGAAAAACTGGAATACATAAGTACTATCCCCAAAATAAGTGATAACCATAGCTAGCTTCATGCCAAGACCGTACATGAGCTAAAGTCCCACAAGCAAGCGATCAGAAATCCAAGCTAAGCTCTAGTATTCCCTCCCTGAGAACCTGGGGGGGGGGGAACGGAAGAAAAGAGGCGAAAGAAAACAGGTCAGTCAAAAAGACTGAGTAAGCCCTACTACAATCAATGTAAACTGATAAAGTTAACTGGCACGAGCAGCAGGGATGAACATAAGGATAACAACATACTAGCATGATGATTAACTAACAAGGTAGATAAAGGTGTCATCGCATAATCAGGATTAAGGTTTTGCACCACAGGTGTACTAGCAAACTAACATGACTTGAATAAACAAGTATTGATCCCTTGGCCCAAGCTTTGGCCCAATAACATGAAGTGACCCTCATACGAGGTCCAATAACATGAAGTGACCCTAACACAAGGTCCAACCAAACGGTCTAGTCGATCGGCTCCCTATAAGCCTAACTCGTCACGTGTTGGTGTCAATACGGCCCAAACATAATTGTAGTCGAACTGTGCCGGGTCCACCCTTCGGGTGTATCAAGCCCTAGGGTGTCAACCCCTAGACACCATAAACATGAGTGCACAGTCTCGATCTACTGGTACCCATGGGTGACTTCTCCAAATACGGACTACGTGCACGACCATAGTCCGTCCGGAACTACATCGGCGTACCACCCGGCCGTCGTTATTGGTCGCTTACCTCCAGCCCAGTAATCGTGCCCCCTCCCTAGCCTAGTCCCTAGGGTCTTAATGATACAAACTTAGGATTACTGCTGGAGTGGGCCCCATTGCTAGGATTTTTCTAGTGGGTTAAGTACGGTTTAACCCTCTTGATAATCATGGATTAACTTGGTTAAGTGTAACGATGAGTTCACGACTTAACCCTGACTAATCCACCAAGCCCAAATTGGTTAAGTATTAAGTGGACCATGACTTAACCCTAATCACGAGGCATTAGTTAATTTAATGTGCCTTAACCTCTCACATTAGACCTTGTTGTGGTTACTAGTTAAGCCGGTCGGTTCCGGGTAGCTTTACACCACAACTTGGTCTAACCTCGGGTTCAAGGTACAACATGACCAACTTCTCACATTGGGTCCTATTGTTTGTAGCAACTAGTTAAGCCGGTCGGTTCCGGGTAGGTTTACGCTACAAACTCAACCCAACCTCGAGTTGGTCACACTTATATTTTCTAAGTGTCATGTCCATCATGTTTCCAAAACACATTACAAGTTTTCAAGCAATTGGGTAGACCTAACTTAATAGGTAAATTCCCAAGCTTATGTTTTTATGTCTTTTAAGTTTACCCAACCCCAAACACAATCCCATCGCTTACATATCGCAATAGCGCATAAAGGATAGAAAGAGGGAACTTGGCATAATCATGACATAAAGGTATTGAAGCCACAAGTTTAACATGGTGGCATATGAAATGTTCATATGTTCATACACTTGCATATTACATTTTTAGGCCTCAAAAGCATGCATAAAACCAAACTTGGCATATTGGTGATACATGGTGCTAAATGACATGTAGAAATGGCCATAAGTTCGCATTTAGCCTCACATGCAAGTTATCATAAGGGATATGATAACTTACATGTTGCCAAAATGCAACCTTTGGCATAAAGCTTGAAGCTTTATGTTCATAAACCCAAGATAAGCTTGCATAACATGATAGCATGAACAAAATGTTCAACCCAAACTTGCATAACATAACTTGCATATCATAACATGGCAAACTTGCATAGCATAACATGGTAAACTTGCATATCATAACATGGCATACTTGCATAACATAACATGATAAACTTGCATATCATAACATGGCATACTTGCATAACATAACATGATAAACTTGCATATCATAACATGGCATACTTGCATAACATAACATGATAGACTTGCATAATACATCATAGTAAACTTGCATATCATGGCAAACTTGCATATCATACATTTAACTTAGAGTTTAAGTATGAAAGTAGAATAGGGCTTACAATGCTTATGAGGACTCAAGTGAGTAAAGCAAATATAAGAAAGCCCTTATGCAATCAAATAGACCCCAAAATGCAAGCTTTAATAGAAAAACCCTTAAGCCAAAGTGATCAAAACCCTTGCTTTATGATGCAAATATAGAAACTTGACTTGAATGCAAGCTAATGATGCTCATACAAGCTTGAAAACACTTGTATGCATGGAAAATCTCTCATAGAAATTGATTTAGGAATTTATGAAGAGAGTGGAGGCCATGAGAGGATTGATTTTGCCATAGTTTAGTTGTATGAATGAATAATGATGATTTAGGGTTAGGTTAGGGCCTTATTTATAGAGATTAGGACTAGTTTCAACCTTAGGATTAAACCCTAGTTCCAATCTCAGCCCTCAAAACCGAATCTGGTCCCCAAGCTCAACACAATCTCTAAATGGTGCACCAGGCTAAACAGCCCGGCTGGACCAAGTCGACAGCCAAGTCGACAGGGCTGTCGACTTGGGTCCAACCAAGTCGACTCCCAAGTCGACAGGGCTGTCGACTTGGGTGTTCTGGCGGGATTTTTCCCGCCTGGCCCAATCTGTCCTAACTTTCAAATTCAAACTTGAATTTGAAATCTGTTTTTACTTTGAATTTTTCTGAAAACTTCATTGGGCCTTAATCGGGTCATACGGACTCCGATTTTCGAAAACTCGGACTCTATTTCGCGTATTTTTCCGAGACGAACGCAACGGCATAGCCCGTTTCCCTTGATTCAGATTTTAGAATTAAATTCTGCCTCGATTTACATCATTACAGGTTATTGAAAATACGGGTTGTTACATCAACTAGAAACTAAAATAAAAGTGAGGAGTTCTCACCGAGAAGCCAATCAAACACCGCGACTCTTCATATGTAGGATATCTTCGCCGTGCTCGCCTTTTGTCACTTTTGTCTACCGTATCCACTACATATATAAAAATCGCATTTTATATTGTTGTCATGTATATAAAAATCACATTTTTATACTGCTACTATAAAGATAAAAATTCTATTTTTATACCGCTACATGTATCATAAAGATCACATTTTTCTTTTCACTATATAAAAATTATATTTTTGATTCACTTCTATAATATAAAAATCATATTTTTATAATCTCTACTATATACAAATCATATTTTTATTATCTCTATTATATGAAAATCATATTTTATTAATCTCTACTATATAAAAATCATTTTTTATCTTGCTATTCATAATAAAAATTATATTTTTATCACACTAACTTCATAGTAAAAATTATATTTCTATTTCAAAATCTTTCATATAAATGTCGTATTTTTATAACGCTACTTCACATTTAAAAATCAAATATTTTCGATAATAAAAATCTAATCTTTACTCTCTTGAACCCCATATAAAAATTTAATCTTTATAAAGCATTATTCTATATAAATAAAAATCAAACCTTTCTTTAAAAATTAAAAATCAAACCTTTCTTTAAAAATTAAAAATCAAACCTTTCTTTAAAAAAATTACTTCTTTATCGTATTAAAGATCATGTCTTTTTTTCCTAATACGTTAAATATGAAAAAAAAAGTAAATAAAAACTTACAGCTGAAATGAGGGGGTGTGGGATCGGAGTTGCTGAGATGGCGGCGGTGGAGCTCTGTCATGGCGGCGCTGGCGGGTTGGTGTGTTGGAGGTGGGCGGCAGGCGCGCGTGGAGGTTTTCAGGTGATTTTGGGGGAAGGGTTTTCACGTCGGAGAGGGAAGGAGGGAGGGGGCTGCGCGATGAGGTGGGGGCCAACCTGGGCGGCTGCGCGTTCATCGGAGTGGGCTCCGGTTGGTGGAGGTGCGCCTGGATATGGCGATGGCTGCCATCGATTTGTAGAGCGTGGGTTTTATTCATTTAGATCCGAAATCAGTGGGAGAGGGAGAGGGAGAGGGAAATTATAGAGGGGCTATATAATAATATATATATTATTTTATTATTTAGTATTTTCTTCTTTTTAAAAGTTGACTTTTCGTTCGACCACCAAACGAGACCCAACAACTGTCGTCCCTGGCTAATAACCCCTATTACGAACACAATGAGATATGTATCGTAAGCCAGTTCGCCTGTTTCAATTAGTTTTGATTTAAATTAAAATATAATTCAATGTATATTGAATTGAACATACATTTCAAATTACCGGGGCCACATACTGACTCTAAAAATTCCAGAAAAATATTTTTTAGCTTCGTATTGACGATACAGTCCTAACAAAACTAATTTCGTCGAATTCTAAGATCGTTTGAAAAATGGTCATTTTCTGGTCGATCGAAATTGACTGAAACTTTCAAAACACGTTTAACTTTGCCACGCTCACGTATTGATTCAGAAAATTATAAATTTTGGAACCTAGTAATAATTTGACATCTGGGATCCAACAGAAGTGGTTTCGTCGAAAACCGAGGTCATTTGCAAAATTTTCATTTTTAAGGCTTTATATATATTAAAATATATATATAAATTCCTCAGCGACTTTTCCGAATTTTAAACTAAACATATCTTTCAACCTCTAAAGTGAAATCTCAGTTTCTTACATCCGTTAGAAAGATACAATTAATCAGATTCAAATATTTCTTGTTCCGTCCAATTCCGACTTATATTGAATCCTGTACATTCATTTGAAATGAAATCGAATTTTCGAACTACCGCGTCATTTCATGCTCGTTATATAATTAAAATAAATTTATTCGTTTTAACTTTGTCGAAAATATATTTTTCATCATTATTATTTAAAATAATTCATTTTAAATATACAAAATTCAAAATTCGCTAAAATTGCCAAAATAAAAATTTTAAATTGGCTCTGATTTCCGGATTATTACAAAAGGTGACATTCATATATAAGATGTTATTTTCTTATGTTGACAATTCTAGTATGACATAACCAATAAAAATATAGTTTTCATTTTGACACAAATCTAATATGGCAAAAATGTATTTTATTTTCATACACATTTCATACTAAAATGTTATTTTGTCCAATGTAACATTTTATACTCCAAATGACATGTTTAATCTAATGTAATATTTTAATAATAAGAATGTTATTTTCCTTTATGTAACAATTTACAACAAAATATTTATTTACCTTTTGTTTACAAATCTAACATAATATGGAAATAAAATGTTTATTTTCATTTTGTATACAAAATCTAATGTACCTCTTCTTAACAAAAAAGTTATTTTAATCTTCCTCAACATATTGCTATTTTAATCTAATGACCCATTTTATAAAAAAAATGTTATTTTCTCCAATGCCGTATTTTATAAAAAAATGCTAC
Source organism: Allium sativum (assembly GCA_030737875.1). Lineage (NCBI taxonomy): Eukaryota > Viridiplantae > Streptophyta > Magnoliopsida > Asparagales > Amaryllidaceae > Allium > Allium sativum. Next base: position 616,055,649 of record CM060926.1, read on the forward strand.
TTTATTCTAATGCTTTGTTTATAACAAAAATGCTATTTTATTTAATGCTTTGTTTGCATCTAAAATTGCAAACAAAAATGCAACCTTTATTTCCACCTTTTATTTGCATCAAAGAATGCAAATAAAAATGCATCTTTTTATTGCAATATTTTATTTGCATCAAAGAATGCAAATAAAATATAACTTTCATTTTAATGTTTATTTGCATCAAAGAATGCAAATAAAAATATAACTTTTAAATTCAAAGTTTTATTTGCATCAAAAAATCCAAATAAAAATATAACATTTAAATTCAAAGTTTTATTTGCATCAAAGAATGCAAATAAAAATAAAAGTTTTAATTTCAAATTTTATTTGCATCAAAGAATGCAAATAAAAGTATTATTTCATGTTTTATTTCTGCATCTAAAATTCAAACAAAAAGGCAATCTTTTCTACCGTGTTTATTTGCATCTAAATATGCAAATAAAATGTAAATCCTTTTCTTCGAATGTTTATTTGCATCTAAATATGCAAATAAAATGTAATCTTTTGCTTTGATGTTTATTTGCAACTAAATATGAAAATAAAAATGAAATTTTTTTCTTTGATGTTCATTTAACATAACATATTCTCTAACAAAAATGATGTTTAATTAACATGACATATTCTCTAACAAAAATGATGTTTAATTAACATGACATATTTATATTAACATATGTTTTCTAAGTATTCCAATGACACATAAAAGAAATTTTTTACTTGTATACAATTTTCTACGTATTAAAATAAAAAGATAATTTTTTACTTACTTGACATGTTCACATTCCTAATTTCGAAATAAAAAGATAATTTTCTATTTACTAGACATGTTTAACAATTCTAACGTCAGAATAAAAGAAGTATTTTATTTGACAATTCCTATTTTTAAATAAAAGGGACTTTTATTTATGTAACACATCTAGAAATTTTATGATTAATAGGTTTGCAATAAAAAGGGAATCTTTTTATTGTATAACAGATCTAACAATTATAAGAATAAACAATTCCCATTCAATCCAATCTCATCCAACGAATCAATACAAACAGAATTAATCAATTCTAATCTCTCATCACATGCAAACTGAATTTTTTTAGCAGCGTATACATAAATAAATTTCTCTACGCAGTAATAATTAATTTTTAATTTTTAAAAAGAAAGGAAATCTCACATTGGTTTTTATCTGAATTTCCAATGTGCTTTGTTTCATCTTTAGTCAGTTCTGCTGCGTAGATCTTGTCGAGACGATTGTAACGCAACTGAAATTTCTGAATTTCGATTTCATACGAAGAAGTTATGATCATTTTTCATTTAATTACATAATTAAATAATCAAGTATTAATTAATTACATTACAAATCACTTCCTTCACGTTCAAACTCCAGGACACTGAAACCTATCGGCTCCATCTATTCCATGCCTGCGCACGTCAGCACAGGCGACTGGAGCATCATCAACCACCGACGGTCGACGCGCCAGAACGCCTTCTACCTGCGCCAACGACGGTGGCGCGTTCGAACGCCTCCCCTGCTCTGAAATTGACAGCGAGCATGGCGTGTTCGAGCTGCAAATTCCCTCAATCCACCTTACTTTAATCGATCTTAACCGTTAGACCTATTGGATCTTACTGAGACGAAGAGTTTTGACATTGGAAGCTCTTGGCAATGGTACGTGGATAAGAAGAAAAGGGGGAAGATGTTTCGAAGCTTCCTGGCCATTGTTTCTGTCGATGGCGGCTGTGTATGTTTAGTATTAGGGTTTCGTATTAGGTCGTATACCGTAGTATTTATACCGTATTTTATATTATATTTAATTATTTAATTAACAAAAGAAGCCCGTTACACATAATAACTGCAAATCCAACACAACGAGTGTCGCCCCTCAGCTAATAACCCCCGTCCTGGACACAATGGAATATGTTTCATAACCCAATTCGGCTGTTACGATATGTTTTTCTTTAAATTACAATGTAAATTATTTAATTATTTAATTTGATCGTACATTTTAATTTACTAGGGTCACATACGGGCTCTAAAAGTTCCAGAAAAATTATTTCTAGCTATGTTTTGACAATACGGTCCTAACAACACTAATTTCGTCGAATTCTGAGACCGTTCGAAAAATGACCATTTTTTAGTCGATTAGATTTGACTGAAACTGACAAAACACGTTTTCTTTTTCCATGCTCACATATTAATTCTAAAAATTATGAAAATTGAAACCCAACAATAATTTGACATTCCGGTTCGAACAAAAGTGGTTTCGTCGAAAATGGAGGTCGTTTGCAAAATGGCTATTTTTAAGGGCTATATTTTATAATAAAAAATATATAAATTATACAGCGACTTTTCTAAATTTTAAACTGGACATAACTTATAATTTATAAAGTGAAATTTTATTTTTTCACATTCGTTAGAAAGATATTATTAAACAGATTTAAATATTTCTGGTTTTACCGAAATCCGATTTATTTTGAATCATGTACATTCAGTTAAAGTTTAAAAATCAAAATTTCAAAGTGCAGCGCTATTTCTAACTCCTTTTGTAATTAAATTATATTTATTGGTTTTAACTTCAATTAAAATAAATTTTTAGTCATTATTATTTAAAATAAATTATTTTAAATACTCTAAATTCATTAAAATTTCTAAAATAAAAATTTTAAATTGTCCCCAAAATTCCGGGTTGTTACAATCACTCCACTTAAAATCTTTTCGTCTTCGAAAAGGAACGAAGCTAAAAGTTGTTTAATTAACCAACTCAACTTTAAAAAATTTCATTTCTTTATTAATTTGAATAATATCATTAGTTAATTAACTTTTCAAATATATATAACTTTTATATAATCAAAAATCATATTTTCTAAAATCAGATTATATATATAATCACAAATATGTTAATTATAATCTAGTTACTCTCAACTCATTCTAAGGCATTACTAACCCCATCTCTAATGAGTTTTCTCATTCTAGGATAATACTGATCCTATCTCTAATGAGTATTCTTATTGGATATTACTAATCCAATCTCTGATGAGTCTTTTGTTCAGATCTAACTAGTTGTACCCCAAAGATTTGAGCTAACCTCGCTCTGATACTAGCTGTAAAGACCCGTAAATCCCTGTCCTTTGAATCGACCATAAAGCACACAAGTCTGACCCAAAAGATGGAAATCCACGAATACTTTAACTTTGGGCATACAACACATTAAAACAAATAACAGAAGACTTTTATAAACATCATAATAATGTTACATCAGAGTATAGGATATCAGAGTACATTGAGATAAATAATACAGCGGTAGATAAATTACAATAATCCACTACAATACACAGTGGAAGACCTTCTATGCTCTGGACACAGCTTTAAGCTTCGATCCAGAATCCTGCTCAAGAGATAAATATCTGTAAAAAGCTACTTGACAACCCGTGTGGGAAAGAGGGCACCCGAGTTTGCAAGTGAAACAAACTACAGGTCAGTCATGAGACTGGTATGAGAAATCTTTCTTAACCTATTTAATAATAGGGCTAATCACAGGTCCACGCCGCTAACGCGGAACGGGTTTACTCCATTAGATAGCCAGTGCATAAGTAAAGTAAATCGTCAAAACAACGCAATGCTTTTTAGAAAAATGAAACCATTATAAGACTCTAGTCCCATCACAGAATGCAACGCAAACCGGAGGATAGAGTTTGACTTATAATGGTCAAAAATGCTTGATACGACAAAACAGATTTGATACTATTATAGTGTGTATATGTTTCAAAGACCTTTCAATCATAATATCAATCATAGATGGCATAGCTACCATATACTATGTTGTTGTACTAGTTATACAATCAAAACCACATGGGTCGTATTGCAAGTTAGATTTCCATCATGAGCCAAGGAAAAAGATAGTCCTTACCGAATTCGAGACAATCTAGCCCATGTCTCAGGAACAGAACGCATCGTCCCTTGGATCATGCAGGGCCGGTCCACAAATATGTTAGTGGATTGGTAACAGAGCCAAAACAATGAACAAAAGGAAGTGCAAAAATCTCAGTAGAATTGGATCGGATCGGTGTATACCGACCCGTACCCTTCACTTACACTTCCGACCCGATCCGAACTCAGATGACAGAAGCTGTAACGAACGTGACCCACGACTCCCTGAAGACTCGGAGCGGTTGCGCACCCACTCACCCACGTTCACGCACTAACCTGATGTGTTGTCACCATCATATTCTATCCGAACCCGACTTCTATGGGATGGGGGCCACGTGTACTCAAACCGGAGCCGCTTCAGAGGCATTTTCCACCTATAAATAGACCACCAATGGTCATTTGAAAAGATCTTTTGGCATTTTCAGAGTTGAAACCCCTTTGAGAACCAAATTCCATCACCATTTTCATATTGCAATCATCTTATAAAGTACATTTTAGAGAAGATTGGGTGAATCTATGTATGATATGAGTGAAAGTGAGTAAGAATCATTGTTGTATCTACATTCAAGTCATCAATACAAAGAGTAGAAAGTGGACTAGACTATTTAACGCCGAACCACTATAAATTGTGCGTTTTCTTCATTTTTTGTTTCATTTCATCAGAAATTGTTCCTAGTTTGGGTTTTTAATATTATTTTTGGATCTAACAGTATCAATCATCAACGGCATAGTCCCCCATCCTACTATGTCGCTATATAGGTTTACAACTAAAACCGAAAAGTCGCGTATTGGAAGATGGATTTCCATCTATCAGTCGAGGCAAGGGATCTTCCTCACTGATCCGAGACAATCTTGCAAATGCCTCAGGACTCGAACGCTGGCGAGTCCTTGGATCTTCAGGGCCGGTTCTCACATACTTTTAAGGATTGGTTATTCCTGAACACACGTTTCCCGGTCCCATCAGACCTATCTTTGAGCCCAGAGAGACTCAATATCCGAGGCGCCTCGCAATCCATCATCCACATAAGTAAAAATGTCTGGGCTTCGTACCATGACACCACTTCCGGCTAGGAAGAAACATCGTGCACTCCCTGTAGTCACTATCCCGTTTTTGACTCATACCGAGATGTGAGGCTCGCGAATTAACGCTATACACAAAGCTATGCTACTTAAAGTCATGCTTTGATCATCAACCACAAGACTCTGGTTTTCAACAAAAGTCTTGATCATTTGCATCTTAGCAAGCCACATTGACAATTCACGCCATACAACTGATGTCTATCAATATATAACCTCTAAGCTCGTACGTCTCAGAGAAGGGTGTTAAGCAAGAGAATAAATTCTCCATCACCAAACAAATATTTATTTAATAGAAATCAACCAACACAGAATGAAATCCAATGTCAGACACATCCATTTACAAGTCCGTTTTGGGTCTGACCGAAAACGGGGCTCCTTATTCCTCGTCCCATATGTCTAATACAAGAGAGAGGTCCTCGCATATCCAGTCGATCTCCAAGTACGTATGGACGATCAACGCTTATTACTTTATCTTGGGCGTACTGCACAATCAAGGCATCGGTAATCATCCAAACGATGTGAAGATCTCCGGTCTTCAACCACCATCTTCATCGTTGACTTTTAGTCGCTGTATCAGTTATTCAGAATGGGATAAACTCGGTCTTTTCGAATAACTCGCGTATTTTATAGTCAACAATCAAGTTCTATAAAAACACATCATGCGCCTCATTCCAATCTAGAATATTCTTTTATTCAAGTATTCACGTCTTTAGGGAAAAATCCCCTTTAATTTTATCAAAGATAAATTCTTTTAAACTTACTCTTTAATCTTCCTTTGGATATCAATTTCAAAAGCTTTTATTTTATCCTTTAACAATTCTAAATCAAATTAAGGTTTATAACACTAGTCGGGATTATCGAGCCTTACCGAAGTAATTATTTATTATTTTATTTTTCCAATCCCAACCTATTAATCCCATGGAGAAAAACTGGTAGTAGTCCATATCTAACACCCAGTGTGTTATTGGTAAAATTAATTACGTCTTCACGTTTCAATTCTAATTAAAGATTTAACTATCGAATGGAGTAAAACTAGTGGTACTCCATTCTCGAACATTTCTTGAATTCGGTAAATTTAATTACCTCATTCACATTCCAATCTAATTAATGATTGATTAAAAACTCCGACTTGGTTTTAATCTCAAAAATCATTACTTTATGATATTCAACTTTAAGAAATTAATCTTGTCTTTAACTAGGTTAAAGAACCAATATTATTAAAAACACAGTTCACAATAAACCCAAATTAACCTCCAGTAAATATGGAATCTTCGTGGAAAACAGATCAATATATAATTGATATAAATTTCGGCGTTAGACTAATAATATAAATGGAACAACAACAAAGCCTTTTAAATTTCATATATAGTAACGGTCTTATTTTACAGAAGTTCATCTCGATTATTACCAAATCGAATTCTATTCAATTCCAATTTAATATATTAAATTGGAAAACTTTACTTTGGAAATTTTAAATAAATCTATATTAAAAAAATTATAAATTCCAAATCATATCTTCACTGTTAATTGGGTTTTAAGAACAAATGTTATTTAAAACAGCGTTCACAATGAACCCAAGATCATCTTCTATTTAATTGCAATTTATAATTATAAATTGGAAAACTTCATTTATCTTAGTTAAAAGATTTATTCCTTTCTCAACTGGGTTTAAGAAAAGTGTTATTTAAGACACCATTCATGACAAACCCAAAATCCAATTTGATATTAAATACAAGCCTCTGAATAGAAATTATGTCGACTTATTGGGAATAACGATATATGAATCTTCTAAATTACTCAACAATATTCGTACATCAGACTAATATCATATTCTGCAACAAATGGATATCGTATTGGGAATAACGATATTTGAATCTTCTAAATTCCTCAACAATATTCGTACAATCACGGAATTCAATATCGAAATATTCTGAAGATTATTTCCATTTAATTCATCCATTGGAAAATTCTGGTTATATTAAAACCGTATAATTTCTTTCAGATCTTTACTCAAATCGGTAAATAACTTATTCAAATAAAAATATATTTTATCTTTACAAACGTGGAATATTTCATCCGAACTCTTTCCAAATCTTTTATTATGTATTTACATAATTTATTCATATTTTTAATAATTTTATTAAGGCCCTTACAGTCGATTTCCATATACGGCCATCGAACTGCATTTACAGTGACCTTTTCCAAAACTAATTTTGACATATTTTAAAATCTAATCGTTAGATTTCAAATCTCTTATTATCATTGGAACACTCTTTTCGATACGAACTCAACGGTTCCGGTTATAGGAGAATCCGACAGTCGGATCTCCCGTTACGTCAATTCAAAGTCAATGGTCGAAATTCGCGAACAATCGCGGTGCATTCTATTCATGCCATATATATATATATTATCTCATCGATTTCTATTCAAATCGTATTTTATAAATCGTTTATAAATTCATTCCAAAAACGATTAAAACTTCCATTTCAATTTTAAATCAAAACTGAATATTCCATATCATTATAATATTAAAATGACAATATTTTCAAAATATCAGATTTTGAAATCAAATCTTTTCGATATTCATTATAAAATGAATAAAATCGACATAAAATTCCATTCAAGTTAAAAAAGAGTATATCTACATAACTCGGCTTCATATGTCAATATTTTCGTGTCCATCCAAAATCGGACATCAAAATCATATTTTAATTCTTCAACTGAATATTATTTTAAAATATTCGTTATTTCTGAATTGGAATCAGACTCAATCAGCTACCATAAAATTTTATTTATATGGATTACATACATTGCATGTATTCAAAAATAGTGATGAACAAGTATTAAAAATTCAATTCACATCCAGAGTGCAATTTACTACTGTATAAGCATTAAATAGTCAAATAATGCTTATCACAGTCTGCCAATGAATCGGTTGACATACAATTAAATCCAAGGGAGATGTGAATTAATTATTATCCCCAGACCCGTGTGGGGTTTTCAACCATCAACAGTAACTGGGCGATGTGTAAAATTGTCGCCCCAATACCTGGGTGGGGTTTACATCACAGTCCATGTGAATTTGTATAATATTTTCATAGTTTAATAATGATAACATTAAAATTTTAAACAACCATCAACCACGAAACAATTATTGCAGTCATAGGCAATCAATATAAATTCAGTTATAAAAATAAACAACTGTACAAAATTTAGAGTGAGAGAATTCTCACATTGGTTTCCTGAAGGATTTCTGTTTTTAAACTAAATTAAACAGACATTTAAGTTAGCTAAAAATTTCAACTTGCTCCATTTCCATTCTGGTCAGTCCCAGTTGTAGTACTCGCTGATACGAGCGTAACCCAACTGAAATCGTCGGATTTCGATTTCGTACGAAAAAGATATGCCATTTTAAATATTAATTACATTAATAAACAATTAAAAATGTAATTAATTTAATTACGTTCCCATTAATCATCTTTAACTCTCGTAACCCCTTCAGGAAAACCGAACCCATCGCTCTGCTTCCCTCTCTCCTCATCGCACCTCCCGTGCTCGACCTGACCGTGATCGGCCAACCCCAAATTCAAGCCCTTTACATCGCCTACCACCACCATGAGCCACTCGCCGTTCGGTGGTCCCTACGGCCAAAAAAACGCGCTCGACTGCGACTTCTTTGAGCTGCGAGTTCCCCTAAGATATTTCACCAAACCTCATCAAGTTGGTATGGATTTGAAGAGAGCAAAGAGTACTACAATCTTCCTTCTATAGCTTTCTCGAATCAGTTTGTGGATTTGGAGATTAAAGGATTTTAATTTTGGACGATTTCGGCCGTGAATCGCATGGAGGCACCGCTGGGAAGAAGCGTTGACCACAGGCTTTGTTTTTAGAGTTTGACCAATTGTTTTAGGGGTATTTATACTATATATATTGTTATTTAATTCATATTTCACTCGTTTAACACTCCGAACTCCAAATCAAACGCAACGATTGTCGCCCCTAGCCAAGTACCCCCATTTCGGACACAATGGGATATGTTTCATAAGCCAATTCGACTATTTTGATCAGTTTTTATCAAAATTAAAATATAAATAATAGTCAATATTAAATTTGAACATACATTTTAATTTACCGGGGCTACATACTAACTCCAAAAGTTATGAATTTTTAAATCTCGCTATGGTTTGACGATACAGTCCTAACAAAATTAATTCCATCGAATTTGGTAGTCGTTTGAAAAATGACCTTTTATTAACTTGTTTAAAGTGAAAATTAGGCATACATCCCCCACTAAGTTTTCATGTAAACCCGCCCCTTGTTTTTGAAATTCCGCCTTTTTCTATTTTTGGCCCAAAAATTTGGCACTGGCATATTATTTTTTTTCTTCTAAATTCTGGAAATATTTTGGGAAATCTATGCAAGTAACAAAAAAAGGTTGCATGCATGTATGCAACTATTACCCATAGTCGCATACATTTGTGCAACTGTTGCATAAATTTTTTTGGCGTGAAAATCTGAACCGAAACTTGCATACATGTGTGCAAATGTTTGAGAAATTTGCACGCATGTATTTGCATGAAGAAATTTTAAGTGAAATTTAGCCTGAGAATTGTTGCACACTTTTATGCAAGATTTATGCAATACGTGCGCATATGTATGCAAGTACATCCACATTGTTTTAAACCAAAATAAAATAAAGAGTAAGAAAATAAAAATAAGTAGCCAACCTATTCTTTATTACGCTAAACCTACCCGTAGCATACATCTTTTTCTTTCACTTGGGTTCAATTTGGTATCCCAGCTTCACGATGAAGGAAGACAACAAATTAATGGAGCCCCCCTAAACCATCAAACATCGCAGAACTATTCTTCCTCGAGCCGTAAACAAAAGTTCCCTCGTCTTTTATAAATTCGCAATCTCTCCCTTCTATTCTATTTTTTTCAATAAAAACAATAGGAAGCCGATTCTTTCTTCAATTCAAAACCCGAAATGATTCAAGCCATCGCCTCTATATTTTCCCCATTTCTACAAACCAACGAAACCATCCCTAAGCTGTTCATTCATTCGTTCTATTTCCAGTCGCCAAAAACAAATCATCCGACAAAAAGAAAAAAGAAAAGGGGATCAAAAACAAAATCGCGATTAAAGACCGTTCTGATTTTTGAATCTCGAAAGATTGCTAGAGGCGTTCGTGACATAAGGGGTTTCACCACTCACGATTTGATCTTTGCCTAGGCTCGAACTATTCAACGAGCGGTTGCACAATAGGGTTTCTAGGTGGCGATAGGGCGGAGTGAAGGTGGCGTTGCATTTGGGATGAAGAGCGCGATGGTTTCAGAAGGGCTAACGCTAGGGTTGGAGCGATGGCCTCTAAGCTATGTACGGTTGTTTGTGTTGAGAAGGCATAGGTGAGGGGTGCTGCGTTTTGCAGAGGAGGGCTGATCTAGTTTTGTTGCAACAAATGGTGGATTTTAGTGGTTGAACTAAGCAACTAAATATGCCTTCATTCATGCAACTTTAACCAACAATATCACTTCAGGTTGGAACAATGGTGAGGCAGTGACTTTGGTCGGGTAAAGAACGGTAGTGTAGAGTAAGGCACAATTGGTCGTCGAATTTGATGAGGAGAGTGGTGCTATGAAGTGGGAGGTGCTGACATGGTTGTTGGAGTGGAAAAATAGGGTCCATTGTGGCTGCGGGGTGCTCAGACTGTGAGGGAGGAAGCAAGGCCGAGGGAGGAAGGGCTGCGAGGGGCTAAAGGATTGGGACTTGAGGATGGGGCTTGAAGTGTAGAATCTGGAGTTGTAACGATCAATGGACACAAAGTAGACTGAAATTCTTGTGTAACACCCTGAATTTTTGAATAATCGAATCAATTAAACTAAATAATAATTAATCTCAGATGTGAGAATTAAGGGAAACGGGTTGCGCCATTGTGTTCGTCTCAGAATTCTAGTTGAGATAGAGTCCGAGTTTGCGTAAATTGGATTCCGTATGAAAAGGATATCTTTAAATTAAATATTGCAGCAAAACATGAAGAAAAAAAAAGAATGAGAAAAGAATAATGTTTAGCACTGTTCTAAGGTTTGTAAGCAAAAGACTTAGTAGCTCATTTGGTTGGAACACGTGACTTGATTACAAGGGGTACAGAGTTCGATCCCTGCCAGCGCCATATTTTTATTTTAGGGGAATGGCTTAAAATGGCTTAGTATGAACACAGTTCAAAAAGTGGTTTAGTGTGAAAATGGGTAATTGGGAAGATAGATAAAAAGAAAATATATATATATATATATATATATATAGAAAATATAGTTATGGCATAATTAAAACGGAATAATTTACATATGGAATTTGTCATAAATAAGAAATATGTAAATTATAGAAAAAATGAGCATTTAATACACTGTGCTGAGTCATTAGGGCTGATGTGTCACCCTATCTTGTTTGGATGGTTCAGGTTGCTTCTAGGTTGATCGGATGGCCTAAATTAATCCTAAACTCTATCAAAATTAGATTCATGGCCTCCATGCCGTCACCTAGCAACTCAGCATAGCCGCCACCAATTAGAGAGGAAGAAAGCTAGTCTAAATCAATCCTTTTCAACTTTAACAACGAATCTTCTTCAAGGGAAAGCTATTACAACTTCAGAACTCAGAATTCAGAATTCAAGACCTTTTCTGAACTGTGAGTTCGGTAATTTTAATAAAATAATTAGCAAATTAATTGGATTGAGTTATGATGTAGACTATTTGGATATGATGTGAATTATTGACCGCAAGTTATTATTCATGTAGTAAAATTGTGATGTTTATGTTGTAAATTCTATGATGCTATCTTGTAAAGTTGTGATCATCGATGTTGTAATTTTATGATTGGCTTATGTATAATCGAATCACCATGTTGTTCATATGCTAGTTTGGGTATGTTGATTCATATGATAAATCATAAGTATGTATGCAAGTTTAGATTTTTATTAAGACATGAATCATATGCAAGTTGGGGGAAATTATATGTATAACCTTATATGCTTCATGACACCTATTTTAGATCTAAAGTTAGGCTATGACATGTATGAGTTATATGCCAAATTCTACATGCTGGTTTACATGTTTAGATGTAAGTTTATACTATTGTTATGTTGCATAAATCACATATGCAAGTTTATATGAATACATGCATTTGAATATGAATCATGTTATGCAAGTTTATGTTTATTGCCTATGCAAGTTTACACCTTTAGATGTAGATCTATGACATACATGATTTATGCAAGTTTGTGACCATTATCCCAACAAGTTCACACCTTTAGATTTGGGTTTATGACATATGTAGTTTTATGCAAGTTGTAACTTTGGCCTATGCAAGTTTTAGATGTAGAACATCACTCACACATGCAAGTTCGCCCCTTATGTTTAGATCTAGTTTTAATTATATGTATGTTGTGATGTTTTCTCTTTATTCCATGAGTTAGACTATTCGAGTCTAACATATATTTTACGTTAAACGAACAAACGTACAACGTGGGGGTAAAGGGAATAATATTAAAAGATTTAATTGGCATAAACGCCTTAAAAGACATAAAATAAATTTGTGATGAAAATTGGTATGATTTTACATACCATAAATGGATGGACATAATTGAGTCAATTATGGACATCGTTAAATTTGGAATTGATTGATAATTCGAATAGGGAAAGTAATTCAAATTTGGGAATGATTAATTAGGAGTAATTAATCGTCTAAGACACAAGGTTAGGCTCTTTTGTGGTGTAAGACTGGCCGGAACCGCCCGACAAATCCAGCTGCCACAAATGACAGTCTAATGTGAGAGGTCTTTATGAGGTTACGGTCTTAATGAATTAAGAAACACTTAACCAGATAAACATATAGTGGGACATGAGGGGGTTAAGTGGGTGCCTTGGGTGGCATGTGGAATCTAGTGGATGCCTTGGGTGGCATTTGAAATACGATTAGAAACACTTAACCAAAATTTGAAACATGTAAATGAACATGAATAAGGAAATGGTTAAGTGGGATGTACTAGCGGGGACCAAGCTTAGGTGGATAGCTTGTGTCAAGTAATGGAGGCCCGTTTCAACCAGTAACCCATGAGTATCTCTGTGGGCTCGACCCAAGTCGAGGACGGGACACGCGTACTGGGCTTGACTGTAAGAGGCCAAACCGGGTTAGCGGTGGCAACGCAAGTCCAATGAGTTCATATGCGTGTGTGGACCCGGGCTGGTAGGTAAGACGTTGTTGCATCATGTAGGTATAAGCCGTGCATTATTTGTGATATTGGGTTGCCACTTTGGGGAGTGATACACCCCACTGTCGGGCCAGCACGGGTATCTACGAGTAAGGGAGCTGATCGCTTCGGGGTAGTGGGTACACTTAGTGGAGATAGGGGCAGGCGTCACCTATGAAGGCAGCTAGTGGTGCGCGAAACTATCAATATCATCATTAAGTTCTGCAGGCGGGATCAACCTTAGGGTGAATAGTGGTGGTGCGGTATACTAGTGGTGGTGCAGTATAGCAATTACCTTATAGTGGTGGTGCAGTATAGTAATTATGTTATAGTGGGTTAGGTGCGCTTTAACGATATCGTTGTTCATCCTGTTTCCTTGTTTACTCTGCCATACTCAATGGTTCATGGTCATTTCCTGATTTTCCAACTTATACCTTAGCCAGTTACTTTGGTGATTATATTGTTAAAGTTATCGCACTCACCAGACTTTATGTCTGACCCCCTTTGTTTCCTCCTCTTCTCTTCCTCCCCCCAGGTGCTCAGGTTGGAACTAGCACCAGTGGAGCTTGATTTTGGACAGCTGTGCTTCCTGCTTTTAGAAGATTGCTTGGATCACTGAAGTAAAGTTTAGCCTCTCTTTTATTTATGGCTATGTTGTATAGGGGATTATGTCTTTCAATTTATGTACTTTGATTTAGTCAAGATGGATATTTTGTACTTGGCTCTAGTTTTGATGATGAAATCAAACATATGTTTTTTCCGCTGCAATGAAATAAAGTTTTTAATTTTTCAAGTACTGTTTATATCTGTCTTGTTGTTAAGTTTTTGTTCTATACTCACTTAAAACGCTCCATAGAAGTTAATGCATTCCCTTTGTGAGTGACATTAATGGACATAGGGTGTTACATCTTGGATAGATAAAAGCTCTCATATTCAATTAACTTGGCATGTAAAAGCGCTGTCATTCTTGGATAAAATGCCCATTGTTAAACATTGAATGGATGGAGTTCACATTTATATAGCATAAAAATATATATTACAAGTAACTGTGTTTAACATGTCTTCATTTTTTAACTATATGCCAAGCATATTGTTCCTTAGTTTTAATAGTTTTCAGAACTGAAATGTTGTTATCCACATTAGTTTGTCTTCTCACATTCTGGAGGCTATTAACATAACATGCCTCAAAACTTATAGAGTTCAGCTATGTTGTTTGATGCAAGCAGTTTCAACTGGCATGCAGTTGTATGCCTTTTCTTACTTAAATCCGCTTAGGAAGTCTGATTATATGCCTATTTCTATTTTGCTGTAATATAACATGAGATGATAGATTAGTTGTTTTGCTTACTCTAGATGCAAATATATATTACTTGCTATCATTTCTAAACTATAGGTCGGCTTATTTATTTTTAGCTTTGGTCATATTTTGTAACATCCCAGATTTTTAGCAGTTTATAATAAATATTTAAATTAATTTAAATATTTAATTGGAATTATAAATGAATTTTTATTGAATTTTATCAATTTAATAATCGATATACGATTAATTTTGAAGAGATTGAATTATCGTAATACGAAAACAATAATAATTTAGAATTATAACCGAATTGAAACAATAACATAAATTCTATTGAATTGGAACGATAATAATAATTTATTATCGATAAATTTAATTGTTTGGAATTGATTTATATTTTAAATCGAATTTAATTTAAATCCTTAATTTAAATTGCGATCTCTTTTGTACTATTAAATTTAACTTCAGAAACCGCTGTGCTAAGTCTAGAATAGTAAATATTGTTGAAAACGTTGGTCGTCACGGTTGAATAGCGGTTTGGGAACCGCGAGATCTTTTAACTTATTTTATTAAATAAATCCACATTGTTTTAAACCAAAATAAAATAAAGAGTAAGAAAATAAAAATAAGTAGCCAACCTATTCTTTACTACGCTAAACCTACCCGTAACATACATCTTTTTCTTTCACTTCAGTTCAATTTGGTATCCCAGCTTCTCGATGAAGGAAGACAACAAATTAATGGAGCCAACCTAAACCATCAAACATCGCAGAACTATTCTTCCTCGAGACGTAAACAAAAGTTACCTCATCTTCTATAAATTCGCAATCTCTCCCGTCCATTCTATTTTTTTCAATAAAAACAAAGGGAAGCCGATTCTTTCTTCAACTCAAAACCCGAAATGATTCAAGCCATCGCCTCTATATTTTTCCCCATTTCTACAAACCAACGAAACCATCCCTATGCTATTCATTCATTCGTTCTATTTCCAGTTGCCAAAAACAAATCAGCCTAAAAAAAGAAAAAAGAAAAAAGAAAAGGGGGGATCAAAAACAAAATCGCGATTGAAGACCGTTCTGATTCTTGAATCTCGAAAGATTGCTGGAGGCGTTCGTGACTTAAGGGGTTTCACCACTCACGATTTGATCTTTTCCTAGGCTCGAACTATTCAACGAGTGGTTGCGCAATAGGGTTTCTAGGCGGCGATAGGGCGGAGCGAAGGTGGCGTTGCATTTAGGATGAAAAGCGCGGTGGTTTCAGAAGGGCTAACGCTAGGGTTGGAGCGATGGCCTCTAAGCCATGCACAGTTGTTTTGTTTGAGAAGTGCTGCGTTTTGTAGAGGAGGGCTGATCTAGTTTTGTTGCAACAAATGGTGTAGTTCCATGGTTGAACTAAGGAATGCACTGAGGGTGATCGGTCTTTACTTTTTTAGGAAGCATGAATGCAGTTGGGAGGAAATACATTACTGCGAAGGAGTTGTGTCGAGGAAATATGGAGCTGAGGAGTTTCAGGCTTTGAGATGGAAATGCAATGGTGTTGCAGTATTGATTTTGTCATAAGATATTGATCTGATTTTGATACTAGTTTAGAGGAAGTCGATATGAATGGGACAAGGATTTTGCAGAAAATATTGGATCTATTTTGTAGTAAAAGTGAAAAGATGAAGGAATTTTTGGGAACTGATCGAGAGTGTTTTGTGGATCGATGATGGTTGATCGATTTTTTAACAAGGCAGTAAGGTATATACTTTTTACTAAATTTAATATGCATTGAATAATTAGTTTATTTTTGTTTGTAATTAATTTAAATTAATATTGTTTAATCGATAATTAAATTTTAATAAATCATAGGTGCGAGATGGATTCAGTTGAGACAATTCGAGTAGGTTTGTAGACACGACAATATGGAATTAAATAGGATAATTAGAAAAGGAAAATCAAGGTAAGTAAACTCACTTTCTGAATC
Organism: Allium sativum; assembly: GCA_030737875.1. Taxonomy (NCBI): domain Eukaryota; kingdom Viridiplantae; phylum Streptophyta; class Magnoliopsida; order Asparagales; family Amaryllidaceae; genus Allium; species Allium sativum. The sequence goes on from CM060926.1 coordinate 616,072,181, forward strand.
AATTATAATTTATTGTAATCGAATTTTTATTTAATACAAATATTTATATTTTGTTTGTTGGTTGACTGGTTGCATTTCTGTCTTTTTTTTTGATACATTGTGGTTATAATATATATTAGTTATTTAGGCTTGTTGGTCGTGACTATATATATATATATATATATATTATTTCACACAGTACCATTAGCGGTTGCCCGCAATATCATTAGCAGATGACCCTATGTGCCTTACAATATATTATAGAGGATGACCTTCGTACCGCGATATCCTGCCTTGAAGCAAGATTGGTATTATTTATGTTGTTTAACATCTGTGGATGCAGGGAAAACAAGTTGGAGGGATCCAACTGGATTCCTAAAATTTACTTATTATTGTTTACATATTTATATGTGTGTGATGTGTTGAATTGGATTGATGGTTTGTGTATTTGGTTATTTAAATATCACTGGCCCTAGATATTGATATTTAAAAATATTATACAAAGGGAATTTTAGATTTAAAAAGGGAAAACTTAATTTTCGAAATAAAAATGGAATTTCAAACGGGTTAGGAAATATTTACTTGTTTAAATAATAAAAACAAGCAATTGAATTTATAAACGATGTTTAGAAATAGAAAGAAATATTATCATTTGATAATACTAAATTTTAATTTGAAATCTGAATTTAAAGAAGGAAAAAAATAGTTTTCGAAGTGGAAATTTGATTTTAAATGGAATATGAAATAGAAACTTGTTTTGAATATTTAAAACAAGAAGTGTAATGTAAAAATGATATTTATAAATAAAAGAAAAAAATTATCATTGGATAATTTATAAATTTAAATTCAAGTATGAATTTAAAAAGAGGATTGAGAATCACTTAAAAGGAAAAACGATGGATTTATTCCAACGTTCGGAATATGGATTGAAGTGGAATAATCTGTATGGATTATAATTAAGATTCGACTATGTAGAATTTATAAAAATAATTAATTCCAAAAAAGATATTGGAATTATATTAAATAGGAATTTATATTTTAAAATGGAAATGGATGTGTTAAGTTATATATATAAGTTACACTAATAAAATATTCCAAAATGAGAAAAGAGTTTCAAATAGATTGTTATATGGAAGTTTATTTAATATAAAATATGGAAGTTAAATTATAACAATGTTTATAAATGTAATGAAGTGATTTTCATTTGATAAATTCGGAAATAGATTTTTCCAAATATAAGTGATGGCATTTAAAAACCATATTTTTAAATGAGATAGAAGAGGAGATTTTCGTGATTAATAATTTCAATTTTTATTATGAACTCTTATCCATCTCAAGATAAGAACGTTGTCAATCAAGGTCTGAGAGGTAAATAAAATACCCCAACTTGAACGACTTCAGTATTATCAAGGGATGATTATTAATGGTAAGAAATGTTAAATTAATTAATTATTTGTATAAAGGAAATTTATAATTAGAATTCGATGATATCAATATGTTATAAATAATCTAATTCCATATGAATTAGTCTTGAATATAGAAATCAAAGTTTTGAACTGAGTTATGGATATGGAATAAAATAATTTACAAATTTGAGAAATTGATTTGGACAATAGATTTATTTTAAAATATTGAAAGTGGAATTGAAATTTATTAACTAAATGAAGTTTAACGTTATATTTAAATTATAATTAAAATGAACTCGCCGCAGCGCGATAGTTCGTAATTTGGCGTTCCGAACTTCAATTGAGTATATAGAACTCGATATAAGTCGGAATTTGATGAAACCAGAAACGTTTGGACCTATTGAATAATAGTTTTCAAATGGAAGAGAAAAAACTAGATTTCGTTGTATAGATTCTTAGTTATGTCAAAATAAAATTTTCAGAAAAACAGCGCCATAATCGTTTTAAACCATAACGGTTTATTAAACTGAATAAAGGGATTTTGAGTGAATAAAAAAAATCTAAATTTCCATTTGTAAATTCCAGACTTCAGTTATAAATTAAATATGAACTCAAGTGGAGTAAGTGGATTGATTTTTGGGATAAAAATCATATTTTTAATTGTAGAATGAAGTTAACTAATTTAAAGGAAATTAGTTAATAAAGGTTTAGGCCGAGTTTAACTTTGGGTAAATAATTTGAATTTGTTAATTGAAATTGGGAATTCAAATATGGGACGTGAATTAGAATTGAGAAGCGAGCAAGGAGTTGAGTTTGATTTTTGTATAAGCAAATACAAATATATTTGAACGTGATACATTCAAATTAAAAATATATGAAACCAAGAAGCTAATTTGAAAATTTAAGTAGCGAATGGAAAGCGAGTTATGGAAAAATGATTGAATTGATTGAAATGGGTTGAAAATAGACGTGTACATGCTAATAGGTATGGACTGAAGAGAATAAAGATTTAAAATTGAGTGTCGGACAAAAAGGTACATGTTTAAATTTCCATATGATATTTTATGACCCTATTGGGCAAGTCGCTTGGCTTTTTTATTTTCTTTTTGAATGGAAAGGGCCTAGAGAGGCAATTTGGGGTTTGAGCTATTGACAGGTACAAAGGAGGTGCTGGCAAAATTTTCTGAAAATTTAAGGAGTTAGAATATTTTTAAGAAATTTATAACTAGATATCAATATATATATATATATAGAGAGTTCCATAAGGAATTCAGAAAATAGTTAATGAATGAGTATTAATTAAAAAGGATCAGTGATTGTTTGATGGATGTTTGTTTTCCTTTGATAGTTAAATCACCGGCTATTAAAGATTTTTGACCATCGTTGTCAATACAGAGAGACCGGCTGGATTTAATTTCCGAAAACCACTACGTATAGGCATTAGCGTTGTGAGTTAGATTATGCTGAAGATAATGTGAAACGGAGTGAAATGCAAGGGTTCTTCTGTTTGTCCAGACCCAGGACAACTTGTATGGATGAATGTTTGACAAAGTATTCCTAACGGATCACATAAGACGAGTTTCAAGATTTTACATCTGGTGGCGGAGGAATTTGTTTCTCTTAGCTTTCCGTAATATTTTTGAGAAGATCAACTAGTGATTCAATGTGTTTGATGATGTGGCATTCAAAGTGTGTGGTGGCCAAATTTTCAAAAAAGGTATACGTAGCCTCAAGCCTCACAACCAGGAAATGACAAAAGTCGGGCAGGCAACATGGCTAGTTGGGTCCTAAGCCGGGATATTTATCAGCGATCTAGAGAAAATTCAATTATTTATTCTTCTTTTGATTCTATATCTTACCGATTATGGTTGGACGGCCGACAACCATAGGTGATAATATATTCGGTACACTAAAGCTAAATAAGTGGTCGGTCATGTGTGGCCAGGTTGCAAGATGTTCTTGCTAAACCCCAGTGTATCCCCTCTAGAGTACACTGATCGGGAGGTGGTCCCATACCTTGTCATAGTTGGAATCCAATCTCCAATAAGCACTTTGTGGTTTTTGATTTTATATTATGTACGCATCACGTGAGATGTAAGCGTTCTACTATTTAGTTTTTTATTTGATATAGATATTATTATAATATCATTGGATTTTGATATCAAAAATATTTTGGGTTATAGTAAGGTGAAAGTCGTCCATGTTCATATATGGACTGGTCTTACTATTATCCTTTTCTTTCAAAAGTATTTTTTTTTAAGTTAAACAATATGGTTGGAGTTTACTCACACTAGTCCCATTACCCACCCAGAGTTTATTTTGATTGTTTTACCTAAACTCTTAGGTGTCCAAATTTGTACAGGCAATCAAGTGTTTCATGATTTTACAAATACACTTGGAGGAGTTTAATACAAGAGGCTTCACTGTTAGATATTTTAGAGTTATATTCCTTTGTATCAAATGCTGTATTTTACTCTGATGATGGTATGTATATATGATACAAAATTTTGTATTTCACAAATTATGTTATGTAATATATTTTATTCGTTCCGCTGTGAGATTCTGATGTTCCCTTTGTTCTATCTTCTATCTATTTTTATTTCATTAACCCTAATGACTCATATTTATGTATTATTTGGGTTGGGCGTGTGTTGTTTTAGTCAACTCCGATAGTACAGATTTACGGGCCATTACACATTTAACAACAGGTACTGGTAAGAATAATAGCAGTCTTTCATCTACATCTGATCAGTATTTAAGAATTTAAGAATCACAACTCAATGTGGAATATTCAAGAATCGTAATAACAGGTACTGGTAAGAATAACCGCAGTCTTTCGATTCCGAAAATTGATACCAAACACATTATCAAAAATTTAAGAATCAAAAATACCAAATCATTAATAGAAAGAAGTTTAGAGGGTGAGAAATAGAAAGAAAGAAAGTTAGAATAGAAGAAGAAGATCACAATACAACACAATCAGAGTAAACACGAATCTCACTACGGAACGAATAAATATATTATATAACATAACTTTTGAAATACAAATTGAAACTGTATATACATACATACCATCTCAGAGTATAACACATAACAACACGACGGAAATATACTCTATGTATATCTAATGTTAAAGCCTCTTGCTCCAAGCTCCTTCAAATATATGTAATATCCAGACTACTTGACTGCCCATACAAATTTGGGCACCCAAGAGTTTAGGGTAAAACAAAACAAAATAAACTCTGGGTCAATCATGGGACTAGTGTGAGTAAACTACAGTCATTTCAGTTTAACTTTTCAAAATCCTTTTAAAGAATTGATAATCGTAAGACCGATCCACACATAAACACGGATGGTTTTTACCTTATAATAACCCATGATATTCTTTTAAAACAATACTTTTCTGATATTATAATAATGTCTAAATCGAGTAAATAACAATCTAGCAGAACGCTTTCATCTCACGTTCTACACATATAACATACAATAAAAAACTGCGGGCTCTTATTGGAGAAAGGATTTCTCACTATGATAAGGTATGGAAACACCTTTCGATCAGTGTACTCCAGAAGCGATACACTGAAGTTCGACAAGAACATCTTGAAACTCGGCTACACATGACCAACCATTCATTTTGCTTGAAGTTCCAAATATATTGTCGCCTTACGGTTGGTATACCAACATAACCTTTCCTGGGAGATACAGAAATAAAAATAAGTAACAAATATGAATATTCTCTAGATGGTGACAATATACCCTAATTGGGTGCTACCCACTTAGCCATGCAGTCTGCCCGATTATTTTCATTTCTTGGTTGACGAGGCTTGAGGTCATAACGTATCTTGACAGATCACACATTCATTTACTCTGAATTCCACATCGTCATATCCGCCAAATCACAAATTAATTTTCCTAAAAATACCACAAGTATAAAGCTAAGAGAAACGAATTCCTCCGCCACCAATGTAAATACGTTTGAAGCTATCAACTTACGCAATCCATTGGATATACTCTGTTAGGCATTCGTCCATAAACGTTGTCCTAGTACTGGACAAACCGATGACACTATTTTGTAAATCCATCTTAGGAAATTTCTACCTAGGATCGCCAGAATAGCCCTTGCATAAACAACATCTTCAAATAACTTCATCATAATTTATTTGCAATGCTAACGCCTATACAAAGTGGTTTCCGGATAATAAATCTAATCCCGGTGTCTCCGTACTGAAAAAGGGTCAAAAACTTTGATAGTCGGTTATTAAACTATCAAAGGAAAACATACATATAAACAACGATCTTATTTCCAAATGGAAATAATATCGATCAACCAACAACCAACATTGAGCTTATTTAATTTAATTCAATAATTTATTCGTTTCCAAATTTCCTTTTTCCCATATTTCATAAACCTGCTTTAGACCTTTACGATTCACCGAAAAACATTTCCATATATCCACAATTTCTCATTTTCTGTATTTAGAAAATATACGCTATTTATATTGGAAAACATTTCCCTTTCTTATTCAAGCATCACTATCTTTTCACATCCATCAGTCCTTAATCGAAAACTAGTAAGAGAATGACTCCCTAAGTAGTATTAATCCCAAAGGCCGAAACCAACATTAGATCAACACTTAGAAAGCCATTCAACTTTACTAATTTCCAGTCAGTTTCTAATCCCCTTAACTTCAAAATCATTTCATTTTCATTTTATATACTTAGAAAACATCTCTGGTTATATTTGGAAAAACATTTCCAAAATATTTTATTATAATTATACCATTTCTAATTATTGTTTATAAACTCAACTTCTTGTTAATTATATACCAGGTTATAATTTAATCCCGACTATATATTCAATTATAAATTATTGGATTTAAATCAAATATTAATTTTCTTGTCAAATTCTGAGTTATATAATATATAATTCATAAAAATAAGTTATTTGACCTCGTCGAATTCTAAATACAAATCCTTATGTTTTTATTTCAATTCCATTTACATTTCAAATATTGAAATAATTTTATCATTTTTTTTCTAAACAATTTCCCATTTTATTTTTAAATAAATTCATTTCTTATATTTACAACTTATTTAATGATAATTAGTCTATTTTATTTCTAACATCAAACTAATTGTTTTAATATAATTAAAACGAGTTGTTATATTCTAATCCATTCGAAATTCAATTTCGATTCGAAATAGATTATCCTTTTTTAAAACTCGAATTCTTTTCCAATATGTTCGAATATATTTTACGGTATTTAAATATTGATTATTTCAGGTCAATGTTGTTCGAACAATGCAAACACACAATAATTAACCATAGATTATTTGTCACATCGTATAATACAATATATGAAAAACAACAATTTAATTATTGCGGAATCCAATTGGATCCCTCTAACCTGTTTCCTTGCATTCACAGACGTTAATCAACAGAAATAACACTAATTTCATATCAATATGGAATATTATAATAAATATAATCAATACTTAAGCAATGTTTATATATAATGGTATCCATAATATTAACCAATTAACTAGCAAATCATCATAACAACCATCATACACAGCATTCAATCATTTTTATCAATATTAAATATTGTTTATAAAATTATAAAACTGGACAGAATTAGTGAGTTTACTCACCTTGGTCGTTTATCGATGAATAACGATAAACATTCAATGGATCTGATCAGGCGTTTTTATTCTGCCATATATTGTAACATGCTCCGAATCTCTTCAAACAAATTCCAACATGTAGTATTCTTCCATATGGTTCCAACGGATCAAACCGTTCGTGAAATTGATAATGTATGGTTGAAATATTGTGTCAGCAAGTTTGTATATATATTATTAAATTAAATAAAGTTAAATTTTATTTCCTGTTGGGCTTACCCTTTTTTTAACTCAGTCCAATATTAGTTCACACTAACAGGCATTTCGATTTCTATTTTTTTCTATGGGCCTAAGGTAAAGCAAGGCTATGTTCAAATTCAAACCGGCTGCATAGTCCTTCTTCCTCAAACATTCCAATGCGAGCTCCTGCACTTTCACCCATGGTCGTGCTTTTCATGGCTCCTCCCTGCTTCCACACTTCATTTACGTTCACCACTGAATGCTGCTACTCCTCTCCATTTCGACATCTTTTTTTCCTCCAATATTACATCTCCAAACTGCTTCCCCTTTTTGTTTTCAACGCAAACTCCCTGTAGTTGTTTTCACCATATCATTTTCAACTCTTAGCTTCACATTTAATACTCTTACTTCACCAAAATTCGTCATAAGATCACCATATTTTGCTCGTCTACAACTCCACCTATTCGGCGCCGTCACCATCAACCCACGCTCCCCGATCGACATGCGTTCGCACTAGCTCCTCACTCCGGTTTCCAAACCCGCGAAGTCTGTCTTCCTCATTCCCATATATTTCGAAATCCTCCTGAAACCCATAGCTCCATCCATTTTCACGAACCCAACACTAACTCTACCTTACATCTTCACATTCAAATCATAGCGACCTATTCCGTTTACATAAACTTGAACAACCCTTGTTCATCGCAGTTTCAGATCTCAATGGACTGCTCCAGTACACATGTGTTACCAATCATCTCGAAAACAATGCCAAAAACTCAACCGTAAACTCCATATCGAATTGATGCTTGCGTTTCTATCCCTAGGCGATGTTGCATTTGAAACCAGGCGCAGGAAAAATAAACCGCACCGTACAATATGGTATGGGCTTGACAAGACTCTCACCCAAATTTCATGTATATAAATTTTAGAATTTTGAAGGTTCGTTTGCTGATTTTGAAGAAGCCATTTGAAAAGCTTTGGAATATTCATGTTGTTGTTTAACTTATAGTGGGGATAGAGAAAAACTGTAAGAAAATGGCAGGGGAAAGAGAAGAAGGTAAAGCCTGTATGTGTATATATATAGGTTGGAGGATGCTTAGTTGTTAAGAAACAAGAAAGAAAAACTTAGCGATTAAGAATTATAAAGCAAGAGTACACGTTTTGATTTGATTGATTTTCTATATACTTTGCAGCTAAGGGATGTGTGACGTGACTAAATGTATACCTTATTATACTTCTTAGATAAGAAACAGTGTACCCCGCTACGTACAACTCTGTTTGCACGAGCCTCTTCAGACAAAAATAAAAATATCGTCGTGATGAGCAAGGTGTCACGATCCCAAAAATATAATATAATAGACAAGTTAATTTATTTTGTGAAACCCCAAAAGAGCTGATTCAATGTGCAAAATACGCTAAATAAAAAGTTGCTTATTTTCCAAAATAAAAATTACAAAAAATTTTCTATAAATTAAATTATAACTACGTCTAAGAAATCTTATCCAAATTCGAAATCAGTATTTAACTATATTTAATAAATCATTATGGCTTATAAACAATTTCATAGAGACTGTTTGAAAATTTGATTTGGACATAACTTACAATCTATAAGACGAAATCTCGATTTTTCACTTCCATTAGAAAAATATGATCCAATAGAATCCAACATTTCTTATTTCAAAGAAATCCGATTTATGACGAATCTGTTATAATCAATTGAAGTTCAATTCGTCAAATTATGAACTGTCGCGACATTACGAGCTCGATTATAATTGTATTATAATTAATACATTCAACATTCGTTTAATTAATACATTAGTTATTCTAATTCGAATATAAACTCGATTAAATTCTTAAATAATCCAATTTAAACAAAATTGCCAATACAGCTATATTTCGGAAATAAATATATTATCAACCCATTATTTATTATTTAAATATTCAACATATTTGAATTTAAACCATTTACATTATCAAACCATTATATTAAAATAATTAAATAAATTAATTACTAAATCACAGAAAATACGGGATGTTACAATTTTATTTTCTTATTGAGTTGATTCTCAACTTATGCCTGATACTATTTGAACATTTTAAATGCTTCGTCCTTGCTTCTAAGGAGATATACATGAAACTATTTGGTACAATCATCAATGAATGTAATAAAGTACATTTTTCCACCTCTAGTTGATATATTTTCAAATCACATACATCAATATGTATTAAGTCTAGAGGTTCGATATCACGTTCAACATGATGAAACGAAATTTTTGTCAATTTTGCTTCTGCACAAACTTAGCATTTATAGCTGGAATTATGTTGCATTTTAGTATAAATTCTGGATTAATCAATTTTCGCAGTGTATCAAAATTAACATGCCCTAATCTAGAATGCCATATGTTAGAAGAGTCAACAATATAAGAAGAAGATTCACTTTTAATTATATCACAATTTGATGAAATAGTGGTTATATTTGCTTTAAACAAGCCATCACACACATATCATCTTCCAACATACACTCTGTTCTTTGATATTACAAACTTATCAGCAACAAATGTCAATTTGAAACCATGCTTGCTGAGCAACAGTCCCGAAATCAGGCTTTAGCAGATTTCTAGAACGTGTAGAACGCCATTCAATTTTAGTTCCTTTCCAGAAGTTAATTTTAGTACAATCTTTCCCTTGCCTTCCACCTTTAATGCGGATGAGTTGACCATGAATAGTTGCTCATGATTAATGGCAGGTTTGTAGGTTGTAAACATCACTTGTTGGAACATATATGACGAGTGGTTCCTATGTCTAAAAACCACTCCTTTTTTTTTCAACAAGGTTGCATTTAGAAACAACCGCACACAAATCCATATCTGCAACTCCATCTGAATTTTAAGCCATATTTGCTTCAGGTTTCTTCTTTTTGAGTGCACGACACATGACTGCTTTGTGGCCTTTGTTTCCACAATTGTGGAAAGATCCTGGAAACTTCTTTTGTTTCTTTGCCTTAGGATTCTGCTCGCGCTTTCTTTTATTTGTCTTTTCATCCTCAACCGTATTAGCCTTTGCCTGCAAACGAACAGGTAGTCTTTTTCTCTGATTTTCTGTTGTCTTCTTTGATTCGTAGACGAACAACCAGATCCTCCATGGTCATTTCCTAGTGCTTATGCTTCAAATAGTTTTTGAAATCCTTCCATGACGAGGCAATTTTTCGATAGCGGCAGCCACTTGGAATGACTCACTTAACTCCATCTTTTCGTCATGAATTTCATGAATTATTACTTGGAGTTCTTGATAATGAATTTCTTGATAATGAATCGACCATTTTGACCGACGACTATTTTGGAATCGACCATTTTGATGTCCAAAAACTTCCTGATAATGAATTTCTTCATTCCGGTATATTCAGTCTTGTACTTCTTTTCAAGAGATAACTAGAGAACCTAACAGTCTCAACGGTACAATATACATTATACTGACTATTTTCTAAACCATTGAGAATGTAATTCTTATAGATGAAGTTAGAATTTTTCCATAAAGTAAGAGCCTCGACGTTGGTGGTGTCAGGCTGCAATTCATTAACAAATGGGGGATCCTCTGAAAGGTACTTGGCCAGCCCCAATGTTGTCAGGTAGAAAAGCATTTTTGTTGCCAGTGTTTGAAATCTTAGCCATTAAACTTCTATGGTCTTTAGCCATGCAGATATGGGATAGTTGGTAGATTCAGAGGCAGAGCCGATGGCACAGTCTGTGTCAGAACAGATTTGTTGCTGCTACTTTGCGATTTCGTCATCTGCAAATAGAAGCACCAATCACAATTTCGTTTCAAGATTGATATAAACCAATTAAAAGAAATGGCAGAAAACTATTTCTGCGAACAGTAAAGCTTTCAAGTGTTAATAATATTGTTTCAATGCAGCTGCAATTCGCAATAACAAGGAACAATCACTGTTTTGCAAGAGACTTGTTTGAAGCAGTATTATGCAATTAAGAAATCATAAAAATAAGAGTAATAGTGCTGACTGATGACCGAGTTCAACAAATGTTGTTTCCTTGAAATGAAATTGATCCCTCTATGTCATTGATAGGTTTCATTGTGCAATCGTTTACCAAGGATGAAACGGTTCTTCTCTGCGATGTTGCGCTACAATCGTAGAGCGACCACGAATGCAAGCTAGGTTTTAATTTACATAACATAGCAAGGGAGGATGGAGAAATAGAGGAGAGAAAACCAGAAATATTGATTATTGATTGTGATTTTCGTAGGCCTATATATAGGCAGGAATGAGGAATCTATTCATGAAGGGGTGCTATTGTTTGAACTGCAACAGTAATGACTATTGGAACGGTTGCGACCCTTTACCAATAGATATTTCCGTTGGCATTTGCAAGGGTAAATTTAAAAATATAACGGTTCCATAGAGCAGCTCATTGGCATTTGGAGACTCAATTGGTCACGAGATCCCAAGAGCCCCAGGGCCCAATCTCTAGACCTTTAAATCTTAATGTGAATGCTTTATCATGCCATTGCCTCTCTTTCCCATCTCCTCTTTCTTTTGATATAACATATCAAGCCTTAGTAAAAGTAGTGGCATAGGTGTTAGTTTTCCCCGATGTGGGACCAAATGATTTTGTCAATTCCACTTATTCATTTCCAACACGATATTCTTCATACATTGCGAATGAAGATTTATAGAGAAGGTTGCGATTGGGTGCTTGATGTTATGATTAAGCACCTTTCTGAAAAGTCGAACAATTTAGAAAATGGTGTTGTTGCCATGAAAGATAGCATTCAATTTGCTATGTTTTGTTTGTTGGTACTCATGTGTTTTGGGGATTAGCTTAATGAAAAAGGGATTAGGCAAATTTATTGTAACAACTCGGAAAACTGGGCCAGTTTAAAATTTTTATTTTTTGCAATTTTAGTGAATTTTGATTATTTAAAATAGATTATTTTAAATAATAACGACGAGAAATTTATTTTTGAGTATAATTCGAACGTATATATTCGTTTGAATCGATGTTAGAATATAAATATTTATTTATATTTATAAAAGGAATTGAAAATGGCGCGGTAGTTCAATAATTCGATTTCAAACTTCAATTGAACATACCCGAAGCAAAATAAACCGGATTTTAGTGAAACCAAAAATAATAGGATCTAATTGATGATATCTTTCCAACGAATCCGAAAAATCAAAATTTCATAGCGGGAATCAAAAGATATGTCCAGTTGAAAATTCTGAATAGTCGCTATGAAATTCAGGCCTTAAAAATGGAATTTTTGCAAATGACCTCGGATTTCGACGAAACCACTTTTGTTGGATCCGTGATGTAAAGTTATTGCTAGATTCCAAATTTCATAATTTTTCGAATCAATATGTGAGCGTGGCAAAGGAAAACGCATTTGACCAGTTTCAGTTGATTTTAATCGACTGGAAAATGACCATTTTTCCAACGGTCTCAGAATTCGACGAAACTAGTTTTGTTAGGACCGTATCGTCAATACGAAGCTAAAAAATATTTTTCTGGGATTTATAGAGTTAGTATGTGACCCCAGTAAATTGAAATGCGCGTTCAAATTCAATATATACAGTTATATGTTGATTTTGACGGAAACTGATCGAAACGATTGAATCAGCCTACGATACATATCCCATTGTGTTCGGAATGGGGGTATTTAGCTAGGGGCGACAGTCGTTGGGCCTCGATTGGTGTTCTAATGTAAAGTCAACTTTTAAGTAAATTAAATAATATTAAAAATATATATATATATTTTAATTCCTTCCTCTTTCCCTCTTATCTCTCCTCCTCCCCCGTTTATACTTCAAACCAGATCTGAAACAATAAAAAAAAGGGGGGAAAAAGAAAATCGCGCGCTCCTCCCCGTCAGCCTCCCACCGCCGGCGATGACGCCCTCTGCCTCCCACCTCCGGTAAGGACCAGCCCCCTCCCCCCCCGCCCCCCAAACTCGATCCTCTCCCTCTCGACTGAAGGCCACACCCACCCCATGACCCAATCCGCCCAACCGCGCCGCCAAAGGGGGACCCGCCACCTGAGCTGACCCCTTGACCACCACCGCATCCTTCTTCCCCCTCCCCCCGGACTGACGCACCAGCAATGCCCCACACCACTGTAAGCCTTTTTAATTTATAATGTATAGATTCTTTGATTTTTCATGAATGAATTCTTAGATCTTAAATAATATAAACAAAGGCTTGATAAATATAGTTAAAAATTCGATTTTTACTATTTGAATAGTGTAGTAAAATATGAACTTTATTTTTATACGAAGCAAAGTAAAAATAGAATCTTTTTATATAGAATAGCGTTATAAAATATAATATTTTTATAGAAAGTGGTAAGGTAAAAATATAATTCTTTTTCATATATGAAGTAACAGTAAAAATTCGATTTTTATATATTGAATAGCGAAGTAAAAATTCAATTTTTATATATTGAATAGCGAAGTAAAAATTCGATTTTTATATATTGAATAGCAAAGTAAAAATTCGATTTTTATATATTGAATAGCGAAGTAAAAATTCGATTTTTATATATTGAATAGCGAAGTAAAAATTCGATTTTTATATATTGAATAGCGAAGTAAAAATTCGATTTTTATGTATTGAATAGCGAAGTAAAAATTCTATTTTTATATATTGAATAGCGAAGTAAAAATTCGATTTTTATATATTGAATAACGAAGTAAAAATTCGATTTTTATATATTGAATAGCAAAGCAAAAATTCGATTTTTATATATTGAATAGCAAAGTAAAAATTCAATTTTTATATATTGAATAGCAAAGTAAAAAATTCGATTTTTATATATTGAATAACGAAATAAAAATGTGATTTTTATATCTGTAGAGGATACGGCCAAAGAAAGTGATGAAAGATGAAACGACAAAGATTTCTGCATAAGAAGTGTCGTGGCGTTGGATTAGCTATCTGTGAGAATTTCTCACTCTTTAATTTTAATTTTCTAGTTATATATATATGCTAGGATGCAGACGGTGTTTAGTAGCACCCGACACCCGTCATCCACAGACCATGGATGGCTTGTTTGTTTGATTGATATGTTGTGAAAATTTGTTTGTGATGTTGATGTGAAATTGATAATAAAATATTCTTGTGTTGAAAGGAAATAAAATATTTATATAGTTAAAAATATTTTATCGTTAAAAATATATTTTTTTACGTGAAAGTGAATAAATAAATATTTATAAACAAATCGGTCAATTTGTTTATATACACTGATTTGACTAATATTGATTGGGTCGATAAATTTTACACATCGCCCAACTGCACAAATAAAATCTGTGTTTGACTGTTTGAAACCCCACACGGGTATTGGGATGATATATGACATACACTAGTCCCAATAATTAGCTGTATGTCAATCTATTGATTGACAGACTGTTATAAGCGTTAGATATTTATATTTGATGCTTATACAGTGTAGAATGCACTTTGGATGATGGTTGATTATTCATCGTTGTTATAGTTCGATGGCCGTTGATGGAAATCGACTGTACGGGCCTTGATAAAATTATTAAAAATAGCAATAATTTGTGTAAAATCATAAGAAATGATTTAGAAAGAATTGGGATGAAAAACTCCATATTTGAAAAGATAAAAATAGATTTTTATCGAAATGAACTAGTTTTGAACTAGAATTATAATTCTATTTATTTTTAAATAAATAAATTGAATTCGAAATGTTTTTGAAAATAACCAGAATTTCCAATGATTGCATTGGAATGGATTTGAATCGAAATTGTCTTCGGAATATTTCGATGTTGGATTTCGTGACTATACAGATGTTGTTATGGAAATTTGAAAGATATAGATATATATATCGTTATTTCCAATACGATATCTGTTGGTCGTAGAATTGATATTGAACATAAGCCGATATATTTTCTATTCAGAGCCTGGTATTTAATATCAAATGTGATTTTGGTTTGTCGTGAATGGTGTCTTGACTAAGACTGTTCTTGAACCCAGTTGAGAAAAGATTAAATATTTTTATTTAGATTTAATGAAGTGTACCAATTAAATAATATTTAATTGAAATTGAATTGATATTGATTTTTGGGTTTATCGTGGACAGTGTTTTAAATAACACTTGTTCTTTAACCCGATAATTAATGAATGTGATTTTGGGTTTATCGTGAACCGTGTTTTAAATGACACTGATTCTTTAACCCAGTTAACGATTAAAACTAAGTGGAGTTTTAATGAATCTTTAATTAGATTGAAATGATCGAGAATGGAGTAGCACCAGTTTTGCTCTAGGCGATAGTTAAATCTTTAATTAGATTTAAACGTGAAATGGTAATTGAATTTACCGAAAACACCGTGATGTTAGATATGTAGTATAACCAGTTTTACTTCATGGGATGAATAGGTTGGGATTGGGAAATTAAAACAAATGATCACTTCGGTAAGGTTCGTTAATCCCGACTAGTTGAATCGAAATTCCAAAGAAGATTAAAGAATAAATTCAAGGAATTTATCTTGGATAAAATTAATGGGAACCTTCCCTATGAATGTGAAATTTAGAAACTAACTGTCGGTTAGCCAAGTAGAATGGTTTTCTGGATATTGATCTGATGTTGGTTTCGGCCTTCGGGGTTAATATTTGGGGAATTATTCTCTTGATTAATTTACGGTTAGTGACTGATGAATTGGAATGAGGCGTATGTTGTGTTGTGTAACAATTATGTAAAATATACGCAAGTTATTCGGAAAGACCGGGTTTATCCCATTCTGAATAACTGATACAACGATAAGTCGAAGATGAAGACGGTGGTTGAAGACCGGAAGTCTTCACGTCGTTTGGGTGATTACTGATGATCTTGATTGGGCTGTACACCCAAGAAGATGGAAACAGTTGGTGATCGTCCAGACGTATTTGGAGATCGATGGATATGCGGGGTACTAGGTGCCTCCGGTTTCGTTCAGACCCAGAACGGACTTGTAAATGGACTGTGTGTCTGACATTGGATTTTAGTCTGTGTGATTGATTTCTATTAAATATATATCTGTTAGGCGGCGGAGAATTTATTCTCTTACTTAACGCCCTTCTCTGAGACGTACGAGCTCAGATGTAATAACCCGGAAATTCTGGGCCAGTTTAAAATATTTATTTTGGCAATTTTAACGAATTTTGAATACTTAAAATAGATTATTTAAAATAATATCGACAAGAAATTCATGTGTAAATAAAATATTTTATCGTTAAAAATATAATTTTTAACGTAGAAGTGAATGAAAGTAAAAATGATTGATGTGTGAATGGTGTAGGCCTTCACTAGACCGGGGATAAGGTTAGGCCTTGTCCCGTTTCTAGTATCATGCCGTTATGCCGCCGAAATTTTCTAAAATATGTTATAAAAATAAAAATATCATTTTTATTGTGTAAATGAATTGAATAGAAAACGAATTGAATTTAAATTGAATAGAAAACGAAATGAATTTGATTCAAATAGAAAACGAAATGAATTTGATTCAAATAGAAAACAAAACGAATTTGATTTGAATAGAAAATGAATTTGATTTGAATAGAAAACCAATTTGAATTGAATCGAATAGAAAACCAATTTGAATTGAATCGAATAGAAAACCAATTTGAATTGAATCGAATAGAAAACCAATTCGAATTGAATTGAAAACGAATTCGAATTGAATTGAAAACGAATTCGAATTGAATTGAAAACGAATTGAAATGAATTAAAATTGAATTGAAATTTGAATTGAATAGAAATGAATTTTAAAACGAATTTATAATGAAAAATTCAATTTTGATTTGAATTGAAATGGAAGTTGAAATGTTTTTGAAACGAATTCAAAACTATTTATAAAATTCGTTTTAAATAGTAATCGACGAAATATTTATTATATATATTATATATATAATATAATGGCCTGAATAGAACGCGCCGCGCCGCGGCAGTTCGTAAATTTCGACCATTTCTTTCAAACGGACATTACGGGAGATCCGACCGTCGGATTCTCCTAAAACCAGAACCGTTGGGTTCGTATTGAAAAGAGCTTTCTAACGAATATTAGGAATTTGAAATCTAACGGTTGGATTTGGAGTTACGTCCAAATCAAATTTGAAAAAGGTCATTGTAAGTGCAGTTCGATGGCCATCGTTGGAAATCGATTGTACGGGCCTTAATAAAATTATTAAAAATAGTGATAATTTGTGTAGAATCATAAGAAATGATTTGGGAAAAATTGGGGTGAAAAACTCCATATTTGAAAAGATAAAAATGGATTTTTATCGAAATGAACTAGTTTTGAACTAAATTTAAAACCCAATTATTTTTAAATAAATAAATTAGATTTAAAAAGGGGTTTTAAATAAACGGAATTTCTAATATATTTTATTGGATTTGAAATGGGTTTATCGTGAACGGTGTTTTAAATAACACTAGTTCTTTAACCCGATAATAAATAGAATGTGATTTGGGTTTGTCGTGAACTGTGTTTTAAATAACACCTAGTTCTTTAACCCAGTAAAAGGAGTTTTAACGAATCTGCAATTAGGTTGAAATGTGAATCTATAATCTAAATTATCAAATTTAGAAATGAGCGAGAATGGAGTATCGCCAGTTTTGCTCCAAAGCGATAGTTAAATCTTTAATTAGATTTGAACGTGAAATGGTAATTAATTTAACCGATAACACCATAGTATTAGATATGGAGTATTACCAGTTTTGCTTCATGGGATGAATAGGTTGGGATTGGGAAATAAAATAAATAATTACTTCTTTGTGGTTCGCTAATCTCGACTAGTTTGGAAAACCATAATTTGGTTTGAAATGACATCCAAAGGAAGATTAAAGGATAAATTTTTAAAGAATTTATCTTGGATAAAATTGATGGGAACTTTTCCCTGAGAATATGAATTGGAATGAGGAGTATGTTGTGTTTGTGTAACATTCGTTTTAATATACGCGGGTTGTTCGGAAAGGCCGGGTTTACACCCATTCTGAATAACCGATTCGACGATATGTCGAAGATGAAGACGGTGGTTGAAGATCGGAAGTCTTCACATCGTTTGGATAATTACTGACGATCCTGATTGGGCAGTACACCCAAGAGGATGGAAATAGTTGGTGGTCGTCCAGACGTACTTGGAGATGGATGGATATGCGAGGAAAGTGCCTCCGGTTTCGTTCAGACCCAGAACAGACTTGGAAATGGTTTATGTGTCTGACATTGGATTTTATTCTGTGTTGATTGATTTCTATTAAATATACATCTGTTTGGCGGCAGAGAATTTATTCTTTTGCTTAACGCCCTTCTTTGAGGCGTACGAGCTCAGAGGTTGTATATCGATGGACATCAGTCGCATGGCATGAATTGCCTGTGTGGCACGCTAAGATGCAATGATCAAGGCTTTTGTTGAAAAGCAGAGCCTTGTGGTTGATGATCAAAGCACAGCCTACGTGGCAGCTTTGTGTATAACGTGAATTCGCGAGCCTCACACCTCGGTATGAGTTAAAAACGGGATACGGACCGCTGGGAGAGCACGACGTTTCTTTCTAGCTCTGGTGGTGTCAGTGACTTACCAGCCCTGACATTTATATACTTTTCACCTTTGTGGTTGTTGGAATGAGGCGCCTCGATATTAGGTCTGTAAGGACCGGGAAACGTGTGTTCATGAATTGCCAATCCTCTAACGTAAGTGAGGACCGGCCCAGCCGCATCCGGGGTTGCCCAGAGTGTGTAGTCCCGAGGCATTTGCTAGAGTGTCTCGAAGCGGAGAGGAGCTTGCCCCTTGCCTCGACTCATGACGGAAATCCAATTTCCAATACGTGTATTGCGGTTTTAATTGTAGAACTAGTATGGCGACATAGTAGATGGTAGCTATGCCGCCTATGATTGATATTTATGATTGAAATTGTTTTGACACTATACACCTATAATAGTATCAAATAATGTGTTTTAAACGTACCAAGCATGCTTTGGCTGTTATAAGGGAAAACCCTATCCTCCGGCTTGCGTTGCATTGTGTGATGGGACCTGGGTTTTATAACAGCTTCATTTTTCTTTATTTAGCATTGCGCTGTTTGTTCTATGCACTGGTATTCTTGGGAGGAAACCCGTTCCGTGTTATACGGCGTGGTCCCTTGATTTACCTAACTTTAAAACCAATATTAATAACTGTTTTAGTTCTCACACCAGTCACATGACTGACCTGGAGTTTATTGTTTTAACCTAAACTTTGGGTGCCCCTATTTTCGACACGGGCAGCTAGTAGTTTTGGTTTTGCAGATTTATATTCACAGGATCCTGGTTTACAGCTGGAATGATATCCGGAAAGCTCTGTATCCGTATATCACCTTCAGTTGTGCTTTGTATTATTTTTCCGCTGCTATGTAATTTATTGTAATCTCTGATATTTATCGAATGTAATTTATTCATTTATACTCTGTATATTCTTGTATCTGATGGAATTGTTGTAATAGCAATGAAATGTTCTTCCGTCTGCGTTCTGTTTTGTCTTGTCCTCACAGTAATTCGTTCTTTCTCATCTCTTCGGAGACCTGGGAAGTTCGGGTCGCTACATTTGGTATCAGAGCTTTGGTTTACAGAGCTCGAGAACAAGACACATTAGAACCATACGAAAGAATTTATCAGATATTGGATTAGTAATATCCAATTAGAATGACTCGTTAGAGATAGGATCAGTAGTATCCTAGAACGAGTGTGAGGAGTATATTTTTCAAATGAAAACAATTTTGTTTTGAAATTTAAACCATTTTATGCGTATTTGAATATTTATTTATTTGGAATTTGGACAATCTAGTATATAAAGGTTTTGCATATGCGCGTCATGAACGTATATTCGAAGTTTTAATATACTAGATAGATATAGAATCACATTCTAGTCGCCCGGAGATGGTACTGATAATTGTCATGACATCATCAGTATTTATGTTCGTGTTTCGAAGGTGTGATATCTATATATTTCCATTAGACTGGTGTGAGAACCAAAACTTATCTAGATAGATTTATTGTTGTGAATTGGCATCAAAAATGTGATTTTTGTATACATATCAAAATTATGAATTTGAAACGTTAATCCACTAATTGATTGATGTTTGTGTTGCTTGTTTAGTTGTTTGATAAATTTTGAACCATTTAGCCTAATTGAACCAAACATTGAATTGTATTGAAAATTGATCGCATTTGCTTGCATATACAAGTACTTACATTGAACAGGTCATAGCAAGGAGGCTAGAGCAGAGAATAAAATTTGTTTGCCCGACAAATAGGTACATGTTTCCTATATAATTTACTATTTTGTTTGGGTGATGATGATTTTATGAGCCTATTGGCTAGCCGCTTGGCTTTTTCTTTTTCTTTTTGAGATCAAAAGGCCTATATGGCAATTTCGGGATTTTCCCGTGGCTCCCGGTGCAGGGGAGGTTATGGCGAAATTTTTCAAAAATTTAGGGTGTTAGCCAAATTTTTGAAAATTTGAAAATTCTCAGAAACTGAAAAGTTGGAGAATGGAAGCCAGAATGAACGTAGAGTTGATTAATCAAACCACTTTCGACTTTGTTCCTTTTCGGGGACGAAAAGTTTTAAGTGGGGGAGATTGTAATAACCCGGAAATTCTGGGCCAGTTTAAAATTTTTATTTTGGCAATTTTAACGAATTTTGAATATTTAAAATAGATTATTTTAAATAATATCGACAAGAAATTCATGTGTAAATAAAATATTTTATCGTAAAAAATATAATTTTTAACGTAGAAGTGAATGAAAGTAAAAATGATTGATGTGTGAATGGCGTGGGCCTTCACTAGACCGGGGATAAGGTTTGGCCTTGTCCCGTTTCTAGTATCGTGCCGTTATGCCGCCGAAATTTTCTAAATTATGTTAGAAAAATAAAAATATCATTTTTATTGTGTAAATGAATTGAATAGAAAACGAATTAAATTTAAATTGAATAGAAAACGAAATGAATTTGATTCAAATAGAAAACGAAATGAATTTGATTCAAAAAACCAATTTGAATTGAATCGAATAGAAAACCAATTTGAATTGAATCGAATAGAAAACCAATTTGAATTGAATCGAATAGAAAACCAATTTGAATTGAATCGAATAGAAAACCAATTCGAATTGAATTGAAAACGAATTCGAATTGAATTGAAAACGAATTGAAATGAATTCAAATTGAAATGAAATTTGAATTGAATAGAAATGAATTTTAAAACGAATTTATAAGGAAAAATTCAATTTTGATTTGAATTGAAATGGAAGTTGAAATGTTTTTGAAACGAATTCAAAACTGTTTATAAAATTCGTTTTAAATAGTAATCGACGAAATATTTATTATATATATTATATATATAATATAATGGCCTGAATAGAACGCGCCGCGCCGCGGTAGTTCGTAAATTTCGACCATTTCTTTCAAACGGACATTACGGGAGATCCGACCGTCGGATTCTCCTAAAACCGGAATCGTTGGGTTCGTATCGAAAAGAGCTTTCTAACGAATATTAGGAATTTGAAATCTAACGGTTGGATTTGGAGTTACGTCCAAATCAAATTTGAAAAAGGTCGTTGTAAGTGCAGTTCGATGGCCATTGTCGGAAATCGATTGTACGGGCCTTAATAAAATTATTAAAAATAGTAATAATTTGTGTAAAATCATAAGAAATGATTTAGGAAAAATTGGGGTGAAAAACTCCATATTTGAAAAGATAAAAATGGATTTTTATCGAAATGAACTAATTTTGAATTAAATTTAAAACCCAATTATTTTTAAATAAATAAATTAGATTTAAAAAGGGGTTTTAAATAATCGGAATTTCTAATATATTTGACTGGATTTGAAATGGGTTTATCGTGAACGGTGTTTTAAATAACACTAGTTCTTTAACCCGATAATAAATAGAATGTGATTTGGGTTTGTCGTGAACTGTGTTTTAAATAACACCTAGTTCTTTAACCCAGTAAAAGGAGTTTTAACGAATCTGCAATTAGGTTGAAATGTGAATCTATAATCTAAATTATAAAATTTAGAAATGAGCGAGAATGGAGTATCGCCAGTTTTGCTCCAAAGCGATAGTTAAATCTTTAATTAGATTTGAACGTGAAATGGTAATTAATTTTACCGATAACACCATAGTATTAGATATGGAGTATTACCAGTTTTGCTTCATGGGATGAATAGGTTGGGATTGGGAAATAAAATAAATAATTACTTCGTTGTGGTTCGCTAATCTCGACTAGTTTGGAAAACCATAATTTGGTTTGAAATGACATCCAAAGGAAGATTAAAGGATAAATTTTAAAGAATTTATCTTGGATAAAATTAATGGGAACTTTTCCCTGAGAATATGAATTGGAATGAGGCGTATGTTGTGTTTGTGTAACATTCGTTTTAATATACGCGGGTTGTTCGGAAAGGCCGGGTTTACACCCATTCTGAATAACCGATTCGACTATATGTCGAAGATGAAGACGGTGGTTGAAGACCGGAAGTCTTCACATCGTTTGGATAATTACTGACGATCCTAATTGGGCAGTACACCCAAGAGGATGGAAATAGTTGGTGGTCGTCCAGACGTACTTGGAGATGGATGAATATGCGAGGAAAGTGCCTCCGGTTTCGTTCAAACCCAGAACGGACTTGGAAATGGATTGTGTGTCTGACATTGGATTTTATTCTGTGTTGATTGATTTCTATTAAATATACATCTGTTTGGCGGCAGAGAATTTATTCTTTTGCTTAACGCCCTTCTTTGAGACGTACGAGCTCAGAGGTTGTATATCGATGGACATCAGTCGCATGGCATGAATTGCCTGTGTGGCACGCTAAGATGCAATGATCAAGGCTTTTATTGAAAAGCAGAGCCTTGTGGTTGATGATCAAAGCACAGCCTACGCGGCAGCTTTGTGTATAACATGAATTCGCGAGCCTCACACCTCGGTATGAGTCAAAAACGGGATACGGACCGCTGGGAGAGCACGACGTTTCTATCTAGCTTTGGTGGTGTCAATGACTTACCAGCCCTGACATTTATATACTTTTCACCTTTGTGGTTATTGGAATGAGGCGCCTCGATATTAGGTCTGTAAGGACCGGGAAACGTGTGTTCAGGAATTGCCAATCCTCTAACGTAAGTGAGGACCGGCCCAGCCGCATCCGGGGTTGCCCAGAGTGTGTAGTCCCGAGGCATTTGCTAGAGTGTCTCGAAGCGGAGAGGAGCTTGCCCCTTGCCTCGACTCATGACGGAAATCCAATTTCCAATACGTGTATTGCGGTTTTAATTGTAGAACTAGTATGGCGACATAGTAGATGGTAGCTATGCCGCCTATGATTGATATTTATGATTGAAATTGTTTTGACACTATACACCTATAATAGTATCAAATAATGTGTTTTAAACGTACCAAGCATGCTTTGGCTGTTATAAGGGAAACCCTATCCTCCGGCTTGCGTTGCATTGTGTGATGGGACCTGGGTCTTATAACAGCTTCATTTTTCTTTATTTAGCATTGCACTGTTTGTTCTATGCACTGGTATTCTTGGGAGGAAACCCGTTCCGTGTTATACGGCGTGGTCCCTTGATTTACCTAACTTTAAAACCAATATTAATAACTGTTTTAGTTATCACACCAGTCACATGACTGACCTGGAGTTTATTGTTATAACCTAAACTCTGGGTGCCCCTATTTTCGACACGGGCAGCTAGTAGTTTTGGTTTTGCAGATTTATATTCACAGGATCCTGGTTTACAGCTGGAATGATATCCGGAAAGCTCTGTATCCGTATATCACCTTCAGTTGTGCTTTGTATTATTTTTCCGCTGCTTTGTAATTTATTGTAATCTCTGATATTTATCGAATGTAATTTATTCATTTATACTCTGTATATTCTTGTATCTGATGGAATTGTTGTAATAGCAATGAAATGTTCTTCCGTCTGCATTCTGTTTTGTCTTGTCCTCACAGAAATTCATTCTTTCTCATCTCTTCGGAGACTGGGGAAGTTCGGGTCGCTACATCAGGGGTTATATACTAATGGATATCAAACACATAGAGTGAATTGCCTATGTGGTATGCTAAGATGCAATTGATCGAGGCTTCTGTTGAAAAGCAAAGTCTTGTGGTGATGATCAAAGCACAGCCTGTGTGGCACAGCTTTGTGTAACGTGAATTCGCGAGCCTCACACCCCGGTTGTGAACCAAAAATGGGAGAGGACATCAGGGAGGGCATGCGTTTCTTTCTAGCTAGGGTGGTGTCCGTGACCTACCAGCCCTGACATTTATATACTTTTCACCTGTGTGGTTGTTGCTATTGCGAGGCGCCTCGGTTTGATCGGACGATCCAGGTCCGATGGAGTCATTTGTTGGCTCATTTACGCCCCAAAGGGCGGGGAAACGTAGTGTTCAGGCATAATAATCCACATCGGTGGACCGGCCCTGACGATCCAAGGGCAGTTGCGGCTGTTCCTGAGGGGCGGGCTAGAGCGTCTCGAATCGGTTGAGGACTATCTTTTGCCTCGGTTCATAGATGGAAACCCAATTTCAAAATACGTGACTTTGCAATTTTGATTGTATAACCTATATATGGCGACATAGTGGCATGGGGCATTCATGCCGCCTATGATTGATACTTATGATTTGAAGTTGTTTTATACACTATACACTTATAATAGTATCAAATGATTTGTTTTAAACGTATCAAGCATTCTTGGCTATTATAAGGTAAAAACCTTATCCCCCGGCTTGCGTTGCATTGTGTGATAGGACCTGGGTCATAATAGCTTCATTTTTCTTTATTTAGCATTGCGCTGTTGTTTTATGCACTGGTATTCTTGGGAGGAAACCCATTCCGTGTTATACGGCATGGTCCCTTGATTTACCGAACTTTAAAATAAAGATTAATAACTGTTTTAGTTCTCACACCAGTCCCATGACTGACCTGGAGTTTATTGTTTTAACCTAAACTCTGGGTGCCCTTATTTTGACACGGGCAGCTAGTAGTTTTGGGTTTTGCAGATTTATATTCACAGGATCCTGGTTTTCAGCTGGAACGATATCCGGAAAGCTTTGTATCCGTATATCTACTTCTAGTTGTGCTTTGTATATTTTTCCGCTGCGATGTATTTAAATGTAATTTAAATCTCTGATATTTCTGTGTAATATTTATTTGTTTATACTCTGTATATTCTTGTAATCTGATGCATTGTTGTAATATACATGAAATGTTCTTCCGTATGCGTTCTATTTTGTCGTGTTCTCAAAACAATTCGTTCTTTCTCTTCTCTTCGGAGACCGGGGAAGTTCGGGTCGTTTCATTTATAAGGCATAAAGAGAGATTCTGTTATATTTGAATAAGCTTAATGTTTTTGGTTTTTTCCCTAGGATAGCAAAGTACATATTTTACAATAGATGGAAAAATGCGATTGATATGAGAAGAAAACAGAAGGGGGCATTGATGCCTTTGATTAATGCAAGGAGAGAGCCCAAATTGAAGCTGAAGGGAACCGAAGAAAGATTTGTTTACTCTTGTTTAGATTCTCTTCTTGATATTAAATTTCCAAATGAAGGGGGTAGAAGTTTAACCAAAGTTGAGATGGTAAGTCTATCTTCTGAGTTTTTGTTTGTAGGGACTGATACAACTGCAATTGGTCTATAGTGGATCCACTACACCATATATGCTGATTAGACTATGTTTTTAGGCGTATCTAAAGCACTTGGGCTCGGTAAATAGCCATATCAAAAAGTGGAGTGTTAAGTTATTAGATTCGGCTATAAACCGTATCTCAATATTTTAAAATACGGCTATTAGCCGTATCTAAAGTCTAATCAGACACGGTCTTTGACCGTGTCTAATTATATGTGTGTGCACACATATATATATATATGTGTGTGTGTATATATATATATATATATATATATATCATATATGTGTATATATATAAAAACAGAAGCTGTAGCACATATCTTTCATAACACAGAGCATACATACTACAAAGCATACAAGGGAATAACATAATATATATATATACTCAAAGCATTACAAGGTTTGTCATAACATGATGTACATGCAAACATATACAATAAAAGGAAACTGTCAAAGATTTTCATCACATTACGAAGTAACTAAAATGAGGTAAAAAGATAACAGCCTGATAAACAGTCCAGTCTAGGTCGGGAAGATTCAGCGCGATAGCCAGCCTGGAGTTCAAGCTTCATTTGGCAACAAAACTAAACCGTGATATATAGCCTGCAGCCTGAGTTCCAGCAACACAAAAGCACCATAATCTCCAATAGGATTGCGTATAAAATACAAGAAACAAGTTACAAATACTTCACAGCTGGATAGTAGATCAACATTGTAACTCACTATAACTGTGATGCAAACACGAATACAGAGCTAAGTGTATGTTAATACAGATATAACAGTGAAGGATTAGAATGTGCCATTGAATGTTAATTCTGGTAGAAAAAGAAATAACAACAATGGTTCTAACAGTGAAGGATTAGATGATAATTTCAATATTTTGGACTTGTGTAATTTCACTGGACACCAATAATAGCGAAGGGCATATTATGTCGATCAGTGTGTTTGTGTAATTTAACGGTACGTAGTCGTTCAGTGTGTTTGTGTACAAATACGTCACTGGGAACCAATAACAACCTAGTCGAATCGACTAGTCGATTAGTCGACTAATTTCTACCCATGTGGCCTAAATTCATACAACAACCTAGTTGATAGTCATTAAAAATGCAAACCCAAAAGAAGAATCACCTGCAGTGTAGTCCATATTCAAACCCTTGGAGTGTTTAGAGATATCTCTAAGCTGTTAGATAATTAAAACAATTAAAATTATAAAGCATAACATGATTATATATTGATTTTTTCCACACACTGCATATATGTGAATAAATTGCAAATAGGCCGACAGCTGACTAGTGATCACTTACACCAAATTCTTTAGATTACTCGCAACATCTTGTTGTTGCTTCGGAGAGTGGTTTTTAACTGTGTGAAGTCCTAAAAAAATTGATTCATATACACACAGAACATAAAGTTCCATAATATATGTGTGATGTCTATTAAAATTTTGAAATGAATAATAGTTTTACCAGTGATAAGTTTTCTAATTCTGTTTCAAGTTGCTTTTTGAGCCCTGACAACTCTTGCATATTTCATATCAGAAAACAGACATAAATTACCAATAATTAAAATGGTACAACATGCCAACCATTAATGTGAATGAAGCAAGAGAATTAATAGAACTAGTAGTGTTTCACCAGTGATATTTAAGCTCTCTATATTATTAGTTATCGTGATCTATTTTTATTTTCTAAGAAACAAATTTCGATCAACTGTCTTTATTTATCTCAAAGATATGTATCAGATGACATGTTGAAGTCTATTTAAAAAACTAAAACTGACAATTGTCCACATTCTTTCTATCAGGGTCATTGATGTGCACACAATACATGTCCATTCAATTCTTATGTAAGATACTCCGTAGATATAAGTGTAAAATAATATATACCTGCTCCAATGGCTAAAGATATCAAATCATCATCTTCGAATGACACACCTACTCGACTTTCTGATTAAGAATTTACTGGGCGATCCACCAGGTGGATGCATTTTAGCTCATGCGTAGGGACGGGTATTCATGCTAATTAGTTTTATCCAAATGTCGAATGCCGCTTCACTTAACCTTTGGAAAAAGCTGCTTTCACTTGCAACTTTCAGTTTCGTTCAGGAAGACTTTGTAGTGCAAGGTAACTTACACTACAGTCTTTGTTACAAAGTAGGGGAAATTTGCTAGTGAAAGCAGCTTTTTACTAAGGTTAAGTGCACTAGCATCCGACATTTGGATAAAGATAATAAGCATGGATACTCGACCCTACGCGTAAGCTAAAATGCATCCATCTGGTGGATCGCCCATTAAATTATTAACTCGGAAGTTGATTAATCATCCATCTTCCCAGTTTTCAGTAAACCTATTATTATATTTTCAATAAACTTGTTATCTCTCAAAACAGAGTAAACTTATTATATGACAACCCAATTTAAATTTCAAGCATAAGGCAAACAAACAGTCAAATGACGATACATGTTTCCAATAGCAAACAAACAGTCAAATGACAAATAGTCAAGCATAAGATTACTGCATCTGTATGACTAACTCATTGTTATTTCTTTGTTTCATGGATATATATACCACAATCTAAAATTATACCATACATGTTTCCAATAGCAATTCATATGTTTTTTACATTATCATAAAACATGATTCAAATTTGATTTCTCTGATTCCAGGGTATAACAACCAGCTAACACACTAGTACATACCAATTCAATTGAAATAGCTAACACACTAACACAAAGTACAGCTTACACAAAAAGACTTCAACTTGTTCCTTAATCCCTACTATCAGGTATGCACAACATGATTCAATTGAAACAGCTAACAAACTTGAACAAAGTAAGGGTCATCTAACACACAAAGACTTCAACTTTTTCCCTGATCCCCACAATCAGGCATGCAAAACAAATTCAATTGAAATACATACTTGCAGTCAACGGAGGGCTAGGGACTAGGGGTTGCTGCGTCGAAGGAGAGGGTTGTTCGTCTCTGTCGATAGAAAAGATTCCAGAGAAAGGTGGAGGTACGATTTGGTGACTGAAAACCCTAATTTGGGTTTTCGGTCACCATTGAAGTAAAACAAAGGGAAAAGAGAGCGGCCAAAATTTTAATTTTGAGTGCCTAATGGGGTGCACAATATGATACACATTCGATTTGGCCAAAAGCTGTAACAAATTAACTGATCCAGAGCTTCGTTGGTGGACGGTTAGATTTAAGGTGTTTAGGGTAGGGCGGATCGCAAAATGTAGTTTGATACAAGTCTTAGCACTATCAAATATGATACGGCTTTAAATCGTATTAATCGTACGCAACCTGGTGTGTCGAATTGGCTGTTATGGTGTAGTGATCATGGCAGAGCTTGTGAAAAATCAATATGTACAAAAGAAGCTAGTCGAGGAGATAGAAAGGGTACTCAAGCATGAAAGGCGAGTGAAGGAAGAGGAACTGAGCAAAATGCCTTACTTAAAAGATGTTGTTTTAGAGGGATTAGGAAGGCATCCGCCTGGTCATTTTTTGTTACCACATTTGATAAGTAAGGGAATTGAAATCCAAGGGTATGTCATACCAAAGAATGCAACTATCAATATTATGGTTGCAGAAATGAGGTGGGATGAGAAAAAACGGGATGACCCAATGGAGTTCAAATCGGAGAGATTTTTGAATGGGGGAGAAGTCGAAGGAGTGGATATCACTCGAAGCAAAGAGAGATCAAGATGATGCCTTTCGAAATTGGAAGAAGAATTTGTCCTAGACTTGGGCTTGCTATGTTGCACCTTGAATTTTTCGTAGCCAACTTGGTTAATGAGTTTGAATGGGGATCGATGACTCCATGTCAGGATGGGTTTACAAAGAAGTCCACCCCTCAATGTATAGCCAATAAAATATATGTGAACCATCAATCAAATTACCAAGATATGGTAACAAATAATGGAGGCAAATTACAATGGAAATAAATGACTCGGTAACAAGTAAATCATTAATTCCCTTCAATAACAAAGATGGAAGAAAATAATCCATGTATTCATCATGCAAATGCAATGAATGCATACCCATATTAAAATATTTGCTTTCCATTTTGCATATTTGTTTCCACCTATTGTGATTCTGTATCACCAAAATTTTACGGAATCATCCTGCTTCTCGCGTTTGAGTTTCCATGAGTTATGATTAGGGCGTACTATTTAGATTGGATATTTGTTCCACTATGCATTGTCTATGTTCAGTCTAGCAATTGAAAGCTTAATATTTACAAGGCTTTACGCAGTTTAAGTGAAAATACAAAACACAAATATTTCTGGAAAAAAATCAACAAATGAAATTAATTATTGACTCCATTTCATTATCCATATTTAAACAAACAGAAAAAATCACTTTTTACTTTTTTTTGTGAAAAACATTTGCTTTCCATTTATAATTGATCATTATATATGTGGAAACTAGCCAGAGACTAACTATAGTTTGCATGAAATTAGATTAACATATTTTATATGCAAAAACGAATAGATATAAAGTTGTTATAGCTTACAGATTTAGGTTGATTCGAAATTGTATTATCTGATAGAAAATAGATTAACTAAATATGGTGCCAAGACATTGTCTTATTGGTCAGCAGTTTAGATAGTAGAAAAAAGGGTCACGACATTGATTGCCTACTTTGACTAAACTGCAATCACTCTCATTGAGTTCGTTTCTACATTTAACCATATTTATTCAACTATGTCGTCATTCTAAAACCATTTTCCGTGGTTACTATTGCAACATACACATCTACCGTTGCCATACATATGACAAGATCACATTTTTAACAATGTCGTGTGCGTAGCATTGGTTCAAAACTAGTTAGCAGCGTATAGAAGGAAGAAATAATATTGCGAAGAGGTACAATTTTTTAAGGGAGAAAAGTGATTTCTGCCATGTGAAAATCAAAGCTTAGAGAAACGTGATTATTTTGGGCTGGGCTTTTGTATACGTGGTCTTGTTTTAAAAGAAAATATAATAAAGAGAAAGAAGCATCGAAGAGCACCCAAGCGAAGCCGTGAGCGCTGGAACTGAAAGCATCAATGGAATCAAGTATTTAGATCAATTTAGACGAAGACTCAATTTTATAAGTATTCAATTTTATTCCAAATTTATCTAATTTTGTTTCAATATTTCTTTTAGATAAAGTGTCTAAAAATCAACATAACAATTTTTAATCAGATGGTTATCTGAAGAAAGAAAAGTCTTTAAGGGGGATAACTTATGGTCAAAATAACCAAAGTCGAAATTTTAAAAATAATCAAAATAACGATTTTTGTCCAAATTATAATAATTTTGATTATATATCTAATCCATATCTAAATAATTTCAAATTTGAAAAAAATTACATTCAAAACCTATACATGTACAAAAATCACTTTGAGAATAATTTTGATAGTGGAAACGCCTTTGACTACACTACAAACATTTTTCAAAACAATGATATTTTCAGAATAATCAAAATCAAAGTTTTAAAAAAAAACTACAATTATTCCTCACATTCAAAATAATAATTTTCATTTCTAAAACAATTTTTAACATCAACATGATTTTATTTAAACGTTAATGAAAATCAATATAGAAATATTCTTGATAAGTGGAATGGCTTCGATTGTAATTCTAAAAATAATTTTTATAAAAGGCCATGAAATGATTTCAATTAGAAGGTTTGGAATATGATGAAAAAGTCTATAAATAACTTTTAGTCAAAACTTTGCACGATTTTAAGGATAAAAGAAAGACAGAAAGAGAGAGAAAGCTATTCTATCACATAAATCGGAAAACAAATTTTCTCAAAATCAATATGGATATAAAAATCATTTTGAATACGATCCCCAATGAGAACAATATTTTCAAAATAATTCAAGTAAAATTTTTGAAAATAACCAAAAAAATTCTTCCAACTTCAATGATTATGGCTACGAATCTAACTCTCAATAGGAAAATAATTTCCTTTATCGATCGGATTTTCAATCTCTATACTAATAAATTTTTATTGAATATAATGAAAACAAAATAGAAAATGAAAATGATTTCATAATGAAAATGACATGAGTTATAATTTTAGGGATTATTTGTATTAAGAAAATTACATGGATAAATATCAAGATGAAATAAATTTTGGAAATATTGTTGGTACTGAGAATTACTTGGATTATAATTCTAAGAATAAATCTTATATAGAAGATTATGCATATATCGGGAAACAACCTAAGGAATATAATGGGCATCTTGAACAAAGGCATAAAGAATTAGATGGTAAATTCTATCAAATCATGCACATGTTACAAATCTAATCAATAAATAAAGAGAAGGATGATTTTTCACGCCAAAAATAAAACGAATCAAACGATAATCTAGATCTACTTTGAAATGGTAATTTCCAAATATTAACTTGAAAAATTGAAAATGAAAATCTTGACAAAATTACTGAAAATTCACGAATAGATTTGGATTTCAATTCTTTTAAAGAAATCGACTTAAGTCTAAATTATAATCTCCCTTTGTCTGACATGAATAAAATAGAAACAGTAATTTTTGAAGTTGAAAACAATGAAGATGATAAAGTTGTTAATGTCTTTGATAAAGTTGAGGAATTTTGTGAATGTGGATTTTTTGAACTGTTCGAGGATGAACTTTCACCCAATGATGAGTTAAGTTTTTGTTTTTGAGAAATTGAAAAAGAGGACAAACATGAAAGTTTTGTGCGTGAAGTTGAAAACTCATTTAATGAGACTGATGATGAATGTGGGCTTAAGCTTAATCTTAAACTTATTGAGAGTACCAATATGTCAACTAACAAGACACTTAATATTGACCATAATCTTGAATCATCTCTTGTAAACAATGAACCTAAGGTGAAAAGTTGTTAGTAGACACTCAATATGTTGGTTTTATTGACTTAACTATAATCGTGCGTAGTCCCTTATTTTTGAAGGATTACACAGATAAATTTGTTGAGTACATGAACCACATTGTGCACATAGCTTAGGTGGAATTTTTTTATAAGAGGGCTTGATGTTAACTTAATTACTATAAATCTAGGTATAAAAATGAATTGTTGATAAAAAGAATTTGCTTATTAGAAAACATAACTAAGCACAGTGTGGGAGGAACACAAAAAACAAAAACCGAATGCAAAAGAAAAAGTTGGTGGCAATATTTGCATTGCATTCATTATTAACATATATATTATTTTATATACAATCCATCTTTGTATGTCGGCAAATTCATTTTATATTACAAATCATTTTGCATTGCATTCATTTATGGGTAATTTCTTTCAAGTTTAGAAGATTTTATGATTAGTGAAAATTTTGTTAAGCTTAAGTGTGATGGGAGATTCATATTGCATTCATATATTTTTTAATTTAATTTCACACTTTTTTCGTAGTTGCATTCGTTTTTTTTTTCTTGCATGTTGTTTGACCAAAATTTGGGCCAAATACCCAAATGCTATGTGAAAACCTCACAATCACAGATTAATGCAGAAAAAGCAGTAAAATAAAAGAGGACACACGAGATTTTTATAGTGGTTCGGCTCAAACCAAGCCTACGTCCACTTTATAGTTTCTTAAATCCTAAGATGCTATTACAATACAGTTTGCTTGCGGTTTATACACGAAATCCTCGTGTTTACAATGAAGAAGAGGAGATTAGAGAATGAATTTATGCACGAATTCCTCATGTTAAAGTGATGAGCAATGTCCTTGCTTGGTTGTAAAGGAGGCCAAATTTTGGAGTTGCCAAAAAATCATTTGAAATGGCCATATGAGGGCGTATTTACAGGCGTAGAGGAGCCCCAGGGAGATCCGAATGAATGACAAGTGTCCCCAATCCAACGCCTTGATAGAACGTGGGGACTAAGTGGAAAAATGGCAGAAAGCCTCTCCAATTCGTGTAAGGCCATGTGGAAGGTGATCCATGAAAGTAGGAGGAAATGGTGCCACAAGAATAGGTCAATTCTAAAGTGTAGCAGCGGGTCAAAGGGGGTCGGTTCGGTACTCCATCCGATCCGATCCGGAGTGTCCAAAGCCAAGCGTGCCTGACGAGTAGAAGAAGCTTCAGGCGGGTCGGGTCTTCCTTTAGCCGATCCGAACCAAAATGATGTCTCCGATCCGAAGACTGAAAGTACTTCACTATAAAATACTTCTTGCGGGTCGGATCTTCTATGCTCCGATCCGATCCGTATATCCGATCCGAATGGGTTATGCCAATCCCAGATTCCAAGTTTCCGGTTCTGCACGCGTCCACGGAAACAGGCGTAACTTTCAAACCGTAAGTCTATTTTAGCCAAACGAAAGCTCAAACTGAAGCTAATTCAGAGGGATACGAGATTTAAGGAGTGTTGCTCCGTAATCGCTGTTTTCGGGCCCAAAAAAGATTGTCTGATAGGAGTTTCGGGCCTTTCTTTGTTCGTGATCGATTTCGACCAAATCGTTGCATGTCTTTTGACGATGCTTCCAATACTTGAGCGTATTGTTGATCAGAGATTCCATGTGTGACTGCTTTGACTAAAAAGCGGGTCAACATTTTGCCCCCAGAACATTTCTTGCTAGTTGAAAGAAGATGTGTTCTGGATAATCCAAGAAATCCAAGGTCATGCTGGGCCTGCCAGCTGTAAGTATAAACCATACCTGCGAAGAAAAAGAAAGAAAACAGGTATGTCAAAACCTAACAAAACCGATTACACTTCTGAGCATAAACCATGCTTGGGTGTATGTTTGAGCATAAACCATACTCGAGGGACGTTCGAATCATCCTGCCAAAACCTGGCGAGGGGCCTAACCTTTCAGGTATAAGCCTTACCAGGAAGTTCAAACTGAGCATAAGCCATACTCGAGTTTTATTGAGTTCCTTTGCCCAATCCTGACAAGATCGTTCATCGTTCCGGAGTATAATCCATACCTAAGCATCCTATTGAGTACAGTCCATACTCATGTCGGGATAGAGCTATACTTGCCAAAACCTGACAAGACAGTCTGTCCCTAGGCATAATCCATGCCTAGGGGTCCGAGATAAGTATAAGCCGTACTTTAATTGAGATTGAGAATCCTGCCACAACCTGACAAGACACTTAAATTCGCCAAACATAATCCATGCTCGGAAATTCCTTCCTTATTCAATTCAAAGTACAAAACCAAAGAAAATCCTGATTGATTTGTCATCGAGTGCAAAGCACGCTTTGGAGCTAAATCCTAACTCTGAACGTGTGTATTCTGATTTAGCCAATCGAAAAACCTAAAGAAAGCAAAGATACATATCTTAAATCCTAAGAAATGCTGAAAATACAGAGTGATCCAATCCATATCAGTTGATGATGAGCCCACGAGAGCTCGATCCAGGATCATTCCCTCTCTGGGGAGCAGGTGGTGGCAACGCGGGTGCAGGCGCTGTAGGTTGTTTCACATACTCGAGTAGCTCTCTGCGTCTAACCCGTTCCTCAATCAGGTCTCGCAAGTGTCTAGAGTCATTTGTGTCATGACAGTCCATATCGTGAAACATGCAGTATTTTCCAGAATCGCGTTCTTTTTGCGATGGCTCCCACCTGAGAGGCTTTGGATAGGAGATGTCACCGTTTGTGTTCACGTAGATGTTAGTCAAGGTTGAATTGAGTTCGGTGTACTTTTCATATCTGGGCCCTCTCCGGGGTTGAGCGTTGCGGTCATTCTTGACGGCAGCTTTTCTTTTGCCTTTATCAGAATTAGACGGTTCTCCGTCTTTGAGCATATTGACATCAAGAATCTTCTCCTCGGACATTGCGTATTCTTCACGCATAAATCTATCCGATTCAAGGTAGAATTCACCGAGATTCCTTGGTGGATCTCGGTATAACGATTTTTTGAACTTTGAGTTGTCCAGAACGCCAGATACTGCCGCCATCAATTCTATAGATGGCTCAGGTCGATCAACTGATGCTGATGCAACGTTGAATCTTCCCAGAAATGATCGCAGAGTTTCTCTGGCCTCTGCTTGATTGTGGTGAGAGAATGACATTCTTAGGTCGAGCGATGTGGACCCGAAACTGTTCAATAAAGCGAGCGACCAACATGTTCCAGCTGTTGATCGATTCAGATTCCAGCTGTCGAATCCACATAGTAGCTATATCGGTCAAAAAGAGAGGGAAGCATTTTGCCATGACGTTTTCCGACGCCGATTTAACTTCCATATGACGTTTTTAGCGCATCAGGTGCACGGTAGGATCCGTCCTGCCGTTGTAGGGCTCCAGTTATGGATGTTTGAAATCTGGAGGATTGCGGGAATTCCTGATTTCCTTTGTGAATGGATTGTTATTGACAACATCCATGTCATTCTGAAAGGTACGGCCTCTCGAGAGGCGTTCAATGAGATTGGCGAGCCGATCGCCTTCAAAGAGTTGTTGCAAGCTGCTGAGGTCAGAGCTGGTGCCCGCATCGTTGAATCCAGTGGAGTGTGGAAGTGTACGAGGAGCTTGGAAGGCCATTCGGTTCGGTTCGGATGTGCCCCCATGTTGCGGCTCGGAGAAGTGAGGGAGGTCATGAAGAGGTGCACGGTTTGGGTCGGATGTACCGAACCGATCAGGTTCCCCTGTTCCGAACCGGGGAGCTTGATGCTGAAGCTGTGTGGTATGGCCGATCCGAACCGGTGCGGAGGTTGGTCGTGCTCGCCCTGAACCTTGAGCTTCTGCATTTCCATCAGAAATATTAAGCGTCAGAGTTGTTGGTTGTTGAGGGGCATTGCCCCCATGTCCATTCGTGCCTCCGGTTCGGATCGGATCCGAACCGATCTGGTTTGCAGCTGCTGCTAGGGATGATTCTATTCCATTTCCCATGAGTTGTACGCTGTTGCTCGGCCTTCCTTCCATCCGAGCGAAGAATTGGTCGATCATCTCCTGTTGTTTGCGAAGGAGGTCATCTTGCCTTGCCATCTAAGCTCTCAATTCGGTGAGAACGCCATCTATCTCTTCTCGCGTCAAGTATGCTGACGGGTTTTCATGTGAGGAAGCTTCATGACTTGCCTCGTTTCTCGTGCCTTCGCCTTCAACACAGGAAACCTTTCGCTTAGCCATCAATCCAATAGCCAAATAATCCAAGCAGAAGTTGAAGTTGTCGTGTGCCCCCCTTCCTGGCGCGCCAAAATGTTAGACCGAAATTTGGGCCAAACACCCAAATGCTATGTGAAAACCTCACAGTCACAGATTAATGCAGAAAAAGAAGTAAAATAAAAGAGGACACATGAGATTTTTATAGTGGTTCGGCTCAAACCAAGCCTACGTCCACTTTATAGTTTCTAAAATCCTAAGAAGCTATTACAATACAGTTTGCTTGCGGTTTATACACGAAATCCTCGTGTTTACAATGAAGAAGAGGAGATTAGAGAATGAATTTATACACGAATTCCTGGTGTTAAAGTGATGAGAAATGTCCTTGCTTGGTTGTAAAGGAGGCCAAATATTGGAGTCGCCAAAAAGTCCTTTGAAATGGCCATATGAGGGCGTATTTACAGGCGTAGAGGAGCCCTAGGGAGATCCGGATGAATGACAAGTGTCCCCAATCCAACGCCTTGATAGAACGTGGGGACTAAGTGGAAAAATGGGAGAAAGCCTCTCTAATTCGTGTAAGGCCATGTGGAAGGTGATCCATGAAAGTAGGAGGAAATGGTGCCACAAGAATAGGTCAATTCTGAAGTATAGCAGTAGGTCGAAGGGGGTCGGTTCGGTACTCCATCCGATCCGAACCGGAGTGACCAAAGCCAAGCGTGCTTGATGAGTAGAAGGAGCTTCAGGCGGGTCGGGTCTTCCTTTAGCCGATCCGAACCGAGGTGATGTCTCCGATCCGAAGACTGAAAGCACTTCACTGTAAAATACTTCCGGCGGGTTGGATCTTCTATGCTCCAATCTGATCCGTATATCCGATCCGAATGGGTTATACCAATCCCAGATTCCAAGTTTCCGGTTCCGCACGTGTTCACGGAAACAGGCGTAACTTTCAAACTGTAACACCCCATATGTTGAATAACTTGCTATAATATAAAACAGGGCAGAATTAAACTTTAAATCTGAATCATGGGAAACGGGCTATGCCATTGCGTTCGTCTCGGAAAAATACGCGAAATAGAGTCCGAGTTTTCGAAAATCGGAGTCCGTATGACCCAGATATGGCCCGAAGAAGTTTCAGAAAATTTAAAAACAGATTTAAAAACAGAAATTTCAAAATTTCAGAAGTTGCGGGAAAAATCCCGCCAGACCCAGGGGGTCGACTGGGGAGTCGACCTGCCCACCAGATCGACTGGGGAGTCGACCCTAGGGTCGACCTGGGGGTCGATCTCCCTGGTCGAGCCCAGGTGACCTGGGTGCACCTGTTTGGCTTTTGGGCTGTGTTTTGGTGGCTAGGACGTGATCTGACGGCTCTAATCTGATTTAGGGTTAATCTAATGGCCTAAAACACCTAACTACTCTATAAATACACCCTAAGACTACCCTAATTCATACTAAAAATAGATACAATGCCGTCATGCCGTCAAAATGCAACTTGAAGGAGCCTCCATCAACTTAAAGAGGAAGATAGCTTCTCAAATCAATCTCTAATCAACTCTAGCAACTTAATCTTCTTCTTAGGAGTGCTAATCAACAAGTTGTGAGTTTTATATAGCCTTAATGACCAATTATTGAAATGATTATGATAGGATATAATGATGTTATGGCTATGAATGTGGATCAATGCATGTTATGCAAGTTATATGCTATGTGTTAATGATGTTATGCATGTTATGCAAGTTATATGCTATGTGTTAATGATGTTATGCATGTTATGCAAGTTATGTGCTATATGTTCATGATGTTATGCAAGTTATGCAAGTCATATGCTATGTGATCATGATGTTATGCAAGTTATGCAAGTCATATGCTATGTGATTATGATGTTATGCAAGTTATGCAAGTCATATGCTATGTGTTTGTGATGTTATGCAAGTTATGCAACTCATATGCTATGTGTTTATGATGTTATGCAAGTTATGCAAGTCATATGAGAAACATTGATCCATTATGACGCCATGATATGCAAGTTTGGTGTATGCAAGTTCATCTATGATATGTTATGCAAGTTTGGTGTGTGATTATATGAAAGTCCATATATGACATGTTATGCAAGTTTGGTGTTTGATGATATGCAAGTAACATGTGCAAGTTTACACCTTAGAATGATATGCATACATATGCAAGTTAACCCCTTTGTATGTCATACATACACATGCAAGTTTACCCCTTTGTATGACATAAATAACTTATGCAAGTTAACCTCCTTATGACATATGTGATTCATGCAAGTTTGGGTTGATTATTTATGCTAGTTGGGTTGATGCTAAATGCATGTTGACACCTTTAAACCCATGTTGATGCTAATGTTATGCAAGTTGAACCCATTATATTTATGATGAATCTTCCCTTTTATGCCATGTTAGCGAATTACGCAGGGAACGATGGGGTTAATATACATGTTAATGAAATGGTGTGAAGTTGGTATGATTATGCATACCATAAAGTGATGGACATAATTGAGTCAATTATGTACATCGTTAAAATTGGAATTAATTAGGGAAAATTAATTCGGGGGTGATTAATTAGGTGTAATTAATCGACTAAGACACGAGGTTGGACCCTTTTGTAGCGTAAGACTGCCCGGAACCGACCGGCAAATCCAGCGGCTACAAATGATTGGCCCAATATGAGAGGTCTTAGGCACAAACTAAATACGTGACAAGTGTATAGACACGAGGTTAGACTCGGTTATGGCGTAAGGCTGTCCGGACCCAATCGGCAAATCCAGCTGCCATAAAAGATAGTCTAATGTGAGAGGTCTTTACAACGGTTACGTTCTTAATCAATTAAGAAACACTTAACCAGATAAGCATGTAGTGGGCATGAGGGGTTAAGTGGGTGCCTTGGGTGGCATGTGGAGATTAAGTAAGTGCCTTGGGTGGCATGAGAAAATCTAGTGGTTGCCTTGGGTGGCAATAGAAAATACGATTAGAATACTTAACCAAAGTGGAACATGTAATTAAACATGATTAAAGGGTTAAGTGGGTGCCTTGGGTGGCATGAGGAAATCTAGTGGTTGCCTTGGGTGGCAATAGAAGATAAGATTAGAATACTTAACCAAAGTGGGACATGTAATTAAACATGATTAAAGGGTTAAGTGGGTGCCTTGGGTGGCATGTGGAAAAATCTAGTGGGTTGCCTTGGGTGGCAATAGAGAATACGACTAGAATACTTAACCAAAGTGGAACATGTAACTAAACATGATTAAAGGGTTAAGTGGGTGCCTTGGGTGGCATGTGGAAAAATCTAGTGGGTTGCCTTGGGTGGCAATAGAGAATACGACTAGAATACTTAACCAAAGTGGAACATGTAACTAAACATGATTAAAGGTTAAGTGGGTGCCTTGGGTGGCATGTGGAAAAATCTAGTGGGTTTCCTTGGGTGGCAATAGAGAATACGACTAGAATACTTTACCAAAGTGGAACATGTAACTAAACATGATTAAAGGGTTAAGTGGGTGCCTTGGGTGGCATGTGGAAATCAAGTGGGTCCCTTGGGTGGCATGTAGAAATCTAGTGGGTGCCTTGAGTGGCAATTGAAATATGATTAGATGACTTAACCAAACCTTAACATGTAAGTGGGCATGATTATGAAAAAGGGGTTAAGTGGGATGCACTAGATAAAATGACAAGCTTAAGTAGTAGCTTGTGGGGGCCCATTTCAACCAGTAACCCATTTGTATCTTATTGGGCTCGACCCATGTCGAGGACGGGACACGCGTACTGGGCTTGACTATAAGAGGCCAAAACAGGGTAGCGGTGGCAACGCGAGTCCAACGGGTTTCATATGCGTGTGTGGACCCGGGCTGGTAGGTAAGACGTTGTTGCATCGTGTAGATATAAGTCGTGCACCATTGATATTATCGGGTTGCCACTTTGGGGAGTGATACACCCCACTGTGGGGCCAGCATGGGTATCTACGGTAGGGAGCCGATCGCTTGGGGAGTAGCAGGTACACCTAGTGGAGATACGGGCAGACGACACCTATGTAGTCAGCTAGGGGTACAAGAGACTACTATTAAAATTACTAAGTTGTGGGTACACCTAGTGGAGATAGGGGCAGATGACACCTATGTAGTCAGCTAGGGGTACACGAAACTACTATTAAAAATTACTAATTACACTTAGTGGGATCAACCTTTAAGTAGGAATTACCCTTGGGTGGGTGGATCTGGTGTGGTGCAGTGTAGGAATTACCCTTGGGTGGGTAGATCTAGTGGGGTGCAGTGTAGTATTTATCCTTGGGTGGATAGGCGCGTCTTTACCGTTATCTTAGTTTATCCTAAGTCTAGTTGGCTACTTAGTGTAGTCATTTATCCCCAGTCGTACCATACCAGGTTTATATCATACCCTAATTACTTTAATGATTGTATTGTTAAGGTTATAGGGCTCACTCAGACTTATGTCTGACCCCTTTGTTTTTATCTTTTTCCCCAACCCTCGGGTTCTCAGAGTGGGCCTAGCACTAGTGGGCTTTGATCAGATTGCTTTATCTGTCTTTTGGAGCTTGGACTCTTGAAGAAAAGCTCGGTTATCTTTTCTATTATGGCTATTAGTATGTAGTGGGATTATGTACTTATGTTTTAACGAGATGGATATTTTGTACTTGACTCTTGTTGGTTTTTGAGATGTAACCAAACATGTTTACCTTCTGCTGCAATGAAATGATGTTTTAAATTTGCAGTATTACTTATATCTGTCTTGTTGTAATTTTATAGTTCTATATTCACTTAAATACTCCACCGAAGCTAAGGCGTTCCCTTTGTGAGTGACCTTAGCGGGTGTGGGGTGTTACACAAACCGTAAGTCCGTTTTAGCCAAACGAAAGCTCAACCTGAAGCTAATTCAGAGGGCTACGAGAGTTACGGAGCTTTGCTCCGTAATCGCTGTTTTCGAGCCCAAAAAAGATCGTCTGATAGGAGTTTCGGGCCTTTCTTTATTCGTGATGCGATTTCAACCAAATCGTTACCTGTCTTCTGACGATGCTTTCAATAGTCGAGCGTATTGTTGATCAGAGATTCCATGTGTGACTGCTTTGATTAAAAGCGGGTCAACATTTTGCCCCCAGAACATTTCTTGCTGGTTGAAGGAAGATGTGTTCTGGATAATCCAAGAAATCCAAGGTCATGCTGGGCCTGCCAGCTGTAAGTAT
This sequence comes from Allium sativum, assembly GCA_030737875.1. Taxonomy (NCBI): domain Eukaryota; kingdom Viridiplantae; phylum Streptophyta; class Magnoliopsida; order Asparagales; family Amaryllidaceae; genus Allium; species Allium sativum. Next base: position 616,114,333 of record CM060926.1, read on the forward strand.
AAACCATACCTGCGAAGAAAAAGAAAGCAAACATGTATGTCAAAACCTAACAAAACCGATTATTCTTTCGAGCATAAACCATGCTTGGGCGTTTTTTTGAGCATAAACCATACTCGAGGGACGTTCGAATCATCCTACCGAAACGTGGCAAGGGACCTAACTTCCAGGTATAAGCCATACCAGGAAGTTCAAACTAAGCATAAGCCATACTCGAGTTTTATTGAGTTCCTTTGCACAATCCTGACAAGATCGTTCGTCGTTATGGAGTATAATCCATACCTAAGCATCCTAGTGAGTACAATCCATACTCATGTCGGGATAGAGCTATACTTGCCAAAACCTGACAAGACAGTCTGTCCCTAGGCATAATCCATGCCTAGGGGTCCGAGATAAGTATAAGCCATACTTTAATTGGGATTGAGAATCCTGCCAGAACCTGACAAGACACTTAAATTCACCAAACATAATCCATGCTCGGAAATTCCTTCCTTATTCAATTCAAAGTACAAAACCAAATAAAATCCTGATTGATTTGTCATCGAGTGCAAAGCACGCTTTGGAGCTAAATCCTAACTCCGAACGTGTGTACTCCGATTTAGCCAATCGTAAAACCTAAAGAAAGAAAAGATACATATCTTAATCCTAAGAAATTCTGAAAATGCAGAGTGCTCCAATCCAGATTAGTTGATGATGAGTCCATGAGAGCTCGATCCAGGATCATTCCCTCTCCGGGGAGGACGTGGTGGCAGCGCGGGTGCAGGCGCTGTAGGTTGTTTCACATACTCAGGTAGCCCTCCGCGTCTAACCCGTTCCTCAATCAGGTCTCGCAAGTGTCTACAGTCAATTGTGTCATGACCGTCCATATCGTGAAACATGAAGTATTTTCCAGAATCGCGTTCTCTTTGCGATGGATCCCTCCTGGGAGGCTTTGGATAGGAGATGTCACCGTTTGTGTTCACGTAGATGTCAATCAAGGTTGAATTGAGTTCGGTGTACTTTTCATATCTGGGCCCTCTCCGGGGTTGAGGGTTGTGGTCATTCTTGACGGCAGCTTTTCTTTTTCCTTTATCAGAATCAGACGGTTCTCCGCCTTTAAGCATATTGACATCAAAAATCTTCTTTTCAGACATTGCGTCTTCTTCACGAAGAAATCTATCCGATTCAAGGTAGAATTCACTGAGATTCCTTAGTGGATCTCGGTATAAGGATTTTTTTGAACTCTGAGTTGTCCAGAACGCCGGATACTGCCGCCATCAATACCATAGATGGCTCAAGTCGATCAACTGATGCTGCTGCAATGTTGAATCTTTTCAGAAATGATAACAGAGTTTCTCTGGGCCTTTGCTTGATTGTGGTGAAAGACATGACATTCTTAAGTCGAGCGATGTGGACCAGAAACTGTTCAATAAAGCGAGCGACCAACATGTTCCAGCTGTTGATCGATTCAGATTCCAGCTGTCGAACCCACATAGCAGCTATATTTGTTAAAAAGAGAGGGAAGCATTTTGCCATGACATTTTCCGACGCAGATTGAACTTCCATATGACGTTTGTAGCGCATCAGGTGCACGGTAGAATCCGTCCTGCCGTTGTAGGGCTCCAGTGGTGGGAGTTTGAAATCTGGAGGATTGCGGGAATTCCTGATTTCCTGTGTGAATGGATTGTGATTGACATCATCCATGTCATTCTGATAGGTACGGCCTCTCGAGAGGCGTTCAATGAGATTGGCGAGCCGATCGCCTTCAAAGAGCTGTTGCAAGCTGCTGAGGTTAGAGCCGGTGCCTGCATCGTTGAACCTAGTTGAGTGTGGAAGTGTAAGGGGAGCTTGGAAGTCCATTTGGTTCGGTTCGGATGTGCCCCCATGTTGCGGCTCGGAGAAGCGAGGGAGGTCATGGAGAGGTGCACGGTTCGGTCGGATGTACCTATCCGATCAGGTTCTCCTGTTCCGAATCGGGGAGCTTGATGCTGAAGCTGTATGGTATTGCCGATCCGAACCGGTGCGGAGGTTGGTCGTGCTCGCCTTGAACCTTGAGCTTCTGCATTTCCATCAGAAATATTAAGCGTCGGAGCTGTTGGTTGTTGAGGGGTATTGCCCCCATGTCCATTCTTGCCTCCGGTTCGGATCGGATCCGAACCAATCTGGTTTGCAGCTGCTGCTAGGGCTGATTCTATTCCATTTCCCATGAGTTGTACGCTGTTGCTCGGCCTTCCTTCCATCCAAGCGAAGAATTGGTCGATCATCTCCTGTTGTTTGCGAAGGAGGTCATTTTGCCTTGCCATCTAAGCTCCCAATTCGGTGAGAACGTCATCCATCTCTTCTCGCATCAAGTATGCTGACGGGTTTTCATGTGAGGAAGCTTCATGGCTTGCCTCGTTTCTCGTGCCTTCTCCTTCAACACGGGAAACCTTTCGCTTAGCAATCGATCCAATAGCCAAATAATCCAAGCAGAAGTTGAAGTTGTCGTGTGCCCCCCTTCCTGGCGTGCCAAAATGTTAGACCGAAATTTGGGCCAAACACCCAAATGCTATGTGAAAACCTCACAATCACATATTAATGCAGAAAAAACAGTAAAATAAAAGAGGACACATGAGATTTTTATAGTGGTTCAGCTCAAACCAAGCCTACTTCCACTTTATAGTTTCTTAAATCCTAAGAAGCCATTACAATACAGTTTGCTTGTGGTTTATACACGAAATCCTTGTGTTTACAATGAAGAAGAGGAGATTAGGGAATGAATTTATACACGAATTCCTCGTGTTAAAGTGATGAGCAATGTCCTTGCTTGGTTGTAAAGGAGGCCAAATGTTGGAGTCGCCAAAAAGTCCTTTGAAATGGCCATATGAGGGCGTATTTACAGGCGTAGAGGAGCCCTAGGGAGATCTGGATGTATGACAAGTGTCCCCAATCCAACGCCTTGATAGAACGTGGGGACTAAGTGGCAAAATGGGAGAAAGCCTCTCCAATTCGTGTAAGGCCATGTGGAAGGTGATCCATGAAAGTTGGAGGAAATGGTGCCACAAGAATAGGTCAATTCTGAAGTGTAGCAGCAGGTCAAAGGGGGTCGGTTCGGTACTCCATCCGATCCGAACCGGAGTGTCCAAAGCCAAGCATGCTTGACGAGTAGAAGGAGCTTCAGGCGGGTCGGGTCTTCCTTTAGCCGATCTGAACCGAGATAATGTCTCTGATCCGAAGACTGAAAGCACTTCACTGTAAAATACTTCAGGCGGGTTAGATCTTCTATGCTCCGATCCGATCCGTATATCCGATCCGAATGGGTTATGCCAATCCCAGATTCCAAGTTTCTGGTTCTGCACGCGTTCACGGAAACATGCATAACTTTCAAACCGTAAGTCCGTTTTAGCCAAACGAAAGCTCAAACTGAAGCTAATTTAGAGGGATACGAGTGTTATGGAGCTTTTCTCCATAACCGATGTTTTCGGGCCCAAAAAAGATCGTCTGATAGGAGTTTCGGGTCTTTCTTTGTTCGTGATGCGATTTCGACCAAATCGTTGTCTGTCTTCTGACGATGCTTCCAATACTCGAGCGTATTGTTTATCAAAGATTCCATGTGCGACTGCTTTGACTAAAAAGCAGGTCAACATTTTGCCCCCATAACATTTCTTGCTGGTTGAAGGAAGATGTGTTCTGGATAATCCAAGAAATCCAAGGTCATGATGGGCCTGCCAGCTGTAAGTATAAACCATACCTGCGAAGAAAAAGAAAGCAAACAGGTATGTAAAAACCTAACAAAACCGATTACACTTTCGAGCATAAACCATGCTTGGGCATTTGTTTGAGCATAAACCATACTCGAGGGACGTTCGAATCATCCTGCCAAAACCTGGCGAGGGACCTAACCTTCCAGGTATAAGCCATACCAGGAAGTTCAAACTGAGCATAAGCCATACTCGAGTTTTATTGAGTTCCTTTACCCAATCCTGACAAGATCGTTCGTCGTTCCGTAGTATAATCCATACCTAAGCATCCTAGTGAGTACAATCCATACTCATGTCGGGATAGAGATATACTTGCCAAAACCTGACAAGACAGTCTGTCCCTAGGCATAATCCATGCCTAGGGGTCTGAGATAAGTATAAGTCATACTTTAATTGAGATTGAGAATCCTGCCACACCCTGACAAGACACTTAAATTCGCCAAACATAATCCATGCTCGGAAATTCCTTCCTTATTCAATTAAAAGTACAAAACCAAAGAAAATCCTGATTGATTTGTCATCGAGTGCAAAGCACGATTTGGAGCTAAATCCTAACTCCGAACGTGTGTACTCCGATTTAGCCAATCGGAAAACCTAAAGAAAGCAAAGATACATATCTTAAATCCTAAGAAATGCTGAAAATGCAGAGTGATCCAATCCATTTCAGTTGATGATGAGCCCACGAGAGCTCGATCCAGGATCATTCCCTCTCCGGGGAGGAGGTGGTGGCAGCGCGGGTGCAGGCGCTGTAGGTTGTTTCACATACTCAGGTAGCCCTCCGCGTCTAACCCGTTCCTCAATCAGGTCTCGCAAGTGTCTACAGTCATTTGTGTCATGACCGTCCATATCGTGAAACATGCAGTATTTTCCAGAATCTCGTTCTCTTTGCGATGGATCCCTCCTGGGAGGCTTTGGATAGGAGATGTCACCGTTTGTGTTCACGTAGATGTCAATCAAGGTTGAATTGAGTTCGGTGTACTTTTCATATCTGGGCCCTCTCCGGGGTTGAGGGTTGCGGTCATTCTTGACGGTAGCTTTTCTTTTTCCTTTATCAGAATCAGACGGTTCTCCGCCTTTAAGCATATTGACATCAAGAATCTTCTTTTCGGACATTGCGTCTTCTTCACGAAGAAATCTATCCGATTCAAGGTAGAATTCACTGAGATTCCTTAGTGGATCTCGGTATAAGGATTTTTTTGAACTCTGAGTTGTCCAGAACGCCAGATACTGCCGCCATCAATACCATAGATGGCTCAAGTCGATCAACTGATGCTGCTGCAACGTTGAATCTTTTCAGAAATGATAGCAGAGTTTCTCTGGGCCTTTGCTTGATTGTGGTGAAAGACATGACATTCTTAAGTCGAGCGATGTGGACCCAAAACTGTTCAATTAAGAGAGCGACCAACATGTTCCAGCTGTTGATCGATTCACATTCCAGCTGCCGATTCAACATAGCAGCTATATCGGTCAAAAAGAGAGGGAAGCATTTTGCCATGACGTTTTCCGACGCCGATTGAACTTCCATATGACATTTGTAGTGCATCAGGTGCACGGTAGGATCCATCCTACCGTTGTAGGGCTCCAGTTGTGGAAGTTTGAAATCTGGAGGATTGCGGGAATTCCTAATTTCCTGTGTGAATGGATTGTGATTGACATCATCCATGTCATTCTGATAGGTAAGACCTCTCGAGAGGCGTTCAATGAGATTGGCGAGACGATCGCCTTCAAAGAGCTGTTGCAAGCTGCTGAGGTCAGAGCTGGTGCTCGCATCGTTGAATCCAGTGGAGTATGGAAGTGTACGGGAGCTTGGAAGGCCATTCGGTTCGGTTCGGATGTGCCCCCATGTTGCAGCTCGGAGAAGCGAGGGAGGTCATGAAGAGGTGCACGGTTCGTGTCGGATGTACCGATCTGATCAGGTTCTCCCGTTCCGAACTGGGGAGCTTGATGCTGAAGCTGTGTGGTATTGCCGATCCGAACCGGTGCGGAGGTTGGTCGTGCTCGCCATGAACCTTGAGCTTCTGCATTTCCATCAGAAATATTAAGTGTCGGAGCTGTTGGTTGTTGAGGGGTATTGCCCCCATGTCCATTCTTGCCTCTGGTTCGGATCGGATCCGAACCAATCTGGTTTGCAGCTGCTGCTAGGGCTGATTCTATTCCATTTCCCATGAGTTGTACGCTGTTGCTCGGCCTTCCTTCCATCCGAGCGAAGAATTGGTCGATCATCTCCTGTTGTTTGCGAAGGAGGTCATCTTGCCTTTCCATCTAAGCTCTCAATTTGGTGAGAACGCCATCCATCTCTTCTCGCGTCAAGTATGCTGATGGGTTTTCATGTGAGGAAGCTTCATGGCTTGCCTCGTTTCTCGTGCCTTCACCTTCAACACGAGAAACCTTTCGCTTATCCATCGATCCAATAGCCAAATAATCCAAGCAGAAGTTGAAGTTGTCGTGTGCCCCCCTTCCTGGCGTGCCAAAATATTAGACCGAAATTTGGGCCAAACACCCAAATGCTATGTGAAAACCTCACAATCACAGATTAATGCAGAAAAAGCAATAAAATAAAAGAGGAAACACGATATTTTTATAGTGGTTTGGCTCAAACTAAGCCTACGTCCACTTTATAGTTTCTTAAATCCTAAGAAGCTATTACAATACAGTTTGCTTGCAGTTTATACGCGAAATCCTCGTGTTTACAATGAAGAAGAGGAGATTAGAGAATGAATTTATACACAAATTCCTCGTGTTAAAGTGATGAACAATGTCCTTGCTTGGTTGTAAAGGAGGCCAAATGTTGGAGTCACCAAAAAGTCCTTTGAAATGGCCATATGAGGGCGTATTTATAGGCGTAGAGGAGCCCTAGGGAGATCCGGATGAATGACAAGTGTCCCCAATCCAACGCCTTGATAGAACGTGGGGACTAAGTGGCAAAATGGGAGAAAGCCTCTCCAATTCGTGTAAGGCCATGTGGAAGGTGATCCATGAAAGTAGGAGGAAATGGTGCCACAAGAATAGGTCAATTCTGAAGTGTAGCTGCAGGTCAAAGGGGGTCGGTTCGGTACTCCATCAGATCCGAACCGGAGTGTCCAAAGCCAAGCGTGCTTGACGAGTAGAAGGAGCTTCAGGCGGGTCGGGTCTTCCTTTAGCCAATCCGAACCGAGGTGATGTCTCCGATCCAAAGACTGAAAGAACTTCACTGTAAAATACTTCAGGCGGGTCGGATCTTCTATGCTCCGATCCGATCCGTATATCCGATCTGAATGGGTATGCCAATCCCAGATTCCAAGTTTCTGGTTCTGCACGCGTTCACGGAAACAGACGTAACTTTCAAACCGTAAGTCCATTTTAGCCAAACGAAAGCTCAAACTGAAGCTAATTCATAGGGCTACGAGAGTTATGGAGCTTTTCTTTGTAATCGCTATTTTCGGGCCCAAAAAAGATCGTCTGATAGGAGTTTCGGGCCTTTTTTTGTTCGTGATGCGATTTCGACCAAATCGTTGCCTGTCTTCTGACGATGCTTCTAATACTCGAGCGTATTGTTGATCAGAGATTCCATGTGTGACTGCTTTGACTAAAAAGCAGGTCAACACATGTAAATTCACATTTATTTTAGGCATCACCATTTAGAACATAGTATTCTTTTGAAAATACATAGAGTGAATTTGGTTTATTTAATGGGAACAACATAGTAGATGTACTGCACGAGTCGTTTGAAAGAAATTTTTGTGAATTACTAGCTTCAAATGGAAAAATAAAGTGAAAAGTTAAAATTACACGTAATAACATTGAAGCTAGTATATTAGTTGATTCACCGGTAATGACTATGAAATTTGTTGTCATGTTTAAAAATGGATAAGTAAAGTAGGTGCATTAATAAATTTCAGTTCTATATAATTAAAAGATGCTATGATGATTCTGCATTACTCTCTTTTGAAAAGAAAAACGATAGTAATAATAATGAAAACACAAAGAGTATTCTATATTGCTAGTAAATTTAGTGTCGGTGTGCACATCCATTGCGCTCTGTCCTACTCTCACATTGGGTTGCCAACGAATACCCGAAAAATCTGATATCCATCTGAATCTGTATCCAAAAGTATGAAAAATACCCGTTATTCGGCATTATCTGAAAAGCAGATATGGATATCCGATATCCAAAATTCTTTTCAGATACGGATATGGTTAGAGTGGTATCCGTATCCAAAAAATATCTGTTCGACTAATTGATGTAATATTTATAACTCGAAATAGAAAAATAGAATTAATAATTATTTTGTAACTGTTGGATGTTACCATGACATAAATTTTTGTCCATTTTAGTGAAAAATGGTAGTTTTAGTGTTTAATTTTGGAATATTTTTTGATATGCTTATGGATATTAGTATAAAACAGTGTTTCATCATCACATTTCTTTATTTCTTAGTTTTTTATAAACATTAGTATAAAATTATTTTATGTTGATCCAAACTATTTTAATTATACTCTTCAATTTATTAATTACTGGTGGAGCAGATAAATTTTCGATATTCGTCCATATCCAAAAATTAAGCGGATTTGGATATCCGATATCCGAAAATTAAACGGAATCGGATGTCCGAAAATAATTTCGGAAACAGATACGGATATGTCACTATCCGTATCCAAAAGCATCTGTTTACATCCTTACTCTCATGTAATCCTAAAAGGTAGTGCATGAATGGTATAACTTAGTCTCATTCAATTAGTTGGTCATTTAAGGATCACCGACCTATGTTGACATTGTCAGAGTCAGTCTTAACAATCCACCAAGCTCTATTCTATTTTCGAAAACCAGAAAAGCCGTGCATGAATGTATACCTTCATCCAAGAGTTAAGTGTACGTATAAAAGTATCATTAGATAAATAAATAAAAAAGAGAGGGTAAAAGAATGATGTGACATCCCACATCCGTTAATATCACTCTTTTTCAGAATGCATTAAGTTTCGTGAAGCGTTATAGGTAAACAAAAACAGACACAGAAATAGAAACATTATAAGATAGATACAAAATCGCAGCGGAATTTAAAACTTTTATTAAACAGAAAACATATTGGTTCAAAACATAGTTACATCATTAGTCTGAAATACATAAAACCCAGTACATCAACTTAAAACTTCTGTCTTGTACTAAAAATCATCAGAGTACAATAAACATGAAAAGAGCATAGTCCCCAAAACATAGCCATATTGGTGAAGGTACGAAATCAAGCAGTACATCTAAACAGCTCCGAGCAAAATGAAAGAAGAACCCTGATCAAACCTGAGTATTCCACCTTGAGAACCTAGAGGAGGAGGGGGGTAAACGGAAGAGAAAGAAGAGGAAACAAAATGGGTCAGACATAAGTCTGGTGAGTCCAGTTACTTTTAGCATATAAATAAGTAAAAGTAGCATGACAGACATATAAACGGGGAAAGGGAGAAATACAACATAGAAGGCAAGTATGACAAGATAAACATGATGGAATAAATAGCGCTTCCCTAACAATTTTCTTTCTCTACACCAAAAATACTAGACAAAATAATCCCCAACAAGTACAAGATGATAGACTTAGTTGTACTTCTAGTGAGAGGTTTTACCCCATACAATAACAGGCAACCCAACTGAACATACTAGTGTTACCCTTAAGGATAATAACGGGCTCCTAAACAAGCGAGACTAGATGTACCCTAATTACTACCCCAATCGATCGACTCCCTACTCCGTAGATACCCTGTGCTGGCCCCATAGTAGGATGTATCCCTTCCTAAAGTGGTAACCTTTATTTCCGAGATGTGCACAACAATATCTACCGATGTCATGGCGTCTTAGCCTCCTTAATCCGGACCCATGCATGCACATGACCCCGTCGGAATGCGCTGCCCACACCTTCCCTTGTTTTGGATTTCTAATAATTAGCTCAGTAAGCGTTCCCCGACTCCGACCTAGTTCGGAGTACTCATTTGATACCTATATGGTTCACTGACTGAAACGGATCCCACACACAAGATGATACAAGCTTCCCCCTAGGCTTGCATCCCCACTACTAGGATTTCCACATGTTATGCCTACCAGAGTAACAAGATTGCACAACCCCAATAGGTTTAGTATGTGGGCCTATGTATATATAAATATTACCCACCACCCCAAGATTACTTAACCCTCCCACTTTTTCAAGAAAGTTTACTTAACCTCTACTCAAGTTAACATGTTCATGTAATCCCTACTGATTCAAATAGGTTTAGTATTCAAGTTCATTACCATTCATTCATTTATGCTTATGATGCGCTAGACCTTCCACGTTAAGCCTAAAACTTGTGGATGTTGGATATACCGAGTGGTTCCAGGTAGACTTCTTCAACAAGTCGGACTTAACCTCGTGTCTTAGCATGTTACGTGTTTATGCGCTTAGACCCCTCACATTAGATTCACCACTTGTGGTTGCTGGATATGCCGGTCGCTTCCGGGCAGACTTCTACCACAAGTGTAATCTAACCTCGTGTCTAAGCACGGTTACAATTTCTAGTTACTTAGCATATTTATTCTTTAACAATTATCCCTATTTCATTATAGGTTTTCATGCCCCTTTCCCAAGTCAGATTCATCATGTACCATATGCCCTAAATTTAGGTCTTTAATCACAGTTTGGTTTATGCTTAAATACATATTCATGTATTCAATTCAAGTTATGCCTAAATTTCCCAATACAAGTTATGCCCCAATTTTGACGTTTACCCCTCGTTCCTAATTTCACATGTTCGCATATTTCAGTTGTATGCCTAGGCTCGAAGGTAGCCTGGCTATAAAATAAAAAAGGGAAAAGAAGAAGGAAAGAGAACAGAAATAAGCATAATAACAAGATAGACATATGATGGAAGAAATAGGCATAGCAACTGAATAAGCATATAGTGACAGAATTGGGCATAATGACAAGATAGGCATATAAGAACAGATCTGATGAACATGTGATAATAGAACTAATTAGGCTACCTAGCATAATAGGCATATCATGAATAGACATATGAGATCTAAATAGTAAATTAAATACACAAGTTACAACAGATCTGATATGATTCAAATAGTCACAGGCTTAGATCAAATTCATAGACATCTCAAGATAACTTTTAAGTGTTTACTCTAAAAATAACATAGACTCACAGAGAATGGATCTAAGAACAGGGAATAAGATGTAGATGACGTAGCATAGATCTCTAAATTTATCCAACTCTTGTGTTGAAGAAAATAAGGCTAGATCAAACTAAGTTGGGGCAGCATCTCGTTGTCGCCATTGTTTTTGGATGAATAAAACAATGAGAACGAGGTCTTATTTATAGTCATCAGCCAAAGAATTTAGACTAGAAATTAGTCCAAGTTCGGAGGCAGGGATCTGCCCAGATCCATATGTGGGTCGACCCCCCTCCCCCTTTAGTGTGTCGACCCAGGGGTCGAGCCATGGGTCGACACTTATAGCGGGAAATTTCCCGCTCCTCCTCCTCTGTTTGATTTTGAATTATTTGAATTTTGGATTTATTTTATTTGTATATATTTCTCTTATGTGCATATAAACTTCAAACCGTAATAACTTACCCATACGATGTATGTTTTATGCAAATTCGGAGTTTATCCTAAGAAAAATTCCGAGACGAACGCAATGGTGCAGCCCGTTTTCCTTACTTCCCAATATTTATTTAAGTATTCCTTATTTTTTCATCTTAATGTTTTATAAAATTACGGGGTGTTACAAATGAAATGAAAACATTCTTGTTTTATCAATTTGAAATTGTTATACAGTTGAAAATATAAATATCACTTTGAAACTTTGACAATCAAATAAAAACCTATTTCATCGTTTTACTATGTTTTCAACTGATATTACTAGCAAGTTATAGTTGACTTGATTTTTATTTGAAATTTGTGGCTAGGTAAGAAACTTAGATTTCTATCTTTTGACTGAGCATGTGTATTAATGCTGCAACTATCCAAATAAACAGAGATCAAAAAATTTCATATCATCTTTCATTCACTACATTATATTATGACATAGTGGTATCAGCAGAAAGCCCTTATGAGGCACGACTCATCTTGCTAGGGACGCCTAGGGTTTTAAAGGATTGTTGCATATTCTAAATACAATTGTGTTTCCCTACGAAAGTATGGCCATTTAGTTAGTTTTTATTCGAGGACAAATAGAAATTTTATGTGGGGGGTATTTGATGAACATAAAATTGTGTAATTTTTTCACTACTTGATTGTACAATTTATTACTCATAAAATAGTACTACTCGGTCTTTTGGTCTTGTTTGTTGCAAGTTTATAATTTTTAGGAAATGCACAAACTCTTGAAGAATGGACTTTAAAATAATAGTTCAAGTTCAAGGCTCTATTGAAATGTAGTAGATTACCAAGTTATACAAAAAACAATCATAAATCAACTAATTTGAAGATGTGCATTCTATTAGGAGGCCAACTCAAGAAGATTCTAGAATATACTAGAGAAAGAAGCTTCTAGAAGAATATGGAACATGCTATATCAAGAAGCATATAAGAGAAAGTCAAAAGTTTCTAGTATGTGCTAGATCAAGAAGCTCGTAAAAATATGAAGAAATGAATTTCTAGAATAATAAATAATGAGAATATAAAAGAAGAATGGATCAAATTTTCTAGAGATTTCCTCTTTTAATATCCAGATGTAAGGAGTACTATAAATAATCCTACTTGCATTAGTTCAGATCTTCTTAGGCATCAACTTCTCTTTTCTTTTCTTACTTTTGTTTCATGTAATCGACTTTTTTTTATGCAATAAAATCTTTATTTCATTTTCTGTTGAGTCCTCTATTAAATTTCATTTAGTATCGCTGTTTTATTATCTTAATTTTATTTAAGATCTATTGGTTTTCCTAGAGGCCAATAGATCTCCTTGTTTTCTATTGCATTCTGATTTAAATTTTCATCGTGCAACCTTCTTTCTTTTATGATTACTCTCCAATTTTGTTATTCACTTCCTTCTAGCAATTTCTTGTTCTAATTTAATTAGTCTAGTTACTCAGTTTCTTCTATCCCGCCTGGAATTCGAATAAAAAAATAGAAGTTACACAATTCCCTGTACATTCAAAATGTAATCGCATATTTTTTAATAGAAACCGTGCGCTTGCGGTAAAATAAAACGATTTTTTGTTCACAACGAGATTCATCGATCGGGTTGCATGTATTTTCTAGTGTAAGTAAATGAAAGCATATACACACTCTAGGCACTATTATCTTTTAAAGATCGGCCAAACTTGGTCTCAAGCAAATGCATATGAATGTGTGCTACATCTTTATTATTATTTATTCTATAGTTGCTATTTATGGACGATTATCATATGAGTGTTGCATATGGATGATGATTGTTGCATGCATTTAGAACTATTAATTATCATTAGGATCTTTGCATACATTTGGATTCATGGAACAGGCATATTTGCATAAAAAGGAGATCGACAAAATCAGTAGACTACCTAATTCTTAAGTTAGTTAGGGACGTTTTATTGCACTATTTCACACTAACATAATTTTCATTAGAAACTTTAAGAATAATGGATGCAATAGATGATTTTTGAGTGGATGGTTGTAAACTCCGATTGTGATTTTTTATTACAGTTTTCTATCTTTGGAGATTACGGGACGAAGTCCTTTCAGGAAACGAGAGTGTAATAACCCATAAACTCAAGTAACAATAAAATAATAATTAGGTAAGTTGTTGTAATTGTATGAATCTATCTATAGGATGGCCTCCATGGTAATTTTCTAGGAAATTTTCATCTACAACTTATCGAAATTTAAGTTCATATCAAGAAGTTATAGAAGAATTAAGGAAAGAAAAAAAATGTGGTTTAGAATTAAAAAAAGTAACACGCCAGGTCAACCCAAACTGGCATAAATTCACCCACAAGTGGATCCCTTTCAGACACAGGTTGACCTACGTTCCCGCCTGGATGTGAAAACGACCAAGTACGAGCCAATTGAATTTAAATCTAATTTTCGAGAAATCCTGAATGTTGACCTCTAAATCAGACGATTAAATTTGAGTTTATGACGTGTCTGGACCATATCTAATCAGCTAGCCCTATCATCTGAGATCCCCTAACTCCATTATAAATATGACCCTAAGCCTAAATATTTATCACACGTAAATCTTCTTTCTTTTGGGTTCCTTTAGCTTAAGGTAGAACCCTATACCTAAATATTTTCTAGGAGAGGGTTTTAAAATAAAAATTAGCAAATAAGCTAGGAGAGAGATTTAGGACGATTGCGGACTACTAATATAGATGATAGGTGAGTGTTGGCAATTACTTAGATTTTGAAGTAATTAAAAAAATAGGGCTTTAAATAGTTGTAACTTTACTATTTTTCTTTCTATTTTAAGTTATTTTTCTATAAATTTATTTTCAATCCTTTTCTTTATAGTTATTCAATTTTCTACACTTATTTATAGTTTTTCTATAGTTGTTTACATCTTTTTTAAATTATTAATAGGTTAATAAACGCTACTTTTAGAAAGTAATTTTAACCCGCTTTCTAACATGAAAAAAATCACGAACACAGATTAAAGGTTGACACAATGAATTTAAGAAAACAGTTGTAAAAACGATAGATCTGTAATAAAAATAAATTGGACTGAAATATGCAAATCTTGGACATTTGCAAGTAAATTATGACATGCTTAATAATTGAAAAAAAAGAAAGATGAAAAAGTTTATTATTTTATCAGAAGCTGTCTTGGAAAGCTAGAAAATCATAATAAAATAAATGAAAAGAAAAGAATTAAACCTATTATGATATTATGAAATAGCCTTAATAAAAGTAGGGTACCATAAAGACTTAAGTCAAGGACTAAGGCTATATGATCTGGACTCGAATTTTGGATTGGAACAATAAAAAAAACTTAGATCATGGGTCAAGTTAATAAATTTAACCCAGACTAGGGATTGGATTTATAAATCAAACTCATATCAAAGACTGAATATGGAGGGAAGCATAATAAGAATATTGTATGTTAGGGCTAGTACCAGTTGCATTCCCATTCAGTTCAGGATTAATGACCTCGGATCTGGGATTGATATTGGGAAACGCCATGATGAAGTAGGTAAATAAATGGTCAAAAATTTGAGGTGACAGTTAACGGGAACAGGCGATAACCATGCAAGCGGAATCGAAGATGAAAAATAATTCACTGTTACGTCCATACGCTCAAATCATGCCTTCGATGGAGGATCGACGGGTCGTGATTCATGTCGACATGGTTTCTCGACGGGCAGGTACATAGTGGAATACTAATATGCTAAGATGTGTAGAATACTATACTAATATGTGGTAGATAGGAAAGATCAATCATTGGGCAGAATTAGGAAATTGATCTGACAATTTTTCTATAGTAATAAATTCAGCATAGATAATCAAACGGTCAACTTAAACAAAGTCTTGTTGTCTTAAAAAATATCTTTAGTTGCGCACGATCATATTTTCCTTATAGAACTAGAATTATTACTTAGTTTATTATCTTTAGTTTGTTTAAACATGCTAGTAATTACTTTCACTCACTTGACATTTGTCTGACTTCTCCTCTTTCTTCCTTTTCTCCCTCATTATGCTCATAAGATTAAGATTTATTGGTCCAGGCAACTTGGAGGTTCATTCCTAGAGTTTTAATTTCATTTTAGATGTATCATTCTACTTTATTATCTTCTTAATTTGTCATGGTTGTACTGATGCTTGTGAGGAGGATTATTTTTTTTATCTTGATTTATTTTGTGAATCGTATCTATTGCCAATCTTGTTTCATCAAATACTGCCTCAAATACATCATTGATGCCTCCTCTTGGAAAGTTAGGAAATGACAACATCTCAAAACATCGATAACTAAACCAGAATCCCTTGCTAGTCTTATTTCATCAAATACTGCCTAAAATCCATTTTTCCATTATGAAACAACATCATTAGCATCATAAATTTTCTTGGTTACTCCTCGCGTTAGATCTTCTCCTTAAACGACAGCTCGAGGAAAATCCACAAATATCATTGCATCAATGTTAGTTTTCTTTTACAAGTCTCCCCACAAATCATCTAAATATGTCTCCGTTATATCTACTAGGAAAAATGCTTCTGGTTAGATTTAAAATACACGAGTATCCATGAATCAAGGAGATTCATTCATTCAGCAGGTTTGTACTCACTCCTTTACGGTGGATCCAAAAAAATTGCTAGTTTCTAACATCATAATCATCCATAACACGACTTAAAAGGAAAATCAATAGCTTCATTCAAAATTCGAGAACCACAACCATCGTTTGATGGTTCGGTATTGAGCACTTTCAATGGATTAGTACCAGTCCCAAAACATTGATAGATATTGATTTTAGGCCTTTGTATTGAAGTCTCAGCCTCTTTCTAACCATTTTCTTATTTTTTTCGCTCTTTATGTGCGCTCCGATGACGATAATCTTTTAGATTTCAATTCAGAAGGAGTCAATTCCTTCATGCTTCTCTTACATTGATTCTTCAAATGGTTTGTAAATTCCCTCATTTTATAGCATGAATATAAGAGCTCACTACACCGAAAATGCTTTTAGCAGCATTTGAAAAACGCTATGATAAGATATTACATTGTAGTCATAAACGCTGTATAGCAATATGCAGTCGTAGATCTGAAATATTCAACAGCCGAAAGTAAACGCTGTTAAAATTTATATTTTATAGCGTTTCACCTAAGCTGTTAATACTTTATGTACAACGTTTAATATCTGTTGCCAAAAATGCACACATTTAGAGTTGATCTTTCAATAGCCCCAATAAAACGTTGTTACTACTTTAGAACAACAATCATTACGCGTTGTACAAAAGTTAATATAAGTTTTATCAGCATTTCTGTAACGTTGTGACTAATATCTGCACAACAATTTATTTATGTTGTCGTAACATGCACAAGTTTCACGAAAGAAGAAATTACAACACGTTTTAAACACTTTGGTATTAATTTTATAGCATTCATATCATATTGAACCATTGGTACATTTGTACACATCATCACCTGAGCTGTAGTTTTATCATATTTCAACCGCCTCACACATGCAAATCAAACGAAAAATTATCATATAAAAACACTAGTAATCACTTCCATTAGTTAAAGAACACGATACGTAAACATAATTTACATAGGTTCATAAACAAAAATGGCACTTATAAACTAAATTCGTACAACATTAGATAAAGCCACAGTACCTAAAAAAAAGTTTGCACTAAATATTAGACAAAACGTATGATCAAATCCTTCTCATGTACTTACTGCACAATGCCAAAATAAACTTCAAAAGCTTGAAGAGCACATCAACTTATGCGTTTTTGCATTGACATTCTTCACCTACCAACAATGACAAAATTTAACGGTTAGTGACCAAATATAAATTTAAAATAAAATATTTAACTTGTAACTACTATGAAATAATATTACGTGCAAAATAAATAAACTGTTGCATCAAAGCTAACTTGGCATCTAATCTAAAATTAATTTTATGTTGAAATTTATTGCATTTTGGAACATATCTTTGCTTTTTAGAAACAATATGAGTTTCAAAATGTGGCAAGTGAGGCTATGGTGCAAAAGAAACGAGCATGTGCCAGTAGCTGCTAACGAGAATTAATTGATAATATCATTTGCTTTGTGTTTATATATATATATATATATATATACACACACACACACACACACACACACACACATATGTTGATTTCCACTCTACATGTATTATAAATATGATGCAACGTTAGCGGTAATGAGGTATAAATATGATGCAAAACTCTAGAACATGTGATTTCAGTGCATCGAGCTTGTTGTTTGAAACAGCAAGCTCGGGCTGGCTGTTTCAAACAGCAAGCTCGGGCTGGCTGTTTCAAACAGCAAGCTCGGGCTGGCTGTTTCAAACAGCAAGCCCAAACAGCAAGTTCGGGCTGGCTGTTTCAAACAACAAGCCCGGGCTTGTAGAGCTTGTTGTTTCAAACAGCAAAACCGGGCTTACTATCTCAGAAAACAAGCTATGGCTGGCTGTATTTTAGACTAAATAATTATTTCATAATTATAAACCCCACATACGCAGCTAATCAACCATAAACAATCATGTACACATGCTAGAACGAACACAACACACATTTATAAACTATTAAAAATTGGTTTTCACTTGCACCTAGTATATATATGTCCGTGCTTATTAATAAAAATGGATAGGTGGTACAGGCTATATACAAATCTACGCAGTTAAAGCCCCGCTATAGCCCCGCAATATCCCCGTAACGCCCTTCAACCGCTACGCTATTTCAATTTAGCGCTAATGAACAATAGATTCGCTTGTAGCCCCGCTATTTTCTGCTGCATCCGCTAAATCAACACTTTTTACCATCCGCTTTAGCAATATTCATAGATAAAGGTTGATTTGACTAATTCTCCTTTTTAAAAAAATCAATAAAGTTAGCGTAAAGAGCTAATTTTAAGGCATTAGTTCGAATATATTCCGCAAATCTATTATAATCATCAAATCTAACGTGTGTAACCATGATATTCTTTGATTCTACTATATATGATTAATGTTAGTTTCTTCTACACATATAATGTGAATGATAATTAATTAATTACAAATATTTGATTTCACATTTTATGAACCTTTTTGCGCCTCCGCTATATCCCCGCTATTTCCCTGTTTAATCCCCGCTACACCTTTTTGCACCTCCGCCGCTGTGGAACCATTGAGCACTTTAACAGCCCAGATACAAATATATACTCACACGCATGTACAACTAAAATAGTTAAGTCCACAATAGTATCCCAAAACACACTAAACAGACACAATAGTGTTTGTAAATATTCAAGAACAACGATATGCAACCAAACAGACGCAATAATATCTCAAAACACACCAATGCAATACTTAATAGCATGCAAAAACCAAAGAAGATAGGTCTAAATGATTGGTACCTAAGTTATGTGAATGTAAACCTCTCACCAGAAAAATGCCTCTTCCCTCCTTACTCTTGAACGCACATGGTCAAACATTACTTCAGCTACAATTGCATGATTCACCAATTTTATATAAAATACATATAAAAAAATTACCATAATTTTAATTTTAGTGTCAAAATTGTCCACATGTGGACATGTTAATTTCTAGTTGGGTCATTAGGAATCTTCCTTTTATACTTTCTGATGCCTCATCCAGATTTTAGAAAGTCTAACTTTAGATGTCTTTAGAATTAAATTACATTAGTAGACAAGTATTAAATTTGTAGTTATAGTTTTTGTCCTAACATTTGATAGCTATAAAAATTGGTAGCTACAAACATCGTTATATTATATTCAAATTAAGTATTATAATCTACAAAACCTAAAGCCATCGAAGTTGTGCTTCAGCTTTAAAACTAAAGCCACTGAGCAAAAGCTTCGATTTTAAACTAAAGCCACTTCAGTGCTTCATTTTGAAAACTAAAATCATTGAAGAAATGCTTCGGTTTTAATACAGAAGCCACCGAAGTGATGCTTCGATTTTAAAACTGAATCCATGCCTCAGTTATAAAAATGAAGCTACTGAAGAAAAGCTTCAGTTTGAAAACTGAAGCCATACATGTTTAAAACTGAAGTCGTGTTTAATTTTTAAACTGATTCTCAGACATGTGACGTGGGATTTGTGCATACAATTACTTCCCAAAAGACAACGAAAACATTGTTTTCAATTTAAGTTAAAATCATATCCCATGTGGCTAGCAGTAAAATCATACCCCAGATGAAGGGATGGAAAAAAATAGCGAGATATTATCTGAAGTTCATTTGGCAGAACATGCACTTTACTTGCAGTTTATATAACTTTACATGAAGAATGGTTAGTAGGAAAGCTCTTTGTGCCCTTCCTTGAAGTCGCCTTTGTGCCCATGCAGAGCCGACCCTATAGTTTTGCTGCCCAAGCCCAATAGCCCATTACACCCTTTTTTCTCCCAAATTTTGTTGCCTTTTTTTTAATAGAAAATACCCAACAATATTTGTATATGTACAAAATGTGAAATCAGAATGCAAATTTCAAGTAAAAAGTAAGAATAACCCTGAGCACAGCTAGTGAGTTTCGATCCTGCATCATACACCTAACAACAGAGCACTTACCGCTCAACTACAAACCACTTCATACACTGTCAGCTTTACAACCAATATATCAACAAACTTGCAAAGAAATAAAACTACTTTTTGGCCCAGGCCAGTGGGCTGCCCTAGCCCAAGGATTTGGTGGGCTTCCCATTGGGTCGGGCCTGTGCCCATGACATATATATTACATTCAAAATAACGTTGTAATAAGCCCATTTAAATTAATGTAGTGAAATATTAGTCCACCGCTTATATTTTCATCATATTATAGTATACGCACAAGCCTTACATGACTCTCATGATTCTTGCACTTGAATTTAGTTACTACTAAAACCCAAACTTAGCATTTACACATATCCATTATATCACAGGCATAGAACTTACTTCTACTCCATCATGAAGGCATCGCCAAAAGAAATCATGGCATGGTCGACCAACAACATCTTTAATTGCATCAGTTATGACCGCAGTTAAAAACACAGAAAAAATATATATTCCTATGAACAATTTCTGAGTATCTCAGGGCATCATCATTCTTGCATAAACTATGAGTTTAAAAAAAGCTTATTTATACCCAGTATAGCTTGATGCATATCATAGATGTTCTTCCTTTTGAAGTAAATGTAACTGAAAACCACACAAGGTAGTAAAATTCCAATTATCTATCATGAAGATGGATATTTATAAGTGTGGTTTAATCATATGTTCTGAGCATAAAGGGAAATATAAAAGAGACAATAACATACAGGAACAGCCCAAAAAGGAAAAGTGTTGCTTAGTTAATCATTATTATTTATTATTTATAGTGTTGGTTATTATTTATAATTTGTTATTATTATAAACTTAGTTAATCATTATTATTATAAAACTTAGTTTATTATTAGTATTTTATATGATAAGTTTAATTATTTTTAATAAAACATAGTTTGCTTGATTATTATTTATAATTAATTATTATTACAGACTTAGTTAACCATTATTATTATAAAACATAGTTAAACAATTAGTAATTTATAATTTAGTAGTAATAGTACTATTATAAAGTTAGGTGACCATCATCATTATTGTTATAAACTTGTTAAAACTTAGTTAACTTAATTAAAATTATATAATGCTTAGTTAATTTTATAAACTTACTTTTAATTGTCATTATTGTAAACTTAGTTAATCATCATCATCATCATTATAAACTTGTTAAATTTTATAAAACTTTATTAAATTTTATAAACTTAGTTCAATATTTATAAACTTATTTTATTTACATAAATATTAACTAATTTTCAGAAAATTATTATGTAAGTTATGAATAATATAAGTAATATTCAAAAACTTGTTATGTTATTAGAATTAATGTGTGTTAGGAGATAACGGACACGTTGTTACTTCACGTGCTGGCAACGTAGTTGACATTAAACCTCCTACTCATATTACTAGGCCTATTACAAGAAGTTTTGGTGCTTGGGTAGGTGCCAATTCTCAAGCTTTTGTCACTAATGAGAACAAGAAGAAACAAGTAATAAACTTAGATAGGGAAGGAGGAGCAAGAAAAGCTAGAGCAGCGGATAGCCCTAAGCCTAGCAAGCTTATAGTCGTGATCGAGATCAATCTTTCCTTCACATCCATCAGATACTCCGTGGTTATACATAAACAATTTTTATTTTACATATATATATATATATACATACATACATATATATATATATATTATAAAGTGTTAATTACACTGAGTACCCCGCTCAATACATATCACATAGAGTCAGACGGGCTTAGCCCAATATGTAGCACTCAAGCCCAAGCGGCTATGTCTTGTTTTCAATTATAAATATGTACAAAACGTTATGTGTAAAGATATCTTAGCAGCAAAGACATCTTAGCAGCAATAAAACATTCTGAAACATCTCTGTTATTCGTTCATGGTATCAGAGCATTTTGCTAACAGCAATTAAAATCGATCCAATATCCAAATCTCAATAGATCTATCAGTAGATAGATTATCCATCAGAAAATTATCATCACTTGGATACCTCTCATCCAAGATCTGTGATCTCTTCATTTGAGAGTTGAGGCTGCAATAAAGAAAACAATGCCTCGCCAGGAATTGTGGCTGCATCTGTTTCTAGTATTACAGCTTGGTTGGTAAAGAGTCTCTGAAACTCAAAAGTCGATCAAAAAATCCAAAGTTTTCATTCAACTACAATCAAAAGTCGTCCAAGAAAGCTATTTTGACATCACTTCAGTGTTCTGGTTGCATTTAATCTGTCAATTCAGATTAAAAGCCGTCCAAGAAAACTAATCAGTCAGTTTTTAGAAATAATAAATCAGCTTTCTGGTGTTTCTTGAAGACAAATTAGAGAAAACACTTAGATTTTTCAATTCAAGAACAAGAGTTCAGAAATCCTTACCTGTATTCGTGGGACAATACAAAAGTTTCTGCTTACTGAAATCATGGTTGAAGGAGACGGGTCAACTTCACCAAGATCTTCTGCCAGATCCAATCAGACAAGTGTTGAAAGCACTGAGGATCTAATCAAAGCCATCATAAAGCCTCAAAGCCAGATCATCTCAATTCAACTCGATGAGTCAAATTATCTCCTGTGGAAGCTGCAAGTGGAAACAGCAGCAAAGGGTTACGGATTAGAAGACTTTCTTTATGGAACAAGGCCAGTTCCAGCCAAGTATATCAGAGACAATAATAATAATCTGGTAAACAATCAAGAATACACAGCTTATCAAAGACAAGATAATCTTGTCAGTGCCTGGCTAATGTCCTCGGTGGGTGCATCACTAATGCCACAATTAATGGGTGTTAAATCTGCTCATGATGTCTGGACAGCTTTGGAAAGATCATTCACTAGTCGATCATCAGCAAGAGTCTTACATTTCAAGAAACAACTACAATCAATAAAGAAAGATACCTCTAGCATGAATGAATATCTTATGAAGGTGAAAAACTTATGTGATCAATTGGCATGTACAGGAAATAAAATAGAGGAAAAAGAACAGATTCTATACATAGTAGGTGGACTTGATGATGAATATGAAGCTGTGATAGCTTTCATCACTTCTATTGAACCTACATCCTCTTTACAAAATGTCTACTCTATGTTACTTGCTCATGAAGGAAGAATGTTGCAAAAGAAAGAAGGAGCAGATTTTAATGTCAACTACACAACCACTGGTAAAGCAAAAAATCAACCCAATAATCCAAGAAGTCAAAACACTTACCAAAGAGGAGGTTCATCCAATCGAGGAAGAGGCAGAGCTGGGAGATGGAATCCCAACAATAGGCCCAAATGTCAAATATGCGATAAACTTGGACATACAGCCAACAGGTGTTACTTCAGATTTGATAATAGTGTTAATACAAATCAGCAAGGGAACAACAATAACCGTGGAAGTAATCCAAATGTAAACATAGTCAACAGTCAGACAGAGAATAAAACCAGTCAAAACATCATCAAATGCTGCAACTGTTGATGACATTCAAGATGAAGCTTGGTATCCAGATTCAGGAGCTACTCACCATGTAACAAACAACTTGAATAATCTGAATCTTGGAAACCGTGAATACAAAGGTAACCAGTCTCTAATTATGGGTAATGGTAACTGATTAACATAGAAATGTGTTTATTTTATGCTCTTATATTTTATCTTTTGTAAATAAATAAATGATACTTTGGGTAATTTTTATGTGTATTTACAGATTGTCAAGTGATGCCTCTTTCATTTCAAATTAAAGGCCAAAAGCTACTTCCTTATGTCAACACTTTCTCAATCCCAAAAGGAGTTGTAGCTCACTGGTAAATGCATAGAGATTTGTATTGAGAGACCTGAGTTTGATCCCCATCAAGCTCACTTTTTGCCAAAGAAAGGAACGTTCACACTGCCCCTTTTGCTCTGAAGAAAATATGGATAAGTGTTATATTATATGTATATATATATATATGCATTCATATGTATGTATATATGATATACACTAATAAGCATTTCAGGAAGTCATATTCTTATCATGAAAATCAATTCAAATCGAGCATTTTTTATTCAACTGCCAATTAGAAGAATTTCTGATTGAAGAAAAAGATCAATTTTTATATTCTTTTCTTATGATACCTTTGGAATCTAATAAATGTCCTTGATGGGAGGATTAATTGCTGATGGGAAGATTAATTGTTGATTGGAAGAATAAATGCTGATTGGAGGAATAAGTGCCGATTAATATAAGAGAAATAATTGCTATTAAAAGGGGCCATATATGCATATATTGGATGAGGTTTGAGGTTGACATTTTATCCTATAAATACTGTTGTAAACTCGTTGTAAAAAAGCAACCGGGGAATCAATAAAGTTCTCTCTATTTTCTCTTTTTCTGCATTTTTTTCTCATGACAAGTGGTGTTGTCTAGTAATTAGATTTACTAGAACCCAACTGTTATTGCAATTTTATTTTCCTGTTAATTTATTTATATTCTGCAAGTCTAATTCCAGCAATCTGTTTATTTCCTAATCATTGAATTGATAATAGATTCGATTAGATTCGAATCTGTCGTGAATTCAATCGTAGTATTTATTTGTTTTATTGTTAATTGTAATTTGGTCGTTGATGCAATTAGTTTTGTTTTGAACCAAGTCGCAATTTCAATTTTAATCACACTCCAGAATTCGTCTAACTCGCCCAAGAATAAATAAATATTAATTTTTAATTACACCTCCCTGTGTTCGACCTGTATGCTACACACCTGTATGCTTGCAGAATTTAATTTAAATATCGCGCTTTTCTAGCGTCGATCAAGTTTTTGGCGCTGTTGCCGGGGAGGTAACAATTAAATTTTGTTATTTATTTAATTTCCGATTCGTGTTAGTTTTTATTTTAATTTATTTTTCCTTTTGCTTATTTATATATATAGAATAAAATTCTTGATTGGTTTGGTTTGGTATTATTTTATGATATCATAATCTTCCTAACAAGAGAAGAAAAAAAATTTCCAATTTCCCTTGATTTTCTTTCCTTTTCTTTTTATTATTGCTTTCCCCTTTTCAAAAATTTTCCTTTTTCCTTTTTTTTTCTTTCTCTCTCTACTAATTTCACAACAACACTAAAAAAAAAAAAAAAAAAAAACTTGCTTTCTTTTTATTGCCTTCCTTCCAATCACAATTTTCTCTCCTACCAAATCTAATTTCTCTTTTGTTTCTTTCCTCGTTTCAAATTCTTAGATCCAACGACAAAACATACCCTTCACCATTTGATCACAATCGCCCAGCAACCTCAATCTCAACGCAAATTCCCATAGCCAACCCATTTTCTTCTAATACCACTTTCAACCGTGACTTCACCAAACTATCCACGTTGCAAACCCTATTCAACCACTGATCAGCCTAAACCGTACCCTTCCAGATCCAACCTGCAAATCCCAACTCCTAAATTCGAAAAAAAATCCCCATTGAAATCTCCAAGCCGCAACTAGCACAATTGAAAACTGTAGTCAGATCCATCCTCTCATCAACAGCAACCGCCTCATCGCAGACAAACATCGCTCATCAAACAAACGTTCATCCAGAAAACCATCGGCCACCGACCATTAACCAACCATATTCCCACTGTTAGTCCCCTCACCGCTATAAACCAACTGCCTCCGACCCTCCTACAACCTCAAAGCCATCACCGCACCATACAAAATTCCTACCATAAATCATACGCGCAGCAGTTTCTCCCTTTCTGCCACAACGAACACACCAGTCAAACTATCCTTCCCACTCCTGCCAGTCTCGTCCTCAAATCCACCAAGTTCCCAAATTTCGAAACTAGGAAACGCAAGCGTCTAACTCGAGAACTCAAAGCCGATCGAAAGCAAAACTGCAACCGTCAATTTGATTTCGAACCACGAACTGAAAGGGAGAATTGTATTTATCTTTGCAAGATTGTTTTCTGAAAGAGAAATAAAAAAGGAAAAAAAAAGAAAAGAAAGAGAGAGAGAATAGGCGTGTGGTGTACGACAGAGTCCATGCCTTATTGTATGCGAGGTCAATCGGATTTGTTACACAGAAATTTTGGGCATGTGTTTAATTTATAACAAATAGGCGTGATTTATCCTTGCCGTGTATTTTGAGTTTGTAAGATGTTGTATTTTTCTTGTTTTAAATTGTGACTGCGACGTGTGGTTTGTTACCAGTGCGTGGTTGGGTAGGGTTTTATTTCTTTTGGGCCTGCGTGGACCTGCGTGTTTTATTGGACCTTTTGAATTTTATTTTTCTCTTTTCTTTTTAGCTTGGTAGTTTTAGTTTTGTTGTTTGTTCAATTTTTTTTAGTTACCATTTGTTTAGTTTAGTTTGCTTATTTTCTTTCATTAGTCTAGTCGCTTTGTAGTGTAGTTTTTATTTTAATTTCGAGTCATTTTCTAATTTCTTCTTTGTTCTAAAAAAAAAAAGGGAGAATTTTTCAAAAACAGGTACAGCTGAAATTTAAAAAAGGTCTTAAAAAATTTTTTTTTGGGCTCCTAGCCCGAACCCGTGCCGCAGCGCAGTCAAGCAATTAATAGAAGAGACAACAACAAAAAGCAGCGGACGATTCAGACGGGTTGGAGCGGTTGCACACCAAGTGGGGTGTGGACGCGCTAGCGCTTCCCAAATTCACTGGACGGACTGCCGATCAAGGTAAGAAATTTTTAAAACACTACAGGTGCTCTGCTGCAAAGAAAAAAATATATATAGACAATTGTTGTAAAAATTTTCTGCAGGGGCAGCGGCTTTGAATGTACAATTTTTTATTTTTTATTTTGTGTGATTGTTGTTATTTCTGCATTTTTATTCATTCGGTTAAGGGCAATACCCCAATTCACATAAGGTGAGGGATTTCATCACCCTTTCCTTGGCCCACAAATTGCATTTCATCGTGGAATCTGACTAATAATAACGGTTAGACGTTGGACTTAAGGGAGTCACGGGCTCATCTAGGGCTTAATTATATTGTGATAGTTGATTCATTTGGAACGAATTATTTCTTGGTGTCTAGACTACGGCAGAGAAATAACCGTTTATAAATATTACGGTGATTCGTAAATATTATATCGGTTGTTACTCTAAAGGTACTTAAACCTTCGGCTGCATTGCTAGGGTGATTCATGGTGCACCGATAACTCCTGTCCGTTAACTGGCTGAGAAATCTTTTGATCTGAGTAATCAAACACATCACTTTATAATTTTGGGTTAGGAGCCAATAAGGACAGAAAATTTCATTGTAGCTAATTCCTGTGCTTGCATTTAACCACAATGAGTGAAAAAAGTGTCAGCCAACAAAATTCTCCTAGGGTTCTCGAATCAACCAAAATTTTCCAACCGAATTGGATCAAAATCGAGTGAATCAAAATTTTCCAAACTTTGGGGATCAAAATCAAATAAATCAAAATTTTCAAAATCTCAATATCCAAATGGATAGACCCTTGTCTCTTCGTGATCGATGTTATCCTACTAGGACCGTTCAACCATCTGTCATTGTGTTTCCACCAGCTGAAGGAAACAATTTTGAGCTTAAACATTCTTTTATCCAAGGGGTACCAAAATTTACTGGGTCTGAAAATGCTTATGAATTTCTGAGTGAATTTGAATTGTATGCCTCCACAACAAAAATGCAACAACTATCTAACGAATCGATCAAGCTAAGGCTAATTCCATTTGCACTACTTGAAAGCGCTAAAAGATGGCTAAATTCTCTTCCACGACATTCCATAAGAAGTTGGGATGAATTTGTCACTGCATTCTTGAAAAAGTTTTTCCCTTTCCATAAAACTCTAAAAATCCGAACCGAGATAAATCAATTTTGTCAAAATGAGGGGGAAACTTTTTCAAAATACTTTGAGAGATTCAACCAGCTATTATATAGTTGCCCCCATCATGAAATTCTAAAAGATCACTTATGTCAAATTGCATATGAAGGGCTAAACTATCAGACTAGAACTCAACTAGAATCAATGTGTGGGGGAGACTTTATGTCTAAAACAGCCGATGAAGCCTGGCAATTCTTAGAAGATTATTCTGAAAAGGACATGCAGTGGGAATCGATTCGTGTTCCCATTCGTACTTCTACTAGAGGAGTGCATGTCGTGGACCCAAGTCAAATTCCTTTAGAAAGTCAAACTCCTCAAGCCGGAGAAGGGTTACCCCACTATTACTCTCAGGACCAAGCCAATGCTATAGCTCAAAATAATCCTTACTCATCTACATACAACCCTGGTTGGAGGAACCACCCAAATTTTCCTTGGTCAAACCCCAATAATTCGGCTAACCCATCTCACATGCAACCCTTTATTCCCAATCCGAATTACCAAGCTCCTTCTTCCAATTCTCAAATCTCTCAACCTGCACCTCAAACGAAACAACCTTATAGGCACCCCAACTTTCAATCATCCAATCAATCCTCTCAATCTTCTCAACCACCACAAGATATCGTGCGTTTAGAGAAACAGTTAAACTCTCACGAAGCTAAAATGAACTCACAAGACGCTAAACTCGACCAAATGTTCAATATGATGAAAGAACTAATGAAAAATAATGAGAAAGGAAAGTTGCCTAGTCAACCCGAGGTGAATCCAAAATATAACTCTCGTGCTCTAAATTCTTGTGAGGATGAAAACCACAATCCAGTCAACGTTGTTACAACCCTTCGATCTGAAAAGGGGATTGATAATAATGTTGACAACCCTGACAAACCTTCGAACTCAACCCAAATACAAAAGCTTGATGATCACTTAATGGCTACAAATGCCAGTTCTTCTAAACTTCCATCTCCCTTAAATGTTGGCAATCCCCACAGTTCTTCTCCTAGTGTCGACAAACCCGACTCACCTTCTGAAATCGATGTTGGCAATACCAATATTTCATCTTCTACACACTTACCACCTTCTTCTTCCATGGCCAAATCTTCATCGTCGAACGATGAAACTCATCAAAGAGTCGAAAAACCAGTAGCTCCTTTTCCTCATAGACTCAACAATAAGAAGAAAGCGGCAAATTTCGATAAAATTCTGGAAATTTTCAAACAAGTCCGTGTGAACATTCCTCTTTTAGACACCACTGAACAAATCCCTCAATATGCTAAATGTCTTAAGGAATTGTGCACACAAAAACGTGCAACCAATGTCCCAAAAACCGCCTTTCTAACTGCAAATACAAGCTTTGTTCTTTCGAATCTTGCCCCAGTCAAGTATAAAGACCCTGGCTGCCCTACGATTGATTGTAAAATAGGAAACACTCACATCTCTCGTGCCCTACTCGACCTTGGTGCCAGTGTCAACCTTCTCCCTTATACTGTCTATCGTCAACTTGGACTAGGGGAGATTAAACCAACAAACATCACACTTCAACTAGCTGATCGATCTGTCAAAAATCCATTGGGAATTATCGAAGATGTCTTGATACAGATCGAAAAGTTTTACTTCCCTGTCGATTTTATAGTCTAGAAACAGAGCCTGTCTCAAATCCCAAAGTTCAAATACCATTGATCTTAGGACGCCCTTTCTTAGCAACCTCTAATGCTGTCATTAATTGTAGGAATGGTCAGCTTCGACTTTCCTTCGGGCACCTAACCATTGAGCTAAACATCTTTAATCTCAACAAACAACCTAGGGATTTTGAGATCGATGAAATTGACATGATTCAAACCACAGTTGATGAAACCTCTAGTGACACTTCTGAAGCCTTGAAAATGTGTCTTGACCATTTCGACTCTGATTTCGACGAACTCGAATACATTTCTGAACTAAACAAAATTCTTGACTCCGACACTTCATCACCTGAATCTAACCAAGGAATGTTGACCAATGTTGATACACAAGAACTTCCTAAGTTAGATCTCAAACCCTTGCCACCAGACCTTAAGTACGCATACTTAGACTCTTCAAAAACTTTTCCCGTAATCTTGGCCTCCGATCTTACCGAGGACCAAAAAGAAAAACTTTTGGATATCTTGCGGGAAAATAAGGACGCCTTGGGGTGGGAAATTAGCGATATAAAAGGAATTAGCCCATCAATTGTGGAACATCGCATACATTTAGTTGATGAGGCTAAACCCACCCGTGAGGCTCAAAGGCGATTAAACCCAAACATGAGAGAAGTGGTCAAGGAGGAGATAATCAAATGTCTAGACAATAACATCATCTATCCCATCTCTGATAGTACTTGGGTGAGTCCAGTACAAGTTGTACCAAAGAAGTCGGGAGTCACAGTAATCAAAAATGACAGTAATGAACTCGTCCCAACAAAAATCAAAACAAAATGGCGTGTGTGTATAGATTATCGGAAGATTAACTCAGCCACACGAAAAGACCATTTTCCCTTGCCCTTTATTGACCAAATGCTCGAACGCTTAGCGGGACATGAGTACTACTGTTTTCTCGATGCATACTCTGGCTATAACCAAATCCCTGTTGCTTTAGAGGATCAACATAAGACCACCTTTACTTGTCCCTTTGGAACCTTTGCTTATCGTCGCATGCCTTTCGGTCTTTGTAATGCCCCCGCGACTTTCCAAAGGTGTATGATGAGTATTTTCTCTGATATGGTGGAAGAATTCTTGGAAATATTCATGGACGATTTTTCAATTTATGGATCATATTTTTCCCAATGCCTCACTCATTTAGAACTCGTCCTTAAGCGTTGTAAGGAGAAATCACTCGTGCTTAATTGGGAAAAATGCCATTTCATGGTAAAAAGGGGGATAGTTCTAGGTCATGTCATCTCCAAAGATGGCCCAGAAGTCGATAAATCCAAAATCGATTTGATTGCTAATTTACCTCCTCCTAAGTCTGTCAAAGATGTTCGTTCATTTCTTGGCCATGCAGGATTCTATAGAAGATTCATTAAGGATTTCTCGAAAATTTCAAAACCTCTCTCGAATTTACTTGCCAAAGACGTAAAGTTTGAATTTTCAAATGAGTGCAAAACATCTTTTGAAACTCTTAAGTCAATCTTGACCACAACTCCCATCATTCAACCTCCTGATTGGACTCAACCCTTTGAACTTATGTGCGACGCTTCTGACTTTGCAATTGGAGCCATCTTGGGTCAGCGAATTGATAAACTCCCTCGAGTCATTTACTACGCTAGCAAAACCTTAAACGAGGCCCAATTGAATTACTCAACTACTGAAAAGGAATTTTTGGCAGTTGTCTTCGCTCTTGAGAAATTCAGACCATATCTCATATGATCCAAAGTCATAGTTTACACTGACCATGCTGCCCTACGATATTTGCTTTCTAAAAAGGATGCCAAGGCCCGCTTGATTCGTTGGATTCTTCTTCTTCAAGAATTCGATATAGAAATACGAGATAAAAAGGGTTCTGAAAATGTCGTAGCTGATCATCTCTCTCGAATTGTGCACGAAAATGATAACGACACCCAAATCGATGACTATTTTCCTGACGAACAACTCCTTTCGATCTCTAACACCCCTTGGTACGCTGACATTGTGAATTATCTTATCACACATCAAACACTCGCTGAATGGTCGAAACAAGATAAACAAAAATTTCTCTCGAAAGTTCGAAACTTCTACTGGGACGACCCATATCTTTTCAAATACTGTCCAGACCAAATCATTCGAAGGTGTGTGCCCGATCATGAACACCAAAGTATTCTCTTCTTCTCACATGACCATGCTTGTGGCGGTCATTTTGGAGCAAGAAAAACTGCTGCAAAAGTTTTGCAAAGCGATTTTTATTGGCCCACACTCTTCCGTGACGCTTTCGAATTTTGCTCTAAATGTGAGCGATGTCAAAGAACGGGTCGAATCTCTAAGCGAAACATGATGCCTCTCAACCCAATTTTAGTGATTGAGTTATTCGATGTTTGGGGCATCGATTTCATGGGACCATTCCCTAATTCATTTGGGAATCTTTACATCTTACTTGCGGTAGATTATGTCTCAAAATGGG
Organism: Allium sativum; assembly: GCA_030737875.1. Lineage (NCBI taxonomy): Eukaryota > Viridiplantae > Streptophyta > Magnoliopsida > Asparagales > Amaryllidaceae > Allium > Allium sativum. The sequence goes on from CM060926.1 coordinate 616,146,111, forward strand.
TTGAAGCCATTCCGACCAAAACCAACGACAACAAGGTTGTTGTCAAATTCCTCAAAGAAAACATCTTTTCACGCTTTGGCACACCTCGAGCTATCATAGCGATAATGGCACTCATTTCTGTAATCGTGCTTTTGAGTCCTTGCTCAAGAAATACTCAATCACACACAAGCTGTCGACCCCCTACCATCCGCAAACTAGTGGGCAAGTAGAAGCTTCCAATAGACAAATCAAACAAATTCTTGAGAAAACCGTAAATTCCAATAGAAAAGATTGGTCCGTAAAACTGATTGATGCACTTTGGGCTTTTCGCACTGCTTATAAAACCAATCTAGGGATGTCACCATATCGATTAGTCTTTGGAAAGGCCTGTCACTTACCTCTTGAATTAGAGCATCGCGCTCTTTGGGCCATAAAATTTTTGAATTTTGACTTAGAAAAAGCCGGCTCACATAGGAAGTTACAAATTTCGGAATTAGAGGAATTAAGAAATGAGGCGTATGAAAATGCGAAAATCTACAAAGAAAGAACCAAAGCCCAACACGACAAAAACATACTTCGTAAGGAATTCAACGTAGGTCAAAAAGTTCTTTTATACGACTCTAGACTTCACTTGTTTCCAGGAAAACTCAGATCTTGATGGACTGGACCTTATGTCGTGAAAACAGTATACCCTCATGGAGCGGTTGAAATTGAAAATCCTAGGGATGGAAAAGTCTTCAAAGTAAACGGTCAACGACTGAAACCATTTTTGGAATTCGAGCAATATGACGAAGATGACTCTATCGATCTGCATGATCATCCACCATGAAATCAGGTGGTAGACGTTCTTTTTCTTTTATTTTTCTTTCATTTTTTTATTTTATTTTTGTTTTTCTGCCTTAGACAGTTGGGACACTGTCTCAATCAAGTGTGGGGGGGAGTCTGCATTTCATCCATTTTCATTTTTCTTTGTTTTTATTTCTTTTTATTTTCAGCCATTTAGATAGGGCCATCATGCATTCTAGATTGTACGAACATACCATAAATTTTTTTTTTGGAAAATACGACTCATATTCAATTGATACAACAAAATAAGTTTACAATTTTTAGCCAGTTGATAGTATTTTTTTCTCTCAACTTAGATCGAATAAGAAATATAATGAAAAGTTTAATTTTGAGGGATAATAGTGTAACCGGTACATAGGGAGATTCTTAGGTGATGGCCATGAAATCTATTCTATATTGTAGACTTTGTTTAAATAAGTGGAGGACTTAAAATACTTATATTGGTTTTTCAAATCTTTAAAACTAAGTTGTGTCAAGTTGAATTCGCGTAACTCTCTTTTGTGCTTATATTTTCGATAATAATAATAATAATCCAAGGGTATCCAACATTGCTTGTATATCAAGCGTTGGTGTGCAAACCCGCCAAGCTCTATCCGACATGTTGTTGACAAAGTCAGCGTTGGAATATCTTGGTCTCATTTTATGAGATTGGACACCTAAGGATTACCGACACGTTGTTGACAAAGTCAAAGTCGGCCTGCACAATCCGCCAAGCTCTTTACCCACTCTCCGTTAGTCCGCGAGGCAGTGCATGGGTGGTAAACCTTGGTCTTCTGAGTTAGGTGTATGTACTTAATCATAAATTTTAAAATTTTATAGAATAAAGAATAAGCGATGATGCCCAAACACTTCTTGACCTTATTGATTTGACTAGCCATACATGAGAAAATTAGAATACCACTTTATAAACTGTGCCAAGCAAACTAAGAATTTATTTCATGGCTGCACTATGTTATCAACCGAACTAACTGGCCAAACTGGAATTTAACATTTGAAAACTTGATTTATATTGAAAATTTGTGACAAGTTGAGGTATTTAAAGTACAATCAACTGACTAGAAATTGTCAACTTAATTTGTTGTACCACTTTCCTGAAACAAGTCGTGTTTTCATTTTTCGTTTTTATTTGCATATGTCCATTGCATTCATGTAGTTACATTAAAGCCATATCATACTGCATTTGGATTTTGTGGGTAGTATCCGCTGAAAACCCTCACGAGACACCACTCGTCCTACTAGGGACACCTAGAGGTTTAACGGCTTGTTGCATGCGCTCAATGCAATCGTGTTTTCCTACGAGAGTGCGACCTATCTAGTTAGATTTTCATTTTCTTTTTACTCGAGGACAAGTAAAAGATAAGTGTGGGGGTATTTGATTAACATAGAAATGTGTTTATTTTATGCTCTTATATTTTATCTTTTGTAAATAAACAAATGATACTTTGGGTAATTTTTATGTGTATTTACAGATGGTCAAGTGATGCCTCTTTCATTTCAAATTAAAGGCCAAAAGCTGCTTCCTTATGTCAACACTTTCTCAATCCCAAAAGGAGTTGTAGCTCACTGGTAAATGCATAGAGATTTGTATTGAGAGACCTGAGTTCGATCCCCATCAAGCTCACTTTTTGCCAAAGAAAGAAACGTTCACACTGCCCCTTTTGCTCTGAAGAAAATATGGATAAGTGTTATATTATATGTATATATATATATATATGCATTCATATGTATGTATATATGATATACACTAATAAGCATTTCAGGAAGTCATATTCTTATCATGAAAATCAATTCAAATCGAGCATTTTTTATTCAACTGCCAATTAGAAGAATTTCTGATTGAAGAAAAAGATCAATTTTTATATTCTTTTCCTATGATACCTTTGAAATCTAATAAATGTCCTTGACGGGAGGATTAATTGTTGATGGGAAGATTAATTGTTGATTGGAAGAATAAATGCTGATTGGAGGAATAAGTGCCTATTAATATAAGAGAAATAATTGCTATTAAAAGGGGCCATATATGCATATATTGGATGAGGTTTGAGGTTGGCATTTTATCCTATAAATACTGTTGTAATCTCGTTGTAAAAAAACAATTGGGGAATCAATAAAGTTCTCTCTATTTTCTCTTTTTCTGCATTTTTTTCTCATGACAAGTGGTGTTGTCTAGTAATTAGATTTACTAGAACCCAACTGTTATTGCAATTTTATTTTCCTGTTAATTTATTTATATTCTGCAAGTCTAATTCCAGCAATCTGTTTATTTCCTAATCATTGAATTGATAATAGATTCGATTAGATTCGAATCTGTCATGAATTCAATCGCAGTATTTATCTGTTTTATTGTTAATTGTAATTTAGTCGTTGATGCAATTAGTTTTGTTTTGAACCAAGTCGCAATTTCAATTTTAATCACCCTCCAGAATTCGTCTAACTCGCCCAAGAATAAATAAATATTAATTTTTAATTACACCTCCCTGTGTTCGACCTGTATGCTACACACCTGTATGCTTACAGAATTTAATTTAAATATCGCGCTTTTCTAGCGTCGATCAGTAACTCCACAGTTATATCACACACTGGACACGCTAGTATCAAGGGTGCTAAACTACTTTATTTGAATAATCTATTATGTGCACCACATATAAGGAAAAACTTAATTAGTGTGTCACAATGTGCAAAAGACAATCAAGTATCTTTTGAATTTTATCCAAAACACTGTGTAGTTAGGGACATGCTGACGAGGACCATTTTTTTGCAGGGTAGAGAACAAAATGGGCTGTATAAGTTCGACTCAGGGAGTATCAAAAATTCTGAACTTAAGAGTAACCTCTGTAATGTTACAGAGTTGAACAGAAACAATGAATGTACTACTTTTGATGTATGGCATTTTAAGCTTGGGCATCCTAGTTGCAAAATTATGAAAGAGATTGTCAAGAACAATGGCATTTCAATTAATATCCCTGATAATTACATATGCACATACTGTCAAATGGGAAAAAGTCACAAGTTGCCATTTTCAAATTCTGAAACTAAATACTTAAGTCCACTGGAACTAGTGGCTATTGATCTGTGGGGTCCAACACCAATTAATACTGATTATGGGTTTAAGTACTACATCTCCTTTATTGATGCTTTTTCAAGATATGTCTGGATATACTTCATGAAATCTAAGTCTGATACATGCAATGCAGTTATACAATTCGTAGCTAATGCTGAAAATCAACTTAGTCACAAAGTCAAAATCATTCAAAGTGATGGTGGCAAGGAGTTTCTTCCATTGAAAAACTATTTTGACAAAAAGGGTATCACTCACAGATTAACTTGTCCACACACTTCTGAACAAAATGGTCTTATTGAAAGAAAACACCGACACATTGTCGAGACTGGGCTAACTCTACTGGCACAGGCATCTCTACCACTAAAATTCTGGCCTGATGCCTTTGCCACAGCAGTACACTTAATAAACATATTACCAACAAAGGTATTGGATCTAAAATGTCCTATAGAGGTGTTAACTCAAACCAAACCTAACTATGGTGATCTAAAAGCTTTTGGGTGTCTCTGTTTTCCTCACACAAGACCTTTTAACAAACATAAGTTAGATTATAGATCTACTGCCTGTACATTCCTGGGGTACTCTTCTAACCACAAAGGGTATAAATGCTTAGACAGTAATGGAAAAATTTATATTTCTAGGCATGTTATTTTTAATGAAAAAGTTTTTCCATTTAAAAATAATATTTGCAAGACAACTCAAAAAGTGTACAATCCCAGAATCTCTATACCTCCTATTTCTGAACCTGCAAGTGATACTATATATGTACCACGTACAACTACTGGTACAACACATACACAAGACACACAAAATGTTAGCACTTCACAACAGGTTGCATCTAGTACTGAATCAAATCATGATAATGAGATCAGTACTGATAATAGTGATAATGACTCATTTTCTCAAAGTGAGAATAATGATGATCACAATCAAGCTGAAAGTCAACAGTCTGAAGGAAACAGAGATGCTACTCAAACTCAAAACCAGCATCATATGGTGACAAGGGCAAAAAGTCGTATTTTCAAACCAAAAACTTTTAATACTGATTACAATGATACTGAACCCTTCAATTATCATCAAGCAATGCAGAATGATAAGTGCAGAGCAGCCATGGAGGAAGAATTAAATGCCTTAAACAAAAAACAAACATGGTGTATAGTTCAACCACCCAAAAACAAGAATATTATAGGGTGCAGATGGACATACAGAATAAAAAGGCATGCAGATGGTACAATTTTTAAATACAAGGCTAGATTAGTGGCTAAAGGGTATTCCCAACAGTGGGGAATTGATTTTAATGAAACATTCTCCCCTGTTGTGAAACCAACCACCATCAAAATTATACTAACTATAGCCTTGTATAAAAATTGGACCATTAAACAAATTGATGTTAATAATGCTTTTTTGAATGGTGACTTGCAGGAAGAGGTCTATATGGAGCTGCCACCAGGTATGGAAGTAAAAGCTAACAAAGGAATGGTTTGCAAACTAAACAAGGCTATATATGGTCTAAGGCAAGTACCTAGAGTTTGGTTCAACAAGCTACAATCAACACTATCAAAGCTGGGCTATACTTCTACAAAATCAGACAACTCACTGTTTACAAAATTCACAACAGACACTGTCACCTATGTTCTAATCTATGTAGATGACTTCATAATAACAGGCAACAGCAAATCAGAAATAAAAAGCATCACAAATCAGCTAAACAGTGAATTTTCCGTAAAGGATCTGGGTGACCTATCATACTTTCTTGGAATTGAAGTGTACAGAACTGAAGAGAATGAGCTACATCTTTGTCAAAGAAAATATATTACAGAAATCCTGATGAGAGCAAAAATGAATGAAGCCAAATCACTGCCCACACCAATGGTAACTAACCTACATCTAAGCAAAGACAAAGGAGAACCCACTTGCAATGAAAGGTTGTATAGAAGTATTATTGGAGCACTTCAATATGTAACTATAACAAGACCAGATATATTATACAGTGTCAATAAAGCAAGTCAATTCATGCAAAAACCATTGAGTGAACATTGGAAAGCAGTCAAAAGAATATTAAGATACTTGAAAGGGATAATCAATCAGGGACTCATTCTAAAACCAAGCACCAGCCTAAACATCAATGCCTACTCTGATTCAGACTAGGCTAATGACCATGATGATAGAAAATCAACAAGTGGCTATTGTATATTCTTGGGTAAAAATCCTATATCTTGGTGTGCTAAGAAGCAAAACACTGTGTCTAGATCAAGCACAGAAGCAGAGTATCGTAGCATTGCTAGTACAACTGCAGAAATAATGTGGGTTCAGTCTATTCTACATGAACTACGAATTAACACCAATCCTACTGCAACAATATGGTGCGACAATATGAGTGCTATAGCATTAACTGCAAACCCAGTCCTACACTCTAGAACTAAACATCTAGAATTGGATATATACTTCGTACGTGAGCAAGTCCAGAAAGGAAAAATACAAGTCAATCACGTACCTTCTACTTACCAAACAGCTGACGTTCTAACCAAACCCCTTTCAAAACCCAGATTTGAAGAGCTTAGAAGAAAATTGTGTGTTGAAGAAATCAGTCACTTACAAACTCTTGAAAGACGAAGACTTTCTTCCACTACAGATTCCTGTACCAATACTCAAGCCCTAGGCAGCAAAAATCAAAGATTAGAAAACAATAATAACATACCGACGGCAAATACACCAATTTCTAGTAGAATAAAAAAATTTGAAGGTCAATCAAGTACTTATCTGCAAGCTGGAAGCTATCCATCACAAGCAAAGAGCGTAAAGTCAAGAGCAAGAGTTAAAGAGAAGCAATTGATCATAAATGAGAAAGGAGATCCGACTAGAAACACGAAGATGTAGCAAAGCGGCGGCTGCCATTTCTTTTTATCTCAAACCCTAGTTTAGATTGTAGGGTTTGCGGGGGGGGGGGGGGGGGGTATAAAGTGTTAATTACACTGAGTACCCCGCTCAATACATATCACATAGAGTCAGACGGGCTTAGCCCAATATGTAGCACTCAAGCCCAAGCGGCTATGTCTTGTTTTCAATTATAAATATGTACAAAACGTTATGTGTAAAGATATCTTAGCAGCAAAGACATCTTAGCAGCAATAAAACATTCTGAAACATCTCTGTTATTCGTTCATATATATATATATATATATATATATATATATATATATATAAAAGGAAAGAAAATAATTTGAAAATAAACTGATTTTGCACTGTTGTTATTTAACTAACTACTGATGCTCAAAATTATGAGTTGCAGATTCTGTGCATATCAACAATTCGGGATACCATGCACAAAGCATGGACTGCAAAATGAAAACTAATGTTTCATCTGCACATAGCATTTTTGGCTGTCTATTCTTGTATATTTAAATTATGTTTGCATTGTACTTGCTATATGGCTTGCTGTCAATTAGTTTATACGGTAAATCCATTTTCCAAAATTATTGTTTTTGAAATAACTCTTAACCAAAATGTTTTATTTCGTTATGAATGCTGAAGTCTAGAAAATACAAGCCAATAAAGGGCTAATATTACTTATGCAGCAGTGATAAACTGCCACCTGTTGTAGGATCTCGCTGTTGGTAGCGATAGAAGGCTGCTGCCAATGGCAGTAGTAGCAAGAGGATAAAAAGTTTAGAAACCCTGTGCTAAAACTATAAACCGCTAAACTGCATCAACTAGGTGCTGCAAGAAAGGGGAAAAAAATATCCAACTTAAATTTTTTTAAGCAAACTTCCAGCAGACATACCATACAAACTAATTTTATGTGAAGGTTAAAATTACTGCATCATAGCTTATGCATAAATAATTATGTATTTCGAGTTATGAATTTAAGCCAAATATTTCCTTGCTCTCTAACACTTGAAGAATGGAAGTCAGCTTCATGCTGCTAACCGCTGATTTAATATTTACAAGATTTTTTTAATATCCTTTTAAAAATACAAAGCTGATATTTTATTCTAACTATTTATAGTTTTGAATTTGCATAAATAAAGGATATTCAAATAATTTCAACTTGAAATGATAATTTGGAAAATTACAGAAATGAAGTTATTTTTAAGATTCGAAGTACTATGATTTGTTCAACAATAAATTTCAAACTAATTATCCGTTTTTAATGATTTCTACTTTATTATAAAGAATTGTTTTAGCAGTTAAATTGTATTTTTACAGTGATGCATAATTTTGAGTACAAATAATTCCACATTTGTTAATTTTTTAGTCATGCTCTTTATGCAAATTTTCTCTCTTCACTCAAGCACTTTACTTTCAAATTAGGCTCGATTATAATTTTACTGACTACTGCAGTTATTTGTTGATGAAGTCAGTCAGCCTCTATTACTCTGATCATCCAAAAGCATACAATATTTTCAGGAAAAGTGAATGAGAAGGCATTATTTCTTTGTCTTTTTTATCATGGTTGGTTGCAGTTCCTGCAATATATGTTAACACATACATTCCATAGTTCAAAACGGTATAGAAAGAAAGGAAAGATTCACAACCTTTTTTTGAAAAAAAAAAACTAAAATTTATCATCGCTTTATCTTAGCATGATAATTGTCTTCGACCTTGATGCTGATCAGAACGATAGTGCATCAAATTATGGAGGAGTTTTACTGAGTAACCCTTTTAAATCTGTCTGTTAATCGTTCTTGTTATTGTGTTCTATATATAATCATATTTGGTTTATTATTACAGTAGTTGAAAAAACTGAAAGTGAACATTTTTTTTCTTTTTTTTATACCGTTAATCTGTTAATGGAAGTAAAGAGTAATGGTGGAATATTAATTACACATTGCAACGATAGGTGTAAAGAAAAGAAGTCTAAGACTACAAACATACAGACATTGAAATAATATGGAAAAGTTATGTTGTTTTTGTTGTACGTGTGATCAGAATTCCTACAAGATAGGTAATTTTTTGCAAGATTCAGTAATCCAAGTTTATACCTACGTGTGGCTGTAAAATAAATGAAAATGTATTAGAATAAAAATTACCAAACATTTAATATTAGACTACAATGTTGAAGTTGTTTAGTTAGAATGCGTATATTGGTAGTAAATGTCATTAGCATATCATGTTTGTGTCCTTTTTAAAAGACAAGATTTTAATAAACTTAGATAATTTACATGTAAATTTCATTTTTTAAAAATAGTTTGTTTTTCAATTCTGTTTAAACAAAAACTCAAAGCTGAAAAATGACAAGTTAAATGAGGCAAACATTTTTCCAATGTACGATGATAATAAGATTCACTACGGCGGAAACTAAAGGACTGATCAGCCAGTTGATTGAGTGAAAGATCAATTACTATATTCATTAAATTAGTTTTGTATCAAGTGTTGACCAAAATATCATTTTGACTCCATACTTTGGAGTTGTAAACAAATTGAAGTAAAAATTATGCCCAAAATTGTAGCAATTTAGAAGACTGAAAAAAGCTTGTTACGTAATAATTTGATGATTATAGAACACACAACAATGTAATTTGAATCTAAAATTAGCATAGTTAAACCTCAATTTATGTTAGAGTATTATCTATATGTCAGCGAGTAATACTACTTGTTAACAACGGCAAGGGAAAGTGGAAGACGAAAGCATGTTACTGCCTCATGAGCGATAAATAATCCATTTATGTCACGTTAAATGTTTATATTCTGATGTAGTCTTAGTGTGTCACAGCAGTAAATTCAAATAAAATCTTGAAAACATGCTGAGATGAATTAGCGTACCCAGCTGTATGGACGCTTCAGTTCAGCTATGTAAATGCCGAATAGAGATGAAATGCCCAGAAAATCATCAAGTGGAACGGATATTAATGGACCAACAGTCGATCAACCAAATTGTTACTGATGGCAGTGGATTATTACATCCAGTGAATAGAATTAGAAAGGCGGTTGTGTGTCCTGAATATATTAAATGGTGTGCCAATGAAGGCGTATCATTACTGCCAAAATCTGTAAAATTTCAAAATAAAGAACTTCATTATTAAAAACAGTAGTGGTAGGCAGCAGATAACATAGTAATGTAAAAACTTGAATAAAACATTACTTATAAAATGTCAAAACACAGTTAGAATTTGAGTAAATAGAATTAACTGAAGATTGATTACTGTTTGTCCAAAAGTTCAAACAATGATTGATTACGTTCATGTGAGGGTACTAACCTAATATAACAAGGAAATGTTGCATCAATCTAGTGCAACGCAACAAAATAATGAAATGTGAAAAAAAAAAAAAAAAAAAAAAAAAAAAAAAAAAAAAAAAAAAAGACAAGTTACAATACTCATTTCATGTGAGGATACTAACCTATAATAGGAGGAATTTGATTTATCTCTGCAACTAGTTTTGCTAACCCTTTGACACTACCTTTAGATTTCTGCAAAGAGATAGTATCAGTAAGGATTATGATGATAATATATAAATTTACTCAATGAGTATGTAGGAAGGTAAAGGACAAACTGCACACAGAACAATTATCAGGAACATCATCCAACAGCAAAATGCAAACACCAGCGCACAATCAGCTACAATGAAAATAAACCACAAATCATCATAAAACAACAGTCCAACATAACAAGTGATCACAGCCATCAACACAGGGCAAATTCTAACCTATGATTGCCCACCTGCCCCAAGGAAGCACATTTTTTATTGTCATTAACAAAGAGAAAAATATCCAAAATGATATTATTACATTATAAATATTTTTCATTAAATTTGCATTTAAATGGAACCCATTCAAAATACATATTTGGACGATCCTACATTTTCATAGATAAGAATATCCATCAAAATATTTTCTCTCCAACTTCACATGTGTATTTTAATATTTTTAACATATCAATCCTTTCATCGAAAATTTCTCAATTTTTGGATGACAACTCATTAATTTTGCCTTCATATTTTAACCTACCTCGATATCCATTTTTAGTTGAAATCGTCGCCAACCCACTTAATCCTTCTTATGACATAATAGTTTAAAGCCAAATTGTTACCAAATTAGATATAAAAACACTTCTTACCATCAAATCAACCATGGCCGTTATAATTGATAAATTCAACATGTAACTTACACATTTATAACTCCACTCACATCGCGGTAAGATTATAAAATGCAAATTGATTTTTTTTTTTCTTTTTGGTGGTAATATTTTCTCATCTGTTTACGTTTACGAAATAATCATTTTCCAGCTATATCGCTATTTTGATTATGTTCCAAAGGTCTTTTTTAACTTCATGAATTGCTCCACCATTTTTTTTCTTTAGTAGTTTTGAACTTTGGATTCAACGAAGTCCGCTAGTCACATAAAGCTCGAATTTTCCATTGTAGAATCTAGAATTTATTTTTCAAAATTTGGCTAGATTTTTATCGCCCTCATTGTTTGATGCATTTCCTACTATCTTCAATTTCATGAAATAATTGAAGTTTTAACACTGTATAAATTAGAACAATATTTAATCTTGATACACTTAATCATAGTATAAAATAAAAATAAAAATAAAAATAAAAAACCATTGAATTAGGCAAAAATTCCTTTTTTTGACAAATTTTTTCTTCTAACATTGCAATGCCACTATTTAAAATTGTTTAACGCCGGCCTAATAGTTTTGGTGCAATAGTTACATTATCACTTTCCAAATCAGTAAAGACCATTGCACCAATTATCAACTTTTAGTGAAACTCAAGACAAGGTAGAATATCATTTAACAACTATGATTCATAAATCATAGACAATCTCTATGGTTATCTTTACAAATTATCTATATGATTATCCCCTCGGTTTTAAAGAAAGATTCATAGCATACATAATTTATCAATATAGTCAGTTTAATCTAACAGCAATAAAACTATTACCTTTCAATATTTGCATGTCTAAGGCTTCAACCAACTATTCAAAGCAGCAAGTTCAAATATTCATGATAGTCAACATTTTTTGCTCTCCCGTAGCTGAAATATCCAACTTAAATCTGAACCCCTCATCCATAGATTCTCGATTCATATGGCAGAGATTATCATGTTTCCTGCACACCTGTTTGAAAAAAAATAGAGAGTTAAAATCAAAACCAAAACGTGCAAACAACATTGATATACCTGTAACCATGTGGCGGAGGGATGATGTGACCACGCATTTTCTTTACTACATAAGAAATTTGTTCTTATAAGAAGAGCGTATATTACTTGAAATAAGAAATTTCAAAGAATGAAAAGAGTGATATTACATCAAAACGCTCACGTACCACAAGGAAAAAACCAATTGAAATCACACAATTACCAGCAATACCATTACTGGTCTCTCTCCCATGGAAAATTTCTGCTGTTAATCTTCATATCACTCGGTGAGTGACAAAAAATTGCTGAACACGTGAAAAGAGAAGGGGCAAAAGGGAAAAACTATATGCACGGTGATATGGAAGATTAGCTATAAACGTCATCAGGCATGTGAAATCTGGAGAGCATCATTCACCATCGCCGACTTCACGCTACAGGTTTTTTCACCAAATCAAATGAAACCCTACATTCATACAGCCAAAAATTCATAAGAAGAACTGATCTAACGCTATACATAAAAGGAGAAATAGAAATGCATAAATTACCACATCGAGGGTTTGAATTAGGCGGCTCAAAGGAGTCATGGTGGAGGTGGAAGAAGAAGGAAGAGGACTATGAAGTAAAGTGCTTTTGGAAGAGAGAGACTGTACTGATTGAGTTCATGCCAAATTCAAGTAAAATTGAAAACGAATGGATACAAAATTAGAGCATTCGTAGCAGTGAGGAGAGAAGAGGAAACGGGTAGAGAAGGGGTATTCACGCTCTAGAGCAGCGCGCAAAGGACGTCGGCGAACGATTGAAATGGCGACCGTTTTCATGTAAACGGTTTTCAAAAGACCGTTTGTATGTTTTGTCCATTGAACGAAAATGCACAGACTTAAGCACTTTAAATCTTTTTAAATTAAATGCAGATCCGTAAAATGAGTTTAAAGCTGTTAGTTATTTTTATTATGTTTAAATGCACATCATATATATAAATTATTTAATTATTTAAAGTTGTTATTTTTTTTAGTTATTTAATTATTTAAAGTTGTTAGTTATTTAATTATTTAAAGCAATGTAAAATAAGTTTGAATATCACATATGCATTAGAAAAATATATATAAATTACTTAAAACTAGTTAAATTTTTTTTAATAACCCACAAAACAGTACAACCAACATAGAAAACTAAAACTAGGATACAACAAACCAGAAATAGCAACATAGAAATAACAACATTATAGCCAACTTAGAAAACTAAAGCTAGGATACAACGAGCTAGAAATAGCAACATAGAATTCGCCTACATCTCAAAACTTCCTTCTTCTTACCTGATATCGTTTCTGTTGAGCCCTCAAAATACGATCCTTTTTTACTATAGCATACTGAAGGACCTGTCCAGTCAAATGAGATATATCTCTTGCTAGGTACTCCTCCTCTTTTTCTTCCTTCAAACGTCTTTCACATTTATTTTTTATAAACAGTTCTTTGGATGAGAGCTGTAGTTCTAGCGGTATCTTGCTGCAGTTGCATCTCCATGATCTACAGCTTCTTATTTTTACGCTTTTCATGGTCTTCTTTGTTGGAGACAGATGCAAGTGATATATCACTTAACAACGAAGTTTGTTTATCACTAGACGCTGCCAAATCTTTTGTTTCCTTATTTCTCAGTATTGCTCTCTTGCTTGATTTTATTCCTTCCGGCCTTGTTTCAACCCCACCATGCAGCATTCCCGAATTAGGAGTCACAGGAGTACTGTTATTCCCATCCTCGTATGTAGCCATAGGACATTCAGCTGTATTTCCCGGGGATGACCGAAAGTCTAGAAGCTACATTTCTTAAGCTAGAACCTTCGGTGTCTCCAAGATATACATCATCTGGTTCGCATAGATTGGCCCAACGTGGACAAAAAGAAAGAATTTCCAATGCTTCATGAGCAATGAATTCAGTTTTACAGGTGTCACAATAGATGCTATCATAATCGTCCTTTAAATCTCTGAATGTTTGACTGCTTCTAAGCGAATCCTCCCTTAGTGCTTTTATCCTTTTGTACTTGGTACACATAGTATTCAAATTATATCATGCAGTCTTTGTGCTTTCAATTGATCTTTGTGTTACGCATTCAGGATCTCAATTGTACAAATCATTAACCCTCTGGTAGAAATACTCACCACCAGAATGGCCTTCAGCAACGACAGACGCGCTTACCCATGCATTAGCTAGCACTTTATAGTCAGCTGATTTCCATATTTTACCAGTAGCTACAGTTTTTTCCATGACACTTTGAACGTGAGTTTCTTTTGGTTTTCGCTTGGTGTAAGACCGTTTGGCCTTGGTGTGGCCTTTGTCAGGTACCAGTTTGGAGAAGCCACCTCTTGTTGTACGCTTTGAGTAGGATCACTGGACAGTGACCCAAAGTAGTTGTTGGATTGAGGAACTTGGCCATACATGTTACCATACTGCTGAGCACGGTTTAATTGGTGGAGATACTGACTTTGTTGGAGAGTTAGGAAAGGGGGTGGAATCATTGACGGGCCTTCATCTAGAGATAATAAACTATTAAAATTATCAATCTTATCATCGATATAGCCAGAGAAATTGTGGTTGTTGGAATCAGTCATTGTTGTTTGTTTAGAATTGGAACTATTTGTCAGTATGAAGTAAACTACCATACCCCTGTATTTATGAAGACAAATGATTCCCTTGAATGGTGCGATGCTTTACTTTACTTTACTTTGCTTTGCTTTGCATATATAAAACATTGGAATTTTAGTTTAACCACACACTTCATGTAACAACCCGTAATTTTCAATAACCTGTTATAACAAATATCGAGGCAGAATTAAATTCTAAAATCTGAATCAAGGGAAACGGGCTATGCCATTGCGTTCGTCTCAGAAAAATACGCGAAATAGAGTCCGAGTTTTCGAAAAACGGAGTCCGTATGGCCCAGATATGGCCCGTCAAAGTTTTCAGAAAATTCAAGGTTTAAAATCAGATTCAAATTCAAAGAATTGGGCCAGCTGGGCCAAGGCGGGAAAAATCCCGCCAGGACCCGCATGTCGACAGGCCTGTCGACAGGGTCCCTAGGGTGTCGACAGCCCTGTCGACAGGGGGTGGCCGGGCTGTTTGGTCTGGTGCACCATTTCTGATTTGGGCTTGGTTGAGTGGCTTGGTTCTAGAGAGTTCCGAGATCTGACGGACCTAAACTATCCTAGGGTTAATCCTAGGGCTAAAAACACTCTAATCTTCTATAAATAAGACCCTAACCTACCCTAAATCACTCATTATTCATTATAGCAACTAAACTATGTCAAAATCAAACCTCTCATAGCCTCCACTCTCTTCATACAATTCCTAAATCAAATTCCTAAGAGATTTCCATGCATACAAGTGTATTTAGGCTTGTATGATCCTCTTTAGCTTGCATTAAAGTCTTGTTTCTCTATTGGCATCATAAAAGAAGAGTTTTGATCAAGTTTGCTTGCATTTTTGGGGTTTTTGGTTGCATAAGGGTTTAATTACATTTGCTATACTCATTTGAGTTCGCATAAGCATTGTAAGCCCTATTCCTTTCATACTTAAACTCTAAAGTTAAATGTATGTTATGCAAGTTTATTATGATGAGATATGCAAGTTATCATGTTGTAAATATGCAAGTTTGGTTTGCAAGTTATCATATGTTATGTAAGTTTTGTTATGCAAGTTTGGTTTGCAAGTTATCATATGTTATGTAAGTTTTGTTATGCAAGTATGATATGCAAGTTGACATATGTTATGCAAGTTTATTTATGCAAGTATGATATGTAAGTTAACATATGTTATGCAAGTTTATTTATGCAAGTATGATATGCAAGTTGACATATGTTATGCAAGTTTATTTATGCAAGTATGATATGTAAGTTAACATATGTTATGCAAGTTTATTTATGCAAGTATGATATGCAAGTTGACATATGTTATGCAAGTTTGTTTATGCAAGTATGATATGTAAGTTAACATATGTTATGCAAGTTTGTTTATGCAAGTATGATATGTAAGTTGACATATGTTATGCAAGTTTATTTATGCAAGTATGATATGCAAGTTGACATATGTTATGCAAGTTTGTTTATGCAAGTATGTTATGCAAGTTTGGGATGGTCATATGGTTCATGTTATCATGTTATGCATGCTTTTTGGGCCTAAAAATGTAATATGCAAGTGTGTGAACACATGAACGTTTCATATGCCACCATGTTGAACTTGTGGCTTTAACATTTTTATGTCATGATTATGCCAAGTTCCCTCTTTCTATCCTTTATGCGTTATTGCGATATGTAAGCGATGGGATTGCGTTTGGGGTTTGGGTAAACTTAAAAGACATAAAAATATGAGCTTGGGAATTTACCTATTAAGTTAGGTCTACCCATTGGGAATTTACCTATTAAGTTAGGTCTACCCAATTGCTTGAAAACTTGTAATATGTTTTGGAAACATGATGGACATGACACTTAGAAAAGATAAGTGTGACCAACTCGAGGTTGGGTTGAGTTTGTAGCGTAAACCTACCCGGAACCGACCGGCCTAACTAGTTGCTACAAACAATAGGACCCAATGTGAGAAGTTGGTCATGTTGTACCTTGGACCCGAGGTTAGACTAAGTTGTGGTGTAAAGCTACCCGGACCCGCCCGGCTTAACTAGTAACCACAACAAAGTCTAATGTGAGAGGTTAAGGCGCATTAATTAATTAATGCCTCATGATTAGGGTTAAGTCATGGACCATTTAATACTTAACCAATTTGGGCTCGGTAGATTAATAGGGGTTAAGTCGTGAACTCATCGTTACACTTAACCAAGTTAATCCATGATTAGTGAAGGGGTTAAACCATACTTAACCCACTAGAAAAATCCTAGCAATGGAGGTCCGCTCCTTCAGTAATCCCTAGTTTGTATCATCATGGCCCTAGGGACTAGGCTAGGGTGGGGGCACGATTACTGAACTGGAGATAAGGGGCCAAAAAGCGACGGCCGTGGTACGCCGGTGTAGTTCTGGGCGGACTCTGGTCGTGCACATAGTCCGTAGCCAGAGAAAACAAGCACGGGTACCGGTAGACCGAGACTGTGCACTCATGTTTATGGTGTCCAGGGGTTGACACCCTACGGCTTGATACACCCGACGGGTGGACCCGGCACAGTTCGACTACATTCATGGTTGAGCCGTATTGACACAACACTTGACGAGTTAGGCTTATAGGGAGCCGATCGACTAGACCGTGCTAGTTGGACCTTGGTTTGGGTCATTCATGATGATTGGGCCAAACTTGGGCCTAGGGATCACTTCATGTTATTGGACCTCTTATGAGAGTCACTTCATGTTATTGGGCCAAAGCTTGGGCCGTGGGATAAATACTTGTATATCCAAGTCATGTTAGTTTGCTAGTACACCCGTGGTGCAAAACCTTAATCTTGATTATGCGATGACACCTTTATCTACCTTGATAGTTAATCATCATGTTGTTATCCTTATGTTCATACTTGCTGCTCATGTCAGTTAACTTTATCAGTTTACATTGATTGTAGTAGGGCTTACTCAGTCTTTTTGACTGACCTGTTTCCTTTCGCCTCTTTTTCTTCCGTTTCCCCCCCTAGGTTCTCAGGGAGGGAATACAGGAGCTTAGCTGGATCTTACCTGCTTTTCTTGGATAGCTCATGTATGCTTTGGACTTGAGCTCGCTATGGTTTTTCTGCCTTGGGGATAGCTACTTATGTTTTTCTGTTCAGTTTCAGATGATGTGTTTTATGTACTAGACTTGTTTTATTTGGAAAAAAATTGACATTATGATGTACCAGACATGTTTTGAAATGGTTTAAATCTTCCGCTGTTTTATCTATGTTATTTACTCTGTTTACATATATACATATGTTCTTGTTCTGCCTTGATATATCATTATGCATGTTTACCTGATTCAAACGCCCTACCAAAGTCAGAGTGCTTGCAAGAGTCACCCTGGCGGAGGTGGGGTGTTACATTTGGTATCAGAGCATATGGTTTACGAGAAGGAACAAAAAGGTTTTAGAAAACTTTTTGAAAACTATTTTCAAAACAAGTATAAAGTATTTTCCAAAGAAAAGTCTAGTTTATTTTAAAAGGCTATTCCCCAAAAAGCCATTAGCATTATCCTTCGTTCCCTTGACCTAATCTTATCTTATCTCTCGTTTCAGTATGGCTGAGGATCTTGCCATCCCCGATGGAGTAAATGTACCACTCTGGTATAGGAGACTTCTAGAAGCTAGGGCGGCAGCCGGCCCCGCAAACCCTACTCCCACTCCTCCTCCGGTAGTTGAGAATCCTCTCCCGAATGTCCCTCCTCCGGTGGTTCCCGTTCCTCCCCCTCCGGTTGTTGAGGCTCCTCTTCCTCCTCCTCCCCCTCAGCATCCTCAGGTTGAGTTCACAAAGGTTTGTAAAGACTTCAAGGCAATGGGAGGCAAGAATTTCCTAGGCACGGAATCTTTTGTTGAAGCTAGGAATTGGTTGAAGG
Source organism: Allium sativum (assembly GCA_030737875.1). NCBI lineage: Eukaryota > Viridiplantae > Streptophyta > Magnoliopsida > Asparagales > Amaryllidaceae > Allium > Allium sativum. Next base: position 616,164,581 of record CM060926.1, read on the forward strand.
ACACGGAGGACTTGTTTGCTATCTTTAGGATTGATGACGAGAGAAAGATATTATTGACAGTGTGGCTTTTGAAGGACGAAGCAGCCTATTGGTGGGAGGTCACCAATGGGACGAGGCCCGTCGAAACTTGGGCCGATTTGAGGGCTAGATTTGTGGCCAAGTTTCTATCCTCTGCTGAGGCGAATTTACAGATAGAGAAGTTCCTTGCATTAAAGCAGGATGATATGACTGTCAAGGAGTATGTGAACAAGTTTAATCAGCTGGCCCATTTTGGTTTGGATATAGTAAACACTCCTGAGAAGAAGGCTCTCCGATTTGCTAGGGGGTTGAACGAGCCGCTGCAGGGTTTAGCGATGTCGCATATTCCGCATGGAGCTACTTTTGAGAGTTTAGTCGATATGGCTCTACTTCAGGGTGATGTAAAGAAAGAGGTCAAGTCGAGTGATACTCAGCCAAAGAAGACTGATTCTCAGGGTAAAGGCAATCAAGGTGGTCAAAGCAGTCAGGGGAACAACAATAACAAGGGCAAGAACAAGGGGAAATGCCATTATTGCGGTTCAGTTGGGCATCTTGTCAAGGATTGTAAGAAGAGGAAAAGGAATAACGGTGAATGCTTTTTATGTGGGAAGACTGGACATTTCAGCAAGGATTGCCCGAAGAAACAGGGGCAAGGCCAGGGTCAGACTCAGCGTGCTGGACCCTCAGGAGGGCAAGTTCATGCTCTCGCTACCGCTCCGGTTCCCGATCGAGGTAGTGTTTCTGTTGGAAGTCTTGTTTACATTTTCTGATTTTCCAGTTCGTACTTTGTTTGATTCTGGTGCATCGCATAGTTTTATCTCATCTGATCTTGTTGATAGTTTGCACCTTAGTACTAGCTTGGTAGAGGATCCCGTTTGTGTCTCAAATCCTATTGGGGGTTCCGCCCATTTGTCTATGATATGTGGGGATTTGAGGATCTCTATACTGAGTGTAGAGTTCTTGTGCAGTGGTTATATTCTCGGTTTCAGGGGATATGGGTTGGTTTTGGGCATGGAATGGTTGTCCTGTTTTGGAGCCATTCTTGGTTTTTGTGCATAGGGTTGTGAGGCTCATGATCCGCCTCGGTAATACCCTAGAAATTTCTAGCAACCCTATGGGTCCCGTCATGTTATGTTATCTTGAATCCCTCAACTCGTCTATCGATAGTTTGCAATCTGTGAGGGTGGTCCGAGAATATCCTGATATCTTGGGGGAAGTAAAGGGGTTACCCCTAGGCGTGGGATAGATTTCCGCATTATCTGGTTGGTAATACCAAGCCAGTTTCGTGGCCGGTAAGGCACATGACCTCACGAGGTGAGAGTTAAGAAAGCAAGTCAAGGAGTTGCTTGAGAAGAACTTCCTGAGACGAAGCATTTTCGAGTAGGGTGCTCCAGTAGTATTCGCTTATGTGTTGATTATCGTGAGAAGAATAGACAACCGTTACCAAGGATCGATGATTTGTTTGATCAGCTTGTAGGAGCATCTGTTTTCTTTTGATCTAGCTACCGGATTCTATCAGCTTAGATGGCTGAGGATGGAATTGACAAGACTGCGTTTAGGACTCTAGATGGATTGTTAGAATGGCTAGTCATGCTATTTGGTTTGACTAATGCACCCGCATATTACGTGAACTTGATGGGTAGGGTGTTTAGGGAGTCCTTGAACAAGTTTGTCATGGTCGTCATAGACGATATTTTGATCTCCTTAAAAGAACGAGGAAGAGTATGCTAGACATCTCAAGGAGGTGATGGATACGCTTAGAGCCACCAGTTGAAGGTCAAGTTCTCCAAATGTTACTTTGGAGGAAAGAAGTTGGATTTCTAGGGCACATAGTTCCTAAGTAAGGCTTAGCGGTGGATTCCGCTAAAGTGGTTGTGGTTTAAGACCGGAAAAACTCTGAGGAGGGCAATTGAAGTAAGAAGCTTTCTCCGTTTGGCTAGTTAGTTAGCATTCCCCGAGCTTAAACTTACTCTTCTGGATCAAGAAGGGGGTTTCACAGGAAGAAGACCCGCAGTTAGTCAAGAACATGGACCAGATGATTCGAGGCGAGATGTTAAGTCACCTCGCTAGATATATTATAGACAACAAGGAAATGGGCTCCAACTCATATTTGGATATAAGAGTTAAGAAGCTAAGAAATCATGAAGTAAAAGACGGTCAAAGCAAAAGTAGGGTTAAGCTCAAGGAAATGTGACTTAAAAGGCTAAAGGCTAGATACGCGCAGCATGTCTCTTTCTAAGAGTATATCCTTGATCCTTGTTTTCCTGTGGAACTTACTCGCATAGTATCTTTTTATGTATATCCTCTCGGTCCCATTTTCGGTCCTATTTCTGTCAGGAGGTATGGCTTAATGGTTAATAATACAGGTCAAGGGGGTCCGTTAGGTTGGCTAAACCTTTTGGGTTTTTATAGGATATGGAGTAGGTTAGGAAAGGATTTCTTGTAATCCGAAAAGAGGAGTATATTCTGCTTATCTTCCCGATCTCTTTAGCACATCTTTTGTTATCCATGATTATCTAGTTTATCATGTTGATCCTGTCATGAGAACCTTAGGTAGAATCCTTTGGATGAGACATGTGTTTGAGACATGTTATGTTTGATGGTTGCAAGTGGTTGCAAGTGTTTGCAAGTGGTTGCTCGTGGATGCATTATACACAATTAGGCACTAGATCGGCTCGCACACTCCTCATATTGCATATGCATGAGTGTTTATGCTTATTCATGGATGAAAATTGTGTGTTATCACATGGATGTTGCATATGGGTGTATGTTATGTGCACACATATAGATATTATACATTATGTTAGGAATTGCATACATATGGATACATTTCACTAACATATTTTGCATTGATCTTTGCATTAGATAAGTACATATACACACACTTCTGCATATGTTCATCCAGCATTTAGAATCTTGTAAGGACAATGATTGCTCGTGGGTGATGTTTTGAGTAGATGGATGATTGGATGGTAGGATACGTTCTTTCTAACTTGAAGATTTCGGGGACGAAATCCTTTAAGGAGGGGAGAATGTAACAACCCGTAATTTTCAATAACCTGTTATAACAAATATCGAGGCAGAATTAAATTCTAAAATCTGAATCAAGGGAAACGGGCTATGCCATTGCGTTCGTCTCAGAAAAATACGCGAAATAGAGTCCGAGTTTTCGAAAAACGGAGTCCGTATGGCCCAGATATGGCCCGTCAAAGTTTTCAGAAAATTCAAGGTTTAAAATCAGATTCAAATTCAAAGAATTGGGCCAGCTGGGCCAAGGCGGGAAAAATCCCGCCAGGACCCGCATGTCGACAGGCCTGTCGACAGGGTCCCTAGGGTGTCGACAGCCCTGTCGACAGCCCTGTCGACAGGGGGTGGCCGGGCTGTTTGGTCTGGTGCACCATTTCTGATTTGGGCTTGGTTGAGTGGCTTGGTTCTAGAGAGTTCCGAGATCTGACGGACCTAAACTATCCTAGGGTTAATCCTAGGGCTAAAAACACTCTAATCTTCTATAAATAAGACCCTAACCTACCCTAAATCACTCATTATTCATTATAGCAACTAAACTATGTCAAAATCAAACCTCTCATGGCCTCCACTCTCTTCATACAATTCCTAAATCAAATTCCTAAGAGATTTCCATGCATACAAGTGTATTTAGGCTTGTATGATCCTCTTTAGCTTGCATTAAAGTCTTGTTTCTCTATTGGCATCATAAAAGAAGAGTTTTGATCAAGTTTGCTTGCATTTTTGGGGTTTTTGGTTGCATAAGGGTTTAATTACATTTGCTATACTCATTTGAGTTCGCATAAGCATTGTAAGCCCTATTCCTTTCATACTTAAACTCTAAAGTTAAATGTATGTTATGCAAGTTTATTATGATGAGATATGCAAGTTATCATGTTGTAAATATGCAAGTTTGGTTTGCAAGTTATCATATGTTATGTAAGTTTTGTTATGCAAGTTTGGTTTGCAAGTTATCATATGTTATGTAAGTTTTGTTATGCAAGTATGATATGCAAGTTGACATATGTTATGCAAGTTTATTTATGCAAGTATGATATGTAAGTTAACATATGTTATGCAAGTTTATTTATGCAAGTATGATATGCAAGTTGACATATGTTATGCAAGTTTATTTATGCAAGTATGATATGTAAGTTAACATATGTTATGCAAGTTTATTTATGCAAGTATGATATGCAAGTTGACATATGTTATGCAAGTTTGTTTATGCAAGTATGATATGTAAGTTAACATATGTTATGCAAGTTTGTTTATGCAAGTATGATATGTAAGTTGACATATGTTATGCAAGTTTATTTATGCAAGTATGATATGCAAGTTGACATATGTTATGCAAGTTTGTTTATGCAAGTATGTTATGCAAGTTTGGGATGGTCATATGGTTCATGTTATCATGTTATGCATGCTTTTTGGGCCTAAAAATGTAATATGCAAGTGTGTGAACACATGAACGTTTCATATGCCACCATGTTGAACTTGTGGCTTTAACATTTTTATGTCATGATTATGCCAAGTTCCCTCTTTCTATCCTTTATGCGTTATTGCGATATGTAAGCGATGGGATTGCGTTTGGGGTTTGGGTAAACTTAAAAGACATAAAAATATGAGCTTGGGAATTTACCTATTAAGTTAGGTCTACCCATTGGGAATTTACCTATTAAGTTAGGTCTACCCAATTGCTTGAAAACTTGTAATATGTTTTGGAAACATGATGGACATGACACTTAGAAAAGATAAGTGTGACCAACTCGAGGTTAGGTTGAGTTTGTAGCGTAAACCTACCCGGAACCGACCGGCCTAACTAGTTGCTACAAACAATAGGACCCAATGTGAGAAGTTGGTCATGTTGTACCTTGGACCCGAGGTTAGACTAAGTTGTGGTGTAAAGCTACCCGGACCCGCCCGGCTTAACTAGTAACCACAACAAAGTCTAATGTGAGAGGTTAAGGCGCATTAATTAATTAATGCCTCATGATTAGGGTTAAGTCATGGACCATTTAATACTTAACCAATTTGGGCTCGGTAGATTAATAGGGGTTAAGTCGTGAACTCATCGTTACACTTAACCAAGTTAATCCATGATTAGTGAAGGGGTTAAACCATACTTAACCCACTAGAAAAATCCTAGCAATGGGGGTCCGCTCCTTCAGTAATCCCTAGTTTGTATCATCATGGCCCTAGGGACTAGGCTAGGGTGGGGGCACGATTACTGAACTGGAGATAAGGGGCCAAAAAGCGACGGCCGTGGTACGCCGGTGTAGTTCTGGGCGGACTCTGGTCGTGCACATAGTCCGTAGCCAGAGAAAACAAGCACGGGTACCGGTAGACCGAGACTGTGCACTCATGTTTATGGTGTCCAGGGGTTGACACCCTACGGCTTGATACACCCGACGGGTGGACCCGGCACAGTTCGACTACATTCATGGTTGAGCCGTATTGACACCAACACTTGACGAGTTAGGCTTATTGGGAGCCGATCGACTAGACCGTGCTAGTTGGACCTTGGTTTGGGTCATTCATGATGATTGGGCCAAACTTGGGCCTAGGGATCACTTCATGTTATTGGACCTCTTATGAGAGTCACTTCATGTTATTGGGCCAAAGCTTGGGCCGTGGGATAAATACTTGTATATCCAAGTCATGTTAGTTTGCTAGTACACCCGTGGTGCAAAACCTTAATCTTGATTATGCGATGACACCTTTATCTACCTTGATAGTTAATCATCATGTTGTTATCCTTATGTTCATACTTGCTGCTCATGTCAGTTAACTTTATCAGTTTACATTGATTGTAGTAGGGCTTACTCAGTCTTTTTGACTGACCTGTTTCCTTTCGCCTCTTTTTCTTCCGTTTCCCCCCCCCCCCAGGTTCTCAGGGAGGGAATACAGGAGCTTAGCTGGATCTTACCTGCTTTTCTTGGATAACTCATGTATGCTTTGGACTTGAGCTCGCTATGGTTTTTCTGCCTTGGGGATAGCTACTTATGTTTTTCTGTTCAGTTTCAGATGATGTGTTTTATGTACTAGACTTGTTTTATTTGGAAAAAAATTGACATTATGATGTACCAGACATGTTTTGAAATGGTTTAAATCTTCCGCTGTTTTATCTATGTTATTTACTCTGTTTACATATATACATATGTTCTTGTTCTGCCTTGATATATCATTATGCATGTTTACCTGATTCGAACGCCCTACCAAAGTCAGAGTGCTTGCAAGAGTCACCCTGGCGGAGGTGGGGTGTTACACTTCAAAATAATTAACGAAAACTAGACTGCTTCAGATTACGTTGTTTTGATAAAGGTGTATATTCAAGCAGACGTACTACATATGGAAGAAGAGATAGATCAAGATTTTTGGGTAACCCTCAATGGAAAATACAACAATCATACTAGTTGTAGAATGCAGAGGCCCAACTTAGCAACCAGAAGTGCTTTCTGCTTATTTACTACCGATTGTAAGAATTACCGCAAAGTAATTGATGAGGTTAAAAAGGATGATGTTTCCAAGAGAAACGGTCTACGTACGACTCACTCTTCCTTTTCAAGCACCGTTCAAACTTCATTGGTTACGAAGCGTACGAGTTATGGTACAATCATATTATACAGTTTGAGTAGTATATCGTTATATCATGTGTCGTATTCAATACGTATCATTTGGTTTATGTATTTGGAAAGTTTGGATGTATCCGTAGAGTTTAATTTCAATTCAAAGCTATGTTATGTGTGTTATTCAACTGAAATGAAAAGTATTTGAATAATAAAAGTCGTGCTCCAACCACATTAAAAATCGTGCTACACTCACATTAAAAGTCGTTCTCCACTCGCATTAAAAATTGTGCTCCATTCACATTAAAAGTCGTGCTCCACTTACATTAAAATTCGTGCTCCAATCACGTTAAAAGTCATGCTGGAAAGAAAGAGTTAAGGAGTTAAAGATTGCGGGCCGTCCTCTTTTGAATTGTGAATATACAGTTTGGTCGTTCATTTTTGAATTGTGAATATAAAGATAAAGAGTTAAGGAGTTATCTACAGCTTGGGTCATCCTTTTCTGAATTGTGAATATAAAGAGTTAAGGAGTTATATACAGTTTGGGTCGTCCTCTTTTGAATTGTGAATATAAAGAGTTAAGGAGTTATATACAGTTTGGATCGTCCTCAACAAACATGCATTTTGCATATAGCTACAATAGAAAATATAAATGCGATATATTTAAGGTACATAAAACAACACAATAATCGAGTACTGCAACGTTACAATAGTTCAACAAATGCATAGACTATATCTAAGCAGTCCCTTTCATATGGATGTTCAACCAGATCGTCCTGCAGTTTACTATGTACTTCCCTAGACCTAATTTTATGCAGGCCCCTAAGAAATACCTCAAGAGTCGCTGGATTTCTATCAGCAACAACAATTGCGGTGTTATCTGGATCATATCCCAAATAAGATGAAAATGTTCCTCTTTCTTCTTCAGTGATCATGTTATGCATTATAATACAAGCGCGCATAATGTTGCTCAAAACCTGTGGCTTAAATAGTTTAACACTATTTTTAATAATGGAAAACCTTGCTTGGAGAACCCCGAATGCACGTTCTACATCTTTTCTCGCTACCTCTTGCCTTTTAGCATAATATTTTTCTTTTTCTATTTCAGGACCTGAAATAGTTTTGACAAGCATACCCCATGAAGGATAGATGCCTTCTGCCAAATAATACCCTATGTCGTACGTATTTCTTGCAATATTAAAATCACATGCAAGTGCTTTTCCATGTGTAAGGCTCTTAAACAAATGTGATAGGTGAAGTACATTAATATCGTTCATTGAACCAGGACATCCGAAAAATGCTTGCCAAAACCATAGATCATGTGAAGCAACGGCTTCAAGTATCATTGTCGCTTTAGTGTAATGTCCAATAAATTGACCGTGCCATGTAGTAGGACAGTTTTTCCATTCCCAATGCATACAGTCTAGGCTACCTAACATGCTGGGAAATCCTCTCTTGGCTCCTAACCTTTTAAATTTGTTAACATCGCTTTGCGTTGGAGCACGTAGATACTCCTCACCATACAATTCAGTTATGGCTACACAAAACCTTTCAAGGCTTAAGGTAAAAGTACTCTCACCCATTCGGACAACCTCATCAAATGCATCTGGAGCTATTCCATATGCTATTACACGTAATGCGCCTATAATTTTTTGGTACGGCGAACATTCTAAGGTACCAGGACTATTATGTTTTTAAACAAAGTAATTATCGTGTTCAACAACTCCATTGAAAATGCGCATAAACATATTTTTTCTCATACAAAAACGGCGTCGAAAATCGTCAGGAACATACGTATAGGAGGTGTTGAAGTAATCTTTAAGTAATCTAGCAGTACCTCCTTTATGATCCCGCATCTTCTGTATGTCTACACGACCGTACGCACTGCCTCCTCGAGTACCACTAGATGATCCTTCCGTTAGGAAATGTTGGTTAATCTTTAATTGTTGAATGGCAACAGCTTGCATCATAAACTCTAACTCATCGCTATCGGTCGTGCTATCCGAAGAAAATTGAATAAATTTTGTATGCCCCAACAAATCATCGCCTTCGTCGGAACCAGAGTCAGTATCATCTGGACCATTTTGGCTATAGTAATTTGAATCGTCGGTTTGCACAACTGATTCGTAAACAGCATCGTCGTTGTAGACATTAGGAGACATTTTTATATTGTGAATCTAACTGTGCACACCAGAAGTGATTTTATAGCTTCTTCAATCCACAGTTGCAACGGCTGTAAGAATATTGTATAAAAATATATTCGTCAGCGGCTATAAATTCAAACAAAATTTTAATGATCTGCAACGGCTATAAATTTGAACTATATTTTACTATTCAGCAACGGTTATTAGTCCAAACTAAATTTTAATATTCGGCAATGACTTTATTTAAATATATTATATTTCAATATTCCAAAACGGCTCTATATATACAACATATAGTTTTGTATTCGATAATAACCATATATTTATACCTTATTTTTATACCCATTAACGCTGAAAATAAATTAATTTTCATTAAAACGACTTGACAATTTGTTATTAATTTTCATTAAAACGTCTCGACAATTTTTCCATTGATATATTATAAATTATATATAGGGAAGGACAAATAAAAATTTTAACAGTTTTCTAAAAACCCTTTTGTGGCTAAACGGTTTTCTAAAAACCATTTAGCCCATAAACGGTTTTCTGGAAAATCGTTTAGCCCATAAACGGATTTCAGAAAACCATTTACGATAAAAAAAGATAGAGCATCCCCCCACCGGCTGCTGGAACAACGGGGGGGGGGGGGGGATCAACGCTCAAAATGAGCGATTCACGCTCTAAATGCTGGGAATGCTCTTAGGGAGCGACAGAAAGGGAGGGAAATGAAAATTTTAGTAAAAGGTATATGATAAGGGCGGCTAATGATAACCTAAACACATTATGAACGGTATCAGTGTACAGAAAATTATTCTATCGTTTCATGATGCGTTCTTAATGAATTGTAATGGAGTATTTAAGCATGGGATTTGAATGGGGAATTTGAGCATGTTGCTGTAACAAATGGAGAAAGTGTTTTTGCTGCAAACGGAATATTTGAGCGTGGTATCTCAGCGGGGTATTGAATTGTTAAATTAATTGTTTTGATTTAACTAAATACTAATTTCAAAAAACATAACGACTACATTTCATTACACGAACAGAAATATAAACATAAATAACACAACTAGACTGAAATTAAAACAAGTGCATGAAAATCTAGAAAGTACGATGATGTGGTAATGCACTCAACTCTGCTAAAATAAACTTACATATATCATCGTCGGTAAGATCCTCAACAATCTTCACATTCAGCGGATCATTGCGGAAAATCATCAGAATCTCCCAACGTTCGACATTTACCGTTCCTCAAATAATCTCGTAGCAACGGGTAGCAAGCTGTCTCACGCGATCGGTCACAAACGAGCGGCTCGAGTTGCCACGCTCTACATGTCTTCTCCTAGAGGGCTAACCAGAAGGGTGCTCACTAGTAGCCATCCAGTTGGAATAATAACCGATGTCAGTAGAAGTTAAAGATGCAGCTGGCTCAAGTGGAGGTGGAGGTGGAGTTGGAGGTGGAACCGTAGGAATTGGATATGCACAATCAGTTATACGCAAACAACCGCTAAATAATGTGTCCTGCTCTTGGAAATTCATCGGTGTGTTCCTCCTGAATCGCCTATAAGGTTTGCCGGCGCCGATAGCCCAAAAGTTATCCGGACCATCCAGAAAATTGAGCACTGGATACCATTTCTTGCTATGTGTCCTGAGCAGTCTATCCCAATTGCGAAACGTCCGTTTCATATTATCCCATTTATTTTTAATCTGGGTTTTAGTAAAATTCAGATTATAATGGGCGTTAATTGTTGCCGCGACTGATGAGTAGAAGTTGTTAATGCCAGTCATGTACTTTTCCAGATACTATATACAAATGTTTATAAATGTAGACTCTCATTCGTCTGTCCGTCCAGTTAGCAAATGGATGTGAAGTAGCGGCGGCAGAACCGGCAGACATACTACATAACCAAAAGAAATTCAGAAAAATCAAGAAAAATATATTATTGAATAATAAGCTAAACATTATAAAAAACCTTTTTTGAAGCTCGAATAGGCACGAAAATATTCGCAATGGGGCTGGAGAACTGGAGTTTCGGTTTTGGTGGGGGAGAAAGTGAAAGGAGGGGAAAATTTATAGCGGGCGAAAGGATACATTGGGAAGTATCCATTGGCGTCCGACGCGTCGGATGCCAACGGATACTTTCCCAACGTCTCCCAAACGTTCCAACTGAACGGTCAAAACATATCTCACGTCGGACGCGAACGCTAACGTTAGCGTGGAATCTTTTGACTACGTACTAGGCCTCGGTCAAATTTTTACCGTAGTTCACCCTAAAACATTAAAAGAAAAAGCTATTATAGACCATACTAAGAGGTGATAGATAAGAAAGATCGATCATTTGGAAGAATTAGAAAATTGATTCTAATAATATTTCTATAGTAATAAATTCAGTATAGACAATCAAATAATTAATCAACTTAAACAAAGTCTTATTACCTTAAAAATTATCTTTAGGTTGTGCACGAACATATTTCCTTATAACACTAAAATTGTTACTTAGTATATTATCTTTAATTTTCTTAAACATGCTAGTAATTACTTTCACTCACTTGACTTTTTGTTACACCCCACATTTATTAAATATTAAATGAGTAATAAATATAGATTGTGCATATATGTATATATGCATGAATAAAAATGTTAAAATTAAAAAGGTGCAAGTTAGGAAAAGAAAGGGATAAATGCATGCAATAAAACAATGAATTAATTACAACAATTAAAAGACAATGCACAAAAAGTGAACGAGAAAAATTGGCTGCATATGAAATTAAATGCATGCAATTAAAATGGGAATAAAACAGTGAATTAATAATGTTATTAATTAACATTTAAATCAGAAGAATGTATGTATATATATACGCATGGAATTGAAATTCAAACTTAATTATGGTGTATAAGAGTAATAAAATAAATCCAGAAGAAGAATATAAAGCAAGTAAGTAACATTTTTAATTGAACGTTTAATTTTACTAATCACAGCATCAAACAAAATGCGACTGGATTTAGATAGGTCTCGAGACAAGCGCTCAATGAAAAGACTAGATATAGGGTCTAATAACATGTTTGTGTGATGCGCTTGGACAAGTCCGCAAGAACGAAGGTGAAGAACCCAATGGGGTAGATCATCGGGGTGTCTAGAGACATGGGAGGAGCACGTCCACTTGACTACTCGGCTCGAAATGCGGCTTAATTTTTTGTTGGGACTGGAGGGAAGCACACGTCTTCCAAGGGACATAGTAGGGTACTCCACGGTGGTCATCTGTGCGGTACATGCTCATGATGTACTCGCAGAGGTAGAGGTCTGCGCGATAACACCCAAGGTGGTATACCTTGACTGCAGCACTAGCTTGGCAGTCAGAAGACTGTTGCGGTATGACATTGGGGTGATTCAGAGGTTTGCCTCGCTCTTGGAGGGAAGTCGATCAGGACCAAATTAAGGATAGTAATTGTCAGATACCTTTCATCGACAGTCAGTGGGATGCGGAAAGACTAGAGCTAAACCAAAATACCTTTGTCCTTTCACTATCGAGGCATGGTTGAGGGACACGCCAAATTGGATGCTAGATTGGTTGTTATGGGCACATCACTTAGCTCCTGATGGATTCTTTCACTAGTTGAGGGAGGAGCCTGGGTAGAGCCATAGCCACCATGAAAAAGCAGACCATACTTGGATATCTGTATTGTAGGCCCTTAAAGACGGGCCTACTCAGATATGGAAAAGCTCTTGACTAAGTTTTGTGCATTAGATGCAGCCCTATTACGGGACTCGGGTTATAGTAGACAAAACATATGTATGACGGTCTAGGTACATGCACACCACACTGGGTGATGTACCGTAAACGTTAGGGCAATACTCCATGCTAACACCTAATTCGACCGAGACAGTAGACATAATGTACATGTGAAGGTCTAGGTGCATGCACACCACACAGGATGGTGTATCGTAAACGTTAAGGCATTACTCTGTACACTTGCGTGGCATAGCGAGGAGGATTCTATGTGGTAACATGGCGTTATGATTCGGAATTTTGTATGTTGTTTGACATAGAATATGCTTCCGTGCATGACGGTGGAGACCGTGTGAGGAGGGTACAATACGAAGTACCTTGAGATATTGGAGGTAGTTACATATATACAATATTAGGTTAATCTATTGGGATGTAGATGGGTACGATGTGTGTGTAAAGTCTTGAGTGCTATTAACCCAAAACAACCTAACAAACAAGAAAATGTAACTGAATAGTACATGTAGAGTTGTTTCAGAATGTGTGATTTAAGTCCAATCACCAGAACTTGTGTTCTGACCCCCTCCTCATAACATACTCACAGGTTAGGTTTTGGGAGAGATATGATAGCTTTGGATACTGATTAGTTAGTATTATTACTTTGGTAATGCTATATTTGATTATATTATATTTCATTCCATTCCGCTGTGAGATGTTTTCTGAGATCTGATATATTTTATATCTCTGTCTTTTCTGTAGGATACCAGACTAGCCAACTCGAGTTTTGATAGATTCGAATTTTAAAAAAATAGGTCTGTCGGAATTTGGGTTGTTACATCTGGTATCAGAACTTAGACTTAGGATTCTTGTATAGATAGTGAGTGAGCATATTTGTACTTTTTTTAAAATATAAACATATTATGTATATACACCTATATCCATAAAGAACCCACTAAATAAGAACAACTACATATGGAAAAAGTTGGAATATCTGTTATGTACACTAAAGGAATGGTTATGGAAATATGAAAATTGTAACAACCCAGAAAATCTGAACCAGTTTAAAAAATTTTAATTTGGCTATTTTAGTGGATTTTAAATATTTAACATAAATTATTTTAAATAATAACGACGAAAAGTATGTTTGAATCGATGTTTGAAAATAATATAATTATTTTTAATTATAGACAAGGCCTGAAATGGCGCGACAGTTTCAAAATTTGAATTCAAACTTAGACTGATTGTACCGAATGAAAAATAAAACAGATTTTAGTGAAACCAAAAATATTTAAATCTGTTTATGAATATCTTTCTAACGAATCTGAAAAATCGAAGTTTCATAGCGGGAATCAAAAAATGAATTTTCTGAAAGGTCGCTATAGAATATATATAGCCCTTGAAAATAGACATTTTGAAAGCGACCTCAGAATTCGACGAAACCACTTTTGTTGGATCCGGGATGTCAAATTGTTGCTAGGTTTCAAATTCCATTATTTTTGAAGTTAGTATGTGAGCGTGGCAAAGGAAAATGTGTTTGGTTGATTTCTGCTAAATTGGATCGACCAGAAAATGGCCATTTTTTAAACGATCTCAGAATTCGACGAAACTAGTTTTGTTGGGGCCATATCATCGAAACATAGCTGGATTTATTTTTCTGGAATTTTCGGGATCAGTATGTGGCCCCTATAAATTGAAATGTACGTTCGAATCAAATATTGAATGTTTATATTTTAAATTGAAGAGAAACAGACTGAAACAGTCGAATGGGCCTACGAAACATATCCCATTGTGTTCGAAATGGGGGTATTTAGCTGGGGACGAGAGTCATTGGGTTTGAATTTAGGTTGGTATGTGATAAGGGGTATTTTAGGATTTAATTAAATTAAAATTTTAAATATAATACCCGGCCAATAGAATTCCCCCATCACAATTTCTCTCTCCTCGATATTACAAATCGCGACGATGGAAGAGCTACCAAACTTCTCTCCTCGATTTCTCCCTCCACACGCGATAAAACCCATCCAACCTTTTGAGGATTTTGTAGTACTCTCCGAGCTCTTCAAATCCATACCCATTGGAGATTTTTTTCGTGGAGTGTAGAGGCTGAATCACCTCCGGGAAGTAGCCGACTTCCCACCGCCGCCGTGAGAAGCTCCGACCACCGAAGTGGGCCTCCTTCCTGGCGCACGTGCGCCTCCCCTAGCCTGTCAACGTGGAGAAACCCGATCGTCTTCAAGTCCAACGGATTGGCTGATAAATCCAAACCTAGTTTTGAACAAAACTGAAACATATCGGCTTGTTTATTTTGAACTGATTTTTACACTTTTTAGTGTTGCAAATTTCTAAAAATCATATTCTTTTGCTATGTGATCGAAATCTAGTGAAACAAGAGATAGTGGACTTGGGTGGACATCTTCTACATTCTAGAAGAGACCGGATATTTTTCTGAGCTTTCTACAATTTTTGGAGGAGTGGAACCCAACGTGAGATTTCTGAATTATAAACGATATGGAAACAACGATGTATAAATTATATAGTCGATGTATGAGTTATATAAGCGTTCTATACCTCATGTATAAGCGTTGTATAAGTTGTATGTTCGATGTATAAGTTATATATGCGTTGTAAAAATGATATATGCATCGAAATGAAATCGAAATATAGTTATATACGTATATATATATATACACTTCCCTCGTCCACAGACCATGGACGATATATATTGGTTGTGATATTGTTTGGATTATTGGTTGAAGTGAAAATTTGGTGAATATCATGAATGGTTGATTTGAAATGATTGATTGTGGTTGAAATCCCAATAGGATTAGTATATGGGAAAATTCGTCTGCGTACGAACTAGATATTGAAAATCCCCATTGTCAAAAGCTGCGAGGCTTTAAGGTAGAGCGAGGAGCCGTACTAGGGACGGTGCCTGTTTTAACTACCCTGCCGTTATGCTGCCGAAATTTTTGAAATATTCCTGTTTTTGATTTAAATTTATGTGTTGAATAGAAATTCATGTGTTGAATAAAATTCATATGTTGAAATTAAATTCATGTGTTGAATAGAAATTCATGTGTTGAATAAAATTATTGTGTTGAATAGAAATTCATGTGTTGAATAAAATTCATGTATTGAAATAAAATTCATGTGTTGAATGAAGTTCATGTATTGAATAAATTCTTTGAAAGATAAAAATAACATTTTATCATATATACAGACCATATTAAATATTAGTGTTTTGAAAGAAATTGTTTTACAATAAAATTCACATTTTTATGATATGTATGAACTATATAAAATAATCGTGTTTTGAAATAAATTGCTTTATAAAAAAAATCACATTTTAAAGATATATATGAACTATATAAAATAATTGTGTTTTGAAATAAATTGCTTTACAATAAAAATCACATTTTTATGATATATATATATAGACTATATAAAATATTCGTGTTTTGAAATAAATTGTTTTACAATAAAAATCACATTTTTATGATATATATGAACTGTTAAAAATAGTGATGTGTTGAAATAAATAGTTGTTGGATAAAAATATCATTTTTATCAAATGTGTGAAATGAATATGGTTATAGAATCGAAGAATGAATTATATATATATATAATTCAAATAAATCGAATAACGAAGCCGCAGTTCGTGTTTTGAAACTGTGATTTCAAACGATTATTGCGGGAGATCCGACCATCAGATTTTCCCGAAACCACAACCGTTGGGTTCGCTTTGGAAATATCTTTCCAACGACACCAACTTTGTAAAGATCCAACGGTTGGATTGTCTGGAATGTTTAATTCAAATCTGAAGAAAAACAGAGCCAGAATCGATTATATATATATATAATTAAATTAAATTAAATCGAATAACGACGCTGTAGTTCGTATTTTGAAATCGTAACTTCAAACGATTGTATCGGGAGATCCGACCGTCGGATTTTCCCAAAACTGAAACCGTTGGATTCGTTTTGGAAAGATCTTTCTAATGATATAAATTTTTTGAAGATCCAATGGTTAGATTTTAAGATACGTGTAAATCAAATCTAAAGAAAAACAGCGCCACGGCCGCGTTATGGCCTGAAGCGTCGTTTGAATGAACTGGCTATTTTTAAGTGAACAAAAAAAGCGATAAATCGTTATAAAATATTATAAACGATATGGAATGGAAATAAACTGAATTTACCCGATTTATTAGATATTTGATGGTTGAATGTGTTTGGCGAGAAAATTACATTTAAGAATAGAATTATTGATGTCGAATAATTTAACCATTGAAATGAATTGATTTAAATTCTAAATATACGTGAATTATCTGAAAAGGCCAAGTTAAATCTCATTTCAAATAATTGATCGGCGATAAGAAGTCGATGACGAAGACGGTGGTTGAAGACCGGAGATCTTTACCAAGGTTGGATGATTCTGATGTTTTGATTGGGAGGCATCCCAAAATATAGATAATAAGTGGTGATCGTCCAGACGTACTTGGAGATCGATGGATATGCGAGGTATAAGATGCCTTTGGTTTCGTGCCCCGAACGAACTTGTAAATGGACTATGTGTCTAACATTGGATTTTGTTCTGTGCTGATTGATCTCCATTAAATATATATCTGTTTGGCGGCGGAGAATTTATTCCCTTGCTTAACGCCCTTCTCTGAGACGTACGAGCTCAGAGGTTATATATATGTAACAACCCGTATTTTAATAACGTGTTATAACCAAAAATCAAGGCAGAATAATTTTTAAAATAAGAATCAAGGGAAACGGGTAGCGACATTGCGTTCATCTCGAAATTCTGCTTGGAAACGAGTCCGAATTTTCGAAAAACGGAGTCTGTATGACCAAGTTATGACCCTCCGAAGTTTCAGGAATTTTCAGAATCGAAAACAACTCGAAATTCGAATTCAAACCCCAGGGCAGACTGGGCGGGAAACTTCCCGCCCAAGACCAGGTCGACCTAGGGGTCGACACTATGGTCGACCTCCCAAGGACCAGGTCGACCCTATGGTCGACCTGGTGCCAAAATCTGGTTTTCAGCCTGGGTTCGTTCTGATGTTTTTGGACATGTTTTCAGTCCAGATTCATGACCCTAATCCTATATAAACAGCCTCCTAGCCCCATTCTCTCTAACCATTTCATTCTGTCCTTATGCTGCCTCAGAGAAAATAAAATAGATAAATTAAAATAAAACACAAAGACTAATTCTTGAAGACTACGGTTAGGAATTGCATATTGGGGATTTGCTTCTGCAATCAAATCAGAATTCATCGAATCAACCAATCGACGACTAGTTTCTAGATTCAACTTCTGCATCTAAATTTCTTAGACCACGATCTGTAAGTTCTAGTTACTTTGAGATTGAAACTTATTAAATTTAATATGGACACGAATAAAATGAAATTGGACCTAAGCTTGATTATCTATTTGGATTTGTTCTTGTCTCTTCTTGAATCTATGATTTTGGGTTATTTCTTATCAACGGAATCATGCCCATTCATGCTGTTGGACCTAGTTTATTATTCAAACGCTAGATTGTAAAATGAATTCTTGGATATTGACCTGATGATAAGACTTCTTAATTCAGTTTTCACCCTATCCTCTCTTGAACCTTGACTTTTGGGAATATTGCTATGAAAATTAACATGGGCCTATTCATGTTGTAAATCAAATCCTTTCGTGTCCATAATATTTTATGCCTGTGATGTTAAATCAGTTATTATCCACAAGTTTGGGACTATCACCTTATGCCAACTTTTATCATGACTATCACCTTATTATGCTAGACCTATAATCCAATGTTTCGGGACTGTTATTCTATATGCTAGTGATGTTATGACCAATTATCTCAAGCTGTATCATGTTAGATTTATCACCTTGTGCTCGATCTTTTGCCTATCATAGTTTGGATGTTATTCCCTTTTATTTTGGACTTGGATTTACCTGTAATTTAGATCGATTCACGTTTACATGCGATGGGAATACGATTTGGGTAGATTAGGCAAACATGAATTGGTTATGAATATGAATCATGAACTTGATAGTAGGCATAAGTTGAAACCTGAAAACTTGTCTTGAAAACTTGACATGAAACTCGCTTAGAAGCTTGACACGAACTTGGCATGAAAATTGAACATGAACATGACACTTAGAATGAACTTGAAATTGGCCAACTTGAGGGTGGGTTGAGTTTGCAGTGTAATTCTGCCCGGAACCACCCGGCAAATCCAGTGACTGCAAACAATAAGATCCAATGTGGGTAGTTGGTCACATCGCGCTTAAAACTCGAAGTTAGACTAGGTTGTGGTGTAAATCTTCCTGGAACCACCCGGCACATCCAGTAAACACAACCACAAGTCTAATGTGAGAGGTTGGGGTGCATTAATTTATTTAATGCCACATGATAGGGTTAAGTCATGAACCGCTTGAATATACTTAACCAATTTGACACGACGATTTGATAGGGTTAAGTCATGAATCGCTTGAATATACTTAACCAATTTGACACGATGATTTGATTAAATAATGAACTGCTTGAATATACTTAACCAACTTGATACAATGATTTGGTAGGGTTAAGTCATGAACCGCTTGAACATACTTAACCAACTTGACATGCTAGACTGATAAGGTTAAGTCATGAACCGCTTGAATATACTTAACCAATTTGACACGATGATTTGATTAAGTCATGATCCGCTTGAATATACTTAACCAATTTGACACAATGATTTGGTAGGGTTAAGTCATGAACCGCTTGAACATACTTAACTAACTTGACATGCTAGACTGATAAGGTTAAGTCATGAACCGCTTGAATGTACTTAACCAATTTGACACAATGATTTGATAGGGTTAAGTCATGAACCACTTGAATATACTTAACCAATTTGACACAATGATTTGGTTGGGTTAAGTCATGAACTGCTTGAACATACTTAACCAACTTGACATGCTAGATTGATAGGGTTAAGTCATGAACCGCTTGAATATACTTAACCAATTTGACACGATGATTTGATAGGGTTAAGTCATGAACCGCTTGAATATACTTAACCAATTTGACACAATGATTTGGTAGGGTTAAGTCATGAACCGCTTGAACGTACTTAACCAACTTGACACATGATTCGTAGGGCTAAGTCATGAACTTGAACGACAACACTTAGCCAATTTGACATGAGACGTAGACGGGTTAAGTCTCGAATTTAAATGACAACACTTAACCTGCTGGACGGAAACCCTAGTTACGCGGTCCTTTTCAGCAGTAACCCACTAGATGTATCATGGTACCCTGGAACTAGGCAGGGTGAGGCACGATTACTGGGCTGATTGTAAGCGACCAGAACGACGGCTGAGTTGGTGCGCCATTGTAGGTTCAGGCAGACTATGGTCGTGCACGTAGTCCGGAGTTGAAAAAGCAGGCATTGGGCACCGGTAGGTTTACACTATGCGTGCTTGATTCGTGTTGGTGGTTGGCACCCTAGGGCTTGATACACCCTATGGTGGACCTAGCACAGGTGACTACATTCGTGATAGGGCCATATGACACAAACACATGATGAGCTAGAACTTGTAGGGAGCCGATCGATTAATAGATCGTTTCGTGGGACCAAGTAATGGGTCATTTCATGATATTGGGCAAGGGATCATTTCATAGTTAATACATGACACGGTTTGGGTTACTAGTACAGATGGTAAAGGCCCATTTCTGTTTCTGTTTCCGTTTCTGTTTAGACATTAGGATAACACCTAATCTTGTTAGACTAGTACTAAGGCAGAGAATATTGAACATGCGATGCTATACGTATTTTATCTTGTTACCGTAGTTTATCTTGTTATCTTAGTTTAACTTGCCTATCTTGTCATCATCCTTATGTTTACTTTCAGATTATACATGTCATGTTACCTTTACTTGTTTCTATGCTGAAAGTCATTAGGACTTACCAGTCTGTATGACTTACCCATTTTGTTTCGCCTCATTTTCTTCCGTCCCCCCCAAGGTTCTTAGGGAGGAAACACTACGACTTAGTTTGGACTTCTTCCTGCTTCAAGATCATCATATATGGCTTGGACCTTTATTGGCTATGGTTGCTTTACTGTTTTACTTGGGGAATGATTTATGACCATGGTTTTATGCTTCTTTACTATTGCAAGACAGATTTCAATGTAATGGATTTAATGGCATTTTGATGTAAAAGGCTTTAGACCTTACTAGATTTTAAATAAATGAAAGTTGGTTTTTCTTCCGCTGTTTTATATGTTCTGTCTTGTAATATTTCTGTGTATGTTTACCTAGATAATGCTCCACCAAAGCTAGTGCATTCCCTTTGTGAGTGACCCTAGCGGAGGTGGGGTGTTAAATTTGGTATTAGAGCCGAAGGTTACTAGATTGGGCAAAAGCTTTTAAAAACCTTCTGAAATTATTTGCAAAACATTTACGAAGAAGCATTTTTCTAAGAAAAGTTTTGTTTTACGAAAGGCATATTCCCCAAAGCCATATGCACTGTCTTTTGATTCTCTCGTTCAGTCTCTTCTCTCTTTCTTTTTCACCATAGTTTGTAGGCATACAACGCAAGTAGGAGGGCAAAGAAGTGCCCAACCTCCATCAAGAGCCGCAGTAGTTCCATCTGCGACTAATCTTATTTCAAGCTTGTAGGGTTGCCATGCGATGGAGGTAGCTTTCGAGAAACTTGTCAACAAGCTATACAAGGATAGTAAGAACGAGGATAAAAGAACACAAGCCTAAGGATAAGAAACTTGTTGATAGGGCTTAATCCACGAAGGAGGAAAAGGTGGAAGGGTAGAAGCCAAAGTGAAAGAATAATAAAACCCATGACAAGAAAAAGTATCGTTAGTATGGTAAAAAGGGACATGTAGTTAAGTGTTATAGGACAAGGACAAGGGCAAAGGACAAGATCGTCGAGAGGGCAATTGTATGCTCTCACTACTAGCATACCTAAGAGAGGTAGTAACGTTTATGTTAAAGGTTTAGTTTTTCTTTTCTATCATCCCGTTAGAACTTTGTTTTTGTTCAACGCATCCTTTTAATTCTGCTTCGATAGTTGAGTCTCTTCACCTTAGTACTAGCATAGTAGAGGATCCCATTTTTGTCTCAAATCTTGTTGGGGAATCGGCTCATTTATTCATGACTTGTTTGGATTTGAGAATGCCAATGCTAAGCGTTGAGTTTAGAAGAAATGCTTATGTTTTTGGGCTATGGATTCTAAGGATGGGGTGGTTATCCAGAAATGGTACTATTCCCGAGTATAAAAGGAGGGTAGTTAGACACTTGACTTGCCTCGGTAATTCCCTCGAAGTCTAGTGTAACCCTTAGGGCTCTGCCATGCTTAGTTACCTAGAATCTCTTGATACGTTTATTGATCCGTTCGAGTAGTGTTCTCCACTAAGGCGGATGGTTCATTTTGCTTATGCATGAGTTATAGAAAATCACCTTAGTACGTACATTTGGCAACATGGTTGGCATTTGTTTGTTTTCAAGAGATAGTTCTTCTGCGTGGAATACCTTATAATAAGTAAACGAGATCCAGGATTCACTAGTGAATTTTGGAGAGCTTGCATGAAACCATGAGTAAGCAGTTATGTTTGAGACGAGTATACTAGAATGAGAATAAGTGAAAGTGGGATGAAAGACAATAGTGAAATGAGTTCCAACTCAAATTTTGGAAACAAGAATTAAGAAGCTACGAAATTATGAAGATAAAGACGGTCAAAGCACAATGGAGTTAAGCTCAAGGGAATGCGACTTAGAAGATTGAAGACTAGATACACGCATCATATCTCTTTTTTTAAGAGTATATCCTTGGTCCCTGTTTTCCTGTAGAGCTTACTTGCAAGCTATTTTTTTTGTATATCCTCTCGGTCCTATTTCTCAATCCTATTTCTGTTGCAAACCCCATAGGTAGTATGACTCATCTGTTAGTAATACATGTTGGGGGCTAGAGGGTGTTCGTTGGGTTGACTAAACTTTTTGGGCTTTATAGGATATGGGTTGGTTTTGTTGTATATAACGGTGTTGTATACACAATTATATGATTTTTTGTTTGATGATAACAACCAAATAAATATTATTTTAATGTGTTTGATATTGTACTGTTATTATACATCACAGACTAGAATATAATATTTATATTTGAATAAAATACGACTGTACAGAAATTTAAATATTTACACAGTATTTTATTTAAATATAATATTTTATTTCATTATCAAAACAGTACAAATTTATAAACTCCACTGTTTATACATTTCTTTGATATTCACTGATATTCATTACATTCTTATACATTCACAGACTCATTTACAGACTTTGTCATATACAGACACTTTTACATTCACTGACACTGCCTCTTAGTCTTCTGTCTTCAATCTTCAGACTTCCCAGCTTTCAGTCAATCCAGTCATCATCTTCATACCTGTCTATTCAGAAACACACACACAGAGTATCTGGAACGAATAGAAATATTTCTAAATACATGCAAATATATTTTTTAAATTTTATTTGCCTCAGATTTCGGTGTGTTTCTCATCATTTTTCCGACTCGGTCTGATTTATTAAAACCGACTGATGGCTGCATGTACACACGTGTACACGTGTGCACTGCCACGCCATTCAGCGAGCAACTGAGGAGTAGCCTCATGGACCATCTCGACTCAGTGTAACTCAGCATGAACAAATAGTGAGGACAAAACAACATCAAACCAAAAGTACACAAGGCAGCAAGACATGAAGACATGGGTCGATGCAATACAGTTGTGAATATGCATGGTGCAGTCAACTCAAGACAGGTGCAATGATATTAGCACATATACAAGTTCAGAGTTCAAGCAAAGCAGCAAATGTATGGATCAGGTGCAGCCCAAATTCCAAACTGGTCAAGACAGTGAGCATAGTCATGACTCAACATAAAAGTTCAGTGTGTCAGTTTACATGTGCATGGCACAAATGAAGCAATATGTTCAAGTTAACAATGACAAAAATCAAGCAAGTCAACACAAGTTAATACAGGAGAAGATGAATGCAAGTTACAGAGCATACTTTGCAAGTGCAATGGTACATGAGCACAACAGGTCATATGTTCAAACATTCCTGGTGAGACAACTACAAAAAGCTCACAAACAAGTGCTCGAGCACAAGCCAGTGTGTGTAAATGAACATATGCAGCATGTGTACAAGTAGTGGCTAAAAGGTATGATGTTTCATTATGTCATGTTTTTTGATCAAAACAGTTTTTCAAGCCTGCATAGTGTACAAAGCAAGAGTGCAAGTGGTCGAGGCATAATTCCAGATTTCACAATGGTCAAGCATGGTGGAGTCAACATTTGTTTTCAAAATGCACAGTGAATGTTTCTGCATCGAGTGATTCAACAGTGAATAACAAACCAGCCATGCAAGTGTCAAGGTCAAAGTGGTTGAGCCATAACAAAGCAGCCAAGCTCAAGTACAAAATGCTAAGTTAAAGTTTTTTTTAGACCAAAACACAAGTGCATAAAGATTTCTATATGCAAACAAGTTTGGAGAATCAGTATATTGATTTCAGGCAAGAAACCATCTTTTATTGCTTTCTGAAATCACGCATGCACACCAAATGGTTCATACACTCAAAACAGAATATTCAATCAGTGTTTGACAAAGCCAGAAAGGTCAGTGCAAAATCAATGCCTAAATATGTTCAGAAAATTGCATATATATATTTGGCATATGATACAATCAGCATGAACATGCATAATTACATGTGATTGTAAATCAAGGGGAGCCAAGAATGGAATTTTGTTTAATACAAGTATTTAATCAGAAGTTGAAGTATTTGTTGTTTGGCAAGTTTGTGAGAAATCACATATCATTCAACAAAGATTGGCAAGTAACAAAGTCATTTCAAGTGTGTCCAAGATAACAGCAAAACATTTTTGCAAAGGTTTAAAAGCAATTCCAGAAATCACCGAGCTCGGTTTTTTGGCAACAAATAATTCAAGCACAAAATTTACAGCATCAAATTAGGCCGATATTATCAAGGTATCAAAGGGGGATTGCTTGCGAGAATTGTTCAAGGGGCCACAAACATTTTTGGCAATGAATCATTCTTGTTTTTTTAGCAAGTCTTAAATTGGTTTCATGTTTTAAAGCAAAGTTTTGTATCAAGGCATATTTCGGATTTCAGAAATGAAATGGCACAGATCATATAGGGAAAGTAATCAATGCAGTTTCAAAATAAATTTCCAGAAATGATTCACGTTATTCAAGGGACCAGCAGATATTTTAAATCAGGAAATTCAAATCGAGGAAATTTTGAAGAGAAACAAAAATGGAAATACACACAAACAATTCAAGGCCGTGGTATTTTAAACAAGGCAACCAACATTTCATCAATCGATTTAAAAGAGGAATTCAAAGCAGATTTATTTTTTTTAAAAGGGGACAACAAATATTTATTCCTGAGTTACCTTATCTAATCAATGCAGAGTGGGTTCAAATTCGAAAGGGAAATTAATCAGGTTGTTTTTCCTGAAATAAATCATGCCAGAAATGGATGTATGAAAGTATGTCCAGAATCATCACAAAGTTTGTTTTTATCTCGGCTAATTTACAGAGAAACAAAAGGGGCAAATCAATTCAAGCCGAGAATCAAAAGGGGAAACAACACAAAATCAGACCAAATCATTCAAGAAATCAGAGCGCAAGTTAAGGATATGAAATCCTATATGACACCACATCATCACAGGCAGTTTATGCGATCGAAACCAAGCAAATTAACCGAGCAACCAAAGAATTAAAATCAGAAATCTTACCAAGTTTCGACCACCAGAAAATCCGATATCAGACGTGAAGATATACATCGAAGAACTGAAGTTCATCAGAGAACCAGAATTCATCTATCTGGAGCTATCACAATCGAATTGGGGCAAAGACGAGAAACCCTAGAATTAATCAGCCGCCATTTTTTTTAGAGGACAAAGCAATCGGGCAAAAAACAAATGAAGTGGGCCGGCCATAATTTACAAAGGGGATGACCCTTATATCTTTAAATCCTAGGGTTTAATTTGTTTTTGTTTTTTTTTAATTCTTTATTGTGTTTTGTTTTTGTTTTGTAAACCAAATTCAAACTGTGTCTAGATCTGTAAAGTCTAGGAATCCAGTCAGGGTGCTGACTGTCAGTATCAGAGTCTGTAAAATCTGTGTTACGTGTTACGGGATTGTAATACGGGTAAATCTGGTCGAGGGGATATCGTCCAGTCTAGGGTTTTGAGCGTAGAGTTAGAATAGGAGCGAGAGTCGCGAGTGTACAAGGTCTTGTATGCGGGATCTGTTCTATCATCTAGTAGAAACCTTAGGAATGCAGCAGTAGGCAGGGTTTTGCCGAAGCTGGGTATATCTGTGTGTGATTTATTTTCTGCACTTTTATTTCTGCTGCATTCTGTGATCTGTTTTTATTTTTTAATATCCTGTCAAATTTTTTAAATTCAGTTTGAAACTGTGATAAACCCTATTCACCCCCCCTCTAGGGTTAATCTAGATCCAACATTTGGTATCAGAGCCAGGTATTCGGTTAACTCTAGAGAAATGGTGAATCCTAGTTGTCAGTCCATAGAAAGTCAGTCCAGTCATATTCCTTCTATTTTCAATGGTACAGATTTTTTAAATTGGAAATCAGAAATGAAATCTTATTTAAAATCTGTTGATATTAAATGTTGGAATAGTATTAAAAATGGGTATGATATTGTAAGTAGGGTTGATATTGAATTTAATTTACATGCTACTCATATTTTATATTCTTATATTGATGATATTCAATATAGCCTTATTTCCCATTGTTTGACTGCGCAGGAAATCTGGCAGACTCTCAACGCGCTATATGGAAAAATTGACAAATGCTCAAAATCCCAGAAAGATAACTCGGCTTCAGAATTGTGCTTGACAGGTTGTACAGATGGAAATCCAGATGGAGACTCAACAGGAAATATTTCTTTGATTCACCGTTTAAATGGTTTAACCGAATCTGTTGAGAAGTTAAAATCTAAAAATAAACTTCTGAAATCTGAGAAGCTTGAGTTGATCTGCAAAAATAATGTTTTGGAATCAAAACTCAAAAACGTTAAGAATTCTTCAAATTCTAATTGCAAAAATTGTTTAAAATTGAAAACCAATCTTGTTCATCTCAATAAAAATATTCAAAAGTTTGAAAAGGAAATTCTGATCTTAAAAGAAAACAAGATTGAGTTATCAAATTTGAACAATCTTCTACAAAAGGAATTTGAAGTTTTTAAGACTGATATAAGTTCCAAATTTGAGATTGCTGAAAATGAAAATTTGGTGAGAAGTGATTTGATTTTGAAAGAACTTGAAAATGAGATTGAAAAATCCAAGATTTTTGAGTCTGAAAAACAAAAACGATTTGAATTTGAAATCTCGGAATCTCAAGCCAAAATTAGATTGCTTGAAAATGAGAATCTGGTTTTAAATCAGACCAATGCTGAACAGATGATCGCTATAAATAATTGCTCAAATTTATTAAAAGAAAATGGCGATCTAAAATCCAAAATTCAACGATTAGAATCCACTTTGAATAAATTTTCTAATGGGGAAAAATCATTGAATATGTTGTTACAAAATCAAGTTTCTATTGGAAATAAATCGGGTCTTGGCTTCGGAAAAAAATGATGTTCTTGGAAAAACAAATGAGTTTGAAAAACGGAATTCAATTGTTTTTAAAAATCCTTCAAATCATTTTGGAAATGTTTGTTTTGAAAATTTGAACTCTAACATTCTCAAAGGATTCTTAAATCAAAAACGTGATGTGATTTTGATTGATAACAAATCATTTAAACAATCTTGGACCCCAAATAAAAATAAAACGGCTTCGACTAAATTCAAACAGATTTGGGTCCCGAAAGGTACAAAGGTAGATTCGAATGGTTTGTTATATAAACGAGTTTGGGTACCAAAACAAATGAATACAACTATGAGTGGTTTTACTAATTTTGTTCGACCACTTGATCATCTCAATCGATAGGTACCAAAGGAGGCTGAGGAACAACTGTGCTGAAAAGAGAAACTGATTCAAACTGCTTCACATCATTGAATCATCTACTGTTCCTTAGCAAAGTCTGACAAGTTAGAGATCCACAACGTTTTTCTGTGAATCAGGTATGATCTCTGACCTCAACTTTGTAAATATTTTTTATTGTTTTTTTTCTACTTCTTCTACCCCTTTCTATTTTATTTTCTTCTATTTGTCTTTATTTGATTTGTCACTGCCATATCTTTGTTTATTCTGTGCTCCATTAACTTCCAATTGCAAAACTCATATTTGTCTGGAAATTCATTTTATTTGTAGAAAACTCTCGTGTTTGTAATCATTTCCAAATCTTGAATTTATTTGTGTAAATATCTGCAATTGTTTTGAAGTTTTTTTTTGATTTATAAATTCATAACAGTGTTGATGTATTCTTGTCAAATCTTGAACACTGTTAATTAGAATTCTAAATTTTGATGATCTGAAAATTTGATGAAGTTTCACACACCACTGCTGTTTTGAGTTTCTTCTAATTCATTTTAGAAAAGCTTGAAATATTACAGCACACCAATATTTATCAGTTGTGATAATTTCATTATTTTTCAGATTGGCTTGGATATTTTGAATTGTATTGAATCTGTGATACATCTTGGAATTCATCTTATATTCATGATCATTTTACTTGGAATTTTTTTGTTTGAAATCAACTGAAATTCATGATATTTTGAATTTCACACACTTCTTAAAATTAAAATTATCAATATTGTGTGACTGATTCATTATATCTCAAACCTTGACATCGATTCAATTGATTTCAAATAAACTATTGTTTAATTGTGTAGATCATGAATATCTCTCATTTCTGATGTAAATGATCTGAAATAACTCTTCTGTTTGTCAGAAATTTTTGTGTAAATTCTTTGAGAATTGGGATTTGAATGTCATTGGTATTTCATGAATATTTGACTTGAATACTAGTTTGTTTAAAATCATTTGAATTTATTGATTTATTGAATCACACACATATTCTGAATCTAAAATTTATAAACCGTGTGATTGATTCATTGAATCCGGATATCTTCACAATTCGTTCAAATGATTTAAAATAAACTACATTTAATCCTGGTTCATGAACCATTCTTTGACTGTTTGAAATATCTTTGGAACATCTCCTTGACAAGTCAGCTTTGAAAATGATTTTTGTGCTGCTCAGTTATAGTTCTGGAAAATATGTTTTTGGTGACTGCTTGTTTTGGAATCAAATACATACCATGCTCTGATACATGAAATTAATTTGCTTGATCTGACTGGGCTTTATATTTAAGATTCTTTTGTCTATGACTTTCTTGTTCAGAAGCATGTTAAAATTCCTCGTCAATAGAGACACCAAGTGGTATCAGGAGCGCCTTATTTTTGTCTCACTCATCTGTACTTAGAATCAAATCTTCACCATGTATAAATCCACACACTCTTTCTGTCTTGTACACATTTTTCCCTCTTGTCATGTATAGATCAGCATATTCCTCTTGTAATTGATTTTCAATTTTAAAATTATTTATTGATTATTCTTTCAGAAATTGAAATCAATATCCAAATTAAACTGTATTTATAATTCATCAAAATTATAACCAGATTTAGAAATTATGGTGAATTATGACTGCAATATATTTCACAACAAGAGGAGATTTTATCTGGATTTTCATGATGGTTGAATAATTATTATAATATCTATGAATTGGCAGTTAATTTCACGACCATCTCCTTAATCTATCACCCGTCTGCCATTCATCATGTTTTTTATATTAATGTGGAGAGTTTAATATTTTTAAAATCTTTTTGTATAAATAGTGAAATTATTCGTGATGGAATTGTGGTTATGTTATATTCAGAATTAGTGAAATTGAGAATTTTCAATTATCTCGATACAGTTGATCATATTTCATAATATAATTAATTTAGAAATTTATTTCACAGTCCATTTCTGTACTTACCACATTTCTGTCATTCATATTGGTTGTATATACCAAGGAGTTTTTCTAGTTAAAGCTGAAAAATATGATTAATACATAAGTGTGTCTCTAACCTCATTTAAAAATCCAAGCTCTGGTCATGAATGGTTAAGAGACAACTTATAATTTAAGCTGCGATTGACTTCATTTAAAAATCCAAGCTCTGGTTATGCGTGGTCAGTGTGCTCTTAAATAAAATAAAAAGAAAAAGGAAAATTGTGCTATAAATTGAAATTAATTTGAAATTCTCCTTGGTGTTTTAAAAAAAAAAAAGCCTATCTATCCACTTTCTAATATGTGAAATGTGTTGAAATTTTATGACGTATTATGATTTGTTGATTGATAGGTATTAGGATTTGAGATTATTCGATTTTGTCACTTGAATTGAATTAATAATTATAGTCCCAAATCCATCACTGTTTTTTTTTTGCTTAATTTTATAAAATTCTTTTGGAAGTAATTGGAAAATATTCATATTTTTAAGCTCTCCCCATTTTATATAAAACTCATCGTATATTCGTCATTCTCTACAATGTGAAATATGCAACCCGTTCTTAGTTTATTATGATTTTTGTTTGACTGATTGAGATTTATGATGACCGTTCTTCCTCTTAAGCTGAAATTATATTTTATCATTTTTCATCTGTATTTTAAAATCTGTATCCTTTTGATGATAACAAAAGGGGGAGAATGGATTAGATTTTGAGTTATGAGTGAATATTTTATAAATATTTTCATTTTTGAAAATTTATTATAATTCATACGTTTCAATCATGCACAGTTATAGGGGGAGTTGTCTGTTGTAGGGGGAGCTATAAATAGGGGGAGTTCAATATTCACTGTCAAACACATCTATTGTATACAAAATCTTTTATTTGTTTGTCATCATCAAAAGGGGGAGATTGTTGTATATAACGGTGTTGTATACACAATTATATGATTTTTTGTTTGATGATAACAACCAAATAAATATTATTTTAATGTGTTTGATATTGTACTGTTATTATACATCACAGACTAGAATATAATATTTATATTTGAATAAAATACGACTGTACAGAAATTTAAATATTTACACAGTATTTTATTTAAATATAATATTTTATTTCATTATCAAAACAGTACAAATTTATAAACTCCACTGTTTATACATTTCTTTGATATTCACTGATATTCATTACATTCTTATACATTCACAGACTCATTTACAGACTTTGTCATATACAGACACTTTTACATTCACTGACACTGCCTCTTAGTCTTCTGTCTTCAATCTTCAGACTTCCCAGCTTTCAGTCAATCCAGTCATCATCTTCATACCTGTCTATTCAGAAACACACACACAGAGTATCTGGAACGAATAGAAATATTTCTAAATACATGCAAATATATTTTTTAAATTTTATTTGCCTCAGATTTCGGTGTGTTTCTCATCATTTTTCCGACTCGGTCTGATTTATTAAAACCGACTGATGGCTGCATGTACACACGTGTACACGTGTGCACTGCCACGCCATTCAGCGAGCAACTGAGGAGTAGCCTCATGGACCATCTCGACTCAGTGTAACTCAGCATGAACAAATAGTGAGGACAAAACAACATCAAACCAAAAGTACACAAGGCAACAAGACATGAAGACATGGGTCGATGCAATACAGTTGTGAATATGCATGGTGCAGTCAACTCAAGACAGGTGCAATGATATTAGCACATATACAAGTTCAGAGTTCAAGCAAAGCAGCAAATGTATGGATCAGGTGCAGCCCAAATTCCAAACTGGTCAAGACAGTGAGCATAGTCATGACTCAACATAAAAGTTCAGTGTGTCAGTTTACATGTGCATGGCACAAATGAAGCAATATGTTCAAGTTAACAATGACAAAAATCAAGCAAGTCAACACAAGCTAATACAGGAGAAGATGAATGCAAGTTACAGAGCATACTTTGCAAGTGCAATGGTACATGAGCATAACAGGTCATATGTTCAAACATTCCTGGTGAGACAACTACAAAAAGCTCACAAACAAGTGCTCGAGCACAAGCCAGTGTGTGTAAATGAACATATGCAGCATGTGTACAAGTAGTGGCTAAAAGGTATGATGTTTCATTATGTCATGTTTTTTGATCAAAACAGTTTTTCAAGCCTGCATAGTGTACAAAGCAAGAGTGCAAGTGGTCGAGGCATAATTCCAGATTTCACAATGGTCAAGCATGGTGGAGTCAACATTTGTTTTCAAAATGCACAGTGAATGTTTCTGCATCGAGTGATTCAACAATGAATAACAAACCAGCCATGCAAGTGTCAAGGTCAAAGTGGTTGAGCCATAACAAAGCAGCCAAGCTCAAGTACAAAATGCTAAGTTAAAGTTTTTTTTAGACCAAAACACAAGTGCATAAAGATTTCTATATGCAAACAAGTTTGGAGAATCAGTATATTGATTTCAGGCAAGAAACCATCTTTTATTGCTTTCTGAAATCATGCATGCACACCAAATGGTTCATACACTCAAAACAGAATATTCAATCAGTGTTTGACAAAGCCAGAAAGGTCAGTGCAAAATCAATGCCTAAATATGTTCAGAAAATTGCATATATATATTTGGCATATGATACAATCAGCATGAACATGCATAATTACATGTGATTGTAAATCAAGGGGAGCCAAGAATGGAATTTTGTTTAATACAAGTATTTAATCAGAAGTTGAAGTATTTGTTGTTTGGCAAGTTTGTGAGAAATCACATATCATTCAACAAAGATTGGGAAGTAACAAAGTCATTTCAAGTGTGTCCAAGATAACAACAAAACATTTTTGCAAAGGTTTAAAAGCAATTCCAGAAATCACCGAGCTCGGTTTTTTGGCAACAAATAATTCAAGCACAAAATTTACAGCATCAAATTAGGCCGATATTATCAAGGTATCAAAGGGGGATTGCTTGCGAGAATTGTTCAAGGGGCCACAAACATTTTTGGCAATAAATCATTCTTGTTTTTTTTAGCAAGTCTTAAATTGGTTTCATGTTTTAAAGCAAAGTTTTGTATCAAGGCATATTTCGGATTTCAGAAATGAAATGGCACAGATCATATAGGGAAAGTAATCAATGCAGTTTCAAAATAAATTTCCAGAAATGATTCACGTTATTCAAGGGACCAGCAGATATTTTTTTAAATCAGGAAATTCAAATCGAGGAAATTTTGAAGAGAAACAAAAATGGAAATACACACAAACAATTCAAGGCCGTGGTATTTTAAACAAGGCAACCAATATTTCATCAATCCAATCAATCGATTTAAAAGAGGAATTCAAAGCAGATTTTTTTTTTAAAGGGGACAACAAATATTTATTCCTGAATTACCTTATCCAATCAATGCAGAGTGGGTTCAAATTCGAAAGGGAAATTAATCAGGTTGTTTTTCCTGAAATAAATCATGCCAGAAATGGATGTATGAAAGTATGTCCAGAATCATCACAAAGTTTGTTTTTATCTCGGCTAATTTACAGAGAAACAAAAGGGGCAAATCAATTCAAGCCGAGAATCAAAAGGGGAAACAACACAAAATCAGACCAAATCATTCAAGAAATCAAAGCGCAAGTTAAGGATATGAAATCCTATATGACACCACATCATCACAGGCAGTTTATGCGATCGAAACCAAGCAAATTAACCGAGCAACCAAAGAATTAAAATCAGAAATCTTACCAAGTTTCGACCACCAGAAAATCCGATATCAGACGTGAAGATATACATCGAAGAACTGAAGTTCATCAGAGAACCAGAATTCATCTATCTGGAGCTATCGCAATCGAATTGGGGCAAAGACGAGAAACCCTAGAATTAATCAGCCGCCATTTTTTTTAGAGGACAAAGCAATCGGGCAAAAAACAAATGAAGTGGGCCGGCCATAATTTACAAAGGGGATGACCCTTATATCTTTAAATCCTAGGGTTTAATTTGTTTTTGTTTTTTTTTTAATTCTTTATTGTGTTTTGTTTTTGTTTTGTAAACCAAATTCAAACTGTGTCTAGATCTGTAAAGTCTAGGAATCCAGTCAGGGTGCTGACTGTCAGTATCAGAGTCTGTAAAATCTGTGTTACGTGTTACGGGATTGTACTACGGGTAAATCTGGTCGAGGGGATATCGTCCAGTCTAGGGTTTTGAGCGTAGAGTTAGAATAGGAGCGAGAGTCGCGAGTGTACAAGGTCTTGTATGCGGGATCTGTTCTATCATCTAGTAGAAACCTTAGGAATGCAGCAGTAGGCAGGGTTTTGCCGAAGCTGGGTATATCTGTGTGTGATTTATTTTCTGCACTTTTATTTCTGCTGCATTCTGTGATCTGTTTTTATTTTTTAATATCCTGTCAAATTTTTTAAATTCAGTTTAAAACTGTGATAAACCCTATTCACCCCCCTCTAGGGTTAATCTAGATCCAACAGGTTTTAGGAAGGGATTTCTTGCGACCTAAAAAGGAGTTTATCGTGCTTAGATTCCTAGAATCAGATACATTGGTTGGGTTGAGAAATTCTCTGGATATCAGTCTGATGTTGATTTC
Source organism: Allium sativum (assembly GCA_030737875.1). NCBI lineage: Eukaryota > Viridiplantae > Streptophyta > Magnoliopsida > Asparagales > Amaryllidaceae > Allium > Allium sativum. The sequence continues at coordinate 616,198,638 of CM060926.1, forward strand.
GGTCTTCGGGGCTGGTGTTTAGGGGAGTTATTCTCCTAATCAGTATATATATGAGGAAGATTTCCAGTTTTGACATTGCCTAATGGGTACAAAGTTTTTCTTTACTTGCTTCTATCATTCGACTATACCTTTAGGTAGGAACTAACGGATGTAAACATGTGTTTGAGACATGTTATGGTTGATGATTGCAAGTGGTTGCAAGTGGTTGCTAGTGGTTGCTCGTGGTTGCATAACACACATTAGGCACTAGATCTGTAACACCCCACCTCCGCTAGGGTCACACACAAAGGGAATGCACTAGTTTTGGTGGAGTATTATCTAGGTAAACATGCACAGAGATATCACAAGGCAGAACATAAATAAAGCAGCGGTAGAAATTAAAAACCAACTTTTTATTACTTTTCAAGAAAGAGTCAAAAACCTCATATATCCAAGATACAAATTATTCCATTACATCAAGTTTCAAAGAGGCATAAGCTTAAGATAACCAAAAGTAAAATATTCCCCATAAATAGCAGAAGCAGCCATAGCATAGCTCAAGACCAAACCGTACATGAGCTGTCAGAAAGCAAGCCAAATCCAAGCTAAGAGCTAGTGTTTCCTCCCTGAGAACCTAGTGGGGGGGGGGGACGAAAGAAAAAGAGGCGAAAGAAAAAGGGTCAGTCATAAAGACTGGTTAGCCCTAGTGACTTTCAGTATGAAAACTAGTAAAGGTAACATGATATGTGGAAACTGGAATTAAACATAAGGATGATAACAAAACTGGTAGGAAAATTAAGATAACAAGATAAGTCAAGTCTAGCATCGCATATTCAAGGTTCGCTGCACCATCTGTACTAGTGTTCTAACCCATGTCAAGTATTAATCATGAAATGATCCCTTGGCCTAGTATCATGAAGTGACCCATTACGGGGTCCTATGGTACGATATACTAATCGATCGGCTCCCTACAAGTCCTAGCTCGTCATGTGTCTGTGTCATACGGCCCTATCCTGAAATGTAGTTACCTGTGCTAGGTCCACCATAGGGTGTATCAAGTCCTATGGTGCCAACCACCGACGCGAATCAAGCACGCACAGTGTAAATCTACGGGTGCCCAATGCCTGCTTTTTCAACTCCGGACGACGTGCACGACCATAGCCCGCCTGAACCTACAATGGCGCACCTACTCAGCCGTCGTTCTGGTCGCTTACAATCAGCCCAGTAATCGTGCCCCACCCTGCCTAGTCCCAGGGTATCGTGATACATCTAAGTGGGTTACTGCTGAAAATGACCGCGTAACTATGGTTTCTAATGGGTTAAGTGTTGTCATTCAAATTCGTGACTTAACCCTATCCAAATCATGTATCAAGTTGGTTAAGTGTGTTCAAACAGTTCATGACTTAACCCTATCAAATCATCGTGTCAAGTTGGTTAAGTATATTCAAGTGGTTCATGACTTAACCCTATCATGTGGCATTAATTCATTAGTGCACGCCAACCTCTCACATTAGACTAACTGTTGTGGTTACTGGATTTGTCGGGCGGTTCCGGGAAGATTTACACCACAACATAGTCTAACCTCGGGTTTTACGTGCGATATGACCAACTACCCACATTGGATCCTATTGTTTATAGCCATTGGATTTGCCGGGCGGTTCCGGGCAGATTTACACTGCAAACTCAACCCAACCTCGAGTTGGCCTTTTTCAAGTTTATCTAATTGTCATGCCCACGTTCAAGTTTTCATGTCTAGATTCATGTCAAGTTTTCAGGTAATGTTTCATGTCAAATCGTGTCAAGTTCATGTCCATATTCAGGTACAAGTCATAACAATGTTCATGTTCAAGTTTAAAGCTAATTTATGTTTTACCTAGTCTACCCAAATCGTATTCCCATCGCACGTAAGCTCGAATCGATACAAATAAATCTAATTAGGGAATAACATAAGAAGGAACGGGTATAAGGTGGCAAAAGTGATTACTAGCATAACATGGTATGACTTGAAATAAAAGATTAAAACATTACTGGCATATGGAATATTGGCCTCAAACATAAAGATTCCAAATCTAGCAAAATAAGGTACTAGTCAAGATAACAGTTGTCACAAGGTGATAGTATAGTCATGATTGACATAAGGTGATAGTATAATCATGGTAACGTTTGACATAAAGTGATAGTCATAAACTTGTGACTAATAGCAGATTCAACATGATAATAGGAGGGGTTTCTCTTTGATTTACAACATGAATAGGCCCCAAATCAATGTCATTGTAATATTCAAGAGTCAAGATCTAAGATGAACAAGAATGGATGTAAAACAGTCATCATACATAGGTCCAATTTCAATTTACAACATATTCATATTACATTTACAGTTTAAATCTGAAAATAACTGGGACTTACAGATCGTGGTTCGAGAATTAGAAAAGGAGAGTCGATTGTTGAATCTTTATATGCTTAGTCAAGTCCTATTAGAAATCCCCAAATCAGCAACTCTCTTAACGCAGTCTCAACGTAGAAGAAGCAGTCCCTTTCTCAAACTTTTCAATCAGAATAAGAGCAACATAAGGTCAGAAAGAATTTTATGTAGAGAGACAGGTGTTAGGGGCTGTATATATAGGGTCAGGTCAACGAATGTGGACTGAAACGAGGCCAGAAACATCAGAGTGAATCCAGCTTCAAAAGTGGACTCGGCCACCAGGTCGACCCCCAGGTCGACACTATGGTCGACCTGGTCCTGGGTAGGTCGACTACATAGTCGACCCCTAGGTCGACTTGGTCCCGGGCGGGAAATTTCCCGCCCAGTCCATTCTGAGGTTTGAAATTCGAATTTTGAATTTGAATTGAGCTGTTTTGAACTTGAAAACTTCTGAAAACTTCGAAAGGTCATAACTTGGTCATACAGACTCCGATTTTCGAAAACTCGGACTCGTTTCCAAGCAGAATTTCGAGGCGAAAGCAATGGCGCAACCAATTTCCCTTGATTCTTATTTTAAAAATTAATTCTACCTTGATTTATGGTTATTACACGTTATAAAAACACGGGTTGTTACATTCTCCCCCCTTAAAGGATTTCGTCCCCGAAATCTCTAAGTTAGGAAGGATGTGTCCTACCATCCAATCATCCATCTACTCAAAGCATCATCCATAGGCAACCATTGCCCTTAAGAGATTTCTAGTACTGTATGAACATATGCGGAAAGTGTGTGTATATGTACTTATCTAATGCAAAAGATCAGGCGGTTACTGATTCAGTAAACCTCCTTAATGCAAAATATGTTAGTGTCATGAATCAAACATGTATGCAAATTCCTAGCATAGTTCATAATCTCTACGTGAGTGCACAAACATTCATCCATATGCAACATCCAAGTGATAGCATAACAAGTTCCATCCATGAACAAGTATAAGCACTCGTGCATATGCAACATGAAAATGTGACTGAGCCGATCTAATGCCTAATGTGTGTCATGCATCCACTAGCAACCACTTGCAACCATTTGCAAACATCAACCATAACATGTTTCAATCACATGTTTACATCCATATGGTTCTACCTAAGGTTCTCAAGATAAGATCGAGAAGATAACAAGACAAACATAGATAGTAGAAGCATGATACGAAAAGGTTTTCAAGGAAAAAGAGATCGAGAATGTACCCTCAAAAAGAAATGGGTAAAGCGCGTGTATCTTCTCTTCGGTTTCCCAAGTTGCGTCTTCTTGGGCTTCACTCCACTGCACTTTAACAAGCTTGACTTCTCGATTCCTTAGCTTCTTAATCTCCGTTCCTAAGATACAAATCGGAACTCGCCTCAATGTTGCTTCTTTATCCACTTCTATGTCTTCAAGGATGCTTGGCTCAACCACTTCGGCTGACTCATGCAAGCACTTCCAGAGATGCGAGACGTGAAAGACATTGTGCACCCCAGCCAGCTTCTCGGGTAAGTCTACCTTATAGGCCATCCGTCCAATCCTCTCAGTGATGGGGAACGGTCCTACGAACCTTGGTGCTAGCTTTCCGATTGCTTCAAAACGAACTACATTGTGTAACGGAGAAACTTTTATAAAGACCATATCTCCGACTTCGAACTCTAGGTCTGTCCTTCTCTGGTCCGCATAAGATTTCTGTTTATCTTGGGCCATTTTCATCCGTCTTCGTATCAGCTCAATCTTCTCAGACGTGTCTCTTATCATATCAGGGCCAAGTATAAGCTTGTCTGTCGTCTCCCACCAACAAGTTGGCAACTTGCACGGTCTTCCATACAGGGCTTCGAACGGTGCCATTCCGATGCTAGCTTGGTAACTGTTATTATATGAAAACTCCACGAGAGGAAGATGGTCTTCCCAAGTACCACCAAAGTCAAGAATGCATAGCCTCGGGAGATATTCTAGTATCCTATTTACCCTTTCGGTTTGTCCATCCGTTTGTGGGTGATAGGCCGTGCTCAAGTTCAATCGTGTTCCCATTGCTTCTTGCAGACTATTCCAAAACTGGCTAGTGGAAATCGGGTCACGATCACTAACTATACTAGAAGGAACTCCATGCAATCATACTATCTCTCGAAGGTAAATAGACGCTAGCCCTGATGCGGTCCTCTTGCTCTTCACCGGAATGAAGTGAGCACTTTTCGTGAGTCTATCAACTATGACCCATATGCTAGTATTTCCCTTTCTTGACCTAGTCAGTCCATCCACGAAATCCATCGAGATACTCTCCCATTTCCATTGTGGAACCTCCAAAGGATGTAATAGCCCACCAGGCTTCTTCGACTCGGCCTTTACTTGTTGGCACACCATGCACTTCAAAATGAACTCTGCCACATCCTTTTTCATTCTAGCCCAAAAGAAAATGCGTTTCATATCCCTGTACATCTTATCCCCTCCAGGATGTATAGTTATCTTTGAGTGATGTGCCTCTTCGAGAACTCTCCTTACTAAGTCTCCTACTTGTGGGACACATAGCCTTCCATCGCGCCTTAGCCATCCCTTGTCATCTATAGTGTACCTATTGAGGTGACTTGACGTCTCACCCCTAATCAGCTTGTCCATGATTTCGACTATCTATGGGTCTTCCTTCTATGAAGTCCCTACTTGATCTAGAAGCGTAGATCTTAACTCAAGAGATGCTAACGTAGCAGCCAATGACTCAACAACAGGTGTAAAATCAAAGGTTGCTATAAACTCAAGGCTTTTCCTTTCAACAAACAAGGGACTCAAAGTCAACATCTTTCTACTTAGCGCGTCTGCCACCAGATTACCCTTGCCAGGGGTATAAGCTATATTGAAGTCATATGATGCCAAGAACTCCATCCACCGTTGTTGTCTCAGATTCAAATCTTTCTGTGAGAAGAGGTAATTAAGCGATTTGTGGTTAGTATACAGCTCGAACCTCTCCCCTAGAAGATAATGGCGCCAAGCTTTAAGTGCAAAACAATCGCGGCAAACTCCAAGTCATGCATGGGATAGTTTTTCTCATGAACTTTAAGTTGTCTGCCCCCGTAGCATATTACTCTTCCCTCTTGCATTAGGATAGCGCCTAACCCCGTGCCGCACGCATCTGTGTACACGGTAAACATCTTACCTCCATCGGGTAATGCCAAGACTGGAGCAGTGGTGAGGGCTCTCTTAAGTCTCTGAAAAGCAGCGTCACACTCTATGTCCCATGCAAAAGCTAGGTTCTTCTTTGTTAACCTAGTAAGAGAGGCTGAAATTTTAGCGAAGTCCTTAATGAACTTCCTGTAGTAGCCCACCAAACCGAGAAAGCTCCTAACCTCCATTGCATTCTTAGGAATCTTCCAGTCCTTTACCGCAACTACCTTTGCGAGGTCCACGGCTATGCCTTGCTTAGAAACTACATGTCCAAGGAACCGAACTTCCTTCCTCCAAAAATGGCATTTGGAGAACTTAGCCTTTAACTGGTGTGCTCTAAGCGTTTCATGACTTCCTTGAGATGTCTAGCATGCTCTTCTTCATCTTTTGAGAAGATCAAAATATCATCTACGAAGAATACCACAAACTTGTTAAGGAACTCCCGAAACACCCTGCTCATCAAATCTACAAAGTACGTGGGTGCATTCGTTAACCCAAACGGCATGACGAGCCATTCGAAGAACCCATCTGGAGTTCTAAACGCAGTTTTGTCAATGCTATCCTCAGCCATCTAAGCTGATGGAATCCTGTGGCTAGATCGAGTTGAGAGAAAACAGATGCTCCCACAAGCTAGTCAAACAAATCGTCGATTCTTGGTAGTGGGTGCCTATTCTTCTTTGTCAGCTTGTTTAATTCACGATAATCTACGCACAGACGAAGCGACCCATCCGCTTTAGTAGCGAATACCACTGGAGCACCCCATTCAGAAATGCTTCGACTTATGCAATTTTTCTCAAGCAACTCGTTAACTTGTTTACTGAGCTCTCTCCTTTCTCGCGGGGCCATGTGCCTAACGGGCAATGAAACTGGCTTGGCATTATCAACAAGATAAATTCGGAAGTCTATCTCGCGTTTAGGAGGTAATCCCCTCACTTCATCAAAGACATCTGGATATTCTCGGACCACTTCTACAGATTGCAAATTATCGTCGGACGAGTCAAGAGATTCAAGATAACACAACATGATCGGACCCTTAGGGTTACAAGAAATTTCAAGGGCATTACTAAGGCGAGTCATGAGCCTCACTACCCTTCGTTCACAATCAAGAATGGCTCCATAACCGGACAGCCAATCCATACCTAGGATCAAACCATATCCCATGAATCCGAGAACATAAGCACTACACGTGAATTCTACGCTTAAGAAAGAGATCCTCAAATCCACACACATCATAGATAAATGGGCGGAGCCCCCAATTGGATTTGAAACTATAACGGGATCCTCAACCAGACTAGTACTTAGGTGCATATTTTCAACAATATCAGAAGAAATAAAAGTATGCGATGCGCCAGAGTCAAATAAGGTTCGTACAGGAAAGTCAGAAATGTAAACAAGGCTTTCTACGGAAATATTACTACCTCGGTCAAGAGCTGGAGTGGTGTTGAGAGCATGCAACTGCCCTCCAGAAGGTCCTGCTCGCTGGGTCTGCCTTCTTCTTAGGGCAGTCCTTGCTGATGTGTCCAGTATCTCCACAATGAAAGCATTCACCCAACTTCCTCTTCTTCTTTCTACAGTCTTTAGCCAGATGTCCAGTAATACCACAGAAGTGCAATTCCTCATCTCACTTGATTTGTTGTTGTTCTTGTTATTCTTATTATTCTTGTTATTCCCCTTCTTGAAGTCAGCTTTCTTATTCTGAGTCTCATTAGGCTTAACCTCCTTCTTGCTATTCTTATATTCCTCATGAAGTAGATCCAAATCCACCAAGCTTTCAAAGGTCGCCCATATGGGTATATGAGTTAGGGCCAAGCTGTGTAGTGGCACGTTCAATCCTCGAGCAAAGCGTACAGCCTTTTTCTGGGCTGTGTTGACCAAATCCAAACCGAACCGAGAAAGTTGATTAAACTTATTCACGTACTCCCTCACAGACATATCCCCTTGCTTGAGTGCAAGGAACCTCTCCATCTGAAGGTTCTCCTCTGCTGACGATAGGAATTTAAGCCCAAGCCTCTCTCTAAAGTCAGCCCAAGTCTCAACTGGCCTGGTAGCGTTGGTGACTTCCCACCAAAATGCAGCTTCCTCTTTCAACAACCATGCCGCCAACTGAACTTTCCTATGGTCCTCCACATCAAAGATAATGAACAAGTCTTCTGTCTCCTTTAGCCAGTTTCGTGCCTCAACAAAGATTTCAGTTCCAACGAAGTTCTTGCCGCCCATTGCTTTAAAGTCTTTGCATATTTTGGCAAAGGCGGTACCAGGAGGAGGAGGAACCACGGCCACTGGGGGGAGGAGGAGGGATGTCTGTCGTGCCCGCGTCATTGGCCCTGGCTTCCAAGTACCTTCGGAACCATCCAGGCACGGGTATTCCCTCAGGAATGTTAAGATCAGCCATGCTGAAAAACGAAAAGAAAAGATTCAAACAAGGAATTAAAGGGAAGTGCTAATGGCTTTTGGGGAATAGCCTTTTTAAACATAAATCTTTTCTTGAAAAATGCTTCTTTATAAATGGTTTTTGAAAATAGTTTCAGAAGGTTTTTTTATTAAACTTTTTGCCCAGCCTGGTAACCTTCTGCTCTGATACCAAATGTAAAACCCCACCTCCGGTAGGGTCACTCACAAAGGGAATGCACTAGTTTTGGTGGATTATTATCTAGGTAAACATGCACAGAGATATCATAAGGCAGAACATAAATAAAGCAGCGGTAGAAATTAAAAACCAACTTTTTATTACTTTTCAAGAAAGAGTCAAAAACCTCATATATCCAAGATACAAATTATTCCATTACATCAAGTTTCAAAGAAGCATAAGCTTAAGATAACCAAAAGTAAAATATTCCCCATAAATAGCAGAAGCAGCCATAGCATAGCTCAAGACCAAACCGTACATGAGCTGTCAGAAAGCAAGCCAAATCCAAGCTAAGAGCTAGTGTTTCCTCACTGAGAACCTGGGGGGGGGGGGACGAAAGAAAAACAGGCGAAAGAAAAAGGGTCAGTCTTAAAGACTGGTAAGCCCTAGTGACTTTCAGTATGAAAACTAGTAAAGGTAACATGATATGTGGAAACTGGAATTAAACATAAGGATGATAACAGAACTGGTAGGATAATTAAGATAACAAGATAAGTCAAGTCTAGCATCGCATATTCAAGGTTCGCTGCACCATCTGTACTAGTGTTCTAACCCATGTCAAGTATCAATCATGAAATGATCCCTTGGCCCAGTATCATGAAGTGACCCATTACGGGGTCCTACGGTACGATCTACTAATCGATCGGCTCCCTACAAGTCCTAGTTCGTCATGTGTCTGTGTCATACGGCCCTATCCTGAAATGTAGTTACCTGTGCCAGGTCCACCATAGGGTGTATCAAGTCCTATAGTGCCAACCACCGACATAAATCAAGCACGCACAGTGTAAATCTACGGGTGCCCAATGTCTGCTTTTTCAACACTGGACTACGTGCACGACCATAGCTCGCCTGAACCTACAATGGCGCACCTACTCAGCCGTCGTTCTGGTCGCTTACAATCTGCCCAGTAATCGTGCCCCACCCTGCCTAGTCCCAGGTTATCGTGATACATCTAAGTGTGTTACTACTGAAAAGGACCGCGTAACTAGGGTTTTTAATGGGTTAAGTGTTGTCATTCAAATTCGTTACTTAACCCTATCCAAATTATGTATCAAGTTGGTTAAGTGTGTTCAAGCAGTTCATGACTTAACCCTATCAAATCATCGTGTCAAGTTGGTTAAGTATATTCAAGTGGTTCATGACTTAACCCTATCATGTGGCATTAATTCATTAGTGCACGCCAACCTCTCACATTAGACTAACTGTTGTGGTTACTGGATTTGCCGGGCGGTTCCGGGCAGATTTACACCACATCATAGTCTAACCTCGAGTTTTACGTGCGATATGACCAACTACCCACATTGGATCCTATTGTTTGCATCCACTGGATTTGTCGGGCGGTTCCGAGCAGATTTACACTGCAAACTCAACCCAACCTCGAGTTGGCCATTTTCAAGTTTATCTAATTGTCATGCCCACGTTCAAGTTTTCATATCTAGATTCATGTCAAGTTTTCAGGTCATGTTTCATGTCAAATCGTGTAAAGTTCTTGTCCATATTCAGGTTCAAGTCATAACAATGTTCATGTTCAAGTTTAAAGCTAATTTATGTTTTACCTAGTCTACCCAAATCGTATTCCCATCGCACGTAAGCTCGAATCGATACAAATAAATCTAATTAGGGAATAACATAAGAAGGAACGTGTATAAGGTGGCAAAAGTGATTACTAGCATAGCATGGTATGACTTGAAATAAAAGATTAAAACATTACTGGCATATGGAATATTGGCCTCAAACATAAAGATTCCAAATCTAGCAAAATAAGGTACTAGTCAAGATAACAGTTGTCACAAGGTGATAGTATAGTCATGATTGACATAAGGTGATAGTATAGTCATGGTAACGATTGACATAAAGTGATAGTCATAAACTTGTGACAAATAGCAGATTCAACATGATAATATGAGGGGTTTCTCTTTGATTTACAACATGAATAAGCCCCAAATCAATGTCATAGTAATATTCAAGAGTCAAGATCCAAGATGAACAAGAATGGATGTAAAATAGTCATCATACATAGGTCCAATTTCAATTTACAACATATTCATATTACATTTACAGTTTAAATCTGAAAATAACTGGGGCTTACAGATCGTGGTTCGAGAATTAGAAAAAGAGAGTCGACTGTTGAATCTTTATATGCTTAGTCAAGTCCTAATAGAAATCCCCAAATCAGCAACTCTCTTAACGCAGTCTCAACGTAGAAGAAGCAGTCCCTTTCTCAAACTTTTCAATCAGAATAAGAGCAGCATAATGTCAGAAAGAATTTTGTGTAGAGAGACTGGTGCTAGGGGCTGTATATATAGGGCCAGGTCAACGAATGTGGACAGAAACGAGGCCAGAAACATCAGAGTGAATCCAGCTTCAAAAGTGGACTCGGCCACCAGGTCGACCCCCAGGTCGACACTATGGTCGAACTGGTCCTACGTAGGTAGACTACATAGTCGACCCCCAGGTCGACCTAGTCCTGGGCGGGAAATTTCCTGCCCAGTCCATTCTGAGGTTTGAAATTCGAATTTTGAATTCGAATTGAGCTTTTTTGAACTTGAAAACTTCTGAAAACTTCGAAAGGCCATAACTTGGTCATACAGACTTCGATTTTCGAAAACTCAGACTCGTTTCCAAGCAGAATTTCGAGACGAATGCAATAGCGCAACCCATTTCCCTTGATTATTATTTTAAAAATTAATTCTGCCTTGATTTATGGTTATTACACGTTATAAAAACACGGGTTGTTACAAGATCGGCTCAGTCACATCTCATATTGCATATGCATGAATGTTCACCCTTGTACATGGATGGAAACTTTATATGCTATCATTTGGATGTTGCATATGAACGAATGTTTGAGCACTCATGTAGAAATTGTGAAATGCAATAGGAATATGCATATATGTTGGACTCATCGCACTATCATACTTTGCATTAAGGAGGTTTACTGAATCAGTAACCGCCTGATCTTTTGCATTAGATAATTACACATACACACACTTTTCGCATATATACATACAACATTAGGAATCTTTTAAGGACAATGATTTCTTTTGGATGATGTTTTGAGTTGATGGATGATAGGATACATACTTCCTAACTTAGAGATTTCGGGGATGAAATCCTTTAAGGAGGGGAGAATGTAACAACCCGTATTTTAATAACGTGTTATAACCATAAATCAAGGCAGAATTAAATTTTAAAATAAGAATCAAGGGAAACGAGTTGCGCCATTGCGTTCGTCTCGAAATTCTACTTGGAAACGAGTCCGAGTTTTCGAAAAACGGAGTCTGTATGACCAAGTTATGACCCTCCGAAGTTTTAGGAATTTTCAGAATCAAAAACAGCTCGAAATTCGAATTCAAAATTCGAATTCAAACCCCAGGGCAGACTGGGCGGGAAATTTCCCGCCTAGGACTAGGTCGACCTGGGGGTCGAGACTATGGTCGACCTCCCAGGGACCAGGTCAACCCTATGGTCGACCTGGTGCCAAAACCTGGTTTTCAGCCCGGGTTCGTTCTGATGTTTTTGGACACGTTTTCAGTCCAGATTCATGACCCTAATCCTATATAAACAACCTCCTAGCCCCATTCTCTCTACACCATTTCATTCTGTCCTTATGCTGCCTCAGAGAAAATAAAATAGATAAATTAAAATAAAACACGAAGACTAATTCTTGAAGACTATGGTTAGGAATTGCATATTGGGGATTTGCTTCTGCAATCAAATCAGAATTCATCGAATCAACTAATCGACGACTAGTTTCTAGATTCAACTTCTGCATCTAAATTTCTTAGACCACGATCTGTAAGTTCTAGTTACTTTGAGATTGAAACTTATTAAATTTAATATGGACATGAATAAAATGAAACTGGACCTAAGCTTGATTATCAACTTGGATCTGTTCTTGTCTCTTCTTGAATCTATGATTTTGGGTTATTTCTTATCAAAGGAATCATGCCCATTCATGTTGTTGGACCTAGTTTATTATTCAAACGCTAGATTGTAAAATGAATTCTTTGATCTTGACTTAATGATAAGACTTCTAAATTCAGTTTTCACCCTATACTCTCTTGAACCTTGACTTTTGGGAATATTGCTATGAAAATTAACTTGGGCCTATTCATGTTGTAAATTAAATTCTTTCATGTCCATAATATTATTATGCCTGTGATGTTGAATCAGTTATTTTCCACAAGTTTGGGACTATCACCTTATGCCAACTTTTATCATGACTATCACCTTATTATGCTAGACCTGTAATCCAATGTTTCGGGACTGTTATTCTATATGCTAGTGATTTTATGACCAATTATCTCAAGCTATATCATGCTAGATTTATCACCTTGTGCTCGATCTTTTGCCTATCATAGTTTGGATGTTATTCCCTTTTATTTTGGACTTGGATTTACTTGTAATTTAGATCGATTCACGTTTACCTGCGATGGGAATATGATTTGGGTAGATTTGGAAAACATGAATTGGTTATGAATATGAATCATGAACTTGATAGTAGGCATAAGTTGAAACCTGAAAACTTGACATGAAACTCGCTTAGAAGCTTAACACAAATTTGACATGAAAATTGAACATGAACTTGACACTTAGAATGAACTTGAAAATGGCCAACTCGAGGGTGGTTGAGTTTGCAGTGTAATTCTGCCCAGAACCACCCGGCAAATCCAGTGACTGCAAACAATAAGATCCAATGTGGGTAGTTGGTCACATCGCGCTTAAAACCCGAGGTTAGACTAGGTTGGGGTGTAAATCTGCCTGGAACCGCCCGGCACATCCAGTAACCACAACCACAAGTCTAATGTGAGAGGTTGGGGTGCACTAATTTATTTAATGCCACGTGATAGGGTTAAGTCATGAACCACTTGAATATACTTAACCAATTTGAAACGATGATTTGATATGGTTAAGTCATGAACCGCTTGAATATACTTAACCAATTTGACACGATGATTTGATTAAGTCATGAACCGCTTGAATATACTTAACCAATTTGACACAATGATTTGGTAGGGTTAAGTCATGAACCGCTTGAACATACTTAACCAACTTGACATGCTAGACTGATAAGGTTAAGTCATGAACCTCTTGAATGTACTTAACCAATTTGACACGATGATTTGATTAAGTCATGAACCGCTTGAATATACTTAACCAATTTGACACAATGATTTGGTAGGGTTAAGTCATGAACCGCTTGAACATACTTAACCAACTTGACATGCTAGACTGATAAGGTTAATTCATGAACCGCTTGAATATACTTAACCAATTTGACACAATGATTTGATAGGGTTAAGTCATGAACCACTTGAATATACTTAACCAATTTGACACAATGATTTGGTTGGGTTAAGTCATGAACTGCTTGAACATACTTAACCAACTTGACATGCTAGATTGATAGGGTTAAGTCATGAACCGCTTGAATATACTTAACCAATTTGACACGATGATTTGATAGGGTTAATTCATGAACCGCTTGAATATACTTAACCAATTTGACACAATGATTTGGTAGGGTTAAGTCATGAACCGCTTGAACGTACTTAACCAACTTGACACATGATTCGTAGGGCTAAGTCATGAACTTGAACGGCAACACTTAGCCAATTTGACATGACACGTAGATGGGTTAAGTCTCGAATTTAAATGACAACACTTAACCTGCTGGACGGAAATCCTAGTTACGCGGTCCTTTTCAGTAGTAACCCACTAGATGTATCATGGTACCCTGGAACTAGGCAGGGTGGTGCACGATTATTGGGCTGATTGTAAGTAACTAGAACGACGACTGAGTTGGTGCGCCATTGTAGGTTCAGGCGGACTATGGTCGTGCACGTAGTCCGGAGTTGAAAAGCAGGCATTGGCCACCAGTTGGTTTACACCGTGCGTGCTTGATTCGTGTCGGTAGTTGGCACCCTAGGGCTTGATACACCCTATGGTAGACCTAACACAGGTGGCTACATTCGTGATAGGACCGTATGACACAGACACATGACGAGCTAGAACTTATAGGGAGTCGATCGATTTATAGATCGTTTCGTGGGGCCAAGTAATGGGTCATTTCATGATATTGGGCAAGAGATCATTTCATAGTTAATACATGACACGGGTTGGGTTACTAGTACAGATGGTAAAGGCCCATTTTTGTTTCCGTTTCCGTTTAGACATTAGGATAACACCTAATCTTGTTAGACTAGTACTGGTGCAGAGAATGTTGAACATGCGATGCTATACGTATTTTATCTTGTTACCGTAGTTTATCTTGTTATCTTGGTTTAACTTGCCTATCTTGTCATCATCCTTATGTTTACTTTCAGTTTATACATGTCATGTTACCTTTACTTGTTTCTATGCTGAAAGTCACTAGGACTTACCAGTCTGTATGACTGACCCGTTTTGTTTCGCCTCTTTTTCTTCCGTCCCCCCCAAGGTTCTTAGGGAGGAAACACTAAGACTTAGTTTGGACTTCTTTTTGCTTCAAGATCATCATATATGGCTTGGACCTTTCTTGGCTATGGCTGCTTTACTGTTTTACTTGGGGAATGATTTATGACCATGGTTTTATGCTTCTTTACTATTGCAAGACAGATTTCGATGTAATGGATTTAATGTCATTCTGATGTAAAAGGCTTTAGACCTTACTAGATTTTAAAGAAATGAAATTTGATTTTTCTTCCGCTGTTTTATATGTTCTGTCTTGTAATATTTCTGTGTATGTTTACCTAGATAATGCTCCTCTAAAGCTAGTGCATTCCCTTTGTGAGTGATCCTAGCAGAGGTGGGGTGTTACAATATCGATAGAAATCAGTCGCATGGAGTGAACTACCTATGTGGCATGCCTAAGTGGAAAATCATCAAGGCTTTTGTTGAAAAGCAAAGCCTTATGGTTGATGATCAAAGCACCGCCTGTGTGGCATAACTTTGTGTAAAACGTTGATTCGCGAGCCACACACCCCGGTATGAACCAGAAACGGAAGAGGACCTCAGGGAGGACATGTGTTTCCTTCTAGCTAAGGTGTTGTTAGTGACCTACAAGCCCTGACATTTATATTATTTTCACCTGTATGGTTGTTGGATTGCAAGGCGCCTCGGATATATCGGTGACTATGTGGAGACGATGGAGTCATAGGGCTCATTTACGCCCCAAAGGGCGGGGAAACGCAGTGTTCAGGCATAATAATCCACATCGAGTGGACCGGCCTTGACGATCCAAGGTGCAGTTGCAATTTTTCCGGAGACATGGGCTAGATTGTCTCGAATTCGGTAAGGACTTTCTTTTTCCTTGGTTCACGACGGAAATCCAATTTCCAAATATGACATGTGCGGTTTTGATTGTATACCTATATATGGCGACATAGTGGTATTGGGCATTAATGCCGTCTATGATTGATATTTATGATTGAAATTGTTTTTGAAACATATAAACACTAGTAATAATATCAAATGATTTGTTTTGCTCGTATCAAGCATATTTTGGCCATTATAAGGTAAAACTCTATCCTCCGATTTGCGTTGCATTATGTGATGGGAACTGAGTCTTATAATGGCTTCATTTTATAAAAAGCATTGCGATGTTTAAAAGATTTACTTGTTTTAAAGCACTGGCAATCCAATGGAGTAAACCCGTTCCACGAAAGTGGCGTGGTCCTATGATTTGCCTTGTTATTATTGGTTAACCAGTTAAGTAGATTTCTCATACCAGTCTCATGACTGACTCGTAGTTTGTTTCACTTGCAAACTCGGGTGCCCCTATTTATACATGGGCAGCCTTGTATTCAGGTTTTAGTAGGCTCTTTCTGGATAGCTGGAGCTGAAGATGGATTCTACCATTTATCTCTTTTTATGCTGCTCATCTCCTATTGTACATATTATGTTTTGATTCCGTTGTAGACATTTATGTATAGCTGAACTTTATTTTGTACTAAGTATGATCCTGTATACTGTGTAACTCTGATGATTATGTTTATCCAGTGTATTATTTGTACATTATCTGGTGTATTTATTTATTTCTGTTCTGCTGTTATCTGTTTATGTTTTATATTCCAAAGATTACCCTTGCCACCGTCGTAGGGGGGTTTTGGAATCGTCACACGTGGTATCAGAGCTTTGGTTAAGCTTAATTCCGGAATATAACATATTAACGAACTCGTTGGAGATAGAACCAGTAGTGTTCTACGATGGATCACTCATTTCAGATAGGATCAGTAATATCCTAAAATGAGTGTAACAGAATGAGATACACCCTGATAGACACATTTACATTCAAGTCTATGTCTCTATGTTTTAAAAATATCTTTTTTGTTGACCTGACACTTTGTCTGCCATTTGCAGACATAGAAAAATGAGTGACAGAAACAGAAGAAGAAATTGTATGGTTCAACCATCTAATGAGCCAATCGTGCTCCCACAGCCAAGAACAAATATAGAAGCTCTATTAAAGAGATATCGACATCTGGCTGGAGTACCATTCTCGGGAAATGAATCCATTATTCAAACTCCGGCTTGGATGAGTTCTGCTGAAAG
Organism: Allium sativum; assembly: GCA_030737875.1. Taxonomy (NCBI): domain Eukaryota; kingdom Viridiplantae; phylum Streptophyta; class Magnoliopsida; order Asparagales; family Amaryllidaceae; genus Allium; species Allium sativum. Next base: position 616,215,369 of record CM060926.1, read on the forward strand.
AATTTTTGAACGTTTCCAGCTGAGAGATGATCAGAAAAGATTAGTGGCATCTTGGGCACTAAAAGATGAAGCTTTAATTTGGTGGGAAACGATTGTTAAGGATAATCCAGAAGGTAATATTACCTGGGATAGATTTAAAGAGATTTTCAGTGAAAGATTTATTCCTCCAGAAGAAACTGAGCGGTTATGTGATGAATTCTATTATCTGATACAAGGAGATATGATCATTCCAGAATATCATAAGAAATTCAATGAACTTTCTCATTTTTCCCCGCATCTAATTCAAAATCCAAAGAGGAAGAATTTGAGGTTTATTAGAGGGCTTCAAAGAAAGTACCAAAGTAGTGTCATGGGGCATGTGAAGCTTCCTTTTTCTGAAATGATATACATGACTTATCAGTATGAAGATCTCCATAAGAAAGGTCTTTTGAATGACAAACAGGAAGTCAGTTCTAGTAACAAAGGGGAGTCTGAGACTGATAGTCCTGAGTCCAGTACGATGTCTAAGGTTAGTGAGAAGCCCAAAGCCAAGAGGAAAAGGGTTAAATCTAAGAAAGAACAAGTAACGACTGCCATATGCAATAACTGCCACAAGCAAGGGCATTTGCAAGGAAATTGCAGATCTTTAAAGAAACAAAGGAAGAATGAATCAAAATCCAAGAACAAGTTTCAAGAGAATAGAAAATGCAATCTTTGCCATCAGTCTAGTCATGTAAAGCAAGATTGATGGCTGTTAAAAAAGACCAAAGTGGCTCGAGTAAATAAAGTGGCAGAAACTTCAGCACCCTTAACTAGTCAGGGAAGGTCTGATGTTTTGGAAGGCACGCTTACTGTCAAAGATATTCCAGTTAAAGTACTGTTTGACACAGGCGCGTCGCGAAGCTTTATTGCAAAGAATGCAGTTAAGAAGTTGAATTTGAATCTGAAAAAGCTCAAAGAACCTATCATTGTCCATAATCCAGTTTGGAGTTCTCTCGATCTTAATTGGATTTGTGGGGTGTCTGTCTCTTTATCCCGATATCGGTTTCCTACCATCTCGATCGTCATGAATTTTACCGAATTCGATCTTATTTTGGGATTGGATTGGTTAACCAAATATGAAGCTGAGGTTAAATGAGCCGAGAGAGTGGTTAGGGCAAAGATTAAATCAGGGAATCATATAACCATACCATGTGAAGGTCCGAATTCGGATAGAAAAAACTTTTGGTCAGCTCTTGATGTTTCTCCTGCTCAAATAGAAAATATCCCTATAGTCACAGAGAATATTCCGGACATCATAAAAGATATTCCTGTCATCAAGAATTTTGCGGATGTGTTCGAAGAAGTTATTAGCTTACCCCGAAGAGAGAAATTGATTTCAAGATCGCTTTAATTCTGAATGCAAGACCAGTAGTGCATGCTATTCGAAGAATGACTCTAAAGGAGAAAGTAGAATTAGATAATCAAACTCGATAGCTTGTATGGAAGGTTCTGATCAGGCCTAGTTTCTCTGATTGGGGAGCAGCAGTGGTATTTGTCCCGAAGTCAGACGGTACTCTTCGACTATGTGTAGATTATCGTGACTTGAACAAGCAGACATTAAAGAATAAATACCCATTGCCGCGGATTGATGATTTGTTAGATCGATTGAATGGCGCACAAGTATTTTCAAGGATGGACCTAGCTACAGGCTTCCATCAACTTCGTATTGCCGAAGAGTGTGTTCCCATGACAGCATTCAGAGGTCACGATTTGTTCTATGAGTGGTTAGTAATGCCGTTCGACTTATGTAACGCTCCTGCCTATTTTGTAGATTTAATGAATCGAGTATTCCGCGATGTCTTGAATAAATTTGTTCTGGTTTTCATTGATGACATATTGATCTTCTCTAAGTCAGAGAGCGAGCATGCGAAACATTTGGAACAAGTACTGGAAATTCTCAGAAAGAATGTCTTGAAGGCCAAACTTTCCAAATGTATATTCTGGCTAGAAGAAGTCAAGTTTCTCGGTCATGTTTTATCAAAAGAAGGAATTTCGGTGGATCCCAGTAAAATTACCGCTATTCAAAATTGGAAGCAGCCTAGTACTCCAACAGAAGTCCGAAGTTTTCTTGGATTGGCTAGTTATTATCGGAAGTTCGTTAAAGATTTTTCGAAGATATCTAGTTCCTTAACAAAGCTTACCAAGAAGCACACAAGATTCAAGTGGACTCCTGAATGTGAGGATGCTTTTCAGAACCTAAAATTAAGATTGACAGCGGCTCCAGTGTTAACGATAATCGATGGCAATCAAGACTTGAAAGTCTGGACATATGCCTCTAGAGAAGGCCTTGTGCAGTATTAATGCAAAGAGGTCAAGTGGTTGCTTATGCTAGCCGTCAGCTGAAACCGCATGAGAAAAATTACGTTACTCATGATCTTGAGTTGTTAGCCATCATATTTGCTTTAAAAATATGGAGGCACTATCTTTTGGGTGAGAAATTCGAACTGTATACAGATCATCAGTCGCTAAAGTATCTGTTCACCCAGATAGACTTGAATCTGAGGCAGCAACGTTGGCTAGAATTTCTTACAGTATACGATTTTGAGATTTTGTACACTCCAGGGAAAGCCAATATTGTGGCTGATGCACTAAGTAGAAAGAATGTAATAATCGCCAGTTTTATTATAATGACTTCCTTGATTGACAAAATATCTATTCTTCAGAAAGATAATAATTTTATTAAGGATATGATCAAAAAAAAAAAATCAGAAAGGCGAACCCTCGAGTTTTCAAATAGATAACGATGGGATCCTGAGATTGAGAGGAAGGATTTGTGTTCCCGACATCCCCGAGCTCAAAAGAGAAGTGTTAGACGAATGTCACAAGTCCAAGCTGAGTATCCATCCAGGTGTGAGCAAAATGTATAACGATCTCAAGCGAACATTCTGGTGGAAGGCTATGAAAAGGGACATTTCAATATATGTTAGCAAATGTCCTACTTGCCAACTAGTCAAAAGCGACCAACAGAAACTTGCCGGATTGTTGCAACCGCTGGACATTCCAGGTTGGAAGTGGGAACATATTTCCATGGACTTCATAGATGGTTTGCCCAGAACCAAGAAAGGAAATGATAGTATTTGGGTGATCATAGATCGCTTCACGTAGACCGCCCAATTTATACCTATCAGATCCAATAGAACCGCTCAAAGTCTAGCACAGATTTATTTCAAAGAAATTGTTAAGCTACATGGAGTGCTGATCAGTATAGTTAGTGATAGAGATCCAATATTTACTAGCAAATTCTGGGAGGCATTTCGAGTAGAATTGGGAAAGAAACTGAACTTGAGCACCGCCTATCATCCTCAGATAGATGGTCAGACTGAGAGAGTGAATCGTATACTAGAAGATTTATTGCAGGCTTGTGTTCTTGATTTTGGTGGATCATGGTAAGATCATTTGCATTTGGCTGAGTTCTCATACAACAACAGCTACCAAGCGAGCTTGACAATGTCACCATTCGAAGCATTGTATGGTAGACCGTGCCGATCTCCTGTTTGTTGGGTTGAACCTAGTAATAGGCTAGTATTGGGACCAGATATGATCCGCGAAGCTGCGTATAAAGTCGATTTCATTAAGAAACGATTGCTAGCAGCTCAAAGCCGACAGAAGAGCTATGTAGACCCGAGAAGGAGGGATTTAGCAATTGCTGTTGGTGACTATGCGTATCTAAATGTTTCTCCGATGAGAGGAGTAATTCGATTTGGCAAAACTGGGAAGTTGGCGCCCAAATTTATTGGTCCATTCCCTATACTTGAACGGATTGGAACTCTCACTTATAGAGTTCAATTGCCTGATTGGTTACCTGGAGTGCATGATGTATTTCACGTATCTTAACTTCGAATTCATGATCTAGACTTGATCATGGAAGAAGCAGCGCAATGGGATGTAGAAATTACTCCAGAATTGGCCGTGAGAAGAGAATCGCTAAAGATAATTGGCAAAGAAACCAAAGAACTGAGGAACAAGAAGGTTCACTTAGTCAAAGTGCAATGGAGTGGAGATCCGCGAGATTGTACTTGGGAAACAGAGGAGAGTATTAAGAAAGCCTATCCTAAGTGCAGGGTGGATATCTCTGATTGACTCTGGTGCAAGGTACATTTGCCATACTTTGCATTACCATTTTATTCTCCACTTTGCTGTTGTTTTCTTTTCATGCATGTAAACTTTTTAATTATATAGTCTGAATGTTTTCAAAAGAGTATATGAATTAATTAGTATATTTTTGAAAAGTTAATCAACAAATTGATTGTTGGTTGTGTTGTGTGATTGTGGATTTGATTAATTAAATTATTAGAGTGATAGTTAATTTAATCAATAAGAGAATGAAGTTAAATGTATGCAAGTGAATCAAGTATTGAACTGATTTAAAAATAGATAGAAATATATACATGTACATTATATATGTGTGAACAAGTCATAGCAGGGAAGCTAAGCAGAGGAATAAAATTGTTTGCCCGACAAATAGGTACATGTTTATTGTATTTCTTGGGGATTGATGATTTTATGAGACGATTGGCTTTTTCTTTTTCTTTTGGATTAGTGAGGGCCATGGGAGGCTATTTGAAATATCCCGAAGCTCCCCGTACAAAGGAGGTTATGGCGAAATTTTTCGAAAATTTAGGGTGTTAGCCAAATTTCTGAAGAATTAGAAAATTCTTAGAAACTGAAAAGTTGAAGAATGGAAGCCAGAATGAAAGTTGAGTTGGTTAATTAAACAACTTTCGACTTCGTTCCTTTTCAGGGACGAAAAGTTTTAAGTGGGGGAGATTGTAACAACCCGGAAAATCTGAACCAGTTTAAAATTTCTAATTTGGCTATTTTAGTGGATTTTAAATATTTAAAATAAATTATTTTAAATAATAACGATGAAAAGTATGTTTGAATCGATGTTTGAAAATAAATATAATTATTTTTAATTACAAACAAGGTTTGAAATGGTACGGCAGTTTCAAAATTTGAATTCAAACTTTGGCCGACTGTACCGGGTGCAAAATAAAATGGATTTTAGTGAAACTAAAAATATTTAAATCTGTTTATGAATATCTTCCTAATGAATCTGAAAAATCGAAGTTTCATTGCGGGAATCAAAAGTTATGGCCAAATGAATTTTCAAAAAGGTCGCTATATAATATATATAGCCCTTGAAAATAGACATTTTGCAAATGACCTCAGAATTCGACGAAACTACTTTTGTTAGATCCGGGATGTCAAATTATTGCTAGGTTTCAAATTCCATAATTTTTGAAGTTAGTATGTGAGTGTGGCAAAGGAAAATGTGTTTGGTTGATTTCTGCTAAATTGGATGGACCAGAAAATGGCCAATTTTCAAACGGTCTCAAAATTCGATGAAACTAGTTTTGTTGGGACCGAATCATCGAAATATAGCTATATTTATTTTTTTGAATTTTCAGGATCAGTATATGGCCCCGACAAATTGAAATGTATGATCAAATCAAATATTGAATGTTTATATTTTAAATTGAAGAGAAACAGACTGAAACAGTTGAATGGGCCTATGAAAAATATCCCATTGTGTTCGTAATGGGGGTATTTAGCTAGAGACGATAGTCGTTGGGTTTGAATTGGGGTTCGTATGTGATAAGGGGTATTTTTGGATTTAATTAAATTAAAATTTTAAATATAATACCCGGCCAATAGAATTCCCCCATCACAATTTCTCTCTCCCCGATATTACAAATCGCGACGGCGGAAGAGCTACCAAACTTCTCTCCTCGATTTCTCCCTCCACACGCGATAAAACCCATCCATCCTTTTGAGGATTTTGTAGTACTCTCCGAGCTCTTCAAATCCATACCCATTGGAGATTTTTTCATGGAGTGTAGAGGCTGAATCACCTCCGGGAAGTAGCCGACTTCCCACCGCCGCCGTGAGCAGCTCCGACCACCGAAGTGGGCCCCCTTCCTGGCGCACGTGTGCCTCCCCTAGCCTGTCAACGTGGAGAAACCCGATCGTCTTCAAGTGCAACGGATTGGCCGATAAATCCAAACTTAGTTTTGAACAAAACTGAAAGGTATCGGCTTGTTTATTTTGAGCTGATTTTTACACTTTTTAGTGTTGCAAAATTCTAAAAATCATATCTTTTTTCTATGTGATCGAAATGCAGTGAAACAAGAGATAGTGGACTCGGGTGGATGTCTTCTACATTCTAGAAGAGACCAGATATTTTTCTGAGCCTTCTACAATTTTTGGAGGAGTGAAACCCAATGTGAGATTTCTGAATTATAAACGATATGGAAACAATGATGTATAAATTATATAGTCGATGTATGAGTTATATAAGCATTGTACACCTCATGTATAAGCGTTGTATAAGTTGTATGTTCGATGTATAAGTTATATATGCGTTGTAAAAATGATATATGCGTTGAAATGAAATCGAAATATAGTTATATACGTATATATATACACTTCCCTCGTCCACAGACCATGGACGATATATATTGGTTGTGATATTGTTTGGATTATTGGTTGATGTGAAAATTTGGTGAATATCATGAATGGTTGATTTGAAATGACTAATTGTGGTTGAAATCCCAATAGGATTAGTATATGGGAAAATTCGTCTGCGTACGAACTAGATATTGAAAATCCCCATTGTCAAAAGCTGCGAGGCTTTAAGGTAGAGCGAGGAGCCGTACTAGGGACGGTGCCGGTTTTAACTACCGTGCCGTTATGCTGTCGAAATTTTCTGAAATATTCCTGTGTTTGATTTAAATTCATGTGTTGAATAGAAATTCATGTGTTGAATAAAATTCATGTATTGAAATTAAATTCATGTGTTGAATGAAGTTCATGTATTGAATAAATTCTTTGAAAGATAAAAATAACATTTTATCATATATGTAGACTATATAAAATATTAGTGTTTTGTAAATTATTTTACAATAAAAATCACATTTTTGTGATATATATGAACTATATAAAATAATCGTGTTTTGAAATAAATTGCTTTACAATAAAAATCACATTTTTATGATATATATGAACTATATAAAATAATCGTGTTTTGAAATAAATTGCTTTACAATAAAAATCACATTTTTATGATATATATAGACTATATAAAATATTCTTGTTTTGTAATAAATTGTTTTACAATAAAAATCACATTTTTATGATATATATGAACTGTTAAAAATAGTGATGTGTTGAAATAAATAGCTGTTGGATAAAAATATCATTTTTATCAAATGTATGAAATGAATATGGTTTTAGAATCGAAGAATGAATTATATATATATATATATATATACATATATAAATAAAATAAATCGAATAACGAAGCTGCAATTCATGTTTTGAAACCGTGATTTCAAACGATTATTGCGGGAGATCCGGCTGTCGGATTTTCCCGAAACCACAACCGTTGGGTTCGCTTTGGAAATATCTTTCCAACGACACCAACTTTGTAAGGATCCAAAGGTTGGATTGTCTGGAATGTTTAATTCAAATATGAAGAAAAACAACGCCTGAATCGATTATATATATATATATATATAATTAAATTAAATCGAATAACGACGCTGCAATTCGTATTTTGAAATCGTAACTTCAAACGATTGTACCGGGAGATCTGACCGTCATATTTTCCCAAAACCGAAACCGTTGGATTCGTTTCGAAAAGATCTTTATAATGATATAAAATTTGTGAAGATCCAACGGTTAACTTTTAAGATATGTGTAAATCAAATCTGAAGAAAAACAGCGCCACGACCGCGTTATGGCCTGAAGCGGTATTTGAATGAATTGGATATTTTTAAAATGAATAAAAATAGCGATAAATCGTTATAAAATATTATAAACAATATGGAATGGAAATAAATCGAATTTACCTGGTTTATTAGATATTTGATGGTTGAATGTGTTTGGCGTGAAAATTACATTTAAGAACAAAATTATTATTGTCGAATAATTTAACCATTGAAATGAATTGATTTAAATTCTAAATATACGTGAATTAGTTGAAAAGGCCGAGTTAAATCTCATTTCAAATAATTGATCGGCGATAAGAAGTCGATGATGAATACGGTGGTTGAAGACCGGGGATCTTCACCTCGGTTGGATGATTACTGATGTCTTGATTGTGAGGCATCCCAAAATATAGATAATAAGTGGTGATCGTCCAGACGTACTTGGAGATCGATGGATATGCGAGGTATAAGGTGCCTCCGGTTTCGTTCAGACCCGGAACAAACTTGTAAATGGACTGTGTGTCTGACATTGGATTTTGTTCTATGCTGATTGATCTCCATTAAATATATATATATTTGGCGGTGGAGAATTTATTCTCTTGCTTAACGCCCTTCTCTAAGATGTACGAGCTCAGAGGTTATATATCGATAGAAATCAGTCGCATGGAGTGAACTTCCTGTATGGCATGCCTAAGTGGCAAATGATCAGGCTTTTGTTGAAAAGCAAAGTCTTGTGGTTGATGATCAAAGCATCGCCTGTGTGGCATAGCTTTGTGTAAAATGTTGAATCGCGAGCCTCACACCCTGGTATGAACCAGAAATAGGAGAGGACCTCAGGGAGGACATGCATTTCCTTCTAGATAGGGTGGTGTCAGTGACCTACCAGCCCTGACATTTATATTATTTTCACCTGTGTGGTTGTTGGATTGCGAGGTGCCTCAGATATATCGGTGACTATGTGGAGCCGATGGAGTCATAGAGCTCATTTACGCCCCAAAGGGCGGGGAAACGCAGTGTTCAGGCATAATAATCCACAACGAGTGGACCGGCCCTGACGATCCAAGGTGCAGTTGCGGCTGTTCCGGAGACATGGGCTAGATTGTCTCGAATTCGGTAAGGACTATCTTTTGCCTTGGTTCATGACGGAAATCCAATTTCCAAATACGACATGTGTGGTTTTGATTGTATACCTATATATGGCGACATAGTGTTATGGGGCATTAATGTCGTCTATGATTAATATTTATGATTGAAATTGTTTTTGAAACATATAAACATTAGTAATAATATCAAATGATTTGTTTTGCTCGTATCAAGCATATTTTGGCCATTTTAAGGTAAAACTCAATCCTCCGGTTTGCGTTGCATTGTGTGATGGGAACTGAGTCTTATAATGGCTTCATTTTTATAAAAAAGCATTGCGATGTTTAAAAGATTTACTTGTTTTAAAGCACTGGCAATCCAATGGAGTAAACCCGTTCCACGAAATTGGCGTGGTCCTATGATTTGCCTTGTTATTATTGGTTAACCGGTTAAGTAGGTTTCTCATACCAGTCCCATGACTGACTCGTAGTTTGTTTCACTTGCAAAATCGGGTGCCCCTATTTCTACATGGGCAGCCTTGTATTCAGGTTTTAGCAGGCTCTTTCTGGATAGCTGGAACTGAAGATGGATTCTACCATTTATCTCTTTTTATGTTGTTCAGCTCCTATTGTACATATTATGTTTTGATTCCGCTGTAGACATTTATGTATAGCTGAACTGTATTTTGTACTAAGTATGATCCTGTATACTGTGTAACTCTGATGATTATGTTTATCCACTGCATCATTTGTACATTATCTGGTGTATTTATTTATTTCTGTTCTGCTGTTATCTGTTTATGTGTTATATTCCAAAGATTACCCTTGCCACCGTCGTACGGGGGTTTTGGTATCGTCACACATGGTATCAGAGCTTTGGTTAAGCTTAGTTCTGGAATATAACATATTAACAAACTCGTCGGAGATAGAAGCAGTAGTGTTCTGCGACGGATCACTCATTTCAGATAGGATCTGTAATATCCTAGAATGAGTGTAGCAGAATGAGATACACCCTGATAGACACATTTACATTCAAGTCTATGTCTCTATGTTTTAAAAATATCTTTTATGTTCTGCTGTTATCTGTTTATGTGTTATATTCCAAAGATTACCCTTGCCACCGTCGTACAGGGGTTTTGGGGTCGTCACAGAAAATAAGAGTTCCTTGGGTTATTTGGGTGGAAAGTGTACAATGTGTTTTGTAAAGGAAAAAGAATGTAATCCATTGTTAGTATATGAAATGATAGTATTTCAAGTTAGAGGGTTTAACAGTTGAGCCTTATAAACTGGAAATAGGAAAGAAGGAAAATGGATTAGGAATATATATTTGAGAGAAATGACTTTGTGGAAATATCTAGGGAAGTCTAGGTCAATTGGGAACCCACTTTGAGTCTAGCCCCATTGATCACTTTTGAGAACTTGAAGAAAAAAATTAAAAGCTTTTGGATGATGGTTTATGGTGTTATTTAAGTATTGACATTAAAAATTACAATTTTAAAATATGTACTAGCTAAATTCTATAGAAACAATTTTTGAAACAAAAAGAGGTATTTTTGATGTTTGAAAAAATGTAAGTAATATATTTGAAAAGTACATATTGAGTTTTGAAATAAAACGGGGTATGTTTGGAAAAACAGTGATTTCTTGTGAAATTTTTGTCTAAAATGAATTCTTTCAAAAAAAAGGTACACATTATAGAGCATGTATAGCTCACTAGTTTTCAAGTTATAAAGTATGAAAGGATTAAAAAGCAAAGCATAGAAAAGATTGCATTTTTGTTAAAAACTAAAATTTTCGGTAAAGAAATTTTTGGAAGTTCTCTATTCTTTTGACAACAATTTTTTTATAGTTGTTTTGACATAAAATTTTGTTGGGTGGACAAAATAAGTTGTAAGAATTAAGAATAGAGAAGGTATTAGCACCTAGATGTAAGTTATTGAACTGACTTTATAAACATGAATGGTTGTGAAATAGATATAGAAGTAGTTGACCTTGTCTACACCATTTTGTAGTGATTTGAAAAAAAAATGCATTTTTTTGGACGATATATTTTTATGGTTTGGCAAAGGAGAGTTTTAATGTGGAAAATTAAAGTTTTGACATTTTTTTGGAACAAAAATGAAATGAGGAAGCCAAACCACATTTTTTTTAAATCATGGAATAGGTAAAGCTTAGAACCGCGTGGGAAATATTTCGTGACTATGAAGTAAATAACAAGGACTATTTGGAAACAAGGGTAAGCTGTTGTACAGTGCGTAAGAAATATAGAGGCTAGGTTGTTGCTTGAAAAATATTTTTAATACATAGCAATGACTAGTGGTGACTACAAGATGTTAAAGGATAAGTAAGTGTTTAGATCCTTTTGTTTGGACTTTCTTTGTTAGAGGGGACATGATCCTAAGATACTTAGCCCTTGGTAGTAGCTGTGTAGAATGCTTGTTTTCCTGTTTTAGTTGAAGGATTAGAAGGCTTATCTGAAAAGTAAACTTAGTTCAATGGAATAAGTTAAATAAGCTAAGAAAAGGGTAATGCCATAACTAAAAAACAAATCCAGTAAAGCAGCAAACATGATAGTTGAGAAAAATGGAAAATTATGAGAAACGAGAATAAAAATGAGTTTTTCCTAAGTAATTTAAAAAAGAAAATATATAACAGAGAAAATTTTCTTATGTGAACTGTGCTTGGATAGTAAAATAGGGAACCTTTATATAGTAGTAGCATAAAATCCAAGTACGGATAGAAAAGGCACATAAAATAAAAACGTAAGGTGTGGTGTTTTTCGTTTTCTACCCTTTTGTAACATAATAAATCGAATTAAGAAAATTAGATTTTTCTGAAATTTGAAAATTTAAAGTTGGTTGATAGGGTTTTGAATGTAAAAATTGAATGAACTACGCTCCTGCCCTGATAGAGTGTGGGAAAATTGGGATGAAAATGTATTTCGATTTGAAAAAGTTGCATTAATGTTGAAATTGTCTGTATATTTACGATGCATGCATCATGTTTTCAGAAGATTTTCAAGTAAAATTTGCATTCATATAGGAGGTAGCGCTTATGTAAAAACCCTTAACTTCCCCGTAAAGGAAAGCGTCGGATAGTTCGAGAACAAGTCACAACAGAACTCATACAGAAGAACATTTCATTGCATATTACAACAATGCATCAGATTACAAGAATATACAGAGTATAAATGAATATTACACAGAAATATCAGAGATTTAAATTACATTTAAATACATAGCAGCGGAAAGTAATACAATACACAACTAGAAGTAGATATACGGATACAAAGCTTTCCGGATATCGTTCCAGCTGTAAACCAGGATCCTGTGAATATAAATCTGCAAAACCAAAACTACTAGCTGCCCGTGTCAAAATAAGGGCACCCAGAGTTTAGGTCAAAACAATAAACTCCAGGTCAGTCATGTGACTGGTGTGAGAACTAAAACGGTTAATCTTTATTTTTAAAGTTCGGTAAATCAAGGGACCACGCCGTATAACACGGAACGGGTTTCCTCCCAAGAATACCAGTGCATAAAACAAACAACACAATGCTAAATAAAGAAAAATGAAGCTGTTATAAGACCCAGGTCCTATCACACAATGCAACGCAAGCCGAGGGATAGGGTTTTCCCTTATAACAGCCAAAGAATGCTTGATACGGTTAAAACAAATCGTTTGATACTATTATAAGTGCATAGTGTATAAAACAACTTCAAATCATAAGTATCAATCATAGGCGGCATGGGTACCATATATCATGTCGCCATATATAGGTTTACAAATAAAACCGCAAAGTCACGTATTTGGAAATTGGATTTCCATCTATGAACCGAGGCCAGGGATCGTCCTCAACCGATTCGAGACAATCTAGCCCATGTCTCAGGAACAGCCGCAACTGCCCCATGGAGCGACAGGGCCGGTCCACCGATGTGGATTATTATGCCTGAACACTACGTTTCCCCGCCCTTTGGGGCGTAAATGAGCCAACAAATGACTCCATCGGACCCGGATCGTCCGATCAAACCGAGGCGCCTCGCAACAGCAACAACCACACAGGTGAAAAGTATATAAATGTCAGGGCTGGTAGGTCACTGACACCACCCTAGCTAGAAGGAAACGCATGCCCTCCCTGAGGTCCTCTCCCGTTTTTGGTTCACAACCGGGGTGCGAAACTCGCGAATTCACGTTACACAAAGCTGTGCCACACAGGCTGTGCTTTGATCATCACCACAAGACTTTGCTTTTCAACAGAAGCCTCGATCAATTGCCACTCAGGCATGCCACACAGGCAATTCACTCCATGCGTTTGATATCCATCAATATATAACCCCTGAGCTCGTACGTCTCAGAGAAGGGCGTTAAGCAAGAGAATAAATTCTCCGCCGCCAAACAGATATATATTTAATAGAGATCAATCGCACGGACTAAAATCCAATGTCAGACACACAGTCCATTTACAAGTCCGTTCTGGGTCTGAACGAAACCGGAGGCACCTAGTACCCCGCATATCCATCGATCTCCAAGTACGTCTGGACGATCACCAACTATTTCCATCTTCTTGGGTGTACAGCCCAATCAAGATCACCAGTAATCACCCAAACGACGTGAAGACTTCCGGTCTTAGACCACCGCCTTCATCTTCGACACCACGTCGAATCAGTTATTCAGAATGGGATAGACCCGGTCTTTCTGAATAACTCGCGTATATATTATAAAAGTGTTACACAAACACAACATACGCCTCATTCCAATTCAGAATATTCTTTTATTCAAATATTCCCATACTTTGGGAAAAGTTCCCATTAATTTTATCCAAGATAAATTCTTTAAATTTATTCTTGAATCTCCTTTGAATATCAATTCAAACTAGTCGGGATTAGCGAACCACACCGAAGTAATCATTTATTTTATTTCCCAATCCCAACCTATTCATCCCATGAAGTAAAACTGGTAGTACTTCATATCTAACACCACAGTGTTATCGGTAATTCAATTACCATTTCACGTTCAAATCTAATTAAAGATTTAACTAACGCCTGGAGCAAAACTGGTGATACTCCATTTCGATCTTTTCAATCTAATTAAAGATTCATTAAAACTCCACTTAGTTTTAATCGTTAACTGGGTTAAAGAATCAGTGTCATTTAAGACACAGTTCACGATAAACCCAAAATCACATTCATTAATCATCGGGTTAAAGAACGAGTGTTATTTAAAAACACTGTTCACGATAAACCCAAAAATCAATATCAATTCAATTCCAATTAAATATTATTTAATTGGTACACTTCATTAAATCTAAATAAAAAGATTTAATCTTTTCTCAACTGGGTTCAAGAACAGTGTTAGTGAAGACACCATTCACGACAAACCCAAATCACATTTGATATTCAATACAAGGCTCTGAATAGAAAATATATCGGCTTATATTCAATATCAAATTCTACGACTAATAAATGTCGTATTGAAAATAACGATATAAATATATATCTTTCAAATTTCCATAACAACACCTGTATAATCACGAATTCCAACATCGAAACATTCCGAAGACAATTTCGATTCAAATCCACTCCAATGCAATCATTGGAAATTTTGGTTATTTTCAAAACCCTTTTCAAATTCAATTTATTTATTTAAAAATAAATAGAATTATAATTCTAGTTCAAAACTAGTTCATTTCGATAAAAATCTATTTTTATCTTTTCAAATATGGGGTTTTTCATCCCAAATCTTCACAAATCATTTCTTATGATTTTACACAAATTATTACTATTTTTAATAATTTTATCAAGGCCCGTACAGTCGATTTCCATCAATGGCCATCGAACTGCACTCACAGCGACCTTTTTCAAATTTGATTTGGACATAATTCCAAATCCAACCGTTAGATTTCAAATTTCTAACATTCGCTAGAAAGCTCTTTTCGATACGAACCCAACGGTTCCAGTTTTAGGAGAATCCGACGGTCGGATCTCCCGTAATGTCCGTTTGAAATAAATGGTCGAAATTCACGAACTACCGCGGCGCGGCGCGTTCTATTCAGGCCATTATATTATATATATAATATATATAATATGTACTTCGTCGATTTTCTATTCAAAACGAATTATATAAATAGTTTTAAAATTCGTTTCAAAATCTATTTCAACTTCCATTTCAATTCAATTCAAAATTGAATTCTTCTTTATAAATTCGTTTTAAAATTCATTTCTATTCAATTCAAATTTCAATTTAATTTATTTCATTTCGAAATCACTTTCAATTCAATTTGAATTCGTTTTCAATTCAATTCATTTCGAAATCGTTTTCAATTCAATTCATTTCGAAATCACTTTCAATTCAATTCATTTCATTTCGAAATCACTTTCAATTCAATTCATTTCATCTCGAAATCACTTTCAATTCAATTCAATTCATTTCGAAATCACTTTCAATTCAATTCATTTCAAAATCACTTTCAATTCAATTCATTTCAAAATGAATAAAACCGATATAAATATCGTTTACGTCAAAATAGCGTCAATCTAATCAACACGGCTTCATATATTCCTATTTTCAAATATTCTATTTCAAATATTTCTTTTTCAAATATTTCTTTTTCAAATATTTCTTTTTCAAAACTGGAATGAGGCCCAATCAATTACCATATAAAGTTAATTATATGGATTTTCATACAACACATGTATATAATAGCATTGAAAAATAATCAACCATCAACCAAAGTGCACTACACTGTATAAGCATCAAATATAGATATCTAACGCTTATAACAGCCTGTCATTCAATCGATCGACATATTCAATCAATCAGGATGAGTGAACTTCAAATTTCATCCCAACACCCGTGTGGGGTTTCAAACAATCAAACATATACTTTATTTGTGCAGTTGGGCGATGTGTAAAATTTATCGACCCAATCAACGTCATTCAAATAGGTGTACATAAACAAACCGTCCGGTTTGTAAATGAATATTTTATTTATTCACATTCACTATATTCATATTCACGTTAAAAATTATATTTTTAACGATAAAACATTTTATTCCAACATATGAATTTCTATTATTCATTTACACAATAAAATGATATTTTTATTTTCTAACATATTTTAGAAAATTTCGGCGGCATAACGGCACGATACTAGAAACGGGACAAGGCCTAGCCTTATCCCCGGTCTAGTGAAGGCCCACGCCATTCACACATCAATCAAAATCACCAAACAACCAAATTCAAATCAAATCATATAACTAATCTATGCAACCAAACAAACAAGTCCATGGTCTGTGGACGATTGTGTCGGGTGCTACTAAGCACCGTCTGCATCCTAGTATATATATATATATAACTAGAAAAGAAATTGAAAGGTGAGAAATTCTCACATATAGCTATCCTAGCTCCACGGCTCTTCTTCGTCATCTTCGTTGTCCGCTTTTACTACCTATGTAAAAATCACATTTTTACTTCGCTATTTAATATATAAAAATCGAATTTTTACTTCGATGTTCAATATATAAAAATCGAATTTTTATTTCTACTTCATTATAAAAACCCAATGCTAAATTTAATTTTAAAACAATGTACATTTTTATATTTCTAAACAAGGTATATATATTTTTCTTAGCAAAGTTTATATTTTTCTTTAACAAGTTTATATATTTCTTTAACAAGTTTTTATATTTCAAAATCAATGCTATATATAAATTTAAAAACCAATTCTAATTTTATTTTCAAAAGAGTTCTAATTTTATTTTCAACCTCCTAGCTTTATTTTTAAAAACCATATGTTCACTTTAAAAATCATGCTTTCAAGGACATAAAAATCGAGTCTTTAAGTAAGTAAAAAAAATCAGTTTTTATTTTTAACCAAAAATCAGTTTTTATTTTTAACCAAAAATCAGTTTTTATTTTTAAAACAAAATCAGTTTGTATTTTTAAAACAAAATCAGTTTGTATTTTTAAAACAAAATCAGTTTGTATTTTTGTTTTTATAAAATAAAAATAAAAAAATAAAAAAAAAATAAAAAGAAATACTTACAGAGGGGGGGGGGTGGGTGCGACTGCTTCAGGCGTTGTGGGGGGGGCTCGGTTTCGAGAGAGGGCCGATGGTCCTCATGCTCGCGCGAGGCTGGAGGATGGCCAGCGACGAAAGGGGGGGTGGTGCGCTAGATGCGGCAGCGGCTCCGGGCTAGGTCGTGGGGTCTACGGTGGTTTTGGGAAGTGTGGGGCTCGAAGAACGAAGGGGGGGGGAAAAGAGGAAGGGGACGGGGAGGAAGTGGAGGAAGGGGGCTGCGCCTGGCGCGGCGGCGCCAGGAGGCTGGGCGGCGGCCATCGCGCCCTCCATTTTCTTTTTTTTTCTTCTTTTTGACTGTCGATTTCCTTTTGAACGGGGGGGGGGGGGGGGGGCAGAATAAAAGGGGGAAGAGATTAAATTTTTATTTATTTATTTATTTATTTTATTCTGCAAAAAGTTAACTTTTACTTACGACCTCGAAACGAGGTCCGCCGCCTGTCGTCCATAGCGTTTTACCCCCATTCCGAACACAATGGGATATGTATCGTAAGCTGATTTGATCGTTACAATCAGTTTCCGTTGAATTTTACATTTAAATCCTTATATTGAATTTTAAAACGTACATTTCAAATTACCGGGGTCACATACTAACTAGAAAAATTCTAGAAAAATATTTTCTAGCTTCGTATTGACGATACGGTCCTAATAAAACTAGTTTCGTCAAATTCTGAGATCGTTTAAAAAATGGCCAATTTCCAGTCGATTAAAATCAACTGAAACCAGTCAAACGCGTTTTCCTTTGCCACACTCACATATTAATTCGAAAAATTATGAAATTTGAAACCTAGCAATAACTTGACACCACGGACCCAACAAAACTGGTTTCATCGAAATCCGAGGTCATTTGCAAAATGTCCATTTTTAAGGGCCTGAATTCCATAGCGACTATTCAGAATTTTCAACTGGACATATCTTTTGATTCCCGCTATGAAATCTTGATTTTTCGGATTCGCTGGAAAGATATTCACTATTAGATTCTATCATTTTTTGTTTCACTAAAATCCGGATTGTTTTGCACCCGGTACATTCAATTGAAGTTTGAAATCGAATTATCGAACTACCGCGCCATTTTCAATTCCTTTTATAATTATAAATAATTATTTATATTCTAACGACGACGCGTATAATATAAACGTTCGAATTATATTCAAAATAAATTTCTCGTCGATTTTATTTAAAATAATCTATTTTAAATATTTAAAATTCGCTATAATTGCCAAAATAAAAATTTTAAACTGGCTCAGATTTTCCGGGTTGTTACAATCTCCCCCACTTAAAACTTTTCGTCCCCGAAAAGGAACAAAGTCGAAAGTGGTTTGATTAATCCACTCTACGATCGGTCAGGCTTCCGTTCTCCAACTTTTCAGTTTCTGAGAATTTTCAAAATTTCAAAAATTTGGCTAACACCCTAAATTTTCGAAAAATTTCGCCATAACCTCCCCTACAATGGGAGCATCGGGGAATTTCAAATAGCTTCCCCGGTCCTTCAGATCTCAAAAAGAAAAAGAAAAAGCCAAGCGGCTAGCCAATAGGCTCACAAAATCATCATCACCCAAACAAAACAGGAAATTATGTAGTAAACATGTACTTATTTGTCGGGCAAACAAATTTTATTCTCTGCTCTAGCCTCCTTGCTATGACCTGTTCAATGAAAGTATATGTATATGCAAGCAAATGCGACCAATTTTCAATACAATTCAATATGTGATTTAGTTAGGCTAAATGGCTAAAAATTAGCAAACAAATAAACAAACAACACAAACATCAATCAATTAGTGAATTAGAGTTTCAAATTCATAATTTTGATACATATACAAAAATCATGTTTTTGATGCCAATTCACAACAATGTATTCTAACTATATATAAGTTTTGGTTCTCACACCAGTCTAATGGAAATATATAGATATCACACCTTCGAAACACGAAAATAATTACTAATGATGACGCGTCAATCATCAGAATCAGGTCCGTGCGACTAGAGTGTGCTTCTATATCTATCCAATATATTAAAACTTCGAATACACGTTTGCAAGGCGCATATGCAAAATCTTTATATACTGGACTGTCCAAATCAATATAAATAGATAATCATATACGAATAATTGGTTTAAATTTTCAAAACAAAATGGGTTTTCATTTTTATTTTAAAAATTTACTCTTCACACTCGTTCTAGGATACTACTGATCCCATCTCTAACGAGTCATTCCCATTGGATATTGCTAATCCAATATCTGATGAATTCTTTCGTATGTTTCTAATGTGTCTTGTTCTCTAGCTTTGTAAACCAAAGCTCTGATACCACGTGTAAAAACCCTTAACTTCCCCGTAAAGGAAAGCGTCGGATAGTTCGAGAACAAGTCACAACAGAACTCATACAGAAGAACATTTCATTGCATATTACAACAATGCATCATATTACAAGAATATACAGAGTATAAATGAATATTACACAGAAATATCAGAGATTTAAATTACATTTAAATACATAGCAGCGGAAAGTAATACAATACACAACTAGAAGTAGATATACGGATACAAAGCTTTCCGGATATCGTTCCAGCTGTAAACCAGGATCCTGTGAATATAAATCTGCAAAACCAAAACTACTAGCTGCCCGTGTCAAAATAAGGGCACGCAGAGTTTAGGTCAAAACAATAAACTCCAGGTCAGTCATGTGACTGGTGTGAGAACTAAAACAGTTAATCTTTATTTTTAAAGTTCGGTAAATCAAGGGACCACGCCGTATAACACGGAACGGGTTTCCTCCCAAGAATACCAGTGCATAAAACAAACAACGCAATGCTAAATAAAGAAAAATGAAGCTGTTATAAGACCCAGGTCCTATCACACAATGCAACGCAAGCCGGGGGATAGGGTTTTCCCTTATAACAGCCAAAGAATGCTTGATACGGTTAAAACAAATCGTTTGATACTATTATAAGTGCATAGTGTATAAAACAACTTCAAATCATAAGTATCAATCATAGGCGGCATGGGTACCATATATCATGTCGCCATATATAGGTTTACAAATAAAACTGCAAATTCACGTATTTGGAAATTGGATTTCCATCTATGAACCGAGGCCAGGGATCGTCCTCAACCGATTCGAGACAATCTAGCCCATGTCTCAGGAACAGCCGCAACTGCCCCATGGAGCGACAGGGCCGGTCCACCGATGTGGATTATTATGCCTGAACACTGCGTTTCCCCGCCCTTTGGGGCGTAAATGAGCCAACAAATGACTCCATCGGACCCGGATCGTCCGATCAAACCGAGGCGCCTCGCAACAGCAACAACCACACAAGTGAAAAGTATATAAATGTCAGGGCTGGTAGGTCACTGACACCACCCTAGCTAGAAGGAAACGCATGCCCTCCCTGAGGTCCTCTCCCGTTTTTGGTTCACAACCGGGGTGCGAAACTCGCGAATTCACGTTACACAAAGCTGTGCCACACAGGCTGTGCTTTGATCATAACCACAAGACTTTGCTTTTCAACAGAAGCCTCGATCAATTGCCACTCAGGCATGCCACACAGGCAATTCACTCCATGCGTTTGATATCCATCAATATATAACCCCTGAGCTCGTACGTCTCAGAGAAGGGCGTTAAGCAAGAGAATAAATTCTCCGTCGCCAAACAGATATATATTTAATAGAGATCAATCGCACGGACTAAAATCCAATGTCAGACACACAGTCCATTTACAAGTCCGTTCTGGGTCTGAACGAAACCGGAGGCACCTAGTACCCCGCATATCCATCGATCTCCAAGTACGTCTGGACGATCACCAACTATTTCCATCTTCTTGGGTGTACAGCCCAATCAAGATCACCAGTAATCACCCAAACGACGAGAAGACTTCCGGTCTTCGACCACCGCCTTCATCTTCGACACCACATCGAATCAGTTATTCAGAATGGGATAGACCCGGTCTTTCTGAATAACTCGCGTATATATTATAAAAGTGTTACACAAACACAACATACGCCTCATACCAATTCAGAATATTCTTTTATTCAAATATTCCCATACTTTGGGAAAAGTTCCCATTAATTTTATCCAAGATAAATTCTTTAAATTTATTCTTGAATCTCCTTTGAATATCAATTCAAACTAGTCGGGATTAGCGAACCACACCGAAGTAATCATTTATTTTATTTCCCAATCCCAACCTATTCATCCCATGAAGTAAAACTGGTAGTACTTCATATCTAACACCACAGTGTTATCGGTAATTCAATTACCATTTCACGTTCAAATCTAATTAAAGATTTAACTAACGCCTGGAGCAAAACTGGTGATACTCCATTTCGATCTTTTCAATCTAATTAAAGATTCATTAAAACTCCACTTAGTTTTAATCGTTAACTGGGTTAAAGAATCAGTGTCATTTAAGAAACAGTTCACGATAAACCCAAAATCACATTCATTAATCATCGGGTTAAAGAACGAGTGTTATTTAAATACACTGTTCACGATAAACCCAAAAATCAATATCAATTCAATTCCAATTAAATATTATTTAATTGGTACACTTCATTAAATCTAAATAAAAAGATTTAATCTTTTCTCAACTGGGTTCAAGAACAGTGTTAGTGAAGACACCATTCACGACAAACCCAAATCACATTTGATATTCAATACAAGGCTCTGAATAGAAAATATATCGGCTTATATTCAATATCAAATTCTACGACTAATAAATGTCGTATTGGAAATAACGATATAAATATATATCTTTCAAATTTCCATAACAACACCTGTATAATCACGAATTCCAACATCGAAACATTCCGAAGACAATTTCGATTCAAATCCACTCCAATGCAATCATTGGAAATTTTGGTTATTTTCAAAACCCTTTTCAAATTCAATTTATTTATTTAAAAATAAATAGAATTATCATTCTAGTTCAAAACTAGTTCATTTCGATAAAAATCTATTTTTATCTTTTCAAATATGGGGTTTTTCATCCCAAATCTTCACAAATCATTTCTTATGATTTTACACAAATTATTACTATTTTTAATAATTTTATCAAGGCCCGTACAGTCGATTTCCATCAATGGCCATCGAACTGCACTTACAGCGACCTTTTTCAAATTTGATTTGGACATAATTCCAAATCCAACCGTTAGATTTCAAATTTCTAACATTCGCTAGAAAGCTCTTTTCGATACGAACCCAACGGTTCCGGTTTTAGGAGAATCCGACGGTCGGATCTCCCGTAATGTCCGTTTGAAATAAATGGTCGAAATTCACGAACTGCCGCGGCGCGGCGCGTTCTATTCAGGCCATTATATTATATATATAATATATATAATATGTACTTCGTCGATTTTCTATTCAAAACGAATTATATAAATAGTTTTAAAATTCGTTTCAAAATCTATTTCAACTTCCATTTCAATTCAATTCAAAATTGAATTCTTCTTTATAAATTCGTTTTAAAATTCATTTCTATTCAATTCAAATTTCAATTTAATTTATTTCATTTCGAAATCACTTTCAATTCAATTTGAATTCGTTTTCAATTCAATTCATTTCGAAATCGTTTTCAATTCAATTCATTTCGAAATCACTTTCAATTCAATTCATTTCATTTCGAAATCACTTTCAATTCAATTCATTTCATCTCGAAATCACTTTCAATTCAATTCAATTCATTTCGAAATCACTTCCAATTCAATTCATTTCAAAATCACTTTCAATTCAATTCATTTCAAAATGAATAAAACCGATATAAATATCGTTTACGTCAAAATAGCGTCAACCTAATCAACACGGCTTCATATATTCCTATTTTCAAATATTCTATTTCAAATATTTCTTTTTCAAATATTTCTTTTTCAAATATTTCTTTTTCAAAACTGGAATGAGGCCCAATCAATTACCATATAAAGTTAATTATATGGATTTTCATACAACACATGTATATAATAGCATTGAAAAATAATCAACCATCAACCAAAGTGCACTACACTGTATAAGCATCAAATATAGATATCTAACGCTTATAACAGCCTGTCAATCAATCGATCGACATATTCAATCAATCAGGATGAGTGAACTTCAAATTTCATCCCAACACCCGTGTGGAGTTTCAAACAATCAAACACATACTTTATTTGTGCAGTTGGGCGATGTGTAAAATTTATCGACCCAATCAACGTCATTCAAATAGGTGTACATAAACAAACCATCCGGTTTGTAAATGAATATTTTATTTATTCACATTCACTATATTCATATTCACGTTAAAAATTATATTTTTAACGATAAAACATTTTATTCCAACATATGAATTTCTATTATTCATTTACACAATAAAATGATAATTTTATTTTCTAACATATTTTAGAAAATTTCGGCGGCATAACGGCACGATACTAGAAACGGGACAAGGCCTAGCCTTATCCCCGGTCTAGTGAAGGCTCACGCCATTCACACATCAATCAAAATCACCAAACAACCAAATTCAAATCAAATCATATAACTAATCTATGCAACCAAACAAACAAGTCCATGGTCTGTGGACGATTGTGTCGGGTGCTACTAAGCACCGTCTGCATCCTAGTATTTATATATATATAACTAGAAAAGAAATTGAAAGGTGAGAAATTCTCACATATAGCTATCCTAGATCCACGGCTCTTCTTCGTCATCTTCGTTGTCCGCTTTTACTACCTATGTAAAAATCACATTTTTACTTCGCTATTCAATATATAAAAATCGAATTTTTACTTCGATGTTCAATATATAAAAATCGAATTTTTATTTCTACTTCATTATAAAAACCCAATGCTAAATTTAATTTTAAAACAATGTACATTTTTATATTTCTAAACAAGGTATATATATTTTTCTTAGCAAAGTTTATATTTTTCTTTAACAAGTTTATATATTTCTTTAACATGTTTATATATTTCAAAATCAATGCTATATATAAATTTAAAAACCAATTCTAATTTTATTTTCAAAAGAGTTCTAATTTTATTTTCAACCTCCTAGCTTTATTTTTAAAAACCATATGTTCACTTTAAAAATCATGCTTTCAAGGACATAAAAATCGAGTCTTTAAGTAAGTAAAAAAAATCAGTTTTTATTTTTAACCAAAAATCAGTTTTTATTTTTAACCAAAAATCAGTTTTTATTTTTAAAACAAAATCAGTTTGTATTTTTAAAACAAAATCAGTTTGTATTTTTAAAACAAAATCAGTTTGTATTTTAGTTTTTATAAAATAAAAATAAAAAAATAAAAAAAAATAAAAAGAAATACTTACAGAGGCGGGGTGGGTGCGGCTGCTTCAGGCGTTGTGGGGGGGGGCTCGGTTTCGAGAGAGGGCCGATGGTCCTCATGCTCGCGCGAGGCTGGAGGTTGGCCAGCGACGAAAGGGGGGGGGGGGTGGTGCGCTAGATGCGGCAGCGGCTCCGGGCTAGGTCGTGGGGTCTGCGGTGGTTTTGGGAAGTGTGGGGCTCGAAGAACGAAGGGGGGGGGAAAGAGGAAGGGGACGGGGAGGAAGTGGAGGAAGGGGGTTGCGCCTGGCGCGGCGGCGCCAGGAGGCTGGGCGGCGGCCATCGCGCCCTCCATTTTTTTTTCTTTTTTCTTTTTTTTTTCTTTTTGACTGTCGATTACCTTTTGAACGGGGGGGGGGGGGGGGGCAGAATAAAAGGGGGAAGAGATTAAAAATTATTATTTATTTATTTATTTATTTTATTCTGCAAAAAGTTAACTTTTACTTACGACCTCGAAACGAGGTCCACCGCCTATCGTCCATAGCGTTTTACCCCCATTCCGAACACAATGGGATATGTATCGTAAGCTGATTTGATCGTTACAATCAGTTTCCGTTGAATTTTACATTTAAATCCTTATATTGAATTTTAAAACGTACATTTCAAATTACCGGGGTCACATACTAACTAGAAAAATTCTAGAAAAATATTTTCTAGCTCCGTATTGACGATACGGTCCTAATAAAACTAGTTTCGTCAAATTATGAGATCGTTTGAAAAATGGCCAATTTCCAGTCGATTAAAATCAACTGAAACCGGTCAAACGCGTTTTCCTTTGCCACGCTCACATATTGATTCGAAAAATTATGAAATTTGAAACCTAGCAATAACTTGACACAACGGACCCAACAAAACTGGTTTCGTCGAAATCCGAGGTCATTTGCAAAATGTCCATTTTTAAGGGCCTGAATTCCATAGCGACTATTCAGAATTTTCAACTGGACATATCTTTTGATTCCCGCTATGAAATCTTGATTTTTCGGATTCGCTGGAAAGATATTCACTATTAGATTCTATCATTTTTGGTTTCACTAAAATCCGGATTGTTTTGCACCCGGTACATTCAATTGAAGTTTGAAATCGAATTATCGAACTACCGCGCCATTTTCAATTCCTTTTATAATTATAAATAATTATTTATATTCTAACGACGACGCGTATAATATAAACGTTCGAATTATATTCAAAATAAATTTCTCGTCGATTTTATTTAAAATAATCTATTTTAAATATTTAAAATTCGCTATAATTGCCAAAATAAAAATTTTAAACTGGCCCAGATTTTCCGGGTTGTTACATCTTAGGCATACACCAGATTCATGTATTATTATGTTATATTACACTTTGCACAAGTGCACAAATGATTGCAAAAGTTGTATGCACACGTGATGATTGTAAATTGTGCGAGGGATTACTTAATTTTACCCTCACCAAAATTTCGGAGATGAAATTTCCTAAGGGTTGGAGAATATAACACCCCGCATTTATTAAATATTAAATGAGTAATAAATAAATATTGTGCATATATGTATATATGCATGAATGTAAATGTTAAAATTATAAAAGTGCAAGTTAAGAAAAGAAAGGAATAAATGCATGCAATAAAACAATGAATTAATTATAACCATTAAAAGACAGTGCACAAAAAGAGAACAAGAAAAATTAGCTGCATATGAAATTAAATGCATGCAATTAAAATGGGAATAAAATCATGAATTAATAATGTTATTAATTAATGTATAAATCGGAAGATTATACATACATATATATACGTATGGAATTGAAATTCAAACTTAATTATGGTGTATAAGAGGAATAAAATAAATCAAGATGAAGAATATAAATCAAGTAAGTAACATTTTTAATTAAACGTTTAATTTCAGTAATTACAGCGTCAAACAAAACGAGCCTGGATCTAGATGGGTTGACCCAGGGGCCGACACACCTATAGGACGGGTTAATATAGGGGTCGACCTGAGCGGGCCCAGGTCCGTTTTATGTGACGTGTAATTCTAATATCGGCGGTTTGGATTTTTTTGGATTAAATCCGATGGTCTAGACATTCTTGTACGCCTATAAATAAACTAGCAGGACCTAGCTCTAAACTTATATTTTTTGAAATACTGCCTAGCTCTACCATTCTCTTCTTCCTCTAAATCTTTTCAGAAAATTACATATTAGTTTTACAAAATTCTGATTCAAGATTTGAAGATAAAAGAATGTAAATCTACAAACACATGTTCAAAACTCCGATCAACATGAGGTAAGTTCTTGAATCTGATTTATTTAGGTTTCTCTCTTCCTTTCCCTCTTCTTTTAGCATCAGATTTGTGAATCTGTGGTTGTTTTAATAATAGATTCAGTTAGGGATGCCATGGAATAACAAATCTGGATCAGATTCATGGATTGGAAAGCCGTTAGGTGAGTGGATTTAAATTACACATTTTTAAATAATGGTATATTTACCGTTTACATTCCCCGTCATTCCTAACATGTTAAATAACTGAAAGTTTTGGTAATTGCGGTATAATTCATTTTTAGTTGTGTTAAGAATATTACTATTGTATAGATCTATTCTGTGAACCTGTTAATTGGATTAGAATCACTGTAATACCGGAATTGTAGAATTTACAATAAAAGTGAATATGTTACAGAAAATGTTGTTAATGACAAATTGGGTATCGCAAATAAAATTACAGTGAAATTAGTAATAATAGAAAAAGAAATAGATATTTCTAACTAGTATGTTAAATTTAAAGTAATTGGGAAATTGTAGATAACCGCATTAAGACACAAAGTTATGTTCAACTTGTGGTAGAATCCTACGCGGAACCAACCGACAAATCCAACATCCATAAGTGGTCAATTTAATGTAAGAGGTCTGGTGCCTAAACATATATATAAAAATATATGTATACAACAAGAAATAATTAAATAAATGAATAAATTGGTAATGTTTCTTGGGATACAACAAATAGAATTTTTGAGACTAATAACATAAAGATATTTCATTGTCAATTAATGTTTTAGGAAAATATAACCGTTAGGTTCATAAGTGACATTAATTGTAATTAATAGAATTAGATGGTGCATACAAGACGGTAAAGAAATGGATGTTACAACAATAGAGGTTGGTTCATATGTAACAATCTGGATTTTCAGAACTAATTTAAAATTTTTATTTTAGCAAATTTAAAGAATTTTGAATATTTAAAATGATTTATTTTAAATAGTAACGACTAAAAATTTATTTTAAATCGAAGTTAGAATATATTTATTTATTTTAATTAAAACGAGCCGGAAATGACGCGATAGTTTGAAAATTCGATTTTAAATTTCAAATGAATGTACAGGATTCAAAATAAATCGAATTTCAGTAAAACTAAAAATATTTGAATCTGTTTAATTATATCTTTCTAACGAATGTAAGAAACTCAGATTTCATAATATAAATTGAAAGTTATGTCCAGTTTAACATTTGAAATAGTCGCTATGGAATTTATATATATTTTAATATAATATATGGCCCTTAAAAATAGCCATTCAGCAAATGACCTCCGTTTTCGACGAAACCACTTTTGTTGGATCCGGAATGTCAAATTATTGCTAGATTCCAATTTTCATAATTTTTGGAACTAATATGTGAGCGTTGCGAATTTAAACGTGTTTTGACCATTTTATTTTGAATTGGATCGACCAGAAAATGGTCATTTTTCAAACGTTCTCCAAATTTGACTAAATTAGTTTTGTTTGGACGTATCGTCAAAACATAGTCAGATTTATCTTTCTGGAATTTTTGGAGTCAGTATGTAGCCCCGGTAAATTAAAATGTATGTTTAAATTTAATATATATTGATTTATATTTTAATTTAAAGAAAAACTGATCAAAACAGTAGAATTGGCTCGCGAAAGATATCCTATTGTGTCTGAAATAGGGGTATTTAGCTAGGGACAATAGTCATTGGGTTTGATTTGGAGTTTGGAACGATAAACGAATAATTTGTGAATTAAATTAAATAATATAAATATATGTATATGTTCTTGGCCCCAAACCCTAGCCCACAATCTCAAAGCCGTCCCCAGCTCCAATTTACGGGAAAAATTGCATGATCTTTCCTCTCAATTTCTCTCCAAATCCGCACAATATTTTTCGAAAATTATTAAACAAAAATCATAATACTTTGTTCGAGCTTTAAATCGATATAAGGATCATCATTTCTAGTACCGTGTTTTAGGAGAATTTTAGGGCTTAACCTCTATCGTTCGAACGGGATTATAGGGGCCTACGGGTGTGCGAGGTGGCCAAAATTCATGGTGTTGGAGGGCAACAGTTGCGGCTTCATAGAGGTGGGTGGCGATGGTGTCCAGTGTGAGTGTGGAGGGCGCGGCGGTTGAGGGTTGAGATTGACAATTGGGTTTTGAGCGTTCCAGTATTTCAATGAAGAAGGGGAGATTAGGATTAAATTAGTTAATCTAATTTTTAATTAATTAATTTAATTATAAATTTGAATTGTTCAACGTATTAATGACCATATCTCTCTCAGACAAGGTCAAAATCCGATGATTCAAAATGCATTGGACTTGTCTCGACGAGCTCTACAACACACTGACCAGAATAAAAAAGAAGCAAATCAGAATTTGAAGCGAATTTAATTTCAAATAGAACTGAAATTCAAAAATATAAACTGTCAGAGTGGAAATTAATGTGAGAACTCTCTCTCACTCAATTTATTTTACAGTTATTATATAATAGGTTGCAGACAGAGCTTAGTAGGTCCGGACACTATTTTTTTGCACAAAGCAGTTGATTGTTTAGATTGTTATTGTTTGATATTGTTGTACATAAAAATTATTTATAGAAATTGTATATAAAAATTATCATGAAAATAAAATAAAATAAATATTCATTTACAAATAGGACGGCTTGTTTATGTATACTTATTTATCTGATATCGATTGGGATGATAAATTTTACACTTCGTCCAACTGCACAAATAATAATCAGTATTTGTTGTTTGAAAACCCCATATGGGTATTGGGATGATGTTTGACTACACTGATCCCAATAATTAGTGGTATGTCAATCGATGGGTTGACAGACTATATAAGCGTTATTTATTTATTTTAATGCTTATACAGTTGTAAAATGCACCCTGGATGTTATATGAATTTTTAATGATTGTTTATCATTATTGTTGTATACACGTGATGTTGAAATCCAAATAACCATAATTATATGGTAATTGATTGAGTATGATTCCAGTTAAGAAATAACGAATATTGTAAAATAATATTCAGTAAATATTGAAATGTGAAGCCGTGTTAAGTAGTTAAATGCCATTTTAACACGAACGGGATTTCCTGTCAATTTTATTCATTTTATAATAAATATCGAAAAGTGAATTCAAAATCTGATATTTTGAAAATATCATCATTTTAATATTATAATGATACGGAATATTCAATTTTGATTCAAATTTGAAATATGAAATTGAAATCATTATAAAACGAATTTATAAAGGACTATCCAATTTTGATTTAAATTTGAAAATGAAATTGAAATCGTTTTAAAATGAATTTATAATGGAATATTCAATTTTGATTTAAATTTGAAAATGAAATTGAAATCGTTTTAAAATGAATTTAAAATGAATTTTAAAAAGGAATATTCAATTTTAATTTAAAATTGAATTGGAAGTGGAAATCGTTTTTAAAACAAATTTAAAATGATTTATAAAATACATTTTAAATGGAAATCGATGAAATATATATAGTATATTATATATATATTAAATGGCCTGAATAGAACGCGCTGCGCAGTGACCATTCGCGAATTTCGACCATTAACTTCAAATTGATGTTACGGGAGATCCGACCGTCGGATTTTCCTAAAACTGGAACCGTTGGGTTCCAATAAAAAAGAGCTTTCCAATGAATACAAGAGATTTGAAATCTAATGGTTGGTTTTTAAGATATGTCCAAATCAGTTTTGGAAAAGGTCACTGTAAATGCAGTTCGGTGGTCGATATTGCAAACCGACTATAAGAACCTTAATAAAATTATTAAAAATATGTAAAAATTATGTAAAATCATAATAAATGATTTGAAAGGATTTTGAATGAAAAATTCCATATTTGAAAAGATAAAAATATTTTTTTATCGAAATGAACTAGTTAATAACTAGAATAATAATCCAATTATTTTTAGAAACAAATAAATTGGAATTGAAAATGGATTTAAAATAACCAGAAATTTCCAAAGAATAAATGGGAATGGATTTGAGTGGAAATAATCTTTAGAATATTTCAATATTGGATTCCGTGATTATACAGATATTGTTGAGGAATTTGGAATATATATATCGTTATTCCCAATACGATATTGGTTGGTTTCAGACATTGATATTGAATATAAGCCAATATAATTTATATTCAAAGCCTTGTATTTGATATCAAATTGGATTTTGGGTTTGTCGTGAACGATGTCTTTAATAACACTGTTCTTAAACCCAGTTGAGAAAAGAATAAATTTTAAATTAAGATTTAGGAAATTTTACCAATTAATTAACATTTAATTGGATTTTGGGTTTGTCGTGAACGGTATCTTCATTAACACTGTTCTTAAACCCAGTTGAGAAAAGAATAAATCTTTAAATTAAAATATAGTGAAGTTTTCCAATTAAATAATATTTAATTGGAATTGAATAAAAGAATTGGATTTATGGGTTTATCGTGAATGGTGTTTTAGATAACACTTGTTCTTTAACCCAATTAATAGTGAAGAATATGGTTTGGAATTTATGATCTTTTAATTAAGATTAATGGAATTTTCCAAAGTACAGTGTAGATTGTCGATGTGACATGTTTGTGTTTCCAAAGTTAAATAATCATTAATAATGATTTTTGGAAAGATTAAAACTAAGCGGAGTTTTAACGAATCTTTAATTAGATTGAAGTGTGAATGTGATAATTTAAATTATAAAATTTGGGAAATAATCGAGAATGGAGTATCACCAGTTTTGCTCAAAGCGATAGTTAAATCTTTAATTAGATTTGAATGTGAAATGATAATTAATTTTTACCGATAACACCGTGGTGTAAGATACGGAGTATTAGCAGTTTTGCTCCATGGTATAAATAGGTTGGGATTGGGAAATAAAATAAATGATTAATTCAGTAAGGTGCGCTAATCCCGACTAGTTTGGAAAACCTTAATTTGGTTTAAATTGTGAAAAGAATATGAATAAAAGAATATTCTGCACTGGAATGAGGCGTATGATGTGTTGTTATAGCACTTGATTATGTGATACGCGAGTTATTCGGAAAGACCAGGTTTAACCCATTCAGAATAATTGATACAACAAAAAGTCGAAGAGATTGAAGATGGTACAAGACCGTCGATCTTCACATCGAATGGATGGGTTGCTACTGATGCCCATGATTGGAGTAGCTACCTTGAAGGAGCAACAGTGGTAGCCATCCAGATGTATTTGTTGATTTTTCGGGTATGCGAGGGCCTTTCTCCTGTATTAGACATACGGGATGAGGAATAAGGTGCCTTCGGTTTCGTTCAGACCCAGAACGGACTTGCAAATAGATGGTATGTCTGACGTTGTATTCCTTTGTACTGTATTCATTGATCTCTGCTAAATATATATCTGTTTGGTGGTGGAGAGTTTATTCTCTTGCTTAACACCCTTCTTTGAGACGTACAAGCTCAGAGGTTATATATCGGTAGAAATCAGTGGTACGGTATGGATTGACAGTGTTGCATGCTGAGTTGCAGTGATCCAAGCTTTTGTTGAAAATCAGAGCTTGGTGGATGATGACCAAAGCAAATCTTTAATTAGCGCAACTTTGTGTAGTGTTAATTCGCGAGCCTCACACATCGGTATGATAGTGAACTGATGGTTAGATCAATATACTTTATATATGAGGATGGACTCGGTCGACCGAGATGAGCTGAGTGTGGTCGCTCAACGCTCAGAGGGATAGGGCACACCTCCCGATTTCTAGAGGGATAGAGCAAGCGGTGTTTTCTCTCGTCGGGACGTAAGCCGAAGTGATAGTTTATTTCCCAAAAGTGTGGATGTGCATTACGGTGTTTTCTCTAGCTAAGACATAAGCCGTTGTGTGTTGCACTATGCGATAGATCTTTCAAATCTGGAGCCATCAATATGGAAATCAAAACTTCCAATACGACATTTTGCTATTTTAGTTGTAAACCTATATATGGTGACATAGTGGGATGGGGCGCTCATCCCGTCTATGATTAATACATTTGTATTTGAAGTTGATTTCTTCACTTATAGTAATAATAAAAGATTTGTTTTAAAAATGTACCAAGCATATTTGGCTATTATAAGGTAAAATTCTATTCTCCGGCTTGCGTTGCATTGTGTGATGTAACCTAAGTCTTATAATAGCTTCATTTTTCTTTAATTAGTATTGCGCTATTTGTTTTAGGCACTGGTATTCTTAGGGGTAAACCCATTCCGTGTTATACGGCGTGGTCCCTTGATTCACCTTATTTTAAAGTAAAGTTTTAATAACTGTTTTAGTTCTCACACCAGTCTCATGACTGACCTGGAGTTTATTGTTTAACCTAAACTATGGGTGCCCTTATTTTCCACACGAGCAGCTAGTAGTTTTAGTTTTCTATGATTGTTTCTTTTCCCAGGATCCTGGATTACAGCTGGAGGTATATTCGGAAACCTTTGTATCCGTGTATTTCATTCAGTTATGCTAATTATTGTATTTTCCGCTATGCATTGCATTTATACATTTTATTTCCGCTACTATGTATTTTAAATATCTGATTTTTTTCTGTGTAATATTTATTCATACTCTGATATATTCTTGTACTCTGATGTAATTGTTGTAATAAGCAATGAAATGTTCTTATGTTTGTATTTTAATTTGTCATGTTCTCAATTCAATCTGGTCTTTTCCATAAGGGTGAGTTAGGGTCGTCTCAACGTGGTATCAGAGCTTTGGTTTACAGAGCTCGAGAATAAGGCACATTAGAACTGAACGAAAGAATTCATCAGAGATTGGATTAGTATTATCCAATGAGAATGACTCGTTAGAGATAGGATCGGTAGTATCCTAGAACAAGTGTGAAGAGTGCTATTTTTAAAATAAAAACGAAAACAAATTTTCTTTTGAAAATTTAAACCTTATTATTCGTATTTGAATATTTATTTTACGTTGAAATTGGACTATTGAGTATAGGAGATTTTTAATATACGTCTGATCCATGTGTATTTGAAATCGCAAATATACTGGATGGATATAAAATCACACTCTAGTCACCCGGAGATCATCCTGGTAATTGTTATCACATTACCAGTGCTTATGTTCGAGTTTCAAAAGTGGGGTATCTATATATTTCCAATCGATTGGTGTGAAAACCAAAACTTAGCTAGTATTTACTGTTTGTGGCTTGACACTAGAAATATGACTTTGGAATATATATATATATATATATACAAAAGTTATATGTTTTGGAAATTTAATTCACTAATTGATTACTGGTTGTGTTGTTTGATTATTAGTCGAACTAATAAAAATATTGGAATGATAGTTAATTTAACCAATATGATAATGAAAGGTGAAATTAGCCAAATCGAATCAAATATTGAACTGGATTGAAAATTTGTTGGAATTGCATATATGTACGTGTGTATATAATGAACAGGTCATAGCATGGAACCTAAGAAGAGGAATAAAATTGTATGCCCGATAAATAGGTACACGTTTACTGTATTTATTGGGGTTTTGATGATTTTATGAGCCGATTGGCTTTTTCTTTTTCTTTTGGATTGATGAGGGCTCTATGAGGGAAGTTGAAAAATGAAAGGCAGAATGAAAGTTGAGTTGGTTAGTTAAAAACTTTTAGCTTCGTTCCTTTTCGAGGACGAAAAGATTTTAAGTGGGGGAGATTGTAGCAACCCGGATTTTCAGAACTAATTAAAATTTTCTATTTTAGCAATTTTAAAGAATTTTGAATATTTAAAATGAGTTATTTTAAATAATAACGACTAAAAATTTATTTTAAATCAAAGTTAGAATATATATATTTATTTTAATTAAAACGAGCCTGAAATGGCGTGGTAGTTTGAAAATTCGATTTTTAATTTCAAATGAATGTACATGATTCAAAATAAATCGAATTTCCGTAAAATAGAAATATTTGAATCTGTTTAATTATATCTTTCTAACAAATGTAAGAAACTCAGATTTCATAATATAAATTGAAAGTTATGTCCAGTTTAAAATTTGAAATAGTCGCTATGGAATTTATATATATTTTAATATAATATATAGCCCTTAAAAATAGCCATTTTGCAAACGACCTCCGTTTTCGACTAAACCACTTTTGTTGGATCCGGAATGCCAAATTATTGCTAGATTCCAAATTTTTGGAACTAATATGTGAGTGTGGTGAATTTAAACGTGTTTTGACAGTTTTAGTTTGAATTGGATCGACCAAAAAATGACCATTTTTCAAACGGTCTCCAAATTCTACGAAATTAGTTTTGTTACAACCACATGATTAAAACATAGAAAGATTTATTTTTCGGGGATTTTTGGAGTCAGTATGTGGCCCCGGTAAATTAAAATGTACGTTTAAATTTAATATATATTGATTTATATTATAATTTAAAGAAAAACTGATAAAAACAATAGAATTGGCTTGTGAAACATATCACATTGTGTCCAGAATAAGGGATTTTAGCTAGGGGCGACAGTCGTTGGGTTTGATTTGGAGTTCGAAACGATAAATGAATAATTTGTGAATTAAATAAAATATAAATATATGTATGTATTCTTGGCCCCAAACCCTATCCCAAAATCTCAAAGCCTCCGCCAGCTCCAATTGACAGCCAAAATCGCACGATCCTTCCTCCCAATTTCTCTCCAAATTCACCCAATATTTTTTGAAAATTATTAAACAAAAATCATTGTACTTTCTTTGAGCTTTAAATCCATATAAGGATCATCATTTCTAGTACCGTGTTTTAAGAGAATTTTGGGGCTAAACCACTATCATTCGAACGGGATTATAGGGGTCCATGGGTGTGCGAGGTGGCCAGAATTCATGGCGTTGGAGGGCAACCGTGGAGGCTTCATTGTGGTGGGTGGCGATGGTGTCCAGGGCGAGTATGGAGGGCGCGGCGGTTGAGGGTTGAGATCGACAATTGGGTTTTGAGCATTCCAGTATTTCTACGAAGAAGGAGGGATTAGAATTAAATTAGTTAAGTTAATTTTTAATTAATTAATTTAATTATAAATTTAAATTGTTCAACGTATTTATGACCATATCTCTCTCATACGAGGTCCAAATCTAACGATTCAAAATGCGTTGGACTCGTCTCGATGAGCTCTACAACACAGAACTGACCAGCATCAAAGGAACAAATCAGAATTTGAAGCAAGTTTAAATTCAAATAGAACTGAGATTCAGAAATATAAACTAGCGGAGTGGAAATGAATGTGAGATCAATCTCTCACTCAATTAATTTTATAGTTATTATATAATAGGTTGTAGACGGAGCTTAGTAGCTCCCGGCACTATTTTTTGTACAAACCAGTTGATTGTTTGTTTGGATTGTGATTTGGATTGTTATTGTTGTACATAAAAATTATTTGTATAAAATGTATATAAAAATTATCATGAAAATAAAATAAAATAAATATTCATTTACAAATCGGATGACTTGTTTACGTACACTTATTTATCTGATGTTGATTAGGATGATAAATTTTACACATTGCCCAACTGCACAAATAATAATCAGTATTTGTTGTTTGAAAACTCCACATGAGTATTTGGAGGAGATTTGACATACACTGATCCTAATAATTAGTGGTATGTCAATCGATGGGTTGACATACCATATAAGCGTTATTTATTTATTTTAATGCTTATATAGTTGTAAAATGCACTTTGGATGTTGTATGAATTTTTAATGATTGTTTATCATTATTGTTGTATAAATGTGGTGTTGAAATCCATATAACTGAAATTATATGGTAATTGATTGATTCAGATTCCAGTTCAGAAATAATGAATATTTAAACTAATATTCAGTAAATATTGAAATGTGAAGCCGTGTTAAGTAGTTAAACGCCATTTTAACACGAACCGGATTTCCTATCGATTTTATTCATTTTATAATGAATACTGAAAAGTGAATTCAAAATCTGATATTTTGAAAATATTATCATTTTAATATTATAATGATATGGAATACTAAATTTTGATTCAAATTTGAAATATGAAATTGAAATCATTTTAGAATGAATTTAAAACGAATTTTAAAGGAATATACAATTTTGATTTAAATTTGAAAATGAAAATGAAATTGTTTTAAAATGAATTTATAATGGAATATTCAATTTTGATTTAAACTTGGAAATGAAATTGAAATCGTTTTAAAATGAATTTAAAACGAATGTATAAAGGAATATTCAATTTTGATTTAAAATTGAATTGGAAATCGTTTTTAAAACGAATTTAAAACGATTTATAAAATACGTTTTAAATGGAAATCGAGGAAATATATATATATATATTGTATATATTAAATGGCCTGAATAGAACGCGCCGCGCAGCGACAGTTTGCAAATTTCGACCATTAACTTCAAATTGATGTTACGGGAGGTCCGACCGTCATTCTCCTAAAATCAGAACCGTTGGGTTCGAATCGAAAAGAGCTTTCTAATGAATACAAGAGATTTGAAACCTATCAGTTGGATTTTAATGTATCTCTAAATCAATTTTGGAAAAGGTTGCCGTAAATGCAGTTCGGTGGCCGATATTGCAAACCGACTGTTCGGACCTTAATAAAATTATTAAAAATATGTAAAATCATAATAAATGATTTAGAAAGATTTTGGATGAAAAATTCCATATTTGAAAAGATAAAAATATATTTCTTATCAAAATGAACTAGTTAATAACTAGAATAATAATCCAATTATTTTTAAAAATAAATAAATTGGATTTGAAAATGGTTTTAAAATAATCAGAATTTTCCAAAGAATAATTTGGAATGGATTTGAGTGGAAATAATCTTTAGAATATTTCAATATTGAATTCGGTGATTATATGATATTGTTGAGGAATTTGGAATATATATATATATATATATATATATATATATATATATATTGTTATTCCCAATAAGATAGTGGTTGGTTTCAGAAATTGATATTGAATATAAGCCGATATAATTTCTATTTAGAGCCTTGTAGTTGATATCAAATTGGATTTTGGGTTTGTCGTGAACAGTGTATTTAATAACACCGTTCTTAAACCTAGTTGAGAAAAGAATAAATCTTTTAATTAAGATTTAGGAAATTTTATCAATAATTAATATTTAATTGGACTGAAATTGGATTTTGGCTTTGCCGTGAATGGTGTCTTCATTAACATTGTTCTTAAACCCAGTTGAGAAAGAATAAAATTTTAAATTAAGATTTAGTGAAGTTTTGCTAATTAATTAATATTTAATTGGAATTGAATAAAAGAATTGGATTTTTGGGTTTATCGTGAACGGTGTTTTAAATAACACTTGTTCTTTAACCCAATTAATAGTGAAGAATATGATTTGGAATGTATAATCTTTTAATTAAGATTAATGGAATTTTCCAAAGTAAGGATTTCCAATTTAATATATTAAATTGGAATTGAATGGAATTCGATTTAGTAATAATCGAGATGAGCTTCTATGAAGGAAGACTATTAATATATATATGGAATTTAAAAGGCTTTGTCGTTATTCCATTTATATTGTCAGTCGAATACGGAAATTGATATTGATTATATATTGATCTATTATCCATGAATATTCTACGATTAATGGAATGTGATTTTGGGTTTATCGTGAACTGTGTTTTAAATGACATTGATTCTTTAACCCAGTTAAAGATTGGATTACATGTCTAACATTGTATTTCGAACTGTATTGTTGATCTCGGCTAAATATACATCTATTTGGTGGTGGAGAATTTATTCTCTTGCTTAACACCCTTCTCTGAGACGTACAAACTCAAAGGTTATATATTGGCACAAATCAGTGGTATGGTGTAGGTTGTCGATGTGACATGTTTGTGTTTCCAAATATAAATAATCATTAATAATGATTTTCACGAAGATTAAAACTGAGCGGAGTTTTAATGAATCTTTAATTAGATTGAAGCGTTAACGTGGTAATTTAAATTGTCAAATTTGGGAAATGGTCGAGAATGGAGTATCACCAGTTTTTCTCCAAGCAATAGTTAGATCTTTAATTAGATTTGAACATGAAATGGTAATTAACTTTTACCTATAACACCGTGGTGTTAGATATGGAGTATTACCAGTTTTGCTCCATGGGATGAATAGGTTGGGATTGGGAAATAAAACAAATGATTACTTCGGCAAGGTGCGCTAATCCCGACTAGTATGGAAAAACTTAATTTGGTTTTCAACAGAAGCCTTGATTATTTGCCACTTAGGCATGCCACACAGGCAATTCATGGCATGCGATTGGTATCTATCGATATATAACCTCTAAGCTCGTACGTCTCAGAGAAGGGCGTTAAGCAAGAGAATAAATTCTCCGCCGCCAAACAGATATATATTTAATAGAAATCAATCACAAATAATAAAATCCAATGCCAGACACACAGTCCATTTACAAGTTCGTTCTGGGTCTGAACGAAACCTGAGGAACCTTATTCCTTGCATATCCATCGATCTCCAAGTACGTCTAGACGATCACCAACTGATTCCCTCCCCTTGGGTGTACAGCCCAATCAAGATCATCTATAATCATCCAAACGATGTGAAGACCTCCGGTCTTCAACCACCGTCTTCATCTTCGACTTATCGTCGGATCGGTTATTCAGAATGGGTATAAACCCGGCCTTTCCGAATAACTCGCGTATATAATAAACAAGTGTCACACAGACACAACATACGCCTCATTCCAATTCATAATAATCTTTTATTCAAATATTCACATTCTTAGGGAAAGGTTCCCATTAATTTTATCAAAGATAAATTCTTCTAAATTTATTTTTAATCTTCCCTTGGATATCATTTCAAACCATATTATGGTTTTCCAAACTAGTCGGGATTAGCGAACCACACCGAAGTAATCATTTATTTTATTTCCCAATCCCAACCTATTCATCCCATGGAGCAAAACTGGTAATACTCCATATCTAACACCACGGTGTTATCAGTAAATATTAATTACCATTTCATGTTCAAATCTAATTAAAGATTTAACTATCGCTTTGGAGCAAAACTGGTGATACTCCATTCTCGATCACTTTAATCTATTAAAGATTCATTAAAACTCCACTTAGTTTTTATCTTCCCAAAAATCAATATCATGTCTTTAACTGGGTTAAAGAACCATTGTCATCTAAAACATGACTCACGATAAACCCAAAATCATATTCTATTGTTAATCGGGTTAAAGAACAGGTGTTATTCAAAACACCGCTCACGATAAACCCCAAAAACCAATTTAAATTCAATTCAAATTAAATACTAGTTAACTAGACAATTTCACTAAATCTTAATTAAACGATTTATTCTTTTCTACACTGGGTCCAAGAACAGTGTTATTTAAGACACCATTCACGATAAACACAAAATCTCATTTGATATTAAATATAAGGCTCTGAATAGAAAATATATCGGCTTATATTCAATATCAAATTCGGAAACCAACAAATATCGTATTGGAAATAACGATATAAATATATCTTTCAAATTTCCACAACCACATCTGTATAATCACGAAATCCAACATCGAAATATTACGAAGATAATTTCGATTCAAATCCATTGCAATTCATATATTGGAAATTTCTGGTTATTTTAAAACCATTTCAAAACAAGTTCATTTCGATAAAAATCTATTTTTATCTTTTCGAATATGGGATTTTTCATCCCAATTCTTTCCAATTCATATAATATGATTTTACACAAATTATTAATATTTTTAATAATTTTATCAAGGCCCGTACAGTCGATTTCCAATAACGGTCGTCGAACTGCACTTATAGCGACCATTTCCAAATTTGATTTGGACATAATTACAAATCCAACTGTTAGATTTCAAATTTCTAATATTCATTGAAAGCTCTTTTCGATACGAATCCAATGGTTCTGGCTTCAGGAGAATCCGACGGTCGAATCTCCCGCAACGTCAATTTGAAGTCAATGGTCGAAATTCGCGAACTGTCGCGTTGCGTTCTATTTAGGCCATTTAATATATAATATATATATACATATATATATATATATATATATATTATATATACTTTGTCGATTTCAATTCAAAACGTATTTTATAAATCGTTTTAAAAATGATTTCAAAACAATTTCAACTTCATATTCAATTTTAAATCAAAATTGAATATTCCATATCATTAATATATAAATGATAATATTTTCAAAATATTAGATTTTGAAATCACTTCCTTTTCTATATTCATTATAAAAACGAATATAATCAATATAAATATCGTTCGCGTCAAAATGGCGCCAATCTAATCAACATGTCTTTATATATTTCAATAACTTCGTTATCCTATTCAACAAATGAATATTTTCTTCAACGCATGAATATATACTTCATTCAACACATGAATATTTATTATTTCTTACTTACAATAAAAATGTGAATTTTATTGTATAAAATATTTCGTTCAACACATGAATAGTTTCAACACATGAATATTCTCAACACATGAGTATCGTCAACAAATGACTATTTATTCTATTTAATATATTTTATAAAATTATGATTTTTATCGTTTAATTCTTAATCAGGCTCCAACCGTAAATTAGTAAGAGAACGATTCCCTTAGTATTAACCCCGAAGGCCGAAACCAACATCAGATCAATACCCAGGAAACCACTCATCTTAACTAGTTTCCAGCTAGTTTCTAATTTTATATATGATAAAGATGTAAATTTTATTGTTAATATATTTCTTTCAACATATGATAAGTTTCAACACATGAATATTCTCAACAGATGAGTATCGTCAACACATGACTATTTATTCTATTCAACACATGAATTTTTATTTTATAATATTCTTTATTTTCCCAATTGGAATGAGGCCCAATCAATTACCATATAATGTTAATTATATGGATTCCATACAACACATGTATATAATAGCAATGATAAATAATCAACCATCATCCAAAGTGCACCACACAACTGCATAAGCATTAAATATAAATAATTAACGCTTACACAGTCTGTCAACCTATCGATTGACATACAACTAAACAATTGGGATTAGTGTACGCCAAATATCATCCCAACACCCGTGTGGGGTTTCAAATCAACAAACACATATTTTTATTTGTGCAGTTGGGTGATGTGTATAATTTATCGTTCCAATCAATATCCTTCAAATGGGTGTACATAAACAAATCGTTCGATTTGAAAATGGATATTTATTTACATTCACGTTAAATTTATATTTTTAACGATAAATAATTTATTTCAACACATGAATATATATTTTCATTCATTCCACATCGTTCTCACCGACTAGCTAAACCAAACGCCACGACTCTTCATATGTAGAAATCTTCGCCGTGCTCGCCTTTTGTCAATTTCGTTGTCCGTAGCCACTACATATATAAAATTCACAATTTTATATTGTTGCTATGTTTATAAAAATCACATTTTTATAATCACTCTATATGGATAAAAATTCTATTTTTATACCACTACTATATAGATAAAAATTCTATTTTCACATAGTTAAAAATCGTATTTTTTTATTTAAATAAAAAATCCTAGCTTTATATATGTATATATAAAAGATTACATCTTTAAATCATAAATGAAAAAGATTACATTTTTATAGCACTACATACATAATAAAGATTATATTTTTATAATTCAGTTTTTATACTAAATAGTAATTATAAAAACTCACCTTTATATGTATATACATAAATCTTATCCCTATCATGATGTTCATCGAATAAAAATCCTATTTTTATTATTAAAATTCATCAAAACTTACATTTTTCGGTTGGAAAAGGGAGAAGGAGGGGCTGAGGAGGTGCTGGAGCTCACATGAGGTCGGGGGCGTCTACCATGGTGGCGGACGGTGGCGCCAGAGGCTCTGGCGGCTAGGGCTACGGATGGGAGGGGTTTTGGGGACCTCGGATCGACCGGAGAGGGAAGGGGAAGGCGGATCAAGGAGGTGGCCTCGGTGACGGGGAGGGTGGCGGCGCGGTCATCCATGGCGGGGGGAGGGGGTGGAGCGACGACTCCTCCTCCTCTTTTTTTTATTTTGAAATTCCAGTTGACTTCTGAAAGGAAGAAAAAGGGTGGTGATATAGGAAAAAATACATATTTTATTGTTATTTGATTTCAAAAAGTTACTTTTAATTTCGATCTCCAAACGAGACCCACCGCCTGTCGTCCCTAGCTAATTACCCTCATTCCAAATGCAATGGGATATGTATCGTAAGCTGATTCGATCCTTTCGATCAGTTTTCGTCAAAATCAGAATATAAATCAATGTATATTGAATTTAATGCACATTTCAATCTACCGGGGCTAC
Source organism: Allium sativum (assembly GCA_030737875.1). Classification (NCBI taxonomy): domain Eukaryota; kingdom Viridiplantae; phylum Streptophyta; class Magnoliopsida; order Asparagales; family Amaryllidaceae; genus Allium; species Allium sativum. The sequence continues at coordinate 616,258,173 of CM060926.1, forward strand.
ATACTAATTCTAAAAATTACAGAAAAATACTTCTAGCTGTGTATTGATGATACGGTCCTAACAAAACTAATTTTGTCAAATTTTGAGACCGTTTGAAAAATGGCCATTTTCCAGTCGATTAAAATCAATTGAAACTGGCCAAATGCGTTTTCCTTTACCACGCTCACATATTGATTTGAAAAATTACGAATTTTGAAACCTAGCAATAACTTGACATCACGGATCCAACAAAAGTGGTTTCGTCGAAAACCGAGGTCGTTTGCAAAATTTCCATTTTTAAGGGCCAGAATTCCATAGCGACTATTCTAAATCTTCAACTGGCCATAACTTTTTATTCCCGCTATGAAATTTTGATTTTTCGGATTCGTTGGAAAGATATTCTCAAATAGATTCTAATATTTTTGGTTTCGCTAAAATACGGTTTATTTTGAATCCTGTACATTCATTTGAACTTTGAAATCGAAATTTGAAACTACCACGCCATTTTTAATTCCTTTTATAATATAAAATAAATATTTATATTCTAACGACGATCTATATAAATATATACATTCTAATTCTATTCAAAATAAATTTCTCATCATTATTATTTAAAATAAATCATTTTAAATAATCAACATTCGCTAAAATTGCCAAAATAATTTTTTTTAAATCGGCTCATATTTTCCGGGTTGTTACACGACACCCCCTTGAGAGGTCGACACCCCTGAGCGGGATTTTTGCCGCTCTCCAAAATTTTGATTTTTGAACTGATTTTTGAATTTCTGGATTAATTAATTATATATATATATAATTCTCTTGCGTGTATACAAACTTCAAACCTTCATAACTTCTTTATACGGTGTCCGTTTTACGCAAACCAGGTGTCTATTTTGACCAGAATTCCGAGACGAACGCAATATCGCAGTCCGTTTCCATTATTACTGAATATTAAATTAATTATTCTTTAATTTGTCATTTTTAGTGTTGTTAAAATTATGGGATGTTATAGTCTCGGGTCGACCCCCATAGGGTCGATTCCCTCCTTTTTCCCCGCTTCACTATTTTGAATTTTTTGAATATTCTGACTTCGTTTGTATATATATAGTTCTCTTATACGTATACAAACTTCTAAGCTTAATAACTTTCTCATACCATGTCCATTTTACGCAAACTCAGAGTCTTTCTTAAGAAGAATTCCAAGACAAATGCAATGGTACAATCTGTTTTGCTTAATTCCTAATATTAAGTATTATTTATTTTATCGTTACTGTGTTCTTTAAAAATTACGAGGAGTTACAAGTTTCTAACATCATGATCATCCATAGCATGACTTAAAAGAACAATCAACAGCTTCATTCAAAAGTCGAGAACCATAACCAACGTTTGATGGTTCGGTATTAACCACTCTCAATGGATTAGTACCAGTCCCCAAAACATTGACCGACATTGATTTTAAGCCTTTTCATTGGGTTTTTCGCCTTTTTTAACCATTTTCTTGGACTATGCCATTGATGGTCTACCGCAACATTAGAGAAGTGATGCAAGAAGTACCAAAAAATGATATGTAGCAACACTTTCTCGGTGTTGCATTTTGTCGCGTTGCCCTAAAGTCAAAGGGAACATCTTTGCGACCCTAGAGTCAAAGGCACATCAGTATAATTGTTGCCACAAGTACCGAATTTACAAAAAAGTGTGCCCCGTAATATAGGCTCTAACATTTGGGGCCCACATCGTGGGGCCCACTAAAATCTGTAGCCCACCTTTAGAGAATCCTGTTGTGGGGGCTATATTCATTAATTTATGGTAACACTTTTACCATCCATTGGCAACACTTTGCTAGTTTATTGCAACATTTAACATCACACACTGCAACATTTACTATCACATACTACAACATTTTGTTGAATATAACGATATTTATTGAATAATGTACTTCTGACACAATTGGATATTCAAACAAAATATTTTAATCAAATAAATATTTCATTTCAACATTTCAAATAGTACAAATATTCAGAATCCACTATTGTACATTTGTTAGTATATTACACAATCGTTCATATCTTCTTACATTCCTCACTACACTGTCACTCGATTCACTCATACACATACTCACTGACACTCTCTGACACACACAGTTGTAACAACCCGAATTCCGACATACTGATTTTTTTTTTCAAAATTCCAATCTATCGAACATCGAATTGGTTTGCTCTGGTATACTGCAGAAAAGACAGAGACATAAAACATGTCAGAGCTCAGAAAATATCTTACAGTGGAATGGATAAAATATAATATAGTCAAAATATAGACTTACCGTATTTATAATACTGCCTAATCAGTAACCAAGGCTATCATGTCTCTGCCACAAACCTAACCTGCTAGTATGTTATGAGGAGGAGGTCAGAACACAAGTTCTGGTGACTGTATTTAAATTATACACTTTGGATAACACTACATATACTGTTCAGTCATATTTTCTTATTTACTAGGTTTCTTGGGTTAACAATACTCAAGGCTTACACACACGTTGTACCCATTTACTTCCCAGTAGATTAACCTAATACAGTATATATATGTAGCTACCCCCAATATTAAGGTACACCCTATGGTACCCCACATGCACGGTCTCCACCGTAACACCATAGAAATATACGCAGTCCCTCATCCTACGCCGTAGTGACATAGGGATAACAATATTTCATTACGCATATATCTGTCATTACTATGCTACGCAACGTACGGACTGCCACCTTGTTCGAAACAGAATTCATAACGGAATAATGCCCTCAAGTCTACGATACGCCACCCAGAGCCGTCATGCATGTATCTAGACTGTCCACCATACATATCTTCAATTGTAGCTTGATTCCTCAACCGCACGTCCTCTAATGTGCACCGAGTTCCATGGCAGGGCGATGCAAGAAACAAGAAACTCGGTCGGGAGCTTTTCCATATCTGTACAAGCCTGCCTTTAAGAGCCTCATAATACAGATATTCCTAGGGTCTGTTTTTCATGGTGGATATGGCCCTACCTCAGCCCCTCCCTCAACTAGTAAAGATTACAAGAGATAAATGAATGCCCCTAATAACAAACAATCTAAACATCCATTTGGCGTCTTCCCTCAACCACCCGTACCCCGATAGTAAAAGCTGAAATGGTCTGTTGGTTTTAGCTCTAGTGTTTTCGCATCTCGCTAGCTGCCGATGAAGGGTATCCAATGATCTACTCTCCTTATTGATCGTGACCCTTCTCCTCCACGTTGAGGCAACCACCAAAAAACCCTTATGTCATCGCGTCACAGCATTCTAACTACAAAGCTACATTTGCAGTCAATGCTCACCCACCTAGTAGTTATGCACAGACCCAACCTCTGCGAGCACAGCCTAAACATCTGTCACTGCACAGAGGGCTACTAGGAGCACCCTACGTATCTCAGGAAGCCGCGTGCTTCCCCTTCCAGTCCTTCGGAGACAACAGAATACTCAGATGAACGTTTGCTCCCCTTGTGCCTTATAACACCATGATAATCTTCTACGTTGGGCTATTCATCCTCAAGCGTGTGGACTAGTCCAAGCGCCTTACTTTAATATGTTGTTAGACCCTATGTCTAATTATCCTTTTACGCGCTTGTCTTACCTCATCAGGTTCCATTTAACTTGGTTATTCTCATCCATATTGAATTTTCAATCAAATTACCAAGCTCCTCTTGCTTATTAATTTCATTTATATAACTTAACCCATTTAAGTTTATTAATAAGCCCACAACATGTCATTCTCTATATAGTGGCCCAAGGTTTGTGATCCATAACCCTTTATATATTTGTTTGATTTCAAGGTTACAATAACATGTTCTACTTAATACGTTATTAAGTATATATAAATTCACGTGTTTTCTAATTAACAAGTCACTTGCCATTTATGATTAAATATAACTTATTTCATTTCATAAGTTTTCCTCATTCTTTCTCATTTAATCATAAGTTCAATTTACACGGTCACTACAACATATCGTTGTTTACTTATTAAATTATTGTTCTTGACTAAAGTCCATTAATAGGTTTTTCTACCTATTTATTATAACTTACGTTATAATTTCCTCTTGTCCCTAGGACAAGTCTAAACATGTAGTTCCTATCAACGGGTTTCAGACTTCCAAGTTTACTGATTACTTAATTTATAATTAAGTACAACTTCTTATATTTCATATGTTTTCCCCCTTTTCTCAACTGGTTTCCGGCTTTCCCCATTTACTGATTACTTAATTTACAATTAAGTGTCCTTATCTCATTTCACCAGTTATCCAATTTCCTTATTAGTTTATTATAACCTAAGTTATAATCTTCACTTGTCCCTAGGACAAGTCTAACTATTATACAACATTTTCATTAATGTTATTTATTTATAATAGGTGATTATCATTCCCCTTTTAAACCATTTTCTTTTACTGTTGTATTCTAGTATTCTTCATTCACTGTTATATATGTTCCTTATTTTAATTAAGGAAAACAATTCATGCACCTTACCAGTTTGATAGAAGGAATCAGTTATTTATTTTCATAACATATTCCCATCCAAATCCATGGTAGCAAGTAATTTCTTTACTTTTCTTAATTCATTTACTGTAGCTTACTTGCAACCACGTTCTCAGGAATATGTCATTTAGGGAAATACATCACTTTTTGTTCGTATCATACTAACTCAGTTTATTACATCCTTTCCTTTCTTATTTTCAGAGTTAGACATTTAATTACTATTATTTCCATTTATTAATATCTGGTTATATACATATATATTTATATATATATACATACATATGCCTAGACCTCTCGCATTAAGCCTACACTTGTGGACGCTGGATATGCCAGGTGGCCCCGGGCAGACTTCTACCATAAGTTGACTTAACCTCGTGCCTTGGCACCATTTTTAGTTATACACTTAGACCTCTCACATTAGATTTACCACTTGTGAATGATGGATATGCCGGGCGGGTCCGGGCAGACTTCTATCACAAATGCAATCTAACTTCGTGTCTAAGAGCGTTATAGTGTCAAATTACCGTGAATTTAAGCATGTTCGTTCTTTAACAATTATTCCTATTTCATGAAAATTTTAGGCGTATTATCCTTTTTACTGTAATCTAGTTTACAGTAATCTAATTTACATGTCATCCAATTTTGCCTATGTTTTGTCTCTTGTTTTTTTCAACATATGTTTAACTCTATTTTGACATGTAAACATTCAATTAGGTAATTATTTCTATCCAACAAGTTTAACATGTTGTTAACTCAATAATATGCCCCAAGCGAATTGTTTAATTATAACAAAAGTAATCATTTCCCATAGTCTAACAAGTATATAACACATGTAATCGTCCCAATACTTTAACTGATTCAACGTATGAATTATTCATATTAACATCCCAACTTGTTATAACAATAATTTATAATTAATCTGGCAATTTCGTAATGTATAAAAAAGGGAATGCTAAATGATAATCATAATATTATCTAAAGACTACAACTTAAACCCACGCACCTTTCATGCTTTCCCCAAGTTTTGGATCTGATCCGTTATATCATCCATGGTTTTCATTTTCCCATTAATTTGATTTGAAACCTAATAACTGTGGATTGACTATTTTCATTAAAAGAGAAGGGAAAGAAATAGGAAGAATATGAATAGGTTAGATCTAGAAGTTTACCTTGCTTTCATGATTCAATAATCTTTTTATTAATGTTCATTATCTCTTCCAGATTTGGATTCATTATTTTCCTAGGCTAATATTTTAATTTTCAGAATAGATTTGAGAAGAGACAGAGAGAGTAATGGCAGAGCTCCAGCGTAGCCGCCGAATTATGAGGTTTCGGGATAGGTCTAAGGTCTTATTTATAGGTGAACGGAACAATCAGGACCCTCAGATTTGACCAAAAGCCATCAGAATCGTCCAGAAACTCAAAAACCCTATTCTGCCAAAATCTACCGTCGGGAGGTCGACTACCCCTAATGGGGTCGACCTTCCTTCATGTGAGTCGACCCCCCTTCATGTGGGTCGACCCCCTTGAAGGGATCGACCCCTATGGGTCCACGAGTCCAGAATTGCTCTGGGCAGTTCATGTTTTCTCGATAAACTTCTGCAGCCCATAACTTCTTCATACGATGTCCGTTTTCCGCAAACTCGGTCTCTATCTGAACATGAATTCCAAGACGAACGCAGCAGTACAATCCATTTTACCTAATTCTGAATATTTAATTAAGTTATTCTTATCTTATTATCTTAAGTTAAAAATGTGGGGTGTTACATTCTCCCACCCTTAGGAAATTTTGTGCCCGAAATTTGATAAGGGTAAAATCAATTAACCCCTCGCATAAAATACATCCATCATGTGTGCATCCAATTTTTGCAAACATCGTGCACTTGTGTAAACTGAAATACAACATAATAATGCATGTATGTCTAAGCGTTACCTCCTATGTGTATGCAAATTTCACAAAAAATCCTTTTAAAATATGATGCTCACATCCTAAATATACTGGCAGTTCTACATGAATGCAATATTTTGAAAATCAAAATGCTTATTCATCCAAATATTCCCACACTCTTACTGAGTAAGAGCGTAGTTCATCCAATTGTTGCATCCATAATCCTACCAACCAACATTAATTTTTGAATTTCAAAAAATCTAATTTTTTAAATTTGATTTCTTATGTTACAAAAAGGTGGAAAACGGAAAACTCTGCATCTTCCGTTTTTCTTTTTCAACCTCTTTCTAATTGTATTTGGATTTTATGTAACTATTTATAAAGATTCCCTATTTTTCTATCCAAGAACAGCCCACATAAGAAAATTTTCTTTGTTACTGATTTTCTTTTTCATCTTATCTTGGAAATTTTTATTCTTATCCATCTTTTCTCATAAATTATCATGTTTGTTGCTTTACTGAATTTTCTATTTCCTTTTTAGTTGTAACATTTCTCTTTTCTTAGCTTATTTAATTATCTAATCTTAGTTTAAATTTAAATAAGCCTTCTAGTCTTTCAACTAAAACAGGAGAACATACACCATACACAACTACTACTAAGGGCCAAGAATCTCGGCACTATGCCCCCCTTTGTCAGAAAAGTCCAAACCATGGGATCCATGACAAGTTCAGGTATTACCTTAACTTCCCAACAAGAACAATATAACGGAACGATCCCAAACGAAATGTAGTAATGAGTTTTATCCCTAACCTAAAAATTGGTAGTAGGGTCTAAACACTTACTTGCCCCTTTTCTATCTAGTAGTCGCCACTAGTCCTAGCTGTGTACCATCAATTATTCTAAGCAACACCCTAGGCTTTCAGTGCTTACGCATTCTATGGGAACTTACTATTGTCTAGGATAACTCTCGCTATTTACTTCATAGCCTCAAAACTTTTCCCGTCTTCCCTAGGCACTAATACTTACCTACTCCATACTTTATTTTTTTTAAACATGTTTTGACCTTTTTCATTTAAATTTCCTTCCAAAAATTAAAAAGTATCAAAACTTTATTTTCCTCATGGAAACATTCTTTTGCCAAACCATAAAAACATGTTGTCTTAAAAAAAATGTAAATCATCATTTTTTTTTCAAATCACAAAACTGGAGTAGATATAAACAACTATTTCCTCAATCGGGTTTATGACTTGTTCTTTCCTATAAGGTCGGTTTAGTCTCTTACTACAAGGTGCCAACATCTACTCTATTCTTATTTTCTACAACTTATTTTGTCCACCCAACAAAATTATCTTATTAAAATAATTTGTCAAAATGGGTAGTCATAAGAATAGAGATTTCAAATCTTTCTTAATTAAAAATTCTTGTATGAAATGTAATAAGAAAAACTAGCGAGCTATACATCCTTTATAATATACACCTTTTATTGAGAGAATTTTATCTTAGACAAAATTTTCCCAAGAAATCACTATTTACAAAATATACGCCATTTTACTTCAAAACCCAATATGTATACTTTATATATTTTAAACTTTAACTTTTAAGATTAAAACTTGAAAATACCATAAACCATTTTCCCAAAACTTTTATAATTACAAGTTCTTAAAATTTAACAATGGGGTTAGACTCAAGGCGGGTTTCCAATTTTCTAGGCTCTCCTAGACACTACCCAAGGTCAATTCTCTCAACTATATATATTCCAAATCCATTTTCCTTTTTTTAACCTTTTCCAATTTGTAAGGTTTTCAAGCCCACTAACCCAAAATACTAACCATATGGGATTCACTTTCCTTCCATAAAATTTACATTATACACTCTCCACCCCAAAATACCTAAGGGTCTCAGATTTCCTTATTCATTCCTTTAGTGTACAAAAAAAACATTCCATTTCTTACTATATTATACTCTTTCCATTTAGAGGGTTCCTCTATGGATCTAGGTATATATATAATATATTTATATTTTTTTAAAAAATACAAATACGTTCGCTCAATACTTATATAGGAATCCTAAACCTAAGCTCTAATGCCAGATGAAATAAACCCAATTCCAAAAGACCTGTTTTTTTTCAAAATTCCAATCTATCGAAACTCGGATTGGTTTGCTCTGGTATCCTGCAGAAAAGACAGAGACATAAAATATGTCAGAGCTCAGAAAATATCTCACAGCAGAATGGATAAAATATAATATAGTCAAAATTTAGCCTTACCATATTTATAACACCGCCTAATCAGTATCCAAAGCTATTATGTCTCTGCCACAAACCTAACCTACGAGTATGCTATGAGGAGGGGGTCAGAACACAAGTTTTGGCCACTGGATTTAAAGTATACACTTTGGATAACACTACATATACCGTTCAATCATATTTTCTTATTTATTATGTTTCTTGGGTTAACAACACTCGAGGCTTACACACACGTAATACCCATTTACTTCCCAGTTGATTAACTTAATACAATATATATGTAGCTACCCCCAATATTAAGGTACACCCCATGGTACCCATCTCGCATGATCTCCCCCGTAACACCATCGAAATATACGCAGTCCCTCATCCTACGCCGTAGTGATGTAGGGATAACAATATTACGTTTCGCATATATCTATCATTACTATGCTACGCAACATACGGACTGCCACCTTGTTTGAAAAAGAATTCATACCCGAGTAATGCCTCAAGTTTACGATACACCACCTAAAGCCGACATGCATGTATCTTGACTTCCCACCATACGTATCTTCAATTGTAGCTCGATATCTCAATCGCATATCCTCCAGTGTGCACCAAGTTCCATGGCAGGGCGATGCAAAAAACACGGAACTTGGTCGGTAGCTTTTCCATATCTGTACATGCCCGCCTTTAAGAGCCTCAAAATACAGATATTCCTAGGGTCTGCTTTTAATTGTGGCTATGGCCCCACCTCAGCCCCTCCCTCAACTAGTAAAAACTACAAGAGCTAAACGACTGCCCCTAATAACAAACAATCTAAACATCCATTTGGCGTCTTCCCTCAACCACCCGTACCCAGATAGTGAAAAGTGAAATGGTCTGTTGGTTTTAGCTCTAGTCTTTTCGCATCCCACTGGCTACAAATGATGGGTATCCGACGATATACTATTCTTATTGATCGTGACCCTTCGCCTCCCCGTTGAGGCAAACGCAGAATCACCCTAGTGTCACTGCGTCACAATATTCTTACTGCAAAGTTACATTTGCAGTTAATGCCCACCGACCTAATAGTTACGCACAGACCCAACCTCTGCGAGCACAGCCTGAACAACTGCACTGCACAGAGGGCTACTAGGCCCTACGTATCTCAGGAAGCCGCGTGCTTCCCTTTCAAGTCCTTCGGAGCTGACAGAATACTCAGATGAACGTATGCTCTCCTCGTGCCTTATAACATCACGATAATCTACCCCGTTGGGTTATTCATCCTCAAGCATGCGGACTGGTCCAAGCGCCTTACTTTAATTTGTTGTTAGACCCAATGTCTAATTATCCTTTTACGTGCTTGTCTTACCTCATCAGGTTTCCATTTAACTTGATCACTCTCACTCATATTGAATTCTTAATCAAATTACCAAGCTCCTCTTGCTTATTAATTTCATTTATATAACTTAACCCATTTAAGTTTATTAATAAGCCCACAACATGTCATTCTCTAGATTGTGGCCCAAGGTCTGTGATCCACAACCCTTTTATATACTTGTTTGATTTCAAGGTTACAATAACATGTTCTACGTAATATGTTATTAAGTATATCTTAATTCACATGTTTTCTAATTAACATGCCACTTACCATTTATGATTAAGTATAACTTATTTCGTTTCATAAGTTTTCCTCATTCTATCTCATTTAATCATAAATTCAATTTACACTGGCACTACAACTTATCGTTGTTTACTCATTAACTTAGTTTTCTTGACTAAAGTCCATTAATAAGTTTTTCTACCCATTTATTATAACTTACGTTATAATTTCCTCTTGTCCCTAGGACAAGTCTAAACATGTTGTTCTTATCAACGGGTTTCAGACTTCCAAGTTTATATATTAATTAATTTATAATTAAGTACATCTTCTTATATTTTATATATTTTCCCCCTTTTCTCAACTGGTTTCCGGCTTTCCCCATTTACTGATTATTAATTTACAATTAAGTGTCCTTATCTCATTTCACCAGTTATCCAGTTTCCTTATTAGTTTATTATAACCTAAGTTATAATCTTCACTTATCCCTAGGACAAGTCTACCTATTATTCAACATTTTCATTAATGTTATTTATTTATAATAGGCGATTATCAATCCCCTTTTAAACCATTTTCTTTTACTTTTGCATTCTAGTATTCTTCATTCATTGTAATATATGTTCCTTATTTTAATTAAGGAAAACACTTCATGTGCCTTATCAGTTTGATATAAGGAATCATTGATATATTTTCATAACGTATTCCCATCCAAATCCGTGGTATCAAGTAATTTCTTTACTTCTCTTACTTTATTTACTGTGGCTTACTTGCAACCACGTTCTCAGAAATAGGTCATTTAGGGAAATACATCACTTTTTCTTCGTATCATACTAACTTAGTTTATTACATCATTTCCTTTCTTATTTTCAAAGTTAGACATTTAACTACTATTATTGCCATTTATTAATATCTGGTTATATAAATATATTTATATATATGTACATACATATGTCTAGACCTCTCACATTATGCCTACACTTGTGGACGTTGGATTTGCTGGCAGGGACCGGGTAGACTTCTACCACAAATCGACTTAACCTCGTGCCTTGGCACCATTTCTATTTATGCACTTAGACCTCTCATATTAGATTTACCACTTGCGAATGTTGGATATGCCGGGCGGGTCCAGGAAGACTTCTATCACAAGTGCAATCTAACCTCGTGTCTAAGAACGTTACAGTGTCAAATTACTGTGAATTTAGGCATGTTCGTTCTTTAACAATTATTCTTATTTCATGAAAATTTAGGTGTATTATCCTTTTTACTGTAATCTAGTTTACAGTAGTCTAATTTACATGTCATCCAATTTTGCATATGTTTTGTTACATGTCCTTTTTAACATATGTTTACTTCTATTTTGACATGTAAACATTCTATCAGGTAATTATTTCAATCCAACAAGTTTAACATGTCACTAACTCAATAATATGCCGCTAGCGAATTATATAATTATTGCAATAGTAATCATTGCCCATATTCTAACAAGTTTATACAACATGTAATTATCCCAATACTTTAACTGATTCAACGTATGAATTATTCACATTAACATCTCAACCTGTTATAACAATAATTTATCTAGCAATTTCACAATTTATAAAAAGGGGAATGCTAAACGATAATCATAATACTATTTATAGGCTATAACTTAAACCCACTCACCTTTCATGCTTTCCCCAAATTTTGGATCTGATCCGTTCTATCATCCATGGTTTTCCTTTTTCCATTAATTTAATTTGAAACCTAACAAATATGGATTTACTATTTTCATTAAAAGAGAAGGGAAAGAAATAGGAAGAATATGAATAGATTGGATCTAGAAGTTTACCTTGCTTTCATGATTCAATAATCTTTTTCATTAATGTTGATTCTCCTTTCCAGATCAGGATTCATAATTTTCCTAAGCTAATATTCTAATTTTCAGAATAGATTTGAGAAGAGAGAGAGAGAGAGTAATGGCAGAGCTCCAGTGTAGTCGCTGTTAACACTGTTAAAACACAGTTCAAAGCACTAGGTCGGGTCGGTACATAGCAACAAACTAGTTCGGGTCTGTGCATTGTAGTAGACTCAGATCGGTGCATTGCAGTTGACTCGGGTCAGGCACAATTATAATTAAAGAAAAAGGCGGAAGCACCAGGATGAATTAGCAAACTTTGTTCATTATTACTTAGAGAATGTGTTTAAGCACGTTACAAAGTGAATCAGCATGCAGGAGATACCACGTGGATACTATCTACAAATGAAGAGGCAGCATGAATCTGGACTTCGCTGGGCATGTTGGAGTAATATAAAATGGACAGCTCCATTATTCTATACACGTGGATCGGGTTGGGACACTCAACACGTAATGGAATTTCAAAAGTAAACTGGCTCGGGCATATAATATATGCGGTGGCACGTTCTGTAATTAAACCGGGTCGGTGCATTATACAACAGTGGATCGGTGTGATAAAGTAAGGTGGACTGGTACATTAAGGGAAAAGTGAATCGGTGCAATAATATTAACCAGTGGATTTTTTGCCCGATCCAAGTTTACGCCTGACCCGATCCAAGTCTAACCCAATCCAAGTCTATCCCGATCCAAACTACACAGCAGTGGCAGAACCGTAAATATTGGACCATACAGTTGTACACAGCTGTAAAGTGGACCAGTGGCATTTATGTAAATAATGTTTAGCCCGAGATAGATCTATGCCCGAGCCAAACCCTGCATTCCTAATTACGAAACTGCCATCGCCTCCAAACTTCTTCTATAAATACCACCTTATTCCACAATTTAAAGGACCGATTTCTAGACCCCAAAGGGCTGCCTAAACCATTCATACACCTCTCTAAAAGCTTCAAAAACATCGTTAATGGCTTACGAACTTTGCTTTATCATTCTCCAACAACATGAAGATCAAATCAATTGATTTCTTTGTTCAAAGTTGATCTAACTAGAGTCTAATGCTCTTTAATCGCCATTAGCTATCTCTAAAATTCAGATCTAGCACAAAATTCATCAACAAATCGAGGAAAAAGCACCTACATGCTAAAGTGATCTACGATTCACACATCCTCCATCATGATGATAGAAATCCTAACAATTTCTTGCCAAATTCAAGTGTAATTAGATTATAAAATGGGAGAAGTGAGAATGAATGTATGAGGGATTTCATGTGTGTTGTAAAACAAAATTCCGTAATGAGAAGTAATTGAAAAGTGGGCGTAGATTCATAGCGAATCGAACCACTATAAAAATCTTGTCTTCTTATTGTTTTTACTTTTATTTTGTGTTTGTGGCTTCACAATTCCATACCATTTACTTGTTGACGTGCTTTTCTAGAATCTTTTGGTGTTTGACCATTTTTGGTTAAAACATTTGGCACCCACCGTGGGGCCGCGTACGCTTCTCCTACTTCCTCTCACACTCTCACAAGGTTAAACGCTTTGCCATTAAAGTTCTCCTTCCTCAAAATTATGGCCAAATCTAAGAAGACCGTTAGCAAGACCGTGGTAGAAGCCGATGATGTTGCTAATGAAGAAACACCTCTCACAAATCGCTTTGAAGTTGGCGAAAATTCAAAAAGCGGAGCCGGTGTGACCAGAAATGAATTAAAAGCCGTTATTGCTAATGTCAACAACCGAATGGATGCATCTACTAAAATGATGATGGACAAACTTGTCGCCATTCTTAACGCTTGATCAAATCCAGTTCCACCGAAAGTGCATGTGGATCTCGAAGAGAATGATAAATTGCCCGCTTCCGATCATAACAGCAACGACAATATGGATGACGATTATGATTGGGCAAGTGACAGGGACGAAGCTAACATCGAAAAATTGAGATCAAAAGCTAAGAATCATTCCAAAGTGGATGCTCGAAAGATCGGTAACCCTATCACGGGGGCACCCCCTCATCGAGAAGGCAAAGAACCTAAACTCTCTAATCGAGATCGTATGCCTAGGCGAACATTTGGTAAAGAGCTCAGCTTCACATAGCGCCATAACACTGAAGAATACATTTTGGATATGATAGAACAAGCCATGAAAATGAATCAAGCTAGCAAAGACGATGAAAGAGAAATGGACTTCTCCCCCAATAGGACTTCGTTCACCGAAAGGATCCTCGAAGCAGAATGTCCGAAGAAATTTAATCCTCCGACTTTGCCTCCATACAATGGCTTCGTTGATCCCAACTACCTCCTATTCAAATATGAGTGGCATATGAGCGCAGCTAAAGAGACAGACGAAATGAGATGCACCTACTTTCCCCTTTATCTAGAAGGTGCCACGTCATTATGGTTCACAAAGCTACCACCCAAATCCATAGACCGTTTCTCCGACCTAACCAAAAAGTTCAAGAAGCAGTTCCGCTTGTATGCTACCAAAGCCAAGGACGCTTTAACTCTCTCAACAATGAAGCAGAAGCCAGGGGAAACTGTCAAAGCCTTCCTTAGTCAATTCAATATTGCCTTGTCTGAAGTAAGGAATTCGGAACCACGCATAGTCCTCATGGCTCTACTCTATGCTATAGATAAAGCAAGCGAATTCGGGAGGTGGATAAAGATGAAGGAACCAACTACGCTTGACAAGTTCTATAAGAAAGCGAAAGAGTACATGAGAGTGGACGATAATCCTATACCTCTTCAGATCATTGGTGATAACCAACTCCTTGAAGCTCCTAAAAGTGCTGCTATTCAATCTAATCAGAAGAATACGCAGGGGCAGAAGCGAGCCAATAACAGAAACGACAACAAAGCTAATAAAAAGTTTCGTCCTCTTGACTCTTCTGATCTAACACCTCTGAATGACACTCCTGAGAACATATACCTTGCCACAAAGGATGCAGAAGATTATCCAGAGCCTCGGCTAATGAGAATGAATGACCATCTGACCAAATCTGGGAAGTTTTTTCGGTATCATTATCAGCCAGGCCACAACACAACGAGTGCAGACAACTAAGATCAATGATCAAAGAGATGATTAAGAAGAACCGTTTGCAACAGTATGTGAAAAATTCTCAAGATGCAAATCCTTCTGCGACTACCCAAGGGAAAGGGGCATCAAATGACCAATCCGGTCCAAGCAACGTAGCTTATGCTTACGCTATGTAATGACCATTGATGATGATCCAATATCTATAGCTCAAAACAAGCGATCTCTATCGCATTTACTTTACTTCTCGCATTACTTTACTCTTTGCTATGTTCTACTTTCTTGTAAATATTTTGTAGTGATTTACATGCATTGTACCGAACAATAGCTCTATGAATGAAGTATTACCTGCCTGTATAAATCTTTGACTTGCCAAATTTATACGAAAATTTGCTAACAGACAATTTCTCATTATAGGCTATTTGACGAGCGCTTGCTATCTCACAACCCAACTAAGTGAGACAGCTTCGATAATTCCAACCCAGTGGTTGATCAAGAGAGCCCAGACGAGTCAAACGCACAATGAAAGAGCAAGCTATCTCGGATTCAAAACCTCATCCCTCAAAGGTTCGCAGGAGTCTAGGGCACCTCAGTCGGGCAGCGATCACTTACCAAAGTTAAGTGACTCCGACCGATGATTGAGACTCGCTCTACGGATCGATGCAACCTTAACCTTGCCTCATGGTTCATGGAGGTCTAGGTGCTTCAGCCAGGCAGCAATCACTTACCAAAGTTAAGTGACTCCGACCGATGGCTGATACCCGCTCCATGGATCAACCCAACTTTACCTCATGGTTCATGGAGGTCCAAGTGCTTCAATCGGGCAGCGATCACTTACCAAAGTTAAGTGACTCCAACCGATGGCTGATGCTCGCTCCATGAATCAACCTTAACCTTTACCTCATGGTTCATGGAGGTCCTGGATGCCTCGGTCGGGTAGCGATCACTTACCAAGTTAAGTGACTCCGACCGATGACTGATGCCCGCTCCATGGATCAGCTCAACCTTACACCATAGTTCATGGAGGTCCAGGATGCCTCAATCGAGCAGCGATCACTTACCGAGTTAAGTGACCCCGACCGATGAACGATGCCCACTCCATGGATCGGCTCAACCTTACCTCATGGTTCATGGAGGTTCATGATGCTTCAGTCGGGCAGCGAGCACTTACCAAAGTTAAGTGACTTCGACCAATGACTGACACCCGCTCCGTGGATCGATAAAGCCTTAACCAAAGGTTCGCGGGAGCCCAGGGCACCTCAGTCGGGTAACGATCACTTACCAAGTTAAGTGACTCCGACCGATGACTGATGTTCGCTCTGCGGATCGATGCAACCTCACCCAAACTTCACAGAAGTTCACACTATGAAACGATGTGATTAACGATGATTAAAAACTTGGTTTTTATATATGTATGGTATTAAAAATGTGATTTTTATATATGAAGTAGTTGTATAAAAAATTTATTTTTATATATGTATGGTATTAAAAATCTGGTTTATATATATATAACATTGTTTTAAAAATATAAAGATGAGATTTTTAAAAATATAAAGATGGGATTTTAAAAAAAATCTAAAAATGAGATTTTTATCGGATGAATCATAATATTTTTAGTGAGATAAAAATATGATTTTATCGTATGTGCGTTACTAATAAAATAGTCATACAAAGAAATGATTATTGATTGGTTAAAAATATGATTTTTAGCATTATAAAAATATGGTTATTATTATATGAATAACAATATAAAAATGCGATATATATATATATATATTAGCGAAATAAAAATTTGATTTTTATATATATGATAGCACGATAGAAATATGATTTTTATTATATATACAGCGATATAAAAATATGATTTTTGTTATATATGTAGCAATATAAAAATGTGATCTTACATATATAGCGATATAAAAATGCGATTTTTAATATATAAAAATCATATTAAAAAATGTGATTTTTACTATGAATAGCATGGAAAAGATTGCATTAGAATTTCGGGCAAATCCAAATGGTTAAAAAATTCAGAAATAAAACTGGAGAAGTGGATCCCAAAGGTGAGAACTTCTCACTCTAATTTTATTTTCTAGTTAAATATATATACTAGGATGCAGACGTGCTTAGAAGCGCCCGACACCTTTGATTGAAACCATGGATGTTTGATTGTTTGTTTTGATTGATAAATTGGTTCAATTTGATTTGGGATGTGAATGGAATTGATTAGAATTGGTATGTGTATGGCGCGAGCCAGTATTGGGCGAGGGATAAGGCGAGACCTTATTCCAGTTTTAGTATCCGCCGTTATGCTGCCACAATTTTCTAAATATGTTAGAACAATAAAAATATCATTTTTATTGTATAAATGAACCGTATAAAATCTTTATGTGTTGAATAAAATAATTTATCGTTAAAAATATAATTTTTAATGCGTATATGAATAAAATAAATATTAATTTACAAATCGGACGATTTGTTTATGTATACACATTTAACTGATATTGAGTGGGACAATAAATTTTACACATCGCCCAACTGCACAAATAACATTCGGTATTTGTTGGTTGAAACCCCACACGGGTATTGGGATGATATTTGATATACACTAATCCCAATTATTTAGTCGTATGTCAATCGATTAGTTGGCAGACTATTACAAGTGTTAATTATTTATATTTAATGCTTATGAAATTGTGTGATGCACTCTGGATGATGATTGATTGATTTTGATTGGTGTTGTATACATTTGTTGTATGAAATCCATATAAATAAAATTATATGGTACTTGACTCGGTCTGATTCCAATTCGGAAAGAACGAATATTTTAAATTAACGAATATTTTAAAATGACGAATAATGAGTATTTTAAAATAACTAATGTTTTAAAATAATATTCAGCAATGGATCAAAATATGATTTTGATGTCCGATTTGCGATGGACACGAAAATATCGAAAAATAGGAAGCTGTGTTGATTAGATGTGCGCCATTTTGACGTGAACGATATTCATATCGATTTTATTCATTTTTATAATAAATATCGAAAAGGAAGTGATTTCAAAATCTAATGTTTTGAAAATATTTTCATTTATATGTTATAATGATAAGGAGTATTCAATTTTGATTTAAAATTGAAAATGAAGTTAGAATCGTTTTAAAACGAACTTATAAACGATTTATAAAAAACGATTTAAATGGAAATCGCCGAAATATATATAATATTTATATATTATATATATTTAATGGTCTGAATAGATCGTGCCACGCTGCGGCCATTCGCAAATTTTGACCATTGACTTCGAATTGATATTACGAGAGATCCGACTGCCGTATTCTCCTAAAACCGAAACTGCTGCGTTCATATCGAAAAGTGATTTCCAACGAATACAAGATATTTGAAATCTAATAGTTGGATTTGGAATTATGTCCAAATCAAATTTGGAAAAGGTCGTTGTAAGTGCAGTTCGATGACGGCTTACGGAAATCGATTGAAAGGGCCTTGATAAAATTACTAAAAATACTAATAATTTGTGTAATATCATAATAAATGATTTGGAAAGAATTCAGATGAAAAATTCCACGTTTGTAAAGATAAAAATATTTTTTTTATCAAAATGAACTTGTATGAACTAGAATTATAATCCAATATTTTTAAATAAATAAATTGGATTTGAAATGTTTTTAAAAATAACCAGAATTTCCAATATATGAATTGGAATGGATTTGAATCAATATTATCTTTCGAATATTGCTATATTGGATTCCGTGATTATACGGATATTATGGAGGAATTTGGAAGATATATATATCATTATTCCCAATACAATATTTGTTGATTTCCGAATTTGATATTGAATATAAGTCGATATAGTTTCTATTCAGAGCCTTGTATTTAATATTGAATTGTATTTTGGGTTTGCCTTGAATGGTGTCTTCATTAACA
This sequence comes from Allium sativum, assembly GCA_030737875.1. Lineage (NCBI taxonomy): Eukaryota > Viridiplantae > Streptophyta > Magnoliopsida > Asparagales > Amaryllidaceae > Allium > Allium sativum. The sequence continues at coordinate 616,277,250 of CM060926.1, forward strand.
CTGTTCTTAAACCCAGTTGAGAAAAGAATAAATCTTTTAATTAAGATTTAGTGAAGTTTTCCAACAAATTAATATTTAATTGGAATTGAATAAAAGAATTGGATTTTGGGTTGGTCGTGAATGGTTTCTTAAATAACACTGTTCTTAAACCACGTGTGAGAAGAATAAATCTTTTAAATAAGATTATTAGAGTTTCCAGTTATATTTAGTAACTGGAATAAAATGGAATGTGAATCGGGTTTATTGTGAACTGTGTTTTTAACGAAATTCGTTCTTTAACCCGATTTACAGTGAAATGTGATTTGGAATTTGTAATCTTTTTATTAAGATTTAACAGGAATTTTCCAAAGTAAAGTTTTCCTATTTAATATATTAAATTGGAATTGAATGGAATTCGATTCGATAATAATTGAAGTGAACTTCTGTGGAGGAAGACTGTTAATATATATGGAATTAAAAAGGCTTTGCTGTTATTCCATTTATATTATTAGTCGGATACGGAAATTGATATCGATTATATATTGTTCTGTTTTCCGTGAAGATTCCATAATTAATGTAATGTGATTTGGGTTTATCATGAACTGTGTTTTAAATGACATTAGTTCTTTAACCCAGTTAAAGATAGGATTTCATGTCTAACATTGTTTTTCGAACTGTATTGTTGATCTCTACTAAATATATATCTGTTTGGTGGCGGAGAATAAATTCTCTTGCTTAACACCCTTCTCTGAGACGTACGAGCTCATAGGTTATATATCGGCAGAAATCAATGGTATGGTGTAGATTGTCGATGCGGCATGTTTGTTTTCCCAAAGTTAAATTATCATTAATATTGATTTTTGGGAAGATTAAAACTAAATGGAGTTTTAATGAATCTTTAATTATATTGAAATGTGAATTGATAATTTAAATTACCAAATTTGCGAAATGATCGAGAATGGAGTATCACCAGTTTTGCTCCAAGAGATAGTTAAATCTTTAATTAGATTTGAAAGTGAAAGGGTTATTAAACTTACCGATAACACCATGGTGTTAGATATGGAGTATTACCAGTTTTTCTCTATGGGATGAATAGGTTGGGATTGGGACATATAATAAATGATTACTTCGGTAAGATGCGTTAATCCCGACAAGTTTGGATAAGCCTTAATTTGGTTTGAATTGATATGCAAAGGAAGATTGAAGAATAAATTTAAAGAATTTATCTTCGATAAAATTAATAGGAACCTTTCCCAAAGTATAAGAATATTTGAATAAGAGAATATTCTGGTTTGGAATGAGGCGTATGTTGTGTTTTTATAGCATTTGTTTATTATATACGCGAGTTATTCAGAAAGGCTGGGTTTATACCCATTCTGAATAACTGATTCGACGATGATGACGGTGGTTGGAGAACGGAGGTCTTCACATCGTTTGGATGATTACTGATGTCTTGATTGGGCTGTACACCCAAGACAAGGTAATACGTGGTGATCGTCCAGACGTACTTGGAGATCAACCGGATATGCGATGACCTCTCTCTTGTATTGGACATATAGGACGAGGAATAAGGTGCCTCCGGTTTCGTTTAGTGTAACAACCCGGAAAATCTGAGCCAATTTAAAAAATTTATTTTGGCAATTTTAGTGAATTTTGAATATTTAAAATGATTTATTTTAAATAATAATGACGAGAAATTTATTTTGAATAGAAATAGAACGTGTATATTTATTTGAATCGTCGTTAGAATTAAATATTTTATTTTAATTATAAAAGGAATTGAAAATGGCGCGGTAGTTTGAAAATTCGATTTCTAATTTCAAATGACTGTACATGATTCAAAATAAACCGGATTTTAGCGAAACCAAAAATATTTGAATCTAATTGAGAATATCTTTCCAACGAATCCAAAAATCAAAATTTCACAGCGGGGATAAAAAGTTATGCCCAGTTGAACATTCAGAATGGTCGCTATGGAATTCTGGCCCTTAAAAATAGCAATTTTGCAAACGACCTCGGTTTTCGACTAAACAACTTTTGTTGGATCCGGGACGTCAAATTATTGCTAGATTCCAAAATTCATAATTTTTCGAATCAGTATGTGAGCGTGGCGAAGTAAAACGTGTTTTAACAGTTTCAGTCAATTTCGATCGACCAGAAAATGACCATTTTTCAAACGGTCTCAAAATTCGATGAAATTAGCTTTGTTAGGACCGTATCGTCAATATGAAGCTAGAAAACATTTTTCGGGAATTGTTAGAGTCCGTATGTGGCCCCGGTAAATTGAAATGGCGTTCAAATTCAATATATAGATTTATATTTTGATTTTGACGGAAACTGATCGAAACAGTCGAATCAGCCTACGATACATATCCCATTATGTTAGGAATGGGGGTAATTAGCTATGGACGATAGTCAGTGGGTTTGATTTCGAGTTCAAAAATAAAAAGGTACATTTTGAAATTAAATAATAAAAAACCCCTCTTTCTCTCTATACTCTCTCTCAGCCCCCCCCCCCCGTTCATTTTAAAAAAATCAAAGGAAAAAAAAGGGAAACAACAAGGGGAAGGAAACCGCCTCCGCCTCCAGCGGAGGTGCCGCTGATGATCGCAGCCCCCCCATCTCCTTCCTCCCCTCCTCTCGCACTCTCTCTCCTTTCCTTCTGGAGTAAACCGCGCTCAAAACCCGCCGCCGTGACCATCTCCGGCTCCGCCACGCCCAACGCCACCCCCACCAACCTCCAGTCCCCACGCCGCGCCTCCCCTCCACTTCTGGCCAACTGTGGGTCCCCCTCTAGGTTAAAAACCCGATTTTTGATGGTTTGAGCGCCGGAACCCTATTTCTCCGCTGTTTCGGACAAATGTGGCACTGCCGCCGGCCGTCGGTGATTTCCCTGAGCTTTCTCCGCCCCCAAACAGTCCAATGTGAGTTTTATTATATTTTTATTTATTTTAGATAACTAAAAATATGACTTTCAAATAATATACTTTGTTTTTAAGGTGAAAATTTTATGTGTAAGTAGCGAATACACAAAGATAAGATTTTTGACTATGTAAAAACTTGATTTTAAACTATAAAAAGGTTAGATTTTTAAAAACAAAAAGAAGTAATTTTATACATACAAAGATGCGATCTTTAATTTATAAAGTTATGATTTTTATCTATGTGAGGAAGCGATAAAAATGTGATTTTTATCTATGTAGAGTTGAAATAAAAATATAATCTTTATATGATGTAGAGAATAAAAATATGATTTTAATATTATAGAGATAATAAAAATTTAATTTTTATATATGTATGAAGATAAATATAGAATTGTTATCTATATAGTAGCGGTATAAAAATAGAATTTTTATCTATATAGTAGTGGTATAAAAATAGAATTTTTATCAATATAGTAGCAGTATAAAAATGTGATTTTTATATGAGTGGCGATATAAAAATATAATTTTTATTATAAAGTTAGCCTGATAAAAATATGATTTTTATATGTACCAAATTAAAAATGTGATTTTTAATATAGCGATGGTAAAAATATGATTTTTAACATATACCGCATGAAACAGATCTCGTTGGAAAGACGGCGAAGATTTTCTACATATGAAGAATCGCGATGAATTGGTTTAGCTAGTTGGTGAGAACTTCTCACTTTAAATCTTGTTTTCTAGTTAAAAATATATACTAGGATGTAGACGGTGCTTAGCAGCACCAGACACCCATCGTCCACAGACCATGGACGACTTGTTTGATTTTGTTGTGTTGTGAGAATTGATTGTGATGTGGAATGAATGGAAATATATTCATGTGTTGAAATAAAGTATTTATCGATAAAAATATAATTTTTAACGTGAATGTGAATAAATAAATATTCATTTACAAATCAGACGATTTGTTTATGTACACCCATTTGAAGGATATTGATTGGGACGATAAATTTTACACATCGCCCAACTGCACAAATAATATTCAAGTGTTTATGGATTGAAACCCCACACGGGTGTTGGGATGATATTTGGCGTACACTAATCCCAATTGTTTAGTTGTATGTCAATCGATAGGTTGACAGACTTTGTAAGCATTAATTATTTATGTTTAATGCTTATGCAGTTGTGGGGTGCACTTTGGATGATGGTTGATTATTTATCGTTGCTATTATATACATGTGTTGTATGGAATCCACATAATTAACATTATATGGTAATTGATTGGGCCTCATTCCTATTTGGAAAATAAAAAATATTATAAAATGAAAATTCATGTGTTGAATAAAAGAAAATTCATGTGTTGAATAGAATAAATAGTCATGTGTTGACAATACTCATGTGTTGAGAATATTCATGTGTTGAGTAAAATATTTTAACAATAAAATTTACATCTTTATCATATATAAAATTAGAAACTAACTGGAAACTAGTTAAGATGAATGGTTTCCTGTATATTGATCTGATGTTGGTTTCGGCCTTCGGGGTTCATATTTAGGGAATCGTTCTCTTGCTAATTTACGGTTGGAGTCTGATTAAGAATTAAACGATAGAAATCATAATTTTATAAAATATATTAAATAACATAATATGTGTTGACTATGCTCATGTGTTGATAATATTCATGTGTTGAAAGAAATATCGATTCATGTGTTGAATAGAATAAATATTCATTTGTTGAATAGAATAACGAAGGTATTGAACTATATAAAGCCGTGTTGATTAGAGATGCGCTATTTTGACGCGAACGATATTTATATCGATTATATTCGTTTTTATAATGATTACAGAAAAGGAAGTGATTTCAAAATATAACGTTTTGAAAATATTATCATTTATATATATTAATGATATGGAATATTCAATTTTGATTTAAAATTGAATATGAAGTTGAATTTGTTTTGAAAACGAATTTAAAACGATTTATAAAATACGTTTTAATTGAAATCGACGAAATATATATATTATATATATATTAAATGGCCTGAACAGAATGCGCCGCGCCGCTGCAGTTCGCGAATTTCGACCATTGACTTCGAATTGACTTTGCAGGAGATTCGACCGTCGGATTCTCCTGAAACTGGAACAGTTGGGTTCGTATCGAAAATAGCTTTCCAATGAATATTAGAAATTTGAAATCTAACGGTTGGATTTGGGATTATGTCCAAATCAAATCTGGAAAAGGTCGTTGTAAGTGCAGTTCGACGACCGTTATTGGAAATCGACTGAACGGGCCTTGATAAAATTATTAAAAATATTAATAATTTGTGTAAAATCATAATATATGAATTGGAAAGAATTAGGGTGAAAAATCCCATATTTGAAAAGATAAAAATATATTTTTATCGAAATGAACTAGCTATGAACTTGAATTATAATCCAATATTTTTGAATAAAATAATTGGATTTGAAGTGGTTTTAAAAATAATCAGAATTACCAATATACGAGCTAGAATGGATTTGAATCGAAATTTATCTTCAAAATATTTCTAGGTTGGATTATGTGATTGTACAGATATGGTTGTGGAAATTTGAAAGATATATTTATATCGTTATTTCCAATATGATATTTGTTGGTTTCAGAATTTGATATTGAATATAAGCCGATATATTTTCTGTTTAGAGCCCTGTATTTAATATCAAATAGGATTTTGGGTTCATCATGAAGGGTGTCTTGAATAACACTGTTCTTGAACCCAGTTTAGAAAAGAATAAATCTTTTAATTAAGATTTAGTGAAATTTTCCAGTTAATTATTATTTAATTGGAATTGAATTCAAATTGGTTTTTGGGGTTTATCATGAGCGGTGTTTTGAATAACACTTGCTCTTTAACCCGATTAACAATGGGATGTGATTTTGGTTTATCGTGAACCGTGTTTTAGATGACATTGGTTCTTTAACCCAGTTAAAGACAGGATATTGATTTTTGGGAAGATAAAAACTAAGTGGAGTTTTAATGAATCTTTAATTAGATTAGAGTGATCGAAAATGGAGTATCACCAGTTTTGCTCCAAAGCGATAGTTAAATCTTTAATTAGATTTGAACGTGAAATGGTAATTAATATTTACCGACAACACTGTGGTGTTAGATATGGAGTACTACCAGTTTTTCTCCCTGGATGAATAGGTTGGGATTGGAAAATAAAATAAATAATTACTTCGGTCAGGTTCTCTAATCCCGACTAGTTTTGAAAACCATAATATGGTTTGAAATGATATACAAAGGAAGATTAAAGAATAAATTTAGAAGAATTTATCTTTGATAAAATTAATGGGAACCTTTCCCTAAGAATGTGAATATTTGAATAAAAGATTATGCTGAATTGGAATGGGGCGTATGTTGCGTTTGTGTAACACTTGTTTATTATATACGCGGGTTATTCGGAAAGGCCGGGTTTATACCCATTCTGAATAACCGATTCGACAATAAGTCGAAGATGAAAATGGTGGTTTAAGACCGGAAGTCTTCACATTGTTTGGATGATTATTGATGATCTTGATTGGGCTGTACACCCAAGAGGAGGGAATCAGTTGGTGATCGTCCAGACGTACTTGGAGATCGATGGATATGCGAGGAATAAGGTTCCTCCGGTTTCATTCTGACCCAGAACGAACTTGTAAATGGACTGTGTGTCTGACATTGGATTTTATTCTATGTGATTGATTTCTATTAAATATATATCTGTTTGGTGGCGGAGAATTTATTCTCTTGCTTAACGCCCTTCTCTGAGACCTACGAGCTCAAAGGCTATATATTGATGGATATCAATCGCATGGCATGAATTGCCTTTGTGGCATTACTAAGTGGAAAATGATCAAGGCTTCTGTTGAAAACCAAATTCTTATGGTTGATGATCAAAGCACGGCATGTGTGGCATAGCTTTTTGTATGGCGTTAATTCGCGAGCCTCACACCTCGGTATGCGTCAAAAACGGGATAAGGACCCAAGAAGTGCACGATGTTTCTTTCTAGCTATGGGTGATGTCAGTGACCTACCAGCCCTGACATTTATATTAATTGTACCTATGTGGTTGTTTGATGCGAGGCGCCTCGGATATAGGTCCTATAGGACCGAGAAACGTGTGTTTAGGAATTGCCAATCCTCAAAAGTAAGAGAGGACCGGCCTTGGAGGATCCAAGGATCGCTGTGTGTGGTCCTAAGACATTTGCTAGAGTGTCTCGAACGGAGAGGAGTTTGCCCCTTGCCTCAACTCATGATGAAATCCAATTTCCAATACGTGACATTTTGGTTTTATTTGTAGAGCCTAGTATGGCAACATAGTAGCATGGGATACTATGCCATCTATGATTGATACATTTATATTTGAAGTTGTTTTCTTTACTTATAGTGATAATAAAAGATGAAATTTACCGTATCAAGCATTCTTTGGCTATTATAAGGTAAAACCCTATCCTCCGGCTTGCATTGTGTGATGGGACCTGGGTCTTATAATAGCTTCATTTTTCTTTATTTAGCATTGCGCTGTTTGTTATATGCACTAGTGTTCTTGGGAGGAAACCCGCTCCATGTTATATGGCGTAGTCCCTTGAATTACTCTCTTTTAAAGTAAAGTTTTAAATAACTGTTTTAGTTCTCACACTAGTCACATGACTGACCTGGAGTTTATTGTTTTAACCTAAACTCTAGGTGCCCCTATTTTCCACACGGGCAGCTAGTAGTTTTGGTTTTGTAGATTTATATTCACAGGATCCTGGTTTATCGCTGAAGTGATACTCGGAAAGCTCTGTATCCGCGTATTTCTTTCAGTTTATGTTTTTTTTATTTTTTCCACTGCTATGTATTTAAATGTAATTTAAATCTTTGATATTTATCAATGTGTAATATTTATTCATACTCTATGTATTCTTGTATTCTGATGGAATTGTTGTAATAAACAATGAAATGTTCTTCTGTTTGTGTTCTGATTGGTCTTGTCCTCAAAGCAATCCATGCTTTCCTTACCGGGGAAGTTACGGGTTACTTCATTCAGACCCAGAACTAACTATTAAGTGGATGTGTGTCTGACATTGGATTTTATTCTGTGTTGATTGATCTCTATTAAATATATATCTGTTTAGTGGCGGAGAATTTATTCTCTTGCTTAACACCCTTCTCTGAAACGTACGAGCTTAAAGGTTATATATCGATAGACATCTATTGCATGGCATGAATTGTCAATGTGGCATGCTGAGATGCAAATGATCAAGGCTTCTATTGAAAAGCAGAGTCTTGTGGTTGATGATCAAAGAACAGCCTTGAAGGGCATAGCTTTGTATATAGCGTTAATTCGCTAGCCTCACACCTCCGTATGAGTCCAAAACGAGATAAGGGACCCAAGGAGGACATGACGTTTCTTTCTAGCTATGGGTGGTGTCATGGTATGGAGCCCAGACATTTATTATATTTTTACCTATGTGGATGATAATAGCGAGGCGCCTCGGATATATCGGTTACTACGGAGCTGATGGATATAGGTCCTACAGGACCGAGAAACGTGTGTTTAGGAATAACTAATCCTCAAACGTAAGGGAGGACCGGCCTTGGAGAATGCAAGGGCCTTCTGCGGGAGATCCTGAGGCATTTGCTAGAGTGTCTCGTAGCCAGCGAGGAGTACATCCGTTGCCTCGACTCATGAAGGAAATCCAATTTCCAATACGTGACATTTCGGATTTTAGTTGTAAACCTATATGGTGACATAGTAGCATGGGATACTATGCCATCTATTATTGATACATTTATATTTGAAGCTGTTTTGATACTATACACTTATTATAGTATCAAATGATTTGTTTCAAACGTACCAAGCATGTTTGGTTATTATAAGGTAAATCTCTGTCCATCCGACTTGCGTTGCATTATGTGATGGGACCTGAGTCTTATATTAGCTTCATTTTTCGAAAACCATTGCGCTGTTTGTTATATGCACTGGTATTCTTGGGAGGAAACCCGTTCGGTGTTATACAGCGTGGTCCCTTGATTTTCTTTATTTAAAGTAAATATTTAACAACAATTTTAATTCTCACACCAGTCACATGACTGACCTGGAGTTTATTATTTTAATCTAAACTCTGGCTGCCCCTATTTTCCACACGGGCAGCTAGTAGTTTTGGTTTTGCAGATATTATATTCGCAGGATCCTGGTTTACAGCTGAAGCAATATTCGGAAAGCTCTGTATCCGTGTATTTCTTTCAGTTGTGTTTTGTATTTTTTCCGCTGCATAATAATTTGTAAATCTTTGATATTTATCAAATGTATATTATTGGTTCATACTCTGTATATTCTTGTACTCTGATGTAAATTGCTGTAATAGCAATGAAATGTTCTTCTATTTGTGTTCTGATTTGTCGTGTTCTCAACTCAATCCGGGCTTTCCCATAAGGGTGAGTTTGGGTCGTTATAGTTGGTATCAGAGCTTTGGTTTACAGAGCTCGAGAACAAGGCACATTAGAACCGAACGAATGAATTCATCAGAGATTGGATTGGTAATATCCAATAAGAATGACTCATTAGAGATGGGGTCAGTAGTATCCTAGAATGAGTTCAAAGAGTGTTATTTTTAAAATAAAAATGAAAACAAATTTTGTTTTAAAAATTCAAATCTTGTTACACGCATTTGATTATTTATTTTATATTGAACTTGGGCAATCTAGTATATGAAGATTTTGCATATACGCCTTGCAAACATGTATACAAAGCCTCAAATATACTAGATAGATATAGAATCACACTCTAGTCGCCTAGAGATGATCCTGGTGATTAACCGGTTGTCATCAGTATTTATGTTCGAGTTTCGAAAGTGTGATATCTATATATTTCCAATTGACTGGTGTGAGAACCAAAACATAGTTAGAATTTATTGTTGTGATTTGGCATCAAAAAGTGGATTTTTGTATATATATAAAAGTTGTGTTTGAAACGATAATCAACTAATTGATTGATGATTGTGTTGTTTGATTATTGGTTAGACTAATTAAAATTTTGAACCATTAAGCCAAATTGAATCAAATATTGAATTGACTTAAAAATTGATTGCAATTGCATATGTGTACATGAGTATAGAATGAACAGGTCATAACAAGGAGGCTAAGAAGAGGAATAAAATTGTATGCCTGATAAATAGGTACATGTTTACTATATTTCTTGGGTTTGAGTGATTTTATGAGCCGCTTGGCTTTTTCATTTTGGATGATGAGGGCCCTGCGTGGGTAGTTGCGGTTTTAAAGGTCTTCCAGTACAAAGGAGGTTATGGCGAAATTTTTCGAAAATTTAGGGTATTAGCCAAATTTTTGAAAAATTTGAAAATTCTTAGAAACTGAAAAGTTGAAGAACAAAAGCCAAAATGAAAGTTGAGTTGGTTACTTAAACAACTTTCAGCTTCGTTCCTTTTCGAAGACGAAAAGATTTTAAGTGGGGGAGATTGTAACAACCCGAAAAATCAGAACCAATTTAAAATTTTGTTTTGGCAATTTTAATGAATTTTGAATATTTAAAATGATTTAATTTAAATAATAACGATTAAAAAATTATTTAATCAAAGTTAGAACGAATAAATTTTTTTAACTATAAAACGAGCCTGAAATGGGGTGGTAGTTTGAAATTTCGATTTCAAATTTCAAATGAATGTACAGGATTCAAAACAAATCGGATTTCAGTAAAATCAGAAATACTTGAATCTGTTTGAAAATATCTTTCCAATGAATGTGAAAAATCCAGATTTCATAACGGGAATAAAAAGTTATATCTAGTTGAAAATTCAGAATAGTCGCTATGGAATTTGATATAAAATATAGCCCTTAAAAATAGCCATTTTGCAAGCGACCTCCGTTTTCGACAAGACCACTTTTGTTGGATCCGGAATGTCAAGTTATTGTTAGATTCCAATTTTCATAATTTTTGGAATCAATATTTGAGCATGGTGAATTTAAACGTGTTTGGTCAATTTAGTTTGAATTTAATCGACTGGATAATAACCGTTTTTCAAAAGGTCTCCAAATTCAACGAAATTAGTTTTGTTAGGACCGTATCGTCAAAACATAGCTAGATTTATTTTTCTGAAATTTTTGGAGTCAGTGTGTGGCCCTGGTAAATTAAATTGTACGTTCAAATGTAATATATATTGATTTATATTTTAATTTAAAGAAAAACTGACCATAACAGCGAATCGGGTTACGAAACATATCCTATTGTGTTCAGAATGGGGGTATTTGACTAGGAGCGATAGTCGTTGGGTTCGATTTGGAGTTAAAACGAAAAGTCAACTTTTTGGGAATTAAAATAATTAATTATACAAATATATATATATATTGTCCCACCCTCCTCTCTCAAACCACGTTCCAACGAAACAAAAAAAAAACCCGCACCAACTAATCCCGTCACCCTACCCAGTGGGCCACCGCCGCATCACCGCCCCTCCCTTGCTCCGCCGCGCACTGGCCGCCTCCCCCTGATGACGGCGTCGCCCGCCTCCAATCTCCCTCCTCCGATTAAAACCTTCCCCAATTCAAAATCCACCCCAAATCGACCCAAATCAAGCCGCCACCATCGGCCAAACCCCGACCATCACACCCCGCCCCTCTCCTTCAGTCGACGCAGCCCCTCCGCCTCCGGTATAACAACCAGTAAAATCTCAACCAGTTTAAAAATTTTAAATTGGCTATTTTAGTGGATTTTAAATAATTAAAATAAATATTTTAAATAATAACAAAAAAATGGTGTTTGAATTGACCTTGAAAATAAATATAATTACTTTGAATTATAAACAAGGCCTGAAATGGCGCGGCAGTTTTAAAATTTGAATTCAAACTTTGACTGACTGTACCGGGTGCAAAACAAAACGGATTTTTGTGAAACCAAAAATATTTGAATCTGTTAGTGAATATCTTTCTAACAAATCTGAAAAATCGAAGTTTCGTAGCGGGAAGCAAAAGTTATGACCAAATCAATTTTCAGAAAGGTCGCTATAGAGTTCATATAGCCCGTGAAAATGGCCATTTTGCAAACGACCTCAGAATTCGACGAAACCACTTTTGTTGAATCCGGAATGTCAAATTATTGCTAGATTTCAAATTTCATAATTTTTGAAGCTAGTATGTGAGCGTGGCCAAGGAAAATGTGTTTGGTCGATTTTTATTAAATTGGATCGACCAGAAAAGGGCCATTTTTCAAACGGTCTCAGAATTCGACGAAACTAGTTTTGTTGGGACCGTATCGTCAAAACAGAGCCAGATTTATTTTTTGAGAATTTTTAGAATCAGTATGTGGCCCCGGCAAATTGAAATGTACGTTCAAATCAAATATTGAATGTTTTATATTTTAATTTGAAGGAAAACAGACTGAAACAGTCGAATGGGCTTACGAAACATATCCCATGGAATGGGGGTATTTAGCTATGGGCGACAGTCGTTGGGTTTGAATTGGTGTTCGTATGGATAAAGTGGTATTTTCCGAATTAATTAAATTAAAAATTAAGATAAAATAGTGGGCCAATCCCCTTCTTCCTCTCACTTCCGCGTTGACCCATTTCCAACCCTATAACCTCCAGGCGACAACGGAAAAGATTCCATTCTTCTCTCTTCAATTTCTCTTCCGTCTCTCAGCGAAATCGAGTGATTCAAAGGGGGATTTGAAGAGATTTCCACGATCTACAGATCTATACCGATCTCGACTTCTCTAGTTCGGTATTCGTGAAGAATCGCGCCTCCAAAGTCACGACTTTTGAGCCACCGACGAGACCCCTACACGCCGTCGAACTGGGCTTCACCACCGGCGTCGGAGACCCTGTTCCTCCCTCTTCGACGCTGTAGAACCCGATCGATCGGAAGTGCAACGGATAACGAGAAATCTTCAAACCTAGTTTTGAAGAATTCAGAGAGGTAACGGCTGATAATTATTTAAACTATTCTATAGCACTTTAAAGCGCTACGGTTTATGATTTTACAATAAAAATCATATCTTTTTCGTTTGTTGATGAAATTCAGTAAAACAAGAGACAATGGACTCGTGCTGACGTCTTCTACATTTTAGAAGAGACCGGTTATTTTTCTGAGCCTTCTGTTATTTTTGGTGAGTGGAACCAAATGTGAGATTTCTGAATTATAAACGATATGGAAATGACGATGTATAAATTATATATTCAATGTATGAGTTATATAAGCGTTGTACACCTCATGTATAAGCGTTGTATAACTTGTATGTTCGACGTATAAGTTACATATGAGTTGTAAAAATTGATATATGCGTTGAAATAATTTGAAATGATATTGAAGTGAAATCGAAATATATTTATATACGAATATATATATATATATGCCCCTCGTCCACAAACCATGGACGATATTTATTGGTTGTGATTGGTGTGAAAATTGGTTGATAGAAAATGGTTGATTAGAATTGTTTGTGGTTGAAATTGATTGATTGTGGTTGAAAAATACCCGTTTGTGGTTGAGAATTACTTGGTTGAAACCACATAGGATTAGTTTGTGGAAAAGAAAGAAAAAAATAAACATGCCACCTGCGTGCGAACTAGATGCATGAAATCCCCATTGTCAAAAGCTGCGAGGCTTTAAGGTAGAGCGAGGAGTCGTACTAGGGACGGCCCCGGTTTTAACTACCCTGTCGTTATGCTGCCAAAATTTTCTGAAATATTTCTGTGTTTGATTTAAATTTGAATGTTGAAATAAATTCATGTGTTGAATGTTGAAATAAAATTCATGTGTTGAATGTTGAAATAAAATTCATATGTTGAATGGAGTTCGTGTATTGAATAAATTCTTTGAAAAATAAAAATAACATTTTTATCATATATATAGATTATATAAAATACTAGTGTTTTAAATAAATCGGTTTAACACCAAAAATTACCTTTTTACCTTATATATAAACTATATAAAATAGTCGTGTTTTGAAATAAATTGCTTTATAATAAAAATCATATTTTTATCATATATATTAACTATATAAAATAATCGTGTTTTGAAATAAATCGTTTTACAATAAAAATCACATTTTTATTATATACATGAATTGTTAAAAATAGTGAAGTGTCGAAATAAACGTCTGTTGGATAAATATATCATTTTAATCAAATGTATGAAAAGAATATGGTTTTGAAATCGAAGAATAGATTATATTTATATATAAAAATATAAATAAAATTAATCGAATAACGAAGCTGCAGTTCGTGTTTTGAAACCGTGATTTCAAACGATTAGTGCGGGAGATCCGACCATCGGATTTTCCCGAAACCAAAACCGTTGGGTTCGCCTTGGAAATATCTTTCCAACGACACCCACTTTATGAAGATCCAACGGTTGGATTGTCTGGAATGTTTAATTCAATTCTGAAGAAAAACAACGCCAGAATTGATTATATATATGTAAATATAATTAAAATAAATCGAATAACGACGCTGCAGTTCGTATTTTGAAATCGAAATTTCAAACGAGTGTACCGGGACATCCGACCGTCGGATTTTCCCGAAACTGAAACCGTTGGATTCGTTTTGAAAAGATCTTTCTAATGATATAAAATTTGTGAAGATCCAACGGTTAGATTTTCAGATATGTGTAAATCAAATCTGAAGAAAAACAGCGCCACGGCCGCGTTATGGCCAGAAGCATTGTTTTGAATGAATTGGCTATTTTTAAATAAATAAAAATAGTGATAAATCGTGATAAAATATTATAAACGATATGGAATGGAAATAAACTGAATTTGATCGGTTTATGTGATATTTGATGGTTGAATGTGTTTGGCGTGAAAATTACATTTAATAACAGAATTATTGATGTCGAATAATTTAACCATTGAGATGAATTGATTTAAGTTCTAAATATACGTGAATTAATTGAAAAGGCCGAGCTAAATCTCATTTCAAATAATTGATCGGCGATAAGAGGTCGATGATGAAGACGGTGGTTGAAGACCGGAGATCTTTACCTCGGTTGGATGATAACTGATGTCCTGATTGGGAGGCATCCCGAAATATGGATAATGAGTGGTGATCATCTAGACGTGCTTCGAGATCGATGGGTATGCGAGGTATATAGTGCCTCCGGTTTCGTTCAGACCCAGAACGAACTTGTAAATGGACTGTTTGTCTGACATTGGATTTTGTTCTGTGCTGATTGATCTCTATTAAATATATATATGTTTGGCGGTGGAGAATTTATTCTCTTGCTTAACGCCCTTCTTTGATACGTACGAGCTCAGAGGTTGTATATCGATAGAAATCAGTCGCATTGAGTGAGCTGCCTGTGTGGCACACCTAAGTGGCAAATGATTAAGGCTTCTGTTGAAAAGCAAAATCTTGTGGTTGATGATCAAAGCACAGCCTGTGTGGCATAGCTTTGTGTATAATGTTGACTCGCGAGCCTCACACCCCGGTATGAACCACCAACGGGAGAGGACATCAGGGAGGGCATGTGTTTCCTTCTAGCTAGAGGTGGTGTCAGTGCTTAAATTGGCTGACCTATATATTATTTTCACCTGTGTGGTTGTTGCTGTTGCGAGGCGCCTCGGATATATCGGTCGATCCGGGACCGATGGAGTCATTCGTTGGCTCATTTACGTCCCAAAGGGCGGAGAAACGCAGTGTTCAGGCATAATAATCCACATCGGTGGACCGGCCCTGACGATCCAAGGGTTGATGCGTTCTGATCCTCAGACATGGGCTAGATTGTCTCGAATTCGGTAAGGACTATCTTTTGCCTTGGTTCATGATGGAAATCCAATTTCCAAATACGACATCATACGATTTTGATTGTAAACCTATATTTGGCGACATAGTGGCATGGGACGCTCATGTCGTCTATGATTGATATTTATGATTGTATATAAAAATAGAAACTAATTGGAAACGAGCTAAGATGGGTGGTTTCCTGGGTATTGGTCTGATGTTGGTTTCGGCCTTCGGGGTTAATACTTAGGGAATCGTTCTCTTACTAATTTACGGTTGGAGTCTGATTAAGAATTAAACAACAAAATTTACATTTTAAGTGACTTGTTTTATACGTATCAAGCATATCTTGGTCGATATAAGGTAAAACTCTATCCTCCGGTTTGCGTTGCATTGTGTGATGGGACTTGAGTCTTATATCGGCTTCATTTTTATAAAAAGCATTGCGGTATTTAAAAGATTTACTTGTTTTAAAGCACTGGCAATCTAATGGAGTAAACCCGTTCCGCGAAAGTGGCGTGGTCCTATGATTAGCCATATAATAAAATGTGTTAAGTAGATTTCTCATACAAGTCCCATGACTGACTCGTAGTTTGTTTCACTTGCAAACTCGGGTGCCCATATTTCTACACGGGCATCCTTGTATTCAGGTTTTAGCAGGCTCTTTCTGGATAGCCGGAGCTGAAGATGGATTCTATCATTTATCTCTTTTTATGCTGTTCAGCTCCTGTTGTACATATTATGTTTTTTTTCCGCTGTAGACATTTATGTATAGCTGAACTGTATTTTGTACTAAGTATGATCCTGTATACTATGTAACTCTGATGATTATGTTTATCCAGTGTATTCTATTGTACATTATCTGGTGTATTTATTCAATTCTGTTCTGTTATTTCTGTTTATGTGTTATATTCCAAAGATTACCCTTAACACAGTGGTACGGGGTTTTGGGGTCGTCACAACGTGGTATCAGAGCTTTGTTTAAGCTTAGTGCTGGAATATAACATATTAACGAACTCGTCAGAAATAGAACCAGCAGTGTTCTAAGATGAATAACTCATTACAGATAGGATCAGTAATATCCTAGTACGAGTAAAGCAGAATGAAATGCACCTCGATAGACACATTTACATTCAAGTATATGTTTCTATGTTTTAAAATATCTTTTCTGTAGACCTGACACTTGATCTGCTATTTGCAGAAGTACTAGAAAAATGAGTGTCAGAAACAGAAGGAATACATAACCAGATATTAAGGCTCTATTAATTAAGTATCTAAATATGGGTGGAATGCCGTTCTCGAGCGAAGAATCTATTATGAAAACACAATCTTGGATTCGTTCTGCAGAGAAAATCTTTGAAGGTTTAAAGCTGAGAGGTGACCAGAAAAGATTACTGGCATCTTGGGCACTCAAAGACGAAGCTTTGCTCTGGTGTGATTCGATTATTAAGGATAATCCAGAAGGTAATATTACCTAGGATAGATTCAAAGAGATTTTCCTAGAAAGATTTACTCCTCCTGAAGCAACTGAGAGGTTATGTGATGAATTCTCTTATTTGATACAAGGAGATATGACCAATCCCGAAGATCATAAGGAATTCAACGAACTTTCTCACTTTGCCCTTCATCTAATTCAAAATCCGAAGAGGAAGAATTTGAGATTTATCAATGGGCTTCAAAAAAGTATCAAAGTAAAGTAATGGGGCATGTGAAGCTTCCTTTTTCAAAAATGATATACATGGCTTACCAGTATGAGGATCTCGACAAGAAATGTATGTTGCGCTACGAAGAGGAAGTTTGTTCTAGTAATAAAGGGGAGTCTGGAACTGATAGTCCTGAGGTTAGTAAGAAGCCTAGTGTCAATCAGAAAAAGGCTAGATCTGAGAAAGAACAAGTAACGACTGCCGTATGCAATAACTGCCATAAGCAAGGGCATTTTTAGGGGAATTGCAAATCCTCGAAGAAACGAACAAAGAGTGGATCTAAATCCAAGAAGAATTTTCAAGAGAATAGAGATTGCAGTAAATGACATCGGACTAGTCATCTTGCAAAGGATAGCTGGTTCTTAAAGAAGCCTGGAATGGTACAAGTGAATGAAATGGCAGAAACTACAGCACCCTCAGCTAGTCAGGGAAGGTATGATGTTTTGGAAGGCACGCTTACTGTCAAATTTTTTTTAGTTAAAGTACTGTTTGATATAGGCGCATCATGAAGTTTTATTTCAAAGAATGCAGTTAAGAAATTGGATTTGAATCTGAGAAAGCGCAAAGAACCCATCACTGTCCATAATCCGGTTGGGGGTTCTCTCGATCTTAGCTGGATTTGTGCGGTGCCTGTCTCTTTTTCCTGTTATAAGTTCCCTAAAATCTCTATCGTCATGAATTTTACTGAATTCGATCTTATTTTGGGATTGGATTGGTTAACCAAATATGAGGCAGAGGTTAGATGCGCCGACAGAGTTGTTAGGGCAAAGATTAAATTAGGGAATTATATAACCATACCCTGCGAAGGCCCGAATTCTGATAGAAAAGACTTTTGGTCAGCTCTGGATGTTTCTCCTGCTCATATAGAAAATATCCCTGTAGTCACAGAGAATGTTCCCGACCTCATAAAAGATATTCATGTCATCAAGAATTATGCATATGTGTTAGAAGAAGCTGTTAGCTTACCTCCGCAGAGAGAAATTGATTTCAAGATCGCTTTATTTCCGAACCCAAGGCCAGTAGTGCATGCTATTCGGAGAATGACTCTAAAGGAGAAAGAAGAACTAGACAATCAAACTCGACAGCTTGTATGGAAGGGTCTGATCAGGCCAAGTTTCTCTGATTGGGGAGTAACAGTGGTGTTTGTCCCAAAGTCATACGGTACTCTTAGACTATGTGTGGATTATCGTGACTTGAATAAACAGACACTAAAGAACAAATATCCATTATCGTGGATTGATGATTTGCTGGATCGATTGAATGGTGCAAAAGTATTTTCAAGGATGGACCTAGCTACAGGCTTCCACCAGCTTTGTATTGCCGAAGAGTGTGTTCCAATGACAACATTCAGAGGTCCTGATTTGTTCTATGAGAGGTTAGTAATGCCGTTCGGCTTATGTAACGCTCCAGCTTACTTCGTCTATTTGATGAATCGAGTGTTCGGAGGAGTCCTGAATAAGTTTGTTCTGGTTTTTATTGATGATATTCTAATCTTCTCTATGTCAAAGTCCGAACATGAAAAACGTTTGGAGCAAGTTCTAGAAATTCTGAGAAGGAATGTATTGAAAGCTAAACTTTCCAAATGTATATTCCGGCAAGATGAGGTAAAGTTTCTTGGCCATGTTGTATCAAAAGAGGGAATTGCTATGGATCCAGGTAAGATCACTGCTATTCAAAATTGGAAACAGCATAGCACTCCGACAGAAGTTTGAAGTTATCTTGGATTGGCTAGTTATTACCGGAAGTTCGGTAAAGATTTTTCGAAGATATCTAGTCACTTAACGAAGCTTACAAAGAAGCACACAAAATTCAAGTGGACTCCAGAATGTGAGAAGGCTTTTCAAAAGCTGAAATTAAGATTAACAACTGCTCCAGTGTTAACGATTATCGATGGCAATCAAGACTTGAAAGTCTGGACAGATGCCTCTAGAGAAGGCCTTGGTGCAGTATTAATGCAAAGAGGCCAAGTAGTTGCTTATGCTAGTCGTCAGCTGAAACCACATGAAAAGAATTACGTTACTCATGATCTTGAGTTGTTGGCTATCGTATTTGCTTTGAAAATCTGGAGACACTATCTTCTAGGTGAGAAATTCGAACTGTTTACAGATAATCAGTCGCTAAAGTATCTGTTCACCCAGAAAGACTTGAATCTGAGGTAGCAACGTTGGCTAGAGTTTCTTGCAGCATACGATTTTGAGATTTTGTACACACCAGGGAAAGCCAATGTTGTGGCCGATGCGTTAAGTAGAAAGAATGTAATGATCGCCAGCTTTATTATTACGATTTCATTGATTGATAAGATATCTTCTCTCCAAAAAGACGAAAAATTTATTAAAGGAATGAGCCAGCGGATTCGTGAAGGCAATGCTTCAGATTTCTAGCTTGATAGTGAAGGGATTCTGAGGTTACAAGGACGAATTTGTGTTCCAGAAGTTCCTGAACTCAGAAGAGAGGTACTTGATGAATGCCACAAATCTAAGCTCAGTATCCATCCGGGTGTGAGTAAAATGTATAATGATACCAAGCGAACATTCTGGTGGAAATCGTTGAAAAGAGACATATCTATATATGTTAGAAGGTAGGATATTCCAGGTTGGAAGTGGGAGCATATTTCCATGGATTTCATAGATGGTTTACCCAGAACCAAGAAAGGAAATGATAGTATATGGGTGATCGTAGATCGCTTCACGAAGACCGCCTGTTTTATACCTGTCAGATCCAATGGAACTGCTCAAAGTCTGGCACAGATTTATTTCAAGGAAATTGTTAGGCTACATGGAGTGCCGAGCAGTATAGTTAGTGATAGAGATCCAATATTTACTAGCAAATTCTGGGAGGCATTTCAAGTAGAACTGGGAACGAAGCTGAATCTAAGCACCGCCTATCATCCTCAAACAGATGGTCAAAATGAGAGGGTGAATTGTATTCTAGAAGATTTATTGCGGGCTTGTGTCCTTGATTTTGGCGGATCATGGGAAGACCATTTGAATTTAGTTGAGTTCTCATACAACAACAGCTACCAAGCGAGCCTGACAATGTCACCATTCGAAGCATTGTATGGTAGACCGTGCCGATCTCCTGCTTGTTGGGTAGAACCTGGTAAAAGGCTTGTATTGGGACCTGATATGATCCGAGAAGCAGCAGACAAAGCCGATTTTGTTAAGAAATGATTACTCATCGCTCAAAGCCGATAAAAGAGCTATACTGATTCGAGAAGAAGAGATATGCCTTTTTCTTTTGGTGACTATGTGTATATAAAGGTTTCTCCGATGAGAGGAGTGATTCGATTTGGCAAAACTGGGAAGTTGGCGCCCAGATTTATTGGTCCATTCCCTATACTTGAACAGATTGGAACCCTCGCTTATAGAGTTCAATTGCCAGATTGGTTTCCTGGAGTACATAATTTGTTTCACGTATCTCAACTTCTAAAGCATGTGCATGATCCAGACTTGATCGTGGAAGAAGCAGCACAGTGTGATATAGAAATTACTCCAGCACTGGCTATTAGAAGAGAACCGCTAAAGATTGTTGGCAAAGAAACCAAAGAACTGAGGAACAAGAAGATTCACTTAGTCAAAGTGCAATGGATTGGAGATCCACGAGATTGTACTTGGGAAACTGAGGAAAGCATTCAGAAAGCCTATCCTAAGCGCAGGGTGGATATCTCTGATTGACTCTGGTGCAAGGTGTATTTACCATATTTTGAAAATTTCCATCATGTTCTCTACTCTGTCATTGTTTTCTTTTCATGGATGCATAACTTTTAATTATATAACCTGAATGATTTCAAAAGAGTATGTGAATTAATTAGTATATTTTTGAAAGTTAACAAACAAATTAATTGCTGGTTGGGTTGTTTGATTTTTGGTTGATTAATTAGATTTTGAAACATTTAGCCACATTGAACTGAATTGAAAATAGATAGAAATATATACATGTGCATTATATATGTGTGAACAGGTTATGGATGAATAGCTAAGCAAAGGGATAAAATTATTTGCCCGACAAATAGGTACACGTTTATTGTGTTTCTAGGGATTTGATGATTTTATGAGCCGATTGGCTAGCAACTTGGCTTTTTCTTTTTCTTTTGGATTGGTGAGGGCCATGGGAGGCTATTAGAAATATCCCGAAGTCCCGTGTACAAAGGAGGTTATGGCGAAATTTTTCGAAAATTTAGGGTGTTAGCCAAATTTTTGAAGAATTTGAAAATTCTTAGAAACTGAAAAGTTGAAGAATGGAAGCCAGATTGAAAGTAGAGTAGATTAATCAAACCACCTTCGACTTTGTTTCTTTTCGGGGACGAAAAGTTTTAAGTGGGAGAGATTGTAACAACCCGTAAAATCTGAATCAGTTTAAAAATTTTAAATTGGCTATTTTAGTGGATTTTAAATATTTAAAATAAATATTTTAAATAATAACGACGAAAATGGTGCTTGAATCGACGCTTGAAAATAAATATAATTACTTTGAATTATAAACAAGGCCTGAAATGGCGCGGCAGTTTCAAAATTTGAATTCAAACTTTGACTGACTGTACAAGGTGCAAAACAAAACGGATTTTAGTGGAACCAAAAATATTTAAATTTGTTAGTGAATATCTTTCTAACGAATCTGAAAAATCAAAGCTTCGTAGCGGGAAGCAAAAGTTATGGCCAAATGAATTTTCAGAAAGGTCGCTATAGAGTTTATATAGCCCGTGAAAATGGCCATTTTGCAAACGACATCAGAATTCGATGAAACCACTTTTGTTGGATCCGAGATGTCAAATTATTGCTAGGTTTCAAATTTCATAATTTATCAAGCTAGTATGTGAGCGTGGCAAAGGAAAATGTGTTTGGTCGATTTCTATTAAATTGGATCGACCAGAAAAGGGCCATTTTTCAAACTGTCTCAGAATTCGGCGAAACTAGTTTTGTTGGGACCGTATCGTCAAAACATAGCCAGATTTATTTTTCAGGAATTTTTAGAATCAGTATGTGGCCCCGGCAAATTGAAATGTACGTTCAAATCAAATATTGAATGTTTTATATTTTAATTTGAAGGAAAACAGACTGAAACAGTCGAATGGGCTTACGAAACATATCCCATTGTGTTCGGAATGGGGGTATTTAGCTAGGGGTGATAGTCGTTGGGATTGAATTGTTGTTCGTATGGATAAAGTGGTATTTTCCGAATTAATTAAATTAAAAATTAAAATAAAATAGTGGGCCAATCCCATTCTTCCTCTCACTTCCGCATTGACCCATTTCGAACCCGATAACCTCCAGGCGATGACGGAAAAGCTTCCATTCTTCTCTCTTCAGTTTCTCTTCCATCTCTCAGCGAAATCGAGTGATTCAAAGGGGGAATTGAAGAGATTCCCACGATCTACAAATCTATACCAGTCTCGACTTCTCTAGTTCGGTATTCGTGAAGAATCGCACCTCCAAAGTCACGACTTTTGAGCCACCGCCGAGACCCCTACACGCCTTCGAACTGGGCTTGACCACGGCGCCGGGGACCCTGTTCCTCCCTCTTCGACGCTGCAGAACCCGATCGATCTGAAGTGCTACGGATAACGAGAAATCTTCAAACCTAGTTTTGTAGAATTCAGAGAGGCAACGGCTGATAATTATTCAAACTATTCTATAGCACTTTAAAGCGCTACGGTTTATGATTTTACAATAAAAATCATATCATTTTCGTTTATTGACGAAATTCAGTGAAACAAGAGACAGTGGACTCGTGCGGACGTCTTCTACATTTTAGAACAGACCGGATATTTTTCTGAGCCTTCTGCTATTTTTGGTGGAGTGGAACCCAATGTAAGATTTCTGAATTATAAACGATATGGAAATGACGATGTATAAATTATATATTTGAAGTACGAGTAATATAAGTGTTGTACACCTCATGTATAAGCGTTGTATAAGTTGTATATTCGATGTATAAGTTATATATGCGTTGTAAAAATTGATATATGTGTTGAAATAATTTGAAATGATATTGAAGTGAAATCGAAATATATTTATATACAAATATATATATATATATATATATATATATATATATACACGCCCCTCGTCCACCAACCATGGACGATATTTATTGGTTGTGATTGGTGTGAAAATTGGTTGATAGCGAATGGTTGATTAGAATTGTTTGTGGTTGAAATTGATTGATTGTGGTTGAAAAATACCCGTTTGTGGTTGAGAATTACTTGGTTGAAACCACATAGGATTAGTTTGTGGAAAAGAAAGAAAAAAAATAAACATGCCACCTGCGTGCGAACTAGATGCATGAAATCCCCATTGTCAAAAGTTGTGAGGCTTTAAGCTAGAGCGAGGAGCCGTTCTAGGGACATCCTCGGTTTTAACTACCCTGCCGTTATGCTGTCGAAATTTTCTGAAATATTTCTGTGTTTGATTTAAATTTGAATGTTGAAATAAATTCATGTGTTGAATGTTGAAATAAAATTCATGTGTTGAATGTTGAAATAAAATTCATGTGTTGAATGGAGTTCGTGTATTGAATAAATTTTTGGAAAAATAAAAATAACATTTTTATCATATATATAGATTATATAAAATACTAGTGTTTTAAATAAATCGCTTTAACACCAAAAATTACCTTTTTACCTTATATATAAACTATATAAAATAGTCGTGTTTTGAAATAAATTGTTTTATAATAAAAATCATATTTTTATCATATATATGAAATATATAAAATTGTCATGTTTTGAAATAATTCGTTTTACAATAAAAATCACATTTTTATTATATACATGAATTGTTAAAAATAGTGAAGTGTCGAAATAAACATCTATTGGATAAAAATATTATTTTTATCAAATGTATGAAAAGAATATGGTTTTGAAATCGAAGAATAGATTATATATATATATATACAATTAATCGAATAACGAAGCTGCAGTTCTTGTTTTGAAACCGTGATTTCAAACGATTAGTGTGGGAGATCCGACCATCGGATTTTCCTGAAACTGAAACCATTGGGTTCGCCTTGGAAATATCTTTCCAATGACACCCACTTTGTGAAGATCCAACGGTTGGATTGTCTGGAATGTTTAATTCAATTCTGAAGAAAAACAGCGCCAGAATCAATTATATATATATATAATTAAAATAAATCGAATAACGACGTTGTAGTTCGTATTTTGAAATCGAAACTTCAAACGAGTGTACCGGGAGATCCGACCGTCGGATTTTCCCTAAACTGAAACCGTTGGATTCGTTTTGAAAAGATCTTTCTAATGATATAAAATTTGTGAAGATCCAACGGTTAGATTTTTAGATATGTGTAAATCAATTCTAAAGAAAAACAGTGCCACGGCCGTGTTATGGCCTAAAGCGTTGTTTTGAATGAATTGGCTATTTTTAAATAAATAAAAATAGTGATAAATCATGATAAAATATTATAAACGATATGGAATGGAAATAAACTGAATTTGATCGGTTTATGTGATATTTGATGGTTGAATGTGTTTGGCATGAAAGTTACATTTAATAACAGAATTATTGATGTCGAATAATTTAACCATTGAGATGAATTGATTTAAATTCTAAATATACGTGAATTATTTGAAAAGGCCGAGTTAAATCTCATTTCAAATAATTGATCGGCGATAAGAGGTCGATGATGAAGACGATGGTTGAAGACCGGAGATCTTCACCTCGGTTGGATGATAACTGATGTCCTGATTGGGAGGCATCCCGAAATATGGATAATGAGTGGTGATCGTCCAGACGTGCTTGGAGATCGATGGGTATGCGAGGTATATAGTGCCTCCGGTTTCGTTCAGACCCAGAACGAACTTGTAAATGGACTGTGTGTCTGACATTGGATTTTGTTCTGTGCTGATTGATCTCTATTAAATATATATCTATTTAGCGGCAGAGAATTTATTCTCTTGCTTAACGTCCTTCTCTGAAACGTACGAGCTCAGAGGTTATATATCGACAGAAATCAGTCGCATGGAGTGAGCTGCCTGTGTGGCACGCCTAAGTGGCAAATAATCAAGGCTTCTGTTGAAAAGCAAAGTCTTGTGTTTGATGATCAAAGCACAGCCTGTGTGGCATAGCTTTGTGTATAACGTTGATTCACGAGCCTCACACCCCGGTATGAACTAGAAATAGGAGAGGACATCAGGGAGGGCATGCGTTTCCTTCTAGCTAGAGGTGGTGTCAGTGCTTAAACTGGCTGACATATATATTATTTGCACCTGTGTGGTTGTTGCTGTTGCGAGGCGCCTCGGATATATCGGTCGATACGGGACCGATGGAGTCATTCGTTGGCTCATTTACGCCCCAAAGGGAGGGGAAACGCGGTGTTCAAGCATAATTATCCACCTCAGTGGACCGACCCTGACGATCCAGGGGTTGATGCGTTCTGATCCTCATACATGGGCTAGATTGTCTCGAATTCAGTAAGGACTATCTTTTGCCTTGGTTCATGACGGAAATCCAATTTCCAAATACGACATCGTGCGGTTTTGATTGTAAACCTATATTTGGAGACATAGTGGAATGGGACGCTCATGTCGTCTATGATTGATATTTATGATTGTATATAAAATTAGAAACTAACTGGAAACGAGCTAAGATGGGTGGTTTCCTGGGTATTGGTCTGTTTTTGGTTTCGGCCTTCGGGGTTAATACTTAAGGAATCGTTCTAGTACTAATTTACGGTTGGAGTCTGATTAAGAATTAAACGACAAAATTTACATTTTAAGTGACTTTTTTTTATACGTATCAAGCATATCTTGATCGATATAAGGTAAAACTCTATCCTCCGGTTTGCGTTGCATTGTGTGATGGGACTTGAGTCTTATATCGGCTTCATTTTTATAAAAAAGCATTGCGGTGTTTAAAAGATTTACTTGTTTTAAAGCACTGGCAATCTAATGGAGTAAACCCGTTCCGCGAAAGTGGCGTGGTCCTGTGATTTGCCATATTATAAAATGTGTTAAGTAGATTTCTCATACCAGTCCCATAACTGACTCGTAGTTTGTTTCACATGCAAACTCGGGTGCCCTTATTTCTACACGTGCAGCCTTGTATTCAGGTTTTAGCAGGCTCTTTCTGGATAGCCGGAGCTGAAGATGGATTCTATCATTTATCTCTTTTTATGCTATTCAGCTCCTGTTGTACATATTATGTTTTGTTTTCCGTTGTAGACATTTATGTATAGCTGAACTATAGTTTGTACTAAGTATGATCCTGTAAATTGTGTAACTCTGATGATTATGTTTATCCAGTGTATTCTATTATACATTATCTGGTGTATTTATTCATTTCTGTTCTGTTATTTCTGTTTATGTGTTATATTCCAAAGATTACCCTTAACACCGTGGTACCGGGTTTGGGGTCGTCACATCCGGTAGCGTAGAAATCCCCCCTTCTCCAACCAAAATTCAATTTTCTTCAAAGATAAAAAGTTGAGTATTTATTTTATTGATTTTAATTTCAGTCTAAAATATAAATAGCATTATAAAAATTAAATTTTTAAATATAAATAGCATTATAAAGATTCGATTTTTATGATATGAACATCGCTATAAAGATTCGATTTTTATGATATGAACATTGCTATAAAGATTCGATTTTTATGATATGAACATCGCTATAAAGATTTGATTTTTAAAATATGAAAATCTCTATAAAGATTTGATATTTATGATATGAACATCGTGATAAAAATATGATTTTTATCATATAAGTTGCATTACAAAATATAATTTATATACATATGTATAGAGTTATGAAAATTTAATTTTTCTATATATAACGATGATTAAAAACTTGGTTTTTATATGTGTATGGTATTAAAAATGTGATTTTTATATATGAAGTAGTTGTATAAAAATTTGATTTTTATATACGTGTGGTATTAAAAATCTGGTTTATATATATAATATTGTTTTAAAAATATAAAGATGAGATTTATAAAGATGAGATTTAAAAAAAAACAAAAAATGAGATTTTTATCGGATGAATCATAATATTTTTAGTGAGATAAAAATATGATTTTATCGTTTGTGCGTTACTAATAAAATAGTCATACAAAGAAATGATTATTGATTGGTTAAAATTATGATTTTTAGCATTATAAAAATATGGTTTTTATTATATGAATAACAATATAAAAATGCGATTTTTATATATATTGTAGCAAAATAAAATTTTGATTTTTATATATATGATAGCAAGATAAAAATATGATTTTTATTATATATATAGCGATATAAAAATATGATTTTTGTTATATATATAGCAATATAAAAATGTGATCTTATATATATATAAGAATATAAAAATGTGATTTTTGAATACATAAAAATCATATTAAAAAAATGTGATTTTTACTATGAATAGCGTGGAAAAGATTGCATTGGAATTTCGGGAAAATCCAAATGGTTCAAAAATCCAGAAATAAAACTGGAGAAGTGGATCCCAAAGGTGAGAACTTCTCACTCTAATTTTATTTTCTAGTTAAATATATATACTAGGATGCAGACAGTGCTTAGAAGCGCCTGACACCTTTGATTGAAACCATGGATGTTTGATTGTTTGTTTTGATTGATAAATTGGTTGAAATTGATTTGGGATGTGAATGGAATTGATTAGAATTGGTATGTGTATGGCGCGAGCCAGTATTAGGCAAGGGATAAGGCTAGACCTTATTCCGGTTTTAGTATCCGCCGTTATGCTGCCAAAATTTTCTAAAATATGTTAGAACAATAAAAATATCATTTTTATTGTATAAATGAACCGTACAAAATATTCATGTGTTGAATAAAATATTTATCGTTAAAAATATAATTTTTAACGTGTATATGAATAAAATAAATATTCATTTACAAATCGGACAATTTGTTTATGTACACCCATTTAACTGATATTGATTGGGACGATAAATTTTACATATCGCCCAACTTCACAAATAACATTCGCTATTTGTTGATTGAAACCCCACACGGGTATTGGGATGATATTTAACGTACACTAATCCCAATTATTTAGTCGTATGTCAAGAGATTGCTTGACAGACTGTTGTAAGCATTAATTATTTATATTTAATGCTTATGCAGTTGTATGATGCACTCTGGATGATGGTTGATGATTTTGATTGGTGTTGTATACATGTGTTGTATGAAATCCATATAAATAAATTTATATGGTAATTGACTCGTCTGATTCCAATTTGGAAAGAACGTATATTTTAAATTGACGAATATTTTAAAATGAGGAATAATGAAAATTTTAAAATAACTAATATTTTAAAATAATATTCAGTAATGGACCAAAATATGATTTTTGATGTCTGATTTGGGATGGACACGAAAATATTGAAAAATATGAAGTCGTGTTGATTATATATGCGCCATTTTGACGCGAACGATATTTATATCGATTTTATTCATTTTTATAATGAATAAAAAAGGAAGTGATTTCAAAATATAATGTTCTGAAAATATTATCATTTATATATTATAATGCTAGGGAGTATTCAATTTTGATTTAAAATTCAAAATGAAGTTAGAATCGTTTTAAAACAAATTTATAAAAAACGTTTTAAATGGAAATCGCCGAAATATATATATTATATATATTTAATGGCCAGAATAGAACGCGCCGTACCGCGGCCATTCGCGAATTTCGGCCATTGACTTCGAATTGATATTACGGGGGATCCGACCTTCGGATTCTACTAAAACCGGAACCGTTGGGTACGTATCGAAAAGAGCTTTCCAAGAATACAAGAGATTTGAAATCTAATGGTTGGATTTGGAATTATGTCCAAATCAAATTTGGAAAAGGTCGTTGTAAGTGCAGTTCGATGGTCGCTTATGAAAATCGACTGAAAGGGCCTTGATAAAATTATTAAAATTACTAATAATTTGTGTAAAATCATAATATATGATTTGGAAAGAATTCAGATGAAAAATTCCACGTTAGTGAATATAAAAATATATTTTTATCAAAATGAACTAGTATGAACTAGAATTATAATCTAATATTTTTAAATATATAAACTGGATTTGAAATGGTTTTAAAAATAACCAGAATTTCCAATATATGAATTGGAATGGATTTGAATCGAAATTATCTTCGAAATATTTCTATATTGGGTTCCGTGATTATATGGATATTGTGGAGGAATTTGGAAGATATATATATATATATATATATATATATATATATTGTTATTCCCAATACGATATTTGTTGATTTCAGAATTTGATATTAAATATAAGCCGATATAATTTCTACTCAGAGCCTTGTATTTAGTATTGAATTGGATTTTGGGTTTGTCTTGAATGGAGTCTTCATTAACACTGTTCTTAAACCCAGCTGAGAAAAGAATAAATTTTTTAATTAAGATTTTGTGAAGTTTTCCAATAAATTAATATTTAATTTGAATTGAATAAAAGAATTGGATTTTGGGTTGGTCGTGAATAATGTCTTAAATAACACTGTTTTTAAACCCCATGTGAGAAGAATAAATATTTTAAATAAGATTATTAGGGTTCCCAGTCATATTTAGTAACTGGAATAAAATAGAATGTGAATCGGGTTTATTGTAAACTGTGTTTTTAACGACATTCATTCTTTAACCCGATTTACAGTGAAAACGTGATTTGGAATTTATAAATCTTTTTATTAAGATTTAACGGGAAATTTCCAAAGTAAAGTTTCCAATTTAATATATTAAATTGGAATTGAATGGAATTCAATTAGATAATAATCGAAGTGAACTTCTATGGAGGAAGACTGTTAATATATATGGGATTTAAAAGGCTTGTTGTTATTCCATTTATATTATTAGTGGGATACAGAAATTGATATCGGTTATATATTGATCTGTTTTCGTGAAGATTCCATTATTAATGGAATGTGATTTGGGTTTATCGTGAATTGTATTTTAAATGACATTAGTTCCTTAACCCAGTTAAAGATAGGATTTCATGTCTAACATTGTATTTCGAACTGTATTGTTGATCTCTGCTAAATATATATCTGTTTGGTGACGGAGAATTTATTCTCTTGCTTAACACCCTTCTCTGAGATGCATGAGCTCAGAGGTTATATATCGGCAGAAATCAATGGTACGGTGTAGATTGTCAATGCGACATGTTCGTTTTCTAAAAGTTAAATAATCATTAATATTGATTTTTGGGAAGACTAAAACTAAGTGGAGTTTTTATGAATCTTTAATTAGATTGAAATGTGAATTGATAATTTAAATTTTCAAATTTAGGAAATGATCGAGAATTGAGTATCACCAATATTGCTCCAAGCGATAGTTAAATCTTTAATTAGACTTGAACGTGAAATGGTAATTAAATTTATCGATAACACTGTGGTGTTTGATATCGGGTAATACCAGTTTTACTCCACGGGATGAATGGGTTGGGATTGGGAAATTTAACAAATGATTACTTTGGTAAGATGCGCTAATCCCGACTAGTTTGGATAAATCTTAATATGGTTTGAATTGATATTCAAAGGAAGATTAAAGAATTTATCTTTGATAAAATTAATGGGAACCTTTCCCAAAGTTTAAGAATATTTGAATAAAAGAATATTCTGGATTGGAATGAGGCGTATGTTGTGTTTTTATAGCAATTGTTTATTATATACACGAGTTATTCAGAAAGGCCGGGTTTATACCCATTTTGAATAAATGATTCGACAATAAGTCGATGATGAAGACGGTGGTTGAAGACCGGAGGTCTTCACGTCATTTGGATGATTACTGATGTCTTGATTGGGCTGTACACCCAAGACAAAGTAATAAGTGGTGATCGTCCAAACGTACTTGGAGATCGACCGGATGTGCGAGGACCTCTCTCTTGTATTGGACATATGTGACGAGGAATAAGGTGCCTCCGGTTTCGTTCAGACCCAGAACGAACTATGGATGTGTATCTGACATTGGATTTTATTCTTTGTTGATTGATCTCTATTAAATACATATCTATTCGGTGGCGGAGAATTTATTCTCTTGTTTAACACCCTTCTCTGAGACGTACGAGCTCAGAGGTTATATATCGATAGACATCAGTTGCATGGCGTGAATTGTCAGTGTGGCATGCTGAGATGCAAATGATCAAGCCTTCTATTGAAAAGCAGAGTCTTGTTGTTGATGATCAAAGCACGGCCTTGAAGAGCATAGCTTTGTGTATAGCATTAATTCGCGAGCCTCACACCTCGGTATGAGTCCAAAACGCGATAAGGGACCCAAGGAGGACATGACATTTCTTTCTAGCTATGGGTGGTGCCATGGTATGGAGCCCAGACATTTATTATATTTTTACTTATATGGATGATGGATAGCGAGGCGCCTCAGATATATCGGCTACTACGGAGCCAATGGATGTAGGTCCTACAGGACTGGGAAACGTGTGTTCATGAATAACTAATCCTCAAACGTAAGGGAGGACCGGCCTTGGAGGATCCAAGGGTCTTCTACGGGAGATCCTGAGGCATTTGCTAGAGTGTCTCGAAGTCGACGAGGAGTACATCCCTTGCCTCAACTCATGACGGAAGTCAAATTTCCAATACATGACATTTCAGGTTTTATTTGTAAACCTATATGGTGACATAGTTGCATGGGATACTATGTCGTCTATGATTGATACATTTATATTTGAAGCTGTTTTGACACTATACACTTATTATAGTATCAAATGATTTTTTTTAAATGTATTAAGCATGTTTGGCTATTATAAGGTAAAACTCTATCCTCCGGCTTGCCTTGCATTGTGTGATGGGACCTGAGTCTTATAATAGCTTCGTTTTTTGAAAAACATTGTGTTGTTTGTTATATGCACGGGTATTCTTAGGAGGAAACCCGTTTTGTGTTATACGTCGTGGTCCCTTGATTTACTTTATTTTAAAGTAAAGATTTAATAACTGTTTTAGTTCTCACACCTGTCACATGACTGACCTGGAGTTTATTGTTTTAACCTAAACTCTGGGTTCTCCTATTTTCCACATGGGCAGCTAATAGTTTTTGGTCTTTCATATATTATATTCATAGGATCCAGGTTTACAGCTAAAGCGATATTCGGAAAGCTCTGTACCCGTGTATTTCTTTCAGTTGTGTTTTTTATTATTTCCCGCTGCATAATAATTAGTAAATCTCTGATATTTATCAACTGTATATTATTGGTTCATACTCAGTATATTCTTGTACTCTAATGTAAATTGCTGTAATAGCAATGAAATATTCTTCTGTTTGTGTTTTGATTTGTCGTGTTCTCAACTCAATCCGGGCTTTCCCGTAAGGGCGAGTTTGGGTCGCTATAATCTACTCAAATGAGTACCCTAAAGTATAAGGGGAAAAATAAAATCTTTGGGTCAGACAACAGTTTGATGTGAGTAATAACATACCATATCAAATAAGTATCCAGTGAAACCACATCACTGAACTGAATGGCGTTTCCCCCTTACTAGTACCTTGATAACAAGATAACCAATCATGTATTGTTGTATTCACGATGGCTAGAGGAAAAATCATATGCATGTGTGCAGTATATAGTGGATTACGCATTCTAATTGTCTTTGGCTACCCGTCTTAATCATTCAAGATTACCCATCATATTAACATGATTACCCATCATAAAATTATAGAGATTACCCACCCCTAACCTTCTAGAGTCCCCATTCCCTAAGTTTATTCATTTTAAATTTATAGATTACCTATCCATTAGATATGGACCATCCATTACACACCCCATAGTCTTTTCCTTAGGTTAACCATGAACACATAATTTGCCATATCCTAAAGACTATCTATTCCCAACATCTTGTGGACTGCGGCCATCTCACAATCTATAGTTTCATCTTTTTGGGTTAATTATAAACACATAAAAATCCATATTTAAATCTTGTAGATTAAGAATTTAGTTATACACTATTAGTATCGCTAGTATCATATTGATAAGTTATCTTCCATTGGTGTACTTAGTTAACATGTGTTGACATTAAGTGATAAAACATGACAAAACAATGGTATCTCCATTGATTCAAAACAAAAACTTATAACTTATATATATGACTTCATCCCATTGAAGCAAACAATTGATTCAAAACAAAATACTTAGGTTATTTGCCATTTTTAATTTAATAATATTGGTTCAAAGCAAAGCTCGTACCATTTTGATCTTTGTCGAATCACTTTACCCAAGGCAAAATAACTAAACGATGTTTCATGCAAAGTAAAGTCATTAGCTTCGAGCCGAGTGGCTTCTAAACATTGATTCGCTTCCGCTTGTCTAATGAATGTGAATCGAGACAATAAAGAAAGGAGTACTTCGCAGCCACATATTAAACTCAAGCGAAGTAGTACTTTGAACCTTTCGAACCAAAACAACAAGAGGGTGCTTCTCATCCTCTTGAAAAGCTTATACAAAGCAATACCTCTAGCCTTTCAAAGTGAATAACAGAAGAGCGCTTCACACCTGCTTATCTAGCCTACGCGAAGCGAAATAATGCATGACTTCGTGCCTTGGCTATGTAACGATCTGGAAATTTAAACGGTCTTAAATAACGTGTTTAACTAAAATTTTACTTAAGAACTTAAAATTTATTTATTTCAAATTTTCAAAATGTATGAGTTTGATTTTTTAATATAAAATAAAACACGTACGTCTATTTTAAATAACAATAATCAGATGATCGTTATTTTAGGACTTTGTTGTTTTGAAACTAACGTGAATCAATAAATAATGAAATATTGATTATTAAAAGCATAATATTTTACATATAATTAATCCAGCATATTTTATAATGAAAAAAACTCAAAATTCAATCGCTCCGTTTGAATTGATTTACGTTAGCGACAACCAGTATAGCGCAATTAATATTGAAATCTTAAAATATGAATTAAAAGTCAAAATTTTATATTTGAGATACGTTTAGCTAGACATTGCATAGAAATAAATTTAGTTGTAAAATGCGGAAGTTCGTTTGGTAGAATTATTTTAGCACAAGTTAGTTCGAATATTGAACGAAAAAAATTATTTCTGTAACTAAAATGTCCCAACATGAGGAAAAACATTTTACTCATTCTAAAGTCAACAACGCAATATGTTTAATTTGAATGTTTCTAGGTCCATCGGGATTTTTTCGTATGAATTGAAAGCACACCATTGTTAAAAATTTAAGTATTGATAGGCAGTCACGACACTGATATCTGTGTACCATCGTGTCTATCTCGTCACGTTGATCGCCATAGCATGTTCATTTGTGGATTTTGGTGTCTGATGGACGTCTGAATCAATAAAACAACATATCATATCAGTAACCAACATTGTATCATTTTTGAGTTATGTGTCTCTACATGCGTGTCTTGTTGGAATATTGATGTGTCTTACACTATGGCCATAATTTTTCAGTCCATGTTTTATTACCATTTTAGGAAATTTGAAATTTTCTAATCGTGATCCTATTCTTACGCTACTTCATGTCATTGTAATGAGTTATAATATTTCACTGTTCATCTCAATTGTTTTACTTTTATATATATCAAGGCCGAAACCAGTAGCCATTTCCATGAAACTCGTTCCTTACCCATTCAAGCTCTATTTTAGAAAAGCACATTAGAGCACTCCCAGTAGTGTAAATATGGATTGAAATGGGGAGGATCCACGCTTTTGTTTCCAAAATCGCGTTCAGAAAAGTAAGTTTGGAGGTGGGGAGGAGATTGAAATGGCGAGCATCGCCAATAGGAAATTTGAGTGGCGATTGGTAAATGGTTTTCTAAAAACCGTATATAGTTAAACGGTTTTCTGAAAACCGTGCAACATATAAATGATTTTTAGAAAACCGTTTATAATATATAGTCCATTGTGTTTAAATGCACATCCTTCTGCTTGTTTTTTTTTCATTTTGTCTACATTTTTGGTTGATTATTGTTTATAGTTTCTGAATTTTGTTTACAAAGACTTATGTTTAAATTTTTAAATGAGTTTTATATTTTTGAATTTGTTAAACATTTTAAGTTTCTAAATTTGCTTCCTATTTTTAAATTATTTAATTATTTTAAGTTTGCAGATAATTTTTTAAATTTTTTTAATGCTTTTAAGTTTGTAAATTTGTTTCTTATTTTTAAATTCATTGATTTTTGAAGTTTGTAAATATTTTTTTTAAATTTGTTAAATCTTTTTAAGTTTGTAAATTTGTTTTTTATTTGAACATTAGGTTACTTATTTTTAATAGTTTAAAATTATAGATGTAACTTTGTTTTTTATTTTTAAGTTTTAAATTTGCTTTTACATCACAGAATTACCCGAACTCCTTTTTTATTTTTGTCGTGTATTTAAAATTATATACACAGAATTAACTGTTTTAAATCTTTTGTTTTCCTTAAGCACTTTATATCTTTCTAGTTTGATGGTTGGCAGTTGATATAACATATATTAGTTATTAAAAATGTTATCAACGACACTAACTCCAAAAAACACCAGCGATACAACAGATGTTCATTAAAACATCACTGGCTAAACAAAGGATACAAGAGAAATAACTAAATACTAGCCATAAAATATAGGATACACGAGATGTTAACTAGGAAATCCAGTACGCAAGCACATTAATTGTTACGTTCAACCTCAAGGGATTCAAAGAGTTTTGAAGTCACCTAATCTCTTGTTCTAACTCATTGGCATAAGAAATACCTCTTGGACATAAACGGTCGTCTATCCATTCAAAATAATTGCATCTGTTAGGCCATAGCGAGCATAACTGGATCCCACAACCAATATTCCCTCCGTCCGCTCATACTACCTCCACCGCGTAACCACAGTGGCAACAAACAGGATATGAGTTAACCTCATGCTCGTTAGGAGTCTGGTTAACTGAAACTCATTGTACCTCTTGTTCATATAGAGGCCGAACTACCGAGAATTGATCTATCACTTCCACATTCGGAGGACGAGGGATAACAGCCGCACATAAGTGTTATTCATTTATAGTTTGGACTACTTGATGACCTACATTTGGGACATGAGCAATAGGTGGATGAATCGTCAGGCGGGCCAACTCCGGGTAGTCACGACGTAGGTCCTCGTAGTGCTGCTCTTGGTATTCGATATTCCAATCAATATCCATTCTTGGACTTGATGGCAGACGCTCAGCAAAGTTTTGATCGTAGTTCGAATCCATTAAGCAAAGTTTTCAGAAAACAGTTTATTGTTTAATTTAA
Source organism: Allium sativum (assembly GCA_030737875.1). Lineage (NCBI taxonomy): Eukaryota > Viridiplantae > Streptophyta > Magnoliopsida > Asparagales > Amaryllidaceae > Allium > Allium sativum. The sequence continues at coordinate 616,313,807 of CM060926.1, forward strand.
AAAAATATATAATTAGCAGCGTCCCCCCACCGACTACTGGAACAGTGTTGGGAATCAACGCTGAAAAATGCTTATTCACGTTCCAAAAACTTAAAGCTGCTGGGAATGCTCTTGCATGCCACAAAAGAAAGCATGCATGTGAAGTTTTGTTGTAGCCTAACTATTTCTTCCTGCTTCATGCGTTTCCATTCCTCATCTCATATTCCTTGAAGCCTTCTCCATAGAAGAAAAAAGTATGAAGCCTTTAAAAAACATGTAGCCTACTTTGAAATCCACCAACAACCGAATCCTCCACATCCCATTGCCCTGCCTTCGTCCACCCGAGCGGCTTCCCTCCGCCTTAGGTTTCCACCGCAATCTACACTGACTTGAAACTCATCGCTCGAGCTCAATTCGCCCCGTCCACCCGAGACCCATTAAGCCATAAACCCATTCGGCCTTTCCCACCACCTTGCCTATAAGATCCCCTCCGTCACCAGCTTGGCCAAAATTCGTGAGCACCTATTCAGGCCGAGCTTATGTATTTTTGACAGTAATAGTTGCTTGTTGAGTTTGTTGTAACCTAACTATTTCTTCCTGCTTCATGCGTTTCCATTCCTCATCTCATATTTCTTGAAGCCTTCTCCATAAAAGAAAAAAGTATGAAGCCTTTAAAAAACATGTAGCCTACTTTGAAATCCACCAACAACCGAATCCCCCACATCCCATTGCCCTGCCTTCGTCCACCCGAGCGGCTTCCCTCCGCCTTAGGTTTCCACCGCAATCTACACTGACTTGAAACTCATCGCTCGAGCTCAATTCGCCCCGTCCACCCGAGACCCATTAAGCCATAAACCCATTCGGCCTTTCCCACCACCTTGCCTATAAGATCCGCTCCGTCACCAGCTTGGCCATAATTCGTGAGCACCTATTCAGGCCGAGCTTATGTATTTTTGACAGTAATAGTTGCTTGTTGAGTTTGTTATTATCTTCTATTCTGGAAAAAAAGATTTTTTTTTTTTTTTTAAATCAAAACTTTCAAAAGTTGATTTCATTTTGGCCGAAGCCTATTGATCACTTCTCAGGCCGTGACATTTTTGTTTATTTTGTTGAAATAGTGCTTTCTACCCTTCTGTCTTTATATACAAGTTGTTGTTTTTTATCTTAGACCTTAGAGTGTTTGTTGTAGAGATGTGCTTTGCTGAGTGCTCTTAGTTGCCCATTTCTATATTTAATAAAAGTTTCTATGAAACCAACATCTTGCTTATTTTCCCTGTTGTGAAGTTGTTGATCGTGTCCTATTTCATATTCATTTGCTGGAGATTAATGTTGGGAAACTTGATTGGTTGGTTTGAAAATAAAAGTGAAGCTTGGTTTTGCTATCATGATCCAAGTTGTGACTGACTAGATTCGAGATCCATTTTCGTGATTTGCCTCAATTCTTGAGTCGTGCTTGGTTGTCGTTGTGTGATTGCTCGTCGTGCCTTCATCATTAGTGTCTTCTTCTCGGTGATTCAAAAAGATTAGTTTATCTCACACTTAACTGGCAATTTTATGAAATATATTTTAAGACATTTGAATTGATTAATTGAAATGTTAGGATTGCTCATAGGAAACCATACTATATGACATGTATATTGTGCACATATGACACACATTATTGACATACAATACATGACATGAATTTGCAAAAGTGATATATGTTGTTATGTATATGTTCTGACATGTTTATGTATGTTACTCTCACAATGCAAGTTCCCATAAACTGAAGAAAATCATTACGGGTTGACATGATATATATCTGAATCACTATGCCATTTTGATATTTAATTTGGATGCGGGTTGAAATGATATATACATGGAAATTTAATTAAGCGGGTTTAAATGATATGCACCTAATTCACGTAACCATTGGTTAAAAATTAAATACAGACACTGTTGGTCAACAAAAATGATTTCTCTGAATTTATGAATTTAAATTGAATCTACGAATATTAAGTTAATTTGATTTGAATGGAATTTGAAATCTGATTTAAATGATAAATCAAAATTTAAAATCTGAAAATTCGGTTCAGATAGGATTATTATATTTAAATTGTTTTAGATTATGATTTATATCAAATATTTTACTTAAACTAAATTTGTCTTACTTATTATTTTCATAACTATTATACTGATAACTATTTAATTTCAACTATTTTATTTATTAAATTTTATAAGTATTTTTAATAGACTATTATATATATATATATATTTACTATTATAACTTTTATAAATATTTTAATAAAAAACTTTTATAAAGCTATTTTATATTTAAATTAGTTTTTTATATACACTTTAACTATTTTACAATGTAGTCAATTTTTAAATATAATTTACTATTTTAAATATAGTCTATTCTCATTCTGAGCTATTAAGTCCCAATTAGTTTACGATAACGATTTTAATCAATAATGATACTTGTGAAGTAGAAACCTAAAATTGAAATCTTAATGTGATAATGAACCGTTCATTAATATGAAATTGAAATTTGAACTGAATCCAATACTTAATTGTTTAAGTAATGATTGTTAAGAAATCAATGCTTGAAGTTGAATTGATTTATGACACTTGAACATGATTTTAAATTTAATGACCACGTTGTGAAATAAACGTTTGATTATTAAATAGATCGGGGCTAGATATTAGCATACTCTCCGCCATTTACTAGAATTACTTAAACAAATGTGTATGTGGTGCAGAATCCCACATGAAGTAGGATGGATTTGGCAAATACTAGTGGAATGAAGTAATAGAACGAGAATGGATAGCCTTGAATTTTAGTTCATAATTAAAATGACTAAAACAGGAGTTATACCATGATTAAGTTGAGTCGCTCCCCCTATCAGACACATTTCTTCAAACCATATCTATTACTTTGTAATTTGATTGTTAGCCACCCATGATTATGTAAGTGTCATTTGAGGTTGGCCGTAGTAGCTGCTATACGTTACCACCGGTCTAGGATTGCAACTGGTAGAATCCTATCTTAGGTATTGCCTCGAGTGCCTTATCATATTATACTGATTGTGCCCACTACAATTTTAATTTACGTTGTACAGCCTGCCGGATTGGTAGAGTTTAAAGTACGGTAAAGATTACAATGTATATAAATAGTGTAATAGTAATAATGAAATCTCAATCACGCTATTTTCAATAGTCTATTTTTTGTAGACACTGGTATAATAGCGTATTGTATTATATGTATCTAGTTTCGTGGATCCTTAGAGGATGGAAATCCCAAACATCCTTTAAGTTGCTAATGCATTTCATTTAAATAGCTCACATGAGTCGATATTTTTTCATGAGAATTTCAGTCCTGATTTGAGTGTTTTGTTTTTGCTTTTTTGCTCGGGGAAGATCCAGTATTACAGTTTGAGAATTCATATTTTGGAGCTGAAGATTTGTTGAAGATTGTATCTAGTCTGCTTATCCTTCTCAGTTATTCCTCTTGTTTTTGTTATTGGTTTAGTTCAGTAAGTTGCTTTTGTATTAGTGAAATCCTTTGTATTTTGACTTTCATTGTACCTGATCTGTGTGTAACGACCCGCATTCTACGCATCGAAGGATCGTAGAATATATAATTCATTCACATACGAAGTCATATGGTCATGTAACATTGGGGAACGACTATTAGGGTCCTTTCTCATGTTTACGATTTTTGCCGAATTTTAAATGACTGTTTTGCCCCTGGAAGATATTGTTTTGCCTATAACTTTTGATTATTAAGGAGTGTTGACCTAAAACCTGATCCATTTGATTTAGATAATGGTTTATCCATCTGTAGAGTGGTCAGATTAATCAAATGGAATTACCGTTTGGGAGATATGGCTGAAATAAGGTTTGGAAGGTGAAAAACAGCTTAACCAGGCTTAATAGGTTAATTAGTGGAAGGACCCATAACCCATTTCGGGATTGGGGCTACGGGGAGGCCGAAATTAGTTAGGAAACCATCTCATTTCATTTTCTTAGCCACCAATTCCATTTCTTCAATCCTAACAATGGCCTCCAACTCCCAAATCTCCTTTTTATCACTTTCTAATCACATATTAGACAAAACTACATCAAATTAAGGCGGATTAGCACAGAAATCGAGATAGAGCTATTGGAATACATTGGGAACCGTGCCAAATTAGTTAGAGTTTCAGATCTGAAATTTATTTGTGGCTAAGGTGATTGATTTGCACTTTTATTCACTAATTACGGCTAATTAGGGGTGATTAGTGATAATTAGCGAAAGTATACATCATAAAAATTTGGAAAAATATATATAAATTCTAAAATATTATTTTATGCCTCTGATAAAGATTTGGGTTAATTTGGATTATGTTTGTTAATCGTATGGGTAAAAATGCTTAAGGCGATTATGGGAAAATCGTGCTTTTGGGGTATGTTTGATCTAAAATAACCTATATGCTTGATGTTTTGATCTTGTTGATTGATCCTATATGTTACTACTACTATTTGGGATTTTTTTGATTGATTAGTAAAGTTAGAATGGTTGAAAATGCCGTCATATGGCGAGAATGGACGATACAAACTTGCTGGAAAAGTGTCTGGATTCCGGATCGGATCGGGATAAGGGATTGGATCGGACATATCCGAACCGAACCGGATTAATGGTAAGATCTTCAGTAGTAAGGCAAAAAGGAAGGCCATTCGAATCAAGCTAGGATTGGAATCGGATCGGAGGGGATGAGCCGAACCAGAGAGCCAAATCAAAGTGGAGAGTGCGGACCGAACTAAGGACTCTGAACCGAGTGTTCCAAACCGAACCGGTCAGGGAGCCATGAACCGAATAAAATCCGAACCGAGCCGAGACGTGAGAGACCCGAACATAACCGATGATGACTGGAGCACTATGCATATTCGAATTGACGTAGGGGAGGGCTATGAGCACAAAACCGAGTCGGATTTGGAACTACTTCAACGCAACGGCTCTTATGAAGATCAACTCCAATTCGACGAAAACCCGAGATGCAAAGGTAGTCAAAATGAGAAGTTAGGACTCAGGATCCAGATGGGAACCAATAAGTTAGCTTCATGGTTGGGCTTTGCTGCAGGACATATGCACAGGGGTTGTCAATATCTATAGCTTTGGTTCCCCACTGAGAAATGGATTAGCGGCTATGGATCAGCGCAATGGGACCGTTAAGACCCCCAAGGGCAAGTGATCGTCGAATGGCTTTGAGCCAGTGCAGTGGAGTCGACTTGACTCCATGAGGCGAAGTGGACATAGCAAATGATTAATGGCTATGGATCAGTGCAATGGGGTCGTTATGACCCCCAGGGCAAAGTGGTCGTAGCAAAGGAATTTGGGGATCAAAGTGGTGGATATCGTATACTTTATGCACTAAGTGAGAGATGTAAAGTTGATTGCTATGTTTGATTTTTGCAAACACCATGACATGCACACTCCTATTTTACACTTTATGTTAGTGTTACCTTTGAGTATTGTACATTTTGTTGTGCTAACTCTTTGGTTGCAAGTCCGGGTTCAGGTATGAGTATTTATACCTGTTATTGTTCTGTTTTGCTACTATCACTCATACCAGACTTTTGTCTGACCTAGAGTTTTATGTTTCTTCTTATTACTCTAGATGCTCCTAAACAAGCAGACTAGAGACAGGTTAGATGGTATGCAAGAGTAGCTGTCCGGAGACGAGCAGGAGGCTACCATGTACTATTTACATATACTTTCCCTGTGTTGTTGCTGGTCACTGCTTTGGGCATTAGTTGTGTACCTTTCCTTTTTGCTTTAAAGACAGTATTTTGAAGCTGTAATAATGATGGTTTAGATCATAAGCTGTATTTTGGATTCTGCTGCTATGATGGTTTAGTTTTCGGCTTTTGCACTGTCTCGCCTATTTTATGTCAAGTATGTAATTATTATATTTTATTCCATGCGCTGTGAGATATACTACAGGTTCTTTAGGGATTCATAGTTCAAATCCCTTTTCCTTGACGACCGTCCTATGCTAGTTGGGCATTGGCACATCGCATTTCGAGGAAATGTCGGCTGGTGCGGGGCAGGCCGTTACACTTGGTATCAGAGCCAGGTTGCGTAGTTAACCTAGGGGAAGACATCACGGAGAGATAGTATACGTATATGATAGCACGTATTTTTGATATTTTGGTTTTCAAAAGCTATATATATACACACTATTAGTATATCTAAGGATGAAGTCGCACTACACTGGCACCACTAAGGAGATGGTTAATCGTTTTCTCTTTATAGATTGAACGATGAGACGATATACGAGGAGTACAGGTTCAGAGGCCAATAATGGGAATGTCCCTGACATGAGGACGATGTTTACTACCACCATGTGAGAGATGCTTAGGAATGTTCGGGGAGCAGTCCCTAATGCTGCTAACGGTGGTGGTGCAGCGGTGCAGGTGCCTAGGGCCAATTTTGCCAAGCTCTGTAAGGATTGTTCCAGTCTTGGTGGAAAACCGTTCCACAGAACAGAATCGGCTACGGTGGTTCAAGATTGGATGGATAGTTATGAGCGCATCTTCGAGGATTTGGGGATCGATGGTGCAATAAAGAGAAAGCTAGCATCGCGTCAACTTCAAGGACGGGCTATGAATTGGTGGAATGATATTAAAGCAGTTACTCCCAAGGATCAAGTTACTTGTAATCAGATTAAGACCCGATTCAGTGACAAGTTTATTCCAGCTTCTCAGAAATCAGAAATGTTTAGGAAATTTTTGGAGCTTAAGCAGAATGGTAGGGCAGTCTCGGAATATATTGCTGAATTTAATACTATACCGAAATATGGATTATCTCTTATCCAAATATGGATTATCTCTTATCGATACTGCCGAGAAGAAGAATGAAAAGTTCATAACCGGCTTGGATGAATACTTGGGGGAAAGGCTAATAAATCATATAGATGAGACTTTTGAATCTATTGTGGGAAAGGCATTGAGATCTAAGAGCCTTTACCCTAAGTCAAAGGTAGAGGTTGCTATTATATCTGCAGGGGAGCCAAAGCCATAAGCAAGCGGTGGAGGCAATAATAATTCCCAGAATAAGACGAAACAGAACCAAGCTAAGGATAGTCAGAAGAAGAGTAAGAAAGATGTTGAGTGCTATAGTTGTGGCAAGTAGGGCACTATGCCAAAGATTGTCAAGCAAAGCCTGCAGACAGGAAGTGCTTCAATTGTGGCCAAGTGGGACATCACAAAGACGAATGTCCACAACCTCCTAAAGAGAAGCAGATTGTGAAAGCATATGCAATGAACGTTGTTCCTTCTTCGTCGAATGCCCCAACTGCGGCGGAGAAAGGAAAGGGTGTCGTTATCCAAGGTATGCTTTCCATTTATGATGTTCCTGTTCGAGTATTATTTGATACCGGGGCTTCCCATTCCTTCATATCTAGTGACCTGGTAGATAGGTTGGGATTGGAACACGAGATTGTCGATAGACATTTAGTTGTGACAAACCCGATCGGTGGTTCGACTAGCCTTAGTATGATCTGTCGTAATTTGGTTTTATCGAGTCATTAATGTATGTTTGCTTGTGATTGCTTTGTTTTGGGATTTACTGGGTTTGGCATTATTTTGGGAGTCGATTGACACCAAAGGTATGGGGTGGTGGTAGATTGTGCGGGGTCTTAGTGACCATTAGAGCTAATGATGGCAGAGGGTACTGTTTAGTGGCCTACCAAGTGATGGGGTGATGGATAGTTTTCTAAATTCCCTCTACATCCTGCATGATGAGTTGTCAGATGTTCCTATTGCTGGCGAGTATCTGGACATCTTCGGGGAAGTGACCGGACTTCCACCACACCGAGAGATCGACTTTCAGATTGATTTAGTGAAAGATTCCAGACCTATAGTGATGCCTCTTCGTCGTATGGAGCCAAGGGAGAAGCGAGAGCTCGGGGTGCGAGTAAGCGATCTTTTGAAGAAGGGATTTATCAGAAGAAGTGTTTCCGAGTGGGAGCACCAGTTGTATTTGCTACCAAGGCCGATGGTTCTCTTCGATTGTGTGTGGATTACCGCGAGTTGAATAACGTAACGAGGAAGAATAAGTATCATCTTCCATGGATAGAAGATTTGTTTGATCGGTTAAATGGAGCGAGAGTGTTCTCCCAGTTAGATCTCGCGACAGGTTTTCATCAGCTTTGAGTAGCAGCTGAGAGTATTCCTAAAATGGCATTTTAGACGGGCATTTCGGACGCCGTCTGGATTCTATGAGTGGTTGGTCTTGCCATTCCGGTTGACCAATGCACCTGCATATTTTGTGGATCTTACTTATGAATAGAGTTTTCATAGATCAATTAAATAAGTTTGTTCTTGTGTTCGTGGATAATATCTTGTTTTTTTCGAGGACAAAGGAAGAACACGAGGAACATTTGAGTATAGTATTGGAGGTGTTGAGGAAACACCAACCGAAAGTGAAATTTTCTAAGTGTCACTTCTGGAGGAGGGAAGTGAGATTCTTGGGTCATGTTATTTCAAAGGATGGTATTGCCGTAGATCCTGTGAAGGGGCCTATGGTGCAAGATTGGTCTATGCCCAAGAACGCAACGGACGTGAGAAGTTTCTTGAGGTTAGCTGGATATTATCATAAGTTTATCCAGGACTTCTCCATGATTGCGGCACCATTAACTCAGTTGACCAAGAAGAATCAAACTTTTGCTTGGGATGGAAGGTGCGAGGATGCATTTAAGAGTCTAAAGGAAAAGTTGACGTGTGCACCAGTGTTAGTTATTCCTAAAGGGAATGAAGAGATGACAGTATACACGGATGCCTGTGGTACCGGACTAGGTGTTGTACTGATGCAAGGAGGTAGGGTTGTAGCTTATGCTAGTCGACAACTGAAACCACATAAGAAAAGATATCCTACCCATGATTTTGAAATGGCAGCGATCGTGTTGGCGTTGAAGATGTGGAGACACTACCTCTTAGGAGAACGATTCGAGTTGTTTACCGATCATAAGTCGTTGAAGTACCTTTTCTTTGAAAAGGATTTAAATCTTCGTCAGCAAAGATGGTTAGAGTTCTTGGCTTCATATGATTTCAATATCGCATACACACCCGAGAAGGGTAATCGGTAGCTGATACATTGAGTAGGAAGACATGTCAGGTTGGGGGCTATGTTTCTGAAATGGAAGCAACTGGAGTATATTGCGGGATATGATTTCAGATCTAAGTGTAAACTAGATCCAGAGATGTTAGCATGTTTGACGATCAGACCGACTCTGATTGAGCGGATCGGTTCCAGTCAAAGGGATGATCCTAATCTACTGGAAATCATCTCCAATGTAGAGATGGGTATCGACGGCGAGAGAATGAACAAGTATGGTCTTGATCGAGAGGGATGGCTTCGAAAGAATGGGAGGCTAGTTGTACCCAACATTAATGGATTGAGAGACGAAGTGCTTGGAGAGTGTCATCACTCGAAACTGACTATACATCCCAGTGGTAACAAAATATATCAAGACATGAAATAGACCTACTACTGAGAAGGGATAAAGAGAGACGTTAGGAAGTTTATATCCAAGTGCATGAATTGCCAGTTAGTTAAAGCCGAGCAAAAGAAGCCTAGTGGTTTGTTACAACCGTTAGAGATTCCCGAATGGAAATGGGAACAAGTTTCAATGGATTTCATTGACGATTTGCCGAAGACTAGATCAGGCCATGATAGTATTTGGGTGATTGTGGATCGATTGACCAAAAGTGCAAGGTTTATACCAGTCAAGTCAAATAGAACGACAACTAAGTTAGACGAACTGTATAAGAAGTGGGTTGTAAGATTTCATGGAGTACCTAAAGTTATTGTGAGTGATCGAGATCCATTATTTACTAGTAGGTTTTAGAAGAGCTTACAAGAGGCTTTAGGGTCAGAATTACATCTTAGTACTGCGTACCATCCTCAAACCGACGTTCAAACAGAGAGGATGAATCGTGTATTAGAAGATCTCTTAAGAGCTTGTGTATTGGATTTCGAAGGGTCATGGGATTACCATTTGCATTTGGTTAAGTTTGCATATAATTAATAATAGTTATCAGTCCAGTGTTGACATGGCTCCTTTTGAAGCTTTGTGTGGAAGATCGTGCAACTCACCATCATGTTGGTTGGAAACTGGTGAGAAATTTATGCTTGGACTAGATGTAATAAGAGAAACATCAGATAAGATCAAGGTTATTCAATAACGAATGAAAGCTGCCCAAGATAGGCGGAAGATTTATGTTGATAAAAGACGAAGAGAATTGAAATTCTCCATTGGCGACTTGGTATTCATCAAGATTTATCCGTTAAAGCATGTAATTCGTTTTGGTAGAGAGGTAAGTTGGCACCAAGATTTGTTGGTCCATTCCCTTTTCTCGAACAAGTTGGGAATTTAGTGTATAAAGTCGGATTACCTGACAAGATGGCAGGAGTTCACGACGTATTTCATGTTTTCCAGTTAAGAAAGTTCATGCATAATTCTGATATGACTATTCCACTAGATCAGTTGGATGATACTGAGGTAGAATCTGAGGCAGTTGAGAGCCGCAGGACGATTCATATTGTCGGACATGATACGAAACAACTTCAAAGAAAGACGGTGGAACTAGTCAAGGTCCAACGGGGTGATAATGAGAACGACTGTACTTGGGAAATGGAGGAGAACATAAGGAAGACACGGGACACCTTTGCATGTTTTCTTAGTTAAGGAATTTCGGGGGCAAAATTTCTTAAAGGGGGGGGGGGGGGGTGGAGAGTGTAACGACCCACATTCTACGCATCGAAGGATCGTAGAATATTTATTTCATCCACATATGAAATCGCATGGTTGTGTAACATTAGGGAACGACTATTAGGGTTATTTCCCATGTTCACGATTTTTACCGAATTTTAAATGACCGTTTTGGCCCTGACAGATATTGTTTCGCCTATAACCTTGGATTACTAAGGAGTTTTGACTTGAAACCAAATCCATTTGATTCGAATAATGGTTTATCTTTTCATAGAGTGGTCTCATTAATCAAACGGACTTACTGTTTGGGAGATATGACTGAAATAAGGCTTGGAAGATAAAAAAACAGCTTAATCGGGCTTAATACGGTACTTAGTGGAAGGGCCCATAACCCATTTCGGGATTAAGGTTATGGGGAGGCTGAAATCAGTTGGGAAACCATCTCATTTCATTTTCTTAGCTGCCACTTTCATTTCTTCAAACCTAACAATGTCCTCCAACTCCCAAATCACCTTTTAATCACTTTCTAATCACATATTAGCCAAAACTACATCAAATAAAGTCATATTAGCATAGAAATCGAGATAGAGCTGCTGGAATACATTGGAAACCATGCCAAATCAATTAGAGCTTCATATCTGAAATTTATTTGTGGCTAAGGTGAGTGATTTGCACTTTTATTCACTAATTACGGCTAATTAGGGGTGATTAGTGATAATTAGCAAAATTATGCATCATAAAAATTTGGAAAAATATGTAGAAATTCTGTAATATTATTTTATGCCTCTGATAAAAATGTGGGTTAATTTGGATTAAGTTTGCTAATCGTATGGTTAAACATGCTTAAGCGGATTAAGGGAAAATCATGCTTTTTGGGTATATTTGATCTAAACTAACCTATATGCTTGATGTTTTGACCTTGTTGATTGATCCTATATATTACTACTACTGTTTGGGATGTTTTATGATTGATTAGTAAAGTTAGAATGGTTGAAAACGCTGTCGTATGGCAAGAATGGACGATAAAAACATGCTGGAAAAGTGCCAGGATTCCGGTTCGGATCGGGATAAGGGATCGGATCAGACATATCCAAACCAAACCGGATTAGCAGTAAGATCCTCAGCAGTAAGGCAACAAGGAAGGCCATTCGAATCGAGTTGGGGCTGGAATCAGATCGGAGGGGACGAGCCGAACCAGAAGGCCAAATCAAAGTGGAGAGTACGGACCGAACCAAGGACCCCAAACCGAACCGAGTGCTCCGAACCAAACTGGTTAAGGAGCCATGAACCAAATGAAATCCGAACCGAGCTAAGGCGTGAGTGACCCAAACCGAACCGATGATGACTGGAGCACTATGCATATTCGAACCAAACCTAGGCGTGGGCTGTGAGCACCAAACCAAACCGGATTTGGAACTACTTCTACGCGACGACTCTTCTGAAGACCAACTCCAATTCGACCAAAACACGAAATGCAAAGGTAGTCCAAATGGGAAGTTAGGACTCAGGATCCAAACGGGAACCAATGGGTTAGCTTCGTGGTTGAGCTTTGCTGTGGGACATGTGCAAAGGGGTTGCCGATATCTATAGCTTTGGTTCCCCACTGAGAAACGGATTAGCGGCTGTGGATCAACGCAATGAGACCGTTAAGACTCCCAAGGGCAAGTGATCGTAGCATGGCTATGAGCCAGTGCAATGGAGTCGTCATGACTCCATGGGGCAAAGTGGACATAACAAAGGATTAGTGGCTATGGATCAGTGCAATGGGGTCATTATGACCCCAAGGACAAAGTGGTCGTATCAAAGAAATTTGGGGATCAAAGTGGTGGATATCGTATACTTTATGCACTGAGTGAGAGATGTGAAGTTGATTGCTATATTTGATGTTTGCTATCACCATGACATGCACACTCCTATTTTACACTTTATGTTAGTATTACCTTAGAGTACTGTACATATTGTTGTGCTAACTCTTTGGTTGCAGTCCAGGTTCAGGTATGATTATTTATACTTGTTATTGTTCTGTTTTGCTGTTATTGCTCATACCAGACTTTTGTCTGACCCAGAGTTTTATGTCTCTTCTTATTACTCTGGGTGCTCCTAAACGAGCAGACTAGAGACTGGTTAGGTGGTATGCACGAGTAGCTGTCCGGAGATGAGAAGGAGGCTTCCCCGTACTATTTACATATACTTTCCCTGTGTTGTTGCTGGTCACTGCTTTGGGCATTAGTAGTGTACCTTTCCTTTTTTTCTTTAGAGACAGTATTTTGAAGTTGTAATATTGATGGTTTGGATCATAAGCTGTATTTTGGATTCCTCTGCTATGATGGTTTAGTTTTCAGCTTATGCACTGTCTCGCCTGTTTTATGTCAAGTATGTTATTATTATATTTTATTCCATGCGCTGTGAAATATACTATAGGTTCTTCGGTGATTCATAGTTTCAAATCCCTTTTCCTTGACGACCATCCCGTGCTAGTCGGGCATTGGCACAATGCATTTCGAGGAAATTTCGGCTGGTACGGGGCGGGCCGTCACACTATGACTATGATATTACGTAATATTTCGAGATTTTGTATATATTAACTTCATGAACTACTATTTGTATTTTATTTATTCCGCTATAAGATATTCTGCTTTTCGTATCTGTGATGATTTTTATATGTGACCATATAGTAATAATAATCTTCTGTTTCGAATGATTTGAGTTGATTTATTATCGACTTATAGCACTCGAAAAGGTTGGACGTTACAGCTTATCTGGCTTGGTACATAGAGAAACAAAAAAGGGTTGCTTTGATCCTTCTTAGTTAGATTCAAAGCAAGCGAAGCGGCATTAGCCAATTCAAAACCTAGTTAAAAAAGTGCAAAGCAAAACGTCTATGTTGCTCCGTTATTTTTAGCTTTGAAACAAAGCTAAGTGCTCTGAAACGAACAAAATAAGAGTTGGCTTCAAATCATAAAACAAGAAGGTTCCTTAGTTTGAATCAAAACATTAGCTTCGCGTCGTCCCTCTTTGCATCTATCAACGAGCGAACCACTCCAGTCCAACTTAGTTAATATGATGTGTTTTGCAAGTTCGAGGCAAAACAAGATCTTGCGAAATGAAACAAATAGTTTGGGCAAAGCACTATTTTAGGTAAAAATCGATTTCTTTCTAAATAAAGAGTAATTTTTTTACTAACTCTTCAAATTTGTCAAAATTTTATTAGCAGAACTAAGGTCTAAAATTTTCTCTTTAAAAATCATGTGAAAATCATGACTTCTATCCAAAGGCTAAAAATAGGATATTAACTAATTAATAACCTTAATCAATCAATTCCTTATGCTTTTCGGTCTATTTTTTATAATAAATTAAATTTAATAGGGAATAATCCCTGAAAATAATAAAAATTCAAGAATAACATCCTCTTCATTCTATAATTATTTTTGGTTGAAATTATTTATTAAATCATTTTGATGATTCAAAACCGAACTAAATCATATTTTCTTCATGGGAAATTCATAATATATTTATAGATCATCAGAAAATTATAAAACTTAGAACCACCTCCAAAATTATTTTAAGCATATCATATTATTTTTAGAGCATTTGAAGATGTCAAACATTGGTTTCTATCTAAAACCTAAGTTTTTTTATCAACACTTAATCAAGTTAATTCAAAACAAATTTAATATGTTATTGTTTTATGCAAAAAAACAACAAATCACCAATAAAAACATAGAATATTCGAGTATTACCGGTAATTGAATTGAATAACGCAAAGCATTAATGGATGAGCGTATTATCCACCTTAAAATGGATGAAGAAGAAGATATATAATATGGTTTGAGTCTCGTAGCTTACCCCTCTATGTCCTCCTTGGTTCTTCTTCCTTTTGTTGTTGTATGGTCGACCTCATATTGTTTAGTTTGAGATATGTTTGTAAAATGAAAGATAGAAGGAAAGGTGAAACTTTATGGTAAGAAAGATTAAGGGCTACTACTTGTGCCCTTCTGATAAGCTCTTTTTTTAAGTTAATTTAATAGATTAGTTACTAAGGACAAACTATTTTGCTTATCCAATCTCATCTAATTATCCAACTATATTATTCTGTTTAACATATTCAATTTAATTTCATGAATAATGTTTTACTAAAGATTATGGGTGTTACATGGTTCAACAAGACTAAATTCTGTTGCATATGTTAGCTCTACTCATTACGACTTTCCTATAGGTTGTCACTCATTTCCTTTATCATGTGGTTCATCTGAACCTTAATAATCACATCAAATGGGTTATGGGCCTCGACAAAAGGTGGTTGTGCAACCTCCTCTACATAATGTGGTTTAACGTTTTCAATATCCTTAATGACTTTTAAAGTGATGGATCAATCTCTTATGGTGTCGTCTCTAAACAATCTATCCATAAACTTTCTAGAAATACGAGTAGTAAGAAAGGTAAAATAAAATGATTAGATTTATTTCTTGGATTAAAGAAACCCAAAAGCAGACAATGGATCTACATTACTTGAAAATAATGTTCTTAGCGAAAGCATCAAAATATTAGTACTAAATATGACAGAAACATTCAATAGATTTCGAAGGGAGGTAAACGAAGAAATATAAATGAAAAATGAGTAAAAATGAACCATAAAACGTTTATTATAATTTAGCCAATTGATGCCATCATCCATTCGATGATTCTTTTCTTGACTATATTATTATTTTGCAAGTACAATTTTTATAGATCAGTAAGGATACTCGGGGGTTACAAGAGAATAGTAAAGAAATTGCAAGAAAGCAAAAAGATCCTAAAAACAAGCCCCTAGCCTCCTATTTATAGTTGTAAGCTGCCAGAAAATGCTACCTAGCCTTCCACGGTGATCTCCATGTTCCAAAAGTAGTTATCCTAGAATAACCATTATCGTGTAAGGAATATTGATGCATCAACAACGATCTATAGATATAGATCATAATGATACACAAGGTCTTCATACAATCCATACATCGTCCTTCGTGATGTGGCGACTTATTGCTAATTCCGTGATTTCTATCTTGTTTGCACTATTATAAGCTTGTCTTGGAGCTAATATAATGGATCAATAAAGGAATTAAGATATTGATTTCTGGTGTTTGAGGGGATCGATGCCGAACCAGCTTGAAATAGATTGCTAACATCAACACATGGGAATAGGAGGAATATGGGGCAGTATTGGTGTACCATTATGGATCGATATCAAATTATCACTTAGACGGATTTGGTTTTGGGATTTATGGGATGACCTTGCTTTATCTTATTAATGGTTGCACTTAGTTTCTAGACTCTGTTAGCTATCCCTTTAGGCTTTCTACCTTGATAATTCAGGTATGACTGACCAGGTTCGTCTAGCTTTGACTTGATCAAAAGATCACTATATAAAATCTGTGGACTTGTTTAATCTAAATAAGCAAGCTAAAATCATTATGCACCTATACCATTTAATAAAATTACACCATGCGTATGTATCTTTTGCTTCGTATTCGGTCAACCAAACCAAAAAAATAACCACTATTTGTATGAAAAATTTAAATGGTTTCCGTGCGTAAAACATCTGATTAGGTAATTTACACCTCTAGTATGTAGGTCCTCTTCTCAGCAAATGGTAACCAAGCATTTGAACAATGAATTTTGAATGAAGAAGTTAGTGGAAATGTAAATGCGATTGAGGCGGCGAAAGGGTATCCAAGTAGAGTACTTGAAGAGCAGGAATGGAAGATGAACACAAATACTACAATTTAAACTTTAGTGGCGGATTTGACATGACGCCAACACACAATTTTTCAACTTTCTCCAATGGTGTATGGTAAGCTGGTTTGTTCTTCCGACGCATCTGATGCATCAATAACTATAGCGGGTGATAGGACTAAGTGGTTTCAAATTTATTTGTTTTCCTATAAGGAGAATTGAAGATAATGTGACTTATAAACGCTATTTGTTTAGTGATACTGTTTATTATTTACGCTAAATTGTGGCCATATGATGTGTCCTTGTGGAATGAAATATAAACGGGACATATAAGTAAGAAAATTGGGTGATGAATGGGTCTATATGCTGCAAGCGTAAAATCCGATTTGGATTATTTGTAAAATCAATTAGAAAACCACATCTGATACAGAATTTACCGCTAACGGTTATCTTAATATCAGTTGATTGGTACATGCACCAAACTTTACACTTACATTCATATTCGTATACCGACAATGACTATGTTTTTTGTGTGATGCTAAAAGCGTCTTAGCTTGTGTTTTTAACATCATGATGGGGGTAGAGAAGAAGACAATATGGAATGCCTTCACATCGCACTAAATGATACCAAAAGAACTTGTTTTTAATTTGAACTGTCGCACATAGAGAAGGGTTACTTGTAGCTAGACACGCTGTATTTTTTACTTCCTATATCCTTCTGTCTTCACGATTGTCTATCACAGAAATATTCCAAATGTTTTCTGTTGCATCTTCAGCTTCATTGCTTCTTCCTCTAGGACTAATTTCGTTTTTGCTGATTAGGGCATGGCTGAAACGGAAGAAGAAAAATTACCCGCCTGTTGCGGGTACAGTTGTCCATTAGTTACTAAACTTGAATAGGCTGCAGGATTACTTGACCCACCATTCGAGGAACCACAAGACGTATCGGATCCTTACACCCTTCAATAACTGTATTTACATGGTTGACCCTCCTAATGTTGAGTATATCCTCAAATCCAACTTCGCTAATTATGGAAAGGTACTATTAGTCTATTACTGTTATAGTCCCCACTTCTCCTCTTTATGATTATGTTTTTATTTTTGTGCTTGGGATTTTGCATATTCCTATTTGGACTGTGAATGTTTGTTCCGATCCTGCCCTTGAACTGTGAATACTTGACATAGTTAGAGACAAAAGATCCTTTTTAGTTAATGAATCATTTACTTTATGGCTAAAAGCACACATAAACCTTTTTCTTAATACAACCACTGAAAAATGTCGACAAACACACTTGTTTGGAACACTTGATATGGTATAAGAGGTCATGGGTTCGATTCTGCCTTGCACGGTCGAGTTCACTTGCCACGTAGTATGTGATGTATATCTAAACTTGTATATAAAGCACCAACGTCATTTGCAATAAGACACCTTGCAACCGCTTACATCGCCAACATCTCTCCTTCATTTAGTATTTTTGAATGGAATTATCTATAATTTAAAATTTTATTTTGAATTGAATTATGTGCCAGTCAGTTAATATGGGGGTTGCAATAAATTTTAGTTGGTATTTGATTATTAATTCAATTTAGGTTTAATTTAGAATTCGAGTTAATTTTGTTTTGTGAACCTGGTTTAGTTCAAGGATGAAAAACTGTATATCTTTCACAGCATTTCTGCCTTTTATAGTGTTTCGAAAACGCTATCTTAGCTCAAATGCAACATACAACCTACAACCTACGCCCTAAGCGACATGCGTCTTTAGATCATTCTTGTTCCAGGATTTCCGATAGGGTTTTTCAAACGCTATCAAATCTCACACGACCTACGACATGCGCCTTTAGCTCATTCTTGTTCTAGGACTTTCCACAATGTTTTCCAAACGCTGCCAAATCTCATACGACATGCGACTTTAGATCGTGTTCAGTTCGAGAATTTCCACAGCGTTTTTCCAACGTTGGAAAATGCTATAAATTTCCAAAACTTGATTTTTGCCTGATTCTTGAAAATTCACCCGATCCACTTGATTTTTCTTGACGAACCATGATTTTTCAATTGCCAAACATGTTGCCAAACACTCCTAAACTTTCCAATCCATCTCAACTCAAAATCAATCAATTTCATCAACAAATCATCAACACCAAAACAACAATTCAAGAAATGATTATATATATATATATATGGATCTAAACATAGAATTAACATATGAAAATACCTTTTATAAGTTGCTAGATTAGATCCTATAGTGATTCATATTAAAATACACTTACCATGATGTAGATCTAAGGAAAACGACTCGAAAATAATGAAATTAAGATTATAGAACTTATATACTTGATTGAATCCGCGAGAGAGATGCATATCACTCACCAATTCTTTAAAAAACTCAAAAGCAATGAATTATGATTCCGAAAAGCGAGGAATTTTCTCTAAACTCTTCGATTTGATGAACTTTTTCTTGGAATGGCGTAGATCTAGCTTCAAACGATGTAGATCTTGATTCTCTAAGCTCTAATGGTGGATAGGTGTAGGAGATGAACTTTCTCTTTGAATTTCTTGGTGTGTCAAGTCTTGATGTATGTAGGTGGAGCAAAACTGTATGGAGGAGAGACAATTGCGCAAGGAGAATATGTGTATCTGGAAGATACTAAAAGGTGTTGTGCATACCAAAGACACGATGAATGCATATGACATGATGGTAGATCAGAAATGCTTGCTGTGTGATAGAGACACTGAAACCCTTCACCACCTTTACTTCGACTGTTCAGTTACTAAGCTCCCGTGGACTGAAGCACAACATCAAGTCAATGGGAGCTCCAGGGCATGCAGACTTTGTTTTGATTGGGAGCAGATTAGAAAAAAAGCTACTAGGAAGAGAAACAAAGCAAGAGTTTTTAAATATGTTATGAATAAGATTGTGAGCAAAATCTGGAAAGAAAGGTGTTTGCGAGTTTTTGATCTCACTCGCAGCGTGAACTATGGCCAATGGAAACAACTTGTTTGGCATGATATTCAGGAGGGTCTCAAATACATAAAATTCACATATGAACCTGGAATTTGTGGCTAGCTACTATTTTCTTTTTCTCTATTTTTTTTATAGTATCTTGTAGACATTGATATGCCCTGTGCTCTCCGTTTTCTTTTGTTTCGTTCTTTCCTTGTTTCTATGTACTTGTTTTTTGGTATATCATTAAAGCAAAAGGGGACCACTCAACTCCGTCGACTTCCCCACCCCCTCCATCCCAAAAAAAAGAAATTTATTTTTTTATATAGTTAGTAATTATCAATTATAAAATATGCAATCACAGTGTGACATTCCAAGTGATGAACATTGATGATCAAAACATGGCTAAGTGAAGCGTAGCTTTGTGTAACAAGACTTCGGCAAGTCTCACACCTCGGTAAACGGCCAAAACAAGAAGAATGCAGTGAGAATATGGGGGTGTCATCTCCTTTTCTAGATAAAATTGAGCGATGAATGCATTCATATGTTGCAAGCGTGAAATCCAATTGGAGCGTGTGTAAGATTAAATGCTTCCGATACAGGATTTGCCGCTAGTACAGTTTATCTTTAATATCAGTTGATTACTACTTGCACCAAACTTTACATTTGCATTAATGTTTGATTAGTACTTGCATCAAACTCGTACATTGACATTGCATTTTTTGATGTCATGCTAAAAGCATGGTACCCTGTGTATATAGCATTGTGATGTGGTAGTGAAGAAGACACTACAGAATGCCTTGACGTCGCACTGCACGAAACCTGAAGAACTTGGTCTTATTACAGCCGTCGCACATAGAGGAGGGGTACTTTTGGCCACACGGTGTATTTTTTGCTTCCTATATAAGCATGATACATACCCTTCCGTCTTCACGACTGTCTATCATAGAAGCATTCCAAATGTTTTCTGTTGCATCTTCAGCTTCATTGCTTCTTCTTCTAGGACTAATTTCGTTTTTGCTGATTAGGGCATGGCTGAAACAGAAGAAGAAAAATTACCCTCCTGTTACGGGTACAGTAGTTCATCAGTTGCTGAACTTGGATAGGGTGCTGGATTACTTGACCCATCATTCGAGAAATCACAAGACGTATCGGATGCTTGCACCCTTCAATAGCTATGTTTACACGGTTGACCCTGCTAATGTTGAGTACATCCCTCAAATCCAACTTCGCTAATTATGGAAAGGTACTATTACAGTTACAGTCCCCGCTTCTCCTCTGTATGATTCTGTTTTTATTCTTGTGCTTAATTGGGACTAGCTTACCATATTCGTATTAGCATATTTGCTAATTCATTGATGATTGCTATAACACAATAACCCACAATGAGGAAATTTAACCGATTTACAGGAAAGCACCAATATGTTTCATCATGGCAAAGAGCCTTACAATTTCGAAGATTCAATCCGGTCATTTGTGAAAGTTTGCAATATATGACAACAATTATGGTATGTAATGTAATAAAGCTAAAGCATCATCGATAATTAAGTGCTTCTGCATATACTGCAAATCTGCAAATCGATGAAATGTCTGAATATCATTATGGAAATTTATTGGTCAGAAAACGACAATTGCAGACATGTTTAGCGGTGTAGAAAAAAAACAGAGCACAAAAATATAAATAACAAAAATAATGAAATCTTTAAGTTAATCCACTTGTGGATTACCTTACAAAATAGCTGTGGATCAACTTATTAAAGTGAAATCGTGGATTAACTAACGGAAGAGGTGAATGGGAATAAAACTTACCTATTAAAAATCAAAGTTATTATAATAGGATTTAAAAATGATTATCCAGATAAAACTCGTTGTGAATTGTACACAACTATACTGACCTATATCCTGGTATCTTAAACCTAGGTACATGGCTCAAATCAAAATATTAAATTAACATTTGGATTTCATAACAACATTTGTTCTTCTTGAAACTGGGCCTTAACAATATCAGACAACCTTAATTCAATTTGAGTTGCAAATTATTACTTCAGCTGGTCATCACTAGGATACCTTAAATGTGGTTATTTTTGCATTATTGCAGGGAGAAGAAATCCATGATACTATAAAAGATCTTTTTGGAGATGGGATTTTTTCAGTTGATGGTGCTAAGTGGCGCCATCAACGAAAAGTTGCAAGCCATGAGTTTTCTACAAAAGTATTGAGAGATTATAGCAGCACGGTGTTCAAGAACAATGCTACCAAGCTTACAATAATTGCAGTGTTAGAAATTGCTGAAAGTAATAAAATGATAGATATGCAGGTAAAATAAAATCTCAAATTCATGCTATATATCGTTACTCTCAGAAGAGAAACTAATGGTAATATTTTACAGGACATGTTTATGAAATCTGCATTGGATTCCATATTCAAAGTTGGGTTTGGAGTGGAACTTGATACACTCTCTGGATCGAATGAAGAAGGAACGATATTTGCTAAAGCATTCGGTGATTCAAGCACTCAAGCATTGCGGCGATTTGTAGATGTTCTTTGGAAAATCAAGAAACTTTTTAATATTGGGCTTGAAGCAAAAATGAAAAGAGATATTAAACTGATCGACGATTTCGTGTATAAGTTGATAGATACTAAACAAAGAAAAATGAAAGAAAACGACAGTTTTGTAAGCTATACTCACCTCAAGTACAATACGACAATATGCACTTACAAAGCTAGAAAGTACAAGAATTAAATTTGTTACTGAAATGGCAGATGGAGAAGGAAGATATACTCACAAGGTTCTTATTAGAAAGAGAGCAAGACCCTGAAAATATGACCGACAAATATCAAAGAGATATCATATTAAACTTTGTTATAGTAGGCAGAGACACAGCAGCTGGCACGCTTGCATGGTTTTTCTACATGTTATGTAAGCACCCTGATATACAAGAGAAAGTCGCACAAGAAGTAACTGAAGCAATAAACGTCGACGAAAAGATTGGGTTGTCTTATTTTGCATCACATCTAACTGAAGAAGCTCTCCACAAAATGCAGTATCTTCATGCAGCTTTGACTGAGACCTTGAGGCTCTATCCTGCTGCCCCTACTGTAAGTTTCATCTTAATGCTCAAAATTTCATCGTTGGATAATATGCCTATTAACTTGACACAACCAGGACTAGATAGTATGTTTCAAATTAAGCCTTGAAGCAACCTGTAACAAATAGTTTAGTCTCTCCCCTTCTCTTTCTAGTACAAAATGAATCATAATAAGAACTATTAATCCAGGTATTTTGAAACTGCTGTGCCATCCACTTCAGAGTTCAGAATCAAAAAATAAGCTAACATTTTATGTTGAGCTATCATGATTTGAGCTTTGCATAACAAAATCGAGTATATTATGTAAAATATTACAGGATGTGAAATGCTGTTTCTCAGACGACACATTGCCTGATGGATATGATGTGAAAAAAGGCGATTTTATAAATTACCTGCCATATGCTATGGGTTGAATGAAATTTTTATGGGGTGAAGACGCGGAGCTTTATCGTCCTGAGAGATGGTTAAATGATGAAGGGATTTTCGAACCGCAAAGCCCATTTAAATTCACAGCTTTCCAGGTAATATTTGCATAAAAACATTGTTGAACAACAAAGCCATATTCTTTTTTCTTTCTAGGGGAGGAAACTAGTTTTTATATGCCATAAAAGCATTATCCAGTTTATTTTCATTATGTAAGGTTAATAATGTAAAGAAAATTGGCAGGCTGGACCACGCATGTGCCTAGGGAAAGAGTTTGCTTACAAGGAGATGAAAATATCATCAGCTACACTCCTGTATTTTCTAAAATTCAAGCTGTGGGATGAAGAAAGGCCTGTCAAGTATAAGACCATGCTAACACTTCAAGTTGATGGCGGACTCTACCTTCGTGCTGAAAAAAGATAGATTATCTGAATTTTATGCAGACACCACAAATAAATAGCACTTTAATGTGGTGAGATATTTGCTTCCATGCACTCTGGACGAACATGTATATAAGCTGCAGTTGTGTATTTAAGTCTAATAGAAAGTTTGATATTGAAGTGAAACTGTAACAAAATGCATCTAATTTTGCTTTGTTATATATGATATATGATATTTTTAGTAGAACATGTAAAAATTAATAGTGTTCTCAGAAGATATCGCATCGTTCTTTAATGAGAGATGCAGATCGTTGCACATGGGCCGAAGCCCATTATCTATTATTTGTAGCGTTCATTTCTGTTTGTCGATTCCTACATATACCGGTTCATATTACATTATGTAATCAATCAAACATTTGTACAATTTCTCATTTCAATAAAGTACAAATTTCTACTTTGCTAATTTGGTATCAAAGCTTCATCGTCTAACGACTTCTTTTCTGCCATAATAAGAGAACGATTGTGTTGGAAGCGGTCGATCTCATTCTCTTCAATCAAGAAGTTTGTATTGCTCATGACTCCTCAGAGATTTTTTTTTCATCATTGGAGTTGCATTCTCTTCTTGATTGTGAGCATCAGTTCATATCAGTTGTTGCATCCACTTATCCACTTCTGCCTCATTAAGTAGGAGTCGGATCATCGTCTTCATCCTCCCTCTGGTTGCGGTTCATTCTCTGGTTTCCAACAGTGATCAGTTTCCATCCCTTTTTCGTTTATGTTCTGGTTTTCCAAACCCGGAATAGTTATTTCTTCTTGGCTGCAATTCTTGCCACGTCAAGATTGATTATGTTTCTTAGTCATGGCAGGTATCAACGATGACATCACATCTGCTAGTTCCAGAAATGATGCCACCGAGGTCATTACATCAGCCACCACGGTTATCAAGCCAAAGAGCCAAATCATAACCACACCACTAGATGAGGAAACATGAGGAAACTACATTTTGTGGAAATATCAAGTTGAAACAGCCCTCGGAGGCTACAGGCTTCAAGATTACATCAGAGGTACACTGTTAGTTCCTCCAGCCATGATCGCTGATGACAATAGGAATATCATTTGCAATTTAGAATATGCTAGGTATATGAAACAAGATAGCTTATTAGCTTCTTGGTTACTTTCTTCGATCAGTACTATTATCCAAAATTGTTGGCTGCAATACCTCCCACGATATCTGGAAACCGATTGAACAAATGTTCAATGCACAATCGTCGGTCAGAATCATGCATTATAGGAGAGAACTTCAGAATTTAAGAAAGGAAGATACGAGTATGAGAGATTACTTTACAAAGATCAAGAACTTATGTTACAGACTTAGTGCTGTTGGACACAAGATTTCAGATAGCGAGAAGGTTTTAATCATTACCAAAGGAGTAGATCAAGAATATGAATCTTTTGTTACTTACATTGCCACGCAGCAAACATTGTCTGACATTCAGTTTATACACTCTGCCTTATTGGCCCATGAATCGTGAGTTGAGCAGAGAAAGGCTACACAGGGGGAATACTCTGTCAATTTAACAGTTAGTTCCAAAAATAAACCACAACAAAAAAATCTTACTAATCAACAAAGGCAAGAAAACCAAAATCAGAGGGGTGTTCCACCTCAAAGAGGACGTGACAGAGGTAGATGGAATAATAACAACCGTATTAAGTAGTGTTGGACATTTTTACCATATTACCACTTACCAACCATTACCAACCGCTACCAACGAAAGTTGTGCCGAACAATCCGTAACCAATTTGATTGGTACGGTATGTCAAACCACATGAAAATATGCGGTACGGTAATGGTAATTGAGCATGAACAACGGTAATTACCATACCTACCACATCTTAAACAATACATCTGTATATTCTTATATTTCATCATATATGTTTATTACATAACAAAGAACTTCTAATATGTAATGATTTAATAAAATACCTAGGACAATACTATTATGATACAAGATTGAATGCATTTTTTATCATATATCTTAGAAACGGTATAATTTATATGATATTTTCGTTCATCCATAAAGTTTCATGCATGTTTGACTATGTAAAATAAGATAGATAAGCAATAATATAATAACAAGAAAAACCAATTTTAATATTTACTATTTTAACGTGAAATATTGTAAACAAAATTATCTCGTACTTGAAAACGGCAAAAACTTATAACCAACCTCTACCAACCATCACCAACCATAAACCGAACTGTTGGTAACCGATTTGTTTGGCTGGTATTGATATGGTTTTCCAATTACCATATAAAGTCGGTACGGTAATGATTTTGAATACAAAGTTCCTGTACCGAACCGATTCCAACCCTAGTATTAAGTGCTAAATTTGCGAGAAATTTGGACATATGGCCAGTAGGTGTTAGTTTCATTTTAATTCTGAATTCAAAGTCAGTCAATCAAACCAATCACAGCAAAGGGGTCCTAGTGCAAACCTGGATCACGTGAATCAACTTAACAGACCCAACACAGACATGATAAGGTGGGAAAGGCAACAATATAGATTCCATTCAGTTTGGTGACAATAACACAGAGGACTGGTTTCCTGATTCAGGAGCCACCAATCGCATTACCAACAATTTGCAGAATCTTAATCTGGGGAACAAGAGCTATTCAGGTACACATAAATTACGTATGGGAAATGGTGAAGCTATAAGTATCTCACATGTTGGAAATGGCTATATAAGAGGTAAAAGGCAATTTTATTTATATAATCTATTAAGCGTGCCTATCATTAAAGGGAATCTAATTAGTGTATCACAATTGCCAATGACAACAATGTGTACTTTGAGTTTCTCCCAAAATTTTGTCTTGTAAAAGACTTACTGAATAAAACTACATTGCTGCTGGGTAACTCACACAATGGATTAAGGCTAAGATTGCTACTAATAAGGAAATTGGATGCTATAATGCATGTACTATTAATACTGATGTTAATAATAATGGCAGTACTGATGAGAATATGTTTTTCAATATTTGTGGCAATGAAAAGGATGCATTTATTGAAACTATTCATTCTAATAATAATACCCATAATAGCAGTAATAGTAGCAATCTTAATACTATTATTAATAATGATAAGAAAACCATTGACTCTGGGCACTACAGGCTTGGTCATCCTAACATTAAGATTGTTAAAAAAATATTGCAAGACAATAATATTGTATGTAAAAATGTACCTGATTCACATGTCTGCACACACTGCCACTTGGAAAAAAGTCACAAGCTGCCCTTTAGTAGTTCTATGACCACATATAGTAAGCCCCTTGAGTTGATAGCTGTAGATATATAGGGCCCAACATCTCTGAATTCTTCCCAAAATCACAGGTATTATCTTTCCTTTGTTGATGCCCACTCTAGATATACTTGGATTTATTTTCTCAAGAACTAGTCAGAACCACATGCCACTGTCATTCAATTCATTGAAAAACAAACAAATTACTGTGTAAAAACTATTCAGATTGATGGAGGAGGAGAACTTATGCCTTTAAAGAAATACTTTCAGGACAGAGATATCCTACACGGGATAACATGCCCCTATACATCTGAGCCAAATGGTCTCATAGAGTGAAAACATAGACACATTATTGAAATAGGGCTTACACTTTTTGCTCAAGCACATTTACCCATGAAGTATTGGTATAAAGCCTTTCATATTCTGTCTATCTAATTAACAAGCTTCCTACCAAAGTTTTAAATCACAGAATCCCACATGAATTATTGTTCGATAGAAAACCAGATTATTCTCCTATTCTACTGTCCGTTCGGGTATGTATCATTTCAACCCTTAGTGATTTTTCCTAAACTAGGGGTATCAACAATCACAGTATAAAAAAATCGGTGCACCTACGTGTCATATAAATATCGTGTCACATATGAAAGTGTACATATTAAACAAATAATTTCTACTAGTAGCCCTATACATTTCATAACAGTTCAAATAGTTGATCTAACATCCATGAAATAATGTGAGTCAGGTGTGAGATAAACTCACCTTTCGTGGCACAGATTGAAGACGACGAACATATTGACGCAGAACGGAATAACGACTTCAAACACGACTCAGATTGGATTCAATTCGATGGTATTTCTTTTCAAGAAGAGGTTAGAGAGTTTGTCAATGGACCGGTACGGTTATTGGGTTTGGACGGGTTTGGAACAGTTGTCAACTCAACACCAAACTCACCCAAAATAAATACAATAAATTTTATAAAAATAATATATATATATATATATACACGGTAAATTTTTATATATATATAAAATACTTACACCCTATATAACAGTAAACTCATCCCTTGCAACGACCGCCCACACACGCCACACATCAACTATAGATATGTATAATTATATAAAATACATACATGTTATATATTATAGGAATATATATAAAACACACTTACCCATACTATATATAACACAAATATACACACCCGCAACACGTACACACCTTCACAAACACACACAGACTCACACATTAACATACACACATTCAATATAGCTAAACACAACTCTTGCACCACACAAGAAATCACGCACACCCAAACAAAGGGACTCACATAAAATATACACACATAATAATAACATAAACGCACGCCACATTCAAACACAAATACATAACTTAACGCAAATACCTCAAAGGACCAAAACACAGACGCTTTTTACTCACACCCGGGAAAGCACAGGGCTGGTGTGGCTTTAAGTGAGGTGGTAGGCATTCAGGGTGGGCTAGGGATCCACAGGAGGGCTCGGCTTTGAGTTTTTGGCCAAGTAGATGCGGGTAAGGCAGCAGAGGAGTTCGACGTTAGTAGGCGGCTACAGGGTTTTGGTTCGGTGGCAGCACCGGAGTCTGGACGAAGGGGCGAGGGCTGAAGTGCGGTCTCGGAAGAGCACGGCAAGGTCGTTCAGTGGTCGATGCAGTTTTGGGTCAGCATTAGGCGAGGGCCAGAGAGGAAGAGGGGTCGGCTCTGAGATCGAAGGGAGGGCAGTTTCTGCTGGAGGCGAAGTGGGTTAGCGTGGTTGGGAAGGGGTTGGTCGGAGTCAGTGGCGAAATCGAGGTCACGCGGTGAAGGGAGGACCTGCGATGGAAAAAGGAATGGAAAGGCTGATGGGAGAAACGAGAATGTAGATCTAAAAAAAGGAAAGAGCAGTTATTTATTTAGCACATACGAAGCACGTGAGCATAAGAAACGGGCACCGGAAAAGAACGAATCTTTGGGGATAATCCTACTGGCATCCATTCAAAAGCAAGCGGTTTATTATTTAAAAAAAAAACTTTGAAAATAAGTGAAACGTTCTTTAGAATAGGGACATATACGGTTGCATTTGAATTTAGAAAGCATGTAACGCACATGCATGAAATTGAAAATAAATGGGCTGAAAACAAAACTAAAGCATGCATATTTAGATAACAAAATGAAAAGCACAAGGTGACAATTCACTTTTTTTTCTTTTTTTTTTCTTTTTTCTTTTTTTTTCCTTTATCCATAAACCAACGTGAGAAGTAAAGCAACATATATGTCACATAGCTTGGTTTTAAATTCAAAGAAAAAGGGGTGCATGAAATGTACGTACATGGAGCATGCATGGTTAAATAAGGAATCAATGTGACAAATTTTGAAAACAAAAAAATATATGGGTCATTTAATAAAATAAAAGAACGGGTTTTGCAGACCCAAAACATCTAGAAAAGTACGTAAGATCGAAAAAGGGACACATCAAACTCAGATGGCTCTGTTTCAAAAATGAACTGTGCAAGCTTTTTCACAATTTCAGCACGAACCGAACACCGAAACTGACAAATGAATATATTGCACTAATCAGCGCGACGAGACGGACACAACGGTATAAAATTTGCAGTGTCAGATTGCTCCGTTCAAAAACGCATTACGGACACCTTTAAACATAAAATTCAGATAGGAAAACAATTAAACGGAGGTCAAAATGTCCGATTTTCGCGAAACGAATTTCACCCCTGTATTTGTGACAACGAATAGAATATTTTTCGTGTTTGTCCGAACTGGTTTCGAAGAGATTTAAAAATCGTTAAAATTTGGACTGTTATGTGCAGCTTTACACTGAAAATTGTGCGATCGACAAACATTCAAATTTTCCAACGAAATTTTCACAGTTGCTACATCTCACTATACGTATTACAAATTTCGAATTCTCGTTATGAAAAACCATAGAATAATTTCAAAATAAAATTTTGATTTAAATCGGAATTTAAATCGTTAAAAATTACGGGATGTTACAAAAATAGCCATTTTGCAACCGACCTCCGTTTTCGACGAAACCTATTTTATTGGATCTGGAATGTCAAATTATTGTTATATTCCAATTTTCATAATTTTTGGAATTAATATGTGAGCGCAGTGAATTTAAATGTGTTTGGCAGTTTTAGTTTGAATTTAATCGACTGGAAAATGGCCATTTTTCAAATGGTCTCCAAATTCGATAAAATTAGTTTTGTTAGGACAGTATCGTCAAAACATAGCCAGATTTATTTTTCATGAATTTTTGAGTCAGTATGTGGCCACGGTAAATTAAAATGTATGTGTGAAATTCAATATATTGATTTATATTTTAATTTTGAGAAAAACTGGCTGAAACAGTCGAATTGGCTTACGAAACGTATGTCATTGTGTCCGGAATAGAGGTATTTAGCTAGGAACAATAGTCGTTGGGTTTGAATTGGAGTTCGGATGCGAAATTCACTTTTAGGAATAAAATAAAATAAAATATATATTCATTCATTGGCCCAAAACCC
Source organism: Allium sativum (assembly GCA_030737875.1). Lineage (NCBI taxonomy): Eukaryota > Viridiplantae > Streptophyta > Magnoliopsida > Asparagales > Amaryllidaceae > Allium > Allium sativum. The sequence continues at coordinate 616,343,893 of CM060926.1, forward strand.
TAGTCAACGTTTTATTTTTATTTCCGCGGTCAAACCCAGAAACCCGCCCCACTTTCGATCGATGATCTTCATGCCCCCGAATTCTTCAACAAATTTCTCCTAATCCTCAATGTAATACTCAAAAATTATTAAACGAAAATTGGAGAGGGTCTCGAGATCTCCAAAACCAACGGTGGAGATATGAAATCTCGAGTTGTGGAGGCCGTATTTCGTCTTGAAATTGCCGCCGTTCATCTTGTTTTCTGGGTGCATAGGTGGCATCGAGTTCAATCCAAGGGGTGCATAGGTCGGGGACGGAACAGTGGAGTTGGTGGTGACGTTGGATCTGAGGCCGACGGCCTATACATGCGGCGGGATGGAGGATTTCAAATCGATGGGTCATCAGAAATCGATGTGGGGGCTGCCGTGTAAATGTGAAGAAGGTGAGAGTTTATTTAATATAAATACATTGTAAAAATCAATTTTTATTTAGTATAAATACATTGTAAAAATCATTTTTTATTTAATATAAATACATTGAAAAAATCAGTTTTTATTTAATATAATTACATTGTAAAAATCAGTTTTTATTTAATATAAATACATTGTAAAAAATAGTTTTTATTTAATATAAATACATTATAAAATTCAGCTTTTATTTAATATAATTACATTGTTATAAATCAGATTTAAAAAAAATAAAAAGCATTGATTTTCTTTTCAGATTTTTTTTTAATAGAAATGGCATTGTTTAAAAATGGAATTTTTAATATAGATAGCATAGAATAAAAATAGGATTTTTAATATATGTAAAGCGGAAAATAAAAATATGATTTTTATACATATAGCTTTAAATAAAAATATGGTTTTTACACATATAGTTTTGAAATAAAAATGTGATTTTTAATATAAAATAGCATTGATTTAAAAATATGATTTTTAAAAATATATAAAGCATTGTTTAAAAAAATATGAATAACATGATTTTTAAAAAGAAATAACACAGTGTAAAAATGTGATTTTTAATATATATATATATATATATATATAGCGCTGTAAAAATATGATTTTTAATATATATACCACGTGAAACAGATTGCGATGGAACTGACTGGAAGCAGAACGAAATCGAAATCGTCCATCAAGGAATAACGGAGTGGAAACCAATGGTGAGAACTCCTCACTCTAATTATTTTACAGTTAAATATATACTAGGATGCAAACAGGGCTTAGAAGCCCCCGACACTATTTATTGTACAGACCATGGTTGTTTGTTTGGATTATATTGTGGAAATTTGGTTGTGTTGAAAATTAATTGTATTGTGATTTTATTGATGTAATTAATGATTATGTATGGCCCAAACCAGTATTAGGAGAGGGGTAATGCTAGACATTACCGCGATTCTAATATACCGCCGTTATAATGCCGAAATTTTCTAAAATAAAATATATTCAATAAAAATATCGTTTTTATTATATGAATGACCTATTAAAAATAGTTATGTGCTGAATTAAATATTTAAACATTAAAAATAAATTTTTTAACGTATATATAAACGATATGAAATTCTCCTGAAATGAAATAAATATCCATTTACAAATCGGACGATTTGTTTATGTACACACATTTAAGTGACATTGACTGGAATGATAAATTTTACATATCGCACAACTGCACAAATAAAATCTGTGTGCATTGATTGAAACCCACACGAGTATTGGGATGATATTTGGCGTACTACTACAACAAATTGACCATATTACAATGGTGGAAAACAGTTGCAAAAGACTTTTTACAACGGTGCAGCCACCGTCGTCTATTAAGAAGTTGTAATAGACAAAAATCTTTTACAACTTTTATATACCGTTGTGAAATGTATATTTTACAACTGTTTTCCACCGTTGTAGTGATACATATTACAACATTTTTGCACTGTTGTAGTAATACATATTACAAATTTTTTTCACCGTTGTAGTAATTCCTACTACAATTAATTATTTGTTTCGTTATACGTTACATTTCATATAAAAGTAAATATTTATATTCAATAAAATGATACAACTCTGAACTGAAATAATCAATTAAATATTTTATTTCAATATTTGAATTAGTACAACTTTCCGATCCACTATCGCACAAATCACATTTACATAATACAGTCATAACAATACATACATTCCTCACTACAAACTGATCACTCAATACACTCAGTTACATACATACTTTCGTATAAATATACATACACACTGACACACACCGAGTCTTTATGCTCCAGCATCCAATCCAGTTACCTGACATAGAATTTTACACACTTTAATATAGGACGGTTGATCTTCATAAATTCGCTTCTTAACATCGCAATCCTCACGTAAGAAGAGGGAGACCATATCATTATACCCCGAAATTCCACTCAAAATCATTTGTAATCTAAAGTAGATATGAAATTCAAAACAGTATTAAAAATGCATCACTAAATGCAGCCTATTCTACCATAGACAGAATACTTCAATTGTCTTATTGGAAAGAAGAAATTAAAAACAATGAAAATGCATCACTAAATGTAGCCATAACCTACCATAATCGAAGGATAAAACTCCAACCAAACCCAAAACAGGGCACGACAAAGCGAATACCAATACTACACAAACACTCAAGTCGAAACCGCTCGTCTCAGACCACACATCAACCAACAAACAGAACACAAACTCACCCAAGATCTAGAAGAGCAGGGAACTCACCAGCACGTCGAGTAGAATCGATCCACAACCGATGAACAGTCTGCCTGTTGGGAGCTAAACCCCTGCAGCAAACCAACATATAACAGTATAAATCTAATAACCATATTTCACCCTACTATTTCTAGTTGGACATACAATAAATTTCAGCATCCTCAAGCTCATTAATTCAGCTAATTTTAGGTTCATATTCAATTATAAGACAAGCAACTAACACAGTAGGTTAAATGAGAAAATTAAAGTAGCAAGAAAACATCAAGTAACATACCAACATATAGAGTTATAATAATTTCAAAACAATAGATTTCACCCTAAGACATATAAAAGATAATACCAGGAGAGTACGAAATTGGACCCATCAATCCGTGAAAACGTTTAGTAAAAAGTACCCTTTGGTTGTCGAGAGAGGCAGATCCTCTCACTTGATCCATAATCAACGATGAAATCGCGAACAACAATCTGAGATGGAGCGAAAGAGGAGCTAGAGTCGCGAATAAAGTCAGAAGCCAGAGACGAAAGAGTACACCATGAGTAGAGATCGAGTGAAGGTCAGATCTGGTCGCACGAAGAGAAAGGAAGGATGGATCTCAAGAAAACGAAGGGATCGGGTAAAGGTTAGGGTTCGAAGCTGTAATTTGGGGGAGTGTCTCTTTCTTCATTGCCGATGGAAGAGGAAACGTGATAGAAAGAAAGAGCATTCTAGGGACAACTGTAATTGAAAACCTTGCGAAGGAACGAAAAGTTAAAGCCAATTTTTTTTGTTTTGGAGCCAAATTTTTGCATTGGAGCCAAAAATTCCAACGCACATAACTTGATATTGTTTTTATATTTTGCCAAATGATTTGGTATTCACAGCCAAAGAAAAACTGAAATAAGCGAGACATACAGATCATCAAGAAATAATGTGAAAAGATAAGACAAATTGTCATGCTAACCATTCAAAATAACATATAATTGAAGATGCTGTGATACCCAAAAATATTAAGTAAAAAACAAATTTGAACATTAACGGTGAAAATCAAGAAGATTTGCAGTACAATCGAAAATTTAAATGGTACCGATAGTTTTCCATCGGTTACAATTAAAATTTCACCAAAACTTAGAGAATTAAAAATTATAATTTAGAATTAATAAGTAAAATTTTATATTAAATATAAATATAATATGAATTTCTTGAGAATTGATTTTTACTAAAATATTAAATATTACTGATTAATAATAGTTATTATTAATTATTACCTTTTTTTCCAAAGTTATAATTGAATTCCAACTATTAAATGTTAATTATTATGAAAATGTTATTGATTATATACTATTAAATATTTAATAGTAATTTTCAAAATGTAACTATTATTTATTAATCATCAATTAAGCTGTTTTTATCTAATCTAATAATAATTGGTATTAGTTTGTAAATTTATTATTGAATATGAATTATTCTTAAATGATAATATTACTAATTATTAAATATAAGTTGTTATTAATATTTGATTGGTCTCCAATACAAGAACTAGAAATAAGAGTTAATAAAAATAAGTTTAAACAACTTTCTAATTTAACGATTAATTATCAAAAATTAATTAATATATATTAGTTATTACCACAGAAAAAAAAAAGTTGTGATATATATGTTTATTACAACAGTGATTTTTTCACAGTTGTAAAAAACATTTATTACAACAGTGCGTTTTGCATAGTTGTAAAAAAGCACTTATTACAACTGTGCTTTTCGCACATTTGTAAAATTAAAGTTGTAATATGGTGTTTTTGTTGTAGTGTACACAAATCCCAATTGTTTAGTTGTATGTCAATCGATGGGTTGACAAACTGTTGTAAGCGTTAATTATTTATATTTAATGCTTGTGCAGTTGTGTAATGCACTCTGGATGATGGTTGACTATGTAAATTATTGTTGTATATATGTGTGTATGAAATCCATATAAATAACATTATATGGTAATTGACTGTGTCTGATTCCAATTTAGAAAGAATGAATATTTTAAAATAATGAATATTTTAAAATAACGAATATTTTAAAATAATGAATATTTTAAAATAATATTCAGTAAAGGATTAAAATGTGAATTTGATGTTCGATTTTGGATGGACACGAAAGTATTGAATATGTGAAGCCGTGTTGATTAGTTATACGCCATTTTGATGTGAACGACATTTATATTTGTATTTTATTCATTTTTATAATGAATATAAAAAAGGAAATGATTTCAAAATCAGATATTTTGAAAATATTATCATTTAAATATTATAATGATAAGGAGTATTCAATTTTGATTTAAAATTGTAATGAAAGTGGGAATCGTTTTAAAACAAATTTATAAACGATTTATAAAATACATTTTAAATGGAAATCGATGAAATATATATAATATACATATTTTATATACATTAATGGCCTGAATAGAACGTGTCGCCCCGCGACCATTTGCGAATTTCGACCATTGACTTCGAATTGACATTATGGGAGATCCGACCGTTGGATTCTCCTAAAACTGGAACCGTTGGGTTCATATCAAAAAGAGTTTTCCAACGACTATAAGAGGTTTGAAATCTAATGGTTGGATTTGGAATTATGTCCAAATCAAATTTGGAAAAGGTCGTTGTAAGTGCAGTTCGATGACTGTTTATGGAAATCAACTGAAAGGGCCTTAATAAAATTATTAAAAATGTTAATAATTTGTGTAAAATCATAATAAATGATTTGGAAAGTATTTGAATGAATAATTCCATGTTTGTAAAGAGAAAAATATATTTTCATCTAAATGAACTAGTTATTAACTAGATTTGAAATCTAATAATTTTTAAATAAATAAATTGGATTTGTAGAAGGGTTTCAATATAATCAGAAATTTCCAATCTATGTATTGGAATGGATTTGAATAGAAATAATCTCCGAAATATTTTGAAGTTGGATTCCGTGACTATATGGATATTATGGAGGAATTTGGAAGATAGATATATATCGTTATTCCCCATACTATATGTGTTGGTTTCAGAATCTGATATTGAATATAAGCCGATATAATTTCTATTCAGAGCCTAATATTTAATATCAAATTGAATTTTGGGTTTGTAGTGAATGGTGTTTTAAATAACACTGTTCTTAAACCCAGTGTGAAAAGAATAAATATTTTAATTAAGATTATTAGAGTTTTCCAATTATATTTTGTAATTGGAATAAAATGGAATGTGAATTGGGTTTATTGTGAACTGTGTTTTTAACGACATTCGTTCTTTATCCCGATTAACAGTGAAATGTGATTTGGAATTTATGAATCTTTTAATTAAGGTTAATGGAAATTTTCCAAAGTAAAGTTTTCCAATTTAATATATTAAATTGGAATTGAATGGAATTCGATTTGGTAATAATCGAAGTGAACTTCTATGGAGGAAGACTGTTAATATATATGGAATTTGAAAGGCTTTGTCGTTATTCCATTTATATTATTAGTCGGATACGGAAATTGATATCGATTATATATTTATCCGTTTTTCGTGAAGATTCCATAATTAGTGGAATGTGATTTTGGGTTTATCGTGAACTGTATTTCAAACGACATTAGTTCTTTAACCTAGTTAAAGACAGGATTACACGTCTAACATTGTATTTCGAGCTGTATTGCTGATCTCTGCTAAATATATATCTTTGGTGGTGGAGAATTTATTCTCTTGCTTAACACCCTTCTCTGAGACATACGAGCTTAGAGGTTATATATCGGCAGAAATCAATGGTACGGTGTAGATTGTCGATGCGGCATGTTTGATTTCCCAAAGTAAAATAATCATTACATAATGATTTTTGGAGATTAAAACTAAGTGGAGTTTTAATGAATCTTTAATTAGACTGAATGTGAATGTGATAATTTAGATTATCAAATTTGGGAAATGGTCGAGAATGGAGTACCACCAATTTTTACTCCAGGCGATAGTTTAAACTTTAATTAGATTTGAACATGAAATGGTAATTCAATTTACCGATAACACCGTGGTGTTAGATATGGAGTATTACCAGTTGTTCTCTATGGGATGAATAGGTTGGGATTGTGAAATTAAATAAATGGTTACTTCGATAAGGCTCGATAATCCCGACTAGTAAATAAAATCCTTTGAAATGATATCCAAAGGAAAATCAAAGAATAAATTTAAAAGAATTTATCTTTGATAAAATTAATGGGAACCTTTCCTTAAAGATATGAATATTGAATAAAAGAATATTCTAGATTGGAATGAGGTGTATGTTGTGTTTTTATAGCAGTTGATTATAAGATACGCAAGTTATTCGGAAAGACCAGTTTTATGCCCATTCTGAATAACTGATTCGTCGATAAGTCAACGATGAAGACGGTGGTTGAAGATCGGAGATCTTTGCATCGTTTGGATGATTACTAATGTATTGATTGGGCTGTAATCCCAAGACAAGGTAATAAGTGGTGATCGTTCTGACGTACTTGGAGATTGATGGATATGCGAGGACCTCTCTCCTGTATTGGACAAATGGGACGAGGAATTAGGTGCATCCGATTTCGTTCAGACCCAGAACGAACTAGTAAATGGATGTGTGTCTGACATTGGATTTTATTCTATGTTGATTGATTTCTATTAAATATATATCTGTTTGGTGGTGGAGAATTTATTCTCTAGCTTAACACCCTTCTCTGAGACGTACGAGCTTAGAGGTTATATATCGATAGACATCAGTCACATGGCGTGAATTGTTAGTGTTGCATGTTGAGATGCAAATTATCAAGGCTTCCGCTGAAAAACAGAGTCTTGTGGTTGAAGATCAAAGCACGGCTTTAAACATCATAGCTTTGTGTATAGCGTTAATTCGCGAGCCTCACACCCCGTTATGAACCAGAAATGGGAGAGGACTACAGGGGGAACATGCGTTTCTTTCTAGCTAGGAGTGGTGTCATGGTATGGAGCCCAGACATTTTACTCATGTGGATGTTGCATATTATTTTATGGATAGAGAGGCACCTCGGATTTATTGGTCACTAAGAGGCCGATGGATGATATGGTCGACATACTGACCATTACGCCCCATAGGGGTTGGAAACGTATTGTTCAGGAATAACTAATCCACAAACGTAAGAGTGGACCCGCCCTGATGATTCAAGGTGCAGTTGTGGCGGTATCCTGAGACATGGTAGGCTAGATTGTCTCAAATTCGGTAAGGACGATCCCTTGCCTTGGTTCATAGATGGAATCCAATTTCCAATACGTGACATTTCGGTTTTAATTGCAGAACTAGTACGACGACATAGTAGGATGGGATACTATGTCGTCTATGATTGATACATTTATATTTGAAGTGATTTTGACACCATATACTTATAGTAATATCAAAATGATTCGTTTTAAACGTACCAAGCATGTTTGGCTATTATAAGGTAAAACTCTATCCTCCGGCTTGTGTTGCATTGTGTGATGGGGCCTGAGCCTTATAATAGCTTCATTTTTATAGAAGCATTGCGTTGTTTATAAACTGTTTATGCACTGGTATTCTTGGGAGGAAACCCGTTCCGTGTTATACGGCGTGTTTCCTTGATTTACTTTATTTTAAAGAAAAGTTTTAATAAATATTCTAGTTTTCACACCAGTCACGTGACTGACCTAGACTTTATTGTTTTAACCTAAACTCTGGGTGCCCCCATTTTCCACATGGGCAGCTAGTAGTTTGGTTTTGCAGATTTATTTTCATAGGATCTTGGTTTACAGCCGGAGCGATATTTGGAATGCTCTGTATCCGTGTATTTCTTTCAGTTGTGTTATGTATTATTTTTCCACTGCTATGTAATGTATTTTAATCTCTGATATTTTCAATGTATAATATTTATTCATACTCTGTCATATTCTTGTACTCTGATGTAATTGTTGCAATAGCAATGAAATGTTCTTCTGTTTGTGTTCTGATTTGTCGTGTTCTCAATTCAATCCGGCCTTCTCCGTCTCTTCGGAGATCGTCGGATTTCGGGTCGTTATAGTTTGGTATCAGAGCTTTGGTTTACAAAGCCCGAGAACAAGACACATAAGAACCGAACGAAAGAATTCATTAGAGATTGGATTAGTAATACCCAATAAGAATGACTCGTTATAGATAGGATCGGTAGTATCCTAGAACGAGTGTGAAGAGTGTTATTTTTTAAAATAAAATTAAGTTTTAAATTTTTATATCAATTATTCGTATTTGAATATTTTATTTTAAATTGAATTTGGACAATCTAGTATAGGGAGATTATGAGTATATGTCTGACGAGATGTATATTCGAAACCTCAGTTACTAGATAGATATAGAATCACACTCTAGTCGACCGGAGATGATTCTGATGATTGATATATCATCATCTGCATTTGTGTTCAAGTTTTGAAAGTGGGATATCTATATGATTCCATCTGACTGATGTGAGAATAAAAACTTAGATAGGATATATTATTGTGATTTGGCACTAAAAATTGGATTTTTTAGTATATATATATATATATATATATATTAAAGATATATGTTTGAAAAGATAATCAACTAATTGATTGTTGGTTGTGATGTATGATTATTAATCCAACTAATAAAAATATTGGAATTATAAAGCTAATAAGAGAATGAAAGGTAAAATTAAGCCAAACTGAATCAAATTATTGACTGAATTGAAAGTGGTTTGAATAGCATACATGTACATATATATGTGTGAACAGGTCATAGTAGGGAAGCTAAGAAGAGTAATAAAATTGTATGCCCGACAAATAGGTACATGTTTACTATATTCTTGGGTTTTGATGATTTTATGAGCCGATGGGATAGCCGCTTGGCTTTTTCTTTTTCTTTTGGATTGGTGAGCGCCCTGTGAGGCAAGTTGCGGTTTTAAATATCAACTCGTACAAAGGAGGTTATGGGGAAATTTTTCGAAAATTTCGGGTGTTAGGTAAATTTTTAAGAAATTAGAAAATTCTTAGAAACTGAAAAGTTGAAGAATGAAAGCCAAAATGAAAGTTGAGTTGGTTAGTTAAACAACTTTCAGCTCCGTTCCTTTTCGAGGATGAAAATATTTTAAGTGGGGGAGATTGTAACAACCCGGATTTTCAGATCCAATTTAAATTTTTTTATTTCGGTAATTTTAATGGATTTTGGATATTTAAAATGATTTATTTTAAATAATAACGATTAAAAATTTATTTTAAATGAATTTAGAACGTTTAAATTTATTTTAATTATAAAACGAGCATGAAATGGCATGGTAGTTTGAAAATTCGATTTTAAATTTCAAATGAATATACAGAATTCAATATAATTTGATTTTAGTAAAACTAGAAATATTTAAATCTATTTAATTATATCTTTCAAACGAATGTGAAAAATCTAGATTTCATAATATAAATTGAAAGTTATGTCCAGTTTAAATTTTAAATTAGTCGCTATGGAATTTATATATATTTTATACAATATATAGCCCTTAATAATAGTCATTTTGCAAACGACCTCCGTTTTTGACGAAACCACTTATGTTGGATTCAGAATGTCAAATTATTGTTATATTCCAATTTTCATAATTTTTGGAATTAATATGTGAGTGCAGTGAATTTAAATGTGTTTGGCAGTTTCAATTTGAATTTAATTGACTGGAAAATGACCATTTTTCAAACGTTCTCCAAATTCGACGAAATTAGTATTGTTGGGACCGTATCTTCAAAACATAGCTAGATTTATTTTTCTGGAATTTTTGGAGTCAATATGTGGCTCCAGTAAATTAAAATGTACGTTTGAAATTCAATATATTGATTTATATTTTAATTTTGAGAAAAACTGACTGAAACAGTCGAATTGGCTTACGAAACGTATCCCATTGTGTTCGGAATGGGGTATTTAGCTAGGAACGATAGTCGTTGGGTTTGAATTGGAGTTCGGATGCGAAATTCACTTTTAGGAATTAAATAAAAAATATATATATATATTCATTCGTTGGCCCAAAACCCTAGTCAACATTTTATTTTTATTTTCGCGATCAAACCCAGAAACCCACCCCACTTGCGATCAACAATCTTCGTGCTCCCAAATTCATCAACAAATTTCTCCCAATCTACGATGTAATACTCCAAAATTATTAAACAAAAATTGGGGAGGGTCTCGAGATCTCCAAAACCAACGATGGAGATATGAAATCTCGAGTTGTGGGGGCCGTATTTCGTCATGAAACCGCCGCCGTTCATCTTGATTTCTGGGGGCATAGGCGGCGTCGAGTTCGAAGCAGGGGGTGCGCAGGTCGGCGACAAAACAGTGGAGCTGGTGGCGATGTTGGATCTAAGGCCGACGGCCTCTATAGGAGGTGGGATGGAGGATTTCAAATCGATGGTCATCAGAAATCGTTGTGGGGGGCTGTCGTGTAAACGTAAAGAAGATGAGAGTTTATTTAATACAAATACATAGTAAAAAATAGTTTTTATTTAATATAAATTGTGACAATCCAAATTTTGACAAATCGAATTTTTCTCAAAATTCCAATCCATCGAAACTCGGATTGTTTTGCTTTGGTATCCTACAAAAAAGACAGAGACATAAAACATGTCAGAGCTCAGAAAATATCTCACAGCGGAATGCATAAAATATAGTATAGTCAAACTATAGCCTTACCTTATTAATAATACTGCCTAACCAGTATCCAAGGCTATCATGTCTCTGCCACAAATCTAACCTGCGAGTATGTTTTGAGGATGGGGTCAGAACACAAGTTCTGGTGACTGAATTTAAACTACACTTTGGATAATCCTATATACACCGTTCAATCATATTTTCTTATTTATTAGGTTACTTGGGTTAACAACACTCAAGGCTTACACAGATGTCGTACCCATTTACTTCCCAGTGGATTAATGTAATATAGTATATATGTAGCCACCCCCAATATCGAGGTACACCCCATGGTACCTCACTCGCACGATCTCCACTGTAATGCCACCAAAATGCTCACAGTCCCTCATCCTATGCCGGAGTGATGCATGGATCTCTATATAATAATGTTACGATCATCATATATCTTCTATCTCTACGCTACGTGTGCGTACGTACTGCCACCCTCGATCGAGTAATGCCCTCAAGCCTACAATACACTATCCTGAGCAGATATGCATGTATCTAGACCGTCCCTCGTACATACTGTTGATTGTAGCTCGATGCCTCAATCGCACGTCCTCTAATGTGCATCGAGTTACATGGTAGGGCGATACTAGAAACACGGAACTCGGTCAGGAGCTTTTCAATATCTGTATAGACCCGTCTTTAAAGAACCTCTATATACAGATATACCTAGGGTCTGTTTTCGCGGTGGCTATAGCCCCACCTCGGCCCCTCCCTCAATTAGTAAAGACTAAAAGAGCTAAGAGACTTCCCCTACGCAAACAACCTAAATATCCATGTGGCGTCTCCCCTCAACCCCTTACCCCGATAGTGAAGGGTAAAATGGTATCTTGGTTTTAGCTCTAGTCTTTCCGCATCCCACTGGCTGCCGATGACGGGTACCCGACGGTCTACTATCCTTATTGGTCGTGACCCTCTGCCTCCTCGTGAGGCAACCGCTGAACCACCGTGGTGTCACCATATCACAGCATTCTGACTGCATAGCTACATTTGCAGTCAAGGCCCACCCACCTAGTAGTTACGTGCAGACTCAACCTCAGCAAGCACAACCTAATACATCTTTCACCGCACAGAGGACTACTAGGAACACCTTATGTACCTCAGGAAGCCACGTGCTTCCCCTTCCAGTCCTTTGGAGCCGTCAAAGCAATCAGATGAATGTGCGCTTCCCTCGTGCCTCATAACACCTCGACGATCTACCCCGTTGGGTTATTCACCCTCAACCGTACGGACTGGTCTAAGCGCCTTACTTTAGTATGTTGTTAGACCCTATGTCTAAACATTCTTTTACGCGCTTGTCTCACCTCATCAGGTTTCTAGTTAACTTGGTTATTCGAATTCATATTGAATTCTTATTCAAATTCACAAGTTTCTCTTGCTTATTAATTTCAGTCATACAACTTAATCCATTTGAGTTTATTAATAAGCCCACAACATGTTATTCTCTATATTATGGCCTAAGGTCTATAATCCACAACCCCTTTTTATCTTCTTATTGATTTCATCATTACAATAACATGTTTTACTTAATAAGAAATTAAGTATATCCAATTCACATGTTTTCTAATTAACATGTCATTTACCATTTATGATTAAATATAACTTATTTCATTTCATAAGTTTTCACCATTCTTTCTCAATTAATCATAATTCCATTTTACATTGTCAATACAACTTATTGTTGTTTACTTTTTAACTTATTTCTATTAACTAAGGCCCATTAATTAGTTTCTCTACCCATTTATTATAACCTATGTTATAATTTCCTCTTGTCCGTAAGACAAGTCTAAACATGTTATCCTTATCAATAGGTTTCAGACTTCCAAGTTTACAGTTTACTTAATTTATAATTAAGTACAACTTCTTATATTTCCTATATTTTCCCCTTTTCTTAAATCTTTTCTAGTTCTCCCCTTTTCTGATTACTTAATTTACAATTAAGTGTCCCTTATCTCATTTCACCAGTTATCCAATTCAATTATTAGTTTATTATAACCTAAGTTATAATCCCCGACTTGTCCCTAAGACAAGTCCACCTATTATACAACATTTTCATTAATGTTACTTATTTATAATAGGTGATTATCATTTCTACAAGTTATGCTTACCCTAAAAGGTGTCTTTAATTACATAACTTTATTATTTCTACCGGTTATGTATACCACTAGGTGTCTTTAATTACATAACCTTATCAGGCTAAGTTTGCGGGCCTATATGTAAATATTACCCCCCCCTCAGATTTGCTTAGCCCACCCACTGTCCAACCATTTTTACTTAACCCTAACTGTAGTTCATATTCATACAATCCCTATGGATTAAATTAGGTTAAATAGTCCAATTCATTACCATGTCCATTTATGGTTTATAATGGGCTAGACCTCCCACACTAGGCCTACAACTTGTGGATGTTGGATATGTCGGTCGGGTCCGGGCAGACTTCTTCCACAAGTTGGTCCTAACCTCATGTCATAGCCCGTCTTGTATTTGCGCACTTAGACCTCTCACATTAGGTTCAACATTAGTGGTTGCTGGATATGCCGGTCGGATCCGGGAAGACTTCCACCACTAATGCAACCAAACCTCGTGTCATAAGTGCAATTACAATTTCTAATTGTAATCCTAGGCAATCATTATTAATTAATTATTAAAACCTATGCCTTTATAGGTGTTAATGCCCATTTTCCCAATTATATTCATAATGGATTATATGTCTAAATTCATATTATTCAAATTATGCCAATTCATATTTTACATATGATCTCATTTGCGCCCGAATCATTTTTCTATACTTATGATCCAATTTAAGACCTTTAAACATAATTTGGTCGATGCCCTAAACCCATATTTATTCAATTCTACGTTAACATGAATCCATATAATCACATACTTACTCTAATTATTCCCTGTATATAATTGGGACAAATTTACATGTAAACTTTTTAGCACTCCAACAAATCCAATATATGAATTTTTCCCACATGTTCAAATTAATATTATAACATGTAAATATTCCAACATTTCAACTGATTCAATATATGACTTATTCATATTAACAATTTGACGTTATATCATGCTAATCATTCCCACATGTCATTTACACCACTTTAATCATTATTAACATATGTTTAGGCATCTTAACATGTCATATTCCAATTTGTCTTAATGGGAATTGTAACACCCAACGTCCGTTAATGTCACTCACAAAGGGAATGCATTAAGTTTCGTGGAGCATTATGAGTAAACAGAACAGAATTTTATAAGATAGATACATAAAGTAGTACTTGAAAATTTTATAACTTTATTGCAGCAGAAACATAAATAAGTTTGGTTACATCTTTCAAAACCACAATATCGGAATTCAAGTACATAAATATCAGTATTGTACAAAAGCCTTCAGAGTACATAATTTTAAAGCCATAATCCCCAACAGAAAATGCCATAAATAGGTAAAATCAAGGCCAAGCAATACTTCAAGCACTTTTAGCACTTCAAGCAGAGAGAAATCTAAATCAAGCTCCTACGTTCCCGACCTGAATACCTGGGGGTGGGGGGGGGGGGGGAGGGGGAAACGGAAGAAAAGAGGCAAAACAAACTAGGTCAGACATAAGTCTGGTGAGTCCAGTGACTTCCAGCATATAAACAGATAATAGTATCATGACATGAAAATAAAAATGGATGAGAGATAACAGCAACAAGAATAACAGGTATAAACAGGGTAAACGGAATAGAACATAATAACCTAAACAAAGCTATGCTTCTTACTTACTTTTTACTTCTTTGCACCAATACAAGTATAACAGAATTAGGTGTTGTCCTAATGTCTAAACAGAAAACAGAATGATCTCTTTAGAAACACGATGCTAGAAATGGGCCTTTATCACCCTAACAGAGACATACGGTACAGAAACAGAATATTAGTGATGGGCCTTTACTACCTAAACAGAGACAGACGGTACAGAAACATAATGCTAGTAATGGGCCTTTACCACTCGAACAGAAACAGAATAATCCCTACGGAAACATAATATTAGAATTAGGTGTACATTAGTAATGGGCCTTTACCACCCCAACAGATGGTACCACACATAAACAGACAGGTGTTACCACTCCAACAGAAACAGACGGTACCCCAACAGAAACAGACATAACTAAATGAACCCTAAATTCTACCCCAAGCGATTGGCTCCCTAATACATAAATACCCTGTGCCGGCCCCACAGAACGGTGTATCACTCCCTAAAGTGGCAACCTACAGAAAGACACAAACCTATTTACAGATGTCACGGCGTCTTACATCCTCAGAGCAGACCGGATCCATGCACGCACATGACCCTGTTGGAATGCACCATCAACACCCCTCGCCATTATCAGAGTGAACCTCTTACAATTAGTTCAATAAGCGTGCCCTGGACCCCTACCTAGTGTTGTGTCATAGTTTTGATACCAGAAAGGGTTACTAACTAATATGGGTCCCAAACAACAAATGACACAAGTAATTACCCCTCATAACCTTGTGTCCCCAGACTAATAGATTTCAGATTAACTTGCTTACAGATTTGAGATGTACAAAGTCCAAATTAACTAGTTCTCAGATCAGACATACAGGTTAAAAAGTTTTCAGACTAACGGATCAGATATACATATTAACAAGTTTTTAGACTAACGGATCAGATATACAGATTAACAAGTTTTCAGAGTAACGGATCAGATATACAGATTAACAAGTTTTCAGACTAACGGATCAGATTAACAGACTTACAGATTGTTTCACCTAACCTTGTATTGGGCCTACAGATTTTCAAATGGGTTTTCTAGATTCATCAGTCCAGTTGTTTTAACCCTATCCACCCAACACGTTTTAGGTATCACATTTATCTTAGATTTGCATTAATTGAATATTAATGCAAAGACCTCTCACATTAGGTCAATAGCTTGTGGCCGCTGGGTGTGCCGGGCGGTTCCGGGTAGACTTCTGCCGCAAGCCAGACCTAACCTCGTGTCTAAGCATCTTTATGCCTACGACCTCCCACATTAGACTGACAGTTTGCGGTTGTTGGTTAAGCCGGTTGGGTCCGGGCAGGCTTCTACCGCAAACAGAGTTTAACCTCATGTCTCAGCATTCTTATTTTAGCTAAAGTATTCATTCGCAGATTATGCCAATATCAGACTAATTATGCCAATTCAACAAATTAACTTCTTTACAAGTTACAGCAGATTATCCAAAGTTCTATTAACATGTTTTGCTCAATTTTAGATCGAGCCTACAGATTTCCATACCCCAAATTGCCGTATTCAGTTCAGTTTCAACAGATTTAGTAGATTAGACAATTTAACAGATTTAATCATCCCTTAAAATTCCATTGACATACCTCGCTTAATCATAAAATTAAGCCTAATTTTACATGCCCAAATTATGGTCATAATTCACAATATAACATATGCACCAAATTTTAGTTAAATTTACACAGTATAGAATATTCTCCAAAAGCCCGAAATCATGATATACATTACGAATTATGCCAAATTATAGCCTTTTATTTGAGCATATATCAAATGACCAAAAATCTCCATTTAGGCAAGTTCACGTTTAATAGTTATCCCTATTTTAATATAGGCTTTTCAAGCCTAAGTCACATATCCTTTTCTTCCAAGTCATATATCGTCATATAAAATATGCCCCAAATCTAGATCTTAAATTACAACATGTATTATGTCCTCAAAATCAGATCTTGAATTATAACATGCATTATGTCCCCAAATTACAAGTCATATGTTGTCATACAATAATTCTTCTTCTTCCAAATCATAAACCATCATATATAGTATGCCTAGATCTAGATCTTAAATTACAACTTATGTTGTGTTCTCAATTTAGTCAAAAATCAGTTATGTCCGATTATGCATCATTCAATATTTTCCCCAAATTTAGAGTTCGCATGTCAATCGCTTAAGAGATTTGGCTCAGGCTCGTGGTAGCCTGACTATAAAACAGAAGGAAGGAAGAGATACAGAATAGTTACAATAAGATAGTTCTACACAGAAAAACAGATCTGATAAACAAGAATAAGATAGATCTACACAGAAAAACAGATCTGATAAACAGGAATATGCATAATCTCCAATTCAGATTTATAACCATGTCAAGATCATAATTAAATTTCATATCTAAAAATAACTGTACTCACCTTGGTTGGATTCTAAAAGAAAAGGGGTTGTAGTTGTTCTCTTTTAATCCTATTCAGATTGGAAGAAGAAGCACTAGTTCTAACTTAGGTTTCAGCAGAGTAGCGATGTCATCGATTTATCTTAATATGAATTGAGGCAGCATAGCATTACAATGGTTTGGTGTGGAGAGGAAATGGGGTTTGGGGGTGTTTAAATAACTCAGGAGCAACGAATCTAGTGAGAACGGGCGTCTAAATGCAGAAAAATGAATCTGTCCTCGGATCTGGAAAAGGGGGGAGGTCGACCCCATGGTCGACCTGTGTCCAGGTCGACCCTCTGGTCGACCTGGGTCCTGGGCAAGAAATTTCCCGCCCAGGTCGGGTGTGTGATTTGAATTCGAATTTTGAATTCCGAACTGAGCTGTTTAAATTTTCTGATAACTTCTGAAGGCCATAACTTCTTCATACGGAGTCCGATTTACGCAAACTCGGACTCTATCTCAAGGAGAATTCCGAGTCGAACGCAATGGCGTAGTTCGTTTTCCTTAATTCTTCTCTTAGAATTTAAGTACACTTTGATTTGTCACTTTTATGTTCATAGAAAATACGGGGTGTTACAGGAATGCTAAATGGTAATACAACATTATCTAAAATAATATGGCTTAAATCCACTCACCTTTCATGTTTTCCCCAAATTTTGGATCTGATCTGTTCTATCATCCACGATTTCCTCTTCCTTTTAATTTGATTTGAAACCTAATAACTGTGGATTGTTTTATTTTCATTAAAAGAGAAAGGAAAGAAATAGGAAGAATTGAATATATTGGATCAAGAAGTTTACCTTGCTTTATGATACAATAATCTTTTTATTGATGTCGATTCTCTCTTCCAGATCTGGATTCATAATTCTCCTAGGCTAATATTTTAATTTTCAGAATAGATTTGAGAAGAGAGAGAGAAAGTAACGGGAGAGCTCCAGCGTAGCCGCCAAATTATGAGGGTTAGGGTTAGGTCTAGGGTCTTATTTATAGGAGTATGGAGCAACCAAGACCCTCAGATTTTCCCATAAGCCATCCGAATCGTCAAAACATCAAAAACCCTAATCTTCCAAAATCTGTCATAGGTGGGTCGACACCCCTTTGAGTGGGTCGACACTGGGGTTGACACCCCCTAGCGGGAAATCTGTCGCCTTCTGAAAATTCGATTTCTGAACCGATTTTCGAATTTCTGGACCCATTTTTGAATTCTGAACCTTATATATATATATGTGTGTGTGTGTGTATATATTCCTCTGCACGTATACAAACTTCGAACCTTAATAACTTCTTCATATGGTGTCCGATTTACGCAAACCAGGTGTCAATTTTGACCAGAATTTTGAGAAGGAAGCAATGACGTAATCCGTTTTACTTAATTTTGAATATTTATTAATTTATTCTTATTTTATTACCTTAAGTTAAAAATGTTGGGTGTTACATTCTCCCACCCTTAGGCAAATTCGTCCCCAAAATTTGATAAGGGTAAAATCAACTAACCTTCACCTAACATACATACATCATGTGTGCATCTAATTTTTGCAAACATTGTGCACTTGTGTAAAGTGAAGTACAACATAATAATGCATGTATGCCTAAGCAGTACCTCCTATGTGTATGCAAATTTTTCAAACATCCTTTTAAAATATGATGCTCACATCCTAAATATACTGGCAGTTCTACATGAATGCAATATTTTGAAAATCCAAATGCTTTTTCATCCAAATTTTTCCACACTCTTACTGAGTAAGAGCATAGTTCATCCAATTGTTACATCCATAATCCTACCAACCAACTTTATTTTTCGAATTTCAGAAAAATCTAATTTTCTAAATTCGATTTCTTATGTTACAAAAAGGTGAAAAACAGAAAACTCTGCATCTTCCGTTTTTCTTCTTCAACCTTTTTCTAACCGTACTTGGATTTTATGTTACTATTTATAAAGATTCCCTATTTTCCTATCCAAGCACAGCCCACATAAGAAAATTTTCTTTGTTACTGATTTTCTTTTTCATCTTATCTTGGAAATTTTCCATTCTTATCCATCTTTTCTCATAATTTTTCATTTGTTTTGCTTTACTAAATTTGTTGTTTCCTTCTTAGTTGTACCTTTTCTCGTTTCTTAGCTTATTTAATCGTTTGATCTTACTTTAAATTTAAATAAGCCTTATAGTCTTTCAACTAAAATAGGAGAACAATCACCTTTCAAACCTACTACTAAGGGCCAAGAATCTCGGGACTATGTCCCCCATTTGGACAGAAAAGTCCAAACTACGAGATCTACGACAGGTTTAGGTGTTACCCTAACTACTCAATAAGAACCAAATAATGGAACGATCCCAATAGAAATGCAGTATGGGGTTTTACCCCTATCATTATTAAACACATACTTGCCTATTTTTACTATATAGTAATCATCACTAGTCCTAGCTGTGTACCAATAATTATTTCAAGCAACACCCTAGGCTTTTCAATGCTTACACATTCTACCGGAACTTACATTATTCCAAGATAATTCTCGCTATTACTTATATAGTCTCAAAACTTTTCCCGTCTTTCCTAGGCACTGATCCTTACCTACTCCATACTTTTTAAAACGTGGTTTGGCTCTTTTTCTTTTAAATTTCCTTCCAAAAATTAAAAGTATCAAAACTTTATTTTCCTCATGAAAACTTTTTTTGCCAAACCATAAAAACTTGTCATCTTAAAAATGTAAATCATCATTTTTTTTCAAATCACGAAACTGGAGTAGATACGACAACTAATTTCTCCATCGGGTTTATGACTTGTTCTTACCTATAAGGTCAATTTAGTCTCTTACTACAAGGTGCAGACTTCCACTCTATTCTTAATTTCTACACTTATTTAGTCCACCCAACAAAACTATCTTGTCAAAATAATTTATCAAAAAGGGTTGTCATAAGAATAGAGACTTAAAATATTTCTTTATTAAAAATTCTTATATGAAATATAACAACAAAACTAGCGAGCTATACATGCTCTATAATATGCACCTCTTTTTTCTACTGAGAGAATTTTACTTTAAAACTTAATATGTGCTTCTTTACATATTTTAAAACTATAACTTTTAGGATTAAAACTTGAAAACACCATAAACCTTTTTCCCAAAACTTTTATAATTTCAAGTTCTTAAAAGTTAACAATAGGGCTAGACTCAAAACGAATTTCCAATTTTCATCTAGGCCTTCCTAGACACCTGCGACGACCCCAAACTTCCGTGATACGAAAGTAATGATAATCATAGGAGCATAACATAATTAAACCAATAACAGATCTCAGATAATAGCATAACATATAAATCATTGCAGCGAAAATGGAAACGTCATCACAACATATCATCACAGACATCAGAGTACGCAGTACAGGATACACTTAGCAAAATAGATGTCTAAAATAAGGAAAGAAATAAAGTTTTAATCTCCACCAAAATACATCAATGCTCAATAATGTCTCAATGTCTCAAGAAGTAAATAAAAAGATAAAAAGAAAAGTTCTTCATCCTCTTCATCAGCAAGCTCCAGTCCAGAAAATATCCATACCTAAAACCTGTCATTTGGCTGCCCGTGTGGAAAGAGGGCACCCGAGTTTGCAAAGTGAAACAAACTACGAGTCAATCATGGGAATGGTATGAGAAATCTTACCTAACTAACAGTATGGCTAATCACTAGACCACGCCGCTAATGCGGAATGGGTGTACTCCATTGGATTGCCAATGCATATGTTTAATAAATTTTATTTAAAAACAACGCAAAGCTTTTTAGAAAATAAAATTATTATTAGACTCAAGTCCCATCACACAATGCAACGCAACGTAGAAAATAATATTTTTAATAATATTATTAATGTCTAATATGTTACAAAAAAAGTACTTCAAAGAAAATGTATCGTTCCTAGACAGCATAGTACCCCATCCTACTATGTTGCCATATATAGGTTTACAATCAAAACCGTAATGTGGTATTGGAGATTGGTTTTCCATCCTGAGTCAAGGCTAAGGACGATCTCCTAACCGATTCGAGACACTCTAGTAATATCTCAGGATCACACCTACGGGAAACACTGGGATCCTGCAGGGTCGGTCCACAAATAACGTTAGTTGATTAGGTATGCATGAACACATGCTCCCCGATCCTATTGGACCTATGATTTGGCAATTGGCGACCAATAAATCCTAGGTGCCTCATTCCATCAACCACATAAGTAAAAATGTCGGGCCTTGTAAAAACCCAAACACCACTTCTAGCTAGAAAGAAACGTGTGCACTCCCTGCGTTCCCTTGTCCCGTTTTTGACTCTACCGGGGTGTGAGGCTCGCGAAGCAACGTAATACACAAAGCTATGCCGAAATAGGCTATGCTTTGATCATCATCCATAAAGCACTGCTTTTCAACAAAAGCCTCGATCAACTGCATCTTGGCATGTCACATTGATAGTTCACATCGTGCGATCGATAACTACCAATATATAACCTTCGAGCTCGTGCGTCTCAAAGAAGGGTGTCAAGCAAGAGAATAAAATTTCCGCCACCACAGAAATATATTAAAAGAAATCAATTTAGTTACACGGAATGAAATTCAATGTCGGACACACATCCATTTACAAGTCCGTTCTGGGTCTGAACGAAACCGGAGTCACCTTATTCCTCGTCCCGTATGTCTAATACGGAGGAGAGGTGCTCACGTATCTGGATAATCAACATGTACATCCAGACAACTACCACTTTAACCCTTTATTGGTAGCTAGCCAATGCTAGGCATCAGTAGTTATCCTTTCGATGTGAAGGTCGCTGGGCTTCAATCGCTGTCTTTAAGATCTTCAATTTAGATCGTCGTATAACCATTTGAAATGAGACTTAACTCGGTCTTTTCAAATGATCCTCGCATATATATAGTTTAAAATCATTTCATATCATTAATAGTATTTAATAACGATTAATCGCTATTTTTATTTATATAAAAATAGCCAAATTATTTAACGACGCTTCGGGTCGATGGGCGGCCCTGGCGCTGTTTTTATCGAAATTTGATTTACACCTACCCGTTGGATTTTAACAAAATTTATATCGTTGGAAAGATCTTCCCAAAGCGGTCCTAACGGTTCCAGTTTTGGGAAAATCCGACGGTTGAATTTTTCGGTATAATCGTTTAAAGTTACGATTTCGAAACGCGAACTACCGTGCGTGATTCGTTTAATTTTAATATATATATATATATATATATATATATATAAACTCTTCAACGATCTCTCTAATGTATTTAACTTGCCAAATAAAAGAACATTTTTATTGGCATATCATAATCATGTACTGTCAAATAAAGTATATTTCATTCTCATGAAAGTTTATCCAATTGCATGCCAACTTTGCATATAAATTCTAATATATGCAAAGGTGAATATAAATGTAATTTTTGTTAGTGCATATATTTCTAATATATATAATGTAATTATAACCGTTATTTCAACAGCGCATATAAATTCTAATATATGCGATGTAATTATAAATATGATTTTAACAACGCATATAAATTCTAATATATGCGGTGTAATATAAATGTGTTTTAGCAATGCATATAAATTCTAATATATGCGACGTAATTGTAAATGAAAATTTAACAACGCATATAAATTCTAATATATGCAGTGAAATAAAAATGTGATTTTAACAGCGCATATAAATTCTAATATATGCGATGTAATTAAAAATGTAATTTTAACAGCGTATATAATTTCTAATATATGCGGTGTAATATATATGTGATTTTAACAGCGCTTATAAATTCTAATATATGCGATGTAATATAAATATGATTTTAGCCATTTCATTAAAAACAAAGTTTTTAATGTAAACATGTTTTATTTTGAAAACTTGCATGTTTGTCATTTTACATTAAAAATGCATATTTTTAATGAAATCATGTTTTCTATTTAAAACATGAACAACTTCCATATTTTTGACATTTCTATTATTACATTAAAAATGAATTTTTAATGTAGAACCCATTTTCATTTTAAAATCATGCTTCTTTTTTGGATATTTATAATTACATTAAAAAATGAAATTTTAATGTATAACATGTTTTGCATTTAAAACATGTACATTTTCTTCATTTTAATCATTACACTAAAAATGTATGTTTTTAATGAAATCACGTTTTCTTTTAAAACATGTGTAATTTCTATTATATTAAAAATGTGAACTTTTACATGGAATCATGTTGGATAGAAAGCATGTACATTTTTCTCTATTTCCTTAAAATTGTGTATTTTTAATGAATTCTTGTTTCGGTTAAAAACATGAACATTTTCTTTATTTTTAACATTACATAAAAATGTAAACTTTTTAATGAATTCACGTTTTGGTTAAAAACATGAACATTTTTCTTACTACCTACTATTACATTTAAATGTATATTTTATATGAATTCATGTTTTGAGTAAAAACATGAACAATTTTCTCTACTTTCATTCATTACATTAAAAATGTATATTTTAATGTAATGTTCTTATTTTTATCTAAAACATGAGCATTTCTATTTTGATAATAGTTCCATATAATGATAGAAATTAATATCTCATTTTTTTGTTGATTATTCCAATTCAACAATATGACAAGATTTGATTTTTTTCCTTTTTGATTAAAAATTCTAGTTAAATCAAAAATAACAAAAGCGATGTTTTTATTTTGATTGAAAATTCTAATTCAATCAACAAACAAACAAAGTGATATTTTTATTGAATTGAAAATTCTAATTTAATTCAACAAAATAAACAAAGTTGAAATTTTTATTGAATTGAAAGTTCTAATTCAATTCATCAAAATAAACAAAGTGATATTTTTATATTAAATTGAAAGTTCTAATTCAATTCAACAAAATAAACAAAGTGATATTTTTTTATTGAATTGAAAGTTCTAATTCAATTCAACAAAATAAACAAAGTGATATTTTTTTATTGAATTGAAAGTTCTAATTCATTTCAACAAAATAAACAAAGTGATATTTTTTATTGAACTGAAAGTTCTAATTCAATTCAACAAAATAAACATGATGTTCCAATTTTTTTATATATGATTCAACAAGATGTCAACAAAAATGATTTATTCTAATTAACTCATCACATATAGATCTGTATTAACAAAATATCTAAATTAACAGATCTATATTAACACATCACATACAAATCAAATCACGTAGCATAGCATATACAGCGAATCAATGAGAATAAAATTATGATTTATTCTAATCAGTTTAAAATAAATAATAATAAAAATGAAATAAAATTTCTCATTGTTCTTTGAATCTGATTAGTACAGATCTTCAAATTTGACCCAAAATTCATTCAGCTCAGAATCGCTTCTTTTTAGTCTAGAATCGTAGATCTTGTCTCTACGATCGCAACGCTTCGAAAACCGAGTTATTCTAAGTCAGCATGAATGAGATATGATTTAATTTGTGTAATTAACATTTTAAAATAAAATATGAAAATAAAATATGATTTTATACCCTTCTTCCTCAAATTACAGAACACACAAGGGGGCCCCACTACGGTTGAACTCGGTGGTGGCTACAGGGGCGGGCGAAACCCGCTGGGTTTGGGGCGTTGTATCTCGGCGTTCGTGCCACTTGAGGATGATCCAACCGTATAGAATCGAAGAGCAAGAAAATCTCTTCGATAATGTCTAAAGGAGTGAGGTCTAATTCGTAGTGGATTGAGAGAATTAGAGGAGAGAAGATAGGAGCATTTCAGCCATTGGTTAAAGGGGGCGGCGGCTGGTTATGAAATTAGGGTTTTGAAATGAATTTTGTGAATATTTAATATATTTTAATTGTAAATTTTGCAAATAAACCCGTAACTCCTTACCAACTCTGATTCCAACCCAACAAGAGTTGAACCCACCCAATATCCCCCGTTCCAGATCTAATGGGCTAGGTCCCATCAGCCCATACGACTGTTTGTTGGTTGAATTATTCAATTTAAATTTTAAATCCTTTATTAAATTAATTCGATCGTATATTTAAATTCACCGGGGCCACATACGAACTCTAAAAATTCCATAAAAATTATTTTTGGCTTTGTTTTGACGATACGGTCCTAACAAAATTAATTTCATTGAATTTGGAGACCGTTTGAAAAATGGCCATTTTCAAGTCGATTAAATTTGACCGAAATTGACAAAACACATTTTATTTTGCCACGCTCACATATTAATTATAAAAATTCTGGAAAATTGAACTTAGCAATAATTTGACATTCCAGATTTAACAAAAGTGGTTTCGTCGAATACGGAGGTCGTTTGAAAAATGGCCTTTTATACGGGCTATAAATTATACTATAGCGACTATTCTGAATATTCAACTGGCCATAACTTTTGATTCCCGCTATGAAATTTCAATTTTTCGGATTGGGTGGAAATATATTTTCAAAAAGATTTAGATATTTTTGGTTTCACTAAAATCCGTTAAATTTTGAATCCGGTACATTCAGTCAAAGTCCAGGTTTGACTTTTCAAACTACCGTACTATTTCTAATTCCTTTTGAAATTAAAATAATTATATTCGCTCTAACTTTGATTAAAATAAATTTTTAATCGTTATTATTTAAAATAAATTATTTTAACTATTAAAAATTGACTGAAATAGCCAAAATAAAAAATTTAAATTGGTTCAGATTTTCCGGGTTGTTAAAATCTCCCCCACTTAAAAGCTTTTCGTCTTCGAAAAGGAGACAATATTAAAGTAGGAAACAAAACGGAAAATGCAAGGTATTGTAGATGTACCTCGACATAAGAGTCACTCGGAGATGTCCACTCTACACTTGGGATAGGCCTGTTTGATGCTATCCTCAGTATCCCATGTACAGTCTCTAGGATCCCCGCTCCACTACACCGTGACTAAGTGGATCCTCTTGTTCCTCAGAACTCGGGTTTCCTTGCCAACAATTTTCACTGGCTCCCTCCTCACTGCTAAGCTCGGGGTAATCTCCAAAACTTGTTGTGCTGCTTCCTCCATAACTAAGTCTGGATCATGAACATGTTTCCGGAGTTGAGACACATGAAATACATCATGCACACCTGGCAACCAGTCAGGAAACTACACTCTGTAAGAGAGAGTTCCAATCCTTTCGAGAATAGGGAATGGACCAATGAATCTCGGTGCCAACTTCCCGGTCTTCCCAAAACGAATTACACCTCTCAATGGGGAAACCCCTAAATACACATAATCGCCAACATAGAATTCTAAATCTCTTCTTCGTAAATCTGCATAGCTCTTCTGTCAGCTCTGAGCAGTCAGTAGGCGCTTCTTGATAAAATCAACTTTATTTGATGCTTCATGAACCATGTCGGGACCCAAAACTAATCGATTGCCTGGTTTCACCCAACATGCGGGAGATCTGCATGGCCTGCATATAATGCTTCAAATGGCGACATCTGCAAGCTTGCTTGGTAACTGTTATTATAAGAGAACTCAACCAAGTGCAAGTGGTCCTCCCATGAACCGCCAAAATCAAGAATGCATGCTCGCAACAAGTCTTCTAATATGTTGTTTACCCTCTCAGTCTGGCCATCTGTCTGTGGGTGATAAGCAGTGCTTAGATTCAACTTGGTCCCTAGCTCTTCTTGGAAAGCTTCCCATAATTTGCTAGCAAATATTGGATCGCGGTCACTGACAATGCTACTGGGAACTCCATGTAGTCTGACAATCTCTCTGAAATAAAGCTTTGCCAAGCTTCGAGTTGTTCTATTAGATTTGACAGGGATGAAATGGGCAATCTTTGTGAAGCGGTCTACAATCACCCTTATATTGTCATTGCCTTTTCTGGTACGGGGCAAGCCATCAATAAAGTCCATAGAAATTTCATCCCACTTCCAACTTGGAACCCCTAGCGGTTGCAACAAACCTGCTAGCTTTTGCTGATCGCTATTGACTTGCTGATAGGTGGGACATCTAGCAGCATATATAGAGATGCCTCTCTTCATCGCCTTCCACCAAAAAGTACGCTTAAGATCATGATACATCTTGCTTACTCCTGGATGGATGCTGAGCTTAGATTTATGACATTCATCCATAACTTCTCTTTTTAGCTCAGGAATATCTGGCACACATATTCGCCCTTGCAGTCTAAGGGTTCCCTTGCTATCTATTTGGAACCTTGACGTTTCACCCCTTCGAACTCGCTCACTAATCGTCTGAATAAATTTATCACCTTTCTAGAGAGCAGAGATCTTATCGATCAAGGTAGGGGTAATGATGAGAATGGCAATGATAAGATTGGTGCTGGTCGTATTCTTCCTGCTGAGATCATCTACTACAACACTTAATTTCCTGGGAGTATATAAGATATCCAGGTCATAGCCTGCAAGGAATTCAACCCAACGCTGCTGCCTCAAGTTCAAATCTCTTTGGGTGAATAGATACTTTAAGGATTTGTGGTCATTATATAGCTCAAATTTCTCGCCCAAGAGATAGTGCCTCCATATCTTTAAAGCAAATACGATGGACATTAGCTCAAGATCATGAATGACATAATTCTTCGCATGCGGTTTTAACTGGCGGCTAGCATATGTGACTACTTCGTTTCTTTGCATTAGCACCGCACCAATACCTTAAATAGATAAAAGGATAACATGTTAAAATAAGATTTGACATTAAAAATGTCATCTCTGACATGTTTATTTAGATGAAAAGAATAACCTTCTCTAGAAGCGTCTGTCCAGACTTTCAAATCCTGATTGCCATCAATAATGGTCAACACAGGAGCAGTGATCAACCTCTGTTTCTGCTCTTGGAAAGCTGCCTCACATTCGGGTGTCCAAATGAACTTCGTATGCTTCTTAGTCAGCTTCGTCAATGGACAAGATAATTTCGAGAAATCCTTAATGAATTTACGATAATAGCCAGCCAAACCTAAGAAACTTCTAACTTCTGTGGGCGTGCTAGGCTTCTTCCAATCTTGGATGGTTGCGATCTTTCCTAAATCTACTGAAATGCCTTCCTTTGATACAACCTGGCCGAGGTATTTCACCTCTTCTTGCCAAAATATGCATTTGGAGAATTTGGCTTTCAGCACATTTCTTCGTAAAATCTCCAAGACTTCTTTCAGATGCTTTTCGTGTTCAACAGTGGATTTAGAAAAGATTATGATATCATCGATGAACACCAGCACGAATTTATTCGAAACATCTCGGAATACTCTATTCATCATATCAACGAAGTATGCTGGAGCATTGCATAAGCCGAAGGGCATCACTAGTCATTCATAAAATAAGTCTGGTCCTCTAAATGCTGTCAAAGGCACACATTCTTCGACAATACGTAACTGATGGAAACCTATAGCTAAGTCCATCCTAGAGAATACTCATGCTCCATTCAAGCGGTCTAGCAGATCATCAATGCGTGGCAGTGGGTATTTATTTTTCCGAGTTTTCTTATTGAGGTCATGGTAGTCCACATATAGCCTGAGGGTACCGTCTGACTTTGGGACAAACACCACTGCTGCAGCCCAGCTCAAGAAGCTAGGTCTAATCAGACCCTTCCACAAAAGTTGCTTAGTTTGATTGCTCAATTCCTCATTTTCTTTCAGTGACATTCTCCGAATAGGGTGTACAACGGGCCTTGCATTCGGAACTAAGTCAATTCTGAAGTCGATTTCTCTGCACGGAGGTAAGCTGTCAACTTCTTCAAACACATCTGCATAGTCTCTAACGATAGGAATATTCTCAATAGAAGCAGGAGTGACTTCTAAAGAAGACCAAAATTCTTTCGTACCTGTGGCTGAGTCGTGGCATGGTATAACAATAATATCTCTAAATTTGGCTTTAATTCTGACTACTCTTTCGGCGCATAGTAACTCAACGTCATATTTTGTTAGCCAGTCTAGCCCAAGTATGATATCATACCCGGAGAAATTCATGATGATCAAATTAAAAGGAAATTGGATGTAGGAATAAGAAACAGGCACTCTACAGTATTGATCGAGAATAAGTGAACCTCTTATCGGACTATGGGCTCTAATCGGTTCTTTAAGTTTTCTTGATTTCAATTTCAACTTTTTAATCGTGTTATTAGATATGAAACTTCTGGATGCACCAGTGTCAAACAAAACTGTGATAGGAATGTTCTTAATATTAAGAGTACCTCCTAAAACATCGGGTTTACCTGCTCCTTCGGAAGAAGCCTGTGCAGCCACTCCGTCATAGACATGTGCTACTTCAGATTTCTTGAGCAGAGGGCAATTTCTGATAAAGTGGCCTGTCTTATGGCAATTAAAGCATTCCTGAGTGTTCCGAGAATTTTGACCGCGGTTCTGACTCGGTCCAGACTCATTTCTTTTAGGCTTCTTCGGGGCTTGACATTCATAGTCAAAATACCCTATCTTCTGACAGTTGAAGCACTTCACCTTAGACTTGTCTCTTTTCTTTTTCCCCTGGGGCTTGGCGGTAGAAGGATTACCCACCTTTTATTTTTGTCAGACTCTTTTCTCTTATTATTGGCTTGATTCTTTTCTCGATCTTGCTGAGAACCTTTCTGATCAATCTCCTCATATATGCAAGCCATCTCGATCACCTTAGCAAATGGACGCTCAATGTGTGTCGTCACTCTATTATGATACCTCCTCACAAGACCATTAATAAATCTCTTATTCTTCTAAAGCGGGTCTTGAACTAACTCAGGGGCATATCTGGAGAGCTCGTTGAATTTCTTCACATATTCGGCAATAGTCATACTTCCCTGTTGGAGGTTGGCAAACTCATCATGAAGGCGTTCAACTTCGTGAGGCGGAATAAACTTCTCACTAAAGAGCTCTTTAAATTTCTCCCAATTTATATCAGCTTCATTACCACCAATCATAGCCGTTTCCCACCAAATATGAGCCTGATCCTTCAAGAACCATGTCGCCATAAATCGCTTCCTATGATCTTCTAGTTCTAATCCTCCCAAGATCTTCTCAATTGTCTTAAGCCATGCTTGTGCCTCTGTCACCATCTCTCGGCCCGTGAAATGCACGCCTCCTAGATTCTTGATTTTCTTTGCTACCTTGTCTAGATCAAAAGCACATGGAGGAGGTGGTGGTGGTGTCACAACCTCTGGAGTGGTCTGTTCCTGGGTCGTAGGAGTCTCGTCTCTCGCTGGTCCCCTAGCCCCACCTCGGCTTCGTGCTCTAGTACGTGCTCTGGTGCTCATTTCTTAATTAGTTATGTACCATCAAGGAAAGAGTCAGACTAAGAGAAACGATAATTTCAAAGGAAAAGTTAAAAGTAGAGACATATGATAAGATGATAATGAAGTAATTACTGATTAATACGTGCTACTCTGATGTGCTCATTCTAGGACATTACTAAATCCTATCTCTAACGAGCTACTCGTCTTAAAATACTATTGATTCTATCTAGACGAATTGTTCTAAAAATGTTATACTTCGAAGCTAAGGTTAACCTTTAGCTCTGATATCAAATGTGACGACCCCAAACTTCTGTGATACGAAAGTAAGGATAATCATAGGAGCATAACATAAATAAAACAATAACAGATCTCTGATAATAGCATAACATATAATCATTGTAGCGGAAATGGAAATGTCATCACAACATATCATCACAGACATCAGAGTACGCAGTACAAGATACATTTAGCAAAATAGTTGTCTAAAATAAGGAAAGAAATAAAGTCTCAATCTCCACCAAAATACATCAATGCTCAATAATGTCTCGATGTCTCAAGAAGTAAATAAAAAGATAAAAAGAAAATTTCTTCATCCTCTTCATCAGCAAGCTCCAGTCCAGAAAATATCCGTACCTAAAACCTGTCATTTGGCTACCCGTGTGGAAAGAGGGCACCCGAGTTTGCAAAGTGAAACAAACTACGAGTCAGTCATGGGATTGGTATGAGAAATCTTACCTAACTAACAATATGGCTAATCACTGGACCACGCCGCTAACGCGGAACGGGTGTACTCCATTGGATTGCCAGTGCATATGTTTAATAAATTTAATTTGAAAACAACGCAATGCTTTTTAGAAAATGAAATCATTATAAGACTCAAGTCCCATCACACAATGCAACGCAAACCGGAGGATAGAGTTTTACCATGTAATGATAAAAAAT
Source organism: Allium sativum (assembly GCA_030737875.1). Lineage (NCBI taxonomy): Eukaryota > Viridiplantae > Streptophyta > Magnoliopsida > Asparagales > Amaryllidaceae > Allium > Allium sativum. The sequence goes on from CM060926.1 coordinate 616,375,573, forward strand.
GCTTGATACATAGAAAATAATATTTTAATATTATTATTAGTGTCTAATACGTTTCAAAAAAAAAATACTTCAAAGTAAATGTATTAATCCTAGATAGCATAGTACCCCATACTATTATGTTGCCATATAGGTTTACAATCAAAACCGTAATGTCGTATTGGAGATTGGTTTTCCATCTTAAGTCAAGGCTAGGGATGATCTCCTAACCGATTCGAGACACTCTAGCAATATCTCAGGATCACACCTACGGGCAACCCTTAGATCCTGCAGGGCCGGTCCACAAATAACGTTAGTGGATTAGTTATGCCTGAACACACGCTCCCCGATCCTATTGGACCTAATATTTGGCCATTGGTGACCAATAAATCCGAGGTGCCTCATTCCATCAACCACATAAGTAAAAATCTCGGGCCTTGTAAAAACCCAAACACCACTTCTAGCTAGAAAGAAACGTGTGCAGTCCCTGCGTTCCTGAAACACCCCACCTCCGTTAAGGTCACTCACAAAGGGAATGCCTTAATTTTGGTGGAGGTTTATAAGTAAAAGACACAGATAAAACACAAGACAGATATAAACCCATATAAATAAGCAGCGGAAAAACCAAAAGACTTTTATTAACATAAATACGTGTTTATACAGAACATGTCCAACATTGTCTCAAAACAAACTTCCAATTATTACAACCATAATACTGTCTTGATTTTAAAAGTTAAAGAAGCATGAAACATAAATAAAGCTGCATAATCCCCATAAATTATATCCAAATCCATGGTCCAAATGAAAGAAATCCAAGCAATACATTCCCTCTATTCAAGCTGGATGAAAAACTGACTCAGCTGCGGTGTTTCCTCCCTGTGGACTTAGGGGGGAACGGAAGAAAAGAAGACGAAAGGAAAATGAGTCAGACATAAGTATGGTAAGTCTAGCTATATTCCTAGAATGTTAATAATAAAAAGATCATGACTTGCATAAAGTGAGAACAGGACGATATCAGGATAATAGACTATCCTAGAACTAGATAAGGTGTCCTAAAACGAACATCCCTTCGCATCCTATTTTAAATCTCTATCTCTGCACCTACTAATTCTTATACCAACAGGCACCCCGTGATTGGGGTGAAGTGATCCCTTTCTCTTTCTTTAAAAGATCGGCTCCTACTCGTATATTCACATGTGTCCTACGGCCCTATATGGTAGATACCTATGCTGGTCCCACCATGGGGTATATCAAGTCCTATGGTGGCGGCCCCGACACAATTTTAGCATGCATAGGGTATATTACTGATGCTCTAGTGCCCTGACTTGTCTGCTCCAGAGTGTGTGCACGCCCACACTCTGTTAGAACCCACACTGTGCACCAACCGCCGTCGCTTTTGACCGCTTACGATCAGCCAAGTAATCGTGCCCCACCCTGCCTAGTTCAGGGTACCATGATACCTAATTGGGTTACTGCTGAAACGGGTCCCCGTTACTAGGTTTTCTAGTCAAACATGTTAAGTGGTTAAGTGTCTGAATGAACCTAATCCCTACCCATCCAAATTATTTAACATGTTGAATTTGGTTAAGTATTTATTAACTTGACTTAACCGTATCAGTCCTAACTCAGCTCTAATTGTCTTATTAGAGCACCAGCCTCTCAGATTAGACAGATATTGTTGTGGCTGCCTGTATGCCGGTTGGGTCCGGGCAGTCTTACGCCACAACTCAGTTTAACCTCGGGTCTTTATTGGGCCCCATGCCTTAACCTCTCACATTAGATAGTTATTGTTGTGACAACTGGACAGCCGGGCGGGTCCTGGCAGGTTTACGTCACAACTCAATCCAACCTCGGGTTAAGCGCGTTCGTATTTTCTAATTTACATTTTAATTATGTAAATTATTCAAATTCAAATTACTGTCACATTCATTTCCAATTAATCTCATTAATTAAGGTAATTAATGCCTTTTTATGCCATAATTCACTTATGTGATTAATGACCAATTTATGGCAAGTTTTCCTAAAATTATCATTTTAACCCAATGTTACCCTGTCCAATATTAGGCTAACCATCTCAGCCTAATTTACGTTCGCATGATTTTTGGTGTAAAGTATTAGGCTAAAAACTTACCCTAATTTAATATACGCAAATTGGCATAAATTAGCATAAACACGACAAGGGTATAACTTTGGTATTGATGGCATAATCAGTATGAACATAATAAGGTGTACTTGCAAAATAACTAACATGAACATTTTAGGGGTGAACTTGCAAAACAACTAACATGAACATTTTAGGGGTGAACTTGCAAAAAGACTAACATAAACATTATAATGTCATAGGTATGAACTAGCACTTATAAGCTAACTCAACATATATGTGTTATTAACATAGGCCATATTAACAACATACATGAGAATTAGCAATATGAACTAATCCATATACATATGTTAATTTGCAACATGGGCAAATCAACATACGTATATGTGAGTTAGCAACATAGGCTAATCAACATACACATGTGTTAATTAGTAACATAGATTTAAACATACTTGCAAATTAATCCCAACATATGATAAGTGTGAACATGGCATAAGTTTTGCATAAACATGAACATATAGATTTGACAATTGGTCGCATAACTTCACTACATAAACTTGCATAATAAACTACACAATTCTCATAAGATGTTACAATCCAAGTCCATGCTTATACAAATAATCTAATCCAATAATCCCAAATTTAACATGATAATAGAATCAAGTCACTGGCATAGATTATTGTTATAAAACATAATAAACATCATACTTAATAATTCTCAATTCAACATGATAATAGAATCAAATCACAAACGTATATTAATAACATAACGAGTATCGTACTATTATCATTTCATCGCAACACATGATATTCATATTAATTCGCATTCTAAAAATGTAGCTAAACTTACTATCGTAGACGGTCTTGTTTTCTGAGTTCTGAAATTCTGAATTTACAAAGCTTTCCTTTGGGAAGACGTTGCTTTGATTCTAATTTGTTGTTGCTTTTTAATCTTTTAGTTTGTATTCGCTATGTTGTTCGTCTCTTTCAAGTGGAGGCTCCCTCTAGTTCTCAACAGACAGCATGGTGGCTCCAATTCTTTTTTTTTTTTTTGTGAATTTTTAGTTTGAGACCTAAGGTCTTTTTATAGAGTTGCAAGTTAATTTGAGCCGTCGATGAAGCTAGGGTTAACCAGAGCCGTCCGTTGTAAAGAGAAGCCAATTATGTTCACCATTTCTTTCTTAATGTACATTTACTATTATTTGTCAATCCATATAAATACGTACGCATTAGATACATCTCCCCTTTACACATTTATTATTATTTTTGTATGCACATTAGATACATCTCCCCTTTACACATTTATTATTATTCTTGTATGCACATTAGATACATCTCCTCTTTACACATTTATTTTTGTATTAGCAACTTTAGTGTTAACAGAAATACGGGGTGTTACATTCTCCCCTCCTTAAAGGATTTCGTCCCCGAAATCTCCAAGTCTAGGAGAACATATATCCTACCATCCAAATGTCCATCTACTCAATCATCAAACACGAGCGTCCATTGTCCTTAAAAGACTTCTAATGCTTCATGATCATATGCATCGTGTGTGTACATGTCCTTATCTAATGCAAAAATCAGGCGGTCTACTGATTCAATTGACCTCCTTAATGCAAATTATGTAAGTGTCATGAATCCATTATGTATGCAAACTTTTTCCTATTCATAATTCTACATGAGTGCGCAATCATTCAAACAAATGCGACATCCATATGACAACATATTAAGCTTCAACCATATACAAACATAAACACATATATGCATATGTAATATGAAGTGACTGAGCCGATCTAAAACCCTAGATTGTGTGTGTATATGCATCCACGAGCAGCCACTAGCAAACATTTGCAACCACTTGCAACCATCGTCCATAACTTGTTTCAATTACATGTTTACATCCAAAGGGGTTTACACCTAAGGATAAAAGGGTAAGGTCGGGGAGATATACCTAAAAAGATAGATACTAACATGACTTTAAGGAAAAAGAGAGATCAAAAATGTACCCTTAAAAAGAAAAGGGTAGGCTGCGCGTATTCTATCCTCAGTTTCCGAAGTCGCGTCTTCCTCGGCGTCGCTCCACTGAACTTTGACGAGTTTGACTTCGCGGTTGCGTAGCTTTTTCACTTCAGTTCCTAAGATGCGAGTTGGAACTTTCCTCACAGTTGCTTCGCGTTCTACTTCAGCTTTTTCTAGAATGTTTGGCTCTACCACTTCCGCTGACTCATGTAGATACTTCCGGAGGTGAGAAACATGAAAGACGTTGTGAACTCCGGCCAGTCTCTCGGGTAACTCTAACCTGTAGGTCATCTTCCCAATCTTCTCGATGATAGGAAACGACCCTACAAATCTTGGTGATAGCTTCCCTGTGGATCCAAAGAGAACGACGTTCCTTAAAGGAGATACCTTAAGGAAAACCCTGTCCCCAACCTCAAATTCAAGGTCGGTCCTTCTCTTGTCTACGTAGGATTTTTGTCTGTCTTGGGCTGTCTTCATTCTTCTCCATATTAAGTCTACTTTCTCTGAAGTCCCTCGGATCATATCTGGTCCAAGTATGAGCTTGTCAGTAGACTCCCACCAACAAGTGGGCGATCGGCACGGTCTTCCATATAAAGCTTCGAAGGGCGCCATTCCGATGGTGGCTTGGTAGCTGTTGTTGTAGGCAAATTCCACCAAAGGAAGATGGTCCTCCCAAGTCCCTCCAAAGTCAAGGACGCAAAGTCTCAAAAGGTCTTCCAAAATCCTGTTCACCCTTTCCGTCTGACCATCGGTTTGGGGGTGATAGGTCGTGCTCAAACATAACTGTGTGCCTACAGCTTCTTGCAGACTCCGCCAAAACTCGCTTGTGAAGATAGGATCTCTGTCGCTAATAATGCTGGAAGGTATTCCATGGAGTCGAACTATCTACTTAAGATAAAGAGATGCTAGAGACGAGGCAGTCCTTCTACTCTTGACAGGTAAAAAGTGGGCGCTTTTAGTAAGCCTATCCACTATTACCCAAATGCTAGTGTTGCCTCTTCTAGACCTTGCAGCCCATCAATGAAGTCCATTGAAATGCTATCCCACTTCCACTGTGGGACCTCTAGAGGATGGAGCAGACTGCCAGGCTTCTTCTGCTCCGCCTTGACTTGTTGGCAAATCATGCACTTAGAAACAAAATCTGCCACGTCCTTCTTCATGCCACTCCAAAAGAAAACTCTCTTTAAGTCCTTGTACATTTTGTCCCCGCCTGGATGTATTGTCATCTTGGAATGATGTGCCTCCTCAAGAACTTTCTTCACCAACTCCTTTTCCTGTGGGACGCATAGTCTTCCATCCCGTCTTAACCACCTTTTGTCGTCGATGGTGTATCTATCGAGGTGACTAGAAGTCTCACCCCTAACGAGCTTATCAACCACTTTTACAAGTTGAGGGTCTTCTCGTTGTGCGGTCCCTATTGAGTCTAAGAGAGTTGGCCGCACTTCTAGCGATGCTAATAGACCGGGTACAAAATCAGAGGAGGGCCTAAAGTTAAAACTAGCTATAAACTCTAGGCTTCGCCTTTCAACAAATAGCAGGCTCAACGTTAGCTTCTTTCTACTCAAGGCATCTGCGACTACGTTGCCCTTGCCAGGAGTGTAGGAAATCTCGAAATCATACGAGGCAAGAAACTCCATCCACCTTTGTTGCCTTAAGTTAAGGTCCTTCTGCGAGAAGAGATACTTCAAAGATTTATGGTCAATATACAGTTCAAATTTCTCACCTAGGAGATAGTTGCGCCAAGACTTAAGCGCAAAGACGATGGCGGCCAACTCAAGGTCGTGGTTTGGGTAGTTCCTTTCATGAACTTTCAACTGTCTTCCGCCATAAGCTACTACCCTTCCTTCTTGCATTAGGACAACGCCTAGTCCTGTCCCGCATGCATCCGTGTATACTGTAAACATTTTGCTTCCATCCGACAAGGTCAGAACTGGGGCTGTTGTAAGAGCACTTTTTAAGCGTTGGAAAGAAAACTCGCAATCCAAATCCCAAGAGAAAACTAGATTCTTCTTTGTTAGACTTGTAAGAGGCGCTGAGATTTTTGCAAAATCTCTAATGAACTTCCGATAAAAGCCTGCAAGCCCGAGGAAGCTTCGGACCTCGGTTGCATTCCTTGGTGCCTTCCAATCTTGCACCGCTACTACTTTTGCGAGGTCTACATCTAACCCCTCTTTGGACACTATATGCCCAAGAAATCTCACTTCTTCTCTCCAAAAGTGGCACTTGGAGAATTTAGCTTTTAACTGATGTGTTCTAAGAGTCTCCATGATTGCTTTTAGGTGCTGAGCATGCTCTTCCTCATTTTTTGAGAAGATCAAAATATCGTCTACGAAGACCACCACGAATTTATTGAGGAAATCTCTGAACACCCTACTCATTAGGTCCACGAAGTAAGCGGGTGCACTTGTCAAGCCAAAAGGCATGACAAGCAACTCAAAGAATCCGTCTGGGGTTCTGAAAGCTGTCTTATCGATGTTATCATCAGCTACCCTTAGCTGATGAAATCCGGTCGCCAAATCAAGTTGGTAGAAAACCGACGCTCCTACAAGCTGGTCAAACAAATCGTCAATTCTGGGGAGAGGGTGCCTATTCTTTTTAGTCAGCTTGTTTAGCTCCCTATAGTCAACACATAGACGGAGTGAATCATCCGCCTTTGCAGCGAACACCACTGGAGCGCCCCATTCTGAAATGCTCCGCCTAATGAACCCATTTTCTAAAACCTCTTTAATCTGCTTACTGAGCTCTTTCCTTTCCCTAGGAGCCATGTGCCTAATAGGCAAAGCAACAGGATTCGCATTGTCAACAAGATAGATGCGGAAGTCTATTTCCCGTTTCGGAGGTAAGCCCTTCACCTCATCAAAGACATCCGAATATTCTCGGACCACCTTAACTGACTGCAAATTCTCAACAGAAGCGTCAAGCGATTCAAGATAACTAAGCATAACCACATTCAAGGGATTACAAGTAATTTCCAGAGTGTTACCGAATTGGGTTAAGAGCCTAACCACTCTTTTCTCACAATCAAGGATGGCACCATTACTGGATAGCCAGTCCATGCCCAAAATCAATCCATACCCCGAGAAGCCCAAAACAAAGGTACTACATCTAAATTCTACACTTAGAATAGAGATTTTCAAATTCATACAGATCATTGACAAATAAGCTGGGCCTCTAATTGGATTGGAGACAACCAAGGGATCCTCTACCACACTAGTTTCTAGGTGCAGAGATTCTACTAAAGCAGATGAAATAAAGGAGTGTGTTGCACCAGAATCAAATAAAGTGCGAACTGGGTGATCATAAAGATAAACTACACTTTCTACAGAAGTATTTCTACCTCGCTGTTGCAGAGGAGGTGCCTCCAGTGCATGAACTTGTCCACCCGAAGTGGATGCAGCTTTCTGCGCCTGCCCTCGCCTCTTAGGGCAGCCCTTAGCTATGTGTCCTGTTTCTCCACAATGAAAGCAACCACCATTCATCTTTGCCTTCTTTTTCCTGCAGTCTTTCACCACATGTCCAACCACACCACAGAAATTACACTTTCTTGTTTCGCGAGCTTTTTTATTTTTCCCGCCCTTCTTAAAGTATGTTTTCTTAGGCTGTAAAGCTTCTTTCTTTCCCTGAGACCCTTCCACCTTTGTCTCCTTCTTGCCTTTATCCTCCTCATGTAGTAACGCCATCTGTACCGGCCTTTCATATGTAGCTCCTATAGGTATATGGGTCATGGCCAGGCTATGAAGCGGCTCATTCAGTCCCTTGACAAAGCTGAGAGCCTTCTTGTGTTGGGTGTTGACTAGGTCCAGTCCGAACCTAGCCAGCTGATCAAACTGGTTGACGTACTCTTTGACGGTCATACTTCCTTGCTTAACGGATAGGAACCTCTCCATTTCACTACACCATAATAGCCAATTGGCAACCCTTTTTTCCCCAATTGGCAACACTTATTTGCGTTGGAAGGTGGTAACAAGAGTATGCGTTGCTATAATTAAAAAGTATTGCTAAATATACATAATAATAACTTTATTATTGGCAATACTTATTTGGGTTGTTAAGGCTCGATTCTGGGGGTAAAAATGTAAACCAACCAGCCTAACCCTAATTCCCTTACCACGTAACTTTGTCCAACGCTTTCTTTCTTTTCGGCCGCCTAATTCCCTTACCCTAAATCGTTATCGATCGATTCTCAGAGGGGGACAAAAAAAAATCTTAGCATGGCGAGGATGAAGGTTCCTCTCTAATCGGATTTTAGGGGAGGCTTCAGGGTACAACTCGCGTTCGGATTCGATTTTGGGAAAGGTTTGATTTTCACCTACAGAGTTTTGTGCGTATTGATGGTTGGATGTTTTTTGTGTAGGGAAACGTTGGTCTGATTTTCATAAAGGGAGATTTGATGGAAGTCAGCGACGAAGTTGCTAAATACAAGGTTTGCACATTTGCGTTGTTACTTTGAGCAATGTTTAATGAGGTTGTGAACTCTCTGTGAGTGATATATCATATAAGTGCTCTACGTAATCCATTTCCATTGCTTAACGGTCTCTACGATTGTTCATCAAATCACAGCGAGTGTATTCGTCTGACTACTGTTAAGAATTTTGATCTTACATTCTTATTATTATATTTATATTGAATTGTTAAGAAATTTTAATATATGGAGGGTTGAATGGTTGGTGTTACTTGTCTACTTCTCCATTTGTGGTTTCAACCCGATCAACGGATATTGAATTATCACATAACGATGTTGCTTTTACCTATGGCTAGTTGAGAACTTTTAACGGGCCTGTTTTTTATCTCAAAGGTTTGTTTATTTGCTATGTGATTCCATTTTGTTAAGGATATGTAGCTATAAATTGTGTTTTGATGTATGCATAAAATCCAACTCTAGTTTATTCTGCTATATCACCTTATATTAAACTATTGATTTTCTTAGATTCAGTTCAATCCATGTTGCGAATATCTTTATTAAACATTACAATGGAAAACCAACTTTTGGGTCAATTACAATGGTGCGCATAAGATTTTTTCACTTATGGTAACAAGAATTACTCGTTGGTAATAGATTAACCAAGAAAGGGACTTAGCTGTCGAAATATGTGAAATATGGTGAATACAAGAACCATTTTACATATAAAATAGAATGATCCACCAAACATTAAAGCAATAAAATCAAACTATAACGTTCTTTCAAATAGTGCAAAACTGATCAAAGCTTACAACCTTAAATTCAATATGTTGCAAACAAATTTAGATAAAATATGTATTTTGAGTGTTGTCAAAATAGATTGAAATTATCATTAGTGATATATATATATATATATATATATATAATTTAGGTTCATCCTAAGAGTATATGTTTATCTCGAACATTCCTCTTTTTTTTCGTGGATTGTACTTGTAGAATAGGTGAATAAAGAGTTATTGCTGTAGCATTTGTTAATGTAACATTTACGAATCAAAATTCTTTTGTGCTGATCTGGCCAGTTTGGTATTTTGGATTGAGATTTACTATCTTGAGTATATGGTTGTTTAGTCTCATGAAGAAGATATGGTTGTAAAGATTTCACCAAACATGCTCTTGAACTACAAGCTGCTGTGCAAATAGCAGCTACAAGCTGCTGTTCCACAGCAGCTTGAAGCTGCTGTGCCACAGCAGCTTGAAGCTGCTGTGGCAACAGCAGCTACAAGCTGTTGTGCCATAGCAGCTTGAAGCTGCTGTTTGCACAGCAGCTTGAAGCTGCTGTTTGCACAGCAGCTTGTAGCTGCTGTGCAACAGCAGCTAGAGGCTAGAAGCTGCTGATCAATACAATATTATTATGGTAATTATGTTAAAGTCCCTTTGGCAACATGTTGTGAATCCTCCTTGGAAAAAGCTGTGGACTTTCAGTTTCTAAGCAGTTTTGTAAATAATTTCCCAGTAAAAATGTTTGAAGTTAAGTTACTTTTATATTAGAATAAGTTAATTTTAGTGCTTGATTATCATGACTTGTAAGAAAAGAATGTGTAATAAATCATATTTTGATATATCTTTGTCTACGAAGTATTTATTTGTTATGCAGTCACAAAACTAGTTTAGTCATTTGCTTGATAACAATTTTTTTTGAAGTTCGTTCTTAAGTTACTAGTTCTAAGTTATTCATGCTGGTTGTTTGTACAAGGAGTTTCCAAAAGGGGCAACTGTAAGAAGTTTTAATTATCAATATATAATGGGAATACCTTCTGTTGAAGTTTTTGAATTTATAGAAACGATATTGTGATAAAATTCTCAACTTTGCTTGAAATAGTACGGTTTTGTTGTCATTCACTTATCCCTGCACATTCACACTTAACAGCTTCCCATATTTTCATGCTTATTTCCATCTATTAATACAAATATTTTTCTTTTAGTCATTTATCTCAAATGGAAAGTCAATTCAGATTAAAGAGATAGGAGAGGCGCTTCGAGATAAAAGGTATTGGATCCCAACTTGATTTATATAGTCACACGTTATATTTATAGTTTTGCTTTTACCATCTGTCAATTTCAAAATACACAGTCCTCCCTTTCTGAAAACCAGTTTCAAAAGGACAACATGTTTGTAAGTTTTAACATACTTTTAGAAAAAAAATGCAAATGATTGATTTTATCAAAAAGAGAAAAAAGGTCGTTTTGATAATTGAATCTCCACATGTAGTTAGACTAATAGAAGTAATGCCAAAAATGACTAACAGAAGCACAGCCAAAAATGACTTGTCGGTCTGTATTAGAAAGCTCGCTGTAGCATTCCGGTATGGCGACATATAAATAAATATATGTCATATGAATTTCCAGCAAATCTTCCTTGGCTTTATCCTTTTTCATTTCTCTTCATGTAAGTCTTTTCCATGAATATATCATCTACATTAATTCACACACTCTTTGTACCACGTAGCATTCTACATCTTTTGAAATATGATCTTGGTTTTGATTATAAAAGTCCATATTAATAAGTGATGCTAATGTCCCCATATAAATAGGTACTTGGGTGCACATGTGTAGGGATGTGGCCTTTAATCGAAAGGTAGCAAGATCATGTAGGGCAGGCCAAAAGAGTCTGCACTAGGATGGTTGTAAGTGTTTGTTTTGTACCATAACTAATCATGTTTTTCATTTCTCCTCACGTCAGTTTTGCCGAGCCGTAAGGCTCAGTTTTGCCGAGCCTGTGGCTCAGCAAAACCGAGCCTTACTTATGGGTCAGAAATACTGAGCCGTAAGGCTCAGTTTTGCCGTGCCTATGGCTCAGCAAAACTGAGCCTTACGGCTCAGAAAAACTGAGCCTGTGGCTCGGCAAAACTGAGCCTTATGGCTCAGAAAAACTGAGCCGTAAGGCTCAGTTTTGCCGAGCCGTACGACTCAGTTTTGCTGAGCCTATGGAACAAGTGTTTATGGAAACACTTATTTGCAGAATGGATACCGATTGTGATAAGTTATTAGAATGGATACCGATTGTAACAGCCATAGTTCCTTTTTATTAAAATGTTCTTTTATTAGTATGTATGTATATCTGGCACATCAGTTAAGATAAGAAATCAACCTCAGGTACTGATGTCATATATTGGTCTTTCATCAACCGTTTCGTAAAATTTTCACTTGAAATATCGGCAGTGATATATCGATGGATACTTTTTGATACATAATATTTGGTGTGTTTTGATATTTTCGATGTGTACACTACCTAACAATGTTTTAGAGCAAACATAATGTAATATTGATTTAAAAACATAATGCATAAATAATAATGGAAACTAATCTTTTGTCCCTTTGATATCAAATCGTTTGAAATGCTAATAAATAATCTGAGTGTGCACTTCTTTGTATATCAAATTGTGTGTGCCACAGTAGCATTTTGTGTGTTTTGCTAATGTTAAAGGGTTGTACCCTATTCCATTTCTCTAACTGAAGACTTATAATGCAGGTTAAGAAACAAAAGTGCCCAATTTTTTGGTATAACATTAATTGATGAACAAGCATGGGCAGGTTTGATTGTTGGGATTACTTCGACTGCTCAAGTAAATTCAAACCAAGTACTTTGCGCAACTAATATTTTTAAATCACATTAGAATAGGAATGTACTAGAAATGCAATGTACTCTTCGAGTTAATTTTATTTCTGATTTTTAATTGATACAGTTTTCTATTCTAGGCAATTCTCTATTTATTTTATGCGTAAGCTAGAAGTCACAATACAAACTAATTTCAGTTGCGTTCGTGTCGCAACTACTTCATTTCGAAGGGAGGGCAATGGAGATTATGGGTTGGCTTTACAGGTGACATTTTTTTTACCACTGTCTTCATTTATGCAATTGGTTATTCTTATAGTCTTGGACTGTATATGTACATTTTTTGCTCAACAATTATATTGCACTTCTACTGTCTACTTTTATAATCAGTTCTCCAACACTGTGTTAATCATCATATTCAAAAGTGAATTATTAGCTCTTGTTTTAGGTAACTAACATCTTATCAGCCTATTGAAAATGCAGAAATTTGCGTTTGCTCAGGTACTATGCTAAAAACATGAAAATTTTGAGATATCTCTTCAGATGTTTGAGAACATATTATGGTCACCGTGAAAAGTCCATTTAAAAGTGGATTCTTGCTCGCTTGGTCATAGTCGAACTAATTGGAGCAAAGGTCGAGCAAATTAAGTGAACAATTTTTTTCTTTCTTCACTGTTTTTTTGCATTATTTTGGGTTTCACGGATACTTCAATTCTATGAAAGTTAACATTAGTAATATTGAAATTAACGATCTCTGTGTTTTTCTTTAGTGGAGTTTGTTTTACTTGACCGCACTTTCATATTAGTAATATTGAAATCTATACTATTGCAGTTAATTTATGATACACAAACCAGAAGAAGCAGAGGTCTCGGATTTCTGGCAATGACTATTGTTCATGATGTCAAAGAAGTTGTACAACAGTTCAGTGGATACGTGAGTGTTTTTTTTGTTTCTCTACTTTAGCACGGGTTCAACAACTTTTGAAACCTGGCTATTAATCATTCACGAGTTCCTTATTATTTTATATCCTGATGGACTTTGCAGCAGTTTGAACTTTGCATATAATGGAACCCTGTGCATGTTTGCGGATGATGGAAAGAAGAACATAGATTACACACAAAATCTGTGCTATGCAAATCCAAAAGCAAATATTTCACGAACGACGATATGGAAGGCTAGACATAAAAGAAATTCGAGAGAAGTACTACCATGTTTTGTATTTGGTATTTGTAGAATTTCATTTATCTATTGAATTTTGCGACTTAATTATGTATCGAATTTAGCAACTTAGTTATTTATTATACTTGTATATTGTTAACTGATACTAATTCTATGTCATTCTTAATTATGAATGTTGTCTATTGGTATTCATTGAATCATACTTTCTAAATTGAGAATCATATCTATTTTGGATTCATATTAAATATCGTCTATATTACAATCATGTTAGTTATTGTGAATGAAAATCTTGCAACTTGTATAAGCGTTGCAAACAAAAATATTGCAACATGTATAAGTGTTGCAAACAAAAAACTACCAACGCTTATAAGCGTTGCGAATGAAAATATACCAACGCTTATAAGCGTTGGGAGGGAAAATCTACCAACGCTTATAAGCGTTGGTACTACATTGCCACCCCTTCGTAGCAACACTAATATGCGTTGCTGAAATTGTTTGCGACGGTTATACTCGATGGCAATCACCTGTTTTGGTGTAAATTTGAAGACTTCTCTCAGCTTCTGAAAGGAACTTTAGCTCAAATCTAAATCTGAAATCTTCCCACGTTTCTACTGGTCATTCTGCATTGGTGACTTCCCACCAGTAGGAAGCCTCTCCTTTGAGCAACCACACTGCCAGTCTTACCTTCTGCCTGTCTTCTACCTCGAAGATAACGAAAAGATCTTCGGTCTCTTTCAGCCAGTTCCTGGCTGCTACGAAGGACTCGGTTCCATGAAAGTCTTTCCCACACATAGCTTTAAAAACTCTACAAGTCTTGGCAAAAGCATTTCCTCTCGGAGGAGGAGGAGGAGGGGGAATTTCAGCAACTAGGGGGGGGGGGGGAGGAGGAGAAATTGCTGCAGTTGGGGGAGGAAGATTCGCTGGGCCCGCCTCATTGGCCCTAGCTTCCAAGTACCTTCTAAACCAACCAGGTACAGTCACACCTTCTGGAAGGTTAAATTCTCCCGACATGCTGAAACGAAAAAGGAAAGATTCAAAATGAAGGATAGATAATTCACATGGCTTTGGGGGATTATGCCTTTCTAAAACTATAAAACAATTCTTTTTCTTGAAAAATGCTTCTTTAAATTTTAATTTGAATATAATTTCAAAAACTTTTTATCTGGTCTGGTAAACTTATGCTCTGATACTAAGTGAAACACCCCACCTCCGTTAAGGTCACTCACAAAGGGAATGCCTTAATTTTGGTGGATGTTTATAAGTAAAAGACACAGATAAAACACAAGACAGATATAAACACATATAAATAAGCAGCGGAAAAACAAACAAACTTTTATTATCATAAATACGTGTTCATACAGAACATTTCTAACATTGTCTCAAAACAAACTTCCAATTATTACAACCATAATACTGTCTTGATTTTAAAAGTTAAAGAACCATGAAACATAAATAAAGTTGCATAATCCCCATAAATGATATCCAAAGCCATGGTCCAAATGAAAGAAATCCAAGAAATACATTCCCTCTCTTAAAGATGGATGAAAAAACTGACTAAGCTGCGGTGTTTCCTCCCTGTGGACCTGGGGGGGGGGGGGGGGGGGGGAAACGGAAGAAAACAAGACGAAAGGAAAATGGGTCAGACATAAGTCTGGTAAGTCTAGCTATATTCCTAGAATTTTAATAATAAAAAGATCATGACTTGCATAAAGTGAGAACAGGACGATATCATGATAATAGACTATCCTAGAACTAGATAAGGTTTCCTAAAACGAACATCCCTTCGCACCCTATTTTAAATCTCTATCTCTGCACCTACTAATTCTTATACCAATAGGCACCCCATGATTGGGGTGAAGTGATCCCTTTCTCTTTCTTTAAAAGATCGACTCCTACTTGTATATTCACATGTGTCCTACGGCCCTATATGGTAGATACCGATGTTGGTCCCACCATGGGGTGTATCAAGTCCCGTGGTGGCGGCCCCGACACATTCTAGCATGCATAGGGTATACTACTGATGCTCCAGTGCCCTGACTTGTCTGCTCCAGAGTGTGTGCACGCCCGCACTCTGTTAGAACCCACACTGTGCACCAACCGCCGTCGCTTTTGACCACTTACAATCAGCCCAGTAATCGTGCCCCACCCTGCCTAGTTCAGGGTACCATGATACCTAATTGGGTTACTGCTGAAACGGGTCCCCGTTACTAGGTTTTCTAGTCAAACATGTTAAGTGGTTAAGTGTCTGAATGAACCTAACCCCCACCCATCCAAATTATTTAACATGTTGAATTTGGTTAAGTATTTATTAAATTGACTTAACCCTATCAGTCCTAACTCAGCTCTAATTGTCTTATTAGAGTACCAACCTCTCAGATTAGACAGATATTGTTGTGGCAGCCTGTATGCCGGTTGGGTCCGGGCAGTCTTACGCCACAACTCAGTTTAACCTCGGGTCTTTATTGGGCCCATGCCTTAACCTCTCACATTGGATAGCTATTGTTGTGACAACTGGACAGCCGGGCGGGTCCAGGCAGGTTTACGTTACAACTCAATCCAACCTCTGGTTAAGCGCGTTCGTATTTCCTAATTTACATTTTAATTATGTAAATTATTCAAATTCAAATTACTGTCACATTCAAGTCCAATTAATCTCATTAATTAAGGTAATTAATGTCTTTTTATGCCATAAATCAGTTATGTGATTAATGACCAATTTATGGCAAGTTTTCCTAAAATTATCATTTTAACCCAACGTTACCCCGTCCAATATTAGGCTAACCATCTCAGCCTAATTTACGTTCGCATGATTTTTGGTGCAAAGTATTAGGCTAAAAACTTAGCCTAATTTAATATACGCAAATTG
This sequence comes from Allium sativum, assembly GCA_030737875.1. Classification (NCBI taxonomy): domain Eukaryota; kingdom Viridiplantae; phylum Streptophyta; class Magnoliopsida; order Asparagales; family Amaryllidaceae; genus Allium; species Allium sativum. The sequence goes on from CM060926.1 coordinate 616,391,727, forward strand.
GCATAAATTAGCATAAACATGACAAGGGTATAACTTTGGTATTGATGGCATAATCAATATGAACATAACAGGGTGTACTTGCAAAATAACTAACATGAACATTTTAGGGGTGAACTTGCAAAATAACTAACATGAACATTTTAGGGGTGAACTTGCAAAAAAACTAACATAAACATTATAATGTCATAGGTATGAACTTGCACTTATAAGCTAACTCAACATATATGTGTTTTTAACATAGGCCATATTAACAACATACATGAGAATTAGCAATATGAACTGATCCATATACATATGTTAATTTGCAACATAGGCAAATTAACATACGTATATGTGAGTTAGCAACATAGGCTAATCAACATACACATGTGTTAATTAGTAACATAGATTTAAACATACTTGCAAATTAATCCCAACATATGATAAGTGTGAACATGGCATAAGTTTTGCATAAACATGAACATATAGATTTGACAATTGGTCGCATAACTTCACTACATAAACTTGCATAATAAACTACACAATTCTCATAAGATGTTACAATCTAAGTCCATGCTTATACAAATAATCTAATCCAGTAATCCCAAATTTAACATGATAATAGAATCAAGTCACTGACATAGATTAATGTTATAAAACATAATAAACATCATACTTAATAATTCTCAATTCAACATGATAATAGAATCAAATCACAAACGTATATTAATAACATAACGAGTATTGTACTATTATCATTTCATTGCAACACATGATATTCATATTAATTCGCATTCTAAAAATGTAGCTAAACTTACAATCGTAGACGGACTTGTTTTCTGAGTTCTGAAATTCTGAATTTGCAAAGCTTTCCTTTGGGAAGACGTTGCATTGATTCTAATTTGTTGTTACTTTTTAATCTTTTAGTTTGTATTCGCTATGTTGTTCGTCTCTTTCATGTGGAGGCTCCCTCTAGTTCTCAGCAGACAGCATGGTGGCTCCAATTCTTATTCTTTTTTTTTGTGAATTTTTAGTTTGAGACCTAGGGTCTTTTTATAGAGTTGCAAGTTAATTTGAGCCGTCGATGAAGCTAGGGTTAACCAGAGACGTCCATTGTAAAGAGAAAGCCAATTATGTTCATCATTTCTTTCTTAATGTACATTTACTATTATTTGTCAATCCATATAAATACGTACGCATTAGATACATCTCCCCTTTACACATTTATTATTATTTTTGTATGCACATTAGATACATCTCCCCTTTACACATTTATTATTATTCTTGTATGCACATTAGATACATCTCCCCTTTACACATTTATTTTTGTATTAGCAACTTTAGTGTTAACAGAAATACGGGGTGTTACAGTTCCCTTGTCCCGTTTTTGACTCTACCGGGGTGTGAGGCTCGCGAGGTAACGTAATACATAAAGCTATGCCGAAATAGGCTATGCTTTGATCATCATCCACAAGGCTCTGCTTTTCAACAAAAGCCTCGATCAATTGCATCTTGGCATGTCACATTGAAAGTTCACATCGTGCGATCGATAACTACTAATATATAACCTTCGAGCTCGTGCGTCTCAAAGAAGGGTGTTAAGAAAGTGAATAAATTTTCTGCCACCACAGATGTATATTAATAGAAATCAATTTAATTACATAGAATGAAATTCAATGTCGGACACACATCCTATTAAAAGTCCGTTCTGGGTCTGAACGAAACCGGAGTCACCTTATTCCTCGTCCCATTTGTCCAATACGGAGGAGAGGTGCTCGCGTATCCGGACAATCAACAAGTACGTCGGACAACTACCACTTTAACCCTTTATTGGTAGCTAGCCAATGTCAGGCATCACTGGTTATCCTTTCGATGTGAAGATCGTCGGTCTTCAATCGTCATCTTTAAGATCTTCAATTTAGATTTTCGTATAACCATTTGAAATGAGATTTAACTCAGTCATTTCAAATGATCCTCGCATATATATATATATAGTTTAAAATCATTTCATATCGTTAATAGTATTTAACAACGATTAATCGCTATTTTTATTTATATAAAAATAACCAAATTATTTAACGACGCTTCGGGTTGATGGGCGGCCTTAGCGCTGTTTTTATCAAAATTTGATTTACACTTATCTCGAAATCTACCCGTTGGATTTTAATAAAATTTATATCGTTGGAAAGATCTTCCCAAAACGGTCCTAACAGTTCCAGTTTTGGAAAAATCTGACGGTTGGATTTTTCGATATAATCGTTTAAAGTTACGATTTCGAAACGCCAACTACCGCACGCGATTCGTTTAATTTTAATTAATATGTATATATATATATAATTATATATATAAACTCTTCGAAGATCTCTCTAACGTATTTAACTTGCCAAATAAAAGAACATTTTTATTGGCATATCATAATCATGTACTGTCAAACAAAGTATATTTCATTCTCATGAAAGTTTATCCAATGGCAAGACAACTTTGCATATAAATTCTAATATATGCAAAGGTGAATATAAATGTAATTTTTGACAGTGCATATATTTCTAATATACATAATGTAATTATAACCATTATTTCAACAGCGCATATAAATTCTAATATATGCGATGTAATTATAAATATGATTTTAACAACGCATATAAATTCTAATATACGCGGTGTAGTATAAATGTGTTTTAGCAACGCATATAAATTCTAATATATGCGACGTAATTATAAATGCAAATTTAACAACGCATATAAATTCTAATATATGCGGTGAAATATAAATGTGATTTTAACAGTGCATATAAATTCTAATATATGCGATGTAATTAAAAATGTAATTTTAACAGTGCATATAATTTCTAATATATGCGGTGTAATATAAATGTGATTTTAACAGTGCATATAAATTCTAATATATGAGATGTAATATAAATATGATTTTAACCATTTCATTAAAACAAGGTTTTTAATGTAAACATGTTTTATTTTGAAAACTTGCATGTTTGTCATTTTACATTAAAAATGCATATTTTTAATGAAATCATGTTTTCAATTTAAAACACGAACAACTTCCATATTTTTAACATTTCTATTATTACATTAAAAATGAATTTTTAATGTAGAACCCATTTTCATTTTAAAATCATGCTTCTTTTCTGCATTTTTATAATTACATTAAAAAGTGAAATTTAATGTATAAGATGTTTTGCATTTAAAACATGTATTCTTCATTTTAATCATTACATTAAAAATGTATATTTTTAATGAAATCATGTTTTCTTTTAAAACATGAGTAATTTCTATTATATTAAAAATGTGAACTTTTACATGGAATCATGTAGGATAGTAAGCATGTACATTTTTCTCTATTTCCTTAAAATTGTATATTTTTAATGAATTCATGTTTTGGTTAAAAACATGAGCATTTTCTTTATTTTTAACATTACATAAAAATGTAAACTTTTTAATGAATTCATGTTTTGGTTAAAAACATGAACATTTTTCTTATTACCTATTATTACATTAAAATGTATATTTTATATGAAATCATGTTTTAATTAAAAACATGAACAATTTTCTCTACTTTCATTCATTACATTAAAAATGTATATTTTAATGTAATGTTCTTATTTTATCTAAAACATGAGCATTTCTAATTTGATAATAGTTCCATATAATGATAGAAATTAATATCTCATTTTTTTTGTTGAATATTCCAATTCAACAAAATGACAAGATTTGATTTTTCCTTTTTGATTGAAAATTCTAGTTAAATCAAAAATAACAAAAGCGATGTTTTTATTTTGATTGAAAATTCTAATTCAATTAACAAACAAACAAAGTGATATTTTTATTGAATTGAAAATTCTAATTCAATTCAACAAAATAAACAAAGTTGAAATTTTTATTGAATTGAAAGTTCTAATTCAATTCATCAAAATAAACAAAGTGATATTTTTTATTTTAAATTGAAAGTTATAATTCAATTCAACAAAATAAACAAAGTGATATTTTTTTATTGAATTGAAAGTTCTAATTCAATTCAACAAAATAGACAAAGTGATATTTTTTATTGAATTGAAAGTTCTAATTCAATTCAACAAAATAAACATGATGCTCCATTTTTTTTATATATATCATTCAACAAGATGTCAACAAAAATGATTTATTCTAATTAACAAATCACATATAAATCTATACTAACAAAATATGTAAATTAACAATATATATTAACACATCACATACAAATCAAATCATGTAGCATAGCATATACAGCGAATCAATGAGAATACAATTACGATTTATTCTAATCGTTTTAAAATAAATAATAATAAAAATGAAATAAAATTTCTCACTGTTCTTTTGAATCTGATTAGTTCAGATCTGCAAATTTGACCCAAAATTCAATCAGCTCAGAATCACTTCTTTTCAGTCTAGAATCGTAGATCTCGTCTCTACAATCGCAACGCTTCGAAAATCGAGTTATTCTAAGTTAGCATGAATGAGATATGATTTAATTTGTGTAATTAACATTTTAAAATAAATTTTAAAATAAAATATGATTTTATACCCTTCTTCCTCAAATTACAGAACGTGGTCGCCGTTATACACTACTCTCCTTCAAATCTAGGTTTAAACTGTTCGATCGAGTGGAGCAGTGGTTTGAAGATCAGATGGTAGCATGACGAAGGGGGGAGTGTGGCACACAGGGGGGCCCACTGTGGTTGAACTCGGTGGTGGCTATAAGGGCGAGCGGTGGTCGGAACCCGCTGGGTTTGGGGTGCAGTACCTCGGTGTTTATGCCACTTGAGGATGATCCAACCATATAGAATTGAAGAGCAAGAAAATCTCTTCGATAATGTCTAAAGGAGTGAGGTCTAATTCGTAGTGGATTGAGAGAATTAGAGGAGAGAAGATTGGAGCATTTCAGCCATAGATTAAAGGGGGCGGTGGCTGGTTATGAAATTAGGGTTTTGAAATGAATTTTGTGAATATTTATAATATTTTAATTGTAAATTTTGCAAATAAACCCGTAACTCCATACCAACTCCGATTCCAACCCAACAAGAGTTGATCCCACCCAATAGCCCCCGTTCCGGATCCAATGGGATAGGTCACGTCTGCCCAAACGACTGTTTGTGGCTTGAATTATTCAATTTAAATTTTAAATCCTTTATTAAATTAATTCGATCGCATATTTAAATTCAACGAGGCCACATACGGACTCTAAAAATACCAAAAAAATTATTTCTGGCTTTGTTTTGACGATAAAAGGTCCTAACAAAATTAATTTCGTTGAATTTGGAGACTGTTTGAAAAATGACCATTTTCAAGTCGATTAAATTTGACCGAAATTGACAAAACAAATTTTCTTTTGCCACGCTCAAATATTAATTTTAAAAATTCTAGAAAATTAAACTTAGCAATAATTTGACATTCTGGATTCGACAATTGTGGATTCATCGAAAACGGAGGTCATTTGAAAAATGTCTTTTTATACAGGCTATAAATTATACTATAGCGACTATTCTGAATATTCAACTGACCATAACTTTTGATTCCCGCTATGAAATTTGGATTTTTCGGATTCGTTGGAAAGATATTTTCAAACAGATTTAGATATTTTTGGTTTCACTAAAATTCGTTAAATTTTGAATCTGGTACATTCAGTCAAAGTCCAGGTTTGACTTTTCAAACTACCGTACTATTTCTAATTCCTTTTGAAATTAAAATAATTATATTCGCTCTAATTTGATTAAAATAAATTTTTAATCGTTATTATTTAAAATAAATTATTTTAACTATTCAAAATTTACTGAAATAGCTAAAATAAAATTTTTAAATTGGTTCGGATTTTCCGGGTTCTTACAACACCCCCCCAAAATCAATTCTCTCAACTATATATATATATATATATATTCCTAATCCATTTTTCTCTTCTTATCCTTTTCCAATTCTCAAGGTTTTACTGCCATACACACTAACCTAAAATACTAATCATATGGGATTCACCTTCCTTCCATACAAAGTATATTGTACACTTTCCACCCAAAATTACCTAAGGGTCTCAAATTTCCTTATTCATTCCTTTAGTGTACAAAACAAACATTGACGTGGAAGACAGGCTCATTTATACTCTTTCTATTTAGTGGGTTCCTCTATGGATCTTGGTATATATATAATATATTTATATTTTTTAAAAAATACAAATACGTTCACTCACAATTTATATAGGGATCCTAAACCTAAGCTCTGATACTAGATGTAACAACCCCAATTTTGACAGACCGATTTTTTTTTTTCAAAATTCCAATCCATCGAAACTCGGATTGTTTTGCTCTGGTAACATGTAGAAAAGATAGAGACATAAAACATGTCAGAGCTCAGAAAATATCTCACAGCGGAATGGATAAAATATAGTATAATCAAAATACACTACACCAGAAAAGGCCTTTAGCAGCGTTTGAAAAACGCTACCAGAACCTTTTGGTAGCGTTTTAAAGAACACTACTACAGGTCCCGCAACTAAAAGTCCTGTTTTTTTTTGTTGCGTTTTGATAAACGCTACCAAAACTTCTATACGGTTGCGTTTTCCAAACGCTACTGAAGATTTATACATGGGTCAATTTTGCTTTTCTACCGCGTTTATTTTGTGCAAATAAATATTTTTTGTTGCATTTATTTTATGCTACTAAAAATTCGGGCAGTGTATTACATTTATCTCTGCAACGTTTTTTAAACACTACTAAAACATATTGATTATTTTGTAGCATATCTTAAATATTACTATATACTGTAAATGGTTTATATTATTTCCAACAACCAGTTATATAATAGTCATACTAAAATCAGCAACAATTAGATAAAAGTCTATTTTAAATCAATAATCAATCAATCATATAATCATCATAATCAAATAACTAAGAAAAAATAAGTATTTTCCATAACAATGTAGATAATAATTATTCGACAGAATCAACAAATTCACATACCACAACCAATCAGAAACAAGTTAAACAATAAGTATTAATGAATGTCATAATACATGTAACAATTAAAGTCATGTCCATTATTGTTGATGGTATTTACTCCAGAAAAGCTAATTACCTATAGACAAGGTTGACAATCAACAATAAGAATTTGTCATGAATTACCGAGTAACATTCAAACAATAGTTTATAGTTTATGTCATCATCTATAAGTCGAGTTTACATAATTAAAACACATAACTATTAACTATTTACATAAATTACATAACACGATATTCATAAATAAAGATATCATCTATAAGTCATGTTTATATACTTTCCATAAACAAAAATAGACCATAAACTAAGTTCATATGATATCCGTTAAACAAAGATACATCATCTATAAACAAAAACACAATATACATAAAACAATTTTGCATTTTATACTATAACAAAATGGGTTGACAAAAAGGTTCATATGCTTACTATGGATGAAGCACATATCATTTTTTAATGTTTGCACCAACGATCTTTAGTTACCAACAGTGAAGAAATCCATAAGTTAGTGATTTTGTTAGCAAAACACGACATGATTTACTTTTGGTTATTGTTACACTTTCGGATTATTTATTTAGATTACTTAGAACATGCTTATTACTATTAAGATATTTATACATACTGGATGGAACAACCAAGAAAGTATGTAGACATGCAAAACTTACTACCTTAGACTATGTGGCACCAATATGATATATATTTTATAATTTAGTGTTATTAATATTACTATAAACTTAGCTAATTTTATAAAACCTAAATAATTTATTATATTAGTTATAATTAACTTAGCTAAACTATTATTATAAATTTAGTAATTTTTTATAAAACTCAACTAACATGATTTATTATTATAAACTTGTTCATTTTTATAAAACTTAGTTAATTTAGTTAACTTAGTTAAATATTTATTATACCCAGTTAACTTTTATAAGCTCGTTTATTTTATATACATCTCAATTATTTTTTATAAAATTTAGTTAACTTATTTAATTATTATTATTATATTTTATATAAAAAATTAAATTAATTTATTATTATCATTTCTAATACTTAACTTAGTTCCAGTTGAGTTTTACTTTTCATTTCCCTACAACCAATGAAAATGATATCAGGCCATTTTTCCTTTCCATTTTATTTATTTTGATTATGCATCTATCTAATAATACTTGTTTATTGTTGTTCCTTAAATTGTTAATAATGGAATGGTACGTTAAAGATGTTTCTTTTTAGTTGACGATCCAAGATAATCTGCAGCTTTATTTTTTGCCCTTTAAGTTAAGGTCCAAATGTTCAGTCACATATAGGATATATACCTGATGTGTATAAGCAACACAGTCAGTGGTAAGCAGCATCAGCTCGAGGTCACTCATGGTTATTTGTCGATGTTGGACCAGATCTTAGGCCCAAAAATGCTGAGTTACTATCTAATTTAAGGACAAAAACGTAGCTTCCAATAGTGGACCTGACGCCGCATTTCCAGCATGGATTCAAGAAAGGACCTCTGAGAATAATAAGCTGGTTTACAAACCATCAAAAAAGCAAGAAATTACTTTGCACTCCCGAAAATCGTTTGTAAAACAGTATGGCATACCTCTCCATCAGGGAGCTACGAATTGAGGGCCCAATTATTTCCATTACGTACAGAAGTGTGAGACTCCCATGTTTTGATGCCTGATTGTTTACTACAAGTCAACATATTCTACAGTCGACTGATTGTTTACTAGAAGTCATGTAAAAGCATAATTTTGTTGCTTGTTGTAACAAATTACATAAAAAAGCTTGCTTACTTTTTTAAAGTTAATGAATAGGAGTCCGACCTGATAAATCATTAGTGGTTCCTTTAGTTCAAAATGATAATAATCCAATGCTAGAAGACTTATCATTAATGAATTTGTATATTTCAATTGAGTGGGGATCTCCAGAACTTGCATTATCAGTTTAATCTGTATACTCCAATATGCTTCTTGAGTTCTATTACTTTCCTTCACTTCATACTCTCCATTGGAGGATATCTTATTTGTTTATCACAACCTGAGTTCCCTTTTGGCTTTTGAGTTTGGCTTCAAATTTTGAATGACTGATGATATATGCATTATGTATCATGGATTACACATTATCAGTGTCTTACTGCATACATCATGCGCTTTTGAACGGTTTCGTATCCGCTTTCTTTGAATTTATTATAAGTTTTAATGGTGGTATTTGCATTTTTTTTCATCTTTTTTAATTAGTTTATTCTACGTCAACATGTTAGCATATAGCCAGTCCCTTTCTCTATCCTCACCCAAGCACGACTAATGTTGTATTTGTTGTTTTGTTCACAATGAGAATAGGAAAGAAAACATTTATGTTTATGAGAGACTGCCAGCCAAAGGTTGCTTTGTTGCTTTAGAATGAAAACTAGAAGTATATTGTAAACGATATGAGACTGAAGATGTACATTTGAAGCCATTATTTTGAAGTATGTCGGTTGATAGTAATTTATTGTTGTTACTATTTGATATATTATTTATACACTCAGAACATAGTTCGTATTATATTTCATATAACTTCACATTCAATCATGATTGCTTTATAAAAAGTAGTTATATGAGATTATGCCCTTTAAAACCACTTAAAGGTATTCTTGCTACTTTACTATTAAGTTTGATTTATATTTCTTCACTGGTAATACATGAATGCTAAACTAGCCATCTCTTCTTCATTACGTTGTGTAAGCTGAATAAAAGAAGAATGAAAAGAAAAAATAGGAAATGCTTACCTTAAGGAATTCACTTAATATTCCTTTGCCATTTGATCATAAATCCTTTCATTGCGTCTCCATTTCAGCAACAACTTGCTCATCAAATGTGAGGGTAACTGTCCCCTGCAAATGAGAGAAGATTTTATAGTATGAATCAATAAGTTCAAACTAATAATAATGATGGAACATCAAAATTCATTTACATACCCATTTTATATAATTGTATACTCTAACAGAATTCAACTGAATCTCGATATAATTGTATTTGTATCCAAATAATTTAAATGATTTGATTTTAAGATACAAAAAACATGAGCTTATAAATTTATAGATCCTTTTTTATATATACATAAAAGCTAAATATGATTTTAAAGCATTTACGAACATCCATAAGACTGGAATACTTTAAGTAATACATCCAAAGAAACTGTATCAGAAACTCAAATATAATTAGCATGTATATTTACCAACTAAGAAATTCACAGAATAATCCAAGAAGATCTTGCTAAGAAATAAATGATTATTAAGCATCTACAGGCATACATAAGACAGATATACCAAATAAACTGAATTACAAAAATGCAGTTCACAGAATAATCCAAGAAGACCTTGCTAAGAAATAAATGATTATTAAGCATCTACAGGCATACATAAGACAGATATACCAAATAAACTGAATTACAAAAATGCAGTTTACCTAGTACACTGCATAAAATACTTGAACATTGTGTGTAGTAATGATTTCCTTGATTGATGTCCAACTGGCCATTAGATGTCTCAAAATCGGTTCTCCCAAACGTAATGGTTCTTCTTCAACATCAACAAGTGCCATTAAACTTCTTTATAATCAGTTATAAATGTTAATTAGTTTAGCGTTTAGTAATGGACTATAAATTTATAACCAAAGACTTTTTGCTGTTGTTACATGTTTTAAACTCAAATTTTTCCTACGATTCTCAGGAAAAATAATAATGCTTGTATACTCTAACAGAATATGTACTAAACCTCCAATATATACTTCAGGTCAATCTTAGAGGTGAGTAAAGACAGCTGACAGTAACAAGGCTTTTGATGAAAATAATAGTCCCACGTCGGGAAAAAATCAACTAAGATCCTAAATAAATACTAAGAGGCTATAGTTCACATTAACCAATTGGTTTTGTGAACAAACTATATAGCTCTCTAATATTATAAAAATATGCCAACATGGTATCGGAGCTCAGGATTAGAGCCAATGCAAAAAAAATACGTATGTGCTTAACCGCCATACGTTCCCCACTCCATCCAAAATAAAGGGGGAGTGATGAAAATAATAGTCCCACATCGGGAAATAATCAATTAAGATCCTAAATAAATACTAAGAGGCTATAGTTCACATTAACCAATTGGTTTTGTGAACAAACTAAATAGCTCTCTAAAGTTATAAAATTATGCCAACAGCTTTGATCTATGACCTTTAAGAATAATATTAAACCAATCGGGGACTAGGCATATAAAATATGTATGGCTATGTACATGCATGAGCACGTGTGTGTACATGCATTGAAGAGAATAAAAACATGAAAATGTGCTATATCCCAATTATGTATTGAGAAACACAAGCATATTGAACACTGTCGAATTAAAGCATGAAGAGATGTTATACCTAAAAAAGAAAAAGAAAAACACAATAACCAAACTATCTAACATGAAAATGATTACAGATCCATTAGGAAGGCAGGACAAACCACAACTCAGATCTAGCATGAAAAACAATATTTTCTTAATGTGGTGGCAGTTTAACTGTATCAATAGGCTGATAGTGGAGGTACATATTGATTGAATTCCTTATTAAAAAAGGCTTAGATTGCTATATAACAAAATGACAAAATCGTAGAAATCAACAGGAAACTTAAAATACTAATGGAAATAACATACCTAAATCATAAAAGGCTAAAGTTGATCCAATAAAAGCATCAATTATCCTGCAATTAAAACAACTAAAGCATCGATTGGTCAATCCAGACCATTAAATTAGTCAACAATTTCGTGCATAAACAAATCAAACATATAAAGGGGAAGATCAGAAGTTACAAAACAGTTTCGGACTAATCAGAAACCATGGAACTGACTCAGCAAATGATAGTTAGATAACCAATGATTGTTAGATCAATCAGAGTCTATCATAGGTCTTTTTTCGAGACTGATGCAATTTAGAGGAAGGAGTGTACCTGAAATGGCAACAGTAAGTGAACTCTGATGAGGAGATCAACATTCTTGGCAACAATAAGGAACTCTTATGAGGAGATCGATATTCGCACATGGGCATGCAATGGACAAACATTGTGTGGTTAACGGTTGTTAGGCATAATTAATGAAGCACCTTGTGTATCGTGTTCCAATGTTACTTTGAAATTTACGTTGTATCGGCTAGAACTTGGGATGACTGGTGGTGGGACGGTACTTGCGTCATGCTCGCGTATAAAGTTTTACTTCCTCTATCTTGTTTAACTGGTACATAAATTTATTTCAGCAGTCAGCACAAGAATTGTAACTGATCATTGTATTTTTAACTATTTTATGAAGTAATGGCAATCTTTTTATAATGAAGCTGTCAAGAGTTTTAGATTGTCACAACAATTATGTGAAACTAAAGGTGCGTTCCTAACGAACGTGAACGTGACATTTGAACGTGGAATTTGAGCGTGCCATTTGAGCGTGGTACTGTAGCGAAGAGGAATTGTGTTTTTAGCTACGAACGGGGTATTTGAGTGTGGTATTTTTAAAATAAGATTTAAATAGAGATGGTTTGGCAAATTCGAATACAAATACAAATACAAATACAAATACAGTTTCTAATACAGATACAAGTACAGTTACAAATACAAACACAAATTAGTGCAGACCCGCAGCAACCAACCGATCTTTAATGCTATCTCGAACTAATGACATTTCTCGGGATCCTTCTGCTTGAATACGTTCCGTGCCTCTATTCGTCGTATTTCTCATACTATAATATTCCGTCAAGTAATTATCGGGTATTCGTTCAGGATCATCATCAAAAGCCATAAAATCTGAGTCACCACTATTATATTTGCGTATGAAGTTGTGTAAGGCCATTGTAGACACCACAACTTTCACTTGAGTTTGAAACCGATATATAGGCATCTTGTTGAGAATGGTAAATTTTTTCTTCCAAATGCCAAATGTTCGTTCTACGGCCATCCGTAAACTCGAATGGTAGTAATTAAACACTTCATTGGCCGACTTTGGTTGATTCATTGTATCACGGAAATGCGGAATATGATATCTTATATTTCGATATGGCGGTAAATATCCAGTCTGTAGTGGATAGCCCGAATCAACTAAATAATACTGTCCAGCTGGAGGGTAAGGAAAGTTATAGTTTCTATCGTTTGTAACAGCATTAAAAATTCTGCTATCATGTGCAGTCCCTTCCCAACCAGCCATAACATACGTAAACTGTAAATCGAAATCACAAACCGCTAATATATTTTGAGTTGCAAACCCTTTTCTTCCAATATAAGGGATAATTTGATCAGCGGGTAAATGTGCAGATACGTGGGTACTGTCTATAGCCCCAATACAGTTTTTGAAATACGGGTAATACCCGGTGGAAGTTCTGATGTGATGTGGAACAGTATTAAATTGTTGTTCCGCTGGCTTTATTACATCAGCAACGAGTAATTGAAAAGCGTTTAGGACATCATGAAAACAAACGGAAATTGTGCTACCTGATCGTTGAAATCTTTCTTGTAGTTGTCTATTTGAAAGCCCAGTAGCCATTGTATAAATGAATATTCCAACCATTTCGACGACACAGATTTTTGGTTTGGAAGCGAGACCATGATGTTGCAGTTTCTCACATAATGCGTAGAAACAAAGCCTTTTCATCCGAAAATTATTTTGACAACGGCTTTGATGGCCATTCAAAATTTCGTTGATCCAAGATAAGCCAGTGAACTCCGAAGTATTAATCCGTGTCATATGATTTCTCCTTTCATTCTGAACCAGATAAACCCCGTAGAGCTCCATCAAATCGTCGTTCTCGGAGGATGAATCGGAGTTTGACATTAATCGAATAAGTAGAAAGAGTTGAAGAAGTAGTATTGTGTAAGGTGTTAAGATAGAGGGGGTAATATATAGGGAGGAAGAGAAGATGGAAAAAAAGCCGTTGGCGTCCGACGCGTCGGACGCCAATGGCTTGATTTCCAACATCCAGCGATCGTTCCATTTGGAAGTGGAAAAAAGTGCTCGCGTCCGACGCGACGGACGCGAACATAAAGTTGAGCGTGCCAAAACTTTGCTGCGAACGCACCCTAACATCCGATGGTACTATTTTTATCAGTGTTACTTTCTCAGTACTTCGTACATAACAATGTATATAACTGCAATGAATAATCAAATTTCAGTTCTGCATACATGGTTCGCTTCTTGAAAGTAAGGTAAAAGACACTATAAGACCAACCCCAACGCGGGGTTGGTCAGTGGACAACTGACCCCCAACGCGGGGTCAGTTGCCCACTTGGGGGTTGCTTTGGCAACCCCCAAGGTTGCCAAAGCAACCGGGTTGGTTGCTTTGGCAACCACCTTTAGCCGGCTTATTTAAAGCCGGCTAAGGGGGGTTGGAATTATTTCTTCTCCCCCTTAGCCGGCTTTAAATTAGCCGGCAAAGGTAGCAACGGCTAATTTAGTAGCCGTTGCTCCCTTCCCGCTCCTCTCTCTCCTATACCCTTTCATCTTTAAATACAACCTATTTTTCACTTTCAAAACACACAAAATTCTCTCATTTTACTCAACCATCAAAGTAGTATAATTTACAGCATCCAACTGCAATGTCGAAGAAAACAAACAGCAAGAATACAAAAGGAAAAGCGACGATGCCTACCCAAAGCTTTCCGAATCCGTTTGATTATGTTCATGATCAGCAAGAGTTTCCATCCACAAATTCGTACCAGCGCAACGAACATTTTAACTCAGGTACAATGCAAAACACCTCAAATTGTTATCTTCCACAGCACAATCCTAACCTGTACCAGTCACAGCAAAATTCTAGTCATTTTCAAAACACTCAAGTTTCCACCTAGGGTCGTAACCCCTCTGTCCAACAATCTTATATCAGTCAACCCTATTCATCCCCAAACAGCCAACATCAATCGACATTTCCGGATACCTCTCTCAATCTGTCCAGGAATTTGAACATGTTATTCGGGGATAATGGTCTTGAAAACGACGAAATGGGAAACGATAGCAATGAGATTTATGAATCTGCTGGGATTCGGCCTCCTATGAAGAAGCAGGTAAAATGGTCACCTGATGAACAAGCCGAACTAGCATATTGCTGGGTTCAGTGTTCCAAAGATAACGTGAAAGGCACAAGACAAACTGAAAGCTCATTTTGGAATTCGGTTTGTAAATTATTCAATGGTCGAAGTCCACATAATCATGCACGCTCGGTTGACTCGTTGAAGCAGTCATGGAAGAGAATCAATGCTTGCTGCCAACTTTGGAATGGGATAATGAGCGGGTTGGCTAATAGACAGCAAAGTGGAGCAAACGACATGGACTTGGTAATAAATTATAACAAGCTTGTTTTGTTTGATGTTTATTTAGATTATTTCTTTTATGTTAAGTAATGTTACGCAGCTTAGCGAAGCAAATGCTGTGTATATGGCCAAATCAAAAAACCAACCGTTTACTATGCAAAAATGCTATGACATACTATGTCGAGAAGATAAATGGAGCGACGTGCGACATGAACATACCACGCAACGATTTATGCCGTTGAGACCGACCGAAGATGTTAGCCCTGGAACCACAAATCCATCTGAAGACACACCATTCGCAACAAGTTCCGGTGGACGACCCCCTGGCAGATATAAAGCGAACAAGAAACCGACGAAAGATTACAGTCAGTATTACGAGCAACTGGATGGACGTATGGCAATTGCAGAGGAATCGAATAGGGAGTATATCGAAGCGAAGGAAGCAGCTAAGAGAGAGAGAAGAGAGAGAGGGGAGGAAAGGCAACGAAGACACGAAGGGATGCAGCAAACAAGAATAAATGAATTGGAGTTACGAAAAGCGGAGCTCGCTCGACAACAAAATGCAGATGATTTCGCTCTTATGAATGTTAAGCTGGATGATCTAAATCCCATACAGAGGAGGTACATGGAAAAACGTCTTGAAGAGTACCAGAGACGTAACGTAGATTAGTCCGTTTCCTTTGTAGAGTATGTTGTAGTTTCTTTTTAGTACCGGTTGCAGACCTTGTTGTACTTTAAGTAATTCAGTAACGTTCTTGTATTTTATGGATGTTATGCAGATGTATTAAATATTCGTAGAGCAAAGCATACAACCATTAATTTAAAACGAAATATTACACTACAGTACGTGCTGGCATATAAACGTAGATAATACAGATATGAATCGAAACATTAAGCAGTTAATTAACTATTGGTTTCCCGCAAACTCCCAGTAGTGCTCAACTAGCTCTTCACGTAATTCTAAATGAGCTTGTGGATCTCGGACTTCTTCCAGTCGTTGCAAGTATTCTGCAAACGTATTAGGGTCTTTATACGGTTTTTTCCTAAATTCCACTGCAATGTCCGGGTAGTTACGAAGCTGGAGTTCATATCCTCCTCGTTCCTCCTCAACAATCATATTATGTAAAATAATGCAACAGTACATTATGTCGGCTACAACTGCTTTATCGTGGTAGTGAACTTCGTTTCGAAGTATATGAAATCTACCTTGGAGTACTCCAAAAGCTCGTTCAATATCTTTTCTAAGACTCTCTTGCTGTTTCGTGAATAGGGCTTCTTTTGCATTGTTCGGTTTTCTGTATGCTTGCACCAGCGTCTTCCATTTTGGATAAATTCCATCCACGAGATAATAACCTCTATGTATAGCAATTAAATTGTATCTCGTGCTATGATTAACTATTAGAGTTTCCGTCCTTAATTAGAGTTTCCGTCCTTTAGTATTATTTGTTACTTTACGTAACATGCTGTCCATGATAATAAGGGATAGATTCCTTTACTTTATGTCACGTAGGACCTTTAGACCTTTAGTTCTTTACCCATTCCTTTACTTTATGTCACGTAACATGCTGTCCATGATAATAAGGGATAGATCCCTTTACTTTATGTCACGTAGGACCTTTAGACCTTTAGTTCTTTACCCATTCCTTTACTTTATGTCACGTAACATGCTGTCCATGATAATAAGGGATAGATTCCTTTACTTTATGTCACGTAGGACCTTTAGTTCTTTACCCTTATTAAATTGAACATGCTGTCCATGTAACACATTTGAATTTTAATGCTCTACTACTCATCCCGTGAAAGCATAGTTGTCTGGCAATAATGTGTCCATCTTGTTGACAAATAGGTATATAAATATGCCATATTTTCATCCTATAAACAACCAACACTTCATACTGTATTAAAGTTTATCTTTTTACCCTCAACTCGTATCGGATTCAGCAATGGCAAACTGGGATATTGATGATGAAGAGATGAACAAATGCTACGACGCGTTTGAACTGTCACGGCAAGGCCTACGTAGTAAGAAGGGTAAGGAAAAAGTTGTTCAAGATAATGAGGAAACTTCCGATCCGCCGAAGACGAAAAAGGTTTCGCTCACTGCTCGTTTACACTTAGTTGTTGCAAATCGAACGCCTGGTAAACAGATATTATACGAAGGACGTGTTGTCGAGCCCCTACACCCCATTGGGCCCACAGTACCGGGTGGAGAGTACACAATTTGTCGTTGTGGAGACGAATCGGTCGTGGTTGTAGCTAAAACGGAACAAAATGCTGGTCGTCGTTTTTTCGGTTGCGCTTCTTTCGAGGACCACCGGTATTACCCGAACGAAGTCCAATTTTGTAATTTTATGCAGTGGCTTGACCCGCCAATGTGCGAACGAGGACTGCAGTACGCCTTGGAAGCGCAAGCGGAAATAAGACGCTTGCAGAAGATAGTTGCTGAGGCAACTAGACTTGGGTTTGTCAGAAATTCGTAGTGTCATCGGTTACTAACTAAGTTCATGTTTAGTTGCTGAGGCATCATGTATCTGTACGGCTTGTATCTTTTGTGGGTTTGTGTTTAATTTTTAATGTTGTTCGTCTTCTGATACCGGTGTTTACTTTATAAGAAACGATAATATAATCGTTAACAAGACGATAATTTATGAATCATTGTTAGTCCTAGCTTAAGAATAAAGTACAATGAGACCGGACGCGACTACTCAATAATCGAACCCAGTACAGATTCATGATATTAAGTGTCTACAGTGGACGGGACTCGACTACTCAATAATCGTACACAGTGCAGATTCGTGATATTAAGTGTCTACAGTGGACCGGACGCGACTACTCAATAATCGTGCTATCGAACCCCACTTTAATTGAAAACATAGGTCGGCCCCATCACTGAACCCTGTTCAAGCATGACGCATATGTCAAATAGCAGAGTAGTCACATCTCCCATTTACTCATCGTTTACAAATTGATCTATGGATAAATGGGAGAATAACGATGGGGGTTACGGTAATCAACGGCCTGGAAAAGAAATAGTACTTGAAGGGAAAGTTTCCGAACCACTGCGGACTATTGGATCCAACCCTATCTGCCTATGTGGTCAAGAATCGGTGGTGGCTGTCTCTGAGACTGAAAAAGATGCCGGTCGTCGTTATTTATGTTGTGAAGCGTACGAGGCCCACAGGGTTTTCCCAGATGAAATTGAATGTTGTTACTTTACCCAGTGGATTGACCCTTCCATGTGCGAACGTGGACGTCTGTATGCACTGGAATCGCAAGCTGAAATAAAACGTTTGAAGAAGGTGGATGCCGATAAAACTACAGTTGGACCTTTCCCAAGGCCGTGGTAGGTTTCTGTGTGTTGTAGTTATCCTTTAGTATTGCTATATGTACTCGTACGTTATCCTTTAGTGTGTTGTAGTTGTACTTTTATGTAGTATGTGCGATCTGGTTGTTATCTTATTTGTTAGACTGTGATGGTTGTATTGTAGTTTCTATTCATGTTGTTTCTATTCATTGAACAATCTATAACACATTACCGTAGTGGTGCAGAGTGTTGTCGGTCATATTTTGTATCCTACAGCTCAATTATCGATGGTAGATCTTTACCATAGGCAAATGATTTTGTTTCTTGCTTGTATGTGCATCGTAATTTTTAGTACTTATTTCATTGTTATCTCTGGTAAGCAGTATTAAGACTCGTTAAATATTTCAATCGGTGATTATAATAAACCACGCGGATTCGTTTAACAAACACGTATGCACGATCATGCGGATTACATATAATGCACAAACATATAACATAAGAAAACACAACGGTTACACATAAGGACGTACAAGCAGAGTACACCTACAGGATAATACAAATACGAAACATACGGTTGAATAACCTACTACAAAGGGACAACACACTAAAACAAATATACAGACAAATACAACATGAACGTCTACTGAATAAGATACAACTAATCATCATCTAGATCCGCAGGCTCCATCTCCACATCCTCAACATCATCTGCGGTCCTCAGCTCGTTCATACGAGCAGTCAACTCATCATACATTACCTGTCGCAGACCAAACGTCATCTGATAAAGATCCTGATAAGAAAAAACAGCTGGATCTGGATACTCCGTCACTTCTGGCCGTGGTATATCAACATACCTATCAGATCCGTATGTAGTTGGTACTGCAACAGTCCAACCGTAGTCTGGCACCTGGGAAGCGCGTGGAGGAGGTGGATCCTGGGGAGCATGGTAAACCTGCGTGGACTATGAAATATCAGCAATGAAAGGGGGCTCAAGGCCAGTACGGAGCGCCGAAGGCCAAACCAAGTCAACGGATGCAGCATGCACAAAACTCCCGGTCTGAGGTGGGGAATAATACTGACGCCAGAAAGAAATATAATCCCTACCGGTAAGAATGAAATCACTGGCTGGCCACCAATCGTCTGCGTGCTCCTGTAAAGAACTAGCGGTATAAACCCTGGGAGTAGCTGTATGTGGGTGTGGATCATCAGGAACAACATCCTCAACATATATCTGTCTCCAACATCGTTCCCCTAAGTACCAGAAGCAACCTAAACTCGGGGGAGATGATACTAGTGGAAAGCGCTTCGTCGATAGATGAAGAGCATGCACCGAGGAGGGCTGAGCAAGAAACCGTGAACCATCAAAGGGATGCCAGATAACTGCATCACGCGTCCTCCGCAACTCAATCTGATTGCGAGCTATGGAAAAAACATGTTGTGCCTGTCCTCCAGGCACCGGTCTACGGTTACCCAAACTCCACGCTCGTACTCTAGGATAGAAAGTGTGTAATGCTGGATCAACGGTGGGAAAAGACAAATTGTGGAAGTACTCGAAGTACCAATACTGTAAAATCTCCCAAAAACCAGTAATCGAACCCACCCTGGTCCTAACGACACACTGAAGATCCAATGACCTATACAGGTATGCTAAAATAGGTGTTCCCCAATCATACTCAGTCGGACTGCTATCAAATGAAAACGGTTCAACTACCGCCACATAACCGCATGGCAAACTGCTCGAAGCATTTGTGCAAAATAAATTTCCCATCATATACAAAACAAATAATCGTGCAATCTCCAAATGATGAACCTTAGGCTGATTATTACTAGATAATTCCTGTATTGCTAGTTTATTTTGAGAGCATTTAATCTGGAAATTACTGGTGATGGCATTCTCTAAATCAAGATTTGGAAATAAAGTACGCAGAGTACCGTAGTTCTGGTACACCTCATCATACGGCAACGTTGCCCCTTGTCCTATGGAAAGCCCGGTGAGCATAGAAAAGTCCAGTGGAGTGATGCCCATCTCCCCAAAACCAAAGTGGAATGTATGAGTTGTTTTCCACCAACAAGCAGCCAATGCACCACATAATTGAACATCATTATTTAAAAGACGTTCGATACCTATTTAACGAATAATTATTTAGTTACAGAGTATGTAATAACAAAGGAAATAATAAGTACATACGACGAGAATACGTACTCAAAAAGTGGCCTAAACCAATACTACTCAGAAATGTCTGAATAATAGCCTCTGTATCATACTCACGGATCTGACTATACAGACGAACAACACCAGCCCAAGACCCACGTGTTCGCTCGCTTCGAGCCTAATAATACGAATGAGAATTACTTATTTTATGTCCGACATTACAAAGGTAATATTTAATAAATAAAACGTACCGATGTGTCAACTAACGTGCTGACGTGCTCCTCTTCAGCGGCCAACTTACGAAAATCGGCCAATTGCTTATCTGGTCCTAGATTTGGGTCCCGGTGCGACTCCAAAACGTCGGTTCTCCCAGCAATCCGTCTTCTTCTAACGGACAGTGTCTCACGGTCTTCCGTACCATCAGTCGGTACATTCCGTTCTACCGGTTCGTGCTCGTCACTAGGCTCTACATTCCGGCTACGGCTTCCGCTACCTCGAAGAGCCCACATAACTCGTTTCAATTTTTTTTAGGCGGTATACGAAACAATGGCGGGAGCAAGTAATGGCAGACGAGAGGAGAGGAGAGGAAGGAGAGAAAACTTGTGGCGGCTAGGGGATTTTTTTTACATGGTTCTTATCCGGCTTTTAAAAAGCCGGATAAGAGGTGTGGTGTGGATTAATCTCCACACCACACCAAGGATTGCAATCGGACGGTTGTCCGATTGCAATCCACGTCATACCTTATCCGGCTTTATAAAAGCCGGATAAGGTATTCAAAGCAACTCACCCGTTGGGGTGAGTTGCTTTGCTGGTTGGATCTATTTGACAAATCCATCCAACCAGCGTTGGGGATGCTCTAAGGGAGGGGACTGTTAAAAGGACTGAAGTTGGATAAGTTAGAAAAGAAAAAAAATTGGTACCCAAGGAACAAAAATTTACAGTACTTTTTGCAACCATATGTTATGAAACCATCCAAATTAAGGGACTGTCCCATCAAATGTCCATACCCGAATTTGGAATCTATGTAACAACGTCCCGAGAAAATATGCAGTGGTAGAGATATTATACACAGTCCACAATGTCCCATAAGTTTTTAGTCTGGCTAAGACTAGTTTATGGCACGAATCCCTACCTCGGCGATGACATTGGAAAACCCAAAAAAGAAAAAGACAATTGTTGTGGTCTGTATTGGTAAATTTTTGTCCATAGTACATAACTGATGTTGGTAATGTGAACATGTAGGTTGATGATGATAACTTGCCACAGGTTCAAAATGCAGAACAGAGTAACGTATCAGAGCAATTAGGCAAATAACAACTCATTCTCATAATAAAGTTTAGTTGACATTCTATACTCCATCAGTTTAGAATCAATGGATATGAACTTGGTGAACAATATGTAGCAAGACAGCATAAATAATCAAAATACAGTTTCATATATATCAATAATATAGAGACTAACACATGGACATGCATTTTGGTATAGCTAACTTAGCCTAGGGTTGATTTTGTTCTAATCCTTTTTATGTAAGCAAAATGCTGATTTTGTTCTAATCCTTTTCATGTAATCAAAATAATGATTTTGTTCTAATCCTTTTTATGTAAGCAAAATAATGATTTTGTTCTAATCCTTTTTATGTAATCAAAATAATGACTTTTGTTGATTTCTTTTAAATGTACAAAATCAAAAGTGTTAAATTTGTCCTTTTTAATCTAATTAACAAAAGTGTTAATTTTGTCCTTTTTAATCTAATTAACAAAAGTGTTAATTTTGATATTACAAAAATTGGCATTTCTTACTAATATGACATTTCTACGAAATGCCATTTCTATAAAATGACATTTCAAATAAAATGATATTTCTAAATTAACTTAGCATTTCTATATTATGACATTTCTAAATTAACATAACATCTTCTAATATAACATGATCAAACAAGTGATATTTGTAAGTTAACAATACTGATCTAACCATATATGATCATCACAAATCAATCACAACAACAAACAAAATATCATACATCACAAATCTGAATTTAATAATCACATACACATGGAACTGAAATAACGAAAGATAATTAAATTTTAATTATTTTTTTAAAATAGAAATCTCACCGATAGCTTTTTAATTCCTCAGTTTAAATCTAAAAATTTTCCAAAATCTGATTTGCTCTGTTTCCGATCTAGTCAGCGTGATCACGAAGATCGCTGAAATACGAATCCAATGCACCCGACCTTGTTCGATTCTGATTTTATTTGAAGAAGTTACAACAATTCCAAGATTAAGCATTTTAGTAATTTAAATATAAATAATTTATTATACTTTTCCATAACATTAGCAAAGTGCTGCCGTTCTCTTTCTCCATCGTTCTCTTCTGTAAACACATTGAACCCAACTCTCTAGGAAGAAATCTCACCGCCGCCACCTCCAGGGTCTGCCGGACCCCCATCCGATCCCTCCGCCTGACTCGCCGATGCGACACGCCCCAGCACCAACCTTCGCCGCCCCTTCGATGGGCCCTCCGACCAGAAAACGTGCCCAAAGCCCATGATTTTCACCCCGTAATTCGAGCACCATGGTTGATTCTGGACGATCATGACCGTCCACTGTGTAGAGCTCGAAGTGCTCTTTCATCTGGTTTTGTAATATCTGAAATTCGTTGTTTGGATTTGAAGAAAAGAGGAGGAAAAGTTTGGAGCATTTCGGCCATTCGTTTGGTGTAGGGCGGCTGAACTAGTGTATTAGGGCTTGGTGTATAGCTACCGTATTTATACATAGTATATTATAATTTTATTTATTTATTTAATTTCTTTAAATTCCAAAATAGCTCCTGTATCGTAACGAACTCCAAATCAAACCCAACGAGTATCGCCCCTAACTAATTACCCCCGTCCCGGACACAATGGAATATGTTTCGTAACCCAGTTAGGCTGTTATGATATGTTTTTCTTTAAATTAAATTATAAATCATTTAATTATTAAATTCAAACGTACATTTTAAATTACCGTGACCACATACGGACTCAGAAAATTACAGAAAAATTATTTCTAGTTATGTTTGACGATATGGTTCTAACAAGACTAATTTCATCGAATTATGAGACCGTTTGAAAAATGACCATTTTCAAGTCGATTAAATTTGACCGAAACTGACAAAACATGTTTTCTTTTGCCACGCTCACATATTAATTCGAAAAATTCTGGAAAATTAAACTTAACAATAATTTGACATTCCGGTCCCAACAAAAGTGGTTTCATAAAAAACAGAGGTCGTTTGCAAAATGGCTATTTTTAAGGCCAATATATTATTTTAAAATATATATAAATTATACAGCGACTTTTCTAAATTTTAAACTGGACATAACTTTTAAATTATAAAGTGAAATTTTAGTTTTTCAGATTCGTTCGAAAGATATGTTGAAACAGATTTAAATATTTCTGGTTTCGCTCAATTCTGATTTAAAATGAATCCTGTACATTCAGTCAAAGTCCAAATTCAATATTTCAAACTGCAGAGCTGTTTTAAACTCCTTTTAGAATTAAATTAAATTTATTCGTTTTAACTTCTATTAAAATAAATTTTTCGTCGTTATTATTTAGAATAAATTATTTTAAACATTAAAAATTCATTAAAATTTCTAAAATAAAAATTTTAAATTGGCCCTAAATTTCCGGGTTGTTACAATCGCCCCCACTTAAAATCTTTTCTTCCTCGAAAAGGAACGAAGCTAAAAGTTGTTTAATTAACCAACTCAGCTTTAAATTTTTTTTATTGGTTTAATTAATTATCATTCTAATATTATAACTAGTGAAACTAATTATCAAACATCACAACCAGCAATCAATTAGGTGATTAACTTTTCAAATATACATAACTTTTATATATAGTCAAAAATCACATTCTTAGTGCAAATCATAGCAATATGTACTAACTAAGTTTTGGTTCTCATACCGGTCAATGGAAACATATAGAAATCCCACTTTCGAGACTCGAACATAAACTCTGATGACGCTAGTGATCATCAGAATCATCTCCGAGCGACTAGAGTGTGATTCTATATCTATCCAGTATATTAAAACTTCGAATATCCGTTAATTACTCGTATATTCGAAACTTTATATACTCGATTGTCCACATTAAAGTATAATAATATACACAAATAAATATTTTAAGATAAAATTTTCAAAACTAAATTTGTTTTTACTTTTATTTTTAAAGAAAATAATACTCTTTACGCTCGTTCTAGGATACTACTGATCCTATCTCTAACGAGTTATTCTTATTGGATATTACTAATCCAATCTCTGATGAATTCTTTCGTTCAGTTCTAATGTGTTTTATTCTCAAGCTCAGTAAACCAATGCTCTGATACCAAATGAAACGACCCAAACTTCCCCGTAAAGGAAAGCCTGGATTGCTTTGAGAACAACACACATCAGAACATAAACTGAACAACATTTTATTGCTAGTTACAACAATTACATCAGAGTACAAGAATATAACAGAGTATGAATACTTTTACACAATAGAAATACAATAATATCAGAGATTTAAAATACATTTAAATAGCAGCGGAAAAAAATATTACAAATATACAACTAAAAGAAATACACGGATACAGAGCTTTCCGAATACCGCCTCAGCTGTAAACCAGGATCCTGTAAATATATCTGCAAAAAGCTACTCGACTGCCCGTGTGGAAATTATGGGCACCCGAGTTTGCCAGTGAAACAAACTACATGTCAGTTATGGGACTGGTATGAGAAATCTAACTTAACTAATCTAATAATATGGCGAATCACAGGACCACGCCGCTAACGCGGAACGGGTTTACTCCATTCGATTGCCAGTGCATAAAATAAAGTAAATCGTTAAACAACGGAATGCTTTTTAGAAAAATGAAACCATTATAAGACTCCAGTCCCATCACACAATGCAACGCAAACCGGAGGATAGAGTTTTACCTTATAATGGTCAAAAGATGCTTGATACGATGAAAACGGATTTGGTGTTATTATTACTAGTGTATATATGTTTCAAAAACAATTTCAATCATAATGTATCAATCATAGACGGTATAGTACCCCATCCTACTATGTCGCCATACTGGTTCTACAATCAAAACCACATGGTGTCGTATTGGAAATTGAATTTCCATCATGAAATCGAGGCTAGGGATCGTCCTCTCCGATTCGAGACACTCTAGCAAATGCCTCAGGATTCCCCGCAGTGAACCCTTGGAGTGGTAGGGCCGGTCCCCATCTAACGGTAGTGGATTAGTTATGCCTGAACACACGCTTCTCGGTCCCTTTGGATCTCCATATGACCACTTCCTGCCTATAATCCTGAGGCGCCTGAAAATCCATCATCCACATAAGTACAATGTCAGCCAGTTTAAGCACTGACACTACCCCTAGCTAGAAAGAAACGTGTGCACTCCCTACGGTCCATATCCCGTTTTTGAGTCATACCGGGGTGTGAGGCTCGGGAAGTCACGCTATACACAAAGCTATGCCATGATAGGTTATACTTTGATCATCCCACAAGGCCCTGCTTTTCAACAAAAGCCTTGATCGTTTGCATCTTGGCGTGCCACATTGATAATTCACGCCATATGATCAATCATTATTAATATATACCAGGGTGTTAAGCAGAGAATAAACTCTCCACCACCAATCAGATATACATTAATAAAAATCAATTTAATTCACATGGAACGAAATCCAATGTCAGACATGCATCCATTTTCAAGTCCGTTCTGGGTTTGAACGAAACCGGAGACACCTGAGAGGTCCTCGCATATCCGGACAATCAACAATACGTCTGGACTGCTATCACTGAAGCCCTTTCAAGGTAGCTACTCCCATCATGGGTCTCAGTAGCAGCACATCCATTCGATGTGAAGATCGTCGGTCTTCAATCACCGTCTTCAACTTCGACTCCTCATCGTCGTAGTGATTATTCAGAATGGATTAAACCCGGTCTTTCCGAATAACTCTCGTATTTTTATAATTAAAAATCAAGTGCTACAAGAATACATCCAACGCCTCATTCCAAATTAGAATATTCCTCCAATAAAATATTCGCAATATTCTATCAAAGATAAATTTTTAGAATTTATCCTTAAAATCTTTCATCTAAAGATTTGTTAAAACCTCAATTTGGTTTTAAATATCAAAAATCATTATTCAATGATTATTTAAATTTAATAAATTAATCTTATCTTTAACTGGGTTAAAGAACTAATGTCATTTAAAACATAGTTCACGGTAAACCCAAAATCATCTTCCATTAAATATGGAACTTTACAGAAAACAAATCAATATATAATCGTTACAAATTTCTGTATTCGACTAATAATATAAATGGAATAACCGCAAAGCCCCATAAATTCCATATGTAGTATCGGACTTCTTTTACAGAAGTTTATCTCGATTATTATTAAATCGAATTCCATTCAAATCCAACTAAATATATTAAATTGGAAACGTTGGCTTTTGGAAAATTCCCATTTAAATCTTAATAAAAGATTTATAAATTCCAAATCATATTTTTACCGTTAGTTGGGTTAAAGAACACATGTCACTTAAAAACACAGTTCGTAATAAACCCAACTCACATTTCATCTTATTTCAATTACTAAATATAATTGAAAACTTTAATAATCTAAATTAAAAGATTATTCTTTTCTCAACTGGGTTTAAGAAAGGTGTTATTGAAGACACCGTTCACGACAAACCCAAAATCCAATTTATTTAATTTAAATTCAATTAATTATTAACAAATTGGAAACTTCATTAAATCTAAATTTAATGATTTATTCTAGTTAATAACTAGATCATTTCAATAAAAATATATTTTTCTAAAATATATTCTTTTTCTGAGATATTTTCTGAAAATATTCTTTTTCTAGAATATTCTTTGTTGGAATGTGACCCAATAACGAACCGTATATTGCATGTAATCAATAATCATGATAAATAATTATCAAGCATCCAAATAACAACCAAAGTGGATTCTACACTAAATATTGGGACTAGTGTAGATCAAATATCATCCCAACACCCGTGTGGGGTTTCATCCAACAAACAAATAATAAATTATTTGTGCACTTGGGCGATGTGTAAAAATTATCGACCTAATCACATAAACAAGTCGGACGACTTATAAATGGAAGTGTGATATTCGATTTGGATATCATTAATATGTTTAATACATCAAACTTTTCAACATTACATGCATACATTACAAGGTATCACTAATATCATATTTTAAACATATGATCTTTTTATTGTAACTAATCGACAATAAAATATTAACTTTCATATCTTTTGTGTAATCCTTTCCAATAACCAAAATGTATATTTTAGTGAAATCTTTTTAAGTGACCAAAATGTCTCTTTTTATTCTAATTCTGTCTAATTCCTTTCAATGTACAAATGTGACAATTTTGTCAAATTCTTTTCAATGGACAAAATATGCATTTCTAGTTCATAATTCTTAATGTACAAAAATGTTCATTTTTGTACAATTCCCTTTTTAATGTACAAAATATTCAATTTTTTATAATTCCTTTTTAATGTACATAAATGTTCAATTTTGTATAATTCCTTTTTAATGTACAAAATATTCAATTTTGTATAATCCCTTTTTAATGTACATAAATATTCATCTTTATGTAATCCTTTTTAACTAATCAAGCTTTGACAAAAATGTTATTCTTTTTCACAAATCAAGTATTGACAAAAATTGTGTCTTTTATTTCTATAAACATATTTGGACAAAAACGTATCTTTTATTTTAATATTCATTTTCTAGCAAAAATGTACTTTTTATTCTAATACTTTTTTATGTAAAAAAATATGCAATTTCAATTCATTCTTCTTTAATGTATAAAAATATACATTTTCAAGTCATTCCTTTTTTTTTAATGTATAAAAATATACATTTTCAATTCATTCTTCTTTAATGACCAAAATTAATAATTTGTCTAATTCTTTTAATATAAACAAAATGTTGATTTTGTTCTAATCCTTTTTATGTAAGCAAAATGTTGATTTTGTTCAAATCCTTTTTATGTAAGCAAAATGTTGATTTTTTTCTAATCCTTTTTATGTAAGAAAAATGTTGATTTTGTTCTAATCCTTTTTATGTAAGCAAAATAATGATTTTGTTCTAATCCTTTTTATGTAATGTTTTTGTTCTAATCCTTTTTATGTAATCAAAATAATGATTTTGTTCTAATCCTTTTTATGTAAGAAAATAATGATTTTGTTCTAATCCTTTTTATGTAATCAAAATAATGACTTTTGTTGATTTCTTTTAAATGTACAAAACCAAAAATGTTAATTCTGTTCTTTATAATCAAGTTAACAAAAATGTTAATTTTGTCCTTTTTAATCTAATTAACAAAAGTGTTAATTTTGTCCTTTTTAATCTAATTAACAAAAGTTTTAATTTTGTCCTTTTTAATCTAATTAACAAAAGTGTTAATTTTGTCCTTTTTAATATAATTGACAAAAGTGTTAATTTTGATATTACAAAAATTGGCATTTCTTATTAATATGACATTTCTACGAAATGCCATTTCCATAAAATGACATTTCAAATAAAATGATATTTCTAAATTAACCTAGCATTTCTATATTATGACATTTCTAAATTAACATAACATCTTCTAATATAACATGATCAAACTAGTGATATTTGTAAGTTAACAATACTGATCTAACCACATATGATCATCATAAATCAATCACAACAACAAACACAATATCATACATCACAAATCTGAATATAATAATCATATATACATGGAATTGAAATAACGAAAGATAATTAAATTTTAATTATTTCTTTAAAAAAGAAATATCACCGATAGCTTTTTAATTCCTCGGTTCAGATCTGAAAATTTTCCAAATTCTGGTTTGTTCTGTTTCCGATCTAGTCAGCATCATCACGAAGATCGCTAAAATACGAATCCAACGCACCCGACCTTGTTCGATTCTGATTTTATTTGAAGAAGTTACAACAATTCCAAGATTAAGCATTTTAATAATTTAAATATAAATAATTTATTATACTTTTCCATAACGTTAGCAAAGCGCTGACGTTCTCTTTCTCCATCGTTCTCTTCTGTAAACACATTGAACCCAACTCTCCAGGAAGAAATCTCACCGCCGCCACCTCCAGGGTCTACCGGACCCCCATCCGATCCCTCCGCTTGACTCGCCGACGCGACACGCCCCAGCACCAGCCTTCGCCGCCCCCTCGATGGGCCCCTCCGACCAGAAAACGCGCCCAAAGCCCACGACTTTCACCCCGTAATTCGAGCACCATGGTTGATACTGGACGATCATGACCGTCCACTATGTAGAGCTCGAAGTACTCTTTCATCCGATTTTGGAATTTCTGAAATTCATTGTTTGGATTTGAAGAAAAGAGGAGGAGAAGTTTGGAGCGTTTCGGCCATTCGTTTGGTGTATGGCAGTTGAACTAGTGTATTAGGGCTTGGGGTATAGCTACCGTATTTATACATAGTATATTATAATTTTATTTATTTATTTAATTTATTTAAATTCCAAAATAGCTCATGTATCGTAACGAACTCCAAATCAAACCCAACGAGTGTCTCCCCTAGCTAATAACCCCCGTCCCGGACACAATGGAATATGTTTCGTAACCCAGTTCGGCCGTTACAATATGTTTTTCTTTAAATTAAATTATAAATCATTTAATTATTAAATTCAAACGTACATTTTAAACTACCGGGGCCACATATGGACTCAGAAAATTACAGAAAAATTATTTCTATTTATGGTTTGACGATACGGTTCTAACAAGACTAATTTCGTCAAATTTTGAGACCATTTGAAAAATGGCCATTTTCAAGTCGATTAAATTTGACTGAAACTGACAAAACATGTTTTCTTTTGCCACGCTCACATATTAATTCGAAAAATTCTGGAAAATTAAACTTAACAATAATTTGACATTCCGGTTACAACAAAAGTGGTTTCGTCGAAAACAGAGGTCGTTTGCAAAATGGCTATTTTTAAGGCCAATATATTATTTTAAAATATATATAAATTATACAGCGACTTTTCTAAATTTTAAACTGGACATAACTTTTAAATTATAAAGTGAAATTTCAGTTTTTCAGGTTCGTTGGAATGATATGGTGAAACAGATTTAAATATTTTTGGTTTCGCTCAATTCTGATTTAAAATGAATCCTGTACATTCAGTCAAAGTCCAAATTCAGTATTTCAAAGTGTAGCGCTGTTTTAAACTCCTTTTAGAATTAAATTAAATTTATTCGTTTTAACTTCTATTAAAATAATTTTTCGTTGTTATTATTTAAAATAAATTATTTTAAACATTAAAAATTCATTGAAATTTCTAATATAAAAATTTTAAATTGGCCCCAATTTTCCGGGTTGTTACAATCGCCCCCACTTAAAATCTTTTCGTCCTCGAAAAGGAACGAAGCTAAAAGTTGTTTAATTAACCAACTCAGCTTTAAATTTTTATTTGTTGGTTTAATTAATTATCATTCTAATATTTTAGCTAGTGAAACTAATTATCAAACATCACAACCAGCATTCAATTAGGTGATTAACTTTTCAAATATACATAACTTTTATACATAGTCAAAAATCACATTCTTAGTGCAAATCACAACAATATGTACTAAACTAAGTTTTGGTTCTCATACTAGTCAATGGAAACATATAGAAATCCCACTTTCGAGACTCGAACATAAACTCTGATGACGCTAGCAATCATTAGAATCATCTCCGGGCGACTAGAGTGTGATTCTATATCTATCCAGTATATTAAAACTTCGAATATCTGTTAATTACTCGTATATTCGAAACCTTTATATAGTCGATTGTCCACATTAAAGTATTATTATATACTCAAATACGTATTTTAAGATAAAATTTTCAAAACTAAATTTGTTTTTACTTTTATTTTTAAAGAAAATAATACTCTTTACACTTGTTCTAGGATACTACTGATCCTATCTCTAACGAGTTATTCTTATTGGATATTACTAATCCAATCTCTGATGAATTCTTTCGTTCAGTTCTAATGTGTTTTGTTCTCAAGCTCTGTAAACCAATGCTTTGATACCAAATGAAACGACCCAAACTTCCCCGTAAAGGAAAGCCTGGATTGCTTTGAGAACAACACAAATCAGAACATAAACTGAAGAACATTTTATTGCTGGTTACAACAAGTACATCAGAGTACAAGAATATAACAGAGTATGAATACTTATTACACAATAGAAATACAATAATATCAGAGATTTAAATTACATTTAAATAGCAGCGGAAAAAAATATTACAAATATACAACCGAAAGAAATACACGGATACAGAGCTTTCCGAATACCGCCTCAACTATAAACCAGGATCCTGTAAATATATCTGCAAAAAGCTACTCGACTGCCCGTGTGGAAATTATGGGCACCCGAGTTTGCCAGTGAAACAAACTACAGGTCAGTCATGGGACTGTTATGAGAAATCTAACTTAACTAATCTAATAATATGGCGAATCACAGGGCCACGCCGCTAACGCGGAACGGGTTTACTCCATTGGATTGCCAGTGCATAAAATAAAGTAAATCGTTAAACAATGCAATGCTTTTTATAAAAATGAAACCATTATAAGACTCAAGTCCCATCACATAATGCAACGCAAACCGGAGGATAGAGTTTTACCTTATAATGGTCAAAAGATGCTTGATACGATAAAAATGGATTTGGTGTTGTTATTACTAGTGTATATATATGTTTCAAAAACAATTTCAATCATAATGTATCAATCACAGACGGCATAGTACCCCATCCTACTATGTCGCCATACTAGTTCTACAATCAAAACCGCATGGTGTCGTATTGGAAATTGAATTTCCATCATGAACTCGAGGCTAGGGATCGTCCTCTCTGATTCGAGACACTCTAGCAAATGCCTCAGGATTCCCCGCAGTGAACCCTTGAAGCGGTAGGGCCGGTCCCCACCTAACGGTAGTGGATTAGTTACGCCTGAACACACGCTTCTCGGTCCATTTGGACCTCCATATGACCACTTCCGGCCTATAATCCCGAGGCGCCTCAAAATCCATCATCCACATAAGTACAATGTCAGCCAGTTTAAGCACTGACACTACCCCTAGCTAGAAAGAAACGTGTGCACCCCCTATGGTCCATATCCCATTTTTGACTCATACCGGGGTGTGAGGCTCGCGAAGTCACGCTATACACAAAGCTATGCCATGATTGTAACGACCCGTGTTTTTTGACCATTTGAATATGAATATTTAAATTAGTTTTAAATATTATATTGGGAATATCGATGGAATTTAATATTTAATTCGTTATTTAAAACGAAGTTTGAACGTTATATATTTATATAATTATAAATCGAGCTCGAAATGGCGCGGCAGTTCGTAATATTGCATTTCGAACTTCAACTGGGAATACAGGATTCGATATAAGTTGGATTTCTGTGAAACAAGAAACGTTGGAACCGTATTGATCATAATTTTTATATGGAAAAGAAAAATCCAGATTTCGTAGTATAGATTGTAAGTTATGGTCAAATCAAAATTTGAAATAGTCGCTGTGGAAATCATTATTAAATTATAGGTCTTTAAAATAACCATTTTGCAAACGGAGGCCGTTTTCAACGAAATTAGTTTCACTGGAACCAGAATGACAAGACATAACAGTACAACCAATTTTATTACATTTGTAATTCATGGGTGTCAACACGAATTTAACGGTACCCGTATAATATTATACTAACCTGTACATAAATCTATACAAGTTTAATGACCTCCTACCCTATGCTAATTCTTTGCGGACAACCAACATATTTTAATATACGTATCTGCTTGAAATGACTATACATTACTGTACCACCTACTTTTGAAAATATAAACCATTGAAGCCTACCTACACGCTCAGGGAGTACGCTGTCCTTAAGACTTGTCAACCTAATGGCAGACCAAAATGTACACACCTTCCTGTACATCCGAATGCAACAAACACAAATCCATTTCATACAACGTACACTTGTCCAATCGGTGTACAAGCTACTCTAAATTTTGATGCACAGCTACCATACTTATTTTCTTTTCTGCACATGTTTTCATATAAGTGTACCGACTTCCAATGAGAACCTTTTCACATGTCCTCCTCAAGTCTTCTGTATAAACTATACATCAAGGGAGAAACACGCAGACTACTACCACCTATGAAATGAAATTCGTCGCAGTCCTACCGTCCTACAGCTTGGGTGCCAAGTAACTCCTCATCTATAAATATGCACCAAAACTCCATATAAATTTCTTCCTTCAGCAAGTAAATACTGCCGCAAGTCTTAATAAAAAATATATATATATATATATATAATATAATATAACCACCGGCCCTGTGTTGAACTAAGTATAGAATGGGGGATGCATCGTGTGGTTGCAGCAAGTAGGAGAGCTGCTGTCCAGTTGAAAACCGATACATACGCAAGGTACAAGAACGATGGATGCGTAACTATGGATGGATGAAGGACCGGCATGGAGGAAAGGGCGTGATGAGCTTGACTTCGATGTCAGCATGGGTTGAAGTAGATGAACGAAAGTCAAATCAAATATCAAAGACAACAAGGAGGAGATAAAGACACTGATCTGGTTCACGAGCGCAAAGTGGAGGAAAAACATGGGAATGATGTTTTAGTTCACAGCTGCACCTTCGTTTTGGAACTATAGGGTGAAGGGAAGCTCATACTCGAGTTTTCGGGTAGATCGACGACAACTTCCATCGGAGCTTACTGTAGGTGATGGAGAGGAGCATCGGCGACTGTCGGAGTCTGGTCTGTCGGGGCTTGGGCCGAGGGTGGAGGACAGTTGGGCGAACAGGGTGACAGTCTTAGATGAGCGGCCGATGGCCTGGGGATAGTGCAGCTGCGGTCTGAAGTTTTGAAGTTCGGTGGGTGTTTGAGTATGAACTGAAATCTGGAACGAGAAACCAATAAGCGTGAGTTCTTTGAGGATGGAAGTTTTCGGGATAAGGTATTAGCAAATGAAGAGCAGTGAATAACAGTGAGCAACTAGAGTACTGAGAATTGAAGAAGGAAAATGTCCAGATCCAATAATCGTGACCCAAAGTAATCACTTTACTAAATTTAACTGGGTATTAGTTTTAAATCAAGGGATATTAAAATTCCTTTATGCTGAAGTAGTAATTTGATGCAGGAACAACGTTTGGGTACGGCCGAACAAACAAAGCACTAGAGAAGGAGACCGACCACATTTTTCTAACCCAATGTAATTAACGAAATTAATTATATTAAATAGTTAATAATTTTGAAATTAGTTAATTAGTTTTAAAGTTAATCGAATAATTATAACATGATTGTTATATGATCAGAATTGGACACGCCATAAACCATTGGAAACATCTTGACGGGCGGTACACTATGAAACAGAAAGGGACAGAATTAGGAACAACCAGAATTTTTAATTAAATTAAACTACTGTTTAAT
Source organism: Allium sativum (assembly GCA_030737875.1). Classification (NCBI taxonomy): domain Eukaryota; kingdom Viridiplantae; phylum Streptophyta; class Magnoliopsida; order Asparagales; family Amaryllidaceae; genus Allium; species Allium sativum. The sequence goes on from CM060926.1 coordinate 616,427,023, forward strand.
TTAATTAAAAACGAGCTGTTGACAACGGAATCAGATCAAGGTGAGTTAAACTCACTCAGTTACCCTTTTTATATTTTATATAAATTGGGTGTTTTTATTTTGTGTGCTCTGCTTGCCAATGGTTGACTATTTTGCTAGTTATACATTGATCTGTTGATTTAACCGATGAAATTAAACCGTGTTTAATTTCAATGAAGTACCAAATCGTTATGTTAACGATTGGATCCAACGGCGGTAACTCACCCTGTTGGTCACGTTTATTTATAAACGTGTTTAATTGTTTGCAGTGTTCGGTTATGTGGTTGATGTTAAATGGTTGTTATTTCTTATCAGTTAAATGTGATTGGTTTGATGGTTGTTTTAAACCAAGGAGCGGTATTGGTTGAGTATTTAACAGCGTATGGCCTATAAAATCAATCGTGTTATAAATATTGATTCACCGTCAGGTGAATCGATAAAGATGAGGTTATAAAATTTATTATATAATTGGAGTTGGATTTTGAAAGATATTATTTTAAATAAAAGTTATAATAGGGAATTAAATAAATATTTTATTTAAGACTTTGATTGTTATTAAATTATTTTATAAAGTAAATGCTGACGTTAATCAGGTTTACGAGTATGAGAACAAGTAATGAATCGAAGGATTAAACTTCGATAATTGTTTTGTAAAGAAAACAATTAATGGGATTATTTAAATTAATTATATTTTAATTAATTTAAAGTGAGGATTAATTGGAATCGATTAACGAGATAATCAAGTTTTGAGTTAATTAAATCGACCGTTTGGAATTGAATTTGATTATCAAATCCATGTGTTTTGATTAAATTAGTTAAATGAATATTGTTTGAAATTTAATAAGGTTTTTAAAGAGATTTACCATTTACTTTAGTTGATAAAGATTTAATGACTGAAGTAGTTGATAATCGAAAGAAATTATTATTTTAATTAATAATAATTTAGAGAATTACTTTTCGGAAGTAATCAAAGTGAAATGAAATCAAAGAGATGGTGAAGGGAATTAGTGAACGGGTTTTATAGTTAAAACCCGAAATTTTTATAACGATGTTACAAAGAGGGTTTCAAGCAAAGACGATAACTTGAAATAAATGTTACTTAATTATTTGAAATTAAGTTAAAAGGTTTATAATAAACCAAGGTTATGTAAATAAGGTATAAAGTTGAAGCGTTAATTTTATATTAACGATACTTGAATAAAATTAAGAAAAAGGGAATGGAAATAAGATTTCCAAATTGGAAATGGTCGAATAGAATTTAAAAGGCGACTGGAATAGAATATTGGGTTGATTATAACTTATATTTATCTGAAGGTGAGAACGTTGTTAATCAAGGTCTGAGAGGTAATTAAAATACCCCAACTTGAGCAACATCAGGATTATCTGAAGATGATATTAGTTGGTAATCGTAACAGAGGCTGGCGATAATTTATTATTTCCATTAGAGAAATAATAAGGCGATGTTGGTGGAAATTTGAAGGGTATACAAAGCAAGTATTCAAATATCGTATTTGAAATATTAAAAGAGTTAGAAGTTTTAATTTAACAAAAGTGAATCAGTTTGTTAAAGGCCATGTGATGTTGAATACTGAACCAATGAACTCATTGGAGTGTCATGATTGAAACACTGTATATTTTGATAGTTAAAACACCGACTATCAAACCTGTCCAATACGATTGTTGGTATGGAAAGACCGGGATCGAATTTATATTCGAAACCATTCCGTCCAACAAATACGTGAAGATATCAGGAGATGATCGAGATGGAGCATTGAAGACCGTAGATTTTCATAAACGGAAGAACCACTAATATTCTCTGCCTGGCAAGCAGAGATAAGACGTGATTCTGTCGTAGTTGGAATCTACGGGTTGCAAGGACTTCTCGCTACTGATCCATGGGGTGATTCCTATATGGATGCGGTAGGAGAGTGCCTTCGGTTCATCCTGTTCCTGGGTTAATTATATGGACGGATGTCTGACGGAGTATTTCCAAAGGATCACGTACGTTGATTTCTTCAAACGTGCTATGGTTGTTGGCGGGGAATCGCCGTTCTCTAGCTTCCAACTAGAGTATTTTTGGTGGATATCAATTAGTGATATCTGATGGATTTGACGATGTGGCATTCAAAGTGAATGACGACCAGATGATCAAGAGAAATCTAGACCTCAAGCCTCATCAACCGGGAAATGACAAAAATCGGGCAGGCAGCATGGCTATGTGGGTCGCTCCCATTAGGGTGTATAATCACCTATCTAGAAGAAGTCCTATTTGTTTCTTAAATCTATGTTTCGATGCTGTCCCTTGTCGGGAGACGGTTGCTGATCCCAACCGTCGGTGATATACATTCGGCACACTCAAGCGAAATGAGTGGTCGGTCATGTGAGGGCCGGGTTACAAGAAGTTCTTGTTGAACCCAGTGTATTCGTCTCTAGAGATACACTATCGGCAGGTGGTCCCATACCTTGTCAAGTTGGAATCCAATCTCCAATAAGCGCCCGCGGTTTTGATTGTATACTATATATGTGGAGCGTGAGATGCAAGCGTTCCACTAGATTTGATAATTACTTATATTTAGACATTATTCTAATATCAGACAAGATATTGTTTTCAAAAGTGTTTTTGGGTTATCGTAAGGTAAAAACCGTCCGTATTTATGTGTGGATTTGGTCTTACGATTACCCTTTGCTTTCCAAGGATTTTAACTCTAAAATCAAGTTGGATGATCACCCTTATTACTGTGCGAGTTTATCTCACTCTGGTTCACCAGACTGACCCGGTGTTTTGTAAATGCTCGGGTTAGACCGGGTTGTACAGGTCCAAGATTATCAAATGCTACGAAGTCCAGAGACGAGCTGGAGAAGTCCAGACGTATTATATATGGTGTATATTCCGCTGTGTGTTATATAGAAGGACAGATCAGTACAGCTGTCCAGATGTTGATGTACTCTGATATGTAAGTATTTCAAAAGCTCTCAGTAAAGATATATTTCAGTATTATATTTTATTCCGCTGCGATGTGAGACTCTGTGTGTGGTGTTTCTTCTTCTTCTTCTATTCTAATATTTCTACCTTATCTATTCTCACCTTCTAACTTCTTTCTATTAATGATCTGGAATGTTCGATGTCTGAATGGTCAACATGTTAGTTTGATGTTGATTTTCGGAGTCGAAAATCCTGGTTCGTTACAGTGGTATCAGAGCTGAAGGTTAAGTAAGTACCTTGGCTCTGTGGCGTGACTCAGTAGAGATGGGGTTACTAATACCCTAGATTGAGTTTGAGTGTATATATATGAGCGCGTATTTGTAAATTGATATAAAAAAATTGTTTATATTGGGTTGGTTGGTTTGTCGAGTAGTTTATGAATTCTGGTCGATACAGTAATGCAAACTGTGTCGATAAGTGTTTCTAAACTCTTGAACAGAATAATTCGACACAGTATGTTTTTGAAAGAGGGTAAATGATATAATTTACCCAAATTATATTTTGATATAAAAGAATGATTAATATTTGAAGTATTATAGTATATTGGATGTGTTGGTTGATGATAATTGAAATGGTTATATAAATAACCAATTAGAATTCGTATAATATGGAATCAGATGAATTAAATCTGAAATCTAAATCAGAATTGGAATTAAAATTCCTAAATGTGGAAAAAGTGATTAACAAATGAAATTGGGTTAAATATATGAGGAATTTAAGATCCTGGGAGATTTTAAATTGTTTACAAGCACCGTGAATGTTATTTTGAAATAGATTTCAAAATGAAAGTGTTTAAAATTGATGTTTTGAAAAGATATAGTATTGAACTCACTTTGATAGCTGGGAAATAATTCTGATGATGACGGCCGCATCATCAGTGTTCATTTTCGAGTTCTAAGTGACGGATTACTACCAAAGGTTTTGTTTTGAATTGCTTTGAGAAAGACAAGTTTGAATCCTGAAAAAGATTATTTGATTTTTGAAAGAGCTGAACTGTTTGAAAACTCCCAGGGAAATTGTTTGAACAAAAACAAAATTAAATAAAAGTTTGTGAAAGCAAATATGGATTGAATTGAAACCGATTAACTGGAAATTGAATCGGGAGATAATATATCGAGTAGAATCAGATTTTGAAATTGGTGAAACAAGAATCTGAAATAGTGTTGGCTGGAATTGATGATGGATGATGATTGAGTTAAGAATGGAATTTGGTTTGGACGCGTGAAGGATTTGGTTCTGAGGATAAAGTTGGAATTTGGTTTGAAAATGCATTTGTATATGCTGACAGGGCGGCAGATGAAAATGATATGCTCGACAAAAAGGTACACGTTTATTATTATATGGGTTTGGTGATTTAAGAGCCTATTTGGCAAGCCGCTTGGCTGTTTTGTTTTCTTTTGGATTGGAGAAGGCCTAGAAAGGCGAGTTGTAGTTGTACCGATTGAGCCGTACAAAGGAGGTGCTGGCAAAAAAAAAAAAAAAAAAAATCGGAAATTTAAGGTGTTAGAAAATTTTCAATATTTTTGAAAATATATATTAATTGTATTGAATTGATTTTGATTTAAAATAAATTGAATTTGGAAGTTAATGAATTTATAACGTTCTTTCTTACCTTAGCAATTTCGAGGACGAAATTATTTTAAGGGGGGAAGAATGTAACGACCCGTGTTTTTTGACCATTTGAATATGAATATTTAAATTAGTTTTAAATATTATATTGGGAATATCGATGGAATTTAATATTTAATTCGTTATTTAAAACGAAGTTTGAACGTTATATATTTATATAATTATAAATCGAGCTCGAAATGGCGCGGCAGTTCGTAATATTGCATTTCGAACTTCAACTGGGAATACAGGATTCGATATAAGTTGGATTTCTGTGAAACAAGAAACGTTGGAACCGTATTGATCATAATTTTTATATGGAAAAGAAAATTCCAGATTTCGTAGTATAGATTGTAAGTTATGGTCAAATCAAAATTTGAAATAGTCGCTGTGGAAATCGTTATTAAATTATAGGTCTTTAAAATAACCATTTTGCAAACGGAGGCCGTTTTCAACGAAATTAGTTTCACTGGAACCAGAATGACAAGACATAACAGTACAACCAATTTTATTACATTTGTAATTCATGGGTGTCAGCACGAATTTAACGGTACCCGTATAATATTATACTAACCTGTACATAAATCTATACAAGTTTAATGACCTCCTACCCTATGCTAATTCTTTGCGGACAGCAAACATATTTTAATATACGTATCTGCTTGAAATGACTATACATTACTGTACCACCTACTTTTGAAAATATAAACCATTGAAGCCTACCTACACGCTCAGGGAGTACGCTGTCCTTAAGACTTGTCAACCTAATGGCAGACCAAAATGTACACACCTTCCTGTACATCCGAATGCAACAAACACAAATCCATTTCATACAACGTACACTTGTCCAATCGGTGTACAAGCTACTCTAAATTTTGATGCACAGCTACCATACTTATTTTCTTTTCTGCACATGTTTTCATATAAGTGTACCGACTTCCAATGAGAACCTTTTCACATGTCCTCCTCAAGTCTTCTGTATAAACTATACATCAAGGGAGAAACACGCAGACTACTACCACCTATGAAATGAAATTCGTCGCAGTCCTACCGTCCTACAGCTTGGGTGCCAAGTAACTCCTCATCTATAAATATGCACCAAAACTCCATATAAATTTCTTCCTTCAGCAAGTAAATACTGCCGCAAGTCTTAATAATATATATATATATATATATAATATAATATAACCACCGGCCCTGTGTTGAACTAAGTATAGAATGGGGGATGCATCGTGTGGTTGCAGCAAGTAGGAGAGCTGCTGTCCAGTTGAAAACCGATACATACGCAAGGTACAGGAACGATGGATGCGTAACTATGGATGGATGAAGGACCGGCATGGAGGAAAGGGCGTGATGAGCTTGACTTCGATGTCAGCATGGGTTGAAGTAGATGAACGAAAGTCAAATCAAATATCAAAGACAACAAGGAGGAGATGAAGACACTGATCTGGTTCACGAGCGCAGAGTGGAGGAAAAACATGGGAATGATGTTTTAGTTCACAGCTGCACCTTCGTTTTGGAACTATGGCGTGAAGGGAAGCTCATACTCGAGTTTTCGGGTAGATCGACGACAACTTCCATCGGAGCTTACTGTAGGTGATGGAGAGGAGCATCGGCGACTGTCGGAGTCTGGTCTGTCGGGGCTTGGGCCGAGGGTGGAGGACAGTTGGGCGAACAGGGTGACAGTCTTAGATGAGCGGCCGATGGCCTGGGGATAGTGCAGCTGCGGTCTGAAGTTTTGAAGTTCGGTGGGTGTTTGAGTACGAACTGAAATCTGGAACGAGAAACCAATAAGCGTGAGTTCTTTGAGGATGGAAGTTTTCGGGATAAGGTATTAGCAAATGAAGAGCAGTGAATAACAGTGAGCAACTAGAGTACTGAGAATTGAAGAAGGAAAATGTCCAGATCCAATAATCGTGACCCAAAGTAATCACTTTACTAAATTTAACTGGGTATTAGTTTTAAATCAAGGGATATTAAAATTCCTTTATGCTGAAGTAGTAATTTGATGCAGGAACAACGTTTGGGTACGGCCGAACAAACAAAGCACTAGAGAAGGAGACCGACCACATTTTTCTAACCCAATGTAATTAACGAAATTAATTATATTAAATAGTTAATAATTTCGAAATTAGTTAACTAGTTTTAAAGTTAATCGAATAATTATAACATGATTGTTATATGATCAGAATTGGACACGCCATAAACCATTGGAAACATCTTGACGGGCGGTACACTATGAAACAGAAAGGGACAGAATTAGGAACAACCGGAATTTTTAATTAAATTAAACTACTGTTTAATTTAATTAAAAACGAGCTGTTGACAACGGAATCAGATCAAGGTGAGTTAAACTCACTCAGTTACCCTTTTTATATTTTATATAAATTGGGTGTTTTTATTTTGTGTGCTCTGCTTGCCAATGGTTGACTATTTTGCTAGTTATACATTGATCTGTTGATTTAACCGATGAAATTAAACCGTGTTTAATTTCAATGATGTACCAAATCGTTATGTTAACGATTGGATCCAACGGCGGTAACTCACCCTGTTGGTCACGTTTATTTATAAACGTGTTTAATTGTTTGCAGTGTTCGGTTATGTGGTTGATGTTAAATGGTTGTTATTTCTTATCAGTTAAATGTGATTGGTTTGATGGTTGTTTTAAACCAAGGAGCGGTATTGGTTGAGTATTTAACAGCGTATGGCCTATAAAATCAATCGTGTTATAAATATTGATTCACCGTCAGGTGAATCGATAAAGATGAGGTTATAAAATTTATTATATAATTGGAGTTGGATTTTGAAAGATATTATTTTAAATAAAAGTTATAATAGGGAATTAAATAAATATTTTATTTAAGACTTTGATTGTTATTAAATTATTTTATAAAGTAAATGCTGACGTTAATCAGGTTTACGAGTATGAGAACAAGTAATGAATCGAAGGATTAAACTTCGATAATTGTTTTGTAAAGAAAACAATTAATGGGATTATTTAAATTAATTATATTTTAATTAATTTAAAGTGAGGATTAATTGGAATCGATTAACGAGATAATCAAGTTTTGAGTTAATTAAATCGACCGTTTGGAATTGAATTTGATTATCAAATCCATGTGTTTTGATTAAATTAGTTAAATGAATATTGTTTGAAATTTAATAAGGTTTTTAAAGAGATTTACCATTTACTTTAGTTGATAAAGATTTAATGACTGAAGTAGTTGATAATCGAAAGAAATTATTATTTTAATTAATAATAATTTAGAGAATTACTTTTCGGAAGTAATCAAAGTGAAATGAAATCAAAGAGATGGTGAAGGGAATTAGTGAACGGGTTTTATAGTTAAAACCCGAAATTTTTATAACGATGTTACAAAGAGGGTTTCAAGCAAAGACGATAACTTGAAATAAATGTTACTTAATTATTTGAAATTAAGTTAAAAGGTTTATAATAAACCAAGGTTATGTAAATAAGGTATAAAGTTGAAGCGTTAATTTTATATTAACGATACTTGAATAAAATTAAGAAAAAGGGAATGGAAATAAGATTTCCAAATTGGAAATGGTCGAATAGAATTTAAAAGGCGACTGGAATAGAATATTGGGTTGATTATAACTTATATTTATCTGAAGGTGAGAACGTTGTTAATCAAGGTCTGAGAGGTAATTAAAATACCCCAACTTGAGCAACATCAGGATTATCTGAAGATGATATTAGTTGGTAATCGTAACAGAGGCTGGCGATAATTTATTATTTCCATTAGAGAAATAATAAGGCGATGTTGGTGGAAATTTGAAGGGTATACGAAGCAAGTATTCAAATATCGTATTTGAAATATTAAAAGAGTTAGAAGTTTTAATTTAACAAAAGTGAATCAGTTTGTTAAAGGCCATGTGATGTTGAATACTGAACCAATGAACTCATTGGAGTGTCATGATTGAAACACTGTATATTTTGATAGTTAAAACACCGACTATCAAACCTGTCCAATACGATTGTTGGTATGGAAAGACCGGGATCGAATTTATATTCGAAACCATTCCGTCCAACAAATACGTGAAGATATCAGGAGATGATCGAGATGGAGCATTGAAGACCGTGGATTTTCATAAACGGAAGAACCACTAATATTCTCTGCCTGGCAAGCAGAGATAAGACGTGATTCTGTCGTAGTTGGAATCTACGGGTTGCAAGGACTTCTCGCTACTGATCCATGGGGTGATTCCTATATGGATGCGGTAGGAGAGTGCCTTCGGTTCATCCTGTTCCTGGGTTAATTATATGGACGGATGTCTGACGGAGTATTTCCAAAGGATCACGTACGTTGATTTCTTCAAACGTGCTATGGTTGTTGGCGGGGAATCGCCGTTCTCTAGCTTCCAACTAGAGTATTTTTGGTGGATATCAATTAGTGATATCTGATGGATTTGACGATGTGGCATTCAAAGTGAATGACGACCAGATGATCAAGAGAAATCTAGACCTCAAGCCTCATCAACCGGGAAATGACAAAAATCGGGCAGGCAGCATGGCTATGTGGGTCGCTCCCATTAGGGTGTATAATCACCTATCTAGAAGAAGTCCTATTTGTTTCTTAAATCTATGTTTCGATGCTGTCCCTTGTCGGGAGACGGTTGCTGATCCCAACCGTCGGTGATATACATTCGGCACACTCAAGCGAAATGAGTGGTCGGTCATGTGAGGGCCGGGTTACAAGAAGTTCTTGTTGAACCCAGTGTATTCGTCTCTAGAGATACACTATCGGCAGGTGGTCCCATACCTTGTCAAGTTGGAATCCAATCTCCAATAAGCGCCCGCGGTTTTGATTGTATACTATATATGTGGAGCGTGAGATGCAAGCGTTCCACTAGATTTGATAATTACTTGTATTTAGACATTATTCTAATATCAGACAAGATATTGTTTTCAAAAGTGTTTTTGGGTTATCGTAAGGTAAAAACCGTCCGTATTTATGTGTGGATTTGGTCTTACGATCACCCATTGCTTTCCAAGGATTTTAACTCTAAAATCAAGTTGGATGATCACCCTTATTACTATGCGAGTTTATCTCACTCTGGTTCACCAGACCGACCCGGTGTTTTGTAAATGCTCGGGTTAGACCGGGTTGTACATGTCCAAGATTATCAAATGCTACGAAGTCCAGAGACGAGCTGGAGAAGTCCAGACGTATTATATATGGTGTATATTCCGCTGTGTGTTATATAGAAGGACAGATCAGTACAGCTGTCCAGATGTTGATGTACTCTGATATGTAAGTATTTCAAAAGCTCTCAGTAAAGATATATTTCAGTATTATATTTTATTCCGCTGCGATGTGAGACTCTGTGTGTGGTGTTTCTTCTTCTTCTTCTATTCTAATATTTCTACCTTATCTATTCTCACCTTCTAACTTCTTTCTATTAATGATCTGGAATGTTCGATGTCTGAATGGTCAACATGTTAGTTTGATGTTGATTTTCGGAGTCGAAAATCCCGGTTCGTTACAATGATAGGCTATACTTTGATCATCCCACAAGGCCCTGCTTTTCAACAAAAGCCTTGATTGTTTGCATCTTGGCGTGCCACATTGATAATTCACGCCATATGATCAATCATTATTAATATATACCAGGGTGTTAAGCAGAGAATAAATTCTCCACCACTAATCAGATATACATTAATAAAAATCAATTTAATTCACATGGAACGAAATCCAATGTCAGACACGCATCCATTTACAAGTCCGTTCTGGGTTTGAACGAAACCGGAGACACATGAGAGGTCCTCGCATATCCGGACAATCAACAATACGTCTGGACGGCTACCACTGAAGCTCTTTCAAGGTAGCTACTCCCATCATGGGTCTCAGTAGCAACACATCCATTCGATGTGAAGATCGTCGGTCTTCAATCACCGTCTTCAACTTCGACTCTTCATCGTCGTAGTGATTATTCGGAATGGATTAAACCCGGTCTTTCCGAATAACTCTCGTATTTTTATAATTAAAAATCAAGTGCTACAAGAATACATCCAATGCCTCATTCCAAATTAGAATATTCCTCTAATAAAATATTTGCAATATTCTATCGAAGATAAATTTTTAGAATTTATCCTTAAAATCTTTATGTCATTGAAAACATAGTTCACGGTAAACCCAAAATCATCTTCCATTAAATATGGAACTTTACAGAAAACAAATCAATATATAATCATTACAAATTTCTGTATCCGACTAATAATATAAATGGAATAACGGCAAAGCCCCATAAATTCCATATGTAGTATCGGACTTCTTTTACAGAAGTTTATCTCGATTATTATTAAATCGAATTCCATTCAAATCCAATTAAATATATTAAATTGGAAACCTTGGCTTTTGGAAAATTCCCATTTAAATCTTAATAAAAGATATATAAATTCCAAATCATATTTTTACTGTCAGTTGGGTTAAAGAACACATGCCACTTAAAAACACAGTTCACAATAAATCCAACTCACATTTCATCTTGTTTCAATAACTAAATATAATTGAAAACTTTAATAATCTAAATTAAAAGATTACTCTTTTCTCAACTGGGTTTAAGAAAGGTGTTATTGAAGACACCATTCACGACAAACCCAAAATCCAATTTATTTAACTTAAATTCAATTAAATATTAACAAATTGGAAACTTCATTAAATCTAAATTTAATGATTTATTCTAGTTAATAACTAGTTCATTTCAATAAAAATATATTTTTCTAAAATATATTCTTTTTCTGAGATATTTTCTGAAAATATTCTTTTTCTAGAATATTCTTTGTTGGAATGTGACCCAATCAACAACCATATATTGCATGTAATCAATAATCATGATAAATAATTATCAAACATCCAAATAACAACCAAAGTGGATTCTACACTAAATATTGGGACTAGTGTAGATCAAATATCATCCCAACACATGTGTGGGGTTTCATCCAACAAATAAATAATAAATTATTTGTGCACTTGGGCGATGTGTAAAAATTATCGACCCAATCACATAAACAAGTCGGATGACTTATAAATGGAAGTGTGATATTCAATTTGGATATCATTAATATGTTTAATACATCAAACTTTTCAACATTACATGCATACATTACAAGGTATCACTAATATCATAATTTAAACATATGATCTTTTTATTATAACTAATCGACAATAAAATATTAACTTTCATTTCTTTTGTGTAATCCTTTCCAATAACCAAAATATATATTTTAGTGAAATCTTTTTAAGTGACCAAAATGTCTCGTTTTATTCTAATTCTGTCTAATTCCTTTCAATGTACAAATATGACAATTTTGTCAAATTCTTTTCAATGGACAAAATATGCATTTCTAGTTCATACTTCTTAATGTACAAAAATATTCATTTTTTTACAATTCCCTTTTTAATGTACAAAATATTCAATTTTGTATAATTCCTTTTTAATGTACATAAATGTTCAATTTTGTATAATTCCTTTTTAATGTACAAAATAATCAGTTTTGTATAATTCCTTTTTAATGTACATAAATGTTCACTTCTTAATGTACAAAAATATTCATTTCTTTACAATTCCCTTTTTAATGTACAAAATATTCAATTTTGTATAATTCCTTTTTAATGTACATAAATGTTCAATTTTGTATAATTCCTTTTTAATGTACAAAATATTCAGTTTTGTATAATTCCTTTTTAATGTACATAAATGTTCATCTTTATGTAATCCTTTTTAACTAATCAAGCTTTGACAAAAATGTTATTCTTTTTCACAAATCAAGTTTTGACAAAAATTGTGTCTTTTATTTCTATAAACATATTTGGACAAAAACGTGTCTTTTATTTTAATATTCATTTTCTAGCAAAAATGTACTTTTTATTCTAATACTTTTTTATGTATAAAAAATATACGATTTCAATTCATTCTTCTTTAATGTATAAAAATATACATTTTCAAGTCATTCCTTTTTTTTAATGTATAAAAATATACATTTTCAATTCGTTCTTCTTTAATGACCAAAATTAATAATTTTATCTAATTCTTTTAATATAAACAAAATGTTGATCTTGTCTAATCCTTTTTATGTAAGCAAAATGTTGATTTTGTTCTAATCCTTTTTATGTAAGCAAAATGTTGATTTTGTTCTAATCCTTTTTATGTAAGCAAAATGTTGATTTTGTTCTAATCCTTTTTATGTAATCAAAATAATGATTTTGTTCTAATCCTTTTTATGTAAGCAAAATAAAGATTTTGTTCTAATCCTTTTTATGTAAGCAAAATAATGATTTTGTTATAATCCTTTTTATGTTAGCAAAATAATGATTTTGTTCGAATCCTTTTTACGTAATCAAAATAATGACTTTTGTTGATTTCTTTTAAATCTACAAAACCAAAAATGTTAATTCTATTCTTTATAATCAAATTAACAAAAATGTTAATTTTGTCCTTTTTAATCTAATTAACAAAAGTGTTAATTTTGTCCTTTTTAATCTAATTAACAAAAGTGTTAGTTTTGTCCTTTTTAATCTAATTAACAAAAGTGTTAACTTTGTACTTTTTAATCTAATTAACAAAAGTGTTAATTTTGATATTACAAAATTTGGCAATTCTTATTAATATAGCATTTCTACGAAATGCCATTTCCATAAAATGACATTTCAAATAAAATGATACTTCTAAATTAACCTATCATTTCTATATTATGACATTTCTAAATTAACATAACATCTTCTAATATAACATGATCAAACAAGTGATATTTGTAAGTTAACAATACAGATCTAACCACATATGATCATCACAAATCAATCACAATAACAAACACAATATCATACATCACAAATTTGAATTTAGTAATCACATACACATGGAATTGAAATAACGAAAGATAATTAAATTTTAATTATTTTTTTAGAATAGAAATCTCACTGATAGCTTTTTAATTCCTTAGTTTAGATCTGAAATTTTTCCAAATTCTGATTTGCTCTGTTTCCGATCTAGTCAGCGTCATCACGAAGATCGCTGAAATATGAATCCAACGCACCAGACCTTGTTCGATTCTGATTTTATTTGAAGAAGTGACAACAATTCCAAGATTAAGCATTTTAGTAATTTAAATATAAATAATTTATTATACTTTTCCATAACGTTAGCAAAGCGCTGCCGTTCTCTTTCTCCATCGTTCTCTTCTGTAAACACATTGAACCCAACTCTCCAGGAAGAAATCTCACCCCCGCCACCTCCAGGGTCTGCCGGACCCCCATCCGATCCCTCCGCCTGACTCGCCGACACGACACGCCGCAGCACCAGCCTTCACCGCCCCTTCGATGGACCCCTCCGACCAGAAAACGCGCCCAAAGCCCACGACTTTCACCCCGTAATTCGAGCACCATGGTTGATTTTGGACGATCATGACCGTCCACTGTGTAGAGCTCAAAGTGCTCTTTCATCTCGTTTTGGAATTTCTTAAATTCGTTGTTTGGATTTGAAGAAAAGAGGAGGAGAAGTTTGGAGCATTTCGGCCATTCGTTTGGTGTATGGCAGCTGAACTAGTGTATTAGGGCTTGGTGTATAGCTACTGTATTTATACATAGTATATTATAATTTTATTTATTTAATTAATTTCTTTAAATTCCAAAATAGCTCCTGTATCGTAACAAACTCCAAATCAAACCCAACGAGTGTCGTCCCTAGCTAATAACCCCCGTCCCGGACACAATGGAATATGTTTCATAACCCTGTTCGGCTGTTATGATATGTTTTTCTTTAAATTAAATTATAAATCATTTAATTATTAAATTCAAACGTACATTTTAAATTATCGGGGCCACATACAGACTCAGAAAATTACAGAAAAATTATTTCTAGTTATGGTTTGACGATACAGTTCTAAGAAGACTAATTTCGTCGAATTCTGAGACCGTTTGAAAAATGGACATTTTCAAATCGATTAAATTTGACCAAAACTGACAAAACATGTTTTCTTTTGCCATGCTCACATATTAATTCGAAAAATTCTGGAAAATTAACTTAACAATAATTTGACATTCCGGTTCCAACAAAAGTGGTTTCGTCGAAAACAGAGGTCGTTTGCAAAATGACTATTTTTAAGGCCAATATATTATTTTAAAAAATATATAAATTATACAGCGACTTTTCTAAATTTTAAACTGGACATAACTTTTAAATTATTAAGTGAAATTTTAGTTTATTAGATTTGTTGGAAAGATATGGTGAAACAGATTTAAATATTTCTGGTTTCGCTCAATTCTGATTTAAAATGAATCCTATACATTCAGTTAAAGTCCAAATTCAAAATGTCAAACTACGGCGCTGTTTGTAACTCCTTTTAGAATTAAATTAAATTTATTCATTTTAACTTCTATTAAAATAAATTTTTCGTTGTTATTATTTAAAATAAATCATTTTAAACATTAAAAATTCGTTAAAATTTCTAAAATAAAAATTTTAAATTGGCCCCAAATTTCCGGGTTGTTACAGGAATTTAATAACAGTAATATGAATTAGTGTAAAAAACATAAAAGGATCCTTGCACCATGATTTGTAGAAAATTCATTCTTTTATATCAATGAAAAACAATTATTTTATTTTAAATAATTGACATCAAATTATACAGATGCATGTTCAATTTTATCATTGTCCAATACAGATGCAGAAAGCAATGCATGTTTAATTGTAATTGGTTATTAGTACCCCCTTTATGAATATAACTGATTGTATCTGAATAAAGACTTGAAAATATGTGGCTCACCTACGTGTATTTGACTTTCGAGAATTTAGTTTCAATTAGTCAGTAGTGTATGCATAGCACAAAGTTTGAGTATAAAAGCTTTTGGCAAGTAATATCAAAATTTGTACCTACTAACTTTAAAAAATGCTACAAACTATAAAGTCCTTTAAGATAAGTTTTTTTTAAGTTTCTAATATTTCTAATAGCATAAATCTCATATTTCAACTACAAATTTAAAAAATCACATCTACACATTAACTTACAATTTTTTTAACTAAACTTGGTTTTCAACTGTGGTATTAGTATTGTTTTTTTCATTGCATATATCACTACATAAATCTTGTATAATAAGATAAAGAAGAGTAACTTGTTTATATAATCAACCACCATCGCTTAGTAGCCACCATCTCTTAGTTAGTATACTCAGCATTAAAGCGTGCATAACTTCAAGAGGTGCTTTGCGAAACCCGATATGGTGACTTTCGATGTTATATCAAAATCAACTAATTGTAAAATCATAATAAAAATTTGTTTTGTTAACAACTGAGTAACATGAGATCGTCGACCAGAAAACATGCTGTTAAACATATTCAAATTTCAACATTCAGTAAAAATACAAGTCTCCTTATTATTTAGTATAAAATCAATTTAACTGATAAATATGATTCTTAACAAACTTGTTATAACTTTAATGGATAAACTAAAATAAGCAGCAGTACAAAAATTCCATAAATTCAATACGTCCTAGTTAGTTTAAGGTATTTTTTTAGGAGAAACTATTATTTATCCAAGTACATGTCCATACAACCTAAGTCTATAAATCAACACCTGATAGCCTTTTTGTATAAATTGAAATTATACTATTAAAAACTTCCAGTCAAATAAAATATTTGAAGATAAGCCTGACAAAAATACAGTGTAGACCACGTGATTGATAGTATGCATATAAAGACTTATACAACACTGCAAGTGTAAGAAAAATACATTATCTGATAAAAGTGAACATTTAGTAGATACCAACAATTAATCCAAACTACCAGCTTTTTCGGTTCTCTTGGCAGAAATCTTATACAACGTTATTATTAGACCTATCGTGACTCAAATCTTGTCGACTGGTTGTGTTTAGCTTAGGTGGAAAACGAATATCAATTTCCACTGTTGTATAGCAGAGAAGCAGTAATAGTTAACTGATATCGGTTGAGGAATTAATTTAGGAAGAAGTAAGGGTTGAAAATAAATCAGTACCTTGCATACAAATATTTTAAAGCAAGCGGAACAACAGTCGCTGTATTGATAATTGATAAGTGCTTCCATCCTGCGATAAAGTAGGTCGCAGTCCGTTGTGTTGGTAAGTGGGGGGAATTAAAAGTAGAAGGACTGGTTTTGGTGGCTGAAAAATGGAGGATCCTACGATGAATAGATGTTACCCTAAATCGAACCCCATTTATCTGCCGAAGGCGTTTGTACGTGTTAAAGTCGACTGAAGAAGAGGGAGGGAACGAGAAAATTGATTGGTTAAAGGAGGAAGATTCGTGGATCCAAGGAGAAGAAGGACCTCAGAGCGTTAGTGTAACACCCCACATCCATTAAGGTCACTCACAAAGGGAATGCCTTGACTTCGGTGGAGAGTTATGGGTAAAACATACAGATAAATTACAAGGCAGACAAAATTTAAAACAGCGGAAAATAGAACTTTACTTTATTGATAAAATAGTTTGTACAACAATTGTTTTCCAATACTAGAATATCTGGCTTACAAAATAAAGAAGCATAAAATAACATTTATATTCCCCAATGTAGCGTGAGCCAGCCATAGCAATGGAAGAGAGAATCCAAGAAAAACTTCGACTAATCTTCAGCTTGGAAAGAAAACTAGACTAAGAAGTAATATTCCCTCCCTGCGAACCGGGGGGGGGGGGGAGGGGGACGGAAGACAAGAAAGCGAAAGAAAACAGAGTCAGACATAAAGTCTGGTAAGTTCAGTAACTTTCAGCATGTGAACATGTAAAAGCAACATGACATGAATTTAACTGAATACAAGACAACACCATGATGACGGGAATCATAAGGTTAACAAAAGATATGATAAGGTAAGATAAACTGGATGCACTTCTATATCTCTGCACCACCTAACTAGTATTCTGTATAAACTGATAAGAAAAGATACGTGATCCCAATCCCCGCAATTGTGGTTGTTTCAAATGTACATCTATTATTTATTACCTAGATCTAATCTAGGGTTTTCTATCAAGTACATTCTAGATCCAACCAGGGTTTACGCTACCCAGGGCTACTGGGGTTTATGCTACCTATTGAACGTTTCTCGGATTTTAGGGTTTACGTGACCTAGGTCCAACTAGGGATTACGCTACCTATTGAACGACGCCCCTAATCCAGGACACACTATCCCGAGTGGTATATGTTCCTAGACTTTCCCCACGTATGTGTCGTGGATCGTTATCGCTGTCTAGATGCACATGTCCTCTATATGTGCGACCCGAGTCTCGTGGCAGGGCAAATCAAGAAACACGGAACTCGGTCAGGAGCTGTCAGATATCTGCCGATGCAGATGCTAAGGTCTGTTTTTCCAGTGGCTATGGTCCCACTTGACCCCTCCCTCAACTGATGAAAGGCACACCTTAAAAAGTGAGAACTATACGCAGGCCCACCTATGCCCCACTATCCTATGGCCATTCTCACCCATAACTAGATAGCAAGTATATGGTCTTTTGGAGTTCTCCGCCTTTCCGCATCACGTATCTCGATTGACTCAAGATGGTAGGTAGACGACGAGTTGCTATCACAGGGCTACTGGTCTCGCCGAATCACGCTGGTCCATCCTAGTCTTTAGGTTGCCTTATATTGCAACCAAGGCATACCCTTTGAAACAACCCGTATTTTAATAACGTGTAATAACCATAAATCAAGGCAGAATTAATTTTTAAAATAAGAATCAAGGGAAATGGGTTACGCCATTACGTTCGTCTCGAAATTCTGCTTGGAAACGAGTCCGAGTTTTCGAAAATCGGAGTCTGTATGACCAAGTTATGATCCTTCGGAGTTTTCAAAAATTTTCAAGTTCAAACAGCTCAGAATTCGAATTCAAACCCCAGAACGGACTGGACGGGAAATTTCCCGCCCAGGACCAGGTCGACCTGGGGGTCGACTATAGAGTCGACCTGCCCAGGTCCAGGTCGACAATAGAGTCGACCTGGGGGTCGACCTGGTGACAGAACCCATTTTTGAGTCTGGGTTCGTTTTGATGTTTCTGGCCTCGTTTCTGTCTACATTCGTTGGCCTGACCCTATATAAACTGCCCCTAACACTAGTCTCTCTACACAAAATTCTCTCTGACCTTATGCTGCTCTAATTCTGATTGAAAAGTTAGAGAAAAGGGACTACTTCTTCTACGTCGAAACTACGTTAAGAGAATTGCTAATTTAGGGATTTCTGTTAGGACTCGACTAAGCATATAAAGATTCAACATCGACTTTCTTTTTCTAATTCTCGAACCACGATCTATAAGCCCTAGTTACTTTTAGATTTGAACTGTAAACGTAATATGAATATGTTGTAAATTGAAATTGGACTTGTGTATGATGACTGTTTCACATCCATTCTTGTTCATCTTGGATCTTGACTTTTGGTATATTACTATGACATTGATTTGGGGCCTATTCATGTTGTAAATCAAAAAGAAAAACCCTTCATATTATCATGCCTGAAATGTTGAATCTGTTATTAGTCACAAGTTTATGAATATCACCTTATGTCAGCCGTTACCATGACTATCACCTTATGTCAACTATTATCATGACTAGTACCTTATTTTGCTAGATTTGGAATCTTAATGTTTGAGGCCGATATTCCATATGCCAGTAATGTTGTAATCATTTATCTCAAGTTATACCATGCTACGCTAGTAATCACTTTTGCCACCTTATACCCGTCCCTTTTTATGTTATTCCCTAATTAGATTTATTTGTATCGATTCGAGTTTATGTGCGATGGGAATACGATTTGGGTAAATTAGGTGAAACATGAATTGGCTTTGAACTTGAACATGAACATTGTTATAACTTGAACCTGGATATGGACATGAACTTGACACGAATTGACATGAAACATGACATGAAAACCTGACATGAATTTAGACTCAAAACTTGAATCTGGACATGACACTTAGAATGAATTTGAAAATGGCCAAATCGAGGTTGTGTTGAGTATGCAGTGTAAATCTGCCCGGAACCGCCCGGCAAATCTTGTGACTGCAAACAATAGGATCCAATGTGGGTAGTTGGTCATATCACACGTAAAACCCGAGGTTAGACTATGTTGTGGTGTAAATCTGCCCGGAACTGCCCGGCAAATCCAGTGACCACAATAGTTAGTCTAATGTGAGAGGTTGGGGTGCATTAATGAATTAATGCCACATGATAGGGTTATGTCATGAACCACTTGAATATACTTAACCAATTTGACACGATGATTTTGATAGGGTTATGTCATGAACCGCTAGAACACATTTAACCAACTTGATACATGATTTGGATAGGGTTAAGTCACGAATTTAAATGACAACACTTAACCAATTAGAAACCCTACTTACGCGGTCCTTTTTAGCAGTAACCCACTTAGATATATCACAATACCCTGGGACTAGGTAGGGTGGGGCATGATTACTGGGCTGATTGTAAGCGACCAGAACGACGGCTGAGTAGGTGCACCATTATAGGTTCAGGCGGACTATGGTCGTGCACGTAGTCCGGAGTTGAAAAAGCAGGCATTGGGCACCCGTAGGTTTACACTGTGCGTGCTTGATTCGTGTCGGCGGTTGGCACCCTAGGGCTTGATACACTCTACGGTGGACCTAGCACAGGTTACTACATTTCGTGATTGGGCCGTCTGACACAGACACTTGACGAGCTAGAGCTTGTAGGGAGCCGATCGATTAGTAGATCGTACCGTGGGACCCCGTAATGGGTCACTTCATGACATTGGGCCAAGGGATCATTTCATGATTAATACTTGACATGGGTTAGAACACTAGTACAGTTGGTGCAGCGAACCTTGAACATGCGATGCTATACTTGAGTTACCTCGTTATCTTAGTTTATCATGCCAGACTTATCATCATCCTTATGTTTATTTTCAGTTTATACCTATCTTGTTACCTTTACTAGTTTTTATATTGAAAGTCACTAGGACTTACCAGTCTTTATGACTGACCCTTTTTCTATCGCCTCTTTTTCTTTTGTTTCCCCCCCAGGTTCTCAGAGAGGAACCGCTAGCTCCTAGATTGGATTTAGCTTGCTTTCTGTCAGCTCATGTACGGTTTGGTCTTGAGCTATGCTATGGCTGCACTTCTGCTATGTTTGGGGAATAATTTACTTTTGTTATCTTAAGTTTATGCTTCTTTATCTAGAACTTGATGTAATGGAATAATTTGTACCTTGGATATATGAGGTTTTGACTCTTTTCTTGAAAGTAATAAAAATTGGGTTTTTAATTTCTACCGCTGCTTTATTTATGTTCTGCCTTGTGATATCTCTGTGTATGTTTACCTAGATAATACTCCACCAAAACTAGTGCATTCCCTTTGTGAGTGACCCTAGCGGAGGTGGGGTTTTGCACTTGGTATCAGAGCAGAAGTTTACCAGACGGGACAAAAGTTTTAAAAACCTTCTAAAACTGTTTTCCAAAACCGTTTATAAAGAAGCATTTTTCAATAAAAGTTTTATGTTTAAAAAGGATATTCCCCAAAAGCCATTAGCACTTTCCTTTGTTTCCTCGTTTGAATCTTTTTCTTTTCGTTTTTCAGCATTTCTGATCTTAACCTTCCTAAGGGAGTACCCGTACCTGGATGGTTCCGAAGATACTTAGAAGCTAGGGCCAACGACGCGAGCCCGACAGACATCCCTCCACCTCCTACCCCATTGGCCGCGGTTCCTCCTCCTCCAGGTACCGCCTTTGCCAAAATATGCAAAGACTTTAAAGCAATGCGCGGCAAGAACTTCATTGGAACTGAAACCTTTGTTGAGGCACGAAACTGGTTAAAGGAGACTGAAGACTTGTTCATTATCTTCGATGTGGAGGACCGTAGGAAAGTTCAGTTGGCAGCATGGTTGTTGAAAGAGGAAGCTGCATTTTGGTGGGAAGTCACCAACACTACCTGGTCAGTTGAGACTTGGGAAGACTTTAGAGAGAGGTTTGGGCTTAAATTGTTATCGTCAACAAAAGAGAACCTTCAGATGGAGAGGTTCCTAGCACTCAAGCAAGGGGACATGTCTGTTAGGGAGTATGTGAATAAGTTTAATCATCTTGCTCGGTTCGGTTTGGACTTGGTCAACACGGCCCAGAAAAAGGCTGTACGCTTTTCTCGAGGATTGAACGAGCCACTACACGGTTTGGCCATAACCCATATACCCATGGGGGCGACCTTTGAAAGCTTGGTGGATATGGCTCTACTTCATGAGGAAGAAAAGAATAGAAAGAAGGAGGTTAAGCCTAATGAGACTCATAATAAGAAAGTTGACTTCAAAAAGGGAGGCAACAAGAATAACAAAAATAACAAGGGCAACAACAACAATACTAACAAACCACGTGAGACAAGGAAGTGCAACTTTTGTGGGATTACGGGACATCTAACCAAAGACTGTAGAAAGAAGAAGAGAAAGTTGGGTGAATGCTTTCATTGTGGAGATATGTAACAACCCGAAAATCTGGGCCAGTTTAAATTTTTTATTTTGGCAATTTTAGCGAATTTTGATTATTTAAAATGAATTATTTTAAATAATATCGACGAGAAATTTATTTTGAATATAATTCGACGTATATATTTATATACGTCGTCGTTAGAATATAAATATTTATATATATTTATAAATAGAATTGAAAATGGCGCGGTAGTTCGATAATTCGATTTCAAACTTCAATTGAATGTACCGGGTGCAAAACAATCCGGATTTTAGTCAAACCAAAAACATTAGGATCTAATTGATAATATCTTTCCAACGAATCCGAATAATCAAGATTTCATAGCGGGAATCAAAGGATATGTCCAGTTGAAAATTCTGAATAGTCGCTATGGAATTCAGGCCCTTAAAAATGGACATTTTGCAAACGACCTCGGATTTCGACGAAACCACTTTTGTTGGGTCCGTGGTGTCAAATTATTGCTAGGTTTCAAATTTCATAATTTTTCGAATCAATATGTGAGAGTGGCGAAGGAAAACGCGTTTGACCAGTTTCAGTTGATTTTAATCGACTGGAAATTGGCCATTTTTCAAACGGTCTCAGAATTCGACGAAACTAGTTTTGTTAGGACCGTATCGTCAATACGAAGCTAGAAAATATTTTTCTAGTATTTTTCTGGTTAGTATGTGACCCCGGTAATTTGAAATGTACGTTTAAAATTCAATATAGTGATTTAAATGTAAATTCAACGGAAGCTGATTCAAACGGTCGAATTGGCCTACGATACATATCCCATTGTGTTCGAAATGGAGGTATTTAGTTAGGGGCGGCATTCGTTGGGTTCGATTTGGAGTTAGTATCAACGAGCAAATATTTTTCGAATTAAAGAAATTAAAATAATAATATAATACAATATATATACTAATTCTTGGCCCAAACCCTATCATCTCGTTCAGTTTCAATAGCCGCCACCAACCCTCTTCGACGGCCACAGTTTTCACGATTTTGTCCTTCAATTCCTCACAAACGGTTTCAAATTAAAATCCAATTACAAAACGAAATGGATAGATCTACGCATGAGCTTCGAATTGATAAAGAGTTGATCGGTTTTCACTAAGTATCTTGCTCAAATTTTGGGTGGAATTAGGCGCCGTTCGCACCTATTTTCGTGGAGGAGGAGGCCACCGCGCCGGCGGTGGTGCCTGGCGTTGGTTGGCGGCTCAAAGGTCGTCGTCATGAGATGGTCGGATCTAGTCCCGATTGCTTCTAGGTGCCTGCGTTTTGGAGAGAGGGTGGTGAGTTTTTGGGTTCATTTCATCGTGAAGGAGGCCAGGAGCAAAAACAACGGGGAAGCAGGAAGAAGGTGATTCCTTTTTATATACTTTTAAAATCAATTTATGTATTAAAAATAATTAGATTAAAATCAGTTTTAAAAAAAAATAAAAACCTTTGTTTTTGAAAATAAAAACCTTTGTTTTTGAAAATAAAAACCATTGTTTTTGAAAATAAAAACCTTTGTTTTTGAAAATAAAAACCTTTGTTTTTGAAAATAAAAACCTTTGTTTTTGAAAATAAAAACCTTTGTTTTTGAAAATAAAAACCTTTGTTTTTAAAATAAAATAGAATTGATTTTTGGAATTAAAATATACTTTGTTTATGAAAGAAAATATAATTTTGTCATAGGAGAAGTGAGATAAAAATATGATTTTTATATATTGAACTTCGAGATAAAAATATGATTTTTATATGTTGAACTTCGAGATAAAAATATGATTTTTATATGTTGAACTTCGAGATAAAAATATGATTTTTATATGTTGAACTTCGAGATAAAAATATGATTTTTATATATTGAACTTCGAGATAAAAATATGATTTTTATATATTGAACTTCGAGATAAAAATATGATTTTTATATATTGAATAGCGAAGTAAAAATTGGATTTTTACATAGGTAGTGAAAGCGGGCGACGAAGGTAACAAAAAGACGAGAACAGTGAAGATTTCCTGCATTTGAAGAGCCGTGGAGCTAGGATAGCTATCGGTGAGAACTTCTCACCTTTCAATTTCATTTCTATTCATATATATACACTAGGATGCAGACAGTGCTTAGTAGCACCCGACACAATCGTCCACAGACCATGGACTTGTTTGTTTGGTTGCATAGATTAGTTAGATGATTTGATTTGAAATTGAATTGTTTAGTGAAATTGAATTGTTTGGTGAAATGAATGGATTGATTGATGTGTGAATTGCGTGGGCCTTCACTAGACCGGGGACAAGGCTAGGCCTCGTCCCGTTTCTAGTATCGTGCCGTTATGCCGCCGAAATTTTCTAAAATAAGTTAGAAAATAAAAATACCATTTTATTTAAAGAATGAACTGAATAGAAATTCATATGTTAAAATAAAATGTTTTATCGTTAAAAATATAATTTTTAACGTGAATATGAATATAGTGAATGTGAATAAATAAATATTCATTTACAAACCGGACGGTTTGTTTATGTACACCGATTTGAAGGACATTGATTGGGTCGATAAATTTTACACATCGCCCAACTGCACAAATAAAATCTGTGTTTGATTGTTTGAAACCCCACACGGGTGTTGGGATGAAATTTGAAGTTCACTCATCCTGATTGATTAAATATGTCGATCGATTGATTGACAGGCTGTTATAAGCGTTAGATATCTATATTTGATGCTTATACAGTGTAGTGCACTTTGGTTGATGGTTGATTATTTTTCAATGCTATTATACATGTGTTGTATGAAAATCCATATAATTAACTTTATATGGTAATTGGTTGGGCCTCATTCCAATTTGAAAAATAAAGAATATTATAAAATAAAAGTTCATGTGTTGACAGTACTCATCCATTGAGATTGGTCATGTGTTGAACGAAATATTTTAGTAATAAAATTTACATCTTTATCGTTATAAAATAGAAGTTCATGTGTTGACAATACTCATTCATTGAGATTGGTCATGTGTTGAACGAAATATTTTAGTAATAAAATTTACATCTTTATCAATATAAAATAAAGGTTCATGTGTTGCCAGTACTCATCCATTGAGATTGGTCATGTGTTGAACGAAATATTTTGATAATAACAACTATTTTGAAAAAGAAATATTTGAAATAGAATATTTGAAAATAGAAATTTATGAAGCCGTGTTGATTAGATTGACGCCATTTTGACGTAATCGATATTTATATCGATTTTATTCATTTCGAAATGAATTGAATTGAAAACGATTTCGAAATGAATTGAATTGAAAACGATTTCGAAATGAATTGAATATATAACGATTTCGAAATGAATTGAATTGAAAACGATTTCGAAATAAATTGAATTGAAAACGAATTCAAATTAAATTGAAAACGATTTCGAAATGAATTGAATTGAAAACGATTTCGAAATGAATTGAATTGAAAACGATTTCGAAATGAATTGAATTGAAAACGATTTCGAAATGAATTGAATTGAAAACGATTTCGAAATGAATTGAATTGAAAACGATTTCGAAATGAATTGAATATATAACGATTTCGAAATGAATTGAATTGAAAACGATTTCGAAATGAATTGAATTGAAAACGATTTCGAAATGAATTGAATTGAAAACGATTTCGAGATGAATTGAATTGAAAACGATTTCGAAATGAATTGAATTGAAAACGATTTCGAAATGAATTGAATATATAACGATTTCGAAATGAATTGAGTTGAAAACGATTTCGAAATGAATTGAATTGAAAACGATTTCGAAATGAATTGAATTGAAAACGATTTCGAAATGAATTCAATTGAAAACGATTTCGAAATGAATTGAATTGAAAATGATTTCGAAATGAATTGAATTGAAAACGATTTCGAAATGAATTGAATTGAAAACGATTTCGAAATGAATTGAATATATAACGATTTCGAAATGAATTGAATTGAAAATGATTTCGAAATGAATTAAATTGAAAACGATTTCGAAATGAATTGAATTGAAAACGATTTCGAAATGAATTGAATTGAAAACGATTTCGAAATGAATTGAATATATAACGATTTCGAAATGAATTGAATTGAAAACGATTTCGAAATGAATTGAATATATAACGATTTCGAAATGAATTGAATTGAAAACGATTTCGAAATAAATTGAATTGAAAACGAATTCAAATTAAATTGAAAACGATTTCGAAATGAATTGAATTGAAAACGAATTCAAATTGAATTGAAAGCGAATTGAAATGAATTCAAATTGAAATTTGAATTGAATAGAAATGAATTTTAAAACAAATTTATAAAGGAGAATTCAATTTTGAATTGAATTGAAAAGAAAGTTGAAATTGCTTTTGAAACGATTTTAAAACTATTTATATAATTCGTTTTAAATAGAAATCGACGAAGTATATATTATATATATTATACATATAATATAATGGCCTGAATAGAACGCGCCGCGCCGCGGCAGTTCGTGAATTTTGACCATTTATTTCAAACGGATATTACGGGAGATCCGACCGTCGGATTCTCCTAAAACCGGAACCGTTGGGTTCGTATCGAAAAGAGCTTTCTAACGAATATTAGAAATTCAAAGTCTAACGGTTGGATTTGGAGTTACGTCCAAATCAAATTTGAAAAAGGTCGTTGTAAGTGCAGTTCGATGGCCATTGATGGAAATCGACTGTACGGGCCTTGATAAAATTATTAAAAATAGTAATACTTTGTGTAAAATCATAAGAAATGATTTAGAAAGAATTGGGATGAAAAACTCCATATTTGAAAAGATAAAAATAGATTTTTATCGAAATGAACTAGTTTTGAACTAGAATTATAATTCTATTTATTTTTAAATAAATAAATTGAATTCGAAAAGGGTTTTGAAAATAACCAAAATTTCCAATGATCGCATTGGAATGGATTTGAATCGAAATTGTCTTCGGAATATTTCGATGTTGGAATTCGTGATTATACAGATGTTGTTATGGAAATTTGAAAGATATATATTTATATCGTTATTTCCAATACGACATTTGTTAATCGTAGAATTTGATATTGAATATAAGCCGATATATTTTCTATTCAGAGCCTTATATTGAATATCAAATGTGATTTGGGTTTGTCGTGGATGGTGTCTTCACTAACACTGTTCTTCAAACCCAGTTGAGAAAAGATTAAATCTTTTTATTTAGATTTAATGAAGTGTACCAATTAAATAATATTTAATTGGAATTGAATTGATATTGATTTTTGGGTTTATCGTGAACAGTGTTTTAAATTACACTTGTTCTTTAACCCGATAATGAATGGAATGTGATTTTGGGTTTATCGTGGACCGTGTTTTAAATGACACTGATTCTTTAACCCAGTCAAAGATTAAAACTAAGTGGAGTTTTAATGAATCTTTAATTAGATTGAAATGATCGAAAACGGAGTATCACCAGTTTTGCTCCAGGCGATAGTTAAATCTTTAATTAGATTTGAACGTGAAATGGTAATTGAATTTACCGATAACACTGTGGTGTTAGATATGAAGTATTACCAGTTTTACTTCATGGGATGAATAGGTTGGGATTGGGAAATTAAAATAAATGATTACTTCGGTAAGGTTCGCTAATCCCGACTAGTTTGAATTGATATTCAAAAATAGATTAAAGAATAAATTCAAGAAATTCATCTTGGATAAAATTAATGGGAACCTTTCCCTATGAATGTGAAATTTAGAAACTAACTGTCGGTTAGCCAAGCAGAATGGTTTTCTGAATATTGATCTGATGTTGGTTTCGGCCTTCGGGGTTAATATTTGGGGAATTATTCTCTTGATTAATTTACGGTTAGTGACTAATGAATTGGAATGAGGCGTATGTTGTGTTTGTGTAACACTTATTTAAAATATACGCGAGTTATTCGGAAAGACCGGGTTTATCCCATTCTGAATAACTGATACGACGATAAGTCGAAGACGAAGACGATGGTCGAAGACCGGAGGTCTTCACGTCGTTTGGGTAATTACTGATGATCTTGATTGGGCTGTACACCCAAGATGATGGAAACAGTTAGTGATCGTCCAGACGTACTTGGAGATCGATGGATATGCGGGGTACTAGGTGCCTTCGGTTTCGTTCAAACCCAGAACGGACTTGTAAATGGACTGTGTGTCTGACATTGGATTTTAGTCCGTGTGATTGATCTCTATTAAATATATATCTGTTTGGCGGCGGAGAATTTATTCTCTTGCTTAACGCCCTTCTCTGAGACGTACGAGCTCAGGGGTTATATATTGATGGATATCAATCGCATGGAGTGAATTGTCTGTGTGGCATGCCTAAGTGGCAAATGATCAAGGCTTCTGTTGAAAAGCAAAGTCTTGTGGTTGATGATCGAAGCACGGCCTTTGTGGCGTAGCTTTGTGTAACGTTGATTCGCGAGTTTCACACCAGGTATGAACCAAAAACGGGAGACGGACCTCAGGGAGGGCCTACGTTTCCTCCTAGCTAAAAGTGGCGTCAGTGGTTTTACACGCCCTGACGAGTTTGACTTATGTTGTTGTTGCTGTTGCGAGGCGCCTCGGATTGATCGGTCGTTCTCGAACCGATGGAGTCATTTAGTTGGCTCGCTTACGCCCCAAAGGGCGGCGAAACGTAGTGCTCAGGTATAATAATCCACATCGGTGGACCGGCCCTGTCGCTCCAAGGCTTGCCTGCGCGCTTGCCTGAGACTCGGGCTAGGCAGTCTCGAATCAGTGAGGATCTTGCCCCTAGCCTCGGTTCATACCATAAATGATAACCCAACTTCCAATACGACGTCTTGCGGTTTTGATTGTAAACTTATATATGGCGACATAGTGTTATGGGGCATTCATGCCGCCTATGATTGATACTTATGATTTGAAGTTGTTTTATACACTATGCACTTATAATAGTATCAAACGATTTGTTTTAAACGTATCAAGCATTCTTTGGCTGTTATAAGGGAAAACCCTATCCTCGGCTGCGTTGCATTGTGTGATGGGACCTGGGTCTTATAACAGCTTCATTTTTCTTTGTTTAGCATTGCGCTGTTTGTTTTATGCACTGGTATTCTTGGGAGGAAACCCGTTCCGTGTTATACGGCGTGGTCCCTTGATTTATCGAACTTTAAAATAAAGATTAATAACTGCTTTAGTTCTCACACCAGTCACATGACTGACCTGGAGTTTATTGTTTTAACCTAAACTCTGGGTGCCCCTATTTTCGACATGGGCAACTAGTAGTTTTGGTTTTGCAGATTTATATCCACAGGATCCTGGTTTTCAGCTGGAATGATATCCGGAAAGCTTTGTATCCGTATATCTCTTCTAGTTGTGTATTGTATTATTTTCCGCTGCGATGTATTTAAATGTAATTTAAATCTCTGATTTCTGTGTAATATTCATTTATACTCTGTATATTCTTGTAATCTGATGCATTGTTGTGATATACAATGAAATGTTCTTTTATATGCGTTCTGTTGTGGCTTGTTCTCGAACTATCCAACACTTTCCTTTACGGGGAAGTTACGGGTTTTCACAGTTGGTATCAGAGCTTTGGTTTACAAAGCTCAGAGAACAAGACACATCAGAACCATACGAAAGAATTCATCAGATATTGGATTAGTAATATCCAATGAGAATGACTCGTTAGAGATAGGATCAGTAGTATCCTAGAACGAGTGTGAAGAGTATATTTTTCAAATGAAAACAATTCTGTTTTGAAATTTAGATCGTTTTACACGTATTTGAATAATTTATTTATATTGATTTTGGACAATTCAATATATAAAGAATTTGCATATACGCCTTGCAAACGTATATTCAAAGTTTTAATATATTGGATAGATATAGCATCACACTCTAGTCGCCCGAAGATGATATTGATGATAGCGATCGCATCATCAACATTTATGTTCGAGTTTCGAAGGTGTGATTTTCTATAGCGATAGCATCACACTCTAGTCGCCCGGCAAATCTTGTGACTGCAAACAATAGGATCCAATGTGGGCAGTTGGTCATATCACACGTAAAACCCGAGGTTAGACTATGTTGTGGTGTAAATCTGCCCGGAACTGCCCGGCAAATCCAGTGACCACAATAGTTAGTCTAATGTGAGAGGTTGGGGTGCATTAATGAATTAATGCCACATGATAGGGTTATGTCATGAACCACTTGAATATACTTAACCAATTTGACACGATGATTTTGATAGGGTTATGTCATGAACCGCTAGAACACACTTAACCAACTTGATACATGATTTGGATAGGGTTAAGTCACGAATTTGAATGACAACACTTAACCAATTAGAAACCCTACTTACGCGGTCCTTTTTAGCAGTAACCCACTTAGATGTATCACAATACCCTGGGACTAGGTAGGGTGGGGCATGATTACTGGGCTGATTGTAAGCGACCAGAACGACGGCTGAGTAGGTGCACCATTATAGGTTCAGGCGGACTATGGTCGTGCACGTAGTCCGGAGTTGAAAAAGCAGGCATTGGGCACCCGTAGGTTTACACTGTGCGTGCTTGATTCGTGTCGGCGGTTGGCACCCTAGGGCTTGATACACTCTACGGTGGACCTAGCACAGGTTACTACATTTCGTGATTGGGCCGTATGACACAGACACTTGACGAGCTAGAGCATGTAGGGAGCCGATCGATTAGTAGATCGTACCGTGGGACCCCGTAATGGGTCACTTCATGACATTGGGCCAAGGGATCATTTCATGATTAATACTTGACATGGGTTAGAACACTAGTACAGTTGGTGCAGCGAACCTTGAACATGCGATGCTATACTTGAGTTACCTCGTTATCTTAGTTTATCATGCCAGACTTATCATCATCCTTATGTTTATTTTCAGTTTATACCTATCTTGTTACCTTTACTAGTTTTTATATTGAAAGTCACTAGGACTTACCAGTCTTTATGACTGACCCTTTTTCTATCGCCTCTTTTTCTTTTGTTTTCCCCCCCAGGTTCTCAGAGAGGAACCGCTAGCTCCTAGATTGGATTTAGCTTGCTTTCTGTCAGCTCATGTACGGTTTGGTCTTGAGCTATGCTATGGCTGCACTTCTGCTATGTTTGGGGAATAATTTACTTTTGTTATCTTAAGTTTATGCTTCTTTATCTAGAACTTGATGTAATGGAATAATTTGTACCTTGGATATATGAGGTTTTGACTCTTTTCTTGAAAGTAATAAAAATTGGGTTTTTAATTTCTACCGCTACTTTATTTACGTTCTGCCTTGTGATATCTCTGTGTATGTTTACCTAGATAATACTCCACCAAAACTAGTGCATTCCCTTTGTGAGTGACCCTAGCGGAGGTGGGGTTTTGCACTTGGTATCAGAGCAGAAGTTTACCAGACGGGACAAAAGTTTTAAAAACCTTCTAAAACTGTTTTCCAAAACCGTTTATAAAGAAGCATTTTTCAATAAAAGTTTTATGTTTAAAAAGGATATTCCCCAAAAGCCATTAGCACTTTCCTTTGTTTCCTCGTTTGAATCTTTTTCTTTTCGTTTTTCAGCATTTCTGATCTTAACCTTCCTAAGGGAGTACCCGTACCTGGATGGTTCCGAAGATACTTAGAAGCTAGGGCCAACGACGCGAGCCCGACAGACATCCCTCCACCTCCTACCCATTGGCCGCGGTTCCTCCTCCTCCAGGTACCGCCTTTGCCAAAATATGCAAAGACTTTAAAGCAATGCGCAGCAAGAACTTCATTGGAACTGAAACCTTTGTTGAGGCACGAAACTGGTTAAAGGAGACTGAAGACTTGTTCATTATCTTCGATGTGGAGGACCGTAGGAAAGTTCAGTTGGCAGCATGGTTGTTGAAAGAGGAAGCTGCATTTTGGTGGGAAGTCACCAACGCTACCTGGTCAGTTGAGACTTGGGAAGACTTTAGAGAGAGGTTTGGGCTTAAATTGTTATCGTCAACAAAAGAGAACCTTCAGATGGAGAGGTTCCTAGCACTCAAGCAAGGGGACATGTCTGTTAGGGAGTATGTGAATAAGTTTAATCAGCTTGCTCGGTTCGGTTTGGACTTGGTCAACACGGCCCAGAAAAAGCCTATACGCTTTTCTCGAGGATTGAACGAGCCACTACACGGTTTGGCCATAACCCATATACCCATGGGGGCGACCTTTGAAAGCTTGGTGGATATGGCTCTACTTCATGAGGAAGAAAAGAATAGAAAGAAGGAGGTTAAGCCTAATGAGACTCAGAATAAGAAAGTTGACTTCAAGAAGGGAGGCAACAAGAATAACAAAAATAATAAGGGCAACAACAACAATACTAACAAACCACGTGAGACAAGGAAGTGCAACTTTTGTGGGATTACGGGACATCTAACCAAAGACTGTAGAAAGAAGAAGAGAAAGTTGGGTGAATGCTTTCATTGTGGAGATACTGGACACATCAGCAAGGATTGCCCTAAGAAGCAAGGACAGGGGCAAGGGCAGACCCAACGAGCAGGACCTTCTGGAGGGCAGTTGCATGCTCTCAACACCACTCCAGCACTGGACCGAGGTAGTAATATTTCTGTAGAAAGCCTTGTTTACATTTCTGAATTTCCTGTTCGAACCTTGTTTGACTCTGGCGCATCGCATACTATTATTTCTTCTGATGTTGTTGAAAATCTGCACCTAAGGACTAGTCTAGTTGAGGATCCCGTTATAGTTTCAAATCCAATTGGGGGCTCCGCTCATTTATCTATGATTTGTGTGGATTTGAGAATTTCTTTCTTAAGCGTAGAATTCACGTGTAATGCTTATGCTCTCGGATTTATGGGATACGGATTGATTCTAGGCATGGATTGGTTGTCCAATTATGGAGCCATTCTTGATTGTGAACAAAGGGTAGTGCGGCTCATGACTCGCCTTGGTAATACCCTTGATATTTCCTGTAACCCTAAGGGTCCCGTCATGTTGTGTTATCTAGAATCTCTTGACTCATCCATCGACAATTTGCAATCCGTAAGAGTGGTCCGAGAATATCCAAATGTCTTTGATGAGGTGAAGGGGTTACCCGCTAAACGCGAGATAGACTTCCGAATTTATCTTGTTGATAATGCCAAGCCAGTTTCATTGCACGTTAGGCACATGGCCCCGCGAGAAAGAAGAGAACTCAGTAAACAAGTTAAGGAGTTGCTGGAGAAAAATTTCATAAGGCGAAGCATTTCTGAATGGGGTGCTCCGGTGGTATTCTCTACTAAGGCGGATGGTTCGCTTCATCTATGCATAGATTATCGTGAGTTAAACAAGCTAACTAAGAAAAATAGGCACCCACTACCAAGAATCGATGATTTGTTTGACCAGCTTGTGGGAGCATCTGTTTTCTCTCAACTCGATCTAGCCACAGGATTCCATCAACTTAGAGTGGCTGAGGATAGCATTGACAAAACTGCGTTTAGGACTCCAGATAGGTTCTTCGAATGGCTTGTCATGCCGTTTGGGTTAACGAATGCACCCGCGTATTTTGTAGATTTGATGAGTCGGGTGTTTCGGGAGTTCCTTAACAAGTTTGTAGTGGTTTTCATAGACGATATTCTAATCTTCTAAAAGGATGAAGAAGAGCATGCTAGACATCTCAAGGAAGTCATGGATACGCTTAGAGTACACCAGTTGAAGGCTAAGTTCTCCAAATGCCATTTTTGGAGGAAGGAAGTTCGGTTTCTTGGACATGTAGTTTCTAAGCAAGGCATAGCCGTGGACCCCGCAAAGGTAGTTGCGGTGCAAGACTGGAAAATTCCTAAGAATGCAACGGAGGTGAGAAGCTTTCTCGGTTTGGCAGGCTACTATAGGAAGTTCATTAAGGACTTCGCTAAGATTTCAGCCCCTCTTACTAGGTTAACGAAGAAAAATCTAGCGTTTGCATGGGACATAGAATGTGAGATTGCTTTTCAGAGACTTAAGAGAGCCCTCACCACAGCTCCAGTTTTAGCATTACCCGATGGAGATAAGATGTTTATCGTGTACACAGATGCATGTGGCACGGGATTAGGCGCAGTCCTAATGCAAGAAGGGAAAAAGATATGCTATGGGGGTAGACAACTTAAAGTTCATGAGAAAAACTATCCCACACATGACTTGGAGTTGGCGGCTATCGTTTTTGCACTTAAATCTTGGTGCCATTATCTTCTTGGGGAGAGGTTCGAGCTGTATACCGACCACAAATCGCTTAAGTACCTCTTCTCACAGAAAGATTTGAATCTTAGACAACAGCGGTGGATGGAATTCTTGGCATCATATGACTTCAATATAGCTTATACCCCTGGCAAGGGTAACGTGGTGGCAGATGCGCTAAGTAGGAAAAGGTTGACTTTGAGCCCATTGTTTATTGAAAGCAAAAGTCTAGAGTTTATAGCAACCTTTGATTTTACACCTGTTGTTGAGTCATTAACTGTTACATTAGCATCTCTTGAGTTAAGACCTACACTTCTAGATCAAGTAGGGACTTCACAGAAGGAAGACCCACAGATAGTCGAAATCATGGACAAGCTGATTAGTGGTGAGACGTTATGTAACAACCCGTATTTTTGAATAACATGTTATAACATAAATGGAGGCAGAATTAAACTGTAAAATCTGAATCTAGGGAAACGGGCTATGCCATTGCGTTCGTCTCGGAAAAATACGTGAAATAGAGTCCGAGTTTTCGAAAATCGGAGTCCGTATGACCAAGATATGGCCTCGCGAAGTTTCACGAAAAATTCACAAATTAAAGTATACTTAATTAAGTGAAATGGGTTGCGCAGAGAAATATATATAATTGAAAATTAAATAAATAAATATGCAAAAATGTTCAAAACAGCAAACTGGGAGAGGGGAATAACCGAACCGGCCGATTTTTGAGGTCGACCCGAGCTCGCTGGGTGGACTAGGGGTTAATCCAGTGTGTTTGGCTGTCAACCCATGGGCCGATTCTATCAAATGCAGATTTTGCATTTGAATGGTTCTCATGGTTCAGCTTTAATCTAAAGGCCCTAGATGGTTCCTACACTTGACTTCTTCCCCAAGCATGCTTTGATGGCTTGGATTGAATCTAGGGTTAATCCTATGGCTAATACTATCATAATCCTCTATAAAAAGACCCCAAACCTAGCCTAAATCACCATTATTCAATCCTACAACTAAACTATGTCAAATTTGTTCCTCTCATGGCCTCCACTCTCATGCTAAAATTTCTAAGTTAATTTCTATGAGAGATTTTGAGTTCATACAAGTGTTTTCAAACTTGTATGAGTGTTCTTAGCTTGCATTCAAGTCAAGTTGCAACATTTCTATTTCAAAGCAAGGGTTTTTATTGAATTGGCTCAAGGGTTTTCATTTGGAGCTTGCATATTTGGGTATTTAGTGCTTGCATAAGGGCTTCGTCTCAATCTTTATAATAAATATTTATTTGTTTCTTCATAGCATTGTAAGCCCTTTTCTACTTTCTTTCTTTGAACTCTAAAGTTAAATGAATGATGCAAGTTTGGGGTTGATCATTATATGCAAGTTTGGTTGATCATTATATGCAAGTTTGGTAGATCATTATATGCAAGTTTGGTTGATCATTATATGCAAGTTTGGTTGATCATTATATGCAAGTTTGGGTGATCATTATATGCAAGTTTGGTTGACCATTATGCAAGTTATGTATGACACATGTTGCCATGTTATGCAATTTGGGTTGATCATGTTATCATGTTATGCGAGTTTGGGTTGATCATGTTATCATGTTATGCAAGTTTGGGTTGATCATGTTATCATGTTATGCACGCTTGGGTTGATCATCATGCACATGTTATCATGTTATGCATGTTAAACTTGAAGTTGTGAGCTTAAAGCTTCAAGCTTTATGTTAAAGGTTGCATTTTGGCAACATGAAAGTTATCATATCACTTATGATAACTTGCATGTGAGGCTAAATGCGAACTTCTAGCAACTTCTACATGTTATTTATCACCATGTATCACTCATATGCTAAGTTTGGTTTTATGCATGCTTTTGAAGCCTAATAATGCAATATGCAAGTATATGAACATATGTACATTTCATATGCCACCATGTTAAACTTGTGGCTTCAACACCTTTATGTCATGGTTATGCCAAGTTCCCTATTTTATCCTTTATGCGTTGTTGCGATTATGTAAACGATGGGATTACGTTGGGGTTGGGTAACATAATGACATGAACATGATTTTTGTAACATGATGTGATATGTTAACTTGTAATTATGTTTTGGAAACATAATGGACATGACACTTAGAAAATATGAGTGTGGCCAACTCGAGGTTGGGTTGAGTTTGTAGCATAAATCTACCCGGACCCGCCCGGCTTAACTAGTGGCTACAAACAATAGGACCCAATGTGAGAAGTTGGTCATGTTGTGCTCGAACCCGAGGTTAGACCTAGTTGTGGTGTAAAGCTACCCGGACCCGCCCGGCTTAACTAGTAACCACAACAAAGTCTAATGTGAGAGGTTAAAGCGCATTAAGTTAATTAATGCCTCCTGATTAGGGTTAAGTCATGGTCCACTTAATACTTAACCAATTTGGGCTTGATGGATTAATCGAGGTTAAGTCAGGAGCCTTGGGTACTCTTAACCGATTTAATCCACGTTTGGATCGGGTTAACCACATTTAACCCGTTAAGAAACCCTAGTTGCGTGGTCCTTTTCAGCAGTAACCTTCTAGGTAGTATCATAAGACCCTAGGACTAGGCTAGGGTGGGGCACGATTACTGGGCTGATTGTAAGAGACCAAAAGAGACGGCTGAATGATGCCCCGGTTGTTCAGGCGGACCATGGTCGTGCACATCAAGTCCGGAGTTGAACACAGGCAACGGTAGGTTTGGACTGTGCATCATGGTATGGTGTCAGAGGGTTACACCCTAGGGCCAGATACACCCTAGGGTGGACCCTGCACAGTCAACTACATTACATGATTAAACCGCATGACACCGACACTTGACGAGTTAGGCTTATAGGGAGCCGATCGACTAGACCGAGTAGTCGGACCTTGATTTAGGTCATCTCGGGCCAAGCTTGGGCCAAGCTTGGGCCAAGCTTGGGCCAAGGGATCAATTCTTGTTTTTACTTGACATGTTAGAATGCTAGTACACCCATGGTGGAAAACTTAACCTTGATTATGCGATGACACCTTTATCTATCTTGTTAGTTAATCATCATGCCAGTATGTTGTTATCCTTATGTTCATCTCAGCTTCTCATGCCAGTTAACTTTACTAGTTCATAGACAGATAGTAGTAGGGCTTACCAGTCTTTTTGACTGACCTGTTTTCTTTCGCCTCTTTTCTTCCGTTCCCCCCCTCAGGTCCTCAGGGTGGGAACATTGGAGCTTAGCTTGGATCTTTCTAGCTAGCTTTCTGGATTTGCTCATGTACGGTTTTGGACATTGAGCTAGCTATGGTTTATCACTTCACTTTGGGGATAGTACTTTATGTATTTCTGTTTTTCAGTTTATGCTTTTGTCTAGACTTTGTTTGTTGGAAAATAATGCTCAAGTACTTTGTTGTAATATGACTATGGTTTTGAAATGCTAGTTTAATCCGCTGCTTTATTTACTCTGTTTTTACTTATATGTTCTGTCTTGTGATATCTGCATGCATGTTTACCTCATTTAACGCCCCTCCAAAGCTAGTGTCCTTGCAAGAGTGGCACTGGCGGAGGTGGGGTGTTACATTTGGTATTAGAGCATAAGGTTTACAAGATTTGAGCAAAAGTGTTTTTGAAACTTACCTTTTGAAAAACTATCTTCAAAACCAATTAAGTATTTTCCAAGAAAAGTCTAGTTATTTTAAAAAGGCTATTCCCCAAAAGCCATAGCACTATCCTTCATTTCTTCGTTCTGAATCTATATTTTTCCTTTTTCAGTATGGCCGATCTTAACCTTCCCGAGGGAGTGACCATTCCCGGATGGTTCCGGAGATACTTGGAAGCTAGGGCCAACGATGTGGGCCCAGCAAATACCCCCAATATAACTGAGGTTCCTCCTCCTCCTCCTCAGAACCCGCAAGCAGATTTCGCTAAGATTTGCAAAGACTTTAAGGCGATGGGTGGCAAGAACTTTATTGGGACAGAGACTTTTGTGGAGGCAAGAAATTGGTTGAAAGAAACTGAAGATCTCTTCGCCATCTTTGATGTGCAAGATCATAGAAGGGTTCTATTGGCAGCATGGTTATTGAAAGAAGAAGCTGCTTATTGGTGGGTAGTCACCACCACTACTAGACCCATTGAGACTTGGGATGACTTTAGGAGAAGGTTTGGACTAAAGTTTCTATCATCGACAGAAGAGAACCTTCAGATGGAGAGGTTCCTATCTCTAAAACAAGGGGACATGACCGTTGGGGAATACGTGGATATGTTTAATCAACTTGCTCAGTTCGGCCTAGAATTGGTAAACACAGCTCAGAAGAAGGCCCTACACTTTGCTCTAGGATTGAATGAGCCATTGCGCGGTTTGGCCATGTCTCATATACCTCTGGGGGCGACCTTTGAGAGTTTGGTGAATATGGCCCTACTCCAAGAGGAAGATAAGAGTGACAAGAAGGAGGTCAAGGCAAATGAGTCCCTAGGCAAGAAGGAAGATTCCGGAAAAGGAGGCAAGAACAACAACAAGACAAGAAAGTGCCACTTCTATAGGATCACTGGACACATAGCCAAAGATTGTAGGAAGAAGAAGAGGAAGTTGGGCGAATGCTTTCATTGTGGAGAGACCGGACATTTCAGCAAGGAGTGCCCCAAGAGGCAAGGGAAAACTCAGCAAGCAGGACCCTCTGGAGGGCAATTGCAGGCTCTCCTCGCTCTTCCAGATTTTGATCGAGGTAGAGTTTTATAGAAATTCATGTTTACATTTCTGATTTTCCTATTCGCACCTTATTTGATTCTGGCGCATCGCATAGTTTTATCTCTTCTGACATTGTTGAAAGTTTGCACCTAAGTACTAGCCTAGTGGAGGATCCCGTTTGTGTTTCAAATCCAATTGGGGGTTCCGCCCATCTACCTGTGGTTTGTATGGATTTGAAAATCTCTATCTTGAGCACAGAATTCATGTGTAATGTTTAGGTTCTCGGGGTCACGGGATATGGGTTGGTCTTGGGCATGGATTGGTTGTCCAGTTATGGAGCCATCCTCGATTGTGAGCATAGGGTGGTGAGGCTCATGACTCGCCTCGGTAATACCCTAGAAATTTCTTGTAACCCTAGAGGTCCCGTCATGTTATGTTATCTTGAATCTCTCGACTCGTCCATCGATGATCTGCAATCTGTAAGGGTGGTCCGAGACAATCCCGATGTCTTTGAAGAAGTTAAGGGGTTACCCCCTAAACGAGAGATAGATTTCCGTATTTATCTAGTTGATAATGCCAAGCCAGTATCATTGCCAGTTAGGCACATGGCTCCACGTGAGAGAGGGGAGCTCAGTAAGCAAATCAAGGAGTTACTTGAGAAGAATTTTATTAGGCGAAGCATTTCTGAATGGGGTGCTCCGGTGGTATTCGCCACTAAGGCGGATGGTTCGCTTCGTCTATGTGTTGATTATCGAGAGTTGAACAAGCTGACAAAGAAGAATAGGCACCCTTTACCGAGGATTGATGATCTCTTTGACCAGTTGGTAGGTGCTTCTGTTTTCTCTCAGCTCGATCTAGCCACCGGATTCCATCAGCTTAGAGTAGCTAAGGATAGTATTGATAAGACTGCGTTTAGGACTCCAGATGGATTATTTGAATGGCTTGTCATGCCATTCGGTTTGACTAATGCACCCGCCTACTTCGTAGACTTGATGAGTAGGGTGTTCAGGGAGTTCCTTAACAAGGTTGTTGTTGTCTTCGTGGATGATATTCTGATCTTCTCAAAGGATGAGGAAGAGCATGCAAGGCATCTCAAGGAAGTGATGGATACGCTTAGAGCGCATCAGTGGAAAGCCAAGTTCTCCAAATGCCATTTCTGGAGAAAGGAAGTTCGGTTTCTTGGACATATAGTTTCTAAGCAAGGCATAGCGGTGGATCCCGCGAAAGTGGTTGTGGTTCAAGACTGGAAGACTCCGAGGAATGCAACCGAAGTGAGAAGCTTTCTCGGTCTGGCGGGCTACTATAGGAAGTTCATCAGGGACTTCGCTAAGATTTCGGCCCCTCTTACTAAGTTAACGAAGAAGAACTTAGTCTGTGCATGGGACTTGGAGTGTGAGCTTGCTTTTCAAAGGCTCAAGAGAGCCCTTACCACAGCTCCAGTTTGGCAACGTGGATTGGCACTATTTTCAAGAGATAGTTTCTGCGTGGAATACCGTATAATATGTAAATGAGATCCAAGATTCACTAATGAATCTTGGAAAGCTTGCACGAAACCATGAGCACGCAGTTATGTTTAAGCCAAGTATTTTAGGCAAAGAATAAGTGGAAGTGGAACGAGAGGCAACGGTGAAATGAGTTCTAACTCATAATTTGGGAACAAGAATTAAGAACTACGGAATTGCGAAGTTAAAAGACGGTCAGGGCACGATGGGATTAAGCACAAGAAAATGCGGCTTAGAAGATCGAAGACTAGATACGCGCATTTAATCTCTTTCTAAGAGTATATCCTTGATCCCTATTGTTCCGTAGAGCTTACTCGCATGCTATCTTTTAAGTATATCCTCTCGGTCCTATCCTCAATCTTAGATCTGTTGCAAACCCCCTAAGGAGTATGACTAGCCTATTTGTGATATATGGTTGGGGTGAAGAAGTTCGTCACCAAACTATTTGGGCTTTATGGGATATGGGTAATAATTGGTAGACTTACAAAGAGAGCCCATTTTATTCCGGTGAAAAGCAAGAGGATCGTATCACGGCTAGCATCTGTTTATCTTCAAAAGATAGTGCGGCTGCATGGAGTTCCTTCTAGCATAGTTAGCGATCGTGACCCAATTTTCACTAGCCAGTTCTGGAACAGTTTGCAAGAAGCAATGGGTACGCGATTGAATCTGAGTACAGCCTATCACCCCCAGACGGATGGCCAAACCGAAAGGGTGAATAGAGTGCTAGAAGATCTTTTGAGGTTTTGTGTTCTCGACTTCGGTGGTACTTGGGAAGAACACCTTCCTCTTGTAGAGTTTGCTTATAATAATAACTATCAAGCCAGCATAGGGATGGCACCATTTGAAGCTTCGTATGGAAGGTCGTGCAAGCCACCAACATGTTGGTGGGAGACAACAGATAGACTTATACTTGGGCCCGATATGATACGGGACACATCCGAGAAAGTTGAATTGGTGAGAAGAAGGATGAAAGCGGCCCAAGACAGACAGAAATCCTATGCAGACAAGCGAAGGACAGACTTGGAATTTAAAATTGGAGATATGGTCTTTGTGAAGATTTCTCCTTTGCGAAATATGGTTCGTTGACACCAAGGATCGTAGGACCCTTCCCTACTATAGAAAGAGTCAGGAAGATGGCCTATAAGGTGGAATTGCCGAGAAGCTGGCCGGAGTGCATAATGTCTTTCATGTCTCGCATCTCCGAAAGTGTTTGCACAGACCCGCCAAAGTGGTTGAACCAAGTATTCT
Organism: Allium sativum; assembly: GCA_030737875.1. NCBI lineage: Eukaryota > Viridiplantae > Streptophyta > Magnoliopsida > Asparagales > Amaryllidaceae > Allium > Allium sativum. The sequence goes on from CM060926.1 coordinate 616,468,657, forward strand.
TGAAGACATGGAGGTAGAGGATGAAGCAACCCTGAGACGAGCTCCGATTAGTATCATGGAAATGAAGACAAAGAAGCTAAGAAGCAAAGAAGTTAAGCTTGTTAAGGCGCAATGGAGTGAAACAGAGGGAGATGCAACTTGGGAAACCAAGGAGAAGAGGCGCGTGCTTTGTCCATTTCTCTTGGAGGATACATTTTCAATCTCTTTTCCTAGATTGGTATATCTTCCCTTTGCTATCCATGCTTATCTAGTTTATCTTGTTTCGTAAATCTTGTCATGAGAACCTTAGGTAGAAACCCTTGGTTGAAACATGTATTTGAAACATGTTATGTTTGATGTTTGCAAGTGGTTGCAAGTGTTTGCAAGTGGATACTCGTGGATGCATAATACACGTTAGGCACTAAGATCGGCTCACACACTTTCATACCGCATATGCATGAGTGTTTATGCTTATTCATGGATGAAAACTTGTTATGCTATCACGTGGATGTTGCATATGGATGAATGTTATGTGCACTCATGTAGAGATTATAAATTTTGTTAGGAATTTGCATACATATGGACTCATTTCACTAACATATTTTGCATTAAGGGGGTTTACTGAATCAGTAACCTCCTGATTTTCGCATTAGATAAGTACATATACACACACCTTTGCATATGATCATACAACATTCAGAACCTTTTAGGGACAATGATTGCTCGTGGATGATGTTTTGAGTAGATGGATGATGGATGGTAGGATACGTTCTTCCTAACTTGGAGATTTCGGGGACGAAATCCTTTAAGGAAGGGAGAATGTAACAACCCGTATTTTTGAATAACATGTTATAACATAAATGGAGGCAGAATTAAACTGTAAATTCTGAATCAAGGGAAACAGGCTGTGCCATTGCGTTCGTCTCGGAAAAATACGCGAAATAGAGTCCGAGTTTTCGAAAATCGGAGTCCGTATGACCAAGATATGGCCTCGCGAAGTTTCACGAAAAATTCACAAATTAAAGTATACTTAATTAAGTGAAATGGGTTGCGCAGAGCAATATATATATATATATATATATATTGATATATATATATATATATATAATTGAAAAATAAATAAATAAATATGCAAAAATGTTCAAAACAGCGAATTGGGAGAGGGGAATAACCGAACCGGCCGATTTTTGAGGTCGACCCGAGCTCGCTGGGTCGACTAGGGGTTAATCCAGGGTGTTTGGCTGTCAACCCGTGGGCCGATTCGCTCAAATGCAGATTTTGCATTTGAATGGTTCTCATGGTTCAGCTTTAATCTAAAGGCCCTAGATGGTTCCTACACTTGACTTCTTCCCCAAGACATGCTATGATGGCTTGGATTGAATCTAGGGTTAATCCTATGGCTAATACTATCCTAATCCTCTATAAAAAGACCCCAAACCTAGCCTAAATCACCATTATTCAATCCTACAACTAAACTATGTCAAATTTGTTCCTCTCATGGCCTCCACTCTCATACTAAAATTTCTAAGTTAATTTCTATGAGAGATTTTGAGTTCATACAAGTGTTTTCAAACTTGTATGAGTGTTCTTAGCTTGCATTCAAGTCAAGTTGCAACATTTCTATTTCAAAGCAAGGGTTTTTATTGAATTGGCTCAAGGGTTTTCATTTGGAGCTTGCATATTTGGGTTTTTAGTGCTTGCATAAGGGCTTCGTCTCAATCTTTATAATAAATATTTATTTTTGTCTTCATAGCATTGTAAGCCCTTTTCTACTTTCTTTCTTTGAACTCTAAAGTTAAATGAATGATGCAAGTTTGGGGTTGATCATTATATGCAAGTTTGGTTGATCATTATATGCAAGTTTGGTAGATCATTATACGCAAGTTTGGTTGATCATTATATGCAAGTTTGGGTGATCATTATATGCAAGTTTGGTTGATCATTATGCAAGTTATGTATGACACATGTTGCCATGTTATGCAAGTTTGGGTTGATCATGTTATCATGTTATGCGAGTTTGGGTTGATCATGTTATCATGTTATGCAAGTTTGGGTTGATCATGTTATCATGTTATGCACGATTGGGTTGATCATTATGCACATGTTATCATGTTATGCAAGTTAAACTTGAAGTTGTGAGCTTAAAGCTTCAAGCTTTATGTTAAAGGTTGCATTTTGGCAACATGAAAGTTATCATATCACTTATGATAACTTGCATGTGAGGCTAAATGCGAACTTGTAGCAACTTCTACATGTTATTTATCACCATGTATCACTCATATGCTAAGTTTGGTTTTATGCATGCTTTTAAAGCCTAATAATGCAATATGCAAGTATATGAACATATGTACATTTCATATGCCACCATGTTAAACTTGTGGCTTCAACACCTTTATGTCATGGTTATGCCAAGTTCCCTATTTTATCCTTTATGCGTTGTTGCGATTATGTAAACGATGGGATTACGTTGGGGTTGGGTAGCATAATGACATGAACATGATTTTTGTAACATGACGTGATATGTTAACTTGTAATTATGTTTTGGAAACATAATGGACATGACACTTAGAAAATATGAGTGTGGCCAACTCGAGGTTGGGTTGAGTTTGTAGCATAAATCTACCCGGACCCGCCCGGCTTAACTAGTGGCTACAAACAATAGGACCCAATGTGAGAAGTTGGTCATGTTGTGCTCGAACCCGAGGTTAGACCTAGTTGTGGTGTAAAGCTACCCGGACCTGCCCGGCTTAACTAGTAACCACAAAAAAGTCTAATGTGAGAGGTTAAAGCGCATTAAGTTAATTAATGCCTCCTGATTAGGGTTAAGTCATGGTCCACTTAATACTTAACCAATTCGGGCTTGATGGATTAATCGAGGTTAAGTCAGGAGCCTTGGGTACTCTTAACCGATTTAATCCACGTTTGGATCGGGTTAACCACATTTAACCCATTAAGAAACCCTAGTTGCGTGGTCCTTTTCAGCAGTAACCTTCTAGGTAGTATCATAAGACCCTAGGACTAGGCTAGAGTGGGGCAGGATTACTGGGCTGATTGTAAGAGACCAAAAGAGACGGCTGAATGATGCCCCGGTTGTTAAGGCAGACCATGGTCGTGCACATCAAGTCCAGAGTTGAACACGAGCAACGGTAGGTTTGGACTGTGCATCATGGTATGGTGTCAGAGGGTTACACCGTAAGGCCAGATACACCCTAGGGTGGACCCTGCACAGTCAACTACATTACATGATTAAGCCGCATGACACCGACACTTGATGAGTTAGGCTTATAGGGAGCCGATCGACTAGACCGAGTAGTTGGACCTTGATTTAGGTCATCTCGGGCCAAGCTTGGGCCAAGGGATCAATTCTTGTTTTTACTTGACATGTTAGAATGCTAGTACACCCGTGGTGCAAAACTTAACCTTGATTATGCGATGACACCTTTATCTATCTTGTTAGTTAATCATCATGCCAGTATATTGTTATCCTTATGTTCATCTCAGCTTCTCATGCCAGTTAACTTTACTAGTTCATAGACAGATAGTAGTAGGGCTTACCAGTCTTTTTGACTGACCTGTTTTCTTTCGCCTCTTTTCTTCCGTTTCCCCCCCTCAGGTCCTCAGGGTGGGAACATTGGAGCTTAGCTTGGATCTTTCTAGCTTGCTTTCTGGATTTGCTCATGTACGGTTTTGGACATTGAGCTAGCTATGGTTTATCACTTCACTTTGGGGATAGTACTTTATGTATTTCAGTTTTTCAGTATATGCTTTTGTCTAGACTTTGTTTGTTGGAAAATAATGCTCAAGTACTTTGATGTAATATGACTATGGTTTTGAAATGCTAGTTTAATCCGCTGCTTTATTTACTCTGTTTTTACTTATATGTTCTGTCTTGTGATATCTGCATGCATGTTTACCTCGTTTAACGCCCCTCCAAAGCTAGTGTCCTTGCAAGAGTGGCACTAGCGAAGGTGGGGTGTTACACGTCAAGTCACCTCGGTAGGTATGCCATAGATGACAAGGGATGGCTAAGGCGTGGTGGAAGGCTATGTGTCCCACAAGTGGGAGACTTAGTAAGAAAAGTTCTTGAAGAGGCACATCACTCGAAGATGACTATACATCCCGGAGGGGATAAGATGTACAGAGATATGAAACGCATTTTCTTTTAGGCTGGAATGAAAAAGGACGTGGCAGAGTTCGTTTCAATGTGTATGGTGTGCCGACAAGTAAAGTCAAGTCAAAGAAGCCCGGTGGGCTATTACATCCTTTGGAGGTTCCGCAATGGAAATGGGAGAGTATCTCAATGGATTTCGTGGATGGACTGCCAAGGTCGAGGAAGGGAAATACTAGCATATGGGTCATAGTTGATAGACTCACGAAAAGTGCTCACTTCATTCTGGTAAAAAGCAAGAGTACCGCATCATGGCTAGTGTCTATTTACCTTCGAGAGGTAGTACGGTTGCACGGGGTTCCTTCTAGTATAGTTAGTGATCATGACCCGATTTTCACTAGCCAGTTTTGGAATAGTCTGCAAGAAGCAATGGGTACACGACTGAGCTTAAGCACGGCCTATCACCCGCAGACGGATGGACAAACCAAAAGGGTAAATAGGGTACTAGAGGATCTTTTGAGACTATGCATTCTTGAATTTGTTGGTACTTGGGAAGACCATCTTCCTCTCATGGAGTTTGCATATAATAATAGTTACCAAGCTATCATTCGGAATGGCACCGTTCGAAGCCCTGTATGGAAGACCGTGCAAGTCACCAACTTGTTGGTGGGAGACGACAGACAGACTTATACTTGGGCCCAACATGATAAGGGACACTTCTGAGAAGGTTGAGTTGATACGAAGACGGATGAAAACGGCCCAAGATAGACAGAAATCTTATGCGGACAAGAGAAGGACAGACCTAGAGTTCGAAGTCGGAGACATGGTCTTTATAAAAGTTTCTCCTTTACGCAATGTAGTTCGTTTTGGAGTGGTTGAGAAGCTAGTACCAAGGTTCGTAGGACCGTTCCCTATCACTGAGAGGGTTGGGCGGATGGCCTATAAGGTAGAATTACCCAAGAGGCTGGCCGGAGTACACAGTGTCTTTCATGTCTCGCATCTCCGAAAGTGCTTACATGAGTCGGCCGAAGTGGTTGAGCCAAGCATCCTTGAAGGCATAGAAGTGGAAAAAGAAGCAACATTGAGGCGAGTTCCGATTCGTATCTTAGGAACGAAGATCAAGAAGCTAAGGAATCGAGAAGTCAAGCTAGTGAAAGTTCAGTGGAGTGAAGCCCAAGAAGACGCAACTTGGGAAACCGAAGAGAAGATACGCGCGCTTTGCCCATTTCTTTTTGAGGGTACATTCTCGATCTCTTTTTCCTATAAACTTGAAAACATTTTCGTATCATGCTTTTACTACCTACGTTTGTCTTGTTATCTTCTCGATCTTATCTTGAGAACCTTAGGTAGAACCATATGGATGTAAACATGTGATTGAAACATGTTATGGTTGATGTTTGCAAATGGTTGCAAGTGTTTGCAAGTGATTGCTAGTGGATGCATGACACACATTAGGCACTAGATCGGCTCAGTCACATTTTCATGTTGCATACGCATGAGTGCTTATACTTGTACGTGGATGGAACTTGTTATGCTATCACTTGGATGTTGCATATGAATGAATGTTTGTGAACTCATGTAGAGATTATAAAGTATGTTAGGAATTTTTGCATACATGTTGGATTCATTACACTAACATATTTTGCATTAAGGAGGTCTACTGAATCAGTAACCGCCTGATTTTTGCATTAGATAAGTACATATACACACACTTTCTGCATATGTTCATACAACACTAGAAATCTTTTAAGGACAATGTTTGACTGTGGATGATGCTTTGAGTAGATGGATGATTGGATGGTAGGATGTATTCTTTCTAACTTAGAGATTTCGGGGACGAAATCCTTTAAGGAGGGAAGAATGTAACAACCCGTATTTTAATAACGTGTAATAACCATAAATCAAGGCTGAATTAATTTTTAAAATAAGAATCAAGGGAAACGGGTTACGCCATTACGTTCATCCCAAAATTCTGCTTGGAAACGAGTCCGAGTTTTCGAAAATCGGAGTCCGTATGAATAAGTTATGACCCTTCGAAGTTTTCAGAAATTTTCAAGTTCAAAACAGCTCAGAATTCAAATTCAAATTTCGAATTCAAACCCCCGAACGGACTGGGCGGGAAATTTCCCGCCCAGGACCAGGTCGACCTGGGGTCGACTATAGAGTCGACTTGCCCAGGACCAGGTCGACCATAGAGTCGACCTGGGGGTCGACCTGGTGACATAACCCATTTTTGAGTCTGGGTTCGTTTTGATGTTTCTGGCCTCGTTTCTGTCTACATTCGTTGACCTGGCCCTATATAAACAGCCCCTAACACTAGTCTCTCTACACAAAATTCTTTCTGACCTTATGCTGCTCTAATTCTGGTTGAAAAGTTAGAGAAAAGGGACTACTTCTTCTACGTCGAAACTACGTTAAGAGAATTGCTGATTTGGGTATTTCTTTTAGGACTCGACTAAGCATATGAAGGCTCACATCGACTTTCTTTTTCTAATTCTCGAACCACGATCTGTAAGCCCTAGTTACTTTTAGATTTAAACTGTAAACGTAATATGAACATGTTGTAAATTGAAATTGGACCTGTGTATGATGACTGTTTCACATCCATCCTTATTCATCTTGGATCTTGACTTTTGTTATATTTCTATGACATTGATTTGGGGCCTATTCATGTTGTAAATCAAAAAGAAAAACCCTTCATATTATCATGCCTGAAATGTTGAATCTTTTATTAGTCACAAGTTTAGGACTATCACCTTATGTCAACCGTTACCATAACTATCACCTTATGTCAACTATTATCATGACTAGTACCTTATTTTGCTAGATTTGGAATCTTAATGTTTGAGGCCGATATTCCATATGCCAGTAATGTCGTAATCATTTATCTCAAGTTATACCATGCTATGCTAGTAATCACTTTTGCCACCTTGCACCCATCCCTTTTTATGTTATTCCCTAATTAGATTTATTTGTATCGATTCGAGTTTACGTTCGATGGGAACACGATTTGGGTAGATTAGGTAAAACATGAATTGGCTTTGAACATGAACATTGTTATAACTTGAACCTGGATATGGACATGAACTTGACACGATTTGACATGAAACATGACATGAATTTAGACTCGAAACTTGAATCTGGACATGACACTTAGAATGAATTTGAACCCAACTCGAGTTTGGGTTGAGTTTGCAGTGTAAATCTACCCGGAACCGCCCGACAAATCCAGTGAATGCAAACAATAGGATCCAATGTGGGTAGTTGACGTAAAACCCGAGGTTAGACTATGTTGTGGTGTAAATCTGCCCGTAACCGCCTGGCAAATCCAGTGACCACAATAATTAGTCTAATGTGAGAGGTTGGTGTGCATTAATGAATTAATGCCACATGATAGGGTTAAGTCATGAACCACTTGAATATACTTAACCAATCTGACACGATGATTTGATAGGGTTAAGTCATGAACCGCTAGAAAACACTTAACCAACTTGATACATGATTTGGATAGGGTTAAGTCACGAATTTGAATGACAACACATAACCCATTAGAAAACATAGTTACGCGGTCCTTTTCAGTAGTAACCCACTTAGATGTATCACGATACCCTGGGACTAAGCAGGGTGGGGCACGATTACCGGGTTGATTGTAAGCGACCAGAACGACGACTGGGTAGGTGCGCCATTGTAGGTTCAGGCGGACTATGGTCGAGCACGTAGTCCGGAGTTGAAAAAGCAGGTATTGGGCACCCATAGGTTTACACTGTGCGTGCTTGATTCGTGTCGGTGGTTGGCACCCTAGGGCTTGATACACCCTAGGGTGGACCTAGCACATGTGACTACATTTTTTGATTGGGCCATATGACACAAACACTTGACGAGCTAGAACTTGTAGGGAGTCGATCGATTAGTAGATCGTACCGTGGGACCCCGTAATGGGTCACTTCATGACATTAAGCCTAGGGATCATTTCATGATTAATACTTGACATGGGTTAGAACACTAGTACAGTTGGTGCAGCGAACCTTGAACATGCGATGCTATATTTGAGTTACCTCGTTATCTTAGTTTATCATGCCAGACTTATCATCATCCTTATGTTTATTTTCAGTTTATACCTGTCTTGTTACCTTTACTAGTTTTTACACTGAAAGTCACTAGGACTTACCAGTCTTTATGACTGACCCTTTTTCTTTCGTCTCTTTTTCTTTCGTCCCCCCCAGGTTCTCAAGGAGGAACCACTAGCTCCTAGCTTGGATTTAGCTTGCTTTCTATCAGCTCATGTACGGTTTAGTCTTGAGCTATGCTATGGCTGCACTTCTGCTATGTTTGGGGAATAATTTACTTTTGTTATCTTAAGTTTATGCTTCTTTATCTAGAACTTGATGTAATGGAATAATTTGTACCTTGGATATATGAGGTTTTGACTCTTTTCTTGAAAGTAATAAAAATTGGGTTTTTAATTTCTACCGCTCCTTTATTTATGTTTTGCCTTGTGATATCTTTGTGTATGTTTACCTAGATAATACTCCACTAAACCTAGTGCATTCCCTTTGTGAGTGACCCTAGCGGATGTGGGGTGTTACACCCTTGGTTCTTATAACGCAGACCTTAACCTCTGTGAGCCCAGGCGGATCATCTGCAGCCTCACAGAGGGATACCAAGAGTACCCTCACGTCCCCTCGAAGCCGCGTGCTTTGTACCCCAGTTCGTTGGAGCCTTCTTTAAGATCAGATGGATGTTCGCTCTTTCTCGTATTCTGCTAAGGTTTACTACTTAGTTCCCTTAACTAAGGTTTACTACTTAGTTTCCTGAACCATCGTTTTCTTAACTAAGGTTTACAACTTAGTCCTCTTTAACTAAGGTTTACTATTTAGTTCTTGTTCTCGTCAAGTTGGATTGGTTAAGTGTCATTAGTCAATTCAAGTTAACTTAACCCATTCATTTGTCATGTTAAGCTGGTTAAGTGTTATCAGTAGTTCATGTTGACTTAACCCTACCACAAATCAAGTTATATTGGTTAGTATTTCTTATTACTTAACCCCACCCCTTCATCTTGTATTAGTTAAGTGTTCCCTTTAACTTAACCCTGCCCATCTGTTTAGCTAACATGTTATAACGGTTAAGTGTTCTCTTAGTTAACTTAACCCTAACATCTGTTTAATTCACATGTTATAATGGTTAAGTATTGTCCCTTCATGTTTTTAACTTAACCTTGTTCGTTTGTCACACTATGATGGCTAAGTGTTCTAAGTTTACTTAACTCCACCTTCTAGTCAAGTTAACATGTTAAATTGGCTAAGTGTATTTTACTTAACCCCACCTTCTAGTCTAGTTAACATGTTATAATGGTTATTTAACCCCTACCAGTCTTGTCTTGTTAACATGTTAAGTTGGTTAAGTGTTCCTATGGACTTAACCCTCCCATTCTAGCTTAACTGTTTCTTAGCTTTAAATTATTCATTTAAAGCTCCAACCACTCACATTAGACAGATATTGTTGTGGTTACTGGATGTGCTGGTCGGTTCCGGGCAGGTTTACACCACAACTCAGTCTAACCTCTGGTCTTTCTGGGCTTGATGCACTAACCACCCACATTAGACACGTATTGTTACGGTTGCTGGATTTGCCGGGGGGTTCCGGGCAGTCTTATACCATAACTCAATCTAACCTCGGGTTAGGCATATTCGTCTTTCCTATAGTTACATATTTATCGTTCTAGAGTTACATATTTATCCACTTTGTCTATATGTAAATTGCTAAAAACTCTTTTAAACAAATTTGGCATATATCACATTCATTTGTCATGCCCACTAACATACCTGTATTCTAGGCCCAAATCTTGATTTACCTAACATTTAACCCAACTTGCAGTTTATGCCAAATTAGACCAGTTCATGTTAAAACTAGATTCAATATTCTAGTTTACAGTTTATGCCCAAAACTTGGCTTACATGCCAATTATAGACTTTGCGGCCAATTAACAATTTACCATTATACGCCCAAGTCTAATATGCATGTAATATTTACTATTATAGCCAATTCAGATTTATGCCAACATATTTGTTATGCAAAATTATATAAATTAAGCTACACCCAAATTCCCCCCGCTGTAGTCGTACGTATAACATGATTTCATGAGTTTCTAGGTACTCATGAAATGAAACTAACAAAAGGAACAGGTGATAAGCACGAGAATTGACATAAGAGAATAGGCATGAAAAAGAGAACCAAAATACACATATACAAAGATAATGGATCCAGTGGGTTTGGTGTACATAATAGCGAACCGGAATAAACTAAGCAAATTACACCCTAAGTATGAGATCCAACATAATCATAGGTGATTTGATCCAACATAATGCCAGTCCGGTATACAATCATGATTTGTAACTATAATGTTATGGGCATAAGCAACTAACCATAATAGTCATAGGCAATTAACCACAATAGTCCTAGGCAATTAACCACAAAATAGTCCTAGGCAATTAAACACAATAGTCATTGTCATGGTCTCATAGTTATGAATCTTAGTCATAGGCAATAGTCTTATGTTCATGGTCATAGGCATAGTCTTATGTTCATAGTCATAGGCAATAGTCTTATGTTCATAGTCATAGGCAATAGTTTCATAGGCCACAGTTTCATAGTCATAGTCTTAGGCAAAAAGTCCCATAATCATAGTCATTAACAATTAGCCACAATAAGTTCTAGGCCATAATCGAGAATCAGATCCAAAGGCATATACAAGCACCGATTCAAACGAAAGGATTAGGCATATTCTCATATCCATTTAATTACATGTCACAAATAGATCTAGGCGTTCAAATCTAAAAAGTAACTGACTTACATTGATTGGTTTTAGAAAAGGATAAAAACGCTGAGGTGATTTGCTATGATTCGCGCGACGTTGCTCGAAGCCTTTGAATTAGCCTTTTCTTCCCTTCTTGAAGCATTAACTTTATTTGAATCTCCAATTTGCGAATCTCACGTTGCCTGAAGAAGAAGGTAGAAGGACTCTCTTAATTTGATTAATCTTGTTCTAATTGAATCATGTAGTCTTTGGAGAAGAAGAAGTCATCTTGTTTATTAAGAATTTGTGCAGCATAAGGATAGAGAAGAATGGTGTGAGGAGTAGTGGAGATTAGGGGAGGTTTATATAGGTTTAGGATTACGAATTTATTAAGAAAACACGTCTAAATACATCAGAATGCATCAGGTTCAAAAACTGGAATTCGGCACCAGGCCGACCCCCAGGTCGACACTATGGTCGACCTGGTCCCTAGGAGGTCGACACTATGGTCGATCCCCAGGTTGACCTAGTCCTTGGAGGGAAATTTCCCGCCCAGCCTGTTCTGGGTTTTGAATTCGAATTTTGAGTTGTTTTTCTATTCTGAAAAACCTTGAAACTTCGGAGGGTCATATCTCCCTCATACGGACTCCGTTTCTCGAAAACGCGGACTCGTTTCCAAGAAGAATTTCGAGACGAACACAATGGCGCAACCCGTTTCCCTTCATTATTATTTTAAAATTTAACTATACTTTAATTTGTGAAACTTAATGTTATAGAATTACGGGGTGTTACAGTTGGAAGGAAGGAAGACGAGAAAGAGGAACGTAATTTAGGTTTAGGTGGAAAAAATTGGAATAAAGGGAGGGAAATGAAATGTAAGGAGCGGCAAGTGAAACAAAACGAGTGGCGATATTCAATTTTTTTTACATAAACGTAACCAAACTCTAAAGGATAAAAATGAAAGGAACACTAGTCGCATTATCCTCTCAAACGCTACCAATAACAGTAACCATATGTTGGTTTTCTTGTAGTGATATAGCCTTACCGTATTAATAATACTGCCTAACCAGTATCCAAGGCTATCATGTCTCTGCCACAAATCTAACCTGCGAGTATGTTATGAGGAGGGGGTCAGAACGCAAGTTCTGGTGACCGAATTTAAACTATACACTTTGGATAATCCTACATATAATGTTCAATCATATTTTCTTATTTATTAGGTTACTTGGGTTAACAGCACTCAAGGCTTACACACACGTTGTACTCATTTACTTCCCAGTGGATTAACCTAATACATTATATATGTAGCCACCTCCAATATCGAGGTACACCCCATGGTACCCCACTCGCACGGTCTCCACCGTAATGCCACCGAAATGCTCGTAGTCCCTCATCCTACGCCGGAGTGACACACATATCTCTATATAACAATGTTACGATCATATTATATCTACTGTCACTGCGCTACGTGAGCGTACGGACTGCCACCCTCGATCGAATTAGATCTCATACGGGAGTAATGCCCTCAAGTCTACGGTACACCACCCAGAGTAGATATGCATGTATCTAAACTGTCCCTCGTACATACTGTTAATTGTAGATCGATGCCTCAATCGCACATCCTCTAATGTGCACCGAGTTCCATGGCAGGGGGATACTAGAAACATGGAACCCGGTCGGGAGCTTTTCCATATATGTATAGGCCCGTTTTTAAAGAATCTCTATATACAGATATACCTAGGGTCTATTTTCGCGGTGGATGTGGCCCCACCTCGGTCCCTCCCTCAACTAGTAAAGACTACAAGAGCTAAGTGACTGCCCCTACGCAAACAATCTAAACATCCATATGGCGTCTCCCCTCAACCCCTTTCCCCGATAGTGAAGGGTGAAATAGTATCTTGGGTTTAGCTCTAGTCTTTCCGCATCCCACTGGATGCCAATGACGGGAACCCGATGGTCCACTATCCTTGTTGGTCGTGACCCTCTACCTCCTTGTGAGGCAACCGCCGAACCACCCTGGTGTCACCGCGTCACAACATTCTACTACTTAGCTACATATGCAGTCAAGGCCCACCCACCTAGTAGTTACGCGCAGACCCTACCTCTGCGAGCACAGCCTAAGACTTCTGTCACTGCACAGAAGACTACTAGGAGCACCTTACGAACCTCAGGAAGTCGCGTGCTTCCTCTTCCAGTCCTTTGGAGCCGTCAGAACAATTAAATGAATGTGCGCTCCCTCGTGCCTTATAACACCTCGATGATCTACCCCGTTGGGTTATTCACCCTCAATCGTACGGACTGGTCTAAGCGCCTTACTTTAGCATATTGTTAGACCCTATGCCTAAACATTCTTTTACGCGCTTGTCTCATCTCATCAGGTTTCCAGTTAACTTGGTTATTCCAATTCATATTGAATTCTTATTAAATTACCAAGTTTCTCTTTCTTATTAATTTCATTCATACAACTTAATCCATTTGAGTTTATTTATAAGCCCGCAACATGTTATGCTCTAGATTGTGGCCCAAGGTCTGTAATCCATAACCCCTTTTTATCTTCTTGTTGATTTCATTATTACAATAAAATGTTTTACTTAGTATGTAATTATGTATATTCAATTCACATGTTTTCTAATTAACATGTCACTTACCATTTATGATGAAATACAACTTATTTCATTTCATAAGTTTTCCTCATTCTTTCTCATTTAATCATAATTCCATTTTACATTGTCAATACAACTTATTGTTGTTTACTTATTAACATAGTTCTATTAACAAAGGCCCATTAATAAGTTTCTCTACCCATTTATTATAACCTATGTTATCATTTCCTCTTGTCCCTAGGACAAGTCTAAACATGTTATCCTTATCAATGGGTTTTAGACTTCCAAGTTTACAGTTTACTTGATTTATAATTAAGTACAACTTCTTATATTTCATATATTTTCCCCCTTTTCTTAACTGGTTTCCAGTTCTCCCCTTTTATGATTACATAATTTACAATTAAATGTCCCTTATCTCATTACACCGGCAATTAACTTATTAGTTTATTATAACCTAATTTATAATCCCCCACTTGTCCCTAGGACAAGTCTACCTATTATACAACATTTTCATTAATGTTATTTATTTATAATAGGTGATTATCATTTCTACAAGTTATGCTTACCCTAAAGGTGTCTTTAATTACATAACTTCATTATTTCTACCAGTTATGTATACCACTAGGTGTCTTTAATTACATAACCTTATTGGGCTAAGGTTGCGGGCCGGTATGTAAATATTACCCATACCCTCAGATTTGCTTAGCCCGTCCACTGTCCAACCAATTTTACTTAACCCTAACTGTAGTTCATATTCGTACAATCCCTATGGGTTAGATTAGGTTAAATAGTCCAATTCATTACCATGTCCATTTATGGTTTATAATGGACTAGATCTCCCACATTAGGCCTACAACTTGTGGATGCTGGATATGCCAGTCGTGCAACAACCCACTAAATTGGAACCAATTTAAAAAATTTATTTTGGTAATTTTAATGAATTTTGAATATTTAAAATTATTTACTTTAAATAATAATGACAAGAAATTTATTTTTAATAGAATTAGAACGTATAAATTAATTTAGATCAAAGTTAGAATATAAATATTTATTTTAAATATATAAGGAGTTTAAAATGGCGTGGTAGTTTGAAAATTCAATCTCAAATTTCAAATGAATGTATAGGACTCAAAATAAACCGGGTTTTAGTAAAACCAGAAATATTTGAATCTGTTTGAAAATATATTTCCAACGAATGTGAAAAATCCAGATTTCATAACGGGAATAAAAAGTTATGTCCAGTTGAAAATTCAAAATAGTCGCTAAGGAATTTACTATAAACATGACAATTAAAAATAGCGATTTTGCAAACGACCTTCATTTTTGACGAGACTACTTTTGTTGGATCCGGAATGTTAAATTAATGTTGGATCTAATTTTCATAATTTTTGGAATTAAAATGTAAGCGTGGTGAATTTAAACGTGTTTGGTCAATTCAGTTTGAATTTTATCGACTGGAAAATGACCGTTTTTCAAACGGTCTCCAAATTCAACGAAATTAGTTTTTTTAGGATTGTATCATCAAAACATAGCTAGATTTATTTTTCTGGAATTTTTGGAGTTAGTATGTGGCCCTGGTAAATTAAAATGTACATTTAAATTGAATATGTATTAATTTATATTTTAATTTCGATGAAAACTGGTCGTAACAGTCGAATTGGCTTATGAAACATATCCCATTATGTTCGGAATGGGGGTATTTAGCTAGGGATGACAATCGTTTGGTTTGATTTGGAGTTCGTATGAACAAAGAGGTATTTTTGGAATTAAAGGAAATTAAATTAAATAAATTATATTTATAGGCCAATCATATTTTTCCCTAAACCCTAATTTATTTATCAGCCGCTGCCCCTCTTTGTTTGAAACCGACGATTACAATCGCCCGAGACCATCTTCCTCCCGATCTCCAAATCCATCCAACCATTCTTGAAACCCCCAATTGGAAATTGAAGAGCTCGGAGGGGGGAGATAATCAACGGTCATGATCATTGACGGTGGCCTGAGCTTATCGAAATTTGTGCCCAAAGGGCCGCCGCATCTGTCCAGATTCCGCCGTCGTGGCCTATTCGAGTTCGTTGTGGTATAGCGAGGTGGGTGGCGATGCGAAGGGGATTTGACTGGGGACCAGCGATCAACCCCAGTGGCGGCGGCGACTATGTATTGAGGTCGACGATGTGGACGTGAATCATCCAGGATTTTAATTGGGAATGGTAACATTTTAAATAAACATTGTTGAAAGCTAAATAATTTAATTAATTATCATTTAATTATCCAATGTTTTAAAAACCAATATCTTTTTCATACGAGGTCCAAATCATGTGAAACCAGATCCGTTGCGATCGTGGGAGCAAGAGCTTCACAATAAGACTAACCGAGTCCAATTTGGAGCACGTTAGAATTTTGGTCAAACTCAAACCTGAACCATTCAGAAATTCAGAATTAAAACAGATGGAGTGGAAATCAAATGTGAGAACTCCTTCTCACTAATTATTTTACAGTTAAATTTATACTAGGTTGCAGACGGGGCTTAGTAGCTCCTAATACCGCCATCCACAAACCATGGACGACTTGTTTGATTGTATTGTGTTGTGGAAATGGATTGTATTGTGATTGTTGATTGTATTATGTATGGAATAAAATATTTGAACAATAAAAATATCATTTTTATTGAATGAATATAATATATAAAATATTCATATATGGGATATAATATTTGAACAATAAAAATATCATTTTTATTGAATGAATATAATATATAAAATATTCATGTGTGGAATAAAATATTTGAACAATAAAAATATTATTTTTATTGAATGAATAAAATATATAAAATATTAATGTATGGAATAAAATATATGAACCATATAAAATGGTCATGTGATGGAAATAAATATTCAATTACGAATCGGACGATTTATTTATGTACACCCATTTATCTGATACTGATTGGGATGATATATTTTACACATCGCCCAACTCCACAAATAAAATCTGTGTTTGTTGATTGAAACCCCACACGGGTATTGGGATGATATTTGACGTACACTAATCCCAATTGTTTAGTTGTATGTCAATAGATTGGTTGATAGACTATTGTAAGCGTTAATTATTTATATTTAATGCTTATGCAGTTGTGTAGTGCACTCTGGCTGATGGTTGATTGTTTATCATTGTTGATATATACATGTGTTGTATGAAATCCATATAAATAAAATTATATGGTAATTGATTGGGTTTGATTCCAATTCAGAAATAAGGAATATTTTAAAATAATGAATATTTTAAAATAATGAATATTTTAAAATAATATTCAGAAAAGAATCAGAATATGATTTTGATGTTCGATTTTGGATATACACGAAAATATTGAAATTTATGAAGCCCTGTTGATTAGAGTAACGCCATTTTGATGTGAAAGATATTTATATCGATTTTATTTATTTTTATAATGATTATCGAAAAGGAAGTGATTTCATAATCTGATATTTTGAAAATATTATCATTTATACATTAATGATATAGAATATTCAATTTTGATTTAAAATTGAAAATGAAGTTGGAATCGTTAAAACGAATTTAAAACAATTTATAAAATTTGTTTTAAATGGAAATTGATGAAATATATATAATACATATATTATATATATTTAATGGCCTGAATAGAATGCGCCTCGCCGCGGCAGTTCACGAATTTCGACCATTGACTTCGAATTGACATTATGGAAGATCCGACCGTCGGATTCTCCTAAAACCAGAACCGTTGGGTTCATATTGAACAACGAATATAAGAGATTTAGAATCTAACGGTTGGATTTGGAATTATGTCCAAATCAAATTTGGAAAAGGTCATTGTAAGCGCAGTTCGGTGGCCATTATTGGAAACCAAATGTACGGGCCTTGATAAATTTATTAATAATTTGTGGAAAATCATAATAAATGATTTTGAAAGAATTAGGATGAAAAATTCCATATTTGAAAAGATAAAATATATTTTTATCGAAATGGACTAATTATTAACTAGAATTATAATCCAATTATTTTTAAATAAATAAATTGGATCTGTAAATGGTTTTAATATAACCAGAAATTTACAATATAAGAATTGGAATGGATTTGAATCGAAATCATCATCGCAATATTTCGATATTGGATTCCGTGATTATAAGGATATTGTGGAGGAATTTGGAAGATAAATATTTTGTAATTCCCAATACAATATTTGTTGATTTCAGAATTTGATATTGAATATAAGCCGATATAATTTCAATTCAGAGCCTTGTATTTGATATCAAATTGGATTTTGGGTTTGTGGTGAATGGTGTCTTTATTAACACCGCTCTTAAACCTAGTTGAGAAAAGGTTAAATCTTTTTATTTAGGTTTAACGAAGTTTGCCAATTAATTAATATTCAATTGGAATAGAATTGAAATTGGATTTTTAGGTTTATCGTGAACGGTGTTTTAAATAAAACTTGTTCCTTAACCCGATTAACAATGGAATTGGATTTCTGGTTTGTCGCGAATGGTGTCTTAAATAACAATGTTCTTAAACCCTGTGTGAAAAGAATAAATCTTTTAATTAAGATTTGAAGAAAATTACCAATTAATTAACATTTAATTGGAATTGAAATGGAATGTGAATTAGGTTTATTGTGAACTATGTTTTTAACGACACTCATTCTTTAATCCGATTTGTAGTGAAATGTGATTTGAAATTTATAAATCTTTTAATTAAGATTTAAGGGAAATTTTCCAAGGAAAAGTTTCCAATTTAATAAATAAATTGGAATGGAATGGAATTCGATTTGGTAATAATTGAAGTGAACTTCTTCGGAGGAAGACTGTTACTATATATGCAATTTAAAAGGCTTTGCCATTATTCCATTTATAATATCGGTTGGATATGGAAGTTTATATCGATTATATATGTTGATCTGTTTTCCATGAAGATTCCTTTATTAATGGAATGTGATTTTGGATTTATCGTGAGCTGTGTTTTAAATGACATTAGTTCTTTAACTAAGTTAAAGAAAATATTAATTTCATAACTTTGAATAATCATTAAGTAATAATTTTTGAGATGAAAACTAAGTAGAGTTTTAATGGATCTTTAATTAGATTGAAAGAAGAATCTGACAAATAAAATTATCAAATTCAAGAAATGATCGAGAATGGAGTATCACCAGTTTTGCTCCAAGCAATAGTTAAATCTTTAATTAGATTTGAACGTTAAATGGTAAATAATTTTACCGATAACACCGTGGTGTTTGATATGGAGTATTACCATTTTTCTCCATGGGATGAATAGGATGGGATTGGGTAAAATAATAAATGATTACTTCGGTAAGGTTTGCTAATCCCGACTACTTTGGATAAACCTTAATTTGGTTTGAATTGATATCCAATGGAAGATTAAAGAATAAATTTGAAGAATTTATCTTTGATTAAATTAATGGGAACCTTTCCCAAAGGATAAAAATATTTGAATAAAAGAATATTCTGGATTGGAATGAGGCGTATGTTGTGTTTTATAGCACTTCTTTATAAGATAAACGAGTTATTCGAAAAGACCAGGTTTATCCCATTCTAAATACCTGAATCGATGATAAGTCGACGATGAAAACGGTGATCGAAGACCGGAGTTCTTCACATCATTTGGATGATTACTAAAGACTTGATTGGGATGTACACCCAATACGAGGTAATAAGTGGTGATTGTCCAGACGTACTTGGAGATCGACCGGATATGAGAGGACCTCCCTTCTGTATTGGAGATATGGGACGAGGAATAAGGTGCCGCCGATTTCGTTCAGATCCAGAATGAACTTGTAAATTGATGTGTGTCTGACATCGGATTTCATTCTATGTGATTGATAGATATCGGTTGCATAGCGTGAATTGTCTATATGGCATGCTGAGATGCAAATGATCAAGGCTTCTGTTGAAAAGCATAGTCTTGTTGTTGATGATCAAAGCACGGCTTTGATATAGCATAGCTTTGTGTATAGCGTTAATTCGCGAGCCTCACACCCCGGTGTGAACCAGATATGGGAGAGGACCTCAGGGAGGGCATGCGTTACCTTCTAGCTAGGAGTGGTGTCATGGTATGAAGCCCAGACATTTTTACTTATGTGGATGATGGAAAGCGAGGCACCTTGTAACACCCAGTGATTTTAAATATTAAAATTAACGAATTAAAGAAAACTTAATTTCAAATGTGAGAATTAAGGGAAATGGGTTACGCCATTGAGTTCGTCTCGGAATTTTGCTTGAGATAGAGTCCGAGTTTGCGTGAATCGGACTCCGTATGAAGAAGTTATAGCCTTTTGAAGTTTCAAAATTTAAATAAATTAAAAATTAAAAATTCGAATTGAAAAACACAGAAGCGGGCTGGGAGGGAAATTTCCCGCCCAAGGCCAGGTCGACCAGGGGATCGACCAGGGGGTCGACCTACCCCCCGGATTAGATCTGAAGCCAGACGATTTTGACTTGTTGCAGAGCCATTCGTGACCTGTTGCTGAGTCACTAGGGCATAGGTGGAAAATCTGGATAACTCTATCTAGTCTGGACGGTTGTGATTGTTCCTATGGTAATCTAACGGCTTATGTTGAATTAAACTTCTATAAATGAATGCCTGGACTCAAACCCTAAACCTAAACTAAATCATTCTCTTGGCCACATGCTACTGCTAGGATAGTTCTTCTTCCTAAAACTTAGGGATTAGCAAGCCAGATTCCAATTCAAAAGATGAACGAATCATTCTCTTCTCTAACCTATCTTTGTGAGTACAATTTCTTTCACAAAATAATTAATAAATTAATTATGATGAGATGTAATTTGGACTATGAGAATATGTCTGATGAATCATGTGATGCTAAATCATATGCTAGTTCTTATGTGAATCTTATTCAAGTTTATGATGTTAAATCATATGCTAGTTTTATGTGAATCTTATGCAAGTTTGTGATGTTAAATCATATGCTAGTTCTTATGTGAATCTTATGCAAGTTTGTGATGTTAAATCATATGCTAGTTCTTATGTGAATCTTATGCAAGTTTGGGATGTTGAATCATATGCTAGTTCTTATGTGAATCTTATGCAAGTTTGGGATATTGAATCATATGCTAGTTCTTATGTGAACCTTATGCAACTTGGGATATGCTAGTTTGTATCAGATGCAAATCTGTATGCGTATTATACACAAGTTTATATGAAAAACATAGTTTACATGTGTAGATTCATATGCAAGTTTAGGTGGAAAAATCATATTAATATATGTGAGTTTACAATTGATGCAAATTTAGGTGAAAAACCGTACTTATATGTGTAAGTTCACAACATATGCTAGTTTAGGTGAAAAACCCATATCCATATATGCAAGTTCACAAGTTCATATTTATATCTATATTTAGATCCATGGTAGTACATCATTTATGCAAATTTATGTTCTAAATGTCCATTTCCTATGCAAATATTGGCTATGCAAATTTATGCTATAATTATTATTTGCAAGTTAGATCTATTTTTATGTGTTATGCAAGTTGTGATGTTTCTTTTCTTTTTATGAGTTAGACTATTTGCGAGTCTAACATATTTCATGTTAAACGTACGAACGACGTGGGGATAATGGGAAAACATCTAATATACATAATTGTGAATTGGCACAAAATGGCCTTAAAGGCATATAATTAATTTGATACATCAATTAGTATAAATTATATACCTGAAATTATGGATTAGACTCGTTTGTGGTATAAGACTGCCCGGACCCGCCCGACAAATCCAGCAACCACAAACGGTAGTCTAATGTGAGAGGTCAAAGGCATAAATTAAATGCGTAACAATTGTAAAGACACGAGGTTAGGCTCGTTTGCGGTATAAGAAGGCCCAGACCCGCCCGGCAAATTCAGTAACCGCAAACGGTAGCCTAATGTGGGAGGTCTTTACAAAGTTACGGTTACAATGAATTAGTAACACTTAACCAGATAAACATGTGGTGGGACATGGGGGTTAAGTAGGTGGCATGGGTGGCATGTGAAATACGATTAGAAACACTTAACCAAATTCAAACATGTAAGAAGACATGAATAAGAAGGGGTTAAGTGGGAAATTCTAGTGGGGACCAAGCATAGGTGGAAAGCTTGTGTCAAACATGGGGAGCCTTTTCAAACCAGTAACCCATTAAGTATCTTTATGAGCTCGAGTTAGATCGAGGACGGTACACGCTTACTGGGTTTGATTGTAAGAGGTCAAAATGAGTTAGCGGTGGCAACACAAATCCAATGGAGTCATGTGCGTGCATAGGCCCAAGACGTTGTTGCATCGTGCAGATATAAGCCGTGCATCTTTAGTGGTATCAGGTTGCCACTTTGGGGAGTGATACACCCCACTGTGGGGCCAACACTGGTATCTACGAATTAGGGAGCCGATCGCATGGGGGTAGTGGGTACAACTAGTAGATATAGGGGCAGGCGACACTTATGAAGACAACTAAGGGTACACGAAACTACCATTATGATTATTATGTTCAGTAGGCAGGATCAAGTTTTAGGGTGACTAGAAATGATGTAGTATAGTAATTATCCTATAGTGATTAGGAGCGCAATTAACGCCAGTATAGTCCACTTGTTTGCTTTGTCATGCCCACTTGTTTCACAATCATTCCTTCTTTTACTAGTTTATACCTTATCCTAATTACTTTAATAATTATATTGTTAAAGTTGTTGGACTCGCCAGACTTTATGTCTGACCCCCTTGTTTTCGCCATTTTTCTTCCTTCCCCCCCCACAGGTTCTCAGGATGGGACTAGTGCTAGTTGAGCTTGATTTGGATCTCTTTCTTTTGGAAGTGCTTGGTTTGTTGAAAGTAAAGTTCAGCTCATTTATTTTATGGCTACTTATGTTGGGGTTATGCTTTTTATTTTATGTACTTAGAAAACAATTTATCAAGATGGATATTAAGTGTACTTGGTTAATGATGTTGTTGTAATCAAACTATTTCTCCATTGCAATAAAAGTTGTTTTAAAATTTTCAAGTACCAATATATGTATCTGTCTTGTTATATTCTGTTCTATACACCAATAATACTCCGTGAAAGTTAATGCATTCCCTTTGAGAGTGACATTAATGGACGTGGCGTGTTACACGTGGTATTAGAGCTGAAGGTTACCAGAACAGATATGAAATTTTGAAAAACTGTTTTCAAAAGAATGTTTTAAAAAAATACTTTCAAAAATATGTTTTAAGGAGAGTATTTTCAAGAGCAAAGTTTGTTTTAAAAACATAACCCCAAAGAGCCATATATATTTCCTTCGATTCTCCATTTTGAATCTCTTCCTTTTTCTTTTTTCAGCATGTCTGGGGAACCTGAGATACCTGAGGGCATACCGATACCAGGCTAGTTTAGAAGGTATCTGGAGGCTAGGGCTACTGCCGCAGGCACAGCAAATGTTCCTCCTCCCCCAGCTGCAGTCGCTCCTCCTCCTCCCCCGCCTCGTGTTGATACTATTTCGAAGATATGCAAAGATTTTCAGGCAATGGGCAGGAAACCTTTTCAAGGATCAGAGACGTTTGTTGAAGCTCGAAGTTGGCTTAAGGACGTGGAAGATCTGTTTGGTATCTTCGAGATAGAAGATGGAAGGAAGGTCCAATTGGCTGCTTGGTTAATGAAGGACGAAGGCTCATTTTGGTGGGAGGTCACGAATGGAGAGCATCTAGTGGAGACATGGATGGATTTCAGGCATAGGTTCAAGATGAAATTTCTCTCACGAGCAGAAGAGAATCTATACATGGAGAGGTTCTTAGCATTGAAGCAAGGAAATTTATCAGTAAAGGAGTACGTCAACAAGTTCAATCAGTTGGCAAGATTTGGCTTAGACTTGGTGAACACACCAGAGAAGAAGGCCCTGAGGTTCATTAAAGGATTGAATGAGCCGCTACACAGGTTGGCTATGACCCACATTCCGATGGGGGCTACCTTTGATAAATTGGTTGACATGGCACTTATGCATCAAGAGGAGAAAGGTGCTAATGCTAATAAGGCACCGGAGAAGAAAGGGGATCAAAAGAAATCACAACAGCAAAACAAGAAAGGTGGTAAGGATAACAATAGCAAAGGAATGAAAAGGTGCTTTAACTGTGGAACACCAGGCCATCTGAGCAAGGACTGTAGGAAAAAGTAGAAGACTGGCTGCTTCCACTGTGGAGAGGCAGGACATCTAATTAAAGACTTCCCGAGGAAACAGAGGCAAGGGTAAAGGACAGGGTCCACTTCTGGAGGGCAGATTCAGGCTCTCATGGCACCGGGGCAGGCAAGAGGGAAGGTTCATGCTCTCATGGCACCAGGATAGGAGAGAGGTAGAAACATTTCCGTTAAAAGTTTAGTTTTTCTATTTGTCATCCTGTTCGTACTTTGTTTGACTCTGGCGCTTCACACTCATTTGTATCTGCTTCGTTAATTGAAACACTGCACCTAAATACTAGTCTAGTTATGGATCCCATAGTAGTCTCAAATCCTACTGGTTGTTCGACTCATCTTTGAATGATTTTTCGGATTTGAGAGTGTATATCTTGGGCGTCGGTTTGAATGCAACGCCTTCGTTCTTGGCTTCATGG
Organism: Allium sativum; assembly: GCA_030737875.1. NCBI lineage: Eukaryota > Viridiplantae > Streptophyta > Magnoliopsida > Asparagales > Amaryllidaceae > Allium > Allium sativum. The sequence goes on from CM060926.1 coordinate 616,492,754, forward strand.
GCTACAGTTTGATTCTAGGCATGGATTGGCTAGCTAGATACTGTGTCATCCTAGATTGTGAAAGAAGGGTAGTTAGATTTTTGACTCGTTGTGGAAAGACCCTCGATATTTTTTGTGACCCTAGAGGTCTGGTAATGCTTAGCTACCTAGAATCCATTGACGCATCCAATGATGATTTGGAATCTGTTCATGTGGTCCGTCAATATAGTGACGTCTTCGATGAAGTTCGAGGTTTACCCCTAAGGCACGAGATACACTTTCGAATATACCTAGTAGATAATGCAAAGCCAGTTGCACTACTAGCGCGCCACATGGCTTTGAGAGAGAGAAGAGAACTCAGTAAGCAAGTGAAAGAGTTGCTTGTGAAGGGGTTCATAAGAAGAAGTATTTCGGAGTGGGGTGCTCCAGTCGTTTTTGCTACGAAAGCTGATGGTTCACTTAGATTGTGCGTGGACTATAGAGAGCTGAATAAGCCAACAAAGAAGAACAAACACCCATTGCCGAGGATAGATGATTTATTCGATCAGTTGGTGCATGCTTCGGTTTTCTCGCAACTGGATTTGGCTACAGGGTTTCATCAGCTAAGGGTGGCTAAAGACAACATGGATAAGACTACATTTATAACTTCTGACGGTTTCTTCGAGGGGCTCGTCATGCCTTTTGGTTTAACGAATGCACCCGCATACTTTGTTGACTTAATGAGTAGGGTTTTTAGGGAGTTTCTAAACAATTTTGTAGTAGTCTTTGTGGACGATATCCTGATTTTCTCTAGAAGTTAAGAAGACCATGCCCTACATCTTAGGGAAGTCTTAGAGACCCTACGAGCGCATTTACTTAAATCTAAGTTCTCCAAGTGCCATTTTTGGAGTAAAGAAGTGAGGTTCTTAGGACACGTGGTCTTTAAGGAAGGGATAGCTGTGGATCCTGCAAAGGTGGTGGAAATCCAAGATTGGAAAATTCCTAAGAATGCAACAGAAGTAAGAAGCTTTTTGGGGCTGGCTGGTTATTATAGGAAGTTCATTAAGGACTTCGCGAAGATATCAGCCCCACTTACTCGGTTAACGAAGAAGAACTTGACTTTTGCTTGGGATGTTGACTATGACGATGCTTTCCAACATCTGAAGAGAGCTTTGACGACAGCTTCAGTTTTAGTTTTGCCAGATGGAAGTAAGCCATTCATAGTATATACTGATGCTTGCGGGACAGGGCTTGGAGCAGTTTTAATGCAAGAGGGAAGGGTGATATGCTATGGTGGAAGGCAGTTGAAAGTCCACGAGAAAAATTACCCTACCCCGACTTAGAGTTGGCTGCCATAGTGTTTGCGCTTAAGTCATGGCGTCATTATTTTCTTGGCGAGAGGTTTGAGTTGTATACAGACCATAAGTCGCTAAAGTACTTGTTCTCTCAGAAAGGTCTAAACTTGAGGCAACAAAGGTGGATGAAGTTTTTGGCATCCTACGATTTTGAGATCGCATATACCCCTGGCAAGGGTAACGTTGTAACGGACGCCTTAAGTAGAAAGAAGTTGACTTTAATTCCTTTGTTCGTAGAGCGACAGATTTTGGAGTATATATCTTCCTTTGACTTTAGACCCTCTATCGATTATGTACCCGTATTGTTGGCATCACTAGAGGTGCAACCTACACTTTTGGGTCGGGTTGGAGAGGCACAGCGAGATGACCCACAGTTGATTGAGATAGTAGGCAAGCTTATAGGAGGGGAGTCTTCGAGTCATCTTAATAGATATGCTATAGATGAGAGAGGCTGGCTGCGTAGAGATGGGAGACTTTGCGTGCTACAAGACGAGAGCTTGAGGAAGACAATTCTTGAAGACTCACATTGCTCTAAGATGACCATACATCCCGGTGGTGACAAAATGTATAGGGATATGAAGCGAGTTTTCTTTTAGGCCAGAATGAAGAAGGACGTGGCTGAGTTTGTTTCTAGATGCTTAGTGTGCCAGCAAGTCAAGGCGGAACAAAAGAAGCCTGGTGGTTTGCTCCACCCTTTAGAGATTCCACTGTAGAAATGGGAAAGTGTTTCCATGGATTTTGTAGATGGGTTTCCAAGATCAAGGAAGGGTAATACGGGGATTTGGGTACTTGTAGACAGACTTACCAAAAGTGCCCATTTTATTCCATTAAAAGTAGGAGGACCGCCGCATGGTTAGCATCTATTTACCTTCGAGACATAGTACGTCTGCACGTCATACCCTCTTGCATTGTAAGCGATAGAGATCCCATTTTCACAAGCGAATTTTGGAAAAGCTTACAAGAGGCGATTGGGACACAATTATGCTTAAGTACCGCTTATCACCCTCAGACGGACGGCCAGACCGAGAGAGTAAATCGGACTCTAGAAGACCTTCTGAGGCTATGCATCTTAGACTTTGGAGGAACATGGGAAGAACATCTTCCATTAGTGGAGTTCGCCTATAATAACATCTTTCAGGCTAGCAATTGCATGGCACCTTTTGAGGTTCTTTATGGACGACCATGCTGATCACCTACTTGCTGGTGGGAATCCACGGATAAGGTTTTGCTTGGACCTGACATGATTAGGTAGACTTCAGAGAAGATAGACCTGATTCGACGGCGAATGAAGATGGCGCAGGACCGACAAAAGTCATATGCTAATAAGAGATGAACCAACCTTGAGTTCAATATTGGGGACGTGGTTTTTATTAAGGTGTCACCATTGAGAAACGTAGTCCGATTTGGATCAGTAGGGAAGTTGGCACCAATTTGCGAATCTCAAGTTGCTTGAAGAAGAAGGTAGAAGGACTCTCTTAATTTGATTAATCTTGTTTTAATTGAATCATGTAGTCTTTGGAGAAGAAGAAGTCATCTTGTTTATTAAGAATTTGTGCAGCATAAGGATAGAGAAGAATGGTGTGAGGAGTAGTGGAGATTAGGGGAGGTTTATATAGGTTTAGGATTACGAATTTATTAAGAAAACACGTCTAAATACATCGCAATGCATCAGGTTCAAAAACTGGAATTCGTCACCAGGTCGACCCCCAGGTCGACACTATGGTCGACCTGGTCCCTAGGAGGTCGACACTATGGTCGATCCCCAGGTTGACCTAGTCCTTGGAGGGAAATTTCCCGCCCAGCCTGTTCTGGGTTTTGAATTCGAATTTTGAGCTGTTTTTCTATTCTGAAAAACCTTGAAACTTCGGAGGGTCATATCTCCCTCATACGGACTCCGTTTCTCGAAAACGCGGACTCGTTTCCAAGCAGAATTTCGAGACGAACACAATGGCGCAACCCGTTTCCCTTCATTCTTATTTTAAAATTTAACTATACTTTAATTTGTGAAACTTAATGTTATAGAATTACGGGGTGTTACAGTTGGAAGGAAGGAAGACGAGAAAGAGGAACGTAATTTAGGTTTAGGTGGAAAAAATTGGAATAAAGGGAGGGAAATGAAACGTAAGGAGCGGCAAGTGAAACAAAACGAGTGGCGATATTCAATTTTTTTTACATAAACGTAACCAAACTCTAAAGGATAAAAATGAAAGGAACACTAGTCGCATTTTCCTCTCAAACGCTACCAATAACAGTAACCATATGTTGGTTTTCTTGTAGTGATATAGCCTTACCGTATTAATAATACTGCCTAACCAGTATCCAAGGCTATCATGTCTCTGCCACAAATCTAACCTGCGAGTATGTTATGAGGAGGGGGTCAGAACGCAAGTTCTGGTGACCGAATTTAAACTATACACTTTGGATAATCCTACATATAATGTTCAATCATATTTTCTTATTTATTAGGTTACTTGGGTTAACAGCACTCAAGGCTTATACACACATTGTACTCATTTACTTCCCAGTGGATTAACCTAATACATTATATATGTAGCCACCTCCAATATCGATGTACACCCCATGGTACCCCACTCGCACGGTCTCCACCGTAATGCCACCGAAATGCTCGTAGTCCCTCATCCTACGCCGGAGTGACACACATATCTCTATATAACAATGTTACGATCATATTATATCTACTGTCACTGCGCTACGTGAGCGTACGGACTGCCACCCTCGATCGAATTAGATCTCATACCGGAGTAATGCCCTCAAGTCTACGGTACACCACCCAGAGTAGATATGCATGTATCTAGACTGCCCCTCGTACATACTGTTAATTGTAGATTGATGCCTCAATCGCACATCCTCTAATGTGCACCGAGTTCCATGGCAGGGGGATACTAGAAACACGGAACCCGGTCAGGAGCTTTTCCATATATGTATAGGCCCGTTTTTAAAGAATCTCTATATACATATATACCTAGGGTCTATTTTCGCGGTGGATGTGGCCCCACCTCGGTCCCTCCCTCAACTAGTAAAGACTACAAGAGCTAAGTGACTGCCCCTACGCAAACAATCTAAACATCCATATGGCGTCTCCCCTCAACCCCTTTCCCCGATAGTGAAGGGTGAAATGGTATCTTGGGTTTAGCTCTAGTCTTTCCGCATCCCACTGGATGCCGATGACGGGAACCCGATGGTCCACTATCCTTGTTGGTCGTGACCCTCTACCTCCTTGTGAGGCAACCGCCGAACCACCCTGGTGTCACCGCGTCACAACATTCTACTACTTAGCTACATATGCAGTCAAGGCCCACCCACCTAGTAGTTACGCGCAGACCCTACCTCTGCGAGCACAGCCTAAGACATCTGTCACTGCACAGAAGACTACTAGGAGCACCTTACGAACCTCAGGAAGTCGCTTGCTTCCTCTTCCAATCCTTTGGAGCCGTCAGAACAATTAAATGAATGTGCGCTCCCTCGTGCCTTATAACACCTCGATGATCTACCCCGTTGGGTTATTCACCCTCAATCGTACGGACTGGTCTAAGCGCCTTACTTTAGCATATTGTTAGACCCTATGCCTAAACATTCTTTTACGCGCTTGTCTCATCTCATCAGGTTTCCAGTTAACTTGGTTATTCCAATTCATATTGAATTCTTATTAAATTACCAAGTTTCTTTTTCTTATTAATTTCATTCATACAATTTAATCCATTTGAGTTTATTTATAAGCCCGCAACATGTTATGCTCTAGATTGTGGCCCAAGGTCTGTAATCCATAACCCCTTTTTATCTTCTTGTTGATTTCATTATTACAATAAAATGTTTTACTTAGTATGTAATTATGTATATTCAATTCACATGTTTTCTGATTAACATGTCACTTACCATTTATGATGAAATATAACTTATTTCATTTCATAAGTTTTCCTCATTCTTTCTTATTTAATCATAATTCCATTTTACATTGTCAATACAACTTATTGTTGTTTACTTATTAACATAGTTCTATTAACAAAGGCCCATTAATAAGTTTCTCTACCCATTTATTATAACCTATGTTATCATTTCCTCTTGTCCCTAGGACAAGTCTAAACATGTTATCCTTATCAATGGGTTTTAGACATCCAAGTTTACAGTTTACTTGATTTATAATTAAGTACAACTTCTTATATTTCATATATTTTCCCCCTTTTCTTAACTGGTTTCCAGTTCTCCCCTTTTATGATTACATAATTTACAATTAAATGTCCCTTATCTCATTACACCGGCAATTAACTTATTAGTTTATTATAACCTAAGTTATAATCCCCCACTTGTCCCTAGGACAAGTCTACCTATTATACAACATTTTCATTAATGTTATTTATTTATAATAGGTGATTATCATTTCTACAAGTTATGCTTACCCTAAAAGGTGTCTTTAATTACATAACTTCATTATTTCTACCAGTTATGTATACCACTAGGTGTCTTTAATTACATAACCTTATTGGGCTAAGGTTGCGGGCCGGTATGTAAATATTACCCATACCCTCAGATTTGCTTAGCCCGTCCACTGTCCAACCAATTTTACTTAACCCTAACTGTAGTTCATATTCGTACAATCCCTATGGGTTAGATTAGGTTAAATAGTCCAATTCATTACCATGTCCATTTATGGTTTATAATGGACTAGATCTCCCACATTAGGCCTACAACTTGTGGATGCTGGATATGCCGGTCGTGCAACAACCCACTAAATCGGAACCAATTTAAAAAATTTATTTTGGTAATTTTTATGAATTTTGAATATTTAAAATTATTTACTTTAAATAATAATGACTAGAAATTTATTTTTAATAGAATTAGAACGTATAAATTAATTTAGATCAAAGTTAGAATATAAATATTTATTTTAAATATATAAGGAGTTTAAAATGGCGTGGTAGTTTGAAAATTCAATCTCAAATTTCAAATGAATGTACAGGACTCAAAATAAACCGGGTTTTAGTAAAACCAGAAATATTTGAATCTGTTTGAAAATATATTTCCAACGAATGTGAAAAATCCAGATTTCATAACGGGAATAAAAAGTTATGTCCAGTTGAAAATTCAAAATAGTCGCTAAGGAATTTACTATAAACATGACAATTAAAAATAGCGATTTTGCAAACGACCTTCATTTTTGACGAGACTACTTTTGTTGGATCCGGAATGTTAAATTAATGTTGGATCTAATTTTCATAATTTTTGGAATTAAAATGTAAGCGTGGTGAATTTAAACGTGTTTGGTCAATTCAGTTTGAATTTTATCGACTGAAAAATGACCGTTTTTCAAACGGTCTCCAAATTCAACGAAATTAGTTTTTTTAGGATTGTATCGTCAAAACATAGCTAGATTTATTTTTCTGGAATTTTTGGAGTTAGTATGTGGCCCTGGTAAATTAAAATGTACATTTAAATTGAATATATATTAATTTATATTTTAATTTCGATGAAAACTGGTCGTAACAGTCGAATTGGCTTATGAAACATATCCCATTATGTTCGGAATGGGGGTATTTAGCTAGGGGTGACAATCGTTGGGTTTGATTTGGAGTTCGTATGAACAAAGAGTTATTTTTGGAATTAAAGGAAATTAAATTAAATAAATTATACTTATAGGCCAATCATATTTTTCCCTAAACCCTAATTTATTTATCAGCCCCTGCCCCTCTTTGTTTGAAACCGACGATTACAATCGCCCGAGACCATCTTCCTCCCGATCTCCAAATCCATCCAACCATTCTTGAAACCCCCAATTGGAAATTGAAGAGCTAGGAGGGGGGAGATAATCAACGGTCATGATCATTGACGGTGGCCTGAGCTTATCGAAATTTGTGCCCAAAGGGCCGCCGCATCTGTCCAGATTCCGCCGTCGTGGCCTATTCGAGTTCGTTGTGGTACAGCGAGGTGGGTGGCGACGCGAAGGGGATTTGACTGGGGACCAGCGATCAACCCCAGTGGCTGCGGCGACTATGTATTGAGTTCGACGAAGTGGACGTGAATCATCCAGGATTTTAATTGGGAATGGTAACATTTTAAATAAACATTGTTGAAAGCTAAATAATTTAATTAATTATCGTTTAATTATCCAATGTTTTAAAAACCAATATCTTTTTCATACGAGGTCCAAATCACGTGAAACCAGATCCGTTGCGATCGTGGGAGCAAGAGCTTCACAATAAGACTAACCGGGTCCAATTTGGAGCACGTTAGAATTTTGGGCAAACTCAAACCTGAACCATTCAGAAATTCAGAATTAAAACAGATGGAGTGAAAATCAAATGTGAGAACTCCTTCTCACTAATTATTTTACAGTTAAATTTATACTAGGTTGCAGACGGGGCTTAGTAGCTCCTAATACCGCCATCCACAAACCATGGACGACTTGTTTGATTGTATTGTGTTGTGGAAATGGATTGTATTGTGATTGTTGATTGTATTATGTATGGAATAAAATATTTGAACAATAAAAATATCATTTTTATTGAATGAATATAATATATAAAATATTCATATATGGGATATAATATTTGAACAATAAAAATATCATTTTTATTGAATGAATATAATATATAAAATATTCTTGTGTGGAATAAAATATTTGAACAATAAAAATATTATTTTTATTGAATGAATAAAATATATAAAATATTAATGTATGGAATAAAATATATGAACCATATAAAATAGTCATGTGATGGAAATAAATATTCAATTACGAATCGGACGATTTATTTATGTACACCCATTTATCTGATACTGATTGGGATGATATATTTTACACATGCCCAACTCCACAAATAAAATCTGTGTTTGTTGATTGAAACCCCACACGGGTATTGGGATGATATTTGACGTACACTAATCCCAATTGTTTAGTTGTATGTCAATAGATTGGTTGACAGACTGTTGTAAGCGTTAATTATTTATATTTAATGCTTATGCAGTTGTGTAGTGCACTCTGGCTGATGGTTGATTGTTTATCATTGTTGATATATACATGTGTTGTATGAAATCCATATAAATAAAATTATATGGTAATTGATTGGGTTTGATTCCAATTCAGAAATAAGGAATATTTTAAAATAATGAATATTTTAAAATAATGAATATTTTAAAATAATATTCAGAAAAGAATCAGAATATGATTTTGATGTTCGATTTTGGATATACACGAAAATATTGAAATTTATGAAGCCCTGTTGATTAGAGTTACACCATTTTGACGTGAAAGATATTTATATCGATTTTATTTATTTTTATAATGATTATCGAAAAGGAAGTGATTTCATAATCTGATATTTTGAAAATATTATCATTTATACATTAATGATATAGAATATTCAATTTTGATTTAAAATTGAAAATGAAGTTGGAATCGTTAAAACGAATTTAAAACAATTTATAAAATTTGTTTTAAATGGAAATTGATGAAATATATATAATACATATATTATATATATTTAATGGCCTGAATAGAATGCGCCTCGCCGCGGCAGTTCACGAATTTCGACCATTGACTTCGAATTGACATTATGGAAGATCCGACCGTCGGATTCTCCTAAAACCAGAACCATTGGGTTCATATTGAACAACGAATATAAGAGATTTAGAATCTAACGGTTGGATTTGGAATTATGTCCAAATCAAATTTGGAAAAGGTCATTGTAAGCGCAGTTCGGTGGCCATTATTGGAAACCAAATGTACGGGCCTTGATAAATTTATTAATAATTTGTGGAAAATCATAATAAATGATTTTGAAAGAATTAGGATGAAAAATTCCATATTTGAAAAGATAAAATATATTTTTATCGAAATGGACTAGTTATTAACTAGAATTATAATCCAATTATTTTTAAATAAATAAATTGGAGCTGTAAATGGTTTTAATATAACCAGAAATTTACAATATAAGAATTGGAATGGATTTGAATCGAAATCATCATCGCAATATTTCGATATTGGATTCCGTGATTATAAGGATATTGTGGAGGAATTTGGAAGATAAATATTTTGTAATTCCCAATACAATATTTGTTGATTTCAGAATTTGATATTGAATATAAGCCGATATAATTTCAATTCAGAGCCTTGTATTTGATATCAAATTGGATTTTGGGTTTGTGGTGAATGGTGTCTTTATTAACACCGCTCTTAAACCTAGTTGAGAAAAGGTTAAATCTTTTTATTTAGGTTTAATGAAGTTTGCCAATTAATTAATATTCAATTGGAATAGAATTGAAATTGGATTTTTAGGTTTATCGTGAACGGTGTTTTAAATAAAACTTGTTCCTTAACCCGATTAACAATGGAATTGGATTTCTGGTTTGTCGCGAATGGTGTCTTAAATAACAATGTTCTTAAACCCCGTGTGAAAAGAATAAATCTTTTAATTAAGATTTGAAGAAAATTACCAATTAATTAACATTTAAATGGAATTGAAATGGAATGTGAATTAGGTTTATTGTGAACTATGTTTTTAACGACACTCATTCTTTAATCCGATTTGTAGTGAAATGTGATTTGAAATTTATAAATCTTTTAATTAAGATTTAAGGGAAATTTTCCAAGGAAAAGTTTCCAATTTAATAAATAAATTGGAATGGAATGGAATTCGATTTGGTAATAATTGAAGTGAACTTCTTCGGAGGAAGACTGTTACTATATATGCAATTTAAAAGGCTTTGCCATTATTCCATTTATAATATCGGTTGGATATGGAAGTTTATATCGATTATATATATTGATCTGTTTTCCATGAAGATTCCATTATTAATGGAATGTGATTTTGGGTTTATCGTGAGCTGTGTTTTAAATGACATTAGTTCTTTAACTAAGTTAAAGAAAATATTAATTTCATAACTTTGAATAATCATTAAGTAATAATTTTTGAGATGAAAACTAAGTAGAGTTTTAATGGATCTTTAATTAGATTGAAAGAAGAATCTGACAAATAAAATTATCAAATTCAAGAAATGATCGAGAATGGAGTATCACCAGTTTTGCTCCAAGCAATAGTTAAATCTTTAATTAGATTTGAACGTTAAATGGTAAATAATTTTACCGATAACACCGTGGTGTTTGATATGGAGTATTACCATTTTTCTCCATGGGATGAATAGGATGGGATTGGGTAAAATAATAAATGATTACTTCGGTAAGGTTTGCTAATCCCGACTACTTTGGATAAACCTTAATTTGGTTTGAATTGATATCCAATGGAAGATTAAAGAATAAATTTGAAGAATTTATCTTTGATTAAATTAATGGGAACCTTTCCCAAAGGATAAAAATATTTGAATAAAAGAATATTCTGGATTGGAATGAGGCATATGTTGTGTTTTATAGCACTTCTTTATAAGATAAACGAGTTATTCGAAAAGACCAGGTTTATCCCATTCTAAATACCTGAATCGACGATAAGTCGACGATGAAAACGGTGATCGAAGACGGGAGTCCTTCACATCGTTTGGATGATTACTAAAGTCTTGATTGGTATGTACACCCAATACGAGGTAATAAGTGGTGATTGTCCAGACGTACTTGGAGATCGACCGGATATGAGAGGACCTCCCTTTTGTATTGGACATATGGGACGAGGAATAAGGTGCCGCCGATTTCATTCAGATCCAGAATGAACTTGTAAATTGATGTGTGTCTGACATCGGATTTCATTCTATGTGATTGATAGATATCGGTTGCATAGCGTGAATTGTCTGTATGGCATGCTGAGATGCAAATGATCAAGGCTTCTGTTGAAAAGCATAGTCTTGTGGTTGATGATCAAAGCACGGCTTTGATATAGCATAGCTTTGTGTATAGCGTTAATTCGCGAGCCTCACACCCCGGTGTGAACCGGATACGGGAGAGGACCTCAGGGAGGGCATGCGTTACCTTCTAGCTAGGAGTGGTGTCATGGTATGAAGCCCAGACATTTTTACTTATGTGGATGATGGAAAGCGAGGCACCTTGTAACACCCAGTGATTTTAAATATTAAAATTAACGAATTAAAGAAAACTTAATTTCAAATGTGAGAATTAAGGGAAATGGGTTACGCCATTGAGTTCGTCTCGGAATTTTGCTTGAGATAGAGTCCGAGTTTGCGTGAATCGGACTCCGTATGAAGAAGTTATAGCCTTTTGAAGTTTCAAAATTTAAATAAATTAAAAATTAAAAATTCGAATTGAAAAACACAGAAGCGGGCTAGGAGGGAAATTTCCCGCCCAAGGCCAGGTCGACCAGGGGATCGACCAGGGGGTCGACCTACCCCCCGGATTAGATCTGAAGTCAGATGATTTTGACTTGTTGCTGAGCCATTCGTGACCTGTTGCTGAGTCACTAGGGCATAGGTGGAAAATCTGGATAACTCTATCTAGTCTGGACGGTTGTGATTGTTCCAATGGTAATCTAACGGCTTATGTTGAATTAAACTTCTATAAATGAATGCCTAGACTCAAACCCTAAACCTAAACTAAATCATTCTCTTGGCCACATGCTGCTGCTAGGATAGTTCTTCTTCCTAAAACTTAGGGATTAGCAAGCCAGATTCCAATTCAAAAGATGAACGAATCATTCTCTTCTCTAACTATCTTTGTGAGTACAATTTCTTTCACAAAATAATTAATAAATTAATTATGACGAGATGTAATTTGGACTATGAGAATATGTCTGATGAATCATGTGATGCTAAATCATATGCTAGTTCTTATGTGAATCTTATGCAAGTTTATGATGTTAAATCATATGCTAGTTTTATGTGAATCTTATGCAAGTTTGTGATGTTAAATCATATGCTAGTTCTTATGTGAATCTTATGCAAGTTTGTGATGTTAAATCATATGCTAGTTCTTATGTGAATCTTATGCAAGTTTGGGATTTTGAATCATATGCTAGTTCTTATGTGAATCTTATGCAAGTTTGGGATATTGAATCATATGCTAGTTCTTATGTGAACCTTATGCAACTTGGGATATGCTAGTTTGTATCAGATGCAAATCTGTATGCGTATTATACACAAGTCTATATGAAAAACATAGTTTACATGTGTAGATTCATATGCAAGTTTAGGTGGAAAAATTATATTAATATATGTGAGTTTACAATTGATGCAAGTTTAGGTGAAAAACCGTACTTATATGTGTAAGTTCACAACATATGCTAGTTTAGGTGAAAAACCCATATCCATATATGCAAGTTCACAAGTTCATATTTATATCTATATTTAGATCCATGGTAGTACATCATTTATGCAAATTTATGTTCTAAATGTCCATTTCCTATGCAAATATTGGCTATGCAAATTTATGCTATAATTATTATTTGCAAGTTAGATCTATTTTTATGTGTTATGCAAGTTGTGATGTTTCTTTTCTTTTTATGAGTTAGACTATTTGCGAGTCTAACATATTTCATGTTAAACGTACGAACGACGTGGGGATAATGGGAAAACATCTAATATACATAATTGTGAATTGGCACAAAATGGCCTTAAAGGCATATAATTAATTTGATACATCAATTAGTATAAATTATATACCTGAAATTATGGATTAGACTCGTTTGTGGTATAAGACTGCCCGGACCCGCCCGACAAATCCAGCAACCACAAACGGTAGTCTAATGTGAGAGGTCAAAGGCATAAATTAAATGCGTAACAATTGTAAAGACACGAGGTTAGGCTCGTTTGCGGTATAAGAAGGCCCAGACCCGCCCGGCAAATCCAGTAACCGCAAACGGTAGTCTAATGTGGGAGGTCTTTACAAAGTTACGGTTACAATGAATTAGTAACACTTAACCAGATAAACATGTGGTGGGACATGGGGGTTAAGTAGGTGGCATGGGTGGCATGTGAAATACGATTAGAAACACTTAACCAAATTCAAACATGTAAGAAGACATGAATAAGAAGGGGTTAAGTGGGAAATTCTAGTGGGGACCAAGCATAGGTGGAAAGCTTGTGTCAAACATGGGGAGCCTTTTCAAACCAGTAACCCATTAAGTATCTTTATGAGCTCGAGTTAGATCGAGGACGGTACACGCTTACTGGGTTTGATTGTAAGAGGTCAAAATGAGTTAGCGGTGGCAACACAAATCCAATGGAGTCATGTGCGTGCATAGGCCCAAGACGTTGTTGCATCGTGCAGATATAAGCCGTGCATCTTTAGTGGTATCAGGTTGCCACTTTGGGGAGTGATACACCCGACTGTGGGGCCAACACTGGTATCTACGAATTAGGGAGCCGATCGCATGGGGGTAGTGGGTACAACTAGTAGAGATAGGGGCAGGCGGCACTTATGAAGACAACTAAGGGTACACGAAACTACCATTATGATTATTATGTTCAGTAGGCAGGATCAAGTTTTAGGGTGACTAGAAATGGTGTAGTATAGTAATTATCCTATAGTGATTAGGAGCGCAATTAACGCCAGTATAGTCCACTTGTTTGCTTTGTCATGCCCACTTGTTTCACAATCATTCCTTCTTTTACTAGTTTATACCTTATCCTAATTACTTTAATAATTATATTGTTAAAGTTGTTGGACTCGCCAGACTTTATGTCTGACCCCCTTGTTTTCGCCATTTTTCTTCCTCCCCCCCCCCACAGGTTCTCAGGATGGGACTAGTGCTAGTTGAGCTTGATTTGGATCTCTTTCTTTTGGAAGTGCTTGGTTTGTTGAAAGTAAAGTTCAGCTCATTTCTTTTATGGCTACTTATGTTGGGGTTATGCTTTTTATTTTATGTACTTAGAAAACAATTTATCAAGATGGATATTAAGTGTACTTGGTTAATGATGTTGTTGTAATCAAACTATTGCTCCATTGCAACAAAAGTTGTTTTAAAATTTTCAAGTACCAATATATGTATCTGTCTTGTTATATTCTGTTCTATACACCAATAATACTCCGTGAAAGTTAATGCATTCCCTTTGAGAGTGACATTAGTGGACGTGGCGTGTTACACGTGGTATTAGAGCTGAAGGTTACCAGAACAGATATGAAATTTTGAAAAACTGTTTTCAAAAGAATGTTATAAAAAAATACTTTCAAAAATATGTTTTAAGGAGAGTATTTTCAAGAGCAAAGTTGTAACACCCCACCTCCGTTAAGGTCACTCACAAAGGGAATGCCTTAACTTTGGTGGAGCATTTTAGTAAACAGAACAGAAACTTACAAGACAGATAAAACAGTACTTGAAAAATTTTAACTTTATTACAGCGGAAACAGAAAATTAATATGGTTACATCCTTTCAATTTCAGAATTCAAGTACAAAATATCAGTCTTGTACAAAAGCCTTCAAAATGCATAGTTTAAAATCATAATCCCCATGGAACGGAAGCTATACAGAGCCGAGCCATACTTTAAGCACTTCAAGCAAAGAGAAATCCGGATCAAGCTAAAGTATTTCCCTCCTTGGATAACCTGGGGGGGGAAACGGAAGAAAGGAGGCAAAACAACAAGGGTCAGACAAAAAGTCTGGCAAGTCCAGTGACTTTCAGCATATGAACAGATAATAATAATATGATATGAACATAAAACTGGATGTGAGATAACTATAACAGGTGTAGCAGATATAACAGAAAAACAGAATGATATAAACTATTTTTACACTTCTCTGCACTAATACTAGTGTAGCAGAATTAGGTGTCTCCCTAATGTCTAAATTGAAGCAGGAATGGGTACAGAATACTTTAACAGAAACAGAATGCTAATAATGGGCCTTTACTACCCGATCAGAAACAGACAGAAGCAGGAACAGATTTATCTCTACGGAAACAGAATGTAGAATTAGGTGTACACTAGTAATGGGCCTTTACCACCCGAACAGACGGTACCACACAGAAACAGACAGGTGTTACCACCCAACAGAATCAGACGGTACCAACAGAAACAGACAGAACTAAGCGTACCCTAAAACCCTACCCCAAGCGATCGGCTCCCTAATACATAAATATCCTGTGTCGGCCCCACAGTAGGGTGTATCACTCCCTAAAGTGACAACCAATTGGCACAGACCTATTTACAGATGTCACGGCGTCTTACATCCTCAGAGGCAGACCGGGATCCATGCACGCACATGACCCGGTTGGAACGCACCATCAACACCCCTCGCCATTATCAGAATGAACCTCTTATAATTAGTTCAGTAAGCGTGCCCGGACCCTACTTACTGTTGGGTCAAAGTTTTGATACCAGAAAGGGTTACTGACTAATATGGGTCCCAAACAACAGATGACACAAGTAATTCCCCTCCTAACCTTGTGTCCCCAGACTAACAGATTTCAGATTAACTTGTTTACAAGTTCAGACATACAGAATTCAGATTTACTAATTCACAAATTAAGTTAACAAGTTTTCAGACTAACGGGTCAGATGTACAGATTTTTCAGATTTGTCCAACTTTGTATTGGGCCTACAGATTCATGGACGGGTTTTACTACATCTATTAATCCCTTTGGTTTAACCCTATTTTCCCCAATACGTTTTAGACGTCATTCTTATCTTAGATTTGCATTAATTAATTATTAATGCACAGACCTCTCACATTAGGTCGGTAGCTTGTGGCCGCTGGATATGCCGGGCGGTTCCGGGCAGACTTCTGCCACAAGCCAGACCTAACCTCGTGTCTTACGCATGTTATGACTAACTTCTCACATTAGAACCTATTGTTTGCGGCCACTGGATGTGCCGGGCGGTTCCGGGCAGATTTACGCCGCAAACTCATTCTAACCTCGAGTTAGCCATGTTTATCTTTGCGGCCAATTAATTAATAATTTACCGTTTATGCGCACGCCCAATATATATGCCAATTCAGATTATATTAATCACAGGATGATTATATCAACATAGCAGATAACAGATTTTATATAACTTAACGGATTTAACAGATTTAGCAACTTAGCAGATTTTGGCATATAACAGGTTAGGCATTTCAACCGACAAATTTAACAGATTAGGCATTTCAATCTAATTAGCAGTCTAGGCAATATAACAAAACTAGTAGTTTAGGCAACTTGACAAATTAGCAGATTTAGCAAATTTAATATTTCTAAAAGTTCTATTTACATGCCTTGCCCAATCATAAATTGGCCTAAATTCATATGCTTACATAATTGTCATGATTCACAACAAATACTCCATGTTTGCATAAAGTTACATAGCACAGAATATGGACATAATTTGCCATATAACATATGTTCCAATTTTTGTTAAACTAGCATCTTACAGCAGATTCACATATAAATTATACCAAATATAACCATTAATTTCAATGCATGCCATATATCCAAAAATCCCTATTTAGGTGTAATCTAAATAATAGATATCCTAATTAATGTAAATCTTTACACCTAACTTTCCATATCCTTCTTCTTTTCATGTCATGAATCATTATGCAAACTATACCCAACAATATAAATCTTTAAATCATATCTTCTAAAAATCAGATCTTGACTTTTATATGCATTTTGTCCAAAGTCTCAAATCATATGTAATCTTACAATGGTTCCTTTTTTCTTCTATCATAGAATATGCATAGATCCAAATCTATGTTTACAACATATGCTCATTAATTACCGTTCTAAATTACAACATAGCTATGCATACAACATGCATAAATTATATGTTCATAGTCAAGTTTATGCATATGTCCAATATATTTTATGCCTCAGACCTAAAGTCATACATTCCATTTAGTCTTGTCAAATTTCGCATCATTCATTATTTATCCCAAAATTTGCGTTCATACGTTCATCTCTTATGAGATTAGGCACAGGCTCGTGGTAGCCTGGCTATAAAAATAGAAAAGAAGAAAAGGGATACAGAACAGTCACAGAAAAATAGATCTGACAGAAGAGAATATATATACAATCTCAGATTCAGAATAAAAAACATATCAAAATTATTATTAACGTTTATAGCGGAAAATAAATGTACTTGCCTTGATTAGATTAAAGAAAGGACTTTAACTTGCTGTAGAATCTTTGCAGAAACTATAATCTCTAGTTTGAATTGAGTTGCTTAGGCTGATGTTGATTATCTTCTAGTTTTAATTCCAGCAGAGCAGCGACGCCATTTTTATTTTTTTTATTAGAAGAAGAGAGCAATGGAGGCTAGAGAATTGTGTAAGAAACCTAGGTAGAGTCTAGGGTCATTTTATAGAGTTTATGAACCGATTAGGACCATCGATGTTGCTTGGATTGATCGTAGCCATTCATTCGCAAGAGGGACCAATTAGAGCCTGCTACCTAGCCCTAATGACAAAGCAGACCACAGAAAATCGACCAACATAGAATAGGCCAGCCAGGGTGGACTGGGTTCGACCTGGGTCTGGACCAGGTCGACAGCCCTGTCGACAGCCCTGTCGACAGCCCTGTCGACCTGGTTAGACCAGGTCGACAGCCCAGTCGACCTGGGTGTCTTAGGCGGGAGTTTTCCCGCCTTGGCCAATTGGGCCCGGTTTTAATTTTTAAACTGTTTTATTCTGTTCGAATTTTAAAATTCAGAAACTTCTGAAGGCCATATCTTCTTCATACGGACTCCGTTTTTCGAAAACTCGGACTCTATTTCGCGTATTTTTCCGAGACGAACGCAATCGCGTATCCCGTTTCCCTTAGTTCTTTGATTTCAAATTAATTATACTTTAATTTTTTAATTCCACAGTTATAGAATACACGGGGTGTTACATTCTCCCCCACTTAAAAGGATTTCGTCCTCGAAATCTTCAAGTTAAGAAGAATGTGTCCTACCATCCAATCACCCATCTACTCAACCATCATCCACAAGCATCCATTGTCCTTAGAAAACTTCTAATGTTGTATGAACATATGCAAAAGTGTGTGTATATGTTCCTTATCTAATGCAAAGATCAGGCGGTCTACTGATTCAGTTGACCTCCTTAATGCGAATTATGTCAGTGCCATGAGTCCAACATGTATGCAATAGAATTCTGATGATATATATTATTTCTATATGAGTGCACAACCATTCACTCAAATGCAACATCCATGTGCTGAATCAGTCATTTTGCACCCACAAGAATTGAAAAATGCTCACCCATCCATATGCAGTATGAGAGTGTTTTCGAGCCGATCTAGTGCCTAGTGTGTGTATATGCATCCACAGGCAACCACTAGCAACCACTTGCATCCACTTGCAACCATCAAACATAACATGTCTCAAACACATGTTTACACCCATTAGTTTCTACCTAAAGTTCAAATATTCGATCGATAGGATACAGTCGAATGATGGAAGCGAGTACAGATAGAACGAAAATTTGGTTCCCATTAGACATGGGTCCTAAGTATCGGCCCCAAAGACCGAAACCAACATTAAATTGATACCCCACGAAAACTCAGAATGTATGCGTCATACTTGACGCCTAACACAGATATCCCTCAAACCCCAGTCTCAAACAGATGATCCATAACCCTTATGGGTCTGAGTCTATAGCGGAATTCAGAAATAATACTAGCATTAAAGTGCAGAGTATCGATTACAAAAATCAAAATACCAAAATCAGAAAAAGTCACAATCAGATAAAGAAATTAAACCTACTATAGAAATTTTCCTATTTCTATCCTAGCCACTAGCCTCAAGAGTGTTCGCCTGCCCTCCTTGTCCTCGTCTCTTCGGGCAGTCCCTAGTGAAGTGTCCCATCTCCCCACAGTTGAAGCAAGCGCCCTTCCTTTTTCTGCAATCCTTGTTCAGATGAGTTGAGCTCCCACAAGTAAAGCACTTTTTCCCCTTCTTATCTTCAGACTTCTCATCCTTCTTTTGTGTTTCCTTTTTGGGCCCCGCTTTCTTATTCTGTGGTTCTTCCTTTTTTGTCTCTTTCGGGCCCTTGTCTTCCTCGTGCACTAGTGCCATATCCACCAATTTCTCGTAAGTTGATCCCATGGGTACATGGGTCATGGCTAGGTTGTGCAGTGGCTCATTCAATCCTTTAACAAAGCGGAGAGCCTTTTTATGCTGAGTGTTGACTAAATCCAATCCGAATCTTGCTAGTTGGTTGAACTGGTTGACGTATTCCTTGACCGTCATACTTCCTTTCTTAAGAGACAAGAACTTTTCCAATTGTAAACTTCGTTCAGCTTGCGAGAGGAATTTTGTCTCAAACCTTGTTCTGAAATCCATCCATGTCTCAACCGGCCTCTCGGCGTTAGTGACTTCCCACCAGTAGGAAGCTTCATCTTTGAGCAGCCATACTGCCAACTGTACCTTCTGCCTATCGTCCACCTCGAAGATAACGAATAGATCCTCAGTTTCTTTGAGCCAATTCCTTGCTTCTACGAATGATTCAGTTCCTTTGAAATCCTTCCCACCCATGGCCCTAAAATCTCTACAGATCTTTGAGAAAGCAATTGCACGAGGAGGGGGTGGAGGAGGGGGATCATTTGCTGGACCTGCAGCGGCGGTCCTAGCCTCAAGATATTGACGAAACCAACCGGGTACATGAACACCCTCTGGTATCTCAGATGCTTCAGACATGCTGGAACGAAAAAGGAAAGGTTCAATACAAAAAGGACTGAAAGAAAGATATATGGCTCTTGGGGATCATGTTTTTCAAAATAAGCTTTATTTTTGAAAATACTTCCTTTCCAAAACCTTTTTGAAAATAGCTTTCAAAAACTTTACCCAATCTGGTAACCTTCAGCTCTGATACCAAGTGTAACACCCCACCTCCGTTAAGGTCACTCACAAAGGGAATGCCTTAACTTTGGTGGAGCATTTTAGTAAACAGAACAGAAACTTACAAGACAGATAAAACAGTGCTTGAAAAATTTTAACTTTATTACAGCGGAAACAGAAAATTAATATGGTTACATCCTTTCAATTTCAGAATTCAAGTACAAAATATCAGTCTTGTACAAAAGCCTTCAAAATGCATAGTTTAAAATCATAATCCCCATGGAACGGAAGCTATACAGAGCCGAGCCATACTTTAAGCACTTCAAGCAAAGAGAAATCCGGATCAAGCTAAAGTATTTCCCTCCTTGGATAACCTGGGGGGGAAACGGAAGAAAGGAGGCGAAACAACAAGGGTCAGACAAAAAGTCTGGCAAGTCCAGTGACTTTCAGCATATGAACAGATAATAATAATATGATATGAACATAAAACTGGATGTGAGATAACTATAACAGGTGTAGCAGATATAACAGAAAAACAGAATGATATAAACTATTTTTACACTTCTCTGCACTAATACTAGTGTAGCAGAATTAGGTGTCTCCCTAATGTCTAAATTGAAGCAGGAATGGGTACAGAATACTTTAACAGAAACAGAATGCTAATAATGGGCCTTTACTACCCGATCAGAAACAGACAGAAGCAGGAACAGATTTATCTCTACGGAAACAGAATGTAGAATTAGGTGTACACTAGTAATGGGCCTTTACCACCCGAACAGACGGTACCACACAGAAACAGACAGGTGTTACCACCCAACAGAAACAGACGGTACCAACAGAAACAGACAGAACTAAGCGTACCCTAAAACCCTACCCCAAGCGATCGGCTCCCTAATACATAAATATCCTGTGTCGGCCCCACAGTAGGGTGTATCACTCCCTAAAGTGACAACCAATTGGCACAGACCTATTTACAGATGTCACGGCGTCTTACATCCTCAGAGGCAGACCGGGATCCATGCACGCACATGACCCGGTTGGAACGCACCATCAACACCCCTCGCCATTATCAGAATGAACCTCTTATAATTAGTTCAGTAAGCGTGCCCAGACCCTACTTACTGTTGGGTCAAAGTTTTGATACCAGAAAGGGTTACTGACTAATATGGGTCCCAAACAACAGATGACACAAGTAATTCCCCTCCTAACCTTGTGTCCCCAGACTAACAGATTTCAGATTAACTTGTTTACAAGTTCAGACATACAGAATTCAGATTTACTAATTCACAAATTAAGTTAACAAGTTTTCAGACTAACGGGTCAGATGTACAGATTTTTCAGATTTGTCCAACTTTGTATTGGGCCTACAGATTCATGGACGGGTTTTACTACATCTATTAATCCCTTTGGTTTAACCCTATTTTCCCCAATACGTTTTAGACGTCATTCTTATCTTAGATTTGCATTAATTAATTATTAATGCACAGACCTCTCACATTAGGTCGGTAGCTTGTGGCCGCTGGATATGCCGGGCGGTTCCGGGCAGACTTCTGCCACAAGCCAGACCTAACCTCGTGTCTTACGCATGTTATGACTAACTTCTCACATTAGAACCTATTGTTTGCGGCCACTGGATGTGCCGGGTGGTTCCGGGCAGATTTACGCCGCAAACTCATTCTAACCTCGAGTTAGCCATGTTTATCTTTGCGGCCAATTAATTAATAATTTACCGTTTATGCGCACGCCCAATATATATGCCAATTCAGATTATATTAATCACAGGATGATTATATCAACATAGCAGATAACAGATTTTATATAACTTAACGGATTTAACAGATTTAGCAACTTAGCAGATTTTGGCATATAACAGGTTAGGCATTTCAACCGACAAATTTAACAGATTAGGCATTTCAATCTAATTAGCAGTCTAGGCAATATAACAAAACTAGTAGTTTAGGCAACTTGACAAATTAGCAGATTTAGCAAATTTAATATTTCTAAAAGTTCTATTTACATGCCTTGCCCAATCATAAATTGGCCTAAATTCATATGCTTACATAATTGTCATGATTCACAACAAATACTCCATGTTTGCATAAAGTTACATAGCACAGAATATGGACATAATTTGCCATATAACATATGTTCCAATTTTTGTTAAACTAGCATCTTACAGCAGATTCACATATAAATTATACCAAATATAACCATTAATTTCAATGCATGCCATATATCCAAAAATCCCTATTTAGGTGTAATCTAAATAATAGATATCCTAATTAATGTAAATCTTTACACCTAACTTTCCATATCCTTCTTCTTTTCATGTCATGAATCATTATGCAAACTATACCCAACAATATAAATCTTTAAATCATATCTTCTAAAAATCAGATCTTGACTTTTATATGCATTTTGTCCAAAGTCTCAAATCATATGTAATCTTACAATGGTTCCTTTTTTCTTCTATCATAGAATATGCATAGATCCAAATCTATGTTTACAACATATGCTCATTAATTACCGTTCTAAATTACAACATAGCTATGCATACAACATGCATAAATTATATGTTCATAGTCAAGTTTATGCATATGTCCAATATATTTTATGCCTCAGACCTAAAGTCATACATTCCATTTAGTCTTGTCAAATTTCGCATCATTCATTATTTATCCCAAAATTTGCGTTCATACGTTCATCTCTTATGAGATTAGGCACAGGCTCGTGGTAGCCTGGCTATAAAAATAGAAAAGAAGAAAAGGGATACAGAACAGTCACAGAAAAATAGATCTGACAGAAGAGAATATATATACAATCTCAGATTCAGAATAAAAAACATATCAAAATTATTATTAACGTTTATAGCGGAAAATAACTGTACTTGCCTTGATTAGATTAAAGAAAGGACTTTAACTTGCTGTAGAATCTTTGCAGAAACTATAATCTCTAGTTTGAATTGAGTTGCTTAGGCTGATGTTGATTATCTTCTAGTTTTAATTCCAGCAGAGCAGCGACGCCATTTTTATTTTTTTTATTAGAAGAAGAGAGCAATGGAGGCTAGAGAATTGTGTAAGAAACCTAGCTAGAGTCTAGGGTCATTTTATAGAGTTTATGAACCGATTAGGACCATCGATGTTGCTTGGATTGATCGTAGCCATTCATTCGCAAGAGGGACCAATTAGAGCCTGCCACCTAGCCCTAATGACAAAGCAGACCACAGAAAATCGACCAACATAGAATAGGCCAGCCAGGGTGGACTGGGTTCGACCTGGGTCTGGACCAGGTCGACAGCCCTGTCGACAGCCCTGTCGACCTGGTTAGACCAGGTCGACAGCCCAGTCGACCTGGGTGTCTTAGGCGGGAGTTTTCCCGCCTTGGCCAATTGGGCCCGGTTTTAATTTTTAAACTGTTTTATTCTGTTCGAATTTTAAAATTCAGAAACTTCCGAAGGCCGTATCTTCTTCATACGGACTCCGTTTTTCGAAAACTCGGACTCTATTTCGCGTATTTTTCCGAGACGAACGCAATGCAGTATCCTGTTTCCCTTAGTTCTTTGATTTCAAATTAATTATACTTTAATTTGTTAATTCCACAGTTATAGAATACACGGGGTGTTACAAAAGTTTGTTTTAAAAACATAACCCCAAATAGCCATATATATTTCCTTCGATTCTCCATTTTGAATCTCTTCCTTTTTCTTTTTTCAGCATGTCTGGGGAACCTGAGATACCTGAGGGCATACCGATACCAGGCTAGTTTAGAAGGTATCTAGAGGCTAGGGCTACTGCCGCAGGCACAGCAAATGTTCCTCCTCCCCCAGCTGCAGTCGCTCCTCCTCCTCCCCCGCCTCGCGTTGATACTATTTCGAAGATATGAAAAGATTTTCAGGCAATGGGCGGGAAACCTTTTCAAGGATCAGAGACGTTTGTTGAAGCTCGAAGTTGGCTTAAGGAGGTGGAAGATCTGTTTGGTATCTTCGAGATAGAAGATGGAAGGAAGGTCCAATTGGCTGCTTGGTTAATGAAGGACGAAGCCTCATTTTGGTGGGAGGTCACGAATGGAGAGCATCTAGTGGAGACATGGATGGATTTTAGGCATAGGTTCAAGATGAAATTTCTCTCACGAGCAGAAGAGAATCTATACATGGAGAGGTTCTTAGCATTGAAGCAAGGAAATTTATCAATAAAGGAGTACGTCAACAAGTTCAATCAGTTGGCAAGATTTGGCTTAGACTTGGTGAACACACCAGAGAAGAAGGCCCTGAGGTTCATTAAAGGATTGAATGAGCCGCTACACGGGTTGGCTATGACCCACATTCCGATGGGGGCTACCTTTGATAAATTGGTTGACATGGCGATTATGCATGAAGAGGAAAAAGGTGCTAATGCTAATAAGGCACCGGAGAAGAAAGGGGATCAAAAGAAATCACAACAGCAAAACAAGAAAGGTGGTAAGGATAACAATAGCAAAGGAATGAAAAGGTGCTTTAACTATGGAACACCAGGCCATCTGAGCAAGGACTGTAGGAAAAAGTAGAAGACTGGCTGCTTCCACTGTGGAGAGGCAGGACATCTAATTAAAGACTTCCCGAGGAAACAGAGGCAAGGGTAAAGGACAGGGTCCACTTCTGGAGGGAAGATTCAGGCTCTCATGGCACCGGGGCAGGCAAGAGGGAAGGTTCATGCTCTCATGGCACCAGGATAGGAGAGAGGTAGAAACATTTCCGTTAAAAGTTTAGTTTTTCTGTTTGATCATCCTGTTCGTACTTTGTTTGACTCTGGCGCTTCACACTCGTTTGTATCTGCTTCGTTAATTGAAACACTGCACCTAAATACTAGTCTAGTTATGGATCCCATAGTAGTCTCAAATCCTACTGGTGGTTCGACTCATCTTTGAATGATTTTTCGGGTTTGAGAGTGTTTATCTTAGGCGTCGGTTTGAATGCAACGCCTTCGTTCTTGGCTTCATGGGCTACAGTTTGATTCTAGGCATGGATTGGCTAGCTAGATACTGTGTCATCCTAGATTGTGAAAGATGGGTAGTTAGATTTTTGACTCGTTGTGGAAAGACCCTCGATATTTTTTGTGACCCTAGAGGTCTGGTAATGCTTAGCTACCTAGAATCCATTGACGCATCCAATGATAATTTGGAATCTATTCATGTGGTCCGTCAATATAGTGACGTCTTCGATGAAGTTCGAGGTTTACCCCTAAGGCGCGAGATACACTTTCGAATATACCTAGTAGATAATGCAAAGCCAGTTGCACTACTAGCGCGCCACATGGCTTTGAGAGAGAGAAGAGAACTCAGTAAGCAAGTGAAAGATTTGCTTGTGAAGGGGTTCATAAGAAGAAGTATTTCGGAGTGGGGTGCTCCAGTCGTTTTTGCTACGAAAGCTGATGGTTCACTTAGATTGTGCGTGGACTATAGAGAGCTGAATAAGCTAACAAAGAAGAACAGACACCCATTGCCGAGGATAGATGATTTATTCGATCAGTTGGTGCATGCTTCGGTTTTCTCGCAACTGGATTTGGCTACAGGGTTTCATCAGCTAAGGGTGGCTAAAGACAACATGGATAAGACTACATTTATAACTTCTGACGGTTTCTTCGAGGGGCTCGTCATGCCTTTTGGTTTAACGAATGCACCCGCATACTTTGTTGACTTAATGAGTAGGGTGTTTAGGGAGTTTCTAAACAATTTTGTAGTAGTCTTTGTGGACGATATCCTGATTTTCTCTAGAAGTTAAGAAGACCATGCCCTACATCTTAGGGAAGTCTTAGAGACCCTACGAGCGCATCTACTTAAATCTAAGTTCTCCAAGTGCCATTTTTGGAGTAAAGAAGTGAGGTTCTTAGGACACGTGGTCTTTAAGGAAGGGATAGCTGTGGATCCTGCAAAGGTGGTGGAAATCCAAGATTGGAAAATTCCTAAGAATGCAACAGAAGTAAGAAGCTTTTTGGGGCTGGCTGGTTATTATAGGAAGTTCATTAAGGACTTCGCGAAGATATCAGCCCCACTTACTCGGTTAACGAAGAAGAACTTGACTTTTGCTTGGGATGTTGACTATGACGATGCTTTCCAACATCTGAAGAGAGCTTTGACGACAGCTTCAGTTTTAGTTTTGCCAGATGGAAGTAAGCCATTCATAGTATATACTGATGCTTGCGGGACAGGGCTTGGAGCAGTTTTAATGCAAGAGGGAAGGGTGATATGCTATGGTGGAAGGCAGTTGAAAGTCCACGAGAAAAATTACCCTACCCCGACTTAGAGTTGGCTGCCATAGTGTTTGCGCTTAAGTCATGGCGTTATTATTTGCTTGGCGAGAGGTTTGAGTTGTATACAGACCATAAGTCGCTAAAGTACTTGTTCTCTCAGAAAGGTCTAAACTTGAGGCAACAAAGGTGGATGAAGTTTTCGGCATCCTACGATTTTGAGATCGCATATACCCCTGGCAAGGGTAACGTTGTAACGGACGCCTTAAGTAGAAAGAAGTTGACTTTAATTCCTTTGTTCGTAGAGCGACAGATTTTGGAGTATATATCTTCCTTTGACTTTAGACCCTCTATCGATTATGTACCCGTATTGTTGGCATCACTAGAGGTGCAACCTACACTTTTGGGTCGGGTTGGAGAGGCACAGCGAGATGACCCACACTTGATTGAGATAGTAGGCAAGCTTATAGGAGGGGAGTCTTCGAGTCATCTTAATAGATATGCTATAGATGAGAGAGGTTGGCTGCGTAGAGATGGGAGACTTTGCGTGCTACAAGACGAGAGCTTGAGGAAGACAATTCTTGAAGACTCACATTGCTCTAAGATGACCATACATCCCGGTGGTGACAAAATGTATAGGGATATGAAGCGAGTTTTCTTTTAGGCCGGAATGAAGAAGGACGTGGTTGAGTTTGTTTCTAGATGCTTAGTGTGCCAGCAAGTCAAGGCGGAACAAAAGAAGCCTGGTGGTTTGCTCCACCCTTTAGAGATTCCACTGTAGAAATGGGAAAGTGTTTCCATGGATTTTGTAGATGGGTTTCCAAGATCAAGGAAGGGTAATACGGGGATTTGGGTACTTGTAGACAGACTTACCAAAAGTGCCCATTTTATTCCATTAAAAGTAGGAGGACCGCCGCATGGTTAGCATCTATTTACCTTCGAGACATAGTACGTCTGCACGTCATACCCTCTTGCATTGTAAGCGATAGAGATCCCATTTTCACAAGCGAATTTTGGAAAAGCTTACAAGAGGCGATTGGGACACAATTATGCTTATGTACCGCTTATCACCCTCAGACGGACGGCCAGACCGAGAGAGTAAATCGGACTCTAGAAGACCTTCTGAGACTATGCATCTTAGACTTTGGAGGAACATGGGAAGAACATCTTCCATTAGTGGAGTTCGCCTATAATAACATCTTTCAGGCTAGCATTGGCATGGCACCTTTTGAGGTTCTTTATGGACGACCATGCTGATCACCTACTTGCTGGTGGGAATCCACGGGTAAGGTTTTGCTTGGACCTGACATGATTAGGTAGACTTCAGAGAAGATAGACCTGATTCGACGGCGAATGAAGATGGCGCAGGACCGACAGAAGTCATATGCTGATAAGAGATGAACCAACCTTGAGTTCAATATTGGGGACGTGGTTTTTATTAAGGTGTCACCATTGAGAAACGTAGTCCGATTTGGATCAGTAGGGAAGTTGGCACCGAGGTTCGTAGGACCCTTTCCAATTACAGAGAGGATTGGGCAGATGGCGTATAGAGTAGAGTTGCCAGAGAAGCTCAGTGGTGTCCATGACGTGTTTCACGTTTCGCATTTGCGCAAGTGTTTACATGATACGGTGGAAGTGGTGAAGCCGAGCACGCTCAAAGAAGTGGAAGTAGAGCTCAATGCCACGGTTAACCAAGCTCCTACATGCATTCTCGGATTGTAGGTCAAAAAGCTGTGTAACAAAGAGGTCAAGTTAGTCAAAGTGCAATGGGGAGATGATTAAAGAGACGCGTCTTGGGAGACAGAAGACAAGATGTGTACGTTGTACCCTTTCCTTTTTTAGGGTATGTTTTTTTAACTTCTCCTTTTTCTACCGCTTTGTTGATACTTGTCCTATCATTTAGTATTATCTTTACGACGACATCTTCGATCTTCAGTTAGGAATAACCCTATGGTTCCAAACATGTGTTTGAGACATGTTATGTTTGGCGGACGCAAATGGATGCAAATGGTTGCTAGTGGTTGCTCGTGGATGCATGTACACATACATTAGGCACTAGACCGGCTCAATCACCTTCATATTGCATATAAATGTGTGTGCATATCTAAACTAATGGATGTATAATGTTTGTGTTATCATATGGGTGCTGTATTTTGATGAGCGGTTGTGCACACATATAGAAATAATATGTATCGTTAGGATTCTTTTGCATACATAATGGACGCATGACACTATCATGATTTGCATTAAGGAGGTCAACTGAATTAGTAAACCGCCTGATTTTGCATTAGATAAGGAACATATACACACACTTTTTGCATATGTTCATACGGCATTAGAAATCTTGTAAGGGCAATGGATGGCTGTGTTTGATGGTTGAGTAGATGGATGATTGGATGTTAGGATATACATTCTCCTTAACTTGGAGATTTCGGGGGCGAAATCCTTTAAGGAGGGGAGAATGTAAAACCCCGTGATTTTAAATATTAAATTAAAGAATCAAAGAATACTTAATTACAAATGTAAGAATTAAGGAAAACGGGTTACGCCATTGTGTTCGTCTCAGAATTCTGCTTGAGATAGAGTCCGAGTTCGTGAATCAGACTCTATATGAAGAAGTTAAGGCCTTCCGAAGTTTCAGAATTTAAATAAATTAAAAACAGCTCAGGTTTAGAAATTCAAATTTCGAATTGAAAAACACAGAAGTGGGCTGGGCGGGAATTTTCCCGCCCACGGCCAGGTCGACCAGTGGGTCGACCTCCCTATAAAGGTCGACCAGGGGGTCGACCCCGGGGTAGATCTAAAGTCAGACAATTCTGACTTGTTACTGAGCCTTTCCTAACCTATTGCTGAGTCACTAGGGCATAGGTGGCAAATCTGGATAACTATATCTAGTCTGGACGGTTTTGATTGCTCCTATGGTAATCTAACGGCTTATGTTGAATTAAACTTCTATAAAAGAATGCCTAGACTCAAACCCTAAACCTAAACTAAATCAGTCTCTTGGCCACCATGCTACTGCTAGGATAGTTCTTCTTCCTAAAGCTTAGGGATTAGCAAGTCAGAATTCTAATTCAAAAGACAAATGAATCATTCTCTTCTCTAACCTATCTTTGTGTGTACAATTTCTTTCACAAAATAATTAATAAATTAATTATGATGAGATATAATTTGGATTATGAGAATATGTCTGATGAATCATGTGATGTTAAATCATATGCTAGTTCTTATGTGAATCTTATGCAAGTTTGTGATGTTAAATCATATGCTAGTTCTTATGTGAATCTTATGCAAGTTTGCGATGTTAAATCATATGCTAGTTCTTATGTGAATCTTATGCAAGTTTGGGATGTTAAATCATATGCTAGTTCTTATGTGAATCTTATGCAAGTTTGGGATGTTGAATCATATGCTAGTTCTTATGTGAACCTTATGCAAGTTGGGATATGCTAGTTTATATCATATGCAAATCTGTATGCGGATTATACACAAGTTTATATGAAAAACATAGTTTACAAGTTTAGATTGATATGCAAGTTTAGATGGAAAAATCATATTTATATATGTGAGTTTACAATTGACGCAAGTTTAGGTGAAAAACCATATTTATATGTGTGAGTTCACAACTTATGCAAGTTTAGGTGAAAAACCCATATCCATATATGCAAGTTCACAAGTTCATATTTAGATCTATATTTAGATCCATGGTAGTACATCGTTTATGCAAATTTATGTTCTAAATGTCCATTTTCTATGCAAATATTGGCTATGCAAATTTATGCTATAATTATTATTTGCAAGTTAGATCTATTTTTATGTGTTATGCAAGTTGTGATGTTTCTTTTCTTTTTATGAGTTAGACTATTTGCGAGTCTAACATATTTCATGTTAAACGTACGAACGACATGGGGATAATGGGAATACATCTAATATATATAATTGTGAATTGGCATAAGATGGCCTTAAAGGCATATAATTAATTTGAGACATCAATTGGTATAAATTATATACCTGAAATTATGGACATAATTTAGGTGACAATTTTGGACATAGATTAATTTTGAAATTTGAATAGGGATAATTATTCATATTGGGGTGAAATAATTATGTGTATTAATAAACGCCTAAGACACGAGGTTAGACTCGTTCGTGGTATAAGACTGCCCGGACCAGCCAGCAAATAACGGTAGTCTAATGTGAGAGGTTAAAGGCATAAATTAAATACATAACAATTGTAAAGACACGAGGTTAGGCTCGTTTGCGGTATAAGACTGCTCGGACCCGCCCGGCAAATCCAGCAATCGCAAACGGTAGTCTAATGTGGGAGGTCTTTACAAAGTTACGGTTATAATGAATTAAGTAACACTTAACCAGATAAACATGTGGTGGGACATGGAGGTTAAGTGGGTGGCATGGGTGGGATGTGAAATACGATTAGAAACACTTAACCAAATTTAAACATGTAAGAAGACATGAATAAGAAGGGGTTAAGTGGGAAATTCTAGTGGGGGACCAAGCACAGGTGGAAAGCTTGTGTCAAACATGGGGACCCTTTTCAAACCAGTAACCTATTAAGTATCTTTGTGAGCTCGAGTTAGATCGAGGACGGAACACGCTTACTGGGTTTGATTGTAAGAGGTCAAAACGGGTTAGCGGTGGCAATGTAATTCCAACGTGGTCATGTGCGTGCGTGGGTCCGGGCTGGTATGTAAGACGTTGTTGCATCGTGTAGATATAAGCCGTGCATCTTTAGTGGTATCGGGTTGCCACTTTGGGGAGTGATACACCCCACTGTGGGACCAGTATGGGTAACTACGAGTTAGGGAGCCGATCACATGGGGGAGTGGGTACAACTAGTGCTGATAGGGGCAGGCGGCACCTATGAAGACAAATATGGGTACACGAAACTACCATTATGATTATTATGTTCAGCAGGCGGGATCAACTTTTAGGATGACTAGAAATGGTGCAGTATAGTAATTATCCTATAGTGATTAGGAGCACAATTAATGCTAGAATATTCCTCTTGTTTGCTTTGTCATGCCCACTTGTTTCACAGTCATTCCTTGTTTTACCAGTTTAAACCTTATCCTAATTACTTTAATAATTATATTGTTAAAGTTATTGGACTCGCCATTCTTTAAGTCTGATCCCCTTGTTTTCGCCTGTTTTCTTCCTTCCCCCCCCCCCTTAGGTTCTCAGGATGGGACTAGTGCTAGTGGACCTTGATTTGGATCTCTTTCTTTTGGAAGTGCTAGGATTGCTGAAAGTAAAGTTCAGCTCATTTCTTTTATGGCTACTTATGTTGGGTTTATGCTTTTTACTTTATGTACTCAGAAAACAATTTGTCAAGATGGATATTAAGTGTACTTGGTTTATGATGCTATTGTAATCAAACTATTTCTCCACTGCAATAAAAGTTGTTTTAAAATTTTCAAGTACCAATATATGTATCTGTCTTGTAATATTCCGTTCTATACACCAATAATACTCCCTGAAAGTTAATGCATTCCCTTTGAGAGTGACATTAATGGACGTGGGGTGGTACACGCCTTGGTTATATCGGTCATCACGGGGCCGATGGATGGTTTGGTCAATATACTGACCAGTTTACGCCCCATAGGGCATGGAAATGCAATGTTAAGGCATTTTAATCCCCTCCGTGTGGACCCGCCCTGTCGCTCTATGGGTCGATGAATTTTGATCCTGAGGCTCGGAATAGAGAGTCTCGAAGCGGTAAGGACGATCCCTTTCCTTGGTTCACAGACGAAAATCCAACTTCCAATACGTGACTTTGCAGTTTAATTGTAGAGCCTAGCATGGCGACATAGTGGGATGGGGCACTATGTCGTCTATGATTAATACATTCATATTTGAAGTTGATTTTTCACTTACAGTAATAATAAAGATGAAATTTCACGTATCAAGCATTATTTGGCTATTATAAGGTAAAACTCTATCCTCCTGCTTGCGTTGCATTGTGTGATGGAACCTGATTCTTATAATAGCTTCATTGTCCTTTATTTAGCATTGCGCTGTTTGTTTTATGCACTAGTATTCTTGGGGGTAAACCCGTTCCGTGTTATACGACATGGTCCCCTAGTATACCTAACTTTAAAATCAAATTAATAACTGTTTTAGTTCTCACACTAGTCACATGACTGACCTGGAGTTTATTGTTTTAACCTAAACTCTGGGCGCCCCTAATTTCCACGCGGGCAGCTAGTAGTTTGGTTTTGTAGATATTATATTCACAAGATCCAGGATTTACAGCTGGAACTATACTCGGAAAGCTCTGTATTCGTGTATTACTTTCAGTTGTGTTTTGTATTATTTTTCACTGCATTGTAATTTGTAAATCTCTGATATTTATCAAATGTATATTATTTGTTCATACTATGTATATTCTTGTACTCTGATGCAAATTTTTGTAATAAGCAATGAAATGTTCTTCTGTTTGTATTCTGATTTGTCGTGTACTCAACTTAATCCAGGCTTTCCCGAAAGGTCGAGTTTGGGTCGTGTCAGCTTGGTATCAGAGCTTTGGTTTATAGAGCTCCAGAACAAGACACGTTAGAACCAAACAAAATAATTCATCAGAGATCAGATTAGTAATATCCAATGAGAATGACTTATTAGAGATGGGATCGGTAGTATCCTAGAACGAGTGTGAAGAGTGTTATTTTTAAAATGAAAATGAAAACAAATTTTGTTTTTAAAATTTAATCCATACTATACGCATTTGAATATTTATCTTATATTGAATTTGGACAATCAAGTATATAGAGATTTTAATATACGTCTGATCCACGTGTATATGAAGTCTCAAATATACTAGATGGATATAGAGTCACACTCTAGTCCCTCGGGGATAATTCTGGTGATGTCCGGACATCATCAGTATTTATGTTCAAGTTTCGAAAGTGGGATTTCTATATATTTCCAATTGACTAGTGTGAGAACCAAAATTAGATAGGATTTATTTGTTGTGATTTTCCATCAAAAGAAAATGGATTTTAATTATTTGTAACAATTTATGTGTTTGAAACGATAACCAACTAATTGATTGCTGATTGTGTTGTTTGATTATTGGTTTGATTATTTAAAATTTTGAATCTTTAAGCCAAATTGAATCAAATATTGAACTGACTTGAAAATTGGTTGAAATTGCATACATGTACATGCATATATATTGGATAGGTCATATCAAGGAGGCTAGAGAAGTGGAATAAAATTGTATGCTAGACAAATAGGTACATGTTTACAAATTTATTGGGTTTGGATGATTTGATGAGCCGATTGGCTAGCTGCTTGGCTTTTTCTTTTTCTTTCTAGATGATGTGGGTCTGCGTGGCTAGTTGTGGTTTTAAATGTCTCCCCGTCCAAAGGAGGTTATGGCGAAATTTTTCGAAAATTTAGGGTGTTAGCCAAATTTTTGAGAAATTAGAAATTCTTTAAAACTAAAAATTTGAAGAATGAACGCCAGAATGAAAGTTGAGTTGAATACTTAAACAACTTTCAGCTCCGTTCCTTTTCAAGGACGAAAAGCTTTAAGTGGAGGAGATTGTAACAACTCGGAAAATCGAAACCAATTTAAATTTTTTATTTTGGAAATTTAAATGAATTTTGAATATTTAAAATGATTTATTTTAAATAATAACGAATAGAAATTTATTTTTTATAGAATTATAACGTATAAATTTATTTAAATCGAAGTTAGAATATAAACATATATTTAAAATATATAAGGAGTTTAAAATGGCGCGGTAGTTTAAAAATTCGATTTCAAATTTCAAATGAATGTACAGGATTCAATAAACCAGATTTTAGTAAAACTAGAAATATTTGAATCTATTTGAAAATATCTTTTCAACGAATGTCAAAAATCCAGATTTCATAACGGGAATAAAATGTTATGTCCAGTTGAAAATTCATAATAGTCGCTATGTAATTTAATATAAATATGGCCCTTAAAAGTAGCGATTTTGTAAATGACCTCCGCTTTCGACGAGACCACTTTTGATGGATCCGGAGTGTCTTGCTGGATTCCAATTTTCATAAATTTTGGAATCAATATGTAAGCGTGGTGAATTTAAACATGTTTGGTCAATTCATTTTGAATTTAATCGACTAGAAAATGACCGTTTTTCAAACGATATCCAAATTCAAAGAAATTAGTTTTGTTAGGACCGTATCGTCAAAACATAGCTAGATTTATTTTTCTGAAAATTTTGGAGTCAGTATGTGGCCCCGGTAAATTAAAATGTACGTTTAAATTGAATATATATTAATTTATATTTTAATTTTGATGAAAACTAGTCGTAACAGTTGAATTGGCTTAGGAAACATATCCCATTGTGTTCGGAATGGGGGTATTTAGCTAGGAGCGACAGTCGTTGGGTTTGATTTGGAGTTCGTATGAACAAAGGGGTATTTTTGGAATTAAAGTAAATTAAATAAAATAAATTATATTTATAGGCCAATCATATTTTTCCTTAAACCCTAATTTATTTATCAGTCGTCGCTCCTCTTTGTTTGAAACCGACGATTACAATCGCCCGAGACCTTCTACCTCCCGATCTCCAAATCTATCCAACCATTCTCGAAACCCCCAAATGGAAATTGAAGAGCTCGGAGGGGGGTGGCAATCAACGGACATGATCATTGATGGTGGCCTCATCTCATAGAAATTAGTTCCCAAAAAGCGGCTGCATCCATCCAGATTCCGCTGCCCTGGCCTATTCAAGTTCGCCATGGTACAACGAGGGGGGTGGCGACGCGAAGGGGATTCAACTGGGGACCAACATCAAGCACTGATCAACCCCAGTGGCGGCGACGACTCAGTTTTGAGGTCGACGAAGAAGACATGAATCATCCAGGGTTTTACTTGGGAACGGTAATGTTTTAAATAAACGTTGTTGAAAGCTAATTAATTTAATTAATTATCGTTTAATTATCCAATGTTTTAAAAACCATCTTTTTCATACGAGGTCCAAATCATGTGAAACTGGATCCATTGCGATCGTGGGAGCCAGAGCTTCACAAGGGTCCAATTTGAAGCATGTTAGAATTTTGGGCAAATTCAAACCTGAACCATTCAGAAATTCAGAATTAAAACCGACGGAGTGGAAATCAAATGTGAGAACTCCTTCTGACTAATTATTTTATAGTTAAATATATAATAGGCTGCAGACGGGGCTTAGTAGCTCTTGACACCGTCGTCTACAGACCATGGACGACTTGTTTGATTGTATTGTGTTGTGGAAATGGACTGTATTGTGATTATTGATTGTATTATGTATGGAATAAAATATTTAAACTTTAAAAATATCATTTTTATTGAATTAATATAATATATAAAATATTCATGTATGGAATAAAATATTTGAACAATAAAAATATCATTTCTATTGAATGTATATAATATATAAAATATTCATGTATGGAATAAAATATTTGAACAATAAAAATATCATTTTTATTGAATGAATATAATATATAAAATATTTATGTATGGAATACTATATTTGAACAATAAAAATATCATTTTTATTGAATGAATAAAATATATAAAATATTCATGTATGGAATAAAATATATGAACCATATAAAATGGTCGTGCATTGGAAATAAATATTCATTTACAAATCGGACGCTTTGTCTACGCACACTCATTTTTCTGATACTGATTGGGATGATATATTTTACACATCTCCCAATTGCACAAATAAAATCTATGTTTGTTGATTGAAACCCCACACGGGTATTGGGATGATATTTGACGTACACTAATCCCAATTGTTTAGTTGTATGTCAATCGATGGGTTGACGGACATTTGTAAGCATTAATTATTTATATTTAATGCTTATGCATTTGTGTAGTGCACTCTGGCTGATAGTTGATTGTTTATCATTGTTGATATATACATGTGTTGTATGAAATCCATATAAATAAAATTTTATGGTAATTGATTGAGTTTGATTCCAATTCAGAAATAAGGAATATTTTAAAATAAGGAATATTTTAAAATAACGAATATTTTAAAATAATGAATATTTTAAAAAAATATTCAGAAAAGAATCGAAATATGATTTTAATGTCCGATTTTGGATGGACACGAAAATATTGAAATTTATGAAGACGTGTTGATAACATTAACGTAATTTTGACATGAACAATATTTATATCAATTTTATTCATTTTTATAATGAATATTGAAAAGGAAGTGATTTCACAATCAGATATTTTGAAAATATTATCATTTATACATTAATGATATAGAATATTCAATTTTGATTTAAAATTGAAAATGAAGTTGGAATTGATTTTTTAAAACGAACTTAAAACGATTTATAAAATACGTTTTAAATGGAAATTGATGAAATATACATAATATATATATTATATATATTTAAAGGCCTGAATACAACGCGCTGCGCCGCGGCAGTTCGCGAATTTCGACTATTGATTTCACATTGACATTACGGGAGATTCGACCGTCGGATTCTCCTAAAACCAAAACCACATGATGGAGTTCGAGCAAAACGTATTGATTGTTGGGTTCGTATCGAAAAGAGCTTTCCAACGAATATAAGAGATTTGGAATCTAACGGTTGGATTTGGACTTAAGTCCAAATCAAATTTGGAAAAGGTCGTTGTAAGTGCAGTTCGGTGGCCGTTATTGGAAACTGACTGTACGGGCCTTGATAAAATTATTAAAAATATTAATAATTTGTGGAAAATCATAATAAATTATTTGGAAAGAATTGGAATGAAAAATTCTATATTTGAAAAGATAAAAATATATTTTTATCAAAATGGACTAGTTATTAATTAGAATTATAATCTAATTATTTTTAAATAAATAAATTGTATCTGTAAATGGTTTTAATATAACCAGAAATTTCCAATATAAGAATTGGAATGGATTTGAATCAAAATCATCTTCGAAATATTTTGATATTGGATTTCGTGATTATACGGATATTGTGGGGGAATTTGGAAGATATATATATCGTTATACCCAATACGATATTTGTTGATTTCAGAATTTGATATTGAATATAAGCCGATATAATTTCTATTCAGAGCCTTGTATTTGATATCAAATTGGATTTTCGGTTTGTCATGAATGGTGTCTTTATTAACACTGTTCTTAAACCTAGTTGAGAAAAGATTAATTCTTTTTATAAAGATTTAATGACGTTTACCAATTAATTAATATTTAATTGGAATAGAATTAAAGTTGGATTTTTGGGTTTATCGTGAACGGTGTTTTAAATAACACTTGGTCTTTAACCCAATTAACAATGGAATTGGATTTTGGGTTTGTTGCGAATGGTGTCTTAAATAACACTGTTCATAAACTCCATGTGAAAAGAATAAATCTTTTAATTAAGATTTAAAGAATAATTACCAATTAATTAACATTTAATTGGAATCGAAATGGAATGTGAATTGGGTTTATTGTGAACTGTGTTTTTAACGACACTCATTCTTTAACCCAATTTGCAGTGAAATGTGATTTGGAATTCATAAATATTTTAATTAAGATTTAACGGAAATTTTCCAAAGAAAAGTTTCCAATTTAAAAAATAAATTGGAATGGAATGGAATTCGATTTGGTAATAATTGAAGTGAACGTCTACGGAGGAAGACTGTTACTATATATGGAATTTAAGTGGCTTTGCCGTTATTCCATTTATATTATCGGTTGGATATGGAAGTTTATATCAATTATATACATATTGATCTGTTTTCCATGAAGATTCCATTGTTAATGGAATGTGATCGTGGGTTTATCGTGAGCTGTGTTTAAATTGACATTAGTTCTTTAACCCAATTAAAGATAAGATTAATTCCTTAACTTTGAATAATCATTAAGTAATGATTTTTGAGATTAAAACTAAGTAGAGTTTTAATGGATCATTAATTAGATTGAAAGATGAAACTGATAACTAAAATTATCAAATTCAAGAAATGATTGAGAATGGAGTATCACCAGTTTTGCTCCAAGCTATGGTTAAATCTTAAATTAGATTTGAACGTGAAATGGTAAATAATTTTATCGATAACACATGGTGTTAGATATGGAGTATTACCAGTTTTTCTGTAACAACCCGTAAAATGCGGGCCAGTTTGAAATTTTTATTTTGGCAATTTTAGCGAATTTTGAATATTTAAAATAGATTATTTTAAATAATATCGACGAGAAATTTATTTTGAATATAATTCGAACGTATATATTATATACGTCGTCGTTAGAATATAAATAATTATATATAATTATAAATAGAATTGAAAATGGCGCGTAGTTCGATAATTCGATTTCAAACTTCAATTGAATGTACCGGGTGCAAAACAATCCGGATTTTAGTGAAACCAAAAACATTATGATCTAATTAGGAATATCTTTCTAACGAATCCGAATAATCGAAATTTCATAATGGGAATCAAAAGATATGTCCAGTTGAAAATTCTGAATAGTCGCTATGGAATTCAGGCCCTTAAAAATGGAAATTTCGCAAACGGTCTCGGATTTCGACAAAACCAGTTTTGTTGGGTCCGTGATGTTAAATTATTGCTAGGTTTCAAATTTCATAATTTTTCGAATCAATATGTGAGCGTGGCGAAGGAAAACGCGTTTGACCAGTTTTAGTTGATTTTAATCGACTGGAAAATGACCATTTTTCCAACGGCCTCAGAATTCGATGAAACTAGTTTTGTTAGGACCGTATCGTCAATACGAAGCTAGAAAATATTTTTCTAGAATTTTTAAAGTTCGTATGCGACCCCGGTAATTTGAAATGTACGTTTAAAATTCAATATAGTGATTTAAATGTAAATTTAACGTAAACTGATTGTAACAGCCGAATCAGCCTACTATACATATCCCATTGTGTTCGGAATGGGGGTAAAACGCTATGGACGACAGGCGGTGGGCCTCGTTTTGAGATCGAAAATAAAGGTTGCTTTTTGGCGAAAAATAAATTAATTAAATAATAATAATAAAAAAAAATATACCTTTCTCCCTCCATAATGTCTGCCCCCCCCCCCCCCCGATACTTCCAATTCAGTTTTTCTAAAAAAAAAAAAAAACAACAACAGAGCAATCCGCCGCCGCTCCTCCGTCGAGAGGCGCCACCGCGCCCCGAAGAGCGCGCCACCGCGCAGCAGGCGCGGCAACCTCCCGCTCCTCCGCCAGGCGCCGTCGCGCCTCAGGCGCTGGCCGTCCTCCTCTCCCTCTCGCCTCCTCACCTCATTCGCTTCTTCCTCCTCCTCTATTGAACCCCGCGAGCTCCTCTTCCTCCTCCCTTCCCCTACCTATCCCCGCCACCGAGCCTCGCAAACCACCCCCCCTCTCGCTAAAATAAATACTGTAAGTGTCCTTATTTTATTTATTTATGCAAACATTATTTAAACTCAGTTTTTTTATATAATTTAGTATAAAGATTAATTTTTAGATATATGAATTGCAAAGAAAAAAAAAATTGATTTTTCCTTATGAGATTGCAAATGAAAGATTTGAAGAGAAAGGTGATTGCTTTATCTAAGTTAACATTCTTTTAAACCATTTTTTTAGCGAAGTTGAATGCATAAAATGCGATTTTTATAGTGAAGTTGAATAAATAAAAATATGATTTTTAAAAGAAAAGAAATATTTTTGAAAGTAGAAAGTATTAAAAATATAATCTTTACTATATAAAAGGAATAAAAATAGGATTTTTATATGTTGAACTTCAGAATAAAAATATGATTTTTATATATTGAACTTCGAAATAAAAATATGATTTTTATATATTGAACTTCGAAATAAAAATATGATTTTTATATATTGAACTTCGAAATAAAAATATGATTTTTATATATTGAACTTCGAAATAAAAATATGATTTTTATATATTGAACTTCGAAATAAAAATATGATTTTTATATATTGAACTTCGAAATAAAAATATGATTTTTATATATTGAATAGCGAAGTAAAAAATTCGATTTTACATATGAAGATAATACGGGCAACGAAGATGACAATAGGCGAGATTGGCGAAGATTTCTATAGAAGAAGAGTCAAGATGATTGGATAGCTATCTGTGAGAATTTCTCACTCTTCAATTTCATTTCTAGTTATATATATATACTAGGATGCAGACGGTGCTTAGTAGCACCCGACACAATCGTCCACAGACCATGGACTTGTTTGTTTGATTGCAAAAATTAGTTAGATTATTTGATTGAAATTGAATTGTGTGGTGAAATGAATTGATTTGATTGATGTGTGAATGGCGTGGGCCTTCACTAGTCCGGGGATAAGGCTAGGCCTCGTCCCGTTTCTAGTATCGTGCCGTTATGCCGCCGAAATTTTCTAAAATATGTTAGAAAAATAAAAATATCATTTTATTTAAAGAAATGAACTGAATAGAAATTCATATGATAAAATAAAATGTTTTGTCGTTAAAAATATAATTTTTAACGTAATGTGAATAAAATAAAATATTCATTTGCAAACCGAACGGTTTGTTTATGTACACCTATTTGAAGGACATTGATTGGGTCGATAAATTTTACACATCGCCCAACAGCACAAATAAAATATGTGTTTGATTGTTTGAAACCCCACACGGGTGTTGGGATGAAATTTGAAGTTCACTCATCCTGATTGATTAAATATGTCGATCGATTGATTGACAGGCTGTTATAAGCGTTGAATATCTATATTTGATGCTTATACAGTGTAGTGCACTTTGGTTGATGGTTGATTATTTTTCAATGCTATTATGTGTGTAATGTATGAAAATCCATGTAATTAACTTTATATGGTAATTGATTGGGCCTCATTCCAATTTGAAAAATAAAGAATATTATAAAATAAAAGTTCATGTGTTGACAGTACTCATCCATTGAGATTGGTCATGTGTTGAACGAAATATTTTAGTAATAAAATTTACACCTTTATCGATATAAAATAAAAGTTCATGTGTTGACAGTACTCATCCATTGAGATTGGTCATGTGTTGAACGAAATATTTTAGTAATAAAATTTACACCTTTATCGATATAAAATAAAAGTTCATGTGTTGACAGTACTCATCCATTGAGATTGGTCATGTGTTGAACGAAATATTTTAGTAATAAAATTTACACCTTTATCGATATAAAATAAAAGTTCATGTGTTGGCAGTTTCATCCATTGAGATTGGTCATGTGTTGAACGAAATATTTTAGTAATAAAATTTACACCTTTATCGATATAAAATAAAAGTTCATGTGTTGACAGTACTCATCCATTGAGATTGGTCATGTGTTGAACGAAATATTTTGATAATAACAACTATTTTGAAAAAGAAATATTTGAAATAGAATATTTGAAAATAGAAATTTATGAAGCCGTGTTGATTAGATTGACGCCATCTTGACGTGAACGATATTGATATCGATTTTAAACGATTTCGAAATGAAATGAATTGA
Organism: Allium sativum; assembly: GCA_030737875.1. Classification (NCBI taxonomy): domain Eukaryota; kingdom Viridiplantae; phylum Streptophyta; class Magnoliopsida; order Asparagales; family Amaryllidaceae; genus Allium; species Allium sativum. The sequence continues at coordinate 616,534,422 of CM060926.1, forward strand.
AAACGATTTCGAAATGAAATGAATTGAAAACGATTTCGAAATGAAATGGATTGAAAACGATTTCGAAATGAAATGAATTGAAAACGATTTCGAAATGAAATGAATTGAAAACGATTTCGAAATGAAATGAATTGAAAACGAATTGAAATGAATTCAAATTGAATTGAAATTTGAATTGAATAGAAATGAATTTTAAAACGAATTTATAAAGAAGAATTCAATTTTGATTTGAATTGAAATGGAAGTTGAAATTGCTTTTGAAACGAATTTTAAAACTATTTATATAATTCGTTTTAAATAGAAATCGACGAAATATATATTATATATATTATATATATAATATAATGGCCTGAATAGAACGCGCCGCGCCGCGGCAGTTCGTGAATTTCGACCATTTATTTCAAACGGACATTGCGGGAGATCCGACCGTCGGATTCTCCTAAAACCGTAACCGTTGGGTTCGTATCGAAAAGAGCTTTCTAACGAATATTAGAAATTTGAAATCTAACGGTTGGATTTGGAATTATGTCCAAATCAAATTCGAAAAAGGTCGCTGTAAGTGCAGTTCGATGGCCATTGATGGAAATCGACTGTACGGGCCTTGATAAAATTATTAAAAATAGTAATAATTTGTGTAAAATCATAAGAAATGATTTGTGAAGATTTGGGATGAAAAACTCCATATTTGAAAAGATAAAAATAGATTTTTTTTTATCAAAATGAACTAGTTTTGAACTAGAAGTATAATTCTATTTATTTTTAAATAAATAAATTGAATTTGAAAAAGGGTTTTAAAAATAACCAGAATTTCCAATGATTGCATTGGAGTGGATTTGAATCGAAATTGTCTTCGGAATATTTCGATGTTGGAATTCGTGATTATACAGATGTTGATATGGAAATTTGAAAGATATATATTTATATCGTTATTTCCAATATGACATTTGTTAATCGTAGAATTTGATATTGAATATAAGCCGGTATATTTTCTATTCAGAGCCTTATATTGAATATCAAATGTGATTTGGGTTTGTCGTGAATGGTGTCTTCACTAACACTGTTCTTGAACCCAGTTGAGAAATGATTAAATCTTTTTATTTAGATTTAATGAAGTGTACCAATTAAATAATATTTAATTGGAATTGAATTGATATTGATTTTTGGGTTTATCGTGGACAGTGTTTTAAATAACACTTGTTCTTTAACCCGATAATTAATGAAGGTGATTTTGGGTTTATTGTGAACTGTGTTTTTAAATGACACGGATTCTTTAACCCAGTTAACGATTAAAACTAAGTTGAGTTTTAATGAATCTTTAATTAGATTGAAATGGTCGAGAATGGAGTATCACCAGTTTTGCTCCAGGCGATAGTTGAATCTTTAATTAGATTTGAACGTGAAGTGGTAATTGAATTTACCGATAACACCGTGGTGTTAGATATGAAGTATCACCAGTTTTACTTCATGGGATGAATAGGTTGGGATTGGGAAATTAAAACAAATGATTACTTCGGTAAGGTTCGCTAATCCCGACTAATTTGAATTGATATTCAAAAGTAGATTAAAGCATAAATTCAAGAATTTATCTTTGATAAAAATTAATGGGAACCTTTCCCTATGAACGTGAAATTTAGAAACTAACTGTCGGTTAGCCAAGCAGAATGGTTTTCTGGATATTGATCTGATGTTGGTTTCGGCCTTCGGGGTTAATATTTGGGGAATTATTCTCTTGATTAATTTACGGTTAGTGACTAATGGATTGGAATGAGGCGTATGTTGTGTTTGTGTAACACTTATTTAAAATATACGTGAGTTATTCGGAAAGACCGGGTTTATCCCATTCTGAATAACTGATACGACGATAAGTCGAAGGTGAAGACGATGGTCGAAGACCGGAAGTCTTCACGTCATTTGGGTGATAACTGATGATCTTGATTGGGCTGTACACCCAAGAAGATGGAAACAGTTGGTGATCGTCCAGACGTACTTGGAGATCGATGGATATGCGGGGTACTAGGTGCCTCCGGTTTCGTTCAGACCCAGAACGGACTTGTAAATGGACTGTGTGTCTGACATTGGATTTTAGTCCGTGTGATTGATCTCTATTAAATATATATCTGTTTGGCGGCGGAGAATTTATTCTCTTGCTTAACGCCCTTCTCTGAGACGTACGAGCTCAGGGGTTATATATTGATGGATATCAAACGCATGGAGTGAATTGCCTGTGTGGCATGCCTAAGTGGCAATTGATCGAGGCTTCTGTTGAAAAGCAAAGTCTTGTGGTGATGATCAAAGCACGGCCCTCGTGGCGTAGCTTTGTGTAATGTTTACTTTGCGAGTTTCACACCCGGTATGAACCAAAAACGGGAGACGGACCTCAGGGAGGGCATGCGTTTCTTTCTAGTTAGAAGTGGCGTCAGTGGTTTTACACGCCCTGACGAGTTTGACTTATGTGGTTGTTGCTGTTGCGAGGCGCCTCGGATTGATCTGTCGTTCTCGAACCGATGGAGTCATTTAGTTGGCTCGTTTACGCCCCATAGGGCGGGGAAACGCATGTTCAGGGTTTAAGTTTAATCCACATCGGTGGACCGGCCCTGACGATCCAAGGGTCGATGCGCTCTGACCCTGTGCCTCGGGCTAGAGAGTCACGAAAACGGTTGAGGACTATCTTTTGCCTCGGTTCATAGACGGAAATCCAATTTCCAAATACGTGACATTTGCGGTTTTATTTGTAAACCTATATATGGCGACATGATATATGGTACCCATGCCGCCTATGATTGATACTTATGATTTGAAGTTGTTTTATACACTATGCACCTATAATAGTATCAAAATGATTTGTTTTAAACGTATCAAGCATTCTTTGGCTGTTATAAGGGAAAACCCTATCCCCCGGCTTGCGTTGCATTGTGTGATAGGACCTGGGTCTTATAACAGCTTCATTTTTCTTTATTTAGCATTGCGCTGTTTGTTTATGCACTGGTATTCTTGGGAGGAAACCCGTTCCGTGTTATACGGCGTGGTCCCTTGATTTACCTAAAGATTTAAGATAAAGATTAATAACTGTTTTAGTTCTCACACCAGTCACATGACTGACCTGGAGTTTATTGTTTTAACCTAAACTCTGAGTGCCCCTATTTTGACACGGGCAGCTAGTAGTTTTGGTTTTGCAGATTTATATTCACAGGATCCTGGTTTACAGCTGGAACGATATCCGGAAAGCTTTGTATCCGTATATCTTCTTCTAGTTGTGTATTGTATTATTTTCCGCTGCGATGTATTTAAATGTAATTTAAATCTCTGATATTTCTGTGTAACATTTATTCATTTTTACTCTGTATATTCTTGTAATCTGATGCATTGTTGTAATAACAGTGAAATGTTCTTCTGTATGCGTTCTGTTTTGTCGTGTTCTCAAACGATAGGGCATTTCGAACGGTCTGGGTCGGTTTAGCGACTGGTTCGGACCGAGCGAAATTCCTTCACGTCACAGTTGGTATCAGAGCTTTGGTTTACAAAGCTCAGAGAACAAGGCACATTAGAACCATACGAAAGAATTCATCAAATATTGGATTAGCAATATCCAATGGGAATGACTCGTTAGAGATAGGATCAGTAGTATCCTAAGACGAGTGTGAAGAGTATATTTTTCAAATGAAAACAAAATTTGTTTTGAAAATTTAAATCAACTATTCGTATTTGATTATTTATTTTAATGAATTTGGACAATCCAGTATATATAGATTTTGCGTATACGTCTGATCCGCGTGTATTCGAAGTTTTAATATACTGGATAGATATAGAATCATACTCTAGTGGCCCGAAGATGATTCGGATGATTGACTAGTCGTCATTAGTATTCATGTTCGAGTAACGAAGGTGTGATATCTATATATTTCCATTAGACTGGTGTGAGAACCAAAACTAATATAGTTAGAACACATTGTTGTGAATTGGCATCAAAAACATGATTTTTGTATATATATCAAAATTATGAATTTGAAACGTTAATCCACTAATTGATTGATGGTTGTGTTGTTGGTTTATTTGTTTGATAATTTTGAAACATTATGCCCAATTGAACTATATTGAAATTTGGTTGCGTTTGCTTGCATATACTTGTACTTACATTGAACAGGTCATAGCAAGGAGGCTAGAGCAGAGAATAAAATTTGTTTGCCCGACAAATAGGTACATGTTTACTACATAATTACTGTTTTGTTTGGGTGATGATGATTTTATGAGCCTATTCGCTAGCCGCTTGGCTTTTTCTTTTTCTTTTTGAGATCTGAAGGACCGGGGAAGCTATTTGAAATTCCCCGATGCTCCCGGTGCAGGGGAGGTTATGGCGAAATTTTTCAAAAATTTAGGGTGTTAGCCAAATTTTTGAAATTTTGAAAATTCTCAAAAACTAAAGAGTTGGAGAATAGAAGCCAGATCGAGTGTAGAGTTGAATAATCAAACCGCTTTCGACTTTGTTCCTTTTCGGGGACGAAAAGTTTTAAGTGGGGGAGATTGTAACAACCCGTAAAATGCGGGCCAGTTTGAAATTTTTATTTTGGCAATTTTAGCGAATTTTGAATATTTAAAATAGATTATTTTAAATAATATCGACGAGAAATTTATTTTGAATATAATTCGAACGTATATATTATATACGTCGTCGTTAGAATATAAATAATTATATATAATTATAAATAGAATTGAAAATGGCGCGGTAGTTCGATAATTCGATTTCAAACTTCAATTGAATGTACCAGGTGCAAAACAATCCGGATTTTAGTGAAACCAAAAACATTATGATCTAATTAGGAATATCTTTCTAACGAATCCGAATAATCGAAATTTCATAGCGGGAATCAAAAGATATGTCCAGTTGAAAATTCTGAATAGTCGCTATGGAATTCAGGCCCTTAAAAATGGAAATTTCGCAAACGGTCTCGGATTTTGACAAAACCAGTTTTGTTGGGTCCGTGATGTTAAATTATTGCTAGGTTTCAAATTTCATAATTTTTCGAATCAATATGTGAGCGTGGCGAAGGAAAACGCGTTTGACCAGTTTTAGTTGATTTTAATCGACTGGAAAATGACCATTTTTCCAACGGCCTCAGAATTCGATGAAACTAGTTTTGTTAGGACCGTATCATGAATACGAAGCTAGAAAATATTTTTCTAGAATTTTTAAAGTTCGTATGCGACCCCGGTAATTTGAAATGTACGTTTAAAATTCAATATAGTGATTTAAATGTAAATTTAACGTAAACTGATTGTAACAGCCGAATCAGCCTACTATACATATCCCATTGTGTTCGGAATGGGGGTAAAACGCTATGGATGACAGGCGGTGGGCCTCGTTTTGAGATCGAAAATAAAGGTTGCTTTTTGGCGAAAAATAAATTAATTAAATAATAATAATAAAAAAAAATATACCTTTCTCCCTCCATAATGTCTGCCCCCCCCCCGATACTTCCAATTCAGTTTTTCTAAATTAAAAAAAAAGACAACAGAGCAATCCGCCGCCGCCTCTAGGGCTTTGCCGCCGCTCCTCCGTCGAGAGGCGCCACCGCGCCCCGAAGAGCGCGCCACCGCGCAGCAGGCGCGGCAACCTCCCGCTCCTCCGCCAGGCGCCGTCGCGCCTCAGGCGCTGGCCGTCCTCCTCTCCCTCTCGCCTCCTCACCTCATTCGCTTCTTCCTCCTCCTCTATTGAACCCCGCGAGCTCCTCTTCCTCCTCCCTTCCCCTACCTATCCCCGCCACCGAGCCTCGCAAACCCCCCCTCTCTCGCTAAAATAAATACTGTAAGTGTCCTTATTTTATTTATTTATGCAAACATTATTTAAACTCAGTTTTTTTATATAATTTAGTATAAAGATTAATTTTTAGATATATGAATTGCAAAGAAAAAAAAATTTGATTTTTCCTTATGAGATTGCAAATGAAAGATTTGAAGAGAGGTGATTGCTTTATCTAAGTTAACATTCTTTTAAACCATTTTTTTAGCGAAGTTGAATGCATAAAATGCGATTTTTATAGTGAAGTTGAATAAATAAAAATATGATTTTTAAAAGAAAAGAAATATTTTTGAAAGTAGAAAGTATTAAAAATATAATCTTTACTATATAAAAGGAATAAAAATAGGATTTTTATATGTTGAACTTCAGAATAAAAATATGATTTTTATATATTGAACTTCGAAATAAAAATATGATTTTTATATATTGAACTTCGAAATAAAAATATGATTTTTATATATTGAACTTCGAAATAAAAATATGATTTTTATATATTGAACTTCGAAATAAAAATATGATTTTTATATATTGAACTTCGAAATAAAAATATGATTTTTATATATTGAACTTCCAAATAAAAATATGATTTTTATATATTGAACTTCGAAATAAAAATATGATTTTTATATATTGAATAGCGAAGTAAAAAATTCGATTTTACATATGTAGAGAATACGGGCAACGAAGATGACAATAGGCGAGATTGGCGAAGATTTCTATAGAAGAAGAGTCAAGATGATTGGATAGCTATCTGTGAGAATTTCTCACTCTTCAATTTCATTTCTAGTTATATATATACTAGGATGCAGACGGTGCTTAGTAGCACCCGACACAATCGTCCACAGACCATGGACTTGTTTGTTTGATTGCAAAAATTAGTTAGATTATTTGATTGAAATTGAATTGTGTGGTGAAATGAATTGATTTGATTGATGTGTGAATGGCGTGGGCCTTCACTAGTCCGGGGATAAGGCTAGGCCTCGTCCCGTTTCTAGTATCGTGCCGTTATGCTGCCGAAATTTTCTAAAATATGTTAGAAAAATAAAAATATCATTTTATTTAAAGAAATGAACTGAATAGAAATTCATATGATAAAATAAAATGTTTTGTCGTTAAAAATATAATTTTTAACGTAAAGTGAATAAAATAAAATATTCATTTGCAAACCGAACGGTTTGTTTATGTACACCTATTTGAAGGACATTGATTGGGTCGATAAATTTTACACATCGCCCAACAGCACAAATAAAATATGTGTTTGATTGTTTGAAACCCCACACGGGTGTTGGGATGAAATTTGAAGTTCACTCATCCTGATTGATTTAATATGTCGATCGATTGATTGACAGGCTGTTATAAGCGTTGAATATCTATATTTGATGCTTATACAGTGTAGTGCACTTTGGTTGATGGTTGATTATTTTTCAATGCTATTATGTGTGTAATGTATGAAAATCCATGTAATTAACTTTATATGGTAATTGATTGGGCCTCATTCCAATTTGAAAAATAAAGAATATTATAAAATAAAAGTTCATGTGTTGACAGTACTCATCCATTGAGATTGGTCATGTGTTGAACGAAATATTTTAGTAATAAAATTTACACCTTTATCGATATAAAATAAAAGTTCATGTGTTGACAGTACTCATCCATTGAGATTGGTCATGTGTTGAACGAAATATTTTAGTAATAAAATTTACACCTTTATCGATATAAAATAAAAGTTCATGTGTTGACAGTACTCATCCATTGAGATTGGTCATGTGTTGAACGAAATATTTTAGTAATAAAATTTACACCTTTATCGATATAAAATAAAAGTTCATGTGTTGGCAGTTTCATCCATTGAGATTGGTCATGTGTTGAACGAAATATTTTAGTAATAAAATTTACACCTTTATCGATATAAAATAAAAGTTCATGTGTTGACAGTACTCATCTATTGAGATTGGTCATGTGTTGAACGAAATATTTTGATAATAACAACTATTTTGAAAAAGAAATATTTGAAATAGAATATTTGAAAATAGAAATTTATGAAGCCGTGTTGATTAGATTGACGCCATCTTGACGTGAACGATATTGATATCGATTTTAAACGATTTCGAAATGAAATGAATTGAAAACGATTTCGAAATGAAATGAATTGAAAACGATTTCGAAATGAAATGGATTGAAAACGATTTCGAAATGAAATGAATTGAAAACGATTTCGAAATGAAGTGAATTGAAAACGATTTCGAAATGAAATGAATTGAAAACGAATTGAAATGAATTTAAATTGAATTGAAATTTGAATTGAATAGAAATGAATTTTTAAACGAATTTATAAAGAAGAATTCAATTTTGATTTGAATTGAAATGGAAGTTGAAATTGCTTTTGAAACGAATTTTAAAACTATTTATATAATTCGTTTTAAATAGAAATCGACGAAATATATATTATATATATTATATATATAATATAATGGCCTGAATAGAACGCGCCGCGCCGCGGCAGTTCGTGAATTTCGACCATTTATTTCAAACGGACATTGCGGGAGATCCGACCGTCGGATTCTCCTAAAACCGGAACCGTTGGGTTCGTATCGAAAAGAGCTTTCTAACGAATATTAGAAATTTGAAATCTAACGGTTGGATTTGGAATTATGTCCAAATCAAATTCGGAAAAGGTCGCTGTAAGTGCAGTTCGATGGCCATTGATGGAAATCGACTGTACGGGCCTTGATAAAATTGTTAAAAATAGTAATAATTTGTGTAAAATCATAAGAAATGATTTGTGAAGATTTGGGATGAAAAACTCCATATTTGAAAAGATAAAAATAGATTTTTTTTTTTTATCAAAATGAACTAGTTTTGAACTAGAAGTATAATTCTATTTATTTTTAAATAAATAAATTGAATTTGAAAAAGGGTTTTAAAAATAACCAGAATTTCCAATGATTGCATTGGAGTGGATTTGAATCGAAATTGTCTTCGGAATATTTCGATGTTGGAATTTGTGATTATACAGATGTTGATATGGAAATTTGAAAGATATATATTTATATCGTTATTTCCAATATGACATTTGTTAATCGTAGAATTTGATATTGAATATAAGCCGGTATATTTTCTATTCAGAGCCTTATATTGAATATCAAATGTGATTTGGGTTTGTCGTGAATGGTGTCTTCACTAACACTGTTCTTGAACCCAGTTGAGAAATGATTAAATCTTTTTATTTAGATTTAATGAAGTGTACCAATTAAATAATATTTAATTGGAATTGAATTGATATTGATTTTTGGGTTTATCGTGGACAGTGTTTTAAATAACACTTGTTCTTTAACCCGATAATTAATGAAGGTGATTTTGGGTTTATTGTGAACTGTGTTTTTAAATGACACGGATTCTTTAACCCAGTTAACGATTAAAACTAAGTTGAGTTTTAATGAATCTTTAATTAGATTGAAATGGTCGAGAATGGAGTATCACCAGTTTTGCTCCAGGCGATAGTTGAATCTTTAATTAGATTTGAACGTGAAGTGGTAATTGAATTTACCGATAACACCGTGGTGTTAGATATGAAGTATCACCAGTTTTACTTCATGGGATGAATAGGTTGGGATTGGGAAATTAAAACAAATGATTACTTCGGTAAGGTTCGCTAATCCCGACTAGTTTGAATTGATATTCAAAAGTAGATTAAAGCATAAATTCAAGAATTTATCTTTGATAAAAATTAATGGGAACCTTTCCCTATGAACGTGAAATTTAGAAACTAACTGTCGGTTAGCCAAGCAGAATGGTTTTCTGGATATTGATCTGATGTTGGTTTCGGCCTTCGGGGTTAATATTTGGGGAATTATTCTCTTGATTAATTTACGGTTAGTGACTAATGGATTGGAATGAGGCGTATGTTGTGTTTGTGTAACACTTATTTAAATATACGTGAGTTATTCGGAAAGACCGGGTTTATCCCATTCTGAATAACTGATACGACGATAAGTCGAAGGTGAAGACGATGGTCGAAGACCGGAAGTCTTCACGTCGTTTGGGTGATAACTGATGATCTTGATTGGGCTGTACACCCAAGAAGATGGAAACAGTTGGTGATCGTCCAGACGTACTTGGAGATCGATGGATATGCGGGGTACTAGGTGCCTCCGGTTTCGTTCAGACCCAGAACGGACTTGTAAATGGACTGTGTGTCTGACATTGGATTTTAGTCCGTGTGATTGATCTCTATTAAATATATATCTGTTTGGCAGCGGAGAATTTATTCTCTTGCTTAACGCCCTTCTCTGAGACGTACGAGCTCAGGGGTTATATATTGGTGGATATCAAACGCATGGAGTGAATTGCCTGTGTGGCATGCCTAAGTGGCAATTGATCGAGGCTTCTGTTGAAAAGCAAAGTCATGTGGTGATGATCAAAGCACGGCCCTCGTGGCGTAGCTTTGTGTAACGTTTACTTCGCGAGTTTCACACCCGGTATGAACCAAAAACGGGAGACGGACCTCAGGGAGGGCATGCGTTTCTTTCTAGTTAGAAGTGGCGTCAGTGGTTTTACACGCCCTGACGAGTTTGACTTATGTGGTTGTTGCTATTGCGAGGCGCCTCGGATTGATCGGTCGTTCTCGAACCGATGGAGTCATTTAGTTGGCTCGTTTACGCCCCATAGGGCAGGGAAACGCATGTTCAGGGTTTAAGTTTAATCCACATCGGTGGACCGGCCCTAACGATCCAAGGGTCGATGCGCTCTGACCCTGTGCCTCGGGCTAGAGAGTCACGAAAACGGTTGAGGACTATCTTTTGCCTCGGTTCATAGACGGAAATCCAATTTCCAAATACGTGACATTTGCGGTTTTATTTGTAAACCTATATATGGCGACATGATATATGGTACCCATGCCGCCTATGATTGATACTTATGATTTGAAATTGTTTTATACACTATGCACCTATAATAGTATCAAAATGATTTGTTTTAAACGTATCAAGCATTCTTTGGCTGTTATAAGGGAAAACCCTATCCCCCGGCTTGCGTTGCATTGTGTGATAGGACCTGGGTCTTATAACAGCTTCATTTTTCTTTATTTAGCATTGCGCTGTTTGTTTATGCACTGGTATTCTTGGGAGGAAACCCGTTCCGTGTTATACGGCGTGGTCCCTTGATTTACCTAAAGATTTAAGATAAAGATTAATAACTGTTTTAGTTCTCACACCAGTCACATGACTGACCTGGAGTTTATTGTTTTAACCTAAACTCTGGGTGCCCCTATTTTGACACGGGCAGCTAGTAGTTTTGGTTTTGCAGATTTATATTCACAGGATCCTGGTTTACAGCTGGAACGATATCCGGAAAGCTTTGTATCCGTATATCTTCTTCTAGTTGTGTATTGTATTATTTTCCGCTGCGATGTATTTAAATGTAATTTAAATCTCTGATATTTCTGTGTAATATTTATTCATTTTTACTCTGTATATTCTTGTAATCTGATGCATTGTTGTAATAACAGTGAAATGTTCTTCTGTATGCGTTCTGTTTTGTCGTGTTCTCAAACGATAGGGCATTTCGAACGGTCTGGGTCGGTTTAGCAATTGGTTCGGACCGAGCGAAATTCCTTCACGTCACATTTTCTCCATGGGATGAATAGGATGGGATTGGGTAAAATAATAAATGATTACTTCGGTAAGGTTCGCTAATCCCGACTAGTTTGGATAAACCTTAATTTGGTTTGAATTGATATCCAATGGAAGATCAAAGAATAAATTTAAAGAATTTATCTTTGATAAAATTAATGGGAACCTTTCCCAAAGGATAAGAATATTTGAAAAAAAAGAATATTCTGGATTGGAATGAGGCATATGTTGCGTTTTTAAAGCACTTATTTATAAGATACGCGAGTTATTCGGAAAGATCGGGTTTATCCCATTCTGAATAACTGAATCGACGATAAGTCGACGATGAAGGTGGTGGTTGAAGACCGGGGTTCTTCACATCGTTTGGTTGATTACTGATGTCTTGATTGGGCTATACACCCAAGACCAGGTAATAAGTGGTGATTGTCCAGACGCACTTGGAGATCGACCAAATATGCGAGGACCTCTCTTCTGTATTGGACATATGGGACGAGGAATAAGGTGCCTCTCGTTTCGTTCAGACCCAAAACGAACTTGTAAATGGATGTGTGTCTGACATCGGATTTCATTCTGTGTGATTGATAGACATCGGTTGCATAGCGTGAATTGCCAGTGTGGCATATTGAGATGCAAATGATCAAGGCTTCTGTTGAAAAGCAGAGTCTTGTGGTTGATGATCAAAGCACGACTTTAATATAGCATAGCTTTGTGTATAGCGTTAATTCGAGAGTCTCGCACCCCGGTGTGAACCAGATATGAGAGAGGACCTCAGGGAGGGCATGCGTTACCTTCTAGCTAGGAGTGATGTAATGGTATGTAGCCTAGACATCTTTACTTATGTGGATGATGGAAAGCGAGGCGCCTCGGTTATATCGGTCACTACGGGGCCGATGGATGGTTTGGTCCATATATTGACCAGTTTACGCCCCATAGGGCGGGGAAACGCAGTGTTTAGGCATTTTAATCTGCTCTGTGCGGACCGGCCCTATCGCTCCAAGGGTCAATGCATTCTGATCTTGGGGCTCGGGATGGAGAGTCTCAAAGCAGTAAGGACGATCCCTTGCCTTGGTTCACAAACGGAAATCCAACTTCCAATACGACTTTGCAGTTTTAATTGTAGAGCCTAGTGTGGCGACATAGTGGGACGGGGCACTATGTCATCTATGATTGATACATTTATATTTGAAGTTGATTTCTTCCCTTATAGTAATAATAAAAGATGAAATTTCACGTATCAAGCATTATTTGGCTATTATAAGGTAAAACTCTATCCTCCGGCCTGCTTTACATTGTGTGATGGAACATGAGTCTTATAATAGCTTCATTGTTCTTTATTTAGCATTGCGCTGTTGGTTTTATGCACTGGTATTCTTGGGGGTAAACCCATTACGTGTTATACAGCGTGGTCCCTTGATATACCTAACTTAAAAAATCAAATTAATAACTATTTTAGTTCTCACACCAGTCACATGACTGACTTGGAGTTTATTGTTTAAACTAAACTCTGGGTGCCCCTATTTTCCACACGGGCAACTAGTAGTTTGGTTTTGCAGATATTATATTCACAGGATCCAGGATTACAGCTGGAACTATACTCGGAAAGTTCTACATCCGTGTATTCCTTTCAGTTGTGTTTTGTATTATTTTCCACTGCATTTTAATTTGTAAATCTCTGATATTTATCAAATGTATTGTAAACCCCACCTCCGTTAAGGTCACTCACAAAAGGAATGCCTTAACTTTGATGGAGCGTTTTAGTAGACATAACAAAATGTTACAAGACAGATATACAATAGTACCTGAAAAACTTTATAACTTTATTGCAGTGGAAAACAGAAATCAGTTTGGTTACAACCTTACTAAAAGCTCAAGTACATATATATCAGCCTTGTTTAAAACCATCAGAGTACAATACTTTTAAAAATCATAATCCCCTCAGAACAGATGCTATAAAGAGCCAAGCCATACTTTAGCACTTCAAGCAGAAGGTATCCGGATCAAGCTAAATTATTCCCTCCTTAGAAACCTGGAGGGGGTGGGAAAACGGAAGGAAAAGGGGCGAAAACAAGCAAGGTCAGACATAAATTCTGGCAAGTCCAATGACTTTCAGCATATGAACAGATAATAACAATCATAACATGAAAGTAAAGCTGGATAAGAGATGACAGTGACAGGAGTAACAGATATACTTAAATTAAACAGAAGAAACAGGATGATATAAGTTATAACTTTTCACTCCTCTGCACTTATACTAGTATAACAGGATTAGGTGTCACCCTCATGTCTAAACCGAAACAGAAATAGAATAATTTCTACAGAAACAGAATGCTAATAATGGGCTTTTACCTCCCGAACAGAAACAGATGGTACATAAACAGAAACATAATAATAATCCATATAGAAACAGAATGTAAAATTAGGTGTACACTACTGACGGGCTTTTAGCACCCAAACATAAACAGATGGTACCACGCAGACAGGTGTTGCCACCCAATAGAAACAGACGGTACCCCACAGAAACAGACAGAGCTAAGTGTACCCTAAATCCTACCCCAAGCGATCGGCTCCCTAATACATAAATACCCCGTGCCAGCCCCACAGAAGGGTGTATCATTCTCTAAAGTGGCAACCTTTGAATGACACAGACCTATTTACAGATGTCACGGCGTCTTACATCCTTAGAAGTAGACCGGTATCCATGCACTCACATGACCCGGTTGGAACGCACCATCAACACCCCTCGCCATTATCAGAATGAACTGCTTATAATTAGTTCATTAAGCATGCCCGGACCCTACCTACTTTTGGGTCAAAGTTTTGATACCAGAAAGGGTTACTGACTAATATGGGTCCCAAACAACAGATGACGCAAGTAATTTCCCTCCTAACCTTGTGTCCCCAGACTAACAGATTTCATATTAACTTGTTTACAAGTTCAGACATACAGAGTTCAGATCAACTAGTTCACAAATAAGACAAGTTTTCAGACTAACGGATTAGATATTCGGATTTAATAGATTTACAGATTTGTCTAACTTTGTATTGGGCCTACAGATTCACGAAACGGGTTTGTTAAATTCATTAGTCCAATTGGTTTAACCCTACCCAACACGTTTTAGACATCATATTTATCTTAGATTTGTATTAATTAAAAAAAATTAATGTGCAGACCTCTCACATTAGACTGACAGTTTGCGGCCACTGGTTAGGCCGGTTGGTTCCGGGCAGGTTTCTGCCGCAAACTGAGTCTAACCTCGGGTTTCAAACACGTTATGACTAACTTCTCACATTAGAACCTATTGTTTGCGGCCACTAGATGTGTCGGGCGGTACAGGGAAGGATTACGCTGCAAACTCATTCTAACCTCGAGTTAGCCATGTTTCATGTTTAGCCAATGTATTCATTCACAGATTATGCTAATATCAGACTAATTATGCTAATTTAACAAATTAACTTATTTACAAGTTATAGCAGATTATTCGAGGTTCTATTAAAAAGTTTCGCTCAATTTTAAATTGAGCATACAGATTTACATACTTCAAATTTCAGCATTTCAGTTCCAACAGATTACGCAATTCAATAGATTGCACAGATAACAGATCTTACAGATTAGGCGATTTTGCAAATTTAGCAGATAAGGCAATTTAACATAATTAGCAGATAAGGCAATTTTACATAATTAGCAGATTAGGGCATTCAATCTAATTAGAAGTTTAGCCAATTCAACAGATTTAAACAGATGGCAAATTTAGCAGATTAACTTAATCAGGCCTAAACTTATATGCCCAAATCATGGCCATAATTAATAGTACAACATATGCCCCAAATTTTAAATTAACTTTGTACAGTACGGAATATTCTTTAAAAGCCCAAAACAATATTAATTATGCCAGTATTATAGTTAATATCCAAAAATCCATATTTAGACGCATTCATATTAATAGTTATCCTATTTAATATAGGTCTTTACCCTAAGCCAGATATTCCTTTTTCAATTCATGAACCAGTATATATAAAAAAAAGCCCAAACATCTAGATCTTTAAACTATAACCTCCCAAAATCGGATCTTAATTCAAAATATGCGTTATGTCCAAAGTCTCAAGTCATATGTTAACATACAATGGTTCCTCTTCTTCCAAACTACAGAATATGCATAGATCTAAATCTAGTTTACAACATATGTCCTTTTACTTAAATCAGTCACAGATTAGTCATGTCCAATTATGCCATCATTCATTATTTGTCCCAAGGTTTATCGTTTGTGCGTTAATCTCTTATGAGATTTGGCGCAGGCTCGTGGTAGCCTGGCTATAGAACAGAAAGAAGAAAGAGATACAGAATAAGATAGATCCAAACAGAAAAGAACATACATAACCTCAAATTCAGATTTACAATCATGTCACAACCGTAATTAAAGTTTATATCGGAAAATAACTGCACTTGCCTTTCGTGGTTTAAGAAAGGATAATAAACTGTTGTTGATGCAAAATTGCAGAATTACTCCTCTTTAATTGTTGTTGTAGCTCTAAACTTTGATTTGAGATTTAATTTAGCTTTTTAATTCTATTCAGGTTGGAAGAAAATGCATCAGTCCTAGTTTTGATTCCAGCAGAGTAGCGACACCATTTTTTTTAATTAGAACAGAGGCAGAGTATAGACAGAATGAAATTGTGTAGAGAGAATGAGGCCAATGGGCTGTTTATATAGGTTTAGGCGAACGAACCTAGGGTAAAAACGTGTCGAAAAACATCAAAGTGAACCCAGGATGAAAACCAAGTTTCGGCACCATGTCAACCATTGGGTCGACCTGGTCCCTGGGAGGTCGACCATAGTGTCGACCCCCAGGTCGACCTGGTCCTGGGCGGGAAATTTCCCGCCCAGTCTGCCCTGGGGTTTGAATTCGAATTTCGAGCTGTTTTTAATTCTGAAAATTCCTGAAACTTCGGAGGGTCATAACTTGGTCATACGGACTCCGTTTTTCGAAAACTCGGACTCGTTTCCAAGCTGAATTTCGAGACGAATGCAATGGCGCAACCCTTTTCCCTTGATTCTTATTTTATAATTTAATTATTCTCTGCATTGTTATTCTTATGTTCACAGAAAATACGGGTTGTTACATTCTCCCCTCCTTAAAGGATTTCGTCCCTGAAACCTTCAAGTTAAGAAGAATGTGTCCTACCATCAAGTCATCCATCTACTCAACTATCATCCACAAGCAGAGCATATGCAAAAGTGTGTGTATATGTTCCTTATCTAATGCAAAGATCAGGCGATCCACTAATTCAGTTGACCTCCTTAATGCGAATTATGTCAGTGCCAAGAGTCCAACGTGTATGCAATTTTCCTATTTGATACATATCATTTCTAAATGTGTGCGCAACCATTCATCCAAATGCAACATCCATGTGATGAGTCAACCATTTTGCATCCATAAAATTGAAAATGCACACACATCCATATGCAGTATGAGAGTGTTTTTGAGCCGATCTAGTGCCTAGTGTGTTTATATGCATCCACGAGCAACCACTTGCATACACTTGCAACCATCAAACATAACATGTCTCAAACACATGTTTACACCCGTTAGGATTTCTTATCTATAGGTCGAAGACTCAATTGATAGGATACCGTCGAGTGATGGAAGCGAGTACAGATAAAACAAAAACTTGGTTCCCATTAGGCATTGGTTGAGAGAATAATTTCCCTAAGTATCAACACCGAAGACCGAAATCAACATCAGTTTGGCACCCACAGGATTACCCTCTTTAGACAATGTCAAAACTAGAAATCTAAACCTGATCAGAATTATTCAGATTTTTACAGATTATAGGTACAGATCAGATTATCAAATGATTCTTAGGAAACTAAGCATGATAAAATCAAATCCCGCAAAAACCCAGAATGCGTGCGTCATACTTGACGCCTAACACAGATATCCAACTTATCACAATTAGATGAGCCATAACCCTTATGGGTTTGAGTTTACAACGGAATCAGAAACATTACTAGTATTAAAGTGCAGAGTATCGATTACAGAATCAAAATGCCAGAATCAGAAAAGAGTTTTAACTCAACAATCAGATAAAGAAATTAAACCTCCTACAGAAAGTTTTCCTATTACTATCCTATCCACTAGCCTCGAGAGTGTTCGTATGCACTCCAGAAGTTGGTCCTGCTCTCTGCCCTTGCCCTCGTTTCTTCGGACAGTCCCTAGTGAAGTGTCCCATCTCACCATAGTTGAAGCAAGTGGCCTTTCTTTTTCTGCAATCCTTGTTCAGATGAGTCGAGCTTCCACAAGTAAAGCACTTCTTCTCCTTCTTATCTTCAGGCTTCTCATCCTTCTTTTGTATTTCCTTTTTGGGCCATGCTTTCTTGTTCTGTGGTTCTTCCTTCTTTGCCTCCTTCTTGGCCGTGTCTTCCTCATGCAGTAGTGCCATGTCCACCAATTCTCGTAAGTCGCTCCCATGGGTACATGGGTCATGGCTAGGCTATGCAGTGGCTCATTCAATCCTTAAACAAAGCGGAGAGCCTTTTTATGCTGAGTGTTGACTAAATCTAGTCCGAACCTAGCCAGTTGGTTGAACTGGTTGACGTATTCCTTGACCGTCATGCTCCCTTGCTTAAGAGATAAGAACTTATCCACCTACAAACTTCGCTCAGCTTATGAGAGGAATCTCATCTCAAATCTCATCCTGAAATCCTCCCAAGTTTCCACCGGTCTCTCAGCATGGGTAACCTCCCACCAATAAGAAGCTTTGTCTTTAAGCAACCACACTGCCAACCGTACCTTTTGCCTGTCATCCACCTCGAAAATGACGAACAAATCTTCGGTCTTCTTCAGCCAGTTCCTTGCTGCCACGAAGGATTCAGTTCCATAGAAGTCCTTTCCACCCATAGCCTTGAAGTCTCTACACGTCTTTGCGAAAGCATTTCCAGAGGAGGAGGAGGAGGAGGTGGTGGTGGTACCGCTGCCACTGAGGGAGGAATATCTGCTGGACCTATACCGTTGGCCCTAGCCTCTAAGTACCTCCTGAACCAGCCAGGTATTGGCACACCCTCTGGAAGGTTAAGATTCCCAGACATGCTGAAACAAAAGAAAAAGGATTCAAAACGGAGAACTGAAAAGATAGATATTTGGCTTTCGGGGATTATGTTTTCAAAATAAGCTATATTTTTGAAAATACTTCCTTTTAAAACCTTTTTAAAAATAGTTTTCAAAATCTTTACCCAATCTGGTAACCTTCAGCTCTGATACCAAGTGTAACACCCCACCTCCGTTAAGGTCACTCACAAAAGGAATGCCTTAACTTTGATGGAGCGTTTTAGTAGACAGAACAAAATGTTACAAGATAGATATACAATAGTACTTGAAAAACTTTATAACTTTATTGCAGCGGAAAACATAAATCAGTTTGGTTACAACCTTACTAAAAACTCAAGTACATATATATCAACCTTGTTTAAAACCATCAGGGTACAATACTTTTAAAAATCATAATCCCCTCAGAACAGATGCAATAAAGAGCCAAGCCATACTTTAAGCACTTCAAGCAGAAGGTATCCGGATCAAGCTAAAGTATTCCCTCCTTAGAAACCTGGGGGGGAGGGGGGGTGGGAAAACGGAAGGAAAAGGGGCGAAAACAAGCAAGACCAGACGTAAAGTCTGGCAAGTCCAGTGACTTTCAACATATGAACAGATAATAATAATCATAACATGAAAGTAAAGCTGGATAAGAGATGACAGTGACAGGAGTAACAGATATACTTAAATTAAACAGAAGAAACATGATGATATAAGTTATAACTTTTCACTCCTCTACACTTATACTAGTATAACAGGATTAGGTGTCACCCTAATGTCTAAACCGAAACAAAAACAGAAACAGAATAATTTCTACAGAAACAGAATGATAATAATGGGCTTTTACCTCCCGAACAAAAACAGATGGTACAGAAACAGAAAAAGAATAATAATCCATATAGAAACAGAATGTAGAATTAGGTGTACACTACTGACATGCTTTTACCACCCAAACATAAATAAATGGTACAATGCAGATAGGGGTTGCAACCCAACAAAAACATACGGCACCCCATAGAAACAGACAAAGATAAGTGTACCCTAAATCCTACCCCAAGCGATCGGCTCCCTAATACATAAATACCATGTTCCAGCCCTATAGAAGGGTGTAGCATTCCCTAAAGTGGCAACCTTTGAATGACACAGACCTATTTACAGATGTCACAGCGTCTTACATCCTCATAAGCTGACCGGGATCCATGCACGCACATGACCCGGTTGGAACGCACCTTCAACACCCCTCGCCATTATCAGAATGAACCGCTTATAATTAGATCAGTAAGCGTGCCTGGACCCTACCTACTTTTGGGTCAAAGTTTTGATACCAGAAAGGGTTACTGACTAATATGGGTCCCAAACAATAGATGACACAAGTAATTTCCCTCCTAACCTTGTGTCCCCAGACTATCAGATTTCAGATTAACTTGTTTACAAGTTCATACATACAGAGTTCAAATCAACTAGTTCACAGATCAGACAAGTTTTCAGATTAATGGATCAGATATTCAGATCTAACAGATTTACAGATTTGTCTAACTTTGTATTGGGCCTACAGATTCACGAAACGGGTTTGTTAAATTCATTATTCCAATTGGTTTAACCCAACCCAACACGTTTTAGACATCATATTTATCTTAGATTTGTATTAATTAAAAAAAATTAATGCGCAGACCTCTCACATTAGACTGACAGTTTGCGGCCACTGGTTAGGCCGGTTGGTTCCGAGTAGGTTTCTGCCGCAAACTGAGTCTAACCTTGGGTTTCAAACACGTTATGACTAACATCTCACATTAGAACCTATTGTTGGCGGCCACTGGATGTGTCGGGCGGTTTCAGGCAGGATTACGCCGCAAACTCATTCTAACCTCGAGTTAGCCATGTTTCATGTTTAGCCAATGTATTCATTCACAGATTATGCTAATATCAGACTAATTATGCTAATTTAACAAATTAACTTATTTACAAGTTATAGCAGATTATTCGAGGTTCTATTAACAAGTTTCGCTCAATTTTAAATCAAGCATACAGATTTACATA
This sequence comes from Allium sativum, assembly GCA_030737875.1. Taxonomy (NCBI): domain Eukaryota; kingdom Viridiplantae; phylum Streptophyta; class Magnoliopsida; order Asparagales; family Amaryllidaceae; genus Allium; species Allium sativum. The sequence goes on from CM060926.1 coordinate 616,554,965, forward strand.
CTTCAAATTTCAGCATTTCAGTTCTAATAGATTAGGCAGTTCAACAGATTGAACAGATCTTGCAGATTAGGCGATTTTGCAAATTTAGTAGATAAGGCAATTTAACATGATTAGCAGATAAGGCAATTTCACATAATTAGCAGATTAGGCAATTCAATCTAATTAGAAGTTTAGGCAATTCAACAGATTTAAACAGACGACAAATTTAGTAGATTAACTTAATCAGGCCTAAACTTATATGCCCAAATCATGGCCCTAATTAATAGTACAACATATGCCCAAAATTTTAAATTAACTTTGTACAATACGTAATATTCTTTAAAAGGCCAAAACAATATTAATTATGCCAGAATTATAGTTAATATCCAGAAATCCATATTCAAGCGCATTCATATTAATAGTTATCCTATTTAATATAGGTCTTTACGCCTAAGCCACATATTCCTTTTTCAATTCATGAACCAATATATTAAAAAAAATATGCCCAAACATCTAGATCTTTAAACTATAACCTCCCAAAATCGGATCTTAATTCAAAATATGCGTTATGTCCAAAGTCTCAAGTCATATGTTAACATACAATGGTTCCTCTTCTTCCAAATCACAGAATATGCATAGATCTAAATCTAGTTTACAACATATGTCCTTTTACTTAAATCAGTCACATATTAGTCATGTCCAATTATGCCATCATTCATTATTTGTCCCAAGGTTTATCATTTGTGCATTAATCTTTTATGAGATTTGGCAAAGGCTCGTGGTAGCCTGGCTATAGAACAGAAAGAAGAAAGAGATACAAAATAAGATAGATCCAAACAGAACAGAACGTACATAACCTCAAATTCAGATTTAGAATCATGTCACCATCGTAATTAAAGTTTATATCGAAAAATAACTGCACTTGCCTTTCATGGTTTAAGAAAGGATAATAAACTGTTGTTGATGTAGAATTGCTGAATTACTCCTCTTTAATTGTTGTTGTAGCTCTAAACTTTGATTTGAGATTTGATTTAGCTTTTTAATTCTATTCACATTGGAAGAAGATGCATCAGTCCTAGTTTTGATTCCAGCAGAGTAGCGACGCCATTTTTTTTAATTAGAACAGAGGCAGAGTTTAGACAGAATGAAATTGTGTAGAGAGAACGAGGCCAGGGGGCTGTTTATATAGGTTGAGGAGAACGAACCTAGGCTGAAAACGTGTCCAAAAACATCAGAGTGAACCCAGACTGAAAACAAGGTTTCGGCACCAGGTCGACCATAGTGTCGACCTGGTCCCTGGGAGGTCGACCGTAGTGTCGACCCCCAGGTCGACCTGGTCCTAGGCGGGAAATTTCCCTCCCAGTCTTCCCTGGGGGTTTGAATTCGAATTTCGAATTCGAATTTCGAGCTGTTTTTGATTCTGAAAATTACTTAAACTTCGGAGGGTCATAACTTGGTTATACGGACTCCATTTTCCGAAAACTCGGACTCATTTCCAAGCAGAATTTCGAGACGAACGAATGGCGCAACCCGTTTCCCTTGATTCTTATTTTATAATTTAATTATTCTCTGCATTGTTATTCTTATGTTCACATAAAATACGGGGTGTTACATGTATATTATTTGTTTATACTCTATATATTCTTGTACTCAGATGCAAATTGTTATATTAAGCAATGAAATATTCTTCTCTTCGTGTTCTGATTTGTCGTGTCCTCAACTCAATCCAGGCTTTCCCAAAAGGGCGAGTTTGGGTCGTGTCAGGTCGGGTTCGGACAGACTTCTTCCACAAGTTGGGCCTAACCTCGTGTCGCAGCCCGCCTCATATTTGCGCACTTAGACCTCTCACATTAGGTTCAACATTAGTGGCTGCTGGATATGCCGGTTGGGTCCGGGCAGACTTCCATCACTAATGCAACCTAACCTCGTGTCATAAGTGCAACTACATTTTCTAATTGTAATCCTAGGCATTCATTATTAATTAATAATTTAAACATATGCCTTTGTAGGTGTTAATGCCCATTTACCCAATTATATTCATGATGGATTATATGTCTAAATTCATATTATTCAAATTATGCCAATTCATATTTTACATATGATCCCATTTGCGCCCAAATCATTTTTCTATACTTATGATCCAATTTAAGATCTTTAAACATAATTTGGTCGATGCCCCAAACCCATATTTATTCAATTCTATGTTACAATGAATCCATATAATCACATACTTACTCTAATTATTCCCTGTATATAATTGGGACAAATTTACATGTAAAATTTTTTAGGACTCCAACAAATCCAATATATGAATTTTTCCCACATGTTCAAATTAATATTATAACATGTAAACATTCCAACATTTCAATTGATTCAATATATGGCTTATTCATATTAACAATTTGATGTTATACCATGCTATTCATTCCTTCATGTCATTTACACCACTTTAATCATTATTAGCGTATGTTTAGGCATTTTAACATTTCATATTCCAATTTGTCATAATGGGGAATGCAAAATGAAAATATACCGTTATCTAAAATAATGTGGCTTAAATCCACTCAACTTTCATATTTTCCCTAAATTTTGGATCTGATCCGTTCTATCGTCCATGGTTTTCGTCTTCCCTTTAATTTGATTTGTAACCTAATAACCGTGGATTGTTTTATTTTCAATAAAAGAGAAGGGAAAGAAATAGGAAGAATTGAATAGATTGGATCAACAAGTTTACCTTGCCTTCATGATTCAATAATCTTTTTATTGATGTTGATTCTCTCTTCCAGATCTGGATTCATAATTCTCTTAGGCAAATATTTTAATTTTCAGAATAGACTTGAGAAGAGAGAGAGAGAGAGAAAGTAATGGCAGAGATTCAACGTAGCCGCCAAATTATGAGGGTTAGGGTTAGGTATAGGGTCTTATTTATAGAAGTATGGAGCAACCAGGACCCTCAGGTTTGCCCAAAATCCATCTGAATCGTCAATATATCAAAAACCTTAATCTGCCGTAGGTGGGTAGACACCCCTTTGAGGAGGTCGGCACTGGGGTCGACACCCCTTTGAGTGGGTCGACAACGGGGTCGACTCCCCGTAGCGGGAAATCTGCCACCTTCTGAAAATTCGAAATTTGAACCGGTTTTCAAATTTTCGGACCAATTTTTGAATTGTGAACCTCATATATATATATATATATATATATATATATATATATATATATTCTTCCTACGCGTATACAAACTTCGAACCTTAATAACTTCTTCATACGGCGCCCGATTTACGCAAACCAGGTTTCGATTTTGACCAGAATTTCGAGATGGACGCAATGACGTAGTCCGTTTTAATTAATTCTGAATATTTAATTAAGTTATTCCTGTTTTATTATCTTAAGTTAAAAATGCGGTGTGTTACATAAATACTATGTAAAAATCAGTTTTTATTTAATATAAATACATTGCAAAAATCAGTTTTTATTTAATATAAATACATTGTAAAAATCAGTTTTTATTTAATATAAATACATTATTAAAAATTATATTTTAAAAAAATTAAAAAGCATTGATTTTCATTTTAGATTGTTTAATAGAAATAGCATTGTTTAAAAATGGAATTTTTAATATAGATAGCATAGAATAAAAATAGGATTTTTAATATATATAAAGCGGAAAATGAAAATATGATTTTTATACATATATGTTCAAATAAAAATATGGTTTTTACATATATAGTTTTGAAATAAAAATCTGATTTTTTATATAAAATAGCATTGATTTAAAAATATGATCATTAAAATTATATAAAGCATTGTTTTTAAATTTATATATAGCATTGTTTTAAAAAAATAAAAATGACATGACTATTAAAAAGAAATAACACAGTGTAAAAATGTGATTTTTAATATATATATATATATATAGCGCTGTAAGAATATGATTTTTAATATATATACCGCATGAAACAGATTGCGATGGAACTGACTGGAAGCAGAATGGAATCCAAATCGTCCATCAAGGAATGACGCTGTAATGACCCGCATTGGCAGAGGTATTATAATTAATTTTATTTAATTATATTAATGGTGATTAGTGAATTTAATGATCGTTGAATTTAAATATGGTAAATATTTAATTAAAATAATAAATTAAATAATATATTTAATTCTGAAGTAATCAGAATTGGCTGAAATGACGATATGGTGTGAACCGGATCATCTGTGATATATAATTCAGTTTAGAATTGAAATAGAATAATGAAAATATTATATAAATGACAGTTGAACGTATAGTTTATAATATAATTATAATCGAGCTCGAAATGGCGCTGCAGTTCGCTATTTGGCGATTCGAACTTCAACTGAATGTACAGGATTCGTTTTAAGTCAGATTTCTGTGAAACAAGAAACGTGTGGAGCTGGTGGAGTATATCTTTCTAGTGGAAGAGAAAAATCGGGATTTCATCGTGTAGATCTTGAGATATGTCCAAATCAAATTTTAAAATAGTCGCTATGGAATCGTTTATCGACTGTAACGGTTTATTCGATATAACTAGAGAACGGGTTTGAATTCAGACAAGGTTCTTTTGGGGCGTAGCGATAATTTAATTTTTAGAATTTTACTGTAATTTTTAATTAATTAAATAAGCAACTTTTTATTTTGAGTATTTTGCACCCTGTAATCAACATTTCGGGGTTTCACAGAATAAGTCAACGGACCTATATTATTATATTTTTGGGATCGTGGCACACTGTCCGTCAGAACGGCATTCTTATTTCTGTCAATAACGATCTATATGAAAAATGTAATTTTTATTAGCATCCTAAATTCTATTCAGAACAAGACATGAATGAGTGTAATATATACAAACAAAGCACAGAACTAATTAAAGAGGACGGGTCAAAACATCTGGTCTAAACCGAACCAACAAAGAAGAGAATAAAATAAAAAGTACACCTATACGTGCACGTTCCTCTTGCACATGTTTTAACGTAATCCTCCTATCACTTCTCTTCCCAGCGAGACGTGTTCCTTTCTTCTACATTAATTTTTTTGCTTACTTTACTTCTAGACGTGTTCCTTTCTTCTACATTAATTGTTTTTCTTACTTTACTTTTAAGTTACTTGGGTACCACAAAATCTGTGGCTATTTAAACACATACAGCATCAACATTTTTCTGCCGTCAGGAGCTTCAAAACTAAAAGAAAACTAAATCCCAAGATTTTTGGTTGAAATATAGTACGACCCTTTTCTACTATGCGTGGAGAGATCTAGTGAATGACGGGGTCTGACCGGTGCTTGGATCGGAGAGTGAAATGATGGGATGGCTTCAAGTTTGGCACGTTGATGGTGTGTCATATATGAGGGAGCAGGTGTTTTCGTGAGTAAGGGAGTGTGGCTTTGGCATTTAAGTAGCAGGGGAGATGTGAGCACAGTAAAAGGTGATGAGTACTTACACAAGCCGCTTTGTATATATTGATAGAAGAGGTTAAACTAGTGATCGGTGGGGTAAGCGCAGCGGTGTTGTGGAGGATGAATCGAAGAGGTGTGGACGTGGGAGTGCATGGCGTTTAAATGGGATGGAATATTTAAACATGAAGAAACTTTGCATCGTGGGTAGCAGGCTTCGAAAGGAAAGGGGATAAGTTGGTTTACGTCGGGTAAGGAAGAAGAGGTGGTACGGAAGGGGGTTTAAACGTGAACAGTCGGGTTTGGGGCACGAAGTGGTAACTAAACAAAGTGGGAACAAAGGATGCTGGGGGCACCATGTTTACCAAAATAAGAAGCAACAACAGTAAATGGTAACAAAGGGGTGAAGTAGCAGTGAGTACGTGGTGCAGACATTGTGAAACGGTGTAGTTCGAAGCAGGTAGGACGTGCAGAATGAAGAAGTTTACAGTAAACTTGTTGGAGTGGTATGCTTTGAACATTAATGAAACATTAAAAGGAAACAAAAACAATAAGACGCAGTGCAACTTTGTGGACTGGGGTTGTTCTGTAATAGGACATTGGAAGAGAAGGACCTTATTGGGTCGGCGCAGAAAGATAGTGGGCCAGTGATTAAAGGGAAAAACAAGATCCGTCAGGATCGTAGGGACGGACACTACAACATGGAACTGACTGGAAGTCCATCGAAGCTCGTTACAATTTATGGCGAAATAAATTGTCCGTCGCAGTCAAATAAACACAAACCGATATTTATCGGTTAACGCGCAAATGTGAGTAAATCTCACTAACTTTGAACAGTATATAATTTCATGTCATATTTTTAGAACTGTTAGATATTGGCTGATACTGTATGTTGACTGTTTGATTGAACAGCTAGTCAGTTAGTTAAATTTTCTATATTGATTCTGTTTAACAGAATATATCATATAGAACTGAAAGTGATGTTATCTATATTGTTTAACATCTGTGATGCAGGGAGACAGGTTGGAGGAATCCAACTGGATTCCTCAACATTTATTTTACTGTTTTCATATATTGTGATATATGATGTGTTATATAATCTGTTATGGATTATGGGCATTGGAATGATATTGATCATTGTTATATGATATTTTTAATATCATAAGAAACCCTGGGATGTAAAAGAATTTATTTCAATGTATATTGAAATAAAGGAATTTTATAAAATCACAGATTTTATAAAAGGAATTATTTATAAAACGAACACGGTTTTATAAAAGGGATATTTATTTAGAAAATAAATAGAAATAGAAAAGGAATATTTATTTAGAAAATAAATAGAAGTTATAAATATGAAATATTTGTAACGGTAAATAGAAGTTATAAATATGAAATATTTGTAACGGTAAATAGAAGTTATAAATAGGAAATATTTGTAACGGTAAGTAAGCGTTATAAAAAGGAAATAGTTGTAACGGAAAACGTAGTTTATAAAAAGGAGCTAATCGATGTTAGTTAATCGATTAGTGTTAAAGTAAAAGTTAGTTAATCGATGTTAGTCAATCGATTAGAGTTAAAGTTAAAAAGAAGTTAATCGATGTTAGTTTAATCGATTTGAGTTAAAGTTAAAAAGAAGTTAATCGATGTTAGTTTAATCGATTTGAGTTAAAGTAAAAGAAGTTAATCGATGTTAGTTAATCGATTAGAGTTAAAGTTAAAAAGGAGTTAATCGATGTTAGTTAATCGATTAGAGTTAAAGTTAAAAAGGAGTTAATCGATGTTAGTTAATCGATTAGAGAATAACGTAAAAGGGGTTAATCGAATATAGTTATTCGAATAGAAAGTAAAATGAGTTAATCGAATTTAGTTATTCGAATAGAAAGTAAAATGAGTTAATCGAATTTAGTTATTCGAATAGAAAGTAAAGTGAGTTAATCGAATATAGTTATTCGAATAAAAGTAAAATGAGTTAATCGAATATAGTTATTCGAATAGAAAGTAAAATGAGTTAATCGAATATAGTTATTCGAATAGAAGCAAATGAATTAATCGAATATAGTTTATTCGAAGAAAGAAAAGAAGTTATCGAATATAGTTTATTCGAAAGGAGTTAAGTCAAATAGAGTTAATCCAATAATGGTAGTCGAATAGAGTTAATTGATAAGGGTTAATCGAATAGTTAATCCAATAATGGTAGTCGAATAGAGTTAATTGATAAGGGTTAATCGAATAGTTAATTGGTAATGGTTAATCGAATAGAGTTAAGTGAAAAGAGTCAATCGAATATAGCTATTCGAAGAGGGTTAAGTAAGGAAGATAGTAAAAGGAATATAAAGTGAACTTTGCCTATTTCAAAGTTAGAAATGCTGTTCAGTTAAGGTCTGAGAGGTAGTTCTACCCCAACTTGATTGGCTTCGTTTTTAACTAAGGAATAGTTAAGGTTCGGTAGTAAAGGAAATGGTTTAAATTGGCATCGCGATGGTTTGTTTAAACATCTGTCTAAGTCCAATGAAGAAGCTTTGGAAATGTTTTCCAAATAAGAAACCAGAAATGTTTTCTAATAAAGAAAACAAGAAATGGAAATGTTTTCCATTGTTAATAACGTATATTTTCCAAATTTAGAAAATAAGAAATATTGAATATAGGGAAACAGGAGATAAGTAAAATTAATGAATTAAAGAGATAAATGTTGAATGATGTTTGATCGATATAAATTTCCATTTGGAAATGATATCGTTGTTTGCACACCTGTTTTTATTCGATAGTTAAATCACAGACTATCGAAGTTTTGACCATTTTAACGTTGTTAATATGGAGAGACCGGTTGGATTATTATCCAAAGAACCACTCTGTATTGGCATAAGCATTGCGAATCATATATGCCAAAGGAAATTGAAGATGGAGTTATGCAAGGGCTATCCTGTTTACAGAATAGTGCCTTCGGTTCATCCTGTTCCTGGATGACTTGTATGGACGGATGTCCGACAGAGTATTTCCTGACGATCACATATATCGATTTCTCCAACTGTACCAAGAGTGGAAGCGGAGAAGGAAACTTCTTTTAGCTAACGCGTAATGTATGGTTGAGGACGTCGATCGGTGATTTGATGGGTTTGACGATGTGGCATTCAAAGTGAATCTGATGTGATGATAAAGCGTAGCTTCTAGCCTCACATCCGGTAAATGACAGAAATCGGGCAGGCAGCATGGCTAAGTCGGTCGCACCGAAGTAGGGTGTATAATCACCTGATCTAGAGTTTCATTCATTTCTAAAAATCTATTGTTGATGCTGTCCCATTCGGGAAACGGTTGCTGATCCCAACTGTTGGTGATATACATTCGATACACTCAAGCGAAATGAGTGGTTGGTCATGTGTGGCCGGGTTGCAAGATGTTCTTGTTGAACCCAGTGTATTCCTCTCTAGAGGTACACGAGCGAAAGGTGGATCCATACCTTGTCATAGTTGGAAATCCATTACCCAATACGTGCTTGCGGTTTTGATTGTATACTATATATGTAGAACGTGAGATGAAAGCGTTTCTGCTAGATGATTATATATATACTGTGGTTGATAGACATTATTATAATATCAAAAGGTTTTTGATATAAGATATTTTGGATTCTCATAAGGGAAAAACCCGTTCCGTTATGCGGCGTGGTCTTATGAGATATCATTTACTTGTTCAACTGTTTTCAAACTGTTTTACTCATACCAGTCCCATGACTGACCCGGAGTTTATTTTGTTGTTTTCCCTAAACTCTTGGGTGCCTAAATTTGTACGGGCAGTCAAGTAGTCGGGATTTTACAGATATAGTTGAAGAGCTGGAGCAGGAGGCTTCAGGATCATATAGCTATACTTATTTCCGCTATGTTGTAAGTGCTATACTTTGACAATGATATGTATATTCAAGTACAGATTTGTATTTCAAAGTTATGTTATGAAATATATTTATTCGTTCCGCTGTGAGATTCGTGTTACTCTGATATTGTGTTCTTCTTCTTCTTCTATTCTAATTTTCTATCCTATATTTCCTCACCCTCTAATTTCTTTCACTAATTACCAGGATTTTTCGACGTTTTGGTTATCGACATCGTGCTTATGTCGATAACCAAAGTCGCTCAAAATCCGGGTCGTTACAGACGCAGTGGAAACCAATGGTGAGAACTCCTTCTCACTCTAATTATTTTACAGTTAAATATATACTAGGATGCAGAAGGGGCTTAGAAGCCCCCGACATTATTTATTGTACAAACCATGGTTGTTTGTTTGTATTGTATTGTGGAAATTTGGTTTTGTTGAAAATTGATTGTATTGTGGTTTTGTTGATGTGATTAATGATTATGTATGGTGCGAGCCAATATCAGGAGAGGTGTAATGCTAGACATTACTCCGGTTCTAATATCGCGCCGTTATAATGCCAAAATTTTCTGAAATAAAATGTATTCAATAAAAATATCATTTTTATTGTATGAATGAATTGTTAAAAATAGTTATGTGCTAAAGTAAATATTTAAATGTTAAAAATATAATTTTTAACGTATATATGAACGACATGAAATTCTGCTGAAATGAAATAAATATTCATTTACAAATTGACTATTTGTTTATATACACACATTTAACTGATATTGATTGGGACGATAAATTTTACACATCGCCCAACTGCACAAATAAAATCTGTGTGTGTTGATTGAAACCCCACACGGGTATTGGGATGATATTTGGTGTACACTAATCTCAATTGTTCAGTTGTATGTCAATCGATGGGTTGACAAACTGTTGTAAGCATTAATTATTTATATTTAATGCTTATGCAGTTGTGTAATGCACTCTGGATGATGGTTGACTGTGTAAATTATTGTTGTGTACATGTGTGTATGAAATCCATATAAATAACATTATATGGTAATTGAATGTGTCTGATTCCAATTCAGAAAGAATGAATATTTTTAAATAACAAATATTTTAAAATAACGAATATTTTAAAATAATATTCAGCAAAGGATTAAATGTGAATTTGATGTCCTACTTTGGATGGACACGAAAGTATTCAATATGTGAAGCTGCGTTGATTAGTTATGCGCCATTTTGACGCAAACGATATTTATATCGATTTTATTCATTTTTAATGAATATATAATAGGAAATGATTTCAAAATCAGATATTTTGAAAATATTATCATTTAAATATTATAATGATAAGGAGTATTCAATTTTGATTTAAAATTGTAATGAAAGTGGGAATCATTCTAAAACGAATTTATAAACGATTTATAAAATACGTTTTAAATGGAAATCGACGAAATATATATATTATATATATATATTGATGGCCTGAAAAGAACGCGTCGCACCACGATCGTTCGTGAATTTCGACCGTTGACTTCGAATTGACATTACAGGAGATCCAACCGTTGGATTCTCCTAAATCTAGAACCGTTGGGTTCGTATCAAAAAGTGATTTCCAACAACTATAAGCGGTTTGAAATCTAACGGGTTGATTTAGAATTATGTCTAAATCAAATTTGGAAAAGGTCGTTGTAAGTGCAGTTCGATGACCGTTTATGGAAATCGACAGAAAGAGCCTTAATAAAATTAATAAAAATATTAATAATTTGTGTAAAATCATAATAAATGATTTGGAAAGAATTTGGGTGAAAAATTCCGTGTTTGTAAAGATAAATATTTTCACCTAAATGAACTAGTTATTAACTAGATTTGAAATCCAATAATTTCTAAATAAATAAATTGGATTTGTAAAAGGGTTTTAATATAACCAGAAATTTCCAATCTATGAATTGGAACGGATTTGAATAGAAATAATCTTCGGAATATTTCGATATTGGATTTCGTGACTATACGGATATTGTGGAGGAATATGGAAGATAGATTTATATCGTTATTCCCTATACGATGTGTGGTTTCAGAATTTGATATTGAATATAAGCTGATATAATTTCTATTCAGAGCCTTATATTTAATATCAAATTGGATTTTGGGTTTTTCGTGAATGATGTCTTAAATAACACTGTTCTTAAACCCCATGTGAAAAGAATAAATCTTTCAATTAAGATTATTAAAGTTTTCCAATTATTTTAGTAATTGGAATAAAATGGAATGTAAATTGGGTTTATTTTGAACTGTGTTTTTAACGACATTCGTTCTTTAACCTGATTAACAGTGAAATGTGATTTGGAATTTATTGATATTTTAATAAATATTAATGGAAATTTTCCAAAGTAAAGTTTTCCAATTTAATATATTAAATTGGAATTGAATGGAATTCGATTTGGTAATAATCGATGTGGACTTCTGTGGAGGAAGGCTATTAATATATATAGAATTTAAAAGGGTTTGTCGTTATTTCATTTATATTATTAGTCAAATACGGAAATTGATATCGATTATATATTAATATGTTTTCCGTGAAGATTCCATAATTAGTGGAATGAGATTTTGGATTTATCGTGAACCGTGTTTTAAACGAAATTGGTTCTTTAACCCCGTTAAAGACAAGATTACATGTCTAACATTGTATTTTGAGCCATATTGTTGATCTTTGCTAAATATATATCTGTTTGGTGGCGGAGAATTTATTCTCTCGCTTAACACCCTTCTCTGAGACGTACAAGCTTAGAGGTTATATATCGGCAGAAATCAATGGTATGGTGTAGATTGTCGATGCGGCATGTTTGATTTCCCAAATTTAAATAATCATTACATAATGAGTTTTGGAGATTAAAACTAAGTGGAGGTTTAATGAATCTTTAATTAGATTGAAATGTGAATGTGACAATTTAAATTATCAAATTTGGGAAATGGTCGAGAATGGAGTACCACCAATTTTTACTATAGGCGATAGTTTAATCTTTAATTAGATTTGAACGTGAAATGGTAATTAAATTTACCGATGTAAAGGCCCGAATTTCCATACTCTTTGAGTCGACTAATGACACCACACGTCCAACCCAAACTGTATAGAAATACGAATCATTATTAGAAAGAAGTTAGAGGATGAGAAATAGAAAGAAAGAAATATTAGAATAGAAGAAAACGAAGACCACAAACTCATAGCGGAACGAATAAAATATATTAGATAACATAAACTTTGAGATACAATTCAGTAACTTTATATACATACCATCATCAGGGCACAACAGCTATTCTTGGAACAGTTATAAACACTTGTTTCCGGATACGAACATAATAAACAGCAGAAAAATATGATAGTCGATAGCAACTGGTGAAGCCTCCTGCTTCAAACTCCTCCAAGTGAATCTGTAAAATCCCAACTACTTGACTGCCCGTACAAATTTGGGCACCCAAGAGTTTAGGGAAAACAAATAAAATAAACTCTGGGTCAGCCATGGGACTGGTGTGAGTAAACTCCAATCATTTGTTTTACTTTCAAAATCCTTGCGAAAGAAATGATAAATGTAAGACCGATCAACACATAAACATGGATGGTTTTTACCTTACGATGACCAAAAATATTTTTGATATCAAATCCAATGATATTACAATAGTGTCTAAATCAAATAAATAGAAATCTAACAGAATGCTTGCATCTCACACTCCATATATAATATTAAATCAAAAACTGCAGGGCGCTTATTGGAGATTAGATTTCTAACATGACAAGGTATGGAACCACCTTCCGATAGTGTATCTCTAGAGGGGAATACACTGGGTTCAACAAGAACGCCTTGCAACCCGGCCCACACATGGCTGACCACTCATTTAACTTGAGTGTATCGAGCATATTATCACCAACGATTGTGATCAGCAACCGTTACCGGAAGCATACGCAGCGAATAGAATAGGAAGCAAATGAATTTTTCTCTAGATCAGGTGTAACGACCCGTATTCTACACATCATGGGATCGTAGAATATTTATTTCTTTCACATATGAAGTCGTATGGTCATGTAACTTTGGGAGACGACTATTGGGGTCATTTCCCATGTTCATGATTTTTGTCGATTTTTAAATGACCGTTTTGCCCCTAGTTGGTACTGTTTTGGCCATAACTTTTGACTGAAAAGGAATTTTGATCTGAAACCACATTTATTGGATTCGAATGATGGTTTCTCTTTCCGTAGAGTGGTTACATTAGCCAAACGGACTTACCGTTTGGAAGATATGGCTGAATTAAGGTTTAAAGGGTTATTTTCAGCTAATTGGGCTTAACCGGGTGATTAGCAGCTAGGCCCAATGGGGGATTTCGGGATTAGGAGCTTAAAAGGGCTGCTAGGGTTTAGAGAACACCTTTCCTCATTATTTCCAGCCGCCACTTACCTTAGGGAAGCTCCAACAATGGCCTCCACCTTCTAATTTCATCCCAAATCACCTTCTAATCACTTCCTAATCAAGTCTTGACCTAATCTACATCAAATCAAGGCGGATTAGCATCAAATCAAGATAGGAGCTGCTGCTAAGCATTGGAATTCGACCCAAACAGAGAATCATTTCAGATCTATAGTTTACTTTGTGGCAAAGGTGAGTGATTTACATTGTTTTCCACTAATTACGGCTAATTATGGTAATTAGCGAAGATTAGCGAAATTATGGCTCAGAAAAATCTAGAAAAATTCCCAAAATTCTAAAACACCATTTTATGCTTTTGATATGAATTTGGGTTAATTTCGACTAATTTTGCAAATCCCGGAATTTGGGGGATTAAGGGGTAATTAGTGATAATTAGCGAATTTATGCATGTTAAAAATCTGGAAAAATGTTCAGAAATTCTAAAATATTGTTTTAGACCTCTGTTAGAAGTTTGGTTCATTTTGGTTAAGATTTGCTAACCTTATTGTTAGATTTGCTTAAGTATGCTTAAGGGAAAATATGGGGTATTGGCTATGTTTGATCCATTTTTACCTATTATATTGATGTTTTGATGTTTGGGGTTGATTATGTATGTTGCTATGACTGTATGGTATGCTTTGTGACTGTTTAGAATAGTTAGAATGGTCGAAAACGCCGTCGAGAGGCGTGTAAACCGTCGTTGGAAGTTGACCCGGATCGGATCGCTTATTCCTCCCACGACCCGACCCGATCGTGGTTAGACCCACGAGACGAATCGATGCAGCGCCGTGCCCAAACTGAAGTACTTCGATCCGGATCGCGAATGAGCATTACGACCCGATCCGCGTGGAGATGGAACCCGATCCGATGCACCCACGATCCACGAGTCGCGATCCGAAGCTGGTCACGATCCGACCTGGAGATCATACCACGATCCGAACCGTATTCAGATGACCACGATCCGAGCTGAAGGAGCTTGTCACGAATCGATCTAGAGGGGAGCGCACGATCCGAAATAGAGGGTGACCACGAGCTAGTGACTGCGAACCGAACCAGGGTAGTGCGACCCGAACCGTTGGAGGGCGGAGCACGATCCGAACCTGAAGGAAGACCACGACCTGAAGCGAAGCGAACTGAAGGAAGACCGATACGGAGGATGATGATTAAAACCCGAGATGCAAAGGTAGTCCAAATGAAAGTTAGAGCTCAGGATCCCGGAACCAATTGGGAATCAATGAGTTCACTTCATGGTTGGGCTTTGCTGCGGGACGTGTGCAAAGGGGTTGTCGGTATTCATAACTTTGGTTCACCACTGAGAGATGGATAGTGGGCTTGTAGTGATAGTTACACGGGATTGGATTCCGTCATGGCCCAAAGTATTGGGTGACCAAAGTAGTGGATATCGTATGCTTTACGCACTGAGTGAGGGATGTGAGGATGCTTGCTATGTTTGATTGTTTGACATCACTATGACATGCACACCCCCACCCCCGTTATCTTTACACCATTTGAAAGGGCACCTTAGAGTGTTGTACAGTCTGTAGTGCTAACTCTTTGGTTGCAGGTCCAGGTTCAGGTATGATTGGATTATACCTGTTATTGTTATGTTTTGATGCTTATCGCTCATACCAGGCTTTATGTCTGACCCAGAGTTTTATGTCTCTTCTTATTACTCTGGGTGCTCACACGAGCAGACTAGAGACAGGTTATGGTTAGCTGGTGATGCGCGAGTAGCTGATTCGGAGGCGAGCAGGAGGCTTTGACGTATGATATATAGATATTCTCCCTGTGTCGTTGGTGGTCGCTACTTGGGCATTAGTAGTGTACCTCCTTTATCTTGCTTTTACTTTGAGACAGTTTGAAAAGTTGTAATAAGCTATATTTTGGATTTCCGCTGCTATGATGCTCAGTTCTGGTTTTTAGCTTATGCACTGTCTCTCCTGTTTTATGTCAAAGTATGTTATTATTATATTTTGTTCTATGCGCTGTGAGACATTCTACAGGTTCCTTGTATGTTCATTTCCTTCTTCCCTTTTCCCTTCTGGCGACCCGTTCCGTGCTAACTGGACATGTGTACAGCGCACTTTTGGAGTAAATGTCGGTTGGAGCGGGGCGGGCCGTCACACTTGGTATCAGAGCACTAGGTTGCGTAGTTAACCTAGGGAAAGACACTAGGGAGAGTTAGTACGTATATGAGAGCGCGTATTTGTGATTACTTTGGTTCTCAAAAGCTATATATATATACTATTGGTAGTATAAGAATGAAGTCGTACTGCACTAGCACCACTATGGGGTCGTTAATCGTTTCCCCTTTTACAGATTAACGATGAGCCGATATGCTAGAGGTACGGGTAGGGGAGCCAATAATGGGAATGCTGCCGACATGAGGGCGATGTTTACCGACCTCATGAGAGACATGCTTAGAGGTGTTCAGGAAGAAGTTCCCAATCCTGGAAATGGTGGTGGTCCAGTGGTGCAGGCGCCTAGGGTCGATTTCGCCAAGTTGTGCAAGGATTACACTAACCTTGGTGGGAAGCCGTTCCACGGAACGGAGTCGGCCACATATGTTCAGGATTGGTTGGATAGTTGTGATCGTATCTTCGACGACTTGGGTCTTGAGGATGCGATGAAGAGAAGGCTAGCGTCTCGTCAGCTGCAAGGGCGAGCGATGAATTGGTGGAATGCCATTAGAACAGCTACTCCAGAAGATCAAGTTACTTGGAATCAGTTTAAGACCCGCTTTTGTGATAAGTTTATTCCAGCTGCTCATAAATCAGAACTGTTCAGGAAGTTCTTGGAGCTTAAGCAGAACGGTAGAGCAGTCTCGGAGTATATTGCTGAGTTCGATACTTTATCGAAATATGGATGGTCCCTTATCGATACAGTCGAAAAGAAGAACGAGAAGTTCATAACTGGCTTGGATGGTACTTGGGGGAAAGACTTATAAACCATATCGATGAGACGTTCGAGTCTATTGTAGGAAAGGCATTAAGGTCAGAGAGCCTTTTCCCTAAGCCGAAGGCCGAAGTTGCTACGGCATCTGCAGAGGAGCCAAAGCCGCAAGCAGGCGGTGAAGGCCAGAAGAATTCTCAGAACAAGAGGAAGCAGAACCCGACCAAGGATGGTCAGGATAAGAAAAATAAGAAAGATGGCGAATGCTTTAGTTGTGGCAAGAAGGGCCATTACGCCAGAGATTGTCGAGAAAAGCCTGGGGAAAGGAAGTGCTTTAACTGCGGCCAGGCGGGACATCACAAGGATGATTGCCCACAACCTCCTAGGGAGAAGCAGATTGTGAAAGCGTATGCTATCAACGTTGTTCCTTCTTCGTCAAATGCCCCAACTGCGGCGCAGAAGGAAAAAGGTGTCGTTATTCGAGGTATGCTTTCTATTTAAGATGTTTTGATCGGGTTTTGTTTGACAAACCTGAGTTAGTCGATAGACCTTTAGTAGTGACGAACCTGATTGGTGGTTCGACTAGTTTTGGCATGATCTGTTAATGTGGTCTTATCGAGTCATGGATGTATGTTTCCTTGTGATTGCTTTGTTTTAGGCTTTACTGGGTTTAGCATTATTTTGGGGGGTCGATCTACTCCAAAGGAATAGGGTGGTATTAGGTACCTACCTAGTAATGGCGATAGTAACTGGAGTTAAGGAAGCTAAGAAGTTATTGTTGTAATAAGTTCTAGTTGTCTCTGGGAGGCAAATGAGTACTCCAGTGCTAGATTGTTTTGCTAGTATCACCTCATGTGGATTGTCCGAACTCGGAGGAGATGTTCCTTAGGTGCTTGTCTGATATTGGTTTAGGCCTTTGGGGCTTGTGCTTGGGGAATGTCGATTTTGACTAGGATGGTTTGCATGAGGGATAAGTAGACGTTGCGATTTTCATTGGATGATATCTTGGTTCACTCGAGGAGTGATGGGCAGACGGAACATGATAAGACTGTTCAATGGTATAGACTGCCCAGAGTTAGACTCGATAGGGTTATGAGCTTGCTCGAGTGGGACTCGGGAAAGATGCAAAGTAATGGATTGTTTAGGACCATATGTGATGTTCTCTATTGGATAGTAAAACTTTGAAGGAATAGGATGTGTTCGTTGATCATGGAAGATGCAACGAAGATTAGGACGATTCAAGTTAGACTTGAACTCGTAAAAGAAAAATGGGGCGAGTTCGTTAGTCATGGTGATATAACGAATATGGAAATACTTCACATTAGATTTGAAGTATGTTTGGAACATTGTGGGAAGCTCGTTGATCTTGGAGATTCAGCGAACATAGGAGAGTTTCACGTTGGACTTGGACTCATAGGTAGAGTACCTAGATTCACTAGGTGGGTCTAGTTTACCTTTGGAAGGTGAATGTATGTTGAACGTGCAGTACGAGATTCATTGGATGAGTCTAGTTTATCTCTGGGAGATTGACTCGAGTTAGACTCGAGAAGGCTGCAAGGAATTGGATTTAGCTCGAGTTGGACTCGAGAGGGCAGCAAGATAATGGATAGACTTGGGTTGGACTCAAGTATTTTAGGAGGACTAAAAGCAGGGGTATCTGGGGACGCCCGTTACCTTGGATCCGTTGGACGTGATCTAGTTATCCTTGGAGGATAAACGTACGTTGGACGTAGGCTGGGCTTCCATTAGTTTAATTATCCTTGGAGGATGAACGTACGTTGGACGTACGGCAGTCCGAAGGGAGGCAGGGCTTCCATTAGTCTGGGATTGGTTGGACCAGTCAAGTAGGCATCGGTGTATGTATGGAGGCTGGGCTTCCATTAGTTATTGATGTTGGTTGGACCAGATATACTAGAATCGACATATTGGGATTGGTTAGACCAATCATGTAGGTGTCGATGTGTTTATGACTTTAGCAGGTGATAGATAGGATTTGTTTGATGGATGTTATGGTTGCTATGTTTGTTCCTATCTTTCTTCTCTTGAGTAGACTATCACCTGTAGGGTTCCAGCGATGGGGAACAAAGTGATTGTAGTAGGACTATGAGCCATTGCAGTAGAGTCGTCATGACTCGAAGGGCAAAGTGGACATAGCAAAGGACTAGTGACTATGGATTAGTGCAGTGGAGTTGCCATGACTCCATGCGGCAGAGTGATCATAGTAAAGGATTTGGGTGCAGTACTAGTTGCATTGAGTAGGAGACATACCAGTTTAGGGGTTTTGTTTCTAGGATGGAAGCAACTAGAGTATGTCACAGGATACGATTTCAGACCCAAGACTGAATTGGATTCAGAAACGCTAGTAAGCTTGACGATTAGATCGATTTTGATTGAGTGGATTGTTTCCAGTTAGAAGGACGATCCTAATCTATTGGGAACCATCTCTAGGGTAGAGATGGGTATGGATGGGAAGAGAATGATTAGGTAAGGATTTGATCGAGAAGGGTGGCTTCGAAAGAATAAGGGACTAGTTGTACCCAACGTAGATGGACTGAGAGGTGAAGTGCTTAGAGCATATCATCACTCGAGATTGACTATACGTCCCAGTGGTAACAAGATGTATTGAGACATAGAGTAGATATACTACTGGGAAGGGATAAAGATAGGCAGAAGGCTTATCTCGATAAGAGACGAAGAGATTTGGAATTCTTCGTTAACGACTTGGTGTTCGTCAGGATCTCTCCATTGAGAATGTGATTCGGGTTGGTTGGAGAGGTAAGTTAGCACCAAGATTTGTTGGCCCATTCCCAGTCCCCGAGTAAGTTGGGAATTTGGCGTATGAAGTAGAGCTACCTGACAAGATGGCAGGAGTTCACAACGTATTTCATGTTTCCCAGTTAAGGAAATTCGTGCACGACCCTAATGTGACTATTTCACCTGATCAGTTGAAATTGAACCCGAGGCGGTTGAGAACCGCAAGTCTATGCGTATTGTTGGGAACGATACGAAGCAGCTTCGAAGAAAGGCGGTGAAACTAGTCAAAGTCCAGTGGGGGTGAGAATGGAAAAAGACTGTACTTGGGAAACAAAGGAGGATATAAGGAAGAAGTATCCAGAACTCTTTGCCTAGAAAGGTTTTGGTAGTGATAGTTCCTTCCCTTGTTAGTAAACCGCATGCTAGGATAGACTTGTTTCGCATGTTGATTGTTGTTTAATGGTTGATAGGCATGCGGAACCCTTTGTGTGCTTTGGTTAGGGAATTTCGGGGGCGAAATTTCTTAAGGGGGGGAGAGTGTAACGACCCGTATTCTACGCATCATGGGATCGTAGAATATTTATTTCTTTCACATATGAAGTCGTATGGTCATGTAACTTTGGGAGACGACTATTGGGGTCATTTCCCATGTTCATGATTTTTGTCGATTTTTAAATGACCGTTTTGCCCCTAGTTGGTACTGTTTTGGCCATAACTTTTGACTGGAAAGAAATTTTGATCTAAAACCACTTCTATTGGATTCGAATGATGGTTTCTCTTTCCGTAGAGTGGTTACATTAGCCAAACGGACTTACCGTTTGGAAGATATGGCTGAATTAAGGTTTAAAGGGTTATTTTCAGCTAATTGGGCTTAACCGTGTGATTAGCAGCTAGGCCCAATGGGGGATTTCGGGATTAGGAGCTTAAAAGGGCTGCTAGGGTTTAGAGAACACCTTTCCTCATTATTTCCAGCCGCCACTTACCTTAGGGAAGCTCCAACAATGGCCTCCACCTTCTAATTTCATCCCAAATCACCTTCTAATCACTTCCTAATCAAGTCTTGGCCTAATCTACATCAAATCAAGGCGGATTAGCATCAAATCAAGATAGGAGCTGCTGCTAAGCATTGGAATTCGACCCAAACAGAGAATCATTTCAGATCTATAGTTTACTTTGTGGCAAAGGTGAGTGATTTACATTGTTTTTCACTAATTACGGCTAATTATGGTAATTAGCGAAGATTAGCGAAATTATGGCTCAGAAAAATCTAGAAAAATTCCCAAAATTCTAAAACACCATTTTATGCTTCTGATATGAACTTGGGTTAATTTCGACTAATTTTGCAAATCCCGGAATTTGGGGGATTAAGGGGTAATTAGTGATAATTAACGAATTTATGCATGTTAAAAATCTGGAAAAATGTTCAGAAATTCTGAAATATTGTTTTAGACCTCTGTTAGAAGTTTGGTTCAATTTGGTTAAGATTTGCTAACCTTATTGTTAGATTTGCTTAAGTATGCTTAAGGGAAAATTTGGGGTATTGGCTATGTTTGATCCATTTTTACCTATTATATTGATGTTTTGATGTTTGGGGTTGATTATGCATGTTGCTATGACTGTATGGTATGCTTTGTGACTGTTTAGAATAGTTAGAATGGTCGAAAACGCCGTCGAGAGGCGTGTAAACCGTCGCTGGAAGTTGACCCGGATCGGATCGCTTATTCCTCCCACGACCCGACCCGATCGTGGTTAGACCCACGAGACGAATCGATGCAGCGCCGTGCCCAAACTGAAGTACTTCGATCCGGATCGCGAATGAGCATTACGACCCGATCCGCGTGGAGACGGAACCCGATCCGATGCACCCACGATCCACGAGTCGCGATCCGAAGCTGGTCACGATCCGACCTGGAGATCATACCACGATCCGAACCGTATTCAGATGACCACGATCCGAGCTGAAGGAGCTTGTCACGAATCGATCTGGAGGGGAGCGCACGATCCGAAATAGAGGGTGACCACGAGCTAGTGACTGCGAACCGAACCAGGGTGGTGCGACCCGAACCGTTGGAGGGCGGAGCACGATCCGAACCTGAAGGAAGACCACAACCTGAAGCGAAGCGAACTGAAGGAAGACCGATGCGGAGGATGATGATTAAAACCCGAAATGCAAAGGTAGTCCAAATGAAAGTTAGAGCTCAGGATCCCGGAACCAATTGGGAATCAATGAGTTCACTTCATGGTTGGGCTTTGCTGCGGGACGTGTGCAAAGGGGTTGTCGGTATTCATAACTTTGGTTCACCACTGAGAGATGGATAGTGGGCTTGTAGTGATAGTTACACGGGATTGGATTCCGTCATGGCCCAAAGTATTGGGTGACCAAAGTAGTGGATATCGTATGCTTTACGCACTGAGTGAGGGATGTGAGGATGCTTGCTATATTTGATTGTTTGACATCACTATGACATGCACACCCCCACCCCCGTTATCTTTACACCATTTGAAAGGGCACCTTAGAGTGTTGTACAGTATGTAGTGCTAACTCTTTGGTTGCAGGTCCAGGTTCAGGTATGATTGGATTATACCTGTTATTGTTATGTTTTGATGCTTATCGCTCATACCAGGCTTTATGTCTGACCCAGAGTTTTATGTCTCTTCTTATTACTCTGGGTGCTCACACGAGCAGACTAGAGACAGGTTATGGTTAGCTGGTGATGCGCGAGTAGCTGATTCGGAGGCGAGCAGGAGGCTTTGACGTATGATATATAGATATTCTCCCTGTGTCGTCGGTGGTCGCTACTTGGGCATTAGTAGTGTACCTCCTTTATCTTGCTTTTACTTTGAGACAGTTTGAAAAGTTGTAATAAGCTATATTTTGGATTTCCGCTGCTATGATGCTCAGTTCTGGTTTTTAGCTTATGCACTGTCTCTCCTGTTTTATGTCAAAGTATGTTATTATTATATTTTGTTCTATGCGCTGTGAGACATTCTACAGGTTCCTTGTATGTTCATTTCCTTCTTCCCTTTTCCCTTCTGGCGACCCGTTCCGTGCTAACTGGACATGTGTACAGCGCACTTTTGGAGTAAATGTCGGTTGGAGCGGGGCGGGCCGTCACATCAGGTGATAATACCCCTAATGGGAAAGACCCACATGCCCATGCTGCCTGCCCGATTTTTTCCATTTCCTGGGTGATGAGGCTTGAGGTCACGATTATCTTTCAGAACATCTGGCCACCATTTGCTTTGAATATCACATCGTCAGACATTCGTTCATATACGTTGTCCTGGGACTGGACAAACCGAAGGCACCATTCTATTAATCCATCTTGGGAAATTTCTACCTAGGATTAACAGAGTAGCCCTTGCACTTTACTCCGTCTTCAATGATCTTCAGCAAAAGTGGATTCATAACGCTTATGCCAATACGGAGTGGTTTTCAGATAATAAATCTGATCCCGGTCTCTCCTGTTTACAACGAAGGTATAAAATAAATCAAAACTTTGATAGTCGGTGATTTAACTATCAAAGAAACATCCATACGATCAACGGTCCTATTTCCAATTGGAAAATCTATCGATCAAGCATCACACAATATTGTCCCCTTTATATTGATTCCTTATTATATTATCGATTCCAATTTCCCAATTTTCCTTTTCCAGATTCTTTCAAAATTCAATTGTCTTTCTCGATTATTGGAAAGCATTTTCAATATCATAATTCCTTTATTCGAGAAAATATCTCTTATTTCAGTTATGAAACATTTCCAAATATCCGCGAATCCTTATTTTCTATATTCTGAAAATATACTTCATTAATATCGGAAAACATTTCCATATTCCATTTCATAATTCTTTATTCAACAATTTATTTCATTTTCTATGCGTAGAAAATATCTCACATTTTATTTGGGGAAAACATTTCAAAAATCCTTTAAAAATAATGCGACGTTATAAACATCGTTATTATACTCAATCCATTAATCATTTATTAACTAACCATATTGCTAATCACTTTTCACTATCGAACCTTAACCATTCTTCGTCAATCATGAAGTCAATCAAGTTGGGGTATAATTACTTCTCAGGCCTTAATTGAACAAAATTCTCAACTTTGAAATAGTCAAAGCTCACAACTTCAAACAAAATATTGCTTACGCGACTCTCAGATCCAATCGAAGAATCCATTTATTTTACGGAAAGCATTCATTATAACGGCAGCGTTATAATCAATGTTTTTCCAAATAATTGATTTATAAAACATTTATTATAACGGCAACGTTAAAATCGCTGTTTAGATTTATAAACATTTATTATAACAGTAACGTTAAAATCACTGTCTAGATTTATAAAACATTTATGATAACAGTAGCATTATAATCGCTGTTTAGATTTATGAAAACATTTATTATAACAGTAGCATTATAATCGCTGTTTAGTTTTATGAAAAACATTTATTATAATGACAGCGTCAAAATCGTTGTTTCCAAATATTTGGTTTAAAAAAATATAACTTGTACTTAATAAATAAATTAATAAGTAAATAAACAATTAAATTTGACTCAAACAGAAAGTGATAATAACTACTTCCCTAAATTCGATGTGATCGGATTCCAATAGTTAACTCACTCGAATAATCTATATTCGATTATATTCCGAACTTTGGAATTTATCTACCATTTTAGGTTAATTCAAATTCCTAATTCACTTTTGAACTTATCCCTTCCAAATCATTACCAGATTTCTTTATAACCATTCCAGTCTACAAGCTATTATCACACTTTATTTTACATTCCGAATTTTGAACTAAACGATTAACCATTTCCCATTACATTAAATTTCCAATATGGATTCATATTTCAAAACAAAATTCCTTTAGAGATAGTTCATTTGCAAAATATTTGCTTTAACCCATTTTTCACTTTAATCGTGAATATATTCATATTACATACAGTTTATTTCATACTTATAAATACTACCTTAAACCCAAATTTTATTTGTAACTTCTATTCAGAATTATTCACATGAGTCTCATTTCTTTTTATTTTAATCATTTAAATCTCATTTAACAATTCCTTAATGATTGCTAAGTTTTAATATCATTTCCAATATTGGTTTCAACTGGTTTCCACTTCTTGACATAAATTCAAAATTGAATTTATATCTCAATGCATCCAATGGTAAATAATTCAATTAATTTATATTCTCATTTAAAAAAACTTCTTGATTCATCCATTGAACCGGTTTTCTTCTTCAACTCTATTTAAATTAAGTTTCTATTTTGTAAATAAATTCCATTTTTAAACCCCATTTCCCTTTTCCATATTGAAAATATTTTACGGTATTTTAAATACCAAGTTTCTAGGGCCAGGGTAAATCAACCACAACATATCAAATCATGGGTTATATAACACATCATATACCACATTCAAATAAAAATAGCAATATACATGTTGAGGAATCTAGTTGGATCCCTCCAACATGTTTCCCTGCATCCACAGCTGTTATTCACATCAATTATATTAATTTCACATTGATATTAAATATCCTAGTAAACCGAATTAATAGTTGATCAACTATATCAACCATTTCAGCGAATTTATCAATCATTCATCCAAACAACCATCACACAGATAAAATTACTATATATATAAATTTTAAAACTCATTTATATAAAAATATAAATGAGTCAGAGTTAGTGAATTTACTCACATTGTTCTGTAGTTGACGAATCTTCCTTTTTTTTAATTTCGTTTACAATCAAACAAGTGTTTGATTTTATCGCGAAATTATGGTAGCTCTATTCTCAGCCACACTAGTTCTACGATGTAGATTTTCTCGCTACGGTTCCAATGAATCCGGTCATGTTCAGTTCTATTCACAAATGAACGATATAAAATAATTACGAGTTATAATAAATTTTAAACTAGTTAATTACTAATCCAATTCTTAATTACCGAGATTAATTTAAGTTAATCACCCCAGTAATTCATGAACTCCCGATCATTTCTCCACCTCAAATAAACAAGGAACCCGCTACTGTATTCTTCCCCACACAGCAACTCCAACGTCTTCTCGATCCAAAACTGCATCACTACATTGCACCACAAAATCAATCACCACTCATGACTTTGGGTTTAAACTGAGTTTGCTAACCACGTTCCAACCCTTTTCTTTCCTCACCTGAGTAGCTTCTTTGAAACAGCTCCAGCTTCCCTTTTTAAGCAAACCGGACTTTAACAACAACAACAAAAAACTATAAGGATAACCCCTGTTTCCTTATCACGTTCGAAGAGCCAATACGTACTGTTACATTGACATGCGTCACTTGATTCCACCATACTTTTCTCTTTATTTCTTCACTGATGTAAATTTCCATTTTCAAAAAAACAACATCCAGCGATTAACCCCTTACATAACCATAGTTACCGGCGATTTCTTAATTACCTTACTAATTAAATAAACACATGTTAGCCATTTTAACCCTTCCTTCCCACTCCTTATTTCTGCCCGTAACTTGCTCCACTTCCCCATCAAATTCTACGTCTCAAACTTCTGAAAACCATCTCCGATATTCAGATTTCTCTTGCCATGCCTTTAAATACTTAACCAAAATGAAACAAATGCCACCACTTTGTCTTCCATCTCCATACAAAGATCTGGACCTCCTCAAAAATCAACGTTCCTTCCTGGCAATCACCGGACTATCTTCAAAACGATGCTTCTATGTTATGCCGAACTCCTCACATGCCTCCTACTCGTCTTTCTTCACGCACTCCTCATCACCAACACACGCATCTTCCACATACAGACCCCTTCACGCAACTTCCTAGCCCCTCTATCACTACACAACCTTCTCCTTTCTCATCAAAGCCATCTCCACTCCTACTGTTACTACACCATTTCCGAGCTCTTCACTACAGTTCATGAAATTCCGAAGTGACCACACCGTTCCCACCCTTTTCACGACGTCTACCACATTGCCATCGTTCCTCATAGCTCGCACTAGTCCTCCTCCATTTGATTTTCAGACCCTCCGTGTTGCTACAGTGGTGAATAGTGAACGATACCATCACTGAAGATCATGAATTCTTCACAATCGAACCCCCTTACTACACTTGTACCAAAACCAAACCATAACGGATCGAAACTGCATCCTTCTCACCGAAAATCGAACTGCTTGTTTGCTGCTGAAACTTCGGTTTCAAAAAGAGAAGCGATAGAGTTGCGAGAAACCGCTATGGAGCGAAAGCTTATGTTGAAAAGATCTTATGAATTCAAAATAAGAAATTTTAATTCAAGTTTTGATTTTTAAATAGTTCATGAAGTGGATAATTTTTCCAAGTTTTACTGAGAGGAATAGAAAAGGGATATGCGGAAGTGAAATTTGGGAACTAGGGATCGTGAGGCACCGTTATTTTATAAATGAAACATATAGTATTTTATACATTTTAGTGGCTTTCCAGGAAACTTATGTGTTGATTCTCTAATAAGCTTCTCTATTATTATTATTTAGTTTAAAATTTACTATCACTTTGACAGGCGCAATAAAAACAAAATTTGTCGATACTTTTAATTTGAACACAGCTGGGGTTTTGGGGTTGTATTACTATGCAGATATGAAAAGATGTCTGGGAGATTTCATTCAGATTTCAATGAAAACGACTCTAATTCTATTATTTAAGTTAAAATTAACGTTCAGCGTTTTCAACTTCTACGATCATAAACAATGTTCGATTGAAATGAAATTCGAAACCGTGTAATATCCTGGACACGGTAGAACTAGTTTCTTCAAATTCAGTTATTGTTTGTAAAAAGGCTATTTTTTAGACTTAAATAAATTGATTAAAATATTAATTAATTCCAAAACAATTCAATTTAATAATAATAAATTATTATCATCGTATATCTTCGACTAGAACATCATATAGCTCCAAAATAACCATATATATGGATTTGCAGCTCGATATTTCAAACTAAACGATGTTCGAATTATTTAAAATCAATTTATTAATAAAATAAATCATTATAATTTTTAAACAATTCCATAGCGACTATTTGAAAATTTTATTTGGGCATAACTCTCAATCTACAAAACCGAATCTCGATTTTTCACTTCCATTAGAAATATATAATCAAATAAATCCAAATGTTTCTTGTTTTAAGGAAATCTGATTTATGTTGGATCCTGTATATCCAATTGAAGTTTAAATCGTAAATTATGAACTACCGTTGTTATTCCAAGCTCGTTTCAAAATTAAATAAATTCCTCATAAAAACCATTTTATATTTCAAATTAAATGTTTAAAAACAATTTAAATATTCAGAATTAAATGGCTCAAAAATCCGGGTCGTTACATTCCTTCCCCCTTATAATAATTTCACCCTCGAAATTCCTAAGCAGTAAAAATGCTATAACTCTAACTCCTCATAACCTACTTAGTTGAAATCTTATATTTTATATCTTTATACCCCAGTTCTTACCCGACCTTCAAATTCTCATACCAATACTCGACCATTCATATTTTTTTTCAAATGATCTGTCCACCATTTTTGGACAATCCATCATCACTTTCTTGTCTTCAATCCATATGCTGTTCTGCATATCCACACCCATTCCAATTGATTTTAAATCCATTTATTAATTTCATTATTCCACTTGAAATTTTATTAACCAATTCTGGTTTTTCTTGTTTCAATTACAGTTAACAACTCGATTTTAAATTATCAAAAAATTTCTTGAAAATTTTCTAACTCTTTAAATTTTCAAAAAATTTCGCCAGCATCTCCTTTGCACGGCTCAATCGGTACAACCATAACTCGCCACTCTAGGCCTTCTTCAATCCAAAAGAAAATCAAAAAGCCAAGCGACTTGCCCCATAGGCTCATAAATCCATCAAACCCAAGTAATATTGTAAACATGTACCAATTTGTCGGGCATAATTCTATCGCTTGCATTTGCTTCCATTCAATATCTGCTCAGCATACATATATCCATTTCCAATTGTTTTCAAATCAATCCAACTTTGTAACAACCCGGGAAACCAGAACCAATTTTTTTTTTTACTTTTTCAATTTTAATGAATTTTGAATATTTAAAATGAATTATTTTAAATAATAACAATGAGAAATTTATTTTAAATAGAATTAGAACATATATATTTATTTGAATCAACATTAGAATACAAATATTTTATTTTAATTATAAAAGGAATTGAAAATGTCACGGTAGTTTGAAATTTCGATTTCAAATTTCAAATGAATGTACAGGATTCAAAATAAACTGGATTTTAGCAAAACCAAAAATATTTGAATCTATTTGAAAATATCTTTCCAACAAATCCTAAAAATCAAAATTTCATAGCGGGAATAAAAAGTTATGTCCAATTGAAAATTCAGAATAGTCGCTATGGAAATATAGCCCTTAAAAATGTAAATTTTGCAAATGACCTCCTTTTTCGATGAAACCAATTTTGTTGGATCCGGGATGTCAAGTTATTGCTGGATTCCAATTTTCATAATTTTTGGGATCAATATGTGAGCGTGGCGAAGTTAAATGTGTTTTGACAGTTTCAATCAATTTGGATCGAACATAAAATGGCCATTTTTCAAATGGTTTCCAAATTTGACGAAATTAGTTTTGTTAGAAGCGTATCGTCAATACGAGGGTAGAAAATATTTTTGGGGAATTTTTAGAGTCCGTATGTGGTCCCGGTAAATTGAAATGTACGTTCAAATTCAATATATAGATTTATATTTTGATTTTGATGGAAACAGATCGAAACAGCCGAACTGACTTACGATACATACCCCATTGTGTTCATAATGGGGGTAATTAGCTAGGAGCGATAGTCGGTGAGTTCGATTTGGAGTTCAAAATAAAAAGTTACTTTTAGAGAATTAAAAATAATAAATAACATTAAATAAATATTTAAATTAGACGGCTCCCCTACTTCTCACTCCTTTCCCCTTTCCTTCCCCCTTCCCCTGTTGGCTTCAGTGAGTAAAAAGAAAAAAGAAAAAACATGGAATCTCGATCGCGCCAGGCGCTGCCTCCCTCCACCGCGCCTTTGGCGCCCATTGCCCCCTCCCCGCCGCCAGCGTGAGGCGCCGCACCCCCTCCTCCTCCCTCCGATTCCCCCTCCCTCTTCTCGAATTAAAACCGTGACCAAACCCTCTCCTAACCCCAAATCGACCGCTCCAACCACTTCCCCTCCTACTTCGGCCAACC
This sequence comes from Allium sativum, assembly GCA_030737875.1. Lineage (NCBI taxonomy): Eukaryota > Viridiplantae > Streptophyta > Magnoliopsida > Asparagales > Amaryllidaceae > Allium > Allium sativum. The sequence continues at coordinate 616,584,528 of CM060926.1, forward strand.
GCCGCCTACCATGACCCCCTACGCCTCTCCTCCGCTCCCCATTCTCCAATTCGAAGCCACAACCCCCAAAACAAGCAAACCCGTCCAAAATAGAAAGCGATGACGTTTTCTGGCTTGTGACGATGAGTTCAACACTTGTACAGATGAAGACGATGGTGAAAATATTAAAAAGGTAATCTTTTTATTTATTTTAATTTAAATAGCATAGTTATTTTCAGAAATTTTAAAAATAAATTTGTCTTTGTTTTAAAAATATACCATGGTTTCTAAAATATAAAAATATGATTTCTATATGCTTTAGTAAAGATATGAAGTTTATATTTTTAAAATAGAAAGTTTATATTTTTAAAATAGAAAGTTTATATATATATAATATATATCTATATGAAATTGGAGAAGAAAGATTGGATTTTTATATAGGATGTAGCGAAGTAAAAATATGATCTTTATAGATATAGCGATATAAAAATACGATTTTTAATATAGGAATGACATATTAAAAATACGATCTTTAATATGAAATTAGAGAAATAAAAATATGATTTTTATTATGAAGTTAGCGATATAAAAATATAATTTTTATATAGAAAGAAGCGTTGTAAAAATATATGAAGTAGAAATAAAAATATGATTTTATTTATTGGAATGAAGCGATAAAAATATGGTTTTTATGTATGAACATCGGGAAAAGATCGCATTGGAATTTTGGACATATCTGAACCGTTCAGAAATAGAGAGTGAAGGAGTGGATCCCAAAGGTGAGAACTCCTCACTTTTATTTTATTTTCTAGTTTGAAATATATACTAGGATGAAGACGGTGCTTAGCAGCACCCGACACCCGTCGTCCACAGACCATGGATGACTTGTTTGTTTGTTTGATTGTGTTGTAAAAATTGATTGTAAGATGTGGAATGGAAATAAATATTTCATAATTAAACATATTTTATTGTTAAAAATATAATTTTTAACATGCGTATGAATAAAATAAATATTCATAAACAAATCGGAAGATTTGTTTATGTACACTGATTTGACTGATATTGATTGGGATGATAAATTTTACACATCACCCAACTTCACAAATCAAATTCATTACTTGTTGATTGAAACCCGACACGGGTATTGGGATGAAACTTGACATACACTAATCCCAATATTTAGTTGTATGTCGATCGATTGATTGACAGGCTGTTGTAAGCATTAAATACTTATATTTAATGCTTATGCAGTGTAGAATGCACTTTGGATGATGGTTGATTGTGTTTGGTTGTTGTTGTGTACATGTGATGTATGAAATCCATATAATCACATTATATGGTAATTGACTGTGTCTGATTCCAGTTCAGAATGAATGAATATTTTAAAATAACGATTATCTTGAAAATAACAAATATTTTCAAATAATATTCAGTAAAAGATCAAAATTTGGTTTTGATGTCCGATTTGGGATGGTCACGAAAATATTTAAATATATATATATCCGTGTTGATTGGTTTAACACCATTTTGACGTGAACGATATTTATATTGATTTTATTCATTTCTATAATGAATATTGGAAAGGAAATGATTTTGAAATATTATGATTTGGAAAATACTATCACTTATATATCGATGATATGAAATATTCAATTTTGATTTGAAATTGAATATGAAGTTGAAATCGTTTTGAAAATGAATTTAAAACGATTTATAAAACACGTTTTAAAAGGAAATCGATGAAATATATATATGTATATATATATATGTGTGTGTGTGTGTGCATATATATATATATAATGGCCTGAATAGAACGCGCCGCGCCGCGACAGTTTGTGAATTTCGTCAATTGACTTCGAACGGACATTACGGGAGGTTCGACCCTAAAACTGGGACCGTTTGGTTCGTATCGAAAGGAGTTTTCTAACGAATACAAGAAATTAGAAATCTATCAGTTGGATTTGGAATTATGTCCAAACCAAATTTGGAAAAGGTCGTTGTAAGTGTAGTTCGATGGCCGTTTATGGAAATCGACTGTACGTGTCTTGATAAAATTATTAAAAATAACAATAATTTGTGTAAAATCATAACAAATGTTTTGGAAAGAATTGGGTTGAAAAATCCCATATTTGAAAAGATAATTTTTTTTTTAATCGAGATGAACTAGTTATGAACTAGAATTATAATCCAATATTTTCAGATAAATAAATTGGATTTGAAATGGTTTCGAAAAATAACCAAAATTTCAAATATATTAATTGGAATGGATTTGAATCGAAATTATCTTCGGAATATTTCGATATTGGATTCTGTGATAATACGGACATTGTGGAGGAATTTAGAAGATATATATATATATATATATCGTTATTCCAATACGATATTTGTTGGTTTCAGAATTTGATATTGAATATAAGCCGATATATTTTCTATTTAGAGCCTTGTATTTAATATCAGATTAGCTTTTGGATTTGTCGTGAACTGTGTTCGTAAACCCAGTATGAAAAGAATAAATCTTTTAATAAAGATTACCAGAGTTTCCAGTTAATTAACATATAATTGGAATAAAATGGAATGTCAATTGGGTTTATCGTGAACTGTGTTTTAGCGACATTCGTTCTTTAACCCGATTTACAGTGAAATGGGATTTGGAATTTATAAATCTTTTTATTAAGATATAACGGGAATTTTCCAAAGTAAAGTTTTTTTTTCCAGTTTAACGTATTAAATTGGAATTCGATTTGGTGAAAATCGAAGTAAGCTTCTGTAGAGGAAGACGGTTAATATATATGGAATTTAAAAGGCCCTGTTGTTATTCCATTTATATTATCGGTTGGATATGGAAGTTTATATCGATTACATATATCGGTTTATTTTCCATGAAGATTCCATTGTTAATGGAATGAGATTTTGGGTTGTCGTGGATGGTGTCTTTAATAATACTGTTCTTATACCCAACGGAGTTAAGAAAATCAGGAACTAACTGGAAATTAGTTAAGTTAAATGTTTTTTTGGGTATTGATCTGATGTTGGTTTCTACCTTCGGGATTAATGCTTAGGGAATTTATCACTTGCTAATTTACGGTTAAAGGCTGATGGAATGTGATTTTGGGTTTATAGTGAACCGTGTTTTAAAGGACAATTGTTCTTTAATCCAGTTAAAGACAGGATATGATTTCCCAAGTTAAATAATCATTAATATTGATTTTTGGGAAGATTAAAACCAAGTGGAGTTTTAATGAATCTTTAATTAAATTGAAATGATCGAGAATGTAGTATCACCAGTTTTGCTCTAGGCGATAGCTAAATCTTCAATTAGATTTGAACGTGAAATTGTAATTGAATTTACCGATAACACCATGGTGTTAGATATGAAGTATTACCAGTTTTACTCCATGGGATGAATAGGTTGGGATTGGGAAATTAAAACGAATGATTACTTCAGTAAGGTTCGTTAATCCCGACTAGTTTGGATAAACCATAATTTTCTTTGAATTGATATTCAAAAGAAGATTAAAGAATATATTTAAAGAATTTATCTTTGATAAAATTAATGGGAACCTTTCCCAAAGTATAAGAATATTTGAATAAAGGAATATTCTGAATTGGAAAGAGGCACATGTTGTGTTTTTATATCACTTGTTTATTATATACGCGAGTTATTCAGAAAGACCGAGTTTATCCCACTCTGAATAACTGATTCGACGATATGTCGAGGATGAAGATGGTGGTTGAAGACCGGAGGTCTTCACATCGTTTGGATGATTACTGATGTCTTGATTAGGTTGTACACCCAAGACAAGGTAATAAGTGGTGATCGTCCAGACGTACTTGGAGATCAACCGGATATGCGAGGACCTCTCCCGCATATTTGACATATGGGGGAGGAATAAGGCGCCTCCGGTTTCGTTCAGACCCAGAACGAACTTGTAAATGGATGTGTGTTTGACATCGGATTTCATTCTGTGTGATTGATATACATTGGTTGCATAGCGTGGATTGCTTGTGCGGCATGCTGAGATGCAAATGATCAAGGCTTCTGTTGAAAAGCAGAGTCTTGTGGTTGATGATCAAAACACGACTTTAATATAGCATAGCTTTGTGTAGCGTTGATTCGCGAGCCTCACACCCCGGTGTGAACCAGAAACGGTAGATGACATTAGGGAGAGCATGTGTTTCCTTCTATCTAAGAGTGGTGTTAGCATTTTACTAGTCCTGACATTTTACTTATGTGGATGATGGACTGCGAGGCACCTCGGTTATTTCGGTCTCTACGGAGCCGATGGATGGTCTTTATACAGACCCGATTGACGCCCCATAAGGTAGGGAAACACAGTGTTCAGGCATTTTAATCCACATCGAGTGGACCAGCCCTGACGATCCAAGGTGCAGTTGCGGCTGCTCCTGAGACACGGGCTAGAGCATCTCGAAGCGGTAAGGACGATCCCTTGCCTTGGTTCACAGACGGAATCCAACTTCCAATACGACATTTTGCGGTCTTGATTGTAGATCCTGGTATGGCGACATAGTGGTATGGGGGCACTTATGCCGTCTATGATTGATACTTATGATTGAAATTGTTTTGACATTATACACTTATAGTAATAATAAAATATGAAATTTCACATACCAAGCATATTTGGCTATTATAAGGTAAAACTCTATCCTTCGGCTTGCATTGCATTGTGTGATGGGACCTGAGTCTTATAATAGCTTCATTGTTCTTTATTTAGCATTGCGTTGTTTTTTTATGCACTGGTATTCTTAGGAGGAAACCCGTTCTCTGCTATACGGCGTGGTCCCTGGATTTACCTAACTTTAAAATAAAGATTAATAACTGTTTATTTCTCACACCAGTCACATGACTGACCTGGAGTTTATTGTTTTAACCTAAACTCTTGCTGCCCCTATTTTCCACATGGGCAGATAGTAGTTTTGGTTTTGCAGATTTATATTTACAGGATCCTGCTTTACAGCTAGAATGATATTAGGAAAGCTCTGTATCCATATATTCCTTACGGTTGTGTTTTGTATTATTTTCTGTTGCATTGTAACATGTAAATCTCTGATATTTAGTAAACGTATAATGTTTATTCATACTCTGTATATTCTTGTATTCTGATGAAATTGTTGTAATAAACAATGAAATGTTCTTCTGTTTGTGTTCTGATTCGTCTTGTCCTCAAAGCAATCCGGGCTTTCCTTCACGGGGAAGTTCGGGTCATTATATTTGGTATCAGAGCTTTGGTTTACAGAGCTTAGAGAACAAGACACGTTAGAACCAAACAAAAGAATCCAACAGAGATTGGATTAGTAATATCCAATAGGAATGACTCGTTAGAGATGGGATCAGTAGTATCCTAGAATGAGTCGGAAGAGAGTTGTTTTCAAATAAAGATGAAAACAATTTTTGTTTTGAAAATTTAAATCAATTATTCGTATTTGAATATTATTTTTATATTGATTTGGATAATCAAGTAAATGAAGATTTTGCGTATACGTCTGATCCACATGTATTTGAAGTTTTAATATACTGGATAAATATAGAGTCACACTCTAGTCGCTCGGAGATGATTCTGTTGATGACTACGTAGCATCAGCAGTTTGTTTTCAAGTTTCGAAAGTAGGATATTTATATATTTCCAATTGACTGGTGTGAGAACCAAAACTAGATTGGGCTTATTGTTGTGATTTGGTATCAAAAATCTAATTTTTGGACTATGTATCAAAGTTATGAATTTGAAAAGCTAATCAACTAATTGATTGCTGGTTGTGTTGTTTGATTATTGGTTGATTAATTAAAATTTGAACCATTTAGCCAAATTGTATCAAATATTGAACTGAATTGAAAATTGTTTGGAAATGCATGCACGTACATATATATATATGTGAACAAGTTATTGCAAGGAGGCTAGAGAAGAGGAATAAAATTGTATGCCCGACAAATAGGTACATGTTTACTAATTTATTGGTTTTGGATGATTTTATGAGCCGCTTGGCTATTTCTTTTTCTTTTTGATTAGAGAGGGCCTGTGTGGCGGTTTGGGGATTTTGCCGGTGCTCCCGTACAAAGGAGGTTATGGCGAAATTTTTCGAAAATTTAGGGTGTTAGCAAAAATTTTGAAAAATTTGAGAAGTTCATAGAAGCCGAAAAGTTGAAGAACTTAAGCTATAATGCCAATAATGAAAGTTGAGTTGATTAGTAAAACTACTTTCGACTCTGTTCCTTTTCGGGGACAAAAAATTTTAAGTAGGGGAGATTTTAACAACCCGAAAAATCAAAACCAAATTAAAACTTTTATTTTGGCAATTTTAATGAATTTTGAATATTTAAAATGAATTATTTTAAATAATAACAATGAGAAATTTATTTTGAATAAAATTAGAACATATATATTTATTTGAATCGACGTTAGAATATAAATATTTTATTTTAATTATAAAAGGAATTGAAAATGGCACGGTAGTTTGAAATTTTGATTTCAAATTTCAAATGAATGTACAGGATTCAAACTAAATCGGATTTTACCGAAACAAAAAATTTGAATCTATTTGAAAATATCTTTCCAACGAATCCGAAAAATCAAAATTTCATAGCGGGAATAAAAAGTTATGTTCATTTGAAAATTCAGAATAGTCGCTATGGAAATATAGCCCTTAAAAATGGAAATTTTGCAAGTGACCTCCGTCTTCGACGAAACCAATTTTGTTGGACCCGATATGTCAAGTTATTGCTAGATTCCAATATTCATAATTTATGGTATCAATATGTGAGCGTGGCGAAGTTAAATGCGTTTTGACAGTTTCAGTCAATTTGGATCGACCAGAAAATGGCCATTTTTCAAAGTCTCCAAATTGGACGAAATTAGTTTTGTTAGAACCGTATCGTCAATACGAGGCTAGAAAATATTTTTGGGGAATTTTTAGAGTCCGTATGTGGCCTCGGTAAATTGAAATATACGTTCAAATTCAATTTATAGATTTATATTTTGATTTTGACGGAAACAGATCGAAACAGCCGAATTAACTTACAATACATATCCCATTGTGTTCGAAATGGGGGTAGTTAGCTAAGGGTGACAGTCCGGGAGTTCGATTTGGAGTTCAAAATAAAAAGTTACTTATAGAGAATTAAAAATAGTAAATAAAATAAAATAAATATTTAAATTAGATAGACCCCTTACTTCTCCCTCCTTTCCCCTTTCCTTCCCCCTTCCCCTTCCCCCGTTGACTAGAGTGAGTAAAAAGAAAAAAGAAAAAAAAAACACGGAATCTCGATTGCGCCAGGCGCTGCCTCCCTCCACCGCGCCTCAAGCGCCCATCGCCCCCTCCCCGCCACCAGCGTGAGGCGCCGCACGCCCTCCTCCTCCCTCTGATTCCCCCTCCTTCTTCTCGAATTGAAACCATGACCAGACCCGCCTCCTAACCCCAAATCGACCGCTCCAACCACTGCCCCTCCTACATCGGCCAATCGCCGCCTGCCATGACCCCCTGCGCCTCTCCTCCACTCCCCCTTCTCCAAGTCGAAGCCACAATCCCCGAAACAAGCAAACCCATCCAAAATAGCGAGCGACGACAGCGAGCAACGACGTTTTCTGGCTTGTGACGATGGGTTCAGCACTTGTACAGATGAAGACGATGGTGAAAATATTAAAAAGATAATCTTTTTATTTATTTTAATTTAAATGGCAAAGTTATTGTCAGAAATTCTAAAAATAATTTTGTCTTTGTTTTAAAAATATACCATAGTTTCTAAAATATAAAAATATGAAATCTATATGCTTTAGTAAAGATATGAAGTTTATATTTTTAAAATAGAAAGTTTATATTTTTAAAATAGAAAGTTTATATATATATATATATATATTATATACTATATATATATATATATGAAATTAGAGAAGAAAGATTGGATTTTTATATAGGATGTAGCGAAGTGAAAATATGATCTTTATAGATATAACGATATAAAAATACGATTTTTAATATAGGAATGACATATTAAAAATATGATCTTTGATATGAAGTTAGAGAAATTAAAATATGATTTTTATTATGAAGTTAGCGATATAAAAATATAATTTTTATATAGAAAGAAGTGTTGTAAAAATATATGAAGTAGAAATAAAAATATGATTTTTATTTATTGGAATGAAGCGATAAAAATATGGTTTTTATATATGAACAGCGGGAAAAGATCGCATTGGAATTTCGGATAAATCCGAACCGTTCATAAATAGAGAATGGAGGAGTGGATCCCGAAGGTGAGAACTCCTCACTTTTATTTTATTTTCTAGTTTGAAATATACACCAGGATGCAGACGGTGCTTAGCAACACCCGACACCCGTCGTCCACAGACTATGGATGACTTGTTTGTTTGTTTGATTGTGTTGTAAAAATTGATTGTCAGATGTGGAATGGAAATAAATATTTTATAGTTAAAAATATAATTTTTAAAGTGTGTATGAATAAAATAAATATTCATAAACAAATCGGAATTTTTTTTTATGTACACTTATTTGTCTGATATTGATTGGGACGATAAATTTTACACATCGTCCAACTGCACAAATAAAATTCATTACTTGTTGATTGAAATCCCACACGGGTATTGGGATGAAATTGGACATACGCTAATCCCAATATTTAGTTGTATGTCGATCGATTGATTGACAGGCTGTTGTAAGCGTTAAATATTCATATTTAATGCTTATGAAGTGTAGAATGAACTTTGGATGATGGTTGACTGTGTTTGGTTGTTGTTGTGTACATGTGATGTATGAAATCCATATAATCACTTTATATGTTAATTGACTATTTCTGATTCCAGTTTAGAAAGAATGAATATTTTAAAATAACGATTATTTTAAAAATAACTAATATTTTCAAATAATATTCAGTAAAAGATCAAAATTTGATTTGATGTCCGATTTGGGATGGACACGAAAATATTTAAATATATATAGCCGTGTTGATTAATTTAACGCCATTTTGACCTGAACGATATTTATATCGATTTTATTTATTTCTATAATGAATATTGAAAAGGAAATGATTTTGAAATATAATGATTCAGAAAATACTATCATTTATATATCGATGATATGTAATATTCAATTTTGACTTGAAATTGAATATTAAGTTAAAATCGTTTTGAAAATGAATTTAAAACGATTTATAAAATACGTTTTAAAAGGAAATCGACAAGATATATATATATATATATATATATATATATATATATAATAGCCTAAGCAGAACACACCGCGCCACGGCAGTTCGTGAATTTCGACCATAGACTTCGAATGGACATTTCGGGAGATCCGACCGTCGGATTCTCCTAAAATCGGGACCATTGGGTTCGTATCGAAAAGGGATTTCTAACGAATACATAGAAATTAGAAATCTAACATTTGGATTTGGAATTATGTCCAAATAAAATTTGGAAAAGGTCATTGTAAGTGCAGTTCGACGACCGTTTATGGAAATCGACTGTACGGGCCTTGATAAAATTATTTAAAATATCAATAATTTGTGTAAAATAATAATAAATGATTTGGAAAGAATTAGGATGAAAAATCCCATATTTGAAAAGATAAAAATAATTTTTTTTTATCGAAATGAACTAGTTATGAACTAGAATTATAATCCAATATTTTCAAATAAATAAATTGGATTTGAAATGGTTTTAAAAAATAACCAAAATTTCCAATATATGAATTGGAATGGATTTGAATCAAAATTATCTTCGGAATATTTCGATATTGGATTCCGTGATTATATGAACATTGTGGAGGAATTTGGAAGATATAAATATATCGTTATTCCAATACGATATTTGTTGATTTCAGAATTTGATATTGAATATAAGCCGATATATTTTCTATTCAGAGCCTTGTATTTAATATCAAATTAGATTTTGGGTTTGTCATGAACTGTGTTTTAAATGACACCGTTCTTAAACCCAATATGAAAAGAATAAATCTTTTAATAAAGATTATTGGAGTTTCCAGTTAATTAACATATAATTGGAATAAAATGGAATGTGAATTGGGTTTATCGTGAACTGTGTTGTAGCGACATTCGTTCTTTAACCTGATTTACAATGAAATGGGATTTGGAATTTATAAATCTTTTTATTAAGATTTAACGGGAATTTTCCAAAGTAAAGTTTTTTTTCCAATTTAATATATTAAATTGGAATTGAATGGAATTCGATTTGGTAATAATCGAAGTAAGCTTCTATAGAGGAAAACGGTTAATATATATGGAATTTAAAAGGCCTTGTCATTATTCCATTTATATTATCGGCTGGATATGGAAGTTTATATCGATTACGTATATCGATTTGTTTTCCATGAAGATTCCATTGTTAATGGAATGAGATTTTGTGTTGTCGTGGATGGTGTCTTTAATAATATTGTTCTTAGACCCAACGGATTTAAGAAAATCATGAACTATCTGGAATTAGTTAAGTTGAATGGTTTTCTGGGTATTGATCTGATGTTGGTTTCGGCCTTCGGGGTTAATGCTTAGGGAATTGTTCACTTGCTAATTTATGGTTAAAGGCTGATGGAATGGAATGGAATGTGATTTTGGGTTTATAGTGAACCGTGTTTTAAAGGACATTGGTTCTTTAACCCAGTTAAAGACAGGATATGATTTCCCAAGTTAAACAATCATTAATATTGATTTTTGGGAAGATTAAAACCAAGTGGAGTTTTATTGAATCTTTAATTAGATTGAAATGATCGAGAATGGAGTATCGTTGAGACGACTCGATTTCCCGTTCTCACGGAAACAAGGTTATCTTTTGGAATATAACACAGAAACATATAATAGCAGAACAGAATTAAATAAATACACCAGAATGAACAACAAAATATACTGGATAAAAGTAATCATCAGAGTTACACAGTATACAGGATCTTACTTAGTACAAATACAGTTCAGCTATACATAAATGTCTACAGCGGAAATAAACAAAATATGTACAATAGGAGCTGAACAACATAAAAAGAAATAAATGATAGAATCCATCTTCAGCTCCAGCTATCCAGAAAGAACCAGCTAAACCTGAATACAAGGCTGCCCGTGTGGAAAAAGGGGCACCCGAGTTTGAGAGTGAAACAAACTACGAGTCAGTCATGGGACTGGTATGAGAAATCTACTCAACACATATATAATTGGCAAATCACAGGACCACGCCACTTTCGTGGAACGGGTTTACTCCATTGGATTGCCAGTGCTTTAAAACAAATCTTTCTTTTAAACATCGCTATGCTTTTTATAAAAATGAAACCGTTATAAGACTCAGTTCCCATCACACAATGCAACGCAAACCGGAGGATAGAGTTTTTACCTTATAACGGCCAAGATATGCTTGATACGAATAAAACAAAGGCATTTGATATTATTGCTAGTGTTTATATGTTTTGAAAACAATTTCAAATCATAACTATCAATCATAGACGACATGAGCGTCCCATGCCACTATGTCGCCAAATGTATATACACAATCGAAACCGCACGATGTCGTATTTGGAAATTGGATTTCCGTCATGAACCAAGGCAAAAGATAGTCCTTACCGAATTCGAGACAATCTAGCCCATGTCTCAGGATCAGAGCTCGAGTGACCCTTGGATCGTCAGGGCCGGTCCACCGATGTGGATTAAAATTCCTGAACAATACGTTCCCCCGCCCTTTGGGGCGTAAACGAGCCAACGAATGACTCCATCGGACCCGGATCGTCCGATCAAACCGAGGCGCCTCGCAACAGCAACAACCACATAGGTGAAAAGTATATAAATGTCAGGGCGGGTATGTCACTGACACCACCCTAGCTAGAAGGAAACGCATGTCCTCCCTGAGGTCCTTCCTCCCGTTTCTGGTTCATACCGGGGTGTGAGGCTCGCGAATTTACGTTATACACAAAGCTACGCCACACAGGCGGTGCTTTGATCATCACCACAAGACTTTGCTTTTCAACAGAAGCCCTGATCACTGCATCTTAGCATGCCACACAGGCAATTCACACCGTGCAACTGATGGCTATCAATCACACAGAACAAATTCCAATGTCGGACACACAGTCCATTTACAAGTCCGTTCTGGGTCTGAACGAAACCGGAGGCACTAAATACCTCACAAACCCTTCGATCACCACGTACGTCTGGACGATCACCACTCATTATCCATATTTCGGGATGCCTCCCAATCAGGACCTCGGTTACCATCCCAACGAGGTGAAGATCTCCGGTCTTCGAACATCGTCTTCATCTTCGAATTTCAATCGTCGGTCGATTATTCGAAATGAGAATTAACTTGGCCTTTCCAAATAATTCACGTATATTTAGAATTTCAAATCGATTTATTTCAATGGTTAAATTATCCGACAACACTGGTTTTGTCCTTTAATGTAATTTTCACACCAAACACATTCAACCATCAAACATCACATAAATCAAGCAAATTCAGTTTATTTCCATTCCATATCGCTTATGATATTTTATAACTATTTATCGCTATTTTTATTTATTTTAAAATAGCCATTTTATTCAAAACGACGCTTCGGGCCATAAGGCGGCCGTGGCGCTGTTTTTCTTCAGATTTGATTTACACATATCTGAAAATCTAACCGTTGGATCTTTACAAAATTTATATCATTAGAAAGGTCTTTTCAAAACGAATCCAACGGTTCCAGTTTCGGGAAAATCCGACGGTCGGATCTCCCGGTACAATCGTTTGAAATTTCGATTTCAAAATACGAACTGCAGCGTCGTTATTCGATTAAATATATAATTATATTTATATATATATAAATATAATCGCTTCTGGCGCTGTTTTTCTTCAGAATTGAATTAAACATTCCAGACAATCCAACCGTTGGATTTTTACAAGGTTGGTGCCGTTGGAAAGATTATTCCAAGGCGAACCCGACGGTTGAGGTTTCGGGAAAATCCAATGGTCGGATTTCCCGCACTAGTCGTTTGAAATCACGGTTTCGAAATACGAACTGCACGGCTTCGTTTCGTTTTAATTTTATTTATATTTATATAGTTATATAAATATAGTTCATTCTACAATTTCAATATCGTTTTCACTTCAAAAAATTTTCTAACACCTTAAATTTTGGAAAAATTTCGCCATAACCTCCCCTGCACCGGGAGCGTCGGGAAATCGCAAATAGCGTCCCGGTCCTTCTAATCTCAAAAAGAAAAAGAAAAAGCCAAGCGGCTAGCCAACAGGCTCAAAATCATCACCCAAACAAATCAGTAAATGTGTACCTATTTGTCGGGCACAAATTTTATTCCTCTTCTCTAGCCCCTTTGCTATAACCTGTTCAATGAATATGCATGTACATATATATACAGTCCATATCATTTTTCATTTTCTATTCAACTTCATATTTGATTTCTATTTGGTTTAAAAACACCATTCATTCTAATGTTACATAAATAGGTGCAAATCATTTCATTAGCTAATTAATGAATATTTCAACTCATATATGTTTATTTTGAACAAGTGGCTATTTTTAACACTACACATTTTAACGATTTATGCATACAATAAAAATGTGATTTTTATTGTAAAACGATTCATTTCAAAACACTATTTTTCTATATAGTTCATATAGTCGATAAAAGGTGATTTTTATTATCGAACAATTTATTTCAAAATATGAATACCATTCAACACATGAATTTCTAAACAACGGATGAATATCAATTCAACACATGAATGTTTTCTATAGTTTCTATATATAGATAAAAATGTGATTTTTATTATCGAACAATTTATTTCAAAATATGAATACCATTCAACACATGAATTTCTAAACAACGAATGAATATCAATTCAACACATGAATGTTTTCTATAGTTTCTATATATAGATAAAAATGTGATTTTTATTATCGAACAATTTATTTCAAAATATGAATACCATTCAACACATGAATTTCTAAACAACGAATGAATATCAATTCAACACATGAATGTTTTCTATACAATGAATAAATATAGTTTAAGCATATGAAAATAATTCAAACACACACATATTATTCAAAATTTCGGCAGCATAACGGCAGGGTAGTTACACCGGCACCGTCCCTAGTACAGCTCCTCGCTCTACCTTAAAACCTCGCGGTTTTTGACAATGGGGATCATGCATCTAGTTCGCACGCAGGCGGCATGTATATATTTATTTCAATTCCACAAACTAATCCTAAGTGGTTTCAACCAAATATTTCACAACCACAAACGGGTATTTTTCAACCACAATCAACCAATATCAATCACAAACAATCCCAAACAACCAATCGCTATCAATCAATTTTCACCACAATTTCAACCAATAAATATCGTCCATGGTTTGTGGACGAGGGGCGTATATATATATATATATATATATATAGATATTTATATATAGCAATTCACTTTCATTTTCACACATATATATATATAAATTTTTAAATCAGAAATCTCACCAATAGCTATCCAACTTTACGACACTTTCTTTATAGAAATCTTCGCCTTTTGTCGCTTTCGCCCGTATCCTCTACACATGTAAAAATCGAATTTTTACTATGCTATTATTCAATATATAAAAATATGATTTTTCCCTTTAAATTCCTAATCTCCTTCTAGTTTATAAATCATTTTAAAATCAGTTTTTAAATTCCTTTTTAAAAATCAGGTTTTAAAATTCTTTCTTTACAAAAATCAGTTTAAAAATTCCTTTATAAAAATATGTTTTTACTTTCTTAAAAAAACAGTTTTATGTTTTTTTAAAAATTTCAGTTTTAAACTACTTTTAAAAATTCAGTTTTAACTTTAAAAAAATTCAGTTTTATATTTTAAAAATCTCAGTTTTAAACTTTTAAAAATTTCAGTTTTAACTTTAAAAAATCTCAGTTTTTATCTTTTAAAAAAACTCAGTTTTTATCTTTTAAAAAATCTCAGTTTTTATCTTTTTAAAAAACTCAGTTTTTATCTTTTAAAAATTCAGTATTTCAATTCTTTTATAAAATCAGTATTCAATTCTTTTTAAACAAATCGGTTTTTAATATTTTATATAATCAGTTTTTATTTCTTTAAAAACAAATCAGTTTTTAAAGAATAAAATAAAAAAAGAAAATAAAAAAAAAAATAGAAAATGTTTACCGATGTAGCTGCGAAGGGGGGGGAGCGATGCTCGACTTCGTCGGCGGCAGGAGGAGCAGGCGGCGGCTGGGGGTTCGAACGATGTGGCAGGAGGCGCTGGCTTCCAGGGGCTCGCGATGGAGGGAGGAGCGGGGTCTTCGTGGTGGTGTCTTCGTCGGCGTTCGAGGTTAGGGGGGGCGGCGGCTCGACAGTTTTAGGGTTGTGTGTTTTTTTTTTCTTCTTTCTGTTTGGAATTATAACGAACGGGGGGGGGCAATGAAGATAAAGGGAGGGAGAGAATTATATTTTTTTTATATTATTTAATTATTATTTTTGCAAATAGGTTGACTTTTACACACGACCTCGAAACGAGGCCCACCGCCTGTCGTCCATAGCGTTTAACCCCCATTCCGAACACAATGGGATATGTATCACAAGCTGATTTGATCGTTACAATCAGTTTCCTTTTGAATTTACATTTAAATTTACATTTAAATCATTATATTGAATTTTAAACGTACATTTCAAATTACCGGGGTCACATACTAACTAAAAAAATTCCAGAAAAATAATTTCTAGCTTCGTATTGACGATACGGTCCTAACAAAACTGGTTTCGTCGAATTCTGAGACCGTTTGAAAAATGGCCAATTTCCAGTCGATTAAAATCAACGAAAACTGGTCAAACGCGTTTTCTTTTGCCACGCTCACACATTGATTCGAAAAATTATGAAATTTGAAACCTAACAATAACTTGACACTACGGATCTAACAAAAGTGGTTTCGTCGAAATCCGAGGTCATTTGCAAAATGTCCATTTTTAAGGGCCTGAATTCCATAGCGACTATTCAGAATTTTCAACTGGACATATCTTTTGATTCCCGCTATCAAATTTCGATTGGACGGATTCGTTAGAAAGTTGTTCACTAACAGATTCTAATGTTTTTGGTTTCACCAAAATCCGGATTGTTTTGCACCCGGTATATTCAATTGAAGTTTGAAATCGAATTATCGAACTACCGCGCCATTTTCAATTCTATATATAATTATAATTAATTATATTCGTTTTCAAATGTCGATTCAAACTCAGTTTTCATCGCCATTATCTAAAATATTTATTTTAAATATTTAAAGTCCATTATTTTAGACAATTTAAAAATTTTAAATTGGTTCAGATTTTCTGGGTCGTTACAATCTCCCCCACTTAAAACTTTTCGTCCCCGAAAAGGAATAAAGTCGAGAAGTGGTTTGATAAATCTACAATCACACAATACAACAACGAATTTGTTTCTAACCTTCAGCGTATAGAATAAATAGTGCACATCCACGGGAAGAAAATAGCAACAGAATAGAGAATTAAACGGTAATGCAAAGTAGGGTAGATGTACCTTGCACCGGAGTCATTCAGAGATATCTACTCGGCATCTAGGATAAGCTTTCTGAATGCTCTCCTCGGTTTCCCAAGTACAATCTCGCGGATCTCCACTCCATTGCACTTTGACTAAGTGAACCTTCTTGTTTCTCAGCTCTTTGGTTTCTTTGCCGATAATCTTTAGCGGCTCTCGCCTCACAGCTAATTCTGGAGTAATTTCAATGTCCTGTTGAGCTGCTTCTTCCACGATCAAGTCTGGATCATGAACGTGCTTTCGAAGTTGAGATATATGAAATACATCATGCACTCCAGGCAACCAGTCTGGCAATTTAACTTTATATGCGAGAGTTCCAATCCGTTCCAGAATAGGAAACGGACCAATGAATTTAGGCGCTAACTTTCCAGTTTTACCGAACCTGATAACTCCTCTCATCAGCGATACTTTCAAATATACATAGTCGCCAACTTCGAAGGATATATCTCTTCTTCTTTTATCGGCATAGCTCTTTTGTCGGCTTTGAGCGGCGAGCAATCGTTTCTTAATAAAATCGACTTTGTCGGCCGCTTCTCGAATCATATCGGGACCCAACACAAGTCTATTCCCAGGCTCGACCCAACAAGCAGGAGATCGGCATGGTCTACCATATAATGCTTCGAATGGCGACATTGTCAGGCTCGCCTGGTAGCTGTTGTTATAAGAGAATTCAGCCAAATGCAGATGGTCTTCCCATGATCCACCGAAATCTATAACACAAGCCCGCAATAGATCTTCTAAAATGCGATTCACCCTCTCAGTCTGACCGTCTGTCTGAGGATGATAAGCGGTGCTCAAGTTTAACTTCGTTCCCAGCTCGACTTGAAATGCTTCCCAGAATTTACTAGTGAAAATTGTATCTCTATCACTTACTATACTGAGCGGCACTCCATGCAGTCTAACTATTTCCCTGAAGTAAATCTGCGCCAGACTCTGAGCGGTTCTATTTGATTTGACAGGTATAAAATGGGCGGTCTTCGTGAAACGATCTACGATCACCCAAATACTGTCGTTTCCTTTTCTGGTTCTGGGCAAACCATCAATGAAATCCATAGAAATATGTTCCCACTTCCAACCAGGAACTTCTAGTGGTTGTAACAATCCAGCCAATTTCTGTTGGTCACTTTTGACTAGCTGGCAAGTGGGGCACCGACTAACATATATTGAGATGTCTCTTTTTAACGACTTCCACCAGAATGTGCGTTTGATATCGTTATACATTTTATTCACACCCGGATGGATACTGAGCTTAGATTTGTGACATTCATCAAGCACCTCTCTTCTTAATTCAGGAATATCTGGAACGCAGATTCGCCCTTCTAACCTCATAATCCCTTCGCTGTCTAGCTGGAAATCCGAAGCATTGCCTTCACGAATTCGCTGACTTATTCCTTTGATAAATCGGTCGTCCTTTTGGAGAGCCGATATCTTATCAATCAACGAAGTCGCAATGATGAAACTGGCGATCATTACATTCTTTCTGCTCAACGCATCAGCCACGACATTGGCTTTTCCTGGAGTATATATAATTTCAAAGTCATATGCTGCAAGAAACTCTAGCCAACGTTGCTGCCTCAAATTTAAGTCCTTCTGAGTGAACAGATACTTTAACGACTGGTGATCTGTAAACAGTTCAAATCTCTCGCCCAGAAGATAGTGTCTCCAGATTTTCAAAGAGAATATGATAGCCAATAACTCAAGATCATGAGTTACGTAGTTTTTCTTGTGTGGCTTCAGTTGACGGCTAGCATAAGCAATCACTTGACCTCTTTGCATTAACACTGCCCCAAGGCCTTCTCTAGAAGCATCAGTCCAGACTTTTAAATCTTGGTTGCCATCGATGATGGTTAACACTGGAGCTGTCGTTAATCTCAACTTCAGCTCTTCGAAAGCCTCCTCACTCTCTGAAGTCCATTTGAATTTAGAATGCTTCTTTGTAAGCTTTGTTAAGTGGCCAGATATCTTCGAAAAGTCTTTAACGAACTTCCGGTAATAGCTAGCCAATCCAAGAAAACTGCGGACTTCAGTGGGAGTACTAGGCTGTTTCCAGTTCTGAATAGCTGTGATTTTGCTTGGATCCACAGCGATTCCATCTTTCGATACGACATGGCCCAGAAATTTCACTTCATCTTGCCAGAATATACATTTGGAAAACTTGGCTTTTAATACATTCCGTCTGAGAATTTCTAACACTTGTTCCAGATGCTTTTCATGTTCGGCCTTTGATTTAGAGAAGATTAGAATATCATCAATAAAAACCAGAACAAATTTATTCAATACTCCTCTGAATACTCTGTTCATCAGATCGACGAAATAAGCTGGAGCGTTGCATAAGCCGAACGGCATTACTAACCACTCGTAGAATAAGTCGGGGCCTCTGAACGCTGTCATTGGAACACACTCTTCGGCAATTCGAAGTTGATGGAAACCTGTAGCTAGGTCCATCCTTGAGAATACTTGTGCTCCATTTAATCGATCCAACAAATCATCTATTCGCGGCAATGGATATTTATTCTTTATGGTTTGCTTGTTCAGATCACGATAATCCACACATAGACGTAGAGTACCGTCAGATTTTGGGACAAATACCACTGCTGCACCCCAATCAGAGAAACTAGGCCTGATCAGACCTTTCCATACCAGTTGTCGTGTTTGATTGTCCAATTCCTCCTTCTCTTTCAAGGACATTCTTCGAATAGCGTGAACTACCGGCCTTGCATTGGGAATCAAAGCAATCTTGAAATCTATTTCTCTTTGCGGAGGTAAGCGAACAACTTCTTCGAACACATCCGCATAGTTCTTAACGACAGGAATATCTTTAATGAGGTCAGGAATATTCTCAGTGATCTCAGGGATATTTTCTATTTGGGCTGGAGAAACATTCAAAGCTGCCCAGAAGTCTTTTCTATTAGCATTCTGACCTTCACAGGGAATGGTTATATAATCGCCTGATTTAATCTTCGCCTTTACGACTCTGTCGGCGCATTTAACCTCAGCTTCATATTTAGTCAACCAATCTAACCCTAAGATAAGATCAAACTCTTTAAAATTCATAACGACTGCGATGGTAGGAAACCGATAACGAGAGAAAGAAACCGACACTCCACAAATCCAACTGAGATCAATGGAACCCCCAACCGGATTCTGGACAGTCATTGGTTCCTTGAGCTTTTTCAAATTCAAATCCAGTTTCTTAGCTGCATCTTTGGCAATGAAACTTCGCGACGCGCCTGTGTCAAACAGTACTTTGACTGGAATGTTTTTGACAGTAAGCGTGCCTTCTAAAACATCGGGCCTTTCTTGATTAGCTGAGGGCTCAGAAGCTTCTGCTATTTCATTTATATGTATTGCCTCAGGTTTTCTGAATAGCGGGCAGGCTTTTAAAAGATGACCCGACTGATGACATCCACCACATTTTCTATTCTCTTGAAATCTCTCCTTGGATTTAGATCCACTCTTTGTTCGCTTTTTCGAGGGTTTGCAATTCCCCTGAAAATGCCCTGGCTTATGGCAGTTATTGCATATGGCGGTCGTTACGGGTTCTTTCTCAGATTTAGCCCATTTTCTCTTGGCACTGGGCCTCTTATTGACCTCAGACCCTGTACTGGCTTCAGGAATATCAGCTTCTGACTTTGCTATGTCACTAGAACTGACTTCTTCTTCGTCGCATAACATTCCTTTCTTGTCTAGATCTTCATACTGATAAGCCATGTATATCATTTCAGGAAAAGGAAGCTTCACATGCCCCAATACTTTATTCTGATATTTCCTTTGAAGCCCATTGATAAATCTCAAATTTTTCCTCTTCAGATTTTGAATTAGATGAGGAGCAAAGTGAGCAAGTTCGTTGAATTTCTTATGATATTCTGGGATGGTCATATCTCCTTGTATTAGATAAGAAAATTCATCACATAATCTCTCGGTTGCTTCGGGAGGAGTGAATCTTTCTAAGAAAATCACTTTAAATCTGTCCCAGGTGATATCACCTTCTGGATTATCTTTGATGATGGTTTCCCACCAAATTAAAGCTTCTTCTTTAAGCGCCCAAGATGCTACTAACCGTTTCTGGTCATCTCTTAGCTGGATATGCTCAAAGATTCTTTCGACAGAACTCAACCAAGCTTGAGTTTGAATAATAGATTCATTGCCCGAGAATTGCGCTCCGTTCAGATTTCGATATTTCTTTAATAGAGCCTCTAGATCGGGTTCTGTATTCCTTCTGTTTCTGGCACTCATTTTTCTAGTACTTCTGCAATTAGCAGATCAAGTGTCAGGTCATAGAAAAGGTATTTTAAAATATAGAAACACATACTTCAAATGTAAATGTGTCTATCAAGGTGTAATTTCATTCTGCTTTACTCATACTAGGATATTGCTGATCCTATCTGTATAGA
Organism: Allium sativum; assembly: GCA_030737875.1. Classification (NCBI taxonomy): domain Eukaryota; kingdom Viridiplantae; phylum Streptophyta; class Magnoliopsida; order Asparagales; family Amaryllidaceae; genus Allium; species Allium sativum. Next base: position 616,605,451 of record CM060926.1, read on the forward strand.
GTTACCCGTCCTAGAACACTACTGGTTCTATTTCTGACGAGTTCGTTCAAATGTTATATTCCAGAACTAAGCTTAACCAAAGCTCTGATACCACGTTGAGACGACCCGATTTCCCGTTCTCACGGAAACAAGGTTATCTTTTGGAATATAACACAGAAACATATAATAGCAGAACAGAATTAAATAAATACACCAGAATGAACAACAAAATATACTGGATAAAAGTACTCATCAGAGTTACACAGTATACAGGATCTTACTTAGTACAAATACAGTTCAGCTATACATAAATGTCTACAGCGGAAATAAACAAAATATGTACAATAGGAGCTGAACAGCATAAAAAGAAATAAATGATAGAATCCATCTTCAGCTCCAGCTATCCAGAAAGAACCAGCTAAACCTGAATACAAGGCTGCCCGTGTGGAAATAGGGGCACCCGAGTTTGAGAGTGAAACAAACTACGAGTCAGTCATGGGACTGGTATGAGAAATCTACTCAACACATATATAATTGGCAAATCACAGGACCACGCCACTTTCGTGGAACGGGTTTACTCCATTGGATTGCCAGTGCTTTAAAACAAATCTTTCTTTTAAACATCGCTATGCTTTTTTATAAAAATGAAACCGTTATAAGACTCAGTTCCCATCACACAATGCAACGCAAACCGGAGGATAGAGTTTTTACCTTATAACGGCCAAGATATGCTTGATACGAATAAAACAAAGGCATTTGATATTATTGCTAGTGTTTATATGTTTTGAAAACAATTTCAAATCATAACTATCAATCATAGACGACATGAGCGTCCCATGCCACTATGTCGCCAAATGTATATACACAATCGAAACCGCACGATGTCGTATTTGGAAATTGGATTTCCGTCATGAACCAAGGCAAAAGATAGTCCTTACCGAATTCGAGACAATCTAGCCCATGTCTCAGGATCAGATCTCGAGTGACCCTTGGATCGTCAGGGCCGGTCCACCGATGTGGATTAAAATTCCTGAACAATACGTTCCCCCGCCCTTTGGGGCGTAAACGAGCCAACGAATGACTCCATCGGACCCGGATCGTCCGATCAAACCGAGGCGCCTCGCAACAGCAACAACCACATAGGTGAAAAGTATATAAATGTCAGGGCTGGTAGGTCACTGACACCACCCTAGCTAGAAGGAAACGCATGTCCTCCCTGAGGTCCTTCCTCCCGTTTCTGGTTCATACCGGGGTGTGAGGCTCGCGAATTTACGTTATACACAAAGCTACGCCACACAGGCGGTGCTTTGATCATCACCACAAGACTTTGCTTTTCAACAGAAGCCCTGATCACTGCATCTTAGCATGCCACACAGGCAATTCACACCGTGCAACTGATGGCTATCAATCACACAGAACAAATTCCAATGTCGGACACACAGTCCATTTACAAGTCCGTTCTGGGTCTGAACGAAACCGGAGGCACTAAATACCTCGCAAACCCTTCGATCACCACGTACGTCTGGACGATCACCACTCATTATCCATATTTCGGGATGCCTCCCAATCAGGACGTCGGTTACCATCCCAACGAGGTGAAGATCTCCGTTCTTCGACCATCGTCTTCATCTTCGAATTTCAATCGTCGGTCGATTATTCGAAATGAGAATTAACTCGGCCTTTCCAAATAATTCACGTATATTTAGAATTTCAAATCGATTTATTTCAATGGTTAAATTATTCGACAACACTGGTTTTGTCCTATAATGTAATTTTCACACCAAACACATTCAACCATCAAACATCACATAAATCAAGCAAATTCAGTTTATTTCCATTCCATATCGCTTATGATATTTTATAACTATTTATCGCTATTTTTATTTATTTTAAAATAGCCATTTTATTCAAAACGACGCTTCGGGCCATAAGGCGGCCGTGGCGCTGTTTTTCTTCAGATTTGATTTACACATATCTGAAAATCTAACCGTTGGATCTTTACAAAATTTATATCATTAGAAAGGTCTTTTCAAAACGAATCCAACGGTTCCAGTTTCGGGAAAATCCGACGGTCGGATCTCCCGGTACAATCGTTTGAAATTTCGATTTCAAAATACGAACTGCAGCGTCGTTATTCGATTAAATATATAATTATATTTATATATATATAAATATAATCGCTTCTGGCGCTGTTTTTCTTCAGAATTGAATTAAACATTCCAGACAATCCAACCGTTGGATTTTTACAAGGTTGGTGCCGTTGGAAAGATTATTCCAAGGCGAACCCGACGGTTGAGGTTTCGGGAAAATCCAATGGTCGGATTTCCCGCACTAGTCGTTTGAAATCACGGTTTCGAAATACGAACTGCACGGCTTCGTTTCGTTTTAATTTTATTTATATTTATATAGTTATATAAATATAGTTCATTCTACAATTTCAATATCGTTTTCACTTCAAAAATTTTTCTAACACCTTAAATTTTGGAAAAATTTCGCCATAACCTCCCCTGCACCGGGAGCGTCGGGAAATCGCAAATAGCGTCCCGGTCCTTCTAATCTCAAAAAGAAAAAGAAAAAGCCAAGCGGCTAGCCAACAGGCTCAAAATCATCACCCAAACAAATCAGTAAATGTGTACCTATTTGTCGGGCACAAATTTTATTCCTCTTCTCTAGCCCCTTTGCTATAACCTGTTCAATGAATATGCATGTACATATATATACAGTCCATATCATTTTTCATTTTCTATTCAACTTCATATTTGATTTCTATTTGGTTTAAAAACACCATTCATTCTAATGTTACATAAATAGGTGCAAATCATTTCATTAGCTAATTAATGAATATTTCAACTCATATATGTTTATTTTGAACAAGTGGCTATTTTTAACACTACACATTTTAACGATTTATGCATACAATAAAAATGTGATTTTTATTGTAAAACGATTCATTTCAAAACACTATTTTTCTATATAGTTCATATAGTCGATAAAAGGTGATTTTTATTATCGAACAATTTATTTCAAAATATGAATACCATTCAACACATGAATTTCTAAACAACGGATGAATATCAATTCAACACATGAATGTTTTCTATAGTTTCTATATATAGATAAAAATGTGATTTTTATTATCGAACAATTTATTTCAAAATATGAATACCATTCAACACATGAATTTCTAAACAACGAATGAATATCAATTCAACACATGAATGTTTTCTATAGTTTCTATATATAGATAAAAATGTGATTTTTATTATCGAACAATTTATTTCAAAATATGAATACCATTCAACACATGAATTTCTAAACAACGAATGAATATCAATTCAACACATGAATGTTTTCTATACAATGAATAAATATAGTTTAAGCATATGAAAATAATTCAAACACACACATATTATTCAAAATTTCGGCAGCATAACGGCAGGGTAGTTACACCGGCACCGTCCCTAGTACAGCTCCTCGCTCTACCTTAAAACCTCGCGGTTTTTGACAATGGGGATCATGCATCTAGTTCGCACGCAGGCGGCATGTATATATTTATTTCAATTCCACAAACTAATCCTAAGTGGTTTCAACCAAATATTTCACAACCACAAACGGGTATTTTTCAACCACAATCAACCAATATCAATCACAAACAATCCCAAACAACCAATCGCTATCAATCAATTTTCACCACAATTTCAACCAATAAATATCGTCCATGGTTTGTGGACGAGGGGCGTATATATATATATATATAGATATTTATATATAGCAATTCACTTTCATTTTCACACATATAAATATGGTAATTGAGTTTACCGATAACAATGTAGTGTTAGATATGAAGTATTACCAGTATTACTTCATGGGATGAATAGGTTCGGATTGGGAAATTAAAACAAATGATTACTTCGGTAAGGTTCGTTAATCCCGACTAGTTTGGATAAACCATAATTTGGTTTGAATTGATATTCAAAAGAAGGTAAAAGAATAAATTTATAGAATTTATCTTTGATAAAATTAATGGGAACCATTCCCAAGGTATAAAAATATTTGAATAAAGGAATATTCTGAATTGGAATGAGGCATATGTTGTGTTTTTATAGCACTTGTTTATTATATACACGAGTTATTCAGAAAGACCGGGTTTATCCCATTCTGAATAACTGATTCGACGATATGTCGAGGATGAAAATGGTGGTTGAAGACCAGAGGTCTTCACATCGTTTGGATGATTACTGATGTCTTATTGGGCTGTACACCCAAGACTAGGTAATAAGTGGTGATCGTCCAGACGTACTTGGAGATCGACCGGATATGTGAGGACCTCTCCCCTGTATTGGACATAGGGGGAGGAATAAGGCGCCTCTGGTTTCGTTCAGACCCAGAACGAACTTGTAAATGGATGTGTGTCTGACATCGGATTTCATTCTGTGTGATTGATATACGTCGGTTGCATAACGTGGATTGCTTGTGTGGTATGCTGAGATACAAATGATCAAGGCTTCTGTTGAAAAGCAGAGTCTTGTGGTTGATTATCAAAGCACGACTTTAATATAGCATAGCTTTGTGTAGCGTTGATTCGCGAGCCTCACACCCTGGTGTGAACCAGAAACGGGAGAGGACATCAGGGAGGGCATGCGTTTCCTTCTAGCTAGGAGTGGTGTCAGCGATTTACTAGCCCTGACATTTTATTTATGTGGATGATGGATTGTGAGGCGCCTCGGTTATTTCAGTCTTTATGGAGCAGATGGATGGTCTTTATACAGACCAGATTGACGCCCCATAGGGCGGGGAAATGCAGTGTTCAAGCATTTTAATCCACATCGAGTGGACCGGCCCTGACAATCCAAGGTGCAGTTGCGTCTGTTCCAAAGACACGAGCTAGAGCGTCTCGAAGCGGTAAGGATGATCCCTTGCCTTGGTTAACTGATGGAAATCCAACTTCCAATACGGCATTTTACGGTTTTGATTGTAGAGCCTAGTATGGCGACATAGCATTATGGGGCATTTATGCCGTCTATGATTGATACTTATGATTGAAATTGTTTTGACATTGTACACTTATAGTAATAATAAAATATGAAATTTCATGTACCAAGCATATTTGGCTATTATAAAGGTAAAACTCTATCCTCCGGCTTGCGTTGCATTGTGTGATGGGACTTGAGTCTTATAATAGATTCATTGTTCTTTATTTAGCATTGCGCTATTGTTTTTATGCACTGGTATTCTTGGCAGGAAACCCGTTCCGTGCTATACGGCGTGGTCCCTGGATTTACCTAACTTTAAAATAAAGATTAACAACTGTTTTAGTTCTCACACCAGTCACATGACTGACCTGGAGTTTATTGTTTTAACCTAAACTTTGGGTGCCCCTATTTTCCACACGGGCAGCTAGTAGTTTTGGTTTTGCTGATTTATATTCACATGATCCTGGTTTATAGCTGGAATGATATTCGGAAAGCCCTGTATCCGTATATTCCTTTCAGTTGTGTTTTGTATTATTTTCCGCTGCATTGTAACTTGTAAATCTATGATATTGAGTAAATGTATAATATTTATTCATACTCTGTGCATTCTTGTATTCTGATGAAATTGTTGTAATAAGCAATGAAATGTTCTTCTGTTTGTGTTCTGATTCGTCTTGTCCTTAAAGCAATCCAGGCTTTCCTTCACGGGGAAGTTTAGGTTGTTATAAACTTCTAGTTTTGAACTCTCTAATCAACTTCTGATTAGTTCACTTCCATTTTATCAATTCAAATCTGAGTTCTATTTAAGTCAATCCACTTATTATACTTGAATCCAAATTTATCACAATTCAATTTAGATTAAAATGTTCAATATATATTCAACTTGCTTGTTCATAAGTCGAATTCATATTAATATTTCGAATCTCAACATTTTCTTTATTTAATTTCATTCAGAATTATTTCTAATCCAATCCAACTTTATTTAACTTAACGTAAGTTAAATTTCTATTCATTTAATATATTTTTACCATATCAATCTATTTAACTCATACAAGTTAAATTTTAATTTCAGAATTCAAATTCCCGAGATTTTTTAAATTAGTTTGAAATCATATATATTTATATACATATGTTTATAATCAACTCAATTCAGAACATTCGAATTTCTAAAACATCTTGTCCTTTTTAAACAATTTTTTCATTTCCAAATTACTATGGTAGCAATCCATCACTCGAAAACTTGAAAATGAATACCAATAATGTCGCGATCCATTATCAGAATTATTTTCTTACCAATGAAGTGATTTCAGTGCTTAATCCATTTAAAAATCCATTTAAACCATTCTTACTGTAAAATACTTTAAATTAATATTATGTTACTTCATAATATTTTAGAAAATATTTTCTGAACACCCGGAATTTAAATTCCAATTCTGGTTTGAATTTAATCTTGGTTTATCTCATTTGTATACATTATCCGTATGCAAATTATTTAACCATTTCAATATTTCATAATTCCATTTGATTGTAATAACAATCAACAAATTCATATATAATAATTTAGAAATAATTCCTTTTATATCAAAATAATTTTTTGGCAAAATTATTTCATTTACCCATTTTAAAACAATACTATATCAAATTGCTTTGGTCGAGAGTTTAGTAACACCTATCGATACAGTTGTACATCCTGTATCGACCAAAATTCATAAACCACTCAGCAAAACAGCCAACACAATATAAAACCATTTTTTATATCAAATCTACAAATATGCGCTCATATATATATACACTCAAATTCAATCTAGGGTACTACTAACCCCATCTCCATTGAATCACGCCATAGAGACAAGGTTACAACTCAACCTTCAGCTCTGATACCAAATGTAATGGCCCGAATTTCCATACTCTTTGAGTCGACTAATAACACCACACGTCCAACCCAAATTGCATAGAAATACGAATCATTATTAGAAAGAAGTTAGAGGATGAGAAATAGAAAGAAAGAAATATTAGAACAGAAGAAAACGAAGATCACAAACTCACAGCGGAATGAATAAAATATATTAGATAACATAAACTTGGAAATAAAATTCAGTAACTTTATATACATACTATCATCAAAGCACAACAACTATTCCTGGAACAGTTATAAACACCTGTTTCCAGATACGAACATAATAAATAGTAGAAAAATATGATAGTCTATAGCTAACTGGTGAAGCCTCCCGCTTCAAACTCCTCCAAGTGAATCTGTAAAATCCCGACAACTTGACTGCCCGTACAAATTTGGGCACCCAAGAGTTTAGGGAAAACAAATAAAATAAACTCTGGGTCAGTCATGGTACTGGTGTGAGTAAACTCTAACCATTTGTTTAACTTTCAAAATCCTTTCGAAAGAAATGATAATCGTAAGACCGATCCACACATAAACACGTATGGTTTTTACCTTATGATGACCACAAATATTTTTGATATTAAATCCAATGATATTACAATAGTGTCTAAATCAAAAAAATAGAAATCTAGTGGAACGCTTGCATCTCACGCCCCATATGTAACATTAAATCAAAAACCGCAGGGCGCTTATTGGAGATTGGATTTCCAACATGACAAGGTATGGAACCACCTTCCAATAGTGTATCTCTAGAGGGGAATACACTGGCTTCAACAAGAACTCCTTGCAACCCGACCCACACATGACTGACCACTCATTTAACTTGAGTGTATCGAGCATATTATCACCAACGATTGTGATCAGCAACCGTTACCGGAAGAATACGCAGCGAATAGAATAGGAAGCAAATGAATTTTTCTCTAGATCAGGTGATAATACCCCTAATGGGAATGACCCACATCGCCATGCTGCCTGCCCGATTTTTTCCATTTCCTGGGTGATGAGGCTTGAGGTCACGATTATCTTTCAGAACATCTGGCCACCATTTGATTTGAATATCACATCGTCAGACATTCATTCATATACGTTGTCCTGGGACTGGACAAACTGAAGGACCATTCTATTAATCCATCTTGGGCAATTTCTACCTAGGATTAACAGAATAGCCCTTGCACTTTACTCCGTCTTCAATGATCTTCAGCTTAAGTTGATTCGTAACGCTTATGCCTATACGGAGTGGTTTTCAGATAATAAATCTGATCTCGGTCTCTCTGTGTTGACAACGAAGGTATAAAATAAATCAAAACTTTGAAAGTCGGTGATTTAACTATCAAAGAAACATCCATATGATCAACGGTCCTATTTCCAATTGGAAATTTTACCGATCAAGCATCACACAATACTGTCCCCTTTATACTGATTCCTTATTATATTATCGATTCCAATTTCCCATTTTCCCTTTTCCAGATTCTTTCAAAATTCAATTGTCTTTCTCGATTATTGGAAAACATTTCCAATATCATAATTCCTTTATTCGAGAAAATATCTCTTATTTCAGTTATAAAACATTTCCAAATATTCGCGAATCCTTATTTTCTATATTTTGAAAATATACTTCATTAATATCAGAAAACATTTCCATATTCCATTTCATAATTCTTTATTCAACAATTCGTTTCATTTTCTATGCGTAGAAAATATCTCACATTTTATTTGGGGAAAACATTTCAAAATCCCTTTAAAATTATTGCGATGTGTAATACCCCACCTCCGCTAGGGTCACTCACAAAGGGAATGCCCTAGTTTTGGAGGGGTATTATCTAGTAAACAGGCACAGAGATAACACAAGACAGAACATAGATAAAATAGAGTAAATAAAGCAGCGGATATAAACTTTAAAACCAAATCTCATTACTGAAAAATAGAGTCAAAACCTCTTACATCAAAATGCCAAGTCATTATTTCATTACATCAAGTTCTAAAGAAGCAAAGTACTTAAAACAACATAAGTAAAATATTATTCCCCAAAAAGTGCATGAGTGCAGCCATAGCATAGCTCAAGACCAAACCGTACATGAGCTGTCAGAAAGAAAGCAAAGTCCAAGCTAAGTGCTAGAGTCTCCTCCCTGAGAACCTGGGGGGGGGGGGGACAAAAGACAAAGAGGCGAAAGAAAACGGGTCAGTCAAAAAGACTGGTAAGCCCTAGTGACTATTAGCATAGAAACTAGTAAAGTTAACAAGACATGAATAAACTGGAATTAAACATAGGAATGATGATAAGTCTGACATAATAACTAAGCTAACAAGATAACTCAAGTCTAACATTGCGTATTCAAGGTTCGCCATACCAACTATACTGGTATACTAATCCTGTGTCAGCTATAAATCAAGAAATAATCCCTTGGCCCAATATCATGAAGTGACCCAATTCGGGGTCCAACGGTATGATCTAATCGATCGGCTCCCTACAAGTCTAGCTCGTCGTGTGTCTGTGTCATACGGCCCTATCACGAATGTAGTCACCTGTGCTAGGTCCACCATAGGGTGTATCAAGCCCTAGGGTTCCAACCACCGACACGAATCAAGAATGCACAGATAATCCTACTAATGCCCAATGCCTGCTTTTTCAACTCCGGACTAAGTGCACGACCCTAGTCTGTCTGAACCTACAATGGCGCACCAACTCAGCCGTCATTCTGGTCGCTTACAATCAGCCTAGCAATCGTGCCCCACCCTGCCTAGTCCCAGGGTACCGTGATACATCTAGTGGGTTACTGCTGAAAAGGACCGCATAACTAGGGTTTCGTTCAGCAGGTCAAGTTGTCATTTAAAATCGAGACTTAACCCGATCTACGTGTCATGTCAAATTGACTAAGTGTGTCTTTCTAGTTCAAGACTTAGTCCTACGAATCATGTGTCAGGTTGGTTAAGTGTGTTCAAGCGGTTCATGACTTAACCCTATCAAATCAACGTGTCAAATTGGTTAAGTATATTCAAGTGGTCCATGACTTAACCCTATCCAGTGGCATTAATTTACTTAATGCACCCCTAACCTCTCACATTAGACTTGGTTATGGTTACTGGAAGTGTCGGGCGGGTCCGGGCAGTTTTACACCATAACCTAGTCTAACCTCGGGTTTCGAGTGCGATATGACCAACTACTCACATTGGGTCCTATTATTTGCAGTTACTGAATTCGCCGGGCGGTACCGGGCAGATTTATACTGCAAACTCAACCCAACCTCGAGTTGGCCACGTTCAAGTTAACTAAGTGTCATGTCCCAAATTCATATTTTCAAGTATAACTTCATGTCAAGTTCATGTTCCTATCCAAGCTCAAGTTATAACGATATTCATGTTTTCAAGTTCATAATAAATTCAGGTTTTCCTAAACTACCCAAATTGCATCCCCAACACTCGTGAATTCGAATCAAGGCAATAGATGTAACTAGGGAATAACATAACAAGGATGGGGATAAAGTGGCAAAGGTTATTTCAAGGCAAGCATGGTGTAACTTGAGATATGATCATAACATCACTGGCATATGAAATAGGGTGATAAACATAGCAATAAATGACATAAGATGATAATCCTGTAAAAGTCGGGGTGTATACGACTTGTGCAGGATCTATAATATGGCTATGCGGAATGTATGTGATAACTTAAGCTATTCAATAGTTACACAGGTAAAAATTCACAAACAAGGAATATATCACTAACAAATATAAATGCTGTAGATAAAGTAAAGTAATGACACCAGATTTTTATACTGGTTCGGACCTCCCGTCCTACGTCCAGTCCCGAAGCTCCTCTTCGGCTTTTCACTAAACAACACCCTCGCTTCACCCGGAGGAACAGGTTCACAACTACTTGATTTACGGGCTACAAGTTTACCCACTTGATTTCACGGGCCACAAGCTTACCCACTTGATTTCACGGGCTACATGCTTACCCACAAGACGATTACAAGAGTTTGACCTTGAATGTGTTCTTTCTTCAACACTGATTAGTCAATGATTGAGTACAACCTTCCTATATTCTTATCTTCAAATATATATTGATGTTTGCAAAGATTTGGAAGTGGATTATCGAGTTGAATCACAAGTGTGTTAAATATGCTTGGAGATTCAAAAGATAATTGAATGCTTTTGAGTGCTTTTAGAATGCTAAGAATAATACAATATAGATAAGAGAATGGAGAGAAATTTCGGTGTTTTGATTGATTGAAAACTGATGTATTTATAGTAATTAAGAAGTTGCAATTGTTGGTGAAAAGTTGCAATCAAAAGAAATGATTTTAAATGAAGAGAAATGGATGCAACTATTCAAGAAAGAAGATGGCTCTTCATGAAATTCAAAAATAGGTTGACAGGAAAAATTAATAGGTTGACAGGTTTTGGACCGTTATTTCAAAAAGCTGTTGACCTGTTAATTTTAACAGGTTGACCTGTTATATTTAAAAATAGGTTGACTTGTTATTTTTAACAGGTTGACCTGTTTTTGTCAATATACAATAAAAACGAGTTTTCATGCATAATTTTGAAATCAATGGGAAGTATGATTATTTGAGGATAGATTTTAACATAAAATATTCTAAATAACCAACTTCTAACCTATGAAACCATTGTATCTTCTTTTTGTCGATCATGAAGCTTCTTCTCGTCATTAATCAAAACGATCATTAAAAGTTCTTGACTCAACATTCTCCCTCTTTTTGATTGATGACAACATAGCTTTTAAAATATGATCTCCATTGCTATCTCCCCCTATATATATGCTCTAACTCCCCCTGAGTATATGATCTCCCTGAAAAATATAACTAAGTTTCTGCAAGAATAGATGTTAGTAACTTTCTCCCCCTTTGTCATCGACAAAAAGGGTATAATAAACAAGAGAGTGATTACATAATATAGGACATCACATGCAGAGTATAAACCATACCAAAATATACAAGACCAACCCAAATTTTTCGTAGCATATATAACACATAGAAAAGCTAATAGTGTTATATTTAAAGACATAATATCATAACCATAGATAGGTAGAACTATTGAGGAGGTATATCAGAGTCGGTTTCGTCTCCTTCTTCTTCTGATGATACTTCCTCCTCATCTGTTTCTTCTTCTGAGGATTCCTCTTCCTCATCTCCCGCTACTTCCTGCTCCTTATCCGCTTCTTCCTTTTCTCCTTCTTCTTCCTTATCATCATCAAATTTTTCTTCTTCTCCCTCATGCCTACTTGGTTCAACATATGAGATTCCATAACCACGACTATGCTGAGTACTTTCTCCAGAGCTAGTGATCTCCTCCGAAGTAGACCATGTGAAAGTAGGAGGCATTAGTCGTTTTCCTGGATTTTGAACATGTGTGGTTGAGGAAGAAGCTCCACATGAAATTGCTCCCCAAAGAATGCTGAAAAAGGACTTAAGTTTTTTGAATCGTTTGTCCATCTTGGTATCTAAGCGATCAAGCTTTTTATCGGTTCGCTTAAGTTGTGCTTCCAGAAGAAATTGATTCCTTGCTATTTGTTCAAGTGATTCCTTTGTTGTAGAAGTGGGTGAACGAATCTTAACATCTTCTGGTGTCGACGTAGGAACATGTGATGTAGAATGATCAGGAGGACCCGATGTAGGAACATGTGATGTAGAAGGTTCAGGAGGACCTTGATGTATGTATTGCTCGTAAGGAATAATGTTCAGGTATGGCTCTGGAAGTTTCATTCTCTTCTTCGAAGCTTTATTTATACATTTCGGCTTTGAAATTTTGGATTCCGGAGTTGGAACTCCGCAATTTATTAAAAGTCGCATAATGTATTCGTTGTAAAAAATATGAGGATGAGAGAGTCTGTTTACCGTTAAAATCTCATCAAATATCAACTCAATCCAATTTATATTGATATTTCCATAGATGGCGTACAATGCCCTAAAATTTTCTCTGTAAATTGCGTCAAAGTTTCCGGTTCTTGGTAAAATTGAATGAGTGAGGCTATGATGAAGAATTCTCGGCGTAGGTAGTAGATTAACTCCTTTTGCACTTGACTTATGATCTTCAGTGAATAAGTGACTAACTTTATCTCTAATATGAACAGGACAGAAGTCATTTGAAAAGGATATATCATCATTTGGAGATTGAAGAACTTCAGCCATTCTATCTTTAAAGATAAACACATGTTGGCCACAGACCACTGACCATAAGAAATCTGATGAGTTCTCTGGCTTGAATTTTTCCAAGTTGAGATTAGCATAGAATAGTTTAACCATGATATGATTAATCTCCACATTGTTGTCTTCAAAACTAAGAAGAGACTCGATTCCTGCTCTGTTTGCTATTTCTCTAACATTATAGACAAAGAAATCGTTGAATTTGATAAACACTCCTTGGTGAAAGGTATAATCTTTCATTTTGTTCCATCTTCTCACAACTATTGGATCCAAAAGCCAATTTTTGATTTGAGAATCGATGGGTTGAATTGATGTTGAGGAGGTAGAAGTTTTTGATTTCTTTGTCTTTGGAGCCATTGGAGAATGGAAGGAAAGATTTTTTTTTTTAAGTTAGGGCTTGAGAGAGTTTCGAAAATTTGAAGAAGTAGTGAATGAAAAGGTGCGGTGGTTAAAAAATGTGTGAATCGACATGTCTTTATATAAAAAAACAGTCTCAGCCGAAACCAGTCGACCTATTAAATCAAGGCGGTCGACCAAAAAGTCTCGGGTTGAAGAAAAAATGAAAAAAAATAGAAACTGGTCGACCTATTAAATCAAGGCGGTCGACCGAAAAAGTTTCGGGTTGAAAAGAAATATAAACCGGTCGACCTAAAAATATGTACCGGTCGACCTAAAAAGTCTCGGGTTTGAAAAATGTTAAACCGGTCGACCTAAATTTTACTATCGGTCGACCGAAATCTTCCTGAAACAAAATCGGTCGACATAATATTTATGACCGGTCGACCTAATTCTTTTCAATATAGCGAAAAACTAGAACCGGTCGACATGAATTTTATGACCGGTCGACCGAAAAACTCTCTGGATTGTGAATATCAAAACCGTTCAACCTATACTTTTGGACCGGTCGACCTATAAACTCTCTGGAATGAAATTTTTCTATTTAGGTCGACAGCTTTATATATTAGGTCGACATGATACTTGTAAAACTGTTCATTTGGCTGTATTTTAAAAACATTACTCAAAAAAAAATTATTATAATAAAGGAAGTAAAAAAAATGAATTAACAACATTATTAAACGGAATATAAAGAAATCTCCTTAGACTCAATATAATCATTATTTCCTTGGTTCCCACGGAGAGTATTCCCACTAGCGCCTTCATTTTTGTTGAAATTTTTATCCCATGAATTCAGTGTTCTTGTTGATGATGATGGCATTTGCGTGGGTTCATGAACATTATTCTTGTTTGAACCACAGAAAAGTGAAGCTAGCTGTTCGAGATAAGTTAAGCGAGAAGAAGTTAATCTCTGCTCGTAGTACATCTCCCTTTGGAGATCGACTTGGTGTTTTTGATAGTGGTGTATCTCGTCAATCTTTTCTTTGGTTCGTGGGGAACAGAAAAGAGCCTTCTTGCATCGTTTCGATGTTGGAGTATTTCCAGGTGTACGAGAATTCTGATGAAAGCTAGGAGGGTGTTCCGGTGTCTTAGGGGAGTAGTGTTCTTCGGACTCAGAACTTGTTATGGTGATGTGCGATTTTCGTGCACATTCATCACAGATATGAGCCATGATAATACGTTATTTAATGGAGATTTGAGAGAAAAGTTGTCTGAGAGCACTCAAGAAAATAAAATTTAATCATATATATGGAAGGAATTTTCTATTTGGAGAAAGAAAACCGATGGTTCGTATTTGTTTAACCATAGAAAAATTCTCTTCTAAATATAGTAAAAAAAATTGGTATCTGAAAATAATGTACGAACTCTTGGTATATTTTAAAAAGATTTTTTACTCTTCGAGTTCTTTTCTTGAAACCAACCCTAGCTCTCTACGTAAGTTGACAAAACTTGATTCCAGTAGAGGCTTTGTAAATATATCAGCTAGTTGATTTTCCGTATTTACGTATTCGAGATTTATATTACCCTTTTCAATGTTATCTCTCAGAAAATGATGTCGAATATCGATGTGTTTAGTACGAGAGTGGTTAACTGGGTTTTTGGATAAATTTATCGCACTTGTGTTATCACAATATATAATAGAATTCGATAAGTTTATACCGAAGTCTTTAAGTGTTTGTTGCATATATATAACTTGTGTACATGCTAGTGCTGCTGATATATATTCCGCTTCACACGTCGAAAGTGAGACACAATTTTGTTTCTTACTAAACCAAGAGACAAGTGATTTTCCAATAAAATGGCACGTACCACTTGTGGTCTTTCTATCCGTTCGTGATCCTCTGAAATCAGCATCACTATATGATACTAATTCAAATGTACATTCTTTTGGATAGAAAAGACCGAAATCTTTGGTATTATTAAGATAACGAATTATACGTTTCACTGCTCGTAAGTGTGATTCTTTAGGATTAGCTTGAAAACGTGCACACAAACAAACACTCATCATAATGTCAGGACGACTAGCTGTTAATTATAATAGAGAACCTATCATACTACAATATAACTTCTGGCCAACATTCTTTCCAAGTTCATCCTTTTCAAGATGTGTGGTCGTACTCATAGGAGTTGGTTTACCAGAGGTATTTTCTAGTCCGAAGCGTTTAACTAGATTTCTGCAATATTTTTCTTGATTGATAAATATACCATTTGAAAGCTGTTTAATTTGAAGACCGAGGAAATATGATAGTTCTCCCATATGTGACATTTCAAATTCTTTGGTCATAATTTTTGCAAATTCTTTGCAAAGTTCATTGTTTGTTGAACCAAAGATAATGTCGTCTACATATATTTGGATAACTAATATATCTTTTTGAGAATGTTTAATGAATAAAGTCTGATCAACTTTTCCAATTTGAAATCCAGAATCTATGAGATAGCTTCTTAATCGTTCATACCAAGCACGAGGTGCTTGTTTCAATCCATATAAAGCTTTCTTAAGTTTATATACATGATTCGGATATTTCTCATGTATGAACAAAGGAGGTTGTTCGACATATACATTCTCTTTGATAAACCCATTTAAAAAAGCACTTTTGACATCCATTTGATAAAGTTTGAAATCTTGATGACAAGCAGAGGATAGTAAGATGCGAATAGCTTCTAATCGAGCTACTTGAGCAAAGGTCTCTTCATAATCAATACCTTCTTCCTGATTATATCCTTGTGCTACCAGTCTTGCTTTATTTCTAGTAATGTTCCCTTGTTCATCGACCTTATTTTTATATACCCATTTAGTTACTATAACTAATTGATCAGTCGGCCTTGGAACAAGTTCCCATACATCATTGCGCTCGAACTGGTTTAGTTCTTCTTGCTTGGCAATGATCCAGTATTCATCAGTAGCAGCTTCTTTAGGATTTTTAGGTTCGATATTTGAGATAAACGCAACATGACCCATTTGATTAAGTTGATTCCTTGTTCTAATTTGTGATGTTACTTCTCCAATAATATTTTGAACTGGATGATCTCTTAGAATTCTCGGAGGAGATCTAAATCTTGGTGGAGAAGGTATTACATCAGTTTGAGGGTTATCATCAACTATTTCTGAGTCAGAGTCATTATTTGTGATGATAGGATTATCAGAGACTATGGTTTCTTCGTCATCTGATATTATATGAGATGGTTTAAAGAATTCATCAAAAGAAACATGAAGTGGTTCTTCAATAGTTTTGGTTCTCTTATTGTATATACGATAAGCCTTACTTTGATCCGAATAGCCAATAAAGATTCCTTCATCAGCTTTTGAATCAAATTTACCAAGATGATCTTTTGTGTTTAAAATAAAACACTTTGAACCAAAAACTTTGAAGTATGAAATATTTGGCTTTCTTTCATTAAATAATTCATAAGGTGTATTTTTAGTAAGAGGTCGAATGGATACACGATTCAAAACATAACATGCAGTTGCTACAGCTTCTGCCCAAAAATGTTTTAGTAAAGTATTTCCATTTAATAAAGTCCTTGCACATTCTTGTAATGTCCGATTTTTCAGTTCTACAACTCCATTTTGTTGTGGAGTTCGAGGAAACGAAAATTTATGATTAATACCTTTCTTTGTACAGAAATGTTCAAATTCATTATTTTCGAATTCTCCGCCATGATCACTTCTTATATTCTTAACCTTAAGTCCTTTTGACTTTTGAATTTTCTTGATGAAGGATTTGAACTGAGTAAACGTGTCACTTTTATTTTTCAAGAAAATCACCCATGTATAACGAGAATAGTCATCAACAATTACAAACACATATCGACTATGATTTATGGATTGTATTTGAGTAGATCCATATGCAATAACTCAAGTGGTTTTAACGTTGATATTACCTTCTTAGATTTAAATGATGATTTTGTCAATTTCCCTACTTGGCATGCGTCACAAAGATTTTCAACTTTAAAGCTAAGTTTGGGTAAACCTTTTACTAGTTCATTTTTGGCTAACTTGTCAATAGTTCTGAAGTTTATATGACAGAAACGTTTGTGCCATAGCCATGGATCATTATCATTTGCTACAAGACACATATCTTAATTATGATTGATATTCATATTCAGAATATAGATGTTTCTATCTCTATGTCCTTCAAAAGCTATATTTTGATCTTTATCTAAAATACTACATTTATTATCCGAAAAAGAAATGGTAAAACCTTTGTCGCACAATTGACTAATACTTAATAAATTATGTTTCAAATTCTTAACTAACATGACATTTGTAATAAGAGGTAAGTTAGATGTACCAAAATTGCTCACATCACCTCTGCCGATGATATAGCCTTTTGAATTATCTCCGAAAGTGACTGAACCACCATCCGAATACGTGATATTTGTTAATAGGCTCTTGTCTCCAGTCATATGCTTTGAACAACCACTGTCCATTATCCACTTTCCTCTTTTCTTAAGTGGGATCTGCAAAAAATAAAGTTAAGTCCATGGTACCCACTTTTTATGGGGTCCTAAGAGTTAGGTGTTAGGAGTCCAAACCCATACGGGTCCGATATCTCCTTTATACAAATAATTTGGATTATGATGCATAGTACTCAAATTTTTTTGAATATACTTGTTCCTAATCAAATTGTTATTTGTTTTAGGAATCCATATTTTTATAGTTTTGACATTCTTCTTTTGAAATTTCACAATCGGTTTTGGTTTGGAATATAATAAACTAAGATTTTTCTTAGTTTCAGTTTCTTGTACTACCTTATTTTTCCTTTTTCTTTTGCCAAGATGTTTCTTGATAACTTGCTTCTTATATCCCGACCCTTGCTTATTTGTAGCTGATTGTGAACTCTCAATAATTTATGTCAAATTTTCTCGACCTTTATTAAAGTTAGAAACATTTTTAGTAATATTATCTAACTTTGTTTGTAAACTAGCTTTTTCAAGATCTAGAGATTTATCTTTTTCTTTAAGCTCATGATTCTCAGTAGTAAGAGTATCATTCTTTTCTTTTTGAACTTCAATTTCTTGAGTCAAAAGAGATAGTTGAGAGTCAATATTTGATGATGATTTTTGAGCCTTTCCAAGTTCCTCTTCTAATATTTTCTTTTCATCTTTTAACATATCTCGTTCAAATTCTACTCTACTTAAATCAGCTTGAGCTTGTTTGCATTGTCGTTTCATATCTTTAAATATATATCAACTCAGCATTTATATCAAGAACTTCTTCAAAAGAAGGAATTTGTACCTCATCTTCTTTAGCCATAAAGCATATATTTGCTTGTTCATTATCTGAGTCGCTTTCACTTTCGGATGAAGATGAATCTGAATCATCCCAAGTTACTGAGAATGCCTGTTTCTTTGACTTGTCCTTTTTGTGTTTGAACTTTTCATTTTCTGTCTTCTTCTTTTGTTCTGAACAATCATTTTGCATATGTCCCTTCTTATGACAGTTAAAGCATTCTACATTCGATGATGACGGTCTGTTTGATCCGAACTTCTTTCTGTTGTATCTACTAGCTTTTCGTTGCTTTAAGAATTTTTTGAATCCTTTTGCAATGAATGCTAGATCCTCATCTTCAGAATCTGAGATGTCTTCATCAGCATGAAAAGCTACATTTTTCTTTTCTTCTTTTTGTTCTTTTCGAGCCTGCAAGTTAGCTTCATAGGACATAATATTTCCTATTAATTCATCTGGCTTCGTGGTGGAAAGATCATTAGCTTCTTCTATGGCTAATACTTTTCCTTCCCATTCATTAGTCAGTGAATGCAGGACTGTTAAAACTACATCGAAGTCAGAATATTTTTGTCCTAACCCGATAAGAGCATGATGAATAGTTTGAAACCTTGAATACATCTCATTGATTGTTTCATTTGGCTTCATTTTGAAATTTTGAAATTGACTTTTTAACAAAGCTATTTTTGCTTGTTTAACCTTGTTAGTACCTTCATGAGTGGTCTTTAGTGTTTGCCAAATTTGATAGGCAGTGGTACAGATACTAACACGGTTATACTCATTTTGGTCTAATGTACAAAACAACATATTCATTGCTTTTGCATTTACAGTAGCTGCTGTTTTCTCAGCAGAAGTCCATTCTGCATACTCAGTAGTTGGATTTATTATCTCTTTCTGAGTAGCATTCCAAGCATCATAGCTAGTAGATTGCATATAAAAAGTCATACGTGTTGCCTAATAACTATAGTTTAGGCCATTAAAGAAAGGAGGTCTTTGTGTCGATTGACCTTATGTGTAAGTGGTGTTACTAGTGCTAGCGTTATTTGTCATATTACTAGAATATATCAAATAACTGTGTTACAGTTATGAGATGACCAAGCTCTGATACCAATTGTAAAAGTCGGGGTGTATACGACTTGTGCAGGATCTATAATATGGCTATGCAGAATGTATGTGATAACTTAAGCTATTCAATAGTTACACAGGTAAAAATTCACAAACAAGGAATATATCACTAATAAATATAAATGCTGTAGATAAAGTAAAGTAATGACACCAGATTTTTATACTGGTTCGGACCTCCCGTCCTACGTCCAGTCCCGAAGCTCCTCTTTGGCTTTTCACTAAACAACACCCTTGCTTCACCCAGAGGAACAAGTTCACAACTACTTGATTTACGGGCTACAAGTTTACCCACTTGATTTCACGGGCCACAAGCTTACCCACTTGATTTCACGGGCTACAAGCTTACCCACAAGACGATTACAAGAGTTTGACCTTGAATGTGTTCTTTCTTCAACACTGATTAGTCAATGATTGAGTACAACCTTCCTATAATCTTATCCTCAAATATATATTGATGTTTGCAAAGATTTGGAAGTGGATTATCGAGTTAAATCACAAGTGTGTTAAATATGCTTGGAGATTCAAACGATAATTGAATGCTTTTGAGTGCTTTTAGAATGCTAAGAATAATACAATATAGATGTAACGTCTCGCATTTTTGTCGGTTGGTATTTGAATATTTAAATCAGTTTAAATATTGAATTTGTAATATAAGTGGATTTATATATTAATTAAAAAGAAGTTGAACGTATATAAATATATATTAATCATAATCGAGCTCAGAACAACACTGCAGTTCGTAATTTAACGTTCTGAACTTCAACTGAGTGTACCGGACTCGTTTTGAATCGGATTTCTTCGAAACGAAAAACGTTGGAATCTGTTAAACTCTATCTTTCCAACGGAAGTGGAAAATAGAGATTTCGTCGTACAGGCTGCAAGATATGTCCAAATCAAATATTCAGAAAGTTGTTGTAAAATCATATATCGACTGTAACGGTTATTTGACTGTAACTTGATATCGGGTTCAAATAGGGACAAGGTTCTTTTGAGGCGCAGCTATAATTTAATTTTTAGAATTTTACTGTAATTTTTAATTAATTAAATATGCAACTTTTTATTTGGAGTATTGCGTACCCTATATCGGTATTTTGGGATTTCACAGAATGAGTCAAACTACCGGTATTGTCATATTTTTGGGACCGTGACACCTCGCTGGGCACGACTGTATTATTATTTCTGTCTATATCACGGTACACTTAAATTTTGAACCATAAATACACTTCATTTTGAAAACCATTTCCTGTGAAACATTTATCATGAGTCAGGCGCAATAATATAGGAGCCACCCTAAGTTTTTAGGCATGTTGTCCCTATGTTCTTTGACATATCCAAAAGCCATACCGCCATCCTTTCTGCAGAGGCCATACTACTATCCAATCAAAGAACTGTGGCTTACGATCCCCAAGAAACAAAACATCTAAAGACCTAAATGAATCTAAACCGGTCTATAGCCATGTACACTACAGCATGTTATATCTCTTTCAACCTACCCTATCGATGAAAAATGTACACAAAGCCTTAAATAGAAATCAATCCTACCAACCTAGAAACTTCTTTTCATATTTAAAACAAGTATGGCCGAGCTACCCTATTCTACTATGATCCCAATACTTCATTTGCTAAGTAAAAACAGTCCATACTCTAGTAACGTGTATGCCATAACCTAATCTATTGCCTATTGCTTAACTGCAAAGAAATGCATATTATAAATACCGTAGCCACTTTTTCGAAACCAAACAAAAGCTGAAGCTTTCCTTTATTCCTCAAACAAATGAAACTGCCGTCTCTTCTCCCCAGTATTCCCTCTAGTATAAACTCTTGCGTGAAAAATAAACAAACTAAAGAAGTGAAAATTCGACTTGCCTGGAAGCATTTTTACGTGGGTGGCAGAGAATGGGATTTCGCATGGAGTGTACATGCGTTGAAGGGGTTGATGAATTAGTGAAGTACCCGGAAGTAAGAAGGAGTCCTATATGAAAGTGAGAAGGAGTTAACGGCGATCTGAGTAGCCGGCCATACTGTGTGAAGGAGGAGCGGATTTGTTGGGTTATGGGTAGCGAGAGGCGGAGCTGGGTTAGGTACTGACGTGGTGATGAGGGAGCTGAAGTGATCCGCCATGGCCATGCGGATCCCAATGCTCAAATCAAGTTGCGTGAGGTAATGGAGCTGGAAAGGAGCGCACTGTAATTGGAAGAAGGATGCGTGTATCCATGAAAGACGTGAGCAGTGGAGTGTTCGTGAGTTGCGAAGGGGTACTGTGTAAATAATGAAGGAGAAGATGAAGAAAGGGAGGCAGCTTATTTGGTCTTGCGTTGGCATGTAGGAATCCAGAACTCGGATGTACGTGATTAGCATGGGATGATAAAACATGAGGCAAATGGACTTGAGTTCATACTTGAAGTAAAGGGATATGCAGGTACAGGGCTGCGTTAGAACTGGCAAGATAGGTTTTGTTTGCGCCTTTGCGGTGAAGTGTCTGCAGCTGGTTTTGGGTTTCATGTAGTGTTAGCTGTACATGCACGCACGAAGAGAGCAAGTTGGTCTAGCTAGTTGACAGGGTGTTGGGGCATGCGGAGCGGTGCTGTTCCATACAAGAACAGGGTGGACACGTGGCAGGGTATGGGTGATAACTTGAGGGTGCATGTGTGCTGATTAGTGTAGAAAGGAAGATGGATGGATTAAACGTGGTGTGGGGGAAAAACGTTGATGCATGAAGGAGCACGTGGGTGATCCACGCATGGAAATGGGGTGGAATCGGGTGTGAACAAATACTGTATCGGTTCCAGGAAAAAAATAAATGGATGGTATGTACCGTGTAGCTTCGAAATTTGGTAGAGGAAGAGGGACATTCAACGTGGAGAAATAGTGGAGTATCACTGTATGACAGTGCATTTGCGTGCTGCATACATGGCGGACAGCATGTGTTGAACGTTGGTAGACAAGGGGATGTTGCACTATAGGGCGCAGGCGTTTGAGGTTTTAATAGCAGGGTACATACTGGGGTTAACGAGAAGGCCAATGGAGACTGAACAAGGAGAAAACGTACCCATTCTAACAGGTATATTTGGCTTGGGTTAAACATTAAACATAATTATGTGATTGGAGATTGCGGATGTATTGGTTGGAGCAGGGTACGGCAAGTCGGCAAAACAAGGAGACAAGGCTTGCATGTAGAAACTTAAGGGATTGGGTACGGTTTTAAACTAAGAAGAGGGAGCGAACAAGCGGTGTATTGGCTGACAGTGGAAAGAGAGCACGCGAGTTGGTCATAAATTGTTCACTGAGACGAGAACGTCAGCAAGAGGAAGCAAGGAACGACGCAAATTGTTATTTAACGATTAACGCGCAAAAGGTGAGTAAAATCACTAACTCTGATCTATTTTAAAGTATTGCAGTTATATTTTAATGTTGTTTGAATGTTGTGTGATGGTCGATTAGGTAGATTCAAATTAATTTGGTCGAATATTATATACCGTCACATATGTACACACCATCGGTTGGATACTGATTCCATCAATTTGAATATTCCCTAGTATAGAGTTAGTGTAAATTGTGTTGACTGACATCTGTGGATGCGGAAACCGGTTGGAGGAATCCGACCGGATTCCTCGATATTTATATGTACTGTTTGTTTTGTATGCACTGTTTGAACCCGAATTATATTTAAAACCCGGTGTGAATATTGATGTTGAACGGAAATTCAACATTTGTTTAGATTAAATAAATAAACGATATCGATTTAGAAAGTGTTAACAGTCGACCGTAAAACCATCGTTTTGTTAAGAAACCGATTTACCGTCAGGCAAATCAATGAAGTTAATTATAGAAATTATATTTTTATAATTAAAGTGAAGTTTTAAATTATAATAGAAGTTCTATTATAAACCAGTATTTTAGAGTTCGTTTTTATAAAGCAAATAAAAGCGATTGTTGATATTTAAACAAATTTATAAAGTAAAAACTATCCGACGATTTAATATTTGGATAATAATATTATTAGATTAATTATATTAATCTAATGTTAAGAAGTAATTAAAATCAGTTAACGAATTTACTGATGGAATGAAGTTGATTAAATCAACTGTTATTTGGGAAAATAATTATTAGGTTAATTGGTCTTCAATTAATCTAATGAAATAGTTTAGAAATAAATTAATCCAAAGTAATAAGATTTAATTACCTTTTGGTTAAGAAGTTATAAATAGAACTGTGGAATGGAGAAAGCGAAGAGTAAATGTTTAATATAAATAATCTAACACCAGAGATTTCAAAGTAACGATATGGTGTTATAAAACCATAGTTAAAAATAAACATGAAAGTACGATCGGATAGATATTATAAGTAATAAGGGATTAGAGTGCAGACTTGTATCGGTTCTAAGGTAAGAACGTTGTCGATCAAGGTCTGAGAGGTAAACAGAATACCCCAACTTGAACAGCTTCGCTATTACCGAGGAACGATATCAGTTTGTAACGGAAAGAGATGTTAAGATTTTTGGTAACGGAAAGAGATGTCAAGATTTTTGGTAACGGAAAGAGATGTCAAGATTTTTGTAACAGAAAGAGATGTCAAGATTTTTGTAACAGAAAGAGATGTCAAGATTTTTGTAACGGAAAGAGATGTCAAGATTTTGTATAAAAGGAATACGGCAGCGTATTGCCAATCTTAGAATTATAGCGATAAAATAACGCTGTTGATAAGATAAGTGTGACTGTTATGTCAAGATTTGTTATAACAAAGAATATTACAGCGTATGACAAGTTGAACTATAGCAATAAAATAACGCTGTTGATAAGGTAAGTGTGACTGTAATTAGTTATAAGGAGAATATTACAGCATATGACAAGTTTAGAACTATAGCGACAAATTAACTGCTGTCGATTAGACTTAAGCGTGACTTTTATATATAGCAGCACTTCCTAGGAAATGTAACAGTTTGGTTTGAAATCCAATTATTCTAGAGTAATAAGTAACGATGTTTGTTCAAAGAAATATAAGAAAGAGTTTAGAAAAAGTATTGGGGAATCGTATTAGAAACTGATGACAGCATTTCGATGTTTGAAATATGATTAGAATTAAACCATTAGGATTTGGAACTGGGATTCGACGATGTCGAATGTATTAAAAGTAAATTATTTTTAGGAATTATAATCTGATAGGATAAATAACATTTAGTTTTAAACAAATAAATGTTAATAGGATAAGAATCAATATTTAGTTATCAACTGGATTTTGATAAGAAGTTGTCTTAGAAAACAGAGTTTATAAAGTGGATTGGGAATATAAAGTATGAAAGATGTTTCGGGAAACGAGATAAGTATTACTTGAATAAAGAGTTAATTGATAAAGGTATTCAGATTTCTATAACAGGAATGGTATTCACATTTTAAAGTGAATTATGTTTTAAATGTAAACGGTTGGCCGATTAAAATATTTATAATGAAATTGGAAATATTTTCCATTGAAGATAGGGTATACGATCCAAGTGTAGAAACCAAGGAATGTGAAAAGAATGAAAATGTTTCGAACGTTAATAACGTATGTTTCTGGAACATGAAAGAATAAGAGTTTATAATAACTGAAAATGTTTTCCAAGAAGTATGAAAAGGCTAAATGGGATTTGAGAAATATCTGGTAAGATATGGGAATTCGAAAAATAAAACTAATGTCAAATAAAAGTGCCCGTGGTTGTGTGGTGTTTAGTTATACATTAGAATGGATGTTTGTTTTTACTTCGATAGTTAAATAACCGACTATCGAAGTGTTTGACCATCGTTGTCAATACGGAGAGACCGGTTGGATATATTATCCGGAAACCACTCCGTATAGGCATAAGCGCTGCGAATTAGATATGCTGAAGATAATTGAAGACGAAGTTAAATGCAAGGATCGACCAGTTCCAGAATGATGTTTTTGTTTGTCCAGTCCCAGGACAACTTGTATGGACGAGTGTCTGACAGAGTATTTCTAACGGTCATGCCGTTGATTGTACGGATATACCAAGTTGGTGGGGAGAAGGTAACTTCTCTTTATTCTACACCCAGTGTGCATTTGTGTAATCAATGTGTGATTACGGATTTGACGATGTGACATTCAAAGTGAATGGTGATCAGATGTTCTGAAGATAGACGTAGCCTCTAGCCTCACAACCAGGAAGTAACAAAAGTTGGGCTAGGCAGCATGGCTAGTTGGGTCATCCCCAAGCAGGGTGTATTGTCACCGATCTAGAGAAAATTCATATTTATACTTCTTTTCGATTCTGTATCTTCGGATTGACGGTTGGATGGCCTACAACCGTGGTGGCAATATATTCGCAACACTCAAGCTAAATGAGTGAGCGGTCATGTGTGGCCGGGTTGCAAGACGTTCTTGTTGAACCCTGAGTGTATCCCCTCTAGAGTACACTATTAAGAAGGTGCTCCCATACCTTGTCTGTTGGAATCCATTCTCCGATAAGCGCCCTGCGGTTTATGATTTTATACTATATATATGTGGAGCGTGAGATGCAAGCGTTCTACTACTTGTATAATTATTTGGTTAGACATTATCATAATATCACTGGGTTTTGATATCAAGAATATTTCGGGTTATAGTAAGGTAAAAACCGTCCATGTTTATGTGTGGGCTGGTCTTACTATTATCTTCTTGTTTTGAAAAGGATTTTCAAAGTAAAACAGTATGGTTGGAATTTACTCACACCAGTCCCATGACTGACCCAGAGTTTATTTTGTTTGTTTTCCCTAAACTCTTGGGTGCCCAAATTTGTACGGGCAGTCAAGTGTTTCAGGCTTTGCAGATTCACTTGGAGGAGCTCAAAAGCAGGAAGCTTCACCATTAGTTATGTAGAGTTATTTCCGCTGTGATATGATGTATTGTACTCTGATAATGGTATGTATATACAATACAGTTTTGTATTCAAAGTTATGTTATATAATACTTCTTATTTTGTTCCGCTGCGAGTTTCGTGTTACTCTGATTCTGTTCAGTTGTGATCTTCTTCTTCTTCTATTCTATTAGTTCTATCTTTTCTTTCTCACCCTCTAAATTCTTCTATTAATGTCCTGGTGTTTTCGATGCTTGAATAGTCAACAGTGTGTTTTTATGTTGATTTTCTGGGTCGAAAATTCCCGCCGTTACAGATGGTATCAGAGCATAAGGTTAAGTGATTACCTTGGCTCTGTGGCGTAACTCAATAGAGATGGAGTTAGTAATACTCTAGATTGAGTTGAGTGTATATATAAGAGCGCGTATTTGTGATTAATATAAAAACTATTTTATATTGTGTTGACTGGTCAGTCGAGTAGTTATGAATTCTAGTCGAAACAGTAATGCAAACTGAGTCGATAAGTGTTTCTAAACTCTTGAACAGAGTAATTCGACACAGTATGTTTTGAAAGCGGGGTAAATAAAATAATTTTACCCAAAGTATATTTTGATATAAAAAGAAGTGTATATCTTGATATTAATATAATATAATGGATATGTGATCATTATTATGATCGAACATGATTATAATTTAGTTGGTTATATAAATAACCAATCGAAATATTATATAAGTATGATATGCAAAATCAGATGAGCTGAATTTGAATTAAAAACTAGAATTGAAATAAAACTCTAGAAACTTGGAAAAGAATTGAAATTAAATTTGAATTAGATATAAGGGAAATTTAAAATCCTGGGAGATTTGAAATTTGTTTTCCAAGCACTTGTGAAAGATATTTTGAAGTAATAAAAGGGGTGAAAATAAGTTTTGAAAAGTAATATAGTATTGAACTCACTTTATCGCTGGGAAATAAATTTCGATGATGAAGTCGACCATTATCGGTGTTCATTTTCGAGCTGGTGAGTGACGGATTACTACCAAAGATTTTATTTTGTATGGTTTGAGAAACAAGTTGTCAGAAATTCAAATGTTTTGATTTATATATGATTTCAAACTGATTTGAAATAAATCCCAGGAATTTGAATTCTGAAATAAAAATTTAACTTATGGAGTTAAAATGGTAAAAATGGAATTTAAACAAAGATAACAAAACTGGACTGAATTTGGAAAGATCCAGAATGAAAATTATAAAAGAAAAAAAATATTGGAGATTCAAGTTATTAAAAATGAATTGATTCTTGGAAAATAAGAATCGAATTTTGAATTAGAGATGGCGATAACTAATTTGAGAAATAAACCAGTAAATGGAATGTCGTAATAAAACTTAACAAGGTTAAGAACTGAGAGTGGAATTAGAGTTAAAATATAAATTGTCTTAGTAAAAGCGAATTGATGGAAATTGAAGATAAATTGATTGGAGATCAGTTGGAAATGGTTGGATATATGCTAGTTTGACAGCAGATGGCAGAAATAGAGTTGAATTCCCAACAGAGAAGGTACATGTTTATAGACGAATATGATATTTTTATGAGTCGGTTTAGGCAAGCCGTTTGGCTGTTTGATTTTCTTTTGGATTGAAGAAGGCCCGGAGTGGCAAGTTGTTGTAGTACCGAGTGAGCCGTGCAGAGGAGATGCTGGCGAGATTCTCTGAAAATTTAAGCTGTTAGGAAATTTTCAGAAATTTTGAAAATATTCGAATTAATAAGGAATTAATATTTTAATTGGAAATAATCAGTTCAGTGGAAACTGGAATTATGAAGTAAACCAAAAAGATTTTTAACCATGTTATAACAGAGATTGTAGCATTTTCCCTATCTTAGCAATTTCGAGGACGAAATTAATTTAAGGGGGAAGGTCTGTAACGTCTCGCATTTTTGTCGGTTGGTATTTGAATATTTAAATCAGTTTAAATATTGAATTTGTAATATAAGTGGATTTATATATTAATTAAAAAGAAGTTGAACGTATATAAATATATATTAATCATAATCGAGCTCAGAACAACACTGCAGTTCGTAATTTAACGTTCTGAACTTCAACTGAGTGTACCGGACTCGTTTTGAATCGGATTTCTTCGAAACGAAAAACGTTGGAATCTGTTAAACTCTATCTTTCCAACGGAAGTGGAAAATAGAGATTTCGTCGTACAGGCTGCAAGATATGTCCAAATCAAATATTCAGAAAGTTGTTGTAAAATCATATATCGACTGTAACGGTTATTTGACTGTAACTTGATATCGGGTTCAAATAGGGACAAGGTTCTTTTGAGGCGCAGCTATAATTTAATTTTTAGAATTTTACTGTAATTTTTAATTAATTAAATATGCAACTTTTTATTTGGAGTATTGCGTACCCTATATCGGTATTTTGGGATTTCACAGAATGAGTCAAACTACCGGTATTGTCATATTTTTGGGACCGTGACACCTCGCTGGGCACGACTGTATTATTATTTCTGTCTATATCACGGTACACTTAAATTTTGAACCATAAATACACTTCATTTTGAAAACCATTTCCTGTGAAACATTTATCATGAGTCAGGCGCAATAATATAGGAGCCACCCTAAGTTTTTAGGCATGTTGTCCCTATGTTCTTTGACATATCCAAAAGCCATACCGCCATCCTTTCTGCAGAGGCCATACTACTATCCAATCAAAGAACTGTGGCTTACGATCCCCAAGAAACAAAACATCTAAAGACCTAAATGAATCTAAACCGGTCTATAGCCATGTACACTACAGCATGTTATATCTCTTTCAACCTACCCTATCGATGAAAAATGTACACAAAGCCTTAAATAGAAATCAATCCTACCAACCTAGAAACTTCTTTTCATATTTAAAACAAGTATGGCCGAGCTACCCTATTCTACTATGATCCCAATACTTCATTTGCTAAGTAAAAACAGTCCATACTCTAGTAACGTGTATGCCATAACCTAATCTATTGCCTATTGCTTAACTGCAAAGAAATGCATATTATAAATACCGTAGCCACTTTTTCGAAACCAAACAAAAGCTGAAGCTTTCCTTTATTCCTCAAACAAATGAAACTGCCGTCTCTTCTCCCCAGTATTCCCTCTAGTATAAACTCTTGCGTGAAAAATAAACAAACTAAAGAAGTGAAAATTCGACTTGCCTGGAAGCATTTTTACGTGGGTGGCAGAGAATGGGATTTCGCATGGAGTGTACATGCGTTGAAGGGGTTGATGAATTAGTGAAGTACCCGGAAGTAAGAAGGAGTCCTATATGAAAGTGAGAAGGAGTTAACGGCGATCTGAGTAGCCGGCCATACTGTGTGAAGGAGGAGCGGATTTGTTGGGTTATGGGTAGCGAGAGGCGGAGCTGGGTTAGGTACTGACGTGGTGATGAGGGAGCTGAAGTGATCCGCCATGGCCATGCGGATCCCAATGCTCAAATCAATTTGCGTGAGGTAATGGAGCTGGAAAGGAGCGCACTGTAATTGGAAGAAGGATGCGTGTATCCATGAAAGACGTGAGCAGTGGAGTGTTCGTGAGTTGCGAAGGGGTACTGTGTAAATAATGAAGGAGAAGATGAAGAAAGGGAGGCAGCTTATTTGGTCTTGCGTTGGCATGTAGGAATCCAGAACTCGGATGTACGTGATTAGCATGGGATGATAAAACATGAGGCAAATGGACTTGAGTTCATACTTGAAGTAAAGGGATATGCAGGTACAGGGCTGCGTTAGAACTGGCAAGATAGGTTTTGTTTGCGCCTTTGCGGTGAAGTGTCTGCAGCTGGTTTTGGGTTTCATGTAGTGTTAGCTGTACATGCACGCACGAAGAGAGCAAGTTGGTCTAGCTAGTTGACAGGGTGTTGGGGCATGCGGAGCGGTGCTGTTCCATACAAGAACAGGGTGGACACGTGGCAGGGTATGGGTGATAACTTGAGGGTGCATGTGTGCTGATTAGTGTAGAAAGGAAGATGGATGGATTAAACGTGGTGTGGGGGAAAAACGTTGATGCATGAAGGAGCACGTGGGTGATCCACGCATGGAAATGGGGTGGAATCGGGTGTGAACAAATACTGTATCGGTTCCAGGAAAAAAATAAATGGATGGTATGTACCGTGTAGCTTCGAAATTTGGTAGAGGAAGAGGGACATTCAACGTGGAGAAATAGTGGAGTATCACTGTATGACAGTGCATTTGCGTGCTGCATACATGGCGGACAGCATGTGTTGAACGTTGGTAGACAAGGGGATGTTGCACTATAGGGCGCAGGCGTTTGAGGTTTTAATAGCAGGGTACATACTGGGGTTAACGAGAAGGCCAATGGAGACTGAACAAGGAGAAAACGTACCCATTCTAACAGGTATATTTGGCTTGGGTTAAACATTAAACATAATTATGTGATTGGAGATTGCGGATGTATTGGTTGGAGCAGGGTACGGCAAGTCGGCAAAACAAGGAGACAAGGCTTGCATGTAGAAACTTAAGGGATTGGGTACGGTTTTAAACTAAGAAGAGGGAGCGAACAAGCGGTGTATTGGCTGACAGTGGAAAGAGAGCACGCGAGTTGGTCATAAATTGTTCACTGAGACGAGAACGTCAGCAAGAGGAAGCAAGGAACGACGCAAATTGTTATTTAACGATTAACGCGCAAAAGGTGAGTAAAATCACTAACTCTGATCTATTTTAAAGTATTGCAGTTATATTTTAATGTTGTTTGAATGTTGTGTGATGGTCGATTAGGTAGATTCAAATTAATTTGGTCGAATATTATATACCGTCACATATGTACACACCATCGGTTGGATACTGATTCCATCAATTTGAATATTCCCTAGTATAGAGTTAGTGTAAATTGTGTTGACTGACATCTGTGGATGCGGAAACCGGTTGGAGGAATCCGACCGGATTCCTCGATATTTATATGTACTGTTTGTTTTGTATGCACTGTTTGAACCCGAATTATATTTAAAACCCGGTGTGAATATTGATGTTGAACGGAAATTCAACATTTGTTTAGATTAAATAAATAAACGATATCGATTTAGAAAGTGTTAACAGTCGACCGTAAAACCATCGTTTTGTTAAGAAACCGATTTACCGTCAGGAAAATCAATGAAGTTAATTATAGAAATTATATTTTTATAATTAAAGTGAAGTTTTAAATTATAATAGAAGTTCTATTATAAACCAGTATTTTAGAGTTCGTTTTTATAAAGCAAATAAAAGCGATTGTTGATATTTAAACAAATTTATAAAGTAAAAACTATCCGACGATTTAATATTTGGATAATAATATTATTAGATTAATTATATTAATCTAATGTTAAGAAGTAATTAAAATCAGTTAACGAATTTACTGATGGAATGAAGTTGATTAAATCAACTGTTATTTGGGAAAATAATTATTAGGTTAATTGGTCTTCAATTAATCTAATGAAATAGTTTAGAAATAAATTAATCCAAAGTAATAAGATTTAATTACCTTTTGGTTAAGAAGTTATAAATAGAACTGTGGAATGGAGAAAGCGAAGAGTAAATGTTTAATATAAATAATCTAACACCAGAGATTTCAAAGTAACGATATGGTGTTATAAAACCATAGTTAAAAATAAACATGAAAGTACGATCGGATAGATATTATAAGTAATAAGGGATTAGAGTGCAGACTTGTATCGGTTCTAAGGTAAGAACGTTGTCGATCAAGGTCTGAGAGGTAAACAGAATACCCC
This sequence comes from Allium sativum, assembly GCA_030737875.1. Lineage (NCBI taxonomy): Eukaryota > Viridiplantae > Streptophyta > Magnoliopsida > Asparagales > Amaryllidaceae > Allium > Allium sativum. The sequence goes on from CM060926.1 coordinate 616,637,804, forward strand.
AACTTGAACAGCTTCGCTATTACCGAGGAACGATATCAGTTTGTAACGGAAAGAGATGTTAAGATTTTTGGTAACGGAAAGAGATGTCAAGATTTTTGGTAACGGAAAGAGATGTCAAGATTTTTGTAACAGAAAGAGATGTCAAGATTTTTGTAACAGAAAGAGATGTCAAGATTTTTGTAACGGAAAGAGATGTCAAGATTTTGTATAAAAGGAATACGGCAGCGTATTGCCAATCTTAGAATTATAGCGATAAAATAACGCTGTTGATAAGATAAGTGTGACTGTTATGTCAAGATTTGTTATAACAAAGAATATTACAGCGTATGACAAGTTGAACTATAGCAATAAAATAACGCTGTTGATAAGGTAAGTGTGACTGTAATTAGTTATAAGGAGAATATTACAGCATATGACAAGTTTAGAACTATAGCGACAAATTAACTGCTGTCGATTAGACTTAAGCGTGACTTTTATATATAGCAGCACTTCCTAGGAAATGTAACAGTTTGGTTTGAAATCCAATTATTCTAGAGTAATAAGTAACGATGTTTGTTCAAAGAAATATAAGAAAGAGTTTAGAAAAAGTATTGGGGAATCGTATTAGAAACTGATGACAGCATTTCGATGTTTGAAATATGATTAGAATTAAACCATTAGGATTTGGAACTGGGATTCGACGATGTCGAATGTATTAAAAGTAAATTATTTTTAGGAATTATAATCTGATAGGATAAATAACATTTAGTTTTAAACAAATAAATGTTAATAGGATAAGAATCAATATTTAGTTATCAACTGGATTTTGATAAGAAGTTGTCTTAGAAAACAGAGTTTATAAAGTGGATTGGGAATATAAAGTATGAAAGATGTTTCGGGAAACGAGATAAGTATTACTTGAATAAAGAGTTAATTGATAAAGGTATTCAGATTTCTATAACAGGAATGGTATTCACATTTTAAAGTGAATTATGTTTTAAATGTAAACGGTTGGCCGATTAAAATATTTATAATGAAATTGGAAATATTTTCCATTGAAGATAGGGTATACGATCCAAGTGTAGAAACCAAGGAATGTGAAAAGAATGAAAATGTTTCGAACGTTAATAACGTATGTTTCTGGAACATGAAAGAATAAGAGTTTATAATAACTGAAAATGTTTTCCAAGAAGTATGAAAAGGCTAAATGGGATTTGAGAAATATCTGGTAAGATATGGGAATTCGAAAAATAAAACTAATGTCAAATAAAAGTGCCCGTGGTTGTGTGGTGTTTAGTTATACATTAGAATGGATGTTTGTTTTTACTTCGATAGTTAAATAACCGACTATCGAAGTGTTTGACCATCGTTGTCAATACGGAGAGACCGGTTGGATATATTATCCGGAAACCACTCCGTATAGGCATAAGCGCTGCGAATTAGATATGCTGAAGATAATTGAAGACGAAGTTAAATGCAAGGATCGACCAGTTCCAGAATGATGTTTTTGTTTGTCCAGTCCCAGGACAACTTGTATGGACGAGTGTCTGACAGAGTATTTCTAACGGTCATGCCGTTGATTGTACGGATATACCAAGTTGGTGGGGAGAAGGTAACTTCTCTTTATTCTACACCCAGTGTGCATTTGTGTAATCAATGTGTGATTACGGATTTGACGATGTGACATTCAAAGTGAATGGTGATCAGATGTTCTGAAGATAGACGTAGCCTCTAGCCTCACAACCAGGAAGTAACAAAAGTTGGGCTAGGCAGCATGGCTAGTTGGGTCATCCCCAAGCAGGGTGTATTGTCACCGATCTAGAGAAAATTCATATTTATACTTCTTTTCGATTCTGTATCTTCGGATTGACGGTTGGATGGCCTACAACCGTGGTGGCAATATATTCGCAACACTCAAGCTAAATGAGTGAGCGGTCATGTGTGGCCGGGTTGCAAGACGTTCTTGTTGAACCCTGAGTGTATCCCCTCTAGAGTACACTATTAAGAAGGTGCTCCCATACCTTGTCTGTTGGAATCCATTCTCCGATAAGCGCCCTGCGGTTTATGATTTTATACTATATATATGTGGAGCGTGAGATGCAAGCGTTCTACTACTTGTATAATTATTTGGTTAGACATTATCATAATATCACTGGGTTTTGATATCAAGAATATTTCGGGTTATAGTAAGGTAAAAACCGTCCATGTTTATGTGTGGGCTGGTCTTACTATTATCTTCTTGTTTTGAAAAGGATTTTCAAAGTAAAACAGTATGGTTGGAATTTACTCACACCAGTCCCATGACTGACCCAGAGTTTATTTTGTTTGTTTTCCCTAAACTCTTGGGTGCCCAAATTTGTACGGGCAGTCAAGTGTTTCAGGCTTTGCAGATTCACTTGGAGGAGCTCAAAAGCAGGAAGCTTCACCATTAGTTATGTAGAGTTATTTCCGCTGTGATATGATGTATTGTACTCTGATAATGGTATGTATATACAATACAGTTTTGTATTCAAAGTTATGTTATATAATACTTCTTATTTTGTTCCGCTGCGAGTTTCGTGTTACTCTGATTCTGTTCAGTTGTGATCTTCTTCTTCTTCTATTCTATTAGTTCTATCTTTTCTTTCTCACCCTCTAAATTCTTCTATTAATGTCCTGGTGTTTTCGATGCTTGAATAGTCAACAGTGTGTTTTTATGTTGATTTTCTGGGTCGAAAATTCCCGCCGTTACAATAGATAAGAGAATGGAGAGAAATTTTGGTGTTTTGATTGATTGAAAACTGATGTATTTATAGTAATTGAGAAGTTGCAATTGTTGGTGAAAAGTTGCAATCAAAAGAAATGATTTTAAATGAAGAGAAATGGATGCAACTATTCAAGAAAGAAGATGACTCTTCATGAATTTCAAAAATAGGTTGACAGGAAAAATTAATAGGTTGACAGGTTTTTGACCGTTATTTCAAAAAGCTGTTGACCTGTTAATTTTAACAGGTTGATCTGTTATATTTAAAAATAGGTTGACCTGTTATTTTTAACAGGTTGACCTGTTTTTGTCAATATACAATAAAAACGAGTTTTCATGCATAATTTTGAAATCAATGGGAAGTATGATTATTTGAGGATAGATTTTAACATAAAATATTCTAAATAACGAACTTCTAACCTATGAAACCATTGTATCTTCTTTTTGTCGATCATGAAGCTTCTTCTCATCATTAATCAAAACGATCATTAAAAGTTCTTGACTCAACAAATCCTAAACTTGTGACTAGCAATAGTTTCAACATCACAACATCACAGGCATGTTAAAATAATGATAGGGTTTAGGTTATGACATGAACAGGCCCCTAAATCAAGTTCTTTTCAGTATTCCACAAATCAAGGTTCAATATGAACGGTACTAGGTTCAAGGTGAATAGATCTAGGGTGAACAAGAGTAGATCTAAAATAATAGATCAAAAAGGAATAGTCATAGATCAAAGATATACAAGAGTAGGTCTCAAGTAGTTATCATGTTTATGTTCAACTTCAATTTACACATGTCCATATTAAGTTTAGAGTTTAGATCTAAGAGTAACTGGGGCTTACAGATCGTGGTTTTTGAGAACTAAGAATAGAAATTGTCGTAGGATCGTTGCAGAAGCTTTAATCTCTAGTTTGAATTGAGTTGCTTAGGTTGATGTTGATTAGCTTCTAGTTTTGATTCCAGCAGAGTAGCGACGCCATTTTTATTTTTATTTAGAACAGAGGCAGAGTAGAAGCAGAATAGAATTGTGTGTAGAGAAGGCTAGGTTTGGGGCTGTTTAAATAGGTTTAGGCAGATGAATCTGGACAGAAATCGGACAAGAAACATCAGAACGAACACTGGCCCAAAAATGGGCTTGGGGAACAGGTCGACACCCAGGTCGACTGCCCAGTCGACCTGGTCTGGAGGGGGTCGACTGCCCAGTTGACTCCCCAATCGACCTGGGTTTGGGCGGGAAATTTTCCGCCCAGTCTGTTCTGCGTTTGAAATTCGAATTTTGAATTCAAATTCGAGCTGTTTTCGATTCTGAAAATTCTTGAAACATCGGAGGGTCATATCTCCCTCATACGGACTCCGATTCTTGCAAACTCGGACTCGTTTCCAAGCAGAATTCCGAGACGAACGCAATAGCGCAACCCGTTTCCCCTGGTTCTTATTTTAAAATTTAATTCTGCCTAGATTTACGGTTATAACACGTTATCAAAACACGACATTATAAAACATCGTTATTATACTCAAACCATTAATCATTTATTAACTAAACATATTGCTAATCACTTTTCACTATCGAACCTTAACCATTCTCCATCAATTATGAAGTCAATCAAGTTGGGTTATAATTACCTCTCAGACCTTAATTGAACAACATTCTCAACTTTGAAATAGTCAAAGCTCACAACTTCAAACAAAATATTGCTTACGCGACTCTTAGATCCAATCGTAGAATCCATTTCTTTTATGGAAAACATTGATTATAACGACAGCGTTATAATCGTTGTTTTTCCAAATATTTGATTTATAAAACATTTATTATAACGGCAGCGTTAAAATTGCTGCTTAGATTTATAAACATTTATTATAACAGTAACGTTAAAATCGCTGTTTAGATTTATAAAACATTTATGATAACAGTAGCATTATAATCGCTGTTTAGATTTATGAAAACATTTATTATAACAGTAGCATTATAATCGCTATTTAGATTTATGAAAAAAAATTATTATAACGATAGCGTCAAAATCGCTGTTTCCAAATATTTGGTTTAAAAAAATATAACTTGTACTTAATAAATAAATTAATAAGTATATAAACAATTAAATTTGACTCAAACAGAAAGTGATAATAGCTACTTCCCTAAATTCGATATGATCGGATTCCAATAATTAACTCTCTCTCGAATAATCTATATTCGATTATATTCTGAACTTTGGAATTTATCTACCATTTTAGGTTAATACAAATTCCAAATTCACTTTTGAACTTATCCTTTCCAAATCATTACCAGATTTCTTTATAACCATTCTAGTCTATGAACTATTATCACACTTTATTTTACATTCCGAATTTTGAACTAAACGATTAACCATTTCCCTTTACATTAAATTTCCAATATGGATTCATATTTCAAAACTAAATTCCTTTATAGATAGTTCATTTGCAAAATATTTGCTTTTACCCATTTTTCACTGTAATCATGAATATTTTCCTATTATATATAGTTTGATTTCATACTTATAAATACTACCTTAAACCCAAATTTCTTTTGTAACTTCCATTCAGAATTATTCATATAAGTCTCATTTCTTTTTATTTTAATCATTTAAAATCTCATTTAACAATTCCTTAATGATTGCTAAGTTTAATTCTCATTTCCAATATTAGTTTCAACCGTTTTCCACTTCTCTACATAAATTCAAAATTGAATTTATATCCCAGTGCATCCAATGGTAAATAATTCAATTAATTTATATTCTCATTTAAAAACAACTTCTTGATTCATCCATTGAACCTGTTTTCTTCTTCAACTCTATTTAAATTAAGTTTCTATTTTGTAAATAAATTCCATTTCTAAATCCCAATTCCCTTTTCCATATTGAAAATATTTTACGGTATCTAAAATACAAAGTTTCTAGGGCCAAGGTAAATCAACCACAACATATCAAATCATGGGTTATATAACACATCATATACCACAATCAAATAAAAATAATAATATACATGTTGAGGAATCCAGTTGGATCCTTCCAACCTATTTCCCTACATCCGCAGATGTTAATCACATCAATATTATTAATTTCACACTGATATTAAATATCATAGTAAACAGAATTAATAATCGATCAACTATATCAACCATTTCGGCCAATTTATCAAGCATTCATCCAAACAACCATCACACAGATAAAATTACTATATATATAAATTTTAAAACTAATTTACATAAAAATATAAACGAGTCAGAGTTAGTGAATTTACTCACATTGTTCTGCAGTTGACGAATCTACTTTTTTTATTTTGTTTACAATCAAACAAGCGTTTGATTTTATCACGAAATTCCAGTAGCTCTATTCTCAGCCACACAAGTTCTACGATGTAGATTTTCTCACTACGGTTCCAATGAATCCGGTCATGTTCAGTTCTATTCACAAATGAACAATATATAATAATTACGAGTTATAATAAATTTTAAACTAGTTAATTACTAATCCAATTCTTAATTACCGAGATTAATTTAAGTTAATCACTCCAGTAATTGATGAACTCATGATCATTTCTCCACCTCAAATAAACAAGGAACCCGCTACTGTATTCTTCCCCACACAGCAACTCCAATGTCTTCTCGATCCAAAACTGCATCACTACATTGCACCACAAAATCAATCACCACTCACGACTTTGGGTTTTAAACTGAGTTTGCTTACCACATTCCAACTCTTTTCTTTCCCAACCTGAGTAGCTTCTTTGACAACAGCTCCAGCTTCCCTTTTTAAAGAAACCGGACTTAAACAACAACAAAAAACCTACAAGGATGACCCCTGTTTCCTTATTACGTTCGAAGAGCCAATACCTACCGTTACAGTGACCTGCGTCACTAGATTCCACCATACTTTTCCCTTTATTTCTTCACTGATGTAAATTTCCATTTTCAAAAAAACAACATCCAGCGATTAACCCCTTACATAACCATAGTTACCAATGATTTCTTAATTACCTTACTAATTAAATAAACACGTGTTAGCCATTTTAACCCTTTCTTCCAACTCCTTATTTCTTCCCGTAACCTGCTCCATAAATAACCTCCCCATCAAATTCTACGTCTCAAACTTCTGAAAACCATCTTCGATATTCAGCTTTCTCTTGCCATGCCTTTAAATACTTAACCAAAATGAAACAAATGCCACCACTTTGTCTTCCATCTCCATACAAAGATCTGGACCTCCTCAAAAATCAACGTTCCTTCCTGGCAATCACCGGACTGTTTTCAAAACGATGCTTCTATGTTATGCCGAACTCTTCACATGCCACCTAGTCCTCTTTCTTCACGTACTCCTCATCACTAACACACGCATCTTCCACATACAGACCCCTTCACGCAACTTCCTAGCCCCTCTATCACTACACATCCTTCTCCTTTCTCATCAAAGCCATCACCACTCCTACTGTTAATACACCATTTCCGTGTTCTTCGCTAAAGTTCATGAAATTCCGAAGTGACCACACCGTTCCCACCCCCTTCATAGCCTCTACCATACTGCCATCGTTCCTCATAGCTCGCATCACTCCTCCTCTGTTTGATTTTCTGACCCTCGTGTTGCTACCGAGGTGAATAGTGAACGATACCATCACCGAAGATCATGAATTCTTCACAATCGAACCCCCTTACTACACTTGTACCAAAATCAAACCAGAATGGATCGAAACCACATCCTTCTCACCAAAAATCGAACTGATGGTTTGTAACGACCCAGAATATCTGAACCAATTTAAAATTTTAAAATTGGCTAAAATAATGGATTTTAAATGTTTAAAATAAATATTTTAAATAATGGCGATGAAAACTGAGTTTGAATTGACAATTGAAAACGAATATAATTAATTATAATTATAAACAAGGCCTGAAATGGCGCAGTAGTTTCGAAAATTGAATTCAAACTTTGTCGGACTGTATCGGGTGCAAAACAATCCGGATTTTAGTGAAACCAAAAATAATGGAATCTAATTGATGATATCTTTCCAACGAATCTGACAAATCGAAATTTGATAGCGGGAATCAAAAGATATGTCCAGTTGAAAATTCTGAATAGTCGCTATGGAATTCAGGCCCTTAAAAAAATGGACATTTTGCAAACGACCTCGGATTTCGACGAAACCACTTTTGTTGGAACCGTGATATTAAATTATTGTTAGATTCCAAATTTCATAATTTTTCGAATCAATATGTGAGCGTGGCGAAGGAAAACGCGTTTGACCAGTTTCAGTTGATATTAATCGACTGGAAATTGGCCATTTTTCCAACGGTCTCGGAATTCAACGAAATGAGTTTTGTTAGGACCGTATCGTCAATACGAAGCTAGAAAATATTTTTTGGGAATTTTTCGAGCTAGCATGTGGCCCCGGTAAATTGAAATGCGCGTTTAAATTCAATATATATAGATATATGTTGATTTTAACGGAAACTGATCGAAACGATCAAATCAGTCTACGATACATATCCCATTGTGTTCGGAATGGGGGTAATTAGCTATGGACGATAGGCGGTGGGTTCGATTTTGAGTTCAAACATAAAAGTTGCTTTTTGAAATCAATAAATAATTTAATATAAATATTTTATATAAATCCCCCCTTTTATTATTCTCAGATCGAAATAAAAAAAAATCCCTAACTAATCGCGCCCTCCCTCCTCAGTCGACCTGACGCCATCGCCACCCCCTCCTTGGCGCCGCCGCGCCCCAGCGTCGGCCACCCCACCGAGGATCGATCATCCCCTAGCCCTCCGACGCTCCCTCGTTCCCATCCCCCGCTGAATCGAGCATCCCCATCCATCGCCCCTGCTGACGCCGACCTCACCCCACTCTCGCTCCACCCAGCAATCGAACCCCCTCCAGTCCATCGGAGGACCAGCGCGGCCAGCACCTCCGAGCCCACCACCTCCAGGCTGCGAGCTCCCCCCAAACAGCGCCTCCGACCGCCACTTCGACGCTGTAGCGAGCCCCTCCCCTTCTATAACCAACGTGAGTTTTTTTAACTTGATTTTAATTTCAGTTTTATTATAAGTACATAGTTAATCAAAAACTGATTTTTTTATTGTTAATAAAAACGGATTTGATATAGTTATTAAACTTGATTTTGAAATGATAAAGATTCAATTTTGAAATGAATAAAAATATGATTTTTATATTTTTAAAGTATTAAAAATATGATTTTTATATTTTTAAAGTATTAAAAATATAATCTTTATTATATAGAAGATGTAGAAATATGATTTTTGCTTAAATAGGAAAGAGTATATTTTTAGAGGAAAAAAAATATGATTTTTGTTTTCGTGAAGTTCGGATTTTTAATATATAAAAGTTTGGATCTTTAATTAGAAATGGCGAAAACTTTATATTAGAAAAGGCGAAAACTTTATATTAGAAAAGGCAAAAACTTTATATTTGAAAAGGCGAAATCTTTATATGAAGAATAGCGTGATAAAAATATAATCTTTACTATATGAACATCGATGTGAAAATATAATTTTTATCTATATAGTAGCGGTATAAAAATTCAATTTTTATATATTGAATAGCGAAGTAAAAATTCGATTTTTACATATGTAGAGAATACGGGCAACGAAGATAACAAAAGGGCGAGAACAACGAAGGTTTCTGCAAAAGAAGAGCCGTGGATTTAGGATAGCTTTTGGTGAGAATTTCTCACTCTTCAATTTCTTTTTCTAGCCATATATACACATGTGTTGAAATAAAAGTGAATTTCTATATATAACTATATAACTATATATATATATATACGCCCCTCGTCCACAAACCATGGACGATATTTATTGGTTGAAATTGTTGTGAAAATTGATTGATAGCGAATGATTGTTTGGGATTGTTTGTGGTTGATATTGATTGATTGTGGTTGAAAAATACACGTTTGTGATTGAGAAATATTTGGTTGAAACCACATAGGATTAGTTTGTGGAAATGAAATAAATATATACATGCCGCCTGCGTGCGAACTAGATGCATGATCCCCATTGTCAAAAACCGCGAGGTTTTAAGGTAGAGCGAGGAGCCGTACTAGGGACGGTCCCGGTTTTAACTACCCTGCCGTTATGCTGTCGAAATTTTGAATAATATTCGTGTGTTTGAATTATTTTCATCTGCTTAAACTATATTTATTCATTGAATAGAAAACCTTCATGTGTTGAATTGATATTCATTCGTTGATTAGAAATTCATGTGTTGAATGGTATTCGCGTTTTAAATATAAAAATCACATTTTTATCTATATATAGAAACTATAGGAAACCTTCATGTGTTGAATCGATATTCATTCGTTGATTAGAAATTCATGTGTTGAATGGTATTCGCGTTTTAAATATAAAAATCACATTTTTATCTATATATAGAAACTATAGAAAACCTTCATGTGTTGAATCGATATTCATTCGTTGATTAGAAATTCATGTGTTGAATGGTATTCGCGTTTTAAATATAAAAATCACATTTTTATCTATATATAGAAACTATAGAAAACCTTCATGTGTTGAATCGATATTCATTCGTTGATTAGAAATTCATGTGTTGAATGGTATTCGCATTTTAAATATAAAAATCACATTTTTATCTATATATAGAAACTATAGAAAACCTTCATGTGTTGAATCGATATTCATTCGTTGATTAGAAATTCATGTGTTGAATGGTATTCATATTTTGAAATAAATTGTTTGATAATAAAAATCACCTTTTATCGACTATATGAACTGTGTAAAATAATCTCGTTTTGAAAGAAATTGTTTCATAAGAAAAATCCTATTTTTATCACCAATATGAAATATATAAAATAATAGTGTTTTGAAATGAATTGTTTTACAATAAAAATCACATTTTTATTGTATGCATGAATCGTTGAAATGTGAAGTGTTAAAAATAGCCACTTGTTCAAAATAAACATATATGAGTTGAAATATTCATTAATTAGCTAATGAAATGATTTGCACCTATGTATGTAACATTAGAATGAATGGTGTTTTTAAACCAAGTAGAAATCAAATATGAAGTTGAATAGAAAATGATAAATGATAAGAACTGTATATATTTGTACATGCATATTCATTGAACAGGTTATAGCAAAGGGGCTAGAGAAGAGGAATAAAGTTTTGTGCCCGACAAATAGGTACACATTTACTGTTTTGTTTGGGTGATGATTTTATGAGCCTGTTGGCTAGCCGCTTGGCTTTTTCTTTTTCGTTTTGAAATTAGAAGGACCGGGAAAGCTATTTGCGATTTCCCGATGCTCCCGGTGCAGGGGAGGTTATGGCGAAATTTTCCAAAATTTTAAGGCGTTAGTGAAATATTTGAAGTGAAAACGATATTGAAATCATTGAAAGAACTATATTTATATAAATATATAAATAAAAATAAAATTAAAACGAAACGTAGTCGTGCAGTTCGTATTTTGAAAACGTGATTTCAAACGACTAGTGCGGGAAATCCGACCATTGGATTTTCCCAAAACCGCAACCGTCGGGTTCGCCTTGGAAATATCTTCCCAACGACAACAACTTTGTAAAAATCCAACGGTTGGATTGTCTGGAATGTTTAATTCAAATCTGATGAAAAACAGCGCCAGAAGCGATTATATTTATATATATAAATATAATTATATATTTAATCGAATAACGACGCTGCAGTTCGTATTTTGAAATCGAAAATTCAAACGATTGTATCGGGAGATCCGACCTTCGGATTTTCCCGAAACTGGAACCGTTGGATTCGTTTTGAAAAGACCTTTCTAATGATGTAAATTTTGTGAAGATCCAACGGTTAGATTTTCAGATATGTGTAAATCAAATCTGAAGAAAAACAGCGCCACGGCCACTTTATGGACCGAAGCGTCGTTTTGAATAAATTAGCTATTTTAAAATAAATAAAAATAGCGATAAATCATTATAAAATATCATAAACGATATGGAATGGAAATGAACCGAATTTGCTCGATTTATGTGGCTTTTGATGGTTGAATGTATTTGGTGAGAAAATTACATTAAAGAACAAAATTGGTGTCGTCGAATAATTTAACCATTGAAATAAATTGATTTGAAATTCTAAATATACGTGAATTATTTGAAAAGGCCGAGTTAATTCTCATTTCAAATAATTGACGGACGATTGAAAGTCGAAGATGAAGACGATGGTCGAAGACCGGAGATCTTCACCTCGTTTGGATGGTAACCGAGGTCCTGATTGGGAGGCATCCCGAAATATGGATAATGAGTGGTGATCGTTCAGACGTACGTGGTGATCGATGGGTTTGCGAGGTATTTAGTGCCTCCGGATTCGTTCAGACCCAGGACGGACTTGTTGATGGACTGTGTGTCTGACATTGGAATTTATTCTGTGTGATTGATAGCCATCAGTTGCACGGTGTGAATTGCTAGTGTGACATACCTAAGTGGCAAACGATCAGGGCTTCTGTTGAAAAGCAAAGTCTTGTGGTGATGATCAAAGCACCGCCTGTGTGGCGGAACCAGAAACGGGAGAAAGGACCTCAGGGAGGGCCTATGTTTCCTCCTAGCTAAAAGTGGCGTCAGTGGTTTTACACGCCCTGACGAGTTTGACTTATGTGGTTGTTGCTGTTGCGAGGCGCCTCGGTTAGATCGGACGATCTGGGTCCGATGGAGTCACTTGTTGGCTCGCTTACGCCCCAAAGGGCGATGAAACGTAGTGCTCAGGCATTTTTAATCCACTCCGTGTGGACCGGCCCTGACGATCCAAGGGTCGATGCGTTCTGATCCTGAGACTCGGGCTAGGCAGTCTCGAATTCGGTAAGGACTATCTTTTGCCTTGGTTCATGACGGAAGTCCAATTTCCAAATACGTGACTGTGCGGTTTCGATTGTATATATACATTTGGCGACATAGTGGCATGGGACGCTCATGTCGTCTATGATTGATAGTTATGATTTGAAATTGTTTTCAAAACATATAGACACTAGCAATAATATCAAACGCCTTTGTTTTATTCGTATCAAGCATATTTTGGCCGTTATAAGGTAAAAACTCTATCCTCCGGTTTGCGTTGCATTGTGTGATGGGAACTGAGTCTTATAACGGTTTCGTTTTTATAAAGAGCATAGCGATGTTTAAAAGAAAGATTTGTTTTAAAGCACTGGCAATCCAATGGAGTAAACCCGTTCCACGAAAGTGGCATGGTCATGTGATTTGCCAAACTATATATGTGTTGAATGGATTTCTCATACCAGTCCCATGACTGACTCGTAGTTTGTTTCACTTTCAAACTCGGGTGCCCCTTTTTCTACACGGGCAGCCTTGTATTCAGGTTTAGCTGGTTCTTTCTGGATAGCTGGAGCTGAAGATGGATTCTATCATTTATCTCTTTTTATGCTGTTCAGCTCCTATTGTACATATTTTGTTTGTTTTCCGCTGTAGACATTTATGTATAGCTGAACTGTATTTGTACTAAGTAAGATCATGTATACTGTGTAACTCTGATGATTACTTTTATCCAGTATATTTTATTGTTCATTATCTGGTGTATTTATTTAATTTTGTTCTGCTATTATCTGTTTCTGTGTTATATTCCAAAGATAACCCTTGTCTCCGTCTGAACGGGATTTTGGGTCATCTCAACGTGGTATCAGAGCTTTGGTTAAGCTTAGTTCTGGAATATAACATTTGAACGAACTCGTCAGAAATAGAACCAGTAGTGTTCTAGGACGGGTAACTCTATACAGATAGGATCAGCAATATCCTAGTATGAGCAAAGCAGAATGAAATTATACTCCGATAGACACATTTACATTTGAAGTATTTGTCTCTATATTTTAAAATACCTTTTCTGTGACCTGACACTTGATCTGCTAATTGCAGAAGTACTAGAAAAATGAGTGCCAGAAATAGAAGGAATACAGAACCCGATCTAGAGGCTCTATTTAAGAGATATCGAAATCTGGGTGGAGCGCAATTCTCGGGCAATGAATCTATTATTCAAACTCAAGCTTGGATGAGTTCTGTCGAAAGAATCTTTGAGCATATCCAGCTGAGAGATGACCAGAAATGGTTAGTAGCATCTTGGGCGCTTAAAGAAGAAGCTTTAATCTGGTGGGAAACAATCATCAAAGATAATCCAGAAGGTGATATCACCTGGGACAGATTTAAAGTGATTTTCCTAGAAAGATTTACTCCTCCCGAAGCGACCGAGAGACTATGTGATGAATTTTCCTATCTAATTCAAGGCGATATGACCATTCCAGAATATCATAAGAAATTCAACGAACTTGCTCACTTTGCTCCTCATCTGATTCAAGATCCAAAGAGGAAAAATCTGAGATTTATCCATGGCCTGCAAAGGAGATATCAGAATAGTGTGATGAGGAATGTGAAGCTCCCTTTTTCTGAAATGATATACACGGCTTATCAGTATGAAGATCTCCATAAGAAAGGAATGTTGCGCGACGAAGAAGAAGTTTGTTGTAGTGACAAAGCAGATTCTGAAACAGATCGTCCAGAGGCCAGTACAAAGTCTGATGTCAGTAAGAAGCCCAGTGCCAAGAGAAAAAGGACTAAATCTGAAAAAGAGCGGGCAACGACTGCCACATGCTCTAACTGCAATAAACAGGGGCATCTGACTAGGAAGTGTAAAACCTCGAAGAAACGAATGAAGGGGTCTAAACCCAATAACCAGTTTCGAGAGAATAGAAAATGTTGTCAATGTCATCGGATTGGCCATCTTGAAAAGGATTGCAGGCAATTTAAGAAGTCCAAAACAGTACATATAAATGAAGTAGCAGAAGCGTCTGGGCCCTCAGCTATTCAAGAAAGGCCAGATGTTTTAGAAGGCACGCTAACTGTCAAAGACATCCCAGTTAAAGTACTGTTTGACACTGGCGCGTCACGAAGTTTCATTGCCAAAGATGCAGCTAAGAAACTGGATTTGAATTTGAAAAGTCTCAAGGAACCCATGACTGTCCAGAATCCGGTTGGGGGTTCCATAGATCTCAGTTGGATTTGTTGAGTGTCGGTTTCCTTCTCTCGTTATCGGTTTCCTACCATCGCAGTCGTCATGAATTTTAAAGAGTTTGATCTTATCTTGGGGTTAGACTGGTTGACCAAATATGAAGCTGAAGTTAAGTGCGCCGACAGAGTCGTAAAGGCAAAGATTAAATCAGGTGATTATATAACCATTCCCTGTGAAGGTCAGAATGCTAATAGAAAAGACTTCTGGGCAGCTTTGAATGTTTCTCCAACCCAAATAGAAAATGTCCCCGAAGTTGCAGAGAATATTCCCGACTTAGTGAAAGATATTCCCGTCGTCAAGAACTATGCGGATGTGTTCGAGGAAGTTGTTCGCTTACCTCCGCAGAGAGAAATAGATTTCAAGATTGCTTTGATTCCCAATGCAAGGCTGGTAGTTCACGCTATTCGAAGAATGTCCTTGAAAGAGAAAGAGGAATTAGACAATCAAACACGACAGCTAGTATGGAAAGGTCTGATCAGGCCTAGTTTCTCTGATTGGGGTGCAGCAGTGGTGTTTGTCCCAAAATCTGACGGTACTCTACGTCTATGTGTGGATTATCGTGAACTAAACAAGCAGACAATAAAGAACAAATATCCATTGCCCCGGATTGATGATTTGTTGGATCGATTAAATGGCGCACAAGTATTCTCAAGGATGGACCTAGCTACAGGCTTCCATCAACTTCGAATTGCCGAAGAGTGTGTTCCAATGACAGCATTCAGAGGTCCCGACTTATTCTACGAGTGGTTAGTAATGTCGTTCGGCTTATGTAACGCTCCTGCTTACTTCGTCGATCTAATGAACAGGGTATTCAGAGGAGTATTAAATAAATTTGTTCTGGTTTTTATTGATGATATTCTAATCTTCTCTAAATCAAAGGACGAACATGAAAAGCATCTGGAACAGGTTCTAGAAATCCTGAGACGGAATGTATTGAAAGCAAAGTTTTCCAAATGTATATTCTGGCAAGATGAAGTGAAATTTCTGGGCCACATTGTATCGAAAGAAGGAATTGCTGTGGATCCAAGCAAAATCACGGCCATTCAGAATTGGAAACAGCCCGGTACCCCCACTGAAGTCCGCAGTTTTCTCGGATTGGCTAGCTATTACCGAAAGTTCGTTAAAGACTTTTCGAAGATATCTGGTCACTTAACGAAGCTTACAAAGAAGTATTCTAAATTCAAATGGACTCAAGAGAGTGAGGAGGCTTTCGAAGAGCTAAAGTTGAGATTAACCACAGCTCCAGTGTTAACCATCATCGATGGAAACCGAGATCTAAAAGTCTGGACTGATGCTTCTAGAGAAGGCCTTGGCGCAGTGTTAATGCAAAGGGGTCAAGTGATTGCTTATGCTTGCCGTCAACTGAAGCCGCACGAGAAGAACTATGTAACTCATGATCTTGAGTTATTGGCTATTGTGTTCGCTTTGAAAATCTGGAGACACTATCTTCTGGGTGAGAGATTTGAACTATTTACAGATCATCAGTCATTAAAGTATCTGTTCACTTAGAAAGACTTGAATCTGAGGCAGCAACGTTGGCTGGAGTTTCTTGCAGCATATGATTTTGAAATTCTATACACTCCGAGGAAAGCCAATGTCGTGGCCGATGCGTTAAGCCGAAAGAATGAGATGATCGCCAGTTTCGTCATTACGACTTCGTTGATTGATAAGATATCGGCTCTCCAAGAAGACGACCAATTTATCAAAGGAATGAGTTAGCGAATTCGTGAAGACAATGCTTCAGATTTCCAACTAGACAGCGAAGGGATTCTGAGGTTAGAAGGACGAATTTGCGTTCCAGAAATTCCTGAACTCAGAAGAGATGTGCTTGATGAATGCCACAAATCTAAGCTCAGTATCCATCCGGGTGTGAATAAAATGTATAACGATATCAAACGCACATTCTGGTGGAAGTCGTTAAAAAGGGACATCTCGATATATGTTAGTCGATGCCCTACTTGCCAGCTAGTCAAAAGTGACCAACAGAAATTGGCTGGATTATTACAACCGCTAGAAGTTCCAGGCTAGAAGTGGGAACATATTTCTATGGATTTCATTGATGGTCTGCCCAGAACCAGAAAAGGGAATGACAGTATTTGGGTGATCGTAGATCGCTTCACGAAGACCGCCCATTTCATACCTGTCAGATCAAACAGAACCGCTCAGAGTCTGGCGCAGATTTACTTCAGGGAAATAGTTAGACTACATGGAGTGCCGCTCAGTATAGTAAGTGATAGAGATACAATATTCACTAGCAAATTCTGGGAAGCATTTCAAGTCGAGCTGGGAACGAAGTTAAACTTGAGCACCGCTTATCATCCTCAGACAGACGGTCAGACTGAGAGGGTGAATAGCATTTTAGAAGATCTATTGGGGGCTTGTGTTCTAGATTTCGGTGGATCATGGGAAGACCATCTGCATTTGGCTGAATTCTCTTATAACAACAGCTACCGGGCGAGTCTGACAATGTCGCCATTCGAAGCATTGTATGGTAGACCATGCCGATCTCCTGCTTGTTGGGTCAAGCCTGGAAATAGACTTGTGTTGGGTCCCGATATGATTCAAGAAGCTACCGACAAAGTCGATTTTATTAAGAAGCGATTACTCGCCGCTCAAAGCCAACAAAAGAGCTATGCCGATAGAAGAAGAAGAGATATATCCTTTTAAGTTGGCGACTATGTATATTTGAAAGTATCGCCGATGAGAGGAGTTATCCGGTTCGGTAAAACTGGAAAGTTAGCGCCCAAATTCATAGGTCCGTTTCCTATTCTGGAACGGATCGGAACTCTCGCTTATAGGGTCAAACTGCCTAATTGGTTGCCTGAAATTCATGATGTATTTCATATATCTTAACTTCGAAAACACGTTCATGATCCAGACTTGATCGTGGAAGAAGCAGCTCAGCATGACATTGAAATAACCCCAGAATTAGCTGTGAGAAGAGAGCCGCTAAAGATAATAGGTAAAGAAACCAAAGAGCCGAGGAACAAGAAAGTTCACTTAGTCAAAGTGCAATGGAGTGGAGATCCACGAGATTGTACTTGGGAAACGGAGGAGAGAATTCAGAAAGCTCATCCTAGATGCCGGGTAGATATCTCTGATTGACTCCGGTGCCAGGTACATTTACCCTACTTTGCACTACCATTCAATTCTCTACTCTATTGTTATTTTCTTTTCATAGATGTGCACTTTTAATTATATAGTCTGAATGATTTTTTAAAGGGTATAGGATTTGATTAGTATATTTTTGAAGGTTAAAAACAATTGGATTGGTTGTTGTGTTGTGTGATTGTAGATTTATCAAACCACTTTCGACTTTGTTCCTTTTCGGGGACGAAAAGTTTTAAGTGGGGGAGATTGTAACGACCCAGAAAATCTGAACCAATTTAAAATTTTTAAATTGGCTAAAATAATGGATTTTAAATATTTAAAATAAATATTTTAAATAATGGCGATGAAAACTGAGTTTGAATCGACAATTGAAAACGAATATAATTAATTATAATTATAAACAAGGCCTGAAATGGCGCTGTAGTTTCGAAAATTGAATTCAAACTTTGTCGGACTGTATCGGGTGCAAAACAATCTGGATTTTAGTGAAACCAAAAATAATGGAATCTAATTGATGATATCTTTCCAACGAATCTGACAAATCGAAATTTGATAGCGGGAATCAAAAGATATGTCCAGATGAAAATTCTGAATAGTCGCTATGGAATTCAGGCCCTTAAAAAAATGGATATTTTGCAAACGACCTCGGATTTCGACGAAACCACTTTTGTTGGAACCGTGGTGTTAAATAATTGTTAGATTTCAAATTTCATTATTTTTCGAATCAATGTGTGAGCGTGGCAAAGGAAAACGCGTTTGACCAGTTTTAGTTGATATTAATCGACTGGAAATTGGCCATTTTTCCAACGGTCTCAGAATTCAACGAAACTAGTTTTGTTAGAACCGTATCGTCAATACGAAGCTAGAAAATATTTTTCGGGAATTTTTCGAGCTAGTATGTGGCCCCAGGAAATTGAAATGCGCGTTTAAATTCAATATATATAGATATATGTTGATTTTAACGGAAACTGATCGAAACGATCAAATCAGTCTACGATACATATCCCATTGTGTTCGGAATGGGGGTAATTAGCTTTGGACGACAAGCGGTGGGTTCGATTTTGAGTTCAAACATAAAAGTTGCTTTTTGAAATCAATAAATAATTTAATATAAATATTTTATATAAACCCCCCCTTTTTCATTCTCAGATCGAAATAAAAATAATAAAAAAAAATCCCTAACTAATCGCGCCCTCCCTCCTCAGTCGATCTGCCGCCATCGCCACCCCCTCCTTGGCGCCGCCGCGCCTCAGCGCCGGCCACCCCACCGAGGATCGATCATCCCCTAGCCCTCCGACGCTCCCTCGTTCCCATCCCCCTCTGAATCGAGCATCCCCATCCATCGCCCCTGCTGACGCCGACCTCACCCCACTCTCGCTCCACCCAGTAATCGAACCCCCTCCAGTCCATCGGAGGACCAGCGCGGCCAGCACTTTCGAGCCCACCACCTCCAGGCTGCAAGCTCCCCCCAAACAGCGCCTCCGACCGCCACTTCGACGCTGTAGCGAGCCCCTCCCCTTCTATAACCAACGTGAGTTTTTTTAACTTGATTTTAATTTCAGTTTTATTATAAGTACATAGTTAATCAAAAACTGATTTTTTTATTGTTAATAAAAACGGATTTGATATAGTTATTAAAATTGATTTTGAAATGATAAAGGTTCAATTTTGAAATGAATAGAAATATGATTTTTATATTTTTAAAGTATTAAAAATATGATTTTTATATTTTCAAAGTATTAAAAATATAATCTTTATTATATAGAAGATGTAGAAATATGATTTTTGCTTAAATAGGAAAGAGTATATTTTTAGAGGAAAAAAATATGATTTTTGTTTTCGTGAAGTTCGGATTTTTAATATCTAAAAGTTTGGATTTTTAATTAGAAAAGGCGAAAACTTTATATTAGAAAAGGCGAAAACTTTATATTAGAAAAGGCGAAAACTTTATATTTGAAAAGGTGAAATCTTTATATGAAGAATAGCGTGATAAAAATGTAATCTTTACTATATGAACATCGATGTGAAAATATAATTTTTATCTATATAGTAGCGGTATAAAAATTCGATTTTTATATATTGAATAGCGAAGTAAAAATTCGATTTTTACATATGTGGAGAATACGGGCAACGAAGATAACAAAATGGCGAGAACAACGAAGGTTTCTGCAAAAGAAGAGCCGTGGATTTAGGATAGCTTTTGGTGAGAATTTCTCACTCTTCAATTTCTTTTTCTAGCCATATATATATATGTGATGAAATAAAAGTGAATTTCTATATATAACTATATATATATATATATATATATATATACGCCCCTCGTCCACAAACCATGAACGATATTTATTGGTTGAAATTGTTGTGAAAATTGATTGATAGCGAATGATTGTTTGGGATTGTTTGTGGTTGATATTGATTGATTGTGGTTGAAAAATACCCGTTTGTGATTGAGAAATATTTGGTCGAAACCACATAGGATTAGTTTGTGGAAATGAAATAAATATATACATGCCGCTTGCGTGCGAACTAGATGCATGATCCCCATTGTCAAAAACCGCGAGGTTTTAAGGTAGAGCGAGGAGCCGTACTAGGGACAGTCCCGGTTTTAACTACCCTGCCGTTATGCTGCCGAAATTTTGAATAATATTCGTGTGTTTGAATTATTTTCATCTGCTTAAACTATATTTATTCATTGAATAGAAAACCTTCATGTGTTGAATTGATATTCATTCGTTGATTAGAAATTCATGTGTTGAATGGTATTCGCGTTTTAAATATAAAAATCACATTTTTATCTATATATAGAAACTATAGGAAACCTTCATGTGTTAAATCGATATTCATTCGTTGATTAGAAATTCATGTGTTGAATGGTATTCGCATTTTAAATATAAAAATCACATTTTTATCTATATATAGAAACTATAGAAAACCTTCATGTGTTGAATCGATATTCATTCGTTGATTAGAAATTCATGTGTTGAATGTTATTCGCGTTTTAAATATAAAAATCACATTTTTATCTATATATAGAAACTATAGAAAACTTCATGTGTTGAATCGATATTCATTCGTTGATTAGAAATTCATGTGTTGAATGGTATTCGCGTTTTAAATATAAAAATCACATTTTTATCTATATATAGAAACTATAGAAAACCTTCATGTGTTGAATCGATATTCATTCGTTGATTAGAAATTCATGTGTTGAATGGTATTCATATTTTGAAATAAATTGTTTGATAATAAAAATCTCCTTTTATCGACTATATGAACTGTGTAAAATAATCTCGTTTTGAAAGAAATTGTTTCATAAGAAAAATCCTATTTTTATCACCAATATGAAATATATAAAATAATAGTGTTTTGAAATGAATTGTTTTACAATAAAAATCACATTTTTATTGTATGCATGAATCGTTGAAATGTGAAGTGTTAAAAATAGCCACTTATTCAAAATAAACATATATGAGTTGAAATATTCATTAATTAGCTAATGAAATGATTTGCACCTATGTATGTAACATTAGAATGAATGGTGTTTTTAAACCGAATAGAAATCAAATATGAAGTTGAATATAAAATGATAAATGATAAGAACTGTATATATATGTACATGCATATTCATTGAACAGGTTATAGCAAAGGGGCTAGAGAAGAGGAATAAAATTTTGTGCCCGACAAATAGGTACACATTTACTGTTTTGTTTGGGTGATGATTTTGTGAGCCTGTTGGCAAGCCGCTTGGCTTTTTCTTTTTCTTTTTGAAATTAGAAGGACCGGGAAAGCTATTTGCGATTTCCCGATGCTCCCGGTGCAGGGGAGGTTATGGCGAAATTTTCCAAAATTTTAAGGCGTTAGTGAAATATTTGTAGTGAAAACGATATTGAAATCATTGAATGAACTATATTTATATAAATATAAAAATATAAATAAAATTAAAACGAAACGTAGTCGTGCAGTTCGTATTTTGAAACCGTGATTTCAAACGACTAGTGCGGGAAATCCGACCATTGGATTTTCCCAAAACCGCAACCGTCGGGTTCGCCTTGGAAATATCTTCCCAACGGCACCAACTTTGTAAAAATCCAACGGTTGGATTGTCTGGAATGTTTAATTCAAATCTGATGAAAAACAGCGCCAGAAGCGATTATATTTATATATATAAATATAATTATATATTTAATCGAATAACGACGCTGCAGTTCGTATTTTGAAATCGAAAATTCAAACGATTGTACCGGGAGATCCGACCGTAGGATTTTCCCGAAACTGGAACCGCTGGATTCGCTTTGAAAAGACCTTTCTAATGATGTAAATTTTGTGAAGATCCAACGGTTAGATTTTCAGATATGTGTAAATCAAATCTGAAGAAAAACAGCGCCACGGCCGCTTTATGGCCCGAAGCGTCGTTTTGAATAAATTAGCTATTTTAAAATAAATAAAAATAGCGATAAATCATTATAAAATATCATGAATGATATGGAATGGAAATAAACTGAATTTGCTCGATTTATGTGGCTTTTGATGGTTGAATGTATTTGGTGAGAAAATTACATTAAAGAACAAAATTGGTGTCGTCGAATAATTTAACCATTGAAATAAATTGATTTGAAATTCTAAATATACGTGAATTATTTGAAAAGGCCGAGTTAATTCTCATTTCAAATAATTGACGGACGATTGAAAGTCGAAGATGAAGACGATGGTCGAAAACCGGAGATCTTCACCTCGTTTGGATGGTAACGGAGGTCCTGATTGGGAGGCATCCCGAAATATGGATAATGAGTGGTGATCGTTCAGACGTACATGGTGATCGATGGGTTTGCGAGGTATTTAGTGCCTCCGGATTCGTTCAGACCCAGGACGGGCTTGTTGATGGACTGTGTGTCTGACATTGGAATTTATTCAGTGTGATTGATAGCCATCAGTTGCACGGTGTGAATTGCTAGTGTGACATACCTAAGTGGCAAACGATCAGGGCTTCTGTTGAAAAGCAAAGTCTTGTGGTGATGATCAAAGCACCGCCTGTGTGGCGTAGCTTTGTGTATAACGTGAAATCGCGAGCCTCACACCCCGGTATGAACCAGAAACGGGAGAAAGGACCTCAGGGAGGGCCTACGTTTCCACCTAGCTAAAAGTGGCGTCAGTGGTTTTACACGCCCTGACGAGTTTGACTTATGTGGTTGTTGCTGTTGCGAGGCGCCTCGGTTAGATCGGACGATCCGGGTCCGATGGAGTCACTTGTTGGCTCGCTTATGCCCCAAAGGGCGGCGAAACGTAGTGCTCAGGCATTTTTAATCCACTCCGTGTGGACCGGCCCTGACGATCCAAGGGTCGATGCGTTCTGATCCTGAGACTCGGGTTAGGCAGTCTCGAATTCGGTAAGGACTATCTTTTGCCTTGGTTCATGATGGAAGTCCAATTTCCAAATACGTGACTGTGCGGTTTCGATTGTATATATACATTTGGCGACATAGTGGCATGGGACGCTCATGTCGTCTATGATTGATAGTTATGATTTGAAATTGTTTTCAAAACATATAGACACTAGCAATAATATCAAACGCCTTTGTTTTATTCGTATCAAGCATATTTTGGCCGTTATAAGGTAAAAACTCTATCCTCCGGTTTGCGTTGCATTGTGTGATGGGAACTGAGTCTTATAACGGTTTCATTTTTATAAAGAGCATAGCGATGTTTAAAAGAAAGATTTGTTTTAAAGCACTGGCAATCCAATGGAGTAAACCCGTTCCACGAAAGTGGCGTGGCCATGTGATTTGCCAAACTATATATGTGTTGAATGGATTTCTCATACCAGTCCCATGACTGACTCGTAGTTTGTTTCACTTTCAAACTCGGGTGCCCCTTTTTCTACACGGGCAGCCTTGTATTCAGGTTTAGCTGGTTCTTTCTGGATAGCTGGAGCTGAAGATGGATTCTATCATTTATCTCTTTTTATGCTGTTCAGCTCCCATTGTACATATTTTGTTTGTTTTCCGCTGTAGACATTTATGTATAGCTGAACTGTATTTGTACTAAGTAAGATCCTGTATACTGTGTAACTCTGATGATTACTTTTATCCAGTATATTTTATTGTTCATTATCTGGTGTATTTATTTAATTTTGTTCTACTATTATCTGTTTCTGTGTTATATTCCAAAGATAACCCTTGTCTCCGTCTGAACGGGATTTCGGGTCGTCTCATTGTTTGCTGCTGAAACTTCGGTTTCAAAAAGAGAAGCGATAGAGTTGCGAGAAACCGGTATGGAGCGAAAGCTTATGTTAAAAAGATCTTATGAATTCAAAGTAATGTATTTTAATTCAAGATTTGATTTTTAAATAGTTTATGAGGTGGATAATTTTTCCAAGTTTTACTGAGAGGAATAGAAAAGAGAGATGCGGAAGTGAAATTCGGGAATTAGGGATCGTGAGGCACTGTTATTTTATAAGTGAAACATAATATATTTTATACATTAATTGGCTTTCCCTGAAAGCTAATGTGTGTATTCTCTAATAAGATTCTCTATTATTATTATTATTTAGTTTAAATTTCACTATCACTTTGACAGGCGCAATAAAAACAAATTTGGTCGATACTTTTAATTTGAACACAGCTGGGGTTTTGGGGTTGTATTACTATGCAGACATGAAAAGATGTTTGAGAGATTTTATTCAGATTTCACTGAAAACGACTCTAATTCTATTATTTAACTAAAATTAACGTTCGGCGTTTTCAATTTCTACGATCATAAACAACGCCCAATTGAATTGAAATTCGAAACCGTGTAATATTCTGGACACGGTACAACTGGGTTCATCAAATTCAAATATTGTTTGTAAAAAGGCTATTTTTCAGACTTAAATAAATCAATTAAAATATTAATTAATTCCAAAACAATTCAATTTAATAATAATAAATTATTATCATCGTATATCTTTGACCAGAACATCATATAGCTCCAAAATAACCATATATATGGATTTGCAGCTCGATATTTCAGACTAAACGACATTCGAATTATTTAAAATCAATTTATTAATAAAATAAATCGTTATAATTTATAAACAATTCCATTGCGACTATTTGAAAATTTGATTTGGGCATAACTCTCAATCTACAAAACTAAATCTCGGTTTTTCACTTCCATTAGAAATATATAATCAAATAAATCCAAATGTTTCTTGTTTCAAAGAAATCTGACTTATGTTGGATCCTGTATATCCAATTGAAGTTTAAATCGTAAATTACAAACTACCGTGGCTATTCCATGCTCGTTTTAAATTTAAATAAATTACAGATAAAAAACGTTTTATATTTCAAATAAAATATTTAAAAACAATTTAAATATTCAAAATTAAATGGCTCAAAAATCCGGGTCCTTACAACTGATAACACTGTGGTGTTAGATATGGACTATTACCAATTTTGCTCCCTTGGATGAATAGGTTGGGATTGGGAAATTAAATAAATGGTAACTTTGATAAGGCTTGATAATCCCGACTAGTAAATAAAATCCTTCGAAATGATATCCAAAGGAAGATCAGAGAATAAATTTAAAAGAAATTATCTTTCATAAAATTAATGGGAACCTTTCCCTAAAGATATGAATATTGAATAAAAGAATATTTTGATGGGAATGAGGCGTATGCTGTGCTTTTATAGAACTTGATTATAAGATGCGCGAGTTATTCAGAAAGAATGGGTTTATGCCCATTTTGAATAACTGATTCGACGATAAGTCGGCGATGAAGACGGTGGTTGAAGACCGGAGATCTTCACATCGTTTGGATGATTACTGATGTCCTGATTGGACTGTACACCCAAGACAATGTAATAAGTGGTGATCGTCCAGATGTACTTGGAGATCGACGGATATGCGAGGATCTCTCTCCTGTATTGGACATATGGGACGAGGAATAAGGTGCCTCCGGTTTCGTTTAGACCCAGATCAAACTAGTAAATGGATGTGTGTCTGACATTGGATTTTATTCAATGTTGATTGATTTCTATTAAACATACATCTGTTTGGTGGCGGAGAATTTATTCTCTTGCTTAACACCCTTCTCTGAGCGTACGAGCTTAGAGGTTATATATCGATAGACATCAGTCGCATGGCGTGAATTGTTAGTGTGGCATGATGAGATGCAAATGATCAAGGCTTCTGTTGAAAAGCAGAGTCTTGTGGTTGATGATCAAAGCACGACTTTAAATAGCATAGCTTTGTGTATAGCGTTAATTCGCGAGCCTCACACCCCGGTATGAACCAGAAACTGGAGAGGACTGCAAGGAGAACAAGCGTTTCTTTCTGGCTAGGAGTGGTGTCATGGTATGGAGCCTAAAAGTTTTACTCATGTGGATGTTGCATATTATCTGATGGATAGCGAGGTGCCTCGGATATATCGGTCACTACGGGGCCAATGGATGATATGGTCGACATACTGACCGTTACGCTCCATAGGGCGGGTAAACGTATTGTTCAGGAATAAGTAATCCACAAACGTAAGAGTGGACCGGCCCGAAAGATACAAGGTGCAGTTGCGGCTGTATCCTGAGACATGGTAGGCTAGATTGTCTTGAATTCGGTAAGGATGATCCCTTGCCTTGGTTCATAGATGGAATCCAATTTCCAATACGTGACATTTTGGTTTTAATTGCAGAACTAGTTTGGTGACATAGTAGCATGGGATACTATGACGTCTGTGATTGATACATTTATATTTGAAGTGATTTTGACACTATATACTTATAGTAATATCAAAATGATTTGTTTTAGACGTACCAAGCATGTTTGGCTATTATAAGGTAAAACTCTATCCTCCGGCTTATGTTTCATTGTGTGATGGGACCTGAGTCTTATAATAGCTTCATTTTTCGAAAAGCATTGCGTTGTTCATAAACTGTTTATGAACTGGTATTCTTGGGAGGAAACCCGTTTTGTGTTATACGGCGTGGTCCCTTGATTTACTTTATTTTAAAGAAAAGTTTTAATAACTGTTTTAGTTCTCACACCAATCACATGACTGACCTAGAGTTTATTATTTTAACCTAACCTCTGGGTGCCCCTATTTTCCATACGGGCAGCTAGTAGTTTTTGTTTTGTAGATTTATTTTCACAGGATCCTGGTTTACAGCCGGAGCGATATTCGGAAAGCTCTGTATCCATGTATTTCTTTCAGTTGTGTTTTGTATTTTTTTTCCGCTGCTATGTAATGTATTTTAATCTCTGATATTTTTTAATGTATAATATTTATTCATACTCTGTCATATTCTTGTACTCTGATGTAATTGTTGTAATAGCAATGAAATTTTCTTCTGTTTGTGTTCTGATTTGTCGTGTTCTCAACTCAATCTGGCCTTCTCTGTCTCTTCGGAGATCGGGGGGATTTCGGGTTGTTGTAACCCAACCCGGCAATGGGTTAAGCTCACCACCTCCACCATTTCTCTGTTGACACCTTAGGCTAGTTTGAAGTGGTTGAGGAGTTCTAATTTTTTCTTGAATGGAGGTTTCAGTTATGTTTCAAAATGGGAGTTCTTTATTTCTTCTTTGTGCTTGCTGAAGCAATGAAATGAGGCACATATATATAGAAGGAAATAGAAGGGGAGAAGAACAAGGTTACTTCAATACGTAAAGAAGCATGTGTGTATATATGCATGTAGAAAGAAATTTAAGCAAGCATGTGCATAGGTTAGGGCTGCAAAAGGAAAAGTGGGTTGGTAAGCATGTTTGGAGATAGTTTCAGAATTTTCATGTGCGTTTAGGCTGTGTATGAAAAGGCATGCATGTACATGGATTAGTATAGGGTTGCATATTTCTTTTTCTCCTTAGGCCTGCGTGTTTGTACTGAAATGAGGTAGCAAACCTTTCGAATGGAATGTGCATGTATTGGGTTGCACAGAAATGGGGTAGGGAAATCTAAATCAGCATGTGCATGTATTAAAATAAGGATACATGTTTTGTTTTGGGTAGGCTATATTTCCACATCAATGTGTGTTTGTTAATATTTTAGTTGCATATTAATTATATAGGATGCATATTATAGTTACTAAAATAGGATAAGATGTGCATGGGTTAGGGTAGAAATATGGTAGATTTATTTTTATATTTTTTATTTGATTTGGTACGACTATTTTATTCGGTTATTTAATTCTACCGATAGTTATCGTCCAACGGTCATAAATTTGTATTGTCGATACGAGCACTTATCGCAATGAAAATAGATGCACTGCTATATTTTGACGTTTCAGATCTAACGAAGCTAATTTCATTAAAATACGACTCCGTTTGCAAAACAGAGTTATTCTAAGTCCCAAATTGCTTATCGGTTCAGATTTAAATTTTGCACGCTCACAAATTAACGCTGGTTGGCTCCAAATTTGAAATCTAGCAATAACTAGCCATTATGAATTTAATAAAATTTGTTTCTTAGAAAACAGAAGTTGTTTGGAAAATTGCTATTTCTAAGGTTTAAATAATAACGATAAAATATAACTAATTCCAAAACACTTCAATTTAATAATAAATCAATATTATCTTAAGTATCCAAATAGAACATCGTATAGTTCAAAATAAACTAGTTTGGATTTTAAACTTAACATTATAAAATTTCATCGTTAATCGATGTTCGATTATATTAAAATCCTTTTATTATATTGAATAAATCGTTATGGTTTATAAGAGATTCCATAGCGACTTCCGGAAAATTTAATTTTGACATAAGTAACAATCTATAATATGAAATCTGGAATTTTCTCTTTCATTAGAAAATTATAATGAAGCAGATTTAGACGATTCTTATTTCAAAGAATACCAACTTATATTGGATTTTATATATTCAATTGAAGTTCAAAACTCAATATTACGAACTACCATGCTGCTGCGAGTTCGTTTTTAAATTAAATATAAATTTATACGTTCAAATGTCGTTTAGTTAATAAATCCTATATAAAAATCCATTAATATTTCAAATATAATATTTAAAACAAGATCAAAGGTTCATATTCTAATGACTGAAAAATAAGAGTCACTACATGGATTTTAGACCGTTTAATTCAAAAATAATCCACAATATCGACCCAAACAAATCTAAAATTTAGATAGCTATAGGGGTAAATATAAAAAAAGAAAGAAGAAAAACAATCATAGAATCTCATAGAGGAAGGGCATAATATAATAAATAAATAAATAAATAACAGTTCATGAAACTGTTAATACATTCATTTGATTATACTTTACATGAATTATCACAGTTAAACTATCAAAAAACATATCAATATATGCAGCGGAACAATACTAAAAAATGTGTCTATCAAGCTCCATCTTCATCTTCATAACGAGGTCTTCGATAACTTAAAACTCAGGCTGACCTGAGTACAAATGAAAAGATGAAAATACTTGGATCAGAACTAAAATATTATGATATCATTCAAATCGAATCCATGCAACAATATGAGTGCCACAGCGCTAGAGATGCTTACAGTAATTCACACCTCATATCCAATGTGTTTGTGAGTGTAGCAACTTAAGAGATGTTACAGAAATTTCCATCTCCTAAGGATCCGTTAAACTAGATACTATATAACAAAATACACTATTATAATAGTGTCCATGGTTAAATATACTATTGAAAATAGTATAATCAAAATTACATTTTTACCCTAACACCATTTATAATACCGTAGTCTATATAGATATCATAAAGTCCATTGTAAACTAGTGGCTATCAGAGGGCACTCCATAGGTATGGTACAAATCAAAGTCATTGGATGGTCGATTAGGATAATATAACAAGGCACACAAGGTCAATACCCAGGGTGGGAATCTACCAGTTGTGCGCCCAAACTGGTGGTAACGCGTAGCCACAACTACCGCCCACCTTGGAACAACACTCTCAAATCAACGATGTGCAACAAATCAATCAAATTCTGGAATTATGGTAATAAAGGAAAAGTGTTGCCAATGAGGGTAGAATCTCCCCCACTTAAAAT
The DNA here is from genome assembly GCA_030737875.1 of Allium sativum. Lineage (NCBI taxonomy): Eukaryota > Viridiplantae > Streptophyta > Magnoliopsida > Asparagales > Amaryllidaceae > Allium > Allium sativum. The sequence goes on from CM060926.1 coordinate 616,667,659, forward strand.
CTTTTCGTCCTCGAAAAGGAACAGAGCTGAAAGTTGTTTAACTAATCAACTCAACTCTCATTTCGGCGTTAATTCTTCAACTTTTCAATTTCTAAGAATTTTCCAATTTTTCAAAAATTTGGCTAACACCCTAAATTTTCGAAAAATTTCGCCATAACCTCCTTTGTATGAGGAGCTCCGGTAAAATCCCCTAACCGCCACACAGGCCCTCTCATCTCAAAAAGTAAAAGTAAAGGCCAAGTGGCTAGCCAATCGGCTCATAGAATCATCCAAACCCAATAAATTAGTAAACATGTACCTATTTGTCGGGCATACAATTTTATTCCTCTTCTCCAGCCTCCTTGCTATGACCTGTTCAATGTATATACATGTATATGCACGCAATTTCAATCAAATTTCAACTCAGTTCAATATTTGATTCAATTTGGCTAAATGGTTCAAAATTTTAATTATTCAAACCAATAATCAAACTACACAATCAGCAATCAATTAGTGATTATCGTTTCAAACATAAAACTTTGATACATATGCAGAAAATCATGTTTTTGATGCTAATTCACAACAATAAACCCTATCTATTTTTGGTTCTCACACCAACCAATTGGAATTATATAGATATCCCACTTTCGACATTTGAATATAAACACTGATGATGGTACGCCATCACCAGAATCAGACCCGGGCGACTAGAGTGTGATCCTACATCCATCCAGTATATTTAAGGCTTCAATACAAATGGATCAGACGTATATTAAAATCTCTATATACCTGATAGTCCAAATCGATTTAAAATAAATATTCAAATACGTATAATCAGGTTTAAATTTCAAAACAAAATTTGTTTTCATTTTTATTTTAAAAATATCACTCTTCACACTCGTTCTAGGATGCTACTGATCCTATCTCTAACGAGTTATTCTCATTGGATATTACTAATCCAATCTCTGATGAATCCTTTCGTTTGGTTCTAACGTGTCTTGTCCTCCGAGCTCTGTAAACCAAAGCTTTGACACCAAATGTAACGACCCGAAACTTCCCCATAAAGAAAGCCTGGATTGAATTGCGAACACGGCAAATCAGAACACAAACAGAAGAACATTTCGTTGTTTATTACAACAGTTCCATCAAAATACAAGAATATAACAGAGTATGAATAAATATTACACATTTGATAAACATCAGAGATTTTATAAATTACAATGCAGCGGAAAAAATAATACAAAACACAACTGAAACAGGTACACAGATACAGAGCTTTCCAAATATCCCTTCAGCTATAAACCAGGATCCTGTGAATATAAATCTGCAAAACCAAAACTACTTGCTGCCCTTGTGGAAAATAAGGGCACCCAGAGTTTAGGTTAAAACGATAAACTCTAGGTTAGTCATGTGACTGGTGTGAGAACTAAAACAGTTGTTAATTTGTTTTTAAAGTTAGGTAAATCAAGGGACCACGCCGTATAACATGGAACGGGTTTACCCCCAAGAATACCAGTGCATAAAACAAACAGCGCAATGCTAAATAAAGAACAATTAAGCTATTATAAGACTTAGGTCCCATCACACAATGCAACGCAAGCCGGAGGATAGATTTTTACCTTATAATAGCCAAATATGCTTGGTACGTGAAATTTCATCTTTTATTATTACTATAAGTTTATAGTGTCAAAACAATTTCAAATATAAATGTATCAATCGTAGACGGCATGAGTGCCTCATCCCACTATGTCTCCATACTAGGCTCTACAATCAAAACCGCAAAATGTCGTATTGGAAGTTGTATTTCCATCTGTGAACCAAGGCAAGGGATTGTCCTTACCGCTTCGAGACGCTCTAGCCCGTATCTCAGGATCAGAATGCATCGACCCTTGGAGCGACAGGGCTGGTCCACTCGGTGTGGATTAAAATACCTGAACACTACATTTCCCTGCCCTATGGGGCGTCAATCTGGTCTGTATAAAGACCATATCGTCCATCGGCTCTGTAGAGACCGATATAACCGAGGCGCCTCGCTATCCATCATCCGCATAAGTAAAACATCTGGGTATGCAAAACCCAGACACCACTCCGAGCTAGAAGGAAACACATGCCCTCCCTGAGGTCCTCTCCCGTTTTTGGTTCACACCAGGGTGCGAGGCTCGCGAATTAACGCTATGCTATATTAAAGTCGTGCTTTGATCATCAACCACAGGACTCTGCTTTTCAACAGAAGCCTTGATCATTTGCATATTAGCATGCCACACTGGCAATCCACGCCAAGCAACTGATGTCCATCAATCACACAGAATGAAGTCCAGTGTCAGACACACATCCATTTACAAGTCCGTTCTGGGTTTGAACGAAACCGGAGGCACCTTATTCCTTATCCCGTATGTCTAATACAACAGAGAGGTCCTCGCATATCCGGTCGATCTCCAAGTACGTCGTCCAATACAGGAGAGAGGTCCTCGCATATCCGGTTGATCTCCAAGTACGTCGTCCAATACAGGAGAGAGGTCCTCGCATATCTGGTCGATCTCCAAGTATGTCTGGACGATCACCACTTATTACCTCGTCTAGGGTGTACAGCCCAATCAAGAAATCAGTAATCCTCCAAATGATGTGAAGATCTCTGGCCTTCAACCAAAAAATACTAAATATTATTTGTGTAGTTGGGCGATGTGTAAAATTTTACCGTCCCAATCCATATCAGTCAAATGGGTGTACATAAAAAATCATCTGATTTGTAAATGAATATTTATTTTATTCATATATGCGTTAAAAATTATATTTTTAACGATAAAATATTTTATTCAACACATGAATGTTTTATTCAGTTCATTTACACAATAAAAATGATATTTTTATTATCCAAAATTTTTATTCAACACATGAATATTTATACAGTCCATTTCACATCACATTCAATTTTCACAATATAATACAATCAAACAAACAAGTCGTCCATGATCTGTGGACGACCGGGAGCAGTTCATATATGCAGTTATAAAATAAATAACTGTGCAGAAATTATTTAGTGAGGAGTTCTCACTGTGGGATCCAGTCCTTCAGTTTTTATCTGAATTTCTGCTCCGTTTGGTTTTGAATTTGCCTAAAATTCCAATGTGCTCCGTTTTGGACGCGGTCAGTTTTGTTGCGAGCTCTCGGCTCCACGATAGCAAAGGATCCAGTTTTGCGCGATTTGGACCTCATATGAGAGAGATATTGATTGCCAAACATTAATAACATTCACGAGATAATTAACATTAATTAAGTAAATTAATTCCATCTTAACCTTCTTCCCCGACGAACTAAACCCATTAGCTCAAATCAATTTCCGACCGCCGCCCCTGCTACAGGCCGTCGTTGGCCAATCAGGATGCACCATATTGTAGCGCCGACCACCACCTCCCTTCACCACCGCCGGCAAGAAGCTCGACGCCCCAGGACCACCAGAAACTCACTCGAAACATTGAGGGTTTGGACCCCAAATTCCCAGTCAATACTACATGATAGAGGACCAAACCAGTGGGGATTTGAAGATCACCAAAAGCACTATCATTTTCATTTTGATTTACTGGAATTTCATTGTTTGGACAGCATGAAAATTCACTTTGAAATCGCGAAATTTTCAGCTGTTATCACGAAGTGGCGGCAAGGGTTTCGGTGGAAGGGGATTTTATAAGAATTTATTTTATATTTTATTATTATTTAAATTCTTTTAGATCGAAAAATACATGTTCGTTGATACTAACTCCAAATCGAATCTAACGACTGTCGCCCCAAGCCAAATACCCCCATTCCGGACACAATAGGATATGTCCCATAAGCCAATTCCATTGTTTCGATCAGTTTTCATTTAAATTAACATTTAAATCAATATATATTCAATTTGAACACATATTTTAAATTTACCGGGGCCACATACGGACTCAAAAAATTCCAGAAAAATAAATCTGTTTATGTTTTGACGATACAGGCCTAACAAAAGTAATTTTGTCAAATTTGAAGACCATTTGAAAAATGGCCATTTTCTGGTCGATCCAAATTGACTAAAATTGACAAAACACGTTTTCTTTTGCCACACTCACATATTGATTTCAAAAATTATGAAAATTGGAATCTAGCAATAACTTAACATCCCGGATCCAACAAAATTGGTTTCGTCAAAATCGGAGGTCGTTTGCAAAATCATTATTTTTAAGGGCTATATTTCTATAGCAATTATTCTGAATTTTTAACTAGGCATAACTTTTTATTCCCTCTATGAAATTTCAATTTTTTGGATTCGTTGGAAAGATATTTTTGAACAGATTCAAATATTTCTGGTTTCGCTAAAATCCGGTTTATTTTGAATCATGTACATCCATTTGAAATTTGAAATCGAATTTTCAAACTACCGCTCCATTTCCAATTCCTTTTATAATTAAAATAAATATTTATATTCTAACTTCAATTTAAATAATTATATACGTTCTAATTCTATTGAAAATAAATTTCTAGTCGTTATTACTTAAAATAATTCATTTTAAATACTCAAAATTCGCTAAAGTTGCTAAAATAAAAACTTTATATTGGTTCTGATTTTTCGGGTTGTTATAGTAGCTAACCCCCGTCGCGGTATAACTCATGTTTTAGTCATTTTAATTATGACCCGAAGGTCGAGCGTATCCATCATCGTTCTGTTACTTCATTCCAGTAGCATTCTCCAAACCAACCTACTTCATTTGGGATTTACCACCATTTGCTTAGTAGTTAAAGTGGTTTTCAATAATGGAAGAGAGTATGACAATATCCGATCGTAGTCTCTTTAACAGCCAAACACTTACGTTTTTCCTACCGGTGGTTCTTTACATTTCAAAATTGTTCATACTTCATATAAAAATATCAAATTTTGCTTTAATACCTTTCATATTCAAAATTGAATATACTTCCATATTAAAATATCTATTTAAACAAAATTTAGAATATTGAAACAATTCCAAATTCTAAAACAATTTTAATAGTTAAAATAGTTGAATTTCTTTATATATTAAAATATTTTAAATATATCTGAAATAGTTTGAAAATAAATAGTTAACATATAAAAGTTTTTTATATATATAGTTTGAATTAGAAATAGGATGTATCAAAATAGTTGATTTCTAAATCAGTTTATTAAAATAGTTCATATACAAAAATAGGACGTATCAAAATGGTTGATTTCTAAAGTAGTTTATTAAAATAGTTAATATACGTAAGTTAAGATAAATAGTTTATAAAGTAAAATAATTATTTATAAAAATAGTTTATATAATGGGTTTAACACTACAGTTTGATTTAGAATTGTTTTTTCTGATTTTATATAAACCACAAGTGATATTCCAATTTCAAATTAATTCGATTCAATTCCAATCTTTCTGTTCGAATTAACTTCCATTTTAAATTCAATTCAATTCAAATAGTTAAATTTCCAATTTCATTTTGAATGATTTCAATTTATAACAAATCTCGAGTTTTGAGGCAAATAGGCGATCTTCCTATCTCTTGTATGTTTTCATTAGTTGTTTTAATAAAAAAGTGTTACAGATCACTTTAAAAATCGGTTGGCCTTACCAAAAGAAAAACAAATCTCGAGTTCAAAATTCAGATATTACATTTAAACGATGATAGTTTAAAGTAAATTTCAAAGGTGGATAAAACAATTCAATTTCATTTTAACTTTAGTTTATAACATCTAATAATTTCCTATAGCTTTTATATTTCAAAATCCAAAGTTCAAATTCAAAGTAAGTTAATTTATAAGCATCGTTTATATTGTCTGTAGAAAATATTTCAATATTCAAGGTTAAAACAAATTTTATTTAACCAACTGACGTCGGTATATAATTTTCTATCATATGGCTAAGTGAAAATTAAATTTAAATTTTAGTATTTCAGGAATGGATATATATCATTTCAATACAAATCAGGGGTCATAGGTATTTATCATTTCAACCTAAGTTCTTAATTCATTCTATTGATTAATCCCATGTTTATTTGATGCCTGCAACATATAAAGTAAATGGTTGGGATAATTAACACAACAACAGTCATTCATAAATAAGGTGAATAGGAGGATGACCATATGTAATAACCCGGAAAATACGAGCCAATTTAAAATTTTTAAATTGATTATTTCAAAGAAATTTGAACCATTGAAATAGAATATTTCAATAAAATGGTAAGTTAAGAATAGTAAGTCAGTTTGAAAATTTGAATTCATACTTTGACCGACTGTGCAGGGTGGAAAATATAACGGATTTTAGTGAAACCAAAAATATTTAAATCTGTTAGTCAATACCTTTCTAACGAATCTGAAAAATCGAAGTTTCATAACGGGAATCAAAAGTTATGGCCGAATGAATTTTCAGAAGAGTCGGTATATAGAATATATAGGCCTGGAAAATTGATATTTTGCATACGACCTCGGAATTCGACGAAACCACTTTTGTTGGGTCCGGGATGTCAAACTATTGCTAGGTTTCAAATTTCATAATTTTTGAAGCTAGTATGTGAGCGTGGCAAAGGAAAATGTGTTTGGTCGATTTCTGTTAAATTGGATCAACCAAAAAATGGCCATTTTTCAAACGACCTCAGAATTCAACGAAACTAGTTTTGTTAGGACCGTAGCGTCAAAACATAGCTAGATTTATTTTTCTGGAATTTTTCGAATCAGTTTGTGGCCCTGGCAAATTGAAATGTGCGTTCAGAGTTAAAAGTTAAATGTTTTATACTTTAATTTGAAAAATAACTGACTGTAACAGTCGAATTGGCCTACAAAACATATCCCATTGTGTCCGGAATGGGGGTATTTAGCTGGGGGCGACAGTCGTTGGGTTTAAAAAGGAGTTCGTTTAAGAAAACACTATTTAAAAATTTTAATATAGTCTCGGCCAATCATATTTTTTCTTTCATAAATTTTAAAATAAAAAAAATACAGAAACCCCCCCCCCCCCCGACCCCGACTTCGACGGCGGAAAGCCTTCGTCACCTTCCCAGGCGATTTCCGATCGCCACGGCTAGAATTTGCCCCTCCTCTAGTTCAACTTTCTGTAGTTCTCCCTCCCCTCTTCAAATCCATATAAGGAGCTCCGCCTGTCGTCGCCTCTCCGCCGAGATATCCGCCTCCAAAGTCCGACCCTATCGAGCGCCGCCCTGCCTTCCTGCCGCCATCGAACTGAGGGTGGTGACCATCGACGGAGAGCCCTCTCCAAGGCCGACGTGGTGGTGCAGGCCGATCGTCTCAACGATCAACGGATCTCGCGATTTTCGCTGACCTAGTTTTGGTACCTTCAGCCGAGGTAACGGCCTGTTTAATTAAATTGTTTTACGACACTTTAAAACCGTTGCAAAACTTTGAAAAATCATATCTTTTTGGTGTGTTGACGAAATTCGATGAAACAGGAAACATCGAGACCGCAAGGAAGCTCTCTACCCAATAGAAGAAGCTGCGGATTTTTCTGACATCGTATCGATTTTTAGCGCTCAGAAAACCAAGGTGAGAAATCTAAATTAACGTGAAATCGAATGGAAAATGTCGTGTATAATTTATATAAGCGAAATATAAATTACATACGTGTTGTATACCTCATGTACATGCGTAGTGTAAGCTATATGAGCGAAGTATGAATTTTTACATGCATAGAATAATTGATACATGTGTAGAAATGCAAGTGAAATATAGCAAATATATATTATATATATATATATATATATATACTCCCCTCGTCCACAAACCATGGACGATATTTATTGTGATGAATTGGTGTGAAATATTGGGTGAAAAATACGAATGGTTGAATAATTGTTTGTGGTTGATATTGTTTGGTTGTGGTTGAAAAATACCCATTGGTGACTGAAATGAATTGGAAATATTTGTGGAAATAAAAATAAACATGCCGCCTGCGTGCGAATTAGATGCATGAATCCCCATTGTCAAAAACCTCGAGGTTTTAAGGTAGAGCGAGGAGCCGTACTAGGGACGGTGCCGCTTTTAACTACCCTGCCGTTATGCTGCCGAAATTTTGAATAATCTTTGTGTGTTAGAATTATTTTCATATGTTGAAATTATTTGCATGCATAGAAATTAAAGCCATATATTGAAACTATGTCCATGTGTGGAAATATTCATGTGTTGAAAAGTGTTGTGTGAAAATAAAATTCATTTGTGAATGAATGAAGTGTTTAATCAATAAAAATCACATTTTTATATATATATGAAGTATGCAAAATATTCGCCTTATATAAATAGTTTCAACAATCAAAATTTCATCTTTCCTATATGAACAACATAAATAAAATATCCATGTGTGGAAATGCTCATTTGTTGAGAAGTGTGCGTAGTGGAAAAGTTCATGTGTTGAATAAAAAGATCGAACAATAAAAATTACATTTTTATTGAAACTATGAAGTGTTGAAACCATCCATTGGTTGAATAAATATTTTAAATGATAAAAATATCATTTTTATCATATGTGTGATATGCTAAAGATATGCGGACGTTGAAATAAATATTTGTGATAGAAATATTATTTTTAACATGCATAGGAACTAGATAAAATAGTCATGTGTTGAAATCTATTTTAGTTCGCCAAAATTATCATCTTTGAAATGTGAAGTGTTAAAAATAGCCACTTGTTCAAATAAACGTGCATGAGTTGAAATATACATTAACTAGCTAATGATATGATTTTAGCCTATGCATGCAATATTCGAATGAATGGTGTTTTTAAACCAAAGCAAATCAAATATGCAATTGAATGGAAAATGATAAATGTTAGAAATTGTATATATGTACATGCATATCTATTGAACAGGTTAAAGCAAAAGGGGCTAGAGGAGAGAAATAGAATTTTGTGCCCGACAAATAGGTAAACATTTACCGCTTTGTTTGGGTGATGATTTTATGAGCCTGTTGGCTAGCCGCTTGGCTTTTTCTTTTTCTTTTTGATATGAGACGCCCGTGTGGCTATTTGGGAATTTTCCCAGACCCTCCCGTACAAAGGAGGTTATGGCGAAATTATCCAAAAATTTAAGGCGTTAGTGAAATAATTGAAGTGGAAACGATATAGGAATTTTGAATGAGCTATATTTATATAAATATATAAATATAAATAGAATTAAAACGAAACGTGGCCGTGCAGTTCATATTTTGAAACCGTGATTTCAAATGATTAGTGCGGAAGATCCGACCATTGGATTTTCCCGAAACCTCAACCGTTGGGTTCGCCTTGGAGATATCATTCCAACGGCACCAACTTTGTGAAGATCCGACGGTTGGATTGTCTGGAATGTTTAATTCAAAATTAGTGAAAAACAGCGCCAGAAACGATTATATTTATTTATATATATAAATATAATTAAATTAAATCGAATAACGGCGCTGCAGTTCGTAAATTGAAATCGTAACTTCAAATGGTTGGTGTGGAAGATCCGACCGTCGGATTTTCCCAAAACTGAAACCGTTGGATTCGTTTTGAAATGACCTTCCTAATGATGTAAAATTTGTGAAGATCCAACGGTTAGATTTTTAGATATGTGTAAAACAAAATTAGTGGAAAGCAGCGCCAGTGCATCGACACGACCTGAAACGTCGTTTAAGTAAATATGGCCGTTTTAAATTAAATAAAAATGGCGATATATCGTTATAAAGTGGTATAGACGATATAGAGTGAAAATGAACCAATTTTGTTGTGTTTGCTTGATATGTGATGGTTGAAAGTATTTGACATGAAAATTATAACTAAATAACTGAAATGTGAATGTTGAATAGTCCAACCATGTGAATAATTGATTTGAAAATCTACATATACGTGGGTTATTTGAAAAGGCCGAGTTTATCTCATTTCAAATAATCGATCGACGTTGAGAAGTCGAAGACGACTGAAGACCGACGATCTCCACATTGGATGGATGGGCGCTACCGATGCTCGTGATTGGAGTAGCTACCATGAAGGAATTGAAGTAGTAGCCGTCCAAACATATTGTTGATTGTGCGGATATGCGAGGAATTGGTGCCTCCGGTTTCGTTCAGACCCAGAACGGACTTGTAAATGGACTGTGTGTCTGACATTGGATTTTGTTCTGTGTTGATTGATCTTTGTTAAATATATATCTGTTTGGCGGCAGAGAATTTATTCTCTTGCTTAACGCCCTTCTCTGAGACGTACGAGCTTAGAGGTTATGTATTGACAGAAATCAGTCGCATGGAGTGGATTGCCTATGTGGCACGCCTAAGTGGCATATGATCAAGGCTTCTGTTGCAAAGCAAAGTCTTGTGGTTGATGATCAAAGCATGGTCTGTGTGACGTAGCTTTGTGTATAACGTTAATTCGCGAGCCTCACACCTCGGTATGAGTCAAAAACGGGAGACGGACCGCTGGGAGTGCACGACGTTTCTTTCTAGCTATGGTGGTGTCAGTGACCTACCAGCCCTGACATTATATATACTTTTCACCTGTGTGGTTGTTGGAATGCGAGGCACCTCGATTATAGGTCTGTAAGGACCGGGAAACGTGTGTTCAGGAATTGCCAATCCTCAAAAGTAAGAGAGGACCGGCCCATCCGATTCCAAGGATCATAGTGGGGTCCTGGGACATTTGCTAGAGTGTCTCGAACGGAGAGGAGCTTGCCCCTTGCCTCGACTCATGAAGGAATCCAATTTCCAATACGAAATATGAGGACATGATTGTATTACTAGTATGGCGACATAGTGGTATGGGTCATTTATGCCGCCTATGATTGATATTTATGATTGAATTTGCTTTTGAAACATATATGCACTAGTAATAATATCAAGCACTTTTGTTTTATTCGTATGAAGCATTTTTGGCTATTATAAGGTAAAAACTCTATCCTCCGGCTTGCGTTGCATTGTGTGATGGGATCTGAGTCTTATAATGGCTTCATTTTAGAAAAAGCATTGCGTTGATTTAATCATTTACTTTATTTCATGCACTAGCACTCATTGGAGTAAACCCGTTCAGCGAAAGTGGCGTGGTCCTTTGATTTGCCTTATTATTGTTGTTAATAAGTTGAATAGATTTCTCATACCAGTCCCATGACTGACTCGTAGTTTGTTACACCTTGCAAACTCGGGTGCCCTTATTTTCACACGGGCAGCCTAGTTACAGGTTTCTGACGCACCTTTTGGCTCTTGGCGAGGCTTCACTACACCGTGCTGACTTGGATTTTCTCCGCCATTATTGTATCTATATTATGATTCCGCCACTGGCGATGTAGACTGATATTCCTTTTGTGTACCCTTTATGTATGATTCCGCCTCGGGCGATGGTGACTGATTATGTATCATTATGCACTAAGTAGTATCCTGTACTGTGCTTCTCTGATGTGATGATATCTATATGATTCCGCTGTCATATGTGTGTAAATTATTCTATTTTCTGTTTATGCTATTATCTGTGATCTGCTAATGATGATTAATGTGTTATATTCCAATGATTATCCTTAACACCGTGTCACGGGGTTTTGGGATCGTCACAGCTGGTATCAGAGCCTTGGTTAACCTTAGTTCTGGAGTCTAACACATTAAACACTTCGTCAAAATAGAATCAGTAGTATTCTAAGACGAGTTGCTCATTAGAGATAAGACTAGCAAGGTCCTAGAATGAGCTGAGCGGAATAGCAGAAACAATTAATCAGTCCATCGTTATCTTTCCGTAGGAATTTCTGCTTAACTATGCAATAGACTATCATTTCTGTTAGCTGACCTTTTTTCGTTGCTTATACAGAATTTGACAAATGGCTACCAGAGCAGCCGCCGCTAGAGGAGGCCGTGCCTGCCGAGGCCGAGGAAGGGGAGAAATCCAAGCTCAGGAAGGACCTTTGATACAACCTCCGACAGCTCAATACTTCGAGCTTGACCGTGTAGCTAAGAGATATAAGAACTTAGGAGGCAAGACCTTCTCGGGAACTGGCACCGTAATAGAGGCCCTTGCATGGCTCAAAACATGCGAGAAAATTCTTGAAGGCCTAAGGCTAGGAGACGAAGACAAAGCTGTTATGGGCGCCTGGCTTATGCAGGAACAAGCCGAATTATGGTGGGAATCTCTTACCGCCGGGAATAGAGAAGCTGGAAGAACATGGGATGGATTTAAAGAACTCTTCAAGGAGAAATATGTCCCAGAACAAGCTCTAGAAAGAATGCACGATGACTTCGCCAATCTCCAGCAAGGGGATCTTTCCGTGCAGGATTATCTGAACAAATTCACAATGTTGTCGCCCTATGCTCCAGAACTCGTTGCTACCGCGAAATCCAAAAATAAGAGGTTTATCTTTGGACTAAGACGACAATATCATGATAGAGCCATGGCCCATGTCAAGCTGGATTTCAACGAGCTAGTGGAAATGACATGCAACTATGAAGACCTTGATCAAAGGCACCTGGATCAGGATCGCGCTAGAAGCCAAGCAGGAAACAAGCGCAAGCCTACTGTAAATCAGGGCGAGTCAAGCCAAGCAGCATCTTCAAAGCCTCAGACTGGCAAGCCGCCAAGAGGAAATTGCTTTAATTGTGGTAAGCCGGGGCACTACTCAAACGTCTGCACAGCTCCGAAGAGGCAGAAAACAAACTCTCAAGGCTCGAGCCAAGGCTCTCAGAACCCTTGCTCGTGCTTCAATTGTCGCAAGACCGACCATCTAGTCAAAGACTGTCCTTTGCTGAAGAAAGCTGCTGTAGCTCATGTCTATGACGGGTCTAGCCCGCCAGCTGCTTCCGATGGAGCAGGTAAACCCGATGTTTTGGGAGGTACCCTTACAATTAAAAATATTCCTGTTTCTGTATTATTTGACACAGGTGCATCGCGTAGTTTTATTGCTAGAAACACAGTGCACAAATTAAAGTTAAAACAGCGAAAGCTCAAAGAATCGGTTGAAGTTCATAACCCGATAGGGGGTCCTGTTACTCTCAGTTCCTGTTGTAGAGTGCCAATCTCTTATTCTTCCTACAAGTTTCCCATTAATTTAATTGTTATGGATTTTCCCGAATTCTACGTTATCCTGGGGTTAGAATGGTTAACGAAATATGAAGCTGAAGTGAATTGTGCGGAAAGAATCGTTAAAATTCGAACGAAGCTTGGATATATTACGGTTCCCTGTCATGGTTCAAATCCGAATAGAGAAGAATTTTGGTCAGCATTAGAACTTATCCCCACTTCCATAGAAAAGATTCCGATTGTTAGCAACTATGCGGATGTGTTTGAAGAAGTTGAAAACTTACCTCCGCAAAGAGAAATAGAATTCCGAATCGATCTAATTCCTAATGCCAGACCCGTGGTACATCCAATTCGTAGAATGACTCCGAAAGAAAAAGAAGAATTAGGCGATCAAACTCGTCAACTGTTGTGGAAAGGTCTAATCAGACCGAGTTTTTCTAATTGGGGTGCAGCTGTCGTGTTTGTCCCGAAGTCAGACGGTACTCTTAGATTATGTGTTGATTACCGAGACCTCAACAAACAGACGCTTAAAAATAAATATCCATTACCCCGCATTGATGATTTGCTAGACCAATTGAATGGGGCGAAAGTATTCTTCCGAATGGACCTAGCTACAGGTTTTCATCAATTGAGAATAGCAGAAGAGTGCGCTCCTTTGACCGCTTTCAGAGGTCCAGACATATTTTATGAATGGTTAGTAATGCCGTTTGGCCTATGCAACGCTCCAGCATACTTTGTCGATCTAATGAATAGAGTGTTCAGGGGAGTTCTGAATAAATTTGTCCTCGTGTTCATCGATGATATTTTAATATACTCCAAATCAAAACCCGAGCATGAAAAACACTTAGAACAAGTATTGGAGATTCTAAGGAAGAACGTCTTCAAAGCCAAATTCTCTAAATGTGTCTTCTGGCAAGAAGAAGTCAAATTTCTTGGCCATGTCGTGTCCGAGAAAGGAATTTCTGTTGATCCAAGCAAGATAATAGCGATTCAAGACTGGAAACAACCCACTACTCCCACAGAAGTTAGAAGTTTTATGGGGTTGGCTAGTTATTATCGAAAGTTTGTTAAGGATTTTTCGAAGATATCCGGTCCGTTAACGAAGCTCACAAAGAAACATGAGAAGTTTAAGTGGACTTCCGACTGTGAAGAAGCTTTCCAGGAATTGAAATCGAAGCTGACCACCGCTCCAGTGTTAACTATCATAGATGGAAATCAGGATTTGACGGTTTGGACAGATGCTTCTATTAGAGGTCTTGGTGCAGTATTAATGCAGAGAGGCCAAGTAGTCGCTTATGCAAGCCGCCAATTGAAACCGCATGAAAAGAATTATGTGACTCATGATCTTGAGTTGCTAGCCATCGTTTTTGCCTTGAAAATCTGGAGGCATTACTTACTGGGCGAGAAATTTATACTGTACGCAGATCATCAATCATTGAAGTATTTATATACCCAGAAAGATCTGAATCTGAGACAGCAGCGTTGGCTAGAATTTCTTGCAGCGTATGATCTTGATATCTTGTATACGCCGGGAAAGGCTAACGTGGTATCGGATGCACTTAGTAGGAAAACCGCAATAATTGCCAATCTTATAATTACACCTGGATTGATTGATAGGATATCTGTTCTTCAGAAGAGTGACAATTTTGCGAAAGAGATGGTAAAAAGGATTCAAAGGGGCGAAGGCTCCAGTTTCCATGTGGATACAGAAGGAGTTTTGAGGCTGAATAGAAGAATATGTGTTCCCGACATTCCTGAGCTCAAAAGAGAAGTGCTAGATGAATGCCATAAATCCAAATTTTGCATCCATCCTGGGGTGAGTAAAATGTACAACGATATCAAACGCACTTTCTGGTGGAAGTCAATGAAAAGGGATATTTCTTTGTATGTTAGCAGATGCCCTACTTGTCAATTGGTCAAGAGAGACCAACAGAAGCTAGCTGGACTGTTACAACCATTGGAAATCCCAGGTTGGAAATGGGAACAGATTTCCATGGATTTCATAGATGGTTTGCCGCGAACCAAGAAAGGTAATGACAGTATTTGGGTAATCGTAGATCGCTTCACGAAGACTGCCCATTTTATACCTGTCAGGTCCAATAGAACTGCCCAAAGTCTAGCACAGATATATTTCAAAGAAATTGTTAAGCTGCATGGAATTCCCATCAGCATAGTCAGTGATAGAGATCCCCTATTTACTAGCAAGTTCTGGGAGGCTTTCCAGACAGAATTGGGGACAAAACTGAATATGAGCACCGCTTATCACCCCCAAACAGATGGCCAAACTGAGCAGGTGAATAGAATTCTAGAAGATTTATTGCGGGCTTGTATAATCGATTTTGGTGGGTCATGGGAAGATCATTTGCATTTGGCAGAATTCTCATATAACAATAGCTATCAAGCAAGTTTGAGAATGTCACCATTTGAAGCATTATATGGCAGACCCTGCAGATCTCCAGCATGTTGGGTAGAACCTGGCAACAGACTTGTACTAGGACCCGATATGATCATAGAAGCATCTGATAAAGTGGACTTCATCAAGAAGCGATTGAAAACCGCCCAAAGCCGACAGAAAAGTTATGCAGACTCTAGAAGGAGAGATTTGACATTTGCTGTTGGTGATCATGTTTATTTAAAGGTTTCTCCGATGAGAGGAGTAATCAGATTTGGCAAGACTGGGAAGTTGGCACTGAGATTTATTGGTCCCTTTCCTATACTTGAGCGAATTGGAACTCTTGCTTATAGGGTTCAATTGCCAGATTGGTTGCCTGGAGTGCACAATGTATTTCACGTATCTCAACTTAGGAGACATGTGCATGATCCAGATCTTGTTGTAGAAGAAGCAGCGCAACGGGATGTGGAGATAACTCCAGAATTAGCACTCAGAAGAGAGCCATTAAAAATTGTTGGCAAAGAAACTAGAGAACTCAGAAGCAAAAAGGTTCATTTAGTTAAAGTGCAGTGGAGCAGTGATCCTAGAGACTGTACTTGGGAAACTAAGGAAAGCATTAAGCAAGCTTACCCCAAATGCAGAGTGGATATCTCTGACTAACTCCGGTGCAAGGTACCTTTGCCATACTTTGCATTTACATTTTATTTCCTACTTTACTGTTGTTTCCTTTTCGAGGACGAAAAGTTTTAAGTAGGGGAGATTGTAATAACCCGGAAAATACGAGCCAATTTAAAATTTTTAAATTGATTATTTCAAAGCAATTTGAACCATTGAAATAGAATATTTCAATAAAATGGTAAGTTAAGAATAGTAAGTCAGTTTGAAAATTTGAATTCATACTTTGACCGACTGTGCAGGGTGGATAATATAACGGATTTTAGTGAAACCAAAAATATTTAAATCTGTTAGTCAATACCTTTCTAACGAATCTGAAAAATCGAAGTTTCATAACGGGAATCAAAAGTTATGGCCGAATGAATTTTCAGAAGAGTCGGTATATAGAATATATAGGCCTGGAAAATTGATATTTTGCATACGACCTCGGAATTCGACGAAACCACTTTTGTTGGGTCCGGGATGTCAAACTATTGCTAGGTTTCAAATTTCATAATTTTTGAAGCTAGTATGTGAGCGTGGCAAAAGAAAATGTGTTTGGTCGATTTTTGTTAAATTGGATCGACCAGAAAATGGCCATTTTTCAAACGACCTCAGAATTCAACGAAACTAGTTTTGTTGGGACCGTAGCGTCAAAACATAGCTAGATTTATTTTTCTGGAATTTTTCGAATCAGTTTGTGGCCCTGGCAAATTGAAATGTGCGTTCAGAGTTAAAAGTTAAATGTTTTATACTTTAATTTGAAAAATAACTGACTGTAACAGTCGAATTGGCCTACGAAACATATCCCATTGTGTCCGGAATGGGGGTATTTAGCTAGGGGTGACAGTCGTTGGGTTTAAAAAGGAGTTCGTTTAAGAAAACACTATTTAAAAATTTTAATATAGTCTCGGCCAATCATATTTTTTCTTTCATAAATTTTAAAATAAAAAAAATACAGAAACCCCCCCCCCCCCCCGACCCCGACTTCGACGGCGGAAAGCCTTCGTCACCTTCCCAGGCGATTTCCGATCGCCACGGCCAGAATTAGCCCCTCCTCCAGTTCAACTTTCTGTAGTTCTCCCTCCCCTCTTCAAATCCATATAAGGAGCTCCCCCTGTCGTCGCCTCTCCGCCGAGATATCCGCCTCCAAAGTCCGACCCTATCGATCGCCGCCCTGCCTTCCTGCCGCCATCGAACCGAGGGTGGTGACCATCGACGGAGAGCCCTCTCCAAGGCCGACGTGGTGGTGCAGGCCGATCGTCTCAACGATCAACGGATCTCGCGATTTTCGCTGACCTAGTTTTGGTACCTTCAGCCGAGGTAACGGCCTGTTTAATTAAATTGTTTTACGACACTTTAAAACCGTTGCAAAACTTTGAAAAATCATATCTTTTTGGTGTGTTGACGAAATTCGATGAAACAGGAAACATCGAGACCGCAAGGAAGCTCTCTACCCAATAGAAGAAGCTGCGGATTTTTCTGACATCGTATCGATTTTTAGCGCTCAGAAAACCAAGGTGAGAAATCTAAATTAACGTGAAATCGAATGGAAAATGTCGTGTATAATTTATATAAGCGAAATATAAATTACATACGTGTTGTATACCTCATGTACATGCGTAGTGTAAGCTATATGAGCGAAGTATGAATTTTTACATGCATAGAATAATTGATACATGTGTAGAAATGCAAGTGAAATATAGCAAATATTATATATATATATATATATATATACTCCCCTCGTCCACAAACCATGGACGATATTTATTGTGATGAATTGGTGTGAAATATTGGGTGAAAAATACGAATGGTTGAATAATTGTTTGTGGTTGATATTGTTTGGTTGTGGTTGAAAAATACCCATTGGTGATTGAAATGAATTGGAAATATTTGTGGAAATAAAAATAAACATGCCGCCTGCGTGCGAATTAGATGCATGAATCCCCATTGTCAAAAACCGCGAGGTTTTAAGGTAGAGCGAGGAGCCGTACTAGGGACGGTGCCGGTTTTAACTACCCTGCCGTTATGCTGCCGAAATTTTGAATAATCTTTGTGTGTTAGAATTATTTTCATATGTTGAAATTATTTGCATGCATAGAAATTAAAGCCATATATTGAAACTATGTCCATGTGTGGAAATATTCATGTGTTGAAAAGTGTTGTGTGAAAATAAAATTCATTTGTGAATGAATGAAGTGTTTAATCAATAAAAATCACATTTTTATATATATATGAAGTATGCAAAATATTCGCCTTATATAAATAGTTTCAACAATCAAAATTTCATCTTTCCAACATGAACAACATAAATAAAATATCCATGTGTGGAAATGCTCATTTGTTGAGAAGTGTGCGTAGTGGAAAAGTTCATGTGTTGAATAAAAAGATCGAACAATAAAAATTACATTTTTATTGAAACTATGAAGTGTTGAAACCATCCATTGGTTGAATAAATATTTTAAATGATAAAAATATCATTTTTATCATATGTGTGATATGCTAAAGATATGCGGACGTTGAAATAAATATTTGTGATAGAAATATTATTTTTAACATGCATAGGAACTAGATAAAATAGTCATGTGTTGAAATCTATTTTAGTTCGCCAAAATTATCATCTTTGAAATGTGAAGTGTTAAAAATAGCCACTTGTTCAAATAAACATGCATGAGTTGAAATATACATTAACTAGCTAATGATATGATTTTAGCCTATGCATGCAATATTCGAACGAATGGTGTTTTTAAACCAAAGCAAATCAAATATGCAATTGAATGGAAAATGATAAATGTTAGAAATTGTATATATGTACATGCATATCTATTGAACAGGTTAAAGCAAAAGGGGCTAGAGGAGAGAAATAGAATTTTGTGCCCGACAAATAGGTACACATTTACCGCTTTGTTTGGGTGATGATTTTATGAGCCTGTTGGCTAGCCGCTTGGCTTTTTCTTTTTCTTTTTGATAAGAGACGCCCGTGTGGCTATTTGGGAATTTTCCCAGACCCTCCCGTACAAAGGAGGTTATGGCGAAATTTTCCAAAAATTTAAGGCGTTAGTGAAATAATTGAAGTGGAAACGATATAGGAATTTTGAATGAGCTATATTTATATAAGTATATAAATATAAATAGAATTAAAACGAAACGTGGCCGTGCAGTTCATATTTTGAAATCGTGATTTCAAATGATTAGTGCGGAAGATCCGACCATTGGATTTTCCCGAAACCTCAACCGTTGGGTTCGCCTTGGAGATATCTTTCCAACGGTACCAACTTTGTGAAGATCCGACGGTTGGATTGTCTGGAATGTTTAATTCAAAATTAGTGAAAAACAGCGCCAGAAACGATTATATTTATTTATATATATAAATATAATTAAATTAAATCGAATAACGGCGCTGCAGTTCGTAAATTGAAATCGTAACTTCAAATGGTTGGTGTGGAAGATCCGACCGTCGGATTTTCCCAAAACTGAAACCGTTGGATTCGTTTTGAAATGACCTTCCTAATGACGTAAAATTTGTGAAGATCCAACGGTTAGATTTTTAGATATGTGTAAAACAAAATTAGTGGAAAGCAGCGCCAGTGCATCGACACAACCTGAAACGTCGTTTAAGTAAATATGGCCGTTTTAAATTAAATAAAAATGGCGATATATCGTTATAAAGTGGTATAGACGATATAGAGTGAAAATGAACCAATTTTGTTGTGTTTGCTTGATATGTGATGGTTGAATGTATTTGACATGAAAATTATAACTAAATAACTGAAATGTGAATGTTGAATAGTCCAATCATGTAAATAATTGATTTGAAAATCTACATATACGTGGGTTATTTGAAAAGGCCGAGTTTATCTCATTTCAAATAATCGATCGACGTTGAGAAGTCGAAGAGTCGAAGACGACTGAAGACCGACGATCTCCACATTGGATGGATGGGCGCTACCGATGCTCGTGATTGGAGTAGCTACCATGAAGGAATTGAAGTAGTAGCCGTCCAAACATATTGTTGATTGTGCGGATATGCGAGGAATTGGTGCCTCCGGTTTCGTTCAGACCTAGAACGGACTTATAAATGGACTGTGTGTCTGACATTGGATTTTGTTCTGTGTTGATTGATCTTTGTTAAATATATATCTGTTTGGCGGCAGAGAATTTATTCTCTTGCTTAACGCCCTTCTCTGAGACGTACGAGCTCAGAGGTTATGTATTGACAGAAATCAGTCGCATGGAGTGGATTGCCTGTGTGGCACGCCTAAGTGGCATATGATCAAGGCTTCTGTTGCAAAGCAAAGTCTTGTGGTTGATAATCAAAGCATGGTCTGTGTGACATAGCTTTGTGTATAACGTGAATTCGCGAGCCTCACACCTCGGTATGAGTAAAAAACGGGAGACGGACCGCTGGGAGTGCACGACGTTTCTTTCTAGCTATGGTGGTGTCAGTGACCTACCAGCCCTGACATTATATATACTTTTCACCTGTGTGGTTGTTGGAATGCGAGGCGCCTCGATTATAGGTCTGTAAGGACCGGGAAACGTGTGTTCAGGAATTGCCAATCCTCAAAAGTAAGAGAGGACCGGCCTAGCCGATTCCAAGGATCATAGTGGGGTCCTGGGACATTTTCTAGAGTGTCTCGAACGGAGAGGAGCTTGCCCCTTGCCTCGACTCATGAAGGAATCCAATTTCCAATACGAAATATGCGGACGTGATTGTATTACTAGTATGGCGACATAGTGGTATGGGTCATTTATGCCGCCTATAATTGATATTTATGACTGAATTTGCTTTTGAAACATATATGCACTAGTAATAATATCAAGCACTTTTGTTTTATTCGTATGAAGCATTTTTGGCTATTATAAGGTAAAAACTCTATCCTCCGGCTTGCGTTGCATTGTGTGATGGGATCTGAGTCTTATAATGGCTTCATTTTAGAAAAAGCATTGCGTTGATTTAATCATTTACTTTATTTCATGCACTAGCACTCATTGGAGTAAACCCGTTCCGCGAAAGTGGCGTGGTCCTTTGATTTGCCTTATTATTGTTGTTAATAAGTTGAATAGATTTCTCATACCAGTCCCATGACTGACTCGTAGTTTGTTTCACCTTGCAAACTCGGGTGCCCTTATTTTCACACGGGCAGCCTAGTTACAGGTTTCTGACGCACCTTTTGGCTCATGGCGAGGCTTCACTACACCGTGCTGACTTGGATTTTCTCCGCCATTATTATATCTATATTATGATTCCGCCACTGGCGATGTAGACTGATATTCCTTTTGTGTACCCTTTATATATGATTCCGCCTCGGGCGATGGTGACTGATTATGTATCATTATGCACTAAGTAGTATCCTGTACTGTGCTTCTCTGATGTGATGATATCTATATGATTCCGCTGTCATATGTGTGTAAATTATTCTATTTTCTGTTTATGCTATTATCTGTGATCTGCTAATGATGATTAATGTGTTATATTCCAATGATTATCCTTAACACCGTGTCACGGGGTTTTGGGATCGTCACACCATACAATTAAACATTGATAATTAACAGGTGTAAATAACAATGAAATTTCAAATTAACCAAACTCTACAATTTAAACTAAAAGTTAAAATAAAATATATTATTAGTGCAAATCAACAAAAATATGCAATTTAACTTCCAAACAACAACTAATACAATCATATCATAACATGATTTTAATTAACTAACAATCAAATATCTTAGTTAAGTGTGAGTGGGTTTAATCACCCACCTTTGATTTCGAACGCTTATAAAATCCAAATATAGACCTAAAATTTAACAATCTCAGAAATCCTCCAAAATAGCTCCACGATGTCCGGTATTTCGACACAAACCCAACTGATCAAACTGTGCATCAATCTGAGTTCATATGTGAAAGTTACACGTGTTTTGTCATTCGAATTTCAAAAAATATATATAATAATTAAACAATTCTCATCAATACCTAAATGCCACATCATCATCTCTTCCCTCCCACTCCTTATGTTATAGTCGGTGTAACAACCCAGAAAATAAGAACCAATTTAAAAAAATTATTTTGACAATTTTAATGAATTTTGAATATTAAAAATGATTTATTTTAAATAATAACGACGAGAAATTTATTTTGAATAGAATTACAACGTGTATATTTATTTGAATCGAAGTTAGAATATAAATACTTATTTTAATTATAAAAGGGAATTGGAAATGGCGCGTTAGTTTGAAAATTCGATTTCAAATTTCAAATGAATGTACAGGATTCAAAATAAACCGGATTTTAGTGAAACCAAAAATATTAGAATCTATTTGAAAATATCCTTCAAACAAATCCAAAAAACTTAAATTTCATAGCGGAAATAAAAAGTTATGTCCAGTTGAAAATTCAAAATAGTCGCTATGGAATTTTAGCCCTTAAAAATGGAAATTTTGCGAACGACCTCCATTTTCGACGAAACCACTTTTATTGGATCCGGGATGTCAAATTATTGCTTGATTACAATTTCCATAATTTTTTAAAGCAATATGTGAGCGTGGCGAAGTAAAATATGTTTTAACAGTTTCAATCAATTTGGATCGACCAGAAAATGGCCATTTTTCAAACGGTCTGCAAATTTGATGAAATCAGTTTTGTTGGGATCATATCATCAAAACATAGCTAGATTTATTTTGTTGGAATTTTTAGAATCAGTATGTGGCCCGGTAAATTTAAATGTACGTTTAAATTGAATATATACTGATTTATATTTTAATTTAAAAGAAAACTGATCGTAATAACCGAATTGGGTTATGATACATATCCCATCGTGTTCGGAATGGGGGTATTGAGCTAGAGGCGACAGTCGTTGGGCTCGATTTGGGGTTCGAATCAAAAAGGGACTTTTTGTTTGGAATTAAATAATAAAATAAATTGGGCCCAAGCCCTTTTCCTTTTCCCTACCCGGTCAACACCCTCTCCCCCATTCATCGAGTAAACAGAAAAAAAAAGAAAAAAAACGGGACGATAGAATCTCGTCGTCCCCCTCCGATTGGCCATGCCACCCGCCGCCCTGGCCGCGCGCCCCAACCACCACCAAACGTCGCCCCCGCCCCTACAGCTCCGGCGCAACCCCTGAGGCTCCTCCCTCGTCTTCTCCTTCCTCTAAACCCACTCCTCCGCCCACAAACAACCCCAAACCCGAGAAGAACCCACCGCCACCACGCTTGAGGGCCTACCGCCGACGCCGGACTGCCGTCACCACCTCCGGACCCTGGCGTGCTCCATCCACAAACCATGTAAACCTGTTTTGATTTCATTTGTTTATTTATGTTCTAGAAATTGGTTATAAAAATTTAAAATCAGTTTTATATATGTATAAAAATTAAAAATCAGTTTTTTTTTGAAAAGCCAAATAAAAATTCAATTTTTATTATAAGGATAGCAAACAAAGATTTAATTTTTATATATATGAGAAGCGATATAAAAATATCATTTTTATGTATATGAATAGCGAATAAAAATCAGATTTTTATTTATATTAAAGCAAGATAAAAATATGATCTTTGCTTGGAAAAAGAAATGATTTTTATTAGTAAAGATATGATCTTTCATTAGAGAAAGATTAGATTTTTCATAAGAGAAAAATATGATTTTTATTGTTTGAATAGCGACTAAAAATGTGATTTTTATTTGTATGAATAGCGGGATAAAAGTTATGATGTTTATATATGAATAGCGATGAAAAGATAAGATTTTCTTTTAAAAAAAGAGAAAAGATATGATTTTTCATAATGTGAAAATATGATTTTGTTATATGTACTGGCGAAATAAAA
This sequence comes from Allium sativum, assembly GCA_030737875.1. NCBI lineage: Eukaryota > Viridiplantae > Streptophyta > Magnoliopsida > Asparagales > Amaryllidaceae > Allium > Allium sativum. The sequence goes on from CM060926.1 coordinate 616,691,476, forward strand.
ATACGATTTTTATATAAATAGATTTGAAATAAAAATATAATTTTTATCGTATGCATAGAGAATATAAAGTTTTGATCTTTATAATGAGGTAGCGATGTTAAAAATATGATTTTTAACATATACCGTGTGGAACAGATCTCGTTGGAAACACAACGAAAATTTTCTACATATGAAGAGTCGCGGCGTTTGGTTTAGCTCCTAGGTGAGAACTCTTCACAATAATTTTCTTATATAGTTATTTTGTAACAACCCAACTTTCGAACACGTCGGAAGTCGTGTCATTAATGAGAATAAGAATAGATAGAAGAGTAAATCACAGAACATCAATCTCACAGCGGAATTTTTCACAAAAGATAATACTTTAAAATATTACACAGCGGAACATATTACATTAGAGCATACTGAACTAGCGATACAAGCCGTTCATAGTACATCTTTCATTATACATATTATAGATGTCCAAACTGACAGACTTAATTATACAATAGATAGGTGGACCAGCACACCACAAAGTCTTCATTCAAGCTTTTCAAGTGTTATCCAATCCTGATTCACTTGTCTATTCATAACAAGTGTTATGAATACCCAAGAGTTTAAGGGAAACACAGAAAAATAAACTCCGGGACAGTTAGGGGACTGGTATGAGTAAACAGTTTAAAACAAATAAAAATATCTCATAAGACCATGCCGTAAATACGGAATGGGTTTTTAACTTATGAGATCAAAACACTTTGTATATTTGAAAACAGATATTATCATAGTGTCCATGTGTTTCACAAATAATTTAGAATCTAGACGAATGCTTGCATCTCACATTCTCCTATATAGTATACAAATAAAAACCGCTTGGCGCTTATGGAAATTGGATTTCCAACTATGACAAGGTATGGGACCACCTTCCGATGATGTATCACTAGAGGCGAAAACAACTGGGTTCAACAAGAACGTCTTGCAACCCGGCCCACACATGACCGACCACTCATTTCTCTTGAGTGTATCGAATGTATATCACCAACGGTTGGGAGCTACCCACCGTCTTCCCGAAAAGGGGCAGCACTGAAATAGATTAAAGAAGCAAATAAGATTTTCTCTAGATAGGTGATTATACACCCTAATGGGAGCGACCCACATAGCCATGCTGCTTGCCCGATTTTTGTCATTTCCTGGGTGTGAGGCTTGAGGTTAGACTTACCTTTTCATCATTACTGTTTAATTTCTTTGAATGCTACATCGTCAAATCCATCAGAGATCACTAATTGATTTCCACAAAAATACTCTGGTTGTCAGGCTAAAGAAGTTCCCCTTCTGTGCCAGCAACTGGTACGTTCGAAGAAAACAACATTCGTGATTCTTTTGGAAATACTCTGTCAGACATTCGCCCATACAAGTTGTCCTGGGACTGGACAAATAGAAGGCACTATTCAAAAATAGTCCTTGTATCTCGCCGTCTTCAATTTAGAAATCTCTGACGTACAGCGTATAATCAAATCAAAGTGGAATGTTAATTCCGGCCTCTTTGAAATAATTAACGAACATTTTTCTTTTTAAATTAGAAATCTTACAAGGTTATAATCTAATATGCATATATAATCACAGTCAAACTAAACAGTATAAGATCATCTGGTCTCTATCTGGTTATTTGATCATCTTTTCAAAACGGCCAATTTTAGTGTGTGCATCGCACACGGTTTTTCTTTCCGTTTTATTCGTCACCTTAAAAATGAATACTTACTTTAAATTTCCTTTAGAAAAATATTCTCATCATTATTACTTAATCTGATCACTCATGAATGACTTAAATTATGATTTAATCATTTATTTTACAACTTTTACACTTGGTTTTTTTCCTCGTCAAATTTTCCCTTTGATCCTCATTCTTGATTTACTTCTTCATCTTTCTATACTGATAAAGTTCCTTCTTTTTGTTTATATATCAATCTACACACGATTAAAACATTATTCACAGTTCTTGTTTTACAAAGTACAGAACTGTTCATGATTGGTTTCTTATATCAGGGATTTTAGATTTCAGTTTAAAACTGACAAATTCTAGCGTATGTGTTACATACGGTTTTTCTTTACCTTTTTTTGTTTTAAAAATTTTAAATATCTCATTAGAAGATAGATTCTAATTTAAATTATAAAATAAATTTATAATTTAATATAATTTCAGCTTTTGTGCTGACTGCTGTCAAAACCATATCTGATTTTTTATACATGATCGACTTCTTTTATTGATTTTTGAATATTAGAAAATCATTTCTCATTATAAATTAAATTTATAATTTAATTTAAAGTACAACTTTTGTGTTTTTAATTTCAGTTTTTGATGAAAACTGTATTTTTGATCCTGATTCACTTTCTTTAATCAATTGTCTCCCTACTGCTTTTCTGTTGCGGTTATACGCTACGTTTTTCCTTCTCTGCTTTGTTCGATTTCTTTCCACTTCTCTTTCCCTTTTTAATTCTCTTGTATATTTTTATTTATTTCTCATTTACTCTATTTATTTAAAATAACTTGGTTACATTCTGACGATGTTCAACTTCATTTACAACGATCCATACCTGATCCTCTGTTCCTTCAGATTTCATTTTCCATATCAACAGTTCTTTCTTTTTATTCCCTTTTTGAATAATTTCTTTTATTATTACATTAGGATAGATATATCATATATATCCTAAATAGTAAATTTTACCTTTAAGAAAATCTTTTATTTTCTAAAGTTCCTATTCTCTTCCTAGAATTATTTTCTATGCTTTTATTTTCCTTTACTTTCTTTATTTCTATTCTCTTTTCTCTTCACTATTTCTTGTTTATTTTTATTTTATTTTCTATTTTATTTAAAGTTTTTTTTATTTACACAAACACGACCCGGTATACTTAAGCCTATTTTCTCTTTTGCAAAGTACCAAATTTTTTTTCCCTCTTCTTCTACCAGGTGGTCGAGGTTTATAGTAAAACAAATGTTGATCATGTATCATCAAATACATAGCAACACCATGATCAGATTTTCCCGATCCTTCTCTTTCCTTCATACTGTTCCTTCTTCTCCTCCCGGATTCTTCTTTGCTTTACTTTTTCTTTGTTTATTTTTGTTTCCTTTTTTTTGCGAAATGATTAAAACTTAAGGGTCAAACGTGATTCTGGCACATGAAATTCACAACAAAAACAAGGATTCAATCGGTCTGATCCTCTTCTTTTCCCCTCTCCGTTCTTTCTTCTTCTTGTCCAATCCTTGTGTGCCATTTCCAGTGCACAGCGTGTACCCTGTACACGTGCACAACCCGACGAGCCACTTTCAAAACTTCGTGATCATCTACACGCATCGCTCACCACCTTCTTACTCCATAGCTCAACTCCGATCTGGCTATCCCGTCCCCTACAGTGTTTTCACTGTTCAACCCATCCTCATCCAAAAAGCTTGATCTAGGAAAGTACCAACCGCCTCCTCTTCCTACCAGTGATCAGCTCCGGACTCCACCAGTACACAGCCGACACCTGGGCCCATCATCTCCCCAAACACCACGTCGCTCGATCCACCAGAGGTGGTGCAGTTCTGCCCTAATTCCGTGGTAACTAAGAGATACCTAAAAACCTAAATACACCTCATTCACACAAATTAATTTATGGAAAAATCATTGAGTATTTTTCCCTTGATTCTCGCTCCCTCACGCTTCTCCGGACCCCATGGCATTGGATTCGATCACCCAGATCGTCGGTGGTTGCCCCAAAACAAATTTCCTTTCATCCCATGATATCCCATCATCCACAACCTTAAAAATCCTAATAACTACACTAAAATTCATGATTTCCTTCCTTGATCGTATTCATATGCCTGAATCATGATTCGGTGATGGTTGAAATTTTGAGTTGACAGAGAGTATACTGTGTTCTTCCTTTTTCTAGTAAAATGTTTTTTTAAACTCGTTCACTCTTTTTCCTTGCTTTGAAATGGTTTTGTTGGTGACACAGTGATGTAACCTAACCCGAAATTCTATGGAAATTATCTACCTTAAGTTTACTGACTTGAAATCATAAATTTGTTTTATTTTAAACAGCAGGTTTTTGTTAACCTATTAGTGCAAGTTCATAAACCAAATGTCAATAAATACAACTAAAGTAACCTACCCCTAGTTCTTTGACCAAGACAGGAAATTAATTCAACCAAGGATGCATTCAATCCAACAAGGCAAACCATAACATATAAAAAGAACAGTTCAAAACAGGGAAAAATGCAGGATACAAATCAGAAAATTTAAAATAGTTTACTCACCTAAAATTGCTGGAACCCTTTAGCTTTTCTTCTACTGATCTAACTCAATTGTCCTTGTGTTTGTGTGAGTGAGATGAGTGTGCTTGTGGTCTTTATATAGTGGTGAAAATTCATAAAATAATGGTGCAAAGAAAAATCAGTTTTCAGATTTGTATTTGACAATTGAAAGACAACTCAAAGGCAAATCTTACCAAATCAAACAGCCCTCCTCCTTTCACATGGCTTACCTCAGCCCTTATCACCCCCTAAAATCCCCTAGGCAACCACCAATTTCCTCCTATTGGTTCTTATGAATTGTCATAAATAAAAGCTTATGATCTTTCCCAAATCTTCCTCTTGGATTTAACAAATTACAATATCATTTATGTACCATTTAAAATTATTTTGCCTTGGGTTTTTAAAACCAAAATCTCCCATGATATTTTTGATTTAACAACAAAATATAAAATTCATTTACTTGCCTTCCATGGTTAGCAAAAATTTGAAAGTTTTGTACTACAAAAATCTATATCATGTGATGAAAATCTATAAGGAAAATACTTAGAAAATCTAAGGTGTTGAACTCAACTAGTGCAGGAAAGATGGTAGTATCTATGCAAGATTGTGAAAATCTATATGCACATAGTTTATGCCAAAGTGATCATGTTCTTGAAAATGCAAAAGAGAGTAACCTTCTTCAGAAATTTCATGGAAAAAGGAAAGTGATTTAAAAAGTGAAAATACATGACATAAGAATGATTTGCCATGTGAACCAATATTTCTTTAGATTCTCTATGCTAGTGTAGGTGTTATGTTCATGTGTAGGTGTTATGTTCATGTATGTACATTTATATAAGTAAAAACACGCTTGCAAAATGAAATAATACTTCCATGTTTGAGATGATATAAATGAGAATTTAAACTTGTTTTAATACTTGCTTTTGAACAACAAAAAGGTTTGGCATATTTTAATTCAAGTTTGAAAAGTTTTCACATCAATATTTACAAAAACCAAATTCTTAAATCCCTTGAAAAATGAACTAGCATGTAAAATAAAAATAGCATCACAAATACATGCTATGTAAAAATGTTGTTCTCATACATGTGTAAATAAAATTAAACAAATGCTATTAAACACATGCTATCAAACACAAATGTCTAAAAATGGGTTTTTAGTAAATGATGTAATATGTGCATCTATAAATGCTGTTATACACAAATTAACATGTTTTCAAATTTTCAAAGTCTGGATTTAAAATTGTATTTGAAAATACGTTCTTACGATCAATTCATCTGTGTCACTGATCAGTGTAAATACCCGGGTCATTACATTCTACCCCCTTATAAAAATTTCGTCCTCAAAATTTGTAAATAGTAGATTAGAGTTATCGACTTATATATAAATAATTAACACACATCAGCAATTTCCTATTCATAACCAAAAATATCTGCCCAAATTCCTCTTCTAATTCATCAGTCAATTTACTTAACTCCATTAAGTATTTCCCAAAATCTTCATTCACTTAACAAATTATCTCCATTTCGGGACTCACAAATATGATTTGATTTCACAAATCGACTAATTCACTTTCCCTGAGTCTATATCTCAATAAATACTTGAGTCTAGCCTTAATTTCGGCAAATCAAAATTTTAAATCAAATTTAAAATTCTAACTCGATTTCCTGGTATCAATATGATTGGATATCATTCAACTATATTTAATTTATCTTAAGGCTGACCCTGGTTAATTAACTCATGCCGTACTGGTACAACTTCCCCCATAGTCTCTCCTTGATCTTGGGATCAAGTATTATGACCAGTAGTAGTGGAAGTTCCACTAGCTCGACCTCTTCGTCCTCGGTTACTCATTTTAATTACCTGAATATAACAGGTCGTCATTCCAGGCTTGATGGGATATAACTAACTTAGGTATACAATCCAAGTTGATTAAATTTATTTTAAATTTTCAAAAATACGCTCTCTCACACTCACCCGAAGCCTAGGTAATCAGTAACATAAGCTCTGATACCAACTGTAACGACCTAACTTGCAAACACGTCGGAAGTCGTGTCATTAATGAGAATAAAATAAATAGAAGATAAAATCTCAAAATATCAGAATCTCACAACGGAATTTTTCACAAAAGATAATACTTTAAAATATTACACAGCGGAACATATTACATCAGAGCATATTGAACTAGTGATACAAGCCATTCATAGTACATCATTCATTAAACATATCACAGATGTCCAAACTGACAGACTTAATTATACAATAGATAGGTGGACCAGCACATCGCAAAGTCTTCATTCCAGCTTTTCAAGTGTTATCCAATCCTGGTTCACTTGTCTATTCATAACAAGTGTTATGAATACCCAAGAGTTTAAGGGAAACACAGAAAAATAAACTCCAGGTCAGTCAGGGGTCCGGTATGAGTAAACAGTTCAAAACAAATAAAAATATCTCATAAGACCACGCCGTAAATACAGAATGGGTTTTTACCTTATGAGATCAAAACACTTTGTATATTTGAAAACAGATATTATCATAGTGTCCAGGTGTTCACAAATAATTTAGAATCTAGAAGAATGCTTGCATCTCACATTCTCCTATATAATATACAAATAAAAACCGCTTGGCGCTTATGGAAATTGGATTTCCAACTATGACAAGGTATGGGACCACCTTCCGATGATGTATCTCTAGAGGCGAATACAACTGGGTTCAACAAGAACGTCTTGCAACCCGGCCCACACATGACCGACCACTCATTTCTCTTGAGTGTATCGAATGTATATCACCAACGGTTGGGAGCTACCCACCGTCTTCCCGAAAAGGGACAACATTGAAATAGATTAAAGAAGCAAATAAGATTTTCTCTAGATAGGTGATTATACACCCTAATGGGAGCGACCCACATAGCCATGCTGCCTGCCCGATTTTTGTCATTTCCTGGGTGCGAGGCTTGAGCCTAGACTTACCTTTTCATCATTACTGTTTAATTTCTTTGAATGCCACATCGTCAAATCCATCAGAGATAACTAATTGATTTCCACAAAAATACTCTGGTTGTCAGGCTAAAGAAGTTTCCCTTCTGTGCCAGCAACTGGTACGTTTGAAGAAAACAACGTTCGTGATTCTTTTGGAAATACTCTGTCAGACCTTTGTCCATACAATTTGTCCTGGGGCTGGACAAATCGAAGCCACTATTCAAAAATAGTCCTTGTATCTCGCCGTCTTCAATTTAGATATCTCTGACGTACGGCGTATAATCAAATCAAAGTGGAATGTTAATTCCGGCCTCTTTGAAATGATTAACGAGCATTTTTCTTTTTAAATTATAAATTTAACAATGTTATAATCTAATCTGCATATATAATCACAGTCAAACTAAACAGTATAAGATCATCTGGTCTCTATCTGGTTATTTTGATCATCTTTTCAAAATGGCCAATTTTAGTGTGTGCGTCGCACACGGTTTTTCTTTCCGTTTTATTCGTCACCTTAAAATGAATACTTACTTTAAATTTCCTTTAGAAAAATATTTCTCATCATTATTACTTAATCTGATCACTCATAAATGACTTAAATTATGATTTAATCATTTATTTTACAACTTTTACACTTGGTTTTTTTCCTCGTCAAATTTTCCCTTTGATCCTCATTCTTGATTTATATCTTCTTCTTTCTATTCTGATAAAGTTCCTTCTTTTTATTTATTTATCAGTCTACACACGATTAAAACATTATTCACAGTTCTTGTTTTACAAAGTACAGAACTGTTCATGATCGGTTTCTTATATCAGGGATTTTAGATTTCAGTTTAAAACTGACAAATTCTAGCGTATGTGTTACATACGGTTTTTCTTTACCTTGTTTTGTTTTAAAATTTTAAATATATCATTAGAAGATAGATTCTAATTTAAATTATAAAATAAATTTGTAATTTAATATAATTTCAGCTTTTGTGCTGACTTCTATTAAAACCATATCTGATTTTTTACACTCGATCGACTTCTTTTGTTGATTTTTGAATATTAGAAAATCATTTCTCATTATAAATTAAATTTATAATTTAATTTAAAGTACAACTTCTCTGTTTTTAATTTCAGTTTTTGACGAAAACTGTATTTTTGATCCTGATTCACTTTCTTTAATCAATTGTCTCCCTACTGCTTTTCTGTTGCGGTTATACGCTACTTTTTTCCTTCTTTGCTTTGTTCGGTTTCTTTCCACTTCTCTTTCCCTTTTTAATTCTCTTGTATATTTTTATTTATTTCTCATTTACTCTATTTATTTAAAATAACTTGGTTACATTCTGACGATGTTCAACTTCGTTTACAACGATCCATGCCTGATCCTCTGTTCCTTTAGATTTCATTTTCCATATCAACAGTTCTTTCTTTTTATTTCCTTTTTGATTTATTTCTTTTATTATTACATTAGGATAGATATATCATATATATCCTAAATAGTAAATTTTACCTTTAAGAAAATCTTTTGATTTCTAAAGTTCATATTCTCTTCCTAGAATTATTTTCTATACTTTTATTTTCCTTTACTTTATTTATTTCTATTCTCTTTTCTCTTCACTATTTCTTGTTTATTTTTATTTTATTTTCTATTTTATTTTCTATTTTATTTAAAGTTTGTTTTATTTACACAAACCCGACCCGGTATACTTAAGCCTATTTTCCCATTTGCAAAGTACCAATTTTTTTCCTCTTCTTTTACCAGGTGGTCGAGGTTTATAGTAAAACAAATGTTGATCTGGTATCATCAAATACACAGTAACACCATGATCAGATTTGCCCCATCCTTCTCTTTCCTTCATACTGTTCCTTCTTCTCCTCCCTGTTTCTTCTTTGCTTTACTTTTTCTTTGTTTATTTTTATTTCCTTTTTTTTCCAAATGATTAAAACTTAAGGGTCAAACGTGATTCTAGTACATGAAATTCACAACAAAAACAAGGATTCAATCGATCTGATCCTCTTCTTTTCCCCTCTCCGTTCTTTCTTTTTCTTATCCAATCCTTGTGTGCCATTTCCAGTGCGCAGCGTGTACTCTGTACACGTACACAACCCGGCGAGCCACTTTCAAAACTTTGTGATCATCTACACGCATCGCTCACCACCTTCTGGCTCCATCGCTCAACTCCGATCTGGTTGTCCCGTCCCCTACTGTGTTTTCACTGTTCAACCCATCCTCATCCAAAAAGCTTGATCCAGGAAAGTACCAACCGCCTCCTCTTCCTACCAGTGATCAACTCTGGACTCCACCAGTAAACAGCCGACACATGGGCCCACCATCTCCCCAAACACCACGTCGCTTGATCCACCAGAGGTGGTGCAGTTCTGCCACAATTCCGTGGTAACTAAGAGATACCTAAAACCCTAAATACACCTCATTCACACAAATTAATTTATGGAAAAATCGTTAAGTATTTTTCCCTTGATTCTCAGTCCCTCATGCTTCTCCGGACCCTATGGCATTGGATTCGATCACCTAGATCGTCGGTGGTTGCCCCAAAACCAATTTCCGTTCATCCCATGATATCCCATCATCCACAACCTTAAATGTTATGACCCGCATTCGCAGAGGGTATTATAATTAATTTATTTAATTATATAAATAGTGATATTGTGAATTAAATGGTCGTGGAATTAAATAATGTTGAATATTTAATTAAAGTAATAAATTAAATAATATATTTAATTCTGAAATAATCAGAATGGGCTGAAATGGCGATATGGTTTGAATTGAGCAATTCAAAATATATAATTCACTTTGAAATTGAATTACGTAACGAATATATTTAAATAACCATCATTGAACGTATAAATTATAATATAATTATAATCGAGCTCAATGGCGCGGCAGTTCGCGATTTGGCGATTCGAACTTTAAACGAGTATGCAGAACCCGTTTTAAATCGGATTTCTGTGAAATAAGAAACGTTAGGTGCTGGTGGAGTATATTGTTCTAGTGGAAGAGAAAAATCGAGATTTCGTCGTGTAGATTTTGATTTATGTCCAAATCAAATTTCAGAAAAGTCGCTATGAAATTGCTTTATAATTTATTTATATTTATAAAAGGAATTTCATTATGAATCGAATATCGATTTAATCGGGATTTGAAATATCAAGCTAGAAATTCATATAGGAATATTCTAGAGCTGTATGGTATGTTGTGAATATATATATATATATATACGATAATATTTATTTATAAATATTTAATTGGATTGTTTTTAAATATATTTAATATTTAAAAGGGGTTATTTAGGGCTTTAAAAATAGCTAGTTTTGCAAATGACCTCAGAATTCGACGAAACTAATTTTGTTGGATCCGCAGCATCATATTATTGCTAGATTCCAAGTTCTGTGATTTTTAGAGTCATTGTGTGACCGTACGGATTTTTATAGTGAAAAACAGTCGATATTCTGACGGTTAAAAATACGTTGTGTGAGCATACGAAGTCAAAATTCGACGAAACCAGTTTCGTTGAGACCGTAATGTCGAACTTTGGCTGCATGTCAATTCTCGTGATTTTTAGGTATAATATGTGATCACAGGAACTTTTAAGGACAACAACAATTAGCGTTGAATTAGAATTGAATATAAATATCAATACAAAATATCCTAATAACTTTGTCTGATCCTAAGAAAGCCACGTCCACCATCCTTCTCAACCTCACAATGTATTTTAAGATGCCAGAAAAGTATTCTCGTTCACCATATCCAACGCAGAAACAAATGAAGAAAAGAAAATCAAAATCAAATAGAAGAAAAATCTATAAATCCTTAGATAAATATATTTGGGTCCATGGATGCTTTCTCTTCACAAACATATGCCCTTTTCTGGGTTCGATGTCAAATATTTGGCTGGAAAAATCAAACAGCGACGTCGAAGGTTTGCTACATCACGAGTAGGAAGCGTCAATTCAAGAATCCAAGGTTGTTTCTGGGTTTCTGGCACTAATTCGAGCGTATATGGGAATTTCTGGAGAGTCCGATGAAATTGAATCTCGCGGGTTCCTATACAAAAGATGAAGTCGGGTTTCGGGTGAAGGGCGCGAGTTCCTTTTTGAGGGTATGCCGTGAAAGAGGACCGGAAGAGGAATTCGATGGTGAGGTTGGTTTTCGAAATCACTTTGAAGAAAAGTTGCGGTTGAAGCTTGAAATCACGGCCATGGCCTGTTGCGTTCGATTGATTGGGGAAGAACAGGAGCAGATGGGAAGTTCGAGCTTCATGAAATAGGGATGGAAGAGTGCGGTTTTGTATGGGATGGACTGTGGTGAAGTTGGGTTGTGGAGAGGATGGAGTTGCGATTTGGAATCCATGAGGTCAGGTTTTACTGAAAATGGGATAAGCGACGGGTTCAAGTCATCAGGGAAGAAGGGAGGTAGCCGGTTGGGTCTTGGAAGGTGTTAATGGGCCGGGTTTCTTCTGGTGGGGAGGCCGCTTAACTTTATAATTTTTAGTTTAATTTAAAAAACTAAATCACGTGTTAACTTGTATTTATAATATCGTGACGATACGGAGTCAGATTTACGAACGGTCAGATCCGTTGGGACCGTAGGGACGAGGACTTCGAAATGAAACTGACTGGAAGTCCATCTGAGTTCCTTACAATTTAAAGCAAAATAAATTGTCAGAATCAAATCAAGCGACAATTATCGTTATTTAATGATGATAGTCCAAAGTGAGTAAATCTCACTAACTCTGAACAGTTTATAATTTCATGTTGTATTTTTAGAACTGTTAAAAATTGTCTGATTGATTGTGTGTTGACTGTTGATTGAACTGATAGTCAGTTAGTTAAATTTCTATATTGATTCGGTTTAACAGAATATATCATATGGAACTGAAAGTGATGTTATCTATATTGTTTAACATCTGTTATGCAGGGAAACAGGTTGGAGGAATCCAACTGGATTCCTCAACATTTATTTTACTGTGATTCATATATTGTGATATATGATGTGATATATATTCTGTTGTTGATTTTGTGTGTTTGGACGATATTTATCATTGTTATATGGTGTGTTAAATACCATAAGAAATACCAGAATGTAGTAAGGGGATTTTTTCAAAGTTGATTTTGAAAATAGATTATTTATATAAAATCAATGGATTTTATATATAAAAGAAAAAGGATTTCATAAAAGAAAATAATTTGGAAATCAAAGGAATATATTTGTAAAAGAAAATAAAGGGATATATTCGTAAAACAAATATAGAGGAAATATATTTGTCAAACAAATAGAATACAGATATAAATGGAACATTATAGAACATTTACAATATAGATTAAATGAGATTATTTATTTATTTAAGGAAAACAAATAGAATAAAGGATTTACTTATTTAGGGAATAAACAAATAGAAGAAAGGAATATTTATTTGAGAAAATAAATAGAATAAAGGAAATATTTATTTAGAAAATTAATACGATATTAAAAAAGGAGTTAGAATTAATCAGTTAGAGCTAAAGGAGTTAATCGAATATAATTTTATTCGAATAGAGTTAAAGGAGTAAATCGAATATAGTTTATTTGAAAGGAGTTAATCAAATAGAGTTAATCAGTTAGAGGTAATCAAATAGAGTTAATCGATTAGAGTTAAAAACGAACTAGAGTTAACCAAGTAGAGTTAAAGATATAGAGTTAAGCAAAATTAGAAACTGGCTAGAGATTAGTTAAGTTGAATAGTTTTCTAAGTATCGATCTGATGTTGGTTTCGGCCTTCGAGGTTTATACTTAGAGAATTGTTCTCCTACTGGTTTACAGTCAGGGACTGATAGTTGTGAAATGATAGTGATATGTAAATAACAATGGAAATGTTTTCCAGTAATAATAACGTATATTTTCTAAACATAGAAAATAAGGAAATATATATAGATATATATATATATATATATATGTTAAATGATGATTGATTGATAAATTTCCATTTGGAAATAATATCGTTGTTCGCACGCGTGTTTTTCTTTGATAGTTAAATCACAGACTATCGAAGTTTTGACCATTTTAACGTTGTTAATATGGAGAGACCGGTTGGATTATTATCCAAAGAACCACTCTGTATTGGCATAAGCGTTGCGAATCATATATGCCAAAGATAATTGAAGACGGAGTAAAGTGCAAGGGCTATTGTATAAGTCTTAGATAATAGTGCCTTCGGTTCATCCTGTTACTGGATGACTTGTATGGATGAATGTCTGACAGAGTATTTCCAGAAAGGTCACGTATATTGATTTCTTCAACCATACCAAGTGTGGAAGCGGAGAAGGAAACTTCTTTTAGCTGACACATAATGTATGGTTGTAGAGGTCAATCGGTGATTTGATGGATTTGACGATGTGACATTCAAAGTGAATCTGATGTGATGATGAAGCGTAACCTCAAGCCTCATCAACCGGTAAATGACAGAAATCGGGCAGGCAGCTTGGCTAAGTCGGTCGGTCCGAAGTAGGGTGTATAATCACCTGATCTAGTGTTTCATTTATTTCTAAAAATCTATTGTCGATACTGTCCCATTAGGGAAACGGTTGTTGATCCCAACCATTGGTGATATACATTCGATACACTCAAGCAAAATGAGTGGTCGGTCATGTGTGGCCGGGTTGCAAGATGTTCTTGTTGAACCCAGTGTATTCCTCACTAGAGGTACACTAGCGAAAGGTGGTTCCATACCTTGTCATAGTTGGAAATCCATTACCCAATACGTGCTTGCGGTTTTGATTGTAATATATTTGTAGAACGTGAGATGAAAGCGTTTCTGCTAGATGATTATTATATTGTGGTTGATAGACATTATTATAATATCAAAAGGTTTTTGATATAAAGATATTTTGGAATCTCATAAGGGAAAAACCCGTTCCGTTATACGGCGTGGTCTTATGAGATACCGTTTACTTGTTCAACTGTTTTAAACTGTTTTACTCATACCAATCCCATGACTGACTCGGGGTTTACTTATTGGATATATTTTGAAAAGAGGGTAAATTAAAATAAGTTTACCCAAAGTATATATATGAATGCGTATCAGTCGACACGATATGTTTTGAAAAGAGGGTAAATTAAAATAAGTTTACCCAAAGTATATTTTGATATAAAGAAGAATATATATTGGATATATTGGTTGTCATTATAATCAAGTAAGATTATAATATAAATGGTTATGTAAATAACCAATCAGAATTCATATAAGTGAAATACGTGAAATCAGATGAGTTAAATCTGGAATTTAAGCCAGAAATTTAATTAAAATTCTGGAAAATTTGATAAGTGTTTGTAAATGGATTTGGATTAAAAATAAGGAAAATTTAAGATCCTGGGAGATTTTAAATTGTTTTACAAGCAGTGTGAATTATATTTTGAAATGAATTTCAAAGTGGAAATGTTTAGAGATGGTTTTACAGTATTGAACTCACTTCGATCGCTGGAAAATAGATTTCGATGATGACAGCCACATCATCAGTATTCATTTTTGAGTTGTAAGTGATGAAATACTTCTAGAGATACTGTTTTGAATTTGTTTGGGAAAGAAAAGTTGTGTTGAATTTCAAAATGGGATTTATAATATTGAATTTGAATAGAATTTGATATATAGATTTGAATAATAGAAGTGATATAAAATTTGAATAGAAATTGAATAGAATTAACTAAGTCGAAGAGGAATTAGTTAATCGAGTTTTGAATTTGAAGTTGAACTTTGAAAGGTGAATTGGATTTGTAAATGAATATTCGAAATCGAATATAGAACTTAAATTTGAAATTTGGATTCGAATTAGTTAATAAGCAAGTTAAAATATATTTGAACATGTCAGGTTCAAATATAAAAGTGAAATAGACTAAAGAGTTAATTAACAAATTAGTTAACGAATTGAGTTAAAACGATCAGGTATAGTTAAAATAGATTGGGCAGGTATAAATATACATGAGGTAGGTATGGATAAGGTATGAAGGTATATAAATAGAATGCTCGACGAAGGTATGCATCTAATTCATATATGAGATTTCATGCGCCGTAACGGCTAGCCGCTTGGCTTTTTCTTTTTCTTTTGGATTGGAGAGGGCCATGGGAGGCTATTTGAAATATCCCGATGCTCCTGGTACAAAG
The DNA here is from genome assembly GCA_030737875.1 of Allium sativum. Classification (NCBI taxonomy): domain Eukaryota; kingdom Viridiplantae; phylum Streptophyta; class Magnoliopsida; order Asparagales; family Amaryllidaceae; genus Allium; species Allium sativum. The sequence continues at coordinate 616,706,861 of CM060926.1, forward strand.
GAGGTTATGGCGAATTTTTCCGGGAATGTAAGGAGTTAGAATATTTTTAAGATAATTTGATATTTAGAAATCAACGTATCGATATATATATATATATATATATAGAAGTCGATAAGGAAACGAACTTAGAAATAGAATAGTAAAATCAAAAAGGAAGACTAAGAATAAAATCTAGTAAGAATAGAAAGAGGAAGCGTATACGTGTTTAAAAGTGAATAAGTAGTTGTATGGTATTGATTATTCGAGTAAGTAGTCATATCTGTTTTGACGTTATAAATGTTATTCAGTCAAGGTCTGAGAGGTAGTTATACCCCAACTTGATTGATTTCATTATTAACAAATAAATAGTAAGATTTCAGGCTCGAAGATCAATGTTGAATAAGAGTTAGTTGAATATAGTATTTGGGTTGTCGTAACGATGTTTTACACAACATCCGTTTTAACCCAAATAAGTGTAAGCTTGGAAATATAATAAAGAATATTTCCTAAGTACAGAAATAATCGAAATCGGAAAAGAGATAATTAATTGGAATATTTTCCAATTATAAATAGCATATATTTTCTAAAGTTTAGAAAATAAAGGAAGGCGATATTCGGAAATGTTTTCCAAATAACATAAAAGGGCCAATATGGTTATTGAAAATATTTGGTTAACAAATATTGATAAAGAAATAGAGAAGTGATTTAACTAATGGAATATTAATTAAGGGCTCAGTGACATGTTCAAAAGGAAATTTTGATTTTTTTTTTTAAAAGAGTAAACTATTTGAAAACTCCCAGGGAAAGACTGTTTGAATTAAAAACAAATTTAATAGAAATTTGTGAAAGCAAATTTGAATTAAAGTAAAGCCAGTAAAATGGTAACTGAGATTGAATTAGAATGATATCAAGACATATTGGAGTGTAAGATTCAAATTTGAAGTGTAATGTGATAATCAAGTTAAGAGTTGGGAATCGAGAAGAAACTCGAGTTGAAATGATATTTGGCTTGGACATAAGCGAATGGTTGTGTTGTGGATAAAAGCAGATTGGAATTTGATTGGGATGACCCTTGTATCCGCTGAATTGATAACAGGTGGAAAGGATATAATGATATGCCGACAAAAGGTACAAGTTTATATTTCTATTAGATATAAGATTTATGAGCCGAATTGGCAAGCCGCTTGGCTGTTTTATTTTCTTTTGGGTTGGAGATGGCCCAGAGAGGCGAGTTGGAGTTTGACCTATTAACCAGTACAAAGGAGGTGCTGGCGAATTTTTTTGAAAAGTTAAGGCGTTAGAAAATTTTCAGGGTTTTTGAAAATTTTCATTGATAAGAATTAATTAATATTTAATTGAAACTAAATTGGTCCAGTTGGAAACTAAAGTTAAAAAGTGAACAAATATGTTCTAACCAGTCGATAGGGTCGTTCCCTACCTTTTAGCAATTTCGAGGACGAAAGTATTTTAAGTGGGAAAGATTGTAATGACCCGCATTCGCAGAGGGTATTATAATTAATTTATTTAATTATATAAATAGTGATATTGTTAATTAAATGGTCGTGGAATTAAATAATGGTGAATATTTAATTAAAATAATAAATTACATAATATATTTAATTCTAAAATAATCAGAATGGGCTGAAATGGCGATATGGTGTGGATTGAGCAATTCAAAATATATAATTCAGTTTAAAATTGAATTACGATAACGAATATATTTAAATAACCATCGTTGAACGTATAAATCATAATACAATTATAATTGAGCTCGAAATGGCGCGGCAGTTCGCGATTTGGCGATTCGAACTTTAAACGAGTATACAGAAGTCGTTTTAAATCGGATTTATGTGAAACAAGAAACGTTAGGAGCTGGTGGAGTATATTTTTCTAGTGGAAGATAAAAATCGAGATTTCGTCGTGTAGATTTTGATTTATGTCCAAATCAAATTTCAGAAAAGTCGCTATGGAATTCCTTTATAATTTATTTATATTTATAAAAGGAATTTCATTATAAATCGAATATCGATTTAATAGGGATTTGAAATATCAAGCTCGAAATTCATATAGGAATATTCTAGAGCTGTATGGTATGCTGTGAACATATATATATATATATATATATATATACGATAATATTTATTTATAAGTATTTAATTGGATTGTTTTTAAATATATTTAATATTTGAAAGGGGTTATTTAGGGCATTAAAAATAGCCAATTTTGCAAACGACCTCAGAATTCGACGAAACTAATTTTGTTGGATCCGCAACATCAAATTATTACTAGATTCCAAGTTCTGTGAATTTTAGAGTCACTGTGTGTAACAACCCGAAAATCTGGGCCAGTTTAGAATTTTTTTTATTTTGGCAATTTTAGCGAATTTTGATTATTTAAAATGAATTATTTTAAATAATATCGACGAGAAATTTATTTTGAATATAATTCGAACGTTTATATTATATACGTCGTCGTTAGAATATAAATATTTATTTATAATTATAAATAGAATTGAAAATGGCGCGGTAGTTCGATAATTCGATTTCAAACTTCAATTGAATGTACCGGGTGCAAACTAATCCGGATTTTAGTGAAACCAAAAATGATAGTATCTAATTGATAATATCTTTCTATCGAATCCGACAAATCAAGATTTCATAGCGGGAATCAGAAGATATGTCCAGTTGAAAATTCTGAATAGTCGCTATGGAATTCAGGCCCTTAAAAATGGGAATTTTGCAAACGACCTCGGATTTCGACGAAACCAGTTTTGTTGGGTCCGTGGTGTCAAGTTATTGCTAGGTTTCAAATTTCATAATTTTTCGAATCAATATGTGAGCGTGGTAAAGGAAAACGCGTTTGACCAGTTTCAGTTGATTTTAATCGACTGGAAATTGGCCATTTTTCCAACCGTCTCAGAATTCGACGAAATTAGTTTTGTTAGGACCGTATCGTCGTTACGAAGCTAGAAAATATTTTTCTGGAATTTTTAAAAGTTCGTATGTTGCCCCGGTAATTTAAAATGTACGTTCAAATTGAATATATACTGATTTATATTGTGATTTTGACGGAAAATGATCGTAACGTTCGAATCAGCTTACGGGGCATATCCCACTGTGTTCAGAATAGGGGTATTACGCTAGGGACGACGGTCGATGGGTTCGATTTGGGGTTCGTACACGAAAGCAAGTAATTTCGGAGTTAAAATAAAAAAAAAATAATACTAAAATTTATAAAACCCTAAATCTAAAATCTCATTGGTCAAAGCATTACACGGGGTCAAACCCGCCGTCATCCTCCCTCGGCAGAAGGCGGAAAATCACCCCAAACAAAATCCCGATTGATCTCCAAGTTCAGCCAACCATTTTCGAAAATTCCAAATGGAAATTGAGGAGCTCGGTGAGGAGAATTTAACCAACGGTCGAGATTAATTCTCGTCTTGAAAATCGCAAGAAATCAGGCCTCAAAAGGGGCGGCTTCGGGTCCATTTTTCACCGCGTATGGGGGGTCGAGTTCCAAGGGGATAGTGGCGCTAGGTAGGTGGTGCGAAGGGCGTTGATGTGGCCCCTTCTGATCGGTGGCCGGCGTACCCTAGGTGGAGCGACGACGTCAATTCCAGTTCGAGCGATGGTTTCCTGCATGAACCTGGAAGGAGCATTACAGTGAGCTCCTCTTCTTTTCTTTACACTTTTTATTTTGATCTTGTAATTAGTAAAACTTTAAATATATATATATATATATAATAAAAAAAACATTTGTTTAAAATCTGAAATAAATATAAAATCAGTTTAAAAATATAAATTAGCAATCTTTTTAAAGGAGAAAAATTATCATGTTTTGAAATAAATAAAATAGCTTTAATGTTTAAAATTATAAACAAGATTTTTTTTAAAAATATAAATAGAATTTGTTTTAAGAATATATAGCTTGATTTTTGTATATAAATAGCAATGTAAAAATATAATTTTTATAGTTTGATTAGCGATGTAAAAATATAATTTTTATATATAAAACATTATGAAAAGATTTCATTTTCGATAATGAAAAGCTAGATTTATAGAACAGGAGAAAGAAGTGATTTCTTAACGAGAAGAAGTTATGATTTATATGCGATGAAAAATACGATTTCTTAGATTAAAAAGATAAGATTTCTCATGTAGGAAAAATATGATTTTTCATGATAGAATGACGTGATTTTTAGCAATGTAAAAAAAAATAAAAATAATAATAATAATAATTTTTCTCTATATAGTAGCGATATAAAAAATTCGATTTTTACATATGTAGTGAAAGCGGTCAACGAAGGTTGACAAAAAGGCGAGAACGACGAAGAATTCTACAAAAAAAAAAAAAAAAAAAAGTCGAGATGGTTGGATAGCTATTGGTGAGAACTTCTCACTCGAAATTTCTTTTTCTAATTATATATATACTAGGATGCAGACGGTGTTTAGTAGCACCCGACACAATCGTCCACAGACCATGGACTTGTTTGTTTGGTTGCGTAGATTAGTTGGATGATTTGATTTGAAATTGAATTGTTTGGTGAAATAAATTGATATGATTGATGTGTGAATGGCGTGGGCCTTCACTAGACCGGGGATAAGGCTAGGCCTCGTCCCGTTTCTAGTATCGTGCCGTTATGCCGCCGAAATTTTCTAAAATAAGTTAGAAAAATAAAAATATCATTTTATTGAATAAATGAACCGAATAGAATATTCATAGGTTAAATAAAATGTTTTATCATTAAAAATATAATTTTTAACGTGAATATGAATATAGAGAAGTGAGTAAAATAAAATATTCATTTATAAACCAAATGGTTTGTTTATGTACACCTATTTGAAGGACATTGATTGGGACGATAAATTTTACACATCACCCAACTGCACAAATAAAATCTTTGTTTGATTGTTTGAAAACCCCACACGGGTGTTGGGATGAAATTTGAAGTTCACTCATCCCGATTGATTAAATATGTCGATCGATTGATTGACAGGCTGTTATAAGCGTTGAATATCTATATTTGATGCTTATACAGTGTAGTGCACTTTGGTTGATGGTTGATTATTTTTCAATGCTATGATATACATGTGTTGTATGAAAATCCATATAATTAACTTTATATGGTAATTGATTGGGCCTCATTCCAATTTGAAAAATAAAGAATATTATAAAATAAAGGTTCATGTGTTGACAGTACTCATCCTTTGAGATTGGTCATGTGTTGAACGAAATATTTTAATAATAAAGTTTACATCTTTATCAATATAAAATAAAGGTTCATGTGTTGACAGTACTCATCCATTGAGATTGGTCATGTGTTGAACGAAATATTTTGATAATAACAACTACTTTGAAAAGAAATATTTGAAATAGAATATTTGAAAATAGAAATTTATGAAGCCGCGTTGATTAGATTGACGCCATTTTGACGTAAACGATTTATATCGATTCTATTCATTTCGAAAAGAATTGAATATAAAACGATTTCGAAATGAATTGAATTGAAAACGATTTCGAAATGAATTGAATTGAAAACGATTTCGAAATGAATTGAATTGAAAACGATTTCGAAATGAATTGAATTGAAAACGATTTCGAAATGAATTGAATTGAAAACGATTTCGAAATGAATTGAATTGAAAACGATTTCGAAATGAATTGAATTGAAAACGATTTCGAAATGAATTGAATTGAATACGATTTCGAAATGAATTGAATTGAAAACGATTTCGAAATGAAATGAATTGAAAACGATTTCGAAATGAATTGAATTGAAAACGATTTCGAAATGAATTGAATTGAAAACGATTTCGAAATGAATTGAATTGAAAACGAATTCAAATTGAATTGAAAGCGAATTGAAATGAATTCAAATTGAATTGAAATTTGAATTGAATAAAAATGAATTTTAAAACGAATTTATAAAGAAGAATTCGATTTTGATTTGAATTGAAATGGAAGTTGGAATTTCTTTTGAAACGAATTTAAAACTATTTATATAATTCGTTTTAAATAGAAATCGACGAAATATATATTATATATATTATATATATAATAAAATGGCCTGAATAGAACGCGCCGCGCCGCGGCAGTTCGCGAATTTCGACCATTTATTTCAAACGGACATTACGGGAGATCCGACCGTCGGATTCTCCTAAAACCGGAACCGTTGGGTTCGTATCGAAAAGAGCTTTCTAACGAATATTAGAAATTTGAAATCTAACGGTTGGATTTGGAATTATGTCCAAATAAAATTCGAAAAAGGTCGCTGTAAGTGCAGTTCGATGGCCATTGATGGAAATCGACTGTACGGGCCTTGATAAAATTATTAAAAATAGTAATAATTTGTGTAAAATCATAAGAAATGATTTGAGAAGAATTGGGATGAAAAACTCCATATTTGAAAAGATAAAAATAGATTTTTATCGAAATGAACTAGTTTTGAACTAGAATTATAATTCTATTTATTTTTAAATAAATTGAATTTGAAATGGTTTTGATAATAACCAGAATTTCCAATGATTGCATTGGAATGGATTTGAATTGAAATTGTCTTCGGAATGTTTCGATGTTGGATTTCGTGATTATACAAATGTTGTTATGGAAATTTGAAAGATATAGATATATATATCGTTATTTCCAATACGATCTTTGTTGGCCGCAGAATTGGATATTGAATATAAGCCGGGATATTTTCTATTCAGAGCCTTGTATTGAATATCAAATGTGATTTGGGTTTGTCGTGAATGGTGTCTTCACTAACACTGTTCTTGGACCCAGTTGAGAAAAGATTAAATCTTTTTATTTAGATTTAATGAAGTGTACCAATTAAATAACATTTAATTGGAATTGAATCGATATTGATTTTTGGGTTTATCGTGGACAGTGTTTTAAATAACACTCGTTCTTTAACCCGATGATCAATGAATGTGATTTTGGGTTTATCGTGAACCGTGTTTTTAAATGACACTGATTCTTTAACCCAGTCAAAGATTAAAACTAAGTGGAGTTTTAATGAATCTTTAATTAGATTGAAATAATCGAAATGGAGTATCACCAGTTTTGCTCCAGGCGATAGTTAAATCTTTAATTAGATTTGAACGTGAAATGGTAATTGAATTTACCGATAACACTGTGGTGTTAGATATGAAGTATTACCAGTTTTACTTCATGGGATAAATAGGTTGGGATGGGGAAATTAAAATAAATGATTACTTCGGTAAGGTTCGCTAATCCCGACTAGTTTGAATTGAGATTCAAAAATAGAATAAAGAATAAATTCAAAGAATTTATCTTGGATAAAATTAATGGGAACATTTCCTTATGAATGTGAAATTTAGAAACTAACTGTCGGTTGGCCAAGCAGAATGGTTTTCTGGATATTGATCTGATGTTGGTTTCGGCCTTCGGGGTTAATAATTGGGAAATTATTCTCTTGATTAATTTATGGTTAGTGACTGATGAATTGGAATGAGGCGTATGTTGTGTTTGTGTAACACTTTTATAATATATACGCGAGTTATTCGGAAAGACCGGGTTTATCCCATTCTGAATAATTGATACGACGATAAGTCGAAGATGAAGACGGTGGTCGAAGACTAGAGGTCTTCACGTCGTTTGGGTAATTACTGATGATCTTGATTGGGCTGTACACCCAAGAAGATGGAAACAGTTAGTGGTAGTCCAGACGTACTTGGAGATCGATGGATATGCGGGGTACTAGGTGCCTCCGGTTTCGTTCAGACCCAGAACGGACTTGTAAATGGACTGTGTGTCTGACATTGGATTTTAGTCCGTGTGATTGATCTCTATTAAATATATATCTGTTTGGCGGCGGAGAATTTATTCTCTTGCTTAACGCCCTTCTCTGAGACGTATGAGCTCAGGGGTTATATATTGATGGATATCAAACGCATGGAGTGAATTGCCTGTGTGGCATGCCTAAGTGGCAATTGATCGAGGCTTCTGTTGAAAAGAAAAGTCTTGTGGTGATGATCAAAGCAAGGCCTTTGTGGCGTAGCTTTGTGTAACGTTTGATTCGCGAGTTTCACACCCGGTATGAACCAAAAACGGGAGACGGACCTCAGGGAGGACTTGCGTTTCTTTCTAGCTAGAAGTGGCGTCAGTGGTTTTACACGCCCTGACGAGTTTGACTTATGTTGTTGTTGCTGTTGCGAGGCGCCTCGGTTTGATCGGACGATCCGGGTCCGATGGAGTCATTCGTTGGCTCATTTACGCCCCATAGGGCGGAGAGACGTATTGTTCAGGCATAATAATCCACATCGGTGGACCGGCCCTAACGATCCAAGGCCCACCTGAGTCTGGGACCTGAGACATGGGCTAGATTGTCTCGAATCGGTAGAGGACTATCTTTTGCCTCGGTTCATAGACGGAAATCCAATTTCCAAATACGTGACATCTGCGGTTTTATTTGTAGAGCCTAGTATGGCGACATAGTGGGATGGGGCGCTCATGCCGCCTATGATTGATACTTATGATTTGATGTTGTTTTATACACTATGCACTTATAGTAGTATCAAACGATTTGTTTTAACCGTATCAAGCATTCTTTGGCTGTTATAAGGGAAAACCCTATCCTCGGCTGCGTTGCATTGTGTGATGGGACCTGGGTCTTATAACAGCTTCATTTTTCTTTATTTAGCATTGCGCTGTTTGTTTTATGCACTGGTATTCTTGGGAGGAAACCCGTTCCGTGTTACGGCGTGGTCCCTTGATTTACCTAATGATTTAAAATAAAGATTAATAACTGTTTTAGTTCTCACACCAGTCACATGACTGACCTGGAGTTTATTGTTTTAACCTAAACTCTGGGTGCCCTTATTTTGACACGGGCAGCTAGTAGTTTTGGTTTTGCAGATTTATATTCACAGGATCCTGGTTTACAGCTGGAACGATATCCGGAAAGCTTTGTATCCGTATATCTCCTTCTAGTTGTGTATTGTATTATTTTCCGCTGCTATATACTTAAGTGTAATTTAAATCTCTGATATTTCTGTGTTATATTTATTCATTTATACTCTGTATATTCTTGTAATCTGATGCATTGTTGTAATAAGCAATGAAATGTTCTTTGTAAGCGTTCTGTTTTGTCGTGTTCTCAAATGATAGGGCGTTTCGAACGGTCTGGGTCGGTTTAGCGACTGGTTCGGACCGAGCGAAATTCCTTGCCGTCACAGTTGGTATCAGAGCTTTGGTTTACAAAGCTCAGAGAACAAGGCACATTAGAACCATACGAAAGAATTCATCATATATTGGATTAGCAATATCCAATGGAATGACTCGTTAGAGATAGGATCAGTAGTATCCTAGAACGAGTGTGAAGAGTATATTTTTAAAATGAAAACAAAATTTGTTTTGAAAATTTAAATCAACTATTCGTATTTGATTATTTATTTTAAGGAATTTGGACAATCCAGTATATATAGATTTTGCGTATACGTCTGATCCGCGTGTATTCGAAGTTTTGATATACTGGGTAGATATAGAATCACCTTCTAAGTCGCTCGGAGAGAACTCTGATGATTGATGCATCATCATCAGAATTTATGTTCGAGTGACGAAAGGGAGATTTCTATATACTTCCTATTGACTGGTGTGAGAACCAAAATTAGATAGGGCCTATTGTTGTGATTTGGCATCAAAAATCTGATTTTTGACTATGTATCAAAGTTATCTATTTGAAACTCTAATCCACTAATTGATTGATGTTTGTGTTGTTTGTTTATTTGTTTGATAATTTTGAATCATTGTGCCTAATTTGATCGAATAATGAATTGTATTGAAATTTGGTCGCATTTGCTTGCATACATGTACTTACATTGAACAGGTCATAGCAAGGAGGCTAGAGCCAGAGAATAAAATTTGTTTGCCCGACAAATAGGTACATGTTTACTACATAATTTACTGTTTTGTTTGGGTGATGATGATTTTATGAGCCTATTGGCTAGCCGCTTGGCTTTTTCTTTTTCTTTTTGAGATCTGAAGGACCGGGGAAGCTATTTGAAATTCCCCGATGCTCCCGGTGCAGGGGAGGTTATGGCGAAATTTTTCAAAAATTTAGGGTGTTAGCCAAATTTTTCAAGAATTAGAAAATTCTCAGAAACTAAAGAGTTGGAGAATGGAAGCCAGATCGAGCGTAGTGTTGATTGATCAAACCACTTTCGACTTTGTTCCTTTTCGGGGACGAAAAGTTTTAAGTGGGGGAGATTGTAACAACCCGAAAATCTGGGCCAGTTTAGAATTTGTTTTATTTTGGCAATTTTAGCGAATTTTGATTATTTAAAATGAATTATTTTAAATAATCAAAATTCGCTAAAATTGCCAAAATAAAAAAAATTCTAAACTGGCCCAGATTTTCGGGTTGTTACACTGTGTGACCGTACGGATTTTTAGACTGAAAAACAGTCAATATTCTGACGGTTAAAAATACACTGTGTGAGCATACGAAGTAGGAATTCGACGAAACCAGTTTCGTTGGGACCGTAATGTCGAACTCTAGCTGCATGTCAATTTTCGTGATTTTTAGGTATTATATGTGATCACAGGAATTTTTAAGGACAACAACAATCAGCGTTGAATTAGAGTTGAATATAAAAATCAATACAAAATATTCTAATAACTTTGTCTGATCCTAAGGAAGCCACGTCTACCATCCTTCTCAACCTCACAATGTATTTTAAAATGCCAGAAAAGTATTCTCATTCACCATAACCGCAGAAACAAATGAAGAAAAGAAAATCAAAATTAAATAGAAGAAAAATCTATAAATCCTTAGATAAATATATTTGGGTCCATGGATGCTTTCTCTTCACAAACATATGCCCTTTTCTGGGTTCGACGTCAACTATCTGGCTGCAAAATCAAACAGCGACGTCGAAGGTTTGCTACATCACGGGTAGGAAGCGTCAATTCAAGAATCCAAGGTTGTTTCTGGGTTTCTGGCACTAATTCGAGCGTATATGGGAATTTCTGGAGAGTCCGATGAAATTGAATCTCGTGGGTTCCTGTACAGAAGATGAAGTCGGGTTTCGGGTAAAGGGCGCGAGTTCCTTTTTGAGGGTATGACGTGAAAGAGGACCGAAAGAGGAATTCGATGGTGAGGTTGATTTTCGAAACCACTTTGAAGAAAAGCTGCGGTGGAAGCTTGAAATCACGGCCATGGCCTGTTGCGTTTGATTGATTAGGGAAGAACAGGAGCAGATGGGAAGTTCGAGCTTCATGAAATAGGGATGGAAGGGTGCAGTTTTGTATGGGATGGACTGTGGTGAAGTTGGGTTGTGGAGAGGATGGAGTTGCGATTTGGAATCCATGAGTTCATGTTTTACTGAAAATGGGATAAGCGATGGGTTCAAGTAATCAGGGTAGAAGGGAGGTAGTCGGTTTGGTCTTGGAAGGTGTTAATGGGCCGGGTTTCTTTTGGTGGTGAGGCCGCTTAACTTTATAATTTTTAGTTTAGTTTAAAAATCTAAATCACATGTTAACTTGTATTTATAATATCGTGACCATACGGAGTCAGATTTACGAAAGGTCGGATCCGTTGGGACCGTAGGGATGAGGACTTCGAAATGAAACTGACTGGAAGTCCATCAGAGCTCGTTACAATTTATAGCAAAATAAATTGTCGGAATCAAATCAAGCGACAATTATCGTTATTTAACGATGACAGTCCAAAGTAAGTAAATCTCACTAACTCTGAACAGTTTATAATTTCACGTTTTATTTTTAGAACTGTTAAAAATTGTCTGATTGATTGTGTGTTGACTGTTGATTGAACTGCTAGTCAGTTAGTTAAATTTCTATATTGATTCTGTTTTACAGAATATATTATATGGAACTGAAAGTGATGTTATCTATATTGTTTAACATCTGTGATGCAGGGAAACAGGTTGGAGGAATCCAACTGGATTCCTCAACATTTATTTTACTATGATTCATATATTGTGATATATGATGTGATATATATTCTGTTGTTGATTATGCGTGTTTGGACGATATTTATCGTTGTTATATGGTGTGTTAAATACCATAAGAAATACCAGAATGTAGTAAGGGGATTTTTTCAAAGTTGATTTTGAAAATATATTATTTATATAAAATCAATGGATTTTATATATAAAAGAAAAAGGATTTCATAAAAGAAAATAATTTGGAAATCAAAGGAATATATTTGTAAAAGAAAATAAAGGGATATATTCGTAAAACAAATATAGAGGAAATATATTTGTCAAACAAATAGAATAGAGATATAAAGGAAACATTGTAGAACATTTACAATATAGATTAAACGAGATTAATTTTTTTTTTAAGGAAAACAAATAAAATAAAGGATTTACTTATTTAGGGAATAAACAAATAGAAGAAAGGAATATTTATTTGAGAAAATAAATAGAATAAAGGAAATATTTATTTAGAAAATAAGTACGATATTATAAAAGGAGTTAGAATTAATCAGTTAGAGTTAAAGGAGTTAATCGAATATAATTTTATTCGAATAGAGTTAAAGGAGTAAATCGAATATAGTTTATTTGAAAGGAGTTAATCAGATAGAGTTAACCAGTTAGAGGTAATCAAATAGAGTTAATCGATTAGAGTTAAAAACGAACTAGAGTTAATCAAATAGAGTTAAAGATATAGAGTTAAGCAAAATTAGAAACTGACTAGAGATTAGTTATGTTGAATAGTTTTCTGAGTATTGATCTGATGTTGGTTTCGGCCTTCGGGGTTTGTACTTAGAGAATGGTTCTCCTACTGGTTTACAGTCAGGGACTGAGAGTTGTGAAATGATAGTGATATGTAAATAACAATGGAAATGTTTTCCAGTATTAATAACGTATATTTTCTAAACATAGAAGATAAGGATATATATATATATATACGTTAAATAATGATTGATTGATAGAATTTCCATTTGGAAATAATATCGTTGTTTCCACATGTGTTTTTCTTTGATAGTTAAATCACAGACTATCGAAGTTTTGACCATTTTAACGTTGTTAATATGGAGAGACCGGTTGGATTATTATCCAAAGAACCACTCTGTATTGGCATAAGCGTTGCGAATCATATATGCCAAAGATAATTGAAGATGGAGTAAAGTGCAAGGGCTATTGTATAAGTCTTAGATAATAGTGCCTTTGGTTTATCCTGTTCCTGGATGACTTGTATGGATGAATGTCTGATAGAGTATTTCCAGAAAGGTCACGTACATTGATTCCTTCAACCGTACAAAGAGTGGAAGCGGAGAAGGAAACTTCTTTTAGCTGACACGTAATGTATGGTTGTAGACGTCAATCGGTGATTTGATGGATTTGACGATGTGACATTCGAAGTGAATCTGATGTGATGATGAAGCGTAACCTCAATCCTCATCAACTGGTAAATGACAGAAATCGGGCAGGCAGCATGGCTAAGTCGGTCGCTCCGAAGTAGGGTGTGTAATCACCTGATCTAGAGTTTCATTTATTTCTAAAAATCTATTGTCGATACTGTCCCATTCAGGAAACGGTTGCTGATCCCAACCGTTGGTGATATACATTCGATACACTTAAGCGAAATGAGTGGTCGGTCATGTGTGGCCGGGTTGCAAGATGTTCTTGTTGAACCCAGTGTATTCCTCTCTATAGGTACACTAGCGAAAGGTGGTTCCATACTTTGTCATAGTTGGAAATCCATTACCCAATACGTGCTTGCGGTTTTGATTGTACTATATATGTAGAACGTGAGATGAAAGCATTTCTGCTAGATGATTATTATGTTGTGGTTGATAGACATTATTATAATATCAAAAGGTTTTTGATATAAAGATATTGTGGAATCTCATAAGGGAAAAACTCGTTCCATTATACGGCGTGGTCTTATGAGATATCGTTTACTTGTTCAACTGTTTTAAACTGTTTTACTCATACCAGTCCCATGACTGACCCGGAGTTTATTTGTTTATTTTCCTAAACTCTTGGGTCCCTAAATTTGTACGGGCAGTCAAGTAGTCGGGATTTTACAGATACACTTGAAGAGCTGGAGCAGGAGGCTTCAAGATCATATAGATATAGTTTATTTCCGCTGTGTTGTAAGTGTTGTACTTTGATAATGATGTATATTCAAGTACAGATGTATATTTCAAGTTATGTTATATATATTATATGTTATTCGTTCCGCTGTGAGGTTCGTGTTACTCTGATGTTGTGTTCTTCTTCTTCTTCTTCTTCTTCTTCTTCTTCTATTCTAAGTTTCTATTTTATCTATCCTCACCCTCTCAATTCTTTCTATTAATTTCCTAATTTTTAGTTTAATTTGGGGTTGGACTTGTGTTTTTGGTCAGCTAAAATTGGACCGGAATTTTGGGTCATTACATTAAAAATCCTAATAACTACACTAAAATTCATGATTTCCTTCCTTGATCGTATTCATATGCCTGAATCATGATTCGGTGATGATTGAAATTTTGAGTTGATAGAGAGTATACTGTGTTCTTCCTATTTCTAGTAAAATGTTTTTCTTTTTAAACTTGTTCACTCTTTTTCCTTGCTTTGAAATGGTTTTGTGGGTGACACAGTGAAGTTACCTAACCTGAAATTCTATGGAAATTATCTACCTTAAGGTTACTGACTGGAAATCATAAATTTGTTTTATTTTAAATAGCAGGTTTTTGTTAACCTGTTAGTGCAAGTTCATAAACCAAATGTCAATCAATACAACTAAAGTAACCTACCCCTATTTCTTTGATCAAGACAGGAAATTAATTCAACCAAGGATGCATTCAATCTAACAAGGCAAACCATAACATATAAAAAGAACAGTTCAAAACAGGGAAAAATGCAGGAAACAAATCAGAAAATTTAAAATAGTTTACTCACCTAAAATTGCTTGAACCCTTTGGCTTTTCTTCTACTGATTTAACTCAATTGTCCTTGTGTTTGTGTGAGTGAGATGAGTGTGCTTGTGGTCTTTATATAGTGGTGAAAATTCATAAAATAATGGTGCAAAGAAAAATCAGTTTTCAGATTTGTATTTGACAATTAAAAGACAGCTCAAATGCAAATCTTACCAAATCAAATAGCCCTCCTCCTTTCACATGGCATACCTCAGCCCTTATCACCCCCTAAAATCCCCTAGGCAACCACCACATTCCCCCTATTGGTTCTTATGAATTTTCATAAATAAATGCTTATGATCTTTCACAAATCTTCCTCCTGGATTTAACAAATTACAATATCATTTTTGTACCATTTAAATTTAGTTTGCCTTGGATTTTTAAAACCAAAATCTCTCATGATATTTTTGATTTAACAACAAAATATAAAATTCATTTACTTGCCTTGCAAGGTTAGCAAAAATCTAAAAGTTTTGTACTACAAAAATCTATGTCATGTGATGAAAATCTATAGGAAAATACTTTGAAAATCTGTGTTGAACTCAACTAGTGTAGGCAAGACGTTAGTATCTATGCAAGATTGTGAAAATCTATATGCACATGTTTATGCCAAAGTGATCATGTTCTTGAAAATGCAAAAGAGAGTGACCATTTTCAGAAATTTCATGGAAAAAGGAAAGTGATTTAAAAACTGAAAATAAATGACACAACAATGATTTTCCATGTGAACCAATATTTCTTTAGATTCTCTATGCTAGTGTAGGTGTTATGTTCATGTATGTACATATATATAAATAAAAACATGCTTGCAAAATGAAATAATACTTCCATGTTTGAGATGATGTAAATGAGAATTTAAACTTGTTTTAATACTTGCTTTTGAACAACAAAAAGGTTTGGCGTATTTTAATTCAAGTTTGATAAGTTTTCGCAACAATATTTACAAAAACCAAATTCTTAAATCCCTTGAAAAATGAACTAACATGTAAAATAAAAATAAAAATAGCATCACAAATACATGCTATGTAAAAATGTTGTTCTCATACATGTGTAAATAAAATTAAACAAACGCTATTAAACACATGCTATCAAACACAAATGTCTAAAAATGGGTTTTTAGTAAATGCTGTAATATGTGCATCTATAAATGCTGTTATACACAAATTAACATCTTTTCGAATTTTCAAAGTCTGGATTTAAAATCGTATTTGAAAATACGTTCTTACGATCAATTCATCTGTGTTAGTGATCAGTGTAAATACCCGGGTCATTACATATTTATTTTACAATTGCATATATGAATTGTTCCCCGTCGTCCACAGACCATGGACGACTTGTTTGATTGTTTGGTTTGGTTGATAAGATTATTTGGTTGAATATGGTTGTTTGGAAAAAATGAATTGATTAGAATTGTTATGTGTGTATGGCGCGAGCCAATATCAGGAGAAGGGTAATGCTAGTCATTCCCTGATTTTGATATCGCGTCGTTATGCCGCCAAAATTTTCTAAAATATGTTAGAACAACAAAAATATCATTTTTTTGTATAAATGAACTGAATAAAATATTCATGTGCTAAAATAAATATTTTATGGTTAAAAATATGATTTTTAGCATGTATATGAATAAAATAAATATTCATTTACAAATTGGACAATTTGTTTATGAACGCCCATTTTACTGATATGGATTGGGACGATAAATTTTACACATCGCCCAACTGCACAAATAAAATTCATTATTTGTTGATTGAAACCCCACACGGGTGTCGGAATGATATTTGACGCACACTTATCCCAACTGTTTAGTAGTATGTCAATCGATAGGTTGACAGACTATTATAAGCATAAAATATTTATATTTAACGCTTATGCAGTGTAGAATGCACTCTGGATGATGGATGATTATTTATCACTATTGTTTTATACATGTGTTGTATGAAATCCATATAATAACATTATATGGTAATTGGCTGTGTCTGATTCCAGTTCAGAAAGAATGAACATTTTTAAATAACAAATATTTGAAAATAATGAATATTTTAAAATAATATTCAGTAAAAGATCAAAATATGATTTTGATGTCCGATTTGGGATGGACGCGAATATATTTAAATATATATAGCTGTGTTGATTAGATTAACGCCATTTTGACATGAACGATATTTATATCGATTTTATTTATTTTTATAATGAATATTGGAAAGGAATTGATTTCAAAATCTAATATTTTGAAAATATTATCATTTATATATTAATGATATGGAATATTCAATTTTTATTAGAAATTGAATATGAAGTTGAATCGTTTTGAAAACGAATTTAAAACGATTTATGAAATATGTAATAAATGGAAATCGATGAAATGTATATTATATATATTATGTATATAATATAATGGCCTGAATAGAACGCGCCGCGCTGCGGCAGTTCGCGAATTTCGACCATTGACTTCGAATGGACATTACGGGAGATCCGACCATCGGATTCTCTAATAACCGGAATCGTTGGGTTCGTATCGAAAAGAGCTTTCAACGAATGTTGGAGATTTGAAATCTAACGGTTGGATTTGGAATTATGTCCAAATCAAGTTTGGAAAAGGTCGCTGTAAGTGTAGTTCGTTGGCCATTTATGGAAATCGACTGTACGGGCCTTGATAAAATTATTAAAAATATCAATAATTAGAGTAAAATCATAAGAAATTATTTGGAAAGAATTGGGATGAAAAATTCCATATTTGAAAAGATAAAAATAGATTTTTATCGAAATGAACTAGTTATTAACTAGAATTATAATCCAATATTTTTAAATAGGTAAATTGGATTTGAAATGGTTTTAAAAATAACCAGAATTTCCAATATATAAATTGGAATGAATTTGAATCGAAATTGTCTTCGGAATATTTCGATGTTGGATTTCGTGATTATACAGATATTGTTATGGAAATTTGAAAGATATATTTATATCGTTATTTCCAATACGATATTTGTTGGTTGTAGTATTTGATATTGAATACAAGCCGATATACTTTCTATTCAGAGCCTTGTATTTAATATCAAATGGGATTTTGGGTTTGTCGTGAACGGTGTCTTCAGTAACACTATTCTTGAACCCCATGTGAAAAGAATAAATCTTTTAATTATGATTGTTAGAGTTTCCAATTATATTTAATAATTTGAATAAAATGGAATGTGAATTCGGTCTATCGTGAACTGTATTTTTAACAACATTCATTCTTTAACCCAATTTATGGTGAAATGTGATTTGGAATTTATAAATCTTTTGTTAAGATTTAAAGGAAATTTTACAAAGGGAAGTTTTCCAATTTAATAAAATAAACTGGAATGGAATGGAATTCGATTTGGTAATAATCGAAGTGGACTACTGTGGAGGAAGACTGTTACTATATATGGAATTTAAGAGGCTTTGTCGTTATTCCATTTATAGTATCGGTTGGATATGGAAGTTCATATCGATTATATATATTGATTTGTTTTCCATGAAGATTCCATTATTAATGGAATGTGATTTTGGGTTTATCGTGAGCCGTGTTTTAAATGACATTAGTTCTTTAACCCAGTTAAAGATAAGATTTATTTCTAAACTTTGAATAATCATTAAGTAATGATTTTTGGAAATTGAAACTAAAATAGAGTTTTAATGGATCTTTAAACAGATTGAAAGGTGAATTTGATAACTAAAATTATCAAATTCAAGATAACTAAATTTATCAAATTCAAGAAATGATCGAGAATGGAGTATCACCAGTTTTGCTCCAGGCGATAGTTAAATCTTTAATTTGATTTGAACGTGAAATGGTAATTGAATTTACCGATAACACCGTGGTGTTCGATATGAAGTATTACCAGTTTTACTTCATGGGATGAATAGGTTGGGATTGGGATTGGGAAATTTAACAAATGATTACTACGGTAAGGTTCGCTAATCCCGACTAGTTTGGATAAATTGGTTTGAATTGAAATCCAAAAGAGGATTAAAGAATAAGTTTAAAGAATTTATCTTTGATGAAATTAATGGGAACCTATCCCAAAGTATAAGAATATTTGAATAAAAGAATATTCTGAATTGGAATGAGGCGTATGTTGTGTTTTTATAACACTTGTTTATTATATACGTGAGTTATTCAGAAAGACCGGTTTATCCCATTCTGAATAACTGAATCGGCGATGAGTCGACAATGAAGACGGTGGTTGAAGATATGAGGTATTTACATCGTTTGGGTGATTACTGATGTCTTGATTGGGCAGTACACCCAAGACAAGGTAATAAGTGGTGATCGTCCAGACGTACTTGGAGATCGACCGGATATGCAAGGGCCTCTCTCCTGTATTGGACATACGGGACAAGGAATAAGGTGCCTTCGGTTTCGTTCAGACCCAAAACGAACTTGTAAATGGATATGTTTCTGACATCGAATTTCATTCTGTGTGATTGATAGACATCGGCTGCATAATGTGAATTGCCTATGTGGCATGATGATATGCAAATGATCAAGGCTTCTGTTGAAAAGCAGAGTCTTGTGGTTGATGATCAAAGCACGGCTTTAATATAGCATAGCTTTGTGTTAGCCTTAATTCGCGAGCCTCGCACCCCGGTGTGAACCTGAAATGGGAGAGGACATCAGGGAGGGCATGCATTTCCTTCTAGCCAGGAGTGGTGTCAGCGTTTTGCAAGCCCTGACGTTTTAATTATGTGGATGATGGATAGCGAGGCGCCTCAGTTATTTCGGTCTCTGTGGAGCCAATGGATGGTCTTTATACAGACCAGATTGATGCCCCATAGGGCGGGGAATGCAGTGTTCAGGCATTTTAATCCACTCCGTGTGGACCAGCCTTGACGATCCAAAGGTCAATCGAGCTCTGACCCGAGACACGGGCTAGAGCATCTCGAAGAGGTAAGGACGATCCCTTTCCTTGGTTCATAGATGGAAATCCAACTTTCAATATGTGACATTTGCGGTTTTGATTGTAGAGCCTAGTATTGGCGACATGATATATGGTACCCATGCCATCTAGGATTGATACATTCATATTTGAAGTTGTTTTATACACTATGCACTTATAATAGTATCAAATGATTTGTTTTAACGCACCAAGCATGTTTGGCTATTATAAGGGAAAACCCTATCCTCCGGCTTGAGTTGCATTGTGTGATGGGACCTGGGTCTTATAATAGCCTCATTTTTCCAAAAGGCATTGCGTTGTTTTGTTATATTCACTGGTATTCTTGGGAGGAAACCCGTTCCGTGTTATACGGCATGGTACCTTAATATATCTAATTTAAAGTAAAGTTTTAAATATCTGTTTTAGTTCTCATACCAGTCACATGACTGACCTGGAGTTTATTGTTTTAACCTAAACTTTGGGTGCCCTATTTCCATACGAGCAGCTTGTAGTTTTGGGTTTTGCAGATTTATATTTACAGGATCCTGGTTTACAGCTGGAATGATATTCGGAAAGCTTTGTTGTAACACCCTGTATTTTCTGTGTTTATTTAAGTAACGAATTAAGGAATACTTAATTTTAAAAGTGAGAATTAAGGGAAACGGGTTAGGTCATTGCGTTCGTCTCGAAATTCTGCTTAAGATAGAGTCCGAGGTTGCGTGAATCGGACTCCGTATGAAGAAGTTATGGAGTCCAGAAGATTTCATGTTAAATATAAATATATAAATAATAATTAAACCAAATTCAAAATTCAAGAAAAATAGGCTGAGTGGGAATTTTACATCTCAAGGGTCGACCCCTCCCCCTCAGGGGGAGTCAACATAGATGTCGACCCCCTATAGGGGAGTCGACATAGCTGTCGACCCCCCTGTATGGGTCGACTCCTACATTCTGATCCAGACAGTGACGAATTTCTGACTTGTTGCTGAGTCACTAGGGCATAGGTGGAAATTCTAGATGAATCTATCTTGTTTGGATGGTTCTGATTGCTTCTAGGTTGATCTAACAGCTCACATAATTCTTAACCTCTATAAAAGCAACCCCAACTTTCAACCCTAATCACACAAAAATTCAGTCTAAGAGCCGTCATGCTATCCAGGGTCAACTTAGAGTAGCCGCCATTCTTCTCTAATTAGAAAGCAAGTTAAAAGCTACGAATCAAATAAAAAATTAGTGAATCGATAATCTACTTCAAGAGATAGCTATTCAATTTTAGAATACAGATCCCAGAAAACAAGACTGTTCTTTTGTTTGTAAGTTTAGTTATCTTTTAGATGTGAACAAATTAAAGACGTGATTTGTAATAAAGTGAAAACTAGAATTGTACCAAGTTGTATGATAATAATGATGCTGATTCATGTCTATTTGTGTGACAATTCTATCATACATGCCTGTGATATTATTGCGGTTTATTGAATCTATCATGTTGTATAGAATTTGGTGGATGAACCTATTATGTTGTATAGGAACTTGGGAATGAAAACTATCTTGTTATATGTAAGTTTGGTGATTCGATCATGTTATGTTACATGCAGGTTTATAGGCTTATTCATGTCATATATGCCTAAATGTTTAGATCCACATGCCTCTATGTTAGATCTATGTTAACTTGATTCAACCCAAATGCAAGTTCACATCTACATGCCTAATTAAGTTTGTGTAGTTCTAGGTAAAACTCCTAGTTTATATGCTTAAGATTCATGTTGAGTAGATCTAAATTGCAAGCTCATAATTAAATGTATATTGTTCTATGCCAAATTCATTTGACATATATGTAGTTAAATCCATATTTTTATGATGTTGGAACGTTACATGTTCCTCTTTTTTCCCTTTTGTTTATGAGTTAGGCTAAGTAGTGAGCATAACATTTTTTGTGATTTATGCGAGTGTATAACGGGGGTAACGTTGGGAAAATAATAAATTACATATTGGCATAGTTTGGTAGCATGAATGGTATAATTTATATACCTAAAAATTATGAACATGATTTAGAGGATAAATGGGCATGACTTGAATGACAACAAATTTGTGAATAATTTACATATAAACGAAAAGGATAAATATGTAAATTTAGCAAAAGACGAATATGCCTAACCCGAGGTTAGATTGAGTTACGGTGTAAGACTGCCGGAACCAACTGGCACATCCAGCAACTGTAACAATATAGATCTAATGTGAGAGGTTAGCGCATTCAGCCCAAAAGAACCCGAGGTTAGACTGAGTTGCAGTGTAAGGCTGCCTAGAACTGACCGGCATGTCCAGCGACCGCAACAATACATGTCTAATGTGAGTTGTTGGTGCTTTAATGAATAAATTAAAGCTAAGACAAGAATGGTAGGTTTAAGTTAATTAAGGCAATACTTAACCAATTCAACATGTTAACTAAACTGGTGGGTGGGGTTAGGTTAATTTGAGAGCACTTAACCATTTTAACATGTAGATTAGGAAACCCTAGTAATAGGGACCCATTTCAGTAGTAACCCACATAGATGTATCATGGTACCCTGAACTAGGCAAGGTGGGGCACGATTACTTGGCTCATTATAAGCGGTCAAAACAACGGCGGGTGGTGCGTCAATGTAGGTTCCGACGGAGTACGGGCGTGCATGTACTCCGGAGTGGAAAAAGCAGGCACTGGGCATAAGTAGTTATACACTGTGCATATGGAATTGTGTCGGGTTGCCACCATAGGATTTGATACACCCCATGGTGGGACCAACACAGGTATCTACAATCAGGTGGGGCCGAATGACACAAGTGGTAAACATATACGAGTAGGAGCCGATCGATAAAAGGGATCACTTTGTTATGAACATGTGAGGCTGGCTAAACAACAGTTAGTAGGTGCAGAGAAATAGAAGTGGGTGTATAGTATATTCTGTTTAAACTGCCTTATCTTGGTTTATGTTATCTTGTTATTCTGGTATTGTCCTATTTTCAGTTTATTCCTATCATGTCCCTTTTTCTTGTGCACATACTGAAAAATCACTGGAATTACCAGACTTATGTCTGACCCATTTTTTTCGTCTTCTTTTCTTCCGTTCCCCCCCCCAGGTACGTAGGGAGGGAATACTCCAGCTTAGTTTAGACATTTTGCAAGCTTGAAGAGAGTAGATATATGGCTTGGACTCTCTCTTCTTGGGCTATGGCTTTGGATTCACTCTTAATGGGGATTTATGTTACTTTATTGTTGTTATATGCTTCTTTATGTTTTAATCAAGACAGAGATTTTGTTGTAATAATTTGGAAGTTGTTTTGAGACAGTTTGTTGTTATGTTTTGTCTAAACCACGTACTTATGAGATAAATTTTAGTTTTTCCGTTGCTTATATGTTTGTCTTGTAAATTATCTGTGCCTTTTACCTATAGCGCTCCACGAAAGTTAAGGCATTCTCTTTGTGAGTGACCTTAACGGAGGTGGGGTGTTTCACTTGGTATCAGAGCAAAGGTTTACTAGATCAGATAAAAGTTTTTGAAAACTAATTTTCAAAAAGAAGTTTAAAGAAGCATTTTTCAAGAAAAAGTGTTGTTTTTATTTTAAAAAGGCATAATCCCCAAAGCCATATGCACACTATCTTTCTATCCTTTGTTTTGAATCTTTCCTTTTCGTTTCAGCATGTCTGGGACCTTAACCTTCCAGAAGGTGTGCCGGTACCTAGCTGGTTCAGAAGGTACCTAGAGGCTAGTGCTAATAACGCAGGCCCAGCAAACGTTCCTCCTCCCCCAGCTGCAACCGTTCCTCCTCCTCCTCCACGTGCAAATGATTTCTCAAAGACATGTAGAGACTTTCGAGCCATGGGTGGAAAGAACTTTAATGGAACTGAATCATTCATGGAAGCAAGGAACTGGCTCAAAAAAACTGAGGATTTGTTTGTTATCTTCGAAGTGGACGATAGGCAGAAGATACAGTTGGCCGTATGGTTGCTTAAAGATGAAGCCACTTATTGGTGGGAAGTAACTAATGCTGAGAGACCGATTGAAACTTGGATGGATTTCAGAATGAGGTTTGAAATGAAATTCCTCTCACAAGCTAAATGAAGCCTACAGATGGAGAAATTCTTAGCTCCCAAACAGGGAAGTATGTCGGTCAAGGAATATGTCAACCAATTCAACCAGCTGGCTAGATTCGGATTGGAGTTAGTTACACTCCATATAAGAAGGATCTCTGTTTTGTTAAAGGGTTGAATGAGCCACTGCACTGCGTAGCTATGTCCCATATACCTATGGGTGTGACTTATGAGAGACTGGTGGACATGGCATTGTTATAGGAGGAAGACAAGGATGGAAAGAAAGAGGAAAAGGTGGAAGTACCTCAAGTTAATAAAGTGGAAGGATCACAGAACAAGAAAATGGATTCCAAGAACGGCGGGAAGAACAACAAACCCTGTGACAAGAGGATGTGTAATTTTTGTGGCATACCTAGACATCTGATTAAGGACTGCAGAAAGAAGAAGAGGAAGATGGGTGGTTGTTTTCAGTGTGGCGAAACAGGACACATGGCTAAGGACTGCCCAAGAAAGCAAGGCTAAGGGCAGAGAGCTGGATCTACTTCTGGAGGGAAGGTTCACGCTCTCATAGCACCGCCGCAAGAATGAGGTAGAAATATTTCTGTTGAGAGTTTAGTTTATCTTTTTGATCATCCTGTTCATACACTCTTTGATTCTGGCGCATCGCACTCTTTTATATCTACTTCTTTAGTTGAATCTCTGCACCTAGACACCAGTATAGTAGAGGATCCCTTGGTTGTTTCAAATCCAATTGGGGGTTCGGCCTATTTATCCATGATTTGTTTCGATTTGGAAATTTCTCTACTAAGCATTGGGTTTAGATGTAATGCCTATGTTTTGGGCTTCACGGGCTATGGGTTCATTCTAGGCATGGATTGGTTATCCAGTAATGTTGCCGTTGTCAATTGTGAAAAGAGAGTGGTTAGACTTATGACTCGCCTCGGTAACACTCTCGAAATCTCTTGTTACCCCATGAACTCTGTTATGCTTAGCTACCTAGAATCTCTTGATGCGTCTGATGAAAACTTGTAGTCTATTAGAGTAGTCCGTGAATACTCAGATGTATTTGAAGAGCTGAAGGGCTTACCTCCGAAGCGGGAGATAGACTTCAGCGTATACCTCGTCGATAATGCAAAATCCATAGCTCTACCTGTTAGAAACATGGCTCCAAGGGAGAGGAAAGAGCTCAGCAAGCAAGTTAAAGAGCTGCTAGAAAAGGGGTTTATAAGGCGGAGTATTTCTGAATGGGGTGCTCCAGTAGTACTCACAACCAAAGCAGATGGTTCACTTCGCCTATGCGTTGATTATAGGGAGCTAAACAAGCTGACCAAGAATAACAGGCACCCACTTCGAAGGATAGATGACTTATTCGATCAGCTTGTAGGTGCATCGATTTTCTCCCAACTAGATCTAGCTACGGGGTTTTATCAGCTTAGAGTGGCGGAAGACAACATTGATAAGTCCGCGTTCAGAACCTCGGATGGTTTCTTCGAATGGCTTGTCATGCCTTTCGGCTTGACAAACACACCCGCTTATTTCGTTGACTTAATGAGCAGGGTGTTCATGGAATTCCTTAATAGGTTTGTGGTGGTCTTTACGGACAACATTTTGATTTTCTCGAAGAGTGAGGAAGATCATGCTCTGCATTTAAGGGAATTCATGGATACTCTTCGTGCACATCAGCTGAAGGCAAAATTCTCCAAATGCCATTTCTGGAGGGAAGAAGTAAGATTCCTTGGACATGTGGTGTCCAAAGAGGGGATAGCTGTGGACCCCGCAAAAGTAGTTGTGGTGCAAGATTGGAAGGTTCCACGGATTGCAACCGAAGTCCGAAGCTTTCTCGGGCTAGCGGGCTTTTACTGATAGTGTTAACCGGCCTTTTGGTACGGTCACCAAAAGTACTCAAGACACGCTCTACTCAACCCATCGCGTGAAGCCAGGGCCAAGGGCAAAATTCAGGAAGTGCAAAGCCAAGGACCGAAGAAAGATCACGCCGGCAAGAACCTCGCGCCTTGGCCGCCACAACGTCGCGCCGACGGAGTCAACTAGCCTTAACAAATCCTCTTGTCAAAATCCTCTTCACACCCAGCCGGGTGCGAAATTTTGCACCTGGAAGGTCCAAAATTTCGCACCTACCAGGTGCGAAATTTCACATCTGGCAGGTGCGAAATTTCGCACCTCGCCCAGGTGCGAATTTCCGAAGGCCAATTGCAGGAGCCGCGAATTTCTGGAAGATGGTCCCCATTTCTACCTACTCCTACCTAACCCCTATCTAACCACTACCTATAAATACCCCATGGCCGCACACTTCAAAGAGAGAGAAGGCTTGAGCTTGGAAACCTCCATAAAGCTTCATTAATGGCACTTCCTCTTTGAGGAAGAAGAAGGACAAGATTGTCTTTTTCCTTATTATTCAATATATGATAATTATGACATCATATATCATGAAGCATTAATGTAATGAGATATCATGAGATAGTCTCAACCTTGTAATTTCTTCCAAGTGATTAATAATATTCCACGACTCTTCAAAGTGGACGTAGGCCCTTACTGAGGCCGAACCACTATAAATCCCTTGTGTTATTTACTGCTTATGTTTGAAATATGTTCTTGTCTGTGCGACCATATTTATAATTCCTAGTAATTGGGAATCTTTGGTGTTTGCGACATTTTTTGCCATCAACATTTGGTACTTTCACTAAGAAAACTCGGATATTGCGTCTTTCTTGCACATTACCATCTTGACTTCATCAAGCTTAAGGTTCCTTGCTTAACCTGCTATCGAGTCCGCGTACGATGGTAAAGAAGTTAAAGAACGCAATGATCGGCTCTTCAGCCGCAGCCGAGGCCAGTACATCTCGACAATCTCAACCGGCAGACATCCCGGCCACTAATGAAACTGAACCACCTATTGTGGAACCCGAAG
Organism: Allium sativum; assembly: GCA_030737875.1. Classification (NCBI taxonomy): domain Eukaryota; kingdom Viridiplantae; phylum Streptophyta; class Magnoliopsida; order Asparagales; family Amaryllidaceae; genus Allium; species Allium sativum. The sequence goes on from CM060926.1 coordinate 616,733,626, forward strand.
CGCCCGCAACACAAGCGCAAATTAGTACGCTTAGTGAAAAATATGAGAATATAGCCATCGAGCTCAATCAAGCGCTAAGGGATAACATCGACCTTATGCGCCAACTTAACGAAAGTCAGCGCGTCGTCGCTCGAATACAACTAGCTCGGAACAATGCTCGACCTCGGCCACCAACATCGGAAACTTCCTCCTCCGAGTCAACGGGCCCATACCAAAGAAGAAGTTTTAGTCTCATCAACAACATCGCCGCTCGAACTAATTCCCTCGATAATGGCAATGGATACGCCAACGGCGACCGGACCACGGTTACCTATGGCGAGGTCCCCCAACCTCGGGATCGTTCTCGCCTAATCATCAATGAAGGAACTGCTCCTACTAACCAACCTCCTCTTCAACAAGGCCCAGCGGCCGCCCGCCGGGACAATGAACCCACCATTCAGGCGGCCCATGCTTTTCTAGAACCGGATTCGCGTAACCCCACCCCACATCATCACGTGCACCAGGCTCCCATTATAGATGTCGAGGACATGGAAGAAGATGATGAAGATGTCCATCCTAGAAGACGCCCTTATGCCAGAACTCTGGAACCTCGCCAAAACCCTTGGGTCCCGATGGCGGACCCTCATCCGACCTACCTTCCCGACATGGTCCGAAGGATCATGAGGGAGATGCGAGGAAACGTTCATGATTCATGGGAAGCACTCATTAGGCGCAGCCCTTTCACTCGAAGAGTTAATGTAGCTGAATGGCCGCGACGTTTTAGCATGCCTCAAATGTCGCTCTACGACGGCACCACTGACCCTTGTGCTTTCTTAAACCGTTATGAGTGGAAAATGGACTCAAAAAGAGGCGACAATCCAGTCAAATTCAAATGCTTTCCGGTCTTCTTGTCGGGGATTGCTCTATTATGGTTCTCTCGCCACCTGCTTAACTCCATCAACAACTTCGGCCAGTTAGCGACGCAGTTGGTCAAACAGTTCAGAATGCACATTCCGACTCCGAAGAACGCCCTAACTCTTTCCAACTTATACCAAGGACCTACGGAATCACTTAAAAGCTACCTTTCCCGGTTCAACATCGCCCTCGATGAAGTCGAGGATCCGGATCTGTGCACCATACTCTTCCAGCTAGTTAAAGGAGTTCTTCCTACTTCCGAATTGGGGGCATGGATTGACCGAAAGTAACCGAAGAGCCTCGATGCTTTCTATGAGAAAGCGGGGCAGTTCTTATGCCAAGAAGAAGCAAGGCGGAACCGCGTCTCCGACGCCAACTGCACCACCAACCCTCGGACTCACACCGCAAATAACCGCCCTTGGGTTCAAGAAGCAGGAGGACCCCCCAATCCGAACACGGGGGCAGGACCCCCCAGACTGAGACCAAGCAATGGGGACAAGGCGGCCGGGGCAGCAATCAGGTCCAAATAGGGCCAAGGAGGCCCGAAACTTACCGTGCTTATGAGACATATACCCCGTTAAATGAAAATCCGGAGACCATCTACTTGGAAACATGCAACACTTTGCCATATCCGAAACCCCTCACAAGGGAGTCGACCGACTCCAAGAAGAACTCGGGAAGATACTGCCGGTATCATGACATGTATGGACATACACAAATGAATGTCGACAGCTTCGAGATGCAATTGAAAAACTCATCCGTGAGAAGCGGCTCGAACGATATGTTCAAGAGCCTTTTCCACCCGGAGCCAATCCAAAACCTTCAGCGCCAACTCCTCAAACGGGCGCCAAGACGGCCCCAGGACCATCTAACGCAAGGCAAGGGATCGTGATCAATACTATATATGGTGGACCGAGCCCTACGCATGACAGCTTTCGAAAGTTGGAGGAAATGTGGGTTCCATTAAACATGCAACCCACGAGTCTTGCTCCGCTCCCGATCAATTCACCCCGGCCAAGCTCCAGAAAACCATGTGGGACTACATCATTTTCCACGAAAGGGAGTCCACGGGAATTGAAATCCTGACCACCGATCCTTTGGTCATAATGGCTCAAATTGGCGCTGCAACCATCTAAAAGATATTGGTCGATTCGGGAAGCTCGGTCAACATCATCTTCAAATCCACCTACGATCAGATGAAGTTAGAAGCAAAATACCTCAAACCATGTCGCTCCACGATTCACGACTTTAATGGGGCATCCAGCTGTCCAGTGGGAGTCATCAACCTACCCATTGAACTTGGAACGGAGGATCGAAGCCGAGTCCGAATCCTCACCTTCGTGGTTATCGACATTGCCTCATCATACAACGTCTTCCTTGGACGCCCCTTCCTCACAGAATTCCACGTCTGCTTATTGCCATGGTCTCTCCTAATGAAATTTCCAACAGAAAACAGGATCGCAATAGTCAGAAGCGACCAAGTCAGTGTCAGGGAATGTTGCGCGATAGAATGGAAAAATGCGCGCAATAGGGACAAGGGTAAAGCAGTACCCGCCCCCTTTTGCGCTAAGACCGCCTCAGCATAGCAATTAGCGGCGTCTGGGGCCTGGCTCAGGCGCTACTCCTATCTTTCCGACGACCTTGACCCAAGGAAAGACGAAGAGCCCGAGTATGAGAGACGAACTCCAGTCGAGCCCACGATGGATGTACCTGTTACCCCGATGACCCATCACGAGTATTGAAGATAGGATCGCACCTGCATCCATCCATCAAAGATGACCTCGTGGATTTCTTGAAAGGCAACTTGGACGTATTTACATGGACTCGTTCCGATATGAAGGGCATAGACCCCGCAATTGCTTGCCACTCTTTGGGCATAGATCTTAAAATCCATCCAGTCAAGCATAAGCGCCGCTTCCTCTGGCCCGAGAGGTCCAAGGCACTCGAAGAAGAGGTCGATCGCCTGCTAAACAACAACTTCATCCACGAAGCCTACTACCCCGAGTGGGTCTCCAATCCGGTTCTGGTCAAGAAGGCCAATGGTAAATGGCGGACGTTCATCGATTTCTCTGATTTGAACAAAGTTTGCCCGAAGGACAGCTTCCTGCTCCCCAAGATCGACCAGCTAGTCAACTCAACCACCGGATACCAACTACTATCTTTCATGGTCGCCTACTCCGGTTACAACTAGATCCCGATGGATCTCTGCGACTAGGATCATACCTCCTTCATAACCGACCGCGGACTTTACTACTATCGCGTTATGCCTTTCGGCCTCAAGAATGTCGATGCTACATATCAATGGATGGTTAGTCGACTCTTCAAAAATCAAATCGGGAAATCCATGGAGGTGTACGTGGACGACATGCTTGTTAAATTGAAAGTGTCTAGTCGTCATGTCCACGACCTCTCCGCAATGTTCAATGTCTTACGCCGACACGACATGAAACTAAATCCTCTAAAATGTTCCTTTGGCATCGCCTTAGGAAAGTTTCTAGGTTTCATCGTCAACGCCCGGGGCATCGAAGTTAACCTCGAGAAAATCCAGGCCATTCGGGATATCCGAATCCCCGAGAACATTAAGGATGTTCAAAGTTTGAATGGGAAGGTCTCCGCTTTAAGTCGGTTCATCGCTAAGGCCACCGACAAGTGCATTCCTTTCTTTGATTTACTTCGAAAAGGGAAACGCAATTTCAAGTGGACCCCTGAATGCGTTTCCGCATTTAAGGAACTTCTGAATCACTTAGAGCGACCACCCATCTTATCTAAGCCTATAGATAACGAGGACTTATACGTTTACTTCGTTGTTTCTCCACAGGCAATCAGCTCGGCTTTAATACGACTCGAGGATCGCATCCAACGACCCGTCTACTACAAAAGAAAACGACTGAAAGGGGCAGAGAAGAACTACCCGAAGATCGAAAAACTAGCATTCTTCTTACTAATCTCCTCCCGGAAGCTCCGGCCGTATTTCCAGGCTCATCCCATAAAAGTCTACACCGACCAACCGTTGCGTACGATCCTGCAACGACCTGAGGCATCCGGCCGACTGCTAAAGTGGAGTATGGAACTAAGTCAGTTCGAGATAACATTCATTCCCCGCCGAGCCTTCCTCGGGCAAGCCCTTGCCGACTTCATAGTAAAATTCACGGCTCCTGAAGGAACATCTGCGGAAGACGCTGAAACCCCCGACAACGTGTGGAAGTTATTCGTAGACGGATCCTCCAATATCAAGTGCTCGGGAGCCGGTATCGTACTCATCACACCCGAGGGACACTCAATGCACTATGCATTAAAGCTGAATTTCTCTGCTACCAGTAACGATGCAGAATATGAGGCACTGTTAGTCGGGTTGAGAATCGCAATCGAGCTCAAGCTGAGAACTATCCAAATCTTCTCCGACTCGCAAATCATCGTACGCCAAGTGATAGACGAATACCAAACGAAGGCCGAAAGGCTCGCTCTGTACCTAGCTTAAGTTCAGAAACTGCTCACCCACTTTGACCACTTCATTATCACTCACGTTCCGCGAGAGAAAAACGAAAAAGCCGATTCATCGGCCAGACTAGCGAGTTCTGAAGACCCGTAGGGATTCGGCCTCGTCGAAGTACTCAACTCCCCCAGTATCTTGCCAATTCAAACTAGCGCGGCCATGACTGCCGAACCAGAACTGGAATCATGGATGACACCAATCGAGAGCTACCTACAACATGGGACCCTCCTAGAGAGCCGCAAAGAACGGAGAGCGCTCACCCGCCAGTCAGCCCGCTACCTTCTCGTAGACGGGATATTATATCGAAGAGGCTTCTCCGTCCCCTTACTTAGGTGTGTGGCCCATGAAGATGCCCAAAGAATTCTCACTAGCGTGCATGAAGGTGAATGCGGTGACCACACAGGGGGGCAAATACTGGCCAGGAAGATTCTCCAACACGGTTACTACTGGCCCACGCTCGACCAAGGCGCCACAGACTATGCTCGCAAGTGCGACAAAGGCCAACCCTTCTCTAAGATCCCAAGAGCCCCGCCAACGAAACTGAAATAGATGACCAGACCATGGCCATTCGCCATGTGGGGAATCAACATCATTGTAACTCTTCCCATGGCTAGAGGCGGGGCCCTATACGCAGTCGTTGCAGTAGATTATTTTACCAAATAGGCGGAGGCTGAGGCCCTCGCCACTATCACCACCAAGAAGATGATCAACTTCGTGGTGCGCAACATCATCACTCGATAAGGAGTTCGTCAAGCCATCATCTCAGACAACGGCACTCAATTCGAGAGCGCCGAATTCAAATCCTTCTGTCAGTGGCACGGCATCGAAAAAAGGTTCTCAGCCGAAGCTCACCCCCAGGCCAACGGACAGGTCGAAGCGGTCAACAAAGTCATCAAATCCATCATCAAGAAGCGCCTCGAGAAGGACGGGGGCATGTGGGCAGACGAACTTACTCTAGCCCTGTGGACCTACCGAACAACTCACAAGACAGCAACCGGACACACGCCCTTCACCCTTTCTTACGGGTCCGTAGCCGTCATCCCCATCGAGCTCGAGCTTCTGTCTCATCATGTCACCTACTTCGATCCAAAGACCAATCAGGACTTGCTTCTAGGGTCACTCAGCTTGCTAGAAGAAAAAAGAAACGAAGCCGATCTATATGCCGCTGCAAAACGACAATGAGTCGCTAGGTATTACAACTCTCAAGTCTGCCACAAGGACCTCAACATCGGCGACCTCATCCAAAAACAGGTTTTCCCTCCGCCAACAGGACTCGCTCCTCGCTGGGAAGGGCAGTATTCTGCGAAGACTCGGCAATCGAACTTTAAAGCTTGCCACCGTGGACTGAGCTGAACTAACAAGGGCTTGGAACAGTGAACATCTCCGCAGTTACTTCACATAACTTAGCATATGGTTGCTTACGCTTTCCAGCGATGTTTTGTTTTGTAATGGTTCAAAGCATTGTAAAGGCTATTCATGCCAAAAGTTATTAATGGAAATGATGCTCATCTTTCTGTCTCCCCACTCTGTGTTCACTCCTCACGCGACATAATTAGCTAACCCTAACAGCTAGTTTCTATACACCGCCGTACCAACTCCCAACATGGGGGTCGACATCGCCATCTCAACCGCGGATCAATCCCGCGACCTAATCACATTGGCAACGACCGGCATCCCAAACACGGGACCCAGCCACGCTACTCGAGTCGCCAGCCCGCGGCACGACCGAGTATAAATTGTAACACCCCGTAATTCTGTTAATATTAATATTCACAAATTAAAGAATAACTAATCTCAGACGTGAGAATAGTGGGAAACGGGTTGGGCCGTTGTGTTCGTCTCGGAATTCTGGTTGGAATAGAGTCCGAGTTTGCGTGAATTGGACTTCGTATGAAGAAGTTTTGGCCATCGGAAGTTTCAGAAAATTCAAAACAGCTCGCAGAAAATTTAAAATTCAAACAGAAAGTGCAGAAGCGGGCTAGGCGGGAAAATTCCCGCCCAAGCAGGTCGACTGGGGAGTCGACACTAGTATCGACCTCCCCCCCCAGTTGACTGCCATGTCGACTTCCCCCCCCCCCCCCCAGGTCGACTGTAGTGTCGACCTGGGTCTGGCGGCTAGGGTTTCTGGCTGACCTGTTTTTAATTGGGTAATGACCCATTAGGGTTTTTGACCTAATCTGGTTGGCTGGGATTAGTTATGAGTTGATCTGACAGTCTAAAATAAATACTAATTTTATAAATACCTAGGTAGTCTCTCACCCTAATTCATAAGAAAAATAGAATAGTTACCGTCATACCGTCGCCATGGAAATCAATGGAGTCGCCGCCAACTAAGAAGGAAGAAAAGCTAATTCAATTCTAATTCTCTCAACCCTAAAGCGAAGCAAAACTCTCTTTTCTTCTCTAATTGTGAGTATGATAGTCTTAACAAGATTATTATCATTTTAATTAGGTTAAGTCATGATTGGATTATGAGTAGATGATGTGAATTGTCGTATATGTTATCATGTATGTTATTAATCCTATGCTATGTGGTGATGATATCCTATATGTTGTAAATCATGCTATGATGATGTTATGTATGTTGAAAGTTTCTATGCTAAGTTGTGATGAATCATACATGTTAGAAAGCCATCTATGCTAGTTAGTTCATATTAATTAAATCATCATGTTTGGGCTATGTTGATCTATATGACAAGTTACATATGCAAGTTAGATAGATTAGAAAAGTTATGAACATATGCCATGACATCTATTATGACATCTATAATTATGCTATGACATATGTGATATCCTATGCTAGTTCACACCATCATTATGTTGCCTAAAACCCCCATATGCAAGTTTATGTATAGATTTGGGCTATGATCATATAATGTAAATTATGACATTTAACAAGTTGACACCTTTTGATCCTTAACATGCGTAGTTTATGCAAGTTTCACCCCTATTATGATTAAATTTATTTTAATTGTCTATATGTTGTGATAATTTATCTTTGTGCTATGCGTTAGACTATTCAAGTCTAGCCTATATTATGCGTTGAATAAGCGAACGTATAAACGTGGGGTAGAGGTAATATTAAGGATTTAATAATAAGATGTTGGGGTGCAATTGATATGATTTTGCATACCATGAGTGGATGACCATAATTGAGTCAATTATGGACATCAATAAAAGTGGACTTAATTAATAATTTGGATAGGGAATTTTTAAAACTGGGGTAAAAGAATATAAGTGATAATCAATGCTTAGGACACGAGGTTGGACTCGTTTGTGACATAAACCTGCCCGGACCCGCCCGGCAAATAAAGTGGTCACAAATGTCAGCCCAATGTGAGAGGTCCTAGGCCTAAACTAAAACATAACAGGTTGTAAAGACACGAGGTTAGACTCTTTTATGGTGTAAGACTGCCCGGACCCGCCCGGCAAATCCTGCTGCCATAAATGTCAGTCTAAAGTGAGAGATCTTTACGAGGTTATGGCCTGAATAAATTAAGAAATACTTTACCAGATAAACATGTAAGGTGGGTCATGGGGGTTAAGTAGGTGCCTTGGGTGGCATGAGGAATCTAGTGTGTGCCCTTAGTGGCATGAGAAATACGATTAGTAAAACTTAACCAAACACACATGTAAATGAACATGACTAAGAGGGTTAAGTGGGATATACTAGTGGTGACAAGCTTAGGTGGGTAGCTTGTGGGGGCCCATTTCAACCAGTATCCCAAACGTATCTTTGTGGGCTCGACCCAAGTCGAGGACGGGACACGCATACTGGGCTTGACTATAAGAGGCCAAAACGGGGAGCGGTGGCAACGCAAGTCCAACGGGTTTCATATGCGTGTGTGGATCCGGGCTGGTAGGTAAGACGTTGTTGCATCGTGTAGGTATAAGCCGTGCATTCTCAAGTTGTATCGGGTTGCCACTTTAGGGGAGTCATACACCCCACTATGGGGCCAGCACGAATATCTACGAGTAGGGAGCCGATCCAAAGTGGGTAGTGGAGTACACCTAGTGGAGATAGGAGAAGACGGCACCTATGTAGTTAGCTAGGGGTACGTAAGGCTATTTATATGTTTCTGTGTGAAGCAAGTGGGATCAACCTTGAGGGTGACTGGTGCGGCGCAGTGTAGTAATGTGCAATGCAGTGTAGTAATGTGCGGTGCAGTGTAGTAATGTGCGGTGCAGTGTAGTAATTATTCGTTAGTAATTAGGTATACCTTTACCGTTATCTTTAACGTTATCTTAAATGTTATCTTTATCTTCCTAATAGTTCATAGACATTTACTTGTCTTCCAGTTTATGCCTTAGTCTAGTTATTTTGATAATAGTATTGCTAGAATTATCATACTCGCCAGACTTTATGTCTGACCCCCTCCATTTCTATCCTTTTTCCCCTCCAGGTCCTCAGGTTGGACCCAGCTCTAGTGGAGCTTGATTGTATTGCTTCATCTCTTTGGAAAGCATGGACCCTTGAAGTAAAGTCCAGCTTGTTATCTTCTTTAATGGATATTTGTGTAATGGGATTATGTATTTTGTTTTATGAAGATGGATAATGTACTTGACTCTGATTAATGGTTTTGTGATGTAATAAACATGTTTCCGCTGCAATAAAATGAAGTTTTTGATTTCCAAGTACTACTTATTATCTGTCTTGTTGTAATTTTTCTGTTCTATATTCACTTATAACCTCCATGGAAGTTAATGCATTCCCTTTGTGAGTGACGTTAATGGACGTGGGGTGTTACACGTGGTATCAGAGCTTAAGGTTACCAGAACAAATAAAAATACTTTAGAAAAATAGTTATTTTTGGAAGAAATGTTTTCAAAGACATGTTTTAATGAGAAATTTAATGAGGAAGTTTTTATGAAAAACATAATCCCCAAATAGCCATATATCTTTATCTTTCGAATTCTCCATTTTGAATCTTTCCTTTTGTTCGTTTCAGCATGCCTGAAGATCTTAACCTACCTGACGGTGTAGGGATAACAGGATGGTATAGGAGGTTGTTAGAGGCTAGGGCCGCTGCGGGTCCAGCCAATGTTCCTCCATCACCAGTTGCACCCGTTCCTCCTCCTCCTTCTCGCGTAGATACTTTTGCAAAGACATGCAAGGAATTTAAAGCTATGGGTGGAAAACCCTTTCAAGGGTCAGAAACGTTTGTGGAAGCTAGAGATTGGCTTAAGGAGGTGGAAGAATTGCTAGAAATCTTTGAAGTGGAAGAAGGGAGGAGAGTTAGATTAGCAGCTTGGCTAATGAAGGGAGAGGCCTCGTTTTGGTGGGAGGTCACTAATGGGGAGCGTCCTGTTGACTCTTGGGCGGATTTTAGACGTAGGTTCGAGGCGAAGTTTCTCTCTAGGGCGGAAGAAAATCTATATATGGAAAGTTTCTTGACAATGAAGCAAGGAAGCTCGTCAGTGAAAGAATATGTCAACAAATTTAATCAGCTAGCAAGGTTTGGTTTGGACTTAGTGAACACGCCGGAGAAGAAGGCTCTAAGGTTCGTGAATGGCTTGAATGAACCGTTGCAAGGGTTGGCCATGACCCACATCCCTATGGGGGCCACCTTTGAGAAGCTAGTAGAAATGGCACTCATGCACGAGGAGAAAATTGCTAAAGATGATAAGGCACCCGAGAAGAAAGGGGATCAGAAGAAACCCCAACAGCAAAACAAGAAGGGTGGTAAAGACAATAATGGCAAGGGAAAGAAGAAATGTTTTAACTGTGGGACCCCAGGCCATCTCAGCAAGGACCGCCGAAAGAAAAAGAAGACTGGTTGTTTTCATTGTGGCGATGCAGGACATTTAGTGAAGGACTGCCCAACGAAGGGGCAGAGGGTAGGGGCTACCTCTGGAGGACAGGTGCAGGCTCTTATAGCACCAGGGCAGGCAAGGGGACAAGTTCAGGCTCTCGCGGTCCCACCGCTGCAAGAACGAGTACAACCATTTCTGTTGAAAGCTTAGTTTTTCTGTTTGATCATCCTATCTATACCTTATTCGATTCGGGCGCATCGCATTCGTTTATCTCTACATCATTAGTTGAATCACTGCACTTAAGCACCAGTTTAGTAGAGGATCCCATACTTGTTTCGAATCCAATTGGGGGCTCAGCTCATTTGTCCATGATGTGTTTAGAATTGAAAATTTCTATACTTAGCGTTGAGTTTAGATGTGATGCTTATGTGTTGGGCTTCACGGGCTATGGGCTAATTTTAGGAATGGATTGGCTATCCAGAAATGGGGTCGTTCTTGATTGTGAAAGGAGAGTAGTTAGGCTCGTGACTCGCCTTGGAAACACTCTCGAAATCTTTTGTAATCCCATCAGTTCTGTTATGCTAAGTTATCTAGAATCGCTTGACGCGTCTGAGGAAAATCTACGATCTGTTAGAGTGGTCCGAGAGTATTCGGATGTGTTTGAGGAGGTGAAGGGCTTACCTCCGAAGCGGGAGATAGATTTTCGAATATATCTTATGGATAATGTGAAACCAGTATCTTTTCCAGTACGCCACATGGCTCCTCGTGAAAGGAGGGAACTCGATAAGCAAGTGAAGGAGTTGCTTGGGAAGGGGTTCATAAGACGAAGTATATCGGAGTGGGGTGCTCCAGTAGTATTTGCCACAAAGGCGGATGGGTCCCTTAGACTTTGTGTGGACTATAGAGAACTTAATAAGCTTACTAAGAAGAACAGACACCCACTGCCGAGGATTGACGATCTCTTCGACCAGTTAGTTGGCGCCTCAGTGTTTTCGCAGTTGGACTTAGCCACCGGTTTCCATCAGTTGAGAGTGGCTGAGGATAGCATTGACAAGACTGCCTTTAGGACTCCAGATGGTTTCTATGAATGGCTAGTGATGCCCTTCGGTTTGACAAATGCCCCCGCATACTTTGTTGATTTGATGAGTAGGGTGTTTAGGGAGTACCTTAACAAATTCGTGGTAGTCTTTGTAGACGACATCTTGATCTTTTCTAAGGATGAAGAAGAGCATGCCCTACATCTTAGGTAAGTGTTGGAGACTCTTCGAGCGCATAGCCTTAAGGCTAAATTTTCTAAGTGTCACTTCTGGAGGAAGGAAGTACGGTTCTTGGGGCACGTGGTTTCCAAAGAAGGGATAGCCGTGGATCCCGCGAAGGTGGTGGCCATCCAAGATTGGAAGGTCCCTAAAAATGCTACTGAAGTGAGAAGTTTCTTGGGGTTGGCTGGCTACTATAGGAAGTTTATGAAAGACTTCGCAAAGATATCGGCTCCATTGACACGCTTGACGAAGAAGAACCTAGTTTTCACATGGGACGTAGATTGTGATGATGCGTTCCAACGTTTGAAGAGAGCTTTGACCTCAGCCCCAGTCTTAGTGCTGCCAGACGGGAGTAAGCCATTTACCGTATATACTAACGCTTGTGGGACAGGACTAGGCGCAGTCTTAATGCAAGACGGTAGGGTAATAGCGTATGGTGGAAGGCAGTTGAGAGCGCATGAGAAGAATTACCCCACGCATGACCTAGAGTTGGCCGCTATTGTTTTCGCGCTTAAGTCTTGGCGTCATTATTTTCTTGGCGAGAAATTCGAATTATTCACTGACCACAAATCGCTAAAATATTTATTCTCTCAGAAGGACTTGAACTTAAGGCAGCAAAGATGGATGGAGTTCTTGGCGTCCTACGACTTTGAGATAGCATATATCCCTGGCAAGGGTAACGTGGTGGCCGATGCCTTAAGTAGAAAAAGATTATCCTTAAGTCCTTTGTTTGTTGAGCGGCAAAGTTTAGAGTTCTTCTCTATGTTTGATTTTAGACCTTCCGTTGACTTCATACCCGGTTTGCTAGCATCCTTGGAGGTCAGACCTACGCTTTTGGGACAGATTGGCGACGCACAGCGAGACGACCCGCAGTTGGTTGAGTTAGTAGAAAAGCTCAAAGGAGGGGAGTCATCAAGCCATCTCCGTAGGTATACCCTAGATGATAAGGGTTGTTTACGTAGGGACGGTAGACTTTGTGTACCAAAAGATGATGACCTAAGGAAGACTATTCTTGACGATGAACATCGTTCGAAGATGACCATTCATCCCGGCGGGGACAAGATGTACAAAGACATGAAGCGAGTTTTCTTTTGGGCCGGTATGAAGAGGGACGTGGCCGAGTATGTCGCTAGATGCTTGGTGTGCCAACAAGTAAATGTGGAGCAAAAGAAACCCGGTGGGTTACTTCACCCACTGGAGGTTCCACTATGGAAGTGGGAAAGCGTCTCGACGGACTTTATTGACGGATTACCGAGATCGAGAAAGGGTAATACGGGGATTTGGGTTATAGTAGATAGACTTACTAAGAGCGCCCATTTCATTCCCGTGAAGAGTAAGAGGACTGCTCCATGGTTAGCTTCTGTATACGTCCGAGAAATAGTTCGTTTGCACGGTGTTCCTTCTAGCATAGTGAGCGACCACGATCCTATTTTCACTAGCGAATTTTGGAGAAGCTTACAAGAGGCGGTAGGGACTCAGTTATGTTTGAGCACCGCATATCATCCTCAGGTGGACGCCCAGACCGAGAGGGTGAATCGCATTCTAGAGGATCTTTTGAGGCTATGTATCCTAGACTTTGGGGGTACATGGGAAGAGCTTCTTCCATTAGTGGAGTTCGCATATAATAACAGCTTTCAATCTAGCAGTGGCATGGCACCTTTCGAAGCTCTTTATGGACGACCTTGTCGTTCACCTACATGTTGGTGGGAGTCTACTGACAAGATCTTACTTGGGCCCGATATGATTAGAGAGACTTTGGAGAAGATCGACTTGATTCGGAGGAGGATGAAAGCAGCGCAAGATAGGCAGAAATCATATGCGGATAAGAGAAGGACGGATCTTGAATTTGAAGTTGGGGACATTGACTTTGTCAAAGTGTCTCCATTACGAAACGTAGTTCGCTTTGGGTCCGTTGGGAAGTTAACACCAAGGTTTGTAGGGCCGTTTCCTATTAAGGAAAGAATTGGATAGATGTCGTATAGAGTGGAGTTGCCGGAGAGACTTAGTGGTGTACACGATGTATTCCATGTGTCACATTTGAGGAAGTGCTTGCACGAGACCGCGGAGGTGGTAGAGCCGAACTTGCTTAGGGAGGTGGAGATAGAGCGTGATGCGACGATTCGACGAGCTCCTACATGCATTCTTGGGTCAGAGATTAAGAAGCTGAGAAATCAAGAGGTCAGACTAGTCAAAGTACAATGGGGAGATGACGAGAGCAACGCTACTTGGGAGACAGAAGAGAAGATGCGTTCACGATACCCTTTTCTTTTTGAGGGTATGTCTTTTAATTTCTCCTTTATCGCTTATCTTGTACTTATCTTATCTTTAGCGTATCCTCTCGCTAGTATCTTTGACCTTTAGTTAGGATCATCCTATGGTTGAAACATGTGTTTGAGACATATTATGTATGATAAATGCAAAGTGGATGCAAGTGTTTGCTAGTGGTTGCTCGTGGACGCATATACACACACTATTAGGCACTAGATCGGCTCAGTCACTTCATACTGCATATTGCATATAAATGGCTGTATTTAGTAAAATGGGTGTATAATGGTTGTGCTATCATATGGATACCGCATTTTGGTGAATGGTTGTGCACGCATGTAGAAATAATATGTAGCATTAGGGAAATTTTGCATACATAATGGACGCATTGCACTATCATGGTTTGCATTAAAGGAGGTCAACTGAATCAGTGGACCGCCTGATATTGCATTAGCTAGGGACATATACACACACTGTGCATTTAAACATGAAAGCATTAGAAGTCTATAAGGATAATGGATGCATGTGTTTGATGGTTGAGTAGATGGTTGTTTGGATGTTAGGATATACATTCTTCTTGACTTGAAGATTTCGGGGACGAAATCCTTTAAGGAGGGGAGAATGTAACACCCCATAATTCTGTTAATATTAATATTCACAAATTAAAGAATAACTAATCTCAGACGTGAGAATTATGGGAAACGGGTTGCGCCGTTGTGTTCGTATCGGAATTCTGGTTGAAATAAAGTCTGAGTTTGTGTGAATTGGACTTCGTATGAAGAAGTCGGAAGTTTCAGAAAATTCAAAACAGCTCGCAGAAAATTTAAAATTCAAACAGAAAGTGCAGAAGCGGGCTGGGCGGGAAATTCCCGCCCAGGCAGGTCCAATGGGGAGTTGACACTAGTGTCGACCTCCCCCCCCCCCAGTCGACTACCCCCCCCCCCAGGTCGACTGTAGTGTCGACCTGGGTCTGGCGGCTAGGGTTTCTGGCTGACCTGTTTTTAATTGGGTAATGACCCATTAGGGTTTCTGACCTAATCTGGTTGGCTGGGATTAGTTCTGGGTTGATCTAACGGTCTAAAATAAATTCTAACTCTATAAATACCTAGGTAGTCTCTCACCCTAATTCATAAGAAAAATAGAATAGTTACCGTCGTACCGTCACCATGGAAATCAATGGAGCCGCCACCAACTAAGAAGGAAGAAAAGCTAATTCAATTCTAATTCTCTCAACCCTAAAGCAAAGAAAAACTCTCTTTTCTTCTCTAATTGTGAGTATGATAGTCTTAACAAGATTATTATCATTTTAATTAGGATAAGTCATGAATGGAATATGAGTAGATGATGTGAATTGTCGTATATGTTATCATGTATGTTATTAATCCTATGCTATGTGGTGATGATATCCTATATGTTGTAAATCATGCTATGATGATGTTATGTATGTTGAAAGTTTCTATGCTAA
Organism: Allium sativum; assembly: GCA_030737875.1. Taxonomy (NCBI): domain Eukaryota; kingdom Viridiplantae; phylum Streptophyta; class Magnoliopsida; order Asparagales; family Amaryllidaceae; genus Allium; species Allium sativum. The sequence continues at coordinate 616,748,756 of CM060926.1, forward strand.
GTTGTGATGAATCATACATGTTAGAAAGCCATCTATGCTAGTTAGTTCATGTTAATTAAATCATCATGTTTGGGCTATGTTGATCTATATGACAAATTACATATGCAAGTTAGATTGATTAGAAAAGTTATGAACATATGCCATGACATCTATTATGACATCTAGAATTATGCTATGACATATGTGATATCCTATGCTAGTTCACACCATCATTATTTTACCTAAAAACCCCATATGCAAGTTTATGTATAGATTTGGGCTATGATCATATCATGTAAATTGTGACATTTAACAAGTTGACACCTTTTGATCCTTAACAAGCGTAGTTTATGCAAGTTTCACCCCTATTATGATTAGATTTATTTTAATTGTCTATATGTTGTGATAATTTATCTTTGTGCTATGCGTTAGACTATTCAAGTCTAGCCTATATTATGCGTTGAATAAGTGAACGTATAAACGTGGGGTAGGGGTAATATTAAGGATTTAATAATAAGATGTTGGGGTGCAATTGATATGATTTTGCATACCATGAGTGGATGACCATAATTGAGTCAATTATGGACATCAATAAAAGTGGACTTAATTAATAATTTGGATAGGGAATTATTAAAACTGGGGTAAAAGATTATAAGTGATAATCAATGCTTAGGACACGAGGTTGGACTCGTTTGTGACATAAACCTGCCCGGACCCGCCCGACAAATCCAGTGGTCACAAATATCAGCCCAATGTGAGAGGTCCTAGGCCTAAACTAAAGCATAACAAGTTGTAAAGACACGAGGTTAGAATCTTTTTTGGTGTAGGACTTCTCGGACCCGCCCGGCAAATCCAGATGCCATAAATGCCAGTCTAATGTGAGAGGTCTTTACGAGGTTATGGCCTGAATAAATTAAGAAATACTTAACCAGATAAACATGTAAGGTGGGACATGGGGGTTATGTAGGTGCCTTGGGTGGCATGAGGAATCTAGTGGGTGCCCTTAGTGGCATGAGAAATACGATTAGTAAGACTTAACCAAACACACATGTAAATGAACATGACTAAGAGGGTTAAGTGGGATATACTAGTGGTGACAAGCTTAGGTGGGTAGCTTGTGGGGGCCCATTTCAACCAGTATCCCAAACATATCTTTGTGGGCTCGACCCAAGTCGAGGACGGGACACGCATATTGGGCTTGACTATAAGAGGCCAAAACTGGGAGCGGTGGCAACGCATGTCCAACGGGTTTCATATTAGTGTGTGGACCCGGGCTGCTAGGTAAGACGTTGTTGCATCGTGTAGGTATAAGCCGTGCATTCTCAAGTTGTATCGGGTTGCCACTTTAGGGAGTGATACACCCCACTGTGGGGCCAGCACGGGTATCTACGAGTAGGGAGCCGATCCAAAGTGGGTAGTGGAGTACACCTAGTGGAGATAGGGGAAGACGGCACCTATGTAGTCAACTAGGGGTACGTAAGGCTATTTATATGTTTCTGTGTGAAGCAAGTGGGATCAACCTTTAGGGTGATTGGTGCGGTGCAGTGTAGTAATGTGCGGTGCAGTATAGTAATTATTCGTTAGTAATTAGGTATGCCTTTACCGTTATCTTAAACGCTATCTTTATCTTCCTAATAGTTCATAGACATTTACTTGTCTTCCAGTTTATGCCTTAGTCTAGTTATTTTGATAATTGTATTGCTAGAATTATCATACTCGCCAGACTTAATGTTTGACCCCCTCCATTTCTATTCTTTTTCCCCTCCAGGTCCTCAGGTTGGTCCCAGCTCTAGTGGAGCATGATTGGATTGCTTCATCTCTTTGGAAAGCTTGGACCCTTGAAGTAAAGTCCAGCTTGTTATCTTCTTTAATGGCTATTTGTGTAATGGGATTATGTATTTTGTTTTATGAAGATGGATAATGTACTTGACTCTGATTAATGGTTTTGCGATGTAATAAACATGTTTCTGCTGCAATAAAATGAAGTTTTAGATTTCCAAGTACTACTTATTATCTGTCTTGTTGTAATTTTTCTGTTCTATATTCACTTATAACCTCCATGTAAGTTAATGCATTCCCTTTGTGAGTGACATTAATGGACGTGGGGTGTTACATAAATAACCTCTGACTCGAACCTTGACCCAAAATCAAGGTCGAGGATAAATCGTTCAACCACCCAATAGCTTGGCGGGGCAACACGAACTCCCCCTGAGCTATGGGTGTCGGTCGTACTTTGGCTCAGCACCAATACCAACCCTTAAATCGTCACATCCCCAAATCTCTCAAGGCTGAGGGGTAGCCCACGGCCACGATCGGACCTTACGAGCTGATGATCCGGGCTTCTCTTTCCAGGCAAAGGACGACGCCCTCAGGCTTGCCCCAACCCGATGAACGACGGGAGAACCTACACCGGACGAACCGCATAACGCGACGCTATGTGCCTCAGCTACTCTTGAGTTTAATCTCGGGCAACCTAAGAAAAAATAGCAGGCGCTCTAGCCGGGCTTTGCAAACTACAGGTCTCCTGAGCTGAGAGAGACTTACTAGAAGCCTGCGCACTGCCTTACGCCCCTCTGGAACCACAACCCAGAGCACGACACTCAATTCCGCCCCTCTGGAACTACAACCCAGAGCACGACACTCAATCACACCCCCTGGAATCACCAACCTGGGGCACAACACTCACAATCACTTTTTTGTTAAATGTAACGATAAGTATGCCTATGCAAGTACGGGACGCCCGAAAACATGGGGGTAATATCTGAACAGTTAACGCAAAATGCGATCTTTACTAATTAACTTTTCATTAAAACACACACACACATTACAACCCACTACACTACTAATATATTTTCCTTCTAATGGCAGGGTGTACAGGAGAACCACACCATGCCTTGAAAAACCAAAACCGAGGGTCGAACTCGCGTAAACTACCAGCCTACACTACCAAAATGGTCGCTGAAAATAAGGTTAAGCGACCTACGCTAACCGTGCTTCTTCTTCTTGCCTTTGTATTTTTTCTTTACCGATTCGGCGCTCGACAGTCCATCCTTGGAGCCGGGCCTCTTCCTGCCAGATCTGCCTCTCCCACTTTGGCCCTTCTGCGAGGTAGTCGACCCATGAGAAACTGGTAGACACCCCTCATCCATCCCATCGATACTAGAAATCTTAGTAATGTCAGCAGGGTCGACATACGGCAAGGGCCCGGGGGCACCTCCAGCTGCAGGACCTATCACCACGGCACTTGCATCCTGAATGGATTTCCCTTCCCGCTCAGCTTTTTCCTTGGCCTCTTTGGCGGCCCGTCGCTCGGCAAGTATCCGGGACCTGTGCGGAGAATCACCAACCCTTGTTTTCTCGTGGGTTTCGATAGCCCTTCACTGAGCCTCCTCATCCTCCCGTCTCTTCTAAGCCTCGTCCGCCATCCTCTTCGTCTCTGCCTCATCATCAACTTTCCTCTGAGCAACAGTCGTGGCAGCCCTCTTCACAGCATCCTCCCGGGTTTTGGTTATAATCTCTTGCCTAGTGGCTTCATCCTGCGCCCGCTTTTCCTCCACCTCCTCACTCTTCACCACCATCTTGGCTTCCTATTCATCCACCAAGGCGGCCATGGAGGACACATCAGCTTCCACCGGACCGTAGGAGGTTGCGCTCCGCCCATCTACCACCTCTCCTTCTTCAGCAAGGCTCTCATAAAGGCTGGGAGTCGCTCCTATTCCCACAAGATTATCAAGCTGATTCCCGCTAAATCCAAGCCCGGATTCAGTCTCTTGGGGGATCACTGGGGCAGGATCCAAGGCAGTCGTTAATCCAGAAGGGACTACACAATGAAAACACAATCTGTGAGTCCACATATTTGGTAACTACATCATTATACGGGATGCATTGCAAAGGGAATTTACCTCCGACCAAGGGTGGCGTGGGAGGAACGGAAAGGACACCCGATGAAACGGGCAATGTAAGTTCAATCTCTCCCGACTCCAAATCATGCTCGGTCAAAGCCTGAGTCAATCCTGTTGGGTCGCTTGCCGTACCCAAATCGAAGACTGGTGGCCGATAGGAACTTCCCTCCGCAAAAGCCACGGCTACCGCAACACTCTCAGTCATAGCACACATTCCTTTTTCATTAGCAAGTATCTCCAGCCTGACTCTCTCTGCATCCTCCTACAACAGTCTCTTGCCCTCCTCCAACTTCACACGCTCTTCCTCGGTCAGAAGGTCGCTCAAGAGTTGTCGCTCATTTAAGGTCCTGACATCCACCCCACGTAAGAAGGCCTCATATGGAACCAGTCTGTCCCAGGCCCGAGCCAGCTCGCGGGAATAGTCGTCCATCCAAGAGATTCCATGGAACCTTAAGGCTTTTACCAGCATGTCCTTAATGTCCTCCTCCAAAACCGAATACGCCCGCAGCTCTGCATCCGCCAGCTCGCTCTTCGGTTGCTCCACCTCTCTCAGATGCTCAGCCTTTAATTCCTCGACGGCACCTAGCACCTCTTGGTTACTGGCTTTCACATCCTCCCTCGCTTTCCTGGAAGCCTCAAGCCCTCTTTTCAGGCGGGCATTCTCAGCCCTCAAAGTTTCGTTGTCCTCCCGAAGCTGCAGGACAGATGCATGATCTCTTCTCAACGCGGCGCAAACCTTGTCCACCTCGGCCTTCTCCTTCTTTAGGATTGTATTCTGGGAGGTTAGCTCAGTTATTGTTTCCTTCAGAACAGAGGAAGAATGGTCAGACTCCCTCTTGAGTCCCTCGTACTGATGCTTCGCCATGGCTGAAAAATGACATGTCCCGCAAATTAGCAACATTAAAGAAGCGAAAGGCAAATATATCTGAGACAGATCAAAAAACCTACCCAGTTCCACATTCAGATTAGCAACGGAACCCTGCCCGGCATCAATAATCGATTGCCATTTATCAAGTTCTTGATTCTTTTTCCTGATCAGGTCGGACAAATGATGCGAATACTTGGTAAGCACATCGACCTGACGATACGCGACCTTCACATGCTGCCACACCTCACCGGTCTCCCTGTCAAAGGCAGGACGAAGCTCAAGGACAAATCATAACTCATCAAGATGTAACACTGGGAATTGGTGCCTCACAAATGCCATCCTCTCTTCAATAGGCAGGTCCCGGACTCCTGACTCCGTCAGATCTGGTGTCTCCATGATAGGCGCCTTGTCCGGCCCCGGTTGGGAGAGCGGTAGCTCCCTCCCCTTTGAGGTCTGAATAGGGGCAGGCGGAACGATGATGGGCGGGGTTGTTGACGACGTACTACTCGACCCTAGACGGAGCCTCGAATCCCCATTGGACACTCGAATCGGAGGAGGAGGAGGAAGAGTCATAGAAGATGAGGACTATCTTGGGGACGACTCCCGCTACCATGACCTCGCGGTGGTGGGAAATTTCCATACAGGATAGCTCCCTCCTGAAGGAGCCAATAAAAGCACTCTCGGGATGGTGGCGGTCTCCTCGATCTCGCCCCCCGCTTCCTCTAGCCATATCATCTGTCAAAGGAACAACACAAAGTCAGTCGAGCAGCACGTGCAAGTGCTCTATTATGCAGTTTAGTGTCTATAAGTGTGTGTCCTAAGTGCTCTCTCAACAGACCAGATTATCCCTCAGTTGAAGGAGTTAGTCCTTCCGCGGCATGAGCTACATCCTCCATACTAGCTACGCTCGACCACAAAGACAAGTCCAAGGGAACCATATCCAGTCCAGCGAACTTATCTACTATCTCAAGGGAGGTGGTAGCTTCTAGAGAGATTGCAGGAGAGTAAGGACTGGCCAACGCTTCTTCCCCCGCCCCTCCCATCGGGGGCGGTGTGGAAGCGTCAATAAGTCCCTCGTCCCAAGCAACCACCTTTGCGCTACCATCCTTGTCACCACTAACGCCCTCCTGAAACTTAACGACCTTTTTAGGCCCGAGCTTGCCAGGACCCATCTTTCTCTTAAAAGAAAGGGCAGCAGAGCCTTCCGCTACTTTCCCCTTAGGTACACTACTCGCCACTACAGGCCTAATTATGGCCCGGTCGGCCGGAAGCAATCCAGCACACCGGAGGCAATCCGGATCTACTACAGAATCCATCATACGGTACCCCTCAGGAATAGCTCGCAAAGCATCAAGACGTTGCCGATACTCGTCGCCAGTAGGTGCCTCGGGAGTCCCTGCCACAATAAAAAACAATGAGTCACAAAGCTCGGTAACTTGTGGAAAAAGGAGGCGAAGATTAAAGATGCTCACTTCCTTCTATCCATCTCCTCGCAAATTCGAGAGGGCAGCGAAAAAAGAACCAATCTTGCTTAATCACCGACGGTCTGGGCCACTTTCCGACAAAAAAATTAGTAGCTGAAGACGCCTCCAAGAACCATTGCGAAGACGATGCGCCAGTTGACCGTCTGAAATGGAAAAGGTACCGAATATCATCTCCGGTAGGATCCCGATTAAGAAAATCTTGAAAGAGAACACAATTGCCCAAGAGCGAAGAATAAGAGTTTAGATGCAGCTATGAGGGTGCAAGGCGGAAATAGAATAGCATTTCTCATATAAAATCATTGGCCAGGGGCAAGCACCCAGCAACGCAAGCTTGTCGATTCCAATCAGTAAAGCCTTCTGGCCGCGCGTGAGACCTTTCTCCCGATCCAGGGGCATGAGCCTCCCCCTCAAGGATATTAAACCGCAAAGACAGCTTTCTAACAGCAGCGGCATCCAAGCGCGATGGCACTGAATCTGGAGGATTATCCAAGATGACTGCATCGGGAAGCAAGTCAGGAGCCACTGGGGAAGGCGGCTCACCACCCTCTATAATATCTACGTTTTCCATCTCGGCGTATACAATTAGAGAGTGTAACCTCTCAGCAAGACCCCCGTATTCCGACACCTCAGGCGAACTCCCTGTCTGAGAAGGAGTCGACTCTTCATTAGTCTCAGGCTCGCTGACTCCATAGCTTGTGTTGTCCATGGAGTCAGAAGTAGAAGCAGAAGAATTAGACGATGGTGGGGAAGCCTCGGCTTCCAGAAGTTTCCCAGTCTGTGATCTTGTTTGCGTGGCTCGCTATACTTCAATGTACCAGTGTTAGACATCATAGTGAAATAACTTGTACCCCTCGTGTTGATAAAGATTAACAAGTGTGTGTGCAGTGTCATGCAAAGAATGAGAGCGCGCATAGAAACGTTAAAGATCTTTACTGTTCAGCCACAGTCTAGATATATGCTCTATCCAATGTGAAGGTTCTAAGTTCCCATCCGTGCAGTTATCAATGGCAACAATGATACATTCATACAATCAAACAAACAATGTATAAGTCCAAGGATAGACAGTCAGGAAATCAAAGTTCGAAGTGGCAAAAGCCGACATTTTAGCCAAAGCACAACACTCAACCAGGCCCCAGGACACGAAGTTTCCGAAAACACTCGGGCCCGGGCACCTCGAAAGTTCGAACCCCTTGGGGGTTGAAAATTCGAACCGCAGTGGCTCGAAATTTTGAACCCCTCGGGTTCAAAAATTCGAGCCCTGGTGGTTCGAAGATTCGAACCCCAGGTGGGTCGAAGCTTCGAACCCGTCAGGGCTCGGAAATTCGAGCCCAAGGGCTCGAAATCTCGAACCCTACAGGGTTCAAAGATTCGAGCCCCCACAGGTTCGAATTTCCGAACCTCCCATCGGGCTCGAGACCTCGAGCCTCCTCCGTCGCACCTCGACCTCCCTTCACCCTTCCCTCAGCTCGACCAAGTCTTTTACCTCAGAAATTTTCAAGTCAGAGTGGTCGAGAATCGAAGTTTTCAGAACAAAGGCAGTCGACGCAAAAATAGAAGAAGGAAGGAAAATGAGGGGATGGGCCTATATATAATGAAAAGAAGAAAACCTTTCATATTCCAAGTCTAGGCTCGAAATTCGAACCTGAGGGGTCGAAATTTCGATCCTCCTAGGTTCAAAATTTCGAACCTATGGCTCGAATTCTCGAGCCGCTACGGTTCGATGATTCGAGCCTGTAGGGTTCGAAATTTCGAACCCCGCCGGTTCGAAATTTCGTACCCTCCAAAAAAAAATCTCTCTTCCGCGTACGCTCATCTCACGCTAAGGTCCCCGTCGCCCAAAACACGCGATTATGGCACCATGCGGACACTCAGCTACGCGAGCGCGATGCCAATCCAACAGCAGCTCGCTCACAATTCCATAACGAACGAGCCCTCCAACTGACACATTTTCTCCAGTAACTTGCAGGATAAATCCGCAATCCAACTACCATCTCAACTTTCATTCCAAAGTACATCATGTCAAGACAAGGCGTCAAGACAAGACGTACTTTGTGGGGCAAATGTTAACCGGCCTTTTGGTCCGGACACCAAAAGTACTCAAGACACGCTCTACTCAACCCATCGCATGAAGCCAGGGCCAAGGGAAAAACTAAGGAAGTGCAGAGGCAAGGACCGAAGAAAGATCCCGCCGGCAAGAACCTCGCGCCTTCGCCGCCGCAACGTCACGCCGACGGAGTCAATTAGCCTTAACAAATCCTCTAGTCAAAATCCTCTTCGCACCCAGCCGGGTGCGAAATTTCGCACCCACCAGGTGCGAAATTTCGTACCTGGGAGGTGCGAAATTTCGCATCTGGCAGGTGCGAAATTTCGCACCTATCAGGTGCGAAATTTTTCACCTTGCCCAGGTGCGAATTTCCAAAGGCCAATTGCAGGAGGCGCTAATTTCTGGAAGATGGTCCCCATTTCTACCTACTCCTACCTAACCCTACCTAACCACTTCCTATAAATACCCCATGGCCTCAAACTTCAAAGAGAGAGAAGGCTTGAGCTTGGAAACCTCCATAAAGCTTCATTATTGGCACCTCCCCTTTGAGGAAGAAGAATGACAAGATTATTTTTTTTTCTTATTATTCAATATATGATAATTATGACACCATATATCATGAAGCATTAATGTAATGAGATATCATGAGATAGTCTCAACCTTGTAATTTCTTTCAAATGATTAATAATATTCCAACGACTCTTCAAAGTGGACATAGGCCCTTACTGAGGCCAAACCATTATAAATCTCTTGTGTTATTTACTGCTTATGTTTGAAATATGTTCTTGTCTGTGCGACCATATTTATAATTCCTAGTAATTGGTAATCATTGGTGTTTGCGACATTTTTTGCTGTCAATAGAAAGTTCATTAAAGACTTTGCAAAAATCTCAGCTCCACTTACAAGGCTGACGAAGAAGAACCTAACTTTTTCTTGGGATTTGGATTGCGATGTTTCTTTCCAACGTTTGAAAAGGGCTCTAACAACAGCCCCAGTTCTGACATTGCCTAATGGAAGAAAAATGTTTACCGTATACACAGACGCATGCGGTACTGGATCGGGCGTTATCCTGATACAAGAAGGCAAGGTTGTTTGTTATGGGGGAAGGCAGTTGAGGGTACATGATAAGGACTACCCAACTCATGATTTGGAGCTAGCTGCCATTATTTTCGCTCTTAAATCATGGCGTCTTTACCTGCTAGGAAAAAGGTTTGAATTGTTTACTGACCATAAATCATTAAAGTACCTTTTCTCGCAGAAGGATCTAAATTTAAGACAACAAAGATGGATGGAGTTTCTTGCCATGTATGATTTTGAGATTTCTTATACCCCCGGCAAGGGCAATGTGGTAGCAGACGCTGTAACACCCTGAAATTAGATATACCATACTGTAAAGATAATTAATTAAACGATTAATTAATTAATGAAGAAAAAAATGGATATATATATATGCAATTATGTTAAGAAGGTACAAGTTTAAAAATGTGCATTGAAAAAAATGCATGCGACCTAATTGGGCAACAGTAAAAGAAAAATTAATGCAATTAATAAAAAAAAGCGGACGGAAATGTGTGGATGCATGCAATAAAAAGAAAGACTTATGCATGTATAAATAGATATATATATATATATATATATGTAGGTAACTTCATTATGCATTGACTTCGTATGTTACGAGGAAAGTAGAAAAAAAGGAGGAAATATTCAAGATTGATTCGAATTTCTCTCTGCTTGAGGTACTAGAAGTTCTTGAAGAACTGCTTGGCTTTGATTCTACCTATTTAAGGCATTTTTGTTGGGTATTATGGCTTTAAAATTATGCTCTCTGAAGGCTTTTGTACAAGACTGATATTATGTACTTGGTTTTGATATTAGAAGATGTAACCCAACTATATTTTCGTTTCCGCTGCAATAAAGTTATAAAATATTCAAGTACTACTTTATGTATCTGTCTTGTAATATTATGTTCAGTTTACTCATAATGCTCCACGAAACTTAATGCATTCCCTTTGTGAGTGACATTAACGGACGTGGGGTGTTAAAGACGCCTTGAGCAGAAAGAAGCTAACCTTAAGCCCTCTCTTCTTAGAAAGGCAAAGCTTGGAGTACATAACAAACTTTGACTTTAGACCCTCCTCTGAACTTGTACCTGGTTTGTTAGCATCGCTAGAGGTGTGGCCTATTCTTTTGGACTCAATAGGAGCCACGCACCGTGAAGACCCTCAGCTATTTGATATGATGGATAAGCTAATTAGGGGTGAGACTTCTAGTCACCTCAATAGATACTCCATCGATGATAAGGGTTGGTTAAGACGGGATGGAAGACTATGCCTCCCACAAGCAAGGGGTTTGATAAAGACAGTTCTCGAAGAAGCACACCATTCTAAGTTTACCATACACCCTGGTGGAGACAAGATGTATAAAGACATAAAAAGGGTTTTCTTTTGGAATGGCATGAAGAGGGATGTAGCTGAATTCGTTTCTAAGTGCATGATATGCCAGCAAGTCAAGGCGGAGCAGAAGAAGCCTGGTGGTCTGGTTCATCCTCTAGAGGTCCCACAATGGAAATGGGATAACATTTTGATGGACTTTGTTGGTGGGTTGCCTAGGTCAAGAAGGGGCAATACCAGTATTTGTGTAATAGTGGACAGACTCACTAAAAGCGCTCACTTTATACCTACTAAGAGTAGAAGTTCTGCCTCGTCTTTAGCATCCATTTATCTTAAAGAGATAGTTCTACTCATGGGATACCTCCAGCATAGTGAGTGATCGAGATCCTATCTTTGCGAGTGAATTTCGGAGGAGCTTGCAAGAGGCTGTGGGCACACAGCTATGCTTAAGCACGGCCTATCACCCCCAAACCGATGGTCAGACGGAAAGGGTGAACAGAGTATTAGAAGACCTCTTGAGATTGTGCATTCTTGATTTTGAAGGGACATGGGAGGATCATCTTCCTTTGGTGGAATTCGCTTACAACAATAGCTACCAAGCCACCATAGGCATGGCACCCTTCGAAGCTTTATATGGAAGACCATGTCGGTCACCAACTTGTTGGTGGTAGTCTACAGACAAGCTCATACTTGGGCCAAACATGATTACAGAAACTTCAGAGAAAGTGGACTTGATACGAAGAAGAATGAAAACTGCCCAAGACAGACAGAAATCCTACGCGTACAAAAGGACCGACCTTGAGTTTGAGGTTGGAGACAGGGAGTTCCTTAAAGTATCTCCTTTGAAGAATGTCATTCGCTTTGGGTCCGTAGGAAAGTTGGCACCAAGATTTGTAGGACCATTTCCTATCATTGAAAGGATTGGGACAATGGCTTACAAAGTAGAGCTGCCCTAAAGACTGGCTTGGGTTCATAATGTTTTTCATGTTTCTTAACTACGAAAGTGCTTACATGAGTCCGGGGAAGTTGTGGAGCCAAGTGTACTAGAGGAAGTAGAAGTGGAACGAGAAGCGACTATGAGAAGAGTTCCAACTCGTATCTTAGGTACAGAAGTCAAAAAGCTACGCAACCATGAAGTCAAACTTGTTAAAGTTCAATGGAGTGACGCTGAGGAAGACGTGACTTGGGAAACTAAGGACAAAATACGCGTAGTCTACCCTTTTCTTTTTGAGGGTACATCCTTGATCTCTTTTTCCATAAGTTTATGCATGCCTGAATCTACCTTTTAAGTATGTCTCCTCGTTACTATTCTTTATCCTTAGGGAGAAACCAATCGATGTAAACATGTATTTGAAACATGTTATGATTGATGGTTGCAAGTGGTTGCAACTGGTTGCTCGTGGATGCATACACACACACATTAGGTGTTAGATCGGTTCAGTCACTTTCATATTGCATATGCATACATGTATCTGTATATGGATTGAACTTGATGTGTTATTATATGGACGTTGCATGTGTATGAATGATTGTGCATTCATGTAGAAAGTATGATTAGGGATAATTGCATACATAATGGACTAATGGCACTGACATAATTTGCATTAAGGAGGTCGACTGAATCAGTAGACCACGTGATTTTGCATTAGATAAGGACATGTACACACACTATGCATATGATCATGAAAGCATTAGAAGTCTTTTAAAGGACAATGGACGCCTGTGTTTGATGGATGAGTAGATGGACGATTGGATGGTAGGATATACATTCCTCTTGACTTGGAGATTTCGGGGACGAAATCCTTTAAGGAGGGGAGAATGTAACACCCTGTATTTTTTGTGTTTATTAAAGTAACGAATTAAGGAATACTTAGTTTTAAAAGTGAGAACTAAGGGAAATGGGTTACGCCATTGCGTTCGTCTCGAAATTCTGCTTGAGATAGAGTCCGAGTTTGCGTGAATCGGACTCCGTATGAAGAAGTTATGGAGTCCAGAAGATTTCATGTTAAATATAAATAATAATTAAACCAAGTTTAAAATTCGAAATTCAAGCAGAATAAGCTGAGCATGGATTTTCCCGCTCAGGGGTTGCCCCTCCCCCCAAGGGGAGTCGACATAGGTGTCGACCCCCCTATAGGGGAGTCAACATAGTTTTCGACCCCCCAATAGGGGTCGACTCCTGCATTCTGATCCAGACAATGACGAATTTATGACTTGTTGCTCAGTCACTAGGGCATAGGTGGAATTTCTGGATAACTCTATCTTGTCTGGACGGTTCTGATTGCTTCTAGGTTGATCTAACGGCTCACATAAGTCTTAACCTCTATAAAGCAACCCCAACCCTCAAACCTAAATCACACAAAAATTCATTCCAAGAGTCGTCATGCTGTCCAGGGTCAACTTAGAGTAGCCTCCATTCTTCTCCAATTAGAAAACAAGTTAGAAGCTATGAATCAAATCAAAAATTAGTGAACCGATAGTCTACTTCAAGGGATAGCTATTCAGTTTTAGAATATAGATCCTAGAAAACAAGACTTTTCTTTTGTTTGTAAGTTTAGTTATCTTTTAGATATGAACAAATTAAAGACATGATTTGTAATAAAGTGAAAACTAGAATTGTACCAAGTTGTACGATAATAATGATGCTGATTCATGTCTATTTGTGTGACAATTCTACCATACATGCCTGTGAGATTTGTGCGGTTTATTGAATCTATCATGTTGTATAGAATTTGGTGAATGAACCTATTATGTTGTATAGGAATTTGGGAATGAAAACTATCATGTTATGTGTAAGTTTGGTGATTCGATCATGTTATGTTACATGCAAGTTTATAGGCTAATTCATGTCATATATGCCTAAATGTTTAGATCCACATGCCTCTATGTTAGATCTATGTTAACTTGATTCAACCCAAATGCAAGTTCACATCTACTTGCCTAATTAAGTTTGTGTAGTTCTAGGTAAAACTCCTAGTTTATATGCTTATGATTCATGTTGAGTAGATCTAAACTGCAAGTTCATAATTAAATGTACATTGTTCTATGCCAAATTCATATGACGTATGTGTAGTTAGATCCATACTTTTATGATGTTGGAATGTTACATGTTCCTCTTTTCCCCCTTTTGCTTAGGAGTTAGGCTAAGTAGCGAGCCTAACATATTATGTGATTTATGCGAGCGTATAACGGGGGTAACGTTGGCAAAATAATAAATTACATATTGGCATAGTTTGGTAGCATGAATGGTATAATTTATATACCTAAAAATTATGAACATGGTTTAGAGGGTAAATTGGCATGACTTGAATGACAACAAATTTATGAATAATTTACATATAAACAAAAAGGGTAAATATGTAAATTTAGCAAAAGACGAATATGCCTAACCCGAGGTTAGATTGAGTTACGGTGTAAGACTGCCCGGAACCGACCGGCACATCCAGCAACCGTAACAATATAGATCTAATGTGAGAGGTTAGCGCATTAAGCCCAAAAGAACCCAAGGTTAAACTGAGTTACGGTGTAAGGCTGCCCAGAGCCAACCGACACATCCAGCGACCACAACAATACCTATCTAATGTGAGTGGTTGGTGCTTTAATGAATAAATTAAAGCTAAGACAGGAATGACAGGGTTAAGTTAATTAAGGCAATACTTAACCAATACAACATGTTAACTAAACTGATTGGTGGGGTTAGGTTAATTTGAGAACACTTAACCATTTTAACATGTTGATTAGGAAACCCTAGTAACGGGGACCCATTTCAGCAGTAACCTACATAGATGTATCATGGTACCCTGAACTAGGCAGGGTGGGGCATGATTACTTGGCTGATTATAAGCGGTCAAAACAACGGCGGGTGGTGCGTCAGTGTAGGTTCCGACGTAGTACGGGCGTGCACGTACTCCGGAGTGGAAAAAGCAGGCACTGGGCATCAGTAGTTATACACTGTACATCTGGAATTGTGTCGGGTTGCCACCATAGGATTTGATACACCCCATGGTGGGACCAGCACAGGTATCTACAATCAGGCGGGGCCGAATGACACAAGTGGTAAACGTATACGAGTAGGAGCCGATCGATAAAAGGGATCACTTTGTTATGAACATGTGACGTTGGCTGAACAATAGTTAGTAGGTGCAGAGAAATAGAAGTGGGTGCGATATTGTATTCAGTTTAAACTGCCTTATCTTGGTTCATGTTATCTTGTTATTTTGGTATTGTCCTATTTTCAATTTATTCCTGTCATGACCCTATTTCTTGTGCACATACTGAAAAATCACTGGACTTACCAGACTTATGTCTGGCCCATTTTTCTTCCATCTTCTTTTCTTCCATTACCCCTCCCCCCCAAGCTCCGCAGGGAGGGAATACTCCAGCTTAGTTCAGACCTTTTGCCAGCTTGAAGAGAGTAGATGTATGGCTTGGACTCTCTCTTCTTGGGCTATGGCATTGGATTCACTCTTAATGGGGATTTATGCTACTTTATTGTTGTTTTATGCTTCTTTATGTTTTAATCAAGACAGAGATTTTGTTGTAATAATTTGGAAGTTGTTTTGAGACAGTTTGTTGTTATATTTTGCCTAAACCATGTACTTATGAAATAAATTTAGTTTTTCCGCTGCTTATATGTCTATCTTGTAAATTATCTGTGTCTTTTACCTATAGTACTCTACCGAAGTTAAGGCATTCCCTTTGTGAGTGACCTTAACGGAGGTGGGGTGTTTCATCCATATCTGTATATTCTTTTCAGTTGTGTTTTGTATTATTTTCCGCTGCATTGTAACTTGTAAATCTCTGATATTTAGTAAGGTAGCGTTTGATTTGTTGAATGGGCAGTTAATGTTCGCGCCTGCGTGCGCGTCCGACGCGTCAAAGGTGGGTCCCACCCTTTTGCCCCTTCAAGACGAACGGTTGAAAAGATAAGTTTCGCGTCTGACGCGTCCGACGCGTCAAACGCAAGTCCGACGCGACGAAAATTCCAGAACAGCCGATTCCTCTCCCTCTCTCTATATATTTCCTCCATTTCAATCCATTTCCATCACCAAAACAACACCAAATCCGAAAATTTCAGCTACAATCACCTTCTACTCGTCGATTTTTTCAGGTTTTTGATTTTAAATTTGTATTTTTATACTTTTTTCCTCCTATATTTCTTGTATTCATAAGTTTTTTGATTTTTTTTTCCAGGAAAAATGGCCGCAGGTCAGTCATCGTCCACTCGCTCCATTGCCAAATGGAACAACGATACCACGAACACGTTCATCGATGTGTGCATGCAACACCTTGTTTCGCGTGCACATAATGTTGGAGGATGGTATCAGTTGATCGCACAGGCGTTCAACGAGCGGACCGAGTTGGACTACAACGCTGGTCAAATGAAGAACAAATTCGACAACATGAAAAGAGATTGGGCTCCGTGGAACAGACTGCTACAAATTGGTGGAGGGGGATAGGACGAGCAATTGGATACCGTCGCAGGATCGGATGAATGGTGGGCGACGGTGCCATTGCCATTGCGCAAGTTCAAGAGTGGGTCCCCGGCATGATTCAGGGAGTTGGACTCCATGTTTTCAGGATGCATCCGTACCGACAGATGTCAGTACGCGATTCCGGATGCTCCACCAGTTCATCTGCAAGAGGCTCAGCTATTTGGCGATGTCATTCGTGGCGAGAATGTGGAGATCTCGAGTCATCCGACTCATAGGTTGGTCGGGTCTGGTGCTGGCCCTTCTCGTTCAGCTCCTTCGCGCATGGACCGAGACGAGCTTATCGATTTATGCATGTCTATACGCCGTGAGGAGGATGACTATCAGGATTGGGAGGGTCGGTTATTATGTCTATGCATGACAGATTGGGCCACAACCCATTTTATTCTCTGATTGGCAAGCCCGAACAGCTTAGGGCTTGTGTTATTCATTTTGTTATGCTGCTGAGGGATGGAAAGATGTGATTCTTGTGGGTGTTGTGTCAATATGTGGGAGTTTTAGTTGTGTTGTTTTATGTGGTTGGTTTTTTTAAATGGTGTTGTAAGGTGTTGTGATTGTGTTGTGCTGTTTTTTTTAAATGGTATTGTAGTTGTTTTTGTTTAAATTCAGTAATTTTTGTATTCTGCGTTCTACTATTCTGTTCAACACTAAACACAAACAAACACAAACAATTAAAAATAATATATACAAAAACAATAAAATAATAACTCTGCTCCTTCCAAAATGCCCCTTTCGTAAAAAGAACACATTCCCCGTTCCCAATTATTCCCCTTCAAATGCCCCTTCTAAATGCCCCTTTCCGTTCAAAATCAAACGGACCCTAAATGTTTAATATTTATTCATACTCTGTATATTCTTGTATTCTGATGAAATTGTTGTAATAAGCAATGAAATGTTCCTTTGTTTGTGTTCTGATTTGTCGTGTTCTCAACTCAATCCGGGCTTTCCTTCACGGGGAAGTTCGGGTCGTTTCATTTTGGTATCAACGCTTTGGTTTACAGAGCTCGGAGAACAAGATAAGTTAGAACCAAATGAAATAATTCATCAGAGATTGGATTGGCAATATCCAAGGAGAATGACTCGTTGGAGATAGGATCAGTAGTATCCTAGAACAAGTGTGAAGAGTGTTATTTTTTAAGTAAAAATGAAGACAAACTTTTTTTGAAAATTTAACCTAATGATACGTATTTGATTGTTTATTTTATATTGAATTTGGACAATCGAGTACATGAGATTTCGCATGTACGCGTCATGAACATATATTCGAAGTTTTAATATACTAGATAGATTTAGAATCATACTCTAACCGCCCAGAGATGATTGTACATATGACGTACGGCATCAGTAGTTTATTTTCGAGTTTCAAAGGTGGGATATCTATATACTTCCAATTGACTGGTGTGAGAACCAAAACTAGATATGGTTACTTGTTATGATTTGGCATCAAAAACATGATTTTTTGTATATATATCAAAATTATGAATTTGAAACGATTATCAACTAATTGATTGTTGGTTGTGTTGTATGATTATTGGTTTGATTTATTAGAACTTTGAACCATGTGGACAAAATATGTCAAATATTGAACTGAATTGAAAAATGTTTGAAATTGCATGCATGTACATATATATGTGTGAACAGATCATGCTAAAGCAGAGGAATAAAACTGTATGCCCGATAAATAGGTACATGTTTACTAATTTATTGGGTTTGGATGATTTTATGATCTGATTGGCTAGTCGCTTGGCTTTTTCTTTTTCTTTTTGAGATGAGAGGGCCTGTGTGGTGGTTTGTGGATTTTCCCGGTGCTCCCCGTACAAAGGAGGTTATGGCGAATTTTTTTGAAAATTTAGGGTGTTAGCCAAATTTTTGAAAAGTTAGAAATTCTTAGAAACTGAGAAGTTGAAGAATGAACGCCAAACTGAAAGTTGAGTTGATTAATAAAACAACTTTCAGCTCCATTCCTTTTTGGGGACGAAAAGATTTTAAGTGGGGGAGATTGTAACAACCCGGAAAATCAGAAATAATTTAAAAAAATTATTTTGACAATTTTAATGAATTTTGAATATTTAAAATGATTTATTTTAAATAATAACGACGAGAAATTTATTTTGAATGGAATTAGAACGTATATATTTATTTGAATTGAAGTTAGAATATAAATATTTATTTTAATTATAAAAGGGGATTGGAAATGGCGCGTTAGTTTGAAAATTCGATTTCAAATTTCAAATGAATGTAAAGGATTCAAAATAAACCGGATTTTAGTGAAACCAAAAATATTAAAATCTATTTGAAAATATCTTTCCAACGAATCTGAAAAATTGAAATTTCAGAGCGGGAATAAAAAGTTATGCCAGTTGAAAATTCAAAATAGTCGCTATGGAATTTTAGCCCTTAAAAATGGAAATTTTGCAAACGACTTCCATTTTCGACGAAACCACTTTTGTTGGATCCGGTATGTCATGTTATTGCTTGATTCCAATTTCCATATTTTTTGAAAGCAATATGTGAGCGTGGCAAAGTAAAACGTGTTTTAACAGTTTCAGTCAATTTGGATCAACCAGAAAATGGCCACTTTTAAAACAGTCTCCAAATTTGACGAAATCAGTTTTGTCGGGACCGTATCATCAAAACATAGCTAGATTTATTTTTCTGGAATTTTATGTGGCCCGGTATATTAAAATGTACGTTTAAATTGAATATGTAATGATTTATATTTTAATTTAAAAGAAAACTGATCGTAACAGCCGAATTGGGTTATGAAACATATCTCATTGTGTTCGGAATGGGGGTATTCAGTTAGGGGCGACAGTCGTTGGGCTTGATTTGGGGTTCGAATTAAAAAGGGACTTTTTGTTTGGAATTAAATTAAATAATAAAATAAATTGGGCCCAAGCCCTTTTCCTTTTCCCTACCCGGTCAATGCCCTCTCCCTCATGCATCAAGTAAACATAAAAAAGGAAAAAAAGGGAACGACGCAATGCCGTCGCCCCCCTCCGATTGGCATTCCACCCGCCGCCCTGGCCGCGCGCTCCACCATCGAAAGTCGCCCCCGCCCCTACAGCTCCGACGCACCCCCCCCCCAAGGCTCCTCCCTCCTCTTCTCCTTCCTCTAAACCCACTCCTCCGCCCACAAACAGCCCTAAACCTGAGAAGAACCCGCCGCCACCGCGCCTGAGGGCCCACCACCGATGCCGGACTACTGCCGACGCCTCCGGACCCTGGCGCGCTCCATCCACAAACCATGTAAGCCTGTTTTGATTTCATTCGTTTATTTATGTTCTAGAAAATTGGTTATAAAAATTTAAAATCAGTTTTATATATGTATTAAAATTAAAAATCTGTTTTACATATGTATAAAAATTAAAAATCAGTTTTTTTATGAAAAGCCAAATAAAAATTTGATTTTTATTATAAGGATAGCAAACAAAGATTTAATTTTTATATATATGAGAAGCAATATAAAAATATCATTTTTATGTATATGAATAGCGAATAAAAATCAATTTTTATGTATATTAAAGCAAGATAAAAACACGGTCTTTGCTTAGAAAACGAAATGATTTTTATTAGTAAAGATATGATCTTTCATTAGAGAAAGATTAGATTTTTCATAAGAGAAAAATATGATTTTTATTTGTATGAATAGCAGGATCAAAGTTATGATGTTTATATATGAATAGCGAGGAAAAGATAAGATTTTTTAAATAAAAAGGGAAAAGATATGATTTTTCATAATGTAAAAATATGATTTTTATATATGTGGCAAAATAAAATTACGATTTTTATATAAATAGATATGAAATAAAAATACAATTTTTATCGTATGCATAGGGAATATAAAGGTTTGATCTTTATAATGAGGTAGCGATGTTAAAAACATGATTTTTAACATATACCGCGTGAAACAAATCTCATTGGAAACATAGAGAAGATTTTCTATATATGAACAGTCGTGGCGTTTGGTTTAGCTCCTAGGTGAGAACTCCTCACTATAATTTTTTATACTATTATTTATATTATAACTGCATATATGAACTGTTCCCCGTCGTCCTTAGGCCATGGATAACTTGTTTGATTGTTTGGTTTGGTGGATTAGATTATTTGGTTGAATTTGTTTGTTTGGGTGAAATGAATTGATTAGAATTGTTATGTGTGTACGGCGCGAGCCAATATCAGTAGAGGGGTAATGCTAGACATTGCCCGATTTTGATATCACGCCGTTATGCTGCCAAAATTTTCGAAAATATGTTTGAAGAATAAAAATATCATTTTTATTGTATAAATGAACTGAATAAAATATTCATGTGTTGAAATAAATATTTTATGTTAAAAATATAATTTTTTGCGTGTATATGAATAAAATAAATATTCATTTACAAATCAGACCATTTGTATAAAAACACACATTTTACTGATATGGACACATCGCCCAACTACACAAATAAAATTCATTATTTGTTGATTGAAACCCCACACGGGTGTTGGGATGATATTTCACGTACACTAATCTGAACTATTTAGTTGTATGTCAATCGATAGGTTGACAGACTGTTGTAAGCATTAAATATTTATATTTAATGCTTATGCAGTGTAGAATGCATTCTGGATGATGGATGATTATTTATCACTGTTGTTGTATACATGTGTTGTATGAAATCCATATAATAACATTATATGGTAATTGACTGTGTCTGATTCCAGTTTAGAAAGAATGAATATTTTAAAATAATAAATATTTTAAAATAACATTCAGTAAAAGATCAAAATATGATTTTGATGTCCGGTTTGGGATGGACGCGAATATATTTAAATATATATAGCCGTGTTGATTAGATTAACGCCATTTTGACATGAACGATATTTATATCGATTTTATTCATTTCTATAATGAATATCGAAAAGGAATCGATTTCAAAATCTAATATTTTGAAAATATTATCATTTGTATATTAATGATATGGAATATTCAATTTTGATCAGAAATTTAATATGAAGTTGAAATCATTTTGAAAACGAATTTAAAACGATTTATAAAATACATTTTAAATGTAAATCGACGAGATATATATTATATATATTATGTATATAATATAATGGCCTGAATAGAACGCGCTGCGCTGCAGCAGTTCGCGAATTTCGACCATTGACTTCGAATGGACATTATGGCAGATCCGACAGTCGGATTCCCCTAAAACTGGAACCATTGGGTTCGTATTGAAAAGAACTTTCTAAAGAATGTTAGAGATTTGAAATCTAACAGTTGGATTTGGAATTATGTCCAAATAAAATTTGGAAAAGGTCGTTGTAAGTGCAGTTCGATGGCCGTTTATGGAAATCGACTGTACGGGCCTTGATCATATCATTAAAAATATCAATAATTAGTGTATAATCATAAGAAATGATTATGAAAGAATTAGAATGAAAAATTCCATATTTTAAAAGATAAAAATAGATTTTTATCGAAATGAACTAGTTATTAACTAGAATTATAATCCAATATTTTTAAATAAATAAATTGGATTTGAAATGGTTTTAAAAATAACCAGAATTTCCAATAGATAAATTGGAAAAAATTTAAATCAAAATTGTTTTGGAATATTTCGATGTTGGATTTCATGATTATACAGATATTGTTATGGAAATTTGAAATATATATTTATATCATTATTTCCAATACGACATTTGTTGGTTATAGTATTTGATATTAAATATAAGCCGATACACTTTATATTCAGAGCCTTGTATTTAATTTCAAATGGGATTTTGGGTTTATCATGAACGGTGTCTTCAGTAACACTATTCTTGAACCCCATGTGAAAAGAATAAATATTTTAATAAGATTATTAGAGTTTCCAATTATATTTAATAATTGGAATAAAATGGAATGTAAATTGGGTTTATCGTAAACTGTTTTTTTAACGACATTCGTTCTTTAACCCGATTTATAGTAAAATGTGATTTGGAATTTATAAATCTGTTAGCCTGCTTTGTGACCAGGCTACCCAAAGCAAATATCATGTTGAAACACTTTTCGGCAGATGCTGTCACATATGGAATCTCTGGATAACATCGCTCTCTGGCATTGGGAGCATCGTTAGAAGACACAAGGCAGTTTGGTCAAAATCACAACACCAGTATAAACTGGCCCGAAACCCCTATCAAATAACCTCATTTGGATCTATTCACCTCATATACTCGTAGCCCTTTGAATTAGCTTCAGTTTGAGCTTTGGTTTGGCTCAATCGGACTTACGGTTTGAAAGTTACGCCCATTTCCGTGAACGAGTGTGAGCTGGCATATGACCCTACGCGATCCGATCCGACCTTGCCTACGCGATCCGATCCGACCTTGCCTACGCGATCCGATCCGACCTTGTCTACGCGATCCGATCCGCCCTTGCCTACGCGATCCGATCCGACCTTGCCTACGCGATCCGACTTATGACCGCGATCCGACCCATGACCGCGATCCGACCCATGACCGCGATCCGAACTTCGGACCTGTTCACACGCAGCTTGTTTTGACCTATTCTCAAGGCTACTGGCTCTCCTATTTTTCTGGATCGCCTGCCACGTACCCCATCACGAACCAGTCCTCCCAGGAGCTTTCCTACAGCTATAAATACACCTTCAGAGGGCATTTTCAAGGGACTTTTGGCATCTCAACTTCCATGGCTGCCATGACCAACACTTCTCCATGAATAACCACCATCTTCCTCAATAAATTCAATGGATTCGGAGAGAATTATTCATTGAATTCAAGTGATTGAAAGACAATATTCATTGTAATTGTAATCTATGAGTGAAATGAGAAAATATGAAGTGGACGTAGGCTCGTTAACGCCGAAACACTATAAAAATCCTGTTGTCTCACTTTTTCTATATATTTTTAGTTATTTCTTCATATCCTATGCTCGAAATACAACGATTTGGTTGTTAGGACCATTTTTTGGTCTAACATTTTGGTGCTTTCACTGAGAACCGAATTCTCAACCTATCGGATTGCTATTCTACTATTTGGATTTGAAAGTTCGAAGAAAACAGTCCGCGTTTCTACCATTTTTGAATATTTCGTTGATTTCAGAAAATCAGAGCTTCATACCTTCGAAAAAAAAAGCTAAGAGTTCACAAGCTTCACGACCAAATGAGGATAATACAGAAAATGTGCTGGAGCAGGTCGAGGGGATCGCGGATCGCGGATTGTGGATCGCGGATCGTGGATCGCGGATCGCGGATCGTGGATAGTGGATCGCGGATCGTCGATCGCGGATCGCGGGGAGACCACGATCCGGTCTCAAGATGAACCCACGACCCAACCGAGTAAGGAAGTCGCGATCCGACCCGGTGATACTTCCACGACCCGACCTGGAGCAATTGTTGTGAACATATCCACGAACTGGAGAAGACCACGAACCGATCCGAAGCTGGAAGGTTGGAGTATCCCGATCGCCAAGCTGGACCACGAACCGGAGGACAGTAGCGAACCGCGACCCGGAAAAATGACGACGAACAAGAGTCACGACCCGATCCAAAAAAGTGACAATTTTTGGAAAAAATACAATTTTCAGATCATTTCACAAAGGGCTCCATGTTCCAAAATCAAAAAAATCGTGCGGTGCCCACATATAGGTCGATCGTCGCCGGGACTGCGGGGCCCCGGACCCCCGCCGGCGCTGCGCCCGGACCCGCTGACGGCCTCGCCTTCGGCTCGGAGCATGGCCTCGCCTTCGGCTTGGAGCATGGCTCATCTTCAGCTCAACATATATGTTGGCCAAAAACATTCATCAAAGCTTGTCAATGAAGAATAAACGGATTGTCAAAGAATTTGACAACGGAATGGCGACAACTGGAATTCCTCCAGAAACCATGACCTCTTAATACTGATGTTATTCAATGTGAGGAGCTATTGGAAAGATTCGGCACGCTGGCTATGACGGTATACGAGATAATGATTATCTCTTGGCAACCTCCTCTTCCAAAGCTCCAATGGTGTGCATATTTCCCAAATGCAACTGATGATGCTCCTAAACGAATAGTGATCACCTAGCTTACGTGACTTAAACCTGTCCTACAGGCGAAATCCCAGATGACATTGACATAGAACAATCCGGATACTATTCTGAGGATGACTCAGAAGATCCCAACGACCATGATTCTCAATAATGGGATACCCGACGGCAAGTAAGGATCCTAGCACTACAAAGTTACCCTACGCTTGAATGGCGTGGCCAAAAACGTATGTCCTACGGTTCACCTATTTGCCGTCAACCGCATCGATATAGATTGATTTCCACATGTCCAAGGGTTAGGTCGATGTACTTTGGTGCCCAGAGTTAGGAACCAATTGAACCTCCGCAGGCCGTGATTGGATATATGGATCATTGCTGGGATGATAACAACTTGACTGCTCACCAGCCACTATATGACCTTGGTCAAGAGACGAGAGCTCGAGATCAATGCAAATATGAATCAACCATTAGCTCTCCACTTCATACAATAGTTGTGATAGGATATACGAACCCTACTTGAAGCCTCACAAGCTATGCTATCATGTTCAAGCTCATCTGATCAAGATTCAGACAGACCAACTCCAACAGAATTCAGAGCCTACGTTGCACCCTTGTGCCTATTGCTAAATATGCTAACCGAAGATGGAGCGGGAATGGTCTATGGTGACCAAATTATTGGAGAAGCCGACTATTCAGCTAGATGGACCATGCTACGCAACAAAGATGGCGTGAAACCCAAAGATGCTTCCCCTCTAGATGAAATGGAGTGTGAAGGAGGTATCAATATTGCGAATAATGGGAGCATCACAAAAGGGATTGCCCAAGGATCTATCTGAAGATCTAGATCCCAGCAAGGATCATCATTCGGGATCCAGAAGGGTGACATCTAATGACGCAATTACACGTGTTACGATTGGTGACGCCGACCTGACTAAGGTCTTCACATCGGATCTCCTTTAGACCTCTTCCGAACGAGAGAACTTATATGCTTTCTGTAGGTGAGCCTGGATGTGTTTGTTTGGACCAGTGCTAATATTTGCGGGATTTTATCCCAAATTATGAGTCATTTCTTGAGTATAAACCTGAAATGTGCTCCTGTCAAGCAAATAAGACGTATGCAGTAAGTTCACTATCGCGGGATTTTATATGGAGTTGCCATTCGAAATGAAAGATGAAATCAAGCACCTGGAAGTTGTATACAGACGGTGCAAGAAATGATTGGCAATCCAACGCCGAAGTTTTGCAGATAACCCCCGAAGGACGACTCGAAAGGAATTCCAGTCGGAGAAACCACAACTCGCAGCTTACCTAGAATGGGAAGAAGAGTTATTGGATGGATTGGAACGTTACAACATACCTCATATTTCATACACAGAAGATCTAAAGTCGAATCATCTGTTCGAATAAGAAAGTTCCGATAATCCAGAAAAGATAGAGATGATCCCCATCAAGACACTATGAAATACAACCATTGATAAAATGGAAGTTGATCCAATGTTGGAGACCAAACCCGGAAAAGAGTCATGGTTAACTCCATGATAAACTTCCTACAGCACAGAATGCATCTAACAAGGTGAAGTGAAAGGCGTGCAATTGTTCTTTATGCCTCGAGATATGACATGCAATTCGACATTGCCTATTTCTCTTGGAAGATTGTCCCAAAACAAACACCAACGAGTGCAATTGCCGAATTCACCGCCCTGAATGATTCGACCAAATCACCAGTCAGCCACCCATTAGATGGGAGATGTACATGAATGAAACTTCTGGCGAACGGCGTCCTGAAGTTAGAAAGTGAAAACTCATACTTCCACTCTTTTCATCGATTATCTGCCAAGTGACTCACTCCCCTAAGGCTGGGGGCAACTACAGATTTGAGCATAAATTGCTCGAGATTACATCATCTAATTCAGAGCTGATACATCAAGAATTTGCCTGGCCAATTGACTTAGTCTTGCCTGAAAGTTAGCGAGTTGAAGATCTAGAACGCATACGCATGAATGCTGGTTGATTGTCGGCGTACTAACCCTTGTCCCCGATATGGGATCGAGGGTATATCAGCAAATTTATGTGATATGATTATCCCACCAGCAGTAATATCCTATTTCCTAGCATGGAAAGTGCAAAAATTTCTATAAGCATGAATCCATTGTTCTCATTCTAATTTACAACCTAACACCAATGCAAAGATGTGCTACCATTAGCAATCCAGTCATGACTTCCTGACACTCCATCCTTACCCTCAGTACGGGGGCAAAAAGACGATTTGAAGGAGATGCGACCACATCACTCGCTTATAGTACCTACCTAGCCGCCTTTGCCATCTCAAGACCCCGACCAAGGTCTATTCATTTTTTGGGACTGCCACCCACATGATAATCTGAAAAGATACCCCTCATCAACTAAAGGACTTTGGCAGCCCTTTATTGGCAGAGATAGGGCGAAGTAAAATGGACCTACAATGAATATGCAACGCCATTTTTCACTCAGAATGATACTCATTCCTTTAACAGGATTATTCTATAACCATGACTCTTATATTTGCATGATTTATGAGTTATTGATGTAATTAACTCAGATGAATTAATATGTGGATGGTGTAGGTATCCAGGATTTGCTACCGATCAAACTTGTAATACCCGCATATAGAGCCATAGAGCAATACTATAACGAGCTCGACTGAACTGCTCGTTTACAAAGCCACGCTCTTCGTCTAAAGAATGCTGTATAGCTCAAGGTGGATCCGGGATGACCATCCAATCCTTGGCTCACACGTGGCAGACCACAAGACAATTGAACATAAATCATTGAGTTACAAAGTCATAGTCCGACTCCAGATGGACGCGGTGTGACCGCCTACATGGCTCGATCCTATGCTCGACTCCACCAGATTACATGAATTCAAATAAAGGAGGCAACACTGCCTCTTAATTTGCTTACTTTTCAATCATAAAATTTGCTTTCACATGCTTTCCGAGTTACTGACGTGACTAATTCGTGCGTTGTGAATAATGCAGGTACCCGAAGTCTGGTGCCAACCATTCCTCCCGTAGACTGTTCAGAGGAACTCAAAGCCTTGGCAAATGCTCCAACTGCTTGTCCGATTGGTTTTAATCCTCGGAGCTTGGATTAAAATGTAAACCTAGGACGAGTTTGATGAGCGTGCATGATTGCAGACCGCTTGATCCGTGACTCTAACTCTCCAGAGCTGAGAGAGAGTATAAAGGACGTGAAGATGACGTCCACAAGGCATGGCGGTGTACCATGATCGGAGCCGCCTGAGCAAAAGTCTAACCTTGGCAACCGCCAGGAGAATATAAAAGCGTCCATGATTTGGCGCTGAGAAAGGACTCTTACCCCGCTGAAGGATCGGGGAGCGATGGAACAGCTGAGTCCCAACTCTAACTCTCCAGAGTCGAGAGAGAGTATAAAAGCGTCCATGATTTGGCGCTGAGAAAGGACACTTACCCCGCTGAAGGATCGGGGAGCGATGGAATAGCTGAGTCCCAACTCTAACTCTCCAGAGTCGAGAGAGAGTATAAAAGCGTCTATGATTTAGCGCTGAGAACTTCTGCTCCGCTGAAGGATCGTTGAGCAGATCATGAACCGAGCTCGAACTCTAACCCGCTGAAGGATCGGGAGAATATAAAAGTGCTAGAGATTCAGCGCCCCAGCAACTCTAACCCGCTGAAGGATCGGGAGAGTATAAAAGCGCTAGAGACTTAGCGCCATGGGAAAATTCCTCCCCCGTTAAACGATCGGGGGGGGCAGGATGGAAGCTGATCCCAAATCCTCCATGTCCGGACATGGGGGCGACACAGTTATGGTCCCAATCAATCCTCAACAAGACCTGGCCAGGCACTAAGTTAATGATTGATTGGGGGCATACCTATACATACATATTATAAGTTGTACTGATAACTTATAATGTTTCATGACTTGTTTTCTTATTTGCGTTTCAAATGTTTAAATGCATAACTAATTATGGAATGCTCGCAGGTACAGGATAATGCGAAAGAACTCTTACCCCGCTGAAGGATCGGGGAGCGACAGAACAGCTGAGTTCGAACTCTAACCTTGGCGACCGCCAGGAGACTATAAAAGCGTCTATGATTAAGCGCTGAGAAAGGTGCTGGAGACTCAGCACCCCCCATAATTTCTGCTCCGCTGAAGGATCGGGGTGCAGACTTAAAGCTAAATTCAAACTCTATCCCGAACTACGACAGGAGAGTATAAATGCATGACGACATATGCCACTCAAGGGCTCCTATCCCATCACACGACTGGGACCAAGAATGAAAATGGAGCTCGAACCACTCGTTTCCGGGAATGAGGGGCAGCACACGAACACAGCAGTATAAAAAGAAATGGAATTTCATTCACTAAGTACAGGCTCACAAAACAAAGATGGACAAAATGCGAGATCCGAACTCGCACAACAACAGCAGACCAGTAGGGAATAACTACAGGGCCGCGTCCAGAAGGATGACGTAGGCGTATAATTCTAAGCTGCCTATGCGACTCACGGCGACGACAGAAAAAAAAGCCTGGATAGTGAATTGTTCAGCGACATGTTATACAACTTCATACTCGCAACTGGAAGGACCTGGCAAGGCCCTGAGATTTTTTGATGTCTACCCTACCTTAGTACGATCTTGAGCGATCATTGATTCCTTGGCCTTAATACGATTCGACGTAATCGTGGAATTCTGGACATTTATGAATTACAGGCTTCTTGTACCGTCCCAAACACGTCCTACTCCACGCTTGGATAGTATGATCGCTTGAATTCTGAAAGTGACTTCCTCTTCTCATGTATACATGTCTGAATTCGAAAGGGAAGTGATCTGACCGCATGTCTTTCGCACTTACCCTATAACTGGGGCCATGGCTATTGAAAATATTTACAAACGGCGTAACTTAAGTGCCTGTGTTTAACTTGTGTTGTGATCCTAACAGGCCCCCTTGAGGACCAAGAAACCAATGCAAAGAGAATGTCCATCTGTTGATCCCAACCAACTTCTAGAATGGGAAGCTCATATAAGGCTGGATATATCCCATACGGCAATTGGACAAGATGCAGCTATTTCGCCGCCAACCTCTCCCTTCATGCAGAAAGCAAGTGGGAACACCCGAGATGAACACGAACCAATCAGCAGTCACACAACATGCAGCTTCGATTCAGAACGTCGTAGATGGAAACATGGGCGATGGAACGGCTACCTGCAACTTCCTAGATGAGAGTGCAAGAATCACAATGAACTTAGGTCATGCACGACCAATTTCAGCTCCAGCTCGAATGGGTACTCAAGCGCTAGAGTACGCTCAACTCCAAGTTGGAACACAACAATTCGAAGAACAGAAGCCCGGTCGAGTCGAATGACTCGACCCGTGACTTGGGAGTAACATCGATGCGGAAATAAGAAATCCACAAAGACCCCCTTGTAATTTCAGATTCAATACTGGGGGCACCAGCTGTGATCTTGAAAATGTGCAGCAATTCTTTGACGGTGATCTGCTCGCCAGTTTAATTCGGCACCTCTCGAGGAGCGGTACTCCTCTAGTTGATGTGGGTAGGGATAATTACAGCCCTTTCACACGGGACATTAGGACATCCTATTATTCCCATAGATTTCAATATTTCACCACAACGAGACTCGCTCAGAGGCTTTGATGGATTCAACTCTAAGGTGGACATACTTCCATGACAAAAAAGTGTTAACGTCGAGACGAATGACCAAGATGCTTTTCTGACTAAAGAACGGAGCACCTTCCAGTTCCTAAGACGATAAAGAACAAAAGAAAAGCCCTGGAAAAGAATGACAAGAATGTGCAGTTCCAAAGTGAATCTATACCACTTATCGAGCCCATGATCTTGTTTGTCAAGCTCAATTGCACCAAGCATGAGAAAGAGACTCAGCAAGACTATGACGACCATTTCGGACTATGCTGAAGTACAAACTGAGGGGCCCAACTAACTTCATGATGACATTTATCACTCGCACTCAACAAGATTACTTAACTCCGCAGCTGATTCGGTAAGAGTGACCAAGTCCGCTGACGCCAGATGAGGCAATCCTCACCATTTTACTAAAGAGAAGAGACGACATCAAAATAAATGTGGTTCAATCATGCACCCCGTTAACTCAACTCAATCCCACCGATGTTGGGGGCATGAATACTAACTTTGCTTGTCCTTCAATGGCACTGAAAGCACAAGTGTCGAATCATAAGCTAACTTTGAAGACAATCCTAGCATGGAATGGGATTCAAAGCGTGTACGTCATGCCTCCGGAGTACGACCTTACTCATCTTTGCCGACCAAGCGGGTTAGCTTGTGGATCAAATGTGAACTTAAAGTGTCAAACTACACCAGATAGAAGATGTGAAAAACCTGTCAACTACCTCGCGATGGTGACGATCCTATAGGCACTGGTCCACATGATTTTAACAGAATCCCTTACTGACTACTTTATATGTGAATACTGGATTAAGAAATGATCCGTAACAATTGTGGATTCCCTCAACTACGATCCAGAGTGATCGTGGCTTTTGGGTTCCTTACTGTTACGTTTCAATGCGATTTTAAGATCCTGGATCAATATCAAGATATCAAGATCCGAACTTGAGTACAAATGGCAAATTCATATGTTGATTCTGATGTGCTTCGTCCCAACAGTCTAGTTGTTAGCTCAGAGCCCAAGGATTCTTACATCGCCCCCTGATTTGGGTGGCTACTTCATACATTGACTCATATGTAAAAGAAAGTCCAACCCTACCATGCACTTGGCTTGCATAGAATGATGATGTCGTTTGGCAGCGACCTGTACGTGTAGAATCACGCTCGGGAGCCGACGATTTAGCATGAATTCTGAAGGATGAATTAGACCTTTTGATTCGACAAGGTTTAAACAATTTCTTGATCGTCTCGAATACTCCTTCCATAGAGCTTGGCCCACTAGTTCCTGAGGAAGGAATGCAACAA
This sequence comes from Allium sativum, assembly GCA_030737875.1. Classification (NCBI taxonomy): domain Eukaryota; kingdom Viridiplantae; phylum Streptophyta; class Magnoliopsida; order Asparagales; family Amaryllidaceae; genus Allium; species Allium sativum. Next base: position 616,779,914 of record CM060926.1, read on the forward strand.
TTGGATAAAGCCTTTTCAAGGATAAATAACGTTCCAGAGATATTTAGCTCAACACATTCAAAGCACATCTCATCTGCGATAAGATGTACTTTGGGGGGCAAAATGTTAGCCTGCTTTGTGACCAGGCTACCCAAAGCAAATATCATGTTGAAACACTTTTCGACAGATGTTGTCACATATGGAATCTCTGGATAACATCGCTCTCTGGCATTGGGAGCATCGTCAGAAGACACAAGGCAGTTTGGTCAAAATCACAACACCAGTATAAACTGGCCCAAAACTCCTATCAAATGACCTCACTTGGATCTATTCACCTCATATACTCGTAGCCCTTTGAATTAGCTTCAGTTTGAGCTTTGGTTTGGCTCAATCGGACTTACGGTTTGAAAGTTACGCCCATTTCCGTGAACGAGTGTGAGCTGGCACATGACCGCGATCCGATCCGCCCTTGCCTACGCGATCCGATCCGACCTTGCCTACGCGATCCGATCCGACCTTGCCTACGCGATCCGACTTATGGCCGCGATCCGACCCATGACCGCGATTCGACCCATGACCGCGATCCGAACTTCGGACCTGTTCACACGCAGCTTGTTTTGACCTATTCTCAAGGCTACTGGCTCTCCTATTTTTCTGGATCGCCTGCCACATACCCCATCACGAACCAGTCCTCCCAGGAGCTTTCCTACAGCTATAAATACACCTTCAGAGGGCATTTTCAAGGGACTTTTGGCATCTCAACTTCCATGGCTGCCATGACCAACACTTATCCATGAATAACCACCATCTTCCTCAATAAATTCAATGGATTCGGAGAGAATTATTCATTGAATTCAAGTGATTGAAAGACAATATTCATTGTAATTGTAATCTATGAGTGAAATGAGAAAATATGAAGTGGACGTAGGCTCGTTAACGCCGAACCACTATAAAAATCCTGTTGTCTCACTTTTTCTATATTTTTTTAGTTATTTCTTCATATCCTATGCTCAAAATACGACGATTTGGTTGTTAGGACCATTTTTTGGTCTAACAAAATCTTTTGTTAAGATTTAAAGGAAATTTTCCAAAGGGAAGTTTTCCAATTTAATAAAATAAATTGGAATGGAATGGAATTTGATTTGGTAATAATCGAAGTGGACTTCTATGGAGGAAGATTGTTACTATATATGGAATTTAAGAGGCTTTGCCATTATTCCATTTATAGTATCGGTAGGATATGGAAGTTCATATCGATTATATATATTGATTTCTTTTCCGTGAAGATTCCATTATTAATGGAATGTGATTTTGGGTTTATCGTGAGCTGTGTTTTAAATGACATTAGTTCTTTAACCCAGTTAAATATTATTTCTTAACTTCGAATAATCATTAAGCAATGATTTTTGGAAATTAAAACTGAAATAGAGTTTTAATGAATCTTTAAATAGATTGAAAGGTGAATTTGATAACTAAAATTATCAAATTCAAGAAATGATCGAGAATGGAGTATCACCAGTTTTGCTACAGGCGATAGTTAAATCTTTAATTAGATTTAAACGTGAAATGGTAATTGAATTTACCGATAACAGCGTGGTGTTAGATATGAAGTATTACCAGTTTTGCTTCATGGGATGAATAGGTTGGGATTGGGAAATTAAACAAACAATTACTTCGGTAAGGTTCGCTAATCCCAACTAGTTTGGATAAACCATAATTTGGTTTGAATTGAAATCCAAAAGAAGAATAAAGAATAAGTTTAAAGAATTTATCTTCGATAAAATTAATGGGAACTTTCCCAAAGTATAAGAATATTTGAATAAAAGAATATTCTAAATTGGAATGAGGCATATGTTGTGTTTTTATAACACTTGTTTATTATATACGCGAGTTATTAGGAAAGACCGGGTTTATCCCATTCCGAATAACTGAATCGGCGATGAGTCAACAATGAAGACGGTGGTTGAGGACCGGAGGTTCACATCGTTTGGATGATTACTGATGTCTTGATTGGGCGGTACACCCAAGACAAGGTAATAAGTGGTGATCATCAAGACGTAGTTCGAGATCGACCGGATATGTAAGGGCCTCTCTCCTGTATTGGACATACGGGACGAGGATTAAGGTGCCTCCGGTTTCGTTTAGACCCAGAATGAACTTGTGAATGGATATATGTCTGACATAGGATTTCATTCTGTGTGATTGATAGACATCGCTTGCATAGAGTGAAATGCCTGTGTGGCATGCTGATATGCAAATGATCAAGGCTTCTGTTGAAAAGCAGAGTCTTGTGGTTGATGATCAAAGCACGGCTTTAATATAGCATAGCTTTGTGTAGCGTTAATTCGCGAGCCTCGCACCCCGGTGTGAACCAGAAACGGGAGAGGGGACATTAGTAAGGGCATGCATTTCCTTCTAGCTAGGAGTGGTGTCAGCGTTTTCCAAGCCCTGATGTTTTACTTATGTGGATGATGGATAGCGAGGCGCCTCGGTTATTTCGGTCTATGCGGAGCCGGTGGATGATCTTTATAGAGACCAGATTGATGCCCCATAGGGCAGGGAAACACAATGTTTAGGCATTTTAATCCACTCCGTGTGGACCTGCCCTGACGATCCAAAGGTCACTCGAGCTCTGACCTAAGATACGGGCTAGAGCATCTCAAAGCGGTAAGGACGATCCCTTGCCTTGGTTCACAGATGGAAATCCAACTTTCAATACGTGACATTTGCGGTTTTGATTGTAGAGCCTAGTATTGGCGACATGATATATGGTACCCATGCCGTCTAGGATTGATACATTTATATTTGAAGTTGTTTTATACACTATGCACTTATAATAGTAACAAATGATTTGTTTTAACGTACCAAGCATGTTTGGCTATTATAAGGGAAAACCCTATCCTCCGGCTTGCGTTGCATTGTGTGATGGGACCTGGGTCTTATAATAGCCTCATTTTTCCAAAAGCATTGCGCTGTTTTGTTATATGCACTGGTATTCTTGGGAGGAAACCTGTTCCGTGTTATATGGTGTGGTCCCTTGATATATCTGATTTAAAGTAAAGTTTTAAATAACTGTTTTAGTTCTCACACCAGTCACAAGACTAACCTGGAGTTTATTGTTTTAACCTAAACTCTGGGTGCCCCTATTTCCACACGGGCAGCTTGTAGTTTTGGGTTTTGCAGATTTATATTCACAGGATCCTGGTTTACAGCCGAAATGATATTCAGGAAGCTCTGTATCCGTATATTCTTTTCAGTTGTGTTTTGTATTATTTTCCGCTGCATTTTAACTTGTAAATCTCTGATATTTAGTAAATGTGTAATATTTATTCATACTCTGTATATTCTTGTATTTTGATGAAATAGTTGTAATAAGCAATGAAATGTTCTTATGTTTGTGTTCTGATTTGTCGTGTTCTCAACTCAATCCGGGCTTTCCTTCACGGGGAAGTTCGGGTCGTTTCAGTCGGAATGCGTTTACATAGAAGAACACAAAACCATTCCGAATTTCCAATAATCTCTCTGTTCATTGGTTGATTTTCGTCTTCTGGACTTCAGTGTACATCACTAATAATTTGCATGGTAAGTCTTTAAATTTTTATAAATATTTTCATGGTTTCCCTTTGGTTGTCATTCTTGAGTTGAGGTCGTTAAACTTCATGGTGGTTCGTGAATCGCAGCATCCATCACGAATCGGAAGTCGAGCGGGTTTCCCTTTGAGTTGCGATGGGCCGTCTGGTTTCACCCATAAGCTTCTGGCGATGCGGACCGTATCACGAGCCATAGTGGGCTCTTGCTTATGGCCTTTTGGCTCCGAATAAAACAAAAAAGGGAATGCGAACGGCCAATGTTCGCCTATATAAGCAAGCCCCCCTTCTCCACTTATCTTCTTCTTCTTTCTTGCACTGCCGCAGCCTTTCTTCCTCTAGGTCAAAACCCTTAGTCGAAATCTCCATGAATTAGTTTCTTCCCATAATTTAAATGAAAAAGGTAATTGCGCTTGTGATACTTTCATGTAATTTCATCTTTATCCCTTCTTTGCTCCGCTCGAGTTTTCCGCTAGTGTGGGATTATGGAAGAAGGAAGGAGATGGCAAGAGAGAAGTTAGGCTCCACCAGGTCGGTTCGTGGATGGGATGTTGACTCAATTCGTGGTGCAAGCGAGGTGGAAGGAAATGAGATGGAGTTGGAGTGGTGAGGCGGACAACGAATCGGGTTGTGGAAAATATGAGAGCATCGGTTCGTGGAGATAAGAGGAGGAGTGGATTGTGGGGGGGTCTTTTACGAGCCGTTCGGGTGAAATAGTGTGGGTCACGAGTTGAACTATCCCACGAGCCCAATCCTTCCCACGAGCTGATACCTGTCTCACGAGCTGCAGTTCTACCACGAGTAGATCCCTATCTTATTGGTCATAACTATATCACGAGCCCTTACATATATTGACCATAAAATGGAATGCAAATCTTGATATACCAATGGACAGTTAGGTTTAGAGCCTTCAACATGAACCTTTTGAACTGGACAACAACATGACTTTACAGCAGACTTATTACACTTATCCAACTAACTTCATGTTTTTCTTTAATGTATGCACAGGCACGCATTTGCACTTACACACACGGGGAATGGGTAACTATGTTCTAATTTCTTACGTTTATTCACCAACACAGCCATGTCAGATAAGTTGTCAACCGAAATGTCAGAGAGAGATACAAAATCAGAGTCATCAAAGCACTATGATCCCGATGTGCTTTCTACAGATTTAGATTGGGAAAATGCCGACCCCGATTATGAGACCGACACCGATATTGAATCGACGACTTCTGAAAGTACATCTCTTGAAGACGAGGAAGAAGAAGATGATCGGGCTCCCATCGAGATCCCAGGTGTTGAGGAAGTGGAGGAGAAGAAGCTCAGTGATTCTCTGGCATCCAAATTAGATGACATAAAGCTTAAGAAAATGTGTTTGAGACACGGGATCCCTTGGGACGATGTGAAAACTCAGGAAGGTGGAGATAGACCCCATTCTGCCCCCGAAGGGTATATGGCTGTCAGTCGACTTATGTGCTGGATAGGAGCTATTCCTCCCTTTCCTCCAATTGTCATTGATCTCCTAAGACGGCAGCGCATTGCCCCCATGCAACTCCATCCTAACGCCTATGCAGCTTTGTACACCATATACATTACATATGCGGAGATTCTACAGACTGATCTTACTTTCAAGGATTTGAAATTTTTCTACCATTTCAAACATCGTTCTGCAGGGACTCCAAATTTCTCTTTCTTCGAGTCAGTTGTCGGCAGAAAGGTTTTGTCGGACGGTCATAGCAATATAGGAGATGTCAAATCCGATTGGTTTTACATAAAGCATCAAGCCGGATGTGCAAGGAAGTAGCTACAAGAAAGTATGATTTCAACCTCTCATCGTATGCTTTGACTGCATAGTTATGGTGCTAATGTGTCCTTTTGTTCTTTGCAGATCATAATTTTGCGAAATCAGAAGGTTCAGTGTACGAAGATCGACTGTCCTGCCTACTCAAAAGCGAATCAGACTTCTTAAGAATCAAGAAGTGTATCACCGACGAGAATCTTCACTAGCACCATCTTCTGGATATGAGGTTCGGACTTGGTGCGGGTGGTAATCCTTATAAATATGTGCCCCCGACTGAGGGAGAAGGGACCAGAGGGGTCACGAAAACCACAGAACTTCGCAAGAGACCCTGACCAATGATTGATCAGAATGATGAGGATTTGAATGTATGTAAAGGAGGCGAGGTCCGAGCCGATGAGCCAAGGGATGTCCCAGACTCTAAGGGACAATTTCACTTACGGACTTCACCACCACCTGAGCCTCCTGCTTATGATGAATTAATAGAGGAACATATATTCGGAGAGCTGACCAAGATTCCTCTACCAGACGACATTTACACACAAGAAGACTTCGAAGGGGAACCATTCTTTCCCATCTCTGAGGAAGTGACTGTTCCAGTTGGGGAAAAAGAAAACACATAGACGAGCCAGACTCTAGGCCTTGGTCTGTTAGGGGGATTATACGGGATGCACAAATCACTTGCACCACTCATCACAACACTTCTACACCATCAGTATTCATGATTTTGATACACAATTGTTTTCTTTGCGGGGAAAATGCCTCGTAAACAATCCTATTCTTATCGCTCTCTCCGAGCAAGCACACCGAGGCTCGTTTCTGATCCTGAGCATACTCGCAGTGATAGCCGGGGGAGAGATAGTCATCGACCCCGTGATTCTTATCAAACTCATTCTACACGGTCTCGTTCTCCATCAAGGCAAGATGCTGGGAAGTCCCATAGTCGTCCAGAGCCACTGGTGAGAGGTAAGCAGCTTCCCAAAGACTTGACTCCCCTAAAAACTACACCCTCTCATAGCAAGTCTTCCAAAAAACACCATGAGCTGAAAGATAAAAACAAAGATCCAAGCAAGGATTTAGAAAAGGAGAGAATAGTTATTGTCCCCTCCAGTCAACGCGATTTAGATACTACCGCTGCACAAGATGTCGTCTACATCTCTAAGAATCAGGTCAAGCTGGAGCGTTTGCGGAAGTAGTTTCCTGGCATTTTCTTCGAAAGGATGATGTTTGTTCCAGTTCTTGAACCGGTTCCCGAGGGCTGGGATGTATAGGTCATAGGCCAGGTAAGTCATGTGGCCAAACAATATTGGGAGGTGAAGAAGCATGCCGCCACTCTTTCTGCTGCCATCCGTCACCTAGAGACGGAAGCATCCAGAACCAGAGTAAAGATTGATGATGATGGTAGGGCCAAGGGCAAAATGGAAAGGGAACTAGAGGATACACAAGCTCAGCTTGCTTTAGCTCGGCAGGATGCGGAAAATTACAAATCAGAGCTAAAGAGCGCTAGGAAGCATTTTCACACTGAGCTCGACTTAAATAGCCAAGAGCATTTGGCTTTGAAGAAAGAAGCGGAGGATCTCAGGACAATGAACACTAAATTGAAGACAGCACTGAACATTTTGCTGTTGAGAAGGCTTCCTGGGAGAAAAAGAAAGCGAGCTTAAAAGATAGTCTCGCTCTTGTTGAAAAAGAGAAAGAAGCTTTGAATGATCGACTTGTCCAAACTGAAGAGTGCGCAGCTCTCGCTGAAAGTAATGCTAATAATGCACTTGAATCGGCCTCCGCCATTGCTGATGAGCTTGCTACAACCAAAAAGGAGATAGAAGGTTTCGAAGAACTGCTATTCGACTTCTTTGGTCAAGTTATTAAGACTCGAGACATCTCGTGGATTCAGAATTATCACATTACTTTGGCCAACGTATGGGATATGATCGTTGAGGGCAAAAAGCGTCGATTGAAAGTCGAGGAAGTTAATGAAAAATAGCTCATACAGATTTATCTCAAAGGTGAAGAGCCTGAGGCTTTGGAGACAGGCAGACGTCTGATCCAAGAGGAAATCGAGAAAGAGAAAACAAAGCTCAAAAGGCAAGAACAAAATTGATGAAGGCTCTAGCTCGGTTGTGGAGCCTAAGGCCTCCGAAATTGAGGAATATAATCCTGATGATCCATTGATTCCCTTGGCTCCAACCACTCCAATTGTCGAAGCTACTATTAGAAATCTGGGTGAGGAGTCGGCTGAAGGTATCTCCATATTCTCTCCATAGTTCGTCAAAGCAGTTATAGCTTGTCGTTGTCTCACGGGACATACAACTGAGATGACCACATTATCTCCCAAATCACTAACATTTGCTTCTCATGACATAGGTGGCAAGCCAATCGAGAAGGATGCAGAAGATAAAGTAGAAGCGGAGTAAGTAAGTGTCCCCTCAAGTCCTGGTGCTGAAGTTTTTGAGTTTCCAAAGCAAACCGAGGCTACAATAGGTGAGAAGGCTACTGTGGCACCTGGCACTGATGCTGCTGTGGATGCCGAAGTCATTGGGGCTTTGTAAGACACCGATGGTGGACATGGAGATGAAGAGGATGACGTAGTCATCACAGAAGAAATCAAGGATGACGACGACGAGACCTTGGCTGGCATGTAGGCTAGAAAAGAGAAACAATTGGTTTTAAAGAAGGAGGAGCAGAACCCTCTATATGTGCCTCCAATTTCGGAGGTTGACCCCAGGACTGGGCTGGACATAAAATTCTCCTCCAAATCAATAACCTCACAGCTTGTCTCCCACCCTTCTAATTCTCCCTAGGATTCTCCCGTTGATAAGAGGAAGAGGAAGAAAGGTGACCGCTCTGATGCTGACAAGGAGGAGTTGGAGAAACAGAAGAAGGAGAAGAAATCAAAATCGTCTCCCAAGCGTAAATAGGATGCACTTGTTAGCTCATATTTTGCTTTTAGGCTTTCCACTGTCCAAGAAATGTAGTTGTGAGAATGGCCCTCACTTTTTGTTTAGCTTTTTGGTCTTGTAAACCTGCTTTTAGTGAATGAAAATTTGTTTCTTTTGCACCATTTCATACCTGCAAGTTTAACTTATTGTACTTAGTCATAAACATTTAGATCATAACTAAGTTAAAATTGAGCCATGAAACATTACAAAAAATTCCAAAATTTCTGTAATTGCACGAATATGTGTGTATATATGCCGCCAATTAATCCTTAATATGATGCCTGGCCAGGACTCATTGAGGATTGATTAGAGTCATATGTGTGCTGCCCCTTATTTCCAGAGATGAGGGGTTCGAGTCGTTTGGCGGCATATGTCACTGTGCCTTTATACTTGCTCGATCCTTCGGCAGGGATAGGAATTCTCTTAGCGCTAGATCTCTAGCACCTTTATACTCTCTCGATTCTTCAGCGGGTTTGAGTTCGAGCTCGGTTCTTAGTCTGCTCACCGATCCTTCAGCGGGGCAGAAGTTCTGGGGGAGCTAAGTCCCTAGCGCCTTTATACTCTCTCGATCCTTCAGCAGGGTGGAGTGTTGTCAAGGCGGTATTTATCATGGTGCACCGTCATGCCTTGGGGACGTTATCTTCGCGTCCTTTATACTCTCTCTCCAATCTCAAGAGTTAGAGTGCAAGTAGTAATGTGATTTACCTCGCTGCACCTTTTGGAACTTTAGTTACCGTTAGCCTTCCAGTCTGATAGATGGCACTTCAAATTAGGGGTTTCGAGATCGCTGCATAATTTGTAACAAACCTCGAAATGGTAATGATTTATGTTAATTAAAATAAAAGAGCAAATAAGAACCGGTGCAGTAAAGGTAAATGACATGCGATATTTTTATAGTGGTTCGGTCGAATCATGACCTACATCCACTTTATAATCTTTTGCTCAAGTAACCAGACTGTTTTAGGAAAGTTGTGCCTTTTTACATGGTCCTAAAAAATAAAAGAGTAAAACTGACAATTTCACGTCAGATAAGGCCGCAAATGCTGGGCATTCCACACTCTGGGGATTTCGTCTCCATCTACGGTTGCTAGCTTGAAGGTTCAATTATCAAGCCTTCATAAAATGGAATACGGTCCTTCCCATTTCGGGCCCATATGTACTGGGGGTGGAAAGACACGTTTCAGAATCAAGTCTCCGGGTTCAAAGATTCGAGCTCGGACTTTTTTGTTGTAATACTGAGCGACCTGTTGCTTGTGGCTCAAGGCGCGTAGATCGGCTTTGTCCCTCTTTTCTTCAACCATGTCCAAGGATTCAAGGAGCAGCTCATAGTTGGTCATCGGGTCATAATAAGTGATTTGATGAGATGGTACTTCTAACTTGACCAGGATGACTGCTTCGGCTCCAAATGAGAGGGAAAGAGGGTGTGACCCGTCGCCGACTTGTATGTTGTCCTGTAGGCCCATAGTGCCAAGGGTAATTCATCTACCCACATGGCTTTGGCCCGCTTCAGTCTTTTCTTCAGAATATATTTAATCACTTTGTTCGCCGCCTCGACCTGTCCTTTCGATTACGGATGTGCCACGGAGGTTTATCTTTTCTCTATATGGTATTTCTGGCAAAAATCTCAGAACTCGGTGCTATCAAACTGGGTTCCGTTATCGGTTATGACGACTTTCGGAATCCCGAATCGGCATATAATGTTCTTGACGACAAAGTTTTTGACTCTCTTGGTTGTGATCGTTGTCAACGGCTCAGCTTCGACCCATTTGGTGAAGTAATCCATGACCACAATGGCGAATTTTGCTCCACCCTTAGCTATGGGGAGACTTCCAATAATGTCAATTCCCCAGACATCAAAGGGCCATGGGCTCATCATCGTCTTCAACTGGCTAGGAGGTGCCCTATGGATTTTGGAAAATTTCTGACATGCATCACAACGCTGTGCATACTTAGCTGCATCCTTGTTTATGGTGGGCCAGAAATAGCCATACCGCAATATCTTCTTTGCCAATGTTTCCCCCAATGTGGTCGCCACATTCACCTTCGTGGACCTCTTTTAGTACACGCTTGATGTCGTCATGGGCAATGCTCCGGAGGAGGGGCATCAAAAAACCTTGTCTGTACAGGACTTCGCGTTGCAATACATATCGGGAAGCCTTCCGTATAACTGCACGCCTCTCACTTTTCTTTATTGGAAGTGTTCCATTCATCAAAATTTTTTTTAAAGGAGTCATCCATGACTCCCTCTCGGGTTCAGTCTCTAGTATCGGATCAATTTCCATCTGATCTAAACTAGGGGACTGTAGTACTTCAATCGGGACCAGCTCCGTATCTTCGGGATTATCAGAACTAGCCATCTTCGCTAACTTGTCTGCCTTTTGATTCTCTGCTCGAGGAAAATGAGATATGCTATGGTGATCAAAACCATCCATCAACTTCTTCACTTTTTCCAAATATGATATCAGCCTTGGACTCTTGGCCTGAAACTCTCCAGTGATCTGGTTCACGACTATCTTGGAATCACAAAAGATGTCCTGCTTTGTGATCTCCAACTCCTTTGCAAGCTTCAGCCCGGCAATTAGAGCTTCATACTCGGAATCGTTATTAGTGGCATGGAACTCTAATCTAAGAGCATAGTATATTAGCCGTTTCTCTCGAGTTTCAAGCACCACTCCGGCACTAGATCGTCTATCGTTTTTAGCTCCATCAGTGTACAATTTCCAGGCACTGGGGTCAAGGAGTAGTTTTGGTGGGTCGGCTTCTTCACTTACAACATAATCCTTCGGGAGAGTGAATTCCGCTATAAAATCTGCCAGTACTTGCCCCCTTATCGACCTTCGGGGCTGGAAGTTCAAATCGAACTGATTAGCTCAATGTTCCACTTGAGCAGTCTTCCTGATGCTTCTGGCCTTTGCAGAACTTGTTTGAGTGGGTGATCAGTGTAGACAGTAATGGGATGAGCCTGGAAATAATGGAGAAGTTTCCTAGATGCGATCAGCAAGTTATACGCAAACTTTTCTATTCTTGGGTAGTTTCGCTCGGTCGCCGCCAATTTCTTACTCACAAAGTACACTGGTCTCTACACCTTATCTTCCTCTCTCACTAAACCTGAACTGATCGCATGGGATGACACTGCTAAGTACACAAACAAATCCTCGTGATCCATGGGCTTAGACAGTATCGGGGGTCTTTCTAGATGATTCAGAAGGTTTTGAAATGCTTCTACACAATCAGGAGTCCATTCGAAATTGCGCTTTCCACGCTTTATTAATGTAAAGAAAGGAATACATTTGTCCGTAGCTTTGGATATGAATCTGCTTAGCACAGCTACTTTCCCTACGAAGCTTTGCACATCTTTGATTTGTCCTGGTTTCTGGATGTCTCTGATTGCCGCAATTTGATCTGGATTGATCTCGATCCCACGCGAGCTGACGATGAATCCTAAGAATTTTCCAGATGCTACCCCAAATGATCAATTCAAAGGATTTAGTTTCATCCCATATTTCCGGAGAATCTCAAACATCTCTACTAAATCGACAGTATGGTCGGATGATTGCCTGGACTTTACCAACATGTCGTCGACGTATATCTCCATCGTTTTCCTGATTTGGTTGTAGAACATTCTATTCACCAATCGCTGATATGTAGCACCGGCATTCTTCAGACTGAAAGGAATCACTACGTAACAGTGTAATCCCAGATCCGTAATAAACCTGGTATGCTCTTGGTCCGGGACGTGCATGGGGATTTGGTTGTACCCTGAGTAGGAATCCATGAAAGAGAGAAGTTCATGTCCCGTCGTTGAATCCACCAGCTGATCAATTCTAGGTAAGGGGAAGCTATCCTTTGGGCAGGCTTTGTTTAGGTATGAGAAGTCAATGCATATGCGCCACTTTCCATTGGCCTTCTTTACCAAAACCGGATTTGAAATCTAGTCAGGGTATGTTGAGTCTTTAATGACCCCATTACTTCTCAGCTTTTCGACTTCTTATTTCAAGGCAGCAGATCTCTCTGGGCCAAGCATTCTCCTTTTTTGTCTGACGGGAGGATGCTTCGGGTTGATGCTTAACGAATGACTCATAATTGAGGGAGATATTCCACACATATCCACATGGGTCTAGGCGAATACATCCAAGTTAGCTTTCAACAAATTTGTTAATTCTTTGGTCCGAATAGGGTCCAACAGGGATCCAATCTTTAGGACCTTCTTTGGGTCACTATCGATGATTGGTACATCCACTGTGACAACCCAGATTTTTACAACATGCTAAGACAAGAATCAAGGCGGAATTTAATTATAAAATCTGAATCAGGGGAAACAGGCTGTGCCATTGTGTTCGTCTCGAAAAAATACGTGAAATAGAGTCCGAGTTTTTGAAAATCGGAGTCTGTATGACCAAGTTATGGGCCGTCGAAGTTTTCAGAAAATTTCAAGTTCAAAAACAGTTCAAATTTGAATTCAGAATTCAAATTCAGCCAAGTAGAACAGGCGGGAAAAATTCCCACCACCCCCAAGTCGAATAGGGAGTCAACTTGGGAGACGACACACCCCAGGTGGTCTCGACTGCCCAGTCGACACCCCTGTCGACCTGGGTGGTCCGACCACTTGGGCCTGGGTACACCTGACTTGTTCCTCAAGACATGTTTTATGGGCCTGTGACGGATTTTGAGGGCTCAGATCTATCCTAAGGTTTATCATATGGCCTAAACTACTCCTAATCTCTATAAAAACACCCTAGGACCTAACCTAAATCACAAAAAATCATTCTAGCAACTAAGTTCTGCCAAAATCTATCTTGATCATGGCCTCCATCTCCAACTCCAAGGGCTTATGCATTCAAATCGGGTTCAAATCGAAAGGTGCAAGTTTTCTACATCAAATCGAAGGTAGATCAACATTGCTACGCAAATTTCATGATGATTCTTCAATAAAGGAGCCACCTTTCTTCGTCAAGAAGATTCATGCTCCTAGCCCTCTTGCCACGCTATGTAAGTTCTAGCTACTTGTAGATTCTAACGGTGGTTCTAATGTGACATGGAATAAAATGCGATGAAACATAAGTATGGTAGCCTATGTGAACCTAATTTTGCCCCTTTTCTATGATCTATGACCTTGGGCTAAGTTTTAGCGACTTAATCATGCCACTCATGTTATGTTTCTCCTAGTTTATCTTGCAAGTTTGAATCTTTATCTATGGAATGTTAGCATGAACCTTTGGTAACCATTTGACTTGTGAAACATTGGCAAAGACTTGACTTTGGGGCTTATGCATGTAAATGAACCCAAACCCCTTATGTTATCATGCATGCTTGTGGCCAAATTCCCTTATGATACTATGCAAGTTTGTGGCCAAATTCCCTTATGATACTATGCATGTTTGTGGCTAATCCCGTTGTGACATTATGCATGTTTGAGGCCAAAAACCCCTTATAATGCTATGCATATTTGAGGCCAAACCCCTATTGATACCATGCATGTTTGTGGCCAATCCCTTTTTGATATCGTGCATGTTTTGAGGCCAATATGTAGCATAGTATCCTTACTATGTTGACTCGCTTTCACTTGGGTTGGAAACACGATTTGGGGTAAGTTAGACGAGCGTGATTACGACATGATAATTTGACATGGGATTTCATGAAAATATGACACTCATGATACACCTAAACGTGGGCATGACATGTGGGGTAAACATGGGACTTGAAACTAAACACGTATGGGTTGTAAGTGTAACATGACACTAGACCAAACATGAAAGTGGCCAACTCGAGGTTGGGTTGAGTTTGTAGCATAAATCTACCCGGACCCGCTCGGCTTAACTAGTGGCTACAAATAATAGGACCCAATGTAAGTAGTTGGTCATATAGCACTAAAAACCCGAGGTTAGACTAGGTTGTGGTGTAAAACTACCCGGACCTGCCCGGCTTAACTAGTAACCACAACAAAGTCTAATGTGAGAGGTTGGGGTGCATTAATCTAATTAATGCCACATGAAAAGGTTAAGTAATTTTGACTAATGACACTTAACCGATATGACACGAATGGGTAGGTTAAGTTAAACCAGACTTGATTTCTTAATGACACTTAACCATATAAGACAATTAGGGGATGGAGTTAAGTAATTTACACTTAACTAATCCGACTTGGTAATTAGATGAGGTTAAGTGACTTAGACTTAACTAATCTAAACACGGTAATTAGATGGGGTTAAGTAACTTAGACTTAACTAATCTAAACACGGTAATTAGATGGGGTTAAGTAACTTAAACTTAACTAATCTAACAACGATAATTAGATGGGGTTAAGTAACCTACACTTAACTAATCTAAACACGGTAATTCGATGGGGTTAAGTTAAACACTTAACCAATCTAAACTTGGTAATTCAATGAGGTTAAGTAACTAATACTTAACCAACTTGACATGATAATTTAATGGGGTTAAGTAACTTATACTTAACCAATTATACATAATGATTTGATGAGGTTAAGTAACCTATACTTAACCAATCTACTATGCGAACCTGATTGAGTTAAGTCACAAGACCTTTTAAATATACTTAACCATTGTAATACGATTAGTGGATAGGGTTAAGCTAACCCATACTTAACCAATCCGACTCGATAATCTGATGAGATTAAAATAATCTATGCTTAATCAATCTAACACAATAATCTGATAGGGTTAAGACAAATAAATACTTAACCAATTTGACTTGATAGGGTTAAGTCATGAGCTTCTTGGTATACTTAACCAACTTGTAGGGCTAAGCCTTGAACTTAAATACTCAGCCAATCTTGACATGATTCGTAGGCGGGTTAAGTCATGAACTGGAATGACAACACTTAACCCATTAGACAAAACCCTAGCTCAGGGGACTAGGTTGAAAATCGTAGTTAATCAAGGATAACGGGAAAAGAAGCTAAGTGGTAAACCTTAGTTAAGAATAACTAAGTAATAATTCTTAGCCAAGGACATTGGACTAGTCCATAAATAGATGAGTAACCTGATACGGTAGGTCATCGCTTAGTATACGAGGAGGAGTAATTTATATGACTTGGATAAAAAGCTCCAGCGAACTGGGTGACGAAGCAGTAGCTTCGGGGGACGTGGGGGTACTCTTGGCATCCCTCTGTGAGGTGGCAGATGGTCCATGAAACCTAGCCTCACAGAGGTTAAGGTCTGCGGTAGAAGAGCCAAGGGTATGCCTTGGTTGCTATGCGAGCAACCTAAAGACTGGGATGGATTAGCGTGGACTCGTCGATTCTTGTTTTTGCCCTGGATAGCACGTCGCCGACTACCTACCATATTTAGTCAATCGTGTACGAACAGAAAGGCAGAGAACTTCCAACAGACCATGTTCTTGCTATCGAGTCATGGGTGAGGTTGGCCAATAGGAAAGTGGGGCATAGTGGGGCCGGGATGTAGTTCTCATACATGATTTTTCTTGGATTGCCTTTCAGTAGTTAAGGGAGGGGGCACGTGGGACCATAGCCACGAATACAAAAATAGACCTTGATATCTGCATTCGGCAGACGACTTAAAGCTCCCGACCGAGTTCTGTATTTCTCGATTTGCCCTGGCACGGAACTCGGAAGGCACATTGAGATACATGTGCGTCTAGACATGGAAAACGATTCACGATACATACATGGGATAAAGGGCGTGGTTGACGGGTGGCATAATCCCTAGTGGCCCTAGGTGGCTTGAACCCAAACCGACACACGGAAACGTTCATTAGGTAGCATAATCCCTAGTGGTCCTAGGTGGCATAAATCCTAAGTGAACACGCGATAGTTCATGGTAAGAAAACATAACCAGATCAGAGGTAGCAGTCCAAAACAACTTCAAGGATAAAATGGTACTACGTTCAGGTGGTATAGATTTACATGGGAAAGCCCGTACGGCCTACGGCAAAGGACTGAACTTATACATGGAAAGAAACATACAAGTTGGGAAAACCTACATATGCTAGGATGACATGGACCATTACATGACATTGGGCAAGGGAAATTCATAGTTAACACATGACGCGGGTTGGGATACTAGTACGAGAGGTGCAGAGCAAATATACATGATAAATACCTTGGGATGTTATACATGATAAATACCTTGGGATGTTATACATGATAGATACCTAGGGATGTTATACATGATAGATACTGTGGGATGTTATACATGATAGATACCTTGGGATAGTATAATTGATAGAAACCTGACGATGTGATACCTTGATTTATCTTGACACCGTAGTTTATTATGGTACCTTAGTTTATCTTACTACGGTAGCTCATCCGGTTATCTTGGTTTAGGTCATCTATCTTGTCGTCATCCTTATGTTTACTTTCAGTTTATGCATGTCATGTTACCTTTACCTGTTTTTATACTGGAAGTAGATAGGACTTAGCAGTCTTTATGACTGACCCCGTTTTGTTTCGCCTCTTTGTCTTCCGTTCCCCCCCCCCCCAGGTTTTCAGGGAGGAAACACTGTTATTTAGTTCGGACTTCCTCTGCTTGAAGGTCATCATGCATGGCTTGGACTTTTCTTGGCTATGGCTACCTTACTGTTTTACTTGGGTAATAATTTATGAAATGGTTTATGCTTCTTTACTATTGCAAGACAGGTTTTGATGTATTCTGATGTAAAAGGCTTTTAACCTTACAACTTTATAAGGTAATGAAATTTGCTTTACTTCCGCTGTTCTATATATGTTATGTCTTGTAATATTTCTGTGCATGTTTACCTCGATAATGCTTCACCAAACCTAGTGCATTCTCTTTGCGAGTGACCCTAGCGGAGGTGGGGTGTTACATTTGGTATCAGAGCAGAAGGTTACCAGACTGGGCAAAAGTTTTTAAAACCTTCTGAAAACTATTTGAGAAACTGTTTACAAAGAAGTATTTTTCAAGAAAAGTTTTTTTAAAAGGCTATTCCCCAAAAGCCATTAGCACTATCCTTTGTTTCCTTAATTGAACCTCTTTTCCTTTCTTTCCTCCGTCTGTAGTCACAGTAGTTTTAACTGCGACTAATCCTTGTCTAGCTACACAAGTGTTTTCCCGTGCGATGGAGGAAGTTCTCGAGAGACCTGTTACCAAAGTTATAAGAAGGGATAATAAGAGCAAGGATAAAGGACTCGAGCTTAAGAATAAGCAACTTGTTGGTATGGCTTGATCCACAAAGGAAGATAAGGACATGATCATCAAGAGGGCAATTGTATGCTCTCATTTCTAGCATACCTAAGAGGAATGGTACCGTTTCTTTTAAAGGCTTAGCCTATCTTATCTATCGTCCCGTCTAGACTTTGTCTTGATCATCGCATCATTTAAGTCTGCCTCGATAGTTAAGTCTCTGCACCTTAGTACTAGCATGGTAGAAGATCCCAGTTTAGTCCCAAAATCTGGTTGGAGAGTCGGTCCATTTATTCATGACTTGTTTGGATTTGAGAACGTCTATGCCAAGTGTTGAGATTAGAAGCAATGCTTCTATTGTTGAGCTATGGATGGATTCTAGGGATGAAGTGGTTATCCAGTAAGGGATGCCATTCTCGGTGTTGAAAGGAGGGAAGTTAAACCCTTAACTTGCCTTGGTAATACCCTCGAAGTCTTGTATAACCTTTTGGGTTTTGTCATGGTTAGTTACCTAGAATCTCTTGATGCACTTATCGGAAATCTCTGATCCAATTGAGTAACGTTCGCCAATAAGACGGATGGTTCATTCCGCTTGAGCATGGGTTATAGGAATCACCCTAGTAAGTGCACGTGGTAACATGGATTGGCATCGGTAAACGAGATCCAGAATTCACTAGTGAATTTTGGAGAGCTTGCATGAGTACGTAGATATGGTTGAGCCAAGTATACTAGGGAAAGAATAAGTGAAAGTGGAACGAGAGGCGATAGTGAAATGAGTTCCAACTCATACCTTGGAAATAGGAATCAAGGAGCTACGAAATCATGAAGTTAAAGGTGGTCAAGGCACAATGGAATTGAGCTCATCGAAATGCGGCTTAGACGCGCGCATCATGTTTCTTTTTAAGAGTATATCGTTGATCCCTGGTTCACCTGTAGAGCTTATTTGCACACTATCGCTTGGTGGATATCCTCTCGGTCCTGTTTCTGTTACAAACCCCGTAAGGAGTTTGTCTTGTTTATCTCCTCGATCTTATCTTGGGAACCTTAGATAGAACTCTATGGATGTAAACATGTATCTAAAACATGTTATGATTGATATAGTTGCAAATGGTTGCAAGTGGTTGCTCGTGGATGCGCGAATACACATTAGATACTAGATTGACGCGGTGACGTTTCATGTTGCATATGCACGAGTATTTATACTTGTTTATGGATGAAATTGAATGTGTTGTCATGCGGATGTTGCATATGAATGAATGTTTGTGCACACATATAGTGTTTATATGACTAGGACTATTTGCATACATGTTGGACTCATGGCACTAAACATACTTTGCATTAGAAAGATCATTCAGGCCTGATCATTAGCATTAGCTAAGGAGCATATTCACACACGTTCTGCATATGTTCATATGGCATTAGAAATCACCTAAGGACAATGGTTTCCTATGAATGATGTTTTGAGTAGATAGATGATGGATGGTAGGATACGTTCTTCCTAACTTGGAGATTTCGGGGAAGAAATCCTTTAAGTTGGGGAGAATGTGACAACCCGGATTTTTACAGCATGCTAAGACAAGAATTAAGGCAGAATTTAATTATAAAATCTGAATCAGGGGAAACGGGCTGTGCCATTGCGTTCGTCTCGAAAAAATACGTGAAATAGAGTCCGAGTTTTCGAAAATCGGAGTCCGTATGACCAAGTTATGGGCCGTCGAAGTTTTCAGAAAATTTCAAGTTCAAAAATAGTTCAAATTTGAATTCAGAATTCAAATTCAGCCAAGCAGAACAGGCAGGAAAATTTTCCGCCACCCCCAAGTCTACTGGGGAGTCGACTTGGGAGTCGACACACCCTAGGTGGTGTCGACTGCCCAGTCGACACCCCTGTCGACCTGGGTGGTCCGACCACTTGGGCCTAGGCACATCTGACTTGTTCCTCAAGACATGTTTTATGGGCCTATGACAGATTTTGAGGGCTCAGATCTATCCTAGGGTTTATCCTATGGCCTAAACTACTCCTAATCTCTATAAAAACACCCTAGGACCTAACCTAAATCACTAAAAATCATTCTAGCAACTAAGTGCTGCCAAAATTTATCTTGATCATGGCCTCCATCTCCAACTCCAAGGGCTTATGCATTCAAATCGGGTTCAAATCAAAAGGTGCAAGCTTTCTACATCAAATCGATGGTAGATCAACGTTGCTACGCAAATTTCATGACGATTCTTCAACAAAGGAGCCACCTTTCTTCGTCAAGACAATTCATGCTCCTAGCCCTCTTGCCACGCAATGTAAGTTCAAGCTACTTGTAGATTCTAACGGTGGTTCTAATGTGACATGGAATAAAATGCGATGAAACATAAGTATGCTAGCCTATGTGAACCTATTTTTGCCCCTTTTCTATGATCTATGACCTTGGGCTAAGTTTTAGCGACTTAATCATGCCACTCATGTTATGTTTCTCCTAGTTTATCTTGCAAGTTTGAATCTTTATCTATGGAATGTTAGCATGAACATTTGGGAACCAATTGACTTGTGAAACATTGGCAAAGACTTGACTTTGGGGCTTATGCATGTAAATGAACCCAAACCCCTTACGTTATCATGCATGCTTGTGGCCAAATTCCCTTATGATACTATGCATGCTTGTGGCCAAATTCCCTTATGATACTATGCATGTTTGTGGCCAAATTCCCTTATGATACTATGCATGTTTGTGGCTAATCCCGTTGTGACATTATGCATGTTTGAGGCCAAAAACCCCTTATGATGCTATGCATATTTGAGGCCAAACCCCTATTGATACCATGCATGTTTGTGGCAAATCCCTTTTTGATATCATTCATGTTTTGAGGCCAATATGTAGCATAGTATCCTTACTATGTTGACTCGCTTTTACTTGGGTTGGAAACATGATTTGGGGTAAGTTATACGAGCATGATTACGACATGATAATTTGACATGGGATTTCATGAAAATATGACACTCATGATACACCTAAACGTGGGCATGACATGTGGGGTAAACATGGGACTTGAAACTAGACACGTATGGGTTGTAAGTGTAACATGACACTAGACCAAACATGAAAGTGGCCAACTCAAGCTTGGGTTGAGTTTGTAGCATAAATCTACCCGGACCCGCCCGGCTTAACTAGTGGCTACAAACAATAGGACCCAATGTGAGTAGTTGGTCATATAGCACTAAAAACCCAAGGTTAGACTAGGTTGTGGTGTAAAACTACCCGGACCCGCCCGGCTTAACTAGTAACCACAACAAAGTCTAATGTGAGAGATTGTGGTGCATTAATCTAATTAATGCCACATGAAAAGGTTAATTAATTTTGACTAATGACACTTAACCGATATGACACGAATGGGTAGGTTAAGTTAAACCGGACTTGATTTCTTAATGATACTTAACCATATAAGACAATTAGGGGATGGAGTTAAGTAATTTACCCTTAACTAATCCGACTTGGTAATTAGATGGGGTTAAGTGACTTAGACTTAACTAATCTAAACACGGTAATTAGATGGGGTTAAGTAACTTAGACTTAACTAATCTAAACATGGTAATTAGATGGGGTTAAGTAACTTAAACTTAACTAATCTAACAACGATAATTAGATGGGGTTAAGTAACCTACTCTTAACTAATCTAAACACGGTAATTCGATGGGGTTAAGTTAAACACTTAACCAATCTAAACTTGGTAATTCAATGAGGTTAAGTGACTAATACTTAACCAACTTGACATGATAATTTAATGGGGTTAAGTAACTTATACTTAACCAATTATACATGATGATTTGATGAGGTTAAGTAACCTATACTTAACCAATCTACTATGCGAACCTGATTGAGTTAAGTCACAAGACCTTTTAAATATACTTAACCATTGTAATACGATTAGTGGATGGGGTTAAGCTAACCCATACTTAACCAATCCGACTCGATAATCTAATGAGATTAAGATAATCTATGCTTAATCAATCTAACACAATAATCTCATAGGGTTAAGACAAATAAATACTTAACCATTTTGACTTGATAGGGTTAAGTCATGAGCTTCTTGGTATATTTAACCAACTTGTAGGGCTAAGCCTTGAACATAAATACTTAGCCAATCTTGACATGATTCGTAGGCGGGTTAAGTCATGAACTGGAATGACAACACTTAACCCATTAGACAAAACCCTAGCTCAGGGGACTAGGTTGAAAATCGTAGTTAATCAAGGATAACGGGAAAAGAAGCTAAGTGGTAAACCTTAGTTAAGAATAATTAAGTAATAATTCTTAGCCAAGGACATTGGACTAGTCCATAAATAGATGAGTAGCCTGATACGGTAGGTCATCGCTTAGTATACGAGGAGGAGCAACTTATATGACTTGGATAAAAAGCTCCAGCGAACTGGGTGATGAAGCAGTAGCTTCGGGGGACGTGGGGGTACTCTTGGTATCCCTCTGTGAGGTGGCAGATGGTCCATGAAACCGGGCCTCACAGAGGTTAAGGTCTACGGTAGAAGAGCCAAGGGTATGCCTTGGTTGCTATGCGAGCAACCTAAAGACTGGGATTGATTAGCGTGGAGTCGTCGATTCTTGTTTTTGCCCTGGATAGCACGTCGCCGACTACCTACCATCTTTAGTCAATCGTGTACGAACGGAAAGGCAGAGAACTTCCAACAGACCATGTTCTTGCTATCGAGTCATGGGTGAGGTTGGCCAATAGGAAAGTGGGGCATAGTGGGGCCGGGATGTAGTTCTCATACATGATTTTTCTTGGATTGCCTTTCAGTAGTTGAGGGAGGGGTCACGTGGGACCATAGCCACGAATACAAAAACAGACCTTGATATCTGCATTCGACAGACGACTTAAAGCTCCCAACCGAGTTCTGTATTTCTCGATTTGCCCTAGCACGGAACTCGGATGGCACATTGAGATACATGTGCGTCTAGACATGGAAAATGATTCACGATACATACGTGGGAAAAAGGGCGTGGTTGACGGGTGGCATAATCCCTAGTGGCCCTAGGTGGCTTGAACCCAAACCGACACACGGAAACGTTCATTAGGTAGCATAATCCCTAGTGGTCCTAGGTGGCATAAATCCTAAGTGAACACGCGATAGTTCATGGTAAGAAAACATAACCAGATCAGAGGTAGCAGTCCAAAACAACTTCAAGGATAAAATGGTACTACATTCAGGTGGTATAGATTTACATGGGAAAGCCCGTACGGCCTACGGCAAAGGACTAAACTTATATATGGAAAGAAACATACGAGTTGGGAAAACCTACATATGCTAGGATGACATGGACCATTACATGACATTGGGCAAGGGACATTCATAGTTAACACATGACGCGGGTTGGGATACTAGTACGAGAGGTGCAGAGCAAATATACATGATAAATACCTTGGGATGTTATACATGATAAATACCTTGGGATGTTATACATGATAGATACCTTGGGATGTTATACATGATAGATACTGTGGGATATTATACATGATAGATACCTTGGGATAGTATACTTGATAGAAACCTGACGTTGTGATATCTTGATTTATCTTGACACCGTAGTTTATTATGGTACCTTAGTTTATCTTGCCACAGTAGCTCATCCGGTTATCTTGGTTTAGCTCATCTATCTTGTCGTCATCCTTATGTTTACTTTCAGTTTATGCATGTCATGTTACCTTTACCTGTTTTTATATTGGAAGTAGATAGGACTTACCAGTCTTTATGACTGACCCCGTTTTGTTTTGCCTCTTTGTCTTCCGTTTCGCCCCCCCCTCCCCCAGGTTTTCAGGGAGGAAACACTGTTATTTAGTTCGGACTTCCTCTGTTTGAAGGTCATCATGCATGGCTTGGACTTTTCTTGGCTATGGCTACCTTACTGTTTTACTTGGGGAATAATTTATGAAATGGTTTATGCTTCTTTACTGCAAGACAGGTTTTGATGTATTCTGATGTAAAAGGCTTTTAACCTTACTATTTTATAAGGTAATGAAATTTGCTTTACTTCCGCTGTTCTATATATGTTCTGTCTTGTAATATTTATGTGCATGTTTACCTCGATAATGCTTCACCAAACCTAGTGCATTCCCTTTGCAAGTGACCCTAGCGGAGGTGGGGTGTTACATCCACAGTCGTTTCATTGGGAGTTGCCATTTTGCACTCAGGCTCTTCATCCTCTCTGGGATCTATGTCCTTGGGAAACTCTCTGGGCGACTCTCCCAAAGTTACTTTCTTTAGTTGCTATGATGTTTCCTCCCTTGGGGGGAAGAAGCGCCCTTTGTTTCTACATCTCTTCCTTTGCGGAGCAACTTCAGCTCTGCTATGTAGCATGCTCGTGCAACAACTTGATCTCCTCTAACTATACCTACACAGGCATCCGTCGGGAACTTCAACAACATGCACCAGGGTGCGATGGAGGCCCTGAATTTGGCTAGGGCCGGTCGGCCCAAAAAGGCATTGTACGGCAACTCAATATCTAGAACCACAAAGGGGAGGATTCTCACTCTCTAGCGTTCTCCTTCCCCAAGGGTTACTGACAGTTCCATGTATCCCATCAGAGCGGTTGAGGCTCCATTAAATCCACATATCCAACCCTCGCATGGTTTCAAATCCTTCGGCTCGAGTTTCATTTGTTCGAATGCTTTCTTGAATAGAATGTTAACCGAACTCCCATTATCCACTAAAACTTTATTGATTGTAGCTGGACCGAAGGTGATAATGATCACTAATGGGTCTTCAGTCGGGGAGTGGACTCCAATACTCTCTCGATCGCGAAATATGACGTCATCAGACATCGTCTTCTATTGCTTAATCGGGGCATTATCCTTGGGATTGCTACATTCTCCCAATTCAAGATGCTATTTAGCCGCGTTCACGTACTGAACCATAGCCCTGAAACTGTGCCCTGCCAGATGAAGCCCACCAACTACGGTATTGATAACGATATTTTTTCCTTTTTGCTGAGCCATTGGTTTGGTAGCAAGTTGGCTTTGGTTCGGGGCTTGTGCGGCTTGCCCCCTATCTCTGGGCGTCACCTTATACTCATCGAGCTTTCCTTCCTTGAGTAGATTTTCAACCACATCTCTCAAATGACGACATTCGTTTGTGGAATGGCCATGAGTCTGGTGAAAGAGACAAAATTTCCCAGTCTCACATTCCTTTTCTGTCGAATCTCTCGGAGGAGGCCTTTTGTACTGGGGGGACATTATATGTGTCCAGGAAAATATTCTCCAATGTGTCATTTAATGGTGTGAAGTTCTCAAATGGCCTAGGCCGAGATCTTCTCTGAGAGTCATTCCCTCGATTTCTCTTCCGATTATTGTTATTATTATTCCCCGATTGGCGACCATTGCCTTGATTCTTGTTCCCGACATTAACTTCAACCTTTCCTGAGCTATCTCCTGTCTGCTTGATGGCCACATTACTTTGGATATCCTCCTTATCAGCAGCCTTCCTCTTTCGGTTGGCGTAGATCTCTTCTCGACGCAGGCGGATGTTGGCCTTTTCATAAAATATTTCTCTGGTCAACGGTGGTTTACCGGCCAAGTATCTTCCAAACTCAATATCCTTATCCGCTCCGTCAATCAAGGCCATCAAAACAGTTTGTTCATGGGGATCTCTAACCTCCATGACTGCTAGATTAAAGCGATCTAGATAGGACCTCAATGATTCATCCAGACGTTGCTTAATGAGGGATAATTCGATGACATTCTTAGGTCTCTGAGTTTGTAGCCGGAACTGATTCACGAACTGATCACTTAGTTCCCTGAAACTGGAGATCGATCGCCCTAGCAAACGAGTAAACTACATTAACACCGTATCCTCTAGAAATATCGGGAATGCCTTACACTTTACGGCATCGGAAGCGGCAGCTGCATTCATGTACCATGAATATCTCGTCAGGTGCTAGACTAGATCAGCCCTTCCCGCATAACGGTTCATAGATGTCATGTTGAATTTCCTTGGGATCGAACCTCTAAAATGACATCGGTAAAGGGCGTATGACTGCGGGCTATACCCCAACCTTCAGTTCTTTGTCCGCGGCTTTCTACCATCATTTGCCTGATCATGGATTCGACATTTGCATGGGTCTGGGTAGATTCAGGATCAGCGCTTCTGACCCTACGGGCCCGTTCAGCATTTCTCTAACGTGCGGCTGCAAGGTCTGGGGCCTGAGCAGAACTCCCTTGCCCCCTATTGCCGCGGTCAATCATGCGGCGAGCGGGGGAAACCAGTTGATTTTGAGCAGGGTCAATGACGTCTCCGTTCCTCGGTGGTAAAGCGGGCTCACTTAAGTTACGATTATCAACTTCCCGATTGAGTGCCACTTCTTCTCGAGAAGGAAGAATCCCAAATTCCAGCTATTCTATGTCCTCAGCCCTTTCTAACGAATGCCATCGTTGGTTTCTTCGAGGTTCTTCGAACGAGGATGTGTATTCTGGGGAAAAAGGGTGAGCTGGCGGTGGTGAAACCTGCCTCTGAATATCATCAATTTGTCTTTCTAAAGCAGTAATATTCTGTCGTAGTAACGAGCTCTCTCGTCTTTGAGCGTCTGATTCATCAGTTTGTCTATCCAATGCTTCAAGTATGCGAGATAGATGTCCTTCAGTAGCTGGGGCAGAAGGATTGAACTGGTTGTCAATATCCTATCTTATACGCAAGGAACCCGAGCAGGTCGAGCAGAAGTGCTAGCACGAGCGGGACGAGCCATAATTTCCTTCCCAGGTCGAGTAATGGTCTGATTGTCATTTCGGATCGTGGTCACCCTAGGCTGACGGATCGTGGTAGCCTCCTGGCGTCGGATCGTGGTAATGCTAGTATGGGGGATGGTGGCATTGTCCTGGGTTCGGGTCGTTACACCCTCAGCCACTCGAGTCGTGTTAACATCACCGGGTCGGGTCACCCCCTCCTCACCACGATCCGGAGAGTCCACGCCGACCTGCTCTTGGACACTCTCTTCTAAGGCTTCGTTTGCAACTTCATTTGCCTGCGAAACTCGTACTTTTTTAGACTTCTTTCCAGCTATGATATCTGAGCTTTGCTGAAATCTTCAAAAATCGAAACAGTGGGGTTTTGGACTGTTTTCTTCTGACTTGAATATTCAAACAATATAGCAATAATCCAATATGCCGAGACTTCGTTCTCAGTGAAAGCACCAAAATGTTAGATCCAAAAGTGGCTCTAACACCCAAATTATCTGAATATGCAGAGATTAATATATAGGAATGCAAGAAAACACAGAAAACACATAAGATTTATAGTGGTTCAGCGTTAACGAGCCTACGTCCACTTTGTATCTATGATTATACATAAGATTCGAGTATAATCAATGATTTTTCTTTCAATCTCACTTGTACAATGATGATTCACTCGATAATTTCGGGCTAAGACTGATAAGAAGTTGTAAGATAGTAATAATGGTGGAAACAGTCCTTAGGAATGCCAAAAGATCCTCAAAATTCCAAGTACGGGGCTATTTATAGTTGATATCTACAGGCGGTTCATGGTCACATGTGGCACAAATCCCAAGAATCTCAGATCGAATTGCATCTTGATGGAGAAATAGTCAATATGACGGTTAGGGATAAGTGTCGTGAGATCCAGGTCTTTCGGGTCGTGAATGACCTGGTCGTGACCTCTAGCCTTTAGCTTCTGGGATCGGATTGTGGCAATGGTTTCAGGTCATGGGGATTATCACGAACGGGTCGTGGTAGAAGCATCACGAGCCGCATACACCAGGGTGGCCACGAACAGGTTTGCAAGGTCCTAGGAACGAGACTTCATATTGGACTTGTGTAGGAATCTTGGTGGCTTGGTCAAAAAGCCAGCCAACAAAATCTAATTCTGATTATTTACCAAATTCAATTGGGATTTTCAATAATAAATTTATTTACTCAATTTCATTCACATTCTTCAATATTAAATTTAAATTTTCACTATTTATCAATACAAGACAATTCATAGTTTCATTTACAATAAATACAACTTATCATTGTTATAATTAGTTGAAATTCATTACTTGATCAATTTAATAAAGTTTGTATCATAAAGTTACATAATTAAATCTTAAAATTTTATTTATAACCATAATAAAGGTCAAAATCATATTAAATTCAATAATTTAAATAGTCGAAAAATACGGGTTGTTACATTTAGTTTGCTTGTTTCTTAGAATGTTGAGAATCTAAATTCATTTGCATTATGGTTTATTAGTTTACATGCTTAATTATGTGTAAAAACTAGTCTGCTAGAATGTGTAACATGCAATAGATTAATGTGTATTATAGTTTAGTTTTTTGAACATAATATTATATTCATAAATTGTTAAATATGAAAATAAAAAAGATTTTGTTGAAAATGTGAAAATTCTATAACATATTATAAAATTAATATAACATCAAAATATAAACAAATTATTTTACCAATGTTAATACAACATATCATAAATAAAAAATTAATATGTATAATACGCTTTATCTTGTAATACCCCGCAGAGAAATTTTGTCTCCATCTGACGCTCAAATATATATATATATATATATATATATATATGTATGTATGTATGTATGTATGTATGATTGATTTTTGGATATTTGTTTTATGGATATTAATATCCATCGTTGCAATATTTGTCGGATTTATCATTGTATTGGACAAGTTATGAATGCAATAAAGTAATTACATGTTTATAAACTATTTCATCGTAAACAGCTCACAATTATTATAGTAGTACTTCTTTTTTGTTCCACGTGTACACACATTTGTGTAAAATACAGGGAACAATGGGGAAGTGCTGCTGAAATTTTGCTTGAACGTTTATAAGAAAATGATTTATGCCATATATTATTATTGTAATTGTAATGAAAAGTAGAATAACCGGCCATGGTCAAAGAACGAAAATAGTAAACTGGAAATTTAATTAATATTCATAATTTATTATTATTATTATTTTGAAAATTAGTATGCATTTATTAACTTGTGAAATAACAGTATATAGCCACTAAAAAGATAAAAGTAAAAAAAATACAAAATAAACGAAATACAACATGAAATAAAGTGAAATTACTTAAAATAAGATCCAAATTGAGGTTTCATTTCAGAAGCCTATAAGTGTGTATCCAATGCACTTCAATCATAGGAGCAAATTTCTCTATTTCTTCAGCACAAGACACCTTATTTTGGTTAGTTGTTTTCCTTTATGTCCAATAAATGCCCTACATCAAATTATTTGCACAATAACCCCATGTTCAGCTTCATGCATGGTGAACAATTATTGACCTACACTTTATAATCTATTAACATTACATTCACTCATGTGAAATAACTGTTGAAGTCCAGATCACTTACACGATTAACTCCACGATCTTTGTAATGAATAGGATTTTAATAGGAGAATTATTACTCAAAATCGAAATCTCATTTGGAACTACTTCATATTAGCAAAAATCATGACATTATCCACTACAGTTTGACTGTATTGATTCTGATATATCCACTATTATTATTTGGATTAAACAATTACTTATTTTCAAATAGTGTGTTGCTATTCACACCTCACTTTCCACTTCTGGCCACCTCAACTAAAGGCCACCTCCTTCTTTATGCATCTCTGCTCCTTTACACCACTTACATTTTTCAAATTTTAAACGACCCACCCATATTTCCTTTCTTTCTCCTTCGTCCCCAAAGAAATCGTCTTCTTGACATTTTCTCCGTCCCTCGTCAAGCTCGAATAGTTCCCAAATTGCCAGTGCAATTTCAACCATAAGAAGTTGTTAACGTGCGTATAACGATGGCAAAAGGGAAGAAGTCGTATCAATTGAGTAAGATTCTAACCCAAGTTTTTTTCTAAAATCGATGCTAGTTGTAGGCTTATAAATTAATTTTGAAATCATTGAAAGTTGACGTTTAAAAATTGGTATGAACACCTCTTCGTAATCGAAGAACGTATTAGAATGTCGGTCATTGTTGACCGTGTACGTAGTTAGATTATTTGAAATTTTTCACTCGTTACCATTCACCGTTTATCGGTCAGAGCATTTGGTGGTGTGAAACCAAACAAATTAAAGGACTGGAATCAATAAATTTCAAATGGCTGCAAACTATCGAAAATGGAGATGGGATCGGTGGTGTGAAACTGAATAGAATAAAGGACTGGAATCAATAAATTTCAAAAGGCTACAAACTGCCAAAAACGGAAAATCGGGGTCGGTGGTTGTCAACTGTATGCCTGATAAGAATAGTTGAATTCGATTATAGATTCATGTTACTGTAACCATAGTGATCTCACTTCGCTTTCGATTTAACATGAGGAAAAGGAGGACAATTTAACATTCTGCTTTACTAACTTGTGCAACTCCAACACTCTATTCATTTTTATAATTTTGCTCATGCTATATCATCTATGATTCTGTTTTCTTCCTTTCTTAAAGGACTTTATCCGTCAATAAATATTCAACTATTCACACATATGCTCTAATCGAAGATTATGTGGTACTTATGCTCTGTATCACTTTCTAACTCTAAGTAACTATCTTTTGTGATGATGGAGTTGACGGTGAAAAAAATAATTCACAAAATCAAACTCTTAATTGTACACCAACATCATACGCTGAATAAGTGAGTTGCTAGTAAGGTAGTATTGTTTATCTTGTGTGCATATCATGTTATACTAGTGCATTTTGATCTGTGGTTTTCCATTGGATGTTGCACAGCCATGACATGGTTGTTGAACATAAAATGATAGTCAGGCTAACTGAGTCTATGCATGTTTTAATATGCATATAGAGTCTGATCATAGACACTAGCTAGGTGAAGTTGGCGTCGCAATGATTGGTTTTTGCATAAAGTAGAAATATGAAAATGGTTGAATAATGTGACGGCCCGCCCCGCACCAACCGACATTTACTCCATAAGTGCGCTGTACACATGTCCAGTTAGCACGGAGCGGGTCGCCAGAAGGAAAAAGGAAGAAGGAAATGAACATACAAAGAACCTGTAGAATGTCTCACAGCGCATTGAACAAAATATAATAATAACATACTTGACATAAAACAGGAGAGACAGTGCATAAGCTGAAAATCAGAACTAAACATCATAGCAGCGGAAGTCCAAAAATACAGCTTATTACAACTTTTAAACTGTCTCAAGCAAAGGTAAGATAAACGAGGTACACTACTAATGCCCAAGTGGTGACCACCAACGACACAGGGAGAATGTGCATATATATATATATAATACGTGGAAGCCTCCTGCCCGCCTCCGAATCAGCTACTCGCACATCACCAGCTAACATGTCCCTAGTCTGCTCGTGTGAGCACCCAGAGTAATAAGAAGAGACATAAAACTCTGGGTCAGACTTAAAGCCTGGTATGAGCGATAAGCATCTAAAGTGAACAATAACAGGTAGACTAAAACATACCTGAACCTGGACCTGCAACCAAAGAGTTAGCACTACATACTGTACAACACTCTAAGGTATCATATCAATCAATATAAAGATACGGAGGTGGGGGAGGTGTGCATGTCATAATGATGGCAAACAATCAAGCATAGCATCCATCCTCACATCTCTCACTCAGTGCGTAAAGTATACGATATCCACCACTTCGATCACCCAACATTCCTTGCTACGATCACTTTGCCCCATGAAGTCATAAATGGCTTCACTGCACTGATAACGTAGCCACAAATCCTTTGCTATGTCCACTTTGCCCCATGGAGTCACAAGAACCCCACTGCACTGGCTCATAGCCTTACTAGTCCTTACTATGTCCACTCTGCCCCATGGAGTTACAAGAACCCCACTGCACTGGCTCATAGTCCTACTACGCATCACCTTGCCCCTCGGGTCGTAATGACCCTACTGCACTGATAACGTAGTCTTGCTACCATCACTTTGCCCCTCAGGTCATAACGACCCTACTGCACTGATAAGTAGCCCATCATTCATTCTTAGTGGTGAATCGAAGTTATGAACGTCGACAACTCCTTAGCACACGTCCCGCGGCAAAGTCCAACCATGAAGTGAACTCATTGATTCCCAACTGATTCCGGGATCCTGAGCTCTAACTTCCATTTGGACTACCTTTGCATCTTGGGTTATTGGTCATCACAATCGAATCGGATCGGATCAGCCTTCACATTCTTCAGCGGATCGGATCGCGCCACCTACGTCGGATCGGTTCGTGGTCCTCCCTTCCCTTGCTTCGGATCGTGCTCCCCTTCTCGGTTCGGATCGGGACACCCCATACGGATTGGATCGTGGTTCTTAGGGCGGTTCGGATCGGACGCACTTCTCCAGGTCGACGGATCGTGCTCACCCTTCATGGACGGATCGGGTCGCAATGCTCATTCGCGATCCGGATCGAAGTACTTCACTTTGGCACGCCGCTGCATCGATTCGCTTCGTGGGCCTGGCACAGACGGTTCGGTTCGGAGGAGGTGACTCGACTCGTGGGGATGCCCCCACGATCCCATAGGGCGATCCGATCGTCCCTCAACCCCCTATGCGATCCGAACCCCTGCACCTTGTCCAGCGAGCTGTTTACGCCCCTCGACGGCGTTTTCGACCATTCCAACTATTCTAAACAGTCACATAGCATTTCATACAGCCATAGCAACATGCATAATCAACCACAAACATCAAAACATCAATATGATAGGTAAAAATGGATCAAACATACCCAAAATCCCATATTTCCCCTTAAGCATATTTAGGTGAGACTGATGATAGGATTAGCAAATCTTAACCAAATTAACCCAAATTCATATCAGAGGTCTAAAACATCATTTCGAATTTTATAAATATTTTTCCAGAATTTTATCATGTTTAAATTCGCTAATTAACACTAATCACCCCTAATTAGTCATAATTAGTGCAAAACTAAGCAAATCACTCACCTTAGCCACAAAACAAACTAAGATCTGAAATAATGCTCTGATTTGATGCGAATCCCAATGCTAACAGCAGCTCCAAGGTTGATTAGGTGAAGATCTTCTTTGATTAGGAGTTGCTAAGCCAAATCCTTGCAAAAAAGGTGATTTGGAGGTGATCTAGAGGTTGAAGGCCATTTTTAGGGATCCTTGGTGATAAGTGGAAGCTAGAAAACTGAAATGGAATGATTCTCCATCTCATTTCAGCCCTCCCATAACCCTAATCCCGAAATGGGTTATGGGCCTACTCACTAATCACCCGATTTGGCCCGGTTAAGCAGTTTTTCACCCTCCAAACCTTGTTTCAGCCATATCTCCCAAACGGTAAGTCCGTTTGGCTATTATTACCACTCTACGGAAAGAGAAACCATCAAACGAATCAAATGGAAGTGGTTTCAGGTCAAAATTCCTTTCCAATCAAAAGTTATGGCCAAAACAGTACCAACTAGGGGCAAAATGGTGATTTAAAAATCGACAAAAATCATAAGCATGGGAAATGACTCTAATAGATGTTTCCCAAAGTTACATGACCATACGACTTCACATGAGAAAGAAATAAATATTCTACAATCCTATGATATGTAGAATACGGGTCGTTACACTCTCCCCCCCCCCCCCCCCTTAAGAAATTTCGCCCTCGAAATTCCCTAAACCAAACACACACAAAGGTCCCGCATGCCTATCAATCATAAAACAACAATCAAACATGCAAAACAAGCAAAATAAGTCTATCCTAGCATGCGGAGTAACTAAATCGCAAAGTAAATCTTACCAGGCAAAGAGTTCTGGATAAGCCTTCCTAATGCTCTCCTCTGTCTCCCAAGTATAATCATTCTCGTTCTCGCCCCACTGAACCTTGACTAGCTTCACCGGCTTCCTTCGAAGTTGCTTTGTGTCGTGCCCCACAATACGGATCGGCTTGCGGTTCCTAACCGCCTCGGGCTCTACTTCGAAGTCCTCTAACTGATCAGGTGAAATAGCCATATCTGAGTCGTGAACGAACTTCCTTAGTTGGGAAACATGAAACACATTGTGAACTCCCGCCATTTTCTCTGGTAAGCCAACTCTGTACGCCAAATTCCCGACTAATTCAAGAACAGGGAATGGGCCAACGAATCTTGGTGCTAACTTGCCTCTCCTGCCAAATCGAATCACGCTCTTCAACGGAGAGATCTTAACAAACACCAAGTCACCAACGGAGAATTTCAAATCTCTTCTCCTCTTATCAGCATAACTCTTCTGCCTATCCTGGGCAGCTTTCATTCGTTGCTGAATGATCTTAATCTTATCGGAAGTTTCCCTCACCACATCTGGTCCAAGCACAAACTTCTCACCAGTCTCTATCCAACATGATGGTGAGTTGCACGGTCTTCCGTACAAAGCTTCATATGGAGCCATACCGATACTGGATTGGTAGCTATTATTATATGCAAACTCTACTAGATGCAAATGGTCATCCCATGATCCACCAAAATCCAATATACAAGCTCTCAAGAGATCTTCCAATATACGATTCACCCTCTCCGTCTGACCGTCGGTCTGAGGATGATATGCGGTACTGAGATGTAATCCTGACCCTAGAGCCTCTTGTAAGCTTTTCCAAAACCCACTAGTGAACAACGGGTCTCGGTCACTCACAATGCTTTTGGGTACTCCATGAAATCTCACCACCCACTTCATATACAATTCTGCCAACTTGGTTGCCGTTCTGGTCGATTTGACTGGTATGAATCTTGCACTTTTAGTCAATCGATCCACAATTACCCAAATGCTATCATATCCCGATCTAGTCCTTGGTAAGCCATTGATGAAATCCATCGAAACTTGCTCCCATTTCCATTCGGGAATCTCTAATGGTTGCAACAACCCACTAGGCTTCTTTTGCTCGGCTTTAACTAGCTGGCAATTCATGCATTTGGATATAAACTTCCCAACGTCTCTTTTCATCCCTTCCCAGTAGTAAGTCTGTCTCATGTCTTGATACATCTTATTAACACCGGGATGTATAGTCAGTTTTGAGTGATGACATTCTCTAAGCACTTCATCTCTCAAACCATTGACATTGGGTACAACTAGCCTTCCATTCTTTCGAAGCCATCCATCTCGATCAAGCCCATACACATTCATCTCCTCCTCGATACCCATCTCTAGCTTGGAGATGATTTCTAATAGATTAGGATCGTCCCTCTGGCTGGAACCAATCCGCTCTATCAAAGTAGGTCTGATCGTCAAACTAGCTAGCATAACTGGATCCAGCTCGCACTTTGGTCTGAAATCAAACCCTGCGATATACTCCAGTTGCTTCCATTCAAGAAACATTGCCCCTAAGCTGGCATGTCTCCTACTCAAGGCATCGGCTACCGCATTACCCTTCCCAGGTGTGTATGCGATATCAAAATCATACGAAGCCAAGAACTCTAACCATCTCTGCTGACGGAGATTCAGATCTTTCTGAGAGAAGAGATACTTTAACGATTTATGATCGGTAAACAGCTCGAATCTTTCTCCCAAGAGATAGTGTCTCCACATTTTCAGCACAAAAACAATCGCTGCCAATTCCAAATCATGGGTAGGATACTTCTTCTCATGCGGCTTTAGCTGTCGACTAGCATAAGCTACAACCCTACCTCCTTGCATCAATACTGCACCCAGTCCGGTACCACAAGCATCCGTGTATACCGTCATCTCTTCATTCCCCTTAGGAATGACTAACACTGGCGCACGCGTCAACCTCTCCTTTAGACTCTTGAAGGCATCCTCACACACTCCGTCCCAGACGAAGGACTGATTCTTCTTAGTCAACTGAGTCAACGGTGCTGCTATCTTGGAGAAGTCCTGGATAAACTTACGATAATATCCAGCTAATCCCAAGAAACTTCTTACATCTGTAGAATTCTTGGGCGTAGGCCAATCCTGTACCGTAGCCACCTTCGCAGGGTCCACGGCAATACCACACTCTGAAACAACATGACCCAAGAATCTTACTTCCCTTCTCCAAAAATGACAGTTAGAGAATTTCGCTTTCAATTGGTGTTTCCTCAACACCTCCATCACTATCCTCAAGTGCCCCTTGTGTTCCTCCTCTGTCCTTGAGTAAACAAGGATATCATCCACGAACACAAGAACAAACTTATTCAACTGATCTCTGAATACTCGATTCATAAGATCCACAAAATAGGCTGGTGCATTGGTCAACCCAAACGGCATGACCAACCACTCATAAAATCCAGACGGCGTCCTAAATGCCGTTTTCGGAACACTCTCATCTGCTACTCGAAGCTGATGAAATCCTGTCGCAAGGTCCAACTGGGAGAACACCCTTGCTCCTTCCAGCTGATCAAACAAATCATCTATCCGCGGTAGAGGATACTTATTCTTCCTCGTCACCTTATTCAACTCGCGATAGTCCACACACAAACGAAGGGAACCATCTGCCTTAGTGGCAAATACAACTGGTGCTCCCCACTCGGAGACACTCCTTCTAATCAATCCCTTCTTCAAAAGATTGCTGACTTGCACCCCGAGCTCTCGCTGCTCCTTTGGTGCCATACGACGAAGTGGCATCACTATAGGTCTGGCATCTTTCACTAAATCAATAAGGAACTCAATCTCTCGGTGTGGTGGAAGCCCGGTCACCTCCTCGAAGACGTCCGGATACTGGCCAACCACGGGCACATCTAACAACTCATCCTGCGGGATGTCGAGGGAATTTACAAAACTATCCATAACCCCATCGCTAGGTAGGCTACCAAACACTACCCTCCGCCCATCATCCGCCCTCACTGTCACCAAAAAGCCCTCACAGTCAACCACCACCCCGTATCTTTAGAGCCAATCGACTCCCAATATAATGCCATACCCAGTAAAGCCCAAAACAAAGCAATCACATACAAACATACATCCATGACTCGATAAGACCAAATTCCTGCAAATCATACTAAGGCTAGTCGAGCCACCAATCGGGTTCGTCACGACTAATGGTCTATCGACTATCTCGGGTTCCAGTCCCAACCTACCTACCAGGTCACTAGATATGAAGGAACGGGAAGCCCCAGTATCAAACAAAACTCGAACTGGTATATCATAAATAGAAAGCATACCTTGAATAACAACATTCTTTCCTTTCTCCGCCGCAGTTGGGGCATTCGACGAAGAAGGAATAGCATCAAGAGCATATGCTTTCACAATCTGCTTCTCCTTAAGAGGTTGCGGACACTTGTCCTTCTGATGTCCCACTTGACCACAGTTGTAGCACTTCCTTTCCGCTGGCTTGGCCCGACATTCCTTAGCGTAATGGCCTTTCTTTCCACAGCTGAAGCACTCAACATCCTTCTTGCTCTTTTTCTGGCCACCTTTAGATTGGTCCTGCTTCCTCTTATTCTGAGAGCTATTCTTGCCTCCACCGCCTGCTTGCGGCTTCGGCCCTTCTGCAGATGCAGCCTCAGTCTTTGACTTAGGGTAAAGACTCTCTGATCTCAAAGCTTTCCCCACGATCGATTCAAAAGTCTCATCGATGTGATTGATAAGCCTTTCCCCCAAGTACCCATCCAGACCAGTAATGAACTTCTCATTCTTCTTCTCAGGAGTATCGATAAGAGACAGTCCATACTTCGACAAAGTGTCGAACTCAGCAATATAATCAGAAACTGCCCTGCCACCATGCTTGAGTTCCAAGAACCTCTTGAACAATACTGACTTCTGGGCAGCTGGGATAAACTTCTCGCTAAAGCGAGCCTTGAACTGATCCCAAGTAACCTGATCCTCTGGAGTAGCTGTTCTAATGGCATTCCACCAATTCATCGCTCGCCATTGCAGCTGACGAGACGCTAGCCTTCTCTTCATCGCATCCTCGAGACCCAAGTCATCAAAGATACGGTCACAGCTATCCATCCAATCCTGAACATCCGTGGCCGACTCCGTTCCGTGGAACGGCTTCCCACCAAGGTTAGTATAATCCTTGCACAACTTGGCGAAATCGACCCTAGGCGCCTGCACTACTGGGCCAACACCAGCTCCGGGATTGGGAACTGCCCCTTGCACTTCTCTAAGCATGTCTCTCTTGAGGTCGGTAAACATCGCCCTCATGTCAGCGGCATTTCCATTATTGGCCCCTCTACCAGTACCTCTCACATATCGGCTCATCGTCAATCTGTAAAAAGGGAAACGATTAACGACCCCATAGTGGTGCTAGTGCAGTGCGACTTCATCTTTATACTACTAATAGTATATACATACGTAGCCTTTGAAAACCAAAGTAATCACAAATACGCGCTCTCATACGTACTAACTCTCCCTAGTGTCTTTCCCTAGGTTAACTACGCAACCTAGTGCTCTGATACCAAGTGTGACGGCCCGCCCCGCACCAACCGACATTTACTCCATAAGTGCGCTGTACACATGTCCAGTTAGCACGGAGCGGGTCGCCAGAAGGAAAAAGGAAGAAGGAAATGAACATACAAAGAACCTGTAGAATGTCTCACAGCGCATAGAACAAAATATAATAATAACATACTTGACATAAAACAGGAGAGACAGTGCATAAGCTGAAAATCAGAACTAAACATCATAGCAGCGGAAGTCCAAAAATACAGCTTATTACAACTTTCAAACTGTCACAAGCAAAGGTAAGATAAACGAGGTACACTACTAATGCCCAAGTGGTGACCACCAACGACACAGGGAGAATGTGCATATATATATATATATATATATATATATATATAATACGTGGAAGCCTCCTGCCCGCCTCCGAATCAGCTACTCGCACATCACCAGCTAACCTGTCCCTAGTCTGCTCGTGTGAGCACCCAGAGTAATAAGAAGAGACATAAAACTCTGGGTCAGACTTAAAGCCTGGTATGAGCGATAAGCATCTAAAGTGAACAATAACAGGTAGACTAAAACATACCTGAACCTGGACCTGCAACCAAAGAGTTAGCACTACATACTGTACAACACTCTAAGGTATCATATCAATCAATATAAAGATACGGAGGTGGGGGAGGTGTGCATGTCATAATGATGGCAAACAATCAAGCATAGCATCCATCCTCACATCTCTCACTCAGTGCGTAAAGTATACGATATCCACCACTTCGATCACCCAACATTCCTTGCTACGATCACTTTGCCCCATGAAGTCATAAATGGCTTCACTGCACTGATAACGTAGCCACAAATCCCTTGCTATGTCCACTTTGCCCCATGGAGTCACAAGAACCCCACTGCACTAGCTCATAGCCTTACTAGTCCTTACTATGTCCACTCTGCCCCCATGGAGTTACAAGAACCCCACTGCACTGGCTCATAGTCCTACTACGCATCACCTTGCCCCTCGGGTCGTAATGACCCTACTGCACTGATAACGTAGTCTTGCTACCATCACTTTGCCCCTCAGGTCATAACGACCCTACTGCACTGATAAGTAGCCCATCATTCATTCTTAGTGGTGAATCGAAGTTATGAACGTCGACAACTCCTTAGCACACGTCCCGCGGCAAAGTCCAACCATGAAGTGAACTCATTGATTCCCAACTGATTCCGGGATCCTAAGCTCTAACTTCCATTTGGACTACCTTTGCATCTTGGGTTATTGGTCATCACAATCGAATCGGATCGGATCAGCCTTCACATTCTTCAGCGGATCGGATCGCGCCACCTACGTCGGATCGGTTCGTGGTCCTCCCTTCCCTTGCTTCGGATCGTGCTCCCCTTCTCGGTTCGGATCGGGACACCCCATACGGATCGGATCGTGGTTCTTCGAGCGGTTCGGATCGGACGCACTTCTCCAGGTCGACGGATCGTGCTCACCCTTCATGGACGGATCGGGTCGCAATGCTCATTCGCGATCCGGATCGAAGTACTTCACTTTGGCACGTCGCTGCATCGATTCGCTTCGTGGGCCTGCCACAGACGGTTCGGTTCGGAGGAGGTGACTCGACTCGTGGGGATGCCCCCACGATCCCATAGGGTGATCCGATCGTCCCTCAACCCCCTATGCGATCCGAACCCCTGCACCTTGTCCAGCGAGCTGTTTACGCCCCTCGACGGCGTTTTCGACCATTCCAACTATTCTAAACAGTCACATAGCATTTCATACAGCCATAGCAACATGCATAATCAACCACAAACATCAAAACATCAATATGATAGGTAAAAATGGATCAAACATACCCAAAATCCCATATTTCCCCTTAAGCATATTTAGGTGAGACTGATGATAGGATTAGCAAATCTTAACCAAATTAACCCAAATTCATATCAGAGGTCTAAAACATCATTCCGAATTTTATAAATATTTTTCCAGAATTTTATCATGTTTAAATTCGCTAATTAACACTAATCACCCCTAATTAGTCATAATTAGTGCAAAACTAAGCAAATCACTCACCTTAGCCACAAAACAAACTAAGATCTGAAATAATGCTCTGATTTGATGCGAATCCCAATGCTAACAGCAGCTCCAAGGTTGATTAGGTGAAGAACTTCTTTGATTAGGAGTTGCTAAGCCAAATCCTTGCAAAAAAGGTGATTTGGAGGTGATCTAGAGGTTGGAGGCCATTTTTAGGGATCCTTGGTGATAAGTGGAGGCTAGAAAACTAAAATGGAATGATTCTCCATCTCATTTCAGCCCTCCCATAACCCTAATCCCGAAATGGGTTATGGGCCTACTCACTAATCACCCGATTTGGCCCGGTTAAGCAGTTTTTCACCCTCCAAACCTTGTTTCAGCCATATCTCCCAAACGGTAAGTCCGTTTGGCTATTATGACCACTCTACGGAAAGAGAAACCATCAAACGAATCAAATGGAAGTAGTTTCAGGTCAAAATTCCTTTCCAATCAAAAGTTATGGCCAAAACAGTACCAACTAGGGGCAAAATGGTCATTTAAAAATCGACAAAAATCATAAGCATGGGAAATGACTCTAAT
This sequence comes from Allium sativum, assembly GCA_030737875.1. Taxonomy (NCBI): domain Eukaryota; kingdom Viridiplantae; phylum Streptophyta; class Magnoliopsida; order Asparagales; family Amaryllidaceae; genus Allium; species Allium sativum. Next base: position 616,820,235 of record CM060926.1, read on the forward strand.
AGATGTTTCCCAAAGTTACATGACCATACGACTTCACATGGGAAATAAATAAATATTCTACAATCCTATGATATGTAGAATACGGGTCGTTACAAATAACCATGTTGAATTGGCGTAGGTATATTTAATGGAAAGAATTAAGTGAATTAAGACCATTTCTGTCTTCCCATAATAATATGAAAGTTTTTGAATTTAATTGGTGTACACAAAAATTCTATTGCAGTGTTAACACAAAAGAAAGTATTATGTATTATGTGCACCAATAGGTTGTGTATGACCAAAATAGGCTTTTATATATTATATATTCATTGTTAGTAATCTTATGTCTTTCTGTAGGAATGGGTCAAGAAGCAATGACTGCCTCATTAAGACGCGAACGAGCCGCACAGCTAGCGAACAATAATAAGCTAGTGAAGAATAAGAAAAGGCTGCTTTACAAAGTGAGAATGTCGAAGAAAATAGAGAAGATGGTTTGAACGTTGACCCTACTTTACATGTCTTGAGGGTAGTTCTAGTGCTTTGGGGGACAGTTCTACTGCTTCGGGGGATCGTTCTATTGCTTCGGGGTAACGTTTTATTGGTTCCGGGGATGGTTCTACGCAATGAGCATCTGAAAGTGGTTCGGATGAGGAATCGAATGACGACGATGAACGCAACGAAGAAGAAGACATGCAACTAGTCCTTCGTTCTTTGAGCACGCCCCCGTCTAGCAAATCTGTGAGCGTGCCTTCTTCTAGTAAATCAGTGGATTCAACGCCAATTAGTATGTCTTTATTGAAAAGTTTCGAGACTCATATTGCATTTGCTATTTGGAATAAGCATGAGTAAGTTGTTTATTGTTTTTTTACTTTATCAAATGAATATCATAATATGCATGATAGTATTAATTATTTTGTTTATGTAGGAGTGTGGCCCGTTAAAATGAATTTCTCAAACATCGAAGTTGAAAGAATGGAGTACAGATGATATGCCGAATGCAGTTTCTCAGAGAATAAAATATTATGGTTTGTACATGTTGGTAAAATTTTCATACAAGTATGTTGATTACGTGACAATTTCAGCATTTATTGGAAGATGACATCCCAAGATGAATTCTTTCATTTGCCTTTCGGAGAAATGATGATAACATTGGATGATGTCACACAAATTCTAAAAATACCAGTGGTAGGTGGTTGTATTTATGCAAAATTGGATGATCATATTCCCATCGTTCTGTTGACCGGTTATCTTGGTATCGACCGGGCTGTAGCGAGGGAACAACTCAACGATTCTGGTTCAGTCATGTTTAACTTCCTACTAGAAACATTTATAGAAAAGACAAATAAAGAGGATGAAACCAAAGATGATTACGTAGTCATTGCACGTGCATATTTCCTATATTTATTGGGTTGCACATTACTCTGTGATAAGTCAGGAATGAAGGTACTTGTGCAGTATTTGAGATGTTAGGAGAGCATAAACATCTTAGTGAACAAGCATGGGGAATGGAGCACTAGCCTTCTTGTACCGTCAATTTTGGTTGGCTTCAAGATGGAATGTAAAGCAGATGGCTGGATACTTGACATTTTTAACTGTAAGTTGTTCGACTTCTATTCTCTAGATGTTTATAATATTTAATTAAGTATTGAATTTAGTACTAATTAAAATTGTTGTAGGCTCGGATTTACGATCATTTTCCCATGATACCTAATGTTGTCCCTATTAAAGATTATGATGATACGATGCCACAAATGTGTAGATGGAAACCGTGAAACAATCAGGAGACACGACTTCGGCCATAATATAGAGACGATTTATCTCCACAAGACGTAAGTTAAATAATTGTTGTCTAGTTTGATTTGCAACGTATAGAAATCTGAATGCCATGTATATTGTAAGGTATGTTGGGATCCATACCATGCCATTAGATCTCGTTATCTCTTGCCTGATGTGACATTTTACAATGGTGTGCTTTTGTGTTTTGATATTGTTGAACCCTGCTATCCCAACAGAGTGCTATATCAATTCAGTATTTCTCAGCGTATCCCCATAAGTTCAATGGTTTTGAGCAAATGCTATAGAGGTCGCAATGCAAATCAATATAAAGTTGTATTTGATATTGGATTTTGGCACTCAGAAAATTGACAATACCATTTACTTTCTGTAAAATTATGGTCCACTCCGGTAGTTGGTCCTTAGGATTGTACGGCTAAGTACATGCCATGGTATTTGAGTGTGTGGCATCACATTGTTTAATACCCGCATGTTAGAAGAAAAGGTCAAAGAAATCCGACAACGCTAAGAAATTGGTGAGCATTTACGATCCTTACTTGTAGTATGTTGACTTGAAATTTATGTTTGTTTAGCCGTGGAGAAACTGAAGGAAAATATGAAAGCAACTCGCGCAAGACCATTAGTCGATGCCTCGCTGTGGAACGCGAAGCAGTTGACTTGTTGGAGGAAGCACTGAACGAGCCGGATAAACAGAAGAAATGTGCAAAAGTAAAGAATGATCATTAAATATAGATAGTTATTTGGGCATTTGATGTTTTGAAAATGGTGTTTGCAGTGTATTTTAGATAGGAAACAGTAGTTATTTTGTATTTGCTTTGTAGTAAAGAATTGTTATGCCGTATATGGGGTATGTGAAAACAAGAATGGAATGTTTTGCTTGGTTTTGATCTATGTTGAATTACGTAAAATGAAAAAGGAGCACGGTTATTGTTATGTCATATTTGATTTGTTTTTGAATGATATTCGCTCATATTTGGTTATTGAATTACGTGAATTGAAAAAGGAACTTGGTTTTGATCCATGTGGAATGGAATGGAATGTTATGTCGTATTTGGTTTTTTCTTGAATGTTATTGACTCGTATTAATTTGGTTTTGATCTATCTCGAGAGTGTTAATTAAATTTTCTACACTGTTCAGCCACAAACAACCGTCAAAAGTAATTATATTTCGGTTAAAAACAGCCACCCAAGAGTTTTTTTAACATGGAATAATCATTCCTCCCATGTTTGGCATTGTCTATTATTGTATGGCTATTAGTTTCCATTGGTGTTATTCGTAACTTGGTTACAAACAGTCGTCCAAGAGTTGATTTTAACATGGAAAAATCAATCTTCCCTTGTTCGGCAATATATATGGTTGTATAGGTACAGCAAACACTAGCCGTAGGTACTAACTGTATGTGGATTACAACTTACCATCCCATTACATGACTTCAACTTGTCCAAATATTGTTTCACTGGTCAGTTGCACCTTACCACCGAATGGTGGCTATGTGCTGTATTAGTGAAAGTAAATCGATGCCTACATGCCGATCTTTTGATGTTGGTTTTATTTCTTGTATGAAGTTCAAGCTCGTTTATAGGTATAGCCGTACGGATATTAGCGACCAAAATTTGGAAATAGTAACAGTTACTTAAAACCGATCTAAATGTGATGTTTAAAAACTTATGTGTTGGTCACTGTTCGGTTGTTCCTTTAACCATTCGGTGCCGAATAGACGATCGTTCTTTCACAGTCTCGGTTGCTATATGCTGTGGGTTTACATGGCTTTACTTACCCGAATTAATATCTCTCTGTTCGGTGACAAGAACAACCGCATGGTGTTAAACTACCAAAGAAATGTTAATATGAGCGGTGATGGCACGCCATATGGTAAAACTGCTTTGAATTGTATATATTCGAACGACGGTGGCACACGGTTTGGATTTGGAGAGACTCGGTTGTTACTAACCGTGCAGAGTGAATATTGCAAATAAATTGAATTAACTTTCTTTGTAGCTAAGACAAAACAATATTATTTTCATGAGCAAGCTACCACAACATCCATGAATTAAAATACAAGCTAGTTATAACATAGAAGTTAGACTACAAGGCAAAACTACTCAACTTTCATACACAATATCAAAGGTGCTGAAAGCAAACACATATGAAGATAAAATAAGTGGCTCATCAAAGGTAGACTTCATCCTATGTAATCTCAAATAAAATCAAATTTTCAATTAAAAAACATAAAGAAAACACTAATAAAAATTATCGAGATAAGCATGGAAATACATGCATATAAGCATATCCATCAATGCATATAAGTCATAATCAGTTACAAAAATAACTAGCATCCAACTTGAATCGTGTGACAAAATTTTCAAGTTTACATTTTAATACATTAGTAATTATCCTTTGTGGCCATATCAGGTGGACACAGTTGAACAAGATATATTGCATATCAACATATAGTTCGTTCCATTCTTTCGCTTTCTTATTTGCCAATCTATTACAAAAGCTAGCGACCGGTGGGATGGGTGTATTTTCCCAGAGAGTTAACTTTATAAAGTGAGAGTCCATGATATTCGCAAAAACAATAAATCGATGGGAATATCCAAATATGGGCTCTCTTTCATTTGGGAAAAAGGTCAAATTTTGACTATTGGATATGTAAACCACAACTTTATTGAATGAATTTGCAAACAAGTATCCAGTTTCAGGCATTATCATCCAATTAGCTTTAAAACAAGGACTAAGATCGCTATCGGTAGTTATTTTTAATTCTTCGCAATTTATTATGTCAAAATGTTTGACATATAATTCCCAGTATTTCATCAATTCAGCTAATACTGACTTCCTTGATTCTCTCCAATCATAATTTAGTCCGTCAACTTATACAGCAATGCAACGAAATCCACAGTTGCGATCTCCCGTGACATCTTAAATGTTTTCAATATATTGGTGTAGAAAAACTGGTAGGTAAGCTAATTACTTAAAATCTGATTTTGTTGGAGGTACATCGCACTCATCAAACTTCACATTGGGGTTTTTACGTTTTGGAGTTAGTTTCTTGTTTACGCTAGCTTGAGAAAGAATTTCAGTAGTAGTTTTTTCTATTTCAAAAGCAGAGGATTTCGTTTTGTTGATTTTTGACTTTAGACTTGCTTGTTAATTGACATGTTCTTACCACCGCTTGGTCTTCCTTTGTGTTTCTCTATTTTTGGTTCCAAGATAGAAGTCGTGGTTGGTAATACAATTTCTCATAGCTTCAATAACAGAACTTCCCTTTTCTCAGTCGTGCACGAATCATAACATTTTTAATGTACACAAACTCAAGTGAATTTTCAACTTGTGGAATATAATTTAACTTTCTCCAACAATCATCTATGATTTCAGTCGCGATTGGCATGCCATTGATATGATATTTATATATCTCATTCGCACATGTAAGACAAACATAAGTCGATTCAAATGATCACAAAGCGATACATCCAAAGAAACAAAACTAATTTTTCGCATTTTATTTGACGATAAAATCCAATGCAAAAAAAGATGCCTTACCTTGTAATTGTTTTAAGAATTAAACTTAATATGCAATCCGTATGGCTCCTAAGCTTCTTTCAAAAGTGGATTTAATTTCAGTATTTAGTAAGCACAACGTATTATCCATTTTCGACCATACTACCACCAATGATGATATAGACGAACCAAGATTTTTTTCCACTTGAGCATGGGAAGACTCAGCTTGAGTTGTTATTCTATTATCATGATGTTTAATTTTATTTGTCCATCCAAAGGCATAATACTCTTTGTATTCCAAACATTTATTATGAATATATTTCAAGATTTTGGGATAGTTTACCCAATCTTTTTGAAAATCGTTGTAGTACATCCAAAATTCATCTTCGGTTGGTGCATGAATCACCTTCTTCCAACTTTGCAAAAAAATTCGAAAACCTCATTTGTTTTAAACTCTAGTTTGTAATTCATAATGACATTATTTCCCATGTGCCACAAATAAATCATCAACTTTGCCCATGGAAAATTTTTCTTGATTCCATTTATCAATGCCCATTCTCTATCTGTAACTATTACCTCAGGTTCTTTTTCTAGTAAATAAAAAGATTTTAACTATTTTAGCACCCATTCGTAGTTTTCCTCCTGCTCGTGTGCTAGAAATGCATAAGCAATACTAAACGTTCGACCCGTAGAAGTCATACAAACCATTTCAGAAAAAGGGATATTATATCGATTTATTTTATATGTACAATCAAGTAGAAGAATGGATGGAAAATACTTACAAAATACTGACGATTCTGGATGAGACAACATTATATCTATCAAATGATCGGTTTCTGCATCAGCCTTATTAAAATACACATAGTGCTTCTCTATAAACAATTTCATTATATGTTGCATCGCGGATCAACACTCCATCGCTGATAGTTGCATTTTATATTTAACGTTGTAGATAGTCTTCAAAGTCTAGAAGTTTTCTCGATATGACTTTTTAATCATAACAAATATATCTCTTGGCGGCACACCTGCAATACTCATGTTGTCTAAGATTTTTTTCTCCTCATCCATCAACTATGCCGCGAAAGGATGTCCTTCCGAGTGTGAGGAAGTTCGTGATTATGCAGCCCATTGATTACAACTAATTTCCATTTATCTTCCTTTAAATACACACCCTTCAATTGAAATGGACAACTGCATTTTCTAGTTGCACTAGTTCTCGGTCGTTTCACCGTATTTTCCTTTTTTGCTGCCTTTTGTCGATGACTACGATAAACTCCAGCCCTTTCACAACCCAATTGTAACGATGGTCTCCTTTTGGGCCCTAATTTATTAGATTTTATAATTGCTACAATAGTATTCAACATTTTCCCTGTTGTTTTAAACCATCGAATCAACGCGTTCTGCGAATCAAATAACCTGAAATCACATAGTTTAAAAAAAAATTAACATACTTCCAGGTTTACATGTACATTAGTGATTATAAATAAAGTACATACTAAATACGTCATTAGTTGTAAAATGATCTCTCTGATCAACTTTTATGTCTTCAACGACATTTGACTGATCATCTTGTGGCCTATTGCTATCATCAACATAGTTCTCAGTTGAAACAATATTAGCACTCTCAAGTTTATCGTCATTCACATTATCCTCCTAAAAAAAATGAATAAAACAATTAAAATGAATAATTTTGTAAAACATGACATATATGTTGTTGTATTAAGAAAACCCTAAAATTCAATAACTTACAATGTCATTCTCTATTACAATGTCATCGAATTTAATGTCCTCCAAACTTGAAGTGGGGAAAAGATTGGAAAAAATCTTTGAAGCTTTAAGCAATAGAAAACTCCAACAACCTCAATTTTAAGAGTATTTTATTTAATGATTTAATTTAAATTTTGGTTTTATTTGTTTGAATTATTTTTTGAAATAATATTGATTTTTGATTTAAAATTAAATTTATTTTTGATTTTATATAAAACAAACGAAATAGATTTTGATATAAATAAAATTTAATAATACAAAGCAATATTGGAAATTTATCCGTTCGTCGTTTCCATATCAAAGTCAGACTCATTTGATATCGTCTATTATTAGATTTGCAAAATCTTTTGTTAAATATATATTGCCAAATCGTTGGTTCACTTTTTATTTCCAGTTTCATTTAAAATTAGTTCTGATCTATTTTTATTTCGTTGCCTAAAACAATCGTTTACTTCTATTTGTACGAATTTGTTTTTTCGTTTATTCACATAAAGATTGTTCTTTCCTTTGAATTAAAATTTGTATTGTTTCCTTTTATTTGTAAACAATGTTTTCCTTTTTAAAGTCAACGTCCATTCCTTAGTACTGTTCCTTTCCTTACACATTTGTTATTTTCAAAAGTTAAACCATTCATTTCTTTTGCTAAATATTTGTTCAAGCCATTCGTGTTTTTTCATATATGACTCTTCATTTATACTGTCTTGTATCATTTATAACAGTCTGTTTAAATTACCTAACGTTTCCCATTTTCAAGCAGCGTCCTTTGATTTATTTACCAAAGAATCGCTCCGTCTTCGTACCGTTTCCTCAAGAAATAAATATAGGCAAAGTAGCAACATTTATTCCCATCACCATATTTTTCTCCATCCCTATTTCTGACACGACCCAAACTTCCCCGTAAAGGAAAGCCCGGGTTGAATTGAGAACACGACAAATCAGTACACAAGCAGAAGAACATTTCATTGATTATTACAACAATTTACATCAAAGTACAAGAATATACAGAGTATGAACAAATAGTATACATTTGATAAATATCAAAGACTTACAAATTATTATGCAGCGGAAAAATAATACATAACACAACTGAAACAAATACACGAATACGGAGCTTTCCGAATATATCTCCAGTTGTAAACCAGGATCCTATGAATATAATATCTGCAAAACCAAAACTACTAGCTGCCTGTGTGGAAAATAGGGGCACCCAGAGTTTAGGTTAAAAAAATAAACTCCAGGTCAGTCATGTGACTGGTGTGAGAACTAAAACAGTTGTTTAAAAATTTACTTTAAAATCAGACATATCAAGGGACCACACCGTATAACACGGAACGGGTTTCCTCCCAAGAATACCGGTGCATATAACAAAACAGCATAATGCTTTTTGGAAAAATGAAGCTATTATAAGACCCAGGTCCCATCACACAATGCAATGCAAGCCGGAGGATAGGGGTTTCCCTTATAATAGCCAAACATGCTTGGTATGTTAAAGCAAATCATTTGATACTATTATAAGTGCACAGTGTATATAAAAACTTCAAATATAAATGCATCAATCATAGACGGCATGGGTACCATCTATCATGTCGCCATACTAGGCTCTACAATTAAAACCGAAATGTCATTTATTGGAAGTTGAATTTCCGTCTATGAACCAAGGCATGGGATCATTCTTTCCACTTCGATACTCTCTAGCCCGAGCCTCAGGACCCAGACTCAGGTGGGCCCTTGGATCATACAGGGTGGTCCACATAGAGTGGATTAAAATGCCTGAACAATGCGTTTTCCCGCCCTATGGGGCGTAAATGAGCCAGATGACTCAATATCCATCGGCTACGTAGTAACCAATATATCTGAGGCGCCTCGCTATCCATCATCCACATAATTAAAACGTCTGGGCTTGCAAAACCCTAACACCACTCCTAGCTAGAAGAAAACGCATGTCATCCCTGAGGTCCTCTCCGATTTCTAGTTCACACCGGTGTAACAACCCGAAAATCTGGGCCAGTTTAAAATTTTTATTTTGGCAATTTTGGCGAATTTTGATTATTTAAAATGAATTATTTTAAATAATATCGGCGTGAAATTTATTTTGAATATAAATAGAACGTATATATATTACGCGTCGTCGTTAGAATATAAATATTTATATATAATTATAAATAGAATTGAAAATGGCGCGGTAGTTCGATAATTCGATTTCAAACTTCAATTGAATGTACCGGGTGCAAAACAATCCGGATTTTAGTGAAACCAAAAACATTAGGATCTAATTGATAATATCTTTCCAACGAATCCGAATAATCGAAATTTCATAGCGGGAATCAAAAGATATGTCCAGTTGAAAATTCTGAATAGTCGCTATGGAATTCAGGCCCTTAAAAATGGACATTTTGCAAACGACCTCGGATTTCGACGAAACCAGTTCTGTTGGGTCCGTGATGTTAAATTATTGCTAGATTCCAAATTTCATAATTTTTCAAATCAATATGTGAGCGTGGTAAAGGAAAACGTGTTTTGACCATTTCAGTTGATTTTAATCGACTGGAAATTGGCCATTTTTCTAACGGTCTCAGAATTCGATGAAACTAGTTTTGTTAGGACCGCATCGTCAATACGAAGTTAGAAAATATTTTTCTAGAATTTTTAGAGTTCGTATGCGACCCCGGTAATTTGAAATGCACGTTTAAAATTCAATATGTGATTTAAATGTAAATTCAACGGAAACTAATTGAAACGATCAAATCAACTTGCGGTACATATCCCATTGTGTTCGGAATGGGGGTAGAACGCTATGGACGACAGGCGGTGGGCCTCGTTTCGAGGTCGTATGTAAAAGTCAACTCTTTGCAAATTAAATAATTAATAAAAAAATAAAAATAAAAAATCTTATCTCCCCCCACTTAAAACCTTCTGGCCCCCCCCCTTCAAAACTATTTCTGAGAAGAGGAAAAAAAAAAAAAAAAAAAAGAATGGCGCCTGGCAACCGACGAGACCCCCCCCTCTCCAAGCGGCGGCGCCGCGACGAAACCCCCCCCCCCCCTTCCTTCTCCTCCTCCTCCCCTTCCCTCCCTTCGCCTGCGACAACCGAAACCCCCCCCCCCCCAGACCCGAACCCGCAACCGACGAAACCCCCACGCCCAAAACGCCAGCGCCTCCTGCCACCCACAGCGAGCTCCCTCCGACGACGTCCTCCAGCCGAAGTCGATGCCCCCCCCCTTTTTTCTTCGTTACAGTAAGTTTTTTTTTTATTATTTTATTTTTATTTTAATCTATGAACTAATTTCGATTTTAAAATGATTTTTTTTTCTGATTTTTATTATGTTAAAATACTGATTTTTATTATGTTAAAATACTGATTTTAGTTATGTTAAAATACTGATTTTAGTTATAGTAAGAAACTGATTTAGGTTAAAAAAAAAAAAAAATATATATAAAACTGAATTTTATATAATGTGAAAACTGAATTTTTTGTTAATAGAAAACTGTTTTTTTTATGTTAATAGAAAACTGTTTTTTTATGTTAATAGAAAACTGAATTTTATTTTAGTATAAAACCGATTTTAAAAGCAAGATAAAAACTGATTTTGTTTTTAAAGATAAAAATAAGAAAAACTGATTTTAAAAGCAAAAGTAAAAATCATATTTTTATATGTTGAAAGCAGAAATAAAAATTCGATTTTTATATATTGAATAGCGAACTAAAAATTCGATTTTTATATATTGAATAGCGAACTAAAAATTCGATTTTTATATATTGAACTTTGAAATAAAAATTCGATTTTTATATATTGAATAGCGAAATAAAAATTCGATTTTTATATATTGAACTTTGAAATAAAAATTCGATTTTTATATATTGAACTTTGAAATAAAAATTCAATTTTTATATATATAGTGGCCTTGGGCAACGAAGGTGACAAAAAGGCGAAACGACGAAGACTCCTGCAAAAGAAGAGTCGAGATGGTTGGATAGCTAAAAGTGAGAATTTCTCACCTTTCTATTTTATTTCTAGTTATATATATATACTAGGATGCAGACGGTGCTTAGTAGCACCCGACACAATCGTCCACAGACCATGGACTTGTTTGTTTGACTGTTTGGTGATTGATTGCGATATTGGTTTGAATGTGGTTTGTGGTGTGAAAAAAAAATCGAATCGATAAATTGGTTAGGATTAGACGTGCGCCGTTATAAGGCGAAGGAGTAAGGCTAGGTTAGATCCTTACTCCAAAGTTTGTGGTTTGCATAACGAATTGATTTGATTGATGTGTGAATGGCGTGGGCCTTCACTAGACCGGGGATAAGGCTAGGCCTTGTCCCGTTTCTAGTATCGTGCCGTTATGCCGCCGAAATTTTCTAAAATAAGTTAGAAAAAATAAAAATAGCATTTTATTTAACGAATGAACTGAATAGAAATTCATATGTTAAAATAAAATGTGTTATCGTTAAAAATATAATTTTTAACGTGAATGTGAATAAATAAATATTCATTTACAAACCAGACGGTTTGTTTATGTACACCTATTTGAATAACGTTGATTGGGTCGATAAATTTTACACATCGCCTAACTGCACAAATAAAATATGTGTTTGATTGTTTGAAACCCCACACGGGTGTTAGGATGAAATTTGAAGTTCACTCATCCTGATTGATTAAATATGTCGATCGATTGATTGACAAGCTGCTATAAGCGTTAAATGTCTATATTTGATGCTTATACAGTGTAGTGCACTTTGGTTGATGGTTGATTATTCATCGTTGTTGATATATACATGTGTTGTAGAAAATCCATATAATTAACATTATATGGTAATTGATTGGGCCTCATTCCAATTTGAAAAATAAAGAATATTATAAAATAAAAGTTCATGTGTTGACAGTACTCATCCATTGAGATTGGTCATGTGTTGAACGAAATATTTTGATAATAACAACTATTTTGAAAAAGAAATATTTGAAATAGAATATTTGAAAATAAAGGAATATATGAAGCCGTGTTGATTAGATTGACGCCATTTCGACGTGATCGATATTTATATCGATTTTATTCGATTTCGAAATGAATTGAATTGAAAACGATTTCGAAATGAATTGAATTGAAAACGATTTCGAAAAGAATTGAATTGAAAACGATTTCGAAATGTATTGAATTGAAAACGATTTCGAAAAGAATTGAATTGAAAACGATTTCGAAATGAATTGAATTGAAAACGATTTCGAAATGAATTGAATTGAAAACGATTTCGAAATGAATTGAATTGAATATGAATTCAAATTGAATTGAAATTTGAATTGAACAGAAATGAATTTTGAAACGAATTTATAAAGAAGAATTCAATTTTGCTTTGAATTGAAATGGAAGTTGAAATAGATTTTGAAATGAATTTAAAACTGTTTATATAATTCGTTTTTAAATAGAAATCGACGATATATATAATATATATATTATATATATAATATAATGGCCTGAATAGAACGCGCCGCGCCGCGGCAGTTCGCGAATTTCGACCATTTATTTCAAACGGACATTACGGGAGATCCGACCGTCGGATTCTCCTAAAACCGGAACCGTTGGGTTCGTATCGAAAAGAGCTTTCTAATGAATGTTAGAAATTTGAAATCTAACGGTTGGATTTGGAGATACGTCCAAATCAAATTCGAAAAAGGTCGCTGTAAGTGCAGTTCGATGGCCATTGATGGGAATCGACTGTACGGGCCTTGATAAAATTATTAAAAATAGCAATAATTTGTGTAAAATCATAAGAAATGATTTAGAAAGAATTGGGATGAAAAACTCCATATTTGAAAAGATAAAAATGGATTTTTATCGAAATGAACTAGTTTTGAACTAGAAATATAATTCTATTTATTTTTAAATAAATAAATTGAATTTAAAAAGGGTTTTAAAAATAACCAAAATTTCCAATGATTGCATTGGAGTGGATTTGAATCGAAATTGTCTTCGGAATATTTCGATGTTGGAATTCGTGATTATACAGGTGTTGTTATGGAAATTTGAAAGATATATATATTTATATCGTTATTTCCAATACGACATTTGTTAGTCGTAAAATTTGATATTGAATATAAGCCGATATATTTTCTATTCAGAGCCTTGTATTGAATATCGAATGTGATTTGGGTTTGTCGTGAATGGTGTCTTCACTAACACTGTTCTTGAACCCAGTTGAGAAAAGATTAAATCTTTTTATTTAGATTTAATGAAGTGTACCAATTAAATAATATTTAATTGGAATTGAATTGATATTGATTTTTGGGTTTATCGTGAACAGTGTTTTAAATAACACTTGTTCTTTAACCCGATAATTAATGAATGTGATTTGGGTTTGTCGTGAATGGTGTCTTCACTAACACTGTTCTTGAACCCAGTTGAGAAAAGATTAAATCTTTTTATTTAGATTTAATGAAGTGTACCAATTAAATAATATTTAATTGGAATTGAATTGATATTGATTTTTGGGTTTATCGTGAACAGTGTTTTAAATAACACTTGTTCTTTAACCCGATAATTAATGGGATGTGACTTTGGGTTTATCGTGAACCGTGTTTTTAAATGACACTGATTCTTTAACCCAGTCACAGATTAAAACTAAGTGGAGTTTTAATGAATCTTTAATTAGATTGAAAGGATCGAGAATGGAGTATCACCAGTTTTGCTTCAGGCGATAGTTAAATCTTTAATTAGATTTGAACGTGAAATTTAGAAACTAACTGTCGGTTAGCTAAGTAGAATGGTTTTCTGGATATTGATCTGATGTTGGTTTCGGCCTTCGGGGTTAATATTTGGGGAATTATTCTCTTGATTAATTTATGGTTAATGACTAATGAGTTGGAATGAGGCGTATGTTGTGTTTGTGTAACACTTTTATAATATATACGCGAGTTATTCGGAAAGACCGGGTTTAACCCATTCTGAATAACTGATACGACGATAAGTCGAAGATGAAGACGATGGTCGAAGACCGGAGGTCTTCACGTCGTTTGGGTGATAACTGATGATCTTGATTGGGCTGTACACCCAAGAAGATGGAAACAGTTAGTGATCGTCCAGACGTACTTGGAGATCGATGGATATGCGGGGTACTAGGTGCCTCCGGTTTCGTTCAGACCCAGAACGGACTTGTAAATGGACTGTGTGTCTGACATCGGATTTCATTCTGTGTGACTGATATCGGTTGCATAGGATGGTTTGCCTGTGTGGCATGCTAAGATGCAAATGATCGAGGCTTCTGTTGAAAAGCAAAGTCTTGTGGTTGATGATCGAAGCACGGCCTTTGTGGCGTAGCTTCGTGTAACGTTTGATTCGCGAGTTTCACACCCGGTATGAATCAAAAACGGGAGACGGACCTCAGGGAGGGCATGCGTTTCTTTCTAGTTAGAAGTGGCGTCAGTGGTTTTACACGCCCTGACGAGTTTGACTTATGTGGTTGTTGCTGTTGCGAGGCGCCTCGGTTATATCGGTTTCGGCCGATGCATTCTGGTCGGCTGACGGACCAGACTTACACCCCATAGGGTGGGGAAACGTAGTGTTCAGGCATTTTAATCCACATCGGTGGACCGGCCCTGTCGCTCCAAGGCTTGACTGAGTACTTGCCTGTGGCTCGGGCTAGAGAGTCACGAATCGGTTGAGGACTATCTTTTGCCTCGGTTCATAGACGGAAATCCAATTTCCAAATACGTGACATTTGCGGTTTTATTTGTAAACCTATATATGGCGACATGATATATGGTACCCATGCCGCCTATGATTGATACTTATGATTTGAAGTGTTTTATACACTATGCACTTATGATAGTATCAAATGATTTGTTTTAAACGTATCAAGCATTCTTTGGCTGTTATAAGGGAAAACCCTATCCTCGACTGCGTTGCATTGTGTGATGGGACCTGGGTCTTATAACAGCTTCATTTTCCTTTATTTAGCATTGCGCTGTTTGTTTTATGCACTGGTATTCTTGGGAGGAAACCCGTTCCGTGTTATACGGCGTGGTCCCTTGATTTACCTAATGATTTAAAATATAAAGATTAACTGTTTTAGTTCTCACACCAGTCACATGACTGACCTGGAGTTTATTGTTTTAACCTAAACTCTGGGTGCCCCTATTTTGACACGGGCAGCTAGTAGTTTTGGTTTTGCAGATTTATATTCACAGGATCCTGGTTTACAGCTGGAACGATATCCGGAAAGCTTTGTATCCGTATATCTCTTTCTAGTTGTGTATTGTATTATTTTCCGCTGCGATGTATTTAAATGTAATTTAAATCTCTGATATTTCTGTGTAATATTCATTTATACTCTGTATATTCTTGTAATCTGATGCACTGTTGTAATATATAGTGAAACGTTCTTCTGTATGCGTTCTGTTTTGTCGTGTTCTCAAACGATAGGGCGTTTCGAACGGCCTGAATCGGTTTAGCGACTGGTTCGGACCGAGCGGAATTCTTTGCCGTCACAACCGGGGTGTGAGGCTCGCGAATTAACGCTATACACAAAGCTATGCTATATTAAAGCCATGCTTTGATTATCAACCACAAGACACTAGTTTTCAACAGAAGCCTTGATCATTTGCATCTCATCATGCCACACAGGTAATTCACGCCATGCGACTGATGTCTATCGATATATAACCTCTGACCTCGTACGTCTCAGAGAAGGGTGTTAAGCAAGAGAATAAATTCTCCGCCACCAAAAAGATATATATTTAATAGAGATCAATCAACACTGAATAAAATCCAATGTAATACACACATCAATTTACAAGTTCGTTTTGAGTCTGAACGAAACCGGAGGAACCTTATTCCTTGTCCCATATGTCCAATACAGGAGAGAGGTCCTCGCATATCCGGTCGATCTCCAAGTACGTCTCGACAATCACCACCTATTACCTCGTCTTGGGTGTACAGCCCAATCAAGACATAAGTAATCATCCAAACGATGTGAAGACCTCCGGTCTTCGACCACCGTCCTCATCGTTGACTTTTCGTCGAATTAGTTATTCAAAATGGGTATAAGCCTTTCCGAATAAATCGTGTTCATAATAAACAAGTGCTATAAAAACACAACATACGCCTCATTCCAATCCAGAATATTACTTTATTCAAATATTCTTATACATTGGGAAAGGTCCCCATTGATTTTATCAAAGATAAATTCTTTAAATTTATTCTTTAATCTTCCTTTGGATATCAATTCTAAACCAAATTAAGGTTTATCAACTAGTCAGGATTAGCAAACCTTACCGAAGTAATCCTTTATTACATTTCCCAATCCCAATCTATTCATCCCATAAAGCAAAACTAGTAATACTCCATATCTAACATCTCGGTGTCATTGGTAAATTTAATTACCATTTGTCGTCCAAATCTAATAAAAGATTTAACTATCGCTTGGAGCAAAACTGGTGATACTATCACATTCACATTTCAATCTAATTAAAGAATCATTAAAACTCTAATTCACTTTTAATCTCCAAAATCATTACTTAACAACTATTCAAAGTTAAGAAATTAATCTTATCTTTAACTGTGTTAAAGAATTAATGTCATTGAAAACATAGCTCACGATAAATCTGAAATCCCATCCCACTAATAATGGAATCTCCACGGAAAACAGATCAATATTTATATTTGATATAAACTTCCATATCCAACTGATAATATAAATGGAATAACGGCCAAGCCTTTTAAATTCCATATATAGTAACAGTCTTCCTCCATAGAAGCTCCCTTCGATTATTACCAAATCGAATTCCATTCCCTTCCAATTTATTTTATTAACTTGGAAAACCTTACTTTGGAAAATTTCCCTTAAATCTTAATTAAAAAATAATAAATTCCAAATCATATTTCACTGTTAATCGGGTTAAAGAACGAATGTCATTAAAAACACATTTCACGATAAACCCGATTCACATTCCATTTTATTCCAATTACCAAATGTAATTGGAAACTCTAATAATCTTAATTAAAAGATTTATTCTTTTCAACGGGGTTTAAGAACAATGTTACTGAAAACACCATTCATGACAAACCCAAAATCCAATTTGATATCGAATACAAGGCTCTGAATAGAAATTATATCGGTTTATATTCAATATCAAATTGTGAAACCAACAAATATCGTTTTGGGAATAACGATATATATATATATATATCTTCCAAATTCCCATAATAGTATATGTATAATCAAGGAATTCAATATTGAAATATTTTGAAGATGATTTCCATTCAAATCAATTTCTATTTGCTCATTGGAAATTTTTGGTTATTTTAAAACCATTCACCAATCCAATTTATTTTATTTAAAAATTATTGGATTTCAAATCTATTTAATAACTAGTTCATTTTGATATAAAAAATATTTTTATCTTTTCAAATATGGAATTTTTCATCCCAATTCTTTCCAAATCATTTATTATGATTTTACACAAATTATTGATATTTTTAATAATTTTATCAAGGCCCGTACAGTCGATTTCCATAAACGGTCATCGAGCTGCACCAACAACGACCTTTTCCAAATTTGATTTGGACATAATTCCAAATCCAACCGTTAGATTTCAAATATCTTATATTCGTTGGAAATCTCTTTTTGATACAAACCCAATGGTTCTGGTTTTAGGAGAATCCGACGGTCGGATCCCCCGTAATGTCAATTCGAAGTCAATGGTCAAAATTCGCGAACAGCCGCGGCGCGTTCTATTCAGGCCATTAGATATATATATATATATATATATATTCAATATCCATTTAAAACGTATTTTATAAATTGTTTTAAATTTGTTTAAAAACGATTTCAACATCATACTCAATTTCAAATCAAAATTGATTATTCCATATCATTAATACATAAATGATAATATTTTCAAAACATTAGATTTTGAAATCACTACCTTTTCAGTATTCATTATAAAAATGAATAAAATCAATATAAATATCGTTCACGTCAAAATGGCGTTAATTTAATCAACACGGCTTTATATATTTCAATATTTTTGTGTCCATCCTAAATCGGACATCAAAATCATATTTTGATCCATTACTGAATATTATTTTAAAATATTAGTTAGTTTAAAATATTTATTACACGTCGTTTTAAAATATTCGTTAATTTAAAATATTCGTTCTTTCCGAATTGGAATCAGACATAGTCAATTATCATATAATTTTATTTATATGGATTTCATACACATATGTACACAACAATAATAAAACACAGTCAACCATCATTCAGAGTGCATTACACAACTGCATAAGTGTTAAATATAAATAATTAACGCTTACAAGAGTCTGTCAACCCATCAATTGGCAAACAACTAAATATTGGGATTAGTGTATGTCCAATATCATCCCAATACCCGTGTGGGGTTTTCAAACAACAAACACTAATTATTATTTGTGCAGTTGGGCAATGTGTAAAATGTATCGTCCCAATCCATATCAGTTAAATGTGTGTACATAAACAAATCATCCTATTTGTAAATGAATATTTATTTTATTCATATACATGTTAAAAATTATATTTTTAACTATAAAATATTTGTTTCTTCTCATGAATATTTTATACAGTTCATTTAAACAATAAAAATGATATTTTTATTATTTTAATATTTTTAGAAAATTTCGGCAGAATAGCGGCGCAATACTAGAACCGAAATAAGGTCTAGCCTTATCCCTTGCCTAATAATGGCTCGTGCCATATACAAACCAAATTCTAATCAATTCATTTCATTTTCCTAAACCAAATTCAACAAAATAATCCAATCAACCAAACAAACGTGGTTTCAAACAAAGGTGTTGGTGCTAATAAGCACCGTCTGCATCCTAGTATATATATTTAACTAGAAACAAGATTAGAGTGAGAAGTTCTCACCTTTGGAATCCACTCCTCTAGTTTCATTTCTGAATTTTTGAACCGTTTGGATTTGCCAGAAATCCCAACACAGTCTTTTCTTCGCTGTTCATATTAAAAATCACATTTTTAATATGATGTTTATATTATTTAAAAATTGCATTTTTATATTGCTATATATATATAAAAGATCACATTTTTATATCGCTATATATATAATAAAAATCAAATTTTTATATAAGTAAAAATCAAATTTTTAAACAATGCTACTACATATCTAAAAACACATTTTTATATAATGATATATATAATAAAAATCATATTTTTATTTCGAAACTATATTATAAAAATCATATTTTTATAATTTCTCTTTCAATATAAAAATCATATTTTTATTTATAAAAATCAAGTCTTTTTAACTGTAAAAATCAAATCCTTTTTACTATAAAAATCAAATCTTTTTAACTATAAAAATCAAATCTTTTACTTATTAAAAATCAAAACTTTCTATTTATAAAAATCAAAACCTTTATAAACAAAATTCATAATATTTTATAAGCAAAAATCATAAAATTTTATTAAAAATATCAAAATTAAAGGGGAATAAAAACTTACAGCGGGGGGTAGGGGTGGGGGGATTTCTGATCGTCGGAGGGGGCATGGGGAGGCGGCGTTGACACAGAGGGAGGCGGTGGGTGGTGAGTGGTTGCGACGGAGGGTAGTGGTGGCTATGGGGTGGCAGTTTGGGGTTATTGGAGATGGGGGAGGCGGTTTTGAAGGGGGAGAGTGGTGGTGAGTGGTGACGCCGGTCAGAGGAGGTAGCGGCAGACCTCCAGCAAGGGGGGCGCTGAGGAAAAAGGCGATGGGGGGGCAGCAGTGGGTTACATGATTTTTCTGAAGGGAGCGCGATTTTTGATTTGAGGGAGAATTAGGGTTATGCCCATTTATATAATTATATATTTTACTATTTTAATTTTTAGAAAGGTTGATTTTTTATTCGAACTCCAAACGAGACCAAACGACTGTCGCCCCTAGCTAATTACCCTCATTTCGAACACAATGGGATATGTTTCGAAAGCCCACTCGACTCTTTCAATCAGTTTCCGCTAAATTTAAAATATAAATCATTGTATTTGAAATTCAAATTCACATTTTAATTTACCAGGGCCATATATGGACTTCAAAAATTACAGAAAAATAAATCTGGCTATGTTTTGACGATACGGTCCTAACAAAACTAATTTCATCGAATTTGGAGACCGTTTGAAAAACGGTCATTTTCTAGTCGATTAAATTCAAACTGAAATAACCAAACACGTTTAAATTCACCACGGTCATATATTGATTTCAAAAATTAAGAAAAATTGGAGTCTAGCAATAACTTGACATTTCGGATCCAGCAAAAGTTGTCTCGTCGAAAACGGAGGTCATTTGAAAAATCGTTATTTTTAAGGGCTATATATTATTTAAATTCCATAGCGACTATTCTGAATTTTCAACTTGGCATAACTTTTTATTCCCATTATGAAATTTGGATTTTTCACATTCGTTGGAAAGATATTTTCAAACATTTCTATTTTTACTAAAATCCGGTTTATTTTGAATCCAATACATTCATTTGAAATTTGAAATCGAATATTCAGGCTACCATGCCATTTCCAATTCCTTTTATATTAAAATAAATATTTAAATTCTAACTTCATTTTAAATAAATTTATACGTTCTAATTCTGTTCAAAATAAATTTCTAGCCATTATTATTTAAAATAAATCATTTTAATTATTCAAAATTCATTAAAATTGACCAAAAAAAAAATTTTGGTTCTGATTTTCCGGGTTGTTACAATTTCTTTCGAAACTTCTGCTCCCTTACTTTTTCCCCCTTCGTTTCTTGTTTCTTCCCCATGCCATGTCCATTCGCTCCATCCCCACTTTCTTCTATTTCTTCCAACCGTGCACCAACCTTCTCATCGCAATTTTCAACAGCCATCCCACCGCTATTTCTTCCCATCACATTCCCTTATCTTCCCCTACGCCATTTCTTATTCTTGTCTCCTGCTCTTCCCTTCTCTGCCTATCAATCAACCTCCCCATAAACATGCCAAACATCTCCCATCCCGATCGCCAATCGAAGCCGCTCCTACTATCACCCTCTTCCCATATTATAGCACCCAATGCCTTCATCGAATCCAACAGCACATCCAAACCCATTGACCCAATCACATTGCCTTCACCCATCCGAACCCTATAGCCAGAGCCTTTCCTACACCCTGAAGACATCCGCCCTTGATGACCGGCCGGCGTGTGTGTGTTCAGGGTATGTGTGTGTGTGTGAGTAGGGTTATGTTATTTAGTTTTTGCGTGTGTGAATTTTGGTTATATGATTATGTGCGTGTTATATGTTGTTGTGTAAATAATGTTGTGGTGGTCCCGTGTGTGTGTGAGAGTGTAAGTTTTTATATATGTTATGTATGCGTGAGTCCTATGTTGTTGGGTGTGTGAATTTTAATATACATATTTTTGTTTGTGTATGAATATATACATATATTATATTAGTTTTGGTGTGAGTTTTGAAGATTTATTTGTTTTGAAAATTATATAAATATATATATATATATTATGTATTATTGTGGTGTGTGCATTTAGCGTTCTTCCGATTTAAAATATATATATTTTGAAGTTACCGTGCATATTTATATATAAATATATATATTATTTCATAAAATATTGTTTTGTTTATTTTTGAGTCGGGTTTGGTGTGAAGTTCAAAAATCATCCTACACCTAATAGCCGTAACGATCCATTGAGAAATTCTTTAACCTCCTCTTATGAAAATATATATATATATATATATATATTGAGTGGTTACTGTGATGAAATCCATTCTGAGTCATGCCTAGAAGTCGTCGGTTCATTCTGTGTCAATTCGTCTGCAATCTCCATTCTATTCCATGAAAGGTGAGTTTATCTCACACTTGACTTACATTGTTTCATGGGTGTTAAATTTAGCATAAATGAACTGATGTGAAATTTATAGAATAGCTGGTAGAAATTGTTTCGTTTGATATGTATACACCTTTAATATATGACTGGACTATATATACAAGTGACACGTAGGTGCACTGATGATATATGACATAAGATGTGATAATATTGATGCTATGTGATAAATTATATTATTTATACATGTTGTTGATTACCATAGTTTTAGAAAATCACTATGGGTTGAAATGATACATACCCGAATGGACATTAGATTAGGGTAAAATCGTTACGGGTTGAAATGATAGACCTAAATGATTTTTACTGAATTTGGGATTATGAGTTGAAATGACATATACCCATAAAATTAGAAATTGCGGATTGAAGTGATAATTATTCGTATCACTTGACCATAGGATAGAAACCTATATACGGACATCGTTGGTCATGTTTTCAAAGTAAACTGATTTGGAAATTTGATTTTTAAATACTAACTTAAGATTTTTTATATATATTATTTAAAAGATTTTATATTCTAAATTTTGTAAAATTTAAATTATATGTTTGAAATTGATTTTATGAGTAAAATGGATATAAATGCTTATTTAAGATTTTACTTATAATTTAATTATTTTAAACCATGTAATTTAATCATATATATTTTTTCAAAATTGAAATTTAATATAATAATAAATTATACTTTTTAAACCCATTTTAAACTATTTTAAACTTATATATATTTATAATCTATTTTCTAATTAAGTTTAGAAATTTATAAACTTATAATCATTTCTATTTTCAAAGTAATTTATATATATTTTATAAACTTTAATAATAAACTAAAATGTGGATAAGTTAAGGTTATCGCGATTTGAAATCGGGGTTTAATGATTTAAATTTATATAATGATACTTGACTTAAAGAATGAACTTATATAAGATATGTATTTGATTTCGAATCGATAAAAACTTATAAGTGATGAAGCTGAATTGTGAAATTGTTTTCTGAATTTGAATTTCCAAATTTCAGAAATGAATTTAAACCTATAATGGATATGAAGTGATTTGACTATAAACCAACTGAATGCGAATTTGAATTGGTTTAAATATTGTACTTTTATAAGAAATGAACGTGAATTGCGTAATTGATTTGAATTTGAATTTATAATTGATATGAATGAATCCAATTTTAAGGTGATTGAATGTGAATTGGAATATATAAATTTTATATATGGAATTGATTATATAAATCGGTTTGGTATAAATTAAGAACTTGTTAAAAATAAATTTATAAGATGACTTTAATTTTTTTTTGAATGTATAAATAATCATTTGAATTGTGCGACCTAAGTTATGAAATATATAAAGATTTTAATTTGAATCGTATATATTGAACTCGAACCAAAATGATAGATTTTATGAATCAAATTGAAACAAACTATTATAAAGGTATAATTGAAACATATGAATAGTTTAAACTTGAATTTTTACGAATATAAATCAAACCCAAGTATCCTCGAAGTTAAATATTTTAGTTTTGATTTAAATGGAATTTGAGATCTTTAAGTTATGAGTCAAATATAAGTCGATTTTTGATTTGGATCGAAGGTCGTTATGCAAATATTTTCGGAAATTATATAAAACCAAAGTTAAATATTATAGTATTGGTTTATACTATATTTTGAGATCTTTGCGATATGATTTTCTAAATTGACTTGATTTAAAGCGATTTAATTGAGTTGTTTTCAAAATTAAATATAACTGAAGTTAGATATTTAATTTTGATTTCGATTTGAATTTGAGATTTGTATAAAAAATTAAAGTGATTATAAAATGACCGCGGTGTGAAAAATGTAAACGTTTGGTTGTTAAAGAGATCGGGATCGGCTATTGTCATACTCTCTTCCAATACCGAAAACCACTTTGACAACTGTGTACATGGTGGAGAATCCAGAATGAAGTAGGATTGTTTGACGAATGCTACTGGAACGAAGTAAGAGAACGATCATGGATGTCCTTGACCTTCCGATCATAATTAAAATGATTAAAATAGGGCTATACCGAACCAAGTGGGGTTAGCTAACTCCATCGGCAACACTTCTTCCTTTATTATTATTGCCTCTCGGTTTGATTTATTTGATTTGATGTGCATCCTTGATTTGGGAGTGTTGTTCCGAGGTGGGCGATTGTCATGACTATGCGTTACCACCAGTCCAGGCATGCAACTAGTATATTCCTACTCTGCGCATTCCTCGTGTGCCTTGTCATATTATCTTGAGCGAGCCACCTACCATTTTGATTTAATGTTGTCGTATCACCGCGCATCCCTATCCACCGACGTACCGGTGTGCTATATGCAAACCGTATGGCAATAGTATAAACGGTGTAAGGGTAATAATGTTAACCTCGCTTGCGCTATTTTCAATAATATATTTAACCATAGACACTATTATAATAGTGTATTGTATTATATAGTATCTAGTTTAACGGATCCTTAGAGGATGGTGACCTCTAATATCCTTTAAGTTATTGATGTATTTCATTGTACATTTCATTTGAAGTGATTTACTTCTATGGGAATGTTAGTCCTTATCCGAGTTGTTTTGTTTTTGCATTATTGCTCGGGTCAGATCGAGTATTACAGCTTTCGGGATCTACTCTTGGAGTCTGTAGTTTATATTGGGTTTCACTCACCTGTATCTACCTATTCAGTTGATCAAGTTTTATCTATTCTTATCATCTCTATTTCTTAATGTTATTATTATTTATGTATTAGAAATTATTGTATTAGACTTCCGTTGTATTATTTATGTAAACTCTGTTGTAAAATTTTATTTAGTAGCTTCATGAACTACTATTGTATTATTTATTTTCCGCTGCGAGATATTATATTGCTTTGTGTTTGTGATATGTGATTTTGTGATTTATTCGATTTACCCAGAAGCTAATAACAATCTGTCGTTTCGAACGGCTTGAATTCGTTTAATTACCGACTTAAAGCGGACGAAAAGGAGGGATGTTACAAAAACCCAAGAAATAATTTTCTATCTAACAATATAATAGATTATGCAGCATGATCTACAAAACTAACCACATTTTTATCTTTATCTTCCATCCTCTATTCACCCCAAAAAATGTATTTTTCTTATGGTTTAGGGTTTGATATCTTATATTTTACGTTGTTTGAGAAGAACCAGTACGGTTGTTATTGACTGAGTGAAAAGAAAGAAATTGGTGGTAAGTAGTAGGTTAAAAATAATCCAACCTACTAAAATTTTAAAGATGGCCAGAAGTGGAAAGAGGGGTGTGAATAGCAACACTCTTTCGCATATAAGGATCCAGTGAAACTTATACAATATTCTTAATCTAGCTTCATAAACTCATAATTTGGTGTGCATCAGTTTGACTAACTGATGTAAAGCTAAAGTATATCGATTTAACTGGATTTAATATTCAATTGAAGAATAAAACCAAATTAGTTGTTTTTAATTAGCGAGCCCCAAAGAATCTTGAACTAAATTGGTTATCCAGAAAAATAATCCCCAAAATCTTATAATTTAAAATCAGTTAAAAGGGTTATACCTATTGTAAATCGAAAAGAAATTGTATGTTCTACAGATGTTTTTCATAGGATTGGACTGAGAAATTGGAGAATATTTCTGCTTCGAGATACTAGAAATTTAGTTTGATTAAGCTTGAAAATCAAAATCTGTGATGTGTTGATCCTTGTAGAGCAAGCAAAACCTCCAATTTCGGATGTGATTTACTAAAGGACAATTGAGGGATCAAATGGAAAAACCATTGAACTTTTAGATATAATTTACTATAATGATGATTTGAGGAGATGAAACGAAACCATTACAATCTTGCCCTTTGTACTTGTTGAAACATAAATCGTCGAAGAAACTGATTTTGGACCTACGACATAATTATATTATTTTAGTTGAAGCTTACAAAAGATTAAAGGGACACGGGAATCCTAATAATCGACGAAATTTAGATCGCCTAGTGAGGTGAGAAACTCTAGTTGCTCAATTTTTATCAAATTATAAATAGATGATTATATTCATAATTTATTTAAATTGAAAATATATTAGATTTTTTAAGTAAATGAATAATATATTATATAATTAATAAACTATTAAAGTGAAAGTAAGTTGAAAAATAAAATGTTAATTTCTATTATAAAAATTATACAGGAAAATGGTCAATTAATTTGTTGATCGAAGAGTCGGATGTTTTCAAAAAAAGAATGGAAGGGTCAGTAAAGAATTTTTTTTATAAAATGTTCTACGAGTACTTATTGAGTTCGCTTTAAGTAATAACGAAAATGATGAAAAAATTCATTATCTATTTTGTAAGTTCAAACATTTAAAATATCTGATACTGGATATGATGAAAGTTCATTTGTGTCAAAACAATTTCATGCCGAGTTATATTATGTGAGACACTACAAGAAGAGTGACTTTGAACAATACTAAAAGACAACATTTTATATGAACTGTTGTTGTTGAACCTATTTGTAAGTAGGAAGATCTTAAAACAACATAGCAAAACAATGTACAATTAAGGCAGCCAAAAAATAATTGGCGGTCTTTCAATTAATTTTCCTGGTCTGTTACCCCCGCTTTCCATAATCTTCTCCTTCTTCCCCTAAAACCCTAAAATGTCTACTCTTCTCGTGAAAACGAAGATTAACCCAGGTTCTAGTCAACACCAATTTATTTTCTTCCTCTCGTATCATCCTCATCCTCAAATTTCATTTTCCCTTTTTTCTGAACTTTCCTCCATGCATTCTCTTTTATTTCCTTTTTCCACATTTTAATTTTTCTTAGATTTTGCATATTCTTCAATTTTATTAATCTTCACTTCCCTAATTTTCCATTAATATCTCAGATACGTCCTTTTTATTGAATAACCCTAATTTAACTCGTTTAGATTTAATTGATTAGTCGATTTTGGTGTTAATGCTTATTTTGTGTTTTTTTCTACCTTTGTAGCTTTATATTACTTTACTCGTCGTCTGAAAGACATGATGTTGTAACTTCTTTCTGTGCCCTTTTACTCTGAAAGCCATCCAGGAATTGCTTGCAAAAACTGGAACTGTGCCTGATTTCTAGATGGACCAGATCAAGACTCACTGCTATGTCATTGTATGATTATTTTACCCTATAATGTTGTATTTATGGATAAGTTGAAAAGCTCAGGTTTTAGAAGTTGTACTTTTGATTATAGATAGTGATGTGTTGCACATATTCAAGGAACATTTAGGGGTGTGTGTATGCACACACATATTATTTACACGGAAGCAACCACTTCTGGGTAACAGAGAAAACAATAGAATTCGACACATTGGAGGTTGAATTTAGGTAGAGTGGGAGATCAAACAGAAGCTGAGATTGATTATGTTAAATTGTATGATCACGAAGTTCCAATAGTTATTGATTTTTTTTAAACTAAATATCTCTCATAAGCATAAACATCTAGATGAAATAACTAACATTAGCGTTTAACTTGACTAGTACGGACCCTTTGGTTTTACTTGGTTTTCACAAATTGGTTTTTCACGTAAATCCCCTCTTAAGATATGTTTCAAATGATGTGGAAAACCATAGCATGCCTAAATGTATTCTCTATAACATACGTTAAGATCTGATTTTTCTGTCCTTTGTAACCATCTGTCAACCGGTAATATTTCTGTCATTTGTAATTTTCCATCCCTAACTGATGTAATTTATACTGTGTTATTCTTTTTACAAATACAATATTTTAATGAGATGACAATGTTATTTGTATTAGTATTATAAACAGAACATTGGAGGTTGAATTACAGCTATTTTTGATGTGAGGTTGAATTATGGCTGTCATTGCGCGTATATGTTGAGTCTAATTTGTGTTTTGTAATCTTTGAGTCTGTAGGCTGCGTTTTGAATAAATAAATCAATTGTTTGAAGCATTTCTGTTTACTACTATATCTTGCAAATTGTGGAATTTTATATTAACCAGTTTTGTTGTATGTTTTGATATTTCTGGGTTTTGCCGGAGACATGAATAAGAGGGTTGTTTTGGGAATAAAAATTACGCAGCCTGAACTTAAAATGCAAGAGGAAGACAATGTTTATGTACACGATTTCTCATTCCCGAAAGTAGCAATCAACCCGCATCGGGGAAATGGAGGAACTCACGTGTACTTTATGTAATTGGTAGTTGTCCGATTTACAAACAATATGTGGAATATGTTCAGTAAGTATCTTCTATTCATCTCAACTTCTTCAAATCTTATTCTCTTATAATTGCCGAAATATCAATTAGATCTGGAATAATAGTTGCACCTCAGTTGCTCTTGTAATCTTATCTTCAGTTACTGCCCTAAACCTGTTATGGTCATTACTCCTCGTTTTAGAAATCAAATCGATGTTTCACCATCGATTTAATCTGGTGTTACAATTATATATCTTTCTTTTTTGCCTATGCCTACTGGATTTTGTGGATTAAAAGTTTAAAATATTGAGGGTAGATATGGCCAAAATTGTTAGTATGAAAGGCGTGGTTTTGAATCATGAAGACACTACACAAGCTGCTAATTTTTTTATCAATGATGAACCAAAGTATGCGAGTGGGAATAATTTTTTTATAGATAGGGGATTTATCACAGTAAAAAAGGCTTTTGGTATTTTGAAATAGAATGCATTATGGGAAAATTGTTTCAGCTATAAACTGAGATACATGATCATAGACTTAAGTGAGTTTAAGTATTCAAGCCCAGCTATACTAGTAAGATGTTTAAACATATTACAAGCACAGCTTCTGCTCATGTGCTCATGTGAGTCTTTCAGTTTTCAACACTTCTGAACCTACTCCTTGCATTGACTTGTGTATTAAGTAAATTTCATTTTGCGTCTTTTTGGTTTACGACCAGCATTTTCTTAGTTCCTGGTTCCAAATGCACTTATTGCATAGGTATCCAATTCTGTCTTGCTTCAAAGCCACTTATTAAAGGAGGAAGATTGCATTCGTATATCAACTGATGTATAGCTATTGGTAACAGGGCCCCTAAGCTTAATTGTGAACTCCACGACTGTCCATTAGAGTTGATTCATCCACCTGATGATTGTAATTTTAACTCTACTCTAATTTTTACACTTTAGGTGTTTGTTTGTTTTTTACCCCTAGTGGAACTCTAGTTCAGATACATGATATTATTGCTACTTTGTCTATAAGATAATTTAACGGCTACTATTTCATATTTTTAGCTAAAAATACTATGTAACTTATAAAAATATCATACACTATTTTGAGGGTGCCTTTTCATTATAGTACCCTTCATGCATGAATAAGTGTAGCTGCCCTCTGTGTTTTTGCATATTTAATTTTCTTGCATGTATCATGTTTGTAACACTCATTAATATCTGCAAATATTCATTAAACATCATGTTATCTAGCTACACCATGAATGAGATCAAATCACCTGGTCCCAATATTGTTTGTCCCGTTATGTACCTTAAAATTCAGGTTAGCATGAAAATCTGCAATTTAATTCGCAGATGAATACATCAATATTAATATTAGAGTATTGTTAACATATTTAAGGTATTGAGAGAAAGGTTGACCCGAAGTTTCTCATTTCATATTTAGCAAACAAGTCCAATATAATTTTTTATTGAAGTTCAATTTGAAAACAAAATTACCATCTGTTATGTTTTGGGCACACCAGGGCACCAAACCATAGTCCATAGCATTTGTACTTTTAAATATTATATTGCATTGAATATGGACGATGCTAGCTTACCTTGACACCTATCTATAAGATATGGATTACCTCCATAACGTTCAATGCAATTGCATGTATATCCATGTCGATATGATGAATCGACACACTTGTTGTTTTTGTCTTGGCATGCATATGAAGTAATATTTTTATTTGCCTCCAAACAATTTGTATGATCATCGATTGCCCATTCTAAAACTAGTGGAACACCTGCTTTGTGTTTTGACATAAACGATTCTCCCTTGAGATCTCCCTTGAGATAAGATGTATCAAACCTGAAAAAATCTTGATTCATAACTAAAGAATATATACAGGGATTTCATGAATAAACATTATGCTCATCCGTTCTTTTTTGAAGATACCCTTCAAAGGCCATGATGTTTTTACGTAGAGAAGTCTGGCAGCAACCATTACCTGTGCAAGACCCATCATAATTATCAACGTCATTTTCGTCATAGCCAAAGGTCAAGAAACCAGCAATATACCATCGTTCTGTTATAGATGAACTAAAAAATGAAACACTGCTACAACTAATTGATATGTATTTGTTGTAGCTCGCAGATGCCATGAATGGAGTCAGGTTCAACTCTAAGCTCGACTCTTGGTGTGTAGTGCGGGTAGAATTAATCATAAAAATACAACTATTTGCACTCATAAAAATCTTTGTTGAGCCTTTTAAAATAGCAGGTATCATTTTTATGTCGAATTAATATGGTAGTAAGTTCAAATTAGGCAAGATTGTATAAAAATACGAAGCAAGATTGCATGTGGTGGTTAGGAGCCTAGCAAGGACTTTTTTGGATAAATTACTTTATATAAATTACTGGATAAATTAGGTATGACTGGATTTTGTTTCACAGTTGGATCACCAAGTATTACATTTTAGGTTATTTTGTATATGTTCTTCCATTGTGCATATTTTTACAATAGGATGCTATTTTATTCAACCTGAACGTGTATATATTTGTTTATCTCATGATGTTTTTATTTTCATTAGTCCTAGTCCCACTGTTTTTCACCTGAACGTGTATATATTTTAGGTTGTTTTGTATATGTTTTCTTTCTCATTTTGTTTACTTCTCGCTAAATAGTCACTCATTTACCATCAAAACTACATGGTTGTAATGCCAGTTCGTCTTCCTACGCAGTAGCTTACCCAGAACAGGTTCGTCTTCTCAACACTTACATCAATTAAGATAATTTGCTTGTATGTTAATTTTTCTTCTTGTGGGTGGAAAATTGTTTCATATATTGAAGTAGATTGGTTGGATACACTACAACAAAAGTTTGTACATCGATATATATCTAGAATGGAACAGGTGCTTCCAGATTGGGCTAGTACATGGATTTCTAGAAAGCGAGCAACGCCGTTTTACAAGAAAATACACTTGGGGATTAAAGTTTCATATCTTAAGCATTCTGACTTGTGAGTGTATTTAATTTCATTCTCTTAAATTGGCTACATTAACATTGGGATTGAACCTAAGGTATTTGGTTACAAAATTGAATTTCTGAAACCTGTTTCCCTATAATGGATGCTAGGTTCGAGCTATCAGAATTACTTTTCAGGGAGTTGATCAAATAGACTAAGCTATGCTGAAATGATATTTTGGAGCATGGTTAAGCTACAGACTTTCTATATCGTTAGAGTCGGTACTTCCCTTTGTGTATGTTACCATTCATCTGTTTTCTTAGAAATTTAATTGCATCTATTACCAGAATCTTTTTTATTACAACGTGCGAATTTTTTCAAGAAGAAAATTTTACATTTATCATTCTTTTTTCTGTAAACATGTTATTTTTAGGATCACACATAAGAAAGGATTTTGTTTTCATAAACTATATATCTTGGGCATAAGATTATATTTTCAGTTTCAAAGAATTACATTTTCAGTTTTAAAGCATGGAGATTGGATGATCAACGGTTGGTTAATGTTTAAAACTGGACTGGAGGAAACAAATTTAGTTTATAACAAAAAAAGATTCTTCCATATACCTTGATTTCCTTATTGTTAGTTGTTTTATGTAAGTGGAAATACTTTCGATTATCTTTCAGGCGTCTGGTTTTTAAAATCATACATCTGATTTAGGGTCAGATTCAGTCCGAGTAAGTTTTTAGACGTCTGGTCTATAATTCAGACGTCTGTTTGGGAACTTGAGTGAACTTCTGAAATATTTTTCAAATGTCTGGGCATAGTTTCAGATGTCTGTTAAACCCCATATATTTTCAGGCGCCTGGTCATTTTATAGACGTCTGATTTTACAGACATGAATTACACTCTAATGTAACACAATATCATATTAGTTGTATTAAACAAACTTTTGTTCAAGAAACTAAAGTATGATTGAATCATTAGTATTATTTGGTCAATCTTTGGAAATAATGGAAAACATCGAAATTAACAACATCATAGGTCTCTTAATTTGAACACTATAGCTATTCTTCAATAGTATATGCACCTTGACCATGGGTCCAATTTAATGCACAGGCATAATAGCAGTTTTGCAGCAATGGCGTATAAAATGGTAGAAGGTTATAGAAGGATTGCAACTGTACTTTAGGCAGAGACAGATTTCAGTGACAGGTGATTATGGAGAAAGCGGTAATGTTTAGTTATTCATTCTGTTGGTATTCGGCGCAAACTTGTCTTATGGATATTTTGTTTATTTATAGATATCGTGACTTTGTTCGATGGATATTGTGTAAATTTAGTTTATGGAAACTATGTAAACTTGGTTTATTGATGATGCCTTTGTTTATGAATATTGTGTTATATAATTTATGTAAATGATTAACAACTATATGTTTATATGATAACTTTTGTATTTGATTCGAACATGTTATTGAAATTAGTTGGTTGATATATATTTACATGCTGATGATTTGTATGTGCATGAATATTTTGATACTACAATATCTAAATGTTGTGATACATGTAAAATAAAAATGTTATGCTATATGGCAAAATGCGGTAGAATAAAGAACATGTAAACTTCCAGAAATTCTATGATATTGGCAAAACGTTGTAGAAAAGGGAATATGACAACATTTCTGAAACAATATGAAACGATGTACAAACATAAGAACAACACATTTGGAATGCTATACTATGTCAATTTTCTACTGCGTTTTGGCATGTATTGTGATATTTCCATGACCGATAATAACTTGTCGATAGGCAGAGTTCATCAAAACGCTGTTAAAGGCTATCACAAAGTTTTCTCAACGTTGTGAATGGACAAATTTCTTATAGTGATATCGTCATGAACAACTTATAACACCTAATCCAATTAAGTCAAAGGAAGAGGTGGCAGGTAACGATATTGTTATGGCAAATCCCATGAAAGATATGGTTACAACACGATCAAATTTCTATATGGTTAAATTTTATGATGATGATGATGATGCAAATATCAAAGAAGAACCAACTATTAGAGCAACTGTTTAATGATTTATTAATGACGCAAAGAAACTTCTTTGGAATGGCTATAGAAGCTGCAATTAATTATTAGTAACTACTGAATACATCGCAATGAAATCAATATACAACTTCACAGAAGTTGGATTTACAGCTATCATACAACCTGCAAAACAACATATTCCACCCGATAATTTAATGTATTAAAATTATTATGAAAATAAAATTCTTTTGTTTGATTTTGACTTGCTACATCAAAAAATATATACATTGTTTAAATGACCGCGTTTTGTTTTGAAAAGATGACATCAATCTCAAGAAATGTAGACAAGAAAAAAAATAAGCCAAGAAAAAAGGGAACTATCACCTCTTGGATTCAAAGATAATATGCACCTAATGTAATCTCGTCTCGTATGATATGGCACAATATGAGAACATAGGAAGAAGGAACGTTAACACATTTAGCTGATGGAGTAGCATTAAAGCATTTTGATAAGGCTTGTCTCACGTTTATAGTAGAGAGTCGTAATGTTAGACTTGAATTTCTCAAGGATGGTTCATCATTATTGTAACATCCGACATACCGATTTTTTTCCAAAATTCCAATCTATCGAAACTCGGATTGGTTTGCTCGGGTATCCTGCAGAAAAGACAGGGACATAAAACATGTCAGAGCTCAGAAAATATCTCACAGCGGAATGGATAAAATATAATATAATCAAAATATAGTCTTACCGTATTAATAACACTGCCTAACCAGTAACTAAGGCTATTATGTCTCTGCCACAAATCTAACATGCGAGTATGTTATGAGGAGGGGGTCAGAACACAAGTTCTAGTGATTGGATTTAAATTATACACTTTGGATAACACTACATATACCGTTTAGCCATATTTTCTTATTCATTAGGTTACTTGTGTTAACAGCACTCAAGGCTTACACGCACGTCTCACCCAATTATTTCCCAGTGGATTAACCTAACAAAGTATATATGTAGCTACCCCCAATATTAAGGTACACTACATGGTATCCTACCCGCACGGTCTCCACCGTAACACCATCGAAATATACGCAGTCCCTCATCTTATGTCGTAGTGACGTACGGATCTCTATATAGCAATGTTACGTTCCGCATGTATCTATCATTACTATGCTACGTAAGTGTACAGACTGCCACCTTCGATCGAATCTGATTCTATACTAGAGTAATGCCCTCAAGTCTAGAATACATCACCCAGAGATGATATGCATGTATCTAGACTGTCCCACGTACGTATAATCAATTGTAGCTCGATGCCATAACCGCACGTCCTCTAATGTGCACCGAGTCCTGTAGCAGGGCGATACAAGAAACACAGAACTCGGTCGGGAGCTTTTCCATATCTGTACAGGCCCGTCTTTAAAGAGCCTCTATATACAGATATACCTAGGGTCTATTTTCACGGTCGCTATGCCCTCACCCTGGCCCCTCCCTCAACTAGTAAAGACTACAAGAGCTAAACGACTACCCATAAAGAAAATAATCACCGTACCCCGATAGTGAAAGGTGAATGGTCTATTGGTTTTAGCTCTAGTCTTTTGGCATCCCACTGGCTACCGGTTACGGGTATCC
This sequence comes from Allium sativum, assembly GCA_030737875.1. Lineage (NCBI taxonomy): Eukaryota > Viridiplantae > Streptophyta > Magnoliopsida > Asparagales > Amaryllidaceae > Allium > Allium sativum. Next base: position 616,854,935 of record CM060926.1, read on the forward strand.
GACGATCTACTATCCTTATTGGTCGTGACCTTTCGCCTCCACGTTAAGGAAACAGTTGAATCACTCTGGGGTCACCGAGTCATAGCATTCTGACTGAATAACTACTTCTGCAATCAAGGCCCACCCACCTAGTAGTTACGTGCAGACCCACCCTCTTCGAGCACAGCCTAAAACATCTACCACCGCACAGAGAACTACTAGGAGCACCCTACGTACCACAGGGAGCCGTGTGCTTCCCCTTCCAGTCCTTTAGAGCCGTCAGAAAAATCAGATGAACGTGCGCTCCTCTTGTTCCTTATAACACCACAATGATCAACCATGTTGGGTTATTCACCCTCAAACGTGCAGATTGGTCCAAGCGTCTTACTTTAATATGTTGTTAGACCCTATGTCTATACATTCTTTTATGTGCTTGCCTTACCTCACCAGGTTTCCATTTAACTTGGTTATTCCCGTTCATATTGAATTCTTAATCAAGTTACCGAGTTCCTCTTGCTTATTAATTTTGGTTATATAACTTAACCATTTAAGTTTATTAATAAGCCCACAACATGTTATTCTCTAGATTGTTGTCCAAGGTCTGTAATCCACAATCCCCTTTATATTCTTGTTTGATTTCATCACTACAATAACATGTTTTACTTAATATGTAATTAAGTATATCTCAATTTACATGTTTTCTATTTTAACATGTCAGCCATTATTTATGATTAAAAATAACTTATTTCATAAGTTTTCCTCATCCTTTCTCATTTAATCATAATTCCATTTTACACCGTTACTACAACTTATCATTGTTTACTTATTAACTTAGTTCTCTTAATTAAGGCCCGTTAATAAGTTTCTCTACCCATTTATTATAACATATGTTATAATTTCCTCTTGTCCCTAAGACAAGTCCAAACATGTTATTCTTATCAGTGGGTTTAAGACTTCCAAGTTTACAGATTACTTAATTTATAATTAAGTACAACCTCTAATATTTCATATATTTTCCCCCTTTTCTCAACTGGTTTCCGGCTTTCCCCATTTACTAATTACTTAATTTACAATTAAAAGTAAAAGTCCCTTATCTCATTTCACTAGTTAACCAATTTCCTTATTAGTTTGTTATAATCTTAGTCATAATCTTCACTTGTCCTTAGGACAAGTCTACCTATTATACAACATTTTCATTAATGTTATTTATTAATAATAGGTGATTATCATTCCCTTTTTAAACCATTTACAGTTGTAAATCATTATTCTTCATTCACTGTAATATATATTCCTTATTATATTTAAGGAAAATACTTCATGCACCTTATTAGTTTAATAGAATGAATCAGTGATTTATTTTCATAACGTATTCCCATCTAAATCCGTGGTAGCAAGTAATTTCTTTACTTTTCTTACTTTATTTACTGTGGCTAACTTGCAACAACATTCTCAGAAATAGGTCATTTAGGGAAATACATTACTTTTCCTTAGCATCACACTAACTCAGTTCATTACATCGCTTGCTTTCTTAGTTTCTGAGTTAGACATTTAATTACCATTTATTCATATCTTGTTATATACATACATTTATATATAAGCACTAGACCTCTCACATTAAGCCTACACTCGTGGACGCTGGATTTGCCGGGCGGGCCCGGGCAGACTTCTACCACAAGTTAACTTAACCTCGTGTCTAAGCACCATTACATGTTTTTAATTTTTGCACTTAGACCCCTCACATTAGATTTTTCACTTGTGAATGCTGGATTTGCCGGGTGGTTCCAGGCAGACTTCTACCACAAGTGAAATCTAACCTCGTGTCTAAGAGCGGTTAAATTTCTTGTTTATCATAAACCTTCTATATAGTCTAGGCATGTTTATTTCTTCCAATTATCCATTACAATTTATAATTCAAATGTGATTGTATCATGCCTATTATAATTCTTCACATATAATCAATTCCTTCGTAATATGTAATCAATTAATCAGGTAATTGTTTAAATCACATAAACCAATATGTACCTTTCTCAATTCTTACAGTTAATGGCCTGGGTACACAATTTACACATATTGACATGAAATTTAAGTAATGGTAATTACTATACAAGATTTGATAAGTTCAAATCCCAACAAATTAATATTTAGCATATTAATTATTCCTACTTCGTACCCATCACTTTAGGCATTATTAACATTTGTTACATTTCTCAACATATTGCATTTTAATTATACATACAGGGGAATGGTAAACGATAACATATTCCTATCTAAACTGTATAGATGAAATCCACTCACCTCGTAAGATTTCCAAATCTTGGATATGGTCCAGATCTATCCTTCCACGGTTTTCCCCTAATTGGATTCAGAACCTAAGAACCATGGATTTATAATTTTTACTAAAAGAACAAAGGGAAGAAAAGAGAAAGTAATTGAAAAATGGACTAGGTCTAGGAATTACCTTACTTCGATTAGATCTAAGAATTAAAAGAATAATTTCCAAGGTCGAATCATAGATTTCTGAATCAATCTAGCTTTTGATTACTAAAGAAGAAAAGGCAAGAACAAATTACGTTAGAGTAGCACTTCGTCGTCGCCATTGAATCAGATGAATAAAACAACGGGTCTTAGGTCTTATTTATAGCCTAGAATCGACGAATTTGGTCAAGAAAGGTGCCCACGTTCAGAAATAATAATTCTGCCTCGGATCTGACAGTGGGGGTCAACCCCCCTTCGGTGGGGTCGACCCATGGGTCGATCCCCTTGATGGGGTCGACTCCCAAGGGCGGGAATCATCCCGGTCGCTCCAGAGTTCGCGATTTTTGAAATTTGAACTGAAGAAATGATTTTCTTGGCCCTATATATACATAATTATTTTGCGCGTGTACAAATTTCAAACCTTAATAACTTCTTCATACAGTATCCGATTTAGGCAAACCAAGTGTCTATCCTGACCAGAATTTCGAGACAGACGTAATGGCGCAGTACGTTTTACTTAATTCTGAATATTTAATTAAGTTATTCTCATTTTATTATCTTAATTTAAAAATGAAGGTGTTACATTCTCCCAACCTTAGGAAATTTTGTCCCCGAAATTTGATAAGGGTAAAATCAATTGACCCCTCGCATAATATACATCCATCATGTGTGCATTCAATTTTTGAAAACATCGTGCACTTGTGCAAAGTGAAATACAACATAATAATGCATGTATGCCTAAGCGATACCTCCTATGTGTATGCAAATTTCTCAAAAATCCTTTCTAAAATATGACGCTCACATCCTAAATAAACTGGCAGTTCTACATGAATGCAATATTTTGAAAATCCAAATGCTTTTTCATCCAAATTTTCCCACCCTCTTACAGAGTAGGAGCATAGTTCTTCCAATTGTTGCATCTATAATCCTACCAACTAACTTTATTTTTCGAATTTTAGAAAAATCTAATTTTCTAAATTCTATTTCTTATGTTACAAAAAGGTGGAAAACAGAAAATTCCACATCTTCCGTTTTTCTTGTATGTACCTTTCTTCCAACCGTACTTGGATTTTATGCAACTATTTATAAAGATACCCTATTTTCCTATCCAAGTACAACCCACATAAGAGAATTTTCTTTGCTACTGATTTTCTTTTTCGTCTTATCTTGGAAATTTTTACTCTTATTCATCTTTTCTCATAATTTTCCATTTTTGTTGCTTTACTGAATTTTCTGCTTCCTTTTCATTTGTAACATTTGTCTTTCCTTAGCTTATTTAATCATCTAATCTTAGTTTAAATTTAAATAAGCCTTATAGTCTTTCAACTAAAACAGGAGAATAGACACCCTTACACAGCTATTACTAAGAGACAAGAATATTTGGACTATGTCCCCCCCCCCCCTAGACAAAAAAAAAATCCAAACCATGGGACCCACGATAGATTTAGGTGTTACCCGAACTATCCAACAAAAACAAAATAACAGAATGGTCCCAACAGAAATGTAGTACCGGGTTTTACCCCTAACATGGAAATTTGCAATAGGATCTAAACATTTACTTGCCCTTTTTCACTATCTAGTAGTCACTACTAATTCTAGTTGTGTACCAACAATGATTTCAAGCAACACCCTAGGATTTTCAATGCTTACGCATTCTACGGGAACTTACCATTTTTTCAAGATAATTTTCGCTATTTACTTTATAGCCTCATAACTTTTCCCATCTTTCCTAGGCTCTAATCCTTTAGTACTCCATCCTTTTAAAACATGGTTTGGCCTTTTCATTTAAAATTTCTTCCAAAAATTAACAAGTGTCAAAACTTGATTTTTCTCATGAAAACTTTCTCTTGCCAAACCATAAAAATATGTCATCTTAAAGAAATGTAAATCATCATATTTTTTTTCAGATCACAAAAAATCATCATATTTTTTTTCAGATCACAAAAACTGGAGTAGATAAGGACAACTATTTCTCAATCGTGTTTATAGCTTGTTATTACCTATATGGTCAGCTCAGTCTCTTACCACAAGGTGCAAACATCCACTCTATTCTTAATTTCTATACTTATTTTATCCACCCAACAAAATTATCTTGTCAAAATAATTTAACCCCAAAAGGATTGTCATAAGAATAGAGATTTCAAATCTTTCTTTATATAAAGTTCTTGTATGAAATATAACAAGAAAACTAGTGATCTATACATGCTCTATAATATGCACCTTTTACTGAGAGAATTTTACTTTAGACAAAGTTTTCACAAGAAATCACTATTCACAAAATGTACTCCATTTTACTTCAAAACCTAGTATGTACTTCTTTACATATTTTATAACTATAACTTTTAAGATTAAACTTGAAAAACATCACAAACCATTTTCCTAAAACTTTTACAATTTCAAGTTCTTAAAAGTTAACAATTGGGTTAGACTCAAAGCGGGTTTCCAATTTTCTAGGCTTTCCTAGACACTTCCCAAGGTCAATTCTCTCAACTGTATATATTCCTAATCCATTTTCTCTTTTTAACCTTTTTCCAATCTATAAGGTTTTATACCAAACCCACTAACCCAAAATACTAATCATATGGGATTCACTTTCTTTCCACACAAATTACATTGTATACTCTCCACCCAAATTACCTAAGGGTCTCAGATTTCCATATTCATTCCTCTAGTGTACAAAACAAACATCCCATTTCTTAACATATAATACTCTTTCTTTTTAGTAGGTTCCTCTATGAATCTAAATATATATATAATATATTTATATTTTTAAAATACAAATACATTCACTCATTATTTATACAGGAATCTTAAACCTAAGCTCTGATACTAGATGTAACAACCCGAATTCCGACAGACCAAATTTTTTCCAAAATTCCAATATATCGAAACTCGGATTGGTTTCCTCGGGTATCCTGCAGAAAAGACAGAGATATAAAACATGTTAGAGCTCAAAAAATATCTCACAGAGGAATGGATAAAATATAATATAGTCCAAATATAGCCTTGCCGTATTAATAAAACTGCCTAACCAGTATCCAAGGCTATCATGTCTCTGCCACAAATCTAACCTACAAGTATATAATGAGGAGGGGGTCAGAACACAAGTTCTGGTGACTGGATTTAAATTATACACTTTGGATAACACTACATATACCATTCAGTCATATTTTCTTATTCATTAGGTTATTTGGGTTAACAGCACTCAAGACTTACACACACGTCACACCAATTTATTTCCCAGTGGATTAACATATTAAAGTATATATGTAGCTACCCCCAATATTAAGGTACACCCCATGGTACCCCACCCACACGGTCTCCCACCCACACAGTCTCCACCGTAACACCATAAAAATATACGCAGTCCCACATCCTATGCTGTAGTCACGTACGGATCTCTATATAGCAATGTTACTTTCCGCATGTATCTATCATTACTTTGCTACGTAAGCGTATGGACTGCCATCTTCGATCGAATCAGATTCCATATTAGGGTAATGCCCTCAAGTCTACGATACATCACCTAGAGCCGATATGCATGTATCTAGACTGTCCCACGCACGTATCATCAATTGTAGCTCGATGCCATAGCCGCACGTCCTCTAATGTGCACCGAGTCCCATGGCAGGGCGATACAAGAAACATGGAACATGGTCGGGAGCTTTTCCATATTTGTACAGGCCTGTCTTTAAAGAGCCTCTATATACAAATATACCTAGGGTCTGTTTACACGGTGGCTATGGCCCCACCCCGGCCCCTCCCTCAACTAGTAAAGACTACAAGAGATAAACGACTGCCCCTAAAGAAAAAAATCTAAACATCCATTTGGCGTCTTCCCTCAACCACCGTACCTCGATAGTGAAAAGTGAATGGTCTATTGGTTTTAGCTCTAGTCTTTTTGCATCCCACTAGCTTCCGATGACGGTTATCCAACGATCTACTATCCTTGTTGGTCGTGACCCTTCGCCTCCGCGTTGAGGTAATCGCCGAATCACCCTGGTGTCACCGCGTCACAGCATTCTGACTGAATAACTACTTATGCGGTCAAGGTCCACCCACCTAGTCGTTACGCGCAGACCCAACCTCTGCGAGCACATTCTAAAACATCTGCCACCGCACTAAAGACTGCTAGGAGCACCCTACGTACCTCAGGAAGCCACGTGCTTCCCCTTCTAGTCCTTAGGAGCTGCTAGAACAATCAGATGAATGTGTGCTCCCTTCGTGCCTTATAAGACCATGATGATCTACCCCGTTCGGTTATTCACCCTCAAACGTGCAGATTGGTCCAAGCGCCTTACTTTAATATGTTGTTAGACCCTATGTCTAAACATTATTTTATGCGCTTGCCTTGCCTCACCAGTTTACCATTTAACTTGGTTATTCTCATTCATACTGGATTCTTAATAAAGTTACTGAGTTCCTCTTGCTTATTAATTTTGGTTATATAGCTTAACCCATTTAAGTTTATTAATAAGCCCACAAGATGTTATTCTCTAGATTGTGGTCCAAGGTCTGTAATCCAAAATCCCCTTTATATTCTTGTTTGATTTCATCACTACAATAACATGTTTTACTTAATTTGTAATTAAGTATATCTCAATTTACATGTTTTCTAGTTTAACATGTCATCCATTATTTATTATTAAATATAACTTGTTTCATAAGTTTTCCTCATCCTTTCTCGTTTAATCATAATTCCATTTTACATCGTTACTACAACTTATCATTGTTTACTTATTAACTTAGTTTTCTTAACAAAGGCCCATTAATAAGTTTCTTTACCCATTTATTATAACCTATGTTATAATTTCCTCTTGTCCCTAGGACAAGTCCAAACATGTTATTCTTATCAGTGGCTTTAAGACTTCCAAGTTTACAGATTACTTAATTTATAATTAAGTACAACCTCTTATATTTCATATATTTCCCCCTTTTCTCTACTGGTTTCCGGCTTTCCCCATTTACTGATTACTTAATTTACAGTTAAGCGTCCTTTATCTCATTTCACCGGTTATCCAATATCCTTATTAGTTTATTATAACCTAGGTTATAATCTTCACTTGTCCCTAGGACAAGTCTACCTATTATACAACATTTTCATTAATGTTATTTATTAATAATAGGTGATTATCATTCCCCTTTTAAACCATTTACTGTTGTAAATCATTATTCTTCATTCACTGTAATATATATTCCTTATTATATTTAAGGAAAATACTTCATGCGCCTTATCAGTTTGATAGAAGGAATCAGTGATTTATTCTCAAAATGTATTCCCATCTAAATCTATGGTAGCAAGTAATTTCTTTACTTTTCTTACTTTATTTACAATGGCTTACTTGCAACAACGTTCTCAGAAATTGGTCATTTAGGGAAATATATCACTTTTCCCTCACTTCACAATAACTCGGTTCATTACATCGCTTCCTTTCTTAGTTTCTGAGTTAGATATTTAATTACCATTATTGTCATTTATTCATATCTTATTTATATATATATAAGCACTAGACCTCTCACATTAAGCCTACACTCGTGGACATTGGATTTTCGGGTGGGTCCGGACAGACTTCTACCACAAGTTGACTTAACCTCGTGTCTTAGCACCATTACATGTTTTTAATTTTTGCACTTAGACCCTTCACATTAGATTTTCCACTTGTGCATGATGGATATGCCGGGCGGTTACGGGTAGACTTCTATCACAAATGAAATCTAACCTCGTGTCTAAGAGCGGTTAAATTTCTTATTTATCGTAAACCTTCTATACAGTCTAGGCATGTTTATTTCTTCCAATTATCCATTATAATTCACATGTGATTGTATCATGCCTATTATAATTCTTCACATATGATCAATTCCTTCATAATATGTAATCAGATAATTGTTTACACCACATAAACCAATATGTACCTTTCTCAATTCTTACAGTTAATGGCCTGGGTACACAATTTACACAAATTGACATGAAATTTAAGAAACGGTAATTATTATACAATATTTGACAAGTTAAAATCCTAACAAATTAATATTTAGCATATTAATTATTCCTACTTCGTACCCATCACTTTAGGCATTATTAACATATGTTACATTTCTCAACATATTGCAATTTAATTATACATACAGGGGAATGGTAAACAATAACATATTCTTATCTAAACTGTATAGCTTAAATCCACTCACCTCATAAGCTTTCAGAATCTTGGATCTGGTCTAGATCTATCCTTCCACAGTTTTCCCCTAATTGGGTTCAGAACCTAGCAACAATGGATTTATAATTTTTACTAAAAGAAAACAGGGAAGAAAAGAGAAAGGAATTGAAAAATGGACCAGGTCTAGGAATTACCTTGATTCGGTTAGATCTAATAATTAGAAGAATAATTGCCGAGATCGAATCATATATTTCTGAATTAGTCTAGCTTTTGATTGCTCAAGAAGAAAAGGCTAGAACAAATTACATTGGAGCAGCACTTCGTCATCGCCATTGAATTAGATGAATAAAACAATAGGTCTAGGGTCTTATTTATAGCCTAGAATCGACGAATTTGGTCAAGAAAGGTGCCCACGTTCAGAAATAAGAATTCTGCCTCGTATCTGATAGGGAGGTCGACCCCCCTTTTGTGGGGTCGACCCATGGATCGACCTCCCTTGATGCGGTCGACTCCCATGGGCGGGAATCTTCCCGCTCGCCCCAGAATTCACGATTTTTGAAATTTAAACTGAAAAATTAATTTAAATTGAAAATTTTATTTTCTGGACCCTATATATATACATAATTCTTTTGCGCGTATAAAAACTTCAAACCTTAATAACTTCTCCATGCGGTGTCCGATTTATGCAAACCATGTGTATCCTGATCAGAATTTCGAGACAGACGCAATGGCGTAATCCGTTTTACTTAATTCTGAATATTTAATTAAGTTATTCTTATTTTATCATCTTAAGTAAAAAATGCGGGGTGTTAAAATTATTCTCTTAATTTGGTTCTAAATATTTGTCTTTACCTGTTATTGCTGCAACTTATACTCCTCCGTTAATGTGTACTAAAACTTCGTATATGTTTCTTACTTTTATCGTTTGTGGCCTTAGTAATCTGACATGAGAAATAAATGTTTATTTACAACCATTGATTAAAGAGTTTAAAATGTTGTAGAATGAAGTTGTTCAAACATATGACATTTCAAATAATTTTTTTCATATGCTCACTTCTTTTTTATGAACTATAAGTAATTTCCTTGCTTGTGCAATGCTTTCATGCTAGAGTTTGGTCAGTCGTCTAGCTTGTCCATATTGCATGGAAGAGATGTGAGCAACTTTACGGTATATGAAAAAATGTCATGGTCTGATTATCGTTGATATTTTCTCTCTCTATATTAATCATTCTTTTACAAGAGAAAAAAAATATATAGCTAATAGAGAAGCGATTAGACAACCACCGTTTATGATTAGATCAAGTGAAAAAATATATCTTGTAAGGGAATATCCAAATGTACATGTAAGTGGATTATTGATTGAAATTTCATGTAAATCGATGATGCATAATTAGTGCAAATAGAGTATATTTTAGGAGTTGCATGATTGGAAAGATCTTCTACTTTGACATAATACTGTCGTGATACACAATAAGAAAAACATATTTGATAATTTAATTAACACAATTTTGAATTTTAATGGGAAGAATGAATGATGATTTGACATCAAGACTTTATATATAAGAATTATGTAAGCATCCTAAACTTCACATCAAACCGAATAACGCTAGAAAACCCAAAGCATGTTATGAGTTAGACAGTAATCAAGTTATGTTGTGTTAAAAATGGATGGAAGGACTAGTGTTTCCAGATGAGTTTTCTTCTAATCTTCATAGGTGTATTGACCTTAAAAAAGGTGAATCAAGTAGGATTGTTGTGATAACCCGAACCCCATGTCACAGAATTAAGGATAAACATTCGGAATATAACACATTAATCAACATTAGCAGATTACAGATAATAGCATAAACATGAAATAGAATAATTTACATCAGTATGACAATGGAATCATAAAATGTAATAAACATCAGAGTGGCACAGTCATATGATACAACTTAGTGCTTAAAAGGAAATGATCAGCCTACATCAAGATCACTAGGACATATACATCAGATAATACATAATAGATATAAATCAGTCTACATCGTGATCAGCGGTACATATACATAATATAATACTGGTGGAAATATCAGTAGCCAAAATACAGAGAAAGTCAGCCTTCGCCAGCAGCCAAAAACGCACTCCATGCTATTGTGCTAAGCCAAAATATCTCCTGTAACCTGTCACTGGGCTGCTCATGTGAAAATAAGGGCACCCGAGTTTGCAAGTGAAACAAACTACGAGTCAGTCATGGGGCTGGTATGAGAAATCTACTCAACTGGTTAAACAATAATAATAAGGCAAATCGTAGGACCACGCCGCTCACGCGAAACAGGTTTTCTCTAGTGATTGCCAGTGCATGAAATAAAGTAAATATTTTGAACAACGCAATGCTTTTTATAAAAATGAAGCCATTATAAGATTCAAGTCCCATCACACAACGCTACGCAAACCGAAGGATAGAGTTTTACCTAATGGCCAAACTATGCTTGATACATATAAAAAAATCATTTTATATTATCACTAGTGCATATATGTTTCAAAAGCAATTTCAATCATAATGTATCAACCAAAGATGGCATAGTCCCCCATACTACTATGTCGCCATACTAGTTTTACAATCAAATCCGTAATCTAGTATTGGAAATTGGATTTCTGTCATGAGTCTGGGCAAGGGATGTACTCCTTTCCGCTTTGAGACACTCTAGCAAATGTCTCAGGACTGCACACTCTGGGCAACCTCAAGATCTTGCAGGGCCGGTCCTCTCTTACGTTTGAGGATTGAGAATTCCTAAACACACGTTTCCCGGTCCTATAGGACCTATCCATGGGCTCCGTCGAGACCGATATAACTGAGGCGCCTCGCATTCCAACAACCTCAAAGGTGAAAATAATATAAATGGCTGGGATTGGAAAACCCCGACACCACCCATAGCTAGAAAGAAACGTCATGTTCTCCCTGTTGTCCCTTATCCCATTTTTGACTCATACCGAGGTGTGAGGCTCTCGAATCCATGCTATACACAAAGCTATGCTATATTAAAGCCGCGCTTTGATCATCAACCACAAGACTTTGCTTTTCAACAAAAGCCTCGATCATTTGCATCTTTGTATGCCACGCTATCAATCCACACCATATCACTGATGTCTACTGATATACAACCTCTGAGCTCGTACGTCTCAGAGAAGGGTGTTAAGCAAGAGAATAAATTCTTTATCACCAAACAGACGTATATTTAGTAGAGATCAACGAATACAGCATAGAATACACGTCAGACACACATCCATTTACAAGTCCGTTCTGGGTCTAAACGAAACCGGAGGCACCTTATTCCTCGTTCCGTATGTCCAATATGGAAGAGAGGCCCTCGTACATCCGGACGATTAACAAGTACGTCCATACCACTACCACTGTAACCTGGTCAAGGGAGCAACCTATATCTAAGGCATCAGTAGCAATCCATATGATGTGAAGATCACCGGTCTTGCACCATCTTCATATCTTTGACTTTTTATCATCGATCTATTATTTGAAATGAGAATTAACCCGACCTTTTCAAATAATTCACGTATATATATATATATATATAGAATTCAAATCAATTCTTTCTATGGTTAAATTATTTGACATCCACATTTCAGTTCATTAATATAATTTTCATATCAAACACATCCAACCATCAAAATATCTGACAAACTGAGTAAAGTCGGTTTGTTTTCATCCCATATCGCTATATATATTTTATAACGATTTATTGCTATTTTTATTTATTTAAAAATAGCTCGTTTTAATTAAACGACGCTTCAGGCCATAACGTGGCTTTGGCGTTGTTTTTCTCTAAATTTGATTTACACATTTATCAAAATCTAACTATTGGATCTTAACGAAGTTAATACCGTTGGAAAGATCTCTCCAAAGCAAACCCAACGGTTCCGGTTACGGGAAAATCTGATGGTCGGATCTCTGGATATAATTGTTTAAAGTTACGATTTCAAAACACGAACTATAGCGGCGCGGTTTGTTTTATTTTTAATTTATATATATATATATATATATACAAATATAATTCATTCTGGCGCTGTTTTTCCTTAGATTTGATTTAAATATTTCACATAATCTAACTGTTGGATCTCAACAAATTTTATATCGTTGGAAAGATATTTTCAAAGCGAACCCGACGGTTTCAGTTTCGGGGAAATTCGATGGTCGGATTTCTCGGTATAATCGTTTAAATTACGATTCCAAAACGCGAACTATAGCGTCATTATTCGTTTTATTTAATTTATATATATATGTATAATTCATTCGACGATTTCTAAATCGCTTTTCACTTCAAATATTTCACTAATGTCTTTAAATTTCGAAAAATTTCTCCATAGTCTCCTTTGTAAGGAGAGGGGTTTGAAAAACTGTAACTCGCCTCGCAGGGCCCTCATCAATCCAAAAGAAAAAGAGAATGCCAAGCGGCCAGCCTTAGGCTCATAAATCTTTAAAAGAAAAATAAAATGCCAAGCGGTCAGTCTTAGGCTCATAAATCTTTTAAAGAAAAAGAATATGCCAAGCGGCCAGCCTTAGGCTCATAAATCTTTAAAAGAAAAAGAAAATTAGCAAACACGTACTTATTTGTCAGGCATAAAATTTTATTTCTCTTCTTAGCTGTTTATCCATAACCTGTTCAACAATGTGTATATAGATGCATATCTAAGCTAAAACTAATATTTTTAGCGGACAAATATTTATTTCCTTACATGACTATTTTTAACACTTCATATACATGTTAAAAATATTATATTCAATCAACAAATATTTATTTCAACCATTCATTATTTTTAACACTTCAAATACATGTTAAAAATATTATTTTCAACCAATAAATATTTATTTCAACCATTCGTTATTTTTAACACTTCAAATACATGTTAAAAATATTATTTTCAATCAACAAATATTTATTTCAACCAGTGGTTATTTTTAACACTTCATATACATGTTAAATTTTTTATTTTCAATCAGCAATTATTTATTTCAACCTTTCGTTATTTTTAACACTTCAAATACATGTTAAAAATATTATTTTCAATCAACAAATATTTATTTCAACCATTCTTTGTTTTTAAAGGTTCATACATACAATAAAAAATATGATTTTTATTGTTAAAACATTTTATTTCAAACATGAACATTTTTAGCAATTCATATGCGCAATAAAAATGTGATTTTTATTGTTCCATCAATTTATTTCTAACATGAACATTTTTAGTGATTCATATACACAATAAAAATGTGATTTTTATTGTTCCAACAATTTATTTCTAACATTAATATTTTTTGCGATTCATATACACAATAAAAATGTGTTTTTTATTGTTCCAACAATTTATTTTTAAAATGAATATTTTTAGCACATGAATATATTCTAACACATGAATATTTCAGAAAATTTCGGTATTATAACAGCAGCATAATTAAATCCGGCACCGTCTCGATGTGCGGCTCCTCGCACTACCTTAGGCCTCGCGGTGTTTACAAGGGGGCACACTAAATGATCTCAACATTTTGATCATTTTTCATATCATAATGATTTTTTCCATAAACAATTCCAACTTGGTTTCAACCAAAATCAACCATTCACAATATCAACCAAATTTCACATCACAACTCAAACAATTTATATCGTCCATGGTCTGTGGACGAGGGGAGTGTGTGTGTGTGTCTATATATATATATATATATATATATTTATTTCGATTTCAATTTCGTTTCAGTTCCATTCAACGCACATATGATTTATACAACGTATATATAACTTATACATCGCATATATAATTTATACAACGCTTGTATGTGAGATATACAACGCTTTTATAATTTATACATCGTCATTCCATTCAAATTTGAATTTAGAAATCTCACTTTCGGTTCCACTCCTTTGTTTTTCGTAGAAAGCTCCAAATGTGTTCTAGTCTCTTCTAGAACGTAGTGTATGGTGTCACGGTCCCTGTGTCTCTTGTTTCACTGGATTTGGAAAACATATAAAAAGATATGATTTTTATTAATAAATCATATTTCGCAACGCTTTAAAGTGTTATAAAGCCATTTAAAATTTCAAAGTCGTTACCTTTCAAAGGTATTCAAAACTAGGTTTAACGATTACTTCCAAACCGTTGCTCGAGGTGATGATCGGGTTGCGCCACCTTCAAGAGCTCTGAGAGATGCTCAGATCGAGGGGGGTCACATCGATCTAGACGGTGAATCCGAGCAGCAACGGTGGGTTGAAGTTCTAGACATCACGGCGGCGGATCTCGACGATGGGGCGACGAGACGGGGTGTGGTTGGTATTCATTTGAAGCTGGAGAGGAGTACATCAAAAACTTCAACTGGAGCTAGGGTTTTTATTGAGCGGATTCGCCGGAAATTAGGAGAGAAGGGGGAAGCTTCCGCCGTCGGGTTTTGAAGAGGAGCGGGTTTTTCTGGAAAAAGACGGAGAATTTGATTGGCCAAGGAATTATATAATTTATTTAATTATTTTAATTCCAAAAATTCCCCTTGTCAATACGAACTCCAAATTAAACCCAACGACTGTTGCCCCTAGCTAAATACCCTCATTCGAACACAATGGAACATGTTTCGTAAGCCCATTCGACTGTTTCAGTTAGTATTCTTCAAATTAAAATATAAAACATTCAAATTTGGATTTTAATGTACATTTTAATTTGTCGGGGCCACATACCGATTCCAAAAATGCCCGAAAAATAAATCTAGCTATGTTGGGACGATACGGTCCCAACAAAATTACTTTCATCGAATTTGGAGACCGTTTGAAAAATGGACTTTTTTTGGTCGATCAAATTCAAACTGAAATTACTAAATGCATTTTCCTTTGCCATGCTCACATATTAATTCCGAAAATTATGGAATTTGAAACCTAGCAATAATTTGACATTCCAGATCCAACCAAAGTGGTTTCGTTGAAAACAGAGGTGGTTTGCAAAATGTCTATTTTCAAGGGCTATATTTATATTAAATTTCATTGTGACTATTCTGAATATTCAACTGGCCATAACTTTTTATTCCCGCTATGAAATTTCAATTTCGGATTCGTTAGAAAGATATTTTCGAACGGATTAAAATATTTTTGGTTTTACCAAAATCCGATTTATTTTGAATCCTGTACATTCAGTCAAAGTTCAAAGTCAATTTTCAAACTGTTGCGCCATTTCAGGCTTGTTATATAGTTAAAACAAATTTATTCGTTCTAACTTCAATTTAAATAATTTATTAGTCGTTATTATCTAAAATAAATCATTTTAAATATTCCAAATTAATTAAAATAGCTAAATTAAAAATTTTAAATTGATTCTGATTTTCCGGATTACTACAATTAAATGTCAAGATTTTCATGTAATGACGAAAAATTATTAGGCTTTTTTTTCACAGATCTCTTGCTCATGAAGGTTTAAACAGTTAAATAGTTTGTTATACAAAGAACTTTATTCGATATTAATCTTTTCGAACTGAACCATTAACTAGTCTAAACCGAATCGGCTCAGAAACCTGAAGCGATAAAAACTCTCGACCAATTCCATCTCAACCTTAGAGTACCTTAGTAGTAAACTCCTAATTTATTCAGCTCTTACTCAATCCATAGAAGAAACGCTTGTGATAACCCAAGCAACTCTCGCAACATAATAGTCAATGTCGTTCCAAGGAACGGTACGCAACATGGATACATAAATAACCACACAACGCGGCCTTAACCAATTAGAGATAAAAAGGGCATTCCAGATAATGGGACATATTATTATTGAAAATATAATTGTAAGTCGAGGATAATAGCTCCTGATTCTGGCTGACTCGCAACTCCAGAGATGGAGTAATTAGAAGTATTTCTCACTCACTAGATCATCCAAGATAAGTGGTTAGCATGATCTGTCACTAATAGAGAAAACAATTCCTATGGCACTAATGTGCAAAATAACCAATACAATATATACTAATAATATATAGACTTGAAAACCAGAATATATACAAATACATACTCTCTTGTATATTTTAACTCTCGAATTCAGTATTGCTTAGGTTAAATTACGCCACCTAAGCTTTGATACCAAATGTGACGATCGACCATACACCACCGATGCTCATGACTAAAAAAATTTGTTATAAAATCACACGATTGATGTAAAGAATTGTCAAGAGAAAGAAATAGTAGAGAGGATGGAGAAAGGAAAGAAAAGAAGGAGATAGAAGAGAAAGAAAAGTCATAGAACCTATCATATATCTCACAGCACATCGGATAACATATAATAATAACAATCACAAATATAAAACAGGCGAGATACTAGTAACTATATAAACTATATAATCAGAGTACACATGTTCCTATAGTTATACAGAACAATAATAGAGTTTATACAAGTGATATATAAACTTGAACTGATAAATTGTCTTTATAGGAATACATAACACCGTTAAGGCTCCACAATGCTGCACAGAAGTATAAATAATAAGAATTCAAGTATAAATATGCAAAATGTCGCCTTCTGCTAATCCTCATGTACAACTCTAGATAATACCCTTACCTCCTACTTGGTTTTCTCATCAGCGCCATTGATGAGCACCCAAGGTAATAAGAGGGGAATAAAACCTTGGAAACGGTCTAACGTGAGTGATAAGTAAATCTCAAAGTATTATAAAGATCGTAATAGTAAATATGGCATGGAGGGTATGAAGAATCAAACCTGCCTTACCCCTGTATCCACAGAGTTAGCACATAACAGTCAATATATGCTACACTACGATAAACATCAAGTATGGAAGGTGTGATAAATGTCTAAATACTAAGTGGTAATAAATAAGTAAACCACCATAACATCTATCAAACATCCTTACATCCACTCATTCAGTGCGTATAGTATATGATAATCATTAATTTGGTCACCAAATACATTGGGGACGTGGCGAGACCAACTGTCCTGGCTTTCGCCGAATTGCCCCGGCCTTCGCCCAGCTATCGCTATAACCAACTGCCTTAACCTATAGCCTATAACCCTACGCAGCCCAAACTAACCTAACACTGGGGTCCAGGCAAATCATTCCACATTACCCTAGCTCAAATCCATCTCTATGCCCCTCCATCAAAAGTGTACCAAATCATGAATATCGTTAACTCCTTTGCATACGTTCTGTAACACCCCACATCCGTTAGTGTCACTCACAAAGGGAATGCACTAAGTTCTGTGGAGCATTTTAAGGTAAAAGATGCAGATGAATTACAAGATAGACAAAAATTAAAACAGCGGAAAATAAAACTTTGCTTTATTGTTAAAATAGTTTGTACAACGAATTCTTTACAATATCAGAGTATCATCTGTCCTACAAAATAAAGAAGCATAAAACAACATTTATATTCCCCAATGTAGCAAGAGCCAGCCATAGCATCTGAAAAGAGAATCCAAGCAAAACATCAACAAATCTTCAAGCTGGGAAAGAGTGACAGTCCAACTTAACCTGAGCTATACTATTCCCTCCTTTACTACTTGGGGGGGGGGGGCGGAAGAAAAGAAGACAAAAGAAAAACAGAGTCAGACATAAAGCCTGAGTAAGTTCAGTTACTTCTAGCATGTGAACATGGAAAAACAAAACGATATGAATTAACTGAATACAAGATAACACCATGATGATAGGGTCAGCAAGATTAGACAAGATTAACACAAGATATGCTAAGACAAGATAAACTGGATATGCTCCAATACTTTCGCCGCTTCGCTATTTCCTTTTTATGCTGGTTTCTATATCTCTACACCACCTAACTAGTGTCCCAATTAGTAATGATAACGTGATCCCAATCCCGGTAATTTCGGTTGCCTTCAGGCATACATTTATTATCTATTACCTAGATCTAATCTAGGGTTTTCTATTGAGTGCTTCATAGATTCAACTAGGGTTTACGCGACTTGTCTAATGTTTTACAGATTCAGGGTTTATGCCACCTGGGTCCACTAGGGATTACGCTACCTGTCGAATGATGCCCCTAGTCTAGGACACACTACCTAGAGTGGTATATGTTCCTAGACTTTCCCCACGTATGTGTCGCGAATCGTTTATCGTTGTCTAGATGCACATGTCCTGAAATGTGCGACCCGAGTCCCGTGGCAGGGCTACTCTAGAAACACGGAACTCAGTCGGGAGCTTTTCAGAAATCTGCCGGTGCAGATGCTAAGGTCTGTTTTTCCAGTGGCTATGGTCCCACTCGACCCCTCCCTCAACTAATGAAAGGCACACCTTGAAAAATGAGAACTATACGCAGGCCCCCTATGCCCCACTAACCTATGGCCATTCTCACCCGTAACTAGATAGCAAGTATATGGTCTTTTGGAGTTCTCCACCTTTCTGCTTTACGTATCTCGACTGACTCAAGATGGTAGGTAGACGACGAGTCGCTATCACAGGGCTACTAGTCTCGCCGAATCACGCAGGTCCATCCTAGTCTTTAGGTTGCCATATATTGCAACCAAGGCATACCCTTGGTTCTTCTCACGCAGACCTTAACCTCTGTGAGCCCAGGCGGATCATCTGTATTCTCACAGAGGGATACCAAGAGTACCCTTACGTCCCCTTGAAGCCTCGGGCTTCATAACCCAATTCGTTGGAGCCTTCTTTAAGATCAGATGGACGTTCGCTCCTCTTCGTGTTATACTAAGGATTACTACTTAGTTTTTCTAACTAAGGTTTACCACTTAGTTTATTGAATCATCGTTTTCTTAACTAAGGTTTACGACTTAGTTCATATTAACTAAGGTTTACTACTTAGTTCTTGTTCTTGTCAAGTTGGGTTGGTTAAGTGTCATTAGTCAATTCGAGTCAACTTAACCCTTTCGTTTGCCATATAAAACTGGTTAAGTGTTATCAGTAGTTCATGTTGACTTAACCCTCACCACAAACCGAGTTATATTGGTTAAGTATTTTCTTATTACTTAACCCTACCCCCTCATCTTGTATTGGTTAAACGTTCCCTTTAACCTAACCTTGCCCATCTATTTTAACTGACATGTTATAGCGGTTAAGTGTTCCCTTAGCTAACTTAACCCTAATGTCTGTTTAATTAACATGTTCTAATGGTTAAGTATTGTCCTTTCATGTTTTTAACTTAACCCTGTTCATTTATCCTGCTATGATGACTAAGTGTTCCAAGTTTACTTAACCCCACCTTCTAGTCTTAGTTAACATGTTAAATTGGCTAAGTGCATTAAACTTACTTAACCCCACCTTCTAGTCTAGTTAACATGTTAAACTTGCTAAGTGTATTAAATTTACTTAACCCCTACAAGTCTTGTGTTGTTAACATGTTAAGTGGTTAAGTGTCCAGATTAGCCTAACCCCACTCATCGGATTTAGTTAACATGTTGAGTTGGTTAAGTGTTTTAGTTAACTTAACCCTACCATTCTTGTTCTAGCTTTAATTAATAAATTAAAGCCGCGACCACTTACATTAGATAGATATTGTTGCGATTACTGGATGTGCCGGTTGGTTCCGGGCAGGTTTATATCGCAACTCAGTCTAACCTCGGGTTAGGCATATTCGTGTTTTCTAAGTTCAAAGGGTTTTGATTAATTTTCAAATCAGGTTTTGAAAGTAACCATCCCGTCCGTCGGATCAGTTAGGGATAGCCAGGGAGAGCAGGAAACTTGTATTTTCCAAACCCAAGCCTAGACACTATCCTCTCTGTCACCCTAGAACTTTCTGGTGTATGTATTATTAAAAGAGATGTCATTAATAAACCTTTCTTTTGTATATATATAAATTGTTAACAATTTATCCTCAAAGTCTATTTTCCCTTTTTAAATAAATTTGGCCTATACCATATTCATTTGCCCTGCCCACTAATGGACTTATATTCTAGGCCCAAATCTTGATTTGCCTATCTTACAGTTTATAGCAATTTAGATCCAACATCCTCATTTACAGTTCATGCCAAAACTAGATTTTTTATTCCAGTTTACAGTTTATTCCCAAAACTTAATTTGCATACCAACTACCTACTTTGTGGCCCATTTAACCATTTACCATTTACGCCCAATGTATGTAAATTATTCACAATTATGCTAATGTACTTATCATGCTTAATTTAGCCACCCAATTCTGTTTTAATATTCTAATTTCAGTTCATGTCAAAACTATACTTGTTATTCTAGTTTTCATCTTAATAGTCATGCGATAATGCATGTTCCCAAATTTTGCCAGTTTCCAAGTTTAGTCAATTTCATGTTTTTCCCAAAACGTATTCCCATCGTTCGTATAATCGTGATTCAACCTAGATTATAAATAAATCTAGATTCGTGGATAAAAGGGAATGAACCAAAATGCCATGAAAGAATAGACATAATAACTGGCATAAGATGATAATTCACAGGCATATAGATCTGGTAATATTACGACATGAAAAGGGTTGAATGGTATAGGTTCAAGAACATGGGTAGACCTAACTTAATAGGTAAATTCCCAAGAACAAGATCCAAGGATAACTAAGAATAAACTGAAATAGAAAGTCAATCCTAGATCCAATATAATGCCAGTTTGGGGTACAACATGGTTTTGTAACTACAGTGTCATGGGCATAAATAATAATCTTATATCCATAGTCATAGGCAATAAATCCTCACAGTTAATGAATCACAGTCCTAGGCGATGTTCATAGTCAAAGGAAAATAATCCTCACAGTCATGAGTCACAGTCATAGGCAATGTTCATAGTAAAAAAGGCATATGGTTTTAAGGTCCATAGTTTCATAGTCACAGTCTTATTAGTCATCGAATCATAACAGTTCTTAATTAGGTCCAAGGATATAAGCACTGATTCGAACAGAAAGATTTGGCATATTCTTTTATTCCTTTAATTTCATGTCATGAATAGAGAAAACGTTCAAATCTAAAAAGTAACCGAATTATAGATATTATATTAGATTCATAGAAAAATAGTCATTGAAGTCGTTTGAATCTTCACTTGAATCCTAGCTTGTTTTGAATCTCCTCTAGAAAGTTTTGAGCAGCATTTCCTCGTCTTGATTTATTTTACATATTATTTTAATTATTATTTAATTTAGAGGAGGAGAAGAAGCCATGTCCACCAAGAATCTTTGCAGCATAAGGTTAGAGAAGAATTGTGAATAGTGAAGGAGACTAGGGGCTGTTTATATAGGATTAGAGTCATGAATCTGGTCAGAAAATCGGGCTAGAAACATCAAAATGAACACAGGTTCAAAACCAGGTTCTGGCACCAGGTCGACCCCCAGGTCGACTGCCCAGTCGACCTGGTCAGGGGAAGGGGTCGACTACCCAGTCGACTCCCCAGTCGACCTGGGTCCTGGGCGGGAATTTTCCCACCCAGTCCGCTTCTGGGTTTGAATTCGAATTTCGAATTCGAATTTCGCGTTGTTTTCTGTTCTGAAAATTCCTGAAACTTCGGAGGGTCATCTCTCCCTAATACGGACTTCGATTCTCGCAAACTCGGACTCATTTCCAAGCAGAATTTCGATACGAACGCAATGGCGCAACTTGTTTCCCTTGATTTTGATTTTAAAATTTAATTCTGCCTTGATTTGTGAATCCTAGTGTTATAAAATCACGGGGTGTTACATTCTCCCCCACTTAAAAGGATTTCGTCCCCGAAATCTTCAAGTTAGGAAGAATGTGTACTACCATCCAATCACCCATCTACTCAACCATTCAATCACAGGCATTCATTGTCCTTAAAAGATTTCTAATGCTTGTATGTTCATATGCATAGTGTGTGTACATGTCTTTACCTAATGCAAAATCAGGCGGTCTACTGATTCAGTTGACCTCCTTAATGCAAATCATGTCAGTGCCATGCGTCCAATATGTATGCAAATCCTCATGATACATATTATTTCTATATGAGTGCACAATCATTCACTCAAATGCGACATCCATATGATAACACATTAAGTTCAATTCATAAACAAATACATATATGTAAATGAAATATGAAGGCGTCTGAGCTGATCTAGTGCCTAATACGTGTGTATATGCACTCACGAGCAACCACTAGCAACCATTCGCAACCATCAACCATAACATGTTTCAAATACATATTTACATCCAAAAGGGTTTCTACCTAAGGATCGATGATACGTCCTAGAGGATATACCTTAAAAACTAGAAACTAGTATGCATAGAATTCCTAGAAAAAGGAATCAAGGATGTACCCTTAAGAAAAAGGGTATGAGGCGCGTATGCCTTATCTTCAATCTCCCGTATCACGTCTTCTTGAGCTTTACTCAACTGTACCTTAATAGATTCAACTTCACGATTGCGAAGTTTCTTGACCTCCATTTCCAAAATAAACAAATGTCAACCATGATACTGAGTGTATATACTAGGATGATCAGAGGTCTCTCCTCTTAGCTTATCCATCATGCCATAACTATGAGGGTCAAAAGGTCACTACGTACTTTTTACCTCTCTTAAGGTTAGTCCTTCTCTATATAGAGCGCCTGCCACAACTATTCATCTCTCAAGCAAACCTTCCTAGTCGAACTCGACATCCCTCAAGTACAAGCCCCAAAGGCCTAAACCAATATCAGACAAGCACCCGAGGAATGTCTCCTCCGAATTTGGACGATCTACGTGAGATGATCTAAGCAAAAACAACCAAACACTTAAGCACTAGTTGGGAACTTTTACTATAAGAGTACTAAGGTGCAGAGACTCAACTATGGAAGCAAATATGAACAAATGCGAAGTGCTAAAACCAAAAGAAAGAGTACAAACAGAAAAGCTAGACTCTTCCAACAGAACTTTACTACCTTTCTCCTAGGTACGCTTAGTGGTGAAAGCATGTACTTGCCCTTCTGAAAATCTTGTCCTTTGTTCTTAATTATATGCCCTATTCTGCCATAGTAAAGATGCTTCTTCTTGTCTCAGGTTTTATAATTCCTTCCTCCTTTGTGAGCTAAATCTAGATCCATGAAGTCCTCATCCTCTTTCGTGTGTAGTCATGTTGAAAAACCTCTCAAAAGCTGCTTCCATCGTACAGAAAACCCTATAAGCTTGAAAGAAAACTGGCCGTAGGTGAAACAACTACGGCAATGGATGGAAGCCAGGCACTACTTCACCCATCGATGAGGTTACCTCCCAGAAATCCAGGAGCCCTTGAGACTCAAGAAAGAAGGAGACAAGAATTCAAACAGAGGAAGAGAAGATAGTGCGTATGGCTTTGGGGAATATGCCTTTTAAACAAATCTTTTCTCTTGAAAATGCTTCTTTTAAAACTGTTTGAAAATAATAATTTTTTTTTCAAATCTTTTATCTGATCCGGTAACCTTCAGCTCTGATACCAAGTGTAACACACCACATCCGTTAGTGTCACTCACAAAGAGAATGCACTAAGTTCTGTGGAGCATTTTAAGGTAAAAGATGCAGATGAATTACAAGACAGACAAAAATTAAAACAGCGGAAAATAAAACTTTGCTTTATTGATAAAATAGTTTGTACAACGATTTCTTTACAATATAAGAATATCATCTGTCCTACAAAATAAAGAAGCATAAAACAACATTTATATTCCCCAATGTAGCAAGAGCCAGCCATAGCATCTGAAAGGAGAATCCAAGCAAAACTTCGACAAATCTTCAAGCTGGGAAAGAGTGACAGTCCAACTTAACCTGAGCTATAATATTCCCTCCTTTACTACCTGGGGGGGAACGGAAGAAAAGAAGACGAAAGAAAAACAGAGTCAGACATAAAGCCTGAGTAAGTTCAGTTACTTCTAGCATGTGAACATGGAAAAACAAAACGACATGAATTAACTGAATACAAGATAACACCATGATGATAGGGTCAGCAAGATTAGACAAGATTAACATAAGATATGCCAAGACAAGATAAACTGGATATGCTCTAATACTTTCGCCGCTTCGCTATTTCCTTGTTATGCTGGTTTCTATATCTCTGCACCACCTAACTAGTGTCCCAACTAGTAATGATAACGTGATCCCAATCCCGGTAATTTTGGTTGCCTTCAGGCATACATTTATTATCTATTACCTAGATCTAATCTAGGGTTTTCTATTGAGTGCTTCCTAGATTCAACTAGGGTTTGCGCGACTTGTCTAATGCGTTACAGATTCAGGGTTTATGCCACCTAGGTCCACTAGGGATTACGCTACCAGTCGAACGATGCCCCTAGTCTAGGACACACTACCTAGAGTGGTATATGTTCCTAGACTTTCCCCACGTATGTGTCGCGAATCGTTTATCGTTGTCTAGATGCACATGTCCTGAAATGTGCAACCCGAGTCCCGTGGCAGGGCTACTCTAGAAACAAGGAACTCGGTCGGGAGCTTTTCAGATATCCGCCGGTGCAGATGCAAAGGTCTGTTTTTCCAGTGGCTATTGTCCCACTCGACCCCTCCCTTAACTAATGAAAGGCACACCTTGAAAAATGAGAACTATACGCAGGCCCTCTATGCCCCCACTAACCTATGGTCATTCTCACCCATAACTAGATAGCAAGTATATGGCCTTTTGGAGTTCTCCGCCTTTCCGCTTTACGTATCTCGACTGACTCAAGATGGTAGGTAGACGACGAGTCGCTATCACTGGGCTACTGGTCTCGCCGAATCATGCTGGTCCATCCTAGTCTTTAGGTTGCCATATATTGCAACCAAGGCATACCCTTGGTTCTTCTCACGCAGACCTTAACCTCTGTGAGCCTAGGCGGATCATCTGCATTCTCACAGAGGGATACCAAGAGTACCCTTACGTCCCCTCGAAGCCTCGGGCTTCGTAACCCAATTCGTTGGAGCCTTCTTTAAGATCAGATGGACGTTCGCTCCTCTTCGTGTTATACTAAGGATTACTACTTAGTTTTTCTAACTAAGGTTTACCACTTAGTTTATTGAATCGTCGTTTTCTTAACTAAGGTTTACGACTTAGTTCATATTAACTAAGGTTTACTACTTAGTTCTTGTTCTTGTCAAGTTGGGTTGGTTAAGTGTCATTAGTCAATTCGAGTCAACTTAACCCTTTCGTTTGCCATATAAAACTGGTTAAGTGTTATCAGTAGTTCATGTTGACTTAAACCTTACCACAAACTGAGTTATATTGGTTAATTATTTTCTTATTACTTAACCCTACCCCCTCATCTTGTATTGGTTAAACGTTCCCTTTAACCTAACCTTGCCCATCTGTTTTAACTGACATGTTATAGCGGTTAAGTGTTCCCTTAGCTAACTTAACCCCAACATCTGTTTATTTAACATGTTTTAATGGTTAAGTATTGTCCTTTCATGTTTTTAACTTAAGCCTGTTCATTTATCCTGCTATGATGACTAAGTGTTCCAAGTTTACTTAACCCTACCTTCTAGTCTTAGTTAACATATTAAATGGGCTAAGTGTATTAAACTTACTTAACCCCACCTTCTAGTCTAGTTAACATGTTAAACTTGCTAAGTGTATTAAATTTACTTAACCCCTACAAGTCTTGTGTTGTTAACATGTTAAGTGGTTAAGTGTCCAGATTAGCCTAACCCCACTCATCGGATTTAGTTAACATGTTGAGTTGGTTAAGTGTTTTAGTTAACTTAACCCTACCATTCTTGTTCTAGCTTTAATTAATAAATTAAAGCCGCGACCACTCACATTAGACAGATATTGTTGCGATTACTGGATGTGTCGGTTGGTTCCGGGCAGGTTTATATCGCAACTCAGTCTAACCTCGGGTTAGGCATATTCGTGTTTTCTAAGTTCAAAGGGTTTAGATCAATTTTCAAATCAGGTTTTCAAAGTAACCATCCCGTCCGTCGGATCAGTTAGGGATAGCCATGGAGAGCAGGAAACTTGTATTTTCCAAACCCAAGCCTAGATACTATCCTCTCTGTCACCCTAGAACTTTCTGGTGTATGTATTATTAAAAGAGATGTCATTAATAAACCTTTCTTTTGTATATATATAAATTGTTAACAATTTATCCATCTATTTTCCCTTTTTAAATAAATTTGGCCTATACCATATTCATTTGCCCTGCCCACTAATGGACTTATACTCTAGGCCCAAATCTTGATTTGCCTGTCTTACAGTTTATAGCAATTTAGATCCAACATCCTCATTTACAGTTCATGCCAAAACTAGATTTTATATTCTAGTTTACAGTTTATACCCAAAACTCAATTTGCATACCAACTACCTACTTTGTGGCCCATTTAACCATTTACCATTTACGCCCAATGTATGTAAATTATTCACAATTATGCTAATATACTTATCATGCTTAATTTAGCCACCCAATTCTGATTTAATATTCTAATTTCAGTTCATGTCAAAACTAGACTTGTTATTCTAATTTTCATCTTAATAATCATGCTATAATGCATGTTCCCAAATTATGCCAATTTCCAAGTTTAGTCAATTTCATGTTTTCCCTAAAACGTATTCCCATCGTTCGTATAATCGTGATTCAACCTAGATTATAAATAAATCTAGATTCGTGGATAAAAGGGAATGAACCAAAATGCCATGAAAGAATAGACATAAGAACTGGCATAAGATGATAATTCACAGGCATATAGATCTGGTAATATTACGACATGAAAAGTGTTGAATAGTATAGGTTCAAAAACATGGGTAGACCTAACTTAATAGGTAAATTCCCAAGATCAAGATCCAAGGGTAACTAAGAATAAACTGAAATAGAAAGTCAAGCCTAGATCCAATATAATGCCAGTTAGGGGTACAACATTGTTTTGTAACTACAGTGTCATGGGCATAAATAATAATCTTATATCCATAGTCATAGGCAATAAATCCTCATAGTTAATGAATCACAGTCATAGGCGATGTTCATAGTCAAAGGAAAATAATCCTCACAGTCATGAGTCACAGTCATAGGCAATGTTCATAGGCAATGTTCATAGTCAAAAAGGAATATGGTTTTAAGGTCCATAGTTTCATAGTCACAATCTTATTTGTCATCGAATCATAACAATTTTTAATTAGGTCCAAGGATATAAGCACTGATTCGAACAGAAAGATTTGGCATATTCTTTTATTCCTTTAATTTCATGTCACGAATAGAGAAAACGTTCAAATCTAAAAAGTAATCAACTTACAGAGATTATATTAGATTCGTAGAATAACAGTCATTGAAGTCGTTTGAATCTTCACTTGAATCCTAGCTTGTTTTGAATCTCCTCTAGAGAGTCTTGAGCAGCATTTCCTCGTCTTGATTCATTTTACATATTATTTTATTTATTATTTAATTTAGAGGAGGAGAAGAAGCCATGTCCACCAAGAATCTTTGCAGCATAAGTTTAGAGAAGAATTATGAATAGTGAAGGAGACTAGGGGCTGTTTATATAGGATTAGAGTCATGAATCTGGTCAGAAAATCGGGCCAGAAACATCAAAATGAACACAGGTTCAAAACCAGGTTCTGGCACCAGGTCGACTGCCCAGTCGACCTGGTCAGGGGGGGTCGACTCCCCAGTCGACCTGGGTCCTGGGCGGGAATTTTCCCGCCCAGCCCGCTTCTTGGTTTGAATTCGAATTTCGAATTCGAATTTCGCGCTGTTTTCTGTTCTGAAAATTCCTGAAACTTCGGAGGGTCATATCTCCCTCATACGGACTCCGATTCTCGCAAAATCGGACTCGTTTTCAAGCAGAATTTCGAGACGAACGCAATGGCGCAACTCGTTTCCTTTGATTTTGGTTTTAAAATTTAATTCTTCCTTGATTTGTGAATCTTAGTGTTATAAAATCACGGGGTGTTACACGTTCTCCATAGCAGAATCCATCTTAAGACTATCCATAAGACTCTCCTCTGAAGTCGATGGTCAACTAAGCTATCCCGACGAATTGCACTGCCGTGAGACCTCTTGGACTATCATCCAAGTCATAACTACTGCATACTATCCCATCCTCATATGACAGTCACATCAATATGACTTAGTGTCGTCTTTTCTGCATCTAGGAGAAAACTAAATCTATAGTAGCATCCTTGCTCTCCATCCTAGAATCACCGTCGTCGAATGATGAATCAATTCATAGAAACACCACAATCTCATCTAAACTAAAGCCACTAATTAAAGTATCCACCATGTCGAAATCACTATTGAATGAACCATCATGTCCTACTCCTTGAATTCTCACCATTGTCGATGTCAAATTGGTCAGATCGCCAATAACAATGGTAATCGATATTGTCCATCCATAGTAATCAATAATGACTACCCGGATCACCTACTAACCAAAATTAGTTAAATACACATCCAAGGAAAATGTCCGGCAATCGTTGTGAAGTCCAGTTCGTATCCAATTCCACTCTTCGTCTTTATATTTACCACTAAGCTCCAGTGTCGCTCTATCTTCAAATCTGTTGCCAAGCTCCAAGGCTGCTTCATCGTTGAGTCCGCCATGCACTCTTAAGCCCCTTCGAGATTTTATCTCATCTATTAGATTCCTTGTGCACTTAATCAGTATACACCAACATGTGCATTTGATCGATAAGCACCCCCAAACCCCAGTAAACGAAATATTTCCTTATACTAGATTGCCCACGAACAACATTTTAAACTAAACTAAACAAACAACATAACCGTGCAACCAATAGTCACACAAATTTCTAAACTAGCATACAAGCACCCATAATAGCATCTAATATAACCTATCTACAGTAATCAAAGTGAAATAAGTGTAAGGAAAAGATATATCTAATAGTGTGGTCAAATAGCGCGTAAATGGGTAAAGAACTCGTAATAACGCATAATCATGTAAAATGTGACAATCAGCTTAAAACTACTTAAATCACATTTTAATCTTCTTATTAAGTATTTACTAGGTTCATTTATCCTAAATGTTATGTTTTATAATTAGAAATCAGTTTAAAATGTCAAATTTGTACTATATGAACAAGTACAGTTTAAAGAGAGACAATATCACTAACCTTAGCTAAATCAATCCAAATCAGCTGTAGAGTGTAGAGCTCATCAAAAAGAGTCCAACGCACGAAACCATGGCCAAATTTGACATTGCATGATATGAATTTTACAAGTTATATGAACTAAAATCGACACAACTTAAACAAAATATAACCATTTATTTACCAAATCACCCTCATGCTTTCTTTCCCAAACTCCTTCTCCTATAGATGCAATATCGAAACCTAGATACACATATCATTCATGCATCACAACCCTATGACATGCCATGAACCTCAATGGAAATCAAATCCGAGAATACGATTGCGATGCTCTTCCCGAACATGATATGCCCATACCGATATCTTGAACTTCGACCCCCGCATTTCAATATTCGTGTTCCAGACCTCTATAGGGGAAATGCACGCACTTAAAAACACGCATCCCCAACCTCCATCGCCCAATGCAAAATCACTTCAGCATGTGCTCCTCCTGTAGCTCTTCCCGATTTCGGCCTAAGTTCCTCTTAAATCCGGCTATAGCTCGACAAAATACTAAACCTAGCTTTTAAGGCTTGAAATTTTCATTTTCTAAAACCACGAAATTGATATAAGATCGAAGCTCTCTTCGATTCATGAATTAGGGACTAGTTTTGCGATTTTATGATGAGTATTTCAACGGGAATGAATTTTTGAAGCTCTAGGAAAGAAACGACATGTTTTTGAGATCTACAATAGCTTGCATGAAGATGAGAGAAATGAATTGGGCTGGGTCTTGCAAGCTAAAGTAACTTGAGGATATTTTATTATTTTGTTCATAAGCGGGCCTAAAAACTTGTAACCTCCAATCGACACGTGCCGTCAGTCGTCCTCTATGCAAAAATGTCTTCTAAAAACAATCAGACTAATCTGGAGAACCAAATCGATTGTATGAGGATGTTAGCCTTTAAATCTAAAATACTATGTCTGTTTCTTATAGAAATTGATACAGTTTAATTTATGCATGTTCGAATAGTAGGTCCAATTGATACATAACTTAACGGCTTGTAACAACTCTCTAATACGATTCCAAAAATATAAGTTTCGTTGAAATCTGACATTGTGCCCACAAAACTACAATCTACGCTTTTTCGAGATTGTTATGACCCTCAACTAGTCCGAATTCGAAATATAACGATCCATATACTTACTCTTCGCGTAATAAACAATCCAGACTCAATAGGACTGGTACTAGGTCCTAATTTGATATGTCTTGAAAATTCCCATTTTGGAACCATCAATCGAATAATTAATGATCATTATTTAAATATCTAATCGTTAAAATATGGTTCGCTATAATAAAGCCGGAGAATGCTATGATGACTATGCTATACTTAGGAATCCTTGTAATATGTAGTGGAAATGGCCATCAGGCATGAAGAAATGCCTTCTACTTTGCAAGTAAGTAGCCAATTGAAACCCATAGTTTCTAAGGTAAGAAGAGAAGACTTTTCAAGGAAAAGAGAGCTCAGATCGGTGGAGCTGCCAAAAAAGGAAAAATTGAGTTTGTCTGCT
This sequence comes from Allium sativum, assembly GCA_030737875.1. Lineage (NCBI taxonomy): Eukaryota > Viridiplantae > Streptophyta > Magnoliopsida > Asparagales > Amaryllidaceae > Allium > Allium sativum. The sequence continues at coordinate 616,886,013 of CM060926.1, forward strand.
ACAAGTGCAACAAGAAAGGGCACTATGCTAATGAGTATCAATCTGTGATGGAAAGACAATAGTGGAAAAGCGAAATGTAAAGTTCTTCAATTGAATTTTTGTAACATTTTACTAGAATAAATGTCCAATGGTAGCAAAGGGAATTAAAGGGAAGGTCTTTTCTTTAGAACTATGATATTATAAATGAATCACTGGTGAGAAGGGAAAATGCATGATGGAAGATACGCTTTCAATTCATAACATACGAGATAGAGTATTGTTTGACAGCAGCGCATCACATTTATTTATCTCCCAGTGTTTGGTAGGTAAGTTATGTTTAAAACCATCATATCTTGTTACTTCCTTTAAGTTAGTCAATTCTATAAGAAGCAATGTGACTCTAGGAATGAGATGATACCAATTATGAGTTCCTAGGTTATGTCCCGATGTTTCTATTTGTATGATTTTGTGTGCTTTGATATCGTATTCGATATGTATTGGTTATATCAGTATGATGTTATGGTATTTTGCTAGAATAGGAAAATATCACTAAGGCACCCTGATTATAATAGCTGAGTTGTACACTAAGTTGAAGATGAAAGTTTGGAGGTTTATGCCTTATTGGGTTAAATGAAGGTGGATATCAAGTTAAGTCGAGTTCCACTTGTGAAGGATTTCATAGATATTTATGAACCAGTTATAGGATTACCATCAAAAAGATTACCGTGTTCGAACTTTATCTTATACCCAGAGTTGACCTTGTTAGTAGACCACCTAGCAAGATGATACCCAGCGAGATGAAAGAATTGATGGTGTAGCCAGTGGAATTTGAAGTTAAGAGTTTTACTAGACCAAGCAACTCACTTTTGGCGACCACTTGGTGTTCGTGGTGAAACCAGATGGCTCATTGAGATTATGCATAGATTGTCATGTGCTTAATAAGAAGATTGTGAAGAATACATATCTTTTGCTGAGAATCGATGATTAGCTCAATCAGATTAGTGAAGCCAAAGTATTTTGACTGTAGATTTGACGACAGAGTTCATCAATTAAGGATATTGAAGGATATTATTCCGTTGACCACATTTTGAATGAGGTGTGATTTGTATGAACAGTTAGTAATTCCATTTGGATTGACCAGTGAACCATCTTTCTTTATGGACTTGATGAACTGGATTTACTCAAAGCACTTGGATTGGTTCGTGTGGGTTTTCATCGATGATGTATTGGTATATTCTAAAGATGAAATGGATCATGAGATTCATCTTAGATTTATGCTTAAGACTGGAGGCAACATCAACTAAAATATGAATTCCCGAAATGTCACCTTTGGGAGACAAAAATGAAGTTTCATGGTCATATCATTTCAAGCGAGGGGTTATCGTCTAATCTAACTAAGACTAAGGCTATTAATAATTGGAAGAAACAAGATAGTGTAACTGAGATAAGAAGTTTCTTAGATTAGTTGGATAATACAGGATATACATTAAGGATTTCTGTCAGACAACAATACCGTTGACCATGCTAACAAGGAAAGACGTGAAATTTGTTTGGTTAAGTAACTATGAGGAAGTATTTAATAGTTCGATGCATTTTATTACCAATGCTCATGTGCTAGTAATGTCTAATAGTAATCAAGATTTCAAATGCAAAAACTTGTAAAACTACATTCGGAGTTATGCTAATGCAAAGAGGGAAAGTGATTGCTTAGGCTTCTAAGCAGCTCTGACCGCATGAAGTAAAGTATCTGACTAGTGATTTGAAGTTGGTAACGGTGATCTTTTCGTTGAAGGTACAGAGACATTTCCTCTAAGGGGAGATATTCAAGTTATTTACAAATCATAAATCTTTGAGATATTTATTCTCTTAGAAAAAGTTAAATTTAAGACAACAAAGATGATTGGATTTTTTAACGACTTACGAATTTAATAATGAACGTACACCAAAGAAGGAGAATAAAGTTACTGAATCCCTTAATAGAAAACATCATAATGCGGTGTTTTCTATGTTGGAAGAATATATAGATTTAGAATCATTAACTAGTTATGACATGCAGCTAAGTTCGACAGCTAGTTCGAGCCAAGTTAATGATATATATTCATGTTTGGAGGTTTAACTGGTTCTAAAAGAAAGAATTTCTTCTAAGAAAGACAAAAATCACATGTTAACAGAGAAGATTAAAATTCTTAGATCTGGAACCAAGCCTGATGACTTAAATGATTTTAATCTTGAATAAAGAGGATGGTTAAGGAAGAAGGTATGGTTGTGTATTCCCGAAATCGTAAAACTAAGGAGTGAAGTTAATAGAAAATGCCATCGATATAAGCTCGCGATCCATCTAGGGAGTGCCAAGATGTATCAAAATATGAAGAGAAGCTTCTTCTAGGAAGGAATGAAGAGAGATGTTGGCTTATTGGGAAACAATGTTTCAACTATCAACAAGTTAAAGTCGAACATCCAAAGCTGAGTGAACTGCGTTAGCCTTTAGATATTCCATTTTGGAAATGGGATTTGATTTCCGTGGAATTTATTAATGTGTTGTCAAGGTCAAACAAGGAAAGTGGAAGTATTTGGGTCATAATAGATAGACTAATTAAGAGCGTCCATTTTATTCTCGTTAAGCCAACCAGGACGACACTTGTCTTGGCTAAGTTGTTTATAAAGAACAAAGTTAGGCAGCATGAAAATGAAACAAGGCGATTCAAAAACCCCTTCATATCACCCTATGCGAGTTGCCTATTTTGAAAAGAGTGGCTTGATTCTAATATTTACTAACTTAACACTTCGAAGTGTGTCGCCGCTATCCTTTAATCGATTTTAAAGACGGAATGACACAGAATTCTGTCGTTTCTCCAGTTTTTTATTTTTTGTGAAACAGTTTAAGGTGCCGGCACTCTAAGGGTCGATACCCTTATGCCTCTTTTGTGTAAGCTCAAAACCATATTTTATTTATTTTATGGACACTAGGTGATGTCACTTTCTTTCGTGTTACTATAAGTTGGATAAGTTTGGGTGAGACATCATTTTGTTTAACAAAGGCTATGTTTTAAATGGTGATAAGCATATATGTATGAAGATCGAAAGCCCTACTTCGACCTAAAGAGAATTTGTTTATTTAGATTCCTTAGGTTAGAGCAAAATGAGTTTTCGCTTAGACTTGTTCTTGTTTATTAAATGATGGATAGTCATATTTGCTGTTTTGACTTAAAGGGAAGCGGCATGGATGCCGCTTCAATTTTATTTGTTATAGTAAATAGTCATTCATGGTTTCGCCTTATAAAGGGGACACCCATGCTCTAACTCTTTATTTCATGTGTCATTTAAATTAGATTTACTAATTCTTATTGTTAGAAACCTGATAGTAAGTCATTGGTACAAACAATTAGAGTCTCCAATGGGTAGTAAAGGGATATACATTGAATATAATAGGTAATAACAAAGTGGGGGTTACCAATAGATATGGGTTACATTCTCAGGGTATTAGACTAAATTGCAAATTCAAGAACATTATGGGTTAACATTTATCCTAAGATAACTATACAGTGTGATGGTAGTCCACAAGGTGCCAGAAATGGACAATCTTCAATTGGTAAGCCAGAGTTCATAATTATCTTAAGAAAACTTTGATGTGTGTGAAGGATAGTCCACATCATTTTACTAAGTGACATATGCTGGATGGGTAATCCACATGGTGGGGGATGAATAATCCATATGACAGTACACGTGGGATAGGAAGCTACACAGTTTTAAGGTGAATAGTTATTTATGTGTAGTCACATAGAATTTAGACAGGTAGTCAAATAAATAGGGATGAGTAATCCACTTTGTGTTGCATATATACACCGAATTATTTATCATTTCTATCTCTTATGAGTGTAGAAGCACCAACTTAATTATTTTGTTTCGTAAGATACTAGTGAGTGGAAAAACTATTCCGCTAAGCGGCTTTGTCTCACTAGATTTTTTTTATGAGATATAGGTTATAATTCACATAAGATTGTTGTTTAATCAGAATTTTTTTTTCTCCTTTAACTCCAGGGTATTTATTTGAGTTGATTGAGAGTAGGATTTTCAGTTATCTAGTTATATGAATAGCTTCCAAGGAGATGTAGAATGTAATATAGTTGCTTAGGAGTTTCATTTTTGTTATGCATGTTGTTTTATTGATATAAAGGCAAAACAGTATTATTGTCTAGTATTCGACTCTGATCATTCGAGGGGACATCTTCATATGTCGCTCCTGGAATAATTATAGTTTTTTTGAATGTTGATTTGTGTATGGAAAGATGTGTTAAACGAAATTAATGAGTGAAAGGTGTTTTCTAGTTCTCTGTATTCTTGTGTTTCTGATGTTATCTATTAAACGATCCCATTTTGTCACTAGATAATAATACTATTTATGACTTCAACGCAAGTAGCACTTATGTTCAAACCTCGGGACGGGGATGTTACAAAATTAATATTAAAATATAATATTTTTTATTGGTATGGATAATTAAATATAAAATTAGTTGATGATGTCGCTTTCTTTTGGCTAATTTATTCATGGTAAAAAGAACCAAGAGAGAAAGACATAATGAAGTTGAAGGGTGTGTACGGAATAAAGAGACGGAAAGAGAAATAATAGAGGGTTAAAAAAATGCAGTGGAGTTAATAAATTTTGCCAAATTATTCTCCATAATAGCACAAAGGACAACGGATAACAATGAAGGAAGCTCGACAATAGCAAATATGCAGTGGAAGTGAGATCATGGCTAAACAATGAGATTAAGTGAGATTTTGAAGCGAAGACAATGGAAAACTGTAAAGTAAAAATTAGAGTTCGTACTCAAATTTTGAATTATTACTCAAGAAATCTTTTAAAAACATGTTTCATAGAAACTCATGTAATTATTTTGAGCGAAAATATATGGTTTGTACTGCAAGTATCTACGGTTAAAATAAGAAATCTTTGTAGTGCATATTACAAATAATGTTAGCACTATTGTAAATTTTTGTAAAATAAATTTTTAAATTTTTGAGTGTATATGTTCACTAAAAATAATTCATGTTTCTTAAACTTGTTTATCAAGAAAGCGCAGAAATAAATTTGAAATGCAAAATGTAATCCTAACCTTCTATAGGTTGAACATCCAAGAATGTGTTTGCGTTGAAACAGAATAGAGTATCTAAGCAAGGAAGATTGGTGAATGAAGAATGCGTTTGCGGCTACGAACATGACATCCCACTGCTCAACATACATAAGAGTAGGCATTATAAAATAACAACGTTGGTGAAACAGTCACCTCAAATAAACAACCGTTCAAACACATGCCTACCCGAGTTGCCATATTCGACATGTCTAGTATGTCTAGGCTAAGCAGAGTGGCGTCTTTGGTCTTCCAATTGTCATACAGAGAGGCATCAACAACAATGAAAGGTTGAGCGGTGGAACTAGTGGAGCTGGACGTATTTTTGTTGGCATCCCTTCCAATGCAACCTACAAATAGCTGATCTAGTTCTCTTAATTTGAGCAGGGTTTTGTGCTGCAGTTTTTGTATCTACACGTAGGACCGTTCCACTGCTCTTCAGAACCATCCAACCAATTGTTCTCTACATCCCACACCTTGCCTTCTACCTATACAAATATGTACCAATTGCCCAAGCAATCGTTAGGATTATTCTATTTGTTCATTATCTATGTATGAACCAGTCGATGTTGAGTCGCTTGTTGAATTCTACCATCACAAACGCGTAACGCCCGTAGATTGAATTTACTCTATCAAGCAGGAAACCAACGCACAAATTTATGTATAGCTCTTTCTTTTTTATTGTTCATAAAACTATGAGCTAGAAGAAAGTTTAAGTAGTAGTAGAACCAGAAAAGTACGCGTGAATACTAGAAAATAAAATCTTCAAAAGGTAAAAAAGAATCAAAATCAAAAAGATATATATTATAAATATGGAAAATAGACATAATTTCGGAGAAAATTGCCTTAAAACGAAGTAGTTAAATTGTCTATCTTTTGTATTTTGAACATCGCTGCATCAGACGTGTCAAAGGCGTATACATAACTAAATTTGATTGGAAACGACATCTAATTCAATCCCCTAACAAGGAAAACCGTTTGGCCTGCCTACAGGCAGACAAGATGTTTGGTCGTGTTGGGTTGATCCACCATCGATTGGCCCACTAGTTAGGCTTAAACCATGAGTACATCATAGAATTAATTAATTCTATAAACGACGGGGACCATCGTTGTCTTTTAATAGGTCCTAAAACCCAAAAAACATAAACTTGCTACCACATATGTAACACCCCGAATTTCAATTAACACTAATAGTTAGTAATTAAAGTATAATTAATCTCAGATGGAAGAACCAGGGGAAACGGGCTGCGTCATTGCGTTCGTCTCGGAAAAATACGCGAAATAGAGTCCGAGTTTTCGAGAATCGGAGTCCGTATGGCCCGGTTATGGCCCAAAGAAGTTTTTAGTAAAATTTAAATTTAAAAACAGAGTTGAAATCCAGTTGGAGCCAAAAGAGGAAAGGGGAGGGAAAATTCCCGCCTAGCCCCATGTCGACAGGCATGTCGACAGGGGTGTCGACAGGGGTGTCGACAGCCCTGTCGACAGGGGTGTCGACACAGGGTGTCGGCCCTGCTGGTCTGGGTGCACCAGGTTTGTTCTTGGCTGAGTCTTGGGCTATGTTCTAGAGGGTTCCTAAATCTAAGGGTCCTAATCTAATCTAGGGTTAATCTAAGGGCCTAAAACACTTTCTAATCCTATAAATAAGACCCCAACCCTACCCTAATTCATTCATAATTAAACCTTGTAATTAAACTATGGCAAAATGCAACTTGATCATGGCCTCCACAAATCAATGAAGAGGGTTGCATGCTAATCACTCTCTAATCAACCTCTAATCTCTTCTTAGCATCTTAATCTTCTTTATTTGGTGTGCAAAGTTGCTAGTTGTGAGTTTCTATCACTTTGATGATCTTTTGGTAAACTAATTAGATGAGATGTGATGAGATTTATGGTTTTGTATGTGGGTTAATGAGCTTTGAATCATATGATATGATGTTAGCATTAATCTTATGTTTATGCATGTTGAGTATGTAAGTTTATGCAAGTTTAATATGATGTATGTTATGTTTGCATGATGCTAAATATGCAAGTTGTGGGCTATGTAATCATATGCATGTTATGCAAGTTCATGGTAATATGCTATGCAAGTTACATGTATGTAAATATGCAAGTTACATGTTTGTTAATATGCAAGTTACATGTTTGTTAATATGCAAGTTACATGTATGTAAATATGCAAGTCACATGTTTGTTAATATGCAAGTTACATGTTTGTTAATGTGCAAGTTACATGTATGTAAATATGCAAGTTATGTGGTTTTTAATATGCAAGTTCATGATGACACATTATGCAAGTCTATGAGTTAATATGCAAGTTTGTTATGCAAGTGAATATGTAAGTTATGTGACATATTATATGCAAGTTATGTGACATGTTATGCAAGTGCATATGCAAGTTATGTGGTTGTTAATATGCAAGATGGCACCTTTGAAACATGTTCATTCATATGCAAGTTGACACCTTTTTTATGTGTTATGTCATGAGAACGAAATTACGTGGGAACGATGGGGGTAATTAAATGCATAGGTTAATAAGATTGTGTGAAATTAATATAATTATGCATAATATAAAATAAATAAACATAGTATGGGAATTTGCCTATTTAGTTAGGTGTACCCATACTATGTGTTGGGAATTTACCTATTGAGTTAGGTCTACCCCATGGGAATTTACCTATTGAGTTAGGTCTACCCATGTTAAGATAAACTTGATTAATTAGGGATAATTAATATAAAATTATGAGGGTGATTAATTAGGTGTAATTAATTGACTAAGACACGAGGCTGGACTCAGTTGTAGCGTAAAACTGCCCGGACCCAACCGGCTTAACCAGTTGCTACAATTGTTAGTCCAATGTGAGAGGTCTTAGGCACAAACTAAATACGTAATTAATGTAAAGACACGAGGTTAGACTCTGTTATGACATAAGGCTGCCCGGACCCAACCGGCTTAACCAGCGGTCATAAAAGACAGTCTAATGTGAGAGGTCTTTACAAAGGTTACGTTCTTAATTAATTAATTAAGAAACACTTAACCACATTAGCATGTAGAGGGACATGAGGGGTTAAGTGGGTGCCTTGGGTGGCATGAGAAAACCTAGTGGTTGCCTTGGGTGGCAATAGAAAATACGATTAGAATACTTAACCGAAATGAAACACGTAATTAAAACATGATTAAAGGGTTAAGTGGGATATACTAGAAAAAGGGACAAGCTTAGGTGGGTAGCTTGTGGAGGCCCATTTCAACCAGTAACCCATACGTATCTTTGTGGGCTCGACCCATGTCGAGGACGGGACACGCATACTGGGCTTGACTGTAAGAGGAAAACGGGTTAGCGGTGGCAACGCAAGTCCAACGGGCTTCATATGCGTGAGTGGGCCCGGGCCGGTAGGTAAGCCGTTGTTGCATCGTGTAGATATAAGCCGTGCACCGATAGTTTTATCAGGTTGCCACGTTGGGGAACGGTACACCCCATGGTGGGGCCAGCACGGGTATCTACGTTAGGGAGCCGATCGAATGGGGAGTAGTGTGTACACCTAGTGGATTGTAGGGCCCCGTGGCGCCTACTTGGTCACCTAGGGGTACGCAAGTACTATTTAGTAAATTTTATAAGTCATTTGGGTGGGATCAACCTTTAAGTTAGGAACGACTGGTGTGGTGCAGTTTAGTAATTTATCTTAGGAAGGGTAGATGCGTCTTTATCCTTTATCTTCGTTTAGTTGACTGCTTAGGGTAGCCATTCATCCCTATATGTTACCGTATATCAGTTTATGTCTTCTCTGGTTACTTTAACGATTGTATTGTTAAAGTTATAGGACTCGCTCAGACTTATGTCTGACCCCGTTGTTTTTATCTTTTTCCCAACCCTCAGGTCCTGTGGTGGATCCTAGCAGTAGTGGAGCTTGATCGGATTGCTGTTCCAGTCTTGAGGAGCTTGGATAGAAGTAAAGCTCCAGTTATCCAGTTATCTTTTCTTTTGTTTTGGCTATTGTATGAGAGTGGGATTATGTACTCCGTTATTTTGATGGATATTGTACTTGACCTTTATTGTGGTTTTATAATGTAACCAGACATGTTTTACTTCCGCTGTTATGAGATGATGTTTTAAAATTTCAAGTACTATTTATATCTGTCTTGTTGTAATTTTTCTGTTCTATATTCACTAAAATACTCCACCGATGCTATGGCATTCCCTTAGTGAGTGATCATAGCGGGAGTGGGGTGTTACACGTGGTATCAGAGCTTAAGGTTACCAGAACAGATAAAATTTTTGAGAAAAACTATTTTCTAAGAGTATTTTCGAAGAAAGTATTTTCAAAAGCATGTCTTCTAAGAGAAAAAGTTTTTGAAAAAGAAAAGCATAATCCCCAATAGCCATATCTTTATCTTTCGGAATCTCCTTTTTGAATCTTTCCTCTTTCGTTTCAGCATGGCTGAAGATCTTAACATCCCGGAGGGTTTAGTTATACCACTATGGTATAGGAGGTTGCAAGAGGCTAGGGCCGCGGCTGCGGGTCCAGCCAATGCTACTACACCAGAGGCAACCGCTCCTCCTCCTCAGCCTAGAGTGGATAATTTTGCTAAGGTTTGCAAGGAGTTCAAGGCTATAGGAGGAAAACCTTTTCTAGGTTCAGAGACTTTCGTAGAGGCTAGAGATTGGCTTAAGGAAGTGGAAGAGTTGCTAGATATCTTTGAAGTGGAAGAGGGAAAGAAAGTCAAGTTGGCGGCTTGGTTAATGAAGGGAGAGGCCTCGTTCTGGTGGGAGGTCACTAATGGAGAACGCCCGGTTGACTCTTGGGCAGATTTTAAGCAAAGGTTTGGGGCTAAGTTTCTCTCAAGGGCGGAAGAGAATCTGTTTATGGAGAAGTTCTTGAATTTGAAGCAAGGGAATCTCACGGTGAAAGAATATGTCAACAAATTCAATCAATTAGCAAGGTTTGGCATAGAGTTGGTGAATACACCGGAGAAGAAGGCTTTGAGGTTCGTTAGAGGCTTGAACGAACCATTACAAGGGATAGCTATGACTCACATTCCTATGGGGGCCACTTTTGAGAAACTTGTCTACATGGCACTTATGCATGAGGATGATAAGAATTCTAAGGCACCAGAGAAAAAGGGGGATCAGAAGAAACCGCAACAACAACAAGGCAAGGGCGGAAAAGGCAATGGTGACAAAAAGAAGACGAAGAAGAAGTGCTTCAATTGTGGAACACCAGGACACCTCAGTAAGGATTGTCGCAAAAAGAAGAAGACCGGTTGCTTTCATTGTGGTGAAGCAGGGCATCTTGTGAAAAACTGCCCAAAGAAGGGGCAGAAGACGGGGTCTACCTCAGGAGGTCAGGTGCAAGCTCTTATAGCACCACCTCAGTCAGGGGGGCAAGTTCAGGTTCTCTCAGTTCCACCGATTCAGCAGAGAGGTAGAACTATTTCTGTTGAAAGTCTGGTTTTTCTGTTTGATCATCCAGTTCGTACTTTGTTTGACTCTGGCGCATCGCATTCTTTTATCTCATCATCATTAGTTGAGTCACTGCACTTAGACACCAGTCTAGTTGATGATCCCTTGGTTGTCTCAAACCCAATTGGGGGCTCTATATATCTGTCTATGATATGTTTGGGTTTGAAGATTTCTATACTTAGCGTTGAGTTTAGAGGTGATGCTTTTGTATTGGGCTTCACGGGCTATGGGTTGATTTTGGGCATGGACTGGTTATCCAGTAATGGTGCCGTTCTTGATTGTGAAAGGAGAGTTGTCAGGCTTATGACCCGCTTGGGTAATACTCTCGAGATCTCTTGTAATCCCATGGAATCTGTTTTGCTAAGTTATCTTGAATCGCTCGATGCTTCGGTCGAGAGTTTGCGTTCTGTCAGAGTAGTCCGGGAATATCCGGATGTGTTTGAAGAAGTAAAGGGTTTGCCTCCGAAGCGGGAGATAGATTTCCGAATTTATTTGGTGGATAATGCCAAACCAGTGTCTTTGCCAGTACGCCACATGGCTCCTCGTGAGAGAAGAGAACTTCATAAGCAAGTAGGGGAGTTGCTTGAGAAGGGGTTCATAAGGCGAAGTATATCGGAGTGGGGAGCTCCAGTAGTGTTTGCCACGAAGGCGGATGGGTCCCTCAGACTTTGTGTGGATTATAGAGAACTTAATAAGCTCACGAAGAAGAATAGACACCCATTACCAAGAATAGATGATCTCTTTGATCAGTTGGTTGGCGCCTCAGTGTTTTCACAAATGGATTTAGCTACAGGGTTTCATCAGTTAAGAGTGGCGGAGGACAGTATAGAGAAGACTGCTTTCCGGACTCCGGATGGTTTTTATGAGTGGCTAGTGATGCCATTTGGGTTGACAAACGCCCCTGCATACTTTGTTGATCTCATGAGCAGAGTGTTCAGAGAGTATCTGAATAAGTTTGTAGTAGTCTTTGTGGATGACATCTTGGTCTTTTCCAAGAGTGAAGAAGAGCATGCCTTACATCTCAAGGAAGTATTGGAGACTCTTCGAGCGCATAGTCTTAAAGCTAAATTCTCTAAATGTCATTTTTGGAGAAGAGAAGTGCGATTCTTAGGGCATGTGGTCTCTAAGGAAGGGATAGTTGTGGATCCCGCAAAGATAGTATCTATCCAGGATTGGAAAGTTCCTAGAAATGCTACCGAAGTAAGAAGTTTCTTGGGGTTGGCAGGATATTATAGGAAGTTCATCAAAGACTTCGCGAAGATATCAGCCCCATTAACCCGCTTGACGAAAAAGAATCTGGTTTTCTCATGGGATGTAGATTGTGATGATGCTTTCCGACGGTTAAAGAGAGCTTTGACCACTGCTCCAGTTTTAGTGCTTCCAGATGGGAGTAAGCCGTTTGTTGTTTATACCGATGCTTGTGGGACAGGATTAGGCGCAGTCTTGATGCAGGAGGGAAGGGTAATAGCCTATGGAGGAAGACAATTGAGAGTGCATGAGAAGAATTACCCTACCCATGATCTAGAGTTGGCCGCGATTGTTTTCGCACTTAAGTCTTGGCGCCATTATCTTCTTGGGGAGAGATTCGAGTTGTTCACCGACCATAAATCATTGAAGTACTTATTCTCTCAGAAAGATTTAAACTTAAGACAGCAAAGGTGGATGGAGTTCTTAGCATCCTATGATTTCGAGATAGCATATACCCCTGGCAAGGGTAATGTGGTGGCGGACGCCTTGAGTAGGAAAAGGCTATCTTTGAGTCCATTGTTCGTGGAACGGCGAAGCTTGGAGTTTCTTTCTTTGTTCGACTTCAGACCTTCTGTTGATTTTGTACCTGGTTTGTTGGCATCCTTGGAGGTTAGACCTACTCTTTTGAGACGGATTGGCGAGGCTCAGCGAGACGACCCACAGTTGGTTGAGTTGGTAGAGAAGCTTATGAGGGGGGAGTCGTCCAGCCATTTGGGTAGATACACCATAGATGATAAGGGATGGTTGCATAGAGACGGTAGGCTTTGTATACCGCAAGATGAGGGTTTGAAGAAGGCTATTTTGGAAGATGCACATCGTTCAAGAATGACTATTCATCCAGGTGGAGACAAAATGTACCAAGACATGAAGAGGGTTTTCTTCTGGGCCGGTATGAAGAAAGATGTGGCCGAGTATGTGGCTAGATGCTTAGTATGCCAACAAGTTAAAGCGGAGCAAAGGAAACCCGGTGGGTTGCTGCACCCATTGGAAGTTCCGCAATGGAAGTGGGATAGTGTCTCGATGGATTTCATCGATGGGTTACCGAGATCGAGGAAGGGCAATACGGGAATTTGGGTTGTGGTAGACAGACTTACCAAGAGTGCCCATTTTATACCCGTGAAGAGTAAGAGGACCGCTCCATGGCTTGCTTCGGTCTATGTTAGAGAGATTGTTAGATTGCATGGCGTACCATCCAGCATTGTGAGTGATCGAGATCCTATCTTCACTAGTGAGTTTTGGAGAAGTTTGCAAGAGGCGGTAGGGACTCAGTTGTGTTTGAGCACCGCATATCATCCTCAGACGGACGGTCAGACCGAGAGGGTGAACCGTATCTTAGAAGATCTTTTGAGGCTTTGTATCTTGGATTTTGGAGGTACATGGGAAGAACATCTTCCTTTGGTGGAGTTCGCATATAATAACAACTTTCAGTCCAGTATTGGTATGGCTCCTTTTGAAGCTCTTTATGGAAGGCCTTGTCGATCTCCTACATGTTGGTGGGAATCTACGGATAAGATCTTGCTTGGGCCGGATATGGTTAGAGAGACTTCAGAGAAGATTGATTTAATTCGAAGAAGGATGAAAGCAACGCAAGATAGACAGAAATCATATGCGGATCGGAGAAGGACGGATCTTGAGTTTGAGGTTGGGGACATGGTTTTTGTCAAAGTATCTCCATTAAGAAATGTTGTTCGCTTTGGGTCCATTGGGAAGTTAGCACCGAGATTTGTTGGGCCATTTCCTATTAAGGAAAGGATTGGACAGATGGCATATAGGGTGGAGTTGCCCGACAGACTTAGTGGTGTTCATGATGTATTCCATGTATCACATCTGAGGAAGTGCTTACATGAGACCGCAGAGGTGGTAGAGCCAAGCTTGCTTAGAGATATAGAGGTAGAGCGTGATGCGACGATTCGACGAGCTCCTACTCGCATCCTTGGGTCAGAAACTAGGAAGTTGAGGAACAGAGAAGTCCAGCTAGTGAAAGTGCAATGGGGAGATGACGAAAGCAATGCTACTTGGGAGACGGAAGCGAAGATGCGTTCTTTGTATCCATTTCTTTTTGAGAGTATGTCTTTTAACTTCTCCTTTATTGCTTGTCTAGTACTTATCTTATCTTTAGTATATCCTCTCGCTAGTACCTATGACCTTTAGATAAGGTAAAACCTATGGTTGAAACATGTGTTTGAAACATGTTATGGTTGATGGATGCATATGGATGCAATTGGTTGCTAGTGGTTGCTCGTGGATGCATATACACACACATTAGGCACTAGATCGGCTCAGACACTTCATGTTGCATATTGCATAAATGGATGTGGTAGTTAGATTGATGGATGTATCATGGATGTGTTATCATATGGATGATGCATTTTTGTGTATGGTTGTGCACGCATGTAGAAATTTGTATGTGTCAATAGGGTTTCGCATACATACTGGATGCATGGCACTATCATGGTTTGCATTAAGGAGTTCGACTGAATCAGTAGACCGCCTGATTTTACATTAGTATACGGACATACACACACACTTTCTGCATATGTTCATACATCATTAGAAGTTTCTAAGGATAATGGTTGCTTGTGGTTGATGGTTTAGTAGATGGTTGTTTGGTTGGTAGGATACGTTCTTCTTAACTTAGAGATTTCGAGGGCGAAATCCTTTAAGTAGGGGAGAATGTAACACCCCGAATTTCAATTAACACTAATAGTTAGTAATTAAAGTATAATTAATCTCAGATGGAAGAACCAGGGGAAACGGGCTGCGTCATTGCGTTCGTCTCGGAAAAATACGCGAAATAGAGTCCGAGTTTTCGAGAATCGGAGTCCGTATGGCCCGGTTATGGCCCAAAGAAGTTTTTAGTAAAATTTAAATTTAAAAACAGAGTTGAAATCCAGTTGGAGCCAAAAGAGGAAAGGGGAGGGAAAATTCCCGCCTAGCCCCATGTCGACAGGCATGTCGACAGGGGTGTCGACAGGGGTGTCGACAGCCCTGTCGACAGGGGTGTCGACACAGGGTGTCGGCCCTGCTGGTCTGGGTGCACCAGGTTTGTTCTTGGCTGAGTCTTGGGCTATGTTCTAGAGGGTTCCTAAATCTAAGGGTCCTAATCTAATCTAGGGTTAATCTAAGGGCCTAAAACACTTTCTAATCCTATAAATAAGACCCCAACCCTACCCTAATTCATTCATAATTAAACCTTGTAATTAAACTATGGCAAAATGCAACTTGATCATGGCCTCCACAAATCAATGAAGAGGGTTGCATGCTAATCACTCTCTAATCAACCTCTAATCTCTTCTTAGCATCTTAATCTTCTTTATTTGGTGTGCAAAGTTGCTAGTTGTGAGTTTCTATCACTTTGATGATCTTTTGGTAAACTAATTAGATGAGATGTGATGAGATTTATGGTTTTGTATGTGGGTTAATGAGCTTTGAATCATATGATATGATGTTAGCATTAATCTTATGTTTATGCATGTTGAGTATGTAAGTTTATGCAAGTTTAATATGATGTATGTTATGTTTGCATGATGCTAAATATGCAAGTTGTGGGCTATGTAATCATATGCATGTTATGCAAGTTCATGGTAATATGCTATGCAAGTTACATGTATGTAAATATGCAAGTTACATGTTTGTTAATATGCAAGTTACATGTTTGTTAATATGCAAGTTACATGTATGTAAATATGCAAGTCACATGTTTGTTAATATGCAAGTTACATGTTTGTTAATGTGCAAGTTACATGTATGTAAATATGCAAGTTATGTGGTTGTTAATATGCAAGTTCATGATGACACATTATGCAAGTCTATGAGTTAATATGCAAGTTTGTTATGCAAGTGAATATGTAAGTTATGTGACATATTATATGCAAGTTATGTGACATGTTATGCAAGTGCATATGCAAGTTATGTGGTTGTTAATATGCAAGATGGCACCTTTGAAACATGTTCATTCATATGCAAGTTGACACCTTTTTTATGTGTTATGTCATGAGAACGAAATTACGTGGGAACGATGGGGGTAATTAAATGCATAGGTTAATAAGATTGTGTGAAATTAATATAATTATGCATAATATAAAATAAATAAACATAGTATGGGAATTTGCCTATTTAGTTAGGTGTACCCATACTATGTGTTGGGAATTTACCTATTGAGTTAGGTCTACCCCATGGGAATTTACCTATTGAGTTAGGTCTACCCATGTTAAGATAAACTTGATTAATTAGGGATAATTAATATAAAATTATGAGGGTGATTAATTAGGTGTAATTAATTGACTAAGACACGAGGCTGGACTCAGTTGTAGCGTAAAACTGCTCGGACCCAACCGGCTTAACCAGTTGCTACAATTGTTAGTCCAATGTGAGAGGTCTTAGGCACAAACTAAATACGTAATTAATGTAAAGACACGAGGTTAGACTCTGTTATGACATAAGGCTGCCCGGACCCAACCGGCTTAACCAGCGGTCATAAAAGACAGTCTAATGTGAGAGGTCTTTACAAAGGTTACGTTCTTAATTAATTAATTAAGAAACACTTAACCACATTAGCATGTAGAGGGACATGAGGGGTTAAGTGGGTGCCTTGGGTGGCATGAGAAAACCTAGTGGTTGCCTTGGGTGGCAATAGAAAATACGATTAGAATACTTAACCGAAATGAAACACGTAATTAAAACATGATTAAAGGGTTAAGTGGGATATACTAGAAAAAGGGACAAGCTTAGGTGGGTAGCTTGTGGAGGCCCATTTCAACCAGTAACCCATACGTATCTTTGTGGGCTCGACCCATGTCGAGGACGGGACACGCATACTGGGCTTGACTGTAAGAGGCAAACGGGTTAGCGGTGGCAACGCAAGTCCAACGGGCTTCATATGCGTGAGTGGGCCCGGGCTGGTAGGTAAGCCGTTGTTGCATCGTGTAGATATAAGCCGTGCACCGATAGTTTTATCAGGTTGCCACGTTGGGGAACGGTACACCCCATGGTGGGGCCAGCACGGGTATCTACGTTAGGGAGCCGATCGAATGGGGAGTAGTGTGTACACCTAGTGGATTGTAGGGCCCCGTGGCGCCTACTTGGTCACCTAGGGGTACGCAAGTACTATTTAGTAAATTTTATAAGTCATTTGGGTGGGATCAACCTTTAAGTTAGGAACGACTGGTGTGGTGCAGTTTAGTAATTTATCTTAGGAAGGGTAGATGCGTCTTTATCCTTTATCTTCGTTTAGTTGACTGCTTAGGGTAGCCATTCATCCCTATATGTTACCGTATATCAGTTTATGTCTTCTCTGGTTACTTTAACGATTGTATTGTTAAAGTTATAGGACTCGCTCAGACTTATGTCTGACCCCGTTGTTTTTATCTTTTTCCCAACCCTCAGGTCCTGTGGTGGATCCTAGCAGTAGTGGAGCTTGATCGGATTGCTGTTCCAGTCTTGAGGAGCTTGGATAGAAGTAAAGCTCCAGTTATCCAGTTATCTTTTCTTTTGTTTTGGCTATTGTATGAGAGTGGGATTATGTACTCCGTTATTTTGATGGATATTGTACTTGACCTTTATTGTGGTTTTATAATGTAACCAGACATGTTTTACTTCCGCTGTTATGAGATGATGTTTTAAAATTTCAAGTACTATTTATATCTGTCTTGTTGTAATTTTTCTGTTCTATATTCACTAAAATACTCCACCGATGCTATGGCATTCCCTTAGTGAGTGATCATAGCCGGAGTGGGGTGTTACAACATATAAGAACATCTCCATCGGTAAGTGATTTTTGGGTGGGAGGCGGACAAATTAAAGCGTATAACGAGCCGCTATTTTTTTTAAGGAATAAAAAAAAAAGAAATCAAACAGGTTTTTGAAACGTTTAGTTCTAAATAAGGGTTTAGAAACCCGTTTAGCAAATTTGTTACTTTTTAAGAAAAAACGTGGAAGGAAAGTAATAATACGGGATTTTGAAAAACGTTTAACGATAAACGGTTTTCAAAATCCCGTTTACAAATTCACGTAGAAAAAAAAGGATAAATTCTCGTTTTTTCCTCTTCTTCGTGCTCGAACCAACACGGTTATAGCGTTAGATTCATCTCATTTTGGTCCATATCAACATGGCTAGAGATGTTCTAATCCACGAACTAATTTTGTCTAACTAATTTGATAGACAAAATAGAATATATATGTCGAGCCCAGAAAACAGAGCCATACTACTGAATCGCTGCCACAAATACACGACCATCCATACCGTTTTTTCATAAAAACAAAACGAGCTATAATGAAGAAAAAAACTGTTTCTCTCAACTTTCTTTATAAAACATGCCTCTATTTTCAAGAAGTATATACGTCAAATTGATAATAAGAGCAAGAATAACAAGAAGAAGAAATTTATTTCTCAGATCTGAAAATGAAAATGTACAGTCGATGTTTTAAGTAGTACAGCCAATTACAGTTGGCACACAGAAATTACAAAAATAACCTTGTACAAAATAGAAAATGAACTACAACTATATGGACCTCACTGTAATTTATCTCAACACCCCCCCCCCCTCAAGCTAGATCTAGTGGCTTCGACACTAGGCCAAGCTTGACAGAAAAAGATTTGTGAGCCTCAGAACATAAAGGTTTTGTGAAGATATCAGCAAGCTGCATAAAAGTTCTCACATGCAAAATATTTATGAATCCTTCTTTAACAAAATCCCGAACAAAATGGCAATCCATTCTCAAGTGCTTAGTACGTTCATGAAAAACTGGATTTTCTGCTATGTGTTTAGCAGCCATATTATCACAAAACAATTCAATTGGTTTTGGCACCTTAACCTGCAAATCAGCCAGAAGACCTTTTATCCAAATCAATTCACTTGTAGAATAGCTCATACTCCTATATTCAGCTTCACAAGTACTTTTCGAAGTTGTTTTCTGCTTTTTAGTCTTCCAAGAAATTAATGAATCTCCCAAAAACATAGCATAACCAGATAAAGATTTTGCTGAAAAAGAACATGATCCCCAATCTGCATCACAATATCCTCTCAAAATCAAGTTATTTTCAGATTGTGCAGGATAAAACAGACCAAGATTAATTGTTCCTTTCAAGTATTTCAAAACATGAATAGCAGCATTGAAATGAGACTTAGCTGGAGCTTGCAAGAACTGACTTAATTGTTGAATAGCATAGGATATATCTGGTCTTGTCATGTTTAAATACAACATTTTTCCAATCATTCTTCTATACACTTCAGGATCAGGTAGAAAATCTTCATCTTGAGTACTCAACTTCAAATGTTTTTGAAAAGGAAAAGACACCTCTTTGCAGTCCAGTAAATTAGCTTCTTCTAACAAATCAAAAATATATTTTCTTTGGCTTAAAAGTACACCAGCCTTTGTTCTTAAAACTTCAATGGCTAAGAAGTATTTCAGTTTTCCTAGGTCTTTAATGGTAAAAATAGAATGAAGTTTTCTTTTTAAATCATCAATTTCATCCAAACAGTTTCCAGTTATCAATAGATCATCAACATACACTACCACTGCAATGAAACCAACATTTCCAGTATTTTTTATAAAAAGTGAATAATCTTGCTTAGATTGAATATAACCTAGATCCAACAAAAACTTACATAACTCAATATTCCATTGCCTCGCAGCTTGTCTCAATCCATATAAAGATCTCTTGAGCTTACACACTTGCCCAGGTTTTGCCTTTTTATAGCCTAGTGGTGGATGCATGTAAATCTCTTCTTCAACATAACCATGCAAAAATGCATTATTAACATCCATTTGTTGTAAAACCCAGCCTTTTGCAGCAGCTATAGCAATTAAAATTCTAACTGTTGTAAACTTTGCAACTGGACTGAATGTATGCTTAAAATCCTTCTCTTTTATTTGTTTATCTCCCCTAGCAACAACTCTGGCCTTGCACCTTTCAAGACTACCATCAGGTCTTAGCTTTGCCTTATACACCCACTTACTTCCAATTGCCTTTTTACCATAAGGTAACTCTGTTAAAACCCATGTATCATTCTTCTCGAGAGCCTCCAATTCTTCATCCATAGCCTTCAACCATTCCTTCTTATCGTTTGCTTGCTCATAAGAATTTGGTTCATACACAGTGAACACATTTGCTAGACTAGCTAAAAATTCAGAGTCTAGAAAAGATAATTCTGGATCAGAAAAAATATTATAAGCAAATGACAAATGTGTAGATAGAATGTATTTTTTAGAAAGAATAAAATCCTCAAATTTCTTTGGAATTTGAATTGATCTTGATGATCTTCTAAGAGAAATTTCAGACTGAGTATTTGAAGTATTTTGAGGTGGAATAAAAGAAGATGATGAAGGAGGTAAATCAGATGAAACATTTGTATCATTAGTAGCTGGAATAAAAGAAGAATTTTGTGGAGAATTTTCAGATGTCGAATTAGAATTTTGGTGAGCATCAAAAGAAGGAATATCAAAAGAAATTGAGGTCTGTGTTTGTGGAGGTAAATTATTTGAAGAATGAATAGGGTTAACCAGTGGAAAAGAGGTAGAAAAATTATTTTCTACATCAAATGAATATGGAAAAATATGCTATTTAAATTCCACATCTCTACTCAGAATAACCTTTTGATCCTTTAAATCATACAACTTGTATCCTTTTGAAGCATATGGATAACCAATAAAGATACACCTCTTCGATCTTTGCTCCATTTTATCAGAAGTTTTTATAAGAGGATAACAAAGGCAGCCAAAAACTTTCAAAAATGAATAATCAGGATATTTTTTCATCAAGACTTCATGAGGTGTTTTCCAAGACAAAACAGATGATGGCATTATATTTATAAGATATGTTGCAGTGAGAAGAGCATCACCCCAAAATCTCTTAGGTAGATTTGTAACACCCCACCTCCGTTAAGGTCACTCACAAAGGGAATGCCTTAACTTTGGTGGAGCATTTTAGTAAACAGAACAGAAACTTACAAGACAGATAAAACAGTACTTGAAAAATTTTAACTTTATTACAGCGGAAACATAAATTAATATGGTTACATCCTCTCAAATTTCAGAATTCAAGTACAAAATATCAGTCTTGTACAAAAGCCTTCAAAATGCATAGTTTAAAATCATAATCCCCAAGGAACGGAAGCTATACAGAGCCAAGCCATACTTTAAGCACTTCAAGCAAAGAGAAATCCGGATCAAGCTAAAGTATTTCCCTCCTTGGATAACCTGGGGGGGAACGGAAGAAAGGAGGCGAAAACAACAAGGGTCAGACAAAAAGTCTGGCAAGTCCAGTGACTTTCAGCATATGAACAGATAATAATAATATGATATGAACATAAAACTGGATGTGAGATAACTATAACAGGTGTAGCAGATATAACAGAAAAACAGAATGATATAAACTATTGTTTTACACTTCTCTGCACTAATACTAGTATAACAGAATTAGGTGTCACCCTAATGTCTAAATTGAAGCAGGAACGGGTACAGAATACTTTAACAGAAACAGAATGCTAATAATGGGCCTTTACTACCCGATCAGAAACAGACAGAAGAAGAAACAGATTTATCCCTATGGAAACAGAATGTGGAATTAGGTGTACACTAGTAATGGGCCTTTACCACCTGAACAGACGGTACCACACAGAAATATACAGGTGTTACCACCCAACAGAAACAGACGGTACCAACAAAAACAGACAGAACTAAGCGTACCCTAAAACCCTACCCCAAGCGATCGGCTCCCTAATACATAAATATCCTGTGTCGGCCCCACAGTAGGGTGTATCATTCCCTAAAGTGACAACCAATTGGCACAGACCTATTTACAGATGTCACGGCGTCTTACATCCTCAGAGGCAGACCGGGATCCATGCACGCACATGACCCGGTTGGAACGCACCATCAACACCCCTCGCCATTATCAGAATGAACCACTTATAATTAGTTCAGTAAGCGTGCCCGGACCCTACCTACTGTTGGGTCAAAGTTTTGATACCAGAAAGGGTTACTGACTAATATGGGTCCCAAACAACAGATGACACAAGTAATTCCCCTCCTAACCTTGTGTCCCCAAACTAACAGATTTCAGATTTATTTGTTTACAAGTTCAGACATACAGAATTCAGATTTACTAGTTCACAAATTGAGTTAACAAGTTTTCAGACTAACGGATCAGATGTACAGATTTTTCAGATTTGTCTAACTTTGTATTGGGCCTACAGATTCATGGACGGGTTTTACTACATCTATTAATCCCTTTGGTTAATCCCTATTTTCCCCCAATACGTTTTAGACGTCATTCTTATCTTAGATTTGCATTAATTAATTATTAATGCACAGACCTCTCACATTAGGTCGGTAGCTTGTGGCCGCTGGATATGCCGGGCGGTTCCTGGCAGACTTCTGCCACAAGCCAGACCTAACCTCGTGTCTTACGCATGTTATGACTAACTTCTCACATTAGAACCCATTGTTTGCGGCCACTGGATGTGCCGGGCGGTTCCGGGCAGATTTACGTCGCAAACTCATTCTAACCTCGAGTTAGCCATATTCATCTTTGCGGCCAATTAATTAATTATTTACCGTTTATGCGCACACCCAATATATATGCCAATTCAGATTATATCAATAACAGAATGATCACATCAACTCAACTTATATAGCAGATAACAGATTTTAGCAGATTGGGTGACTTAACAGATTTAACCGATTTAGTACTTAGCAGATTTTGGCATATAACAGATTAGGCATCTCAACAGACAAATTTAACAGATTTGGCATTTCAATCTAATTAGTAGTCTAGGCAACATAACAAAACTAGCAGTTTAGGCAACTTAGCAAATTAGCAGATTTAGCAAACCTAATAATTCTAAAGGTTCTATTTACATGCCTTACCTAGTCATAAATTAGGCCTAAATTCATATGCCTACATAATTTTTTCATGATTCACAACATATATTCCATGTTTGCTTAAGCGCAGAATATGGACATAATTTGCCATATAACATATGTTCTAATATAGATTATACCAAATATAACCATTAATTTCAATGCATGTCATATATCCAAAAATCCCTATTTAGGTGTAATTAGAATAATAGATATCCTAATTATTGTAAATCTTAAGTTTCCATATCTTCCTTCTTTTCATGTCATGAATTATTATGCAAACTATCCCCAATAATATAAATCTTTAAACCATATCTTCTAAAAATCAGATCTTGCCTTTTTATATGCATTTTGTCCAAAGTCTCAAATCATATGTAATCTTTACAGTGGTTCCTCTTCTTCTTTTATCACAAAATATGCATAGGTCTAAAACTAGTTTATAACATATGCTATTTTTTTTTCTAATTAATTACAGGTCAAAATTACAACATAACTATGCATACAACATGCATAAATTATATGTTCATAGTCAAATTTATGCATCCAATCCCAAGTCATATGTCCAATATATTTTATGCCTCAGACCTAAAGTCATACATTCAATTTGGTTTTGTCAAATTTCTCATCATTCATCCCAAAACTTGCGTTCATACGTTCATCTCATATGAGATTAGGCACAGGCTCGTGGTAGCCTGGCTATAGAAACAGAAAAGAAGAAAGGAATATAGAACAGTCACAGAAAACAGATCTAACAGAAGAGAATACGACCTCAAACTCAGATTTAAATGCATATCAAAATTATAATTAACGTTTATAGCGGAGAATAACTGTACTTGCCTTGATTGGATTAAAGAAAGAACTTTTAACTTGTTGTAGAATCTTTTGCAGAACTTTAACCTCTAGTTTGAATTGAGTTGCTTAGGCTGATGTTGATTATCTTCTAGTTTTAATTCCAGCAGAGCAGAGACGCCATTTTTATTTTTTTATTAGAAGAAGAGAGCAATGGAGGCTAGAGAATTGTGCAAGAAACCTAGGTAGAGTCTAGGGTCCTTTTTATAGAGGTTAGGAACTGATTAGGACCATTGATGTTGCTTGGATTGATCGTAGCCATTCATTCGAAAGAGAGACCAGTTAGAGCCTGCCACCTAGCCCTAATGACAAAGCAGACCACAGAAAATCGACTAACAGAGAATAGGCCAGTGTGAAGACCCGCAACTTCCCCGTAAAGGAAAGCGTCGGATAGTTCGAGAACAAACCACAACATAACACATACAGAAGAACGTTTCATTGTATATTACAACAATGCATCAGATTATAAGAATATACAATGAAACGTTCTTCTGTATGTGTTATGTTGTGGTTTGTTCTCGAACTATCCGACGCTTTCCTTTACGGGGAAGTTGCGGGTCTTCACAGTTGGTATCAGAGCGGTTTTAAGGGGGGGGGGGGTTTGCAGCGCCTCAGGCGCGGTGGCGCGACGGTGAACGAGGCGGCGGCTTCGTTCCCCTTTTTTTTTTTTTTTTTTTTTTTATTCTGAGAAATGAAATCGAAAATGAGAAAGGGGGGGGGGGGGCCAGAAGTTAAAGAGGGAAGAAAGTTTTTTTTTTATTTTATTTTTTTTTATTTTATTATTTTATTTTCAATTTAGGTTGACTTTTACATACAAACTCGAAATCGAACCCACCGCCTGTCGTCCATAGCGTTTAACCCCCATTCTGAACACAATGGGATATGTATCGTAAGCTGATTTGATCGTTCCAATTAGTTTCCGTTGAATTTACATTTAAATCACTATATTGAATTTTAAATGTACATTTCAAATTACCGGGGTCACATACGAACTTTAAAAATTCTCGAAAAATATTTCCTAGCTTCGTATTGACAATACGGTCTTAACAAAACTAGTTTCGTCGAATTCTGAGACCGTTAGAAAAATGGCCAATTTCCAGTCGATTAAAATCAACTGAAACTGGTCAAACGCGTTTTCCTTTGCCACGCTCACATACTGATTCAGAAAATTATGAAATTTGGAATCTAGCAATAACTTTACATCACGGACCCAACAAAAGTGGTTTCGTCGAAATCCGAGGTCGTTTGCAAAATTGCTATTTTTAAGGGCCTTATATATATAAAAATATATATAAATTCCACAGCGACTATTTCTAATTTTAAACTGGACATATCTTATCATTCCTAAGATGAAATCTCAATTTGTTAACTTCGTTACAAAGATATAGTTATACAGATTCAAATATTTCTTGTTTCGTTCAATTCTGACTTATATTGAATTCTGTATATTCATTTGAAATTAGAAATCGAATTTTCGAACTACCGCGCCATTTTCAATTCCTTTTATAATTATATATAATTATTATATATTCTAACGACGACGTATATAATATATACGTTCTAATTATATTCAAAATAAATTTTCGTCGATAATATTTAAAATAATTCATTTTAAATAATCAAAATTCGCAAAAATTGCCAAAATAAAAATTTTAAATTGGCCCAGATTTTACGGGTTGTTACAATCTCCCCCACTTAAAACTTTTCGTCCCCGAAAAGGAACAAAGTCGAAAGTGGTTTGATTAATTAACTCCACGTTCGATCTGGCTTTCATTTCAATTCATGTCGAAATCGTTTTCAATTCAATTCATTTCGAAATCGTTTTCAATTCAATTCATTTCGAAATCGTTTTTAAAATCGATATAAATATCGTTCACGTCAAAATGGCGTCAATCTAATCAACACGGCTTCATATATTCCTTTATTTTCAAATATTCTATTTCAAATATTTCTTTTTCAAATATTTCTTTTTCAAAACTGGAATGAGGCCCAATCAATTACCATATAAAATTAATTATATGGATTTTCATACAACACATGTATATAATAGCATTGAAAATAATCAACCATCAACCAAAGTGCACTACACTGTATAAGCATCAAATATAGATATTCAACGCTTATAACAGCCTGTCAATCAATCGATCGACATATTTAATCAATCAGGATGAGTGAACTTCAAATTTCATCCTAACACCCGTGTGGGGTTTCAAACAATCAAACAACTATTTTATTCGTGCAGTTAGGCGATGTGTAAAATTTATCGACCCAATCAACGTCATTCAAATAGGTGTACATAAACAAACCGTCTGGTTTGTAAATGAATATTTATTTATTCACATTCACGTTAAAAATTATATTTTTAACGACAAAACATTTTATTCCAACATATGAATTTCTATTCAGTTCATTCTTTAAATAAAATGCTATTTTTATTTTTTTCTAACTTATTTTAGAAAATTTCGGCGGTATAACGGCACGATACTAGAAACGGGACAAGGCCTAGCCTTATCCCCGGTCTAGTGAAGGCCCACGCCATTCACTCATCAATCAAATCAATTTCATTTTGTAAACCACAAAATTTGGAGTAAGGGTCTAACCTAGCCTTACTCCTACGCCTTATAACGGCGCACGTCTAATCCTAACCAATTTATCGATTCGATTTTTCACACCACAAACCACATTCAAACCAATATCTCAATCAATCACCAAACAATCAAACAAACAAGTCCATGGTCTGTGGACGATTGTGTCGGGTGCTACTAAGCACCGTCTGCATCCTAGTATATATATAACTAGAAAAATTAAATTGAAAGGTGAGAAATTCTCACATATAGCTATCCTAGCTTCACGGCACTTCTAATGCAGGAAATCTTCGCCAATTCGTCTTTTGTCGCTTTAGTTGTCCGCTTTCACTACATATGTAAAAATCTCATTTTTACTTCGCTACTCAATATATAAAAATCGAATTTTTAGTTCGCTATTCAATATATAAAAATCATATTTTTACTTCGAAGTTCATATATTAAAAATCGAATTTTGACTTCGCTATTCAATATATAAAAATCGAATTTTTATTTCAAAGTTCAACATATAAAAATCGAATTTTTATTTCAAAGTTCAATAAGAATATACAATGAAACGTTCTTCTGTATGTGTTATGTTGTGGTTTGTTCTCGAACTATCCGACGCTTTCCTTTACGGGGAAGTTGCGGGTCTTCACAGTTGGTATCAGAGCGGTTTTAAGGGGGGGGGGGGGGTTTGCAGCGCCTCAGGCGCGGTGGCGCGACGGTGAACGAGGCGGCGGCTTCGTTCCCCTTTTTTTTTTTTTTTTTTTTATTCTGAGAAATGAAATCGAAAATGAGAAAGAGGGGGGGGGGGGGGGCCAGAAGTTAAAGAGGGAAGAAAGTTTTTTTTTTATTTTATTTTTTTTTATTTTATTATTTTATTTTCAATTTAGGTTGACTTTTACATACAAACTCGAAATCGAACCCACCGCCTGTCGTCCATAGCGTTTAACCCCCATTCTGAACACAATGGGATATGTATCGTAAGCTGATTTGATCGTTCCAATTAGTTTCCGTTGAATTTACATTTAAATCACTATATTGAATTTTAAATGTACATTTCAAATTACCGGGGTCACATACGAACTTTAAAAATTCTCGAAAAATATTTCCTAGCTTCGTATTGACAATACGGTCTTAACAAAACTAGTTTCGTCGAATTCTGAGACCGTTAGAAAAATGGCCAATTTCCAGTCGATTAAAATCAACTGAAACTGGTCAAACGCGTTTTCCTTTGCCACGCTCACATACTGATTCAGAAAATTATGAAATTTGGAATCTAGCAATAACTTTACATCACGGACCCAACAAAAGTGGTTTCGTCGAAATCCGAGGTCGTTTGCAAAATTGCTATTTTTAAGGGCCTTATATATATAAAAATATATATAAATTCCACAGCGACTATTTCTAATTTTAAACTGGACATATCTTATCATTCCTAAGATGAAATCTCAATTTGTTAACTTCGTTACAAAGATATAGTTATACAGATTCAAATATTTCTTGTTTCGTTCAATTCTGACTTATATTGAATTCTGTATATTCATTTGAAATTAGAAATCGAATTTTCGAACTACCGCGCCATTTTCAATTCCTTTTATAATTATATATAATTATTATATATTCTAACGACGACGTATATAATATATACGTTCTAATTATATTCAAAATAAATTTTCGTCGATAATATTTAAAATAATTCATTTTAAATAATCAAAATTCGCAAAAATTGCCAAAATAAAAATTTTAAATTGGCCCAGATTTTACGGGTTGTTACAGCCAGCCGGGTTGGACTGGGTTCGACCTGTCTCTGGACCAGGTCGACAGCCCTGTCGACAACCCTGTCGACATCCCTGTCGACCTGGTTAGACCAGGTCGACAGCCCACTCGACCTGGTTGCATCTGGCGGGATTTTTCCCGCCCTGGCCAATTGGGCCCGGTTTTAATTTTGAACTGTTTTATTCTGAGCTGTTCGAATTTTAAACTTAATTCAGAAACTTCCAGAGGCTATATCTTCTTCATACGGACTCCGTTTTTCGAAAACTCGGACTCTATTTCGCGTATTTTTCCGAGACGAACGCAATGGCGTATCCCGTTTCCCTTAGTTCCTTGATTTCAAATTAATTATACTTTAATTTATGACTTTCACGGTTATAGAATATACGGGGTGTTACATTCTCCCCCACTTAAAAGGATTTCGTCCCCGAAATCTTCAAGTTAAGAAGAATGTGTCCTACCATCCAATCATCCATCTACTCAATCATCAACCACAGGCATCCATTGTCCTTATAGACTTCTAATGCTTTCATGTTTAAATGCACAGTGTGTGTTCATGTCCGTATCTAATGCAAAATCAGGCGGCCCACTGATTCAGTCGACCTCCTTAATGCAAATCATGTTAGTGCCATGAGTCCAATATGTATGCAAATTTTCCTACTTGAGACATATCATTTCTATATGAGTGCACAACTGCTCATTCATATGCAACATCCATATGCTGATTCGACCATTTTGCATCCATAAAAATTTAAAAATGCTCACACATCCATATGCAGTATGAGAGTGCTTTCGAGCCGATCTAGTGCCTAGTGTGTGTATATGCATCCACGAGCAACCACTAGCAACCACTTGCATCCACTTGCAACCATCAAACATAACATGTCTCAAACACATGTTTACACCCATTAGTTTCTACCTAAAGTTCAAATATTCGATCGATAGGATACCGTCGAATGATGGAAGCGAGTACAGATAGAACGAAAATTTGGTTCCCATTAGACATGGGTCCTAAGTATCGGCCCCAAAGACCGGAACAAACATCAAATTGATACCCCATGAAAACTTAGAATGTATGCGTCATACTTGACGCCTAACACAGATATCCCTCAAACCCCAGTCCCAAACAGATGATCCATAACCCTTATGGGTCTGAGTCTACAGCGGAATTCAGAAATAATACTAGTATTAAAGTGCAGAGTATCGATTACAAAATCAAAATACCAGAATCAGAAAAAGTCTTGACTTCATAATCAGATAAATAAATTAAACCTACTATAGAAAATTTCCTATTTCTATCCTAGCCACTAGCCTCAAGAGTGTTCGCCTGCCCTCCTTGTCCTCGTCTCTTCGGGCAGTCTCTAGTGAAGTGTCCCATCTCCCCACAGTTGAAGCAAGCGCCCTTCCTTTTTCTGCAATCCTTGTTCAGATGAGTTGAGCTCCCACAAGTAAAGCACTTTTCCCCTTCTTATCTTCAGACTTCTCATCCTTCTTTTGTGTTTCCTTTTTGGGCCCCGCTTTCTTATTCTGTGGTTCTTCCTTCTTTGTCTCTTTCGGGCCCTTGTCTTCCTCGTGCAGTAGTGCCATATCCACCAATTTCTCGTAAGTTGCTCCCATGGGTACATGGGTCATGGCTAGGCTGTGCAGTGGCTCATTCAATCCTTTAACAAAGCGGAGAGCCTTTTTATGCTGAGTGTTGACTAAATCCAATCCGAATCTTGCTAGTCGGTTGAACTGGTTGACGTATTCCTTGACCGTCATACTTCCTTGCTTAAGAGACAAGAACTTTTCCAATTGTAAACTTCGTTCAGCTTGCGAGAGGAATTTTGTCTCAAACCTTGTTCTGAAATCCATCCATGTCTCCACCGGCCTCTCGGCGTTAGTGACTTCCCACCAGTAGGAAGCTTCGTCTTTGAGCAGCCATACTGCCAACTGTACCTTCTGCCTATCGTCCACCTCGAAGATAACGAACAGATCCTCAGTTTCTTTGAGCCAATTCCTTGCTTCTACGAATGATTCAGTTCCTTTGAAATCCTTCCCACCCATGGCCCTAAAATCTCTACAGATTTTTGAGAAAGCAATAGCACGAGGAGGGGGTGGAGGAGGGGGATCATTTGCTGGACCTGCAGCGGCGGTCCTAGCCTCAAGATATTGACGAAACCAACCGGGTACATGAACACCCTCTGGTATCTCAGATGCATCAGACATGCTGGAACGAAAAAGGAAAGGTTCAATACAAAAAAGGACTGAAAGAAAGATATATGGCTCTTGGGGATCATGTTCTTTCAAAATAAGCTTTATTTTTGAAAATACTTCCTTTCCAAAACCTTTTTGAAAATAGTTTTCAAAAACTTTACCCAATCTGGTAACCTTCAGCTCTGATACCAAGTGTAACACCCCACCTCCGTTAAGGTCACTCACAAAGGGAATGCCTTAACTTTGGTGGAGCATTTTAGTAAACAGAACAGAAACTTACAAGACAGATAAAACAGTACTTGAAAAATTTTAACTTTATTACAGCGGAAACATAAATTAATATGGTTACATCCTCTCAAATTTCAGAATTCAAGTACAAAATATCAGTCTTGTACAAAAGCCTTCAAAATGCATAGTTTAAAATCATAATCCCCATGGAACGGAAGCTATACAGAGCCAAGCCATACTTTAAGCACTTCAAGCAAAGAGAAATCCGGATCAAGCTAAAGTATTTCCCTCCTTGGATAACCTGGGGGGGAACGGAAGAAAGGAGGCGAAAACAACAAGGGTCAGACAAAAAGTCTGGCAAGTCCAGTGACTTTCAGCATATGAACAGATAATAATAATATGATATGAACATAAAACTGGATGTGAGATAACTATAACAGGTGTAGCAGATATAACAGAAAAACATAATGATATAAACTATTGTTTTACACTTCTCTGCACTAATACTAGTATAACAGAATTAGGTGTCACCCTAATGTCTAAATTGAAGCAGGAACGGGTACAGAATACTTTAACAGAAACAGAATGCTAATAATGGGCTTTTACTACCCGATCAGAAACAGACAGAAGAAGAAACAGATTTATCCCTATGGAAACAGAATGTGGAATTAGGTGTACACTAGTAATGGGCCTTTACCACCCGAACAGACGGTACCACACAGAAACAGACAGGTGTTACCACCCAACAGAAACAGACGGTACCAACAGAAACAGACAGAACTAAGCGTACCCTAAAACCCTACCCCAAGCGATCGGCTCCCTAATACATAAATATCCTGTGTCGGCCCCACAGTAGGGTGTATCACTCCCTAAAGTGACAACCAATTGGCACAGACCTATTTACAGATGTCACGGCGTCTTACATCCTCAGAGGCAGACCGGGATCCATGCACGCACATGACCCGGTTGGAACGCACCATCAACACCCCTCGCCATTATCAGAATGAACCACTTATAATTAGTTCAGTAAGCGTGCCCAGACCCTACCTACTGTTGGGTCAAAGTTTTGATACCAGAAAGGGTTACTGACTAATATGGGTCCCAAACAACAGATGACACAAGTAATTCCCCTCCTAACCTTGTGTCCCCAAACTAACAGATTTCAGATTTATTTGTTTACAAGTTCAGACATACAGAATTCAGATTTACTAGTTCACAAATTGAGTTAACAAGTTTTCAGACTAACGGATCAGATGTACAGATTTTTCAGATTTGTCTAACTTTGTATTGGGCCTACAGATTCATGGACGGGTTTTACTACATCTATTAATCCCTTTGGTTAATCCCTATTTTCCCCCAATACGTTTTAGACGTCATTCTTATCTAAGATTTGCATTAATTAATTATTAATGCACAGACCTCTCACATTAGGTCGGTAGCTTGTGGCCGCTGGATATGCCGGGCGGTTCCGGGCAGACTTCTGCCACAAGCCAGACCTAACCTCGTGTCTTACGCATGTTATGACTAACTTCTCACATTAGAACCTATTGTTTGCGGCCACTGGATGTGCCGGGCGGTTCCGGGCAGATTTACGTCGCAAACTCATTCTAACCTCGAGTTAGCCATATTCATCTTTGCGGCCAATTAATTAATTATTTACCGTTTATGCGCACACCCAATATATATGCCAATTCAGATTATATCAATAACAGAATGATCACATCAACTCAACTGATATAGCAGATAATAGATTTTAGCAGATTGGGTGACTTAACAGATTTAACTGATTTAGTACTTAGCAGATTTTGGCATATAACAGATTAGGCATCTCAACAGACAAATTTAACAGATTTGGCATTTCAATCTAATTAGTAGTCTAGGCAACATAACAAAACTAGCAGTTTAGGCAACTTAGCAAATTAGCAGATTTAGCAAACCTAATAATTCTAAAGGTTCTATTTACATGCCTTGCCTAGTCATAAATTAGGCCTAAATTCATATGCCTACATAATTTTTTCATGATTCACAACATATATTCCATGTTTGCTTAAGCGCAGAATATGAACATAATTTGCCATATAACATATGTTCTAATATAGATTATACCAAATATAACCATTAATTTCAATGCATGTCATATATCCAAAAATCCCTATTTAGGTGTAATTACAATAATAGATATCCTAATTAATGTAAATCTTAAGTTTCCATATCTTCCTTCTTTTCATGTCATGAATTATTATGCAAACTATCCCCAATAATATAAATCTTTAAACCATATCTTCTAAAAATCAGATCTTGCCTTTTTATATGCATTTTGTCCTAAGTCTCAAATCATATGTAATCTTTACAGTGGTTCCTCTTCTTCTTTTATCACAAAATATGCATAGGTCTAAAACTAGTTTATAACATATGCTATTTTTTTTTTCTAATTAATTACAGGTCTAAATTACAACATAACTATGCATACAACATGCATAAATTATATGTTCATAGTCAAATTTATGCATCCAATCCCAAGTCATATGTCCAATATATTTTATGCCTCAGACCTAAAGTCATATATTCAATTTGGTTTTGTCAAATTTCTCATCATTCATCCCAAAACTTGCGTTCATACGTTCATCTCTTATGAGATTAGGCACAGGCTCGTGGTAGCCTGGCTATAGAAACAGAAAAGAAGAAAGGAATATAGAACAGTCACAGAAAACAGATCTAACAGAAGAGAATACGACCTCAAACTCAGATTTAAATGCATATCAAAATTATAATTAACGTTTATAGCGGAGAATAACTGTACTTGCCTTGATTGGATTAAAGAACTTTTATCTTGTTGTAGAATCTTTTGCAGAACTTTAACCTCTAGTTTGAATTGAGTTGCTTAGGCTGATGTTGATTATCTTCTAGTTTTAATTCCAGTAGAGCAGAGACGCCATTTTTATTTTTTTATTAGAAGAAGAGAGCAATGGAGGCTAGAGAATTGTGCAAGAAACCTAGGTAGAGTCTAGGGTCCTTTTTATAGAGGTTAGGAACTGATTAGGACCATTGATGTTGCTTGGATTGATCGTAGCCATTCATTCGAAAGAGAGACCAATTAGAGCCTGCCACCTAGCCCTAATGACAAAGCAGACCACAGAAAATCGACTAACAGAGAATAGGCCAGCCGGGTTGGACTGGGTTCGACCTGTCTCTGGACCAGGTCGACAGCCCTGTCGACAACCCTGTCGACAGCCCTGTCGACCTGGTTAGACCAGGTCGACAGCCCAGTCGACCTGGGTGCATCTGGCGGGATTTTTCCTGCCCTGGCCAATTGGGCCCGGTTTTAATTTTAAACTGTTTTATTCTGAGCTGTTCGAATTTTAAACTTAATTCAGAAACTTCCAGAGGCTATATCTTCTTCATACGGACTCCGTTTTTCGAAAACTCGGACTCTATTTCGCGTATTTTTCCGAGACGAACGCAATGGCGTATCCCGTTTCCCTTAGTTCCTTGATTTCAAATTAATTATACTTTAATTTATGACTTTCACGGTTATAGAATATACGGGGTGTTACAAGATTAGCATGAATTCTAAGAGCTCTTGCAGTCTCCAATAAATGCCTATGCTTTCTCTCCACTCTCCCATTTTGTTGAGGCACTCCTGGCAAACTTCTTTGATGAACTATTCCTTTTGAGAAAAACATATTTGTGCAGAATTCTTGAATAATTTCAGTACCATTATCACTTCTGATAATCTTAACCTTGGTATTAAACTGATTTTCTACATAGGCTAGGAAGTTTGCAATGATTTTAGGAACTTGAGTCTTATCATGAAGTAAATAAGTCCAAGTACATCTTGAATGATCATCCAATATGGTGTAGAAATATTTAGCTCCTGACAAACTAGGAATTTTGTAGGGACCCCATAGATCCATATGCACCAATTCGAAACAGGAACCAGCAATTGAATTAGAAAGATTAAAAGGCAATTTATGATGTTTTGCTAACACACATGCTTCACAATCAAATTTTTCAGAGTATACATGAAAAGGTAAATGTTCCAATTTATTTATTGATGCATGACCAAGCCTAGCATGCAAAACAGACAAACTTGGATTTTGAACAGAGGAATGACATACAACAGGTTCTGAAACAAGACAATGATTTAAAGAAAAATTATTTTGAGGAGAAGAGATATCACTATTTTGAAACTTGTAAAGACCAGCATGTCTTCTTCCGGTTCCTTTCACCTTATCAGTAGTGAGGTCCTGGAAAGTACATGAATTTTTTTCAAACTTTACATATAAGTTATTTTGATCAAGTAATCTACCAATGGATAGAAGATTGTGTTTAAACTCAGGACAAAAAAAAACACATTATGAAGAATAATTTCAGGAGACAAAATGACATTTCCAACTGTATTTACAGTTTTCAGGGTACCATCAGGTAAGGCAATACGAATGGGTTTGTTTAGCATGCGTGTATTAGCAAACATTCTTAAATCATATGCCATATGATCACTAGCACCAGTATCTATTATCCAAGCATCATTGACATGTCTATTTGATAATACAGCATTAAAAGCAGAAACAATACCTGCAAAATTAATTGAAGGATGTTCTGCATTTTGATTAGCATTCTGCATCATCTTATAAACCTCCTTGCAAACTGCAGAAAAAGTTTGAGAGTTCATAGCAGATGAATGACTTGATGTAGGAATTGATTCAAAATCCAAAGGAGTGTCATTAGGAGAGCTTCCTAAAATTCCAGAAGCTTCATGTACAGCAGCAGCAGTTCTTACAGATGAATTCTGAGACTTCTTTGCCTTTAATTCAGCATACCATTCTGGATAACCAACCAATTTGAAACACTGTTCTTTAATGTGCCCTTTCTGTTTACAATGATCACAAAGTTTCTCATATTTCATCTTCTTGTACTCTTTATAGTCTCTTTTAACAGGCAATTGAGACTTAAAAGCAGTAGATTTTTTTGCTGAAAACAATGCACTCATTTCAGGAATAGTATTATTATTGAGAGAATTTTGTTTTTCAATTTGTTGGAGAATATGATAAGCTTTGTTAACTGTTGGCAAGGGATCCATACTCAAAATATTTGTCTTAACCTGATCATAAGATTTATTTAATCCAGCAATCAATTGAATAAGCTTCTTGATTTGATCTGCTTCTAGGATTTGTTTAAAAATCCCACATGAACAATTTAACATTGTACCGCAAGATTAATCAGGAAAAGGTTCATAAGCTTGTAGTTTATCCCAAACCTTCTTCAACTTTCCATAGTACTCAGCAATTGAATCATCATTTTGTTGCACATACATTAATTCTTTATAACATTCATAAAGAAGAGGAGCATTTGATTGACCATAACGTTCTTGAATCTCAATCCAAAGATTTCTAGCAGAGGTAGAAAAAAATAAAAGTTCCAGAAATCGACCTTTCCATAGAGTTTAATATCCATCCTGTGACCATATAATCATTGCGTATCCACTTCTGCAAATCAGTTGAATCATCAGCTGGACGCAAGAGAGATCCATCGATGAAACACGATTTGTTCTTCGCTCCAAGTGCCAGCTTAACACTACGACTCCAATTTAGATAATTTCCTCCATCGAACAAGATCTGACCAAGTTGGCTATTAGAATTATCTCCATGAGAAAGAAAATAGGGATCATTGTAATTAATCGCGGTGTTAATGTCTTGAGACATCGATTCGATTTATTGAGAAAACCTAATGCTCTGATACCATGATAATAAGAGCAAGAATAACAAGAAGAAGAAGAAATTTATTTCTTAGATCTGAAAATGAAAATGTACAGTCGATGTTTTAAGTAGTACAGCAAATTACAGTTGACACACAGAAATTACAAAAATAACCTTGTACAAAATAGAAAATGAACTACAACTATATGGACCTCACCGTCATTTATCTCAACACAAATTCACACGGATAAGTGGTTAATTTCAGCTTAGCTTAAAATAAGATAAACCATTTCTCAATATTTAGCAAAGCATACATTCACATCAACATTATTTATCTACATACATGATACATCTCTTTAATGAAACTATCAAACATATTACTACCAGCAAAGAAACTGAACCCACCATTCTGATGAAATAGAATTCTCACAGTAACTTACGCTTAGTACAAGAAACCCCTGAAATTTTACTTCAAAAACTGCTCCATATCAGTTTCATAACTCAAATACATGCATATGTTACTTCGGTATCATACATATACCACTCTGAGAACCAGAATTCCAAAAGAAATTAGCCATACAGGTTTAAAAAAAAAAAAAATGAAGAAGCAGACTTTGTCATCAATCCTAATCGCCTTATGTATCATATCCATTACCTGCAACATCTGTTCAGTTGCTGGACATGGTAGCAGAAGGTGCTATGTGGTAAAAGTTGAGATGCCATCCAGGTTCAAACCATTCGAGGCACACGCTGAACGCGTTAAATTTTACAAACGCTTCTTGCCGAAGGGTACCAGGTTGATATTTGCATACAACTTGATGGGTGGGTTCTCTGCAAAGCTAACGCGACAAAATGTCCGGGAGATAAAGAAAAAACATGGTGTTATTTCTGTGAGGCGTGATGATACAGGCGCTTGTGATTATGATAATAGTACTGAAAAACCAAAGGGATTCAAAGGGTTTATTAATAAGGTGGAAGATTGGTTTAAGGATATTATCAAGAATTACACAAAAACTTCTTCCTGATTTTTTGACTGAAATTTGGGACTTGCGAATAAGTTTATGCAAATTTGCTTTGGAATGTGATAAATGTCTGTCTGTTGAACGTTTGCTTGATAAGAATGTATTCAGTGTAAACTATATATATACACACATACATACATATATATGTGTTCGCAAGCCGTTGGATATAATTCCATTTTAGGCTTTTCAGCATTCACTTATTACAAGAAATATGGTAGAAGCTTATCTCCATGTTATAAAACGTATATTCAATGTTTGTTATACCTATTCATATCATCTTATATTCTTGCAGCACTGCACCTAAATATTCAATCATCTCTTTTATCAGTAGAAGTAGATTGATACTGTTTTTCTATTATACTTTTCTGTATTTTCTTTACTAACCAACGATCCTATGTGAACGACAAACAGTCATAGAATTGACATGGTAAAGGATAAATAACATGAAAAAACATGCCTCCTACATCCAAAAAGTTGACACAAAATAGTATTTTCCAAACTATTATGATCACAAGGGTGGGCTACGTCCTAATTTTAATATCGAGTATCTAGGCACATCTCTGATAAACAAACATTGAAAACATAGAATTGACCAAATAATCCTCACATCACATGGTACTATGGATATGACATAATTCGAACTACACCCATATAAGCCAAGGACAAATGAAAAATCCCAGTTTTCAGGTGGTACAGTTAGAAGTATGCCCTAGGAGTAATTCTTTAATTTATATAAAATTATTCACTTGTAATTAATTGTCGTTCATAATAGAAATGAATTTCTTTCTGTTATATATTTGTTATAATGTATAATATATAATTAAATATTTAATTAAAATATATTTAATAGAAATCACATAAATTGTGCATCTGTGATAGTAATTATAAATAGTTATAATCATGAGAACTGTATCACAACATAATAAAACATATCACTTTAAATATTACAAGTCAAGAATCATTGTGACTACATATGGATGCATCCATTGAGACTATATCATGTAATGCTCCACAAAAGTTCTGCAATGTATTTCTCATCAACTCCAGAGATACTGATAGCTATCGAATAACTCGCACAATAGTTTTTTTATGGTTAATATAAATAATGTCAAAAAGAAAATATCAAAGAGATTGATTTACATGGTTTTATTGACACAAGAATACCATTTATCATCAATATGGAAGCTCTGCTTTGATTATAGTCAAATCATGAGAAATGTTTGATCGAGCAACTATAATTGGGTCAAGTGAAAGTATCGGAAGTGTTAAATAACTCAAGAAACGACTTGTCTACTCGGTTATGTGTGGTTTGCAAGGAGTGATCAATCCCTTTCAACAGAAAACTTCAATAGAATCTTGCAATGATGTGATAGAACAAACAGCTTGAAATGAATATCAATATCAGATCACAGAAAAAAATAAAGGCAACAGAGAACACACAAATTTATAGTGGTTCCACTATCGCGAGATAGTGTACGTCCACTTCAATGGGGAAGAGATTTTATTAATATTCAAGAGATTACAGAATATTTAAAGTAGAGCAAAAGAAATGAAGAATACAAATGTTCTCACATATCATATCATAACATCCTCTGTGCCTTTCTTTATATATAGGAAAACGTTTCTTGGGAATGAATTAATTTGACTTATGTAAATAAATCAAATCATGGAAGGCTAATATTTTCATTAAATTGATTGTCATATGATTGATTGATTGATAACTTTCTATTTTTTTCCTCTATCAATCAATCCCTTTTCCAATTTTAATTTCTTTCCGTTTCTTTTTCATGAAACATGGCAACAAATTAGATGGCGAATATCTCCAGTATCCCCTATTCATTAATATTCCTTTCATTTCTTTCCGTTCATTTCTTGCACAAAACGGGTAACGAAATTACCATGAATATCTCCAAAAATCTAACTGATATTTGGAAATATTGTATCACCAAATTCCAATAATCTCTACCTTTATATAATATCTCATGCAACCTAGAGACTCCAATGTGAATGCTTCTCAATGAGTTCCTATAAAAGCCACCCCTCATTGCTCTTTGTCAGTGAACTCCGGCAAGGCAACCGCCCAGCAACAAAGTATTGGAAGCATTCAAAAAAGGGTGCGTTTTTTACAGGTCCCTATTAAGTTTTAAAATATAAAAAAAACCCGGTGATAAAAATAATCCAGAATACATCCCTATTTTTGAATTTCCGCTAAAAAAATTCTTGATCTACCCTTACGCACCTATTATCTTGCTAAAAAACCTAATCCTACAATACTGGAAAACCGTTGATCACTCCAACAACGTTTTTTTTATTTATTATTTTTACGAAAAAATAGAAAATGAGATACAAATATTACGTAAAATTGCATACATTTACGCAACTAAGTGAAATAATTGCATACATATAATAATATTATACAGAAAATAATTTATTACTTTTACGCAAAAATGAATTAGACGTGCATACATTAATATTATACAGAAATAAATTATTACTTGAATGTAGTGACTACAATTTTTTTATTAAGATTTTTTATTTTTACGAAAAACAAGACAATTAGATACAAATATTGCATACATTTATGCAAAAAAAAAAGAAACAATTGCATAGATATACAGAGCTGTACTGCATAATTGCTGAAACAAAAGAAATGACAATAAAATAAATACATATAATTATAACAAGATGCATATATATATGTAAATAACATAAATATGTGCATACTCACAAGAAAAATTTCATAACATTTACATCTACTACATCAAAAAATAGGTACAAACAACATTCACAAATATGCATCACAAATTTCAGAACATTTACAAAGCACAGATGATGGTCTATTGAAAAACATATAATTTTGTTAAGACCCAGCTTATTGCGCAAACCACATCTAGTAGTCTCTGTAGAAACAACTGCATATTTCAATCATTTGGAAAAAGATGGACGACCAAGCTTCAACAACACCACTACACCAATATCCGCCGGAACACTGTTATCAAAAAAAAGAAAATCACCATTAATAAGCTTAATGTGCAGTAACCTAAATTACAAAAAACTGCTTCAGAATAATATAAATACATGTGTACAATTCGGCAAAATAACTGCAATTTTTGAATATTTATATGCAAGTATTCCAGATATATGCATAGAAATATGAACATATTACAAAAACTGCTTCAGAATTCTATAAATACATGCGTACAATTCAGCAAAAAATCAATAATTTCTGAATATTTATATGCAAATATTCCAGATATATGCATAGAAATATGAATATATTACAAAAACTGCTTCAGAATAATATAAATACATGCGTATAACTCAGCAAAATAACAATAATTTCTGAATATTTATATGCAAGTATTCCAGATATATGCATAGAAATATGAATATATTTGTAAAATAATATGTTTTTCTGTTTGTTTGATAAAAAATTGCACACATATATGCATATATTAAGAATAGATACATATTTGTCCGCAACTTTTTATCAGAAGTTCAGCAAAATTCCACGAGTTCTAACAATGGTTTCATGAGTTTATGTTTTTTACAAGTCCTTGTCGTATGAAAAATCATATTTTTATGCTAATAAAAACCTAATATTTATCCTGCAAGTAAAATAAAAAAGAATAGAAAAAAAAACTCACAATGGTTTGCTGTGGACGGTTTGAGATGCCATCGACCTCCAGTGCTTGACGCCGATGCCTGCGCTGACAAGCTGAGGAGGAAAACTCACGATTAAAATCCGAATTAGCTCGGATCTGGAAACAGGGGTTGCAGAGATACGTGGAATTTTGTGGAAGCCGCTGTTGACGCCGTTGCCTGATGTTGCCGCCGAGATTTGTGGAAGCCGCCGAGATTTGTGGAAGCCGCCTGGATTGATGTCGCTGCCTGGTTGATGAGGTTGCTGAGATGAGGAAGATGATGTAGATGAGGTTGCTGAGATGAGGAAGATGCCGTGAGTAACAGTAGAGGACGAGAGTTGCTGAGATGAGTGATAGATGGAACCGCCGCCGCCATGGATTAGAAAATTTTGTTTCTATAGAAAATAAAACTCTAATACGTAACCTATAAACAATCCATACCCCTTAAAATCGGACAAGGGCATTTCCGGAAATATTAAAGGTGCGTTTTAAAAATAGGGATGAGATTTATATGTTTCAAAAGGGGAGGATGTGAGCCTAATTAACTTTATTTTTAAGGACGTGAGCCTAATTTTCACTTCCAAAAAGGTGGACATTGTGCAACCAACTTCTATCTCTTCATACAAGAAGAATACCATATCTTCTTTTGACTTCAACCAAGTCATTCTCTTCCCCATTGTGCCACCATGTGGCACCTAGCACTTCATCAATTGAATCAAGTTCGAGCGATGCTCGAACTTAGTAGCAGGTAATGCCTTCGTAAACATGTCTGCTGCATTTTTATTTGTGTGAATCTTCTGAAGACGAACTAACTTCTCCTCATTCATAAAGATAAGAAAAGACTCTCTTACCTCTATATGCTTTGTTCTAAAACTGAAAACCAGATTTTCAGCTAAATGGTTTGCACTTTGACTGTCATAATTCACCAAACAAGCATCTTGCATAAAGCCCAAATCACACAATAACTTCTTCAAATAAAGTGTCTCCTTAGCTGCCTCAACTGCAGCTATCAACTCTGCCTCTGTAGTAGACAAAGCAACTATAGTCTGCAACCTCGCTCTCCAACTAATAGTTGTTCCTCCAAGTGTGAACACATAGCCTGAGGTTGACTTCCTTCTATCTCTATCTCCAACATAGTCTGAATCACGGAATCCAACCAAGTTGAAATCCTTATTTCTACCGCAAAAAACAAGCCCATAATCCGATGTTCCTCTAAGATATCTAAAAATGTACTTCACTACCTCCCAATGCGATTTTCCCGGGTTTGCCGTATATCTACTAACTAATCCAACAACTTGAGCAATGTCAGGTCTAGTGTATACCATAGCATACATCAAGCTACCTACTGCACTGGCATAAGGCACCTTCTTCATATAGGCCTTGTCCTTTTCTGAGATCAGAGAGCCCTGATTAGAAAGCTATATATGCAAAGGCATGGGCGTACTGATAGCCTTTACACCATCCATACTAAACCGAGCAAGCACCTTTTGAATATATTCCTTTTGAGTAAGTCTCAAAAGTCCAAGCTTTCTATCTCTTTGGATTTCCATTCCCAAAATTTTATTTGCTTCTCCAAGGTCTTTCATATCGAATTCCGCTTTTAATTTCAACTTCAACGCATCAATTTCAGCTTTATTCTTGGAAGCAATCAACATATCATCCACATACAAAAGTAAATACACCCAATTATTATTCTTCAAATGCTAAAAATAAACACATGCATCTTTAGTACTACGATTAAAACCATGTAAAAGCATAAAAGAATCAAACCTTTTGTACCATTGTCTAGGAGACTGTTTTAGACCAT
Source organism: Allium sativum (assembly GCA_030737875.1). NCBI lineage: Eukaryota > Viridiplantae > Streptophyta > Magnoliopsida > Asparagales > Amaryllidaceae > Allium > Allium sativum. Next base: position 616,928,473 of record CM060926.1, read on the forward strand.
AAAGAGATTTCTTCAACTTGTATACCCAATCTAACTTTCCATTACAATAAATCCTTCTGGATGCTTCATGTAAATGGTTTCCTCCAATTCACCATGCAAGAAAGCGGTGTTCACATCAAGTTGTTCTAACTTCAAATCGTAAGCGGCAACTATTGCAAGTAGGATTCGAATTGAAGTTTGTCTAACAACCAGAGCAAATATTTCATCATACTCTAACCCCCTTCTTTGTGAAAACCCTTTGGCTACTAATCTTGCCTTGTATCTACCATCATCTTTTACCTTGAACACCCACTTGCAACCTATGGCTCGGCTTCCTTAAGATAGTGGTACCAAATCCCAAGTCTTGTTCTTTTGCAAAGACGGTATCTCCTCTTCCATAGCGCAATTTAACTTCGAGCTGTCACTCGACTTCATGGCTTCTTCAAGGCTCAATCGTTCATCATGAATTGCATGTAAAGCATACTCAAACCGATCATCAAGGCTAAAATTTTCATACTGCCAAACTTAATATCTAATTGCAGCTCTCTTTGGTCTCTGGCTAGCCCGAATGTCTATATCGTCCGACTCTCCTTCAACTCCACCTTGAGCTGAATCATCTCTAGCTTCAGGACCATCACCATCACTACTAGAGAAAATCTGTGGACTATCATGTGATATATCATCAACTGCTCCGTCACTATTATCAATAGTGATAACTCTACTTCGGGTTTGAAAACTGGGAATCTCGGTCTTTTCCGGCTTCTCATCAACTGAATTTGAACCCTCTGATAAACCTTCCAAAGGTTTGAACATTGCTAACTCATCAAAAGTCACATGTCTGGAATGTATAACGTTCTTCGTAATTGGATTCCAAATTCTATATCCTTTTATGTCATCTGTATAACCAAGAAAAACACATTGGGAGGCCCTAGCCTCCAACTTGTCATGTCTTGTATTGTGAACATAAACTGGACATCCAAATATACGAAATAACTTAATAAATTGTTTTTACCTCTCCATACCTCCTTTGGAATCTTCCCATCAATGGCTGAGCACGGAATCTGATTAATAATATGTGCTGCAATCGAAATAGCTTCAGCCCAAAAACCCTTAGACATACCCGCAGTCAATATCTAGCAACAGACCTTTTCAAGTAGAGTCCTATTCATTCTCTCAGCAACCCCATTGGATTGCGGATCACCAGGTGTAATAAAATGTCTTCTAATACCACTCTGTCTATAGTAGTCGAGGAACTATTTGGAGAAATATTCGCCACCATTGTCAGATCTAAGAATCTTCAATTTCTTTCCTATTTGGTTTTCAACAAGAGCTAACCAAACCTTAAACATCTCAAATACTTCCGACTTAGCTTTCATTACATACACCCAAACCTTGCGCGAGTAGTCATCAATGAAGGAAACAAAATAATATGCTCCACCAATAGAAGCTGTAGAGTATGGCCCCTAAACATCTGAATGCACATAAACAAGTACCCTCTTAGAAGTATGAACGCCATCACCAAAAGAAACTCTGGTTTGCTTTGTCAATACATGCTCCTTACAAAAGTCCAAATTGTTGAAGATTTCTCCCTTGATCTTTTTCTTCTTACGAAGCAACTCTAAGTTCTTCTCCGATGTATGACCTAATCTCATATGCCAAAGTTTGAAGCATCCAAACTTTTAGAACTATCGACTCCAACACATAATTCTCCATGGACAGTGGTACCCATTAGAAAATATAGATTTCACACCATAACACCCTTCATCAATACAAGTGCCTCTCTAGAAACAATCAAACCATCTTTGACAATGGTTATCTTGCATCCCAATGATGCCAATTGGCCTAATGATATAAAAGACTTCCGAAGACCTGGGACATAGCAAACATTTGAAAGTGTGTGAACAATCCCATCATACATGCGAATGCAAACTGAACCAACTTCCATAGACTTGCATGTAACATCGTTCCCCATAAGGATAGAGCTTCTGATCGACGCTAGTCTATGAATTAGAAAAGCGCGACATTTAAATTAAATTCTGCAAGCATACAGGTGTGTAGCATACAGGTCGAACACAGGGAGGTGAATTAAATCAAATTGTTTATCTAATCTCTTGGGCGAGTAAGACAAAGCTGGAGGTTGATTTTGCAAAACAAAACAAAATTAAAACTGTAATTTGATTCAGAACAGATCTAACTGAACCGACGATCAAATCACAATTTCAATGGAAAAGCAATGAAACTATAAATCAGATTCAAATCTAATCAAATCCAATTTAACCTATGAACGCGATTAAAATACAGAAAATAAAAGTGCAGAATATAAATAACAATAGAAAATAAAATTAGGATTACCGCTGAATCTAATCAGACGGTCAATCACTAATGAAAAGAAATGCAAAACACAAATAGTGTTCTATCGAATCTAATCGTGTAGACACACTAATTGCTAAGAAATAGAAAAAAATGCAGAAAATAAAAAGAAGAAGAAGAACTAGAAACTTTATTAGAAATAGAAAATGGGATATAGGATGGTGGCTACAATGCCATTACAAGGGTATATATAGGGGATAACCAAACCCTAACCCTAATGATAACTGGGCCTTGTCATTACATCACTAATTAGTTTACAATGAGAAACATAAATGGGCCTTAGATAAATAAAGCAAATTTGGGCCTTTTCTCTTTTCCTCTTGCTTCCTTGACACTTCTTCATTGATTTGTGATGTGCAAAGCCTTGTTATCAATCCTTTTCTTGTCCAACAGCAACTAGATGTGATATCTTTATCTACAATTCTTCAAAATGCAAATACACAGCAAATTGAACTCTATTTCTCTACATTTCTGGTTGCATGCGGGCTGGGTTGGAATATCTGTAAAAATAACAAAACAATACCCAAGTAATATTTATTTATATACAAAAGATAAGATATAAGAGCATAAAATAAACACATTTCTATGTCAATCAGCTTCCTTCTTTCGCATCGAAGGAAGAAAAATAATCCTTATTAGGAGTCATGTGAAATGATGCTCTAGAATCTAGAATCCAGTGGTCTGCAACATCTGATATAATCGTTGTCAACAAATCGCTACCATCTTTCTCCATCGCAATAGATGAAGAACCATCGGTCTTCTTCCCCAAATATGGGTAGTCTCTTCTCCAATGGCCTGGTTTCATAAAATTATAGCACTCTCCATCTTTAGATTTACTCCGCAAATTAGGCTTCCTAGAATTGGAACGCCCTCTATTATTCTTCACTTTCTTCTCTGCTCTCCCTCTCTCAACAAATAAGCCTGAACTACTACTTCTCCACTACCATCACCAACACCAAACTCTTTCATCTGATCTCTCAACTCTTCACTGAGCAAACCTGTCTTCACATCATCTAATTTCAATGTGTCTCTACCATAGATAAGGCTGTTAGCAAAACCAGTGTAACGCTTTGGAAGCGAACACAACAAAACCATTTCTTTTTGTTCTTCATCAATTTTCAACTCAACAGACTTCATCTTCATCAACAGGTCATCAAACACACTTAGGTGTGTATTAATTAAAGAACCTTCCTTCATCTTATAAGTGAAGAAAGTCTTCAATAGGATCAGACGGTTGGTTAGGGATTTTTTCATGTAGAGGTCCTCCAACTTCTTCCAAATGCCTCTAGTTGTTGTCTCCTGACTGATTTCAAAAATTACATTCTTTCCCATAGCAAACTGAAGAGTAGTAAAGACCCATTCTTCTGTCTCTTCTAATTTCACTGATGAAATATCAGCAGACAATGTCTCTGTATCAAATACTACTTGATGGACATGATTTCTTCTCAAAACTGCTTTCATCATCCACTGCCACTTTTCAAAATCTCCTTTACCATTCCACTTCTCTATCGTCAATTGTGATCATGACACCACATAGGAGCCTCTGACGTATGGAGCAACTACTGGCACTGACGTATCATTTGTATTGTTTTCATCTCCTCCTACCATTCTACTATAACAACCCGGAAAATCAGGACCAATTTAAAAAATTTATTTTATCAAATTTTATTAGAAAATGCGTCAGAATTTAAAATTTTCATTAAACTATTGAATAACTTTGTATATAAATTTTATGATTAATGAATGATTTCAAATTTGTTTCTAATAAACAATTATTTGTAATTACATATGAAATTCTTCTATAATTGTGAAATAAGAAACGTGCGCTACTACATTCACATTAATATAGTTTATTTCATAATATTAGAATTTAAAACGAACAACGTTATTTATACGTAGTACGCGTTCACTAAAATATAAAAGGAAGAATTCTAGTAATGCTACAGGCATCAATAGAAATATTTTCAAATGACAAAAGAGAGACAACATTAATGCTAAAAGTCCATTTATTACATTTTCTTACAGAATTGGAAACGTTAGCTACATGTATGTCTAAAATCTCTAAGCACTTAACTGACCTATTTCATCATCAAATGAAATACTTTGAATTCCATTTATGAATTAAGTATTGAATCATCACTTCCATATGAGAAACATAAGGACAACAATAATAATACATGTTGCATGCGTTTTTTTTTTCATGCCCTTTTATATCTCTCTTCCTTTGCAAATGGTTAAAAAAACATTTAATTATTGATTACTAAATTTGAAATATTTAAATATCATATGTATGGAAATACTTTTGAAATTTGTTATATGCAAAGTGCGGTTGTCATTTGTCAAATATTGCATGATTTATAACTAAATATGAACGTTTGAATTATAAGGAAACTTTATATTTGCCTAGCGCATTTTGAAATTATAAATTTATGAACATTTATTTCGTCTAAATACGATAGAGTTCTAATTAAGATTCAATTGACGGTAAATGAAAAACATTAATAAAATTTACAATTTAATTATATCATTCCTTTTAAAACATATCTTAATTGAAAAGCTTATGACAGCAATGCATTAATTTGGTAATAAATGTAATTAATTAACGTTAAAAAGGGGTCCGTAATGAATTTTATGCGAAGTGTCATGACACTGATTTTATTTTATGGTTACGTCCGTCTTGTCGTGTTGATCGTTTTGGTATATTTAATCGTATTTTTCGGAGTTCAGTTTGTGAAGGAACTGTGTAAACATTTATTTATATCGGTACAGAGTTACCCGTTATACTTGTTAAATTGGCATTTTAAATTTTAAAATTTTGAAAACTCTAGATTTATGGTAGTAAATATGTAACATTCTAGATTTATGGAAATTAAAATTTCAGTCCAAAACTTGTGCAAGCCAAACTTTTGGGTACCCTTTATTTTATACTATATTTACCAAGCACGTTCCCATTTTCTCTGCCCCTTCCATTTCATGCACACCTGCTCTCCTTTCTCATTCCTCCAGATCCGCTCCATCCTTCAAAAGAAAAAAAGAAATAAACTCATTCCCCTTCTATCCCCTCAATTACTCAATGATTCTTAAAACTCCAAACACCAAATGCAAGAGCTCTTCAAGATCCTTAATTCTATACGGTTGAGATCATATTTACTTTCACGGATTGGTGAATTTTTGACCATAAAGTGGCTGCGTTTGGGTTTGATTTTTGTGCCCTATGGAGGTGCGAGCGGGGCGGCGCTTCGAGCGTGTGAAGGTGGTGCGTAGGCGGTCGAAATGGTGGGAGTTGATCGGCTTCTGGCGTGGTGGTGTGGCGTGCAACGGTGATCAGAAGGAGCGAACAAATGAGTTCCAAGGAGCGTATTTCTGATGGAAGAAGATAATAGATATGACAACAATTAAGTAAGAATGGTTAATTAAATTTAATTATAATTTAATTAGTATGATTATATAATTAACATAGAAACTTGTCTATCTATTACATACGAGGTCCAAAGTGAACGATTCAAGTTGAGTTGGATTCGCAGCGTAGAATACTACCTTCTAGAACTGACTAGAATCAAAATGGAGTGATCTACAATTTTAAAGGATTCAACAACCGATGTGATATTTCTGTTTTAAAAATTTATTAAACACTTAATTATTTATCGCTAATTGAAATTCATGAAAATATGGTTATAAATCGAACTTGCGATATCTTGTGTTTGGAATTTGTTGTTTGTGAATTGCGATGGTTTGGGATATTCATGTTCGTTTAGATCTATGTCATACGATAACTTTTCCTATTTATTTAGATCTATAAACACCGACTTGTTTAGATTAAGATTTAAATAAAAATATTCATTTTTATTGATTCTTGACACCATATGTTGACACCAAATTTAGAAGTTATAACATGTATTCATATGAGAAGTTTACACCATATGTTGACACCAAAGTCTAGTGGTGTTGCATGTGTTGATATGAAATTGACACTATAGGTAGACACCAAAAAGTTTAGAGTTTATTATATGTAGTAATATGAATCATGACATAATATGTATACACTAAAATTAATGTTCTATATGTATGAACATATATATTTAGAGTTATGTGTTTTCATTAAAATGAAAATATATTTAGCGTTATGTCATTTCATTTGAAATGAATATATTTTTAGTGTCATATTGTAATATTAAAAATAAACATATTTTAGTGTCATGTTATTTCAACTAAAATAATCATATTTTTATTGAAGACATGAAACATATAAAAGTTGTCATTTATGATAGTATAAAATATTGGTCATTTATGTTAGTATAAAAAAAAATGTCAATTATGTTAATATTAAAATACGACATTTATGATAGTATAAAAAGTTGTCATTTATGTTAGTATAAAAAAATATGTCAATCATGTTAATATAAAAATATGACATTTATGATAGTATAAAAGGTTGTCATTATGTTAATATAAAAATATGTGTCAATTATGTTAATATAAAAATATGACATTTATGATAGTATAAAAAGTTGTCATTTATGTTAGTATAAAAAAATATGTCAATCATGTTAATATAAAAATATGACATTTATGATAGTATAAAAAGTTGTCATTCATGATAGTATAAAAATATGTCATTTATGTTAATATAAAAATATGTCATTTATGTGAGTATAAAATATGTCATTTATGTAAGTATAAAAATATGCCATGTTATGTTAGAATTAAAAAAGGTCATTTTTAGAACCATGTTAAGTTAGAATAATAAAAATATCGTTTTCGTTGGAATCATGTAGCATGTTATAATGTTATTACTTTTTAATTTTCAAAAAAAAAACATGTTTACACAGCCATAACAAGTTTCCTGACTTGTTTATGTTGATTGGACAATAAATCTTCACACATCGTCCAAAAGCACAATAAATAATATATTATTCGAATTTGTGTTGGTTGAAACCCCACACGGGTCTTGAGTTGATATTTTACTACACATCACCCTTGTGTTTAGTTGTAAATTGCATTTTGGCTGTTATTTGAATGGTTTGTCATTATTATGGAATTAATGCATGTTTGAAATCCATGTAATTAAATTATATGGAAACTGTTGGGTCTCATTCCAATTTATGATTAAAAGAATATTTTAATCTAATATTCAATTAGGATGTTTTAAAATAATAATTCCCAACGAAATAATTATAATTATAAATTACAGTACTTGGACACGAGGTTAGGTTACATTTGTGGTGGAAGTCTGCCCGGAACCAACCGGCATATCCAGCAGCCACAAATGTTGGGCCTAATGCGAGGGGTCCAAGTGCGCAAGTACGAAACGGCCATGACCCGAGGTTAAGCCCAACTTGTGGGATAAGTCTGCCCGGAACCAACCGGCATATCCAGCATCCACAAGTCGCAGGCTTGATGTGGGAGGTCTGGCCCAGTATAAAATATAAATGAATAAGATAAGGAATTGTGCTATTTAATCTGCTTTAAATAACAACGCCATTTTAACCCGAACGTGTTTATCAATTTATTCTATCCATTTTATAATGAATATTAAAAGCGCTAATTTCAAATTAAATATTTTGGAAATAAAAATAATATTATATTAATATGATAATAGATAGAATATTCAATTTGGATATAAAATTGAAATAAAGTTGGAATCGTTTTATAAAATTATTAAAAGTATGGAAAAATTATGTAAAATCATAATAAATGATTTGGAAATAATTAGGATGGAAAATTCCATATTTGAAAAGATAAAAATATTTTTTTATCAAAATGTACTAGTTATTGTTTAGAATAATAATCTAGTGTTTTTAATTAAATAAAATAAATTGGACTTTTGGGTTTGTCGTGAATAGTGTCTTAAATAACACTATTCTTAAACCCAGTTGAGAAAAGAATAAATCTTTTAATTAAGATTATTAGAGTTTCCGATTGTATTTAATAATTGGAATAAAATGAAATGTAAATTGGGTTTATCGTGAACTGTGTTTTAAACAACATTCGTTCTTTAACCCGATTTACAGTGAAAATAAAATTTGGAAATTATAAATCTTTATTTAAGATTTAAAAAGGAAATTTTCCAAAGTAAAGCTTTTCAATTTAATATACATTAAATTGGAATCGAAGGGAATTCAATTTAATAAAAATCGAGATAAGCTTCTGTAAAAGAAGGCCATTAATATATATGGAATTTAAAAGGATTTTCCATTATTCCATTTATATTATTAGTCCGATACAAAAATTTATATCGATTATATATTGATCTGATTTCTGTGAAGTTTCCATGTTTAATGGAGAATAATTTTGGGTTTAACGTGGACAATGTTATAAATGACATTAGTTCATTTACCCAATTAAAGATAAGATTAATTTCTTAAATTTGAATAATCATTATGCAATGATTTTGGAGATTAAAACCAAATTGGAGTTTTAATAATATGAATATTTTATTGAAAGAATATTCTGAATTAGAATGAGGCGTTGGATGTGTTTTCTATATTATTTATTATAAAATACGTGAGTTATTCGGAAAGACCGGGTTAAACCCATTTCGAATAATAAATACGACGACCAAGAGTCGAAGATGAAGACGGTGGTTAAAGACCGACGGTCTTCATGTCGGATGGATGAGTTACCACTAACGCCCATGATTGGAGTAGCTACCTTGAAGGGGCTACAGGGTGGCTGTCCGGATATATTGTTGATTGATCGGATATGCGAGGAATAAGGTGCCTCCGGTTTCGTTCAGACCCAGAACGGACTTGTAAATGGATGCGTGTCTGACGTTGGGATTCATTTCATGTAATTAAATCGATTTCTATTAATGTATGTCTGTTTGGTGGTGGAGAATTTATTCTCTACTTAACACCCTGCTATATATCAATAGTTGTCGGTAACATGGCGTGAATGGTCAATGTGACATGCCAAGATGCAAATAACAAGGCTTTTGTTGAAAAGCAGGCCTTGTGGTTGATGATCAAAGCATAGCCTGTTTAGGCATAGCTTTGTGTATAGCGTGACTTCGCGAGCCTCACACCTCAGTATGAGTCAAAAACGGGATATGGACCGTAGGGAGTGCACACATTTCTTTCTAGCTAGGAGTAGTGTCAGTGCTTAAACTGGCTGGCATTTTACTTATGTGGATGATGGATTGAGGTACCTCCGGTTTTATAGGTTGTTAGTGGCCATATCGAGGTCCAAAGGGACCAGGAAACATGTGTTTAGAAATTGCTAATCCACTACCGTTAGGTGGGGACTGGCCCTACCGCTCCAAGGGTTCACTGCGGGGGGATCCTGAGGCATTTGCTAGAGTGTCTCGAATCGGAGAGGATGATCCCTAGCCTCGATTTCATGATGGAAAACCAATTTCCAATACGACACCATGCAGTTTTGATTGTAGAACTAGTATGGCGACATAGTAGGATGGGGTACTATGCCGTCTATGATTGATACATTATGATTGAATTGTTTTTGAAATATATATACACTAATAATAATATCAAATCCGTTTTTAGCGTATCAAGCATTTTTGACCATTATAAGGTAAAACTCTATCCTCCGGTTTGCGTTGCATTGTGTGATGGGACTTGAGTCTTATAATGGTTTCACTTTTCTAAAAAGCATTGCGTTGTTTAGCGATTTACTTTATTTTATGCACTGGCAATCCAATGGAGTAAACCCGTTCCGCGTTAGCGGCGTGGTCCTGTGATTAGCCTTATTATTAGATTAGTTAAGTTAGATTTCTCATACCAGTCCCATGACTGACCTGTAGTTTGTTTCACTGGCAAACTCAGGTGCCCTCTTTTCCACACGGGCGGTCGTGTATCTTGTTTGCAGATATCTATTCTTTTAGCAGGATCCTGGATCGAAGCTTAAAGCTGTGTCCAGAGCATAGAAAGTCTTCCGTTGAGCAATGTATTAAATTCATTGTAAATTTATCTTCCGCTGTAATTTTATTTCGATGTACTCTGATATTCTGTACTCTGATGTTATATTATCATGATGTTATAAAAGTCTTCTGTTATTTTTTCTGATGTGTTGTATTCCCAAAGTTAACGTATGCGGGATTTGAGCGGTCTTGGTCGATTTAGCGATCGATTAGGTCCGGGCAAAATCCGTGTCGTTACATCTACCAAACATCTTATTTGCGAATCTAGCTCTGAAACCAGTTGTAAGGGGTGATCAAACCCTTTTCGCGGAAAACCTCAATAGGATCTTGCAATGATGTGATAGAACAAACAGCTTGAAATGAATATCAATCTCAGATAAAAGAAAAAAATAAAGGCAGCAGAGAACACACAAATTTATAGTGGTTCCACTATCGCGAGATAGTGTACGTCCACTTCAGTGGGGAAGAGATTTTATTGATATTCAAGAGATTACAGAGTGTTTAAAGTAGAGCAAAAGAAATGAAGAATACAAATATTCTCACATATCATATCATAACATCCTCAATGTCTTTCTTTATATAGAGGAAAACTTTTCTTGGGGATGAATTAATTTGATTTATGTAAATATATCAAATCACGGAAGGCTAGTATTCCCATTAAATTGATTGTCATATAATTGATTGATTGAAACTTTCTATTTTTCTCCATCAATCAATCCCTTTTCCAATTTTAATTTATTTCCGTTTCTTTTTCATGAAACATGGCAACAAATTAGATGGCGAATATCTCCAATATCCCATATTCATTATTATTCCTTCCATTTCTTTCCATTCATTTCTTGCACAAAACGGGTAATGAAATTACCACGAATATCTCCAAAAATCTAATTGATATTTGGAAATATTGTATCATGATTAACTGAAGTTAACTTAAATACAAAATATTTAATTAGAGTTGTTCGGTTAATAATAAATGATATTACTGAAATAGAACTTGTTTTTGGACTATAAAGTTGAATTATGAACAATACTAAAATTTTAACCATTACCTGGAGATAAGTGTTTGGTCGATTCGGTCGGTTTTGAAGTACAAAATACAAACTAAATTGAAACAAAAAAAATTAAAATTGAATTGGTCTGAACCGAAAATTCGGTTAATTTGGTCGGTAGCTGATTTAATTGAACTACAAAGAGGTTTCATTACTCAAATGATTAAACCACTCAAAGAAAAACATAAAATTATGTTTAAAGATAATTTCTTTTGTAAAAGTTGACTAACTTTTAACAAGTAAACATTGTATTTTATCACTAAAGCAATGATTTAAAGTATTACAATAACATACAATTGGATAATACACTAAAAATTGATAATTCAATATGCATCGTATTTAATAAAAAATAATATGGATCGTATATATAGTATATGGAAAGTATGTATATAATAATATGACAATATAATAAAGCAGATAAAATAAGAGTAACCACACGTGAGATTTTTTATTGGTTCGGACTTCCAGTCTCTTAGCTCCCCTTCGGTGTTTCACTAACCAATTGCCCTCGCTTCGCCCGGAGGGATAAACTTTAATACAACAAAGTTTTCTTTGTCAAGAGTGTGTTCTAAACGACACAGATTTTGACTAGTAGTACAATTATCGATATCTCATCGAGTATTATATACTTGATTGTGTGTGAGAATACAAAAGTATATATAATTGTAATTGCCGATTTTGAATGCAAGAAGCACTAGATTAGTGATAGAGATAGAGTAGATAATTTGATTAGATAATAGTCTTAATTTCAAGCGTAGTATATATAGTTGTAGAGAGTTGCTTGCGGTAGTTGCTTCCATTGCCTTTCAGTCATGGAATGCTATTGTTCACAGATGAAGAGACATGGAAGTGTCCTTTCACTAGTAACAGTTGTGATTTTAATTTATTTTCAACCATGCCCAGGCTCAAACGTCTAAGGGTAATGATCAGAAGTATGACCTTATATATGAATTGTATTTTTGAACTGCTCTGAGATGTCTAGAGTTCTACATTCAGACATCTGACATGGGTAATTCAATATTTTCAGATTCTATGGTCGGACGTCTGATTTTAGATACCAAACATCTGATTCTGGTGGTTTTGCATATATGAAGTGTTTGTGTATGACACTTCAATGGTGATTGTACAAACATTCACACAATAAAATCTAACTTCCAGGGTTTTGTTCTTATCTTCTACCATCGTCGGCCTTCTTGCTTTAAAGTGGATCATATCTACACAAGGATATTTGATATATGTGTGTGTGTGATTGTATAGTTGTTGTCATCGAAATTCTATAATAGAGGTTCTAACATTCTCTCACATTTTAGCGATGACAACTCTACAATGTAATTAATTAAAAACGAATTTTCGACTTGTGTTTGAGCATTAATGATCTCCCCTTGCATATATGAACTTGCCCTACATATATGAAGCTTATATACAATTTTATTCTCCTTTGTCATTATCAAAAAGAGATAGAACACAAATGACATATATTGAGAACAAAATTATCAAACGGAGAGTGATAAGCACATTAATTACAAGGTGGGAGTTGTTATTAGTCAGAGCTAAAAATTTGTTTAGATTAATTTACAACTCATTATATGAGCATCTTCCTAAGTCTCATCTAAACTTTACAAAATATTGTCCATTTAATGGTTTAGTAAAAATATCTGTAAATGACAACTATACAATTTTAAAAAATCAATATATAGATTATTCTCCCTAAATCTGTATTCCCCCTAACGATATGACCTCCCTTTGCTGATATGATTGTATTTTTTCTAACATTTATCATCAACAAAAAGGAGACAAATATCAATAGGAGCAATATAGAGATTAACCTATAGAAAGTTGGATTAAGTTCGAAATATGATTTACAAAAATATAAATTTACAATATTTTCTTATGATTAGACACTATATTCTCTAATTGTTTTTTCATTTTTCGCTCTATTTCTGAAGTTATCACAGATACTGAAATAGTTTCTCTTTCATACGTGGTGTAACTGCAAAAAATAAGATATATATTTTAGTACCTACCTCCTACGTTAGAGCCCAAGAAGGTTTATTATGGGGTAAAAACCATTCCCAAAAGTAGGTGTGTTTGTACCCATTAAAATAACTTTATCAAATAAAAGTAACTACTACTATTGACACGCTTTTGGTCAAAGCTATCACACGTCATGATTTTTGTTAGCGACGCGCTAAAGCGTCGAGAATGTCTTAAGAAAACACAAAGCAATTTGGTTGAAGTCCCGTCATGCTCGAAAAGGTTGGAAGTGGCGTCGATTTGTAAAATCGTCGTCGATGGATTTGGAAAATCCATGTAACACCCCTCCTCCGCTAGGGTCACTCGCAAAGGAATGCACTAGCTTTAGAGGGGCATTATTGGTAAACATGCACAGAAATATCACAAGACAGAACATATAAAAATAGCGGAAGTAAAATCGAACTTTCATAAACATTAATAATTAAGGTCTAAAGCCTTTTACATCAGAGTACATCAAAACCTGTCTTGCAATAGTAAAGAAGCATAAAGACTTTTTCATAAATTATTCCCCAAGTAAAACAGTAAAGTAGCCATAGCCAAGAAAAGTCCAAGCCATCCAAGATGACCTTCAAGCAGAAGAAGTCCGAACTAAACAACAGTATTTCCTCCCTGTAACCTGGGGGGGGGGAAACGGAACAAAAGAGGCGAAACAAAACGGGTCAGTCAAAAAGACCGAGTAAGCCCTATCTACTATCAGCATAAAAACTAGTAAAGTTAACTGACATGAGAAACTGAGATGAACATAAGTGTAACAACCCATATTTTCAATAACTTGTTATAACATAAATCGAGGCAGAATTTAATTCAAAAATCTGAATCAAGGGAAACGGGCTATGCCATTGCGTTCATCTCGGAAAAATACGCGAAATAGAGTCCGAGTTTTCGAAAATCGGAGTCCGTATGACCCAGTTAAGGCCCATTGAAGTTTTCAGAAAATTCCTAAGTTAAAAACAGATTTAAATTTTAAATTAAAAACAAGGATTAGGGCTAACTGGCGTCAGGCGGGAAAACTCCCGCCAGGACCCCCATGTCGACAGGCATGTCGACAGGGGTCTTAGGGTGTCGACTGCTCTGTCGACAGCCCTGTCGATACGGGGTGGCCAGGCAGTTTTGCCTGGCGCACCATTTTGATTTGGGCTTGGTCTTGTGGCTTGGTTCTAGAGAATTCCTAAATCTGACGGACCTAAACTAACCTAGGGTTAATCCTAGGGCTAAAAACACTCTAATCTTCTATAAATAAGCCCCTAATCCTACCCTAAAGCCTCATTATTCATTCTAGCAACCAAACTATGTCAAATTGAATTCTCAAATGGCCTCCACCTAAAAACCCTAGCCTCCAACCTCTTCAAAAATCATTTCTATGAAGATTTTGATGTTCATACAAGCTTTTCTAAGTTGTATGAATGATCATTAGCTTGCATACATCATCAAGTTGCAAGCTTTATTTGCTAAAGCTAGAGTTTTTGGGATTTTTGTTAATTGGAGCTTTGTTTTGGGTTTTTGTATGCTTGCATAAAAGGGCTTCTCAATCTTTATTAGTAGATTTGTGTCTTCATAATATTTGTAAGCCCTCTTACCTTCATTTTAGAAACTCTAAAGTTAATATGTGATGAAAGTTGGGATTTATGCATGTTTAATAAGTTATGCATGCTTATGCGAGTTCACTATGCTATGTTATGCATGTTTAGTAAGTTATGCATGCTTATGCAAGTTCACTATGCTATGTTATGCATGTTTAATAAGTTATGCATGCTTATGCAAGTTCACTATGCTATGTTATGCATGTTTAATAAGTTATGCATGCTTATGCGAGTTCAATATGCCATGTTACACATGTTTGATGAGTTATGCATGTTTATGCAAGTTCACTATGCCATGATTTGCAAGTTTAACAAGTTATGCATGTTTAGGCAAGTTCACTATGCCATGATTTGCAAGTTTAATAAGTTATGCATGTTTATGCAAGTTCACTAAGTCATGATTTGCAAGTTTAACAAGTTATGCATGTTTATGCAAGTTCACTATGCTAAGTTATGCAAGTCCAACATGTTATGCATGCTTATTATGATATGTAAGATTTATCATGTATGTTGTGCCAAGTTCCCTCTTTCTATCCTTTATGCGTTATGACGAATATGTAAGCGATAGAATGACGTTGGGGGGGGGGGGGGTTTGGGTAAAACTTAAAATACATGAAAATATAAGATTGGGAATTTACCTATTAAGTTAGGTCTACCCCTTGGGAATTTACCTATTAAGTTAGGTCTACCCAAGTATTTGTTAAACTTGTGATTATGTTTGAAAATAAAGTGGACATGACACTTAGAAAACATAAGTGTGGCCAACTCGAGGTTGGGTTGAGTTTGTAGCGTAAACCTACCCGGAACCGACCGGCTTAACTAGTTGCTACAAACAATAGGACCCAATGTGAGAAGTTGGTCATGTGTACCTTGGACCCGAGGTTAGACCAAGTTGTGGTGTAAAGCTACCCGGACCTGCCCGGCCTAACTAGTAACCACAACAAGGTCTAATGTGAGAGGTTAAGGCACAACTAAATTAATTAATGCCTCATGATTAGGGTTAAGTCATGGCCCACTAATACTTAACCAATTTTGGGGATACGAGGGATTAAATGGGGTTAAGTGGTGAACTGTTGGTTACACTTAACTAATTTAATCCATGATTAGTGAGGGGTTAAACCACACTTAACCCTCTTAGAAAACCCTAGCAACGTGGTCTGTTCCAGCAGTAATCCCAGTTTGGTATCATTCACAACCCTAGGGGCTAGGCTAGGGCGGGGCACGATTACTGGACTGATGTAAGCGACCAAAGCGACGGCTGAGTGGTACAACGGTGCGGGTCCAGGCGGGCTATGGACGTGCACGTAGTTCGGTGTTGGACAAACTCGAGGCACGGGTACCAGTAGGTTTAGACCGTGCATTATTGCTTAGGTGTCTGGGGTTGACACCCGAGGGCTTGATACACCCGAAGGTGGACCCAGCACAGTCTGACTACAACCATATGTGGGCCGTATGGACACCAACACTTGACGTGTTAGGTTTATAGGGAGCCGATCGACTAGACCGTTGGGCTGGACCTTGTATTAAGGTCACCTCATGCTATTGGGCCAAAGTTTGGGCTGAGGGATCAATACCTGTTATGTTAGTTTGCTAGTACACTGTGGTGCAAAGCTTAATCTTCTCTATGTGATGACACCTTTATCTATTACCAGTATATTCATCTCAGTTTCCATCATGATGTTAGCTTTATTAGTTTATAGACTGATCGTAGTAGGGCTTACCAGTCTTTTTGACTGACTTGTTTTCTTTCGCTTCTTTTCTTCCGTTTCCCCCCCCCCCCCCAGGTTCTCAGGGAGGGAACAGTGGTGCTTAGCTTGGATCGCTTGCTTGTTCGCTGGATAGCTCATGTATGTCTGGACGTTGAGCTCGCTATGGTTTATCACTTTTATTTTTGGGGATAGCACTATGTATTTCAGTATTTCTGTTTATGTTGTACTAGACATATTTATTTTGGCAGATGACTTTATGATGTACTAGACTTGTTTTGAGATGGTTTGAGATATTCCGCTGTTTTATTCTCACTTACTCTGTTTTATATATATATATATATATTTATGTTCCTGTTCTGCCTTGATATATCATTATGCATGCTTACCCAGTTCTAACGCCCCCCAGAAGCTAGTGCCCCCGAAAGAGTGACCCTAGCGGAGGTGGGGTGTTACAAATTTGGTATCAGAGCATAAGGTTTACGAGAAAGAACAAAAAGTTTTTAAAAAGACTTTTGAAAAACTATTTTCAAAACAAGTATAAAGTATTTTCCAAAGAAAAGTCTAGTATTTTAAAAGGCTATTCCCCAAAAAGCCATTAGCGTTATCCTTCGTTCCCTTGACCTAATCTTATCTTATCCTTCGTTTCAGTATGGCTGAGGATCTTGCCATCCCGGATGGAGTAAATGTACCACTCTGGTATAGGAGACTTCTTGAAGCTAGGGCGGCAGCCGGCCCCGCAAACCCTACTCCCACTCCTCCTCCTGTAGTTGAGAATCCTCTCCCTAATGTCCCTCCTCCGGTGGTCCCTCCAGTGGTTAATATTCCTCCTCCCGTTGCTAATGTTCCTCCCCCTCCTGTTGCTGAGGCTCCTCTTCCTCCTCCTCCCCCTCAGCATCCTCAGGTTGAGTTCACGAAGGTTTGTAAAGACTTTAAGGCGATGGGAGGCAAGAATTTCCTAGGCACGGAATCTTTTGTTGAAGCTAGGAATTGGCTGAAAGACACTGAGGACTTTGCTATCTTTGGGATTGATGACGAGAGGAAAATCCTATTGACAGTGTGGCTTTTGAAGGATGAAGCGGCCTATTGGTGGGAGGTCACCAATGGGACGAGGCCCGTTGAGACTTGGGCCGATTTGAGGGCTAGATTTGTGACCAAGTTTCTATCTTCGACTGAGGCGAATTTACAAATGGAGAAGTTCATTGCATTAAAGCAAGGTGATATGTCTGTCAAGGAGTATGTGAACAAGTTTAATCAGCTGGCCCGTTTTGGTTTGGATATGGTGAACACTCCTGAGAAGAAGGCTCTTCGATTTGCTAGAGGGTTGAATGAGCCGCTGCAGGGCTTGGCGATGTCACATATTCCGCATGGGGCTACTTTTGAGAGTTTGGTCAATATGGCTCTACTTCAGGGAGATGGAAAGAAAGAGGTCAAGACGAGTGATACTCAAGCAAAGAAGACTGATTCTCAAGGCAAAGGCAATCAAGGTGGTCAAAGCAGTCAGGGGAATTAAAGCAAGAACAAGAAGGGGAACAACAACAAAGGCAAGGGAAAGTGCAATTACTGTGGTGTGCCTGGGCACTTTGCTAAGGATTGTAGGAAGAAGAAAAGGAAGCTTAGTGGTGGATGTTTTTCCTGCGGTGAGACTGGACACTTCAGCAAGGAATGCCCAAAGAAGAAAGGACAGGCTGGACCTTCAGGAGGGCAAGTTCATGCTCTCAATACCGCTCCAGTTCCCGACCGAGGTAGTGTTTCTGTTGAGAACCTTGTTTATGTTTCTGATCTTCCAGTTCGTACCTTGTTTGATTCTGGTGCATCACATAGCTTTATTTCATCTGATCTTGTTGATAGTTTGCACCTTAGTACTAGCTTAGTGGATGATCCCGTTTGTGTTTCGAATCCCATTGGGGGTCCTGCTCATCTATCTATGATATGTGAGGATCTGAGGATCTCTATACTCAGTGTAGAGTTCTTGTGTAGTGCATATGTTCTTGGTTTCAGGGGATACGGATTGATACTGGGCATGGATTGGCTGTCCCGATATGGAGCCATTCTTGATTGTGAGCATAGGGTTGTGAGGCTTGTGACTCGCCTTGGCAACAACTTAGAGATTTCATGCAATCCGAAGAATCCCGTCATGTTGTGCTATCTTGAGTCTCTCGACTCGTCAGAGGAAGCCCTTCAGTCTGTAAGGGTGGTCCGAGATTATCCAGATGTTTTTGAAGAAGTTAAGGGGTTGCCCCCTAAACGAGAGATTGATTTTCGCATTTATCTGGTGGATAATGCTAAGCCTGTTTCTTTGCCCGTTCGGCACATGGCTCCGCGTGAGAGACGGGAGCTCAGCAAGCAAGTAAAAGAGTTGCTTGAAAAGAACTTCATCAGACGAAGTATATCCGAATGGGGAGCGCCTGTGGTGTTTGCTACTAAGGCAGATGGTTCTCTTCGACTCTGTGTGGACTATAGAGAGTTGAATAAGCTGACTAAGAAGAACAGACACCCGTTACCAAGGATCGATGATCTCTTTGACCAGCTTGTTGGTGCTTCTGTTTTCCATCAGCTTGATCTTGCTACTGGATTTCATCAGCTCAGAGTGGCTGAAGACAGTATAGACAAGACTGCATTCAGACCTCCAGATGGATTCTTTGAATGGCTTGTTATGCCGTTCAGTTTGACGAATGCACCCGCGTATTTCGTGGACTTGATGAGTAGGGTGTTTCAGGAGTTCTTGAACAAGTTTGTCGTGGTCTTTGTGGATGATATTCTGATTTTCTCCAAGGATGAAGAAGAACACGCGAGGCATCTTGTAGAGGTGATGGATACGCTTAGAGCGCATCAGTTAAAGGCCAAATTCTCCAAGTGTCACTTTTGGAGAAGGGATGTCAGATTCCTTGGGCATATCGTATCCAAGCAAGGCTTAGCGGTGGATCCCGCTAAGGTGGTTGCAGTTCAGGATTGGAAGACTCCAAGGAATGCAACCGAGGTGAGAAGTTTTCTGGGTCTTGCGGGTTTTTACCGGAAGTTCATCAAGGACTTCGCGAAGATATCCGCTCCTCTTACTAAGTTGACGAAGAAGAACTTAGTTTTTGCTTGGGATATGGACTGTGAGCTTGCTTTTCAAAGACTCAAGAGAGCCCTTACCTCAGCACCAGTTCTAGCTTTACCCGATGGTGGTAAGATATTTACCGTGTACACTGATGCTTGTGGCACGGGATTGGGCGCCGTTCTGATGCAAGAGGGCAGAGTTATATGTTTTGGTGGGAGGCAACTTAAGGTGCACGAGAAGAATTATCCCACTCATGATCTAGAGCTGGCAGCGATAGTATATGCACTCAAGGCTTGGCGTCATTATCTTCTGGGAGAGAGATTTGAGCTGTATACTGATCATAAGTCTTTGAAGTATCTCTTTTCGCAGAAGGATCTGAACTTGAGGCAGCAAAGGTGGATGGAATTCTTGTCTTCCTATGATTTTGATATAGCCTATACCCCTGGCAAGGGGAATGTTGTAGCGGATGCGTTGAGTAGAAAAAGGCTGACACTAAGTCCTCTATTTGTTGAGATGAAGAATTTAGAGTTCTTGGCAACCTTTGATTTTTCTTTGACAGTTGAGTCGATGACCGGTTCTTTGGCATCTCTAGAGCTCAGGCCTACCCTTCTGGATCAAGTTGGGGCTTCGCAGAAGGAAGACCCTCAGATAATTGAGATCATGGATAAGCTGATTCGAGGGGAGACATCTAGTCACCTTGCTCGATATTCTATAGATGATAAGGGTTGGCTGAGGAGAGACGGAAGGCTGTGTGTTCCAATGGTAGAAGATTTGGTGAGGAAAGTTCTTGATGAGGCACATCGCTCCAAGTTGACTATACATCCAGGCGGTGATAAGATGTATAATGATATGAAGCGCATTTTCTTCTGGCCTGGAATGAAGAAAGATGTGGCAGAGTTTGTCTCCAGATGTGTTGTTTGTCAGAGAGTAAAAGCCGAGTCGAAGAAGCCCGGTGGGCTATTGCATCCTCTAGAGGTCCCGCTATGGAAGTGGGAGAGTATTTCTATGGACTTTATTGATGGGCTTCCAAGGTCAAGGAGAGGGAATACGAGCATATGGGTCATTGTAGATAGGCTTACGAAGAGTGCTCATTTCATTCCAGTGAAGAGCAAAAGGACCGCATCTGGACTAGCATCAGTATATCTTCGTGAGATAGTACGACTACATGGAGTCCCTTCCAGCATAGTCAGTGACCGAGACCCCATCTTTACTAGTCAGTTCTAGAACAGTTTGCAGGAAGCTATGGGCACGAGGTTGAACCTGAGTACGGCCTATCACCCACAAACGGACGGTCAGACAGAAAGGGTGAATAGGGTACTTGAGGACTTGTTGAGGCTTTGCATTCTGGACTTTGGTGGTGCTTGGGAAGACCACCTTCCTCTTGTTGAGTTTGCATATAATAACAGTTATCAGGCAAGCATAGGGATGGCACCATTTGAAGCTTTATATGGGAGGCCGTGCAAGTCACCTACATGTTGGTGGGAGACTACAGATAAGCTTATACTTGGACCCGACATGATTAGAGATAAATCCGAGAAGGTCGAGTTGATTAGAAGACGGATGAAGGCGGCCCAAGACCGACAGAAATCCTATGCTGATAAGCGAAGATCCGATTTGGAGTTTGATGTTGGGGACATGGTTTTCGTAAAGGTTTCTCCTTTGCGGAATGTGGTCCGATTTGGAGCTGTTGGGAAATTGGCACCGAGATTTGTTGGACCCTTCCCTATCATAGAGAGGATTGGGAAGATGGCTTATAAAGTGCAATTGCCCGAGAAGTTGTCCGGAGTGCATAATGTCTTTCATGTCTCGCATCTCCGAAAGTGCCTACATGAGTCCGCTGAGGTGGTTGAACCTAGCATTCTTGAAGACGTGGAAGTAGAGAAAGAGGCAACGTTGAGGAGAGCTCCAATTCGTATCTTGGGGACGGAGACCAAGAAACTAAGGAATCGAGAGGTCAAGTTGGTGAAGGTTCAATGGGGTGAAGCCGAAGAAGACGCAACTTGGGAAACCGAGGAGAAGATGCGTGGGCTTTATCCATTCCTTTTTGAGGGTACACTCTCAATCTCTTTCCTTTGTTTGACATGTCTTTCTCTTTGCTATCCATGTCTATCTAGTTATCGTGCTAATCTTGTCATGAGAACCTTAGGTAGAAACCCTTTGGATGAAACATGTGTTTGAAACATGTTATGCTTGATGGTTGCAAGTGGTTGCAAGTGTTTGCAAGTGGTTACTCGTGGATGCATGATACACATTAGGCACTAGATCGGCTCACACACTCCTCATATTGCATGTGCATGAGTGTTTATGCTTATTCTTGGATGAAATTTGTATGCAATCACATGGATGTTGCATATGGATGTATGATTGAGCACGCATGTAGACATTATACATTATGTTAGGGATTTGCATACATATGGATACATTTCACTAACATATTTTGCATTGATCTTTGCATTAGATAAGTACATGCACACACACTCTTGCATATGTTCATACAGCATTTAGAACCTTTTAAGGACAATGATTGCTCGTGGATGATGCTTTGAGTAGATGGATGATTGGATGGTAGGATACGTTCTTCCTAACTTGAAGATTTCGGGGACGAAATCCTTTAAGGAGGGGAGAATGTAACAACCCATATTTTCAATAACTTGTTATAACATAAATCGAGGCAGAATTTAATTCAAAAATCTGAATCAAGGGAAACGGGCTATGCCATTGCGTTCGTCTCGGAAAAATACGCGAAATAGAGTCCGAGTTTTCGAAAATCGGAGTCCGTATGACCCAGTTAAGGCCCATTGAAGTTTTCAGAAAATTCCTAAGTTAAAAACAGATTTAAATTTTAAATTAAAAACAAGGATTAGGGCTAACTGGCGTCAGGCGGTAAAACTCCCGCCAGGACCCCCATGTCGACAGGCATGTCGACAGGGGTCTTAGGGTGTCGACTGCCCTGTCGACAGCCCTGTCGACACGGGGTGGCCAGGCAGTTTTGCCTGGCGCACCATTTTGATTTGGGCTTGGTCTTGTGGCTTGGTTCTAGAGAATTCCTAAATCTGACGGACCTAAACTAACCTAGGGTTAATCCTAGGGCTAAAAACACTCTAATCTTCTATAAATAAGCCCCTAATCCTACCCTAAAGCCTCATTATTCATTCTAGCAACCAAACTATGTCAAATTGAATTCTCAAATGGCCTCCACCTAAAAACCCTAGCCTCCAACCTCTTCAAAAATCATTTCTATGAAGATTTTGATGTTCATACAAGCTTTTCTAAGTTGTATGAATGATCATTAGCTTGCATACATCATCAAGTTGCAAGCTTTATTTGCTAAAGCTAGAGTTTTTGGGATTTTTGTTAATTGGAGCTTTGTTTTGGGTTTTTGTATGCTTGCATAAAAGGGCTTCTCAATCTTTATTAGTAGATTTGTGTCTTCATAATATTTGTAAGCCCTCTTACCTTCATTTTAGAAACTCTAAAGTTAATATGTGATGAAAGTTGGGATTTATGCATGTTTAATAAGTTATGCATGCTTATGCGAGTTCACTATGCTATGTTATGCATGTTTAGTAAGTTATGCATGCTTATGCAAGTTCACTATGCTATGTTATGCATGTTTAATAAGTTATGCATGCTTATGCAAGTTCACTATGCTATGTTATGCATGTTTAATAAGTTATGCATGCTTATGCGAGTTCAATATGCCATGTTACACATGTTTGATGAGTTATGCATGTTTATGCAAGTTCACTATGCCATGATTTGCAAGTTTAACAAGTTATGCATGTTTAGGCAAGTTCACTATGCCATGATTTGCAAGTTTAATAAGTTATGCATGTTTATGCAAGTTTACTAAGTCATGATTTGCAAGTTTAACAAGTTATGCATGTTTATGCAAGTTCACTATGCTAAGTTATGCAAGTCCAACATGTTATGCATGCTTATTATGATATGTAAGATTTATCATGTATGTTGTGCCAAGTTCCCTCTTTCTATCCTTTATGCGTTATGACGAATATGTAAGCGATAGAATGTCGTTGGGGGGGGGGGGGTTTGGGTAAAACTTAAAATACATGAAAATATAAGATTGGGAATTTACCTATTAAGTTAGGTCTACCCCTTGGGAATTTACCTATTAAGTTAGGTCTACCCAAGTATTTGTTAAACTTGTGATTATGTTTGAAAATAAAGTGGACATGACACTTAGAAAACATAAGTGTGGCCAACTCGAGGTTGGGTTGAGTTTGTAGCGTAAACCTACCCGGAACCGACCGGCTTAACTAGTTGCTACAAACAATAGGACCCAATGTGAGAAGTTGGTCATGTGTACCTTGGACCCGAGGTTAGACCAAGTTGTGGTGTAAAGCTACCCGGACCCGCCCGGCCTAACTAGTAACCACAACAAGGTCTAATGTGAGAGGTTAAGGCACAACTAAATTAATTAATGCCTCATGATTAGGGTTAAGTCATGGCCCACTAATACTTAACCAATTTTGGGGATACGAGGGATTGAATGGGGTTAAGTGGTGAACTGTTGGTTACACTTAACTAATTTAATCCATGATTAGTGAGGGGTTAAACCACACTTAACCCTCTTAGAAAACCCTAGCAACGTGGTCTGTTCCAGCAGTAATCCCAGTTTGGTATCATTCACAACCCTAGGGGCTAGGCTAGGGCGGGGCACGATTACTGGACTGATGTAAGCGACCAAAGCGACGGCTGAGTGGTACAGCGGTGCGGGTCCAGGCGGGCTACGGACGTGCACGTAGTTCGGTGTTGGACAAACTCGAGGCACGGGTACCGGTAGGTTTAGACCGTGCATTATTGCTTAGGTGTCTGGGGTTGACACCCGAGGGCTTGATACACCCGAAGGTGGACCCAGCACAGTCTGACTACAACCATATGTGGGCCGTATGGACACCAACACTTGACGTGTTAGGTTTATAGGGAGCCGATCGACTAGACCGTTGGGCTGGACCTTGTATTAAGGTCACCTCATGCTATTGGGCCAAAGTTTGGGCTGAGGGATCAATACCTGTTATGTTAGTTTGCTAGTACACTGTGGTGCAAAGCTTAATCTTCTCTATGTGATGACACCTTTATCTATTACCAGTATATTCATCTCAGTTTCCATCATGATGTTAGCTTTATTAGTTTATAGACTGATCGTAGTAGGGCTTACCAGTCTTTTTGACTGACCTGTTTTCTTTCGCTTCTTTTCTTCCGTTTCCCCCCCCCCCCCAGGTTCTCAGGGAGGGAACAGTGGTGCTTAGCTTGGATCGCTTGCTTGTTCGCTGGATAGCTCATGTATGTCTGGACGTTGAGCTCGCTATGGTTTGTCACTTTTATTTTTGGGGATAGCACTATGTATTTCAGTATTTCTGTTTATGTTGTACTAGACATATTTATTTTGGCAGATGACTTTATGATGTACTAGACTTGTTTTGAGATGTTTGAGATATTCCGCTGTTTTATTCTCACTTACTCTGTTATATATATATATATATTTATGTTCCTGTTCTGCCTTGATATATCATTATGCATGCTTACCCAGTTCTAACGCCCCCCAGAAGCTAGTGCCCCCGAAAGAGTGACCCTAGCGGAGGTGGGGTGTTACAATAAGCATGATGACAAGATAGATAAGCTAAATCAAAATAACAGGATGAACTACTGAACTCAGATAAACTAAGGTGTCATGATAAATTACGATGTCAAGATAAAATAAGGTATCCCATCGTCAGGTTCCTATCAAGTATAATATCCCCAAGATATCTATCATGTATAACATCCCATGGTATCTATCCTGTCTTTTAGCTCTGCACCTACCGTACTAGTATCCCCACCGTATCATGTGTTAACCATGAATGACCCTTACTCAAAAGTCGTGTAATGGTCCATGTCAACCTAATATATCGCATATATAGGTTACTCAACTCGTATGTTTTATTCCATGTAAATGTTCAGTCCCTTGCCGTAGACCATACGGGCTTTCCCATGAGATTCTATACTACTTTAACATAGTTCCATGATCCTTAAGATCGTTTTGGACTGTCACCCTATATCTAACTAGGGTCTTTCAACATGAATCATCGTTTTTACAACTAGGACTTATGCTACCTAGGACTACTAGGGATTATGCTTACCTATTGCACGTTTTCGTATCTCGGTTTTGGTTCAACCACCCAGGGCCACTAGGAATTACGCTAACCGTCAACCGCGCCCTTTTTCCCACGCATTCATCGTGAATCGTTTTTCCATGACTGTATGCACATGTATCACATCGTGCCATCCGAGTCCTGTCACAGGGCAGATCAGGAAATACAGGACTCGGTCGGGAGCTTTCGATTTATCTGCCGATGCAGATGCTAAGGTCTGTTTTTTTTATACGTGGCTATGGTCCCACGAGACCACTCCCTCAACTAGTGAAAGACAAGACAGGATAAATCCTGTATGAGAACACACTACTGGCCAACCCACAATCCTAGCCTTACCGCAACCATAATTAGATAGCAATTATGGTCTTTTGGGTGTTCTCTGCCTTTCCGTGCGTACACGCTTGACCAAAGATGGTAGGTAGCCTGACGAAATGCTATCTAGGGTACGACCGTGTATCGTCGACTATCCCCTATCCATCCCCGTCTTTAGGTCGCTCGTATAGCAACCAAGGCATACTCTTGGTTCTTCTAACGCAGACCTTAACCTCTCATGAGCCTAGTATGATCACCTGGCAGCTCACAGAGGGATACCAAGAATATCCTCACGTTCCCCGAAGCCGCTGCTTCGTTACCCAGTTCGCTGGAGCCTTTATCTAAATCAGATACTTGCTCCTACTCGTATACTTAAACGATGACCTACCGTATCAGGTTACTCATCTATCTATGAACTGGTCTAAATTTCCTTGACTAAGAATCATTACTTAGTTATTCTTCAACTAAGGTTTACCACTTAGCCTTATTCCCGTTATCCTTGTTAACTACGGTTATCCACCTAATCCTCAGAACTAGGGTTTACATAATGGATTAAGTGTCACTTAAGTTCATGACTTAACCCGTCTACAAATCATGTCAAAATTGGCTAAGTATCCAAGTTCAAGACTTAACCCTACAAACCATGCTCAAATTGGTTAAGTATATATTAACTCGACCCTATCAAATTACTGAGTCAAAATCGGTCAAGCGTATTTAAGCGATTCGTGACTTAGCCTTATCATGTTTTCACGTTAGATTGGTTAAGTATAGGTTAACTTAACCTCAATAAATTAACGAGTTAGATTGGTTAAGTATAGGTCACTTAACCACATCAAACCATCATGTTAGATTGGTTAAGTGTTTAACTTAACCCCATTAAACTGCCAAGTGGGATTAATTAAGTCTAGGCTAACTTAACCCCATCCGATTTCCATGTTTAGACTAGTTGAGTCTAATCTTAACCCCATCCATTAACTGTATTTTTCGGTTAAGTGTCATTAAGAAAACTTACTTAATCTTACCAAATTATCGTGTTGGATTGATTAAGTGTTGGTTAACTTAACCCCGTCCACTAGTCATATAAAAATGGTTAAGTGTCATTAGGCAAATCAAGTTACTTAACCTACCCAACCTTGTCATGTTTTGTTAAGTATCATTGGCCTAATCAATTCACTTAACCCATTGTCCATGTCCTATTTGGTTAAGAGTCATTAATCAAATTAACTTAACCCTATCATGTGGCATTAATTACTTAATGCACCTCAACCTCTCACATTAGACTTTGTTGTGGTTACTAGTTAAGCCGGTCGGTTCCGGGTAGCTTTACACCACAACTTGGTCTAACCTCGGTTTCAAGCACAACATGACCAACTTCTCACATTGGGTCCTGTTGTTTGCAACTACTAGTTAGGCCGGTCGGTTCCGGGTAGTTTTACGTTGCAAACTCAACCCAACCTCGAGTTGGTCACTTTCATGTTTAGTCTAGTGTCATGTTCATATTCAAGTTTTTAAGAATATGGGTAGACCTAACTTAATAGGTAAATTCCCAATTCCATAGTATGGGTAGACCTAACTTAATAGGTAAATTCCCAATTTCATATTTTCAAACATACTCACATGTCAACTTCCATGTTATATTTCAAGTCATGTTTTCAAGTTGTATTTTCATGTCATTAGAAATTACCCATAACATAACCCAACGCTTTTAAACTCGCATATACGTTCGCAACAACGTAATGGATTAAAAGAAGAGACTTGGCAAAGGCATGACAAAAATGGATATTAAGCCACAAGTTAATCATGGTGGCAAATGAGGCACAAATGTGTTCATTAACTTGCATGTTACATTCTTAAGCCTCAAAAACATGCATAAACCCAAACTTGGCACATAAACGAATCATGGTGACAAAAGACATGGAATGATGACTAGTAACTCGCATATATCATCATATAAGAGTTATGACTTCATATGCAAGTTGACATAAAGGTTATGAGGGTTCTCATGTTGCATAATGCAACATTTCAACATAAAGGTTGTAGCTTTTAGCCCACAAGATCAAGATAATGACTTCATAAACTTGCATGACATGATAGCATGTATCATACTCAATGATCAAACCCAAACTTGCAACATGAACATTTAACTTCATAGTTAATATCTAAGAGTAGGGAAAGGGCTTACATTGCTATGAAGGAACAAATCGAAATGCAAAACAAAGATTGAGACGAAGCTCTTATGCAATCAAATAAACCCAATATGAAAGCTCCAAATCAATAAAAACCCCATCTTGATGAACAAAGATCAAAGCTTTAGCCTTGAAATCAACTTGAGAAGCTCTCATATTAACATAGGGACTCTCTAACACTCACATGATCATGAAACCTCTCATAGAAATGAAGTGGAGGCTAGGGTTTTGAGTGGAGGCCATGAGAGGAGCAATTTTGCCATAGTTTAGTTGCATGAATGAATAATGAGGATTTAGGAGAGGGTTTGGGGCTTATTTATAGAGATTAGGAGTGATTAGGACCTTAGGATTAACCCTAGGATCAACCTGAACCATCAGATTTCGAACCAGGCCCAAAAACCTAGCCAAGGCAGAAAATAGGTGCACCAGGCAAAACTGCCCGGCCACCATAAGTCGACCCCCAAGTCGACAGGGCTGTCGACTTGGGTCAAGCCATGTCGACTCCCAAGTCGACAGGGCTGTCGACTTGGGGAGCCTGGCGGGAATTTTTCCCGCCTAGCCTTCCAGCCCTAATTTTCGAAATTAGAACTCGTTTTTGAACTTGAATTTTCTGAAAACTTCGTCGGACCATAACTTGGTCATACGGACTCCGATTCTCGAAAACTCAGACTCTATTTCGCGTATTTTTCCGAGACGAACGCAATGGCATAGCCGGTTTTACTTGATTCAGAAATTAAAATTAAATTCTGCCTTGATTCTCGTCTTAACATGTTATCGAAATACGGGTTGTTACATTCTCCCCACCTTTTAGGATTTCGTCCCCGAAATCTCCAAGTTAGGAATAACATATCCTACCATCCATCATTCATCTACTCAAAACATCATCCACAAGCAACCATTGTCCTTAGATGATTTCTAATGCTGTATGAATATATGCAAAACGTGTGTGTACATGTTCCTTAGCTAATGCTAATGATCAGGCCTGAATAATCTTTCTAATGCAAAAATATGTATAGTGCCATTAATCCAACATGTATGCAAATAGTCCTAGTCATATAGATACTATATGCGTGCACAATCATTCATTCATATGCAACAACCGCATGATAATACATTCGATTTCATCCATAAACAAAAATACTCGTGCATATGCAATATGAAATGTGACCGAGTCGAGCTAGTATCTAATGTGTATTCGCGCATCCATGAGCAACCACTTGCAACCACTTGCAACCATATCAATCATAACATGTTTCAAATACATGTTTACATCCATAGGGTTCTACCTAGGATTCCCTGAAACAGGGCCGAGAAGATAAACAGGACAAGCTCCTTACGGGGTTTGTAATAGAAAATAGGACCGAGAGGATGTCCACAAAAGATAGCCTACAAGTAAGCTCTACAGAAAACAGGGATCAAGGATATACTCCCAAAAAGAGATACCATGCGCGTATCTAGTCTTTGACCATCAAAGTCGTATTTCCTTGAGCTTAATTCCATTGTGCCTTGACCGTCTTTTAACTTCGCGATTTCGTAGCTTCTTATTTCCTGTTTCCATAACATGAGCTGGAACGCATTTCTTTGTCGCCTCTCGTTCCACTTGCACACTTGGCGCAAACATGATTGCGTACTCATGATCTCATGCAAGCTTTCCAAAATTCACTAGTGAATCTTGGATCTCGTTTATATACTATAAGGTATTCCATGTAGAAGAACTTTCTCTTGAAAGTAAACAGATGTCAACCAGGTTATCAAGCGCACTTACTAGGGTGATCTCTATAACCCATGCATAAATGAAGTAAACCATCCGCCTTATCGGCGAACACCCCTCGATCGGGCTTCAAATTTCCAATAAAGGCATCAAGGGATTCTAAGTAACTAGTCATGACAGAACCTCAAAAAGGTTACACGATACTTCGAGGGTATTACCAAGGCTAGTCAAAAGGTCTAACTACCCCCCTATCAAAACCGAGAGTGGCACCCCCTACTGGATAACCACTTCATCCCTAGAATCCATCCATAGCTTATAAACATAAGCATTATTTTCAAGCTCAACATTTGGCATAGACATTCTCAAATCCAAACAAGTCATGTATAAACGGACTGATTCTCCAATAGGACTTTGAGACAAAAATGGGATTCTCTATTACGCTAGTACTTAAGGTGCAGAGACTCAACTATCGAAGCAGACTTAAATGATACGAAAAACGAAGTCCTAACGGGATGATAGAGAAGAAAAGCTAAACCTTTAACCAGATCGTTACCCTCCTTCCGAGGTACCCTAGAAATGAGAGCATACTATTGCCCTCCCGATGATCTTGTCCTTGTCCCATAATACTTAACTATCCGCCCCGTTTTACCATGCCAAAGGTACTCTCTCGTCATGGGTTTCATTGTTCATCTTTCTCCCTCCTTTGAGGACTAAGCCATACCAACAAGTTGCTCATCCTTAAGCTCGTATCCTTTACCCTCTTTCTCACTATCCTTTCTTATAACTCGGCCACTGGTCTCTCGAGAACCACCTCCATCGTATGGAAAGCACTTTCGTAGATAGAAAAGACAAGTCGCAGTTAAAACCACTATGACTACAGATGGAGGAAAGAAAGGAAAAGAGATTCAATTAAGGAAACAAGGATAGTGCTAATGACCTTTGGGGAATAGCCTTTTTCTTTTAAAAGAAAATTTTCTTGAAAAATGCTTCTTTGTAAACGATTTTCAAATAGTTTTCAGAAGGTCTTTAAAAACTTTTGCCCAGTCTGGTAACCTTCTGCTCTGATACCACGTGTAACACCCCTCCTCCGCTAGGGTCACTCGCAAAGGAATGCACTAGCTTTAGAGGGGCATTATTGGTAAACATGCACAGAAATATCACAAGACAGAACATATAAAAATAGCGGAAGTAAAATCGAACTTTCATAAAC
Organism: Allium sativum; assembly: GCA_030737875.1. Lineage (NCBI taxonomy): Eukaryota > Viridiplantae > Streptophyta > Magnoliopsida > Asparagales > Amaryllidaceae > Allium > Allium sativum. The sequence goes on from CM060926.1 coordinate 616,959,681, forward strand.
ATTAATAATTAAGGTCTAAAGCCTTTTACATCAGAGTACATCAAAACCTGTCTTGCAATAGTAAAGAAGCATAAAGACTTTTTCATAAATTATTCCCCAAGTAAAACAGTAAAGTAGCCATAGCCAAGAAAAGTCCAAGCCATCCATGATGACCTTCAAGCAGAAGAAGTCCGAACTAAACAACAGTATTTCCTCCCTGTAACCTGGGGGGGGGGAAACGGAAGAAAAGAGGCGAAACAAAACGGGTCAGTCAAAAAGACTGAGTAAGCCCTATCTACTATCAGCATAAAAACTAGTAAAGTTAACTGACATGAGAAACTGAGATGAACATAAGCATGATGACAAGATAGATAAGCTAAATCAAAATAACAGGATGAACTACTGAACTCAGATAAACTAAGGTGTCATGATAAATTACGATGTCAAGATAAAACAAGGTATCCCATCGTCAGGTTCCTATCAAGTATAATATCCCCAAGATATCTATCATGTATAACATCCCATGGTATCTATCCTGTCTTTTAGCTCTGCACCTACCATACTAGTATCCCCACCGTATCATGTGTTAACCATGAATGACCCTTACTCAAAAGTCGTGTAATGGTCCATGTCAACCTAATATATCACATATATAGGTTACTCAACTCGTATGTTTTATTCCATGTAAATGTTCAGTCCCTTGCCGTAGACCATACGGGCTTTCCCATGAGATTCTATACTACTTTAACATAGTTCCATGATCCTTAAGATCGTTTTGGACTGTCACCCTATATCTAACTAGGGTCTTTCAACATGAATCATCGTTTGTACAACTAGGACTTATGCTACCTAGGACTACTAGGGATTAGGCTTACCTATTGCACGTTTTCGTATCTCGGTTTTGGTTCAACCACCCAGGGCCACTAGGAATTACGCTAACCGTCAACCGCGCCGTTTTTCCCACGCATTCATCGTGAATCGTTTTTCCGTGACTGTATGCACATGTATCACATCGTGCCATCCGAGTCCTGTCACAGGGCAGATCAGGAAATACAGGACTCGGTCGGGAGCTTTCGATTTATCTGCCGATGCAGATGCTAAGGTCTATTTTTTCTATACGTGGCTATGGTCCCACGAGACCACTCCCTCAACTAGTGAAAGACAAGACAGGATAAATCCTGTATGAGAACACACTACTGGCCAACCCACAATCCTAGCCTTACCGCAACCATAATTAGATAGCAATTATGGTCTTTTGGGTGTTCTCTGCCTTTCCGTGCGTACACGCTTGACCAAAGATGGTAGGTAGCCTGACGAAATGCTATCTAGGGTACGACCGTGTATCGTCGACTATCCCCTATCCATCCCCGTCTTTAGGTCGCTCGTATAGCAACCAAGGCATACTCTTGGTTCTTCTAACGCAGACCTTAACCTCTCATGAGCCTAGTATGATCACCTGGCAGCTCACAGAGGGATACCAAGAATATCCTCACGTTCCCCGAAGCCGCTGCTTCGTTACCCAGTTCGCTGGAGCCTTTATCTAAATCATATACTTGCTCCTACTCGTATACTTAAACGATGACCTACCGTATCAGGTTACTCATCTATCTATGAACTGGTCTAAATTTCCTTGACTAAGAATCATTACTTAGTTATTCTTCAACTAAGGTTTACCACTTAGCCTTATTCCCGTTATCCTTGTTAACTACGGTTATCCACCTAATCCTCAGAACTAGGGTTTACATAATGGATTAAGTGTCACTTAAGTTCATGACTTAACCCATCTACAAATCATGTCAAAATTGGCTAAGTATCCAAGTTCAAGACTTATCCCTACAAACCATGTTCAAGTTGGTTAAGTATATATTAACTTGACCCTATCAAATTACTGAGTCAAAATCGGTCAAGCGTATTTAAGCGATTCATGACTTAGCCTTATCATGTTTTCACGTTAGATTGGTTAAGTATAGGTTAACTTAACCTCAATAAATTAACGAGTTAGATTGGTTAAGTATAGGTCACTTAACCACATCAAACCATCATGTTAGATTAGTTAAGTGTTTAACTTAACCCCATTAAACTGCCAAGTGGGATTAATTAAGTCTAGGCTAACTTAACCCCATCCGATTTCCATGTTTAGACTAGTTGAGTCTAATCTTAACCCCATCCATTAACTGTATTTTTCGGTTAAGTGTCATTAAGAAAACTTACTTAATCTTACCAAATTATCGTGTTGGATTGATTAAGTGTTGGTTAACTTAACCCCATCCACTAGTCATATAAAAATGGTTAAGTGTCATTAGGCAAATCAAGTTACTTAACCTACCCAACCTTGTCATGTTTTGTTAAGTATCATTGGCCTAATCAATTTACTTAACCCATTGTCCATGTCCTATTTGGTTAAGAGTCATTAATCAAATTAACTTAACCCTATCATGTGGAATTAATTACTTAATGCACCTCAACCTCTCACATTAGACTTTGTTGTGGTTACTAGTTAAGCCGGTCGGTTCCGGGTAGCTTTACACCACAACTTGGTCTAACCTCGGGTTCAAGCACAACATGACCAACTTCTCACATTGGGTCCTATTGTTTGCAACTACTAGTTAGGCCGGTCGGTTCCGGGTAGTTTTACGTTGCAAACTCAACCCAACCTCGAGTTGGTCACTTTCATGTTTAGTCTAGTGTCATGATCATATTCAAGTTTTTAAGAATATGGGTAGACCTAACTTAATAGGTAAATTCCCAATTCCATAGTATGGGTAGACCTAACGTAATAGGTAAATTCCCAATTTCATATTTTCAAACATACTCACATGTCAAATTCCATGTTATATTTCAAGTCATGTTTTCAAGTTGTATTTTCATGTCATTAGAAATTACCCATAACATAACCCAACGCTTTTAAACTCGCATATACGTTCGCAACAACGTAATGGATTAAAAGAAGAGACTTGGCAAAGGCATGACAAAAATGGATATTAAGCCACAAGTTAATCATGGTGGCAAATGAGGCACAAATGTGTTCATTAACTTGCATGTTACATTCTTAAGCCTAAAAAACATGCATAAACCCAAACTTGGCACATAAGCGAATCATGGTGACAAAAGACATGGAATGATGACTAGTAACTCGCATATATCATCATATAAGAGTTATGACTTCATATGCAAGTTGACATAAAGGTTATGAGGGTTCTCATGTTGCATAATGCAACATTTCAACATAAAGGTTGTAGCTTTTAGCCCACAAGATCAAGATAATGACTTCATAAACTTGCATGACATGATAGCATGTATCATACTCAATGATCAAACCCAAACTTGCAACATGAACATTTAACTTCATAGTTAATATCTAAGAGTAGGGAAAGGGCTTACATTGCTATGAAGGCACAAATCGAAATGCAAAACAAAGATTGAGACGAAGCTCTTATGCAATCAAATAAACCCAATATGAAAGCTCCAAATCAATAAAAACCCCATCTTGATGAACAAAGATCAAAGCTTTAGCCTTGAAATCAACTTGAGAAGATCTCATATTAACATAGGGACTCTCTAACACTCACTTGATCATGAAACCTCTCATAGAAATGAAGTGGAGGCTAGGGTTTTGAGTGGAGGCCATGAGAGGAGCAATTTTGCCATAGTTTAGTTGCATGAATGAATAATGAGGATTTAGGAGAGGGTTAGGGGCTTATTTATAGAGATTAGGAGTGATTAGGACCTTAGGATTAACCCTAGCATCAACCTGAACCATCAGATTTCGAACTAGGCCCAAAAACCTAGCCAAGACAGAAAACAGGTGCACCAGGCAAAACTGCCCGGCCACCATAAGTCGACCCCCAAGTCGACAGGGCTGTCGACTTAGGTCAAGCCATGTCGACTCCCAAGTCGACAGGGCTGTCTACTTGGGGAGCCTGGCGGGAATTTTTCCCGCCTAGCCTTCCAGCCCTAATTTTCGAAATTAGAACTCGTTTTTGAACTTGAATTTTCTGAAAACTTCGTCGGACCATAACTTGGTCATACGGACTCCGATTCTCGAAAACTCAGACTCTATTTCGCGAATTTTTCCGAGACGAACGCAATGGCATAGCCCGTTTTACTTGATTCAGAATTTAAAATTAAATTCTGCCTTGATTCTCGTCTTAACATGTTATCGAAATACGGGTTGTTACAATCCAACATGGTAAAAATACGTAATTAACTCGGTCCGATCAACTCAAAACGCTTGAGCGTGTCGATCTAATCACATGGAAAAACTAGTAGTGGAAAAATATATGGATTTCAGCAAAATCGAGTTTCGCACACCCAAAAATAGCTGATTGGCATGGCACGATAACGAAAAATGGTTTGGGCGACTCACGGCACGATCGAACTTAGTAAGATCAGCATTTTCCAAAAAAAACTGTGACGCGCACTCAAAAAAAGTTGATCGGCATGGCATGATCGTGAAAAATTGCTTGCGCGACTCACGATGCAATCAAACTTGGTAAAATCGGCATTTTCCAAAAAAACAGTGTCGTGCACTCAAAACAGCTGATCGACATAACGTCGACGCAATCAAACTTAGTAAAATCGGCATTTTCCAAAAAAAAAACAGTGTTGTGCACTCAAAACAGCTGATCGACATGGCACAATCACGAAAAATGGTTTGCGCAACTCATGACATGGAAATTAGGCATTTGCTAAAAAACCAATGTCGCGCACTAAAAAATAGCTGATCGGCATGGCACGATCACGAAAAATGCCTTACGCGACTCACGGTATTGAAAAGTAGAAAAATGGCAAAAACTGATCTAGCACCATAAAAATGCCTGATTGGCACGTGAACACGTGTAAAACATTGGCTGATCACTCTGGAAATTTTTTTAAATTTGGCACGTTTGGCACATTTGAAAAACAGTGGAAAACACAGGCCGATCACTTAAAAATGTGTGCGCGCATCGACCAGATCACCTAGAAAATTTGGCTCAGGAATCGGGTTTGGCAGATCATAAGGGATTCGAAATTTGCCAAATCAGGGGATACGAAATATGGCACACAAAAAGGGGTGATCGACTCAGAGGGATTCAAAATTTCTATGTGTTCGTATCGTGTTCAAGGGATACAAAAATTGGCAGATTCGGTAGGGATTCAAAATATGGCAAATGCCAAAGGAAAGTGGCAAACCGACTTGGTACGATGGAAACACGCACAGATCACCCGTTTTTGCTTGCCAAACAGGTGTTTGCACTGGATTTTAGGTTCTTTTTAGGCCTAGGCTCTCTTTAGGCCTAGGCTCAGCGCTAAATAAAAAGTGAAATGATCTAGGCTACTCGCAGTGCCTAGACTCAAAATTAAACAAATCAAATAAAATAGGGCATAACCCGATTGTAAATAAAACCACAACAGAGAAGGGGATAGAAGAAGGAGAATACTTATAAGAAGTAAAATAACTGGAAAGAAATAGGCATAGACAGTAAATAAATTATAGTAATTTTGCAGAAAACTAAATGCATAAATACTGTAAATGACTATAAACCTCAAATACTGTAAATAACTGTAAACTTGCAAATTAAACCTATTTAACTGTCTAACTTTCCTACACAGTTTTACTTATCTAAAAATTACACAAAAACTCACAAATCTGATGAATAGAGCTTCCCTCGTGGCCTTTCTTATTCTAGCAGAATCTCAGCCTATAAAAGTATTTGTAATAATAAATATTTAAAATTATATAACTTCTTTATTCCCATAAAAGGTTTAATTATTTGGCCTTTCCAAATTTTGAGGATATGCCTAGGGAAGAAGAACAAGGAGAACAGAGAATGAATGTGAAGAATGAGAGAGGATCTGCTAGTCTATTTATAGGATTTACTGGGTGTCCTCAACCGTCCAAATTTAAGATTAAATCTGGCCCAACTACGTCGTTGGACCAATCAGAAAGTGTCACATCAGCCTTTGGTTCAAAAATAAACCAATAAAACCTTGCCACGACAGAAAATAACATTCGGAATAAAATAAATGTTCGTTGTGATACATGTGCTCAAAGGCACGCGCTTACAGAACATACCCACGCCTTGGGTCAACATAGGTTGACCCAAGGACCCATAGGTCGACACTAGTTTGGCCCAAGTGGGAGTTGGTCGTGCCACTTGACCGTATACTACATGTTATTATTATATTTTTATTTTTTGAATTTATCTTGTCTTCTAAATCCATAACTTATTCATTTTAACACCGTTTTCAGCAAACAAAGTGTCCATTTTTGTAATGGCCCGCAAATCCGTACTATCTGAGTTGACTATAAACATCACACATCCAACCCAAATATCACAGAAATACGAATCATTTTTTTTAGAAGAAAAAGGTAGAAGAAGAACAGAAATAACAACACAGAATCTCACATCGCAGCGAAACAAAATATAATATATCCTAACTTTTGAAATAATTTTTTTTAACTATATAACATACACTTATCAGAGTACAACACTTACAACACAGCGGAATAAAAATACTATATATCTAACACTGAAGCCTCCTGCTCCAAGCTCCTTTAGATAGATCTGTAAAATCCTAAACTACTTGGCTGCCCGTACAAAATTGAGCACCCAAGAGTTTAGGTAAAACAAAACAAAATAAACTCCGGGTCAGTCATGGGACTGGTATGAGTAAAAAAATTACAACAGTTTGAGAAAATAAACGATATCTCATAAGACCATGCCATATAACACGGAACGGGTTTTTCCCTTTATGAGAATCCAAAACACATGATTTAACTTTCAAAGTCTTTTTGAAAGAAACGATAATCTTTATATCAAACTCTTTTGATATTATAATAATGTCTAAATCAAATAAATAGAAATCTAGTGGAACGCTTTCATCTCAATCTCCACATACATAATATACAATCAAAACCGCGAGCACTTATTGGGTAATGAATTTCCAACTATGACAAGGTATGGAACCACCTTCCAATAGTGTATCTATAGAGGAGAATACACTAGGTTCAACAAGAACATCTTGTAACCCGGCCACACATGACCGACCACTCATTTCGCTTGAGTGTATCGAATGTATATCACCAACGGTTGGGATCAGCAGCCGTTTCCCGAATGGGACAACATCGAATAGAATAAGGAATTAAATGAATTTCTCTAGATAGGTGATAATACACCCAAATGGAAGCTACCCACATAGCCATGCTTCCTGCCCGATTTTTGTCATTTCCCGGTTGTTGAGGCCTGAAGCTACGATTACTTATATTTCATTGATAGCACAATCACTTTGAATGCCACATTGTCAGATCCGTTAATCACTAATTGATTGTACAAATATATTCTGGATATTATGCTAAGAGAATAAATCCTCTGCCCCCATATATATTTATACAGACCAACATATTCGATCATTGGAAATACTTTGTCAGACATTCGTCCATACACGTTCGTTCTGGGATTGAACGAAACCGAAGGCACAATTTCTTTAATAGAAAAAATGCTTGTACTTTTCTCCATCTTCGATTATCTTTATATAATCTGATTCGCAATGCTACTGCCAATACAGAGTGGTTCTCGGATAATGGTCCAACTGGTCTCTCCATATTGACAACGATATTGGCAAACACTTCGATAGTCGGTTATTTAACTATCGAAGAAAAACAAACATCCATTCAAACAATCACTGGACCCCTTAATTAATATTTCATTAATTAAATCATTTCTCCATTTCTTTATCAATATTTGTTAACCAAATATTATCAATAATCATTTTGGCCTCTTACGCTATTTGGAAAACATTTCCATATATCGTCTTCTTTTATTTTCTATACTTAGAAAATATATTCTAATATATTTCTAAATTTCCACTTGGGTTAAAACGAATGTTGTGTAAAACATCGTTACAACAACCCAAAACACTGTATTCAACTAACTCTTATTCAAGCATTTCTCTTCGAGACATGATCTTGCTGTTTATTAGTTAGTAATGAAATCTATCAAGTTGGGGTGTAATTACCTCTCAGACCTTGACTGAATAACATCTTTAAATTCAAAACAGACAAGACCATTTATCTCAAATCATCAACACCATAAAAACCACTTATTCATTTTTAAAACGTATATATATATATATTTCTCTTTCTATTACCAGATTTTTGATTTCCTTTTTGTTTATAATATTCTATTTTAAGTTCGTTTCCTTACTGGATTCTATATATATTGATATATAGATTTCTAATTATCAAATTATCTTAAAAATATTCTAACTCCTTAAATTCCTGGAAAATTTTGCCATAACCTCCTTTGTACCGGTCGATAGTTCAAACCTCAACTCGCCTCTCTAGGCCCTTTCCATCCAAAAAGAAAATCAAAAAGCCAAGTGGCTTGCCGATTCGGTGCATAAAATCTCATATGGAATTTAAACATGTACCTTTTGGTCAGGCATTTCAGTTTATATCTCTTCGTATACTTCATTCCAAACCTGTTTAACACATATCCAAATATTCCCATTTGGTTTCAACTCAATCCATTCGTCTTAACCCAATTCGCTAATTTATTTTCTAATTAGCTATTTTGCCTATTTCACTTCTTTGTTTGAACATAACATGTTCAAATATAATATCAACTTATTTATAAACAAATTGTATTCCATTTTCAATTCAAGTTCCCTTTTCGATTTCGTATATGATTTCTCAAATGACCTTTTACTTATTCAAAGTCCAGTTTCATATCAAATTTCGATTAACTAATTATTATTCAAATTAGTTAGTTCTATTCAATAACTAAAAATCTGATTTTTGTTTCCAAAATCATTACACTTACTTCACTGGAGTTCATATTTATTTTATATCTCCCGTCTGTATTTTTTTCTAATGGAAATTCAGATTTTATTTACTTAAAATCCTTTTATTTATTTAAATAAACCGTTATGGTTTTATAATGGTTATGGCACTGTTTTTCCGAAAATTTGATTTTGACATAACTCAAAATTTATAAGACAAAATCCAGAATTTTCTCTTCCATTAGGAAACTATTATTCAACCGGTCCTGACGATTCTTGTTTCAAAGAATTCCGACTTAAATTGAGTTCGATATACTCAATTGAAGTTCGAACTGCCAATTTACGAACTGCAGCGATATTTAAATATAAACGTTAAACTTCGTTTAATGTATAAATTTCAACTCTATTCTTATATATTTAAATATATAAGATCGGCTTTCCATATCTAAGTTAAACATTTCGATTTTTCTAAATCATCGATTTTCATAACTCAGTTGTAAATTTATTTACAACTATATTTAATTTAAGATCCCAATTCCTTTAGAAATAAATTATTTTATAAAATTTGATAAAATCGAACTCTGATTATAAATCCTTTGCATTTTTCTAACTTCAATTTATATTCCGAAGCCCGAAATAAAATTTATCGTTCTATTTCAAACCGTTTTCTAATTCACTTTTCAATTCATACCTTGAATATAAACTTCTAAATTATCCAACGATAATTTATTTCCTTATTTTTATAAACATTGTTTATAAATTAATTTTCCTGTTTTATATATTTAAACAAGTTTCATTTCGAAATCTATTTTAAACCAAAATATTATTTTGGAATATTCTATTCATTACAACTTATCTATATAAATATAGAATCTATTTTCATATTTTAATTTAATATAATCCTAATATATTATAATGACTCGAAATCACCCTTATGGGAAATCACGGATTGTACTGAGGACAAGATGAATCAAACAAAAACAGAAGAACATTTCATTGCTTATTACAACAATTCCATCAGAATATAAGAATATACAGAGTATAAATAAATATTATACATTCGATAAATATCATATATTTACAATTTACAATGCAGCGGAAAATAATACAAAACACAACCGAAAAGAATATACGGATATATAGCTTTCTGAATATCATTCCAGTTGTAAACCGGGATCCTGTAAGAATAAATCTACAAAACCAAAACTACTAGCTGCCCGTGGAAAATAGGGGCACCCAGAGTTTAGGTTTAAAACAATAAACTCCAGGTCAGTCATGTGACTGGTGTGAGAACTAAAATAGTTATTAATCTTTATTTTAAAGTTAGGTAAATCAAGGGACCACGCCGTATAACACGGAACGGGTTTCCTCCCAAGAATACCAGTGCATAAAAACAACAGCGCAATGCTAAATGAAGAACAATGAAGCTATTATAAGACTTAGGTCCCATCACACAATGTAACGCAAGCCGGAGGATAGAGTTTTTACCTTATAATAGCCAAAATTGCTTGGTACGTGAAATTTCATATTTTATTATTACTATAAGTGTATAGTGTCAAAACAATTTCAATCATAAGTATCAATCATAGACGACATAAGTGCCCCATACCACTATGTCGCCATATATAAGTTTACAATTAAAACCGCAAATGTCTCGTATTGGAAGTTGGATTTCCATCTGTGAACCAAGGCAAGGGATCGTCCTTACCGCTTCGTGACTCTCTAGCCCGAGCCTCAGGAACAGAACGCATCGTCCCTTAGGAGCCATAGGGACGGTCCACCGATGTGGATTAAAATGCCTGAACACTGCGTTTCCCCACCCTATGGGGCGTAAATGAACCAAATGTCTCCATCGATCCCGGATCGACCGATATAACTGAGGCACCTCGCAACCCATCATCCACATAAGTAAAATGTCCGGGCGTGTAAAACCCAAAACGCCACTCCTAGCTAGAAGGAAACGCATGGCCTCCCTGGATCCTTCTCCTGTTTCTAGTTCACACTGGGGTGTGAGGCTCGCGAATTAACTCTACACAAAGCTACGCTGTATTAAAGCCGTGCTTTGATCATCAACCACAAGACACTGCTTTTCAACAGAAACCTTGATCATTTGCATCTCAGCATGCCACACAGGCAATTCACGCTATGCAACCAATGTATATCAATCACACAGAATGAAATCCGATGTCAGACACACATCCATTTACAAGTCCGTTCTGGGTCTAAACGAAACCGGAGGAACTTTATCCTCGCATATCCATAGATCTCCAAGTACGTCTGGACGATCACCAACTGATTCTCTCCTCTTGGGTGTACAACCCAATCAAGATCATCAGTAATTATCCAAACGATGTGAAGACCTCCGGTCTTCAACCACCGTCTTCATCGTCGACACATCGTCGAATGAGTTATTCAGAATGGGATAAACCCGGTCTTTCTGAATAACTCGCGTATATAATAAACAAGTGTTATAAAAACACAATATACGCCTCATTCCAATCCAGAATATTCCTTTATCCAAATATCCTTATATTTTGGGAAAGGTTCCCATTAATTTTATCAAAGATAAATTCTTTAAATTTATCATTTAATCTTCTTTGAATATCAATTCAAACCAAATTATGGTTTATCCAAACTAGTTGGGATTAGCGAACCTTACCGAAGTAATCATTTGTTAAATTTCCCAACCCCAACCTATTCATCCCATGAAGTAAAACTGGTAATACTTTATATCTAACACCATGGTGTTATCGGTAAATTCAATTACCATTTCACGTTCAAATCTAATTAAAGATATAACTATCGCTTGAAGCAAAACTGGTGATACTCCATTATCGATCATTTCTTGAATTTGATAATTTTAGTTATCAAATTCAATCTTCAATCTAATTAAAGATTCATTAAAACTCCAATTCTGCTTTAATTTCCAAAAATCATTACTTAATGATTATTCAAATCCATGAAATAAGTCCTGTCTTTAACTGGGTTAAAGAACTAATGTCATTTAAAACACAGCTCACGATAAACCCAAAATCACATTCCATTAAAAATGGAATTTTCATGGAAAACAGATCAATATATATAATCGATATGAACTTCCATATCCGATTAATAATATAAATGGAATAACGGCAAAGCCTTTTAAATTCCAGATGTATTAGCGGTCTTCCTCCACAGAAATTCACTTCGATTATTACCAAATTGAATCTCATTCCATTCCAATTTAGTTTATTAAATTGGAAAACTTTACTTTGGAAAATCTCCTTTAAATCTTAACAAAAGATTTATAAATTCCATATTACATTTCACTGTAAATCGGGTTAAAGAACGAATGTCGTTAAAATGCAGTTCACGATAAACCCAAAATAACATTCCATTAATTATCGAGTTAAAGAACGAGTGTTATTTAAAACACCGTTCACGATAAACCCAAAAATCAATTCTAGTTCAATTCTAATTAAATATTATTTAGTTGGTATACTTCATTAAATCTAAATAAAAAGATTTAATCTTTTTCTCAACAGGGTTTAAGAACAGTGTTAATGAAGATACCATTCACGACAAACCCAAATCCCATTTGATATTAAATACAAGGCTCGGAATAGAAAATATATCGGCTTATATTCAATATCAAATACTATAACCAACAAATATTGTATTGGAAATAACGATATAAATATGTCTTTCAAATTTCCATAAAAATATCTGTATAATCGCGAAATCCAACATCAAAATATTCCAAAGACAATTTCGATTCAAATCCATTTCCAATTTATATATTGGGAATTCTGGTTATTTTTAAAACAATTTCAAATCCAGTTTATTTATTTTAAAAATAAATGTGATTATAATTCTAGTTCAAAACTAGTTCATTTCGCTAAAAATCTATTTTTATCTTTTCAAGTATGGAATTTTTCATCCCAATTCTTTCCAAATCATTTCTAATGATTTTACACAAATTATTGCTATTTTTAATAATTTTATCAAGGCCCGTACAGTCGATTTCCCTAAACGGCCATCGAACTGCACTTACAACGACCTTTTCCAAATTTGATTTGGACTTAATTCCAAATTCAACCGTTAGATTTCAAATCTCTAATATTTGTTAGAAAGCTCTTTTCGATACGAACCCAACGGTTCCCGTTTTAGGAGAATCCGACAGTCAGATCTCCCGTAATGTCCGTTCGAAGTCAATGGTCAAAATTCGCGAACTTCGACGGCGCGACGCATTCTATTCAGGCCATTATATATATATATATATATAATATATATTTCGTCGATTTCCTTTTAAAATGTATTTTATAAATCGTTTTAAATTCGTTTACAAAACGATTTCAACTTCATATTCAATTTCAAATCAAAATTGAATATTCCATATCAACGATATATAAATGATATTATTTTCAAACCATTATATTTTGAAATCAATTCCTTTTCGATATTCATTATATAAATGAATAAAATCGATATAAATATCGTTCACGTCAAAATGGCGTCAATCTAATCGACGCGGCTCTATATATTTAAATATATTCGTGTCCATCCCAAATCGGACGTCAAAATTAGATTTTGATTCTTTTCTGAATATTGTTTGAAAATATTCGTTATTTTAAAATAATCGTTATTTTAAAATATTCATTCTTTCTGAACTGGAATCTGACACAGTTAATTACCATATAATGTGATTATATGGAGTTCGTACACATATGTACACAACTACAATCAAACACTTTCAACCATCATCCAAAGTGCGTTCTACACTGCATAAGAATCAAATATAAATATTTAACGCTTATAACATCCTGTCAATCAATCGATCGACATACAGCTAATTATTGGGATTAGTGTATGCCCTGTATCATCCCAGTACCCGTGTGAGGTTTCAATCAACAAATAATGAATTTTATTTGTGCAGTTTGGCGATGTGTAAAATTTATCGTACCAATCAATATTAGTCAAATCAGTGCCCATAAACAAATCGTCTGATTTGTTTATGAATATTTATTTTATTCACATACGCGTTAAAAATTATATTTTTAACGATAAAATATTTATTCAGTTCATTTACACAATAAATATGATATTTTTATTTTTCTAATATATTTTAGAAAATTTTGGCAGCATAACGGCACGATACTAAAAACGGGATAAGGCCTAGCCTTATCCCCAGTCTAATAATGGCTCGCGCCATACACATACCAATTCTAGTCAATTCCATTTCATTTCCCAAACCAAATTCAACCAAACAATCCAATCAACCAAACTAAATTACCACACAAGCCGTCCGTGGTCTGTGGACGACGGGGAACAGTTCATATATGCAGTTATAAAATAAATAACTGTATAAGAAAATTATAGTGAGGAGTTCTCACCTTCGTGTTCCACTCCGCCGTTTCATTACTGAATGGCTTGGATTTTCCCAAAATTCAACGCAATCCTTTACACGCTGTTCATAGTAAAAATCACAATTTTATCATCACTACATGTACATTAAAATCATATTTTTATTTCCACTTCATATAAATAAAAATCGAATTTTTATCGCTACTTCATATATATAAAAATTGAATTTTTATATCGATGTTCATATAATAAAAATCATATATTTCTCTCGCCATTCTCTATATAAAAATCACATTTTTATATATAAGGATCGTATTTTTATATCTCTACTACATATGTAAAAATAACTCCTTTACACCGCTACTTCCATGATGAAAATTATATTTTTATCTTGCTAGTAATATAATAAAAATTATATTTTTACTTCTCTACATACATAAAAATTATATTTTTACCTCACTATATATAAAAATTATATTTTTTCCTCACTATATATATAAAAATTATATTTTTATTACTCTACATAAATAAAAATCATACCTTGATAGCGAATTCATATATATAAAAATTAAACCTTTATAGCGAATTCATATATATAAAAATTAAACCTTTATAGCGAATTCATATATATAAAAATTTAACCTTTATAATGCTCACTTCATAGTAAAAATACCATCATTTCTATGAACAAAATCATATTTTGATTAGCACAAAAATCATATCCTTTTAATATTAAAAATCTTAGCTTTTATAAAATAAGAATCCCAACTTTCATAAGTAAAAATCATATTTTTACAAGTAAAAATCATGTTTCAACACTATATTATCTACATACAAATCAGATTTTTATAGAGTAAAATAAAACAAAATTAGAAAACTCAACGTGTTATCGGCGGAGGGGAGCGTCGAAGGGGACTATGGCGGCAGATGGGTGATCCGAAGAGGGGGGAGGGGGCTTGGACGCGGCGGTGGTTGTCTCAGAAGAGGCGGCGTCGGTTCTTCACGGGGCAGGGGGTTTTGGGTTGTTTCAGAAGAGGGAGGGAGAAAGGAAGGAGGAGAGGGTGTAGAGGAGGAGAGCGGCGACCTGAGGAGGAGGTGGTGGGCGTGGGAGGCGGTGCGGTGGCGGATGAGAGGGAGCGACGAGATACTGAAGCGGGTTTTTTTTCTTTTCTTTTCATCTTTCGATTTGAGAATTAACGATGGGGGGGGGGGGGTAAAGGGAAAAGGGGTGTTGACTTTTTTATTTAATTTATTATTTTTAATTTTCAAAAAGTAACTTTTTATTTCGAACCCCAAACGAGACCCAACGACTGTCACCCATAGCCAATTACCCCCATTACGAACACAATGGGATATGTATTGTAAGCCAGTTCGGCCGTTTCGATCAGTTTTCAATGAAATCAAAATATAACTCTGTAGATTGAATTTGAACGCACATTTCATTTTACTAAGGCCACATACAGACTCTAAAAATTACCGAAAAATATTTTCTAGCTTCGTATTGACGATACGGTCCTAACAAAACTAATTTCGTCAAATTCTGAGATCATTTGAAAAATGGCCATTTTCTGGTCGATCGAAATTGACTGAAACTGTCAAAACACGTTTTCTTTTGCTACGCTCACATATTGATTTCAAAAATTACGAATTTTGGAATCTAGAAATAACTTGACATCCTGGATCCGACAAAAGTGATTTCGTCAAAAACGAAGGTCGTTTGCAAAATTTCCATTTTAAGGGCCCAAAATTCCATAGCCACTATTCTGAAATTTCAACTGGGCATAACTTTTTATTCCCGCTATGAAATTTCAATTTTTCGAATTCGTTGGAAAGATATTCTCAAATAGATTCTAATATTTTTGGTTTCACTAAAATCCGGTTTATTTTGAATCCTGTACATTCATTTGAAATTTGAAATCGAATTTTCGAACTACCGCGCCATTTTTAATTCCTTTTATAATTAAAATAAAATATTTGTATTCCAATGACGATTCAAATAAATATTTCCATTCTAATTCTATTCAAAATAAATTTCTGGTCATCATTATTTAAAATAATTCATTTTAAATATTCAAAATTCATTAAAATAAAAAAAATTAATTGGTTCGGATTTTCCGGGTTGTTCCAATCTCCCCCACTTAAAACTTTTCGTTCCCGTAAAGGAACGAAGCTGAAAGTTGTTTTACAAACCAACTCAACTTTCATTATTTTCATTATGGTTAAGTTCTTCAACTTTTCAGTTTCTAAGAACTTTTCAAATTTTCAAAAATTTGGCTAACACCCTAAATTTTCGAAAAATTTCTCCATAACCTCCCCTGCACGGGAGCACCGGGAAAATCCCCAAACCGCCACATAGGCCTCTCCAATCCAAAAAGAAAAAGAAATAGCCAAGCGACTAGCCAATCGGCTCATAAAATCATCAAAAACCCCAAGAAATACAATAAACATGTACATATTTGTCGGGCAAACAATTTTATTCCTCTTCTCTAGCCTCCTTGCTACGACCTGTTCACACATATATATGTACATGCATGCATTTCCAATCAATTTTCAATACAGTTCAACATTTGATACAATTTGGCTAAGTGGTTCAAATTTTAATTAATCAACCAATAATCAAACAACACAATCAGAAATTAATTAGTTGATTAGCTTTTTAAATTCATAACTTTGATACATAGTCCAAAAATCAGATTTTTGATGCCAAATCACAATAATAGACCCTATCTAGTTTTGGTTCTCACACCAGTCAATTGGAAATATATAGAAATCCCACTTTCGTCACTCGAAAATAAATACTGGTGATGGTATACTTCATCATCAGGACCATGTCCGGGTGACTAGAGTGTGATTCTATATATACCCAGCATATTAAAACTTCAAATACACGCGAATCAGACGTATACGCAAAATCTTTATATACTTGATTGTCCAAATTAATATAAAATAAATATTCAAATACGAATAATAAAGTTTAAATTTTCAAAACAAAATTTGTTTTCAATTTTATTTTAAAAACATCACTCTTCACACTCGTTCTAGGATACTACTGATCCCATCTATAGCGAGTCATTCTCATTGGATATTACTAATCCAATCTCTGATGAATTCTTTCGTATGGTTTTATTATGCCTTGTTCTCGAGCTCTGTAAACAAGAGCTCTGATACCAAACTATAACGACCCGAAATCTCCCTTACGGGAAATCACGGATTGTACCGAGGACAAGACGAATCAGAACACAAACAGAAGAACATTTCATTGCTTATTACAACAATTCCATCATAATACAAGAATATACAGAGTATAAATAAATATTATACATTCGATAAATATCAGAGATTTACAATTTACAATGCAGCGGAAAATAATACAAAACACAACTGAAAAGAAATAACTGATACAGAGCTTTCCGAATATCATTCTAGCTGTAAACCAGGATCCTGTAAGAATAAATCTGCAAAACCAAAAACTACTAGCTGCCCGTGGAAAATAGGGGCACCCAGAGTTTAGGTTTAAAACAATAAACTCCAGGTCAGTCATGTGACTAGTGTGAGAATTATAACAATTATTAATCTTTATTTTAAAGTTAGGTAAATCAAGGGACCACGCCGTATATCACGGAATGAGTTTCCTCCCAAGAATACCAGTGCATAAAAACAACTAAATAAAGAACAATGAAGCTATTATAAGACTCAGGTCCCATCACACAATGCAACGCAAGCCAGAGGATAGAGTTTTTACCTTATAATAATAAAAAATGCTTGGTACATGAAATTTCATATTTTATTATTACTATAAGTGTATAGTGTCAAAACAATTTTAATCATAAGCATCAATCATAGACGACATAAGTGCCCCATACCACTATGTCGCCACATATAAGTTTACAATTAAAACCGCAAATGTCTCGTATTGGAAGTTGGATTTCCATCTGTGAATCAAGGCAAGGGATCGTCCTTACCGCTTCGAGACTCTCTAGCCCGAGCCTCAGGAACAAAACGCATCGTCCCTTAGGAGCCACATGGCCGGTCCACCGATGTGGATTAAAATGCCTGAACACTGCGTTTCCCCGCCCTATGAGGCGTAAATGAGCCAAATGACTCCATCGGTCCCGGATCGACCGATATAACCGAGGCGCCTCGCAATCCATCATCCACATAAGTAAAATGTCCGGGCGTGTAAAACCCAAAACACCACTCCTAGCTAGAAGGAAACGCATGTCCTCCCTGGATCCTTCTCCCATTTCTTGTTCACACAGGGGTGTGAGGTTCACGAATTAATGCTACACAAAGCTACGATGTATTAAAGTCGTGCTTTTATCATCAACCGCAAGACACTGCTTTTCAACAGAATCCTTGATCATTTGCATCTCAGCATGCCACACAGGCATTTCACGCTATGCAACCAATGTATATCAATCACACAGAATGAAATCAGATGTCAGACACACATCCATTTACATGTCCGTTCTAGGTCTGAACGAAACCAGAGGAACTTTATTCCTCGCATATCCATCGATCTCCAAGTACGTCTGGACGATCACCAACTGATTCTCTCCTCTTGGGTGTACAGCCCAATCAAGATCATCAGTATTTATGGAAACGATGTGAAGACCTCCAGTCTTCAACCACCATCTTCATCCTCGACACATCATCGAATCAGTTATTCAGAATGGGATAAAACCGATCTTTCTGAATAACTCGCGTATATAATAAACAAGTGTTATAAAAACACAACATACGCCTCATTCCAATCCAGAATATTCCTTTATCCAAATATCCTTATATTTTGGGAAAGGTTCCCATTAATTTTATCAAAGATAAATTCTTTAAATTTATCATTTAATCTTCTTTGAATATCAATTCAAACCAAATTATGGTTTATCCAAACTAGTCGGGATTAGCGAACCTTATCGAAGTAATCATTTGTTAAATTTCCCTACGCCAACCTATTCATCCCATGAAGTAAAACTGGTAATACTTTATATCTAACACCACGGTGTTATCGGTAAATTCAATTACCATTTCACGTTCAAATCTAATTAAAGATTTAACTATCGCTTGGAGCAAAACTGGTGATACTCCATTCTCGATCATTTCTTGAATTTGAAAATTTTAGTTATCTAATTCATTCTTCAATCTAATTAAAGATTCATTAAAACTCTAATTCAGCTTTAATTTCCAAAAATCATTATTGATGATTATTCAAATCCAGGAAATAAATCCTGTCTTTAACTGGGTTAAAGAACTAATGTCATTTAAAAAAACAGCTCACGATAAACGCAAAATCACATTCCATTAACAATGGAATTTCCATGGAAAACAGATCAATATATATAATCGATATGAACTTCCGTATCCGACTAATAATATAATTGGAATAACAGCAAAGCCTTTTAAATTCTAGATATATTAGCGGTCTTCCTCCATAGAAATTCACTTCGATTATTACCAAATTGAATCTCATTCCATTCCAATTTATTTTATTAAATTGGAAAACTTTACTTTGGAAAATCTCCTTTAAATCTTAACATAAGATTTATAAATTCCAAATCACATTTCATTGTAAATCGGGTTAAAGAACGAATGTCGTTAAAACACAGTTCACGATAAACCTAATTCACATTCCATTAATTATCGGGTTAAAGAACAAGTGTTATTTAAATCACCTTTCACAATAAACCCAAAAATCAATTCTAGTTCAATTCCAATTAAATATTATTTAATTGGTATACTTCATTAAATCTAAATAAAAAGATTTAATATTTTTCTCAATTGGGTTTAAAAACAGTGTTAATTAAGACACCATTCACAAAAACCCAAATCCTATTTGATATTAAATACAAGGCTCTGAATAGAAAATATATCGGCTTATATTCAATATCAAATACTATAACCAACAAATATTGTATTGGAAATAACGATATAAATATATCTTTCAAATTTCCATAACAATATCTGTATAATCACGAAATCCAACATCGAAATATTCCGAAGACAATTTCGATTTAAATCCATTTCCAATTTATATATTGGAAATTCTGGTTATTTTTAAAACCATTTCAAATCCAATTTATTTACTTTAAAAATAAATGTGATTATAATTCTAGTTCAAAACTAGTTCATTTCGCTAAAAATCTATTTTTATCTTCTCAAATATAGAATATTTCATCCCAATTCTTGCAAAATCATTTCTTATGATTTTACACAAATTATTACAATTTTTAATAATTTTATCAAGGAACGTACAGTCAATTTCCCTAAAGGGCCATCGAACTGCACTTACAACGACCTTTTCCAAATTTGATTTGGACATAATTCCAAATCCAGCCGTTAGATTACAAATCTCTAATATTTGTTAGAAAGCTCTTTTCGATACGAACCCAATGGTTCCGGCTTTAGGTGAATCCGACGGTCGGATCTCCCGTAATGTCCGTTCGAAGTCAATGGTCGAAATTTGCGAACTTCCGCGGCGCGGCGCGTTCTATTCAGGTCATTATATATATATATATAATATTATATATATTTCGTCGATTCCTTTTAAAACGTATTTTATAAATCGTTTTAAATTCGTTTTCAAAACGATTTCAACTTCATATTCAATTTCAAATCAAAATTGAATATTCTATATCATCGACATATAAATGATATTATTTTCAAACCATTATATTTTGAAATCAATTCCTTTTCGATATTCATTATATAAATGAATAAAATTGATATAAATATCGTTCATGTCAAAATGGCGTCAATCTAATCGACACGGCATTATATATTTAAATATATTCGTGTCCATCCCAAATCGGACATCAAAATCAGATTTTGATTCTTTTCTGAATATTGTTTGAAAAAAATCGTTATTTTAAAATATTCATTCTTCCTGAACTAGAATCTAACACAGTCAATTACCATATAATGTGATTATATGGATTTCATACACATATGTACACAATTACAATCAAACACTTTCAACCATCATCCAAAGTGCATTCTACACTGCATAAGCATCAATTATAAATATTTAACGCTTATAACAGCCTGTCAATCAATCGATCGACATACAGCTAATTATTGGGATTAGTGAAACACCGCACCTCCATTAAGGTCACTCACAAAGGGAATGCCTTAACTTTGGTGGAGGTTTATAGGTAAAAGTCACAGATAAAACACAAGACAGATGTAAACACATATATATAAGCAGCGAAAAACAAACAGACTTTCATTTCATAAAATACGTGTTCATACAAATTATTCCCATAATTGTCTCACAATAACTTTCAAAACATTACAACATCATTTTTGTCTTGATTATTGAATAAAGAAGCATAAAACATAATTAAAACTGCATAAATCCCCATAGAGTGTGTCCAAAAGCCATAGCCAATGAAGGAGTGTCCAAACCATACATCTACTATCATGAAGCTTGCAAAGAATCTGACTAAGCTGGGTTGTTTCTGCCCTGTGGACCTAAGGGGGGGGATGAAGATAAAGGGCCTGGTAAGTCTAGTGACTCTTCAGTATGTGAATAAGAAAAAGGGCATGACAGGAATAAACTGGATATAGGAAAGTATCATAAACTAAGATAAAGTAGTTTAGAACCGAATATACTATCGCACCCCATACTATATCTCTGCACCTACTTGTGTTTATTCCGACTGGCACCCTATGTTGAGGCTGAAGTGATCCCCTTTCTAAAGATCAGCTCCTACTCGCATAATCATATGTGTCATATGGCCCTTAATGATTGTAGACACCTATGCTGGTCCCACCATGGGGTGTATCAAGACCCATGGTGGCGGGCCGACACAATACTAGAATACACAGGTGATACTACTGATTCCCAATGTCCTGCTTGTCTGCTCCGAAGTGTGTGCACGCCCGCACTCCGTTAGAAGCCACACTGTTGCACCAACCGCCGTCGCTTTTGACCGCTTACAATCAACCCAGTAATCGTGCCCCACCCTGCCTAGTTTCAGGGTACCATTATACCTAATTTGGGTTACTACTGAAACGGGTCCCTCGTTACTAGGGTTTTCTAGACAAACATGTTAAGTGGTTAAGTGTCTGTATTAACCTAACCCCACCCATCAGTTTAGTTAACATGTTGAATTGGTTAAGTGTTTTAGTTAACTTAACCCTACCATCCTGACTTGTCTGTCCTTAGCTTTTTAAACTACCGACCACTCACATTAGACAGGTATCGTTACGGTTACCGGATGTGCCGGTTGGTTCCGAGCAGGTTTACACCGTAACTCAGTCTAACCTCGGGTCCTTATTGGGATCCATGCCTTAACCTCCCACATTGGATAGATATTGTTGTGATTACTGGACAACCGGGCGGGTCCGGGCAGGTTTACATCACAACTCAATCCAACCACGGGTTAAGCATACTCGTATGTTCTAAATTTACATATTTGTCTCTTTTACTTGTTATATGTAAATTTGTTTACAATTAAATGTTATGGCCCACATTCCAAGTTCATCATTTTAGGTATAAGAATTTATAGCATTTAAGTGCCACCAATTTTGGCATATGACAAACATGCCAATTTATTTCAAGTTTTCTATAATTACCAATTTTTCCCAACATTACCCCGTCTAAATATTAGGCTAACAATCTTAGCCTTATTTTCCGTTTGCATGATTTTTAACGTATAATATTAGGCTAAAAACTTAGCCTAATTTAGCATACACAAAATTGCATAAAGGAACCCATTAACATAAACATGTCATGGGTGTAAACTTGGCATTTTTAGCATAGTCATTATGAACATTGTTGGCTAGCTTTTTGACCAAGTCACAAAGGTTCACTCACAAGAAGAAAGTATGAAACTACGTTCCTTAAGTCCATGAAGAATCGGATCGCATCAGAGGGTCGCCCTTACGGATCGCCCCCCATCGGATCGCCCCCATCGAATCGCCCCCATTGCATCAGCGATCCGACCACTTCTACACGACTCGATCCATCCATACACTACTACCCAGCACAGACCGATCCGATCCCCCGATGCACAGCGAAGCCTCTGACCTGTTCAAGCACGATCTATTCTTCGGCGATCCGAGATGCCTGGATCCAGCGACACGTGTCCCCAACTGTCACTTTGACCAATTCCTCCTCCTTGCTCGATCCGATATGTAAGGGGATCGCGACACCTATCCACAACGGCTAACTTGACTAATTCTTCATCAAGCCGCGATTCGATCCGATATTCTCGGGATCTGTGCCACGTGTGACCGCGATCCGCCTGATAAAATCAGCTATAAATAGCCCAGAGCTTGGCATTTTTCAAGATCTTTTGGCAGTATTGAGCACTGATTCCGCCATTACTATCATACCACTATTTCTTGTCAGTTTTGTTACGAGATTACTGAGAGAAATTACAACTGTAAAAGTGAGTTTGAGAGAAATCATTAAATGTACTAGCATTCAAAGTATAATCGATAACATATAAAGTGGACGTAGGCTCGTTAACGCCGAACCACTATAAATTCTGTGTGTTTTCTTCTTTTTCTTCATTCTCCAGTTATAATTCTTTACGAGTCAGAACAATTTGGGTGTTGGGTCCAAATTTTGATCTACCATTTTGGTGCTTTCACTGAGAAAACAGTCCCAAAACTTCACTATTCAGATTTTTGAAGATTCCTGCGACGTCTGATATCATGGCTGGAAAGAAGTCTAAGGAAGTGCGAGCTTCGCAAGCGAATGAAGTCGCGAATGAAATGGTTGGCGAAAGTGCACACGAGCAGGTCGTTGAGGGGGTCACGGATCGCGAGGACAGGGGGGCGACCCGAACCAATATAGGTGCCACGATCCGACTTGAGGGTGGCGCTACGAACCGCGAAACTGGAGGGGTTGTTACTCGATCCCGTGATAATGCTCCGAATCCTCCGCATACCGTGACCACGAACCGATCCCAGGGGGGTGCTGCGAGCCGCCACCCTTGATCCACAGCGATCCAAATTGATGACCAGACTACAACCCGACCTGGAAAGGAGCCTATCGCTCGCTCCTACCGTCCTGGCCCCTCCGCTCGACCTGGCTCAAGCTCTTTGGGCAAAAGAGAAAATGATGATGA
The DNA here is from genome assembly GCA_030737875.1 of Allium sativum. NCBI lineage: Eukaryota > Viridiplantae > Streptophyta > Magnoliopsida > Asparagales > Amaryllidaceae > Allium > Allium sativum. Next base: position 616,983,842 of record CM060926.1, read on the forward strand.
TCAATATGACCCTTCTGCTCTCGTTACTGAGGGGGACCTCTCTCGCTTTTCCGAAATGTGGGAGAGGCTGTTTGATGAATTGGCTGCTCAAAGGCAGGAGAGCTCCGTTCTACGACAGAACTTGGCTGCTATGGATAGAAGGCTTAATGATCTCGCAAGGCAAAGGACGCCCCCAGTTCGTCCGCTCACCCCAAAATACTCTTCTTCGTCAGAGGAATCGCCGAGACCTCCGCGGCGACCATACGAGAGCCCTGAAAACATAGAGCAGCTCCGATTTGGAACCCTGCCATCACGGGAAGAAGAGGCATTGGGTGCCCCGTCGCCGTACAAATACTCATGATAACAAGGGACAGCGAAGCCCAATCCGAGTCCCGGATTTCGCGACTGCTCCTGGAAGAGAGATTAGAGAACCCCACCGAGCAAGAAGCACTGACCCCGAGCCTCCACTGACCAGTGCAAATGTTGCAGCCATGATCCATCAAATTCTGGCAGATAGCCGTGGACAACGGAATGAAGATTAGGGAATTCACCATAGTCACACCCCTTTCACTGATGACATTTTAGATGCGATGTTTCCGAGGCGCTTCAACATGCCGTAGATGAACCGTTACGCAGGTAGATCTGATCCCGTCCAACATCTGATGAGATATTCTTGGTCAATGGCTGCTGCCGCAGCTTCTAACGCTGTCAAGTGCAAAGCATTTCCCATATTCTTGGAGGATGTAGCATTGTTATGGTTTACTCGCTTACCAGCAAGATCAATTTCCAGCTTCAGGGAGTTGAGTGAAAGGTTCGTGGAACAGTTCTGCATCTATGCACAAAAGACGAAGAGTGTGATTGACTTATTCCTTGTCAAGCAACGACCAGGCGAGAGTTTGAGGGTGTATCTAGACCGTTTCAATCTGGCCGCTACTGAAGTCAAATATCCTCATGAGCCAACTGTTGTGGCAGCCCTAATTGATGGGGTAGATAAAGACACCGAATTTGGGAGATATCTGGCCGGCAAACCACCCCATACTAGAGAGTTATTCTACGAAAAAGCTAACGTACACTTACGCCGGGAGGAAGTGTATGCTAACCAAAAGGAAAAAACGGCTGATAAAGAGGAAATCCAGAGCAATGTCGCCATTAAGCAGACAGGAGACAGCTCGGGGAAGGTCGAGGTAAACGTCGAAAATCGGAACCAGGGTGGTCGTCAGTCAGGGAACAATGATAATAACAGTAATAGCAACAACCGAAAGAGGAATCGAGGGAATGACTCCCAGAGAAGGACTCGTCCCAGGTCTTTTGAGAGTTATACGCCAATAAACGATACTTTGGAGAATATCTTCATGGATTCGTACAACGTCCTCCAAAATAAAAGGCCTCCTCCCAGAGAGTCGACGGAGAAAGAACGTGAAACGGGGAAGTTTTGTCTCTTTCATCAGATTCATGGCCATTCGACAAATGAATGCCATCACCTAATAGATGTAGTCGAGAGGCTTCTCCGAGAAGGAAAATTGGATGAATACAGAGTGACACCCAGAGACAGGGGGCAAACCGTACAGGCCCCAAATCAGAACCAGAATCAACCTGCTGTCAGGCCAACTGCCCAGCAAAAGGGAAAGGACCTTATTATCAATACCGTAATCGGAGGGCTTTATCTCGCCGGACACGGTTCCAAGGCATTGGATCAGTATGTCAATGCAGCCAAGCAACACCTTGAGGTAGGGGAGTGTAGAAACCCTGAGGACAACGTCCCAGTAAAGCAACAAAAGATGATGACCGACGATGTTGTTTTCCGCGAACGAGAAAGCATTGGGGTCCATGCTTCGACTGAAGATCCATAATCACAGTACCTATTGGCCCGGCCACTGTTCATAAAGTCTTGGTGGATAATGGGAGTTCCGTCAACATTCTTTTCAAAAAGACATTCGATCAGATGAACCTCGAGATAAAAGACTTGAAGCCCTGTCAAGGATGGATCCGTGGATTTAACGTAGCATCCACCGCTCCAATGGGTTATGTAGAGCTACCAGTTACGCTTGGGGAAGGAGAACGCCAGAAAGTGAGAATCCTTCCCTTCGTGGTTTTGAATATTGAATCACCCTATAATGCCTTCTTGGGCCAACCGGCCCTCGCAAAGTTTAGAGCCTGTATAGCCCCCTGGTGCTTATTATTGAAATTTCCTACGGAAGCTGGTGTTGGTATTGTCAGAGGACATCAGGTTGCCGCACGGGCATGTTATGTAGTAGAGCTAAAGCTACTCCGCAATGGAGGGGACATAGAAACCAAGGGCGCTTCTCCCCCTGCAAGGGCGGAAACCTTAGAGCAATTAAAGAGAATAACCGTAGGAGAGTCGCCCAGAGAATTGCCCGAGGATATAGATCCCAGAGGGGACAAAGAACCTGGGGGCAGAATGGCGACTCCCAACGAGACAACTGTGGATGTACCGATCGATGATAGTAACCCAGAGAAGGTCCTTAAGATTGGATCCCAGTTAAATTCGAATTTAGCTAAAGAACTGACGAATTTCTTAAAAAATAATTTGGATGTATTTGCTTGGACCCACGTAGACATGTGCGGTATATCTCTATCAATCATGAGTCATTCATTGAGCATTAACCCTAAGCATCCTCCTGTAAAACAAAAAAGGCGAATGATGGGCCCAGAGAGGTCCGCTGCCTTGAAAGAAGAAGTTGGAAAGCTAAAAAGTAATGGATTTATCAAAGACTCAATCTATCCAGACTGGATTTCAAACCCAGTCCTGGTAAAGAAGGCCAATGGGAAGTGGCGAACGTGTATCGATTTCTCGGATTTGAATAAAGCCTGCCCAAAAGACAGTTTTCCGTTACCCCGGATCGATCAGTTGGTGGACTCAACGGCGGGCCATGAACTTCTCTCCTTTATGGATGCTTATTCAGGATATAACCAGATTCCAATGCACGTTCCAGATCAAGAACACACTAGCTTTATTACGGATTTGGGGTTATACTGCTATGTGGTAATGCCCTTTAGCTTGAAGAACGCAGGCGCTACATATCAACGGTTAGTGAACAGAATGTTCTATAACCAGATTGGAAAAACAATGTAAGTATACGTTGATGACATGTTGATTAAGTCGAAGCAATCCTCTAATCACACTAAGGACTTGGCAGAGATGTTTGACATTCTTCGAAAGAACGGGATGAAACTCAACCCAACAAAATGTTCATTCGGGGTCGCCTCCGGAAAATTCTTGGGATTCATCGTCAGTTCTCGCGGGATTGAGATTAATCCAGACCAGATCGCAGCAATCAGAGACATTCAGGAACCTAGGCAAATTAAAGATGTGCAAAGCCTTGCAGGTAAAGTAGCCGCACTAAGCAGATTTATCTCCAGGGCTACGGACAAATGCATCCCATTCTTCGAATTGATAAAGCGAGGAAAACGCCACTTCAAATGGACGCCCGACTGCGTAGAAGTGTTTCATAACTTGCTGAGACACCTGGAGAAACCTCCGATATTATCTAAGCCGATGGATCACGAGGACTTATTCGTGTACTTGGCAGTGTCGTCCCACGCGATCAGCTCAGCATTGGTAAGAGAATAAGATAAGGTCCAAAGACCTGTGTATTACGTGAGCAAAAAATTGACGGCAGCAGAGCGTTATTATCCAAGGACAGAAAAATTGGCGAACAGTTTGCTAATTGCCTCTAGAAAGCTTCGACACTATTTTCAGGCTCATCCCATTACCGTATACACTGATCATCCACTCAAGCAAGTTCTACAGAAACCAGAGGCGTCTGGAAGATTACTCAAACGGAACATTGAGTTAAGTCAATTTGATCTGGACTTTCAACCCCGGCGGTCAATACGGGGGAAAGTGATAGCCGACTTCATAGCAGAGTTTACTGTCCCGGAGGAAGATATAGCAAACGAAGAGGTTGACCCCTCAAAATTACTTCTCGACCCCAGTGCCTGGAGATTGTATACTGATGGCGCTAGGAACGACAAGAGATCCGGCGCTGGAATAGTGCTTGAAACTCCCGGGAAACGGCTGATATCCTATGCTATCCGGATGGAGTATCACGCCACTAACAACGACTCTGAATATGAAGCCCTGATATCCGGGCTAAGGATCGCAAAGGAGTTGGAAATCACAAAGCTAGACATATTTTGTGACTCCAAGTTAGTTGTGAACCAGGTTACTAGAAAATTCCAAGCCAAAAGCGCAAGATTGATTTTATACTTGAAGAAAGTGAAGGAGTTGCTGAATGGCTTCGATCATTTTAGCATATCTCATATTCCGCGGTCAGAGAATCAACAGGCGGATAAGTTGGCAAAGATGGCTAGCTCCGACGATCCTGAAGAGACCGGGCTAGCCCCACTTGAAGTACTTCGGTCTCATAGTATAGATCTGATGGAAATTGATCCAGTACTAGAGACGGAACCAGAAAGGGAGTCATGGATGACCCCTCTAAAAATTTCTTGATGAATGGAGCGCTTCCGACCAAGAAAAGTGAGAGGCGTAAAGTAATTCGTAAAGCTGCCCGATACGTTCTGCAAGGCGGAGTTCTTTACAGACAAGGATTTTCGATGCCCCTTCTCCAGTGTATAGCTCATGACGATATCAAGCGTATACTGCAAGAAGTACATGAAGGTGAATGCGTCGATCACACTGGAGGGCAAACATTGGCAAAAAAGGTGTTGCGACATGGTTATTTCTGGCCTACCATAAACAAAGATGCGGCGAAGTACGCACGACGATGTGATGCATGTCAGAGATTTTCAAAAATACCTAGAGCACCTCCTAGTCAGTTAAAAACGATGACGAGTCCATGGCCTTTCGCTATGTGGGGAATTGATATCATCGGAAGTCTCCCCATAGCTAGGGGCAGAGCGAAGTTCGCTATTGTAGCCGTAGATTATTTCACTAAGTGGGTCGAGGCTGAGCCACTGACTACAATCACAACCAAACGAGTGATCAATTTTGTCGTTAGAAACATCATCTGTCAATTTGGGATTCCAAAGATTGTTATAACTGATAACGGAACTCAGTTCGATAGCACTGAATTCAGAGACTTCTGCCAGAAATACCACATTGAGAAACGGTACATCTCTGTGGCACACTCGCAATCGAACGGACAAGTCGAAGCGGCGAATAAAGTTATTAAGTCCATTCTGAAAAGAAGACTGAAACGGGCCAGAGCCATGTGAGTTGATGAATTACCCTTAGCACTATGGGCCTACAGGACAATGTATAAATCAGCAACAGGACATACCCCCTTCTCCCTTGCTTTTGGAGCAGAAGCAGTCATCCCGGTTGAGATAAAAGTACCTTCTCACCGAGTGACTTATTACGATCCGATGACTAATAACGAATTGCTCCATGAATCCCTGGATATGATCGAAGAAAAGAGGGACGAAGCAGACCTGCGTGCCTTGAGATGCAAACAACAGGTCGCCCATACTACAACAAAAAGGTTCGAGCCCGAACCTTGGAACCCGGAGACTTGGTTCTGAAGCGTGTCTTTCCAGCCCCAACTCATATGGGTGCGAAGTGGGAAGGACCGTACTCCATTCTGTGCAAGCTTGATAATGGAACCTTCAAGCTAGCAACCGTAAATGGAAAGGAAATCCCCAGAGTGTGGAATGCCCAACATTTACGGCCGTACCTAACGTAAAGATGTCAGATCTGCTCTTTTGCTTTATTAAGAACAATGTATAAGGCACGACTTGCCTAGAATAGTCCAATTTCTTAAAGCAAAAAATTATAAAGTGGACGTAGGTCATGATTCGACCGAACCACTATAAAAATATTGTGTGTCGTTTACCTTTATTGCACTATTATTTATCTGCCTTTCTATTTTTATGGAAATTGCTGTGAATCATGCAACGATCCCAGAAGCGTATAATTATAGATGCCTTCCATCAGAATGGAATGCAATCACCAGTCAAAACTCTGAGGGTGCGATAAAGTAAATCATATCATTGATAGCGCTCTAACTCTCCAGAGCCGAGAGAGAGCATAACGGACATGAAGGCGATGTCCGTAAGTCATGGCGGTGTACCATGATCGGAACCGCCTTGACAGAACTCTAACCTCGGCGACTGCCAGGAGAGTAAAAAAGCATCTCCGATTGAGCGCTGAGAAAGAGCTCTTGCTCCGCTGAAGGATCGGGGAGCAATTGAACTGCTGAGCTCGAAATCTAACTCTCCAGAGCAGAGAGAGAGTATAAAAGCATCTCCGACTAAGCGCTGAGAAAGAGCTCTTGCCCCGCTGAAGGATCGGGGAGCAATTGAACTGCTGAGCTTGAACTCTAACTCTCCAGAGCAGAGAGAGAGAGTATAAAAGCGTCTCCGATCGAGCGCTGAGAAAGGTGTCGGAGACTCGGCACCACAAGGACAGTTATCTTATTAAATTCTCTAAGTCCCCCATATTCAGAAATAGGGGGCAACATGCGAACAACGCTAATCAATCCTTAATAAGCCCTAGTTAAGCGCCACGTTAACGATTGATTGGGGGCATATACATATATACATATACACATGAACTTTGATGCAGCATGGAAATTTTTAAATTTTTCTTTCTGTTGCTTGACTGATTTGTAGTTATAATCAGATGGTCTATGACTAAGCATGAAAAGTTTATTAAATGCAGGTACACGGTGATGCAAAAGAGATAAACTTTCATTTATAAACTGCAAGCCTACAAAGTGAAAAACAACCTAAAACAAAATGAGAGCCAGTCTCATAATTACATTTCCTGGCCAGTGGGAAACCTAAAGACAAAATATAGACAAGCGACCATATCCTATTTACGCTTGGACTTCTTGTCCTGTTTCTGCTTCTCCAGCTTCGCCTTGTCAGTTTCGGATTGATCACCCTTCTTTCTTTTCCGTTTGTCTATAAGAGGAACGTCCGACTCATCAGAAGACTCCTCCTCCACCTCCTTTCTCTTTCTCTTATCAGTCAAGGAAGCTGGGAAATCATCAGGGTTCGCAAAATGAAGCTGTTTGCTGATGGATTTGGGCTTGAGTGTCAAAACCATCCCAGTTTTGGGATTAAACTCCGAGATAGGGGCTATGTTCAAAGGCTCTTGTCCCATCTTCTTTAAAGCCAGCTCCTTTTCCTGCCTAGCTTTTCTGTTAGCCAAAGTTTCATCGTCATCGTCTTCGGCTTAGTTGGTGCTAATGATATCCTCCTCATCCTCTACATGGCGCCCGTCCATATCTTTCAAGGCCTCGATGGTTTCATCATCCTTGGGAGCATCAGCACTGGGTACCAGGATTCCCTTCTCTGCTGTTGTACCTTCAGCCTGCTTTGGTATATCAACACCGGCGCTAGGCGAGACGACAATCTTCTCCGCCTCTTTCCTCTTCTCGACATCCTTGTCGATGGGCTCGCCACCTGTATTATGGGGAACACATGTTATTAATTCGATTGGTTGCTCTACCAGACGACGACAACTCACAATTGCTTTGACAAATTGTGGGGAAAAAGGGAGATACCTTCCGCTGATCCTCCATCTAGGCTAGCTGCAGAAGCCCCAACAACCACAGGAGTTAGGCCCAAAGGAATTAATGGATCATCAGGATGGTATTCCTCAACTCCGGAGGTCTTGGGCTCTACAGCTGAGCTTGAACCTTCGTCAACCTTGTTTTTGCCCTTAGCCAAGGCCCTCTCCTTCTCCATTTCTTCTTGAATTAAACGACGGCCTTCTGCCAGATCCTCGGGCTCGTAATCCCTCAGGATGGTCTTCATCAGCACATCTTCGTCAATCTCCTCAACTCCCAACCTCTGCTTCTCACCCTCAACGATGGCATCCCATAAATTGGCTAAAGTAACGTGGTAGTCCGGGATCCACGAGATGTTACGGGTTTTGAGGACATGGCCGAGGAAGTCAAAAATCATCTCTTCGAACCCTTCGATATCATTTTCTCTCTCGAGGAGTTTGTTGTTAGAAGCAGTAGCCATCTCAATGGCACTCTCTACATTCTTTTCGGCAAGAGCCGCGCGCCTCTCTGCATCCGCAACTTGATCATTCAAAATCACCTTCTCTGCTTCGGCCAAAGCTAGAATTTCTTTCAAGCTTGCTTTTTCTTTCTCCCAAGCAGCTCTCTCAGCTTCAAAATGGCCCTGTGCCGTCTTCAACTCAATGTTGGCCATTTTAAGATCTTCTACCTCCTTCTTTAAGGCCATTTTCTCTTGGCTATTTGAGTCAAGTTCAGAATGAAAGCGTTTCTTAGCATTCTCCAATTCAGTCTTATAATTTTCAGCCTCTCTCCGCGCTAAGGCAAGTTGGGATTGAGCGTCTTCCAAGTCCTTCTCCATTTTTGTCCTAGCCCTCTCATTGTTATCTATCTTCACCTTGGATCTATGTGCTTCCATCTCAAGCGTTCGGATGACCTATGAAAGATTAACGGCATGTTTCTTCATCACTTCATACTGCCTGGCTACATGACGAATGTGCCCGATGACTTCAGTATCCCAGTTCCTAGGGACGGGCTCCAAGGCTGGAACAAACATCATCCTTTCGAAGAAGATGTTAGGGAATTGTTCTCGCAACTTTTCCAGCTTAGCTTGAGTCTCGGGGCCATGGATGTAATCTCGTGACCCGGGGGCAACCAACTCTTGCTGGCTGGAAGGAACAATGTCACTTTTCTCTTTTTCAGAATCCTTGATTGGATCCTTGCTTTTATCCTGGGCTCGTAGTGTCTTTTTGACGACCTGCTGTGAGAGGGTGCACTCTTCGGAGGGGTTAGCTCTTTAGGAAGTTGTTTTCACCCTGTAGGTGGTACCGAATAACAGGGAGGCTTGCCAGAGGTTGATTTTGGTGGAGACCGGGATTGCGAAGAAGTAGGCTTGTGAGATAGGCCGCGAGAGCGTTCGGGATTCAGATGAAGACTGGGTGTGCCCTCACGAAGAGAGCGATAAGAATAGGACCGCCTGCGAGACATCCTTCCTGTAAAAGAAAAAAGAGCATATTAAAGCCTTGAATACTGTTGATATAAAAGTGTGGGGTCAGGCAGTGCATGTGATTTGTGCATCCCATATAATTCCCCCTAACAGACCCGGGCCTGAAGTCAGGCTCATCTGAGTAGTTTCTTGTCCTTCAATTGGAACGGTGGTTTCCTCAGAAGCAGGGAAAAATGGCTCCCCTTCAAAGTCCCCTTCTGTGTATACATCATCAGGCAAAGGAATTTTGCTCATCTCTTTAAATAGCTGTTCTTCTGTCAAATCATCGGGAGCAGCAGGTTCGATCAGAGGAGAAGCCCTTGAGGGGAAACCCCCCAGAGAAACTGGGATTTCCTTGGACTTGTCACCACGGGCCTCATCTCCTCTATATATGTTCAGGTCCTCGTCGTCCTGGATGATTATCGGGGAAGGACTCTTACGGAATTTTGTTGTTTCTGCTGCCCGTGATGTTCCCTCTCCCTCCGTTGGGGGCACGTATTTATAGGGTTTGCCGTCCGCACCAAGTCCAAACCTTATATCCAAAAGGCGATGCTTGTGAAGATTCTCGTCAGTAATGCACTTCTTGATCCTTAGAAAATCGGATTTGCTTTGTAGAAGAATAGACGATCGATTATTGTATACCAAACCTTCCGTCTTGGGAAAGACGTGATCTGCTCAAAACAAAAAAGAAGGGGGGATGTTAATGCTTCGATTTCTTAAGCAAGATATTCAGTCAAAAGATTAAAGTTTATTTGATTTAAGCCATCTTCTTGAGCACCCATCTTGTCTCTTTATATAGAACCAATCAGACTTGGGATCCCCTATATTGCTGTATCCGTCATACAGAACCTTCCTATTCGCTACCGATTCAAAGAAAGAGAAATTTGGGGTTGCCGAGGAGCGGTGCTTGAAAAGATAAAAGAATTTTAAATCTTTAAATGTAAGCTCGGTATGCAGGATTTCCGCGTATGCAATATATAGAGTGTATAGAGCTGCGTAGGCGTTGGGATGGAGCTGCATCGGAGCGATACCCAATCGTTTTAAGGTCTCAATGACGATTGGAGTAAACGGAGGAATAGCTCCAACCCAGCACATGAGCCGGCTGACTGTCATATATCCTTCCGGAGCTAAGTGAGGTCTATCTTCGCTGCCGGGTGTCCTCACGTCATCCCAGGGGATCCCGTATCTCAGGCAAATTCTCTTAAGCTTTATGTCGTCGAGTTTGGAGGCTAAAGAATCAGTAAATTTCTCTATCCCAAGTGCGCCAGGAATCTCGTCGGGAGCTCGCCCGTCTACTTCAGACTCTTCATTAAGTGAAGTACTTTCAGATGGATCTGATTCCGTTGCCTCATATTCAGATCCAGAATCTTCACCCCCTGGGTTAATTGGAGGGACCTTGGGGTTGTGGCGCTCAGGCACCTCGGGATCCATTTCTGTGTCGGATCTTGAAGAGGAATGATTATCCGACATTACTGTTTAGGCGAGCAAACATGAGAAGTAAGATTAAAACTACCCATCCCCCCTGTGTGTGCAAGTGCCAATGTGTGCTTGTGCATGCATTAAAGAAAGGTACAAAGATCATTGAGATATTAGTTGTTGTTCGCTAATAAGTTATGCATTTGTTCGGTCGAGGAAGTTCGTCTCCAAGGTTCTAGCCTAACTATCCATTGTATATCAGAATTAGGTTGCAATGTTTAGTTAACAAGTTCAGGGGATCGCTCAGTGTTTGGATCGTGATACATCAACATGGGTCGTATAGCAGAGGTCGGATCGCACTTTGGTTTTGGATCGCGAAGAAGATTCGATCGTGGAGCAGGTGCGGATCGTGAAGGAGCTTCAGATAGTGGAATGCTGGGATTCCTGATCCGTCGTGCTTTAATAGAGCGGATCGTGACAACCCCCCTACGATCCACATTACTTCATGTTTCCACGAATCGACGCTCCAACTCATCATCGATCCGATCCGCCAGGCAAACCAGTCATTCGTCCATCTACCTTCCACCACGATCCTCTTCCTCGTCCTCACCACGATCCAAACCCAACCGATCTGGTTAACCCCTCCTTTATCTTCTCCTTCCTCTCTTCTTCTTCTCCATCGCTGAACTCGAGCGATTAACACCCATGGCGCCTCACCAGTTTCCATAGCCCCGAAAATCACAAAACTCCGCCAACTCTCCCCACAAATCAAAAAAAACTCGAGATAAACAAGAACAAATGGAACGAAAACATGATTAAGCGCAATTACCTTTTAATTAAGGGAAAATCGTGAATTAGGGTTTAACTCTATTAAATTGGCGGCAAGTGCAGAAAAGAAAGAAGGGAAGAAGGAAGAAAGGGGGGTTCGGTTTATATAGGCAAAGGGGCGACCGTTAGTCTCACCCTTTTTGTCTTATTCGATCCGAGAAAACCGGCGGGCCGCGAACCAAAAGCCCACCACATCTCGAAGATAAGCCCGTCTCGTTCCGTGAAGAGGCCCAAATGCTCACCAAAGGACGAGTCGAACGACTTGCTAACGGACCGTGACTCGCACATGCGATCCGAACCAATAAATGACCGACGAGAATGAAAAATCAAAAATGCACCTGGAAGATTCGATGATGAAGACTCTAAAAGATCCCAGAAAAGAATTCTCCAATAAACAGGGAAACTATTGAAGATTTATCCGATATTTATGGCGAGCAAAGGGACAATTTTCCGTAAATGATATGGCCTTTTGAATAGACGCCACCATTGATTTGCATCTCTTTATGAAAAGAAAATTTTTGCAGTTTCGAAGCATGTTCCATCATCGATAAAAAATACTTCGAGGGGGCAAAATGTTGGCCAGCTTTTTGACCAAGCCACCAAGGTTCACTCACAAGAAGAAAGTATGAAACTACGTTCCTTAAGTCCATGAAGAATCGGATCGCATCAGAGGGTCGCCCTTACGGATCGCCCCCCATATGATCGCCCCCATCGGATCGCCCCCATTGCATCAGCGATCTTACCACTTCTACACGACTCGATCCATCCATACACTACTACCCAGCACAGACCGATCCGTTCCCCCAATGCACAGCGAAGCCTCTGACCTGTTCAAGCACGAGCTATTCTTCGGCGATCCGAGATGCCCGGATCCAGCGACACGTGTCCCCAACTGTCACTTTGACCAATTCCTCCTACTTGCTAGATCCGATATGTAAGGGGATCGTGACACCTGTCCACAACGGCTAACTTGACTAATTCTTCATCAAGCCGTGATCCGATCCGATATTATCGGGATCTGTGCCACGTGTGACCGCGATCCGCCTGATAAAATCAGCTATAAATAGCCCAGAGCTTGGCATTTTTCAAGATCTTTTGGCAATATTAAGCACTGATTCCGCCATTACTGTCATACCACTATTTCTTGTCAGTTTTGTTACGAGATTACTGAGAGAAATTACAACTGTAAAAGTGAGTTTGAGAGAAATCATTGATTGTACTAGCATTCAAAGTATAATCGATAACATATAAAGTGGACGTAGGCTCGTTAACACCGAACCACTATAAATTCTGTGTGTTTTCTGCTTTTTCTTCATTCTCCAGTTATAATTCTTTACGAGTCAGAACAATTTGGGTGTTGGGTCCAAATTTTGATCTAACAAACATAATAGGGGTGAACTTGCCAAATAGTCATCATAAATGTCATAGGTTTAATATGTACACTTAAACATGTAGAACTAGCATTTGGTCACATATGTGACAGGATTTTACAACCTAAAACTTGCATAAACATAAGCCTAAACATATTGAGATCTAGGCATAACATCGAACATAACTAGCATATGGCAAGAATATGACATGTCCATAAAGCATGTATAATTTTATCGCACTAGATCAAATCATATGTCCAATTATAACATGAAACATGTATTAAAGTGGATCTTGGCATGGATCCAATTATGAACTTGCAACTTTTGTGTGAACATATTAACATGTATATAAACTTAATCATGTAGGCATAGAGGTTTTAGAATAATATATATAGATGAGATCTTAACTTGGACATAACACATACAACTTATATTAATCGCATAAACATATAGGTGTAGATTGTAACATGAACTACACAACTTGCATGTGGTGTTGTTTTCGTTTGAATCGATCCAACATCAACTAAATTAATCCACAAACATTCTAATGAAATCACCGCAACTTATATATATAAATTTACATTGTTAACATTATACAACATAGTGTGATTCCAATTTCCAATCCATATCAAATCACGTTCTATTTCCATTCACATCTCAAACGTAACTAGACTTACAATGATCGATGAACTTGAATTCTGGATTCTGAGTTCTGAAATTGAGATGTGTTCTTTGGGTAGATAAACATTGTTTTGATTTTAAATATGAATTAGATTCACTCGTCTCTAAGCTTTTCTACAAGTGGAGGCTCCTCTTAGTTTCCTCCCGACAGCATGGCGGCTCCGTCTCTAATTGTTATGTGAATTTAGATTGGTGACTTGAGTTGTTTATAAAGAATTTCAAATTGATTTGAGCCAACAGATGATCACAGATGAATTTGGACCATTCACTTCGAGAGGAGCCAACCAGAATGTGACAAGTCAGCCCTAGTGACACACCAAAGCTCAGGAATTCGACCAGAACCCGACCAGGCCAGTCAGGGCCTGACCAGGTCGACTAGGCAGGTCGACCCCCAAGTCGACCTGGTCACCCAGGTCGACCCCCAAGTCGACCTGGGTCCTGGGCGGGAATTTTCCCGCCCAGCCCAGTTTGGCTCTAAATTCGAAATTTGAACTGAATTTTTAACCGTTTGAATTTTAAATTGAATTCTGAAACTTCCGGAGGTCATAACTCCTTCATATGGAGCCCGACTTGTGCAAACTCGGACTCTATCTCAAGCAGAATTCTGAGACGAGCGCAACGGCGAAACCCGTTTCCCTTAATTCTTTCATTTAGAATTAATTATACTTTAATTTGTGAAACTTAATGTTATAGAATTTACGGGGTGTTACATTCTCCCCCTCTTAAAAGGATTTCGTACCCGAAATCTTCAAGTTAGGAAGAATGTATATCCTACCATCCAATCGTCCATCTACTCAACCAACAAACACAGGCGTCGATTGTCCTTAAGAGACTTCTAGTGCTTCATGATCATATGCATAGTGTGTGTACATGTCCTTATCTAATGCAAAAATTAGGCGGTCTACTGATTCAGTTGACCTCCTTAATGCGAATCATGTAAGTGCCATGAATCCATTAAGTATGCAAATTTTTCCTACTCATAATTCTACATGAGTGTGCAATTATTCATACAAATGCGACATTAATATGACAACATATCAAGTTTCAACCACATACAAATATGAAAACATATATGCATATGCAAAATGAAGTGACTGAGCCGATCTAAAACCTATGGTGTGTGTGTGTATATATGAATCCACGAGCAACCACTAGCAATCACTAGCAACCACTTGCAGCCATCATCCATAACATGTTTTCAAGTACATGTTTGCATCCATTAGTTTTCTACCTAAGGAGTTAGGAAAAGGACCGAGAAGATATACCGAAAAAGATAGATAAAGCATAACCTAAGGAAAAAGAGAGATCAAAGATGTACCCTCAAAAAGAAAAGGGTATGCAGTGCGTATTCTGTCCTCAGTTTCCCAAGTCGCGTCTTCCTCGGCATCGCTCCATTGAACTTTAACGAGCTTGACTTCGCGGTTGCGTAGCTTTTTGATTTCAGTTCCTACGATTCAAGTTGGAATTCTCCTCAGTTGCTTCGCGTTCCACTTCGGCTTCTTCTAGAATGCTTGGCTCCACCACTTCCGCAGATTCATGCAGACATTTTCGGAGATGAGAAACGTGAAAGACGTTGTGAATCCCAGCCAACCTTTCAGGCAGCTCTACTCTATAAGCCATCTTCCCAATCCTCTCGATGATAAGGAACCGCCCTACAAATCTTGGTGCTAGCTTTCCTGCAGATCCAAAGCGAACGACGTTCCTTAAAGGAGATACCTTAAGGAAAACCCTGTCCCCAACCTCGAACTCAAGGTCGCTCCTTCTTTTGTCAGCGTAGGATTTCTGTCTATCTTGGGCAGTCTTCATTCTTCTTCGTATCAAGTCCACTTTTTCTGAAGTCTCCCTAATCATGTCTGGCCCAAGTTTAAGTTTGTCAGTAGACTCCCACCAACAAGTTGGTGATCGACACGGTCTTCCATACAAAGCTTCGAAGGGTGCCATGCCTATAGTGGCTTGGTAGCTGTTGTTATAGGCGAATTCCACTAAAGGAAGATGATCCTCCCATGTCCCTCCAAAGTCAAGAACGCAAAGTCTCAAAAGATCCTCTAAAACTCTATTCATCCTTTCCGTCTGGCCATCGGTTTGGGGGTGATAGGCCATGCTCAAACATAACTGTGTGCCTACAGCTTCTTGCAGACTCCGCCAAAACTCGCTTGTAAAGATAGGGTCTCGGTCACTAACAATGCTGGAGGGTATCCCATGGAGTCGATCTATCTCTTTAAGATAAAGAGACGCTAGAGATGAGGCAGTCCTTCTACTCTTGACAGGTAAAAAGTGGGCGCTTTTTGTGAGCCTGTCCACTATTACCTAAATGCTAGTATTGCCTTTTCTTGACCTTGGCAGCCCATCAATGAAGTCCATTGAAATGCTATCCCACTTCCATTGTGGGACCTCTAGAGGATGAAGCAGTCCTCCAGGCTTCTTCTATTCCGCTTTGACCTGATGGCAGGTCATGCAGTTAGAAACGAAATCTGCTACGTCCTTCTTCATGCCACTCCAAAAGAAAGTTCTTTTTATATCCTTGTACATCTTATCTCCGCCAGGGTGTATAGTCATCTTGGAATGATGTGCTTCCTCGAGAACCTTCTTTATCAACTCCCTTGCTTGTAGGACGCATAGTCTTCCATCCCGCCTTAGCCAACCTTTATCATCGATGGTGTATCTATTGATGTGACTAGAAGTCTCACCTCTAATAAGTTTATCAATCACATCATCAAGCTGAGGGTATTCTCGTTGTGCGGCCCCTATTGAGTCTAAAAGAGTGGGTCGTACTTCAAGAGATGCTAATAGACCCGGTACAAAATCAGAGGAGGGCCTAAAGTTAAAACTGACTATATACTCCTAGCTTTGCCTTTCTACAAAGAGAGGGTTAGGGTCAACTTCTTTCTACTTAAGGCGTCTGCTACTACATTGCCTTTGCCAGCAGTGTAGGAAATCTCGAAATCATACGAGGCAAGAAACTCCATCCACCTTTGCTGCCTCAAGTTGAGATCTTTCTGCGAGAAAAGATACTTCAAAGATTTATGGTCAGCATACAGTTCAAACTTCTCACCTAGGAGATAATGGCGCCAATACTTAAGTGCAAAGACGATGGCGGCCAACTCAAGGTCTTGGGTTGGGTAGTTCTTTTCATGAACTTTCAATTGCCTTCCACCATAAGCTACTACCCTCCCTTCTTGCATTAGAACATCGCCTAGTCCCGTTCCACATGCATCCGTGTATACTGTGAACATCTTGCTTCCGTCAGGCAAAGTAGAACTGGGGCTGTTGTAAGAGCCCTTTTCAAACGTTGAAATTCACAATCCAAGTCCCAAGCGAAAGTCAAGTTCTTCTTCGTCAGCCTTGTAAGAGGAGCTGAGATTTTTGCAAACTCTCGAATGAACATTCGGTAAAAGCCTGCTAGCCCAAGAAAACATCGGGCTTCGGTTGCGTTCCTCGGTGCCTTCCAATCTTGCACCGCAACTACTTTCGCAGGGTCCACGACCAACCCCTCTTTAGACACTACATGCCCAAGAAACCTTACTTCTTCTCTCCAAAAGTGGTACTTGGAGAATTTGGCTTTTAGCTGATGTGCATGGAGAGTATCCATGATTTCTTTCAGATGCCGAGCATGTTCTTCCTCATTCTTTGAGAAGATCAAAATATCGTCTACGAAGACCACCACAAACCTATTGAGGAATTCTCTGAACACCCTGCTCATTAGGTCTACGAAATGAGCGGGTGCATTTGTCAAGACGAAAGGCATGACAAGCCACTCAAAGAAATCGTCTGGGGTTTTGAACGCCGTTTTATCAATGCTATCTTCAGCCACTCTGAGCTGATGGAACCCATTAGCCAAATCAAGTTGGGAGAAAACCGACGCACTTACAAGCTAATCAAACAAATCGTCGATTCTGGGAAGAGGGTGCCTAATCTTTTTGGTCAGCTTGTTCAGCTCCCTATAGTCAACACAAAGGTGAATCGAACCATCTGCTTTGGTTGCGAACACCACTGGAGCACCCCATTCCGAAATGCTCCATCTTATGAACCCCTTCTCGAGAAGCTCCTTAACATGCTTACTGAGCTCCTTTCTCTCCTTTGGAGCCATATGTCTGACAGGTAAAGCTACGGGCTTTGCATTATCAACAAGATCTAGGCGGAAGTCTATTTCCCGCCATGGAGGTAAGCCCTTCACCTCCTCAAAGACATCCGGATATTCATAGATCACTCTAACTGACTGCAAATTCTCAACAGAAGCATCAAGCGACTCTGGATAACTAAGCATAACAGCATTCAAGGGATTACAAGAAATTTCTAGAGTGTTACCGAGCCGAGTCAAGAGTCTAACCGTTCTCTTCTCGCAATCAAGAATGGCACCGTTACTGGATAACCAGTCCATGCCTAAGATCAATCCTATCCCAAGAAACCCAAAACAAAGGCACTACATCTAAATTCAACATTAGAATAGAGATTTTTAAACCCAAACAAACCATTGACAAATAAGTTGAGCCCCCAATTGGGTATGAAACAACCAAGGGATCCTCTACCATACTAGTGTCTAGGTGCAGCGATTCTACTAAAGCAGATGAAATAAAGGAGTGTGATGCACCAGAATCAAAGAGAGCGCGAACTGGATGATCATAAAGATAGACTACACTTTCTACAGGAATATTACTACCTCGTTCTCAAGATAGGATTGAGAAGATAAGCAAGCTAAAACAAAGCATCTAGGAGAAGAAGTTAAAGATGTACCCCCAGAAGGTCCTGCTTGCGGGCTTTGCCCTTGCTTCTTAGGGCAGTTCTTATTGATATGTCCAATATCACCACACTGAAAGAACGCTCCCATCTTCATCTTCTTCTTTCTACAATCCTGGACTATATACCCAACAATGCCACAGAAATAACATTTCCTTTTCTCACGTGTCTTGTTATTATTGTTATGTTCCTTTCCTCCTTGACTATTATCCGTCTTCTTGTCCTGCGATTCTTCCGCTCGCTGTTTCACGTAGAGGAGGAGGAGGAGGAGTAAAAGCGTATGTAGCTGGGGAGTAAGGTCCCCAGACATGCTGAAACGAAGAAGGAAAGAAACATTCAAAACAAAGGATAGAGAGATAGTGTATATGGCTTTGTGGGATTATGCCTTTTAAAATATCAAAACATTTTCTTGAAAATGCTTCTTTAAATTTCACTTTTGAAAATGGTTTCAAAAACTTTTATCTGATCTGGTAAACCTATGCTCTGATACCAAGTGAAACACCCCACCTCTATTAAGGTCACTCACAAAGGGAATGCCTTAACTTTGGTGGAGGTTTATAGGTAAAAGTCACAGATAAAACACAAGACAGATGTAAACACATATATAAGCAGCGGAAAACAAACATACTTTCATTTCATAAAATACGTGTTTATACAAATTATTCCCATAATTGTCTCACAATAACTTTCAAAGCGTTACAACATCATTTATGTCTTGATTATTGAATAAAGAAGCATAAAACATAATTAAAACTGCATAAATCCCCATAGAGTGTGTCCAAAAGCCATAGCCAATGAAGGAGAGTCCAAACCATACATCTACTATCTTGAAGCTTGCAAAGTGTCTGACAAAGCTGGGTTGTTTCCTCCTTGTGGACCAGGGGGAGGGGGGAACGGAAGAAAAGAAGACGAAAGAAAAACAGAGTCAGACATAAAGCCAGGTAAGTCTAGTGACTCTTCAGTATGTGAATAAGAAAAAGGGCATGACAGGAATTGTAACGACCCGCATTCTACGCATCGCAGGATCGTATAATATTTATTTTTTTCACATACGAAGTGGTATGGTCATGTAACTTTGGGAGACGACTATTGGAGTCATTTCCCATGTTCATGATTTTTGCCGATTTTTAAATAACCGTTTTTCCCCTAGCTGATACTGTTTTGGCCATGACTTTTGGCTGGAAAGGAATTTTGACCTGAAACCACTTCCAATAGATTTGTTTGATGGTTTACAATTCCGTAGAGTGGTCACATTAGCCAAACGGACTCACCGTTTGGGAGATATAGCTGAAACAAGTTTCAGATGGTTAAAAACAGCTTAATTGGGCTTAACCGGGTGATTAACAGCTAGGCCCAATGGGGGATTTCGGGATTAGAGGTATTTGGGGGCTGCTAGGGTTAGGATTTCTGTTTTTCACTCATTCTCCAGCCGCCACAAACTCTCTCTTCAATCTAACAATGACCTCCATCATCTAAAAACACCCCAAATCACTTCTTGTAACACCCCGTGTATTCTATAACTGTGGAATTAACAAATTAAAGTATAATTAATCTGAAATCAAGGAACTAAGGGAAACGTGATACGCCATTGCATTCGTCTCGGAAAAATACGCGAAATAGAGTCCGAGTTTTCGAAAAACGGAGTCCGTATGAAGAAGATATGGCCTTCGGAAGTTTCTGAATTAAGTTTAAAATTCGAACAGAATAAAACAGTTTATAAATTAAAACCGGGCCCAATTGGCCAAGGCGGGAAAACTCCCGCCTAAGACACCCAGGTCGACTGGGCTGTCGACCTGGTCTAACCAGGTCGACAGGGCTGTCGACAGGGCTGTCGACAGGGCTGTCGACCTGGTCCAGACCCAGGTCGAACCCAGTCCACCCTGGCTGGCCTATTCTATGTTGGTCGATTTTCTGCAGTCTGCTTTGTCATTAGGGCTAGGTGGCAGGCTCTAATTGGTCTCTCCTTAGGATGAAAGGCTACGATCAATCCAAGCGACATCAATGGTCCTAATCAGTTCATAACCCCTATAAAAATGACCCTAGACTCTACCTAGATTTCTTACACAATTCTCTAGCCTCCATTGCTCTCTTCTTCTAATTAAAAATAAAAATGGCGTCTCTGCTCTGCTGGAATTAAAACTAGAAGATAATCAACATCAGCCTAAGCAACTCAATTCAAACTAGAGATTAAAGTTTCTGCAAAGATTCTACAACAAGTTAAAGTTCTTTCTTTAATCCAATCAAGGCAAGTACATTTATTCTCCGCTATAAACGTTAATTATAATTTTGATATGCATTTAAAACTGAGTTTGAGGTTGTATATATATTCTCTTCTGTTGGATCTGTTTTCTGTGACTGTTCTATATTCCTTTCTTCTTTTCTGTTTCTATAGCCAGGCTACCACGAGCCTGTGCCCAATCTCATAAAGAGATTAACGTATGAACGCAAAATTTGGGACAATTAATGAATGATGCGAAATTTGACATGACTAAATTGAATGTATGACTTTAGGTCTGAGGCATAAAATATATTGGACATATGCATAAAATTGACTATGAACATATAATTTATGCATGTTGTATGCATAGCTATGTTGTAATTTAGAACTGTAATTAATGAGCATATGTTGTAAACATAGATTTGGACCTATGCATATTCTGTGATAAAAGAAGAAGAGGAACCACTGTAAGATTACATATGATTTGAGACTTTGGACAAAATGCATATAAAAGTCAAGATTTGATTTTTAGAAGATATGATTTAAAGATTTAGATTGTTGGGTATAGTTTGCATAATGATTCATGACTCAAAAAGAAGAAGATATGGAAACTTAGGTGTAAAGATTTACATTAATTAGGATATCTATTATTGTGATTACACCTAAATAGGGATTTTTGGATATATGACATGCATTGAAATTAATGGTTATATTTGGTATAATTTATATGTGAATCTGCTGTAAGATGCTAGTTTAACAAAAATTGGAACATATGTTATATGGCAAATTATGTCCATATTCTGCGCTTATGCAAACATGGAGTATATGTTGTGAATCATGACAATTATGTAGGCATATGAATTTAGGCCTAATTTATGTTTAGGCAAGGCATGTAAATAGAACCTTTAGAAATATTAAATTTGCTAAATCTGCTAATTTGCCAAGTTGCCTAAACTGCTAGTTTTGTTATATTGCCTAGACTGCTAATTAGATTGAAATGCCTAATCTGTTAAATTTGTCGGTTGAAATGCCTAACTTGTTATATGCCGAAATCTGCTAAGTTGCTAAATCTGTTAAATCCGTTAAGTCATATAAAATCTGTTATCTGCTATGTTGATATAATCATCCTGTGATTGATATAATCTGAATTGGCATATATAATTGGGCGTACGCATAAAACGGTAAATTATTAATTAATTGGCCGCAAAGATAAACATGGCTAACTCGAGGTTAGAATGAGTTTGCGGCGTAAATCTGCCCGGAACCGCCCGGCACATCCAGTGGCCGCAAACAATAGGTTCTAATGTGAGAAGTTAGTCATAACATGCGTAAGACACGAGGTTAGGTCTGGCTTGTGGCAGAAGTCTGCCCGGAACCGCCCGGCATATCCAGCGGCCACAAGCTACCGACCTAATGTGAGAGGTCTGTGCATTAATAATTAATTAATGCAAAATCTAAGATAAGAATGACGTCTAAAACGTATTGGGGAAAAATAGGGTTAAACCAAAGGGATTAATAGATGTAGTAAAACCCGTCCATGAATCTGTAGGCCCAATACAAAGTTAGACAAATCTGAAAAATCTGTACATCTGACCTGTTAGTCTGAAAACTTGTTAACTTAATTTGTGAATTAGTAAACCTGAATTCTGTATGTCTGAACTTGTAAACAAGTTAATCTGAAATCTGTTAGTCTGGGGACACAAGGTTAGGAGGGGAATTACTTGTGTCATCTGTTGTTTGGGACCCATATTAGTCAGTAACCCTTTCTGGTATCAAAACTTTTACCCAACAGTAGGTAGGGTCCGGGCACGCTTACTGAACTAATTATAAGTGGTTCATTCTGATAATGGCGAGGGGTGTTGATGGTGTGTTCCAACCGGGTCATGTGCGTGCATGGATCCCGGTCTGCCTCTGAGGATGTAAGACGTCGTGACATCTGTAAATAGGTCTGTGCCAATTGGTTGTCACTTTAGGGAGTGATACACCCTACTGTGGGGCCGACACAGGATATTTATGTATTAGGGAGCCGATCGCTTGGGGTAGGGTTTTAGGGTACGCTTAGTTCTGTCTGTTTCTGTTGGTACCGTCTGTTTCTGTTGGGTGGTAACACCTGTCTGTTTCTGCGTGGTACCGTCTGTTCGGGTGGTAAAGGCCCATTACTAGTGTACACCTAATTCTGCTATACTAGTATTAGTGCAGAGAAGTGTAAAACAATAGTTTATATCATTCTGTTTTTCTGTTATATCTGCTACACCTGTTATAGTTATCTCACATCCAGTTTTCTGTTCATATCATATTATTATTATCTGTTCATATGCTGAAAGTCACTGGACTTGCCAGACTTTTTGTCTGACCCTTGTTGTTTCGCCTCCTTTCTTCCGTTTCCCCCCCAGGTTATCCAAGGAGGGAAATACTTTAGCTTGATCCGGATTTCTCTTTGCTTGAAGTGCTTAAAGTATGGCTTGGCTCTGTATAGCTTCCGTTCCATGGGGATTATGATTTTAAACTATGCATTTTGAAGGCTTTTGTACAAGACTGATATTTTGTACTTGAATTCTGAAATTGAAAGGATGTAACCATATTAATTTTCTGTTTCCGCTGTAATAAAGTTAAAATTTTTCAAGTACTGTTTTATCTGTCTTGTAAGTTTCTGTTCTGTTTACTAAAATGCTCCACCAAAGTTAAGGCATTCCCTTTTGCGAGTGACCTTAACGGAGGTGGGGTGTTACACTTCTTAATCAAGTTTTGGCTTAAACTACATCAAATTAAGGGGAGAAAGCATGAAAGCAAGGTTAGAGCTGCTGTGTTACATTGGGAACAGCGCCAAACAGAGATTTATTTCAGTTTTTGGGTTTTATTTGTGGCTAAGGTGAGTGATTTGCATAGTTCCTCAATAATTATGGTTAATTAAGGGTAATTAGTGAAGATTAGCGAATTTGTACATTAATAAATTCAGGAAAAATATTTATAAATTCTTAAATAATGTTTTAGAGCTCTGTTAGAAATTGGGTTTGATTTGGTTAAGTTTTACTAATCATGTCATTAGTTTAACTTAAACATGCTTAAGGAAAAATATGGGGTTTTGGCCATGTTTGATCCATTTTACATGTTATGGTTGATGTTTTGGTGTTTATGGTCACTTCTAATTGTTGCTACGACTGTATGAGATGTTTTTTGATTGATTGGAATAGTTATATTGGTCGAAAACGTCGTCGAATGGAGTAAACAAGTTGCTGGAAAAAGTAGCAGAAATGTGCATGGTTTCGAACCGGATCGGGTCGGAAATTGGGATCGGGTCGGATAGGAGAACTGAGCTAGAAGGGGATTCGAACCGGACCGAGACTCAGCATAAGACTTGGCGAGAAGGAAGGCCATTTACTTAGGGTTGGAGTTGGGCAGAGGATCAGATCGGTGAGACAAAGAGGGGATCAGATCAGAACAGCAGGAAGGTGTGGGATCGGATCCACGTGGACCGGACCGGAGCTTGGCACAGGGGAAAAACCACATGAGCTGAATAGGAGCAGGGGATCGGATCAGAGGTAGGGAGGAGGATCGGACCGGAGCCAGGACATCTCGACCCGAACCGAAGCGAGAGAGCAACTACCGAACCAAACCCAGGCAGAAGGCATCCGAACCGAACCGAGCTAGGAGGGGAGCACCGAACCGAACCAATGATGACCAGAGCACTATGCATATACCGAACCGAACCGGATGTGTACTTCTATTTCTACATGACGACTCTTTTGAAGACCAACTCCAATTCGACCAAAACCCGAGATGCAAAGGAGGTCCAAATGATGAGCTTTGACTCAGGATCCAGATGGGAACCAATGAATGAGCTTCATGATTGGGCTTTGCTGCGGAACGTGTGCTAAGGGGTTGTCAATGTCTATAACTGTGGATCTCTATGTGTAGGGAGTACGTGAACGGATTCAGGGCCACAGTGGCCTAGGCGCGACCAAAGGGCTATAGACCAATGAAGTGGGGTCATTTGTAAAGATTTGGTCATGACTCCAAGTGGTAAGCTTGGTAGTAGAAGTAGTTGTACAAGTCGACACTACTTCGATGGGTCTAGTGATTGACAGTAGTGGACATCGTATGCTTTACGCACTGAGTAAGAGATGTGAGGATGGTTTCAAAGCTTGATTTTTTTCCATCATTGTGACATGCACACCCCCACCCCCGTATTCTTTACACCATCTGTTTAGTGGCACCTTAGAGTATTGTACGGTATGTAGTGCTAACTCTTTGGTTGCAGTTTAGGTATGGTTTAGTATATATGTTATTGTTCTGATTAGCTTCTTATCGCTCATACCAGACTTTTTGTCTGACCCAGAGTTTTATGTCTCTTCTTAATACTCTGGGTGCTCTCACGAGCAGACTAGAGACTGGTTAGCTGGGTATGCACGAGTAGCTGATCCGGAGACGAGCAAAAGGATTCCACGTATGATATATATAGATATTCTCCCTGTGTTGCTGCGGTCACTACTTTGGGCATTAGTGGTGTACCCCTTTTCTTTTGTTTAGAGACAGTAATTTGGAAAGTTGTAATAAGCTATATTTGGATTTTCCGCTGCTATGATAGTTTGTTTTCAGCTTTTGCACTGTCTCACCTGTTTTGTGTCAAGTATATGTTATGATTGTATTTTATTCCATGTGCTGTGAGACATATTACAAGTTCCTTGTTGATTCTTCGTCTTCTTTCTTTTCTTCTGATGACCATCCCGTGCTAACTGGACATGTGTATAGCGCACTTTTGGAGTAAATGTCAGTTGGTGCGGGGCGGGCCGTCACACTTGGTATCGAAGCTCCAGGTTGCGTAGTTAACGTAGGGAAAGATACCAGGGAGAGATAATACGTATATGAGAGCGCGTATTTGTGATTGTTTTGGTTTTCAAAAGCTATATATATATATACTATTAGTATAGCTAAGGATGAAGTCGCACTACACTAGCACCACTATGGAGATGGTTAATCGTTTTCTCTGTGCAGTTTGAACGATGAGCCGATATGTATGGGGTACCGGTAGAGGAGCCAATAATGGGAATGCTGCTGAGATGAAGACGATGTTTACTGACCTCATGAGAGAGATGCTTAGGGATGTGCAGAGGGCAGCTCCCAATGCTGGTAATGGTGGTGGTCCAGTAGTGCAGGAACCTAGGGCCGATTTCGCCAAGCTGAATAAGGATTATACTAGTCTTAGTGGGAAGCCGTTCCACGGAACGGAGTCGGCTACAGATGTTCAGGATTTGCTGGATAGCTGCGAGTGTATCTTCGAAGACTTGGGTATTTAGGATGCGATGAAGAGAAAGCTAGCATCCCGTCAACTGCAAGGACGGGCTATGAATTGGTGGAATGCTATAAAGGCTGCTACCCCAGAGGATCAGATTACTTGGGATCAGTTTAAGGTTCGCTTTAGCGACAAGTTCATTCCAGCTGCTTAGAAGTCAGTTTTGTTTAAGAGATTCTTGGAACTCAAGCAAAATGGCAGAGTTATCTCGGAGTATATTGCCGAATTCGACACTTTGTCGAAATATGGGTTTATCTCTAATAGATACTGCCGAGAAGAAGAACGAGAAGTTCATAACTGGATTGGATGGATACTTGGGGGAAAGGCTTATTAACCACATTGATGAGACGCTTGAATCGATTTTGGGGAAAGCTTTAAGATCAGAAAGTCTTTACCCTAAGCCGAAGACTGAAGTTACATCTGCAGAGGAGCCAAAACCGCAAGTAAGCGGTGGAGGCAAGAATGGTTCTCAGAATAAGAGAAAGCAGGATCAGACTAAGGATGGCCAGAAGAAAAAGAATAAGAAGGATGTTGAGTGCTTCAGCTGTGGTAAGAAAGGCCATTATGCTAGTAATTGTTTGGCCAAGCCAGCGGAAAGGAAGTGCTTCAACTGTGGCCAAGTGGGACATCACAACGACAAGTGTCCGCAACCCCCTAAAGAAAAGCAGATGGTGAAAGCATATGCCCTTAATGCTATTCCTTCTTCGTCGAATGCCCCAACTGCGGCGGAGAAGGGAAAGAATGTCGTTATTCAAGGTATGCTTTCTGTTTATGATGTTCCTGTTATAGTGTTGTTTGATAACAGAGCTTCCAGTTCTTTCATATCTAGTGACCTGGTAGATAGGTTGGGATTGGAGCCCGAGATTGTCGATAGACCTTTAGTAGTGACGAACCCGATTGGTGGTTCGACTAACCTTAGCATGATTTGTCGTAATGTGGTTTTATCGAGTCATGGATGCATGTTTGTTTGTGATTGCTTTGTTTTGGGCTTTACTGGGTTTAGCATTATTTTGGGAGTCGATTGGCTCCAAAGGTACGGGGTGGTGGAAGACTGTGAGGGATTTTTGGTGACAGCTAGGGCGGATGATGGGCAGAGGGTAGTGTTTGGTGGTCTACCCGATGATGGGGTAATGGCTAGTTTTCTAAATTCCCTCGACATCCCGCATAGTGAGTTGTCAGGTTTGCCCGTGGTTGGCTAGTATCCGGACGTTTTCGAAGAAGTGACCGGGCTTCCACCACACCGAGAGATTGAGTTCCGTATTGATTTAGTGAAAGATGCCAGACCTATAGTGATGCCACTTCGTCGTATGGCACCAAGGGAGCAGCGAGAGCTCGGGGTGCAAGTCATCAATCTTTTGAAGAAGGGATTTATCAGAAGGAGTGTTTCTGGATGGGGAGCACCAGTTGTGTTTGCTACCAAGGCGGATGGTTCCCTTCGATTGTGTGTAGTTTACCGCGAATTGAATAAAGCGACGAGGAAGAATAATTATCCTCTACCGCGGATAGATGATTTGTTTGATCAGTTGAGTGCGCGAGAGTATTCTCCCAGTTGGATCTCGCGATATGATTTCATCAGCTCAGAGTGGAAGCTGAGAGTATAGCTATAAAGGCATTCCGGACGCCGTCTGGATTTTATGAGTGGTTGGTCATGCCATTCGGGATGACCGGTGCCCTAGCATATTTTGTGGATCTTATGAATAGGGTATTGAGTGATCAGTTGAATAAGTTTGTCCTTGTGTTCGTGGATGATATTTTGGTCTACTCGAGGACAGAGGAAGAGCACAAGGAACATTTGGGGATAGTGATGGAGGTGTTGAGAAAAAACCAATTGAAAGCAAAGTTTTCTAAGTGTCACTTCTGGAGGAGGGAAGTGAGGTTCTTGGGCCATGTCGTTTCAGAGAATGGTATTACCGTGGATCCTGCGAAGGTGGCTACGGTACAAGATTGGTCTACGCCCATGAATGCAATGGACATAAGAAGTTTCTTGGGATTAGCTGGACATTATCGTAAGTTTATCCAAGACTTCTCCAAGATAGCAGCACCGTTGACTCAGTTGACCAAGAAGAATCAAGCTTTCGTCTGGGATGAGAAGTGTGAAAAAGAATTCAAGAGTCTAAAGGACAAGTTGACATGTGCACTAGTGTTGGTCATTCCTAAGGGGAATGAAGAGATGACGGTATACACAGATGCATGTGGTACCGGACTAGGTTCTATGTTGATGCAAGGAGGTAGGGTTGTAGCTTATGCAAGTCGGCAACTGAAACCACATGAGAGAAGATACCCTACCCATGATTTGGAATTAGCAGCGATCGTGTTTGCGTTGAAGATGTGGAGACATTATCTCTTGGGAGAAATATTCGAGTTGTTTACGGATCATAAGTCGTTAAAGTATCTTTTCTCTCAGAAGGATCTAAATCTCCAACAGTAAAGATGGTTAGAATTCTTAGCTTCCTATGATTTCGACATCGCATATACACCAGGAAAGGGCAATGCGGTGGCTGATGCATTGAGCAGAAGACATGCCAATTTAGGGGCTATGTTTCTGGAATGGAAACAACTGGAGTACATTGCGGGGTATGATTTCAGACCAAAGTGTGAATTGGATCTGGAAATGTTAGAAAGTTTGACGATCAGACCCACTTTGATTGAGCGGATTGGTTCCAGTCAGAGAAACGATCCTAATCTATTGGAAATCATCTCAAAGTTAGGGATGGGAATTAACGGGGAGATGAACAAGTATGGGCTTGATCGAGATGGATGGCTTAGAAAGAATGGAAGACTTATTGTGCCCAATGTCAATGGATTGAGAGATGAAGTGCTTAGAGAATGTCATCACTCAAAACTGACTATACATCCCGGTGGTAACAAGATGTATCGAGACATGAAGCAGACCTACTACTGGGAAGGGATGAAAGAGACGTTGGGAAATTTATATCCAAATGCATGAATTCCAGCTAGTTAAAGCTGAGCAAAAGAAGCCTAGTGGTTTGATACAACCATTAGAAGTTCCAGAATGGAAATGGGAACAAGTCTCAATGGATTTCATTGATGGCTTACCAAGGACTAGGTCGGGCCATGATAGCATTTGGGTGATTGTGGACCGGTTGACTAAGAGTGCAAGATTTATACCCGTCAAGTCGAATAGGACTGCAGCTAAATTAGTGGAACTGTATATAAAGTGGGTAGTGAGATTTCATGGAATACCCAAAGGCATTGTAAGTGACCAAGATCCGTTGTTCACTAGTGGATTTTGGAAGAGCTTACAAGAGGCGTTAGGATCAGAATTACATCTCAGTACCGCGTATCATCCTCAAACGGACGGACAGACAGACAGAGAGGGTGAATCGAGTGTTGGAAGATCTTTTGAGAGCTTGCATATTCGATTTTGGTGGATCATGGGATGACCATTTGCATCTAGTAGAGTTTGCATATAACAATAGCTATCAGTCTAGTATTGGTCATGTAACTTTGGGAGACGACTATTGGAGCCATTTCCCATGTTCAGGATTTTTGCCAATTTTTAAATGACCGTTTTGCCCAGAGCTGATACTGTTTTGGCCATAACTTTTGACTGGAAAGGAATTTTGACCTGAAACCACTTCTATTAGATTCGTTTGATGGTTTACAATTCCGTAGAGTGGTCACATTAGCCAAACGGACTCACCGTTTGGGAGATATGGCTGAAACAAGTTTCAAATGGTTAAAAACAGCTTAATTGGGCTTAACCGGGTGATTAACAGCTAGGCCAAATGGGGGATTTCGGGATTAGAGGTATTTAGGGGCTGCTAGGGTTAGGATTTCGGTTTTTCACTCATTCTCCAGCCGCCACAAACTCTCTCTTCAATCTAACAATGGCCTCCATCATCTAAAAACACCCCAAATCACTTCTTAATCAAGTTTTGGCTTAAACTACATCAAATTAAGGAGAGAAAGCACCAAAGCAAGGTTAGAGCTGCTGTGTTACATTGGGAACAACGCCAAACAGAGATTTATTTCAGTTTTTGGGTTTTATTTGTGGCTAAGGTGAGTGATTTGCATAGTTTCTCACTAATTATGGTTAATTAAGGGTAATTAGTGAAGATTGGCGAATTTATACATTAATAAATTGTGGAAAAATATTTATAAATTCTTAAATAATGTTTTAGACCTCTGTTAGAAATTGGGTTTGATTTGGTTAAGTTTTACTAATCATGTCATTAGTTTTACTTAAACATGCTTAAGGGAAAATATGGGGTTTTGGCCATGTTTGATCCGTTTTACATGTTATGGTTGATGTTTTGGTGTTTATGGTCACTTCTAATTGTTGCTACGACTGCATGAGATGTTTTTTGATTGATTAGAATAGTTAGATTGGTCGAAAACGTCGTCGAATGGCGTAAACAAGTTGGTAGAAAAAGTAGCAGAAATGTGCAGGATTTCGAACCGGATCGGGTCGGAAATTGGGCTCGGGTCGGATTGGAGAACCGAGCTAAAAGGGGATTCGAACCGGACCGAGACTTAGCATAAGACTTGGCGAGAAGGAAGGCCATTTACTTAGGGTTCGAGTTGGGCAGAGGATCGGATCGGTGAGACAAAGAGGGGATCGGATCGGAATGGCAGGAAGGTGTGGGATCGGATCCAC
Organism: Allium sativum; assembly: GCA_030737875.1. Classification (NCBI taxonomy): domain Eukaryota; kingdom Viridiplantae; phylum Streptophyta; class Magnoliopsida; order Asparagales; family Amaryllidaceae; genus Allium; species Allium sativum. The sequence goes on from CM060926.1 coordinate 617,013,919, forward strand.
GTGGACCGGACCAGAGCTTGGCACAGGGGAAAAACCACATGAGCTGAATAGGAGCAGGGGATCGGATCGGAGGTAGGGAGGAGGATCGGACCGGAGCCAGGACATCTCGACCTGAACTGAAGCGAGAGAGCAACTACCGAACCAAACCCAGGCAGAAGGCATCCGAACCGAACCGAGCTAGGAGGGGAGCACCGAACCGAACCGATGACGACTGGAGCACTATGCATATACCGAACCGAACGTGTACTTCTATTTCTACATGACGACTCTTTTGAAGACCAACTCCAATTCGACCAAAACCCGAGATGCAAAGGAGGTCCAAATAAGGAGCTTTGACTCAAGATCCAGATGGGAACTAATGAGTGAGCTTCATGATTGGGCTTTGCTGCAGGACGTGTGCTAAGAGGTTGTCGATGTCTATAACTGTGGATCACTATGTGTAGGGAGTACGTGAACGGATTCAGGGCCACAGTGGCCTAGGTGCGACTAAAGGGCTATAGACCAATGAAGTGGGGTCATTTGTAAAGATTTGGTCATGACTCAATGTGGTAAGCTTGGTAGTAGCAGTAGTTGTACAAGTCGAACTCCGTCACTACTACGATGGGTCTGGTGATTCACAGTAGTGGACATCGTACGCTTTACATACTGAGTAAGAGATATGAGGATGGTTGCTATTCTTGATTTGTTTGCCATCATTGTGACATGCACACCCGCACCCCCGTATTCTTTACACCATCTGTTTAGTGGCACCTTAGAGTATTGTACGGTATGTAGTGCTGACTCTTTGGTTGCAGGTCCAGGTTCAAGTATGGTTTAGTATACCTGTTATTGTTCTGTTTAGCTGCTTATCGCTCTTACCAGACTTTTTGTCTGACTCAGAGTTTTATGTCTCTTCTTATTACTCTGGGTGCTCTCATGAGCAGAGTAGAGACAGGTTAGTTGGGTATGCACGAGTAGCTGATCCGGAGACGAGCAGGAGGCTTCCACGTATGATATATATAGATATTCTCCCTGTGTTGCTGCGGTCACTACTTTGGGAATTAGTGGTGTACCCCTTTTCTTTTGTTTAGAGACGGTAATTTGGAAAGTTGTAATAAGCTGTATTTGGATTTTCCGCTGCTATGATAGTTTGTTTTCAGCTTATGCACTGTCTCACCTGTTTTGTGTCAAGTATATGTTATGATTGTATTTTATTCCATGCGCTGTGAGACATATTACAGGTTCCTTGTTGATTCCTCGTCTTCTTTCTTTTCTTCTGACGACCGTCCCGTGCTAACTGGACATGTGTACAGCGCATTTTTGGAGTAAATGTCGGTTGGTGCGGGGCGGGCCGTCACAGGAATAAACTGGAAATAGGAAAGTATCATAAACTAAGATAAAGTAGATTTGGACCGAATATACTATCGCACCTCACACTATATCTCTGCAGCTACTTGTGTTTATTCCGACTGGCACCTATGCTGAGGGTGAAGTGATCCCCTTTCTAAAGATCGGCTCCTACTCACATAATCATATGTGTCATACGACCCTCAATGATTGTAGACACTTATGTTGGTCCCACCATGGGGTGTATCATGATCCATGGTGGCGGCTCGACACAATACTAGAATACATAGGTTATACTACTGATGCCCAGTGTCATGTTTGTCTGCTCCGAAGTGTGTGCACACCCGCACTCCGTTAGAACCCACACTGTTGCACCAACCGCCGTCGCTTTTGACCGCTTACAATCAGCCCAGTAATCGTGCCCCACCCTGCCTAGTTTCAAGGTACCATGATACCTAATTTGGGTTACTGCTGAAACGGGTCCCTCGTTACTAGGGTTTTCTAGTCAAACATGTTAAGTGGTTAAGTGTCTGTATTAACCTAACCCCACCCATCAGTTTAGTTAACATGTTGAATTGGTTAAGTGTTTTAGTTAACTTAACCCTACCATCCTGACTTGTCTGTCCTTAGCTTTTTAAAGCACCGACCACTCACATTAGACATGTGTCGTTACGGTTACTGGATGTGCCGGTTGGTTCCGGGTAGGTTTACACCGTAACTCAGTCTAACCTCGGGTCCTTTTGGGCTCCATGCCTTAACCTCCCACATTGGATAGATATTGTTGTGATTACAGGACAACTGGGCGGGTCCGGGCAGGTTTACATCAGAACTCAGTCCAACATCGGGTTAAGAATACTCGTATTTTCTAAATTTACATATTTGTCTCTTTTACTTGTTATATGTAAATTTGTTAACAATTAAATGTTATGGCCCACATTCCAAGTTCATCATTTTAGGTATAAAAATTTATTCCATTTAAGTGCCACCAATTTTGGCATGTGACAAACATGCCAATTTATGTCAAGTTTTCTATAATTACCAATTTTTCCCAATGTTACCCCGTCTAAATATTAGGCTAACAATCTTAGCCTAATTTTCCATTCGCATGATTTTTAACATATAATATTAGGCTAAAAACTTAGCCTAATTTAGCGTACACAAAATTGCATAAAGGAACCCATTAACATAAATATGTCATAGGTGTAAACTTGGCATTTTTAGCATAGTCATCATGAACATAATAGGGGTGAACTTGACAAATAGTCATCATAAATGTCCTAGGTTTAATATGTACACTTAAACATGTAGAACTAGCATTTGGTCACATATGTGATAGGATTTTACAACCTAAAACTTGCGTAAACATAAGCCTAAACATATTTAGATCTAGGCATAACATCGAACATAACTAGCAAATGGCAAGAATATGACATGTCCAGAAAGCATGTATAATTTTATCACACTAGATCAAGTCTTATGTCCAATTATAACATGAAACATGTATTAAAGTGGATCTTGGCATGGATCCAATTATGAACTTGCAATTTTTGTGTGAACATATGAACATGTATATAAACTTAATCATGTAGGCATAGAGGTTTTAGCATAATATATGTACATGAGATCTTAACTTGGACATAACACATACAACCTATATTAATCTCATAAACATGTAGGTGTAGATTATAACATGAACTACACAACTTGCATGTGATGTTGTTTTCATTTGAATAGATCCAACATCAACTAAATTAATCCACAAACATTCTAATGAAATCACCGCAACATATATATATATATATATATATATATATATATATATATATATATATATATATATATATTTACATTGTTAACATTATACAACATAGAATGATTCCAATTTCCAATCCATATCAAATCACATTCTATTTCCATTCACATCTCAAACGTAACTAGACTTACAACGATCGATGAACTTGAATTCTGGATTCTGCGTTCTGAAATTGAGATGCGTTCCTTTGGGTAGATAAACGTTGTTTTGATTTTTAAATATGAGTTAGATTCGCTCGTCTCTAAGCTTTTCTACAAGTGGAGGCTCCTCTTAGTTTCCTCCCGACAGCATGGCGGCTCTGTCTCTAATTTTTATGTGTATTTAGGTTGGTGACTTGAGTTGTTTATATAGAATTTCAAATTGATTTGAGCCGTCAGATGATCACAGATGAATCTGGACCATTCACTTCGAGAGGATCCAACCAGAATGTGACAAGTCAGCCCTAGTGACACACCAGAGCTCAGGAATTCGACCAGAACCCGACCAGGAAAGTCAGGGCCTGACCAGGTCGACTGGGCAGGTCGACCCTATGGTCGACCTGGTCACCCAGGTCAACCCCCTGGTCGACCTGGGTCCTGGGCGGGAATTTTCCCGCCCAGCCCAGTTTGGCTCTGAATTCGAAATTTGAACTGAATTTTGAACCATTTGAATTTTAAATTGAATTCTGAAACTTCCGGAGGTCATAACTCCTTCATATGGAGCCCGATTTGTGCAAACTCGGACTCTATCTCAAGCAAAATTCCGAGACGAGCGCAACGGCGAAACCCGTTTCCCTTAATTCTTTCATTTAGAATTTATTATACTTTAATTTGTGAAACTTAATGTTATAGAATTTACGGGGTGTTACAATTAGTGTATGCCCTATATCATCCCAATACCCGTGTGGGGTTTTAATCAACAAATAATGAATTTTATTTGTGCAGTTGGGCGATGTGTAAAATTTATTGTCCCAATCAATATCAGTCAAATCAGTGCACATAAACAAATCGTCTGATTTGTTTATGAATATTTATTTTATTTACATACGCGTTAAAAAATTATATTTTTAACGATAAAATATTTATTTGGTTCATTTACACAATAAAAATGATATTTTTATTTTTCTAATATATTTTAGAAAATTTCGGCAGCATAATGGCACGATACTAAAAATCGGATAAGGCCTAGCCTTATCCCCAGTCTAATAATTGCCTGCGCCATACACATACCAATTCTAATCAATTCCATTTCATTTCTCAAACCAAATTCAACCAAACAATCCAATCAACCAAACTAAACTACCACACAAGCCGTCCATGGTCTGTGGACGACGGAGAACAGTTCATATATGCAGTTATAAAATAAATATCTGTATAAGAAAATTATAGTGAGGAGTTCTCACCTTTGGGTTCCACTCCGCCTTTTCATTTCTGAATTTCTGAATGGCTTGGATTTGCCCGAAATTCAACGCAATCGTTTACACGCTATTCATAGTAAAAATTACAATTTTATCATCACTACACGTACATTAAAATCATATTTTCATTTCCACTTCATATAAATAAAAATTGAATTTTTATCGCTACTTCATATATATATAAATTGAATTTTTATATCGATGTTCATATAATAAAAATAGAATTTTTCTCTCGCCATTCTCTATATAAAAATCAAATTTTTATATATAAGGATTGTATTTTTATATCTCTACTACATATGTAAAAATCACTCCTTTACACCGCTACATCCGTGATAAAAATTATAATTTTATCTTGCTAGTAATATAATAAAAATTATATTTTTACTTCTCTACATACATAAAAATTATATTTTTACCTCACTATATATATAAAAATTATATTTTGACCTCATTATATATATAAAAATTATATTTTTACCTCACTATATATATAAAAATTATATTTTTACCTCACTGTATATATAAAAATTATATTTTTATCATTTCACATAAATAAAAATCATACCTTGATAGCGAATTCATATATATAAAAATTAATCCTTTATTGCGAATTCATATATATAAAAATTAAACCTTTATAACGCTCACTTCATAGTAAAAATACCATCGTTTCTATGAACAAAATCATATTTTGATTAGCACAAAAATCATAACCTTTTATTATTAAAAATCTTAGCTTTTATAAAATAAGAATCCCAACTTTCATAAGTAAAAATCACATTTTTACAAGTAAAAATCGTGTTTCAACACTATATTATCTACATACAAATCAAATTTTTATAGGGTAAAATAAAATAAAAACAAAATTAGAAAACTCATCGTGTTATCGGCGGAGGGGAGCGTCGAAGGGGACTATGGCGGCGGATGGGTGATCGGAAGAGGGGGGCTTGGACGCGGCGGCGGCGGTCTCAGAAATGGCGGCGTCGGTTCTTCACGGGGCAGGGGGTTTTGGGCTGTTTCAGAAGAGGGAGGGAGAAAGGAACGAGGAGAGGGCGTAGAAGAGGGCGGCGGCCTGAGGAGGAGGCGATGGGCGTGGGAGGCGGTGCGGTGGCGGATGAGAGGGAGTGACGAGATAATGAAGCAGGTTTTTTTTCTTTTCTTTTCTTCTTTCGATCTGAGAATTAACGAGAGGGGGGGGGGGAGGGGTAAAGGAAAAAGGGGTGTTGATTTTTTTATTAATTTTTTATTTTTAATTTTCAAAAAGTAACTTTTTATTTCGAACCCCAAACGAGACCCAACGACTGTCGCCACTAGCTAATTACCCCCATTACAAAGACAATGGGACATGTATTGTAAGCCAGTTCGGACGTTTCAATCAGTTTTCGTCGAAATCAAAATATTACACTATAGATTGAATTTGAACGCACAATTCAATTTACTGGGGCCACATACAGACTCTAAAAATTCCCAAAAAATATTTTATAGCTTCGTATTGACGATACGGTCCTAACAAAACTAATTTTGTCAAATTCTGAGATCATTTGAAAAATGGCCATTTTCTGGTCGATCAAAATTGACTGAAACTGTCAAAACACGTTTTCTTTTGCCGCACTCATATATTGATTTAAAAAATTACGAATTTTGGAATCTATCAATAACTAGACATCCCGGATCCAACAAAAGCGGCTTCGTCGAAAACGAATGTCGTTTGCAAAATTTCCATTTTTAAGGGCCCAAAATTCCATAGCCACTATTTTGAAATTTCAACTGGGCATAACTTTTTATTCCCGCTATGAAATTTCAATTTTTTGGATTCGTTGGAAAGATATTCTCTAATAAATTCTAATATTTTTGGTTTTGCTAAAATCCGGTTTATTTTGTATCCTGTACATTCATTTGAAATTGGAAATCGAATTTTCGAACTACCGCGCCATTTTCAATTCCTTTTAAAATAAAAATAAAATATTCGTATTCTAACGACGATTCAAATAAATATTTCCATTCTAATTCTATTCAAAATAAATTTCTCATCATCATTATTTAAAATAATTCATTTTAAATAATAAAAATTCATTAAAATAATTTTTTTTAAATTGGTTCGGATTTTCCGGGTTGTTACATATATTTTCTGAAATATTTATTTAAATACATTCGATCTAATCGAATTCAAATCATAAATTCATACGGATTTTGTTGGCTAGCTTTCTGACTGTAACACCCCACGTCCGTTAGTGTCACTCACAAAGGGAATGCACTAAGTTCTGTGGAGCATTTAGGGTAAAATATGCAGATAAATTACAAGACAGACAGAAATTAAACAGCGGAAAATAAAACTTTGCTTTATTGATAAAATAGTTTGTACAAAGATTTCTTTACAATATCAGAGTATCATCTGTCTTACAAAATAAAGAAGGATAAAACAATATTTATATTCCCCAGTTTTAGCAAGAGCCAGCCATAGCATCTGGAAAGAGAGTCCAAGCAAAACTTCGACAAATCTTCAAGCTGGTAAAGAGTGGCAGTCCAACTTAACCTGAGCTAAACTATTCCCTCCTTTACTACCTGGTGGGGGGGGGGGGGACGGAAGAAAAGAAGACGGAAGAAAAACAGAGTCAGACATAAAGCCTGAGTAAGTTCAGTAACTTCTAGCATGTGAACATGGAAAAACAAAACGACATGAATTAACTGAATACAAGATTACACCATGACGACAGGGTCAACAAGATTAGACAAGGTAGTCACAAGATATGCTAAGATAAGATAAACTGGATACGCTCTAATACTTCCGCCGCTTCGCTATTTCCTTGTTATACTGCTTTCTATATCTCTGCACCACCTAACTAATGTCCCAACTAGTAACGATAACGTGATCCCAATCCCCGTATTTTCCATCGCCTTCAGGCATACATTTGTTATTTGTTACCAAGATTTAATCTAGGGTTTTCTACGAAGTGCCTTCTAGATTCAACTAGAGTTTACGCTGTCTGCTGAATGCTTCTCGGATTCAGGGTTTATGCCCCCTAGTCCAATCGATGCCCCCAAGTCTAGGACACACTACCCAGAGTGGTATATGTTCCTATACTTCCCCACGCATGTATCGCAAACCGTTATTGCTTGTCTAGATGCACATGTCCTGTAATGTGCAGTCTGAGTCCTGTGTCAGGGCAAGTCAAGGAATACAGAACTCGGTCGGGAGCTTTCAGATATCTGCCGATGCAGATGCTAAGGTCTGTTTTTATTCTAGTGGCTATGGTCCCACTTGACCCCTCCCTCAACTAATGAAAGGCATACCTTGAAAAATGAGAACTATACGCCGGCCCCGGTGCCCCACTATCCTATGGCCATCCTCACCCATAACTAGATAGCAAGTATATGGTCTTTTGGAGTTCTCCGCCTTTCCGCTTCATGTATCTCGATTGACTGAAGATGGATGGTAGACGACGAGTTGCTATCACAAGGCTACCGTTTTCTCGCCGAATCACGTCGGTCCATCCTAGTCTTTAGGTTGCCATATATTACAACCAAGGCATACCCCTGGTTCTTCTACGCAGACCTTAACCTCTGTGGGTCCAGGCGGATCATCTGCAGCCTCACAGAGGGATACCAAGAGTACCCTCACGTCTCCTCGAAGCCTCGGGCTTCGTAACCCAATTCATTGGAGCCTTCTTTTTAATCAGACGGACGTTCGCTCATCCTCGTGTTATACTACTTAGTTTTGTCAACTAAGGTTTACTACTTAGTTTCTAGAATCGTTGTTTTCTTAACTAAGGTTTACTTAGTTCTCTTTCCCGTCAATTTGGATTGGTTAAGTGTCATAGTTAATTCAAGCTAACTTAACCCTCCTCATTTACCCTGTTAAACTGGTTAAGTGTTATCAGTAACTCATGTTGACTTAACCCTACCACAAACCAAGTTATATTGGTTAAGTATTTATTACTTAACCCTACCCATTCACCCTATGTTGGTTAAGTGTTCCTTTTTAACTTAACCTTGCCCGTCTGTTTTAACTAACATGTTATTAACGGTTAAGTATTATCCCTTCATGTTTTAGACTTAACCCTATTCTTTTATCACAATCTGATGGTTAAGTGTTCAAGTTTACTTAACCCTACTGTCTAGCCCAGCTAACATATCGAATTGGCTAAGTGTATTAAACTTTACTTAACCCAAACCTCTAGTCTAGTTAACATGTTAATTTGGCTAAGTGTATTAACTTTACTTAACCCCTACAAGTTTCTTTTTGCTACCTTGAGTTTGGTTAAGTGTCTCTATGGACTTAGCCCACCCATTCTAGCTTAACTGTGTTAAGTTTCGGTCTGAACCTAACCCCACCCATCAGTCTAGTTATCATGTTGAACTGGTTAAGTGTCTTAGTGAACTTAACCCTACCATTCTTGTTCAAGCTTTAGTTGAACAGATTAAAGCCACGACCACTCACATTAGACAGATATTGTTGCGATTACTGGATGTGCCGGTTGGTTCCGGACAGATTTACATCGCAACTCAGTCTAACCTCGGGTTAGGCCTATTCATGTTTTCTAGTTCAAAGGGTTTTGATTAATTTTCAAATCAGGTTTTGAAAGTAACCATCCCGTCCGTCGGATCAGTTAGGGATAGCCAGGGAGAGCAGGAAACTTTTATTTTCCAAACTCAAGCCTAGACACTATCCTCTCTGTCACCCTAGAACTTTCTGGTGTACCATTAAAAGAGATGTCGTTAATAAACCTTTAATTTGTCTAAAGTTGCCTTTCCTCATTTAGGACAAATTCTATAAGTAAATTAAGCCTAATTTACTTATTTCCCAATTACTCTTTTAATGTAAATTGTCTACATTTATTCTTATGGCCCATTTCCCTCTCTAAATCATATTTATGCTTTTTGGTATGTAAACTATGCCGAATTAAGTGTCACTAACCATGATTTTTATAAACCTGGCAGTTATTCCCAATTATGGCCAATTTCATATTTATGCCAATATACTTACCTTGCCAAATTAGCTAATCCAATTCCGATTCAACATTCTATTTCACGTCAAACTAGACTTATTACTCTAGTTCACTATTCATGTAAATGCTAGATTTACACGTCAATACTAGATTCAAATTACACACATTATAATTCATGTCAAATCTATCCAACTTGCATTTCTATGAACATGCCATAATACATTTTCCAAATTTGTGCCAATTTCCAAATTAAACTACGTTTTTAGTAAATTTCATATTTTGCCCAAACCGCATTCCCACCGTTCGTATAATCGTGATTTAGTCTAGATCATAAACAAAGCTAGGTTCGTAGAAAATAGGGAATGAACCAAAGATGCTATGCAAAAGATAGACATACTAACGGGCATAAAAAGGGTTGAATAACGACGTTGGTTCAAGAAAATGGGTAGACCTAACTTAATAGGTAAATTCCCGAGGTCTAAAACCAAAGAATAGACAGAAATAAGGCGTAGGTTCAAGAACATGGGTAGACCCAACTTAATAGGTAAATTCCCAAGGTCTAAAACCAAAGAAAACAAAGAACAGACGGGATAGATAGTCGGGTTTAGACCCAATTTTACAGTCACAAAACTTAAACACTTTCCTAGTCATGAACTATAGGTGCTTAATCACAGTTGTCCCATTTATGTCATAGACAATAGTTTTGCTTCCTAATCAAAGGTATAGGCTTTTGTTCGTAGTCATGGAAATAATTCTCATAGTCACAGTCATAGGCAATGTCCATATAGTCATAGGCAATGTTCCTAGTATAGGCAATGTTCATAGTCATAGGCAATGTTCATAGTCATAGGCAATGTTCCTAGTCATAGGCAATGTTCATAGTCGTAGGCAATGTTCATAGTCATAGGTGATGTTCATAGTCATAGGCAAGGCCTAATTGGTCATCAAATCATAATAGTACTTAATTAGGTCCAAAGAAATAGACACGGATTCGAGTAGAAAGAATTGGCATGCTCTTTTATTCCTTTAATTTCATGTCACGAACAAAGAAAACGTTCAAATCTAGAAATAACTGACTTACAGAGATTAGATTAGAATAGAAAGATGGCGTTGCTATAATTCGTAGAAAAACAGTCATTGCAGTCGTTCGAATCTCCACTTGAATTCTAGCTTGAATCTCCTCTTTGAAAGTCTTTGAGCAGCACTTCCTCATCTTGATTTATTTTATATATATATTTTTATTTATTATTTAATTAAGAGGAGGAGAGGAAGCCATGTTCACTAAGTATCTTTGCAGCATAAGGGTAGAGAAGAATTGTGAATAGAGAAGGAGCCTAGGGCTGTTTATATAGTGTTAGGTGGACGAATCTGGTCAGAATGGCGTCCAGATACAGAAGAACGGACCAAGTGCAGAAAACTGGAAAAACGGGGGGGGGGGGGGGGGGGGTCGACCCCTAGGTCGACTACCCAGTCGACCTAGGTGACCCAGGTCGACTACCCAGTCGACCTAGGTGTCTTGGGCGGGAAAATTCCCGCCTAGCCCAGATTGGGTCCGATTTTTGAATTTGAACTCGACCTGTTTTGAATTTTGAACTTCGCTGAATCTTCCGGAGGCCATATCTCCCTCATACGGACTCCGATTTACGCAAACTCAGACTCGTTTTGATGTAGAATTCTGAGACGAACGCAATGGCGCAGCTCGTTTCCCTTGATTTTGATTTTAACTTTTAATTCTGCCTTGATTTGTGAATCTTAGTGTTGTAGAATTACGGGGTGTTACATTCTCCCCCACTTAAAAGGATTTCGTCCCCGAAATCTTCAGGTTAGGAAGAATGTGACCTACCATCCAATCACCCATCTACTCAACCATTCACTCACAGGCATCCATTGTCCTTAAAAGATTTCTAATGCTTTCACGTTCATATGCATAGTGTGTGTATATGTCTTTATCTACTGTAAAATCAAGCGGTCTACTGATTCAGTTGACCTCCTTAATGCGAATCATGTCAGTGCCATGCATCCAATCATGTATGCAAGCATCCCTAGTTATGTAAATACTACATGCGTGCACAGCCATTCATCCATATGCAACATCCATATGATAAAAACATATCAAGCTCAACTTACTAACAAATACATATCTGTAAATGCAAGATGAAAGCGTCCGAACTTGATCTAGTGTCTAATATGTATGCATATGCATTCACAAGCAACCATTTTCAACCACTTGCAACCATTCAACCATAACATGTTTCAAATACATGTTTACATCCATTGGCTTCTACCTAAGGATCGATGATACGTCCTAGAGGATATACTTTGGAAAGAGAGAAACAATTATGCGTAAAGCTCCTAAAAACAAAGGAAATCAAGGATGCACCCTTAAGGAAAAAGGGTATGATGCTAGTATCTAGCCTTCTTGAGCTTTACTCCACTGTATCTTAACTAATTTAACTTCACGATTGTGAAGTTTCTGACCCCCAATTCCAAAATAAACAGATGTCAATCACAGTACCAAGTATATGTACTAAGATGATTAGAGGTCTCCCTCTTATCTGCCATGCCATAACTATAGGGGTCGAAAGGTTACTACGTGCTTTTTAGAGTGCCTGCCACAACTATTCATCTCTTACACAAACTATCCTAATCGAACTCGACATTCCTCAAGTACAAGCCCCAAAGGCCTAAACCAATATCAGACAAGCACCCAAGGAACATCTCCTCCGAATTTAGACGATCTATGTGAGATGATATAAGCAAACTCGATAGCTATTCTCAAATCCCTACTAACCAAAAATAAACTGGTCGGACCACCAATTGGATTCGAGACTCTAGTGGGATCTTTCTACTTTACAAGAACTATGGTGTAGAGACTCGACTATGGAAGTGGATATGAACAAATGTGAAGCGCTAGAACCTAAGGAAATAGTACGAACAGAAAACTAGACTCTTCCAACCAGACTACCTTTCTCCTAGGTACGCTTGGTGGCGAAAGCATGTACCTGTCCTTCTGAAAATCTCGTCCTCGTTCTTGCCCTTGTCCTTAAGTATATGCCCTATCATACCCTAGTAAAGATACTTCCTCTTGTCTTAGGTTTTATAATTTCTTCCTCCTTCGTATACTAAGTCTACATCCATGAATTCCATATCCTAGGGTTATGCTCCTTAGCCAAACTCCTCATCCCCTTCCGTGTGTAGTCATGTTGACAAATCTCTCGAAAACTGCCTCCATCGTCCGGAAAACCCTATAAGCTTCAAAAGAAAACTGCCCGTAGATGAAACTACTACGGCTATGGATGGAAGCCGGGCACTACTCTGCCCTTCGATGAGATTACCTCCCAGAAAGCCAGGAGCCCCAGAGACTCAAGAAAGAAGGAGACACGAAATTAAACAGAGGAAGAGAAGATAGTGCGTATGGCTTTGGGGAATATGTCTTTTAAACAAATCTTTTCTCTTGGAAATGCTTCTTGAAAAACCGTTTTGAAAATAATTTTTCAAATCCTTTATCTGATCTGGTAACCTTCAGCTCTGATACCACGTGTAACACCCCACATCCGTTAGTGTCACTCACAAAGGGAATGCACTAAGTTCTGTGGAGCATTTAGGGTAAAAGATGCAGATAAATTACAAGACAAATAGAAATTAAACAGCGGAAAATAAAACTTTGCTTTATTGATGAAATAGTTTGTACAAAGATTTCTTTACAATATCAGAGTATCATCTGTCTTACAAAATAAAGAAGCATAAAACAATATTTATATTCCCCAGTTTTAGCAAGAGCCAACCATAGCATCTGGAAAGAGAGTCCAAGCAAAACTTCGACAAATCTTCAAGCTGGGAAAGAGTGGCAGTCCAACTTAACCTGAGCTAAACTATTCCCTCCTTTACTACCTTGGGGGGGGGGAACGGAAGAAAAGAAGACGGAAGAAAAACAGAGTCAGACATAAAGCCTGAGTAAGTTCAGTAACTTCTAGCATGTGAATATGGAAAAACAAAACTACATGAATTAACTGAATACAAGATTACACCATGACGATAGGGTCAACAAGATTAGATAAGGTAGTCACAAGATATGCTAAGATAAGATAAACTGGATACGCTCTAATACTTTCGCCGCTTCGCTATTTCCTTGTTATACTGGTTTCTATATCTCTGCACCACCTAACTAATGTCCCAACTAGTAACGATAACGTGATCCCAATCCCTGTATTTTCCATCGCCTTCAGGCATACATTTATTATTTGTTACCTAGATTTAATCTAGGGTTTTCTACGAAGTGCCTTCTAGATTCAACTAGAGTTTACGTTGTCTGCTGAACGCTTCTCGGATTCAGGGTTTATGCCCCCTAGTCCAATCGATGCCCTCAAGTCTAGGACACACTACCTAGAGTGGTATATGTTCCTATACTTCCCCACGCATGTATCGCAAACCGTTATCGCTTGTCTAGATGCACATGTCCTGTAATGTGCAGTCCGAGTCCTGTGTCAGGGCAAGTCAAGGAAGACAGAACTCGGTCGGGAGGTTTCAGATATCTGCCGATGCAGATGCTAAGGTCTGTTTTTATTCTAGTGGCTATGGTCCCACTTGACCCCTCCCTCAACTAATGAAAGGCATACCTTGAAAAATGAGAACTATACGCCGGCCCCGGTGCCCCACTATCCTATGGCCATCCTCACCCATAACTAGATAGCAAGTATATGGTCTTTTGGAGTTCTCCGCCTTTCCGCTTCACGTATCTCGATTGACTGAAGATGGATGGTAGACGACGAGTTGCTATCACAAGGCTACCGTTTTCTCGCCGAATCACGCCGGTCCATCCTAGTCTTTTGGTTGCCATATATTGCAACCAAGGCATACCCCTGGTTCTTCTACGCAGACCTTAACCTCTGTGGGTCCAGGCGGATCATCTGCAGCCTCACAGAGGGATACCAAGAGTACCCTCACGTCCCCTCGAAGCCTCGGGCTTCGTAACCTAATTCGTTGGAGCCTTCTTTTTAATCAGACGAACGTTCGCTCCTCCTCGTGTTATACTACTTAGTTTTGTCAACTAAGGTTTACTACTTAGTTTCCAGAATCGTTGTTTTCTTAACTAAGGTTTACTTAGTTCTCTTTCCCGTCAATTTGGATTGGTTAAGTGTCATAGTCAATTCAAGCTAACTTAACCCTCCTCATTTACCCTGTTAAACTGGTTAAGTGTTATCAGTAACTCATGTTGACTTAACCCTACCACAAACCAAGTTATATTGGTTAAGTATTTATTACTTAACCCTACCCATTCACCCTGTGTTGGTTAAGGGTTCCTTTTTAACTTAACCTTGCCCATCTGTTTTAACTAACATGTTATTAACGGTTAAGTATTATCCCTTCATGTTTTAGACTTAACCCTATTCTTTTATCACAATCTGATGGTTAAGTGTTCAAGTTTACTTAACCCTACGGTCTAGCCCAGCTAACATATCGAATTGGCTAAGTGTATTAAACTTTACTTAACCCCAACCTCTAGTCTAGTTGACATGTTAATTTGGCTAAGTGTATTAACTTTACTTAACCCCTACAAGTCTCGTTTTGCTACCTTGAGTTTGGTTAAGTGTCTCTATGGACTTATCCCACCCATTCTAGCTTAACTGTGTTAAGTTTCGGTCTGAACCTAACCCCACCCATCAGTCTAGTTATCATGTTGAACTGGTTAAGTGTCTTAGTGAACTTAACCCTACCATTCTTGTTTTGGCTTTAGTTAAACAGATTAAAGCCACGACCACTCACATTAGACAGATATTGTTGCGATTACTGGATGTGCTGGTTGGTTCCGGACAGATTTACATCGCAACTCTGTCTAACCTCGGGTTAGGCCTATTCGTGTTTTCTAGTTCAAAGGGTTTTGATTAATTTTCAAATCAGGTTTTGAAAGTAACCATCCCGCCTGTCGGGTCAGTTAGGGATAGCCAGGGAGAGCATGAAACTTGTATTTTCCAAACTCAAGCCTAGACACTATCCTCTCTGTCACCCTAGAACTTTCTGGTGTACCATTAAAAGAGATGTCGTTAATAAACCTTTAATTTCTCTAAAGTTGCCTTTCCTCATTTATGAAAAATTCTATAAGTAAATTAAGCCTAATTTACTTATTTCCCAATTACTCTTTTAATGTAAATTGTCTACATTTATTCTTATGGCCCATTTCCCTCTCTAAATCATATCTATGCTTTTTGGTATGTAAACTATACTGAATTAAGTGTCACTAACCATGATTTTTATAAACCTGGCAGTTATTCCCAATTATGGCCAATTTCATATTTGTGCCAATATACTTACCGTGCCAAATTAGCTAATCCAATTCCGATTCAACATTCTAATTCACGTCAAACTAGACTTATTACTCTATTTCACTATTCATGTAAATGCTAGATTTACACGTCAATACTAGATTCAAATTACACACATTATAATTCATGTCAAATTTATCCAACTTGCATTTCTCTGAACATGCCATAATACATGTTCCCAATTTATGCCAATTTCCAAATTAGACTACGTTTTTAGTAAATTTCATATTTTGCCCAAACCGCATTCCCACCGTTCGTATAATCGTGATTTAGTCTAGATCATAAACAAAGCTAGGTTCGTAGAAAATAGGGAATGAACCAAAGATGCTATGCAAAAGATAGACATACTAACTGGCATAAAAAGGGTTGAATAACGACGTTGGTTCAAGAACATGGGTAAACCTAACTTAATATGTAAATTCCCAAGATCTAAAACCAAAGAATAGACAGAAATAAGGCGTAGGTTCAAGAACATGGGTAGACCTAACTTAATAGGTAAATTCCCAAGGCCTAAAACCAAAGTAAACAAAGAACAGACGGGATAGATAATCGGGTTTAGACCCAATTTTACAGTCACAAAACTTAAACACTTTCCTAGTCATGAACCATAGGTGCTTAATCACAATTGTCCCATTTATGTCATAGACAATAGTTTTGCTTCCTAATCAAAGGTATAGGCTTGTGTTCATAGTCATGGAAATAATTCTCATAGTCACAGTCACAGTCATAGGCAATGTTCATAGTCATAGGCAATGTTCATAGTCATAGGCAATGTTCCTAGTCATAGGCAATGTTCATAGTCATAGGCAATGTTCATAGTCATAGGCAATGTTCATAGTCATAGGCGATGTTCATAGTCATAGGCAAGGCCTAATTGGTCATCGAATCATAACAATACTTAATTAGGTCCAAAAAAATAGGCACGGATTCGAGTAGAAAGAATTGGCATGCTCTTTTATTCCTTTAATTTCATGTCACGAACAAAGAAAATGTTCAAATCTAGAAATGACTGACTTACAGAGATTAGATTAGAATAGAAAGATGGTGTTGCTATGATTCGTAGAAAAACAGTCGTTGCAGTCGTTCGAATCTCCACTTGAATTCTAGCTTGAATCTCCTCTTTGAAAGTCTTTGAGCAGCACTTCCTCGTCTTGATTTATTTTATATATATATTTTTATTTATTATTTAATTAAGAGGAGGAGAGGAAGCAATGTTCACTAAGAATATTTGCAGCATAAGGGTAGAGAAGAATTGTGAATAGAGAAGGAGTCTAGGGCTGTTTATATAGTGTTAGGTGGACGAATCTGGTCAGAATTGCGTCCAGATACAGAAGAACGGACCAAGTGCAGAAAACTGGAAAAAGGGGGGGTCGACCCCCAGGTCGACTACCCAGTCGACCTGGGTGTCTTGGGCAGGAAAATTCCCGTCTAGCCCAGATTGGGTCCGATTTTTGAATTTGAACTCGACCTATTTTGAATTTTGAACTTCGCTGAATCTTCGGGAGGTCATATCTCCTTCATACGGACTCCGATTTACGCAAACTCGGACTCGTTTTCATGCAGAATTCTAAGACGAACGCAATGACGCAGCCCATTTCCCTTGATTTTGATTTTAACTTTTAATTCTGCCTTGATTTGTGAATCTTAGTGTTATAGAATTACAGGGTGTTACACTGACCAAGCCACCAAGGTCTACACACACGAAGAAAATGTGGAACTTCACTCCTCTAGCCGTTTAAGACCAGATCAGATCGCCCTACCTCACCACAATCGCGATCGCCTCATGTCTCGCGATCGCCCCATGCCTCACGATCCGATCCGTCCAACACTAGCTCGATCTGATCCGAGCTCTAGGAGCTAGAAAATGAAGGTTATGACCAACTCTTCCACGATCCGATAATCCAGGATCTCGCAACGCCTGTCCACAACTGTCATATTGACCTATTCTTCATCAAGATACGAACCAGTACTAGATGTTCGGGATGTGTGGCACGTATGACCGCGATCCGTCTGAAGACATCAGCTATAAATAGCCCAGGACTTGACATTTTCAGGGATCTTTGGCAATTTAGAGTTCTGACTCCACCATTATCATATCTCCATTGTTTTTATTTAGAGATATCCCGAAATTATTGAGAGAATCATAATTTTTAGAGCAAGATTGAATGAAACCATTTGATTGTACTTGCATTCAGCATATAATCAACTACATATAAAGTGGACGTAGGCTCGTTAACGCCGAACCACTTTAAACTTCTCGTGTTTTCCTGCTTTTTCTTCGTATTGTAGTTATAATTCTTCGTAAATCAGAATAGTTTGGGTGTTAGACCCAATTTTGGATCTAACATTTTGGTGCTTTCGCTGAGAACTAATTTTTAGCACATTGGATTGTTGTTCCGTTGTTTGGATACTCAAGTCCGAAGAAGACAGTCCAAAACCCCACTCTCTCAGTTTTTGAAGATTTCAGTGAAATTCAGATATCATGGCTGGAAAGAAGTCTAAAGATGCACGAGCATTGCAGGCCGGAGAGGCTACAAACGAGGCGATTGAAGAGAGTGTGCACGAGTAGTTCGAAGAAGAGCCCACGGATCGCGTTGCGCAGGGGGCGATCGCGATCGATGGAGGAGCCACGAACCAATCCACTGAAGGGGTGACCACTAGATCGCGTGACCTCGCCACGAACCCACCTGCACCTATCACCACGACCCGATCCTAGGGGGGCGCAACGAGCCATCGACAGCAGGGGGCGAACCGATCTGATAAGCGAACCACCACTCGACCCGGGAAGGAACCTATGTCCCGCTCTGCTCGACCTGGCACAAGCTCTTTACGTATAAGAGAGAATGTTGAAGACCAATTTGGCCCTTATGCCCCGGCTATTGAAGGGGATCTCTCTCGCATTATTGACATGTGGGAGAGACTATTTGACGAGTTAGCTGCTCAGCGGCAAGAGAGTTCAGTATCGTGACAGAATCTGACTGCTACGGACAGGAGAATTGACGACCTCATAAGGCAAAGGGTTTCTTTGCCAACCCGTCTTCCTTCCCCAGAACACACATCCTCATCTGAGGAGCCCCGGAGAAACCGACGTTGGCCTCCGCTAGAAAGAGCTGAGAACATAGAGTAACTTCGATCTCGGGAAGAAGAAATGCTTAATCAGGGAACTAGAAATCGTAACTTGAATGAACCTGCTTTACCACTAAGGAATGGAAACGTGGTTGACCCTTCTCAGAATCGATCCAATCCCCCCGCTCGTCGCGTAGTTGACCTCGGCAACAGGGGCAAGGAAGCTCCGCCCGAATCCCAGACTTTGTAGCTGCACGTCAGAGAAATGCTGAAGAAGCCCATCGGGCAAGAAGTGCCGATCCTGATTCCACCTTGACCCGGGCAGATGTTGAAGTAATGATCAGGGAAAACATAATAGCTAGCCGAGGGTATAGGGATGAAGGTTGGGGCATAGATCGTAGTCATACGCCTTTTACCGATGTTATATTGGAGGTCACATTCCCGAGACGTTTTAATATGCCGACAATGAATCGCTATGCGGGCAAATCTGACCGAATCCAGCATCTGATGCGATACTCCTGGTCCACGAACGCCGCCGCAGCTACAGAAGTGATAAAGTGTAAGGTGTTCCCTATATTTCTGGAAGATATGGCATTAGTGTGGTTTACCCGCTTGCCAGCCCGGTCGATATCCAGTTTCAGGGAATTGAGTGAGAAGTTCGTGAACCAATTCCGCCTTCACGCTCAGAGATCTAAGAATGTGATCGAGCTGTCTCTTATTAAGCAGCGACCGGATGAAAGCTTAAGGTCGTACTTGGATCATTTTAATTTAGCAGTCACAGAAGTTAAAGATCCACATAAGCAAACTGTGTTAATGGCCTTAATTGATGGTGTCGATAAGAATACCGAGTTTGGAAGATATTTAGCCGGCAAACCACCTCCGACCAGAGAAATATTTTAAGAAAAACATAATGTCCGTTTACAACCGGAAGAGATATACGCTAATCGAAAAAGGAAGGCCACTAATAAGGAAGATATCCAGAGCAATGTGGCCATCAAGCAAACAGGAGATAGCTCAGGAAAGGTTGAAGTCAATGTTGGGAATAAAAATCAAGGAAATGGTCGCCAACCGGGAAACAATAATAGCAACAATCGGAAGAGAAACCGAGGAAATGATTCCCAGAGAAGATCTCGACCCAGGCCATTTGAGAGTTTCACACCATTAAATGATACATTGGAAAATATCTTCCTGGATACCTATAATGTCCTTCCATATAAAAGGCCTCCCCCGAGAGAGTCGATAGACAAAGAGCGTGAAACCGGAAATTTCTGTCTATTTCACCAAATCCACGGTCATTCCACAAATGAATGCCGTCATCTAAGCGACCTGGTCGAGAGGCTTCTCCGAGAAGGAAAACTCGATGAGTACAGGGTCACACCAAGAGACAGGGGGCAAGCCGCATCTGCCCCAAACCAAAATCAAAACCAGAATCAGAGCCAGCCTACTCCCCGGCTGACTACTCAGCAAAAGGGGAAGAACATTGTCATTGACACCATAGTAGGAGGGCTTTATTTGGCCGAGCATAGCTTTAGGGCAATGGACCAATATGTCAACGCAACTAAAAAACCCCTCATGGCACGAGAAGGCAGTAGCCCTGAGGACATTGCTCCAGCCAAACAACAGAAGACAATGACCGATGACATCATATTTCATGACAGGGATAGCATCGACGTTCACTCCCCAACTGAAGACCCATTAGTAATCACAGCCGCAATTGGTCCAGCCATAGTCCATAAAGTTCTGGTAGATAACGGAAGCTCGGTCAACATTTTGTTCAAGAAAACGTTTGACCATATGAAACTTGAGCCGAAGGACTTAAAACCATGCGAAGGGTGGATATGTGGATTCAATGGAGCATCCACTGCTCCAATGGGATATGTAGAGTTTTCGGTAACCCTTGGGGAAGGGGAGCGCCAGAGAGTAAGAATCCTTCCTTTTGTGGTTCTACACGTTGAATCCCCATATAACGCATTTCTGGGCCGACCGGCCTTTGCAAAGTTCAGAGCTTGTATAGCCCCTTGGTGTTTATTAATGAAGTTCCCAACTGAAGCTGGTATAGGTACAATAAGAGGAGATCAAGTTGTGGCTCGAGCATGCTACATTACAGAGTTGAAGATGCTCTGTAAAGGAAAAGATGTAGAAACTAAAGGCGCTTCCTCCCCGGCAAGAGAGGAAACGTTATAGCAACTAAAGAAAATAACCATGGGAGAGTCGCCCAGAGAACTGCCCGAGGACATAGATCCCAGAGATGACGAAGAGCCTGGGGGCAGAATGGCGACTCCCAATGTGACAACTGTGGATATTCCAATCGATGATGGAGACCCAGAGAAGGTCCTGAGGATTGGATCCCAGTTAGACCCTATTCGAGCCAAAGAGCTAACAGATTTTTTGAAAGCCAATTTAGATGTATTCGCTTGGACCCACTCGGACATGTGTGGGATATCTCCTTCGATCATGAGTCATTCGCTAAGCATCAACCCGAAGCATCCACCTGTCAAATAGAAAAGGCGAATGCTTGGCCCGGAGAGGTCGGCTGCTTTGAAAGAGGAAGTTGAGAAATTGAGGAGTAATGGGTTCATCAGAGACTCAACGTATCCAGATTGGATTTCCAACCCAGTCTTGGTAAAAAAGGCTAATGGAAAGTGGCACACCTTTATTGATTTCTCGGACTTGAATAAAGCTTGCCCAAAGGACAGTTTTCCGTTGCGAAGAATTGACCAGCTGGTGGATTCGACAAATGGCCATGAACTCCTCTCCTTCATGGATGCTTATTCGGGATACAATCAGATCCCTATGCACGTCCCCGATCAAGAACATACAAGCTTCATTACAGATTTAGGATTGTATTGCTATGTAGTGATGCCTTTTGGCTTGAAGAACGCCGGTGCTACATATCAGCGATTAGTTAATAGAATGTTTTATAACCAGATTGGGAAGACAATAGAGGTGTATGTTGATGACATGTTAGTGAAATCCAAACAATCATCCGACCATACTACCGATTTAGCAGAAATGTTTGAAATTCTCCGTAAGTATGGAATGAAATTGAACCCTTCGAAATGTTCATTTGGGGTAGCATCGGGAATTTTTTTAGGGTTTATCGTCAACTCGCGTGGGATCGAGATTAACCCAGTTCAGATCACAGCAATCCGAAATATTCAGAAACCTAGACAGATTAAAGATGTACAAAGCCTCGTAGGGAAAGTAGCAGCATTGAGCAGATTTATCTCCAAAGCCACAGATAAATGTATCCCCTTTTTTGAATCAATAAAGCGAGGAAAACGCAACTTCGAATGGACCCCTGATTGTGTTGAAGCATTCCAAAATCTCCTGAATCATTTAGAAAACCCCGATTTTGTCTAAACCCATAGATCATGAAGAATTATTCGTATATTTGGTGGTGTCATCCAATGCGGTCAGTTCGGCTTTGGTTAGAGAAGAGGATAAGGTGCAAAGACCAGTATATTATGTTAGTAAGAAGTTGGCGGCAGCTGAACGAAATTATCCAAGGAAAGAAAAGCTTGCGTACAGTTTGTTGATTACATCGAGGAAGCTTCGCCACTATTTTCAGGCTCACCCGATTACTATATACGCCGATCACCCGTTCAGACAAGTTCATCAAAGGCCAGAGGCTTCGGGACGATTACTTAAGTGGAACATTGAACGAAGTCAGTTCGATTTGAATTTTCAACCCCGGCGATCAATAAGGGGGCAAGTGCTGGCAGACTTCGTAGCAAAGTTTACCATCCCAGAAGATGACACAATAAGCGAAGAAGTCGATCCGCTGAGGCTACTCCTCGACCCCAGTGCCTGGATGTTGTTCACTGACGGAGCAAAGAACGATAGACGATCTGGTGTCGGAGTAGTGCTCGAAACTCCAAAACAACGTCTGATATACTATGCTCTCAGATTGGAGTTCCGCGCCACTAACAACGACTCAGAATACGAAGCCCTAATTGCTGGTTTGAAACTAGCAAAGGAGTTGAAGATTACGAAGTTAAACATCTTTTGTGACTCCAAAATAGTTGTGAACCAGGTCATAGGAAAATTCCAGGCCAAAAGTCCTAGGCTGATATCATATTTGGAAAAAGTGAAAAAGTTGATGGGTGATTTTGACCATCACACCATATCCCCCATTCCTCGAACAGAGAACCAAAAAGCAGATAAATTGGCTAAAATGGCCAGTTCTGATAGTCCTGAAAACACAGAATTGGTCTCGATGGAAGTCTTACAGTCACTTAGTATAGATCAGATGGAAGTTGATTTGGTACTAGATGTTGAGCCTGAAAGGGAGTCATGGATGACCCCTTTGAAGAATTTCCTAATGTATGGAACGCTCCCTGCGAAGAAAAGTGAGAGGCGCACAATAATTCGGAAGGCCTCTCGGTATGTGTTGCAAGAGGGAGTCCTGTATAAACAAGGGTTTTCGAGGCCCCTCCTCCGGTGTATTGCCCACGGCGATATTCAACGCGTATTGCAAGAAGTACATCAGGACGATTGTGGAGATCACACGGGAGGCCAAACATTGGCAAAGAAAATAATACGATATGGTTATTTCTGGCCAAACGTAAATAAGGATGCGGCCAAATACGCGCGGCGTTGTGACTCCTACCAGATATTTTCTAAGATCCATAGGGCCCCATCAAGCCAGCTGAAGATGGTGACGAGTCCTTGTCCTTTCGCTATGTGGGGAATCGATATCATTGGAAGCCTCCCCATAGCGAAGGGTGGAGAAAAATTCGCTATCGTAGCCGTGGATTATTTTACCAAATGGGTAGAAGCAGAACCATTAACCACAATAACAACCAAGCGAGTAATCAGCTTCGTTGTTAGAAACATTATATGCCGATTTGGAATCCCAAGAATCATCATAACGGATAATGGAACTCAGTTTGACAGCACCGAGTTTAGAGATTTTTGCCAGAAATACCACATTGAGAAAAGATACACCTCCGTGGCATATCCGCAGGCAAACGGCCAAGTGGAGGCCGCAAATAAAACGATCAAATCTATCCTGAAGAAGAGATTGAAGCGGGCCAAGGCCATGTGGGTCGATGAATTGCCTTTGGCACTGTGGGCTTATAGAACGATCTATAAATCGGCAACGGGCTATACGCCGTTTTCCCTCGCCTTTGGAACTGAAGCAGTCATCTCGGTCGAGTTGGAAGTACCTTCTCACCGAGTCACCTATTATGACCCGATGACCAACAATGAGTTGCTCCTTGAATCCTTGGATATGATCGAAGAGAAGAGGGACGAAGCCGATCTACGCGCCTTAAGACATAAGCAGCAGATAGCTCAATATTACAATAAGAAAGTCCGAACACGAACCTTTGAACCCGGAGACTTGGTTCTAAAATGTATCTTCCCATGCTCAGAGCATATGGGTCCGAAGTGGGAAGGTCCATATTCCATCCTGCGAAGACTTGATAATGGAACCTTCGAGCTAGAAACCATAGATGGAGACGAAATCCCCAGAGTATGGAATGCCCAGCATTTGAGGCCTTACCTGGCGTAAAATTGTCAGTTTCATTCTTTTGTTTTTAGGACCATGTAGAAAGGCATGACTTGCCTAGAATAGTCTGGTTACTTAAACAAAAAATTATAAAGTGGACGTAGGTCATGATTCGACCGAACCACTATAAAATATCGTGTGTCATTTACCTTTACTACACCATTACCTATCTGCTTTATCTCGATTAATCTAAATTATTGTTGTTTTCTCAGTCTGTCACAGATTATGCAACAACATTGGAACACCCAATGCATTTTGCCACGTGGTGAAAGAGGAACCATAATCAAGGACCACAAGGTGCGGTAAAGTAAATTATCCCATGATCAAACTCTAACTCCTCAGAATCAGGAGAGAGTATAAAGGGCGCGAAGATGACGTCCGCAAGGCATGAAGGTGCACCATGATAAAACTGCCTTGCCACCACTCTAACCCGCTGAAGGATCAGGAGAGTCTAATGGCGCCAGAGATTTAGCACTCCCAGAATTTCTGCCACGCTGAAGGATCGGAAAGCAGACCTAGAACGAGCTCGAACTCTAACCCGCTGAAGGATCGGGAGAGTATAAAATCGTCAGAAATTTAGCGCTAAAAGAATCTTTACCCCCCACCTTTCATAGGGGGCAACACACATGACTCTAATCAATCATTAATAAGCCCTGGCCAGGCACCATATTAAATGATTGATTGGGGGCATATACACGCACATTACGTCTCTGCACAGAAATTTTAAAATTTTCCTAATGCGATTCATGAATTAATTTTCGATTAGTTATGATTTAAATATATGTGGCTAATGCGATAAACTAAAATTGCAGGTGTGCAGGTTTAGTTCTTTTTTTTATGTGGCTAATTTGTCTTGAAGGGAAACTCTTGTTCGTATCGCGACAAGGATGAAAGTCAAGGTCGACCAAGACGAATCATACCCCATGCCATTATGTTGGCTACTCAGGAAGTTGCACAGAGATGCAAGGAACTTGGAATCACTGCATTGCATATTAATTTAAAGGCAACAAAAATAAACATTTTATTTACTAAGATGTAGGGAAACGAGATAAGATAGCTAAACAAAAGTAAGGGCCATTCCTACAATTACAATTTTTTGGCCAGTGGAAAGCCTAAAAATCCTAAGGACAAAATATGAGCTAATATCTGCATCCTACTCATGCTGGCGGGGGTGGAGGGCTATGTTGGCTTCTTGCTCTTCTTCTGCTTCCCCGACTCCTCCTTGTCAACATCCGAACGATCACCTTTTTTCCTCTTCCTCTTATCAACAAGAGGCTCTGGAGAAGAACTAGATGATTGAGAGGCTAGTTGTGAAGTTATTGATCGGGAGGAAAATCTTATGACCAACCCGGTTTTGGGATCGATCTCGGAAATAGGGGGCACATATACTGGATCATGTTCCACTTTCATAAGGAGCAACTGCCTCTCCTCTTCACCCTGTTGATCAGTCAAGGTTTCACCACCACCCTTGATTTCGTCTGTAATAACAACATCATCATCTTCATCCCCCTGACCACCTTCCGTGTCCTTCAAAGCAGCAATGACCTCGGCATGTGTAGGAACATCAGTGTTGGGTACCATAGATACCATAGTTACTTTTTCATCACCAGTTCGCTCTGAAGTCCCAGAAATTTCCGCATCAGTGCCTAAGGGGATATCGACTTTCTCTGCCTCTGCTTTCTTTTCTCACCTTTTCTCGGTCAATGTATCACCTATATTGCGAAAGGCACACGTTAGTAACTCAATGGGTTGCTTCGCAGAACGAAGAAAAGTAATAACTGCTTTGGCAAATTGCGGGGAAAATATGGATATACCTTCAGCTGATATTTCATCTAAGCTTGCAGTAGAAACTCCGACAGCCGGAGGAGTTGGGCGTAAGGGAATTAATGGATCGTCAGGATTATATTCCTCGACTTCGGGGACCTTGAGTTCCGCCGCTGAGCTTGAACCCTCATCAAGTTTGCTCTTGCCTTTAGCCTCAGTCTTCTCCCTTTCCACCTCTTCTCGGATTAGGCGTCTCCCCTCCTCCAAATCCTCGGGTTCTTTTCCTTTCAGGAGCCTCTGCATTAGCTGGCCTTCATCAATCTCACTGACCTTCAATCGCTGCTTCTCATCCTCGACAATTGCATCCCATATGTTGGCGAGACTAACGTGATAGTCTGGGATCCAAGAAATGTCTCGAGTTTTGATGACTTGGCCTAAGAAGTCGAATATCAGTTCCCCGAAACCTTCTATTTCTTTTTCGGCTTTGGCAAGCTTGTCAGCAGTGGTGGAAGCTGACTCAAGAATGTTGTTAGCATTAGTCACGACAAGAACCGCTCGCCCCTCCGCCTGAACGAGTTGGTCACTCAAGACCTCTTTTTCTTTCTGGGCAGCCGCAAGATTGTTTTTCAAGTCCGCTCCCTCCTTCTCCCAAGCAGCATTTTCAGCATCGAAATGACTCTGCGCTGCCCTCGAATCAGCATTGGCCATTCTAAGATCCTCTATTTCCTTTTTCAAAGATAATCGTTCTTGGTTGTTAGAATCCAGCCCGCTACGAAAATGCTTCCTGGCTTCCTCTAATTCTGTCTTGTAGTTCTCTGTGTCTCGCTGAGCTAAAGCCAGTTGAGCCTGTGCATCCTCCAGTTCCTTTTCCATTTTGCTCCTGGCTCTTTCATTATTCTCAATTCTCACTTTGGATCTGGCCGCGTTCGTTTCTAGATGACGGATGGCATTCGAAAGGTTAACGGCTTGCTTTTTCATTACCTCATACTGTTTAGCTACATGACACAAATATCCTATCACCTCAGTGTCCCAGTCCTTAGGAAACGGCTCAAGATCCGGTACAAACATCATCCTCTCAAAGAAAATATCTGGGAAGTCCTTGCGCAAGCGTGCCAATCTAGCCTGATTCTCGGGACTATGGGTAGCATCTCGTGCAATGAGACTGTCAGAGTCGTGATCGTCAGGCGATACTAGAGCTTCTTTTCCTTTCTTCGTAATCTTACCCTCGTCTTTAATTTTGTCCTCTGACTCGCATTGTTTCTTGGAAGATTAGACGTGAGAAGGCGTACTTTTTGGAGGGGTTAAGTCCCTAGGAAGTTGCTTACCCCCAGCCGGTGGCAGTGGACGACTGTGAGGTTTCCCGGGACCATACCTGGAAGGAGATCGAGATCGTGTAGGATAAGTTTGAGGAGGGTCACGAGGCCGATAACTGTCCCTCCCCCGACTATCGCTGCGAGCAGGATTTGGATGAAGACTAGGTGTGCCTTCACGAAGAGAGCGATAAGAATAAGATCGTTTGCGAGACATCTTTCCTGCAAAAGAAACAAGTACATATTAAAACCTTGAATACTGTTGGTATAAAAGTGTGGGGTCAGATAGTGCATGTGATTTGTGCATCCTATATAATTCCCCCTAACATATCAGGGCCCGAAGTTAGGCTCATCTGGGTAGTCTCTCGTTCTTCAACTGGAACAGTTGTTTCCTCAGAGATAGGAAAAAAATGGATCCCCTTTGAAGTCTTCCTGTGTATATACATCGTTGGGTATAGGAATCTTGCTCAATTCTTTAAATAACTGCTCCTCTGTTAAATCATCGAGAGCAGTAGGCTCAACCGGTAGAGAGGCCCTTGAGGGGAAACCCATCAGAGAGGCTGGGATTTCCTTAGACTCGTCAGCACGTGCCTCATCTCCTCTATATACATTTAAATCTTTGTCATCCTGGTTAATTATCGGCGAAGGACTCTTATGAAGTTTAGTTGTCTCTGCTGCCTGTGACGTTCCTTCTCCCTCGGCCGGGGGCACGTATTTGTAAGGTTTGCCACCCGCGCCAAGTCCAAACCTTATATCCAGAAGGCAGTGCTTGTGAAGATTCTCGTCAGTAATACATTTCTTGATCTTTAAGAAGTCGGATTTGCTTTTCAGAAGGAGGGATAGTCGATTACTATACACCAAGCCTTCCGTCTTTGGAAAAGTGTGATCTGCGTAGAGAAAAGAAGCATGTTAGCGCTTCAATTTCTTAAACAGGTTATTCATTCAAAGTTTTAAAATTTACTTGATTTATGCCATCTTCTTGCACACCCAGCCTGTCTCTTTATATAGAACCAATCGGCTTTGGGATCCCCTATGTTGCTGTAACCATCAGATAAGACCTTCCTATTTGCTACCGATTCGAAGAAAGAAAAATTTGGGGTTGCCGTAGAACGATGCTTGAAAAGGTAGTAGAATTTCAAGTCTTTAAACATGAGCTCAATTTGCAGGATTTCCGCTTATGCGATGTATAAAGTGTATAGGGCTGCGTAGGCATTGGGATGAAGTTGCATCGGAGCAATACCCAATCGTTTTAAGGTTTCAATGATGATTGGAGTAAACGGAGGAATAGCGCCTACCCAGCACATGAGTCGGCTGACTGTCATATACCCCTCCGTAGCCAGATGAGGTCTATCTTCGCAACCGGGTGTTCTCACATCATCCCAGGGGATCCTGTGTTTCAAGCAGATTTTCTCAAGTTTTATGTCGTCTAGTTTGGAAGCTAAAGAGTCGGTGAATTTCTCTATTTCTAGTGCACCAGGAATCTCGTTGGGAGCTCGGTCGTCTACTTCAGACTCCTCATCAAGCGAGGTACTCTCAGATGAACCCGATTCCGTTTCTTCCTCATATTCGGATTCAAAATCCTTACCCTCTAGATTAACTGGAAGGACCTCGGGGCTATGGTGCTCAAGCATCTCGGGGTCCATCTCTGTTTCAGATCTTGAAGAAGAACGATTATCCGACATTACTGTTTAGGCGAGTAAACATGAGAAATAAGAATATAATTACCCGTCCCCCGTGTGTGTAAGTGCAAGTGTGTGTCTGTGCATACATAGGAGAAAAGCATAAAGATTAGCTACATAAGCAAGGTATTGGTCGTAATGCGCTATCAAGTTACACTGTCATTTAGTCCAGAGGGATCATCTCGTAGGCTCTAACCTAACTGTCCATTGGTGTATCAAGGTCAAGTTGCATTGTTTATTTAACAAGTAAATCGAATCGCATGTCTCATTGGATCGCACATCTCCTCGGATCGTGAGTTAAGGATTGGATCGCGGAGCGCCATCGAATCGTGAAGCAAACACAGACTTGCAGCTGAAACACCAACTCGTAGAAGAGCGTCGGATCGTGGAAACCAGAACGGACCGCAATAACCCCTCACGATCCACATCGACCACCTCGACCCGATCCGACGAGTCAGATTTTCGAGCATCCGTCCGTTCTCCTCGATCCAATCCACCATTGTTGCCACGATCCGATTCGCTGTCCCCATCCTTTCTCCCTCCTTCTCCCTCATCTTTCCTCCTAACTCACGAACCCAGGTAGTCGGACTCAGCACTGCCATTCTCCCAAAAGCCTCGATTTTCACGAAACTCCATAGCCCTCTCCTCTAAAATCAGTGAAACCCAGAGAGAAGTGAAAGTGAAGATGCAGTAAAGTGTCAGCATAATTACCTATCTTGTTTTAACTAAAATCGCGAAAGGAAATTATCTCTTGGGTATCACGAATTAGGGTTCGGAATGAAAGACCGATGGCGGCTGTGCAAAGAAAGAAGGGAAGAAGATGGAGGAGGGGTCAGATTTATATAGGAAAATTTGTGGCCTTTGATCTTCCATTTCTTGTCTTGTTCGAACCGTGGGGGCCTAGTGGGCTGCGAATCCGAGCCCAGCGGAGAGAAAGGAGGCCAATCCCTCGATTGACTCGTGACGAGAACTGGCCCATCATGCGTAAAGCCCACACGGAAATCGAACCGGAGCGAGCGCCTCATCCCACGGACCATGGGGTGTTGTGGCGACCCGATCCGACAAACAATTGTCAAAAATGAAAATTCAGAAATGCTTGCGAAAATTTAAAAGTTTACCTGACAATTTTACAATGAAGTCTCCAAAAATTCTAGAGAGGAGAATAATCCAAGGAACAAAGAAATGATTGAAGGCTTAACCAGATATTTATACTAATCGAAGGACATGGCTCTCTGAAGCAGCACGACATTTCAGATGGATATGACCGCTAATTCGCATCGCTCTACGAAAAGATGTTTTTGCAGTTTCGAAGCATGTTCCATCTTCGATAAAACATACTTCGAGGGGGCAAAATGTTGGCTAGCTTTCTGACCAAGCCACCAAGGTCTACACACACGAAGAAAATGTGGAACATCACTCCTCTAGCCATCGAATACCCGATCAGATCGCCCTACCTCACCACAAACGCGATCGCCGCATGTCTCGCGATCGCCCCATACCTCACGATCCGATCCGTCCAACACTAGCTCGATCCGATCCGAGCTCCAGGAGCCAGAAAATGAAGGTTATCACCAACTCTTCCACGATCCGATAATCCAGGATCTCGCGCATCAAGATACGAACCAGTACTAGATCCTCGGGATGTGTGCCATGTATGACCGCGATCCATCTGAAGAAATCAGCTATAAATAGCCCAGGACTTGACATTTTTAGGGATCATTGGTAATTAAGAGTTCTGACTCCACCATTATCATATCTCCATTGTTTTTATTTAGAGTTATCCCGAAATTATTGAGAGAATCGTAATTGTTAGAGCAAGATTGAATGAAACCATTTGATTGTACTTGCATTTAGCATATAATCAACTACATATAAAGTGGACGTAGTCTCGTTAACGCCGAACCACTATAAACTTCGCATGTTTTCCTGCTTTTTCTTCGTATTGTAGTTATAATTCTTCGTAAATCAGAATAGTTTGGGTGTTAGACCCAATTTTGGATCTAACAGATTTATTTCAATTTACATTCTGAATATCAGAATAGACTTCGTCGTTTTCCTAACATGATTCTCAATGCTCACTTTAAATTCATATTTGAATTTAAATATTAAATTATCCAAATGATAACTTTTCCATTTCATTTATAAACATCGTTTATATATTCACTTTAATTCTCTGCATTATCCACTGAAAACCATTCCATTTTATTTATAAACACCATTTATAAATTTACTTCAAATTTTCTATGTTATTTAATTTATAAACATCGTTTATAAATTCAACACTTTAAATTCCTATATTATTTAATTTATAAACATCGTTTATAAATACAATACTTGTTTTATTTATTCAAAACAAGTTAATATTTCTAGTCCATTCGAAATTTGAATTCTATTTTTAGAAAAATATATTTCCCTTTTAAATTTCTAAATATCCTTTTTACGATATTTTTATAAATCAATATTCAGGGCCAGTGATATTCAACCAATCAAAAACACCCAATTATTAATCACAGGATTTCAAACACAACATATATATGATAATATATATGGAAAACAAACAAATAATAATATTTTTGAGGAATCTGTTGGATCCCTCGAACCTGTTTTTCCTGCATCCATAGACGTTAGCCAACATAAATAATACCCAACCTGCTTCGAGGCATGATATAGCGGAATAGAAGGTCATCCACTATCATAGCGTGGGGCGTATAGTGTCATCCGCTAATGATACTGCGGGCATCCGCTAATGGTACTGCGAGAACTATCCAATCACCAATATGTGTGTGTGTGTGTGTATATATATATATAATAGGCACAAACATCAATCCTATATAACTAACATATATGTATTAGAGCCACAGTAATATTTAAATGCAACCAAAAAACCACCAAATTATTTTTAACAATAAAAATAATTTAAATAAAATTCTTCAGTGAGAATTACTCATCGCGATTTTTATTTCGATCCATTTTGATTCCCATTTAAATTTCCTTCTTGTTAACCTCTGAGCTATGATTCCAACTTGACTCAGTCGAGTTCAAACCGATTCCCGAATGTAGTTTTTAATTTTAACTACAATGCAACTGATGGCGTTTAAGTCCAACCTATTGGTATGAAATACATTTTTATAAGATTCAGATTAATTACATTTATTCATACTTTAATTATCATTATAAATATTAAATAAATTAATTAACTAATTAACAAGTAAATTACATATTCTTATTCTTTTCTAATCATGGCCATCACCAGAACTGCAGGCTCGCACTCTTCCTCCCCATCGCGACCGTCGTTAACAACATGCCCAAAACCCTTATGAAAAGCCTACGAACCCTCCTTTCAAACTCCACCAATCTCGCATGCTCCGTTCTTGGCGTCCACTCAACAGGTCTTACGGTCTCTGATTTCAATCGCAAACCCCCTTTTATCCCATCGCCTATTCAATATTTAACTCGATATCTCGACATCGAAGTACCCACGCAAAACAAGGCGACTTCGTCTTCCTCAATTCCATCGTGCTACCAAACCTTGAGCTGCCATAGCAGACTCGCGATAGTTTCTGAAGCTAGTCCCCACTCGTGTATCGCGGCATCGACAAGCACCCTAAACCACTGTCGCGTAATCCCAGATCCACGATACCCAACTCGCAAACGTCTCTAGGCTTGAGTCGAGCTTTAGACAAACTTTGATTTCCAAATCGCAATACCTAATTTTGATTTTGACTTGATTTCCCTTCTTCTCTTTTTGTTCGTTCGATTTGATTTGAGGAATTGGAAAAGAGGGGCACGGCTTCGAACAGAGAGGAGGGCTTCGACTGTTTATACAGATAAGAAGGGTGTGCGATTTTTAAAGTAAAGTGGTGCTCCATTTTTTCGATTTCGATTTTCTAAGAAACTGAAATCAGAAGAGAAAGAAGAGGGAATTCGCGTATATAAAGATGAAGATATTTCAACACTAAGGAACTAGTTTGCCGATGGTACATCTAGGGTCAGTGGTAGAGTAGGTTACAGTGTACTTTCCATATTTCTTAAGGAGGAAGTAATGGCATTTTAATTTTATTTTAAATTTAAACTGATATGACTTTATTTAATTATCATGAAATTTCAAATCCCTCTTTAAACGCTACAACCACCCTTCCTAGGGTTATACCACTATACCAGACACACTAGAATAGGTTCCGAAGCTCAGTTCGATCACATGGAGAAGATATAAATTTTAATCAATATAAATTGAATTAAACGCAATAAATTCTTCGGTAATAAATTAATATTTTTATTCTGATTCAAATAGAAGTTTGTATTGATCTTCTGAACCGATTTCAATTCAGTTATAAATTTTGAATTCAATTATATTTCGAGTTACTATAATTCGATATATTCTAAGTTAAATCATATTTGATTATTAAATCGATAATTCAATATAAAAATTCATATTATCAATTCAATATTTAAAATCATATTAAATATCTAAAATAAACTGTTCAAAAATCCGGGTCGTTACATTCTTCCCCCTTAAAAGAATTTTGTCCCCGAAATGACTAAGGTTGGAAAAATACTATAAACCCATTAACTTTTCAAAACTCCTTTATGTTGAAACTCACCTCTTCATATTTCGACAAATTTTATTCTACCAAAACATTTGGTTTCCATTTACATAACACATCGTTTATACTCACATTCATTTATTCTGAATGATTTATCACCAATTCATATTTTATTCAGATCTATTTAAATCCATTCAAATTGATTCTAGTCAATTTATTCACTTTAACTCATTCAACTTGCTTCAGTTAAATTTAAATTCCGGAATTCAAATTCCTTGGTTTTATTTCAAATCTTTTCGAATCACATAAATATATATACATATATTTATTTCCATCACAATTTTAAAATATTTGAATATTCAAACCAGTTTGTTTTCTTTCAAATAAATTTCCATCAAAAATTTTCTAAGGTAGCAATTTATCACTTAGAACTCGAAAATGAACACTAATGATGCTGTAGTCATCATCAGAATTACTTCCTAGCCACCGAAGTGAGTTCAGTGCTTAAACAATTTCAAAACCCATTAAAAGTCCTTTTAAAACAACGCTATATTGTTCTAATATACTTCAAAAATATTTTTCCAAACACCTAGGATTTAAATTTCAAACTCTGATTTAAATCCAATTCCAGTTCTT
Organism: Allium sativum; assembly: GCA_030737875.1. Classification (NCBI taxonomy): domain Eukaryota; kingdom Viridiplantae; phylum Streptophyta; class Magnoliopsida; order Asparagales; family Amaryllidaceae; genus Allium; species Allium sativum. The sequence continues at coordinate 617,048,237 of CM060926.1, forward strand.
CTCGTTTGTATATTTCATTTACATACAAATATTATTTTGGTTATATATAAACATTTTAATTTTATAATTTCATTGGATTATAATGATAACAACCAACTCATCCATATATTATTAATAATTTCATAAAATTATACCTTTTCTATTAAAATATAATTTTGGGTAAAATTATTTTATTTACCCACTTTAAAACAAAATCATGTTGAATTTTTCTGTTCAAGTGTTTACAAACTCTTATCGACGTCGTGGCGTCCCACAATTCGATCAGAATTCATAGACCACTCAACAGACAAGTCAACACAATATAAAATAATTTTTATATGAATTAACAAATACGCGCTCTCGTATATACACTCAACTCATTCTAGGGTATTACTAACCCTATCTCTAATGAGCACACCCCACCAAAGCCTAGGTATTCACTCAATCTAAGCTCTGATACCAACTGTAATAGTCCGCAAATCCGTACTATCTGAGTTGACTATAAACATCACACGTCCAACCCAAATATCATAGAAATACGAATCATTTTTTTTAGAAGAAAAATGTAGAAGAAGAACAGAAATAACAACACAGAATCTCACATCGCAGCGGAACAAAATATAATATATCATAACTTTTGAAATACAAAATTTTAACTGTATAACACACACTTTTCAGAGTACAACACTTACAACATAGTGGAATAAAAATACTATATATCTAACACATAAGCATCCTGCTCCAATCTTCTTTAGATAGATCCGTAAAATCCTGGACTACTTGACTACCCGTACAAAATTGGGCACCCAAGAGTTTAGGTAAAACAAAACAAAATAAACTCAGGGTCAGTCATGGGACTGGTATGAGTAAACAATTTACAACAGTTTGAGAAAATAAATGATATCTCATAAGACCACACCGTATAACACAGAATGAGTTTTTTCCTTTATGAGAATCCAAAACACTTGATTTAACTTTCAAAGTCTTTTTGAAAGAAACGATAATCTTTATATCAAACTCTTTCGATATTATAATAATGTCTAAATCAAATAAATAGAAATCTAGTGGAATGCTTTCATCTCACTCTCTACATACATAATATACAATCAAAACCGCGAGCACTTATTGGGTAATGAATTTCCAACTATGACAAGGTACGGAACCACCTTCCGATAGTGCATCTCTAGAGGAGAATACACTGGGTTCAACAAGAACATCTTGTAACCCGGCCACACATGAACGACCACTCATTTCGCTTGAGTGTATCGAATGTATATCACCAACGGTTGGGATCAGCAACCGTTTACCGAATGGGACAGCATCGAATAGAATAAGGAATTAAATGAATTTCTCTAAATAGGTGATAATACACGCTAATGGAAGCTACCCACATAGCTATGCTACCTGGCCGATTTTTGTCATTTCCCAGTTGTTGAGGCCTGAGGCTACGATTACTTATATTTCATTGATAGCACAATCACTTTGAATTCCACATTGTCAGATCCGTTAATCACTAATTGATTGTACAAATATATTCTGGATATTATGCTAAGAGAATAAATCCTCTGTTGTATATAACGGTGTTGTATACACAATTATATGATTTTTGTTTGATGATAACAACCAAATATATAAATGTGTTTGGTACTGTACTGTTATATATATACATCACAACAATGAATATAATATTTATATTTAAATAAAATACGACTGTACAGAAATTCAAATATTAACACAGTATTTTATTTAAATAGAATATTTTATTTCAATATTCAAACAGTACAACTATTTGTAACTCCACTATTTATACATTCACAGAATATTTGTACTTGTATATAAACAGAATAAAATAGACAAGTTCGTTTGACAACAATAAAATGATATTTTATTTCAATCAAACTTGTTTATTACAGACATCAGTACATTTCATATATACACAGCTCCTTACTGCAACACTCATACATTCATTCAGTTTACATTTCATATATATCCATTTTCACTTGTATATACAGACTCATACATTCACTGACTAACACCACACACTATCTTCTTATCCTCAGCTTTCAGTCCAGTCATCACAGTCAGTCCAGTCATCCCCGCTTACCTGTCACACATGAAACAGAAACACACAATATACTGCAATAGAAATAATACTGAATATATGCAAATATAAATTTTATTTTTAAAATTTTATTTGCCTCAGATTTCTGGTGTGTTTCTCATCATTTTTCATGACTTGATCTGTTTTATAAAAACCATCAATCTGTGTCTAGACAGCTTGTGATATTCACAATGATACACTGTAAATACCACAAGGTAGACAGTATGTATATACAATGCAGGGACAAGGAAACTCGTCTGGATGGCTGCATACACACACGTGTATAAATATACACGTGTGCACTACCTCGCCAATCCAATGTGCAGCTGAGGAGTAGCCACGTGGACCATCTCGACTCAGTGCTACAACAAACATTCAAGTGAAAGCTCAACATAGTTCAAACATGGTTCAAATCAAAACGGCAATGAAAAGGGGACGAACCATAGTCGAGAAAAGTCATGGCACATATACAGGAAAGCTAAAACTCAACGTCAACATGAAACAAAGACATGGCAGCAATGATCAAGTGGTGCATGGATCAAGGCAGAGAAATGCAGCAATGATCAGAATGGACAGGTCAAGTGGTCAAAGTAAAAAGAATTCATAGTTGAGTCATGTAAATGTATGGTGCATACAAGAAACAAACCAGATTTCGAGTTTATTTGGTCGAGCAACATATCATAACTGGAGCATGATTAAATGTCAAGACAGTTAATATTCAAGAAAAGTTTCATGTTTGTCCAAAGGTGGTGCAAACAAATTCAGAGAGACAAACTTATTTCAGCAGCATGCTTCATGTTCGAGGATACATGAACATAACAGCATAAACAAGAAAAGCTCAAGAGCATCTAGAATGGAGCAGTAATGACAAGCAATTCTACATGTCTACTATGGTTGGAATTTTTTTTTAAAATGCAAATACATGAAGAATGATCAAGACAGTGATCAAGGATGCAAAGATGAAGTGGTCGAGTTCATATATGTGAGCAAGCATGGTCAAATTCAAAGCAATGCATGTACAAAAGGATGTACACAATTCAACGTTGCATGTACAAATGGTAATACAGCAGCAAATCACAACTATGCAGCAGTGACAATGTTTTTTTTAAATAGCAGTGACATCATAACATGATCACAACAATACATATGACTACATGGTGCAACAATCAAGTCGAGGCACAAGTCAGAGTGCAGAAAGCAACTCAATCAGGTTATGTGCAAGTACAAGTGTGATTCAACCCAAAACAGCAAATAAGAGTGGTCAACCATCAAGGTAAGTGAGCATAAGAAAAACTATGATGCAGCAAAATGAAGTATGTACACATGTAGCATGGTGATGCCAAACAGCAATGGTGGCATAGCAGCAACAAGAGCATGAACAATATGGTGCAGGTAGTATTTTTGGCAAAACAGTTTTTGCAATACGGTTTTCAGTTTTGAAAGGATGAACAATTTTTAAAATGATTTCAGAATTTCACATTTTCCAGAAACAGTTTTTAAGGCAAGTTTTAAAATTCATAAATACACAGATTTATTTTAGAGATCAGGATTCTTGATTTTTGGCAATAATCATTTTTGGCAATGAAATATTTTCTGCATTTCAAAATACTCAGAAATGGTTGGCAAGGGTTTAATTTGCAGAAAGTTAAATATGGAAAAAGTTCAACAATTATCCAGAATTGCCACAATCAATCAAGCCGATTTAATTTCAGTTTTGGGCAACAAAATTGATTTCCTGTTCTATAAGCATGGCAAGAATCACGGCAACAACAATATCAATCAAGGTACCAGAAAATCAACTAAGGCATTTTTGGGTCAAGATTTATATTCCAGAAAATACACTTTTGGCAAGAAATCAAGTCGCAGAAACCACCACAGATTACAGGAATTTAGAATGAAATTCCAGGCAAGTACAACAACAATTCCAGGTCACAAATTCAATCACGCAGTCAAAAGGGAAAGTAGCCAAAATCAATTCAAGCCGAGAGTAAAAAGGGGAAAGCATCAAGCAAATCAGATCAAATCATTTATGGTGAAATCAGAGCTCTAGGGTTTTCTAAATCCCTATTTAATCACCATTTTCATCATTGGCAATACAATCGAATCCACACGCAACAGTCAAGAAATCAAAACCCACAAAATAGTTCAATTTTTAAAGCAACAAATTTCAGAGAACTCACTGATTCGATCGAGCCAGAGAGCAACTCCAAGTCAGACGAGGAAAGCCATCGAAGAATCAAGCTTCGGAATTATCACAACGTCAACAATCAAGCATCGATTTGATCTGGAGCAATTGAAGAAACCCTAGTTTCTAATCGCCGCCGCCATTTTTAATTTCCAGAGCAAAAGAGAAGAGGACGGGACAAATGAAATATGGGTGCACCACTTTGAAATGTGGCCGGCGCATTGTCAAAAGAAAAGGGGATGACCCTTTAATGTTTTAACTCCTTCACTTTTTTTTTATTTACTAGGGTTTTCATTTTTTTTATTTAATTTGTTGTCGTATTGTAAAATCAGTTCTGAACGGTTCTAGGTCTGTAAAATCTAGGGGATTCAGTCAGTGTATTGACTGTCAGTTTCAGAGTCTGTAAAATTCTGGATTACTGGTTACAGGGTAGTAAACAGGGAAATCTAATCGAGGGGATATCGATCAGTCTACGGTTTTGAGCGTAGGGTTAGAATAGGAGCAGGGTTTTGCGAGTGTACATGGTCTTGTATGCGGGAACTATTCTATCACCTAGTAGAAACCTTAGAAATGCAGCAGTAGGCAGGGTTTTGCCGAAGCTGGGTATATCTGTGTGTGATTTATTTTCTGCATTTCAGTTTCTGCTATTTTCTGTGATCAGTTTATTATTATATATCTCGTTAAGTTTTTATTTCAGTTAAAAACTGTGAAAAACCCTATTCACCCCCTCTAGGGTTATTCTAGATCCAACAAGTGGTATCAGAGCCTGGTAATTTCATTAACTCTAGAGAAATGGTGAATCCTAGTTGTCAGTCCATAGAGAGTCAGTCCAGTCATATTCCATCTATTTTCAATGGTACAGATTTTTTAAATTGGAAATCAGAAATGAAATCTTATTTAAAATCTGTTGATATTAAATGTTGGAATAGTATTAAAAATGGGTATGATATTGTAAGTAGGGTTGATATTGAATTTAATTTACATGCTACTCATATTTTATATTCTCATATTGATGATATTCAATATAGCCTTATTTCCCATTGTTTGACTGCGCAGGAGATCTGGCAGACTCTCAACACGCTATATCGAAAAATTGACAAATGCTCAAAATCCCAGAAAGATAACTCGGCTTCAAATTTGTGCTTGACAGGTTGTACAGATGGAAATCCAGATGGAGACTCAACAGGAAATATTTCTTTGATTCACCGTTTAAATGGTTTAACTGAATTTGTTGAGAAGTTAAAATCTAAAAATAAACTTCTGAAATCTGAGAAGCTTGAGTTGATCTGCAAAAATAATGTTTTGGAATCAAAACTCAAAAACGTTAAGAATTCTTCAAATTCTAATTGAAAAAATTGTTTAAAATTGAAAACCAATCTTGTTCATCTCAATAAAAATATTCAAAAGTTTGAAAAGGAAATTTTGATCTTAAAAGAAAACAAGATTGAGTTATCAAAATTGAACAATCTGCTACAAAAGGAATTTGAAGTTTTTAAGACTGATATAAGTTCCAAATTTGAGATTGCTGAAAATGAAAATTTGGTGAGAAGTGATTTGATTTTGAAAGAACTTGAAAATGAGATTGAAAAATCCAAGATTTTTGAGTCTGAAAAACAAAAACGATTTGAATTTGAAATCTCGGAATCTCAAGCCAAAATTAGATTGCTTGAAAATGAGAGTCTGGTTTTACAACAGACCAATGCTGAACAGATGATCGCTATAAATAATTGCTCAAATTTATTAAAAGAAAATGGCGACCTAAAATCTAAAATTCAACGATTAGAATCCACTTTGGATAAATTTTCCAATGGGGAAAAATCATTGAATATGTTGTTACAAAACCAAGTTTCTATTGGAAATAAATCGGGTCTTGGCTTCGGAAAAAATGATGTTCTTGGAAAAACAAATGAATTTGAGAAACGGAATTCAATTGTTTTTAAAAATCCTTCAAATCATTTTGGAAATGGTTGTTTTGAAAATTTGAACTCTAACATTCCCAAAGGATTTTTGAATCAAAAACATGATGTGAATTTGTTTTATAACAAACCAATTAAACAATCTTGGATCCCAAATAAAAATAAAACGACTTCAACTAAATTCAAATAGATTTGGGTTCCAAAAGGTACAAAGGCAAATTTAGATGGTTTGTTATATAGACAGGTTTGGGTACCAAAAGTGGTAAACACATATCAGAGTGGTTTTACAAATTTTGTTAGACCACTCGATTCTTTAAACTGTTAGGTACCAAAGGAGGCTGAGGAACTGCTATGCTGAAAAGAGATTGATTTCAAGTTGCTCTATATTTCTGTATTCTTTACAGTACCTCAGCCAAGACTGATGAGTCAGAGATTCTGGTTTACACTGATTTCAGGTATGATCTCTAAACTTGTCCTTGTAAATATTCTCGTTTTTTTTCTTGTTTATTTCTTCTTCTATCTCTCTTCTGTTTATTTTCTTTTTCTGTTTGATTTGTCACTGTCATATCATTTTAACTTCTTGAGCTTCCTTAACTTCTAATTACAGTAATCATGATCTTCTGGAAACTTTCTTTATTTGAATAGAATTCTGAGGTGTTAATCATTTCCATATCCTGAATTTAATCTTGTAAATATCTGCAATTGTTTTTGAGATTTTTTTATTTCTGAATTCATAATAGTGTTGATGTATTCTTATCATATCTTGAACACTGTTAATTTGAATTCTAAATTTTTTTTGAAGATCTGAATATTTAATGAAATGTCACACACCTTTGTTGTTCTGAGTTTATTCTAATTCTTTTTAGAAAAGCTCAAAATATTATACTCATTACAACACTTTGTTATTTATCAGTTGTGGTAATTTCATTGATTTTCAGATTGGCTTGTATCAGTGATACATCTTGGAATTCATCTTTATTCATGATCATTATATTGAAATATGTTTGTTTGAAATCATCTGAAATTATAGATATTTTGAATATCACACACCTCTTATTGTTGAAATTGTCAATCTCGTGTGACTGATTCATTATATCCCAAAACTTTACATTGATTCATGTGATTTCAAATAAGTTATCGCGATCATGAATATTTTCAAATTTGATGTAAATGACCTGAAATTTCTCTTGGGCTTGTCGGAAATAGTTTTTGAGAAATTCTTGAATTTTTTTTTAAAATGGTCTTTTGAAAATCATTGTTATTTCATGATTACTTGATTTGAATATATGTTTGTTTAAAATCATTTGAAATTATTGATTTATTGGATCTCACACATATCTTGAATCTGAAATATAACCTGGTGTGATTGATTCATTAAATCCTAATACTTTTACATTTCTTCAAATGATTTAAAATGGAGTATATTTGCAAATCTTGGATCATGAACCACCTTATGTGACCAACATCTTGACAAGTCTGTTGTGATACTGATTTCTCTGTGCTGCTCTGATACTGTTTTTGAAAAATGTTTGTTTTGGAATCATGCTGCTCTGATTATAAGAAATTGATTTGTAAATATTTTTTTGAGGACTGCTTGATTTGGTATCAAAGGTTTATCGTGCTTTGATAAATAAAATTTGTGTGCATGAGTTACTTGCTTTGTAATTAAGTATTTTCTGTTGACTGAGGTACCATTTGTTTGCCACCGGGGTGTCATTAAAATCCTTGAGAAAGCGAGAACATTTGGTATCAGAAGCGCCTTATATTTGTCACATCCATCTGTTCTGATTTTTTTTTCACCTTGTAGAGACACCATGTGGTATCAGTTTAAAAGTGCTGCATATTTTTTTTGCTGTATATATGTATTTTTTCCCTCTTGTCATGCATAGATCAGCATATTACTCTTGTAATTGATTTTCAATTTTAAATTATTTATTGATTATTCATTCAGAAATTGAAATCAATATCCAAATTGAACTGCATTTAGAATTCATCAAAATTATTATCAGATTTTGAAATTGTGATGAATTGTGACTGCAATATATTTCACAACAAGAGGAAATTTTATTTAAATTTTCATGATGGTTGGATATTTATTATAATATCTTTGAACTGGCAATTATTTTTTCATCCTTCTGCCATCCGTTATGATTTTATATAAATGTGGAGAGTTTAATTTTTCTTAAAATCATTTTTAATAAACAGTGAAAATATTTGTGATGGAATTGTGGTTATATTATTATTCAAAATTAGTGATAATTGAAAATTTTCAATAATACCGGTACAGTTGGTCATATTTCATAATATAATTAATTTAGTAATTTAATTCACAGTCCATTTCTGTACCTACCACATTTTCTATCATCCATATATTGGTTTTATACCAAGGAGTTTTTTTTAAAAAGATGAAATGATAAATATATATAATAAATATATAAGTGTATCTCTAACCTCATTTAAAAATCCAAGCTCTGGTCATGCATGGTTAAGAGACAACTTATAATTTAAGCTGCGACTGACCTCATTTAAAAATCCAAGCTCTGGTTATGCGTGGTCAGTGTGCTCTTAAATAAATAAATAAAAAAAAAAATGGAATTGTACTAAAAACTGAAATAAAATTGAAATTCTTCTTGGTGTGTAAAAATCAACCTATCAATCCATCTCTCTAATCTGTGAAATGTGTTGAAAATATTATGACGTATTATGATTTGTTGATTGATAGATATTGAGATTTGAGATTATTCGATTTTCTCACTTAAATTGAATTTTTAATTATAATCCAAATCCATCACCGTTTTTGGTGCTTTAATTTTATAAAATTCTTTTGAAAATAATTGGGAAATATTCATATTTTTTATTACTCTCCCCATTTTATATAAATTTCGTCGTAAATCAGTCATTTTCTGCAATTTGAAATATGCCACTAGTTCTTAGTTTATTATGATTTTTGTTTGACTGATTGAGATTTATGATGACTGTTCTTCCTCTTAAGCTGAAATTATATTTTTAGTCAATTTTCATCTGCATTTTAAACTCTGTATCCTTTTGATGATAACAAAAGGGGGAGAATGGATTAGATTTTGATTTATGAGTGAATATTTTATAAATATTTTTAATTTTGAAAATTTAATCATTCATACATTTCACTCATGCATAGTTATAGGGGGAGTTTCTGTTGTAGGGGGAGCATTTAAATAGGGGGAGTTCAAATATCCACGAACAAACACATTTATTATATTCAAAATCCTTTATTTGTTTGTCATCATCAAAAGGGGGAGATTGTTGTATATAACGGTGTTGTATACACAATTATATGATTTTTGTTTGATGATAACAACCAAATATATAAATGTGTTTGGAACTGTACTGTTATATATATACATCACAGCAATGAATATAATATTTATATTTAAATAAAATACGACTGTACAGAAATTCAAATATTAACACAGTATTTTATTTAAATAGAATATTTTATTTCAATATTCAAACAGTACAACTATTTGTAACTCCACTATTTATACATTCACAGAATATTTGTACTTGTATATAAACAGAATAAAATAGACAAGTTCGTTTGACAACAATAAAATGATATTTTATTTCAATCAAACTTGTTTATTACAGACATCAGTACATTTCATATATACACAGCTCCTTACTGCAACACTCATACATTCATTCAGTTTACATTTCATATATATCCATTTTCACTTGTATATACAGACTCATACATTCACTGACTAACACCACACACTATCTTCTTATCCTCAGCTTTCAGTCCAGTCATCACAGTCAGTCCAGTCATCCCCGCTTACCTGTCACACATGAAACAGAAACACACAGTATACTGCAATAGAAATAATACTGAATATATGCAAATATAAATTTTATTTTTAAAATTTTATTTGCCTCAGATTTCTGGTGTGTTTCTCATCATTTTTCATGACTTGATCTGTTTTATAAAAACCATCAATCTGTGTCTAGACAGCTTGTGATATTCACAATGATACACTGTAAATACCACAAGGTAGACAGTATGTATATACAATGCAGGGACAAGGAAACTCGTCTGGATGGCTGCATACACACACGTGTATAAATATACACGTGTGCACTACCTCGCCAATCCAATGTGCAGCTGAGGAGTAGCCACGTGGACCATCTCGACTCAGTGCTACAACAAACATTCAAGTGAAAGCTCAACATAGTTCAAACATGGTTCAAATCAAAACGGCAATGAAAAGGGGACGAACCATAGTCGAGAAAAGTCATGGCACATATACAGGAAAGCTAAAACACAACGTCAACATGAAACAAAGACATGGCAACAATGATCAAGTGGTGCATGGATCAAGACAGAGAAATGCAGCAATGATCAGAATGGACAGGTCAAGTGGTCAAAGTAAAAAGAATTCATAGTTGAGTCATGTAAATGTATGGTGCATACAAGAAACAAACCAGATTTCGAGTTTATTTGGTCGAGCAACATATCATAACTGGAGCATGATTAAATGTCAAGACAGTTAATATTCAAGAAAAGTTTCATGTTTGTCCAAAGGTGGTGCAAACAAATTCAGAGAGACAAACTTATTTCAGCAGCATGCTTCATGTTCGAGGATACATGAACATAACAGCATAAACAAGAAAAGCTCAAGAGCATCAAGAATGGAGCAGTAATGACAAGCAATTCTACATGTCTACTATGGCTGGAATTTTTTTTAAAAATGCAAATACATGAAGAATGATCAAGACAGTGATCAAGGATGCATATATGAAGTGGTCGAGCTCATATATGTGAGCAAGCATGGTCAAATTCAAAGCAATGCATGTACAAAAGGATGTACACAATTCAACGTTGCATGTACAAATGGTAATACAGCAGCAAATCACAACTATGCAGCAGTGACAATGTTTTTTTTAAATAGCAGTGACATCATAACATGATCACAACAATACATATGACTACATGGTGCAACAATCAAGTCGAGGCACAAGTCAGAGTGCAGAAAGCAACTCAATCAGGTTATGTGCAAGTACAAGTGTGATTCAACCCAAAACAGCAAATAAAAGTGGTCAACCATCAAGGTAAGTGAGCATAAGCAAAACTATGATGCAGCAAAATGAAGTATGTACACATGTAGCATGGTGATGCCAAACAGCAATGGTGGCATAGCAGCAACAAGAGCATGAACAATATGGTGCAGGTAGTATTTTTGGCAAAACAGTTTTTGCAATACGGTTTTCAGTTTTGAAAGGATGAACAATTTTTAAAATGATTTCAGAATTTCACATTTTCCAGAAACAGTTTTTAAGGCAAGTTTTAAAATTCATAAATACACAGATTTATTTTAGAGATCAGGATTCTTGATTTTTGGCAATAATCATTTTTGGCAATGAAATATTTTCTGCATTTCAAAATACTCAGAAATGGTTGGCAAGGGTTTAATTTGCAGAAAGTTAAATATGGAAAAAGTTCAACAATTATCCAGAATTGCCACAATCAATCAAGCCGATTTAATTTCAGTTTTGGGCAACAAAATTGATTTCCTGTTCTATAAGCATGGCAAGAATCACGGCAACAACAATATCAATCAAGGTACCAGAAAATCAACTAAGGCATTTTTGGGTCAAGATTTATATTCCAGAAAATACACTTTTGGCAAGAAATCAAGTCGCAGAAACCACCACAGATTACAGGAATTTAGAATGAAATTCCAGGCAAGTACAACAACAATTCCAGGTCACAAATTCAATCACGCAGTCAAAAGGGAAAGTAGCCAAAATCAATTCAAGCCGAGAGTAAAAAGGGGAAAGCATCAAGCAAATCAGATCAAATCATTTATGGTGAAATCAGAGCTCTAGGGTTTTCTAAATCCCTATTTAATCACCATTTTCATCATTGGCAATACAATCGAATCCACACGCAACAGTCAAGAAATCAAAACCCACAAAATAGTTCAATTTTTAAAGCAACAAATTTCAGAGAACTCACTGATTCGATCGAGCCAGAGAGCAACTCCAAGTCAGACGAGGAAAGCCATCGAAGAATCAAGCTTCGGAATTATCACAACGTCAACAATCAAGCATCGATTTGATCTGGAGCAATTGAAGAAACCCTAGTTTCTAATCGCCGCCGCCATTTTTAATTTCCAGAGCAAAAGAGAAGAGGACGGGACAAATGAAATATGGGTGCACCACTTTGAAATGTGGCCGGCGCATTGTCAAAAGAAAAGGGGATGACCCTTTAATGTTTTAACTCCTTCACTTTTTTTTTATTTACTAGGGTTTTCATTTTTTTTATTTAATTTGTTGTCGTATTGTAAAATCAGTTCTGAACGGTTCTAGGTCTGTAAAATCTAGGGGATTCAGTCAGTGTATTGACTGTCAGTTTCAGAGTCTGTAAAATTCTGGATTACTGGTTACAGGGTAGTAAACAGGGAAATCTGATCGAGGGGATATCGATCAGTCTACGGTTTTGAGCGTAGGGTTAGAATAGGAGCAGGGGTTTGCGAGTGTACATGGTCTTGTATGCGGGAACTATTCTATCACCTAGTAGAAACCTTAGAAATGCAGCAGTAGGCAGGGTTTTGCCGAAGCTAGGTATATCTGTGTGTGATTTATTTTCTGCATTTCAGTTTCTGCTATTTTCTGTGATCAGTTTATTATTATATATCTCGTTAAGTTTTTATTTCAGTTAAAAACTGTGAAAAACCCTATTCACCCCCTCTAGGGTTATTCTAGATCCAACAAGTGGTATCAGAGCCTGGTAATTTCATTAACTCTAGAGAAATGGTGAATCCTAGTTGTCAGTCCATAGAGAGTCAGTCCAGTCATATTCCATCTATTTTCAATGGTACAGATTTTTTAAATTGGAAATCAGAAATGAAATCTTATTTAAAATCTGTTGATATTAAATGTTGGAATAGTATTAAAAATGGGTATGATATTGTAAGTAGGGTTGATATTGAATTTAATTTACATACTACTCATATTTTATATTCTCATATTGATGATATTCAATATAGCCTTATTTCCCATTGTTTGACTGCGCAGGAGATCTGGCAGACTCTCAACACGCTATATGGAAAAATTGACAAATGCTCAAAATCCCAGAAAGATAACTCGGCTTCAAATTTGTGCTTGACAGGTTGTACAGATGGAAATCCAGATGGAGACTCAACAGGAAATATTTCTTTGATTCACCGTTTAAATGGTTTAACTGAATTTGTTGAGAAGTTAAAATCTAGAAATAAACTTCTGAAATCTGAGAAGCTTGAGTTGATCTGCAAAAATAATGTTTTGGAATCAAAACTCAAAAACGTTAAGAATTCTTCAAATTCTAATTGCAAAAATTGTTTAAAATTGAAAACCAATCTTGTTCATCTCAATAAAAATATTCAAAAGTTTGAAAAGGAAATTTTGATCTTAAAAGAAAACAAGATTGAGTTATCAAAATTGAACAATCTTCTACAAAAGGAATTTGAAGTTTTTAAGACTGATATAAGTTCCAAATTTGAGATTGCTGAAAATGAAAATTTGGTGAGAAGTGATTTGATTTTGAAAGAACTTGAAAATGAGATTGAAAAATCCAAGATTTTTGAGTCTGAAAAACAAAAACGATTTGAATTTGAAATCTCGGAATCTCAAGCCAAAATTAGATTGCTTGAAAATGAGAGTCTGGTTTTACAACAGACCAATGCTGAACAGATGATCGCTATAAATAATTGCTCAAATTTATTAAAAGAAAATGGCGACCTAAAATCTAAAATTCAACGATTAGAATCCACTTTGGATAAATTTTCCAATGGGGAAAAATCATTGAATATGTTGTTACAAAACCAAGTTTCTATTGGAAATAAATCGGGTCTTGGCTTCGGAAAAAATGATGTTCTTGGAAAAACAAATGAATTTGAGAAACGGAATTCAATTGTTTTTAAAAATCCTTCAAATCATTTTGGAAATGGTTGTTTTGAAAATTTGAACTCTAACATTCCCAAAGGATTTTTGAATCAAAAACATGATGTGAATTTGTTTTATAACAAACCAATTAAACAATCTTGGATCCCAAATAAAAATAAAACGAATTCAACTAAATTCAAACAGATTTGGGTTCCAAAAGGTACAAAGGCAAATTTAGATGGTTTGTTATATAGACAGGTTTGGGTACCAAAAGTGGTAAACACATATCAGAGTGGTTTTACAAATTTTGTTAGACCACTCGATTCTTTAAACTGTTAGGTACCAAAGGAGGCTGAGGAACTGCTATGCTGAAAAGAGATTGATTTCAAGTTGCTCTATATTTCTGTATTCTTTACAGTACCTCAGCCAAGACTGATGAGTCAGAGATTCTGGTTTACACTGATTTCAGGTATGATCTCTAAACTTGTCCTTGTAAATATTCTCGTTTTTTTCTTGTTTATTTCTTCTTCTATCTCTCTTCTGTTTATTTTCTTTTTCTGTTTGATTTGTCACTGTCATATCATTTTAACTTCTTGAGCTTCCTTAACTTCTAATTACAGTAATCATGATCTTCTGGAAACTTTCTTTATTTGAATAGAATTCTGAGGTGTTAATCATTTCCATATCCTGAATTTAATCTTGTAAATATCTGCAATTGTTTTTGAGATTTTTTTATTTCTGAATTCATAATAGTGTTGATGTATTCTTATCATATCTTGAACACTGTTAATTTGAATTCTAAATTTTTTTTGAAGATCTGAATATTTAATGAAATGTCACACACCTTTGTTGTTCTGAGTTTATTCTAATTCTTTTTAGAAAAGCTCAAAATATTATACTCATTACAACACTTTGTTATTTATCAGTTGTGGTAATTTCATTGATTTTCAGATTGGCTTGTATCAGTGATACATCTTGGAATTCATCTTTATTCATGATCATTATATTGAAATATGTTTGTTTGAAATCATCTGAAATTCTAGATATTTTGAATATCACACACCTCTTATTGTTGAAATTGTCAATCTCGTGTGACTGATTCATTATATCCCAAAACTTTACATTGATTCATGTGATTTCAAATAAGTTATCCCGATCATGAATATTTTCAAATTTGATGTAAATGACCTGAAATTTCTCTTGGGCTTGTCGGAAATAGTTTTTGAGAAATTCTTGAAATTTTTTTTAAAATGGTCTTTTGAAAATCATTGTTATTTCATGATTACTTGATTTGAATATATGTTTGTTTAAAATCATTTGAAATTATTGATTTATTGGATCTCACACATATCTTGAATCTGAAATATAACCTGGTGTGATTGATTCATTAAATCCTAATACTTTTACATTTCTTCAAATGATTTAAAATAGAGTATATTTGCAAATCTTGGATCATGAACCACCTTATGTGACCAACATCTTGACAAGTCTGTTGTGATACTGATTTCTCTGTGCTGCTCTGATACTGTTTTTGAAAAATGTTTGTTTTGGAATCATGCTGCTCTGATTATAAGAAATTGATTTGTAAATATTTTTTTGAGGACTGCTTGATTTGGTATCAAAGGTTTATCGTGCTTTGATAAATAAAATTTGTGTGCATGAGTTACTTGCTTTGTAATTAAGTATTTTCTGTTGACTGAGGTACCATTTGTTTGCCACCGGGGTGTCATTAAAATCCTTGAGAAAGCGAGAACATTTGGTATCAGAAGCGCCTTATATTTGTCACATCCATCTGTTCTGATTTTTTTTTTCACCTTGTAGAGACACCATGTGGTATCAGTTTAAAAGTGCTGCATATTTTTTTTGCTGTATATATGTATTTTTTCCCTCTTGTCATGCATAGATCAGCATATTACTCTTGTAATTGATTTTCAATTTTAAATTATTTATTGATTATTCATTCAGAAATTGAAATCAATATCCAAATTGAACTGCATTTAGAATTCATCAAAATTATTATCAGATTTTGAAATTGTGATGAATTGTGACTGCAATATATTTCACAACAAGAGGAAATTTTATTTAAATTTTCATGATGGTTAGATATTTATTATAATATCTTTGAACTGGCAATTATTTTTTCATCCTTCTGCCATCCGTTATGATTTTATATAAATGTGGAGAGTTTAATTTTTCTTAAAATCATTTTAAATAAACAGTGAAAATATTTGTGATGGAATTGTGGTTATATTATTATTCAAAATTAGTGATAATTGAAAATTTTCAATAATACCGGTACAGTTGGTCATATTTCATAATATAATTAATTTAGTAATTTAATTCACAGTCCATTTCTGTACCTACCACATTTTCTATCATCCATATATTGGTTTTATACCAAGGAGTTTTTTTTAAAAAGATGAAATGATAAATATATATAATAAATATATAAGTGTATCTCTAACCTCATTTAAAAATCCAAGCTCTGGTCATGCATGGTTAAGAGACAACTTATAATTTAAGCTGCGACTGACCTCATTTAAAAATCCAAGCTCTGGTTATGCGTGGTCAGTGTGCTCTTAAATAAAAAAAAAAAAAGGAATTGTGCTAAAAACTGAAATAAAATTGAAATTCTTCTTGGTGTGTAAAAATCAACCTATCAATCCATCTCTCTAATCTGTGAAATGTGTTGAAAATATTATGACGTATTATGATTTGTTGATTGATAGATATTGAGATTTGAGATTATTCGATTTTCTCACTTAAATTGAATTTTTAATTATAATCCAAATCCATCACCGTTTTTGGTGCTTTAATTTTATAAAATTCTTTTGAAAATAATTGGGAAATATTCATATTTTTTATTACTCTCCCCATTTTATATAAATTTCGTCGTAAATCAGTCATTTTCTGCAATTTGAAATATGCCACTAGTTCTTAGTTTATTATGATTTTTGTTTGACTGATTGAGATTTATGATGACTGTTCTTCCTCTTAAGCTGAAATTATATTTTTAGTCAATTTTCATCTGCATTTTAAACTCTGTATCCTTTTGATGATAACAAAAGGGGGAGAATGGATTAGATTTTGATTTATGAGTGAATATTTTATAAATATTTTTAATTTTGAAAATTTAATCATTCATACATTTCACTCATGCATAGTTATAGGGGGAGTTTCTGTTGTAGGGGGAGCATTTAAATAGGGGGAGTTCAAATATCCACGAACAAACACATTTATTATATTCAAAATCCTTTATTTGTTTGTCATCATCAAAAGGGGGAGATTGTTGTATATAACGGTGTTGTATACACAATTATATGATTTTTGTTTGATGATAACAACCAAATATATAAATGTGTTTGGTACTGTACTGTTATATATATACATCACAGCAATGAATATAATATTTATATTTAAATAAAATACGACTGTACAGAAATTCAAATATTAACACAGTATTTTATTTAAATAGAATATTTTATTTCAATATTCAAACAGTACAACTATTTGTAACTCCACTATTTATACATTCACAGAATATTTGTACTTGTATATAAACAGAATAAAATAGACAAGTTCGTTTGACAACAATAAAATGATATTTTATTTCAATCAAACTTGTTTATTACAGACATCAGTACATTTCATATATACACAGCTCCTTACTGCAACACTCATACATTCATTCAGTTTACATTTCATATATATCCATTTTCACTTGTATATACAGACTCATACATTCACTGACTAACACCACACACTATCTTCTTATCCTCAGCTTTCAGTCCAGTCATCACAGTCAGTCCAGTCATCCCCGCTTACCTGTCACACATGAAACAGAAACACACAGTATACTGCAATAGAAATAATACTGAATATATGCAAATATAAATTTTATTTTTAAAATTTTATTTGCCTCAGATTTCTGGTGTGTTTCTCATCATTTTTCATGACTTGATCTGTTTTATAAAAACCATCAATCTGTGTCTAGACAGCTTGTGATATTCACAATGATACACTGTAAATACCACAAGGTAGACAGTATGTATATACAATGCAGGGACAAGGAAACTCGTCTGGATGGCTGCATACACACACGTGTATAAATATACACGTGTGCACTACCTCGCCAATCCAATGTGCAGCTGAGGAGTAGCCACGTGGACCATCTCGACTCAGTGCTACAACAAACATTCAAGTGAAAGCTCAACATAGTTCAAACATGGTTCAAATCAAAACGGCAATGAAAAGGGGATGAACCATAGTCGAGAAAAGTCATGGCACATATACAAGAAAGCTAAAACTCAACGTCAACATGAAACAAAGACATGGCAGCAATGATCAAGTGGTGCATGGATCAAGACAGAGAAATGCAGCAATGATCAGAATGGACAGGTCAAGTGGTCAAAGTAAAAAGAATTCATAGTTGAGTCATGTAAATGTATGGTGCATACAAGAAACAAACCAGATTTCGAGTTTATTTGGTCGAGCAACATATCATAACTGGAGCATGATTAAATGTCAAGACAGTTAATATTCAAGAAAAGTTTCATGTTTGTCCAAAGGTGGTGCAAACAAATTCAGAGAGACAAACTTATTTCAGCAGCATGCTTCATGTTCGAGGATACATGAACATAACAGCATAAACAAGAAAAGCTCAAGAGCATCTAGAATGGAGCAGTAATGACAAGCAATTCTACATGTCTACTATGGTTGGAATTTTTTTCAAAAATGCAAATACATGAAGAATGATCAAGACAGTGATCAAGGATGCATAGATGAAGTGGTCGAGCTCATATATGTGAGCAAGCATGGTCAAATTCAAAGCAATGCATGTACAAAAGGATGTACACAATTCAACGTTGCATGTACAAATGGTAATACAGAAGCAAATCACAACTATGCAGCAGTGACAATGTTTTTTTAAATAGCAGTGACATCGTAACATGATCACAACAATACATATGACTACATGGTGCAACAATCAAGTGGAGGCACAAGTCAGAGTGCAGAAAGCAACTCAATCAGGTTATGTGCAAGTACAAGTGTGATTCAACCCAAAACAGCAAATAAGAGTGGTCAACCATCAAGGTAAGTGAGCATAAGCAAAACTATGATGCAGCAAAATGAAGTATGTACACATGTAGCATGGTGATGCCAAACAGCAATGGTGGCATAGCAGCAACAAGAGCATGAACAATATGGTGCAGGTAGTATTTTTGGCAAAACAGTTTTTGCAATACGGTTTTCAGTTTTGAAAGGATGAACAATTTTTAAAATGATTTCAGAATTTCACATTTTCCAGAAACAGTTTTTAAGGCAAGTTTTAAAATTCATAAATACACAGATTTATTTTAGAGATCAGGATTCTTGATTTTTGGCAATAATCATTTTTGGCAATGAAATATTTTCTGCATTTCAAAATACTCAGAAATGGTTGGCAAGGGTTTAATTTGCAGAAAGTTAAATATGGAAAAAGTTCAACAATTATCCAGAATTGCCACAATCAATCAAGCCGATTTAATTTCAGTTTTGGGCAACAAAATTGATTTCCTGTTCTATAAGCATGGCAAGAATCACGGCAACAACAATATCAATCAAGGTACCAGAAAATCAACTAAGGCATTTTTGGGTCAAGATTTATATTCCAGAAAATACACTTTTGGCAAGAAATCAAGTCGCAGAAACCACCACAGATTACAGGAATTTAGAATGAAATTCCAGGCAAGTACAACAACAATTCCAGGTCACAAATTCAATCACGCAGTCAAAAGGGAAAGTAGCCAAAATCAATTCAAGCCGAGAGTAAAAAGGGGAAAGCATCAAGCAAATCAGATCAAATCATTTATGGTGAAATCAGAGCTCTAGGGTTTTCTAAATCCCTATTTAATCACCATTTTCATCATTGGCAATACAATCGAATCCACACGCAACAGTCAAGAAATCAAAACCCACAAAATAGTTCAATTTTTAAAGCAACAAATTTCAGAGAACTCACTGATTCGATCGAGCCAGAGAGCAACTCCAAGTCAGACGAGGAAAGCCATCGAAGAATCAAGCTTCGGAATTATCACAACGTCAACAATCAAGCATCGATTTGATCTGGAGCAATTGAAGAAACCCTAGTTTCTAATCGCCGCCGCCATTTTTAATTTCCAGAGCAAAAGAGAAGAGGACGGGACAAATGAAATATGGGTGCACCACTTTGAAATGTGGCCGGCGCATTGTCAAAAGAAAAGGGGATGACCCTTTAATGTTTTAACTCCTTCACTTTTTTTTTATTTACTAGGGTTTTCATTTTTTTTATTTAATTTGTTGTCATATTGTAAAATCAGTTCTGAACGGTTCTAGGTCTGTAAAATCTAGGGGATTCAGTCAGTGTATTGACTGTCAGTTTCAGAGTCTGTAAAATTCTGGATTACTGGTTACAGGGTAGTAAACAGGGAAATCTGATCGAGGGGATATCGATCAGTCTACGGTTTTGAGCGTAGGGTTAGAATAGGAGCAGGGGTTTGCGAGTGTACATGGTCTTGTATGCGGGAACTATTCTATCACCTAGTAGAAACCTTAGAAATGCAGCAGTAGGCAGGGTTTTGCCGAAGCTGGGTATATCTGTGTGTGATTTATTTTCTGCATTTCAGTTTCTGCTATTTTCTGTGATCAGTTCATTATTATATATCTCGTTAAGTTTTTATTTCAGTTAAAAACTGTGAAAAACCCTATTCACCCCCCCTCTAGGGTTATTCTAGATCCAACATCCTCCGCCACCATATATATTTATACAGACCAACATATTCGATCATTGGAAATACTTTGTCAGACATTCGTCCATATACGTTCGTTCTGGGATTGAGCGAAACCGAAGGCACAATTTCCATTAATAGAAAAAGCGCTTGCACTTTACTCCATCTTCAATTATCTTTATATAATCTGATTCGCAACGCTACTGCCAATACGGAGTGGTTCTCAGATAATAATCCAACTGATCTCTCCGTATTGACAACGATATTGGCAAACACTTCGATAGTCGGTTATTTAACTATAGAACAAAAACAAACATCCATTCAAAACATCAAACAATCACTGGACCCTTAATTAATATTTCATTAATTAAATCATTTCTCCATTTGTTTATCAATATTTGTTAACCAAATATTTTCAATAATCATTTTGGCCTCTTACGCTATTTGGAAAACATTTCCATATATCGTCTTCTTTTATTTTCTATACTTAGAAAATATATTCTATTATATTTCTAAATTTCCACTTACTTGGGCTAAAACGAATGTTATGCAAAACATCGTTACAACAACCCAAAACACTGCATTCAACTAACTCTTATTCAAACATTTCTCTTTGAGACAGGATCTTGTTGTTTATCAGTTAGTAATGAAATCAATCAAGTTGGGGTATAATTACCTCTCAGACCTTGACTGAATAACATATTTAACTTCAAAACAGACAAGACCACTTATCTCAAATCATCAACACCATAAAAACCACTTATTCATTTTTAAAACGTATATATATATATATTTCTCTTTCTATTACTAGATTTTCGATTTCCTTTTTGTTTATAATATTCTATTTTTAAGTTTGTTTCCTTACCGGATTCTATATATATTGATATATAGATTTCTAATTATCAAATTATCTTAAAAAGATTCTAACTCCTTAAATTCTCGGAAAATTTCGCCATAACCTCCTTTGTACTGGTCGATAGTTCAAACCTCAACTCGCCTCTCTAGGCCCTTTCCATTCAAAAAGAAAATCAAAAAGCCAAGTGGCTTGCCGATTCGGCGCATAAAATCTCATATGGAATTTAAACACGTACCTTTTGGTCGGGTATTTAAATTTATATCTCTTCATATACTTCATTCCAAACCTGTTTAACACATATCCAAATATTCCCATTTGGTTTCAACACAATCCGTTCGTCTTAACCCAATTCGCTAATTTATTTTCTAATTAGCTATTTTGCCTATTTCACTTCTTTGTTTGAACATAACATGTTCAAATATAATATCAACTTGTTTATAAACAAATTGAATTCCATTTTCAATTCAAGTTCCCTTTTCGATTTCGAATATAATTTCTCAAATCACCTTTTACTTATTCAAAGTCCAATTTCATATCAAATTTCGATTAACTAATTATTATTCAAATTAGTTTGTTCTATTCAATAACTAAAAATCTGATTTTTGTTTCAAAAATCATTTCACTTACTTCACTAGAGTTCATATTTATTTTATATCTCCAGTCTGGATTTATTTCTAATGGAAATTCGGATTTTATTTACTTAAAATCCTTTTATTTATTTAAATAAACCGTTATGGTTTTATAATGGTTATGGTGCTGTTTTTCTGAAAATTTGATTCTGACATAACTCAAAATCTATAAGACAAAATCTAGATTTTTCTCTTCCATTAGAAAACTGTTATTCAACCGGTCCTGACGATTCTTATTTCATAGAATTCCGACTTAAATTGAGTTCAATATACTCAATTGAAGTTCGAACTGCCAATTTACGAACTGCAGCGCTGCGGCGAGTTCTTTTTAATTATATTTAAATATAAATGTTAAACTTCGTTTAATTTATAAATTTCAACTCCATTCTTATATATTTTAATATATAAGACCGGCTTTCCAAATTTAAGCTAAACATTTCGATTTTTCTAAATCGTTGATATTCATAACTCAGTTGTAAATTTATTTACAACTCTATTTAATTTAAGATCCCAATTCCTTTAGAAATAAATTATTTTATAAAATTTGATAAAATCGAATTCTGATTATAAAACCTTTGCATTTTTCTCACTTCAATTTATATTCCGAAGCCCAGAATAAAATTTATCAATCTATCTCTGAATATAAACTTCTAAATTATCCAATGATAATTTATTTCCTTATTTTTATAAACATTGTTTATAAATTAATTTTCTTGTTTTATATGTTTAAACAAGTTTCATTTCGAAATCTATTTTAAACCAAAATATTATTTTGGAATATTCTATTCATTACAACTTATCTATATAAATATAGAATCTATTTTCATATTATAATTTAATATAATCCTAATATATTTTCTGAAATATTTATTTAAATACACTCGATATAATCGAATTCAAATCATAAATCCATACGGATTTATTTCAATTTACATTCTGAATATCAGAATAGATTTTGTCGTTTTCCTAACACGATTCTCAATGCACACTTTAAAGTCATATTTGAATTTAAATATTAAATTATCCAAATGATAATTTTTCCATTTCATTTTTAAACATCGTTTATAGATTCACTTTAATTCTATGCATTATCCACTAAAAACCATTCCTTTTTATTTATAAACACCATTTATAAATTTACTTCAAATTTCCTGTGTTATTTAATTTATAAACATCGTTTATAAATTCACCACTTCAATTTCCTGTATTATTTAATTTATAAATATCGTTTACAAATTCAATACTTGTTTTATTTATTCAAAACAAGTTAATATTTCTAGTCCACTCAAAATTCGAATTCTATTTTTAGAAAAACAGATTTCCCTTTTAAATTTCTAAATATTCTTTTTACGATATTTTTTATAAATCAATATTCAAGGCCAGTGATATTCAACCAATCAAAAACTCCCGATTATTAATCACAGGATTTCAAACACAACATATATATGATAATATATATGGAAAAGAAACAAACAATAATATTTTTAATGAATCCTGTTGGATTCCTCCAACCTGTTTTTCCTGCATCCATAGACGTTAGATAACATAAATAATACCCATCCTGCTTCGAGGCAGGATATCGCGGTATAGAAGTTCATCCACTATCATAGCATGGGGCGTATAGTCATCCGCTAATGATACTGCGGGCATCCGCTAATGGTACTGTGGGAACTATCCAATCACCAATATATATATATAATAGCCACAAACATCAATCCTATATAACTAACATATGTGTATAATAGCCACAGTAATATTTAAATGCAACCAAACAACCACCAAATTATTTTTAACGATAAAAATAATTTAAATAAAATTCTTGAGTGAGAATTACTCAACTCGATTTTTATTTCGATCCATTTTGGTTCCCATTTAAATTTCCTTCTTGTTAACCTTTGAGCTATGATTCCAACTTGACTCAGTCGAGTTCAAACCGATTCCCGAATGTAGTTTTCAATTTTAACTACAACGCAACTAATGGTGTTTATGTCCAACCTATTGGTATGAAATATATTTTTATAAGATTCAGATTAATTACATTTATTCATACTTTAATTATCATTATAAATATTAAATAAATTAATTAACTAATTAACAAGTAAATTACCTATTCTTATTCTTTTCTAATCATGGCCATCACCAGAACTACAGGCTCGCACTCTTCCTTCCCATCGTGATCGTCGTTAACAGCATGCCCAAAAACCTTATGAAAAGCCTACGAACCCTCCTTTCAAACTCCACCGATCTCGAATGCTCCGTTCCCGGCGTCCACTCAACAGGTCTTACGATCTCTAATTTCAATCGCGAACCCCCTTTTATCCCATCGCCTGTTCAATATTTAACTCGATGTCTCGACATCGAAGTACCCATGCAAAACAAGGCGACTTCGCCTTCCTCAATTCCATCGCGCTACCAAACCTTGCGCTGCCATAGCAGACTCGCGATAGTTTCTGAAGCCAGTCCCCACTTGTGTATTGCGGCATCGACAAGCACCCTGAACCACTGTCGCGTAATCCCAGATCCACGATACCCAACTCGCAAACGTCTCCAGGCTTGAATCGAGCTTCAGACAAACTTTGATTTCCAAATCGCAATACCTAATTTTTATTTCGACTTGATTTCCCTTCTTCTCTTTTTGTTCGTTCAATTTGATTTGAGGAATTGGAAAAGAGGGGCACGGCTTTGAACAGAGAGGAGGGCTTTGATTGTTAATACAGATAAGAAGGGTGTGCGACATTTAAAGTAAAGTGGTGCTCCATTTTTTCACTTTCGATTTTCTAAGAAACTGAAATCAAAAGACATAGAAGAGGGAATTCGCGTATATAAAGATGAAGATACTTCAACACTATGGAACTAGTTTGCCGATGGTACATCTAGGGTCAGTGGTAGAGTAGGTTACAGTGTACTCTCCATATTTCTTAAGGAGGAAGGAATGGTATTTTAATTTTATTTTAAATTTAAACTGATATGACTTTATTTAATTATCTTGAAATTTCAAATCCCTCTTTAAATGCAACAACCACCCTTTCTAGGGTTATACCACTATTTCGGACACAGTGGAACAGGTTCTGAAGCTCAGTTCGATCACATGGAGAAGATATAAATTTAAATCGATATAAATTGAATTAAAAACAATAAATTCTTTGGTAATAAATTAATATTTTTATTCTGATTCAAACAGAAGTTTGTATTGATCTTCTGAACCGATTTCAATTCAGTTATAAATTTTTGAATTCAATTATATTTTGAGTTACTATAATTCGATATATTCTAAATTAAATCATATTCGATTATTAAATCAATAATTCAATATAAAAAATTCATATTATCAATTCAATATTTAAAATCATATTAAATATTTAAAATAAACTGTTCAAAATCCAGGTCGTTACAATTTTAATCAAAAAATCGCAACGGACCTAATGGTGCATGTCCCGTTGTCCACTTATGAATATTATTATGATTAATATTTATCTTATTACCCTTTTCTATTTAGTTATGTTTTATTAAAATTCGAAGTGTTACATCAGTGAAATCAATTAATTAATATTGCACCCACAATCACTAGGATTATTAATCATAGCAATCATAATCAATTATAAAAAATCGTATGTTGCATGCCTCCACCGTGTCCTGACTACTGTCCCATGAGTAATCCTAACTATCTGTCTCCTATTTATAGTTTTCCCTTGGTAACTTCAAGCCTTTATGGCTAACTCAAGTCTATGGATTCATCAAATTATTCTAAATATGCATTAGAAACGAATTGATTAACAATCTAATGTATTTTCTTTCTGCCTTCCCGTCTATCTCTTAGTTTTCCTAAGCTGACCGAGAACCTAAAGGTTTTGCATACTCATCGATAGCATATCTCGTTGCATTGCTTTCTAGATATGCCATTCTTTTGGTCTTACCCTGACCCTATCCTACATGCTGGAATGTTAGGCAAATTTAGCTAGGAGTGATTGTTGAAGTATAAGGCACGATCCTACGGCAGTCCCGTCTGGTTTTCTAGTCTCCTAAGTCAAATCTATATGTATCCCGTCTATCTAATAGTGATATTTTTTTGATATAAAAATGTGTGATCCTTTAAAGAGAATAAAGCACACACACACATATATATATATAATAAGAAATAATAACTACCAACAAGCCTGGAAGGTAACCAACAATAGACATTGCAAGAAAAACAAACCATCCTAAACAAAGACAAAAAATATAGGAGATAGACGGATGAGCTTTAGAAAATCCACCGCCCGTCATACTTCAAAACCGAGTTCCGGCAAGGCCACCACCTAATTTGGAGTATATCTACTCCTAACTAATACAATAGTATCTCCAAAAGACAGAAGAGAAGAGTACAACATAACATAAAGAAAGAGCACTTCAAATCTGATCTCCTAAAAGCACATCAAAGAATATTAACAGACCTGTAACTTGAAATAAAACTAAAAAAAGTAAGAAAATAACACACATATATGTGTATATAAAAATTTATATACATACATATGTCGAAAAAGTAACAACAAAAGATAAAGGGAGACAACTCAAAAATCCTCAAACACAGAGATCGATTACAAATATAGATTATATTGTAGCTAAAATGCTTAATAATCCTAATAAACAAATTCAAATTATTTCTAACCTTAAAGAGAAACCTGACAAACATAGAATTCCTAACCAACTTATAATAAGGATTAGACATCCAATCTAAACAAAAAGAAACAATCTTAATAACTACATTATCTAAAGAACAAGAATACAATAAAACATTCTCTGATTTCTACCAAACCAAATAAACCAACAAGTAATAGTTACTATATTACCAAGGACATATCTATATTTAGAATTAAAATAAAATCTAAAGAAATTCCAGTAAAAATCTCAATTCATTAAATTAGAAGAAAAAATATATTCTCAAAACCATATTTAAAATACATAAAGTTTTAAAACAAGAAAAAAACAAATGATCAACATTTTCATCAAATAAACTACAAAAACAACATTTAGAATCAAAAAGAATGTTTTTCTTCCTTAACTTCTCTATAGTATTTAACTTCATGTAGATAATCAACCACGTATGGAGTTTTGCTTTAGGAGGAGCATTAGCCTTCTACATAAAATTGAATTTAAAAAATTGAAGTACTGGTAAAATTAAGAAGCTTATACATAGATTTAGAAGAGAACTTCAAACTCTTATCCAAACCCCAATTAATAATATCATAATAATTATCAATGTGATACAAGGACAACTTAGCATGTAACAAGGCAAGTTGCCTGAAAACTAAGCCATCCAAAATACCAACAAAAGAAAAGTACTATGGAAGATCTAAATCCTCCACATAAACCTCTTTAATCAAAGCAGTCTTAAAACAACATATCTCAAAAATATCTTTAAGTTCAAGTTTAAGAAGCAATCGAGAAATCCAAAAGTCATGCCAAAATAAAGTATTATCTCCCGAATGAACTATCGAATTGAATCCTAAATTAAAAAAGTCAATTTTTTTTAAAATAGAATTCCAAAAAAGGAAAGTCTATTAGCCAGAATAGAATTAGCATCAAAAATAATTCTACCATCATCATAACAAAATTTAGATACAAATTGTTTCTAAACCATGGTCACATCTGGATTCCTAAATTTCCACAACCATTTAGCTAACAAAGAAGAATTAACATTATGTAAATTAATAATCCTAAGACCACTGTTCTTCTTAAATCTACAAACAACATCCCAATTGACCAAACACTTGTATCCACTATAATTGTTTTCCCCACACCAAAGAAAATTATGCCTAATCCTATTAATTTTATCAATCATCCAATTGGGAAGACAATGCATAGACATCCAATAAGTAGGAATAGCAAATAACACAGAGTTTATAAGAACTAATCTACCAATTCTAGGTAGAAACCTGTTATTCCAACTAGAAAGTCTATTATTAATCCTATCAATAATAATCAACCAATCATCATGCTTGAGTTTAGAAGGATTAATCATAAAACCCAAATAATCAAAAGGAAAACTCATAATAGAACAATTCAAAGTATTAATAACGCGACTCTCAACATTATCAAAATCGTTTAGAACCATAACTGGATACTTATCAAAATTAATTTTGAGACCAGAAAGAATCTCAAATAATGAATAATAAATTTCAGGGCAATAATATGTTTGGGTAAATGAGAGGAAAATAAAAGAGTATCATCAGCAAATTAAAGAACAGATATATCATTACTAAAAAAACCATTACCTACAAAACTTAAAAATCCGTTCCCCACTGCTCTCTTTATAATCTTGGTGAATACATCAACAACAAGACTAAACAGAAGAGGTGATAAAGGATCTCCTTGTCTAAGACTCCTCTTAGACTGAATTTTATTCCACATAATCTCATTTACAACTATATTACAATAACTGGATTTTAAGTAAAATAATAATCCAATTAACCCGCCTCATACTAAAACCCCAAGCTAATAGTAAATCACAAATAAAATCCCAATCTAAAGAATCAAAATCCTTTTCAAAATCAATCTTCAATATAGCACACGAAAAATTGTTCTAACAACACAAATTAATATATTCTTGGACAGTAGCAACACCATCCACTATATTTCTGCCTTTTATAAATTCAGTTTGAGAACTATCAATAAGATCATTCATCTTCAAACTATGTCTATTAGCTAAAACATTACTAATAATCTTAACATAACAATAAAATAAATAAATGGGTCTAAATTTTTTTAATGTATCCAGTGGTGGTATGAACTCATATTTGTGGTAAATTTCTGGGTTAATTATACTTAATTATTTCCTCAAAAACTTTGACCACTAATATTTCAATCCCTTGAAATCGTTATAAAATAAGAAATTTCATGACCCTTTGTTATATAAATCTTTATGCCAAAATATAAGCTTTCATTTCTTTGTTGATGACAATCTAACTTATTAGAAGTTAATGCACTTCAAAACGTATATAAATCAAGACGGATCCATTCAAACAAGTATTTAAAACAATGCAACATTATCCATGTTGCTTCGAATTGCTTCGCCCTTTATAAGGTCGAAACAAAGGAAAACGAAATGGATTTATCGCTTTATTGGAAACTTGAATTGGCTTCACACCTACCCACATCAATGCAAAACACTTTGTTTTGCACCTCTATAAAGAAGTGAAATGAAATAAATAGAGGTGCTTCGAATTACAAAATAGGGCACTTTGAGCTCGAAAATAGCTTTGCAAAACATCGACCAAAGCCTTTTGAAACCAATTTACAAAATGGCTTCTTTGAAGCGAAACAAAGTGATTCACTTTGTAGCAACTACTTCAAAGCAAAACAATTCATCTCGAAGCAAGTGCTTCAAAGCAAAACAAAACTAGGGAGTTGATTGTTTCAAAACCATTTAAAAACATGGCTCTCCTTACGAAGCAAAAAACCACTTTGAAGCACTCCTTCGTATTATCCTTGCTTCAAAGCCCTATGTGATAAGTTTCCTTTACATCATGTGCTTCTCCAAAGGATAGAATGACGAAGTAGATTCATTCAAAGCCAACAAATACAAAGCGAAACGTTGCTTCATAGGTAGTAGAACTATTATTAATATAAATACCGCAATTTTGCTAGATAAATCAATATTTTTACCATCTTCTGAAATTTGGTAAAATCTAATTGGTCGATGATAAAACTTTTTAGATTTGAGTTATAGATCCGAGAAATTATATATTCAAAATATTTGCAACTCCTTAATTTCAAAACCATTACTTAATTAAATACTTATGCTTCTCTAGCTTACGAAATTTACATTAAATCAGAAAATTATGTAAAATATAGCGAAAAGTCGTATTAGATCTCTTTTCTTATATATTTCAACATGTATTGATCTGGTGTATAAAAAACATTATTTAGTTTCTTAAATAATTAAAATCCAAATTAAACTATTTTTCAGCCTTCGAAAATTCACCTAATATTCAAACTTGTTCAGAAAATTATGAAACTTGAATCTTACTTCTAAAATAATGTTTCCTACACTATATCAAACTTTCAAGTCCTTTGGATGTCATATAATAAGATCTCGAATCAAGCATATGTGATAACTTGATGAATAATAACTTAAATCATCAGCAAGCACATATATGAATTTTTATCTTCTAAACTTGACATAAATGAACATATAAACATTAACAATTCAGATCTACCCTACAGCTGAATTAATAAGCATGGTATATGAATGGATATATATCGTTATTCACTTTGAATGGAATGTTAGAAAACCATAGATTTGCTTAACATGAATTCTAAGCTTGATTTTCTCTTCTAGCGTTTATTTTCCCCTCTTTTTGTAGAGCAATAACCAGTTAAAGTGTATGTGAAACGACCCGTAACTTCCCCGTGAAGGAAAGCACGGATAGAATTGAGAACAACACACAAATGAACGCATACGGAAGAACATTTCATTGTTATTACAACAATTCCATCAGATACATGAATATACAGAGTATAATTGAAAAAATTACATTCAACAAATATCAGAGATTACAATAAATTACATAGCAGCGGAAAAATAGTATAAAACACAACTAGAAGTGATACACGGATACAGAGCTTTCCGAGCATCGTTCCAGCTGTTAATCAGGACCCTGTGAATATAAATCTGCAAAACCAAAACTACTAGCTGGCCGTGCGGAAAATAGGGGCACCCAGAGTTTAGGTTAAAACAATAAACTCCAGGTCAGTCATGTGACTGGTGTGAGAACTAAAACAGTTATAAATATTGGTTTTCAAAGTAAGGTAAATCAAGGGACCACGCCGTATAACACGGAACGGGTTTCCTCCCAAGAATACCAGTGCATAGAACAAACAGCGCAATGCTAAATAAAGAAAAATGAAGCTATTATAAGACCCAGGTCCCATCACACAATGCAACGCAAGCCGGAGGATAGGGTTTTCCCTTATAATAGCCAAACATGCTTGGTACGTCAAAACAAATCATTTGATACTATTATAAGTGTATAGTGTCAAAACAATTTTCAATCATAAATATCAATCATAGACGGCATGGGTACCATATATCATGTCGCCATACTAGTTCTACAATTAAAACCGCAATATCACGTATTGGAAATTGGATTTCCGTCATGAGCCGAGGCAAGGGGCAAGCTCCTCTCCGCGTTCGAGACACTCTAGCAATGCCTCAGGACCCCACTCTGATCCTTGGAATCGGCTGGGCCGGTCCTCTCTTACTTTTGAGGATTAGTTATTCCTGAACACACGTTTCCCGGTCCTTACAGACCTATATCCGAGGCGCCTCGCATTCCAACAACCACACAGGTGAAAAGTATATAAATGTCAGGGCTGGTAGGTCACTGACACCACCCTAGCTAGAAAGAAACGTCGTGCTCTCCCAGCGGTCCGTCTCCCGTTTTTGACTCATACCGAGGTGTGAGGCTCGCGAATTCACGTTATACACAAAGCTACGCCACACAGGCCGTGCTTTGATCATCAACCACAAGACTTTGCTTTTCAACAGAAGCCTTGATCAATTGCCACTTACGCATGCCACACAGGCAATTCATTCCATGCGACTGATGTCCATCGATATACAACCTCTGAGCTCGTATGTCTCAGAGAAGGGCGTTAAGCAAGAGAATAAATTCTCCGCCGCCAAACAGATGTATATTTAATAGAGATCAATCAACACAGAATAAAATCCAATGTCAGACACACAATCCATTTACAAGTTCGTTCTGGGTCTGAACGAAACCGGAGGCACTTTCCTCGCATATCCATCCATCTCCAAGTACGTCTGGAAGATCACCAACTGATTCCCTCATCCTGGGTGTACAGCCCAATCAAGATCACCAGTAATCACCCAAACGATGTGAAGACTTCCGGTCTTCAACCACCGTCTTCATCTTCGACATCTCGTCGAATCGATTATTCAGAATGGGTATAAACCCGGCCTTTCTGAATAACCCACGTATATAATAAACGAATGTTACACAAACACAACAAACGCCTCATTCCAATTCAGAATATTCTTTTATTCACAACAACACATTCTTAGGGAAATGTTCCCATTAACTTTATCCAAGATAAATTCTTCTAAATTTATTCTTTAATCCTCCTTTGGATATCATTTCTAACTAGTCGGGATTAACGGACCACACCGAAGTAATTATTTATTTTATTTCCCAATCCCAACCTATATCCCATGGAGAAAACTGGTAATACTCCACATCTAACACCACTGTGTTATCGGTAAAATTAATTACCATTTCACGTTCAAATCTAATTAAATATTTAACTATCGCTTTGGAGCAAAACTGGAGGTACTCCATTCTCGATCACTTTTCAGATTTGATAATTTAAATTATCAATTCACTTTTTAATCTAATTAAAGATTCATTAAAACTTCACTTAGTTTTAATCTTCTCAAAAATCAATATCTTGCCTTTAACTGGGTTAAAGCACCAATGTCATCTAAAACACGATCCACGATAAACCCAAATCACATTTGATATTAAATACAAGGCTTTGAATAGAAAATATATCAGCTTATATTCAATATCAAATTCTGAAACCAACATATATCGTATTGGAAACAACGATATAAAATATATCTTTCAAATTCCCATAACAATATCTGTATAGTCACGAAATCCAACATCGAAATATCCCGAAGATAATTTCGATTCAACCCCAGTCCAATCCACGTATTGGAAATATTGATTATTTTTAAAAATCACTTTCAAATTCAATTTATTTATTTTAAAAATAAATTGATTTTAATTCTAGTTCAAAACTAGTTAATTTCGATAAAAATCTATTTTTATCTTTTCAAATATGGAGTTTTTCATCCCAGTTCTTTCCAATTCACATATTATGATTTTACACAAATTATCAATATTTTTAATAATTTTATCAAGGCCTGTACAGTCGATTTCCAACAACGGCCATCGAACTGCACTTACAACGACCTTTTTCGAATTTGATTTGGACATAATTCCAAATCCAACCGTTAGATTTCAAATTTCTAATATTCATTGGAAAGCTCTTTTCGATACGAACCCAACGGTTCCGGTTTTAGGAGAATTCGACGGTCGGATCTCCCGCAATGTCCGTTTGAAATAAATGGTCGAAATTTACGAACTGCCGCGGCGTGGCGCGTTCTATTCAGGCCATTATATATATATAATATATATATTATATATATTTTGTCGATTTCCTTTTAAAACGTATTTTATAAATCGTTTTAAATTCGTTTCAAAACAATTTCAACTTTCTTTTCAATTCAAATCAAAATTGAATTCTTCTTTATAAATTCGTTTTAAAATTCATTTCTATTCAATTCAAATTTTAATTCAATTTGAATTCATTTCAATTCACTTTCAATTCAATTTGAATTCGTTTTCAATTCAATTCATTTCGAAATCGTTTTCAATTCAATTCATTTCGAAATCGTTTTCAATTCAATTCATTTCGAAATGTTCGATTTCGAAATCACTTTTCAATATTCATTTTAAATTGAATAAAATCGATATAAATGTCGTTCACATCAAAATGGCGCAAAACTAATCAACACGGCTTTATATTTTACACTTCTTTATTCTATTCAACAAATGAATATTTATCCCATTCAACACATGAATCTATATTTCTTTCAACACACGACTAATCTCAACACCTGAGTCCTGTCAACACCTCACTATTTTTGTTATGTAAAATATTTTATAAAACTATGGTATCTATCGTTTGATTTTAATTAGACTTCTACTAGGAAGTAGTTCTAATTTTAAATGTGATAAAGATGTAATTTATTTTATTTAAAATATTTTACTCAACACATGAATAGTTTCTACACATATTCATCGTCCACACATGACTATTTTTATATTCAACACATGAATTTTCTTTTATAATATTCATTGTTTTCCCGATTGGAATGAGGCCCAATCAATCACCATATAATGTTAATTATATGGATTCCATACAACACATGTATATAATAGCATTGAAAAATAATCAACCATCAACCAAAGTGCACCACACTGTATAGGCATCAAATATAGATATCTGACGCTTATAACAGCCTGTCGATCAATCGATCGACATATTTAATCAATCAGGATGAGTGAACTTCAAATTTCATCCCAACACCCGTGTGGGGTTTCAAACAATCAAACACAGATTTTATTTGTGCAGTTGGGCGATGTGTAAAATTTATCGACCCAATCAATATCAGTCAAATCAGTGTATATAAACAAATCGGCCGATTTGTTTATACATATTCATTTATTCATTTTCACGTTAAAAACTATATTTTTAACGATAAAATATTTTATTTCAACACATGAATTCCTATTCATTTCATTTACACAATAAAAATGATATTTTTATTTTTCTAACATATTTTAGAAAATTTCGGCGGCATAACGGCACGATACTAGAAACGGGACGAGGCCTAGCCTTATCCCCGGTCTAGTGAAGGCCCACGCCATTCACACATCAATCTTATCAATTTCATTTCACCAAACTATTCAAATCAACCCAAACAATCTAACTAACAACACAGCCAAACAAACAAGTCCATGGTCTGTGGACGATGGTGTCGGGTGCTACTAAGCACCGTCTGCATCCTAGTATATATATATATATAACTAGAAAAGAAATAGAAGAGTGAGAAGTTCTCACCGAAAGCTATCCAATACCACGACTCTTCATTTATAGAAATCTTCTTCATCCTCGCCTTTTTCATCTTCGTTTGCCCGTAGTCACTATATACATAAAAATCACATTTTTATATTTGGATGTCTTTAAAATAAAAATCACATTTTTATTTGTTCGTTTTCAATTTAAAATCATATTTTTATAATCACTTCATATATTTAAAAATCGAATTTTTACTATGCTATTCAATATATAAAAATCATACTTTTACTTCGAAGTTCAATATATAAAAATCACATTTTTACTTTCACGCTATATGGATAAAAAATGCTATTTCTACATTGCTACTATATAGATAAAAATTCCATTTCAAAAATATAGATTTCGCCCTTATAAAAATATAGATTTCGCCTTTATAAAAATAAAGTTTTCGCCTTTATAAAAATAAAGTTTTCGCCTTTATAAAAATAAAGTTTTCGCCTTTATAAAAATCAACACTTTATCTCAACGTATATAAAATAAAAATCAGGTTTTTATTTCGCTACATATACAAAGATGATATTTTTATATTCTCTACCCTATAAAGATTTTATTTTTAATATCGCTATCATGTAAAAATTATATTTCTAATTCTCTACATAAACGAAAATCATAATTTCTACTACTTCTACTTAATAAAGATCATATTTTTAATACTTTAAAAATATAAAAATCATATTTTTATTACTTTAAAAATATAAAAATCATATTTTGATTATCTTCCTTATATAAAAATTATATTTTTAATCCTCTACCTAATTTAAAAATTCAATCTTTTATATTTTAATTCTTGCATATAAAAATCAAATTTTTATGTCATCTATATAAATAAAAATCCTACCCTTTCAATTTATTTAAAGATCTTATTTTGACTATCTTAAAAATCCGATCTTTCCTCTATTAAAAATCGTACCTCTTCATGACAAAAATCACATAATTTCCTAGCGTAAAAATCGCT
Source organism: Allium sativum (assembly GCA_030737875.1). Taxonomy (NCBI): domain Eukaryota; kingdom Viridiplantae; phylum Streptophyta; class Magnoliopsida; order Asparagales; family Amaryllidaceae; genus Allium; species Allium sativum. The sequence continues at coordinate 617,084,214 of CM060926.1, forward strand.
ATTTTATTTCAACAAAGAAAACATATTTTTAATCGTATTTTACACTAAGTGTTTATATAAATAAATTCATTTATTTTTATTGCCTTTCATGACTAAAATGAAATAAAAAAAAAAACTAAAAGAAAGGAGAGGAAGCCTCACAGTGTAGCAGGGGGTTTTGATGCAGCGCGGTCTCGACTGAATGGTGGCCTCGAAATTGGTGGCGGCTGCTCGTAAGTGGTGGGGGAGGCGGTCGGAGGTGGCTGGGTAGTGGGGTACGGCGGTATAGGGTTCGCGGTGGGTTAGTGGTTCTGGTTTGGGTGGGTTCGACGCGGTTCGGCGAGGAGGAGAAGGGTGCGATCGGAGGTGGGGTGGCCGAAGGGGGTTCTCGCCGTATTGGTGGTGGGCGGCGCCGTCGACGAACGGGAAGGGGGAGCGCGATTAGGTTTTATTAATTTTTTTTTCTTTTTTTTTTCTGTTGAAATAATTTAGAACGGGGGGGGGGGGCCTGATATAAGGGAAGAAGAATATTTTTTTATTTATTTAAATATTTATTTAATTATTTTATTTGCAAATAGTTGACTTTTACATACGACCTCGAAACGAGGTCCACCGCCTGTCGTCCCTAGCGTTCTACCCCCATTCCGAGCACAATGGGATATGTATCGTAAGTTGATTCAACTGTTTCGATCAGTTTCCTTTGAATTTACATTTAAATCACTATATTGAATTTTAAACATATATTTCAAATTACCGGGGTCACATACTAACTCTATAAATTCCATAAAAATATTTTCTAGCTTCGTATTGACGATACGGTCCTAACAAAACTAGTTTCGTCGAATTCTGAGACCGTTAGAAAAATGGCCAATTTCCAGTCGATTAAAATCAACTGAAATGGTCAAAACACGTTTTCCTTTGCCAAGCTCACATATTGATTCGAAAAATTATGAAATTTGAAACCTAGCAATAACTTGACATCACGGACCTAACAAAAGTGGTTTCGTCGAAATCCGAGGTCATTTGCAAAATGTCCATTTTTAAGGGCCTGAATTCCATAGCGACTATTCAGAATTTTCAACTGGACATATCTTTTGATTCTCGCTACGAAATTTCAACTTGTCGGATTCGTTGGAAAGATATTATCAATTAGATCTTAATATTTTTGGTTTCACTAAAATCCGGATTGTTTTGCACCCGGTACATTCAATTGAAGTTTGAAATCGAATTATCGAACTACCGCGCCATTTTCAATTCCTTTCATAATTATATATAATTATTTATATTCTAACGACGACGTATATAAATATATACGTCGAATTCTATTCAAAATAAATTTCTCGTCGATATTATTTAAAATAATCTATTTTAAATATTCAAAATTCGCTAAAATTGTCGAAATAAAAATTTTAAACTGGCCCAGATTTTCGGGTTATTACAATCTCCCCCACTTAAAACTTTTCGTCCCCGAAAAGGAACAAAGTCGAAAGTGGTTTGATTAATCAGCTCTACGTTTGATTTGGCTTCCATTCTCCAACTTTTTAGTTTCTGAGAATTTTCAAAATTTCAAAAATTTTGCTAACACCCTAAATTTTCGAAAAATTTCGCCATAACCTCCCCTGCACCGGGAGCATCGGGGAATTTCAAATAGCTTCCCCGGTCCTTCAGATCTCAAAAAGAAAAAGAAAAAGCCAAGCGGCTAGCCAATAGGCTCACAAAATCATCATCACCCAAACAAAACAGGAAATAATGTAGTAAACATGTACCTATTTGTCGGGCAAACAAATTTTATTCTCTGCTCTAGCCTCCTTGCTATGACCTGTTCAATGTAAGTATATGTATATGCAAGCAAATGCGACCAATTTTCAATATAGTTCAATATTCGGTTCAATTAGGCATAAATGGTTCAAAATTAGCAAACAAATAAACAAACAACACAAACATCAATCAATTAGTGAATTAGAGTTTCAAATTCATAATTTTGATATATATACTGAAAATCTTATTTTTGATGCCAATTCACAACAATGTGTTCTAACTATATAAGTTTGGTTCTCACACCAGCCTAATGGAAATATATAGAAAATCACACCTTCGAAACACGAATATAAGTTCTGATGATGATATATCAATCATCAGAACCATCCCCGGGTGTCTAGAATGTGATTCTATATCTATCCAGTATATTAAAACTTCGAATATACGTTCATGACGCGTATACGCGAAATCTATATATACTCGATTGTCCATATTCAAAATAAATATATATTCAAATACGTTTAAAACGATTTAAATTTTCAAAATAAAATTGTTTTCATTTGAAAAAATATACTCTTCACACTCGTTCTAGGACACTAATGATCCTATCTCTAACGAGTCATTCTAATTGGATATTACTAATCCAATATCTGATGAATTCTTTCGTATGGTTCTAATGTGTCTTGTTCTCGAGCTCTGTAAACCAAAGCTCCGATACCAAATGAAACGACCCGTAACTTCCCCGTGAAGGAAAGCACGGATAGAATTGAGAACAACACACAAATGAACGCATACGGAAGAACATTTCATTGTTATTACAACAATTCCATCAGATACAAGAATATACAGAGTATAATTGAATAAATTACATTCAACAAATATCAGAGATTGCAATAAATTACATAGCAGCGGAAAAATAATATAAAACACAACTAGAAGTGATACATGGATACAGAGCTTTCCGAGCATCGTTCCAGCTGTTAATCAGGACCCTGTGAATATAAATCTGCAAAACCAAAACTACTAGCTGCCCGTGCGGAAAATAGGGGAACCCAGAGTTTAGGTTAAAACAATAAACTCCAGGTCAGTCATGTGACTGGTGTGAGAACTAAAACAGTTATAAATATTGGTTTTCAAAGTAAGGTAAATCAAGGGACCACGCCGTATAACACGGAACGGGTTTCCTCCCAAGAATACCAGTGCATAGAACAAACAGCGCAATGCTAAATAAAGAAAAATGAAGCTATTATAAGACCCAGGTCCCATCACACAATGCAAGGCACGCCGGAGGATAGGGTTTTCCCTTATAATAGCCAAACATGCTTGGTACGTCAAAACAAATCATTTGATACTATTATAAGTGTATAGTGTCAAAACAATTTTCAATCATAAATATCAATCATAGACGGCACGGGTACCATATATCATGTCGCCATACTAGTTCTACAATTAAAACCGCAATATCACGTATTGGAAATTGGATTTCCGTCATAAGCCGAGGCAAGGGGCAAGCTCCTCTCCGCGTTCGAGACACTCTAGCAATGCCTCAGGACCCCACTCTGATCCTTGGAATCGGCTGGGCCGGTCCTCTCTTACTTTTGAGGATTAGTTATTCCTGAACACACGTTTCCCGGTCCTTACAGACCTATATCCGAGGCGCCTCGCATTCCAACAACCACACAGGTGAAAAGTATATAAATGTCAGGGCTGGTAGGTCACTGACACCACCCTAGCTAGAAAGAAACGTCGTGCTCTCCCAGCGGTCCGTCTCCCGTTTTTGACTCATACCGAGGTGTGAGGCTCGCGAATTCACGTTATACACAAAGCTACGCCACACAGGCCGTGCTTTGATCATCAACCACAAGACTTTGCTTTTCAACAGAAGCCTTGATCAATTGCCACTTACGCATGCCACACAGGCAATTCATTCCATGCGACTGATGTCCATCGATATACAACCTCTGAGCTCGTATGTCTCAGAGAAGGGCGTTAAGCAAGAGAATAAATTCTCCGCCGCCAAACAGATGTATATTTAATAGAGATCAATCAACACAGAATAAAATCCAATGTCAGACACACAATCCATTTACAAGTTCGTTCTGGGTCTGAACGAAACCGGAGGCACTTTCCTCGCATATCCATCCATCTCCAAGTACGTCTGGAAGATCACCAACTGATTCCCTCATCCTGGGTGTACAACCCAATCAAGATCACCAGTAATCACCCAAACGATGTGAAGACTTCCGGTCTTCAACCACCGTCTTCATCTTCGACATCTCGTCGAATCGATTATTCAGAATGGGTATAAACCCGGCCTTTCTGAATAACCCACGTATATAATAAACGAATGTTACACAAACACAACAAACGCCTCATTCCAATTCAGAATATTCTTTTATTCACAACAACACATTCTTAGGGAAATGTTCCCATTAACTTTATCCAAGATAAATTCTTCTAAATTTATTCTTTAATCCTCCTTTGGATATCATTTCTAACTAGTCGGGATTAACGGACCACACCGAAGTAATTATTTATTTTATTTCCCAATCCCAACCTATATCCCATGGAGAAAACTGGTAATACTCCACATCTAACACCACTGTGTTATCGGTAAAATTAATTACCATTTCACGTTCAAATCTAATTAAAGATTTAACTATCGCTTTGGAGCAAAACTGGAGGTACTCCATTCTCGATCACTTTTCAGATTTGATAATTTAAATTATCAATTCACTTTTTAATCTAATTAAAGATTCATTAAAACTTCACTTAGTTTTAATCTTCTCAAAAATCAATATCTTGCCTTTAACTGGGTTAAAGCACCAATGTCATCTAAAACACGATCCACGATAAACCCAAATCACATTTGATATTAAATACAAGGCTTTGAATAGAAAATATATCGGCTTATATTCAATATCAAATTCTGGAACCAACATATATCGTATTGGAAACAACGATATAAAATATATCTTTCAAATTCCCATAACAATATCTGTATAGTCACGAAATCCAACATCGAAATATCCCGAAGATAATTTCGATTCAACCCTAGTCCAATCCACGTATTGGAAATATTGATTATTTTTAAAAATCACTTTCAAATTCAATTTATTTATTTTAAAAATAAATTGATTTTAATTCTAGTTCAAAACTAGTTAATTTCGATAAAAATCTATTTTTATCTTTTCAAATATGGAGTTTTTCATCCCAGTTCTTTCCAATTCACATATTATGATTTTACACAAATTATCAATATTTTTAATAATTTTATCAAGGCCTGTACAGTCGATTTCCAACAACGGCCATCGAACTGCACTTACAGCGACCTTTTTCGAATTTGATTTGGACATAATTCCAAATCCAACCGTTAGATTTCAAATTTCTAATATTCATTGGAAAGCTCTTTTCGATACGAACCCAACGGTTCCGGTTTTAGGAGAATCCGACGGTCGGATCTCCCGCAATGTCCGTTTGAAATAAATGGTCGAAATTCACGAACTGCCGCGGCGCGGCGCGTTCTATTCAGGCCATTATATATATATAATATATATGTTATATATATTTTGTCGATTTCCTTTTAAAACGTATTTTATAAATCGTTTTAAATTCGTTTCAAAACAATTTCAACTTTCTTTTCAATTCAAATCAAAATTGAATTCTTCTTTATAAATTCGTTTTAAAATTCATTTCTATTCAATTCAAATTTTAATTCAATTTGAATTCATTTCAATTCACTTTCAATTCAATTTGAATTCGTTTTCAATTCAATTCATTTCGAAATCGTTTTCAATTCAATTCATTTCGAAATCGTTTTCAATTCAATTCATTTCGAAATGTTCGATTTCGAAATCACTTTTCAATATTCATTTTAAATTGAATAAAATCGATATAAATGTCGTTCACGTCAAAATGGCGCAAAACTAATCAACACGGCTTTATATTTTACACCACTTCTTTATTCTATTCAACAAATGAATATTTATCCCATTCAACACATGAATCTATATTTCTTTCAACACACGACTAATCTCAACACATGAGTCCTGTCAACACCTCACTATTTTTGTTATGTAAAATATTTTATAAAACTATGGTATCTATCGTTTGATTTTAATTAGACTTCTACTAGGAAGTAGTTCTAATTTTAAATGTGATAAAGATGTAATTTATTTTATTTAAAATATTTTACTCAACACATGAATAGTTTCTACACATAATCATCGTCCACACATGACTATTTTTATATTCAACACATGAATTTTCTTTTATAATATTCATTGTTTTCCCGATTGGAATGAGGCCCAATCAATCACCATATAATGTTAATTATATGGATTCCATACAACACATGTATATAATAGCATTGAAAAATAATCAACCATCAACCAAAGTGCACCACACTGTATAGGCATCAAATATAGATATCTGACGCTTATAACAGCCTGTCGATCAATCGATCGACATATTTAATCAATCAGGATGAGTGAACTTCAAATTTCATCCCAACACCCGTGTGGGGTTTCAAACAATCAAACACAGATTTTATTTGTGCAGTTGGGCGATGTGTAAAATTTATCGACCCAATCAATATCAGTCAAATCAGTGTATATAAACAAATTGGCCGATTTGTTTATACATATTCATTTATTCATTTTCACGTTAAAAACTATATTTTTAACGATAAAATATTTTATTTCAACACATGAATTCCTATTCATTTCATTTACACAATAAAAATGATATTTTTATTTTTCTAACATATTTTAGAAAATTTCGGCGGCATAACGGCACGATACTAGAAACGGGACGAGGCCTAGCCTTATCCCCGGTCTAGTGAAGGCCCACGCCATTCACACATCAATCTTATCAATTTCATTTCACCAAACTATTCAAATCAACCCAAACAATCTAACTAACAACACAGCCAAACAAACAAGTGCATGGTCTGTGGACGATGGTGTCGGGTGCTACTAAGCACCGTCTGCATCCTAGTATATATATATATAACTAGAAAAGAAATAGAAGAGTGAGAAGTTCTCACCGAAAGCTATCCAATACCACGACTCTTCATTTATAGAAATCTTCTTCATCCTCGCCTTTTTCATCTTCGTTTGCCCGTAGTCACTATATACATAAAAATCACATTTTTATATTTGGATGTCTTTAAAATAAAAATCACATTTTTATTTGTTCGTTTTCAATTTAAAATCATATTTTTATAATCACTTCATATATTTAAAAATCGAATTTTTACTATGCTATTCAATATATAAAAATCATACTTTTACTTCGAAGTTCAATATATAAAAATCACATTTTTACTTTCACGCTATATGGATAAAAATGCTATTTCTACATTGCTACTATATAGATAAAAATTCCATTTCAAAAATATAGATTTCGCCCTTATAAAAATATAGATTTCGCCTTTATAAAAATAAAGTTTTCGCCTTTATAAAAATAAAGTTTTCGCCTTTATAAAAATAAAGTTTTCGCCTTTATAAAAATCAACACTTTATCTCAACGTATATAAAATAAAAATCAGGTTTTTATTTCGCTACATATACAAAGATGATATTTTTATATTCTCTACCCTATAAAGATTTTATTTTTAATATCGCTATCATGTAAAAATTATATTTCTAATTCTCTACATAAACGAAAATCATAATTTCTACTACTTCTACTTAATAAAGATCATATTTTTAATACTTTAAAAATATGAAAATCGTATTTTTATTACTTTAAAAATATAAAAATCATATTTTGATTATCTTCCTTATATAAAAATTATATTTTTAATCCTCTACCTAATTTAAAAATTCAATCTTTTATATTTTAATTCTTGCATATAAAAATCAAATTTTTATGTCATCTATATAAATAAAAATCCTACCCTTTCAATTTATTTAAAGATCTTATTTTGACTATCTTAAAAATCCGATCTTTCCTCTATTAAAAATCGTACCTCTTCATGACAAAAATCACATAATTTCCTAGCGTAAAAATCGCTATTTTATTTCAACAAAGAAAACATATTTTTAATCGTATTTTACACTAAGTGTTTATATAAATAAATTCATTTATTTTTATTGCCTTTCATGACTAAAATGAAATAAAAAAAAACTAAAAGAAAGGAGAGGAAGCCTCACAGTGTAGCAGGGTGTTTTGATGCAGCGCGGTCTCGACTGAATGGTGGCCTCGAAATTGGTGGCGGCTGCTCGTAAGTGGTGGGGGAGGCGGTCGGAGGTGGCTGGGCAGTGGGGTACGGCGGTATAGGGTTCGCGGTGGGTTAGTGGTTCTGGTTTGGGTGGGTTCGACGCGGTTCAGCGAGGAGGAGAAGGGTGCGATCGGAGGTGGGGTGGCCGAAGGGGGTTCTCGCCGTATTGGTGGTGGGCGGCGCCGTCGACGAACGGGAAGGGGGAGCGCGATTAGGTTTTATTAATTTTTTTTTCTTTTCTTTTTTTTTCTGTTGAAATAATTTAGAACGGGCGGGGGCCTGATATAAGGGAAGAAGAATATTTTTTTTATTTATTTAAATATTTATTTAATTATTTTATTTGCAAATAGTTGACTTTTACATACGACCTCGAAACGAGGTCCACCGCCTGTCGTCCCTAGCGTTCTACCCCCATTCCAAGCACAATGGGATATGTATCGTAAGCTGATTCAACTGTTTCGATCAGTTTCCTTTGAACTTACATTTAAATCACTATATTGAATTTTAAACATACATTTCAAATTACCGGGGTCACATACTAACTCTATAAATTCCATAAAAATATTTTCTAGCTTCGTATTGACGATACGGTCCTAACAAAACTAGTTTCGTCGAATTCTGAGACCGTTAGAAAAATGGCCAATTTCCAGTCGATTAAAATCAACTGAAATGGTCAAAACACGTTTTCCTTTGCCACGCTCACATATTGATTCGAAAAATTATGAAATTTGAAACCTAGCAATAACTTGACATCACGGACCTAACAAAAGTGGTTTCGTCGAAATCCGAGGTCATTTGCAAAATGTCCATTTTTAAGGGCCTGAATTCCATAGCGACTATTCAGAATTTTCAACTGGACATATCTTTTGATTCTCGCTACGAAATTTCAACTTGTCGGATTCGTTGGAAAGATATTATCAATTAGATCCTAATATTTTTGGTTTCACTAAAATCCGGATTGTTTTGCACCCGGTACATTCAATTGAAGTTTGAAATCGAATTATCGAACTACCGCGCCATTTTCAATTCCTTTCATAATTATATATAATTATTTATATTCTAACGACGACGTATATAAATATATACGTCGAATTCTATTCAAAATAAATTTCTCGTCGATATTATTTAAAATAATCTATTTTAAATATTAAAATTCGCTAAAATTGTCAAAATAAAAATTTTAAACTGGCCCAGATTTTCGGGTTATTACAGTATGTTTAGTTTGCAAATGAAATATGAAAAGAGAGTTATGAGAGGTAAAAGGGTTAAATCTTACACTACAAGGATTGTACAGTATAGCGTCGGGTTTTCCAACGGCCGCCAATGGCAGTTGACCAATGGCTTCCAACGGATGCCAAAAGTTGTTATTTTCTTACAGAGTACAAATATATGCCGTTGGAAACCGTTGGCGGCTGTCGGTTATAAACCGATGGAGGCCGTCGGTACCCATTATACGGGCGAGCAGAAAAATAACCTGAAGCTTCCTCCTCCTTCCCCATTTGCCTCACCCACGAAATCCATTCCAAAAACCCCAAATTTACCCCCTTTAATTCTGAAATCACCCTATTTCGCGCCTCCATCCACCTAGGATCTCTCCAAGTCGGTCAAGGCACTCTCTACTCCTCTCTAATCTCGATTCTCTCCAATTTGAAGGTATGTTTGTGTGTATTAACCCTAATTTTGTTAATTAGTGTATTTTTGTCTGTATGATGCTATTAATTAGTCGCTAATGTAGGGTTTAATCATTTAAGTTGCTAATTTAGGGTTTTTATTTATAAGTTACATAGTTGTTAATTAATCTTGTGTTCTAGTTAGTTTAATTTGTTATTGTTAGTAAGTTTGTATTTATAGATTTATTTGATTATGTTGCTAATCTAGGGTTTAATTAGTTCAAGTTGAATATGTATATATGCATATATATAGTGATGTATGCATTGAAAAAGATATCTAATTTGTTGATAACATGTGGTGGAAATAGAAATATTTAAGTTTATGTTTTATAAAAATTTAGCGAAAACAACATTTAATTTTGTATATAATGTACGACTATAAAGTTCGATTTAATATTGAAAATATACGTATATGTATAAAATTCATATACGTACAATTTAGAGTAGTTAAATAAGGCGCTAAGGCGCACAAACGCGCACGGCTTGAGCTTTGGCCTTTTTTGAGTCCTGCAACTGATCGTAAACCTGCAACTACGACTTTAAAAAAAATTAAGTTGAAATTTTCAAATCAAAGTTGAAAATAAACACTTCAATCACGAAAAAAAATCAAATCGTCATATGTTACATTCATAAAGCCTTAGAGAATTTTTTTGGCCCCGTCTGATAAGTATTATATATAATCGTTATGTGAATGTTCGTTTTATTAACAAAACAGACATTTATATTCATCATATACAATATTTGTTGGATTTGTCCTTTGTATTGGAAAAGTTACGAACACAATAACGAAATTAAATCTCGTAAAATATTTCATTTTAAACGGTTCTCAAAATTTCAAAAGTACTTCCTTTTTGTTCCCTGTACACACGCAATTGTGTACTGTTCAGAGAACTAAAGGGAAGTGCTGTCGAAATTTTGTTGAATCATTTAAATTGAAAAGATTTACGTGATTTAATTACATTATTATATTTGTAATGGGAGGTAGGATGACACACCTGTAACACCCCGCATTTTTAAATTAAAAATGTACAAATATGTACATATGCATAAATAGATAAATAATGGTGATGTATAATGAAAATTAATTAATATATGGAAGAGAAGGAAAAATTAATTCGATAACAGTGTGCGTGACAGAAAAGATAATAAAATAAGGATACTTATTTTAAATATCAGGAATTAAGTAAAACAGACATCACCATTGCGTTCGTCTCGGAATTCTGCTTGGAATAGAGTCCAAGTTTTCGAAAATCGGACTCCATATGGAAGAGTTATGGCCTTAGGAAGATTCAAGAGAAATTCAGAAATTAAATAGTAAAATAACCAAGACAGGTCGACCTACCCCAGGCAGGTCGACCTCCCCTAAAACAGGTCGACCTCCCCCCCAAATCTGGGCAGAATTCATTTTTTGCACCTGGACGCGATTTCTGACCTGATACGTTGACTAAATAGCTATATAATGACCCTTAACCCATTCTTTTTCTTCATCCAAGCCTATGGCAACTCCATGGCTCTGTTCTAACTCAAATTCTTCTTCTCCAAAAGATTTCTAGATCCACTTTCTTCCCCTTTTCTCTTCAAAACATCTATTCTTAAAATTAAAAAGTTTAGAATCAAGACAACCTCCAAATTAAAGAGAAAAAAGGATTCAGATCCGCAATTTACACTACGCAAGGAGGAGAAATTCATATTCACAACTTTAGCTGCAAAAAGAAATCAAACGTAGATCAGATCTATGGATTGGGGCATAAAATCAATCAAAGTTAAATAAAATCCATGACTTGAAGATGAAAAGCAAGGTGAGTGGAATTACAATAAACTTGTTGCATAATAGTATTATTATCGTTCTTCATTCCCCAGTTATAAATTCAATTCAAGATTCATGTTATAATAATTGTCCTTTTATTCTCCTTCCCCTTTTTATTTTTGGATCTAGGTTATCTCGAACCTAGATGAAATCTTATTATACATACGTACGATTGAAATATGGGAATATTGGGGCATAATTTATTTTATGCAATCAAGGAATATAATCTGTAATTTGGGGATTGTGGCATAACAATTATTATTGCAAATATTGGGACAATTGGAGAATTGTATATTGGGATTATTCAATGAAATAAAGTTTGAATTGAGAATTTTGGAGCATATTTCAATATTGAATCTTTGAGTATGCTTTGGAAACATGAATCTATGCTGAATAGTGCGCAACTATGAATTACGATTTATAATGTTAACCAGAAATTGTGTAAATTTAATTGGAATTATTGAATATGGAATGAGATTGGGAAGAAATAATTTATTTCAAATCTAATATTACGGGATTGAGGTTTTAAACTATAAGTTTAAATTTTGGGTTTTGGGAAAAACGAATCTAAAGGTACGAATCCTAAGTTGATAAAGGAACGGATAAAACTTAGCTTATGCGATTATGAGACCTCTTATGTGATTATAAAACCTAACTCATAACCTGAAATTGATGCGTAACGTTCTCATAAAAATTGTTAATTGGCTAAAGATGAAACATGACTAACTCGAGGTTAGAATGAGGTTGCGGTGTAATTCTGCACGGAACCGCCCGGCATATCCAGTGGCCGCAAGCAATAGGGTCTAATGTGAGAAGTTAGTCATAACGCGCTTAAACCCGAGGTTAGATTGAGTTCTGGTGTAAGACTGCCCGGAACCGCCCAACACATCCAACAACCGCAACAATTGGTCTAATGTGAGAGGTTGGTGCATTAATAATCAATTAATGTTAATGACACATGCTAGTATGGTAAGGTTAGGTTAACAACACTTAACCAATTTGACATGATGCGTGGGTGGGTTAAGTCAATATGAACTGAAAGACAACACTTAGCCAAATTTGTGGAATATACGAATAATGCATGAGCGGGAAGGTAGGGTTAAGTAAAACTTGACATATGGACAAACTTAACCAACACAGTAATGGGGAATGATAACTACCTATTATAAACCAGAGTTGCGTTAATGTAAAATTAAATAATAGGTTAACTTGTCATAGGGACAAGGGAAGATTATGACTTAAGATGTAATACAAGACTTGAAGGGCGGGACGACTTATGCTACGAAATAAGTTAATCTAAGCTGAAAATGTGGGAAAGCACCCATATGCTATCGTTTGATAAAGAACTTAAGTCATATTTGAGTTCATTGGTAAACCTTAGTTAGTGAACTAAGTAAATAATGATGATGGCAACTGGGTAATGAACCTTAGTTAGAAAACTAAGTAAAATGGCAACCGAAGTAACGAACCTAAGTTAGAGAACTAAGCAAGGAACGGTAAAGATAACTAAGTAAACCTTAGTTAAAGAGTACTAAGTAATAAACCTTAGTTAAAGAGAAACTTGGTAATTAGAATTAAAGGACAACATAAACGAGGATAACCAAGTTAATAAGACAAAGCAAGCGCGTAATTAGAAGTTTAGACTTAAGGTCTAATAATAGGCGAGGATAAGGCGCTTGGACCAGTCCATCCGATAGGGGATGAATAACCAAACTCAGTAGACCATCATGGTGCCGTAGGGCGCGAGGTGGAGCGTACGTCCATCGGATCATATAGAAGGCTCCAACGGACTGGGTTACGAAGCACGCGCTTCGAGGGGACGTGAGGATACTCTTGGTATCCCTCTGTGAAAATGCAGATGATCCGCCTGGGCTCACAGAGGTTAAGGTCTACGTAAGAAGAACCAAGAGTTTGCCTTGGTTGCGATAATAAGGCAACCTAAAGACTAAGATGGACCAGCGTGAGTCGGCGATAACCAGTGGGCCCTGTGATAGCACGTCGTCGGCTACCTACCATCTTGAGTCAGTCGAGTACGAAAAGCGGAAAGGCGGAGAACTCCAAAAGACCATATACTTGCTATCTAGCTATGGGTGAGGTTGGCCAATAGGTTTGTGGGGGCATAGAGGGCATGCGTACAGTTCTCATTCTTGATCTTCTTGTGTGCCTTTCATTAGTTGAGGGAGGGGTCAAGTGGGACCATAGCCATAGTAAAAACAGACCTTAGCATCTGCATCGGCAGACAACTTAAAGCTCTCGACCGAGTTCCGTGTTTCTTGATTTCCCCTGCCACGGGGCTCGGGTCGCACTTATAGAGGACATGTGCAACTAGATATCTAGCACATTTAATGATACGGTTAGGACGTAAAGTCTAGGAACGCATATCGCTCGAGGTAGTGTGTCCTAGACTAGAGAGCATTGTTCGATAGGTAGCATAAACCCTAGTTGGACCTAGGTAGCGTAAACCCTAGTTGAACCTAGGAAGCGTTCAATAAAGTAAACCCTAGTTGGACCTAGGTAACACTCGATGGTAAACCCTAATTGGATCTATGTAGTGTTCGATAACAGAACCTTGTAAGACCTAGGTTGGCAGTCCAAACGCTTACGCAACGCAAGAATTGTGGTTTTACGCAGACGTAGTGTGAGAATATATATATATATATATACATGAAAGCCTGTACGACGTACGACATTGGATAAGGAACTGCGTACATATGACAAGATGACACGAGTTGGATAAGGGACCGCGTATACATGAAAAGAGGACACGAGTAGGGGGTAACTACATATACAATGTATTAGGTTAATCCACTAGAGGATGGATAAGTATGGCTTAAAGGGCTAACATTGTTAACAACCTAATAACCAAGAAAATGTAACTGAACGGTATATGTAAGATTATACAGAAGTTTATTCTAAGTCCAGTCACACAAAACTTAAGTTCTGACCCCCTCCTCATTACATACTTCCAGGTTAGGTTCATGACAGAGTTGGTATAGCTTTGGACATTGGTTTAGCAGTATTGTTAATAAGTTAAGGCTATATTTGAATTTATTATACTTTATTTCCTTCCGCTGTGAGATGCTTTACGAGTTCTAACATGTTTCTTTATCTCTGTCTTTTTCTGCAGGATACGAGAGCACCCAACTCGGGTTTCGATAGATTGGATTTTTGAAAAAAATTCGGTCTGTCGGAATGCGGGTTGTTACATCTGGTATCAGAGCTTCGGTTTAGTGTTCCTAGGGAGATAATGAGTGAACGTATTTGTATTTTCTAAAATATAAATATATTATATATAAAAAACTAAATCCATAATGTAGCCCACTAGGTATGGAAAGAGTTGGGATAGCTATTTTGTACACTAAAAGAATGAACCTAGAAATTTTAAGACCCTTAGGTGGTTAGGTTAGAAAGTGTACAATATGATTTGGTATTGGAGAAAGGAAGTATCCCATAAGAATTAAAACTGAAATGTTATTATTTCAGAGTAGTGGGTTTAGAAGTGAAACCTTATAAATTAGAAAAAGGTTAAAATGTGGAAAATGGATTAGGAATACATATAGTTGAGAGAATCGGTTTGGAAAGTTCCTAGGAAAGCCTAGTTGAGTTGAAAGACCCACTTTGAGTCTAGCCCAATGATTAACTTTTGAGAACTTGAATTTGTAAGAGTTTTGGTAGAAAATTATTGTAGTATTTTCAAGTTTTGATCTTAAAAGGTAATTTTGGATGTTTGAGAATTTATTTAGTGCATGTCGGGTTTTAAAAGTAAAGTGGGGTATATTTTGTAAAACAATGATTATTTGTTTGTTTTTTTTTAAAAAAATTCTCTCATTAAAAGATGCATAATATAGAGCATATATAGCTCGCTAGTTTTCATATTATAATATATGAAAGGATTGAAAAGAAAGTGTTGCGTTTTGTAAAAGAAGTTTTAAAATCTCTATTCTGTTAACAATAAGTTTTGATTATTGATTTACAAAGAAATTTTGTTGGGTGGAAAAAATAAGTTGTAGGAATAGAATAGATGTCTGCACCTTTTAGCGAGTAGTTAAATTAACATTGTAATTAGAAACAATGTAAGCCTGATAGTCGTCATTGTCTACTCCAGTTTTGTGATTTGAAAAAAAAATGTTTTTCATTTTATTTTGTAACATGTTTTTATGGTTTGGCGAAAACAAGTTTTGGAGAAGAAAATAAAGTTTTAACACTTTTAATTTTTGAAAGAAAAATGTAATGAAAAGAAAGGAGACCAAACCATGTTTTAAAAAGAATGGAATAGGTAAGGATTAGTGCCTAGAAAAGAATGAGAGAGTTAAAGCTATGAATTAAACAATTGGAACCAACTAGAGAATGGTTGAGTTGAGTGATTCTCTGAGTGTCAATCTGATGTTGATTTTGGTCTTCGGGGTTGATATTTAGGGAGTTACTCTCTTGCTAGTTTACAGTCAGGAATTAGCTAATATTAAACTAATGGAAAATTTCCCGTAGAATGCATAAGCATTGAGAAACCTAGGTTTGTTGCTTGAGAAAAAGAAAAACGATAGGCTAGTAATTCACAACAAGGACTAGTAGTGACTACTAAGTAGTAAAGGGCAAGTAAGTGGGTAGATCCTGTTGTGTGGACTCGCAATTGTCTGAGATAACAAAGTCCTAAGATTCTTGGCCCATAGTAGTAGCGGTGTAAGATGCTGTTTGAGTTGAAAACGAAAAGGCTTATTTGAAAATAATAAACTTAAGTAATTTGATTAAGTCAAATAAGCTAAGAAAGAAACTAGCCTAACTAAAAAGAAAACAACAAATCCAGTAAGACAACAAATGTGACGGGAAAAGAAAATGAAAATCTTAAGAAAAAGATGAATAAATATGAAAATTTTCCAAGATAAGTTGAAAATTAGAAGAAATTTTCTTATGTAGTTGTGCTTGGATAGGAAAATAGGAAATCTTCATAGAATAGTCATATAAAAATCCAAGTACGATTAGAAAAGAAAAACGGAGGATGTGAATTTTTTCGTTTTATACCTTTTTGTAACATAAGGAAATCGAATTTGGAAAATTAGTTTTTTCTAAATTTCGAATTTAATGATGGGTGGTAGGGTTTTGGATGCGATAATTGGGTGAACTATGTTCTTATTCAATATGAGTATGGGAAAACTTGGATGAAAAATATTTTGATTTTTCAAGAATATTGCATACATATATAACTGCAAGTATATTTAGGATGTGAGCATCATGTTTTGAAAGAGTTTTTAAAATTTGCATACATATAGGTGGATCCAAATTAGGCATACATACACTATGATGTATCTCACTTTGCACATGTGCACAATGTTTGCAACAATTGGATGCACACTTGATCGATGGATATTGCGAGGGATTATCTATTTTACTTTTATCGAATTTCGGGGACGAAATTCTTTAAGGGTGGGAGAATGTAACACCCCGCATTTTCAAATTAAAAAGTACAAATATGTATATATGCATAGATAGATAAATAATGGTGATGTATAATGAAAATTAATTAATATATGGAAGAGAAGGAAAAATTAATTCGATAACAATGTGCGTAACAGAAAAGATAATAAAATAAGGATACTTAATTTAAATATCAGGAATTAAGTAAAACGGACATCACCATTGCGTTCGTCTTCGAATTCTGCTTCGAATAGAGTCCAAGTTTTCGAGAATCGGACTCCGTATGGAAGAGTTATGGCCTCCGGAAGATTCAAGAGAAATTCAGAAATTAAATAGTAAATAACCCAGATAGGTCGACCTAGAGGTCAACCTATACCAAGGCAGGTCGACCTGGAGGTTGACCTACCCTAGGAAGGTCGACCTCCCCTAAAACAGGTTGACCTGGGGGTCGACCTCCCCCCAAATCTAGGCAGATTTCATTTTCTGCACCTGGACGCGATTTCTGACCTGATACGTTGACTAAAGAGCTATATAATGACCCTTAAACCATTCTTTTTCTTCACCCAAGCCTATGGCGACGCCATGGCTCTGTTCTAACTCAAATTCTTCTTCTCCAAAAGATTTCTAGATTCACTTTCTTCCCCTTTTCTCTTCAAAACATCTATTCTTAAAATTAAAAAGTTTAGAATCAAGACAACCCCCAAATTAAAGAGAAAAATGGATTCAAATAAGCAATTTACACTACGCAAGGAGAAGAAATTCAAATTCACAACTTACGCTATGCAAAGAAATCAAAGTTAGATCAGATCTATGGATCGAGGGATAAAATCAGTCAAAGTTAAATCAAATCCATGAATTGAAGATGAAAAGCAAGGTGAGTGGAATTACAATAAACTTGTTGCATAATAGTATTATTATCGTTCGTCATTCCGCAGTTATAAATTCAATGCAAGATTCATGTTATAATAATTGTCCTTATATTCTCCTTCCCCTTTTTATTTTTGGATCTAGGTTATCTCGAACCTAGATGAAATCTTATTACGTACGTACGATTGAAATATGGGAATATTGGGGCATAATTTATTTTATGCAATCGAGGAATATAATCTGTAATTTGGGGATTGTGGCATAACAATTATTATTGCAAATAATGGGACAATTAGCGAATTGTATATTGGGATTATTCAATGAAATAAAGTTTGAATTGGGAATTTTGGAGCGTATTTCAATAATGAATCTTTGGGTATGTTTTGGAAACATGAATCTATGCTGAATAGTGCGCAACTATGAATTCCGATTTATAATGTTAACTTGAAATTGTGTAAATTTAATTGGAATTATTGAATATGGAATGGCATTGGGAAGAAGTGATTTATTTCAGATCTAATATTCCGGGATTAAGGTTTTAAACTATATGTTTAAATTTTGGGTTTTGGGAAAAACGAATCTAACGGTAAGAATCCTAAGTTGTTAAAGGAACGGATAAAACTTAGCATATGCGATTATGAGACCTCTTAAGTGATTATGAAACCTAACTCATAACCTGAAATTGATGCTTAACGTTCTCATAAAATTTGTTAATTGCCTAAAGATGAAACATGACTAACTCGAGGTTTGAATGAGGTTGCGGTGTAATTCTGCCCGGAACCGCCCGGCATATCCAGTGGCCGCAAACAATAGGGTCTAATGTGAGAAGTTAGTCATAACGCGCTTAAACCCGAGGTTAGATTGAGTTGTGGCGTAAGACTGCCCGGCACATCCAGCAACCGCAAGAATAGGTCTAATGTGAGAGGTTGGTGCATTAATAATCAATAATGCTAATGGCACATGCAAGTATGGTAAGGTTAGGTTAACAACACTTAACCAATTTGACATGATGCGTGGGTGGGTTAAGTCAATATGAACTGAAAGACAACACTTAGCCAAATTTGTGGAATATACGAGTAATGCATGAGGGGGAAGGTTGGGTTAAGTAAAACTTGACATATGGACAAACTTAACCAACATAGTAATGGGGAGTGATAACTACCTATTATAAACCAGAGTTGCGGTAATGTAAAATTAAATAATAGGTAAACTTGTCCTAGGGACAAGGGAAGATTATGACTTAAGATGTAATACAAGACTTGAAGGGTGAGATGACTTATACTATGAAATAAGTTAATCTAAGCTGAAAATGTGGGAAAGGACCCGCACGCTATCGTTTGATAAAGAAAACTTAAGTCATGTTTAAGTTCATTGGTAAACCATAGTTAGTGAACTAAGTAAATAATGATGATGGCAACTGGGTAATGAACCTTTGTTAGAAAACTAAGTAAAATGGCAACCGAAGTAATGAACCTTATTTAGAGAACTAAGTAAGAAACGGTAAAGATAACTAAGTAAGTAAACCTTAGTTGAAGAAGACTAAGTAATAAACCTTAGTTAAAGAGAAACTTGGTAATTAAAATTAAAGGACAACATAAACGAGGATAACCAAGTTAATAAGACAAAACAAGCGCGCAATCAGAAGTTTAGACATAAGGTCTAATAATACAAGAGGATAAGGCACTTGGACCAGTCCATACGATAGGGGATGAATAACCAAACTCGGTAGATCATCACAGTGCCGTAGGGCGCGAGGGGGATCGTATGTTCATCGGATCACATAGAAGGCTCCAACGGACTGGGTTACGAAGCACGCGACTTCGAGGGGGCGTGAGGATACTCTTGGTATCCCTCTGTGAAAATGAAGATGATCCGCCTGGGCTCACAGAGGTTAAGGTCTGCGTAAGAAGAACCAAGAGTATGCCTTGATTGCAATAATAAGGCAACCTAAAGACTAGGATGGACCAGCATGAGTCGGTGATAACCAGTGGACCTTCAGATAGCACGTCGTCGGCTACCTACCATCTTGAGTCAACCGAGCATGAAAAGCGGAAAGGCGGAGAACTCCAAAAGACCATATAATTGCTATCTAGTTATGGGTGAGGTTGGCCAATAGGTTTGTGGGGGCATAGAGGGCCTGCGTACAGTTCTCATTCTTGATATTCTTGGGTGCCTTTCATTAGTTGAGGGAGGGGTCAAGTGGGACGATAGCCACAGTAAAAACAGACCTTAGCATCTGCATCGACAAACAACATAAAGCTCTCGACCGAGTTCCGTGTTTCTTGATTTGCCCTGCCACGGGACTCGGGTCGCACATATAGAGGATATGTGCAACTAGATATCTAGCACGTTTAACGATACGGTTGGGACGTAAAGTCTAGGAACGCATATCACTCGGGTTAGTGTGTCCTAGACTAGAGGGCATTGTTCGATAGGTAGCATAAACCCTAGTTGGACATAGGTAGCGTAAACCCTGGTTGAACCTAGGAAGCGTTCGATAAAGTAAACCCTAGTTGGACCTAGGTAACACTCGATGGTAAACCCTAGTTGGATCTAGGTAGTATTCGATAACAGAACCTAGTAAGACATACGTTGGTAGACCAAACGCTTATGCAACACAGGAATTGTGGTTTTACGTAGATGTAGTGAGAATATATATATATACACACACACACCCACACACACACACATATACATATACATGAAAGCCCGTACGACGTACGACATTGGATAAGGAACTGCGTACATATGACAAGATGACACGAGTTGGATAAGGGACTGTGTATACATGAAAAGAGGACACGAGTATGGGGTAACTACATATACATTGTATTAGGTTAATCTACTAGTGGATGGATAAGTATAGCTTAAAGAGCTAACAATGTTAACAACCCAATAACCAAGAAAATGTAACTGAACGGTATATGTAGGATTATACAGAAGTTTATTCTATGTCCAGTCACACAGAACTTATGTTCTGACCCCTTCTTCATTACATAATTCCAGGTTAGGTTAATGACAGAGATGGTATAGCTTTGGATACTGGTTTAGCAGTATTGTTAATAAGGTAAGGCTATATTTGAATATATTATATGTGACGGCCCGCCCCGGACCAGCTGACGTTTCCCTCGAAATGCGTTGTGCTGACGTCCAACTAGTATGGGGCAGTCGTCAAAGAAAGGAAAAGAAAGGAATTTGAACTAACAAGGAACTTGTAGAATGTCTCACAGCGCATGGAATAAAATATAATAATAATATACTTTTACATAAAACAGGCGAGACAGTGCATAAGCTGAAAACCAAAACTAAACATCATAGCAGCGGAAATCCAAATACAGCTTATGTTCCACATCATCATTATTACAAATTTTCAAACTGTCTCTAAAGCAAAGCAAGGGAAAAGGTACACTACTAATGCCCAAAGTAGTGACCCGCAACGACACAGGGAGAATATATATATATATATATATATCATATGTGGGAGCCTTCCGCTCGTCACTGGTACAGCTACTTGTGCACCACCAGCTAACATGTCTCTAGTCTGCTCGTTTAGGAGCACCCAAAGTAATAAGAAGAGACATAAAACTCTAGGTCATACAAAAGTCTGGTATGAGCGATAAGCAGCAAAACAGAACAATAACGAGTATACTAAACCATACCTGAACCTGGACCCGCAACCAAAGAGTTAGCACTACATACTTTACAATACTCTAAGGTGCCACTAACATATGGTGTACATAATACGGGGGTGGGGGTGTGCATGTCATAATGATGGCAAACAAACCAAGCGTAGCAACCATCCTCACATCTCTCACTCAACGCGTAAAGCATACGATGTCCACCACTTCAATCACTAGACCCATCGAGGTAATAACGGAGTTCGACTTGTACAACTACTGCTACAACCAAGCTTATCCCATGGAATCATGACCAAACCTTTTCAAATGACCCCACTTCATTGGTCTATAGCCCACTAGTCGTACCTAGGCCACCGTGGCCATGAATCCGTCCACGTACCTCCCATACATAGTGATACAAAATCATAGACATCGACAACCCCTTAGCACACGTCCCGCAGCAAAGCCCAACTCATGAAGTCGACTCGTTGGTTCCCATCTTGATCCTGAGTTCTACTTCTCATTTGGAATACCTTTGCATCTCGGGTTTTGGTCTTCTCCTTCGGATCAGTCTTCATTTGGTTCATAACCCATGCCTCGTGCCCAAGCTCCTTTGTTCAGCTCGCAGTATCTCCTCTGGTTCGGATCAGATCGTGATGCTCATCTGGTACGGGTCGTGACGCGCAGCCCTGACCGTATCGGGTCGAGTTTCCTTCATCTGTTCGTGACTCGTGATGCTCCAGGCTATGTCGTGGTGTCACACTGGTCCGGGTCGGGTCATGATCCCTCCATCGGATCGTTTCGTGGTCTTCTGGTTTGTGGCCTTCAAAGTGGAGCAGCTTGTGGTGTACGGTTGAAGGGGTCTCACGATCGGGTCAGGTCGTGGAAGCGAGGGGCGATCCGATCCGATCTTTGCACATTTCCTGCACTTTGTGCAGTGACCTGTTTACGCCATTTGGTGGCGTTTTCGACCAATCTAACTTTTCTACACAATCACAAATCATTCCAAACAGTCATAGCAACATAGAGGACTAACCAAAAACACCAAAACAATAATTTGATAGGTTAAAACGAATCAAACATAGCCAAAATCGCATATTTTCCCTTAAACATGTTTAAGCAAAACTAATGATAGGATTAGTAAAACTTAACCAAATGAACCCAAATTTCTAACAGAGGCCTAAACCAATTTTTCGAAATTTATAAATATTTTTCCAGAATTTATTAATGTATAAATTCGCTAATCAACACTAATTACCCCTAATTAACCGTAATTAGTGAGAAACTTTGCAAATCACTCACCTTAGCCACAAATAAAACCTTTAGAACTGAAACTCTACTATTTGGGCGCGAATATCAATGCAACACAGCAGCTCTACCTCGATTCTTGTGCTAAGCCGCCTTGATTTGATGTTTCTAAGTTTAATCCTTGATTAGAAAGCGATTTAGAGGTGTTTTAGAGGTAAGAGGCCTTTGTTAGGGTTTCTAAGAGGTAATTGGCGGCTAGAAAACTGAAATGTAATGAAAACCTAGCTCATTTCAGCCTCCTCATAACCCTAATCCCGAAATGGGTTATGGGCCCATTCACTAATCACCTCATTTGGCCCGGTTAAGCAGTTTTTCATCTTCCAAACCTTATTTCAGCGATATCTCCCAAACGGTAATTCTGTTTTTCACATATGACCACTCTACAGAATTGTAAACCATAATCCGAAGCCAATGGAGGTGGTTTCAGGTCAAAACTCCTTTCCAATCAAAAGTTATGGCTGAAAAAAGATCAGCTAGGGGCAAAACGGTCATTTAAAAATCAGCAAAAATCATGAACATGGGAAATTACCCCAATAGTCGTCTCCCAAAGTTACATGACCATACGACTTCGTATGTGAAAGAAATAAATATTCTACGATCCTTCGGTGCATAGAATGTGGATCGTTACATTCTCCTCCCCTTAAGAAATTTCGTCCCCGAAATTCCTTAACCCAAAACATTCAAAGGATCCCGCATGCCTACCAATCATTAACAAAACAATAAAGCATACAAAACAACACAAACAAACTATCCTAGCACGCGGTTTACTAATAAGGGAGTACTATACCGATATGAAAACCTTACCAGGCAAAGAGTTCTGGATACTTCCTCCTTATGTTCTCCTCTGTTTCCCAAGTACAGTCTTCCTCATCACCACCCCACTGAACTTTGACTAATTTCACCGCCTTAATTCGAAGATGCTTCGTATCATTCCCAACAATACGCATAGGCCTGCGTTTCCCAACCACCTCAGGTTCAACCTTGATATCGTCCAACTGATCAGGTGAAATAGCCACACTAGGGTCGTGCACAAACTTCCTTAACTGGGAAACATGAAATACATTGTGAACTCCTGCCATCTTGTCTGGTAATTCAACTTTATATGCCAAATTCCCAACTTGCTCAAGAACTGGGAATGGACCAACAAATCTTGGTGTCAACTTTCCTCTCTTGCCAAATCTATCACGCTCTTTAACGGAGAAATCTTGATAAACACCAAGTCGCCAATGGAGAACTTTAAATCTCTTCTCCTCTTATTAGCATAACTCTTCTTCCTATCTTGGGCAGCCTTCATTCGTTGTTGAATGATCTTGATCTTATCTGAAGTTTCTCTTATCACATCTGGTCCAAGCACAAACTTCTCACCAGTTTCTAACCAACATGATGGTGAGTTGCACGGTCTTCCGTACAAAGCTTCAAATGGAGCCATACCAATATTGAATTGATAACTATTATTATATGCAAACTCCACTAGATGTAAATGGTCATCCCATGATCCACCAAAATCCAATACACAAGCTCGCAAAAGATCTTCTAACACTCGATTCACCCTCTTTGTCTGTTCGTCGGTTTGAGGATGATACGCGGTACTGAGATGTAATTCTGATCCTAATGCCTCTTGTAAGCTTTTCCAAAATCCACTAGTAAACAACGGATATCGGCCACTCACAACGCTTTTGGGTAACCATGAAATCTCACTACCCACTTCATATACAATTCTGCTAACTTAGCTGCTGTTCTGTTCGACTTGACAGGTATAAACCTTGCGCTTTTGGTTAATCGGTCCACAATTACCCAAACGCTATCATGGCACGGTCTGGTCCTTGGTAACCCATCAATGAAATACATTGAGACTTGTTCCCATTTCCATTCTGGGATTTCCAATAGCTGTAATAAACCACTAGGCTTCTTTTGCTCAGCTTTAACTAGCTGGCAATTCATGCACTTGGATATAAACTTCCCAACATCTCTTTTCATCCCTTCTGAGTAGTAGGTCTGCTTCATATCTCGATACATTTTGTTACCTACGGGATGTATGGTCAGTTTTGAGTGATGACATTCTCTAAGTACTTCATCTCTCAATCCATTGACATTGGGTACAACCAGTCTTCCATTCTTCCTAAGCCATCCATCTCGATCAAGCCCATACTTGTTCATCTCCTCGTCGATACCCATCTCTAACTTGGAGATGATTTCCAATAGGTTAGGATCGTCCCTCTGACTAGAACCAATCCGCTCAATCAAAGTGGGTCTGATCATCAAACTTGCTAACATTTCTGGATCCAATTCGCACTTTGGTCTGAAATCACACCCAGTGATGTACTCCAGTTGTTTCCATTCAAGAAACATAGCCCCTAAACTGGCATGTCTTCTACTCAATGCATCAGCTACCGCATTTCCCTTTCCTGGTGTATATGCGATATCGAAATCATAGGAAGCCAAGAATTCTAACCATATTTACTGTAGGAGATTTAGATCCTTTTGAGAGAAGAGATACTTCAATGATTTATGATCGGTAAACAACTCGAATCTTTCTCCCATGAGATAATGTTTCCACATCTTCAATGCAAACACAATCGCTGCTAATTCCAAATCGTGGGTAGGGTGTCTTTTCTCATGCGGTTTTAGTTGACGACTTGCATAAGCTACAACCCTACCTCCTTGCATCAATACAGCACCTAGTCTGGTACCACATGCATCCGTATATACTGTCATCTCTTCATTCCCTTTAGGAATGACTAACACTGGTGCACGCGTCAACTTTTCGTTTAGACTCTTGAATGCATTTTCACATCTTTCATCCCAGACGAAAGCTTGATTCTTCTTGGTCAACTGGGTCAATGGTGCTGCTATCTTGGAGAAGTCTTGGATAAACTTACGATAATATCCAGCTAACCCCAAGAAACTTCTTATGTTTGTTGCATTCTTGGGCGTAGACCAATCTTGTACCGTAGCCACCTTCGCAGGGTCCACGACAATACCATTCTCTGAAACAACATGGCCCAAGAATCTCACTTCCCTCCTCTAGAAGTGACACTTAGAAAACTTTGCTTTCAATTGGTGTTTTCTCAACACCTCCATCACTACTCTCAAATGTTCCTTGTGTTCTTCCCCTGTCCTCGAGTAGACCAAAATATCATCCATGAACACAAGAACAAACTTATTCAATTGATCTCTGAATACCCTATTCATAAGATCCACAAAATATGCAGGTGCATTGGTCAACCCGAATGGCATGACCAACCACACATAAAATCCAGACGGCGTCCAAAAGGCCGTTTTAGCTATACTCTCAGCTCCCACTCTAAGCTGATGAAAACCTATCGCGAGATCCAACTGGGAGAACACTCTCGCGCCACTCAACTAATCAAACAAATCAACTATCCGCGGTAGAGGATACTTATTCTTCCTCGTCACCTTATTCAACTCGCGGTAGTCTACACACAATCGAAGGGAACCATCTGCTTTGGTAGCAAACACAACTGGTGCTCCCCATTCAGAAACACTTCTTTTGATAAATCCCTTCTTCAAAAGATCGCTCACATGCGCCCCGAGCTCTCGCTGCTCCCTTGGTGCCATACAACGAAGTGGCATCACTATAGGTCTGACATATTTCACTAAATCAATACAGAACTCAATCTCTCGGTGTGGTGGAAGTCCGGTCACTTCCTCGAAGACATTTGGATACTGGCCAGCCACGAGCACATCTGACAACTCATCATGCGAGATGTCGAGGGAATTTGGAAAACTAGCCATTACCCCATCACTAGGTAGACCACCAAACACTACCCTCCGCCCATCGTCTGCCCTAACTGTCACCATAAAGTCCTCACAGTCTACCACCACCCCGTATATTTGGAGCCAATCGACTCCCAAAATAATGCCAAACCCAGTAAAGCCCAAAACAAAGCAATCACAAACAAACATGCATCCATGACTCGATAAAACCACATTACGACAAATCATGCTAAGGATAGTCGAACCACGAATCGGGTTCGTCACTACTAAAGATCTATCGGCAATCTCGGGCTCCAATCCCAACCTATTTGCCAGGTCACTAGATATGAAGGAACTGGAAGCTCCAATATCAAACAACACTATAACTGGAAGCTCCGGTATCAAACAACACTATAACTGGAACATCATAAACAGAAAGCATACCTTGAATAACAACATTCTTTCCTTTCTCCGCCGCAGTTGGGGCATTCGACGAAGAAGGAACAACATTAATAGCATATGCTTTCACAATCTTCTTTTCTTTAGGGGGTTGCGGACACTTGTCCTTGTGATGTCCCACTTGGCCACAGTTGAAGCACTTCATGTCCACTGGCTTGGCCCAACATTCTTTAGCATAGTGGCCCTTCTTACCATAGCTGAAGCACTCAACATCTTTCTTACTCTTTTTCTGGCCATCCTTAGATTGATTCTGCTTCCTCTTATTCTGAGAATTATTCTTGCCTCCACCGCTTGCTTGTGGCTTCGGTCCCTCTGCAGATGCAACAACGACTTCAGTCTTGGGCTTAGGATAAAGGCTCTCTGATCTCAAAGCTTTTCCCACAATCGATTCAAACGTCTCAGCGATGTGGTTAATAAGCCTTTCCCCCAAGTACTGATCCAAGCCTGTTATGAACTTCTCATTCTTCTTCTCGGGAGTATCAATAAGAGATAACCCATATTTCGATAAAGTATCAAACTCAGCAATATACTCTGAAGCTGCCCTTCCATTATGTTTAAGCTCCAAGAACTTCCTAAACAACTCTGATTCTGGGCAGCTAGGATAAACTTATCACTGAATCGGGTCTTAAAATGATCCCAAGTAACTTGATCCTTTGGGTTAGCTGCCTTAATAGCGTTCCACCAATTCATAGCCCGTTCTTGCAGCTGGCGGGATGCTAGCCTTCTCTTCATCGCATCCTGGATACCCAAGTCTTCGAAAATACGTTCACAGCTATCCAACCAATCTTGAACATCCGTAGCCTATTCTTTTGCGTGGAACGGCTTTCCACCAAGGCTAGTGTAATCCTTACAGAGCTTGGCGAAATCGGCCCTAGGCGCCTGAACCGCTGCACCACCACCATTAGCAGCATTAGGAACTGCTCCTTGCACATCTCTAAGCATTTCTCTCATGAAGTCAGTGAACACAGTCCCCATATTAGGAGCATTCCCATTATTGGCTTCTCTACCAGTACCCCTCGTATATCGGCTCATCGTTCAATATGTAAAGGGAAACGATTAACCATCCTCTTTGTGGTGTCAGTGCAGTGCAACTTCATCCTTAGCTATACTAATAGTATATATATATAGCTTTTAGAAACCAAAATAATCACAAATACGCGCTCTCATATACGTGTATTATCTCTCCCTGGTGTCTTTCCCTAGGTTAACTACGCAACCTAGAGCTCTGATACCAAATGTGACGGGCCGCCCCGGACAAGCTGACATTTACCTCGAAATGCGCTGTGCTGACGTCCAACTAGTAAGGGACAGTCACCAAAGAAAGGAAAAGAAAGTAATTTGAACTAACAAGGAACCTGTAGAATGTCTCACAGCGTATGGAATAAAATATAATAATAACATACTTTGACATAAAACAGGCGAGACAGTGCATAAGCTGAAAACTAAAACTAAACATCATAGCAGCGGAAATCCAAATGCAGCTTATGTTCCAAATCATCATTATTACAAATTTTCAAACTGTCTCTAAAGCAAAGCAAAGGAAAAGGTAAACTACTAACGCCCAAAGTAGTGACCCGCAACGACACAGGGAGAATATATATATCATACGTGGAAGCCTCTTGCTCGTCTCCGGTACAGCTACTCGTGCACCACCAGCTAACCTGTCTCTAGTCTGCTCGTTTAGGAGCATCCAGAGTAATAAGAAGCGACATAAAACTCTGGGTCAGACAAAAGTCTGGTATGAGCGATATGTAGCAAAACAGAACAATAACAGGTATACTAAACCATACCTGAACCTGGACCTGCAACCAAAGAGTTAGCACTACATACTATACAATACTCTAAGGTGCCACTAACATATGGTGTACAGAATACGGGGGTGTGCATGTCATAATGATGGCAAACAAATCAAGCATAGCAACCATCCTCACATCTCTCACTCGGTGTGTAAAGCATACGATGTCCACCACTTCGATCACTAGACCCATCGAGGTAATGACGGAGTTCGACTTGTACAACTACTGCTACCACCAAGCTTATCCCATGGAATCATGACCAAACCTTTTCAAATGACCCCACTTCATTGGTATATAGCCTACTAGTCGTATCTAGGCCACTGTGGCCTTGAATCCGTCCACGTACCTCCCATACATAGTAATCCAAAGTCATAGACATCGACAACCCCTTAGCACACGTCCCGCAGCAAAGCCCAACTCATGAAGTCGACTCGTTGGTTCCCATCTGGATCCTGAGTTCTACTTCTCATTTGGACCACCTTTGCATCTCGGGTTTTGGTCTTCTCCTCCGAATCAGTCTTCATTTGGTTCCTAACCCATGTCTCGCGCCCAAGCTCCTTGGTTTAGCTCACAGTATCTCCTCTGATTTGGATAGGATCATGATGCTCATCTGGTATGGGTCGTGACGCGCCTCCCTGATAGGATCGGATCGAGTTTCCTTCATCTGTTCGTGACTCGTGATGCTCTAGGCTGTGTTATGGTGTCACACTGATCCGGGTTGGGTCGTGATCCCTCCATCGGATCGGGTCATGGTCTTCTGGTTCGTGGCCTTCAAAGTGGAGCATCTCGTGGAGTACGGTCGGCTCGTGAAGGGGTCTCACGATCGGGTCGGGTCGTGGAAGGGAGGGGCGATCCGATCCGATCTCTGCACATTTCCTGCACTTTGTCCAATGACCTGTTTACGCCATTCGGTAGCGTTTTCGACCAATCTAACTTTTCTACACAATCACAAATCATTCCAAACTATCATAGCAACATAGAGGACTAACCAAATACACCAAAACAATAATTTGACAGATTAAAACGAATCAAACATAGCCAAAATCTCATATTTTCCCTTAAACATGTTTAAGAAAAACTAATGATAGGATTAGTAAAACTTAACCAAATTAACCCAAATTTCTAACAAAGGCCTAAAACAATATTTCGAAATTTATAAATATTTTTCCAGAATTTATTAATGTATAAATTCACTAATCAACACTAATTACCCCTAATTAACCGTAATTGGTGAGAAACTTTGCAAATCACTCACCTTAGCCACAAATAAAACCTTTAGAACTGATCCTCTATTGTTTATGTGCGAATACCAATGCAACACAGCAGCTCTACCTCGATTCTTGTGCTAATCCGCCTTGATTTGATGTTGCTAAGTTTAATCCTTGATTAAAAAGCGATTTAGAGGTGTTTTAGAGGTTGGAGGCCATTGTTAGGGTTTCTAAGGGGTAAATGGCGGCTAGAAAACTGAAATGAAATGAAAACCTAGCTCATTTTAGCCTCGCCATAACCCTAATCCCGAAATGGGTTATGGACTCATTCACTAATCACCTCATTTGGCCCGGTTAAGCAGTTTTTCATCTTACAAACCTTATTTCAGTCATATCTCCCAAATGGTAAGTCCGCTTTTCACATATGACCACTCTACAGAGTTGTAAACCACCATCCAAAGCCAACGGAAGTGGTTTCAGGTCAAACCTCCTTTCCAATCAAAAGTTATGGCTGAAACAAAATCAGCTAGGGGCAAAACGGTCATTTAAAAATCGGCAAAACTTATGAACATTGGAAATAACCCCAATTGTCGTCTCCCAAAGTTACATGACCATACAACTTCGTATGTGAAAGAAATAAATATTCTACGATCCTTCGGTGCGAAGAATGCGGGTCATTACATTATACTTTATTTCCTTCCGCTGTGAGATGCTTTACGAGTTCTGACATGTTTCTTTATCTCTGTCTTTTTCTACAGGATACCAGATCACCCAACTCGGGTTTCGATAGATTGGATTTTTGAAAAAAATTCGGTCTGTCGGAATCCGGGTTGTTATAATACCAGTAAATGATCAATTAACATAACATGCATTCAGTAATAAATTGTGAATATATTTCAACATAACATGCATATATCAATTATTAGGGAATTTTGAGAATTTAGTGACGGACACAAAAATTGTTAATGTATTTCAACTATTTGATGTTATAAAAGTAATAAAAATTGTAAATTTTAATATTCTTTCTAATTTTATATGTACTTAGGAAAAATAGATCACGGTTATTTTAATGATCGAAGCTGGATGTACAATCGAAGAGAAACTGATGGCACAATAAACAAACAATTTATTAACGGTGTCAGCGTGTTTATTGATTTCGTGTTACGTAATAACGGAAACGACATCGAAATCCGTTGGCCATGTAGTAGATGCAAGTTATTGAAGCATTTGATACCACAAATGGTTAGAGTTCATTTGCGTCAGTATGGTTTTGTGCCAAACTATTCAGTTTGGGATCGTCATGGAGAACCATTAGCATATACTTCTACACAAGTTAAGGAGGTAGTGAATAATGAAATTGCTATGACGAATCTCGTAGAACAAATGGTTGAAGATGCTGCATGTTTAATGTTTCCGCTTCAACAATTTAATGATAACGATGGTAATGATGACGGTGGTAATGATGAAGAAGAACCAAATATTCAAGCCAAAAAAAAAATGATTTATTAGATGCAGTGAAAAAACCCCTTTGGGAAGGCTGTGAAAGCGGAACTCAATTATCAGTAACTGCTGAATACATTGCGATGAAATCAAAATACAACCTCACAGAAGCTGGATTTACAACTGTTGTACAAGCTGCGAAGCGGCATATGCCTCCTAATAATTTGATGTGTGAAAATCATTATGAAGTTAAAAAATGATGTCGGCCTTTGGTTTACCGTACCAAAAAATAGATATCTGTCTAAAGGATTGCATGCTATTTTGGAAGGAAGATATCAACCTTAAGAATTGGAGTATGTAATCAGGAAAGATACAAACCTAGAAAAAAAAGAGGGAAAGGAAGTCCCGTATAAACATATGCATTATTTACCTATTATTCCTAGACTTCAAAGGTTATATGCATCTTCTGTAACCACGCAACATATGAGATGACACAGTGTGAGAACACATGAAGAAGGTATGTTAATACACCCGTCCGATGGAGAAGCATGGAAGCATTTTAACCAAAAATATCCCAATTTTGTATCTGAGAGTTGTAATGTTAGACTTTGTTTATGTACGGATGAGTTTTCACCATTTTCTCAATTTGGTTCTAAATATTATCCTGGCCTATAATTGTAACATCTTATAATTTACCTTCGTGGATGTGTATGAAGATGCCTTATATGTTTGTCACAATTGTCGTCCCTGGTCCTGATGATCCGACGCAAGGAATCGATGTGTATTTACAACCGTTGATTGAAGAATTAAAAAAATTGTGGTATGAAGGGGTAGAAACATATGATATTTCGCAAAAAAACTTTCGTAAGCATGCTTCTCAGTTGTGGACAATTAGCGATTTTCTTGCTTATGCAATGCTTTCAGGTTGGAGTACGGCTGGTCGTCTAGCTTGTTCGTACTGCATGCAAGAAACAAGAGCATTTTCTTTACCTATCAGAAAGAAAATTTCATGGTTTGACTGTAACAGGTGTTTCCTTCAAATTGATCATCCTTTTACAAGAGATAAGAATTTTTTTACAGTCAATAGGCATGAAACTTTGCGACCACCTAAATTATGGACAAGTGAACAAATTTTTGAACTTGTAAAAGATCTTCCCAAGATTCATGAAACCGGAGTACAGGAAGAAAATCAAGGTAAATCAATGACTCATAATTGGTGGAAACAAAGCATATTTTGGGAGTTGCCTTATTGGAAAGATCTTCTGATTCGTCATAATATTGACGTGATGCATAATTAGAAAAACGTTTTTGATAACGTAATCAATACAATTTTGAATGTCAAAGGGAAGACGAAAGATGATTTGAAATCAAGACGCGATATCGAAGTAATATGTAATGCCTTACTGGAAAGATCTTCTAATTCGTCATAATATTTACGTGATGCATAATGAGAAAAACGTTTTTGATAATGTAATCAATACAATTTTTAACGTCAAAGAGAAGACGAAAGATGATTTGAAATCAAGACGCGATATTGAAGTAATATGTAGTCGTCCGGAGCTTCATATAAAGACAAATGACACCAAAAAACCGAAAGTGTGCTATGAACTAGACAGTAATCAAGTTAAAATATTTTTAAAATCGATGGAAGGATTAAGATTGCCAGATGGTATATCTTCCAATCTTCGTAGATGCGTCGACTTTAAAAACATCAAACTTAACGGGATGAAAAGCCATGACTGTCATGTTATGATGGAAAATTTATTGCCCGTCTCTTTCAAAGAACTATTGCCCGTAAATGTTTGGACTGTTGTAACGGAGCTTAGTTTGTTCTAAAAAGAGCTTTGTTCTACTACATTAAAACTTGATCGTCTGCGTAAACTAGAGGAAGAAATCCCTATATTACTCTGCAAAATGGAAAAAATATTTCCTCCAGGTTTTTTCAATGTTATGGAGCATTTACCTATTCATCTTCCGTCAGAAGCACGCCTTCGAGGGCCTGTGCAATATGGATGGATGTATCCATTTGAAAGGTATATTAATATTTTGTTAATTTAAATGTTGGTTAAAGAAACGTGTAATAAAAATAATTTACATTAATTATAAATAGGCATTTAAATCGTCTAAAGAAAAAAGTGAGGCAGAATGCTCGAGTTGAAGGTTCTATTTGCAAATCATACATCGAAGAAGAAGCTTCATTTTTTTCTCCCATTATTTTAGTGATCATGTGAACATATCATTTGCAAGTATTGCGTGTAATGACAAAGGCATTGATCAAGATGACTGTCTAGCGACTTTATCAATTTTAAAAAAACACAGACGGCCTTCTGGTAGATGTGTGGAAGAATGGCTGAATGATAAAGATTATAATGCAGCACACACATATATTCTTCTCAATTTCATTGAAGTTGCACCGTTCATTAGGTAATGAACTTATACATCTATGTATACATGTACTAAATGTTTAATCATAAATGTAACATTTGTCCTATAATTGTAGCATTTATGAATCACAGTACCCAAACGGCGATATCAGCAAAGAATTCGCTAGTTGGTTTACTAATTATGTTTTTGATCCAACAAATTGTGTTGTGGATGAAGGATTGAAACATTTGGAAATGGGACCAAAAAGAAATGTCAAGACATATCCAATATTCTTTGTTAATGGATATAAATTTAGCACTAAAGAATATGGTGCTGAAAAATTAACTGACAATAGCGGTGTATTTGTTAAAGGTAGTGATGATCCAAACCAACATATACATGATTTTTATGGCGTGCTAAACCAGATTCTGCAATTGACATATTTCACACGACCCGCGGAAGAAGTATTTTTGTTTAAATGCAACTGGTTCAACAACGTTTCGGGTTCTGGAATAAACATGCACCCAAAATATAATCTTATTGAAGTGAGACGTACTTTCGGTTATTATAAGTACGATCCTTTTGTATTTGCCAAGCAAGCTCTTCAAGTTTATTATGCTCCTTATCCATCTATGAGAAGAGACAAAATAGATTTATGGGCTGTTTTCAAAACAAAGGCAAGGTTTACTTTTGACGGATGTAATATTCTCAACGACCAAGCTTATCAAGAAGATGTCGACGAAAATCCAGAAGTAGTAATAACCGATGATCAAACAGATTTTGGACCTCTAAACGATGAATCGAACACATTAATTGACGTATTTGAGGTTACAAATGAACCAAATATGGAGGAGGAAATGGAGTCATAATCTGAAAGTGATGAGGACGACTAACCAATAATCCTCATTTTAAAAAGGTAATTTTATGTTTATTTTTACTTAGTAGAATCAAATTCATATTCAGTAGGTATTTCTTATGTTATCTATGTACAAGTAACTCATATGTTAAGTAGACATATCTATTAACAAGTAACATATAGAATCATAGCATTTCCTACTCATGTTATCTTATACCTTGTTTTTACATAGCTCTTTCATGTTTATGCTATATATGTTATGTTGTTATCTGTAACAGGTGATGTCACATGGTGGTGATGAGGGTGGTCCGTCGGACTTATCTCGTCCTATGGTCTTGCTTAAGCCAAAAGCCAACAGAGGGTAAATACTAATTTTTTAGTATAAATTTAATTCACGTACAATAAATTTTATAAATTGTTGTTCTAATAGCCATGATTTTTTTCGTTTATCACAGCGGGTTTGAGTTGGAGCCGTCTAATGCAGTCTTGAAGATATCTAGACGCGCATATCAGACTCGCACGACTGGATGTTGGCCCACATGGACGTCGATACCCGACATTGTGAAGGAGACTATATGGCAGGAATTTTTGGTATGTGTGATATAACATTTATTATGTTAAGTAGTCATGCTCTTATTTGATAAGTTCATATATGTATTCTATTTTTTTTAAAAATGCAGGGTTCGGTGGATCTGCAGGAGACAGATTTGGTTGTCGTCAAGCGCCCCTGGAATTCTAGAGTGGCAAAAAATTACAGAGAGACAATGAACAGTTTGAAATCAAGTGGGAAAAAACCAAATTGGATGGGTGAATCAGTGTGGGATGAGTTGCTTGCTTATTGGAACAATAATGAGGATTTTTCGGTAAATTTACTGCATATTTAATTTAAATTATTCTATTCAATTAATATGTTATTTGGAATAATAAATTTTAAAAAAAAAATGTATAGGCCTCGTCTGAGAGAAATGCAGCTAAAAGGAGCAAGAATCCTCTTACGCATAGAGGTGGGCCGAAGTCGTTTCAGCACCATCGTGAGGATCTGGTATATTTAGTATTTGCATCATTTAAATTTAATAGTTGATTTAACTTTAAGTTTTAATTTACAAACACACACACACACACACACACACACACATATATATATATATATATGCATGCTTATTTCAGGAGAGAGCGCGTATGGCTCCTGTGTCATACTGGGATGTTTTTGAGCATACTCATGCACTGAGTCAGACTGACGACACAAGCTCCATTTCGTACAGTTGGGACCATGATGATAAAGTGCGTGAGAGATATGTAAGTATAGCATAATTAAGTTATAGGTATAATTTAATTAAAATAGTGTTATCTAATTTCATTTGTTTTATGTTTAATAGGAGAAATTTCAAGCACAAAAGGCGCAGTTACTAGAATCTACTGGGAGGACTGAGTTGACCAAGGATGAAGAGGACATGATATTTAATGCTGTCATGGATAAGCCCACCCGGAACAAACGATATGGTTATAGAAATCTAAAGGTAGTACTCAAATTTATAATAAAAACTCAAATTTACTCCAAATGCTACTATCAAATATCGAAATTATATACATGTTAGATCACTTAATATTGTCCCTAGGAAGTTAACTAAAGGTGTATCAATCTGCAAAAGCGCTTTGACAACTATAATGTAAATTAGATCGATTTTTTTGTAAATTAGAAAATGCAAAACTAGCTTATAGTTTTCTAATAGAAAATGCAAGTTTAAAGAAAACAAAATTCAAAGTATATTAATCCTGATTGATATATTATACATGTACTCGTAAATGATACAAGTTAGATCATCTCAGGAGGCGTATCAGAGGGCTCAGGACAAGGAAGAAATCGCACCGCTAAAATCAGAAATTGCAGACCAGCAGATGGAGTTGCTTAATCAGAAGGTAGCGGAGTTCATTGCCCAGTACGGTACGTCACCTTTATCTTTTGGTGGAGAGAGTTGATCAGGTTAGCGTTTGGACATGGTTGTGTTTGTATTTTGAGAGTTGGTGAGGCTTGCTACACGATTGTTGTATATATTGATGGTTTGGACATGTTATGATGCTTTGGTGATGGTATGGTGTGTTGGTTATGATGTTTAGACATGCTCGTGTTGTTTTGGACATAGGTTATGATGTTTTGGCTACGTATGTTATGTAAATATTGGTTAATTAATGTGTTTTGTTTTTTTTATATTTTATATTTTGTTTGGGTGTATATATGGTTGAGATTGTGAGTTATTTGCTCGAAATGGAGCAGTTTCCATGGTTGTATATGTAGTGTGTGGCTTGAAGTGGCAAATCTGAAATCTGTAAAAAAAAAAGCACCCAGATTTCCAACGGCGAGCGACGATTAGCAACGACCTACTGGTCATCTTATATCAACGGTTTTCAACGGCGATAGATGTCTATTTTGCAACGGTTCTCATCATTTTCTAACGTCCCTTTGATCAGAAAAATGCGACACATGGTCATATCTTCCAGTTGGAAGTCGTTGGAAAATGGGCGTTGTTTGCCTTGGAAGTCGTTGGAAACCATTGTTCCATATGCTAACGGGTTGACCAACGGCCTCCAACGGCATTTCCAATGGCCGCCAACGGTCCCTGGCCGTTGTAAACTACCCTTTCTCTTGTAATGTTAGAAATAACATATATTTTTTTATATATACATTTTGCCCATCTCATAATCCTTCTTTTCTATCTATCAAATTTAATCGATCTTATTAGTTTATTAATCATGACATGACTCATTTAATTTATCAAATCCCATTTTTATCATTTACTTATATTATTTTATTTAATCTACCCAATCAAATGTTCTAAATATTGTTTAAAGAAATTTGGGATGTTACATATACCTGTTAGTCGAAGAACGGAGTTGTAGACTATTATTGCTTTGTCTACTACAAAGACGAAGTGTATAGCTGTTATTGAAGTGGCTAAGGGGGCACTATATTTGAGACAATTAATGTGTGATTTGGACTTCATTTTCGATATACTAGAAGTGAATTGGGACAGTAAAAGTGCAATTCAATTAGCTGAAAGTCTCGCTTTCTTCTTTAGGGCGATGCACATAAAAGTGAAGAAATCCTTTCTCGTCTCGCAAAACGAAGAAAAACTAATTCACCTTTCGAAGGTTCACATAGAGAAGAATACAATAGACATGTTCATCAAATTTTTACCTACTGCAAAGTTCGAGCTTTGCTCGTA
Source organism: Allium sativum (assembly GCA_030737875.1). Classification (NCBI taxonomy): domain Eukaryota; kingdom Viridiplantae; phylum Streptophyta; class Magnoliopsida; order Asparagales; family Amaryllidaceae; genus Allium; species Allium sativum. The sequence goes on from CM060926.1 coordinate 617,121,916, forward strand.
CTTGATTTGCTTAACTAGAAGCAAGGAGGTAGGTTCTATTTTGTGGAATTGGGAGAGATATAATTGGTAGATGAAGACATTTGTTTTTATTTTTAAGACTGCTAGATCGTACACATAAATTATAAGATTAAACACTTTTATAGTAGGTTATGCCATTGTAGAATTTTTGTGAAAAATATATGTAGTAGGTGATGGCATTGTCAAGGCTCATCGGAAAAGTATTAATTGTACTCGGGACTGCTCAGAGTATCAAGTTGTAGATTGAATCAGATGGGTTTCTTACAAATTTATATTGTCTTGGTGGAGTGTTGAATAAAGTGGTATAATACTGATTGTTGATGTTTTTGTTTAGTCCCAAATCGTAGGATAATTTCAATTCCAAGTTCTAAACCTGTATTTGAAGGAGCCTATGTAATGAAAATTATTGTATCTTTGTCTAATCTTCCGTTTAAGTATTAATAAAAAATTCTTCCTCTTAGTGGATGTACACATTGATCGTGGAACCACTTTAAGATTTTTGGGATGCTTTCTTTTTGTTTCTTGTTAATTGTGTAATGTCATCATTGTCCTCAGTAGACCTTAGTAATATTATTTGATTTTTTTTCCATCGTTTCTATAGTTTATCCTGTTTATTTTTGCATAGTGTTGTTGTGTAACATCATGTTGGAAGGATGAACCCTAATAGCAGCGGTTGGGGTGAGGAGGCATGGAGTGTGATGGTCTCAATTTTTTTTATGAATTATTCTTCACTTAAGATTTTCTCACTCAATTTTGGAGCTGTCATAATAGGAACAAAAAAGTTTTGAACTTTGTCATTCAAACTAGATTATCCTTTTAAAATTGTAAAATCTGATTTGTTTTTTTCAAATTATTAAACAAGATAAACATGCATATTTTTCGCGTCAAGAGAATGTTTGTCCAGTGGTAAAGTTCAAATCAAAGGGCCTATATGTTTAATACCTCGACGTGGCATAATATACCAAGAGAAATAGCCATGGACTATTGCAGATTAGTCCTTGTTTTGGATATAGTTGTAACAAAATCCTATTGCAATGATTATGTAAAATCGATCACTATTTTCTAAAATAAGAAAAATTTAAACTAGAATGCATGAAATAACTTCCGTTTTCTTAGAGGTTTCTAAAAAAAATCGAATTTTTATATTCATGTGTAGTAACATATATATTGTTTTAAGTATATTTTCATGAAATAACTAGAATTTTTTTATGATTGCCCAATTTTGTCGAACTTTCGTGAAAGAAAATCAAAATAGTGCAAATCAACTTTCATTTTTTATCAAATAAAACACATATTACCTTATATTTTTCATTTTTCAACAATGGAAACTTAATCTGGGCACCCAAACCAAAGGTAATTGCAGAAGTAGCCTCGTCTTCACCTCAGAGCCTTACCATGGATATTGAACGGAAAACTATTGTCTGGAATGATGAGGAGAAAGCTTGGCATGATCTACATTCGGATTTTAGATATGATCCGCGCAAGAAGGTCTAATACTTGTTTATTGGTGAAGATGTCAGTGAGACTAGATGCTTGCACTACAATGTAATAGATGACGAATTAACTCTCATTTATGATGGATATTATGGAATTTGCAACAAGTTGATATTAGATGCTGAAGGCTGGGACAAGAAATTCCTATATGGCAAGGACTATCCTAAATATATTCCTAACCCCCCCTGCTCAATTTACCATGGTGATGCACGAGACTCTGTCTACCTCTTGCACATCCTCATCCTCCTCTACGTCAGAGGAATAGATCTCCAGCTAGCATAGTAGATGAAGCAGTATGCTTCACTCCTGTTTCACTGTATTGTGTGATGGTCACTTATACTAGTTATGTAGTAGCAAAAACACTCGGTTTCTCTCCTGTATTTTATATGTATAGTGTTCAGCCACTTCAAACCAGATGGGGATACTGTGCCTGTGCAGTATCCCTTTTCTCTTATCCACCTTCTAATACACGTGGTACGACGCCACTACAAAACCAGCAATGCTTTGCCTATATATATATTAGTCAAAGAGAAACAAAAGAGACATGACCTGTAACGATTTAAAATTTAAAACATCCTTCAAAAGTTTCAATATTCACTTTCTTCGCTTCTAAAAGATAAGTTTTACTAAAAGCCTCTGTTACTGTTGTCGGTGAAATTATGCATTTTAAACTGTGAATTTGTTGGTCGAGGTGAAATTATTTGTACTATACACTGCAAATATTTATGGATTTAACTACATAATTTTGTAAAATGAAATTTTTGTACTATATTAGCCAAGACAATAAGTTGTATACTATCTGAATTTGTACATAATATAATTTCTAAAAAAGATCAATATATGATAATCACATTGTAAATATTTGGTTTACAACTTTGTGCACACAGTTGCATTTTAAATAGTAAATATTTGCATTTTTAATTGTAAATATGTATATTTAAAAGTGCATGATTTCGCTAAAAATATCGACATGTGTTTATAAAACCTGTATTTTAAAAAATTTATTATGGTATTTATATTTAGTTCGAAGATTAAAGAAGGATCCTAATTTTCACATTTTGGATTTGATATTTTGTAAAACTTTAAAAAAGAGTTTTTTTAGTATTAAGTTGGAGAGTGGGTTCTTTTACTAGTAAGTTTGAAAGCAAGGGGAACAAAACTGAGAAATTGCAATTTCGCTAGTTGTGGCATTCCCGTAAGTCGTAAGAGCACAACCAACAATGGCTTGTTTAGTTACTAAACAAGCCACAGAGCAACCATGTATGGCTTGTTCAGTCACTCGTTGCTAGTTTGGATGTGGTTCATGTCCGGTTGAGTGAACATAGGTTGGTGGTTATAACGGCGAAGTCTTTGCCGTTATAAGTTTATAACGGCAAAGTCTTTGCCGTTATAAATTTATAATGGCTTTGCCGTTATAAACTTTTAATAATAAGAAAAACATGCAAACGTTGTTTGCTGCGGTGAAAAGAGGTAATATTGGATGAAAGTGGTGTTTGCTGTTTTGTATCTTTGGTACTATACAATATTTTTTTGGACTTTTTACGTACTTAGGCTTGTTTCAGAATTGTATTACATGATTAGCCATGTTTCAAAAATAATTACAAATATAGACCTGTTTTGTCAGGGGAGCGACATGGGCGAGTTTTCAAAACTCGCCTTTGGGCGCGTTTTCAAATCGCGCCAGTGTATTTTGGGTACTTTCAAAACTTTATATATACTCATCGTCTTCTCATAATCCGTTGTCGTTGTATGTTTCTGAAGTTTAGTTTGAATTATTATTTGTGTGTTTGTAAGAGTTGGAAGATCAACACGAAGCATTGTATGTATGTGTTTTTCTAATGAATTATTTTATGCTTTTGAAGTTTGAATTAAAGCTTTGTATTTTGCTGGTTTGTACAGTGTACATTATGACATAAATAAGAATTGACAACTCGCTGACACGGGTACAGTTTGTACAGTGTACAATATTTTGCTGGTTTGACTAGACACGGGTAAATTGGTCCATTGTGATAAAGCCATTGTGATAAAGCTCTTCCAATTCTGATGCATGGCTTGTTTTGTGTGATCAGTACGAGCAAAGGACAATTGATTATGATTCTGCTTTATTTTGAATTGGATGACATGATTAAAGCTCTGTTAAATCTGACTTGACAACGACCGCACACTGAGTTGAATAAAGTTGATTTAATGGTGACGTTGCTTAGTTGGTTTCCCTATTTCATAGCTCTTCAGCACATTATTTCTCATACACTTCAATCTTGTCTTCAAAGAACTTCAAGAAAAATAAACATAGTCAACAATGGCGCCTCCTTTTATTACTGCACTTATCTACTACGACGGTGAATTGGTCGTGGATGGGCAACAAATTGGAAGTTATGTGGGAGGATTCTGCAAACCAGGGAGAGTTCGATGGGGTTGCACACTTGGTGCTTTGAAAGACACAGTTTTCCAAGCAACCAGAATTAACCCTCTCGAATATGATATCGAGTTGTCGGTCAACTGGCCTACTGAATCGGGGTCGAGAGCCGTAACACTTTCAGATGATGAAGGTGTACAAGTACTGTTTTCCACTTTTAAGAAATCGTTTGAGTTGTTTGTTGGAAAAACAGCAAAAGAAATTGTGGAAGATGTTGTGGAAGAAATAATCACACCGCCTATAGTGAGTAGCGGTTTCGGATTTTTCACAGAAATGTTGCAAACTCATGATCCATCAATCAACTTTAGTTCTCCTTTATACACCAATCCGTATTGTCCACCAAATGAGGCTGAGCAGCAGCAACAACAACAACAACAACAACAACAACAACAACAAGAAGAACAACAGACTGATCAGTCAGAATTGTTAGATATGAGCCAAAGGTATGTGTTCCACATCAAGTTAGTTTTATAATTACTCATTGAAATGTTAGATCTAACTGAAATGCATTTATTAATAGATTGACTGTAGAAGCCGAAGAATGGGGTGCGGGACCTTCACAATAGGCCGAACATATTGACAGCATGGAGGTTGCCACGACAACAGTTGATGATACATGCTGGACCGGAGTCAGCAATGAACCGTTGAACTATGACTATGATACAAACACAGTAGATACCGAAGAAGATGGTGATGATCCTCAAATGGAAGTACCCATGGACGATGATCTCTGCACGGCGCAAATGATGGTCAGATCCGTAGTGGCTAATTTAGAGTTTTCTGGTGAAAAATTCTCGGCTTGCTGCGTACAAAATGGTTTTGCTGTTGGGATGGTATTCCGAAGCAAGGAAGAGTTTCTCCACCAACTTACGGAATGGTCTATTCTGCACGGTGTTTCATACAAGCCAATCAAGTCGAATAAAACAATATATACCGCTGTATGTAATGTTGATGGTACTTGTCCATGGCGAATACATGCTATAGTGTCGAAGAAATCACAAAACGAATTGTGGGAAATCCGAAAGTTGCCTCATGAACATAACTGTGTCAACCCTACGATTAATTCAAACCACAAGCAAGCCACTTCTGCGTTTATTGTATCCAAAATCATGGCTTTTGTGAAGGCCAACTTGGATATCTCAGCTGGGACGGTGCAAGTGCTTGTCGACGAGCACCTTTTCATCAAAATCAGTTACATGAAAGCTTGGCGAACGTTGAATAAAGCTTTAGAAAAAGTATACGGTGACTGGGCCGAATCGTATTCGTACTTGCCTCAGTATTTTGAGGAAATTAAAAGACGCAATCCAGCTTCAGTAGGACATATAGTACACGATGAGTATAGGGTATTTCATCGTGCTTTTTGGGAATTTGGTCCTTCCATTGCAGGTTTTGTACACTGTCGTCCAGTGCTCTCTATTGACGGGACTCATTTGTACGGTAAGTACAAAGGAATACTGCTTGTTGCTACCGCTATAGATGCGGACGACTGCCTTTACCCATTAGCTTATGGGGTGGTCGAGTCCGAATCATATGAAAGTTGGGCCTGATTCTTTTCTTGCATGCGTGAGTTCATTTATAGCGTACAAAATCGACACATTACATTTATATCTGATAGAATGAAAGGGATTCCAAGCGCTTTGCAGGATAAATGGCACCAACCGCACAAACATAGGTTCTGTGCAAGACATCTTAAAGCAAATTTTCAAGCTGCAGGTCATCGAGACAAGCGACTTGTAGGCTTGTTTTACGCTGCTGCATGTGCTTCAGAAGTGATTGAATACAATAAACTTAGAGAAGAGATCAAGACAACTAAGCCGGAGGCGCATGACTGGATTGAACGAAGCCTAGGAAATTGCGAAGAAAACTGGGCTCTTTGCAAAGATAATGGCGACCGCTTCCATATTATGACGACCAATGCATCTGAAAGTTTTAATGGCGTACTAAAAGGCGCCAGATCCTTGCCTATAAAGGCGTTGGTTGCAAGAACGTTCTTTCGATCAGTTGAGTATTTCTATAAGAGACGAGAAAAGAGGGCGGGTCTGAATTCGAAACTTACTCCAAAATGGGAAGCTAAAATTGAAGCTCGTGCTATTGACGCACGGCGTTGTAGGCTTGTTCGATTTGGTCGATATAAATGGCAAGTGATTAACAATTACGGCGATGAATTTGATGTTGTGATCGACGGTTCTGATGTCACATGTACATGCAGAATCCCACTTCTGCAGAAGATACCATGTGCTCATGTGATGGCAGCTTGTTCAGCCCAGGGTTTTGGTAGTAATACAGCACATCACGATTTTGCTTCTGAATGGTACTCCGTCGAAAGTTATAGAGCTACATACGACCCAGAGTTTAATCCTGTATGCGATAAGAAATACTGGGACCCGTACAACGGTCCACGAATACTGCCTCCAACTATCAAAAGACTAGCTGGACGACCCAAATCAACGAGGTTCAAAAATGTTACGAACGAGCATCAAACACCCAAAACAAACAGGTGCAGCAAATGTGGATCGCTGGGCCATAACATAAACCTGTGTACTTCAGCAGCCTAAACTGGAGATGTATGTTTGTTGATGCGATGTCAGTGTGTTGCATTTCGTGTATCTGTATTTGTTATGTTTCGAACTTATCTGTTCTTAACCGGACTATGTAGCTCTCTTGTATTTGAATATTAGAATTTGGGATTTGTTTTACATTGTTTGGTTAAGCTATATATACTAATTAAATGTCGTGGTAGTTCGATGTTTAACGTTTACATCTACATTCGAAAAAATAGGAATCGTTATACGTCGGTTTTCATTGAAACACAAAACGTTTGAATGTATAGAACTATATTTCAGTAATGAAACAGAAAATGGGAATTTCATATTATAAAATTCGAGTTATGTCCAAATCGAATTTCAAGAACGTCGCTATGGAGTTCAAAACAAAAGTGTACAGGCGAGTTTCCAAATCGCGCCTTTGGGCGAGGTTCCAAAACGCGCCTTCGTTAATACAAAACAGGTCTATTTCTGTAATTACTTTCAAAACAGGTATATTTGCATTATACAATTCTTAAACAGGTCTAACATGGTAAAAAGTCCTATTTTTTTAGTGGTTTGTGGCTGGCTGTGGCTAGTTTTGTATTGCTAGGTGCGTTGTGATTTGTTTGGATGAAAGAGAAGAAGTGAACAAAACGAATTGTTGGTTATGGTCTAATGGCGGTTTAAAATTCATCTCCATGTCCTAAACCCAAAATTAACCGTGCATAAACGAAGGGGATTGTCAAAATTATCATATAAATCAAAAGAATTAACAGCCATAGTATGCAAATTAATTAGGAAGAACGACTGTGAAGGTTGTTAAATTTATCATGCCCATTTTCCTTAATGAATATAGCACAACTTTAACTTGCGTGACACACTAATTACCAGTGCATGCACAAAAACCTGGTTTATTACATAGAAAAACTTTGTATTCTTTCTTTGTAATCTTTATGTTCCTCCAACACTGTACTGAGTTCCCCATAAATGCCAGGCCAAATCCTACCAGTTTCGTCAACCTAATCTCCTCCACTTAGAGCATTCCCAGCAGTACCCCCAATTTAGAGCGTGGATCACCTATTCCCAGCGTCGATCCCCCCCACTGTCCCAGCAGACAGTGTGGCGACGCTGGGAATTTATTTATTTTTTAAAAAAAACACACTAAATGGTTTTCTGAAAACCGTTTAGTGGCTAAACGGTTTCCAGAAAACCGTTTAACGTGCCCAGGAAAAAAAATATACAGCGAGCATCTGTTTTACAGAGTTATTACTCTGTAAACAGACACCGAACGAAATCCCCAAATCCTCTAAACCCTAGTTCAAGAATTGAGTGAAAAACATCGGATTTTTGCAATAACTTCATTATCTACCCTTCCTCGTCTCTTTAGCACCACCAATTCCATCGTTCTCCACCATAAAAACCCATCATTTTGGTCATCTTCGTTGATTTAACAAATTAGTTGAATTTGTTGAGGATGGAAGAGGAAATCATAGAAGGTTGCAGCTCTGCGAGTGGGTTTCGGAGGAGAAAAAGCTCACGAAAGAGTCGTAAAACGATCAAACGCGAAGAAGGAGGCTACGGTGCTAGGAAGGAGACAGAAATCGAGCCGGGGTTTCCATTCATGTCCATCACAAGTCTACAAGAAGGAGTTTCACATATCTTCAACAGTGGAAAAGAGCTTACGGTATATTTTTGTTTTTAAATTGCGTAAAAAAAATTATTCGATACGAAAACATTATGTAAACCGATTTATTTTTGTAAACAGAATCGAGACAAGATGAGATGTCATGTATGCGGCAACTTACAGGGTGGGTGACTATTCCACTTGATCCTCCCGCACATATGACCCGCAAGATGACATTTTCCACATATGCGGAGATGCAACAAGCGTTATACGAAGATGACTGTCAACAGTACATATATAAAGAGCCAGACATTGATTACAGCACGTATTGGCGCTCTGTGGCCAGAGATGTTGGTCCATTGTTAGACGCTTCTGTCCGTATCGGTAATATGGATTTTTTCGGCCCTTCTGCTTTGAAGACAGGAATTGAAGCTCCAATCGTCACTTCTTCAGAAGTTAATTACGCATCTCAGTTTTACCCACAGCCGCAGCATAGTGAGTGGGCCGAGGATCCGGGGTGGAACTTGCAATGGACTGGACATGATCCGTTACCGATTCCTCATTTGACGGATATACCGCCAGTTCCGTCCCATTACACCGTTGATAGTCTATGGGAATTGAGTATGGGTATGCGACAGTTAGCTCTTGACCAGTCGAAATATTATGAAGAGGGCTTGGCTAGGATCAACACAGCTGCAGACGATTTTGTAAGTTATCGATTTAATTTTTGAGAAACATGTTTGTTTTCCAAAACTGCTCATAACATACAATCCCTAGTATTATTTGTATAATGATAGTGTGTATGTTTTTAAATACTGTGCAGAACATGCAAGTTTATAGGGAACCAGTGTTGCATTTGGGAACCAATGTGGCGGGTCGAACAACAAGCATGAAAAAAAGAAAAACTCAAGTACAGGTGGAAGCGGATGAGGAAGAAGATGACGACGAGGGTGATGAGGAAGATGAGGAGGAAGGTGATGAGGAGGATGACGACGAGGGTAATGATGATGATGATGATGATGATGATGATGACGGTCAACCCAGTGATGTACGGACTAATCAGTATGGTGTTAGGTTTGGATATCCATCTGCATCATCGTCGACGCCTGGTACTTGTTCATTTAACTCCATACACACTTGTTACCCGTGCACATAAATCTATTTATTTTGTTCTAAGTTTATTAGAGTTCACATATAACCAAGTGTTTATGTACGTGCAGGCAAGAGTTTAGACAAAGGGAAGCAGAAGAGCGGGGGTTTCGTCAGCAAGGTGAAATCTATATTTACGGGAAAGGGAAAGAAGAAAGGAAGTGGGATTTAGATTCCAGGCATTGAGGACATTCAATGATGATTGATGAGTTGATTGTATGAATTTTTAGGTGCTAACGTTAATGTTATGAGATGTTAGTGTAATGGTATGTGAGTTTAATGGTACTATAATATTGTTATGAAGACGGTGTGTTAGTGTAGTGGTTTGTACTCGAAATTGGGTCGTCCTATCCTTTTACTTTAGTGCTTTCTTTACAGTTCTCTAGTGCACCAGTGTTGCATTATTACAGTCTATTGCCACTGACTTTTCATACCCTGTCCTTTCATATCGTATCACTTTACTGACTTATTAAAAAACATAACTGGGTCGTCCAGTCCTATCACTGAGGCCACTGAATTGTCATGTCACTTTAGCCATTTGCTATCACCTTAGTCAATGCCCTAGTAATGCATTGTTCCAGTCTTTGCCACGTACTGCTCATATCTTGTCCTTTCATACCCTACAGCTTTGCTGCTCCTAAAAAGCATCACTAGGTCGTCCTGTCCTATCACTGAGCCCGCTGTCTTGTCCTATCCCTTTAGTGCTTTTCCTATCAATCTTAGTGCATTGACTAGTCTAACGTTTCTCAATTATATGTACGTTAGTCCATATATTTTCCCCTATAAATATCTCTATGTTTACTACGTTTTAGTTATCTAGAACCAAATTTTTCATCAACAGAAAAACATGTCTTCATGGTCATGGCCCTCATCAATGGATTCAAACTATGGTCAAAACTTTCCTGAGCGTCCCCCTTCAACTCCAAGAACAGATATTGATTGGAATATCGAATACCAAGAGCAGCACTACGAGGACCTACGTCAAAACTACCCGGAGTTGGCACGCCTGACGATTCATCCACCAATTAATCATGTTCCTGCTATAGCTCATGGACAAGTCCAAACTGGGAATGAAGAACCCTTACGAGCGGCTACAGTCCCTCGTCCTCCAACTAATCCGGATGTAGCTCGTCCTCCGCCTGTTCAAGATGTACGTCATCAGGAGATACGACGAGTTTCAGTTAACCAGACTCCTTACGAGCAGGAGGTTAACTCCTATCCCGTTTGTTGCTACTGTGGTTACGAGACGGAGGTAGTAGTACGGGCGGACGGAGAGAATATTGGTCGTAGGATCCATTTATGCTCGCTGTGGCCTAACAGATGCAATTATTTCGAGTGGATCGACGATCCTTTCCCTCCGCGGGCTATTTCTTACACCGACGAGTTAGAACAAGAGAATAGGCGACTTCGAACCGCTTTAGAATCTCTTCAGAATGAGCGTAACAATTAATGTGTTTGCGTACTGAATTTCCTATATTTTACTGGCTAGTTTTTAGTTTTCTCTATTGTATCCTACGTTTGGCTGGTGATATTATAATGAACACCAGTTGTATTGCAAAATCTTTGTATCGTTTTTAATAGCGAGCGTATGTTACCAACTTACAACAAGCAAACTGGAGATAAAAACCAAAATAAAAACTGAGTGGAGGTAAAAATTCACAAATAAAAATTTACAACATATAGGTTACAACAAATTAAAAATTTACATATAAAAAACCTATTTAAATATAAAACAAGATGAAAACCAAATTTTATCTATAAAACAAGATAAAATTTACATATAAAAAACCACTTTAAATATAAAACAAGATAAAAACCAAATTTTCAAACTTAAACGTAGTTATAAAATTTTAAAAATAATTTTTCAAGCTTAAAAATTCAGTGAATTTAAATATAGAACAAGCATCAAATTTTAAGTGAAACAAATTTAAAAAATAATAATTAAGAACTTTAAAAAATTAAATAAAGTAAATATATGACATTTAGATAACCGAATGCTTGAAATCCAGAAAACTCAACATGTTTAACCACGTACAAACCAAGATAAAGTGCAAAAGAATTTGCACTAAAAACATGCATACAATTATTGTATAAACGGTTTTGTGAAAACCGTTTACACCTTAAACGGTTTTCAGAAAACCGTTTAACGTGTAAACGGTTTTCTCAAAACCGTTTGCATACCGCCGCTCCAAATTGGAAATGGCGAGCCTCGCCATTCCCAATTCGCCCCCACGCTCGTTTCCGCACTGCTGGACAGCGGTAAAACATATTTCGGAGCCATTTCGTGAAGTATCCCCACTGCTGGGAATGCTCTTACATCAAATTCATGGGTGTTCGTATTAATCTCACAACTTTCTTAGCTTTGCTTCTTCTTTCTTGCAGTACCATCATCTCCAATGCCTCATCTCAAGTAAACGTATAAGATAACAATAAGCTTCGAACCTACGTTATACAAGTAAGACGACCTCATCATTCCCTATTTTCCAACCCCAAACGTCTTGAAAGCTACTATTAGTCATTTTTGCCAAATACCAACGATTCCTTTGCAACTTCCCAAATGGTGTACCAATATAAGCATGCCATTGTTGGCTTCGCTGCAAAGCTCACTGATGCCGGGGTAGAAAGCATTAAGAAGAAAGGCTTCATAAACGCCTACCCAGAGTGCAGAATCTCACTTCTCACCACTCGTACCCTTCGTTCCTAGGAATAGATGGTGCAAGCGGTCTGTGGAAAAGAGATTCGACTTTGGGTGAAGGAGTTATCATCGGGATGATCGACACCGGGGTTGATCCAAATCACGCTTCCTTCAACGACGACGGAATGAAACCTCGCCCGTCCAAATGGAAGGGCATTAGCCTGTTCGACGATGACAATATGTGCAACAACAAACTAATAGGTGGCCGAGTTTTCGAGTTCTTCGAAGGGTTCGAATTCGTAGTAGACGTCATGGGTCACGGCACGCTTACAGCCAGCACGGCTGCAGGTAATTTCGTAAAAAAACGTTCCAATTTTAGGTAAGGGTAACGGCACAGCTTCGGGAATGGCGCCTCGTCCACACATAGCTTCGTACAAAGTTTGTGATGACGAAGGGGATTATATGATGCGATTGCTGGCATGGACGCTGCCATTGATGGTGTGGACATCATCAACCTTTCTCTTGGAGCCAGCCTTATCGACTTCCACGACATCATAGTTGCTGAAGCTAGTGCTTTCTCTACCACGGAGAAGTGCATTTTTGTAACTTGCACTGCAGGCAACGACGGTCCAGACAAAGTGTCAGTGATCAATGATGCGGGCATGGGTGCTCACAGTTGGTGCAAGCACGACAGACAGAAGCTTCAGGGTTACAGTCAAGCTTGGTGATGGTTAAGAACTGAAAGGTGAATCCATGTACCAGCCTAGCAATTTCACCATTGAAATGATTCCGATGATCGTTCCAGAGAGTCGTTGCATGAGGAGCGGTGAATCTAACTGCAATGTTAACTTGTTGAACGAGAAACTAGTGAAAGGAAAAATCGTGGTGTGCCATAAATCGATGAATGGTTCAAATATAGAAATTGGAGAAACAGTGAAGAGATTAGGAGGGGCTGGAATGATACTTGTGAATGATGAATCTGATGGACATACCACTTTGGCGGAAGTTCATGTCCTACCAGCTTCGCATGTAAGTTACGACGATTGGAAGAAGATTTCCAACTATGTTCGTAAAGAATATAACCCAATAGCTTCTTTCAATTTTGAAGGAACAATATACGACAACAGTTCAGCGCCTTCCGTGGCTTTGTTCTTGTCCAGAGGCCCGAGCAACGTAACTATGAATATATTGAAGCTAAATGTTATAGGTCCAGGAGTGAGCATTCTAGGTGGTTGGTCTTTTACTCAAAACGGATGATCATGCCAGATTACCTTTCAATATAATGTCGAGAACTTCTGTATCAACCCCACATTCAAGCGGAGTGGTCACGCTTGTAAAGAGCAAACATCCAGATTGGTCTCAAGCTGCTATAAAAACTGCAGTTATGACATCATCCTACATCGAATCACATACTGGGAAACGGATAACTGATGAGCAACACCATCCAGCAAGCTACTATATGATGGGGTCGGATTACTGATGAAAACGGATTATCTGACATTCCTTTGTGGTCTTGGGTACACTGAAAAACATATGGAAGCTCTTACTCATGAGAAGATAAGGTGTAGAAAATACGAGATAAGTGCTCAGTCTCAACTAAATTACCCGTCCATTTCTGTGAGTTTCCGGCAGTCGGATATGGTTACAGTCAAGAGAATTGTGACTTATGTAGGTGAGGGAGCTCAAATGTTTATGCTTCAGACTCGTATTGCAGAAGGCTTTGATGTGAGTGTGGAGCCAGGCATGCTGGAATATTCAAAAGCTGCTGAAAAGAAAAGTTTTGAAGTGATATTAAAGAGAATAGTGGGTGGGAAGGATGGTATAGGAGGAGATCTGAGTTGGATATCAAACAAATATGTAGTTAGAAGTCCAATTATTATCACAAAGTATATGTGATGATCAAAATGTTAGACCAACAATGGCTTGTTTAGTTACTAAACAAGCCACAGAGCAACCAGGTATGGCTTGTTCAATCACCTGTGGCTAGTCCGTGGCTGCTTTGGAGCATGGTGGTGGCTGGTTCACTGAACAGGGGCTGGTGGATATAACGACAAAGTCTTTGCCGTTATACGTTTATAACGACAAAGTCTTTGACGTTATAAACTTATAATAGCAAAGTGTTTGCCGTTATATTATACACCCGTTGGACAGCCCAACGGTTGAATTCCCTCCCCTATATACCAACCGACGGTTTAAATCAGCGTACATAACCTGAACGTTACACAGCTTTTGGGTTACATGCTTCTTTCGAACTTCAGTGAAAGTTTTCAACTGAAATAAAGCATAAAGATACAAGTGATACGACGCGTAATGATACAATACATAGTATGCATAACGTAAAATATTTAAATCCTAATGTAATCCATGTTGCAGGCTATAATTTGCATTACTTAGGTCGTTTACTTGATTTTGCACCTTTCTTATTTCTTCCTCTAGTTCAAAAGCATACGTAATTGCTCGATGGGGGAAACGATCGTCTATCCACTGTCCAAACTAGCATCCGTTGGTACGTACTGGACAAGTATAATATCGACGTCCAATGTCGTTTCCATGATGGACGACTAGTTGCAGTGCTTCAAAACCACAAAAGCATACAATATTTGCGGATTGCACCTCGCCTTCTTCAACCGTAGATCTAAAACGAGGAAGTACAAGGTTAGACCTACGGTCACATTGTTGAGATCGATTATCTTGCTGATGTCCTATTTCCATTTGATGTGTCCCTGCTTTAAGTTCTAATTGTCGCACCTCGTCATTGTTTCGCTCTTCCATTTCGATATACCACTCAGTTGGTTCTCTAGGTGCGGACGGATTAGGATTTGATGGTCCAGAGAGATGGTCCGTGTAATTGTAAGAAGTTGGATACGAAATTAGCATTTTCCTTAGTTGAGATATAATTTTGACTTTTTATGGATTGGGTATTACTGAAGCAATGTTATATATATATATAGGAGGAGATTTAGTTACCACCACATAAGGAAATTACTTCCCGTTTTCAAAAGACATGGACTGTGAAAACCAATTGACAACGGGTAAAGTTTACGTTGGACTGTGCACTGTATACTGAATACTGCGCACTATTTACTGTGTACTGTATACTGTATACTCTGGTTCGAAAACTCTAGAAAAAGAGTGACATGACTACACTCTAGAAAAAGAGTTTGCCGTTATAAACATATAACGGCAAACTGTTTCCCGTTATATTTTATAGTCGTTGCACCACAACGGCTAGTGCACCGGTCGCATTCCCTCCCTTATATACCAAACTACCTCCTCCTTCTTCCACACAACCACACCAACATCTCAACTTCAACTTCTAAAAAAATGTCTTCTTCTGCACCCAAGCGAACCAGAAAAAACTGCAAGCAAGAAACCCATGTCCCAACCGCACTCGTCATCATATGCCATGCAACGTCCAGTCCAACAGCAGCAATCGTTTCAGCCATCTCACGAATATGGATACTCGCCGTATTCAAATGACGATGATTCTTCCGTTTATCAAAGATCTGGAAAAGAAATTGTACTTGAAGGGAAGGTTTCCGAGTCACTACGGACGACTGGATCCAACCCTATTTGCCGTTGTGGACAAGAATCGGTCATAGTTGTTGACAAGACCGAAACAAATGTCGGTCGTCGATTTTTCAGCTACCAAGCCTACAACGACCACAAGAATTACCCTGATGAAATTGATTATTGTTACTTTAAGCAGTGGATTAACCCTCCCATGTGTGAACGCGGACGCCAGTATGCACTGGAAGCGCAAGCCGAAATAATACGCTTGAGCAAGATTGTTGCCGATAAAACTAAAGCTGATCCTTTCCCTAAGCCATGGTAGGTGTATGTGTTTGAATTTGATTCTTGTGTGCTCAGTTGTTGTAGTTTGTATGATTATGGTTTGTCATTTCTTTCTGTTGTTGTAGTTGTCATTGTTGTAGTTGTTATAATTGCTCAATTGTTGTAGTTGTTATAATTGTCAAGTCATGTAAGTTTCTAAGTTATGTAAGGCAGGATATTAAAATTCCTAGAAGTACGACTTGTCATAGCATTAAACAATACTATAAATAAGTCATGAAGAAGATGCAAGGTCCTCTTTTATAACAAAAGCCCACTTCCCGATATATCAAAGCATTAATTGGGGTGAGTTGTCAACTCATTTGTATTTTTCTGCGGTGCGATTAATGCACCTGAGGACGACCCATTTTTTTAACTCCTACGTGTATTGAAATGGTTAATACACCCGTGGGCGACCCCTTTTTTAACTCCTACTTGTAATGAATTGTTTAATGCACTCGGGGACGACCCCTATTTTTTAACTCCTACATATCCACAAACTTGACACTATGACAAAACAATTCATAATAATGCTTCATAAGCCTGCTACAGTCAACAAAATGACTTGACACTGAGCCATACTATAATATTACGTATTACAATATCACTGTGAATTTAATATCAGTCATGTGTATGTAGATTGTACCCTTTCACATGGTTGTATGACATGATTAGACCATTCATTGAGAAGAAAACAGTATGGATGCTGGGATTTCAGTTTAAGTTGTGTGAGCATTGATGTGAAATGAGTAAATAAATATGATAACATTTGTTGAATGGTCGTAAGCGTCTCCAACTTTCATAGCTGGGATTCCAGTAAACGTCTCCATTATTCACAGACTGCATTGAGTAGTCATTTCCAAAATAAATGACAACAGTATACGAAATTAATAGTAAATGCCAACATTTCTTGTGATGTGAACGGTCACTGTAGGGAATCTAACATAATATCACTCAGCCATTTCTTGTGATGTGAACGATCACTGTACGGAATCTAACATAATATCACGAGAACTCAGTACTGATTATTCTACTCAGTTGAATGGTAACTGTTGGTCATGCATTATCCTTATAAGTACTGCATATTTGATAATCTATCCCATGCCTTTTATAGAGTCAAGCAGAACCATTCCATGCTCAAGTGAGAAAATTTATTTCCTTGTTTGCTTAAAGGTAACGTTTATTATCAACAAACTTCGTACATCTAGTAACTCTAGTTATTCTACTGATGCATAGGTTACATGGACGATTCCGAAATAAGTGATGAACAAATGGGAAGGATTTTTGATGAGTACGAATTGAACTTAGTCAACGATAACGAAGTTGGATTAGTTCATGATACACAAATTGAAGTGGTGCCTAGAGCGATTCAGCATTGAGCGGTTACAGCTCCGCGTCCCTCTGCAGTAAATCAATGACCTAGTATTAGTGTTCAAACATTGAATTTTCCAACTCGAGAATTTTCTTCCAAGGATTTGCTGGCCCTTGTAAAAGCCTATATTGAGGTTGAAAAAAGAGATGAGTTGCTAATGTAAAGTGGAGGGGGTTTAACATATGAAGAAAGATAGGCAATGATCACGAGGCTATAAAACAACCATCGTTCCCGAACGATTAGGCGAACATTAGTTGAAATCCAAATGGTTAATCGTCATTTTGCAGATGCTTGTGATCGGTACACAAAGATTATCGAAACTGTTGAAGACGAGAACATATTTAAAACAAATCAAGCAACATATGATTCTCTTTACCTTTTCGAGTATGGTAAATAATTTGTTGGTTACAAAGCGTATAAACTCCGCTAAAGTTGGTTGACCCGCTATGGAACTTAGTAGGCTTATGGTATTATGATTTTATTGTTGTTTTAAAGTCTATTTAATTTGATGTTTGTACATAGAGTATGGAGTTATTTGTAAACCTTGTTATGTTGGCATGCTATTTAAGAATTTTGCATTTCTAAAGGAGAAGAGGGTAATCATGTGCAACATAAAATTCAAACGTTAATACATTCCAAACAACGCTTATAGGAACTAGAACAACAGAACACACCATCATCAAATTCAAAGTACAATAATAAAACTTCGATCCAAGAAAAACCAAATACTAACGATTTCTGAGATAGCCAGCTCTAGTTGCCTCCGCAACAATCTTGTTCAACAAAATACATCGATAGTACATAACAAGAACCAAATACAGTCTCTACACAGAAATATAACCAGAACGTCTACATAAAATAGTGGTAGTCAACAAATACATCGATATACATAATAGTGGTAGTCAACAAATACAGAATGTCTACTCAAATAATAGGAACGTACAACTGACAACTGCGAAAACATAATACATCGATAGTACATAATAGTGGTAGACAACAAATACAGAACGTCTACTCAAACAATTGGAACATACAACTGACAACTGCGAAAACGTAATACATAGAAAGTACATAATAGTGGTAGTCAGCAAATACAAAACGTCTACGCAAACAATAGGAACATACAACTGACAAATGCGAAAACATAATACATCGAGAGTACATAATAGTGGTAGTCAACAAATACAGAACGTCTACGCAAACAATAGGAACATACAACTGACAAATGCGAAAACGTAATACATCGAAAGTACATAATAGTGGTAGTCAACAAATACAGAACGTCTAGTCAAACAATAGGAACATACAATTGACAACTGCGAAAGTACATAATAGTGGTAGTAAGTCACTGGTCTGATCCATATGTACGTGGACATGTGGGGCGCCGACGACGTCTCTCATCATCATCATCATCTGGAGGATGACTCGACCCAGCACCATGCAACTGGTGGTAATACATCTACATGTCCTGAAATCTCTTGCGCTCTGCCTCAATCTGGGCCTCTAAATGCGCCTAATGTTGTCGTGCCTCCTCTACAACATGACGTAGCTCAGCATCATAGTAATCAAGGCTACGCCTATGCTCTACGTAGCCCTTATGCCTAAGCCCCATCTGCATATCATACAGATCAGCATATGGTATCTGTGTAGGATCCAGGTAATCATGATGGGCCGGAGGATGAAACACGTCAACATAACGATCTGGTCCAATAGTGGGCACTGCCATGGTCCAACCAAAATGACTAGCGGCCGCCACATGATCAGCTGCACGAAAACCCTGGCTGGGTTGGGTAATATCCTCGATAACAGGTGGATGTATGTCGTGTCGTATAGCAGATAACCCTACTAAATCAATCGAAGCTGCATGTGTAATCGTGTCTGAGGACCCGGTGAAAAATCTACGCCAGAAAGCAAGGTATGTATTTCTGGTGATAACAAAGCTCTCGGCCATCCACCAGCCTGCTGTCCTGGCAAAATCTAGCTGTTCGAACGGGTAAATCATACACCGATAAGTATGTGGGTGTGGATCATCGGGAATAACATCGAATTCAAACAACGGTCTCCAGCACCTCTCTCCAAGAAACCAATAAGCACCTAACGTCGAGGGATAAGATATGAGTGGAAATCTCCGTCCGGCAAGCATCCTAGCAATCTGTATGATATCAAGACCAAATGATGTACTCTGCTCAAATGGATGCCATATAATCTGATCTCTATACATCCTTAGGTCGATCTGGTTGTGGGCAACTGAATACACATTGCGTGAAGAATTATCCCTGGGCCCCCGATTTTCCGCAGTCCAAAATTGTAGACATGGAAAAAAGGTCGAAGGGTCTGAAGTAATGGTGAAGAAATGAAAGTTCCTAGTGTACTCAAAATACCAATACTGTAACAACTCCAAAAAACCATATAAAGAAACCTAAGAATCAGAGATGGTGTACTGTATGTCGAGACATCTGTATAGGTATGCAAGGATAGGTGTGCCCCAATCATATAAAATCGCCCCATCGAGATTTAACTGAGCTGGGACCTCAACAAATCCGACAGCCAAACTGTTGCTCGTAGAACTAAAGAAAAGGTTACCGATAAGGTATAACACAAATAATCGAGCAAGCTTCAAGTCGTCATCACCAGAGTACTGCGTGAGTATGCTATCTATGGCCGCACGGATGGCGCTCACTCTAATAGTGCCTCCGGCCTGGTATAACACATCAGAAACGTCTAAATGAGGCGGTAGATCATGAAGACGTGCATGATCACGCCATCGAACATCATCAAAAGGCAGTGCGGGATAAGCAGCTACTCCAATACTAATACCAGTAAGCATGGAGAAATCAAGCGGTGTAAGTCCTAACTCACCGCAAGGAAAGTGAAATGTGTGGGTGGATTTGTACCACCGTAGAGCAATGGCCGAACACAATTGAACATCAACATTTATAACGTGATTGATTCCTAAAATTTTAAAGCGCACAATAAGATAAACTAGGACTAATTTATTTTCCACTACTTTCATTAAAAGGTCATTAATATTACCCAGGAAAAAGTGAAATCTAAGAGCATGTAACAGTTCTACGACCCTCTCCTTACCCACCAAGTGTGCATGATAATATCTAAGTGTGTTCGCTAATGAACCACATGAACTTATAATCCGCAACTGTCAATAGTTCAATAAAAAGTTATACTATATACCCAATGTCTAATAATCAAAGAATATTATTTAAAAAATACTAAAAATACTTACAGCCAAACTCGACCGTGTGCTAACGTGTACTTCGCCTTCTGGAAGCGTGCGAAAGTTGGATAGCATAGGAAGCTTCGCGATGCTGAGGTTCGGATCCACATAACCATCGAGATCGGCCTGCCTAGTGGAAACCGATCCCACCCCCTTACGTGACCTGCCCGCTCGTCCGCCTCTACGTCTGCTGCGTCCACGACGATCGCCTTCCTCTGCGCCTACACCCAGGCCTTCCTCAGCGCCTACTTCTTCATTCTCCATGTTTTCGGCAGCTACTAGCAAATCTTCTATTCCGGGCGCGTACGTACAACTGGTTGTTCGCCACTACCATCTGCACCATTCCTGCCTACGCCACTACCGCCGGTGCCACGTTCGTCGTCGTGCATGAATTTTTTTTGCAATCTGGACATATCTTCGAACGAATATCTCGAAAACGGTAGTTAATTTGGTTAGAAGGTGACGGATTGCTGATTTAATGGAAATTTTTGGGTGAAAAATGGGGGAGGATTGGGTATTTTCGGATTGGGAAAATGGGGGAGGAAGGGGAATGAGGATGGAGTGGCGGCGGGTAGGGTTTACTGAGATGATTTATAACGGCAAAGTCTTTGCCGTTATAACTTTATAACGGCAAAGACTTTGCCGTTATAAATTTACAATGGCAAAGACTTTGCCGTTGTAATTTTATAACGGCAAAGTCTTTGCTGTTATAAACCCTCCCTTGGCTAGCCCCGTGGCTGCTTCCCCCCTTTTGGTTGCTCGGCTCGTTCCTTCAGTTGCAAAACAAGAGAGAATAAGTGCACAAAACAGATTGTTGCTTATGGTCTTATACAACAGAAAGCAGTGGAAACGTTGCAGATGAAAAAGAATCATGTAATGTGCTCGGTCAATAATACATACTGCTCTTCCTGTAATTCTTACACATGCATTAAAATCTAGTTCCGTCATTCATCATCCATTATCCATCATCCATGCGGTTTTTTGCTCGAACGACCGACATTATATCATGATCAGTTGAATTGGTAAAATGTAAAAATGGTATTGCTTTAAAATTAATGATCAGTGGTGTTAATGCAAAAAATGACACTAACACTCCAAGGTGTAATTCTACACTTTACAACGATTAAGATCTAAAAAAGTGTTAGCCATAAACACATAAAGCAGTAAAAGACACGAATTTATAGCGGTTCGGTGTAGATTTGGCCTACGTTCACTTAGAAGAAAATTCTCATTACCATCAAAGTTACAAGGCATATGATTTCTACTGCTTTACTCATTTTTTCTCTTTTTCCAATAATCTCCTCTACTTATTCTTTTTTACTTTTTATTCACTCGACTTCACCAAGGAAATGATGAGATCTCTTAGATTGTGATGGTTGTTGGAGTAGATCTTCAACAACTTGAGCACTTAGACGATCTTTAGCAAATTCATGATAGTTGAGATGTTGAATCTAAGCTTGAAGGAAGAGTAACAGAGGTCTGATTGATTTGGAGGAGTTTATAAATGTGTTGGGAAGCACTTCATGGAGAGAAAATTCGGTCCCTCAAATGTGGGAAGACACAGGGTATTTATAGGAAAATTCTGAATGGAGTGACAAAACTGTATTTACGTGTACACAGACCCCATGGATTGCATGCGATCCATGCCTTCCTTCAACGATCGAGGCTTGCACACATATTTCCGATCCATACATATACAGACCAACGATCCATAATCATAAACTTGCATTCCACGTTCTTGTGCCACATGCATGTGATGGTATGCAGCGATCCATAGTCTACGTTATAATATATTTTGTACCAGTGATCCATCCTCTTATACCTGCTACAATTCTCTAACATACGATCCTCGCACAGGCCTGATTCACGTTCCACGATTTATTTAACGATCCATACATGAGAACATCACATGTGTTCTCATACGATCCATATACTATAAATACATGGACTCCACGATCCATACCAGAAGCGCATATAACCGATCCATATTATGTTGCATCTTTCACGATCCGTTCATGTAAATATGTTGCTGCTTGCATATTAATCCACCTGTGCCTTGGTTCATAATTAAACAACCTGGTATCATTGCAAAGTAGGAGAACGAACGATCGAAGACTTAATCAGAAGCCAAGTGTGCACGTTTCATAAAAGAAGCCAATGGTCCATGCTTGGAGCTGGAGCGGTCCATCTACCTCCACCTGTACTCCATAACGTACAATCCATACAGTTATGTACGAAAATGGTTCATGCATTAGCTTATCCATGATTCAAGTATTTACACGGCTACTGTGCTTCACACATATATTGAACGATCCATCTCCACTTTGAACACAAACGTCTCATGATTTATTCCTAACGAATAACAATTGCCTCCTCGAAGTTCGTATTTTCTAAAGAAAATATGGGCTTGGAACATCAACGGTCCTGATTGTCTTTACAATGGATCACTCATATTCCATACGGTTAGATTAGGTCTTCCTTTATTTAAAATGTGCACATATATTTTGGACGGGCTTTGACTTGGCCCAATCTCATGGATCGTTCGGCCCTTTTAATCCATGTCTCTTTATATGCTTAAACTTGTTTCATTACACCACTTTATCTCCTTCAGCAGAAAAGAAAATTAATGACAGCTAGGTTTTTGTGAAGAAACTCCTCTAAGCCAAAGCTCATCTTGCCTCCTTCGATTAAGCTCGTCGTTGATACTGTCGGTCATCAAAGCCCCACCGATCATCAGAGAGCCTTGATTTCATACCCAAATCCAGCCTCATCGTTAAACGTTGTCTCGATTTCAACCGAGGTTGATTCACACTTCACCTTCTCAGATCTGCCTGTTTTCGACATCACCAAGTGTAACAACCCGTATTTTTGAATAACATGTTATAACATAAATGGAGGCAGAATTAAACTGTAAAATCTGAATCAAGGGAAACGGGCTATTCCATTGCGTTCGTCTCGGAAAAATACGCGAAATAGAGTCCGAGTTTTCAAAAATCGGAGTCCGTATGACCAAGATATGGCCTCGCGAAGTTTCACGAAAAATTCCCAAATTAAAGTATACTTAATTAAGTGAAATGGGTTGCGCAGAGAAATATATATATATTGATATATATATATATATATAATTGAAAATTAAATAAATAAATATGCAAAAATGTTCAAAACAGCGAATTGGGAGAGGGGAATAACCGAACCGGCCGATTTTTGAGGTCGACCCAAGCTCGCTGGGTCGACTAGGGGTTAATCCAGGGTGTTTGGCTGTCAACCCGTGGGCCGATTCGCTCAAATGCAGATTTTGCATTTGAATGGTTCTCATGGTCCATCTTTAATCTAAAGGCCCTAGATGGTTCCTACACTTGACTTCTTCCCCAAGACATGCTTCGATGGCTTGGATTGAATCTAGGGTTAATCCTATGGCCTAAAACACTTGCCTAATCTATAAATAAGACCCTAACCTACCCTAAATCATCATTATTCATTCATACAACTAAACTATGGCAAAATCAATCCTCTCATGGCCTCCACTCTCTTCATAAAATTCCTAAATAAATTCCTAAGTGATTTTCCATGCATACAAGTGTTTTCAAACTTGTATGAGCATCATTAGCTTGCATTCAAGTCAGGTTTATATATTTGCATCATAAAGAAAGAGTCTTGATCATTTTGGCTCAAGGGTTTTGCTTGCATTTTGGGTTTAACTGATTTCATAAGGGCTTTGTCATATTTTTGTGACTTCTTAAGCATTGTAAGCCCTATTCAACTTTCATACTTAAACTCTAAAGTTAAATGTATGATATGCAAGTTTATATGCAAGTTTATCATGTTGTGATATGCAAGTTTATCATGTTGTGATATGCAAGTTTATATGCAAGTATGCCAAGTTATGTTATGCAAGTTTGGGTTAAACATTTTGTTCATGCTATCATGTTATGCAAGCTTATTTTGGGTTTATGAACATAAAGCTTTAAGCTTTATGCCAAAGGTTGCATTTTAGCAACATGTAAGTTATCATATCTCTTATGATAACTTGCATGTGAGGCTAAATGCGAACTTATGGCCATCTCTACATGTCATTTAGCACCATGTATCACCAATATGCTAAGTTTGGTTTTATGCATGCTTTTGAGGCCTAAAAATGTAATATGCAAGTGTATGAACATATGAACATTTCATATGCCACCATGTTAAGCTTGTGGCTTCAATACCTTTATGTCATGATTATGCCAAGTTCCCTCTTTCTATCCTTTATGCGCTATTGCGATATGTAAGCGATGGGATTGCGTTTGGGGTTGGGTAAACTTAAAAGACATAAAACATAAGCTTGGGAATTTACCTATTAAGTTAGGTCTACCCATTGGGAATTTACCTATTAAGTTAGGTCTACCCAACTGCTTGAAAACTTGTAACATGTTTTGGAAACATGATGGACATGACACTTAGAAAAGATAAGTGTGGCCAACTCGAGGTTGGGTTGAGTTTGTAGCGTAAACCTACCCGGAACCGACCGGCTTAACTAGTTGCTACAAACAATAGGACCCAATGTGAGAAGTTGGTCATGTTGTACCTTGAACCCGAGGTTAGACCAAGTTGTGGTGTAAAGCTACCCGGACCCGCCCGGCTTAACTAGTAACCACAACAAGGTCTAATGTGAGAGGTTAAGGCGCATTAAATTAATTAATGCCTCGTGATTAGGGTTAAGTCATGGTCCACTTAATACTTAACCAATTTGGGCTTGGTAGATTAATCGGGGTTAAGTCGTGAACTCATCGTTACACTTAACCAAGTTAATCCAGGATTAGCAAGAGGGTTAAACCGTACTTAACCCACTAGAAAAATCCTAGCAATGGGGGCCCACTCCAGCAGTAATCCCAAGTTAGTATCATCATGACCCTAGGGACTAGGCTAGGATGGGGGCACGATTACTGGACTGGAGGTAAGTGACCAAAAGCGACGACAGAGGGTACGCCGGTGTAGTTCCGGGCGGACTCTGGTCGTGCACATAGTCCGTAGCCGGAGAAAACATGCACGGGTACCAGTAGATCGGGACTGTGCACTCATGTTCATGGTGTCCAGGGGTTGACACCCTAGGGCTTGATACACCCGAAGGGTGGACCCGGCACAGTTCGACTACAATTTTGATTGGGCCGTATTGACACCAACACGTGACGAGTTTGGCTTAGGGAGCCGATCGACTAGACCGTTTGGTTGGACCTTGTATTAGGGTCATTTCATGTTATTGGGCCAAAGCTTGGGCCAAGGGAGCAATACTTGTTTATTCAAGTCATGTTAGTTTGCTAGTACACTTGTGGTGCAAAACCTTAATCCTGATTATGCGATGACACCTTTATCTACCTTGTTAGTTAATCACCATGCTAGTATATTGTTATCCTTATGTTCATCCCTGCTGCTCATGCCAGTTAACTTTATCAGTTTACATTGATTGTAGTAGGGCTTACTCAGTCTTTTTGACTGACCTGTTTTCTTTCGCCTCTTTTCTTCCGTTCCCCCCCCCCCCCAAGTTCTCAGGGAGGGAATACTGGAGCTTAGCTTGGATTTCGGATTGCTTGCTTGTGGGATTTCAGCTCATGTACGGTTTCGACATGAAGCTAGCTATGGTTACCACTTAATTGGGGATAGCACTTATTTATTTCAGTTTTTCAGTTGATGTTGTTTTATCTAGACTTGTTTATTTGGAAAGCTATGTTGTACCAGACTTGTTTTGAAATGTTTTGAAATCTTCCGCTGTTTTATCTATGTTATTTACTCTGTTTACATATATACATATGTTCTTGTTCTGCCTTGATATATCATTATGCATGTTTACCTGATTCAAACGCCCCTCCAAAGTCAGAGTGCTTGCAAGAGCCACCCTGGTGGAGGTGGGGTGTTACATTTGGTATCAGAGCATATGGTACGAGAAGGAACAAAAAAAAAAGCTTTTAGAAAACTTTTGGAAAACTATTTTCAAAACCAAGTATAAAGTATTTTCCAAAGAAAAGTCTAGTTTATTTTAAAGGCTATTCCCCAAAAAGCCATTTGCAAAATTCCTTCGTTTTTCTCCATTCTGAATCTGTCTTTTTCTTCGTTTTCAGTATGGCCGATAACTTTGCTATTCCGGAGGGAGTACACATACCTGTTTGGTATAGGAGACTTTTGGAGGCTAGGGCGACCGAAGCCAGCCCCGCAGATGTTCCTCCTCCTCCTCCTCCGGTAGTTAATGTTCCTCCTCCTCCTCCTCCGGTGGTTAATGTTCCTCCTCCTCCTGTCGCTGAGGTTCCTCTTCCTCCTCCCCCTCAGCATCCTCAAGTGGACTTCGCAAAGACTTGCAAAGATTTCAAAGCAATGGGTGGCAAGAACTTTCAAGGCACTGAGACTTTTGTAGAGGCCAGAAATTGGTTGAAAGAGACCGAGGATTTGTTTGCTATCTTTGGGTTAGACGATCAGAGGAAGCTCTTGTTGGCGGTTTGGCTTATGAAGGATGAAGCCGCTTATTGGTGGGAAGTCACCAATGGTACTAGGCCTGTTGAGACTTGGGCCGATTTCAGGGCAAGGTTCATGCTTAAGTTTCTATCTTCTGCTGAGGAGAATCTGCAAATGGAGAGGTTCATAACTTTGAAACAAGGAGATATGTCTGTCAAAGAATATGTGAACAAGTTCAATCAGTTAGCTGGTTTTGGCTTGGATATGGTGAATACTCCTCAGAAGAAGGCTCTTCGTTTTGCTAGAGGATTGAATGAGTCGTTGCAGGGATTGGCTATGTCACATATTCCCCATGGGGCCACGTTTGAGAGTTTGGTTGATATGGAGTTACTTCAGGGAGATGTCAAGAAAGAAACCAAGATGAATGATACTCAAGCCAAGAAGACTGATTCCCAGGGAAAAGGAAATCAGGGTAATCCAAGTGGTCAGAGCAGTCAAGGCAATCAGAACAAGAACAAGAGTCAAGGCAACAAGGGGAACAACAACAAGGGCAATAACAACAAGGGAAAGAACAACAAGGGGAAGTGCCATTATTGCGGTTCAGTTGGGCATCTTATTAAGGATTGTAAGAAGAGGAAAAGGAAGAATGGTGAGTGCTTTTTCTGCGGTGAGACTGGACATTTCAGTAAGGATTGCCCGAGGAAGCAAGGGCAAGGCCAGGGTTAGACTCAGCGTGCTGGACCTTCAGGAGGGCAAGTTCATGCTCTCAATGTCGCTCCAGTTCCCGATCGAGGTAGTATTTCTGTTGAGAGCCTTGTATATATTTCTGATTTTCCAGTTCGTACCTTGTTTGATTCTGGTGCATCGGATAGCTTTATCTCATCTGATCTTGTTGATAGTTTGCACCTTAGTACTAGCTTGGTAGATGATCCCGTCTGTGTCTCAAATCCTATTGGGGGTTCCGCCCATTTGTCTATGATATGTGGGGATTTGAGGATCTCTATACTGAGTGTAGAGTTCTTGTGCAGTGCTTATGTTCTTGGTTTTAGGGGATACGGATTGATATTGGGCATGGATTGGCTGTCCAGATATGGAGCCATTCTTGATTGTGAGCATAGGGTTGTGAGGCTCGTGACTCGCCTCGGAAACACCCTAGAGATTTCTTGTGATCCGAGAGGTCCCGTCATGTTGTGCTATCTGGTATCACTCGACTCGTCAATGGAAACTCTTCAGTCTGTGAGAGTGGTTCGAGAGTATCCAGATGTTTTCGATGAAGTTAGGGGGTTGCCCCCTAAGCGAGAGATTGATTTCTGCATTTATCTGTGGATAATGCAAAGCCTGTTTCTTTGCCCGTTCGGCACATGGCTCCGCGTGAAAGGCGGGAGCTAAGTAAGCAAGTGAAAGAGTTGCTTGAGAAGAACTTCATTAGACGAAGTATATCTGAATGGGGAGCGCGTGTGGTATTTGCTACCAAGGCGGATGGTTCTCTCCGACTTTGCGTTGACTATCGAGAGTTGAATAAGCTGACTAAGAAGAACAGACACCCGTTACCGAGGATTGATGATCTCTTTGACCAGCTTGTCGGTGCTTCTGTTTTCTCTCAGCTTGATCTTGCTATGGGGTTCCATCAGCTCAGGGTAGCTGAAGATAGTATAGACAAGACTGCGTTCAGAACTCCAGATGGATTCTTCGAATGGCTTGTCATGCCGTTCGGCTTGACTAATGCACCCGCATATTTCGTGGACTTGATGAGTAGGGTGTTCAGGGAGTTCTTGAACAAGTTTGTCGTGGTCTTCGTTGATGATATTCTGATCTTCTCTAAGGATGAGGAAGAGCACGCAAGGCATCTCGTGGAGGTGATGGATACGCTTACAGCGCATCAGTTGAAGGCCAAGTTCTCCAAGTGTCACTTTTGGAGAAAGGAAGTTAGATTCCTTGGGCATATAGTATCTAAGCAAGGCTTAGCGGTGGATCCCGCTAAGGTAGTGGCAGTTCAGGATTGGAAGACTCCAAGGAATGCAACCGAAGTGAGAAGTTTTCTAGGTCTTGCGGGTTTTTACCGGAAGTTCATCAAGGACTTCGCAAAGATATCCGCTCCTCTCACTAAATTGACGAAGAAGAATTTAGTTTTTGCTTGGAGCATAGAATGCGATCTTGCTTTTCAGAAGCTCAAGAGAGCCCTCACATCAGCACCTGTTCTAGCTTTGCCCGATGGAGGGAAGTTATTTACCGTATACACCGATGCATGTGGCACGGGGTTAGGAGCTGTTCTTATGCAAGAAGGAAGAGTGATATGCTTTGGCGGTAGACAACTCAAAGTGCTTGAGAAGAATTATCCCACTCATGACTTAGAGTTGGCAGCAATAGTATATGCACTCAAGGCTTGGCGCCATTATCTTCTGGGAGAAAGATTTGAGCTTTATACCGATCACAAGTCATTGAAGTATCTCTTTTCTCAGAAGGATCTGAATCTGAGGCAACAAAGATGGATGGAATTCTTGGCGTCCTACGATTTTGAGATAGCTTATACCCCTGGCAAGGGGAATGTGGTAGCAGATGCATTGAGTAGAAGAAGGTTGACCCTAAGTCCTCTATTCGTTGAGATGAAGAATTTAGAGTATGTGGCAACCTTTGATTTCTCTTTGGCGATTGAGTCGATGACCGGTTCTTTAGCATCTCTGGAACTCAGACCTACCCTTCTTGATCAAGTTGGGGCTTCGCAGAGAGAAGACCCTCAGATAGTTGAGATTATGGATAAGCTAATTCGAGGAGAGACGTCTAGTCATCTCGCTCGATATTCTATTGATGACAAGGGTTGGCTGAGGAGAGACGGAAGGTTATGTGTTCCAATGGTAGAAGATCTAGTAAGAAGAGTTCTTGAGGAAGCGCATCACTCTAAGTTGACTATACATCCGGGCGGAGATAAGATGTATAAAGATATGAAGCGCATTTTCTTTTGGCCTGGGATGGAGAAGGATGTGGCAGAATTTGTCTCTAGATGTATCATTTGCCAGCAAGTTAAGGCCGAGTCGAAGAAGCCCGGTGGGCTATTGCATCCTCTAGACGTTCCACTATGGAAGTGGGAGAGTATTTCCATGGATTTTATCGATGGGCTACCAAGGTCAAGGAAAGGGAATACGAGCATTTGGGTTATTGTGGATAGACTTACGAAGAGTGCTCATTTCATTCCGGTGAAGAGCAAGAGGACCGCATCTTGGCTAGCGTATGTATATCTTCGTGAGATTGTGAGACTACATGGAGTCCCTTCTAGTATAGTCAGTGACCGTGACCCAATCTTTACAAGTCAATTCTGGATTAGCTTGCAAGAAGCTATGGGCACAAGGTTGAATCTAAGTACGGCTTATCACCCACAGACGGACGGTCAAACCGAAAGGGTGAATAGGGTACTCGAGGATCTGTTGAGGCTTTGTATTCTGGATTTTGGTGGTACTTGGGAAGACCATCTTCCTCTTGTTGAGTTTGCATATAATAACTGTTATCAGGCAAGCATAGGGATGGCACCATTTGAAGCTTTATATGGGAGGCCGTGCAAGTCGCCTACATGTTGGTGGGAGACTACAGATGAGCTTATACTTGGGCCTGATATGATCAGAGATACATCCGAAAAGATCGAGTTGATTCGGAGACGGATGAAAGCGGCCCAAGACCGACAGAAATCCTATGCTGATAAGCGAAGAACGGATTTGGAGTTTGATGTTGGGGATATGGTTTTCGTGAAGGTTTCTCCTTTGCGGAATGTGGTCCGATTTGGAGCTGTTGGGAAGTTGGCACCGAGGTTTGTTGGACCATTCCCTATTATAGAGAGGATCGGGCAGATGGCTTATAGAGTAAAGTTGCCCGAGAAGCTTGCTGGAGTACACGATGTTTTTCATGTCTCGCATCTCCGGATGTGTTTACATGAATCAGTAGAGGTTGTTGAGCCAAGTGTTCTAAAATATGTAGAAGTGGAGAAAGAGGCTACCTTGAGGAGAGCTCCGATTCGTATCTTGGGGACGGAGACCAAGAAGCTAAGGAATCGAGAGGTCAAATTGGTGAAGGTTCAATGGGGTGAAGCCGAAGAAGACGCAACTTGGGAAACCGAGGAGAAGATGCGTGGGCTTTATCCATTCCTTTTTGAGGGTACACTCTCAATCTCTTTTCTTTGTTAGCATATCTTTCTCTTTGCTATGCATGTTTATCTAGTTTATCGTGTTAATCTTGTCATGAGAACCTTAGGTAGAAACCCTTTGGATGAAACATGTGTTTGAAACATGTTATGCTTGATGGTTGCAAGTGTTTGCAAGTGGATACTCGTGGATGCATAATACACGTTAGGCACTAAGATCGGCTCACACACTTTCATACCGCATATTCATGAGTGTTTATGCTTATTCATGGATGAAAACTTGTTATGCTATCACGTGGATGTTGCATATGGATGAATGTTATGTGCACTCATGTAGAGATTATAAATTATGTTAGGAATTTGCATACATATGGACTCATTTCACTAACATATTTTGCATTAAGGGGGTTTACTGAATCAGTAACCTCCTGATTTTCGCATTAGATAAGTACATATACACACACCTTTGCATATGATCATACAACATCTAGAACCTTTTAAGGACAATGATTGCTCGTGGATGATGTTTTGAGTAGATGGATGATGGATGGTAGGATACGTTCTTCCTAACTTGGAGATTTCGGGGACGAAATCCTTTAAGGAGGGAAGAATGTAACAACCCGTATTTTTGAATAACATGTTATAACATAAATGGAGGCAGAATTAAACTGTAAAATCTGAATCAAGGGAAACGGGCTATGCCATTGCGTTCGTCTCGGAAAAATACGCGAAATAGAGTCCGAGTTTTCGAAAATCGGATTCCGTATGACCAAGATATGGCCTCGCGAAGTTTCACGAAAAACTCCCAAATTAAAGTATACTTAATTAAGTGAAATGGGTTGCGCAGATAAATATATATATATATATTGACATATATATATATATATATATATATATATATATATATATATATATATATATATATATAATTGAAAATTAAATAAATAAATATGCAAAAATGTTCAAAACAGCGAATTGGGAGAGGGGAATAACCGAACCGGCCGATTTTTGAGGTCGACCCGAGCCCGCTGGGTCGACTAGGGGTTAATCCAGGGTGTTTGGCTGTCAACCCGTGGGCCGATTCGCTCAAATGCAGATTTTGCATTTGAATGGTTCTCATGGTCCATTTTTAATCTAAAGGCCCTAGATGGTTCCTACACTTGACTTCTTCCCCAAGACATGCTTTGATGGCTTGGATTGAATTTAGGGTTAATCCTATGGCCTAAAACACTTGCCTAATCTATAAATAAGACCCTAACCTACCCTAAATCATCATTATTCATTCATACAACTAAACTATGGCAAAATCAATCCTCTCATGGCCTCCACTCTCTTCATAAAATTCCTAAATAAATTCCTAAGTGATTTTCCATGCATACAAGTGTTTTCAAACTTGTATGAGCATCATTAGCTTGCATTCAAGTCAAGTTTATATATTTGCATCATAAAGAAAGAGTCTTGATCATTTTGGCTCAAGCGTTTTGCTTGCATTTTGGGTTTAATTGATTTCATAAGGGCTTTGTCATATTTTTGTGACTTCTTAAGCATTGTAAGCCCTATTCTACTTTCATACTTAAACTCTAAAGTTAAATGTATGATATGCAAGTTTATATGCAAGTTTATCATGTTGTGATATGCAAGTTTATATGCAAGTTTATCATGTTGTGATATGCAAGTTTATATGCAAGTATGCCAAGTTATGTTATGCAAGTTTGGGTTGAACATTTTGTTCATGCTATCATGTTATGCAAGCTTATTTTGGGTTTATGAACATAAAGCTTTAAGCTTTATGCCAAAGGTTGCATTTTAGCAACATGTAAGTTATCATATCTCTTATGATAACTTGCATGTGAGGCTAAATGCGAACTTATGGCCATCTCTACATGTCATTTAGCACCATGTATCACCAATATGCTAAGTTTGGTTTTATGCATGCTTTTGAGGCCTAAAAATGTAATATGCAAGTGTATGAACATATGAACATTTCATATGCCACCATGTTAAGCTTGTGGCTTCAATACCTTTATGTCATGATTATGCCAAGTTCCCTCTTTCTATCCTTTATGCGCTATTGCGATATGTAAGCGATGGGATTGCGTTTGGGGTTGGGTAAACTTAAAAGACATAAAACATAAGCTTGGGAATTTACCTATTAAGTTAGGTCTACCCATTGGGAATTTACCTATTAAGTTAGGTCTACCCAACTGCTTGAAAACTTGTAACATGTTTTGGAAACATGATGGACATGACACTTAGAAAAGATAAGTGTGGCCAACTCGAGGTTGGGTTGAGTTTGTAGCGTAAACCTACCCGGAACCGACCGGCTTAACTAGTTGCTACAAACAATAGGACCCAATGTGAGAAGTTGGTCATGTTGTACCTTGAACCCGAGGTTAGACCAAGTTGTGGTGTAAAGCTACACGGACCCGCCCGGATTAACTAGTAACCACAACAAGGTCTAATGTGAGAGGTTAAGGCGCATTAAATTAATTAATGCCTCGTGATTAGGGTTAAGTCATGGTCCACTTAATACTTAACCAATTTGGGCTTGGTAGATTAATCGGGGTTAAGTCGTGAACTCATCGTTACACTTAACCAAGTTAATCCAGGATTAGCAAGAGGGTTAAACCGTACTTAACCCACTAGAAAAATCCTAGCAATGGGGGCCCACTCCAGCAGTAATCCCAAGTTAGTATCATCATGACCCTAGGGACTAGGCTAGGGTGGGGGCACGATTACTGGACTGGAGGTAAGTGACCAAAAGCGACGGCAGAGGGTACGCCGGTGTAGTTCCGGGCGGACTCTGGTCGTGCACATAGTCCGTAGCCGGAGAAAACATGCATGGGTACTAGTAGATCGGGACTGTGCACTCATGTTCATGGTGTCCAGGGGTTGACACCCTAGGGCTTGATACACCCGAAGGGTGGACCCGGCACAGTTCGACTACAATTTTGATTGGGCCGTATTGACACCAACACGTGACGAGTTTGGCTTAGGGAGCCGATCGACTAGACCGTTTGGTTGGACCTTGTATTAGGGTCATTTCATGTTATTGGGCCAAAGCTTGGGCCAAGGGAGCAATACTTGTTTATTCAAGTCATGTTAGTTTGCTAGTACACCTGTGGTGCAAAACCTTAATCCTGATTATGCGATGACACCTTTATCTACCTTGTTAGTTAATCATCATGCTAGTATATTGTTATCCTTATGTTCATCCCTGCTGCTCATGCCAGTTAACTTTATCAGTTTACATTGATTGTAGTAGGGATTACTCAGTCTTTTTGACTGACCTGTTTTCTTTCGCCTCTTTTCTTCCGTCCCCCCCCCCCCCCCCCAGGTTCTCAGGGAGGGAATACTGGAGCTTAACTTGGATTTCGGATTGCTTGCTTGTGGGATTTCAGCTCATGTACGGTTTCGACATGAAGCTAGCTATGGTTACCACTTAATTGGGGATAGCACTTATTTATTTCAGTTTTTCAGTTGATGTTGTTTTATCTAGACTTGTTTATTTGGAAAGCTATGTTGTACCAAACTTGTTTTCAAATGTTTTGAAATCTTCCGCTGTTTTATCTATGTTATTTACTCTGTTTACATATATACATATGTTCTTGTTCTGCCTTGATATATCATTATGCATGTTTACCTGATTCAAACGCCCCTCCAAAGTCAGAGTGCTTGCAAGAGCCACCCTGATGGAGGTGGGGTGTTACACCAAGTCTACAATCATCAGAAGCTTGTTGACCGTTCAACTATAGGATGCGTTTTCCTTTGATTTCGTGTCAATTCAACTTTTTAGGGTTTAGACTTAACTTGCGATTTCAGATCTGAGATGATTCTTGTTGGCTAAATCACTGGTGCTGAATCACAATTGTCATTCAAAATTGGGTCTCTATGATGTATGGTAAATCGGTTTTTGCAATTTGGCTTTGGTGATTTCAAAACTTTGATTGGGATTTTTGTAGCAGCTTTTTTCTTCGAAACTATTTAACCCATTAAAATAGCCAAGATTTTTTATTTTTAATTCTGAATCATTCATGTGTATGTTTTCATGTTGAAGTATGTCTCGGTGATCTGTATTTTGCTTAAAATCTTGAGTTTGATCTGAGAAATCCGACTGCTCTGTATGATAACTCGAATTCTTGTCTTGTAATTCATGGGTAACTGTTGTTATCGATCAGGTATTTTCTAGCCAATACTTGAAAATGTTTGTTGATCACCAAAAACTATTGCATTACCTTATGTTTTTGGAAAATTATTGAAGTCTTTAAGCTTTGATTGTTGATGCATGCCTTGTTGATGTTTTGAAAAGTCGGAGAATTGGTTGCTGATGCATGATTTTCAACGTTGATCGCGAGTTAACAATGCTTTGGTGGATAGCTCCATTCTTGGACATTTTTGTGGGTTGCTCACGATCCAGTGATGGATTGCCTTTGTTCCATGGACCATGCACGATCCATTAATGAATCGCTTGCGGCCCATGGAACATGTGTGATCCATTTGTGGATTGCTTGCAATCCATGGATCTTGTGCGATCCATCTGTGGATCTCTTGCGATCCATCTTTGGATCGCTTATATCCATGTATCATATGCGATCCATCTACAGGTCATGGACGATCCACAGAAGAATCAAGGAAGACCTATCCAATGAAGAACAAAGCCTTGGGACATTTTTATGCGAATGAAACTTTGGTGATCAATGTTGTATCGACTTCCAACAACCAAGCCTTGGACATTTCAAAGCTTCAACTTGAAACTCTGGGCACTCTGCTTTCTTTGCTAACATCTGTAATAAGACAAGCACTTGCACGATTTTTGGGCTCAATATTTTGCTGTGATATATTTATAAATAAGACTATT
Organism: Allium sativum; assembly: GCA_030737875.1. NCBI lineage: Eukaryota > Viridiplantae > Streptophyta > Magnoliopsida > Asparagales > Amaryllidaceae > Allium > Allium sativum. The sequence continues at coordinate 617,157,616 of CM060926.1, forward strand.
TATGTAGAATGGAAGCCCATAAATCGAGTCGTCGTCAAACTAAACAAACAACATCTTCCAGTCAGAGTGGATTTTCTCCTCAAACTTCAGAAGCCACGACAACTGCACACCCTAAGCCAGTGGCAAACCAACCTATTCCTTATCCTCGACCTTTATGTAGCCCACCTCCTGAGAGATGCTCCACAACCCTGATCCTACCTGTTTTTAAACTATTGTGTAGTCAGTTTGGAATCCTCGAGACCGATGCTATTTTTCCAAGGGCAAATGATAATGTTGATCAACTGCCTTCTGGGTTTGTATCCATCAATCGTCAGATGCTGTGGAATAGGGGTGTTCCTCCTTTTAAAAACTTTCTACATATGATTCTTAGGCACTTAGCGACTGCTCCCTTCCAGTTGCACCCCAATGGCTATGCTATCTTACTGGGGCTATACATATTGTTTATGAGAACAAGGCATTGTGCGCCCACTTTGAAGACATCTGTTAGTTGTGTGTTTTTAAGAAGAGGAAGGAACATCCCTCGATTATATTTGTTGAAGCCGCTCGGAACCGCAAGGTTATATGTGGCTTGCCGTAGTGAACTTCAGGGTTTGTAAGTCAATTCTATTATATTCAGTGCCCCGAGAGTTTTCAAGGAACCTGGTTGGAAGGAGGTGAATTCATATATTCAGAATTCTCTATCTAGTCCTCCTTTAAATTCCAACTGTTAAATTTTCATCTTTCTTTTTACAGAAGTCATGTCTCTTGTTAAATATTTTGAGTCACGCAGCTCTCTGCTTAAATCTTTGAAAGCTATTGACGAAAAGGATAGGACCAAGAAATTTCTTATCACGGAAGGATTCCTTCGTGAATTTACATTGCTTGCACCTTCACGATCTTTTGTGTTAAGACGATCTTCTTCTTCGTCCTCCAGATTTGAAACACCCGGTGCCCCAAGCATAAAAGAAGATACTATAGCAAAAATTTCTACCAAGGAGGTTGCTTTGAAAAAGTGCTCAGATGTTGCTCGTGGAGCTGAGCGATCCTCCAAGCCTCAATTGCCTTCTATTGAAGAAGAGGAAATCGTACACCGAAAGGGTAAAAACCCAATGGTAGCTGATGAGCAGCATGCCAAAGGTGAAATCTTTCTCGAAGATGATTTGAGTGTTGAGAAAATTAGTGAAGGTCCCACTATTCCAGATACCCACGAAGACAGTTCTACGGATATTTTTAATCCTTTGAGTGATCTTACCATTGCAAAAGACCTTCCAAGCGAGACTGTGACTTGGGAGCTTGTAATCAAAGTCACAAAAGTGGCCCCGAGATGACTTTGACTCGAACCCCTCCATTGTGGAGGACATTTTTTGATATAGGGCCCGCGTTAGCCTCACCACCGAAGAGAGTTTTGTTATTAGATGCACATTAGATCACACATCACACGCAATCTAAGCTTTTGTCGCTTTTGCATATACACTATACTTTGGCCCAATACTTTTTAATCTTAGTACTGAAATCCTGCTTTTCCTTATTTCAGGTTTAGATATGAATCGTTAATTTATGAAGAGGTTTAAGTACCAAATTGGCTCTTATAACCCAAAGCATCTCATACAGTCTCATCATTCACAGCACTCACAATACTCCCAGCAACCTCAATATTCCCAACACTCACAATATTCTCATCAGTCTCAGCAACCTCATGGCTACATAGAAACTGAAGAACAAAGGAGGTGGAGGCACGAGGCTCTGGAGCATCAAGAAAAAGAAAGCCGAGGTCGAGGATCCTATGGTGATCAATATGACGACCGATATGATGATCGTTATGATCGGAGTAGACGGGAAGATGAGGGGAGCCGAAGAAGGAAGAGATATAGGGATTGCCAGGGCAGGGATGATCCTAAGAAGTGCCCTAGATCCGATAAACTTCCCGTCCCTACTATTCAGACTACTTCTGGCTATCTACCCCTTGCCACACCGTCTTTTACTTCTCCCCCTACCGATATTTAGACAATCCAACATAGACCCAGCTATGAACTTGAACCAGCATATACCACACTTGTTGAACGATTCAAGAACTGGTGTCTGAAAGGAGTGTACTTTGATTTGGACATACATCCGTCTAATAGAAAATATATACTTAAAGATATGGATGCACTAAAAAGTGACATTAACAAGCAAAAGGATACAGTCAAAAGTCAGTTCGAGAAGCGGCTAGATGCAGTTAATGGCCGAGATGATAAACAACTATCTCTGTGGTACAAGTTAGCTAAAGAGCTTTAAAGAGTTAATATGCGTAACCCTGATCAGATCGCTACATTGGAGAATGACAAGGTTGAGTGGGCCAAGGTCCTTGAGTCTCAGGATGCTAACATTGCATCTCTTATGCAGATGAATACAGAGCTAGAGGCCGAGAATCAAAGGCTCAAAGAAGAGCTCGCTGCTGCAAAACTGAGAGAAACTGCGCTGATAACGCAAGTTAAAGATGCTCAGTCTGTTGAAACCCAACAAGTCGCGAAAAATCAAGCTTCTGCAACTTATCAACAAGACAATGCTAGCCTTCGTTAGAGGAACACTGATAAAAAATTGGCTATTTCTAAGCTGTCAACTAAAGCTGAAATTCTCGAGTAGGAAAGTGATAAAGCTTTGGCTGGTAAAGCAGCCATTGAAAAAGCGTCACTGATGCTGAGGCGGATGCCAATTCCACTTTATTAAGATTTTACGTCTTCAGTGTCATGAGCCGAGGCAGCTTGCACTATTTAGGACCTGATTTTCTAATGACTCTGGGTCAAGTCATGAATCAGTGCTTGTGCAGGTTGGGGATACTTATGACGAAGAATACCTCTTACAGAATCTTTTAAATGAGGAATCCCGCAAGGCTTTTGCCAAGGGGAAGAAAATGCTTATGAAGTAACGGGGATTACTAAATGACGAAGCTGAATCCTATGGGGAGCAAGCCCCCGATGTAGCCGCTACTGATGCCCCCACTGATTCTGTTAACGTTGAGGTCTCCAACTCTCAGACTCCAATTGTGCCTCCCACTGATCCTTTTGCTATTCATGAAGAAAAGGACACAACTGCTAATAAGCATACTATTGAAGAGCATATAGGATATGGCAAAGGCGATGATGACAACCCAGATAACTATGTAGTTGAGCACAGAAGTCTTCCAACCGCAGGGTAAAACCGAGATTAACCAAGTCATGTCAGACTTGTATTATCTTTGTACTTCACCCATGTATATTGTGTTCCATGCTCACTATTCATTTGTATTATGCATGTACTCACCACAACCTTCTCCCGCTCGAGCCAACACAACAACGATTGATGCCATTGTTGCTGATTCGACCTTGGTGTCAATCACTGCTGCCCTACTCAGTATGTGACGACCGCCGATGGCCCCCGCACTAAATAAGAGGAATAATACACTGAAAGGTGTGCATGGCAGATATGGACGATCATTAGAGTAGATAAACACAATTGGAACCTATCTTAAAACTCACAAAGCAAGAATAAACTATAATAGAACATTTACAATAGGTAATAGTAATGAAGCATTATATAGCAAACTTTTCAAACTTTCACAACATCCTGAAAGATTATCCCAACGTCATAGGAAATATCAAGTATGTACATAAGGCCCCACTACAACACTCATAGAGCAACACAAACAGCAAAAACAGAAATACTAGATCGTAGAAAAAGTAAATACGCCAGCCTCCTGCTCGCCTTCGCACAACAGGATCGTCCTCACTAATCACCTGTCACTTGCTACTTAGTCTACCCATCCACAGCTGGATGAACAACCCAAGGTAATAACTGGAAACATAAAACCTTGAGTCAGACAATAGTCTTAGTAAGAGATAAAATAGCTAACAAACTTCAACAATAAAGTATAGGAGGATGGATAGATAAACATACTAATCTACCCACAACACCAGAGAAGAACTCAAGCCTATCTTCCCCACATCAGATAGTGATAGCCTTAAACATAAACAATTCAACCATTCATCTATGGAAACCAGAACACCCATTCAATCATGGTAGAGAACTCATAATATACAGATTATATGTATCTCATGCAAACCATCCTAATCGAATTCAACATCCCTTAAGCACAAGCCTTAGAGGCCTAAACCAATATCAGACAAGCACCAAAGGAAGATCCCCTTTGATGTTGGACGACCTACATGAGATGGTACAAACAGAACAACCAATCATCCATGACTGACTCTCGCTATCACTGCGAATCCTGCTTTGGAACCATTGCTAATCGTATGATGGCCAACCTTGCCATATGTCAAGGGTTAATGGTAACTCCTGTTTTGCTAAAACTCCATACGCCTTCAACGATACGTTTGTATGTCCAACCTTGTTAACTAGGCCTTTCAATGATACCCAAGGTACTCGATCGACAACTAGTCTTTTAGACGTCTCTAGTGTACCCCAGCTTCGAGCCTGCTAGAACTTACGACAACGGTAATCTCTTGGCCTTCGCATATCTAGTCATCCAACCCAATGACTCTTCATAGCTTAAGCAACCTTCTCGAGCAATCAATTATCCAACCTTTGAGTAAACACCTCATTCTTTTTTCCACACCGATCAACGAACACTTTTCAACACTTAGAACCTTCCTCCTTGAATTCACTTCGAAGTTACAACACCATTATGCTGCGGCATGGGTTCGGGCACTTCTGCTTGAATTTTTTTTAAAAGCACTTTTTGTTCAAATTTGGGTCGTACCCGAAAATATATTTTTTCAGAAATAACCCTGGATGACCGACCCACCTTCTTGGAGCCGACCAATCCATCTCTTTCAGCCCGACCGACCCATATTCTGATAGAATCAGACCAACCCAGACCAATAGCCGATCCGCTCCTCCATTGCTTCAAACAGGACCCAATAGCCGACCTGGCATGCTCGACCCTGGCATGTTCAACCGACCCACTCATGAGATTAACCCCAGGCTCGCCCGACCGACCATCACTCCCCTAGGCTTGCTCGACCGACACTGCTTCTATCTTGTTCCCCATGAAAACCACACCATGGTGCAACCGACCCGCCATGTGTGACCCAAAACCTGCAATCTCCAATTCGAGCCCAATCTCGACCAAAACCTCTCTAATCGACCAAATCGACAAAACGTGCTCAACCAATTAAAAAAATACAACCATAAACATGTCATACGATTGCTAACAACATGAATATGACAATTATCACTAAAATGATGTAAATTTCACCACGACCATTAAAATGAATATATGATCAAAACAATGAATCTAATGACATAAGCATATGAAATGTCATAGAAATAACTGGTTTAAACTTGCTAAATTGGATCATAAGGTGATTCATATGAAAATGGACTTACAAGGGTATAGATCTATGACAAAACACTTGAACTTAATGAAAAACATGATCAAACATTCATATACATCATCGAATCCATGTGAGAGAAGTAAATCACTCACCAATTCTCCCAAACAAGCTAAAATCAATGCAACAAGACAGCAAGCAATTCGAACCAAAACCCTTGATCCGATGAACTCCTTCTTAAATTTATGTAGATCTAGCCTCCAGTGTTGTGGATATTCAATTTCCTTCCTTTAGAGGTTGATTTTAATGGTGGAAAGGTGTTAGAGGAAGGAGGAACATAGGCCACCTAATGAGAGAATAGAGAAACTAAAACATTTCTCATACCTCCGACCCCCTATTTATACCCTTCCACTAGCCCACCAATGGACCTTCCCAAACCATCCCATTATGGCTCTCCAAACCTGAACAACCTACTGAAAAACCTTAAAACAACGATTCCTCCAAAATCGCCGAGCCAAATCTTTAATGTAACCATCTACAAAAAGGAAATCATCATTTCCTTTCTAATGGCATAGGTCTCACCACCTTACTCGACCTAAGTCAAAAGTTATGCCCTGTACAAGACTGACAGGGGTAAAATGGTCACAAACAAAATCATTAAAAATTATGGACATGTCTCACATCCCCATAAGCAACATATTGAAATATGAGAATGATCCAACCCTCCGAGAATAAAATAAAAATATTTTATGATCTTCTGATACATAAAATGCGGGCTGTTACATAGTATCCCTCCTCCGGGTGATGCATCCTTACAACCAGGGTCGCTAGATGCAAAGATTGGTGCAATCGCCGAATTAGATGACGTTGACTACACTCTTAGTGATGAAGCAGAGGATCTTGACGATGCTGATGAGAGTCCGGGGAAGAATACCAATGACAAACGCAAGAAAAGGATTAAGTCTTCCTCCTCAAAGCGCAAAGGAAAGCACACAGTTTCAAAGAAAGGAGGACTTATCATTTTATCTTCCCTTAAGTGTCCTTAGGGTGATGCAGAAGCCAAAGATGACAGTCAACTTGCTGATACCCCTTTTCCTTCTTCCGTTCAAGTTAATAAACCATCTTTGAGATCTAGTAGTTCCAAGATTGGGAAGAAGAATCTGTTCTTTCAAACTGCTTTGCTTGCTTCTTTTATGCATTTCAGTTAGAACGGTTGTATATGCAAGTGCCGGTCCTCGCCTATGACTTTATGCCACTCTTTATTTGAGACTTGTGTTGATGTTGTGAAGATGTTTTTTTCATTTTCTATGCTTTAGCTGTTAGCTATTACTTTACCTTTGTTGTATTTTTCTATGCATTAGCTTATTTACAAGTTACAAGTCTTTAACTTTATGAGATGTTGTGATGAGCTTGTGCTATGTCTTGTGAGCATTTCCCTATCTCAATGTGATATTGTTGCCCCCATACCATGGGCCGGTCACAAGTCGCTAAAGCCGAATGCATTCAACTATGTTAAGTTCTTTTGTATTGGATTGATGCACTAAAGGCTTGTTGTGTGCTAATGGAGTTTTTGTTCCTGCCAGTGCATTTAAGCTTCTGAGCTTGAAAATTTTGAAGAGACTTAAGTTAGTTAAATGATCCCGAGTTTTTAATTTGAGAAGTCATCGATATTTGTGCCCCTTCTTGGGAGGTCTTTAGCCTTCACCGTGGGAAGTGCCTTTGGTTTCTATTATGTAGAGGTTGCCTTGACAAGCGATGCTAAGGACTTTGGTGACACCTAACGTCTGCTCTTGTTGATTGGCGTTGACATCAGAGACTTGTCAAGTGTCTCTACTATGGGGAGAACTCAACGTTGGTTTTCTCTCGTCGGCCGAATCAATCATCGGAGACTCCATTGAGGCGACCTTTACGGGTGTCATAAAGGATTTTGGCAACACCTAATGTCTTCTCCTACTGATAGGTTTGACTTCAGAGACTTCATTGAGTGCCTCTACTATGGATAGGATGTTTATAACTCAACTATTCTACTCTCATTAACCGAATCTGGCATTGGAGGCTCTATTGAGGTGACATTCACGGTCATCGTAAAGGATTTTTTCATTTACTACACAAAGGACTTTCTGAGCCTTTACCGTGGAGAGGTGGACCTTCACGAGGATCATGAAAGATTTTTGGCTTTACTACGCAACGGGATTTCCGAGCCTCTACCGGGGAGAGGTGGACCTTCACGGGCATCGTGAACGATTTTGGGTTTTGCGCCATTCCACAGAGTGAACGTTGGTCTCCTACTGGATGCACTTGGCTATGGAAAGCGATCGCAGCCGGACGCGGGCTGCCCTTTGGAACTTGCAAGGGTTTGCGCCATTCCGCAGGGCGAACATCAGTCTCTACATCAGGTACACTTAACTATAGTATGTAATCGCAGCCGGACCGAGAGGTTCTTTCGAACACCCGTCGTCGTGTCAGATGTGCTTAATTATAATAAGCAATCGCATCTGGACTAAGAGGTTGTGACCCCTTGGGCAGAACTTGCAATTTTCTGGTTTTGACTCCATATCTACTTGCTTAACTTTTACCCATTTGACCTTTAGCAACTCCTTTCGTTCGTTCATTCTCCAATTCGGTGCTCTTCATCATTGCACTTATGCATATCGATGTTTATAGCACTCGACGCATGAGTTGGTGTTATTGGGGTTGTTATACTGTATCATACTTTTGAAGAAGCAAGCGTTAGTCGGATAGACTGCAATAAAAACCGTCTTAAAGAAAATTTTGTATTAACAAAAATTTTGCAAGTAAGGGATTCACATAGGCAGGCATTCTTTTATTCATGAAGCTGATGTTTAGTACAATGCTGTAAAAATATTTACAGACTTTTTACAAGATATTTGAACATAGTATCAAGTAAAATATCGGTGAAGGTGAATGTTGTTCCAAGCCCTTGGAATCGGAATTCCATCAACATTTGTAAGTTTGAAAGTGCCATCTAGCAGTTTTTGACTAGTGATATATGGGCCTTCCTAGTTTGGCCCGAATACTCCGGTCGCTGTCATAACTCTCTTCTGAACAAGATCTCCAACCTCGAAGGTTCGTTGTCTAACTTTGGAGTTGAAATTCCTAGCAATCCTTCACTGATGGGCTGCAACTCTAAGCTCTTCCTCATACCATCTTTCTTCTAGCCGATCAAGCACTTCAAGTTGTAGCTTTTCATTCCCAGCTTGGTAGAAATGGATTCGACGGTATGTAGGGACTTCTAGCTCCACCAAAACCATTCTCTCTGAACCAAATTCCAAGGAGGAAGGAGTGCGCCTAGTAGAAGATTTATGAGTCATCCTGTACGCCTATATTTCAAGTGGTAATTGTCGACCCAACCACCTTGAGCTTTCTCGGGCCGCTTCTTGATGGTTGATTTGACGATTTTGTTCACAACTTCCACTTGCTCGTTTGCCTGCAGATGGGCCACTGTAGCAAAGCTTTTTTTGATCTTGTATTTAGCGCAGAATTCCTTAAACTCTTCACTCTCAAACTGTGTCCCATTTTCTGTGATTATCTACTGTGGCACACCAAACCTGCAAACGATGTTCTTCAAGACAAAGTTGATAACTTTCTTTGAGGTGATTGTGGCCAATGGCTCTGCTTCGGCCCACTTGGTGAAGTAATCGATGACTACAGTGGCATGTTTGAAACCGAATTTTGCAGTATACAATGCCCCAATTAGATCGATGCCCTAGATGGTAAATGGCCATGGGCTGGCCGTTTGAGTCAATTTAGTAGATAGTGCTCTAGGGATCTTTGCGAATCTTTGGCATTTGTCACACCTTTTGGTATAAGTTACGTAGTCTTGTCACGTCTGGGAAAAAGTAATCGTATCACAGTAATTTATTGGCTAATGTCTGACCACCAGTATGACCTCCACACTCTCAATCATGCAATTCTACCAAAATTGCTTTAGATTCCTCTTTGGTAACACATCAGAGCAAAGGCATAGAGATGCCTTTCCTATACAGTTGACCATCTTGGATGAGATACATGGGATCCTTTCTGAGAAGATTTCTTTGCTTTTTCTGATCATCTAGGAGCACACCTCTAAGGAGATAATCTTTGATTGGAGTCATCCAAGAATCTGGCTCTACGGGAGTTTCCATGATCCAATCTATATCGTGGTCATCAGTGCTGGGATTTGAAAGAACTTCAACTGGCACTAATCCCAGCAACTGTGCATCTCCCGTGCTGGCGAGCTTTGCGAGTGAGTCGGCCTTCAAGTTTTCTCCTCGAGGAATGCGAGAGATAGTGTAGTAGTCAAAGTAATTGAGTAGATCCCAAGATTTCGACAGGTAAGCTGGTAAGTTTCCTCCCTTAGCTTGGAACTCTCTTTTAACTTGATATACTAACAATTGTGTATCACTAGAAATGTGTAAGGCTTTCAACTGTAATTCTCTTGCAATTCTCAATCCAGCAATCAGGGCTTCATATTCTGCTTCATTAGTCATTTACTGAAATTCTAATCTCAAGGCATAGCATAGAGATCGTCCTTCAGGAGTCTCAAGCACTACTCCTGCCCCAGAGCAATATTCGTTCGAAGCACCATTGACGAATAGTTTCCATCGAGTAATGACTTCGACGATCTCTTTATTCTCGTTACCTCTATCCACAAATTCAACGATGAAGTCTGCTAAAGTTTGTCCGTTGATTGCCCTTCGCGAATGGTAAGTGATAACGTATTGGCTAAGCTCGATGTTCCATTACAATAACCTTCCGGACATCTGTGGATGAAACAGGACCTACTTTAGAGGTTGGTCTGTGAGAACCTTGATATGGTGAGACTGAAAATATGGCCTTACCTTTTTTGATGTGATGAGCAGATAGTATGCAAGCTTCTCTAACTTGGGATAGTTCAGCTCTTCCCCGGAAAGCCTCTTGCTGATGTAGTAAACCGACCGTTGAACTTTCGAATCCTCTCTGACCAATGTAGCGCTTATGTATGGGATAAAAGTGCCAGATATAAAAAATGATCTTCTCCGTCTCTAGGTTTCGACAACATCGGTGGCGATTCCATATGCTTGATTAAATCCTCAAAAGCAGTTTGACATTTTGGAGTCCACTGGAAGTCTTTCCTTCCTTTTTTCAAAGCATCGAAAAGAGGAATGCATCGACTTGTTGCCTTAGAAATAAAGCGACTCAAGGCAGCAACATTCCCATTCAGAATTTTCGGCTCTTTTTTCGTTCTGGGAGGTTGCATTTTTTTTCAAAGAAGTAATCTGTGTATCAAAGAAGTAATCTGTGTAGGATTGGTTCAATGCCCCGGGAATTAACCATAAACTCAAGAAAATTCCCTGATGTGACTCCAAATGAACATTTGAGAGGATTGAGCTTCATACCATACTTTCTCAAGATATTGAACATCTCGGCCAAATTTTCTAAATGATCATCAACTCTTTTGGACTTCACCAGCATGTTGTCTACACAAACCTCCATGGTCTTTCCTATTTGAGATTTGAACATTGAGTTGACAAGTCGATCATAAGTCGCTCTGGCATTCTTCAACCCAAACGACATTACTTTATAGTAGAATAAGCCAACATCTGTAATAAAACTCGTGTTTTCTTAGTCTGGCTCATGCATAATGATTTGATTATAGCCCGAGTATGCATCCATGAAAGATAGGAGTTAATGCCCCGCTGTTGCATCAACAAGCTGGTCAATTCTAGGCAATGGAAACTGTCTTTGGGACACGCTTTATTAAGATCCGAATAATCGATGCATACTCGCCACTTACCGTTGAACTTTTTCACAAGTACAGGATTTGACACCAAGGCAGGAAATGTGGACTCTTTGATAAAGTGATTCTCCATAAGTCTATCCACTTCTTCTTTGAGAGCCATTGACCTTACAGGGCCCTGAATCCTTCTTTTCTGCTTAATTGGAGTGATGCCTGGGTCGATGTTGAGTGCATGAACTGCCACCTCGGGGGATATGCCACACATGTTAGGATGATTCAAGCTAACATGTCAAGATTAGCTTTTAGAAACACAATCTATTCTTTCTGCAATCTCTCGCACAAATGAGACCCTATCTTGAGCACTCTATCAGGATCTTTAGGATTCACGGATATTGGAATGGTGATCTCAGCTAGTGCCGCTCTTTCATCCCCTGCACTGGTCTTACGATCATACATTTCTTTGTAAGATCCACTATGTTCTCTAGTTTAGTGGCTGCTCTATAATATCCATAAGACGGGCTCTCAAATGTGGATGGGAACCTCCACACTCTTTACCATGTCTATTTTTAGCCTCGCGCAGTTCTGTAAGGTAAACATTCTCTTGCGGTGTCCTAATCTCCCCCGACTATTCTGACACCATTTCCAGTTGGAAACTTCATAGTTAAGCACCATGACACCAAGGCAATCCTGAACTCTGGAAGAGCGAGTCTACCTAAAATAGCATTGTAGGAAGATAATTCATCAACTATCATAAAGATTTTCTTTGAGATGGCCACTCTATCTCCCTCCCCAAGCTCGACCAACAGATCAATGGTTCTAATAGGTTTTTTTGGCTCCCCCGTGAACACTTGGATTTTTGTTTGGCATGCTTGTACGCCTGTCATCGAGAGTTTCATCTGGTTAAAAGTATTGCAGAATAGGATTTTGCAAGAGGCACCACAATCCACTAGTATCCTCTTGATCGTTGTTGGGCCTATTCCAACGGTTACGACCATGGGATCAAGAGTGGACGTTATCACGCCGTCAGCATCCTTTTCCTTGAATACAATATCTTCGTAAGAAATGCTTTTTCATTTGGTGGGAACTGTATTACTTAAAATCAATCATCTTTCCTCTTTTGGAACGTACTTTAGTGCACCTGCATATCGCTCGATGTCTCCCCAACTTCTTCTACCTGGGTGTGGACCTCCTGATATTATGTTGATCACAGGTCGTGGATAGCTCTGCACTAGAGCTTTATTGCTTAGACCTGACTGACCAGCTGGCGCACTCTATCCTTGTGGGTTTGATGGAGCATTTGCATATTGAGGATTCTTTACATATGGTTGAAGTCTGTTTTTTCTTATCAGCAACTCGATCAACGACATTAAGTGTTTACACTCATTGGTATTATGACCAGGTTGATTGTGAAATCTACAGAACTTCCTTGAGTTAGTCGTCGTATCACCTATCCTTATCTGCTTTGGCTCCGCATACTCTTCAGAATCCTTCATTGCAAAGTAGATGTTTTCACGTGTGTCATTCAAAGGCGTCAACTCTGGTGCATTGAAAAGGCACGTCTTCTTATTATCTTTGTTACCTTTTCCACCATTGGTGCACTTTTGCCCCTGATTATTATTCTGATTAAATTGAGTATCGACAGTCTTTGGAGCTTCAACAATGTTGTTACCCCAACAATCTGAAGAGGCATGGGATCATCATCCACTCTCATGTACTCCTCTGCTTTTTTATAGTATTTCTCGAGCGTGTTTAGTTCTTTCATTTTTATCCATCTACCAAATTCACTCTTCTTGTCTATAGCGCCGATTAGAGACACAAAGATCATGCGGGACTTGGGATTACCCACCTCGGATAAAGCAACATTTAATCTACTTAGAAAAGCTTTAACAGACTCTCCTGGATTCTGTTCCATCGATGTTAGAGAAATAACATCCTTAGCCTTCGTACCTTGCATCCTGAACTGCTCTTTGAACTTCTTAGTTAAATCAGCAAACTTGCCCACGGACTTAAGTGCTGGCTTCGCAAACCAAAACGATGCCACCCTTTCAAGATAAAGAGGGAAATATAAGATCTTGATCTCATCTATCACCTTAGCTGCATTCATATGCCACTCGTATTTGTACATGAGGAAATTCGGATCAGTAGTTCCATTCTATGGAGGCAACATAGGATGAGTGAACTTTTTTGGGAACTCTGCCTTGCGGATCCTCTTCGTGAACGGATTTTTAAAAGGAGAAAAATCACACTCCCTCTCACTATAATTGCGAGCCATGTTATCTTTCATGATCTGCTTTATCAAATCCGTGATATATTCCTACGAGTTGTGTTGTTCCGCAGGGCGGACTTCGATTTCTTTGTCGGATGCTCGTCTTGGCGAGCGATCGCGGTTAAAGGGTCTAGGTTTTTACCTCCACTATCGGGTGGTGCCCCCTTGGTGGGACAAGCAACTCTTATGGTATTTCAGTCAGAATGAATTTTACTCTTTAGCTTTGAGTCCTAAAATTCAGCTTCGTTCTTATTGATATGCTAACCGTCGAGGCCTTCCATGTTATCATTGCAATTGTGGTCAGAGGCCGATGAATTCACATTCTCCTCAAGGTTGACGTGAACTCTTTGAGGAGGTGCGGGTTGTCTTTATCAAGGATAAGAGCATTTATGTTGTCCATCAAGGCATGATTAGAATACATAAAGGTTTTATTAGAAGTCTCAATTCGTTGATCCAAATTGGCGATACCGGCGTTCAATTCATCTTGTTACACCGGATCCACCTACAGAGCTTTGGCTAACATCAAAGTGGTTGGTCTACGGTGTAGCTTCATTAACAACATTGTCGGATCCTCCTCTAACAGACTTACTTCCCATTTTCTTTGGCGGCATTATGTCAGACAAGTTTCTGAACTTTAAAGAGAATTCGTCAACCGGCCTGGATCTTAGACTTTGAGAATTTATCGTAGAAACAGGCTGTGAACTTCAACGCCCCCATAAAGCACTTAACCTTGGAATGTGGATGTGGCCCCATGGTGGGAGCCAAAAACGATAATGCTAAAAATGGCATTAACACCCTAAGGTGTAATTCTACGCTTCACAAATGATTAAGATTTAAAAAAGTGGTAGCCACAAACAAATAAAGCAGTAAAAGATAGGAATTTATAGTGGTTCATCCTAGATTTGGCTTACGTCCACTTTGAAGAAAATTCTCATTATCATCATCAAGGTTAAAAGGTACATGATTTCTACTACTCTACTCATTTTCTCTCTTTTTACAATAATACTTTCTACTTCTTCACTTTTTACTTTTGATTCTCTCGAATTCACCATTGAAATGATGAGATCTCTTAGATTGTAGTGGTAGTTGGAGTAGATCTTCAACAACTTGAGTATTTAGATGATCTTTGGCAAATTCATGGTGGTTGAGATGTTGAATCTAAGCTTGAAGGAAGATTAATGGAGGTTTGATTGATTTGGAGGAGTTTAGAAATGAGTTGGGCAACTCTTTATGGAGAGAAAATTCGGTCCCTCAAATCTGGGAAGACATGGGTTATTTGTAGGAAAAAACTGAGTGGAGTGGCAAACTGTAATTACGTGTACACAGGTCCCATGGATCACATGTGATCCATGCCTTCCTTCAACGGTCCAGGCTTGCACACATATTTTTGATCCATACATGTATGGACTAACGATCCATAATCATAAACTTGCGGTCCACCTTCTTGTGCCACATTTAAGTGATGGTATGGAGCGATCCATACTCTACGTTATCATATATTTTGTGCCAGTGATCCATCCTCTTATGCCTGCTATAATTCACTGACATACAATCCTTGCACAGGCCTGATTCACATTCCATGAATTATTTAACGTTCCATAAATGAGCACATCGCACGTGTTCTCACACGATCCATACACTATAAATACATCGATTCCACGATCCATCCCAGAAGCGCATATGACCGATCCATATTATGTCGTATCTTTCACGATCCGTTCATGTAAGTATGTTGCTACTTAAATATTAATCCATGTTTGCCTTGGTTCATAATTGAACAACCTGGTATCATTGCAAAGTAGGAGAACGAACGATCCAAGACTTAATCGGAAGCCAAGTGTGCACGTTCCATAAAAAAAGCCAACGGTCAATAGCTGGAGCTGGAGCGGTCCATCAACCTCGACCTGTACTCCATAACGTACGATCCATGAAGTTTTGTATGGAAATGGTTCATGCATTTTCTTGTGCATGATTCAGGTATTTGCATGGCTATTGTGATTCACATATATATTGAACGATCCATCTCCACTTTGAACACAAATGACCCATGATTTATTCCTAGGGATTAACAAGTGGAGGAGAAGAGATATAATAAGGTAGTGTATGTAACACCCCACCTCCGTTAAGGTCACTCACAAAGGGAATGCCTTAACTTTGGTGGAGCATTTTAGTAAACAGAACAGAAACTTACAAGACAGATAAAACAGTACTTGAAAAAAATTTAACTTTATTACAGCGGAAACATAAATTAATATGGTTACATCCTCTCAAATTTCAGAATTCAAGTACAAAATATCAGTCTTGTACAAAAGCCTTCAAAATGCATAGTTTAAAATCATAATCCCCATGGAACGGAAGCTATACAGAGCCAAGCCATACTTTAAGCACTTCAAGCAAAGAGAAATCCGGATCAAGCTAAAGTATTTCCCTCCTTGGATAACCTGGGGGGGGGGAACGGAAGAAAGGAGGCGAAAACAACAAGGGTCAGAAAAAAAAGTCTGGCAAGTCCAGTGACTTTCAGCATATGAACAGATAATAATAATATGATATGAACATAAAACTGGATGTGAGATAACTATAACAGGTGTAGCAGATATAACAGAAAAACAGAATGATATAAACTATTGTTTTACACTTCTCTGCACTAATACTAGTATAACAGAATTAGGTGTCACCCTAATGTCTAAATTGAAGCAGGAACGGGTACAGAATACTTTAACAGAAACAGAATGCTAATAATGGGCCTTTACTACCCGATCAGAAACAGACAGAAGAAGAAACAGATTTATCCCTATGGAAACAGAATGTGGAATTAGGTGTACACTAGTAATGGGCCTTTACCACCCGAACAGACGGTACCACACAGAAACAGACAGGTGTTACCACCCAACAGAAACAGACGGTACCAACAGAAACAGACAAAACTAAGCGTACCCTAAAACCCTACCCCAAGCGATCGGCTCCCTAATACATAAATATCCTGTGTCGGCCCCACAGTAGGGTGTATCACTCCCTAAAGTGACAACCAATTGGCACAGACCTATTTACAGATGTCACGGCGTCTTACATCCTCAGAGGCAGACCGGGATCCATGCACGCACATGACCCGGTTGGAACGCACCATCAACACCCCTCGCCATTATCAGAATGAACCACTTATAATTAGTTCAGTAAGCGTGCCCGGACCCTACCTACTGTTGGGTCAAAGTTTTGATACCAGAAAGGGTTACTGACTAATATGGGTCCCAAACAACAGATGACACAAGTAATTCCCCTCCTAACCTTGTGTCCCCAAACTAACAGATTTCAGATTTATTTGTTTACAAGTTCAGACATACAGAATTCAGATTTACTAGTTCATAAATTGAGTTAACAAGTTTTCAGACTAACGGATCAGATGTACAGATTTTTCAGATTTGTCTAACTTTGTATTGGGCCTACAGATTCATGGACGGGTTTTACTACATCTATTAATCCCTTTGGTTTAACCCTATTTCCCCCCAATACGTTTTAGACGTCATTCTTATCTTAGATTTGCATTAATTAATTATTAATGCACAGACCTCTCACATTAGGTCGGTAGCTTGTGGCCGCTGGATATGCCGGGCGGTTCCGGGCAGACTTCTGCCACAAGCCAGACCTAACCTCGTGTCTTACGCATGTTATGACTAACTTCTCACATTAGAACCTATTGTTTGCGGCCACTGGATGTGCCGGGCGGTTCCGGGCAGATTTACGTTGCAAACTCATTCTAACCTCGAGTTAGCCATATTCATCTTTGCGGCCAATTAATTAATTATTTACCGTTTATGCGCACACCCAATATATATGCCAATTCAGATTATATCAATAACAGAATGATCACATCAACTCAACTGATATAGCAGATAACAGATTTTAGCAGATTGGGTGACTTAACAGATTTAACCGATTTAGCACTTAGCAGATTCTGGCATATAACAGATTAGGCATCTCAACAGACAAATTTAACAGATTTGGCATTTCAATCTAATTAGTAGTCTAGGCAATATAACAAAACTAGCAGTTTAGGCAACTTAGCAAATTAGCAGATTTAGCAAACCTAATAATTCTAAAGGTTCTATTTACATGCCTTGCCTAGTCATAAATTAGGCCTAAATTCATATGCCTACATGATTTTTTCATGATTCACAACATATATTCCATGTTTGCTTAAGCGCAGAATATGGACATAATTTGCCATATAACATATGTCCCAATATAGATTATACCAAATATAACCATTAATTTCAATGCATGTCATATATCCAAAAATCCCTATTTAGGTGTAATTACAATAATAGATATCCTAATTAATGTAAATCTTAAGTTTCCATATCTTCCTTCTTTTCATGTCATGAATTATTATGCAAACTATCCCCAATAATATAAATCTTTAAACCATATCTAAAAAAATCAGATCTTGCCTTTTTATATGCATTTTGTCCAAAGTCTCAAATCATATGTAATCTTTACAGTGGTTCCTCTTCTTCTTTTATCACAAAATATGCATAGGTCTAAAACTAGTTTATAACATATGCTATTTTTTTTCTAATTAATTACAGGTCTAAATTACAACATAACTATGCATACAACATGCATAAATTATATGTTCATAGTCAAATTTATGCATCCAATCCCAAGTCATATGTCCAATATATTTTATGCCTCAGACCTAAAGTCATACATTCAATTTGGTTTTGTCAAATTTCTCATCATTCATCCCAAAACTTGCGTTCATACGTTCATCTCTTATGAGATTAGGCACAGGCTCGTGGTAGCCTGGCTATAGAAACAGAAAAGAAGAAAGGAATATAGAACAGTCACAGAAAACAGATCTAACAGAAGAGAATACAACCTCAAACTCAGATTTAAATGCATATCAAAATTATAATTAACGTTTATAGCGGAGAATAACTGTACTTGCCTTGATTGGATTAAAGAAAGAACTTTTAACTTGTTGTAGAATCTTTTGCAGAACTTTAACCTCTAGTTTGAATTGAGTTGCTTAGGCTGATGTTGATTATCTTCTAGTTTTAATTCCAGCAGAGCAGAGACGCCATTTTTATTTTTTTATTAGAAGAAGAGAGCAATGGAGGCTAGAGAATTGTGCAAGAAACCTAGGTAGAGTCTAGGGTCCTTTTTATAGAGGTTAGGAACTGATTAGGACCATTGATGTTGCTTGGATTGATCGTAGCCATTCATTCGAAAGAGAGACCAATTAGAGCCTGCCACCTAGCCCTAATGACAAAGCAGACCACAGAAAATCGACTAACAGAGAATAGGCCAGCCGGGTTGGACTGGGTTCGACCTGTCTCTGGACCAGGTCGACACCCCTGTCGACAGCCCTGTCGACAGGCCTGTCGACCTGGTTAGACTAGGTCGACAGCCCAGTCGACCTGGGTGCGTCAGGCGGGTGTTTTTCCGCCCTGGCCCATTGGGCCCCACTTTGTTTTTCTGAGCTTATTTTATCCTGTTTGAATTTTAAACTTAATTTAAAAACTTCCGAAGGCTATATCTTCTTCATACGGACTCCGTTTTTCGAAAACTCGGACTCTATTTCGCGTATTTTTCCGAGACGAACGCAATGGCGTATCCCGTTTCCCTTAGTTCTTTGATTTCAAATCAATTATACTTTAATTTGTTAATTTCACAGTTTATAGAATTTTCGGGGTGTTACATTCTCCCCCACTTAAAAAGGATTTCGTCCCCGAAATCTTCAAGTTAAGAAGAATGTGTCCTACCATCCAATCATCCATCTACTCAATCATCAACCACAGGCATCCATTGTCCTTATAGACTTCTAATGCTTTCATGTTTAAATGCACAGTGTGTGTTCATGTCCGTATCTAATGCAAAATCAGGCGGCCCACTGATTCAGTCGACCTCCTTAATGCAAATCATGTTAGTGCCATGAGTCCAATATGTATGCAAATTTTCCTACTTGAGACATATCATTTCTATATGAGTGCACAACTGCTCATTCATATGCAACATCCATATGCAGTATGAGAGTGCTTTCGAGCCGATCTAGTGCCTAGTGTGTGTATATGCATCCACGAGCAACCACTAGCAACCACTTGCATCCACTTGCAACCATCAAACATAACATGTCTCAAACACATGTTTACACCCATTAGTTTCTACCTAAAGTTCAAATATTCGATCGATAGGATACAGTCGAATGATGGAAGCGAGTACAGATAGAACGAAAATTTGGTTCCCATTAGACATGGGTCCTAAGTATCGGCCCCAAAGACCGGAACCAACATCAAATTGATACCCCACGAAAACTCAGAATGTATGCGTCATACTTGACGCCTAACACAGATATCCCTCAAACCCCAGTCCCAAACAGATGATCCATAACCCTTATGGGTCTGAGTCTACAGCGGAATTCAGAAATAATACTAGTATTAAAGTGCAGAGTATCGATTACAAAATCAAAATACCAGAATCAGAAAAAGTCTTGACTTCATAATCAGATAAATAAATTAAACCTACTATAGAAAATTTCCTATTTCTATCCTAGCCACTAGCCTCAAGAGTGTTCGCCTGCCCTCCTTGTCCTCGTCTCTTCGGGCAGTCTCTAGTGAAGTGTCCCATCTCCCCATAGTTGAAGCAAGCGCCCTTCCTTTTTCTGCAATCCTTGTTCAGATGAGTTGAGCTCCCACAAGTAAAGCACTTTTTCCCCTTCTTATCTTCAGACTTCTCATCCTTCTTTTGTGTTTCCTTTTTGGGCCCCGCTTTCTTATTCTGTGGTTCTTCCTTCTTTGTCTCTTTCGGGCCCTTGTCTTCCTCGTGCAGTAGTGCCATATCCACCAATTTCTCGTAAGTTGCTCCCATGGGTACATGGGTCATGGCTAGGATGTGCAGTGGCTCATTCAATCCTTTAACAAAGCGGAGAGCCTTTTTATGCTGAGTGTTGACTAAATCCAATCCGAATCTTGCTAGTTGGTTGAACTGGTTGACGTATTCCTTGACCGTCATACTTCCTTGCTTAAGAGACAAGAACTTTTCCAATTGTAAACTTCGTTCAGCTTGCGAGAGGAATTTTGTCTCAAACCTTGTTCTGAAATCCATCCATGTCTCCACCGGCCTCTCGGCGTTAGTGACTTCCCACCAGTAGGAAGCTTCGTCTTTGAGCAGCCATACTGCCAACTGTACCTTCTGCCTATCGTCCACCTCGAAGATAACGAATAGATCCTCAGTTTCTTTGAGCCAATTCCTTGCTTCTACGAATGGTTCAGTTCCTTTGAAATCCTTCCCACCCATGGCCCTAAAATCTCTACAGATTTTTGAGAAAGCAATAGCACGAGGAGGGGGTGGAGGAGGGGGATCATTTGCTGGACCTGCAGCGGCGGTCCTAGCCTCAAGATATTGACGAAACCAACCGGGTACATGAACACCCTCTGGTATCTCAGATGCTTCAGACATGCTAGAACGAAAAAGGAAAGGTTCAATACAAAAAAAGGACTGAAAGAAAGATATATGGCTCTTGGGGATCATGTTTTTTCAAAATAAGCTTTATTTTTGAAAATACTTCCTTTCCAAAACCTTTTTGAAAATAGTTTTCAAAAACTTTACCCAATCTGGTAACCTTCAGCTCTGATACCAAGTGTAACACCCCACCTCCGTTAAGGTCACTCACAAAGGGAATGCCTTAACTTTGGTGGAGCATTTTAGTAAACAGAACAGAAACTTACAAGACAGATAAAACAGTACTTGAAAATTTTTTAACTTTATTACAGCGGAAACATAAATTAATATGGTTACATCCTCTCAAATTTCAGAATTCAAGTACAAAATATCAGTCTTGTACAAAAGCCTTCAAAATGCATAGTTTAAAATCATAATCCCCATGGAACGGAAGCTATACAGAGCCAAGCCATACTTTAAGCACTTCAAGCAAAGAGAAATCCGGATCAAGCTAAAGTATTTCCCTCCTTGGATAACCTGGGGGGGAAACGGAAGAAAGGAGGCGAAAACAACAAGGGTCAGACAAAAAGTCTGGCAAGTCCAGTGACTTTCAGCATATGAACAGATAATAATAATATGATATGAACATAAAACTGGATGTGAGATAACTATAACAGGTGTAGCAGATATAACAGAAAAACAGAATGATATAAACTATTGTTTTACACTTCTCTGCACTAATACTAGTATAACAGAATTAGGTGTCACCCTAATGTCTAAATTGAAGCAGGAACGGGTACAGAATACTTTAACAGAAACAGAATGCTAATAATGGGCCTTTACTACCCGATCAGAAACAGACAGAAGAAGAAACAGATTTATCCCTATGGAAACAGAATGTGGAATTAGGTGTACACTAGTAATGGGCCTTTACCACCCGAACAGACGGTACCACACAGAAACAGACGGTACCAACAGAAACAGACAGAACTAAGCGTACCCTAAAACCCTACCCCAAGCGATCGGCTCCCTAATACATAAATATCCTGTGTCGGCCCCACAGTAGGGTGTATCACTCCCTAAAGTGACAACCAATTGGCACAGACCTATTTACAGATGTCACGGCGTCTTACATCCTCAGAGGCAGACCGGGATCCATGCACGCACATGACCCGGTTGGAACGCACCATCAACACCCCTCGCCATTATCAGAATGAACCACTTATAATTAGTTCAGTAAGCGTGCCCGGACCCTACCTACTGTTGGGTCAAAGTTTTGATACCAGAAAGGGTTACTGACTAATATGGGTCCCAAACAACAGATGACACAAGTAATTCCCCTCCTAACCTTGTGCCCCCAAACTAACAGATTTCAGATTTATTTGTTTACAAGTTCAGACATACAGAATTCAGATTTACTAGTTCACAAATTGAGTTAACAAGTTTTCAGACTAACGGATCAGATGTACAGATTTTTCAGATTTGTCTAACTTTGTATTGGGCCTACAGATTCATGGACGGGTTTTACTACATCTATTAATCCCTTTGGTTTAACCCTATTTTCCCCCAATACGTTTTAGACGTCATTCTTATCTTAGATTTGCATTAATTAATTATTAATGCACAGACCTCTCACATTAGGTCGGTAGCTTGTGGCCGCTGGATATGCCGGGCGGTTCCGGGCAGACTTCTGCCACAAGCCAGACCTAACCTCGTGTCTTACGCATGTTATGACTAACTTCTCACATTAGAACCTATTGTTTGCGGCCACTGGATGTGCCGGGCGGTTCCGGGCAGATTTACGTCGCAAACTCATTCTAACCTCGAGTTAGCCATATTCATCTTTGCGGCCAATTAATTAATTATTTACCGTTTATGTGCACACCCAATATATATGCCAATTCAGATTATATCAATAACAGAATGATCACATCAACTCAACTGATATAGCAGATAACAGATTTTAGCAGATTGGGTGACTTAACAGATTTAACCGATTTAGCACTTAGCAGATTCTGGCATATAACAGATTAGGCATCTCAACAGACAAATTTAAAAGATTTGGCATTTCAATCTAATTAGTAGTCTAGGCAATATAACAAAACTAGCAGCTTAGGCAACTTAGCAAATTAGCAGATTTAGCAAACCTAATAATTCTAAAGGTTCTATTTACATGCCTTGCCTAGTCATAAATTAGGCCTAAATTCATATGCCTACATGATTTTTTCATGATTCACAACATATATTCCATGTTTGCTTAAGCGCAGAATATGGACATAATTTGCCATATAACATATGTCCCAATATAGATTATACCAAATATAACCATTAATTTCAATGCATGTCATATATCCAAAAATCCCTATTTAGGTGTAATTACAATAATAGATATCCTAATTAATGTAAATCTTCAGTTTCCATATCTTCCTTCTTTTCATGTCATGAATTATTATGCAAACTATCCCCAATAATATAAATCTTTAAACCATATCTAAAAAAATCAGATCTTGCCTTTTTATATGCATTTTGTCCAAAGTCTCAAATCATATGTAATCTTTACAGTGGTTCCTCTTCTTCTTTTATCACAAAATATGCATAGGTCTAAAACTAGTTTATAACATATGCTATTTTTTTTCTAATTAATTACAGGTCTAAATTACAACATAACTATGCATACAACATGCATAAATTATATGTTCATAGTCAAATTTATGCATCCAATCCCAAGTCATATGTCCAATATATTTTATGCCTCAGACCTAAAGTCATACATTCAATTTGGTTTTGTCAAATTTCTCGTCATTCATCCCAAAACTTGCGTTCATACGTTCATCTCTTATGAGATTAGGCACAGGCTCGTGGTAGCCTGGCTATAGAAACAGAAAAGAAGAAAGGAATATAGAACAGTCACAGAAAACAGATCTAACAGAAGAGAATACAACCTCAAACTCAGATTTAAATGCATATCAAAATTATAATTAACGTTTATAGCGGAGAATAACTGTACTTGCCTTGATTGGATTAAAGAAAGAACTTTTAACTTGTTGTAGAATCTTTTGCAGAACTTTAACCTCTAGTTTGAATTGAGTTGCTTAGGCTGATGTTGATTATCTTCTAGTTTTAATTCGAGCAGAGCAGAGACGCCATTTTTATTTTTTTATTAGAAGAAGAGAGCAATGGAGGCTAGAGAATTGTGCAAGAAACCTAGGTAGAGTCTAGGGTCCGTTTTATAGAGGTTAGGAACTGATTAGGACCATTGATGTTGCTTGGATTGATCGTAGCCATTCATTCGAAAGAGAGACCAATTAGAGCCTGCCACCTAGCCCTAATGACAAAGCAGACCACAGAAAATCGACTAACAGAGAATAGGCCAGCTGGGTTGGACTGGGTTCGACCTGTCTCTGGACCAGGTCGACACCCCTGTCGACAGCCCTGTCGACAGGCCTGTCGACCTGGTTAGACCAGGTCGACAGCCCAGTCGACCTGGGTGCGTCAGGCGGGTGTTTTTCCGCCCTGGCCCATTGGGCCCCACTTTGTTTTTCTGAGCTTATTTTATCCTGTTTGAATTTTAAACTTAATTTAAAAACTTCCGAAGGCTATATCTTCTTCATACGGACTCCGTTTTTCGAAAACTCGGACTCTATTTCGCGTATTTTTCCGAGACGAACGCAATGGCGTATCCCGTTTCCCTTAGTTCTTTGATTTCAAATCAATTATACTTTAATTTGTTAATTTCACAGTTTATAGAATTTTTGGGGTGTTACAGTGTAATTGTGAACCGTTGATGTTTTAGCCTGTAGGATATTTTTTTTAAAAGGATAAATCATCTAAAAATTTGGATACATGTGCGCATGCAGTTTTATTTTTCCTTAATGATAAATCCAATTATTCTCTATCTCAAAAACTTTACCAATCAGGTTTAAAAGTAAAATGACATTCAAAACCAGTTCTAGATCATCATCTCCCCCTCAGCTACAAACTTTTAATCCATGATCAACAACCAACGAAAATTCAACAAAAACCTCCGATTCATGAAATTAGTCATTTAGCTATAACTGAAATTCAACGGCAATAAACTTGAAATTAATAGACAGAAGCTGGAGCTCAAGTAGATGTTCAATTGAAATTCGTAATGAAAAACCTAAATCAGCCAGAGACTATGAAACAAAAACCTAGAAAGTTAAAATTATCCAAAACGACTAGTTGAAGAAGAAGTAAAAAAATGAGAAAAAAACAAAAAGAAGAGATGAACGAAAACATCAGATCAAAACCAATCAAAAGTCGCAGAGAACATAGTAAAAATAATTTTGTTTCAGTATTGAATGGTAATGATAAATTATCGATAAGAACAGAATACGATGAATCAGAATACTTTTTCATTATTTTTTTGTGCTACACATACATACATACATATATATACATATATATGTGTGTGTGCGCGCGCGCGTGTGTGTTTGTGTGTGGTTGTGTGTATGCATATTTATTAGTGTTATATATATAAATATATAGGTATGCTGTAGGATATTTCTATTTGGTAGCCCCCCTTTTGAACTTCATTTTAGATTATTCATTTATATTTTACTAAGTTAGCGAGAAAAAAGAGAGTTAACAAAATGAGAATGTGTAGCGAAAATCATGAGGGGCTATAAGGGTGCTGCACTGTTTGGGCATCCGAATAGTGCATCATGCCTATAGCCACATGATTTTCACTACATTCTCATTTCTCTCTCTCTCTCTCTTCCCATTGAGTGTCTTTCTTACCATTAGCTTATTTTAGTATAAATGGGTGGTTACGATCCAGATGCATTTCGGATGCTCTATAATGAAGCGTGCCTCATATATATGTATTACATCCCTGATATTTTGTTTTTTTTACAAAGAATTGCTTCAAGTCGAAACTGAGCATTTTGAATCAAAACAGCGCTTCGAGCATAGAAAAGTTCGCTTCGAACTATAGGAAAGGTGCTTCGAACATATATGAATAGTTTTAGACTTAGATAAATGAGTTCAAATCCAAAGAGGGATCCAGTCGAAGAGAATAGTTTCGAGTCAACGAAGAAGGATTCAAACGAATGTCTAACAACATGATTTTATGTCTTGTTTTGTTTTGAAAGGGCACATCGAAGGCAGCAAGAAAAAGGAAATTTACATAGCTGGTTCAAAAATGTAGAGCTTCGAAACGAGATAGCCTATGCATTTATTTAAATAGTGCTTTGATTAGAATTTGGATACCCAAGCATACGTCTTTGCAATGCCAAATTTACACGGTAATGTGCTTCGATCGACTCGAATCACTCAGACCAGTCATTCTAAATTTGAAGCAATCAAGGAAGCCTCGAAGCAGCACAAGATATTTAAAGCAGGGTGTTTCAGAGCAATTGAACATAATCGAAATAGAGATCTTTGAAGTGGCTCAAGAAAGTGAAGGTGGATGGCGCGAAAGTGAATTAAGACCTTGAAGCAAAGTACCTTAAAGACAATGAGGTTGTATCATATCCGACTGATTAACGAGTTATATCTCTCCTTACTTCCAACATAACCATGGAAAACTGCGTTGCCTTTTGTTTACAACTTTTGGCATGTGTTGAAGTCATTCCAAGCCTACAAGTGTTCAAGTAATAACACCATGCCATCCCTCATTGAATGTAGATTAACAGGAAAGTTTGATTCCAGTCTCATTTTGGCTCCTTTTCATGATTCATTCTACTTTTAAATGCTTCTAACTCAATATAAAGAATCGACTGAAATCATGTCTTAAGCTTTTGATCATGACCACATTCCACAATAATTGATGCCATCTGATGTTAGAACCAAGACATGATGGAATCCATAAGAAGAGAAGATGATACAAATCCTTTATAAAGAAAGATAAAGAAGTAGTGTATTTTTTCTTCATAAAAGCTACATAAGCCTTCACCTTCTTCCAGATGCTCGATGTTGAAACCACCACCAAGATGAAAAAGAGATATCATTAATCCCACCATATCATCAATAGAAGAGAAGCCACATCCGCACAATTGTTAAGGATGCGGAATGCGGATCTTAAGGTAGAATCAACACTAAAGGGGGGGTGAATAGTCTTTATGAGGAATTTATAGTAATCTTAAACTAACTTGAATTACTATATAAATCACAAAATGATTATCACATCAGAAATGATCACAAACACAAAAATAAGTAAATACAAAATGTAGAAAAGGAAAGAACACACCGGATTTTATACTGGTTTGGATTACTCCTACGTCCAGTCCTATGCAACATTGGATTGCGCAGAGTTTTATTATTATCAATATCCAAAAACAATACCCTTGATTTCACGGCAACTAGGTTAACACCGATTCCACCACCCTTGATTTCACGGCTATAATGTTAACACCGCTCCCTTTCCTTGATTTCAGGGCTACAAGGAACACACCCTTTCCCAAACAATTACAACAGACCTAGAACTCTTCAATAGCACTTCAAACAGAGATTGGTTGATAGAGAATGAGAAGGGTAAAAGAATGATATAAATTTTGTTGAAATCGGCAGAGTATAAGTGTAGAAATCAAGAATTTTATGTATATTAATGGTGGTAAGAAAAGAGGTGAAGAAGGAGAAGAAAGAATGATTAAAAGTTCGAAATCAACCCCTTTTATAGTGTCCCAAAGGTTGCAATGTTTCAAATAGTGAAAAGACACTTCCTTTGTAAATAGAATTTATGGCAGTTATATACCGACGTGCTCATTTTGGCATGTCGACATATGCATTGTAATTTTTTTTTTGAAATCAAATTTCAAGTGTTAAAACCAATATATATTTTCTGGAAACTCTTGAATCAAAACTAGTGTTTCAAAATGGATTTTCTAAAGTATAAACACATAGTGATATATAATATAATCTTATTTATATGAATTAAAACATTAAATATATATATTATTAACATTTTATTATAAAACTTTGAACTTATAAATATACATATCTGAAATCATTTAGAAAAGTAGTTTGAAATAACTTGAAATCAAAATTTGAATTTTGTAAATAGAATATGAATTTTGAAAACAAAATTTGAAAATTGAGTGTTATTTAGAGTCTTGCATATAAACCAGACTTAACTACTATATTTTCTTTAGCTCTTTGAATTCTTGATATCTTGATATTCATGTGTCTTGAATCTCCTTTGAATCATGAATCTCTTGGAACTCTAAAACTGTACAGCCTTCGGTATTAAATCCTGTATACAAACCCAGCACATATATATATATATATATATATATATATTCTAGATAAAGATGTTAGTATATATTTTATAATCAATTAATATTGAAATAAGGTTGTTGTCATCAAAACTCCATTCTCCAACAATCTCCCCTTTTTTATGATGACAACCTTGATTTATAAAATATTCATACCTGTTAATTCTTGTTGTTCTAATGTTTCGAATACTCCCCCTTTCACCATGAATCCTATACGAATCCCAAATATTCCCCCTTAAACTAAGCCTAACAAATCCTTATTTTTTAGCGTTCAGCTGGAAAGGGTAAATGTGGTGGGTTCCACGTTGACGCGTCCAACGCAGATGTGGACTGCCCATTCCAAAAATCAAATAGTACCTAAATTTCATATTAATAATTGTTTTGTATAGAGATGAACGACGCTCAAAATGCACCATCTCTCAAAATTAAAATTGAGTATTCAACTCGAAGCCATTTAATTTTACTCCTATTACTTATTTTTCAATAGTACAACAAAACAATTCAATCCAATCGGATTTCGAAGCAAATCTCAACAGATCTTAAATATATTTTAGGTTTTGAAGCATAAATGCTTGGCTACTAATTTAAGGCTTCGAAGTTGTAGTGCTACGCATCAGTTTTTGCTTCGAATTCGGATAAAGTGTGTCACATCAGTTTTTGGCTTCAAATGAAATACTAGGCATTAGTTTTTGGCTTCAAATTTGATGAGTGCTTGCTTTGCATTGAATCTTCAATCAATTGCTTCGAAGTAAATTGTGGCTTAGAATCGGACAAGCGGGTACATTATAATGAATCTTCAATCTGTTGTGTCGAAGTAAATTGTGTCCTCGAATCTGATGAGTGGGTTCTTCGCAGTGAATCTTCAATCAGTTGGTTTGAAGTAAATTGTGGTTATGAATATGATAAGTGGGTGCTTTATAGTGAATCCACAATCGGTTACTTTGGAAGGGAATTGTGGCTTTGAATATGATGTGTGAGAGCTTTGTAGAAAGCCTTTGGCTTCGCTAAGCGCTTCCTTCGTTGTAAGTCCTTGGCGTCAATTGGTGCTTCTTCGTAGTAAGTCTTCGACTTCGAGTGGTGCTTCCTTCGCTTCGATTGATTCTTTGTTGTGAGCTTTAGTTTTGAGTCTCTGACTTTAACTAGTGCTTCACAGTCTCTACTTAAAATTCTTGGCATTAACATGATTCGATTTAGCTTCGGTCACTAAAGCTTGACTTAGATTTTAGAGACTAATTTCTGGTGTCTTTTATACCAGATTCAGGATTTGGCTCTGCTTTTAGTATGGCATCTCCAATCTTGATAATGCATTGAAATAGTGAAGTTCTGAATCCATTATCTTAGTTAAGTTTACATTTTAAAATCCTACAACTGTTTGACTGAACACTAAATTCCACTGTTAGATTAACAAGTTGTAATTAGAAGTGTTCTAAATAAGCATATGTATCATAATACAAGATATGGGATAAATGAATGCATTCAACTCATGAACTTCCGATGTGTACCCTTTACACTATTCCCTTTTTAGTTTAAATTTGCACATGAATGTTTAGCATATATGTAAATCCTTAATATGTAGATTAGCTTTCTTTGCATGTTGATCATGTAAAACTGATAATAGTAGGTTGTGTGCTTAAGATACAGTTAATTGTAGATAAGTGGAATATCGTATACACACATATGCATATATTTCGTACTTTATGCAAATTTCTAATTTTAAATGTATATAGTTTTGTGAAAGAACTAAGGCTTTAAACACATTCATAGACTTCGGGCAACTAAATATTTATATTCCTTTGAAAAATGTTGGACTTTTATAGCGTCAAATCCATTTATTATCGAATACGAAAACCCTAAGTATCTAATGTATTGGATGCATCAATATCTCTTGAAACACTTTTGGCACTATTTTAAGAATAATTTCGAACGTAACTTCTTTAATTCTATGTATTTCTGTAACATATAAAGTATTTCATAAACACGGCAACTGCTACTTGAATATATTAAATTCTTGTGCACAACTATTACGTGAATGATTTTCAAATATTTTTGGAAGTATTTTGTTTTAAAAAGTAGTTGGATCATGATACGTTTTCCAAATTTGAATCACATACTATTAAAGTAAGAAGTTTTATATACGTAGCTTCTTTCTTTTGGAAAATTGTTACAAAAACATACTCTCTCTCACGCATACAACACAAACATGCGTCCTTGGTCGTACAATTTCAAAACAAGTGATGCAACACATAACCTGAAAACTCACTCGTACTGAAACAAAAGTAAAAACTAAAGATATAAAATACAAACAAACTATTTTTTGGTATCTAAATTCTAATTAATAGGAGACTAAAATTAGAGAGCCTAGGCAGTAACAATTATAACTATCACTTCCTCCATGAAATCTATATTGAGTCCCTGAAGAAGTACTGTGACCTGAAAATGACAAATACTTATACGTAAATTTTGAATATATTAACTATGCCATATATGGAATACATCTATCTATATAATTCCCACTAATCTTACATTTCTGGATTTCCGATTGTATCCTTGATTCATTTAATTATTTCATCCAATCAAGGTCATTTAATTTTTTCCAATAATCAAGGTCATTTATGTGTGTCACAGTAGGAAATTGTTTTGTCATTTTAAATTCTTACTTCCGCCTTTTTGATTTCCATTCTCATTTTAACCTTTCTACGTTACCATCATATTTTCTTCTTCAGGCTTTCCTACATATTTTCTCTTGAAAAGTTTCCTACTGCTATTATCAAAATATATTCAACAAACTTGCAATCAGCTATGGGTGAAAATCAATATACTGCTAGAGTTGGAGAAAATACTTATTATATAGGCTTGTTCTCTTATTTCCGTCGTCAAATTTGTTATAAGTATAGAAAAATATGTTTATATATGTGTGTGATTTTGTATTGAATAAATTTGTATTGTTATATTATTATTTGTTTCATAGTGCAACATGGACCTAATGTGTTGGTTAGATTGGTGAAACAAGTAAGATTGATTTTACAATGTTAAATAGAATAGTTTGTAAAGAGAACCTTAAATATAAAAAAGATCTAAACTGTATTTTTTATTGAAAAAAACTTGTCAAGTATGAAATATGATTCAATGTTATGCCAGAGCTGTGCTAGGGTGAGCCTAGGCGCTAACTACCATTAGGTCTTAATTCAAATTAACTAAATAGATTGTGTTATATATGATCTCTAATTTTTTTATACATGTAGCTATTTTTAAACTTCTTTTTTATTTTATTAAGTTTCAAGTACTATCATATTTTTTCGTTCTCGAAATTAAATTCTAAAATTTTGAACTTTAAAAGTGGTTTTATTATTATATTCTAGTTGCTAGATTACTTATACAAAATTTTATTTGTTGCTTTAAATTGAAAGTTCTTGTCCGTTTCGAAGTGGAAAACATGGAAGGCCCACCAAAATTAAAAGCAAATTCAGTATCTAGTACTTGGTCCATATATAACGACATCATATTGTGTAGCACTTTTTATTCTTTATATTCACTTAAAGTTGTTAATTTACATATTCATGTATCAGTTTGTAAGAAACGAAGTGGAGGACCTCTTGGACAGATCATTATTCCTAATGATGTACAAGACATAACTAATAGAGAAAGTATACAAATGTCACCTGAGGTCCAGTGCAACGTGGGAGATGGCAAAATGCGAGATGATAAAAAGGTGACATATTCCACTTGGTTTAATATCGATAAAATGATTGATAGATAAGTTTTATATACATTATTATTTTCAGTATAGGTGGGTGACGCAACATGCTATTTCAAATAATGATTAAGTTAAATTACATCCGAAAAGGGCTTTGTTTGATATACTTATTGAGTAAGATTTTGATATTTCCAATGAAAATCTTGCAAAATTTAAAAAAATAGGTATTCATTTACTAGCTTAACCTAATTTTGTGAAAAACTTGCACAATTTAGTAGTAATGGATGATGACTTCTAATTTTGTGTATCATATTATTAATAGAAGTTAGGCATCTTCATAATATCTCTACCAATTCAAGTTCAGGTATGTGCATATAAGTTATGATTGTACTGTAAAATACATGTTTTTTCACTCTAACATGTTTCAAACTATATCTTAATTTTATGCAATATACACTCAATATTGCTACCTTTCATGTAGTAAAATAAGAAACGAAAGTGTCACCAACTTTGATCATCGTGTTACAAAGCTTAGATCTCAATTTGCTACCTTTCACGTAGTCAAATAATAAATGAAAGTGTCACCAACTTTGATCATCATGTTACAAAACTTAGATCTTAATTTGCTTTAATATATCAAAGAGGTATTGTGTACATATATTGTTTAATATAGCATCATAGATAACAGACATGCCCATTACAGGAAGTTCTTCCACAGATCACCCTAGGAGATTTAATATATCAAAATGGAGCAGTGGTTTTGTTGAAAAGAATGATACAAATGCAAAATCAAAACAACCTCCTGGTGATATTACTATCACTCCAGGTATACTACATTTAAGATGTTTCAAACTATTATGGGTGTTATTTTTAAATATAAACTAAATTTACTTATCTTACAAGCAATGTATTCAGAATCATTGGTGATATCAATTCCCAATCTCAATATACTCCAGGTATTACGAGTGTATTATTTTTACCATAATTTTTTTCATGTTTTTATTTTGTTATTTTAATAAAATACTCATGGGATATGACTTTGTAGGAACTTATTCTTTGGATCAAACTAGGAAATCTAACGTCCCAGAATGGAGTAGTGGCTGTGTTCATAAAAATGATGTAAATGCAAAAACAAAACAACCTCTTGGTGATATTAGTAACACTCCAGGTATATTAAGAACACGAGTTTCCTATCTCAATTCCCTACATGTATTAAGAGTATGTTTTATATTTACCATAATTTCTTTATCCATATGCTTTTGTTAATAAATTTAACAAAGTTCTCATATGATATGTTTCCTAGGAACTTCTTCTTTTCATCACACCAGAAAATCTAACATCTCAAAATGGAGTACTAGTTGTGTTGAAAAAGATAATATAAATGCAAAATCAAAACAACATCTTTGTGATATTGCTAACATTCCAGGTATACTAATTTCAAGATGTTTCAAACTATTATAGGTGTTACTTCTAAAATATGCACTAAATTAGTTATCTTACAAGCAATATAGTAAGAACCAATGGTGATACCAATTTCCAATCTCATTTCACACCAGATTTTAAGATTGTATATTAATTTTATCATAATTTATTTCAGTGGTTTTTTGGTTTGTATGATAAAGTTTTAATCATAATTTATCATATACTATTTTACTAGCACTCCATGTATATTAAATTTAAGATGTTACAAATTATTATGAATGTTAATTTTATCATATACATTAATTTGGTTGTCCTACAGCCACTCTACTAAGAACCGTTGGTGCCACAAATTTCCAATCTCAGTTCCCTCTAGGTATTATGAGTATTCTTCATATTTTAAATTCTTACTTAAAAAAAACTCATGTTGTATATTTTTTCTGGGAACATCTTTTTATGATCCTCCTATGAGATCTACAATAAAGTTTTTTATATTACTATGTTAGTTCGGTTTTGCCTATGTTTTTAACACTCCCGTCATTCCTTTTGTTTTTCATTAATAAGTACAATAATTTTATCAATTAAAAGAAATGGAAACTTGGGTTAACCTGAAAGGTAACGCAACCAACATTTTAAGTTCTAGGTTTTTAAAACGACCCAAACTCGCCCTTACGGAAAGCCCGGATTGAGTTGAGAACACGATAAATCAGAACACATACAAAAGAAAATTTCATTGCTTATTACAACAATTACATCAGAGTACAAGAATATAATAAAGTATGAGTAATTAATGTACATAAGAAAAATATCAGAGATTTACAAATTATTATGCAGCGGAAAATAATACAAAACACAACTGAAAGAAATATACGGATACAGAGTGTTCCGAATATAGCTCCAGCTGTAAACCAGGATCCCGTGAATATAATATCTGCAAACCAAAACTACTAGCTGCCCGTGTGGAAAATAGTGGCACCTAGAGTTTAGGTTAAAACAATAAACTCCAGGTTAGTCATGTGACTGGTGTGAGAACTAAAACAGTTATTTAAAACATTACTCTAAAATGGAGTTAATCAAGGGACCACGCCGTATAACACGGAACGGGTTTCCTCCCAAGAATACCAGTGCATAAAACAAACATCGGAATGATTCTAAGAAAAATGAAGCTATTATAAGACCCAGGTCCCATCACACAACGCAAGCCGGAGGATAGGGTTTTTCGTTATAATAGACAAACATGCTTGGTACGTTTAAAAACAAATCATTTGATACTATTATAAGTGCATAGTGTATAAAACAACTTCAAATATAAATGTATCAATCATAGACGGCATGGGTACCATATATCATGTCGCCATACTAGGCTCTACAATCAAAACTAAAATGTCACGTATTAGAAATTGGATTTCCGTCATGAGTCTAAGAAAGGGATGTACTACTAACCGCTTCGAGACGCTCCAGCAAATGCCTCAGGACTACACACTCTGGGCAACCCTGGATCCTCTCTTACGTTTGAGGATTGGCAATTCCTGGGCACACGTTTCCCGATCCTGTAGGACCTATCCATCGGCTCCGTAGTGACCGATATATCAGAGGAGCATCGCTATCCAACAACCACACAGGTAAAAATAATAAATTTCTGGGCTACATACCAAGACACCACCCATAGTTAGAAAGAAACGTCATGTCCTCCTTAGGTCCCTTATCCCATTTTTGACTCATACTGAGGTGTGACGCTTGCGAAATAACGCTATACACAAAGCTATGCTATTTAAGGCCGTGCTTTGATCATCAACCAAAAGACTCTGCTTTTCAACAGAAGCCTTGATCATTTGCATCTCAGCACGCCACACAAGCAATTCACGCCATGCGACTAATGTCTATCGATGTATAACCTCTGAGCTCGTACGTCTCATAGAAGGGCATTAAGCATGCGAATGAATTCTCCGCCACCAAAAAAATATATATTTAATAAAGATCAATCAAAACAGAATAAAATCCAATGTCAGACACACATCCATTTACTAGTTCGCTCTGGGTCTGAACGAAACCGAAGGCACCTTATTCCTCATCCCATATGGCCAATACAGGAGAGAGGTCCTCGCATATCCGGTTGATCTCCAAGTACGTCTCGACGATCACCACTTATTACCTTGTATTAGGTGTACAACCCAATCAAGACATCAGTAATCATCCAAACGATGTCAAGACCTTTGGTATTCAACCGCCGTCTTTCTCGTCGACTTATCGTCGAATCAGTTGTTCGAAATGGGTATTATCCTGGCCATTCTGAATAACTCGCGTACATTATAAACAAGTGCTATAAAACGCAACATACGCCTCATCCCAATTAAGAATATTCCTTTATTCAAGTATTCACATCATTAGGGAAAGGTTCCCATTAATTTTATCAAAGATAAATTCTTTTAAATTTATTCTTTAATCTTCCTTTGGATATCAATTCAAACCAAATTAAGGTTTATCAACGAGTCGAGATTAGCGAACCTTACCGAAGTAATCATTTGTTTAATTTCCCAATCCCAACCTATTCATCCCATGGAGAAAAGCTGGTAATACTCCATATCTAACACCATAGTGTTATCGGTAAATTTAATTACCATTTCACGTCCAAATCTAATTAAAGATTTAACTATCGCTTGGAGCAAAACTGGTGATACTCCATTCTTGATCATTTCCCAAATTTGATAATTTAAATTATCACATTCACATTCCAATCTAATTAAAGATTCATTAAAACTGCACTTAGTTTTAATCTCCCCAAAAATCAATATTAATGATTATTTAACTTTGGATAATCAAACATGTCGCATCGACAATCTGCACCGTACTATTGATTTTTGCCTATATATAGCCTCTGAGCTCGTACGTTTCAGAGAAGGGTGTTAAGCAAGAGAATAAATTCTCCGCCATCAAACAGATATATATCTAGCAAAGATCAACCATACGGTTCGAAATACAATGTTAGACATGTAATCCTGTCTTTAATTGGGTTAAAGAACTAATGTCATTTAAACACAGTTCACGATAAACCTAAATCACATTCCATTAATTATGGAATCTTCACGGAAAATAGATCAATATATAATTGATATCAATTTCCGTATCCGACTAATAATATAAATGGAATAACGACAAAGCCTTTTAAATTCCATATATATTAATAGTCTTCCTCCACAGAAGTTCATTTTAATTATTATCAAATCGAATTTCGTTCAATTCCAATTTAATATATTAAATTGGAAAATTTTACTTTGGAAATTTTCCACTAAATCTTAATAAATTTTTTTATAAATTCCAAATCACATTTCTTTGTAAATCAGGTTAAAGAACGAATGTCGTTAAAAACACAGTTCACAATAAACCCAATTCACATCCCATTTTATTCCAATTAAATGTTAATTAACTGGAAACTCTAATAATCTTTAATTAAAAGATTTATTCTTTTCACATAGGGTTTAAGAATAGTGTTATTTAAGACACCATTCACGACAAACCCAAAATCCAATTCTTTATTTAGTTCCAATTAAATCTTAACTAATTGGAAAACTTCACTAAATCTTAACTAAAAGATTTATTCTTTCCTCTACTGGGTTTATGAACAGTGTTAATAAAGACACCATTCACGACAAACCCAAAATCCAATTTGATATTAAATACAAGGCTCTGAATAGAAATTATATCGGCTTATTTCAATACCAAATTCTGAAACCGAACAAATATCGTATCGGGAATAATGATATATATATCTTCCAAATTCCTCCACAATATCCGTATAATCACAGAATCCAATATCGAAATATTCTGAAGATAATTTCGATTCAAATCCATTCCAATTCATATATTGGAAATTCTGGTTATTTTTAAAACCATTTCAAATCCAATTTATTTATTGAAAAATATTGGATTAAAATTCTAGTTCATTTTGATAAAAATATATTTTTATCTTTACAAACATGGATTTTTTCACCTAGATTCTTTCCAAATCATTTATTATGATTTTACACAAATTATTAATATTTTTATTAATTTTATCAAGGCCCATACAGTCGATTTCCATAAACGGTCATCGAACTGCACTTACAACGACCTTTTCCAAATTTGATTTGGGCATAATTCCAAATCCAACCATTAGATTTCAAATTTCTTATTTTTGTTGGAAAGCACTTTTCGATACGAACCTAATGGTTCTGGTTTAGGAGAATCCGATGGTCGGATCTCCCGTAATGTCAATTCGAAGTCAATGGTCGAAATTTGCGAACTGCCGGTGCACGGCGCGTTCTAATCAGGCCATTTAATATATAATATAATATATATATATATCATATATATTTTGTCGATTTCCATTTAAAACGTATTTTATAAATCGTTTTCAAAACGATTTCAACTTCATTTTCAATTTTAGATCAAAATTGAATATTCCATATATATTTTCAAAACATTAGATTTTGAAATCACTTCCTTTTCCATATTTATTATAAAATTGAATATAATCGATATAAATATCGTTCACGTCAAAATGGCGTTAATCTAATCAACATGGCTTTATATATTTAAATATTTTCGTGTCCATCCCGAATCGGACATCAAAATCATATTTTGATCCATTACTGAATATTATTTTAAAATTTTAGTTATTTTAAAATATTTATTACTCGTCATTTTAAAATATTTGTTAATTTAAAATATTTGTTCTTTCCAAATTGGAATCAGACACAGTTAACTACCATATAATTTTATTTATGTGGATTTCATACAACATATGTATACAACAACAATCAAACACAGTCAAACATCATCTAGAGTGCATTACACAACTGCATAAGTGTTAAATATGAATAATTAATGCTTACAACAGCTTATCAACCAATCAATTGACATACAACAAAACAATTGGGATGAGTGTATGTCAAATATCATCCCAATACCCGTGTGGGGTTTTAATCAACACACACCAATTTTATTTGTGCAGTTGGGCGTTGTGTAAAATATATCGTCCCAATCAATATCAGTTAAATGTGTGTACATAAACAAATCGCCCGATTTGTAAGTGAATATTTATTCTATTCATATACTCGTTAAAAATTATATTTTTAACGATAAAATATTTATTTCAACACATGAATATTTTATACAGTTCATTTATACAATAAAAACGATATTTTTATTGTTCTAACATTTTTAGAAAATTTCGGTAGCATAACAGCGTGATACTAGAACCGGAATAAGGTCTAGCCTTATCCCTCGTCTAATAATGGCTCGCACCATATAAAAACCAAATTCTAATCAATTCATTTCACTTCCCAAACCAAATTCAAACAAATAAACCAATCAACCAAGCAACCAAACAAGTTTCAAACAAAGGTGTCGGGTGCTACTAAGCACCGTCTGCATCCTAGTATATATATTTAATTAGAAATTAAATTAAAGTGAGAAGTTCTCACCTTTGGGATCCACTCCGCCGTTTCATTTCTAAATTTCTGAAAAGTTTAGATATCCCCGAAATCCCCACGCAATCTGTTCCATGCTGTTCATAGTAAAAATCACATTTTTAATATGATGTTTATATATTTAAAAATCGCATATATATATATATATATATCTATCTATATATATATATATATATATATATATAAGATCACATTTTTATATCGCTATATATATTATAAAAATCATATTTTTATATCGTTACATATATTATAAAAATCATATTTTTCTAACGAGGTTCATACAATAAAAATCATATTTTTACATCACTAAAAATTATATTTTTATATCTCTAAACATTATATTTTTATAATGCCATTCAAACAATAGAAATCAATTTTTTGTTATTCTATTCATATAAAAATCACATTTTTATTCGCTATTCATGTATAGAAAAATCCAATTTTTATTTCAAATTCCTATATAGAAAAATCCAATTTTTATTTCAAAATCCTATATAGAAAAATCCAATTTTTATTTCAAAATCCTTTATAGAAAAATCCAATTTTTGTTTTGTTAATATATATATATATATATATATATATAAAGATTACATTTTTATACCGCTCTCTTCATAATAAAGATCAAAACTTTATACCGCTCTCTTCGTAATAAAGATCATATCTTTATACCGCTCTCTTCATAATAAAGATCATATTTTTGTATTATTAACAATCCTATCTTTATGTGTGTAAAAGTCGAATCTTTATGTAATTAAAAATATAATCTTTTCATAAACAAAAATCATAATTTTTCCTGAACAAAAATCATAACTTTTCCTAAACAAAATTCATAACTTTTATTATCTAAAAACCATATGCTTTTTAATCTAAAAACCGTATTTTTATAATTAAAAAACATTAAATAAATAGGGATAAAAAATTAAAAAGACTAACCAGCGGTTTTGGGGTGGGAGATGGCATTGGTGGCGGTGGTCAGGCCATTGGCGGTCGGAGTGGTGCCATGGCTGGCGGTAGTCGTTGGATGGATGATTTGGTGGCGAGGTGGGTTCGATTTGGGGTGCTAGGGTTCGGGGTTGGCTGAAGAAAGAGAAAGAGAGGGAGAAGGAGGCGTTGGGTGGCGCTGGCGTGGGCGGCGCCGGAGGTGCGGTGGCCCAGGTGGCCATGGCGGCGGCGACCCCCCCGTCGTGTTTCTCTTTTTTTAATGTAAACCCGATATCGGGTTTTGGAAGGGAGAAAGGGGGTTGATCCCCCTTTTCTATTTTTATTATTAATTATTCCCATAAGGTAACTTTTAAATTCGAACTCCAAATCGAGCCCAACGACTGTCGCCCCTAACCAAATACCCCCATCCCGAACGCAATGGGATATGTCCTGTAAGCCAATTCGACTATTTCA
The DNA here is from genome assembly GCA_030737875.1 of Allium sativum. Lineage (NCBI taxonomy): Eukaryota > Viridiplantae > Streptophyta > Magnoliopsida > Asparagales > Amaryllidaceae > Allium > Allium sativum. Next base: position 617,197,540 of record CM060926.1, read on the forward strand.
ATCAAAATTAAAATATAAATTAATTTAATGTTCAAAATTGATTTCAACGTACATTTTAATTGACCAAGGCCACATACTGATCCCAAAAATTCCCGAAAAATAAATCTAGCTATGTTTTGATGATACGGTCCTAACAAAACTAATTTAATCGAGTTTGGAGACCATTTGAAAAATGGTCATTTTCTAGTCGATTAAATTCAAACTGAAATTACCAAACACGTTTAAATTTACCACGCTCACATATTGATTCCAAAAATTATGAAAATTAGAATCTAGCAATAATTTGACATTTCAGATCCAACAAATGTAGTTTTGTCGAAAACGGAGGTCGTTTACAAAATCGCTATTTTTAAGGGCTATATAAAATATAAAATTCCATAGCGACTATTCTGAATCTTCAACTGGGCATAACTTTTTATCCCCGTTATGAAATTTGGATCTTTCACATTCGTTGGAAAGATATTTTCAAACAGATTCAAATATTTCTTATTTTACTAAATGTAACACCCCACTCCCGCTATGATCACTCACTAAGGGAATGCCATAGCATCGGTGGAGTATTTTAGTGAATATAGAACAGAAAAATTACAACAAGACAGATATAAATAGTACTTGAAATTTTAAAACATCATCTCATAACAGCGGAAGTAAAACATGTCTGGTTACATCATAAAACCACAATAAAGGTCAAGTACAATATCCATCAAAATAAAGAAGTACATAATCCCACTCTCATACAATAGCCAAACAAAAGAAAAGATAACTGGATAACTGGAGCTTTACATCTATCCAAGCTCCTAAAGACTGGAACAGCAATCCGATCAAGCTCCACTACTGCTAGGATCCACCGTAGGACCTGAGGGTTGGGAAAAAGATAAAAACAACGGGGTCAGACATAAGTCTGAGCGAGTCCTATAACTTTAACAATACAATCGTTAAAGTAACCAGAGAAGACATAAACTGATATACGGTAACATATAGGGATGAATGGCTACCCTAAGCAGTCAACTAAACGAAGATAAAGGATAAAGACGCATCTACCCTCCCTAAGGTAAATTACTAAACTGCACCACACCAGTCGTTCCTAACTTAAAGGTTGATCCCACCCAAGGACTTATAAAATTTACTAATTAGTACCTGCGTACCCCTAGGTGACCAAGTAGGCGCCACGGGGCCCTACAATCCACTAGGTGTACACACTACTTCCCATTCGATCGGCTCCCTAACGTAGATACCCGTGCTGGCCCCACCGTGGGATGTATCATTCCCCAATGTGGCAACCTGATGAAACTAAAGGTGCACGGCTTATATCTACTCGATGCAACAACGGCTTACCTACCAGCCCGGGCCCACTCACGCATATGAAGCCCGTTGGACTTGCGTTGCCACCGCTAACCCGTTTGCCTCTTACAGTCAAGCCCAGTATGCGTGTCCCGTCCTCGACATGGGTCGAGCCCACAAAGATACGTATGGGTTACTGGTTGAAATGGGCCTCCACAAGCTACCCACCTAAGCTTGTCCCTTTTTCTAGTATATCCCACTTAACCCTTTAATCATGTTTTAATTACATGTTCCATTTTGGTTAAGTATTCTAATCGTATTTTCTATTGCCACCCAAGGCAACCACTAGATTTTCTCATGCCACCCGAGGCACCCACTTAACCCCTCATGTCCCTCTACATGCTAATGTGGTTAAGTGTTTCTTAATTAATTAATTAAGAACGTAACCTTTGTAAAGACCTCTCACATTAGACTGTCTTTTATGACCGCTGGTTAAGCCGGTTGGGTCCGGGCAGCCTTATGTCATAACAGAGTCTAACCTCGTGTCTTTACATTAATTACGTATTTAGTTTGTGCCTAAGACCTCTCACATTGGGCTAACATTTGTAGCAACTGGTTAAGCCGGTTGGGTCCGGGCAGTTTTACGCTACAACTGAGTCCAACCTCGTGTCTTAGTCAATTAATTACACCTAATTAATCACCCTCATAATTTTATATTAATTATCCCTAATTAATCAAGTTTTCTTAACATGGGTAGACCTAACTTAATAGGTAAATTCCCATGGGGTAGACCTAACTCAATAGGTAAATTCCCAACACATAGTATGGGTACACCTAACCAAATAGGCAAATTCCCATACTATGTTTATTTATTTTGTGTTAAGCATAATTATATTAATTTCACACAATCTTATTAACTTATGCATTTAATTACCCCATCGTTCCCACGTAATTTCGTTCATGATATAACACATATAAAAGGTGTCAACTTGCATATGAATGAACATGTTTCAAAGGTGCCATCTTGCATATTAACAAACACATAACTTGCATATGAACTTGCATAACATGTCACATAACTTGCATATAATATGTCACATAACTTACATATTCATTTTGCATAACAAACTTGCATATTAGCTTATAGACTTGCATAATGTGTCATCATGAACTTGCATATTAATAAACATGTAACTTGCATATTTACATACATGTAACTCGCATATTAACAAACATGTAACTTGCATATAAAGAAACATGTAACTTGCATATTTACATACATGTAACTTGCATATTAACAAACATGTAACTTGCATATTAACAAACATGTAACTTGCATATTTACATACATGTAACTTGCATATTAACAAACATGTAACTTGCATATTTACATACATGTAACTTGCATAGCATATTACCATGAACTTGCATAACATGCATATGATTACATAGCCCACAACTTGCATATTTAGCATCATGCAAACATAACATACATCATATTAAACTTGCATAAGCTTACATACTCAACATGCATAAACATAAGATTAATGCTAACATCATATCATATGATTCAAAGCTCATTAACCCACATACAAAACCATAAATCTCATCACATCTCATCTAATTAGTTTACCAAAAGATCATCAAAGTGATAGAAACTCACAACTAGCAACTTTGAACACCAAATGAAGAAGATTAAGACGCTAAGAAGGGATTAGAAGTTGATTAGAGAGTGATTAGTATGCAACCCTCTTCATAAAATTAGTGGAGGCCATGAGAGCTAGCATTTTGCCATAGTTTAGTCACTAGGTTTAATTATGAATGAATTAGGGTAGGTTAGGGTCTTATTTATAGATTAGGCAAGTGTTTTAGGCCATAGGATTAACCCTAGATTCAATCCAAGCCATCAAAGCATGTCTTGGGGAAGAAGTCAAGTGTAGGAACCATCTAGGGCCTTTAGATTAAAGATGGACCATGAGAACCATTCAAATGCAAAATCTGCACTTGAGCGAATCGGCCCACGGGTTGACAGCCAAACACCCTGGATTAACCCCTAGTCGACCCAGCGGGCTCGGGTCGACTTCAAAAATCGGCCGGTTCAGTTATTCCCCTCTCCCAATTCGCTGTTTTGAGCATTTTTGCATATTTATTTATTAAATTTTCAATTATATATATATATATATATATATATATATCAATATATATATATATATATATCTACACAACCCATTTCACTTAATTAAGTATACTTTAATTTGGGAATTTTAGTGAAACTTCGCGAGGCCATATCTTGGTCATACGGACTCCGATTTTCGAAAACTCGGACTCTATTTCGCGTATTTTTCCGAGACGAACGCAATGGCATAGCCCGTTTCCCTTGATTCCCATTTTAGAATTAAATTCTGCCTCGATTTATGTTATTACAGGTTATTGAAAATACGGGTTGTTACATTCTCCCCTCCTTAAAGGATTTCGTCCCCGAAATCTTCAAGTTAGGAAGAACGTATCCTACCATCCAATCATCCATCTACTCAAAGCATCATCCACGAGCAATCATTGTCCTTACAAGATTCTAAATGCTGGATGGATATATGCAAAAGTGTGTGTATATGTACTTACCTAATGCGAAAATCAGGCGGTTACTGATACAGTAAACCTCCTTAATGCAAACCATGATAGTGCCATGCATCCAATATGTATGCGAAACCCTATTGACACATACAAATTTCTACATGCGTGCACAACCATACACAAAAATGCATCATCCATATGATAACACAGCCATGATACATCCATCAATCTAACTACCACATCCATTTATGCAATATGCAACATGAAGTGACTGAGCCGATCTAGTGCCTAATGTGTGTGTATATGCATCCACGAGCAACCACTAGCAAACAATTGCATCCATATGCATCCATCAACCATAACATGTTTCAAACACATGTTTCAACCATAGGTTTTACCCTATCTAAAGGTCATAGGTATTAGCGAGAGGATATACTAAAGATAAGATAAGTACTAGACAAGCAATAAAGGAGAAGTTAAAAGACATACTCTCAAAAAGAAATGGATACAAAGAACGCATCTTTGCTTCCGTCTCCCAAGTAGCATTGCTTTCGTCATCTCCCCATTGCACTTTAACTAGCTGAACTTCTCTGTTCCTCAACTTCCTAGTTTCTGACCCAAGGATGCGAGTAGGAGCTCGTCGAATCGTCGCATCACGCTCTACCTCTACATCTCTAAGCAAGCTCGGCTCTACCACCTCCGCGGTCTCATGTAAGCACTTCCTCAAATGTGATACATGGAATACATCATGAACACCACTAAGTCTGTCGGGCAACTCCACCCTATATGCCATCCGTCCAATCCTTTCCTTAATAGGAAACGGCCCAACAAATCTCGGTGCTAACTTCCCTACGGACCCAAAGCGAACAACATTTCTCAATGGAGATACTTTGACAAAAACCATGTCCCCAACCTCAAACTCAAGATCCGTCCTTCTCCGATCCGCATAAGATTTCTGTCTATCTTGCGCTGCTTTCATCCTTTTTCGAATTAAATCAATCTTCTCTGAAGTCTCTCTAACCATATCCGGCCCAAGCAAGATCTTATCCGTAGATTCCCACCAACATGTAGGAGATCGACAAGGCCTTCCATAAAGAGCTTCGAAAGGAGCCATACCAATACTGGACTGAAAGCTGTTATTATATGCGAACTCCACCAAAGGAAGATGTTCTTCCCATGTACCTCCAAAATCCAAGATACAAAGCCTCAAAAGATCTTCTAAGATACGGTTCACCCTCTCAGTCTGACCGTCCGTCTGAGGATGATATGCGGTGCTCAAACACAACTGAGTCCCTACCGCCTCTTGCAAACTTCTCCAAAACTCACTAGTGAAAATAGGATCTCGATCACTCACAATGCTGGATGGTACGCCATGCAATCTAACAATCTCTCTAACATAGACTGAAGCAAGCCATGGAGCGGTCCTCTTACTCTTTACGGGTATAAAATGGGAACTCTTGGTAAGTCTGTCTACCACAACCCAAATTCCCGTATTGCCCTTCCTCGATCTCGGTAACCCGTCGATGAAATCCATCGAGACACTATCCCACTTCCACTGTGGAACTTCCAATGGGTGTAGCAACCCACCGGGTTTCCTTTGCTCCACTTTAACTTGTTGGCACACTAAGCATCTAGCCACATACTCGGCCACATCTTTCTTCATACCGGCCCAGAAGAAAACTCTCTTCATGTCTTGGTACATTTTGTCTCCACCGGGATGAATAGTCATTCTTGAACGATGTGCATCATCCAAAATAGCCTTCTTCAAACCCTCATCTTGCGGTACACAAAGTCTACCGTCTCTATGCAACCATCCCTTATCATCTATGGTGTATCTACCCAAATGGCTGGACGACTCCCCTCTTATAAGCTTCTCTACCAACACAACCAACTGTGGGTCGTCTCGCTGAGCCTCGCCAATCCGTCTCAAAAGAGTAGGTCTAACCTCCAAGGATGCCAACAAACCAGGTACAAAATCAACAGAAGGTCTGAAGTCAAACAAAGAAAGAAACTCCAAGCTTCGTCGTTCCACGAACAATGGACTCAAAGATAGCCTTTTTCTACTTAAGGCGTCTGCCACCACGTTACCCTTACCAGGGGTATACGCTATCTCGAAATCATAGGATGCTAAGAACTCCATCCACCTTTGCTGTCTTAGGTTTAAATCCTTCTGAGAGAATAAGTACTTCAATGATTTATGGTCGGTGAACAACTCGAATCTCTCACCAAGAAGATAATGGCGCCAAGACTTAAGTGCGAAAACAATCGCGGCCAACTCTAGATCATGGGTAGGGTAATTCTTCTCATGCACTCTCAATTGTCTCCCTCCATAGGCTATTACCCTTCCCTCCTGCATCAAGACTGCGCCTAATCCTGTTCCACAAGCATCGGTATAAACAACAAACGGCTTACTCCCATCCGAGAGCACTAAAACTGGAGCGGTGGTCAAAGCTCTCTTTAACCGTCGGAAAGCATCATCACAATCTACATCCCACGAGAAAACCAGATTCTTTTTCGTCAAGCGGGTTAATGGGGCTGATATCTTCGCGAAGTCTTTGATGAACTTCCTATAATATCCTGCCAACCCCAAGAAACTTCTTACCTCGGTAGCATTTCTAGGAACTTTCCAATCCTGGATAGATACTATCTTTGCGGGATCCACAGCTATCCCTTCCTTAGAGACCACATGCCCTAAGAATCGCACTTCTCTTCTCCAAAAATGGTATTTAGAGAATTTAGCTTTAAGACTATGCGCTCGAAGAGTCTCCAACACTTCCTTGAGATGTAAGGCATGCTCTTCTTCATTCTTGGAAAAGACCAAGATGTCATCCACAAAAACTACTACAAACTTATTCAGATACTCTCTGAACACTCTACTCATGAGATCAACAAAGTATGCGGGGGCGTTTGTCAACCCAAATGGCATCACTAGCCACTCATAAAAACCATCCGGAGTCCGGAAAGCAGTCTTCTCTATACTGTCCTCCGCCACTCTTAACTGATGAAACCCTGTAGCTAAGTCCATCTGCGAAAATACTGACGCGCCAACCAACTGATCAAAGAGATCATCTATCCTCGGTAATGGGTGTCTATTCTTCTTCGTGAGCTTATTAAGTTCTCTATAATCCACACAAAGTCTGAGGGACCCATCCGCCTTCGTGGCAAACACTACTGGAGCTCCCCACTCCGATATACTTCGCCTTATGAACCCCTTCTCAAGCAACTCCCCTACTTGCTTATGAAGTTCTCTTCTCTCACGAGGAGCCATGTGGCGTACTGGCAAAGACACTGGTTTGGCATTATCCACCAAATAAATTCGGAAATCTATCTCCCGCTTCGGAGGCAAACCCTTTACTTCTTCAAACACATCCGGATATTCCCGGACTACTCTGACAGAACACAAACTCTCGACCGAAGCATCGAGCGATTCAAGATAACTTAGCAAAACAGATTCCATGGGATTGCAAGAGATCTCGAGAGTGTTACCCAAGCGGGTCATGAGCCTGACAACTCTCCTTTCGCAATCAAGAACGGCACCATTACTGGATAACCAGTCCATGCCCAAGATCAACCCATAGCCCGTGAAGCCCAATACAAAAGCATCACATCTAAACTCAACGCTAAGTATAGAAATCTTCAAACCCAAACATATCATAGACAGATATATGGAGCCCCCAATTGGGTTTGAGACAACCAAGGGATCATCAACTAGACTGGTGTCTAAGTGCAGTGACTCAACTAACGATGATGAGATAAAAGAATGCGATGCGCCAGAGTCAAACAAAGTACGAACTGGATGATCAAACAGAAAAACCAGACTTTCAACGGAAATAGTTCTACCTCTCTGCTGAATCGGTGGAACTGAGAGAACCTGAACTTGCCCCCCTGACTGAGGTGGTGCTATAAGAGCTTGCACCTGGCCTCCTGAGGTAGACCCCGTCTTCTGCCCCTTCTTTGGGCAGTTTTTCACAAGATGCCCTGCTTCACCACAATGAAAGCAACCGGTCTTCTTCTTTTTGCGACAATCCTTACTAAGGTGTCCTGGTGTTCCACAATTGAAGCACTTCTTCTTCGTCTTCTTTTTGTCACCATTGCCTTTTCCGCCCTTGCCTTGTTGTTGCTGTTGCGGTTTCTTCTGATCCCCCTTTTTCTCTGGTGCCTTAGAATTCTTATCATCCTCATGCATAAGTGCCATGTAGACAAGCTTCTCAAAAGTGGCCCCCATAGGAATGTGAGTCATAGCTATTCCTTGCAATGGTTCGTTCAAGCCTCTAACGAACCTCAAAGCCTTCTTCTCCGGTGTATTCACCAACTCTATGCCAAACCTTGCTAATTGATTGAATTTGTTGACATATTCTTTCACCGTGAGATTCCCTTGCTTCAAATTCAAGAACTTCTCCATAAACAGATTCTCTTCCGCCCTTGAGAGAAACTTAGCCCCAAACCTTTGCTTAAAATCTGCCCAAGAGTCAACAGGGCGTTCTCCATTAGTGACCTCCCACCAGAATGAGGCCTCTCCCTTCATTAACCAAGCCGCCAACTTGACTTTCTTTCCCTCTTCCACTTCAAAGATATCTAGCAACTCTTCCACTTCCTTAAGCCAATCTCTAGCCTCTACGAAAGTCTCTGAACCAAGAAAAGGTTTTCCTCCTATAGCCTTGAACTCCTTGCAAACCTTAGCAAAATTATCCACTCTAGGCTGAGGAGGAGGAGCGGTTGTCTCTGGTGTAGTAGCATTGGCCGGACCAGCAGCCGCGGCCCTAGCCTCTTGCAACCTCCTATACCATAGTGGTATAACTAAACCCTCCGGGATGTTAAGATCTTCAGCCATGCTGAAACGAAAGAGGAAAGATTCAAAAAGGAGATTCCGAAAGATAAAGATATGGCTATTGGGGATTATGCTTTTCTTTTTCAAAAACTTTTTCTCTTAGAAGACATGCTTTTTAAAAATACTTTCTTCGAAAATACTCTTAGAAAGTAGTTTTTCTCAAAAAATTTATCTGTTCTGGTAACCTTAAGCTCCGATACCACGTGTAACACCCCACTCCCGCTATGATCACTCACTAAGGGAATGCCATAGCATCGGTGGAGTATTTTAGTGAATATAGAACAGAAAAATTACAACAAGACAGATATAAATAGTACTTGAAATTTTAAAACATCATCTCATAACAGCGGAAGTAAAACATGTCTGGTTACATCATAAAACCACAATAAAGGTCAAGTACAATATCCATCAAAATAAAGAAGTACATAATCCCACTCTCATACAATAGCCAAACAAAAGAAAAGATAACTGGATAACTGGAGCTTTACATCTATCCAAGCTCCTAAAGACTGGAACAGCAATCCGATCAAGCTCCACTACTGCTAGGATCCACCGTAGGACCTGAGGGTTGGGAAAAAGATAAAAACAACGGGGTCAGACATAAGTCTGAGCGAGTCCTATAACTTTAACAATACAATCGTTAAAGTAACCAGAGAAGACATAAACTGATATACGGTAACATATAGGGATGAATGGCTACCCTAAGCAGTCAACTAAACGAAGATAAAGGATAAAGACGCATCTACCCTCCCTAAGGTAAATTACTAAACTGCACCACACCAGTCGTTCCTAACTTAAAGGTTGATCCCACCCAAGGACTTATAAAATTTACTAATTAGTACCTGCGTACCCCTAGGTGACCAAGTAGGCGCCACGGGGCCCTACAATCCACTAGGTGTACACACTACTTCCCATTCGATCGGCTCCCTAACGTAGATACCCGTGCTGGCCCCACCGTGGGATGTATCATTCCCCAATGTGGCAACCTGATGAAACTAAAGGTGCACGGCTTATATCTACTCGATGCAACAACGGCTTACCTACCAGCCCGGGCCCACTCACGCATATGAAGCCCGTTGGACTTGCGTTGCCACCGCTAACCCGTTTGCCTCTTACAGTCAAGCCCAGTATGCGTGTCCCGTCCTCGACATGGGTCGAGCCCACAAAGATACGTATGGGTTACTGGTTGAAATGGGCCTCCACAAGCTACCCACCTAAGCTTGTCCCTTTTTCTAGTATATCCCACTTAACCCTTTAATCATGTTTTAATTACATGTTCCATTTTGGTTAAGTATTCTAATCGTATTTTCTATTGCCACCCAAGGCAACCACTAGATTTTCTCATGCCACCCGAGGCACCCACTTAACCCCTCATGTCCCTCTACATGCTAATGTGGTTAAGTGTTTCTTAATTAATTAATTAAGAACGTAACCTTTGTAAAGACCTCTCACATTAGACTGTCTTTTATGACCGCTGGTTAAGCCGGTTGGGTCCGGGCAGCCTTATGTCATAACAGAGTCTAACCTCGTGTCTTTACATTAATTACGTATTTAGTTTGTGCCTAAGACCTCTCACATTGGGCTAACATTTGTAGCAACTGGTTAAGCCGGTTGGGTCCGGGCAGTTTTACGCTACAACTGAGTCCAACCTCGTGTCTTAGTCAATTAATTACACCTAATTAATCACCCTCATAATTTTATATTAATTATCCCTAATTAATCAAGTTTTCTTAACATGGGTAGACCTAACTTAATAGGTAAATTCCCATGGGGTAGACCTAACTCAATAGGTAAATTCCCAACACATAGTATGGGTACACCTAACCAAATAGGCAAATTCCCATACTATGTTTATTTATTTTGTGTTAAGCATAATTATATTAATTTCACACAATCTTATTAACTTATGCATTTAATTACCCCATCGTTCCCACGTAATTTCGTTCATGATATAACACATATAAAAGGTGTCAACTTGCATATGAATGAACATGTTTCAAAGGTGCCATCTTGCATATTAACAAACACATAACTTGCATATGAACTTGCATAACATGTCACATAACTTGCATATAATATGTCACATAACTTACATATTCATTTTGCATAACAAACTTGCATATTAGCTTATAGACTTGCATAATGTGTCATCATGAACTTGCATATTAATAAACATGTAACTTGCATATTTACATACATGTAACTCGCATATTAACAAACATGTAACTTGCATATAAAGAAACATGTAACTTGCATATTTACATACATGTAACTTGCATATTAACAAACATGTAACTTGCATATTAACAAACATGTAACTTGCATATTTACATACATGTAACTTGCATATTAACAAACATGTAACTTGCATATTTACATACATGTAACTTGCATAGCATATTACCATGAACTTGCATAACATGCATATGATTACATAGCCCACAACTTGCATATTTAGCATCATGCAAACATAACATACATCATATTAAACTTGCATAAGCTTACATACTCAACATGCATAAACATAAGATTAATGCTAACATCATATCATATGATTCAAAGCTCATTAACCCACATACAAAACCATAAATCTCATCACATCTCATCTAATTAGTTTACCAAAAGATCATCAAAGTGATAGAAACTCACAACTAGCAACTTTGAACACCAAATGAAGAAGATTAAGACGCTAAGAAGGGATTAGAAGTTGATTAGAGAGTGATTAGTATGCAACCCTCTTCATAAAATTAGTGGAGGCCATGAGAGCTAGCATTTTGCCATAGTTTAGTCACTAGGTTTAATTATGAATGAATTAGGGTAGGTTAGGGTCTTATTTATAGATTAGGCAAGTGTTTTAGGCCATAGGATTAACCCTAGATTCAATCCAAGCCATCAAAGCATGTCTTGGGGAAGAAGTCAAGTGTAGGAACCATCTAGGGCCTTTAGATTAAAGATGGACCATGAGAACCATTCAAATGCAAAATCTGCACTTGAGCGAATCGGCCCACGGGTTGACAGCCAAACACCCTGGATTAACCCCTAGTCGACCCAGCGGGCTCGGGTCGACTTCAAAAATCGGCCGGTTCAGTTATTCCCCTCTCCCAATTCGCTGTTTTGAGCATTTTTGCATATTTATTTATTAAATTTTCAATTATATATATATATATATATCAATATATATATATATATATATCTACACAACCCATTTCACTTAATTAAGTATACTTTAATTTGGGAATTTTCGTGAAACTTCGCGAGGCCATATCTTGGTCATACGGACTCCGATTTTCGAAAACTCGGACTCTATTTCGCGTATTTTTCCGAGACGAACGCAATGGCATAGCCCGTTTCCCTTGATTCCCATTTTAGAATTAAATTCTGCCTCGATTTATGTTATTACAGGTTATTGAAAATACGGGTTGTTACACTAAAATTCGGTTTATTTTAATTCCTGTACATTCAATTGAAATTTGAAATCGAATTCTCAAACTACTATGCCATTTCCAATTCCTTTTATAATTAAAATAAATATTTATATTCTAACATCGATTTAAATAAATTTATACGTTCTAATTCTATTCAAGATTAATTTCTAGTTGTTATTATTTAAAATAAATCATTTTAAATATTCAAAATTCATTAAAATTGCTAAAAAATATTTTTTTTTAAATTGGTTCTGATTTTCCGGATTGTTATAGTTTTTTTAATGGTTAACGTGCATATGGTTACAAAACTAAATTGTGCATATGTTATTTACAATTCTAGTATTGCATACACAATTTTTTAAAATTATTTATTGCATACATAGTTTTCTACAAGTATTTATTGCAACTTATTATGACTGTTATTTTCTACAAGTATACAATTTTCTACAAGTATTTATTGCATACACAATTTATTGCATACACAATTTTCTACATGTATTTATTGCATACACAATTTGCTACAAATATTTATTGCAACTCATTATGATTGTTGTTTTCTACAAGTATTTATTGCATACACAATTTTCTATAAGTATTTATTGCGTACACAATTTATTTCATACATAATTTTCTACAAGTATTTATTGCATACACAATTTTCTACAGGTATTTATTGCAACTCATTATGACTGTTGATCCAATATTTTTTTATTGCATACTCAATTTTCTACAAGTATTTATTGCAACTCATTATGACCATTGTTTTCTATAAAAAAGAAAGAAATGAGGCTACCTTTTGATTTTTTTTTAAATTAGCGTATTCCCAGGTGTTTTAAAAAATATCTCATTGCAGCATCTTTGTTAATAAAGAAAATATATCTAGTCTTTTGAATATATAATTTATTAATATATAATTGGCAATATGACCATGCATTAAGTCTTATTAAAAGTAAAAAGAACGATAAAATTATGTTAGAGAAGGAAAAAAAAATTGATGTGCCATATTCAAAATACTTGATTGCAATTTCCCTCCTAAAGTTCCCTTTACTTTTATTTTATTATTTTCTCTCTCTTCTACGTTATTATTTCTCTTCCCCTTTGATTTTAGTCTATTCATGCCACTTTTCTTCATTACTGTATTCAACATTGCTCATATTCTAGAATGCTCAATATTTTACCAGTTACATCTTATCTTATAATTACCTATTTTACATTATAATAATTTATATTGTAATATTTTTTTACTTTAATTTATTATTTTATTAATCTCACATATGCATCAAATATTCATATAAGGTTACGTATAAAATGAGTATAAAAATCCGCGATAGTATCACTTCCAGTTTTAGTAGTTAATTACTTCATAATCATTACCTTAACATTAGCAACTAATCAATTAAATTAAACTAAATTATAAATGTGTCTTTCAATTTGATTCAGAAAAATAAAATGAATATGAACCATCATGTTTGACCAGCTAAACAGATTGTACATAGCACAATATAAATCACTTTTGTCCCTACTTCTCCATATTGTCACACCCTCCTCATCTCCAAGCCTCTCTGTATTCTTAGGTTAGTACTTCTAAAACCTGTCAATATTGCACATATAGATGTAACATCTCGTTTATTAATTTTCATCCATATGTCGCTGATTATAAAAACTTAGCTAATCTTTTTTTTTCATAGGAACTCATATCACGGGCATATATGGAAAGATTTGACAGCTTAAGCTCTCTAAAACCCATTGATAATAAATATGACTGGAAAATCATAGTTCGAGTTATTAGAATATGGGAAAGCTACAACAGTAAAGGTGACAAGGAATATCTAGGAAGAAATCTCATATTGTTAGATGACAAGATAAATAATTGTATTTAAACAGTTTATTCTTTATATATATATATATATATTGCAATCTCATAATTATTCATTTTTTCAAAAAAAAATTGTTGCATAACATAGCATACCCGAATTCATGCTTTTATATGGGCAAATCATGTTGAATACTTGAAGGACAAGTTGGAAGAAGGACAATATACATTCTCAACAATTTGTGTGTCAAATCCTACAGACCAGAATCTATAAAACCTATCTGCAATGATCTACAGATTTGGCTAACAAGACATACCAAGGTAACCAAACTATTGAATTATGAGATGATGAAAAATGAATTTGATTTCTTTGATATTGCTGATGTGAAAGAGTTGTCACTAGAGAAAGACCAAGCTCAATTATTAGGTATGATCTAAGATACTTTAGACTTACATACACATCTATTTTACAATAAGTAGAAAGTTTCATTTATTTATTACTAGTATTTATCATATTTTATTGGAGTGCTCAAGCATAAGGATTGTGATAATTTAAAAGATGGTTTAAATGAGTTTATGAATGCAAATGACAAAGAGCAATGCAATTTTATATTTGAACTTACAGATGGGAGGTATGTATATATAGCATTTTAAATATTATGGAATTTAAATCTTTATTTTGTTATATGCATAAACAATATTATGCTTCCCATTTTTATGTTTTGACAGTTCTAATGTGAAATTTTGTTTTTGGGATGATTTTGCCAAATTGTTTGCTACCACTTTAAAAGAAGCTACTAGAAACCAGTTATCATCATTGTGGCAAGTTGTAGGTTGAATTCATTTAAAGGTACAATTTTAATATGACTTTTATGTTATTCATAATTGAGAAAATTTATTAAAATATGTTTTAGTTGGATTTAGCCCTTTTTCTCTAACACGACCCGAACTTCCCCGTAAAGGAAAGCCCGGATTGAGTTGAGAACACGACAAATCAGAACACAAACAAAAGAACATTTCATTGCTATTACAACAATTTACATTAGAGTATGAAAAAATAATATACATTTGATAAATATCAGAGATTTACAAATTACAATGCAGCGGAAAAAAATACAAAACATAACTGAAGGAGATGTACAGATACAGAGCTTTCCGAATATCGTTCCAGCTATATTCCAGGATCCTATGAATATAAATCTGCAAAACCAAAACTACTAGCTGCCCGTGTGGAAAATAGGGGCACCTAGAGTTTAGGTTAAAACAATAAACTCCAGGTCAGTAATGTGACTGGTGTGAGAATTAAAACAGTTATTTGAAACTTTACTTTAAAAGAAAGTAAATCAAGGGACCACGCCGTATAACACGGAACAGGTTTCCTCCCAAGAATACTAATGCATATACAGTTATAAATAGCGCAATGCTTTTTGAAAAAATGAAGCTATTATAAGACCCAGGTCCCATCACACAATGCAACGCAGGACGAAGGATAGGGTTTTCCCTTATAATAGCCAAACATGCTTGGTACGTTTAAAAAATAAATCATTTTTATACTATTATAAGTGCGTAGTGTTTAAAACAACTTCAAATATAAATGTATCAATCATAGCGGCATGGGTACCATCTATCATGTCACCAATACTAGGCTCTACAATCAAAATCGAAATGTCATGTGTTGGAAATTGGATTTCCGTCAAGAGTCGAGGCCAAGGATGGCTCCTCACCGCTTTGAGACACTCTAGCCAATGTCTCAGGACTACACACTCTGGGTAACCCTGGATCGGTTAGGCCAGTCCAAACTTACTTTAGTGGATTGGCAATTCCTGAACACATGTTTCCCGATCCTATCGGACCTATCCATCGGCTTCGTAGAGACCGATATAACCGAGGCGCCTCGCAATCTAACAACCACATAGGTAAAAATAATATAAATGTTAGGGCTTGTAAAATGCTGACACCACCCATAGCTAGAAAGAAACGTCATGTTCTCCCAACGGTCCAATCTCGTTTTTGACTCATACCGAGGTGTGAGGCTCGCGAATTAACGCTATACACAAAGCGGCGCTATATTAAAGCTGTGCTATGTTCATCAACCACAAGACTCTTCTTTTCAACAGAAGCCTTGATCATTTGCATCTCAGCATGCCACATAGGTAATTCATGCCATGCGACTGATATCTATCGATATATAACCTTTGAGCTCGTACGTCTCAGAGAAGGGCGTTAAGCAAGACAATAAATTCTCCGCCACCAAACAGATATATATTTAATAGAAATCAATCAATAAAGAATAAAATACAATGTCAGACACACATCTATTTACAAGTTCGTTCAGGGTTTGAACGAAATCGGAGGCACCTTATTCCTCGTCCCATATGTCCAATACAGGAGAGAGGCCCTCGCATATCCGTCGAAACGATGTGAAAACCTCCGGAACCACCGTCTTCATCATCGACTTATCTTCGAATCAGTTATTCAGAATGGGTATAAACCCGGCCTTTCCGAATAACTCGCATATATAAAAAACAAGTGTTACACAAACACAATATACACCTCATTCCAATTCTGAATAATCTTTATTCAAATATTCATATACCTTGGGAAATGTTCCCATTAATTTTATCAAAGATAAATTCTTTAAATTTATTCTTTAATCTTCCTTTTGATTTCACTTCAAACCATGTTGCAGTTTTCCAAACTTGTCGAGATTAGCGCACCTTACCGAAGTAATCATGTAACAACCCGGAAAATCTGAACCAATTTAATTTTTTTTATTTTGGCTATTTCAGTGGATTTTGAATAGTTAAAATAATTTATTTTAAATGATAATGATTAAAATTTATTATAATCGAAGTTAGAGCGAATATATTTATTTTAGTTTCAAAAGGAATTGGAAATAGCACGGTAGTTTGAAAAGTAAAACTTAAACTTTGACTAAATGTACCAGATTCAAAATTTAACGGATTTTAGTGAAACCAGAAATATCTAAATCTGTTTGAAAACATCTTTCCAATGAATCCGGAAAATCAAATTTCATAGCGGGAATCAAAAGTTATGGCCAGATGAATATTCAGAATAGTCGCTATAGTAAAATTTATAGCCCGTATTAAAGGCCATTTTTCAAATGACCTCCGTTTTCGACGAAACGACTTTTGTTAGGTCCGGAATGTAAATTATTGCTAAGTTTAATTTTCCATAATTTTTGGAATTAATATGTGAGCGCGACAAAAGAAAATGTGTTTTGTCAATTTCGGTAAAATTTAATTGACTTGAAAATGGCCATTTTTCAAACGGTCTCGGAATTCGACGAAATTAATTTTGTTAGGGCCGTATCGTCAAAACAAAGCTAGAAATAATTTTTCTGGAATTTTTAGAATCCGTATGTGACCCCGGCGAATTTAAATATATGATCGAATTAATTTAGTAAAGGATTTAAATTTTAAATTAAAGAATTTAGGCCACAAATAGTCGTTTGGGCTGACGGGACCTAGCTCATTAGTTCCGGAATATGGCTAATTAGGTGGTAACAACTCATGTTGGACTGAAATCGGAGATGTTAAGAATTTAGGGATTTATTTGAAAAATTATAAATAAATTATTATAAAAAGGCTTTTGTCTTATTCACAAAACCCTAATACCAATGCTACAGCCGCCACCTTCACCATCCATGGCCGAAATCGCACAAACCTTCCCCCATTAAGAGAGGCCGAAATCGCACAAACCTTCCCCCACTAAATTCTCTTAATCCTTTCACTGAAACCCACTCCTCCTTTAGGCTTAATTGTAGAGATTTTCCTCCTCTCTCCATCCGTACGGTGAATCCTACCTGAATAGTTCGAGAGTTCCAGCCCCGAGAACCTCCACCGTTCACACCGCCCAAGCACCCACTACCAGCGTGCGAGTTGGCCGTGACCCCCCTCCCCCTGTGCGCCACACTCCTCCCTTCGTCGTGCTACCATCTGATCTTCAAACCACTGCTCCATTGGATCGAAAAGTTTAAACCTAGATCGGAATCCAATTGGAAAAGTTACAGCCCTTACCTGTATAGGAAGAAGAAGGTGGAAATATTATTTAATTATTTAAAACTAATTTATTTTAAATATTAACAATGTAACTCTGATCATATCTCATTCATACTAATTGAAAAGAAGCAATTTTGAGCTGGTTGAATTTTGGGACAAATTTTCAGATCTGAACTATTCAGATTCAACAGAACTGTGATAAATCCTATTTTATTTCTATTACTGTTTATTTTAAAATAATTATAATAAATCGTGATTGTATTCTCATTGATTCGTTGTATATTTTGACATGCTATGCTACGTGATTTGATCCATTTGTGATGTATTAACATAGATCTGTTAGTTTAGATATTTTGTTAATATAGATCTGTATGTGATGGGTTAATTAGAATAAATCATTTTTGTTAATATTTTGTTGAATCATATATATTAAACAAAAATGGAGCATCATGTTTGTTTATTGAATTGAATTATAATTTTCAATCCAATAAAAATTTCAACTTTATTTATTGGATTGAATTAGAATTTTCAATTCAATAAAAATTTCAACTTTGTTTATTTTGTTGAATTGAATTAGAATTTTCAATTCAATGAAAATTTCAACTTGTTTTATTTTGTTGAATTGAATTAGAACTTTTAATTCAATATAAAAATATAACTTTGTTTATTTTGTTGAATTGAATTAGAACTTTCAATTCAATATAAAAATATCACTTTGTTTATTTTGTTGAATTGGATTTTGTAATTCAATAAAAATATCACCTTTTGTTAATGTTGGATTGAATTAGAGTTTTCAATCCAATAAAAATATCACCTTTTGTTAATGTTGGATTTAATTAGAATTTACAATCCAATAAAAATATTGTTTTTGTTGTTAAAATTAAACTTGCAACAAAAATGGACATTTGGGTAAATAGAAAATTTAGTTAAACAAAAATCCTTATTTTTGTTTATTGAACTTGTGACACCAAAATGAAATTTATCTAAATAGAGAAAATGTTCAGGTTTTTAATCAAAACATGAATTCATTAAAATATACAATTTTAATGCTAAGAAAAAGAGTAGATTAAAATGTTACATTTTTATTTACATTTTAGATGTAAATAAAAACATAGATTAAAAATTTACATTTTTATTTACATTTTAGATGTAAATAAAAACATAGATTAAAAAGTTACATTTTTATTTACATTTTAGATGTAAATAAAAGAATAGATGAAAAAGTTACATTTTTATTTACATTTTAGATGTAAATAAAAGAATAGATTAAAAAGTTACATTTTTTATTTACATTTTAGATGTAAATAAAAACATAGATTAAAAATTTACATTTTAGATGTAAATTAAAACATAGATTAAAAAGTTACATTTTTATTTACATTTTAGATGTAAATAAAAGAATAGAATAAAAAGTTACATATTTCATTTACATTTTAGATGTAAATAAATGAATAGATTAAAGAGTTACATTTTTATTTACATATTAGATGTAAATAAAAGATAGAATTTAAAAGTTACATTTTTATTTACATTTTAGTTGGAACAAAAATGATAGAATTAATAGTTGCATTTTTATTGTCAAATTAGAGACAATAAAAAGCATAGAATTAAAAATAACATTCTGATTGACATTTTAGATGTAATAAAAGAATGGAATTAAATGTTATATTTTTATTGTCAAATTAGAGACAATAAAAAGCATAGAATTAAAAATGACATTTTGATTGACATTTTAGTTGTATTAAAAGAATAGTTTTAAAAGTTGCATTTGTATTGTCATTTTATAGAAAATAAAAAGAATAGAAATAAATGTTACATTTTTATTGTCATTTTAGAGACAATAAAAAGAATATGATAAAAAGTTACATTTTCATTGCTATGTTATATGTAATAAAAAGAATAGAAATAAAAGTAATATTTTTAATGTCATTTTAGTTGAAATAAAAAGCATTGAATTAAATGTCACATTTTTATTGACCTTTTATATGCAATAAAAAGAATTGATTTAAATGTCACATTTTTATTGTCATTTTAGATGAAATAAAAATAGTAGAATTAAAAACCATGTTTTTATTTTCGTTTGGTTTCAATAAAAAGAGCAAACATTAAAAAAATACAATTTCAATGTAATTTGGTTTCCATTGAAAAGAATTAAACGTTAAAACATGATTTGTTCCAAATTGTCACTTTTACCATGTTAGTTAGGATTTAGAAAATCATATGTAAAATTTCTAACATGAATATGGACTATACTTGGCTTGCATGTGATAGATTGGAAGTAGCTGAAATCGCCAAACAATTCATATATATATATATATATATATATATATCAATTAAAATTAAACGAATCGCGCGCGGTAGTTCACGTTTCGGCAATCATAACTTCAAAAGATTATACCGTAAGATCCAGTCGTCAGATTTCCCAAAACTGGAACCGTTAGGACTGCTTTGGGAAGATCTTTCCAACGAAATAAATTTTGTTAAAATCCAACGGTTAGATTTCGAGATAAGTGTAAATCAAATTTTGATAGAAACAGCGCTAGGGCCGCCCATTGACCCAAAGCGTCGTTAAATAAATTTAGCTATTTTTAAATAAATAAAAATAGCGATTTATCTTTATTAAATACCATTAACGATATGAAATGATTTTAAACTATATATATGCAAGGATCTTTTGAAAAGACCGAGTTAAATCTCATTTCAAATAGTTATACAACGATCTAAATTGAAGATCTTAAAGATGGCGATTGAAGACCGGCGATCCTCACATCGAAAGGATAACTACTGATGTCCGGCATTGGCTAGCTACCAATAAAGGGTTAAAATGGTAGTTGTCCGGACGTACTTGTTGATTGTTCGGATATGCAAGCACCTCTCTTCTGTATTGGACATACGGGACAAGGAATAAGGTGACTCCGGTTTCGTTCAGACCCAGAACGGACTTGTAAATGGATGTGTGTCCGACATTGAATTTCATTCTGTGTAATTAAATTGATTTCTATTAATATATATCTATGCTGGCGGAGAATTTATTCTCTTTCTTAACACCCTTCTTTGAGACGTATGGGCTCAAAGGTTATATATTGGTAGTTATCTATCGCATGACATGAATCGTCAATGTGACATGCCAAGATGCAATTGATTGAGGCTTTTGTTGAAAAGCAGAGCCTTGTGGATGATGATCAAAGCATAGCCTATTTCGGCATAGCTTTGTGTATTATGTTACCTCGCGAGCCTCACAACCCGGTAGAGTCAAAAATGGGACAAGAGAACGCAGGGAGTGCACATGTTTCTTTCTAGCTAGAAGTGGTGTTTGGGTTTTCACAAGACCCGACTTTTTTACTTATGTGGTTGATGGAATGAGGCGCCTCGGATTATTTGGTCGTCAATGGCCAAATTATAGGTCCAATAGGATCGGGGAGCGTGTGTTCAGGCATAACTAATTCACTAACGTTATTTGTGGACCGTCCCTGCAGTATCCAAGGGTTCACTGCGGGGAATTCTGAGACATTGCTAGAGTGTCTCGAATCGATTAGGAGATCGTCCCTAGCCTTGACTCATGATGGAAATCCAATCTCCAATACGACATCACAGTTTTGATTGTAAACCTATATATGGCGACATAGTAGGATGGGGTACTATGCCGTCTAGGATTGATACATTTACTTTGAAGTGTTTTTGAAATATATTAAACACTAATAATAATATTAAAATATTATTTTCAACGTATCAAGCATTTTTTATCATTATAAGGTAAAACTCTATCCTCCAGTTTGTGTTGCATTGTGTGATGGGACTTGAGTCTTATAATGATTTCATTTTCTATAAAGCATTGCGTTGTTTTGATTTAAAATTTATAAAACTTATGCACTGGCAATCCAATGGAGTAACCCCGTTCCACGTTAGCGGTGTGGTCCAGTGATTTGCCATATTGTTAGTTAAGTAAGATTTCTCATACCAGTCCCATGGCTGACTCGTAGTTTGTTTCACTTTGCAAACTCGGGTGCCATCTTTCCACACGGGCAGCCAAATTACAGGTTTTAGGTATGGATATTTTTTGGACTGGAGCTTGCTGATGAAGAGGATGAAGAATATTTTGTTTTTTATCTTTTTATTTACTTCTTGAGACATTGAGTCATTATTGAGCATTGATGTATTTTAGTGGAGATTGAGACTTCATTTCTTTTCTTGTTTTAGACATCTATTTTGCTAAGTGTATCCTGTACCGCATACTCTGATGTTTGTGATGTTATGTTGTGATGATATTTTCCATTTTTGCAGCAATGATTTATATGTTCTTCTATTATCTGAGATCCGTTATTGTTTTAATTTTGTTATGCTCCTATGATTATCCTTACTTTCGTACCATGAAAGTTGGGGTCGTCACATTTGGCATCAGAGCTAAAGGTTAACCTTAGCTTCGGAGTATAACAATTTTAGAACAATTCGTCTAGATAGAATCAGTAGTATTTAAGATGAGTAGCTCAATAGAGATAGGATTAGTAATGTCCTAGAATGAGCACAACAGAATAGCACATATTAATCAGTCATTACTTCATTATCATCTTATCATATGTCTCTATTTTTAACCCTTCCTTTGAAATTAGCGTTTCTCCTAGTATGATTGTGTCCTTGATGATACATACTGATTGAGAAATGAGTATGAGAGCCAGAACTAGAGGAAGAGGTCGAGGTGGAGCAGCAGGCAGGGGCGGAGAAAGAGATACAGTCCCAGCTGCTCAGGACCAACCTAATTTGGATGCTGAGGTGCCACCACCACCTCCACGTGCTTTTGATCTAGACAAGGTGGCAAAGAAAATCAAGAATATAGGAGGCGTGCATTTCACGGGACATTAGACGGTGACAGAGGCACAAGCATGGCTTAAGACAACTGAGAAGATCTTGGGAGGACTAGAACTAGAAGATCATAGGAAGTGATTTATGGCGGCATGGTTCCTGAAGGACCAGGCTCAGATTTGGTGGGAAGCAGCTATAATTGGTGGTAATGAAGCTGATATAACTTAGGAGAAATTTAAAGAGCTCCTTAATGAGAAGTTTATCCCGCCTCACGAAGTTGAACGCCTTCATGATGAGTTTGCCAACCTTCAACAGGGAAGTATGACTATTGCTGAATATGTGAAGAAATTCGACGAGCTCTCCAGATATGCCCCTGAGTTAGTTCAAGACCCGCTTCAGAAGAATAAGAGATTTATTAATGGTCTTGCGAGGAGGTATCATAATAGAGCGACGACACACATTGAGCGTCCATTGGCTAAAGTGATAAAGATGGCTTGCAGATTTGAGGAGATTGATCAGAAAGGTTCTTAGCAAGACCGAGAAAGGAATCAAGCCAATAATAAGAGAAAATAGACTGACAAGAAACCTGAGGCGGGCAGCTCTTCTACCGCCAAGCCCCAAGGGAAGAAGAAAAGGGATAAATCAAAGGTGAAATGCTTCAACTGTTAGAAGATGGGGCACTTCGACTATGAATGCCGAGCTCCCAAGAGACCAAAGAGGAATGAGTCTGGGCCTAGCCAAAGTTCTCAGGATAAGAGGGAGTGCTATAATTGTCACCAGAAAGGGCATATCAAGTAAAACTGCCTGCTTTTGAAGAGTTCTCAGGTGGCACGTGTCTATGACGGAGCGGCTGCACCGGCTTCTTCCGAAGCAGGTAAACCTAATGTTTTAGGAGGTACTCTTAACATTAAGAACATTCCTATTACAGTTTTGTTTGATACTGGTGCATTAAGAAGTTTCATTTCTAGTGACACTATTAAAAAGCTTAAATTGAAACTAAGAAAACTTAAAGAACTGATTAGATCCCATAGCCCGATAGGAGGTGTTAGACCAAAAAGTGGTTCTAACACCCAAATTGATTAAAAGCAAATGAAATGAGATAAAAATGAAAATGAACACACATGATTTATAGTAGTTCGGCGAAGAAATGCCTACGTCCACTTATTTTTCACTATATTCAATGATTCAGTTGCAAATACAATGCAATATTTACTTGATTCCACTCACAACTCACTTATATTCACTCAATTGACTAAAACAAATAATGAAAGAAGATTTGGATTCTCCGGGAGTACTGGAGTTCGGATTATGGAGGTGGTTGAATTCTCGAAGTGCCCAAAAAAGATCCTTTTCTTTGTCTCCAGACGGGGTATTTATAGGCGTGAATTTGCTCAGAGCCCGATCCGGATCGGAACCACATGTCACTCATCCCATCAGCATCGGATTCGGATTGATTTCTATGTTGACAATGCATCAGAATAATGGACGTTATGGGCAGGAACTGGTCATAGCCGATCCGAGTATCCAGGCGCTTATGCTGGAGAATGATATGGAAAATGGGTTCGGGTCGGAGGGACACGTATAAAGGGGGTCGGATCGGGATACCTAATCCGACCCGGACGATTGCAGCTGTCCGATCTAGGCTGTAGTGTCTTCTCCGATCTGAGTAGTGATGGTCTCTCCGATCCGAACCGAAGTCTTCTAATTAAAAATGCTCTTCAATGTTTGACATCTTGACTTTGTGTTGCCTAGTTCACAAAGTAGGCTAACATTTTGCCCCCTCAAAGGATGCTTCTGTTGGAAACGGAGCATGCTTTGACTGCTGTTGCACAACGCCTTCATCCTTCCCTTTGAATTCACATGCCAAGCTGTCGTACTGCATCCTGTTCGGTTCGGATTTCGACCCGAACGGATTTCTGGTTCGGGCTCCGACCCGGACGGATCTCCTTCTCCCTGTACTCTGCAATGGATTAGTGGGCCAAGCTGCGTCACTGGACTTTTCGAGTTGGTCCGAGCGGGAATACGAATAGTCAGCTTTTTTTTATATAAATCTACTTCGCTTTTCTTCTTTTCTTTTATTCATTGTTCTTGCCCAACCGATTTCACATCGAAACCCTAGTCTTTCCAAAAAAATTCAAAATTCTCGCTTCAATTTTTGAATCAAATACATAGGTAGTCTTGCAATCTCGAATCTCGTTGCCATAATTGTTTTTAATTTACGTTCGCAGTTAAGTTGAACGATTTTAGCAAGGTATTTGACTAATTCCATCGCCATGGCTTCCTTCATCCTCCGCCTTCGTCGTTGATGGCATCGACGCCATTTCGAGGCGTTGGTGGAGGGTGTTGAGATTCGTCGTTGAATACTTGAGTGCTTAAGCACTTGATTTTAATTAAGGCTTTGGATATCGAGTTGGGTTCGCTACTTAAGAGGAGGAAGAGGAAGGAAATTGAAGGAGATCGGTTTGAGTGGGGGAATAGTAGGAGAAAAAGGAAAAGAGAGAAATTCACAGAACCGGACCGGGTCGGAGCAATAAGGCAAAGAAATGGGACTTAACTTGTTTGACCGGGTCGGGTCGGACCTATGAATAAAATGGAGGTCAAGACTTATGCGCTCGGATCGGACCGAGTTGTGAAACAAAGAGAGCATAGGGGCATTGTTATTCAGGTCAATCCGAACCGCCCCGAAAGTCAATCCCCGAACCGATCCGGGTATATCTCACTGAGTGTGAGCCTTTGCTTTAAGCTGACATGTGACCTTGCCTATCCGATCTGAACCTGATGTATACATCCGAACCGAAAACTACTCAATCCAAAGCACAAACTTTTGTCCAACTATTTAAAACAATGCTAGATATTGCTTCCAACTTCATGAACAGTTAGGATAGTGCCTTGCGGACATAAATGAACATTAAGAACTACTCTGACTATCACTTTCTCTTCAAAGTTTCGTCTTACATTGTTGCACCTTTACTTTGCATTTCTCACATTCGCTGCACACATTTTAGTTCACACACATGCACAGGGGGGTACGGGCTAGTTTACTCTAATTCGTGCTATTGCTTCTTCAATAGATCTATGACAATGAGACCCAGACGCTCTTCCAGACTAGCTGAGAGGAAAGAAGCCCCGGAAACCTCTAACAAAATCACTTTCGAGGATATATCTTCTCCTTCGGATCCAGAATGGGACAGTGAGGGTCCAGACTACGGGGTTGGAAATCGATAAAGCAACGAGGTGTCTTCAGAGAATGAAGTTTCTCTAGGTTTTGAGGAGGAAGGAGGGATTGGTGACGATCGAGCCCCTGATGAATTTGAATCGGCCATTATATTGGAATCACCTCCAGACTCCGTTGAATCAACAATCGACAACGATCGACTTGTCCGAATTTTCTTAAAGTACGGGATAATGAAAAGGGACACTCTAGTGCCTTCACGCTCTGACCGTCCCCACAACCCTCCAGAAGGATATATGGCGGTCACTCGATTGATGTGCATGGTCGGCGCCATTCCTCCATTCTCTCCCTTCATCGTTGACTTTTTAAGACAAATGTGGATTGCCCCCATGCAGTTGCATCCCAATTCATATGCCTATTTGCACACCTTGTACATAGCATATCGTGAAATCTTAGGCATAGAGCTCACGTTCGATGACGTTCACTTCTTCTATAATTTCAAGCATCGGACTCGAGAGACTCCATCTTTCTGCTACTTTGAGTCAGTTCCAAAAAGGAAGATAATCTCAGCACCATTCAGTAGTAAAGCTGGAGATTCCAGACTAGAATGGTTCTACGTGAAGCGACAGCCTGGATGCGCCAGGAGGTGGACAAAATCAAGTAAAGCACTGATTTTCTAAATCCGGGCTCTGTACACTTGAATCATCACCTTAACTTGTTTTCCTTTTTGTTTGCAGTCGACAATCCCAAACAGATATCAGATCAGGTGTTCTTTGACCGGATGCACCGACTTCTTAATGGCGATCAGAAATTCTTGACTATCGACGAAGTCCTTAAAGACGAATACCTTCACTTTCATGGGCTGTTATCCGTTTTTCGTAGCATCGGTCATGGGACGGCTCCCTACGCATACATTCCTCCAGTGGAGGTAGTCCCAGAGACAGGAGAAGGCTCAGGAGTTCCTACAGCGCCTTTTCAAACTTCACCTTCTCCATCTTCTACACAAGATGACGAATTGGCTAATCTGGCCGAAAAGCATCGTGAAGGATATACTGCCCCCGAGGAGGCTACTTCTCTGGAAAAGTCAAAATCCTCCCAAGAATCGTCACTTCATGCTTCCGAGGGGGATGTCCCTAGTACTGATGAGCAAATATTTCAGGGTTTGGGGGATCTCCCCTTACCTGAGACTATATACACTTCAGAGGATTTCAGGAAGGATCCTTTAGCCTTCACCTCTTCTGAAGAGACCACTCCTGCTAAGGCCAAAGAGCCTGCCCGTACTAGTCTAGCTTCAGACCCGGGTTGGTTGGGGGGAAACACACCACTTAGGATACACTTTATATAACGGCATTAGCATTCATTGCACCTCTTTCTTCGTGAATCCATTAATTCTAAATTTCGTTTGTTCTATCGTGTAGGTACGATGTCTCGATCCTACTACGATATCAGGAAGCTTCGCCGCAGCATGTCCAATCCTCCTCAGGATGTCGAGTATGATCGTCGTGATGATCGCGGCAGGGATGAGAGAAGGCCTTACGATCCCTATCGTTCTCGACCCTCACGCTCTCGCTCACCAGTTCGGCCGGAACAAGAGAAATACAAGGGTTATCAGAGCCGTAGGGAAGAGGACAGACCACAATCTAAAGACTCCACTTCTTCCCATGAAAAGCGCAGTAGAGAGAGAACTCCTCCAAAAGATACTGGGTCTCGAAGTAAGCACAAGGTCCCTGCTACTAAACGACCTAGGACAGACAAAGAATCTACCGAATCCTCCTCACACAGGGACACCGAATTGACAATCCCCGCTCCTCCCACACCAGATGCGGAAACTACAGTAAAGCGAGCATATTTGAACGAGCAATTTCCCGAACACTACTTCGAGACTTTGACTTTTTTACCTGCCCTTGAACCTGTTTCTTCTAAATGGGCAGACGAGGCCAAAGCAAAGATAGATGCGGTGGAAAAACAGTATACTGAGATGTTTAAATATTCACGCAATCTTTCCAGAATCATCCGCACTCTAATCACAAATACCGACTCAATGCAAAAGACCGCGGAGGAGGATGCCAAGGCTTTAAAAGCCCTAGGAAAAGATTTGGAAGACACTGAAGCTTAGCTAGCTGTCGCTCAAAGGGACGCTTCTAATTTCAAACAACAATTTGAGGACATGCAAAAACGTTATCACGACTTGCTTGAATCTCACACTCAAGAGCGTTCTGAGTTAAAAAAGCAAGCTGATGAGGCCAAGTCAGAAGCTGCTAAGACACGCCTTGCTTATGCTGAGCTTGAACGGAAAAACGCCGAGTTAGCAAAGAGGAGCGCTGAACTAGAAAAGAAGAACGCTGACTTGGCTTCAAAGCTGTTGGAGGCAGAGAACAGAGCTGCCCTGGCCGAGGGCAATGTGGAGTGTGCCATCAAATCTGCGGAGGAATCCCGCAAGCAATTATCAGAGGCGGAGGCTGATATTCAGGGTTTCGGCGAACTAATGATTGAATTCTTCGCACATATTATCCGTCGCCGGAACATTTCTTGGATCGAGGACTATCCATCCACTCTAGTTCAATTGTGGAATCAGATCATCGAGTGGGAAAAAGAGGAACTTAAGGTCGATTCCATTGACGAAGATAAGCTAATGGAGAAATACTTGAGGGATGATGAACCGGAGCGCCTAGCTGAAGGGCGCCGCCTTATTGCTGAGGCCATGGAAGAAGAGAGACGGAAGTCTAAACAAAAAACTGTTCTCGAAGCTGGTTCCTCTTCTTCTGCCCCTGCAACTTCTGAAGTAGAGGGGTATGATCCTGAAAATCCGGGAATTCCCCGAACAACTCAGCTATCCCCTATTCCTGAAACAGCACCAGAGGTAGTAGTCACCCCTGCCGAGAGGTCTTCGGAAGGTGTCCCTACCTTTTCTCCTCAATTTACCAAGGCTATTTCTACCTTTCGCCACGTGATTGAACAATCTATGAAAGACCCATTGTTTTCGCCTGAGTTGATAACTGTTGCTTCTCATTCTGTAGGTGTTGAGTCATCCGAAAAGACAGATGTGACTCAAGGAGCCACCGCCGGGACAAAGCCCGCAGAAAAGGCCAAAAGAGGGGAAGACAGGGCTGCTTCTATAGACTTGGGAGAAGGAAGTGAGCCGACTAAGGCCGCCACTCCCCATGATGAAGAAATGATAGTGGCTTTAAGGGATGATGGCGGTGACGGGGGTCAGGAAGAGGAACCAGAAGTTGCAATAATCGGGGAGTCAAAAAGTGCTGATGACGTTACCTTAGCTGCAATGAAGGCTGATCAAGACAAGCGCCTGCAATTAAAAGCCGAAGAACTAGACCCTGAAGCCCTCAAGCCCCTCGCAGTTGTGGATGCGGGATCAAGGTTAGTTGTTAAGCTCTCAACTAGATCTATTACAGAAGAACTCGCTAAAAAATCTTCTCTTGATTCCAGCGCCCCGCCCTCCGGGAAGAAGTCTACTGGCTCCAGCACCGCATCTTCAGGAAAAAAGAAGTCAAAATGAATCTTGACGGAGGCTGAGAAAGAAGCAAAGGACACGGAGAAAGTCGCCAAGAAATCCAAGGCTCATTCAAAATCTAAATAGTGGATTGCCTTGTATCGTTTTAGCATTTAGTGAACCAATAATTGCTGCTACAAGAGTAGCTCCTGCACTTTCTTTTTTAGCTATTTTCCTGTACAAATTCATTCATTTGTAAATAAAAATAACTCATTTTCTGCAATGTTTGTTTGTTAGTAGTTCTGCACTTATGTAAAAATGCATGTCTATAGTTATGAAACGAAGTTGTGGAGGGGGGAAATATGCGTATACATACGTGTCCCCAGTCAATTCCCACAAATTATTTAATGCTTAATCAAGCAATCTGAATGCTCCCGATTCTCTGATGGGATAGCACTTCCTGTGTCGTCAGTACCTGTCGTTTTTTCTGGCATTTCTTTTATACTCTCTCTCTTTCTCTTGAGAGTTAGAGTTCGAGCTCAGTAATCTATTCATTCCCCGGTCTTTCAGCGGGGAAAGATTTCTTTCTCAGCGCTCAGTCGGAGACGCCTTTATACTCTCTTTCTCTCTGGAAAGTTAGAGTTAGGAGAAGAATTTCTTTTTCAGCGCTCAGTCGGAGACGCTTTTATACTCTCTCTCTCTCTCTCTCTGGAGATTTAGAGTTAAGAATGTCGTTTTCTCATTCTTTTATGTCTTATCGCACAAATAGTCGTTGTGCTTCTTTTTATGTCTAAACTGTTTTCAGCCTTTTTAGGCTCTGAGTCATCCTGTATTTTATAATCACAACAGAATAACTGATGAATGTATATATGTAATGCATAAAAGTAAATAACACACAATATTTTTATAGTGTTTCGGCTAAGTCGTAGCCTACATCCACTTTATAGTTCTTCATTCATATCGTCAGATTTTCCCAAGGCAAGTCGTGCCTTATTACAGAGTTCATAAGAAAAATAACACAAAGTACAGCATTTCTAATCCAAATATCGCATTAAGTGTTGGGCATTCCATGCTCTGGGGACTTCTTCGCCATCTACGGTCGTTAACTTGAAGGTTCCTTTTTCAAGTTTCCGTTGGATGACAAAGGGTCCTTCCCATTTTGGACCGAGGTGAGGAAGGGATGGAAAGACTCTCTTTAGCACCAAATCTCCTGGTTCAAAAGTCCTGAGGCGAACTTTTTTGTCGTAATAGCGTTCCATCTGACGTCGATGTCTTGCCGCACGCAAATCTGCTTCGTCCCTTTTTTCTTCGACTTCATCAAGAGACTCAAGTAAGAGTGCCTGGTTCGTCATCGGGTCATAATATGTCACCCTGTGGGAAGGAACTTCCAGTTCAACTGGAATTACAGCTTCTGAGCCAAAGGAGAGAGAGAAAGGGGTATGACCGGTGGCCGTTTTAAATGTTGTTCGATATGCCCACAAAGCTAGGGGCAATTCGTCAACCCATTTTGCCTTTGCACGCTCTAACCGTTTCTTGAGGATGGATTTTATTACTTTGTTTATTGCCTCTACTTGCCCATTCGATTGCGGATAGGCAACTGCAGTATATCGTTTGTCTATCTTATACTTCTGGCAGAAATTTCAGAATTCAGTACTATCAAATTGGGTTCCGTTGTCAGTTATAATCGTCCTTGGGATCCCGAACCGGCATATAATATTTCTGACCACAAAACTTATCTCCTTTCTTGCCGTGATCTTGGTCAAGGGCTCAGCTTCCACCCACTTCGTAAAATAGTCCACGGCCACTATTGCATACTTAGCTCCTCCTTTAGCAATTGGTAGAACTCCAATGATATCAATTCCCCACGTGGCAAATGGCCAAGGACTCACCATTGATTTAAGTTGGGTCGACGGTGCCCTGGGGATTTTGGCGAATCTCTGGCACTTATCGCAGCGTCGTGAATAATCAGCTACATCTTTATTAATCGTAGGCCAGAAGTATCCGTATCGCAATATCTTCTTTGCTAAAGTTTGACCTCCTGTATGATCTCCACACTCACCTTCGTGTACTTCTCTTAGTACACGCTTGATGTCGTCGTGTGCTATACATCGTAACAGGGGCATAGAAAATCCTTGCCTATAAAGAGTATCATCTTGTATGACATATCTGGTAGCTTTGCGAACTACAGCTCTTTTCTCACTCTTCTTTGATGGGAGTGTCCCATTCTTAAGGAAATTCTTAATTGGAGTCATCCACGACTCCTTCTCTAGTTCCGCTTCAAAAGCGAATTCAATTTCCATTGACTCAAAGCTTGGCGATTCCAACGTTTCAATTGGAATTATTTCAGTCTCTTCTGGATTGTCGGAACTAGCCAGCTTTGCCAGCCTATCTGCTTTCTGGTTTTCAACTCTGGGAATGTGTGTTATGTTGTACCGCTCTAAGCTATTCAATAGCTCTCTCACTTTCCTGAGGTAGGCGATAAGTCGAGGTCCTCGAGCCAAAAATTCCCCTCGCACTTGGCAAACAACAATTTTAGAGTCACAGAATATGTCTAACATTTTTACTCCGAGGTCTTTAGCAAGCTTCAGCCTGGCAATCAGGGCTTCATATTCAGAGTCATTGTTAGTCGCCGAAAATTCTAATCGCAGAGCGTAATATAACGACCGTCCTTCGGGAGTGACTAAGACGATTCCAGCTCCGGACCTTCGGTCGTTCTTGGCTCCATCTGTATATAGTTTCCACGGATCTATCTTTAACTCATCCTCGGACTTAACCACTCTGTCATCGATTACTTCCTCCTCTGGAATGGTGAACTCCGCAATAAAGTCTGCTAGAGCTTGCTCCCTGATTGACTTTCGTGGTTGAAAATTCAAATCAAACTGACTTAGTTCTATGTTCCATTTGATCAACCTTCCCGATGCTTCGGGTCTCTGCAACACCCGCCTTAAGGGCTGGTCGGTGTATATGGTTATTGGATGAGCTTGGAAATACTGACGTAGTTTTCGGGATGCGATCAGGAGGCCGCTCTGCCGCTGCTAATTTCTTGCTTACATAATACACTGGCCTTTGTACTTTGTCTTCTTCTCGAACCAGGGCTGTGCTGACGGCGTGAGCCGAGACTGCCAAGTAAACAAACAATTCTTCGTGATCTACGGGCTTTGATAAAATCGGCGGTTTCTCTAGCAGTTCCAATAAATTTCGAAAGGCCTCAACACAGTCCGGAGTCCACTCGAAGTTCTTCTTTCCTCTTTTAATCAGATCAAAAAACGGAACGCATTTGTCTGTGGCTTTGGAGATGAATCTACTCAGCGCCGCTACTTTCCCTGCAAGACTTTGGACGTCTTTAATTCTCCTCGGCTCTTCGATATTTCTAATCGCTGCTATCTAGCTAGGGTTGATTTCAATTCCTCGGGAGCTTACAATGAAGCCAAGGAACTTTTCCGATGCCACTCCAAATGAGCATTTCAGAGGATTCAATTTCATCCGATACTTCCGCAGGATACCAAACATTTCCGCCAAGTCTTGCGTATGGCTGGAGGACTGTTTCGATTTGACAAGCATATCATCCACATAAACTTCCATAGTCTTTCCTATTTGTTTATCAAACATTCTGTTCACCAATCGCTGGTAAGTAGCTCCGGCGTTTTTCAATCCGAATGGCATTACAACATAACAATATAATCCCAAATTCGTAATGAAGCTCGTGTGTTCTTGGTCTGGCACGTGCATAGGAATTTGGTTGTATCCAGAATATGCGTCCATGAAAGAGAGAAGTTCATGACCTGCTGTCGAATCTACAAGCTGGTCAATCCTGGGAAGTGGAAAACTATCTTTTGGGCAAGCTTTGTTCAAATCTGAAAAGTCAATGCAAGTCCGCCACTTTCCGTTTGGCTTCTTTACCAAGACGAGATTCGATATCCAGTCGGGATATGTCGAATCTCGAATAAATCCATTCTGCTTCAATTTCTCTACTTCCTCTTTGAGAGCAGCCGACCTCTCTGGGCCCAGCATGCGTCTCTTTTGCTTCACAGGCGGATGTTTCGGGTTTACATTCAATTTGTGACTTATAATGGATGGCGATATCCCACACATGTCAGCATGGGTCCAGGCAAACACGTCTAAGTTTGCCTTCAAGAAGTCCGTTAGTTCTTTAGCTCGACGTGGATCCAATTGAGAACCAATCTTCAAAACTTTTGTCGGATCAGCTTCATCAATGGGAATTTCCACTGTCGCTTCATTAGGAGTTGCATTCCTAGCCTCTGGTTCCTCGTCTTTTCTGGGATCCAGGTCTTCAGGCGTTCCTTTGGGCTACTCCTTTGGGGTCAATCTCTCTAATTGCTATGCCGAGCCCCCCTTTGAGGGAGACGAGGCATCTTTACTCTCAACGTTAAGTCCTTTCATCAACATCTTTAATTCGGCCACATAGCAGGCCCGTCCGGAAACTTGATCCCCTCTCATTACTCCAGTTCCGGCTTCGGTTGGGAACTTAAGTAACAAACACCAAGGGGCGATACAAACTCTGAATTCAGCAAGGGCAGGCCTCCCCAAAAATGCATTATAAGGCGAATCTACGTCCAATACTACGAACTGAAGCATCCGCACTCTTCTACGTTCTCCTTGCCCCAGGGTCACGGGCAACTCTATGTATCCCATGGGAGCTGTCGACGCCCCGTTGAAGCCTCTGATCCATCCTTCACATGGCTTCAAATCTTCAGATTCAATCTTCATCTGATCGAATGACTTTTTAAATAAAATATTGACAGAACTTTCGTTGTCTACTAATACCTTATGGACCAAGGCCGGCCCAATAGTGGTAGTAATAACCAACGGATCATCAGTGGGTGATTGGATCCCAGTATTGTCTCGGCTGCGGAATACCACATCGTCAAACATGGTCTTCTGTTGTTTTATGGGGGTAATATCTTCCAAATCATCACCTTCATTCACATCTAGGTGCTTGGCAGCATTTACATATTGATCCATTGATCTGAAACTTCGGATTGCCGGGTGAGGTCCGCCTACTATGGAGTTGATAACAATTCCTTTACCTTTCTGCTGCGCTGTAGGCTTGGGAGCAGGTAGAATCTGTTTTGGAGCCTGCTCTCCTTGCCCCCTGTCCCTCGGGGCAACCTTGTATTCATCCAACTTCCCTTCACGCAGCAGCTTCTCAATCACATCCCTCAAATGCTGACATTCATTGGTTGAATGCCCATGAGTTCCATGAAACAAACAAAATTTCCCTGTTGCCATTTCTTTCTCGGTCGAATCACGAGGTGGCGGTCTTTTGTACTGCAAAACATTGTACGTATCCAGGTAAATATTCTCCAGGGTGTCGTTCAATGGTGTATAATTCTCATAGGTCTGGAATCGGGGTCTTTTGTTAGGATCACTTCCCCTATTTCTGTTTCTTCTGTTACCGTTCGGATTACGGTTATTGTTGTTGTTACCCCCGCTTCCAGCATTGTTGTTTCCACCCTTGTTTCCTACATTTACTTCAACCTTGCCAGAACTTTCCCCAGACTGCTTCACAGCGATATTACTCTGCACATTTTCTTTTGAAGCCGTCTCAGACTTTCTCTTTCGGTTTTCCCTGGCCTCCTCTCGCCTTAGATAAATATCGGCTTTTTCGTAGAATATCTCCCTTGTGGAGGGTGTTTTCCCAGAAAGGTAATCTCCAAACTCAGATTCAGGATCGACTCCTTCCTTCAATGCCATCAGAATAGTGGGCTCGTGCGGGTCACTGACGTCAGTCACAGCTTGGTTAAAACGGTCAAGATATGCCCTCAAAGACTCTCCTGGTGCCTGCTTGATTCTCGATAATTCAATAACACTTTTGGACTTTCGGGCATGGAGTCGGAACTAGTTCATAAAACGCTCGCTTAGTTCCTTGTAATTTGAAATCGAACGAGGAGGAAGTCGGGTAAACCAGAACAGCGCCACATCTTCTAAGTAGATTGTGAATGCTTTGCACTTCACTTCATCAGGGGCAGCAGCAGCATTCATGAGCGACGAGTATCGCATCAAATGCTGTCCTGGATCAGTCCTTCCGTTGTACTTGTCCATCTGTGGCAAGTTAAAGCGCCGGGGAAATTGGAAGTCGAGGATATCGTCGGTGAAAGGAGTATGGCTTCGCTCAATGCCATAATCCTCATTTGTATAGTTCCGGCTCTCGGACATGATCTGGCGAACCATTGCCTGTACATTAGCATTAGTTAGGGGCCGCTCAGGTTCCCTGGCCCTAGTATCCGAGTTCCTTCTGGGCTCTTGTTCAGGAGATGCCCTTCTTCTTCGAGCTGCTTCTGCTCGATTCCGTTCCCTGCGCTCCCGGTCGATCTCGGGAGGAGGGGACTGGAGTCTTTGCCCCCGAGTGGGGTCATTGTTTCCTAGCGCTCGTGCAATATCCTCACGAGATCCCAAAGATCCAAATGTCAGCTGCTCCACATTCTGAGGTCGTTCGAGCGGCCTTCGTTCACGGGGCCGCTCTTCCTCGGAAGATGAAGATTGATCCACTGGTGTGTGACGAACCGGTGATGGAGTTCTCTGTCGACGGAGTTCACTAATCTCCCGACTCATAAGCCTCATATTTTCCTGCATCATGAGATTAGTGCGCTCGTGGACTTTCATAGCCTCCCTTGTGCTCTCAAGCATGTCAAGTAAGCGCGAGAAATCTCCTTGTGTGATGGGCGCAGATGGATTAACCTGATCACTAACCCTGGTGGCTGGAATCGGAGCATTCGTAGAGACTCGAGTGGAGGTTCCAGCTTCACCAAGCGTCGGATCGGATCGGAGGTAGGAGGTCGGGTCGGTTCGGAGCTGGGGAGCCTGATCGGATCGGTACGTGGCAAGCTGCTCGGGTCGGTTCAGATTGGGGGAATGCACTGCTTCAGAATCTCCTACCCGGATCGGATCGGAGCTCTCCCCCTGTTGGCGGCTCGGATTTCCTCCATTGGTTCTTCCTGCTGCTGAACTCTGCCCCCGAGACCTTGTTACAACCGCATTTTGCTGGTCTTCGCCAGCTCCATTTCCTCGACCAGATTGAACTTCTTTTCCTTTTCCTTTGGCCATGATTCTTTGACAATCACTTCAACAAATATAAAAGAGCGGAGAAACTTAAGGATTAACTTCTTTGAACTCAACGGTCCAAAAAGTAGAAAGAAATCCCGGAAAATAAAGAATTCAGATGAGGATTCTCAGTGAAAGCACCAAAATGTTAGACCAAAAAGTGGTTCTAACACCCAAATTGATTAAAAGCAAATGAAATGAGATAAAAATGAAAATGAACACACAGGATTTATAGTGGTTCGGCGAAGAAATGCCTACGTCCACTTATTTTTCACTATATTCAATGATTCATTTGCAAATACAATGCAATATTCACTTGATTCCACTCACAACTCACTTATATTCACTCAATTGACTAAAACAAATAATGAACGAAGATTTGGATTCTCCGGGAGTACTGGAGTTCGGATTATGGAGGTGGTTGAATTCTCGAAGTGCCCAAAAAAGATCCTTTTCTTTGTCTCCAGACGGGGTATTTATAGGCGTGAATTTGCTCAGAGCCCGATCCGGATCGGAACCAGATGTCACTCATCCCATCAGCATCGGATTCGGATTGATTTCTATGTTGACAACGCATCAGAATAATGGACGTTATGGACAGGAACTGGTCATAGCCGATCCGAGTATCCAGGCGCTTATGCTGGAGAATGATATGGAAAATGGGTTCGGGTCGGAGGGACACGTATAAAGGGGGTCGGATCGGGATACCCGATCCGACCCGGACGATTGCAGCTGTCCGATCTAGGCTGTAGTGTCTTCTCCGATCTGAGTAGTGATGGTCTCTCCGATCCGAACCGAAGTCTTCTAATTAAAAATGCTCTTCAATGTTTGACATCTTGACTTTGTGTTGCCTAGTTCACAAAGTAGGATAACAGGAGGTTTACTTATTCTCGACCAGTACTGTATAATGCCTGTTTCTTATTCCTATTTCCAACTTCCTTTTAATTTAATCATCATTAATTTCTCCGGGTGTGATATCACACTTGGAATGGACTGGCTAACAAAGTGTGAGGCTAGGTACTATGCGCAGAAAAAGTAGTCAGAATTAAAACCAAATTTGGAAATATGATGACTAAACCATGCCACGACTCAGCCACAGATAGGAATTCTGGTCTTCTCTAGAAGTCACTCCTGCTTCTATTGAGGGTATTCCTATCGTCAGAGACTATGCGGATGTGTTTGAAGAAGTTGACAGCTTACCTCCGCGTAGAGAAATCGATTTCAGAATTGACTTAGTTCCGAATGCAAGGCCCATTGTACACCCTATTCGGAGAATGTCACTGAAAGAAAAAGAGGAACTGAGCAATCAAACTAAACAACTTTTATGGAAGGGTCTGATTAGACCTAGCTTCTCGAGCTGGGGTGCAGCAGTGGTTTTCGTCCCAAAGTCAGACGGTACCCTAGGGCTATATGTGGACTACCATGACCTAAATAAGCAGACGCTGAAAAATAAATACCCACTGCCACACATTGATGATCTGCTAGACCGCTTGAATGGAGCATGAGTATTCTCTAGGATGGAACTAGCTACAGGTTTCCACCAATTACGCATTACCGAAGAATGTATGCCTTTGACATCTTTCAGAGGATTCGACTTATTTTATGAATGGCTAGTGATGCGCTTCGGCTTATACAATGCTCCGACGTACTTCGTAGAACTGATGAATAGAGTATTCCGAGATGTTTTGAATAAATTCGTGTTGGTGTACATAGATGACATCCTAATCTTTTATAATCCACTACTAAACATGAAAAGCATCTGAAAGAAGTCTTGGAGATTTTGCGAAGAAATGTGCTGAAAGCCAAATTCTCCAAATGTACATTCTGGCAAGAAGAGGTGAAATTCCTCGGCCATGTTGTATGAAAGGAAGGCATCTCAGTAGATCTAGGAAAGATCTCAGCCATCCAAGATTGGAAGTAGCCTAGCATGCCCACAGAAGTCAGAAGTTTCTTAGGACTGGCTGGCTATTATTGTAATTTCGTTAAGGACTTTTCGAAATTATCTTGTCCATTGACCAATCTGACTAAGAAGCATACAAAGTTCATTTGGACACCCGAATTTGATCCAGCTTTCCAAGAGCTGAAACGGAGATTGATCACTTCTCCTGTGTTGGCCATTATTGATGGCAATCAGGATCTGAAAATTTGGACAGACGCTTCTAGAGAAAGTTACTTTCTTTTTATCTAAATAAACTTGTCAGAGATGACATTTTAATTTCAAATCTTATTTTAACATGTTATCCTTTTATCTATTCAAGGTACTAGTGCAGTGCTAATGCAAAGAGACAAAGTGGTCGCATATGCTAGCCGCGAGTTAAAATTGCTGCAAAGAGACAAAGTGGTCGCATATGCTAGCCGCAAGTTAAAATTGCATAAGAAGAATTATGCCACTCATGATCTTGAGCTAATGGCCATCATATTTGCTTTAAAGATATGGAGGCACTATCTCTTCGGAGAGAAATTCGAGCTATATACTGATCACAAATCCTTAAAGTATCTGTTCACCCAAAGAGATTTGAATTTGAGGCAGCAGCGTTGGGTTGAATTCCTTGCACCGTATGACCTAGACATCTTATATACTCCATGGAAAGCCAATGTAGTGGCAGATGCACTCAGTAGGAAGAACACGGCTAGCGCCAATCTTATCCTCGCCAATCTCATTATTACCCCTACATTGATCGATAAGATCTCTGCTCTCCAAAAAGGTGATAAATTTATTCAGATGATTAGTGAGCGAGTTCGAAGGGGCGAAGCGTCAAGCTTCCAGATAGATAGCAAGGGAACCCTTAGATTGCAAGGGCGAATATGTGTACCCGATATTCCCGAGCTAAAAAGAGAAGTTATGGATGAATGTCGCAGATCTAAGCTCAGCATCCATCCAGGAGTAAGCAAGATGTGTCATGATTTTAAGCGTACCTTTTGGTACAAGGAGATGAAGAGAGACATTTCTATATATGTCGCTAGATGTCCCACCTGCTAGCAAGTCAAAAGCGATCAGCAAAAGCTAGCAGGTTTGTTGCAACCGCTAGGAGTTCCAAGTTGGAAACGGGACGAAATTTCTATGGACTTTATTGACGGCTTGCTCCGAACTTGGAAAGGCAATGGCTGTTTATGGGTCATTGTAGATCGCTTCATAAAGACTGCCCATTTCATCCATGTCAAATCTAATAGAACTGCTCGAAGTTTGGCACAACTTTATTCCAGAGAGATTGTCAGACTGCATGGAGTTCCCAGTAGCATTGTCAGTGACCGCGATCAGAGATTTGCTAGCAAATTCTGGGAAACTTTCCAAGAATAGCTAGGGACTAAGCTGAATATGAGCACCGCTTATCATCCTCAGACATATGGCCAGACTGAGAGGGTGAACCGCATATTGGAAGACTTGTTGCGAGCATGCATTCTTGATTTTTGTGGGTCACGGGGAGATCATTTGCACTTGGTTGAATTCTCTTATAATAACAGCTACCAAGCGAGCTTGCAGATGTCGCCATTTGAAGCATTATATGGCAGGCCATGCAGATCTCCCGCATGTTGGGTGGAACCCGACAATCGATTAGTACTGGGTCCCGATATGATTTGTGAAGCAGCAGATAAAGTAAATTTTATTAAGAAGCGATACCGGCTTCTCAAAACCGACAGAAGAGCTATGTAGACGCTCAAAGAAGGGATTTAGAATTCTCTGCTAGTGATCTGGTATACTTAAAGGTTTCCCCACTGAAAAGGGTAATTCGATTTGGAAAGACTGGGAAGTTAGCGTCGAGATTCATTGGTCCATTTCCTATTCTCGAAAGGATTGGGACTCTCGCTTATAGGGTGCAGTTGCCTAACTGGTTGCCAGGGGTTCACGATGTATTCCATGTGTCCCAACTTCGGAAGCATGTTCATGATCCAGACTTAGTTGTGGAAGAAGCAGCACAACAAGATTTCGAGATTACACCGAGCTTGGCGTTGAGAAGGGAGCCAGTGAAAATTGTTGGCAAAGAGACCCGAGTGCTGAGGAATAAGAGGATCCACTTGGTCAAGGTGCAGTGAAGCGGGGATCCTAGAGACTGTACATGGGAGACTTAGGATAGCATCAAACAGGCTTATCCCAAGTGCAGAGTGGATATCTCCGAGTAGCTTTTGTGTCGAGGTACATTTACAATACCTTTCATTTTCCGTTTTGTTTCCTAATTTACTTTTGTTTCCTTTTCGGGGACGAAAAGCTTTTAAGTGGGGGAGATTGTAACAACCCGGAAAATCTAAACCATATTTTTTTTTGGCTATTTCAATGGATTTTGAATAATTAAAATAATTTATTTCAAATAATAACGATTAAAATTTATTATAATCGAAGTTAGAGCGAATATAATTATTTTAATTTCAAAAGGAATTGGAAATAACACGGTAGTTTGAAAAGTCAAACCTGAACTTTGACTGAATGTACCGGATTCAAAATTTAACGGATTTTAGTGAAACAAAAAACACATAAATCTACTTGAAAATATCTTTCCAACGAATCTAAAAAATCGAAATTTCATAGCGGGAATCAAAAGTTATGGCCTGATGAATATTTAGAATAGTCGCTATAGTATAATTTATAACCCGTATAAAAGGCCATTTTTCAAACGACCTCCGTTTTCGATGAAACCACTTTTGTCGGATCCGGAATGTCAAATTATTGCTAAGTTTAATTTTCTAGAATTTTTGGAATTAATAGGTGAGCATGGAAAAAGAAAATGTGTTTTTTCAATTTCGGTCAAATTTAATCCACTTGAAAATGGCCATTTTTCAGACGGTCCCGGAATTCGACAAAATTAATTTTTTTAGGACCGTATCGTCAAAACAAAGCCATAAAAAACTTTTCTGGAATTTTTAGAATCCGTATGTAGCCCCAGCGAATTTAAATATACGATCGAATTAATTTAATAAAGGATTTAAATTTTAAATTAAAGAATTCAGGCCACAAACAGTCATTTGCGTTGACGGGACCTAGCCCATTAGTTCCGTAATATGGGTAATTAGATAGTAACAACTCCTGTTGGACTGAAATCGGAGTTGTTAAGAATTTAGGGATTTATTTGAAAAATTAGAAATAAATTATTATAAAAAGGCTTTTGTCTTATTCACAAAACCCTAATACCAATGCTACACCCGCCACCTTCATCATCCATGGCCGAAATCGCACCAACCTTCCCCCACTAAATTCTCTCAATCCTTTCACCGAAATCCACTCCTCCTTTAAGCTTAATTGTAGAGATTTTCCTCCTCTCTCCATCCGTACGGTGAACCCTACCTAAAACTGCATAGTTCGAGAGCTCCAGCCCCGAGAACCTCCACCTTTCGCACCGCCCAAGTACCCACTACCCGTGTGCGAGTTGGCCGTGACCCCCTCCCCCTATGCGCCACACTCCTCCCTTCGTCGTGCTACCATCTGATCTTCAAACCACTGCTCCATTGGATCGAAAAGTTTAAACCTAGATCGGAACCCAATTGGAAAAGTTACGGCCCTTATTTGTATAGGAAGAAGAAGGTGGAAATATTATTTAATTATTTAAAACTAATTTATTTTAAATATTAACAATGTAAATATAATCATATCTCATTCATACTGACTCAGAATAACACGATTTTCGAAGCGTTGTGATCGTAAGACAGAGACCTACGTTTCTAGACCGAAAAGAAGCAATTCTGAGCTGGTTGAATTTTGGGACAAATTTTCAGATCTGAACTATTCAGATTCAACAGAACTATGAGAAATCCTATTTTATTTTTATTACTATTCATTTTAAAATAATTAGAATAAATCATGATTGTATTCTCATTGATTCGTTGTATATTTTGACATGCTATGCTATGTGATTTGATCCGTTTGTGATATATTAACATAGATCTGTTAGTTTAGATATTTTGTTAATATAGATCTGTATGTGATGGGTTAATTAGAATAAATCATTTTTGTTAATATTTTGTTGAATCATATATATTAAACAAAAATGGAGCATCATGTTTGTTTATTGAATTGAATTAGAATTTTCAATCCAATAAAAATTTCACCTTTATTTATTGGATTGAATTAGAATTTTCAATTCAATAAAAATTTCAACTTTGTTTATTTTGTTGAATTGAATTAGAATTTTCAATTCAATGAAAATTTCAACTTTGTTTATTTTGTTGAATTCAATTAGAACTTTTAATTCAATATAAAAATATAACTTTGTTTATTTTGTTTAGTTGAATTAGAACTTTCAATTCAATATAAAAATAACACTTTGTTTATTTTGTTGAATTGGATTTTGTAATTCAATAAAAATATCACCTTTTGTTAATGTTGGATTGAATTAGAGTTTTCAATCCAATAAAAATATAACCTTTTGTTAATGTTGGATTTAATTAGAATTTACAATCCAATAAAAATATTGTTTTTGTTGTTAAAATTAAACTTGCAACAAATATGGACATTTGGGTAAATAGAAAATTTAGTTCAACAAAAATCCTTAAGTAACATCCCGTAAAATCTGAACCAATTTAAAAATTTTAAATTGGCTATTTTAGTGAATTTTAGATATTTAAAATAAATTATTTTAAATAATAACGACGAAAAGTTAGTTTGAATCGACGTTTGAAAATAAATATAATTAATTCTAATTACAAACAAGGCCTGAAATGGCGCGGTAGTTTCAAAATTTGAATTCAAACTTTGACTGACTATACCGGGTGCAAAATAAAACGGATTTTAGTGAAACCGAAAATATTTTAATCTGTTAGTGAATATCTTTCTAACGAATCTGAAAAATCGAATTTTCATAGCGGGAAGCAAAAGTTACGGCCAAATGAATTTTCAGAAAGGTCGCTATAGAGTTTATATAGCCCGTGAAAATGGCCATTTTGCAAACGACCTCAGAATTCGACGAAACCACTTTTGTTGTATCCGAGATGTTAAATTATTGATAGGTTTCAAATTTCATAATTTTTGAAGCTAGCATGTGAGCGTGGCAAAGGAA
Organism: Allium sativum; assembly: GCA_030737875.1. Classification (NCBI taxonomy): domain Eukaryota; kingdom Viridiplantae; phylum Streptophyta; class Magnoliopsida; order Asparagales; family Amaryllidaceae; genus Allium; species Allium sativum. The sequence continues at coordinate 617,240,942 of CM060926.1, forward strand.
AATGTGTTTGGTCGATTTCTGTTAAATTGGATCGACCAGAAATGGGCCATTTTTCAAACAGTCTCAAAATTCGACGAAACTAGTTTTGTTGGGACCGTATCATCAAAACATAACTAGATTTACTTTTCTGGAATTTTTAGAATCAGTATGTGGCCCTGGCAAATTGAAATGTACGTTCAAAATAAATATTGAATGCTTTATATTTTAATTTGAAGAGAAACTGACTCAAACAGTCGAATGGGCCTACGAAACATATCCCATTGTGTTTGGAATGGGGTTATTTAGCTAGGGACGACAGTCGTAGGGTCTAGATTGGGGTTCGTGTGTAAAAGAGGGTATTTTCGAGATTTTAAAAATATATAAATATAAAAAAATATCGTTGGTCGGTTATGTTTCTCTCTCCCCGATAAGCCCTCGATGCACGGCGGAATTGATTCAAACCTTCTCTCCTCGATTCCTCCAAATCCACGCATCTATAGCCTTCCCTCCAGTTGAAGATTTTGAAGTGCTCGAGACGAGCTTTAAATCCATACCAGGGTTCGATTTTTTAATTGAGTAAATCGCAAGATCCAAGCCCGTGAAGTTCGTTGTTTCCTCCCTCCGCCACGACCGCCGGCTTCGATCGAAGTGGGCGCGCCTTTCTACTCTCCAGGCCGTGGCACAACCCGATCGTCGATTCGCTTCACCGTTTGATCGAAATTTCAAACCTAGTTCTGAACAAATCAGAAAGGTAACGGCTTTATAATTTTAATTTATATTATAGCACTTTAAAGCGCTACGGTTTTTGATTTCACTGTAAAAATCATATCTTTTTCATTTCTTGAAAAAATTCAGTGAAACAAGAGACATTGGACTCACGTGGATGTCTTCTACATTCTAGAAGAGACCACATATTTTTCTGAGCCTTCTGCTATTTTTGGTGGAGTGGAACCCAAAGTGAGATTTCAAAATTATAAACGATATGGGAAACGACGATGTATAAATTATATAGTCGATGTATGAGTTATATAAGCGTTGTACACCTCTTGTATAAGCGTTGTATAAGTTGTACGTTTGATGTATAAGTTATATATGCGTTGTAAAAATTATATATGTGTTGAAATAGAAGTGAAATTACTTATATATATATATATATATATAAACACGCCCCTCGTCCACAAACCATGGACGATATTTACTGGTTGTGATTGATGTGAAAATTGGTTGATAGCGAATGGTTGATTAGAATTGTTTGTGGTTGAAATTGATTGATTGTGGTCGAAAAATACTCGTTTGTGGTTGAGAATTATTTGGTTGAAACCACATAGGATTAGTTTGTGGAAAAAAAAAGAAAAAAAATATACACGCCGCCTGCGTGCGAACTAGATGCATGAAATCCCCATTGTCAAAAGCTGCGAGGCTTTAAGGTAGAGCGAAAAGCCGTACTAGGGACGACCCCGGTTTTAACTACCCAGTCGTTATGCTGCCGAAATTTTGAATAATATTCATGTGTTAGAATTAAATTCATGTGTTGAAACTATATTCATGTGCTAAATAGAAATTCATTCGTTGAATAGAAATTCATGTGTTGAATGGTATTCGTGTTTTAAATAAATTGTTTTAAATATAAAAATCACCCTTTTATTGTATATATATGAACTATATAAAATAGTCGTGTTTTGAAATAAATTGTTTTATAATAAAAGTCATATTTTTATCATCTATATGAATTATATAAATTAGTCGTGTTTTGAAATAAATTGTTTTATAATAAAAATCATATTCTTATCATTTATATGAACTATATAAAATAGTCGTGTTTTGAAATAAATTGTTTTATAACAAAAATCATATTTTTATCATCTATATGAACTATATAAAATAGTCATGTTTTGAAATAAATTGTTTTATAATAAAAAATCATATTTTTATCATCAATATGAACTATATAAAATAGTCGTGTTTTGAAATAAATTGTTTTACATAAAAATCACATTTTTATTATATACATGATTTGTTAAAAATAGTGAAGTGTTGAAATAAATGTCGGTTGGATAAAAATATCATTTTTATCAAAGGTATGAAAAGGATATGGTTTTGAAATCGAAGAATAGATTTTATATATATATATATAAATATAATTAAAATAAATCGAACAACGAAGCTGTATTTCGTGTTTTGAAACCGTGATTTCAAACGATTAGTGCGGGAGATCTAACCATCGGATTTTCCCGAAACCGAAACCGTCGGGTTCGCTTTGGAAATATCTTCCAACGACACCAACTTTGTAAAGATCCAACGGTTGGATTGTCTGGAATGTTTAATTCAAATCTAAAGAAAAACAGCGCCAGAATCGAATTTATATTTATATATATATAAATATAATTAAAATAAATCAAATAATGACGCTGCAGTTCGTATTTTGAAATCGAAACTTCAAACGATTGTATGGGGAGATCCAGCCGTCGGATTTTCCCAAAACTGGAACCGTTGGATTCGTTTTTTAAAGATCTTTCTAATGACATAAAATTTGTGAAGATCCAACGGTTATATTTTCAGATATGTGTAAATCAAATCTGAAGAAAAACAGCGCTACGGCCGCGTTATGGCCCGAAGCGTCGTTTGAATAAATTGGCTATTTTTAAATAAATAAAAATAGCGATAAATCATTATAAAATATTATATACTATATGGAATGTGAAATTTAGAAACTAACTGAAGGTTAGCTAAGTCGAATGGTTTCCTGGGTTTTGATCTGATGTTGGTTTCGGCCTTCGGGGTTAATATTTGGGAAATCATTCTCTTAATAATTTACGGTTAGTGACTAATGAATTGGAATTAGGCGTATGTTGTGTTTGTGTAGCACTTGTTTATCATATACGCGAGTTGCTCAGAAAGACCAGGCTTATCCCATTCTAAATAACTGAATCGACGATAAGAAATCGATGATGAAGACGGTGGTTGAAGACCAGAGATCTTCACCTCGGTTGGATGATAACTGATGTCCTGATTGGGAGGCATCCCAAAATATGGATAATGAGTGGTGATCATCTAGATGTACGTGGAGATCGATGGGTATGCGAGGTATATAGTGCCTCCGGTTTCGTTCAGACCCAGAACGGACTTGCAAATGGACTGTGTGTCTGACATTGGAATTCATTCTGTGTGATTGATAACCATCAGTTGCATGGTGTGAATTGCCTGTGTGGCATGCTAAGATGCAGTGATCAAGGCTTCTGTTGAAAAGGAAAGTCTTGTTGTTCATGATCAAAGCCCGGCCTGTGTGGCATAGCTTTGTGTATAACGTTAATTTGCGAGCCTCACACCCCGGTATGAACCAGAAACGGGAGAGGACATCAAGGAGGGCATGCGTTTCCTTCTAGCTAGAAGTGGTTTCAGTGCTTAAACTGGCTGACATTTATATTATTTTCACCTATGTGGTTGTTGTTGTTGCGAGGCGCCTCGGTTATATCGGTCGATCCGGGACCGATGGATCCATTCGTTGGCTCATTTATGCCCCAAAGGGCGGGGAAACGCATTGTTCAGGCATTTTAATCCACATCGGTGGACTGGCCCTGACGATCCAAAGGCTTGACTGAGTACTTGCCTGAGGGGCAGGCTAGGGCATCTCGAAGTCGGTAAGGACTATCTTTTGCCTTGGTTCATGACGAAAATCCAATTTCCAAATACGTGACTGTGCGGTTTTGATTGTATACCTATATATGGCGACATGATATATGGTACCCATGCCGTCTATGAATGATACTTATGATTTGAAATTGTTTTTAAAACATATAGACACTAGTAATAATATCAAATTCTTTTGTTTTATTCGTATCAAGCATATTTTGGCCATTATAAGGTAAAACTCTATCCTGCAGTTTGCGTTGCATTGTGTGATGGGAACTGAGTCTTATAATGGCTTCATTTTTATAAAAAGCATTGCAATGTTTAAAATATGTACTTGTTTTAAAGCACTGGCAATCCAATGGAGTAAACCCGTTACGCGAAAGTGGCATGGTCCCGTGATTAGCCATTTTATAGAATGTGTTAAATAGATTTCTCATACCAGTCCTATGACTGACTCGTAGTTTGTTTCACTTGCAAACTCGGGTGCCCCTTTTTCTACACGGGAAGCCTTGTGTTCAGGTTTTTAGCAGGCTCTTTCTGGATAGCTGGAGCTGAAGACGGATTTTATCATTTATCTCTTTTTATGTTGTTCAGCTCCTATTGTACATATTATGTTTATTTTCCGCTGTAGACATTTATGTATAGCTGAACTGTATTTGTACTAAGTATGATCTTGTATACTGTGTAACTCTGATGATTATATTTATCCAGTATATTATGTTGTACATTATCTGGTGTATTTATTTATTTCGGTTCTGCTGTTATCTATTTATGTGTTATATTCCAAAGATTACCCTTAACACCGTCAGTACGGGGTTTTGGGGTCATCACAACGTGATATCGTAGCTTTGGTTAAGCTTAGTGCTGGAATATAACATATGAACGAACTCGTCAGAAATAGAACCAGTAGTGTTCTAGGACGAATAACTAATTACAGATAGGATCAGTAATATCCAAGTATGAGTATAGCAGAAGGAAATACACCCCGATAGACACATTTACACTCAAGTATATGTTTCTAAGCTTTATAATATCTTTTCTGTTGACCTGACACTTGATCTGCTATTTGCAGAAGTACTAGAAAATGAGTGTCAGAAACAGAAGGAATGCCGAAACAGATATTGAGGCTCTATTAATTAAGTATCGAAATATGGGTGGAATACCATTCTTGGGCGAAGAATCTATTATGAAAACACAAGCTTGGATTGGTTCTACTGAGAAAATCTTTGATGGTTTAAAGCTGAGAGATGACCAGAAAAGATTACTGGCATCTTGGGCACTCAAAGACGAAGCCTTGTTCTGGTGGGATTCGATTATTAAGGATAACCCAGAAGATGATATCACCTGGGGTAGATTCAAAGTGATTTTCCTGGAAAGATTTACTCCTCCTGAAGCAACTGAGCGGTTGTGTGATGAATTCTCTTATCTGATACAAGGAGATATGACGATTCCAGAATATCATAAGAAATTCAATGAACTTTCTCATTTTTCCTAGCATCTAATTCAAGATCCAAAGAGAAAGAATCTGAGGTTCATCCATGGTCTGCAAAGAAAATACCAGAATAGTGTAATGAGGAAGGTGAAGCTTCCTTTTTCTGAAATGATATACATGGCTTACCAGTATGAGGATCTCGACAAGAAAGGCATGTTACGCTACGAAGAGGAAGGCAGTTCTAGTAATAAAGGTGAGTCTGAAACGGATAATCCTGAGGCCAATACGATGTCTGAGGTGAGTGAGAAGCCCAAAGTCAATCGAAAAAGGGCCAGATCTGGGAAGGAACCAATAATGACTGCCACATGCTCAAGCTGCAGTAGGCAAGGACATTTGGCGATAAATTGCAAACCTTGGAACAAACGAAGAAAGAATGGGTCTAAACCCACTAAGAAGCAAAAGAACTCACATGGTGAAAGGAAATTCCATAAGTGTCACCAAGCAGGTCATATTGCACGGGAGTGCCAACTCTCAAAGAAATCTGAAGCAGTACATATAAATGAAGTAGCAGAAACTTCTGAGCCCTCAGCTAGTCAGAGAAGTCCTGATGTTTTAGAAGGCACTCTTAATGTCAAAAACATTCCAGTTAGAGTACTGTTTGATACAGGCGTGTCACGAAGCTTTATTGCAAAGAATGCAGTTAAGAAGTTGGATTTGAATTTGAAGAAGCTTAAAGAACCAATGATTGTTCATAATCCGGTTGGGGGTTCTCTCGATCTTAGCTGGATTTGTGCGGTGCCTGTCTCTTTTTCCTGTTATAAGTTCCCTACCATCTCTATCGTCATGAATTTTACTGAATTCGATCTTATTTTGGGATTGGATTGGTTAACCAAATATGATGCAGAGGTTAGATGCGCCGAGAGAGTGGTCAGGGCAAAGATTAAATCAGGAAATTATATCACCATACCATGCGAATGCCCGGACTCAAATAGAAAAGACTTTTGGTCAGCTCTTGATGTTTCTCCTACTCAAATAGAAAATATCCCTGTAGTCACAAAGAATATTCCCGACCTCATAAAAATTATTCCTGTCGTCAAGAATTATGCGGATGTGTTCGAAGAAGTTGTTAGCTTACCTACGTAGAGAGAAATTGATTTCAAGATCGCTTTAATTTCGAACGCAAGGCCAGTAGTGCACGCTATTCGGAGAATGACTCTAAAGGAGAAAGAAGAACTAGAAAATCAAACTCGACAGCTAGTATGGAAGTGTCTGATCAGGCCTAGTTTCTCTGATTGGGGAGCAGCAGTGGTGTTTGTCCCAAAGTCTGACGGTACTCTACGACTATGTATGGATTATCATGACTTGAATAAGCAGACAATAAAGAATAAATATCCATTGCCATGAATCGATGATTTATTGGATCGTCTGAATGGAGCACAAGTATTTTCAAGGATGGACCTAGCTATAGGTTTCCATCAACTTCGTATTGCTGAAGAGTGCATTCCTATGACAGCATTCAGAGGTCCCGACTTATTCTATGAGTGGTTAGTAATGCCGTTCGGCTTATGTAACGCTCCAGCTTACTTCGTCGATTTAATGAATAGATTGTTCAGCGGGGTCCTGAATAAGTTTGTTCTTGTTTTTATTGATGATATTCTATTCTTCTCTAAGTCAAAGGCCGAACATGAAAAGCATTTGGAGCAAGTTCTAGAAATTCTGAGAAGGAATGTATTGAAAGCCAAACTGTCCAAATGTATATTCTGGCAAGATAAGGTGAAATTTCTTGGCCACGCCGTATCAAAAGTGGGAATTGCTATTAATCCAAGTAAAATCACTGCTGTTCAAAATTGGAAACAGCTTAGTACTCCCACAGAAGTCCGAAGTTTTCTTGGATTGGCTAGTTATTACCGGAAGTTCGTTAAAGATGTTTTGAAAATATCTACTCACTTAACAAAGCTTACAAAGAAGCACTCAAAATTCAAGTGGACTCCAGAATGTGAGGAGGCTTTTAAGGAGCTAAAGTTAAGATTAACAACTGCTCCAGTGTTAACCATTATCGACGGCAATCAGGACTTGAAAGTCTGGACAGACGCCTCTAGAGAAGGCCTTGGTGCAGTATTAATGCAAAGAGGTCAGGTGGTTGCTTATGCTAGCCGTCAGCTGAAGCCACATGAAAAGAATTACGTTACTCGTGATCTTGAGTTGTTGGCTATCGTACTCGCTTTGAAAGTCTAGAGACACTATCTTCTGGGTGAGAAATTTGAACTGTTTACAAGTCACCAGTCGCTAAAGTATCTGTTCACCCAGAAATACTTGAATCTGAGGCAGCAACGTTGGATAGAATTTCTTGCAGCATACAATTTTGAGATTCTATACACTCCAGGGAAAGCCAATGTCGTGGCCGATGCACTAAGTAGAAAGAATATAATGATCGCCAGTTTTATTATTACAACTTCATTGATTGATAAAATATCTGCTCTTCAGAAGGATGATCACTTCATTCAGAAGATCAGGGAGATAATTTAGAAAGGCAAGCCCTCGAGTTTTCAGGTTGATAATGATGGGATTCTAAGGCTAAAGGGTCGAATTTGTGTCCCTAACATTTCTGAGCTCCGAAAAGAAGTGCTGGATGAATGCCACAAGTCAAAACTTAGTATCCATCCAGGAGTAAGCAAAACGTATAATGACATCAAACGCACATTCTAGTGGAAGTCGATGAAGAGAGACATTTCTTTATATGTTAGCCGATGCCCTACTTGCCAATTAGTCAAAAGCGACCAACAGAAACTAGCTGGATTGTTGCAACCGCTGGACGTTCCAGGTTGGAAGTAGGAAGATATTTCCATGGACTTCATAGATGGTTTGCCCAGAACCAGGAAAGGAAATGACAGTATTTGGGTGATCGTATATCGCTTCACGAAGACCGCCCATTTCATACCTGTCAGATCGAACAGAACTGCTCAGAGTCTAGCGCAGATATAATTTAATGAAATTTTTAGGCTACATGGAGTGCCGATCAGTATAGTTAGTGATAGAGATCCAATATTTACTAGCAAATTCTGGGAGGCATTTCAAGTAGAACTGGGAACGAAGCTGAATCTAAGCACCTCCTATCATCCTCAGACAGATGGTCAGACCGAGAGGGTGAATCGTATATTGGAAGATTTATTGCGGGTTTGTGTTCTTGACTTTGGTGGATCATGGGAAGACCATTTACATTTGGCGGAGTTCTCGTACAACAACAACTACCAAGCAAGCCTGACAATGTCACCATTCGAAGCATTGTATGGTAGACCGTGCTGATCTCCTGCTTGTTGGGTCGAACCTGGTAATAGGCTTGTATTGGGACCTGATATGATCCGTGAAGCTGCCAACAAAGTCGATTTCATTAAGAAACGATTACTAGCCGCCCAAAGCGGACAGAAAAGCTATGCAGATAAGAGAAGAAGAGATATATCATTTTCTGTTGGCGACTATGTATATTTGAAAGTATCGCCGATCAGAGGAGTTATCCGGTTTGGTAAAATAGGGAAATTGGCGCCCAAATTCATTGGTCCATTCCCTATACTAGAACGGATTGGAACCCTCGCTTATAGAGTTCGATTTCCTGATTGGTTGCCTGGAGTGCATGATGTATTTCACATTTCTCGACTTCAAAAGCATGTCCATGACCCAGATTTGGTTATGGAAGAGGCCGCACAACAGGATATAGAAATTACTCCAGAGTTGGCTATGAGAAGTGAGCTGCTAAAGATCATTGGCAAAGAAACCAAAGAGCTGAGGAACAAGAAGGTTCACTTGGTCAAAGTGCAATGAAGTGGGGATCCGCGAGATTGTACTTGGGAAACTGAGAAGAGCATTCAAAAAGCCTATCCTAAGTGTTGAGTGGATATCTCTGATTGACTCCAGTGCAAGGTACATTTACCATATTTTGAAATTTCCAGTTGTTCTCTACTTTGTTGTTATTTTCCTTTCATGGATGTGAACTTTTAATTCTATAGTCTGAATGATTTTAAAAGAGTATAGAGATTGATTAGTACATTTTTGAAAAGTTAAAAACAAATTGATTGTTGTTTGTGTGGTGTGATAGTGGATTTGATTAATTAAATTATTAGAACGATAGTTAATTTGATTAATACGAGAATGAATAGTAAAATTTATTCGATTATATCACGTATTGAACTGATTTAAAAATAGATAGAAATATATACATGTGCATTATATATGTTTGAACAGGTAAATGGATTAGCTGTTGAGTAAAGAATTTATTTGTGTGCCCGACAAATAGGTAAACCTTAATGAGTTCGATGCAAAATATTATTATATCAGCTCCTGTGAATTCCATTGGATGCGGAGTGCCGGTTATTCTGTGTGTAATAATAAACGTCGCCATAGGATAGTAACAATTAATTTTGAACTACACTACATGGCTCTTGAAGATAGGCATACTTCATCATATACCACATAAGCATTTGGAGCTTGTTTGACGAGGTTGAAGATTTACCATACGAGTGAGATGCTTGTATGGCGATGACTATATATTACAGGTTGAACTGATGACTGATATGGACCATATAAAAATTGTAACGATAAATTGCCAGATTAATAAAAACCCCACACGGGTCTGGAGTTGACAATAATCACATCTCTCTAGTTATTAGATACGGCACATGGATTATTTATTTCCCACACGGGATGAGGTGACAAGAATTTATTCTCTGGAGTAATTAAAAATACACACTCCCTCAGGCTTAGGCAGGGTGACGAGAATTTATTCTCTGGAGTTATTATCTATACACGCTCTCCTGTAAACACCAGAATATATCACTATAAATATGTGAATGCTTTATAGGATTTATTGGGTACCTAATACGGCCCAATAAATTTCCAAACCCCTCCCCGTACAAAGGAGGTTATGGCGAAATTTTTCGAAAATTTAGGGTGTTAGCCAAATTTTTGAAGAATTTGAAAATTCTCAGAAACTGAAAAGTTGGAGAATGGAAGCCAGATTGAAAGTAGAGTTGATTAATTAATCCACTTTCGACTTTGTTCCTTTTCGAGGACGAAAAGTTTTAAGTGGGGGAGATTGTAACAACTCGTAAAATCTGAACCAATTTAAAAATTTTAAATTGTATATTTTAGTGAATTTTAGATATTTAAAATAAATTATTTTAAATAATAACAATGAAAAGTGAGTTTGAATCAACGTTTGAAAATAAATATAATTAATTCTAATTATAAACAAGGCCTGAAATGGCGCGGTAGTTTCAAAATTTGAATTCAAACTTTGACTAACTGTACCGGGTGCAACATAAAACGAATTTTGGTGCAGCAAAAATATTTAAATCCGTTAGTGAATATCTTTCTAACGAATTTGAAAAATCGAAGTTTCATAGCGGGAAGCAAAAGTTATGGCCAAATGAATTTTCAGAAAGGTAGCTATAGAGTTTATATAGCCTATGAAAATGGCCATTTTGCAAACGACCTCAGAATTCGACGAAACCACTTTTGTTGGATCCGGGATGTAAAATTATTGCTAGGTTTCAAATTTCATAATTTTTGATGCTAGTATGTGAGCGTGGCAAAGGAAAATGTGTTTGGTCGATTTCTATTAAATTGGATCAAACAGAAATGGGCCATTTTTCAAACGGTCTCAAAATTCGATGAAACTAGTTTTGTTGGGACCGTATCGTCAAAACATAGCAAGATTTATTTTTTTGGAATTTTTAGAATCAGTATGTGGCCCCGGCAAATTGAAATGTACGTTCAAAATAAATATTGAATGTTTTATATTTTAATTTGAAGAGAAACTGACTCAAACAGTCGAATGGGCCTACGAAACATATCCCATTGTGTTCGGAATGTGGGTATTTAGCTATGGACGACAGTCGTTGGGTCTGGATTGGGGTTCGTGTGTGAAAGAGGGTATTTTCGAGATTTTAAAAATATAAAAATATAAAAAATATCATTGGTCGGTTATGTTTCCCTCTCCCCGATAAGCCCTCGACGCACGGCGGAAGTGATTCAAACCTTCTCTCCTCGATTCCTCCAAATCCACGCATCTCTAGCCTTCCCTCCAGTTGAAGATTTTGAAGAGCTCAAGATGAGCTTTAAATCCATACCAGGGTTCGATTTTTTCATTGAGTAAGTCGCGAGATCCAAGCCCGTGAAGTTCGTCGTTTCCTCCCTCCGCCACGACCGCCAGCCTCGATCGAATTGGGCCCTCTTACCACCGTTGGGCGCGCCTTTCTACGCTCCAGGCCGTGGCACAACTCGATCGTCGATCCGCTTCACCGTTTGATCGAAAAGTTCAAACCTAGTTTTGAACAAATCAGAAAGGTAACGGCTTTATAATTTTAAACTATATTATAGCACTTTAAAGCGCTACGGTTTTTGATTTCACTATAAAAATTATATCTTTTTCGTTTCTTGACGAAACTCAGTGAAACAAGAGATAGTGGACTCATGTGGACGTCTTCTACATTCTAGAAGAGACCGCATATTTTTCTGAGCCTTCTGCTATTTTTGGTGGAGTGGAACCCAAAGTGAGATTTCTAAATTATAAACGACGATGTATAAATTATATAGTCGATGTATGAGTTATATAAGCGTTGTATACCTCATGTATAAGTGTTGTATAAGTTGTACGTTCGATGTATAAGTTATATATGTGTTGTAACACTACACCAGAAAATGCATTTCGTAGCGTTGTAAAAACGCTACGAAAACTTGTAGTAGCGTTCCGATAAACGCTGCTATACGACATGCAACTAAAAGTCTGAATGTTTTTGTTGCGTTTAAGTAAACGCAACCAAAAATTAACATATTGTAGCGTTTCATAAACACTACAAAAAGGTTTTTTGTAGCGTATTAAAAACGCAACTAAAGTGATACTTGCATCATTTTCCTATTTTTTTGTAGCGGTTTTTCAATGCTACTGTAATATTTATGTAGCATTTAATCTTTCCTACTACATGTTTTTTGTGGCGTTTCATTTCAGCTACAATATCTTTTGTAAATTACATTTGCAGCACTTTTACAACGCCACAAAAACTTACTGTACAACACATTATAACTGCGGTTATTTACTGTTAATGGCTTGTATCATTTCCATCCATCACTTATATATAATAGAAATATTATAACAAATAATCAATCAAATGTGTATCATTTTCAAACTAAAATCAATAATCACTATGTTTAAATACTTAAAAAAATACATTACTCGCAATATTAAATATAACACCCATAATCATCTCTATAATAGTATTTTGACAAAATAACTGAATCCACATACCACAACTGCTTACAAACAAGTCTACACGACTAGTACAAACTAAATATTATGGTACATAATTGTTAAAGTCTTGTTCATAGCTTAATTACCATCGGTTCTTTGATGCGGCTGTTCTTCATTTCAGAAATCTAATTACCTATACATAAATATAACGGCCAACGGTAAGAATTACATACAAGTATAACGGTCAACAGTCAGAATTACATAAATGTGTAAAATGCTTTATATTAAGCAAAACTTGTTTTTTGAAACAATTAACAATTATATTTTTAGTTTAGTATCCCAATTCCTTGGTATGAACATGATAATCTGCACAATATAGTGATGCACTGTAACTATATAACTCAAGAAAATGAAAACGCTCGCAATAACACTTGTTTAAAATGTAACTATGCGTCAATTCTAGTTTAAAATGTAACATTGGTTTAAAATGTTACTATGTAACTCAGTAAAATGTAACTATGCATCAATTCTGTAACCATCATCTGAAATAATTAATATTACCAAAAGTTTGATTTCGATTTGGAAATTCTGGCTTAGTCATCTAAAGCCCAAGTAACCCATGCCACGCCAAAATAATTAATATTACCATTGATTCAGTTTGTTTTCGTGGACCATTTCAATGGCACACTATCCATTTTGTAAACAAATACCATAGGATGCTTACAACATTTTGTAAACAAATACCATAAGTCACCTTTCTCTCCATCTCCATTCACCATGCTTCAACCCGCCATTAGCCTGCTTACAGCATACGCCATCCCCGCTGCAGTCCAAAACTACACTGCAAACAACACTCTTCGACCTCTACATCAGTTTCCAGCTAATTCCTTCAATGATCCACCTTTGTTCTTGTGCTTGATTAATGCAGGTATATCAATGCCATTTAGATTCCTTATAACACCCATACATCACTTAAAGCTATCACTTTCCCTCCATTCTCATGCAGCAATTGTGCCGCCCATAATCCCACATTTCCAAAACCCTGAAAATTTCATTATACACTAAAAAAATGAGATGATAATGAAATTTTATTTCTTTTTTCCTCTAATTTTTATACTCTCCAAGTAAACCGAATGTTTACAGTAAATATACATCAGTGTTTTTTCCTTTCCCTAGGGTAACTGATCTTTACATCACTCACTTAACATAGTGATCTGAAGAGATGAGGAGAAGATGCATTTACCACTAAAAAATATATGCGAAAAATGAACCTGAAAGTTACCTGAACGACAAAGAATTTCTCCGAAATAGAGTCAGAATTATCTGTCAGCAGTGCCTCAGTTGCATACACAACACCTCTGCCAGTTTCTGCATCTCTGCCTAATGAACCACCAAGATTCTATACAACCAAACAAAAGTCAAATTATAAAATTTGTGCATTCCAGGTATCAACCTTTGCCTTCTGCCTGAGTTTGAACTCACTATTGGCTTTCCAGTGACAATTGTTGTTGAATAGCCATGGAACTTTGAGTATTTGTCTAGTATCCATGCCATTGTCTTCCAAAACACATAATTACACACAACCAGAATAAATAAATACACACACATGGTCTCAAATTTTAAATTCAAAAGAAAGAAGTGCTCGCGCTTTAGGGCCCATTTGGATACCCAAAAATAAGCTACTTTTTCAACTTTCTAAAATCAAAAGTCATAAAGCCCACATGGCTTCATCAACTATTTGAGCTTTCAAAAGTTGCTAATTTGCTTATCCAAGAAGACAAAATTTTCTGCTTTCTACTTCCGAAAACAACTTCTCGGCCGCACTTTCTAAATTAGGGTTTTGGCGATTTTTTCGTTTTCAATTTCCTCATTCAGATTCTTCATAAAGGTATCTTTTTTCTTCTCTTATTTGGTTTCAATGTTTTCCATGTATTCTCACTCTCTCAATCATTTCAGTTTATTTGTGTTTGTTAGATTTATCACGAATTTGCTCGATAGTTCAAATTTTTGTTGTGTTTGTTTAATTATCACGCTCGAAACCCTCTCTCTCTCTATTGTTCCATCCCCTTACTGGTATATGATAAACTAAAGTAGTATTGGCATATGATAATATGTTGTGTTAATCCATGTGGTTCATACAAGAAAATCACATTGACTACTAAAAATTAAGGGACTTAAGCCTTGTTAAATCAGCAGTCTCCATTTGGGAAAAGGGCTAGCTTAGGCTGAAGACTGTTGGTTGCTTTAAAAAAAAGTAGTCAAACTGGATCTGTACACACTTATTGTCTTAAATGTATTTCTAAATTCATTCTCTGTAGTTAAAAGGGTAAGAATGAATGTTTTCTAGCATGTTTAATATTTTTTTAGAACCTGTACTGGCATGTTTGAATGTGTACAAAAAAAAGTACTTGGTCCATGCATTATATTTTCTAGCGTGTTTGAATTTGCACTAGCGTATTTTCTTAAAATCTGTTTATTTGCGGATTCATGTAGATTGTGCAGCTTGCTTTCTAGCATGTTTAGATATATTGTGCATGCTTTCTAGCATGTTTTAATGTTTTCTAGTATATTTTCTTAAAAGTGTAAGAAATAAATGTATTTGTAAATACAAGTAGAATATTTTCTAGCAAGTTTAATATTTTTTGAACTATCGAACGTGAACAACTGAACTCACTCTAATCTTTTGGTTACGTTGTGTATTACAATCATCACCATTTAAAGTAAACAGCTGAACTAACTCTAATCCTTTGGTTATTTTGTGTATTACTCTCTTTCTCTCTCATTTATATATATATATAAACAATATAACGAAGGCATTAACAGTACCAAAGAAAGAATAGAGTTACCAAATGGAAATACGGCTATACAACCAAAATTACCAATTTTCCGTGTGCTGGAGATTTCAATAAAAATTGCGGTGCTGCCCACTCAACCGTAATTTAATTACTAATCATATAATTTATCTGCATGGCCCTTTGATAGATTGTATTTTGTTTTAAATGAAAAGAAAAATCTTTAACGTCATACCGTATGCTACATAGCATATTGGGATACTACTAGTTTTCCAGGCTGGGTTGATAACTTGATATTATCAGATTATAGTAATGTTTTTTCATATTAGATTATTTGTCCATCTTCGTAACTTATCTCTTTTTCTCGGATTTCTTTATCATTCACTATAGGAGGCAACTCACTTCTTATCATACTGGTGTTTCAAGCCAACTTCTACCTTGCAATTGGCGTTTGGAATTTGTCAGCTCAGGTACCCTCTTTTTTTTACATAGAGTTTACATATTTAAGGTTACTGTTTCTCCTATTCACTTGGTTTCTTTTCATAATTTTTGATTGAGTTGGATTGAAGAGAGACAAAGAAAGTGAGTTTGAAACTTAAGAAACCAGACAAGATACCAAAATAAAAAAAGTGCCAACCTATACCGGATAGCCGAGTAGCATAGTAAAATTTATGTATATGTTGTTAACTATGATTTTTTTTCCGCTGGTAATACATTTTTTTAAATCCATATAGTTGGCATTTTCCTATTCTCTTGTTTGAAATATAAAGTTACACTAGTTTGTTTTACTTCTGAAATTTGCAATAATGCAGCAACATTTTATGATGGTAACAAAAAAAAAAAGCAAAGCTCTATTTTCTGTAGCGTGTCACATAGTAAAGTTGATCACTGTCTACATTAATTTAGAATCTGTAGGATGAAAGAATGGAAATTCAGTGCAAAAAAAAAGAATAAAAAGCAACGAATGGATGAGGTAGAGTTTATTTTACTAGCAATACATCATCTAGAGATGAACTGATGATTTAGATTCCAATAAGAATTCAAAGACCCGTTTGCATTGGGGTGGAAAACTTCATGTAAGAATAGGCAGCTACTTCATGTATTTAGGTACTCAACCTACATTGGAAAACAAACTTTTTCTTATCTCTCGTTTTTTGTTTTGGTTATACTTTCTATTAGATATTAGCTCTTTTTTTACATGAATAGCATATATAAACACACTTTTTGGTTTTTGGTCATTTTCCTTGTGGTAATCATGAATTGTTTTCCATGTTGCTGCCATTTCAAAATCAAGAGCTGATCATTCTTAACAAATTGTACAAGGTTTCCTATCCATTTATACAATCTTTTTTTTCTTTAATTGCATGTTAAAATGTCTTTTTTCTTCTTCTTTTTTATCAACTATTATCCTTGACATAGAAAATGAGTAACTCTGTGCAATCATGCAATAAATTTAGTGTACCACCCCACCTCCGCCAATACCACTCTTGCAAGGGCACTAGCTTTGGAGGGGCGTTAAACGAGGTAAACATGCATGCAGATATCACAAGACAGAACATATAAGTAAAAACAGAGCAAATAAAGCAGCGGATAAAACTAGTATTTCAAAACCATAGTCAAGTTACATCAAAGTACTGAGTCGTTATTTTCCACAAAACAAAATCTAGAAAAACATAAACTGAAAACTGGAAATAACATAAAGTAAACTATCCCCAAGGTAGAAGAAAGCCATAGCGAGCTCAAGTCCAAACCGTACATGAGCTATCCAGAAAAGCAGCTAAAGATCCAAGCTAGGTACTAGTTTTCCCACCCTGTAAACCTGGGGGGGAGAAACGGAAGAAAAGAGGCGAAAGAAAACGGGTCAGTCAAAAAGACTGGTAAGTCCTATCTACTATTAGTATAAAAACTAATAAAGTTAACTGAACATGTAAAACAGGGATGAGCTGTAGGGTGATAACTGGCATGGTGAAAAGTTAACAAGATAGATCAAGTGTGGCATCGCATATACAAGGTTAAGTTGCACCAGGTGTGTACTAGTATTCCAATCCATGTCAAGTATAAACAAGAAATGATCCCTTGGCCCAAAGCTGGCCCACATCATGAGATGACCTAAATCGAGGTCCAACTACTCGGTCTAGTCGATCGGCTCCCTATAAGCCTAACTCGTCGTGTATCGATGTCATACGGCTTAATCGTGGAGTGTAGTTAACTATGCTAGGTCCACCCCAGGGTGTATCCTGCCCTAAGGTGTAAACCACAGACACAATTCAAGCACGCACAGTCTAAACCTACTGGTGCCCATGTTCAACTCCGGACTTAATGTGCACGACCATGGTTCGCCTGAACAACCGGTGCACCCTTCAGCCGTCTCCTTTTGGTCTCTTACAATCAGTTCAGTAATCGTGCCCCACCCTAGCCTAGTCCAGGGTACCCATGATACTTCTAAGTTGGTTACTGCTGAAAAGGACCACATAACTAGGATTTCAAGCGGGTTAAGTGTGGTTAACCCTATCCTAACCATGTATTGAGTTGGTTAAGTGTATTCAAGCAGTTCGTGACTTAACCCTATCAAAACATCGGGTTTAATTGGTTAAGTATATTCAAGTAGTTCATGACTTAACCCTACCAATCCATCGTGTTTAATTGGTTAAATATATTCAAGTAGTTCATGACTTAACCCTACCAATCCATCGTGTTTAATTGGTTAAGTATATTCAAGTAGTCCATGACTTAACCCTACCAATCCATCGTGTTTAATTGGTTAAGTATATTCAAGTAGTCCATAACTTAACCCTACCAATCCATCGTGTTTAATTGGATAAGTATATTCAAGTAGTTCATGACTTAACCCTACCATGTGGCATTAATTAACTTAATGCACCCCAACCTCTCACATTAGACTTTGTTGTGGTTACTAGTTAAGCCGGGCGGGTCCGGGTAGCTTTACACCACAACCTAGTCTGACCTCGGGTTTTAAGTGCGATATGACCAACTACTCACATTGGGTCCTATTGTTTGTAGCCACTAGTTAAGCCGGCCGGTTCCGGGTAGATTTATGCTACAAACTCAACCCAACCTCGAGTTGGCCACTTTCATGTTTTCTACATGTCATGTCCACGTTCGTGTTTTCAAGCATAAACACATGTCAAACTTTCATGTCATATTTTCAAGTCATGTTTTCATGTTATTTAAGTTTGCCCCATTACCCATAACGTATTCCCATCGCACGTAAATTCGCATCAACACAAATAGATCAAAAAGGGAACATAACAATATGACAAGGTGGGCATAAGGTGGCAAAGTCTATCACAAGTCAAACATGGTGATATTTGAGGCCAAAAAGGGGTTCAACATACTAGCATATGGCCTCAACATGTATGATAACATAAAAGGTGTCTTGGCCTCAAACATATCAAATAGCGTAGGGGTGATTTGGCCACTAGCATGCATAATAGCATAAGGGTGATTTGGCCATAAGCATGCACACTAGCATAAGAGTGATTTGGCCACAATCATGCACAATAGCATAAGGGTGATTTGGCCACAAGCATGCATAATAGCATAAGGGTGATTTGGCCACAAGTTAAACATGGTGGCATATGAGGCAAAATGTGTTCATAAACATGCATATTACATTATAAGCCTCAAAACATGCATGATATCAAACTTTAGCAAATAGGTGAAACATGATCATAAATGATATAGGATGATAGCTAGTGATTCGCACATAACATCAAATGCAAGATAACATAAGGTTTATGAGAGTTTCTATGTTGCTTTATGCAAAATTCCAAATCAAAGGTCATAGCTTTCTATGCACAAAGTCAAGGTGATAGCTTTCCAAACATGCATAGGATAAATCTATGCATAACATGATAGAATCAAAGCACAAATCATACTTAGGCCCAAACTCAAACTTGCAACATGTCATATTTAACTTCATAGTTAGAATCTAAGAGTAGTATAGGGCTTACAATGCTATGAAGACTTATAAAATATAATAAGATTGAGACGAAGCCACTAGCAACTCTAAACACTCTCAAATGATAAGCTCCAATGAAAACCCTTGAGAAACAAGCAAAAGATCCTTGCTTTGATGAAGAAAGATTGAACTTTGGCCTTAAATCAAGCTTAGGAACTCTCAAACTTTCATGAAGAGGATGGAGGTCATGATATGAAGATGGAGGCCATGATCAAGAAACATTTTGGCATAGTTTAGTTATAGGATTGATTTATGATGATTTAGGCTAGGTATTAGGGTCTTTTTATAGATGATTAGGTTAGTTTAGACCATAGGATTAACCCTAAAACACATCAGGTCCGTCAAATCCCGTCAGAAACTTCTGGAACAAGACTCAGCATGTCACAAATGGTGCACCAGACAAATTGGTCCGACCGGGGGGGTCGACCCCTGGGTCGACATGGGTGTCGACCCCTGGGTCGACATGGGTGTCGACCAACTGGGGGGGGTCGACATAGGTGTCGACCCCTGTGTCGACCCTGCCTGGGGCGGCAAAATTCCCGCCTATCCTGTTTTGGCTGAAATTCGATTCTGAATTCGAATTTGAACTGTTTTCGAGCTTGGAATTTTCTAAAAACTTCATTGGGCCATAACTTGGTCATGCGGACTCCGATTTTCGAAAACTCGGACTCTATTTCGCGTATTTTTCCGAGATGAACGCAATGGCACAGCCCGTTTCCCTTGATTCAGATTTTAACATTTAATTCTGCCTTGATTTATGTTATAACATGTTATTCCAAAATACGGGTTGTTACATTCTCCCCACCTTAAAGGATTTCGTCCCCGAAATCTTCAAGTTAGGAAGAACGTATCCTATCATCCATCATCCATCTACTCAAAACATCATCCACAAGTAATCATTGTCCTTAAAAGATTTCTAATGCTATATGAACATATGCAAAAGTGTGTGTATATGTACCTATCTAATGCGAAAATCAGGCGGTTACTGATTCAGTAAACCTCCTTAATGCAAAATATGTTAGTGTAATGAGTCCATATGTATGCGAATTCCTAATATAATCCATAGTCTCTATATGAGTGCACATAACATCCATCCATATGCAGCATCCATGTGATAGCATACAATTTTCATCCATGAATAAGCATAAACACTCATGCATATGCGATATGAAAGTGTGTGAGCCGATCTTAGTGCCTAACGTGTATCATGCATCCACGAGTATCCATTTGCAAACACTTGCAACCACTGGCAAATATCAAGCATAACATGTTTCAAATACATGTTTCATCCAAAGGGTTTCTACCTAAGGTTCTCATGACATGGTTAACGAGATAACCAGGTAAACATGGATAGTGAAAGAAAGATATGCTGGCTAGGAAAAAGAGATCGAGAATGTACCCTCAAAAAGAAATGGGTGAAGCGCGCGCACCTTCTCCTCGGTTTCCCGAGTTGCATCCTCTTCGGCTTCACTTTACTAACTTGACTTCTCGATTCCTCGGCTTCTTGATCTCCGTTCCCAAGATACGAATCAGAGCTCGCCTCAAGGTCACCTCTTTCTATACCTCCGTGTCGTCAAGAATGCTAGGCTCAACTACCTCGGCTGACTCATGTGGGCACTTTCGGAGATGCGAGTCGTGATAAACATTATGCACTCCAGCCAGCCTCTCGGGCAATTCCACCTTATAGGCCATCTTTCCAATTCTCTCTATAATAGGGAAGGGTCCTACGAACCTTGGTGCCAGTTTCCCAACTGCTCCAAAACGTACCACATTACGCAAAGGAGAAACCTTCACGAAAACCATGTCTCCCACTTCGAATTCCAAATCTGTCCTTCGCTTGTCAGCATAGGATTTCTGTCTGTCTTGGGCCGCTTTCATCCGTCTTCTCACCAATTCAACTTTCTCAGATGTGTCCCATATCCTATCGGGCCCAAGTATAAGCCTGTCCGTTGTCTCCTACCAACAAGATGGTGACCTACACGGCCTCCCATACAGAGCTTCAAATGGTGTCATCCCTATACTAGCTTGATAACTATTATTATAAGCAAACTCTACAAGTGGGAGGTGGTCTTCCCAAGTACCACCAGAGTCAAGAATGCACAGCCTCAACAGATCTTCTAGTACTCTATTCACCCTCTCGGTTTGGCCATCCGTCCTGGGGGTGATAGGCTGTACTTAGATTCAACCGCGTACCCATCGCTTTTTGCAAAATATTCTAGAACTGGATGGTGAAGATTGGGTCACGACTGCTAACTATGCTGGAAGGAACTCCATGCAATCGCACTATCTCTCGAAGATAAACAGATGCTAAACCTGATACAGTCCTCTTGTTCTTTACTGGAAGGAAATGGGTGCTCTTTGTAAGTCTATCAACTATGACCCATATCCCATAAAGCCCAAATAGTTTGGTCATCTTAATGGACATCTTCACCCCAACTATAAATCACAAACAGGCGAGTCATACTCCTTATGGGGTTTGCAACAGAACTAAGATTGAGAATAGGACCGAGAGGATATAATTAAAAGATAGCATGCGAGTAAGCTCTACAGAATAGTAGGGGTCAAGGACATATAATGTGCGTATCTAGTCTTCAATCTTCTAGGCCGCATTTTCTTGTGCTTAATCCCATCGTGCCTTGACCGTCTTTTAACTTCACAATTTCGTAGCTCTTAATTCTTATTTCCAAAATATGAGTTAGAACTCATTTCACCATTGCCTCTCGTTCCACTTCCACTTATTCTTTTCCTAAAATACTTGGCTTAAACATAACTGCGTGCTCATGGTTTCATGCAAGCCTTCCAAAATTCGTTAGTGAATCCTGGATCTCGTTAACATACCATACGGTATTTCACGCAGAAGAACTATTTCTTGAAAACAAATGCCACTCTACATTGCCAAACGTTCTTACTAGGGTGATTTCTATAACCCACGCTTAAGCGGAATGGACCATCCGCCTTAGTGGCGAACACTACTCGATTGGATTACAAATTTCCAAAAAGTGCCAAGGGATTCTAGATAACTAATCATGACGGACCCCTAAAGATCACACGAGATTTTCGAGGGTATTACCGAGGCGAGTCATGAGCCTTGCAACCCTATGTTCAAAGTCAAGAATGGCTCCATAACTGGACAACCAACCCATGCCCAAAATCAACCCGTATCCCATACGCCCGAGAACATAAGCATTACACATGAATTCTACGCTCAAGATAGAGATTTTCAAATCTATACAAATCGCAGATAGATGGGCGGAACCCCTAATTGGATTTGAAATACTAACGGGATTCTCAACTAGACTAGTACTTAGGTGCAAACTTTCAACAGGATCAGAAATAAAACTATGCGATGCGCCAAAATCAAACAAGGTACGAACGGGGAAATCAGAAATGTAAACATGAATTTCTATAGAAACACTACCTCGATCAAAAGCTGGAAGAGCGAGGAGAGCCTGCAATTGCCCTCCAGAGGGTCCTGCTTGCTGAATTTGCCTTTTCCCTTGTCCTTGCTTTTTCGGACAATCCTTACTATAGTGTCCAGACTCTCCACAATGAAAGCATTTGTCCAACTTCCTTTTCTTCTTCCTACAGTCTTTGGCTATGTGCCCAGTAATCCTACAGAAGTTGCACTTCCTCCTTTCTCTTGACTTATTGTCCTTGTTGTTGTTGTTCTTGCCTCCTTTTCCGGAATCTACCTTCTCGCCTTGAGACTCATTTGCCTTGTCCTCCTTCTTGCCATCCTTATCTTCCTCTTGAAGCAGGGCCATATTCACCAAACTCTCGAAGGTCGCCCCCATGGGTATATGAGATATGGCCAAACCGCGCAATGGCTCATTCAATCCTAGAGCAAAGCGTAGGGCCTTCTTCTGATCTGTGCCAACCAAGTCTAGACCGAACTGAGCAAGTTGATTAAACGTATCCACGTATTCCCTAACTGTCATGTCCCCTTGATTTAGAGATAGGAACCTCTCCATCCGAAGGTTCTCTTCTGTCGATGACAGAAACCTCAGTCTAAACCTTCTCCTAAAGTCATCCCAAGTCTGAATTGGTCTAGTAGTGGTGGTGACTACCCACTAATATGCAGCTTCCCCTTTCAACAGCCATACCGCTAACAGAACTTTCCTACGGTCTTCTATATCAAAGATAGCAAAGAGGTCTTCAGTTTCCTTCAACCAGTTTCTTTCCTCAACAAAAGTCTCCGTCCCTACAAAATTTTTGCCACCCATCGCCTTAAAGTCCTTGCAAATCTTTGCGAAATCCTCTTGTGGATTCTGAGGAGGAGGAGGAACCTTAGCTATGGGAGGGGGAGGAAGGTTAGCCACGGGGGAAGGAGGAGGAATGTCCGCCGGGCCGGCCTCCTTCGCCCTTGCCTCCATGTACCTTTTAAACCAAATAGGTACTGGTACGCCCTCAAGAATGGCAAAATTATTGGCCATACTGAAACGAAGAAAAAGATAGATTCAGAACGAGGAAACGAAGGATAGTGCTAATGGCTTTTGGGGAATAGCCTTTTAAAATAACTAGACTTTTCTTGGAAAATACTTAATTGGTTTTGAAAATAGCTTTTCAAAAAGGTAAGTTTTAAAAACCTTTTGCTCAGATCTTATAAACCTTATGCTCTGATACCAAATGTAACACCCCACCTCCGTCAATACCACTCTTGCAAGGGCACTAGCTTTGGAGGGGCGTTAAACGAGGTAAACATGCATGCAGATATCACAAGACAGAACATATAAGTAAAAACAGAGCAAATAAAGCAGCGGATAAAACTAGTATTTCAAAACCATAGTCAAGTTACATCAAAGTACTGAGTCATTATTTTCCACAAAACAAAGTCTAGAAAAACATAAACTGAAAACTGAAAATAACTTAAAGTAAACTATCCCCAAGGTAGAAGAAAGCCATAGCGAGCTCAAGTCCAAACCGTACATGAGCTATCCAGAAAAGCAGCTAAAGATCCAAGCTAGGTACTAGTTTTCCCACCCTGTAAACCTGGGGGGGGGGGAAACGGAAGAAAAGAGGCGAAAGAAAACGGGTCAGTCAAAAAGACTGGTAAGTCCTATCTACTATTAGTATAAAAACTAATAAAGTTAATTGAACATGTAAAACAGGGATGAGCTGTAGGGTGATAACTGGCATGGTGAAAAGTTAACAAGATAGATCAAGTGTGGCATCGCATATACAAGGTTAAGTTGCACCAGGTGTGTACTAGTATTCCAATCCATGTCAAGTATAAACAAGAAATGATCCCTTGGCCCAAAGCTGGCCCACATCATGAGATTACCTAAATCGAGGTCCAACTACTCGGTCTAGTCGATCGGCTCCCTATAAGCCTAACTCGTCATGTATCGGTGTCATACGGCTTAATCGTGGAGTGTAGTTAACTTTGCTAGGTCCACCCCAGGGTGTATCCTGCCCTAAGGTGTAAACCATAGACACAATTCAAGCACGCACAATCTAAACCTACTGGTGCCCATGTTCAACTCCGGACTTAATGTGCACGACCATGGTCCGCCTGAACAACCGGTGCACCCTTCAGCCGTCTCCTTTTGGTCTCTTACAATCAGTTCAGTAATCGTGCCCCACCCTAGCCTAGTCCAGGGTACCCATGATACTTCTAAGTTGGTTACTGCTGAAAAGGACCACGTAACTAGGATTTCAAGCGGGTTAAGTGTGGTTAACCCTATCCTAACCATGTATTGAGTTGGTTAAGTGTATTCAAGCAGTTCATGACTTAACCCTATCAATACATCAGGTTTAATTGGTTAAGTATATTCAAGTAGTTCATGACTTAACCCTACCAATCCGTCGTGTTTAATTGGTTAAGTATATTCAAGTAGTTCATGACTTAACCCTACCAATCCATCGTGTTTAATTGGTTAAGTATATTCAAGTAGTCCATGACTTAACCCTACCAATCCATCGTGTTTAATTGGTTAAGTATGTTCAAGTAGTCCATGACTTAACCCAACCAATCCATCGTGTTTAATTGGTTAAGTATATTCAAGTAGTCCATGACTTAACCCTACCAATCCATCGTGTTTAATTGGTTAAGTGTATTCAAGTAGTTCATGACTTAACCCTACCATGTGGCATTAATTAACTTAATGCACCCCAACCTCTCACATTAGACTTTGTTGTGGTTACTAGTTATGTCGGGCAGGTCCGGGTAGATTTACACCACACCCTAGTCTAACCTCGGGTTTTAAGTGCGATATGACCAACTACTCACATTGGGTCCTATTGTTTGTAGCCACTAGTTAAGCCGGTCGGTTCCGGGTAGATTTATGCTACAAACTCAACCCAACCTCGAGTTGGCCACTTTCATGTTTTCTACATGTCATGTTCACGTTCGTGTTTTCAAGCATAAACACATGTCAAACTTTCATGTCATATTTTCAAGTCATGCTTTCATGTTATTTAAGTTTGCCCCATTACCCATAACGTATTCCCATCGCACGTAAATTCGCATCAACACAAATAGATCAAAAAGGGAACATAACAATATGACAAGGTGGGCATAAGGTGGCAAAGTCTATCACAAGTCAAACATGGTGATATTTGAGGCCAAAAAGGGGTTCAACATACTAGCATATGGCCTCAACATGTATGATAGCATAAAAGGTGTCTTGGCCTCAAACATATCAAATAGCGTAGGGGTGATTTGGCCACTAGCATGCATAATAGCATAAGGGTGATTTGGCCACAAGCATGCACACTAGCATAAGGGTGATTTGGCCACAAGCATGCACAATAGCATAAGGGTGATTTGGCCACAAGCATGCATAATAGCATAAGGGTGATTTGGCCACAAGTTAAACATGGTGGCATATGAGGCAAAATGTGTTCATAAACTTGCATATTACATTATAAGCCTCAAAACATGCATGATATCAAACTTTAGCAAATAGGTGAAACATGATCATAAATGATATATGATGATAGCTAGTGATTCGCATATAACATCAAATGCAAGATAACATAAGGTTTATGAGAGTTTCTATGTTGCTTTATGCAACATTCCAAATCAAAGGTCATAGCTTTCTATGCACAAAGTCAAGGTGATAGCTTTCCAAACATGCATAGGATAAATCTATGCACAACATGATAGAATCAAAGCACAAATCATACTTAGGCCCAAACTCAAACTTGCAACATGTCATATTTAACTTCATAGTTAGAATCTAAGAGTAGTATAGGGCTTACAATGCTATGAAGACTTATAAAATATAATAAGATTGAGACGAAGCCACTAGCAACTCTAAACACTCTCAAATGATAAGCTCCAATGAAAACCCTTGAGAAACAAGCAAAAGATCCTTGCTTTGATGAAGAAAGATTGAACTTTGGCCTTAAATCAAGCTTAGGAACTCTCAAACTTTCATGAAGAGGATGGAGGTCATGATATGAAGATGGAGGCCAAGATCAAGAAACATTTTGGCATAGTTTAGTTATAGGATTGATTTATGATGACTTAGGCTAGGTATTAGGGTCTTTTTATAGATGATTAGGTTAGTTTAGACCATAGGATTAACCCTAAAACACATCAGGTCCGTCAAATCCCGTCAGAAACTTCTGGAACAAGACTCAGCATGTCACAAATGGTGCACCAGACAAATTGTTCCGACCGGGGGGGTCGACCCATGAGTCGACATGGGTGTCGACCCCTGGGTCGACATGGGTGTCGACCCATTGGGGGGGTCGACACAGGTGTCGACCCTGCCTGGGGCGGGAAAATTCCCGTCTATCCTGTTTTGGCTGAAATTCGATTCTGAATTCGAATTTGAACTGTTTTCGGGCTTGGAATTTTCTGAAAACTTCATTGGACCATAACTTGGTCATACGAACTCCGATTTTCGAAAACTCGGACTCTATTTCGCGTATTTTCCGAGACGAACGCAATGGCACAGCCCGTTTCTCTTGATTCAGATTTTAACATTTAATTCTGCCTTGATTTATGTTATAACATGTTATTCAAAAATATGGGTTGTTACATTCTCCCCATCTTAAAGGATTTCTTCCCCGAAATCTTCAAGTTAGGAAGAACGTATCCTATCATCCATCATCCATCTACTCAAAACATCATCCACAAGTAATCATTGTCCTTAAAAGATTTCTAATGCTGCATGAACATATGCAAAAGTGTGTGTATATGTACCTATCTAATGCGAAAATCAGGCGGTTACTGATTCAGTAAACCTCCTTAATGCAAAATATGTTAGTGTAATGAGTCCATATGTATGCGAATTCCTAATATAATCCATAGTCTCTATATGAGTGCACATAACATCCATCCATATGCAGCATCCATGTGATAGCATACAAGTTTCATCCATGAATAAGCATAAACACTCATGCATATGCGGTATGAAAGTGTGTGAGTCGATCTTAGTGCCTAACGTGTATCATGCATCCACGAGTATCCATTTGCAAACACTTGCAACCACTGGCAAACATCAAGCATAACATGTTTCAAATACATGTTTCATCCAAAGGGTTTCTTCCTAAGGTTCTCATGACAAGGTTAACGAGATAACCAGGTAAACATGGATAGTGAAAGAAAGATATGCTGGCTAGGAAAAAGAGATCGAGAATGTACCCTCAAAAAGAAATGGGTGAAGCGCGCGCACCTTCTCCTCGGTTTCCCGAGTTGCATCCTCTTCGGCTTCACTTTACTAACTTGACTTCTCGATTCCTCGGCTTCTTGATCTCCGTTCCCAAGATACGAATCAGAGCTCGCCTCAAGGTCACCTCTTTCTATACCTCCGTGTCGTCAAGAATGCTACGCTCAACTACCTCGGCTGACTCATGTGGGCACTTTCGGAGATGCGAGTCGTGAAAAACATTATGCACTCCGGCCAGCCTCTCGGGCAATTCCACCTTATAGGCCATCTTTCCAATTCTCTCTATGATAGGGAAGGGTCCTACGAACCTTGGTGCTAGTTTCCCAACTGCTCCAAAACGTACCACATTACGCAAAGGAGAAACCTTCACGAAAACCATGTCTCCCACTTCGAATTCCAAATCTGTCCTTCGCTTGTCAGCATAGGATTTCTGTCTGTCTTGGGCCGCTTTCATCCGTCTTCTCACCAATTCAACTTTCTCAGATGTGTCCCGTATCCTATCGGGCCCAAGTATAAGCCTGTCCGTTGTCTCCTACCAACAAGATGGTGACCTACACGGCCTCCCATACAGAGCTTCAAATGGTGCCATCCCTATGCTAGCTTGATAACTATTATTATAAGCAAACTCTACAAGAGGTAGGTGGTCTTCCCAAGTACCACCAGAGTCAAGAATGCACAGCCTCAACAGATCTTCTAGTACTCTATTCACCCTCTCGGTTTGGCCATCCGTCCTAGGGGTGATAGGCTGTACTTAGATTCAACCGCGTACCCATCGCTTTTTGCAAAATATTCTAGAACTGGATGGTGAAGATTGGGTCACGACTGCTAACTATGCCGGAAGGAACTCCATGCAATCGCACTATCTCTTGAAGATAAACAGATGCTAAACCTGATACAGTCCTCTTGTTCTTTACTGGAAGGAAATGGGTGCTCTTCGTAAGTCTATCAACTATGACCCATATCCCATATCCCATAAAGCCCAAATAGTTTGGTCATCTTAATGGACATCTTCACTCCAACTATAAATCACAAACAGGCGAGTCATACTCCTTATGGGGTTTGCAACAGAACTAAGATTGTGAATAGGACCGAGAGGATATACTTAAAAGATAGCATGCGAGTAAGCTCTACAGAATAGTAGGTGTCAAGGACATATAATGCGCATATCTAGTCTTTAATCTTCTAGGCCGCATTTTCTTGTGCTTAATCCCATCGTGCCTTGACCGTCTTTTAACTTCACAATTTCGTAGCTCTTAAATCTTATTTCCAAAATATGAGTTAGAACTCATTTCACCGTTGCCTCTCGTTCCACTTATTCTTTTCCTAAAATACTTGGCTTAAACATAACTGCGTGCTCATGGTTTCATGCAAGCCTTCCAAAATTCGTTAGTGAATCCTGGATCTCGTTAACATACCATACGGTATTTCACGCAGAAGAACTATCTCTTGAAAACAAATGCCACTCTACGTTGCCAACTGTTCTTACTAGGGTGATTTCTATAACCCATGCTTAAGCGGAATGGACCATCCGCCTTAGTGGCGAACACTACTCGATTGGATTACAAATTTTCAAAAAGTGCCAAGGGATTCTAGATAACTAATCATGACGGACCCCTAAAGGTCACACGAGATTTTCGAGGGTATTACCGAGGCGAGTCATGAGCCTTGCAACCCTATGTTCGAAGTCAAGAATGACTCCATAACTGGACAACCAACCCATGCCCAAAATCAACCCGTATCCCATAAACCCGAGGACATAAGCATTACACATGAATTCTACGCTCAAGATAGAGATTTTCAAATCCATACAAATCGCAGATAGATGGGCGGAACCCCTAATTGGATTTGAAATATTAAAGGGATTCTCAACTAGACTAGTACTTAGGTGCAAACTTTGAACAGGATCAGAAATAAAACTATGCGATGCGCCAAAATCAAACAAGGTACGAACAGGGAAATCAAAAATGTAAACATGAATTTCTATAGAAACACTACCTCGATCAAAAGCTGGAAGAGCGAGGAGAGCCTGCAATTGCCCTCCAGAGGGTCCTGCTTGCTGAATTTGCCTTTTCCCTTGTCCTTGCTTTTTCGGACAATCCTTACTATAGTGTCCAGACTCTCCACAATGAAAGCATTTGTCCAACTTCCTTTTCTACTTCCTACAGTCTTTGGCTATGTGCCCAGTAATCCTACAGAAGTTGCACTTCCTCCTTTCTCTTGACTTATTGTCCTTGCTGTTGTTGTTCTTGCCTCCTTTTCCGGAATCTACCTTCTCGCCTTGAGACTCATTTGCCTTGTCCTCCTTCTTGCCATCCTTATCTTCCTCTTGAAGCAGGGCCATATTCACCAAACTCTCGAAGGTCGCCCCCATGGGTATATGAGATATGGCCAAACCGCGCAATGGCTCATTCAATCCTAGAGCAAAGCGTAGGGCCTTCTTCTGATCTGTGTCAACCAAGTCTAGACCGAACCGAGCAAGTTGATTAAACGTATCCACGTATTCCCTAACTGTCATGTCCCCTTGCTTTAGAGATAGGAACCTCTCCATCCGAAGGTTCTCTTCTGTCGATGACAGAAACCTCAGTCTAAACCTTCTCCTAAAGTCATCCCAAGTCTGAATTGGTCTAGTAGTGGTGGTGACTACCCACTAATATGCAGCTTCCCCTTTCAACAACCATACCACTAACAGAACTTTCCTACGGTCTTCTATATCAAAGATAGCAAAGAGGTCTTCAGTTTCCTTCAACCAGTTTCTTGCCTCAACAAAAGTCTCCGTCCCTACAAAATTTTTGCCACCCATCGCCTTAAAGTCCTTGCAAATCTTTGCGAAATCCTCTTGTGGATTCTGAGGAGGAGGAGGAACCATAGCTACGGGAGGGGGAGGAAGGTTAGCCACGGGGGAAGGAGGAGGAATGTCCGCGGGGCCGGCCTCCTTCGCCCTTGCCTCCATGTACCTTTTAAACCAAATAGGTACTGGTACGCCCTCCAGAATGGCAAAATTATTGGCCATACTGAAACGAAGAAAAAGATAGATTTAGAATGAGGAAACAAAGGATAGTGCTAATGGCTTTTGGGGAATAGCCTTTTAAAATAACTAGACTTTTCTTGGAAAATACTTAATTGGTTTTGAAAATAGCTTTTCAAAAAGGTAAGTTTTAAAAACCTTTTGCTCAGATCTTGTAAACCTTATGCTCTGATACCAAATGTAACACCCCACCTCCGCCAATACCACTCTTGCAAGGGCACTAGCTTTGGAGGGGCGTTAAACGAGGTAAACATGCATGCATATATCACAAGACAGAACATATAAAGTAAAAACAGAGCAAATAAAGCAGCGGATAAAACTAGTATTTCAAAACCATAGTCAAGTTACATCAAAGTACTGAGTCATTATTTTCCACAAAACAAAGTCTAGAAAAACATAAACTGAAAACTGGAAATAACATAAAGTAAACTATCCCCAAGGTAGAAGAAAGCCATAGCGAGCTCAAGTCCAAACCGTACATGAGCTATCCAGAAAAGTAGCTAAAGATCCAAGCTAGGTACTAGTTTTCCCACCCTGTAAACCTAGGGGGGGGGGGAAACGGAAGAAAAGAGGCGAAAGAAAACGGGTCAGTCAAAAAGACTGGTAAGTCCAATCTACTATTAGTATAAAAACTAATAAAGTTAACTGAACATGTAAAACAGGGATGAGCTGTAGGGTGATAACTGGCATGGTGAAAAGTTAACAAGATAGATCAAGTGTGGCATCGCATATACAAGGTTAAGTTGCACCAGGTGTGTACTAGTATTCCAATCCATGTCAAGTATAAACAAGAAATGATCCCTTGGCCCAAAGCTGGCCCACATCATGAGATGAACTAAATCGAGGTCCAACTACTCGGTCTAGTCGATCGGCTCCCTATAAGCCTAACTCGTTGTGTATCGGTGTCATACGGCTTAATCGTGGAGTGTAGTTAACTGTGCTAGGTCCACCCTAGGGTGTATCCTGCCCTAAGGTGTAAACCACAGACACAATTCAAGCATGCACAGTCTAAACCTACTGGTGCCCATGTTCAACTCCGGACTTAATGTGCACGACCATGGTCCGCCTGAACAACCGGTGCACCCTTCAGCCGTCTCCTTTTGGTCTCTTACAATCAGTTCAGTAATCGTGCCCCACCCTAGCCTAGTCCAGGGTACCCATGATACTTCTACGTTGGTTACTGCTGAAAAGGACCACGTAACTAGGATTTCAAGCGGGTTAAGTGTGGTTAACCCTATCCTAACCATGTATTGAGTTGGTTAAGTGTATTCAAGCAGTTCTTGACTTAACCCTATCAATACATCGGGTTTAATTGGTTAAGTATATTCAAGTAGTTCATGACTTAACCCTACCAATCCATCGTGTTTAATTGGTCAAGTATATTCAAGTAGTTCATGACTTAACCCTACCAATCCATCGTGTTTAATTGGTTAAGTATATTCAAGTAGTCCATGACTTAACCCTACCAATCCATCGTGTTTAATTGGTTAAGTATATTCAAGTTGTCCATGACTTAACCCTACCAATCCATCGTGTTTAATTGGTTAAGTATATTCAAGTAGTTCATGACTTAACCCTACCATGTAGCATTAATTAACTTAATGCACCCCAACCTCTCACATTAGACTTTGTTGTGGTTACTAGTTAAGCCGGGCGGGTCCGGGTAGCTTTACACCACAACCTAGTCTAACCTCGGGTTTTAAGTGCGATATGACCAACTACTCACATTGGGTCCTATTGTTTGTAGCCACTAGTTAAGCCGGTCGGTTCAGGGTAGATTTATGCTACAAACTCAACCCAACCTCGAGTTGGCCACTTTCATGTTTTCTACATGTCATGTCCACGTTCGTGTTTTCAGGCATAAACACAAGTCAAACTTTCATGTCATATTTTCAAGTCATGTTTTCATGTTATTTAAGTTTGCCCCATTACCCATAACGTATTCCCATCGCACGTAAATTCGCATCAACACAAATAGATCAAAAAGGGAACATAACAATATGACAAGGTGGGCATAAGGTGGCAAAGTCTATCACAAGTCAAACATGGTGATATTTGAGGCCAAAAAGGGGTTCAACATACTAGCATATGGCCTCAACATGTATGATAGCATAAAAGGTGTCTTGGCCTCAAACATATCAAATAGCGTAGGGGTGATTTGGCCACTAGCATGCATAATAGCATATGGGTGATTTGGCCACAAGCATGCACACTAGCATAAGGGTGATTTGGCCACAAGCATGCACAATAGCATAAGGGTGATTTGGCCACAAGCATGCATAATAGCATAAGGGTGATTTGGCCACAAGTTAAACATGGTGGCATATGAGGCAAAATGTGTTCATAAACTTGCATATTACATTATAAGCCTCAAAACATGCATGATATCAAACTTTAGCAAATAGGTGAAACATGATCATAAATGATATAGGATGATAGCTAGTGATTCGCATATAACATCAAATGCAAGATAACATAAGGTTTATGAGAGTTTCTATGTTGCTTTATGCAACATTCCAAATCAAAGGTCATAGCTTTCTATGCACAAAGTCAAGGTGATAGCTTTCCAAACATGCATAGGATAAATCTATGCATAACATGATAGAATCAAAGCACAAATCATAATTAGGCCCAAACTCAAACTTGCAACATGTCATATTTAA
Organism: Allium sativum; assembly: GCA_030737875.1. Lineage (NCBI taxonomy): Eukaryota > Viridiplantae > Streptophyta > Magnoliopsida > Asparagales > Amaryllidaceae > Allium > Allium sativum. The sequence continues at coordinate 617,274,306 of CM060926.1, forward strand.
CTTCATAGTTAGAATCAAAGAGTAGTATAGGGCTTACAATGCTATGAAGACTTATAAAATATAATAAGATTGAGACGAAGCCACTAGCAACTCTAAACACTCTCAAATGATAAGCTCCAATGAAAACCCTTGAGAAACAAGCAAAAGATCCTTGCTTTGATGAAGAAAGATTGAACTTTGGACTTAAATCAAGCTTAGGAACTCTCAAACTTTCATGAAGAGGATGGAGGTCATGATATGAAGATGGAGGCCATGATCAATAAACATTTTGGCATAGTTTAGTTATAGGATTGATTTATGATGATTTAGGCTAGGTATTAGGGTCTTTTTATAGATGATTAGGTTAGTTTAGACCATAGGATTAACCCTAAAACACATCAGGTCCGTCAAATCCCGTCAGAAACTTCTGGAACAAGACTCAGCATGTCACAAATGGTGCACCAGACAAATTGGTCCGACCGGGGGGGTCGACCCCTGGGTCGACATGGGTGTCGACCCATTAGGGGGGTCGACACAGGTGTCGACCCTGCCTGGGGCGGGAAAATTCCCGTCTATCCTGTTTTGGCTGAAATTCGATTCTGAATTCGAATTTGAACTGTTTTCGGGCTTGGAATTTTCTAAAAACTTCATTGGGCCATAACTTGGTCATACGGACTCCGATTTTCGAAAACTCGGACTCTATTTCGCGTATTTTTCCGAGACGAACGCAATGGCACAGCTCGTTTCCCTTGATTCAGATTTTAACATTTAGTTCTGCCTTGATTTATGTTATAACATGTTATTCAAAAATACGGGTTGTTACATTTAGACACCAATTTGATTTTACTTTACATAGGGTGTTTGTTTCTAGAATTGATCAGTGCTGGTTTCTAGAATTTCTTAGTGCTACTGGGAATTGCCATTGTTTCATCATATAGCCAGATTACATTTTATTTCCAGTTTTTAATGCAATGTCAAAAGAAATACTTGATTGTTATCTTTATATTGTAGAGAACATTCTTACATAGTTACTTCTATTTTTTCCTTTATGGGTTGTCTAAGGAAAATTAAAAGTATTGTGTAGTGTGTACCATATTGTCTCATATTTATTATCAATCTTTGTGCATTTGTATATATTAAAAGTAACATAAACCCAATTTTTCTGTCAAAATAGAAAAACATTCACCAGAATTAATGTCTAGGGGTATTGTAACTTAAATTGAGTTTGAAAATAGTATTGATGAACATGTAATTAAGAAGTATAGGTTGTCTTTTTGATCGCGCAACAAATTTCCCGCATATAAATGCAAGTTATTGTTTATAGCATATTATGTGTTCTTATATTGTTATTATCAACTTACAGGATATTGAGTCTATTGACAAATATGAGTTAAGTGGATCAAGTCATATCGAACAAGAAGCTGTTGAGTTGATAGCTAGCCATATTGGTAAGGAATATTATTCAATATGTGTTCGGTTGGAGTGGATTCAACTCAAGGAAAAAGACAAAATTTCAACAACAAAAGAGAACTAATCCGACGAAGCATCGCTGCGATTGTAATGCTTGAAATTTATGTAAAAGATCAACTTTTATCCACTATGTGGTTTGTTATTTGCTTTTTGGATTATGTGCAATTAACATGGAAGTATTTTTGTCATGTTTCGATTAAATATTTCATGATTTATATTTTAGAATATGAATTGTTCTGTATTTTTAGTTAACTAGTTGCAACATACACTTTTAAATAGCTAAACTGTCTTACATTTTATTTCAATATTTTAGCGCAATTGCCAAATAGCTATTATGAAAATTTGTTTCTATCTATATTGGTTTTTTTACTTATAAGTCGTTACTGTGCCAAACAAGCTTTTTAACTTTTTAGCTTTTTAAAAGTGAAATCATTTATCATATAAGCACAAGTGCTTTTGCTTTGTGTTGCCAAACGAGTACCCATATCAGGTGCATGAGAATTAGTATGATTACCAATAAGATCATGAATCTTCTACGTAAAAATGCGAGTCAAACGTTCTACGTTCAACTTCACGCTTAGTTCAGATGGAGCACAACCAATACCTCCTTTTGCTTCTCCATAGGGCACATCTACTACTACAGTTTTCCATATCACTAGTTGAGCTAGTGCGTTCACTTCATCAGGATCAACCTATCATATTATAACGTAAAATTTTATTTGTATTTCATGGTTCATATAACAGTGAAGGCCAAAACAAGTTACCTTAGGGTGGTAGCAGATACCGCCTTTCATGGGTCCACGGGCATTGTGAGGACTGTCAGAATTATCCAAAGATCTTAAAATTATTATAGGAAAAAAGACACCAATTTCTCCCTGCAAATAACATGCAGAAGAAATTAATTAATTGCACTTGGTTGATTTTGTTTTAAAATCATTCGTATTGTTAACATACCTTTAGGATTTCCCTAAATCTCTGTAAAAGCACAATAAAGATTCCAATAGCATGCTGCAGTAATAAAGAATGACTTCATGTTGTAGAAATGAAAATTCATGTTGTAGGAATGTTCAGAACAAGTAATATGTGATGACCCGTAAGTTCCCATCCTTTGAATCGACCATAAACCACACAGGTCTGAACCAAAGGTTGGAAATCTGCGGATACATTAACTTTGGGAATACAACAACATCAAAACAAATAACAAAAGACTTTTATAACATCAATAATAAATGTTACATCAGAGTACAAAATATATCAGAGTACAGAATATAATACAGTGGAAGGTAAAATACAATAATTTAATACAATGCACAGCAGAAGACTTCAATGTTCTGGACACAGCTTTAAGCTTCAATCCAGAATCCTGCTCAAGAGATAAACCTGTAGACAATTTACTCGACTGCCCGTGTGGAAAAGAGGGCACCCGAATTTGCAAAGGTGGAAACAAATTACGAGTCAGTCATGGGACTGGTGTGAGAATTCTTAACTAGTTTAACTAATTGTAATAAGGCAAATCCAAGGACCACGCCGCTAATGCGGAACGGGTTTACTCCAATGGATTGTTGTGCATAACAGTAAAGTGAATCGTCAAATAACGCAATGCTTTTTAGAAAAATGAAACCACCATAAGACTCAGGTCCCATCACACAATGCAACGCACACCAGAGGATAGAATTTTACCTTATGGTGATTAAAAGATGATAAATACGTAAAAACAATATTATTATTAGTGTGTATATGTTTTAATAAAAAGTTTCAATCATAATGTATCAATCCTAGGAAGCATAGGTACCCATATATTATGCCTCCGTACTAGTAATACAATCAAAACCGCATGGGGCGTATTGGAAATTGGGTTTCCATCATGAGTCAAGGCTAGGGAGGAGCTCCTTACCGATTCGAGACACTCAAGCTAATGCCCCAGGATTCCCCGCAGTGAACCCTTGGAAACAGCAGGGCCAGTCCTCACATACATCTTTGTGGATTGGCAATTCCTGAACACACGTTTCCCGGTCCTATAGGACCTAATACCGAGGCCTCGTCATCCATCATCCACATAAGTAAAATGTCGAGCCGTGTTAAAACCCAAACACCACTTCTAGCTAGAAAGAAACGTGTTGCTCTCCCTGCGTTCCCTTCTCCCGTTTTGGACTCCGCCGGTGTTTGAGGCTCGCGAAGTCACGTTATACACAAAGCTATGCCTAAACAGGCTATGCTTTGATCATCCCACAAGGCCTGCTTTTCAACAAAACCTTGATCAATTGCATCTTAGCATGCCACATCATCACTCCATATCACACTACCAATCCTTTGCCGAAACATATGAATGAGTGTTAAGCAAGAGAATAAATTCTCCGCCACCAAACATCCATACATTCGACAGAAGATTAATAACATGATATATAATGGAGTACGATGTCAGACACACAATCCATTTATAAGCTTATGCTCTGGGTTTGAGCGAAAGCCAAATCCGTCGATCTCCAAATGCGTTTGGACGATCATTACTAAATATCTTGCCTTGGGAGGCCAGTCCCAATTCAAGCTACCAGTCATCATCATCCCAACGATATGAAAACCTTCGGTCTTCAACCACCGCCTTCATCTTCAACTCTTGATCGTCGTGATGATTATTCAGAATGGGTTAAACCCGGTCTTTCTGAATAACTCGTATATTTTGTGATTAAAAAGCGAATTTTGGAAAATCACACATGACACCACATTCCAACTCCGAATACTCTTTTAAATAGAATATTCATATAAAAGATTCTCATTAATTTTATCAAAGATAAATTTTGAAAATAAAACCTTAAATTTTCCTTAAAGGATTGATTAAAACTCTAATTTTGATTTGACATCAAAAATCATTATTACAAGGTTGTTTATTTTAAGAAATAGATCTTGTCTTAAACGGGTTAAAGAGCTAGTGTCCTTTAAAACACAGTTCACGATAAACCCTCAAATCAATTCCCAAAATATGGAACTCCACATAAATCAAATCAATACATAATCGCTATAAATTTCTGTATCGGACTAACAATATACATGGAATAACGGCAAAGCCTCTTAAATTCCATATATAATATCGGTCTTCTGTTATAGAAGCCCATCTCGATTATTACCAATCGAATTTCCACTTAATTCCAAATTATTATATTAAACTGGAAAACTTGATTTTTAGAAAATGCCTTCTTGAATCTATAAAATAGATTTATAAATTCCAAATAATAATTTCGATGTAAATTGGATTAAAGGACAAATGTCATTTAAAAACACCGTCCACGATAAATCCACTTCACATCTCAATTTATTTCATATCACAAAATATAATTGCACATTCTAATAATCATACTTAAAAGATTTCTCTTTATATGTTAATTCATTATAAAGAAAACATATTATAAAATATTTATTAAAAAAAAATTATTCTTTATATAAAAAGGTTTTTTTATTTATTATACAAATATTCTCCTTTAAAAGAACACCTGAATTGGAGTGCGACCCAATCATTCACCATATAATTTGTATTATATGGATTTCACATACATCATATATATGACAATAACAACATACTCATCAAGTCATCCATTTACATCCAGTGTGTAAATTTCACTGTGTAAGCGTTAAAATTAAATAATAATGCTTAACACAGCCTGTCGATCTATCGATAGACATACAATTTAACATTGGGATTTGTGTAACACCCCGTATGTTAAATAACTTGTTATAACATAAATCAGAGCAGAATTAAATTTAATATTCTGAATCAGGGGAAACGGGCTGTGCCATTGCGTTCGTCTCGGAAAAATACGCGAAATAGAGTCCGAGTTTTCGTAAATCGGAGTCCGTATGACCAAGTTATGGCCCGTCAAAGTTTCACGAAAAATCAAAAACAAAAACTGCTCATGTTTTGAGGCCCGGGATGAGTTTTGGGCTGTTTTTTTTGGGCCCTAAATGGTTCCTACACTTGACTTCTTCCCCAAGACATGCTTTAAAGGCTAGGATTGGTTCTAGGGTATATCCTTTGGTCCTAAAACATCTAACTAATCTATATATACACCCTAATACCCCCCTTATCCTTACCAAAAATAGATCTAAGGCCATTATGCCACCACTTAGAAAATTGGAGAGCCTCCACTAAAAATCCTAAGAGGATTTGCAAGCTAATCTACATCTTCTTCTACTTAATCATTGGGATTTGCTTCATTTAACTTGCTAATCTTGTTTTGGTGAGCTTCTATCCCCTTAATAATCAATTATTGAATTGATTATGATAAGATGTGATAAAGTATGGCTATGTTTGTGGATCCATATATTTATGCAAGCTTGATGTAGTGAATATTATGTGTTTTGCAAGTTATATGCCTTATGTCATGCAAGTTTCATAATATGTAATCATGATATTTTTATGCAAGTTGTTTCATGATGTTTATGATGCAAAACACTAAGTGAATATGGATCCATAATGCAAACATGTTATGCAAGTATGTGAGTACTTATGCAAGTCATGTATATGCTTATATGCATGATTAACATCTTATGCAAGTATATGAATGTTTATGCAAGTTATGTATATGTTGAAATGCAAGTTTAACATAATATGCAAGCCTATGCAAGTATGTGAATGTTTATGCAAGTTATGTATATGTTGAAATGCAAGTTTAACATAATATGCAAGCTATGCAAGTATATGAATGTTTATGCAAGTTATGTATATGTTGAAATGCAAGTTTAACATAATATGCAAGCCTATGCAAGTATGTGAATGTTTATGCAAGTTATGTATATGTTGAAATGCAAGTTTAACATAATATGCAAGCTTATGCAAGTATATGAATGTTTATGCAAGTTATGTATATGTTGAAATGCAAGTTTAACATAATATGCAAGCCTATGCAAGTATGTGAATGTTTATGCAAGTTATGTATATGTTGAAATGCAAGTTTAACATGATATGCAAGCTTATGCAAGTATATGAATGCTTATGCAAGTATGTGAGTGCTTATGCAAGTTAAGTATATGCTAAAATGCAAGTTCTACATGTTATGCAAATCACATGTATGATGATATGTAAGTTCATATGCAACATGTTATGCAAATCACATGTTTGATGATATGTAAGTTCATATGCAACATGTTATGTAAGACACATGTTTGATAATATGCAAGTTTGGGTTGAATATAGTTGGGTTAATACATGCTCATATATGCAAGTTGACATCCTCTTAACCCATGATAAAGTTATATGCTAAACCCATGTTATGTGTGGTAAATCTTCCCTTTATTATGTTATGTCATAATGACGATTTACGTGGGGAACGATGGGGTTAATTAATATGTTAACTAAAAGTATGTTGAAATGGGTATGATTAAGCATACCAAAAAAAAAAAAAAAAATTAATTACCATAAGTGGGAATTTACCTATTGAGTTAGGTCTACCCCATGGGAATTTACCTATTGAGTTAGGTCTACCCATGTTATGGAAAATTTGATATTAATTAGGGATAATTAATATGGGGGTGATTAATTAGGTTTAATTAATCAACTAAGACACGAGGTTGGACCCTTTTGTAGCGGAAGTCTGCCCGGAACCGACCGGCCATCCAGCGGCTACAAATGATTGGCCCAATGTGAGAGGTCTTAGTCATAAATTAAATACATGATTAAAGTAAAGACACGAGGTTAGGCCCTTTTGATGACAGAAGTCTGCCCGGAACCAACCGGCATATCCAGCAGTCATAAAAGACGGTCTAATGTGGGAGGTCTTTATGAGGTCATGATCTTAATTAATGAATTAAGAAACACTTAACCATATTAGCATGTAAGTGGGACATGAGGGGTTAAGTGGGTGCCTTGGGGTGGCATGATGAGACTAGTGGGTTGCCTTGGGTGGCAATAGAAAAATACGATTAGAATACTTAACCAAGGTGGAACATGTAATTAAACTGATAAAAGGGTTAAGTAAGTGCCATGGGTGGCATGTGAGAATACGATTAGAATACTTAACCAAGGTGGAACATGTAATTAAACATGATTAAGGGGTTAAGTAAGTGCCATGGGTGGCATGTGGGAATCTAGTGGGTGCCCTAAGTGGCAATTGAAATATGATTAAAGGACTTAACCAAGATTTATAACATGTAAGAGGACATGGTTAAAGGGTTAAGTGGGATGCACTAGATTAAACGACAAGCTTAAGTAGTAGCTTGTGGGGGCCCATTTCAACCAATATCCCAAACGTATCTTTGTAGGCTCGACTCTAGTCGGGTGACGGGACACGCATATTGGGCTTGACTGTAAGAGGCCAAAACGGGTTAGCGGTGGCAACGCGGGATCAACGGGTTTCATATGCGTGTGTGGACCCGGGCTGGTTGGTAAGTCGTTGTTGCATCGTGTAGATATAAAGCCGTGCACAGTGATATTATATGGTAGCCACTTTGGGGAATGATACACCCCCTTTTGTGGGACCAGCACGGGTATCTACGGTAGGGAGCCGATCGCTTGGGGGTAGTGGGTACACCTAGTAAAAATAGGGGCAGACGGCACCTGTGTAGGGGTACAGGAAACTACCGGGTAAAAATTACTAAGTACACTTAGTGGGATCAACCTTTAAGTAGGAATTACCCTTGGTGAATAAGTCTGGTGTGGTGCAGTTAGTAATTATCCTTGGGTGGGTAGATGCGTCTTTACGGTTATCTTAGTTCGTCCTGTGTTCGTGGGCAACTTAGTGTAGTCATTATCCCCAAAGATACCATACCGAGTTCATATCATACCCTAATTACTTTAATAATTGTATTATTAAGGAGATAGGGTTCACTCAGGCTTATGTCTGACCCCCGTTGTTTTTATCTTTTTCCTTCAGGTCCTCAGGTTGGGCCTAGTGCTAGTGGGCTTTGATCAGTTTGCTTTATCTATCTCTTGGAGCTCGGACCGTAGATGTAGAGCTCAGCTTATCTTATCTTTTCTGTTATGGCTATTTGTTATGAGTAGTGGAATTATGTACTTATTTTATTCAGGATGGATATTTTGTACTTGACTCTTGTTATGGTTTTATGATGTAACCAAACATGTTTTACTTTCCGCTGCTATGAGATGATGTTTTAAATTTTCAAGTATTACATTATATCTGTCTTGTTGTAATTTTACTGTTCTATACTCACTAAAAATACTCCACCGATGCTATGGCATTCCCTTAGTGAGTGACTATAGCGGGTGTGGGGTGTTACACGTGGTATCAGAGCAAAGGTTACCGAAACAGATAAAATTTTTAGAAAACTATTTTTCTAAAACATTTTTGGAAAAGATATTTTCAAAAACATGTCTTTTAGGAGAAAAGTTTTTGAAAGAAAAGCATAATCCCCGATAGCCATATCTTTATCTCTCGAATTCTCCATTTTGAATCTTTCCCTTTTTCGTCTCAGCATGGCTGAAGATCTTTTTCTTCCGGATAGTGTAGCGGTACCAGTATGGTATAGGAGGTTGTTAGAGGCTAGGGCCGCCGCTGCAGGTCCAGCAAATGTTCCTCCTCCACCCGTTGCACTCGTTTCTCCTCGCACGGATACTTTTGCTATGACTTGTAGGAAGTTTAAGGCTATGGGAGGAAAACCTTTTGTGGGAGCTAGGGATTGGCTTAATGAGACGGAAGAATTGATGGAAATCTTGGAAGTAGAAGAGGGAAAGAAAGTCAGGTTGGCCGCTTGGTTAATGGAAGGAGAGGCCTCGTTCTGGTGGGAGGTCACTAATGAAGAACGCCCGATTGACTCTTGGGTGGATTTCAGGCATAGGTTTGAGGCAAAGTTTCTCTCAAAAGCAGAAGAAAATATGCATAAGGAAGAGAAGGGTATCAATGCTAGTAAAGCACCCGAGAAGAAAGGAGATCAGAAGAGACCTCAACAACAACAGCAAAACAAAGGTGGCAAGGGAAAGAAGAGGTGCTTCAATTGTGGGACACTAGGCCACCTAAACAAAGATTGTCGCAAGAAGACTAAGACTGGCTGCTTCCACTGTGGCGAAGCAGGGCATCTGATGAAAAACTGTCCAAAGAAGGAGCAAGGGACGGGGTCTACCTCAGGAGGACTGGTGCAAGCTCATGTGGCACCAGGTCAGGCTAGGGGGCAAGTACAGGCTCTCGCGATTCGGGAAAGAGGTAGAACTACTTCTATTGAAAGTCTAGTTTTTCTGATCGATCATCCTGTCCATACTTTATTTGATTTTGACGCATTAAGTTCGTTTATCTCATCATTACTAGTAGAGTCACTGCACTGAGACACCAGTTGGTAGATGATCCCTTAGTTGTTTCAAACCAAATTGGGCTCCATGATGTGTTTGGGTTTGAAAGTTTCTATACTTAGCGTTGGGTTTAGATGTGATGCTTGTTGGGCTTCACGGGCTATGGGTTAGTGGGCATGGACTGGTTATCCAGTAGGGGTGCCGTTCTTGATTTTGAGGGGAGAGTTGTTAGGCTTATGGGCCGCTTGGGTGACACTCTTGAGATCTCTTGTAATCCCATAGAATCTGTTATGCTAAGATATCTAGAATCGCTTGACACGCAGGTCGAGAGTTTGCAATTTATAGGGTGGTCCGGGAATACTCGGATGGGTTTGGAGGAGGTGAAGGGCTTACCTCCGGAACGGGAGATTGACTTCCGAATATGTTTGGTAGACGATGCCAAATCAGTATCTTGGCCAGTGTGCCACAAGGCTCCTCGTGAGGGGAGGGAACTCCATAAGCGAGTAGGCGATTTGCTTGAGAAGGGGTCATAAGACGAAGTATATCGGAGTGGGGCGCTCCAGTAGTTTTTGCGGATGGGTCCCTCAGACTTTGTGTAGGCTAAAGAGAACTAAAGAAACTCACAAAGAAGAATAGATACCCATCGCCGAGGATTAATGATCTCTTTGATCAGTTGGCTGGCGCCTCAGTATTTTTGTAGTAGGACTTAGCCACGGGATTTCATCAGTTGAGAGTGGCTGAGAATAATATAGAGAAGACTGCCTTGAGGACTCCAGATGATTTCTTTTATGAGTGGCTGGTGATGCCATTGGGTTTGACGAACGCCCCCGCATACTTTGTTGATTTGATGAGAAGGGTGTTCAGGGAGTACCTAAATAAGTTTGTGATGGTCTTTGTAGATGACATCTGGGTCTTTTCTAGGAGCGAAATAAGTTTTCGTATGTGCTCAATAGGCTGAGCAGGGCCAGTATAGGATAAACGACGGGTTTGGAGCGAGACTGGCGAGAACATCCAGAATTGGTCAAGGGCTTAATTATTTAGCCATTTTTACTAGTATCGTCTCACGCAGGTCGTCTGAATTCGAAGGAGGTATCCCTTGGGTGTTTGTCTGATATTGGTTTAGGCCTTTGGGGCTTGCATTTGGGGGATGCCGAATTCGACTAGGGTGGTCTGCGTGGGAGACAGTTGTGATGATTTTGGATGATATTCTGGTGGAGAAGAGCATGCCCTACATCTTAGGGAAGTGTTGGAGACTCTTCGAGCGCATAGTCTTAGGACAGCAAAAGTGGATGGGATCCTTAGCATCCTATGAGTAAGGGTAACATGGTAACGGACACCTTAAGTAGAAAAAGGTTGTCCTTGAGTTCATTGTTCGTTGAACGACGGAGCTTAGAGTTTATTTCTAAGTTTGACTTTAGACCTTCCGTTGACTTTGTACCCGGTTTGCTAGCTTCTTTGGAAGTTAGACCTACTCTTTTGGGGCGGATTGGAGAAGCACAGAGGGGCGACCCACAGTTGGTTGAGTTAGTAGAGAAGCTCATAAGGGGGGGAGTCGTCCAGCCATTTGAGTAGGTACACCTTAGAGATAGAGGGTGCTTGCGTAGAGACGGTAGACTTTGTGTACCGCAGGACGAGGGTTTGAGGAAGGCTATTCTTGATGACGCACACCGTTTTAGGATGACCATTCATCCCGTTGGGGGTAAGATGTACCAAGACATGAAGAGGGCTTTCTTCTGGGCCGGTATGAAGAAAGATGTGGCCGAGCATGTCGCTCGATGCTTGGTGTGCCAACGAGTGAAGACGGAGCGAAAGAAACCGGGTGGGTTGCTTCACCCATTGGAGGTTCCGCAATGAAAGTGGGACAGCGTCTCGTTGGATTTTATTGACAGGTTACCCAGATCGAGAAAGAGTAATACAGGAATTTGGGTGGTGGTAGACAGACTTACTAAGAACACCCATTTCATACCTGTGAAGAGTAAGTGGACTGCTCCATGGCTAGCTTTTGTATATCTTCGAGAGATAGTTCGATTGCATCGGGTACCCTCCAGTATAGTGAGTGATCGAGATCCTATCTTCACTAGAGAGTTTTGGAAGAGTTTGCAAAAGGCGGTAGGGACTCAGTTGCGTTTGAGTACCGCATATCATCCTCAGACGGACGGCCAGACCGAGAGGGTGAATCATATTTTAGAAGACCTTTTGAGGCTATGTATCTTGGATTTTGGAGGTACATGGGAGGAGCATCTTCCATTGGTGGAGTTTCCCGACAGACTTAGTGGTGTACATGATGTATTCCATGGGAGGAAGTGCCTACATAAGACCGCAGAGGTGGTAGAGCCAAGTTTGCTTAGAGAAGTGGAAGCAGAGCGTGATGCGACTATTCGACGAGCTCCTACTCGCATCCTTGGGTCAGAAACTAGGAAATTGAGGAATCGAGAGGTTCAGCTAGTCAAAGTGCAATGGGGAGAAGAGGAGAGCAACGCAACTTGGGAGACGGAAGCGAAGATGCGTTCTTTGTATCCATTTCTTTTTGAGAGTGTGTCTTTTAACTTCTCCTTTATCGTTTGACTGGTACTTATCTTATCCTTAGTATGTCCTCTCGTTAGTACCTTTGACCTTCAGATAGGATAGTCCTATGGTTGAAACATGTGTTTGAGACATGTTATGTATGATGGATGCAAGTGGATGCAAGTGTTTGCTAGTGGTTGCTCGTGGATGCATATACACACACTCTAGGCACTAGATCGGCTCAATCACTTCATATTGCATATTGCATAAAATTGTGTGTAGGAAGCTATATTTATGGATGTATAATGATTGTGTTATCATATGGATGATGCATTTTGGTGAATGATTGTGCACTCATGTAGATATTGTATGTGTCGATAGGGTTCCCTCGCATACATAATGGATGCATGGCACTATCATGGTTTGCATATGTTCATACATTAGATAGGGAACATATACACACACTTTTTGCATATGCTCATACATAATTAGAAATTGTTTTAAGGACAATGGATGCCAGTGTTTGATGGTTGAGTAGATGGTTGTTTGGTTGGTAGGATACGTTCTTCTTGACTTAGAGATTTCGGGGACGAAATCCTTTAAGTAGGGGAGAATGTAACACCCCGTATGTTAAATAACTTGTTATAACATAAATCAGAGAAGAATTAAATTTAATATTCTGAATCAGGGGAAACGGGCTGTGCCATTGCGTTCGTCTCGGAAAAATACGCGAAATAGAGTCCGAGTTTTCGTAAATCGGAGTCCGTATGACCAAGTTATGGCCCGTCAAAGTTTCACGAAAAATCAAAAACAAAAACTGCTCATGTTTTGAGGCCCGGGATGAGTTTTGGGCTGTTTTTTTTGGGCCCTAAATGGTTCCTACACTTGACTTCTTCCCCAAGACATGCTTTAAAGGCTAGGATTGGTTCTAGGGTATATCCTTTGGTCCTAAAACATCTAACTAATCTATATATACACCCTAATACCCCCCTTATCCTTACCAAAAATAGATCTAAGGCCATTATGCCACCACTTAGAAAATTGGAGAGCCTCCACTAAAAATCCTAAGAGGATTTGCAAGCTAATCTACATCTTCTTCTACTTAATCATTGGGATTTGCTTCATTTAACTTGCTAATCTTGTTTTGGTGAGCTTCTATCCCCTTAATAATCAATTATTGAATTGATTATGATAAGATGTGATAAAGTATGGCTATGTTTGTGGATCCATATATTTATGCAAGCTTGATGTAGTGAATATTATGTGTTTTGCAAGTTATATGCCTTATGTCATGCAAGTTTCATAATATGTAATCATGATATTTTTATGCAAGTTGTTTCATGATGTTTATGATGCAAAACACTAAGTGAATATGGATCCATTATGCAAACATGTTATGCAAGTATGTGAGTACTTATGCAAGTCATGTATATGCTTATATGCATGATTAACATCTTATGCAAGTATATGAATGTTTATGCAAGTTATGTATATGTTGAAATGCAAGTTTAACATAATATGCAAGCCTATGCAAGTATGTGAATGTTTATGCAAGTTATGTATATGTTGAAATGCAAGTTTAACATAATATGCAAGCTATGCAAGTATATGAATGTTTATGCAAGTTATGTATATGTTGAAATGCAAGTTTAACATAATATGCAAGCCTATGCAAGTATGTGAATGTTTATGCAAGTTATGTATATGTTGAAATGCAAGTTTAACATAATATGCAAGCTTATGCAAGTATATGAATGTTTATGCAAGTTATGTATATGTTGAAATGCAAGTTTAACATAATATGCAAGCCTATGCAAGTATGTGAATGTTTATGCAAGTTATGTATATGTTGAAATGCAAGTTTAACATGATATGCAAGCTTATGCAAGTATATGAATGCTTATGCAAGTATGTGAGTGCTTATGCAAGTTAAGTATATGCTAAAATGCAAGTTCTACATGTTATGCAAATCACATGTATGATGATATGTAAGTTCATATGCAACATGTTATGCAAATCACATGTTTGATGATATGTAAGTTCATATGCAACATGTTATGTAAGACACATGTTTGATAATATGCAAGTTTGGGTTGAATATAGTTGGGTTAATACATGCTCATATATGCAAGTTGACATCCTCTTAACCCATGATAAAGTTATATGCTAAACCCATGTTATGTGTGGTAAATCTTCCCTTTATTATGTTATGTCATAATGACGATTTACGTGGGGAACGATGGGGTTAATTAATATGTTAATTAAAAGTATGTTGAAATGGGTATGATTAAGCATACCAAAAAAAAAAAAAAAAATTAATTACCATAAGTGGGAATTTACCTATTGAGTTAGGTCTACCCCATGGGAATTTACCTATTGAGTTAGGTCTACCCATGTTATGGAAAATTTGATATTAATTAGGGATAATTAATATGGGGGTGATTAATTAGGTTTAATTAATCAACTAAGACACGAGGTTGGACCCTTTTGTAGCGGAAGTCTGCCCGGAACCGACCGGCCATCCAGCGGCTACAAATGATTGGCCCAATGTGAGAGGTCTTAGTCATAAATTAAATACATGATTAAAGTAAAGACACGAGGTTAGGCCCTTTTGATGACAGAAGTCTGCCCGGAACCAACCGGCATATCCAGCAGTCATAAAAGACGGTCTAATGTGGGAGGTCTTTATGAGGTCATGATCTTAATTAATGAATTAAGAAACACTTAACCATATTAGCATGTAAGTGGGACATGAGGGGTTAAGTGGGTGCCTTGGGGTGGCATGATGAGACTAGTGGGTTGCCTTGGGTGGCAATAGAAAAATACGATTAGAATACTTAACCAAGGTGGAACATGTAATTAAACATGATAAAAGGGTTAAGTAAGTGCCATGGGTGGCATGTGAGAATACGATTAGAATACTTAACCAAGGTGGAACATGTAATTAAACATGATTAAGGGGTTAAGTAAGTGCCATGGGTGGCATGTGGGAATCTAGTGGGTGCCCTAAGTGGCAATTGAAATATGATTAAAGGACTTAACCAAGATTTATAACATGTAAGAGGACATGGTTAAAGGGTTAAGTGGGATGCACTAGATTAAACGACAAGCTTAAGTAGTAGCTTGTGGGGGCCCATTTCAACCAATATCCCAAACGTATCTTTGTAGGCTCGACTCTAGTCGGGTGACGGGACACGCATATTGGGCTTGACTGTAAGAGGCCAAAACGGGTTAGCGGTGGCAACGCGGGATCAACGGGTTTCATATGCGTGTGTGGACCCGGGCTGGTTGGTAAGTCGTTGTTGCATCGTGTAGATATAAAGCCGTGCACAGTGATATTATATGGTAGCCACTTTGGGGAATGATACACCCCCTTTTGTGGGACCAGCACGGGTATCTACGGTAGGGAGCCGATCGCTTGGGGGTAGTGGGTACACCTAGTAAAAATAGGGGCAGACGGCACCTGTGTAGGGGTACAGGAAACTACCGGGTAAAAATTACTAAGTACACTTAGTGGGATCAACCTTTAAGTAGGAATTACCCTTGGTGAATAAGTCTGGTGTGGTGCAGTTAGTAATTATCCTTGGGTGGGTAGATGCGTCTTTACGGTTATCTTAGTTCGTCCTGTGTTCGTGGGCAACTTAGTGTAGTCATTATCCCCAAAGATACCATACCGAGTTCATATCATACCCTAATTACTTTAATAATTGTATTATTAAGGAGATAGGGTTCACTCAGGCTTATGTCTGACCCCCGTTGTTTTTATCTTTTTCCTTCAGGTCCTCAGGTTGGGCCTAGTGCTAGTGGGCTTTGATCAGTTTGCTTTATCTATCTCTTGGAGCTCGGACCGTAGATGTAGAGCTCAGCTTATCTTATCTTTTCTGTTATGGCTATTTGTTATGAGTAGTGGGATTATGTACTTATTTTATTCAGGATGGATATTTTGTACTTGACTCTTGTTATGGTTTTATGATGTAACCAAACATGTTTTACTTTCCGCTGCTATGAGATGATGTTTTAAATTTTCAAGTATTACATTATATCTGTCTTGTTGTAATTTTACTGTTCTATACTCACTAAAAATACTCCACCGATGCTATGGCATTCCCTTAGTGAGTGACTATAGCGGGTGTGGGGTGTTACAATTTGTGTCTGTCAAATATCTTCCCAATACCCATGTGGGGTTTTCATACAACAACAATCCATATAAAGATACAATTGAATAATTGGTTAATGGATTTAACCAATTTAAATTTAGCTAACAATTGATGATAATAAACAAGTCATTTATTTTCAATGTCGAATAAAAATATAATTCTCTCGACTAATTTAATATGGCATTCCACTTATTTCTTTTATTCACATCGTAAAATTTCTTTCTCTACATTGTAATTATAGTCAACATTATAATGTAAAATTCCTACCTTTCAGTTGCATAGTAAATGCGATGCGAATTTCACGTCTTATAATTTAACATAAAAATGTAATTTTCTATATCCTGCGAATTCCCAATTTCTAGTTATATATAAAAATGTAAATTTTATTTTACAATGTAAATCTCATCCTACGTTACATATAAAAATGTAAATCTTAATTTACAATGTAAATCTTAACCTACATTACATGTAAAAAAAATGTAATTTTTTTAATTTACAATGTAAATCCTCTTTTCTAATTACAAATAAAATGTACTTTTTAATTTACAATGCAAATTCCTCTTTTCTAATTACATATAAAATGTAAAATTTTAATTTTAATGTGAATCTAACTTCTTTATTACATTATAAAAATGTAATTTTTTATTTACAATGTAAATTCATGACCCAATTACATAAAGAGATGTAATTGTTATAATACAATACAAATTCACGTTCTAATTTCATTGAAAATGTAATTTTTATCATAAAGTGTAAATTCACATTTTTAATTACATATAAAAATGTAATTTTAATCATGCCATTCTAATTTATATATAAACTACATGGAAAAATGTAATTTTTGTCATGCAATGTAAATTTACATTTTAATTACATAGAAAAATGTAATTTTCAATATACGGTGCAAATTTATATATAAATTACATATAAAAATGTAACTTTTGTTCATGCGGTGTAAATTCATTCTTAAACTACATAATAAAATGTTATTTAATTCATACGATGCAAATTCATTCATAAATAACAAAATAAAATGTTATATAATTCATGCGATGTAAATTCATTCATAAATAACAAAATAAAATGTTATATAATTCTTGCGATGTAAATTCATTTTACAACATAAAATTTCATTCTTTTACTTACAATGTAAAAGCATCAACTATTTATTCACAATGTAAAAGTATCTACTTTTATATTTTCAATGTAAAAATATCAACTTTTTATGTTTTACAATGTAAAGACATCAACTTTTATATTTTACAATGTAAAGACATCAACTTTTATATTTTAAAATGTAAAAATATTAACTTCTCTATTTTACAACGTAAAAATATAATCTTTTCTATTTACAATGTAAAAATATTACCTTTTCTACTTTACAATGTAAAAATGTAATCTTTCCTATTTACAATGTAAAAATAATGTCTTTTCTATTTTCAATACAAAAGATCGTCTTTTCATTTACATCGTCAAAATTTCAATATAAAAAATATTGTCTTTTTATTTTGAACATAAAAAGATGGTCTTTTTATTTTCAACATAAAAAGATAGTCTTTTTATTTACATCGCCAAATTTTCAATATAAAATCCATTCTTTCTTTACAATGTAAAATTTACTCTTTAATTACAATGTAAAGTCCATTCTTTTTATTACATAAAAAAAATGTAAATCTTCCTACGGTGAAATTCATATATATTAATATTAAAAATAATGTCAACTAATCCTACGGTTAAATTTCTTTTTAAAATTGACATTAAAAATGTTAATGACATCCTACGGTGTTATTCTTTTTAATATTAACATTAAAAATATTAATGACATCCTACGGT
Source organism: Allium sativum (assembly GCA_030737875.1). Classification (NCBI taxonomy): domain Eukaryota; kingdom Viridiplantae; phylum Streptophyta; class Magnoliopsida; order Asparagales; family Amaryllidaceae; genus Allium; species Allium sativum. The sequence goes on from CM060926.1 coordinate 617,292,477, forward strand.
TAAATTTACTATTTAATTTACATTAAAAATAATGTAAATTTATACATGCGGTGAAAATACTTTATTTACATAATAAAATGTAAATTTCATGTCATCGCAAATTCTGATTTTAATTTTACATAATAAAATGTAAATTTCATGTCATCCAAACAACAACAACATTCAAATAACCCAACAGGTCTAAATCTAACAATTCACATCATAGTAATATACAGGGTGCTGTTTATGTTGGCATATGACAAATCAACGAGGCATGATTCAATAAAATTAACAAATAATTTATTCTAATTAAACAATAAATTCAGATCTACTATTTAGATTTGCAGATCTAACATCATACGGTATGAACGATTCAGATCCATATTTAAAATATCACGACATAACAGATCTATCAATAAATATTTTTAATAACCAAGAATTAATAATTAAATAAAATAAATTAAATTAAAAATAAATTCTCACCTAGGCCGGATCTGAAATGAATTGTCAACTTTGATCCGGTCTTGTGTTTGAATTCAAAGCGATTTCGGATCTGGAATGATTCAAATCCAAATTCGTATGAAAAATCAAAATTCAGCCTTTAACAACTGACACAGCGACGCTACAAAGCGTGACAAAATCTGAAATAAACATTACCTAAAGTTCAAAACTTTGAATCGAGATAACTCGAGCTACGATCGACGGTTTTACGAACGGTTTGCGGGAGATTGGAGAGCTACGAGAGGGCTATCTTCACCGGGAGTTGGAGGAGGTGCGGCGGCTTGTTGGTGGCGCGGTGGGCCTGCGTTCGGCCGAACTTTGCGGAGGTGGTGCGGTGGCTACGGTCGATGAGAGGTGGTGATTCTTGTCGGAGATTGAAGAGCACGAAAATTTCTTCGAAACGTGTACTCGTATGAAAATTTTCGTTGAGAATTGATTGAGAAATCGAAGAATGAAAATTCGAAGGCTAATGGGTTCTATGCGGCTGAAAGTGACGGAGAGGAAAAAGAAACACGTCGTTTCTTTTATATTAAAATATTAGGGTTATTTAATTATTATTTAATTAGCCCGTTTTGGTCCGAACTCCGATTTAGGCCCAACGACTATCGTTCCTGCTATTTAGCCCCCATTCCGGACTCATCTGGACCTGTCCCGTCAGCCCAAATGGTCATCTTGGCCTCCGTTTTTCAGTTTCAAAATTTAAGTCCTTTATTTCTATTTTTTCCGTACAAATAATTTTACCGGGGACACAAATTAACTCAGAAAAATCCAAAAAAATTATTTTTGGCTTTCTTATGTCAATACGGTCCTAACAAAATTTATTTCGTAGAATTCTGAAACTTTTTGAAAAATGGCTATTTTTCAGCCGATTAAATTTGACTGAAATTGACAAAACAGAAATCTTTTTGCCACAGTCACAAATTAATTCCAAAAATTATGAAAAATTAAACTTAACAATATTTTGACATTCCGGATCCAACAAAAGTGGTTTCGTCGAAAATGGAGGTCGTTTGCAAAATGACTATTTTCAAGGCTGTATATTTAATATTAAAAATACACTTTTTAAACAAATAATTTCCGAAACTCGAAATATATAAGTGTTTACTGTTTTTCAATGCAGAAACGTCATTCTGAACTCAATGGAAGTGGTTTCGAGTCCAAGTTCCTACATATGTGAAAAGTAGCCGTTCGGGCCATATATAATATATATATAAATACTACCACAACCATTCTAAAAATTGAATTCGCCATAACTTTTGATTCCCGCTATGAAATTTCAATTTTTCGGATTCGTTGGAAAGATATTTTTAAATAGATTTTAATATTTTTGGTTTCACTAAAATCCGTTAAATTTTGCATCCTGTACGGTCAGTCAAAGTTCAAGTTTGACTTTTAAAACTACCGCGCTATTTCTAACTCTTTTTATAATTAAAATTAAATTATTCATTCTAAATCATTACTTTAAATATCAAAACCTCATTAAATTACTAAATTTAAATTTTAAATCTACCCCTAAAATTCAGGGTTGTTACAGTCTCCCCCACTTAAGAACTTTTCGTCCTCGAAAAGGAATGAAGCTAAAAGTGTTTAAGTAACTAACTCATCTTTCATTGATTTCAATAATTTTATTAGTTGATTAACTTTTGAAATATATAACTTTTATATATTCAAAAATCATAGTTTCTAAAATAGATTATAATTACAGATACGTATATTATAGGCTTGCTACTCTCAACTCATTCTAGGGCATTACTAACCCCATCTCTAATGAGTTTTCTCATTCTAGGATACTGCCGATCCCATCTCTAATGAGTATTCTTATTGGATATTACTAGTCCAACCTCTGATGAGTCTTTTGTTCAGTTCTAACGAGTTGTACCCCAAAGATTTGAGCTAACCTCGCTCTGATACCAACTGTGATGACCCGTAAGTTCCCATCCTTTGAATCGACCATAAACCACACAGGTCTGAACCAAAGGTTGGAAATTTGCGGATACATCAACTTTGGGAATACAACAACATCAGAACAAATAACAAAAGACTTTTATAACATCAATAATAAATGTTACATCAGAGTACAGAATATATCAGAGTACATAATATAATACAGTGGAAGGTAAAATACAATAATTTAATACAATGCACAGCGGAAGACTTCAATGTTCTGGACACAGCTTTAAGCTTCAATCCAGAATCCTACTCAAGAGATAAACCTGTAGACAAATTACTCGACTGCCCGTGTGGAAAAGAGGGCACCCGAGTTTGCAAAGGTGGAAACAAACTACGAGTCAGTCATGGGACTGGTGTGAGAATTCTTAACTAGTTTAACTAATTGTAATAAGGCAAATGCAAGGACCACGCCGCTAACGCGGAACGGGTTTACTCCAATGGATTGTTGTGCATAACAGTAAAGTAAATCGTCAAATAACGCAATGCTTTTTAGAAAAATGAAACCACCATAAGACTCAGGTCCCATCACACAATGCAATGCACACCAGAGGATAGAGTTTTACCTTATGGTGATTAAAAGATGATAAATACGTAAAAACGATATTATTATTAGTGTGTATATGTTTTAATAAAACGTTTCAATCATAATGTATCAATCCTAGGAAGCATAGGTACCCATATATTATGCCTCCGTACTAGTAATACAATCAAAACCGCATGAGGCCTATTGGAAATTGGGTTTCCATCATGAGTCAAGGCTAGGGAGGAGCTCCTTACCGATTCGAGACACTCTAGCTAATGCCCTAGGATTCCCCGCAGTGAACCCTTGGAAACAGCAGGGTCGGTCCTCACATACAGCTTTGAGGATTGGCAATCCTGAACACATGTTTCCCAGTCCTATAGGACCTAATACCGAGGCCTCGTCATCCATCATCCACATAAGTGAAATGTCGGGCCGTGTTAAAACCCAAACACCACTTCTAGCTAGAAAGAAACGTGCTGCTCTCCCTGCGTTCCCTTCTCCCATTTTAGACTCCGCCGGTGTGTGAGGCTCGCGAAGTCACATTATACACAAAGCTATGCCTAAACAGGCTATGCTTTGATCATCCCACAAGGCCTGCTTTTCAACAAAACCTTGATCAATTGCATCTTAGCATGCCACATCATCACTCCATATCACACTACCAATCCTTTGCCGAAATATATGAATGGGTGTTAAGCAAGAGAATAAATTCTCCGCCACCAAACATCCATACATTCGACAGAAGATTAATAACATGATATATAATGGAGTACGATGTCAGACACACAATCCATTTATAAGCTTATGCTCTGGGTCTAAGCGAAATCCAAATCCGTCGATCTCCAAATGCGTTTGGACGATCATTACTAAATATCTTGCCTTGGGAGGCCAGTCCTAATTCAAGCTACCAGTCATCATCATCCCAACGATATGAAAACCTTCGGTCTTCAACCACCGCCTTCATCTTCGATACTTGATCGTCGTGATGATTATTCAGAATGGGTTAAACCCGGTCTTTCTGAATAACTCGCATATTTTGTGATTAAAAGGCGAATTTTGGAAAATCACACATGACACCACATTCCAACTCCGAATACTCTTTTAAATAGAATATTCATATAAAAGATTCTCATTAATTTTATCAAAGATAAATTTTGAAAAATAAAACCTTAAATTTTCCTTAAAGGATTGATTAAAACTCTAATTTTGATTTGACATCAAAAATCATTATTACAAGGTTATTTATATTAAGAAATAAATCTTGTATTAAACGGGTTAAAGAGCTAGTGTCCTTTAAAACACATTTCTCGATAAACCCTCAAATCAATTCCCAAAATATGGAACTCCACAGAAATCAAATCAATACATAATCGCTATAAATTTCTGTATCGGACTAACAGTATACATGGAATAACGGCAAAGCCTCTTAAATTCCATATATAATATCGGTCTTCTATTACAGAAGCCCTTCTCGATTATTACCAATCGAATTTCCACTTAATCCCAAATTAATATATTAAATAGGAAAACTTGATTTTTAGAAAATGCCTTCTTGAATCTATAAAATAGATTTATAAATTCCAAATAATAATTTCGATGTAAATTGGATTAAAGGACAAATGTCATTTAAAAACACTGTCCACGATAAATCCACTTCACATCTCAATTTATTTCATATCACAAAATATAATTGCACATTCTAATAATCATACTTAAAAGATTTCTCTTTATATGTTAATTCATTATAAAGAAAACATATTCTAACATATTTATTAAAAAAAATATTCTTTATATAAAAATGTTTTTTTTATTTATTATACAAATATTCTCCTTTAAAAGAACACCTGAATTGGAGTGCGACCCAATCATTCACCATATAATTTGGATTATATGGATTTCACGTACATCATATATATGACAATAACAACATACTCATCAAGTCATCCATTTACATCCAGTGTGTAAATTTCACTGTGTAAGCGTTAAAATTAAATAATAATGCTTAACACAGCCTGTCGATCTATCGATAGACATACAATTTAACATTGGGATTTGTGTCAGTCAAATATCTTCCCAATACCCGTGTGGGGTTTTCATACAACAACAATCCATATAAAGATACAATTGAATAATTGGTTAATGGATTTAACCAATTTAAATTTAGCTAACAATTGATGAAAATAAACATGTCATTTATTATCAATGTCGAATAAAAATATAATTCTCTCAACTAATTTAATATGGCATTCCACTTATTTCTTTTATTCACATCGTAAAATTTCTTTCTCTACATTGTAATTATAGTCAACATTATAATGTAAAATTCCTACCTTTCAGTTGCATAGTAAATGCGATGCGAATTTCACATCTTAAAATTTAACATAAAAATGTAATTTTCTATATCCTGCGAATTCCCAATTTCTAGTTACATATAAAAATGTAAAATTTATTTTACAATGTAAATCTCATCCTACGTTACATATAAAAATGTAAATCTTAATTTACAATGTAAATCTTAACCTACGTTACATGTAAAAAATGTAATTTTTTTAATTTACAATGTAAATCCTCTTTTCTAATTACATATAAAATGTACTTTTTAATTTACAATGCAAATTCCTCTTTTCTAATTACATATAAAATGTAAATTTTTAATTTTAATGTGAATCTTGCTTCTTTATTACATTATAAAAATGTAATTTTTTATTTACAATGTAAATTCATGACCCAATTACATAAAGAGATGTAATTGTTATAATACAATACAAATTTACATTCTAATTTCATTGAAAATGTAATTTTTATCATACAGTGTAAATTCACATTTTTAGTTATATTTAAAAATGTAATTTTAATCATGCCATTCTAATTTATATATAAACTACATAGAAAAATGTAATTTTCGTCATGCAATGTAAATTTACATTTTAATTACATAGAAAAATGTAATTTTCAACATACGGTGCAAATTTATATATAAATTACATATAAAAATGTAACTTTTGTTCATGCGGTGTAAATTCATTCTTAAACTACATAATAAAATGTTATTTAATTCATACGATGCAAATTCATTCATAAATAACAAAATAAAATGTTATATAATTCATGCGATGTAAATTCATTCATAAATAACAAAATAAAATGTTATATAATTCATGCGATGTAAATTCATTCTACAACATAAAATTTCATTCTTTTACTTACAATGTAAAAGCATCAACTTTTTATTCACAATGTAAAAGTATCTACTTTTATATTTTCAATGTAAAAATATCAACTTTTTATGTTTTACAATGTAAAGACATCAACTTTTATATTTTACAATGTAAAGACATCAACTTTTATATTTTACAATGTAAAAATATTAACTTCTCTATTTTACAACGTAAAAATATAATCTTTTCTATTTACAATGTAAAAATATTACCTTTTCTACTTTACAATGTAAAAATGTAATCTTTTCTATTTACAATGTAAAAATAATGTCTTTTCTATTTTCAATACAAAAGATCGTCTTTTCATTTACATCGTCAAAATTTCAATATAAAAAATATTGTCTTTTTATTTTGAACATAAAAAGATGGTCTTTTTATTTTCAACATAAAAAGATTGTCTTTTTATTTACATCGCCAAATTTTCAAAATAAAATCCATTCTTTCTTTACAATGTAAAATTTACTCTTTAATTACAATGTAAAGTCCATTCATTTTATTACATAAAAAAAATGTAAATCTTCCTACGGTGAAATTCATATATATTAATATTAAAAATAATGTCAACTAATCCTACGGTTAAATTTCTTTTTAAAATTGACATTAAAAATGTTAATGACATTCTACGGTGTTATTCTTTTTAATATTAACATTAAAAATATTAATGACATCCTACGGTTAAATTTACTATTTAATTTACATTAAAAATAATGTAAATTTATACATGCGGTGAAAATACTTTATTTACATAATAAAATGTAAATTTCATGTCATCGCAAATTCTGATTTTAATTTTACATAATAAAATGTAAATTTCATGTCATCCAAACAACAACAGCATTCAAATAACCCAACAGGTCTAAATCTAACAATTCACATCATAGTAATATACAGGGTGCTGTTTATGTTGGCATATGACAAATCAACGAGGCATGATTCAATAAAATTAACAAATAATTTATTCTAATTAAACAATAAATTCAGATCTACTATTTAGATTTGCAGATCTAACATCATACGGTATGAACGATTCAGATCCATATTTAAAATATCACGACATAACAGATCTATCAATAAATATTTTTAATAACCAAGAATTAATAATTAAATAAATTAAATTAAATTAAAAATAAATTCTCACCTAGGCCGGATCTGAAATGAATTGTCAACTTTGATCAGGTCTTGTGTTTGAATTCAAAGCGATTTCGGATCTGGAATGATTCAAATCCAAATTCATATGAAAAATCAAAATTCAGCCTTTAACAACTGACACAGCGACACTACAAAGCGTGACAAAATCTGAAATAAATATTACCTAAAGTTCAAAACTTTGAATCGAGATAACTCGAGCTACGATCGACGGTTTTACGAACGGTTTGCGGGAGATTGGAGAGCTACGAGAGGGCTATCTTGTAAGGACCCGTAACTTCCCCGTGAAGGAAAGGGCGGATACTTTGAGAACAACACACAAATGAACGCAGACGGAAGAACATTTCATTGTTATTACAACAATCCCATCAGGTACAAGAATATACAGAGTATAAATGAATAAATTACATTCGATAAATATCAGAGATTACAATAAATTACAGAGCAGCGGAAAATAATACAAAGCACAACTGAAGGTGATATACGGATACAGAGCTTTCCGGATATCATTCCAGCTGTAAACCAGGATCCTGTGAATATAAATCTGCAAAACCAAAACTACTAGCTGCCCGTGCGGAAAATAGGGGCACCCAGAGTTTAGGTTAAAACAATAAACTCCAGGTCAGTCATGTGACTGGTGTGAGAACTAAAACAGTTACTTAAAGCTTTACTTTAAAAGAGAGTAATTCAAGGGACCACGCCGTATGACACGGAACGGGTTTCCTCCCAAGAATACCAGTGCATAGAATAAACAGCGCAATGCTTTTTCGAAAAATGAAGCTATTATAAGACCCAGGTCCCATCACACAATGCAACGCAAGCCGGAGGATAGGGTTTTCCCTTATAATAGCCAAACATGCTTGGCACGTTTAAAACAAATCATTTGATACTATAATAAGTGTATAGTGTCAAAACAATTTCAATCATAAATATAAATCATAGGCGGCATGGGTACCATCTATCATGTCACCATACTAGTTCTACAATTAAAACCGCGATACACGTATTGGAAATTGGATTTCCGTCATGAGTCGAGGCAAGGGGCAAGCTCCTCTCCGCGTTCGAGACACTCTAGCAAATGCCTCAGGGTTACGCACTATGGGCAACCCTGGATGCGGTTGGGCCGGTCCTCACTTACGTTAGAAGATTAGTTATTCCTGAACACACGTTTCCGGGTCCTTACAGACCTGTAATCGAGGCGCCTCATTCCAACAACCACAAAGGTGAAAAGTATATATATGTTAGGGCTGGTAAGTCACTGACACCACCATAGCTAGAAAGAAACGTCGTGCTCTCCCAGCGGTCCGTATCCCGTTTTTAACTCATACCGAGGTGTGAGGCTCGCGAATCCACGCTATACACAAAGCTACGCCACATAGGCCGTGCTTTGATCATCAACCACAAGACTCTGCTTTTCAACAAAAGCCTTGATCATTGCATCTTAGCGTGTCACACAGGCAATTCATGCCTTGCGACTGATGTCTATCGATATATAACCTCTAAGCTCGTACGTCTCAGAGAAGGGCGTTAAGCAAGAGAATAAATTCTCCGCCGCCAAACAGGTGTATATTTAATAGAACAGAATAAAATCCAGTGTCAGACACACAATCCATTTACAAGTCCGTTCTGGGTCTGAACGAAACCGGAGGCACTTTCCTCGCATATCCATCGATCTCCAAGTACGTCTGGACGACCACCAACTATTTCCATCCTCTTGGGTGTACTGCCCAATCAGGATCGTCAATAATTATCCAAACGATGTGAAGACTTCCGGTCTTCAACCACCGTCTTCATCTTCGACATATCGTCGAATCAGTTATTCAGAATGGGTGTAAACCCGGCCTTTCCGAACAACCCGCGTATATTAAAAACAAATGTTACACAAACACAACATACGCCTCATTCCAATTCAGAATATTCTTTTATTCATAAAATCACATTTTTAGGGAAAGGTTCCCATTAATTTTATCCAAGATAAATTCTTTAAAATTTATCCTTTAATCTTCCTTTGGATGTCATTTCAAACCAGATTATGCTTTTCCAAACTAGTCGAGATTAGCGAACCGTAACGAAGTAATTATTTATTTTATTTCCCAATCCCAACCTATTCATCCCATGAAGCAAAACTGGTAATACTCCATATTTAACACCACAGTGTTGTCGGTAAAATTAATTACCATTTCACGTTCAAATCTAATTAAAGATTTGACTATCGCTTTGGAGCAAAACTGGCGATACTCCATTCTCGCTCATTTCTAAATTTGATAATTTAGATTATAGATTCACATTCCAATCTAATTATAGATTCATTAAAACTCCTTTTACTGGGTTAAAGAACTAGGTGTTATTTAAAACACAGTTCACGATAAACCCAAATCACATTCTATTTATCCTCGGGTTAAAGAACTAGTGTTGTTTAAAACACCATTCACGATAAACCCATTTCAAATCCAATCAAATATATTAGAAATTCCGATTTATTTAAAACCCCTTTTTAAATCTAATTTATTTATTTAAAAATAAAAACCCGGGTTTTAAATTGAGTTCAAACTAGTTCATTTTGATAAAAAATCAATTTTTATCTTTTCAGATATGGAGTTTTTCACCCCAATTTTTCCCAAATCATTTCTTATGATTTTACACAAATTATTACTATTTTTAATAATTTTATTAAGGCCCGTACAATCGATTTCCAACAATGGCCATCGAACTGCACTTACAGCGACCTTTTTCAAATTTGATTTGGACATATCTCCAAATCCAACTGTTAGATTTTGAATTTCAAATATTCGTTAGAAATCTCTTTTCGATACGAACCCAACGGTTCCGGTTTTAGGAGAATCCGACGGTCGGATCTCCCGTAATGTCCGTTTGAAATAAATGGTCGAAATTCACGAACTGCCGCGGTGCGGCGCGTTCTATTCAGGTCATTATATTATATATATAATATATATAATATATATATTTCGTCGATTTCTATTTAAAACGAATTTTATAAATAGTTTTTAAATTTGTTTCAAAAACAATTTCAACTGCTATTTCAATTCAAAACAAAAATTAATTTTCTTCTTATAAATTCGTTTTAAAATTCGTTTCTATTCAATTCAAATTTCAATTCAATTTGAATTCATTTCAATTCGCTTCCAATTCAATTTGAATTCGTTTTCAATTCAATTCAATTTCAAAGCCGTTTTCTATTCGATTCAATTCAAATTGGTTTTCTATTCGATTCAATTCAAATTGGTTTTCTATTCGATTCAATTCAAATTGGTTTTCTATTCGATTCAATTCAAATTGGTTTTCTATTCGATTCATTTCAAAATGGTTTTCTATTCGATTCAATTCAAATTGGTTTTCTATTCGATTCAATTCAAATTGGTTTTCTATTCGTTTCATTTCAAATTGGTTTTCTATTCGATTCAATTCAAATTGGTTTTCTATTCGATTCAATTCAAATTGGTTTTCTATTCGATTCATTTCAAATTGGTTTTCTATTCGATTCATTTCAAATTGGTTTTCTATTCGATTCAATTCAAATTGGTTTTCTATTCGATTCAATTCAAATTGGTTTTCTATTCGATTCAATTCAAATTGGTTTTCTATTCGATTCAATTCAAATTGGTTTTCTATTCGATTCAATTCAAATTGGTTTTCTATTCGATTCAATTCAAATTGGTTTTCTATTCGATTCAATTCAAATTGGTTTTCTATTCGATTCAATTCAAATTGGTTTTCCGTTAAATTTACATTTAAATCACTATATTGAATTTTAAACGTACATTTCAAAATACCGGGGTCACATACAAACTCTAAAAATTCTCGAAAAATATTTTTTAGCTTCGTATTGACGATACGGTCCTAACAAAACTAGTTTCGTCGAATTCTGAGACCGTATGAAAAATGGCCAATTTCCAGTCGATTAAAATCAACTAAAACTTGTCAAACGCGTTTTCCTTTGCCACGCTCACATATTGATTCGAAAAATTACGAAATTTGGAATCTAGCAATAACTTGACATCACGGACCCAACAAAAGTGGTTTCATCGAAATCCGAGGCCGTTTGCAAAATGTCCATTTTTTAAGGGCCTGAATTCCATAACGACTATTCAGAATTTTCAACTGGACATATCTTTTGATCCCCGCTATGAAATCTCGATTTTTCGGATTCGTTGGAAAGATATTCTCAATTAGATCCTAACGTTTTTGGTTTCGCTAAAATCCGGATTGTTTTGCACCCGGTATGTTCAATTGAAGTTTGAAATCGAATTATCGAACTACCGCGCCATTTTCAATTCTATTTATAATTATATATAAATATTTATATTCTAACGACGACGTATATAATACAAACGTTCTAATTATATTCAAAATTAATTTCACGTCGATATTATTTAAAATAATCTATTTTAAATATTCAAAATTCGCCAAAATCGCCAAAATAAAAATTTTAAGCTTGTTCAGAATTTCCGGGTTATTACAATCTCCCCCACTTAAAACTTTTCGTCCCCGAAAAGGAACAAAGTCGAAAGTGGTTTGATTAATCAACTCTACGTTCGATTTGGCTTCCATTCTCCAACTTTTCAGTTTATGAGAATTTTCAAATTTTCAAAAATTTGGCTAACACCCTAAATTTTCGAAAAATTTCGCCATAACCTCCCCTGCACCGGGAGCCACGGGAAAATCCCGAAATTGCCATATAGGCCTTCTGATCTCAAAAAGAAAAAGAAAAAGCCAAGCGGCTAGCCAATAGGCTCATAAAATCATCATCATCCAAACAAAACAGTAAATTATGTAGTAAACATGTACCTATTTGTCGGGCAAATAAATTTTATTCTCTGCTCTAGCCTCCTTGCTATGACCTGTTCAATGTAAGTATATGTATATGCAAGCAAATGCGACTAATTCTCAATATAATTCCATATTTGGTTCAATTAGGCTAAATGGTTCAAAATTATTCACCAAATAAACAAACAACACAAACATCAATCAATTAGTGGATTAAAGTTTCAAATTCATAATTTTGATACATATATTCAGAAAATCATGTTTTTGATGCCAATTCACAACAAATGTGTTCTAGCTATATTGGTTTTGGTTCTCATACCAGTCTAATGGGAATATATAGAAATCACACCTTCGAAACACGAACATAAACATTGATGACGCGATCGCTATCATCAATATCATCTCCGGGCGACTAGAGTGTAACCCTATATCTATCTAATATATTAAAACTTCGAATATACGTTCATGACGCGTATATACAAAACCTTTATATATTGGATTGTCCATATTCAAAATAAATAAATAATCAAATACGTATAAAATGGTTTAAATTTTCAAAACAAAATTGTTTTCATTTGAAAATATACTCTTCACACTCGTTCTAGGATACTACTGATCCTCTCTCTAACGAGTCATTCTAATTGGATATTGCTAATCCAATATCTGATGAATTCTTTCGTATGGTTCTAATGTGTCTTGTTCTCGAGCTCTGTAAACCAAAGCTCTGATACCAACTGTAAGGACCCGTAACTTCCCCGTGAAGGAAAGGGCGGATACTTTGAGAACAACACACAAATGAACGCAGACGGAAGAACATTTCATTGTTATTACAACAATCCCATCAGGTACAAGAATATACAGAGTATAAATGAATAAATTACATTCGATAAATATCAGAGATTACAATAAATTACATAGCAGCGGAAAATAATACAAAACACAACTGAAGGTGATATACGGATACAGAGCTTTCCGGATATCATTCCAGCTGTAAACCAGGATCCTGTGAATATAAATCTGCAAAACCAAAACTACTAGCTGCCCGTGCGGAAAATAGGGGCACCCAGAGTTTAGGTTAAAACAATAAACTCCAGGTCAGTCATGTGACTGGTGTGAGAACTAAAACAGTTACTTAAAGCTTTACTTTAAAAGAGAGTAATTCAAGGGACCACGCCGTATGACACGGAACGGGTTTCCTCCCAAGAATACCAATGCATAGAATAAACAGCGCAATGCTTTTTCGAAAAATGAAGCTATTATAAGACCCAGGTCCCATCACACAATGCAACGCGAAAGGTTTTTATTTATTTATTTATTTAATTTCAATATAATATTCACATAAAGTAACTTTTTCTATCGACCTCGAAACGAAGCCCACCGCCTGTCGTCCATAGCTAATTACCCCCATTCCGAACACAATGGGATATGTATTGCAAGCTGATTTGATCGTTACAATCAGTTTCCGTTAAATTTACATTTAAATCACTATATTGAATTTTAAACGTACATTTCAAAATACCGGGGTCACATACGAACTCTAAAAATTCTCGAAAAATATTTTCTAGCTTCGTATTGACGATACGGTCCTAACAAAACTAGTTTCGTCGAATTCTGAGACCGTATGAAAAATGGCCAATTTCCAGTCGATTAAAATCAACTAAAACTAGTCAAACGCGTTTTCCTTTGCCACGCTCACATATTGATTCGAAAAATTACAAAATTTGGAATCTAGCAATAACTTGACATCACGGACCCAACAAAAGTGGTTTCATCGAAATCCGAGGCCGTTTGCAAAATGTCCATTTTTTAAGGGCCTGAATTCCATAGCGACTATTCAGAATTTTCAACTGGACATATCTTTTGATCCCCGCTATGAAATCTCGATTTTTCGGATTCGTTGGAAATATATTCTCAATTAGATCCTAACGTTTTTGGTTTCGCTAAAATCCGGATTGTTTTGCACCCGGTATGTTCAATTGAAGTTTGAAATCGAATTATCGAACTACCGCGCCATTTTCAATTCTATTTATAATTATATATAAATATTTATATTCTAACGACGACGTATATAATATAAACATTCTAATTATATTCAAAATAAATTTCACGTCGATATTACTTAAAATAATCTATTTTAAATATTCAAAATTCGCCAAAATCGCCAAAATAAAATTTTTAAACTGGTGCAGAATTTCCGGGTTATTACATATCTTCACCGGGAGTTGGAGGAGGTGCGGCGGCTTGTGGGTGGTGCGGTGGGCCTGCGTTCGACCGAACTTTGCGGAGGTGGTGCGGTGGCTACTGTCGATGAGAGGTGGTGATTCTTGTCGGAGATTGAAGAGCACGAAAATTTCTTCGAAACGTGTACTCGTATGAAAATTTTCGTTGAGAATTGAGTGAGAAATCGAAGAATGAAAATTCGAAGGCTAATGGGTTCTATGCGGCTGAAAGTGACGGAGAGGAAGAAGAAACACGTCGTTTCTTTTATATTAAAATATTAGGGTTATTTAATTATTATTTAATTAGCCCGTTAGAGCCCGTTTTGGTCCGAACTCCGATTTAGGCCCAACGACTGTCGTTCCTACCATTTAGCCCCCATTCCGGACTCATCTGGACCTTTCCCGTCAGCCCAAATGGTCATCTTGGCCTCCGTTTTTCATTTTCAAAATTTAAGTCCATTATTTCTAATTTTTCCGTACAAATAATTTTACCGGGGACACAAATTAACTCAGAAAAATCCAAAAAAATTATTTTTGGCTTTCTTATGTCAATACGGTCCTAACAAAATTTATTTCGTCAAATTCTGAGACTTTTTGAAAAATGGCTATTTTTCAGTCGATTAAATTTGACTGAAATTGACAAAACAAAAATCTTTTTGCCACAGTCACAAATTAATTCCAAAAATTATGAAAAATTAAACTTAACAATATTTTGACATTCCGGATCCAACAAAAGTGGTTTCGTCGAAAACGGAGGTCGTTTGCAAAATGACTATTTTCAAGGCTATATATTTAATATTAAAAATACATTTTTTAAACAAATAATTTCCGAAACTCGAAATATATAAGTGTTTACTGTTTTTCAATGCAGAAACATCATTTTGAACTCAATGGAAGTGGTTTCGAGTCCAAGTTCCTACATATGTGAAAAGTAGCCTTTCGGGCCATATATAATATATATAAATACTACAACAACCTTTCTAAAAATTGAATTGGCCATAACTTTTGATTCCCGCTATGAAATTTCAATTTTTCGGATTTGTTGGAAAGATATTTTTAAATAGATTCTAATATTTTTGGTTTCACTAAAATCCGTTAAATTTTGCATCCTGTACGGTCAGTCAAAGTTCAAGTTTGACTTTTCAAACTACCGCGCTATTTCTAACTCTTTTTATAATTAAAATTAAATTATTCATTCTAACTTCAATTCTAAATCATTATTTTAAATATCAATACCTCATTAAATTACTAAATTTAAATTTTAAATCTACCCCTAAAATTCAGGTTTGTTACATAATAAATAGTTATGTATTCATTACTAATAAGCTGGCAACCTGAAAGACAACTGGAGAAGATGAAACAGATGCTTGCAATAATGCACAAGATAGAGAGGCTTTAACTGAGTCTATAAAATGAAAATTTTTGGTAAAAGACTCGCTCACTCCTTCCAACAAACCCTGCAAAGAAACGAGAATTGTAATCTCACAGCAACAAAGAGAAATGGTATAAATATTTTAGTGTAAGGTGGCTGCATTGATATACAAAGAATGTTAGGAGCAGATGTATTACCTGCAAGAGCTCAAGAGAAAGAAGCCTGGTTTTTACAGTGACCTCATCTGTTTCTTCCTTCATAGCCATTTACAAAAATATACTAAAGTTATAAAATAGAAAATAAGCCTAAGTTCAGGCTATAACAAACATAGTAATGGTACAAAACAGACCTTGAATAGTGTGCGAAATAGCAATAATGCATCATGTTGCACAACACTCGTACTTTCAAGATCTATAACACTGATTAACATTTTAAAGGACTGTTAGTTTTTTAAAAATGGATAATAGCTAAACCAGGCAAAATTGCAGTCAATATTTAATTTCCAACATTTCCATACTGTGAAATTTTTTTCCCAAGTTCAACATGGACAGCCTTGTCAAGCACAGCTTCCAATCCCTGATGCAAGTTACCACGCAAACAATGAAGTACAATATATCAGAACAAAGAATATATATATCTCAGTATTGGAATATTTAATCTAAGGAACGCACCTTAATATCGGCACCTCCAGCTAAAATTTTCAATTCCTCAATAGATGCAGGGATTGTGTCGTTTCCACCGTTCATAGATAAAGCATCCACCAGAGTTGTCTCTTTCTCATTTTGATCAGCAACTGTTATTTCTCCGCTATCAGAGTTTGAGCCACCAACGGGCATTGTCATGCTGGATCCAAAACCCTACAAATGATGCCAGGTTGTCTTTGGGAATGCTGCATTCCACCTGAAACAGGTACAAAAAAAAATTAATTTTGATTAAGTATGATAAAAGACATGTTAAAAGTTATACCTTTCTTTCTCGGAAAGGAATAAGAAGACTCTTTTCAAGTCTTGCATCAAGGCCTAGAATTCTTGCCGCTTGTCTAAAATTTCTACTTGTCGCAGCCAAAGGATTCATGCTTGAAGAATCAAACAATGCAAAATTTAGCTTTAAAAACCTAAGGTAAGCACTAAGCACTGAATGAATGAAGTCTAAGATAACGAATAAAGATTTTTATACTAAAACAAAGATACAAATACACAAATAGTAAGATATGAACAAAAGCAAATGGTGATTAATAAAACTGAATTGTTCGGCACTACATAAATTAATGAAGGAGGGTGAATATGGTTTTCAAAACATGAAGAATCATAATTCCGATATATATAAACTACAAAAGAAGAAAAAGAGGAAACGCAAGAGAGGAGAAAAATACAATAATTTGTGTTGACTTATATTGCTGAGGTTGATCCATCTAAGACAAGTATGATTTCTTGGATCCTAAAATTCGATCACCTTTACATCAGTTTCCAGCAAAATATTGAAAGAGCTCAATGATTTCTCTTCAATTCAACTAGATAAAGAAATCACCAAAAGTGCCAGATCAAAAATGTTACATACAAGTCAGAAATTTAACTGTCTCACCAAATGAGGATTAACTAATACAGGTTTAAAACGTAATAATCAAAATAATGAAGTATCTGGAAAAAAACGTTAAAAAAATATAAAAGGATTATTAGATATTGAACTAAGATTAAATCAATATAGCATGAATGTACATAAATGATCGAAGTTAGGCTTTCAATGATTCTTGAGCACAGTATTTTCTCCTAAGTCCAAACAAACTGAAACTAACAGAGTGATTATTTGGTATAAAAGTTTCTCCTATTTCAAATATCATGAGTAGAGTGGGATTCATGAAAACCCAACAATCATAGTTATTGAAAATCGAAAGGAGATGTTTTGAATTCAAAAGAAAATCTAAGTAAGATCAACTTAATTATTTTCGTTAAGAATTGCATCAAGTTGAACCTAACCATTAGACCCTTACAATAGAAAATTTCAGGTTGATTTAATTTGTAATATTTGTCATTGATTTCTCTAAAAAAAGAAAAAAAGCTAACATAAACTAAACAAATACGCTAGAGTAAATACAAAGTTTGAAAGAACTAATGCATATTGAGTAAAATTTCATGGAAACAAGTTGAAGTGTTCTACCATTGATATAACTGTTGGCGATTTTAATTGTGAGCTTTTCCTTTCTGGTTGCGCAGATCTACTTTTTACACTATGACAAAAACGGGAATTTTGAGGTTATGAAGGAAAATTGTTGGGTACCGATAATGGCAACTTTCAGTATGACACTTGATCAAAGTGATGACATGGCAGCTGTTTCTCAGTGTTTGCCAGGATTCAGATGTGCTGTGCATGTCACATCAGTGATGTGCATGCAAACACAGAGGGATTCATTTGTTACATCAATAGCCAAGTTTACATATCTTCACAATACATCATTTTATATCAACTCCATTTTCTCGCATCATAACCTCTTACAGCCATACCCAAGACCCCACCACCTGAAACACCCAGTCACCACCTTCTTATCTACCCTCTGCCTATCACATTACCCACTTATCTACCCATTATGGTCGCCTACAAGTTACACCTACCCTCCCTCTCACGACCACCACCTCCGTTTCCACCCACCATCCCATCACACGCCTTGACCTTCACTCCATCTCCCATCTTGCAATCACTTTAACCATTTAGAACTCAATTACCCACTTAAATACATAAGATTTTGACATTTGTCCAAAACCTAGCTCATGAACCTGCACAAGGTACCAAAAGTTATCAACCCAACAAGGATTTTTCTGGAAGCAGATCAATAGCCTAAGCAAGAGTAGATTTCAATAACCCAGTTTCCTCCTCAATTATATAAGTATCAAGCACAAATAAGAACACAGGTGGAATTGATGAACCAGTATCTGGCGAGTACTCGGTACTCGATTGTACGGTATTGAGGAAACAACTCAGTGGGAAGGTTTTCTTCGGATATGAGTAACCACAATTATATTAGTTTTTTTTATTACCACTGATCTTCTCAACCTTATCTGTGCTTAAACTTCAAGCAAGTCAAATACAACCATTGTCATTTATATTTGATATGTAGTCTGCAACAATGAAGGTGAAGCAAAACTGCTTTGAAACATTGATTACACTTTATGGTATGGGTTCAAAATGAGTAACTACGATTATACCAAAAAAATTATTATTTTAAGTTACGATTGGTCTTCTCAATCTTATGTGTTTAAACTTCAAACATGTCAAATGCAACTATTATCATGTTAATTTGATATGTAGTTTGCAACAATGAAGGTAAAACAAAACTGCTTTGAATCCTCTGATTATATTTTGTGGTGCGAATTACGCTAGACAAAGTACATGTTTGACAATAAAGTCAATAGAAAGTTAGCACCTTAAAGGCCTTCAACAGACTATCATTTTCTTCATTAATTGAAGTGTCATCTTCATCGATTTGTTCACGGTCGAGTAATCTATCACAATCCAAGTAAAATTCAGATAGATGAAAAGCTACTTTCTCATGATGAAATCAAAGGAAGAAATAATACCTTTCAATTGCAGCCTCATCATAGTGAATTTGACGTGTTTTACTAGCTTCATCATCAACTTCAACAAATAACTCCTTTCAGCCCTATCTTGTGATGTCATCCAATTCTTCCTAAGAAAATGAGCTATTTACATAAGGCATCTACATTGGAAAGTTTGTGTGTTGTCTCATTCAATTATTAGTGTAAACAAAGATAATGAAAAGAATCAAAATAGGTCTAGGTATCCTATGCAGACAGATCCAAACCAAAATCACCAAAATTATACTTTGATGAGAAACATTCAATATTAAGGTGTCTCTGAATTTCTGCAAAGAAGCGTGTTCTTGTTATGGTCAATAAATATATTATATTTTTCTTTGAGAAAATAACTCATTGCAACTGGTGCAAATATTACTAAGTTATCTGCTAAAATTTGAACTATAAGATAAAAATAAATTATCAAAATACAATATACTTTTGAAAATCCGACAGTATCAAAAAATTTTTGCTTCTTGTTATTGCTAAGAATACCAACTATTATTGTGCATGTAAGTAATTATTGGCTCTTAATGAAACAATATAATGATAGCAATTAAGTACCGATTAATGTATATGTATATACAAGAGTATAGAAGTATATAATCTTCGCTATCTATAATTACACCAGCAAAAAAAGAAGAAGACAAATTACTTCGTAGCAACTTTTTGTTCAAGTGGTGCATGTTGATTGTCGCGATAATATCTGTTCAGAAATCATTTTCCCAACTTCTTTGATGCAACACATACCTAACCATAAACACATGACTAACGAATATGGTCAACAATCAATCAATGCAACTCGATGGCCGTATAACTCAAGTTCTTCTTTAATACTCAAATTTAATCAAGGTTATCATTTCTCAAAACTGAACTCAAAGGCCAATGATGATAAACGAAGAAGAATGTGTGTAGAACTTCTATGAATGACCTTACATGATAAAATTGATTTTAATTTCAGTAGATTTGTGGGGAAAAAATTGGACTGCCTTACTTTCAAAAATAATTTGTCGCTACAAGATAAATCATGTAGCTAAAATATTAGGATAATTATATAGTTTGGGCATCACACAGATCAAAATTCCAATAGAACTAGACTTCACATTCATATTAAGCATCATTAAGTACATTAGACAGCCAACAACAAGAAAAAGAGGCGAATGTTGCTCTAATACCTTAGATAAGACTTTCGATTTACCCATAAATTTTACAACTTGACGAGCATAGGATTCATGCCCTTGAAGAAGTTGCAAATCTTCATGCAAGGTCACTTAAATAAGAAAGATTACCAATTCATGTCCCCAAACGATCCTTTAAAAGCCCTCCTTTGACCATAAACTCATCGACCGACTTTGAGACAACATGCAACCCGGTCTCCTTGCCTCGTATAGAAACCTAAGCTCCTGATGATTGACCGCCTTTCACGTCATCACCTCTGTGTCCATTCTTTTTAAGCACCCCTTAATTGCAATTCCTATTTGAACTCGCGTTCATATGATTCGTTTTGTCTACTACTATCGCACACATCCTCTCTTTGCAAGATGGAATCACCCATAATTGATTTTGATTTACGGAAAGGAAAATAATCAGGTACCTAAATGGATTGAATAAAAAAAAATTAGAGAAAGGAAAAGAATTTGATAATCGATTAGTGGTGGTGCGCAAACCTATTATGATTCAACTTTGGATCGATTACGATTTTACTGAATAACAATCTGGTTTATTTGGTGGCGGTGGTGATTTCTTTGGACCGTAGATGATTTTGAGATTTAAGAGGATGATTTGGAGTTCAATCCTTTCCATTTATCCTTTTATTGTCTTCACGCTGATAATAAATGATAAATAAATGGCATAAGCGGGAACAAAAAATCAAAACCCGCCCAAAACTAGAACTTTGATGTTATGGTAAGGTCGATGAATTAGTTACATTCAGCGTTCAAATGCAACTGTATTATGTAACTAAATTAACAATTTCTTGTAGTGTAAAAATTATATATGTGTTGAAATAGAAGTGAAATTACTTATATATATATACACACACACGCCCCTCGTCCATAAACCATGGACAATATTTATTGGTTGTGATTGATGTGAAAATTGGTTGATAGCGAATGGTTGATTAGAATTGTTTGTGGTTGAAATTGATTGATTGTGGTTGAAAAATACCCATTTGTGGTTGAGAATTATTTGGTTGAAACCACATAGGATTAGTTTGTGGGGAAAAAAGAAAAAAATATACATGCTGCCTGCGTGCGAACTAGATGCATGAAATCCCCACTGTCAAAAGCTGCGAGGCTTTAATGTAGAGCGAGGAGCCGTACTAGGGATGGCCCCGGTTTTAAATACCCTGTCATTATGCTGTCGAAATTTTGAATAATATTCATGTGTTAGAATTAAATTCATGTGTTGAAACTATATTCATGTGTTGAATAGAAATTCATTCATTGAATAGAAATTCATGTGTTGAATGGTATTCGTGTTTTAAATAAATTGTTTTAAATATAAAAATCACCCTTTTATTGTATATATATGAACTATATGAAATAGTTGTGTTTTGAAATAAATTGTTTTATAATAAAAATCATATTTTTATCATCTATATGAACTATATAAAATAGTCGTGTTTTGAAATAAATTGTTTTATAATAAAAATCATATTTTTATCATCTATATGAACTATATAAAATAGTCGTGTTTTGAAATAAATTGTTTTATAATAAAATCATATTTTTATCATCTATATGAACTATATAAAATAGTCGTGTTTTGAAATAAATTGTTTTATAATAAAAAATCATATTTTTATCATCTATATGAACTATAAAAAATAGTCGTGTTTTGAAATAAATTGTTTTACATTAAAAATCACATTTTTATTATATACATGAATTGTTAAAAATAGTGAAGTGTTGAAATAAATGTCGTTGGATAAAAATATCATTTTTATCAAAGGTATGAAAAGGATATGGTTTTGAAATCGAAGAATAAATTATATATATATATATATATATATATATATATATATATAATTAAAATAAATCGAATAACGAAGCTGTAGTTCGGGTTTTGAAACCGTGATTTCAAACGATTAGTGCGGGAGATCCGACCATCGGATTTTCCCGAAACCGGAATTGTAACACCCCACCTCCACCAGTGCCACTCTTGCAAGCGCACTAGCATTGGAGGGGCGTTAAACGAGGTAAACATGCATGCAGATATCACAAGACAGAACATATAAGTAAAACAGAGTAAATAAAGCAGCGGATAAAACTACTATTTCAAAGCCATAGTCAAGTTACATCAAAGTACTGAGTCATTATTTTCCAACTACTACAAGTCTAGAAAACATAAACTGAAAACTGGAAATAACATAAAGTAACTATACCCAAAGTAGAATAAAGCCATAGCATGCTCAAGTCCAAACCGTACATGAGCTATCCAGAAAAGCAGCTAAAGGTCCAAGCTAAGTACCAGCGTTCCCACCCTGTAAACCTTGGGGGGGGGGGGGACGGAAGAAAAGAGGCGAAAGAAAACGGGTCAGTCAAAAGACTGGTAAGTCCTATCTACTATTAGTATAAAAAATAATAAAGTTACTGGACATGTAAAGCAGAGATGAAACATAGGATGACAACTGGCATGGTGAAAAGTTAACAAGATAGATCAAGTGAGGCATCGCATATACATGGTTAAGTTGCACCAGGTGTGTACTAGTATTCCTATCCGTGTCAAGTATAAACAAGAAATGATCCCTTGGCCCAAAGCTGGTCCAATATCATGAGGTGACCTAAATCAAGGTCCAACTACTCGGTCTAGTCGATCGGCTCCCTATAAACCTAACTCGTCGTGTATCGGTGTCATACGGCTTAATCGTGGAATGTAGTTAACTGTGCAAGGTCCACCCCAGGGTGTATCCAGCCCTAAGGTGTAAACCACAGACACAATTCAAGCACGCACAGTCTAAACCTACTGGTGCCCATGTTCAACTCCGGACTTAATGTGCACGACCATTGTCCGCCTGAACAACCGGTGCACCCTTCAGCCGTCTCTTTTGGTCTCTTACAATCAGTCCAGTAATCGCGCCCCACCCTAGCCTAGTCCAGGGTATCCAGATACTCCCAAGTGGGTTACGGCTGAAAAGGACCTCGTAACTAGGATTTCAAGCGGTTTAAGTGTGGTTAACCCTATCCTAACCATGTATTGAGTCGGTCAAGTGTATCTAAGCAGTTCATGACTTAACCCTATCAATACATCGTGTTTAATTGGTTAAGTATTCAAGTAGTTCATGACTTAACCCTACCAACCCATCGTGTTTAATTGGTTAAGTATTCAAGCGGTCCATGACTTAACCCTATCATGTGGCATTAATTAACTTAATGCACCCCAACCTCTCACATTAGACATTGTTGTGGTTACTAGTTAAGCCGGGCGGGTCCGGGTAGCTTTACACCACAACCTAATCTAACCTCGGGTTTTAAGTGCGATGTGACCAACTAATCACATTGGGTCCTATTGTTTGTAGCCACTAGTTAAGCCGGTCGGTTCCGGGTAGATTTATGCTACAAACTCAACCCAACCTCGAGTTGGCCACTTCCATGTTTTCTTCATGTCATGTCCACGTTCATGTTTTCAAGCATAAACACATGTCAAAATTTCATGTCATATTTTCAAGTCATGTTTTCATGTTATTTAAGTTTGCCCAACTACCCATAACGTATTCCCATCGCACGTAAACTCGCATCAACGCAAATAGATCAAAGAGGGAACATGACAAGGTGGGCATAAGACGGCAAAGTCTATCACAAGTTAAACATGGTGATACTTGAGGCCAAAAGGGGTTCAACATACTAGCATATGGCCTCAACATGTATGATAGCATAAAAGGTGACTTGGCCTCAAACATATCAAATAGCATAAGGGTGATTTGTCCACAAGCATGCATAATAGCATAAGGGTGATTTGGCCACAAGCATGCATAATAGCATAAGGGTGATTTGGCCATAAACATGCATAATCGCATAAGGGTGATTTGGCCACAAGCATGCATAATAGCATAAGGGTGATTTGGCCACAAGCATGCATAATAGCATAAGGGTGATTTGGCCACAAGCATGCATAATAGCATAAGCGTGATTTGGCCACAAGCATGCATAATAGCATAAGGGTGATTTGGCCACAAGCATGCATAATAGCATAAGGGTGATTTGGCCACAAGCATATTAAGGAACATGAGGGGTTAAGGTTTGGCCACAAGTTAAACATGGTGGCATATGAGGCAAATGTGTTCATAAACTTGCATATTACATTATAAGCCTCAAAACATGCATGATAACAACTTTAGCAAAATAGGTGAAACATGGTCATAAATGACATAGGATGATGGCTAGTGATTCACATATAACATCATATGCAAGATAACATAAGGGTTATGGGAGTTTCTATGTTGCTTTATGCAACATTTCAAATCAAAGCTCATAGCTTTCTATGCACAAAGTCAAAGTGATAGCTTTACAAACATGCATAGAATAAATCTATGATAGAATCAAAGCACATATCATACTTAGGCCCAAACTCAAACTTGCAACATGTCATATTTAACTTCATAGTTAGAATCTAAGAGTAGTATAGGGCTTACAATGCTATGAAGACTTATAAAATAAAATAAGATTGAGACGAAGCCACTAGCAACTCTAAAAACCCCAAATGAATACAAGCTCCAAGTTGTCTTGAGAAACAAGAAGCTCCTTTAATTTGTATGAAGAAAGATCCTTGTTTTGATGAAGAAAGGTGGTTCTTTTACTAGCTTAGGACACTCAAACTTTCATGAAGAGGATGGAGGCCATGATATGAAGATGGAGGCCATGATCAAGAAGCATTTTGGCATAGTTTAGTTGTAGGAATGATTAATGAGGGTTTAGGCTAGGTCTTAGGGTCTTTTTATAGAAGATTAGGTTAGTTTAGGCCATAGGATTAACCCTAATTCAGATATGAGCCATCAGTTCACGTCACTAGCCTCCAAACATGTCTTGAGAAACAAGTCAGATGCACCCAGGCCAAACTGGCCGACCACCCAAGTCGACAGGGGTGTCGACTGGGCGGTCGACACCACCTGGGGTGTGTCGACTCCCAAGTCGACTCCCCAGTCGACTTGGGGGGTGGCGGGAACTTTTCCCGCCTATCCTGTTCAGCTGAATTTGAATTCTGAATTCAAATTTGAACTTGAAATTTTTCTGAAAACTTTGACGGGCCATAACTTGGTCATACGGACTCCGATTTTCGAAAACTCGGACTCTATTTCGCGTATTTTTCCGAGACGAACGCAATGGCATAGCCCATTTCCCTTGATTCAGATTTTATCATTTAATTCTGCCTTGATTTATGTTATAACATGTTATTTAAAAATACGGGTTATTACATCCTCCCCACCTTAAAGGATTTCGTCCCCGAAATCTCTAAGTTAGGAAGAACGTATCCTACCATCCATCATCCATCTACTCAAAACATCATCCACGAGCAGTCATTGTCCTTAAAAGATTCTAAATGCTGTATGATCATATGCGAAAGGTGTGTGTATATGTACTTATCAAATGCGAAAATCAGGCGGTTACTGATTCAGTAAACCTCCTTAATGCAAAGTATGTTGGTGAAATGAGTGCATATGTATGCAAATTCCTAACATAATTTATGATATCTACATGAGTGCACATATCATTCATCCATATGCAACATCCACGTGATAGCATAACAAGTTTCAACCATGAATAAGCATAAACACTCATGCATATGCAATATGAAAGTGTGTGAGCCGATCTTAGTGCCTAATGTGTATCATGCATCCACGAGTATCCACCTGCAAACACTTGCAACCACTTGCAAACATCAAGCATAACATGTTTCAAATACATGTTTCATCCAAAGGGTTTCTACCTAAGGTTCTCATGACAAGGTTAACGGGATAACAAGATAAACATGGATATCAAAAGAAAGATATGCTAACTAGGAAAAGAGATTGAGAATGTACCCTCAAAATGGAATGGATAAAGCCCATGCATCTTCTCCTCGGTTTCCCAAGTTGCTTCTTCATCGGCTTCACTCCACTGAACCTTTACTAACTTGACTTCTTGATTCCTCAGCTTTTTGATCTCCGTTCCCAAGATGCGAATCGGAGCTCGCTTCAAGGTTGCCTCTTTCCCTACCTCCATGTCTTCAAGAATACTTGGTTCAACCACCTCAGCGGACTCATGTAGGCACTTTCGGAGATGCGAGGCATGAAAGACATTATGCCCTCCGGCCAGCTTCTCGGGCAATTCCACCTTATAGGCCATCTTCCCAATTCTCTCTATGATAGGGAAGCGTCCTACGAACCTTGGTGCTATCTTTCCAACTGCTCCAAAACGAACCACGTTTCGCAAAGGAGAAACCTTCACGAAAACCATATCTCTAACTTTGAATTCCAAATCTGTCCTTCGCTTGTCAGTATAGGATTTCTGTCTGTCTTGGCCGTCTTCATCCGCCTTCGAATCAACTCAACCTTCTCGGATGTGTCCCTTATCATGTCGGGCCCAAGTATAAGCTTATCCATCGTTTCCCACCAACATGTTGGTGACTTGCACGGCCTCCCCTATAAAGCTTCGAATGGTGCCATCCCTATGCTTGCTTGATAGCTGTTATTATAAGCAAACTCTACGAGAGGAAGATGATCTTCCCAAGTACCACCAAAGTCAAAAATGCATAGCCTCAATAGATCTTCTAGTACCCTATTCACCCTTTCGGTCTGACCATCTGTCTGTGGGTGATAGGCCGTACTTAGATTCAATCGCGTACCCATCGCCTCTTGCAAACTATTCCAGAACTGGCTAGTGAAGATTGGGTCACGATCGCTAACTATGCAGGAACTCCATGCAATCACACTATCTCTCGAAGATAAACAGATGCTAGCCATGATGCGGTCCTCTTGCTCTTAACCGGAATAAAATGAGCACTTTCCGTAAGTCTATCAACTATGACCCAAATCCCATAAAGCCCAAATAGTTTGGTCAACTTAATGGACATCCTCACCCCAACTATATATCACAAACAGGCGAGTCATACTCCTTATGGGGTTTGCAACAGAACTAAGATTGAGAATAGGACCGAGGGCATATACTTAAAAGATAGCATGCGAGTAAGCTCTACAGAATATTAGGGATCAAGGATATACTCTTAGAAAGAGATATAATGCGCGTATCTGGTCTTCAATCTTCTAGGTCGCATTTTCTTGAGCTTAATCCTATCGTGCCTTGATCATCTTTTAACTTCACAATTCCGTAGCTTCTTAATTCTTATTTCCAAAACATGAGTTAGAACTTATTTCACCGTTGCCTCTCATTCCACTTCCACTTATTCTTTCCCTAGAATGTGTGCTCATGGTTTCATGCAAGCTTTCCAAAATTCGTTAGTGAATCCTGGATCTCGTTTACATACCATACGGTATTCCACGCAAAAAAACTATCTCTTGAAAACAAATGTCAACCCATGTTGCCAAATGTAATTACTAGGGTGATTTTTATAACCCATGCTTAAGTGAAATGGACTATCCGCCTTAGTGGCGAACACTACTCGATTGGATTACAAATTTCCAATAAAGGTGCCAAGGGATCCTAGATAACTAATCATGACGGAACCCTAAAGGTCACACGAGATTTCGAGGGTATTACCGAGGCGAGTCATGAGCCTCGCAACCCTATGTTCCAAAATCAAGAATGGCTCCATAATTGGACAACCAATCCATGCCCAAAATCAACCTGTATCCCATAAAACCGAGAACATAAGCATTACACATGAATTCTACGCTCAAGATAGAGATTTTCAAATCCATACAAATCGCAGATAGATGGGGGAACCCCCAATCGGATTTGAAATACTAACGGGACCTCAACTAGACTAGTACTTAGGTGCAAACTTTCAACAAGATCAGAAATAAAACCATGCGATGCGCCAGAATCAAATAAGGTACGAACAGGGAAATCAGAAATGTAAACATGACTTTCTATAGAAACACTACCTCGATCAAAAGCTGGAAGAGCGAGGAGAGCCTGCAACTGCCCTCCAGAGGGTCCTGCTCGCTGAGCTTGCCTTTGCCCTTGTCCTCGCTTTTTCGGGCAATCCTTGCTATAGTGTCCAGACTCTCCAAAATGAAAGCATTTGTCCAACTTCCTCTTCTTCTTCCTACAGTCTTTGACTATGTGCCCAGTGATCCTACAGAAGTGGCACTTTCTTGTGTCCTTTGCCTTGTTGTCGTTGGCCTTGTTTCCCTTCTTGTTGTTCTTGACTCCTTTCTCGGAATCTTCCTTCTTGCCTTGAGACTCATTTGCCTTGACCTCCTTCTTGCCACTCTTATCTTCCTCTTGAAGCAGGGCTATATTCACCAAACTCTCGAAAGTCTCCCCCATGGGTATATGAGACATGGCCAAACCGCGCAATGGCTCATTCAATCCTAGAGCAAAGCATAGGGCCTTCTTCTGAGCTGTGTTAACCAAGTCTAGCCCGAACCGAGCAAGTTGATTAAACGTATCCACGTATTCCCCAACTGTCATGTCCCCTTGCTTTAGAGATAGGAACCTCTCCATCTGAAGGTTCTCTTCTGTCGATGATAGAAACCTCAGTCCAAACCTTCTCCTAAAGTCATCCCAAGTCTGAATTGGCCTAGTAGTGGTGGTGACTACCCACCAATATGCAGCTTCCCCTTTCAACAGCCATACCGCTAACAGAACTTTCCTACGGTCTTCTATATCAAAGATAGCAAAGAGTTCTTCAGTTTCCTTCAACCAGTTTCTTGCCTCAACAAAAGTCTCCGTCCCAACAAAATTCTTGCCACCCATCGCCTTAAAGTCCTTGCAAATCTTCGCGAAATCCGCTTGTGGATGCTGAGGAGGAGGAGGAGGAACCTCAGCTACGGGAGGGGGAGGAATGTTAGCCACGGGGGAAGGAGGAGGAATGTCCGCGGGGCCGGCTTCATTCGCCCTTGCCTCCATGTACCTTCTAAACCAAATAGGTACTGGTACGCCCTCCAGAATGGCAAAATTATCGGCCATACTGAAACGAAGAAAAAAGATAGATTGAGAACGAGGAAACAAAGGATAGTGCAAATGGCTTTTGGGGAATAGCCTTTTAAAATAAACTTTACTTTTCTTGGAAAATACTTAATTGGTTTTGAAAATAGTTTTTCAAAAGGTAAGTTTTAAAAAAACCTTTTGCTCAAATCTTGTAAACCTTATGCTCTGATACCAAATGTAACACCCCACCTCCGCCAGTGCCACTCTTGCAAGCGCACTAGCATTGGAGGGGCGTTAAACAAGGTAAACATGCATGCAGATATCACAAGACAGAAAATATAAGTAAAACAGAGTAAATAAAGCAGCGGATAAAACTACTATTTCAAAGCCATAGTCAAGTTACATCAAAGTACTGAGTCATTATTTTCCAACTACTACAAGTCTAGAAAACATAAACTGAAAACTGGAAATAACATAAAGTAACTATCCCCAAAGTAGAATAAAGCCATAGCACGCTCAAGTCCAAACCGTACATGAGCTATCCAGAAAAGCAGCTAAAGGTCCAAGCTAAGTACCAGCGTTCCCACCATGTAAACCTGGGGGGGAGGGGGGGGGGAAACGGAAGAAAAGAGGCGAAAGAAAACGGGTCAGTCAAAAGACTGGTAAGTCCTATCTACTATTAGTATAAAAACTAATAAAGTTACTGGACATGTAAAGCAGAGATGAAACATAGGATGACAACTGGCATGGTGAAAAGTTAACAAGATAGATCAAGTGTGGCATCGCATATACAAGGTTAAGTTGCACCAGGTGTGTACTAGTATTCCTATCCGTGTCAAGTAAACAAGAAATGATCCCTTGGCCCAAAGATGGTCCAATATCATGAGGTGACCTAAATCAAGGTCCAACTACTCGGTCTAGTCGATCGGCTCCCTATAAGCCTAACTCGTCGTGTATCGGTGTCATACGGCTTAATCGTGGAATGTAGGTAACTGTGCAAGGTCCACCCCAGGGTGTATCCATCCCTAAGGTGTAAACCACAGACACAATTCAAGCACACACAGTCTAAACCTACTGGTGCCCATGTTCAACTCCGGACTTAATGTGCACGACCATGGTCCGCCTGAACAACCGGTGCACCCTTCAGCCGTCTCTTTTGGTCTCTTACAATCAGTCCAGTAATCGTGCCCCACCCTAGCCTAGTCCAGGGTATCCAGATACTCCCAAGTGGGTTACGGCTGAAAAGGACCTCGTAACTAGGATTTCAAGCGGGATAAGTGTGGTTAACCCTATCCTAACCATGTATTGAGTCGGTCAAGTGTATCCAAGCAGTTCATGACTTAACCCTATCAATACATCGTGTTTAATTGGTTAAGTATTCAAGTAGTTCATGACTTAACCCTACCAACCCATCGTGTTTAATTGGTTAAGTATTCAAGCGGTCCATGACTTAATCCTATCATGTGGCATTAATTAACTTAATGCACCCCAACCTCTCACATTAGACTTTGTTGTGGTTACTAGTTAAGCCGGGCGGGTCCGGGTAGCTTTACACCACAACCTAATCTAACCTCGGGTTTTAAGTGCGATGTGACCAACTACTCACATTGGGTCTTATTGTTTGTAGCCACTAGTTAAGCCGGTCGGTTCCGGGTAGAGTTATGCTACAAACTCAACCCAACCTCGAGTTGGCCACTTCCATGTTTTCTACATGTCATGTGCACGTTCATGTTTTCAAGCATAAACACATGTCAAACTTTCATGTCATATTTTCAAGTCATGTTTTCATGTTATTTAAGTTTGCCCAACTACCCATAACGTATTCCCATCGTACGTAAACTCGCATCAACGCAAATAGATCAAAGAGGGAACATGACAAGGTGGTCATAAGATGGCAAAGTCTATCACAAGTTAAACATGGTGATACTTGAGGCCAAAAGGGGTTCAACATACTAGCATATGGCCTCAACATGTATGATAGCATAAAAGGTGACTTGGCCTCAAACATATCAAATAGCATAAGGGTGATTTGGCCGCAAGCATGCATAATAGCATAAGGGTGATTTGGCCACAAGCATGCATAATAGCATAAGGGTGATTTGGCCACAAGCATGCATAATAGCATAAGGGTGATTTGGCCACAAGCATGCATAATAGCATAAGGGTGATTTGGCTACATGCATGCATAATAGCATAAGGGTGATTTGGCCACAAGCATATTAAGGAACATGAGGGGTTAAGGTTTGGCCACAAGTTAAACATGGTGGCAAATGTGTTCATAAACTTGCATATTACATTATAAGCCTCAAAACATGCATGATAACAACTTTAGCAAAATAGGTGAAACATGGTCATAAATGACATAGGATGATGGCTAGTGATTCGCATATAACATCATATGCAAGATAACATAAGGGTTATGGGAGTTTCTATGTTGCTTTATGCAACATTTCAAATCAAAGCTCATAGCTTTCTATGCACAAAGTCAAGGTGATAGCTTTACAAACATGCATAGAATAAATCTATGATAGAATCAAAGCACATATCATTCTTAGGCCCAAACTCAAACATGCAACATGTCATATTTAACTTCATAGTTAGAATCTAAGAGTAGTATAGGGCTTACAATGCTATGAAGACTTATAAAATAAAATAAGATTGAGACGAAGCCACTAGCAACTCTAAAAACCCCAAATGAATACAAGCTCCAAGTTGTCTTGAGAAACAAGAAGCTCCTTTAATTTGTATGAAGAAAGATCCTTGTTTTGATGAAGAAAGGTGGTTCTTTTACTAGCTTAGGACACTCAAACTTTCATGAAGAGGATGGAGGCCATGATATGAAGATGGAGGCCATGATCAAGAAGCATTTTGGCATAGTTTAGTTGTAGGAATGATTAATGAGGGTTTAGGCTAGGTCTTAGGGTCTTTTTATAGAAGATTAGGTTAGTTTAGGCCATATGATTAACCCTAATTCAGATATGAGCCATCAATTCACGTCACTTGCCTCCAAACATGTCTTGAGAAACAAGTCAGATGCACCCAGGCCAAACTGGCCGACCACCCAAGTCGACAGGGGTGTCGACTGGGCGGTCGACACCACCTGGGGTGTGTCGACTCCCAAGTCGACTCGCCAGTCGACTTGGGGGGTGGCGGGAACTTTTCCCGCCTATCCTGTTCAGTTGAATTTGAATTCTGAATTCAAATTTGAACTTGAAATTTTTCTGAAAACTTTGACGGGCCATAACTTCGTCATACGGACTCTGATTTTCGAAAACTCGGACTCTATTTCACGTATTTTTCCGAGACGAACGCAATGGCACAGCCCGTTTCCCTTGATTCAGATTTTATCATTTAATTCTGCCTTGATTTATGTTATAACATGTTATTTAAAAATACGGGTTATTACAGAAACCGTCGGGTTCGCTTTGGAAATATCTTTCCAACGACACAAACTTTGTAAAGATCCAACGGTCGGATTGTCTGGAATGTTTAATTAAAATCTGAAGAAAAATAGCGCTAGAATCCAATTTATATTTTTATATATATATACATAAATATAATTAAAATAAATCGAATAACGATGCTGCAGTTCGTATTTTGAAACCGAAACTTCAAACGATTGTACGGGGAGATCCGACCATCGGATTTTCCCAAAACTGGAACCGTTGGATTCGTTTTGAAAAGATCTTTCTAATGATATAAAATTTATGAAGATCCGACGGTTAGATTTTCAGATATGTGTAAATCAAATCTGAAGAAAAACAGCGTCACGGCCGCGTTATGGCCCGAAGCGTCGTTTGAATAAGTTGGCTATTTTTAAATAAATAAAAATAGCGATAAATCGTTACAAAATATTATAAACTTTATGGAATGTTAAATTTAGAAACTATCTGAAGGTTAGCTAAATCAAATGGTTTCCTGGGTTTTGATCGGATGTTGGTTTCGGCCCTCGGGGGTAATATTTGGGAAATCGTTCTCTTACTAATTTACGGTTAGTGACTAATGAATTGGAATAAGGCGTATGTTGTGTTTGTGTAGCACTTGTTTATCATATATGCGAGTTGCTTAGAAAGACCGGGTTTATCCCATTCTGAATAACTGAATCGACGATAAGAAATCGATGATGAAGACGGTGGTTGAAGACCGGAGATCTTCACCTCGGTTGGATGATAACTGATGTCCTGATTGGGAGGCATCCTGAAATATGGATAATGAGTGGTGATCGTCCAGACGTACGTGGAGATCGATGGGTATGCGAGGTATATAGTGCCTCCGGTTTCGTTCAGACCCAAAACGGACTTGCAAATGGACTGTGTGTCTGACATTAGAATTCATTCTGTGTGATTGATAGCCATCAGTTGCATTGTATGAATTGCCTGTGTGGCATGCTAGGATGCAGTGATCAAGGCTTCTGTTGAAAAGCAAAGTCTTGTTGTTGATGATCAAATCCCGGCTTGTGCGGCATAACTTTGTGTATAACGTTAATTCGCGAGCCTCACACCCCGGTATGAACCAGAAACGGGAGAGGACATCAGGGAGGGCATGCGTTTCCTTCTAGCTAGAGGTGGTGTCAGTGCTTAAACTAGCTGACATTTATATTATTTTCACCTATGTGGTTGTTGCTGTTGCGAGGCGCCTCGGTTATATCAGTCAACCCGGGACCGATGGAGTCATTCATTGGCTCATTTACGCCCCAAAGGGCGGGGAAACGCAGTGTTCAGACATTTTAATCCACATCGGTGGACCGGCCCTGACGATCCAAAGGCTTAACTGAGTACTTGCCTGAGGGGCGGGCTAGAGCATCTCGAAGTTGGTAAGGACTATCTTTTGCCTTGGTTCATGACGGAAATCCAATTTCCAAATACGTGACTGTGCGGTTTTGATTGTATACCTATATATGGCGACATCATATATGGTACCCATGCCGTCTATGATTGATACTTATGATTTGAAATTGTTTTTAAAACATATAGACACTAGTAATAATATCAAATTCTTTTGTTTTATTCGTATCAAGCATATTTTGGCCATTATAAGGTAAAACTCTATCCTCCGGTTTGCGTTGCATTGTGTGATGGGAACTGAGTCTTATAATGGCTTCATTTTTATAAAAAGCATTGCGATGTTTAAAAGATGTACTTGTTTTAAAGCACTGGCAATCCAATGGAGTAAACCCTTTCCACGAAAGTGGCGTGGTCCCGTGATTAACCATCTTATAGAATGTGTTAAGTAGATTTCTCATACCAGTCTCATGACTGACTCGTAGTTTGTTTCACTTGCAAACTCGGGTGCCCCTTTTTCTACACGGGCAGCGTTGTGTTCAGGTTTCTAGCAAGCTCTTTCTGGATAGCTGGAGCTGAAGACAGATTCTATCATTTATCTCTTTTTATGCTGTTCAGATCCTATTGTACATATTATGTTTATTTTCCGCTGTAGACATTTATGTATAGCTGAACTATATTTGTACTAAGTATGATCCTGTATACTGTGTAACTCTGATGATTATATTTATCCAGTATATTCTGTTGTACATTATCTGGTGTATTTATTTGTACATTATCTGATTATATTTATCCCGTATTTAAACATGAATTCATTAAAATATACAATTTTAATGCTAAGAAAAAGAGTAGTTTAAAAAGTTACATTTTTATTTACATTTTAGATGTAAATAAAAACATAGATTAAAAAGTTACATTTTTATTTACATTTTAGATGTAAATAAAAACATAGATTAAAAAGTTGCATTTTTATTTACATTTTAGATGTAAATAAAAGAATAGATTAAAAAGTTATAATTTTATTTACATTTTAGATGTAAATATTTACATTTTAGATGTAAATAAAAGAATAGATTAAAAAGTTACATTTTTATTTACATTTTAGATGTAAATAAAAACATAGATTAAAATTTTACATTTTAGATGTAAATAAAACAATAGATTAAAAAGTTACATTTTTATTTAAATTTTAGATGTAAATAAAAGAATAGATTAAAAAGTTACATTTTTATTTACATTTTAGATGTAAATAAAAACATAGATTAAAAAGTTACATTTTTATTTGCATTTTAGATGTAATTAAAAACATATGAAAACATAAATTAAAAAGTTGCATTTTTATTTACATTTTAGATGTAAATAAAAGAATAGATTAAAAAGTTATATTTTTATTTACATTTTAGATGTAAATAAAAGAATAGATTAAAAAGTTACATTTTTATTTACATTTTAGATGTAAATAAAAACATAGATTAAAAATTTACATTTTTATTTACATTTTAGATGTAAATAAAACAATAGATTAAAAAGTTGCATTTTTATTTAAATTTTAGATGTAAATAAAAGAATAGATTAAAAAGTTACATTTTTATTTACATTTTAGATGTAAATAAAAGAATAGATTAAAGAGTTACATTTTTATTTACAAATTAGATGTAAATTAAAGATAGAATTTAAAAGTTACATTTTTATTTACATTTTAGTTGTATTAAAAATGATGGAATTAAATGTTGCATTTTTATTTACATATTAGATGTAAATAAAAGATAGAATTTAAAAGTTACATTTTTATTTACATTTTAGTTGGAATAAAAATGATAGAATTAAAAGTTGCATTTTTATTGTCAAATTAGATACAATAAAAAGCATAGAATTAAAAAAAACATTTTGATTGACATTTAAGATGTAATAAAAGAATGGAATTAAATGTTATATTTTTATTGTCAAATTAGAGACAATAAAAAGCATAGAATTAAAAATGACATTTTGATTGACATTTTAGCTGTATTAAAAGAATAGTTTTAAAAGTAGCATTTGTATTGGCATTTTAGAAACAATAAAAAGAATAGAAAGAAATGTTACATTTTTATTGTCGTTTTAGAGACAATAAAAAGAATAGGATAAAAAGTTACATTTTCATTGCCATGTTATATGTAATAAAAAGAATAGAAATAAAAGTAATATTTTTAATGTCATTTTAGTTGAAATAAAAAGCATAGAGTTAAATGTTACATTTTTATTGACCTTTTATATGCAATAAAAAGAATAGATTTAAATGTCACATTTTTATTGTCATTTTAGATGAAATAAAAATAGTAGAATTAAAAATCATGTTTTTATTTTCGTTTGGTTTCAATAAAAAGAGCGAACATTAAAAAAATATACAATTTCAATGTAATTAATTTCCATTGAAAAGAATTAGACGTTAAAACATGATTTGTTTCAAATTGTCACTTTTACCATGTTAGTTAGGATTTGGAAAATCATATGTAAAATTTCTAACATGAATATGGGCTATACTTGGCTTGCATGTGATTGATTGGAAATAGTTGAAATCGCCAAACGATATATATATATCAATTAAAATTAAGTGAATCGCACGCGGTAGTTCTCGTTTCGGTAATCATAACTTCAAACGATTATACCGTAAGATCCATCCATCGGATTTTACAAAAACTGGAACCGTTAAGACCGCTTTGGGAAGATCTTTCCAACGAAATAAATTTCGTTAAAATCCAATGATTAGATTTCGAGATAAGTGTAAATCAAATTTTGATAGAAACAGCGCCAGGGCCGCCCATTGACCCAAAGCATCGTTAAATAAATTTAGCTATTTTTAAATAAATAAAAATAGCGATTAATCGTTATTTAATATCATTAACGATATGAAATGATTTTAAACTATATATATGCGAGGATCATTTGAAAAGACCGAGTGAAATCTCATTTCAAATGGTTATACGATGATCTAAATTGAAGATCTTAAAGATGGCGATTGAAGACCGGCGATCTTCACATCGAAAGGATAACTACTGATGCCCGGCATTGGCTAGCTACCAATAAAGGGTTAAAGTGGTAGTTGTCCGGACGTACTTATTGATTGTCTGGATATGCGAGCATCTCTCTTCCGTATTGGACATACAGGACGAGGAATAAGGTGACTCTGGTTTCGTTCAAATCCAGAACAGACTTGTAAATGGATGTGTGTCCGACATTGAATTTCATTCCATGTAATTAATTGATTTCTATTAATATATATATCTGTGGTGGCATAGAATTTATTCTCTTGCTTAACACCCTTCTTTGAGACGTATGAGCTCAAAGAGTATATATTGGTAGTTATCTATCGCATGGCGTGAATCGTCAATGTGACATGCCAAGATGCAATTGATCGAGGCTTTTGTTGAAAGGCATAGCCTTGTGGATGATGATCAAAGCATAGCCTATTTCAGCATAGCTTTGTGTATTACGTTACCTCGCAAACCTCACACCCCGGTAGAGTCAAAAACCAGACAAGGGGACGTAGGGAGTGCACACGTTTCTTTCTAGCTAGAAGTGGTGTTTGGGTTTTTACAAGACCTGACATTTTTACTTATGTGGTTGATGGAATGAGGCGCCTCAGATTATTTGGTCGCCAATGGCCAAATTATAGGTCCAATAGGATCGGGGAGCATGTGTTCAGGCATAACTAATCCACTAACGTTATTTGTGGACCGGCCGTGCAGTATCCAAGGGTTCACTGCGGGGAATCCTGAGACATTACTAGAATGTCTCAAATAGATTAGGAAATCGTCCCTAGCCTTGACTCATGATGGAAATCCAATCTCCAATACGACATCACGATTTTGATTGTAAACCTATATATGGCGACATAGTAAGATGGGGTACTATGCCGTCTAGGATTGATACATTTACTTTGAAGTATTTTTGAAACATATTAGACATTAATAATAATATTAAAATATTATTTTCTACGTATTAAGCATTTTTTATCATTATAAGGTAAAACTCTATCCTCCGGTTTGCGTTGCATTGTGTGAGGGGACTTGAGTCTTATAATGATTTCATTTTCTATAAAGCATTGCGTTGTTTTGATTTAAAATTTATAAAACTTATGCATTGGAAATCCAATGGAGTAAACCCGTTCCGCATTAGCGGCATGGTCCAGTGATTTTCCATATTGTTAGTTAAGTAAGTTTTCTCATGCCAGTCCCATGACTGACTCGTAGTTTGTTTCACTTTGCAAACTCGGGTGCCCTCTTTCCGCACGGGTAGCCAAATGACAGGTTTTAGGTATGGATATTTTTTGGGCTGGAGCTTGCTGATGAAGAGGATGAAGAATCTTTTATTTTTATCTTTTTATTTACTTCTTGAGACATTGAGACATTATTGAGCATTGATGTATTTTAGTGGAGATTGAGACTTTATTTCTTTCCTTGTTTTAGACATCTATTTTGCTAAGTGTATCATGTACTGCCCACTCTGATGTCTGTGATGTTATGTTGTGATGATATTTTCAATTTCCGCAGCAATGATTTATATGTTTTGCTATTATCTGAGATCTATTATTGTTTTAATTATATTATGCTCCTATGATTATCCTTACTTTCGTACCATGGAAGTTGGGGTCGTCACAAATCATTTGTTTAATTTCCCAATCCCAACCTATTCATCCCATGGAGCAAAACTGGTAATACTCCATAACTAACACCAAGGTCTTATCGGTAAAATTAATTACCATTTCCTGTTCAAATCTAATTAAAGATTTAACTATTGCTAGGAGCAAAACTGGCGATACTCCATTCTCGATCATTTCCCAAATTTGATAATTTGAATTATCACATTCCCTTCTCAATCTAGTCAAAGATTCATTAAAACTCCACATAGTTTTAATCTTCCCAAAATTAATGATTATTTAACTTTGGAAACACAAACATGTCGCATCGACAATCTACACTGTACTACAGATTTCTTCCAATATATAACCTCTAAGCTCATACGTCTCGGAGAAGGGTGTTAAGCAAGAGAATAAATTCTCCACCACCAAACAGATATATATTTAGCAGAGATCAACCATACAGTTCGAAATACAATGACAGACATGTAATCCTGCCTTTAACTGGGTTAAAGAACTAATGTCATTTAAAACACAGTTCACGATAAACCCAAATCACATTCCATTAATTATGGAATCTTCACGGAAAAACAAATCAATATATAATCGATATCAATTTCCGTATCCGACTAATAATATAAATGGAATAACGGCAAAGCCTTTTAAATTCCATATGTATTAACAGTCTTCCTCCACAGAAGTTCACTTCGATAATTCTCAATCGAATTCCATTCAATTCCAATTTAATATATTAAATTGGAAAACATTACTTTGGAAAATTCCCGTTAAATCTTAATAAAAAGAGTTATAAATTCTAAATCACATTTCACTGTAAATCGGGTTAAAGAACGAATGTCGTTAAAAACACAGTTCACAATAAACCCAATTCACATTCCATTTTCAATTCCAATTAAATGTTAGTTAATTGGTAATTCTTCTTCAAATCTTAATTAAAAGATTTATTCTATTCAAACGGGGTTCAAGAACAGTGTTATTTAAGACACCATTCACTACAAACCAAAAAATCCATTTAATATTAAATACAAGGCTCTGAATAGAAAATATATCGTCTTATATTCAATATCCAATTCTGAAACCAACAAATATCGTATTGGATTAATGATATATATATCTTCCAAATTCATTAAAATTGCCAAAATAAATTTTTTAATTTGGTTGTGATTTTCCAGGTTGTTACATTCTCCATCAGTTTAGCTCAATTCTCTCATCCACCGGTCCTATTATTCTATCGTTAATGTGTGAAAATTTAATAATATGACGTTTCTTATATTGTAGAGCAACCTAATATGCCCAATGTTGGTGCAACATGGTTTTTCATCAACTACAATCGTCACAGTTTTCTTAAAATTAGAAAGAGGTAAATTTGAGTTTATTTGAAATGTAATATAATATATTTTTTAAATATAATATACATCAAAAATTAAACTTATAAAATATGTATGCTTGATATTATTGATTTCAACGAAGGAAAAGTTGATGTGAACAACATGATTACTGAAGATTATCAAATACTGAGTATTGGTGAGATAAGGAATTTGAAATCTGAATAATTTGAGGTATACTTCCTAGACTTTAAATTTTTTTATTTTTAATTTGTCGTTCCTATTCAAGTACCTAAAGTTACCATATTTTATAAATTTCAAAAAGAATTTATTTGTCAAGTAACCATTAGGAATGTAAAAGAAGAATAAACTTGGTATTATGATGATTGATTAGCATGTAATGATCAAGAAGTTGAGGAGAAAGATGGGAAGTATGAATGACCTAATTGTAAAAGAAGCGTACCCTGTCCAGACAAGAGGTAATTTTTTGTAATGCTAGAGGAAAATTTACTTACTTTCCTACTAATAGTTAATGTATATATATATATATATATATGTGTGTGTGTGTGTGTGTGTGTGTTTTTGTGTGCAGATTTTGTAACAACCCGAAAATCTGGGCCAGTTTAAAATTTTTATTTTGGCAATTTTAGCGAATTTTGATTATTTAAAATGAATTATTTTAAATAAAAACAACGAGAAATTTATTTTGAATAGATTAGAATGTATATATTTATATTCATCGTCGTTAGAATATAAATATTTATTATAATTATAAAAAGAATTGAAAATAGCGCGGTAGTTCGATAATTCGATTTCAAAATTCAAATGAACATACCGGGTGCAAAATAAACCGGATTTTAGTGAAACCAAAAATAATAGGATCTAATTGTGAATATCTTTCTAATGAACCCGAAAAATTGAAATTTCATGACGGGAATCAAAAGATATGTCCAGTTGAAAATTCTGAATAGTCGCTATGAAATTCAGGCCCTTAAAAATGGAAATCTTGCAAACGACCTCGGATTTCGACGAAACCACTTTTGTTGGAACCGGAATATCAAATTATTGCTAGATTCCAATTTTCATAATTTTCTGAATCAATATATGAGTGTGGCGCAGTTAAACGCGTTTGACAAGTTTCAGTTGAATTTAATCGACTGGAAAATGGCCAATTTTCAAACGATCTCAGAATTCAACGAAATTAGTTTTGTTAGGACCGTATCGTCAATACGAAGCTAGAAATAATTTTTCAGGAATTTTTAGAGTCAGTATGTGGCCCCAGTAAATTGAAATGTACGTTAAAATCAATTTTGAACGTTATATTAATTTATATTGTAATTTTAACGGAAACTGATCGAAACGATCGAATCAGCTTACGATACATATCCCATTGTGTTCGGAATGGGGGTAATTAGCTAGGGACGATAGGCGGTGGGTCTCGTTTCGAGGTCAAAATAAAAAGTTGCTTTTTGAAATTTGAAGATAATAAATATATAAATATTTATATAAAACCCCTTAGCCCCCCTCTCCTTTTTCTTCCTTCGGTCAAAAATTAGGTCAAATAAAAAAAACCCGCTGCCTTCCCGCTCGTCGCCCACCACCGGAGCGCCGCCCACCCCCTCTGACATCCGCCAGAACCCACGTCGACGAGACCCCCCCACTTCCTAATCGAACGCTACCCAGACCCCCCTTTTCCCCTCATGAATCGAGCAGCGTCGCGCAACCCAGGTCCATCGCGACCCCACCTCGCCCCTCTGCCATGACCGCCGAACCCCTCCCCATTCCGCCGCCGTTGGCCATCCCCACTACCTCAGACCCGACAGCGAGCACCCCTCCGTCCTCTTAAATCGCAGCCCTTTCCTCTGCTAAATATCCAATGTAAGTCTTTAATTATTTATAATATTTTTCTTTATTATTTATTGTTTATTATTTTAGATAATCAGTTTATATGTATAGTTAATAAAGATTTGATTTTTCTATGTGAGTAAGGTTAAAAATATAATTTTTATAATATTTGAAAGGATTAGATTTTTGTTATAGATAACGATTTGATTTTAAAACGTGAAAGAAGTGATTATATATATATATAACAGTAGAATTAAAAATGTGATTTTTCTTTGTTTGAAAAGAAATAAAAATATGATTTTTATTTTATGAACATCGTAGTAAAAATTCGATTTTTATATATTGAATAGCAAATAAAAAATTCGATTTTTATATATTGAATAGCAAAGTAAAAATTCGATTTTATATATTGAATAGCGAAGTAAAAATTCGATTTTTATATATTGAATAGCGAAGTAAAAATTCGATTTTTATATATTGAATAGCAAAATAAAAATTCGATTTTTATATATCGAATAGCGAAGTAAAAATGTGATTTTTACATATGTAGAGAATACGGGCAGAGAAAGTGACAAGAGGCAAGAGCGGCAAAGATTTCTACATAAGAAGAGTCGTGGGATTGGATTAGCTATCTGTGAGAACTTCTCACCTTTCAATTTAATTTTTCTAGTTATAAATATATGCTAGGATGCAGACGGTGTTTAGTAGCACCCGACACCCGTCGTCCACAGACCATGGACGGCTTGAATGCTTGATTGTTTAATTTTGATGTGTAGTTGATTGTGTGATGTGATGAGAAATGAAATAAAATATTTTATAAGGGAAAATATTTTATAGTTAAAAATAGATTTTTAATGTGTATATGAAATGAAATAAAAATAAACAAATCGGATGATTTGTTTGTATACACACATTTGACTAATATTGATTGGGATGATAAATTTTACACATCGCCCAACAACACAAATAAAATCTGTGTTTGATTGTTTGAAACCCCACACGGGTATTGGGATGATATTTGAAGTACACTAATCCCTATTGTTTAGTTGTATGTCGATCGATTGATTGACAGACTGTTAAAAGCGTTGAATATTTATATTTGATGCTTATACAGTGTAGAATGCACTTTGGATGATGGTTGATTATTCATCGTTGTTGATATATACATGTGTTGTAGAAAATCCATATAATTAACATTATATGGTAATTGATTGGGCCTCATTCCGGTTTCGAAAAAGAAATATTTGAAATAAAAATATTTGAAATAGAAATATTTGAAATAGAAATATTTGAAGAGGGATATTTGAATAGAAATATTTGAAATAGAAATATTTGAAATAGAATATTTGAAAATAGAAACATATGAAGCCGTGTTGGTTAGATTGACGCCATTTCGACGTGAACGATATTTATATCGATTTTATTCATTCTTCAATGAATATTGAATAGATTTGAAATTCGAACTATATTGAAATGAATTGAAATTTGAATTATATTTGAAGTGAATTGAAATTCGAATTAAACTGAATTGATTTGAAATTCGAAATACACTGAAATGATTTGAAATTCGAATAGAAATGAATTCGAATTGAATTTGAATAGAAAGGAATTCGAATTGAAATTTAATAGAATTGAATATGAATCGAAATTTAATTTAAAACGAATCGAAATTGATTTAAAAAAAATCAATTTGAATTGAAATCGATTTGAAATGAATTTAAAACGAATTTATATTGGAATATTCAATTTTGATTTGAAGTTGAATATGAAGTGGAAATCGTTTTGAAAACGAATTTAAAACGATTTATAAAATACGTTTAAAAAGGAAATGGATGAAGTACATATTATATATATTATATATATAATATAATGGCCTGAATAGAACGCGCCGCG
This sequence comes from Allium sativum, assembly GCA_030737875.1. Lineage (NCBI taxonomy): Eukaryota > Viridiplantae > Streptophyta > Magnoliopsida > Asparagales > Amaryllidaceae > Allium > Allium sativum. Next base: position 617,336,262 of record CM060926.1, read on the forward strand.
CCGCGGCAGTTCGCGAATTTCGACCATTGACTTCGAACGGATATTGCGGGAGATCCGACCGTCGGATTCTCCTAAAACCGGAACCGTTGGGTTCGTATCGAAAAGAGCTTTCTAACGAATATTAGAAATTAGAAATTAGAAATCTAACGGTTGGATTTGGAGTTACGTCCAAATCAAATTTGGAAAAGGTCGCTGTAAGTGCAGTTCGATGGCCATTGATGGAAATCGACTGTACGGGCCTTGATAAAATTATTAAAAATAGTAATAATTTGTGTAAAATCATTAGAAATGATTTGTGAAGAATTGGGATGAAAAACTCCATATTTGAAAAGATAAAAATAGATTTTTATCGAAATGAACTAGTTTTGAACTAGAATTATAATTCTATTTGTTTTTAAAATAAATAAACTGGATTAGAAATGGTTTTGAAAATAACCAGAATTTCCAATAATTATATTGGAATGGATTTGAATCGAAATTGTCTTTGGATTATTTCGATGCTGGATTTCGTGATGATACAGATATTGTTATGGGAATTTGAAAGATATATATATATATATATATATATATATATCGTTATTTCCAATACGATATTTGTTGGTCGCAGAATTTGATATTGAATATAAGCCGGGATATTTTCTATTCAGAGCCTTGTATTTAATATCAAATGTGATTTGAGTTTGTCGTGAATGGTGTCTTGACTAACACTGTTCTTGAACCCAGTGGAGAAAAGATTAAATCTTTTTATTTAGATTTAATGAAGTATACTAATTAAATAATATTTAATCGGAACTGAATTGATATTGATTTTTGGGTTTATCGTGGACAGTGTTTTTAAATAACACTAGTTCTTAATCCGATAATTAATGGAATGTGGTTTTGGGTTTATCGTGAACCATGTTTTAAATGACACTGATTCTTTCACCCAGTCAAAGATTAAAACTAAGTGGAGTTTTAATGAATCTTTAATTAGATTGAAAAGATCGAAAATGGAGTACCACCAGTTTTGCTCCAGGCGATAGTTAAATCTTTAATTAGATTTGAACGTGAAATGGTAATTGAATTTACCGATAACACCGTGGTGTTAGATATGAAGTATTACCAGTTTTACTTCATGGGATGAATAGGTTGGGAATGGGAAATTAAAACAAATGATTACTTCGGTAAGGTTCGTTAATCCCGACTAGTTGAATCGAAATTCAAAAGGATAGATTAAAGAATAAATATAAAGAATTTATCTTTGATAAAATTAATGGGAACCTTTCCCTATGAATGTGAAATTTAGAAACTAACTGTCGGTTAGCTAAGCAGAATGGTTTCCTGGATATTGATCTGATGTTGGTTTCGGCCTTCGGGGTTAATATTTTGGGAATTATTCTCTTGATTAATATACGGTTAGTGACTGATGAATTGGAATGAGGCATATGTTGTGTTTGTGTAACACTTATTTAAAATATACTCGAGTTATTCGGGAAGACAGGGTTTATCCCATTCTGAATAACTGATACGACGATAAGTCGAAGATGAAGACGATGGTTGAAGACCGGAGGTCTTCACGTCGTTTGGGTAATTACTGATGATCTTGATTGGGATGTACACCCAAGAAGATGGAAACAGTTGGTGATCGTCCAGACGTACTTGGAGATCGATGGATATGCGGGGTACTAAGTGCCTCCGGTTTCGTTCAGACCCAGAACGGACTTGTAAATGGACTGTGTGTCTGACATTGGATTTCATTCTGTGTGACTGATATCGGTTGCATAGAGTGGTTTGCCTGTGTGGCATGCTAAGATGAAATTGATTGAGGCTTTTGTTGATAAGCAAAGTCTTGTAGATGATGATCAAAGCAAGGCCTGTGTTGCATAGCTTTGTGTAGCGTTGATTCGCGAGCCTCACACCCCGGTTGTGAACCAAAAACGGGAGAGGACCTCAGGGAGGGCATGCGTTTCTTTCTAGCTAGGGTGGTGTCAGTGACCTACCAGCCCTGACATTTATATACTTTTCACCTATGTGGTTGTTGCTGTTGCGAGGCGCCTCGGTTTGATCGGACGATCTGGGTCCGATGGAGTCATTCGTTGGCTCATTTACGCCCCAAAGGGCGGGGAAACGTAGTGTTCAGGCATAATAATCCACATCGGTGGACCGGCCCTGACGATCTAAAGGGTTGATGCGTTCTGATCCTGAGGCTCGGGCTAGAGAGTCTCGAATCGGTTGAGGGCTATCTTTTGCCTCGGTTCATAGATGGAAACCAAATTTCCAAATACGTGACTTTGCGATTTTGATTGTATAACCTATATATGGCGACATAGTGGTGTGGGGCATTCATGCCGCCTATGATTGATACTTATGATTTGAAGTTGTTTTATACACTATACACTTATAATAGTATCAAATGATTTCTTTTAAACGTATCAAGCATTCTTGGCTATTATAAGGTAAAAACCCTATCCCCCGGCTTGCGTTGCATTGTGTGATAGGACCTGGGTCTTATAATAGCTTCATTTTTCTTTATTTAGCATTGCGCTGTTGTTTTATGCACTAGTATTCTTGGGAGGAAACCCGTTCCGTGTTATACGACGTGGTCCCTTGATTTACCTAACTTTAAAAATAAAGATTAACAACTTTAGTTCTCACACCAGTCCCATGACTGACCTGGAGTTTATTGTTTTAACCTAAACTCTGGGTGCCCCTATTTTGACACGGGCAGCTAGTAGTTTTGGTTTTGCAGATTTACATTCATAGGATCCTGGTTTACAGCTGGAACGATATCCGGAAAGCTTTGTATCCGTATATCTCTTCTAGTTGTGTATTGTATTATTTTCCGCTGCTATGTATTTAAATGTAATTTAAATCTCTGATATTTCTGTGTAATATTTATTTATACTCTGTATATTCTTGTAATCTGATGGTATTGTTGTTATATACAATGAAATGTTCTCCCGTCTGCGTTCTATTTTGTCGTGTTCTCAAAACAATTCGTTCTTTCTCTTTCTCTTTGGAGACCGGAGAAGTTCAGGTCGTTTCATCGTGGTATCAGAGCTTTTGTTTACAAAGCTCAGAGAACAAGGCACATTAGAACCATACGAAAGAATTCATCAGATAATTGGATTAGTAATATCCAATGGGGATGACTCGTTAGAGATGGGATCAGTAGTATCCTAGAACGAGTGTGAAGGGTATATTTTAAAAAGTGAAAACCAAATTTTGTTTTGAAAATTTAAAGCAATTATTCGCATTTGATTATTTATTTTATATTGATTTGGACGGTCCAGTATATAAAGATTTTGCATATACGCCTTGCAAACGTGTATTTGAAGTTTTAATATACTGGATAGATATAGATTCACACTCTAGTCACCCGGAGATGATTATGATGATTGTAGCTACATCATCAGAATTAGTGTTCGAGTGTCGAAGGTCTGATATTTATATATCTCCTATTGACTGGTGTGAGAACCGAAATTAGATAGGGCCTATTGTTGTGATTTGGCATCAAAAATCTGATTTTTGACTATATATCAAAGTTATGAATTTCAAAAGATAATCAACTAATTGATTGATGGTTGTGTTGTTGATTATTGGTTGATTAATTAAAATTTGTACCATATAGCCCAATTGTATCAAATAGTGAATTGTATTGAAATTTGGTCGCATTTGCTTGCATATACTTGTACTTACATTGAACAGGTCATAGCAAGGAGGCTAGAGCAGAGAATAAAATTTGTTTGCCCGACAAATAGGTACATGTTTACTATAATTTACTGTTTTGTTTAGGTGATGATGATTTTATGAGCTGATTGGCTAGCCGCTTGGCTTTTCCTTTTTCTTTTTGAGATCTGAAGGCCTGTATGGAAATTTCGGGATTTTCCCGTGGCTCTCGGTGCAGGGGAGGTTATGGCGAAATTTTTCGAAAATTCCGGGTGTTAGCCAAATTTTTGAAATTTTTGAAAATTCCCAGAAACTGAAAAGTTGGAGAATGGAAGCCAGACCGAACGTAGCGTTGATTGATCAAACCACTTTCGGCTTTGTTCCTTTTCGGGGACGAAAAGTTTTAAGTGGGGGAGATTGTAACAACCCGAAAATCTGGGCCAGTTTAAAAATTTTATTTTGGCAATTTTAGCGAATTTTGATTATTTAAAATGAATTATTTTTAATAAAAACGACGAGAAATTTATTTTGAATAGATTAGAACGTATATATTTATATTCGTCGTCGTTAGAATATAAATATTTATTATAATTATAAAAAGAATTGAAAATAGCGCGGTAGTTCGATAATTCGATTTCAAAATTCAAATGAACATACCGGGTGCAAAATAAACCGGATTTTAGTGAAACCAAAAATAATAGGATCTAATTGTGAAAATCTTTCTAACGAACCCGAAAAATTGAAATTTCATAACGGGAATCAAAAGATATGTCCAGTTGAAAATTCTGAATAGTCGCTATGAAATTCAGGCCCTTAAAAATGGAATTTTTGCAAATGACCTCGGATTTCGATGAAACCACTTTTGTTGGAACCGGAATGTCAAATTATTGCTAGATTCCAATTTTCATAATTTTCTGAATCAATATGTGAGCGTGGCGCAGTTAAACGCGTTTGACCAGTTTTAGTTGAATTTAATCGACTGGAAAATGGCCAATTTTCAAACGATCTCAGAATTCAATGAAATTAGTTTTGTTAGGACTGTATCGTCAATACGAAGCTAGAAATAAATTTTCTGGAATTTTTAGAGTCAGTATGTGGCCCCAGTAAATTGAAATGTACGTTAAAATCAATTTTGAACGTTATATTAATTTATATTGTAATTTTAATGGAAACTGATCGAAACGATCGAATCAGCTTACGATACATATCCCATTGTGTTCGGAATGGGGGTAATTAGCTAGGGACGATAGGCGGTGGGTCTCGTTTCGAGGTCAAAATAAAAAGTTGCTTTTTGAAATTTGAAGATAATAAATATATAAATATTTATATAAAACCCCTTAGCCCCCCCCCCCTCTCCTTTTTCTTCCTTCGGTCAAAAATTAGGTCAAATAAAAAAAAACCCGCTGCCTTCCCGCTCGTCGCCCACCACCGGAGCGCCGCCCACCCCCTCTGAATTCCGCCAGACCCCACGTCGACGAGACCCCCCTACATCCTAATCGAACGCTACCCAGACCCCCCTTTTCCCCTCACGAATCGAGCAGCGTCGCGCAACATAGGTCCATCGCGACCCCACCTCGCCCCTCTGCCATGATCGCCGAACCCCTCCCCATTCCGCCGCCGCTGGCCATCCCCACTACCTCAGACCCGACAGCGAGCACCCCTCCATCCTCTTAAATCGCAGCCCTTTCCTCTGCTAAATATCCAATGTAAGTCTTTAATTATTTATAATATTTTTCTTTATTATTTATTGTTTATTATTTTAGATAATCAGTTTATATGTATAGTTAATAAAGATTTGATTTTTCTATGTGAGTAAGGTTAAAAATATAATTTTTATAATATTTGAAAGGATTAGATTTTTGTTATAGATAACGATTTGATTTTAAAACGTGAAAGAAGTGATTATATATATATAACAGTAGAATTAAAAATGTGATTTTTCTTTGTTTGAAAAGAAATAAAAATATGATTTTTATTTTATGAACATCGTAGTAAAAATTCAATTTTTATATATTGAATAGCAAATAAAAAATTCGATTTTTATATATTGAATAGCAAAGTAAAAATTCGATTTTATATATTGAATAGCGAAGTAAAAATTCGATTTTTATATATTGAATAGCGAAGTAAAAATTCGATTTTTATATATTGAATAGCAAAATAAAAATTTGATTTTTATATATCGAATAGCGAAGTAAAAATGTGATTTTTACATATGTAGAGAATACGGGCAGAGAAAGTGACAAGAGGCAAGAGCGGCAAAGATTTCTACATAAGAAGAGTCGTGGGATTGGATTAGCTATCTGTGAGAACTTCTCACCTTTCAATTTAATTTTTCTAGTTTTAAATATATGCTAGGATGCAGACGGTGTTTAGTAGCACCCGACACCCGTCGTCCACAGACCATGGACGGCTTGAATGCTTGATTGTTTAATTTTGATGTGTAGTTGATTGTGTGATGTGATGAGAAATGAAATAAAATATTTTATAAGGGAAAATATTTTATAGTTAAAAATAGATTTTTAATGTGTATATGAAATGAAATAAAAATAAACAAATCGGATGATTTGTTTGTATACACACATTTGACTAATATTGATTGGGATGATAAATTTTACACATCGCCCAACAACACAAATAAAATCTGTGTTTGATTGTTTGAAACCCCACACGGGTATTGGGATGATATTTGAAGTACACTAATCCCTATTGTTTAGTTGTATGTCGATCGATTGATTGACAGACTGTTAAAAGCGTTGAATATTTATATTTGATGCTTATACAGTGTAGAATGCACTTTGGATGATGGTTGATTATTCATCGTTGTTGATATATACATGTGTTGTAGAAAATCCATATAATTAACATTATATGGTAATTGATTGGGCCTCATTCCGGTTTCGAAAAAGAAATATTTGAAATAAAAATATTTGAAATAGAAATATTTGAAATAGAATATTTGAAAATAGAAACATATGAAGCCGTGTTGGTTAGATTGACGCCATTTCGACGTGAACGATATTTATATCGATTTTATTCATTCTTCAATGAATATTGAATAGATTTGAAATTCGAACTATATTGAAATGAATTGAAATTTGAATTATATTTGAAGTGAATTGAAATTCGAATTAAACTGAATTGATTTGAAATTCGAAATACACTGAAATGATTTGAAATTCGAATAGAAATGAATTCGAATTGAATTTGAATAGAAAGGAATTCGAATTGAAATTTAATAGAATTGAATATGAATCGAAATTTAATTTAAAACGAATCGAAATTGATTTAAAAAAAATCAATTTGAATTGAAATCGATTTGAAATGAATTTATATTGGAATATTCAATTTTGATTTGAAATTGAATATGAAGTGGAAATCGTTTTGAAAACGAATTTAAAACGATTTATAAAATACGTTTAAAAAGGAAATGGATGAAGTACATATTATATATATTATATATATAATATAATGGCCTGAATAGAACGCGCCGCGCCGCGGCAGTTCGCGAATTTCGACCGTTGACTTCGAATGGATATTGCGGGAGATCCGACCGTCGGATTCTCCTAAAACCAGAACAGTTGGGTTCGTATCGAAAAGAGCTTTCTAACGAATATTAGAAATTAGAAATCTAACGGTTGGATTTGGAGTTACGTCCAAATCAAATTTGGAAAAGGTCGTTGTAAGTGCAGTTCGATGGCCATTGATGGAAATCGACTGTACGGGCCTTGATAAAATTATTAAAAATAGTAATAATTTGTGTAAAATCATTAGAAATGATTTGTGAAGAATTGGGATGAAAAACTCCATATTTGAAAAGATAAAAATAGATTTTTATCGAAATGAACTAGTTTTGAACTAGAATTATAATTCTATTTGTTTTTAAAATAAATAAACTGGATTAGAAATGGTTTTGAAAATAACCAGAATTTCCAATAATTATATTGGAATGGATTTGAATCGAAATTGTCTTTGGATTATTTCGATGCTGGATTTCATGATGATACAGATATTGTTATGGGAATTTGAAAGATATATATATATATATATATATCGTTATTTCCAATACGATATTTGTTGGTCGCAGAATTTGATATTGAATATAAGCCGGGATATTTTCTATTCAGAGCCTTGTATTTAATATCAAATGTGATTTGAGTTTGTCGTGAATGGTGTCTTGACTAACACTGTTCTTGAACCCAGTGGAGAAAAGATTAAATCTTTTTATTTAGATTTAATGAAGTATACCAATTAAATAATATTTAATCGGAACTGAATTGATATTGATTTTTGGGTTTATCGTGGATAGTGTTTTTAAATAACACTAGTTCTTAATCCGATAATTAATGGAATGTGGTTTTGGGTTTATCGTGAACCATGTTTTAAATGACACTGATTCTTTCACCCAGTCAAAGATTAAAACTAAGTGCAGTTTTAATGAATCTTTAATTAGATTGAAAAGATCGAAAATGGAGTACCACCAGTTTTGCTCCAGGCGATAGTTAAATCTTTAATTAGATTTGAACGTGAAATGGTAATTGAATTTACCGATAACACCGTGGTGTTAGATATGAAGTATTACCAGTTTTACTTCATGGGATGAATAGGTTGGGAATGGGAAGTTAAAACAAAAGATTACTTCGGTAAGGTTCGTTAATCCCGACTAGTTGAATCGAAATTCAAAAGGATAGATTAAAGAATAAATATAAAGAATTTATCTTTGATAAAATTAATGGGAACCTTTCCCTATGAATGTGAAATTTAGAAACTAACTGTCGGTTAGCTAAGCAGAATGGTTTCCTGGATATTGATCTGATGTTGGTTTCGGCCTTCGGGGTTAATATTTGGGGAATTATTCTCTTGATTAATTTACGGTTAGTGACTGATGAATTGGAATGAGGCGTATGTTGTGTTTGTGTAACATTTATTTAAAATATACGCGAGTTATTCGGGAAGACCGGGTTTATCCCATTATGAATAACTGATACGACGATAAGTCGAAGATGAAGACGATGGTTGAAGACTGGAGGTCTTCACGTCGTTGGGGTAATTACCGATGATCTTGATTGGGCTGTACACCCAAGAAGATGGAAACAGGTTGTGATCGTCCAGACGTACTTGGAGATCGATGGATATGCGGGGTACTATGTGCCTCCGGTGTCGTTCAGACCCAGAACGGACTTGTAAATGGACTGTGTGTCTGACATTGGATTTCATTCTGTGTGACTGATATCGGTTGCATAGAGTGGTTTGCCTGTGTGGCACGCTAAGATGCAATTGATCGAGGCTTCTTTTGAAAAGCAAAGTCTTGTAGATGATGATCAAAGCAAGGCCTGTGTGGCATAGCTTTGTGTAGCGTTGATTCGCGAGCCTCACACCCCGGTTGTGAACCAAAAAAGGGAGAGGACCTCAGGGAGGGCATGCGTTTCTTTCTAGCTAGGGTGGTGTCAGTGACCTACAAGCCCTGACATTTATATACTTTTCGCCTGTGTGGTTGTTGCTGTTGCCAGGCGCCTCGGTTTGATCGGACGATCCGGGTCCGATGGAGTCATTCGTTGGCTCATTTACGCCCCAAAGGGCGGGGAAACGTAGTGTTCAGGCATAATAATCCACATCGGTGGACCGGCCCTGACGATCTAAAGGGTTGATGCGTTCTGATCCTGAGGCTCGGGCTAGAGAGTCTCGAATCGGTTGAGGACTATCTTTTGCCTCGGTTCATAGATGGAAACCCAATTTCCAAATACGTGACTTTGCGATTTTGATTGTATAACCTATATATGGCGACATAGTGGTATGGGGCATTCATGCCGCCTATGATTGATACTTATGATTTGAAGTTGTTTTATACACTATACACTTATAATAGTATCAAATGATTTCTTTTAAACGTATCAAGCATTCTTGGCTATTATAAGGTAAAAACCCTATCCCCCGGCTTGCGTTGCATTGTGTGATAGGACCTGGGTCTTATAATAGCTTCATTTTTCTTTATTTAGCATTGCGCTGTTGTTTTATGCACTGGTATTCTTGGGAGGAAACCCGTTCCGTGTTATACGGCGTGGTCCCTTGATTTACCTAACTTTAAAAATAAAGATTAACTGCTTTAGTTCTCACACCAGTCCCATGACTGACCTGGAGTTTATTGTTTTAACCTAAACTCTGGGTGCCCATATTTTGACACGGGCAGCTAGTAGTTTTGGTTTTGTAGATTTACATTCACAGGATCCTGGTTTACAGCTGGAACGATATCCGGAAAGCTTTGTATCCGTATATCTCTTCTAGTTGTGTATTGTATTATTTTCCGCTGCTATGTATTTAAATGTAATTTAAATCTCTGATATTTCTGTGTAATATTTATTTATACTCTGTATATTCTTGTAATCTGATGGTATTGTTGTTATATACAATGAAATGTTCTCCCGTCTACGTATATTTTGTCGTGTTCTCAAAACAATTCGTTCTTTCTCTTCTCTTCGGAGACCGGGGAAGTTCGGGTCGTCTCAGATTTATATTATGTGTTATTGTTGAAGATAATAGTGGCAGTGCTGCAATAACTTTGCAAGACTATAAGATTTATAAAATAGTTAAGAAAAATGTTTATGACGTAATGGGAGATCAAGAAAAGGTATGTATAGCTCCAAATATTCTAACAAAAAATTTTAATACCTTATTATTTGACAAGATTAAATAAATTATAATAATATTTCTAGCTAGGAAAGAAAAATGAAATTCCAACAATTTTGAAGTGTTTGGAGGGAAGGCAGTATACAATTACTATATGTGTTGGTGAGAATAATGTACACAGAGTTTCAAGCATGTACACGGTCGCAGACATATTTGAAGGTTTTGAGTTGATTGGGAATTCTATGATAGAAAGTGAAGATGGTGTTGTTGCATTACAAAGTTCACACACACACACACACACACATATATATATATATAGTTAGTCATGTTCATTGCACCAAGTTATTTTATTTCATTTATATGCAGATGTCTATACCAAGTTTCAGCACTGGATCTAAAAATGACAATTTGTGAAGCCCTGGTACTGAAAAATCTACAAACACTAATAGTTTGAAGAGGAAAGCAAAGCGATTGATAATGATGTCAAGCTGCCATATGTTTTTGACGACTTAAGGATAAAAAAGATGATGAAAATGGATTTATTTCAAAATTGGAAGCAATTAAAAAAAAAGTAAGTTATATATATATATTTGACGGTATTTTATATATGGTGTACATATTATTATTTTTTGGGTAAGGAATGACTAATTAATATTGTGCATCTATTCAAATGTTTATTGCACTACAGAAATGAAAAATATTCAAAAAAGGGGAAGTCATGAAGTTATGCTGGGAACAAGATTGGGCTTGAACAAAATATTCATGTTTATTTTGCTTGGAATGGAAACTACTCATGATCATATATTTATTTTTCTCTGATTTTTATATTTATTTTGTTCGAAATGAAAACTACTCATGATCTTATATTTATTTTGCTATGAAAACTGCTATTGATTAATGTATTTTTCTGTTATGGATGTTTATTTTTATGTTGTAATTTAAAATTTTAGTTAGAATGCCTCTTATACAAATAAAAACATATTTAAAACTTAATAACAAAGCATACATTGCATCATATTATATATATATATGATGACATCATATACACTTTTTTGCTTCATCAAAAAAGTTAACATACTGTAGTTTGTATGTAATTTATATAATATTACTTGAATTGTATCACTTATATAATTTTAATGATTATTTGCTCAATTTTTCACATTTAAAGATCACAAATTAAGTTTAAACTGTAATGAATTAAGAACAGGTTTTCAAAATAAAATCACAAATAATAATTTTTTTATACGTATGCCAAATAATAACCATTCATAACAAAAAAATTGATGGATAATAGAACAATTAACAAAATAATCATCCACGGCAAAATTATTGTTTGGTGAACAACATAACAATTAATTATTGTTAGCATAAATTATTAGACGGATAACAGAATAATTAATCAAAATAATCATCCATGATAAAATTATTTTTGGATGAATAACAGAACAATTTATTATTGTTGACGCATAAATTATAATATTTAAATATATATATATATATAAGTATTTAATATTAATTAAAATATTATATTTTTCTTTTATTTTTGATATTTAATCATTACAATATTTTTTTTAATAACATAAATTTTAATGCACAACAAAGCGGGGGAAACATGCTAGTGTATATAATAAGCTTGGCAATAGATCTCGGGTTTCTAAAATTGTGAAAACTCAATTGTGTAACAAATGTAGTTTCTTTCCCAAATACTAAAACTTCAAATATCGGACAGTTTTGTATATTTCAAATATGCATGAATTCTTTGTATATATAATGGTTTTCTTCCTCCCCCACTGGAAGAGGGCAAAAAGAGGTGAACTCATCTTCCATATATTTTCTGCCAAAACCGTTCATTCTTATACACAAAAATCCAGAAATAAACATTTCGCGAATCTAATCGGTGCAAGTTCTATGTAATGAGAAGAAGCACATCTATGGATCTTTAAAGGAAAATAGCCGTCTTCCTCTTGCCTTTATTAATTAGATCTAGCGTCTTCCGATCTCAGACAATCAATACACAGAGTGGGTTTATTGGCAAAATCAATTTCATTATCTTTTATCTTATGTCGAAGACCTTGATTCTAAATAACCGATCTTCTGAACAACTTCGTTTACCAAATCAATATTGATTTCAAAGGGGTAAGGTCTATGTGTCGTTCTCAATTAAAGATTGCAGTTTCAAACATTGCCCATTGCCATATAGTTTTTAATTGTTCAATATTGGGATTCCTTTTGATATATTGGTGATTTGTACTTCACTATAACCTAAATCTGCTTGAATTTACCGAAATCAAAATTGGGTAATGAATTAAGTTACTTCAGGATTGAAGCATCAATAAACTAAAATGGAGATTGCAGAGGTTTTTATGATATATTAAGTTGCTAAGGCAGATTCATATGCTTCGACCCTAATAGAATTAAGGTAACTTCAATTAATTCTAGTATATATGAATTCCAAAGCGTATTTGGTAATATTTCATAGTCTTAAATCATTGGAAAAATGAAGAACATAGGCATTGAGGTGGACTAACGTGCTCTTTGGTTCTTCTTGCACAAACTGTAACGACCCGCCATTTTGACCGTGCCGAATCGACAAATCAAATCGAACCATCCAAAACGGTAGATTGTTATTAGCTTCTGGGATAAATAGAATATATCACAGAATCACAGATTTATAGACACAGATACAGAGCAATATGATATCTCGCAGCGAAAAATAAATAATACAATAGTAGTTCATGAAGCTACTAAATAAAATTTTACAACAGAGTTTACATAATAATACAGCGGAAGTCTTATACAATAAATAAATGATAATAGTCTGAAACAGAAATGATAGAAATAATTGGATGTTTGGAACAACCGAACAGGTAGATATAAATGGGCAAAAATCCAATAATCTTTAAACTCGAAGAGTAGATCTCGAAAGCTGTAATGATCAATCTGACCCAAGCAATAATGAAAAAAACAAAACAACTTGGATCTGGACTAACATTCTCATGGAAGTAAATCAACTCAAATGAAATGTTCGATGAAATGCAATCAATAACTTAAAGGACGTTTGGGATCACCATCCTCTAAGGATCCATCAAACTAATAATAGTATAATACACTATATATAATAGTGTCTATCAGTAAAGTAAAAATATCAAAATAGCGTAAGCGGGATTACCACGATTACCCTTACACCGTTTATATATCCCCATAGTATATACAATACCGTAATTCCTCCGTAAACTAGATGTAACACCCCACACCCGCTAAGGTCACTCACAAAGGGAATGCCTTAGCTTCGGTGGAGTATTTAAGTGAATATAGAACTGAAAAATTACAACAAGACAGATATAAGTAATACTTGAAATTTAAAACATCATTTCATTGCAGCAGAAGGTAAACATGTTTGGTTACATCTCAAAAACCAACAAGAGTCAAGTACAAAATATCTATCTCGTTAAAACATAAGTACATAATCCCACTACATACTAATAGCCATAATAGAAAAGATAACCGAGCTTTTCTTCTAGGGTCCAAGCTCCAAAAGATAGATAAAGCAATCTGATCAAAGCCCACTAGTGCTAGGCCCACTCTGAGAACCTGAGGGTTGGGGAAAAAGATAAAAACAACGGGGTCAGACATAAGTCTGAGTGAGCCCTATAACCTTAACAATACAATCATTAAAGTAATTAGGGTATGATATAAACCTGGTACGGTACGACTGGGGATAAATGACTACACTAAGAAGCCAACTAGACTTAGGATAAACTAAGATAACGGTAAAGACGCGCCTATCCACCTAAGGATAAATACTACACTGCACCACCCCAGATCTACCCACCCAAGGGTAATTTCTACACTGCACCACACCAGTTCTACCCACCCAAGGGTAATTCCTACTTAAAGGTTGATCCCACTAAGTGTACTTAGTAATTTTTATTAGTAGTTTCGTGTACCCCTAACTGACTACATGGGTGCCGTCTGCCCCTATCTCCACTAGGTGTACCTGCTACTCCCCAAGCGATCAGCTCCCTACCGTAGATACCCGTGCTGGCCCCACAGTGGGGTGTATCACTCCCCAAAGTGGCAACCCGAAAATGGTGCACGGCTTATATCTACACGATGCAACAACGTCTTACCTACCAGCCCGGGTCCACACACGCATATGAAACCCGTTGGACTCGCGTTGCCACCGCTACCCCGTTTTGGCCTCTTATAGTCAAGCCCAGTACGCATGTCCCGTCCTCGACATGGGTCGAACCCAATAAGATACATATGGGTTACTGGTTGAAATGGGCCCCCACAAGCTACTACTTAAGCTTGTCATTTTATCTAGTGCATCCCACTTAACCCCTTTTTATAATCATGCCCACTTACACGTTAAGGTTTGGTTAAGTCATCTAATCATATTTCAATTGCCACTCAAGGCCCCCACAAGCTACTACTTAAGCTTGTCATTTAATCATATTTCAATTGCCACTTAAGGCCCCCCCACAAGCTACTACTTAAGCTTGTCATTTAATCTAGTGCATCCCACTTAACCCCTTTTCATAATCATGCCCACTTACATGTTAAGGTTTGGTTAAGTCATCTAATCATATTTCAATTGCCACTCAAGGCACCCACTAGATTCCTACATGCCACCCAAGGCACCCACTTAACCCTTTAATCATGTTTAGTTACATGTTCCCCTTTGGTTAAGTATTCTTGTCGTATTCTCTATTGCCACCCAAGGCAACCCACTAGATTTTTCCACATGCCACCCAAGGCACCCACTTAACCCTTTAATCATGTTTAATTACATGTTTCCACTTGGTTAAGTCATCTAATCGTATTTTCTATTGCCACCCAAGGCAACCCACTAGATTTCCTCATGCCACCCAAGGCACTTACTTGATTTCCACCTACCACCCAAGGCACCCACTTAACCCCTCATGCCAACTACATGCTTATCTGGTTAAGTGTTTCTTAATTGATTAAGAACGTAACCGTTGTAAAGACCTCTCACATTAGACTATCTTTTATGGCAGTTGGATTTGCCGGTTGGGTCCGGGCAGCCTTACGCCATAACCGAGTCTAACCTCGTGTCTTTACACTTGTCATGTATATAGTTTGTGCCTAAGACCTCTCACATTGGGCCAATCATTTGTAGCCGCTGGATTTGCCGGTCGGTTCCGGGCAGTCTTATGCTACAAAAGGGTCCAACCTCGTGTCTTAGTCGATTAATTACACCTAATTAATCACCCCCGAATTAATTTTCCCTAATTAATTCCAATTTTAACGATGTACATAATTGACTCAATTATGTCCATCACTTTATGGTATGCATAATCATACCAACTTCACACCATTTCATTAACATGTTTATTAACCCCATTGTTCCCCACGTAATTCGCTAACATGAAATAAAAGGGAAGATTCATCTTAAATGTAATGGGTTCAACTTGCATAACATTAGCATCAACATGGGTTTAAAGGTGTCAACATGCATATAGCATCAAACCCAACTAGCATAGATAGTCAACCCAAACTTGCATGAATCACATATGTCATAAGGAGGGTAACTTGCATAAGTTTCTTGTGTCATACAAAGGGGTAAACTTGCATATGTATGCATGACATGTAAAGGGGTTAACTTGCATATGTATGCATATCATACTAAGGTGTAAACTTGCACATGTCTCTTGCATATAATCAAACATCATACTTGCATAACATGTCGTATGTGAACTTGCATATTATCATACACCAAACTTGCATACATATCATACATGAACTTGCATATCATCATACACCCAACTTGCATAATCATGGTGTCATAGTGGATCAATGTTTATCATAGCAACTAGCATCATGAACACTTGCATAACTTGCATAACATCATGATCATATAGCATATAGCTTGCATAACTTGCATAACATCATGAACATGTAACTTGTGACTTGCATAACTTGCATAACATCATGAACATGTAACATATGGCTTGCATAACTTGCATAGCATCTCAAACATGTAGCATATTACTTGCATAACTTGCATAATATCACAAACATATAGCATATAACTTGCATGACATGCATAACATCATTAACACATAGCACATAACTTGCATAACATGCATAACATCATTAACCCATAGCATACAACTTGCATAACTTGCATTGATCCACATTCATAGCCATAACCTCATTATATCCTATCATAATCATTTCAATAATTGGTCATTAAGGCTATAGAAAACTCACAACTTGTTGATTAGCCTTCTTATGAATATATTAAAAGATTGAGACGAAGCCACTAAGCTATCAACTCAAAAACTCCAAATAAGAATGCTCCAAATGAAAACCCTTGAGCCAAATCAATAATAAAGATCCTAGCTTTGATGAAGAAAATCCTTGAATCAAACTTAGAAACACTTAAGCAAGCTTAGGAACTCTTATACTTCTTTAGAAACTCTCTCATATGATTAGAGATGAGATTATGACAAGAGGGTGAGGGTGGAGGCCATGAGAGAACATTT
This sequence comes from Allium sativum, assembly GCA_030737875.1. Taxonomy (NCBI): domain Eukaryota; kingdom Viridiplantae; phylum Streptophyta; class Magnoliopsida; order Asparagales; family Amaryllidaceae; genus Allium; species Allium sativum. Next base: position 617,353,046 of record CM060926.1, read on the forward strand.
TGGCATAGTTTAGCTATAGGATTGAATAATGAGCATTTAGGTTTAGGTTAGGGGTCTTTTTATAGAAGACTAGGATAGTTTTAGCCATAGGATAAACCTTAGTTTAGATCCTAGCCATCAAAGCATGTCTTGGGGAAGAAGTCAAGTGTAGGAGCCATCTAGGGCCTTTAGATTAAAGCTGAACCATGAGAACCATTCAAATGCAAAATCTGCATTTGAGCAAATCGGCCCACGGGTTGACAGCCAAACACCCTGGATTAACCCCTAGTCGACCGAGCGAGCTCGGGTCGACCTCAAAAATCGGCCGGTTCGGTTATTCCCCTCTCCCAATTGCTGTTTTGAACATTTTTGCATATTTATTTATTTAATTTTCAATTATATATATATATATATATCAATATATATATATTTCTCTACGCAACCCATTTCACTTAATTAAGTATACTTTAATTTGTGAATTTTTATGTTCAAATTACGGGGTGTTACACTAGAGGGCTATTAGAGGGCACTCCATATAAAACAGTACAAATCAAAATCGTAGTGGGCTCGTATAAGGCATGTGACAAGGCACGCAAGGAATGCCAGGGTGGATTCACCGTTTGCTTAGCCGGACTAGTGGTAACGCATAGCAGCTACTACCGCCCACCTCGATACACACTAGCATAATCAAAATAGCCCAAATCGAATATCAACAATAATAGAATAATATCAAAGAAGTGTGCTCGATAGGAGGTATGACCTCACTTAGTTCGTGCATATCTCCTGTTTTAGCCACATCAAGCTGACTCAAGGTAGTCAAGTTCTCGTAATTAATATGAAATAAAATAAAATGGAGTCGTTCGCCAAATCATTCCCTTCATTCTGGTACTTCACCACGTATACAGTTGTTAAAGTGGTTTTCGGTATTGGCATAGAGTATGACAATAGCCGATCCCGGTCTCTTTAACAACCAAACGTTTACATTTTTCACACCATGGCCATTATTTATAAATCACTTTATAAAATCATTTATACGAAAGCTCATACTCGAATTTGAAATCAAAATTTAATACTAACTTCGAATATATAAAATTTTGGAACCCATCTACTTAAATTCGCTTAAATCAAATCGATTTAGAAATCATATTATAAAGGAATCGTAATATAGTATAAACCAATACTATTTAACTTCAAGGATATTTTAGTTCGATTTATATTCGAAAATCCAAGTTTCAAACCATTTAACAATTTGCTTTACGTCGATTCAAAAATTCAACATTTGAGTTCAAACTATATGATTCAAGCCAAAACATACATTTCAATTTATGCAAGTATATTCATGTCATACGATTCTAAATCGCTATTTATAAATTTTACATTTCGTATAATCTAATTTTCCTTTATATGGATTCAATTAAGTCAATTCGAAATCCGATCACTTAGGTTCAAATCTAGTTTATATAATTCAAATCGAAATCTTATGTTTCAATTTAAACCAAATCATATAATATCTTAACTCAAATCGAACTACTCAAATTCATTACTAAAATTTGAGTCGAAGCCTTATATTCAATTCAAACAATTTATAAGATTTAAAACTATTCTTATAAATTAATTCAACAAATTTCCCAACTCAAAACCAAACGATTTATAAAATCAATTCTATATAAAATTTATATATATTCAAACTCACATTTTAGTCGCTAAAGAAATCGAATTAATTTCATATCAAATATGATTCAAATTAGACATCAATTTACAGGTTCAAGTTTATTTCCTATTTTAAATCCAATTCAAATTCGCATTCAGTTGATTAAAAATCAAATTTATTCCAAAATTAGGAAATTCAGTTTCAAAACAATTTCACAATTCAAGTTCATCTCTTATAAGTTCAAAACATTTCGAATTCAAATTCAAATTCATTTCATTTTTACCTAATTTAAATTCATCTCTACTAAAAGTTTGTATCAATCAGAGTCCATAAATTAATACGATTTCATTCGTTATTCAATTATCGTTATATGAATTTACATCTTTAAGCTTCGAATTTATGTTGTGAAATCTAACTTATCCAACTCTCAGTTTATTATTAAAGTTTATAAATATATATATAAGAAAATATAACTTTGAATATATATAAGTTTATAAATTTCTAAAATTAAATTAGAATATAGATTATAAACATATATAAGATTAAAATAATAAAGAAAATAAGTTTAAAATAATTATTTATAATAAAATACCTATATGCTTAAATTATATAGTTTAAAATAAATAAAATTATAGCTAAAACTTAATAAAGCATTAAATCTATATTTACTTATAAAAATCATTTTAAAACATATAATTCAAAATTATAAAAATTTAAGTTTAAAATATTTAAAATATAAAAATATAAAATCTTAAGTTAAATTCAAATTCCAAATCATTTTACTTCGGAAACATGACCAACAGTGTCCGTATATAGTTTTCTACCCTACGGTCAAGTGATACGGATATTTATCATTTCAACCCGCAATTTATAAAATTTCTACGGGTCTATCATTTCAACCCATGATCCCAAATTCAGTAAAAATCATTCAGGTCTATCATTTCAACCTATAACGATTTTTCCCTATTCTAATGTCCGTTCGGGTATGTATCATTTCAACCCTTAGTGATTTTTCCTAAACTAGGGTTATTAACAGTCACAAACAACAATCACATAGCAACAATCACGACATATATATATATATATATGTGTATATATCATCAGTGCAACTACGTGTCATATGAATATATCGTGTCACATATGATGTGCATATATATCATATCGAATAGTTTCTATTAGCAATCCTATACATTTCATATAACAGTTCATTATTGATCTATAATTCATGAAAAATGCAAGTCAGGTGTGAGATAAGCTCACCTTTCGTGGCTTTGAATGGAGACGACAACGAATGGACATGAAATAACGACGCAAACCAAGCACGAATCAACATCGAATCAAATAAGAACAATTTCCGACGAGTCAACAATGAAGAGCCAGTTTAAATTGAAATTTTCTCTCTTTTTTTTCCGAAAGAGCACAAATTTGCTAGCAAAAGGAAAAGGACGAGCACCCAAATCTATTCCAATTCTTTGCAGCAACAACTATTGTTCGGCCAAACTTCAACTATAGCAAAATTAGCTTCACTTTCAGAAGACTTTTTTTTAAACATTGAAGAAGCACACGACACTCACAACAAAATACACAGCAAGCCACATATGCAACAGGGTTAGCTAGGCTCGGGTGTAGGGAGGGAGCTTTGCTTGAACTGGGTTAGAGGGAAGAGGGGCACCAGGCATTGTTTGTGGAGAAATAGGTGCAGCGGCAATGGAGAGGTGCAAGCATGTGTTTGGGTACTTGCGCATGAAAAGTGGAGAGAGGAAGCTGCTACTATTGTGGTGGGTAGCAAGGAAAACAAGGTTATGCATATTTAAAAATATATAGAAATACATGTATGAAGAAAGGAAAACATAAGAAGAGACGTGAGAGGGAGATGGTGTAGTGAAAACATGCATCACGTTTTACATTTCACATGCTTTTCAATTTTATTTTTTTATATGAAAGCTGTGCTGATGGGAAGAAAGGAAGAAGGCATGCAAGATGAAAAGAAAAGGAAATGGGTAGCAACTGTTTTGTTCCTATTTATATAGTGTAAACCAACTCAGTAAATAGATGACTTTGGAAGGAACACAAACGAAGCATTGGAAAAGGTAAATGTTGGAAGTTGGAACCCAAGTGACCATTGAACAAACAAATACGTTTAGCTTTTTTGTGTGTAGATGAAAAACTGCCATGAAGAAATAAAGAACTAGCGTGGTTTTCTTAAATCGGTTTGGAAATCTAAACGAAGGGTTGTAAAATGAACGTGGAAAGCACATTTGTATAGACTTGGAAAAAGGAAGCATGCATGCAAACTAGGAATTTAAAACATGCATGCATGGCTTTTGGAGTACAAATGAAAGGTAACGCTCTTTAAAAGAAAAATATAAGAAGGTGAAAAAGTAATGCATAGCTTAGAAAGGAAATCAAAGTGGAACGTTGTATGTGTTGAGATGCAAAGAAAGGTAATTAGAACGTGTATACATGGATTTGGAACAAATAAAAAAATAAATGGGTAGCTTGGTAAAATAAAATGACGGGTTTTGCAAACCCAAAATGTCTAGAAAAATATGCAGGATCCGAATAGGGACACATTGAACTCAAATGGTTGTTTCAAAAATGAACTGCGCAAGCCTTTTAGCAGTTTTAGCGTGAACCGAACACCGAAACTGACAAATGAATATATTGCGTTAATCAGCATGACAAGAGGGACACAACGGTATATAATTTGCAGTGTCAGGATGCTCCATTCAAAAATGTGTTACGGACCCCTTTAGACGGAAAATTTGGATGGGAAAATGGAGGTCAAACCATCCGATTTTCGTGAAACGAATTTCGCCGTTGGATTACTGACAACGAATAGAATATTTTCCATATTTGTACAAACTGGATTCGGAGAGATTATAAAGTCATTAAAATTTGAACAGTTATGAGCAGGTTTGCACTGAAAAATGCGCGATCGACAAACATTAAAATTTTCTAATGAAATTTTCACAGCTGCTACATCTCACCGTACGTATTTCAAATTTTAAATTCCCTTTATGAAAAACCATAGAATATTTTCAAAATAAAAATAACGATTTAAATCGAAATTTAAATCGCTAGAAAATAACGGGTTTTAACAGAAACTGTTTTACTTTCCAAGAGGAAAAACGAGACATAAGCTTTGATGGACAATCGTACTCCTATATTCCTATTGACAATCCGATTTACACCTTCGGATAGATGTAAATTAAAGACATATATTGCAAAGTTTTCACAAGTTCAGATTATTGAAGTCTGGTTTTGTGCTATTCAATGTCAATTACCTGCATGTTCTACTCATTATGAAGAAACAATCTTTTTCACGAAGATATCACGGTGCAACACATAACAGGGTAGTTGCTATTGTTAGTGGTTATAATTCCTAGAAATTGCAACATAGGTATATTTGGTTTCGAAGACGATGAAGAGGGATGCACTCGTAGATAGTGGCCTAATCATGGATGAAGATTGTAACGATACGAATTTCGCTCGGACCTAATCTATCTATAAATCGACCAAGATCGTTCGAAACCCGGATACGCTAACTCTAGGCATACAACACATCAGAACAAATAAAAGAACATTTTTATAAACATCATAATAATGTTACATCAGAGTACATGATATATCAGAGTATATCGAAATATAAAACAATGGAAGATTAATTTACATTAAATGTAATACAATGCAATGGAAACAAATAAACTAACACAGTGGGAGCTATAAATGCTCTGGACATAGCTTTAAGCTTCGATCCAGAATCCTGCTAAATGAAATATCTGCAAAACTAAACTACTGACTGTCCATGTGGAAAATTTGGGCACCCAGAGTTTAGGTAGAAACAATAAACTCCAGGTCAGTCATGGGACTGGTGTGAGAACTCAAAACAGTTATTAACTTCATTTAAAAATAAGACAAATCACGGACCACGACGCTAACGCAGAACGGGTTTACTCCATTGGATTGCCAGCGCATAAACAATAATCCGTAATATAGATATGGATCTACTATTGTAACACCCCACCTCCGCTAGGGTCACTCTTTTGGGGGCACTAGCTTCTGGGGGGCGTTAGAACTAGGTAAGCATGCATAATGATATATCAAGGCAGAACAAGAACATAAAGATATATGTAAAACAGAGTAAAACAGCGGAATATTTCAAACCATCTCAAAACAAGTCTTAGTACATCATAAAGTCAACTGCCAAAATAAACATGTCTAGTACATCATAAACAGAAATACTGAAATACATAGTGCTATCCCCAAAATAAAGATAATAAACCATAGCGAGCTCAATGTCCAAGCATACATGAGCTATCCAGCAAACAAGCAAGCGATCCAAGCTAAGCACCACTGTTCCCTCCCTGAGAACCTGGGGGGGGGGGAAACGGAAGAAAAGAAGCGAAAGAAAACAGGTCAGTCAAAAAGACTGGTAAGCCCTACTACGATCAGTCTATAAACTAGTAAAGCTAACATCATGATGGAAACTGAGATGAACATACTGGCAATAGATAAAGGTGTCATCACATAAAGAAGATTAAGTTTTGCACCATAGTGTACTAGCAAACTAACATAACAGGTATTGATCCCTCAGCCCAAACTTTGGCCCAATTGCATGAGATGACCTTAATGCAAGGTCCAGCCCAACGGTCTAGTCGATCGGCTCCCTATAAACCAAACACGTCAAGTGTTGGTGTCCATACGGCCCACATATGGTTGTAGTCAGACTGTGCTGGGTCCACCTTTGGGTGTATCAAGCCCTCGGGTGTCAACCCCAGACACCTAAGCAATAGTGCACAGTCTAAACCTACTGGTACCCGTGCCTCGAGTTTGTCCAACACCGGACTACGTGCACGTCCGTAGCCCGCCTGGACCCGCACCGCTGTACCACTCAGCCGTCGCTTTGGTCGCTTACATCAGTCCAGTAATCGTGCCCCGCCCTAGCCTAGCCTCTAGGGTTGTGAATGATACCAAACTGGGATTACTGCTGGAACAGACCACGTTGCTAGGGTTTTCTAAGAGGGTTAAGTGTGGTTTAACCCCTCACTAATCATGGATTAAATTAGTTAAGTGTAACCAACAGTTCACCACTTAACCCCATTTAATCCCTCGCATCCCCAAAATTGGTTAAGTATTAGTGGGCCATGACTTAACCCTAATCATGAGGCATTAATTTAATTGTACCCTAACCTCTCACATTAGACTTTGTTGCGGTTACTAGTTAAGCCGGGCGGGTCCGGGTAGCTTTACACCACAACTTGGTCTAACCTCGGGTCCAAGGTACACATGACCAACTTCTCACATTGGGTCCTATTGTTTGTAGCAACTAGTTAAGCCGGTCGGTTCCGGGTAGGTTTACGCTACAAACTCAACCCAACCTCGAGTTGGCCACACATGTTTTCTAAGTGTCATGTCCACTTTATTTTCAAACCATAATTGCAAGTTTAACAAATACTTGGGTAGACCTAACTTAATAGGTAAATTCCCAAGGGGTAGACCTAACTTAATAGGTAAATTCCCAATCTTATATTTTCATGTATTTTAAGTTTTACCCAAAACCCCCCAACGTCATTCTATCGCTTACATATTCGTCATAACGCATAAGGGATAGAAAGAGGGAACTTGACACAACATACATGATAAATCTTACATATCATAATAAACATGCATAACATGTTGAACTTGCATAACTTAGCATAGTGAACTTGCATAAACATGCATAACTTGTTAAACTTACAAATCATGGCATAGTGAACTTGCATAAACATGCATAACTTGTTAAACTTGCAAGTCATGGCATAGTGAACTTGCATAAACATGCATAACTTGTTAAACTTGGAAATCATGACTTAGTGAGCTTGCATAAACATGCATAACTTATTAAACATGCATAACATAGCATAGTGAACTCGCATAAGCATGCATAACTTATTAAACATGCATAACATAGCATAGTGAACTCGCATAAGCATGCATAACTTATTAAACATGCATAACATAGCATAGTGAACTCGCATAAGCATGCATAACTTATTAAACATGCATAACATAGCATAGTGAACTCGCATAAGCATGCATAACTCAATAAACTTGCATAAATCCCAACTTTCATCACATATTAACTTTAGAGTTTCTAAAATGAAGGTAAGAGGGCTTACAAATATTATGAAGACACAAATCTACTAATAAAGATTGAGAAGCCCTTTTATGCAATCATACAAAAACCCAAAACAAAGCTCCAATTAACAAAAATCCCAAAAACTCTAGCTTTAGCAAATAAAGCTTGCAACTTGATGATGTATGCAAGCTAATGATCATTCATACAACTTAGAAAAGCTTGTATGAACATCAAAATCTTCATAGAAATGATTTTTGAAGAGGTTGGAGGCTAGGGTTTTTAGGTGGAGGCCATTTGAGATTTCAATTTGACATAGTTTGGTTGCTAGAATGAATAATGAGGCTTTAGGTTAGGATTAGGGGCTTATTTATAGAAGATTAGAGTGTTTTTAGCCCTAGGATTAACCCTAGGTTAGTTTAGGCCCGTCAGATTTAGGAATTCTCTAGAACCGAGCCACAAGACCAAGCCCCAAATCAAAATGGTGCGCCAGGCAAAACTGCCTGGCCACCCCGTGTCGACAGGGCTGTCGACAGGGCAGTCGACACCCTAAGACCCCTGTCGACATTCCTGTCGACATGGGGGTCCTGGCGGGAGTTTTTCCCGCCTGACGCCAATTAGCCCTAATCCTTGTTTTTAATTTAAAATTTAAATCTGTTTTTGACTTAGGAATTTCTGAAAACTTCAATGGGCCTTAACTGGGTCATACGGACTCCGATTTTCGAAAACTCGGACTCTATTTCACGTATTTTTCTGAGACGAACGCAATGGCATAGCCCGTTTCCCTTGATTCAGATTTTAGAATTAAATTCTGCCTCGATTTATGTTATAACAGGTTATCGAAAATATGGGTTGTTACATTCTCCCCTCCTTAAAGGATTTCGTCCCCGAAATCTTCAAGTTAGGAAGAACGTATCCTACCATCCAATCATCTATCTACTCAAAGCATCATCCACGAGCAATCATTGTCCTTAAAAGGTTCTAAATGCTGTATGAACATATGCAAAAGTGTGTGTATATGTACTTATCTAATGCAAAGATCAATGCAAAATATGTTAGTGAAATGTATCCATATGTATGCAAATCCCTAACATAATGTATAATATCTACATGCGTGCTCAATCATACATCCATATGCAACATCCATGTGGTGGCATACAAATTTCATCCAAGAATAAGCATAAACACTCATGCACATGCAATATGAGGAGTGTGCGAGCCGATCTAGTGCCTAATGTGTATCATGCATCCACGAGCAACCACTTGCAAACACTTGCAACCACTGGCAACCATCAAGCATAACATGTTTCAAACACATGTTTCATCCAAAGGGTTTCTACCTAAGGTTCTCATGACAAGATTAGCACGATAACTAGATAAACATGGATAGACATGGAAAGATAAAGAGATTGAGAATGTACCCTTAAAAAGGAATGGATAGAGCCCACGCATCTTCTCCTCGGTTTCCCAAGTTGCGTCTTCTTCAGCTTTACCCCATTGAACCTTCACCAGCTTGACCTCTCGATTCCTTAGCTTCTTGGTCTCCGTCCCCAAGATACGAATCGGAGCTCTCCTCAACGTTGCCTCTTTCTCTACTTCCACGTCTTTAAGAATGCTAGGTTCAACCACCTCAGCGGACTCATGTAGGCACTTTCGGAGATGCGAGACATGAAAGACATTTTGCACTCCGGACAGCTTCTCGGGCAATTGCACTTTATAAGCCATCTTCCCAATTCTCTCTATGATAGGGAAGGGTCCAACAAATCTCGGTGCCAACTTCCCAACAGCTCCAAATCGGACCACATTCCGCAAAGGAGAAACCTTTACGAAAACCATGTCCCCAACATCAAACTCCAAATCGGATCTTCGCTTATCAGCATAGGATTTCTGTCGGTCTTGGGCCGCCTTCATCCGTCTTCTAATCAATTCGACCTTCTCGGATGTATCTCTAATCATGTCGGGTCCAAGTATAAGCTTATCTGTAGTCTCCCACCAACATGTGGGTGACTTGCACGGCCTCCCATATAAAGCTTCAAATGGTGCCATCCCTATGCTTGCCTCATAACTGTTATTATATGCAAACTCAACAAGAGGAAGATGGTCTTCCCAAGCACAACCAAAATCCAGAATGCAAAGCCTCAACAAGTCCTCAAGTACCCTATTCACCCTTTCTGTCTGACCGTCCGTTTGTGGGTGATAGGCCGTAATCAGGTTCAACCTCGTGCCCATAGCTTCCTGCAAACTGTTCCAGAACTGACTAGTAAAGATGGGGTCTCGGTCACTGACTATGCTGGAAGGGACTCCATGTAGTCGTACTATCTCACGAAGATATACTGATGCTAGTCCAGATGCGGTCCTTTTGCTCTTCACCGGAATGAAATGAGCACTCTTCGTAAGCCTATCTACAATGACCCATATGCTCGTATTCCCTCTCCTTGACCTTGGAAGCCCATCAATAAAGTCCATAGAAATACTCTCCCACTTCCATAGCGGGACCTCTAGAGGATGCAATAGCCCACCGGGCTTCTTCGACTCAGCTTTTACTCTCTGACAAACAACACACCTAGAGACAAACTTTGCCACATCCTTCTTCATTCCAGGCCAGAAGAAAATGCGCTTCATATCCTTATACATCTTATCTCCACCCGGATGTATAGTCATCTTGGAGCGATGTGCTTCATCAAGAACTTTCCTCACCAAGTCTTCTATCATCAGAACACAAAGCCTTCCGTCTCTCCTCAGCCAACCCTTATCGTCTATAGAATATCGAGCAAGGTGACTAGATGTCTCCCCTCGAATCAGCTTATCCATGATCTCAATTATCTGAGGGTCTTCCTTCTACGAAGCCCCAACTTGATCTAGAAGGGTAGGCCTGAGCTCAAGAGATGCTAAAGAACTGGTCATCGACTCCATTGCCAAAGAGAAATCAAAGGTTGCCAAGAACTCTAAATTCTTCATCTCAACAAATAGAGGACTTAGTGTCAACCTTTTTCTACTCAACGCATCCGCTACGACATTCCCCTTGCCAGGGGTATAGGCTATATCAAAATCATAGGAAGCCAAGAATTCCATCCACCTTTGCTACCTCAAGTTCAGATCCTTCTGCGAAAAGAGATACTTCAAAGACTTATGATCAGTATACAGCTCAAATCTCTCTCCCAGAAGATAATGACGCCAAGCCTTGAGTGCATATACTATCGCTGCCAGCTCTAGATCATGAGTGGGATAATTCTTCTCGTGCACCTTAAGTTGCCTCCCACCAAAACATATAACTCTGCCCTCTTGCATCAGAACGGCGCCCAATCCCGTGCCACAAGCATCAGTGTACACGGTAAATATCTTACCACCATCGGGTAAAGCTAGAACTGGTGCTGAGGTAAGGGCTCTCTTGAGTCTCTGAAAAGCAAGCTCACAATCCATATCCCAAGCAAAGACTAAGTTCTTCTTCGTCAACTTAGTGAGAGGAGCGGATATCTTCGCGAAGTCCTTGATGAACTTCCGGTAAAAACCCGCAAGACCTAGAAAACTTCTCACCTCGGTTGCATTCCTTGGAGTCTTCCAATCCTGAACTGCAACCACCTTAGCGGGATCCACCGCTAAGCCTTGCTTGGATACGATATGCCCAAGGAATCTAACTTCCCTTCTCCAAAAGTGACACTTGGAGAACTTGGCCTTTAGCTGATGCGCTCTAAGCGTATCCATCACCTCTACAAGATGCCTCGCGTGCTCTTCTTCATCCTTGGAGAAGACCAGAATATCATCCACAAAGACCACGACAAACTTGTTCAAGAACTCCCGAAACACCCTACTCATCAAGTCCACAAAATACGCGGGTGCGTTCGTCAAACCGAACGGCATAACAAGCCATTCAAAGAATCCATCTGGAGTTCTGAATGCAGTTTTGTCTATACTATCTTCAGCCACTCTGAGCTGATGAAATCCGGTAGCAAGATCAAGCTGAGAGAAAACAGAAGCACCAACAAGCTGATCAAAGAGATCATCGATCCTCGGTAACGGGTGTCTGTTCTTCTTAGTCAGCTTATTCAATTCTCTATAATCCACACAGAGTCGAAGAGAACCATCTGCCTTAGTAGCAAACACCACAGGCGCTCCCCATTCGGATATACTTCGTCTGATGAAGTTCTTTTCAAGCAACTCTTTTACTTGCTTGCTGAGCTCCCGTCTCTCACGCGGAGCCATGTGCCGAACGGGCAAAGAAACAGGCTTAGCATTATCCACCAGATAAATGCGAAAATCAATCTCTCGTTTAGGGGGCAACCCCTTAACTTCTTCAAAAACATCTGGATAATTTCGGACCACCCTTACAGACTGAAGGGCTTCATCTGACGAGTCGAGAGATTCAAGATAGCACAACATGACGGGATCCTTCGGATTGCATGAAATCTCTAAGGTGTTGCCAAGGCGAGTCACAAGCCTCACAACCCTATGCTCACAATCAAGAATGGCTCCATATCGGGACAGCCAATCCATGCCCAGTATCAATCCGTATCCCCTGAAACCAAGAACATATGCACTACACAAGAACTCTACACTGAGTATAGAGATCCTCAGATCCTCACATATCATAGATAGATGAGCAGAACCCCCAATGGGATTCGAAACACAAACGGGATCATCCACTAAGCTAGTACTAAGGTGCAAACTATCAACAAGATCAGATGAAATAAAGCTATGTGATGCACCAGAATCAAACAAGGTACGAACTGGAAGATCAGAAACATAAACAAGGTTCTCAACAGAAACACTACCTCGATCGGGAACTGGAGCGGTATTGAGAGCATGAACTTGCCCTCCTGAAGGTCCAGCCTGTCCTTTCTTCTTCGGGCACTCCTTGCTGAAGTGTCCAGCCTCACCACAAGAAAAACATCCACCACTAAGCTTCCTTTTCTTCTTCCTACAATCCTTAGCGAAGTGTCCAGGCACACCACAGTAATTGCACTTTCCCTTGCCTTTGTTGTTGTTGTTCCCCTTCTTGTTCTTGCCTTGATTCCCCTGGCTGCTTTGACCACCTTGATTGCCTTTGCCTTGAGAATCAGTCTTCTTTGCTTGAGTATCACTCGTCTTGACCTCTTTCTTTCCATCTCCCTGAAGTAGAGCCATATTGACCAAACTCTCAAAAGTAGCTCCATGCGGAATATGTGACATTGCCAAGCCCTGCAGTGGCTCATTCAATCCTCTAGCAAATCGAAGAGCCTTCTTCTCAGGAGTGTTTACCATATCCAAACCAAAACGGGCCAGCTGATTAAACTTGTTCACATACTCCTTGACAGACATATCACCTTGCTTTAATGCAATGAACTTCTCCATTTGTAAATTCGCCTCAGCAGAAGATAGAAACTTGGCCACAAATCTAGCCCTCAAATCGGCCCAAGTCTCAACGGGCCTCGTCCCATTGGTGACCTCCCACCAATAGGCCGCTTCATCCTTCAAAAGCCATACTGTCAATAAGATCTTCCTCTCGTCATCAATCCCAAAGATAGCAAACAAGTCCTCAGTGTCTTTCAGCCAATTCCTAGCTTCAACAAAAGATTCCGTGCCTAGGAAATTCTTGCCTCCCATCGCCTTGAAGTCTTTACAAACCTTCGTGAACTCAACCTGAGGATGCTGAGGGGGAGGAGGAGGAAGAGGAGCCTCAGCAACAGGAGGGGGAGGAACATTAGCAACGGGAGGAGGAATATTAACCACTGGAGGGACCACCGGAGGAGGGACATTAGGGAGAGGATTCTCAACTACAGGAGGAGGAGTGGGAGTAGGGTTTGCGGGGCCGGCTGCCGCCCTAGCTTCAAGAAGTCTCCTATACCAGAGTGGTACATTTACCCCATCCGGGATGGCAAGATCCTCAGCCATACTGAAACGAAGGATAAGATAAGATTAGGTCAAGGGAACGAAGGATAACGCTAATGACTTTTTGGGGAATAGCCCTTTTTAAAATACTAGACTTTTCTTTGGAAAATACTTTATACTTGTTTTGAAAATAGTTTTTCAAAAGTCTTTTAAAAACTTCTTGTTCTTTCTCGTAAACCATATGCTCTGATACGAAATTTGTAACACCCCACCTCCGCTAGGGTCACTCTTTTGGGGGCACAAGCTTCTGGGGGGCGTTAGAACTAGGTAAGCATGCATAATGATATATCTAGGCAGAACAAGAACATAAAGATATATGTAAAACAGAGTAAAACAGCGGAATATTTCAAACCATCTCAAAACAAGTCTTAGTACATCATAAAGTCAACTGCCAAAATAAACATGTCTAGTACATCATAAACAGAAATACTGAAATACATAGTGCTATCCCCAAAATAAAGATAATAAACCATAGCGAGCTCAATGTCCAAGCATACATGAGCTAACCAGCAAACAAGCAAGCGATCCAAGCTAAGCACCACTGTTCCCTCCCTGAGAACCTGGGGGGGGGGGAAACGGAAGAAAAGAAGCGAAAGAAAACAGGTCAGTCAAAAAGACTGGTAAGCCCTACTACGATCAGTCTATAAACTAGTAAAGCTAACATCATGATGGAAACTGAGATGAACATACTGGCAATAGATAAAGGTGTCATCACATAAAGAAGATTAAGTTTTGCACCATAGTGTACTAGCAAACTAACATAACAGGTATTGATCCCTCAGCCCAAACTTTGGCCCAATTGCATGAGATGACCTTAATGCAAGGTCCAGCCCAACGGTCTAGTCGACCGGCTCCCTATAAACCTAACACGTCAAGTGTTGGTGTCCATACGGCCCACATATGGTTGTAGTCAGACTGTGCTGGGTTCACCTTTGGGTGTATCAAGCCCTCGGGTGTCAACCCCAGACACCTAAGCAATAGTGCACAGTCTAAACCTACTGGTACCCGTGCCTCGAGTTTGTCCAACACCGGACTACGTGCACGTCCGTAGCCCGCCTGGACCCGCACCGCTGTACCACTCAGCCGTCGCTTTGGTCGCTTACATCAGTCCAGTAATCGTGCCCCGCCCTAGCCTAGCCTCTAGGGTTGTGAATGATACCAAACTGGGATTACTGCTGGAACAGACCACGTTGCTAGGGTTTTCTAAGAGGGTTAAGTGTGGTTTAACCCCTCACTAATCATGGATTAAATTAGTTAAGTGTAACCAACAGTTCACCACTTAACCCCATTTAATCCCTCGCATCCCCAAAATTGGTTAAGTATTAGTGGGCCATGACTTAACCCTAATCATGAGGCATTAATTTAATTGTACCCTAACCTCTCACATTAGACTTTGTTGCGGTTACTAGTTAAGCCGGGCGGGTCCGGGTAGCTTTACACCACAACTTGGTCTAACCTCGGGTCCAAGGTACACATGACCAACTTCTCACATTGGGTCCTATTGTTTGTAGCAACTAGTTAAGCCGGTCGGTTCCGGGTAGGTTTACGCTACAAACTCAACCCAACCTCGAGTTGGCCACACATGTTTTCTAAGTGTCATGTCCACTTTATTTTCAAACCATAATTACAAGTTTAACAAATACTTGGGTAGACCTAACTTAATAGGTAAATTCCCAAGGGGTAGACCTAACTTAATAGGTAAATTCCCAATCTTATATTTTCATGTATTTTAAGTTTTACCCAAAACCCCCCAACGTCATTCTATCGCTTACATATTCGTCATAACGCATAAGGGATAGAAAGAGGGAACTTGGCACAACATACATGGTAAATCTTACATATCATAATAAACATGCATAACATGTTGAACTTGCATAACTTAGCATAGTGAACTTGCATAAACATGCATAACTTGTTAAACTTACAAATCATGGCATAGTGAACTTGCATAAACATGCATAACTTGTTAAACTTGCAAATCATGGCATAGTGAACTTGCATAAACATGCATAACTTGTTAAACTTGCAAATCATGGCTTAGTGAACTTGCATAAACATGCATAACTTATTAAACATGCATAACATAGCATAGTGAACTCGCATAAGCATGCATAACTTATTAAACATGCATAACATAGCATGCATAACTTATTAAACATGCATAACATAGCATAGTGAACTCGCATAAGCATGCATAACTTATTAAACATGCATAACATAGCATAGTGAACTCGCATAAGCATGCATAACTTATTAAACATGCATAACATAGCATAGTGAACTCGCATAAGCATGCATAACTCAATAAACTTGCATAAATCCCAACTTTCATCACATATTAACTTTAGAGTTTCTAAAATGAAGGTAAGAGGGCTTACAAATATTATGAAGACACAAATCTACTAATAAAGATTGAGAAGCCCTTTTATGCAATCATACAAAAACCCAAAACAAAGCTCCAATTAACAAAAATCCCAAAAACTCTAGCTTTAGCAAATAAAGCTTGCAACTTGATGATGTATGCAAGCTAATGATCATTCATACAACTTAGAAAAGCTTGTATGAACATCAAAATCTTCATAGAAATGATTTTTGAAGAGGTTGGAGGCTAGGGTTTTTAGGTGGAGGCCATTTGAGATTTCAATTTGACATAGTTTGGTTGCTAGAATGAATAATGAGGCTTTAGGTTAGGATTAGGGGCTTATTTATAGAAGATTAGAGTGTTTTTAGCCCTAGGATTAACCCTAGGTTAGTTTAGGCCCGTCAGATTTAGGAATTCTCTAGAACCAAGCCACAAGACCAAGCCCCAAATCAAAATGGTGCGCCAGGCAAAACTGCCTGGCCACCCCGTGTCGACAGGGCTGTCGACAGGGCAGTCGACACCCTAAGACCCCTGTCGACATGCCTGTCGACATGGGGGTCCTGGCGGGAGTTTTTCCCGCCTGACGCCAATTAGCCCTAATCCTTGTTTTTAATTTAAAATTTAAATCTGTTTTTGACTTAGGAATTTCTGATAACTTCAATGGGCCTTAACTGGGTCATACGGACTCCGATTTTCGAAAACTCGGACTCTATTTCGCGTATTTTTCCGAGACGAACGCAATGGCATAGCCCGTTTCCCTTGATTCAGATTTTAGAATTAAATTCTGCCTCGATTTATGTTATAACAGGTTATCGAAAATATGGGTTGTTACAACTATTGATCGACGCTAGAAAAGCGCGATATTTTTAATAAAATTCTGCAAGCACACAGGTGTGTAGCATACAGGTCGAACACAGGGAGGTAAATTAAAATCAAATTATTTATCTAATTTCTTTGGCGAGTTAGACGAAGCCTGGAGATTTTGTTGAAATAAAAACAAATTGAAATTGCGAAATTAGGATTATCGTTGAATCTAATCAACGATTAATCACTAAAGAAAGTAAATTGCAAAACAAGAACAATGCAGAAAATAAAAGTGCAGAATAAGAAGAACAACAAAAAAATAAAATTAGGATTGTCGTTGAAACTAATCAAACGACTAATCACTAATGAAACAATTATAAAATACAACTAGTACTCTACCGAATCTAATCGGGTAGATGACACTAGTTGCTAAAAAATACTAGAAAATAAAAGAAGAAGAATTTTTATTAGAGTAATGGAATACAGAAATGAGATGGTGGCTACAATGACATTACAAGGGTATTTCTAGGGAATAACCAAACCCTAACCCTAACCCTAATACAATGATAAATGGGCCTTAGGGAATTCACAAAAGAGTTTACACTGAGAATCTGAAATGGGTCTTAGTTAAATCTATTAAATTTTTGGCCTTTCTTCTTTTCCTCTTGGTTCTTTGACAAGCCTTCCTTGATTTGAGATGTGCATGGCCTTTTTATCAATCATTTTCTTGTCCAACAGCAACTAGATGTGGGATCTTCATCTACAATTCTTCAAAATGCAAATACACAGCAATTTGATCTCTATTTCTCTACTTTTCTGTTTGCATGCGGGCTGGGTTGAATATCTGTAAAAGTGACAAAACAATACCCAAGTAATATTTATTTATATACAAAAGATAAGATATAAGAGCATAAAATAAACACATTTCTATGTCAATCAAATACCCCCACACTTATCTTTTACTCGTCCTCGAGTAAAACAAAAATTAAAAACTAACTAGATAGGTTACACTTTCGTAGGAAACACGATTGCATTGAGCGTATGCAACAAGCCGATAAATCTCTAGGTGTCCCTAGTAGGACGAGTGGTGTCTCGTGAGGGTTTTCAGTGGATACTACCCACAAAATCGAAATGCAGTATGCTATGATTCTAATGAAACTACATGAATGCAATGGATATATGCAAAATAAAAACAAAAATGAAAACAAGACTTGTTTCTGAAGTGGTAAAACAAATTAAATTAACAATTCTAATCAGTTGATTGTACTTTAGATACCTCAACTTGTCACAAATTTTCAATATAATTAAGTTTTCAAATGTTAAATTCCAATTTGGCCAGTTAGTTCGGTCGATAACATAGTGCAGCCATGAAATAAATTCTTAGTTTGCTTGGCACAGTTTGTGAAGTGGTATTCTGATTTTCTCATGTATGGCTAGTCAAATCAATAAGTGTTTGGGCATCATCGCTTATTCTTTATTCTATAAATTTTTTATTATTTATGATTAAGTACATACACCTAACTTAGAAGACCAAGGTTTACCACCCATGCATTGCCTCGCGGACTAACGGAGAGTGGGTGAAGAGCTTGGCGGATTGTGCAGGCCGACTTTGACTTTGTCAACAACGTGTCGGTAATCCTTAGGTGTCCAATCTCATAAAATGAGACCAAGATATTCCAACGTTGACTTTGTCAACAACATGTCGGATAGAGCTTGGCAGGTTTGTACACCAATGCTTGATATACAAGCAATGTTGGATACCCTTGGATTACTATTATTATTATTGAAATTATAAGCACAAAAGAGAGTTATACGAATTCAACTTAACACAACTTAGTTTTAAAGATTCGAAAAGCCAATATAAGTATTTTAAGTCCTCCACTTATTTAAACAAAATATACAATATAGAATAGATTTCATGGCCATCACCTAAGAATCTCCCTATGTACCGGTTACACTATTATTCCTCAAAATTAAACTTTTCATTATATTTCTTATTTGATCTAAGTTAAGAGAGAAAAATACTATCAACTGACTAAAAGTTGTAAACTTATTTTGTGGTATCACTCTAAAATGAGTCGTGTCGGTGTGATTGTGTTTTTTTTTTGACAAAAATGGAGAAGATGTGATGCGGACTTGACTCCCCCACACTAGATTGAGAGAGTGTCCCAACTGTCTAAGGTACGCAGACCAAAATGGCAGAAAAACAAAAATAAAAAAAATGAAAAAGAAAAAAAAACGTGTACCACCTGATTTCACGGTGGATGATCAGGCTCATGAAGATTGATAAGGTCCTCTTCGTCATATTGCTCGAATTCTAAAAATGGTTTCAGTCGTTGACCGTTTACTTTGAAGACTTTTACATCCCTAGGATTTTCAATTTCAACTGCTCCATGAGGATATGCTGTTTTCACAACATAAGGTCCAGTCTACCGAGATCTGAGTTTTCCTGGAAACCAGTGAAGTCTAGAGTCGTATAAAAGAACTTTTTGACCTACGTTGAATTCCTTACGAAGTATGTTTTTGTCGTGTTGGGCTTTGGTTCGTTCCTTGTAGATTTTCGCATTTTCATACGCCTCATTTCTTAATTCCTCTAATTCAGAAATTTGTAACTTCCTATGTGAGCCAGCTTTCTCTAAGTCAAAATTCAAAAAATTTATGGCCCAAAGAGCACGATGCTCTAATTCAAGAGGTAAGTGACAGGCCTTTCCAAAGACTAATCGATATGGTGACATCCCTAGATTGGGTTTATAAGCAGTGCTAAAAGCCCAAAGTGCATCAATCAGTTTTAAGGACCAATCTTTTCTATTGGAATTCACGGTTTTCTCAAGGATTTGTTTGATTTGTCTATTGGAAACTTCTACTTGCCCACTAGTTTGTGGATGGTAAGGGGTCGATAGCTTGTGTGTGATTGAGTATTTCTTGAGCAAGGACTCAAAAACACGATTATAGAAGTGAGTGCCAATATCGCTAATGATAGCTCGAGGTGTGCCAAAGCGCGAAAAGATGTTTTCTTTGAGGAATTTGACAACAACCTTGTTGTCGTTGGTTTTGGTCAGAATGGCTTCAACCCATTTTGAGACATAATCTACCACAAGCAAGATGTAAAGATTCCCAAACGAGTTATGGAATGGTCCCATGAAATCGATGCCCTAAACATCGAATAACTCAATCACTAAAATGGGGTTGAGAGGCATCATGTTTCGCTTAGTAATTCGACCCGTTCTTTGACATCGATCGCATTTAGAGCAAAATTCGAAAGCGTCACGGAAGAGTGTGGGCCAATAAAAACCTCTTTGCAAAACTTTTGCAGTAGTTTTTCTTGCTCCAAAATGACTGCCACAAGCATGGTCATGTGAGAAAGACTGAATACTTTGGTGTTCATGATCGGGCACACACCTTCGAATGATTTGGTCTGGACAGTATTTGAAAAGATATGGGTCGTCCCAATAGAAGTTTCGAACTTTCGAGAGAAATTTTTGTTTATCTGGTTTCAACCATTCAGCGGGTGTTTGTTGTGTGACAAGATAATTCACAATGTCAGCGTACCAAGGGGTGTTAGAGATCGAAAGGATTTGTTCGTCAGGAAAACAGTCATCGATTTGGGTGTCATCAACATTTTTGTGCAAAATTCGAGAGAGATGATCAGCTACAACATTCTCAGAACCCTTTTTATCTCGTATTTCTATATCGAATTCTTAAAGAAGAAGGATCCAACGAATCAAGCGGGCCTTAGCATCCTTCTTAGAAAGCAAATATCATAGGGCAACATGGTCAGTGTAAACTATGACTTTGGATCCTATGAGATATGGTCTGAATTTCTCAAGAGCGAAGACAACTGCCAAAAATTCCTTTTCAGTAGTTGAGTAATTCAATTGGGCCTCGTTTAAGGTTTTGCTAGCGTAATAAATGACTCGAGGGAGTTTATCGATACGATGACCTAAGATGGATCCAATTGCAAAGTAAAGGCGTCGCACATAAGTTCGAAGGGCTGAGTCCAATCAGGAGGTTGAATGATGGGAGCTATGGTCAAGATTGACTTAAGAGTTTCAAAAGATGTTTTACAGTCATTGGAGAATTCAAACTTAACGTCTTTGGCAAGTAAATTTGAGAGAGGTTTTGAAATTTTCGAGAAATCCTTAATGAATCTTCTATAGAATCCCGCATGGCCAAGAAATGAACGAACATCTTGAACAGACTTAGGAGGAGGTAGATTAGCAATCAAATCGATTTTGGATTTATCGACTTCAAGGCCATCTTTTGAAACGACATGACCTAGAACTATCCCCCTTTTTACCATGAAATGACATTTTTCCCAATTAAGCATGAGTGATTTCTCCTTACACCGTTTTAGGAAAAGTTCTAGATGAGTGAGACATTGGGAAAAAGATGATCCGAAGATTGAAAAATCATCCATAAATATTTCCAAGAATTCTTCCACCATATCAGAGAAAATACTCATCATACACCTTTGGAAAGTCGCAGGGGCATTACAAAGACCAAAATGCATGCGACGATAAGCAAAGGTTCCAAAGGTACAAGTAAAGGTGGTCTTATGTTGATCCTCTAAAGCAACAGGGATTTGGTTATAGCCAGAGTATCCATCAAGAAAACAATAGTACTCATGACTCGCTAAGTGTTCGAGCATTTGGTCAATAAAAGGTAAGGGAAAATGGTCTTTTCGTGTGGCTGAGTTGAGCTTTCGATAGTCGATACACACACGCCATTTTGTTTTGATTTTTGTTGGGACGAGCTCATTACTTTCATTTTTGATCACTGTGACTCCCGATTTCTTTGGTACGACTTGTACCGGACTCACCCAGGTACTATCAGAGATGGGATAAATGATGTTATTGTCTAGACATTTGATTATCTCCTCCTTGACCACTTCTCTCATGTTTGGGTTTAATCGCCTTTGAGCCTCACGGGTGGGTTTAGCCTCATCAACTAAATGTATGCGATGTTCCACAATTGACGGGCTGATTCCTTTTATATCGCTCAGTTCCCACCCTAAAGCGTCTTTATTTTCCCGCAAAATTTCTAAGAGTTTTTCTTCTTGGTCCTCGGTAAGATCAGAGGCTAAGATTACGGGAAGAGTTTCTGAGGGGTCTAGGTATGCGTACTTAAGGTCTTGTGGCAAGGGTTTGAGATCTAACTTAGGATGTTCTTGAGTGTTAACATTGGTTAACATTCCTTGGTTAGATTCAGAAGATGAAGGATTTAAGTCAAGAAATTCATTTAGTTCAGAAATGTATTCAAGTTCGTCGAAATGGGAGTCGAAATGTTCTAGACGCATTTTCAAGGCTTCAGAAGTGTCATTAGAGGTTTCGTCAACTATGGTTTGAATCATGTCGATTTCATCGGTCTCAAAATGCCTAGGTTGTTTGTTGAGATTGAAGATGTTTAGCTCAATGGTTAGGTGCCCAAAGGAAAGTCGAAGTTGACCGTTCCTACAATTAATGACAGCATTTGAGGTTGCTAAGAAGGGCCGTCCTAAAATCAACGGTATTTGAACTTTGGGATTTGAGACAGGCTTTGTGTCTAAAACTATGAAATCGATAGGGAAGTAAAATTGTTCGATCTATATCAAGACGTCTTCGATAATTCCAAATGGCTTTTTGATAGATCGATCGGCTAACTGAAGAGTGATGTTTGTTGGTTTAATTTCCCCTAACCCAAGTTGACAATAAACAGTATAAGGAAGAAGACTGACACTGGCACCAAGGTCGAGTAGGGCACGAGAGATATGGGTGTTTCCTATTTTTTTTTAGAAAAGAAGAAAGGAAAGATTATGTACTGAAAAGAAGAAAGAAGGTTAAAAGGAAAGAAATCAAAGAAAAATTGGCAAGATTTTTTTTCTTGTTTAGATGATTCTAATATCAATGGTTGATACAAAATCAACTAATGAAGAGATTATTTTTTTTAAAACAAAATCAAACAAAAAGTAAAAAATAAAATAAAAATAAAAACTAACACGAATCAGAAATTAATTAAATAATAAAATTTAATCGTTACCTCCCCGGCAACGGCACCAAAAACTTGATCGACGCTAGAAAAGCGTGATATTTGTAATAAAATTCTGCAAGCGCACAGGTGTGTAGCATACAGGTCGAACACAGGGAGGTAAATTGAAATCAAATTATTTATCTAATTTCTTGGGCGAGTTAGACGAAGTCTGGAGATTTTGTTGAAATAAAAACAAATTTAAATTGCGAACTTAGGATTATCGTTGAATCTAATCAACGATTAATCACTAAAGAAAGTAAATTGCAAAACAAGAACAATGTAGAAAATAAAAGTGCAGAATAAGAAGAACAACAAAAAAATAAAATTAGGATTGTCGTTGAAACTAATCAAATGACTAATCACTAATGAAACAAATGTAAAATACAACTAGTACTCTACCGAGTCTAATCGGATAGATGACACTAGTTGCTTAAAAAATACTAGAAAATAAAAGAAGAAGAATTTTTTTTATTAGAGTAATGGAATACAGAAATGAGATGGTGGCTACAATGACATTACCAGGGTATTTATAGGGAATTACCAAACCCTAACCCTAATACAATGATAGATGGGCCTTAGGGAATTCACAAAAGAGTTTACACTGAGAATCTCAAATGGGCCTTAGTTAAATCTATTAAATTTTTGGCCTTTCTTCTTTTCCTCTTGGTTCTTTGACAAGCCTTCCTTGATTTGAGATGTGCGTTGCCTTTTTATCAATCATTTTCTTGTCCAACAGCAACTAGATGTGGGATCTTCATCTACAATTCTTCAAAATGCAAATACACAGCATTTGATCTCTATTTCTCTACTTTTCTGTTTGCATGTAGGCTGGGTTGAATATCTGTAAAAGTGATAAAACAATACCCAAGTAATATTTATTTATATACAAAAGATAAGATATAAGAGCATAAAATAAATACATTTCTATGTCAATCAACTATGCATCAATCAACATGCAGTATCCTAATCTACCCATTTAGATTAATCACCACACTTTGATTTTCCAAATCTAATTCAATTTATAGAAATTATTCCTTTGGGCTTTATTTCACGATTTCTATTTCAAATCATTTCGAAATACATATCTAGCTTTTATATCAAAGTAGATTTCACTTCGGGATCTCAAACCAAATCGTTTGGAAATATGAATTCCAAAATATAACAATGCAGAAAACAAGTATGCAACCAAATATCGGGAATCTTCCCCCAGACAAGGCTGTACGCGCCTCTCCAACTCGATATATATATGTGCACCTCCCACTATGGAGTAGGCTAAACGCTGACCACTCAACCTAAGGTCCTGGATCCAGCCCATACTTTTAGTCGTCCAGGTCACCCGATATTTAGCCATATACTTGCTAAATCATTTTATATCCCAAGTAGGGAAAATTATTTCACCACATAATAATCACAAGTACTTTCAAATTATAGTACTTCACATCAGCAATTCACACATATGATTAGTCACTATTAATCACATAACCTTTGAGCTCATACGTCTAAATGAAGGGTGTTAAGCAAGAGAATAAATTCTCCGTCACCAAACATATATATCATCAATAGCAACTAATAGGTTATGTGTTAAACAACAATGTAACACATAATATGTTTCTATATCATTTTAAAAATCATCGGGCTTAGGCCTCGAAATCCTTTCTGTTTTATAAAACATCCCCTGTCCAAAACCGGGAAAACATTTCTTTTCACTTAAGAAAAATATCATTTCAAATTCATTCATTAAATTTGAAATGAACACAAGAACATCGCTACATATCTCATAGTCAAATCGTTAAGTGTTTCACAAGATTTTAGCGTACCGGTATTTCCACCCAACCCAATGCTAAATGTAGAAGCATATCTTACTCATAAACTGGTCGAGCACAATCCAAACAATCAATCAATCACAATCATGAATATCAACAACCAAGTAAATTTGGTTTAATCACATCATGTGTTTTGGTAAATTCAATTACCATTTATTAATTCACAATCTAATTAAAGATTTATTCAAACTCTAATTGGTTTTAATCCCAAAAATCATTTCTTATTGATTGTTCAACTTTTTGGAAATTAATCCTACTTTTACTTGGGTTAAAGAACTAATGTCATTTAAACACAGTTCACGAAAAACCCATAATCCAATTTCAATTCAATTCCAATTAAATATTAATTAATTGGAAAACTTCATTAAATATTAATTAAAAGATTTAATCTTTTCTCAATTGGATTTAAGAACAGTATTAATGAAGACACCATTCATGACAAACCCAAAATCCAATTTGATATTAAATACAAGGCTCTGAATAGAAAATAATATAGGCTTATATTCAATATCAATTCTGAAATCAATAAATATCGTATTGGGTATAACGATATCAATATCTTCCATATTCCCACAACAATATCCATATAATCACGGAAACCAATATCGAAATATTCCAAAGATCATTTATACTCAAATTCATTCCAATTTATATATTAGGAATTTCTGGTTATATTAAAACACATTCTAAATCCAATTTATTTATTTAAAAATTATTGGATTATTAATCTAGTTAATAACTGGTTCAGTATGAGAAAAATATATTTTTATCTTCACAAATGTGGAATTTTTCATCCAAATTCTTTTAAAATCATTTATTATGATTTTATACTAATTATTAATATTTTTAATAATTTTATCAAGGCCCTTTCAGTCGATTTCCATAAACGGTCATCGAACTGCATTTACAACGACCTTTACCAAATTTGATTTGGACATAATTCCAAATCCAACAGTTAGATTTCAAATCTCTTATATTCATTGGAAATCTCTTTTCGATACGAACATAATGGTTCCGGTTTTAGGACAATCCGACGGTCGGATCTCCCGCAATGTCAATTCGAAGTCAATTGCCGAAATTCGCGAACGGTCGCGGCGCGGCACGTTCTATTCAGGCCACTAATATA
Source organism: Allium sativum (assembly GCA_030737875.1). Taxonomy (NCBI): domain Eukaryota; kingdom Viridiplantae; phylum Streptophyta; class Magnoliopsida; order Asparagales; family Amaryllidaceae; genus Allium; species Allium sativum. The sequence goes on from CM060926.1 coordinate 617,378,780, forward strand.
TATATATATATATATATATATATATATATATATATTTCGTCGATTTCCATTTAAAACGTATTTTACTAATCGTTTTAAATTCGTTTTTTAAAAACGTTTCCAACTTCCATTTCAATTTTTAATCAAAATCGAATATTCCATTACATGAAATTTTATACATCTCATACATATGTTAAAAATAATATTTTTAACCATTCAATATTTATTTCATTCACATTTCATATATATATTATTCACATTTCATATATATATATATATATTATTCACTACGCATTTTTTTTTCAAATTTCATATATATATATATTTTCCATTTCATATATATATTATTTCCATTTCATATATATATATATATATATTATTTTCATTTCATATACACATATATTATTTCCATTTCATATATATATTATTTACATTTCATATATATATATTATTAACACTTCCTATACATATTTTACACATTTCATATATATATATATATTTTATTCACACTTCATATATATATTATTCACATTTTATATGTACATTATTTTCATTTCATATATATATATTATTTTCGTTTCATATATATATTTTATTCATTTCATATATATATTATTTTACATTTCATATATATATATATTATTTTCAACACTCATATATATGTATATATTTTCACATCATATATATAATTTTCACATCGCAAATATATATTTTATTCACACCGCATATATATATATATATAATTTTCAAATCTTATATATATATTTAATTTTTACATCGTATATATATATTTCACATCGCAAATATATATTTTACTCACACCGCATATATATATAATTTTCACATCGTATATATATATATATTTTTATTTATTTAATTTTGACATTGTATATATATACATATATTTCACATCGCAAATATATATTTTATTCACTTCGTATATATATATATATATATATATAATTTTCACATCGTGTATATATATATTCCACATCGTATATATATACTTTCACATCATATATATATATAAAATTTTCACATCGTAAATATATATTTTATTCGTACCGCATATATATATATATATGATTTTCATTCACACCACAATCACAACACAATATAGTCAATTATGGTTTGTACAATAAATAGTGTCGGGTGCTACTAAGCACCGTCTGCAACACAGAATATTTTAACTAGAGAGAGTTCTCACATTCGATTTCCACTCCGCCAGTTTTATTTCTGAGTTTCTGAACAGTTTGGATTTGAATTTACCCAAATTTCTAACTAGCTGCAAATTGGACCCGGTTAGTCTTGTTGTGAAGCTCTTGTCCCCACGATCGCAACGGATCCAGTTTCGCGCGATTTGAAACTCGTATGTAAAAGTTACGCTATTAAATACATGGGATAATTAAACATGGGAATTAATTAAATAATTAAGGATTTAATCAACTCAATACTTTTCTTCCCCGTGGCTTCAGTATAAACCCGACGTCGAAGAACCTAACCTTCCCTTACGTTCACCTCAACCGCACCACTCATCGGACCATGGTCGACCGATCTACCCTTGCCACCTCCATCGCCTTTGTCCCCTCTATTAACGTCCCCAGTAGCGCCGCCATCGGTTGTCCGACCCTCTCCAAAAACCCACTTGAAATCGCCCCCTTTGAGATGCGATTGCTCACAAATCAATACACGGATTTCGATCTTGACCATTGAATAGAGAGATCCCACTTAGCTTAATGATTTTTCCTTTGAAGGGTTGGTGATTCATCGCATGGATTAAGAATTTTTGAGAGATTAAAATCGGACGAAAATCGCCGTTCTTTTCTTAACTAGTGGCGGCGATTTTCTAATGAAAGGGGTTAGGGTTTGGGGGGAGGCACATGTATAGTACATTTTATTAATATTTTATTATTTATTTTCCAATTTTATCGGTTTATCGATCATAACCCCAAATCAAACCCAACGACTGACGCCTCTAGCTAATTACCCCCATTCCGGACATAATGCAATATGTTTCGTAAGCCCATCTGACCGTTTCAGCCTATTTTTCTTTAATTAAAATATAAAACATTTAATATTAAATTTGAACGTACATTTTAATTTACCCGGGTCACATACTGACTCCAAAAATTCCAGAAAAACAAATCTAGCTATGTTTTGATGATACAGTCCTAACAAAACTAATTTCATCAAATTTGGAGACCGTTTGAAAAACGGTCATTTTCCAGTTGATTAAATTCAAACTGAATTGGCCAAACACGTTAAAATCTACCATGCTCACATATTAATTCCAAAAATTATGAAAATTGGAATCTAGCAATAATTTGACATTCCGGATCTAAAAAAGTGGTTTCGTCGAAAATGGAGGTCGTTTGCAAAATGGCTATTTTAAAGGGCTATATATTATATAAAATATATATAAATTCCATAGCTACTATTTTGAATTTTAAACTAGGCCTAACTTTTTATTCCTGTTACGAAATCTGGATTTTTCACATTCGTTCGAAAGATATTTTCAAATAGATTCAAATATTTCTGGTTTTACTGAAATCCGATTTATTTTGAATCCTGTACATTCATTTGAAATTTGAAATCGAATTTTCAAACTACCGCACCATTTTAGGTTCGTTTTATAATTAAAATAAATTATACGTTCTAACTTCGATTTAAATAAATTCTTAGTCGTTATTATTTAAAATAAATCATTTTAAATATCCATTATTCATTAAAATTGCTAAAATAAAAATGTTAATTGGTTCTGAAAATCCGGGTTGTTACAATCTCCCCTACTTAAAACTTTTCGTCCCCGAAAAGTAACGGAGCTGAAAGTTGTTTAACTAACCAACTCAACTTTCATTCTATCTTTCCTTCTTCAACTTTTCAGTTTCTATGAATTTTCTAATTTTTCCGAAATTTTGGCTAATGCCTTAAATTTTCGCTATAACCTCCTTTGTACGGGTCGATATTTAAAACCGCAGCTTGCCTCACAGGGCCCTCGTCAATCCAAACGAAAAAGAAAACACCAATCGGCTCATAAAATCATCAAACCCCAATAAATACAGTAAATATGTACCTATTTGTCGGGCATACAATTTTATTTCTCTTCTCTAGCCTCCTTGCTATGACCTGTTCACACATATATAGATGTACATGTATGCAATTCCAATTAATTTCAATTTAGTTCAATATTTTGATTTGATTTGGCTAAAATTTACCTTTCATTCTCATATTGGTTAAATTAAATATCAATCCATTATTTTTATTAGTTGAACTTATAATCACACATCACAACCAGCTACCAATTTGTGGATTAGTTTTTCAAACATATAACTTTTATATACTCAAAAACAGTATTTTGAAAACTAGATTATATATATAATCACAAATACGTTATTTATAAACATATAACTCTCAACTCATTCTGGGGCATTACTAACCCCATCTCTAATGAGTCACTCATTCTAGAATGCTACTGATTCTATCTCTAATGAGGATTCTTCAATAGGATATTACTAATCCAATCACTGATGAGTCTTTTATTCTATTCTAATGAGTTGTACCCCAAAGATTTGAGTTAACCAAAGCTCTGATACCAGCTGAAACGATACGGACTACGCTCGGACCTATTCGATCTCTAAATCGACCAAGACCGTTCGACACCCGGATATGCTAACTCTGGGCATACAACACATCAGAACAAATAACAGAAGACTTTTATAAACATCATAATAATGTTACTTCAGAGTATAAGATATATCAAAGTATATCGAAATATAATACAACGAAAGATTAATTTATAATAAATGTAATACAATGCAACGGAAACAAATGAACTAACACATCGGAAGGCTATAAATGCTTTGGACAAAGCTTTAAGCTTCGATCAGAATTCAGCTAAATGAAATATCTGCAAAACCAAACTACTGACTGCCCATGTGGAAAATATGGGCACCCAAAGTTTAGGCAGAAACAATAAACTCCAGGTCAGTCATGGGACTGGTGTGAGAACTCAAAACAGTTATTAACTTTATTTAATATTAAGACAAATCATAGGACTACGCCGCTAATGCGGAACGGGTTTACTCCATTTGATTGCCAACGCATAAACAATAATCAATAATATAGATATGGATCTACTATGCCTCAATCAACATGCAATATCCTAATCTACCCATTTAGATTAATCACCACACTTAGATTTTCCAAATCCAATTCAATTTACAGAAATTATTCCATTGGGCATTATTTCCCGATTTCTGTTTCAATCCATTTCGAAATACATATCTTGCTTTTATATCAAAGTAGATTTCACTTCGGGATCTTAAACCAAATCGTTTGGAAATATGAATTCCAAAACATAACAATGCAGACAAACAAGTATGCAGCCAAATATCGGGAATCTTCCCTCAGACAAGGCTGTACGCGCCTCTCCAACTCGATATATATATGTGCACCTCCCACTATGGAGCAGGCTACACGTTGACCACTCAATCCAACCCATACTTTTAGTCGTCCAGCTCACCCGATCTTTAGCCACATACTTGTTAAATCATTTTATATCCGGAAGTAGGGAAAATCATTTCGCCACATAATAATCACAAATACTTTCAAATTATAGTACTTCACATAAGCAATTCACACATATGATTAGTCACTATTAATCACATAACCTTTGAGCTCGTACGTCTCAAAGATGGGTGCTAAGCAAGAGAATAAATTATCTGCCACCAAACAGATATATCATCAATAGCAACTAATCGGTTATGTGTTGAACTACAATGTAACACATAATACATTTCTTAATCATTTTAGAAATCATCGGGCTTAGGCCTCGAAATCCTTTCTGTTTTATAAAACATTCCCTGTCCAAAATCGGGAATACATTTCTTTTCACTTAAGAAAATATCATTTCAGAATCATTCATTAAATTAGAAATGAACACAACAACATCGCTACACATCTCATAGTCAAATCGTGAAGTGTTTCACAAGATGTTAGCATACCAATATTTCTACCCAACCCAATTCTAAATGTAAAAGCATATCTTGCTCAAAAACTGGTCGAGCACAATCCAAACAATCAATCAATCACAATCATGAATATCAACAACCAAGTAAATTTGGTTTAATCACATCACGTGTTTTGGTAAATTCAATTACTATTTATTCATTCACAATCAAATTAAAGATTTATTCAAACTCCAATTGGTTTTAATCCCAAAAATCATTTCTTATTGATTGTTCAACTTTCTGGAATTTAATCCTGCTTTTACTCGGGTTAAAGAACTAATGTCATTTAAACACTATTCACGACAAACCCATAATCCAATTTCAATTCAATTCCAATTAAATACTAATTAATTGGTAAACTTCATTAAATCTTAATTAAAAGATTTAATCTTTTCTCAATTGGGTTTAAGAACAGTGTTAATGAAGATGTCATTCACAACAAACCCAAAATCCAATTTGATATTAAATACAAGGCTCTGAATAGAAAATAATATCGGCTTATATTCAATATCAAATTCCGAAATCAACAAATATCGTATTGGGTATAACTATACCAATATCTACCAAATTCCCACTACAATATCCGTATAATCACGGAATCCAATATCGAAATATTCCGAAGATTATTTCTACTCAAATCCATTCCAATTTATATAATGGGAATTTCTGGTTATATTAAAACCCATTCTAAAACCAATTTATTTAATTAAAAATTATTGGAATATTAATCTAGTTAATAACTAGTTCAATTTGATAAAATTATATTTTTATCTTCACAAACATGGAATTTTTCATCCAAATTCTTTCCAAATCATTTATTATGATTTTACAATAATTATAAATAATTTTAATAATTTTATCAAGGCCCTTTCAGTCGATTTCCATAAACGGTCATCGAACTGCATTTACAACGACCTTTTCCAAATTTGATTTGTACATAATTCCAAATCCAACCATTAGATTTCAAATTTCTTATATTCGTTGGAAATCTCTTTTCAATACGAACCCAATGGTTCTGGTTTTAGGAGAATCCGACAGTCGGATCTCCCGCAATGTTAATTCGAAGTCAATGGTCGAAATTTGCGAACGGTCGCGGCGCAGCGCGTTCTATTTAGGCCATTAATATATATATATATATATATATATATATGTAATATCTGATATATATTTCATCATTTTCCATTTAAGACGTATTTTATAATCGTTTTAAATTCGATTTTAAAAAACGATTCCAACTTCAATTTCAATTTTTAATAAAAATCGAATATTCCATTACATGAAAATTTTATACATCTCATATATATGTTAAAAATAACATTTTAACCAAACAATATTTATTTCCTTCACACTTCATATATATATTATTCACATTTCTTATATATATATATATATATATATTATTCACTACGCATATATATTTTTCACATTTCATATATACATTATTTCCATTTCATATATATATTATTTCCATTTCATATATATATATATATATATTATTTTCATTTCATATATATATATATATATTATTTTCATTTCATATATATATTTTTTCCATTTCATATATATATATTATTTTCATTTCATAAATATATATATATATATATTATTTCCATTTCAATTATATATATTATTTTCATTTCATATATATATTATTTTCATTTCATGTATATATTTTATTCATTTCATATATATATTATTTTTCATTTCATATATATATTATTTTCACCACGCATATATATGTATATAATTTTCACATCGTGTAAATATATATTTTTCACATCGCAAATATATAATTTATTCACATAGCATATATATATATATATATATATATATATAATTTTCATCCACACCACAATCACAACACAATATAGTCAATTACGGTTTGTACAATAAATAGTGTCGGGTGCTACTAAGCACCGTCTGCAACCTAGAATACTTTAACTGTAAAATAATTTCTGTGAGAGAGAGTTCTCACATTCGGTTTCCACTCCGCTAGTTTTATTTCTGAACTTTTGAACAGTTTGGATTTGAATTTGACCAAATTTCTAACTATCTGCAAATTGGACCCGGTTAGTCTTGTTGTGAAGCTCTCGTCCCCACGATCGCAACGGATCCTGTTTCGCGCGATTTGGAACTCGTATGTAAAAGTTGCTCTATGAAATACATTGGATAATTAAATATGGGAATTAATTAAATAATTAAGGATTTAATCAACTCAATACTTTTCTTCCCCGTGGCTTCAGTATAAACCCGACGTCGAAGAACCCAACCTCCCCTCACGTTCACCTCAACTGCACCACTCATCGGACAACGGTCGGCCGATCTACCCTTGCCACCTCCATCGCCTTTGTCCCCTCTGTTAACGTCCCCAGTAGCGTCGTCATCGGTTGTCCGACCCTCTCCAAAAACCCACTTGAAATCGCCCCCTTTGAGCTGCGATTGCTAACAAATCAATACATGGATTTCGATCTTGACCATTGAATAGAGAGATCCCACTTAGCTTAATGATTTTTCCTTTGAAGGGTTGGTGATTCATCGCATGGATTAAGAATTTTTGAGAGATTAAAATCGGACAAAAATTGTCGTTCTTTTCCTAACTGGCGGCGGCGGTTTTCTAATGAAAGGGGTTAGGGTTTGGGGGGAGAGGCTTGTATAGTATATTTTATTATTTATTTTCCAGTTTTATCTGTTTATCGATCATAACCCCAAATCAAACCCAACAACTGACGCCCCTAGCTAATTACCCCCATTACGGACACAATGGAAAATGTATCGTAAGCCCATCTGACAGTTTCAGCCTATTTTTCTTTAAATTAAAATATAAAACATTTAATATTAAATTTGAATGTACATATTAATTTACCAGGGCTACATACTGACTCCAAAAATTCCAGAGAAATAAATCTAGTTATGTTTTGATGATATGGTCCTGACAAAACTAATTTCGTCGAATTTGGAGACCGTTTGAAAAACGTTCATTTTCCAGTCGATTAAATTCAAACTGAATTGGCCAAACACGTTTAAATCTACCATGATCATATATTGATTCCAAACATTATGAAAATTAGAATCTAGCAATAATTTGACATTCCGGATCCAAAAAAGTGGTTTCATCGAAAATGGAGATCGTTTGCAAAATAGCCATTTTTAAGGGCTATATATTATATAAAATATATTTAAATTCCATAGCAACTATTCTAAATTTTAAACTGGGCATAGCATCGCTTATCAAATCTGGATTTTTCACATTCGTTGGAAAGATATTTTCAAACAGATCAAATATTTCTAGTTTTACTGAAATCCGATTTATTTTGAATCCTGTACATTCATTTGAAATCGAATTTTCAAACTACCACGCCATTTCAGGCTCGTTTTATAATTAAAATAAATTTATACGTTCTAACTTCGATTTAAATAAATTCTTAGTCCTTATTATTTAAAATAAATCATTTTAAATATCCAAAATTCATTAAAATTACTAAAATAAAAATTTTAAATTTGTTCTGAAAATCCGGGTTATTACAAAGATAAAGATGCCCAATCACGGGCGTAGTGTATTTTATTGTACTATTTATATTTGTATTTCAAGTTTCTATGTATTTTCTGTGTTGATGAGCATGCTAACCTCATCTATGTACTGCTATTCTATAAGTTAATTATATATATATATATATATATATATATATATATATATATATATGTTACTACCAAAATAAACCCCTAACATAGGCTGACAGTGAAGGGGTATCGGAGGAACATAAACACATAGAAAACCGAAAGCGGGAAAGAATGATTTGAGAGCAACATAAATCGGCTCTCCTCCAGGAAGGAAGGAGTTTAGAGCCTACCAAACGGTAGCGAAGTTTATCCGATCGAGTCTATCCGACAAGAGAGTTGTAACAACCCGGAATTTCAGAACCAATCTAAATTTTTTATTCAAGCAATTTTAATGGATTTTGAATATTTAGAATTATTTATTTTAAATAATAAGGACTAAAAATTTATTTTAAACGAAGTTAAAACGTATAAATTTATTTTAATTATATAACAAGCCATAAAAGGCGCGGTAGTTTAAAATTTCGATTTTAAATTTCAAATGAATGTGCATGATTCAAAATAAATCGTATTTCAGTAATACTAGAAATATTTGAATCTTTTTAATTATATCTTTCTAATGAATGTGAAAAATCTGGACTTCATAACAAGAATTGAAAGTTATGTCCATTTTAAAATTCATAATAGTCAAATGGAATTTATATATATTTTAATATAAAATATAGGCCTTAAAAATAGCCATTTGGCAAACGAACTCTGTTTTCGACGAAACCACTTCTGTTGGATCTAGAATGTCAAATTATTTCTAGATTCTGATTTTCATGATTTTTTGAATTAATATGTTTGCATGGAAAAAGAAAACGTGTTTCATTAATTTCAGTTTGAACTGGATCGACTAGAAAATGACCAATTTTCAAACGGTCTCCAAATTCGACGAAATTAGTTTTGTTAAGACCGTATCATCAAAACATAGATAGATTTAATTTTTTGGAATTTTTGGAGTTAGTACGTGGCCCCGATAAATTAAAATTTGCGTTTAAATTTAATACATATTGGTCGCGTTTCTCTGTACAAAATGATGAAGAAGAGGGTCTAAAAATCTAATTGTTTATTAATGACTAATTAATTATATAATTAAAGTATTCAACGTTCAAACCAGTGTAACTTCGTCAAATGAAAATGGAATTGCGCAAACTCAGAGGCGTTGGAATCGCCTCAACATGAACTACAATAGGAAACTGACCAAAAGGAATTTGGAGCTAGTTGGGATTTTTGGTCAAATTAAACGTCCTGTTTAATTTGATTAAAATAATCATTTTATCGATTTTCAATCTGATCAAGGTGAGAACTCTTTCTCACTCAATTTATTTATAGTTAAATATATAATAGGATGCAGACGGTGCTTAGCAGCACCCGACACCATTGCTTGTACAAACCATGATTGTTTGTTTGGATTGAATTGACTGTGTTGTGTTTATTGAATGTATAGATTATATTAAATATTCTTGTGTTGAATAAAATGTTTGAATAATAAAAATATCATTTTTATTGAATGTATAAATTATATAAAATATTCATGTGATGGAAAAAAATATTTTATCGTTAAAAATATAATTTTAACGTATATATGAATGGCATAAAATTCTCCTGAAATGAAAATAAATATTCATTTACAAATCGGACGATTTGTTTATGTAAACCTATTTGACTGATATTGAGTGGGACGATAAATTTTACACATCGCCCAACTGCACAAATAATAATTAGTATTTGTTGTTTGAAAACCCCACACGGGTACTAGGATGATATTTGACATAAACTAGTCCCAATATTTAATTATATTTCAATCGATGGATTGCCAGGTTGTGATGAGCGTTATTTAATTATTTTAATACTCACACAGTTGTAAATTTCAATTTGGTTGTGAATGGACTGTTTAATGATTATTTATCTTTATTATTGAATACACGCAATGCATGAAATTCATATAACTGAAATTATATGGTAATTGATTGAGTCGCATTCCGATTCAGAAATAAAGAATATTATTAAATAAAGAATATTTTAAAATAAGGAATATTTTAAAATAAAGAATATTTTAAAATAATGAATATTTTAAAATAATTTTCAGTGAAGAATAAAATTATGATTTTGAATGAAATAGAATATTCAATTTTGATTAAAAATTGAAAATGAAGTTGGAATCATTTTAAAACAAATATATAAACGACTTAAGGTTATACGTTGATAGACATTAGTTGTATCGAGTGAATTGTTAATGTGGCATGTCAAGATGAAAATGATCATGGCTTTTGTTGAAAAGCAGAGTCTTATGGATGATGATCAAAGCATAACTTTAAGTAGCATAGCTTTGTGTGTAGCGTTACTTCGCGAGCCTCACACCCTGGTATTAACCAGATACAGGAGAAGGATCCAGGGAGAACATGTGTTTCTTTCTAGCTAGGAGTGGTGTCATGGTATGAGGCCCATACATTTTACTTATGTGGATGATGGAAAGCGAGGTACCTCGGATTTGAGTCCCTAGTGGCTCTTGATTTACACCCTATAAGGCGGGGAAACGTATTTTTCAGGAATTATATATAATCCACTAACGTAAGTTGCGGCCCAGCCCCGTGGCTCCTAGGCGCACTCGAGCTCTGAGCCTAATACATAGGCTAGATTATCTCAAATTCAGTAAGGACGATCCCTTACCTTGGTTCATAGATAGAAATCCAACTTCCAATACGACATTGTGCAGTTTTGATTGTAGAACTAGTATGGCGACATGATATATGGTACCCATGCCGCCTATGATTGATACATTTATATTTGAAGTTGTTTTCGACACTATACACTTATAGTAATATCAAAATAATTTGTTTTAAACATACCAAGCATGTTTGGCTATTATAAGGGAAAACTCTATCCTTTGGCTTGTGTTGCATTGTGTGATGGGACCTGAGTCTTATACTAGCTACACTTTTTCCAAAAAGCATTGCGTTGTTCTGTTTTAAACTAAGATTCATGTGGAGTAAACCCGTTTCGTGTTATACGGCGTGGTCCCATGATTTCCCCCTTTTAAAATAAAGATTAATAACTGTTTTAGTTCTCACATCAGTCCCATGACTGACCTAGAGTTTATTGTTTTAACCTAAACTCTGGGTGCCGCTATTTTCCACACGGGCAACCAGTAGTTTGGTTTGGCAGAGATTATATTCACAGGATCTTGGTTTAAAACTGAAGCGATATTCGGAAAGCTCTGTATCAGTGTATTTCTTTCAGTTGTATTTTGTATTATTTTTCCGCTGCTATTTAAATGTGATTTAAATCTCTGATATTTTTCTGTTGTATATTATTTATTCATACTCTGTTATATTCTTGTACTCTGATGTAAATTGTTGTAATAACAATGAAATGTTCTTCTGTTTGTGTTCTGATTTGTCATGTTCTCAACTCAATCCAAGCTTTCCTTTACGGGGAAGTTTTGGTCGTTTTAGCATGCTATCATTGCTTTGGTTTATAGAGCTCGAGAATAAGACAAATTAGAACCGAACGAAAGAATTCATCAGAGAATTGGATTAGTAATATCAAAAAAGAATGACTCGTTAAAGATAGGATCAGTAGTATCGTAGAATGAGTTTCAAAGAGTGTTATTTTTAAAATAAAAAAGAAAACAAACTTTGTTTTGAAAATTTAAATCTTATAATACGTATTTGAATATTTTATTTTATATTGATTTTGGACGATCAAGTATATAGAGATTTGCATATACGCCTAGTAGCTTATGTACGAAGCCTTAAACATACTGGATAGATATAGATTCACACTCTAGTCGCTTGGGAATAACTCTGGTGATGCCGCGACATCATCAATAGTTATTTTCAAGTTTCGAAAGTGGGATATCTATATATTTCCAATTGACTGGTGTGAGAACAAAACTAGCTAGGATATATTGTTATGATTTAACACTAAAAAAATGATTTTGACTATGTATTTGACACGACCCGAACTTCCCCGGTAAGGAAAGCCCGAATTACGTTGAGGACACGACCAATCAGAACGCAAACAGAAGAACATTTCGTTGTATATTACAACAATTCCATCAGATACAAGAATATACAGAGTATGAATGAATATTATACATTCGATAAATATCAGAGATAACAATAAATTACAAAGCAGTGGAAAACAATATAAAACACAACTGAAAGTAATACACGGATACAGAGCTTTCTGAGCATCGTTCCAGCTATAAATCAGGATCCTGTGAATATAAATCTGCAAAACCAAAACTAGCTACCCGTACGGAAAATAAGGGCACCCAAAGTTTAGGTTAAAACAATAAACTCCAGGTCAGTCATGTGACTGGTGTGAGAACTAAAACAGTTATTAATCTCTATTTTAAAGTTTGGTAAATCAAGGGACCACGCAGTATAACACGGAACGGGTTTCCTCCCAAGAATACCAGTGCATAAAACAAACAGCGCAATGCTAAATAAAGAAAATTGAAGCTATTATAAGATCTAGGTCCCATTATACAATGCAACGCAAGCCGGAGGATAGGGTTTTTACCTTATAATAGCCAAAGCATGCTTGATACGTTTAAAACACATTATTTGATACTATAAGTGTATAGTTTCAAAACAATTTCAATCATAAATATCAATCCTAGGTGGCATGAATGACCCATACCACTATGTCGCCATACTAGGTCCTACAAATAAAACCGCAATACCACGTATTGAAAATTGGATTTCCGTCATGAGTCGAGGCAAGAGGCAAGCTCCTCTCCGAAAATAAATCCTATATAGAAATCCTATATAGTTTTGGTTCTCACACCAGTCTAATGGAAATATATAGAAATCCCACTTTCGAAACTCGAAAATAAAAACTGGTGATGGCGCGCCATCATCAGAATTATGTCCGGGCGACTAGAGTGTGATTCTATATCTATCCAGTATATTAAAACTTCAAATATTGACGTGTATATGCAAAATCTTTATATATTGGATTGTCTAAATTCAAAATAAATAAACATTCAAATACGTATAAAACGATTTAAATTTTCAAAACAAAATTTGTTTTCATTTGAAAAATATACTCTTCACACTCGTTCTAGGATACTACTGATCCCATCTCTAACGAGTTATTCTAATTGGATATTACTAATCCAATATCTAATGAATTCTTTCGTTCGGTTATAATGTGTCTTGTTCTCGAGCTCTGTAAACCAAAGCTTTGATACCAAACTGACACGACCCGAACTTCCTCGGTAAGGAAAGCCCGAATTGCGCTGAGGACAAGACCAATCAGAACTCAAACAGAAGAACATTTCATTGTATATTACAACAATTCAATCAGATACAAGAATATACATAGTATGAATGAATATTATACATTCAATAAATATTAGAGATTACAATAAATTACAAAGCAGCGGAAAACAATATAATACACAACTGAAAGTAATATACGAATACAGAGCTTTCCGAGCATTGTTCCAGTTGTAAATCAGGATCCTGTGAATATAATTCTGCAAAACCAAAACTACTAGCTGCCCGTGCGGAAAATAAGGGCACCCAGAGTTTAGGTTAAAACAATAAACTCCAGGCCAGTCATGTGACTGGTGTGAGAACTAAAATAGTTATTAATCTTTATTTTAAAGTTCGGTAAATCGAGGGACCACGCAGTATAACACGGAACGGGTTTCCTCCCAAGAATACCAGTGCATAAAACAAATAGCGCAATGCTAAATAAAGAAAAATGAAGCTATTATAAGACCCAAGTCCCATCACACAATGCAACGCGAGCCGGAGGATAGGGTTTTTACGTTATAATAGCCAAAGCATGCTTGATATGTTTAAAACACATTATTTGATACTAAAAGTGTATAGTTTCAAAACAATTTCAATCATAAATATCAACCCTAGGCGGCATGAATGACCCATACCACTATGTCGCCATACTAGGTTCTACAAATAAAACCGCAATACCACGTATTGGAAATTGGATTTCCTTCATGAGTCGAGGCAAGAGGCAAGCTCCTCTCCGATTCGAGACACTCTAGCAAATGTCTCAGGACCCCACTATGATCCTTTGGAACCTCCAAGGCCGGTCCTCTCTTACTTTTGAGGATTGGCAATTCCTGAACACACGTTTCCTGGTCCTATAGGACCTATATCCGAGGCGCCTCGTATCCAACAACCACACAGGTGAAAAGTATATAAATATCGGCTAGTTTAAGCACTGACACCACCCATAGATAGAAAGAAACGTCGTGCACTCCTTGGGTCCTTATCCCGTTTTTGACTCATACCGAGGTGTGAGGCTCGCGAATTCACGCTATACACAAAGCTGCGCCACACAGGCCGTGCTTTGATCATCAACCACAAGACTTTGCTTTTCAACGGAAGCCCTGGTCATCTGCCACTTAGGCGTGCCATACAGGCAATTCACTCCATGCGACTGATGTCCATCGATATACAACCTATGAGCTCGTACGTCTCAGAGAAGGGCGTTAAGCATGAGAATAAATTCTCTGCCGCCAAACAGATGTATATTTAATAGAGATCAATCAACACAGAATAAAATCCAATGTCAGACACACAGTCCATTTACAAGTTCGTTCTGGTTCTGAACGAAACCGGAGGCACTTTCCTCGCATATCCATCCATCTCCAAGTACGTCTGGACGATCACCAACTGAGTCCCTCATCTTGGGTGTACAGCCCAATCAAGATCATCAGTAATCACCCAAACGATGTGAAGACTTCCGGTCTTCAACCACCGTCTTCATCTTCGACATATCATCGAATCAGTTATTCAGAATGGGTATAAACCCGACCTTTCCTAATAACCCACGTATATAATAAACACGTGTTACACAAACACAACATACGCCTCATTCCAATTCAGAATATTCTTTTATTCAAATTTTCATGTAATGACCCGGGATTTTGACGACTTTGGTTATCGCCATAAACTCAATGATGACTAACCAAACATCGAAAAATACCAGTTATTAGTGAAAGAAATTAGAGGGTGAGGAAAGATAAGATAGAAACTTAGAACAGAAGAAGAAGAAGAACACAATATCAGAGTAACACGAATCTCACAGTGGAATGAATAAATATATTTCATAACATAACTTAGAAATACAAATCTGTACTTGAATATACATATCATTATCAAAGTACAGCACTTACAACACAGCGGAAATAACTATAGCTATAATGATCCTGAAGCCTCCTGCTCCAAGCTCTTCTAGTATATCTGTAAATCCTGACTACTTGACTGCCCATACAAATTTAGGCACCCAAGAGTTTAGGGAAACAAACAAATAAACTTCGGGTCAGTCATGGGACTGGTATGAGTAAAACAGTTTAAAAACAGTTCAAGCAGGTAATCGATATCTCATAAGACCACGCCGTATAACGGAACGGGTTTTTCCCTTATGAGAATCCAAATATCTTTATATCAAAATCCTTTTGATATTATAATAATATCTATCAACATAATATAATAATCATCTAGCAGAAACGCTTTCATCTCACGTTCTACATATATAGTATACAATCAAAACCGCAAGCACGTATTGGGTAATGGATTTCCAACTATGACAAGGTATGGAACCACCTTTCGCTAGTGTATCTCTAGAGAGGAATACATTGGGTTCAACAAGAACATCTTGCAACCCGGCCACACATGACCGACCACTCATTTCGCTTGAGTGTATCGAATGTATATCACCAAGGGTTGGGATCAGCAACCGTTTCCCGAATGGGACAACATCAACAATAGATTTTTAGAAGTAAATGAAACTCTAGATCAGGTGATTATACACCCTACTTCGGTGCGACCGACTTAGCCATGCTACCTGCCCGATTTCTGTCATTTACCAGTTGATGAGGCTAGAAGCTACGCTTTATCATCACACCTGATTCACTTTGAATGCCACATCGTCAAATCCATCAAATCACCGATTGACATCCTTAACCATACATTTTGTGTTAGCTAAAAGAAGTTTCCTTCTCCGCTTCCACTCTAGGTACGGTTGGAGAAATCAATATAAGTGATCATCTGGAAATACTCTGTCAGACATCCGTCCATACAAGTCATCCAGGAATAGGATGAACCGAAGGCACTATTCTGTAAACAGGATTGCCCTTGCATAATTCCGTCTTCAATTTCCTTTGGCATTTATGATTCGCAATGCTTATGCCAATACAGAGTGGTTCTTAGGATAATAATCCAACCGGTCTCTCCATATTAACAACGTTAAAATAGTCAAAACTTCGATAGTCTGTGATTTAACTATCGAAGAAAAACAGGTGTGCAAACAACGATATTATTTCCAAATGGAAATTTATATCGATCAAACATCATTCAACATTTATCTCTTTATTTCATTAATTTACTTATCTCCTGTTTCCCTATATTCAATATTTCTTATTTGCTAAATTTGGAAAATATACGTTATTAACAATGGAAAACATTTCCATTTCTTGTTTACTTTATTAGAAAACATTTCTGGTTTCTTATTTGGAAAACATTTCCAAAGCTTCTTCATTGGACTTAGACAGATGTTTAAACAAACCATCGCGATGCCAACTCAAAACATTTCCTTTGATTACTAAATTCACTTAACCATCCTTTACTATCGAACCTTAACCATTCCTTAGTTGAAAATGAAGTCAATCAAGTTGGGGTAATACTACCTCTCATACCTTAACTGAACCACGTTTCTAACCTTGAAATAGACAAAGTTCACTTTAAATTTCTTTAACTAACTTCCCTACTTAACCTTTCTTTCGAATAACTATATTCGATTGACTCTTTTCACTTAACTCTATTCGATTTACTCTATTTGATTTAATCTATTCACTTAACTTCTGTCGAATAAACTATATTCGATAACTGCTTTAACTCTATTCGAAATATTCTAACTGGTTTAACTCTTCTCGAATAAACTATACTCGATTAACTAACTCTATTCCAATAAACTATATTCGATAACTCTATTCGAATAATTCTAACTGGTTTAACTCTTCTAACTCTATTCGAATAAACTATATTTGATTAACTAACTCTATTTCTCTTCTTCGAATAACTAATATTCGATAACTCCTTTAATTCCATTTAACTGTATTCGAATAACTAATATTCGATAACTCTATTTAACTCTTCTTCGAATAACTAATATTCGATAACTCCTATTTATTCTATTCGAATAAACTATATTCGATTAACTCCTTTTCGAATAACATATTCGATTTACTAACTTTCGACTACCTTATTCGATCACTCCCTTCGAATACCATATTCGATTTAACTAACTTTCGAATACCATATTCGATCACTTCCTTCGAATACCATATTCGATTTAACTAACTTTCGAATACCATATTCGATCACTTTATTGATTTATAAAGATTTCCCTTTTTTATAACGTTTATCCATTTTAGAAAGATTTCCTTTTAACAACGTTTATTCATTTATAAAGATTTACTTTTAGTAACGGTTCTTCACTTCATAAATGATTTCCTTTATCTTTCTATTTATAAGTGCTTTACAAATATCTCCTATTCGATTTCATTTGTAAAGGATTTACAAATATTTCTCTTTCTATTTGATTTGTAAAGGTTTTACAAATATTTCTCTTCCTATTCTATTTGCAAAGGTTTTACAAATATTTCTCTTCCTATTCGATTTGCAAATGGTTTTACAAATAACCCCTTTAGGGTTTTATTTCTAAGAATTTTCTATTTATAAAAATCCATTTATAAATAAATTTCTATTTATAAATTATCTATTTATAAATATTCTCTTTTATAAAATCCTCTGATTTTATAAATAATCTATTTTCAATATTCATTTTTGAAAATTCTCTTTCCACCATTTCGGTATATTATGATATTTAACACATCAAATCACGATGATCAGTATCGTCCAAACACATATAATCGACAATAGATTATATATCACATCATATATCACAATATATGAGAACAGTAAAATAAATGTTGAGGAATCCAGTTGGATTCCTCCAACCTGTTTCCCTGCATCACAGATGTTAAACAATATAGATAACAACACTTTCAGTTCCATATGATATATTCTGTTAAACAGAATCATTATAGAAATTCAACTAACTGTCTAGCGGTTCAATCAAACAGTCAACACACAGTCAATCAGCCAATATTTAACAGTTCTAAAAATACAACATGAAATTATAAACTGTTCAGAGTTAGTGAGATTTACTCACATTGGAAGTTCATCGTTAAAGAACGATAATCTGTTGTTTGATTTGAATCAAACAGTTTATTTTGCCATAAATTCAAATGAGCAACAATTCACTCCTAGTAAGTTCCAGCGTGTAGCCACCGTCCATACGATCCCAACGCAACTTGTTTCACTGAATTCCGATCTCGTATGAGGTAGTTACGATATTACAAAGTTATTATACATTTTAATTTGAATAAAACTTTAAATAAAAAGGCTTGGGCCTTTACCAACATTTTGGGTCCACTCAAGAAAACAGATCCGCACCCCTTTTGTTCTTCCGCAATTCTAATTTTGCCGTTACCTGCTTCAAAACCCGAACACCATTTTCCATCTTCCTACGCCTCGTCCACCTCCTTCAATCACCGAATTCACAAACCGAACCTACCATTGTTCTCCCCTTCCCGAGTCGCCCCTTTCCCTCGCCACCATAACCAGCTCATCGCGGCTTCAGCCTTTTCGTGAATAGTACAGTGGACGGACGACAGTTTTGTGCACCGGACCTCACCAAAAACACTCAGACGACACTAGACTCCATCCTCAACACAAACATCACCTCCAAATTCCCCAAACCGCATCCAATCTTCTACAATGTCGAACCCTAATTCGCTCTGCCCAAAACCAACGTCGACAATACATGATCTAACAACCCAGAAAGTATACTGAAGTAAAGAGAGTGAAAGCAGGAGCTCAAATCTATGTATACATTGATTTATCGATTTTGTTTGATTTTCATTTGAGATTTTACTTGCTGCGTTTTGGGTTTTCAGAAAAAATGAAGTGGCGGCCTCATTTGAATATATACGGGATGAAAAATCTTGTGTGGTTGGAAATTGAATTAGGTGGCTCGTTTTTGTTCACATATTTTATTTTAGATATTTTCTTTTTATTATACTATATTCGTTTCAGTCTTCTAAAAATCCGTGTGATCACACACTGTACCTAAAAATCATGAAACTGGACATGCAACTACAGCTCGACATTACGGTCCCAACGAAACTGGTTTCGTCGAATTTCGACTTCGTATGCTCATCCAGCGTATTTTTAAAGGTTGAATTATTGACTGTTTCTCACTCTAAAAATCCGTACGGCCACCCAGTGACTCTAAAAATCACGGAACTTGGAATCTAGCAAAAATTTGATGTTGCGGATCCAAAAAAATTAGTTTCGTCGAATTCCAACTTCGTTTACAAAAGTGCCTATTTTTAAAGCTCTGGATGACCCATTTAAATATATAAATATATTTAAATAAAATTAAATTAAATATAAATAAATTTATATTATCGTATATATTCACAGTGGAATACCATACAACTTAGAATAATCCTATATTGATTCTAACTCGATATTTCAAATCTGGGTCAACCCGATATTCGATTTATATTGAAATTCCTTTTAAAAATATAAATAATTCCTTTATAAATTATAAAGGAATTCCACAGTGACTTTTCTAAAATTTGATTTGGACATAAATCAAAATCTACACGACAAAATCCCGATTTTTCTCTTCCACTAGAAAGATATACTCCACCAGCTCCACACGTTTCTTGTTTCATAGAAATCGGCTTAAAACGAATCCTGTACATTCAGTTGAAGTTCGAATCGCTAATTTACGAACTGCAGCGCCATTTCGAGCTCGATTTTAATTATAATATAATTATATGTTCAAACTGTCGTTTATATAATATATTCGTTATTCACATTCAATTCCAAGCTGAATTAAATATCACAAATGATCCAGTTCACATTGTATCGCCATTTCAGCCAATTCTGATTATTTCAGAATTAAATATATTATTTAATTTATTATTTTAATTAAATATTCACCATTATTTAACACCACGACCATTTAATTCACTAAACCACCATTTCAACAATTAAATTAATTAATTATTATACCTCTGCCAATGCGGGTCATTACAATCTTACCCACTTAAAATAATTTCGTCCTCGAAATTGCTAAGGTAGAGAATGACCCTATCGACTGGTTAGAATATATTTGTTCACTTCTTAACTTCAGTTTCAACTGAACCAATTTAATTTCAATTAAATTATTAATTAATTCTTATCATCGAAAATTTCCAAAAATCCTGAAAATTTTCTAACGCCATAACTCTTCGAAAAATTTCGCCAGCACCTCCTTTGTACTGGTCAATCGGTCAAACTCCAACTTGCCTCTCTATGCTATCTCCAACCCAAAAGAAAACCAAACAGCCAAGTGGCTTGCCAATTCGGCTCATAAATCTTATATCCAATAGAAATATAAACTTGTACCTTTTGTCGGCATATCATTTTATCCTTTCCACCTGTTATCAATTCAGTAGATACAAGGGTTATCCCAATCAAATTCCAATCTGCTTTTATCCATAATACAACCATTAGCTTTTATCTGAGCCAAATACCGTTTCAACTCGAGTTTCTTCTCGATTCCCAACTCTTAACTTGATTATCACATCACACTTCAAATTTACATCTCACAATCTAATTTGTCTTGATATCTTTCTAATTCAACCTCAATTACCACTTTACTGGCTTTACTTTAATTCAAATTTTCTTTCACAAATTTCTGTTAAATTTGTTTTTAATTCAAACAGTCTTTCCCTGGGACTTTTTAATAGATTACTCTTTTCAAAAATCAAATTTTCCTTTTGAACATGTCACTGAACCCTTAATTAATATTCCATTAGTTAAATCACTTCTCTATTTCTTTATCAATATTTGTTAACCAAATATTTTCAATAACCATATTGGCCTTTTATGTTATTTGGAAAACATTTCCGAATATCGCCTTCCTTTATTTTCTAAACTTTAGAAAATATATGCTATTTATAATTGGAAAAATATTCCAGTTACTTATCTCTTTTCCAATCTCGTTTATTTCTATACTTAGGAAATATTTTTTATTATATTTCCAAGCTTACACTCATTTGGGTTAAAACGGATGTTGTGTAAAACATCGTTACGACAACCAAAATACTATATTCAACTAACTCTTATTCAACATTGATCTTCGAGCCTGAAATCTTACTATTTATTTGTTAATAATGAAATCAATCAAGTTGGGGTATAACTACCTCTCAGACCTTGACTGAATAACATTTATAACGTCAAAACAGATATGACTACTTACTCGAATAATCAATACCGTACAACTACTTATTCACTTTTAAACACGTATACGCTTCCACTTTCTATTCTTACTAGATTTTATTCTTAGTCTTCCTTTTTGATTTTACTATTCTATTTCTAAGTTCGTTTCCTTATCGACTTCTATATATATATCGATATGTTGATTTCTAATTATCAAATTATCTTAAAAATATTCTACCTCCTTAAATTCCCGGAAAAATTCGCCATAACCTCCTTTGTACCAGGAGCATCGGGATATTTCAAATAGCCTCCCATAGCCCTCACCAATCCAAAAGAAAAAGAAAAAGCCAAGCGGCTAGCCGATACGGCGCATAAAATCTCATATACGAATTAAATATGTACCTTTTCATCGAGCATTCTATCTATTTCACTTCTATATTATATTCCGAACCTGTCTCCTGTATATCTATAACTGTCCAATATATTTTAACTATACCCGATCGTTTTAACTCAATTCGTTAATTAATTTGTTAATTAACTCTTTAGTCTATTTCACTTTTATATTTGAACATGACATGTTCAAATATATTTTAACTTGCTTATTTACTAATTTGAATCCAAAATTCAAATTTAAGTTCTATATTCGATTTCGAATATCCATTTACAAATCCAATTCACCTTTCAAAGTTCAATTTCAAATTCAAAACTCGATTAACTAATTCCTCTTCGACCTAGTTAATTCTATTCAATTTCTATTCAAATTTTATATCACTTCTATTATTCAAATCTATATATCAAATTCTATTTCTATTTAACTTCTATATTATAAATCCCATTTGAATTTCTATATTCAAATCCCCTTTATTCAAACTCTATATTTGAATTCCTTTATATTTTCTATATTCAAACCCCATTTGAATTTCTATATTCAAATTCTATATATTCAAACTTTCTTTATTCATTCTTTATTATAAATCCCATTTTGAAACTCAACACAACTTGTCTTTCCCAAAACAAATTCAAAACAATATTTCTGGTAGTAATTCGTCACTTACAACTCGAAAATGAATACTGATGATGCAGTTGTCATCATCAGAATCTATTTTCAAGCGATCGTAGTGATTTCAACACTATAAAACTATTTCTAAACATTTCCACTTTGAAATTCATTTCAAAATATAATTCACACTGCTTGTAAAACAATTTAAAATCTCCCAGGATCTTAAATTTTCCTTATTTTTAATCCAAATCCATTTACAAACACTTATCCAATTCTCCAGAGTTTTAGTTTCAATTCCTGGTTTAAATTTAGATTTAACTCATCTGATTTCACGTATTTCACTTATATAAATTCTGATTGGTTATTTACATAACCATTTAATTTATAATCTTACTCGATTCTAATAACAACCAATATATCCAATATATTAAAATTTTGATATATATATATATCTTCTCTATATCAAGATATACCTTGGGTAAATTTATTTTAATTTACCCTCTTTTCAAAACATATCGTGATTGTTCATCGTATTCGAGTGTTTAGTAACTCCTACCGATACAGTGGATCAAACTGATCGACCAGAACTCATAAACGACTCAACCAATAAATCACCACAATATAAAACAATTTTTATATCAATAACAAATACGCTCACTCATATATATATATATACACTCAACTCAATCTAGGGTATTACTAACCCCATCTCTACTGAGTCATGCCACAGAGCCAAGGTAATTCACTTAACTTAAGCTCTGATACCAACTGTAATGACCCGGGATTTTGATGACTTTGGTTATCGCCATAAACTCAATGATGACTAACCAAACATCTAAAAATACCAGTCATTAGTGAAAGAAATTAGAGGGTGAGGAAAGATAAGATAGAAACTTAGAACAGAAGAGGAAGAAGAACACAATATCAGAGTAACACGAATCTCACAGCGGAACGAATAAATATATTTCATAACCTAACTTTGAAATACAAATCTGTACTTGAATATACATATCATTATCAAAGTACAATACTTACAACACAGCGGAAATAACTATAGCTATAATGATCCCGAAGCCTCCTGCTCCAAGCTCTTCCAGTATATCTGTAAATCCTGACTACTTGACTGCCCATACAAATTTAGGAACCCAAGAGTTTAGGGAAACAAACAAAAAAACTCCGGGTCAGTCATGGGGCTGGTATGAGTAAAACAGTTTAAAAACAGTTCAAGCAGGTAATCGATATCTCATACGACCACGCCGTATAACGGAACGGGTTTATCCCTTATGAGAATCCAAATATCTTTATATCAAAAACCTTTTGATATTATAATAATGTCTATCAACACAATATAATAATCATCTAGCAGAAACGCTTTCATCTCACGTTCTACATATATAGTATACAATCAAAACCGCAAGCACGTATTGGGTAATGGATTTCCAACTATGACAAGGTATGGAACCACCTTTCGCTAGTGTATCTCTAGAGAGGAATACACTGGGTTTAACAAGAACATCTTGCAACCCGGCCACACATGACCGACCACTCATTTCGCTTGAGTGTATCGAATGTATATCACCAAGGGTTGGGATCAGCAACCGTTTCCCGAATGAGACAGCATCAACAATAGATTTTTAGAAGTAAATGAAACTCTAGATCAGGTGATTATACACCCTACTTCGGTGCGACCGACTTAGCCATGCTACCTGCCCGATTTCTATCATTTACCGGTTGATGAGGCTAGAAGCTACGCTTTATCATCACACCAGATTCACTTTGAATGCCACATCATCAAATCCATCAAATCACCGATTTGCGTCCTCAACCATACATTATGTGTTAGCTAAAAGAAGTTTCCTTCTTCGCTTCCACTCTTGGTACGGTTGGAGAAATCAATATACGTGATCATCTGGAAATACACTGTCAGACATCCGTCCATACAAGTCATCCAGGAACAGGATGAACCGAAGGCACTATTCTGTAAACAGGATAGCCCTTGCATAATTCCGTCTTCAATTTCCTTTGGCATATATGATTCGCAACGCTTATGCCAATACAGAGTGGTTCTTAGGATAATAATCCAACCGATCTCTCCATATTAACAACGTTAAAATGGTCAAAACTTCGATAGTCTGTGATTTAACTATCGAAGAAAAACAGGTGTGCAAACAACGATATTATTTCCAAATGGAAATTTATATCGATCAAACATCAATCAACATTTATCTCTTTATTTCATTAATTTACTTATCTCCTGTTTCCCTATATTCAATATTTCTTATTTGCTAAATTTGGAAAATATACGTTATTAACAATGGAAAACATTTCCATTTCTTGTTTTCTTTATTAGAAAACATTTCTGGTTTCTTATTTGGAAAACATTTCCAAAGCTTCTTCATTGGACTTAGACAGATGTTTAAACAAACCATCGCGATGCCAACTCAAACCATTTCCTTTGATTACTAAATTCACTTAACCATCCTTTACTATCGAACCTTAGCCATTCCTTAGTTGAAAATGAAGTCAATCAAGTTGGGTTAATACTACCTCTCAGACCTTAACTGAACCACGTTTCTAACCTTGAAATAGACAAAGTTCACTTTAAATTTCTTTAACTAACTTCCTTACTTAACCTTTCTTTCAAATAACTATATTCGATTGACTCTTTTCACTTAACTTTATTCGATTTACTCTATTCACTTAACTCCTGTCGAATAAACTATATTCGATAACTGCTCTAACTCTATTCGAAAAATTCTAACTGGTTTAACTCTTCTAACTCTATTCGAATAAATTATATTCGATTAACTAACTCTATTCCAATAAACTATATTCGATAACTCTATTCGAATAATTCTAACTGGTTTAACTCTTCTAACTCTATTCGAATAAACTATATTCGATTAACTAACTCTATTTCTCTTCTTCGAATAACCAATATTTGATAACTCCTTTAATTCCATTTAACCCTATTCGAATAACTAATATTTGATAACTCTATTTAACTCTTCTTCGAATAACTAATATTCGATAACTCCTATTTATTCTATTCGAATAAACTATATTCGATTAACTCCTTTTCGAATAACATATTCGATTTACTAACTTTCGACTACCCTATTCGATCACTCCCTTCGAATACCATATTCGATTTAACTAACTTTCGAATACCATATTCGATCACTTCCTTCGAATACCATATTCGATTTAACTAACTTTCGAATACCATATTTGATCACTTTATTGATTTATAAAGATTTCCCTTTTTTATAACGTTTATCCATTTTAGAAAGATTTCCTTTTAACAACGTTTATTCATTTATAAAGATTTACTTTTAGTAACGGTCCTTCACTTCATAAATGATTTCCTTTATCTTTCTATTTATAAGTGCTTTACAAATATCTCCTATTCGATTTCATTTGTAAAGGTATTACAAATATTTCTCTTTCTATTTGATTTGTAAAGGTTTTACAAATATTTCTCTTCCTATTCTATTTGCAAAGGTTTTACAAATATTTCTCTTCCTATTCAATTTGCAAATGGTTTTACAAATAACACCTTTAGGGTTTTATTTCTAAGAATTTTCTATTTATAAAAATCCATTTATAAATAAATTTCTATTTATAAATTATCTATTTATAAATATTCTCTTTTATAAAATCCTCTGATTTATAAATAATCTATTTTCAATATTCATTTTTGAAAATTCTCTTTTCACCATTTCGGTATATTATGATATTTAACACATCAAATCACGATGATCAGTATCGTCCAAACACATATAATCGACAACAGATTATATATCACATCATATATCACAATATATGAAAACAGTAAAATAAATGTTAAGGAATCCAGTTGGATTCCTCCAAACTGTTTCCCTGCATCACAGATGTTAAACAATATAGATAACATCACTTTCAGTTCCATATGATATATTCTGTTAAACAGAATCAATATAGAAATTCAACTAACTGTCTAGCAGTTCAATCAAACAGTCAACACACAGTCAATCAGCCAATATTTAACAGTTCTAAAAATACAACATGAAATTATAAACTGTTCAGAGTTAGTGAGATTTACTCACATTGGCAGTTCATTGTTAAAGAACGATAAACTGTTGTTTGATTTGAATCACACAGTTTATTTTGCCATAAATTCAAACGAGCACCAATCCACTCGTAGTTAGTTCCAGCGTGTAGCCACCGTCCATACGATCCCAACGCAACTTGTTTCACTGAATTCCGATCTCGTATGAGGTAGTTAATATATTACAAAGTTATTATACATTTTAATTTAAATAAAACTTTAAATAAAAAGGCTTGGGCCTTTACAAACATTTTCGGCCCACTCAAGAAAACAGATCCACACCCCTTTTGTTCTTCCCCAATTCTAATTTTTCCGTGACCTGCTTCAAAACCCGAACACCATTTTCCATCTTCCTACGCCTCGTTCACCTCCTTCCATCACCGAATTCACAAACCGAACCTACCATTGTTCTCCTCTTCCTGAGCCGCCTATTTCCCTCACCACTATAACCAGCTCGCCGCCTCCTTGCTCATCGCGGCTTCAGCCTTTTCGTGAATAGTACAGTGGACGTACGACGGTTTTGTGCACCGGACCTCACCAAAAACACTCAGACGATACTAGACTACATCCTTAACACAAACATCACCTCCAAATTCCCCAAACCGCATCCAATCTTCTACAATGTCGAACCCTAATTCGCTCTGCCCAAAACCAACGTCTACAATACATGATCGAACAACCCAGAAAGTATACTGAAGTAAAGAGAGTTAAAGCAGGAGTTCAAATCTATGTATACAATGATTTATCGATTTTGTTTTGAGATTTTACTTGCTGCGTTTTGGGTTTTCAGAAAAAATGAAGTGGCGGCCTCATTTGAATATATACGGGATGAAAAATCTTATGTGGTTGGAAATTGAAGTAGGTGGCTCCTTTTTGTTCACATATTTTATTTTAGATATTTTCTTTTTATTATACTATATTCGTTTCAGTCTTCTAAAAATCCGTGTGATCACACACTGTACCTAAAAATCACGAAACTGGACATGCAGCTACATTTCGACATTACGGTCCCAACGAAACTGGTTTCATCGATTTTTGACTTCGTATGCTCATCCATCATATTTTTAAAGGTCGAATTATTGACTGTTTCTCACTCTTAAAATCCGTACGGCCACCCAGTGACCCTAAAAATCACGGAACTTGGAATCTAGCAAAAATTTGATGTTGCAGATCCAACAAAATTAGTTTCGTCGAATTCCGACTTTATTTGCAAAATTGGCTATTTTTAAAGCTTTGCATGACCCATTTAAATATATAAATATATTTAAATTAAATTAAATTAAATATAAATAAATTTATATTATCATATATATTCACAGTGGAATACCATACAGCTTAGAAAAATCCTATATTGATTCTAACTCGATATTTCAAATCTGGGTCAACCCGATATTCGATTTATATTGAAATTCCTTTTTAAAATATAAATAATTCCTTTATAAATTATAAAGGAATTCCACAGCGACTTTTATGAAATTTGATTTGGACATAAATCAAAATCTATACGACGAAATCCCGAATTTTCGCTTCCACTAGAAAGATATACTCCACCAGCTCCATACGTTTCTTATTTCACAGAAATCCGGCTTAAAACGAATCCTGTACATTCAGTTGAAGTTCGAATGGCCAATTTATGAACTACAGCGCCATTTCGAGCTCGATTTTAATTATAATATAATTATACGTTCAAACTGTCATTTATATAATATATTCGTTATTCACATTCAATTCCAAGCTGAATTAAATATCACAGATGATCCAGTTCACATTGTATCGCCATTTCAGCCAATTCTAATTATTTCAGAATTAAATATATTATTTAATTTATTATTTTAATTAAATATTCACCATTATTTAACACCACGACCATTTAATTCACTAAACCACCATTTCAACAATTAAATTAATTAATTATTATACCTCTGCCAATGCGGGTCCTTACATTTCACATCATTAGGGAATAGGTTCCCATAAATTTTATCAAAGATAAATTCTTCTAAATTTATTCTTTAATCTTCCTTTGGATACCATTTCAAACAATATTATGGTTTTCTAAACTAGTCGGGATTAGAGAACCACACCGAAGTAATTATTTATTTTATTTCCCAATCCCAACCTATTCATCCCATGAAGCAAAACTGGTAATACTCCATATCTTACACCATGGTGTTATCGGTAAAATTAATTACATTTCGCGTTCAAATCTAATTAAAGATTCAACTATCGCTATGGAGCAAAACTGATGATACTCCATTCTCGATCACTTTCCAAATTTGTTACTTTAAATTATCCATTCACATTTCAATCTAATTAAAGAATCATTAAAACTCCATTTAGTTTTAAACTTCTTAAAAATTAAAATCCTGTCTTTAACTGGGTTAAAGAACCAATGTCACCTAAAACACGATTCACGATAAACCCAAAATCCAGTTTAAATTAAACTCCAATTAAATACCAAATTAACTGGATAATTTCACTAAATCTTAGTTAAAAGATTTATTGTTTTCTAAACTGGGTTCAAGCGCAGTGTTATTTAAGACACCATCACGACGAATCCCAAAATCCCATTTGATATTAAATACAAGGCTCTGAATAGAAAATATATCGACTTATATTCAATATCAAATTCTGAAACCAACAAATATCGTATTGGAAATAACGATATAAAATATAACTTTCAAATTTCCACAACCATATCTTTATAATCACGAAATCCAACATCGAAATATTCCGAAGACAATTTCGATTCAAATCCATTCCAATTCACGTATTGGAAATTCTGGTTATTTTCAAAACCAATTCAAATTCAATTTATTTATTTCAAAAATAAATAAATTATTATTCTATTTCAAAACTAGTTCATTTCGATAAAAATCTATTTTTATCTTTTCAAATATGGAGTTTTTAATCCCAATTCCTCACAAATCCTTTCTTATGATTTTACAGAAATTATTGATATTTTTAATAATTTTATCAAGGTCCGTACAGTCAATTTCCATCAACGGCCATCGAACTGCACTTACAGCGACCTTTTCCAAATTTGATTTGGACATAATTCCAAATCCAACCATTAGATTTTAAATTTCTAATATTCATTGGAAAGCTCTTTTCGATACGAACCCAACGGTTCCGGTTTTAGGAGAATCCGATTGTCGGATCTCCCGTAATGTCCATTAGAAGTCAATGGTCGAAATTCACGAACTGCCATGGCGCGGCGCATTCTATTCAGGCTATTATATATATAAAATATATATATTATATATATTTCGTCGATTTCATTTTAAAACGTACTTTATAAATCGTTTTAAATTTGTTTTCAAAACCATTTCAACTCTATATTCAATTTTAAATCAAAATTGAATATTTCATATCATTACTATATAAATGATAATATTTTCAAAACGTTATATTTTGAAATCACTACCTTTTCTATATTCATTATAAAAATGAATATAATCGATATTCAACACGGCTTTATATATTTCAATAAATTCGTTACTCTATTCAACAAATGAATATTTATTTTATTCAACACATGAATATATATTTATATTCTAATATTCTTTATTTTCCCAATTGGAATGTGGCCCAATCAATTACCATATAATGTTAATTATATGGATTCCATACGACACATGTATATAATAGCAACGATAAATAATCAATCATCATCCAAAGTGCACCACAAAACTGCATAAGCATTAAATATAGATAATTAACGCTCACACAGTCTGTCGATCAATCGATCGACATACAAATAAATAATTGGGATTAGTGTATGCCAAATATCATCCCAATACCCGTGTGGGGTTTAAAATCAACAAACACTGAATACTATTTGTGCAGTTGGGCGATGTGTAAAATTTATCTGAAGCGACCCGAAACTTCCCCGGTCTCCGAAGAGATGAGAAAGAACGAATTACTGTGAGGACAAGACAAATCAGAACACAAACAGAAGAACATTTCACTGTTATTACAACAATGCATCAGATTACAAGAATATACAGTGTATAAATGAATATTACACTGAAATATCAGAGATTTAAATTACATTTAAATACCTAGCAGCGGAAAATAATACAATACACAACTAGAAGAGATATACGGATACAAAGCTTTCCGGATATCATTCCAGCTGTAAACCAGGATCCTGTGAATATAAATCTGCAAAACCAAAACTACTAGCTGCCCATGTCGAAAATAAGGGCACCCAGAGTTTAGGTTAAAACAATAAACTCCAGGTCAGTCATGTGACTGGTGTGAGAACTAAAACAGTTATTTGAAACTTTACTTTAAAAGAGAGTAATTCAAGGGACCACGCCGTATAACACGGAACGGGTTTCCTCCCAAGAATACTAGTGCATAGAATAAACAGCGCAATGCTTTTTCGAAAAATGAAGCTATTATAAGACCCAGGTCCCATCACACAATGCAACGCAAGCCGGAGGATAGGGTTTTACCTTATAACAGCCAAACATGCTTGATACGTTTAAAACAAATCATTTGATACTATAATAAGTGTGTAGTGTCAAAAACAATTTCAATCATAAATATAAATCATAGACGGCATGAGTGCCCCATCCCACTATGTCGCCATACTAGGCTCTACAAAGAAAGCCAAAATACACGTATTGGAAATTGGATTTCCATCATGGTGGCTCCTGTCGAAAGATCGATCGCGTAGTACAAATCACCGCGGCTTACGGCTCAGCGAGAGAAAACACCGCTATGCACATCCGCACTTTTGGGACTCAAGTATCACCGCGGCTTACGTCCCAGCAAGAGAAAACACCGCTTACTCTATCCCTCCGAGCACGAAGCTCAATATCGGTCGACCGAATCCACTACACTAAAAATGTATACTGATCAAACCATCAGTTTACCACCATCCCGGGCTGTGAGGCTCGCGGATCAACGCTATACACAAAGCCATGCTATATCAGCTGCGCTTTGATCATCAACCACCAAACTTTGCTTTTCAACAAAAGTCTGGATCACTGCATCTCAGTATTCCACACTATCAATCCATATCGTACCACTGATTTCTGCCAATATATAACCTCTGAGCTCATATGTCTCAGAGAAGGGCGTTAAGCAAGAGAATAAATTCTCCGCCGCCAAACAGATATATATTTAGCAGAGATCAACAAATACAATATAAAGGAATACAATGTCAGACACACCATCCATTTACAAGTCCGTTCTAGGTCTGAACGAAACCGGAGGCACTTTCCTCGCATCTCCATCCATCTCCAAGTACGTCTGGACGACCGCCAACTATTTCCATCCTCTTGGGTGTACAGCCCAATCAGGATCGTCAGTAATTATCCAAACGATGTGAAGACTTCCGGTCTTCAACCACCGTCTTCATCTTCGACATCTCGTCGAATCGGTTATTCAGAATGGGTGTAAACCCGGCCTTTCTGAATAACCCACGTATATGATAAACAAATGTTACACAAACACATCAAACGCCTCATTCCAATTCAGAATATTCTTTTATTCACAAAATCACATTTTTAGGGAAAGGTTCCCATTAATTTTATCCAAGATAAATTCTTCTAAATTTATTCTTTA
Organism: Allium sativum; assembly: GCA_030737875.1. Classification (NCBI taxonomy): domain Eukaryota; kingdom Viridiplantae; phylum Streptophyta; class Magnoliopsida; order Asparagales; family Amaryllidaceae; genus Allium; species Allium sativum. Next base: position 617,411,360 of record CM060926.1, read on the forward strand.
ATCTTCCTTTGGATATCATTTCAAACCATATTATGGTTTTCCAAACTAGTCGGGATTAGCGAACCACACCGAAGTAATTATTATTTTATTTCCCAATCCCAACCTATATATCCCATGGAGAAAACTGGTAATACTCCACATCTAACACCACTGTGTTATCGGTAAAATTAATTACCATTTCACGTTCAAATCTAATTAAAGATTTAACTATCGCTTTGGAGCAAAACTGGTGGTACTCCATTCTCGATCACCTTTCAGATTTGATAATTTAAATAATCAATTCATTTTTCAATCTAATTAAAGATTCATTAAAACTCCACTTAGTTTTAATCTTCTCAAAAATCGATATCTTGCCTTTAACTGGGTTAAAGAACCAATGTCTTCTAAAACACGATTCACGATAAACCCAAATCACATTTGATATTAAATACAAGGCTCTGAATAGAAAATATATCGGCTTACATTCAATATCAAATTCTGAAACCAACATATATCGTATTGGAAATAACGATATAAAATATATCTTTCAAATTCCCATAACAATATTTGTATAGTCACGAAATCCAACATCGAAATATCCCGAAGATAATTTCGATTCAACTCCAGTCCAATCCACGTATTGGGAGTATTGATTATTTTTTTTAATCACTTTCAAATTCAATTTATTTATTTCAAAAATAAATTGATTTTAATTCTAGTTCAAAACTAGTTTATTTCGATAAAAATCTATTTTTATATTTTCAAATATTTAATTTTCCAGCTCAACTCTTTCCAATCCATATATTATGATTTTACACAAATTATAGATATTTTTAATAATTTTACCAAGGCCCGTACAGTCGATTTCCAACAACGGCCATCGAACTGCACTTACAGCGACCTTTTTCGAATTTGATTTGGACATAACTCCAAATCCAACCGTTAGATTTCAAATTTCTAATATTCATTGGAAAGCTCTTTTCGATACGAACCCAACGGTTCCGGTTTTAGGAGAATCCGACGGTCGGATCTCCCGCAATGTCCGTTTGAAATAAATGGTCGAAATTCACGAACTGCCGCGGCGCGGCGCGTTCTATTCAGACCATTATATATATAATATATATATATATTATATATATTTCGTCGATTTCCTTTTAAAACGAATTTTATAAATAGTTCTACATTCGTTTCAAAACAATTTCAACTTCCATTTTAATTCAAATCAAAATTGAATTCTTCTTTATAAATTCGTTTTAAAATTCAATTCTATTCAATTCAATTTGAATTCATTTCGAAATCGTTTTCAATTCAATTCATTTCGAAATCGTTTTCAATTCAATTCATTTCGAAATCGTTTTCAATTCAATTCATTTCGAAATCGTTTTCAATTCAATTCATTTCGAAATCGTTTTCAATTCAATTCATTTCGAAATCGTTTTCAATTCAATTCATTTCGAAATCGTTTTCAATTCAATTCATTTCGAAATCGTTTTCAATTCAATTCATTTCGAAATCGTTTTCAATTCAATTCATTTCGAAATCGCTTTCAATTCAATTCATTTCGAAATCGCTTTCAATTCAATTCATTTCGAAATCGCTTTCAATTCAATTCATTTCGAAATCGCTTTCAATTCAATTCATTTCGAAATCGCTTTCAATTCAATTCATTTCGAAATCGCTTTCAATTCAATTCATTTCGAAATCGTTTTCAATTCAATTCATTTCGAAATCGTTTTCAATTCGATTCATTTCGAAATCGTTTTCAATTCGATTCATTTCGAAATCGCTTTCAATTCGATTCATTTCGAAATCGCTTTCAATTCAATTCATTTCGAAATCGTTTTCAATTCAATTCATTTCGAAATCGTTTTCAATTCAATTCATTTCGAAATCGTTTTCAATTCAATTCATTTCGAAATCGCTTTCAATTCAATTCATTTCGAAATCGCTTTCAATTCAATTCAATTCGAAATCGTTTTCAATTCAATTCATTTCGAAATCGCTTTCAATTCAATTCATTTCGAAATCGAATAAAATCGATATAAATATCGTTTACGTCAAAATGGCGTCAATCTAATCAACACGACTTTATATTTTCAAAACTTCTTTATTCTATCCAACGATTGAATATTTATCCCATTCAACACATGAATCTATATTTATTTCAACACACGACTAATCTCAACACATGAGTACTGTCAACACATCACTATTTTTATATTCAACACATGAATTTTCTTTTATAATATTCATTACTTTCCCGATTGGAATGAGGCCCAATCAATCACCATATGACGTTAATTATATGGATTCCATACAACACATGTATATAATAGCAATAATAAACAATCAACCATCAACCAAAGTGCACTACAGTGTATAAGCATCAAATATAGATATCTTACGCTTATAACAGCCTGTCAATCAATCGATCGACATATTTAATCAATCAGGATGAGTGAACTTCATATTTCATCCCAACACCCGTGTGGGGTTTCAAACAATCAAACACAGATTTTTGTTTGTGCAGTTGGGCGATGTGTAAAATTTATCGACCCAATCAATATCAGTCAAATCAGTGTATATAAACAAATCGGCCGATTTGTTTATAAATATTTATTTATTCACTTTCACGTTAAAAATTATATTTTTAACGACAAAAATATTTACTTCACACTTGAATTTCTATTCAGTTCATTTATACAATAAAAATGATATTTTTATTTTTTTCTAACATATTTTAGAAAATTTCGGCGGCATAACGGCACGATACTAGAAACGGGACGAGGCCTAGCCTTATCCCCGGTCTAGTGAAGGCCCACGCCATTCACACATCAATCAAATTCACCAAACAACCAAATTCAAATCAAATCATATAACTAAGCTATGCAACCAAACAAACAAGTCCATGGTCTGTGGACGATTGTGTCGGGTGCTACTAAGCACCGTCTGCATCCTAGTATATATATATATATATATATATAACTAGAAAAAGAAATTGAAAGGTGAGAAATTCTCACCTATAGCTATCCTAGCTCCACGGCACTTCTAATGCAGGAAATCTTCGCCAACTCGCCTTTTTGTCGCTTTCGCCCGTATTCTCTACATATGTAAAAATCGAATTTTTACTTCGCTATTCAATATATAAAAATCATATTTTTATTTCGAAGTTCAATATATAAAAATTCTATTTTTATTTCGAAGTTCAATATATAAAAATTCTATTTTTATTTCGAAGTTCAATATATAAAAATTCTATTTTTAAAAATATAGATTCCGCCTTTTCAAAAATAAAGATTATATTTTTAATATTCCTACGATGTAAAAATTATATTTTTATTACTTTAAAAATATAAAAATCATATCTTACTTCTTCTACTTAATAAAAATTCCGTCCTTTCTATTTTAAAAATATGATCTTTATTTTTTCCAAGTTCAAATCTTTTCTTTCTAAAGTTCAAATCTTTTCTATTTTAAAGCTCAAACCTTTTTTTTTTTTTAAAGTTTAAACCTTTTACTTTTTAAAGTTTAAAATAAAATCAGTATTAAATTCTTTTTAAAAAAATCAATTTAAAATGCTTTTAAAAATCAGTATTAAATTCTTTTTTAAAAAAACAGTTTAAACCCTAAAATCGAAATTAGTTTTAAACCCTAAAATAAAAATAAAATAAAATGCTTACTGTTACCTGCGAAGAAGGGGGGAATGCTGCTGTCGGTGGTCATCAGGCGGGGTTGGGCGTCGGAGTCGAGGTGGTGGCCAGCAGGGGCTTCGATTCTGAGCTGAAAAAGGGGGGAAACTACGGGGTTGTCGCGCCGTTGGGGGGGGGGTCTTCGCTCCGTCGAGGAGGGCAGGGGATGGGGGGGGGTTTGGATCTGGGCGGCGCTGACCATCGGAGAGGGCGACGGGGTGGGGTGGCGATGGGTGTAGGTCGCCATCGCTTGGAAGCGCGGTTTTTTTTTTTTCGATCTAACTGAAGTGAAAAAAGGGGGGGCAGCGGTTTATAAGGAGAGGGATTTAATTTATAATTTATTTAATTATTATAATTGCAAAAAGTTGACTTTTACATACGACCTCGAAACGAGGCCCACCGCCTGTCGTCCATAGCGTTTCACCCCCATTCCGAACACAATGGGATATGTATCGCAAGCTGATTCGGCTGTTACAATCAGTTTCCGTTAAATTTACATTTAAATTACTATATTGAATTTTAAACGTACACTTCAAATTACCGGGGTCACATACCAACTAGAAAAATTCCAGAAAAATATTTTCTAACTTCGTATTGACGAAACGGTCCTAACAAAACTAGTTTCGTTGAATTCTGAGACCGTTAGAAAAATGGCAAATTTCCAGTCGATTAAAATCAACTGAAACTGGTCAAACGCGTTTTCTTTTGCCACGCTCACATATTGATTCGAAAAATTATGAAATTTGAAACCTAGCAATAACTTTACCTCACGGACCCAACAAAAGTGGTTTCGTCGAAATCCGAGGTCGTTTGCAAAATTTCCATTTTTAAGGGCCTGAATTCCATAGCGACTATTCAGAATTTTCAACTGGACATATCTTTCGATTCCCGCTATGAAATCTTGATTTTTCGGATTCGTTGGAAAGATAATCACTATTAGATTCCATTATTTTTGGTTTCACTAAAATCCGGATTGTTTTGCACCCGGTACATTCAATTGAAGTTTGAAATCGAATTATCGAACTACCACGCCATTTTCAATTCTATTTATAATTATATATAATTATTTATATTCTAACGACGACGCGTATAATATATACGTTCGAATTATATTCAAAATAAATTTCTCGTCGATATTATTTAAAATAATTCATTTTATATAATCAAAATTCGCTAAAATCGCCAAAATAAAAATTTTAAACTGGCCCAGATTTTCGGGTTATTACAATCTCCCCCACTTAAAACTTTTCGTCCCCGAAAAGGAACAAAGTCGAAAGTGGTTTGATTATTCAGCTCTACGATCGATCAGGCTTCCATTCTCCAACCTTTTAGTTTCTGGGAATTTTCAAAATTTCAAAAATTTGGCTAACTCCTTAAATTTTCGAAAAATTTCGCCATAACCTCCCCTGCACCGGGAGCATCGGGGAATTTCAAATAGCTTCCCCGGTCCTTCTGATCTCAAAAAGAAAAAGAAAAATCCAAGCGGCTAGCCAGTAGGCTCATAAAATCATCATCACCCAAACAAAACAGTAAATTATGTAGTAAACATGTACCTATTTGTCGGGCAAACAAATTTTATTCTCTGCTCTAGCCTCCTTGCTATGACCTGTTCAATATAAGTATATGTATACGCAAGCAAATGCGACCAATTTTCAATATAATTCAATATTTGATACAATTAGGCTAAATAGTTCAAAATTATCAAACAATTAAACAAGCAACACAAACATCAATCAATTAGTGAATTAGAGTTTGAAATTCATAATTTTGATACATATACAAAAATCAAATTTTTTTTGATGCCAAATCACAACAATAGGCCCTATCTAATTTTGGTTCTCACACCAGTCAATAGGAAATATATAGATATCACACCTTTGAAACACGAATACCAATTCTGATGATGTTCGAACTATCATCAGAATCATCTTCGGGCGACTAGAGTGTGATTCTATATCTATCTAATATATTAAAACTTCGAATATACGTTCATGACGCGTATATGCAAAACCTTTATATACTAGATTGCCCAAATTTAAAATAAATAAATATTCAAATACGTTTAAAATGGTTTAAATTTCAAAACAAAATTGTTTTCATTTGAAAATATACTCTTCACACTCGTTCTAGGATACTACTGATCCTATCTCTAACGAGTCATTCTAATTGGATATTACTAATCCAATATCTGATGAATTCTTTCGTATGGTTCTAATGTGTCTTGTTCTCGAGCTCTGTAAACCAAAGCTCTGATACCAAATGAAGCGACCCGAAACTTCCCCGGTCTCCGAAGAGATGAGAAAGAACGAATTACTGTGAGGACAAGACAAATCAGAACACAAACAGAAGAACATTTCACTGTTATTACAACAATGCATCAGATTACAAGAATATACAGAGTATAAATGAATATTACACAGAAATATCAGAGATTTAAATTACATTTAAATACCTAGCAGCGGAAAATAATACAATACACAACTAGAAGAGATATACGGATACAAAGCTTTCCGGATATCATTCCAGCTGTAAACCAGGATCCTGTGAATATAAATCTGCAAAACAAAAACTACTAGCTGCCCGTGTCGAAAATAAGGGCACCCAGAGTTTAGGTTAAAACAATAAACTCCAGGTCAGTCATGTGACTGGTGTGAGAACTAAAACAGTTATTTGAAACTTTACTTTAAAAGAGAGTAATTCAAGGGACCACGCCGTATAACACGGAACGGGTTTCCTCCCAAGAATACTAGTGCATAGAATAAACAGCGCAATGCTTTTTCGAAAAATGAAGCTATTATAAGACCCAGGTCCCATCACACAATGCAACGCAAGCCGGAGGATAGGGTTTTACCTTATAACAGCCAAACATGCTTGATACGTTTAAAACAAATCATTTGATACTATAATAAGTGTATAGTGTCAAAAACAATTTCAATCATAAATATAAATCATAGACGGCATGAGTGCCCCATCCCACTATGTCGCCATACTAGGCTCTACAAAGAAAGCCGAAATACACGTATTGGAAATTGGATTTCCATCATGGTGGCTCCTGATTCGAAAGATCGATCGCGTAGTACAAATCACCGCGGCTTACGTCTCAGCGAGAGAAAACACCGCTATGCACATCCGCACTTTTGGGACTCAAGTATCACCACGGCTTACGTCCCAGCAAGAGAAAACACCGCTTACTCTATCCCTCCGAGCACGAAGCTCAATATCGGTCGACCGAATCCACTACACTAAAAATGTATACTGATCAAACCATCAGTTTACCACCATCCCGGGCTGTGAGGCTCGCGGATCAACGCTATACACAAAGCCATGCTATATCAGCTGCGCTTTGATCATCAACCACCAAACTTTGCTTTTCAACAAAAGTCTGGATCACTGCATCTCAGTATGCCACACTATCAATCCATATCGTACCACTGATTTCTGCCAATATATAACCTCTGAGCTCATATGTCTCAGAGAAGGGCGTTAAGCAAGAGAATAAATTCTCCGCCGCCAAACAGATATATATTTAGCAGAGATCAACAAATACAATATAAAGGAATACAATGTCAGACACACCATCCATTTACAAGTCCGTTCTAGGTCTGAACGAAACCGGAGGCACTTTCCTCGCATCTCCATCCATCTCCAAGTACGTCTGGACGACCGCCAACTATTTCCATCCTCTTGGGTGTACAGCCCAATCAGGATCGTCAGTAATTATCCAAACGATGTGAAGACTTCTGGTCTTCAACCACCGTCTTCATCTTCGACATCTCGTCGAATCGTTTATTCAGAATGGGTGTAAACCCGGCCTTTCTGAATAACCCACGTATATGATAAACAAATGTTACACAAACACATCAAACGCCTCATTCCAATTCAGAATATTCTTTTATTCACAAAATCACATTTTTAGGGAAAGGTTCCCATTAATTTTATCCAAGATAAATTCTTCTAAATTTATTCTTTAATCTTCCTTTGGATATCATTTCAAACCATATTATGGTTTTCCAAACTAGTCGGGATTAGCGAACCACACCGAAGTAATTATTATTTTATTTCCCAATCCCAACCTATATATCCCATGGAGAAAACTGGTAATACTCCACATCTAACACCACTGTGTTATCGGTAAAATTAATTACCATTTCACGTTCAAATCTAATTAAAGATTTAACTATCGCTTTGGAGCAAAACTGGTGGTACTCCAGTCTCGATCACCTTTCAGATTTGATAATTTAAATAATCAATTCATTTTTCAATCTAATTAAAGATTCATTAAAACTCCACTTAGTTTTAATCTTCTCAAAAATCGATATCTTGCCTTTAACTGGGTTAAAGAAGCAATGTCTTCTAAAACACGATTCACGATAAACCCAAATCACATTTGATATTAAATACAAGGCTCTGAATAGAAAATATATCGGCTTACATTCAATATCAAATTCTGAAACCAACATATATCGTATTGGAAATAACGATATAAAATATATCTTTCAAATCCCCATAACAATATTTGTATAGTCACGAAATCCAACATCGAAATATCCCGAAGATAATTTCGATTCAACTCCAGTCCAATCCACGTATTGGGAGTATTGATTATTTTTTTTAATCACTTTCAAATTCAATTTATTTATTTCAAAAATAAATTGATTTTAATTCTAGTTCAAAACTAGTTTATTTCGATAAAAATCTATTTTTATCTTTTCAAATGTGGAATTTTCCAGCTCAACTCTTTCCAATCCATATATTATGATTTTACACAAATTATAGATATTTTTAATAATTTTACCAAGGCCCGTACAGTCGATTTCCAACAACGGCCATCGAACTGCACTTACAGCGACCTTTTTCGAATTTGATTTGGACATAACTCCAAATCCAACCGTTAGATTTCAAATTTCTAATATTCATTGGAAAGCCCTTTTCGATACGAACCCAACGGTTCCGGTTTTAGGAGAATCCGACGGTCGGATCTCCCGCAATGTCCGTTTGAAATAAATGGTCGAAATTCACGAACTGCCGCGGCGCGGCGCGTTCTATTCAGGCCATTATATATATATAATATATATATATTATATATATTTCATCGATTTCCTTTTAAAACGAATTTTATAAATAGTTCTACATTCGTTTCAAAACAATTTCAACTTCCATTTTAATTCAAATCAAAATTGAATTCTTCTTTATAAATTCGTTTTAAAATTCAATTCTATTCAATTCAATTTGAATTCATTTCGAATTCGCTTTCAACTCAATTCATTTCGAAATCGTTTTCAATTCAATTCATTTCGAAATCGTTTTCAATTCAATTCATTTCGAAATCGTTTTCAATTCAATTCATTTCGAAATCGTTTTCAATTCAATTCATTTCGAAATCGTTTTCAATTCAATTCATTTCGAAATCGTTTTCAATTCAATTCATTTCGAAATCGTTTTCAATTCAATTCATTTCGAAATCGTTTTCAATTCAATTCATTTCGAAATCGCTTTCAATTCAATTCATTTCGAAATCGCCTTCAATTCAATTCATTTCGAAATCGCCTTCAATTCAATTCATTTCGAAATCGCTTTCAATTCAATTCATTTCGAAATCGCTTTCAATTCAATTCATTTCGAAATCGCTTTCAATTCAATTCATTTCGAAATCGCTTTCAATTCAATTCATTTCGAAATCGTTTTCAATTCGATTCATTTCGAAATCGTTTTCAATTCGATTCATTTCGAAATCGTTTTCAATTCGATTCATTTCGAAATCGCTTTCAATTCGATTCATTTCGAAATCGCTTTCAATTCGATTCATTTCGAAATCGCTTTCAATTCAATTCATTTCGAAATCGTTTTCAATTCAATTCATTTCGAAATCGTTTTCAATTCAATTCATTTCGAAATCGCTTTCAATTCAATTCATTTCGAAATCGCTTTCAATTCAATTCATTTCGAAATCGTTTTCAATTCAATTCATTTCGAAATCGCTTTCAATTCAATTCATTTCGAAATCGAATAAAATCGATATAAATATCGTTTACGTCAAAATGGCGTCAATCTAATCAACACGACTTTATATTTTCAAAACTTCTTTATTCTATCCAACGATTGAATATTTATCCCATTCAACACATGAATCTATATTTATTTCAACACACGACTAATCTCAACACATGAGTACTGTCAACACATCACTATTTTTATATTCAACACATGAATTTTCTTTTATAATATTCATTACTTTCCCGATTGGAATGAGGCCCAATCAATCACCATATGACGTTAATTATATGGATTCCATACAACACATGTATATAATAGCAATAATAAACAATCAACCATCAACCAAAGTGCACTACACTGTATAAGCATCAAATATAGATATCTTACGCTTATAACAGCCTGTCAATCAATCGATCGACATATTTAATCAATCAGGATGAGTGAACTTCATATTTCATCCCAACACCCGTGTGGGGTTTCAAACAATCAAACACAGATTTTTGTTTGTGCAGTTGGGCGATGTGTAAAATTTATCGACCCAATCAATATCAGTCAAATCAGTGTATATAAACAAATCGGCCGATTTGTTTATAAATATTTATTTATTCACTTTCACGTTAAAAATTATATTTTTAACGACAAAAATATTTACTTCACACTTGAATTTCTATTCAGTTCATTTATACAATAAAAATGATATTTTTATTTTTTTCTAACATATTTTAGAAAATTTCGGCGGCATAACGGCACGATACTAGAAACGGGACGAGGCCTAGCCTTATCCCCGGTCTAGTGAAGGCCCACGCCATTCACACATCAATCAAATTCACCAAACAACCAAATTCAAATCAAATCATATAACTAAGCTATGCAACCAAACAAACAAGTCCATGGTCTGTGGACGATTGTGTCGGGTGCTACTAAGCACCGTCTGCATCCTAGTATATATATATAACTAGAAAAAGAAATTGAAAGGTGAGAAATTCTCACCTATAGCTATCCTAGCTCCACGGCACTTCTAATGCAGGAAATCTTCGCCAACTCGCCTTTTTGTCGCTTTCGCCCGTATTCTCTACATATGTAAAAATCGAATTTTTACTTCGCTATTCAATATATAAAAATCATATTTTTATTTCGAAGTTCAATATATAAAAATTCTATTTTTATTTCGAAGTTGAATATATAAAAATTCTATTTTTATTTCGAAGTTCAATATATAAAAATTCTATTTTTATTTCGAAGTTCAATATATAAAAATTCTATTTTTAAAATTATAGATTCCGCCTTTTCAACAATAAAGATTATATTTTTAATATTCCTACGATGTAAAAATTATATTTTTATTACTTTAAAAATATAAAAATCATATCTTACTTCTTCTACTTAATAAAAATTCCGTCCTTTCTATTTTAAAAATATGATCTTTATTTTTTCCAAGTTCAAATCTTTTCTTTCTAAAGTTCAAATCTTTTCTATTTTAAAGCTCAAACCTTTTTTTTTTTAAAGTTTAAACCTTTTACTTTTTAAAGTTTAAAATAAAATCAGTATTAAATTCTTTTTAAAAAAATTAGTTTAAAATGCTTTTAAAAATCAGTATTAAATTCTTTTAAAAAAAACAGTTTAAACCCTAAAATCGAAATTAGTTTTAAACCCTAAAATAAAAATAAAATAAAATGCTTACTGTTACCTGCGAAGAAGGGGGGAATGCTGCTGTCGGTGGTCATCAGGCGGGGTTGGGCGTCGGAGTCGAGGTGGTGGCCAGCAGGGGCTTCGATTCTGAGCTGAAAAAGGGGGGAAACTACGGGGTTGTCGCGCCGTTGGGGGGGGGGGTCTTCGCTCCGTCGAGGAGGGCAGGGGATGGGGGGGTTTGGATCTGGGCGGTGCTGACCATCGGAGAGGTCGACGGGGTGGGGTGGCGATGGGTGTCGGTCGCCATCGCTTGGAAGCGCGGTTTTTTTTTTTCGATCTAACTGAAGTGAAAAAAGGGGGGGGGGCAGCGGTTTATAAGGAGAGGGATTTAATTTATAATTTATTTAATTATTATAATTGCAAAAAGTTGACTTTTACATACGACCTCGAAACGAGGCCCACCGCCTGTCGTCCATAGCGTTTCACCCCCATTCCGAACACAATGGGATATGTATCGCAAGCTGATTCGGCTGTTACAATCAGTTTCCGTTAAATTTACATTTAAATTACTATATTGAATTTTAAACGTACACTTCAAATTACCGGGGTCACATACCAACTAGAAAAATTCCAGAAAAATATTTTCTAACTTCGTATTGACGATACGGTCCTAACAAAACTAGTTTCGTTGAATTCTGAGACCGTTAGAAAAATGGCAAATTTCCAGTCGATTAAAATCAACTGAAACTGGTCAAACGCGTTTTCTTTTGCCACGCTCACATATTGATTCGAAAAATTATGAAATTTGAAACCTAGCAATAAATTTACCTCACGGACCCAACAAAATTGGTTTCGTCGAAATCCGAGGTCGTTTGCAAAATTTCCATTTTTAAGGGCCTAAATTCCATAACGACTATTCAGAATTTTCAACTGGACATATCTTTCGATTCCCGCTATGAAATCTTGATTTTTCGGATTCGTTGGAAAGATATTCACTATTAGATTCCATTATTTTTGGTTTCACTAAAATCCGGATTGTTTTGCACCCGGTACATTCAATTGAAGTTTGAAATCGAATTATCGAACTACCGCGCCATTTTCAATTCTATTTATAATTATATATAATTATTTATATTCTAACGACGACGCGTATAATATATACGTTCGAATTATATTCAAAATAAATTTCTCGTCGATATTATTTAAAATAATTCATTTTAAATAATCAAAATTCGCTAAAATCGCCAAAATAAAAATTTTAAACTGGCCCAGATTTTCGGGTTATTACATTATCATCCCAATCAATATCCTTCAAATCAGTGTATATAAACAAATCGGCCGATTTGTTTATAAATATTTATTTATTCACATTCACGCTAAAAATTATATTTTTAACGATTATTAATTTATTTCAACCATCTACATTTTATTATCAATTTCACATCAACAACACAAACAAATTTCATAATACCTCAAACAAGCATACAAGCCGTCCATGGTCTGTAGACGACGGGTGTCAGGTGCTACTCAACACCGTCTGCATCCTAGTATATATTATAACTAGAAAAAGAAAATTTAAAGTGAAAAGTTCTCACCGACTAGCTAATCCAAATGCCTCGACTCTCCTTATGTAGAAATCTTCGTCATTCTCGGCTTCCGTCACTTTCGTCGTCCGTATCCACTACATATATAAAAATCGAATTTTTATATCGCTACTATATATATAAAAATCGAATTTTTACTTCGCTATTCAATATATAAAAATCGAATTTTTACTTCGCTATTCAATATATAAAAATCGAATTTTTACTTCGCTATTCAATATATAAAAATCGAATTTTTACTTCGCTATTCAATATATAAAAATCGAATTTTTACTTCGCTACTATATAGATAAAAATTCTATTTTTACATCGCTACTATATAGATAAAAATTATATTTTTACATCGCTCGTATATAGATAAAAATTCTATTTTTACATTGCTACTATATAGATAAAAATTCTATTTTTATAACGGTGTTCATATAATAAAGATTATATTTTTATCATGCTATTCTCTATGTAAAGATTTCGACTTTTCAAATATAAAGATTTCGCCTTTTCAAATATAAATATTTCGCCTTTTCAAATATAAAAATTTCGCCTTCATTTCATCAGTATAAAAATCATATTTTTAAACCTCCTATATTATAAAAATTATATTTTTTTATATCGTTTTTCCATATAAGATAATCATATTTTTACTCTCTACATGTAATAAAAATCATATTTTGATTACTCTTGTAACACCCCGAATTTCAATTAACACTAATAGTTAGTAATTAAAATATAATTAATCTCAGATGGAAGAACCAGGGGAAACGGGCTGCGTCATTGCGTTCGTCTCGGAAAAATACGCGAAATAGAGTCCGAGTTTTCGAGAATCGGAGTCCGTATGGCCCGGTTATGGCCCAAAGAAGTTTTAGGAAGTTTAAATTTAAAAAGCAGATTTGAAAAACAAGTTTGGAGCCAAAAGAGGAAAGGGGGGAAAAATTCCCGCCTAGCCCCGTGTCGACAGCCATGTCGACAGGGGTGTCGACAGGGGTGTCGACAGCCCTGTCGACAGGGGTGTCGACACAGGGTGTCGGCCCTGCTGGTCTGGGTGCACCAGGTTTGGTCTTGGCTGAGTCTTGGGCTATGTTCTAGAGGGTTCCTAAATCTAAGGGTCCTAATCTAATCTAGGGTTAATCTAAGGGCCTAAAACACTTTCTAATCCTATAAATAAGACCCTAACCCTACCCTAATTCATTCATAATTAAACCTAGTAACTAAACTATGGCAAAATGCTAGCTCTCATGGCCTCCACTAATTTTATGAAGAGGGTTGCATGCTAATCACTCTCTAATCAACCTCTAATCCCTTCTTAGCATCTTAATCTTCTTTATTTGGTGTGCAAAGTTGCTAGTTGTGAGTTTCTATCACTTTGATGATCTTTTGGTAAACTAATTAGATGAGATGTGATGAGATTTATGGTTTTGTATGTGGGTTAATGAGCTTTGAAATCATATGATATGATGTTAGCATTAATCTTATGTTTATGCATGTTGAGTATGTATGTTTATGCATGTTGAGTATGTAAGTTTATGCAAGTTTAATATGATGTATGTTATGCATGATGCTAAATATGCAAGTTGTGGGCTATGTAATCATATGCATGTTATGCAAGTTCATAGTGATATGCTATGCAAGTTACATGTATGTAAATATGCAAGTTACATGATTGTTAATATGCAAGTTACATGTTTGTTAATATGCAAGTTACATGTTTGTTAATATACAAGTTACATGTTTGTTAATATGCAAGTTACATGTTTGTTAATATGCAAGTTACATGTTTGTTAGTATGCAAGTTACATGTATGTAAATATGCAAGTTACATGTTTGTTAATATGCAAGTTACATGTTGGTTAATATGCAAGTTACATGTATGTAAATATGCAAGTTACATGTTTATTAATATGCAAGTTCATGATGACACACTATGCAAGTCTATAAGCTAATATGCAAGTTTGTTATGCAAAATGAATATGTAAGTTATGTGACATATTATATGCAAGTTATGTGACATGTTATGCAAGTTCATATGCAAGTTATGTGTTTGTTAATATGCAAGATGGCACCTTTGAAACATGTTCATTCATATGCAAGTTGACACCTTTTATATGTGTTATATCATGAACGAAATTACGTGGGGACGATGGGGTAATTAAATGCATAAGTTAATAAGATTGTGTGAAATTAATATAATTATGCATAACACAAAATAAATGAACATAGTATGGGAATTTGCCTATTTAGTTAGGTGTACCCATACTATGTGTTGGGAATTTACCTATTGAGTTAGGTCTACCCCATGGGAATTTACCTATTAAGTTAGGTCTACCCATGTTAAGAAAACTTGATTAATTAGGGATAATTAATATAAAATTATGAGGGTGATTAATTAGGTGTAATTAATTGACTAAGACACGAGGTTGGACTCAGATGTAGCGTAAAACTGCCCGGACCCAACCGGCTTAACCAGTTGCTACAAATGTTAGCCCAATGTGAGAGGTCTTAGGCACAAACTAAATACGTAATTAATGTAAAGACACGAGGTTAGACTCTGTTATGACATAAGGCTGCCCGGACCCAACCGGCTTAACCAGCAGTCATAAAAGACAGTCTAATGTGAGAGGTCTTTACAAAGGTTACGTTCTTAATTAATTAATTAAGAAACACTTAACCACATTAGCATGTAGAGGGACATGAGGGGTTAAGTGGGTGCCTTGGGTGGCATGAGAAAATCTAGTGGTTGCCTTGGGTGGCAATAGAAAATACGATTAGAATACTTAACCGAAATGAAACATGTAATTAAAACATGATTAAAGGGTTAAGTGGGATATACTAGAGAAAGGGACAAGCTTAGGTGGGTAGCTTGTGGAGGCCCATTTCAACCAGTAACCCATACGTATCTTTGTGGGCTCGACTCATGTCGAGGACGGGACACGCATACTGGGCTTGACTGTAAGAGGCAAACGGGTTAGCGGTGGCAACGCAAGTCCAACGGGCTTCATATGCGTGAGTGGGCCCGGGCTGGTAGGTAAGCCGTTGTTGCATCGTGTAGATATAAGCCGTGCACCGTTAGTTTTATCCGGTTGCCACATTGGGGAATGATACATCCCACGGTGGGGCCAGCACGGGTATCTACGTTAGGGAGCCGATCGAATGGGGAAGTAGTGTGTACACCTAGTGGATTGTAGGGCCCCGTGGCGCCTACTTGGTCACCTAGGGGTACGCAAGTACTATTTAGTTAATTTTATAAGTCCTTGGGTGGGATCAACCTTTAGGTTAGAAACGACTGGTGTGGTGCAGTTTAGTAATTTACCTTAGGGAGGGTAGATGCGTCTTTACCCTTTATCTTAGTTCAGTTGACTGCTTAGGGTACCCATTTATCCCTATATGTTACCGTATATCAGTTCATATCTTCTCTGGTTACTTTAACGATTGTATTGTTAAAGTTATAGGACTCGCTCAGACTTATGTCTGACCCCGTTGTTTTTATCTTTTTCCCAACCCTCAGGTCCTGTGGTGGATCCTAGCAGTAGTGGAGCTTGATCAGATTGCTGTTCCAGTCTTGAGGAGCTTGGATAGATGTAAAACTCCAGTTATCCAGTTATCTTTTCTTTTGTTTTGGCTATTGTATGAGAGTGGGATTATGTATTCCTTTATTTTGATGGATATTGTACTTGACCTTTATTATGGTTTTATGATGTAACCAGACATGTTTTACTTCCGCTGTTATGAGATGATGTTTTAAAATTTCAAGTACTATTTATATCTGTCTTGTTGTAATTTTTCTGTTCTATATTCACTAAAATACTCCACCGATGCTATGGCATTCCCTTAGTGAGTGATCATAGCGGGAGTGGGGTGTTACACGTGGTATCAGAGCTCAAGGTTACCAGAACAGATAAAATTTTTCAAGAAAAACTATTTTCTAAGAGTATTTTCGAAAAAAGTATTTTCAAAAGCATGTCTTCTAAGAGAAAAAGTTTTTGAAAAAGAAAAGCATAATCCCCAATAGCCATATCTTTATCTTTCGGAATCTCCTTTTTGAATCTTTCCTCTTTCGTTTCAGCATGGCTGAAGATCTTAACATCCCGGAGGGTTTAGTTATACCACTATGGTATAGGAGGTTGCAAGAGGCTAGGGCCGCGGCTGCGGGTCCGGCCAATGCTACTACACCAGAGACAACCGCTCCTCCTCCTCAGCCTAGAGTGGATAATTTTGCTAAGGTTTGCAAGGAGTTCAAGGCTATAGGAGGAAAACCTTTTCTAGGTTCAGAGACTTTCGTAGAGGCTAGAGATTGGCTTAAGGAAGTGGAAGAGTTGCTAGATATCTTTGAAGTGGAAGAGGGAAAGAAAGTCAAGTTGGCGGCTTGGTTAATGAAGGGAGAGGCCTCGTTCTGGTGGGAGGTCACTAATGGAGAACGCCCGGTTGACTCTTGGGCAGATTTTAAGCAAAGGTTTGGGGCTAAGTTTCTCTCAAGGGCGGAAGAGAATCTGTTTATGGAGAAGTTCTTGAATTTGAAGCAAGGGAATCTCACGGTGAAAGAATATGTCAACAAATTCAATCAATTAGCAAGGTTTGGCATAGAGTTGGTGAATACACCGGAGAAGAAGGCTTTGAGGTTCGTTAGAGGCTTGAACGAACCATTGCAAGGAATAGCTATGACTCACATTCCTATGGGGGCCACCTTTGAGAAACTTGTCTACATGGCACTTATGCATGAGGATGATAAGAATTCTAAGGCACCAGAGAAAAAGGGGGATCAGAAGAAACCGCAACAACAACAACAAGGCAAGGGCGGAAAAGGCAATGGTGACAAAAAGAAGACGAAGAAGAAGTGCTTCAATTGTGGAACACCAGGACACCTTAGTAAGGATTGTCGCAAAAAGAAGAAGACCGGTTGCTTTCATTGTGGTGACGCAGGGCATCTTGTGAAAAACTGCCCAAAGAAGGGGCAGAAGACGGGGTCTACCTCAGGAGGGCAGGTGCAAGCTCTTATAGCACCACCTCAGTCAGGGGGGCAAGTTCAGGTTCTCTCAGTTCCACCGATTCAGCAGAGAGGTAGAACTATTTCTGTTGAAAGTCTGGTTTTTCTGTTTGATCATCCAGTTCGTACTTTGTTTGACTCTGGCGCATCGCATTCTTTTATCTCATCATCGTTAGTTGAGTCACTGCACTTAGACACCAGTCTAGTTGATGATCCCTTGGTTGTTTCAAACCCAATTGGGGGCTCTATATATCTGTCGATGATATGTTTGGGTTTGAAGATTTCTATACTTAGCGTTGAGTTTAGATGTGATGCTTTTGTATTGGGCTTCACGGGCTATGGGTTGATTTTGGGCATGGACTGGTTATCCAGTAATGGTGCCGTTCTTGATTGCGAAAGGAGAGTTGTTAGGCTCATGACCCGCTTGGGTAACACTCTCGAGATCTCTTGTAATCCCAGGGATTCTGTTATGCTAAGTTATCTTGAATCGCTCGATGCTTCGGTCGAGAGTTTGTGTTCTGTCAGAGTAGTCCGGGAATATCCGGATGTGTTTGAAGAAGTAAAGGGTTTGCCTCCGAAGCGGGAGATAGATTTCCGAATTTATTTGGTGGATAATGCCAAACCAGTGTCTTTGCCAGTACGCCACATGGCTCCTCGTGAGAGAAGAGAACTTCATAAGCAAGTAGGGGAGTTGCTTGAGAAGGGGTTCATAAGGCGAAGTATATCGGAGTGGGGAGCTCCAGTAGTGTTTGCCACGAAGGCGGATGGGTCCCTCAGACTTTGTGTGGATTATAGAGAACTTAATAAGCTCACGAAGAAGAATAGACACCCATTACCGAGAATAGATGATCTCTTTGATCAGTTGGTTGGCGCCTCAGTGTTTTCGCAAATGGATTTAGCTACAGGGTTTCATCAGTTGAGAGTGGCGGAGGACAGTATAGAGAAGACTGCTTTCCGGACTCCGGATGGTTTTTATGAGTGGCTAGTGATGCCATTTGGGTTGACAAACGCCCCTGCATACTTTGTTGATCTCATGAGTAGAGTGTTCAGAGAGTATCTGAATAAGTTTGTAGTAGTTTTTGTGGATGACATCTTGGTCTTTTCCAAGAGTGAAGAAGAGCATGCCTTACATCTCAAGGAAGTGTTGGAGACTCTTCGAGCGCATAGTCTTAAAGCTAAATTCTCTAAATGTCATTTTTGGAGAAGAGAGGTACGATTCTTAGGGCATGTGGTCTCTAAGGAAGGGATAGCTGTGGATCCCGCAAAGATAGTATCTATCCAGGATTGGAAAGTTCCTAGAAATGCTACCGAAGTAAGAAGTTTCTTGGGGTTGGCAGGATATTATAGGAAGTTCATCAAAGACTTCGCGAAGATATCAGCCCCATTAACCCGCTTGACGAAGAAGAATCTGGTTTTCTCATGGGATGTAGATTGTGATGATGCTTTCCGACGGTTAAAGAGAGCTTTGACCACCGCTCCAGTTTTAGTGCTTCCAGATGGGAGTAAGCCGTTTGTTGTTTATACCGATGCTTGTAGGACAGGATTAGGAGCAGTCTTGATGCAGGAGGGAAGGGTAATAGCCTATGGAGGGAGACAATTGAGAGTGCATGAGAAGAATTACCCTACCCATGATCTAGAGTTGGCCGCGATTGTTTTCGCACTTAAGTCTTGGCGCCATTATCTTCTTGGTGAGAGATTCGAGTTGTTCACCGACCATAAATCATTGAAGTACTTATTCTCTCAGAAAGATTTAAACTTAAGACAGCAAAGGTGGATGGAGTTCTTAGCATCCTATGATTTCGAGATAGCATATACCCCTGGCAAGGGTAATGTGGTGGCGGACGCCTTGAGTAGGAAAAGGCTATCTTTGAGTCCATTGTTCATGGAACGGCGAAGCTTGGAGTTTCTTTCTTTGTTTGACTTCAGACCTTCTGTTGATTTTGTACCTGGTTTGTTGGCATCCTTGGAGGTTAGACCTACTCTTTTGAGACGGATTGGCGAGGCTCAGCGAGACGACCCACAGTTGGTTGAGTTGGTAGAGAAGCTTATAAGAGGGGAGTCGTCCAGCCATTTGGGTAGATACACCATAAATGATAAAGGATGGTTGCATAGAGACGGTAGACTTTATGTACCGCAAGATGAGGGTTTGAAGAAGGCTATTTTGGATGATGCACATCGTTCAAGAATGACTATTCATCCCGGTGGAGACAAAATGTACCAAGACATGAAGAGAGTTTTCTTCTGGGCCGGTATGAAGAAAGATGTAGCCGAGTATGTGGCTAGATGCTTAGTGTGCCAACAAGTTAAAGCGGAGCAAAGGAAACCCGGTGGGTTGCTACACCCATTGGAAGTTCCGCAGTGGAAGTGGGATAGTGTCTCGATGGATTTCATCGACGGGTTACCAAGATCGAGGAAGGGCAATACGGGAATTTGGGTTGTGGTAGACAGACTTACCAAGAGTGCCCATTTTATACCCGTGAAGAGTAAGAGGACCGCTCCATGGCTTGCTTCAGTCTATGTTAGAGAGATTGTTAGATTGCATGGCGTACCATCCAGCATTGTGAGTGATCGAGATCCTATCTTCACTAGTGAGTTTTGGAGAAGTTTGCAAGAGGCGGTAGGGACTCAGTTGTGTTTGAGCACCGCATATCATCCTCAGACGGACGGTCAGACTGAGAGGGTGAACCGTATCTTAGAAGATCTCTTGAGGCTTTGTATCTTGGATTTTGGAGGTACATGGGAAGAACATCTTCCTTTGGTAGAATTCGCATATAATAACAGCATTCAGTCCAGTATTGGTATGGCTCCTTTCGAAGCTCTTTATGGAAGGCCTTGTCGATCTCCTACATGTTGGTGGGAATCTACGGATAAGATCTTGCTTGGGCCGGATATGGTTAGAGAGACTTCAGAGAAGATTGATTTAATTCGAAGAAGGATGAAAGCAGCGCAAGATAGACAGAAATCTTATGCGGATCGGAGAAGGACGGATCTTGAGTTTGAGGTTGGGGATATGGTTTTTGTCAAAGTATCTCCATTAAGAAATGTAGTTCGCTTTGGGTCCGTTGGGAAGTTAGCACCAAGGTTTGTTGGACCATTTCCTATTAAGGAAAGGATTGGACGGATGGCATATAGGGTGGAGTTGCCCGACAGACTTAGTGGTGTTCATGATGTATTCCATGTGTCACATCTGAGGAAGTGCTTACATGAGACCGCAGAGGTGGTAGAGCCGAGCTTGCTTAGAGATGTAGAGGTAGAGCGTGATGCGACGATTCGACGAGCTCCTACTCGCATCCTTGGGTCAGAAACTAGGAAGTTGAGGAACAGAGAAGTTCAGCTAGTTAAAGTGCAATGGGGAGATGACGAAAGCAATGCTACTTGGGAGACGGAAGCAAAGATGCGTTCTTTGTATCCATTTCTTTTTGAGAGTATGTCTTTTAACTTCTCCTTTATTGCTTGTCTAGTACTTATCTTATCTTAAGTATATCCTCTCGCTAGTGCCTATGACCTTTAGATAGGGTAAAACCTATGGTTGAAACATGTGTTTGAAACATGTTATGGTTGATGGATGCATGTGGATGCAATTGTTTGCTAGTGGTTGCTCGTGGATGCATATACACACACATTAGACACTAGATCGGCTCAGTCACTTCATGTTGCATATTGCATAAATGGATGTGGTAGTTAGATTGATGGATGTATCATGGATGTGTTATCATATGGATGATGCATTTTTGTGTATGGTTGTGCACACATGTAGAAATTTGTATGTGTCAATAGGGTTTCGCATACATATTGGATGCATGGCACTATCATGGTTTGCATTAAGGAGGTCGACTGAATCAGTAGACCGCCTGATTTTGCATTAGTATACGGACATATACACACACTTTCTGCATATGTTCATACATCATTAGAAGTTTCTAAGGATAATGGTTGCTTGTGGTTGATGGTTTAGTAGATGGTTGTTTGGTTGGTAGGATACGTTCTTCTTAACTTAGAGATTTCGAGGACGAAATCCTTTAAGTAGGGGAGAATGTAACACCCCGAATTTCAATTAACACTAATAGTTAGTAATTAAAATATAATTAATCTCAGATGGAAGAACCAGGGGAAACGGGCTGCGTCATTGCGTTCGTCTCGGAAAAATACGCGAAATAGAGTCCGAGTTTTCGAGAATCGGAGTCCGTATGGCCCGGTTATGGCCCAAAGAAGTTTTAGGAAGTTTAAATTTAAAAAGCAGATTTGAAAAACAAGTTTGGAGCCAAAAGAGGAAAGGGGGGAAAAATTCCCGCCTAGCCCCGTGTCGACAGCCATGTCGACAGGGGTGTCGACAGGGGTGTCGACAGCCCTGTCGACAGGGGTGTCGACACAGGGTGTCGGCCCTGCTGGTCTGGGTGCACCAGGTTTGGTCTTGGCTGAGTCTTGGGCTATGTTCTAGAGGGTTCCTAAATCTAAGGGTCCTAATCTAATCTAGGGTTAATCTAAGGGCCTAAAACACTTTCTAATCCTATAAATAAGACCCTAACCCTACCCTAATTCATTCATAATTAAACCTAGTAACTAAACTATGGCAAAATGCTAGCTCTCATGGCCTCCACTAATTTTATGAAGAGGGTTGCATGCTAATCACTCTCTAATCAACCTCTAATCCCTTCTTAGCATCTTAATCTTCTTTATTTGGTGTGCAAAGTTGCTAGTTGTGAGTTTCTATCACTTTGATGATCTTTTGGTAAACTAGTTAGATGAGATGTGATGAGATTTATGGTTTTGTATGTGGGTTAATGAGCTTTGAAATCATATGATATGATGTTAGCATTAATCTTATGTTTATGCATGTTGAGTATGTATGTTTATGCATGTTGAGTATGTAAGTTTATGCAAGTTTAATATGATGTATGTTATGCATGATGCTAAATATGCAAGTTGTGGGCTATGTAATCATATGCATGTTATGCAAGTTCATAGTGATATGCTATGCAAGTTACATGTATGTAAATATGCAAGTTACATGTTTGTTAATATGCAAGTTACATGTTTGTTAATATGCAAGTTACATGTTTGTTAATATACAAGTTACATGTTTGTTAATATGCAAGTTACATGTTTGTTAATATGCAAGTTACATGTTTGTTAGTATGCAAGTTACATGTATGTAAATATGCAAGTTACATGTTTGTTAATATGCAAGTTACATGTTGGTTAATATGCAAGTTACATGTATGTAAATATGCAAGTTACATGTTTATTAATATGCAAGTTCATGATGACACACTATGCAAGTCTATAAGCTAATATGCAAGTTTGTTATGCAAAATGAATATGTAAGTTATGTGACATATTATATGCAAGTTATGTGACATGTTATGCAAGTTCATATGCAAGTTATGTGTTTGTTAATATGCAAGATGGCACCTTTGAAACATGTTCATTCATATGCAAGTTGACACCTTTTATATGTGTTATATCATGAACGAAATTACGTGGGGACGATGGGGTAATTAAATGCATAAGTTAATAAGATTGTGTGAAATTAATATAATTATGCATAACACAAAATAAATGAACATAGTATGGGAATTTGCCTATTTAGTTAGGTGTACCCATACTATGTGTTGGGAATTTACCTATTGAGTTAGGTCTACCCCATGGGAATTTACCTATTAAGTTAGGTCTACCCATGTTAAGAAAACTTGATTAATTAGGGATAATTAATATAAAATTATGAGGGTGATTAATTAGGTGTAATTAATTGACTAAGACACGAGGTTGGACTCAGATGTAGCGTAAAACTGCCCGGACCCAACCGGCTTAACCAGTTGCTACAAATGTTAGCCCAATGTGAGAGGTCTTAGGCACAAACTAAATACGTAATTAATGTAAAGACACGAGGTTAGACTCTGTTATGACATAAGGCTGCCCGGACCCAACCGGCTTAACCAGCAGTCATAAAAGACAGTCTAATGTGAGAGGTCTTTACAAAGGTTACGTTCTTAATTAATTAATTAAGAAACACTTAACCACATTAGCATGTAGAGGGACATGAGGGGTTAAGTGGGTGCCTTGGGTGGCATGAGAAAATCTAGTGGTTGCCTTGGGTGGCAATAGAAAATACGATTAGAATACTTAACCGAAATGAAACATGTAATTAAAACATGATTAAAGGGTTAAGTGGGATATACTAGAGAAAGGGACAAGCTTAGGTGGGTAGCTTGTGGAGGCCCATTTCAACCAGTAACCCATACGTATCTTTGTGGGCTCGACTCATGTCGAGGACGGGACACGCATACTGGGCTTGACTGTAAGAGGCAAACGGGTTAGCGGTGGCAACGCAAGTCCAACGGGCTTCATATGCGTGAGTGGGCCCGGGCTGGTAGGTAAGCCGTTGTTGCATCGTGTAGATATAAGCCGTGCACCGTTAGTTTTATCCGGTTGCCACATTGGGGAATGATACATCCCACGGTGGGGCCAGCACGGGTATCTACGTTAGGGAGCCGATCGAATGGGGAAGTAGTGTGTACACCTAGTGGATTGTAGGGCCCCGTGGCGCCTACTTGGTCACCTAGGGGTACGCAAGTACTATTTAGTTAATTTTATAAGTCCTTGGGTGGGATCAACCTTTAGGTTAGAAACGACTGGTGTGGTGCAGTTTAGTAATTTACCTTAGGGAGGGTAGATGCGTCTTTACCCTTTATCTTAGTTCAGTTGACTGCTTAGGGTACCCATTTATCCCTATATGTTACCGTATATCAGTTCATATCTTCTCTGGTTACTTTAACGATTGTATTGTTAAAGTTATAGGACTCGCTCAGACTTATGTCTGACCCCGTTGTTTTTATCTTTTTCCCAACCCTCAGGTCCTGTGGTGGATCCTAGCAGTAGTGGAGCTTGATCAGATTGCTGTTCCAGTCTTGAGGAGCTTGGATAGATGTAAAACTCCAGTTATCCAGTTATCTTTTCTTTTGTTTTGGCTATTGTATGAGAGTGGGATTATGTATTCCTTTATTTTGATGGATATTGTACTTGACCTTTATTATGGTTTTATGATGTAACCAGACATGTTTTACTTCCGCTGTTATGAGATGATGTTTTAAAATTTCAAGTACTATTTATATCTGTCTTGTTGTAATTTTTCTGTTCTATATTCACTAAAATACTCCACCGATGCTATGGCATTCCCTTAGTGAGTGATCATAGCGGGAGTGGGGTGTTACAACTCTAGTATAATAAAAATTATAACTTCTTATTTTAAAATTCATAAAACTCAGATTTTAAATTGATTAACCTAAACAGAAGATTTAAAACAAACTAAAACCAGACAAAATAAAATAAAATGGAAAAGGAAAGGAGCTTACAACGAAATAGGGCGGGGGGTTTTCTAGGGCGGCGAAGTGGGGTCGGAGGCGTGGCAGGGGGTTTGAGCAGTCGCAGGGGGCGACATTCGGTGGAGGCCGGCAGTGGAGGGTTTAAATGGGTGGCGGTTTTCCAGGGGTGCGTCGTTCAATCGGAGGAGGGGAGAATGGAGCGAGAGGAGGAGGAAGAAGGGAGGAGGGCGGCGCTCTTGGGCCATGGCGGCGGTGGTCCCCAGGCGACGGCGATCGGTGGAGGAATCGACAAGGAACGAGCTC
Source organism: Allium sativum (assembly GCA_030737875.1). NCBI lineage: Eukaryota > Viridiplantae > Streptophyta > Magnoliopsida > Asparagales > Amaryllidaceae > Allium > Allium sativum. The sequence goes on from CM060926.1 coordinate 617,436,855, forward strand.
TTTTTTTATTTTATTTTTATTTGCTGAGTGGAATGGGTCAACGCCGGGGGGGGCTGAGAGAGTATAGTGAGAGAGAGGGGGGTTTTCTTTTTATTTTGTTATTTAATTATTAAATTTCAAAAAGTACCTTTTTATTTTGAACTCGAAATCAAACCCACTGACTGTCGTCCATAGCTAATTACCCCCATTCCGAACACAATGGGATACGTCACATAGGCCAATTCGATTGTTACGATTAGTTTTCGTTAAATTTAAAATATAAATCTATATATATATATTCAATTTGAACGCACATTTCAAATTACCGGGGCCACATACTAACCAGAAAAATTTCAGAAAAATATTTTCTAGCTTCGTATTGACGATATGGTCCTAGCAAAACTAATTTCGTCGAATTCTGAGACCGTTAGAAAAATGGCCATTTTCCAGTCGATTAAAATCAACTAAAACTGGTCAAACGCGTTTTCCTTTGCCACGCTCACATACTGATTCGAAAAATTACTAAATTTGAAACCTAGCAATAACTTGACATCGCGGATCCAACAAAAGTGGTTTCGTCGAAATCCGAGGTCGTTTGCAAAATTACCATTTTCGAGGGCCGAAATTCCATAGCGACTATTTTGAAATTTCAACTGGACATAACTTTTGATTCTCGCTATGAAATTTTGATTTTTCGGATTCTTTGGAAAGATATTATCAATTAGATTCCATTCTTTTTGGTTTCACTAAAATCCGGTTTATTTTGCACTCGGTACATTCATTTGAAGTTTAAAATCGAATCATCGAACTATTTTCAATTCCTTATATATATATATATAAATCAATTATTTATATTCTAACGACGATCTATATAATTATATACATTCTAATTCTGTTCAAAATAAATTTCTCTTCGATATTATTTAAAATAATTCATTTTAAATATTCAAAATTCAATAAAATTGCCAAAATAAAAATTTTAAACTGGCTCGCATTTTCGGGTTGTTACAATCTCCCCCACTTAAAACTTTTCGTCCCCGAAAAGGAAAGAAGCTGGAAGTTGTTTAACTAATCAACTTGAAACACCCCCACCTCCGTTAGGGTCACTCTCAAAGGGAATGCCCTAATTTTGGTGGAGGTTTATAAGTATAAGTCACAGATATACAAGACAGATATAAGAACACATATTTTTGAACAGCGGAAAACAACAACTTTTATTTCAATAAAATACGTGTTACACCAACCATACCATAATTGTCTTACAATACTTCCAAAAACATAACATCTTCATAACTGTCTTGATTACATTATTTAAAGAAGCATAAAGGAAACATAAATAAACTGAAAAAGTCCCATAGTTGCTGTCCAAAGCCATAGTCCAAAACGAAAAGATCCAAGCAATACATTCTTTCTCTTCAAGCTGGATATGAAGGCTGGTCAAGCTGCGGTATTCCCTCCCTGTGGACCTGGGGGGGGGGGGAACGGAAGAAAAGAATACGAAAGAAAAGTAGAGTCAGACATAAAGCCTGAGTAAGTCTAGGACTATTCAGTCTATGAATAAAGAACTGGGTATGATAAGTATAAACTAGAAATGGGAAAGCACCATAAACTTAGTTAAGTTGTCTAGGGTCGAATATACTATCGTACCCCATATTAATCTCTGTACCCATATAAACTAATTCCCAACAGGCACCCCACAATCAGGGTGAAGTGATCCATTTTGTGATGATCGGCTCCTACTCGCATAGTTACATGTGTCTTATGGCCCCCGATGTTGTAGTTTCCTATGCTGGTCCCACCATGGGGTGTATCAAGTCCCATGGTGGCGGCCCGACACAATCCTAGAATGCACAGGTATGTTACTGGTGCCCAGTGCCTTATTTTTCTGCGCCGGAGTGTGTGCACGCCCGCACCCCGTTAGAACCTACACTGCTGCACCACCGCCGTCGATTTGACCTCTTACAGTCATCCCAGTAATCGTGCCCCACCCTGCCTAGTTTCAGGGTATCATGATACCTTATAGGGTTACTGCTGAAAACGGTCCCCCGCTACTAGGTTTTTCTATTTCTAGCCAACATGCTAAGTTGGTTAAGTGTTTTATAAACCTAACCCCCAATCAGTCTGTTTAGTTTAGCATGTTCCATTTTGATTAAGTATTAATATAATTTACTTAATCCTATCAATCCTGACTCGGCCTTAATTGTCTTATTAAAGCCTTGACCTCTCACATTAGACAGGTATTGTTGTGGCTGCCTGTTGCCGGTTGGGTCCGGGCAGTCTTACGCCACAACTCAGTCTAACCTCGGGTCCTTATTGGGCTCCGTGTTTAACCACCCACATTGGATAGGTATTGTTGTGACTGCTGGACAGCCGGGCGGTTCCGGGCAGGTTTACATCACAACTCAATCCAACCTCGGGTTAAACACATCGTATTTTTCTACATTTACATATTTTGTCTCTTTTCTTTTTATATGTAAATATTTGCGGCCCATTATTCAAATTCATCTTTATTGATTAAGATTTATTTATGCCACTTAATTGTTTTTCAAGGTTGTTGGCATGCGTCAAACATGCCAACACATATGTTCTATATTTTAGCCCAAACGTCATTACCCCCGTATTATACGTTCGCTCCAACGTAAGGTGTGTTGGGTTTAATACTTAAACCCAATTTAGCCAAATGAAAAGGGGAGGCTTATAAAATGGTGTTTATAAGGTAACATGAAAAAGGGGAGTGTGAACGCATGAACTTGCAACGAACGATTCAATTAACATAAAATAGGCACAAGTGAACTTGCAATTGTAACATCATATAATCATGGCATAACATGAATCATTTTATCCATATAATCATAGCATAAACAATACTTAAACATAAATCATTCTATTCATAAGGTTAATGCATAGACAATACTTAAACATGAATTATTTTATTCATATGATTATGGCATAAGCAGTACTTAAACATGAATTATTCTAGTCATATGAAAATGGCATAAACTTAAACATGAATCATAGGTTCAACTAACCATGTAAACTTAAAATTAAGAATCTAACTAAATTAGATATCATTATTATTGGCACAGGGTCTTGACTAGAAATATAAGCCTATATTTTTATTTAGGCATAATATAAACTAATCGTGTTCATAAAATCACTACATGTTAACAAAAAGGTACTTACTTTTGTCACTAATACAAAAGTATGGTTCAACTAGAATTATCCCAACCTAATTCTTAAATGAATCATGGTTTTCGTTCTATTCATAGAATTATAGCATAAACATATCTAAACTTACATCATGGTTTTTATTTTATCTATGTAAACTTGCAAGAGGAATGTAATTCTAATGTAATTCTAATGTAACTTATGATAACAACATGAGCCTAAAAACATGTTTTTTAATTGGGCATAATAACGAACATAGTTTAGTCATGTTCATAAAATTAATACAAATTTACAAAGATGCGTGCTTTTGTCACTATCACAAAAATATGATTTTTATACTTGAACTATGATGCCAATTCCAACATAACTTCATATGAATCATAATACTTAGGTGAATCAAATTACACTAAAGATGACCATAGAATTTTACATCATGTTGTCATAACAATAGATCATAGACTTGCATGAATTTCAAAATAAATTATTACAACATATAGTTGTTGTTTCAACATGAATCTTATACTTGCATTTACCAAATGGGTGTTGTAAATAACTACCACAAACATGTAGTTTTCAATATGAATCATATGCTTGCATGAGTCCCAATCAAAATTCCACAACATGTGGTTGTCAACATAAACCATATACTTGTATGAATCAAACCATAGCATTGCCAAATCGTTTAGAATCAAAATAACATACAAATATAAGTCATTATCGCCACAATTCCATTTCGTTTCCAACGCAAATCGCGTACTTGCAAATATCCAATCGTATACCATAATATTCCCAAATCGTTTTGCATCAAAGAAACATACAAATATAGATTATTATCGCCACAATTCCATTTCTTACATTACACAAATCAACACAATTATTTAATTCATATCGGAATAGCACTCTACTTACAGCGTATGACGAATCTTCAATTCAGGAATCTGAATTCTGAATTTGGAGATGCTATCCTTTGTTGTAGGCGTTGCTTTGATTGATTTGACGTTGCTTTAAGCTTTTGATTTATTCCTAATTGTCTCTCTATTTCTGACGGCTATCCTTAGTCTCTCCTCAGCAACATGACGGTCTCATCTCCATTTTAGTTTGTGTGAATTAGGGTTAGACTTAGGTCCTTTTTATAGAGTTTGTGAGTTGATTTAGACCGTCGATGAAGCTTGGTTCAATAATAGCCGTTCGTTTGAAGGAGAGACCAACCAGGAGCTGACACCTAGCCCTAGTGACAAGGCAAGGCTCAGAAAATCGACCAAACACAGACTAGGCCAGCCAGGACCTGACCAGCAGGTCATTTTTGACCTGGGCGCACTTGGCAGGTGCGCCAGGTCAAAAATGTACTGGCGCACTTCCCAAGTGCGCCAGTGCATTTTTGTTCTGGCGCACTTCCCAAGTGCGCCAGTGCATTCTGACCCGTTTTCCGGTTTTTCGCCCAACTTCGTTCGTCCATATCTTCTTCGTACGATATCCGTTTTACGCAAACTCAGACTCTATCTCAAGCAGAATTCCGAGACGAACGCAATGGCCTATCCCGTTTCCCTTAATTCTTTGATTTAAAATTAGTTATAGTTTAATTTATGAATTTCACAGTTATAGAATACACGGGGTGTTATACAACTCAACTTCCTTTCCTTTCTTTACAGCTTAAGTTCTTCAACTTTTCAGTTTCTAAGAACTTTTCAATTTTTTTTAAAAATTTGGCTAACACCCTAAATTTCCGAAAAATTTCGCCATAACCTCTCCTGCACCGGGGACTTCGGGATATTTCATATAGTCTCCCATGGCCTTCTTCAATCAAAAAGAAAAAGAAAAGGCCAAGCGGCTAGCCAGTCGGCTCATAAAATCATCATCACCCAAGCAAAACAGTAAATTATGGTAAACATGTACCTATTTTTCGGGCAAACAATTTTATTCTTCTGCTCTAGCCTCGTTGCTATGACCTGTTCAATGTAAGTACATGTATATGCACGCATTTTCAAACAATTTTCAATACCGTTTACTATTTGGTTCAAATTGGCTATATGGTTAAAATTTTAATTACTCAACCAATAATCAAACAACACAACCATCAATCAATTAGTGAATTAATGTTTCAAATTCATAATTTGATATATATACAGAAAATCATGTTTTTGATGCCAATTCACAACAATAAATCCTATATAGTTTTGGTTCTCACACCAGTCTAATGGAAATATATAGAAATCCCACTTTCGAAACTCGAAAATAAAAACTGGTGATGGCGCGCCATCATCAGAATCATGCCCGGGCGACTAGAGTGTGATTCTATATCTATCCAGTATATTAAAACTTCAAATATTGACGTGTATATGCAAAATCTTTATATATTGGATTGTCTAAATTCAAAATAAATAAACATTCAAATACGTATAAAACGATTTAAATTTTCAAAACAAAATTTGTTTTCATTTGAAAAATATACTCTTCACACTCGTTCTAGGATACTACTGATCCCATCTCTAACGAGTTATTCTAATTGGATATTACTAATCCAATATCTGATGAATTCTTTCGTTCGGTTCTAATGTGTCTTGTTCTCGAGCTCTGTAAACCAAAGCTATGATACCAAACTGACACGACCCGAACTTCCTCGGTAAGGAAAGCCCGAATTGCGCTGAGGACAAGACCAATCAGAACTCAAACAGAAGAACATTTCATTGTATATTACAACAATTCAATCAGATACAAGAATATACATAGTATGAATGAATATTATGCATTCAATAAATATTAGAGATTACAATAAATTACAAAGAAGCGGAAAACAATATAAAACACAACTAAAAGTAATATACGAATACAGAGCTTTCCGAGCATCGTTCCAGTTGTAAATCAGGATCCTATGAATATAATTCTGCAAAACCAAAACTACTAGCTGCCCGTGCAGAAAATAAGGGCACCCAGAGTTTAGGTTAAAACAATAAACTCCAGGTCAGTCACGTGACTGGTGTGAGAACTAAAATAGTTATTAATCTTTATTTTAAAGTTCGGTAAATCAAGGGACCACGCAGTATAACACGAAACGGGTTTCCTCCCAAGAATACCAGTGCATAAAACAAATAGCGCAATGCTAAATAAAGAAAAATGAAGCTATTATAAGACCCAAGTCCCATCACACAATGCAACGCGAGCCGGAGGATAGGGTTTTTACTTTATAATAGCCAAAGCATGCTTGATATGTTTAAAACACATTATTTGATACTAAAAGTGTATAGTTTCAAAACAATTTCAATCATAAATATCAACCCTAGGCGGCATGAATGACCCATACCACTATGTCGCCATACTAGGTTCTACAAATAAAACCGCAATACCACGTATTGGAAATTGGATTTCCGTCATGAGTCGAGGCAAGAGGCAAGCTCCTCTCTGATTCGAGACACTCTAGCAAATGTCTCAGGACCCCACTATGATCCTTTGGAACCTCCATGGCCGGTCCTCTCTTACTTTTGAGGATTGGCAATTCCTGAACGCACGTTTCCCGGTCCTATATGACCTATATCCGAGGTGCCTCATATCCAACAACCACACAGGTGAAAAGTATATAAATGTCAGCCAGTTTAAGCACTGACACCACCCATAGCTAGAAAGAAACGTCGTGCACTCCTTGGGTCCTTATCCCGTTTTTGACTCATACCGAGGTGTGAGGCTCGCGAATTCACGCTATACACAAAGTTGCACCACACAGGCCGTGCTTTGATCATCAACCACAAGAATTTTCTTTTCAACAGAAGCCCTGAACATCTGCCACTTAGGCATGCCACATAGGCAATTCACTCCATGCGACTGATATCCATCGATATACAACCTCTGAGCTCGTACGTCCCAGAGAAGGGCGTTAAGCAAGGGAATAAATTCTCCGCCGCCAAACAAATGTATATTTAATAGAGATCAATCAACACATAATAAAATCCAATGTCAGACACATAGTCCATTTACAAGTTCGTTTTGGGTCTGAACGAAACCGGAGGCACTTTCCTCGCATATCCATCCATCTCCAAGTACGTCTGGACGATCACCAAATGATTCCCTCATCTTGGGTGTACAGCCCAATCAAGATCATCAGTAGTCACCCAAATGATGTGAAGACTTCCGGTCTTCAACCACCGTCTTCATCTTCGACATATCGTCGAATCGGTTATTTAGAATGGGTATAAACCCGGCCTTTCCGAATAACCCACGTATATAATAAACACGTGTTAAACAAACACAACATACGCCTCATTCCAATTCAGAATATTCTTTTATTCAAATTTTCACATCATTAGGGAATAGGTTCCCATAAATTTTATCAAAGATAAATTCTTCTAAATTTATTCTTTAATCTTCCTTTGGATACCATTTCAAACCATATTATGGTTTTCTAAACTAGTCGAGATTAGCGAACCACACCGAAGTAAATATTTATTTTATTTCCTAATCCCAACCTATTCATCCCATGAAGCAAAACTGGTAATATTCCATATCTAACACCACGGTGTTATCGGTAAAATTAATTACCATTTCAAGTTCCAATCTAATTAAAGATTCAACTATCGCTTTGGAGCAAAACTGGTGATACTCCATTCTCCATCACTTTCCAAATTTGATAATTAAAATTATCTATTCACATTTCAATCTAATTAAAGATTCATTTAAACTCCACTTAGTTTTAATCTTCTCAAAAATCAATATCATGTCTTTAACTGGGTTAAAGAACCAATGTCACCTAAAACACGATTCACGATAAACCCAAAATCCAATTTAAATTCAATTCCAATTAATTACCAAATTAACTAGATAATTTCACTAAATCTTAATTAAAAGATTTATTGTTTTCTAAACTGGGTTCAAGAGCAGTGTTATTTAAGACACCATCACGACGAATCCCAAAATCCCATTTGATATTAAATACAAGGCTCTGAATAGAAAATATATCGGCTTATATTCAATATCAAATTTTGAAACCAACAAATATCGTATTGGAAATAACGATATAAAATATTTCTTTCAAATTTCCACAACCATATCTGTATAATCACGAAATCCAACATCGAAATATTCTGAAGACAATTTCGATTCAAATCCATTCTAATTCACGTATTGGAAATTCTGGTTATTTTCAAAACCAATTCAAATTTAATTTTTTATTTCAAAAATAAATAAATTACTATTCTAGTTCAAAACTAGTTCATTTCGATAAAAATCTGTTTTTTCTTTTCAAATATGGAGTTTTTCATCCCAATTCCTCACAAATCATTTCTTATGATTTTACACAAATTATTGATATTTTTAATAATTTTATCAAGGTCCGTACAGTCGATTTCCATCAACGGCCATCGAACTGCACTTACAGCGACCTTTTCCAAATTTGATTTGGACATAATTCCAAATCCAACCGTTAGATTTTAAATTTCTAATATTCGTTGGAAAGATCTTTTCGATACGAATCCAACGGTTCCGGTTTTAGGAGAATCCGACGGTCGGATCTCCCGTAATTTCCATTCGAAGTTAATGGTCGAAATTCACGAACTGCTGCGGCGCGGCGCGTTCCATTCAGGCTATTATATATATAATATATATATATATATATATATATATATATATATTGTATATATTTCGTCGATTTCCTTTTAAAACATACTTTATAAATTGTTTTAAATTTGTTTTCAAAACCATTTCAACTCTATATTCAATTTCAAATCAAAATTGAATATTTCATATCATTACTATATAAATGATAATATTTTCAAAACGTTATACTTCAAAATCACTACCTTTTCTATATTCATTATAAAAATGAATATAATCGATATAAATATCGTTCACGTCAAAATAGCGCAACTCTAATCAACACGGCTTTATATATTTCAATAAATTCGTTACTCTATTCAACAAATGAATATTTATTCTATTCAACACATGAATATATATTTATATTCAAATATTCTTTATTTTCCCAATTGGAATTAGGCCCAATCAATTACCATATAATGTTAATTATATGGATTCCATACGACGCATGTATATAATAGCAACGATAAATAATCAATCATCATCCAAAGTGCACCACACAACTGCATAAGCATTAAATATAGATAATTAACGCTCACACAGTCTGTCGACCAATCGATTGACATACAATTAAATAATTGGGATTAGTGTATGCCAAATATCATCCCAATACCCGTATGGGTTTCAAATCAACAAACACTGAATATTATTTGTGCAGTTGGGTGATGTGTAAAATTTATTATCCCGATCAATATCCTTCAAATCAGTGTATATAAACAAATCGGCCGATTTATTTATAAATATTTATTTATTCACATTCACGTTAAAAATTATATTTTTAACGATTATTAATTTATTTCAACCATCTACATTTTATTATCGATCTCACATCAACATCACAAACAAATTTCACATCAAACAAGCATACAAGCCGTCCATGGTCTATGGACGACGGGTGTCGGGTGCTACTAAACACCGTCTGCATCCTGGTATATATTATAACTAGAAAAAGAAAATTTAAAGTGAGAAGTTCTCACCGACTAGCTAATCCAAACGCCTCGACTCTCCTTATGTAGAAATCTTCGTCATTCTCGGCTTTTGTCACTTTCGTCATCCGTATTCACTACATATATAAAAATCGAATTTTTATCTCGCTATTCTATATATAAAAATCGAATTTTTACTTCTCTATTCAATATATAAAAATCGAATTTTTACTTCGCTATTCAATATATAAAAATCGAATTTTTACTTCGCTATTCAATATATAAAAATCAAATTTTTACTTCGCTACTATATAGATAAAAATTCTATTTTTACATCGCTACTATATAGATAAAAATTCTATTTTTACATCGCTACTATATAGATAAAAATTCTATTTTTACATCGCTACTACATAGATAAAAATTCTATTTTTACATTGCTACTATATAGATAAAAATTCTATTTTTATAACGGTGTTCATATAATAAAGATTATATTTTTATAATGCTATTCTCTATATAAGGATTTCGCCTTTTCAAATATAAAGATTTCACCTTTTCAAATATAAAGATTTCGCCTTTTCATTTCATCACTATAAAAATCATATTTTTAACCCTCCTATATTATAAAAATTATATTTTTTATATCGTTTTTCCATATAAGATAATCATATTTTTACTCTCTACATGTAATAAAAATCATATTTTTATTAATCTACTATAATAAAAATTATAAGTTCTTATTTTAAAATTCATAAAACTCAGATTTTAAATTGATTAACCTAAACTGAAGATTTAAAACGAACTAAAACAAGACAAAATAAAATAAAATGAAAAAGGAAAGGAGCTTACAGTGAAATAGGGAGGGGGGTTTGCTAGGCCGGCGAAGTGGGGTCGGAGGCGTGGCAGGGGGTCTGAGCAGTCGCAGGGGGCGGCGTTCGGTGGGGGGCGGCTGTGGAGGGATTAAATGGGTGGCGGATTTCCAGGGGCGCGTTGTTTGATCGGAGGAGGGGAGAATGGAGCGAGAGGAGGAGGAAGAAAGGAGGAGGGCGGCACTCTTGGGCAATGGCGGCAGTTGTCCCCGGGCGATGTCGATCGGTGGCGGTGGAGGAATCGACGAGGAACGAGCTCTTTTTTTGCTGAGTGGAATGGGTCAACGGGGGTGGGGGGGAGGGCTGAGAGAGTATAGTGAGAGAGAGGGGGGTTTTCTTTTTATTTTATTATTTAATTATTAAATTTCAAAAAGTACCTTTTTATTTTGAACTCGAAATCAAACCCACCGATTGTCGTCCATAGCTAATTACCCCCATTCCGAACACAATGACATATGTCACATAGGCTAATTCGATCGTTACGATCATTTTTCGTTAAATTTAAAATATAAATCTATATATTTTCAATTTGAACGCACATTTCAAATTACCGGGGCCGCATACTAACCAGAAAAATTCAAGAAAAATATTTTCTAGCTTCGTATTGACGATATGGTCCTAGCAAAACTAATTTCGTCGAATTCTGAGACCGTTAGAAAAATGGCCATTTTCCAGTCGATTAAAATCAACTAAAACTGGTTAAACGCGTTTTCCTTTGCCACGCTCACATATTGATTCGAAAAATTTCGAAATTTGAAACCTAGCAATAATTTGACATCGCGGATCCAACAGAAGTGGTTTCATCGAAATCCGAGGTCGTTTGCAAAATTACCATTTTCGAGGGCCGAAATTCCATAGCGACTATTCTGAAATTTCAACTCGACATAACTTTTGATTCTCGCTATGAAATTTTGATTTTCTGGATTCATTGGAAAGATATTATCAATTAGATTCCATTATTATTTTTTTCATTAAAATCCGGTTTATTTTGCACTCGGTACATTCATTTGAAGTTTGTAATCGAATTATCAAACTACCGCGCCATTTTCAATTCCTTTTTTATATATAAATAAATTATTTATATTCTAACGATGATCTATATAATTATATATGTTCTAATTCTATTCAAAATAAATTTCTCTTCGATATTATTTAAAATAATTCATTTTAAATATTCAAAATTCAATAAAATTGCCAAAATAAAAATTTTAAACTGGCTCGCATTTCCGGGTTGTTACAGTATTAAAGTTATGTCTTTGAAAAGCTAATCAACTAATTGATTAATGGTTGTGATGATTGGATTATTAGTTTAACTAATAAAAATATTGGAATGATAATTAATTTAAACAATATGAGAATGAATGGTAAATTAAGCCAAATAGAATCAAATGTTGAACTGAATTGAAAATTTATTTGAATTTCATACATGTACACATATATGTGTGAACATGTCATAGCATGGAAGCTAAGAAGAGGAATAAAATTGTTTACCCGACAAATAGGTACATATTTACTGCATTTCTTGGGTTTGATGATTTTATGAGTCGACGGCAAGTCGCTTGGCTTTTTCATTTCTTTTTAGATGATGAGGGCCCTGCGAGGCAAGTTGCGGTTTTAAATATCAACCCTACAAAGGAGGTTACGGCAAAAAATTTCGAAAATTTAATGTGTTAGACAAATTTTTGAGAAAATTCTTAGAAATTGAAAAGTTGAAGAATGAAAGCCATAATGGAAGTTGAGTTGGTCAGTTAAAAAAATTTCAACTCCGTTCCTTTTCGAGGACGAAAAGATTTTAAGTGGGAGAGATTGTAACAACCCGGAATTTCTGAACCAATTTAAAAAAATTTATTCTAGCAATTTTAATTGATTTTGAATATTTAAAATTATTTATTTCAAAAAATAACGACTAAAAATTTATTTTAAACGAGGATAAAATGAATAATTTCATTTTAATTATATAACGAGCCTGAAATGGGGCGGTAGTTTGAAAATTCGATTTTAAATTTCAAACGAATGTGCAGGATTCAAAATAAATCGGATTTCAGTAAAACTAGAAATATTTGAATCTGTTTAATTATATCTTTCTAACGAATGTGAAAAATCCAGATTTCATAACAAGAATTAAAAGTTATGTCTAGTTTAAAATTTAGAATAGTCGCTACGGAATTTATATATATTTAATATATTATATAGCCCTTAAAAATAGCCATTTTGCAAACGAACTCCGTTTTCGATGAAACAACTTTTGTTGGATCTGGAATGTCAAATTATTGCCAGATTCCAATTTTCATGATTTGTGGAATTAATATGTGAGCATGGCAAAAGAAAACATGTTTGGTCAATTTCAGTTTGAATCGGATCGACCACTATTTTTCAAACGGCCTCCAAATTCGACGAAACTAGTTTTGTTAGGACCATATCTTCAAAACATAGCTAGATTTATTTTTCTGGAATTTTTGGAGTCAGTATGTGGCCACGGTAAATTAAAATATGCGTTCAAATTTAATATATATTGATTTATATTTTAATTTAAAGAAAAATTGATCAAAACAGTCGAATTGGCTTATAGGACATATCCCACTGCGTTCGGAATAAGGGTAATTAGTTAGGGACGATAGCCGTTGGGTTTGATTTGGAGTTCGTATCGGTAAGCATGTATTTTTGGAAATTAAATGAATTAAATATAATAAAAAATAATATAAGTACCTCAACCCAAAGCAAAACCCTAACCCTATGTTAAACCCGCCGCCATAGTCATAAAGGAATGGATGAAAAGATCCAAAATTCAATTCAAAATCGCCTCCAATCCAAGACTGATTCCATGATCAAATTAAAATAAATATTGGAGAGCTAGAAGAGAGCTTCGATATGGGACGGTTTTGATCGACTTTCGATCACCGTAGGGGTCGGAATCCCATCTGAAGGAGGCAGATTTTGGGGGCGTTTTCTGCCCTCATTGGACATGCAAGTGGGCCTAAAATTCGGGGGTAGGAAGGCGACAGTCGGGGCGTCGAAGAGGGATAGTCTGATGGTGGTCCGGGGTGGTGTGGAGGTGGAGACGGTGAACCCTAGCGGTTGAAGGAATGGGTCGCGTTTCTCTGTACAAAACGATGAAGAAGAAGGTTTAAAAACCTAATTGTTAATTAATGGCTAATTAATTATATTAATTATATAATTAAAGTATTCAATGTACAAACCAGTCTAACTTCGTCAAACAGAAACGAAATTGCGCAAACTCAGAAGCGTTGGAATCGTCTCAACATGAAGTACAACAGGAAACAGACCAGAAGGAATTTGAAGCTAGTTAAGATTTTTGGTCAAATTAAACGTCCTATTTAATTTGAGTAAAATAATTATTTTATCGATTTTCAATCCGATCAAGGTGAGAACTCTTTCTCACTCAATTTATTTATAGCTAAATATATACTGGGATGCAGACGGTGCTTAGCAGCACCCGACACCATTGCTTGTACAAACCATGATTGTTTTTTTGGATTGAATTGACTGTGTTGTGTTTATTGACTATATAGATTATATAAAATATTCATGTGTCGAATAAAATGTGTGAATAATAAAAATATCATTTTTATTGAATGTTTAAATTATATAAAATATTCGTGTGATGGAAAAATATATTTTATCGTTAAAAATATAATTTTAACGTATATATGGATGACATAAAATTCTCCTGAAATGAAAATAAATATTCATTTATAGATCGGACGATTTGTTTATGTACACCCGTCTGACTGATATTGATTGGGCTGATAAATTTTACACATCGCCCAACTGGACAAATAATAATCAGTATTTGTTGTTTGAAAACCCCACACGGGTATTGGGATGATATTTGACATACACTAGTCCCAATATTTAATTATATGTCAATCGATGGATTGACAGGCTGTGATGAGCATTATTTATTTATTTTAATGCTCACGCAGTTGTAAATTTCACTTTGGTTGTGAATGGATTGTTTAATGATTATTTATCATTATTGTTGAATACATGCAATGTATGAAATCCATATAACTGAAATTATATGGTAATTGATTGAGTCGCTTTCCAATTCAGAAATAAAGAATACTTTTAAATAAAGAATATTTTTAAATAAATAATATTTTAAAATAAGGAATATTTTAAAATAAAGAATAATTTAAAATAACGAATATTTTAAAATAATTTTCAATGAAGAATAAAATTATGATTTTGAATGAAATAGAATATTCAATTTTGATTAAAAATTGAAAATGAAGTTTGAATCGTTTTCAAACGAATATATAAACAATTTATAAAATACGTTTTAAATGGAAATCGATGAAATATATATAATTTATATATTATTTATATTTAATGGCTTGAATAGAATGCGCCGCGCAGCGATCGTTCGCGAATTTCGACCATTAACTTCAAATTGATGTAAAGGGAGATCCGACCGTCGGATTCTCCGAAAAATGGAACCATTGGGTTCGTATCGAAAAGGGATTTCCAATGAATATAAGAGATTTGAAATCTAATGGTTGGATTTGGTATTATGTCCAAATCAAATTTGAAAAATGTCACTATGGATGTAGTTCGGTGGCAGTTACTGGAAACCGACTGTACCGGCCTTAATAAAATTACTAAAAATATGAAAAAATTATGTAAAATCATAATAAATGATTTGGAAAGATTTTGTATGAAAAATTCCAAATTTGAAAAGATTAAAATATATTTTTATCGAAATGAACTAGTTATTAACTAGAATAATAATCCAATGTTTTTAAATAAAAAATTTCTAGATTTGTAAATGGTTTTAACATAACCAAAATTTTTCAAAGTGGATTTGTAAATGGTTTTAACAAAAACCGGATTTTTTCAAAGTATGAATTGGAATGGAAATTATCTTCGGAATATTTCGATATTGGATTCCGTGATTATACGGATATTGTTTAGGAATTTGGAAGATATATATATATATCGTTATTCCCAATACCATATTTGTTGATTTCAGAATTTGATATTGAATATAAGTCGATATAATTTCTATTCTGAGCCTTTTATTTAATGTCAAATTGGATTTTGGGTTTGTCGTGAATGGTGTCTTCAATAACACTCTTCTTAAACCCCGATGAGAATAGAATAAATCTTCAAATTTAAGATTTAATGAAGTTTTCCAATTAATTGATATTTAATGGGAATTAAATAAAATAAATTGGGAATTGGATTTTGGGTTTGTCGTGAATGGTGTCTTCAATAGCACTGTTCTTAAACCCCATATGAAATGAATAAATCTTTTAATTAATATTATTAGAGTTTCCAATTATATTTAGTAATTGGAATAAAATGAAATTTGAATTGGGTTTATTGTGAACTGTGTTTTTAACGACATTTTTTCTTTAACCTAATTAACAGTGAAAATATAGTTTGGAATTTATAAATCTTTTAATAAGATTTAAATGGAAATTTTCCAAAGTAATGTTTTCCAATTTAATATATAAAATTGGAATTGAATGGAATCCGATTTGGTTATAATTGAGATGAGCTTCTATGAATGAAGACCATTAATATATATGGAATTTAAAAGGCTTTGCCGCTATTCCATTTATATTATCAGTCTGACACGAGAATTTATATCGATTATGTACTGTTATGATTTCCGTGTAGATTCCATTTTGATGGAAGAAGAATTTGGGGTTTATCATGAACTGTGTTTTAAATGATATAAGTTCTTTAACCCAGTTAAAGATAAGATTAATTTCTTAACTTTGAACAATCATTAAGTAATGATTTTTGAGATTAAAATTGAATTAGATTTTTAGTGAATCTTTAATTAGATTGAAATGAGAATGTGATTATTTAAATTATCAAATTCGGGAAATGATCGAGAATGGAGTACCACTTGTTTTTCTCAGGGCGATAGTTAAATCTTTAATTAGATTTGAACGTGAAATGGTAATTAAGTTTACAGATAACACTGTGGTGTTAGATATGGAGTATTACCAGTTTTTCTCCATGGGATGAATAGGTTGGGATTGGGATAATAAATAATAAATGATTACTTCGGTAAGGTTCGTTAATCCCGACTAGTTTTATAAACCTTGATTTGGTTTAGAATTGTTAAAAGATAAAATAAAATCTTTTGAAATTGAGATCCAAAGGAAGAATAAAGAATAAATTTAAAAGAATTTATCTTTGATAAAATTAATGGGAATGTTTCCCTAAGAATGTGAATATTTGAATAAAAGAATATTCTGAATTGGAATGAGGCGTATGATGTGTTTATATAGCACTTGATTATTGATTATAAAATACGCGAGTTATTCGGAAAGATCGAGTTTAACCCATTCAGAATAATTACTACGACGATTAAAAGTCGACGATGAAGACGATGGTTGAAGACCGGGGATCTTCATTAGATGATTACTGATGTCTTGATTGGGATGTAGACCTAAGAGAAGATAATAAGTGGTGATTGTCCATACGTACTTGGAGATCGACGGATATGCGAGGACCTCTCTCCTGTATTGGACATATGGGACGAGGAATAAGGTGCCTCCGGTTTCTTTCAGACCCAGAATGGACTTGTAAATGGATGTGTGTCTGACATTGGATTTCATTCTATGCTAATTGATTTCTATTAAATATATATACGTTTGGTGGCGGAGAATTTATTCTCTTGCTTAACACCCTTCTCTGAGACATACGAGCTTAGAGGTTATATATTGATAAACATCAGTTGTATGGCGTGAAATGTCAATGTGGCATGCCAAGATGCAAATGATCAAGGCTTTTGTTGAAAAGCAGAGTCTTGTGGATGATGATCAAAGCACAACTTTAATTAGCATAGCTTTGTGATAGCGTTACTTCGTGAGCCTCACACCCCGGTATGAACCAGAAATGGGAGAAGGATCCAGGGAGAACATGCGTTTCTTTTTATCTAGGAGTGGTGTCAGGGTATGGAGCCCAAACATTTTACTTATGGGGATGATGGAAAGCGGGTTACCTCGGATTTGAGTCCGTAGTGACTCTTGATTTACGCCCCATAGGGCGGGGAAACATATTGTTCAGGAACTACATATAATTCACTAACGTAAGTTGTAGACCAGCTATTTGGCTCCTAGGCGCACTCGAGCTCTGAGCCTAAGACATGGGCTAGATTGTCTCGAATTCGGTAAGGATGATCCCTTGCCTTGGTTCATAAATGGAAATCCAACTTCCAATATGACATTATGCGATTTTGATTGTAGAACTAGTATGGAAACATGATATATGGTACCCATGCCTCCTATGATTGATACATTTATATTTGAAGTTTTTTTGGACACTATACACTTATAGTAATATCAAAATAATTTGTTTTAAACGTACAAAGCATGTTTGGCTATTATAAGGGAAAACTCTATCATCTGGCTTGCGTTGCATTGTGTGATGGGACCTGAGTCTTATAATAGCTTCATTTTTTCCAAAAAGCATTGCGTTGTTTTGTTTTAAACTAAGATTCATGTGGAGTAAACCCGTTCCGTGTTATACGGCATGGTCCCATAATTTCCCCACTTTTAAAATAAAGATTAATAACTGTTTTGGTTCTCACACCGGTCCCATGACTGACCTGGAGTTTATTGTTTTAACTTAACTCCGGGTGCCCCTATTTTCCACACGGGCAGCTAGTAGTTTGGTTTTGCAGAGATTATATTCACAGAATCTTGGTTTACAACTGAAGTGATATTCGGAAATCTCTATATCCGGGTATTTCTTTCAGTTGTATTTTGTATTTTTTTCCGCTGCTATTTAAATGTAATTTAAATCTCTGATATTTTTCTGTTATATTATTTATTCATACTTTGTTATATTCTTGTACTCTGATGTAAATTGTTGTAATAATAATGAAATGTTCTTCTGTTTTTGTTCTGATTTGTCGTGTTCTCAACTTAATCCGGGCTTTCCTTTACGGGGAAGTTTGGGCCGTTTCAAGAATCTAGAAGCGAGAGGTATTAAGGCAGAAGTACAAAATATTATCCTGAACCAGCTTCTGAAATAACTACTTCATGAACGATGAAAGTCAGATCAAAAGACAAGAGAGACTTTGAAAACCCAAAACCCCGTGTCATGGAAGTAAGGATATTCATTCGGAATATAACACATATATCAACATTAGCAGATTACAGATAATAGCTTAAACATAAAATAGAATAATTTACATCAATATGACAATGGAATCATAAAATGTAATAAATATCAGAGTGGCACGGTCATAGGATACAACCCGGTGCATAAAAGAAATGTTCAGTCCACATCAAGATCACTAGGACATGTACATCAGATAATATATAATTGAGATAAATCAGTCTACATCACGATCACCGGTACATATACATAAGAGAATACAGGCGGAAATGTCAATAGTCCAAAATATAGACGAAAGCTAGTCTTCGCCATAAGCTAAAAGTGCACTCCAAGCTATAGTACAAAGCCAAAATACATCCTCTAACCTGTCACTGGGCTGCCCATGTAAAAATAAGGGCACCCGAGTTTGCAAGTGGAAACAAACTACGATTCAGTCATGAGACTGGTGTGAGAAATCTACTTAATTGATTTAACAATAATAATAAGGCAAATCATAGGACACGCCGCTAACGCGGAATGGGTTTTCTCCTGTGATTGCCAATGCATGAAATAAAGTAAATCTTTTAAACAACATAATGCTTTTTGTGAAAATGAATCCATTATAAGACTTAGGTCCCATCACACAATGCTACGCAAGCCGGAGGATAGAGTTTTACCTTATAATGGCCAAAATATGCTTGATACGTATAAAACAAAATCATTTGATATTATCACTAGTGCATATATGTTTCAAAAGCAATTTCAATCATAATGTATAATCATAGACGACATGAGTGTCCCATGCCACTATGCCACCTTATATAGGTTTACAATCAAGACCAAAATGTCATATTGGAAATTGGATTCCGTCATGAGTCGAGGCAAGGAATATGCTCCTCTCTTCTTTGAGACACTCTAGCAAATGCCTCAGGACTGCACACTCTGGGCAACCCCTAGATCTTCCAGGGCCGGTCCTCTTTTACGTTTGAGGATTGGCAATTCCTGAACACATGTTTCTCGGTCCTATAGGTCCTGTCCATCGGCTCCGTAGTAACCGATATATCCGAGGCGCCTCGCATTCCATCATCCACACAGGTAAAAATAAATAAATGTTTGGGCTCCATACCATGACACCACCCATAGCTAGAAAGAAATGTTATGTTCTCCCAGCTGTCTCTTATCCTGTTTTTGAACCATACCGAGGTGTGAGGCTCGCGAGTCAGCGCTATACACAAAGCTATGCTATATTAAAGCCGTGCTTTGATCATCAACCACAAGACTTTGCTTTTCAACAAAAGCCTTGATCATTTGCATCTTTGCATGCCATACTCACAATTCACGCCATGTGATTGATGTCTATCGATATATAACCTCTGAGCTCGTACGTCTCAGAGAAGGGTGTTAAGCAAGAGAATAAATTCTCCGTCACCAAACAGATATATATTTAATAGAGATCAATCAACATAGAATGAAATCCAATGTCAGACACACATCCATTTACTAGTTCGTTCTGGGTCTGAACGAAACTGGAGGCTCCTTATTAGTCGTTCCATATGTCCAATACGGAAGAGAGGCCATCGCTCATCCGGACGATCAACAAGTATGTCCAGACCACTACCACTGTTACCTCATCAAGGGAGCTACCTATATCTAAGGCAACATTAGCAATCCATATGATGTGAAGATCACCGGTCTTGCACCGTCTTCATATCTTCGACTTTTAATCATCGAGCAATAATTTGAAATGAGAATTAACTCGGCCTTTTCAAATAATTCATGTATATGTAGAATTCAAATCAATTCTTTCTAGGGTTAAACTGTTTGACATCCACATTTCTGTTCATTAATATAATTTTCATGTCAAACACATCTAACCATCCAAATATCTGATAAACCAAGTAAAATCGGTTTATTTCCATTCCATATCGCTATATATATTTTATAACGATTTATCGCTATTTTTATTTATTTAAAAATAGTTCGTTGTTTTAATTAAATGACGCTTCAGGTCATTACGCGGCCCTGGCGCTGTTTTTCTTCAGATTTTATTTACACATTTCTCAAAATCTAACCATTGGATCTTAGCAAAGTTAATACCGCTGGGAAGATCTTTCCAAAGCGAACCCAATGATTATGGTTTTGGGAAAATCCGATAGTCAGATCACTCGGTATAATCGTTTAAAATCACGATTCCAAAACGCGAACTGCAGCTGTGCGATTCATTTTATTTTCATTTATATATATATATATGTATAATTCATTCGACGATTTCCAAACCCTTTTCACTTCAAAAATTTGGCTAACGCCTTTAAATTTTGAAAAAATTTCGCCATAGCCTCCTTTGTACGGAGAGGGGTTTGTGAATTTATTGGGCCGTATTAGGTACCCAATAAATCCTGTATAAGCATACACAATTTTTGATGTCCTATTCTATGCCCAAGGGAGTGTGTAAAATTACTCCAGAGATAAATCTCGCCACCTTATCTGGTGTTGGAAAATAAATAATCCATGTGCCGTATCTAATAACTAGAGAGACGTGATTATTGTCAACTCTACACCCTTGTGGGGTTTTTGTTTATTCTGGCAATTTACTGTTATATTTATTTTATCCATATCAGTCGTTATTTCAACCTGTAATTCAATCATCGCCATACGAGCATCTCGCTCATATGGTAATCTCAACCACGTCATACAAGCTCCAAATGCTTATATGGAATATGATATGCTATGACATCAATAGTTCGTCTTCGGTTCAACCTAAAATGTAGTCATTGCCATACAAGCCTCTCGCTTGTATGGTAATTCCAACCTCGTCATACAAGCTCCAAATGCTTATATCATATATGATAGAGTATGCTATCTTCACGAAGTATGTCATGTAGTGTAGTCCAAAATTAATTGTTACTATCCTATGGCGTTATTTATAGTCTCACATAGAACAACCAGCACACCGCATCCAATGGCATTCACAGGAGTTTGTATAATAAATAAAATTGTGCAGCCAACTCATTAAGGTTTACCTATTTGTCGGGCACGCAAATAAATTCTTTACTCAACAGCAAATCCATTTACCTGTTTAGCATATGTATATATATGCATATCTAAGCTAAAAATAATATTTTTAGCAAACAATTATTTATTTCCATACATGACTATTTTTAACAGTTGATGTACATGTTAAAAATATTATTTCTAATGGACAAGCATTTATTTCAACCCGTGGTTATTTTTAACACTTCATATATGTGATCAAAATATTATTTTTAGTCAAAAAATATTTATTTCAACCCCTGGTTATTTTTAACACTTCATATACATGTTAAAACAATATTTTCAATCAACAAATATTTATTTTAACACTTCATATACATGTTAAAAATATTATTTTCAATGAATAAATATTTATTTTAACATATGGCTATTTTTAACATTTCATATACATGTTAAAAATATTATTTTCAATGAACAAATATTTATCTTAACCTTTGACTATGTTTAAAGGTTTGAAACATAAAATAAAAATTTGATTTTTATTGTAAAAACATTTTATTTCAAACTTGAATATTTTTAGTGATTCATATATACAATAAAATTTTGATTTTTATTGTTCAAACAATTTATTTCAAACATGAATATTTTTATATACTTCACACACATAATAAAAATGTGATTTTTATTATCTAAACAGTTTACTTCGATCATTAATATTTTATCAACACATGACTATAATTCGACAAATGAATATTTCAGAAAATTTCGGCATTATAACGGCAGGGTAATTAAAATCGGCACCGTGTCGAAGCACTGCGCCTTTGCTATCCTAGACCTCGCGGCCATACAAGGGGTTTATTTCAATGATTTCTACAATATCATTCATTTTTACAACACAATGAATTTTCACCAAACACAACCAATTTTGTTGCAACCACAATCAACCATTCACAATCACAACCAAATTTCACACCACAATCATTTTCTATAACACAATCAATTTATATTGTCCATGGTCTGTGGACGAGTGGAGTATATATATATATATGTATGTATGTATGTATAAATATATTTAATTCCATTTCAATTTCATTCAATGCACATATGATTTATACAACATATATATAACTTATACATCGCATATATAATTTATACAACGCTTGTATGTGAGATATACAACGCTTATATAATTTATACATCGATTAAATAATTTATACACCACTATTCCATTCCAATTTGAATTTAGAAATCTCACTTTGGGTTCCACTCCTTCGTAATTCGTAGAGAGCTCCAAATGTGTTCTGGCCTCTTCTAGAATGTAGTGTATGCTGTCATGGTCCCGATGTCTCTTGTTTCACTACATTTCGACAACATACGAAAAAGATACGATTTTTATTAATAAATCATACTTTGCAAAGCTTTAAAGCATTATAAACTGTTTAAAATAACCAAGCTGTTACCTCTCAGCGAAGGTTCAAAACTAGGTTTCGATTTTCACTCAATCCGAAGCATGAGGCCAAAATCAGATGGTACCATGTCGAAGAGCGTGGAATGGCGCTCTTGCGCCTGGGGGTGCAGTTGAACTCGATGCAGCTGTGAAGATTCGGTGGCGGTCTGAAGTCGATGACTTTGGAGCGTTGAATCTCGAGATATACAACACGATAGAGGGTGTAGTGGGTATGGATTTGAAGAAGAGGAAGAGCTCTATAAAATCTCAACTGGATCAAAGGATTTTATTGAGTGGATTGGCCGGAATTGAGGAGAGAAGTGGTGCACTCCTTTCCGTCGTTGAAGATGTAGGGTTTATGTTTTTTTTTAATTTTTGCGAAAATATAAATTATGAAAGGAATATTTCTATTGGCCGATATATATATTTATTTGAAAAATAACGTTTTCTTATCCGAACTCCAATCAAACCCAACAACTGACGCCCCTAGCTAAATACCCAATTACGGACACAGTGGAATATGTTTCGTAAGCCCATTCGACTGTTACAGTCAATTTTTCTTCAAATTAAAATATAAAACATTCAAATTTGGATTTGAACGTACATTTTAATTTGTCAGGGCCAAATACTGATTCCAAAAACTCACGAAAAATAAATCTAGCTATGTTTGGACGATACAGTCCTAATAAAATTAATTTCGTCGAATTTGGAGATGGTTTGAAAAATGGTCATTTTCTGGTTGATCCAATTCAAACTGAAATTACCAAACGCGTTTTCCTTTGCCACGCTCACATATTAATTCCAAAAATTATGGAATTTTAAACCTAGCAATAAATTGACATTCCGAATCCAATCAAAGTGGTTTCGTCGAAAACGGAGGTCATTTGCAAAATGTCTATTTTTTAAGGGCTATATTTATATTAAATTCCATAGCGACAATTCTAAATATTTAACTGGCCATAACTTTTTATTCCCGCTATGAAATTTCTATTTTTCACATTTGTTAGAAAGATATTTTTAAACAAATTTAAATATTTTTGGTTTTACTGAAATCCGATTAATTTTGAATCCTGTACATTCAGTCAAATTTCAAAATCAAATTTTCAAACTACCGCGCCATTTCATGCTCGTTATATAATTAAAATAAATTTATTCGTTCTAACTTCGATTTAAATAAGCTTTTTAGTCGTTATTAATTAAAATAAATCATTTTAAATATTCCAAATTCATTAAAATAGCCAAATTAAAAATTTTAAATTGGTTCTGATTTTCCGGGTTGTTACAGAGACATCACCGAAAGCTATCTTCCGAAAAACCAGATTGTCCCAAAAGCTCCATCGGAAGGCTAACGGGGACCCTAGCAGAGATACAGACTATCAGTACTAATTTACCTAGTACATGAACCAATAGTGGTTTCAAACCGGCAGCTATCTACATACGTCACGAGGACAAGCTCCTCTAAATATTCAAGAGAAAGCTGGAAGCCTACATCTAGAAGCTTGCATCCGGGAGCCTTCACCCAGGGGCTGCTACCGGAAGTTCAAATGACATCAGAAAACCACCATGGTAAAAAGCCCATATTAATCTCGGAAAAAACCCAATTTGACCGGGACCCTCACTTTGAAGACTATAATTAACACCATAAGGACGGTCGAAAGCCAAACGCCCGAGACCAAGAAAAGAAGCGGCCGACCAAGGCCCATGCCAACCCAATAGCCTAGTAGTGGAAAGGACCCAGAATTCTCTATAAATAAGACCCCAGGAGTCATGTAAAGGTGGACGAACTTTTTATTTATCAATCTAGTTCTTTTCTTCTAAAAAAAGGAGCAAATCCTCAACTCTGGTAATACATCTACATATTATGAATGGAAAATTCCAGGTCTTAAACATCTTATGATTTGCTAATCTTATTGTGTCGTAATGATGAAACAAGGAGTTAACACTAACCTTTCTTATGAGATAATCAATCATGGCACCTTAGCAATAGGGGAGGAGCTTCGTAGAAATGCGAAGTCTCCTTCCCCCTACCTCGAGGGTTTGCCACTTTAATTAACACTCTCATGATAAGCCTAATGCTTCCTGGCCTCATAGAAAGGGGGTCATCTACAAGTTTGTAACTCGATCTCTAACGCGATCTGGACCCCTTTTTGTGCTGGTCCAGCGTGGAATGATTGTCTGAGTTGATGAACGTGGCGATGCCTTCTTTCCCGAAAAGGGGATGCGTTAGCCTGTTTTCTTCTTACCACAGTACAAGCATCACTTTCATGATTTAAGGAGAAATTGATTTCTTAAAACCTTGGAATATCAAGCTAAATAACCTTTTAAATGTCATTTCGGAACACCGCCGCACAGCATATGTGATGTCCATCCTTTGAGAGCAGGATAACTAATCGTTAGAATTGGAATTCCGATGCCTAAGGGAAATTAGATTAGCTTAGATTCACAGGCTTCGGAATTACTTTTGATAACTCTGAGTCATAATGGTGTCAAATCCCATGAACACATGTCCTAAATAACTTAATTCGGGTGTTGATGGTAAATTTCATTAACATTTTGGCGCTACAAGGAGGGCCTGGACCTCCGTCCTTATGGTTAATTTGTTAGAACTAATTTGGTGAATTTATTACTCCATGACAGGAAAGGTGAAATCAAAAGGATTGGAGGAATGGAACAAGGAATTGGATCCTAATACAATAAGTGAAGGAAATGTGGATCTAACGCTTAACCCAAACAATAACGAAAGAGGAGCCGTATCCAATCCACAACAACTACCAAACTCAAACGCCATGGAAGACAATGTCGCAAGAATCTTGGTCTTGGAAAACCAACTCCAAGAAATGCAGGCTCGGGTCAACTTTGTCCAAGCACAAAAGTCCTCAAGGCTCACCAGATCTAATCAGAGAGAGATGAATGAATATCTGAAAAGAAAGGCTCCCATTCAGCATTCAAAAGCAAAGGAGAAGCTTGAGGCGACTACTTCCAAGAAGAAGAAGTCCCATCTAACAGGAATACACCATCAAGGGAATCAATGCGAGCACAAACAGTCAGGGAGTTCCACCTCCAAAGGTTATGATCTTAAGAGAGTAAATTATGACAACACAGAAGCTTACATCAAAGACCTCGCCCAGAAGGCCGTCAAGGACATGTTGGGAAGCAAGTGGAAGAGGACCCAAGATGATAGGCTTAATGATAACAAAAGAGTAGCTTCATTCATCGATGAAATTATGAACATCATAATACCATGGACAGTGAAGGTTCCAACCATAAAGTATCTTAGGACAACTGACCCTAACGATCATCCGATGACTTT
Organism: Allium sativum; assembly: GCA_030737875.1. Lineage (NCBI taxonomy): Eukaryota > Viridiplantae > Streptophyta > Magnoliopsida > Asparagales > Amaryllidaceae > Allium > Allium sativum. Next base: position 617,463,213 of record CM060926.1, read on the forward strand.
CGACTGCCAGATGGATCTCTACAATGCTTCCGGAGCTGTCAGATGTCGTCTTTTCCTGGTTACCTTTCAAGGGGCAGCGGTGAAGTGGTATCGCTAGTATAGGGAAAACACCATTTACTTGTGGAAATAATTCTCCTACGAATTTTCCATGCAGTTCTGCATCTACAAAGATCCGACAGTTGATTACACAATCATTGCTAACATCAAGTAGAGACAAGGAGGGTCTCTGGAAGATTATCTTAAGAGATTCAACATCGAGGCTTTGAAGGCCAAGGATATGAACGACCGTGACAGGATGATTTCCATACACTCAGCGTTAATCCACAACACCCGCTTTAGGAAGGAGTAATATATTCACGGCTGTAAAGACTTGCAAGACTTTCATTTCCAAGCCCACAAGTTTATTCACATGGATGAATTGTAATTCACAAGGAGGAAGTTTGGGCCACAAGGGGAAGGAGGAAGGCCGAACTTTGGATGAAAGCTCCCGAAAGGAAATCCAAAGTGTTAAAGTGGGAAGATTCTAATACCAACTTGGTTGCTCTAAACAACCCCATCTCGTATGTGTATGCTGTTGCAAGAGAAAAGGTTAATAACTTCCCCGTCTAGTTCAAAGCCAAGAATTGTCCTGAACCTTATTCTGGCGGTAAGTATTGTGAATTCCATAAAACCAACGGACGTAAGACTGACGAGTGCAAGGTATTGGATGGGATTATTCAGAAGTTAATCGGAGAGGGACATCTAAAGGAATTTTTTTAAACAAGACAACATCAGCTCAGCATGCAAGTGTACAACAGAAGGTTTGGGTAAATGTGATAGGAGTTGCTACGGAATAGAGCAGCCTAGATTTAGGGCCACCCATAAATCGAATCAATGTGATCCATGGAGGGCCACACCCTGCCGGAAGCTGTCCGAAAGCAAGGATTAAATATATGAAAGAATCCATGGAGGGAATATTCTCCATTCAAGAAGAACCATCGTTGAAGAATGCATGTTATGCTCTCGAAATGCACAACCTAGTGGTTTCTCCAGAAGAGATTGAAAAAGAGGTCCGCCACCCGCATAATGACCCCATTATGGTAACAACCCAAAAAGGGCTCTCTGTTGTTTCAAAGACCCTTGTAGATATAGGGAGTGCCGCCAATGTCATCTTTAAGCATGCTTTCGATCAGATGGAAATTTCTGAGAAAAAGTTAGAACCAAGCAATGAACCAATCTTCAGCTTCAAAAACAAGGGGTCAACTCCAGTGGGGCAAATCAACCTTTTGGTTCAAGTTGGACTATCTCCTCTCCATAGGACCATTGAGACTCTCTTTGTTGTGATCGATCAACCATCATATTACAACACCTTCTTTGGGTGACCAACTTTGGAGGAAATGGACGCCTTTATTTCTTCAAGGTATCTTATGTTAAATTTCCTTACCAAACAGGGATGGCGTACCATCAAGGGAGAATAGTTTAGTTCTCGCAAATTGTACTTCACAACGATTGACAAATACAAAAGGGAGTGTTCTTCATACTTTGATTCTTCTACTATTTTTATACCTTCGGATAGGGGATCCTTACATCCCACATTCGAAGCTAAGATAAAAATTGATAAGGCTAACAAACGTGCAAATGGTAGGTACATTTCTTTGAGAAGAAAAAGGAAAAGGTCTGATGATGTAAATCTAACTAAAGAGGGAGAAATCGTCACAGATTTGGATTTTAGAGGAGACATTGAAAGAATAAAACCAATAGAAGAAGTGGAAGAAGTAAATGTTGATTCAGAGGATAAATCGAAGGTTGTCAATGTAGGGAAAAGGCCAACAGAGCCCCTCAAAAGACCTAATCTGGTTCTTACAGCTCAACAAAGATGTTTTCGCTTGGACTCATTCAGACTTGATCAGTATCAGCCCTTCTATTATGAGCCATGCCTTGAACATTGACCCTTCAGTAACCCGGTCCGGCGAAAGAAGAGGCAATATAATAGAGACTGGATAGAGACCTTGAAGGAGGAACTCATGTGGTTGGAAATTAACTAGTTTATTCAAGAAGTCCTTTACCGAAATGGATAGACAATCCCGTATTAGTGAATAAGTCCAATGGGAAGTGGAGGACATGTGTTGATTACATGGATTTAAAAAGGTTTGTCCGAAAGATTGTTATCCCCTTCCGCGGATTGACCAATTAGTTGATGCCACGAGTGGTCACAAAATATTATCTCTTATGGAATCTTACTCGGGGTACGACGAAATTCCGATGCATAAACCCGACGAGGAGCATACAAGCTTTATCACTGATTCGGGAACGTTTGTAATAAAGTGATGCCCTTCAGGTTGAATAACGCAGGAGCAAACTACCAAAGACTGGTAAACATGATGTTCCAAGAACAAATAGGGCGCAATATGGAGGTATATGTGGATGACATGCTAGTGAAGTCTACCAAAACAGAAAACCATCTAAAGTATTTAGAGGAAATGTTCAATGTCTTAAGCAGTTACCAAATGAAGCTAAACCCTCGAAAGTGTTATTTTGAAGTTAAATATGGAAAGTTTCTAGGATATGTGGTAAGTGAGAAAGGGATTGAAGCTAGCCCTGACCAAATCCAAGCTATAAGACACATGGAAGAGCCTAGGACGAGCAAAGAGGTCATGAGTCTAAACGGGAAAGTAGCAGCCCTCAGCAGGTTCATTTCCAAAGCAACTGACAAATGTGTCCATGTCTTCGATGTTATAAAGAAAAAGAAGAATTTCGAATGGAATGAAGAATGTAGGAAAGCATTCCAAGAATTGAAAGTTTATATGGGAACGCCTGCGGTTTTGTCTAGTCCTGAGAAGGGAGAAGAGCTATACCTATATATGGTTGTTTCAGAACATGCGGTAAGCTCAGTCCTGATAAGAGGGAGTAATAGGACTTAGCACCCCATTTACTATGTTAATCGAAGGCTAAAGGACGCAGAAACCCGATACTCAGTTATATAGAAACTAGCGTATTGCCTAATCCTTACCACGCGAAAGCTCAAAGGTTACTTTCAAGTTCAGCCTGTTAGAGTTTTAACTAATTTTCCGCTCAAGCAACTGTTCAGCGAACCGGAAACCTCCGGGAGGGTAATAAAATGGGGGTGTCGAGTTTAGCCAATACGAGATCGAGTTCCACCCTCGAGTAGAAATTAAAGAACAAGCTCTCGCATAATTCACGAATGAATGCACGAGCTTTATTTTAGAACAATCAGTTAAAGAATATGACTAAAGACCAAGTGGCAGCTCTTTGTAGATGGAGCTACTAACGAACAGGGAGCAGGGGCAGGTTATGTTATAATTACCCCTAACAGACACCGCTTGCACTACGCCATGAAGTTAGGGTCCCCGACAACCAACAACATGGCCGAGTATGAATCAATGATAACCAGTTTGAATCTGGCACTATAGTTGAAGATACCATGGATAGAAGTCTTTAGTGATTCGCAACTGATGGTAGACCAAATAAAACAGACATATCAAACCAAGGATGAGCGACTAGTCTTGTATATGAAAAGGGTATTAAAGATTCTTTCCCGATTTGAGGACCTCTCGGTTCATCAAATACCTCGCGGGGGGAATGCCCAAGCGGATTCACCAGCCAAGCTAGTTAGTTCCCGAGGGACCCCCAAAACTCGAACAATTCCCATAGGATACCAGGAAATGCCTAGTGTCAAGCAAGAGGAATCGGAAATAGGGAAAGAGTTATTGGTCTTAACTAGATCCCAAGCCTTGAGAATGGAGGACGAAGGAAACAAAGAGGGAAACTCCAATGGGGAACTTCCCTTAATGAAAACAAGTTGCCATTACAAAGTTACATGGGTGACTCCTATAGTAGATTACCTCTCAAACGGAGTTTTACCCCTTAGTAAGCAAGATATGAGGAGGACAAAACACCTAGCTCCTACATTTGTGATTATGGATAATATACTCTATAAAAAGGGACATTCGCTTCCTTATTTAAGATGTGTAAGTTCCGAAGATGGACTTAGCATGTTGAAAGAAGCTCATGAGGGATGGTGTGGGCACCATTCCAGTGGAGTTAAGCCGGCCAAAAGGGTCATGCAACAAGGTTATCATTGGCCGCGGATGGTTAGTCAAGTAGTTGAGTACATCAAGAAATTTGATAAGTGTCAAAAGTACTCTAAGGTGCCTCGACTTCCTCCTAGCGAACTAACCACTATATCAAGCCCTTGGCCATTCGATGTATAGGGAATAAATTTAATTGGACCTTTACCAATCTCCAAAGGTGGAGGTAAGTATGTTGTAGTAGCTATCGACTACTTCACCAAGTGGGTGGAGGTAGAACCACTTCTGATAATCACATCCAAAAAGGTATTAAGATTCATTATAAAAAATATCGTCAACCGCTTCGGAGTCCCTCAAAAAATCATATGATTTTGTAAGAAAAATGGAATCATCAAAAGTTTCTCCTCAGTAGCCCATTTGAAAGCTAACAGAGCTGTGGTAGCTGCCAACGAAACCATTAAGAAAATCCTTAAAAAAAGGCCTAAATCAAGCCAAAGGAATCTGGGCAGAAGGGTTGCCTTTAGTGCTTTGGGCATACAGAACCTCTACCAAAACAGCCACGGGACACACCCCCTTCTCCCTGACATATGGCTGCGAATCTATGCTTCCGGTTGAGGTCGAAATCCCGTCAGAAGAATAGCATATGCATTTGACCCCAATCAAGAGTCGAGAAAGGAATCACTAGACTCAATACAAGGACTAAGAGATGAGGCTGCAATCAGAACCGCTGAGTATCAAAGGAGGATTACGGAATAGTACAACTCAAAGATCAGGACTAAAACCTTCGCAAAAGGAGAGTTAGTGTTACGAAGAGTGATGGCTAACATGAAGAACCCAGCGGATGGCCCTCTCGGTCCAAATTGGGAAGGACCCTTGATCATCCATCATGAAGTTATGCCCAAAACATATCAGCTATGCAGACCCAATGGAGATCTTGTTCCGAGAACATGGAACTCGGAACATTTAGGACCTTATTTCTCAACGATAAAGGAATAAGGAAAAAGACTTTCCTCCAATTATGATTACGTAACTAAGGGCACAGAAACCCTTCCAATAGCTAAGGAGAGACCCAAAAGGAGTCAAGATGAAAAAAGGATCAAATCCCTTGTCATCGCAAAAGTTGGTCAGGACGAGGCATCCCCCGGAGGGGGATGGTGTGTTCGTCTTTCTCCATGCCTAACTCAGAGGGGGCTAAATTAAAGCATCAAAAGCGTAAGCCTCCATTTCTCACCAGAAATGGTCATGGAGGTGCATTTAAAATTAGCACGCCCTGCCTCTGCTCGTAGAAGAGTACGCCCTACCTCTGTTAGAACTAAGCACATCCTATCTCTACTCGCAGAAGAGCACATCCTACCTCGGCTTATGTTCCACGCTACTCGCAGAAGAGAGTCCAAACCTTATTAAAGCCTAAAATCGCCTACGATGGTCAGGATATGGAACCCCTCGGTGGGGGTGGCGTACAAGCCTCTATCAGAGCCTAAAATGGTCAGTATACAACATCAAAAGAGTAAACCTTAGTTTTGTGCCCACAGTGGCCCCGTCTAAGTTTGTAAGACCTTATCATCGCCTACGAAGGTCAGGATAAGATGCCTCCTGGAGGGCGGTCGAGTAAGTCCACAGGCCCTACTTGTGGTTAAGCTAGCCAAGCGCACCTGACGCACAGGCCCAGAGAGTGGCCAACAAGGCACATACGTCCTCTGCTTTGACATCAAAAGCCCAAAGAGTGGTTCAGAAAGCACGTATAACCTTTGCTTCACAAATCAAATTCGAAAGGGATGCCAAAACAATAAATGCCAGAGGGGGTTCCAGCCTTCTATATATTAATACCCAAATCTGGGTCGATTCGGCTCTTCACAAAAACCGGAGGGGATTCTGGTATTTTATATATTAATACCCAAATTTGGGTCGATTCGGCTCTTCACAAATACCAGAGCGGGTTTTAGTCTTCTATATATTAATACCCGAATCTGCGTCGATTCGACTCTTCACAAATACCTGAGGAGGTTCCGGTCTTCTATATATTAATACCTGAATCTGGGTCGATTCGGCTCTTCACAAATACCGAAGTGGGTTCCGGTATTCTATGTATTAAAACCCGAATCTAGGTTGATTCAACTCTTCACAAATAGCGAAAGAGGTTTCCGGTCTTCTATCTATATTAATACCCGAATCTAGGTTGATTCGACTCTTCACAAATACCGGAAGAGGTTTTCGGTCTCCTATCTATATTAATGCCCGAATCTAGGTTGATTCGACTCTTCACAAATACTGGTAGACGTTTTCAGTCTTCTATCTATATAAATACCCGAATCTGGGTCGATTCGGCTCATTAAAAATAACGTAAGCGGTTTTTAGTTTTCTATTTATATTAAAACCCGAATCTAGGTCGATTCGGCTCTTTACAAATGCCGAAAGAGGTTTTTGGTCTTCTATCTATATTAATACCCGAATCTGGGTCGATTCAGCTCTTCACAAACGACAGAAGAGGTTTCCCGTCTTCTATCTATATTAATACATGAATCTGGGTTGATTCGGCTCTTCCCAAATGCCGGAAGAGGTTTCCGATCTTCTATCTATATTAATACCCGAATTTGGGTTAATTCGACTCCCCACAAATACCGGAAGGCGTTCTGGTCTCCTATATGTTAATACTCTGGTCTGGGTTAATTCAGCTCTTCATAATGCCGGAAGGGATTTCCGATCTCCTATCAATACCCCTGTCTGGGTCTATTTCATTTTCCATAAATGCCTAAAGGAGATCTCTGATCTTCAATCTTTAGGTTACCTAAGTGAGGGTTGATTTAGAACTACTGTTAAAGTTTCATAATGAAATCTTGCATTAAGGAACGATTCAATGGATAAAGAATCTAGAAAGAAAAGTTTGACTTGGAAAGTCGAAAACACCCCTTCACTAGGGAGGCAAATGTTAATACCAAAATAAACAATTAACATAGGGTGACAGTGAAGGGGTATCGGAGGAACACAAATAGATAAGAACCTTCCAAAAGAACAAATAAAGAAAACCGAAAGCGGGAAAGAATGGTTTGAGAGCAACACAAACCAACACTCCCCCCATGGAAGGAAGGAGTTCAAAGTCTACAAAATGATAATGAAGTTTATCCGATCGAGTCTATCTAATAGAGTCTACCTGACAAGAGAGTCCTGAGTGAAAGGTATCAAGCCAGAAGTACAAAAAGATTATCCGGAACCAGCTTCTGAAATAGCTACTTCATGAACAACGAAAGGTCACATCGATAGAAAATAGAGACATCTCCGAATGCTATCTTCCGAAAAACCATATTTTCCCAAAGGATCCACCGGAAGGCTAATCGGGACCCTAGCAGAGATACAGGCTATCAGTACTAATTTACCTAGTACATGAACCAGTAACAGTTTCAAACCATCACCTATCTACATACGTCACGAGGACAAGCTCCCTATGTATTCAAAAGAAAGCCGGAAGCCTACATCTTGAAGCTTGCATCTGGGAGCCTTCACCTAGGAGCTACTACCGGGAGTTCAAATGCCATCCGAAAACCACCACGGCAACAAGCCCATAATAGTCACGGAAAAACCTAGCAATATCATGCTAAATAACCTTCCTAAGGTTATTTCGGAACACCGCCGCACAACATATGCGATGTCCATCCTCTAGGAGCAGGATAACTAATCGTTGGAATCGGAATTCCGATGCCTAAGGGAAGGTTAATTAGCTTAGACTCACAGGCTTTGGAATTACCTTCGATAACTCTGAGTCATAACGGTGTCAAATCCCATGAACACATGTCCTAAATAACTTAATCCGGGTGTTGACGAAAAATACCGTTAACAATATATATATATATATATATATGTGTGTGTGTGTGTGTGTGTGTACGTATATATAAGCATTGGGAAAGCTTTGTGAGTTATGTCAAAATAATTTATGCATCCAATTTCTTAAATATAAGTATGTAGGTACATCTCAATTTCATGAGTACATCGATCCTAGTTCAAAATTTATATGTGCATGTATACAATATTTTTGAATAAATGCGGTGTTAAAATACATGCTGTCTTTATAAATAGTATAAATCATAAACTAATTCAATAGCTTTATACTAACTGATTTCTAACATAAAGAATTTTAGATTTATGAAATTTTACACTTCCTAGTACAATTTAGCCTTTTATATAAAAAAACTTTAAGATTTGTGAGTAATGTGCCCGTTAAATTTTTAAAAACTTTTGTATAATCAATTGTTGATAATATACTTTCTTCTTATGTAGGACTCTAATATTTAATGTTACAAGCTTTTGTTTCGAAGACAGCTTCATGCATGGTTTGCTGATTTTGAAAATACCATGAGCATGTGTGAAGTTCTTGAATAAACCGAACTTTCAAAGGATATTAAGTTTTGGTCATCTATTTAATATTTGATCTATGAAACTTTATAAAAGCCGGGTTTGTGACCTAAGAAGAGTGCTAACAGTTATATTGCCATGATTTGCATGACTTAATACATAAGTATTGTAAATGGTCATGAATTGTTAGTTTCACACCTATGTATGTTGTGGATAGAAAATAATTGGTCGGGATCATTCAATACAGCAGTATGAACACCATACCAAGGCAAACCCCATGGAAATACCCCTTTCTTAAAGAAAAGTAGACACTATTTAACTTTATCGTATTGCAATCTGTGCAGTTTATGCCCCGCTATATCCCAACATATCCCTGCTTTATCATGCAGTGGGTTTGTAACGCTACGCTATTTCAAAATAGCCTCTGAAATAGCCTTTCCGCTTAAAGCCACGCTATATAGCAATATTCCTGATATATCCATTATTTCAGGTATATTCCGCTATTTCCACTATATTTTCTATAAGAGAAATGAATTAAAAATTAAAATTATGCATTCCAAAATAATTTTTTAAATATAATTTTTTAACATATATTTTTCAAAACATTTTAGCTTTAATAGAATTTGCATTTATTATTGATATCTGATGTAGTGGATAATTTAGTTTTCTCTCTTTATACTTTGTTGCTACTTTTTCCACACATATATATGGGTATATATATATTTACACACACGCACACACACACACACACACACACACATATATATATATATAAATATGCATGTGTGTGTGGGTGTTGTTGTTATCTTACAACATATTTAGTTTTATTTCAGGTTACAAATCAGTTGATATTCGTTATTATGCTTATTGGAGATCAGGTTTGGGGAGCTCTTTCTTCATGTTATTCGTAATTTTTCTTTTTTCTTTTTCTTGGAGGGACTTTGTATTATATAGGAGTAGATGTACTTCATAATCGGGTGGTGGCCATGCTAGAACTCGATTTTGACGTATGATGGGAGGTGGTTTCACTGGAGCTCATCCATCTATATCCTATACTTTTGGTCTTTGCTTGGGTTGGGTTGTCTACTGTTGGTTACCTGCAAGGCATGCTGGAAGCTTGTTTTTTTGTTGCTTGTATATATGTGTTCTCTCTTCTTTCTATAGGATCACACATATTTATTTCATAAAATAACATATATTTTCAGAATATAAAGTACTATAATATTCTATTAAATTTAGTCAAGCTAAATAAAAGTTTACACTTATTTACATATATTTGCTTATGTTTTTATTTAAAATTAAGAATGTACTAATTATTGTAAACTTGAGTGTAAATTTTTCATTTATTCATTGTTTATATATTTGTAAAAGCTTTAAATACAAGTTTTATATGATATTTTAGACTCATCCGCTATATCCTGTTATTTCCTGGCTTTATCCACGCTACTACTTTTTGCGCATCCGCCGCATTGGATCCGCTGAGCGCTTTACTAAACAGATTGCAATAGACTTTATTTACCTAATCTTTTCAGCAAATTCTGCATGAGAAAAGGTTACTTTTATTTTATTCCATTGAAATTAATGTTAGTCTGGTAACATTATGTGTATGTAATTTTGTAATAGCATGAGAATCCTAAAACAATTCCGATCTAGTAGACTTCAAAAGTAAATGCATCTTTGTACTTGAATATATAATTTTAATTGGTTACCCATAAGTGCAATCAGGTTACAGGAAACACATGTGATTTAGCTTTAAAATCCAGGTACATGCTTAATTTTACAAAAGCAAAAGGTCTTTGGGTGAACGTTTTAGGTTTCGAAATAGTGTGTGTGTAATTTCGATAAGACTTTGTTTTGAATAGTGGAAACTTGAGTACATGAGTGATTGGAAATATGGGTATTTAAAAAAATTACGCACAATTATGGAGATTCTTGTTCCTAACCCGTCTTTTGTTTTTTTCTTTTCTTCTACTTCTGTGAATAAGTTAGATGTTCTTCTGTAAGTCATTGAATTGATAAATTGTAGGTGGTGTTTGGTTTAAATTATATTTTGAGTTTTCAATATCATTCACAAATTAAGAAAAGTTGAGTGACAGCGAAGGAAATGAAAAGGAGGTTGAGACCTCAAAGGGTGGAACGACGAAGGGATAAATTAACAATCATTCTTCTATTACTTCTTAATAAATAAATAAATAAAGTTTTTTTTCTGTTTTGTGTGTTATTGTCATTTTTTAAAACAATCGGTTTTCACAAAACATATTCATTGTTAACATTTTTGTACGGACGAAATAAAAAAATAAAAAAGGTAAACCAAATGCCACCTTAGATTTTTCGTATTAATGTACTCGGATTTACACTTATAATATAAACACATATATGTATGCTACAATGTAACTTAGGCATAGAGATATTTAGGCCGTTAACCATGCATTTGCTACCCATTCTACAATATTTAAATTACACCACCTGCTATAGTCGTTCAATTCATTGGCCCTCCTCAAACCAATGCTTAAGTTTAGGATAACGAAATTTCTAGATGCAATTTCCTTGCAAACAATCTTCAAGCAATGCAGAGAATAGTGAAAATCCTTGATAGTTAACTTTATGTATACAGTGAAAATATAGATTTGAAGAGATACAACTTTACCAAAAGCTCCTTTTTGGACGGTAACTCGGATAAGCAGATCTGCTTAAATTTGAAAGAGATTTGACTCAAGCTTCCTTTAAGTCATTATTTTGTCCTAAATTTGATGATGCTTGCTCAGATTCGGCCCCTTTTAAGATTGATTCTAGATAACCCTTAGGTCGATTTTGAGTTTCAAGACATTTCGGGTAAATTATGCTTTGGTAAGTAGATCGGCTCTTTGATGAAAAGTAGGTATATGATTTACTTGTAATTTTCCTTTAATTATCCGAAGTATAAATCAATTTTGGTATGATTAATTCTAGAGTGTAGAATTTATTAACAGACATGTCAATAGTACTTTAACTATCACAGCATAGTGTTGGTTTAAGTTCAGTCTCGATCTTTAGTCTTTTCTGTTAAGATTATACCCAAAATATTTTTGTTGTTGGACTTTCTACACTTCTAGGCTTAGGCTTTAGGAAAATTCTATTTGAACACCATAAATTGCTTAACATACACCACGAGATTTTAAATAAAATTTTAGACCAAAATGACCTTATTAAAAAAATCAATATTAAAGAATGAAAATATATACAAATCGCCCTTGTTTGCATTATGTATACTCAATATTATTTCTCTTGTAAATTCATTAAATTAATTTATATCATTGGTTAAACAAAATTAATATTTCTTTTGAGGATTAAAGTATATTCATATTGTTACAAGCAACATTTATATACCGCCAATTTTGATAGTTTTCACTTTAATTAAATATAAAATTTAAAATTTAAAACTAACTACTAATATCCAAAGTACTAAATTGTTCAATCTTTCATTCAAATCTAATGCAAGTGTGTTCAATCATCTAAAATTAAAAGTGATTTAAAAATAAGACAATCAAATAATTTAAAATACTAGTGTTAAAAATTAAAGTTTTTTTTTTTACTTTAGGTAAATATATTGTAATTATATACCCAGTTTTATGTAATTTAATTTTAAGGTAAAGGTGGAAAGGTAATGAAAATATAAAAGGGTAATTTTGGGCATGGTGTATGAAAATAAATTTTTAGTGTATGTTATTTTGTTTCATTTTACGGTTTGTGTTAAGGAATTATTGGTGTATAAATAGAATTAGCCTAGCCTTTGCGCTATATCAGGAAATAGTAGACTGTTTCTTTGAACATCATGAAATAGCATTGTCTCCAAAGTATACATAGTATAACGGATTGATTTCCTATCATTTGTATTATTGGCCCAATCACCATCAACATATCCACTTATATTAAGGCTCTTGCTTTTCATTAGAGATAGTCCATGGTTTGTAGTCTCTTTGAGATATCTCAAAACTCTATTTATAGCATTTCATTGCTCGTCCAAATGTTCTCGAATAAAATGAGGAACTTTGTTAACATTAAAACATATATCCATTTTAGTTATGGTGGCATATTGTAATGTGCTAATACTGCTTCTATATTGTTTAATATTAAATTGGTTTTCTTCTATTTTTAGAAAAATGATGATTGTTTATCATTGGATGCAACGACCTACATCTTTAACAATTGGATATTTAAGCATTAATCATTATTTAATTAATGGTTCCAAAATATGATTTTTCACAATACGACCGAATCGGAACTGGAAACCACTTCCGTTGAGTTTGGATGGTTTGTTCTGTAAAGAAAAAGTATAAGAATTGTCACATTAGGTATCAAAGGGGTTTTGTGTTGTTCAACCAAACGGTATCGAAATCGAGAATTAGTATATATGAGAGGGTACGTACTTGTATATATTTTTGTTTTCAAAACTATATATTAATAGTATATGTATAGAGATTGTTTTGGACATGAATGATGTTGATATAGTTTTCTCTACAAGCTACTGATCATCCTACCCACTAACCTGAGATGGTCCGGCAAGCAGGAAATATTGCCATTTAATCGATCCTTGGAGTCGAAGATAGGGCATGATCGAGCACCACTAGCGTTAATTCACATTATAAGCTTTAAATAATGGTACAAAACATTATTTCGGATGTCCTAATCCCTTTAATTGAGAATGATGCTCAAGTGCGAGAAGTCAGTTGTGTCGAGTAACATTATGCACTTAGGTGCTTATATGGCAAACTATTCTTTAGAACGGAGTTGACCTTTGTCGTGCGAGAGCCATCTGGTTTCTTGAAATGAGTTCTTCAATGACTTAAATTTAGATGGTGAACCAAAGTGTAAGTTCACTTCAAAAAATCTAGCTCCAAAGGTTGAACCTGAATTGGTTAAGATACTTTATAGCTTCGATTTTCTAAATAGTGATTCACTCGACTTTGGTTTGTGGTTCACTTTAGAGAATTTTGTCTTGACTTCATAGAGGTCAATGTTGAATGAAGTTTGTCGATTTATGAATAATGACATGTCTATATTGGAGCATGTCATTGAAGTCGATGTACCATCAAAGTGCAATTTACTTTCTCGTTATTACTGTACAAAAGAAGGATGGAAGTATGTGACTGGGTTGAGTGATCGACTTAATTAGCAAGGGATTAATTTAGTGGAAGATTGATGGCTTGGAGTACTCGATGAGAAAATCTCATGATATTCGAGCTTATACCCAACATTGAGAGCTCTCATATTGTTCAAAGACAAACTATGAAGCATATGCATTATATTTCGTTCCTATTTCGTCAAATGCTCCCTCGATGAAAAGGAAGGAAAATGACATCACCAATTTAGATATACTTCCCACTAATATATTTCCATATGTGTTTTATTTTTACATCAAGGTTTCATCTTTCTATTTTGATCTTGCAGTTTGATCGATGGAATGAGGATTGGAACTCCATAAAAATAATTTGCCTTTGTTGATTACGACTTACCATGTCGAGGTGCTCAGTTAGACTATATGTGTGTAAAATTCCATATTTAGTTGTTAGAGATTAGCACTACGAATGATTACAACATCTATAGCATTTTGTTTTGGGTCTCGAGATGAGGGAGTGTTACATCATGAGTTGTTTATACTTGACAGTGTACATGACTCATCAAAACTTAATCCCATCGAAACATGATTTCTTGTGTGTTCCTATTGATTGCTTTAGGCTTAATTAAAATTACTATTAGAGTCTAGGAAATAGCTTGTTGCGAGGATACAAAATTACAATGTTTGTGTGAGGCAGTCACTGACGATAATGGGCTAAGATTTTTTTTTTTTCAGTAGCGAGTCGCCCCGATTTAGAGATAGTGGGCTAAGACATTGATCTTCAGTAGGCGAGTCACTTATGAATGGCTATAGCGACTAAGACATTAAGTTCCCTAGCATCATGTACTCAACTTAACTTGCAGCTTGAGAGTATCTAGACATATTAGATGAGGTGACAAAATTACTAACATATGTGAGTTAAGTTTCTTATCGATCTGGTTATTGATATTGGACGAATAGTTTTACGTTTAAGCCATATGATACCCGAATAGTGTGAGACAAGAAATATCCATTCCTATTCCTGGATAGGTTGTTTGAACAGTTGTAGATTGCTAGGGTGTTCTCTTAGTTGGAGTTTCTAAGGGGATTTAGCCAACAACGAGTAATTGGATGGAGTGTGCCGATTACAATGATTCACACTTCTTGGACATTAATTAGTTTGTTCTGTCGTTCAGGTAATTAACAAGTCAACATATTTTGCGGATCTCTTGAACCATGATTCAAGATATTACTTAGATGAGTTGACCTTGCGCTGCGCGATTATATTTTTGTCCTCTCACGAGCGAAAATAAAGCACAAAGAAGTGTCTATGTTGTGTTTTATGTGTTGGGAAAACACCAATTGATGATTTTCTATTGGAGAACCACTTTCGAACGAAGGAAGTGAGATGTTTGGGTCATGCTACTTTAAATAGGATGTTGTTATTGATCATGTGAAGGTTATAGAAGTCTGAAGTATAATTGCAGGTTGAAACCTGGTTGAGAAGTTGGTGCGATATAACTCGTTTTTTGTGAGAATGAGGAGTCGATAAATACTATTTTGTATCACGACCCAAACTCCACGACCGGCCTAGACCGAATAAGAAGGCGGATTGTTTGAGAACACGACGCATCGGAACACAAAACAATAGAACTTTTCGTTGCTACTTCAACAATTTACATCAGAGTGAGAATAAGTAATATACAGCAGAAATACACATATCAGAGAATAAATGACAACAATGCAATGGAAGTAAAAATGTATAAATAAAATACATAGTGAAAATACATCAACTAACACAACTGAAAGAAATACACGGATACAAAGCTTTCCGAATATAGCTCCAGCCATAAACCATGATCCTGTTAAATAAACATCTGCAAAACCAGAACTACTAGTTGTCCATGTAGAAAATATGGTCACCCAGAGTTTAGGCGAAAATAATAAACTCTAGGTCAGTCATATGACTAGTGTGAGAACTTAAAACAGTTATTAAAAACATTACATTTAAAATAAGGTAATATCACGGACCACGCCGTATGACACAGAAGGAGTTTACACCACATGAATATAGTTTAAAACATAAAACTACACAATTCTTTTTGGAAAAATGAAGTTATTATAAGACTCAGGTCCCATCAAAAAATGCAATGCAAGCCGGAGGATTGCGTTTTCCTTATAATAGGCAAACATGCTTGGTACGTCTTAAAATGAATATTTTTGATATTATTATTAGTGCATAGTGTAAAAGACAACTTCAAATATAAATGTATCAATCACAAATGGTATAGGTACCATATATTATGTCGCCATATAGGTTTACAACTAAAAATGTAAAAGTCGCGTATTGGAAATTAGATTCCATTTATGAGTCGAGGCAAGGGATCTTTCTCACTGGTTTCGGATCACCTCTAACAAGATGTCCAGGATCACACCTATGGGAACCCTTGGATCTTCAGGGCCGGTCCACACCTAACGTTTGTTAATTAGTTATTCCTGGACAATACGTTTCCTGGTCCTATCGGACCTGTCACGTGGTCAGTATGTCGACCAATCTGGGCCTTTTTCAGCCATATCCAAGGCTCCTCGCAATCCATCATCCACATAAGTAAAAATGTCTGGGATACATACCATGACATCACTCTTAACTAGAAAGAAACGTATGCACTCCCTACAGTCCCTAACCCCGTTTTTGACTCATATCGGCATGTGAGGCTCATGAGTTAATGTTATAACAAATCTACGCTATATCAAAGCCATGCTTTGATCATCATCTACAAAGCTCTGCTTTTAAACAAAGGACTTGATCATTGCATATCAGCATGCCACATTGTCAACTCATACCATACAACTGATGTCTACTGATACATAACCTTTGAGCTGGTACGTCTCAAATAAGGGTGTTAAACAAAGTGAATAAATTCTTCTCCACCAAACAGATATATATTTAGTACAGATCAATTAACAAAGCAAAAAACTACGATGTTAGACACACAATCCATTTGCAAGTTCATTCTTTATCTTAACGAAACCGGAGGCACCTTATTCCTCATCCCATATGTCCAATACAGGAGAGAAACCCTCGCATATTCGGTCGATCTCCAAGTATGTCTGGACAATCACCACTTATTACCTCGTCAAGGGTGTACCGTCCAATCAAGAGATCAGTAATCATCCATTCGATGTGAAGATCTCCGGTCTTCAAGCAACGTCTTCATGTTCAACTTTTAATCATCGCAAAAATTATTCAGAATGGATTAAACCTGGTCTTTCCAAATAATTGGTGCATAATCATGTGATAAATACATAAAGACATCACACATCTCATTCCAATCCATAATATTCTTTTATTCAAATATTCATATACTGGGAATTATTCCCATAAATCTTATCAACGATTTATTTCGTTTAAACCTTTGTTTAATCTTCCTTTGGATATCATTTCAAAAGATTTTATTGTATCTTTTCACAACTTAAACCAAATTAAGGTTTATATAATTAGTCGTGGTTATCGAGCCTTACCAAAGTAATCATTTATTTTATTATTCCCAATCCCGACCTATTTATCCTATGGAGAAAAACTGGTGGTACTCCATATTTAATACCCATCGTGTTATTAATAAATTTAATTACCATTTAACATTTAAATCTAATTAAAGATTCATCCATCGAATGGAGTAAAACTGGTGATACTCTATCTCGATCATTTCTCGAACTTAGTAAATTTAATAACCATTTAACGTTTAAATATAATTATAGATTTAACTATCATATGGAGTAAAACTAGTGATACTCCATCTCGAACATTTCTAGAATTCGGTAAATTTAATTACCTCTTTTCACATTTCAATCTAATTAAGGATTCATTAAAACTCTAGTTCTGTTATAATCTCAATAATCATTATTAAATGATTATTCAATTTTTATTATAGGAAATTACTCAAGTCCTTAACTGGGTTAAAGAACGAATGTCATTTAAACATTGTTCACAAAAAACACAAAATCTTCTTCTTCCATTTAATATGGAATTTTATGGAAATCTGAACAATTCATAATCGATGTAAATCTCTGTATCCGACTAATACTATAAGTGGAATAATGGCAAAGCCTTTTAAATTCCATGAACAGTAAATGCCTTCCTTCATAGAAGCTCATCTCGATTATTATTAATCGAATTCCATTCAATTCCAATGTAATTAAATAAACTGGAAAACTACATTAAATCTTAATCAAAAGATTTATTACTTTCACAACTAGGTTCAAGAATAGTATTATTTAAGATATCATTCACAACAAACTCAAAATCTAATCTGATATTAAGTACAAGATCTTACTGAAATTCATGTCGGCTTATATTCAATACTAAATTTTGAAACTAACAGATATCGTTTTGGAATAACGATATCAATATCTTCCAAATCCTTACAATAATATATGTATAATCATGAATTCCAATATCGAAATATCTGTAGATAATTTCCATTCAAATCCATTCCAATTTATTCGTTGGAAGACTCTAGTTATATTAAAAACCGTTCTCGATCTAATTTATTAATTAAAAAATAACTGGATTTCTAATTTAGTTGTTAACTAGTTTATTTAGATAAAAAACCTTTTGCCTTTTCAAATATGGAATATTTCATCCAAAAATCTTTCCAAATCATGTATTATGATTTTACATAATTCATCTATATTTTTAGTGGTTTATCAAGACACTTACAGTCGATTTCCAATATCGGCCACCAAATTGCATCCATAGCGACCTTTTCCAGACATATTTAAAAATCAAACCATTGGATTTAAAAAATTATCATCTTATTAGAAAGATCATTTCATAACAGTTCCAATTTCAGGAGAATCAGATGGTTGAGTCTCTCGGTTCGTCAATTCAAAGTTACGGGTTGACGTCCGCGAACCGTCGTCGTACGACGTGTTCTATTCAAGCCCGAATCGATTTATAACTTTTAAATATAAATCGAAATGCTTCAAAACCATTTTATAAATTATATAAAATATATAATTATCTTTGAAAACTCGTTTTAGTCATTTATTTTTTTAAAATTGCACAATTCGCCATTCAGTCAATTTTAATATTTTTGTGTCCTTCCAAAAGCGGACGTCAAAACCAAACTTCAACTGTTAACTGAATATTATATCAAGATATTCATTTTATTCAGGATTCAATTGAGATTCAATCAACTACCATATAATTTCGGTTATATGGATTTCATGCATCACATGTATTCAACAATAGTTATAAACAACTATTAAACATCCAATTCACATTGACAGTGCATCTACAAGTATATAAGCATTAAATAATTAAATAATGCTTCTAACGGTCTGTCAATCAATTGATTGACATACAAATAAATACCAGGGAGATGTGTAAGTCAAATATTATCCCCGGACCCGTGTTGGGTTTTCAACCAACAAATAGTCGATTTAAATCAACATTGGTTCGTAAATTTAATCATTACTAGTTCAATTCAATTATTTTTCTAAATTACAAATTTAACTTAAAACAGTCAATTTAAATCAACATTAGTTCATGAATTTAATCATTACTAGTTCAATTCAATTATTTTTCTAAATAACAAATTTAACTTAAACGTGTAATAACAATTTTACCGTTAAAATTATAAATCGATATTTATACCCAATTTCAACTAACACTAGTATATTAACATTATTTTAATATGTTATCTAAATTCACAATCACAACGTAACACAAAAAATCAACAATTCATCCATGGGTTTTCAAACAACAGTGGTGTGAGCTACTAGACACTGTATAACAATTTGTGATGATTTAATCAAATAACAATCAGCACAGACTATCAAAATATATTTAAATATGATTATAATAACATAACAAAACAATAAGTGAGAGAGTTCTCACATTGATCGGCGGCGCTGGCCAACTTGCCTTTAGCGATCCGAATTTCCCCACGCCCCAAAATCTCCCTCGACCTCGATTTCCTCGGCTCTACACCATCATGGCGTCATGCACCACCACCAAATGACGTAGCTCGCCATAGCCATCCATCCCCTTCGGTCAACTTGCCAGCAAATGCCTGTGGCGGCCGTCACTAGCTGAAATCCATTTCAAGCTTCGTCCAAAACGTCGACGATGTTCATGCCTTCCCTACGGCCCCCACAAGCCCATTTTGAGCTTCTTCCAAAACGACGACGATGTTCATGCCTTCCCTACGGCCACTACAGGCTATATCAGATCAAACACTCTAAAGCAATGTTATAGCCTGACCTCTTTTCTACAACTTTCCTTTTGGTGCCAACATCTAACTCCTCTTCGTTTGACCATAAAATCTCATAAACCGAAAGCAGTTTTCTGCCTTTAAACTAAGATTTCGGTGAATTCGTAACTCCTTAGGCCATGAATTTTTTTTGGTTGGTAGATCTCATTATGATCTACAACTGTCGTTTTTGATTTTTGGCTATTCGTTAATGGTTGGTGAGATATAAATTATTTTAAGTGTAGGGGGTTTATTTGCAAAATATTTTTATAGAGGAAAAAGGGTGGCCGCAAAATTACAAAGAGGTAGAAGAAATATGGTTTAGGGAAGAAGAGATATTATATAAGTAGAGTTTTAATGTTATTTTATTATTTCTTTAGTTAACGCTATCTCTAATCAACGTTTATCGTTGCTCTGATCACACACGAACTCCATTGACCATGAAAATTGACACACAACTATTTCTAGACAATAAGATCCTAAAGAAACCAGTTTCATATAATTCCGAGTCCGTTTGCTCAAAAGCTCTATTTTTGGCTCAAGTGACTAATTGATTCACAAGTTATTGCACATAGCCACATACTAGCTCCAAAATTATAAAATTTGGAATCTAGCAAAAATTTAATATTCTGGATCCAACAAAAATGATTTCATCGAAAATTGAGGTCATTTGCAAAATGGTTATTTTTAAGGGCTATATATAATACTAAAATATTAATAAGTCACATACCGACTATTATAAATTTATAGTTGGACATAACTTACAATTTTTAACTTGAAATATCAAATACTTGCATTCGTTAGAAAGATATAGTTAATTTGATTGTAACGTTTCTTGCTTCATCGAATTTTGATTTATAACGAATTCTATATATTCGTTTAAAGTTCAAGACTAAATTTTCAAACTACCGCGACGTTACGTATTCGATTTATAATTATATTATAAAATTTACGTTTAAACTCATTTGAAATAAATTCTAAGTCGTTTATTCTTAATATAAATCATTTAAAATATTTAATTTCCACTAAAATCAATTTTTTTAAATTGGTTCCAAAAATCAGGGTTATTACATTTTGTGTTTCTTAACCAAGTGCAGTGTTGCCGATGGGAGATTGTCGCATCTCTAATCTATTGGGAACCGAGGTGTCTATAACACTGTTAATGGATCTTAAGGCTGTTCAAACACTAGAGGGGTGAAGTGTATTTATGAATTTAATCCTATATCTATTCAAATTGAAAACATAGTGAAATAAAAATAAAATGCAGTAAAGTCAATAACACTAGGATTTTTATACTGATTCAGATTAACCAATCGTACATCCAGTCCTGCACTTCACCGTGCAGAATTTCACTATAATCGCTTGCTTTTCACGAGTGGTAAGAACACCTTTAGAATCTTGATTTCACAGATGACAAGACATGCCTTCTCCTTATCAATAACAACAAACAATGGCAATTAGTCGTATCTTCAATACGGATTCATGTAGATTTGGTATAATGATGCTATAGACCTCCAATGACAATATATCTTTGAATTCTTTGAGGAAATAGGATGAAATCAGAGAGAGAATGATGTGAATTCAAGTACAATTTTATGATATTGCATGACTTGTAAATCAATGAAAAATTGGAGTGAAGGAGAGTTGATTTGCAAGGATAATTGGAAAGTTTTCAATGAATCTGTAGTGCAAATGTGTGGAGAAGGAGTAGAAGAAAATGAGAAAAAAAGATGTTAGAATTGGTATACAGAAGCCTTTAAATAGTGGTTGAGGAGATGTGTCTTTTGGTGAAGGGATGGGGGAAATAACTTTTCATTCGGAAGTTGAAATTGGAAAAACCGTTATATGTCGACATACCAAAACATATATGTCGACATATATAAGTGGTGCAAAAGACACTTATAAGTGTTGCAAATTGTCATCATTTCAAATTACCTTATATATGTGGATTTTTGTGATTTGGTTGAGGTCATTTGCTGACTGTCTTCAATTATAATTTCCATGGGATCTTTAACAAGATATCCTAAGGTTCAACCAACTGTTCATCACTTCAAACACCTCCGTTCATTAGCATTCTTCTCTAATAGGATTTGGTCTTCAATTGGTCTGATTATCCTTCCTCTATTGCTCTGATTGTTATTCTACAATAATTCTTCATTTGAATTTCAGTTTATCTCTATTAATGTCTTTATAATATATCTTATGTACCTGCACAACTTGAGGATATGTTAGTAGCAACGTTTATATGGTTGTTGTCATCGAAACCAATACCTAAGGAATTAATAATCTTCTACTTTTTGATGATGATAACCATATAAATACTTGAGAGATAAAATATTATATTTTTATATTTGAATCCTTGCACTCCCCCTATCATTCTTTCTAGTATATTTATACCTTTTCTCCCTCTTTGTCATCAAGAAAAAGGGTAAAAAGAATTGCTTAATTTATCGCTAGACAATATGTAGAGTTTGTATATGCATATAAATAAAACACAAGTGGGGAAATAAAATGAATTCAAAACATTTAATAAACTTTATCAAATAATTAGATGAGTTTTAGAGTTGTCGACTTTGTCAATGTCAATAACAAATCCTTTTCATATTTTTCAATGTTCAATAGATTTCTCATCATATGCTTTGAGCTTCTATAATTTGGTCCCTGAAAATTTATAAAAATATGCACACTGGTAACCTTTATATTTTAGGTTCTGTAACACCCCGTATTTTATATGACCATAAGAGTAACAAATCAGAGAATAATTGAATTGTAACAAAATAATTAAGGGAAACGGGTTATGCCTTGCGTTCGTCTCGAAATTCTGCTTGGAATAGAGTCCAATTTTGTGAAAATCGGACTTCGTATGAAGAAGATATGGCCTTCACAAGTTTCAATAAAAACTAGCCCGAAATTCAAAATTCAGATTTCGAAATTCAAAACAGACACCCGGGCTGGGCGGGAAAATTCCCGCCTAGGACCCAGGTCGACCTGGGGGTCGACCTGGGTAAACAGGTCGACACTAGGGTCGACCTTAGGGTCGACCTCCCCCCCCCCCCCCCCCCCTCTTTCCAGATCTGGAGACAGATCCATTTTTCTGCACCTGGACGCCTTTTTGACCGGATTCGTGAACTCTAACCTATTTAAACACCCCAAACCTAGCTTTCTCTCCACACAATTTCATTTTGCCTATACTCTGCCTCTATTCTAATTAAAAATAAAAATGGCGTCGCTATTCTGCTAGAATCAAACCTAGAACTAGTGCATCTTCTTCCAATCTAAATAGAGAGAATAACTATTTTCTAATCTAATCGATAGTCTACATCAAAGGAGTGCTATTCAGTGTCAGAATACAGATCCTAGAAATCAAGAATTGTTCCCTTTTTGTGAGTACAGTTATTTTCAGATATGAACTTTAATTATGATCTTGACATAGTTATAAATCTTAATCTGAGGTTATGCATATTCTTATCTGTCAGATCTGTTTTTCTGTGACTATTCTGTATCTCCTTCTTCTTTCTGTTCTATAGCCAGGCTACTACGAGCCTACGCCAAATCTCATAAGAGATTAACGCGTGAATGCTAATTTTGAGACAAATAATGAATATTGCATAATTGGACATGACTGATCTGTGACTGATTTGAGAAAAGAACATAGGTTGTAAATTAAGATATAGAATCAGTGCATACTATGTATAATAGACTGTGATTTGGGAGAAGAATTATTATATGAGCATATGACTTGGAATTTGGAATATAAAACATGTTAGAATGCAAGATCTGATTTTGAGGACATAATACATGATTAAAATTTAAGATCTAGATTTTGGGGCATATTTTATATCACGATCTATGACTTGAAAAGAAAAAAAGAAATATATGACTTAGGCGTAAAGATCTATATTAAAATAGGTTAACTATTAATGTGAATGCGTCTAAATATGGATTTTAGGATATTTGGCATAATTCATATTGTTTGGGGCTTTTTAGAGAATATTCTCTACTGTGCTAAGTTTAATTAAAATTTGGGGCATATGTCGTATTATGAATTATGACCATGATTTAGGTATGTAAATTTAGGCAAGATATGTAAATAGAACTTTAAGAAATGTTTAATCTGTTAAATTGGCTGAATTGCCTAATCTGCTAAATTTGTTATCTGCTAAATCTGTTGAATTGCCTAATCTGCTAAATCTATTATCTGCTTAATCTGCTGAATCTGCTGAATTGCCTAATCTGCTAAATCTATTATCTGCTAAAACTGTTGAATTGCTTAATATGTTGAAAGCTGAATAATTATAATTTGGAGGCTCGATCTAAAATTGAGCAAAACATGTTAATAGAACTTTGGATAATCTTCCATAACTTGTAAAGAAGTTAAATCTTCTAAATGGACATAATTAGTTTGATATTTTCTGTAATGGAATAAAGTGGCTATGACACGAGGTTAGACTCCGTTTGTGGTAGAAGCCTGCCCGGAACCAACCGGCTTAACCAGCGACCGCAAACTGTCAGTCTAATGTGAGAGGTCGTAGGCATAACTGAAATATGCTTAGACACGAGGTTAGGTCTGGCTTGTGGCAGAAGTCTGCCTGGAACCGCCCGACATATCTAGCGGCCACAAGCTACCGACCTAACGTGAGAGGTTTGTGAATCAATATTCAGTTAATGCAAATCTGAGATAAACAGGATGTCTAAAACAGGGTCGATAGGGTTAAACCAACTGGACTGATGAATTTAACAAACCCGTTTCGTGAATCTGTAGGCCCAATACAAGGTTAGACAATCTGTAAGTCTGTTAAAACTGTACATTTGATCCGTTAGTCTGAAAACTTGTTAACTTGATTGTCTGATCTGTGAACTAGTAAATCTGAACTCTGTATGTCTGAAACTTGTAAACAAGTTAATCAGAAATCTATTAGTCTGGGGACACAAGGTTAGGAGGGGAAATACTTGTGTCATCTGTTGTTTGGGACCCATATTAGTCAGTAACCCTTTCATGTATCAAAACTTTGACCCCACGCTATGTAGGGATCCGGGCACGCTTACTGAACTAATTATAAGCGGTTCATTCTGATAATGACGAGTGGTGTTGATGGTGCGTGCATGGGTCCGATCTGCTCTGAGGATGTAAGACACCGTGACATCTGTAAATAGGTCCGTGCCAATAGGTTGCCACTTTAAGGAGTGATACACCCTACTGTGGGGCCGACACAGGGTATTTATGTGTTAGGGAGCCGATCGCTTGGGGGTAGGACTTAGGGTACACTTAGTTCTGTCTGTTTCTATTGGTACCGTCTGTTTCTGTTGGGTGTACACCTGTCTGTTTCTGCATGGTACCGTTTGTTAGGGTGGTAAAGGCCCATTACTAGTGTACACCTAATTCTAACATTCTGTTTCTGTAGAGATTATTCTGTTTCCGTCTCTGATTCCGTTTCCGATTCTGTTTCCGTACCTTCTATCTGTTGGGGTGGTAAAGGCCCATTAGTTGGGTGGTAAATGCCCATTATTAGCATTCTACTTCTGTACCTTCTGTCTTCTCGGGTGGTAAAGGCCCATTACTAGCATTCTGTTTCTGTAGAGATTATTCTGTTTCCGTTTCTGTTTCAGTTTAGACATTAGGGTAACACCTAATCCTGTTATACTAGTATTAGTGCACAGAAGTGAAAAGCTTAGCTTGGCCTATATCATTCAGTTTCTTCTGTTAACCTGTTATTCCTGTCACGGTTATCTCTCATCCAGTTTTATTTACATGTCATGATACTATTATCTGTTTATATGCTGAAAGTCACTGGACTCACCAGACTTATGTCTGACCTAGTTTGTTTCGCCTCTTTTCTTTCCGTTTCTCCCCTCCCCCCAAGGTTTTCAGGGTGGAAACATAAGAGCTTGATTCAGATTCTCTCTTCTTGAAGTGTTTGAAGTATTGCTTGGCTTTGGCTCTATCTTTCCATGGCAGTTTATGTTGGGGATTATGGCTTTAAAAACTATGCATTCTGAAGGCTTTTGTACAAGACCGATATTTATGTACTTGAATTCCGATATTGTGATTTTGAAAGATGTAACCAAACTTATTTTTGTTTCTGTTATAATAAAGTTATAAAATTTTCAAGTGCTACTTTATCTGTCTTGTAATTTTCTGTTCTGTCTACTAAAACGCTCCACCAAAGTTAAGGCATTCTCTTTGCGAGTGACCTTAACGGAGGTGGGGTGTTACAGGTTCCTTGGGGTTAAGTTTGTGGATGCCAAGGCCATAAAGGGTTTGAATGCCCTTTCAAAATATAATGACTAGATAAATGAACCTTATTAGTAAAGTTACCAGTATATTTTTATTTTTCAATATTATCCAACCTTTTTGGAACCCATAAGTTAATGAATCTATTTGGAGGATTTAATTTTAGTTTCCTAGGTTTTGGTATAAACTTGGTAGCTTTAACAAACTTAGTACTTTGAGTACTATTTTTCTTTGTTTTATTCTTAGGGGTGTATTCGTGTCCATGTTTATTTTTAGTGTGTTTAGATGTAGATAATAATTTTTCTAAATTATCCTTCCCTTTGTTAAATTTATCAATATAAATTTTCATTTTATCAAAATCCTTACTATGGTTAGGAATAACATTATCTAGAAATGTTACTTTGTCATTCAGATCAATGATCCGTGATATCATTGAAAGATTTTCAGATTTTAATGACTCATTTTCACTTTTCAGTTTTTAAAACTTCCAAATGTATTAATTTCATCTTCTAGACATTGTTTTTGTTTAGGTAACCTTTCATTAGATATTTTTAATCTATCTATTTCTACCAAAACTGTCATTGTAATCTTTCCTAAGTGTTTTATATCCCCAATTCTTATCATTTAAAACATAAGTAGTTTCTTTATTAAAATTCTATACCTGGTAATCCATCATCATGAAGGACACATTTGTTGGAGAATGGTGTTTTTATGACAACAACCTTATTTCAATTATCATTGATTATAAAATATATACTAACACTTTTTGTATAGAATATATATATATATATATATATGAGCAGGAATTATATACAGGAAATATTACTGAAGAATGTACAGTTATAAAGATGATAGAGATTCAAAGATCAAAGAAACTTCAAGACTAATGAGTAATCAAGATTTCAAGATCAATATAGTTATAGAGTCTAGATTTTGTAAGATTCTAAATAGCACTCTAGGTTGAAAATTCAAATTCAAATTTTCAAAATCTGATTTTTAAATTCTAATTTTCAGTTCTATCGTCTAGCCTCTGTATTTTGTTTTTTCTATTTATCCTCGATCCTCTCTATTTTGTTTTTCTATCTGTTTCTATTTTTCTTCTTCTTTGTTTTTCAAACTTAAATATTTTATATACTTTATATTTATACTTTATATAGTTTAAAACCATATAATTTTAGAAATATATTTATATAGTTCAAAAGTATGTTTTTATATGATTTTCTATCATATAATATTAATTTACAACACTAGAATTTTACTCAAGAATTTCCAGAATTAGTTTTATATCAAAACACACGAAAAATAATTTGAAAATCAAAAATACACATGAGTATGTCGACATAGCAAAAAGTGTATGTCGACATATAACTGCTAGTTTTTCCAATTTTGAAGGGAAGTGTCTTTACACTATTTGAAATGCTTCAAAACCGATGCAACCCTTCATACTCTATAAAAAAGGTTAAAACCGAATTTTTTAACTCATCTTCTTCCGTAACTTCATTCTCTTTCACTCCACCATTATTCTCACTCATTTTTATGATTCTTTCACTTATACTCTGCCGAATTCAATTCTATTTTGATCAAACTTCTTCTCTCTACTCTCTGAAGCAAGTGCTATTGGAGAGTTATAGGGCTGTTTTGTAATTGTTTGGGTTGAATAAACCTTGTTTGTGAGTCAAAGAGGAATCGGTTTATCCTTGTAGCCGTGAAATCAAGGAATAAGAGTCAGTGTCTCCTTGTTGAGCCGTGAAATCAAGCAATAGGAGTCGGTGTCTCCTTGTTGAGCCGTGAAATCAAGGAGGGTGTATTTGACTATTGGAAATAGTAATAAAACTCTGCACAATCCAGTGTTGTGCAGGACAGGATGTAGGAGTGATCCGAACCAATATAAAATCTGGTGTGTTCTTTCCCTTTCTGCAATTTTATTTCTGTTTATTTTGCATTTATTTTTAAATCTGTGTCTGTGATTGTGTTTATGTTGGTATTCATTCCATAATTCTCTTTAGATTTAAGTTTTGTTTAAATTCCTACAAACACTATTCAACCCCCTCTAGTGTTTGCTTCGCCTAAACCATCCATTTTGCAGTCCCTAACAATTGGCATCAGAGCATGGTCTTTCAAAAAATTCACAATCTGATTTTTGAAAATTTGGTAAAATGGCAATGTTTGGAATCTCTGATAATACTTGTATCAATTTATGCATTGCATCAATGTTAAAAGAGTCTGCATATATTAATGTTAAAGAAGCATATGATCTACTGAAATATTGTTCAATACAGAAAAGGATGAGTTCTATGGTTTTTGAAAAATCAAAAGTTGAAAAGATGGGTAAAGTGGCTATTGGCAATTCAAATTCTAAAAAGGTGGCTATTGAAAATTCAAATCTTGAACTCGTGTGTTACGTGGCTTTTGAAAATTCAAATTCTGGAAAGCAATTGGTGGAAATGAAAAAGGACAAATGGATACTGGATAGTGGCTGTTCGAGACATATGACTGGAAATTAAGAGCTACACAATAATCTGAAGTATGAAGATGGTGGATTGGTAAACTTCAGAGATAGTCTAAAGGATACATCATTGGAATCGACAATGTTGGTAATTATGAAACTCCTACCAATTCTGATGTTTTATTAGTCAGGAATTTAAAACAAAATTTACTAAGTATAAGTCAATTTTACGATAATGGATATAAAATAAAATTTGAAAAGAATAAATGTTACATAGAGGATCGGAATTCAAAAGTTATATTCGAAGGAGATAGAAAGAAAAATATTTATGTATTAAGTATGAAAATTTCCAACGATAATTTATGTCTTATGGCCAATACAAGTGATCCCTGGATTTGGCATAAGAGATTGGGTCATATAAATTTCAAACATTTTCTAAAGTTTCTAAATTAGATTCGGTTAGAGGATTACCCAAAATGAAATTCAATGTTAATAACTTATGTGATGCTTGTCAATTCCAAAAATTAAAGAAGAGCTCATTTAAATCAAAAGATGAAATTACTACTTCAAAACTATTAGAGTTAGTACACATGGATTTATTTGGTCCATCTCAAATTCAATCAATAAATCATATCATATATGTGTATGTAATAGTTGCCGATTTTTCAAGATACACTTGGACGTTGTTTCTTAAAAATAAAAGTGATGCTTTCAATCAATTTAAAACTTTTTCTAAAAGGACTCAAAATTTATTATCACTAAAAATTAAAATAAACGTAGCGACCATGGTGGAGAACTTGAAAATGAGAATTTTGAAAAATGTTGTAATAAAAAGGGAATAACCCACAAATTTTCAATTCAAAGAACTCCTCAACAAAACAGAGTAGTTGAATGTAAAAATAGAACGATACAAGAATGTGCAAGAACTATGTTATCCGATATTAATTTACCAAGGAATTTTTGGGCTGAGGCAGTAGCAACAGCTTGTTATATTATTTATAGAATTTCAATTAGACCTTTGACTCATAAAACTCATTACAAATTGTAACAACCCGAAATTTTGGAACCAATTTAAAATTTTTATTTTAGGAATTTTAATGGGTTTTAAATACTTAAAATAATTTATTTAAAATAATAACGATAAAAAATTAATTTAAATCGAAGTTAGAACGAATATATTTATATTAATTATAAAAGGATTTACAAATAGCGCGGTAGTTTGAAAATTTGAATTTAAACTTTGACCGAGTGTACAAGATTCAAAATAAATCGTATTTTATTAAAACCAAAAATATTTAAATCTGTTTAATAATATCATTTCAACGAATCTGAAAAATCGAAATTTCATAACGAGAATCAAAAGTCATGGCCAGTTAAATATTCAGAATAGTCGCTATGGAATATATATATATATATATTTTAATATAATAAATAGTCGTTTTGCAAATGACCTCCGTTTTTGACAAAACCACTTTGGTTGAATCCGGAATGACAAATTATTGCTAGATTCCAATATTCATAATTTTTGGAATTAATATGTGAGCGTGGCAAAAGAAAATGTGTTTTGTCAATTTTAGTCAATTTGGATCGACCAGAAAAAAGCCATTTTTCAAACGGTCTCCAAATTGGACGAAATTAATTTTGTTAGGACCATATCGTCAAAACATAGCCAGATTTATTTTTTGGGTATTTTTGGAGTTCGTATGTGGCCTCGGTAAATTTAAATGTACGTTTAAATTCAATATATACTGATTTATATTTTAATTTTGATGGAAACCAATCGAAACAGTCAAATTGACTTATGAAACGTATCCCATTATGTCTGGAATGGGGGTATTAGGCTAGGGCCGACAGTCGTTGGGCTTGATTTGGAGCTTGAACATGAAATTTCACAATAAACAAATTAATAGAATTAAATATATTAAAATAAATATATTTTATAAACCCCTCTCTCTCACAAAACCGTAGCCCCCTTTCAAATTGTTGCGCCACTATACACAAAACAAAAGGCCAGAATTTTCAGATTTTTATTCCCTTCGATCTCCAGATCAAAGCGATAATTATCAATGCCTCTAAACAAATATCGAAGTGCTAGCAGAGATCAAAAACTTGAATGGTCAAGATGAAGAATTGTGTTGTATTTCTCTTGATTTCATGCCTCAAAGGCACCACATTCGATGAGACCATCGAGCTCATCGCCATGGCCAGCATGGAGAGGCGTCGCCGTGACCTTCGAAGTGGGATAATCTGATATGGTGTCGGCACTTTGAATCGCATGCGATCTGAAGCCCTTGAAAGCAGCGGGTTGGGTTCGTGTATTAGCCAAGAACGAAGACGTTGGGGGGGGAGGAGATGCAAGAGCTTTTGGATCAAATCTTGAATGGTGGGGAGAAATCTAATTAGAGAATTAAACTTGTTAATTATCATTAATTAATAAATTAATGTAATTAATCTTTAAACTCTTGTATCTTCTTCATACGCTATCAGAAATTCGCGAAATCAGATGCGTTGGAACCGCAAAATCCGGATTTATGTGATGGAAAAACTTTGGACCAGAACAGAAGCAGTTGAAATTTCTACTAGAATTAAATGCTATTTAATTTTATTAAAATCAATCGATCAAGGTGAGATCTCTAATTTAAAATAAAATTTATTATTTACTACGATGTAAAATTCATATATGTGTGAATTGATTGATTATGGTTGCAATGAACTGTTGATGGAATTGTGTATGTTAAAAATATTATTTTGTCTGATTAAAACATTATCATGTTAAAAAAAATCATATGTAAAAATATGATTTTGTTTGATTAAAATTTTATCATGTTAGGAATAAATTATTTTAAACAATAAAAAAAATTACATTTCTTATTATTTATATAAATCACCAAATTTGCCATGTGGAAATAAAATTGTTAAAGAAACAAAAAGAAAACATTTTTGTTGAAATAAACAAAAAATTGTTAAAAAAAATATCATTTTTGTTGAATTATATTTGTGTCAAAACAAAATATCATTTTTGTTGTATTATATTTGTGTCAAAACAAAATATCATTTTTGTTGAATTATATTTGTGTCAAAACAAAAATATCATTTTATGTTGAATTAGAATTGTCAACAAATTTAAAATATCATTTTTATTTGTTATAATGAAATTGGTTTTGTGTACAAACACAAGTAGTCATTTTCATTTGTCATGTTAAAATAGAAGGGTTGTCAAGTAAAAATTTCTTTTTATTTGTCACTACAAAACATTGAACAATGTTATGCAAATAACACTCCTTTATTTGTCATTTAAACATGGAAAACATGTCATGTATATAAATTATCTTTTGATTTTGTCACCAGAATTATAAACATGTACATATGACAAAATTGTCTTTTTAATTTGTCATTAGAACTAGAAAATATGTCATTTAGTTAGAATATATTTTGTAAATAAAAATGTCATTTTGTAAGAAAATGTCATGTTAAATAAAAATGTCATTTTGTTAGAAAATGTCATGTTAAATAAAAATGTCATTTTGTTAGAAAATGTCATGTTAAATAAAAATGTCATTTAGTTAGTAAATGTCATGTTAAAATAAATGTGTCATTTTATGTTTTGTTTATTAAAAATATTGTCATTTACATGTTAATAGAAAAAATACCATTTGTCATTATATGTTTTGTTTATTTAAAACATTATCATTTATTTGTTTGCGAATAGAAAAAAAATACCATTTGTCATTATATGTTTTGTTTAATTAAAACATTATCATGTATATGTTAGCGAAATAGAAAAAAATGTGCATTTGATAATATATGTTTTATTTGTTAAGACATTATTATTCATATGTTAGTGAAATAGAAAAATGTTCATTTGATTATATATGTTTTGTTTATTAAAACATTATCAGTTATATATTAGCAGAATTAGAAAAATGTTCATTTGTTAAGTATGTATTGGTTTATTAAAATCATTTCATTTACACTTTAGCGATGTTAATATAAAATGATCATTTGTCAATATGCTTTGTTAGACTAAAATGATGTCATTCACATGTTGGCCATGTTAATATAAAAGAATTAGCCACGTCTTGAATTATATGTTTGTGAAGTTGAAATGTTTAACATATCAAAAATAATGTTAACATTAGTATGGTAGTTGAAATAAAATTATAAATATTTATTTATAATTTAAACAGTGAAATTTTTTAAATAGAAAATAATTCAAACCGAATTATAATTGGTTAAATTTATTAACCAATAATGTATTTAAATAAACTGTTGTTGTCTGGAAACCCCACACGGGTATTGGGATGATATTTGACATACACTAGTCCTGATATTTAGATATATGTCAATCAATGGATTGACAGTTTGTGATGAGCGTTATTTATTTATTTTAATGCTCACACAGTTGTAAATTTCACTTTGGATGTGAATGGATTGTTTAACGATTATTTATCATTATTGTTATATACATGCGATGTATGAAATCCATATAACTGAAATTGTATGGAAATTGATTGAGTCGCATTCGATTCAGAATGTTTATATAAAGAATATTCAAAAAATATAGAATCTTTTAAAATTAAGAATATTATAAAATATAGAGTATTTTAAAATAAATTTAGTGAAGAATAAATTTATGATTTTATGTCCTTCTTTGGATGGACACAAAAATATAAAAATATGAAGCCAGGTTAAGTATAGAAATGCCATTTTTAATCCGAACGGGTTTATCGATCGGTTTTATCCATTTTATAATGAATATAAAAAAGAAGTGATTTCAAAATATAATATTTTAAAAATATTAATATTATAATATGATAAAGATATAGAATAATCAGTTTTGATTTAAAATTAAAAATGAAGTTAAAATCATTTTATAAATGATTTATAAAATACGTTTTAATTTGAGATCGACTATATATATATATATATATATTTAATGGCTTGAATAGAATGCGCCACGCAACGACCGTTCATGAATTTCGATCATTAACTTCAAATTGGCGTAACGGGAGATCCGACCATCGGATTCTCCTAAAACTAGAACCGTTGGGTTCATATCGAAAAGAGCTTTCCAATGAATATAAGAGTTTGGAAATCTAACGGTTAGATTTTGAGTTTTGCCCAAATCAATTTTAGAAAAGGTCGCTGTAAGTGTAGTTCGATGACCGTTTATGGAAATCGACTGAAATAGCCCTAAGAAAATTACTAAAAATGTGGAAAATTCATAATAAATGATTTGGAAAGATTTTGGATGAAAAAAAATCCATATTTGAAAAGATAAAGATACATTTTTATCGAAATGAACTAGTTACTAACTAAGATAATAATCTAATCAAGTTTTCCAATTAATTAATATTTAATTGGAATTAAATAGCAAATTGGATTTTGGGTTTGTCGTGAATGGTGTCTTCAATAACACTGTTCTTAAACCCTGATGAGAAAAGAATAAATCATTAAATTAAGATTTAATGAAGTTTTCCAACTAATAAATATTTAATTGGAATTAAATAAGATAAATTGGATTTTTGGGTTTGTCGTGAATGGTTGTAACAATCCGAAAAATACGAGCCAATTTAAAAAATTTAAATTGGATATTTTAAAGGAATTTAAACAATTGAAATAGAACATTTCAATAAAATAATGAATTAAAAATAGTGCGGCAGTTTGAAAATTTGAATTCAAACTTTGACTGACTATACCAGGTGCAAAATATAACGGATTTTAGTGAAACCAAAAATATTTAAATCTGTTTAGGAATATCTTTCTAAAAATCTGAAAAATCAAAGTTTCATAGCGGGAATCAAAAGTTATGGTCAAATGAATTTTCAGAACGGTCGCTATAGAGAATATATAGCCCTTGAAAATAAACATTTTGCAAACGATCTCAGAATTCGACGAAACCACTTTTGTTGGATCCGGGATGTCAAATTATTGCTAGGTTTTAAACTTCATAATTTTTTAAGCTAGTATGTGAGCGTGGCAAAGGAGAACGTGTTTGGTTAATTTCTTTTAAATTGGATCGACCAGAAAATGGTCATTTTTCAAACGATCTCTGAATTCGACGAAACTAGTTTTGTTGGGACCGTAGCATCAAAACATAGCTAGATTAATTTTTCTGGAATTTTTCGAATCAGTTTGTGGCCCTGGAAATTTGAAATGTGCGTTCAAATCGAATATTCAATGTTTTACACTTTAATTTGAAAAATAACCGACTGTAACAATCGAATAGGCCTACAAAACATATCCCATTGTATCCGGGATGGGGGTATTTAGCTAGGTGCAACAGTCGTTGGGTTTGAATTGGTGTCCGTGTGGAGAAACACCATTTTAAAATTAAATAAAACCATGGACCAATAGGATTTTTCCATTCATAATTAAAATAAATAAAAAATATCTCAAACCCCCTCCCCCTCGTAACCCAATCTCGACGGCAGAACCCCTTTCGCCGTTTCCCAGGCGATTTCCGATCGCCACAGGCCGTACCAGCCCCACCCCCAGTTGAACTTTTTGTAGTTCTCCTCCCCCTCTTTAAATCCATATAAAGAACTCCACCTATCATCGCCCCAATCGCCTGAATCACCTTCCCAAAGTTCGCGACTTTAACCCGCCGCCCTGCCCTATCCCGACCATTGAACCCGACCCCACACCCCTGCGCGGAAACCCCTTTCCACCCCCTTCGACGCTGTGTAGTCTGATCGACGCAACGATCATCGAATTGGAAGTTATTTCAAAACCTAGTTTTGAACAACTCCTGAAAGGTATCGGATTTATTATATTTGAATTGAAAATAACACTTTTAAGTGTTGCAAACTTTGAAAGATCATATCTTTATTATGTGTTAACGAAATTCGATGAAACAGGAAACATCGAGACCGTGTCGACGCTCTCTATAGTCTAGAAGTGTCCGGGGATTTTTCTGAGCTTACTAGGATTGTTAGAAAGGCGACAACCAATGTGAGATTTCTAAACTGAAATGTGAATAAAAATGTGATGTATAAATTATATAAGCGAAATATAAATTATATACGTGTTGTATACCTCATGTACATGCGTTGTATAACTTATATGAGCGAAGTATGAATTATACATGCATTGTATAAATGATATGTGTGTTGGAATGGAAATAAAATATATTTATATACGAATATATATATACTCCCCTCGTCCACAAACCATGGACGATATTTATTGACTATGAATTAGTGTGAAAATTTTGGTGAATAATGCGAATGGTTGATAGAATTGTTTGTGGTTGATATTGTTTGGTTGTGGTTGAAAAATACCCATTTGTGATTGAAACAAAATTGGAATAAATTGTGGAAAAGAAAAATCATACACGCCTGCGTGCGAATTAGATGTATGAAATCCCCATTGTGAAAAACCGCGAGGTTTTAAGGTAGAGCGAGGAGCCATACTCGGGACGGTGCCGGTTTTAACTACCCTGCCGTTATGCTGCCGAAATTTTGAATAATATTCATGTGTTAGAATTATTTTCATATGTTGAAATTATTTTCATGCGTTGAAACTAAAGTCATGTGTTGAAACTATATCTATGTGTGGAAATGCTCATGTGTTGAGAAGTTCATGTGTTGAAAATTAAATTCATGTGTTGAATGAATAAAGTGTTTAAGCAATAAAAATCACATTTTTATTATATATAAGAAGTATGTAAAATATTCGTGTTTTATATAAATTGTTTCAACAATAAAAATAACATCTTTCTTATATGTACAATCTATGTAAAATATCCACGTGTGGAAATGCTCATGTGTTGGGAAGCTCATGTGTTGAAAAAGGTTCATGTGTTGAATAAAAAGATCAAACAATAAAAATTACATTTTTATTGTGAATATGAAGTGTTAAAAACATTCTTGTGTTGAATAAATATTTTAGATGATAAAAATACCATTTTTATCATATATGTGATTTGCTAAAAATATACAAGTGTTGAAATAAACATTTGTTTGCTATGAATGTTATTTTTAACGTGTATAGGAACCAAATAAAATAGTCATGTATTGTAATATATTTTAGTTCACCAAAAATATCATTTTTAAATGAAATGAGAAGTGTTAAAAATAACCACTTGTTCAAATAAATATGCATGAGTTGAAATATTCATTAATTAGCTAATGACATGATTTTTGCTTATGTATGCAACATTGGAATGAATGGTAGCGGAAAAACCAAATTGAATCAAATATGAAATTGAATGGAAAATGATAAGTGATAAGAATTGCACATATGTACATGCATATTTATTGAACAAGTTATAGCAAAGAGGCTAGAGAAGAGGAATAAAATTGTGTGCCCGACAAATAGGTACATGTTTACTATTTTGCTTGGGTGATGATTTTATGAGTCGATTGGCTAGCCGCTTGGCTTTTTCTTTTTCTTTTTGAGATGAGACGCCTGTGTGGCTATTTGGGAATTTTCCCAGCCCTTCCCGTACAAAGGAGGTTATGGAGAAATTTTCCACCATTTAAAGGCGTTAGTGAAATATTTGAAGTGAAAACGATATTGAAATCGCCGAATGAACTATATTTATATATTTATATATATATATATAATGAAAATGAATCGAGGTCGTGCAGTTCGTGTTATGAAATCGTAATTTCAAACGATTAGTGCGGGAGATCCGACCATCGGATTTTCCCGAAACCGCAACAGTTGGGTTCGCCTTGGAAATATCTTTCCAACGGCACCAACTTTGTAAAGATCCAACGGTTGGATTGTCTGGAATATTTAATTCAAATCTGAAGAAAAACAGCGCCAGAATCGATTATATTTATATATAAATATAATTAAATTAAATCGAATAACAACATTGTAGTTCGTATTTTGAAATCGTAACTTCAAACGACTAGTGCGGGAGATCCAACCGTCGGATTTTCCCGTTTTGAAAAGATCTTTCTAATGATATAAAATTTGTGAAGATCCAACGGTTAGATTTTCAGATATGTGTAAAACAAATTTAGTGAAAAACAGCGCCAGTGCCTCATCACAACCTGAAACGTCGTTTAATTAAATATGGTCGTTTTTAAATAAATAAAAATGGCGATATATCGTTATAAAATATTATAGGCGATATAGAATAGAAATAAACCGATTTTGCTTGATATTTGATGGTTGAATGTGTTTGTCATAAAAATTGTACTAAGGAACTAAAATATGAATGTTGAATAATTTAACCACGTGAAGAATTGATTTGAAAATCTAAATATACGTGGATTATTTGAAAAGGCCGAGTTCATTCTCATTTCAAATAATCGATCGACGGTGAGAAGTCGAAGAGTTGAAGAAAGTTCAAGACTGACGATCTTCACATTGGATGGATGGGCGCTACTGATGCTCATGATTGGCGTAGCTACCTTGAAGGAGCTGAAGTGGTAGTCGTCCGGACGTATTGTTGATTGTGTGGATATGCGAGGAATATGGTGCCTTCGGTTTCATTCAAACCTAGAACGAACTTGTAAATGGACTGTGTGTCTGACATTGGATTTTGTTCTGTGCGGATTGATCTCTATTAGATATATATCTGTTTGGCGGTGGAGAATTTATTCTCTTGCTTAACGCCCTTCTCTGAGACATACGAGCTCAAAGGTTATATATCGATAGAAATCAGTCGCATGGAGTGAATTGCCTGTGTGGCACGCCTAAGTGGCATATGATCAAGGCTTCTGTTGCAAAGCAAAGTCTTGTGGTTGATGATCAAAGCATGGCCTGTGTGGCGTAGCTTTGTGTATAGCGTGGATTCGCGAGCCTCACACCTCGGTATGAGTCAAAAATGGGAGAAGGACCCAAGGAGTGCACGACGTTTCTTTCTAGCTACGGTGGTGTCAGTGACTTACCATCCCTGACATTTATATATACTTTCCGTTTGTGTGGTTGTTGGAATGCGAGGCGCCTCAATTATAGATCTGTAAGGACTGATAAACGTGTGTTCAGGAATTGCCAATCCTCAAAAGCAAGAGAGGACCGGCCTTGGAGGATCCAGGGATTGCTATGTGCGGTCCTAAGACATTTTCTTGAGTGTCTCGAATGGAGAGGAGCTTGCCCCTTGCCTCGACTCATGATGGAATCCAATTTCCAATACGAATTTGTGGAAGTGATTGTATTACTAGTATGGCGACATGATATATGGTACCCATGTCGCCTATGATTGATATTTATGATGGAATTTGCTTTTGAAATATATATGCACTAGTAATAATATCAAACACTTTTGTTTTATACGTATCAAGCATTTCTTGGCCATTATAAGGTAAAACTCTATCCTCCGGCTTGCGTTGCATTGTGTGATGAGACCTGAGTCTTATAATGGCTTCATTTTTATAAAAAGCATTGCGATAATTTAATAATTTACTTTATTTCATGCACTAGCAATCATTGGCGTAAACTCGTTCCGCGAAAGTGGCATGGTCCTTTGATTTGCCTTATTGTTGTTGTATAACTAGTTAAGTAGATTTCTCATACCAGCCCCATGACTGACCCATAGTTTGTTTCACCTTGCAAACTCGGGTGCCCTTATTTTCACACGGGCAGCCTAGTATCAGGTAGATGGCGCATTTTGGCTTGGCACCGCAGCAGAGGTGCACTTTTTGGCTCATGGCGAGAGCTTGAGTACACAGTGATGATTATGATTTTTCCGCCCTTATTGTATATGTATTATGTGATTCCGCCACAGGCGATGTAGACTGATGTTCCATTTATGTACTCTCTATATATGTGATTCTGCCACAGGCGATGTAGACTGATTATGTATTATTATGCACTAAGTTGTATCCTGCACTGTGCTTTCTGATGTGGTGATATATATATATGATTCCGCTGTAACATTTGTGTAAATTATTCTTTTATTTGTTTATGTTATTATCTGTACTCTGCTAATGATGATTAATGTGTTATATTCCTGTAATGACCCGCATTGGCAGAGGTATTATAATTAATTAATTTAATTATATATATGGTGATTTAGGGAATTAAATCGTCGTTTAATAAAAATATAGTGAATATTTAATTAAAATAATAAATTAAATAATATATTTAATTCTGAAATAATCAGAATTGGCTGAAATGACGATATGTGATATTTAATTCAGCTTGGAATTGAATTTGAATAACGAATATATTTAAATAATGGCAGTTTGAACGTATAATTATGTTATAATTAAAAATCGAGCTTGAAATGGCGCTGCAGTTCGTAAATTGGCGATTCAAACTTCAAATGAATGTACAGGATTCGTTTTAAGCCGGATTTCTGTGAAACAAGAAACGTGTGGAGCTGGTGGAGTATATCTTTCTAGTGGAAGACAAAAATCGGGATTTCATCGTGTAGATTTTGAGATATGTCCAAATCAAATTTCAGAAAAGTCGCTGTAGAATTCCTTTATAATTTGCGACGCTTTATTTACGTTATAAAAAGGATTTTCGATATAAACTGAATATCGATAAATCTGAAATCTGAAATATCAAGATGAAAATTCTGATATGATATTCTGGAGCTGTACGATATCATATGTGAAGATATACGATAATATGAATTTATTGGTATTTAATTTAATTATATTTAAATATATTTAAATGGGTCATGTAGAGCTTTAAAAATAGCCACTTTTGCAAACGAAGTCAGAATTCGACGAAACTAATTTTGTTGGATCCGAAATGTCAAATAGTTGTTAGATTTCCAGTTTTGTGATTTTTAGAGTCACTGTGTGGCCGTACGGATTTTTAGAGTGAGAAACAGTCAGTATTTTGACAGTTAAAAATACGCTGTGTGAGCATATGGAGTCGGAATTCGACGAAACCAGTTTCGTTGGGACCATAATGTCGAGCTCTAGCTACATGTCCAGTTTCATGATTTTTGAATATAGTGTGTGATTTCAGAAATTTTAAAGGGACGATATAAAACTGTAGTTGATTATAAATTAATTTAATAATTAAAATAAAATATCTAAAATCCCAACCCTTATAAATAAACCCCCCCTCTTAACCTTAAAACCTAATTCTAAAAGTCAACAGACAATAAACTGAGCCGCCACAAATTTACACAGCAAAAACCATTTTTCAGTCTTCCAAATACAAAACAAAATCCAAAAGAAAGCAAACAAAAATCTACAAACCCTAATATACAAATGTTCGAGTTGCTGGTGAGCTGCTCTTCGATGCAGTGGGGTTAGTTTTAAGCTCGACATCATCTTTGTCGAAGCGGTTTTTGTACAGCGTTGGTTTCCTAGATCTAGGGTTCCATGTATCCGGAGATATGAGCATCGAATGCAAGAACTGAGAGCAGGATGGTGTTTGCGAGGTTGTTTGGAGTGTGTACGCAAGGGATGGTGGATTTCGGTGATACTTGGTGTCGCGCGGTTCCAGTTCAGCTACAGGTAGCTCGATGTCGCTTCCTACAGGGGTGGTTCGAGCGGGATTTTGGGGTGAGGTATTGGTGGAGAATTTAACGAGGAGTATGACAGTGATTTCCGATTTGAGATTTGTGGTGAAACGAGTAGGAACGTGGAGGATTAACGAGCTGAAATGGCATAGTCGAAGGAAGGAGGTCACGGGCAATGAAAACGGGGAAGAAATAGAAGCGGGTTTGGGCTGTGAGGGGAGTTGGGCCATGAGATGCAAGGTTAAAGCCCAATGTTTATTTTAAATCCATGTTTATATAATTAAATAGTATACGAACTTCGTAAATTCATATCTTGGTCGTACGATATCAGATTGACGAACCGTAAGTTGTGTTGGGACCGTATGGACGAGAACTTCACAATGGAGCCGACGGGGAGTGAATCCGAGCTAGTTACAATTTATGGCGAAATAAATTGTCCGTCTAAATCAAAGACAGTTAATCGTTTTTAACGATAACAGTCCAATGTGAGTAAATCTCACTAACTCTGAACAGTTTATATTTTCATGTTATATTTTTAGAACTGTTAAATATGGACTGATTGATTGTGTGTTGACTGTTTGATTGAACTGCTAGTCAGTTAGTTAAATTTCTATATTGATTCTGTTTAACAAGATATATCATATGGAACTGAAAGTGATGTTATCTATACTGTCTAACATCTGTGATGCAGGGAAACAGGTTGGAGGAATCCGACTGGATTCCTCAACAGTTATTTTATTGTTTTTTTTATATATTTTGATATATGATGTGAATTATAACCTGTTGTTGATTGTGTGTGTATGGACGATATTGAACATCGTGATTTGATATGATTGAATACCATGACATACCGGAATGTAGATAAAGGAGATTTTTCAAAGTGATATTGAAAAATAGAATATTTATAAAGTGGAATATTTTTAAATAAGGAATATTTATAAATTGGGATATTTATAAATAGGAGATATTTTAAAAAAAAGGAAAATAAATTCAAAACATTTTCTTTTTGAATGGAAAGGCCTGTGTGGCGAGTTTGGGGATTTTCCCGATGCTCCCGATACAAAGGAGGTTATGGCGAATTTTCCCGGGAATTTAAGGAGTTAGAATATTTCAAGAATAAATTTGAAAAGGGAATATTTGTAAACCATTTACAAATAGAATTGAAAAGGAAACATTATAAAAAGGAAATCATTTTTAAAGTGTAGAACCGTTATTTAAAAGTAAATCTTTTCAAATGAATAAAATGTTGTTAAAAAGGAGAAATCGAATACGGTATTCGGAAGTTAGTTAATCGAATGTGTTATTCGAAAGGGGTTAGTCAAGTCGAGTTAGTCAAATAGAGTTAAACAGTTAGAGTTAAACAGTTAGAGTTAAATAGTTAGAGTTAAAACAAACATAGTTATTCAGGATGAGTTGCCATTTAGCACGACTGCTAGCGTAATTCGCAGGGCTGTAAATAGCCTACGGCGTTCGAATGTTTCCTGAGGGAATCAGGCGTAACCATTGTGATCGCTGCGATCTAGAGTTGAGCGAATGGAGTTAAAGAATATAGAGTTAAGCAAAATTAGAATCTGACTAGAGATTAATAAGTTGAATGGTTTCCTGGGTATCGATCTGATGTTGGTTTCGGCCTTCGGGGTTTATACTTAGGAAGTTGTTCTCTTGTTAGTTTATAGTTAGAGTCTGATAGTTGTGGAAGGATAGTGATATGTAAATAAACAATGGAAATGTTTTCCAACGTTGATAACAAATATTTTATAAATATAGAAAATAAGGAAATATGTATAGATATACATGATGATTGATCGATTGACATTCCATTTGGAATTTAGATCGTTGTTTGTACACGGACATGTTTTCATTTGATAGTTAAATCACAGACTATCGAAGTTTTGACCATTTTAACGTTGTTAATATGGAGAGACCGGTTGGATTATTATCCATAGAACCACTCTGTATTGGCATAAGCGTTGCGAATCATATATGCCAAAGATAATTGAAGACGGAGTAAAATGCAAGGGCTATCCTGTTTACAGAATAGTGCCTTCGGTTTGTCCAGTCCCAGGACAACTTGTATGGACGAAGGTCTGACAGAGTATATCCAATGGATCGCATAAGTTGATCTGTTCAAACGTATTCACGTTTGGTGGCGGAGGAATTCGTTTCTCTTAGATGTATACCCGTGTTATTTTTGGATAAGTCAATTTGTGATTTGGCGGGTATGACGATGTGACATTTCTAAGTAAATGAAGATGGATGTCTGACATAGTATTTCCAGACGGTCACGTACATTGATTTCTTCAACTGTACCAAGAGTGGAAGCGGAGAAGGAAACTTCTTTAGCTAACACGTAATGTACTGCTGTAGACGTCAATTAGTGATTTTCGATGGATCTGACAATGTGGCATTCGAAGTGAATCTGTTGTGATGATAAAGCGTAGCTTCTAGCCTCACATCCGGTAAATGACAGAAATCGGGCAGGAAGCATGGCTAAGTCGGTCGCACCGAAGTAGGGTGTATAATCACCTATCTAGAGAATATTCATTTGTTTCTTAAATCTATCAATGTTGTCCCATATATATATGGGAACGGTTGCTGATCCCAACCGTTGGTGATGTACATTCGATACACTCAAGCGAAATGAGTGGTCGGCCATGTGTGGCTGAGTTGCAAGATGTTCTTGTTGAACTCCAGTGTATCGTTCCTAGAGTACACTGCTCGGAAGGTGGTTCCATACCTTGTCATAGTTGGAAATCCATTACCCAATACGTGCTTGCGTTTTTGATTTTATACTATATATGTAGTAACGTGAGATGCAAGCGTTTCTACTAGACTGATATTTACTTGTACTTAGACATTATTATAATATAAGAATGATATTGCTTTGTAAAGTTAATTGGATTCTCATAAGGGAAAAACCCGTTCCGTTATGCGGCGTGGTCTTGTGAGATATCCTTTATTA
This sequence comes from Allium sativum, assembly GCA_030737875.1. Lineage (NCBI taxonomy): Eukaryota > Viridiplantae > Streptophyta > Magnoliopsida > Asparagales > Amaryllidaceae > Allium > Allium sativum. Next base: position 617,506,944 of record CM060926.1, read on the forward strand.
AATCAAGTATTAAATTGTTTTACTCATACCAGTCCCATGACTGACCCGGAGTTTATTTTGTTGTTTTCCCTAAACTCTTGGGTGCCTAAATTTGTACGGGCAGTCAAGTAGTCGGTATTTTACAGATACACTTGGAGAGCTTGGAGCAGGAGGCTTCAGGATTCTATAGCTATTATTATTTCCGCTGTTGTTGTAAGTGTTGTACTCTGATAAGTGTTATTGTATACATATACTGATGTTATTTCAAAGATACGTTATGTTATCTATTATATGTTATTCGTTCCGCTGTGAGGTTCGTGTCACTCTGATGTTGTGTTCTTCTTCTTCTTCTATTCTAAGTTTCTATCTTATCTACTCTCACCTTCTAATTTCTTTCATTAATTACCGGGATTTTTCGATGTTTTGGTTATCGACGTCGAGCTTACGTCGATAACCAAAGTCGCCGAAAATCCGGGTCGTTACAATTCCAATGATTATCCTTAACACTATCATACGGGGTTTTGGGATCATCACAGGTGGTATCGGAGCTTTGGTTAACCTTAGTTCTGGAATTTAACACATTAAACACCTCGTCAGAATGGAATCAGTAGTATTCTAAGGCGAGTAGCTCATTAGAGATAGGACTAGTAATGTCCTAGAATGAGCTAAGCAGTATAGCAAAAATAATTTGATCAGTACATCATAGTCTTTCCTTAAGTTCTTCTGCTTTACCATACAATAAAATTATTGTTCTATAGGCTGACTCTTTTCTTGCTTATACAGAACTTGAACAATGGCTACCCGAGCAGCAGCAGGTAGAGGAGGCCGAGCTGGCCGTGGGAGAGGACGAGGAGAAGTCCCAACTGCAGATGGACCACTAATACAACCCCCAGCCGCTCAGCCATTCGAGCTCGACCGAGTGGCTAAAAGATACAAGAATCTAGGAGGCAAAACCTTCTCTAGAACGGGCACTTTGATTGAGGCCTTGGCATGGCTGAAAACATGCGAAAAAATATTAGGAGGCCTGAGGCTGGGCGATCAAGACAAAGCATTCATGTGTGCCTGGCTTCTGCAAGAGGAAGCCGAATTATGGTGGGAAGCTCTCACCGCAGGGAACAAAAATGCTGGTAGGACATGGGATGAATTCAAGGATTTGTTCAAAGAAAAGTACGCCCAGAGCAAGCCCTTGAGCGCATGCACGACGAATTTGCAAACCTCCAGCACGGAGACCTCTCGGTGCAAGACTACCTCAACAAGTTTACATAGTTATCCCGCTATGCTCCCAAGCTCATCACCACTGCTAAGTCCAAGAACAAGAGGTTCATCCTCGGGCTAAAGCGTAAGTACCAAGATAGGGCAATGGCCCACATCAAGCTGGCATTTAATGAATTAGTGGAGATGGCATGCAATTATGAGGATCTGGATCAAAGGAACCTGGATCTGGACCGTGCTAAGAGCCAAACCGGGAATAAACGCAAGCCCGCAACGAACCAGCCAGAATCAAGCAACGCGGCATCCACTAATCATTAGACTAGCAGACCGCCAAAGAGAAGCTGCTACAATTGTGGCAAGGTGGGGCACTACTCTAATGTGTGCACAGCCCCAAAACGGCAGAAGATCGACTCTCAAGGCTCAAGTCAGAACTCTCAGAACCCTCGTTCATGCTTTAACTGCCGCAGGACAGGACATCTTGTTAGAGACTGTCCCTTGCTTAAGAAGGCCGAGGTTGCTCATGTATATGACGAGGCGAACCCGCCGGCTGCTTCCGATGGAGCAGGTAAACCCGATGTTTTGGGAGGTACCCTTACAATTAAAAATATTCCTATTTCTTTATTATTTGACACGGGTGCATCACGTAGTTTTATTGCAAGTAACATGGTTCACAAATTAAAGTTAAAAAAAGAAAGATTAAATAATCGGTTAAAGTTCATAATCCAATAGGGGGTTCTAGTATTCTCAGTTCATATTGTAAAGTGCCAATCTCGTATTCGTTCTACAAGTTTCTTTTTGATCTAGTCGTTATGGATTTTCCTGAGTTCGATATCATTCTCGGGCTTGATTGGTTAACGAAATACGAAGCCAAAGTAAAGTGTGCGGAAAGAATAGTAAAAATTAGAATGAAGCTTGGATATATTATTGTACCATACCATGCTTCAAATCCAGATAGAAAGGAATTTTGTTCTGCGCTAGAAGTTATCCCCACTTCCTTAGAAAAGATTCCTGTTGTTAGAAACTATGCGGATGTGTTTGAAGAAGTCGAAAACTTACCTCCGCAAAAAGAAATTGAATTCATAATCGATCTAATTCCGAGTGCCAGACCAGTAGTACATCCAATTCGAAGAATGACTCCAAAGGAAAAAGAAGAATTAGGCGATCAAACTCGTCAACTGCTATGGAAGGGTCTGATTGGACCTAGCTTTTCCAGTTGGGGTGTAGCTATAGTGTTTGTCCCTAAGTCAGACAGTACTCTCCGATTGTGTGTTGATTACCAAAACCTCAACAAACAGACACTCAAAAACAAATACCCGTTACCCCGCATCGATGATCTGTTAGACCAATTAAATGGGGCGAGAGTATTTTCCAGAATGGACCTAGCTACAGGTTTCCATCAACTGAGAATTGCCGAAGAGTGTGTTCCTTTGACATCTTTCAGAGGTCCCGACATATTTTATGAATGGTTAGTAATGCCGTTCGGCTTATGCAACGCTCCAGCATACTTCATCGATCTAATGAATAGAGTGTTCAGGGAAGTTCTGAATAAATTTGTCCTCGTATTCATAGATGATATTTTAATCTACTCCAAATCAAAACCTGAGCATGAAAAACATTTAGAACAAGTATTGAGGATTCTGAGAAAGAACGTCTTCAAAGCTAAATTTTCTAAATGCATCTTTTGGCAAGATGAAGTGAAGCTCCTTGGCCATGTCGTGTCAAAGGAAGGAATTTCTATAGATCCGAGCAAAATTACAGCAATTCAAGACTGGAAACAGCCCACTACACCCACTGAGGTCCGAAGTTTCATAGGGTTGGCTAGTTATTATCTAAAATTCGTTAAGGATTTCTCGAAGATATCCGGCCCGTTAACAAAGCTTACAAAGAAGCACGAGAAATTTAAGTCGACTTCCGACTGTGAGGAAGCTTTCCAGAAATTGAAATCGAAATTGACAATCGCTCCAGTATTAACCATTATCAATGGCAATCAAGATTTGATGGTTTGGACAGATGCTTCGATTAGAGGTCTTGGTGCAGTATTAATGCAAAGAGGCCAAGTAGTCGCTTATGCAAGCCTTCAGCTGAAACCGCATGAGAAGAATTATGTAAATCATGATCTTGAGTTGCTAGCCATTGTCTTTGCTTTAAAAAATCTGGAGACATTACTTGTTGGGTGAGAAATTCGAATTATATACAGACCATCAATCATTGAAATATCTGCACACCCAGAAAGATTTGAACATGAGACAACATCGTTGGCTAGAATTTCTTGTAGCGTATGATCTAGATATCCTATATACGCCAGGAAAAGCTAATGTAGTGGCGGATGTGCTTAGCAGAAAAACCGCAATCATTGCTAGTCTTATAATCAAGCCTTCATTGATTGATAAATTATCTGCTCTTCAGAAGGATGATCACTTCATTCAGAGAGTCAGAGAGAAAATACAGAAAGGCGAGCCCTCGAGTTTTCAGGTGGATAATGAAGAAGTTCTGAGATTAAAAGGGAGAATCTGCATTCCCAACATCCCAGAGCTCATAAGGGAGGTGCTAGGTGAATGTCATAAATCCCAGATTTGCATTCATCCGGGGGTAAGTAAGATGTATAATGATCTCAAACGCACCTTCTGGTGGAGGTCCATGAAGAGGAACATTTCTTTGTATGTTAGCAGTTGCCCTACTTGCCAACTAGTGAAGAGCGACCAACAAAAGCTAGCCGGATTGATGCAACCGTTGGAAGTCCCAGGTTGGAAATGGGAACAGATTTCCACGGATTTCATAGATGGTTTGCCCCGAACAAAGAAAGGTAATGATAGTATTTGGGTGATCGTAGTTCGCTTCACGAAGACCGCCCATTTCATACCTGTCAGATCTAATAGAACTGCCCAAAGTCTAGCACAGATATATTTCAAAGAAATTTTTAAGCTGCATGGAGTTCCCATTAGCATAGTCAGTGATAGAGACCCAATTTTTGCTAGCAAGTTCTAGGAGGCATTCCAGACAGAACTGGGAACAAAACTAAACATGAGCACCGCTTATCACCCTCAGACGGATGGCCAAACTGGGCGAGTGAACAGAATTTTAGAAGATTTACTACGGGCTTGTATTATTGATTTTGGTGGGTCATGGGAAGATCACTTGCATTTGGCAGAATTCTCATATAATGATAGCTATCAAGCAAGTTCAGAAATGTCGCCATTTGAAGCGTTATACGGTAGACCGTGCAGATCTCCCACATGTTGGGTAGAACCTGGCAACAGACTTGTGTTGGGACCCGATATGATTCGAGAAGCATCTGATAAAGTCGATTTCATCAAGAAACGATTACTAACCGCCCAAAGCCGACAGAAAAGTTATGCGGATTCTAGAAGAAGAGATTTGGCATTTGCTGTTGGTGATTATGCCTATTTGAGAGTTTCTTCGATGAGAGGAGTAATCCGATTCGGTAAAACTAGGAAGTTGTCATCCAGATTTATTAGTCCCTTTCCTATACTTGAACGAATTGGAACTCTTGCTTATAGGGTTCAACTACCTGATTGATTACCTGGAGTGCATAATGTGTTTCACGTATCTCAACTTAGAAGACATGTGCATGACCCGGATCTTGTTGTAGAAGAAGCAGCACAACAGGACTTGGAAATTACTCTAAAATTAACAGTCAGAAGAGAGCCGTTAAAAATTGTTGGCAAAGAAACTAAAGAGCTAAGGAGCAAGAAGGTTCATTTAGTTAAAGTGCAATGGAGCAGTGATCCTAGAGACTGAACTTGGGAGATTGAGGAAATCATTAAGCAAGCTTACCCCAAATGCAGAGTGGACCTCTATGACTAACTCCGGTGCAAGGTACCTTCACAATACTTTGCATTTACATTTTTGTTTCCTACTGTACTGTTGTTTCCTTTTCGGGGACGAAAAGTTTTAAGTGGGGGAGATTGTAACAACCCGGAAAATACGAGCCAATTTAAATTTTTTAAATTAGATATTTTAAAGGAATTTAAACAATTGAAATAGAATATTTCAATAAAATAATGAATTAGAAATAGTGCGACAGTTTGAAAATTTGAATTCAAACTTTGACTGACTGTACCAGGTGCAAAATATAACAGATTTTAGTGAAACCAAAAATATTTAAATCTGTTTAGGAATATCTTTCTAACGAATCTGAAAAATCGAAGTTTCATAGCGGGAATAAAAAATTATGGCCAAATGAATTTTCAGAAAGGTCGCTACAGAGAATATATTACCCTTGAAAATAGACATTTTGCAAACGATCTCAGAATTCGACGAAACCACTTTTGTTGGATCCAGGATGTCAAATTATTGCTAGGTTTTAAACTTCATAATTTTTTAAGCTAGTATGTGAGCGTGGCAAAGGAAAACGTGTTTGTTAATTTCTGTTAAATTGGATCGACCAGAAAATGGCCATTTTTCAAACGATCTCAGAATTCGATGAAACTAGTTTTGTTGGGACCGTAGCATCAAAACATAGCTAGATTAATTTTTCTGGAATTTTTCGAATCAGTTTGTGGCCCTGGCAAATTGAAATGTGCGTTCAAATTGAATATTGAATGTTTTACACTTTAATTTGAAAAATAACTGACTGTAACAATCGAATAGGCCTACAAAACATATCCCATTGTATCCGGGATGGGGGTATTTAGCTAGGTGCGACAGTCGTTGGGTTTGAATTGGTGTCCGTGTGGAGAAACACCATTTTAAAATTAAATAAAACCATGGACCAATAGGATTTTTCCATTCATAATTAAAATAAAAAAAATATCTCAAACCCCCCTCCCCCTCGTAACCCGATCTCGACGGCAGAACCCCTTTCGCCGCTTCCCAGGCGATTTCCGATCGCCACAGGCCGAACCAGCCCCACCCCTAGTTGAACTTTTTGTAGTTCTCCTCCCCCTCTTCAAATCCATATAAAGAACTCCACCTATCATCGCCCCAATCGACTGAATCACCTTCCCAAATTTCGCGACTTTGACCCGCCGCCCTGCCCTATCCCGACCATCGAACCCGACCCCATACACCTGCACGGAAACCCCTTTCCACCCCCTTCGACACTGTGTAGTCTGATGGACGCAACGATCATCGGATCGGAAGTTATTTCAAAACCTAGTTTTGAACAACTCGTGAAAGGTATCGACTTTATTATATTTGAATTGAAAATAACTCTTTTAAGTGTTGCAAACTTTGAAAAATCATATCTTTATTTTGTGTTAACGAAATTCGATGAAAAAGGAAACATCGAGAACGTGTCGACGCTCTCTACAGTCTAGAAATGTCCGGGGATTTTTCTAAGCTTGCTAGGATTTTTAGAAAGGCAACAACCAATGTGAGATTTCTAAACTGAAATGTGAATAAAAACGTGATGTGTAAATTATATAAGCGAAGTATAAATTATATACGTGTTGTATACCTCATGTACATGCGCTGTATAACATATATGAGCGAAGTATGAATTATACATGCATTGTATAAATGATATGTGTGTTGGAATGGAAATAAAATATATTTATATACGAATATATATACTACCCTCGTCCACAAACCATTGATGATATTTGTTGACTGTGAATTGGTGTGAAAAATTTGGTGAATAATGTGAATGGTTGATAGAATTGTTTGTGGTTGATATTGTTTGGTTGTGGTTGAAAAATACCCATTTGTGATTGAAACAAAATTCGAATAAATTGTGGAAAAGAAAAATCATACACGCTTGCGTGCGAATTAGATGTATGAAATCCCCATTGTCAAAAACCGCGAGGTTTTAAGGTAGAGCGAGGAGCCGTACTCGGGACAGTGCCGGTTTTAACTACCCTGCCGTTATGCTGCCGAAATTTTGAATAATATTCATGTGTTAGAATTATTTTCATATGTTGAAATTATTTTCATGCGTTGAAACTAAAGACATGTGTTAAAACTATATCCATGTGCGGAAATGCTCATGTGTTGAGAAGATCATGTGTTGAAAATTAAATTCATGTGTTGAATGAATAAAGTTTTTAAACAATCAAAATCACATTTTTATTATATATAAGAATTATGTAAAATATTCGTGTTTTAAATAAATTGTTTCAACAATAAAAATAACATCTTTCTTATATGTACAATCCATATAAAATATCCACATGTGGAAATGCTCATGTGTTGAGAAGCTCATGTGTTGAAAAATGTTCATGTGTTGAATAAAAAGATCGAACAATAAAAATTACATTTTTATTGAGAATATGAAGTGTTAAAAACATTCATGTGTTGAATAAATATTTTAGATGATAAAAATACCATTTTTATCATATATGTGATTTGCTAAAATAATACAAGTGTTGAAATAAATATTTGTTTGCTATGAATATTATTTTTAACATGTATAGGAACCAAATAAAATAGTCATGTAACACCCCACGTCCATTAATGTCACTCACAAAGGGAATGCATTAACTTCCATGGAGGTTTTAAGTGAATATAGAACAGAAAATTTACAACAAGACAGATAATAAGTAGTACTTGGAAATCTAAAACTTCATTTTATTGCAGCGGAATTTAAACATGTTTATTACATCATAAAACCATAAATCAGAGTCAAGTACATTATCCATCTTGATAAAACAAAATACATAATCCCATTACATCAATAGCCATTAAAGAAGATAACAAGCTGGACTTTACTTCAACGGTCCAAGCTTTCCAAAAGAGAGATAAAGCAATCCAATCAAACTCCACTAGAGCTGGGCCCAACCTGAGGACCTGAAGGGGGGGGGGGGAAGGATAGAAATAGAGGGGGTTAGACATAAAGTCTGGCGAGTATGATAATTCTAAGAATACTATTATCAAAGTAACTAGACTAAGGCATAAGCTGGAAAACAAGGAAATGTCTATGAACTATTGGGTATGGAAGAGCAGATAAAGATAACGTTAAAGATAATGTTAAAGGCACACCTAATTACTAACGAATAATTACTACACTGCACCGCACCAGTCACCCTCAAAGTTGATCCCGCTTGCTTCACACAGAAACTATATAAAATAGCCTTGCGTACCCCTAGCTGACTACATAGGTGCCGTCTGCCCTTATCTCCACTAGGTGTACCCCACTACCCACTTTCGATTGGCTCCCTACTCGTAGATACCCGTGCTGGCCCCACAGTGGGGTGTATCACTCCCCTAAAGTGGCAACCCGATACAACTTGAGAATGCACGGCTTATACCTACACGATGCAACAACGTCTTACCTACCAGCCCGGGTCCACACACGCATATGAAACCCGTTGGACTTGCGTTGCCACCGCTACCCCGTTTTGGTCTCTTATAGTCAAGCCCAGTATGCGTGTCCCATCCTCGACTTGGGTCGAGCCCACAAAGATACGTTTGGGATACTGGTTGAAATGGGCCCCCACAAGTTACCCACCTAAGCTTGTCACCACTAGTATATCCCACTTAACCCTCATAGTCATGTTCATTTACATGTGTGTTTGGTTAAGTCTTACTAATCGTATTTCACATGCCACTAAGGGCACCCACTAGATTCCTCATGCCACCCAAGGCACCTACTTAACCCCCATGTCCCACCTTACATGTTTATCTGGTTAAGTATTTCTTAATTCATTCAGGCCATAACCTCATAAAGACCTCTCACATTAGACTGGCATTTATGGCAGCTGGATTTGCCGGGCGGGTCCGGGCAGTCTTACACCATAAAAGAGTCTAACCTCGTGTCTTTACAACTGTTATGCTTTAATTTGGGCCTAGAACCTCTCACATTGGGCTGACATTTGTGACCACTGGATTTGCCTGGCGGGTCCGGGCAGGTTTACGTCACAAACGAGTCCAACCTCGTGTCCTAAGCATTGATTATCACTTATAATCTTTTACCCCAGTTTTAATAATTCCCTACTCAAATTATTAATTAACTCCAATTTTAATGATGCCCATAATTGACTAAATTATGGCCATCCACTCATGGCATGCAAAATCATATCAATTGCACCCCAACTTATTAAATCCTTAATATTACCTTTACCGCACGTTATACGTTCGCTTATTCAACGCAGAATATACGTTAGACTCGAATAGTCTAACTCATAGCACAAAGATAAATTATCACAACATATAGACAAATAAAATAATCTAATCATAATAGGGTGAAACTTGCATAAAACTACACATGTTAAGGATCTAAAGGTGTCAACTTGTTAAATGTCACAATTTACATGATATGATCATAACCCAAATTTATGTATGAACTTGCATATGGGGTTTTATGCAACATAATGATGGTGTGAACTACAATCTAATACATAGAATTCACATATGTCATAGCATAATTCTAGATGTCATAATAGATGTCATGGCATATGTTTATAATCTTTACTACTCAATCTAAACTTGCAAACATGATTTGTCATATAGATCAACATAGCCCAAACATTATGATTTGATTAACATGAACTAATTAGCATAGATAATAATATCATGACTTTATAACATGTATGATTTATAACAATTTAGCATAGAAAACTACAACCTATACAACATCATCATAGCATGATTTACAACATATAGGATATCATCATCACATGCATGATAGCATAAGGTTTACAACAACATATATGACAATTCACATCATTCATTATAATCCATTCATAACTTAATCTAATTAGTTTAATAATAATCTTGTTAAGATCATCATACTCACAATTAGAAGAGAAAGAGAGTCTTGATTTGCTTTAGAGTTGAGTAGAATTAGGGTTTGATTAGCTTTCTTCCTTCTTAGTTGGCGGCGGCTACACTGAGTTCCATGGCGGCGGTATGACGGTGGCTATTCTATTTTATCATGTGAATTAGAGTGAGAGACTACCTAGGTATTTATAGAGTTTAGGATTTATTTAGACCGTCAGATCAACTCAGAACTAAACTGAACCGTTTAATTTGCCAACTCAGCCCTAAAGACACATCAGCCAAACTCTAGCCGCCTGGACAGGTCGACACCCAGGTCGACTGCCCAGTCGACCTAGGGCGGGTGTCGACTCCTCGGTCGACCTGGGGTGCTGGGCGGGAATTTTCCCGCCTAGCCTCTTTGACTTCGAATTTTGAATTTTAAATTTCTAAAATCTGTTTTGAATTTTCTGAAATTTCCGATGGCCATAACTTCTTCATACGAAGTCCAATTCATGCAAACTCGGACTCTATTTCAACCAGAATTCCGAGACGAACACAATGGCGCAACCCGTTTCCCACAATTCTCACGTCTGAGATTATTTATTCTTTAATTTGTGAATATTAATATTAACAAAATTACGGGGTGTTACATTCTCCCCTCCTTAAAGGATTTCGACCCCGAAATCTTCAAATCAAGAAGAATGTATATCCTAGCATCCAATCGTCCATCTACTCAACCATCAAACACAGGCATCCATTGTCCTTATAGACTTCTAATGCTTTCATGTTTAAATGCTCAGTGTGTGTATATGTCCATATCTAATGCAAAATCAGGCGGTCCACTGATTCAGTTGACCTCCTTAATGCAAATCATGCTAGTGCCATGCGTCCATTATGTATGCGAAAGAACCCTATCGATACATATTATTTCTACATGCGTGCAAAACCATTCACCAAAATGCGGTATCCATATGATAGTACAACCATTTTACATCCATTTTACTAAATACAGCCATTTATATGCAATATGCAGTATGAAGTGACTGAGCCGATCTAGTGCCTAATAGTGTGTATATATGCGTCCACGAGCAACCACTAGCAAACACTTGCATCCACTTTGCATCCATCATACATAACATGTCTCAAACACATGTTTCAACCATAGGATTATCCTAACTAAAGGTCAAGGATACTAGCGAGAGGATACTCTAAAGGTAAGATAAGTACAAGATAAGCGATAAAGGAGAAATTAAAGGACATACCCTCAAAAAGAAAAGGGTACAACGAACGCGTCTTCGCTTCTGTCTCCCAAGTAGCGTTGCTCTCATCATCTCCCCATTGTACTTTGACTAGTCTGACTTCTCGATTTCTCAGCTTGTTAATCTCCGACCCAAGAATGCATGTAGGAGCTCGTCGAATCGTTGCATCACGCTCTATCTCCACCTCTCTAAGCAAGCTCGGCTCTACCACCTCCGCGGTCTCGTGTAGGCACTTCCTCAAATGTGACACATGGAATACGCCGTGTAAACCACTAAGTCTCTCAGGCATCTCTACTCTATATGCCATCTGCCCAATCCTTTCCTTAATAGGAAACGGCCCTACGAACCTCAGTGCTAACTTCCCAATGGACCCAAAGCGAACAACGTTCCGTAATGGAGACACTTTGAAAAAGACCATGTCCCCAACTTCAAACTCAAGATCTGTCCTCCTCTTATCCGCATAAGATTTTTGCCTATCTTGCGCTGCTTTCATCCTCCTTCGAATCAAGTCAATCTTCTCCGAAGTCTCTCTAATCATATCGGGCCCAAGTAAGATCTTATCCGTAGATTCCCACCAACATGTAGGTGAACGACAAGGTCGTCCATAAAGAGCTTCGAAAGGTGTCATGCCAATGCTGGACTGAAAGCTATTATTATATGTGAACTCCACCAATGGAAGGTGCTCTTCCCATGTACCCCCAAAGTCTAGGATACATAGCCTCAAAAGATCCTCTAGAATGCGATTTACCCTCTCGGTCTAACCGTCCGTCTGAGGATGATATGCGGGGCTCAAACATAACAGAGTCCCTACCGCTTCTTGTAAGCTTCTCCAAAATTCGCTAGTGAAAATTGGATCGCGGTCGCTCACTATGCTAGAAGGAAAACCGTGCAAACGAACTATCTCTCGGACGTACACAGAAGCTAACCATGGAGCAGTCCTCTTACTCTTCACAGGAATGAAATAGGCGCTCTTAGTAAGTCTATCTACTATAACCCAAATTCCCGTATTACCCTTCCTTGATCTTGGTAATCCATCCACAAAGTCCATCGAGACACTTTCCCATTTCCATTGTGGAACCTCCAATGGGTGAAGCAACCCACCGGGTTTCTTTTGCTCCGCTTTTACTTGTTGGCACACCAAGCATCTAGCGACATACTCAGTCACATCTTTCTTCATACCGGCCCAAAAGAAAACTCGCTTCATGTCTTTGTACATCTTGTCCCCGCCGGGATGAATGGTCATCTTCAAATGATGTGCTACATCAAGAATAGCCTTCCTCAAACCTTCGTCTCGAGGTACGCAAAGTCTATTATCCCTACGTAACCAACCCTTATCATCTAGGGTATACCTACGGAGATGGCTTGATGACTCCCCTCTTTTGAGCTTTTCTACTAACTCAACCAAATGTGGGACGTCTCGCTGTGCCTCGCCAATCCGTCCCAAAAGCGTAGGTCTGACCTCCAAGGATGCTAGCAAACCGGGTACGAAGTCAATGGAAGGTCTAAAGTCAAACATAGAGATGAATTCTAATTTTCGCTGCTCAACAAACAACGGACTCAAGGACAACCTTTTTCTACTTAAGGCATCTGCCACCACATTACCCTTGCCAGGGGTATATGCTATTTCGAAATCGTAGGACGCTAAGAACTCATGAGCATTTATTTGTCTTTCGATTCGGGACCTCAACAGAAAACTGTTGAGTAACGGCAGCAAGTGATCCGTCAGGCTTTCGCCCATTGCGGAAAATTCCCCACACCTTTGCTGCCTTAAGTTCAAGTCCTTCTGAGAGAACAAGTATTTTAACGATTTGTGATCAGTGAATAATTCGAATTTCTCCCCAAGAAGATAATGGCGCCAAGACTTAAGCGCGAAAACAATAGCGGCCAACTCTAGGTCATGTGTAGGGTAATTTTTCTCATGCGCCCTCAACTGCCTTCCACCATAGGCTATTACCCTGCCCTCCTGCATTAAGACTGCGCCTAGTCATGTCCCACAAGCATCGATATAAACAGTAAACGGCTTACTCCCGTCTGGCAGCACTAAGACTAGAGCTGAGGTCAAAGCTCTCTTTAAACGTTGGAACGCATCATCACAATCTACGTCCCACTTGAAGACTAGATTCTTCTTCGTCAAGCGTGTTAATGGAGCTGATATCTTTGCGAAATCTTTGATAAACTTCCTATAGTAGCCAGCCAACCCCAAGAAACTTCTCACTTCGGTAGCATTTTTAGGGACCTTCCAATCTTGGATGGCCACCACCTTCGCGGGATCCACAGCTATCCCTTCTTTGGAAACCACATGCCCTAAGAATCGTACTTCCTTCCTCCAGAAGTGACACTTAGAAAATTTAGCTTTAAGATTATGCGCTCGTAGGGTCTCCAACACTTCCTTAAGATGTAGGGCATGCTCTTCTTCATCCTTAGAAAAGATCAGGATGTCGTCTACAAAGACTACCACGAATTTGTTAAGGTACTCCCTAAACACCCTACTCATCAGATCAACAAAGTATGCGGGGGCGTTTGTCAAACCGAAGGGCATCACTAGCCATTCATAGAAACCGTCTGGAGTCCTAAAGGCAGTCTTGTCAATGTTATCCTCAGCCACTCTCAACTGATGGAAACCAGTGGCTAAGTCCAACTGCGAAAACACTGAGGCACCAACTAACTGATCGAAGAGATCGTCAATCCTTGGCAGTGGGTGTCTGTTTTTCTTAGTAAGTTTATTAAGTTCTCTATAGTCCACACAAAGTCTAAGGGACCCATCCGCCTTCGTGGCAAAATCTACTGGAGCACCCCACTCCGATATACTTCGTCTTATGAATCCCTTCTCAAGCAACTCCTTCACTTGCTTATCGAGTTCCCCCCTTTCACGAGGAGCCATGTGGCGTACTGGCAAAGATACTGGTTTTGCATTATCGACAAGATATATTCGAAAATCTATCTCCCGCTTCGGAGGCAAGCCCTTCACCTCCTCAAACACATCCGAGTATTCTCGGACCACTCTAACAGATCGTAGATTTTCCACCGACGCGTCAAGCTATTCTAAATAACTTAGCATAACAGAATTTATGGGATTACAAAAGATTTCGAGAGTGTTGCCAAGGCGAGTCACGAGCCTAACTACTCTCCTTTCACAATCAAGAACGACCCCATTTCTGGATAACCAATCCATTCCTAAAATTAGCCCATAACCCGTGAAGCCCAAAGCATAAGCATCACATCTAAACTCAACGCTAAGTATAGAAATTTTCAAATCCAAACACACCATGGACAAATAAGCTGAGCCCCCAATTAGATTCGAAACAACTAAGGGGTCCTCTACTAAACTGGTGTTTAAGTGCAGTGATTCAACTAATGATGTAGAGATAAACGAATGCGATGCGCCCGAATCGAATAAAGTACGGACAGGATGATCAAACAGAAAAACTAAGCTTTCAACAGAAATGGTTCTACCTCGTTCTTGCAGCGGTGGACCGCGAGAGCCTGAACTTGTCCCCTTGCCTGCCATGGTGCCATAAGAGCCTGCACCTGTCCTCCCAAGGTAGACCCTGCCCTCTGCCCCTTCTTTGGGCAGTCCTTCACTAGATGTCCCGCTTCGCCACAGTGAAAGCAGCCAGTCTTCCTTTTCTTTCGGCAATCCTCGCTGAGACGGCCTGGTGTCCCACAGTTAAAGCATTTCTTCTTTCCCTTGCCGTTATTGTCTTTACCACCCTTCTTGTTTTGCTGTTGTGGTTTCTTCTGATCCTCTTTCTTCTCGGGTGCCTTATCAACTTTAGCGCCTTTCTCCTCGTGCATGAGTGCCATGTCTACTAGCTTCTCAAAGGTGGCCCCCATAGGGATCTGGGTCATAGCCAACCCTTGCAACGGTTCATTCAATCCATTAACGAACCTCAGAGCCTTCTTCTCCGGCGTGTTCACTAAGTCCAAACCAAACCTTGCTAACTGATTAAATTTGTTGACATATTCTTTCACTGATGAGCTTCCTTGCTTTAATGTCAAGAACCTTTCCATATATAGATTCTCTTCTGCCCTTGAGAGAAACTTCGCCTCAAACCTACGTCTGAAATCCGCCCAAGAATCAACCGGACGCTCCCCATTAGTGACTTCCCACCAAAATGAGGCCTCTCCCTTCATTAACCAAGCTGCTAATTTGGCTTTCCTTCCTTCTTCTACTTCAAAGATTTCTAGCTATTCTTCCACCTCCTTAAGCCAATCTCTAGCTTCAACAAACGTTTCAGACCCTTGAAAAGGTTTTCAACCCATAGCCTTAAATTCCTTGCACGTCTTTGCAAAAGTATCAACGCGAGGAGGAGGAGGAGGAGCGGGTGCAACTGGTGGTGGAGGAACATTGGCTGGACCTACAGCGGCCCTAGCCTCTAACAGCCTCCTATACCATCCTGGTATCGTTACACCGTCCAGAAGGTTAAGATCTTCAGCCATGCTGAAATGAAAAAGGAAAGATTCAAAATGGAGAATTCGAAAGATAAAGATATGGCTATTGGGGATTATGTTTTTCTTAAAAACTTTCCTCTTTAAATTACTCATCAAGACATGTTTTTGAAAACACTTCTTCCAAAAATACTTTAGAAAAATAGTTTTTCTAAAAAAATTATCTGTTCTGGTAACCTTAAGCTCAGATACCACGTGTAACACCCCACGTCCATTAATCTCACTCACAAAGGGAATGCATTAACTTCCATGGAGGTTTTAAGTGAATATAGAACATAAAATTTACAACAAGACAGATAATAAGTAGTACTTGGAAATCTAAAACTTCATTTTATTGCAGCGGAATTTAAACATGTTTGTTACATCATAAAACCATAAATCGGAGTCAAGTACATTATCCATCTTGATAAACAAAAATACATAATCCCATTACATCAATAGCCATTAAAGAAGATAACAAGCTGGACTTTACTTCAACGGTCCAAGCTTTCCAAAAGAGAGATAAAGAAATCCAATCAAACTCCACTAGAGCTGGGCCCAACCTAAGGACCTGAAGGGGGGAAAAAGGATAGGAATAGAGGGGGTCAGACATAAAGTCTGGCGAGTATGATAATTCTAACAATACTATTATCAAAGTAACTAGACTAAGGCATAAGCTGGAAAACAAGGAAATGTCTATGAACTATTGGGTATGGAAGAGCAGATAAAGATAACGTTAAAGATAACGTTAAAGGCACACCTAATTACTAACGAATAATTACTACACTGCACCGCACCAGTCACCCTCAAAGTTGATCCCGCTTGCTTCACACAGAAACTATATAAAATAGCCTTGCGTACCCCTAGCTGACTACATAGGTGTCGTCTGCCCCTATCTCTACTAGGTGTACCCCACTACCCACTTTCGATCGGCTCCCTACTCGTAGATACCCGTGCTGGCCCCACAGTGGGGTGTATCACTCCCCTAAAGTGGCAACCCGATACAACTTGAGAATGCATGGCTTATACCTACACGATGCAACAATGTCTTACCTACCAGCCCGGGTCCACACACGCATATGAAACCCGTTGGACTTGCGTTGCCACCTCTACCCCGTTTTGGCCTCTTATAGTCAAGCCCAGTATGCGTGTCCCGTCCTCGACTTGGGTCGAGCCCACAATGATACGTTTGGGATACTGGTTAAAATGGGCCCCCACAAGCTACCCACCTAAGCTTGTCACCACTAGTATATCCCACTTAACCCTCTTAGTCATGTTCATTTACATGTGTGTTTGGTTAAGTCTTACTAATCGTATTTCACATGCCACTAAGGGCACCCACTAGATTCCTCATGCCACCCAAAGCACCTACTTAACCCCCATGTCCCACCTTACATGTTTATCTGGTTAAGTATTTCTTAATTCATTCAGGCCATAACCTCATAAAGACCTCTCACATTAGACTGACATTTATGGCAGCTGGATTTGCCGGGCGGGTCCGGGCAGTCTTACACCATAAAAGAGTCTAACCTCGTGTCTTTACAACTGTTATGCTTTAATTTGGGCCTAGGACCTCTCACATTGGGCTGACATTTGTGACTGGATTTGCAGGGCGGGTCCGGGCAGGTTTACGTCACAAACGAGTCCAACCTCGTGTCCCAAGCATTGATTATCACTTATAATCTTTTACCCCAATTTTAATAATTCCCTACTCAAATTATTAATTAACTCCAATTTTAATGATGCCCATAATTGACTCAATTATGGCCATCCACTCATGGCATGCAAAATCATATCAATTGCACCCCAACTTATTAAATCCTTAATATTACCCCTATCCCACGTTATACGTTCGCTTATTCAACGCAGAATATACGTTAGACTCGAATAGTCTAACTCATAGCACAAAGATAAATTAGCACAACATATAGACAAATAAAATAATCTAATCATAATAGGGGTGAAACTTGCATAAAACTACACATGTTAAGGATCTAAAGGTGTAACACGCCACATCTGTTAAGGTCACTCACAAAGGGAATGCCTTGACTTCAATGGAGTATTATGGGTACTGGAACAGAAATATTACAAGACAGACATATATAAAACAGCGGAAAATAAAGTGGAAGTACTTCAAATCATTTATTAAATATAAATGTTTACAAGAATAGCCCATCAAATTCCAATACCCAATTTCATAGTTAAAATATATGTCTTGCTCAAAAACAAAGAAGCATAAAAACAAACTGCAGTATTCCCCGATAAAGCAAAGCAAGCCATAGCCAAGAGAAATCCAAGCCATACATAAAAGAGCCTTGGAGCTAGGTAAGATCCGAACTAAGCTGTATTCCCACTCTGTGAACCTGGGAGGGGGGGAACGGAAGAAAAAGAGGCGAAACAAAACGGGTCAGTCAAAAAGACTGAGTAAGTCCTAGTGACTTTCAGCATAAAAATGAGTAAAGATAACATGGCATGAATAAACTAAAAGTAAACATAAGCATGATGACAAAGTAGGCAAGATAAACTAAGATAACAAGACAAACTATGATAACAAGATAAACTAAGGTAACAAGATAAACTTCGGGCACGATGCAACAAGTATAACATCCCATAATTCCTATCAAGTATCCCACCGCATGGTTTCTATCAAGAATAACATCGTAAGGTTTCTGAGCTTTACCATTAAAACGATATCTATTTGCTCCGCACCACCTAACTAGCATCCTCATAAGTGTCTTACATGGAATGATCTGTACTCCTACTAGTATCCCAACTAGTGTCCTGTGTAACAAGGATCCGTACCACCTACTAGTGTCCCAACTAGTAGCCCGTGTTATATAATAATTACAACGTGATCCCAATCCCCGCAATTATGGTAGCCTTCAGGTGTACATCGATTTTGAGGATTCCACCTCGATCAGCCCAATGGCCATGTATATATTCGATGCACCCTTACTACCTTATCGATCGGCTCCCGACTTGACCTAGTTCTCGTTTGTGTCACGCGGCCCCCTACTTGTAGATACCTGTGTTGGTCCCACCATGGGGTGTATCAAGTCCCATGGTGGCAACCCTGACACAACCAAGATGCACAACTTTATACCTACTGATGCCCAGTGGCTAAATTTTCTGCGCCAAAGTGTGTGCACGCCCGCACTCCGTTAGAACCTGCACTGCTGCACCAACCGCCGCTAATTTGACCTCTTATAATCAGCCTAGTAATCGTGCCCCACCCTGCCTAGCTCAGGGTTCCGTTGATACCTAATGTGGGTTACTGCTGAAATGGTCCCCGTTACTAGGTTTTTCTAATGGTTAAGTCTGTGGGCCTATATTCTCTGATATTACCCACCAGCCCTGATGTGTACTTAACCCCGCTACTGATTCAAGCATGTGTATTTAATGGTTAAGTGTATGTGGGCCTATATTTAATAATATTACCCACCAACCCGATATGTACTTAACCCTTCTTCTCGTTATGTTACCATGGTTAAGTGTTTACCTTATTTGACTTAACCTTTCTCGCTTATTATGTTTGATTGGTTAAGTGTGGTTTATTAACTTAACCCCGTTCGTCTATCTGGTTACATTGGTTAAGAATTTTCTTGTTAACTTAACCCCATGTGTTACTTAACCCTACCACACATCAGATTGGTTAAGTGCATGTTAACTTAACCCCATCCACTAGTCATATTATAATGGTTAAGTGTTATCAACTTATTCAAGTTAACTTAACCCACCCGCTTGTCCTGTTATGTTGGTTAAGTGTTACTACTTAACCGCAACCACTTGTCTAATTAACCCATCGTATTAGTTAAGTGTTCTCATTAACTTAACCTCACTCTCTAGTCCAGTTTAATCATGTTATAATGGTTAAACATTTGCTTAACCTTACCCACTCCCGTAGTCAACATATTAAATTGGTTAAGTGTCCAGATTAACCTAATCATATTACTTAACCCACCCATTTATATCATATTGGTTAAGTGTTCTTTTTTACTTAACCCTACCCACTGGTCTAGTTACCATGTTACGTTGGTTAAGTATTACTATTCGTATTTCCACATGTCACCCACCACATGTTTATCTGGTTAAGTATTTCTTAATTCATTAAGGCCGTAACCTTATAAAGACCTCTCACATTAGACTGACATTTATGGAAGCTGGATTTGCCGGGCGGGTCCGGGCAGTCATACACCATAAAAGAGTCTAACCTCGTGTCTTTACAACTGTTACGCTTTTAATTTGGGCCTAGGACCTCTCACATTGGGCTGACATTTGTGACTACTGGATTCGTCGGGCGGTTCAGGGCAGGTTTACGTCACAAATGAGTCCAACCTCGTGTCCTGAGCATTGATTATTACTTAAAATCTTTTACCCCAATTTGAATTTATTTCCCCTATTCAAATTATCAATTTATTCCTAATTTAACGATGTCCATAATTGACTCAATTATGTCCATCAATTAATGGTATGGAAAATCATACCAATTTTACCACAATTTATCTTAGGCCATTAAAGGCAACTTATCACAATTTATATTTATCCCTCTTTTAAGACTATTACATGCCAACTAATATATGTACCCAATTCTAGTCAGTTTACATATATACCAAGTTTCATGCCTTTTTACATATGTCAAGATCTAGCCAAAATTACATGTATCCAGTTTCATACCTAATAAACCCAAATCCGATGATTCATGATGTAGTTATCCCAAACTATAATCTTTTTATTTCAATACATGCTAGTTGCCCAAGTTCATAATACATGTTTATGCCAATTGTAAAGTTTACAATCGCTTTCATGCTCAAATTTCCAAGTCTACACATGCCTAATTAACATAAGCCCAATCATTTGATTTAATTTACATAGGCTCCAAAACTCATAATTTTATTTTACACGCCAAATTACATACATGTTATATATATCAAATTTCATGTTACATTACATAGATCCAGTTGGTGTCGAATTCCATGTATATAATATTTATGCAAATTTTATCATAACAGGATTATACCAAAATTTACAGATCTACCCCAAACTTGCAAATAAAATGATAACATCCAATTTCATGTTGCCAATTATTAATCATATTCTTATAGGCAATAATCCCATTATTCCCCCGTATACATCTCGTATGCGAATCGCGATTTTAGGCCAAGGTCCGAAGTTGACCAAGGTTCATCAAAAGAAAATAAATAGGGGAAGGTAGAAATTTGCATAATAAATAGATCAGAGAGAAAACAACATCATGATAGGCATAAAGATTACAACTTGATGATAACATCATTACGAATCAAGGAAACTGCTGAATAAATCACAAACTTGTCATGAGAATAAAGGTAGACAAGTCTCAAAACTAAAGATTCAAAAAGCAACAGGAATAGATCTGAATCGATAAACATACTTAGATCCAAATCCACTTTATTTCATGCCCATATTAAAATTAAATATTTAGATCTGAAAATAACTAGCACTTACAGAGAACGGCTAATGAATTAAGAAGTGAATTTGTCTTTGAAAGTTGCAGTGTCATTGATCTATCCCCTTGAATTTGTTGTAGAAGCATTGATCTTTGATTTGATTTGAGTTTGGATGCTTAAGCTTTAATTTGGAGACGGCGGCCATGGCTCAAGAGAGATTTTAGCAGCATAACGGTGTAAGAATGATTTGTGTGAGTTAGGCTAGGTCTAGGTGTTATTTTATAGGTGTAGGAAACTCATTTAGGCCATTAGATCAACCCTAGAGTCAATCCGGACCATCAAAACTCATCCTGGTCCTCAAAAATGGGTTCTGGGCCACCCCAGGCCGACCAGGTCGACCTGTACAGGGGGGAGTCGACACTACAGTCGACACAGGGGGGGCAGGTCGACTTGGGTGTCGACACTACAGTCGACACGGGTAGTCTGCCAAAAAGTCTGCTGAAATCTTGTTTTGGCCATATCTTGGTCATACGGACTCCGATTTTCGAAAACTCGGACTCTATTTCGCGTATTTTTCCGAGAGGAATGCAATAGTGATGTCCATTTTACCTAATTCCTGATTATTGAATTAGTTATCCTTATTTTACTATCTTTTCCGTTACATACGACGTTATCGAACTAATTTTTCTTCTCTTCCATGTATTAATTAATTCTCCTTATGCATCACCATTATTTACCTATCATAAGCATATTTTCATATATTTTATTTCATTTTTAATTATATTAAAAAAATACGGGGTGTTACATTCTCCCCTCCTTAAAGTATTTCGTCCCCGAAATCTTCAAGTTAAGAAGAATGTGTCCTACCATCCATCATCCATCTACTCAATCATCAATCACAGGCATTCATTGTCCTTAAGAGATCTCTAATGCTGTATGAACATATGCAAGAAGTGTGTGTATATGTTCCTTGTCTAATGCAAATGATCAGGCCTGATTGATCTTCTAAATGCAAAATATGTTTAGTGCCATGAGTCCAACATGTATGCAAATAGTCCTAGTCACAAAACACTATATGTGTGCACAAACATCCATCCATATGCAACATTCACATGATAACACATTCAATTTCATCCACAAACAAGTGTAAACACTCATGCATATGCAATATGAAAGGTGATTGAGCCGATCTAGTGCCTAATGTGTGTAAATGCATCCACGAGCAACCACTAGCAACCACTTGCAGCCACTTGCAACCATCAATCATAACATGTCTCAAACACATGTTTACACCCAATTGTTCCTATCTAAAGGTATAGTCGAATGATAGAAGCAAGTAAAAACATTGTGCCCATTAGGCAATGTCAAAACTGGAAATCTATGCCACATATATATTGATTAGGAGAAGAACTCTCTAAGCATCAGCCCCGAAGACCGAAATCAACATCAGACTGACACCCAAAGAATTACTCGACCCAACCACTATATATGATTCTAGGAAACTAAGCATGATGGACTCCTTTTAGGTCACAAGGGAATCCCTTCCTAAGACCAACCCGTATCCTATAAAACCCAAAAAGTTTAGTCCACCCGACGGACATCCTCAAGCCCCAACATATATTACTAACAGACGAGTCATACTCCCTATGAGGTTCGCAATAGAAATAGGATTGAGAATAGGACCGAGAGGATATACACAAAAGATAGCATGTGAGTAAGCTCTATAGGAAAGGAGAGATCATGGATATACTCTTAAAAAGTGATATGATGCGCGAATCTAGCCTTCAATCTTCTAAGTCGCGTTTCTTTGAGCTTAACTTCATTGTGCTTTGACCGCCTTTAACTTCACAATTCCGTAGCTTCTTAATTCTTGTTTCCAAAATATGGGTTGGAATCCATTTCACTTCTGCCTCTCGTTCCACTTTCACTTATTCTCCTCCTAGTATACTCGGCTCAAACATAACTGCGTACTCATGGTTTCATGCAAGCTCTCCAAAATTCACTAGTGAATCTTGGATCTCGTCCACTTACTATCAGGTATTCCACGTAGAAGAACTATCTCTTGGAAATAAATGCCAACCATGTTGCCAAATGTACTTACTAAGGTGATTCTCTACAACTCATGCATAAGCGAAATGACCCATCCACCTTAGTGGCGAACACTACTCGATTGGATTACAAATTACCAATAAATGTGCCAAGAGATTCTAGGAAACAAATCGTGATAGAACCCTAAAGGTTACCTGTGACTTCGAGGGTATTACCGAGGCAAGTCAAGAGTCTAACTACCCTCTTTTCAAAACCGAGAAGGTCACCTTTACTGGATAACCACTCCATCGCTAGAATCAACCCATAGCCCAAAACATAACCATTACTTCTAGACTCAACACTTAGCATAGACATTCTCAAATCCAAACAAGTCATGAATAAATGAGCCGATATCCTCAACAGGATTTGAGAAAAGAAGAAAAAAAATGGGATCCTCTACCATGCTAGTACTAAGGTGCAGAGACTCAACTTTCGAAGCAGAATTAAAAGGATGCGATGCACAAAAACAAAGTTCTAGTGGGATGATATAAAAGAAAAGCTAAACTTTTAACAGAAATGTTACCACCCTTTTAGGTACGCTAGTGGTGAGAGCATTCAATTGCCCTCTCGACGATCTTGTCCCTTGCCCTTGTCCTATAATACTTAACTACATGTCCCTTCTCACTAAAGATACTCTCTCTTGTCATGGGTTTTACTATTCTGTCACTTTGGCCTCTTTCCTCTCACCTTTTTCCTCCTTCGTGGATTAAGCTATAACAACTAGTTTCTTGTTCTTACTGTCCTTGTATAGTTTGTTAACAAGTCTCTCAAAGCTACCTCCAACGCACGACACTCTACCCAACTTGAAATAAGATTAGACGCAGATGGGACTACCACGGCTACAGACGGAGGTTGGGCACTCCTTTGCCCTCCGACATGTGTCGGATGCCTACGAAACTATGGTGAAAAGAGTGAGAAGAGATTTCAAGAGAGAATCAAAAGATAGTGCATATGGTTTTGGGGAATATGCCTTTTAATTAAAACAAAATTTTCTTGAAAATTTGCTTCTTTGTAAATGTTTTGAAAATAATTTCAGAAGGTTTTTGAAAACTTTTGCCCAGTCTGGTAACCTTCTGCTCTGATGCCAAATGTAACAACCCACATCTGTTAAGGTCACTCACAAAGGAAATGCCTTAACTTCAATGGAGTATTATCGGTACTGGAACAGAAATATTACAAGACAGACATATATAAAACAGTGGAAAATAAAGTGGAAGTACTTCAAATCATTTATTAAATATAAATGTTTACAAGAAAAGCCCATCAACTTCCAATACCCAATTTCATAGTTAAAATATTTGTCTTGCTCAAAAACAAAGAAGCATAAAAACAAACTGCAGTATTCCCCGATAAAGCAAAGCAAGCCATAGCCAAGAGAAATCCAAGCCATTCATGAAAGAGCCTTGGAGCTTGGTAAGATCCGAACTAAGCCGTATTCCCAGCCTGTGAACCTGGGGGGGAAACAGAAGAAAAAGAGGCGAAACAAAACGTGTTAGTCATAAAGACTGAGTAAGTCCTAGTGACTTTCAGCATAAAAATGAGTAAAGAAAACATGGCATGAATAAACTGAAAGTAAACATAAGCATGATGACAAATTAGGCAAGATAAACTAAGATAACAAGACAAACTATGATAACAAGATAAACTAAGGTAACAAGATAAACTTCGGGCACGATGCAACAAGTATAACATCCCATAATTCCTATCAAATATCCCACCGCATGGTTTCTATCAAGAATAACATCGCAAGGTTTCTGAGCTTTACCATTAAAACGATATCTATTTGCTCTGCACCACCTAACTAGCATCCTCATAAGTGTCTTACATGAAATGATCTATACTCCTACTAGTATCCCAACTAGTTTCCTGTGTAACAAGGATCTGTACCCCCTACTAGTGTCCCATCTAGTAGCCCGTGTTATATAATAATTACAACGTGATCCCAATCCCCGCAATTATGGTAGCCTTCAGGTGTACATCGATTTTGAGGATTCCACCTCGATCACCCCAATGGCCATGTATATATTCGATGCACCCTTACTACCTTATCGATCGGCTCCCTACTTGACCTAGTTCTCGTTTGTGTCACGCGGCCCCCTACTTGTAGATACCTGTGCTGGTCCCACCATAGGGTGTATCAAGTCCTATGGTGGCAACCCTGACACAACCAAGATGCACAGCTTTATACCTATTGATGCCCAGTGGCTAAATTTTCTGCGCCGAAGTGTGTGCACGCCCGCACTCCGTTAGAACCTGCACTGCTGCACCAACCGCCGCTAATTTGACCTCTTATAATCAGCCCAGTAATCGTGCCCCACCCTGCCTAGCTCAGGGTTCCGTTGATACCTAATGTGGGTTACTGCTGAAATGGGTCCCCGTTACTAGGTTTTTCTAATGGTTAAGTCTGTGGGCCTATATTCTCTGATATTACCCACCAGCCCTGATGTGTACTTAACCCCGCTACTGATTCAAGCATGTGTATTTAATGGTTAAGTGTATGTGGGCCTATATTTACTAATATTACCCACCAACCCGATATGTACTTAACCCTTCTACTCGTTATGTTACCATGGTTAAGTGTTTACCTTATTTGACTTAACCTTTCTCGCTTATTATGTTTGATTGGTTAAGTGTGGTTTATTAAGTTAACCCCGTTCGTCTATCTGGTTACATTGGTTAAGAATTTTCTTGTTAACTTAACCCCATGTGTTACTTAACCCTACCATGCATCACATCAGATTGGTTAAGTGCATGTTAACTTAACCCCATCCACTAGTCATATTATAATGGTTAAGTGTTACCAACTTATTCAAGTTAACTTAACCCACCCGCTTGTCCTGTTATGTTAGTTAAGTGTTACTACTTAACCGCAACCACTTGTCTAATTAACCCATCGTATTAGTTAAATGTTCTCATTAACTTAACCTCACTCTCTAGTCCAGTTTAATCATGTTATAATGGTTAAACATTTGCTTAACCTTACCCACTCCCGAAGTCAACATATTAAATTGGTTAAGTGTCCAGATTAACCTAATCATATTACTTAACCCACCCATTTATATCATATTGGTTAAGTGTTCTTATTTACTTAATCCTACCCACTGGTCTAATTACCATGTTACGTTGGTTAAGTATTACTATTCGTATTTCCACATGTCACCCACATGTCACCCACTTAACCCCCATGTCCCACCACATGTTTATCTGGTTAAGTATTTCTTAATTCATTAAGGCCGTAACCTTATAAAGACCTCTCACATTAGACTGACATTTATGGCAGCTGGATTTGCCGGGTGGGTCCGGGCAGTCTTACACCATAAAAGAGTCTAACCTCGTGTCTTTACAACTGTTACGCTTTTAATTTGGGCCTAGGACCTCTCACATTGGGCTGACATTTGTGACTACTGGATTCGCCGGGCGGTTCCGGGCAGGTTTACGTCACAAATGAGTCCAACCTCGTGTCCTAAGCATTGATTATTACTTATAATCTTTTACCCCAATTTGAATTTATTTCCCCTATTCAAATTATCAATTTATTCCTAATTTAACGATGTCCATAATTGACTCAATTATGTCCATCAATTAATGGTATGGAAAATCATACCAATTTTACCACAATTTATCTTAGGCCATTAAAGGCAACTTATCTCTATTTATATTTATCCCTCTTTTAAGTCTATTACATGCCAACTAATATATGTACCCAATTCTAGTCAGTTTACATATATACCAAGTTTCATGCCTTTTTACATATGTCAAGATCTAGCCAAAATTACATGTATCAAGTTTCATACCCAATAAACCCAAATCCGATGATTCATGATGTAGTTATCCCAAACTATAATCTTTTTATTTCAATACATGCCAGTTGCCCAAGTTCATAATACATGTTTATGCCAATTATAAAGTTTACAATTGCTTTCATGCTCAAATTTCCAAGTCTACACGTGCCTAATTAACATAAGCCCAATCTTTTGATTTAATTTACATAGACTCCAAAACTCATAATTTTATTTTACATGCCAATTTACATACATGTTATATATACCAAATTTTATGTTACATTACATAGATCCAATTGGTGTCGAATTCCATGTATATAATATTTATGCAAATTTTATCATAACAGGATTATACCAAAATTTACAGATCTACCCCAAACTTGCAAATAAAATGATAACATCCAATTTCATGTTGCCAATTATTAATCATATTCGTATAGGCAATAATCCCATTATTCCCCCGTATACATCTCGTATGCGAATCGCGATTTTAGACCAAGGTCCGAAGTTGACCAAGGTTCATCAAAAGAAAATAAATAGGGGAAGGTAGAAATTTGCATAATAAATAGATCAGAGAGAAAACAACATCATGATATGCATAAAGATTACAACTTGATGATAACATCATTATGAATCAAGGAAACTGCTGAATAAATCACAAACTTGTCATGAGAATAAAGGTAGACAAGTCTCAAAACTAAAGATTCAAAAAGCAACAGGAATAGATCTGAATCGATAAACATACTTAGATCCAATTCCACTTTATTTCATGCCCATATTAAAATTAAATATTTAGATCTGAAAATAACTAGCACTTACAGAGAACGGCTAATGAATTAAGAAGTGAATTTGTCTTAGAAAGTTGCAGTGTCATTGATCTATCCCCTTGAATTTGTTGTAGAAGCATTGATCTTTGATTTGATTTGAGTTTGGACGCTTAAGCTTTAATTTGGATACGGCGGCCATGGCTCAAGAGAGATTTTAGCAGCATAACGGTGTAAGAATGATTTGTGTGAGTTAGGCTAGGTCTAGGAGTTATTTTATAGGTGTAGGAAACTCATTTAGGCCATTAGATCAACACTAGAGTCAATCCGGACCATCAAAACTCATCCTGGGCCTCAAAAATGGGTTCTAGGCCACCCCAGGCCGACCAGGTCGACCTGTAAAGGGGGGAGTCGACACTACAGTCGACACAGGGGGGACGGGGGCAGGTCGACTTGGGTGTTGACACTACAGTCGACACGGGTAGTCTGCCAGAAAGTCTGCTGAAATCTTGATTTGGCCATATCTTGGTCATACAGACTCCGATATTCGAAAACTCGGACTCTATTTCGCGTATTTTTCCGAGAGGAACGCAATGGTGATGTCCATTTTACCAAATTCTTGATTCTTGAAATAGTTATCCTTATTTTACTATCTTTTCCGTTACATACGCCGTTATCGAGCTAATTTTTCTTCTCTTCCATGTATTAATTAATTCTCCTTACGCATCACCATTATTTACCTATCATAAGCATATTTTCATATATTTTATTTCATTTTTAATTATATTAAAAAAAATACGGGGTGTTACAAAAGGTGTCAACTTGTTAAATGTCACAATTTACATGATATGATCATAACCCAAATTTATGTATGAACTTGCATATGGGGTTTTATGCAACATAATGATGGTGTGAACTAGCATCTAATACATAGAATTCACATATGCCATAGCATAATTCTAGATGTCATAATAGATGTCATGGTATATGTTTATAATCTTTGCTACTCAATCTAAACTTGCATACATGATTTGTGATATAGATCAACATAGCCCAAACATTACGATTTGATTAACATGAACTAACTAGCATAGATAATAACACCATGACTTTATAACATGTATGATTTATCACAATTTAGCATAGAAAACTACAACCTATAAAATATCATCATAGCATGATTTACAACATATAGGATATCATCATCACATAACATAGGATTCACCACATACATGATAGCATAAGGTTTACAACAACATATATGACAATTCACGTCATTCACTTATAATCCATTCATAACTTAATCTAATTAGTTTAATAATAATCTTGTTAAGATCATCATACTCACAATTAGAAGAGAAAGAGAGTCTTGATTTGCTTTAGAGTTGAGTAGAATTAGGGTTTGATTAGCTTTCTTCCTTCTTAGTTGGCGGCTACACTGAGTTCCATGGCGGCGGTATGACGGTGGCTATTCTATTTTTCATGTGAATTAGAGTGAGAGACTACCTAGGTATTTATATAGTTTAGGATTTATATAGACCGTCAGATCAACTCAGAACTAAACTGAACCGTTTAATTTGCCAACTCAGCCCTAAAGACACATCAGCCAAACACTAGCCGCCTGGACAGGTCGACGCCCAGGTCGACTGCCCAGTCGACCGGGGGGGTGTCG
The DNA here is from genome assembly GCA_030737875.1 of Allium sativum. Taxonomy (NCBI): domain Eukaryota; kingdom Viridiplantae; phylum Streptophyta; class Magnoliopsida; order Asparagales; family Amaryllidaceae; genus Allium; species Allium sativum. The sequence continues at coordinate 617,536,209 of CM060926.1, forward strand.
ACTGCCCAGTCGACTCCCCAGTCGACCTAGGGTGCTGGGCGGGAATTTTCCCGCCTAGCCTGTTTGACTTCGAATTTTGAATTTAAAATTTTTGAAATCTGTTTTGAATTTTCTGAAACTTCCGATGGCCATAACTTCTTCATACGAAGTCCAATTCACGCAAACTTGAACTCTATTTCAACCAGAATTCTGAGACGAACACAATGGCGCAACCCGTTTCCCACAATTCTCACGTCTGAGATTAGTTATTCTTTAATTTGTGAATATTAATATTAACAGAATTACGGGGTGTTACAAGTCATGTGTTGGAATATATTTTAGTTCGCCAAAAATATCATTTTTAAATGAAATGAGAAGTGTTAAAAATAACCACTTTTTCAAATAAATATGCATGAGTTGAAATATTCATTAATTAGCTAATGATACGATTTTTGCTAATGTATGCAACATTGGAATGAATGGTAGCGGAAAAACCAAATTGTATCAAATATGAAATTGAATGGAAAATGATAAGTGATAAGAATTGCACATATGTACATGCATATTTATTGAACAGGTTATAGCAAAGAGGCTAGAGAAGAGGAATAAAATTGTGTGCCTGACAAATAGGTACATGTTTACTATTTTGCTTGGGTGATGATTTTATGAGCTGATTGGCTAGCCGCAAGGCTTTTTCTTTTTCTTTTTGAGATGAGGCGCTCGTGTGGCTATTTGGGAATTTTCCCAGCCCTTCCCGTACAAAGGAGGTTATGGAGAAATTTTCCAAAATTTAAAGGCGTTAGTGAAATATTTGAAGTGAAAACGATATTGAAATCGCCGAATGAACTATATTTATATAAATATATAAATATAAATAAAATTAAAACGAATCGAGGCCGTGCAGTTCGTGTTTTGAAATCGTGATTTCAAACGATTAGTGCGGGAGATCCGACCATCGGATTTTCCCCAAACCGCAACCGTTGGGTTCTCCTTGGAAATATCTTTCCAATGGCACCAACTTTGTAAAGATCCAACAGTTGGATTGTCTGGAATGTTTAATTCAAATCCGAAGAAAAACAGTGCCAGAATCGATTATATTTATATATAAATATAAATGTAATTAAATTAAATCGAATAACGACGTTGTAGTTCGTATTTTGAAATCGTAACTTCAAACGACTAGTGCGGGAGATCCAACCGTCGGATTTTCCCAAAACTGAAACCGTTGGATTCGTTTTGAAAAGATCTTTCTAATGATATAAAATTTGTGAAGATCCAACGGTTGGATTTTTCAGATATGTGTAAAACAAGTTTAGTGAAAAACAGCGCCAGTGCCTCAACACGACCTGAAACGTTGTTTAATTAAATATGGTTGTTTTTTAATAAATAAAAATGGCGATATATCGTTATAAAATATTATAGGCGATATAGAATAGAAATAAACCGATTTTGCTTGGTTTGCTTGATATTTGATGGTTGAATATGTTTGACAAGAAAATTGTACTAAGGAACTGAAATGTGAATGTTGAATAATTTAACCACGTGAAGAATTGATTTGAAAATCTAAATATACGTGGATTGTTTGAAAAGGCCGAGTTCATTCTCATTTCAAATAATGGATCGACGGTGAGAAGTTGAAGACTTGAAGACGGTTCAAGACCGAGGATCTTCACATTGGATGGATGGGCGCTACTGATGCTCATGATTGGAGTATTTACCTTAAAGGAGCCGAAGTGGTAGCCGTCCGGACGTATTGTTGATTGTGCAGATATGCGAGGAATATGGTGCCTCCAGTTTCGTTCAAACCCAGAACGAACTTGTAAATGGACTGTGTGTCTGACATTGGATTTTGTTCTATGCGGATTGATCTCTATTAAATATATATCTTTTTGGCGGTGGAGAATTTATTCTCTTGCTTAACGCCCTTCTCTGAGACGTACGAGCTCAAAGGTTATATATCGATAGAAGTCAGTCGCATGGAGTGAATTGCCTGTGTGGCACGCCTAAGTGGCATATGATCAAGGCTTCTGTTGCAAAGCAGTCTTGTGGTTGATGATCAAAGCATGGCCTATGTGGCGTAGCTTTGTGTATAGCGTGGATTCGCGAGCCTCACACCTCGGTGTGAGTCAAAAACAGGGGAAGGACCCAAGGAGTGCACAACGTTTCTTTCTAGCTACTGCGGTGTCAGTGACTTACCAGCCCTGACATTTATATATACATTTCACCTGTGTGGTTGTTGGAATGCGAGGCGCCTCGATTATAGGTCTGTCAGGACCGGGAAACGTGTGTTCAGGAATTGCCAATCCTCAAAAGCAAGAGAGAACAGGCCTTGGAGGATCCAGGGATTGTTGTGTGCAGTCCTGGGATGTTTGCTTGAGTGTCTCGAACGGAGAGGAGCTTGCCCCTTGCCACGACTCATGATGGAATCCAATTTCCAATACGAAATTGCGGATGTGATTGTATTACTAGAATGGCGACATCATATATGGTACCCATGCTGCCTATGATGGATATTTATGATGGAATTTGCTTTTGAAACATATATGCACTAGTAATAATATCAAACACTTTTGTTTTATATGTATCAAGCATTTCTTGGTCATTATAAGGTAAAACTCTATCCTCCGGCTTGCGTTGCATTGTGTGATGGGACCTGAGTCTTATAATGGCTTCATTTTTATAAAAAGCATTGCGATGATTTAATAATTTACTTTATTTCATGCACTAGCAATCATTGGAGTAAACCCGTTCCGCGAAAGTGGCATGGTCCTTTGATTTTCCTTATTGTTGTTGTATAACTAGTTAAGTAGATTTCTCATACCAGTCCCATGACTGACTCGTAGTTTGTTTCACCTTGCAAACTCGAGTGCCCTTATTTTCACACGGGCGGCCTAGTATCAGGTAGATGGCGCATTTTGGCTTGGCACCGCAGCAGAGGTGCACTTTTTGGCTCATGGCGAGGCTTGACTACACCGTGATAACTATTATTTTTCCGCCCTTATTGTATATGTATTATGTGATTCCGCCACAGGCAATGTAGACTGATGTTCCGTTTATGTACTCTCTGTATATGTGATTCCGCCACAGGCGATGTAGACTGATTATGTATTATTATGCATTAAGTTGTATCTGCACTATGCTCTCTGGTGTGGTCATATATATATGATTCCGCTGTCATATTTATGTAAATTATTATATTTGTTGTTTATGCTATTATCTGTACTCTGCTAATGATGATTAATGTGTTATATTCCAATAATTATCCTTAACACCGTCGTACGGGGTTTTGGGATCGTCATAATGGTGTCTTCAAAAAGACCGTTCTTATACCCTATATGAAAAAAATAAATCTTTTAATTAAGATTATTAGAGTTTCCAATTATATTTAGTAATTGGAATAAAATGAAATGTAAATGGGTTTATTGTGAACTGTGTTTTTAACGACATTTGTTCTTTAATCCAATTAACAATGAGGATATAATTTTGAATTTATAAATCTTTTATTAAGATTTAAATGGAGATTTTCCAACATAAAATTTTCCAATTTAATAGAAGAAATTGGAATTGAATGGAATTCGATTTAATAATAATCGAGATGAGCTTCTATAAAAGAAGACCGTTATTATATATGGAATTTCAAAGGCTTTGTCGTTATTCCATTCATATTATTAGTCTGAAACGGAAATTTATATCGATTATATATTGATTTGATTCCTGTGAAAATTCAATATTTAATGGAAGATGATTTTTGGTTTATCGTGAACTGTGTTTTAAATGACATTAGTTCTTTAACCCAGTTAAAGACAAGATTAATTTCTTAAAGTTGAATAACCATAAAGTAAAGATTTTTGATATTAAAACCAAATTGGAGTTTTAATGAATCTTTGAAAAGAAGATTAAAGAATAAATTTAAAAGAATTTATCTTTGATAAAATTAATGGGAACCTTTCCCTAGTAATGGGAATATTTTATTAAAAGAATATTTTGAATTGGAATGAGGCGTATGATGAGTTTCTATAGCACTAAATTATTGATTATAAAATAAGCGATTTATTCGGAAAGACCGGGTTCAATCCATTTTGAATAATTACTACGACAATTAAAAGTCAAAGATGAAGACGGTGGTTGAAGACCGGTGGTCTTCACATCGTTTGGATGACTACTGGTGTCTTGATTGGGAGGCATCCCAAGACAAGGTAATAAGTGGTGATCGTCCATACGTACTTGGAGATCAATGGATATGCGAGAACCTCTCTCCTGTATTGGACATATGGGACGAGGAATAAGGTGTCTCCGGTTTCGATCAGACCCAGAACAGACTTGTAAATGGATGGTATGTCTGACGTTGTATTCCTTTATGCTATATTCGTTGATCTCTGCTAAATATATATCTGTTTGGTGGCGGAGAATTTATTCTCTTGCTTAACACCCTTCTTTGAGACGCACGAGCTTAGAGGTTATATATTGGCAGAAATCAATGGTATGGTATGGATTGACAATGTGGCATGCTAAGATGCAAATGATCAAGGCTTTTGTTGAAAAGAAGCGCCTTGTGGTTGATGATCAAAGCACAACTTTATTCAGCATAGCTTTGTGCAGCGATACTTCACGAGCATCACACCCAGGTATAAACCAGAAACGGGAGAAGGATCCAGGGAAAACATGCGTTTCTTTCTAGCTTGAAGTGGTGTTAGGGTTTAACAAGCCCAGACATTTTTACTTATGTGGATGATAGATTGCGAGGCGCCTCGGTATTTGAGTCCCTAGTGGCTCTATTTTACGCCCCAAAGGGCGGGGAGACGTATTATTCAGGAATTATATATAATCCACTAACATATGTGTGGACCGGCCCTGTGGCTCCTGAGGGCTTGACTGAGTACTTGTCCTGAGGCATAGGCTAGAGTGTCTCGAATTCGGTTAGGACGATCCCTTGCCTTGGTTCATGATGGAAATCCAACTTCCAATACGACCCATACGGATTTGATTGTATAACTAGTATGGAGACATAGTATATGGTAGCTATGCCATCTATGATTGATACATTATGATTGAAATGTTTTTGAAACATATATACAATAATAACAATATCAAATCCGTTTTATCGTATCAAGCATTTTTGACCATTATAAGGTAAAACTCTACCCTCCGGTTTGCGTTGCATTATGTGATGGGACTTGAGTCTTATAATAGTTTCATTTTTCTAAAAAGCATTGCGTTGTTTAACGATTTACTTTATTTCTTGCACTGGCAATCCAATGGAGTAAACCCGTTCCGCGTTAGCGGCGTGGTCCTGTGATTAGCCCTATTATTAAATAAGTTAAGTAAGATTTCTCATACCAGTCCCATGACTGACTCGTAGTTTGTTTCACTTTGCAAACTTAGGTGACCTCTTTTCCACATGGGAAGTCGAGTGGCTTGTTTTGTAGATATTTCTTATTTCAGCAGGATTCTGGATCGAAGCTTAAAGCTATGGCCAGAGCAACGATAGTCTTCTGCTGCATTGTGTTAAGTTTATTGTAAATTAATCTTCCGTTATATTATTATTTATTCGATGTACTCTGATGTAACATTATTATAATGTTTATAAAAGTCTTCTGTTATTTGTTCTAATGTGTTATATCCCCAAAGTTAGTGTATCCGGGATTTCCCGCGAGGGGAATTTTCGGGTCATTACATGTGGTATCAGAGCTTTGGTTAACTCAAATCTTTGGGGTACAACTCGTTAGAACTGAAAAAAAGACTCATCAGAGGTAGGAATAGTAATATGCTATAAAAGAATACTCATTATAGATAGGATCAGTAGCATTCTAGAATGAGAAAACTCATTAGATATAGGATCGGTAGTATCCTAGAATGAGTTGAGAGTGACAAGTTTATAATTATTGTATTTGTGATTATATACATAATCCGATCTTAGAAAATACGATTTTTGAACATAAAAAGTTATATATATTTGAAAAACTAATCAACTAATTGATTGATGGTTGTGTTGTGTGATTATTAGTTCAACTAATAAAATTATTGAAACCAATAAAAAAAATGAAAGTTGAGTGGGTTAAATAATCAATTTTCGGTTCCGTTCCTTTTCTAGGACGAAAATTTTTAAGTGGGGGAGATTGTAACAACCTAGAATTTTGGAACCAATTTAAAATTTTTATTTTAGAAATTTTAATGGATTTTAAATATTTAAAATAATTTATTTTAAATAATAATGATATAAAATTTATTTAAATCGAAGTTAGAACGAATATATTTATATTAATTATAAAAGGAGTTAGAAATAGCACGGTAGTTTGAAAATTTGAATTTAAACTTTGACCCAGTGTACAGGATTCAAAATAAATCAGATTTTAGTAAAACCAAAAATATTTAAATCTGTTCAATAATATATTTCCAACGAATTTGAAAATTTGAAATTTCATAACGGGAATCAAAAGTTATGGCCAGTTAAATATTCAGAATAGTCGCTATGGAATATATATATATATTAATATAATAAATAGCCGTTTTGCAAATGACCTTCATTTTCGACAAAACTACTTTTGGTTGAATCCAGAATGTCAAATTATTGATAGATTCCAATTTTCATAATTTTTGGAATTAATATGTGAGCGTGGCAAAAGAAAACGTGTTTTGTCAATTTTAGTCAATTTGGATCGACCAGAAAAAGGCCATTTTTCAAACGGTCTCCAAATTCGAAGAAATTAATTTTGTTAGGACCGTATCGTCAAAACATAACTAGATTTATTTTTCAGGAATTTTTGGAGTCCGTATGTGGCCTCGGTAAATTAAAATGTACGTTTAAATTCAATACATACTGATTTATATTTTAATTTTGATGGAAACCAATCGAAACAGTCGAATTGACTTACGAAACATATCCCATTGTATCTGGAATGGGGGTATTAGGCTAGGGGCGATAGTTATTTGGTTTGATTTGGAGCTTGAACATGAAATTTCACAATAAACAAATTAATAGAATTAAATATATTAAAATAAATATATTATATAAACCCCTCTCTCACAAAACCCCAGCCCCCTTTCAAATTGTTGCGCCGCTATACACAAAATGGAAGGCCAGAATTTTCAGATTTTTAATCCTTTCGATCTCCAGATCTGAGCGATAATGATCAGTGCCTCTAAAACAAATATCGAATTGCTAGCAGAGATCAAAAACTTGAACGTTCAAGATGAAGAATCATGTTGTATTTCTCTCGATTTCACGCCTCAAATGCACCACGTTCGCTTGCATTTTCAGCCCAGGTGAGACCATCGAGCTCATTGCCACGGCCAGCATGGAGAGGCAACGCCGTGACCTTTGAAGTGGGATAATCTGATATGGTGCCGACGCTTTGAATAGCATGCGTTCTGAAGCCCTTGGAAGTAGCGGGTTGGGTTCTTGTATTAGCCTGGAACGAAGACATTGGGGCGGGGGGGAAGATGCAGGAGCCGTTGGATCAAAACTTTAATTGTGGGGAGAATTCTAATTAGAGAATCAAACTTGTTAATTATCATTAATTAATAAATTAATGAAATTAATCTTTAAACTCTTGTATCTTCTTCATACGCTATCAGAAATTCATGAAATCAGATGCGTTGGAACCGCAAAATCCGGATGTACGTGATGGAACAACTTTGGACCAGAACAGAAGCAGTTGAAATTTCTAGTGAAATTAAACGCTGCTTAATTTTATTAAAATCAACCGATCAAGGTGAGATCTCTAATTTAAAATAAAATTTATTATTTATTACGGTGTAAAATTCATTTATGTGTGAATTGATTGATTGTGGTTGCAATGAACTGTTGATGGAATTGTGTATGTTAAAAATATGGTTTTGTCTGATTAAAACATTATCAAGTTAGAAAAATAATCATATGTAAAAATATGATTTTGTCGGATTAAAATTTTATCATGTTAGGAATAAATTACTTGAAACAATAAAAAAAATTACATTTCTTATTGTATGTATAAATCACCAAATTTGCCATGTGGAAATAAAATTTTTTTAAAAAAATAACAATTTTGTTGAGATAAACAAAAAATTGTTAAAACAAAATATCATTGTTGTTGAATTATATTTGTGTCAAAACAAAATATCATTTTTGTTGAATTATATTTGTGTCAAAAGAAAAATATCATTTTTTGTTGAATTAGAGTTGTCAACTGTTGACGGGCAAAATTGTCGCACGCCAACACCCAATGTGTGTGAATAATTATCAGAATAAGTAGTAAATAATGTAAATGCGGGGAGACACAGCTTTTATAGTGGTTCGGCACTAACGCCTACGTCCACTTTATAATTCTCGTTCATCATTCCTTTGATCAATTACAAGAGATGTTACAATATTTGTGTACAAAGCTATACGTATGATGAACTTGGAATGAGTTGTCCTTTTTCTTCATTGAAGTGAGTTGACTTGGTCAACTGTAGGCAAGGTAGGCTTTAATGTCCAAGAGGTCTAGAGGCGGTGTAACAAGGCTTGCTAGTTTTCAAGTGTTGAAGGAAAACATGCATGTCATGTTTTAGGTCTTTATCCCATCTCCCATGGCCATGGTGAAGGTGTTGGAGGCAAATAATGAGTGTTTGGAGCTCTCAAGGTCCAAAAATTCCAAGGGAGAAGGATCCAAATGAAGGCCAACGCTTGGGGTATTTATAGGAAGGAGGTTAGGTGGGAGTAGGTGAGCAGCGTGGCCCACAGCAGTAATTTTCGCACCCAGAACGAGTCATATGCAGGAAATTCGCACCTCCTGGTGCGGGTTCGAAATTTTGCACCCCTGCCTGGGTGTCGAAATTTCGAACCCACCAGGGGGTTCGAAATTTCGAACCCACTGGTTGGGTTCGAAATTTTGAACCCACTGGTGTGGTTCGAAATTTCGACCCCACAGTTGGGGTTCGAAATTTTGACCCCACAGGTAGGTTCGAAATTTTGACCCCACTGGTGGGGTGTGAAATCTCGACCCCACTGGTGAGGTGCAAATTTGATAGTGGATGAAGCGAAAATCATGCTGTCGAGGGAGTCAAAGTTTATGAATGTGAAGGGAAGGAATCCGCGGTTCTGCTGGTCTGAAGTGAAGGAATCTGAGCTTCCGGCATGGAGAAAATCCGACAAATCGGGCGGCTGCGCCCGAACCCCCACCAGCGCTGCGCCTGGACCCGCAGGACGGCTCGCCTTCGGCTCGGAGCACGGCTCGCCTTCGGCTCGGATGACGGCTTGACTAGGAGTCCATAGGGCCCGACAAGGACCATCTGATAGAGGCTTCGGGTGTTTGCGACACGACTTCGACCCAACTGCCTTGTGCTTTTTGACGCTTGAGCGTGTCGCTCACCAAATACCTGACGTGTGACTGCTTTAACAAAAAGGCATGTCAACATTTGCCCCCAAAACATATCTTGCTTGGTCTAAGGAAGATGTGTTTTGCGAGGAGAAGAGAAATGCAGAAACCAAAGCTCGGAGAAGTCTGAAGCGAGCCTCTATATTCATAAGGTGGAAGAGCCATAACCACGCCGGATCGCATTATCTAGAAAACCATAGCTGATGAGACAAAAGTCCATGATGTCTTAGGACCGTATTAGTGGAAGATCACAATCGCTTGGGATCATATTAAGGAGAGGAATCTTAGTATTAATAGAAAGCCGGAACAACCAAAGTACCCGAGAGAGTGGAGGATCCCTGTAACCTGCATAGGAAAGGTATATACAAATATATGTGAGCGGCCTTGCTGTGTTGGTACATACAAATATATGTAAGCGGCTTTGCCGTGTTGCCGTCATCCGAGAGAGTGGAGGATCCCTATAACCTGCATAGGAAAGGTATATACAAATATATGTAAGCGGCCTTGCCGTGTTGCCTCAAGGCTTCCATAGGTGGTCTCACGTTGGTGACTGCATTCAAGGCGATCTCACGTTGGTGAGATAGCCTTGGCAAGTAGCATTCCAGGAAATCTCACATTGGTGAGATGACCTCAGCAAGTAGAATTCAAGGAAATCTCACCTGAGCGAGATGACCCTGGCAGGTAGCATTTAAGGAGATTTCACCTGAGTGAGATGACCTAGGCAAGTAGGGTCAAGGAGACCTCAAATGAAGCAAGATCAGCCGAGGCAGCCTTGAACGAGGCAGGACAAACCGAGTTTATTCGAGGCGATCTTAACCGAGGCAAGATTAGCCGAGGCGACCTTGAACGAGGCAAGGCCAACCAAGTTTATCCAAGGCGATCTTGAACGAGGCAAGATCAGCCGAAGCGACCTTGAACGAGGCAAGGCCAACCGAGTTTATCCGAGGCAATCTTAAACGAGGAAAGATCAGCCGAGGCGACCTTGAACGAGGCAAGGCCAACCAATTTTATCATAGGCGATCTTGAACGAGGCAAGATCAGCCGAGGCGACCTTGAACGAGGCAAGGCCAACCGAGTTTATCTGAGGTGATCTTAAACGAAGCAAGATCAACCGAGGCAAACTTGAACGAGGTAAGGCCAACCGAGTTTATCCGAGGCGATCTTAAACGAGGCAAGATCAGCCGAAGGCTGTAAACAGGGTAAAGGCGACATTACAATGGTAAAAAAAATCAAGGAATGTTAAGAAATCCATTTTATTGATAACCAGATGGTGCGTTGTCGAACCAAGAGCCTACTTAGGGATTATAGCTTCTCCCGTGCATGGGTAAGTCGACTCCACCATTTACATTTCAGAAAACCAAAAGGTAAAACATCATGGGGCCAGAGCCCTAGTATTCTTAATTGAGAAAACCAAGAGAGCCAATATCATCGGGCTTGAGCAATCCGAAGGTCGGAACCTTGAGACGAGAAAGCCGTAAATGAGGAGGTCATTATTTGAGAGTCGTAGACCATAAGAAAACAAAAAGACTGGAAAACCAGGAATCCAGGAGACCAGAAGCCGCAAGATACTGGTGTGAAGGGGGCTTGAACCTTCAGCACCAGAGCCATTGAGAGGTTCAGTTGATGATGATGCCGCCGGGACAGTTGCTTGTCACGGGTCTGTCTTGATTTCTTTGAGGGGGTCGGACCTATCCCGGCCTCCTATCCCGAATAAGAACGAACCATGACAGCTCTCCATTTCTAACACGTTCTTCGATGGCATTCCTCAGAAGATGACACTCATTTGTGTTGTGACCATCGATGTCGTGGAATACGCAGTGTCGGCCAGAATCTTTGTCTCTTTGAGTGGGCTCCCGGACGGAAGGCTTTGTTAAGGGAGCTCCGGGATGAGCCTCCAAATAGATTTCTTCGAGAGTATGAGTGAGTTCTGAATAAGTCGGAAACCTTGGTTTCCAAGGTGCGTTAAGACCATTTCTTGAAGGGGGTTGCTGGTCCGCAGCAGAAACCTTAGCCTTTCCAGGGTCGGATGGTTCCACGCCCTTTACAACATTCATGTCGACAACCTTTTTATTATTATCGTCCTTCGCTTCTTCTTCTCGAAGGAACCTTTCGGCTTCAAAATAGAATTCACCGAGATCCCTCAGCGGGTCCCAATACAGCAAAGTTTTGAAGTCGGATTCATCCAAGATACCAGACACTACGGCCATCAAAACCATAGATGGATCAGGTCTGTCGACCGAAGTTACTGCAGCATTAAACCATTTCAAGAATTTGCACAGAGTCTCGCCGGACTTCTGCTTGCTGCCATTGAGAGTCATGACGCTTTTTGGATGGGCGATGTTGATTCTAAATTGTTCCACGAATCGAGTAGCCAAAGCATCCCAAGAATTGATGGAGTCCAGCTCCAACTACTTATACCACATTACAGCTATATCCGTTAAGAAAAGAGAAAATCACTTCGCCATAACATTTTCCGAAGCAGAAAGGACTTCCATATGTCGGATATATCACATAAGGTGTGCGGTCAGATCCTTGTGACCATCATAGGGTTCCAGATCCGGTAACTTGAAGTCAGGTAGTTTCCGAGAGTTCCTGATATCCAAAGAGAGAGGGCTGCGAGTCACATAGTCCATGTACATAGAAGAAGCACCGCCTCGAGTGAACTGACGGAGGACATCCGCAATCTCAGACCCGTTCCCAAAAGCGAGCAACTGGTTTAAATTATCCAAGGCGGCACTGGTGCCCCCCGTGTTCACGTTCAAGTTAGAAGCTGGTTGGTTGAGGATAAAGTCTTGTTGGATTCCAACCCAAGGTACCACATTGGGTGTAACCCTGGTTCCCGGAACCGTCGGAGCGCTACCATCAAAAGCTGCGCGCGTCGGCGCATGAGCAACATTTCCTATTGCGGAACCCGCAACATGTCCAAGTAAAGTAGTGTCACGGGCTGGAGCGATGTCGAGGTTAGGGGTGCCCCCGCGTGTAGCAGGACCGGCACCGTTGGAAGGAGCGACGTCGGCGTTTGGGGTACCCCCGCGTGTAGCGGGACCGGCACCGTTGGAAGGAGCGACGTCGACCTGTTGGCTAGTAGGTGGGGTTGCCCCCGCGTCCCGAGTCGTGGGTGGAAGAACATTGGTGCTAGTTCCAATAATGTCAACCTGGGCAGTCGGCCTTGAAGCGCAACTTATTCTATCTTCAATGCGAGCGAGGATGGTATTGAAGGCGTCTTCCTGTCACTCGAGTCGAGCATCCAAATCAGTAACGAGATTATTGATCATTCCATCGACGTCTTCTCGAGTGACATGGTTTGATGGAACTTCATTCGAAGAAAGTTCATGACTTACTTCATATTCATCATGAGCTTCAGTGATAGCCGGAAGTTTCTTCCGCTTAACCATGATGTAAAGCGAGTAAGGTTGAAGTTGCAGACGAGGTTTGAAGAAAAGTTCGAGTAGTTAATCTGATGCAGAGCTCGAAGCTGTGCGTCCCCTACCTGCCATGCCAAAATGTTGACGGGCAAAATTGTCGCATGCCAACACCCAATGTGAGTGTGTGAATAATAATCAGAATAAGCAGTAAATAATGTAAATGCGGGGAGACACAGCTTTTATAGTGGTTCGGCACTAACGCCTATGTCCACTTTATATTTCTCATTCATCATTCATTTGAAAGATTACAAGAGATGTTACAATATTTGTGTACAAAGCTATATGTATGATGAACTTGGAATGAGTCGTCCTTCTTCTTCGTTGAAGTGAGTTGACTTTGTCAACTATAGGCGAGGTAGGCTTTAATGTCCAAGAGGTCTAAAGGCTGTGTAACAAGGCTTGCTAGTCTTCAAGTGTTGAAGGAAAACATGCATGTCATGTGTTAGGTCTTTATCCCATCTCCCATGGCCATGGTGATGGAGGCCATTAATGAGTGTTTGGAGCTCTCAAGCTCCAAAAATTCCAAGGGAGAAGGATCCAAATGAAGGCCAAGGCTTGGGGTATTTATAGGAAGGAGGTTAGATGGGAGTAGGTGAGCAGCAGGGCCCACAACAGTAATTTCCGCACACAGAATGAGTCATGTGCAGGAAATTCGCACCTCCTGGTGCGGGTTCGAAATTTCGCACCCCTGCCCGGGGGTCGAAATTTCGAACCCACCAAGGGGTTCGAAATTTCGAATTTCGAACCCACTGGTGGGGTTCGAAATTTCAACCCCAACCAGTGGGTTCGAAATTTCGACCCTACAGGTAGGTTCAAAATTCCGACCCCACTGGTGGGGTGCGACATCTCGACCCCACTGGTGAGGTGTGAAATTGATAGTGGATGAGGCGAAAATCATGTTGTCGAGGGAGTCGAAGTTTCTGAATGTGAAGTGAAGGAATCTGCAGTTCTGCTGGTCCGAAGAGAAGGAATCTGAGCTTCCGGCATGGAGAAAATCGGATGAATCGGGCGGCTGTGCCCGGACCCCCACCGACGATGTGCCCGGACCCGCAGGACGGCTCGCCCTCGGCTCGGAGCACGGCTCGCCTTCGGCTCGGATGACCGCTTGACTAGGAGTCCATTGGGCCCGACAGGGGCCATCTGATAGAGGCTTCGGGTGTTTGCGACGCGACTTCGACCGAACTGCTTTGTCATTTTTGATGCTTGAGCGCGTCGCTCACCAAATACCTGACGTGTGAATGCTTTGACAAAAAGGCATGTCAACATTTGCCCCCAAAACATATCTTGCTTGGTCTAAGGAAGATGTGTTTTGTGAGGAGAAGAGAAATACAGAAACTAGAGCTCGGAGAAGTCCGGAGCGAGCCTCTATATTCATAAGGCAGAAGAGCCATGACCGCGCCGGATCGCATTATCCAGAAAACCAAAGCTGATGAGCCAGAAGTCCATGATGTCGTAGGACCGTATTAGTGGAAGATCGCAATCGCTTGGGATCGTATTAAGGAGAGTAATCTTGTATTAATAGAAAGCCGGAACAGCCAGAGTATCCGAGAGAGTGGAGGATCCCTAAAACATGCATAGGAAAGGTATATACAAATATATGTGAGCGGCCTTGCTGTGTTGCCGTCAAGGCTTCCATAGGTCATTTTATTCATTTGGTAGACTACGTTCAAGGCGATTTCACGTTGGTGAGATAGCCTTGGCAAGTAGCATTCAAGGAAATCTCACATTGGTGAGATGACCTCGGCAAGTAGAATTCAAGGAAATCTCGCCTGAGCGAGATGACCCTAGCAGGTAGCATTCAAGAAGATCTCGCCTGAGCGAGATGACCTTGGCAAGTAGGGTCAGGGAGACCTCAAATGAAGCAAAATCAGCCGAGGCGGCCTTGAGCGAGGCAGGGCCAACCGAGTTTATCCGAGGCGATCTTAAACGAGGCAAGATCAGCCGAGGCGACCTTGAACGAGGCAAGGCCAACCGAGTTTATCCGAAGCGATCTTAAACGAGGCAAGATCAGCCGAGGCGACCTTGAATAAGGCAAGGCCAACCAAGTTTATCCGAGGCGATCTTGAACGAGGCAAGATCAGCCGAAGCGACCTTGAATGAGGCAAGGCCAACCGAGTTTATCCGAGGCGATCTTGAATGAGGCAAGATCAGCCGAGGTGACCTTGAACAAGGCAAGGCCAACCAAGTTTATCCGAGGCGATCTTGAACGAGGCAAGATCAGCCGACGCGACTTTGAACGAGGCAAGGCCAACCGAATTTATCCGAGGCGATTTTAAACGAAGCAAGATCAGTCGAGGCGACCTTGAACGAGGCAAGGCCAACCGAGTTTATCCGAGGCGATCTTAAACGAGGCAAGATCAGCCGAAGGCTGTAAACGGGTTCAAGGCGGCATTACATTGGTAAAACAACCAAGGAATGTTAGGAAATCCATTTTATTGATAACCAGATGGTGCGTTGTCGAACCAAGAGCCTACTTAGGGATTATAGCTTCTCCCGTGCCTGGGTAGGTCGACTCCAACATTTACATTTCAGAAAACCAAAAGGTAAAACATCATGGGGCCAGAGCACTAATATCCTTAATTGAGAAAACCAAGAGAGCCAATATCATCGGGCTTGAGCAATCCGAAGGTCAGAACCTTGAGACGAGAAAGCCGTAAATGAGGAGGTCATTATTTGAGAGTCGTCGACCATAAGAAAACCAAAAGACTGGAAAACCAAGAATCCAGGAGACCGGAAGCCGCAAGATACTGGTGCGAAGGGGGCTTGAACCTTCAGCACCAGAGCTAGTGAGAGGTTCAATTGATGATGATGTCGCCCGGACAATTGCTAGTCCCGGACCTGTCTTGATTTCTTTGAGGGGGCCGGACCTGTCCTGGCCTCTTATCCCGAATACGAACGAACCGTGATAGCTCTCCATTTCTGACACGTTCTTCGATGGCATTCCTCAGAAGAAGACACTCATTTGTGTTGTGACCATCGATGTCGTGGAATACGCAGTGTCGGCCATAGTCTCTGTCTCTTTGAGTGGGCTCCTGGACGGAAGGCTTTGTGAAGGGAGCAGGACGGCTCGCCTTCGACTTGGAGCACGGCTCGCCTTCGTCTCTGAGCACGGCTTGCCTTCGGCTCGGATGACGGCTTGACTAGGAGTCCATTGGGCCCGTCATGGGCCATCTGATAGAGGCTTCGGGTGTTTGCAACGCGACTTCGACCCAACTGCTTTGTGCTTTTTGATGCTTGAGCGCGTCGCTCACCAAATACCTGACGTGTGACTGCTTTGACAAAAAGGCATGTAAACATCAACAAATTAAAAATATCATTTTTATTTGTTATAATGAAATTGGATTTGTGTACAAACACAAGTTGTCATTTTCATTTGTCATGTTTAAAATAGAAGTGTTGTCAAATAAAAATTTCTTTTTATTTGTCACTAGAAAACATTGAACAGTGTTATGCAAATAACACTTCTTTATTTGTCATTTTAACATGGAAAACATGTCATGAATATAAATTATCTTTTTATTTTGTCACTAGAATTATAAACATGTACATATGCCAAAATTGTCTTTTTAATTTGTCATTAGAACTAGAATATATGTCATTTAGTTAGAACATATTTTAGTTAGAATATATATTGTAAATAAAAATGTCATTTTGTTCGAAAATGTCATGTTAAATAAAATGTCATTTTGTTAGAAAATGTCATGTTAAATAAAAATGTCATCTTGTTAGAAAATGTCATGTTAAATAAAAATGTCATTTAGTTAGTAAATGTCATGTTAAAATAAATGTGTCATTTTATGTTTTGTTTATTCAAAATATTGTCATTTACATGTTAATAGAAAAAAAACCATTTGTCATTATATGTTTGTTTATTTAAAACATTATCAATTATATGTTAGCGAAATAGAAAAAAAATACCATTTCTCATTATATATTTTGTTTATTTAAAACATTATCGTGTATATGTTAGCTTAATAGAAAAAATTTGCATTTGATAATACATGTTTTGTTTATTAAGACATTATCATTCATATGTTAGTGAAATAGAAAAAATTTCATTTGATTATATATGTTTTGTTTATTTAAACGTTATCAGTTACATATTAGCAGAATTAGAAAAATGTTCATTTGTTAAGTATGTATTGATTTATTAAAATCATGTCATTTACATTTTAGCGATGTTAATATAAA
This sequence comes from Allium sativum, assembly GCA_030737875.1. Classification (NCBI taxonomy): domain Eukaryota; kingdom Viridiplantae; phylum Streptophyta; class Magnoliopsida; order Asparagales; family Amaryllidaceae; genus Allium; species Allium sativum. Next base: position 617,553,139 of record CM060926.1, read on the forward strand.
AATGATCATTTGTTAATATGCTTTGTTAGACTAAAACGATGTCATTTACATGTTGGCCATGTTAATATAAAAGAATTAGCCATGTCTTGAAATATATGTTTGTGATGTTGAAATGTTTAACGTATGAAACATAATGTTAACATTAGTATTGTAGTTGAAATTAAATTATAGATATTTATTTATAATTTAAACAGTGAAAATTTGTTAAATAGAAAATAATTCAAACCGAATTATAATTGGTTAAATTTATTAACCAATAATGTATTTAAATAAACTGTTGTTGTCTGGAAACCCCACACGGGTATTGGGATGGTATTTGACATACACTAGTCCCGATATTTAGTTATATGTCAATCGATGGATTGACAGTCTGTGATGAGTGTTATTTATTTATTTTAAAGCTCACACAGTTGTAAATTTCAGTCTGGATGTGAATGGATTGTTTAATGATTATTTATCATTATTGTTATATACATGCGATGTATGAAATCCATATAACTGAAATTGTATGGTAATTGATTGAGTCGCATTCCGAATTAGAATGTTTTAAATAAAGAATATTCAAGAAATAAAGAATCTTTTAAAATTAAGAATATTTTAAAATATAGAGTATTTTGAAATAAATTTAGTGAAGAATAAATTTATGATTTTATGTCCATCTTTGGATGGACACAAAAATATAAAAATATAAAGCCGGGTTAAGTATGGAAACGCCATTTTTAACCCGAACGGATTTATCAATCGATTTTATCCATTTTATAATGAATATAAAAAAGAAGTGATTTCAGAATATAATTTTTTGAAAATATTAATATTATAATATGATAAAGATATAGAATATTCAATTTTGATTTAAAATTGAAAATGAAGCTAAATCATTTTATAACAAATTTATAAATGATTTATAAAATATGTTTTAATTGGAAATCGACTATATATATATATATATAATGGCTTGAATAGAACGCGCAGCATAGCGACCTTTTGCGAATTTCGACCATTAACTTCAAATTGGCGTAACGGGAGATTCGACTGTCGGATTCTCCTGAAACCGGAACCGTTGGGTTTGTATCGAAAAGGGCTTTCCAATGAATATAAAAGTATTGAAATCTAACAGTTAGATTTGGAGTTTTGTCCAAATCAATTTTAGAAAAGGTCGTTGTAAGTGCAGTTCGATGACCGTTTATGGAAATCGACTGAAATGGCCTTACGAAAATTATCAAAAATAGGGAAAAATTATGTAAATTCATAATAAATGATATGGAAAGATTTTGGATGAAAAAATTCTATATTTGAAAAGATAAAGATACATTTTTTATCGAAATGAACTAGTTATAAACTAGGATAATAATCTAATCAAGTTTTCCAATTAATTAATATTTAATTAGAATAAAATAATAAATTGGATTTTGGGTTTTTCGTGAATGGTGTCTTCAATAACACTGTTCTTAAACCCTGATGAGAAAAGAATAAATCATTAAATTAAGATTTAATGAAGTTTTCCAATTAATAAATATTTAATTAGAATTAAATAAGGTAAATTGGATTTTTGGGTTTGTCGTGAATGGTGTCTTCAATAACACTGTTCTTAAACCCTGTATGAAAAAAATAAATCTTTTAATTAAGGTTATTAGAGTTTCCAATTATATTTAGTAATTGGAATAAAATGAAATGTAAATTGGGTTTATTGTGATCTGTGTTTTTAACGACATTCGTTCTTTAACCCAATTAACAATTAGGATATAATTTGGAATTTATAAATCTTTTATTAAGATTTAAATGGAGATTTTCCAAAATAAAGTTTTCCAATTTAATAGAAGAAACTGGAATTGAATGGAATTCGATTTAATAATAATTGAGATGAGCTTCTGCAAAAGAAGATCGTTATTATATATGGAATTTAAAAGGCTTTGCCGTTATTCCATTTATATTATTAGTCTGATACAGAAATTTATATCAATTATATATTGATTTGATTCCTATGAAAATTCCATATTTAATGGAAGATGATTTTGGGTTTATCGTGAACTGTGTTTAAATGACATTGGTTCTTTAACCCAGTTAAAGACAAGATTAATTTCTTAAAGTTGAATAATCATAAAGTAATGATTTTTGATATTAAAACCAAATTGGAGTTTTAATGAATCTATGAAAAGAAGATTAAAGAATAAATTTAAAATAATTTATCTTTGATAAAATTAATGGGAACCTTTCCCTAATAATGGGAATATTTTATTGAAAGAAAATTCTGAATTGGAATGAGGCTTATGATGTGTTTCTATAGCACTTAATTATTGACTATAAAATACGCGAGTTATTCGGAAAGATCGGTTTTGTTACGACCCGAACTTCCCCGTGAAGGAAAGCCCGGATTGACTTTGAGAACACAACCAATCAGAACATAAACAAAAGAACATTTCATTGCTTATTACAATAATTTCATTAGAATACAGGAATATACAGAGTACGAATAAATTTTACACATTTACTAAATATTAGAGATTTACAATACATTACATAGCAGCGGAAAATAATACAAAACACAACTGAAAGTAATACACGGATATAGAGCTTTCCGAGTATTGTTCCAGCTGTAAACCAGGATCTTGTGCATATAAATCTGCAAAACCAAAACTACTAACTGCCCGTGTGGAAATAGGGGCACCCAGAGTTTAGGTTAAAACAATAAACTCCAAGTCAGTCATGTGACTGGTGTGAGAACTAAAACAGTTATAAATTTTTATTTTAAAGTTAGGTAAATCAAGGGACCAAGCCGGATAACATGGAACGGGTTTCCTCCCAAGAATACCAGAGCATAAAACAATAGCGCAATGCTAAATAAAGAACAATGAAGCTATTATAAGACCCAGGTCCCATCACATAATGCAACACAAGCTGGAGGATAGGTTTTTACCTTATAATAGCCAAAGAATGCTTGATACGCTAAATTTCATCTTTTATTATTACTATAAGTGTATAGTGTAACAACCCGTATTTTGAATAACATGTTATAACGTAAATCAAGGCAGAATTAAAAGTTAAAATCTAAATCAAGGGAAACGGGCTGTGCCATTGCGTTCGTCTCGGAAAAATACGCGAAATAGAGTCCGAGTTTTCGAAAATCGGAGTCCGTATGACCCAGTTATGGCCCGTCGAAGTTTTCAGAAAATCCAGAGTTTAAAAACAGTTCGAAAATCAAATCTGGAGCCAAACAGACTGGGCGGGAAAATTTCCCGCCCAGCCCCAAGTCGACTGGGGAGTCGACTTTCCCCAGCTGGTGTCGACTGCCTAGTCGACACCGCTGTCGACCTTGGTGGTCGGGCCAGTTTGGCCTGGTGCACCTGCTTTGGCTCCTGGGTCTTGTTTTGTTGGCTTGTGACGTGATTTGATGGCTCAGATCTGAATTGGGGTTAATCCTATGGCCTAAACTAACCTAAACTTCCATATAAGCACCCTTAGACCTACCCTAAACCGTCATTAATCATTCCTACAACTAAGTGCTGCCCAAATGCTCCCTAATCATGGCCTCCATCTTCTTCAACTTGAGAGCTTGAGAGCCTAAGCTTGATCTAAAGCAAAGGAGCCATCTTTCTTCATCAAAACAAGGATCTTTCTTCTTATTTCTCAAGGCTTGGAGTGGATCTTATCTTTATTTGGGGATTTCTAGTGTGGCTTCGTCTCAATCTTGTTCTATTTTATTCTAGATCTCATAGCCGCGATTTGTAAGCCCCACTCTACTCTTAGATTTAAACTATGAAGTTAATATGAATATGTAGCAAGTTGAGATGTGATTTTTGGTATAATACTTGTCTTGGGGCTATATTTGTATGCATAGATCCATGTATGACACTTTTGATCTATGATTGTAGAACTATCATGAACCTAGTACCGTTCACTTTGATTTTTGGGTAGAAAGCTATGAGCTTTATTTGGTGGTTATGCATAATGCAACATAGAACTTGGTAGTTATGCATAATGCAACATAGAACTTGGTAGTTATGCATAATGCAACATAGAACCTCTCATAAACTTGATGTTAACTTGCATATGATGTTGAACTACATGCTACACACAAGTTTATCACCCTATGTCAACTATTATCATGTTATCACCCTTGCCTATGATGTTGAACTACATGCTACCCACAAGTTTATTTGCTAAGTTTGATGTCATGCATGTTTTGAGGCCAATAATCCTATATGCTAGTTGTGATGAACACCTTTGCCGCAAATATCATCATGTTTAACTTATGACCACCTTTACCACCTTATGCCCCTCTTGGTCATATTTTTATGTTCCTTGATTCACTTGTGTTGATGCGAATTTACGTGCGATGGGGATACGTTATGGGTAGTTAGGCAAACTTGAAATGACATGAAAAACATGACTTGAAATGTGACATGAAACTTGATCATGCTTGAAAACTTGAATGGGGTCATGACATGTAGAAAACCATAAAGTGGCCAACTCGAGGTTGGGTTGAGTTTGTAGCGTAAATCTTCCCGGAACTGCCCGACAAATCCAGTGGCTACAAACAATAGGATCCAATGTGAGAAGTTGGTCATATCGCGCTTGAAACTCGAGGTTAGACTAGGTTGTGGTGTAAATCTGCTCGGACCCGCCCGGCATATCCAGTAACCACAACAAAGTCTAATGTGAGAGGTTGGGTGCATTAAATTAATTAATGCCACATGTTAGGGTTAAGTCATGAACCACTTGGATACACTTAACCAACTTGATACATGATTGGATAGTAACCACACTTAACTCGTTAGAAACCCTAGTTACATGGTCCTTTTCAGCATTAACCCTCTTGGATGTATCACGATACCCTAGGGACTAGGCTAGGGTGGGGCACGATTACTAGGCTGATTGTAAGCGACCAGAACGACGGCTGAGTTGGTGCGCCGGTGCAGGTTCAGGCGGACTATGGTCGTGCACATAATCCGGAGTTGAAAATGCAGGCACGGGCACCAGTAGGTTTAGACTGTGCATGCTTGATTCGTGTCAGTGGTTGGCACCCTAGGACTTGATACACCCTAGGGTGGACCTAGCACAGTTTGACTACATTCCGTGATTGGGCCGTATGACACCGACACTCGACGAGTTAGGCTTATAGGGAGCCGATCGACTAGACCGTGTAGTTGGGCCCCGACTTGGGTCATCTCATGATATTGGGCCAAGGGATCATTTCTTGTTTATACTTGACATGGGTTGGATTACTAGTACTATTGGTGCAAAACTAAACCTTGTATATGCGATGCCACACTTGATCTACCTTGTTATCTATTTACCATGCCAGTTAGTTACCATCTTTATGTTTCATCTCAGTTTCTCATGTCCAGTTAACTTTATTAGTTTTTATACTAATAGTAGGTAGGACTTACCAGTCTTTGTGACTGACCCGTTTTCCTTTCGCTTCTTTTCTTTCGTCCCCCCCTCCCCCCCAGGTTCTCAGGGTGGGAACACTAGCACCAAGCTTGGATCTTTAGCTTTCTTTCTGGATAGCTCATGTACGGTTTGGACTTGAGCTCGCTATGGCTTTACCACGTCTACTTTGGGGATAGTTTACTTTATGTTATTTCCAGTTTTCAGTTTATGTTTCTAGACTTGTAGTAGTTGGAAAATAACGACTTAGTACTTTTGATGTAAGTTGACTATGGTTTTGAAATAGTATTTTTATCCGCTGCTTTACTTACTGTGTTTTACTTATATGTTCTGTCTTGTGATATCTTTATGCATGTTTACCTTGACCAACACCCCTCCAAAGCCAGTTTACTTGCTTAGAGTGACCCTGGCGGAGGTGGGGTGTTTACATTTGGTATCAGAGCATAAGGTTTTACTAGACCGGACAAAAGTTTTTAAAACCCTTTTTGAAAAACTATTTTCAAAACCAATTAAGTATTTTTCCAAGGAAAGTCTAGTTTGTTTTAAAAGGCTATTCCCCAAAAGCCATTAGCACTATCCTTCGTTTCCTCGTTCTAAATCTATCTTTTCCTTTTTTAGCATGGTCGATCTTAACCTTCCCGAGGGAGTACCCATTCCCGGATGGTTCCGAAGGTACTTGAAAGCTAGGGCCAACGATGCGGGCCCAGCAAACACCCTCACTCCTCCTCCCGTACCTGAGGTTCCTCCTCCTCCTCCTCAGCGTCCACAAGCGGATTTCGCAAAGATTTGCAAAGACTTTAAGGCGATGGGTGGCAAGAATTTTGTTGGGACAGAGACTTATGTTGAGGCAAGAAACTGTTTAAAAGAAACTGAAGACCTCTTTGCCATTTTTGATGTGGAAGACCGTAGAAAAGTTCTGTTGGCAGTATGGCTATTGAAAGAGGAAGCTGCTTATTCGTGGGAGGTCACCAACGCTACTAGGCCTATAGAGATTTGGGCCAACTTTAGGATGAGGTTTGGGCTTAAGTTTCTATCATCTGCTGAGGAGAATCTATAAATGGAGAAGTTTATATCTTTGAAGCAAGGGGACATGACAGTGAGGGAGTATGTGAATAAGTTTAACCAGCTTGCTCGATTCGGTTTAGACATGGTTAACACATTTCAGAAGAAGGCTCTACGCTTTGCACGAGGATTGAATGAGCCATTACAAGGTTTAGCCAAGTCTCATATACCCATGGGGGCCACTTTTGAGAGCTTAGTGGATATGGCCTTGCTTCAAGGAGATGATAAGACGGGCAAGAAAGAAGTTAAGCTTAATGAGACTCAAACCAAGAAGGCGGACTCCAAGTGAGGAGGCAAGCAGAACAACCAGAGCAATCAGAACAACAAGAACAACAAGGGTAACAAGGCCAACAACAACAAGGCAAAGGAGACAAGGAAGTGCAACTTCTGTGGGATCACTGGACACATAGCCAAAGATTGTAGGAAGAAGAAAAGGAAGTCGGAAGAATGCTTTCATTGCGGAGAGTCTGGACACTTCAGTAAGGATTGCTCCAAGAAGCAAGGGCAGGGGCAAGGACAGACTCAGCGAGCAGGACCTTCTGGAGGGCAGATGCATGCTCTCAACACTACTCCAGCTCCGAACCGAGGTAGTATTTTTGTAGAAAGCCTTGTTTACATTTCTGGTTTTCCTGTTCGAACATTATTTGATTCTGGCGCATCGCATACCTTTATTTCTTCTGACATGTTTGAAAGTTTGCACCTAAGTACTAGTCTAGTTGAGGATCCCGTTAGTGTTTCAAATCCAATTGGGGGTTCCGCCCATCTATCTATGATTTGTATGGATTTGAGGATTTCTATCTTGACCGTAGAATTCACATATAATGCTTATGTTCTCGGGTTCATGGGATACGGGTTGATTTTGGGCATAGATTGGTTGTCCAGTTATGGAGCCATTCTCGATTGTGAGCATAGGGTAGTGAGGCTTATGACTCGCCTTGGCAATACCCTAGAGATTTCTTGTAACCCTCTGGATCCCGTCATGTTATGTTATCTTGAATCCCTCGACTCGTCTATTGATAATCTCCAATCTGTGAGGGTGGTCCGAGAATATCCTGAGGTTTTTGATGAGGTGAAGGGGTTACCCCCTAAACGCGAGATAGACTTCCGTATTTATCTTGTTGATAATGCCAAGCCAGTTTCATGGCCTGTTAGGCACATGGCCCCGCGAGAAAGAAGAGAGCTTAGCAAGCAAATCAAAGAGTTTCTTGAGAAAAATTTCATTAGGCGAAGCATTTCAGAATGGGGTGCTCCGGTGGTATTCGCTACTAAGGCGGATGGTTCGCTTCGTCTATGTGTTGATTATCGTGAGTTAAACAAGCTGACAAAGAAGAATAGGCACCCGTTACCGAGGATTGATGATCTCTTTGACCAGCTTGTTGGTGCTTCTGTTTTCTCTCAGCTCGATCTAGCCACCGGATTCCATCAGCTTAGAGTGGCTGAGGACAGTATTGACAAGACTGCGTTTAGGACTCCAGATGGATTTTTTGAATGGCTCGTCATGCCGTTCGGTTTGACTAATGCATCCGCATACTTCGTTGATTTGATGAGTAGGGTGTTTAGGGAGTTCCTTAACAAGTTTGTGGTTGTCTTCGTGGATGATATTCTGGTCTTCTCTAAGGACGAGGAAGAGCATGCTACACACCTCAAGGAGGTTATGGATACGCTTAGAGCTCATCAGTTGAAAGCCAAGTTCTCTAAATGCCATTTCTGGAGAAGGGAAGTTCGGTTCCTTGGGCATATAGTTTCTAAGTAGGGCATAGCTGTGGATCCCGCTAAAGTGGTGGCGGTACAAGACTGGAAAGTTCCGAAGAATGCAACTGAAGTGAGAAGCTTTCTCGGTCTGGCAGGATTTTATAGGAAGTTCATTAAGGACTTCGCTAAGATTTCAGCCCCTCTCACTAAGTTAACGAAGAAGAACTTAGTCTTTGCATGGGACTTAGAGTGTGAGTTTGCTTTTCAAAGGCTCAAGAAAGCCCTCACCACAGCTCCAGTTCTAGCATTACCCGATGGAGGGAAAATGTTTACCGTGTACACTGATGCATGTGGCACGGGATTAGGCGTTGTCCTGATGCAGGAGGGGAGAGTGATATGCTTTGGGGGTAGGCAACTCAAGGTTCATGAGAAGAACTATCCCACTCATGATTTGGAGTTGGCGGCGATTGTCTTTGCACTCAAATCTTGGCGCCATTATCTTCTAGGTGAAAGGTTTGAGTTATATACTGATCACAAGTCGCTCAAGTACCTCTTCTCGCAGAAAGATTTGAATCTAAGGCAGCAGAGGTGGATGGAATTATTGGCATCATATGACTTCGATATAGCTTATACCCCTGGCAAGGGTAATGTTGTGGCGGATGCGCTAAGCAGAAGAAGGTTGACTTTGAGTCCCTTGTTTGTTGAGATGAAAAGCCTGGAATTCTTGGCAACCTTTGATTTTGCACCTGTTGTTGGGTCGATGACTGGTTCGTTAGCATCCCTTGAGCTTAGACCTACGCTTCTTGATGAAGTTGGGGTTTCACAGAGGGAAGACCCGCAGATAGTCGAGATCATGGACAAGTTGATTCGGGGTGAGACGTCAAGTCACCTCGCTAGATACACTATTGATGACAAGGGATAACTAAGGCGTGATGGAAGACTATGTGTCCCATGAGTGGGAGACTTAGTAAATAAAGTCCTTGAGGAGGCACATCACTCGAGGATGACCATACATCCCGGAGGGGATAAGTTGTACCGGGATATGAAGCGCATTTTCTTTTGGGATGGAATGAAAAAGGATGTTGCAGAGTTTGTTTCTAGATGCATTGTTTGCCAACAAGTAAAGGCCGAGTCGAAGAAGCCCGGTGGGCTACTGCGTCCATTGGAGGTACCACAATGGAAGTGGGAAAGTATCTCTATGGATTTTGTGGATGGATTGCCGAGATCAAGGAAGGGGAATACTAGCATATGGGTCATAGTGGATAGACTCACGAAGAGCACTCATTTCATTCCAGTAAAGAGCAAGAGGACCGCATCATGGCTAGTATCTGTTTATCTTCGAGAGATAGTGCAATTGCATGGAATTCCTTCTAGCATAGTTAGCGATTGTGACCCCATCTTAACTAGGCAATTTTGGAATAGTTTGCAAGAAGCGATGGGTACGCGATTGAATCTAAGTACGGCCTATCACCCACAGACGGATGGTCAGACCGAAAGGGTGAATAGGGTGCTAGAAGATCTGTTGAGGCTATGCATTCTTGACTTTGGTGGCACTTGGGAAGACCACCTTCCTCTCGTAGAGTTTTCTTATAATAACAGCTACCAGGCAAGCATAGGGATGGCACGATTCGAAGCTTTGTATGGGAGGCCGTGCAAGTCACCAACATGTTGGTGGGAGACGACAGATAAGCTTATACTTGGGCCCGACATGATAAGGGACACATCCGAGAAGGTTGAGTTGATTCCAAGGCGGATGAAAATGGCCCAAGACAGACAGAAATCCTATGCAGACAAGCGAAGGACAGACTTAGAGTTTGAAGTTGGAGATATGGTCTTTGTGAAGGTTTCTCCTTTGCGAAATGTGGTTCGTTTTGGAGCAGTTGGGAAGCTGGCACCAAGGTTCGTAGGACCCTTCCCTATCATAGAGAGGATTGGGAAGATGGCTTATAAGGTGGAATTACCCGAGAAGCTGGCCGGAGTGCACAATGTTTTTCATGTCTCGCATCTCCGAAAGTGCCTACATGAGTCAGCCGAGGTAGTTGAGCCTAGCATTCTTGAAGACGTGGAGGTGGAGAAAGAGGCAACCCCTGAGGCGAGCTCCGATTCGTATCTTGGGAATGGAGATTAAGAATTTAAGGATTCGAGAAGTCAAGTTAGTAAAGGTTTAGTGGAGTGAAGCCAACGAAGATGCAACTTGGGAAACCGAGGAGAAGATGCGTGGGCTTTATCCATTTCTTTTTGAGGGTACATTCTCGATCTCTTTTCCTAGTTAGCATATCTTTCTTTTGCTATCCATGTTTGTCTTGTTATTCCGTTAATCTTGTCATGAGAACCTTAGGTAGAAACCCATTGGATGAAACATGTACTTGAAACATGTTATGCCTGATGGTTGCAAATGGTTGCAAGTGTTTGCAAGTGGTTACTCGTGGATGCATGATACACGTTAGGCACTAAGATCAGCTCACACACTTTCATATTGCATATGCATGGGTGTTTATGCTTATTCACGGATGAAACTTGTTATGCTATCATGTGGATGTTGCATATGGATGAATGTTATGTGCACTCATGTAGAGATTATGAATTATGTTAGGAATTTGCATACATATGGAATCATTTCACTAACATACTTTGCATTAAGGAGGTTTACTGAATCAGTAACCGCCTGATTTTCGCATTAGATAAGTACATATACACACATCTTTCGCATATGATCATATAGCATTTAGAATCTTTTAAGGAAAATGACTGCTCGTGGATGATGTTTTGAGTAGATGGATGATGGATGGTAGGATACGTTCTTCCTAACTTGGAGATTTCGGGGACGAAATCCTTTAAGGTGGGGAGAATGTAACAACCCGTATTTTGAATAACATGTTATAACATAAATAAAGGCAGAATTAAATGTTAAAATCTGAATCAAGGGAAACGGGCTGTGCCATAGCGTTTGTCTCGGAAAAATACGCGAAATAGAGTCCGAGTTTTCGAAAATCGGAGTTCGTATGACCCAGTTATGGCCCGTCGAAGTTTTCAAAAAATCCAGAGTTTAAAAACAGTTCAAAAATCAAATCTTGAGCCAAACAGACTGGGCGGGAAAGTTTCCCGCCCAGCCCCAAGTCGATTGGGGAGTCGACTGGGGAGTCGACTTGCCCCAGCTGGTGTCGACTGCCCAGTCGACACCCCTGTCGACCTGGGTGGTCTGGCCAGTTTGGCCTGGTGCACCTGTTTTGGCTCCTGGGTCTTGTTTTGTTGGCTTGTGACGTGATTTGATGGCTCAGATCTGAATTAGGGTTAATCCTATGGCCTAAACTAACCTAAACTTCCATATAAGCACCCTTAGACCTACACTAAACCCTCATTAATCATTCCTACAACTAAGTGCTACCCAAATGCTCCCTAATCATGGCCTCCATCTTCTTCAACTTGAGAGCTTGAGAGCCTAAGCTTGATCTAAAGCAAAGGAGCCATCTTTCTTCATCAAAACAAGGATCTTTCTTCTTATTTCTCAAGGCTTGGAGTGGATCTTATCTTTATTTGGGGATTTCTAGTGTGGCTTCGTCTCAATCTTGTTCTATTTTATTCTAGATCTCATAGCCGCGATTTGTAAGCCCCACTCTACTCTTAGATTTAAACTATGAAGTTAATATGAATATGTAGCAAGTTGAGATGTGATTTTTGGTATAATACTTGTCTTGGGGCTATATTTGTATGCATAGATCCATGTATGACACTTTTGATCTATGATTGTGAAACTATCATGAACCTAGTACCGTTCACTTTGATTTTTGGGTAGAAAGCTATGAGCTTTATTTGGTGGTTATGCATAATGCAACATAGTACTTGGTAGTTATGCATAATGCAACATAGAACCTCTCATAACCTTGATGTTAACTTGCATATTATGTTGAACTACATGCTACCCACAAGTTTATCACCCTATGTCAACTATTATCATGTTATCACCCTTGCCTATGATGTTGAACTACATGCTACCCACAAGTTTATTTGCTAAGTTTGATGTCATACATGTTTTGAGGCCAATAATCCTATATGCTAGTTGTGATAAACACCTTTGCCGCAAATATCATCATGCTTAACTTATGACCACCTTTACCACCTTATGCCCCTCTTGGTCATATTTTTATGTTCCTTGATTCACTTGTGTTGATGCGAATTTACGTGCGATGGGGATACGTTATGGGTAGTTAGGCAAACTTGAAATGACATGAAAAACATGACTTGAAATGTGACATGAAACTTGATCATGCTTGAAAACTTGAATGGGGTCATGACATGTAGAAAATCATAAAGTGGCCAACTCGAGGTTGGGTTGAGTTTGTAGCGTAAATCTGCCCGGAACCTCCTGGCAAATCCAGTGGCTACAAACAATAGGATCCAATGTGAGAAGTTGGTCATATCGTGCTTGAAACCCGAGGTTAGACTAGGTTGTGGTGTAAATCTGCCCAGACCCGCCCGGCATATCCAGTAACCACAACAAAGTCTAATGTGAGAGGTTTGGTGCATTAAATTAATTAATGCCACATGTTAGGGTTAAGTCATGAATCACTTGGATACACTTAACCAACTTGATACATGATTGGACAGGGTTAACCACACTTAACCCATTAGAAACCCTAGTTACGTGGTCCTTTTCAGCAGTAACCCTCTTGGATGTATCACGATACCCTAAGGACTAGGCTAGGGTGGGGCACGATTACTGGGCTGATTGTAAGCGACCAGAACGACGGCTGAGTTGGTGCGCCGGTGTAGGTTCAGGCGGACTATGGTCGTGCACATAGTCCGGAGTTGAAAAAGCAGGCACGGGCACCAATAGGTTTAGACTGTGCGTGCTTGATCCATGTCAGTGGTTGGCACCCTATGATTTGATACACCCTAGGGTGGACCTAGCACAGTTTGACTACATTCCGTGATTGGGCCGTATGACACTGACACTCGACGAGTTAGGCTTATAGGGAGCCGATCGACTAGACTGTGTAGTTGGGACCCGACTTGGGTCATCTCATGATATTGGGCCAAGGGATCATTTCTTGTTTATACTTGACATGGGTTGGATTACTAGTACTATTGGCGCAAAACTAAACCTTGTATATGCGATGCCACACTTGATCTACCTTGTTATCTATTTACCATGCCAGTTAGTTACCATCTTTATGTTTCATCTCATTTTCTCATGTCCAGTTAACTTTATTAGTTTTTATACTAATAGTAGGTAGGACTTACCAGTCTTTATGACTGACCCGTTTTCCTTTCGCTTCTTTTCTTCCATTCCCCCCCCCCAGGTTCTCAGGGTGGGAACACTAGCACATAGCTTGGATCTTTAGCTTGCTTTCTGTATAGCTCATGTACGGTTTGGACTTGAGCTCGCTCTGGCTTTACCACGTCTACTTTCGGGATAGTTTACTTTATGTTATTTCCAGTTTTCAGTTTATGTTTCTAGACTTGTAGTAGTTGGAAAATAATGACTTAGTACTTTTGATGTAAGTTGACTATGGTTTTGAAATAGTAGTTTTATCCGCTGCTTTACTTACTCTGTTTTACTTATATGTTCTGTCTTGTGATATCTTTATGCATGTTTACCTTGACCAACACCCCTCCAAAGCCAGTGTACTTGCTTAGAGTGACCCTGGCGGAGGTGGGGTGTTTACATATAGTGTCAAAACAATTTCAATCATAAGTATCAATCATAGATGGCATAAGTGCCCCATACCACTATGTTACCATATATAGGTTTACAATCAAAATCGCAAAATGTCGTATGGGAAGTTGGATTTCCATCTGTGAACCGAGGCATGGGATCGTCCTCACCGCTTCGAGGCGCTCTAGCCTGCCCCTCAGGAACAGCCGCAACTGCACCTTGGATCGTCAGGGCCGGTCCACTCGATGTGGATTATAATGCCTGAACACTACGTTTCCCTGCCCTATGCGGCATCAATGAGCCAAATGACTCCATCGGTCCCGGATCGATCGATCTAACCGAGGCGCCTCGCAATCCATCATCCACATATGTAAAATTTCCGGGCGTGTAAAACCCAAAACACCACTCCTAGCTAGAAGGAAACGCATGTCCTCCCTGAAGTCCACTCCCCTTTCTGGTTCACACCGGGGTGTGAGGCTCACGAATTAATGCTACACAAGCTACGCCACAAAGGCCGTGCTTTGATCATTAACCACAAGACTCTGCTTCTCAATAGAAGCCTTGATCATTTGCATCTCAGCATGCCACTCAGGAAATTCACGCTATGCAACCGATGTCTATCAATCACACAGAATGAAATCCGATGTCAGACACACATGCATTTACAAGTCCGTTATGGGTCTGAACAAAACCGGAGGAACCTTATTCCTCGCATATCCATCAATCTCCAAGTACGTCTGGACGATCACCAAATGATTCCCTCCTCTTGCGTGTACAGCCCAATCAAGATCATCAGTAATTATCCAAACGATGTGAAGACCTCCGGTCTTCAACCATCGTCTTCATCGTCGACTTATCTATGAATCAGTTATTCAGAAGGGTGCGTTTTTACAGGTCCCTATTAAGTTTCAAAATATAAAAAAAAACCGGTGATAAAAATAATATAGAATACATCCCTATTTTTGAATTTCCACTAAAAAATTTCCAGATCTACCCTTCAAACCTAAAAAACTATCCAACAACTATTTGTCCTCATTTACTCAGTCTATGCTCCTATTATCTCGCTCAAAAACCTAATCCTACAATTCTGGAAAACCGTCGATCACTCCAACAGCGTTTTTTTAATTAATTTTTTTGATTTTTACGAAAAATAGACAATTAGATACATATATTACGTAAAATTGCATACATTCATGCAACTAAGTGGAATAATTGCATACATATATTAATATTATGCAGAAAATAAATTATTAGTTTTGCGAAACAATGAAGTAGACGTGCATACATTAATATTATTCAGAAATAAATAATTACTTGAATGTAGGGACTACAATTTTTTTATTAAGATTTTTTTATTTTTACGAAAAACTAGACAATTAGATACAAATATTAATTAAAATTGCATACATTTATGCGAAAAACTGAATTAATTGCATACATATACAGAACTTTACTGCATAATTGCTGAAACAAAAGAAATGACAAAAAAGTAAATACATATAATTATAACAAGATGCATATATATATGAAAATAACAGAAATATTTGCATACTTACGTGAAAAATTTCATAACATTTACATGTACTACATCAAAAAATAAGTACGGACCACATTTACATGTACTACATCAACAATTTCAGAACATTTACAAAGAAAAGATGATGGTCTGTTGAAGAACAAATAAATTTGTTAAGACCCAGCTTATTGCGCAAACCACACCTAGTAATCTCGGTAGAAACAACTAAAGATTTCAATGAGTTGGAAAAGGATGGAGGACCAATCTTCAAAAACACCACTACACCAATATCCGCCGGAACACTGTTATCAAAAAAAGAAAATCAACATTAATAAGATTAATGTGCAATAACCTAAATTACAAAAACAGCTTCAGATTAATGCAAATACATGCGTACATTTCAGCAAAATAACAATAATTTCTGAATATTTATATGCAAGTATTCTAAATATATGCATATAAATATGAATATATTTGTAAAATAATATGTTTTTCTGTTTGTCTGATTAAAAATTGCATTCATATATATGCATATATGAAGAATAGATGCATATTTGTCCGCAACTTTTTATCAGAAGTTCAGCAAAAAATTACAAAAACTGCTTCAGAATAATATAAATACATGCGTACAATTCAGCAAAGTAACAATAATTTATGAATATTTATATGCAAGTATTCCAGATATATGCATAGAAATGTGAAAATATTTGTAAAATAATATGTTTGTCTGTTTGTTTGATAAAAAAATGAATACATATATGCATATATTGAGAATAGATGCATATTTGTCTGTAACTTTTTATCAGAAGTTCAGCAAATCAATATCAACTTATCTAATTATATATATAAACTGTAGTGCAGAAGGATCTAGCACATACGTAAGTGAAGAATACTCACAGACCAAATTCGAAAGGCACAATGAATAAAAAACTACATGAAACCTTCTCAAACAGCATGGTATCTCAAACTTAGCCCAGTGAATCACAAAGTCCACAAGTAATCAAACCAAAAGTGAATCACAAATTCGAAAGGCACAATCAATTATTTTGAACCAAAAGGGAATCAAACCAAGTAATCACATAGCCCAGTCATCCTTAAAATTAAAGTTGAAAACTTGAATATAGAAAACTGAGAGCAAGGGACTCACCTACACTCCGTCGATCACGACAACGAGAAGAGGTGACTGGTCAAGCTTGCGGCGCAAACCAGAGACAGCGGACAAACGGTGGGGCCTGCGACACTCCAAGTAGCGAACGCCCGAATGGTGGTGCGACCGACGAGCGGAGGTGATGGCTTCCGATTTGAGGAGAAGGGAACGATGTGATTAGTGCAGAAGGGAACGATGTGATTTGAGGAGAAGGGAACGATGTAAGCAGTGGAGTTTTGGATCTGGAGCCGCCGCCGCCATGGATTGCTCAATTTTGTTTCTGTACAAAATAAAACCTAATACGTAACCTATAAACAATCCATACACCGTTAAAATTGAATGAGGGCATTTCTGGAAAAATAAAAGCTACGATTCAAAAATAGGGATGAGATTTAGATGTTTCAAAAGGGGAGGATGTGATCCTAATTTACTTTATTTTTAAGGACGTGAGCCTAATTTTCACTATTCAGAATGGGTATAAACCCGGCCTTTCCAAATAACTCGCATATATAATAAACAAGTGTTATAAAACACAACATACGCCTCATTCAAATCCAGAATATTCCTTTATTCAAATATTATTATATTTTGGGAAATGTTCCCATTAATTTTATCAAAGGTAAATTCTTTAAAAAAAATCTTTAATCGTCTTTTGAATATCAATTCAAACCAAATTATGGTTTATCCAAACTAGTCGGGATTAGCGAACCTTACCGAAGTAATTATTTGTTAAATTTCCCAACCCCAACCTATTCACCCCATGAAGTAAAACTGGTAATACTTCATATCTAACACCACTGTTATCGGTAAATTCAATTACCATTTCACGTTCAAATCTAATTAAAGATTTAACTATCGCTTGGAGCAAAACTGGTGATTCTCCATTCTCGATCATTTCTTGAATTTGATAGTTTTAGTTATCAAATTCACCTTTCAATTTATTTAAAGGTTCGTTAAAACTCTAATTCAGTTTTAGTTTCCAAAAATCATTACTTAATGATTATTCAAAGTTAATAAAAAAATCTTATCTTTAACAGGGTTGAAGAACTAATGTCATTTAAAACACAGCTCACGATAAACCCAAAATCACATTCCGTTAACAATGGAATTTTCATGGAAAACAGGTCAATACATATAATCGATATAAGCTTCCATATCCGACTAATAATATAAATGGAATAACGGCAAATCCTTTTAAATTCCATATATATTAGCAGTCTTCCTCTACAGAAATTCACTTCGATTATTACCAAATCGAATTCCATTCCATTCCAATTTATTTTATTAAATTGGAAAACTTTACTTTGGAAAATCTCCTTTAAATCTTAACAAAAGATTTATAAATTCCAAATCATATTTCACTGTAAATCGGGTTAAAGAACGAATGTCGTTAAAACACAGTTCACAACAAACCCAATTCACATTCCATTAATTATTGGGTTAAAGAACAAGTGTTATTTAAAACACCGTTCACGATAAACCCAAAATTCAATTCCAATTTAATTCTAATTTAATTCCAATTAAATATCATTTAATTGGTATACTACATTAAATCAAAATAAAAAGATTTAATCTTTTTCTCAACTAGGTTTAAGAACAATGTTAATGAAGACACCATTCACGACAAACCCAAATTCCATTTGATATTAAATACAAGGCTTTGAATAGAAAATATATCGGCTTATATTCAACATCAATCTACGACCAACAAATATCGTATTGGAAATAACAATATAAATATATCTTTCAAATTTCCATAACAATATATGTATAATCACGAAATCCAACATCGAAATATTCCAAAGACTATTTTGATTCAAATCCATTTCCAATTTATATATTGGAAATTCTGGTTATTTTTAAAACCATTTCAAATCAAATTTATTTATTTTCAAAATAAATGGATTATAATTCTAGTTCAAAACTAGTTGATTTCGATAAAAATTTATTTTTATCTTTTCAAATATGGGATTTTTCACCCTAATTCTTTCCAAATCATTTCTTATGATTTTACACCAATTATTGATATTTTTAATAATTTTCTCAAGGCCCGTACAGTCGATTTCCATAAACGGCCATCGAACTGCACTTACAGCCACCTTTTCCAAATTTGATTTGGACATAATTCCAAATCCAACCATTAGATTTAAATCTCTAATATTCCTTAGAAAGCTCTTTTCGATACAAACCCAAAGGTTCCAGTTTTAGGAGAATCCGACGGTCGATCTCCCGTAATGTCCGTTTGAAGTCAATAGTCGAAATTCGCGAACTGCCGCAGCGCGGCGCGTTCTATTCAGGCCATTATATTATATATATATATATATAATATATATTTCATCGATTTACATTTAAATCGTATTTTATAGATCATTTTAAATTCGTTTTCAAAACGATTTCAACTTCATATTCAATTTCAAATCAAAATTGAATATTCCATATCATCGATATATAAACGATAATATTTTCAAAACATTATATTTCAAAATCAATTCCTTTTCAATATTCATTTTAAAAATGAATTAAATCGATATAAATATCGTTCACGTCAAAATGGCATCAATCTAATCAACACGGCTTTATATATTTATATATATTCGTGTTCATCCCAAACTAGACATCAAAATCAAATTTTGATCTTTTACTAAATATTATTTTAAAATATTCGTTATTTTAAAATATTTTTTCTTTCTGAACTGGAATCAGACACAGTCAATTACCATATAATGTTATTTATATGGATTTTTTACAACACATATACACAACAACAATCAAACACAGTCAACCATCATCCAAAGTGCATTCTACACTGCATAAGCATCGAATATAAATATTCAACGTTTATAACAGCCTGTCAATAAATCGATCGACATACAACTAATTATTGGGACTAGTATATGTTCACTTTCATCCCAATACCCGTGTGGGGTTTTCAAACAACAAGCACTGATTTATTTGTGCAGTTGGGCGATGTGTAAAATTTATCGTCCCAATCAATATCAGTCAAATGTGTGTACATAAACAAATCGTCTGATTTGTTTATAAATATTTATTTCATTCATATACACGTTAAAATTTTTATTTTTAACTATAAAATATTTTTAACTATATAAATATTTTATTTCAATCCACCTCACACAATCAATTTTCATAACACAATCAAACAAGCATACAAGTCGTCCATGGTCTGTGGACGATGGGTGTCGGGTGCTGCTAAGCACCGTCTGCATCCTATTATATATTTTAACTAAAAAATAACATAAAAGTGAGGAGTTCTCACCTTGGGGTTCCACTCCATCATTCTTTATTTCTGAACGGTTCGAATTTTGTTTTGATTTCAGTCCGTTCCATCACACTCCTTTTCACACTGTTCGTAGTAAAAATCATATTTTTAACATGATGTTCATATATTAAAAATCATATTTTTACTTCGCTATATATAAAAATCGAATTTTTATTCGCTACTTATATATTGAAGATCATATTTTTATAAATTCAACTTCATATTAAAAATCAGATTTTTATAAATTCAACTTCATATTAAAAATTAGATTTTTATAAATTCAACTTCGTATTTTTATATATATAAAAATCATGTCTTTCTATTCATAGAAATCATATTTTTCTAATCTAAAAAAAATATTTTCATTTCTTTGATAAAAATCCTATTCTTACATAGCTAAAAATCATATTTTTAACTAACTTAAAAATGGTATTTTTATCATACTGAAAATCAAAACTTTTCTTAACTAAAATTCAAGGCTTTCATAATCTAATTTTTTTATTTTTAAAGGCTTAAAAATTATATTTCTAAAATCATAAAAATTGTATCTTGTTTAAAAATCATATTTTTTATGCTATGTTTTCTATATAAAAATTTACATTTTCTATTCAACTTTATATATAGAAAAATTCATATTTTTGAATCAATACCATACATTGTTAATTGATTTTTATATAATGTTTTATATAAAGAAAACTGATTTTTAAATAATGTTCATATATAATAAACTGAAAATAAATTCACTGTTTATTTACATTCTAAACTGATTTTTATTAGTTTTTCTAACAATATCATAGAAGAAAATAAAATAAAAATGAATGTATAAGCAAACTTACTGTTTTTCTTTCATCGGAGGAGGGGGAGAAGCGTAGGGCTGGTGGGGTTCGCCGGAGTTGGTCGGGGGTGCACAGGTGGTGGCGCTGGCTAGTGGCGGCGGCTGTGGGGCCTTCAGGCGGTGGTGCGAAGTGGATTGGAGTTTTGTGGAATAAATGGAGAGAGGGGGGAGAAGAAGAAGGTGGCGGCTGTGCTGGGGTCCCCGGCGATCTTGGAGAGGGCGACGCGATGCAAGGACGACCGGTGGAGGAGGAATCGCGGCGGTCTAGGGCTCTGTGTTTTTTTCTCTTTTTTTTCATTCGTTCTGAGTCAACGGGGAGGGAGATGAATTGGGGAAGGCTTATAGGTGAATTATTTATATATTTAATTATTTAATTAAATTCCCTAATAAAGTTACTTTCTAATTTGAACTCCAAATCGAGCCCAACGACTGTCGTCCCTAGCGTAATACCCCCATTCCAAACACAATTGGATTTGTTTCGTAAGACAATTCGGCTGTTAATATCAGTATCTGCTAAATTTAAATTTTAAATCTATATATTCAATTTTTAAACGTACATTTCTATTTACTGGGGTCACATTCGAACCCCAAAAATTCCAGAAAAATTATTTCTAACTTCGTATTGACGATACGATCCTAACAAAACTAATTTCGTCAAATTTGAAGACTGCTTGAAAAATGACCATTTTCTGGTCGATCCAAATTGACTAAAACTGTTAAAACACGTTTTACTTCGCCACGCTCACATATTGATTTGAAAAATTATGAATTTTGGAATCTAGCAATAACTAGACATCCCGGATCCAACAAAAGTGGTTTCGTCGAAAACCGAGGTCGTTTGCAAAATTTCCAATTTTAAGGGCCAAATTTCCATAGCGACTATTCTGAATTTTCAATTGGACATAAATTTTTATTCCCGCTATGAAATTTCAATTTTTCGGATTCGTTGGAAAGATATTTTCAAATAGATTCTAATATTTTTGGTCTCGCTAAAATCCGGTTTATTTTGAATCCTGTACATTCATTTAAAATTTGAAATCGAATTTTCGAACTACCACGCCATTTTCAATTCCTTTCATAATTAAAAATAAATATTTATATTCTAATGTCAATTCAAACAAATATATTCATTCTAATTCTATTCAAAATAAATTTCTCGTCGCTATTATTTAAAATAAATCATTTTAAATATTCAAAATTCATCAAAATTGCCAAAATAAAATTTTTAAATTGGTTTGGATTTTCTGGGTTATTACAGGTTTCAACCCATTTTGAATAATTACTACAACGATTAAAATTCAAAGATGAAGATGGTGGTTGAAGACAAGAGGTCTTAACATCGTTTGGATTATTACTGATGTCTTGATTGGGAGGCATCCCAAGACAAGGTAATAAGTGGTGATTGTCCAGACGTACTTGGAGATCGACGGATACGAGAACCTCTCTCCTGTATTGGACATACGGGACGAGGAATAAGGTGTCTCCGGTTTCGTTCAGACCCAGAACGGACTTGTAAATGGATGGTAAGTCTGACGTTGTATTCCTTTATACTATATTCGTTGATCTCTGCTAAATATATATCTGTTTGGTGGCGGAGAATTTATTCTCTTGCTTAACATCCTTCTCTGAGACGCACGAGCTTAGAGGTTATATGTTGGCAGAAATCAATGGTATGGTATGGATTGTCAATGTGGCATGCTAAGATGTAAATGATCAAGGCTTTTGTTGAAAAGCAGAGTCTTGTGGTTGATGATCAAAGCACAGCTTTATTCAGCATAGCTTTGTATAGCGATACTTCGCGAGCCTCACACCCCGGTATGAACAAGAAACGGTAGAAGGATCTAGGGAGAACATGCGTTTCTTTCTAGGTAGAAGTGGTGTTAGGGTTTGACAAGCCTAGACATTTTTACTTATGTGGATGATGGATTGCGAGGCGCCTCGGTCTTTGAGTCCCTAGTGGCTCTATTTTATGCCCTATAGGGCAGGGAGACGTATTGTTCAGGAATTATATATAATCCACTAACATATGTGTGGGCCGGCCCTGTGGCTCGCAAGGGCTTGACTGAGTACATGTCCTGAGGCACGGGCTAGAGTGTCTCGAATTCGGTTAGGACGATCCCTTGCCTTGGTTCATGATGGAAATCCAACTTCCAATATGACCCATACGGTTTTGATTGTATAACTAGTATGGCGACATAGTATTTGGTAGTTATGCCATCTATGATTGATACATTATGACTGAAATGATTTTGAAACATATATACACTAATAATAATATCAAATTTGTTTTATCTTATCAAGCATTTTTTACCATTATAAGGTAAAACTCTATCCTCCGGTTGGCGTTGCATTGTGTGATCGGACTTGAGTCTTATAATGGTTTCATTTATCTAAAAACCATTGCGTTGTTTAACGATTTACTTTATTTCTTGCACTGGCAATGCAATGGTGTAAACCCATTCCACGTTAGCGACGTGGTCCTCTGATTAGCCCTATTATTAAATAGGCTAAGTAAGATTTCTCATACCATTCCCATGACTGACTCATAGTTCGTTTCACTTTGCAAACTCGGGTGAACTCTTTTCCACACGGGCAGTCGATTGGCTTTTTTTGCATATATTTCTTATTTGAGCAGGATTCTGGATCGAAGCTTAAAGCTGTGGCTAAAGCAATGATAGTCTTCCGCTGTATTGTGTTAAGTTTATTGTAAATTAATCTTCCGCTGTATTATTATTTATTCGATGCTCTCTGATGTAACATTATTATAATGTTTATAAAAGTCTTCTATTATTTGTTTTGATGTGTTGTATGCCCGAAGTTAGTGTGTCCGGTGATTTCCCGCGAAGGGAATTTTCGGGTCATTACCTGAACTTTTATATAACAAGAAACCAAAAGTATCATATTTTAAAATATTTGGAAGTAAATGTTTTATATCTAATAGAAAAGATAATTTGTATAAATTTGATTCAAAATCAGATAAAGGAATTTTTATTGGATATTCAGAAAGAAGCAAGGCTTACAGAGCTTTAAATACTCAAACCAACACTATAGAAGAAACTCTAAACGTATCTTTTGATGAAAACTATAAAAGTATAACTCCAAAACAATGAAGACAATCGTGAGGATGAAATTAATGAAATAAAAAATGAAGATAACCAACCAAATAAAAAAATTTTATTATTTAGAGACCATACTATAGAAAATATCTTAGGGGATATTGAATCCGTTGTTAGAACTCGTAATCAATTAAATAATATGAGTAGTACTGCATTTATATCAACTATTAAACCCAAAAATCCAAAGGAAGCTTCTTCCGATGATTCATAGATACTTGCTATGCAAGAAGAATTGAATCAATTTACTAGGAATGAAGTATGGGAACTTGTTCCTAGGCCAGAGGATAAAACAATTGTAGGAACCAAATGGGTTTATAAAAATAAAATTAATGAACATGATGAGGTAGTTAGAAATAAAGCACGACTAGAAGCACAAGGATATACTCAAGAAGAAGGAATAGATTATGATGAAACTTTTGTCCCCATAGAAAGACTAGAAGCTATTAGAATTTTACTAGCCTTTGCAAACTATAATAATTTCAAATTATATCAAATGGATAGTAAAAGTGCATCTCCAAATGGATTTGTCAATGAAGACGTATATGTAGAGCAACCACCCTTATTTAAAGATGAAAAATTACCATATCATGTATATAAACTGAAGAAAGCGTTATATGGATTAAAACAGGCTCCTAGAGCTTGGTATGATAGATTATGAAATTATTTATTACAATCAAACTTTAAAGTAGGAAAATTAGATAATACGTTGTTTATCAAGAAAAATAACATAGATATACAATTAGTACAAATATATGTTGATGACATAATCTTTGGGTCAATAAATGAAAAAATGAATAAAGAATTTTCAGATATTATGACCAAAGAATTTGAAATGAGCCATATGGGAGAATTGTCATTCTTTTTAGGTTTACAAATTCGGGAACTAAAGAATGGAATATTTATTAATTAAGAAAAATATGCGAGAGATTTAATTAATAAATACAATCTAACAACATAAAATGGTAGACCAACACCTATGGCAACTAATATTGCTTTAAGTAAAGATGATACATCAAAAGATGTTGATAAAAAACAAAACAGAGGAATGATAGAATCATTATTATATAAAACCGCTAGTAGACTAGATATAATGCACAGTGTATGTCTCTGTGCAAGATATCAATCACAACCTAAGGAATCTCATTTGGTTGTAAAACACATTCTGAGATATGTAAAGCATACATCAGATTTTGGATTATTTTATCCTAAAAATGATTCATTCGATTTAGTATCGTACTTTGACGCTGACTACGCTGGATGTAAATCTGATCGAAAAAGTACTAGTGGAACATGTCATTTTCTAGGACATTCCCTTGTATCTTGGTTTAGTAAAAAAACAAAATACCGTATCTTTGTCAACAACTGAAGCATAATATATACCTGCTGTTTTGGCGTGTTAACAAGTAATTTATATGCAACAAACTTTAAATGATTTGGGTTTAAGTATAAGTAAATCACCAATATACTACGATAATACAAGTGCTATAAATATTTCTAAAAATCCTACTCATCATTCGAGTACTAAACATATTGATGTGCGACGTCATTTTCTAAGAGATAATGTAAGTAAAGAAATGATTTCACTTGAATTTATAGAAGCAGATATTCATTAAATTTAGGAGAGAACTAGGTATACATTCATTAAGTGAATTAGAATAATTAAGTAATAATATATATATATATATACACACAAATAAAATAAAATAAGGAATTAAAATAATGAAACTTAAAACAATACTATGTCGACATGAAGTTTCTACTATGTCAACATATAACTGATTTTTTTTAAAATTAATTCCCACCAAAAGTTAGTCATTTCAACTACATAAATCTATTAATTCGATTTTTCTTCTTCATTTTTATTCTTCTTCTCTGTAAAAACTCTAAATTAAAAATTACAATGGTTTCCACTAATCCAAATACTCAAAATGTGATAACACCAAACTTCCATAGAACGAAAGCAAGGATAATCATTGAAATATGGCATATTTACAACAAAAACAGAACTCAAATAAAATCATAACACATAAGTCATTGCAACGGAAATAAAATGTCATCAACATCATAATATCCAATACCTCAGAGTACGCAAAGACATGATACACTTAGCAAAAGAAAGTCTGAATGAAAAGGAAATAAGTCTCAAACTCCATAACGTACATCAAAACCCAAAGATTAATACAAGTCTCAAAGTAGAATAAAAGATAAAAGAGAAGGTCTTCGTCTTCCTCTCAAAGAAGTCTTCAATCCAGAAAGTTTCCACCTAAAACCTGTCACTTGGCTACCCATGCGAAAAAGAGGGCACCCGAGTTTGCAAAGTGAAACAAACTTCGAGTCAGTCATGGGACTGGTATGAGAAATCTTTCTAGACTATCTAACAATGTGGCAAATCACAGGACCACGCCGCTAACGCGGAACGGGTTTACTCCATGGGGTTGCCAGTGCATAATTTAAACAAATTATATTCAAAACAATGCAATGTCTTTTTAGAAAAATGAAATCATTATAAGACTCAAGTCGCATCACACAATGCAACGCAAACCAGAGGATAGAGTCTTACCTTATAATGATCAAACATGACTTGATACGTATAAAATAACATTTTAATATTATTATGAGTGTCCAATCAATATTAAAATACTTCAAAGTAAATGTATCAATCCTAGACGGCATAGTACCCCATCCGACTATGTCGCCGTATATAAGTTTACAAAAAAAATCGCAATGTCGTATTGGAGATTTGGTTTCCATCATGAAATCGAGGCTAGGGATCGTCCTCTCTGATTCAAGACACTCTAGCAAATGCCTCAGGATTCGGACTCTGGCGAACCCTTGTATGCGGTAGCGCCTGTCCACACCTAATGTTAGTGGATTGGAAATTCCTGAACACACGTTTCCCGGTCCCTTTGGACCTCAAATATGGCCACTAACAACATATAAAACCGAGGTACCTCATAATCCATCATCCACATAAGTAAAAATGTCAGGGCTGGTAGGTCGCTGACACCACTCTAGCTAGAAAGAAACGTGTGCACTCCCTACGGTCCGTATCCCATTTTGACCCATACCGGGATGTGAGGATCGTGAAGTCACACTATACACAAAGCTACGCCTAAACAGGCTATGCTTTGATCATCAACCACAAGGCCTGCTTTTCAACAAAAGCCTTGATCAATTGCATCTCGACTTGCCACATTGACAGTTCACGCCATGCGACCAACCACTATCCATATAAACCCTCAGAGGGTGTTAAGCAAGATAATAAATTCTCCGCAACCAAACGGATATACATTAGATAGAAATCGATTTAATTACATGGAATGAACTCCAATGTCAGACACGCATCATTTACAAGTCCGTTCTGGGTCTGAACGAAACCGGAGACACCTGAGAGGTTCTCGCCTATCCGGACAATCAACACATACGTCCGAATAACTATTGCTTTAACCCCTTCCTGGGATCAAGTCAGTCCAAGGCATCAGTAGTCGTCGTCCATTCGACATGAAGATCGTCGGTCTTCAATCACCGTCTTCTATATCTTCATTTTAATCGTCGTGTAATTATTTAAAATGAGTTAAACTCGGTTTTTTCAAATAATTCTCGCATAATTATCATTTAAATCATTTCATATCGTTAATATTATTTATAACGATTTATCGCTATTTTTATTTATTTAAAAATAGCCCAATATAATAGAACGACGCTTCGGGTCAGTGGGCGGCCCTAGCGCTGTTTTTACCAAATTTTGATTTACACATCTCTTGAAATCTAATCGTCGGATTTTGATGAAATTTATATCGTTGGAAATCTCTTCCCAAAGCGGTCCTAATGGTTCCGGTTTTGGGAAAATTCAACGATCGGATCTTTCGGTATAATCGTTTAAAGTTACGATTATCGAAACGCGAACTGCCGCGCGCATTTCTTTTTAATTTTATATTTATATGTATATATATATATATAAATCATTTGGCGATTCCAACTATAAAAATCCATTCTTTTTATCGCAGCTAAATGACGATAAAAATGTCGCTTTTATTTCTACTCTTTTTATCGCATCTAAAATGACGATAAAAATATCACTTTTATTTCTTTGCTTTTATTTACATCTAAAATGTAAATAAAGATTTACTTTTCCAATTCATATTTTTATTTGTAACTAAATTACAAATAAAAATTTATTTTATATAAACATATTTTTATTTGCAACTGATTTGCAAATAAAAAAATTCACTTTTTCTAATCTTGTTTTTATTCCCATTTAAAATGTGAATAAAATAACCTTTTTAAAATTCATGTCTTTATTCACATCTAATATGTGAATAAAAATTTCCTTTTTAATTCCATGTTTTTATTTGCATCTAATTTGCAGATAAAAATGTGTCTTTTACATTCTTGTTTTGTTTACAACTAATTTGCAAATTAAAAATATGCCTTTTTACATTTATGTTCTTATTTACAACTAGCTTGCAAATAGAAATGTACTTTCTCAATTCATGTTTTATCCACATCTAAAAGGTGGATAAAAACGTACTTTTTATTTTCATATTTTTATTCACACCTAAAAAGTGAATAAAAATATCCTTTTTATAATCATGTTTTATTTACACTAAAAAGTAAATAGAAATGAATGTACTTCTTTCTCTATGCAAAAGGCAAATCAAATTGTTCTTTTAATCATGTGCTTTTTCCTATTCATGTTTTTATTTATAAAGAATGTAAACTAAAAATGTATTTTCTATAATCTTGTTTTTATTTACCACAAGAATGTACCTAAAAGGGTGTTTTTAAGTCTAAGTTTTTATTCACATCTAAAATGTGAATAAAAAAATGTATTTTTAATTTTCATGTCTTCATTTGCAACAAATTTGCAAATAAAAAATATACTATAAAATTCATGTCTTTTGTTTACATGAGGATGTAAATAAATTAGACTTCCTTTCTTTTCTTGACCTTTATTTACATGTAAATGTAAATAAGATAAATTTTCTTTTCCTTTTTTTTATTTTTTACCTAACGTGAAAATAAGGATGTCCTTTAATAACCATATTTTGATTTACACTTAACATGTAAATAAAAATGTCCTTTTATAATCATGTTCCTATAATCATATTTTTATTTACAACTAAATTGTAAATAAAAGAAATGTCCCTTTTTTTCATGTTTTATTCACATAAAAGAAAATGTAAAAAAAAGTCCTTTTCTCTAACATGGTTTATTCACATGAACAATGTCAATACAATATTCTTCTTCTAACTTGTTTTATTTACAAAAAAAAAATGTACATAAAGGTGTCATCGCAAGTTGTTCTTTTTATTTACATAAAAAATGTAAATAAAGGTGTCATCGCAAGTTGTTCTTTTTATTTACATAAATAATGTAAATAAAGGTGTCATCGCAAGTTGTTCTTTTATTTAAAAAAAATGTAAATAAAGGTGTCATCGCAAGTCGTTCTTTTTATTTACAAAAAAAATGTTAATAAAGGTGTCATCGCAAGTTGTTCTTTTTATTTACAAGAAAAATGTAAATAAATTATCCTTTTTCTATTGCATGTTTTATTTACATGAGGAATGTCAATACAATATTCTTATAATAAGAGTGTAAATAAAAATATACTTTCTTAAATCTAAGTTTTTATTCACATCTACAAGGTGGGTAAAAATCCACATTTTTTTCCCCAATTCATGTTCATGAATGAATTGTAATTAACATTCCTAGATCTGAAATAAAAGATAATTTCAGATCTGAATTCTAACGTCAAACTAGAAATAAACGAACATGAGGTAGATCTAACAATTCAGAATATTACGCAAACAATAGATAAATAAATAAATTCTAATTTACCACATAGCAGATCTAGAATGTTTAACATACGTACAGTGATTCACATAGTGATTATAATTAATTTATTTAATTATTAAAAATTAGAAATCTCACCTCGTTTCAGATTTTTATCTAAAATTTAGAAGGTTTAGAATCGGTCCCAATCATTTCTAGAATGTAGTATTTGGCTTCACGATCGTAATGCTTCAGAAATCACCGAATTCCGAATTGTAATGAGTTAGTTATGGTTTAATTAAGTTATAAAAATTTTAAATTAATTAATTAAACATTAAAATAAGGTTTATACCCTTTTCTTCTTCTCAGATACTTAGGCCGCCAACTTTGTTCTTTTGTTCAGATTTAGGTCTTAAGTTTTCTTCCGATTCGAACAGTTAGAAGGCAATCAGGATCCATCACGCTGTAGTGCTACAGGAGGCGCACCAGAAAACCCCAGCCACCTTGAACTCGCATGCCTCTGGCAGGCTGGGCGGCGGCGCAAACTGTCGGGATTTGAAGCATCGGTCCCCGGTCTGTGTGCAAATTCAGGGTATGCTACCCGTATGGATTGAAAGAGGAGAGAAGGAGCTTCGTGATGGTATAAGGATTGGGGTCTGATTCGTGGAGATGAAAGAGAATTTAGTGGGAGAAGTAATAAGGAGCGTCGGCCATGGATTATAGGAAGTGGTGGCTACACGACAGTGAACAGTAGCATTAGGGTTGTAATTAGCTATTATTTATAATGTTTTAAATGTATTTTTACGAAAAAAATCCATAACTTCTTAACCGTTCCGATTCCATTCCAACCGAAGGTGACCCTACCCAATAGCCCCTATTCCGGATCCAATGGGCTAGGTCCCGTCAGCCCAAACAGCTGTCTGTGGCCTGAATTATTTAACTTAACATTTAAATCCTTTATTAAATTAATTCGTTCGTATAATTAAATTCACCGAGGCCACATACGAACTCAGAAAATTCCAAAAAATATATATTTGGCTTTATTATGACGATACGGTCTTAACAAAATTAATTTCGTCGAATTCTAAGATCGTTTGAAAAATGGCTATTTTTCAGTCGATTAAATTTAACTGAATTGAACAAAATACATTTTCTTTCGCCACGCGCACAAATTAATTTGGAAAATTCTAAAAATTGAAACCTAGCAATAATTTGACATTCCAGTTCCAACAAAAGTGGTTTCGTCAAAAACAGAGGTCGTTTGAAACTTGACTATTTTCAATGGCTTTAATATTATTTAAAAATGGAAATTTTAATTTCTGGCACATTTTCGAACCAAATTACTTAAAATAAAAATTTTAAATTGGTTCTGATTTTCCGGATTGTTATAATCTCCCCCACTTAAAAGCTTTTCGCCCTAGAAAACGAAATAAAAGTAGGAAACAAAACGGAAAATGTAAATTATTATAAATGTACCTTAACACAAGAGTTATTCGGAGATGTCCACTCTGCACTTGGGGTAAGCTCTTTTGATGCTATCCTCTGTCTCCCAAGTACAGTCTCTAGAATCGCCGCTCCACTGCACTTTAACCGGATGGATCCTCTTGTTCCTCAGAATTCGGGTCTCCTTGCCAACAATTTTCACTGGCTCCCTCCTTACTGCTAAGCTCGGCGTAATCTCCAAATCTTGTTGTGCTGCTTCCTCCATAACTAAGTCTGGATCATGAATATGCTTTCGGAGTTGGGACACATGAAATACATCGTGGACCCCTGGCAACCAGTCGGGCAACTGCACCGTATAAGCGAGAGTTCCAATCCTTTCGAGAATAGGGAATGGACCAATGAATCTCGGCGCCAACTTCCTAGTCTTCCCAAAACGAATGACACCTCTCAATGGGGACACCCTTAAGTATACATAATCGCCAACAGAGAATTCTGAATCTCTTCTCCGAGAGTCTGCATAGCTTTTCTGTTGGCTTTGAGCAGTCAGTAGGCGCTTCTTAATAAAATCAACTTTCTCTGCTGCTTCGCGAATCATGTTGGGACCCAAGACTAAACGGTTGCCTGGTTCCACCCAACATGCTGGAGATCTGCATGGCCTGCCATATAAAGCTTCAAATGGCGACATCTGCATGCTGGCTTGGTAACTGTTATTATAAGAGAACTCAACCAAGTGTAAGTGGTCCTCCTATGAACCGCCAAAGTCAAGAATGCATGCTTGCAACAAATCTTCCAATATGTGGTTCACCCTCTCAGTCTGGCCATCTGTCTGAGGGTGATAGGCAGTGCTCAGATTCAACTTGGTCCCAAGCTCTTCCTGGAAAGCTTCTCAGAACTTGCTAGCAAATAATGGATCATGGTCACTGACAATGTTACTGGGAACTCCATGCAGTCTGACAATCTCTTTGAGATAAAGTTGCGCCAGACTTCGAGCTGTTCGATTAGATCTGACAGGGATGAAATGGGCCGTCTTTGTTAAGCGGTCTACAATCACCCATATACTATCATTCCCTTTTCTGGTTCGGGGCAAGCCATCAATGAAGTCCATAGAAATTTCGTCCCACTTCCAACCTGGAACTCCTAGCGGCTGCAACAAACCTACCAGCTTCTGTTGATCACTTTTAACTTGCTGACAAGTGGGGGCATCTAGCAACATATATAGAAATATCTCTCTTCATCGCCTTCCACCAAAAGGTGCGCTTAAGATTATGATACATCTTGCTTACTCCTGGATGGATGTTGAGTTTAGATTTATGGCACTCATCCATAACTTCTCTTTTCAGCTCAGGAATGTCTGCCACACAGATTCGCCCTTGTAATCTAAGGGTCCCTTTACTGTCAATTTGGAAGCTTGAGACTTCGCCCTTTCGAACTCGCTCACTAAGCATCTGAATAAACTTATCATTCTTCTGAAGAGCTGAGATTTTATGAATCTTTGTGGGGGTAATGATGAGATTGGTGATGATAAGATTGGTGCAGTCTGCATTCTTTCTACTGAGCGCATCGGCTACAACGTTAGCTTTTCCTGGAGTATACAGGATATCCAGGTCATAGGCTACAAGAAATTCAACCCACCTTTGTTGCCTTAAATTCAAATCTCTTTGGGTAAATAGGTGCTTCAAGGATTTGTGTTCCGTATATAATTCGAACTTCTCACCCAAGAGATAGTGCCTCCATATCTTGAGAGCAAACACAATGGCCATTAGTTCAAGATCATGAGTGGCATAATTTTTCTCATGCGGCTTCAACTGTCGGCTAGCATATACAACTACTCTTCCCCTTTGCATTAGCACCGCACCAATACCTTAAACAGATAAAAAGATAACATGTTAAAATTAGATTTATTACTTAAGAATGTCATCTCTAACATGTTGATTTATATAAAGAAAACAAACTTCCTTAGAAGCGTCGGTCCAGACTTTCAAATCTTGATTGCCATCGATAATGCTCAGCACGGGAGCAGCGATCAGCTTCCTTTTTAGCTCTTGGAAGGCTGCCTCACATTCAGGTGTCCAAATAAACTTTACATGCTTCTTAGTTAGTTTCGTCAATGGACAAGCTGTCCTCGAAAAATCTTTAACGAATTTCCGATAGTAGCCAGCCAGTCCAAAGAAACTTCTGACTTCTATGGGAGTTCTTGGCTGCTTCCAATCTTGGATAGCTGAGATCTTTCTTGGATCGACTGAAATGCCTTCCTTTGATACAACATGGCCGAGGAATTTCACCTCTTCTTGCCAAAATATGCATTTGGAGAATTTGGCTTTCAATACATTTCTTTGTAGAATCTCCAAGACTTCTTTCAGATGTTGTTCATGCTCAGCAGTGGTTTTAGAAAAAATGAGGATGTCATCGATAAATACCTGCACGAATTTATTCAAAACATCTCTAAATACTCTATTCATCAAATCAACAAAGTATGCTGGAGCATTACATAGCCCGAAGGGCATTACTAGCCATTCATAAAATGTGTCTGGCCCTCTGAAAGCAGTCAAAGGAACACACTCTTCTGCGATGCGCAGTTGATGGAAACCTATGGCTAGGTCCATCCTAGAGAATACTCGTGCTCCATGCAAGCGGTCCAGCAAATCATCAATACGAGGCAGTGGGTATTTGTTTTTCAGTGTTTGCTTATTGAGGTCGTTGTAGTCCACACACAGTCGGAGGGTACCGTCTGACTTCGGGACAAAAACCACTGTTGCACCCCATTCTGAGAAACTAGGCCTGATCAGACCCTTCCACAAAAGATGCTTAGTCTGATTGCACAACTCCTCGTTTTCTTTTGGCGACATTCTTCGAATAGGATGCACGACGGGTCTTGCATTTGGAACTAGTTCAATTCTGAAGTTGATTTCTCTATGTGGAGGTAAGCTATCAACCTCGTTGAACACATCAACATAATATTTAACAACGGGAATATCCTCAATAGAAGTAGGGGTGACTTCTAGAGAAGACCATAATTCTTTTATGTTTTTTGCTGAGCCGTGGCATGGGATACATACATCCCTGAGATTAGTTTTGACTTTGACAATTCTTTCGGCACATTTGACTTCGCCTCATACTTTGTTAGCCAGTCTATCCCAAGAATAACATCATAACCGGAAAAACTCATAACGATCAAGTCAAAGGGAAACTGGTAGTGAGAATAAGAAATAGGTAATCTACAATACAGATCGAGAATAAGAGATCCTCCTATCGGACTTTGGGCCCTAATCAACTCTTTTAGTTTTCTTGGTTTCATTTTTAACTTTTTAATTGTATCATTAGAGATAAAACTTCGTGTTGCACCAGTGTCAAACAATGCAATAATAGGAATGTTCTTAATATTGAGAGAACCTCCTAAGACATCGGGTTTACCTGCTCCCTCAGTAGAAGTTGGTGCAGCCGCTCCTTCGTAGACATGTTCCTCTTCAGATTTCTTCAATAGGGGACAATTCTTGCTAATATGCCCAATCCTATGATAGTTAAAACATTCCCTCTTATCCTGAGAACTCTGGCAACGATTCTGAGAACTCTGGCTACGATTCTGGCAAGGTCCAGATTCATTCCTCTTTGCCCTTTTTGGAGCTCTTCACTCGGATTCATAGTGTCCAAACTTGTCACAATTATAGCCCTTCACCTTGGTCATGTCTCTCTTCTTCCCTTGAGGCTTAGCGGCTGAAGAGTTGCCTGCCTCAGGTTTCCTGTCAGTTTGCCCCTTCTTGTTGTTATTCTGATTTTTCGCTCGATCTTGTTGTGCAGCCTGGTCATTCTCCTCATAGCGACAGGCCATCTCAATTACTTCATTGAATGGAAGTTTGATGTGAGCTGTGACTCTGTCCAGGTACTTCTTAGAAAGGCCCTTAATGAATCTTGTTTTTCTGGACTGGATCCTGAATCAACTCTGGGGCATAGCGGGAAAGTTCCTCGAACTTCCTCACGTATTCTGAGATAGTCATACTCCACTATTGTAAATTGGCGAATTGGTCGTGGAGTCTCTCCTTTTCCTATGTAGGGATATACTTTTCGTTGAAGAGCTCTTTAAATCTGGCCCAAGACATATTGGCCACATCATTGCCAATCTTGACCGTATTCCACCAATGTTGAGCTTGGCCCTTCAGTAGCCAGGTTGCCATAAATCGCTTGCGTTGATCTTCTAGCTCCAGGCCTTCAAAGATATTCTCGCTGTCATTCAACCATGTCTGTGCCTCACTCGCGGTCTCCTGCCCGGTAAAGGATACTCCACCCAAGTTTCTGAACTTCTTGCGCATTCTCTCTAAGTCAAATGGCTGTGGGGGTGGAGGTAGTGGTGCTACGACCTCAGAAGTAGGCTGTTCCTGAGTAATGGGTGTCTCATCACTGGCTGGCCCTCTGACTCCACCTCGGGATCCACCTCCAGCTCCACCTCTAGTTGTTCTTGCTCTAGTGCTCATTTTAAATCAGTCTGTACCATCAAGGAAAGAGTCAGACCAACAAAATGATAAATCTTAAAAGAAAGATGAAGTAGGAAACAATGGAAAGAGGATGATGTAATAATTGATTAATATGTGCTATTCTGCTGTGCTCATTCTAGGACATTACTAATCCTAACTCTAATGAGCTACTCGCCTTAGAATACTGCTGATTCTATCTGGACGAATTGTTCTAAATATGTCATATTCCGAGGCTAAGGTTAACCTTTAGCTCTGATACCAAATGTGATAACGCAAACTTCCGTAGAACAAAAGCAAGGATAATCATTGGAATATGGCATATTTACAACAAAAACAGATCTCAGATATTATCTAACACATAAATCATTGCAGCGGAAATAAAATGTAATCAACATCATAATATCCAATACATCAGAGTACGCAAAGACAGGATAGACTTAGCAAAAGAAAGTCTGAATAAAAAGGAAATAAGTCTCAAACTCCATAACGTACATCAAAACCCAAAGATGAATACAAGTCTCAAAGCAGAATAAAAGATAAAAGAGAAGGTCTTCGTCTTCCTCTCAAAGTAGTCTTCAATCCAGAAAGTGTCCACCTAAAACCTGTCACTTAGCTGCCCGTGTGGAAAAGAGGGCACCCGAGTTTGCAAAGTGAAACAAACTTCGAGTCAGTCATGGGACTGGTATGAGAAATCTTTCTACACTATCTAAAAATGTGGCAAATCACAGGACCACGCCGCTAACGCGGAACGGGTTTACTCCATGGGGTTGCCAGTGCATAATTTAAACAAATTATATTCAAAACAACGCAATGTCTTTTTAGAAAAATGAAATCATTATAAGACTCCAGTCCCATCACATAATGCAACGTAAACCAGAGGATAGAGTCTTACCTTATAATGATCAAACATGACTTGATACGTATAAAATAACATTTTAATATTATTATGAGTGTCCAATCAATATTAAAATACTTCAAAGTAAATGTATCAATCCTAGACGGCATAGTACCCCATCCTACTTTGTCGCCATATATATGTTTACAAACAAAACCGCAATGTCGTATTGGAGATTTGGTTTCCATCATGAAATCGAGGCTAGGGATCGTCCTCTCCGATTCGAGACACTCTAGCAAATGCCTCAGGATTCGGACTCTGGCGAACCCTTGGATGCGGCGGGGCCTGTCCACACCTAACCTTAGTGGATTGGCAATTCCTGAACACACGTTTCCCAGTCCCTTTGGACCTCAAATATGGCTACTAACAACCTGTAAAACAGAGGTACCTCATAATCCTTCACCCACATAAGTAAAAATGTCAGGGCTGGTAGGTCATTGACATCACTCAAGCTAGAAAGAAACGTGTGCACTCCCTACGGTCCATATCCTGTTTTGACTCATACCGGGGTGTGAGGCTCGTGAAGTCACGCTATATATAAAGCTACGCCTAAACAGGTTATGCTTTGATCTTCAACCAGAAGGCCTGCTTTTCAACAAAAGCCTTGATCAATTGCATCTCGACTTGCCACATTGACAGTTCACGCCATGCGACCAACCACTATCCATATATACCCTCAGAGGGTGTTAAGCAAGAGAATAAATTCTCCGCCACCAAATGGATATACATTAGATAGAATCGATTTAATTACATGGAATGAACTCCAATGTCAGACATGCATCCATTTACAAGTCCGTTCTGGGTCTGAACGAAACCGGAGACACCTGAGAGGTTCTCGCCTATCAGGACAATCAACACATACGTCCGGACAACTACTGCTTTAACCCCTTCCTGGGAGCAAGTTAGTCCAAGGCATCAGTAGTCGTCGTCCATTCGACATGAAGATCGCCGGTCTTCAATCACCATCTTCTATACCTTCGATTTAATCTTCGTGTAATTATTGAAATGAGTTGAACTCGGTCTTTTCAAATAATTCTCGCATAATTATTATTTAAATCATTTCATATCGTTAATATTATTTATAATGATTTATCGCAATTTTTATTTATTTAAAAATAGCCCAATATAATAGAACGACGCTTCGGGTCATTAGGCGGCCCTGACGTGTTTTTACCAAATTTTGATTTACACATCTCTTGAAATCTAGCCGTCGGATTTTGACGAAATTTATATCGTTGGAAAGCTCTTCCCAAAGCAGTCCTAACGGTTCCGGTTTTGGAAAATTCGACGATCGGATCTTTCAGTATAATCGTTTAAAGTTACGATTGTCGAAACGTGAAATGCCGCGCGCGTTTTGTTTTAATTTTATATTTATATATATATATAAATCATTTGGCGATTCCAATTATAAAAATCCATTCTTTTTATCGTAGGTAAATGACGATAAAAATGTCGCTTTTATTTCTACTCTTTTTATCGCACCTAAAATGACGATAAAAATATCACTTTTGTTTCTTTGCTTTTATTTACATCTAAAATGTAAATAAAGGTACTTTTTATTTCCATGTTTTTATTTACATCTAAAATGTAAATAAAGATTTACTTTTCCAATTCATATTTTTATTTGTAACTAAATTACAAATAAAAATGTATTTTATATAATCATATTTTTATTTGCAACTGATTTGCAAATAAAAATTCACTTTTTCTAATCTTCTTTTTATTCCCATCTAAAATGTGAATAAAATAACCTTTTTAAAATTTAAGTCTTTATTCACATCTAATATGTGAATAAAAATATCCTTTTTAATTCCATGTTTTTATTTGCATCTAATTTACAGATAAAAATGTGTATTTTACATTCATGTTTTATTTACCACTAATTTGCAAAATAAAAATATGCCTTTTTACATTTATGTTCTTATTTACAACTATCTTGCAAATAGAAATGTACTTTCTCGATTCATGTTTTATCCTCATCTAAAAGGTGGATAAAAATGTACTTTTTATTTTCATATTTTTATTCACACCTAAAAAGTGAATAAAAATGTCCTTTTTATAATCATGTTTTATTTACACTAAAAAGTAAATAGAAATGAATGTACTTCTTTGTCTATGCAAAAGGCAAATGAATTTGTTCTTTTAATCATGTGCTTTTTCCTATTCATGTTTTTATTTATAAAGAATGTAAACTAAAAATGTATTTTCTATAATCTTGTTTTTATTTACCACAAGAATGTACCTAAAAGGGTGTTTTTAAGTCTAAGTTTTTATTCACATCTAAAATGTGAATAAAAAAATGTATTTTTAATTTTCATGTCTTCATTTGCAACAAATTTACAAATAAAAAATATACTATAAAATTCATGTCTTTTGTTTACATGAGGATGTAAATAAATTAGACTTCCTTTCTTTTCTTGACCTTTATTTACATGTAAATGTAAATAAGATAAATTTTATTTTCCTTTTTTTTATTTTTTACCTAACATGAAAATAAGGATGTCCTTTAATAACCATATTTTGATTTACACTTAACATGTAAATAAAAATGTCCTTTTATAATCAAGTTCCTATAATCATATTTTTATTTACAACTAAATTGTAAATAAAAGAAATGTCTCTTTTTATTTCATGTTTTATTCACCTAAAAGAAAATGTAAAAAAAATGTCCTTTTCTCTAACATGATTTATTCACATGAACAATGTCAATACAATATTCTTCTTCTAACTTGTTTTATTTACAAAAAAAATGTAAATAAAGGTGTCATCGCAAGTTGTTCTTTTTATTTACCAAAAAAAATGTAAATAAATGTGTCATCGCAAGTTGTTCTTTTTATTTAAAAAAAATGTAGTTACAGGTGTAATCGCAAGTTGTTCTTTTTATTGTTCTTTTTATTTACAAAAGAAAATGTAAATAAAGGTGACATCGCAAGTTGTTCTTTTTATTTACAAAAAAATATGTAAATAAATGTGTCATCACAAGTTTTTCTTTTTATTTACAAAAAAATGTAAATAAAGGTGTCATCGCAAGTTGTTCTTTTTATTTACATAAAAAATGTAAATAAAGGTGTCATCGCAAGATGTTCTTTTTATTTACATAAAAAATGTAAATAAAGGTGTCATCACAATTTGTTCTTTTTATTTATAAAAAAAATGTAAATAAAGGTGTCATCGCAAGTTGTTCTTTTTATTTACATAAATAATGTAAATAAAGGTGTCATCGTGAGTTGTTCGTTTTATTTACATAAAAAATGTAAATAAAGGTGTCATCGCAAGTTGTTCTTTTTATTTACATAAAAAATGTAAATAAAGGTGTCATCGCAAGCTGTTCCTTTTATTTACCAAAAAAATGTAAATAAAGGTGTCATCGCAAGTTGTTCTTTTTATTACAAAAAAATTGTAAATAAAGGTGTTATCGCAAATTGTTCTTGTTATTTACAAAAAAAAATGTAAATAAAGTATCCTTTTTCTATTGCATGTTTTATTTACATGAGGAATGTCAATACAACATTCTTATAATAAGAGTGTAAATAAAAATATACTTTCTTAAATCTAAGTTTTTATTCACAACTACAAGGTGGGTAAAAATCCACTTTTTTTTCACCAATTCATATTCATGAATGAATTTTAAATTAACATTCCTAGATCTGAAATAAAAGACAATTTCAGATCTGAATTCTAACGTCAAACTAGAAATTAACAAACATGAGGTAGATCTAACAATTCAGAACATTACACAAACAGTAGATAAATTAATTCTAATTTACCACATCGCAGATCTAAAATGTTTAACATACATAAAGTGATTCACATAGCGAGTATAATTAAATTATTTAATTGTTAAAAATTAGAAATCTCACCTCGTTTTAGATTTTATCTAAAATTCAGAAGGTTCAGAATCAATCCCAATCAGTTCTACAACATAGTATTCGGCTTCACGATCGCAATGCTTCAGAAATCACCGAATTCCGAGTTCTAATGATTTAGTTATGGTTTAATTAAGTTAGAAACATTTTAAATTAATTAATTAAACATTAAAATAAGGTTTATACCCTTTTCTTCTTCTTAGATACTAAGGCCGCCGACTTTGTTCATTTGTTCAGATTTAGGTCTTAAGTTTTCTTCCGATTCGAACAACTAGAAGGCAATCAGGATCCGCCACGCTATAGTGCTACAGGAGGCGCACCAGAAAACCCCGACCACCTTGAACTCACACGCCCCTGGTAGGCTGGGCGGCGGTGCAAACCATTGGGATTTGAAGCGTCGATCCTCGGTCTATGTGCAAATTCAGGGTATGCTACTCGTATGGATTGAAAGAGGAGAGAAGGATCTTCGAGATGGTATAAGGATTGGGGTATGATTCGTGGAGATGGAAGAGAATTTAGTGGGAGAAGTATTGAGGAGCGCCGGCCATGGATTATAGGAAGTGGTGGCTACAAGACAGTGAAAGTAGCATTAGGGTTTTAATTAACTATTATTTATAATGTTTGAAATGTATTTTTACCAAAAAATCCATAACTTCTTAACTGTTCCGATTCCAATCCAACCGGAGGTGACCCTACCCAATAGCCCCTGTTCCAGATCCAACGGGGCAGGTCCCGTCAGCCCAAACAGTTGTCTATGGCCTGAATTATTTAATTTAATATTTAAATCCTTTATTAAATTAATTCGTTTGTGTAATTAAATTCACCGAGGCCACATACGGACTCAGAAAATTCCAGAAAAAATATATTTGGCTTTGTTTTAACGATACGGCCCTAACATAATTAATTTCGTCGAATTCTGAGATCATTTGAAAAATGGCTATTTTTCAGTCGATTAAATTTGACTAAATTGAACAAAACACAATTTCTTTCGCCACGCTCACAAATTAATTTGGAAAATTCTAAAAATTGAAACCTAGCAATAATTTGACATTCCAGTTCCAACAAAAGTGGTTTCGTCGAAAACAGAGGCATTTGAAAATTGACTATTTTCAATGGCTTTAATATTATTTAAAAATGAAAATTTTAATTTCTGGCACATTTCGAACCAAATTACTTAAAATAAAAATTTTAAATTGGTTCTGATTTTCCGTGTTGTTATACAGAACAACTATGATTCATACAATGGACCATCCAAGGGTCCATTTCAACAATCTACGCTTTCTAGAGTGATCAAAATCGAAGAAAAAATGGAGTGACATCAAATGGTGGTTGAGATGCAAGTACTTCAAATTAAACTAAGTCAAGAGCAAAACAGACAAGGAAAAGTAATGAGAAGTCTCTTAAAGTTTATAATGGATAACGAGACTAATCCAATTATCATCAATGATGATAATCAACCGATGGAAGAAGAGGAAGAACTAGAAGAAGAACCAGAAGATGAAGAAGAAATGATAGAGGAAGAAGAACAACAAGAGATTCAACCAACGGTTACAGACGAATATGATAATGTTGAGTGCGTAGGAAAGTTCTATTTGACGAAAATGGGAATTTGATTCAAAAGAAAGGAGAAATCTATCTCCATTATCCAAATTGTCCAATTCACAAATCTCCCATTGTCAAATAATTAAGTGTTTAAGAGTTTTCTAGATTTTGTTTTATTACGTTCTTATGATAAGTCATTTATGTATAAATCCATGTGTATTTACACATGATTAGTAAAATTGTCATTTACGGTTAATATAGATATAAACTTCTAAAACATAAATATATGAGTATCAAGTTAAGAGGGAGTATCTTTATTATTGATAATTATTTATATTCTATTGACAGAATTATACAATTTAGGGGGAGTATTTTTAGGAAAGTTACTTAGGTCCTAGAATTGTATAACTTAAGTAGAGTATCTTTAGGATTTCTTTTTGATAATGCCAAAGGGAGAGAAATTATAAAATATAGGCATAGGTTTTAGGATTCTTACAGACAGGGGGAGTATAGAAGGAACATCATCAAACAGGTATATACAGGTATGATATTTTATAAACTAAGGTTGTCATCATCAAAAAGGGGGAGATTGTTGGAAAATGGAGTTTTGATGATAACAGCCTTATTTCAATTATCATTGATTATAAAATATATACTAACACTTTTTGTATAGAATATATATATATATATATATATATATATGAGCACGAATTATATACAGGAAATATTACTAAAGACTGTACAGTTATAAAGATGAAAGAGATTCAAAGATCTGAGAAATTTCTAGACTCATGAGTAATCAAGATTTCACGATCAATATAGTTATAGAGTCTAGATTTTGTAAGACTCTAAATAGCACTCCAGGTTCAAAATTCAAAGTCTAATTTCCAAATTCAGATTTTAAATTCTATCCTCAATCCTTGGTATTTGGTTTTTTCCTATTTATCCTCAATCCTCTCTATTTTGTTTTTCTATTTGTTTCTATTTTTATTCTTCTTTGTTTTTCAAACTTAAATATTTTATATACTTTATATTTATACTTTATATAGTTTAAAACCTTATCATTTAGAAATATATTTATATAGTTTAAGAGTATGTTTTCATATGATTTTCTATCATATAATATTAATTTATAACACTAGAATTTTACTCAAGAATTACCAGAATTAGTTTTGTGTCAAAACACTTGAAAATTAATTTGAAAATAAAAAATACACATGAGTATGTCGACATAGCAAAATGTGTATGTCGACATATAACTGCTATTTTTTCTAATTTTGAAGGGAAGTGTCTTTTCACTATTTGAAGCGCTTCAGAACCATTGCAACCCTTCATACTCTATAAAAAGAGGTTAAAACCGAATTTTTTAACACATCTTCTTCCCTAACTTCATTCACTTTCACTCCACCATTATTCTTACTCATTTTTATGATTCTTACACTTATACTCTGCCGAATTCAATTCTACTTTGATCAAACTTCTTCTCTCTACACTCTCTACTATCTGAATCAAGTGCTATTGAGGAGCAATAGGGCTTTTTTGTAATTGTTTGGGTTGAGTAAACCTTGCTTGTGAGTCAAAGATGAATCGGTGTATCCTTGTAGCCGTGAAATCAAGGAACCGGAGTTGGTGTGTCCTTGTTAAGCCGTGAAATCAAGGAATAGGAGTTGGTGTTTCCTTGTTGAGCCATGAAATCAAGGAGGGTGTATTTGACTATTGGAAATAGTAATAAAACTCTACACAATCCAGCGTTGTGCAGGACTGGATGTAGGAGTGATCCGAACCAGTATAAAATCCGGTGTGTTCTTTCCTTTTCTGCATTTTTATTTCTGTTTATTTTGCAATTGTGTTTGAATCTTTGTTTGTGATTGTGTTTGTGTTGTTTGGTTCATTCCATAATTCTATTTAGAATTAAGTTTTGTTTAAATTCCTACAAACACTATTCATCCCCCCTCTAGTGTTTGCTTTGCCTGAACAATCCATTCCATAGTCCCTAACAATGTTGGCATCTTCTGGATCACTATCGCTTGATAATGTATCTTAATCATCCCAAATGTCATTTGGTTTCTTCAAGTTGGGATAGTCTCTTTTCAACTAACCGAGTTTATCACATTCAAAACATTTAACAGTTCATTTATGAATTATTGTCGTTGGTTTTTCAAAGTTTTTTGTTATCCAATGCTTCAAGAATTTCTTGATCTTCTTGGTAATAAACTCGATAGCATAAACGGTATCATCATCTGGTTCATCATTGTCAATCATAGCATTAAGTGCCAGTGATTTCTTATCATTTCCCCGATTCACTTTTCTAACCTGCAACTTTACTTAGGACATTAGATTATCAATTAATTCTTATATTGCCATAGTAGTAAAATCATTGGCTTCTTCAATTGCTAGATTCTTTCGATCCCGCTCACTGGGAATTTAATTCAATATCTTTTTGACTTGGTCTTCTTCAGTAATTTTCTTTCCTAATGATATTAAAGCATTTACTATATCTTGAAATCTAGAATATATATATCAGAAATAAACTCATTTGATTTCATTTGGAAGAGTTGAAACTAGCAAGTAAGTATAAATATCTTTTTTGTTTTACTTTTACTAGTGCCTTCATGTGTGACTTGCAGTGTTCTCCAAATTTTATATGCAAAATTATATATAGACACTCGGTTTAATTTATTCTATCTAAAGAGCAAAACAAATTCTTCATGGCCCTAGAATTATTAAGTGCTTGTTAATTTATATAACAAATCTGAATTTTGGAACCAATTTAAAATTTATTTTTAATTGCTTTTAATGGAATTTAAATATTTTTAAATTATTTATTTTGAGAATAAATGACTTAGATTTTACTTAAAAGGAAGATTGAACGTATAAATTTATAATTTAATTAAATTAACTTGTAACGTCGTGGTGGTTTGAAAATTTAGTTTTGAACTTTAAATAAGTTTACGAAATTCAAAATAAGTCCAATT
This sequence comes from Allium sativum, assembly GCA_030737875.1. NCBI lineage: Eukaryota > Viridiplantae > Streptophyta > Magnoliopsida > Asparagales > Amaryllidaceae > Allium > Allium sativum. Next base: position 617,597,793 of record CM060926.1, read on the forward strand.
TTAGTCAAACTGGAAATATTAGAATCTATTTTATTGAATCTTTCTAACGAATGTGAAAAATTGATATTTCATGTTATAAATTATAAGTTATGTCCAATTCTAAATTTAAAATAGTTGCTGTGGAATTTATTAATATTCTAATATTTTATAAGCCCCTAAAAATAGCCATTTTGCAGACGACATCCAATTTCGACAAAACAAATTTTGTTGGAACCAGAACGTCGAATTATTGCTAGATTCCAGATTTCGTAAGTTTTGGAGTTAGTATTTGGTTGTGGCAAGTTAAAACGTACGTTCAAATTCAAATATTTAATGATATATTTTAATTTTGATAAAAGCTGATTAAAACAGTCGTATTGACTTACGAAACATATCCCATTGTGTTCGGAATGAGGGTATTTGGTTATGGGCGAAAGTCGTCGGGATTCGTTAGGAGTTCGGAGCCATAACGAAGTAACGTAGAGGATTAAATATTATTTTAGTTCTCCTCCGTTTATAAATACACAGCCCAAAACTCTCATCCGCGGTCAACACAATAACCAGCAGCCACTTAATTTCGATGGTCGAAATTCTTTCGAAGTTGATCCCTATATACTTCCAGTCGGTCATTGTGACGACCCCAAACTCCCGTGATTCGAAAGTAAGGATAATCATTTCGGAATACAACATATTTACAACAAAAACAGATCTCAGATAATTATCATAACACGTAAACCATTGCAGCAGAAATAAATGTTATCAGCATCATAATATCCAATACATCAGAGTATGTAGTATAGGATACAACTTAGCCAAATAAAGAGTCTCAACAAAAAGGGAAATAAGTTTTCAAATGGAAAGAAACAAGTCTCAAACTCCATCACATACATCAAAGCTACAGAAGGTAAAATGTCTCAAGCAGAAGTAAAAACTAGAGAAAAGGTCTTCTACTTCTTCCGTCCAAGCAAGCTCCAATCAGAATTTATCACCTGAACCTGTCAATTGGCTACCCGTGTGGAAAGAGGGCACCCGAGTTTGCAAAAGTGAAACAAACTACGAGTCATTCATGGGACTGGTGTGAGAATTCTTAACTAAATTATCTAACTACGTGGCAAATCTCAGGACCACGCCGCTAACGTGGAACGGGTTTACTCCATTGAATTGCCAGTGCATAATTTTATAAAGTTTATATAAAACAGTGAAATGACTTTTGAAAAATGAAATCATCATAAGACTCAAGTCCTATCACACAATGCAACGCACACAAGAGTATAGAGTTTTTCCTTATGATGATCAAACATGCTTAATACGTGAAAAGTAATATTTTTATATTATTATTAGTGTTTAAGCAGTATTTAAATACTTCAATATAAATTTATCAATCCTAGACTGCATAGTACCCCATCCTACTATGTCGCCGTATATAAGTTTACAATCAAAACCGAAATGTCGTCTTATTGGGAATGGGTTTTCTGTCATGAAATCGAGGCTAGGGATCGTCCTCTTTCGATTCGAGACACTCTAGCAAATGTCTCAGGATCACACCTATGGGCAACCCTTGGATCTTTGGGGCTGGTCCCCACCTAACGGTAGTGGATTAATTATGCCTGAACACGTGTTTCCCGGTTCCTATGAACCTATAGTATGACCACTTCCGGCCTATAAAAACCCGAGGTACCTCAATTCCAAAATCCACATAAGTAAAATGCCGGGCCGTGTTAAACCACCGGCACTACCCCTAGCTAGAAAGAAACGTGTGCACTCCCTGCAGTCCCAATCCCGTTTTTGACTCATACCGGGGTGTGAGGCTCGCGAAGTCACGTTATACACAAAGCTATGCCTAAACAGGCTATGCTTTGATCATCATCAACAAGGCCTACTTTTCAACAAAGCCTTGATCATTGCATCTTGGCGTGCCACCTTGACAATTCACACAATGCGAACGATAACTATTACTATATATCTGGGTGTTAAGCAGAGAATAGATTCCCCACCACCAAACAGACATATATTAATACAAATCGACTTAATTACATAGGATGAACTCCAACGTCAGACACGCATCCATTTACAAGTCCGTTATGGGTCTGAATGAAACCGGAGACACCGAAAAGGCGCTCGCTTATCCGCACGACCAACACACATGTCCGGACAATTACTACTTCAACCCCGTCCTGGGAGCAAGTCAGTCCAAGGCATCAGTAGTCGTCGTCCATTCGATGTGAAGATCGCCGTCTTCAACCATCGTCTTCTTACAACTTTGATTTAATCGCCGTGCAATTATTTGAAATGAGTTAAACTCGGTCTTTTCAAATAATTGTCGCATAATTATAGTTTAAAACATTTCATATATATTTATAACTATTTATCGCTATTTTTATTTATTTAAAATAGCTCGAAATAAATAAACGACGTTTCGGGTCAATGGGTGGCCCTGGCTCTGTTTTCACCAAAATTTGATTTACACATATCTTAAAATCTAACCGTCGGATTTGGGAAAATCCAACGGTCGGATCTTTCTATATAATCGTTTGAAGTTACGATTGTCGATACGCGAACTGCCGCTCTCGTTTCGTTAAATTTTATATTTATATTTATATATATAAACCATTTGGAGATTTCCCTTATTTAAAATCCATTCCTTTTATTCTATGAAAATAATATTTTTGTCCCCAAATTCTAATGTGACAAAAATGACGTTTTCTTCATTATGTATTTTTATTTTCAATAAAAATGACATTTTTATCCGCCAATCCTAATGCGACAAAAATGATGTTTTCAACATTGTATATTTTTATATTCAATAAAAATGACATTTTTGTTCGCCAATTCTAATGCAACAAAAATGATGTTTTCAACATTGTATATTTTTATATTCAATAAAAACGACATTTCAACATTGTATATTTTTATATTCAATAAAAATGACATTTTTGTTCGCCAATTCTAATGCGACAAAAATGATGTTTTCAACATTGTATATTTTTATATTCAATAAAAATGACATTTTTGTTCGCCAATTCTAATGCGACAACAATGATGTTTTCAACATTGTATATTTTTATATTCAATAAAAATGACATTTTTGTTCGCCAGTTCTAATGCGACAAAAATGATGTTTTCATTTTTATAACATAAAAATGCACTTCTTATCCTATTCCTCTTTAATACATAATTTTTTTTTATCTAATTCATTTTAAATACACAAAAAATGTACTTTTTATCTAATTCATTATAAATACACAAAATGCACTTTTTATGTTTTTATAAAATGTAAATATTTTATCTCTTTTTCTTTTACAATGAAAAATGTAAATTCTTTTACCTTTACGTTGAAAAATGTAAACCTTTCATTGTTACAAAGAAAAATATCTAATCTTTGTTTTATTTGTAAATCAAATAAAATATCTAATCTTTATTTGTAAATCAAGTAAAATATCAAATCTTTATTTTATATTGTAAATCAAAATAAAATATTAAATCTTAATTTATATTTTAATTAAAATTTAAAAGATTTAAACTTTCTTTATTTTATAAATCATAAACAAAATAAAGATTCAATCTTTTGTTCTTATTATGTAAATCAAAATAAAGATTCCACCTTTGTTATTATTTTGCAAATCAAAAATAAAGATTCAACTTTTGTTTTATTTTGCAAATCAAAAATAAAGATTCAACTATTCTATTTTGCAAATCAAAAATAAAGATCAAACTTATGTTCTATTTTGCAAATCACAAATAGAAATTTACCTTATGCTATTATTTTGCAAATCAAAATAAAATTTTACCTTTCTTTTGTTTTGTAAATAAAAAAAACTCCACTTTTCATTTTATGTGTTGAACCAAAAATAAAGATTTAACTTTTCATTCTTGTTGTTAAACAAACAAAGGTTCAATTTTTCATTTTATTTTGTAAAAACAAAATAAAGATTCAAAATTTCATTTTTTGTTTGTAAAACAAACAAGATTCAATTTTTATTATTCCTATAAAGGGATAAAATAAAAATTGAAATAAAATAAAAATAAAACCAATAAAGATGAGAACTTTATAGAGATTACGTCAGAATTCTACAGATCTAAACTGTCATGCTATATCATGATAACACAACGAATATTAGTCAACCATACAACAATCACCTCATCACAGATCATAAATAACATACAATGATTCACACAACAAATATAATTAAATTATTTAATTATTCAAATTTAGAAATCTCGCAGTCGTTGCAGATTTTGGCCAAAATTCAAACTGTTCAGAATTAGCTCCAGTCAGTTTAGAATTGTAGATCTCAGTCTTACGAGTCCAACGCTTCCTGTTTCATCGAATTTCATCAACGTATGAACAAGATACGATCATTTAAAGATTTAATTATATTTAAATTAATTAATTAATAAAATACTACCTTCTTCCACTATCACAGATGAAGGCCGCCGTATTTTCTATTTCGCTCGAAACTAGGGTTGGCTTTTGCGGCCACTACAGGGATCGAGCTGCCGATCAGAAGACGCCACGCTCCAGCACTCCGAGAGGCGCGCCAGAACCGCCCTGCCTCGTCGAACTCGGTGGCGGAATTTGGCTGGGGTTAGGCGGCGAAACGGCGGGCTTTGGGGGCTCGGAGAGGTCGCTACAGGCGACAATGGGGGGTGATGACCGTACGGATGTGAAGGTGGTAAAAATCTCTTCAAAATATTGAACTGGAGTGGTGGGATTTACTGAGTAGATCGGTGGGAATTTGTGGAGGAAGTTTCGACGTATTTAGGCCATGGATTTAAGGTGGCGGCGGCAGAGACGATGAATAGTGGTTTTAGGGTTTTAAACTCCTATATTTATAATATTTTTTTAATGTATTTTTACAGTTAAATCCATATCTTTCAAACCGGTTCAATTTCAGTCCAGTAGAAGGTGCCCCTAGCCAATAGCCCATATTCTGGATCCAATGGGATAGGTCCCGTCAGCCCAAACGACTGTCTGTGGCTTGTATTATTTAATTTAATAATTAAATCCTTTATTAATTTAATTTGTCTACATAAATAAATTCATAGAGGCCACATACGGACTCAGAAAAATCCAAAAAAAAAATATTTGTCTTCGTTATGACGATACGGTCCTAACAAAATTAATTTCGTCGAATTCTGAGACTGTTTGAAAAATGGCTATTTTTCAGTCGATTAAATTTGACTGAAATCGACCAAGCACATTTTCCTTCGCCACGCTCACATATTAATTCAAAAAATTCAAAAAATTGAAACCTAGCAATAATTCAACATTCCGGTTCCAACGAAAGTGGTTTCGTCAAAAATAGAGATAGTTTGAAAATTGACTATTTTCACTGGCTTTAATATTATTTAAAAATGAAATTTTTAATTACTGCCACATTTTTCCACCAAATAATTTAAAATAAAAATTTTAAATTGGTTCGGATTTTCCGGGTCGTTACAATCTCCCCCATTTAAGAATTTTTTCCTCGAAAAGGAAACAAAGTAAAGTAGGAAACAAGATGGAAAATGTAAATTGGGTTAAACGTACCTTAATACAAGAGTTACTCGGAGATTTCCACTATGCACTTGGGGTAAGTCTTTTTGATGCTATCCTCTGTCTCCCAAGTACAATCTCTAGGATCCCCGCTCCATTGAACCTTGACTAGGTTGATCCTCTTGTTCCTCAAAATTTTGGTTTCTTTGCCAATGATCTTAATCGGGTCCTTCCTCACTGTCAGATTTGGAGCAATATCTAGGACCTGTAGATTTAATTCATCCTCTATCAGATCTAGATCATGAACATGCTTGCGGAGTTGAGACACATGAAATACATCATGCACCCCTGGCAACCAGTCAGGCAGCTACACTCCATAAGCGAGAGTACCAATCCTTTCTAGGATAGGGAATGGACCAATGAATCTCGGTGCCAACTTTCCTGACTTCCCAAAACGAATCACGCCTATCAAAGGAGAAACCTTCAAGTATACTTGATCACCCACAGAGAATTCTAGATTTCTTCTTCGCTGGTCTGCATAGCTCTTCTGTCGGCTCTGAGCAGTCAACAAGCGCTTCTTAATCAAGTCAACCTTATCTGATGCTTCACGTACCATGTTGGGGCCCAAGACTAGTCGATTGCCTGACTCCACCCAACATGCCTGTAACAACCCGAAAATCTGGGCCAGTTTAAAATTTTTATTTTGGCAATTTTAGCGAATTTTGATTATTTTAAATGAGTTATTTTAAATAATATCGACGAGAAATTTATTTAGAATGGAATTCAATCGTATATAGTTATATACGTCGTCGTTAGAATATAAATAATTATATAAAATTATAAAAGGAATTGAAAATGGCGCGGTAGTTCGATAATTCGATTTCAAACTTCAATTGAATGTACCGGGTGCAAAACAATCCGGATTTTAGTGAAACCAAAAACATTTGGATCTAATTGATGATATCTTTCCAACGAATCCGAAAAATCAAAATTTCATAGCGGGAATCAAAAGATATGCTCAGTTGAAAATTCTGAATAGTCGCTATGGAATTCAGGCCCTTAAAAATGTTGCAAACGACCTCGGATTTCGACGAAACCACTTTTGTTGGGTCCGTGATGTAAAGTTATTGCTAGATTCCAAATTTCATAATTTTTCGAGTCAATATGTGAGCGTGGCAAAGGAAAACGCGTTTGACCAATTTCAGTTGATTTTAATCGACTGGAAAATGACCATTTTTCCAACGGTCTCGGAATTCGACGAAACTAGTTTTGTTAGGACCGCATCGTCAATACGAAGCTAGAAAATATTTTTCGGGAATTTTTCGAGTTCGTATGTGACCCCGGTAAATTGAAATGCGCGTTCAAATTCAATATATAGAGTTATATGTTGATTTTAACGAAAACGGATCGAAATGATCGAATCAGCCTACGATACATATCCCATTGTGTTCGGAATGGGGGTAATTAGCTATGGACGACAGGCGGTGGGCCTCGTTTCGAGGTCAAAATAAAAAGTTGCTTTTTGAAAAATAAAATGAATTAAATATAAAATATATATATTTTCAGAAAACCCCCTCCCTCTTTCATTTGCCCCCCCGTTCGAAATCAAAGCAGAAAGAAAAAAAACCCAAAGGAGATCGCGTCGCCTCCAGCTCCGGGCCGCCGCCATCGCCTCCCTTCAGCCTGCCGCCACCGATCCCCCCCCCCCACCTCCACCCGCCCCCAGTCCTCTCTCCCTCGTTTGAAAACCCCGTAACCCAAAACCCCTTTAAACCCTAAACCGTGTCGCACCCCACCACCAGAACGAACCCCATCCCCTGTGCCATTCCACCGCACCATCTCCGCCCTTCGACACAGTGGACACCCCCCCGCTCGCTGGAAAACCTGTAAGCTTCCCTGATTTGGTTATTTTAATTTATTTAGTGTAAATAAATTTTATAATGGAAAAAAATTAGTTTTACTTAATTTAGTTTTTAATTTAAATCAGTTTTATTTTATAAAAACTACATTAGAAAAGAAAAGAATCCAATATTCTTAAACATGACAAGTTTATATTTTTATCTATGAAAAAGATTAGATTTTTATGCTAATCAAGTTGAGATTTTTGTTATCATGAAGGCGGAAAATAAAAATATAATCTTCATATAGAAGTAGCGATAAAAATTCAATTTTTACATTATAGAAGTAGCATTATAAAGATGGGATCTTTTATATGTATAGAACTTCAAAAAGATTTGATTTTTAAATATAGTGAAGTAACGACTATAAAAATTCGATTTTTATATATTGAATAGCATAGTAAAAATTCGATTTTTATATATTGAATAGCATAGTAAAAATTCGATTTTTATATATTGAATAGCATAGTAAAAATTCGATTTTTATATATTGAATAGCATAGTAAAAATTCGATTTTTATATATTGAATAGCATAGTAAAAATTCGATTTTTATATATTGAATAGCATAGTAAAAATTCGATTTTTATATATTGAATAGCATAGTAAAAATTCGATTTTTATATATTGAATAGCATAGTAAAAATTCGATTTTTATATATTGAATAGCATAGTAAAAATTCGATTTTTATATATTGAATAGCATAGTAAAAATTCGATTTTTATATATTGAATAGCATAGTAAAAATTCGATTTTTATATATTGAATAGCATAGTAAAAATTCGATTTTTATATATTGAATAGCATAGTAAAAATTCGATTTTTATATATCGAATAGCGAAGTAAAAATTCGATTTTTATATATTGAATAGCGAAGTAAAAATTCGATTTTTATATATTGAATAGCGAAGTAAAAATGTGATTTTTATATATGTAGAGAATACGGACAGTGAAAAGTGACAAGAGGCAAGAACGACGAAGATTTCTATAAAAGAAGTGTCGTGAAGTTCGATAGCTATCGGTGAGAATTTCTCACTCTTCAATTTCTTTTTCTAGTTATATATATATACCAGGATGCAGACGGTGTTTAGTAGCACCCGACACAATCGTCCACAGACCATGGACTTGTTTGTTTGATTGCAAAAATTAGTTAGATTATTTGGTTTGAATTGAACTGTTGGGTGAATTGAAATTGATTTGATTGATGTGTGAATGGCGTGGGCCTTCACTAGACCGGGATAAGGCTAGGCCTCGTCCCGTTTCTAGTATCGTGCCGTTATGCCGCCGAAATTTTCTAAAATATGTTAGAGAAATAAAAATATCATTTTTTATTGTGTAAAAGAACTGAATAGAAATTCATATGTTGAAATAAAATGTTTTTATCGTTAAAAATATAATTTTTAACGTGAAGTGAATAATATAAAATATTCATTTACAAACCGGACGGTTTGTCTATGTACACTGATTTGACTGACATTGATTGGGACGATAAATTTCACACATCGCCCAACTGCACAAATAAAATCTGTGTTTGATTGTTTGAAACCCCACACGGGTGTTGGGATGAAATTTGAAGTTCACTCATCCTGATTGATTAAATATGTCGATCTATTGATTGACAGGCTGTTATAAGCGTTATATATCTATATTTGATGCTTATACAGTGTAGTGCACTTTGGTTGATGGTTGATTATTTTTCAATGCTATTATATGCGTGTGATGTATGAAAATCCATATAATTAATATTATATGGTGATTGATTGGGCCTCATTCCAATTTAGAAAATAAAGAATATTATAAAATAAAGGTTCATGTGTTGACTGTACTCATCCGTTGAGATTAGTCATGTGTTGAACGAAATAATTTAACAAAAATTGTCACACGTGGATAGTACTCATTCGTTGAGATTAGTCGTGTGTTGACAAGAATAAATATTCATTTGTTGAATAGAATATTTGAAAATAGAAATATATGAAGCCGTGTTGGTTAGATTGACGCCATTTTGACGTGAACGATATTTATATCGATTTTATTCATTTTAAAATGCATATTGAAAAGTGATTTCGAAAACGCATATTTTGAAATGAAATCGAAACGAATTGAATATAAAACGATTTCGAAATGAATTGAATGTATAACGATTTCGAAATGAATTGAATGTATAACGATTTCGAAATGAATTGAATGTATAACGATTTCGAAATGAATTGAATGTATAACGATTTCGAAATGAATTGAATGTATAACGATTTCGAAATGAATTGAATGTATAACGATTTCGAAATAAATTGAATGTATAACGATTTCGAAATGAATTGAATGTATAACGATTTCGAAATGAATTGAATGTATAACGATTTCGAAATGAATTGAATGTATAACGATTTCGAAATGAATTGAATGTATAACGATTTCGAAATGAATTGAATGTATAACGATTTCGAAATGAATTGAATATATAACGATTTCGAAATGAATTGAATATATAATGAATTCGAATTGAATGGAAAATGAATTTGATTTCAATTGAATAGCAAACGAAACGAATTCGAATTGAATTGAATAGATAACGAATTTGAATTGAATTGAATATAAAACCAATTCGAATTGAATTGAAAACGAATTCGAATTGAATTGGAAACAAATTGAAATGAATTCAAATTAAATTGAAATTTGAATTGAATAGAAATGAATTTTAAAACGAATTTATAAAGAAGAATTCAATTTTGATTTGAATTGAAATGGAAGTTGAAATTGCTTTTGAAACGAATTTAAAACTATTTATATAATTCGTTTTAAATAGAAATCAACAAAATATATATTATATATATTATATATATAATATAATGGCCTGAATAGAACGCGCCGCGCCGCGGCAGTTCGCGAATTTCGACCATTTATTTCAAACGGACATTACGGGAGATCCGACCGTCGGATTCTCCTAAAACCGGAACCGTTGGGTTCGTATCGAAAAGAGCTTTCTAACAAATATTAGAAATTTGAAATCTAACGGTTGGATTTGGAGATACGTCCAAATCAAATTTGAAAAAGGTCGTTGTAAGTGCAGTTCGATGGCCATTGATGGAAATCGACTGTACGGGCCTTGATAAAATTATTAAAAATAATAATAAATTGTGTAAAATCATAAGAAATGATTTGGGAAAAATTGGGATGAAAAACTCCATATTTGAAAAGATAAAAATAGATTTTTATCGAAATGAACTAGTTTTGAACTAGAATAGTAATTTATTTATTTTTAAAATAAATAAATTGGATTTGAAATGGTTTTGAAAATAACCAGAACTTCCAATAATTGCATTGGAATGGATTTGAATCGAAATTGTCTTCGGAATATTTCGATGTTTGATTTTGTGATTATACAGATGTTGTTATGGAAATTTGAAAGATATAGATATATATATATATATCGTTATTTCAAATACGATATCTGTTGGTCGTAGAATCTGATATTGAATATAAGCCGATATATTTTCTATTCAGAACCTTGTATTTAATATCAAATGTGATTTGGGTTTGTCGTGAATGGTGTCTTGATTAACACTGTTCTTGAACCCATTTGAGAAAAGATTAAATCTTTTTATTTAGATTTAATGAAGTGTACCAATTAAATAATATTTAATTGGAATTGAATTGATATTGATTTTTGGGTTTATCGTGGACAGTGTTTTAAATAACACTCGTTCTTTAACCCGATAATTAATGGAATGTGACTTTGGGTTAATCGTGAACCGTGTTTTAAATGACACTAATTCTTTAACCCAGTTAACGATTAAAACTAAGTGGAGTTTTAATGAATCTTTAATTAGATTGAAAAGATCGAGAATGGAGTATCACCAGTTTTACTCCAGGCGATAGTTAAATCTTTAATTAGATTTGAACGTGAAATGGTAATTGAATTTACCGATAACACTGTGGTGTTAGATATGAAGTATAACCAGTTTTACTTCATGGGATGAATAGGTTGGGATTGGGAAATAAAATAAATGATTACTTCGGTGTGGTTCGCTAATCCCGACTAGTTTGAATTGATATCAAAGGAGATTAAAGAATAAATTTAAAGAATTTATCTTGGATAAAATTAATTGGAACTTTTCCCAAAGTATAGGAATATTTGAATAAAAGAATATTCTGAATTGGAATGAGGCGTATGTTGTGTTTGTGTAACACTTTTATAATATATACGCGAGTTATTCAGAAAGACCGGGTTTATCCCATTCTGAATAACTGATTCGACGTGGTGTCGAAGATGAAGACGGTGGTCGAAGACCATAAGTCTTCACGTCGTTTGGATAATTACTGATGATCTTGATTGGGCTGTACACACAAGAAGATGGAAACAGTTGGTGATCGTCCAGACGTACTTGGAGATCGATGGGTATGCGGGTGTAACAACCCGGAAAATCTGGGCCAGTTTAAAATTTTTATTTTGGCAATTTTAGCGAATTTTGAATATTTAAAATGAATTATTTTAAATAATATCGACGAGAAATTTATTTTAAATATAATTCGAACGTATATATTTTACGCGTCGTCGTTAGAATATAAATATTTATATATAATTATAAAAGGAATTGAAATTGGCGCGGTAGTTCGAAAATTCGATTTCTAATTTCAAATGAATATACAGAATTCAATATAAGTCAGAATTGAACGAAACAAGAAATATTTGAATCTGTATAACTATATCTTTGTAACGAAGTTAACAAACTGAGATTTCATCTTAGAAATGATAAGATATGTCCAGTTTAAAATTAGAAATAGTCGCTGTGGAATTTATATATATTTTTATATATATAAGGCCCTTAAAAATAGCAATTTTGCAAACGACCTCGGATTTCGACGAAACCAGTTTTGTTAGGTCCGTGATGTCGAATTATTGCTAGATTCCGAATTTCATAATTTTTCGAATCAATATGTGAGCATGGCAAAGGAAAACGTGTTTTGACCATTTCAGTTGATTTTAATCGACTGGAAATTGGCCATTTTTCTAAGGGTCTCAGAATTCGACGAAACTAGTTTTGTTAGGACCGTATCGTCAATACGAAGCTAGAAAATATTTTTCGGGAATTTTTAGAGTTAGTATGTGACCCCGGTAATTTGAAATGTACGTTTAAAATTCAATATAATGATTTAAATGTAAATTTAACGAAAACTGATTGTAACAGCCGAATCAGCTTACGATACATATCCCATTGTGTTCGGAATGGGGGTGAAACGCTAGGGACGACAGGCGGTGGACCTCGCGTAGAGGTCGTTTGAAAAAGTTGACTTTTTGAATTAAAATAAAATAATTAAATAAATAAATTAATAAAAAAAAATTTAAATCCCCCCCTTTTTAACCCAGGCCCCCCCCCCCGATTAAAATTATTTCAGGGAAAAAAAAAAAGAAAAAAAAAAGAAAAAAAAACCTAGGACATCGCGCCGCCAACCCTGCCCCGACCGACGTCGTCGCCTCCACCACCTCGTCGACGAACGCGCCCTCCGACCTCAGCCCCTCCTTCCCTCCGCTCTCGCTCCCTCTCTCTCCCTGAAAATCGCGCGGCGATTCCATCGCCCCTTCTCGTAAATCGCACCACCTCCAGGCCCCCCCCTCCGCGCCACCCTCCGCCTCTGACTGACCTCCCCCTTCTCCCTCACTTACCCGCGACCACCTGACACCCCCCCCCCAGTCGACGCAGACAGCGCAGAAACCCCCCTGTAAGTTTTTCTAATTTTTTTTTTTTTATTTTATTTTATTTATTTTATAAACTGATTTTATTTAATATATAAAATGATTTTTTTTAATATATAAACTGAATTTTATTTATGTGGTAAAGTAGAAAAATATAATCTTTTATATTTTTTTTAAGGTAAAAATATGGTTTTAAAAATAAATTAGCATTGTAAAAATATTACTTTTATACGAAATAGTTTTAGCTTAAAAACATGACTTTTATATAAAGAGCATTGATTTTTGTTTTAGGAATTTTAAAACTGTTTTAAAAGGATTTTAAATAAAACTGAATTTTATAAAAAGATTAAAACTGTTTTTTTAAGTTAAGTAAAAACTGTTTTTTTAAGTTAAGTAAAAACTGAATTTTATAAAGGTATAAAAACTGATTTTTAAGATGATTTTAAAAAAAAAAAAAAATGATTTATAAACTAAAAGGAGATTAGGAAGTCGAGATAGAAATATAGAATTTTTATACATTGAACTTCAATAGAAAAATAGAATTTTTATACATTGAACTTCAATAGAAAAATAGAATTTTTATACATTGAACTTCGATAGAAAAATAGAATTTTTATACATTGAACTTCGATAGAAAAATAGAATTTTTATACATTGAACTTCGATAGAAAAATAGAATTTTTATACATTGAACTTCGATAGAAAAATGGAATTTTTATATATTGAACTTCGATAGAAATATAGAATTTTTATATATTGAACTTCGATAGAAAAATAGAATTTTATATATGGAACTTTGAAATAAAAATTCGATTTTTATATATTGAATAGCGAACTAAAAATTCGATTTTTATATATTGAACTTTGAAATAAAAATTCGATTTTTATATATTGAATAGCGAACTAAAAATTCGATTTTTATATATTGAACTTTGAAATAAAAATTCGATTTTTATATACTGAATAGCGAAGTAAAAATTCGATTTTTACATATGTAGTGGCTACGGGCAACGAAGATGACGAAGGTGCGATAGCGATGAAGTTTTCTATCAGTGAAGTGCCGTGGAGCTAGGATAGCTATAGGTGAGAACTTCTCACTCAAATTCTACTTTTCTAGTTATATATATATATACTAGGATGCAGACGGTGCTTATTAGAAGCACCCGACACCCGTCCACAGACCATGGACTTGTTTGTTTGACTGTTTGGTGATTGATTGCGATATTGGTTTGAATGTGATTTGTGGTGTGAAAAATCGAATCGATAAATTGGTTAGGATTAGACGTGCGCCGTTATAAGGCGAAGGAGTAAGGCTAGGTTAGACCCTTACTCCAGGTTTTGTGGTTTGCAAAATGAAATTGATTTGATTGATGTGTGAATGGCGTGGGCCTTCACTAGACCGGGGATAAGGCTAGGCCTTGTCCCGTTTCTAGTATCGTGCCGTTATGCCGCCGAAATTTTCTAAAATATGTTAGCAAATAAAAATATCATTTTATTGTGTAAATGAATTGAATAGAAATTCATAAGTTGAAATAAAATGTTTTATCAATAAAAATATAATTTTTAAGGTGAATATGAAAATAGTGAAGTGAATAAATAAATATTCATTTACAAACCAGATGGTTTGTTTATGTACACTTATTTGAATGACATTGATTGGGACGATAAATTTTACACATCGCCCAACTGCACAACTAAAATCTGTGTTTGATTGTTTGAAACCCCACACGGGTGTTGGGATGAAATATGAATTTCACTCATCCTGATTGATTAAATATGTCGATCGATAGATTGACAGGCTGTTATAAGCGTTGAATATCTATATTTGATGCTTATACAGTGTGGTGCACTTTGGTTGATGGTTGATTATTTTCAATGCTATTATATACATGTGTTGTATGAAAATCCATATAATTAATTTTATATGGTAATTGATTGGGCCTCATTCCAGTTTTGAAAAAGAAATATTTGAAAAAGAAATATTTGAAATAGAATATTTGAAAATAGAAATTTATGAAGCCGTGTTGATTAGATTAACGCCATTTTGACGTGAACGATATTTATATCGATATGAAAACGATTTCGAAATGAATTGAATTGAAAACGATTTCGAAATGAATTGAATTGAAAACGATTTCGAAATGAATTGAATTGAAAACGATTTCGAAATGAATTGAATTGAAAACGATTTCGAAATGAATTGAATTGAAAACGATTTCGAAATGAATTGAATTGAAAACGATTTCGAAATGAATTGAATTGAAAACGATTTCGAAATGAATTGAATTGAAAACGAATTCGAAATGAATTGAAAACGAATTCAAATTGAATTGAAAGCAAATTGAAACGAATTCAAATTGAATTGAAATTTGAATTGAATAGAAATGAATTTTAAAACGAATTTATAGAGAAGAATTCAATTTTGATTTGAATTGAAATGGAAGTTGAAAATGTTTTTGAAACGAATTCAAAACTATTTATATAATTCGTTTTAAATAGAAATCGACGAAATATATATTATATATATTATATATAATATAATGGCCTGAATAGAACGCGCCGCGCCGCGGCAGTTCGCGAATTTCGACCATTTATTTCAAACGGACATTACGGGAGATCCGACCGTCGGATTCTCCTAAAACCGGAACCGTTGGGTTCGTATCGAAAAGAGCTTTCTAATGAATGTTAGAAATTTGAAATCTAACGGTTGGATTTGGAGATACGTCCAAATCAAATTCGAAAAAGGTCGCTGTAAGTGCAGTTCGATGGCCATTGTTGGAAATCGACTGTACGGGCCTTGATAAAATTATTAAAAATAGTAATAATTTGTGTAAAATCATAAGAAATGATTTAGAAAGAATTGGGATGAAAAACTCCCTATTTGAAAAGATAAAAATAGATTTTTATCGAAATGAACTAGTTTTGAACTAGAATTATAATTCTATTTATTTTTATAAATAAATTGAATTTGAAAAGGGTTTTGAAAATAACCAAAGTTTCCAATGATTGCATTGGAGTGGATTTGAATCGAAATTGTCTTCGGAATATTTCGATGTTGGAATTTGTGATTATACGGATGTTGTTACGGAAATTTGAAAGATATATATGTATATCGTTATTTCCAATACGACATTTGTTAATCGTAGAATTTGATATTGAATATAAGCCGATATATTTTCTATTCAGAGCCTTATATTGAATATCAAATGTGATTTGGGTTTGTCGTGAATGGTGTCTTCACTAACACTGTTCTTGAACCCAAGTGAGAAAAGATTAAATCATTTTATTTAGATTTAATGAAGTGTACCAATTAAATAATATTTAATTGGAATTGAATAGGTATTGATTTTTGGGTTTATCGTGAACAGTGTTTTAAATAACACTTGTTCTTTAACCCGATAATTAATGAATGTGATTTGGGTTTGTCGTGAATGGTGTCTTCACTAACACTGTTTTTGAACCCAGTTGAGAAATGATTAAATCTTTTTATTTAGATTTAATGAAGTGTACCAATTAAATAATATTTAATTGGAATTGAATGGATATTGATTTTTGGGTTTATCGTGAACAGTGTTTTAAATAACACTTGTTCTTTAACCCGATAATTAATGGGATGTGACTTTGGGTTTATCGTGAACCGTGTTTTAAATGACACTGATTCTTTAACCCAGTCACAGATTAAAACTAAGTGGAGTTTTAATGAATCTTTAATTAGATTGAAAAGATCGAGAATGGAGTATCACCAGTTTTGCTCCAGGCGATAGTTAAATCTTTAATTAGATTTGAACGTGAAATTTAGAAACTAACTGTCGGTTAGCTAAGTAGAATGGTTTTCTGGATATTGATCTGATGTTGGTTTCGGCCTTCGGGGTTAATATTTGGGGAATTATTCTCTTGATTAATTTACGGTTAATGACTAATGAGTTGGAATGAGGCGTATGTTGTGTTTGTGTAACACTTTTATAATATATACGCGAGTTATTCGGAAAGACCGGGTTTATCCCATTCTGAATAACTGATACGACGATAAGTCGAAGATGAAGACGATGGTCGAAGACCGGAGGTCTTCACGTCGTTTGGGTGATAACTGATGATCTTGATTGGGCTGTACACCCAAGAAGATGGAAACAGTTGGTGATCGTCCAGACGTACTTGGAGATCGATGGATATGCGGGGTACTAGGTGCCTCCGGTTTCGTTCAGACCCAGAACGGACTTGTAAATGGACTGTGTGTCTGACATCGGATTTCATTCTGTGTGACTGATATCGGTTGCATAGGATGGTTTGCCTGTGTGGCATGCTAAGATGCAAATGATCAAGGCTTCTGTTGAAAAGCAAAGTCTTGTGGTGATGATCAAAGCACGGCCTTTGTGGCGTAGCTTTGTGTAACGTTTACCTCGCGTGTTTCACACCAGGTATGAACCAAAAACGGGAGACGGACCTCAGGGAGGACTTGCGTTTCTTTCTAGTTAGAAGTGGCGTCAGTGGTTTTACACGCCCTGACGAGTTTGACTTATGTGGTTGTTGCTGTTGCGAGGCGCCTCGGTTATATCGGTTTCGGCCGATGCATTCTGGTCGGCTGACGGACCAGACTTACACCCCATAGGGTGGGGAAACGTAGTGTTCAGGCATTTTAATCCACATCGGTGGACCGGCCCTGACGATCCAAGGGCCCACCTGAGTCTGGGTCCTGAGGGGCGGGCTAGAGCGTCTCGAATCGGTTGAGGACTATCTTTTGCCTCGGTTCATAGATGGAAATCCAATTTCCAAATACGAGACTTTGCGGTTTTGATTGTATATCCTATATATGGCGACATAGTGGGATGGGGCGCTTATGCCGCCTATGATTGATACTTATGATTTGAAGTGTTTTATACACTATGCACTTATAATAGTATCAAATGATTTGTTTTAAAACGTATCAAGCATTCTTTGGCTGTTATAAGGGAAAACCCTATCCTCGACTGCGTTGCATTGTGTGATGGGACCTGGGTCTTATAACAGCTTCATTTTTCTTTATTTTAGCATTGCGCTGTTTGTTTTATGCACTGGTATTCTTGGGAGGAAACCCGTTCCGTGTTATACGGCGTGGTCCCTTGATTTACCTAATGATTTAAAATAAAGATTAACTGTTTTAGTTCTCACACCAGTCACATGACTGACCTGGAGTTTATTGTTTTAACCTAAACTCTGGGTGCCCTTATTTTGACACGGGCAGCTAGTAGTTTTGGTTTTGCAGATTTATATTCACAGGATGCTGGTTTACAGCTGGAACGATATCCGGAAAGCTTTGTATCCGTATATCCCTTCTAGTTGAGTATTGTATTATTTTCCGCTGCTATGTATTTAAATGTAATTTAAATCTCTGATATTTCTGTGTAATATTCTTTTTACTCTGTATATTCTTGTAATCTGATGCACTGTTGTAATATACAGTGAAATGTTCTTTTATATGCGTTCTGTTGTGGCTTGTTCTCGAACTATCCGTCGCTTTCCTTTACGGGGAAGTTGCGGGTCTTCACATTTGGTATCAGAGCTTTGGTTTACAAAGCTAGAGAACAAGACACATTAGAACCATACGAAAGAAATCATCAGATATTGGATTAGTAATGTCCAATTAGAATGACTCGTTAGAGATGGGATCAGTAGTATCCTAGAACGAGTGTGAAGAGTATATTTTTGAAAATGAAAACAAATTTTTGGTTTTAAAGATTTAAATCAATTATTCGTATTTGATTATTTAATTATATTGATGTGGACAATCCAGTATATATAGATTTTGCGTATACGTCTGATCCACGTGTATTTGAAATTTTAATATATTGGATAGATATAGCATCGCACTCTAGTCGCCCGAAGATGATATTGATGATAGCGATCGCATCATCAACATTTATGTTCGAGTTTCGAAGGTGTGATTTCTATATATTTCCATTAGGCTGGTGTGAGAACCAAAACTTATATATAGCTGGAATACATCGTTGTGAATTGGCATCAAAAAAACCTGATTTTTGTATATGTATCAAAATTATGAATTTGAAACTCTAATTCACTAATTGATTGATGTTTGTGTTGTATGTTTATTTGTTTGATAATTTTTAGCCTTTTAGCCTAATTAAATCAAATATTGAACTGTATTGAAAATTAGTCGCATTTGCTTGCATATGCATATATATCATTGAACAGGTCATAGCAAGGAGGCTAGAGCCAGAGAATAAAATTTGTTTGCCCGACAAATAGGTACATGTTTACTACATAATTTCCTGTTTTGTTTGGGTGATGATGATTTTGTGAGCCTATTGGCTAGCCGCTTGGCTTTTTCTTTTTCTTTTTGAGATCTGAAGGACCGGGGAAGCTATTTGAAATTCCCCGATGCTCCCGGTGCAGGGGAGGTTATGGCGAAATTTTTCGAAAATTTAGGGTGTTAGCCAAATTTTTGAAATTTTGAAAATTCTCAGAAACTAAAGAGTTGGAGAATGGAAGCCTGATCGATCATAGAGTTGATTAATCACACCACTTTTGACTTTGTTCCTTTTCGGGGACGAAAAGTTTTAAGTGGGGGAGATTGTAACAACCCGGAAAATCTGGGCCAGTTTAAAATTTTTATTTTGGCAATTTTAGCGAATTTTGAATATTTAAAATGAATTATTTTAAATAATATCGACGAGAAATTTATTTTAAATATAATTCGAACGTATATATTTTACGCGTCGTCGTTAGAATATAAATATTTATATATAATTATAAAAGGAATTGAAATTGGCGCGGTAGTTCGAAAATTCGATTTCTAATTTCAAATGAATATACAGAATTCAATATAAGTCAGAATTGAACGAAACAAGAAATATTTGAATCTGTATAACTATATCTTTGTAACGAAGTTAACAAACTGAGATTTCATCTTAGAAATGATAAGATATGTCCAGTTTAAAATTAGAAATAGTCGCTGTGGAATTTATATATATTTTTATATATATAAGGCCCTTAAAAATAGCAATTTTGCAAACGACCTCGGATTTCGACGAAACCAGTTTTGTTAGGTCCGTGATGTCGAATTATTGCTAGATTCCGAATTTCATAATTTTTCGAATCAATATGTGAGCATGGCAAAGGAAAACGTGTTTTGACCATTTCAGTTGATTTTAATCGACTGGAAATTGGCCATTTTTCTAAGGGTCTCAGAATTCGACGAAACTAGTTTTGTTAGGACCGTATCGTCAATACGAAGCTAGAAAATATTTTTCGGGAATTTTTAGAGTTAGTATGTGACCCCGGTAATTTGAAATGTACGTTTAAAATTCAATATAATGATTTAAATGTAAATTTAACGAAAACTGATTGTAACAGCCGAATCAGCTTACGATACATATCCCATTGTGTTCGGAATGGGGGTGAAACGCTAGGGACGACAGGCGGTGGACCTCGCGTAGAGGTCGTTTGAAAAAGTTGACTTTTTGAATTAAAATAAAATAATTAAATAAATAAATTAATAAAAAAAAATTTAAATCCCCCCTTTTTAACCCAGGCCCCCCCCCCCGATTAAAATTATTTCAGGGAAAAAAAAAAAGAAAAAAAAAAGAAAAAAAAACCTAGGACATCGCGCCGCCAACCCTGCCCCGACCGACGTCGTCCCCTCCACCACCTCGTCGACGAACGCGCCCTCCGACCTCAGCCCCTCCTTCCCTCCGCTCTCGCTCCCTCTCTCTCCCTGAAAATCGCGCGGCGATTCCATCGCCCCTTCTCGTAAATCGCACCACCTCCATGCCCCCCCCCCCTCTGCGCCACCCTCCGCCTCTGACTGACCTCCCCCTCCTCCCTCACTTACCCGCGACCACCTGACACCCCCCCCCAGTCGACGCAGACAGCGCAGAAACCCCCCTGTAAGTTTTTCTAATTTTTTTTTTTTTTTTTTATTTTATTTATTTTATAAACTGATTTTATTTAATATATAAAATGATTTTTTTTAATATATAAACTGAATTTTATTTATGTGGTAAAGTAGAAAAATATAATCTTTTATATTTTTTTTAAGGTAAAAATATGGTTTTAAAAATAAATTAGCATTGTAAAAATATTACTTTTATACGAAATAGTTTTAGCTTAAAAACATGACTTTTATATAAAGAGCATTGATTTTTGTTTTAGGAATTTTAAAACTGTTTTAAAAGGATTTTAAATAAAACTGAATTTTATAAAAAGATTAAAACTGTTTTTTTAAGTTAAGTAAAAACTGTTTTTTTAAGTTAAGTAAAAACTGAATTTTATAAAGGTATAAAAACTGATTTTTAAGATGATTTTAAAAAAAAAAAAAAAATGATTTATAAACTAAAAGGAGATTAGGAAGTCGAGATAGAAATATAGAATTTTTATACATTGAACTTCAATAGAAAAATAGAATTTTTATACATTGAACTTCAATAGAAAAATAGAATTTTTATACATTGAACTTCGATAGAAAAATAGAATTTTTATACATTGAACTTCGATAGAAAAATAGAATTTTTATTCATTGAACTTCGATAGAAAAATGGAATTTTTATATATTGAACTTCGATAGAAATATAGAATTTTTATATATTGAACTTCGATAGAAAAATAGAATTTTATATATGGAACTTTGAAATAAAAATTCGATTTTTATATATTGAATAGCGAACTAAAAATTCGATTTTTATATATTGAACTTTGTAATAAAAATTCGATTTTTATATATTGAATAGCGAACTAAAAATTCGATTTTTATATATTGAACTTTGAAATAAAAATTCGATTTTTATATACTGAATAGCGAAGTAAAAATTCGATTTTTACATATGTAGTGGCTACGGGCAACGAAGATGACGAAGGTGCGATAGCGATGACATTTTCTATCAGTGAAGTGCCGTGGAGCTAGGATAGCTATAGGTGAGAACTTCTCACTCAAATTCTACTTTTCTAGTTATATATATATATACTAGGATGCAGACGGTGCTTATTAGAAGCACCCGACACCCGTCCACAGACCATGGACTTGTTTGTTTGACTGTTTGGTGATTGATTGCGATATTGGTTTGAATGTGATTTGTGGTGTGAAAAATCGAATCGATAAATTGGTTAGGATTAGACGTGCGCCGTTATAAGGCGAAGGAGTAAGGCTAGGTTAGACCCTTACTCCAGGTTTTGTGGTTTGCAAAATGAAATTGATTTGATTGATGTGTGAATGGCGTGGGCCTTCACTAGACCGGGGATAAGGCTAGGCCTTGTCCCGTTTCTAGTATCGTGCCGTTATGCCGCCGAAATTTTCTAAAATATGTTAGCAAATAAAAATATCATTTTATTGTGTAAATGAATTGAATAGAAATTCATAAGTTGAAATAAAATGTTTTATCAATAAAAATATAATTTTTAAGGTGAATATGAAAATAGTGAAGTGAATAAATAAATATTCATTTACAAACCAGATGGTTTGTTTATGTACACTTATTTGAATGACATTGATTGGGACGATAAATTTTACACATCGCCCAACTGCACAACTAAAATCTGTGTTTGATTGTATGAAACCCCACACGGGTGTTGGGATGAAATATGAATTTCACTCATCCTGATTGATTAAATATGTCGATCGATAGATTGACAGGCTGTTATAAGCGTTGAATATCTATATTTGATGCTTATACAGTGTGGTGCACTTTGGTTGATGGTTGATTATTTTCAATGCTATTATATACATGTGTTGTATGAAAATCCATATAATTAATTTTATATGGTAATTGATTGGGCCTCATTCCAGTTTTGAAAAAGAAATATTTGAAAAAGAAATATTTGAAATAGAATATTTGAAAATAGAAATTTATGAAGCCGTGTTGATTAGATTAACGCCATTTTGACGTGAACGATATTTATATCGATATGAAAACGATTTCGAAATGAATTGAATTGAAAACGATTTCGAAATGAATTGAATTGAAAACGATTTCGAAATGAATTGAATTGAAAACGATTTCGAAATGAATTGAATTGAAAACGATTTCGAAATGAATTGAATTGAAAACGATTTCGAAATGAATTGAATTGAAAACGATTTCGAAATGAATTGAATTGAAAACGAATTCGAAATGAATTGAAAACGAATTCAAATTGAATTGAAAGCAAATTGAAACGAATTCAAATTGAATTGAAATTTGAATTGAATAGAAATGAATTTTAAAACGAATTTATAGAGAAGAATTCAATTTTGATTTGAATTGAAATGGAAGTTGAAAATGTTTTTGAAACGAATTCAAAACTATTTATATAATTCGTTTTAAATAGAAATCGACGAAATATATATTATATATATTATATATAATATAATGGCCTGAATAGAACGCGCCGCGCCGCGGCAGTTCGCGAATTTCGACCATTTATTTCAAACGGACATTACGGGAGATCCGACCGTCGGATTCTCCTAAAACCGGAACCGTTGGGTTCGTATCGAAAAGAGCTTTCTAATGAATGTTAGAAATTTGAAATCTAACGGTTGGATTTGGAGATACGTCCAAATCAAATTCGAAAAAGGTCGCTGTAAGTGCAGTTCGATGGCCATTGTTGGAAATCGACTGTACGGGCCTTGATAAAATTATTAAAAATAGTAATAATTTGTGTAAAATCATAAGAAATGATTTAGAAAGAATTGGGATGAAAAACTCCCTATTTGAAAAGATAAAAATAGATTTTTATCGAAATGAACTAGTTTTGAACTAGAATTATAATTCTATTTATTTTTATAAATAAATTGAATTTGAAAAGGGTTTTGAAAATAACCAAAGTTTCCAATGATTGCATTGGAGTGGATTTGAATCGAAATTGTCTTCGGAATATTTCGATGTTGGAATTTGTGATTATACGGATGTTGTTACGGAAATTTGAAAGATATATATGTATATCGTTATTTCCAATACGACATTTGTTAATCGTAGAATTTGATATTGAATATAAGCCGATATATTTTCTATTCAGAGCCTTATATTGAATATCAAATGTGATTTGGGTTTGTCGTGAATGGTGTCTTCACTAACACTGTTCTTGAACCCAAGTGAGAAAAGATTAAATCATTTTATTTAGATTTAATGAAGTGTACCAATTAAATAATATTTAATTGGAATTGAATAGGTATTGATTTTTGGGTTTATCGTGAACAGTGTTTTAAATAACACTTGTTCTTTAACCCGATAATTAATGAATGTGATTTGGGTTTGTCGTGAATGGTGTCTTCACTAACACTGTTCTTGAACCCAGTTGAGAAATGATTAAATCTTTTTATTTAGATTTAATGAAGTGTACCAATTAAATAATATTTAATTGGAATTGAATGGATATTGATTTTTGGGTTTATCGTGAACAGTGTTTTAAATAACACTTGTTCTTTAACCCGATAATTAATGGGATGTGACTTTGGGTTTATCGTGAACCGTGTTTTAAATGACACTGATTCTTTAACCCAGTCACAGATTAAAACTAAGTGGAGTTTTAATGAATCTTTAATTAGATTGAAAAGATCGAGAATGGAGTATCACCAGTTTTGCTCCAGGCGATAGTTAAATCTTTAATTAGATTTGAACGTGAAATTTAGAAACTAACTGTCGGTTAGCTAAGTAGAATGGTTTTCTGGATATTGATCTGATGTTGGTTTCGGCCTTCGGGGTTAATATTTGGGGAATTATTCTCTTGATTAATTTACGGTTAATGACTAATGAGTTGGAATGAGGCGTATGTTGTGTTTGTGTAACACTTTTATAATATATACGCGAGTTATTCGGAAAGACCGGGTTTATCCCATTCTGAATAACTGATACGACGATAAGTCGAAGATGAAGACGATGGTCGAAGACCGGAGGTCTTCACGTCGTTTGGGTGATAACTGATGATCTTGATTGGGCTGTACACCCAAGAAGATGGAAACAGTTGGTGATCGTCCAGACGTACTTGGAGATCGATGGATATGCGGGGTACTAGGTGCCTCCGGTTTCGTTCAGACCCAGAACGGACTTGTAAATGGACTGTGTGTCTGACATCGGATTTCATTCTGTGTGACTGATATCGGTTGCATAGGATGGTTTGCCTGTGTGGCATGCTAAGATGCAAATGATCAAGGCTTCTGTTGAAAAGCAAAGTCTTGTGGTGATGATCAAAGCACGGCCTTTGTGGCGTAGCTTTGTGTAACGTTTACCTCGCGTGTTTCACACCAGGTATGAACCAAAAACGGGAGACGGACCTCAGGGAGGACTTGCGTTTCTTTCTAGTTAGAAGTGGCGTCAGTGGTTTTACACGCCCTGACGAGTTTGACTTATGTGGTTGTTGCTGTTGCGAGGCGCCTCGGTTATATCGGTTTCGGCCGATGCATTCTGGTCGGCTGACGGACCAGACTTACACCCCATAGGGTGGGGAAACGTAGTGTTCAGGCATTTTAATCCACATCGGTGGACCGGCCCTGACGATCCAAGGGCCCACCTGAGTCTGGGTCCTGAGGGGCGGGCTAGAGCGTCTCGAATCGGTTGAGGACTATCTTTTGCCTCGGTTCATAGATGGAAATCCAATTTCCAAATACGAGACTTTGCGGTTTTGATTGTATATCCTATATATGGCGACATAGTGGGATGGGGCGCTTATGCCGCCTATGATTGATACTTATGATTTGAAGTGTTTTATACACTATGCACTTATAATAGTATCAAATGATTTGTTTTAAAACGTATCAAGCATTCTTTGGCTGTTATAAGGGAAAACCCTATCCTCGACTGCGTTGCATTGTGTGATGGGACCTGGGTCTTATAACAGCTTCATTTTTCTTTATTTTAGCATTGCGCTGTTTGTTTTATGCACTGGTATTCTTGGGAGGAAACCCGTTCCGTGTTATACGGCGTGGTCCCTTGATTTACCTAATGATTTAAAATAAAGATTAACTGTTTTAGTTCTCACACCAGTCACATGACTGACCTGGAGTTTATTGTTTTAACCTAAACTCTGGGTGCCCTTATTTTGACACGGGCAGCTAGTAGTTTTGGTTTTGCAGATTTATATTCACAGGATGCTGGTTTACAGCTGGAACGATATCCGGAAAGCTTTGTATCCGTATATCCCTTCTAGTTGAGTATTGTATTATTTTCCGCTGCTATGTATTTAAATGTAATTTAAATCTCTGATATTTCTGTGTAATATTCTTTTTACTCTGTATATTCTTGTAATCTGATGCACTGTTGTAATATACAGTGAAATGTTCTTTTATATGCGTTCTGTTGTGGCTTGTTCTCGAACTATCCGTCGCTTTCCTTTACGGGGAAGTTGCGGGTCTTCACAGCGGGGTACTAGGTGCCTCCGGTTTCGTTCAGACCCAGAACGGACTTGTAAATGGATAGTGTGTCTGACGTTGTATTCCTTTATACTGTATTTGGTGATCTCTGCTAAATATATATCTGTTTGGTGGCAGAGAATTTATTCTCTTGCTATACACCCTTCTCTGAGACGTACGAGCCTAGAGGTTATATATTGGCAGAAATCAGTGGTACAATATGGACTGACAATGTGGCATGCTTAGTTGCATGGATCAAGGCTTTTGTTGAAAAGCAAAGTCTTGTGGTTGATGATCAAAGCACGGCCTTGTGTGGCGTAGCTTTGTGTAACGTTGATTCGCGAGCATCACACCCGGTATGAACCAAAAACGGGAGACGGACATCTGGGAGGACATGCGTTTCTTTCTAGTTAGGAGTGGCGTCAGTGCTTGAACTGGCTGACGAGTTTGACTCATGTGGATGTTGCTTATTATTACTTGCTGAAAAGCGAGGCGCCTCGTGATATCGGTTTCGGCCGATGCTTCTGGTCGGCTGACGGGCCAGGCTTACGCCCCAAAGGGCGGGGAAACGTAGTGTTAAGGCATAATAATCCACATCGGTGGACCGGCCCTGACAATCTAAAGGGTTGATGCGTTCTGATCCTGAGGCTCGGCCTAGAGAGTCTCGAATCGGTTGAGGACGATCCCTGGCCTCGGTTCATACCATAAATGATAACCCAACTTCCAATACGACGTCTTGCGGTTTTGATTGTAAACTTATATATGGCGACATAGTGGTATGGGTCATTCATGTCGCCTATGATTGATACTTATGATTTGAAGTTGTTTTATACACTATACACTTATAATGGTATCAAATGATCTCTTTTAAACGTATCAAGCATTCTTTGCTATTATAAGGAAAAAACCCTATCCCCCGGCTTGCGTTGCATTGTGTGATAGGACCTAGGTCTTATAATAGCTTCATTTTTCTTTATTTAGCATTGCGCTGTTGTTTTATGCACTGGTGTTCTTGGGAGGAAACCCGTTCCGTGTTATACGGCGTGGTCCCTTGATTTACCAAACTTTAAAAATAAAGATTAACTGTTTTAGTTCTCACACCAGTCATATGACTGACCTGGAGTTTATTGTTTTAACCTAAACTCTGGGTGCCCTTATTTTGACACGGGCAGCTAGTAGTTTTGGTTTTGCAGATTTATTTTCACAGGATCCTGGTTTACAGCTGGAACGATATCCGGAAAGCTTTGTATTCGTATATCTCTTCTAGTTGTGTATTGTATTATTTTCCGCTGCGATGTATTTAAATGTAATTTAAAACTCTGATATTTCTGTGTAATATTCATTTATACTCTGTATATTCTTGTAATCTGATGCATTGTTGTAATATACAATGAAATGTTCTCCCGTGTGCGTTCTGATTTGTCGTGTTCTCAAACGATAGGGCATTTCGAACGGTCTGGGTCGGTTTAGCGACTGGTTCGGACCGAGCGAAATTCTTTTTCGTCACAGTTGGTATCAGAGCTTTGGTTTACAAAGCTCAGAGAACAAGGCACATTAGAACCATACGAAAGAATTCATCAGATATTGGATTAGTAATATCCAATGGGAATGACTCGTTAGAGATGGGATCAGTAGTATCCTAGAACGAGTGTGACGAGTATATTTTTCAAATGAAAACAATTTTGTTTGAAAATTTAAAATCAATTATTCGTATTTGATTATTTATTTCATATTGATTAGGACAATCCAATATATAAAGATTTTGCGTATGCGTCTAGCTAGCGTGTATTCGATGTTTTGATATATTGGATAGATATAGAGTTACACGCTAGTCACCCGGGGGTGATTCTGATGGTTGATATATCATCATCAGAATTTATATTCGAGTGACGAACGTGTAATATCTATATATTTCCTATTGACTGGTGTGAGAACCAAAAATTAGATAAGGCCTATTGTTGTGATTTGGCGTCAAAAACATGATTTTTGTATATGTATCAAAAATATGAATTTGAAACTCTAATTCACTAATTGATTGATGTTTGTGTTGTTTGTTTATTTGTTTGCTAATTTTTAGCCAATTAGCCTAATTGAATCACATATTGAATTGTATTGAAAATTAGTCGCATTTGCTTGCATATACTTGTACTTACATTGAACAGGTCATAGCAAGGAGGCTAGAGCAGAGAATAAAATTTGTTTGCCCGACAAATAGGTACATATTTACTACATAATTTACTTTTTTGTTTGGGTGATGATGATTTTATGAGCCTATTGGCTAGCCGCTTGGCCTTTTCTTTTTCTTTTTGAGATCAGAAGGCCTATATGGCAATTTCGGGATTTTCCCGTGGCTCCCGGTGAAGGGGAGGTTATGGCGAAATTTTTCGAAAATTTAGGGTGTTAGCCAAATTTTTGAAGAATTTGAAAATTCTCAGAAACTGAAAAGTTGGAGAATGGAAGCCAGATCGAACGTAGAGTTGATTGATCAAACCACTTTCGACTTTGTTCCTTTTCGGGGATGAAAAGTTTTAAGTGGGGGAGATTGTAACAACCCGAAAATCTGGGCCAATTTAAAAATTTTATTTTGGCAATTTTAGCGAATTTTGATTATTTTAAATGAGTTATTTTAAATAATATCGACGAGAAATTTATTTAGAATGGAATTCAATCGTATATAGTTATATATGTCGTCGTTAGAATATAAATAATTATATAAAATTATAAAAGGAATTGAAAATGGCGCGGTAGTTCGATAATTAGATTTCATACTTCAATTGAATATACCGGGTGCAAAACAATCCGGATTTTAGTGAAACCAAAAACATTAGGATCTAATTGATGATATCTTTCCAACGAATCCGAAAAATCAAAATTTCATAGCGGGAATCAAAAGATATGCTCAGTTGAAAATTCTGAATAGTCGCTATGGAATTCAGGCCCTTAAAAATGGGAATTTTGCAAACGACCTCGGATTTCGACGAAACCACTTTTGTTGGGTCCGTGATGTAAAGTTATTGCTAGATTCCAAATTTCATAATTTTTGGAGTCAATATGTGAGCGTGGCAAAGGAAAACGCGTTTGACCAAATTCAGTTAATTTTAATCGACTGGAATATGGCCATTTTTCCAACGGTCTCGGAATTCGACGAAACTAGTTTTGTTAGGACCGTATCATCAATACGAAGATAGAAAATATTTTTCGGGAATTTTTCGAGTTCGTATGTGACCCCGGTAAATTGAAATGCGCGTTCAAATTCAATATATAGAGTTATATGTTGATTTTAATGAAAACTGATCGAAATGATCGAATCAGCCTACGATACATATCCCATTGTGTTCGGAATGGGGTAATTAGCTATGGACGACAGGCGGTGGGCCTCGTTTCGAGGTCAAAATAAAAAATTGCTTTTTGAAAAATAAAATGAATTAAATATAAAATATATATATTTTCAGAAAACCCCCTCCCTCTTTCGTTTGCCCCCCGTTCGAAATCAAAGCAGAAAGAAAAAAAAACCCCAAAGGAGATCGCGTCGCCTCCAGCTCCGGGCCGCCGCCCTCGCCATCGCCGCCCTTCAGCCTGCCGCCACCGATCCCCTCCCCCTCACCTCCACGCGCCCCCAGTCCTCTCTCCCTCGTTTGAAAACCCCGTAACCCAAAACCCCTTTAAACCCTAAACCGCGTCGCACCCCACCACCAGAACGAACCCCATCCCCTACGCCATTCCACCGCACCATCTCCGCCCTTCGACACAGTGGACACCCCCCTCTCGCTGGAAAACCTGTAAGCTTCCCTGATTTGGTTATTTTAATTTATTTAGTGTAAATAAATTTTATAATGGAAAAAAATTAGTTTTACTTAATTTAGTTTTTAATTTAAATCAGTTTTATTTTATAAAAACTACATTAGAAAAGAAAAGAATCCAATATTCTTAAACATGACAAGTTTATATTTTTATCTATGAAAAAGATTAGATTTTTATGCTAATCAAGTTGAGATTTTTGTTATCATGAAGGCGGAAAATAAAAATATAATCTTCATATAGAAGTAGCGATAAAAATTCAATTTTTACATTATAGAAGTAGCATTATAAAGATGGGATCTTTTATATGTATAGAACTTCAAAAAGATTTGATTTTTAAATATAGTGAAGTAACGACTATAAAAATTCGATTTTTATATATTGAATAGCATAGTAAAAATTCGATTTTTATATATTGAATAGCATAGTAAAAATTCGATTTTTATATATTGAATAGCATAGTAAAAATTCGATTTTTATATATTGAATAGCATAGTAAAAATTCGATTTTTATATATTGAATAGCATAGTAAAAATTCGATTTTTATATATTGAATAGCATAGTAAAAATTCGATTTTTATATATTGAATAGCATAGTAAAAATTCGATTTTTATATATTGAATAGCATAGTAAAAATTCGATTTTTATATATTGAATAGCATAGTAAAAATTCGATTTTTATATATTGAATAGCGAAGTAAAAATTCGATTTTTATATATTGAATAGCGAAGTAAAAATGTGATTTTTATATATGTAGAGAATACGGACAGTGAAAAGTGACAAGAGGCAAGAACGACGAAGATTTCTATAAAAGAAGTGTCGTGAAGTTGGATAGCTATCGGTGAGAATTTCTCACTCTTCAATTTCTTTTTCTAGTTATATATATATATACTAGGATGCAGACGGTGTTTAGTAGCACCCGACACAATCGTCCACAGACCATGGACTTGTTTGTTTGATTGCAAAAATTAGTTAGATTATTTGGTTTGAATTGAACTGTTGGGTGAATTGAAATTGATTTGATTGATGTGTGAATGGCGTGGGCCTTCACTAGACTGGGGATAAGGCTAGGCCTCGTCCCGTTTCTAGTATCGTGCCGTTATGCCGCCGAAATTTTCAAAAATATGTTAGAAAAATAAAATATCATTTTTTATTGTGTAAATGAACTGAATAGAAATTCATATGTTGAAATAAAATGTTTTTATCGTTAAAAATATAATTTTTAACGTGAAGTGAATAAAATAAAATATTCATTTACAAACCGGACGGTTTGTCTATGTACACTGATTTGACTGACATTGATTGGGACGATAAATTTCAAACATCGCCCAATTGCACAAATAAAATCTGTGTTTGATTGTTTGAAACCCCACACGGGTGTTGGGATGAAATTTGAATTTCACTCATCCTGATTGATTAAATATGTCGATCGATTGATTGACAGGCTGTTATAAGCGTTATATATCTATATTTGATGCTTATACAGTGTAGTGCACTTTGGTTGATTATTTTTCAATGCTATTATATGCGTGTGATGTATGAAAATCCATATAATTAATATTATATGGTGATTGATTGGGCCTCATTCCAATTTAGAAAATAAAGAATATTATAAAATAAAGGTTCATGTGTTGACTATACTCATCCGTTGAGATTAGTCATGTGTTGAACGAAATAATTTAACAAAAATTGTCACATGTGGACAGTACTCATTCGTTGAGATTAGTCGTGTGTTGACAAGAATAAATATTCATTTCTTGAATAGAATATTTGAAAATAGAAATATATGAAGCCGTGTCGGTTAGATTGACGCCATTTTGACGTGAACAATATTTATATCGATTTTATTCATTTTAAAATGCATATTGAAAAGTGATTTCAAAAACACATATTTTGAAATGAAATCGAAACGAATTGAATTTAAACCATTTCGAAATGAATTGAATGTATAACGATTTCGAAATGAATTGAATGTATAACGATTTCGAAATGAATTGAATGTATAACGATTTCGAAATGAATTGAATGTATAACTATTTCGAAATGAATTGAATGTATAACGATTTCGAAATGAATTGAATGTATAGCGATTTCGAAATGAATTGAATGTATAACGATTTCGAAATGAATTGAATGTATAACGATTTCGAAATGAATTGAATGTATAACGATTTCGAAATGAATTGAATATATAACGATTTCGAAATGAATTGAATATATAACGATTTCGAAATGAATTGAATATATAACGATTTCGAAATGAATTGAATATATAATGAATTCGAATTGAATGGAAAACGAATTTGATTTCAATTGAATAGCAAACGAAACGAATTCGAATTGAATTGAATAGATAACGAATTTGAATTGAATTGAATATTAAACCAATTCGAATTGAATTGAAAAAGAATTCGAATTGAATTGGAAACAAATTGAAATGAATTCAAATTGAATTGAAATTTGAATTGAATAGAAATGAATTTTAAAACGAATTTATAAAGAAGAATTCAATTTTGATTTGAATTGAAATGGAAGTTGAAATTGCTTTTGAAACGAATTTAAAACTATTTATATAATTCATTTTAAATAGAAATCAATGAAATATATATTATATATATTATATATATATAATATAATGGCCTGAATAGAACGCGCCGCGCCGCGGCAGTTCGCAAATTTCGACCATTTATTTCAAACGGACATTACGGGAGATCCGACCGTCGGATTCTCCTAAAACCAGAACCGTTGGGTTCGTATCGAAAAGAGCTTTCTAACGAATATTAGAAATTTGAAATCTAACGGTTGGATTTGGAGATACGTCCAAATCAAATTTGAAAAAGGTCGTTGTAAGTGCAGTTCGATGGCCATTGATGGAAATCGACTGTACGGGCCTTGATAAAATTATTAAAAATAATAATAAATTGTGTAAAATCATAAGAAATGATTTGGGAAAAATTGGGATGAAAAACTCTATATTTGAAAAGATAAAAATAGATTTTTATCGAAATGAACTAGTTTTGAACTAGAATAGTAATTTATTTATTTTTAAAATAAATAAATTGGATTTGAAATGGTTTTGAAAATAAGCAGAACTTCCAATAATTGCATTGGAATGGATTTGAATCGAAATTGTCTTCGGAATATTTCGATGTTTGATTTCGTGATTATACAGATATTGTTATGGAAATTTGAAAGATATAGATATATATATCGTTATTTCAAATACGATATCTGTTGGTCGTAGAATCTGATATTGAATATAAGCCGATATATTTTCTATTCAGAACCTTGTATTTAATATCAAATGTGATTTGGGTTTGTCGTGAATGGTGTCTTGATTAACACTGTTCTTGAGCCCATTTGAGAAAAGATTAAATCTTTTTATTTAGATTTAATGAAGTGTACCAATTAAATAATATTTAATTGGAATTGAATTGATATTGATTTTTGGGTTTATCGTGGACAGTGTTTTAAATAACACTCGTTCTTTAACCCGATAATTAATGGAATGTGACTTTGGGTTTATCGTGAACCGTGTTTTAAATGACACTGATTCTTTAACCCAGTTAACGATTAAAACTAAGTGGAGTTTTAATGAATCTTTAATTAGATTGAAAAGATCGAGAATGGAGTATCACCAGTTTTACTCCAGGCGATAGTTAAATCTTTAATTAGATTTGAACGTGAAATGGTAATTGAATTTACCGATAACACCGTGGTGTTAGATATGAAGTATAACCAGTTTTACTTCATGGGATGAATAGGTTGGGATTGGGAAATAAAATAAATGATTACTTCGGTGTGGTTCGCTAATCCCGACTAGTTTGAATTGATATTCAAAGGAGATTAAAGAATAAATTTAAAGAATTTATCTTGGATAAAATTAATGGGAACTTTTCCCAAAGTATAGGAATATTTGAATAAAAGAATATTCTGAATTGGAATGAGGCGTATGTTGTGTTTGTGTAACACTTTTATAATATATACGCGAGTTATTCAGAAAGACCGGGTTTATCCCGTTCTGAATAACTGATTCGACGTGGTGTCGAAGATGAAGACGGTGGTCGAAGACCAGAAGTCTTCACGTCGTTTGGATAATTACTGATGATCTTGATTGGGCTGTACACCCAAGAAGATGGAAACAGTTGGTGATCGTCCAGACGTACTTGGAGATCGATGGGTATGCGGGGTATTAGGTGCCTCCTGTTTCGTTCAGACCCAGAACGGACTTGTAAATGGATAGTGTGTCTGACGTTGTATTCCTTTATACTGTATTTGGTGATCTCTGCTAAATATATATCTGTTTGGTGGCAGAGAATTTATTCTCTTGCTATACACCCTTCTCTGAGACGTACGAGCCTAGAGGTTATATATTGGCAGAAATTAGTGGTACAGTATGGACTGACAATGTGGCATGCTGAGTTGCATGGATCAAGGCTTTTGTTGAAAAGCAAAGTCTTGTGGTTGATGATCAAAGCACGGCCTTGTGTGGCGTAGCTTAGTGTAACGTTGATTCGCGAGCATCACACCCGGTATGAACCAAAAACGGGAGACGGACATCAGGGAGGACATGCGTTTCTTTCTAGTTAGGAGTGGCGTCAGTGCTTGAACTGGCTGACGAGTTTGACTCATGTGGATGTTGCTTATTATTACTTGCTGAAAAGCGAGGTGCCTCGTGATATCGGTTTCGGCCGATGCTTCTGGTCGGCTGACGGGCCAGGCTTACGCCCCAAAGGGCGGGGAAACGTAGTGTTCAGGCATAATAATCCACATCGGTGGACCGGCCCTGACGATCTAAAGGGTTGATGCGTTCTGATCCTGAGGCTCGGTGTGACGATCCCAAAACCCCGTGGCACGGTGTTAAGGATAATCATTGGAATATAACACATTAATCATCATTAGCAGATCACAGATAATAGCATAAACAGAAATTAGAATAATTTACACACATATGACAGCGGAATCATATAGATAACATCACATCAGAGAAGCACAGTACAGGATACAACTTAGTGCATAATGATACATAATCTGTCACCATCGCCTAAGGCGGAATCATACATAAAGAGTACACAAAAGGAATATCAGTCTACATCGCCAGTGGCGGAATCATAATATAGATACAATAATGGCGGAGAAAATCCAAGTCAGCACGGTGTAGTCAAGCCTCGCCATGAGCCAAAAGGTACGTCGGAAACCTGTAACTAGACTGCCCGTGTGAAAATAAGGGCACCCGAGTTTGCAAGGTGAAACAAACTACGAGTCAGTCATGGGACTGGTATGAGAAATCTATTCAACTTATTAACAACAATAATAAGGCAAATCAAAGGACCACGCCACTTTCGCGGAACGGGTTTACTCCAATGAGTGCTAGTGCGTGAAGTAAAGTAAATGATTAAATCAACGCAATGCTTTTTCTAAAATGAAGCCATTATAAGACTCAGGTCCCATCACACAATGCAACACAAGCCGGAGGATAGAGTTTTTACCTTATAATGGCCAAAGATGCTTCATACGAATAAACAAAAGTGCTTGATATTATTACTAGTGCATATATGTTTCAAAAGCGATTTCAATCATAAATATCAATCCTAGGCGGCATAAATGACCCATACCACTATGTCGCCATACTAGTAATACAATCACGTCCGCATATTTCGTATTGGAAATTGGATTCCTTCATGAGTCGAGGCAAGGGGCAAGCTCCTCTCCGATTCGAGACACTCTAGCAAATGTCCCAGGACCCCACTATGATCCTTGGATCTTCAGGGCCGGTCCTCTCTTACTTTTGAGGATTGGCAATTCCTGAACACACGTTTCCCGGTCCTTACAGACCTATATCGAGGCGCCTCGCATTCCAACAACCACACAGGTGAAAAGTATATATAATGTCAGGGCTGGTAGGTCACTGACACCACCTTAGCTAGAAAGAAACGTCGTGCTCTCCCTGCAGTCACTCTCCCGTTTTTGACTCATACCGAGGTGTGAGGCTCGCGAATTCACGTTATACACAAAGCTAGTCACACAGACCATGCTTTGATCATCAACCACAAGACTTTGCTTTGCAACAGAAGCCTTGATCATATGCCACTTAGGCGTGCCACACAGGCAATCCACTCCATGCGACTGATTTCTGTCAATACATAACCTCTGAGCTCGTACGTCTCAGAGAAGGGCGTTAAGCAAGAGAATAAATTCTCCGCCGCCAAACAGATATATATTTAACAGAGATCAATCAACACAGAACAAAATCCAATGTCAGACACACAGTCCATTTACAAGTCCGTTCTGGGTCTGAACGAAACCGGAGGCACCAATTCCTCGCATATCCGTACAATCAACACTATGTTTGGACGGTTACTACTTCAATTCCTTCATGGTAGCTACTCCAATCACGAGTATCAGTAGCGCCCATCCATCCAACGTGGAGATCGTCGGTCTTCAGTCGTCTTCGACTCTTCGACTTCTCAACGTCGATCGATTATTTGAAATGAGATAAACTCGGCCTTTTCAAATAATCCACGTATATTTAGATTTTCAAACCAATTAATCACATGGTTGAACTATTCAACATTCACATTTCAGTTGTTTAGTTATAATTTTCACGTCAAATACATTCAACCATCACATATCAAGCAAACACCACAAAATTGGTTTATTTTCACTCTATATCGTCTATAGCACTTAATAACGATATATCGCCAATTTTATTTAATTTAAAACGGCCATATTTAATTAAACGACGTTTCAGGTCGTTTCGATGCACTGGCGCTGCTTTCCACTAATTTTGTTTTACACATATAGGAAAATCTAACCGTTGGATCTTCACAAATTTTACATCATTAGGAAGGTCTTTTCAAAACGAACCCAACGGTTCCAGTTTTAGGAAAATCCGACGGTCGGATCTTCCACACTAACCATTTGAAGTTACGATTTCAATTTACGAACTGCAGCGTCGTTATTCGATTTAATTTAATTATATTTATATATATATATAAATATAATCGTTTCTGGCGCTGTTTTTCACTAATTTTGAATTAAGCATTCCAGACAATCCAACCGTCGGATCTTCACAAAGTTGGTGCCGTTGGAAAGATATTTCCAAGGCGAACCCAACGGTTGAGGTTTCGGGAAAATCCAATGGTCGGATCTTCCGCACTAATCATTTGAAATCACGGTTTCAAAATATGAACTGCACGGCCACGTTTCGTTTTAATTATATTTATATATATATTTATATAAATATAGTCCATTCAATAATTTCTATATCGTTTTCACTTCAAATATTTTTCTAACACCTTAAAATTTTGGAAAATTTCGCCATAACCTCCCCTGTACCGGGCCATCGGGAAATCGCAAATAGCGTTCCCGGTCCTTCTAATCTCAAAAAGAAAAAGAAAAAGCCAAGCGGCTAGCCAATAGGCTCATAAAATCATCACCCAAACAAACAGTAAATGTGTACCTATTTGTCGGGCACAAAATTTTATTCCTCTTCTCTAGCCCCTTTTTGCTTTAACCTGTTCAATAGATATGCATGCACATATATACAATTTCTAACATTTATCATTTTCTATTCAACTTCATATTTGATTTGCTTTGGTTTAAAAACACCACTCATTCTAATATCGCATGCATAGGCTAAAATCATAACATTAGCTAGTTAATGTATATTTCAACTCATGCACGTTTATTTGAACAAGTGGCTATTTTTAACACTTCACATTTCAAAGATGATAATTTTGGCGAACTAAAATAGATTTCAACACATGACTATTTTATTTAGTTCTTATGCATGTTAAAAATAATATTTCTATCACAAATATTTATTTCAACGTCCGCATATCTTTAGCATATCACACATATGATAAAAATCATATTTTTATCATTTAAAATATTTATTCAACCAATGTATGGTTTCAACACTTCATAGTTTCAATAAAAATGTAATTTTTATTGTTCAATCTTTTTATTCAACACATGAACTTTTCCACTACACACATTTCTCAACTAATGAGTATTTCCACACATGGACAATTTATTTATGTTGTTCATATTAGAAAGATGAAATTTTTATGATTGAAATTATTTATATAAGGCGAATATTTTTCATACTTCATATATATATAAAAATATGAATTTTATTGTTTATACACTTCATTCATTCACAAATGAATTTTATTTTCACACAACACTTTTCAACACATGAATATTTCCACACATGGACATAGTTTCAATATATGACTTTAATTTCAATGCATGCAAATAATTTCAACATATGAAAATAATTCTAACACACAAAGATTATTCAAAATTTCGGCAGCATAACGGCAGGGTAGTTAAACCGGCACCGTCCCTAGTACGGCTCCTCGCTCTACCTTAAAACCTCGCGGTTTTTGACAATGGGGATCATGCATCTAATTCGCACGCAGGCGGCATGTTTATATTTATTTCATTACCACAAACTAATCCTATGTGGTTTCAACCAAATATTTTCCAATCACCAACGGGTATTTTTCAACCACAATCAATTCAATTTCAACCACAAACAATTCCAAACAACAATTTGCCGTCAACCAATTTTCACAACAATTTCAACCAATAAATATCGTCCATGGTTTGTGGACGAGGGGGCGTATATATATATATATATATATATATATAAATATTTATATATAGCAATTCACTTTTATTTCCACACATATATATATATAAGAAGAAATTGAAGAGTGAGAATTTCTCACCAGTAGCTATCCAATAACACAACTCTTCCTTTATGGAAATCTTCGTCTATTTCGTCTTCTTGTCGCTTTCGTTTCCCGTATTCTCTACATAAGTAAAAATCGAATTTTTACTATGTTATTCAATATATAAAGATCATATTTTAAAAACAAAGATTATATTTTTAATATTCTTATGATGTAAAAATTATATTTTTATTACTTTAAAAATATAAGAATCATATCTTACTTCTTCTACTTAACAAAAATTCCGTCTTTTCTATTTTTAAAAATATGATCTTTATTTTTGCAAGTTCAAATCTTTTTCTATTAAAAGATTAAACCTTTTTCTCTTTCAAAATTTAAACTTTTTTTTTTCTATTTTAATCCTTAAAATAAAATCAGTTTTTATTTCTTTTTAAAAATCAGTTTTTAAATCTTTTAAAAATCCAGTTTTTATTTTCTTTTTTTTTTTAAAATCCAGTTTTAAAATTCTTTTTAAAAATTCTGTTTTAAAAATCTAATTAAAATCAGTTTTAAAAATTCTAATTAAAATCAGTTTTAAATTCTTAAAAAAAAAAGAAACAGTTTTTAAAATCCTTAAAAAAAATCAGTTTTAAAATTCATAAAATCAGTTTTCTAATCTTTAAAAATTCTGTTTATAAAACTAGAAAAAAAACAGTTTTCAAATCTTTAAAAAAAAATACAGTAATTAGTTTTAACAAAACAAAATTAAAAATTAAAATAAACTAACCTAGTTCTTACCGCAGATCTCGAAGTGGAGGAGGGAAGAAGAGGCGTCGGCAGCAGGGTTGGTGGTCGGTGGTTCAGGGAGGTGTCGTGAGGGTGGTGGGGTGTTGCTTCGGGGTGTCGAGGGTTGCGTCGATGGTTCAGGCGATGTCTGGAGGGAGGAGGTCTGACGGAGGGGTGCGGCGAAGGGTTCGTCGGCGGGTTCGAGGGTCAGGGGGGCGGCGCGATTTAGAATTAGGTTTTCTTCTTTTTTTTTTTTTTTCTGGTAAATGATCGGGGGGGGCCAATGAAGAAGAAAAAGGGGGAAAGTATGTTTTTTTTTATTATTTAATTATTTAAATTTGCACAAGGGTTGACTTTTATATCCGACCTCGAAACGAGGCCCACCGCCTGTCGTCTATAGCGTTTTACCCCCATTCCGAACACAATGGGATATGTATCGTAAGCTGGTTTGATCGTTACAATCAGTTTCCGTTGAATTTACATTTAATTCCTTATATTGAATTTTAAACGTACATTTCAAATTACCGGGGTCACATACTAACTAGAAAAATTCCAGAAAAATATTTTCTAGTTTCGTATTGACGATACGGTCCTATCAAAACTAGTTTCGTCGAATTCTGAGACCGTTTGAAAAATGGCCAATTTCCAGTCGATTAAATTCAATAAAAACTGGTCAAACGCGTTTTCTTTTGCCACGCCCACATATTGATTCGAAAAATTATGAAATTTGAAACCTAGCAATAGTTTGACATCCCGGACCCAACAAAAGTGGTTTCGTCGAATTCCGAGGCCATATGAAAAATATCAATTTTCCACCCTGCATAGTCAGTCAAAGTTCGAATTCAAATTTTCAAACTGACTTACTATTTCTAATTCACTAATTTATTGAAATATTCTATTTCAATGGTTCAAATTGCTTTGAAATAATCAATTTAAAATTTTTAAATTGGCTCGTATTTTCCGGGTTATTACAATCTCCCCTACTTAAAACTTTTCGTCCTCGAAAAGGAAACAACAATAAAGTAGGAAATAAAATGTAAATGCAAAGTATGGTAAAGGTACCTTGCACCGGAGTTAGTCAGAGATATCCACTCTGCATTTGGGATAAGCTTGCTTAATGCTTTCCTCAGTTTCCCAAGTACAGTCTCTAGGATCACTGCTCCACTGCACTTTAACTAAATGAACCTTTTTGCTTCTGAGTTCTCTAGTTTCTTTGCCAACAATTTTTAATGGCTCTCTTCTGAGTGCTAATTCTGGAGTTATCTCCACATCCTGTTGCGCTGCTTCTTCTACAACAAGATCCGGATCATGCACATGTCTCCTAAGTTGAGATACGTGAAATACATTGTGCACTCCAGGCAACCAATCTGGCAATTGAACCCTATAAGCAAGAGTTCCAATTCGCTCAAGTATAGGAAAGGGACCAATAAATCTCGGTGCCAACTTCCCAGTCTTACCAAATCTGATTACTCCTCTCATCGGAGAAACTCTTAAATAAACATGATCACCAACAGCAAATGTCAAATCTCTCCTTCTAGAGTCTGCATAACTTTTCTGTCGGCTTTGGGCGGTTTTCAATCGCTTCTTGATGAAGTCCACTTTATCAGATGCTTCCGTAATCATATCGGGTCCTAGTACAAGTTTGTTGCCAGGTTCTACCCAACATGCTGGAGATCTGCAGGGTCTGCCATATAATGCTTCAAATGGTGACATTCTCAAACTTGTTTGATAGCTATTGTTATATGAGAATTCTGCCAAATGCAAATGATCTTCCCATGACCCACCAAAATCGATTATACAAGCCCGCTATAATTCTTCTAGAATTCTATTCACCCGCTCAGTTTGGCCATCTGTTTGGGGGTGATAAGCGGTGCTCATATTCAGTTTTGTTCCCAATTCTGTCTGGAAAGCTTCCCAGAACTTGCTAGTAAATAGGGGATCTCTATCACTGACTATGCTGATGGGAATTCCATGCAGCTTAACAATTTCTTTGAAATATATCTGTGCCAGACTTTGGGCAGTTTGATTGGATCTGACAGGTATAAAATGGGCAGTCTTCGTGAAGCGATCTACGATTACCCAAATACTGTCATTACCTTTCTTGGTTCGCGGCAAACCATCTATGAAATCCATGGAAATCTGTTCCCATTTCCAGCCTGGGACTTCCAACGGTTGCAACAGTCCAGCTAGCTTTTGTTGGTCACTCTTGACCAATTGACAAGTAGGGCATCTGCTAACATACAAAGAAATATCTCTTTTCATTGCCTTCCACCAGAAAGTGCGTTTGATATCGTTGTACATTTTACTCACCCCAGGATGGATGCAAAATTTGGATTTATGGCATTCGTCTAGCACTTCTCTTTTAAGCTCGGGAATGTCGGGAACACATATTCTTCTATTCAGCCTCAAAACTCCTTCTGTATCCACTTGGAAACTGGAGCCTTCGCCCCTTTGAATCCTTTTTACCATCTCTTTCGCAAAATTGTCACTTTTCTGAAGAACAGATATCCTATCAATCAATCCAGGTGTAATTATAAGATTGGCAATGATTGCGGTTTTCCTACTAAGTGCATCCGCTACTACGTTAGCTTTTCCCGGCGTATACAGGATATCAAGATCATATGCTACAAGAAATTCTAGCCAACGCTGCTGTCTCAGATTTAGATCTTTCTGGGTATATAAATACTTCAACGATTGATGATCTGTATACAGTATAAATTTCTCGCCCAATAAATAATGCCTCCAGATTTTCAAGGCAAATACGATGGCTAGCAACTCAAGATCATGAGTCACATAATTCTTCTCATGCGGTTTCAATTGGCGGCTTGCATAAGCGACTACTTGGCCTCTCTGCATTAACACTGCACCAAGACCTCTAATAGAAGCATCTGTCCAAACCGTTAAATCCTGATTGCCATCAATAATAGTTAACACTGGAGCGGTGGTCAGCTTCGATTTCAATTCCTGGAAAGCTTCTTCACAGTCGGAAGTCCACTTAAACTTCTCATGTTTCTTTGTGAGCTTCGTTAACGGACCGGATATCTTCGAAAAATCCTTAACGAACTTTCGATAATAACTAGCCAATCCCATAAAACTTCTAACTTCTGTGGGAGTAGTGGGTTGTTTCCAGTCTTGAATCGCTGTTATCTTGCTTGGGTCAACAGAAATTCCTTTCCCTGACACGACATGGCCAAGAAATTTAACTTCTTCTTGCCAGAAGACACATTTAGAGAATTTGGCTTTGAAGACGTTCTTCCTTAGAATCTCCAATACTTGTTCTAAGTGTTTTTCATGCTCGGGTTTTGATTTGGAGTAGATTAAAATATCATCGATGAATACGAGGACAAATTTATTCAGAACTCCCCTGAACACTCTATTCATTAGATCGACAAAGTATGCTGGCTCGTTACATAGGCCAAACGGCATTACTAACCATTCATAAAATATGTCTGGACCTCTGAAAGCGGTCAAAGGAACACACTCTTCTGCTATTCTCAATTGATGAAAACCTGTAGCTAGGT
Organism: Allium sativum; assembly: GCA_030737875.1. Lineage (NCBI taxonomy): Eukaryota > Viridiplantae > Streptophyta > Magnoliopsida > Asparagales > Amaryllidaceae > Allium > Allium sativum. The sequence goes on from CM060926.1 coordinate 617,640,939, forward strand.
CCATTCGGGAAAATACTTTCGCCCCATTCAATTGGTCTAGCAAATCATCAATGCGGGGTAATGGATATTTATTTTTGAGCGTCTGTTTGTTGAGGTCTCGGTAATCAACACATAATCTAAGAGTACCGTCTGACTTTGGGACAAGCACGACAGCTGCACCCCAATTAGAAAAACTCGGTCTGATTAGACCTTTCCACAACAGTTGACGAGTTTGATCGCCTAATTCTTCTTTTTCTTTCGGAGTCATTCTACGAATTGGATGTACCACGGGTCTGGCATTAGGAATTAGATCGATTCTGAATTCTATTTCTCTTTGCGGAGGTAAGTTTTCAACTTCTTCAAACACATCAGCATAGTTGCCAACAATCGGAATCTTTTCTATGGAGGTGGGAATAAGTTCTAATGCTGACCAAAATTCTTCTCTATTCGGATTCGAACCATGACAGGGAACCGTAATATATCCAAGCTTCGTTCGAATTTTAACAATTCTTTCCGCACAATTCACTTCAGCTTCATATTTCGTTAACCAATCTAGCCCGAGAATAATATCGAATTTGGGAAAATCCATAACGATTAAATCAAAAGAAAATTTGTAGGAAGAATAAGAGATCGGCACTCTACAATATGAACTGAGAGTAATAGGACCCCCTATCGGGTTATGAACTTCAACCAATTCTTTAAGCTTTCGCTGTTTTAACTTTAGTTTGTGCACTGTGTTTTTAGCAATAAAACTACGCGATGCACCTGTGTCAAATAATACAGAAACAGGAATATTTTTAATTGTAAGGGTACCTCCCAAAACATCGGGTTTACCTGCTCCGTCGGAAGCAGCTGGCGGGTTAGACCCGTCATAGACATGAGCTACAGTAGCTTTCTTTAGCAAAGGACAGTCTTTGACCAGATGGTCGGTCTTACGACAGTTGAAGCACGAGCGAGGGTTCTGAGAGCCTTGGCTCGAGCCTTGAGAATTTGTTTTCTGCCTCTTCGGAGCTGTGCAGACGTTTGAGTAGTGCCCCGGCTTACCACAATTAAAGCAATTTCCTCGTGGCGGATTGCCAGTCTGAGGCTTGGAAGATGCTGCTTGGCTTGACTCGCCCTGATTTACAGTAGGCTTGCGCTTGTTTCCTGCTTGACTTCTAGCGCGATCCTGATCCAGATGCCTTTGATCAAGGTCTTCATAGTTGCATGTCATTTCCACTAGCTCGTTGAAATCCAGCTTGACATGGGCCATGGCTCTATCATGATATTGTCGTTTCAGCCCAAAAATGAATCTCTTATTTTTGGATTTCGCGGTAGCAACAAGTTCTGGAGCATAGGGCGACAGCATTGTGAATTTGTTCAGATAATCCGGCACGGAAAGATCCCCTTGCTGGAGATTGGCGAAGTCATCGTGCATTCTTTCTAAAGCTTGTTCTGGGACATATTTCTCCTTGAAGAGTTCTTTGAATCCATCCCATGTTCTTCCGGCTTCTCTATTCCCGGCGGTAAGAGAGTCCCACCATAATTCGGCTTGTTCCTGCATAAGCCAGGCGCCCATAGTAGCTTTGTCTTCGCTTCCTAGCCTTAGGCCTTCAAGAATTTTCTCGCATGTTTTGAGCCATGCAAGGGCCTCTATTACGGTGCCAGTCCCTAAGAAGGTCTTGCCTCCTAAGTTCTTATATCTCTTAGCTACACGGTCGAGCTCGAAGTATTGAGCTGCGGGAGGTTGTATCAAAGGTCCTTCTTGAGCTGGGACTTCTCCCCTACCTCGGCCTCGGCCGGCACGGCCTCCTCTAGCAGCGGCTCCTCTGGTAGCCATCTGTCAAATTCTGTATAAGTAACGAAAAAGTCAGTTAACAGAAATGATAGTCTATTGCATAGTTAAGCAGAAATTCCTACGGAAAGATAACGATGGACTGATCAATTGTTTTTGCTATTCTGCTCAGCTCATTCTAGGACTTTACTAGTCCTATCTCTAATGAGCGACTCGCCTTAGAATACTACTGATTCTATCTTGACGAAGTGTTTAATGTGTTAGACTCCAGAACTAAGGTTAACCAAAGCTCTGATACCAGCTGTGACGATCCCAAAACCCCGTGGCACGGTGTTAAGGATAATCATTGGAATATAACACATTAATCATCATTAGCAGATCACAGATAATAGCATAAACAGAAATTAGAATAATTTACACACATATGACAGCGGAATCATATAGATAACATCACATCAGAGAAGCACAGTACAGGATACAACTTAGTGCATAATGATACATAATCAGTCACCATCGCCTGAGGCGGAATCATACATAAAGAGTACACAAAAGGAATATCAGTCTACATCGCCAGTGGCGGAATCATAATATAGATACAATAATGGCGGAGAAAATCCAAGTCAGCACGGTGTAGTCAAGCCTCGCCATGAGCCAAAAGGTGCGTCGGAAACCTGTAACTAGGCTGCCCGTGTGAAAATAAGGGCACCCGAGTTTGCAAGGTGAAACAAACTACGAGTCAGTCATGGGACTGGTATGAGAAATCTATTCAACTTATTAACAACAATAATAAGGCAAATCAAAGGACCACGCCACTTTCGTGGAACGGGTTTACTCCAATGAGTGCTAGTGCGTGAAGTAAAGTAAATGATTAAATCAACGCAATGCTTTTTCTAAAATGAAGCCATTATAAGACTCAGGTCCCATCACACAATGCAACACAAGCCGGAGGATAGAGTTTTTACCTTATAATGGCCAAAGATGCTTCATACGAATAAACAAAAGTGCTTGATATTATTACTAGTGCATATATGTTTCAAAAGCGATTTCAATCATAAATATCAATCCTAGGCGGCATAAATGACCCATACCACTATGTCGCCATACTAGTAATACAATCACGTCCGCATATTTCGTATTGGAAATTGGATTCCTTCATGAGTCGAGGCAAGGGGCAAGCTCCTCTCCGATTCGAGACACTCTAGCAAATGTCCCAGGACCCCACTATGATCCTTGGATCTTCAGGGCCGGTCCTCTCTTACTTTTGAGGATTGGCAATTCCTGAACACACGTTTCCCGGTCCTTACAGACCTATATCGAGGCGCCTCGCATTCCAACAACCACACAGGTGAAAAGTATATATAATGTCAGGGCTGGTAGGTCACTGACACCACCTTAGCTAGAAAGAAACGTCGTGCTCTCCCTGCAGTCACTCTCCCGTTTTTGACTCATACCGAGGTGTGAGGCTCGCGAATTCACGTTATACACAAAGCTAGTCACACAGACCATGCTTTGATCATCAACCACAAGACTTTGCTTTGCAACAGAAGCCTTGATCATATGCCACTTAGGCGTGCCACACAGGCAATCCACTCCATGCGACTGATTTCTGTCAATACATAACCTCTGAGCTCGTACGTCTCAGAGAAGGGCGTTAAGCAAGAGAATAAATTCTCCGCCGCCAAACAGATATATATTTAACAGAGATCAATCAACACATAACAAAATCCAATGTCAGACACACAGTCCATTTACAAGTCCGTTCTGGGTCTGAACGAAACCGGAGGCACCAATTCCTCGCATATCCGTACAATCAACACTATGTTTGGACGGTTACTACTTCAATTCCTTCATGGTAGCTACTCCAATCACGAGTATCAGTAGCGCCCATCCATCCAACGTGGAGATCGTCGGTCTTCAGTCGTCTTCGACTCTTCGACTTCTCAACGTCGATCGATTATTTGAAATGAGATAAACTCGGCCTTTTCAAATAATCCACGTATATTTAGATTTTCAAACCAATTAATCACATGGTTGAACTATTCAACATTCACATTTCAGTTGTTTAGTTATAATTTTCACGTCAAATACATTCAACCATCACATATCAAGCAAACACCACAAAATTGGTTTATTTTCACTCTATATCGTCTATAGCACTTAATAACGATATATCGCCAATTTTATTTAATTTAAAACGGCCATATTTAATTAAACGACGTTTCAGGTCGTTTCGATGCACTGGCGCTGCTTTCCACTAATTTTGTTTTACACATATAGGAAAATCTAACCGTTGGATCTTCACAAATTTTACATCATTAGGAAGGTCTTTTCAAAACGAACCCAACGGTTCCAGTTTTAGGAAAATCCGACGGTCGGATCTTCCACACTAACCATTTGAAGTTACGATTTCAATTTACGAACTGCAGCGTCGTTATTCGATTTAATTTAATTATATTTATATATATATAAATATAATCGTTTCTGGCGCTGTTTTTCACTAATTTTGAATTAAGCATTCCAGACAATCCAACCGTCGGATCTTCACAAAGTTGGTGCCGTTGGAAAGATATTTCCAAGGCGAACCCAACGGTTGAGGTTTCGGGAAAATCCAATGGTCGGATCTTCCGCACTAATCATTTGAAATCACGGTTTCAAAATATGAACTGCACGGCCACGTTTCGTTTTAATTATATTTATATATATATTTATATAAATATAGTCCATTCAATAATTTCTATATCGTTTTCACTTCAAATATTTTTCTAACACCTTAAAATTTTGGAAAATTTCGCCATAACCTCCCCTGTACCGGGGGCATCGGGAAATCGCAAATAGCGTTCCCGGTCCTTCTAATCTCAAAAAGAAAAAGAAAAAGCCAAGCGGCTAGCCAATAGGCTCATAAAATCATCACCCAAACAAACAGTAAATGTGTACCTATTTGTCGGGCACAAAATTTTATTCCTCTTCTCTAGCCCCTTTTTGCTTTAACCTGTTCAATAGATATGCATGCACATATATACAATTTCTAACATTTATCATTTTCTATTCAACTTCATATTTGATTTGCTTTGGTTTAAAAACACCACTCATTCTAATATCGCATGCATAGGCTAAAATCATAACATTAGCTAGTTAATGTATATTTCAACTCATGCACGTTTATTTGAACAAGTGGCTATTTTTAACACTTCACATTTCAAAGATGATAATTTTGGCGAACTAAAATAGATTTCAACACATGACTATTTTATTTAGTTCTTATGCATGTTAAAAATAATATTTCTATCACAAATATTTATTTCAACGTCCGCATATCTTTAGCATATCACACATATGATAAAAATCATATTTTTATCATTTAAAATATTTATTCAACCAATGTATGGTTTCAACACTTCATAGTTTCAATAAAAATGTAATTTTTATTGTTCAATCTTTTTATTCAACACATGAACTTTTCCACTACACACATTTCTCAACTAATGAGTATTTCCACACATGGACAATTTATTTATGTTGTTCATATTAGAAAGATGAAATTTTTATGATTGAAATTATTTATATAAGGCGAATATTTTTCATACTTCATATATATATAAAAATATGAATTTTATTGTTTATACACTTCATTCATTCACAAATGAATTTTATTTTCACACAACACTTTTCAACACATGAATATTTCCACACATGGACATAGTTTCAATATATGACTTTAATTTCAATGCATGCAAATAATTTCAACATATGAAAATAATTCTAACACACAAAGATTATTCAAAATTTCGGCAGCATAACGGCAGGGTAGTTAAACCGGCACCGTCCCTAGTACGGCTCCTCGTTCTACCTTAAAACCTCGCGGTTTTTGACAATGGGGATCATGCATCTAATTCGCACGCAGGCGGCATGTTTATATTTATTTCATTACCACAAACTAATCCTATGTGGTTTCAACCAAATATTTTCCAATCACCAACGGGTATTTTTCAACCACAATCAATTCAATTTCAACCACAAACAATTCCAAACAACAATTTGCCGTCAACCAATTTTCACAACAATTTCAACCAATAAATATCGTCCATGGTTTGTGGACGAGGGGGCGTATATATATATATATAAATATTTATATATAGCAATTCACTTTTATTTCCACACATATATATATATAAGAAGAAATTGAAGAGTGAGAATTTCTCACCAGTAGCTATCCAATAACACAACTCTTCCTTTATGGAAATCTTCGTCTATTTCGTCTTCTTGTCGCTTTCGTTTCCCGTATTCTCTACATAAGTAAAAATCGAATTTTTACTATGTTATTCAATATATAAAGATCATATTTTAAAAACAAAGATTATATTTTTAATATTCTTATGATGTAAAAATTATATTTTTATTACTTTAAAAATATAAGAATCATATCTTACTTCTTCTACTTAACAAAAATTCCGTCTTTTCTATTTTTAAAAATATGATCTTTATTTTTGCAAGTTCAAATCTTTTTCTATTAAAAGATTAAACCTTTTTCTCTTTCAAAATTTAAACTATTTTTTTTTTCTATTTTAATCCTTAAAATAAAATCAGTTTTTATTTCTTTTTAAAAATCAGTTTTTAAATCTTTTAAAAATCCAGTTTTTATTTTCTTTTTTTTTTTAAAATCCAGTTTTAAAATTCTTTTTAAAAATTCTGTTTTAAAAATCTAATTAAAATCAGTTTTAAAAATTCTAATTAAAATCAGTTTTAAATTCTTAAAAAAAAAGAAACAGTTTTTAAAATCCTTAAAAAAAATCAGTTTTAAAATTCATAAAATCAGTTTTCTAATCTTTAAAAATTCTGTTTATAAAACTAGAAAAAAAACAGTTTTCAAATCTTTAAAAAAAAATACAGTAATTAGTTTTAACAAAACAAAATTAAAAATAAAAATAAACTAACCTAGTTCTTACCGCAGATCTCGAAGTGGAGGAGGGAAGAAGAGGCGTCGGCAGCAGGGTTGGTGGTCGGTGGTTCAGGGAGGTGTCGCGAGGGTGGTGGGGTGTTGCTTCGGGGTGTCGAGGGTTGCGTCGATGGTTCAGGCGATGTCTGGAGGGAGGAGGTCTGACGGAGGGGTGCGGCGAAGGGTTCGTCGGCGGGTTCGAGGGTCAGGGGGGCGGCGCGATTTAGAATTAGGTTTTCTTCTTTTTTTTTTTTTCTGGTAAATGATCGGGGGGGGCCAATGAAGAAGAAAAAGGGGGAAAGTATGTTTTTTTTTTATCATTATTTAATTATTTAAATTTGCACAAGGGTTGACTTTTATATCCGACCTCGAAACGAGGCCCACCGCCTGTCGTCCATAGCGTTTTACCCCCATTCCGAACACAATGGGATATGTATCGTAAGCTGGTTTGATCGTTACAATCAGTTTCCGTTGAATTTACATTTAATTCCTTATATTGAATTTTAAACGTACATTTCAAATTACCGGGGTCACATACTAACTAGAAAAATTCCAGAAAAATATTTTCTAGTTTCGTATTGACGATACGGTCCTATCAAAACTAGTTTCGTCGAATTCTGAGACCGTTTGAAAAATGGCCAATTTCCAGTCGATTAAATTCAATAGAAACTGGTCAAACGCGTTTTCTTTTGCCACGCCCACATATTGATTCGAAAAATTATGAAATTTGAAACCTAGCAATAGTTTGACATCCCGGACCCAACAAAAGTGGTTTCGTCGAATTCCGAGGCCATATGAAAAATATCAATTTTCCACCCTGCATAGTCAGTCAAAGTTCGAATTCAAATTTTCAAACTGACTTACTATTTCTAATTCACTAATTTATTGAAATATTCTATTTCAATGGTTCAAATTGCTTTGAAATAATCAATTTAAAAATTTTAAATTGGCTCGTATTTTCCGGGTTATTACACTCGGGCTAGAGAGTCTCGAATTGGTTGAGGACGATCCCTGGCCTCGGTTCATACCATAAATGATAACCCAACTTCCAATACGACGTCTTGCGGTTTTGATTGTAAACTTATATATGGCGACATAGTGGTATGGGTCATTCATGTCGCCTATGATTGATACTTATGATTTGAAGTTGTTTTATACACTATACACTTATAATGGTATCAAATGATCTCTTTTAAACGTATCAAGCATTCTTTGCTATTATAAGGAAAAAACCCTATCCCCCGGCTTGCGTTGCATTGTGTGATAGGACCTGGGTCTTATAATAGCTTCATTTTTCTTTATTTAGCATTGCGTTGTTGTTTTATGCACTGGTGTTCTTGGGAGGAAACCCGTTCCGTGTTATACGGCGTGGTCCCTTGATTTACCAAACTTTAAAAATAAAGATTAACTGTTTTAGTTCTCACACCAGTCACATGACTGACCTGGAGTTTATTGTTTTAACCTAAACTCTGGGTGCCCTTATTTTGACACGAGAAGCTAGTAGTTTTGGTTTTGTAGATTTATTTTCACAGGATCCTGGTTTACAGCTGGAACGATATCCGGAAAGCTTTGTATCCGTATATCTCTTCTAGTTGTGTATTGTATTATTTTCCGCTGCGATGTATTTAAATGTAATTTAAATCTCTGATATTTCTGTGTAATATTCATTTATACTCTGTATATTCTTGTAATCTGATGCATTGTTGTAATATACAATGAAATGTTCTCCCGTGTGCGTTCTGATTTGTCATGTTCTCAAACGATAGGGCGTTTCGAATGGTCTGGGTCGGTTTAGCGACTGGTTCGGACCGAGCGAAATTCTTTTTCGTCACAATGCCGGATGTAACACCCCACGTCCATTAATGTCACTCACAAAGGGAATGCATTAACTTCCATGGAGGTTTTAAGTGAATATAGAACAGAAAAATTACAACAAGACAGATAATAAGTAGTACTTGGAAATCTAAAACATTATTTCGTTGCAGCGGAAATTAAACATGTTTGTTACATCAAAAAACCATAAATAAGAGTCAAGTACAATATCCATCTTGATAAAACAAAATACATAACCCCATTACATAAATGGCCATTAAAGAAGATAACAAGCTGGACTTTACTTCAGTGGTCCAAGCTTTCCAAAAGAGAGATAAAGCAATCCAATCAAGCTCCGCTAGAGCTGGGCCCACCCTGAGGACCTGGAGGGGGAAAAAGATAGAAATGGAGGGGGTCAGACATAAAGTCTGGCGAGTATGATAATTCTAACAATACTATTATCAAAATAACTAGACTAAGGCATAAGCTGGGAAACAAGGAAATGTCTATGAACTATTGGGTATGGAAGAGTAGATAAAGATAACGTTAAAGGCACACCTAATTACTAACGAATAATTACTACACTGCACCACACCAGTCACCAAAAAGGTTGATCCCACTTGCTTCACTTAGAAATTATATAAATAGCTTCGTTTACCCCTAGCTGACTACATAGGTGCCGCCTTCCCCTATCTCCGCTAGGTGTACCCCACTACCCACTTGCGATCGGCTCCCTACTCGTAGATACCCGTGCTGGCCCCACAGTGGGGTGTATCGCTCCCCTAAAGTGGCAACCCGATACAACTTGAGGATGCACGGCTAATACCTACACGATGCAACAACGTCTTACCTACCAGCCCGGGTCCACACACGCATATGAAACCCGTTGGACTTGCGTTGCCACCGCTAACCTGTTTGGCCTCTTATAGTCAATCCCAGTATGCGTGTCCCGTCCTCGACTGGGGTCGAGCCCACAAAGATACGTTTGTGTTACTGGTTGAAATGGGCCCCCAATTACTTACCACAAGCTATCCACCTAAGCTTGTCCCCACTAGTATATCCCACTTAACCCTCTTAGTCATGTTCATTTACGTGTGTGTTTGGTTAAGTCTTGCTAATCGTATTTCAAATGCCACTAAAGGCACTCACTAGATTCCTCATGCCACCTAAGGCACCTACTTAACCCCCATGTCCCACCTTACATGTTTATCTGGTTAAGAATTTCTTAATTCATTAAGGCCATAACCTTATAAAGACCTCTCACATTAGACTGGCATTTATGGCAGCTGGATTTGCCGGGCGGGTCTGGGCAGTCTTACACCATAAAAGAGTCTAACCTCGTGTCTTTACAACTTTTATGCTTTAATTTGGGCCTAGGACCTCTCACATTGGGCTGACATTTGTGACTACTGGATTTTCCAGGCGGGTCCGGGCAGGTTTAGGTCACAAACGAGTCCAACCTCGTGTCCTAAGCATTGATTATTACTTATAATCTTTTACCCCAGTTTTAAATATATCCCTATTCAAATCATTAATTAATTCCAATTTTAATGATGTCCATAATTGACTCAATTATGGCCATCCACTTATGGTACGCAAAATCATATCAACTGCACCCCAATTTCTTAATATTAAATCCTTAATATTACCCCTACCCCACGTTATACGTTCGCTTATTCAACGCAAAATATACGTTAGACTCGAATAGTCTAACTCATAGCACAAAGATAAATTATCACAATATATAGACAAATAAAATAGATCTAATCATAATAGGGGTGAAACTTGCATATAACTACACATGTCATGGATCTAAAGTGTCAACTTGTTTGGTTAAATGTCACAACTTACATAATATGATCATAACCCAAGTTCATGTATAAACTTGCATATGTGGTTTATGCAACATAATGATGTTGTAAACTAGCATCTAACCCATAGAACTCACACATGTTATAACCTAATTTTAGATCTAAATAGATGTCATAGGATATGTGAGATTATAGATACAAATCAATCTAAACTTGCATAGGTACATGTGATTTATCATGTGAATCATCATAGCCCAAACATATATATAATCAACATCATGATTTGATCAAGCATAAGCTAACTATAACATAAATAATAACATCATGACTTTGTAACATCGCAACTTAGCATAGAAACTTTCAACATATATAACATCATCATCACATAACATAGGATTTACAACCTACATGATAGCATAAGATTTACAACATATATAATCAATAATTCACACCATCCTCTTATCATCCATATCACAACTTAATCTAATTAGTTTGCTAATAATCTTATTAAACTCATCATACTCACAATTAGAAAAGAAAGAGAGTCTTGATTTGCTTTAGAGTTGAGTAGAATTAGAGTTTTGATTAGCTTTCTTCCTTCTTAGTTGGCGGCGGCTACACTAAGTTCCATGGCGATGGCATGACGGTGGTTATTCTATTTTTCATGTGATTTTAGAGTGAGAGACTACCTAGGTATATATAGAGTTTAGGATTTATTTAGACCGTCAGATCAACTCAGAACTAACCTGAACCGTTAAATTTGCCAACTCAGCCCTAAAGACACATCAGCAGCTCAAGTTTGGGCTCAGCCAAAACCTGGCCGACTGGACCAGGTCGACACCCAGGTCGACTGCGTAGTCGACCTGGTCCCTGGGGTGTCGACTGCCCAGTCGACTCCCCAGTCGACCTGGGTGCTGGGCGGGAAATTTCCTGCCTAGCCTGTTTGACTTCGAATTTTGAATTTTGAATTTTCTGAAACTTCCGATGGCCATATCTCCTTCATATGAAGTCCATATCACGCAAACTCGGACTCTATTTCAACCAGAATTCCGAGACGAACACATTGGCGCAACCCGTTTCCCACAATTCTCACGTTTGAGATTAGTTATTCTTTAATTTGTGAATATTGTTATTAATAGAATTATGGGGTGTTACATTCTCCCCTCCTTAAAGGATTTCGACCCCGAAATCTTCAAGTCAAGAAGAATGTATATCCTAACATCCAATCGTCCATCTACTCAACCATCAAACACAGGCATCCATTGTCCTTATAGACTTCTAATGCTTTCATGTTTAAATGCACAGTGTGTGTATATGTCCATATCTAATGCAAAATCAGGCGGTCCACTGATTCAGTTGACCTCCTTAATGCAAATCATGATAGTGTCATGCGTCCATTATGTATGCAAAAGTTACTTAATGCTACATATTATCTCTATATGCGTGCACAATCATCATATGAATGCAGCATCCATATGATAAAAAAATCCTAATACATCCATTTTACTAAATACATCCATATATATGCAATATGCAATATGAAGTGACTGAGCCGATCTAGTGCCTAATAGTGTGTGTATATGCGTCCACGAGCAACCACTAGCAAACACTTGCATCCACTTTGCATCCATCATACATAACATGTCTCAAACACATGTTTCAACCATAGGATTATCCTAACTAAAGGTCAAAGATACTAGCGAGAGGACATACTAAGATAAGATAAGTACAAGCTAAGCGATAAAGGAGAAATTAAAAGACATACCCTCAAAAAGAAAAGGGTACAACGAACGCATCTTCGCTTCTGTCTCCCAAGTAGCGTTGCTCTCATCATCTCCCCATTGCACTTTGACTAGTCTGACCTCTCGATTCCTCAACTTCTTGATCTCCGACCCAAGAATGCATGTAGGAGCTCGTCGAATCGTCGCATCACGCTCTATCTCCACCTCTCTAAGCAAGCTCAGCTCTACCACTTCCGCGGTCTCGTGCAAGCACTTCCTCAAATGTGACACATGGAATACATCGTGTACACCACTAAGTCTCTCAGGCAACACCACTCTATACGTCATCTGTCCAATCTTCTCCTTAATAGGAAATGGCCCTACGAACCTTGGTGCTAATTTCCCAACGGGCCCAAAGCGAACAACATTCCGTAATGGAGACACTTTGATAAAGGCCATGTCCCCAACATCAAACTCAAGATCTGTCCTCCTTTTGTCTGCATAAGATTTCTGCCTATCTTGCGCCATCTTCATGCTTCTTCGAATCAAATCGATCTTTTCCGAAGTCTCTCTAATCATATCGGGCCCAAGTAAGATCTTATCCGTAGATTCCGACCAACATGTAGGTGAACGACAAGGTCGTCCATAAAGAGCTTCGAAAGGTGCCATGCCAATGCTAGACTGAAAGCTGTTATTATATGCGAACTCTAACAACGGAAGATGCTTTTCCCATGTACCCCCAAAGTCTAGGATACATAGCCTCAAAAGATCCTCTAGAATACGATTCACCCTCTCAGTATGGCCGTCCGTCTGAGGATGATACGCGGTGCTCAAACATAACTGAGTCCCTACCGCTTCTTGTAAGCTCTTCCAAAATTCGCTAGTGAAGATAGGATCACGGTCACTTACTATGCTAGAAGGAACACCATGCAAACGAACTATCTCTCGAACATATACAGAAGCTAACCATGGAGCAGTCCTCTTACTCTTCACGGGAATGAAATGGGCGCTCTTAGTAAGTCTGTCTACTATAACCCAAATCCCCGTATTACCCTTCCTTGATCTTGGTAATCCATCAACAAAGTCCATCGAGACACTTTCCCACTTCCATAACGGAACCTCCAATGGGTGAAGCAACCCACCGGGTTTCTTTTGCTCCGCTTTTACTTGTTGGCACACCAAGCATCTAGCGACATACTCGGCCACATCCCTCTTCATACCGGCCAAAAAGAAAACTCGCTTCATGTCTTTGTACATCTTGTCCGCGCCGGGATGAATGGTCATCTTCGAACGATGTGCGTCACCAAGAATAGTTTTCCTCAAGTCCTCGTCTCGTGGTACACAATGTCTACTATCCCTACGTAACCAACCCTTATCATCTAGGTTATACCTACAGAGATGGCTTGATGACTCCCCTCTTTTGAGCTTCTCGACTAACTCAACCAACTGTGGGTCGTCTCGCTGTGCCTCACCAATCCGTCCCAAAAGCGTAGGTCTGACCTCCAAGGATGCTAGCAAACCGGGTACAAAGTCAACGGAAGGTCTAAAATCAAACATAGAGATGAATTCTAAGTTTCGTCGTTCAACAAACAACGGACTCAAGGACAGCCTTTTCCTACTTAAGGCGTCTGCCACCACGTTACACTTGCCAGGGGTATATGCTATTTCGAAGTCGTAGGACGCTAAGAATTCCATCCACCTTTGCTGCCTTAAGTTCAAGTCCTTCTGAGAGAATAAGTATTTTAAAGATTTGTGGTCAGTGAATAATTCGAATTTCTCGCCAAGAAGATAATAGCGCCAAGACTTAAGCGCAAAAACAATTGCGGCCAACTCTAGGTCATGCGTAGGGTAATTTTTCTCATGCGCTCTCAACTGTCTTCCCCCATAGGCTATTACCCTTCCCTCTTGCATTAAGACTGCGCCTAGTCCTGTCCCACAAGCATCGGTATAAACAGTAAACAGCTTACTCCCGTCTGGTAGCACTAAGACTGGGGCTGAAGTCAAAGCTCTCTTCAAACGTTGGAACGCATCATCACAATCTACGTCCCATGTAAAAACTAGGATCTTCTTCGTCAAACGCGTTAATGGAGCTGATATCTTTGCGAAGTCTTTGATAAACTTCCTATAGTAGCCAGCCAACCCCAAGAAACTCCTTACTTCGGTAGCATTTTTAGGGACCTTCCAATCTTGGATGGCCACCACCTTCGAGGGATCCACAACTATCCCTTCTTTGGAAACCACGTGCCCTAAGAATTGCACTTCCTCTCTCCAGAAGTGACACTTAGTAAATTTAGCTTTAAGGTTATGCGCTCGTAGAGTCTCCAACACTTCCCTAAGATGTAGGGCATGCTCTTCTTCATTCTTAGAAAAGATCAAGATGTCGTCTACAAAGACCACCACGAATTTATTAAGGTACTCCCTAAACACCCTACTCATCAAATCAACAAAGTATGCGGGGGTGTTTGTCAAACCGAAGGGCATCACTAGCCATTCATAGAAACCGTCCGGAGTCCTAAAGGCAGTCTTGTCTATGCTATCCTCATCCACTCTCAACTGATGGAATCCAGTGGCTAAGTCCAATTGCGAAAACATTGAGGCGCCAACTAACTGATCGAAGAGATCGTCAATCCTCGGCAGTGGGTGTCTGTTTTTCTTAGTAAGCTTATTAAGTTCTCTATAGTCCACACAAAGTCTAAGGACCCATCCGCCTTCGTGGCAAATACTACTAGAGCACCCCACTCCGATATACTACGTCTTATGAACCCCTTCTCAAGCAACTCCTTCACTTGCTTATTGAGTTCCCTCCTTTCACGAGGAGCCATGTGGCGTACTGGCAAAGATACTGGTTTTGCATTATCCACAAGATATATTCGAAAATCTATCTCCCGCTTCAGAGGCAAGCCCTTCAGCTCCTCAAACACATCCGAGTATTCTCGGACCACTCTAACAGATCGTAGATTCTCCACAGACGCGTCAAGCGATTCTAGATAACTTAGCATAACGGAATTTATGGGATTACAAAAGATTTCGAGAGCGTTACCAAGGCGAGTCATGAGCCTAACTACTCTCCTTTCACAATCAAGAACGGCCCCATTTCTGGATAACCAATCCATTCCTAAAATTAGCCCATAGCCCGTGAAGCCCAAAACATAAGCATCACATCTAAACTCAACGCTAAGTATAGAAATTTTCAAATCCAAACACATCATGGACAAATAAGCTGAGCCCCCAATTGGATTCGAAACAACTAAGGGATCCTCTACTAAACTGGTGTTTAAGTGCAGTGATTCAACTAATGATGTAGAGATAAACGAATGCGATGCGCCCGAATCGAATAAAGTACGGACAGGATGATCAAACAGAAAAACTAAGCTTTCAACAGAAATGGTTCTACCTCGTTCTTCCAGTGGTGGGACCGCGAGAGCCTGAACTTGTCCCCTTGCCTGCCCTGGTGCCATAAGAGCATGCACATGTCCTCCCGAGGTAGACCCTGCCCTCTGCCCCTTCTTTGGGCAGTCCTTCACTAGATGTCTCGCTTCACCACAGTGAAAACAGCCAGTCTTCTTTTTCTTTCTGCAATCCTTGCTAAGATGGCCTGGTGTCCCACAGTTAAAGCATCTTTCCTTTGCCATTGTTGTCTTTACCACCCTTCTTGTTTTGATGTTGTGGTTTCTTCTGATCCCCTTTCTTCTCGGGTGCCTTATTAGCATTAGCGCCTTTCTCCTCGTGCATGAGTGCCATATCTACTAGCTTCTCAAAGGTGACCCCCATAGGGATGTGGGTCATAGCCAACCCCTGCAATGGCTCATTCAGGGCATTAACGAACCTCAGAGCCTTCTTCTCCTGCGTGTTCACTAAGTCCAAGCCAAACCTTGCTAACTGATTAAATTTGTTGACATATTCTTTCACTGATGAGCTTCCTTGCTTTAATGTCAAGAAACTTTCCATATATAGATTCTCTTCTGCCTTTGAGAGAAACTTTGCCTCAAACCTACGTCTGAAATCCGCCCATGAATCAACATGACGCTCCCTATTAGTGACCTCCCACCAAAACGAGGCCTCTCCCTTCATTAACCAAGCTGCTAATTTGACTTTCCTCCCTTCTTCTACTTCAAAGATTTCTAGCAATTATTCCACCTCCTTAAGCCAATCTCTAGCTTCCACAAACGTTTCTGACTCTTGAAAAGGTTTTCCACCCATAGCCTTAAATTCCTTGCATGTCTTTGCAAAAGTATCAGCGCGAGGAGGGGGAGGAGGAGGAGCGGGTGCAACTGGTGGTGGAGGAACATTGGCTGGACCTGATGCGGCCCTAGCCTCTAATAACCTCCTATACCATCCTGGTATCGTTACACCATCCGGAAGGTTAAGATCTTCAGCCATGCTGAAACGGAAAAGGAAAGATTCAAAATGGAGAATTCGAAAGATAAAGATATATGGCTATTGGGGATTATGTTTTTCATAAAAACTTTCCTCTTTAAATTACTCATCAAGACATGTTTTTGAAAAACACTTCTTCCAAAAATATATTAGAAAAATAGTTTTTCTAAAAAATTTATCTGTTCTGGTAACCTTAAGCTCTGATACCACGTGCAACACCCCATGTCCATTAATTTCACTCACAAAGGAAATGCATTAACTTCCATGGAGGTTTTAAGTGAATATCGAACATAAAATTTACAACAGGACAGATAATAAGTAGTACTTGGAAATCTAAAACTTTATTTCGTTGCAGCGGAAATTAAACATGTTTGTTACATCATAAAACCATAAATCAGAGTCAAGTACAATATCCATCTTGATAAAACAAAATACATAACCCCATTACATAAATAGCCATTAAAGAAGATAACAAACTGGACTATACTTCAGCGGTCCAAGCTTTCCAAAAGAGAGATAAAGCAATCCAATCAAGCTCCGCTAGAGCTGGGCCCACCCTGAGGACCTGGAGGGGGAAAAAGATAGAAATGGAGGGGGTCAGACATAAAGTCTGGCGAGTATGATAATTCTAACAATACTATTACCAAAATAACTAGACTAAGGCATAAGCTGGAAAACAAGGAAATGTCTATGAACTATTGGGTATGGAAGAGTAGATAAAGATAACGTTAAAGGCACACCTAATTACTAACGAATAATTACTACACTGCACCACACCAGTCACCAAAAAGGTTGATCCCACTTGCTTCACTTAGAAATTATATAAATAGCTTCGTTTACCCCTAGCTGACTACATAGGTGCCGCCTGCCCCTATCTCCACTAGGTGTACCCCACTACCCACTTGCCATCGGCTCCCTACTCGTAGATACCCTGCTGGCCCCACAGTGGGGTGTATCACTCCCCTAAAGTGGCAACCCGATACAACTTGAGGATGCACGGCTTATACCTACACGATGCAACAACGTCTTACCTACCAGCCCAGGTCCACACATGCATATGAAACCCGTTGGACTTGCGTTGCCACCGCTAACCTGTTTGGCCTCTTATAGTCAATCCCAGTATGCGTGTCCCGTCCTCGACTTGGGTCGAGCCCACAAAGAAACGTTTGTGTTACTAGTTGAAATGGGCCCCCAATTACTTACCACAAGCTATCCACCTAAGCTTGTCCCCACTAGTATATCCCACTTAACCCTCTTAGTCATGTTCATTTACATGTGTGTTTGGTTAAGTCTTGCTAATCGTATTTCAAATGCCACTAAAGGCACTCACTAGATTCCTCATGCCACCCAAGGCACCTACTTAACCCCCATGTCCCACCTTACATGTTTATCTGGTTAAGTATTTCTTAATTCATTAAGGCCATAACCTTATAAAGACCTCTCACATTAGACTGGCATTTATGGCAGTTGGATTTGCCGGGCAGGTCCGGGCAGTCTTACACCATAAAAGAGTCTAACCTCGTGTCTTTACAACTGTTATGCTTTAATTTGGGCCTAGGACCTCTCACATTGGGCTGACATTTGTGACTACTGGATTTGCCGGGCGGGTCCGGGCAGGTTTACGTCACAAACGAGTCCAACCTCGTGTCCTAAGCATTGATTATTACTTATAATCTTTTACCCCAGTTTTAAATATATCCCTATTCAAATCATTAATTAATTCCAATTTTAGTGATGTCCATAATTGACTCAATTATGGGCATCCACTTATGGTATGCAAAATCATATCAATTGCACCCCAATTTCTTAATATTAAATCCTTAATATTACCCCTACCCCACGTTATACGTTCGCTTATTCAACGCAAAATATACGTTAGACTCGAATAGTCTAACTCATAGCACAAAGATAAATTATCACAACATATAGACTAATAAAATAGATCTAATCATAATAGGGGTGAAACTTGCATAAAACTACACATGTCATGGATCTAAAGGTGTCAACTTGTTTGGTTAAATGTCACAACTTACATAATATGATCATAACCCAAGTTCATGTATAAACTTGCATATGTGGTTTATGCAACATAATGATGGTGTAAACTAGCATCTAACCCACAGAACTCACACATGTTATAGCCTAATTTTAGATCTAAATAGATGTCATAGGATATGTGAGATTATACATACAAATCAATCTAAACTTGCATAGGTACATGTGATTTATCATGTGAATCATCATAGCCCAAACATATATATAATCAACATCATGATTTGATCAAGCATAAGCTAACTATAACATAAATAATAACATCATGACTTTGTAACATCGCAACTTAGCATAGAAACTTTCAACATATATAACATCATCATCACATAACATAGGATTTACAACCTACATGATAGCATAAGATTTACAACATATATAATCAATAATTCACACCATCCACTTATCATCCATATCACAACTTAATATAATTAGTTTGCTAATAATCTTATTAAAATCATCATACTCACAATTAGAAAAGAAAGAGAGTCTTGATTTGCTTTAGAGTTGAGTAGAATTAGAGTTTTGATTAGCTTTCTTCCTTCTTATTTGGCGGCGCCTACACTGAGTTCCATGGCGATGGCATAACAGTGGCTATTCTATTTTTCATGTGATTTTAGAGTGAGAGACTACATAGGTATATATAGAGTTTAGGATTTATTTAGACCGTCAGATCAACTCAGAACTAACCTGAACCGTTAAATTTGCCAACTCAGCCCTAAAGACACATCAGCAGCTCAAGATTGGGCTCAGCCAAAACCTGGCCGACTGGACCGGGTCGACACCCAACTATAAAGTCCATAGAAATTTCCTCCCACTTCCAACCAGGAACTCCTAGCGGTTGCCACAAACCTTCCAGTTTCTGTTGATCACTTTTAACTTGCTGACAAGTGGGACATCTAGCAACGTAAATAGAAATATCTCTCTTCATTGCTTTCCACCGAAATGTGCACTTAAGATCATGGTACATCTTGTTTACACCTGGATGGATGCTGATTTTAGATTAATGGCACTCATCCATAACTTCTCTTTTTAGCTCAGCCATGTCCGGCACACAAATTCGCCCTTGCAATCTAAGGGTCCCATTATTGTCAATCTGGAAACTTGAGGCCTCACCCTTACGAACTCGCTCACAAAGCTTCTGAATAAATTTATCATTCTTCTGAAGAGTAGAAACTTTATCAATCAGAGTAGGAGTGATAATGAGACTGGCGATAATGAGATTGTTGCATTCTGCATTCTTTCTACTGAGCGCATCGGCTACAACGTTAGCTTTTCCCGGAGTATATAGGATATTCAAGTCATATGATGCAAGAAATTCAACCAAGCGTTGCTGCCTCATATTCAAATCTTTTTGGGTAAAAAGATGTTTCAAGGATTTGTGATCCATGTAAATTTCAAACTTCTCACCCAAGAGATAATGCCTCCATATTTTAAGAGCAAACACAATGGCCATTAGCTCAAGGTCATGCGTGACGTAATTCTTCTCATGCGGTTTCAGCTGGCGGCTAGCATATGCGACTACTCTGCCTCTTTGCATCAGCACCGCACCAATACCTTAAATAAATAAGGGATAACATGTTAAAATGAGATTTGACATCAAAAGAAAATGTTATCTCTGACATGTTAATATATAAAGGAAACAACCTTGCTTAGAAGCGTCGGTCCAGACCTTCAAATGCTGATTGCCATCTATGATGGTCAACACAGGAGCATTGGTCAACCTCTTCTTTAGCTCTTGGAAAGCTGTCTCGCATTCCGGTGTCCACTTGATTTTTGTATGTTTCTTGGTCAGGTTTATCAATGGGCAAGCTACCTTCGAAAAATCTTTGACAAATTTCCGATAATAGCCAGCCAGTCCTAAGAAGCTTCTAACCTCTGTGGGAGTTCTAGGCTGCTTCCATTCTTGGATGGCAGAGATCTTTCCTGGATCTACTGAGATGCCTTCCTTTGATACAACATGGCCGAGGAATTTCACCTCTTCTTGCCAGAATATGCATTTAGAAAAATTTTCTTTCAGCACATTTCTTCGCAAAATCTCTAAGACTTCTCTCAGATGTTGTTCGTGCTCAGCAGTGGACTTAGAAAAGACGAGGATGTCATCGATGAACACGAGCACAAATTTATTTAAAACATCTCTGAACACTCTATTCATCATATCAACAAAATATGCTGGAGCATTACATTGACCGAAAGGCATTACTAGCCATTCATAAAAGATATCCGGTCCTCTGAAAGCAGTTAAAGGAACACACTCTTCTGCAATGCGAAGTTGATGGAAGCCTGTAGCTAGGTCCATCCTAGAAAATACTCACGCTCCATGCAAGCGGTCAAGTAAGTCATCAATACGAGGCAGTGGGTATTTATTTTTCAGAGTTTGTTTATTGAAATCACGGTAGTCTACACATAGCCTGAGAGTACCGTCTGATTTTGGGACGAACACCACTGCTGCTCCCCATTCTGAGAAGCTGGGCCTGATCAGACCTTCCACAAAAGCTGCTTGGTTTGATTTTTCAGCTCCTCTCTTTCTTTTGGCGACATTCTCCGAATGGGATGTACGACAGGCCTTGCATTCGGAGCTAAATCAATTCTGAAGCTGATTTCTCTATGCGGAGGTAAGCCCTCCACTTCTTTGAAGACATCAGCGTAATCCTTGACGACAGGGATATCCTCAATAGAAGTAGGGGTAACTTCTAGAGAAGACCAGAATGTTTTCCTGTCGGTGGCTGAGCCATGGCAGGGGATACATACATTACCGAGTTTAGTTTTAACTTTGA
The DNA here is from genome assembly GCA_030737875.1 of Allium sativum. Lineage (NCBI taxonomy): Eukaryota > Viridiplantae > Streptophyta > Magnoliopsida > Asparagales > Amaryllidaceae > Allium > Allium sativum. The sequence continues at coordinate 617,662,172 of CM060926.1, forward strand.
CAATCGTCTCGGCACACTTGACTTCAGCCCCATGCCTCGATAACCAATCAATCCCAAGGATTACATCATACCCAGAGAAATTCATAACAATTAGACTTATAGGGAATTGGTAGCAAGAGTAGGAGATCGGCACTCTACAGTATTTATCGAGTATAAGAGAACCTCCTATCGGAATATTTGCTCTAATCAACTCTTTAAGTTTTCTTGGTTTCAGTTTCAACTTTTGAATGGCATCATTAGAAATAAAATTTCGTGTAGCACTAGTATCAAATAAGACAGTAATAGGGATGTTCTTAATATTAAGCGTACCTCCTAAGACATCGGGTTTACCTAGACCCTCGGCAGAAGCTGGGGCATCTGCTCCCTCATAAACATGTGCCACTTTAGTTTTCTTCAACAAGGGACAGTTTCTGGCAAAGTGCCCCGGCTTATGGCAGTTATAGCAATCCTGGGTGTTCCTGGGGTTCTGACCACGATTCTGAGAGTTCTGGCCACGATTCTGGGAACTCTGACCACGGTTCTGACTAGGGCCTGAATCATTTCTCTTGACCTTTTTAGGTGCGCTACACTCGTAATCAAAATGCCCAATCTTGCCACAGTTATAGCAGGTCACTTTGCTCCTATCCCTCTTCTTCCCTTAGGGTTTAGCTGTAGAAGAATTGCTCGCCTCCTGTTTCTTGTTAGCCTGTTCCTTCTGGTTGTTGCCTTGACTTTTCCCTCTGTCCTGCGGTCCAGACTCGTCATTTTCCTCTTAGCGGCACGCCATCTCTACTACCTCATTGAAAGGAAGCTTGATATGGGCAGTGACTCGGTTCAAATATTTCTTTGACAGACCCTTGATAAAATTTTTATTCTTCTCTACCGGATCTTGAATTAAACTAGGAGCATATCGTGAAAGCTCATCAAACTTCCTCACATACTCAGAAACGGTCATATTCCCTTGCTGTAGGTTAACGAACTGCTCGCGCAGGCGCTCTCTAGCTTGTGGGGGTATATGCTTCTCATTGAAAAGTTCCTTAAATCTGGTCCAAGACATATTAGCCACATCATTGCAGATTTTGATCGTATCCCACCAATGCCCTGCTTCCTCTTTTAGTTGCCAAACTGCCAGGTAACGCTTTCGCTGATCTTCCAGTTCCAAGCCCTCTAGGATCTTTTCACAATCTTTAAGCCATGCTTATGCCTGAATCGCAGACTCTCGCCCCGTGAAAGGTACAACTCCTAGGTTTTTGAATTTCTTTGATATTCTCTCCAAATCGAAGGGCTGTGTAGGTGGAGGTGGTTCGGCTACGACCTCTGAAGTATGTTGTTCCTGAGTGATGGGTGTCTCGTCTCTAGCTTGCCCTCCAGCTCCTACTCGGGCTCCTCCTCTAGCCCCGCCTCGAGCTCCACCTCGGGCTCCGCCTCGGGCTGTTCTTGCTCTAGTATCCATTTAAATCAGTCTGTACCATCAAGGAAAGAGTCAAACCAACAAAAATGAGAATTTTCAAGGAAAGATAAGATAAGGACAAGGTGAAAAGATGATGATGTAATGAATGATAAATATGTACTATTCTGCTGTGCTCATTCTAGGACATTACTAGTCCTATCTCTAATGAGCTACTCGTCTTAGAATATTGTGGATTCTATCTAGACGAATTGTTCTAAATATGTTATATTCCGAAGCTAAGGTTAACCTTAGGCTCTGATACCAACTGTGACGACCCCAAAATCCTGTGATTCGAAAGTAAGGATAATCATTTCGGAATACAACATATTTACAACAAAAACAGATCTCAGATAATTATCATAACACGTAAACCATTGCAGCGGAAATAAATGTCATCAGCATCATAATATCCAATACATCAAAGTACGCAGTACAGGATACAACTTAGCCAAATAAAGAGTCTCAACAAAAAGGGAAATAAGTTTTCAAATGGAAAGAAACAAGTCTCAAACTCTATCACATACATCAAAGGTACATAAGATAAAATGTCTCAAGCAGAAGTAAAAACTAGAGAAAATGTCTTCTTCTTCTTCCGTCCAAGCAAGCTCCAATCAGAATGTATCACCTGAACCTGTCAATTGGCTGCCCGTGTCGAAAGACGGCACCCGAGTTTGCAAAAGTGAAACAAAATACGAGTCAGTCATGGGACTGGTGTGAGAATTCTTAACTAAATTATCTAACTACGTGGCAAATCTCAGGACCACGCCGCTAACGCGGAACGGGTTTACTCCATTGGATTGCCAGTGCATAATTTTATAAAGTTTATATAAAACAGCGAAATGACTTTTGAAAAATGAAATCATCATAAGACTCAAGTCCTATCACACAATGCAACGCACACAGGAGGATAGAGTTTTTCCTTATGATGATCAAACATGCTTAATATGTGAAAAGTAATATTTTTATATTATTATTAGTGTTTAAGAAGTATTAAAATACTTCAATATAAATATATCAATCCTAGACGGCATAGTACCCCATCCTACTATGTCGCCGTATATAAGTTTAAAATCAAAACTGAAATGTCGTCGTATTGGGAATTGGTTTTCTATCATTAAATCAAGGCTAGGGATCATCCTCTTCCGATTCGAGACACTCTAGCAAATGTCTCAGGATCACACCTATGGGCAACCCTTGGATCTTCAGGGCTGGTCCCCACCTAACGGTAGTGGATTAATTATGCATGAACACACATTTCCCGGTTCCTATGAACCTATAATATGACCACTTCCGGCCTATAAAAACCCGAGGTACCTCAATCCCAAAATCCACATAAGTAAAATGCCGGGCCGTGTTAAAGCACCGGCACTACCCCTAGCTAGAAAGAAACGTGTGCACTCCCTGTAGTCCTAATCCCGTTTTTGACTCATACCGGGGTGTGAGGCTCGCGAAGTCACGTTATACACAAAGCCATGCCTAAACAGGCTATGCTTTGATCATCATCAACAAGGCTTGCTTTTCAAAAAAGCCTTGATCATTGCATCTTGGTGTTCCACCTTGACAATTCACGCCATGCGATCGATAACTATTACTATATATCCGGGTGTTAAGCAGAGAATAGATTCCCCACCACCAAACAGACATATATTAATACAAATCGACTTAATTACATGGGATGAACTCCAACGTCAGACACGCATCCATTTACAAGTCCGTTCTGGGTTTGAACAAAACCAGAGACACCAAAAAGGCGCTTGCTTATCTGCACGACCAACACACACATCCGGACAATTACTGCTTCAACCCCGTCCTGGGAGCAAGTCAGTCCAAGGCATCAATAGTCGTCATCCATTCGATGTGAAGATCGTCGGTCTTCAACCATTATCTTCTTACAACTTTGATTTAATCGCCGTGCAATTATTTGAAATGAGTTAAACTCGGTCTTTTCATATAATTGTCGCATAATTATAGTTTAAAACATTTCATATATATTTATAACTATTTATCGCTATTTTTATTTATTTAAAATAGCTCGAAATAAATAACGACGTTTCGGGTCAATGGGTGGCCCTGACGCTGTTTCCCCCAAAATTTGATTTACACATATCTTAAAATCTAACCATCGGATTTTGATGAAATTTATATCGTTGGAAAGCTCTTCCCAAAGCGGTCCTAACGGTTCCAGTTTTGGGAAAATCCAACGGCCGTATCTTTCTATATAATCGTTTGAAGTTACGATTGTCGATACGCGAACTGCCGCTCTCGTTTCATTAAATTTTATATTTATATTTATATATATAAACCATTTGGTGATTTCCCTTATTTAAAATCCATTCCTTTTATTCTATGAAAATAATATTTTTGTCCGCCAATTCTAACGCGACAAAAATGACGTTTTCTACATTATGTATTTTTATTTTCAATAAAAATGACATTTTTATTCGCCAATCCTAATGCGACAAAAATGATGTTTTCAACATTGTATATTTTTATATTCAATAAAAATGACATTTTTGTTCGCCAATTCTAATGCAACAAAAATGATGTTTTCAACATTGTATATTTTTATATTCAATAAAAATGACATTTTTGTTCGCCAATTCTAATGCGACAAAAATGATGTTTTTGAACATTGTATATTTTTATATTCAATAAAAATGTCATTTTTGTTCGCCAATTCTAATGCGACAAAAATGATGTTTTCAACATTGTATATTTTTATATTCAATAAAAATGACATTTTTGTTCGTCAATTCTAATGCGACAACAATGATGTTTTCAACATTGTATATTTTTATATTCAATAAAAATGACATTTTTGTTCGCCAATTCTAATGCGACAAAAATGATGTTTTCATTTTTATAACATAAAAATGCACTTCTTATCCTATTCCTCTTTAATACATAAAAATATTTTTTTTATCTAATTCATTTTAAATACACAAAAAATGTACTTTTTATCTAATTCATTATAAATACACAAAATGTACTTTTTATGTTTTTATAAAATGTAAATATTTTATCTCTTTTTCTTTTACAATGAAAAATGTAAATTCTTTTACCTTTACATTGAAAAATGTAAACCTTTCATTGTCACAAAGAAAAATGTAAATCCTTCTTTTTCACATAGAAAAATGTAAATATTATATTTTACATAGAAAAATGTAAATCCTCTAATTATCTTTATTACATTAGAAAGATGTAAATTTTCTAATTATCATTATTACATTAGAAAAACGTAAATTTTCTAATTATTTCACTACATTAGAAAAATGCAAATTTCCTAATTATCTTTATTACATTAGAAAAATGTAAATTTTCTAATTATCTTTATTACATTAGAAAAATGTAAATTTCCTAATTATCTTTATTACACTAGAAAAATGTAAATTTTCTAATTATCTTTATTACATTGGAAAATGTAAATTTCCTAATTATCTTTATTACATTAGAAAATTGTAAATTTCCTAATTATCTTTATTACATTAGAAAAATGTAAATTTTCTAATTATCTTTATTACATTAGAAAAATGTAAATTTTCTAATTATCTTTATTACATTGGAAAAATGTAAAATTTCTAATTATCTTTATTACATTGGAAAAATGTAAAATTTTTATTTCAATAGAAAAATGTAAATTTTCTATTTCTCTTTATTACAATAGAAAAATGTAAATTTCTCCTAATTGTCTTCTTAATGCACATTTTCCTATAGGGGGTATTTCCTATCTAACTCAACTCAATTTGGTGTCAAAATATGATAACAAAAAAATAATGGTTTTTGTCTAACCATTTCTATTTACCCAACATCGTCATTTCAATGTCCACACATACAACACAATATATGATTTGGTGTATAAATCTGATGAATCACAATAAAAGGTCTCATCTTTGTTTTATTTGTAAATCAAATAAAATATCAAATCTTTATTTTATATTGTAAATCAAAATAAAATATCAAATCTTAATTTATCTTTTAATTAAAATTTAAAAGATTTAAACTTTCTTTATTTTAAAAATCATAAACAAAATAAAGATTCAATCTTTTGTTCTTATTATGTAAATCAAAATAAAGATTCCACTTTTGTTATTATTTTGCAAATCAAAAATAAAGATTCAACTTTTGTTTTATTTTGCAAATCAAAAATAAAGATTCAACTTTTATTCTATTTTGCAAATCGAAAATAAAGATCAAACTTATGTTCTATTTTGCAAATCACAAATAGAAATTTACCTTATGCTATTATTTTGCAAATAAAAATAAAAATTTACCTTTCTTTTGTTTTGTAAATCAAAACAAAAACTCCACTTTTCGTTTTATGTGTTGAACCAAAAATAAAGATTTAACTTTTCATTCTTGTTGTTAAACAAACAAACGTTCAATTTTTCATTTTATTTTGTAAAAAAAAAATAAAGATTCAAAATTTCATTTTTTGTTTGTAAAACAAACAAGATTCAATTTTTATTATTCCTACAAAGGGATAAAAAAATAGAAATAAAATAAAAATAAAACCAATAAAGATGAGAACTTTATAGAGATTACATCAGAATTCTACATATCTAAACTGTCATGCTATATCATGATATCACAACGAATATTAATCAACCATACAACAATCACCACATCACAGATCAGAAATAACATACAATGATTCACACAACAAATATAATTAAATTATTTAATTATTCAAATTTAGAAATCTCACAGTCGTTGCAGATTTTGGCCAAAATTCAAACTGTTCAGAATTAGCTCCAATCAGTTTAGAATTGTAGATCTCAGTCTTATGAGTCCAACGCTTCCTGTTTCGTCGAATTTCATCAATGTATGAGCAAGATACGATCATTTAAAGATTTAATTATATTTAAATTTATTAATTAATAAAATACTACCTTCTTCCACTATCACAGATGAAGGCCGCCGTATTTTCTATTTCGCTCGAAACTAGGGTTGGCTTTTGCGGCCACTACAGTGATCGAGCTGTCGATCAGAAGACGCCACGCTCCAGCACTCTGAGAGGCGCGCCAGAACCGCCCTGCCTCGTCGAACTCGGTGGCGGAATTTGGCTGGGGTTCGGCGGCGAAACGGCGGGCTTTGGGGGCTCGGAGCGGTCGCTACAGGCGACGATGGGGGGTGACGGTCGTACGGATGTGAAGGTGGTAAAAATCTCTTCAAAATATTGAACTGGAGTGGTGGGATTTACTGAGTAGATCGGTGGGAATTTGTGGAGGAAGTTTCGACGTATTTAGGCCATGGATTTAAGGTGGCGGCGACAGAGACGATGAATAGTGGTTTTAGGGTTTTAAAATCCTATATTTATAATATTTTTTTAATGTATTTTTACCGTTAAATCCATATCTTTCAAACCGGTTCAATTTTAGTCCAGCAGAAGGTGCCCCTAGCCAATAGCCCATATTCCGGATCCAATGGGACAGGTCCCGTCAGCCCAAACGGCTGTCTGTTGCCTGTATTATTTTATTTAATAATTAAATCCTTTATTAATTTAATTTGTCTGCATTAATAAATTCATAGAGGCCACATACGGACTCAGAAAAATCCAAAAAAATATATATTTGTCTTCGTTATGACGATACGGTCCTAACAAAATTAATTTCATCGAATTTTGAGACTTTTGAAAAATGGCTATTTTTCAGTCGATTAAATTTGACTAAAATCGACCAAACACATTTTCCTTCGCCACGCTCACATATTAATCCGAAAAATTCTAAAAATTGAAACCTAGGAATAATTCAACATTCCGGTTCCAACGAAAGTGGTTTCGTAGAAAACAGAGATCATTTGAAAATTGACTATTTTCACTGGCTTTAATATTATTTAAAAATGAAATTTTTAATTTCTGCCACATTTTTCCACCAAATAATTGAAAATAAAATTTTTAAATTGGTTCGGATTTTCTGGGTCGTTACCGTCATGAATTAGATCACCACCTCAAAATGAAAGTTGTAGAGAAACGTTAGGGCTTACGATCCATATGGCTATGATCATGTATAAGGGATTGTGGTGGCCTGGTTTTCCTCTCCCACGGCACCGTACGAAGTCGATTCATGGTGATGTAGGGGTACGAGCTCTCCTGGGTTCTCGGCGGTGGTGGAGCACATGGAGGCCTACCACTTGAGAGGTTCAGATGGTGTTCCGACCCTCTGTGATGACTTGCGCAAGCAAAGAAAAGGGATGAGCATGGTTTGAGTTTTTCCTGGAGGAAGAAGATGTAACGAAGCAATGACATCTTATTTGATTAAGAATAGTAATCAAATTATTGAAGTTTAATTGAGGAATAATTCTTTGTTTTAAATCGTGTATATTTAAATGTCAATAACTCAATCATATGTTATCAGAATTCATCGAAACGTGTTCCGAATGAATCATGACAATGAGCACTACGCTATAGAATTGACTGGAAGTGATTTGGTGCTAGTTGAGATTTTTGGTCAATTTAAATGTTCCGTTTAACTTAATCAAAACAATCATCAAATAACAATTTATGAACCGATCAATATGAGTATTTTCTCACTCAACTAATTTGTATTGTTATTCTATTTTATAACTGAATATATATTGATTGCATATTCTGATTTTTATTTGATTATTTATCACAAATTGTTGTACGGTATATGGTAACTCACATCACCAGTTGTTTGAAAAACATATGGATGAATGGATGATTTATTGTGATATGTTGTGAATGTAATTCATGAATTAATTAACATGTTAAAAATATTATTAGAATATTCGTGATAGTTGATATTGTGTTAAACATCCATTTACAAGTCGAGCGACTTGTTTATGTTCACCTATTTAAGTAATATCGATTGGAACGAATAAATAATTTATTAATTGATTATTTATTGGTTGAAAACCACACACGTGTATTGGGATGTTATTTGATTTACACTAATCCCAAGGGTTTGGCTGTATGTCGATCAGTTGGTTGATAGACTGTTATAAGCATTATTCAATTATTTAAGGCTTATACGGTTGTAGATGCACTCTAGACGTGAATTGAATGTTTAATTGTTTATAACTATTGTTGAATACACATGATGTATGAAATCCATGTAACTTAAACTATATGGTAATTGGTTGAATCTTATTCTAATCCACAATAAAAACGAATATTTTAATATAATATTTAGTGAAAAATTAAAGTTTGATTTTGATTTTCGATTTTGGATGTACACAAAGATTATAAAATTATAATGATTGAATTTCAGAATCTGACATTTTGAAAATATTATTCTTTTAATGTTATAATAATATGAGATGTTCAATGTTTATACCAAAAATGGCACAAACAACCCCAAGGAGGATATGTTTAATTCACATAAAATGAAATCTAAAGTACGGAGCTGCAAACACAAGAAAAACAAGAAGAATCAAAGTGGTTCGGTCTCAATTTTGACCTACATCCACTACAAGCGAGAATTTCATTAGAATTTCAATGATTACAAAGTACAAGCTTTTCTCAATCTTATACATTTCACTTTAATCTCTTTGATCTCTCAAATTTTATATGGAAATCCTTAAATATCTGGAGTTACGGAGATCAACGGAATGAATCTTCCATAATTTTACATTCGGATGATCTTTGTTAATTCCATGTTGGATGAGATTCTAGATCGGAGCTTGAATGAACTCTAATGGAGGTTAGAATGGCTTAGAATAGTTGAGAAAACAATTGGGCAACACTTCGTGGAGTTAGGAATCGATCCCCCAAAATGTGGAAGCCATGGGGAATTTATAGGTGTGTAGAGAATGAAGTGAAGAAGCTGAAATCTTATATGTAGGCTATGGATCGATCATAACTTTATTTATGAAAATGCCACAAGGCTGAACCCTGCCGATCCATACTTTATGACCAACCGACCAATCCAGCTGTCATCTGGCCGACTGATCCATACCATTGCTAACGACCGATCCATATTGTTGCTATCGACTGATCCATCAGGAAGAAACATGGTCGACCCATCTTTTTGATATATGACCAATCCATGGCTTTAGCTTCTGGCCGATCCATCTTCCTGAGCCCATGTCGATCCATCTTTTTGCTTCCAGCCGACCTATTAGGTAACGACCGATCCATTATACTTGATACTGACCAACCCATAGACAACGTACTGTCCGACCCATATTATATGTCAATGACCGAACCATGTGAGATATATACTGACCGACCCATAAATTTTTCTTTACATCCGACCCATCGATGTATATATGATTTTAGTAGGTAAACATTTTCCCCTCGGAGTTCATAATTTTTTGTTTGTAAAAATTGTGAGCTTCGAAGTAAACGTTTTGATCACACTTTGTTTTGTCACACATTGATGGATTGTTTATATTACACTATTATTATTTACTTGTACGGATCGAGACATACATCTCATCATGGACCAGTCATCAATTAATTTACATGGACTGGGTACAACACATGTTAGGGATCGGCGTTTGTTCTACTTCATGGATCGGGTGTAACAAGGCCTCATGGATCAGACATATTTGGGTTTCATGGGTCGGTCGGCCCATTTGAACACTGCCTTATAATATCTATTTGACCCTTGCTCTTCTTCACTCTTATATCCTTTGGCTGAAAGCTACGTTAATGGCAGTCTTGTTTCTTTAAATAAAATTCTCCGACTTCATTCAGTTGTTCTCTCGTCACCGTCTTCGACTCCAATTGAATTTGCGTCGCCGATTGCTCAAAGCCTCCAATGTTAAATCTTACTTTCAACACAATCCCCATCAATTCTGAATCAATCGGAGCATTCTCCCAAAATTTTAAGCGTTACACCCATTGCGGTTGAATTTATCTTTAATTCTCTATAGAGTGGTTTTGGAAATGTTTAGAGCTTTATATTGATGGTTTAAATTTGGTACTAGTGTGTAACTGAGGATCGTCTTTGACCGAGTTTGATTTTGAACTATGTGTGAACGAGATAAGGCTTCGAATGATTGCTTATCTATTTAGATTCAACTTGATTTGTAGTTGAACCAGAAAAATGTACTTTTAATTAAACTTGGTAGTGTTGAGTCCTTTGAATTTTGATCTCTTGTTGTATGCCCATGAGTTGTTTGTTCAATTTCTTTAGTGATGACACGAATCCATGTACGAACTTCTTATGAACAACCTTTGAGCTTGATTTTTCCATTGCAACAATGCTTGCTATTGGTTGTGATTTTTTGTCATTGAGTTGAGTTTTGCATAACTCTTGTTATTAGATGCAATTTGGTCATGTCGTGCTTTGTGTTGTCTACACCGTGCTGAGGTTACCATAATTTTTTTCACTCGCACTTTGAAATTTTGGTTACGATATTGAGAAGATGAATAATTTACAAATACCGATGGACTAGTTGTAGCCGACCCGTCATGGATTGGTCAGTGCTGATCCACCATGGATCGTTGGTCAGTGTCGATCCATCATGGATCGGTCTGCACCAATCCATTATGGATCGGTCAGCGCGGTTCAATCATGGATCGGTCAGCACCGATCCATAATGGGCCAGTCATTGCTAGTCCATTGCATTTTGTATTATCCTGTCTGCTTTTCCGATTATTAACCTTTCCTGTATTGTGTTAAATGTAGACGCTTTGATCAACTGAATGTGTTCTTTTTTTTATCACCTATTATGTAAAAAAAACACTTGCATGTTTTGGGCCGATATACTTCGTTGTCGACTTCCTATGTTGACAACAAGTTAGATAAATGTTTGTAGAACTTCTATTGTGAACTTTACGACTTGCTTTTGAATGATATATTTGTGCTGGAGTATTTTATTGACCATTTACAATCTAGTTGAACATCTCTTGTACAAACACATCAATACAAGTTCGCAGTGATGTTTGGAATCTATTAATCAACTCATGACGATTATAGATTCCAAAGCTTGCACATATATTTATATACAACATAATACTACTTATCTTAGGAAACGCGCACCTATAGTTTGTTTTCAAGAATGATTATTTGTGTAGAAATGGAAACTCGACAACGTTCATGCCAACAACCTGAGGAAGCATCTGGGTCAACAAGAGTTGCGACTTCTGCCCAAACTTCAGAAATTGTGGTGTCTGATGCTCCTGGGCCAAATGCTAATTTGGATTTTCCTCTTCCTCGACCTCTTACCAAAGTACCTCTCGAGAGAAAATCAACGAAGCTTTCTGAGCGTTCATTTAATCATTCGTGTGCTCGGTTTAACATTCCAAAAACTGATGTGAAATTACAGGAAAAGAACGAATTTATTGACATACCACCTCCGGTTATGTTACAGTGAATCATCACATCTTAGTAGACGGGTCCGTTGCTCACTTTAATCCATTTTTGGAAATGATTCTACGACACTTTGCTATTGCCCCTTTTAGCTACACCTGAATGGCTACGCCATTCTAAATGGTCTCTATGTTCTTTTTACGAGTACAAAGCAATGCGCACCCGCGTTCAATGATATATGTTCTCTATATGTTTTCAAAAGAAGGAAAGAACGACCGTTGTTTACCTTTGTTGAAGGAATGCAGAATTCCAAGATTATAACCGATTATTAGAAAGTGCCAAGGGATTCATAGATCAATACTGCTATCTCCGTTTTCTTGAGAGTTTTTATGGCAGGTGGATAAAAGGAGGTGAATATTCACTTTGAGTTTTGTCATTCCATTTTCCATATAAATTGTGATTCTTAAATCCTTCCCTTATTTTACAGAACTTCCTTCTTCTGATCAAGATGCTGCCGTTGATCAAGCACTATTTGATTCTTTGAAAGTTGTTGTCGAGGGAGAGAAAAGTAGAAAAAATTTAATTACTGAGGAATTCCTTCGCCAATACCACTTGCTCGATCCTTCACGTACTCTTGTGCTAGTCCCAACTACTAAGGAAGGTAATGTTGGTAAATCCCTTACAAAGAAAGTCTCTCTAAAGAAATGCTTAGATCCCACAGGTAGTAGTAAGACACCTCCTAAGTCTAAACTGATTAATATTGAAGAAGAGGAGTTTGAACAACACGAGGGTAAAAGTCTTATGATTTCTACCGAACAGGTTGAGAAGGAAGATACTTACCTGGATCCTACAAAGGAAATTGAATGGAGCAGAGAGGTTGAGACATCTCCTCGGGACAATTTAGGTGTTAAGAATGTAGGTGAGAACCCCATCATTCTAGACACTCATGAGGAGAGTTCCACTTATATTTTTAGGACCTTAAGTGATCTCAGCTCCGCGAAGGACCTCTCATGTGAGATTGTTACTAAATAGCTTAATCCCCATGTCACAATAACAGGAACTAATATAGTTGTAGCTTCAACTTCTTCATCAAGAAAAATGCTTGCAGATATAGGGATTGATTTAGATTCGCCTCTTAAGATCGGTTCGTTATTAAATGCGCATTAGCAAATATTTTTCATGCGCTATAAGCTTCTTAATGCATTGCATAAGCTTTATAATTTGCTCATGCACTTTCCATTCTAAGTATTGAAATCGTGCTTTGCCTTTTTTCTACGTCTAGATATGAGTTATTCAGTTATGAAGACCTTTAAACAACACATCGACTATACCAGTCCAAAGCATCTTGTACAGCACTATCCTTCGCAAAACTCACAACATGGCTACTTACTGACTGATGAGCAAAAGTGGTAGGCACGATTCTCCAAGACATGTTGGATGCAAAGAGAGGGAGAGTCTGGGGAGAGAGAGAGAGGGCACGAGGTTCTCATGGTAATGGAGACAAACACGATGACCGTCATGATGATCGTTACGATGACCTGGAAGATGAGGAAAACTGCCGAAGGAAGAGACGTAAGGATGATCGAGGTAGGGATGGTTCTCAAAAGCGCCTTAAATCAGACAAACTTCCTACTGCCACCCAAACTTCTTCATTCGGTGTTCCTCCTACTGATATTTAAGCGATTATACAATAGCCTCGTTATGATACTTCCCTACCAACCACTGTGCTTGCCGAACGATTCAAGGGTTGGTTTTTGAAAGGCATGTACTTCGACTTAGACATATATCCATCTGATAAACGGGATATACTCAAAGAATTAGACACTTTGAAAGGCCAAATTTTTACATAGTTGGATACTGCCAAAAGTCAGCTTGAGACGCGGTTAGAAACAATAAGAAGTCAAGTTGAGAAACGGCCAGGTTTATGGTACAAGTTCACTGAGGATCTACAAAGACTTAACAAAGTTAATCTTGATAAATTTCTACTTTAGAGGATGACAACGCCGAGTGGGCCAAAGTTCTTGAATCCCGGGATAATACCATTGCCTCTCTCACACAAAGAAACACAGAGTTAGAAGGGCTAGACGTTGAAAACAGGAGGATAAAGGAAGAGCTCACTACTACTAAGCTAAGAGAAAATATGCTAATAGCGCAAGTCAAAGATGCTCAGTCTACCTAACAACTTGCCGAATCTCAATTATCCATGGAAAAACAAGCTTCCGCCACCTATCAGCGAGAGAATGCTAACCTATAAGAGAAGATTACTTCTCAGAGTATGGCTCTTAATGGTGGTTAATACCAGGAATGAACTTCTTGAGGAGGGTAGAGTTAAAGTTGTGACCGCTCTCAAAAAATATAAGGCGGATGTCGATGCCATCTTGTTTAAATTTTACGTTTACAACGTTATGTGTCGGTGAAGCTTACGCTACTTGGGATTGAATTTGCGGTGACACTGGCCTTGGTTTGGAAAGCTGTACTTAATTACTCTGAAGATACTCATGATGAAGATTACCTCTTGTACAATCTATTGGGTATCGAATCCCATGAACTTTGGCCGAGGGGAAGATACAACTGATGAAAAAGCACGGATTGTTAAGTGACGAGGCCAGACCTTCTGGGGGCAAGCTCAGGATATGGCCAATATTGATGCTTCTACTGATCATATTGATGTCGAGGTCTCTAGTTCTGAAACTACGACTGCACCTCTTTCTAATCCTTTCATTGCTCACAGAGAAGAAGATACACTTGCTAAGGAGCATTGCGCCATGAAGGATATTGTTAGGAGCACAATGGAGATGGTGAAGGGGATGATGATGATAATGCAGACAAATACCAAGTTGAGTATTGAAATCCTCAAGGTCTAGGTAAAACCAAGATTGACCAAGTTGTGTCATACTTGGAATCTCTTTTTAGTTCACGGATCTCTTGCATTCCATGCTCATTGTTCCTTTGCATTAGACTTAATCTCTTCACAACTTTCTTCCGTTGTTGGCAATACTACAACGACTGAAGCTATCATCATTGACTCAACCTTGATGTTGACTTCTTCTGCCCCAGTTTTTACTCCTCCTCTGGGTGAAGCATCCTTAATTGCTGCTACAACTCCAGGATCACAAGGCACACAGATTGGTGCACTTATTAACTTGGATGATGATGCCGGTTATATCCCTAGTGATGAAGTAAAAGATTCTGACAATGAGGATGAAAGCCCAGAAACAGATGTTGAAGACCAAGGAAAGAAGAAAACTAAGCCTTTGTCATCTTCGAAGCGCAAAGGAGGAATGAACACTATTAAGAAGAAAGGAGTTATTGATCTATCTTCTCCCGAGAGTCCTAGTGGTGTAGGTGTTAAAGACGAGAACCGGTCAGCTGATGCACCTCCTCCTTCTTCTACCAAACTATTCCTAAGGTCCAGTGGTTCGAAGAATGGAAAGAAGAAGAATTAGTGCATATGAATAGCTTTCTTTTCTATTTTTGTTTCCTTTATGTACTGCATCGATTGTATATGCCAGTGCCGGTCCTCGCTTATCACTTTATGCATGTTCTTATTTGAAACTCTTGTATCAGTGACTTGTGTCGTTGATGTGATGAAACTATGCTTTGCTCACCATACTTAAGCCTTTTGTTTTATATCTTTATCGTACTTTTATGCTTGCATTCCGCACTTTTTTCTTTTCACACCTACAGCACAAGTTTCTTGTCGGATGTGAAGTTGTGACGAGTTTGTGGTATGTATTGTGAGCATTATTACTCCGTCTTAATGCGGTAGTTGATGCCCCCATAAAAAAGGTCTTCCTAACTTCTTAGGTCAGATGCGATCAATTTTCCTAGGATTTTATTGGCTTATAGCCAAAACACTGAAAGCTCTTGCTCAATTCACTAAGTCTTTTTGCTTTTTGTCATTGTACTTAATGCTCCTCAGCTTGCCTATTAACCATTAAATCCAGTTTAATTGGTCGAATTCATGCCTTAGTTTTTGTTCCCCTACTTGAGAGGTCTTATATTTATAGCCCAATGTTTATCTATTTTTCGACTAGTGAATTCGGATATAGGAGACTCTCGTCTGCACTAGGCTGGTGTATTCTAGCATCGGTGAGTTCATTGGGTGCCTCCGTAAAGGTCCTTTTTAGGTCCACAAATCGTCGCAACCCACGGTATCTGAGTGCTAACCGAGTTAATGGATGCCTCCAAAGAAGACTTATAAAGCCCGTCGATTGCTGAGTCTGTGGTTAGCAGACACTAACAATATAATCAGGTGCCCTCGCAAAGGTCGTTTGCCTTTGAAGAGGTCTTTGAAGCCCAATGTTTGTCGTAATCAGGTCAGTTACTTCCTGAAACTGATGATTAACTAGGTGCCCCCGGAGAGTTCTTTGGTTTCACCCCACTTTTTTTCATAATCGAGCCAGGTAGTTCCTGACACAGACGATCTTATTGGGTGCCTCCGAAGAGGTCTTTCGCCCCCGAAGGGGTATTTTGAAGCCTGTCAATCGTCGAGTCTGTGATCAGTAGACGCTAACGAACTAATCAGGTGCCTCCAAAGAAGTCTTGAAAATCTGTCGATTGTCGGGTCTGTGATCAACAGACACTAACAATTTAATCGGAAGCCCCTGAAGAGGTCTTTATTCCCAATGCTTGTCGTAATCAGTTCATATATCTTCTGACACTCACGATCTCATGGAGTACCTCCTTTTGGCTGGGAATTCTAGTTATCCTCACTATGAGAGATTTTATCATTGCGTAGTTTTCAAGGGGCGGACGTCAGTTCCATTACCGAACGCTCGTCGTAACAAGCTATCCTAACAACAGGACTAGGGTGTTGGGTCTCTCTTTTCAGGAGATGACCCTTTGGTGAAACTTGCAAAGTTTTTTATTTTTTAACTTGATGTTGCACCTTTTAACCGTCAGAGTATTGGTGGCCTTGATTTTTTGCAAGGCAGTGCTTTACACCTTCATATTTTTTGAGAATGGTGTTTATGGCACTTGTTACTTGAGTTGTCCCCACCGGGATTTGCTGTAAAGGTCACCAGGTCTTACCGGGTTGTTGGTGGGCAATCGTTCGATGGCCTGCAATCAAAAATCGGTTTTAGCAACTTTGGATAATTAAACAAGAGTTTGCAAACATATAATTTAGGCAAGAAAGTCTACTTATTTCATTCATATGTGCACAGTTTGATTGCAATGCTTGCAAATTACTTACAACCATTTTGCAGAAAAAAGAATGAAAAATTAGGTAAAATAACGATGGAGATAGTTATTGTTCCGAGCTCTAGGAATTTGAACTCCATCCGTCTTCTTCAATTTGAGGGTGCAATCTAGGAGCTTTTGGCTTATAATGAAGGGTCCTTCCTAATTGGGTCCAAAAACTCCGGTTCCAGTCATTTTTTTTTTCAGTACGACGTCCACAATCTCAAAGGTCCTTTGTTTGACTCTGGAATTGAAATGTTCGGCAATCCTTCTTTTGTGAGCAGCAACTCTGAGCTCTACTTCATTTCTCCTTTCCTCGAGCTGATCGAGCGCTTCAAGTTGCAGCTTCTCATTTTCTTCTTGGTTGAAATGAACCCTACAGTTAGTGAAAACTTCAAGCTCCACCGGGATCATGGCCAAATACTAGAGAAAACTGAGTGTGCCTAGTCGCAGTTTTATGAGTGGTGCGGTAAGCCCATAGTGCAAGTACGAGCTCGTCAACCTAACCACTTTTAGCTTTCTCAAGACACTTTTTAATGGTTGACTTTATGATTTTGTTTACGTCTTTGACCTGCCCATTGGCCTGCAAAACTCTTTTGAATCTTATACTTGGTGCAGAATTCTTTAAACTCTTCGCTTTCAAATTGTGTCCCATTGTCGGTGATTATCTTCTATGGCCTATCAAACATACAAATAACACTTTTCAAGACGAAGTTCATAACGTTCTTTGAGGTGATTGGGGCCAGTGGCTCTGCTTCGGCCCATTTGGTGAAGTAATCGACAGCTACAATGGCATATTTGAAACTAGATTTTGCAGTAGGTATTACCCCGATTAAATCGATGCTCCAGATGGCAATTGGCCATGGGCTGACCATTTGAGTCAATTCAGTTGATGGTGCTCTGAGAATTTTTGTGAATCCCTGGCATTTGTCACATTTCTTAGTATAGGTCATGGAATCTTAGTTCACATCCGGCCATAAGTAAGCATATCACGGAATTTTCTTGGCTAGAGTCTGTCCTCCAGTGTGTCCTCCACACTCCCCCTCATGCAGTTCTGTCAGGATTTCCATTGACTCCTCTTTTGTAAAAGCCCACATTTTATGTATCGAAGGATCATAAAATATTTTTATTTTATTCCCTGAGGGTTAGATCATTCTCATCTTTTGGTATGCTGCTTATGGGGACGCGAGACATGTCCACAATTTTTACCTATTTTGTTTATGACCATTTTACCCCTATCAGTCTTGTACAGGGTATAACTTTTGACTCAGGTCTAATTGGAGGGTGATACCTGCGCCATTGGAAAAGAATTGATGATTACCTTTTTGTAGAATGGTTACATTAAAGATTTGGCTTTGTGGTTTGGGAGAAATAGCTTTTTAAGTTTTTTTAGTTGGCTGTCCAGATTTGGTAAGCCATAATGGGCTGAATTGAAGAGGCCCATTAGTGGGCAAATGGGAGGGTATAAATAGGTGGTGAGTGATATGGGAAATGGTTTACTTTTTCACTTCCTCATTGGGTGGCCTTTTGCTCCTCCTTCCTCTAACAACTTTCCACCATTAAAAATCCAAATCCAAGGAAGGAAATCATAGATCTACACCATTGGAGGCTAGATCTACATCAATTAAAGCAAGAGTTCATTGGATCAAAGTAATTGGTGCGAGGTGCTTGCTTTTCGGATTCCTATTTCATTGATTTTAGCTTTTCGGCAAATCGGTGAGTGATTTACATCTCTCACATGAATGCAATGAAGTATATGAGTGTTTGTGCATGTTTCTCATCAAATTCAAGTGTTTTACCATAGGTTTACACCATTATATGCACATTTTCATATGAATCACTCTATGATCTAGTTTAGAAAGTTTTGCCCATTAATTACATGCCATTTCACATGTTTATATTAGTTAGATCTCTCATTTTGATCATATGTTCAATTTAATGGTTTTAGGTGATATTTACATCATTTTTGTGGTAACCGTCATATTCATGTTGTTAGCAGTGTTATGGCATGTTTATGATTGTGTTCGATGATTTTGGTTGAGTCGGTTTCGTCGGATTCATCATTTGGCGAAGTTTTGGCCGAAATCGGAGTAGAATTGGAGATGTGCAGGAAGTGGATCGGGTCGGCCAAAAGTGGGTCGGGTCGGTCATAAATCTTGTCTTGGAGAATAAGTCAGAACGGGTCGGTCGGAATGAAGGACTGGTTGGGTCGGGCTATATCTAGTCGGGTCGGTCCAGAAGTTGTGATGATGAGATGCCGGGTCGGGTCGGTTATGTTGAGCAACTGGATCGGGTCGGTCGTGTTGGTGATCAGATCGGGTTAGTCGTATTGGTGATCGTATCGGGTTGGTCATGTTGGTGTGTTGGATCGGGTCGGTCGTGGGGTGCAATTAGGTCGGGTCGAGCTGAACTGATCAGGTCGACCTATATCCTGATTGGTTATGTTTTCAACAATGCTTCTAAACGTTGTGATTAATGGTGATGATGCTACAGTTTGTTTCCAATAGGGTCATTTTCTAAAAAGTATATTTTTCGGGTACGACTTGGATTTGAAGAAAAGAGCTTGAGAAAATATTTTTTGGGGTAACCCCGCGAACCCTAGCCTCATTGCAGTGATGTAATTGGCTCGGTGATGGTGTAACTTCGAGAAGAATTCTAGTAGGAATATTCGAAATGTTGGAAGTTGTTCGTTGATCGGTGTAGAACAGCGAAAGAGGTGACAACTCAAAGGTCGTGAGTTGGTAGATAATGGTTGCTTGAGAAGGTTGCTTGAGCTATGAAAAGTCATCGGGTTGGATGACTAGAGATGCGAAGGCCGAGAGATTATCGTAGACGTAAGTTCTAGCATGCTCGAAGCAAGGGTACACTAGAGACGTCTAAAAGACCGGTTGTAGGTTGAGTACCTTGGGTCTTGTAGAAAGGCCTAATTGTCAAGGTTGGACATATGGAGTTTATGCAAGAGCCGTGGTCACCATTAGCCCTTGACATATAGCAAGGTTGGCCATCATGTGATTAACGATTGTTTCAAAGCAGGATTGGCGGTGATAGCCAGATTCAGTCATGGATGATTGGTTGTTCTGCTTGTACCATCTCACGTAGGTTGTCCAACGTCGAAGGAGATGTTCCTTGGGCGCTTGTCTGATATTGGTTTAGGCCTTTGGGGCTTGTGCTTGAGGGGTGTTAATTTCGATTAGGATGGTTTACATGAGATACATATAACTTCGATGTCTTGAGTGTTTTACGATAATTGAATGGTTGATCTGGCTTCCATGGATGAATGGTTGAATTGTTTAAAGTAATGGCTATCACTGTTCGATGTGGGGAAGATAAGGTTGAGTTCTTCTCTAGTGTTGTGGGTAGATTAGTATGTTTATCTATCCCTTCTCATATACCTTACTGTTGAAGTTTGTTAACTGTTTTATCGCTCACTAAGACTGTTGTCTGACTCAAGGTTTTATGTATCCTCTTATTACCTTGGGTTGTTCATCCTGTTGTGAATGGGCAGACTAAGTAGCAGGTTACAGAAGATTAGTGAGGATGATGCTACTGTGCGGAGGCGAGCAGGAGGCTGGCGTACCAGTTTTATTACTATCTAGTATTTTTGTTTCCGCTGTTTGAGTGCTTTATGAGTGTTGTAGTGAGGACTTATGTACAAACTTTGGTATCAGTTGGATAACCTTTCATGATGTTGAGAAAGTTATCTAAAGTTTCTATATGATGCCTTATTACTATTACCTGTTATTTATGTTCTATTATATTTTATCCTTGAGCTGTGAGAGTTCTACGACAGGTTTCGATGTTGTTTACCTACTTTGATGATCGTCCATAGCTGCCCGGCACACCCTTCAACACATTATTGCTCTTGTTTAGTGCGGGGGTTATGGGCGGTCGTCACATTTGGTTCAGAGCGAGGTCAACGATTTTGGCCAAAGTTCAAAGACATAATCACGTATGTGAGACATAGTTGTAGATTTTAGTTAGATGCTTACTATATATATTAGCATATATAGTAGTAGCGGTTGTATCTCTTTAGCGGTTTTTCTTGGAAGTGGCTAATTATTCTAAATTGCAGATTTAGAATGAATAGATGACCATCAAGACATGCTGCTAGCACTACACCAAAATAGCAAAATTGGCACAACAAGATGTAGAGATCTGATACAGTTTAAATCCGTATCAAATTTGATGGTGCTCATAACCGTACCAGATTCGTTTGGCACACCGGTTACAATCCGCGTCACCCCCAACAAGTAAAATATGACCCAACATCTTAAATGTTCCAGATTAGTACCTTTGACATGGCTTTGGCCCGTGTCATATTCACATAATATTTTCGTTCCCCTGCTGTATTTCATTTCCCCCCGTATTTCATTTCCCTCCCGTATTTCATTCTCGGCAATTCCTTCTACTCACTTCCCCTATCATGGTCAATATACTACTTTGGTGGATTTTGATTGCCTCGCTCGCTTCCCTTACTTCCCTCAGGTAACAAATCTCCCTTTTCAGCCATTATCCGTTTTAAATATGATTTTTGGGATCGTTTTTCACTCTGCCAAATTTGGATGTCTAAATTGAAATCGATTTCGATTTCGAAATTGAATTGGGTCTTTATTTCGAATTCGATTTCCTTTTGGAAATTTATTTCGATTTAAATTTTAGAGTTGATTTCGAAATTGACTTGGTTGCTTATATTTAATAACCTTTTGTAGGATGAATGTGAATTCTGCTAAAGGGGTCATTCCTTCGTTAGAGTTGGGACTCATTCCAGAATCCTGATTAAAGTTATGGGGTTAGGCTGCTTATTTGCCATAGCTAAGATTATTTCTTGGATCCTAATTTATGTTCTAAAGTTGGGATTTTATCTTCTCATCACTAATAAGATTTTGATTGTATTAGTAAGTATTTACCTTTTGTAGCAATCTTAGTAGTCTTTCAAATATTTTGAATCAAAATTGTGTACATTAGTTACAAATCTTTTATTTACATCATATTGAAAGACACGTATCAAATCTTGAATACATGGTCTATTGATGCTCAAATATATACAAGTTTTGATTGTAATCTATTGGCTGATTATCCATTGTTATTACCTTTTTAACCATTATGCACTTAGGCTATGTTTTGCATTTTATTTATGCCTATAGTTAGTTTTGCACGTCTCACTAATCCACAAATAAGCTTAAACATTTTACTGTCTATCATATGTTAAGTACTTTCAGGATACTCACTTATTCAATAGAAAGAGCATTTATAATGACTACACGATTATTTAATAATATGAACAAATGTATGTCTCATGTAATACCCAATCTAGTTGTTGATTGTTTACTTTCTGTTTTTCCTTCGATTAGGGAATAAATAGGCTTAGAGTTTGGCAGATGGAATCCAGTCTGAAAAATGACATTCTTGTAGAAGCTGCAAGGTAATTTAAACTTAGTATATGATCAATATACCAAAGCATATTTGTTTTGTGAGTTTTTTTTACCATGTATAGAACATTTCATATTTGTTTTGTGAGTTTTTCACCTCTTTAAAAGCTTTGCAATAACATATAAAATTTCCTTATCGTTAGCTATTTTGAGAAACGAACTAGTTTTGTGGATATTTTTTAATCCCAAACTATTTTTAATACAATATTCTGGAATTTATAAACTAGGAGTAAATGTAATCATGAAGTATAAATGATCCTTTGTTTTTGCAATTTGTTTATGGGCATAACTGGTTTCCCTATCAAATAAAATATGGTTGATATCTAAGTAGGAAGTCTTCTATATTTTTATTTTTATTTTTATACGTAATCATATATTTTCGTCATCTTATTTTTTTAAATCTTGCCATCTGCCTATCAATGGTTATGCTTAGATTTTGCTTGATGCCCCAATGTCTATTGCTGGTTCAGAGAGGCGAGGACATGTTATATTAACACATCACTTATTTTTCCTTTTCTAGAAATTAATGGACCAATCTGAATTAGGCAAAAGAGTTATGGAGTAGAAGGAGAGAGTTTGAAGGAAGCAGCAAATATTAACTTATCCAATTTCAACTCCTGGGTAAGTTTTCGCTTGCTGTAACTTTGACCCTAGCTTATTCCATGCAAAAAATGACGAGGGACAAAGCTTTGGTTCGGAGGCTTTCAACTTATGAAACTATGGGTTCAGCTACCACAATTTGTAGTGATAAAACTGGAACTCTCGCCTTGAATCAAATAACTGTTGTGGATGCTTATGCTGGTGGAAGGAAATTTGTGCCTGCAGATAATGTTGATATGGTGTCTTCTCTCACAATCTCGCTATTAATTGAAGGCATTGTAGAAAATACAACTGCCAGCATCTTTGAGCTTGCGGATGGTGGAGCTATATAAGTCACTGGCTCACCAACTAAAAAGGAAATTCTCACCTAGGGTGTCAAGGTGTAAATGTCTTCATTTGATGTTCTCGTCCTTAACCCATTTTCCATTATATGATTATCTATGCTTTCTGTGTTTCACAGGAGGGTTTGCGATTTGATGAAGCCAGACATAAAACTTCTATTCTTCATGTTTTCCCTTTCAATTCAGAAAATAAAAGAGGTGGCATTGCAGTAGGTACGGTAGTCACCTCCCATTTATTATAAAAAAAATTAAAACCATTTTCATAATGTAGGGCAGTCATGTGATTTTCAATTTCTTTCCTAAAAGACAAGTATCGTTCCCGTATGCGTCTAGTTACAGTTTTATGTTCATATTATTGGTTGATAAATTTTTGCTTGTTATATGGAAAAGTAACATCATTAAAGTCATCAAAATTGGGTATATCATTGAATAGTAGTTTCCAAATATTTTTTCCAATGAATGACCTTCAAAATTTTCATATATCAGTTGCTTTATCTATATCATTTCTTTGATAATGCCTATAAAATAAATATAAATTACAGTATTATTCTTTTTACAAGAAACTAGATACCAAGATAACTAACACATACTTTTCTCGGCAACTCTGTTACTATTGTTCAGGTATGATGCCATCCATCATTTTGCATTGTTAAGGTCATTATAAATGTTTGGTATTTCTTCCCATTGAAATGATATATGTACACATCATTGAGTTTAATGCAGGGTTGAACATGTCAGTAAGTGGGTATGAAGTGATAGAAAAAGCAAAGGGGAAGGAGTGGAGGCAGTGTTTCCGAACACAGTATCGTGCGTGTATATCATAGCACTTGCAATTGGGAATGTGGTCCTGCTGTCTAGATGCTTGCATTACCCAGGTCCTACAGGCTAAAGGGATGGCCATGTGTCAAACCCTAAGGATGTTGTGCTTCTTGGGCCTGATATGCTTATGAAACAAGCATTTTAGTCGTTTGCTACTACTTACTCTACATTACATGGTACTTGATTCTCATCCTAATTAATTGTACATTCTTCTTCTTCCTCGTGTTTATGTTATATAGTTTGTTGTAGTCAAATAAAAAATCTCATACTTGGATATGTTTCTTGTGTAATTTGTTAACTTCGCATTCTAAAGGTTTTTTTTCCTTTGGTCGACGAATAGTAGCATTTTGATTTCATGCAGCTCGTCTAGTCTTCCTCCTCTTTATTTTTTTTTTAATTACTACATATTAACATAGTTAAGACTGTTTGATCTTTTTGTGTACTGTGTGCACATAATGGTATTAATTTTGTTGTTTGATGTGTAATACTTGCCAATGTACATGTACACAGGGTGAATCCGATGTTCATATCTTGGCTTCTGCATCATCTGATGGTGTCATAAGGACTTGGGATCTGAGAATGATCACCAAAGAAAATCCTACTCCACTTGTAGAGGCTAATACAAATTTTTGCCTTACATGTCTAGCTGGTTCTTCAGTAAGATGTGAGTTCTGGTCTCTTTTTTGTTTCTTTCTTTGCATATGATGTTTTAGCATAATCCAAGAATTTAAATTGAAGTGCATGAAGAAATCAGAAGAAATGGAAGGAATTTGCTTCTTTGTTTGTTTGTTTTTTTCCTGAATTTTTTTTTGGTTTGCTAGAATGCATACAGTAAACAGTAATGCCTTTCTGGGTGTTTATACCAACACTTTGCTAGAATGCATACAGTAAACAGTAATGCCTTTCTGGGTGTTTATACCAACACCCTTTTTTCCTTACTCATGTCAACTTATTGACATGAATGTAGAGAGGGACTAACTATGGTTTTAGTATGCCCATTTCCATCTTGTTGACATGAATGTAGAAACCAGTACTTCTAAATGTACACATATTTTCTGTTTATGCATCATACTAATCTCGGAATTTGTATAAACTTTCCTACCCTTCTAGAACATGTCACATTCATACTTCTGTTGCCTCCCCCTTATTCGCGTAACCACTGCCTGTCACATGATCTTCAAACTGTTTACCTCCTTCGTCTTCTACAAACTCGATCAAGCTTTGCTCTCTCAAACTTGACTGTGCACAATCCAGTCGGAACCTTGCTACCACCTTGTGAACGGCCTAATCGCTTAGCCCCATCTAATCACTTTTCAACGTGACTGGTCATACCACCCTGTAAAAAACCGACTCCACTCAGGACTTCATTTTATACTGCATATTAGTCGAAATGAGGTAATTTGTCTGTAATTTTTTAATCCACTTTACCACATGATTTTATCCCAAATCCGTTTACGTGCTTTACGTTGTTGAAGTATTAGACGTTCCCTGTTTCTTATTTGTAAGTTAGATTTATGTTTGTCGTAACAAGTTTCTACTATTTGCTATCATTTTTCTCATGTTTGATTTCTCTTTTATTGTATTGAACATGGTTTTACCTTTATTTATATATGGTGGATGAATGAAGAATTCTGCAAAGTACAATTCAACTAAACATACACGTTCAAATATGCATGTACACATAAGATCCATTATTGAGCAGTTGTCTTACTATATTAGGCATGGTCCATTCTTCAGCATGCAACAATGCTGCATAATGATCAAAGTAGGCATGTAGGTTTTGTATGTTGGGCTATACTTTCTTTCTAAAGCTATCTATAATATTTATATGATGTTTGAATTCTTTGATATGCTTGGTACTGAGCCGCAAGGCTCAGCGAAACTGATCCTTTCGGCTCAGCGAAACTAAGCTGTAAGGCTCAGGAAAAAATGAGCCTTACGCTCAGCTTCACTGACCCTTATGGCGTAGCTTCACTGAGCGAAAGGCTCAGTTGAAACTGAGCGTAAGGCCCAGCGAAACTGAGCCTTTCGGCTCAGCGAAACTGAGTCGTAAGGTTCAGGTGAAACTGAGCTTTACGGCTCAGTTGAAACTGAGTGCAAGGCTCAGTTCGCTAGGCCTTAAGGCTCAGCTGAAACTGAGCCTTACGCTCAGTTTCATTGAGCTGTAATGCTCAGTTGAAACTGAGCTTTATAGCTCAGTTGAAACTGATCTTTACGACTTAGTCCACTAGCGTAAGGCTCGGTTGTTGCTGAGCCTCTTGGCTCAATGAAACTGAGCCGTAAGGCTTAGGTGAACATTCTGTTTATTGAATGTAACTTTAGCTGTAATGATATTATATTTTTCTTTGCATATTTAGTGGTAGTTTTGAAATTAGGACTTGTCGTGGAGACGAAACTAAAATGATGCTTGTTATTTTAATTTCTTTTCAGGCTTTGGAACAAGCATGAGTGGTATGGGCTCGACAACTGCAGTTTTGTTGTCTTTTTTAGAGAAAGAACTTTGAACATTATAGTTTGTATATGTTGTGTTATGTGGCTTGTATTAACTGAAGTTATGGTTTATGTATTATTCGAATTATGCTTAGCATATCTTCTTTATATACTGTTATATGGGTGTAGCGTGTCTTCTTTATTTTGCATATATATCAATAGGTGCAATATTTCTGTATATTGCATATATGATATACCGATTTTGATACGTTTTTAAAAGCCGTATCTAATTCATTGATATCATTGTAGGAATGAGGCATTAAACATGGTTTTAAGCCATATCAGTATAGTAGTTTAATACGGTTTTAAGCCGTATCAATCTACGAATTTGATACGGTTTAAAACCGTATCGATCTATAAAGTTGACAGTGCCAGCATCCTAATTTGATACGGTTTTAAGCCATATCAATTTAGATATTTAATACGGCTTAAAACCGTATCAAATATCCTATTGATACGGTTTTGAGCTGTATGAAATTTCTAAATTGACATGGCTTAAAACCGTATCAAATAAGATATTTGATACGGTTTTAAGTCATATCAAATTTTTAAATTGATACCGCTTAAAACCGTATCAAAGCAACAGAGACGCCATTTTTTGATACGGTTGAGAGCATTGCCAAATCGATTTTGATATGGTCATGAGCACTGCCAAATTGGCATTTCTGCTGTAGTGTACGGGAGATAATACTGGAAGGGGAAATGGTGGCGAACCAAGCTACCCAACCATTTTCGAGGCCATTGCGGCAGTGATCATGAATAGGGTTCCCGCTCCAGTGGCGGCTACGGTTGATGTCGGAGTTCCAGTGCCTAGAGCTGTAGAATTTGCAAAGCTATGCAAAGAATTTTCTTCATTGGGAGAAAAACAATTCAAAGGCACAGAACTAGTTGAAGAGGTTCAAAGTTGGTTGGATACTTTTGTTAAGATCTTCATGGACTTGGGCATTGATGATGCAACCAATAGGAAACTTGCATCAAGGCAGTTAGTGGGCAGAGCAATGGACTAGTGGAACTCTGTCACACTTGAGAATCCTGAAGAGGATATTTCATGGGAGCTATTCCAAGCTAAGTTTAAAGCGAAGTTTTTCTCCACGGTGCAAAAGTCTATTCAGTTTAAGAGATTCGTGGAGCTTAAGCAGAATGGTCGGCCAGTTCTTTACTATATTTCTGACTTCGAGGCTTTTTCGAAGTATGCTCGTTCGTACGTGGATACTCTTTTCAAAAGAACGAGAAGTTTGTCTTGGGGTTGGATGAATATCTTGGGGACCAGCTTGTGGATCACCTCGACAATAGCTTTGAGAGGATCGTCGAGAAAGCTTTGAGGCATAAAACTCTGTTTCCTAAGAAAATGTCTGTTGTTGCACCTAAGGAAGAACAGAAGCCACAACAGGGTGGTAATAATAAGAAGAAGAAGCAGTAACAACAGAAAGGGAAGAATGGCCAAAAGAAGCCTAAGAGTGAGGTGGTTTGCTTTAATTGTCAACAGAAAGGCCATTTTGCTAGTGAGTGCAAGAACCCAAAACTAAGAAGAAGTGCTTCAAGAGTGGAAAGCCTGGGCATGAGAAGAAAGACTATCCAGAATCAGCTAAGGGCAAGCAGGTTGTGAAGGCATATGCTTTGGAAGCCGTGCCAACTTATTTAAGACCTCCTACTTTAGAGGAGAAGGGAAAGGATGTTGTGGTGCAAGGTACTCTTTCTGCTAGTGGTGTTTCAATTCGTGTGCTTTTTTATATTGGAGTATCACATTCATTCATTTGCAATAAGCTTGTTTGTCGCTTGGGTTTGAAACCCGAGATTTGTGATAGACCATTAATTGTGACTAATCCAGTCGGGGGTTCGTCCATTTTGTGCATGATTTGTTGTGGTCTGGTGTTGTCAAGACATGGTTGCTCGTTTGTGTGTGATTGCTTTGTTCTTAACTTCGCTGGGTATGTGATCATCTTGGACATGTTTGGCTCAAGAGGTATGCGGCAAGGGTGAATTGCGAGAAGCTAGAGATGAGGGTCGTGGATGTGGAAGGGCGAAAGGTGTTGATTAGATGTAAGCACGAAGACGAGGTCTTCATGAGTTATCTATATTCGCTTGAGATTCCATAAGAAGACCTATCATCAGTGCTAATCGCTAATGAGTATGTAGATGTCTTTGACGAGGTCAAAGGGTTGCCGCCGCATCATGAGATTGGGTTTAGGATCGACTTAGTCGAAGATGCCTGACCAACCGTTATGCCTCTTTGGCGGATGGCGCCTAAGGAATAGTGAGAGTTGGAGGTGCAAGTTAGAGTCCTTTTAGGAAAAGGATTCATTCGCAGGAGTGTATCCGAATGGGGTGCACCAGTCTTATTTGCATCCAAGGCGAATGGCTCGTTAAGATTGTGTGTGGACTATCATGAGTTGAACAAGGTAACAAAGAAGAACAAGTATCCATTGCCAAGGATAGATGACTTGTTCAATCAAATTCTCGAAGGCAAAGTGTTTTCTCAGATGGATTTGGCAACGGGATTTCACCAGTTGAGGGTGGCTAAGGATAGTGTGACAAAGACTACTTTTAGGACACCATCCAATTTCTTTAAATGGTTGGTAATGCCATTCGGTTTGACTAATGCACCAGCGCATTTCGTGGATCTTATGAATAGTGTTCAAAGATCATTTGAACAAGTTCGTGCTTGAGTTCGTGGATGATATTTTGGTTTACTCTCAGAATCAGAAGAACATAAGACGCACTTGAGAGTTGTGTTGGAGATCTTGCGAAAGCATCAGCTGAAGGCTAAGTTTTCCGAGTGTCACTTCTGGAAGAGTGAAATGAGGTTCTTAGGCCATGTTGTTTCTGGAAATGGGATAGCGGTTGACCCTGCTAAAGCAGTAGCCATCCAGGGCTGGGATAGGCCTAAGAGTGCGACGGATGTTCGAAGTTTCCTTGGGTTGGCTGGTTATTACCGACGGTTTATCAAGGATTTCTCCAAGGTAGCTGCACCGTTGACAGGATTGACGAAGAAGAACCAAGTGTTCACATGGGATGCAAAATGTGAACAAGTGTTCGAGATCCTGAAGGAGAGGATAAGGAGTGCTCCTGTATTGACCATTCCAAGTGGAAATGAAGGGATGGTGGTATACACCGATGCATGTGGCACTGGACTTGGAGCAGTGCTAATGCCGAAGGATAAGGTGGTGGCCTACGCGAGTCGACAGCTAAAGCCGCACGAAAAGAATTACCCAACTCATGACTTAGAGTTGGCAGAGATTGTCTTTGCTCTGAATATTTGGAGACATTACCTATTGAGAGTTCGATTCGAGTTGTTTACGGACCATAAGTCATTGAAGTATCTTTTCTCCCAAAAGGATTTGAATCTTCGGCAGCAACGATGGTTAGAGTTTCTGGCATTGTATTATTTTGGCATACCCTATACTCCTGGCAAAGGCAACGCAATTGCTGATGCGTTGGGCCGAAGGCCTGCAAGTTTGGGAGTGATGTTTTCGGAATGCAAGAGGCTTGAGTATTTGGCAAGGTTTGAATTCAGGCAAAGGTGTGAGTTGGACCCTGAAATGTTGGCAAGCTTATCGATAAGACCTACACTTATCGAAAGAATTGGTGAAAGCCAAAAGCGAGATGCAAAGCTTGTTGAGTTTATCCAAAAGCTAGAACCAAAAGATAAAGAGTTTGAAGTCGATCAAGGAGGTTGGCTTCGAAAGCAAGTGATTGACACTAAAAAGTGTTTATTTTATTACTCTTATGCTTTATCTTTTGTAAATAAATAAATGATACTTTGGTTACTTTTGTATGTTTTTACAGGATGTCAAGAAATGCCTCCTTCAATTCAAATCAAAGGCCAACTACAAGAAAGAGCTACTTCCTCACATCAAATTCATTTCAATTGCAAAAGAAGTAGTAGCTCACTGGTAAAGGCGTAGGAATTGGTGCTGAGAGACCTGAGTTCGAACCCCGTCAAGCTCACTTTTTGCCAAAGAAACGGAGCACGTTCACACTGGCCCCTTTGCTTTGAGGAAACTTGGATAGTCTTATGTTGTATATATACACATATTCATGTGTATGTATTTATGATGTGCACCAATTAACATTTCAGCAATAGCCATATTCTTATCATGGAATTAAATTCAAATCATTCAATTTCAATTAGAAGAATCTCTGATTGAATGGCTGCCAAGAAAAGATCCATTGTGAAGATTTTTTCCTCTGTGTCTTGGGATTCTAATAAGCATCCTTGTTTGGAAGAATCAATTCATGCACCAAATCAATTAGCCACATAAGAGAATTGAAAGATATGGAAAATATTTACCATGATATGCCCAGATTTTCTCCAATCAAGTTAGTCAAGGAAGGCAAGAAATATTCATGAATAAGGAGGCCATTTATTTATAGACCTAATTGGGGTTTTGCCATTCTCATCTATAAATATGTGTTGTAACCATTGTAAAAACCATCTCATAATTCTGTACTGCCATTAGTTTAATAAAATTTTCTTGTTCTAGTTATTTACTTTTCTTTTAAAACAATTTGTGTATCTACACGATTAGATTCGGTAGAACACATATTGTTATTGTCTTTGTTACTGCATACTAGTGTTGACTGTTTGATTAGTTTCAACAGCAACTCTATTTTTAATTCTCTGTTATTGTTCCAGTTATTATTTACTTTTGTTGTTTTTGCTAGTACTTGTTATTTTCTTTCCTGTTGTTGAATTTGATATACGTCTGATTAGATTCAGATTTGTAGCAGTTTCAATAACATTATTTCAACAACATTGAAAACAACCCCCAAAGTTCTGTCTAACACGCCCACGAAACATATAAATAATAAAAGTTTAACTTTCCTCCCTGTGTTCGACCTGTATGCTACACACCTGTATGCTTGCAGAATTTATTACAAATGTCGCGCTTTTCTACTTTATAGATTAGCGACGATCAAGTTTTTGGCGCCGTTGCCGGGGAGGTAACGATTGAATTTTATTGTTTATTTAATTTCCGATTCGTGTTAGTTTTTATTTTATTTTGTATATATTTTTGTTTCTTGCACATATAGAAAAAAATCTCAAATAGTGATGTGGCGTATTAATTACATTGATACTGTCATGAACTAAGCAAGAGAAAAAAATAATTTCTTGCCTTTATTTTCTTTAAATTTCTTTTCCTATTTTCAATTATTCCTTTCCATTTTTCAATCCTCCTTCCTACTTTTATATTCATTTCATTTTTCAATCCTCCTTCCTACTTTTATATTCATTTCTTCTTTTACAATCTTTCAAAAAAAAAAAAATCTTGCCTTTTTTCTTTTAATTTTCCTTCTTTTTTTCATTTATTTCTTTCCTTTTTTTTATTTTGCATTTCTTCCAATCTAATTCCTTCAAGAAGAAAAAAATATATACAAAAAAAAAAAAAAGAAAGAAAGTTGCTAATTTTTCTTCAATTTCTTTCCATCTTTCTACCACCTTGCTGATTTTCACATTTTTCTTTTCTCTTTCCTTTTCTTTTTATTTGTTTCCATCTTTTGTCTACAACTTTCTAAAAAAAAAAAAAAAAAATTGCAATTTCTTCTCTGCCTACTTTTATTTCTTTCTTGTTTTTGTCTGCTTTTATTTCTTTCCTCAATTTATTCTACCCTTCCTCTCTACTCAAAAAAAACCTTGCTTTTTTCTCTTATTTCCTTCCTCTTTTATTATTTTTTTCCATTTTTGTTTTGCTTTTTCCCATTCATTTCTTTCCCTTTCTTCTTGTTCAAATTTTCATAAAAAAAAAACTTGCATTTTTTTTTAATTTCTTTCCAATTGCATTTCTCATTAACCGTTTACAATCTCTCTTTCCATTTTTTCATTTATCTCTTTCCTGCTCTCTCCTTCATTAAAAAAAAACAACTATCAATTTTCCTTTATTCTTTCCATCTTTCCACTTTCTTTCCAATTGTCTACATTCTTTTTCTTTTTGCAAATTTCAAAAAAAAAACGATTCCTCTTTTGCAATTTTTTTTTCCTTTCTTCTTTTGTCTTTCTTGTTCTCAATACATTGATTTCTTTTCTTCTCTTACAAAATTCCTTTCTTTTCAAAAAAAAAAAACCGTCTTTTGATTTCTTTCCTCTTTATTCCTCCTTTCCAATTTTCTATATAATTACTCCTCATTCTTCTTTTACAAGTTCAAAAAAAAAAAAAAAAAAATCTTGCCATTTTTCTTTTAATTCTTCCCTATTTTCAACTTCTTTCTCCTTCCTTTCGTTTGTTTCTCCTCTTACTAATATCTCACATCCTTTCTTCTTTTACAATTTGCTGAAGAAGAAAAAATCCTTTTATAAATTTCTATTCTCTGCCTTGTAATTAATTTTCTTTCTTTCTCCATTTAATTCTTTCCCTTTTCAAGTTTTTCCTTTCTCATTTTTTTTCTCTCTCTTCTAATTTTACAACAATAAACAAAAGAAAAAATTCTTTCTGTTTTTGTCTTCTCTTTTATTGCTTTCCCTTCTCAATTTCTTTTCCAAATCTTTTACAATTACTTTTCTTTCTTCCTTTACAATTCTCTTTCTTTTCTGAAATCTCTCTTCCCATTTTTTTTTGTCATTTGTTTCTTTCCTATTTGTCCGCTTTTCAACACTAATAAAAAAAAAAGGCAAGGACATAATTTTTTTCCATTATTCTTCCCTGCTTCATTTTTTCCCCTCTGATCAAATACCCCTCTCTCTCACACAATCTCATTTCACCACATTTTTTTTTCAATCTACACTTCAGCACCATCTTCTTCAATCCCTCCTTCCCACCACACTTCTGCCACAACGCACAAACCAACCCCATCCACAAGCATTCTCTCAAAAAAAAATTCCAAATTTTTTTTAACCTACCACAGCCTCATATTTTCTTGTGCTTTTTTTGTTATTTACTTCATTAAAAAAAACCCAAAAAAAAAAAAAAAAAAAGAGTTTCAAACCAAGGACAAAGTGACTGGAGTTCAAGCAACAAATCAAGAATTCAGAAATCAGAAGAAATTGCAAACAGTGAGATTTCAATCATTGACGCTACTCATTTTTCTGGATGGACAGCCATACCCCACTGTAAATTTCTTTTAACTCTACAGGTGCTCTGCTGCAAAAATATAGACAATTGTTGTAAAAAATTTCTGCAGGGGCAGCGGCTTTGAATGTACAATTTTTAATTTCTGCAGTTATTTTGTGTGATTGCTGTTGTTTCTGCATCTTTTATTCATTCTGTTAAGGGCAATACCCCAATTCACATAAGGTGAGGGATTTCATCACCCTTTCCTTAGCCCACAAATTGCATTTCATCGTAGAATCTGACTAATAATAACGGTTAGACGTTGGACTTAAGGGAGTCACGGGCTCATCTAGGGCTTAATTATATTGTGATAGTTGATTCATTTGGAACGAATTATTTCTTGGTGTCTAGACTACGGCAGAGAAATAGCCGTTTATAAATATTACGGTGATTCGTAAATATTATATCGGTTGTTACTCTGAAGGTACTTAAACCTTCGGCTGCATTGCTAGGGTGATTCCTGGTGCACCGATAACTCCTGTCCGTTAACTGGCTGAGAAATCTTTTGATCTAAGTAATCAAACGTGTCACTTTATAATTTTGGGTTAAGAGCCAATAAGGACAGAAAACTTCATTGTAGCTAATTTTTGTGCTTGCATTTAACAACAATGAGTGAAAAAAGTGTTAGCCAACAAAATTCTCCTAGGGGTTCTCGAATCAACCAAAATTTTCCAACCGAAGTGGATCAAAATCGAGTGAATCAAAACTTTCCAAACTTTGGGGATCAAAACCAAATAAATCAAAATTTTCAGAACCTCAATATCCAAATGGATAGACCCCTGTCTCTTCGTGAACGATGTTATCCAACTAGGACCGTCCAACCCTCTGTCATCGTTTTTCCACCAGCTGAAGGAAACAATTTTGAGTTGAAACATTCCTTTATTCAAGGGGTACCAAAATTTACTGGGTCTGAAAATGCTTATGAATTTCTGAGTGAATTTGAATTGTATGCGTCCACAACAAAAATGCAACAATTGTCTAACGAATCGATCAAGCTAAGGCTAATCCCATTTGCACTACTTGAAAGCGCTAAAAGATGGCTAAATTCTCTTCCAAAACATTCCATAAGAAGTTGGGATGAATTTGTCACTGCATTTTTGAAAAAGTTTTTCCCTTTCCATAAAACTCTCAAAATCCGAACTGAGATAAATCAATTTTGTCAAAATGAGGGGGAAACTTTTTCAAAATATTTTGAGAGATTCAACCAACTACTGTATAGTTGTCCTCATCATGGAATTCTAAAAGACA
The DNA here is from genome assembly GCA_030737875.1 of Allium sativum. Taxonomy (NCBI): domain Eukaryota; kingdom Viridiplantae; phylum Streptophyta; class Magnoliopsida; order Asparagales; family Amaryllidaceae; genus Allium; species Allium sativum. The sequence continues at coordinate 617,696,978 of CM060926.1, forward strand.
ACTTGTGTCAAATTGTATATGAAGGGCTTAACTATCAATCTAAAACTCAACTAGAATCAATGTGTGGAGGAGATTTTATGTCTAAAACAGCCGATGAAGCTTGGCGGTTCTTAGAAGATTATTCTGAAAAGGACATGCAATGGGAATCAATTCGCGTTCCCAATCGTACTTCTACTAGAGGAGTGCATGTTGTGGACCCAAATCAAATTCCCGTAGAAAATCAAACTCCTCAAGCCGAAGAAGGGTTACCCCACTACTACTCTCAGGACCAAGCCAATGCTATAGCTCAAAATAACCCTTACTCAGCCACGTACAATCCTGGTTGGAGGAACCACCCAAACTTTTCTTGGTCAAACCCCAATAATTCGGCAAACCCATCTCACATGCAACCCTTTATTCCCAATCCGAATTACCAAGCTCCACCCCCCAATTCTCAAACCTCTCAAACTACACCTCAATCCAAACAACCGTATAGGCACCCCAATTTTCAATCATCAAACCAATCATCTCAATCTTCTCAACCATCACAAGATATTGTTCGATTAGAAAAACAAATAAATAATCAAGACGCTAAAATCGACCAACTAATGCATATGATAAAGGAAATGGCGAAAAATAATGAGAAAGGAAAATTGCCTAGTCAACCTGAGGTGAATCCAAAATATAACTCTCGTACTGTAAATTCTTGTGAGGACGAAAACCATAATCCAGTCAACGCTATTACAACCCTTCGATCTGGAAAGAGGATTGATAATAACGTGGACAACCCTGGCGAACCTTCTAACTCGACCCCAATCCCCATTCTTGATGATCACCCATTAGCTTTGAATGCCAACTCTTCTAAACCTCAAGTTCCCTTAAATGTTGGCAATCCCAACAGTTCTTCTCCCAGCGTCGGCAAACCCGACCCACCTTCGAAAATTAATGTTGGCAATCCCAACATTTCATCTTCTACACCCCTACCACCTTCTTCTTCGAATGATGAAACTAATCGTAGAGTCGAAAAACCAGTTGCTCCTTCTCCCCATAGACTCAATAATAAGAAGAAAGCAGCAAATTTCGATAAAATTCTAGAAATTTTCAAACAAGTTCGTGTGAACATTCCTCTTTTAGACACCATTGAACAAATTCCTCAATATGCTAAGTGTCTTAAGGAATTGTGCACACAAAAACGTGCGACCAATGTCCCAAAAACCGCCTTTCTAACTGCGAATACAAGCTCTGTTCTTTCGAATCTTGCCCCAGTCAAGTATAAAGACCCTGGCTGCCCTACGATTGATTGTAAAATAGGAAACACTCACATCTCTCGTGCCCTACTCGACCTTGGTGCCAGTGTCAACCTTCTCCCTTATACTGTCTATCGTCAACTTGGACTAGGGGAGATTAAACCAACAAACATCACACTTCAACTAGCCGATCGATCTGTCAAAAAGCCATTGGGAATTATCGAAGACGTCTTGATACAGATCGAACAGTTTTACTTCCCTGTCGATTTTATAGTTCTAGAAACAGAGCCTGTCTCAAATCCCAACGTTCAAATACCATTGATCTTAGGACGCCCTTTCTTAGCAACCTCTAATGCTGTCATTAATTGCAGGAATGGTCAACTTCGACTTTCCTTCGGGCACCTAACCATTGAGCTAAACATCTTTAATCTCAACAAACAAACTAGGGATTTTGAGATCGATGAAATTGACATGATTCAAACCACAGTTGATGAAACCTCTAGTGACACTTCTGAAGCCCTGAAAATGTGTCTTGACCATTTCGACTCTGATTTCGATGAACTCGAATACATTTCTGAACTAAACAAAATTCTTGACTCCGACACTTCGTCATCTAAATCTAACCAAGGAATGTTGACCAATGTTGATACACAAGAACTTCCTAAGTTTGACCTCAAACCCTTGCCACCAGACCTTAAGTATGCCTACCTGGACTCCTCAGAAACTTTCCCCGTAATCTTGGCCTCTGATCTTACCGAAGACCAAGAAGAAAAAGTTTTGGAATCTTTACGGGAAAATAAGGACGCCTTGGGGTGGGAAATTAGCGATATAAAAGGAATTAGCCCATCAATTGTGGAACATCGCATACATTTAGTTGATGAGGCTAAACCCACCCGTGAGGCTCAAAGGAGATTAAACCCAAACATGAGAGAAGTGGTCAAGGAGGAGATAATCAAATGTCTAGACAATAACATCATCTATCCCATCTCTGATAGTACTTGGGTGAGTCCGGTACAAGTTGTACCAAAGAAGTCGGGAGTCACAGTGATCAAAAACGACAGTAATGAACTCGTCCCAACAAAAATCAAAACCAAATGGCGTGTGTGCATCGACTATCGAAAGCTTAACTCAGCCACACGAAAAGACCATTTTCCCTTGCCTTTTATTGACCAAATGCTCGAACGCTTAGCGGGACATGAGTACTACTGTTTTCTCGATGGATACTCTGGCTATAACCAAATTCCTGTTGCTTTAGAAGATCAACATAAGACCACCTTTACTTGTCCCTTTGGAACCTTTGCTTATCGTCGCATGCCTTTTGGTCTTTGTAATGCCCCCGCGACTTTCCAAAGGTGTATGATGAGTATTTTCTCTGATATGGTGGAAGAATTCTTGGAAATATTCATGGACGATTTTTCAATATATGGATCATCTTTTTCCCAATGTCTCACTCATTTAAAACTCGTCCTTAAGCGTTGTAAGGAGAAATCACTCGTGCTTAATTGGGAAAAATGTCACTTTATGGTGAAAAGGGGGATAGTTCTAGGTCATGTTGTCTCCAAAGATGGCCTAGAAGTCGATAAATCAAAAATCGATTTGATTGCTAATTTACCTCCTCCCAAGTCTGTCAAAGATGTTCGTTCCTTTCTTGGCCATGCGGGATTCTATAGAAGATTCATTAAGGATTTCTCAAAAATTTCAAAACCTCTCTCGAATTTACTTGCCAAAGACGTAAAGTTTGAATTTTCCACTGATTGCCAAACATCTTTTGAAACTCTTAAATCACTCTTGACCACAACTCCCATCATTCAACCTCCTGATTGGACTCAACCCTTTGAACTTATGTGCGACGCTTCTGATTTTGCTATTGGAGCCATCCTGGGTCAGCGTATCGATAAACTTCCTCGAGTCATTTACTACGCTAGCAAAACCTTAAACGAGGCCCAATTGAATTACTCAACTACTGAAAAGGAATTTTTGGCAGTTGTCTTCGCTCTTGAGAAATTCAGGCCATATCTCATAGGATCCAGAGTCATAGTTTACACTGACCATGCTGCCCTACGATATCTGCTTTCTAAAAAAGATGCCAAGGCCCGCTTGATTCGTTGGATCCTTCTCCAAGAATTCGATATAGAAATACGAGATAAAAAGGGTTCTGAAAATGTCGTAGCTGATCATCTCTCTCGAATTGTGTACGAAAATGATAACGACACCCCAATCGATGACTATTTTCCTGACGAACAACTCCTTTCGATCTCTAACACCCCTTGGTACGCTGACATTGTGAATTATCTTGTCACACAACAAATGCCCGCTGAATGGTCGAAACAAGACAAACAAAAATTTCTCTCGAAAGTTCGAAACTTCTATTGGGACGACCCATATCTTTTCAAATACTGTCCAGACCAAATCATTCGTAGGTGTGTGCCCGATCATGAACACCAAAGTATTCTCTCCTTCTCACATGACCATGCTTGTGGCGGTCATTTTGGAGCAAGAAAAACTGCTGCAAAAGTTTTGCAGAGCGGTTTTTATTGGCCCACACTCTTCCGTGACGCTTTCGAATTTTGCTCTAAATGTGAGCGATGTCAAAGAACGGGTCGAATATCTAAGCGGAACATGATGCCTCTCAACCCCATTTTAGTGATTGAGTTGTTCGATGTTTGGGGCATCGATTTCATGGGACCATTCCCTAATTCATTTGGGAATCTTTACATCTTACTTGCGGTAGATTATGTCTCAAAATGGTTTGAAGCCATTCCGACCAAAACCAACGACAACAAGGTTGTTGTCAAATTCCTCAAGGAAAACATCTTTTCACGCTTTGGAACACCTCGAGCTATCGTTAGCGATAATGGCACTCATTTCTGTAATCGTGCTTTTGAGTCCTTGCTCAAGAAATACTCAATCACACACAAGCTGTCAACACCTTACCATCCACAAACTAGTGGACAAGTAGAAGTTTCGAATAGACAAATCAAGCAAATTCTTGAGAAAACCGTGAATTCCAATAGGAAAGATTGGTCTGTAAAACTGATTGATGCACTTTGGGCTTTCCGCACTGCTTATAAAACCAATCTAGGGATGTCACCATATCGATTAGTCTTTGGAAAAGCCTGCCACTTACCTCTTGAATTAGAGCATCGCGCTCTTTGGGCCATAAAATTTTTGAACTTTGACTTAGAAAAAGCCGGCTCACATAGGAAGTTACAAATTTCGGAATTAGAGGAATTAAGAAACGAGGCATATGAAAATACGAAAATCTACAAAGAAAGAACCAAAGCCCAACACGACAAAAACATACTTCGTAAGGAATTCAACGTAGGCCAAAAAGTTCTTTTATACGACTCTAGACTTCACTTGTTTCCAGGGAAACTCAGATCTCGATGGACTGGACCTTATGTCGTGAAAGCAGTATACCCTCATGGAGCGGTTGAAATTGAAAATCCTAGGGATGGAAAAGTCTTCAAAGTAAACGGTCAACGACTGAAACCATTTTTGGAATTCGAGCAATATGACGAAGATGACTCTATCGATCTGCATGATCATCCACCATGAAATCAGGTGGTACACGTTCTTTTACTTTTATTTTTATTTTCCATTTTTTTTAATTTTATTTTGTTTTTCTGCTTTAGACAGTTGGGACGCTGTCTCAATCAAGGTGGGGGGGAGTCTGCATTTCATCCATTTTCATTTTTCTTTGTTTTTATTTCTTTTATTTTCATCATTTAAATAGGACCATCATGCATTTTAGACTATAGTAACATGCCATTTTTTTTTTTTGAAATACGACTCATTTTCAATTGATACAGCAAAATAAGTTTACAATTTTTAGCCAGTTGATAGTATTTTTCTCTCTCAACTTAGATCGAATAGGAAATATAATGAAAAGTTTAATTTTGAGGGATAATAGTGTAACCGGTACATAGGGAGATTCTTAGGTGATGGCCATGAAATCTATTCTATATTGTAGACTTTGTTTAAATAAGTGGTGGACTTAAAATGCTTATATTGGCTTTTCAAATCTTTAAAACTAAGTTGTGTTAAGTTGAATTCGCGCAACTCTCTTTTGTGCTTATATTTTCGATAAAAATAATAATAATAGTATTCCAAGGGTATCCAACATTGCTTGTATATCGAGCGTTGGTGTGCAAACCCGCCAAGCTCTATCCGACACGTTGTTGACAAAGTCAAAGTTGGAATATCTTGGTCTCATTATATGAGATTGGACACCTAAGGATTACCGACACGTTGTTGACAAAGTCAAAGTCGGCCTGCACAATCCGCCAAGCTCTTTACCTACTCTCCGTTAGTCCGCGAGGCAGTGCATGGGTTGTAAACCTTGGTCTTATTAGTTAGGTGTATGTACTTAATCATAAATCTTAAAATTTTATAGAATAAAGAATAAGCGATGATACCTAAACATTTCTTGACCTTATTGATTTGACTAGCCATACATGAGAAAATTAGAATACCACTTTGCAAACTGTGCCAAGCAAACTAAGAATTTATTTCATGGCTGCACTATGTTATCGACCGAACTAACTGGCCAAACTGGAATTTAACATTTGAAAACTTGATTTATATTGAAAATTTGTGACAAGTCGAGGTATCTAAAATAAAATCAACTGATTAGAAACTGTTAACTTAAATTGTTGTACCACTTTCCTGAAATAAGTCGTGTTGTCATTTTTCGTTTTTATTTTTGCATATGTCCATTGCATTCATGTAGTTTCATTAGAATCATAACATACTGCATTTCGATTTTGTGGGTAGTATCCGCTGAAAACCCTCACGAGACGCCACTCGTCCTACTAGGGACACCTAGAGGTTTAACGGCTTGTTGCATACGCTCAATGCAATCGTGTTTCCTACGAAAGTGCGACCTATCTAGTTAGTTTTCATTCTTTTGTTTTACTCGAGGACGAGTAAAAGATAAGTGTGGGGGTATTTGATTGACACTAAAAAGTGTTTATTTTATTACTCTTATGCTTTATCTTTTGTAAATAAATAAATGATACTTTGGTTACTTTTGTATGTTTTTACAGGATGTCAAGAAATGCCTCCTTCAATTCAAATCAAAGGCCAACTACAAGAAAGAGCTACTTCCTCACATCAAATTCATTTCAATTGCAAAAGAAGTAGTAGCTCACTGGTAAAGGCGTAGGAATTGGTGCTGAGAGACCTGAGTTCGAACCCCGTCAAGCTCACTTTTTGCCAAAGAAACGGAGCACGTTCACACTGGCCCCTTTGCTTTGAGGAAACTTGGATAGTCTTATGTTGTATATATACACATATTCATGTGTATGTATTTATGATGTGCACCAATTAACATTTCAGCAATAGCCATATTCTTATCATGGAATTAAATTCAAATCATTCAATTTCAATTAGAAGAATCTCTGATTGAATGGCTGCCAAGAAAAGATCCATTGTGAAGATTTTTTCCTCTGTGTCTTGGGATTCTAATAAGCATCCTTGTTTGGAAGAATCAATTCATGCACCAAATCAATTAGCCACATAAGAGAATTGAAAGATATGGAAAATATTTACCATGATATGCCCAGATTTTCTCCAATCAAGTTAGTCAAGGAAGGCAAGAAATATTCATGAATAAGGAGGCCATTTATTTATAGACCTAATTGGGGTTTTGCCATTCTCATCTATAAATATGTGTTGTAACCATTGTAAAAACCATCTCATAATTCTGTACTGCCATTAGTTTAATAAAATTTTCTTGTTCTAGTTATTTACTTTTCTTTTAAAACAATTTGTGTATCTACACGATTAGATTCGGTAGAACACATATTGTTATTGTCTTTGTTACTGCATACTAGTGTTGACTGTTTGATTAGTTTCAACAGCAACTCTATTTTTAATTCTCTGTTATTGTTCCAGTTATTATTTACTTTTGTTGTTTTTGCTAGTACTTGTTATTTTCTTTCCTGTTGTTGAATTTGATATACGTCTGATTAGATTCAGATTTGTAGCAGTTTCAATAACATTATTTCAACAACATTGAAAACAACCCCCAAAGTTCTGTCTAACACGCCCACGAAACATATAAATAATAAAAGTTTAACTTTCCTCCCTGTGTTCGACCTGTATGCTACACACCTGTATGCTTGCAGAATTTATTACAAATGTCGCGCTTTTCTACTTTATAGATTAGCGACGATCAGCAAGGGTGGTTAGTTGTTCCTGATATCGAAGGATTGAGATATGAGGTTCTGAGGGAATGTCATCACTCAAAGTTGACGATTCATCCCGATGGTAATAAGATGTATCAAAACATGAAACGAGCCTACTACTGGGAGGGGATGAAGAGAGATATTGGAAAATTCTGTTCCAAGTGCATGAACTGTCAGTTAATGAAAGCTGAACAGAAGAAGCCGAGTGGTTTGCTTTAGCTATTGGAAGTTCCTATGTGGAAGTGGGAGCAAGTATCTATGGATTTTACCGATGGACTACCTAGAACCAGGACAAGGAATGAAGGGATTTGGGTCATTGTGGATCGTTTGACCAAAAGTGCAAGGTTCATTCCTATCAAATCGACTAGGACGGCGTCGAAATTGGCTGAACTTTATGAAAAATGGATAGTCCAATTCCATGGTGTCCCAAAGAGTATAGTGAGCGACCGAGATCTATTATTTACGAGTGGATTTTGGAAAAGTTTGCAAGAAGCTTTGGGAACCGAGTTGTGCTTAAGTACGGCTTATCATCCCCAAACTGATGGTCAAATCGAGAGGGTCAACCGAGTTTTGGAAGATCTCCTAAGAGCTTGTGTGTTGGATTTTGGAGGATCATGGGAAGATCTTCTACATCTAGTTGAGTTTGCGTATAATAATAGCTACCAGTCTAGCATTGGGATAGCACCATACGAGGCGTTGTATGAGAGGCCGTGTAATTCTCCAGTTTGTTGGTTAGAAATTGGAGATAAGTTGGTACTTGGGCCATAGATGATTAAAGAGACCTTGGATTGTATCGAGATCGTTCGACAATGAACGAAGGCAGCCCAAGTTTGTCAGAAGAGTTACGCTGACAAGCGTCGTAAGGGATTCGACGTTGGCGATATGGTTTTTGTGAAGATTTCACCGTTAAAGCATGTGGATCAATTCGGAAGTAAAGGAAAGTTAGCTCCAAGGTTTGTTGGACCTTTTCCGATAGTCGAGCGAATTGGAAAGCTCTCATATAGATTGGAGTTATCCGACAAGTTGTCAAGTGTGCATAATGTGTTCCACGTGTCGTTTCTACGGAAGTTTGTGCATGATTCGAATGTGGTGGTACCTCCAGAGCAATATGAAGACCTAGAAGTGGAGACCGCAGTTACGAGACCCCGTAAGCCACTTCATGTTGTGGGGAATGACACGAAACAGCTTAGGAGGAAGACGGTTAAGCTAGTCAAGGTACAATGGAGTGAAGATGGCGACGATTGTACATGGGAGACAGAAGAGAGCATGAGAGTGACTCATGCAGAACTCTTCGTCGGTGGGATCTATTGATCATATCATTGTATCTTGTTGTTGTTTGATATAATTCCGAGTGCTTGGATAAGGCTATGGATGCATGGCTTGATGGTTGCTAGTTGGGTGATAGAATTGGCTTCTCATGGATGATAGGCATGCGGAATTGTTGTGGTTGCTTATGTTTACTTGGAATTTTGGGTGCGAAATTCCTAAGGGGGGAGAATGTAACAGCCTGCATTTTATATATCAAAGGACCGTAATTTTTTTTATATTCCCTGAGGGCTGGATCATTCTTATCTTTTGGTATGTTGCTTATAAGGACGTGAGACATGTCCTTAATTTTTACCGATTTTGTTTGTAACCATTTTACCCCTGTCACTCTTGTACAGGGGATAACTTTTGACTTAAGTCGAATCAGAGGGTGAGACCTGTGCCGTTGGAAAGAAATTGATGGTCGCCTTTCCGTAGAGTGGTTACATTAAAGATTTGGCTTAGCGGTTTGGGAGAAAGCGTTGTTTAAATGTTTTTCAGTTGGTTGTCCAGATTTGGTAAGCCATAATGGGCTGAATTGGAGAGGGCCATTAGTGGGCTGATGGGAGGGTATAAATAGGGGGTGAGGGATATGGGAAATGGTTTAGTTTTTCATTTCCTCATTGGGTGGCCTTGTGCTCCTCCTTCCTCTAACACCTTTCCACAATTAAAAGTCCGAATCCAAGGAGGGAAATCATAGATCTACACCATTGGAGGCTAGATCTATGTCAATTAAATCAAGATTTCATCGAATCAAAGTGATTAATACGAGGTGCTTGCTGTCCGGATTCCTATTTCATTGATTTTAGACTGTTTTGGCAAATCGGTGAGTGATCTACATCTCTTCCATGAATGCAATGAAGTATATGAGTGTTTGTGCATGTTTCTCATCAAATTCAAGTGTTTTACCATAGGTTTACACCATTGTATGTCCATTTTCATATGGATCACTCTATGATCTAGTTTAGCAAGTTTACCCATTAATTCCATGCCATTTCACATGTTTTTATTAGTTAGATCTCTCATTTTGATCATATATTCAATTTAATGGTTTTAGGCGATATTTACATCATTTTTGTGGTAACCGTCATATTCATGTTGTTAGCAATGTTATGACTTATTTATGATTGTGTTTGATAATTTTGGTTGAGTCGTTTTCGTCAGATTCGTCATTTGGCGAAGTTTTGGTCAAAATCGAAGTAGAATTAAAGATGGGCAGAAAGTGGATTGGGTAGGCCATAAGTGGGTCGGGCATAAATCATGTCTTGGAGAATAAGTCAGAACGAGTCGGTCGGAATGAAGGAGTGGTCGGGTCGGGCTATGTCTGGTTACCATTAGCCCTTGACATATGGCAAGGTTGGTCGTCAAACGATTAACGATGGTCCCAAAGCAAGATTGGCGGTGATAGCCGAGTCAGTCATGGATGATTGGTTGTTCTGCTTGTACCGTCTCACGTAGGTTGTCCAACGTCGAAGGAGGTGTTCCTTGGGGGCTTGTCTGATATTGGTTTAGGCCTTTGGTGTTCGTGCTTGAGTGATGTTAATTTTGATTAGGACGGTTTACATGAGATACATATAATTAGGATGTTTTGAGTGTTTTACCATGATTGAATGGGTGTTTTGGGTTCCATGGATGAATGTGGTGGGTTCCATGGATGAATGGTTAAATTGTTTAAAGTAAATTCTATCACTGTCCATTGTGGGGAAGATAAGGTTGAGTTATTCTCTGGTGTTGTGGGTAGATTAGTATGTTTATATATCCCTTCTCATATACTTTACCGTTGAAGTTTGTTAGTTGTTTTATCGCTCACTAGGACTGTTGTTTGACTGAAAGTTTTATGTCTCCTCTTATTACCTTAGGTTGTTCATCCGGTTGTGGATGGGCAGAATAAGTAGCAGGTTACATATGATTAGTGAGGACGACGCTGTTGTGCGGAGGCAAGCGGCTGGCGTACTAGTTTTGTTACTGTCTAGTATTTCTATTTCCGCTGTTTGAGTGCTTTGTGAGTGTTGTAGTGAGGACTTATGTACAAACTTTGGTATCAGTTAGATAACCTTTCATGATGTTGAGAATTTTTTTTAAAATTGTTATATGATGCCTTATTACTATTACCTGTTATATATGTTCTATTATATTTTGTCCTTGCGTTGTGAGTTCTACGACAGGTTTCGATGTATTTTTCCTACTCTGATTATTGTCCATAGCTGCTTAACAAACCCTTCAGTGCATTATTCCTCGTGTTTAGTGCAGGGGTTATGGGCGGTCGTCACATCTTTGGTGACACAACGAAGTAGAGTCATAGAGAATCCTCGCCTATATAATCAATCATCTTGAATAAGATACAGATAGGCCTTTCTGAGTAGCTATGTTCTCTTTTCCCGATCATCTAGGAGCACACCTCTAAGGAGATAGTCATTGATTGGAGTCATCCACGAATCCGGTTATGTGGTAGTTTCCATAATTCAATCTATATCTCGATCATCTATGCTGGGATTTGAAAGATCCTCAACTGGGACTATCCCTAGCAACTGTGCATCCCCCGTGCTGGCGAGTTTAGCGAGTGAATCAACATTAAAGTTTTCTTCCCGAGGAATATGCGAGATAGTGTAGTAGTCGAAGTGATCGAGAAGCTTCCAAGATTTCGATAGGTAAGCTAGCAAGTTTCCTCCTTTAGCCTGAAACTTTCTCTTGACTTGACATACTAGCAACTGTGAATCACTGAAAATGTGTACAGCTGTCAACTGTTATTCTGTTGCAATTCTCAATCCAGCAATCAGGGCTATATAATCTGCTTCATTATTTGTCGATGGAAATTCTAAACTCAGGGCATAGCATAGCAAACTCTTCAAGAGTCTCAAGCACTACCCCTTCCCCCGAGCAATACTCGTTCATGGCATCGTCAACAAATAATTTCCACCGAGTGACCACTTCGGTAGCTTCTTCCTTGTCATCACCCCTATCCATTTATTCAACAAAAAAGTCTACCAAGTCCTGTCCGTTAATCGTCCTTCACAGATGGTAAGTGATATCGTACTGACTGAGCTCTATGTTCCACTTTAGTAGCCTCCCAGAAGTGTGTGGACGAAATAGGAACTACTTCAGAGGCTGGTCTGTGCGAGCCTTGATAGGGTGAGATTGGAAATATGGCCTTATCTTTTTAAAGGCAATGAGTAAGCAATATGCGAGTTTTCCAACTTAGAATAATTTAATTCTGCCCCTGACAGCCTCTGGTTGATGTAATACACCGGCCTTTGCACTTTCGATTCCTCTCTAACCAAAGCGACGCTTAATGCATGGGATGAAACTACCAGATACAAGAATAGGTCTTCTCCGTCTTTAGGTTTGGACAACACTGGCAGCGATTTCTTATGCTTGAGTAACTCTTCAAAAGCAGTTTGACATTCCGGAGTCCACTAGAAATCTTTCCTTCCTTTTCTAAAAGCATCGAAAAGAGGAATGCACTGATCTCTTGCCTTTGAAATGAAACGATTCAAGGCAGCAATTTTCCCATTAAGGCTTTGTAGCTCTTTCTTCATTCTGCGGGCTCACATTTCTCTCAAAGCAGTAATCTGTTTAGGGTTGGATTCAATGCCCTAGTCATTAACCATGAAGCTAAGGAAATTCCCTGACGCGACCCCAAATGGACACTTGAGAGGATTGAGTTTTATGCTATATCATCTCAGAATACTGAATGTCTCGACCAAGTTTTCTAGATGATCATCAGCTCTTTTGGACTTTGCCAACATGTCGTCTTCATAAACCTCCATAGTCTTGCCTATTTGAGATTTTAACATGGAATTGACAAGGCGTTGGTACGTCAGTCTAGCATTTTTCCACCCAAACGACATCACTTTATAACAATACAAGCGGACATAGGTAATGAAGCTCATGTTTTCCTGGTCAGGCTCATGTATCATGATTTGATTATAGCCTGAATATGCATCCATAAAAGGTAGGAGTTCGCGCCCCGTCGTTGCGTCAACAAGCTGGTCAATTCTAGGCAGCGTGAAACTGTCTTTGGACATGCTTTATTAAGATCAGAGTAATCGATGTATACTCACCACTTGCCATTGGGTTTCTTTACAAGCATAGGATTCGAGACCCAGGCGGGATCTGTGGACTGTCGAATAAAGTGATTTTCTATAAGTCTGTCCACTTCTTCTTCGAGTGCAGCCGACCTTTCCGAGCCTTGAATCCTTCTTTTCTGCTTGCTTGGAGTGATGCTTTATTTAATGTTGAGTGCATGAACCGACACTTAGGGATATATGCCACACATGTCTGAGTGACTCCAAGCAAACACATCAAGATTAGCTTTCAAAAACATAACCAACGCTTTTTGCAATTTCAGATCCAACTGAGAGCCTATCTTCAACTCTATTCGGATATTTATCATAAACTAGAGTTGGAATTGTGACTTTAGTTGGTGTTGCTCTCTCTTTCGCTGTACGGGCCTTTCTCGGATCCATCTCCTTTTGGGCGTCACTATGCTCACCGATACAAGGGCCATGCCCTAATTTCTATAAGGCAGGATCGCGAATGCGGAATGGGATCTCCGCACTCTTTCCTTTGTCCTTCTTACTAGATTCTCTTAGCTTATTGATATAACACTCTCTAGCAATGTCCTGATCAGCTTGAACCACGCTGATCCCCTTGTCTATTGGAAATTTCATTGTCAAGCACCAAGGAGCTAGCACAATTCTAAAAGCCGCCAAAGCTAGTCTTCCTAGAAAAGCGTTATACGCTGATGGATCATCTACAAAGACAAAGGATTGTGTCAAAGTGGCTATTCTTTTTCCATCCCTGAGTTCCATAAGCAGGTCAATGACACCAATGGGTTGTTTCGACTCCCCTGTGAACACTTGGATTTTTTTTGTTAAGCTAGCACATTTGTCATTCTATCGAAAGTGCTTTGGAACAGTACATTCACAGAAGCTCCACAATCAACTAAGACCCGCTTCATAGTGCCAAGGCCTGTCCCGACTGTCACTACCGTGGGATCCTGAGCGTGAGTGATTATATGTAGCAGCCCGCATTTTACGTATCGGAGGATCATAAAATATTTTTATTTTATTCCCTGAGGATTGGATCATTATCATATTTTAATATGTCGCTTCTGGGGATGTGAGACATATCCATAATTTTTACCAATTTTGTTTGTGACCATTTTGCACCTGTCAGTCTAGTATAAGGCATAACTTTTGACTCAAGCCGAATCAGGTGGTAACATCTGTTCCATTAGGATGGAAATGATGATTGTCTTTCCGTAGAGTGGTTACATTAAATATTTGGCTCAGTGGTTTGGGAGGAATCGCTGTCTTAAGGTTTAACAGTTAGCTGATCAGGTTTGTGAAGCCTTAATGGGCTGATTTGGAGAGGACCATTAGTGGGCTAGTGGAAGGGTATAAATAGGGGTGAGAGGTATGGGAAATGGTTTAGTTTCTCTATTCTCTCATTAGTCGGCCTATGTTCCTCCTTTCTCTAACTCCTAACCACCATTAAAATTCAAAATCTAAGGAGGGAAATCGAAGATCTACCACATTGGAGGCTAGATCTACATCTATTGAAGTGACAATTCATCGGATCAAGGGGTTTGGTTCGAATTGCTTGCTATTCGGAGTCTTAATCCATTGATTTTAGCTTATACTAGAGAATCAGTGAGTGATTTACATCTCTCACATGGATTCAATGAAGTATATGAATGTTTGATCTTGTTTTTCATCAAATTCAAGTATTTTTTACCATATGTCTAGACCTTGACAAGTCCATTTTTATACGAATCACCCTATGATCTAGTTAGCATGTTTAAACCGGTAAATATTATGTCCTTTCATATGATTATGCAAGTTAGATCCGCAATCTAGTTCATATTTATCAGGATTTTGGGCTGATTTGCATAATTTTAGTGATAATCGTCATATACATGTTTTTAGTGACTTTATAACATGATTATGAATGTGTTGAATGAATTGGACAAGTATATTTTGTCGGATTTGTCGTTTGGTGAAATTTTGGTCAAAATCGGAGTTGTATTGTGGTGCTGTAGGTTTTGGGTCGCTCATAATAGGGTCGGTCAGTCCAAATTTATGTCTTGGAGAACAAGTCAAGGTTGGTCGGTCGCGCGAGCCAGAAGGGGTATGGTTGAGCAAGCCAGAAGTGGTTGGTTCGAGCGAGCCAGAAGTGGTTGGGGCGAGCGAGCCAGAAGGGGGTGGTCGAGCGCGCGAGGGTGTGGTTGGTCGTACCATGTGGGAATGAGCGAAGGCAGGTCAGTTGAACAAGGTTGGGTCGAGTAGGCTTGTGGTCGAGCAAACTTGGGTCAAGCAACAAGGTAAGTCTGTCTCTGCTGAGATGTTGAGGGGTCGGTCTAGCAGGGTGAAGGGTCGGTCGCTCTGGTCAGTCCATAGGGTCATTTTCTGAAAAATTATATTTTTCGGGTACGATCTAGATTTGAATAAAAGAGCTTGAAAAAAAAAAATTGGGGCAACCCTCTGAACCTTTTCCGCAACGAAATGGTGTAATTTGGCTCGGTGATGGTGTGACTTCGAAGTAAATTTAAGTATGAAGGTTCGAAGTGTTGCAAGGTGTTCGTTGACCGGTGTAGAACAGCGAATGAGGTGACAACTCAAAGGTCGTGAGTTGGTGGATAATGGTTGCTTGAGAAGGTTGCTTGAGATATGAAAAGTCGTTGGGATAGATGACTAGAGATGCGAAGGCCGTGAGATTATCATTGTCATAAGTTCTAGCAGGCTCAAAGCAAGGTTACGATAGGGGCACCTAAAAGACCGGTTGTAGGTCGAGTACCCTGGGTATCGTTGAAAGGCCTAGTTGTCAAGGTTGGACATACATACGTATCATTGAAAGGCGTATGGAGTTTATGCTAGAACTGGAGTTACCATTAGCCCTTGACATATGAGAAGGTTGGCCATCATACGATTAACGATGATTTCAAAGCAGGGTTGGCGGTGATAGCTAGAGTCAGTCATGGATGTCTGATTGTTTGGATGCTCTGTTTGTATCGTCTCACGCAGATTGTCTAGCGTCGAAGGAGATGTTCCTTAGGTGCTTGTCTGATATTGGTTTAGGCCTCTGCGGCTTGTGCTTGAGAGATGTTGAATTCGTGTTCGATGACGAATATTGTATGAATTAGAAATGTGTCGCATGAAATATCGTTATAATAAACCGCAAGCGCACATCGTACAATTGTTAGTAGGTGGCGAATACGAGTTGATCCGCAGGGAAAGAAGTCATTTCAATCTTATTCAATCAAATTAAACCAAATTTCAGATTGATTTAACTAACAAAAACTAACTAACACTAGAACTATGTTGAGAGCTAAATATGAAATGAAAACAATTTAGAGGTAAATCACCTCTCATATTTATGCAAATTAACAAAGGAGCGATCTATGATCTCCATTAAGTGACATAAATGCAACATTTAAACCACTTATGATTCTCATGAAAATGAAACTAAAGCGAAAAACTATATCAAGTATGGCTTATGAACAATTAATAGAATTATAAACCATCAAATTTTATTCTTGCTTTCATTTCAAAATCAATAATCACTTAGCAAATATTGATGTAATTTTTGTTTACATTGACTAAGCATAGCCTATTTTGTTGTCAACAAACATAGACTAGCAAAATCACTTGTATAAACTTGCATCAACATCCACTAACATGAAGCACAAATTATAAATCACAAATCATACAAATGTTGAACTTACATAAAGTTAGAGAGCTTCATTACCCCCCAAAAAAAAGGGATTAGCTACTCATATATGTTATCGAATCAACACATGTAAGTTTCAACATAAATATGAACAAAACAAAAGGATGAACAAATTAACAACAAAAAAATAGATCTAAACTGAGATTACATAAGAGAAATGGCTAAGAAGCCATGGAAGAAAAATAGAGGTTTTGATTTCAGCCTCCACTCTAAGCTAAATAAAAAAATAAGCTCCTTTTTACATCAACGTACAGGGGTTATTTATACATGAGTAAAACTCTAATTCACTTTTAGCTTGCTACCAAGAATGCCCTTCAGGAAGTGTGGCCACCAAGTAATCATCAAGCTATAATTAATCCATCATCAAATTTGCATGAAGCTTTAACATCCACTTATTTGTCCATTTGCTTCTAAATGTAGTAAGTGGAAAGGTCGGTGGGGTCCTCCATGATCATGTATGAGAATTATTTCCTCTTCATTCCTTTGTATGCAAATAAATCTTTATGAAGCTCTCTTCCAAACGCACCAAATATCTACAAAAACAATGAAAAATGTCAAAGTAAAAATTCTCAGAATAACTTAAGCACAAAAATGACCATTTTTCCTTTGTATGATGATGAATGTATGGTATTTTGAAATCAATTGAATTATGGTTTAAATGCGATAAAATACCCACATATGACATTTATTTAAACTAAACAAGAATAAATATGTGAATATAAATGTGCATTTTTACGTGCACATCAAATACCCCCACACTTGTCTTTTTATTCATCCTCGAATAAAGTAAAAAAACTACGATAAATCCGTTTTCGTAGGGAGCACGATTGCATTGAGCGTATGCAACAAGACGTTAAACCTCTAGGTGTTCCCAGTCGGACAAGTGTTGCCTCGTAAGGGTTTTCAGCGGATACTATCCACAAAATCCAATAGTTAAATGAAAAAAAATATTTACAAAATGCAAGATTCAAAAATATTTACAAGACGAATGCAAATTTTCAAAAAAAAAAAAAAATACAAATGGGTAATTAACTTTAAAATAAGACATCGAATGATTCAACACAAATTTGGGTTGTCACTATGAAATTTGAGTTCGTTACTAATCAAAACTTCAAACAAAAGTCATGTTATCATCACAAACTCCTCCAGTTTGGCCAGTTGTTTTGGTAGAAACATAGTGCAAAAATGAAATGAATTCTATAATCGATATCAACAGTCGTAAAATGACAACTCAACTTCCTTTTTGTTAACAAGTTAGGTCGAATAAGTGAAGAGTGTGCTTGGATTTTAAGTGATAACTCTTTCTTTATTACAAAATATTGACATTATTATTATTTACAAATACCTTGTTATACCACCCCTACACTACATTATGACTTACATTAGGGTTGATACACCTAAGGTGTCCAACTCATAAAATGAGACCAAGGTATACCGACGTTGACTTTGTCAACAAGATGTTGGAAAGAGCTTGGCGGGTTTGCACACCAACGCTAGATGTAATAGCGATGTTGGATACCCTTGGATTATTATATATATATACTTCTTTTTTTCTTTTTTTAATATTTGTTTATAAGAGAGAGAGAGAGAGAGTTAAGCGAGAATATCCTAGCTCAATTTCACTTAAAAGATCTAAAATGTTATTGCAAGTAGTCTAAATCAACCATTCATTTAATCAGATTACAATTCAGAAAACATTTCATACTCATCACCAATGAATCTCCCTATATACCAGTTACACCAAATTTGCTCATAATTCAAACTTTCCTTTCGTTATCCGCTAAGAGAAGTAAATTTCAAAACATTTTATTCGAACGACCAAAATTATATGCTAACTCCATCATGCCTTTTTTAGAAGTAAATAGAAGAACAAAACTCTTTTTTTGAAGAGAAAAAAAATATGCAAACTTAAACTATGCAAAATAGAATGAAAATGAGACTCCCCCCACACTTAAAAATAGACTGTGTCCCCACAGTCATCAATCAGACATATCTTAGTGGAAGGAAATTATTTAACAAGAGAATATTTACATATGTACAAAAGAGGGTTAGTGTGTCTTACCGAATACACGTGCAAAAAATACGTTGTCACTGAATAGATGAACCGGTCCTTAATGGACCAATGGATCAGCCTCATTAAGATTATGAGAAACAACTTAAGCATAGAAAACCTGATCCTAAGGGGTTTTAAATTACGTTTCAGATTTGGAAAAACAAAATTTGTTTTTTCAAAAGTTTGAGTTGCTAATTTTAAAATGTTGAGCTTACAATTGATCCTAAAAATCTAATTGAATTTCTGTAGCAACTATAGAGAGATCATTGAGTCGGGGTTCAGTAAAAGTTTCAAAAAAAAATTTGATTTGTTCAGACGATGTATAAATTGAGAGACGTGTACATCGGTCTCACCCCCACACTTGTTTTGAGAAACATTGTTTAGATTTGCTTTGATATTTGAAATTTTGTTGACTAAAGGTACATTCGTAAACCTAAAGTTAAGACTAAACAAATGAATTTTCAGTAAATTTTGAAATTGTGTTTTCTCAAAAATCATGTCATTCCAAAAAGAGTTCATATACGACATAAATTTATCATTGAAAAACAAGTGATTATAGTGAGATTCAGTTGAAATGATCAAGTCGCAAGGAGTTTCAGCGGTTTTAGAAAAATCGTCATTGTGTTTAAGATCACATTAAGCAATTTCGTTATTTTCAACCTCAAGAATTTCAAAGTTTTCAAAATTTTCATTTTTAGTTTCAGACAACATTTTCGTCAATCAGTTCAAGAAGTTTTCTCTCATCAAAGTCGTCCTCACCTAAACAGTTGTAAGTAACTTCATCATTTTTGTCATGTTGACTATCTAAAGTTGCTAATTTTTCAAAATTTTCAGAATTTGAGAGAGAAAGATCAAATTGAAGATTGATGTCTTCGTTTTCAAGAGAATTTAAATTCAAATCAATCACAGAGCTTTCAACAACTTCATTAATATTTTCATCAATTTCAAAAGTTGTTAGTTGAAGATCGTTGATTTTGGTAAAAGATGGATTATCATTTGAATCGTCACACGTTTAGTTTTGATTATTATTTTTTCACGAAAATTCAAGTAGTCATGAAACAATAAATTCGTGTGATTATCATGAATTTCGTTCATTTACTCAACAAAATCAAAGTTATAACTATTAACTTGAGAAGTTTCAATTTGAAATTGTTGAGAACAAGAATCGTTAATCGCACTATCATTGAAATTATTCTCATTGCAAAAATATTTTGTAAATTGATTCATATTTCCATTTTGAATCTGATATTCATTTTGGAGTTCGAAATTGAATTGACAACGGTTATAATCAAAACCATTTGAATTTGGAAGTTTATTCAAATCTTGATTATTTTGAAAACTTTGACTTAAGTTGTTGCCCAAGTATGAATTAAACCATTCACCTATTCTTTGATTTTGTTGTGTGCACATTTCAAGTAAAGATTCAGTACTTGTTTCAAGATTTGAGAGTTGGTCGTGATTTTAAAAATTTTGTGGCTCAATATTAAGATTATTTTGAAAATTTTGAAAAGTTGGTGGTGTAAAATCCAAATTGTTCGTACGATAGTTGTTATTAAAATATCCATATGGATTTGGTGTAAAATTATATGGATTATATTGATTTTCGCAACTATCATAAAATTCACAAGGATAAGGAAATTGGGACATTTTCAAGAAGCTCTTTAAAAAAAATATGTTAATATTAACAACTTCTGATTATATGAATCCAAGTCTAGGCCTGGTTCGGATAGGGGTTATCAGTGTGCCCCGAATCACCATAGAAACACGACTAAAGGTTTGAGAAACTATTTGAGTTTGAGACTCTACCGTTCCTTAGACACCTTAGAGAGAATCAATCCTAATTATCAATTTAATGGATATTCTGTCCTATGAGCTTTGGGGAATCCTCGATTCGATTTCAAAAATAATTTATTTCAAAAACGAACTTTTCAATTTATCCCACCTTCGTTTTAAAAAATTTCAACCACACATCAATAGGCAAAATATTCAATCAAAGAACAGTGACAGAATAAGAAATTGCAGAAATAAATTTTTTTACAAGCAAGCCGAGGCACCTACAGAAAATTTTTACAATCAATTTATATATATATATATTTCAAGCAGCAGCAGACCCTGTAGAGTTTAGAAAATTTTATAGTGGGGTATGATTGTCTGTCCAGAGAAATTGAGAGATTCTTGTGATTCAAATTCAATTGTGTTTGCAAATTGTTTAACCTCTGAATTCCTAATTTCTTTGCTTGACTTAGATTCCTTTATTTGTTTGCTTGAGCCTTGAATTCTTTTTTCTTTGGCCTTTTTTTGAGTTCTCTCTTTCTCTTTTTGACATTTTTTTTTTCTTTTTCATTTTTTTTGAATACTTCTTTTTTTGTGGAATGAAAATAAAGAAAAATAAAATAAAAAGATTAAATCGAAAGGAAAAATAAAAATAAACTAAAAACTAAACCAAGAAAATTCCTATACTATAAAACAAGCAATAAAAACTAAACTCAAAGAAAACCTAAGACAAAACCTAGAATTAGACATAACAAAATTCAAACTTGAAAACTAGCTATGAAATAAGAACTAGGCTTAACAACTCAGGCCACTCACACAGGTTATGTAACACCTCGTATTTTAACCACACTAAAAGAGGATAAATTAAATAATATTTAATTTAATATTCGGA
The DNA here is from genome assembly GCA_030737875.1 of Allium sativum. Lineage (NCBI taxonomy): Eukaryota > Viridiplantae > Streptophyta > Magnoliopsida > Asparagales > Amaryllidaceae > Allium > Allium sativum. The sequence continues at coordinate 617,718,149 of CM060926.1, forward strand.
ATTAAGTGAAAAGGACAACGCAACTGCGTCCGTCTCGAAATTTTGGTCAAGATAGACATTTGGTTTGCATAAAACGGACACTGTATGAAGAAGTTATGAGGGTTTGAAGTTTGTATACGTGCAAGAGAATTATATATATACATACATACATACATACATACATATATATATATATAGGGTCCAAGAATTCAAAATCAGGTCCAGAAAGTTCAAAATCATTCAAATTCCAGAATTCGGGATGAGCGGGAAAATTCCCGCCTAGGGGAGTCGACCCCTTAAGGGGGGTGTCGACACAAGGGTCGACCCCCCTAGGGCTGACGTGGCTAAGTCGGTTCTGGGGCTGGCAACTATAAATACAGGCTCATTTCTCTCCTTTTTTTCTTCATTGAAAATCAATAGAGGCCTAAGTGCTGCTGGCGCCTGGACTGAATCAAAAGTCTTTCTTCTTCTACAATCAAATTTAGAGATTCAAGTGTATATCTGAGATTCATCAACTGCTTTTCTCCTTCTATTGTTCTAGATCCAAACGCTGTGAGTTTCAATTGCCTTTAGATTTAAATAATTAAAAGTAAACATGATATGACTGTAAATTTTGATCTATGCTTGTGACTGAATCATATCAGATCTATTGTAATTTGTGAATCTATGACATTTTGAACTGACTATGACCTGTATCTCAACCCTTATCATGTCAGGTCTGCTTTGAATTACAGATTTAGTTTGTTATTTGGGTCATCTTATGATTATCATGTTGTAGTCAATTTAGATCTAACATTAGTTGGACATCTAAATCCTTATTTAGATCCAATCATGCCTATTATGATATCCCTACTATGTTAGAACCTGTTTTATTATCACAAGTTCACTGATCTGTTCTTATATGTTCGTCCTATCATTATGCCATCATATGCTTATGTCAGTTTGCTAGAATAAACATCTGTGTCATCTTCCCTTCACCCTCTCCCTTTTTATTTTGTATAACCAAGCTACATTCGAGCCTAGGCATGCTGCTAAATTATGTGAATGCGTTAGTTTGGGACCGAGGGGAGAGCATTGAAATTGGGTATATCTTGTGAATTGGGAATTTGGGCATAATTGATAAAAAGGTGAAAATTGGCATAATTTGAATAATGATTAGTTATATGAATTTGGACATATAATGTAACAACCCTGAATTTTGGGGCCAATTTAAAATTTTTATTTTAGTAATTTTAATGAGTTTTTGATATTTAAAATAATTTATTTAAAATAATAATGATTAAAAATTTATTTAAATCGAAGTTAGAATGAATAATTTAATTTTAATTATAAAAGGAGTTAGAAATAGCACGGTAGTTTGAAAAGTCAAACTTGAACTTTGACTAACCGTACAGGATGCAAAATTTAACGGATTTTAGTGAAACCCAAAATATTAGAATCTATTTAAAAATATCTTTCTAACGAATTCGAAAAATCAAAATTTCATAGCGGGAATCAAAAGTTATGGCCAAATGAATTTTCAGAAAGGTCACTATGAAATTTATAAAGGTCAAAAATGCTACTTTTTGCATACAAAGGAATTTGGACTCGAAACCACTTCCATTGAGTTCAAAATGATGTTCTGCATTTAAAAAGTATAAGCACTTATATATTTCGAGTTTCGGAAATTATTTGTTTAAAAATGTATTTTTAATATTTAATATATACACCTTGAAAATAGTCATTTTACAAACGACCTCCGTTTTCGACGAAACCACTTTTGTTGGATTCGGAATGTCAAATTATTGCTAAGTTTAATTTTTCATAATTTTTAGAATTAATTTGTGATCGTGGAAAAAAGATATGTGTTTTGTCAATTTCGGTCAATTTTAATCGACTTGAAAAAGGCCATTTTTCAAATAGGCTCAGAATTGAACGAAATTAATTTTCTTAGGTCCGCAGCGTCAAAACATAGATAAATATATTTTTTGGGATTTTTCGAAGTTAATTTGTGGCCTCGGTGAATTTATTCGTACGGTTGAATTAAAAATAAAAGAAAATATTTTAAAACTGAGAAACGGGGGTCAAGATGATCATTTGGGCCTGCGGGACATAGCCAGATGAGTCCGGAATGGGGGTTAATGGGTAAGAACGACAGTCGTGCTAAAATCAGACAAAGTTGAAAAATGGGCCTTTATTGGAAAATTAATTAATAAAATAATATATAAAGGTACGGATGTCGAGACATCTTCTTCCCCGATTCATCTCGTTCAGCAGCCGCCATAAACTCCACATCTCTCTTCTTTTCCTCCCAATCCATAAGGAATTAGACTTGGCCACTGTTCAACTTTTTCAAGATCTCTTCCTCCTCTTCGATCCCATACCAAATTCGAACCACCCCGTTGTCTATAGCCGCCGCACCACCACCTCGAACACACCGCCGTTCGCACGCCGCCGCAACCTCCCCCCTTCCAGGCGCAAGCTCCCCTCTCCTAGCTCTCCGACGTCGCGCAAACCATTCTGAAAACCATCAATCCAATATCCTGAAATCTGGACTCAAAGATTTGAACAAAACTGAAAATAAAGGTATGAAATTTCAATCAGATTTGCCACGCTTTTATCTCTTGCAATTGCAGTTGTGAAAAGAAATTGATAATTTGTTCATACGAACTCCAAACTGAAAATTTTCAGATCCGTTTGAACTGTAACATCGAATAGAACCTCTTGAAAGCAATTGGGACCAGTTCTGAACACGTTTGAATTTCTAATACTGATCCAATCAAGGTGAGATTCTATTTTAATTAATTAAATCAAGTTAAATATTATTCTCTAGTTATTTAAATCAGTTGAACTGTAAATAAACTAGATCTGCGATGTGATGATATTCTGAATGATTGATCTGTTGTTGTGTGATGTATGATGCTAGATCTGATAGTCAAAAGTTTAGATCTGTGCGTGGTAGTAAATTGGAACCAATTATTTGTTTAAATATTTGGTCGTATTATGTTTATTGTTATTCTGTGAATGATGGGAAAATAATTACATACATCACCCTGTTGTATTTGGTTGGACTAGATCTTGTTAGTTTGATAAAATATTGTTATGTGGTTGTTAAATTAAAATATAACGGAATGGTAAAGATTTGGTTTTTATTAAAATCAAAAAGAAAAAGATGACGGTATGGAAAAGATTTACTTTTTGTCAAAAGTAAAAAGATCAGATTTTGTATGTGAAATAAAATTGCATTGTAATTAAAGAACTTTTTGTTAAAAGAAAAAAAAGATCAGAATTTGTATATAAAAGAAATTACATTATTTTTAATGTAATTAAAGTATGATATTACACCATAAAAGAAATTGTCTTTGTTTATAATGTAAATAAAGAATAGAATTTACATTGTAAATTGAAAGTACATTTTATTATGTAATTAAAGAATATAATTTACATTGTAATTAAAAGGACATTTTTATATGAAATTAAAGAATAGAATTTACATGTAAAATAAAATTACATTTTTATATGTAATTAAAGTATAGAAATTTACACTGCAAATTAAAAAGCAAACGTGACATGTAATATAAATTACATTTTTAATGTAATTAAAAAGTAGGATTTTATATTGTAAATTAAAAGACAAATTAAAAGGTAGGAATCTTACATTATAATGTTAATTACATTTTTAATGTAATTAAAAAGAGAAATTTGACAATGTAAATAAAATTACATTTTCAATGTAATTTATAAAGATAGAATTTTTCACCGTTAATATAATTACATTTGTAATGTAATTAAATAGAAAGATTTGACAATGTAATTAAGGAATAAGTACCGTTGTGATGTGAATTACAATTTACATTGTAAATAAAAAGGGAGGATTTTTCATTGTAATTAAAAAGGAGGTTTTACATTGTAATTAAAAGAGAAGAATTTTACATTATAATGTCAATTACATTTTTAATGCAATTTAAAAAGAAGATTTTGGCATTGTAGAGTATTACATTTTTAATGTAATTAAAAGAATGGATTTTCCATGGAATCATAAGAATAGAATTAAAAGAGTAGGACGCAACGTTGAAAAATAATTTACATTTCTATGTAAATAAAAGAATAAAGAATGGAATGCAACGTTGAAATATAATCTACATTTTTAATGTAAATAAGAAAAAGAAAGAAAAGTTTACATTTTTAATGTAAATAAGAAAAAGAAAGAAAAGTTTACATTTTTAATGTAAATAAGAAAAAGAAGAAAAGTTCACATTTTTAATGTAAGTAAGAAAAATACATTTATATGTAATTAGATTTATAGAAAGATAAAATTACATTTTTATGTAATTAAAAGTGGAAACTTAGATTTTCATTAAAAGAATAAAGGAGTGATATTTACATTTTTATGTAAATAGATTTTCAATAAAAGAATTTAGATATGATATTTATCTTTTTACTTTAAATAGATTTTCAATAAAAGAATTTAGAGATGATATTTATCTTTTTACAATAAATTGATTTTCAATAAAAGAATTTAGATATGATATTTATCTTTTTAATGTAAATAGATTTTCAATAAAGGAAATTTACATTTTTATGTAAATAACAATGAAAGAGGAAAACTTACTTTTTAGGTAAATAAGCAATGAAAATGAAAATTACATTCAAAATGTAAATTAGAATGAAAAGGACATTTTTGTTAGAAAATGTAAATCAGAATAAAAAAGTATAGAAATAAAGATTACATCTTTATTGACCTTTTATATGCAATAAAATGAAGTAGATAATTAGAAAAGTTTTACATTTTCTTAATAATAAGAATTAGAAAAGTTACATTTTTCTTAATGTAAATAAGAATTAGAAGAAAATTACATTTTTATGTAATTGAGTTAAAGAACATAAAAATTACGTTTTTATGTAATTAAGTCAATTTCCATGTGAATTAGATTAAAAGTGAAAATTTTACATTTATCATGTAAATTAAGATAAAGGAGAAAAATTACATTTTTATGTAATTAAGTTGAAAAAGATAAAGTTTATATTTTTATGTAATTAAGAATTAAAGTAAGAAAATTACATTTTCATGTAATTAAGATTTAAAGTAAGAAAATTATATTTTTATGTAATGTAAAGATTAGATTTTGACATTGCAAAATTATTGACATTCTTTTTATGTAAATTAGATAAAAAAAGAAAAGTCACATTTTTAATGCAGATTATATTAAAAGGAAAACTTTACAATTTTGATGCGATAAAAATAATAGAATTAAAATGTATATTTTTATCGTCATTTTAGATGCGATAAAAAAGTAGAAATGAAATGTATATTTTTATCGTCACTTTAGATGCGATAAAAGAATAGAATAAATATTATATATTTTTATCGTCATTTTAGAGACGGTGAAAAAAGAAGTTACATTTTTCAATGTAAATAGAAGAAAAATAGTAAGTTACATTTTTATATGTAATTAGAGAAATATAGAGATTTACATTTCCCAATGTAAATAGAAAATGAAATAAAAGTTTACATTTCTCAATGTAAATAAAATAGGAATAGAAAGTTACATTTTTCAATGTAAATAAAAGGATTAGAAATTTATATTTTAATGAATGGATTTTCATTGGGAAGAATAATGAAACCAAATATACATTTTGTGTAATTTTAAAGATAAAAGAAAATATACATTGTTATGTTTAGGATGTGTACGTAAATTATAATAAAGATAAACATTATTGTGTGACATATTATACCTCGATATTATCTACACAAATAGGGATATTCGATGTTAACAAAATATAGTGAAATTAAATGGACGAAGGAATTATATTTATATATAATTATATATATAAATAAATTAAAATTAAACGAATCGAGCGTGGTAGTTCGCATTTTGGAATCGTGTCTTTAAATTATTATATTGAAATATCCAACCGTCGGATTTTCCCAAAACTGAAACCGTTAGGTTTGCCTTGGGAAGATCTTTCCAACGATATGAATTGTGTTAAAATCCAATGGTTAGATTTAGAGAAATGCGTAAAACAGATTTGGGTAAAAATAGCGCCAAGGTCGCCTTCAACCCGAAGCGTCGTTAAATGAAATTGGGCTATTTTATATAAATAAAAATAGCGATAGATCGTTATAAAATATTAACAACGATATGAAATGGTTTTCAAATTTAGTATGCGAGAATTATTTGGAAAGTCCGAGTTTACTCTCATTCCAAATAATGATACGACGTTCGAAGAATTGAAGACGGCGATTGAAGACCGATCACATCGAATGGGTAACTAGTTTTGAGGCCCTTGATTGATTTGCTCCCAAGACGGGGCTAAGATGGTAGTTATCCGGACGTAGTGTTGATTTGTACGGATTTGGCTTTCGCTCAGACCCAGAGCATAGGCTTATAAATGGAATGTGTGTCTGACATTGTACTCCTTTATATTGTATTTATTGATTTTCTGTCGAATGTATGAATGCTTGGTGGCAGAGAATTTATTCTCTTGCTTAACACCCTTTTGTATATTTTGGCAATGAATTAATAGTATGAAATGGATTGACAGTGTGGCATACCAAGATGCAATGATCAAGGCTTTTGTTGAAAAGCAGGCCTTGTGGTTGATGATAAAAGCAAGGCCTGTTTAGGCGTAGATTTGTGTATAACGTAGCTTCACGAGCCTCACAACCCGGTTGAGTCTAAAACGAAGCAAGGGAACGCAGGGAGAGCAACACGTTTCTTTCTAGCTAGAAGTAGTGACAGTGCTTAAACTGGCTGGCATTTTACTTATGTGGATGATAGAACGAGGCACCTCGGATGATAGGTCCTATAGGACCGGGAAACGTGTGTTCAGGAATAACTAATCCACAAAGCTTTATGTGTGGACTGTCCCTGCAGCTTTCCAAGGGTTCACAACGGGGAATCCTGAGACATTAGCTAGAGTGTCTCGAATCGGTAAGGAGATCGTTCCTAGCCTTGACCCATGATGGAAACCCAATTTCCAATACGATCTCATACGGTTTTGATTGTATTACTAGTATGGAGGCATAGTATATGGTAGCTATGCTTCCTAGGATTGATACATTTACTTTGAAATGTTTTTGAAACATATATACACTAATAATAATATCAAATTCGTTTTTATCGTACTAGGCATGTTTAATCATCATAAGGTAAAACTCTATCCTCTGTTTTGCGTTGCATTGTGTGATGGGACTTGAGTCTTATGACGATTTCATTTTTCCTAAAAAGCATTGCGTTGTTTAACGATTTACTTTAATTTATGCACCGGCAATCCATTGGAATAAAACCCGTTCCGTGTTAGCGGCGTGGTCCTTGGATTTGTCTTATTACTATTAGTTAAATTAGCTAAGAATTCTCACACCAGTCCCATGACTGACCCGTTGTTTGTTTTCCACCTTTGCAACTCGCGTGCCCTCTTTTCCACACAGGCAGTCGATTATTTTGTCTACAGGTCTTTATCTCTTGAGCAGGATTCTGGATCGAAGCCTAAAGCTGTGTCCAGAGCATAGAAGTCTTCCGCTGTTTATTGTATTTAATTTATTGAAATTTATCTTCCGTTGAAATTTTAGTCGATGTACTCTGATATTCTGTACTCTGATGTAACATTATTATGATGTTTTATAAAAGTCTGTTGTTGTATTCCCAGAGTTAACGTGTTCGGGTTTTCAATGGTCTTAGTCGATTTTGCGATCGATTGGGTCCGGGCGAAACCCCAACCGTTACAGTTGGTATCAGAGCTCAGGTTAGCTCAAATCTTTGGGGTACAACTCGTTAGAACTGAACAAAAGACTCCTCAGAGATTGGATTAGTAATATCCAATAAGAATACTCACTAGAGATAGGATAAGCAGTATCCTAGATTGAGAAAACTCATTAGAGATGGGGTTAGTAATGCCCTAGAATGAGTTGAGAGTGCCCAGTTTATAATTAACATATTTTTAATTATATATAAACCGATTTTAGAAAGCATGATTTTTAAATATATAAAGTTATATATTTTTAAAGTTAATCAACTAATAAAATTATTGAAATCAATAAAAGAATGAAAGATGAGTTAGTTAATTAAACACTTTTAGCTTCGTTCCTTTTCGAGGACGAAAAGTTTTTAAGTGGGGGAGATTGTAACCACCCTGAATTTTGGGGCCAATTTAAAATTTTTATTTTAGTAATTTTTATGAGTTTATGATATTTAAAATAATTTATTTAAAATAATAATGATTAAAAATTTATTTAAATCGAAGTTAGAATGAATAATTTAATCTTAATTATAAAAGAAGTTAGAAATAGCACGGTAGTTTGAAAAGTCAAACTTGAAATTTGACTGACCGTACAGGATGCAAAATTTAACGGATTTTAGTGAAACCAAAAATATTAGAATCTATTTAAAAATATCATTCTAATGAATCCGAAAAATCGAAATTTCATAGCGGGAATCAAAAGTTATGGCAAAATGAATTTTCAGAAAGGTCGCTATGAAATTTATAAAGGTCAAAAATGCTACTTTTTGCATACAAAGGAATTTGGACTTGAAACCACTTCCATTGAGTTCAGAATGATGTTTATGCATTTCAAAAGTATAAACACTTATATATTTCGAGTTTCGGAAATTATTTGTTTAAAAATGTATTTTTAATATTTAATATATACACCTTGATAATAGTCATTTTACAAACGACATCCGTTTTTAACGAAACCACTTTTGTTGGATTCGGAATGTCAAATTATTGCTAAGTTTAATTTTTCATAATTTTTAGAATTAATTTGTGATCGTGCCAAAACGATATGTGTTTTGTCAATTTCTGTCAATTTTAATCGAATTGAGAAAGGCCATTTTTCAAATAGGCTCAGAATTGAATGAAATTATTTTTCCTAGGTCCGCAGCGTCAAAACATAGCTAAATATATTTTTTGGGATTTTTCGAAGTTAATTTGTGGCACCGGTGAATTTATTCATACGGTTGAATTAAAAATAAAAGAAAATATTTTAAAACTGAGAAACGGGGGTCAAGATGATCATTTGGGCCTGCGGGACATAGCCAGATGAGTCCGGAACGGGGGTTAATGGGTAAGAACGACAGTCGTTGGGCTAAAATCAGACAAAGTTGAAAAACGGGCCTTTATTGGAAAATTAATTAATAAAATAATATATAAAGGTACGGATGTCGAGACATCTTCTTCCCCGTTTCATCTCGTTCAACAGCCGCCATAAACTGCACACCTTCTCTCTTCTTTTCCTCCCAATCCATGAGGAATTAGACTTGGCCACTGTTTAACTTTTTCAAGATCTCTTCCTCCTCTTCGATCCCATACCAAATTCGAACCACCCCGTTGCCTGTAGCCGCCGCATCACCACCTCGAACCCGCCGCCGTTCGCACGCCGCCGCGACCTCCCCCCTTCCAGGCGCAAGCTCCCCTCTCCTAGCTCTCCGACGTCACGCAAACCATTCTGGATCCAATCTCCTGAAATCTGGACTCAAAGATTTGAACAAAACTGAAAATAAAGGTATGAAATTTCAATCAGATTTGCCACGCTTTTATCTGTTGCAATTGCAGTTCTGAAAAGAAATTGATAATTTGTTCATACGAACTCCAAACTGAAAATTTTCAGATCCGTTTGAACAGTAACATCGAATAGAACCTCTTGAAAGCAATTGGGACCAGTTCTGAACATGTTTGAATTTCTAATACTGATCCAATCAATGTGAGATTCTATTTTAAATAATTAAATCAAGTTAACTATTATTCTCTAGTTATTTAAATCAGTTGAACTGTAAATAAACTAGATATGCGATGTGATGATATTCTGAATGATTGATCTGTTGTTGTGTGATGTATGATGCTAGATCTGATAGTCAAAAGTTTAGATCTGTGTGTGGCAGTAAATTGGAACCAATTATTTGTTTAAATATTTGGTCGTATTATGTTTGTTGTTATTCTGTGAATCATGGGAAAATAATTATATACATCACCCTGTTGTATTTGGTTGGACTAGATCTTGTTAGTTTAATAAAATATTGTTATGTGGTTGTTAAATTAAAATATAACGGAATGGTAAAGATTTGGTTTTTTAAAAAATCAAAAAGGAAAAGATGACGGTACGGAAAAGATTTACTTTTTGTCAAAAGTAAAAAGATCAGATTTTGTATGTGAAATAAAATTGCATTGTAATTAAAGAACTTTTTAAAAGAAAAAAGATCAGAATTTGTACGTAAAAGAAATTACATTATTTTTAATGTAATTAAAGTATGATATTACACCATAAAAGAAATTGTCTTTATTTATAATGTAAATAAAGAATAGAATTTACATTGTAAATTGAAAGTACATTTTATTATGTAATTAAAGAATAGAATTTACATTGTAAATAAAAAGGACATTTTTATATGAAATTAAAGAATAGAATTTACATGTAAAATAAAATTACATTTTTATATGTAATTAAAGTATAGAAATTTACAATGCAAATTAAAAAGCAAGATGTGACATGTAATATAATTTACATTTTTAATGTAATTAAAAAGTAGGATTTTATCCCTCTGGAAGACCACACATTTTTGTTTTTTTAAAAGTAGGATTTTATATTGTAAATTAAAAGACAAATTAAAAGATGGGAATCTTACATTATAATGTTAATTACATTTTTAATGTAATTGAAAAGAGAAATTTGACAATGTAAATAAAATTACATTTCAAAGTAATTTATAAAGATAGAATTTTTCACCGTTAATATAATTACATTTGTAATGTAATTAAATAGAAAGATTTGACGATGTAATTAAGGAATAAGATTTTACCGTTGTGATGTGAATTACAATTTACATTGTAAATAAAAAGGGAGGATTTTTCATTGTAATTAAAAAGGAGGTTTTACATTGTAATTAAAAGAGAAGAATTTTACATTATAATGTCAATTACATTTTTAATGTAATTTAAAAAGAAGTTTTGGCATTGTAGATTATTACATTTTTAATGTAATTAAAAGAATGGATTTTCCATGGAATCATAAGAATAGAATTAAAAGAGTAGGACACAACGTTGAAAAATAATTTACATTTCTATGTAAATAAAAGAATAAAGAATGGAATGCAACGTTGAAATATAATCTACATTTTTAATGTAAATAAGAAAAAGAAAGAAAAGTTTACATTTTTAATGTAAATAAGAAAAATAAAGAAAAGTTTACATTTTTAATGTAAATAAGAAAAAGAAGAAAAGTTCACATTTTTAATGTAAGCAAGAAAAATACATTTATATGTAATTAGATTTATAGAAAGATAAAATTACATTTTTATGTAATTAAAAGTGGAAACTTAGATTTTCATTAAAAGAATAAAGGAGTGATATTTACATTTTTATGTAAATAGATTTTCAATAAAAGAATTTAGATATGATATTTATCTTTTTACTGTAAATAGATTTTCAATAAAAGAATTTGATGATATTTATCATTTTACTGTAAATAGATTTTCAATAAGAGAATTTAGATATGAAATTTATCTTTTTAATGTAAATAGATTTTCAATAAAGGAAATTTACATTTTTATGTAAATAACAATGAAAGAGGAAAATTTACTTTTTAGGTAAATAAGCAATGAAAAGGAAAATTACATTCAAAATGTAAATTAGAATGAAAAGGACATTTTTGTTAGAAATTGTAAATCAGAATAAAAAGTACAGAAATAAAGATTACATCTTTATTGACCTTTTATCAGCAATAAAAAGAAGTAGATAATTAGAAAAGTTTTACATTTTCTTAATGTAAATAAGAATTAGAAAAGTTACATTTTTCTTAATGTAAATAAGAATTAGAAGAAAATTACATTTTTATGTAATTGAGTTAAAGAACATAAAAATTACGTTTTTATGTAATTAAGTCAATTTCCATGTGAATTAGATTAAAAGTGAAAATTTTACCTTTATCATGTAAATTAAGGTAAAGGAGAAAAATTACATTTTTATGTAATTAAGTTAAAGAAGATAAAGTTTATATTTTTATGTAATTAAGATTTAAAGTAAGAAAATTACATTTTCATGTAATTATGTAATGAAAAGATTAGATTTTGACATTGCAAAATTATTTACATTCTTTTTATGTAAATTAGATTAAAAAAAAGAAAAGTCACGTTTTTAATGCAGATTATATTAAAAGGAAAACTTTACAATTTTGATGCGATAAAAATAATAGAATTAAAATGTATAATTTTATCGTCATTTTAGATGCGATAAAAAGAGTAGAAATGAAATGTATATTTTTATCGTCACTTTAGATGCGATAAAAGAATAGAATAAATATTATATATTTTTATCGTCATTTTAGAGACAGTAAAAAAAGTAGTTACATTTTTCAATGTAAATAGAAGAAAAATAGTAAGTTACATTTTATATGTAATTAGAGAAATATAGAAATTTACATTTCCCAATGTAAATAGAAAATGAAATAAAAGTTTACATTTCTCAATGTAAATAAAATAGGAATAGAAAATTACATTTTTCAATGTAAATAAAAGGATTAGAAATTTATATTTTAATGAATGGATTTTCATTAGAAAGAATAATGAAACCAAATATACATATTTTTGTAATTTGAAAGATAAAAGAACATATACATTGTTATGTTTAGGATTTGTATGTAAATTATAATAAAGATAAACATTATTGTGTGCCATGTTATACCTCGATATTATCTACACAAATAGGGATATTCGACGTTAACAAAATATAGTGAAATGAAATGGATGAAGGAATTATATTTATATATAATTATATATATAAATAAATTAAAATTAAACGAATCGAGCGTGGTAGTTCGCATTTTGGAATCGTGTCTTTAAATTATTATACCGAAATATCCAACCGTCGGATTTTCCCAAAACTGAAACCGTTAGGTTCGCCTTGGGAAGATCTTTCCAACGATATGAATTGTGTTTAAATCCAACGGTTAGATTTAGAGAAATGTGTAAAACAGATTTGGGTAAAAACAGCGCCAAGGTCGCCTTCGACCCGAAGCGTCGTTAAATGAAATTGGGCTATTTTATATAAATAAAAATAGCGATAAATCGTTATAAAATATTAACAACGATATGAAATGGTTTTCAAATTTAGTATGCGAGAATTATTTGGAAAGTCCGAGTTTACTCTCATTCCAAATAATGATACGACGTTCGAAGAATTGAAGACAGCGATTGAAGACCGACGATCTTCACATCGAATGGGTAACTAGTGTTGAGGCCCTTGATTGATTTACTTCCAAGACGGGGCTAAGATGGTAGTTATCCGGACGTAGTGTTGATTTGTACGGATTTGGCTTTCGCTCTGACCCAGAGCATAGGCTTATAAATGGAATGTGTGTCTGACATTGTACTCCTTTATATTGTATTTATTGATTTTCTGTCGAATGTATGAATGCTTGGCGGCGGAGAATTTATTCTCTTGCTTAACACCCTTATGTATATTTTGGCAAAGAATTAATAGTATGAAATGGATTGACAGTGTGGCATACCAAGATGCAATGATCAAGGCTTTTGTTGAAAAGCAGGCCTTGTGGTTGATGATCAAAGCACGGCCTGTTTAGGCGTAGCTTTGTGTATAACGTAGCTTCACGAGCCTCACAACCCGGTTGAGTCTAAAACGGAGCAAGGGAACGCAGGGAGAGCAGCACGTTTCTTTCTAGCTAGAAGTAGTGACAGTGCTTAAACTGGCTGGCATTTTACTTATGTGGATGATGGAACGAGGCGCCTCGAATGATAGGTCCTATAGGACCGGGAAACATGTGTTCAGGAGTAACTAATACACAAAGCTGTATATGTGGACAAGCCCTGCAGCTTTCCAAGGGTTCACTACGGGGAATCCTGAGACATTAGCTAGAGTGTCTCGAATCGGTAAAGAGATCGTTCCTAGCCTTGACTCATAATGGAAACCCAATTTCCAATACGATCTCATACGGTTTTGATTGTATTACTAGTATGGAGGCATAGTATATGGTAGCTATGCTTCCTAGGATTGATACATTTACTTTGAAATGTTTTTGAAACATATATACACTAATAACAATATCAAATTCGTTTTTATCATACTAAGCATGTTTAATCATCATAAGGTAAAACTCTATCCTCAAGTTTGCGTTGCATTGCGTGATGGGACTTGAGTCTTATGCTGATTTCATTTTTCCTAAAAAGCACTGCGTTGTTTAATGATTTACTTTAATTTATGCATGGGCAATCCATTGGAATAAAACCCGTTCCGCGTTAGCTGCGTGGTCCTTGGATTTGTCTTATTACTATTAGTTAAATTGGCTAAGAATTCTCACACCAGTCCCATGACTGACCCATTGTTTGTTTTCCACCTTTGCAAACTCGGGTGCCCTCTTTTCCACACGGGCAGTCGAGTATTTTGTCTACAGGTCTTTATAACTTGAGCAGGATTCTGGATCGAAGCCTAAAGTCGTGTCCAGAGCATAGAAGTCTTCCGTTGTTTATTGTATTTAATTTATAGAAATTTATCTTTCGCTGTAATTTTATTCGATGTACTCTAATATTCTGTACTCTGATGTAACATTATTATGATGTTTTATAAAAGTCTGCTGTTGTTGTTCTGATGTTGTTGTATTCCCAGAGTTAACGTGTTCGGGTTTTGAACGGTCTTAGTCGATTTTGCGATCGATTGGGTCCGGGCGAAACCCCAGCCGTTACATATAATTCACTATGAACATATTTGGGAAAAAGAGGCATGAAACCTATAACTTATAACAACATAGGAAAAATTGGCTAATAAAGAAATGCCTAGGATTACAGTAATTAGAAACTATAACTGCACCTACGACACGAGGTTAGATTACACTTGTGGTGGAAGTGTGCCCGGAACCACCCGGCATATCCAGCAACCACAAATGGTGAATCTAATGTGCAATGACTATGTGCACAAATATGAGACGTGCTAAGACACGAGGTTAGGCCCGATTTGTGGAATAAATTTGCCCGGACCCACCTAACATGTCCAGCATCCACAAACGGTAGGCTTAATGCGGGAGGTCTAGCATACCATAAATGAAAATATGGTAATAAACCTTGAATGTTGTTCCTAGTTGAACCCATAGGGAATGGTATGAATATAAACTTAAGTTAGGTTTAAGTAAACTTGGTTGAACAGTGGGTGGGTTATGTAAATCTAAGGGGAGTGGGTAATATTTACATTAGGCCCACAAACTTAACCTGATAGAGTTATGTAATTAAAGACACATAGTGGTATACATAAACGATGGAAATATTAGAGTTATGGAATTAAAGACACCTTTTTAGGGTAAGCATAACTTGTAGAAATGATAGAGTTGTGTAATTAAAGACACCTAGTGGTATACATAACCGATGGAAATCCAAGTAGGTATACAAAACAAGGGGGAGAGCTTGTATAATATTGTGTGGGACCCATTTCTGTTAGTAACACTTAATAGTATCAAACGAGTACTCCGAACTAGGTCGGATTTAGGGCACGCTTACTGGGCTGAATGTAAGAGATCCAAACGAGGATGACGGTTTGGGCGGCGCAAACCGACCAGGGACATGTGCGTGCATGGGACGGGTAGATGGGTTTAAGAATACCGTGACACCTGTAGATTTGGCTGTGTATATCGGTGAAGGGTTGCCTCTGTATGACATGATACATCCTATGGCGGAGCCGGCACAGAGTATTTACGTGGAGTAGGGAGCCGATCGATTAGGGTAGTGGTTAGGATACATTCAGGCGTATGCCTAAGTCTACCGTCTTATAGTTGTTGGGATCATCTCATTCTGGTGATATTAGTATTAGTGCAGAGTAATCTTTAGAGAAGTATACAATCTATCATGTTTACCTTATCATACATGCCTTATATGTGGTTATCTCTCTCTTATCCACTTTATATGCATGTCATGCTACTTTTACTTATTTACTTGATAAAAGTAACTGGACTTGTCAGACATTATATCTGACCCTTTCTGTTTCCTCTTCTTTCTTCCGTTTCCCCCCTGGTTCTTAGGGTGGGAATACTCAGGCTTGACCGTGATTCTGCTTTCATTTTGTTGGAGCTGCATAGATGTATGTCTCAAGCTTCTATCCTTGCTACATGGCTATGTTTTATTTTGGGGAATTTTGTTTCTTTTATGTACTCTGATGTTTTAAAGTAAAAGAAAGTAGCTTCAATGATGTAATGGTTTTTATGTATTCCAGACATGTGATGTTTTCAAACCACGTTGCTTTATGTTAAATAAAGTTTTTAATACCGCTGTCATTTTTATATCTGTCTTATAATATTTCTGTTTCCGCTTACCTATAATGCTTCACAAAACTTAATGCATTACCTTTGTGAGTGACATTAACGGACGCAGGGTGTCACACTTTGTATCAGAGCTGAAAGTTACCAGATTAGATAAAAGTTTTTGATAATTATTTCCAAAAGGTTTTAAAAGAAAGCATTTTTCAAAAAGAAAAGTCTGTTTTGAAAAACATATTCCTTAAAGCCATAGGTAATATCCTCCGATCCTTTGTCTAAATCTCTTCCCTTTTTCGTTTCAGCATGTCTGGGGAACCTAACATTCCATAAGGGCTTACGATACATGGCTGGTTCCGTAGGTATCTAGAGGCTACAATGCCTGCCTAAGCCCAAAGAAATGTTCCTCCCCCAACTGCACTTGTCGTTCCTCCTCCTCCTCTAAGAAAATAACTTGGCTAAGATATGCAAAGGTTTTTGTGCCATGGGCAGGAAGTCATTCCGTGGAACCGAAACATTCGTAGAGGCAAGGAATTGGCTCAAAGAGACTGAGGACTTGTTCATAATCTTTGAGGTGGAAGATTGTAGGAAGATTCAGTTAGCTATCTGGCTACCGAAAGATGAAGCTTCGTTTTGGTGGGAGGTTACCCAAGCTGGACGTCCGGTGGAGACATGGGATGATTTTAGGAAGAGGTTTGAAATGAAGTTTCTTTCCCAAGTCAAGAAAAGCATGCAAATGGAGAGGTTCTTGACGCTCAAACTAGGAAACATGACTGTTAAAGAATATGTGAACAAATTCAACCAGCTAGCAAGGTTTGGATTGGAATTGGTTGACACTCCGCATAAGATGCCTTTGCGATTTGCTAAAGGGCTAAATGAACCCATTCATGGGTTAGCTATGTCCCACATTCTAATGGGAGCTACTTCTGAAAGGCTAGTTGAGATGGCCCTGATGCATGAAGATGACAAGGGAGAAAAGAAGGAAGTAAAAGCTGAGGAAACAATTCAAAAAAAAGGCATGGCCCAGGTGGGACAACAACAAAAGAAAGGTGGAAAGAATGACAAGGATAAGGATAAGAGGAAATGTCACAGTTGTGGGCAAGACGGTCACTTGGTCGAAGACTGTAAAAGGAGGAAGAATACTTGCTTCAATTGTGGAGAGGTCGGACACTTTGCGAAGGAGTGCCCGAAGAAACAGGGATCTCAGGGACAAGGTCAAAGGGCAGGAGCTTCTGGAGCGCAAGTGCATGCTCTCCTGATCAGTGCTTCGGATAGAGGTAGGAAAATTTTCGTGGAAGGTTTGATTTCTCTTTCCAGTCATTCTATTAAAACTCTTTTTTATTCTGGCGCTTCACATTCATTTATATCTAGTTCTGTGGTTGAATCTCTACACTTAAATACTAGTATGGTAGTGGATCCCGCTATTGTCTCATACCCCATTGGTGGTTCAGCTCATTTATCTATGATTTTTCGGGGTTTGAGGATATCTGTGTTAGGCGTCGAATTTGAATGCGATGCATATGTGCTCGGTTTTATGGGCTATGGATTGATTCTAGGAATAGATTGATTAACCATGTATTGTGCCATTCTAGATTGTGAGAGGAGGTCGTTAGGCTTCTGACCTGTTATGGGAGGACCCTCGAGATTTCTTATGACCCGCAAGGGTCTGTCATGCTTATTTTCCTAGAGTATTTTGATGCATCTATCGATGATCTGCAATCTGTTCTAGTAGTCTAAGATTATTCAGGTGTCTTTGATGAGGTTCGGCTTTTACCCCTGGGGCACGAGATAGATTTTCGCATATATTTGGTAGATAATGCAAAGCCAGTTGCATTGCCCGTTCTCCATATGGCTCCAAGGGAAAGGAGGGAGCTGAGTAAGCAAATAGGAGAGCTACTCGAGAAAGGGTTTATCAGGCGAACCATATCTGAATAAGGTGCCCCAGCAGTATCTGCAACTAAGGTGGATGGTTCGCTTCGCTTGTGTGTGGACTATAGAGAGTTGAATAAGCTCACCAAGAAGAACAAGCACCCACTTCCGAGGGTAGATGACTTGTTCGACCAGCTTGTTAGTGCCTCGGTATTTTCTCAGTTAGACATGGCCATAGGATTCCATCAATTGAGGGTGGCTGAGGACAGTATAGATAAGGCCGCTTTTAGGACTCCATATGGTTTCTTTTAATGACTAGTTATTCCATTTGGGTTGACGAATGCACCCACCTATTTTGTTGATCTAATGAGAAGGGTGTTTCGGGAGTTTATTAATAAATTCGTCATGGTCTTTGTTGATGATATCTTGATCTTCTCAAAGAGTGAGGAAGAGCATCCCAACATTTGAGGGAGGTTTTGAAAACTCTCTGTGCGCATCAGCTTAAGGAAAAATTCTCCAAATGCCACTTTTGGAGAAAGGAGGTGAGATTCCTAGGGAATGTGGTTTCTAATGAAGGGATAGCAGTAGATCCCGCAAAGGTGGTTGTAGTTCAGGACTGGTAGATTCCAAAGAATGCAACAGAGGTGAGAAGCTTTTTAGGGTTTGCAGGCTATTACAGGAAGTTCATTAAGGACTTTGCAAAAATATAAGCCCACTCACCAGGCTCACGAAGAAGAATTTGGGGTTTTCATGGAATATTGATTGTGATGCTGCTTTCCAATGACTGAAGAGTGCCCTGAAAACAGCCTCAGTCTTGACCTTGCCCGATGGGAATAAAGTATTTACTGTGTACACCGATGCATGTGGTACGGGGCTTGGTGCAGTTCTGATGCAAAAAGGAAGGGTAGTATGTTATGGAGGAAGACAGCTAAGAGCCCATGAGAAGAACTACCCAACCCATGATTTAGAGCTTGCTGCCATGGTATTCGCACTTAAGATGTGGCGTCATTATTTGCTTGGAGAAAAGTTCGAGTTGTACACTGATCATATATCTCTTAAGTACTTATTTTCGCAAAAGGATCTTAATCTGAGGCAACAAAGGTGGATGGAATTCTTAGCATCATATGACTTCGAGATTTCTTATACCCCTGGCAAGGGTAATGTAGTGGCAGACACACTGAGTAGACATAGGATGGTCTTAAGTCCTTTGTTTGTGGAAAGGAAAAGCTTGGAGTTTATATTGGCTTTTGATTTTAGACCCTCCACCGAGTTATTGCCTGGCTTGTTTGCATTAATAGAGATTCGACCTACTCTTATGGATCAGATAGGAGCTTCGTAGTGAGATGATCCACAGATTTCATACATCTTGGATAGGCTCAGTAAAGGGAAGACTTTTAGTTACCTGAATAGATATTTTATTGATGATAAAAGGGTGGTTGCAACGAGATGGAAGGCTTTGTGTTCCTCAAACTGAAAGTCTGTTAAAGGCAGTCTTAGAAGAAGCCCATCATTCTAAGATGACTATTCATCCAGGTGGTGATAAGATGTATAGGGACATGAAGTGGATTTTCTTTTGGGCAGGGATGAAGAAAGATGTGGCAGAATTTGTTCCTTAATGTTTAATTTGTTAGCAAGTCAAACCTGAGCAAAGGAAGCCCGGTGGTTTACTTCATTCTTTAGAGGTTCCATGGTGGAAGTGGGAGAGCGTCTTTATGGATTTCATAGATGGTTTTCCTTGATCAAAGAATGGCAACACCAATATTTGGGTGGTAGTGGATAGACTTACTAAAAGCGCTCGTTTTGTTCCAGATAGGAGTAAGAGGACGACAGCTTGGTTAGCAGCAATTTATGTTCGTGAGACAGTCCATCTTCATTGAGTACCTTCCAGCATCATAAGCGATCGTGACCCCATCTTCACTAGTGAGTTTTGGAGGAGTTTGCAAGAAGCATTAGGTACACAGTTACGTTTGTGCACTGCTTATCATCCTCAGACCGATGGGCAGACGAAGAGTGTGAATAGAGTTCTAGAAGATCTTTTGAGGCTGTGTATCCTAGACTTCAGAGGGACTTGGGAAGAGCATCTTCCTTTAGTAGAGTTTGCCTATAACAACAGTTATCAAGCTAGCATTGGCATGGCACCTTTCGAAGCATTATACGGACGACCCTGTAGATCACCAGCTTGTTGGTGGGAATCTACAAAAAGGCTTTTGCTTGGACCAGATATGGTTAGGGAAACGTCCGAGAAGATTGATCTCATTAGACGACGAATGAAGACCGCTCAAGATTGGCAGAAATCCTATGCAGACAAGAGAAGGACTGACTTTGAATTTGAAGTAGGAGATATGGTTTTCATTAAAGTGTCCCCTTTAAGGAATGTGGTTGGCTTCGGATCTGTAGAGAAGTTGGCACCAAGATTCGTAGGGCCATTTCCCATAATAGAAAGGATTGGCCGAATGGCCTATGGAGTAAAGCTGCCAAAGAGACTATCCGGCGTTCATGATGTTTTCCATGTTTCTCATTTGCGGAAGTGCTTGCATGATACAGCAGAAGTGGTTGGGCCAAGTATATTAGAAGAAGTAGAGGTGGAACGAGAGGCAACAGTCAGACGAGTTCCTTTTCATGTTCATGGATTAGAAGTTAAGAAGTTACACAATAAAGAAATCAAGTTGGTGAACGTTCAGTGGGAGATAACCCAGAGAATGAAACTTGGGAGACCGAAGAAAAGATTCGTGCTTCATATCCTTTTTTTTTGTGGGTATGTTCTTAACTCATTTTCCAAAGCTCTTTATTTATGCTTGTTTCTATCATTTGAGTATGTCCTATCGATCAAATCTTTGACCTTTAGGTAGGAGTCCCATGATTGTAAACATGTGTTTGATACATGTTATGTTTGATGTATGCAAGTGGATGCAAGTGTTTGCTAACGGTTGCTCATGGATGCATATACACACATTAGGCACTAGATCGGCTCAATCACATTCATACTGCATGTGGATGTGTGTGCATTTTTATTTTCTTTTTAATGGATGAAAATGGATGTATCATCATATGGATGTCGCATTTGGACGAATGATTATGCACGCATATCGAACTTACGTGTTATAATAGGATTATTTGCATACATATTGGATTCATGGCACTAACATACATTGCATTAGGGAGATCAATTGGATCAGTAGATCGCCTGATATTCGCATTAGTGTTGGGACATATACACACACCTTTTCATATGTTAATATAAGCATTAGAAGTCTTTAAGGACAATGGATGCCGGTGATTGATGGATGAGTAGATAAGTGACGGATGGTACGATATGCATTCTACTTTACTTGAAGATTTCAGGGACGAAATCCTTTGAGTAGGGGAGAATGTAACACCCTATATTTTAACACCACTAAAAGAGGATAAATTAAATAATAATTTATTTAATATTCGGAATTATGGGAAACGGACTGCGTCATTGCGTCCGTCTCGAAATTATGTTTAAGATAGACATTTGGTTTGCATAAAACGGACAACGTATTAAGAAGTAATGAAGGTTTGAAGTTTTTATACACACAAGAAAATTATATATATATATATATATATATAGGACCCAAGAATTCAAATCAAGTCCAGAAAGTTCAAAATCGTTCAAATTCCAGAATTCGGGATGAGTGGGAAAATCCCCCCTAAGGGAGTCGGCCCCTTAAGGGGGGTGTTGACACCAGGGTCGACCCCCTTAGGGATGACGTGGCTAAGTCGGTTTTGGGGCTGTTAGCTATAAATACAGGCTCATTTCTCTTGTTTTCTTCACATAAAATCAACGGGGCCTAAGTGCTGCTAGTACTTGGATAGAATCAAAACTTTTTCTTCTTCTACAATCAAGTTTAGAGATTCAAGTGTTGATCTGAGATTCATCAACTGCTTTTCTCCTTCTATTGTTCTAGATCCAAAAGTTGTGAGTTTCAATTTCCTTTAGATTTAAATAACCAAAAGTAAACATGATATTATCGTAAATTTGGATCTATGCCTGTGACTGAATCATATCAGATCTATTGTAATTTGTGAATCATTGATATTGTAATTTGGATCTATGCATATGGCTGAATCATATCAGATCTATTGCAATTTGCGAATCTATGACATTTTGAATTGACTATGACCTGTATCTCAACCCTTATCATGTCAGATCTGCCTTTAATTACGGATCTAATTTGTTATTTGGATCATCTTATGATTACCATGTTGTAATCAATTTATATCTGACATTAGTTGGACATTTAAATCCTTCTTTAGATCTAATCATGCCTATTATGACATCCCTACTATGTTAGAACCTGTTTTATTATCACATGTTCACCAATCTGTTCTTGTATGTCCATCTTATCATTATGCCATCATATGCCTATGTCAGTTTGCTAGAATAAACATCTCTGTCATCTTCCCTTCACCCTTTCCCTTTTTATTTTGTATAGTCAGGCTACTATCGAGCCTAGGCATGCCGCTAAATTACGTGAATACGTTAGTTTGGGAGTGAGGGGAGAACACTGAAATTGGGCATATCTTGTGAATTGGGAATTTGGGCATAATTGGTAAAAGGTGAAAATTGGCATAATTTGAATAATGATTAGGTATATGAATTTGGACATATAATTCACTATGAAAATATTTGGGGAAAAGAGGCATGAAACCTATAACCTATAACGATATAGGAAAAAATGGCTAATAATGAAATTCTAGGATTACAGTAATTAGAAATTATAACTGCAACTATGACACGAGGTTAGATTTTACTTGTGGTGGAAGTCTGGCCGGAACCACACGGCATATCCAACGATCACAAGTGGTGAGTCTAATGTGAGAGGTATAGATGCACAAATACGAGACGTGCTAAGACACAAGGTAAGGCCCGATTTGTGGAATAAGCCTGCCCGGACCCGCCTGGCATGTCCAACATCCACAAATGTTAGGTTTAATGTGAGAGGTCTAGCATACCATGACCATAAATGAAAATATGGTAATAAACGTTGAATGCTTGACCTAGTTGAACCCATAGGGAATGGTATGAATATAAACATAAAGTTGAGGTTAAGTAAAATTGGTTGAACAGTGGGTGGGTTAAGTAAATCTTAGGGGGGTGGGTAATATTTACATATAGGCCCACAAAGTTAACCTGATAGGGTTATGTAATTAAAGACACCTAATGGTATACATAACTGATGGAAATATTCGAGTTATATAATTAAAGACACCTTTTAAGGGTAACCATAACTTGTACAATTCATAGGGTTGTGTAATTAAAGACACCTAGTGGTATACATAACTGATGGAAAACCTAGTGGGGATACAAGACAAGGAAAGTGCTTGTATCATATTATGTAGGACCCATTTCAGTCAGTAACCCTTAATAGTATCAGACGAGTACTCCGAACTAGGTCGGAATTGGGGCATGCTTACCGGGATGAATGTAACAGATCAAAACGAGGAGGACGATGTAGACGGCGCAAACCGGCCAAGAACATGTGCGTGCATGGGTAGGGTAGATGGGGCTAAGACGACCGTGATACATGTAGATATGGCTATGTATATCATTAAAGGGTTGCCACGATAGGACGTGATACATCCTATAGCGGGGTCGGCACAGAGTATCTACGCGGAGTAGGGAGCTAATCGATTAGGGTAGTGGTTAGGATACGTCTTGACGTATGCCCAAGTCTACCATCTTATAGTTGTTGTGTAACACCCCGAAATTTTAACGATGCTTAAGATGATTAAATAAAGAATAATCAATGTGAAAACACTGTTAACAATGAATTAAAGAAAACTTAATTTAATATTCAGAATTAAGTAAAACGGACTGTACCATTGCGTCCGTCTCGAAATTCTGGTCAAAATAGACACATGGTTTGCTTAAATCGGACACTGTATGAAAAAGTTATTAAGGTTTGCAGTTTGTATACGCACAGGAAGAATATATATATATATGTATATATAATAGATTCAAAAATTCAAAAATGGGTCCAGAATTTCAAAAAGGGGGGTCGACCCACCCAAAGGGGGGTCGACCCACCCCTGACAGATCTGGGAGAAATACTTCGTTTTGTATCTGGGCACCTTTCTGAGCAAGATTCATTGAACCCTAGGCTATATAAAGGACCTTAGACCTAGGATTTATTCATTTAAAAATAATGCTGATGGCGAAGCTCTACTGCAAAGAAAATTAAAATGGCCTTTCTTCTTCTAAATCAATTCAAAGAAGATTATACATATTCGAAGATTGCTACAAGAAATTCAGCGATGGCTAGAACTTTTTCAACATGTTCTTCGCAGTAATTTGGATCCATTTTCTTAGATCTATTCACTGTGAGTTCATGTTAGTTTTAGATCTGAATATTTAAATAGTAATCTTGATATGTATGTAAAAATTGGATCTTGAATCGGTGCCTAATCGGTTCTATTATGACAAAACTATCAGATCTGCTTTTATATGTTCATACCGCCGCCATGTTAAATCTTGTCATAATATGCCTATTCAGTTTATGCCTATTTCTATCAGTTTATTTTTGATTCGTTATAATGCCTGCTCTTGATTCTATTCTCTCCCTCTTTTTCCCTTTTTATTTTTATATAGCCAGGCTACCTTCGAGGCTAGGCCTAATGCTGAAAAATGCGAACAAGCGAAATTAGGAACGATTGGGAAAGACATAATTTGGGGCATAATTGGTATTCGAAAATATGGATCTAAATTTGGGCATAAAATTTGGAAATATACAAATATGAATTTGGGGGCATATATTGTGTTGGATAATATGAATATGAATTTAAGCATACGTTGGAAAATATAATTTGTAACACCCCACCTCCGCCAGGGTGTCTCTTGCAAGCACTCTGACTTTGGAGGGGCGTTTGAATCAGGTAAACATGCATAATGATATATCAAGGCAGAACAAGAACATATGTATATATGTAAACAGAGTAAATAACATAGATAAAACAGCGGAAGATTTCAAACCATTTCAAAACAAGTCTGGTACAACATAATGTCAACTTTCCAAATACACAAGTCTAGATAAAAACAACATTGCTCAAAAACTGAAATACATAAGTACTATCCCCAAAATAAGTGATAACCATAGCTAGCTTCATGTCAAGACCGTACATGAGCTAAAATCCCACAAGCAAGCGATCAGAAATCCAAGCTAAGCTCCAATATTCCCACCCTGAGAACCTGGGGGGGAAACGGAAGAAAAGAGGCGAAAGAAAACAGGTCAGTCAAAAAGACTGAGTAAGCCCTACTACAATCAATGTAAACTAATAAAGTTAACTGGCATGATGAAAGCTGAGATGAACATATGGATAACTACATACTGGCATGATGATTAACTAACAAGGTAGATAAAGGTGTCATCGCATAATCAGGATTAAGGTTTTGCACCACAGGTGTACTAGCAAACTAACATGACTTGAATAAACCAGTATTGATCCCTTGGCCCAAGCTTTGGCCCAATAACATGAAGTGACCCTAATACGCGGTGCAACCAAACGGTCTAGTCGATCGGCTCCCTACAAGCCTAACTCGTCACGTGTTGGTGTCAATGCGGCCCAAACATAATTGTAGTCAGACTGTGCAGGGTCTCCCGTCGGGTGTATCAAGCCCTAGGGTGTCAACCCCTGGACACCATAAACATAAGTGCACAGTCTCGATCTACTGGTACCCGTGCATGCTTTCCCCGGCTTCGGACTATGTGCACGACCAAAAGTCCGCCCGGAACTACACCGGCGTACCACTCTGCCGTCGTTTTTGGTCTCTTACCTCAAGTCCAGTAATTGTGCCCCCCGCCCTAGCCTAGACCCTAGGGTCTTAATGATACAAACTTGGGATTACTGCTGGAGTGGACCCCCATTGCTAGGATTTTTCTAGTGGGTTAAATACGGTTTAACACTCTTGCTAATCATGGATTAACTTGTTTAAGTGTAACGATGAGTTCACGACTTAACCCCGATTAATCTACCAAGCCCAAATTGGTTAAGTATTAAGTGGACCATGACTTAACCCTAATCACGAGGCATTAATTAATTTAATGCGCCTTAACCTC
Source organism: Allium sativum (assembly GCA_030737875.1). NCBI lineage: Eukaryota > Viridiplantae > Streptophyta > Magnoliopsida > Asparagales > Amaryllidaceae > Allium > Allium sativum. The sequence continues at coordinate 617,744,297 of CM060926.1, forward strand.
TCACATTAGACCTTGTTGTGGTTACTAGTTAAGCCGGGCGGGTCCGGGTAGCTTTACACCACAACTTGGTCTAACCTCGGGTTCAAGGTACAACATGACCAACTTCTCACATTGGGTCCTATTGTTTGTAGCAACTAGTTAAGCCGGTCGGTTCCGGGTAGGTTTACGCTACAAACTCAACCCAACCTCGAGTTGGTCACACTTATCTTTTCTAAGTGTCATGTCCATCATGTTTCCAAAACATGTTACAAGTTTTCAAGCATTTGGGTAGACCTAACTTAATAGGTAAATTCCCAAAGGGTAGACCTAACTTAATAGGTAAATTCCCAAGCTTATGTTTTTATGTCTTTTAAGTTTACCCAACCACAAACGCAATCCCATCGCTTACATATCACAATAGCGCATAAAGGATAGAAAGAGGGAACTTGGCATAATCATGACATAAAGGTGTTGAAGCCACAAGTTCAACATGGTGGCATATGAAATGTACATGTGTTCATATACTTGCATATTACATTTTTAGGCCTCAAAAGCATGCATAAAACCAAACTTAGCATATTGGTGATACATGGTGATAAATGACATGTAGAAATGGCCATAAGTTCGCATTTAGCCTCACATGCAAGTTATCATAAGAGATATGATAACTTACATGTTGCCAAAATGCAACCTTTAGCATAAAGCTTGAAGCTTTAAGCTCATAAACCCAAGATAAGCTTGCATAACATGATAACATGAACAAAAGGATCAACCCAAACTTGCATAACATAACTTGCATATCATATGACAAACTTGCATATCAAACTTGCATAACATAACTTGCATAGCATATGACAAACTTTCATATCAAACTTGCATAACATAACTTGATGAACTTGCATAACACATCATAGTAAACTTGCATAACACGTCATAGTAAACTTGCATATCATAATGATCAAACACAACTTGCATCATTCATTAACTTTAGAGTTTAAGTATGAAAGTAGAAAAGGGCTTACAATGCTTATGAAGACACAAAAATATGACAAAGCCCTTATGCAACCAATTAAACCCAAAATGCAAGCTTCAATAGAAAAACCCTTAAGCCAAAATGATCAAAAACCTTGCTTTATGATGCAAATATAGAAAACTTGACTTGAATGCAAGCTAATGACGCTCATACAAGCTTGAAAACACTTGTATGCATGGAAAATCTCATAGAAATTTATTTAGGAATTTTATGAAGAGAGTGGAGGCCATGAGAGGATTGATTTTGCCATAGTTTAGTTGTATGAATGAATAATGATGATTTAGGGTTAGGTTAGGGTCTTATTTATAGAGATTAGGACTAGTTTCAACCTTAGGATTAAACCCTAGTTCCAATCTCAGCCCTTAAAACTGAATCTGGCCCCCAAACTCAACACAAACCCAAAATGGTGCACCAGGCAAAACTGCCCGGCTGGACCAAGTCGACAGCCAAGTCGACAGGGCTGTCGACTTGGGTCCAACCAAGTCGACTCCCAAGTCGACAGGGCTGTCGACTTGGGTGCTCTGGCGGGAATTTTCCCGCCTGGCCCAATCTTACCCTAATCTCCAATTTCAAACTTGAATTTGAAATCTGTTTTTGCTTTGGAATTTTCTGAAAACTTCGTTGGGCCTTAATCGGGTCATACGGACTCCGATTTTCGAAAACTCGGACTCTATTTCGCGTATTTTTCCGAGACGAACGCAATGGCATAGCCCATTTCCCTTGATTCAGATTTTAGAATTAAATTCTTCCTCGATTTATGTTATAACAGGTTATTGAAAATACGGGTTGTTACATTCTCCCCTCCTTAAAGGATTTCGTCCCCGAAATCTTCAAGTTAGGAAGAACGTATCCTACCATCCAACATCCATCTACTCAAAACATCATCCACGAGCAATCATTGTCCTTACAAGATTCTAAATGTTGTATGAACATATGCAAAGGTGTGTGTATATGTAACAACCCGTATTTTCAATAACCTGTTATAACATAAATCGAGGAAGAATTTAATTCAAAAGTCTGAATCAAGGGAAACGGGCTATGCCATTGCGTTCGTCTCGGAAAAATACGCGAAATAGAGTCCGAGTTTTCGAAAATCGGAGTCCGTATGACCCGATTAAGGCCCAACGAAGTTTTCAGAAAATTCCTAAGTAAAAACAGATTTCAAATTCAAGTTTGAATTTGAAATTTTGGGCCAGTTTGGGCCAGGCGGGAGAATTCCCGCCAGAGCACCCAAGTCGACAGCCCTGTCGACTTAGGAGTCGACTTGGTTGGACCCAAGTCAGCAGCCCTGTCGACTTGGCTGTCGACTTGGTCCAGCCGGGCTGTTTAGCCTGGTGCACCATTTTGAGATTGTGTTGAGCTTGGGGGCCAGATTCGGTTTTGAGGGCTGAGATTGGAACTAGGGTTTAATCCTATGGCCTAAAACACTTGCCTAATCTATAAATAAGGCCCTAACCTAGCCCTAAATCATCATTAATCTATCCTACAACTAAACTATGGCAAAATCAATCCTCTCATGGCCTCCACTCTCTTCATACAATTCCTAAATAAATTTCTAAGTGATTTTCCATGCATACAAGTGTTTTCAAACTTGTATGAGCATCATTAGCTTGCATTCAAGTCAAGTTTTTATATTAGCATCATAAAGAAAGAGTTTTGATCATTTTGGCTCAAGGGTTTCTATGTTAGAGCTTGCATTTTGGGTTTGATTGATTTCATAAGGGCTTGGTCATATTTTTGTGACTTCTTAAGCATTGTAAGCCCTATTCTACTTTCATACTTAAACTCTAAAGTTAAATGTATGATATGCAAGTTTATCATGTTGTGATATGCAAGTTTATATGCAAGTTTATCATGTTGTGATATGCAAGTTTATATGCAAGTTTATCATGTTGTGATATGCAAGTTTATATGCAAGTTTATCATGTTGTGATATGCAAGTTTATATGTAAGTTTATATGCAAGTATGCCAAGTTATGTTATGCAAGTTTGGGTTGAACACTTTGTTCATACTATCATGTTATGCAAGCTTATTTTGGGTTTATGAACATAAAGCTTTAAGCTTTATGCCAAAGGTTGCATTTTGGCAACATGTAAGTTATCATATCTCTTATGATAACTTGCATGTGAGGCTAAATGCGAACTTATGGCCATTTCTACATGTCATTTAGCACCATGTATCACCAATATGCTAAGTTTGGTTTTATGCATGTTTTTGAGGCCTAAAAATGTAATATGCAAGTATATGAGCATATGAACATTTCATATGCCACCATGTTAAACTTGTGGCTTCAATACCTTTATGTCATGTTTATGCCAAGTTCCCTCTTTCTATCCTTTATGCGCTATTGCGATATGTAAGCGATGGGATTGCGTTTGGGGTTGGGTAAACTTAAAAGACATAAAACATAAGCTTGGTAATTTACCTATTAAGTTAGGTCTACCCATTGGGAATTTACGTATTAAGTTAGGTCTACCCAATTGCTTGAAAACTTTTAACATGTTTTGGAAACATGATGGACATGACACATAGAAAAGATAAGTGTGGCCAACTCGAGGTTGGGTTGAGTTTGTAGCGTAAACCTACCCGGAACCGACCGGCTTAACTAGTTGCTACAAACAATAGGACCCAATGTCAGAAGTTGGTCATATTGTACCTTGAACCCGAGGTTAGACCAAGTTGTGGTGTAAAGCTACCCGGACCCGCCCGGCTTAACTAGTAACCACAACAAGGTCTAATGTGAGAGGTTAAGGCGCATTAAATTAATTAATGCCTCGTGATTAGGGTTAAGTCATGGTCCACTTAGTACTTAACCAATTTGGGCTCGGTAGATTAATCGGGGTTAAGTCGTGAACTCATCGTTAGACTTAACCAAGTTAATCCATGATTAGCAAGAGGGTTAAACCGAACTTAACCCACTAGAAAATCCTAGCAATGGGGGCCCACTCCAGCAGTAATCCCAAGTTAGTATCATCATGACCCTAGGGACTAGGCTAGGGTGGGGGCACGATTACTAGACTGGAGGTAAGTGACCAAAAGCGACGGCAGAGGGTACGCCGGTGTAGTTCCGGGCGGACCATGGTCGTGCACATAGTCCGAAGCCGGGGAAATCATGCACGGGTACCAGTAGATCGAGACTGTGCACTGATGTTTATGGTGTCCAGGGGTTGCCACCCTAGGGCTTGATACACCCGACGGGAGACCCGGCACAGTCTGACTACAATTATGTTTGGGCCGCATTGACACCAACACGTGACGAGTTAGGCTTAGGGAGCCGATCGACTAGACCGTTTGGTTGGACCATGTATTAGGGTCATTTCATGTTGTTGGACCTTGTATTAGGGTCATTTCATGTTATTGGGCCAAAGCTTGGGCCAAGGGATCAATACTTGTTTATTCCAGTCATGTTAGTTTGCTAGTACACCTGTGGTGCAAAACCTTAATCCTGATTATGCGATGACACCTTTATCTACCTTGTTAGTTAATCATCATGCTAGTATATTGTTATCCTTATGTTCATCCCTGCTGCTCATGCCAGTTAACTTTATCAATTTACATTGATTGTAGTAGGGCTTACTCAGTCTTTTTGACTGACCTGTTTTCTTTCGCCTCTTTTCTTCCGTTTCCCCCCCCCCCCCCCTCCCCGCCCAGGTTCTCAGGGAGGGAATACTGGAGCTTAGCTTGGATTTCGGATTGCTTGCTTGTGGGATTTCAGCTCATGTACGGTTTCGACATGAAGCTAGCTATGGTTACCACTTAATTGGGGATAGCACTTATTTATTTCAGTTTTTCAGTTGATGTTGTTTTATCTAGACTTGTTTATTTGGAAAGCTATGTTGTACCAGACTTGTTTTGAAATGTTTTGAAATCTTCCGCTGTTTTATCTATGTTATTTATTCTGTTTACATATATACATATGTTCTTGTTCTGCCTTGATATATCATTATGCATGTTTACCTGATTCAAACGCCCCTCCAAAGTCAGAGTGCTTGCAAGAGACACCCTGGCGGAGGTGGGGTGTTACAATTTGGTATCAGAGCATATGGTTTACGAGAAGGAACAAAAAGGTTTTTAGAAAACTTTTGAAAAACTATTTTCAAAACTAAGTATAAAGTATTTTCCAGAGAAAAGTCTAGTTTATTTTAAAGGCTATTCCCCAAAAAGCCATTAGCAAAATTCCTTCGTTTTTCTCCATTCTGAATCTGTCTTTTTCTTCGTTTCAGTATGGCCGATAACTTTGCTATTCCGGAGGGAGTACACGTACCTGTTTGGTATAGGAGACTTTTGGAGGCTAGGGCGACCGAAGCCGGCCCCGTAGATGTTCCTCCTCCTCCTCCTCCAGTAGTTAATATTCCTCCTCCTCCTGTCGCTAATGTTCCTCCTCCTCCTGTTGCTGAGGTTCCTCTTCCTCCCCCTCAGCATCCTCAAGCTGACTTCGCAAAGACTTGCAAAGATTTCAAAGCAATGGGTGGCAAGAACTTTCAAGGTACTGAGACTTTTGTAGAGGCCAGAAATTGGTTGAAAGAGACCGAGGATTTGTTTGCTATCTTTGGTTTAGACGATCAGAGGAAGCTCTTGTTGGCGGTTTGGCTTATGAAGGATGAAGCCGCTTATTGGTGGGAAGTCACCAATGGTACTAGGCCTGTTGAGACTTGGGCCGATTTCAGGGCAAGGTTCATGCTTAAGTTTCTATCTTCTGCTGAGGAGAATCTGCAAATGGAGAGGTTCATAACTTTGAAACAAGGAGATATGTCAGTCAAAGAATATGTGAACAAGTTCAATCAGTTAGCTCGTTTTGGCTTGGATATGGTGAATACTCCTCAGAAGAAGGCTCTTCGTTTTGCTAGAGGATTGAATGAGCCGTTGCAGGGATTGGCTATGTCACATATTCCCCATGGGGACATGTTTGAGAGCTTGGTTGATATGGCGTTACTTCAGGGAGATGTCAAGAAAGAAACCAAGATGAATGATACTCAAGCCAAGAAGACTGATTCCCAGGGAAAAGGAAATCAGGGTAATCCAAGTGGTCAAAGCAGTCAAGGCAATCAGAACATGAACAAGAACAAGGGTCAAGGCAACAAAGGGAACAACAACAAGGGCAAGAACAACAAGGGGAAGTGCCATTATTGCGGTTCAGTTGGGCATCTTATTAAGGATTGTAAGAAGAGGAAAAGGAAGAATGGTGAATGCTTTTTCTGCGGTGAGACTGGACATTTCAGTAAGGATTGCCCGAGGAAGCAAGGGCAAGGCCAGGGTCAGACTCAGCGTGTTGGACCTTCAGGAGGGCAAGTTCATGCTCTCAATGTCGCTCCAGTTCCCGATCGAGGTAGTATTTCTGTTGAGAGCCTTGTATATATTTCTGATTTTCCAGTTCGTACCTTGTTTAATTCTGGTGGATCGCATAGCTTTATCTCATCTGATCTTGTTGATAGTTTGCACCTTAGTACTAGCTTGGTAGATGATCCCGTCTGTGTCTCAAATCCTATTGGGGGTTCCGCCCATCTGTCTATGATATGTGGGGATTTGAGGATCTCTATACTGAGTGTAGAGTTCTTGTGTAGTGCTTATGTTCTTGGTTTCAGGGGATACGGATTGATATTGGGCATGGATTGGCTGTCTAGATATGGAGCCATCCTTGATTGTGAGCATAGGGTTGTGAGGCTCGTGACTCGCCTCGGAAACACCCTAGAGATTTCTTATGATCCGAGAGGTCCCGTCATGTTATGCTATCTTGAATCACTCGACTCGTCAATGGAAACTCTTCAGTCTGTGAGAGTGGTTCGAGAGTATCCGGATGTTTTCGATGAAGTTAGGGGGTTGCCCCCTAAGCGAGAGATTGATTTCCGCATTTATCTGGTGGATAATGCAAAGCAGGTTTCTTTGCCCGTTCGGCACATGGCTCCGCGTGAAAGGCGGGAGCTAAGTAAGCAAGTAAAAGAGTTGCTTGAGAAGAACTTCATTAGGCGAAGTATATCTGAATGGGGAGCGCCTGTGGTGTTTGCTACCAAGGCAGATGGTTCTCTCCGACTTTGTGTTGACTATCGAGAGTTGAATAAGCTGACTAAGAAGAACAGACACCCGTTACCGAGGATTGATGATCTCTTTGACCAGCTTGTCGGTGCTTCTGTTTTCTCTCAGCTCGATCTTGCTACGGGGTTCCATCAGCTCAGGGTAGCTGAAGATAGTATAGACAAGACTGCGTTCAGAACTCTAGATGGATTCTTCGAATAGCTTGTCATGCCGTTCGGCTTGACTAATGCACCGCATATTTCATGGACTTGATGAGTAGGGTGTTCAGGGAGTTCTTGAACAAGTTTGTCGTGGTCTTCGTAGATGATATTCTGATCTTCTCTAAGGATGAGGAAGAGCACGCAAGGCATCTCATGGAGGTGATGGTTACGCTTAGAGCGCATCAGTTGAAGGCTAAGTTCTCCAAGTGTCACTTTTGGAGAAGTGAAGTTAGATTCCATGGGCATATAGTATCTAAGCAAGGCTTAGCAGTGGATCCCGCTAAGGTAGTGGCAGTTCAGGATTGGAAGACTCCAAGGAATGCAACCGAAGTAAGAAGTTTTCTAGGTCTTGCGGGTTTTTACCGGAAGTTCAATAAGGACTTCGCGAAGATTTCCGCTCCTCTCACTAAATTGACGAAGAAGAATTTAGTTTTTGCTTGGAGCATAGAATGCGAGCTTGCTTTTCAGAAGCTCAAGAGAGCTCTTACATCAGCACCTGTTCTAGCTTTGCCCGATGGAGGGAAGTTATTTACAGTATACACCGATGCATGTGGCACGGGGTTAGGAGCTGTTCTTATGCAAGAAGGAAGAGTGATATGCTTTGGCGGTAGACAACTCAAAGTGCATGAGAAGAATGATCCCACTCATGACTTAGAGTTGGCAGCAATAGTATATGCACTCAAGGCTTGGCGCCATTATCTTCTGGGAGAAAGATTTGAGCTTTATACCGATCACAAGTCATTGAAGTATCTCTTTTCTCAAAAGGATCTGAATCTGAGGCAACAAAGATGGATGGAATTCTTGGCGTCCTACGATTTTGAGATAGCTTATACCCCTGGCAAGGGGAATGTGGTAGCAGATGCATTGAGTAGAAGAAGGTTGACCCTAAGTCCTCTATTCGTTGAGATGAAGAATTTAGAGTATGTGGCAACCTTTGATTTCTCTTTGGCGATTGAGTCGATGACCGGTTCTTTAGCATCTCTTGAACTCAGACCTACCCTTCTTGATCAAATTGGGGCTTTGCAGAGAGAAGACCCTCAGGTAGTTGAGATTATGGATAAGCTGATTCGGGGAGAGACGTCTAGTCATCTCGCTCGATATTCTATTGATGACAAGGGTTGGCTGAGGAGAGACGGAAGGTTATGTGTTCCAATGGTAGAAGATCTAGTAAGAAGAGTTCTGGAGGAAGCGCATCGCTCTAAGTTGACTATACATCCAGGCGGAGATAAGATGTATAAAGATATGAAGCGCATTTTCTTTTGGCCAGGGATGAAGAAGGATGTGGCAGAGTTTGTCTCTAGATGTATCATTTGCCAGCAAGTAAAGGCCGAGTCGAAGAAGCCCGGTGGGCTATTGCATCCTCTAGACGTTCCACTATGGAAGTGGGAGAGTATTTCCATGGATTTTATCGATGGGCTACCAAGGTCAAGGAAAGGGAATACGAGCATTTGGGTTATTGTGGATAGACTTACAAAGAGTGCTCATTTCATTCCGGTGAAGAGCAAGAGGACCGCAGCTTGGCTAGCGTCTGTATATCTTCGTGAGATTGTGAGACTACATGGAGTCCCTTCTAGTATAGTCAGTGACCGTGACCCAATCTTTACAAGTCAGTTCTGGAATAGCTTGCAAGAAGCCATGGGCACGAGATTGAATCTAAGTACTGCTTATCACCCACAGACGGACGGTCAAACCGAAAGGGTGAATAGGGTACTCGAGGATCTGTTGAGGCTTTGTATTCTGGATTTTGGTGGTACTTGGGAAGACCATCTTCCTCTTGTTGAGTTTGCATATAATAACAGTTATCAGGCAAGCATAGGGATGGCACCATTTGAAGCTTTATATGGGAGGCCGTGCAAGTCGCCTACATGTTGGTGGGAGACTACAGATGAGCTTATACTTGGGCCTGATATGATCAGAGATACATCCGAGAAGATCGAGTTGATTCGGAGACTGATGAAAGCGGCCCAAGACCGACAGAAATCCTATGCTGATAAGCGAAGAACTGATTTGGAGTTTGATGTTGGGGATATGGTTTTCGTGAAGGTTTCTCCTTTGCGGAATGTGGTCCGATTTGGAGCCGTTGGGAAGTTGGCACCGAGGTTTGTTGGACCATTCCCTATTATAGAGAGGATCGGGCAGATGGCTTATAGAGTGAAGTTGCCCGAGAAGCTTGCCGGAGTACACGATGTTTTTCATGTCTCGCATCTCCGGAAGTGTTTACATGAATCAGCAGAGGTTGTTGAGCCAAGTGTTCTGAAAGATGTGGAAGTGGAGAAAGAGGCTACATTGAGGAGAGCTCCGATTCGTATCTTGGGGACGGAGACCAAGAAGCTAAGGAATCGAGAGGTCAAGTTGGTGAAGATTCAATGGGGTGAAACCGAAGAAGACGCAACTTGGGAAACCGAGGAGAAGATGCGTGGGCTTTATCCAGTCCTTTTTGAGGGTACACTCTCAATCTCTTTTCTTTGTTAGCATATCTTTCTCTTTGCTATCCATGTTTATCTAGTTTATCGTGTTAATCTTGTCATGAGAACCTTAGGTAGAAACCCTTTGAATGAAACATGTGTTTGAAACATGTTATGCTTGATGGTTGCAAGTGGTTGCAAGTGTTTGCAAGTGGTTACTCGTGGATGCATTATACACGGTAGGCACTAGATCGGCTCACACACTCCTCATATTGCATATGCATGAGTGTTTATGCTTATTCATGGATGAAAATTTTTGTGTTATCACATGGATGTTGCATATGGATGTATGTTATGTGCACACATATAGATGTTATACATTATGTTAGGAATTGCATACATATGGATTCATTTCACTAACATAATCTGCATTGATGATATTTGCATTAGATAGGTACATATACACACACCTTTGCATATGTTCATACAACATTTAGAATCTTGTAAGGACAATGATTGCTCGTGGATGATGTTTTGAGTAGATGGATGTTGGATGGTAGGATACGTTCTTCCTAACTTGAAGATTTCGGGGACGAAATCCTTTAAGGAGGGGAGAATGTAACAACCCGTATTTTCAATAACCTGTTATAACATAAATCGAGGAAGAATTTAATTCAAAAATATGAATCAAGGGAAACGGGCTATGCCATTGCGTTCGTCTCGGAAAAATACGCGAAATTGTGTCCAAGTTTTCGAAAATCGGAGTCCGTATGACCCGATTAAGGCCCAACGAAGTTTTCAGAAAATTCCAAAGCAAAAACAGATTTCAAATTCAAGTTTGAAATTGGAGATTATGGTAAGATTGGGCCAGGCGGGAAAATTCCCGCCAGAGCACCCAAGTCGACAGCCCTGTCGACTTGGGAGTCGACTTGGTTTGACCCAAGTCGACAGCCCTGTCGACTTGGCTGTCGACTTGGTCCAGCCGGGCAGTTTTGCCTGGTGCACCAGTTTGGGTTTGTGTTGAGTTTGGGGGCCAGATTCGGTTTTAAGGGCTGAGATTGGAACTAGGGTTTAATCCTAAGGTTGAAACTAGTCCTAATCTCTATAAATAAGACCCTAACCTAACCCTAAATCATCATTATTCATTCATACAACTAAACTATGGCAAAATCAATCCTCTCATGGCCTCCACTCTCTTCATACAATTCCTAAATAAATTTCTAAGTGATTTTCCATGCATACAAGTGTTTTCAAACTTGTATGAGCATCATTAGCTTGCATTCAAGTCAAGTTTTTATATTAGCATCATAAAGAAAGAGTTTTGATCATTTTGGCTCAAGGGTTTCTATGTTAGAGCTTGCATTTTGGGTTTGATTGATTTCATAAGGGCTTGGTCATATTTTTGTGACTTCTTAAGCATTGTAAGCCCTATTCTACTTTCATACTTAAACTCTAAAGTTAAATGTATGATATGCAAGTTTATCATGTTGTGATATGCAAGTTTATATGCAAGTTTATCATGTTGTGATATGCAAGTTTATATGCAAGTTTATCATGTTGTTATATGCAAGTTTATATGCAAGTTTATCATGTTGTGATATGCAAGTTTATATGTAAGTTTATATGCAAGTATGCCAAGTTATGTTATGCAAGTTTGGGTTGAACACTTTGTTCATACTATCATGTTATGCAAGCTTATTTTGGGTTTATGAACATAAAGCTTTAAGCTTTATGCCAAAGGTTGCATTTTGGCAACATGTAAGTTATCATATCTCTTATGATAACTTGCATGTGAGGCTAAATGCGAACTTATGGCCATTTCTACATGTCATTTAGCACCATGTATCACCAATATGCTAAGTTTGGTTTTATGCATGTTTTTGAGGCCTAAAAATGTAATATGCAAGTATATGAACATATGAACATTTCATATGCCACCATGTTAAACTTGTGGCTTCAATACCTTTATGTCATGATTATGCCAAGTTCCCTCTTTCTATCCTTTATGCGCTATTGCGATATGTAAGCGATGGGATTGCGTTTGGGGTTGGGTAAACTTAAAAGACATAAAACATAAGCTTGGGAATTTACCTATTAAGTTAGGTCTACCCATTGGGAATTTACCTATTAAGTTAGGTCTACCCAATTGCTTGAAAACTTGTAACATGTTTTGGAAACATGATAGGCATGACACTTAGAAAAGATAAGTGTGGCCAACTCGAGGTTGGGTTGAGTTTGTAGCGTAAACCTACCCGGAACCGACCGGCTTAACTAGTTGCTACAAACAATAGGACCCAATGTGAGAAGTTGGTCATATTGTACCTTGAACCCGAGGTTAGACCAAGTTGTGGTGTAAAGCTACCCGGACCCGCCCGGCTTAACTAGTAACCACAACAAGGTCTAATGTGAGAGGTTAAGGCGCATTAAATTAATTAATGCCTCGTGATTAGGGTTAAGTCATGGTCCACTTAGTACTTAACCAATTTGGGCTCGGTAGATTGATCGGGGTTAAGTCGTGAACTCATCGTTACACTTAACCAAGTTAATCCATGATTAGCAAGAGGGTTAAACCGAACTTAACCCACTAGAAAAATCCTAGCAATGGGGGCCCACTCCAGCAGTAATCCCAAGTTAGTATCATCATGACCCTAGGGACTAGGCTAGGGTGGGGGCACGATTACTGGACTGGAGGTAAGTGACCAAAAGCGACGGTAGAGGGTACGCCGGTGTAGTTCCGGGCGGACCATGGTCGTGCACATAGTCCGAAGCCGGGGAAATCATGCACGGGTACCAGTAGATCGAGACTGTGCACTCATGTTTATGGTGTCCAGGGGTTGCCACCCTAGGGCTTGATACACCCGACGGGAGACCCGGCACAGTCTGACTACAATTATGTTTGAGCCGCATTGACACCAACACGTGACGAGTTAGGCTTAGGGAGCCGATCGACTAGACCGTTTGGTTGGACCTTGTATTAGGGTCATTTCATGTTGTTGGACCTTGTATTAGGGTCCTTTCATGTTATTGGGCCAAAGCTTGGGCCAAGGGATCAATACTTGTTTATTCCAGTCATGTTAGTTTGCTAGTACACCTGTGGTGCAAAACCTTAATCCTGATTATGCGATGACACCTTTATCTACCTTGTTAGTTAATCATCATGCTAGTATATTGTTATCCTTATGTTCATCCCTGCTACTCATGCCAGTTAACTTTATCAGTTTACATTGATTGTAGTAGGGCTTACTCAGTCTTTTTGACTGACCTGTTTTCTTTCGCCTCTTTTCTTCCGTTCCCCCCCCCCCCCCCAGGTTCTCAGGGAGGGAATACTGGAGCTTAGCTTGGATTTCGGATTGCTTGCTTGTGGGATTTCAGCTCATGTACGGTTTCGACATGAAGTTAGCTATGGTTACCACTTAATTGGGGATAGCACTTATTTATTTCAGTTTTTCAGTTGATGTTGTTTTATCTAGACTTGTTTATTTGGAAAGCTATGTTGTACCAGACTTGTTTTGAAATGTTTTGAAATCTTCCGCTGTTTTATCTATGTTATTTATTCTGTTTACATATATACATATGTTCTTGTTCTGCCTTGATATATCATTATGCATGTTTACCTGATTCAAACGCCCCTCCAAAGTCAGAGTGCTTGCAAGAGACACCCTGGCGGAGGTGGGGTGTTACAGTATATGTACTTATCTAATGCAAATATCATCAATGCAAATTATGTTAGTGAAATGAATCCATATGTATGCAATTCCTAACATAATGTATAACATCTATATGTGTGCACATAACACACATCCATATGCAACATTCATGTGATAACACAAAAATTTTCATCCATGAATAAGCATAAACACTCATGCTTATGCAATATGAGGAGTGTGTGAGCCGATCTAGTGCCTAATGTGTATAATGCATCCACGAGTAACCACTTGCAAACACTTGCAACCACTTGCAAACATCAAGCATAACATGTTTCATCCAAAGGGCTTCTACCTAAGGTTCTCATGACAAGATTAACATGATAAACTAGATAATCAAGACAAACATGGATAGCAAAAGATATGCTACAAAGAGATCGGGAAGATAAGCAGGATATACTCCTTTTGGATTACTTGCCAATAAGTCATGTTAATCCCTTCCTAACCCTGACATGTATTACTAGCCAATAAGTCATACCTCCCGACAGAAATAGGACCGAGAATGGGACCGAGAGGATGTACGTAAAAGATAACATGCGAGTAATTTCCATACGAAAACAAGGATCAAGGATACGCTCTTAAAAAGAGATATGATGCGCGTATCCCGCCTTCAATCTTCTAAGTCACGTTTCCTTGAGCTTAACTCCACTGTGCTTTGACCGTCTTTTACTTCATGATTTCTTGGCTTCTTAATTCTTATTTCCAAATATGAGTTGGAACCCATTTCATTGTCGCCTCTTGTCTTCCTCTTTCACTTACTCTTCTATCATTCTTGGCTTAAACATAACTATGACCTCATGGTTTCATGCAAGCTCTCCAAAATTCACTAGTGAATCCTGGATCTCATTTACTTACTATAAAGTATTCCACGCAGCAGAACTTTTCTTGAAAATACCAATCCACGTTGCCAATTGCTCTTACTAACGTGATTTTCTATAACTCATGCTTGAACGAAATGAACCATCCGCCCGTGAATGATAGGCCGTACTTAGATTCAGTTGCTTGCCCATGACTTCCCGTAGACTATTCCAAGACTGGCTGAGTCATGGTTACTAACTATCCTTTAGGGAACCCCGTGCAACCGCTTTATTTATTGAAAGTAAACTGTCGCTAGTTATGATGCAGTCCTTTCGCTCTTTACCGGAGTGAAATGAGCACTCTTCGTGAGTCTACCTACCATGACCCATATGCTCGTATTCTCTTTCCTTGACCTAGGCAGTCCATCCACGGAATCCTTCGTGACGCTTTACTACTTCCATTGCGGGGACCTCCAATGGATGTAATAGCCCACCGGGCTTTTATGACTCGGCCTTTAACCTGTTGGCACAACATGCACCTTGGGTCAAACTCGGCCACCTCCTCGGGTGATGTGCATCTTCAAGAACCTTCTTTCTCTCATCGCGTCTTAGCCATCCCTTGTCATCTATAGCGAGGTGACTTATTATCTCGCCTCGAATCAACTTGTCCATGATCTCGACTAACTGCGGGTCTTCTTTCTGCGAAGTCCCTACTTGATCCAGAAGGGTAGGTCTAAGCTCAAGGGACGCTAACTAACTAATTAAACTGAGAGAATTTCTTACTTCAATTGTCCTCGTCGGAGCTTTTCGGTTTTGAACCGCGACCACTTTAGCAGGATCCACCACTAAGCCTTGCTTAGAAACTATGTGCCCTATAAATCTATCTCCTTTTTCTCCAAAATGACATTTGGAGGACTTGGCTTTCAACTGATGCGCTCTAAGCGTATCCATCACCTCCACGAGATGCCTTGCATGCTCTTCCTCATCCTTAGAGAAGATCAGAATATCATCTACGAAGACCACGACAAACTTGTTCAAGAACTCCCTGAACACCCTACTCGTCAAGTCCACGAAGTAGGCGGGTGCATTAGTCAAACCGAATGGCATGACAAGCCATTCGAAGAATCCATCTGGAGTTCTGAACGCAGTCTTGTCTATACTATCCTCAGCTACTCTGAGCTGATGGAATCCAGTAGCAAGATCAAGAGAAAGCAGATGTTCCTACAAGCAGATCAAACAAATCATCGACCCTTGGTAATGGTTGTCTATTCTTCTTGTTCTACTCACGATAATCAACACACGGGCGAAGCGAACTGTCCACATTAGTAGCGAATACTACTAGAGCACCCTCTTCGGAAATGCTTCATCGTATGAAGTTCTTCTCAAGCAACTCCTTGACTTGCTTTCTTAACTCTCATCTCGCGGGACCATGTGCCTAACCGGCCACGTAACTGGCTTGGCATTATCAACCAGATAAATGCGGAAATCAATCTCTTGCTTAGGGGTAACCCCCCTTCACTTCACCCAAGATATCAGGATATTCCCGGACCACCCTCACCGATGGCAAACTATCGATCGACGAGTTGAGGGATTCAAGATAACACAACATGACGGGACCCATAGGGTTACTAGAAATTTTTAGGGTATTACCGAGGCGAGTCATGAGCCTCACAACCCTATGCTCAA
The DNA here is from genome assembly GCA_030737875.1 of Allium sativum. Taxonomy (NCBI): domain Eukaryota; kingdom Viridiplantae; phylum Streptophyta; class Magnoliopsida; order Asparagales; family Amaryllidaceae; genus Allium; species Allium sativum. The sequence continues at coordinate 617,760,132 of CM060926.1, forward strand.
AAATCAAGGATGGCTCCAAAACTGGACAACCCATCCATGCCCAAAAATCAACCCATACCCCATGAAACCGAGAATATAAGCATCACACGAGAACTCTACACTAAAGATAGAGATTTTCAAATCCACTTAGATAATAGACAAATGGGCGGAAACCCCAATTGGATTTGAAACACACACGGGATCATTAACTAGACTAGTACTTAGGTGCAAACTTTCAACTAGATCAGATGAAACAACTATGCGATGCGCCAGAATCAAACAAAGTATGAACAGGAAAATCAGAAATGTAAACAAGACTTTCAACAGAAATACTACCTCGATCGGGAACTGGAACGACATTCAGAGCATGAACTTGCCCTCCTGAAGGTCCAGCATGCTGAGTCTGACCCTGGCCTTGCCCTTGCTTCTTCGGGCAATCCTTACTGAAATGTCCAGTCTCACCGCAGAAAAAGCATTCACCATTCTCCCTTTTCCTCTTCTTACAATCCTTAATAAGATGCCCAACTGAACCGCAATAATGGCACTTCCCCTTGTTGTTCTTGCCCTTGTTGTTGTTCCCCTTGTTGCCTTGACTCTTATTCTTGTTCTTGTTCTGATTGCCTTGACTACTCTGACCACTTGGATTACCCTGATTTCCTTTCCACTGGGAATCAGTCTTCTTGGCTTGAGTATCATTCATCTTGATCTCCTTCTTGTCACTCCTATTCTCTTCATTAAGTAGGGCCATATTCACCAAGCTCTCGAAAGTTGCCCCCAAGGGTATATGAGTCATGGCTAAACCATGTAATGGCTCGTTTAATCCTAGAGCAAAGTATAGGGCCTTCTTCTGAGCTGTGTTAACCAAGTCTAAACCGACCCGAGCCAGTTGATTAAACTTATCTGTGTATTCCCTAATAGTCATGTCCCCTTGCTTCAGTGATAGGAACCTTAGTCCAAACTTTCCCCGAAAGTCATCCCACGTCTCAATTGGCCTAGTAGCGGTGGTGACCACCCACCAACGTGCAGCTTCTTCCTTTGGCAACCATACTGCCAATAAAACCTTCCTACGGTCATCTATATCAAAGAAGGCAAAAAGATCTTCGGTTTCTTTCAACCAATTCCTTGCCTCTACATAAGTCTCAGTTCCAAAGAAATTCTTGCCACCCATTGCCTTAAAGTCTTTGCAAGTCTTTGCGAAGTCAGCTTGAGGATGCTGAGGGGGAGGAGGAAGAAGAACCTCAGCGACAGGAGGAGGAGGAACATTAACTACCGGAGGAGGAGGAACATTAACTACCAGAGGAGGAGGAACATTAACTACCGGAGGAGGAGGAGGAGGAACATCTGTGGGGCCGGCTTCGGTCGCCCTAGCCTCCAAAAGTCTCCTATACCAAACAGGTACGTGTACTCCCTCCGGAATGGCAAAGTTATCGGCCATACTGAAAACGAAGAAAAAGACAGATTCAGAATGGAGGAAAAACGAAGGAATTTTTGCTAATGGCTTTTTGGGGAATAGCCTTTAAAATAAACTAGACTTTTCTTTGGAAAATACTTTATACTTGGTTTTGAAAATAGTTTTCCAAAAGTTTTCTGAAAACCTTTTTGTTCCTTCTCGTAAACCATATGCTCTAATACCAAATGTAACACCCCACCTCCGCCAGGGTGTCTCTTGCAAGCACTCTGACTTTGGAGGGGCGTTTGAATCAGGTAAACATGCATAATGATATATCAAGGCAGAACAAGAACATATGTATATATGTAAACAGAGTGAATAACATAGATAAAACAGCGGAAGATTTCAAACCATTTCAAAATAAGTCTGGTACAACATAATGTCAACTTTCCAAATACACAAGTCTAGATAAAAACAACATTGCTGAAAAACTGAAATACATAAGTACTATCCCCAAAATAAGTGATAACCATAGCTAGCTTCATGTCAAGACCGTACATGAGCTAAAATCCCACAAGCAAGCGATCAGAAATCCAAGCTAAGCTCCAATATTCCCACCCTGAGAACCTGGGGGGGGAACGGAAGAAAAGAGGCGAAAGAAAACAGGTCGGTCAAAAAGACTGAGTAAGCCCTACTACAATCAATGTAAACTAATAAAGTTAACTGGCATGATGAAAGCTGAGATGAACATATGGATAACTACATACTGGCATGATGATTAACTAACAAGGTAGATAAAGGTGTCATCGCATAATCAGGATTAAGGTTTTGCACCACAGGTGTACTAGCAAACTAACATGACTTGAATAAACCAGTATTGATCCCTTGGCCCAAGCTTTGGCCCAATAACATGAAGTGACCCTAATACGCGGTCCAAGCAAACGGTCTAGTCGATCGGCTCCCTACAAGCCTAACTCGTCACGTGTTGGTGTCAATGCGGCCCAAACATAATTGTAGTCAGACTGTGCAGGGTCTCCCGTCGGGTGTATCAAGCCCTAGGGTGTCAACCCATGGACACCATAAACATAAGTGCACAGTCTCGATCTACTGGTACCCGTGCATGCTTTCCCCGGCTTCGGACTATGTGCACGACCAAAAGTCCGCCCGGAACTACACCGGCGTACCACTCTGCCGTCGTTTTTGGTCTCTTACCTCAAGTCCAGTAATTGTGCCCCCTGCCCTAGCCTAGACCCTAGGGTCTTAATGATACGAACTTGGGATTACTGCTGGAGTGGACCCCCATTGCTAGGATTTTTCTAGTGGGTTAAGTACGGTTTAACCCTCTTGCTAATCATGGATTAACTTGGTTAAGTGTAACGATGAGTTCACGACTTAACCCCGATTAATCTACCAAGCCCAAATTGGTTAAGTATTAAGTGGACCATGACTTAACCTTAATCACGAGGCATTAATTAATTTAATGCGCCTTAACCTCTCACATTAGACCTTGTTGTGGTTATTAGTTAAGCCGGGCGGGTCCGGGTAGCTTTACACCATAACTTGGTCTAACCTCGGGTTCAAGGTACAACATGACCAACTTCTCACATTGGGTCCTATTGTTTGTAGCAACTAGTTAAGCCGGTCGGTTCCGGGTAGGTTTACGCTACAAACTCAACCCAACCTCGAGTTGGTCACACTTATCTTTTCTAAGTGTCATGTCCATCATGTTTCCAAAACATGTTACAAGTTTTCAAGCATTTGGGTAGACCTAACTTAATAGGTAAATTCCCAAAGGGTAGACCTAACTTAATAGGTAAATTACCAAGCTTATGTTTTTATGTCTTTTAAGTTTACCCAACCCCAAACGCAATCCCATCGCTTACATATCGCAATAGCGCATAAAGGATAGAAAGAGGGAACTTGGCATAATCATGACATAACGGTGTTGAAGCCACAAGTTCAACATGGTGGCATATGAAATGTACATGTGTTCATATACTTGCATATTACATTTTTAGGCCTCAAAAGCATGCATAAAACCAAACTTAGCATATTGGTGATACATGGTGATAAATGACATGTAGAAATGGCCATAAGTTCGCATTTAGCCTCACATGCAAGTTATCATAAGAGATATGATAACTTACATGTTGCCAAAATGCAACCTTTAGCATAAAGCTTGAAGCTTTAAGCTCATAAACCCAAGATAAGCTTGCATAACATGATAACATGAACAAAAGGATCAACCCAAACTTGCATAACATAACTTGCATATCATATGACAAACTTGCATATCAAACTTGCATAACATAACTTGCATATCATATGACAAACTTGCATAACATAACTTGATGAACTTGCATAACACATCATAGTAAACTTGCATAACACATCATAGTAAACTTGCATAACACATCATAGTAAACTTGCATATCATAATGATCAAACACAACTTGCATCATTCATTAACTTTAGAGTTTAAGTATGAAAGTAGAAAAGGGCTTACAATGCTTATGAAGACACAAAAATATGACAAAGCCCTTATGCAACCAATTAAACCCAAAATGCAAGCTTCAATAGAAAAACCCTTAAGCCAAAATGATCAAAACCCTTGCTTTATGATGCAAATATAGAAAACTTGACTTGAATGCAAGCTAATGATGCTCATACAAGCTTGAAAACACTTGTATGCATGGAAAATCTCATAGAAATTTATTTAGGAATTTTATGAAGAGAGTGGAGGCCATGAGAGGATTGATTTTGCCATAGTTTAGTTGTATGAATGAATAATGATGATTTAGGGTTAGGTTAGGGTCTTATTTATAGAGATTAGGACTAGTTTCAACCTTAGGATTAAACCCTAGTTCCAATCTCAGCCCTTAAAACCGAATCTGGCCCCCAAACTCAACACAAACCCAAAATGGTGCACCAGGCAAAACTGCCCAGCTGGACCAAGTCGACAGCCAAGTCGACAGGGCTGTCGACTTGGGTCCAACCAAGTCGACTCCCAATTCGACAGGGCTGTCGACTTGGGTGCTCTGGCGGGAATTTTCCCGCCTGGCCCAATCTTACCCTAATCTCCAATTTCAAACTTGAATTTGAAATCTGTTTTTGCTTTGGAATTTTCTGAAAACTTCGTTGGGCCTTAATCGGGTCATACGGACTCCGATTTTCGAAAACTCGGACTCTATTTCGCGTATTTTTCCGAGACAAACGCAATGGCATAGCCCGTTTCCCTTGATTCAGATTTTAGAATTAAATTCTGCCTCGATTTATGTTATAACAGGTTATTGAAAATACGGGTTGTTACATAATTTGAGCATAAATTGGGATGTATGTGAATATGAATTTTAGTCATACATTGGAAAATATGCGAATGTGGATTCGGATATAACTTGTATTGAAATGGGTGAATATGGACTAGGGACATAAATTGGAGAATATGTAGATTTCGGTTTTTGCATAACACACACACACACACACACACACATATATATATATATATATATATATATATATATGTATATGCCTTGACTTATAACTTGGGGAAAAAGAGCATATGGTGCATAATTAAAATGTGAATTAAAAAGGGGTGTAAAAGTCTATGATTTGAATAGTGAATTGGGCATATAATTAAATGTGCGGAAAAAGAGAAATAGTCACCTATAATGACATAGATAGATTTGGATAAAAATGGAATGTCTAGTAATTACAATTAGGAATTGTAATTTGCACTTATGACACAAGGTTAGGTTGCATTAGTGGTGGAAGTCTGCCCTGACCCGACCGACATATCCAGCTGCCACTAATGTTGAACCTAATGTGAGAGGTCTAAGTGTGCAAATACGAATCGGGCTAATACATGAGGTTTGACCCAACTGGGGAATAAGACTGCCTGGACCCAACCGACATATCCAGCATCCACACGTTGTAGGCCTAATGTGTGGGAGGTCTAGCCCATTATAAACAAAATTGGACATGGTAATGAGTTGGACTACTTAACCTAATTTAATCCATAAGGATTGTATGATTATGAACTTGAGTTAGGGTTAAGTAAAATTGGATGGGTAATGGGTGGGTTAAGTAAAATAGAGGGGGTGGGTAATATTTACGTATAGGCCCACGAACTTAACCCAATAAGGTTATGTAATCAAAGACACCTAGTGGTGTACATAACTGGTGGAAAATATAATAGAGTTATGTAACTAAAGACACCCTTGTAGGGTAAACATAACTTGTAGAAATGATAGAATTAGATATGCGTAATAATGTTCTAAGTAAACAACGATAAGTTGTAGTGACGGTGTAAATTGAATTTATGATTAAACGAGAAATAATGAGGAAAACTTGTAAAATAAATAAGTTATATTAAATCATAAACGGTAAGTGACATGTTAATTAGGAAACATGTGAATTAAAGATATATTTAATAACGCATTAAGGAGAACATGTTATTGTAATGATGTAACCAAGCAAGAATATAAAATAGATTGTGGATTACAGACCTTAGGCCACAATCTAGAGAATAACATGTTGTGGGCTTATTAATAAACTTAAAGGGGTTAAGTTATATAACCAAAATTAATAAGCAAGAGGAACTTGATAACTTGATTAAGAATTCAATATGAATGGGGATAACCAAGTTAAAAGGAAACCTGAGGAGGAAAAGCAAGCGCGTAATAGAATGATTAGACATAGGGTTAATAACATATTAAAGTGAGGCGCTTGGACCAGTCCGCGCGTTTGAGGGTGAATAACCAAACGAGGTAGATCATCGAGGTGTTATAAGGCACGAGGGGAGAGCACATTCATTTGATTGTTTTGATGGCTTCAAAGGACTAGAAGGGGAAGCACGCGGCTTCCTGAGGTACATAAGGTGCTACTAGTAGTCCTCTGTGCAGTGACAGATGTGTTAGGCTGTACTCACAGATGTTGGGTCTGCGCGTAACTACTAGGTGGGTGGGCCTTGACTGCAGATGTAGATATGTAGTCAGAATGCTGTGATGAGGTGACACCAGGGTGATTTGACGATTGCCTCACGAGGAGGTAAAGAGGTTCACGACCAACAAGGATAGTTGACCGTCGGATATCCATCATCGACAGCCAGCGGGATGCGAAAAGACGAGAGCTAAACCCAAGATATCATTTCACCTTTCACTATCGAGGTACGGGGTTGAGGGTAGATGCCACATGAATGTTTAGATTGGTTGTATTATGGGCGGTTGGTTAGCTCTTGTATTCTTTACTAGTTGAGGGAGGGGCCGAGGTGGGGCCATAACCACCATGGAAAATAGACCCAAGGGATATCTGTATTTGGAGGCACTTAAAGGCGGCCTGTACAGGTATGGAAAAGCTCCCGGCCGAGTTTTGTGTTTCTTGTTTAGCCCTGCCACAGAACTCGGTGCACATTAGAGGACGTGCGATTGAGGCATCATGCTACAATTACAGTAAATACGTAGGACAGTCTAGATACATGCATATCTGCTCTGGATGGTGTATCGACTAGAGGGCATTATTCCGATATGGAATCTGATTCAATCAATGGCAGTCTGTACGCTTGCGTAGCGTAGTAATGACAGATATATGCGGAATGTAACGTCGGTATATATAGATCTGTACGTCACTCCGGCGTAGGATGGGTACGATGCGCGTATAAGTCTTGGGTGCTATTAACCCAAGTAACCTAAAAAAAAAAGAAAATGTAATAGGACGGTATTAGTAGGGATCATTTTATTTCTGATATACTTGTATCTACGTGGTGCAGAGAAATGTATTTAAGAAGCGCAATATATCATGTTCATCTTATCTTGCTCAGTTCACACTTGTTATTGTTACTGTTATCTTGTTCTTCCAGTTTTATATATACCTGCCACGATACTTTTATTTATTTATATTTAAAAGTAACTGGACTCGCCAGACTTTATGTCTGACCCTTTATGTTTCCACTTCTCTCTCTTCCGCCACCCTCCCCCCCCCCCCCCCCCCAGGTTCTTAGGGTGGAAGTGCTTAGAGTTGATTTGGATTCTTTTAGCTTAGCTTGGATTTTGGATTTAGATGTATGGCTTTGACTTCTGGTAAACTCTCTTATGGCTTCACAGGGAAATACGGTTTTATGCTTTTGCACTCTGATATTTTTGGCAAGACAGATTATTAATGTAATTAGTTACTTATGATGTAAACTCGGTATTTGGGACCATGATGTTTTGATTTAAATAAAGTTTTTTTAAAAGTTTTTAATTCCGCTGCTATTTTACATGTCTGTCTTGTGCTATTATGTTCTTATTTATATACAACGCTTCACGGAACTTAATGCATTCTCTTAGTGAGTGACATTAACGAACATGGGGTGTCACATGTTGGAATCATCTCATTCTGGTGATACTAGTATTAGTGCAGAGTAATCTTTAGAGAAGTATACAGTCTATCATGTTTACCTTATTATACCTGCCTTATATTTGGTTATCTCTCTCTTATCCACTTTATATGCTTGTCATGCTACTTTTACTTATTTACTTGCTAAAAGTAACTGGACTCGCCATACTTTACCTCTGACCCTTTTTGTTTCATCTTCTTTCTTCCGTTTCCACCCTAGGTTCTCAGGGTAGGAATACTTGGGCTTGACCGTGATTCTGCTTTCATTTTGTTGGAGCTGCTTAGATGTATGGCTCAAGCTCCTATCCTTGCTATTGTGGCTATGTTTTATTTTTGGGAATTTTGCTTCTTCTATGTACTCTGATGTTTTAATGTACAAGACAGTAGTTTCAATGATGTAATGGTTTTTATGTATTTCAAACATGTGATGTTTTCAAACCACGTTGCATTATGTTAAATAAAGTTTTTAGTTTCACTGTCATTTTTATATCTGTCTTGTAATATTTCTTTTTACCTATAACGCTTCACGAAACTTAATGCATTCTCTTTGTGAGTGACATTAACAAATGTAGGGTGTCACAGGTTAGAATTCACGCACGAGTGCAGAAGGTCAAACCATTTAGTTTATATACCATGTCAAGCCTTTACAATGAATTGAACCCAAAAAGAAAAAGAAAATTCATGCCCCTTGTTTTTTTCAAAACAGATGACCACGCCACACAAAAAAATGGCAATAAATCAATTATCACTTCATGTTTAGATTAAAACAGGGTGCAATTCCCAAAGAAAATCATTGGAAAAACTCGATAATACTCGCCGCGTCCCCTTTTTTTGAAACCGGACTTGTTTTTTTCTTTCCGGAATTGGTCAAAATAAATCGAAAGTCAAGGCTTGAATCGGGTTTTCGAATTGAGAAGGGTCTCGATTGCTCAAATTGGGTCTAGGGTTCAAGGAGGGATTCCGATTTAAGGGCCTTTGAATCAAGAATTGGGTTCGGATTTGAGGAGGTTTCTGCGAAGTTGGTTTTGGTCTGTTTACTGGGAGGCGAGTGGTTTGGTAAACGTTGAATACAGGGTGGTGGTGCGGTATTTGCGTTGGCTTGTTGACAATGTAGAAGGTTAGCGGATGCAAATGATTTGTGGTGAAACTTATGGACCACAGTTGTTGATGAGGCGTGGTATTTGAGGGATGGACGTTGACAGAAAGGGGAAAGCAGTGGAGTATGTAGGCACGATGGTTGTGCTACTTGCGTGGAGGAGAAGGTGACCTGAATTGTATGTGGTGAACTGGTTATGGTTATGTATGGTGATGGTAATTGGTCCGAGGAGGAGAAGGTTGTTTTGTGTTGGCTGTTTTATCGTAGATGGTCTCTGTGGCTTGGCAAGTGGTATTTAATGTGAATTTGTTTGCTTTGTGGCTGGTGAATAAAGTGGTTGTATGTTGTAGTATGAGAGATGATGGAGCACTTGAGGGTGTAGATGAGTATATGTAAGGAGCTTGCAACAACATGGCTTTGGTTTGGGTGAGTTGACGGCGTTCTGGTTTGTGAAACTTGAGGAGGCAGAGAAAGGTGGTGTTGTGAACTAGGGGGAAGATGCGGCTTGTAACGAAGGTGATGAGTTACGGGTGATGAAGTTCAGTAGTTGTGAGTCTGTGAGCTATCTATCAATGTGTAGAAGGTGATGACAGAACTGGATGAGGCTTTGCTTTGTAGGATGGTGCAAGTTGCATTCAGTGTATGCAAAAGGTTGAGGGTGATTAGATTGTGAAAAGAGGTAGAGTTGTGTGTGAGAGTTTGGGGTTTTGAAATGGTGGCAGAAGTGTGGTAGGGTTAAAGGGAAAGGTTGTTAGGTATTAATACCAATCTCAAGCAGTAGGCAGTGAGTGGTGATATGAGAATTATGGATGTTAGATGGCCTGATGGGTTGATCCGAGCAATTGAGGGAGTATAAGTTGTGAATGGTATTGATTCAGTTTGTGGAGTGCGAAGTTATCAATGAAGCCTGCAGCAGTTTGTGGAATATGAGGAGGAGGTTGGTGGAGAAGATTGTGATACGTGGTGTTGGAATTTGATTGCGTGTGGGGATGGTGGTGGGTAGGGTTGGTTCAGGTATGAGGATGGCAGGGTTGAACTGTTTGTGAAGAAGTGAGGTCGGTGACTGGTGTGGATATTTAAAGAGAAAGCTGGAGAAATTATGGCAGAGTTACAGCAAGAAGGAAGAATTTTAGAAAAGATATTTTTTGTTATTTTGTTTTGTTTTTTGGAAAAGGAAAGTAGTTATAAAGAGAATTTGGAAAGTAAATCAGAGAGTGGAAAGAAATAAAAGAGAAAAATGGGAAGAATTTTTTTATTTGTAAGAATTGAAAATGAATTGAAGGTGGAATGAAATAAACGGAAGAAGAAATTGTATTAAAAACAGGAAACAAACTGAAAACAAAAGGCAAGTGTTTTCTTTTTTTAAAGAAGAAAAAAACAAATGCAAATAACAAAAACAAACAATGCACTATTCAATACACACACAAACACAAGAAAATAAAAAAAACACAAGTTTTTTTTATGAAGACTAATGCAAAATAAACACAACTAAACTAAGAGAAAACAAGCAGACAAAAACACACAAAAAAAATTTCTAAAGAACAACAAACAAAAAAATTAATCCAAAGAATAAAATCAAAATTAAATTCTTGTCCCCGGCAATGGCGCCAAAAAATTGTTCGATGATGAATATTCTATGAATTAGAAATGCATCGCACGAAATATCATGATAATAAACTACAAGCGCACGATGTACAATTGTTAGTACGTGGTGAATACGAGTCAATCCATAGGGAAAGTAGTAATTTCAATCTTATTTAATCAAATTAAACCAAATTTTGGATTGACTTAACTAACAAAACTAATTAACACTAGAATTACATTGAGAGCTAAATATGAAATGAAAACAATTTAGAGGTAAATCCCCTTTCATATTTACGCAAATTAACAAACGTACGATCTATGATCTCCATTAAGTGACGTAAATGCAACATTTAAACCACTTATGATTCTCATGAAAATGAAAGTAAAGCGAAAAACTATTTTAAGTATGGCTTATGAACAATTAATAGAATTATAAACCATCAAATTTTATTCTTACTTTCATTTCAAAATCAATAACCACTTAGAAAATATTGATGTAATGTGTGTTTACATCTACTAAGCATAGCCTATTTTGTTGTCAATAAACATAGACTATCAAAATCACTTGTATAAACTTGCATCAACATCCACTAACACGAAGCACAAATTAGAGATTACAAATCATACAAATGTTGAACTTACATAAAGTTAGAGAGCTTCATTACCCCCAAATTAAAAGGGATTAGCTGCTCATATGTGTTATCGAATCAACACATGTAAGTTCCAACATAAATATGAACAAAACAAAAGGAAGAACTAATTAACAACAACAAAATAGATCTAAACTGAGATTACAGAAGAGAAATGGCTAAGAAGCCATGGAAGAAAAATAGAGGTTTTGATTTCAGCCTCCACTCTAAACTAAATAAAAAAAAATAAGATTCTTTTCACATCAACATACAGGGGTTATTTATACATGTGTAAAACCCTAATTCACTTTTAGCGTGCTATCAAGAATGCCCTTCAGGAATTGTGGCCACCAAGTAATCATCAAGCTATAATTAATCCATTAACAAATTTTCCTGAAGTTTTAACATCCGCTTATTTGTCCATTTGCTTCTAAGTGTAGTAAGTGGAAAGGTAGGTGGGGTCCTCCATGATCATGTATGAGAATTATTTCCACTTCATTCCTTTGTATGCATATAAATCTTTATGAAGCCCTCTTCCAAACGCAATAAATGTCTACAAAAACAATGATAAATGTCCAAGTAAAAATTCTTAAAATAACTTAAGCACAAAAATAACCATTTTTCCTTTGTATGATTGTGAATGTATGATATTTTGAAATCAATTGGATTATGGTTTAAATGCAATAAAATACCCATATATGACATTTATTTAAACTAAGCAAGGATAAATATGTGAATATAAATGTGCATTTTTACGTGCACATCAATTTGATTAAGATGGTTTACATGAGATATATAATTTGGATGTCATGAGTGCTTTACCATGATTGAATGAGTGTTCTGGTTTCCATGGATGAATGGTTGAATTGTTTAATGTAAATGTTGTCACTGTCCGATGTAGGGAATATAGGGTTGAATTCTTCTCCGGTGATGTGGATAGATTAGTAAGTTTATCTATCATTCTCATATACTTTATTGTTGATGTTTGTTAATTGTTTTATTGCTCACTAAGACTATTGTCTGACTCAAGGTTTTATGTTTCCCTCTTATTACCTTGGGTTGTTCATTCGGTTGTGGATGGGCATACAAGGTGGCAAGTGATAGGTGATTAATGAGGACGATGTTGCAGTTCGGAGGCAAGTGAGAGGCTTTCGTACTAGTTTTATTATTATCTACTATTTCTGTTTTCGCTGTTTGAGTTACTCTATTAGTGTTGAAGTGAGGCTTTATGTACAAACTTTGATATTTCCTATGATGTTTGGATAATCTTTCAAGATGTTGTGAAAGTTTCAAAAGTTTGCTATATGATGCTTCACTACTATTACCTGTTGTATATTTTCTACTATATTTTATCCTTGTGCTGTGAGTTCTACAATAGGTATCGATTGTGTTTACCTACCTATGATGATCATCCATATCTGCTGTGCACACCTTTCAGCGCATTATTCGTCTTGTTCAGTGCAGGGTTTTAGGCGGTTGTCACATTTGGTATCAGAGCTCTGGTTAATGATTTTACCCAAAGTTCGAAGATGTAATTACATATGAGAGACGTACTTGTAGATTTCAGTTGGATGCTTACTATATATATTAGGATATATAGTAGTAGCGTTTGTTCTCCTTTAGCAATTTTTCTTCAAAGTGGCTGTTTATTCTAAATTGTAGATTTATAATGAGTAGACGACCATCAAGACATGCTGCTAGGGGAGCTAATAATGGAGGGGGAAATGGCGGTGAACCAGACTACCCTACCATGTTTGAAGCCATGATAGAGGCATTCATGCGAAGGGTTCCCGCTCCTGTGGCAGCTATGGCAGACGCAGGATTTCAATTTCCTAGAGTTGTGGACTTTGCGAAGCTATGCAAAGATTATACATCTCAAGGAGGAAAAACCTTCAAAGGAACTTAGCCAGCTGAAGAGGTTCAAAGGTGGATGGATTCTTGTGTTCGTATCTTTGGAGGCTTGAGTTTGGATGGTGCAACCAAGAGAAAGCTTGCATCAAGGCTGTTGAGTCAAGGAATTTTGATTTATGTCAAAGTAATGCGCGATGATCAACAAAAAGGCGACGTTCATTGATAAGGAGCTTCATATGGTATTTGTCATTAGAAATTGATTATTTGGTATGATAATAGTGTTCATTATTGTTAAAATTTATCCTCAAATAATCAATGTTTATATATATATACACTTATGTATTTGTATGCACATAAATTGTGCAAACTGGGCTATACCGGTCGACCGCCCAAAACAGACCGGTCGACCGTTTTTACCCAGTTTGCACAATGAACGTGCACACATATACATATAACTTATATGTATTTAAATTCCTGTCTACTTGTCCTTTTTGACCTGTCGACCATTTTTAAACAGAGGCAACTATTTGAATAGTCACTTCAATTTCTCCAAGGGTTGCTTCTCCTTCCTTTCATCAATGATCATATCTATTGATTGTAACTCTTTACCAAAGGTTACAACTAATTATCTCCTATATAAACACTTTGAAATCATCAATTCTAATCACCAATTCTTTTTATCTATTCTCTATATTGTTGATTTCATTCTTGAACTCTCAAGCACTCAAATGCTCATATTCTTCACAATATCGTTCTTGAATCCTGGAATTTATATATTATTCTTTTGATTCAAACACGATATCATCTTCCAAATCTTCACAAATACAAATTCTATTTGAGGATAAGATTATAGGAAGATTGTACAAGAATTGACAAATTCGTGTTATTGAGAACACACATTGTCAAATTACAAGTCTACTCGTCTTGTTTGAAGTCCTCCATGTTGTTAAAGGTAAGTATTGAAGTCCTCTGTGTTGTAAGAGGAAAGTTGTGAAGTCCTCGTGTTGATAGAGGCGTGAAATCCCGTTCGGCTGCTCGGTTGTTGTGAACCTGTTTCCTCCGAGTTAAGTGAGTTTGTTGATTAGTGAAATTCCAGATAGAAGTCTGGGATTAGACATAGGACGGTGCTCCGAACCAGTATAAAAATCTCTGGTGTGATTTTTCCTTTACTGTATTTACTCGTCTGTGATATCTTATTCTACTTTATATTTATTTGCATAACTATTGTATTAGACAAGTAGTTGTGTGTTATTCCATATTACACGATCCGAGTGTACTATATTATACTTGGCAAGTACACACACACATTCTCATTTGGTATCAGAGCACGGTCATCTTATAACCGTAACACAGTTATTTGATATATTCTTGTAATATGGAAAATAACCCAAGTTCTAGCACTCAAAACACCACCTACACGGAAGGTCAATCAACACAAAGACCTCCATTCTTCAATGGCCTTAATTATAGCTATTGGGCAACATGTATGTCATTTTACATGCAGTCAAATAGCTATGATGACTGGAGTGCTACACAAAAAGAAATAGTGAATCCAACAACTGATTATTCAGAATGGACACCGGCTGAAAAAACGGCAGCAGTTGTAAATGCAAAAGCAATAAATATATTGTTTTGTGCATTAGACCAAATTGAATATAACCGTGTTAGTATCTGTACCACTGCATATCAAATTTGGTCAATGCTAAAAACCACACATGACGGTACTAACAAGGTTAAACAAGCCAAAATAGCCAAGCTGAAAATTCAGTTTCAAAATTTCAAAATGAAACCAAATGAAACAATCAATGACATGTATTCATGGTTTCATACTATTCACCATGCACTTATTGGTTTAGGACAAAAATATTCAGATTTTGATGTTGTCTCGACAGTCCTTCATTCTCTGACTAGTGAATGGGAAGGAAAAGTATTAGCGATTGAAGAAGCTAATGACCTTTCTGTCATGAAGCCAGATGAATGGATAGGAAATCTAATTATCTGTGAAGCAAATTTTCGGGCTAGAAAGGAACAAAAAGAAGAAAAGAAAAATATAGCATTTCATGTCGGAAAAGATGAAGATGAATCAGAATCTGAAGATGAAGACTTAGCTTTTATGGCAAAAGGTTTCAAAAAATTCCTGAAACAACGAAAAGCTAGTCGATATAACAAAAGGAAATCTGGTTCAAATAAACCTTCATCATCAGTTGTAGAATGTTTCAACTGCCATAAAAAGGGGCACATGCACTAAGATTGTCCGGAACAAAAGAAGAAGTCAGAAAATGACAAGTTCAAATACAAGAAGGATAAATCAAAGAAACGAGCTTTCTCAGTCACATGGGATGATTCAAACTCGTCTTCATCAGAAAGTGAAAGTGATTCAGAAGATGAACAAGCAAATGTTTGTTTCATGGCTACAGAAGGTAAGGTACAAGTTCCTACATTTGATGAAGTTCTTGATATTAATGCGGAATTGATAGTTAAATTTAAAAATATGAAACGTCAATGGAAAGAAGCCAAAGCAGATTTAAGTAGAGTAGAGTTTGAACGAGACATGTTAAAGGATGAAAAGAAAATATTAGAAGAAGAACTTGAAAAAGTTCAAGAATCATAATCTAATATTGACTCTCAATTATCTCTTTTGAGTCAAGAAATTGAAACTCAAAAAGAGAAAAATGATGCTCTCACTACTGAAAATCATGAGCTTAAGGCAAAAGTCAAAATTCTGGACCTAGAAAAAGCTAGTTTACAAACTAAGTTAGATAATATTACTCAAAATGTTTCTAACTTCAATAAAAGTCGAGAAAATTTAACAAACATCATTGAAAGTTCACAATCTGCTTCAAATAAACATGGCTTGGGATATAAGAAACAAGAATCCCAGAAACGTCTTGGTTACAAAAGGAAAAATAAAAAACAAAATAAAGCTAAGAAAAAACTTAGTTTGTTATATTCCAAACCAAAACCAGTTGTGAAGTTTCAAAAGAAAATTATCAAAACTATCAAGATATGGATTCCTAAAACAAATAATAATTTGATTAGGAACAAATATATTCAGCATTTTATGAATACTGTGCATTATAATTCTAATTATGTATATAAAGGGGATACCGGACCCGTATGGATTTGGACTCCTAAGACCTAACTCTTAGGACCCTATAAAAAGGTGGGTACCATCGAATTAATATTATTTTTTGCAGGACCCACTTAAGAAAAGAGGAAAGTGGATATTGGACAATGGTTGCTCGAAGCATATGACTGGAGACAAGAGCTTATTGACAAATACTACTTACTCAGATGGTAGCCCCATCACTTTTGGAGATAATTCAAAAGGCTATATCATCGGCAAAGGCAATATGAGCAATTGCGGTACATCTAGCTTACCTCTTATTACTAATGTCATGCTAGTTAGAAATTTGAAACACAATCTACTTAGAATTATTCAGTTATGTGACAAGGGTTTTACCATTTCCTTTTCCGATAACAAGTGTAGTATCTTAGATAAAGATCATAAGTTAGTTTTCGAAGGATATAGAGACTGTAACACCCCGCATTTTTAATATAATTAAAAATGTATATATGCATAGATAGGTAAATAATGGTGATTTATAATGAGAATTAACTAATACGTGGAAGAGAAGGAAAAAAATTAATTCAATAATAGTGTGTGTAACGGAAAAGATAATTAAACAAGGATACTTAATTTAAATATCAAGAATTAAGTAAAACAGACATCACCATTGCGTTCGTCTCGGAATTCTGCTTAGAATAGAGTCCAAGTTTGTGTAAATCGGACTCCGTATGAAGAAGTTATAGCCTTTAGAAGATTCAACTAAAATTCAAAACAGTTCGAAATTCGACCCAAGCAGCTGGGCGGGAAATTTCCCGCCATCAACCAGGCAGGTCGACCTAGGGATCGACCTGGGGGTCAGGTCGACCAACCCCCCCCCCCCCCAGATCTGGGCAGTTTCGTGCTTGTGACGTGTTTTAATGTGCTATACGAATCTGATGGCTTCTAGGTCAATCTAAGGGCTCTAAAACACGCTCAACACCTATAAATACATAGCAAGACGTAACCTTAATTCATAACAATTCCTCAAGACGCCTCCATGCTGCTGAACTCTCAATTCTCTTAGCCACCGCCTCTAAAACCTAAATCAAATTAGAAATTCTTCATCAACAATTCAAGCTCTTCGCCAATAATCAAATAAAAAGATTAAATCAGCGTTTTACATCAACAACAAATTGTTTATTTCTCCAATCCAATCAATGTGAGTGGAAATGAACTATATTTGTTGTATAATATTGCCTCTATTTTTTACCATTCCCCATAATGAATATGATGATAATTTAATAAGATCAGTTATTTTATTTATGCCTACGTTTGAGTTCTCTCCTTTTTATTCTTTCCCCTTTTTATTTTATAGCTAGGTTATCTCGAGCCAACGTCTATCATGGATTTATGCGTTTTAATGGGAACGAGAAATTAAAAAAGGGAAAAAGGGTTGGTTTGGGCATAATATGGGGATTGGAAGGTTTTGTATAGAATTATGGACATAATTATACTGTAATGTTGAATTTATGTAAGTTTGACATAATTGTAATTGGATATGGAATTGGTATAATTTAATATTAACAACATGTAAGTGGATAACATGGATTGGTGAAATTTATTTGTGACTTGGAAAATAAGCCTAGAGGGTGAATATATGTATGAACGTGGAAATGTTGGGCTATATATATTCGGAAATGATTGATTATATGAAATTGGGTATAATTGGTTATTTGAAATTGGCATGTTTGGGTATGAATAACATGGAATTGGTGAATTTGGCTATAATTGGATAATTTGGGTAATATGAAATTTGGCTAACTATTATGTAATTGGTGTAGTTAATGACAAATTGGTAATGGGCATAAAAAAATGAATTGTAATTAAGTTGAATTTGGAACACATGACATGAATTTGGGGTTTGGTTGAAAGATGATTGTTAATGAACGCCTATGACACAAGGTTAGGCGCGTTTGTGGTGTAAGACTGCCCGGAACCGCCCGGCAAATCCAGCAACCACAAGCGGACGTCTAATGTGAGAGGTCAACGGCAAGAACTAGAGGCGTAACGGTTTATGACACGAGGTTAGGCGCATTGTGGTATAAGTCTGCCCGGAACCGCCCGGCAAATCCAGCAGCCACGAACGGACGTCTAATGTGAGAGGTCATACATCGTTATGGCATAATAAATAAATTAAGAAATAATAACCATAATAATACATGTGGGTGACATGGGTATGGTTAGAGTGTTAAGTGGGTGATATAAATGACATGTAAAGCGTGACTAACGAGGACTTAACCGTTGTAAGACATGTGATGTAAAACATGACTAAGGTAGACTTAACCATAGTAAGACATGTGTAAGACATGGAAACTATAATAAAGGGGGTTAAGTGGGACACGGGTGACATGTGAAACAAAAATTTAGATATGCTTAACCAAATGGGACCCGTAACGGTACCATAACTTAATTGAATTGGGCAAAGTTTAAGTAACGGGTTAAGTAAATGGAAGGATTAAGTTGAAACAACCCGAAATCCCCCTTACGGAAAATCACGGATTGAGTTGAGGACAAGCCACATCAGAACACAAACAGAAGAACATTTCATTGTATGAAAATTTCATCAGAATACAAGAATATACAGAGTATAAATCAATATTACACATTCGCTAAATATCAGAGATTACAATACATTACTGCAGCGGAAAAATAATACAATACACAACTGAAAGAGATATACGGATACAGAGCTTTCCGGATATCATTCCAGCTGTAAATCAGGATCCTGTGAATATAAATCTGCAAAATCCAAAATTACTAGCTGCCCGTGTAGAAAATAGGGGCACCCAGAGTTTAGGTTAAAACAATAAACTCCAGGTCAGTCATGTGACTGGTGTGAGAACTAGAACAGTTATTAATCTTTATTTTAAAGTTAGGTAAATCAAGGGACCACGCCGTATAACATGGAACGGGTTTCCTTCCAAGAATGCAGTGCATAAAACAACAGTGCAATGCTAAATAAAGAACAATGAAGCTATTATAAGACCCAGGTCCCATCACACAATGCAACACAAACCGGAGGATAGGTTTTTACCTTATAATAGCCAAAGAATGCTTGGTACGTTTTAAAATTATTTTGATAGTACTGTAAGTGTATAGTGTCAAAACAATTTCAATCATAAGTATCAATCATAGATGACATGAATGCCCCATACCACTATGCCGCCAAATATAGGTTCAACAATCAAAACCGCAAAATGTCGTATTGGAAGTTGGATTTCGATCTGGGAACTGAGGCAAGGGATCGTCCTCACCGCTTCGAGACAATATAGCCCATGTCTCAGGAACAGAATGCATCGTCCCTTGGATCGTCGGGGCCGGTCCACCGATGTGGATTAAAATGCCTGAACACTGCGTTTCCCCGCCCTATGGGGCGTAAATGAGCCAAATGACTCCATCATAACCGGATCGTCCGATCTAACCGAGGCGACTCGCTATCCATCATCCACATAAGTAAAATGCCAGGTCGTGTAAAACACTGACACCACTCCTAACTAGAGGGAAACGCATGCCCTCCCTGATGTCCTCTCCCATTTCTGGTTCACAACCGGGGTGTGAGGCTCGCGAACTAACGCTACACAAAGCTATGCCACAAAGGCCGTGATTTGATAATCAACCACAAGACTCTGCTTTTCAACAGAAGCCTTGATCATTTGCATCTCAGCATGCCACACAGGCAATTCACGCTGTGCAACCGATATCAATCACACAGAATGAAATCCGATGTCAGACACACATCCATTTACAAGTCCGTTCTGGGTCTGAACGAAACCGGAGGAACCTTATTCCTCGCATATCCAGCGATCTCCAAGTACGTCTGGACGATCACCAACTGATTCCCTCCTCTTGGGTGTACAACCCAATCAAGATCATCAGTAATTATCCAAACGATGTGAAGACCTCCGGTCTTCGACCACCCTTCATCCTCGACACATCGTCGAATTAGTTATTCAGAATGGGATAAACCTGGTCTTTCCGAATAACTCGCGTATTTTATAAACAAGTGTTACACAAACACAACATACGCCTCATTCCAATTCAGAATATTCTTTTATTCAAATATTATTATACTTTGGGAAAGGTTCCCATTAATTTTATCAAAGATAAATTCTTTAAATTTATTCTTTAATCTCCTTTTGAATATCAATGCAAACTAGTCGGGATTAGCAAACCTTACCGAAGTAATCATTTGTTTTAATTCCCAATTCCAACCTATTCATCCCATGAAGTAAAACTGGTAATACTTCATATCTAACACCACAGTGTTATCGGTAAATTCAATTACCATTTCACGTTCAAATATAATTAAAGATTTAACTATCGCCTGGAGCAAAACTGGTGGTACTCCATTCTCGATCATTTCTTGAATTTGATAATTTTAATTATCAAATTCACTTTTCAATCTAATTAAAGATTCATTAAAACTCTAGTTCAGTTTTAATTTCCAAAAATCATTACTTAATGATTATTCAAATCCAAGAAATAAATCCTATCTTTAACTGGGTTAAAGAACCAATGTCATTTAAAACACGGTTCACGATAAACCCAAAATCACATTCTATTCCATCAGCCTTTAACCGTAAATTAGCAAGTGAATAATTCTGTAACGACACGGATTTTGCCCGACCTTAATCGATCACAAAATCGACCAAGACCGTTCAAAACTCGCATACGTTAACTTTGGGAATACAATACATCAGAACAATAACAGCAGACTTTTATAACATCAATAATAAATGTTACATCAGAGTACAGAATATCAGAGTACAAATAAGGTAAACTACAGCGGAAGATACATTACAACAGATTTAATACATTAAACAGCGGAAGACTTCTAAGCTCTGGACACAGCTTTAGGCTTCGATCCAGGATCCTGCTAAAGAGAGAGATATCTGCGAAAAAGCTACTCGACTGCCCGTGTGGAAAAGAGGGCACCCGAGTTTGCAAGTGAACAAACTACAGGTCAGTCATGGGACTGGTGTGAGAATTCTAAACTAATATAACTAATAAGACAAATCCAAGGACCACGCCACTTTCGCGGAACGGGTTTACTCCTGTGGATTTCCAGTGCATAAACCAAAGTAAATCGAGAAATAACGCAATGTCTTTTTGGAAAAATGAAACCATTATAAGACCCAAGTCCCATCACACAATGCAACGCACACCAGAGGATAGGGTTTTACCTTATAATGGTCAAAAGATGCTTGATACGTATAAAACGGATTTGATATTATTATTAGTGTATATATGTTTTAATAAAAAGATTTGAATCATAAGTATCAATCCTAGACGGCATGGTTACCATATAGCATGTCGCCAATACTAGTTCTACAATCAAAACCGCAAGGGCGTATTGGAAATTGGATTTCCATCATGAGTCGAGGCTAGGGGCAAGCTCCTCTCCGATTCGAGACACTCTAGCAAATGCCTCAGGATCCCCCGCAGTGAACCCTTGGATCTTCAGGGCCGGTCCCCGCCTATGGGCAGTGGATTAGTTATGCCTGAACACACGCTTCCCGGTCCCTTTGGACCTATAGTATGACCACCAACGGCCTATAAAAATAACGAGGCGCCTCAAAATTCATCATCCACATAAGTAAAATGTCAGGGCTGGTAGGTCGCTGACACCACTCTAGCTAGAAAGAAACGTGTGCACTCCCTGCAGTCCATATCCCGTTTTTGACTCATACCGGGGTGTGAGGCTCGCGAAGTCACGCTATACACAAAGCTACGCCTAAACAGGCCGTGCTTTGATCATCAACCACAAGGCCTGCTTTTCAACAAAAGCCTTGATCAATGCATCTTAGCATGCCACATTGTCAGTCCATACTATACCATTGATTTCTACCAATATATAACCCCTAAGCTCGTACGTCTCAGAGAAGGGTGTTAACCACCAAACAGATATATATTAAGAGAGATCAACGAATGCAGTATAAAGGACTACAACGTCAGACATACATTCCATTTATAAACTTATGCTCTGGGTCTGAGCGAAAGTCAAATCCGTACAAATCAACACTACGTCCGGACGGCTACTACTGTCGCCCCTTCAAGGTAGCTACTCCCATCATGGGTCTCAGTAGCAACACACCCATTCGATGTGAAGATCGTCGGTCTTCAATCACCGTCTTCAACTCTTCGAACGTCGTATCATTATTTGGAATGAGAGTAAACTCGGACTTTCCAAATAATTCTCGCATATATAAATTTGCAAACCATTCTATATCGTTATTTATTCTTTTATAAATATAAATATCGTCCATTCATTTCATGTATATATATATATCGTCCATTCATTTCATAAATATCGTCCATTCATTTCATAAATATCGTCCATTCATTTCATATATATATATATATCGTCCATTCATTTCATAAATATCGTCCATTCATTTCATAAATATCGTCCATTCATTTCATATGCAGTAATACTACTCTAAACATGAATTTTTATTTCATATGTGGTTTCTTGATTATGCATTTCATATGCGACTTCATGCTTTTTAAAACATGTTAAATTTTCATATGCGGTTCATGCTTCTAAATCATGTTTCATTTCATATTTATATCTTTTTATTCGCATGTGAAATGTAAATAAAAATTCCCTTCTTACTTTCATCTTTTTATTTACATGTGAAAAGTAAATAAAAGTTTCATTACTTTTATTTATATAAAATATATAAATAATATAACCATTTCATGTTTTCATTCATTTATAACATGAAAATATTCATTGCTTTATGGTTCATTTTCCATTTTCGATCATTTTCTTAATTCAGTGATCTTAACTACTTAATTCCCTTTCAATCTAATTAAAGATTTAATTAAAATCTTATTTAGTTTAAATCTTCCAAAGTCATTATTAAATGATTATTCAAATTTTAGGGAATTAATTCTATCATAAATTCGGGTTAAAGAATAAATGTTATTTAAAACATAATTCACGATAAACCCAAATTTAGATTTCATAAATTTCCCATTTAATATATATAATTAGACATCATTTATTTCGGAGTATTTCATTTAATCTTATATAAAATATTAATCATCTTCGATTTCCTTTATAAAATGTATAACATAATTTATACGGGTTAAAATGGAGTTACTATTTTAAAATGGACTGAATAACCCAATTCATTTTCCTTATCCATTTATTATGTTTTTCTTTACATTTTATTGTTTAATAGCGGGCCAGACCTCTCACATTAGGCCTACAACTTGTGGATGCTGGATATGCCGGTTGGTTCCGGGCAGACTTCTACCACAGGTTGGGCTTAACCTCGTGTCTTGACCCAATTCGTATTTGCGCACTTGGACCTCTCACATTAGGCCCAACATTTATGGCTGCTGGATATGCCGGTTGGTTCCGGGCAGACTTCCGCCATAAATGTGACCTAACCTCGTGTCCAGGTACAATTAATACTTATAATTATAATTATCTTGTAAAAGTATTATTTTAAAACATTTCATATTTTAGAATATCTAATTTCTAAAATATCATTCATTCTTTTACTTATCCTTTCATTTCAGTAAACATTAATCTTTCCATATTAATATCATAAAACTATTCCAAAAATGTTTCAATTGTAATATCAAAACTTACCATTTTGATATTAAATGAAATCTTCCTCAATTAATCCATTTATGTTAAATTTTAAAATCAAATCTTCTAAATTTACAAGTTAACATAAAAACGAGATTTTTCAATTCAAATCTTCATTATTATAATTGGAATGAAATCTTACCAATTTAAACTTTTTATTTCATCCTTTTTAAATGTGCAATCTTCTTAATTAAATCGTCCATTAATTCCATTAATTGAGTAAATAATGAAAATATTTCAAGTTCCTCAATAACGCTAATTATATATTCACTTTCATGAACAACTTTCATGTGCAATATCCATATATAATTTTTTTTTTATATTTTTAATCAGAAACACTACGAATATATTTATTTACATATTTTACTTAAAAATGCTTAAAATAAACTTGCATTCATGTTTTTGACATAACAATAAAAATAAAGTTGCATTCATATTTTTATGTAAATAAAAATAAAGTTTCATTCATATTTTTATCAAAACAATAAAAATAAAGTTTCATTCATATTTTAACAGAACGATGCAAATAAAGTTTGCATTTATATTTTATCAAAAAGTGTAAATAATGTTTGCATTCATATCTTTATCAAAACAATGCGAATAATGTTGCATTTATATTTTATAATAAACAATGCAATTAAGTTTGCATTCTTATTTTATTAACAACAATGAAATTATAATTATTTTCTAATTTACCTAACGCGCTGAAAATAAGTTATCAATCTTATTTTAACTTAAACAATGAAAATATATTTATTTATTTTCTACTTTCACTTAACGCGCTAAAAATATACCAACACTCATATTTTTACATAAACGCTGGAAATAAGGTTGCATTCCTATTGTGACATTAACTATGAAAATAAGTTTATTTTCTTAAATTTTATTAAGACGCTAAGACTATTTTAATAATCTTATCCTTACTTAAGTGCTAAAAATATAATATAAATTTGCTATTTACACTCACGCACTAAAATGTGGTTATTTTCCTATTTACATGACCGCACTAAAATTATGGTCATCTTCCAATTCACATGGCCGCATACAAAAATTAATAACACACAGAATATGGTGTCGCGCTTGCATATCAATAAAATGATAAATAACATAATATGGGGTGTTCAAATCCATTCCAAACCATTCAATGAGCAACATGTAGATTGATGTTAAGCATTCATGTCGACAAACAATAATGACAACATACAATATGGTATTAAGTCTTCATGTCATCGCATATAATAACATCATAAGATGTAGTGTCGCATTTTTGTGTCAAGATCCCAACTTTGTTTTTTTTTCTAAATCTAAATAAAATAAGATTTTTTTTATATATATATATTATAAAAATCCTAACTTTGTTTTTATAAATATAATTAAAAGATTTAAACTTTCTTTTACAATATAAAAATCCTATCTTTATAAATTTTAAATAAAGATCTAATATTTATTCTTAACACATCATACAATAAAAGATCAAATTTTTTATTCTCAAAACAACATAAAACACAAAATCTAATTTTTTTTTTTATCGTCAAAACAACATAAAAAAAAAGAAAGATCAAATCCATTCGTGTAGATTCCAACAACGCAATTCATATGACAATCATCCAAACACAAATCCAAACCTAAGCATCAACATGTAGTCATACATCACGGATCTAGTTCACTTCTCATTAAATTATTTAAATAACAAAAAATAATAATTAAATTAAAAATAGAATCTCACATTGATTTTTGCTGAAAATTTGACTGTCTCGAATTCAACTCTGGTCTGCGCCATCGCGAAGAGCTCGGAAAGACGAGTCCAACGTAATTTACGGTTCGTCAATCGGACCTCGTACGAGAGAGTTATGATTTATTAAAGTTGGACATAATTAAATAATTAATTAATATTCGTGAAAAATACCTAAAAATTTCACTGTCTCAGAATTGGACAAAATTAGTGTCCACGCGTCCATCTCGTCGCCACGATCCCAACGCACCTGAAATCGTCGATTTTCGACTTCGTATGAGTGAGTTATGCAATTTTAAAGTTCTGGAAATTAATTAAATAATTTAAAAATAAAATAGAAAATACCCTCAGCCCATTGACCGAAAAACACTGTTCACCGCCGAACTTTGACCGCACTTTGCCGCTGCCTCGGGCCACCTGACGCCACGGGACCACCGCCAATGTCTTCGTCTTGGCGAGACGCACCACCACCAGAAAGAGCCGCCCCTAAAGCTTCTCCGATCATCGGGAAATCGCCTAGAAAGGATTTCGCCTCGCGGGTCCCACAGGCCGCCTCACACCTCTAAACTGCCTGAAATTTTCTGAGCATCTTCGTCTTGCGTAGACGAAGAACTTCCGTGTTCGTGACTTCGTCTAATTCTTCCTCGATTCACGGGAATTCCTTGATTTACGTTTTGAGTTTCTGAATTTCGAAAACAGCGAGCTTTAAGACGAGATTCCGGCGAATCCGAGCGCTGTTTGACAAAACCGACTACACCATTAGCTTCGTATCGTCGAGACCTTCGAGAAAACATATAATTTGCTATGGTTTGAAGAAATTTTATTTTTTATGAATTTTAGAGGAAGAGGGAGCCGCCATGGAAATTGAGAAAAAATGATGGAAGAGAGAGTGACTACTGTGCATTTCGAATTTCAGCCCTAAAACTCAGAAAAAAAGATAATATATACCATGGGTTTAATTTTGGTTTGGGCCCAAATATCATTATGTGCCCAATTACTCAATTTTCAACTGTTTTCTTCAGTTCAAAAATTCTTATAAATACATGCTGATTTTAAAATTAATAAAATTTTAAACATAATTATTTCAGGTCATTACGAACCCAACGAACCTGATTTCGTAATTTTCCGATTCCGTATGAATTTATTATAAATTTCCGAAGTCTGAAAATAGGCTGTATTTCCACTGTAAAAATTATACAGGCCACAAAATAATTCCAAAAATTATAAATTTTAGAATTTTACCTTAATTTAATATTCCGAATCCATAGAAACTGGTTTCGTCGAATTCGGAGTTCGTTTGCAAAAATTCCATTTTTTAGGCGTATATTTTAATATTTTAAAAATACCAAAAATAGTGGAATTTTTCCGAAACTCAAAAATATAAGTTCTTATAGTCATTTTTATATGTAAACAACATTCTAAAACCAATGGAGATGGTTTCGGGTCCTAATTCCTTATTCTGCAAAATGTAGCATTTTGGCCCTTATAAATTTCATAGCGACCATTCTAGATTTTAATTTTGACATAACTTTTGATTCCCGTTATGAAATTTCGATTTTTCGGATTCGTTGGAAAGATAAATTTAAATAGATTCTAATATTTTTGGTTTCACTAAAATCCGTTAAATTTTGCATCCTGTACGGTCAGTCAAAGTTCAAGTTTGACTTTTCAAACTACCGCGTTATTTCTAACTCTTTTTATAATAAAAATTAAATCATTCATTCTAACTTCGATTTGAATCAAATTTGTGATCCTTATTATTTAAATAAATTATTTTATATTGTCAAAATTCATTAAAATTTTCTAAAATAAAATTTTTAAATTGGTCCTGATTTTTGCGGGTTGTTACAATCGCCCCCACTTAAAAACTTTTCGTCCTCGAAAAGGAACTAGGCTAAAAGTTGTTTAATTAACTAACTAAATTTTAATTTCTCTTATTAATTTCATTTGTTGACAAACTTATCAAATATACATACTCTTTTATATATTTAAAAATCATATTTTCAAAAATAGATTATATAATCAAAAATACGCTAATCATAAGCTTATCACTCTGAACTCATTCTAGGGCATTACTAACCCCATCTCTAATGAGTTTTCTCATTCTAGGATACTGCTGATCCTATCTCTAATGAGTATTCTTATTGGACATTACTAATCCAATCTCTGATGAGTCTTTTGTTCAGTTCTAACGAGTTGTATCCCAAAGATTTGAGCTAACCAGAGCTCTGATACCACCTGTAACGACACGCAGGCAGTGGGTTAACCTCCCACCGTGACATACAGATGATCTCCCAGACACCTTGTTTTACGGCCAGCCTCTCGACTGCAATAACCAACCCTAATAAATAAGGGACATGTAAGGGTAAGAGCCCACTGTTCGCCACCAAACAACATGGTGAGAACCCCCTATCATGCGTAACCAGCTCCCTAGCCAGCAACAAGGACTGGTGTGAGAATTCTAAACTAATATAACTAATAAGACAAATCCAAGGACCACGCCACTTTCGCGGAACGGGTTTACTCCTGTGGATTGCCAGTGCATAAACCAAAGTAAATCGAGAAACAACGCAATGTCTTTTTGGAAAAATGAAACCATTATAAGACCCAAGTCCCATCACACAATGCAACGCACACCAGAGGATAGGGTTTTACCTTATAATGGTCAAAAGATGCTTGATACGTATAAAACGGATTTGATATTATTATTAGTGTATATATGTTTTAATAAAAAGATTTGAATCATAAGTATCAATCCTAGACGGCATGGTTACCATATAGCATGTCGCCAATACTAGTTCTACAATCAAAACCGCAAGGGCGTATTGGAAATTGGATTTCCATCATGAGTCGAGGCTAGGGGCAAGCTCCTCTCTGATTCGAGACACTCTAGCAAATGCCTCAGGATCCCCCGCAGTGAACCCTTGGATCTTCAGGGCCGGTCCCCGCCTATGGGCAGTGGATTAGTTATGCCTGAACACACGCTTCCCGGTCCCTTTGGACCTATAGTATGACCACCAACGGCCTATAAAAATAACGAGGCGCCTCAAAATCCATCATCCACATAAGTAAAATGTCAGGGCTGGTAGGTCGCTGACACCACTCTAGCTAGAAAGAAACGTGTGCACTCCCTGCAGTCCATATCCCGTTTTTGACTCATACCGGGGTGTGAGGCTCGCGAAGTCACGCTATACACAAAGCTACGCCTAAACAGGCCGTGCTTTGATCATCAACCACAAGGCCT
Organism: Allium sativum; assembly: GCA_030737875.1. Lineage (NCBI taxonomy): Eukaryota > Viridiplantae > Streptophyta > Magnoliopsida > Asparagales > Amaryllidaceae > Allium > Allium sativum. The sequence continues at coordinate 617,788,724 of CM060926.1, forward strand.
GCTTTTCAACAAAAGCCTTGATCAATGCATCTTAGCATGCCACATTGTCAGTCCATACTATACCATTGATTTCTACCAATATATAACCCCTAAGCTCGTACGTCTCAGAGAAGGGTGTTAACCACCAAACAGATATATATTAAGAGAGATCAACGAATGCAGTATAAAGGACTACAACGTCAGACATACATTCCATTTATAAACTTATGCTCTGGGTCTGAGCGAAAGTCAAATCCGTACAAATCAACACTACGTCCGGACGGCTACTACTGTCGCCCCTTCAAGGTAGCTACTCCCATCATGGGTCTCAGTAGCAACACACCCATTCGATGTGAAGATCGTCGGTCTTCATTCACCGTCTTCAACTCTTCGAACGTCGTATCATTATTTGGAATGAGAGTAAACTCGGACTTTCCAAATAATTCTCGCATATATAAATTTGCAAACCATTCTATATCGTTATTTATTCTTTTATAAATATAAATATCGTCCATTCATTTCATGTATATATATATATCGTCCATTCATTTCATAAATATCGTCCATTCATTTCATAAATATCGTCCATTCATTTCATATATATATATATCGTCCATTCATTTCATAAATATCGTCCATTCATTTCATAAATATCGTCCATTCATTTCATATGCAGTAATACTACTCTAAACATGAATTTTTATTTCATATGCGGTTTCTTGATTATGCATTTCATATGCGACTTCATGCTTTTTAAAACATGTTAAATTTTCATATGCGGTTCATGCTTCTAAATCATGTTTCATTTCATATTTATATCTTTTTATTCGCATGTGAAATGTAAATAAAAATTCCCTTCTTACTTTCATCTTTTTATTTACATGTGAAAAGTAAATAAAAGTTTCATTACTTTTATTTATATAAAATATATAAATAATATAACCATTTCATGTTTTCATTCATTTATAACATGAAAATATTCATTGCTTTATGGTTCATTTTCCATTTTCGATCATTTTCTTAATTCAGTGATCTTAACTACTTAATTCCCTTTCAATCTAATTAAAGATTTAATTAAAATCTTATTTAGTTTAAATCTTCCAAAGTCATTATTAAATGATTATTCAAATTTTAGGGAATTAATTCTATCATAAATTCGGGTTAAAGAATAAATGTTATTTAAAACATAATTCACGATAAACCCAAATTTAGATTTCATAAATTTCCCATTTAATATATATAATTAGACATCATTTATTTCGGAGTATTTCATTTAATCTTATATAAAATATTAATCATCTTCGATTTCCTTTATAAAATGTATAACATAATTTATACGGTTAAAATGGAGTTACTATTTTAAAATGGACTGAATAACCCAATTCATTTTCCTTATCCATTTATTATGTTTTTCTTTACATTTTATTGTTTAATAGCGGGCCAGACCTCTCACATTAGGCCTACAACTTGTGGATGCTGGATATGCCGGTTGGTTCCGGGCAGACTTCTACCACAGGTTGGGCTTAACCTCGTGTCTTGACCCAATTCGTATTTGCGCACTTGGACCTCTCACATTAGGCCCAACATTTATGGCTGCTGGATATGCCGGTTGGTTCCGGGCAGACTTCCGCCATAAATGTGACCTAACCTCGTGTCCAGGTACAATTAATACTTATAATTATAATTATCTTGTAAAAGTATTATTTTAAAACATTTCATATTTTAGAATATCTCATTTCTAAAATATCATTCATTCTTTTACTTATCCTTTCATTTCAGTAAACATTAATCTTTCCATATTAATATCACAAAACTATTCCAAAAATGTTTCAATTGTAATATCAAAACTTACCATTTTGATATTAAATGAAATCTTCCTCAATTAATCCATTTATGTTAAATTTTAAAATCAAATCTTCTAAATTTACAAGTTAACATAAAAACGAGATTTTTCAATTCAAATCTTCATTATTATAATTGGAATGAAATCTTACCAATTTAAACTTTTTATTTCATCCTTTTTAAATGTGCAATCTTCTTAATTAAATCGTCCATTAATTCCATTAATTGAGTAAATAATGAAAATATTTCAAGTTCCTCAATAACGCTAATTATATATTCACTTTCATGAACAACTTTCATGTGCAATATCCATATATAATTTTTTTTTTATATTTTTAATCAGAAACACTACGAATATATTTATTTACATATTTTACTTAAAAATGCTTAAAATAAACTTGCATTCATGTTTTTGACATAACAATAAAAATAAAGTTGCATTCATATTTTTATGTAAATAAAAATAAAGTTTCATTCATATTTTTATCAAAACAATAAAAATAAAGTTTCATTCATATTTTAACAGAACGATGCAAATAAAGTTTGCATTTATATTTTATCAAAAAGTGTAAATAATGTTTGCATTCATATCTTTATCAAAACAATGCGAATAATGTTGCATTTATATTTTATAATAAACAATGCAATTAAGTTTGCATTCTTATTTTATTAACAACAATGAAATTATAATTATTTTCTAATTTACCTAACGCGCTGAAAATAAGTTATCAATCTTATTTTAACTTAAACAATGAAAATATATTTATTTATTTTCTACTTTCACTTAACGCGCTAAAAATATACCAACACTCATATTTTTACATAAACGCTGGAAATAAGGTTGCATTCCTATTGTGACATTAACTATGAAAATAAGTTTATTTTCTTAAATTTTATTAAGACGCTAAGACTATTTTAATAATCTTATCCTTACTTAAGTGCTAAAAATATAATATAAATTTGCTATTTACACTCACGCACTAAAATGTGGTTATTTTCCTATTTACATGACCGCACTAAAATTATGGTCATCTTCCAATTCACATGGCCGCATACAAAAATTAATAACACACAGAATATGGTGTCGCGCTTGCATATCAATAAAATGATAAATAACATAATATGGGGTGTTCAAATCCATTCCAAACCATTCAATGAGCAACATGTAGATTGATGTTAAGCATTCATGTCGACAAACAATAATGACAACATACAATATGGTATTAAGTCTTCATGTCATCGCATATAATAACATCATAAGATGTAGTGTCGCATTTTTGTGTCAAGATCCCAACTTTGTTTTTTTTTCTAAATCTAAATAAAATAAGATTTTTTTATATATATATATATTATAAAAATCCTAACTTTGTTTTTATAAATATAATTAAAAGATTTCAACTTTCTTTTACAATATAAAAATCCTATCTTTATAAATTTTAAATAAAGATCTAATCTTTATTCTTAACACATCATACAATAAAAGATCAAATTTTTTATTCTCAAAACAACATAAAACACAAAATCTAATTTTTTTTTATCGTCAAAACAACATAAAAAAAAAGAAAGATCAAATCCATTCGTGTAGATTCCAACAACGCAATTCATATGACAATCATCCAAACACAAATCCAAACCCAAGCATCAACATGTAGTCATACATCACGGATCTAGTTCACTTCTCATTAAATTATTTAAATAACAAAAAATAATAATTAAATTAAAAATAGAATCTCACATTGATTTTTGCTGAAAATTTGACTGTCTCGAATTCAGCTCTGGTCTGCGCCATCGCGAAGAGCTCGGAAAGACGAGTCCAACGTAATTTACGGTTCGTCAATCGGACCTCGTACGAGAGAGTTATGATTTATTAAAGTTGGACATAATTAAATAATTAATTAATATTCGTGAAAAATACCTAAAAATTTCACTGTCTCAGAATTAGACAAAATTAGTGTCCACGCGTCCATCTCGTCGCCACGATCCCAACGCACCTGAAATCGTCGATTTTCGACTTCGTATGAGTGAGTTATGCAATTTTAAAGTTCTGGAAATTAATTAAATAATTTAAAAATAAAATAGAAAATACCCTCAGCCCATTGACCCAAAAACACTGTTCACCGCCGAACTTTGACCGCACTTTTCCGCTGCCTCGGGCCACCTGACGCAACGGGACCACCGCCAATGTCTTCGTCTTGGCGAGACGCACCACCACCAGAAAGAGCCGCCCCTAAAGCTTCTCCGATCATCGGGAAATCGCCTAGAAAGGATTTCGCCTCGCGGGTCCCACAGGCCGCCTCACACCTCTGAACTGCCTGAAATTTTCTGAGCATCTTCGTCTTGCGTAGACGAAGAACTTCCGTGTTCGTGACTTCGTCTAATTCTTCCTCGATTCACGGGAATTCCTTGATTTACGTTTTGAGTTTCTGAATTTCGAAAACAGCGAGCTTTAAGACGAGATTCCGGCGAATCCGAGCGCTGTTTGACAAAACCGACTACACCATTAGCTTCGTATCGTCGAGACCTTCGAGAAAACATATAATTTGCTATGGTTTGAAGAAATTTTATTTTTTATGAATTTTAGAGGAATAGGGAGCCGCCATGGAAATTGAGAAAAAATGATGGAAGAGAGAGTGGCTGCTGTGCATTTCGAATTTCAGCCCTAAAACTCAGAAAAAAAGATAATATATACCATGGGTTTAATTTTGGTTTGGGCCCAAATATCATTATGTGCCCAATTACTCAATTTTCAACTGTTTTCTTCAGTTCAAAAATTCTTATAAATACATGCTGATTTTAAAATTAATAAAATTTTAAACATAATTATTTCAGGTCATTACGAACCCAACGAACCTGATTTCGTAATTTTACGATTCCGTATGAATTTATTATAAATTTCCGAAGTCTGAAAATAGGCTGTATTTCCACTGTAAAAATTATACAGGCCACAAAATAATTCCAAAAATTATAAATTTTAGAATTTTACCTTAATTTAATATTCCGAATCCATAGAAACTGGTTTCGTCGAATTCGGAGTTCGTTTGCAAAAATTCCATTTTTTAGGCGTATATTTTAATATTTTAAAAATACCAAAAATAGTGGAATTTTTCCGAAACTCAAAAATATAAGTTCTTATAGTCATTTTTATATGTAAACAACATTCTAAAACCAATGGAGATGGTTTCGGGTCCTAATTCCTTATTCTGCAAAATGTAGCATTTTGGCCCTTATAAATTTCATAGCGACCATTCTAGATTTTAATTTTGACATAACTTTTGATTCCCGTTATGAAATTTCGATTTTTCGGATTCATTGGAAAGATAAATTTAAATAGATTCTAATATTTTTGGTTTCACTAAAATCCGTTAAATTTTGCATCCTGTACGGTCAGTCAAAGTTCAAGTTTGACTTTTCAAACTACCGCGTTATTTCTAACTCTTTTTATAATAAAAATTAAATCATTCATTCTAACTTCGATTTGAATCAAATTTGTGATCCTTATTATTTAAATAAATTATTTTATATTGTCAAAATTCATTAAAATTTTCTAAAATAAAATTTTTAAATTGGTCCTGATTTTTGCGGGTTGTTACAAATTCCCTAAGTAATAACCCCGAAGGCCGAAACCAACATCAGATCAATACCTAGGAAACCATTCAACTTAACTAATCTCCAGTTAGTTTCATATTTTCTTAACTTCATTTGGTCTAAGAACAGGATTATTAAAGATACCATTCACGACAACCCAAATCACATTCCATTAATTATCGGGTTAAATAACACAAATGTTATTTAAAACACCGTTCACGATAAACCCAAAAATCAATTCCAATTCAATTCCAATTAAATATCATTTAATTGGTACACTTCATTAAATCTAAATAAAAAGATTTAATCTTTTTCTCAACTGGGTTTAAGAACAGTGTTAATGAAGACACCATTCACGACAAACCCAAGTCCCATTTGATATTAAATACAAGGCTCTGAATAGAAAATATATCGGCTTATATTCAATATCAAATACTACAACCAACAAATATCGTATTGGAAATAATGATATAAATATATCATTCAAATTTCCATAACAATACCTGTATAATCACGAAATTAAATATCGAAATATTCCGAAGATAATTTCGATTCAAATCCATTCCCAATTTATATATTGGAAATTCTGGTTAGTTTCAAAACCATCTCAAATCCACTTTATTTATTTTATAAATAAATGGGATTATAATTCTAGTTCATTTCGATAAAAATCTATTTTTATCTTTTCAAATATGGAGTTTTTCATTCCAATTCTTTCCAAATCATTTCTTATGATTTTACACAAATTACTGATATTTTTAATAATTTTATCAAGGCCCGTACAGTCGATTTCCATCAACGGCCATCGAACTGCACTTACAACGACCTTTTCCAAATTTGATTTGGACATAATTCCAAATCCAATCGTTAGATTTCAAATCTCTTGTATTCGTTAGAAAGCTCTTTTCGATACGAACCCAACGGTTTCGATTTTAGGAGAATCTGACGGTCGGATCTCCCGTAATCTCCATTCGAAGTCAATGATCGAAATTCGCGAACTATCGCAGCGCGGCGCGTTCTATTCAGGCCATTATATATATATATATAATATATTTCATCAATTTCCATTGAAAATGTAATTTATAAATCATTTTAAATTCATTTTCAAAACGATTTCGACTTCCATCGCAAATTCAAATCAAAATTGAATTTTCCAATATATATTCATTTTAAATTCATTTCAAATCAAATCGATTTCTATTCAATTTCAATCCGTTTTAAACTCAATTCAAAACGATTTCAATTCTATTTCAATTTAATTCGAATTTCAAAACATTTCAATTTAATTCGAATTTCAAATCATTTCAATTTAATTCGAATTTCAAATCATTTCAATTTAATTCGAATTTCAATTCTATTCAATTTAATTCGAATTTCAATTCTATTAAATTTAATTCGAATTTCAATTCTCTTCAAAATATCAGATTTTGAAATCACTTTCGATATTCGTTGTAAAATGAATAAAATCGACAAAATTCCCGTTCGTGTTAGAATGGTGTTTAACTACTTAACACGGCTTCACATTTCAATATTCACTGAATATTATTTTAAAATATTCGATCATTCTGAACTGGAATCAGACACAGTCAATTACCATATAATGTTGATTATATGGATTTCACCCAACAAATGTGTATAACAACAATGAAAACAGCAATCCATCATCCAGAGTGCATTCTACACTGTATAAGCATTGAATATAAATATTCAACGCTTACACCGTCTGTCAATCCATCGATCGACATACAGGTAATTATTGGGATTAGTGTATGTCCAATTTCATCCCAATACCCATGTGGGGTTTCAAACAATCAAACTCAGGTTTTATTTGTGTAGTCGGGCGATGTGTAAAATTTATCATCCCAATCAATATCATTCAAATGTGTGTATATAAACAAATCGTCCGATTTGTTTATAAATATTTATTTTATATACACGTTAAAAATTATATTTTTAACTATAAAATATTTATTCAATCCACATCACACAATCAATTTTCACAACACATTAATCAAACAAACAAGTCATTCATGGTCTGTGGACAACGGGTGTTGGGTGCTGCTAAGCACCGTCTGCTTCCTAGTATATATTTCAACTAGAAAATAAATTAAAAGTGAGGAGTTCTCACCGAGGGGTTCCACTCCGCCATTTCATTTTTGAACCATTTGAATTCCTTTTTGATTCTAATCCGTTCCATCGCCCTCTATTTCACGCAGTTGATAATAAAAATCACATTTTTAATAACGCTTTCCATACATAAAAATCATATTTTTATGTTCTCTACATTATATAAAAATTATATTTTCCTTCTCTACATTATATAAAAATTATATTTTTAATACTTTACTAATATAAAAATCATATCTTTAATATCTCTATAATATAAAAATCATATATTTGTATCGATGTCTACTTTAAAAATCGAACCTTTTTATCTTAAACACGTATGAAAAAATCAGATTTTTATACCTTAAACACGTATGTAAAATTCAGATTTTTATCCCTTAAACACGTATGTAAAAATCCTATCTTTTACAAATCAAACTCATTTCCTTTAATGGCTAAAAATATAATCTTTTCACGACTAAAAATATGAACTTTCATAAATAAAAACATATACTTTCGTAAATAAAAATATAAGCTTTCATAAATAAAAATAATATAAACTTTCTATGGTTAAAAATCATATCTTTTTACAGTTAAAAATCTTATCTTTATTTAAAGTATTTCATATATAAAACTGAAAAATAAAATCCATTAAAGAAAATAACGTTTTTAACAACATAAAGAAAGTGTTACCTTTCTTTCTTCTTCCTGGGACAGAAACTCGTTCTCCCCTTTAACCATCGATTTTAAAATCCATCCTAAGCCGCCAAATCCGATCATTAGAACTCCATCACCATACACCATTCGAACCGCCGCCATGAGAGCCACCTTCCCCTTCAGCGACGGCGAACTCTGAGGTCGGAGAAAACTACGGCGAGGCGGGTGCTGGTGGTCCAAGCGGTGAGCTATTGGAGCTAGTGTTCGTGCTGGTTTTGGGTTGGCGCCTGAGGGAGGAGAGAGGAGAGCGAAGGCGGAGAGAGGATCGCCAGAGGTGGCTGCGGCAGTGGCGCTCCGCCTGGAGGTGGCGGCGATCTGGAATACTGGGGGGTGATGGGAGAAAATGGTTACCAGTTTTTTTCAAAAGGGGTGGGCTCGGCTGATAATGAATTGGGGGGGGTCTTAAGTGAAAAGAAAGGGTTTTATATTTTATTTAATATTATATTTTTTTCTAAAAAGTTGACTTTACGTTAGAACTCCAAACGAAACCCAATGACTATCGCTCCTAGTTAATTACCCTCATTCCGAACACAATGGGATATGTCCCATAAGCTAGTTTGGTCGTTTCGATCAGTTTTCCTTTAAATTAAAATATAAATCTATATATTCAATTTTAAACGTACATTTCAATTTACTGGGGTCACATACGGACTTTAAAAATCCCAGAAAAATTATTTCTAGCTTCATATTGACGATACGGTCCTAACAAAACTAATTTCATCAAATTCTGAGACCGTTTGAAAAATGGCCATTTTCTGGTCGATCGAAATTGGCTGAAACTTTCAAAACACGTTTAACTTTGCCACACTCACATATTGATTCAGAAAATTATGAATTTTGAAACCTAGCAATAATTCGACATCACGGATCCAACAAAAGTGGTTTCGTCGAAAACAGAGGTCGTTTGCAAAATTCCCATTTTTAAGGGCCAGAATTCCATAGCGACTATTCTGAATTTTCAACTGGGCATATCTTTTTATTCCCGCTATGAAATTTTGATTTTTCTGATTCATTGGAATGATATTTTCAAATAGATTCTAATATTTTTGGTTTTGCCAAAATCCGGTTTATTTTGAATCCTGTACATTCATTTGAAATTTGAAATCGAAATTTCGAACTACCGCGCCATTTTCAATTCCTTATATAATTAAAAATAATTATTTATATTCTAACATCGATTCAAATAAATATATACGTTCTAATTCTATTCAAAATAAATTTCTCGTCGTTATTATTTAAAATAATGCATTTTAAATATTCAAAATTCATTAAAATTGCCAAAATAAAAAATTTAAATTGGCTCGGATTTCCAGGTTATTACAATCTCCCCCACTTAAAACTTTTCGTCCCCAAAAAGGAATGGAGCCGAAAGTTGTTTAACTAATCAACTCAACTTTCATAATTTTCCTTACGGCTTAAGTTCTTCAACTTTTCAATTTCTAAGAACTTTTCAAATTTTTCAAAAATTTGGCTAACACCCTAAATTTTCGAAAAAATTCGCCATAACCTCTCTTGCACCGAGAGCTTCGGGATATTTCAAATAGCCTCCCATGGCCCTCACTAATCCAAAAAGAAAAAGAAACAGCCAAGCGGCTAGCCAAGCGGCTAGCCAATCGGCTCATAAAATCATCCAAACCAAATAAATTTGTAAACATGTACCTATTTGTCGGGCAAACAATTTTATTCTTCTGCTCTAGCCTCCTTGCTATGACCTATTCAATGTAAGTACATGTATATGCATGCAAATGCGACAAATTTTCAGTACAATTCACTATTTGGTTCAACTTGGCTAAAGGTTCAACCTTTAATTAATCAAATAATAATTAAACAACACAACCATCAATCAATTAGTGAATTACCATTTCAAATTTATAATCTTGATCTATAGTCAAAAATCACATTTTTTGTACTAAATCACAACAATATATTCTAACTATATTATGGTTCTCACACCAGTCAATTGGAAATATACAGAAATCCCACTTTCGAAACTCGAATATAAGTTTTGATGATGTACGTACTATAGCGATCATCAGAACCATCTCCGGGCGACAAGAGTGTGATTCTATATCTATCCAGTATATTAAAACTTCGAATACACGCGGATCAGACGTATATGAAAAATCTTTATATATTGGATTGTCCAAATTCAATACAAATAAATATTCAAATACGTTGAATAAGATTTAAATTTTCAAAACAAAATTCATCTTCATTTTAAAAATATACTCTTCACACTCGTTCTAGGATACTACTGATCCCATCTCTAACGAGTCATTCTGATTGGATATTACTAATCCAATCTCTGATGAATTCTTTTGTTCGGTTCTAATGTGTCTTGTTCTCTGAGCTTTATAAACCAAAGCTCTGATACCACGATGAAACGACCCGAAATCCCCCTTACGGAAAATCATGGATTGAGTTGAGGACAAGCCACATCAGAACACAAACAGAAGAACATTTCATTGTATATTACAATAATTTCATCGGAATACAAGAATATACAGAGTATAAATCAATATTACACATTCATTAAATATCGGAGATTACAATACATTACTACAGTGGAAAAATAATACAATACACAACTGAAAGAGATATACAGATACAGAGCTTTCCGGATATCATTCCAGCTGTAAATCAGGATCCTATGAATATAAATCTGCAAAAACCAAAACTACTAGCTGCCAATGTAGAAAATAGGGGCACCCAGAGTTTAGGGTATAATAATAAACTCCAGGTCAGTCATGTGACTAGAGTGAGAACTAAAACAGTTATTAAACTTTATTTTAAAGTTAGGTAAATCAAGGGACCACGCCGTATAACACGGAACGGGTTTCCTCCCAAGAATACCAGTGCATTAAATAACGGCGCAATGCTAAATAAAGAGCAATGAAGCTATTATAAGACCCAGGTCCCATCACACAATGCAACACAAACCGGAGGGTAGGGTTTTACCTTATAATAGCCAAAGAATGCTTGGTAGGTTTTAAAACAGATTATCTTGATAGTATTATAAGTGTATAGTGTCAAAACAATTTCAATCATAAGTATCAATCATAGACGACATGAATGCCCCATACCACTATGCCGCCAAATATAGGTTCTACAATCAAAACCGCAAAATGTCGTATTGGAAGTTGGATTTCCATCTGTGAACCGAGGCAAGGGATCGTCCTCACCACTTCGAGACATTCTAGCCCATGTCTCAGGAACAGAACGCATCGTCCCTTGGATCGTCAGGGCCGGTCCACCGATGTGGATTAAAATGCCTGAACACTGTGTTTCCACACCTTATGGGGGCGTAAATGAGCCAAATGACTCCGTCGGACCTGGATCGTCCGATCTAACCGAGGCGCCTCGCTATCCATCATCCACATAAGTAAAATGCCAGGCCGTGTAAAACATTGACACCACTCCTAACTAGAAGGAAACGCATGCCCTCCCTGATGTCCTCTCCCATTTCTGGTTCACAACCGGGGTGTGAGGCTCACGAATTAATGCTACACAAAGCTACGCCACAAAGGCCGTGCTTCGGTCATCAACCACAAGACTCTGCTTTTCAACAGAAGCCTTGATCATTTGCATCTCAGCATGCCACACAGGCAATTCACGCTGTGCAACTGATATCAATCACACTGAATGAAATTCGATGTTAGACACACATCTATTTACAAGTCCATTCTGGGTCTCAACGAAACCGGAGGAACCTTATTCCTCGCATATCCATCGATCTCCAATTACGTCTGGACGATCACCAACTGATTCCCTCCTCTTGGGTGTATAGCCCAATCAAGAACATCAGTAATTATCCAAACGATGTGAAGACCTCCAGTCTTCGACCACTGTCTTCATCCTCAACACATCGTCGAATCAGTTATTCAGAATGGGATAAACCTGGTCTTTCCGAATTACTCTCGTATTTTATAAACAAGTGTTACAAAAACAAGACATACGCCTCATTCCAATTCAGAATATTCTTTTATTCAAATATTCTTATACTTTGGGAAAGGTTCCCATTAATTTTATCAAAGATAAATTCTTTAAATATATTCTTTAATCTCCTTTTGAATATCAATTCAAACTAGTCGGGATTACGAACCTTACCGAAGTAATCATTTGTTTTAATTTCCCAATTCCAACCTATTCATCCCATGAAGTAAAACTGGTAATACTTCATATCTAACACCACGGTGTTATCGGTAAATTCAATTACCATTTCACGTTCAAATCTAATTAAAGATTTAACTATCGCCTGGAGCAAAACTGGTGGTACTCCATTCTCGATCATTTCTTGAATTTGATAATTTTAATTATCAAAATCACTTTTCAATCTAATTAAAGATTCATTAAAACTCTAATTCAGTTTTAATTTCCAAAAATCATTACTTAATGATTATTCAAATCCAGGAAATAAATCCTATCTTTAACTGGGTTAAAGAACCAATGACTTTTAAAACACGGTTCATGATAAACCCAACCACATTCTATTCCATCAGCCTTTAACCGTAAATTAGCAAGTGAACAATTCCCTAAGTACTAGCCCCGAAGGCCGAAACCAACATCAGATCAATACCAAGGAAACCATTCAACTTAACTAATCTCCAGTTAGTTTCTGATTTTCTTAACTCCGCTGGGTCTAAGAACAGTATTATTAAAGATACCATTCACGACAACCCAAATCACATTTAATTAATTATTGGGTTAAAGAACAAATGTTATTTAAAACACCGTTCACGATAAACCCAAAAATCAATTCCAATTCAATTCCAATTAAATTTCATTTAATTGGTACACTTCATTAAATCTAAATAAAAAGATTTAATCTTTTTCTCAACTGGGTTTAAGAACAGTGTTAATGAAGACACCATTCACGACAAACCCAAGTCCCATTTGATATTAAATACAAGGCTCTGAATAGAAAATATATCGGCTTATATTCAATATCAAATACTACAACCAACAAATATCATATTGGAAATAAAGATATAAATATATCTTTCAAATTTCCATAATAATATCTGTATAATCACGAAATTCAATATTGAAATATTCCGAAGATAATTCCGATTCAAATCCATTCCCAATTTAAATATTGGAAATTCTAGTTATTTTCAAAACCATTTCAAATCGCTTTATTTATTCTAAAAATAAATGGGATTATAATTCTAGTTCATTTCAATAAAAATCTATTTTTAAATTTTCAAATATGGAGTTTTTCATCCCAATTCTTTCCAAATCATTTCTTATGATTTTACACAAATTATTGATATTTTTAATAATTTTATCAAGGCCCATACAGTCGATTTCCATCAACGGCCATCGAACTGCACTTACAACGACCTTTTCCAAATTTGATTTGGACATAAATCCAAATCCAACCGTTAGATTTCAAATCTATTGTATTCGTTAGAAATCTCTTTTCGATACGAACCAAACGGTTCTAGTTTTAGGAGAATCCGACGGTCGGATCTCCCGTAATGTCCATTCGAAGTCAATGGTCGAAATTCGCGAACTGTCGCAGCGCGGCGCGTTCTATGCAGGCCATTATATATATATATATATATATATAATATAATAAATATTTCGTCGATTTCCATTTAAAACGTACTTTATAAATCAATTTAAATTCATTTCAAAACGATTTCAACTTCCATCGCAAATTCAAATCAAAATTGAATTTCCCAATATATATTTGTTTTAAATTCATTTCAAATCGATTTCAATTCAAATCGATTTCAATTCAATTTCAATCCATTTTAAACTCAATTCAAAACTATTTCAATTCTATTTCAATTTAATTCGAATTTCAAATCATTTCAATTTAATTCGAATTTCAAATCATTTCAATTTAATTCGAATTTCAATTCTATTTCAATTTAATTCGAATTTCAAATCATTTCAATTTAATTCGAATTTCAATTATGTTCAACTTAATTCAAATTTCAATTCTATTCAATTTAATTCGAATTTCAATTCTCTTCAAAATATCAGATTTTGAAATCACTTTCGATATTCATTGTAAAATGAATAAAATCGACAAAATTCCCGTTCGTGTTGAAATGGTGTTTAACTACTTAACACGGCTTCACATTTCAATATTCACTAAATATTTTTTTTAAACATTCGATAATTCTGAACTGGAATCAGACACAGTCAATTACCATATAATGTTGATTATATGGATTTCACACAACAAATGTGTATAACAACAATGAAAATAGCAATCCATCATCTAGAGTGCATTGTACACTGTATAAGCATTGAATATTAATATTCAACGCTTACACAGTCTGTCAATCAATCGATCGACATACATCTAATTATTGGGATTAGTGTATGTCCAATTTCATCCCAATACCCGTGTGGGGTTTCAAACAATCAAACACAGGTTTTATTTGTGTAGTCGGGCAATGTGTAAAATTTATCGTCCCAATCAATATCATTCAAATGTGTGTACATAAACAAATCGTCCGATTTGTTTATAAATATTTATTTTATATACACGTTAAAAATTATATTTTTAACTATAAAATATTTATTCAATCCACATCACACAAACAATTTTCACAACACATTAATCAAACAAACAAGTCATCCATGGTCTGTGGACGACGGGTGTCGGGTGCTGCTAAGCACCGTCTACATCCTAGTATACATTTCAACTAGAAAATAAATTAAAAGTGAGGATTTCTCACCGAGCTGTTCCACTCCGCCATTTCATTTCTGAACCGTTTGAATTCCTTTTTGATTTCAATCCGTTCCATCGCCCTTAGTTTCACGCAGTTGATATTTAAAATCACATTTTTAATAACGCTTTCCATACATAAAAATCATATTTTTATGTTCTCTACATTATATAAAAATTATATTTTTCTTCTCTACATTATATAAAAAATATATTTTTAATACTTTTACTAATGTAAAAATCATATCTTTAATATCTCTATAATATAAAAATTATATTTTTGTATCGATGTCTACTTTAAAAATCGAACCTTTTTACCTTAAACACGTATGAAAAAAAATCAGATTTTTATACCTTAAACACGTATGTAAAAATCAGATTTTTATCCCTTAAACACGTATGTAAAAATCCTATCTTTTACAAATCAAACTCATTTCTTTTCATGGCTTAAAATATAATCATTTCACGACTAAAAATATGAACTTTCATAAATAAAAACATATGCTTTCATGAATAAAAACGTATACTTTCGTAAATAAAAATATAAGCTTACATAAATAAAAATAATATAAACTTTATATGGTTAAAAATCATATCTTTTTTACAATTAAAAATCTTATCTTTATTTAAAGTATTTCATATATAAAACTGAAAAATAAAATCCATTAAAGAAAATAACGTTTTTAACAACGTAAAGAAAGTGTTACCTTTCTTTCTTCTTCCTAGGACAGAAACTCGTTCTCCCCTTGAACCATCGATTTTAAAATCCACCCAATGCCGCCAAATCCGATCATTAGAACTCCATCACCATACACCAGTCGAACTGCCGCCATGAGAGCCACTTTCACCTTCAGCAACGGCGAACTCGGAGGTCGGAGCAAACTGCGGCGAGGCGAGTGCTGGTGGTCCAGGCGGTGAGCTATTGGAGCTAGGGTTCGTGCTGGTTTTGGGTTGGGGTTTCGGGTTAGCGCCTGAGGGAGGAGAGCGAAGGGGGGAGAGAGGATCACCAGAGGTGGCTGCGGCGGTGGCGCCCCGCCTGTAGGCGGCGGCGATCTGGAATACTGGGGGGCAATGGGAGAAAATGGTTACGGGCTTTTTTCAAAAGGGGTGGGCTCGGCTGATAATGAATTGGGGGGGGGGGGGTCTTAAGTGAAAAGAAAGGGTTTTATATTTTATTTAATATTATATTTTTTTCTAAAAACTTGACTTTATATTTGAACTCCAAACGAAACCCAACGACTGTCGCCCCTAGCTAATTACCCTCATTCCGAACACAATGGGATATGTCCCGTAAGCCAATTTGGCCGTTTCGATCAGTTTTCTTTTAAATTAAAATATAAATCTGTATATTCAATTTTAAACGTACATTTCCATTTACCGGGGTCACATACCGACTTTAAATATCCTAAAAAAATTATTTCTACCTTCTTATTGACGATACAGTCCTAACAAAACTAATTTCATCAAATTCTGAGACCGTTTGAAAAATGGCCATTTTCTGGTCGATCGAAATTGACTGAAACTGTCAAAACTGGTTTAACTTCACCACGCTCACATATTGATTCAGAAAATTATGAATTTTGAAACCTAGCAATAATTCGACATCCACGGATCCAACAAAAGTGGTTTCGTCGAAAACAGAGGTCGTTTGCAAAATTCGAATTTTTAAGGGCCAGAATTCCATAGCGACTATTCTGAATTTTCAACCGGGCATATCTATTGATTCCCGCTATGAAATTATGATTTTTCGGATTCATTGGAAAGATATTTTCAAATAGATTCTAAAATTTTTGGTTTCGCCAAAATCCAATTTATTTTGAATTCTGTACATTCATTTGAAATTCGAAATCGAAATTTCGAACTACCGCGCCATTTTCAATTCCTTATATAATTAAAAATAATTATTTATATTCTAACGTCGATTCAAATAAATATATACGTTCTAATTCTATTCAAAATAAATTTCTCGTCGTTATTATTTAAAATAATGCATTTTAAATATTCAAAATTCATTAAAATTGCCAAAATAAAATTTTTAAAATGACTCGAATTTCCGGATTATTACATAGGTCAAATATAAAATTAATGAGAAGAAATGGGGAATGATAAATAACCTATTATGAATAAACTTGAATAAGGAAAGAAAGGATAATAGGTGGTAATTATAACTTATGGGACAAGATAAGTTATAGGTAACGATAAGGAAGATGAGATAACTTATATGTAAAGATACACTTAAATTAAGTGGTTTGGGAAGGAGAAATGTGAAATTAAAAATGATATAAGTTACATGAATGGAAAAGAAGTAAATTAGAATCATATATGTTGGTTGGGTTGAATAATTCTCTAGGTGCCAGTCTGATGTTGATTTTGGTCTTCGAGGCTGGTGTTTAGGGGGTTATTCTCCTAATCAGTATATATGTGGGATAACGAATACTTAACTATGAATTAAGTATAACATGTTGTTGTAACCCTAAAAGGGAATAATTTATGAAATTGGAAAATAACTTGTTGTGGGCTTATGGATGGACTTAAGTGGGTTAAGTATAAATTGAATTAATAAGCAAGGGTAACTTGGTAAATATGAAAAAGGAAGCTAATGTGAATAATCAAGTTAAATGAGAAAGTTGACGAGGTGGCACAAGCGCGAAATAAATGGTTAGACTTAGGGTCTAATGACATATAAAACTAAGGCACTTGGACCAGTCCATACGATAGGGGATGAATAACCAAACTCGGTAGATCATCACGGTGCCATAGGGCGCGATGGGGAGCGTACGTCCATCTGATCATATAGAAGGCTCCAACGGACTGGGTTACGAAGCATGCAACTTCGAGGGGACGTGAGGATACTCTTGGTATCCCTCTGTAAGAATGCAGATGATCTGCCTGGGCTCACAGAGGTTAAGGTTTGCGTAAGAAGAACCAAGAGTTTGCCTTGGTTGCAATAATAAGGCAACCTAAAGACTAGGATGGACCAGCGTGAGTCGGCAATAACCAGTTGGCCCTGTGATAGCACGTCGTCGGCTACCTACCATCTTGAGCCAGTCGACCACGAAAAGCGGAAAGGCGGAGAACTCCAAAAGGCCATATACTTGCTATCTAGTTATGGGTGAGGTTGACCAATAGGTTTGTGGGGGCATAGAGGGCCTGCGTATAGTTCTCATTCTTGATATTCTTGGTTGCCTTTCATTAGATGAGGGAGGGGTCAAGTGGAACCATAGCCACAGTAAAAACATACCTTAGCATCTGCATCGACAAATAACTTAAAGATCCCGACCGAGTTCCGTTTTCTTGATTTTCCCTGCCACGGGACTCAGGTCGCACATATAGAGGACATGTGCAACTAGATATCTAGAAAGTTTCACGATACGGTTAGGATGTAAAGTCTAGGAACGCATATCGCTCGGGGTAGTGTGTCCTAGACTAAAGGGCATTGTTCGATAGGTAGCATAAACCCTGGTTGAACCTAGGAAGCGTTCGATAAAGTAAACTCTAGTTGGACCTAGGTAACACTCGATGGTAAACCCTAGTTGGATCTAGATAGTATTCGATAACAGAACCTAGTAAGACCTAGGTTAGCAGTCCAAACGCTTACACAACACAGGAATGGTGGTTTTACGCAGACGTAGTTAGAATATATATACATGTAACGGCAAGGAATTTCGCTCGATCCAAATCGATCGTTAAACCGACTAAGACCGTTCGAAACCCCTGATCGTTTTGAGAACAGAACAAATCAGAAAGCAAACGGAAGAACATTTCATTGTTATTACAACAATTCCATCAGAATACAAGAATATACAGAGTATAAATGAATAAATTACATTCCACAAATATCAGAGATTTAAATAAATTACATAGCAGCGGAAAAATATACATAACACAACTGAAAGTGATACACGGATACAGAGCTTTTCGAGCATCGTTCCAGCTGTAAATCAGGACCCTATGAATATAAATCTGCAAAAAACAAAACTACTAGCTGCCCGTATGGAAAATACGGGCACCCAGAGTTTAGGTTAAAACAATAAACTCCAGGTCAGTCATGTGACTGGTGTGAGAACTAAAATAGTCATTTAAAACTTTACTTTAAAAGAGAGTAATTCAAGGGACCACGCCGTATAACACGGAACGGGTTTCCTCCCAAGAATACTAGTGCATATAACAAAACAGCGCAATGCTTTTTGGAAAAATAAAGCTATTATAAGACCCAGGTCCCATCACACAATGCAACGCAAGCCGGAGGATAGGGTTTTCCCTTATAATAGCCAAATAATGCTTGGTATGTTTAAAACAAATCATTTGATACTATTATAAGTGTATAGTGTCAAAACAATTTCAATCATAAATATCAATCATAGGCGGCATGGGTACCATCTATCATGTCGCCATACTAGTTCTACAATTAAAACCGCAGTATCACGTATTGGAAATTGGATTTCCGTCATGAGTCGAGGCAAGGGGCAAGCTCCTCTCCGCGTTCGAGAAACTCTAGCAAATGTCCCAGGACCCCACTATGATCCTTGGATCTTCAGGGCCGGTCGTCTCTTACTTTTGAGGATTGGCAATTCCTGAACACACGTTTCCCGGTCCTTACAGACCTATATCCGAGGCGCCTCGCATTCCAACAACCACACAGGTGAAAAGTATATAAATGTCAGGGCTGGTAGGTCACTGACACCACCCTAGCTAGAAAGAAACGTCGTGCTCTCCCTGCAGTCACTATCCCGTTTTTGACTCATACCGAGGTGTTAGGCTCGCAAATTCACGTTATACACAAAGCTGCGCCACACAGGCCGTGCTTTGATCATCAACCACAAGACTTTGCTTTTCAACAGAAGCCTTGATCAATTGCCACTTACGCGTGCCACACTGGCAATTCACTCCATGCGACTGATGTCCATCGATATACAACCTCTAAGCTCGTACGTCTCAGAGAAGGGCGTTAAGCAAGAGAATAAATTCTCCACCGCCAAACAGATGTATATTTAATAGAGATCAATCAACACAGAATAAAATCCAATGTCAGACACACAATCGATTTACAAGTTCGTTCTGGGTCTGAACGAAACCGGAGGCACTTTCCTCGCATATCCATCCATCTCCAAGTACGTCTGGAAGATCACCAATTGTTTCCCTCATCTTGGGTGTACAGCCCAATCGAGATCATCAGTAATCACCCAAACGATGTGAAGACTTCCGGTCTTCAACCACCGTCTTCATCTTCGACAACTCGTCGAATCGGTTATTCAGAATGGGTATAACCCCGGCCTTTCTGAATAACCCACGTATATGATAAACAAATGTTACACAAACACAACAAACGCCTCATTCCAATTCAGAATATTCTTTTATTCCCAAAATCACATTCTTAGGGAAAGGTTCCCATTAATTTTATCCAAGATAAATTCTTCTAAATTTATTCTATAATCTTCCTTTGGATATCATTTCAAACTAGTCGGGATTAGCGAGCCACACCGAAGTAATTATTTATTTTATTTCCCAATCCCAACCTATATATCCCATGAAGAAAACTGGTAATACTCCACATCTAACACCACGGTGTTATCGGTAAAATTAATTACCATTTCACATTCAAATCTAATTAAAGATTTAACTATCGCTTTGGAGCAAAACTGGTGGTACTCCATTCTCGATCACTTTTCAGATTTGATAATTTAAATTATCAATTCACATTTCAATCTAATTAAAGATTCATTAAAACTCCACTTAGTTTTAATCTTTTCAAAAATCAATATTCTGTCTTTAACTGGGTTAAAGAACCAATGTCATCTAAACACGATCCATGATAAACCCAAATCACATTTGATATTAAATACAAGGCTCTGAATAGAAAATATACCGGCTTATATTCAATATCAAATTCTGAAACTAACAAATATCGTACTGGAAATAACGATATAAAATATATCTTTCAAATTCCCATAACAATATCGTATAGTCACGAAATCCAACATCGAAATATTCCGAAGATAATTTCGATTCAACTCCAGCCCAATTCACATATTGGGAATATTGATTGTTTTTAAAATCACTTTCAAATTCAATTTATTTATTTCAAAAATAAATTGATTTTAATTCTAGTTCAAAACTAGTTCATTTCGATAAAAATCTATTTTTATCTTTTCAAATATGGAATTTTTCAACCCAAATTTTCCCAAATCATTTCTTATGATTTTACACAAATTATAGATATTTTTAATAATTTTATCAAGGCCCGTACAGTCGATTTCCAACAACGGCCATCGAACTGCACTTACAGCGACCTTTTCCAAATTTGATTTGGACATAATTCCAAATCCAACCGTTAGATTTCAAATTCTAATATTCATTGGAAAGCTCTTTTCGATACGAACCCAACGGTTCCGGTTTTAGGAGAATCCGACGGTCGAATCTCCCGCAACGTCAATTCGAAGTCAATGGTTGAAATTCACGAACTGCCGCGGCGCGGCGGGTTCTATTCAGGCCATTATATATATAATATATATATATATATATATATATATATATTATATATATTTCGTCGATTTCCTTTTAAAACGTATTTTATAAATCGTTTTAAATTCGTTTTCAAAACCATTTCAACGCTACATTCAATTTCAAATCGATTTGATTTCAATTCAATTCGAATTCATTTCAAATTGATTTCAATTCCATTTCAGTTTGTTTTAAATTTCATTCAAAACGATTTCAATTCGTTTTTAATTCAATTTCAATTTAATTCAATTTGAATTCATTTCTATTCAATTCGAATTCAAATTCACTTTCTATTCAATTCAAATTCTAATTCACTTTTTATTCAATTCGAATCGAATTCATTTTCTATTTGATTCGAATTCATTTCAAATTGATTCAATAAAATTTCAATTTGAATTTTAATCTAATTCAATTTGAATTTCATTTCAAAATATTAAATTTTGAAATCACTTTTCAAAATTCATTATAAAACGAATAAAATCGATATAAATATCGTTCACGTCAAAATAACGCATCTCTAATCCACACGGCTTTATATTTTTCAAAAACTTCTTTATTCTATTCAACAAATGAATATTTATTCTATTCAACACATGAATCTATATTTCTTTCAACACACGACTATTTTTGTTATGTAAAATATTTTATAAAACTATGGTATCTATCGTTTGATTTTAATTAGACTCCACCGTGAAGTAGTTCTAATTTTAAATATGATAAAGATGTGAATTTTATTGGTAAAATATTTTACTCAACACACGAATAGTTTCAACACATGAACATCGTCAACACATGAATATTTTTATATTCAACACATGAATTTTCTTTTATAATATTCATTATTTTCCCGATTGGAGTGAGGCCCAATCAATCACCATATAATGTTAATTATATGGATTCCATACAACACATGTATATAATAGCAACGATAAACAATCAACCATCACCCAAGGTGCACCACACAACTGCATAAGCATCAAGTATAATTAATCGACGCTTACACAGTCTGTCGACCAATCGATCGACATACAATTAAATAATTGGGATTAGCGTACCCAAATATCATCCCAACACCCATGTGGGGTTTAAAATCAACAAACACATATTTTTATTTGTGCAGTTGGGCGATGTGTAAAATTTATCATCCCAATCTATATCAGTCAAATCAGTGTATATAAGCAAATCGGCCGATTTGTTTCTAAATATTCATTTATTCACGTTCACATTAAAAATTATATTTTTAACGATAATTAATTTATTTCAACACATTAATCTATATTATTGATTTCCCATCCACATCACAAACAAATTTTCACAACATATCAATCAAACAAACAAGCCATCCATGGTCTGTGGATGACGGGTGTCGAGTGCTGCTAAACACCGTCTGCATCCTAGTATATATATATATAACTAGAAAAAGAAATTGAAGAGTGAGAAGTTCTCACCGACTAGCTAATCCAATCATCTCGACTCTTCTTATGTAGAAATCTTCGTCGTTCTCTCCCTTTGTCACTTTCGTTGCCCGTAGCCACTACATATATAAAAAATCGAATTTTTACTTCGCTATTCAATATATAAAAATCGAATTTTTACTTCGCTATTCAATATATAAAAATCGAATTTTTACTTCGCTATTCAATATATAAAAATCATATTTTTACTTCGCTATTCAATATATAAAAATCGAATTTTTACTTCGCTATTTCAATATATAAAAATCGAGTTTTTACTTCGCTATTCAATATATACAAATCATATTTTTATATCGCTATTCAATATATAAAAATCATATTTTTATACCTCCACTATATAAAGATTTCGCCTTTTCCTACTTTAAAAATGTCGTCTTTCACTACATAAAAATATTGTCTTTCACTACCTAAAAATATCGTCTTTCACTACATAAAAATATCCTACCATATAAAGATCACATTTTTATTATCTATATAATATGAGAATTATATTTTCAACCTTTTCATGCGATAAAAATTATATTTTTAACTTCTACAATACAAAAGATTATATTTTTATTACTCTACAACATAAAAGATTATATTTTTATTATGTAAACAAACTGATTTTATTAAATAAAAACAAAATAGAAATAAAAAGAAAAAAGGGAGCTTACAGTGTTCGACTGCAGAGGGGGGCGCCACGTGGCTGAGGGGTGGTCGGAGAAGGGGGTACAGGCGGCGCTAGGGTTTGGTGGGGGCTCCGGCGACTGGGTGGGGGGGGGGGGGGGGAGTCGCGGCTACAGGGAGAAGAAGAGAGAGCGCGTCGCGGGTAGAGAGGAGAGGGGAGGTGCGATGGGGAGGATCATCAGCGGGGGGGAGGGGGGTGCGCGGATCGCCACTGGAGAGGGGAGCGCTCCGATGTTTTTTTTTTAATTTTCGATCTGAATAGAAACGGGGGAGGGAGAGAGAATAAGGGGGGGTAGTTGACCAAAGGAATATAATATATATATAATTTATTTTTAACTTTCAAAAAGAAACTCTTTATTTCGAACTCGAAATCGAACCCACCGACTGTCGTCCCTGGCTAATTACCCCCATTCCGAACACAATGGGATATGTATCGTAGGCTGATTCGATCGTTTCGATCTGTTTCCGTTAAAATCAACATATAACTCTATATATTGAATTTAAACGCGCATTTCAATTTACCGGGGTCACATACGAACTCTATAAATCCCAGAAAAATATTTTCTAGCTTCGTATTGACGATACGATCCTAACAAAACTAGTTTCGTCAAATTCTGAGACCGTTAGAAAAATGGCCATTTTCCAGTCGATTAAAATTAACTAAAACTGGTCAAACGCGTTTTCCTTTGCCACGCTCACATATTGATTCAAAAAATTATGAAAATTGGAAACTAGCAATAACTTTACATCCCGGATCCAACAAAAGTGGTTTCTTCGAAATCCGAGGTGGTTTGCAAAATTCCCATTTTTAAGGGCCTGAATTCCGTAGCGACTATTCAGAATTTTCAACTGGACATATCTTTTGATTCCCGCAATGAAATTTCGATTTTTCGGATTCTTTGGAAAGATATTATCAATTAGATCCTATTATTTTTGGTTTCGCTAAAATCCGGATTGTTTTGCACCCGGTACATTCAATTGAAGTTTGAAATCGAATTATCGAACTACCGCGCCATTTTCAATTCTATTTATAATTATATATAATTATTTATATTCTAACGACGACGTATATAATATATACGTTCTATTTACATTCAAAATAAATTTCTCGTCGATATTATTTAAAATAATCTATTTTAAATGTTCAAAATTTGCTAAAATTGCCAAAATAAAAAATTTAAACTGCCCCAGATTTTCGGGTTGTTACAATCTCCCCCACTTAAAACTTTTCGTCCCCAAAAAGGAACGAAGTCGAAAGTGGTTTGATTAATCAACTCTACGTTCGATCTGGCTTCCATTCTCCAACTTTTCAGTTTCTGAGAATTTTCAAATTCTTCAAAAATTTGGCTAACACCCTAAATTTTCGAAAAATTTCGCCATAACCTCCCCTGCACCGGGATCCACGGGAAAATCCCGAAATTTCCATATAGGCCTTCTGACCTCAAAAAGAAAAGGAAAAAGCCAAGCGGCTAGCCAATCGGCTAGCCAATCGGCTCATAAAATCATCATCACCCAAACAAAACAGTAAATTATAGTAAATATGTACCTATTTGTCGGGCAAACAAATTTTATTCTCTGCTCTAGCCTCCTTGCTATGACCTGTTCAATGTAAGTACATGTATATGCAAGCAAACGTGACCAATTTTCAATACAATTCAATATTTGGTTCAATTAGGCTAAATGGTTCAAAATTATCAAACAAACAACACAAACATCAATCAATTAGTGAATTAGAGTTTCAAATTCATAATTTTGATACATATACAAAAAATCATGTTTTTGGTGCCAATTCACAACAATGTATTCTAGCTATATTAGTTTTGGTTCTCACACCAGCCTAATGGAAATATATAGATATCATACCTTTGAAACACGAATATAAATACTGATGATGTGGCCACATCATCAGAATTATCCCCGGATGTCTAGGATGTGATTCTATATCTATCCAGTATATTAAAACTTCGACTATACGTTCATGACGCGTATACGCGAAATCTTTATATACTCGATTGTCCAAATTCAAAATAAATAAATAATCAAATACGTATAAAGTGATTTAAATTTCAAAACAAAAATTGTTTTCATTTGAAAAATATACTCTTCACACTCGTTCTAGGATACTACTGATCCTATCTCTAACGAGTCATTCTAATTGGATATTACTAATCCAATATCTAATGAATTCTTTCGTATGGTTCTAATGTGCCTTGTTCTCGAGCTCTGTAAACCAAAGCTCTGATACCAACTGTAACGGCAAGGAATTTCGCTCGATCCAAATCGATCGTTAAACTGACTAAGACCGTTTGAAACCCCTGATCGTTTTGAGAACAGGACAAATCAGAACGCAAACGGAAGAACATTTCATTGTTATTACAACAATTCCATCAGAATACAAGAATATACAGAGTATAAATGAATAAATTACATTCCACAAATATCAGAGATTTAAATAAATTACATAGCAGCGGAAAAATATACATAACACAACTGAAAGTGATACACGGATACAGAGATTTCCGAGCATCGTTCCAGCTGTAAATCAGGACCCTGTGAATATAAATCTGCAAAAACCAAAACTACTAGCTGCCCGTGTGGAAAATAGGGGAACCCAGAGTTTAGGTTAAAACAATAAACTTCAGGTCAGTCATGTGACTGGTGTGAGAACTAAAACAGTCATTTAAAACTTTACTTTAAAAGAGAGTAATTCAAGGGACCACGCCGTATAACACGGAACGGGTTTCCTCCCAAGAATACTAGTGCATATAACAAAACAACGCAATGCTTTTTGGAAAAATGAAGCTATTATAAGACCCAGGTCCCATCACACAATGCAACGCAAGCCGGAGGATAGGGTTTTCCCTTATAATAGCCAAATAATGCTTGGTACGTTTAAAACAAATCATTTGATACTATTATAAGTGTATAGTGTCAAAACAATTTCAATCATAAATATCAATCATAGGCGGCATGGGTACCATCTATCATGTCGCCATACTAGTTCTACAATTAAAACCGCAATATCACGTATTGGAAATTGGATTTTCGTCATGAGTCGAGGCAAGGGGCAAGCTCCTCTCCGCGTTCGAGACACTCTAGCAAATGTCCCAGGACCCCACTATGATCCTTGGATCTTCAGGGCCGGTCCTCTCTTACTTTTGAGGATTGGCAATTCCTGAACACACGTTTCACGGTCCTTACAGACCTATATCCGAGGCGCCTCGCCTTCCAACAACCACACAGGTGAAAAGTATATAAATGTCAGGGCTGGTAGGTCACTGACACCACCCTAGCTAGAAAGAAACGTTGTGCTCTCCCTGCAGTCACTATCCCGTTTTTGACTCATACCGAGGTGTGAGGCTCGCGAATTCACGTTATACACAAAGCTGCGCCACACAGGCCGTGCTTTGATCATCAACCACAAGACTTTGCTTTTCAACAGAAGCCTTGATCAATTGCCACTTACGCGTGCCACACTGGCAATTCACTCCATGCGACTGATGTCCATCGATATACAACCTCTAAGCTCGTACGTCTCAGAGAAGGGCGTTAAGCAAGAGAATAAATTCTCCGCCGCCAAACAGATGTATATTTAATAGAGATCAATCAACACAGAATAAAATCCAATGTCAGACACACAATCCATTTACAAGTTCGTTCTGGGTCTGAACGAAACCGGAGGCACTTTCCTTGCATATCCATCCATCTCCAAGTACGTCTGGAAGATCACCAACTGTTTCCCTCATCTTGGGTGTACAACCCAATCGAGATCATCAGTAATAACCCAAACGATGTGAAGACTTCCGGTCTTCAACCACCGTCTTCATCTTCGACATCTCGTCGAATCGGTTATTCAGAATGGGTATAACCCCGGCCTTTCTGAATAACCCACGTATATGATAAACAAATGTTACACAAACACAACAAACGCCTCATTCCAATTCAGAATATTCTTTTATTCACAAAATCACATTCTTAGGGAAAGGTTCCCATTAATTTTATCCAAGATAAATTCTGTTAAATTTATTCTATAATCTTCCTTTGGATATCATTTCAAACTAGTCGGGATTAGCTAGCCACACCGAAGTAATTATTTATTTTATTTCCCAATCCCAACCTATATATCCCATGGAGATACCTGGTAATACTCCACATCTAACACCACGGTGTTATCGGTAAAATTAATTACCATTTCACGTTCAAATCTAATTAAAGATTTAACTATCGCTTTGGAGCAAAACTGGTGGTACTCCATTCTCGATCACTTTTCAGATTTGATAATTTAAATTATCAATTCACATTTCAATCTAATTAAAGATTCATTAAAACTCCACTTAGTTTTAATCTTTTCAAAAATCAATATTCTGTCTTTAACTGGGTTAAAGAACCAATGTCATCTAAACACGATCCACGATAAACCCAAATCACATTTGATATTAAATACAAGGCTCTGAATAGAAAATATACCGGCTTATATTCAATATCAAATTCTGAAACCAACAAATATCATACTGGAAATAACGATATAAAATATATCTTTCAAATTCCCATAACAATATCTGTATTGCCACGAAATCCAACATCGAAATATTCCGAAGATAATTTCGATTCAACTCCAGCCCAATTCACGTATTGGGAATATTGATTATTTTTAAAATCACTTTCAAATTCAATTTATTTATTTCAAAAATAAATTGATTTTAATTCTAGTTCAAAACTAGTTCATTTCGATAAAAATCTATTTTTATCTTTTCAAATATGGAATTTTTCAGCCCAAATTTTCCCAAATCATTTCTTATGATTTTACACAAATTATAGATATTTTTAATAATTTTATCAAGGCCCGTACAGTCGATTTCCAACAACGGCCATCGAACTGCACTTACAGCGACCTTTTCCAAATTTGATTTGGACATAATTCCAAATCCAACCGTTAGATTTCAAATTTCTAATATTCATTGGAAAGCTCTTTTCGATACGAACCCAACGGTTCCGGTTTTAGGAGAATTCGACGGTCGAATCTCCCGCAACGTCAATTCGAAGTCAATGGTTGAAATTCACGAACTGCCGCGGCGCGGCGCGTTCTATTCAGGCCGTTATATATATATAATATATATATATATATTATATATATTTCATCGATTTCCTTTCAAAACGTATTTCATAAATCGTTTTAAATTCGTTTTCAAAACCATTTCAATGCTACATTCAATTTCAAATCGATTTGATTTCAATTCAATTCGAATTCATTTCAAATTGATTTCAATTCAATTTCAGTTTGTTTTAAATTTCATTCAAAACGATTTCAATTCGTTTTTAATTCAATTTCAATATAATTCAATTTGAATTCATTTCTATTCAATTCGAATTCAAATTCACTTTCTATTCAATTCAAATTCTAATTCACTTTCTATTCAATTCGAATCGAATTCATTTTCTATTCGATTCGAATTCATTTCAAATTGATTCAATAAAATTTCAATTTGAATTTTAATCTAATTCAATTTGAATTTCATTTCAAAATATTAAATTTTGAAATCACTTTTCAATATTCATTATAAAACGAATAAAATCGATATAAATATCGTTCGCGTCAAAATAATGCATCTCTAATCCACACGGTTTTATATTTTTCAAAAACTTCTTTATTTTATTCAACAAATGGATAATTATTCTATTCAACACATGAATCTATATTTCTTTCAACACACGACTATTTTTGTTATGTAAAATATTTTATAAAACTATGGTATCTATCGTTTGATTTTAATTAGACTCCACCGTGAAGTAGTTCTAATTTTAAATATGATAAAGATGTGAATTTTATTGGTAAAATATTTTACTCAACACACGAATAGTTTCAACATATGAACATCGTCAACACATGAATATTTTTATATTCAACACATGAATTTTCTTTTATAATATTCATTATTTTCCCGATTAGAATGAGGCCCAATCAATCACCATATAATGTTAATTATATGGATTCCATACAACACATGTATATAATAGCAACGATAAACAATCAACCATCACCCAAGGTGCACCACACAACTGCATAAGCATCAAGTATAATTAATCGACGCTTACACAGTCTGTCGACCAATCGATCGACATACAATTAAATAATTGGGATTAGTGTACCCAAATATCATCCCAACACCCGTGTGGGGTTTAAAATCAACAAACACATATTTTTATTTGTGCAGTTGGGCGATGTGTAAAATTTATCATCCCAATCTATATCAGTCAAATCAGTGTATATAAGCAAATCGGCCGATTTGTTTCTAAATATTCATTTATTCACGTTCACAGTAAAAATTATATTTTTAACGATAATTAATTTATTTCAACACATTAATCTATATTATTGATTTCCCATCCACATCACAAACAAATTTTCACAACATATCAATCAAACAAACAAGCCATCCATGGTCTGTGGATGACGGGTGTCGAGTGCTGCTAAGCACCGTATGCATCCTAGTATATATATATATAACTAGAAAAAGAAATTGAAGAGTGAGAAGTTCTCACCGACTAGCTAATCCTATCATCTCGACTCTTCTTATGTAGAAATCTTCGTCGTTCTCTCCCTTTGTCACTTCCGTTGCCCGTAGCCACTACATATATAAAAAATCGAATTTTTACTTCGCTATTCAATATATAAAAATCGAATTTTTACTTCGCTATTCAATATATAAAAATCGAATTTTTACTTCGCTATTCAATATATAAAAATCATATTTTTACTTCGCTATTCAATATATAAAAATCGAATTTTTACTTCGCTATTCAACATATAAAAATCGAGTTTTTACTTCGCTATTCAATATATAAAAATCATATTTTTATATCGCTATTCAATATATAAAAATCATATTTTTTTATCGCTAATCAATATATAAAAATCGAATTTTTACTTCGCTATTCAATATATACAAATCATATTTTTATATCGCTATTCGATATATAAAAATCATATTTTTATACCTCTATTCACTATATAAAGATTTCGCCTTTTCCTACTTTAAAAATGTCGTCTTTCACTACATAAAAATATTGTCTTTCACTACCTAAAAATATCGTCTTTAACTACATAAAAATATCCTACCATATAAAGATCAAATTTTTATTATCTATATAATATGAAAATTATATTTTCAACCTTTACATGCGATAAAAATTATATTTTTAACTTCTACAATACAAAAGATTATATTTTTATTACTCTACAACATAAAATATTATATTTTAATTATGTAAACAAACTGATTTTATTAAATAAAAACAAAAAACAAAATAGAAATAAAAAGAAAAAAGGGAGCTTACAGTGTTCGACTGCAGAGGGGGCGCCACGTGGCTGAGGGGTGGTCGGAGAAGGGGGTACAGGCGGCGCTAGGGTTTGGTGGGGGCTCCGGCGACTGGGTAGGGGGGGTAATCGCGGCTACAGGGAGAAGAAGAGAGAGAGCGTCGCGGGTAGAGAGGAGAGAGGAGGTGCGATGGGTAGGATCATCAGTGGGGGGCGGGGGGGGGGGGGGGGGGGGGGGTGGCGCGGATCGCCACTGGCGAGGGGAGCGCTACGATGTTTTTTTTCTTTTTAATTTTCGATCTGAATAGAAACGGGGGAGGGAGAGAGAATAAGGGGGGGTAGTTGACCAAAGGAATATAATATATATAATTTATTTTTAACTTTCAAAAAGCAACTCTTTATTTCGAACTCGAAATCGAACCCACCGACTGTCGTCCCTAGCTAATTACCCCCATTCCGAACACAATGGGATATGTATCGTAGGCTTATTCGATCGTTCGATCTGTTTCCGTTAAAATCAACATATAACTGTATATATTGAATTTAAACGCGCATTTCAATTTACCGGGGTCACATACGAACTCTATAAATCCCAGAAAAATATTTTCTTGCTTCGTATTGACGATACGGTCCTAACAAAACTAGTTTCGTCGAATTCTGAGACCATTAGAAAAATGGCCATTTTTCAGTCGATTAAAATCAACTAAAACTGGTCAAACACATTTTCCTTTGCAACGCTCACATATTGATTCGAAAAATTATGAAAATTGGTATCTAGCAATAACTTTACATCCCAGATCCAACAAAAGTTGTTTCGACGAAATCCGAGATCGTTTGCAAAATTCCCATTTTTAAGGGCCTGAATTCCATAGCGACTTTTCAGAATTTTCAACTGGACATATCTTTTGATTCCCGCTATGAAATTTCGATTTTTCGGATTCGTTGGAAAGATATTATCAATTAGATCCTATTATTTTTGGTTTCGCTAAAATTCGGATTGTTTTGCACCCGGTACATTCAATTGAAGTTTGAAATCGAATTATCGAACTACCGCGCCATTTTCAATTCTATTTACAATTATATATAATTATTTATATTCTAACGACGACGTATATAATATATATGTTCTATTTACATTCAAAATAAATTTCTCGTCGATATTATTTAAAATAATCTATTTAAATGTTCAAAATTCGCTAAAATTGCCAAAATAAAAATTTTAAACTGCCCCAGATTTTCGGGTTGTTACAATATATACATACATACATACATGAAAGCCCGTACGAAGTACGACATTGGATAAGGAACTGCGTACATATGACAAGATGAAACGAGTTGGATAAGGGACTTCGTACACATGAAAAGAGGACACGAGAAGGGGATAACTACATATACATTGTATTAGGTTAATCTACTAGTGGATGGATAAGTATAACATAAAGAGCTAACATTGTTAACAACCTAATAACCAAGAAAATGTAACTGAATGGTATATGTAGGATTATTCAAGAAGTGTAGTTTAAATTCATTCACACAGAACTTATGTTCCGACCCCCTCCTTATAACATTCGCAGGTTAGACAGAGACTTATAGCTTTGGGAATACTGATTTGGAAGTATTGTGATTAAGGTAAAGTTATGTTTTAAATATATTATATTTTACTCCTTCCGCTGTGAGGTGTTTTCCGAACTCTGACATATCTCTTTTCTTTTTCTTTTTCTATAGGATACCAGAGCAACCAACTTGGGTTTCGGTGGACTGGATTTTTGAAGAAAAAAATCGGTCCGTCGGAATCTGGGTTGTTACATTTGGTATCATAACATAGGTTTACGATTCCTATATAGATAATGAGTGAGCGTTTTTGTATTTTCAAAATATAAATATATTATATAAACCTAGATCCATAAAGGAGCCCACTAAATAGAAAGAGTAAAATATGGAAAGAGTTGGGATATCTCTTTTGTACACTAAAGATATAAACATAGAAATTTTGAGACCCTTAGGTGGTTTGGTAGGAAAGTGTACAATATTTTTGGTATTAGAAAAATATGTATCCCATATAATAGAAACTGAAGTGTTAGTATTTCAGATTAGTGGGTTTAGAAGTGAAACCTTATAAATTGGAAAAAGGTTAAAAATTGGAAGATGGATTAGGAATATATATAGTTGAGAGAATTGGCTTTAGGAAAATGTTTAGGAAAGCCTAGTTAAGTTGGAGACCTACTTTGAGTTTAACCCAATGATTAACTTTTAAGAACTTGAAATTATAAAAGTTTTGGCAAAAGAGAATTTGTGGTGTTTTCAAGTTTTAATCTTAAAAGTATTTTGATGTTTGAAAGAGATACGATGTAATCATATTTGAAAACCTGCATATTGGGTTTTAAAGTAAAGTAGGGTATATTTTGTAAAGTAATGATTTCTTGTTTTAAAAGAATTCTCTCATGAAAAAGTGTACATTATAGAGCATGTATAACTCATTAGTTTTCATACTATAATATATGAAAGGATTAAAAATTAAAGCATACAAAATGTTGCATTTTGTAAAAGGAAAGTTTTAAAATCTCTATTCGGCTGACTATAAAATTTTATTTATCGGTTTAGAAAAGAATTTTGTTGGGTAGAGGAAATAAGTTATAGGAATTAAGAATAGAGTAGATGTTTGCACCTTGTAGAAAGTAGTTAGATTAACATCGTAGGTATAAACAGTGTAACCCATTAGTTGTCCTTGTCTACTCCAGTTTTGTGATTTGAAAAAAATGTTTTGCATTTTTATTTAGTAACATGTTTTTATGGTTTGGCAAAGGCAAGTTTTTGAGAAAAAGATAAAGGTTTTATAACTTTTAGTTTTTTTTGGAAGAAATATGCAATGCAAAGAAAGAGGCCAAACCATACTTTTAAAAGAATGGGGTAGGTAAGGATTAAGGCCTAGAAAGAACGAGATAAAGTTAAGGCTATGAATTAAAGAACTAGAACCTAACTGGAGATTGGTAAAGTTGAGTGATTCTCTGAGTATCAATCTGATGTTGATTTCGGTCTTCGGGGTTGATGCTTAGGGAATTATTCTCTTACCAATTTCCGGTCAAAGATTAGCTAATATTAAACTAATAGAAAATTCCTGTGGATGCATAAACATTGAGAAACCTAGGTTTGTTACTTGAGAAAAAGAGATAAAGTATAGGCTAGTAATACACAGCAAGGACTAGTAGTGACTACTAGGTAGTGGAAGGGCAAGTAAGTGTTGAGAGTAGGTGGTTGGACTTTTCTTTAGAGAAATAGTCTTATGATTCTTGGCCCTTGGTAGTAGCTGTGTAGGATGTTGTTTGAGCTAAAAACAGAAAAGTTTTTTTGGAAAATAAATTTAAGTAATTGGAGTAAGTCAAATAAGCTAAGAAAGAGAATAACCTAATTAAGAAGAAAACAACAAATCCAATAAAGCAACAAACTAACCGGAAAAGAAAATGAAAATCTTTACAAAAGTTGAAAAGGAAAAGAAATTTTCTTATGTGGGTTGTGCTTGGATAGGAAAATAGGAAATCTTTATAGAGTAGTTACATAAAATCCAAGTACAATTAGAAAAGATACATGAAAGAAAAACGGAAGATGTGAATTTTTCCGTTTTATACCTTTCTATAACATAAGAAATCGAATTTAGAAATTTGATTCTAAATTTTGGAAACATAATAATGATTGGAAGGATTTTGGATGCAACAATTGGATGAACTATGCTCCTATTCTATAAGAGAGTGGGAAAATTTGGATGAAAAATGTTTTGATTTTCAAAAATATTGCATTCATATAGAACTGCAAGTATATTTAGGATGTGAGCATCATGTTTTAAAAATCAGATTTTAAAAGTTTGCATACATATAGGTGGTACCAATTAGGCATACATGCTTTACTATGATGCATTTCACTTTGCACATGTGCACAATGTTTACAACAATTGAATGCACACTTGATGGATGAATATTGCGAGGGATTATCTATTTTACTCTTATTGAATTTCGGGGACAAAATTCATTAAGGATGGGAGAATGTAACACCCCGCATTTTTAATATAATTAAAAAAATATATATGCATAGATAGGTAAATAATGGTGATTTACAATGAGAATTAATTAATACATGGAAGAGAAGGAAAAAAATTAATTCAATAATAGCGTGTGTAACGGAAAAGATAATAAAATAAGGATACTTAATTTAAATATCAGAAATTAAGTAAAACCGACATCACCATTGCGTTCGTCTCGGAATTCTTCTTGGAATAGAGTCCAAGTTTGCGTAAATCGGACTCCGTATGAATGAGTTATTGCCTTTAGAAGATTCAACTAAAATTCAAAACAGTTCGAAATTCGACCCAGGCAGCTGGACCGGAAATTTCCCACCATCAACCAGGCAGGTCGACCTAGGGGTCAACTTGGGGGTCAGGTCGACCTGGGGGTCGACCTACCCCTAGGGAGGTCGATCTGGGGGTCGACCTACACCCCCCCCCCCAAATCTGGGCAGTTTCGTTCCTGTGACATGTTTTAATGTGCTGTACGAATCTGATGGCTTCTAGGTCAATCTAAGGGCTCTAAAACACTCTCTACACCTAGCAAGACCTAACCCTAATTCATAACAATTCCTCAAGACTCCTCCATGCTGCTGAACTCTCAATTCTCTTAGCCGCCACCTCTAAAACCTAAATCAAATTAGATATTCTTCATCAACAATTCAAGCTCTTCGCCAATAATCAAATAAGAAGATTAAATCAGCGTTCTACATCAACAACAAATCGTTTATATCTCCAATCCAGTCAGTGTGAGTGGATTTGAACTAAATTTGATGTATAATATTGCTTCTATCGTTTACCATTCCCCATAATGAATATGATGATAATTTAATAAGATCAGTTATTTTATTTATGCCTATGTTTGAGTTCTCTCCTTTTTATTCTTTCCCCTTTTTATTATATAGCTAGGCTATCTCGAGTACGTCTATCATGGATTTATGCGTTTTAATGGGAACGAGAAATTAAAAAAGGGAAAAAGGGTTGGTTTGGGCATAATATGGGGATCTGAAGGTTTGGTACAGAATTATGGACATAATTATACTGTAATGTTGAATTTATGTAAGTTTGACATAATTGTAATTGGATATGGAATTGGTATAATTTAAATTAACAACATGTAAGTGGATAACATGGATTGGTGAAATTTATTTGTGACTTGGAAAATAAGCGTAGAGGGTGAATTAGAGTATATGTATGAACGTGGGAATATTGGGGTATATATATTGTGAAAATATTGATTATATGAAATTGGGTATAATTGGATATTTGAAATTGGCATGTTTGGGTATGAATAACATGGAATTGGTGAATTTGGCTATAATTGGATAATTTGGGGAATATGAAATTTGGCTAACTATTATGTAATTGGTGTAGTTAATGACAAATTGGTAATGGGCATAAAAAAATGAATTGTAATTAAGTTGAATTTTGAACACATGACAGGAATTTGGGGTTTGGGTGAAAGACGATTGTTAATGAACGCCTATGACACGAGGATAGGCGCGTTTGTGGTGTAAGACTGCCCGGAACCGCCCGACAAATCCAGCAACCACAAGCGGACGTCTAATGTGAGAGGTCAACGGCAAGAACTAGAGGAGTAACAGTTTATGACACGAGGTTAGGCGCGTTGTGGTATAAGTCTGCCCGGAACCGCCCGGCAAATCCAGGAGCCACGAACGGACGTCTAATGTGAGAGGTCATACATCGTTACGGCATAATAAATAAATTAAGAAATACTAACCATAAAAATACATGTGGGTGACATGGGTATGGTTAGAGGGTTAAGTGGGTGATATAAATGACATGTAAAGCATGACTAATGAGGACTTAACCGTTGTAAGACATGTGATGTAAAACATGACTAAGGTAGACTTGACCATAGTAAGACATGTGTAAGACATGGAAACTATAATAAAGGGGGTTAAGTGGGACACGGGTGACGTGTGAAACAAAAATTTAGATATGCTTAACCAAATGGGACCCATAACGGTATCATAAATTAATTGAATTGGGTTAAATTTAAGTAACGGGTTAAGTAAATGGAAGGGTTTAGTCAAATCTAAAATTAATGACAAGAAATGGGGAATGATAAATAACCTATTATGAATAAACTTGAATAAGGCAAGAAAGGATAATAGGTGGAAATTATAACTTATGGGACAAGATATGTTATAGGAAAAGATAAGGAAGACGAGATAACTTATATGTAAAGATATACTTAAATTATGTGGTTTTGGAAGGAGAAATGTGAAATTAAAAATGATATAAGTTATATGAATGGAAAAGAAGTAAATTAGAATCATATATGTTGGTTGGATTGAGTAATTCTCTAGGTGCCAGTCTGATGTTGATTTCGGTCTTCGGGGCTGGTGTTTAGGGGGTTATTCTCCTAATCAGTATATATGTGGGATAAGGCATACTTAACTATGAATTAAGTATAACATGTTGTTATAACCCTAAAAGGGAATAATTTGTGAAATTGGAAAATAACATGTTGTGGGCTTATTAATGGACTTAAGTGGGTTAAGTATAAATTGAATTAATAAGCAAGGTTAACTTGGTAAATACGAAAAAGGAAGCTAATGTAAATAACCAAGTTAAATGAGAAAGTTGACGAGGTGGCACAAGCGTGAAATAAATGGTTAGACTTGGGGTCTAATAACATATAAAACTAAGGCGCTTGGAATAGTCCATACGATAGGGGATGAATAACCAAACTCGGTAGATCATCACGGTGCCGTAGGGCGCGAGCGGGAGCGTACGTCCATGTGATCATATAGAAGGCTCCAACGGACTGGGTTACGATGCACACGGCTTCAAGGGGATGTGAGGATACTCTTGGTATCCCTCTGTGAGAATGTAGATGATCCGTCTGGGCTCACTGAGGTTAAGATCAGCATAAGAAGAACGCAGAGTATGCCTTGGTTGCAATAATAAGGCAACCTAACGACTAGGATGGACCAACGTGAGTTGGCGATAACCAGTTGGCCCTGTGATAGCACGTCGTTGGCTACCAACCATCTTGAGTCAATCGAGCATGAAAAGTGGAAAGGCAGAGAACTCCAAAAGACCATATCCTTGCTATCTAGTTATGGGTGAGGTTGGCCAATAGGTTTGTGGGGGCATAGAGGGCCTGCGTACAGTTCTCATTCTTGATATTCTTGGGTGCCTTTCATTAGTTGAGGGAGGGGTCAAGTGGGACCATAGCCATAGTAAAAAACAGACCTTAGCATCTGCATCGGCAGACAACTTAAAGCTCTCGACAGAGTTCCGTGTTTCTTGATTTGCCCTGCCACGGAACTCGGGTCGTGCATATAGAGGACATGTGCAACTAGATATCTAGCACGTTTAACGATACGGTTGGGATGTAAAGTCTAGGAACGCATATCGCTCGGGGTAGTGTGTCCTAGACTAAAGGGCATTGTTCGATAGGTAGCATAAACCCTAGTTGGAACTAGGTAGCGTAAACCCTGGTTGAACCTAGGAACCTTTTGATAAAGTAAACTCTAGTTGGACCTAGGTAACACTCGATGGTAAATCCTAGTTGGATCTAGGTAGTATTCGATAACAGAACCTAGTAAGACCTAGGTTGGCAGTCCAAACGCTTATGCAACACAGGAATGGTGGTTTTACGCTGACGTAGTGAGAATATATATATATATATATATACATGAAAGCCCGTACGCATGAAAAGAGGACTGCGTACACATGAAAAGAGGACACGAGAAGGGGATAACTACATATACATTGTATTAGGTTAATCTACTAGTGGATCGATAAGTATAGCTTAAAGAGCTAACATTGTTAACAACCTAATAACCAAGAAAATGTAACTGAACGGTATATGTAGGATTATTCAAGAAGTGTAGTTTAAATTCATTCACACAGAACTTATGTTCTGACCCCCTCCTCATAACATTCACAGGTTCGACAGAGACTTATAGCTTTGGGAATACTGATTTAGCTGTATTGTGATTAAGGTAAAGCTATGTTTTAAATATATTATATTTTACTCCTTCCACTGTGAGGTGTTTTCCGAAATCTGACATATCTCTTTTCTCTGTCTTTTTCTGCAGGATACCAGAGCAACCAACTCGGGTTTCGGTGGATTGGATTTTTGAAAAAAAAATCGATCCATTGGAATCTGGGTTGTTACAGAGAAAGAAATATTTATATTCTGAATATGAATGTCAATCATAATTCAGATATATGTCCTGTAGCAAATGATAATGATCCATGGCTACGGCATAAACGTTTCTATCACATAAACTTCAGAGCTATCGAAAAGCTTTACAAAAACGATCTAGTTAGAGGACTACCCAAAATGAGTTTTACGGTTGATAACATTTGTGATGCATGTCAATTAGGAAAATTGACTAAATCATCATTTAAATCCAAGAAAGTCATATCAAAATTATAACCAC
The DNA here is from genome assembly GCA_030737875.1 of Allium sativum. Taxonomy (NCBI): domain Eukaryota; kingdom Viridiplantae; phylum Streptophyta; class Magnoliopsida; order Asparagales; family Amaryllidaceae; genus Allium; species Allium sativum. The sequence continues at coordinate 617,828,076 of CM060926.1, forward strand.
TTGAGCTACTACATATGGATTTATTCGAACCAACACAGGTTCGGTCAATAAATCATAGTCGATATGTGTTTGTAATTGTTGATGATTAGTCTCGTTATAATTGGGTGATTTTCTTGAAAAACAAAAGTGACACTTTCGAACATTTCAAGTCTTTCGTCAAGAGAATTCAAAAATCGAAAGGGCTTAAAGTTAAGAATATAAGAAGTGATCTTGGCGGAGAATTCAAAAATAATGAATTTGAACATTTTTGTACAAAGAAAGGTATATATCATAATTTTTCGTTTCCTAGAACTCCACAACAAAACGGAGTTGTAGAATGGAAAAATCGGTCTTTACAAGAATGTACAAGAACATTATTAAATGGAACTACTCTACCAAAACATTTTTGGGCAGAAGCTGTTGCAACTGCATGTTATGTTTTGAATCGTGTATCCATTCGACCTCTCACCAAGAGTACATCTTATGAATTATTTAATCAAAGAAAGCCAAATATCTCATACTTCAAAGTTTTCAGTTCTAAGTTCTTTATTTTAAATACGAAAGACCATCTAGGAAAATTTGATCCAAAATCTGATGAAGGTATATTTGTCGGTTATTCGGAACGAAGCAAGGCGTATATTTAATAAAAGAACCAAAACTATTGAAGAATCACTTCATGTTTCTTTCGATGAATTCTACAAAACATCTCATAATATATTAGATGATGATGATATTATAGTGACTGAAAATCCGATCATCACAAATGCTGATTCTGATTCAGAAATTATTGAGAATATTCCTCAACCAGATGTGATACCTTCTCCACCAAGATTACGATCTCCTCCAAGGATACTAAGAGATCATCCGGTTCAAAATGTAATTGGAGAAGTAATGTAAAAAATTAGAACAAGGAGTCAACTCAACCAAATGGGTCATGTTGCGTTTCTTTCAAATATCGAACCTAAGAATCCAAAAGAAGCTGCTACTGATGATTACTGGATCATTGCCATGCAGGAAGAACTAAATCAGTTCGAGCGCAATGATGTCTGGGAACTTGTTCCAAGACCAACTAATCAGTTAGTTATTGGTACAAAATGGGTCTATAAGAATAAGGCCGATGAACAAGGAAATATAACCAGAAATAAAGCAAGATTAGTAGCACAAGGATATAATCAGGAAGAAGGTATCGATTATGAAGAAATTTTTGCACCAGTTGCCCAGCTATCAGAATCTAATTATCCTTTGCTTGTCATCAAAATTTCAAACTTTATCAGATGGATGTCAAAAGTGCTTTTTTAAATGGATTTATCAAAGAGAATGTATATGTCAATTAACCTCCCTTGTTCGTACATGAAAAACATTCTGATTACGCATACAAACTTAAGAAAGCTTTGTACGGTTTGAAACAAGCACCTCGTGCTTGGTATGAACGATTACGCAGCTATCTTACTCATTCAGGATTTCAAATTGGTAAAGTCGATCAGACTTTATTCATTAAACATTCTCGAAAAAGATATATTGGTTATCCAGATATATGTAAACGATATTATCTTTGGTTCAACCAACGTAAACTCTGCAAAGAATTTGCAGATATTATGACCAAATTTTAAAGTTCTTATATGGGAGAACTATCATATTTTCTTGGTCTTCAAATCAAGCAACTTTCCAATGGTATTTTTATTATTCAAGAAAAATACTGTGGAAATCTTATCAAACGCTTCGGTTCAGAAAATACGTCTGGTAAACCTACTCCTACGAGTATAGCTACACATCTTGAAAAAGATGAACATGGTAAGAGTGTTGACCAGAAATTATATCGAAGCATGATTGGTTCTCTTCTTTATCTTACTGCAATTCGTCCAGATATAATGATAAGTGTTTGTTTGTGTGCACGATTTCAAGCAAATCCTAAGGAATCACACTTATGAGCAGTAAAACGTATAATTCATTATCTTAATAATACCAAAGACTTCGGTCTCTTCTACCCAAAAGATTGTCCATTCGAATTAGTATCTTATAGTGATGCTGATTTCGGAGGCTCTCGTACGGATAAAAAGAGTACCAGTGGTACGTGCCATTTTATTGGAAAATCACTTGTCTCTTGGTTTAGTAAGAAACAAAATTGTGTTTCACTATAGACATGTGAAGCTAAGTATATACCAGCATCTCTTGCTTGTACTCAAGTACTACACATGCAACAAACACTTCGTGATTTTGATATTCATTTATCAAATTCTATTATATACTGTGATAACACCACTGCGATAAACATATCAAAAAATCCAGTAAATCATTCTCGAACTAAGCATATTGATATCTGTCATCATTTCTTGAGAGACAATATTGAAAAAGGAAACATATGTCTCGAATATGTCCAGACTGATAATCAACTAGCAGACATTTTTACTAAGCCTCTACTTGAATCAAGTTTTATTTCTTTACGTAAAAAGCTTGGCTTGATCTCCAGAACTGAACTTGATATGTAAACTCTAAAGTTATATACATATGAATTATTAAGTTCTTTTCTTATCCGCTGCTTTTAATTTTCAAAATTTTAGCTATTATGTTGCTACTTCAATTATTAGTAAGAGAATATGAGCTATTCATCTTTGTACAGTAACTATTCCTTGAATGTTTTCAACCACTGCTCTATATATAGACAACTCTATATATATATATATATATATATATATCATTCATTCTCTTTCTGCATCTCCTCAACTCCGAGTCTATATTTTAAAGTTTTCAATACACCAATATGGCTCATATCTGCGATGAATGTGCACAAAGGTCACACATTTCGGTTACAAGTTCTGAACCCGAGGAATACTATTCTCATGAAATACCGAAAAGCAGACCAAAATGCACTCATACCCCCGGAAATACGCCTACGTATAAACATGCAAAGAAAGCACTGTTTTGCTTGCCTCGAACTAGAGAAAAGATAAATGAGATTCATCACTATCAGAAGCATCAAATGGATCTTCAGAGACAACTCCATTACGAGCAAAAACTTACTTCCGATCGATTATCACTCTTAGAACGCATGGCTACATTTTTCTGTGGCACAAACAAACCTGGAGTTTATGAACCTATGCCGCATGCTCCTTCATATTCAAGGAGTCCTAACTCCTGGGATCGTAACTACAATTGTAATGAAGGTGCAAAATGGTCGCCATGGACATCTCGAATCAACGAGGTTAAGGAAGAGTCAACCCAGCATAATTCGGCAACATCTCATTAGTTTTGTGTTCAAATATATTATGATTATATTTAAGTTTTTCTATGATTATAACATATATGTACTTCCTTTTTGAATGAGTCAATAAAGATCAGACTGCTCAAAACTAGAAGAAGAGCAAAAAGTTAGAAAACCAAAAATCTGGAAAAACCAGTCGGCCAGTAGGAATGGACCAGTCGACCGTTTTGCTCTCTGGACAAAAACGGTCGACCGGTCATTTCTCACCGGTCGACCGGTTGAGGCCTCTTCTGTTTTTATTTTTCAAACATGACCAGTCGACCGGTCAAATACCACCAGTCGACCGTTTTTGTCTCTGGATGAAAACGGTCGACCGGTAGATATTGACCAGTCGATTGGTTTCAATCTGAAGGGTTTTTATACTCATCTATATGGTTATTTTTTTTACCTATCTCTTCATTTTTAACTTTACCTTTTCCCTCTCCAAAAGCTCCAAAACCCTAGGACTTCAAAATTCCAAAACTCTTTCATGGCTCCTCCACAAAAGAAAATGAAGAAAGCTTCCTCCTCTTCTACCGAACTCCAACCAATAGATAGTTCGATTAAGAAATGGCTTGTTGATCCGATTGCTATCAAGAGATGGAATCAAATGAAGGATTTCAACATACACCCTGGTTCGTTTATCAAATTTCCTAATTTCTCAAACTATCGTGTTCAAAGATTAGCTAGAAATGCTCATATTGAATCTCTACTTGATTTTGATTGTAATAATGTTGAAATTAATCACGTTATGATCAAGCTTTTCTATGCTAACCTTAATCTTGACAAATACAAACTGGAAAATCTTCTCAATGTCTATGGTCAGTTGTATGTGGACAACAAGTTTTTATTTCTTGTGAATGAATGGAAAATGTTCTTGGTTTGGAATTCAAAGGAGAAAAATTTTCAAGTAATTTTTGTAATGTTCACGTCCGAAATCAAATAAGTCATGAATTTATTGAGGATGATAAGGACAGCACAAAATCGATTAATTTACGTCCTACGGCTAGAGTTCTTCACCATACCTTAATGCATTCTCTTTTACCTCGGATTGGAAATTTCGACGCTGTTTACAAATAAAATTTCAAAGCTTTATATGCAATTTATGGGGGGATTCGCATAAACTAGATTGAAATGATTTTCGATGAAATCTTACAAGTCAATGAGTTGAATAGGCCACATCTTTTCTATAATGAATATATTATGTGACTCATACTTGATTGTGGAATCAATCCTCCTCCGTCAACCATTTCAAAGCCAAAATGCATAAATAAAGCTTCAATCAAGCGAATGAAACTTCCTGAACCTTATTTTAATATCATTCCTTTCGAACAATGGAAGGAACAAGGACACCAAGGAACCTTATCTCAACCTTCTCGTCCAAAACCCGAAGAGGTGAAACTTCTAGCTCGACTTCCTCCACAAAAGAAAGTCTTGAAACCATTGCTCAAAATCAATTTCTAGTTGAAGTTCGACTTAAGCGTATGGACACAAAAATGGATAAGCGTTTAACAAACTTAAATCGTTCTTCACGTCTATATGGGAGGCAATATCTTATGGAACATCCTCTTCTTCCATGCAAGCACAGGACCCCGGCAAACGTCAAGCTCCTCTATCCTTTACTTGGACATCTTCGGAGGAGGGCACTAACTCTGGCACTAGTCACGGACGAGGTCGAGGTAAATCTCAAATGGTTGAAGTTGAAGAAGAGGAAGAAGAAGAAGAAGAAGGCGAGGAAACGGAATCCGAGTAGTTAGCTTATTTGATCGTTTTATGAACTTATGCTTTTATTATTTCCAGACTTAATCTGACACTTGTACCTAAATGGTGTCGTTGTTTTTTATTTTGAACTCAGACCTATGTATGCTTGTACTCTATGCTCTATGTTATGTGTTGCATGTTGCTTTAATCTCTGCTAGTGTTGCTTTCAATGTTTATGTGCTTATTTAGTCCTTTTTGTCGATGACAAAGGGGGAGAAATATGATACTAACATTATATATATATATAAGGAAAAGTTGTACTAACATTGTGTATGCAGGAATAACAGTTATTATACAGGCACAAATTCAGGGGGAGAATATATACAGGGGAGATTCAGAGATATATTGTCATCAATCAAAAAGAGGGAGAATCTTGAGTCAAGGAATTTTGATTTATGTCAAAGTAATGCGCGATGATCAACAAAAAGGCGACGTTCATTGATAAGGAGCTTCATATGGTATTAATCATTAAAAATTGATTATTTGGTATGATAATAGTGTTCATTATTGTTAAAATATATCCTCAAATAATCAATGTTTATATATATACACTTATGTATATGTATGCACATAAATTGTTCAAATTGGGCTATACCGGTCGACCGCCCAAAACAGACCGGTCGACCGTTTTTACCCAGTTTGCACAATGAACGTGCACACATATACATATAATGTATATATATTTAAATTCCTGTCTACTGGTCCTTTTTGACATGTCGACCATTTTTAAACAGAAGCAACTATTTGAATAGTCACTTCCATTCCTCCAAGGGTTGCTTCTCCTTCCTTTCATCAATGATCATATCTACTGGTTGTAATTCTTTACCAAAGCTTACAACTAATTATCTACTATATAAACACTTTGAAATCATCAATTCTAATCACCAATTCTTTCTATCTATTCTCTATATTGTTGATTTCATTCTTGAACTCTCAAGGACTCAAATGCTCATATTCTTCACAATATCGTTCTTGAATCCTAGAATTTATATATTATTCTTTTGATTCAAACACGATATCATCTTCCAAATCTTCACAAACACAAATTCTATTTGAGGATAAAATTATACAAAGATTGTACAAGAATTGACAAATTCGTGTTATTGAGAACTCACATTGTCAAATTACAAGTCTACTCGTCTTGTTTGAAGTCCTCTGTGTTGTTATAGGCAAGTATTGAAGTCCTCCGTATTGTAAAAGGTAAGTTGTGAAGTCCTCGTGTTGATAGAGGCGTGAAATCCCGTTCGGCTGCTCGGGTGTTGTGAACCTGTTTCCTCCGGGTTAAGTGAGGTTGTTGATTAGTGAAATTCCAGATAGAAGTCTGGGACTGGACGTAGGGCGGTGCTCCAAACCAGCATAAAAATCTCTGGTGTGATTTTTCCTTTACTCCATTTACTGATCTGTGATATCTTATTCTACTTTATATTTATTTGCATAACTATTGTATTAGACAAGTAGTTGTGTGTTATTCCATATTACACGATCCGAGTGTACTATATTATACTTGGCAAGTACACGCACACATTCTCAAAGTCAAATGCAAGGTAGAGCCACGGAATTTTGGAATTCAGTCATGCTTGAGACTCCAGAGGAAGAAATTTCGTGGGAGCAGTTCTAGGCTAATTTTGAAGCAAAGTTTATCTCCACTGCTCAGAAGTCAGCTTTGTTCAAAAAGTTCGTGGAACTGAAATAGAATGGTTGTTCTGTTCTTGACTATGTTTCTAATTTCTAGGCCTTGTCTAAATACGCTAATTCATACATTGATACACCTTATCAGAAGAACAAGAAGTTTGTTATGGGTCTGGATACTTATATTGGAAGGTCATTGGTGGATCATCTTGATGACGCATTTGAGAATATTGTGGAAAAAGCAATTCTCCATGAGAGCTTGTTTCTTAAGGATGCAAATGTTGTCGCTGCAACCAAGGAAGTTCAGAACCACAACAAGGTGGTAATAATAAGAAGAGGAAGCAGCAACGGTAGAAGGAAAGGATGGCCAAAAGAAGCTTAAGAGTGAGGTGGTTTGCTTTAACTGCCAACAGAAAGGGCATTTTTCTAATGAGTGCAAGAATCCCATAGCTGAGAAGAAGTGCTTCAAATGTGGGAAGCTTGGACATGAGAAGAAAGATTGTGAAGGCATATGCTTTGGAAGCCGTGCCAACTTCTTCGAGAACTCATACTGTAGAGGAGAAGGGAAAGGATGTAGTCGTTCAAGGTACTCGTTCAGTTAATGGTGTTTCAGTTGGTGTGTTGTTCGATACTGGAGCATCGCATTCTTTCATTTGCAATGAGCTTGTGTACCGCTTGGGTTTGGAACCCAAAATTTGCGATAGACCATTGATCGTGACTAATCCAGTTGGGGGTTCGTCCAATCTTTGCCTGATTTGTCGTGGTCTAGTGTTGTTGAGTCTTGGTTGCTCTTTTGTATGTGATTGCTTTGTATTGAAATTCGCTGCATTTGGGATCATCTTGGGCATGGATTGACTCAAGAGGTATGCATCAAGATTGAATTGCGAGAAGCTAGAGGTGAGAGTTAGGGATGTGGAAGGGCGAAAGGTGTTGATTAGATGTAAGCGCGAAGAGAGTGTCTTCGTAAGCTATCTATATTCGCTTGGGATTCCATAGGAAAACTTGTCATCTGTGCTGATCACTAATGAGTATGACGATGTCTTTGATGAGGTCAGAGGGTTGCCGCCGTGTCGTGAGATCGAGTTTAGGATCGATTTGGTCGAGGATGCTAGACCAATTGTTATGCCTCTTAGGAGGATGGCGCCTAAGGAACAGCGAGAGTTGGAGGTGCAAGTTCGTGACCTTCTAGGAAAGGGATTCATTTGGAGAAGTGTTTCCGAATGGGGTGCACCAGTCGTGTTTCCAACCAAGGCAGATGGCTCATTAAGATTGTGTGTGGACTATCGTGAGCTGAACAAGGTGACTAAGAAGAAAAAGTATTCGTTGCCAAGGATTGATGACTTGTTCGATCAGCTCCATGAAGCCAAAGTGTTTTCTCAGATTGATTTGGAAATATGATTTCACCTATTGAGGGTGGCAAAGGGTAATGTGGTAAAGACTGCTTTTAGGACACCATTCGGTTTCTTCGAATGGTTGGTAATTCCATTTGGGTTGACTAACTCGCCAGCGTATTTCGTGGGTCGTATGAAAAGAGTATTCAGAGATTAGTTAAACAAGTTTTTACTTGTATTCGTGGATGATATTCTGGTTTACTCTTGGAATGAGGAAGAACACAAGATGCACTTGAGAGTTGTGTTGGAAATCTTGCGAAAGCATCAGCTGAAAGCTAAGTTTTCGAAGTGTCACTTCTGGAAGAGTGAAGTGAGGTTCTTAGGCCATGTAGTTTCTGGAAATGGGATAGCGGTTCACCCCGCTAAAGTAGCAGCAATCCAGGACTGGGATAGACCTAAGAATGCGACGGATGTAAGAAGTTTCCTAGGGTTTGCTGGTTATTACCGACGGTTTATCATGGATTTCTCCAAGATAGCTACACCATTGACAGGATCGACGAAGAAGAACCAAGTGTTCACTTGGGACGCAAAGTTTGAACAAGCATTCGGGATCCTGCAAGAGAGACTGACAAGTGCTCCTGTTTTGACCATTCCAAGTGGGAATGAAGAATTGATTGTGTATGCCGATGCATGTGGTACTGGGATGGGAGCAATGCTAATGTAGAAGGATAAGGTTGTGTCCTACGCAAGTAAACAGCTAAAGTCGCATGAGAGAAATTGCCCAACTCATGATTTAGAGTTGGCAAGGATTGTATTTTCTCTAAAGATGTGGAGACATTATCTGTTGGGAGTGCGATTCGAGTTGTTCACGGATCACAAGTCGTTGAAGTATCTTTTTTTCCAAAAGGATTTGAATCATCGACAGCAACGATGGTTAGAGTTTCTGGCATCATATGATTTTGGTATGGCCTATACTTTTGGAAGAGGTAATGCAGTGGCAGATGCGTTAAGCCGAAGACACGCATGCTTGGGAGTGATGTTTTCAGAATGGAAGAGCCTTGATACTTGGCAGGGTTTGATTTTAAGCCAAGATGTGAATTGGAACCTGAAATATTGGCAAGCTTATCGATAAGACCTATTCGCGTCAAAAGGATTGGCAAGATCCAAAAGAAAATGCAAAGCTTATTGAGTTTATCCAAAAGATGGAACCAGAAGATAAAGAGTTCGAGGTCGATCGAGTAGGTTGGATTCGAAAGCAAGGGAGACTAGTTGTTCCTTATATCGATGGATTGAGAGATGAGGCTCTGAGAGAATGTCATCACTCGAAGTTGAAGATTCATCCGGGTGGCAATAAAATGTATCAGGACATGAAGCAAGTATACTATTGGGAGGAGATGAAGCGAGATATTGGAAAGTTCATTTCCAAATGCATGAACTGTCAGTTGGTGAAAGCTGAACAGAAGAAGCCGAGTGGTTTGCTTTAGCCATTGGAAGTTCCTACATGGAAGTGGGAGCAGATATTGATGGACTTTATCGATGGACTACCTAGAACTAGTGCAGGAAACGAAGGAATTTGGGTCATCGTGGATCATTTAACCAAAAGTGCAAGGTTCATTCATGTCAAGTCGACTAGGACAACATCGAAGTTAGATGAACTTTATGTTAAATGGATAGTTCGATTCCATGGTATCCGGAAGAGCATAATGAGTGAGTATTTATGAGTGTATTTTGGAAGAGTTTGCAGGAAGCTTTGGGAACCGAGTTGTGTTTAAGTATGGCTTACCATCCCCAAACTAATGGTCAAACCGAGAGGGTTAATCGAGTTTTGGAAGATCTCCTAAGAGCTTGTGTGTCCCATCTACATCTAGTTGAGTTTGCATATAATAATAGCTACCAGTCAAGCATTGGGATGGCACCATAGGAGGTGTTGTATGGAAGGCCGTGCAATTCTCTAACATGTTGGTTAGAAACTGGAGATAAGTTGATACTTGGGCCAGAAATGATTAGAGAGACCTCGGATTGTATCGAGATCGTTCGACAACGAATGAAGGCAGCCGAACATCGTCAGAAAAGTTATGCGGATAAGCATCGAAAAGATTTGGAACTCGTCTTTGGCGATATGGTTTTTGTGAAGATTTCGCAGTTAAAGCATGTGGTTCGATTCAGAAGTAAAGGAAAGTTAGCCCCTAGGTTCGTCGGACTGTTTTCGATAGTCGAGCGGATTGGAAAACTCGCATATAGTTTGGAGTTACCCAAGAAGATGTCGAGTGTGCATAAATTTTTCTGTGTGTCATTCCTACAGAAGGTCGTGCATGATTCAAATGTGGTGATATCTCCAGAGCAGTACGAAGACCTCAAGTAGAAACCGCAGTTGTGAAACCTCGAAGTCGCTTCGTGTTGTGGGAAATAGCACGAAACAACTTAGGAGGAACACGGTTAAACTAGTCAAGGCACAATCGAGTGGAGATGGTGACGATTGTACGTGGGAGACGGAAGAGAGAATGAAGGCGATTCATCCAGAACTCTTCGTCAGTAGGACCCTTTGATATCATATCATCGTTATATCGTTGTATCTTGTTGTTGTTTGATAGAGTTATGCGTGCTAGGATAAGGCTATGGATGTATGGCTTGATGGTTGCTAGTTTGGATGATAGATTTGGCTTCTCATGGATGATAGCCATGCAGAATTACTATGGTTGTTTGTGTTTGCTTGGAATTTAGGGGGCTAAATTCTTAAGGGGGAGAATGTAACAGCATGCACTTTACGTATCGGAAGATCGTAAAATATTTTTATTTTATTCCTTGAGGATTTGATCATTCTCATATTTTAATATGTTGCTTATGGGGATGTTAGACATGTCCATAATTTTTACCCATTTTGTTTATGACCATTTTGCCCCTGTCAGTCTTGTAAAGGGCATAACCTTTGACTCACTGTCGAATCAGGTGGTGAGACCTGTGCCATTTGAAAGGAAATGATGATTACCTTTCCGTAGATTGGTTACTTTAAAGATTTGGCTCAGTTTGGGAGGAATCGCTATTTTAAGGTTTATTAGTTGGTTGTTCAGGTTTGTGAAGCCTTAGTGGCCTGATTTGGAGAGGACCATTAGTGGGCTAGTAGAAGGGTATAAACAGTGGGTGAGAGGTATGGAAAATGGTTTAGCTTCCCTATTCTCTCATTAGGTGGCCTATATTCCTCCTTCCTCGAATACCTTTCCACCATTAAAATTCAAAATCTAATGAGGGAAATCGAAGATCTACACCATTGGAGGCTAGATCTACATCCGTTGAAGTGGGAATTCATCGAATCAAGGGGTTTGGTTCGAATTTCTTACTGCCCGGAGTCTTAATCCATTGATTTTAGCTTATTTTGGAGAATCGGTGAGTGATTTACATCTCTTACATGGATTCAATGAAGTATATGAATGTCTGATCATGTTTTTCATCAAATTCAAGTGTTTTTTACTATAGATCTATACCTTGACAAGTCCATTTTTTATATGAATCACCCTATGATCTAGTTAGCATGTTTAAACAGGTAATTATTATGCCATCTCATATGACTTTGCAAGTTAGATCCGCAATTTAGTTCATATATTCATTTATCATGATTTTGGAGTGATTTGCATAATTTTAGTGATAATCGGCATATTCATGTTTTAGTGACTTTATAACATGATTATGATTATGTTGAATGAATTGGACTATTATATTTTTTTCGGATTTGTCGTTTGGCGAAATTTTGGTCGAAATCGTAGTTGCATTAGGGTGGTGCAGGTTTTGGGACGCTCATAGTAGGGTCGGTCGGTCCGAATTCATGTCTTGGGGAACAAGTCAGAGCTGGTCGATCGCGCGAGCCAGAAGTGGTTGGATTGAGCAAGCCAGATGTGGTTTGGTTGAGCGAGCCAAAAGTGGTTGGGTCGAGCGAGCCAGAAGGGGTTGGTCGAGCGCGAGAGTGTGTGGTCGATCGTACCATGTGGGAATGAGCGTAGGCAGGTCAGTCGGACCTGGTTGGGTCGAGTAGGCTTGGGGTCAAGCAAGCTAGTGTCGAGTAATAGGGCCGATCGGTCTCCGTTGAGATGATGAGGGGTCGATCGAGCAGGGTGAAGGGTCGGTCGCTCTGGTCGGTCAACAGGGTCATTTTCTAGAAAAAAATATTTTTCGGGTACAACCCAGATTTGAGAAAAGAGCTTGAAAAAAAAATCGGGGGCAACCCCCCGAACCCTAGCCGTAGTGCAGTGGTGTAATTTGGCTTGATGATGGTGTGACTTCGAAGTAAATTCAAGTATGAAGGTTTGAAGTGTTGTAAGGTGTTCGTTGGTCGGTGTAGAATAGCGACTGAGGTGGAAATTGAAAGGTCGTGAGTTGGTGGATAATGGTTGCTTGAGAAGGTTGCTTGACCTATGAAAAGTCATCGGGTTAGATGACTAGAGATGTGAAGGCTGAGAGATTATCATTGTCGTAAGTTCTAGCAGGCTCAAAATAAGGGTACGATAGGGGCACCTAAAAGACCAGTTGTAGGTCGAGTACCTTGGGTATCGTTGAAAGGCCTAGTTGTCAAGGTTGGACATACATATGTATTGTTGAAAGGCGTATGGAGTTTATGCTGGAACTAAGGTTACCATTAGCCCTTGACATATGGAAAGGTGGGTCATCATACGATTAACGATGGTTTCTGTAACACCCCACCTCCGCTAGGGTCACTCTTTCGGGGGCACTAGCTTCTGGGGGGCGTTAGAACTGGGTAAGCATGCATAATGATATAACAAGGCAGGACATGACATATATATATGTAAAAAACAGAGTAAGTAGATAAAATAGCGGAAGAATTTTAAACCATTTCAAAAACAAGTCTGCTACATCATAATGTCAATTTCCCAAATAAACAAGTCTAGTACATAAAATAACATCATCTGAAACTGAAAAGGAAAACATAAAAGTAGCTATCCCCAAAGTGGAAAAACCATAGCGAGCTCAAGTCCAAAGCATACATGAGCTATCCAAGAAAGCAGCTAAGATCCAAGCTAGGCTCCTGTATTCCCTCCCTGAGAACCTAGGGGGGAAACGGAAGAAAAGAGGCGAAAGAAAACAGGTCAGTCAAAAAGACTGAGTAAGCCCTGCTACGATCAGTCTATAAACTAATAAAGTTAACAGCATGATGGAAACTGAGATGATCATAGATAACAACATACTAGCATGATGAATTAACTACAAAATAGATAGAGGTGCCATCGCATAAACAAGGTTAAGTTTTGCACCACGGTGTACTAGCAAACCAACATAACAGGTATTGATCCCTTGGCCCAAGCTTTGACCCAATAACATGAAGTGACCTTAATATAAGGTCCAACCAAACGGTCTAGTCGATCGGCTCCCTATAAGCCTAACACGTCAAGTGTTGGTGTCCATACGGCCCATATATGGATGTAGTCAGACTGTGCTGGGTCCACCTTTGGGTGTATCAAGCCCTCGGGTGTCAACCCCAGACACTGAAGCAATAATGCACAGTCTAAACCTACTGGTACCCGTGCCTCGAGTTTGTCCAATACCGGATTACGTGCACGTCCGTAGCCCGCCTGGACCCGCACCGCTGTACCACTCAGCCGTCGCTTTGGTCGCTTACATCAGTCCAGTAATCGTGCCCCGCCCTAGCCCAACTTCTAGGGTTGTGATGATACCAAACTGGGATTACTGCTGGAACAGACCACGTTGCTAGGGTTTCCTAAGAGGGTTAAGTGTGATCTAACCCTTCTCTAATCATGGATTAAATTGGTTAAGTGTAACCGACAGTTCACAACTTAACCCCATTTCAATCCCTCGAATCCCCAAATTGGTTAAGTATTAGTGGACCCTGACTTAACCCTAATCATGAGGCATTAATTAATTTAATTGTGCCTTAACCTCTCACATTAGACTTTGTTGCGGTTACTAGTTAAGCCGGGCGGGTCCGGGTAGCTTTACACCACAACTTGGTCTAACCTCGGGTCCAAGGTACACATGACCAACTTCTCACATTGGGTCCTATTGTTTGTAGCCACTAGTTAAGCCGGTAGGTTCCGGGTAGAATTACGCTACACACTCAACCCAACCTCGAGTTGGCCACACTTATGTTTCCTAAGTGTCATGTCCACTTTATTTCAAAACATAATTACAAGTCAACAAATACTTGGGTAGACCTAACTTAATAGGTAAATTCCCAAGGGGTAGACCTAACTTAATAGGTAAATTCCCAATCTTATATTTTCATGTATTTTAAGTTTACCCAAACCCCCCAACGTCATTCTATCGCTTACATATTCGTAACAACGCATAAAGGATAGGAAGAGGGAACTTGGCATAACATACATGATGAACTTGCATATCACAACAAACATGCATAACATGTTAGACTTGCATAACTTAGCATAGTGGACTTGCATATTACCATAAACATGCATAACATGGCATAGTGAACTTGCATAAACATGCATAACTCAATAAACTTGCAAATCATGGCATAGTGATCTTGCATAAACATGCATAACTCAATAAACTTGCAAATCATGACATAGTGATCTTGCATAACTCAATAAACTTGCAAATCATGGCATAGTGATCTTGCATAAACATGCATAACTCAATAAACTTGCAAATCATGGCATAGTGAACTTGCATAAACATGCATAACTCAATAAACTTGCAAATCATGACATAGTGAACTTGCATAACTCAATAAACTTGCAAATCATGGCATAGTGATCTTGCATAAACATGCATAACTCAATAAACTTGCAAATCATGGCATAGTGAACTTGCATAAACATGCATAACTCAATAAACTTGCAAATCATGACATAGTGAACTTGCATAAACATGCATAACTCAATAAACTTGCAAATCATGACATAGTGAACTTGCATAAACATGCATAACTCAATAAACTTGCAAATCATGACATAGTGATCTTGCATAACTCAATAAACTTGCAAATCATGACATAGTGATCTTGCATAAACATGCATAACTCAATAAACTTGCAAATCATGACATAGTGAACTTGCATAAACATGCATAACTTATCAAACATGTGTAATATGGCACATTGAACTCGCATAAGCATGCATAACTTATTAAACATGCATAAATCCCAACTTTCATCACATATTAACTTTAGAGTTTCTAAAATGAAGGTAAGAGGGCTTACAATGCTTATGCGGACTCAAATGAGTATAGCAAATGTAAGAAACCCTTTATGCAACAAAATAAAACCCCAAAATGCAAGCAAACTTGATCAAGACTCCTCCTTTATGATAACAATAGAGAAACAAGACTTTAATGCAAGTTAAGGAGGATCATACAAGCCTAAATACACTTGTATGCATGGAAATCTCTTAAGAATTTGTTTAGGAATTGTATGAAGAGAGTGGAGGCCATGAGAGGTTTGATTTTGACATAGTTTAGTTGCTAGAATGAATAATGAGTGAATTTAGGGTAGGTTAGGGTCTAATTTATAGATTAGGCTAGTGATTTAGACCATAGGATTAAACCCTAGTTGAATTAGGTCCATCAGATTTCGGAATTCTCTAGAACCAAGCCACAAGACCAGACCAAACCCAAAATGGTGCGCCAGGCAAAACTGCCCGGCCACCCTGTGTCGACAGGGCTGTCGACAGGGCTGTCGACACCCTGGGGACCCTGTCGACATGCCTGTCGACATGGGGGTCCTGGCGGGAATTTTCCCGCCTGCGCCAGTTTGCCCTAATTCCCACTTTTCAACTTGAAATTCAAATCTGTTTTTACTTAGGAATTTTCTGAAAACTTCGATGGGCCTTAACTGGGTCATACGGACTCCGATTTTCGAAAACTCGGACTCTATTTCGCGTATTTTTCCGAGACGAACGCAATGGCATAGCCCGTTTCCCTTGATTCAAATTTTTGAATTAAATTCTGCCTCGATTTATGTTATAACAGGTTATTGAAAATACGGGTTGTTACATTCTCCCCTCCTTAAAGGATTTCGTCCCCGAAATCTTCAAGTTAGGAAGAACATATCCTACCATCCAACATCCATCTACTCAAAACATCATCCATGAGCAATCATTGTCCTTACAAGATTCTAAATGTGGTATGAACATATGCAAAAGTGTGTGTATATGTACTTACCTAATGCAGAAATCAGGCGGTTACTGATACAGTAAACCTCCTTAATGCATATGTATGTCAGTGAAAATCAGGCGGTTACTGATACAGTAAACCTCCTTAATGCATATGTATGTCAGTGAAATGAATCCATATGTATGCAAATTCCTAACATAATTTATAGTATCTATATGAGTGCACATAACATTCATCCATATGCAACATCCATGTGGTAGCACAACAAGTTTCAACCATGAATAAGTGTAAGCACTCATGCATATGCAACATGAAGAGTGTGTGAGCCGATCTAGTGCCTAATGTGTATAATGCATCCACGAGTAACCACTTGCAAACACTTGCAACCACTTGCAACCATCAAGCATAACATGTTTCAAATACATGTTTCATCCAAAGGATTCTATCTAAGGTTCTCATGACAAGATAAACACGATAAACTAGATAAACTAGATAAACATGGACAGGGAGATATGCTAAAAAGAGATCTTAGAAGATAAGCAAGATAAACTCCTTTTTGGATTTCAAGAAATCCATTCAAACTCTGACATATAGTACTAACCGATGAGTCATAACTCCCTTATGGAGTTTACAACAGAAATAAGATCGAGAATGGGACCGAGAGGATATATACAAAAGATAACTTGCAAGCAAGCTTCCCAGGAACACAAGGATCAAGGATGCACTCTTAAAAAAAAAAGATATGATGCGCGTATCTAGTCTTCACTCTTCTTAGTCACGTTTCCTTGAGCTTAACTCCATTTCATTATTGCCTCTCGTCTTCCTTTTCCACTCATTCTCCTTTCTGTATACTTGGCTCAAACATAACTGTAACCTCATGATTTCATGCAAGCTTTCCAAAATTCACTAGTGAATCCAGGGTCTCGTCTACTTACTATAAAGTATTCTACGCAGCAAAACTTTTCTTGAAAATACCAATCCATGTTGCCAATTGCCCTTACAAACGTGATTTTCTATAACTCATACTTAATCGAAATGAACGATCATCCTATGAGTGATAGGCCATACCTAGATTCAGTTGCCTACCCATGGCTTCCTGTAGGCTATTTCAAAACTGGCCAACTTCTTGAGGGTAAACCGTTGCTAACCATGATGCAGTCCTCTCGCTCTTCACCGGACTGAAATGAGCACTCTTCGTGAGTCTGCCTATTATGACCCACCTACCCGTATTCCCTTTCTTTGATCTAGGTAATCTATCCACATAATCTATCGAGATGTTTTCACACTTCCCTTGCGGAACCTCCAATGGAGGTAATGGCCCGCCGGGCTTCTATGACTTGGCCTTAACCTGGTGGTACAACACGCATCCTGAGACCAACTCGGCCACCTCCTCGAGTGATGCGCATCTTCAAGAACCTTCTTTACCAAGCCTTCCACTCGAGGAACGCATAATCTCTCATCGCGCCTTAGTCATCCCTTGTCATCTATAATATTTCTAGCGAGGTGACTTAACATCTCGCCTCGAATCAACTGGTCCATGTTCTTGACTAACTGCGGGTCTTCTTCCTGTGAAACCCCCTTCTTCATCCAGAAGAGTAAGTCTAAGCTCAGGGAATGCTAACTAACTAGCCAAACGGAGAAAGCTTCTTACTTCAATTGCCCTCCTCAGAGTTTTCTGGTCTTAAACCGCAACCACTTTAGCGGAATCCACCGCTAAGCCTTACTTAGGAACTATGTGCCCAAGAAATCCAACTTCTTTCCTCCAATAGTGACATTTGGAGGACTTGACCTTCAACTGGTGGCTCTAAGCGTATCCATCACCTCCTTGAGATGTCTAGCATGCTGCTCTTCCTCGTTCTTTTAAGGAGATCAAAATATCGTCTATGATGACCACGACAAACTTGTTCAAGGACTCCCTAAACACCCTACCCATCCAGTTCACGTAATATGCGGGTGCATTAGTCAAACCAAATAGTATGACTAGCCATTCTAAAAATCCATCTAGAGTCCTAAACGCAGTCTTGTCAATTACATCCTCAGTCGTCCTAAGCTGATGGAATCCGGTAGCTGGATCAAAAGAAAACAGATGCTCCTACAAGCTGATCAAACAAATCATCGATCCTTGGTAACGGTTGTCTATTCTTCTCATAATAATCAACACATAAGCGAAGCAAACTGTCCACATTAGTAACGAATACTACTGGAGCACCTTACTCGAAAATGCTTCGTCTCAGGAAGTTCTTCTCAAGCGACTCCTTGACTTGCTTTCTTAACTCTCATCTCGTGAGGTCATGTGCCTAACCGACCACGAAACTGGCTTGGTATTACCAACCAGATAATGCGGAAATCTATCCTACGTCTAGGGGTAACCCCCCAAGATATTCTCGGACCACCCTCACAGATTGCAAACTATCGATAGACGAGTTGAGGGATTCAAGATAACCTAACATGACGGGACCCATAGGGTTACTAGAAATTTCTAGGGTATTACCGAGGCGAGTCATGAGCCCCACAACCCTATATACAAAACCAAGAATGGCTCCAAAACAGGACAACCATTCCATGCCCAAAACCAACCCATATCCCCTGAAACCGAGAATATAAACATCCCACGAGAATTCTATACTCAAGATAGAAATTTTCAAATCCACTCAGACCGCAGACAACCGGGCAGAACCCCCAATTGGATTTGAAACACATACGGGATCATCAACTAGACTAGTACTTAGGTGCAAACTTTCAACTAGATCAGATGAAATAAAACTATGCGATGTGCCAGAATCAAACAAAGTACGAACATGGAAAATCAGAAAATGTAAACAAGACTTCCAACAGAAACACTACCTCTATCATGAGCTGGAAGAACGGTGTTGAGGGGATGAACTCGCCCTCCAGATAGTCCCGCACACTGAGTCTGACCTTGCCCTTGTTTCCTCGGGCAATCCTTGCTGAGATGTCCAGACTCACCACAATGAAAGCATTCACCCCGCTTTCTCTTCTTCTTCCTACATTCCCTGGATATATGTCCAACTTAACCACAGAAGTTGCATTTCCTATTCTCTCTTGGCTTGTCCTTGCGGTTGTTGTTATTCTTGCCTCGTTTCCCGGAATTTACCCTCTTGCCTTGAGACTCATTCGCCTTGACCGCTTTCTTGTCATTGTTATCTTCTTCTTGAAGTAGGGCCGTATTTACCAAATTCTCGAAAGTCGCCCCCAAGTGTATATGAAACATGGCCAAACCATGTAATGGCTCGTTTAATCCTAGAGCAAAGTGTAGGGCCTTCTTCTGAGCTGTATTAACCGAGTCTAAATCGACCCGAGCCAGTTGATTAAACTTATCTATGTATTCCCTAATAGTCATGTCCCCTTGCTTCAGGGATAAGAACCTCAGTCCAAACCTTCCTCTAAAATCATCCCAAGTCTCAATCGGCCTAGTAGCGGTGGTGACTACCCACCAACGTGCAGCTTCTTCCTTTAGCAACCATACTGCTAATAAAACCTTCCTGCGGTCACCTATATCAAAGGTGGCTAAAAGATCTTCGGTCTCTTTCAACCAATTCTTTGCCTCTACAAAAGTCTCTGTTCCACTAAAATTCTTGCCACCCATCATCTTAAAGTTCTTACAAGTTTCCGCAAAATCCGCTTGTGGAGGCTGAGGGAGAAGAGGAACATCAGCTACGGAAGGAGGAGGAGGAACAACGGCCTTGACTGGAAAGACAACATTAGAGACACCCGGGACTGGTACCGTGACTTCCAAGTACCGACGAAACCAATCGGGTATTGTTACTCCTTCGGACAAGATGAGATTATCAGACATGCTGGAAACGAAAAGAAAAGAGTTCAAACGAGGGGTCAAAGGATAGTGCTAATGGCTTTTGGGGAATAGCCTTTTAAAAATAACTAGACTTTTCTTTGGAAAATACTTTATACTTGGTTTTGACAATAGTTTTTCAAAAGTTTTAAAAACCTTTTTATCCCTTCTCGTAAACCATATGCTCTGATACCAAATTTGTAACAGCCCACCTCCGCTAGGGTCACTCTTTCGGGGGCACTAGCTTCTGGGGGGCGTTAGAACTGGGTAAGCATGCATAATGATATAACAAGGCAGGACATGACATATATATATGTAAATAAACAGAGTAAGTAGATAAAACAGCGGAAGAATTTTAAACCATTTCAAAAACAAGTCTGCTACATCATAATGTCAATTTCCCAAATAAACAAGTCTAGTACATAAAATAACATCATCTGAAACTGAAAAGGAAAACATAAAAGTAGCTATCCCCAAAGTGGAAAAACCATAGCGAGCTCAAGTCCAAAGCATACATGAGCTATCCAAGAAAGCAGCTAAGATCCAAGCTAGGCTCCTGTATTCCCTCCCTGAGAACCTAGGGGGGAAACGGAAGAAAAGAGGCGAAAGAAAACAGGTCAGTCAAAAAGACTGAGTAAGCCCTGCTACAATCAGTCTATAAACTAATAAAGTTAACAGCATGATGGAAACTGAGATGATCATAGATAACAACATACTGGCATGATGAATTAACTACAAAATAGATAGAGGTGCCATCGCATAAACAAGGTTAAGTTTTGCACCACGGTGTACTAGCAAACCAACATAACAGGTATTGATCCCTTGGCCCAAGCTTTGACCCAATAACATGAAGTGACCTTAATATAAGGTCCAACCAAACGGTCTAGTCGATCGGCTCCCTATAAGCCTAACACGTCAAGTGTTGGTGTCCATACGGCCCACATATGGATGTAGTCAGACTGTGCTGGGTCCACCTTTGGGTGTATCAAGCCCTCGGGTGTCAACCCCAGACACTGAAGCAATAATGCACAGTCTAAACCTACTGGTACCCGTGCCTCGAGTTTGTCCAATACCGGATTACGTGCACGTCCGTAGCCCGCCTGGACCCGCACCGCTGTACCACTCAGCCGTCGCTTTGGTCGCTTACATCAGTCCAGTAATCGTGCCCCGCCCTAGCCCAGCTTCTAGGGTTGTGATGATACCAAACTGGGATTACTGCTGGAACAGACCACGTTGCTAGGGTTTCCTAAGAGGGTTAAGTGTGATCTAACCCTTCTCTAATCATGGATTAAATTGGTTAAGTGTAACCGACAGTTCACAACTTAACCCCATTTCAATCCCTCGAATCCCCAAATTGGTTAAGTATTAGTGGACCCTGACTTAACCCTAATCATGAGGCATTAATTAATTTAATTGTGCCTTAACCTCTCACATTAGACTTTGTTGCGGTTACTAGTTAAGCCGGGCGGGTCCGGGTAGCTTTACACCACAACTTGGTCTAACCTCGGGTCCAAGGTACACATGACCAACTTCTCACATTGGGTCCTATTGTTTGTAGCCACTAGTTAAGCCGGTAGGTTCCGGGTAGAATTACGCTACACACTCAACCCAACCTCGAGTTGGCCACACTTATGTTTCCTAAGTGTCATGTCCACTTTATTTCAAAACATAATTACAAGTCAACAAATACTTGGGTAGACCTAACTTAATAGGTAAATTCCCAAGGGGTAGACCTAACTTAATAGGTAAATTCCCAATCTTATATTTTCATGTATTTTAAGTTTACCCAAACCCCCCAACGTCATTCTATCGCTTACATATTCGTAACAACGCATAAAGGATAGGAAGAGGGAACTTGGCATAACATACATGATGAACTTGCATATCACAACAAACATGCATAACATGTTAGACTTGCATAACTTAGCATAGTGGACTTGCATATTACCATAAACATGCATAACATGGCATAGTGAACTTGCATAAACATGCATAACTCAATAAACTTGCAAATCATGGCATAGTGATCTTGCATAAACATGCATAACTCAATAAACTTGCAAATCATGACATAGTGATCTTGCATAACTCAATAAACTTGCAAATCATGGCATAGTGATCTTGCATAAACATGCATAACTCAATAAACTTGCAAATCATGGCATAGTGAACTTGCATAAACATGCATAACTCAATAAACTTGCAAATCATGACATAGTGAACTTGCATAACTCAATAAACTTGCAAATCATGGCATAGTGATCTTGCATAAACATGCATAACTCAATAAACTTGCAAATCATGGCATAGTGAACTTGCATAAACATGCATAACTCAATAAACTTGCAAATCATGACATAGTGAACTTGCATAAACATGCATAACTCAATAAACTTGCAAATCATGACATAGTGAACTTGCATAAACATGCATAACTCAATAAACTTGCAAATCATGACATAGTGATCTTGCATAACTCAATAAACTTGCAAATCATGACATAGTGATCTTGCATAAACATGCATAACTCAATAAACTTGCAAATCATGACATAGTGAACTTGCATAAACATGCATAACTTATCAAACATGTGTAATATGGCACATTGAACTCGCATAAGCATGCATAACTTATTAAACATGCATAAATCCCAACTTTCATCACATATTAACTTTAGAGTTTCTAAAATGAAGGTAAGAGGGCTTACAATGCTTATGCGGACTCAAATGAGTATAGCAAATGTAAGAAACCCTTTATGCAACAAAATAAAACCCCAAAATGCAAGCAAACTTGATCAAGACTCCTCCTTTATGATGACAATAGAGAAACAAGACTTTAATGCAAGTTAAGGAGGATCATACAAGCCTAAATACACTTGTATGCATGGATATCTCTTAAGAATTTGTTTAGGAATTGTATGAAGAGAGTGGAGGCCATGAGAGGTTTGATTTTGACATAGTTTAGTTGCTAGAATGAATAATGAGTGATTTAGGGTAGGTTAGGGTCTTATTTATAGATTAGGCTAGTGATTTAGACCATAGGATTAAACCCTAGTTGAATTAGGTCCATCAGATTTCGGAATTCTCTAGAACCAAGCCACAAGACCAGACCAAACCCAAAATGGTGCGCCAGGCAAAACTGCCCGGCCACCCTGTGTCGACAGGGCTGTCGACAGGGCTGTCGACACCCTGGGGACCCTGTCGACATGCCTGTAGACATGGGGGTCCTGGCGGGAATTTTCCCGCCTGCGCCAGTTTGCCCTAATTCCC
This sequence comes from Allium sativum, assembly GCA_030737875.1. Classification (NCBI taxonomy): domain Eukaryota; kingdom Viridiplantae; phylum Streptophyta; class Magnoliopsida; order Asparagales; family Amaryllidaceae; genus Allium; species Allium sativum. The sequence continues at coordinate 617,851,188 of CM060926.1, forward strand.
ACTTTTCAACTTGAAATTCAAATCTGTTTTTACTTAGGAATTTTCTGAAAACTTCGATGGGCCTTAACTGGGTCATACGGACTCCGATTTTCGAAAACTCGGTCTCTATTTCGCGTATTTTTCCGAGACGAACGCAATGGCATAGCCCATTTCCCTTGATTCAAATTTTTGAATTAAATTCTGCCTCGATTTATGTTATAACAGGTTATTGAAAATACGGGTTGTTACAGTTTCAAAGCAGGGTTGGCGGTGATAGCTAGAGTCCGTCATGGATGTCTGATTGTTTGGATGCTCTGTTTGTACCGTCTCATGTAGATTGTCCAACGTCGAAGGAGATGTTCCTTTGGTGATTGTCTAATATTGGTTTAGGCCTCTGGGCTTGTGCTTGAGGGATGTTGAATTCAATTAAGATGGTTTACATGAGATATATAATATGGATGTCATGAGTGCTTTACCATGATTGAATGAGTGTTTTGGTTTCCATGGATGAATTGTTAAATTGTTTAATTTAAAGGCTATCACAGTCCGATGTGGGGAAGACAGGGTTGAATTCTTCTCTAGTTTTGTGGGTAGATTAGTATGTTTATCTATTCATTTTCATATACTTTATTGTTGATGTTTGTTAGTTGTTTATCGCTCACTAAGACTGCTATCTGACTCAAGATTTTATGTTTCCCTTTTATTATCTTGGGCTGTTCATTTGGTTGTGGATGGGCAGACTATGTGGTAGGTGATTAGTGAGGACAACGTTGCGGTTCGGAGGTGAGTTGGAGGCTTTCGTACCAGTTTTATTACTATCTATTATTTCTGTTTCCGTTGTTTGAGTTACTCTATGAGTGTTGTAGTGAGGCTTTATGTACAGACTTTGATGTTTCCTATGATGTTTGGATAATCTTTCTGGATGTTGTGAAAGTTTCAAAAGTTTGTTATATGATGCTTCACTACTATTACCTGTTGTATGTTTTCTACTGTATTTTATCCATGCGCTGTGAGTTCTACGACCTGTATCGATTGTGTTTACCTACCAATGATGATCGTCCATAGCTGTCGTGCACACCTTTCAACACATTATTCCTATTGTTTAGTGCTGGGGTTTTTGGGCGGTCGTTACATTATACATTCCTCATGTTTCCCGTTGAACATGACATCACCAACTGAGGTCTTCTACTGCTTTGCGGAGACGGCATTGTTCAAGACCAAGCACCTTTCTTCCTTTGGAGCATGCTTGAGTGTGTTAACATATTTTTCAAGTCTCCCCATCTTGCCCCAACTGGATGAGGACCACCAGAAATAATGTTAATCACAAGCCTTTGATTAACTGGTGTTGGAGACTTATCCCCTTATCCGGATGTTTTCTGCTCTTAGGTAGTTGGAGGAGGATTGGAAGATTATTGCTTCTTCATGTACTGCTGTAGACGGTTTTTCCTAATCATCTCTTCAATCAAGTTCTTAAGATGTTTGCACTCTTAGTATTATGGCCCAATTGATTGTGGAAGTGGCAAAATCTTCCAGAATTTTCTTGATTATCAGACACCTTCATATTATTTGGCTTGGCCTAGTCCTTAGTATCCTTGGTGGCCATGAAAATGTTCTCCGACGTCTCCGTTAATTTGGCTAATTCGGCAGCCTTAAAGAAACAGAACTTCTTTCCATTTCAGTTGTCTTTAGCATCATTTCCCTTCTTTTTGCCCCCATTGTTCCTGGCCATTTGGAACCTCATTTTCTTTCTTCAAAGGAACCATGCTACTCTTAGCTACATCCATAGCAAAGGAAGGATCATCTTCAGCATCAATTTATTCCTCTGCTTTTGCATAGAATCTCTCTAAGGTGTTAGGCTTCTTCATCTTTAACCATCTTCCAAATTTCGACTTTTTGATAATAGCACGCTTCAATGCCATTAATACAAGTCAAGGTTATGGATTCAAAAACTCTGCCACTGCGGCATTGAATTGAGTGAGGAAATCTTTGACTGACTCTCCAGGCTTCTGCTCCATGTCGTTTAACGACAACACGTTGTTGACCTTCGTGGATTGCAGCCTGAACTGCTCCCTAAATTTCTTAGCCAAAGAGGAAAAGTTATCCACCGATCTTGGTCAAAGCTTTGTAAACCAGAGCGAGGCCACTCCGTCCAAATACACCGAGAAGTATAAGCATTTGAGTTCATCCGTTGCCCTGGCACCGTCCATGTACTGATCGTATTTGTATAAGAACAAATTGGGATCTCCAGTCCCTTTATAAGCTTGTATCGTCGGTGGATTGAACTTTTGTGGGAACTTGGTCAGCTTGATCCTTTCGATGAGTGGAGTCTTAGACGGAGCAAACTCCCACTCTTTCTCGTCATCATTACAGTTAGCACTTTCCTTCATGATTTGTCGGACCACTTCTTCAAGACCCTCTTTCTCATCGTGTCGATCCTCATGGTAGACGTCGTCTCCCTTGCCGGGTGCTCGCTTACACAAACGGCCAGGGCTAAGGATTTTGGGCCATGTACCTCCCTCATGGGGAAGTGTCCCTTTGGCCGAACTAGTTGCTTTTCGAGAAGTTGGCCTTTCTACATAGTTTCTAGCGGGTGGTTTGGATTCTGCATGATCAGCTTTGTCGAGGCCATTGATCTCCTGAAAGATTGGTCATGATTCAGACTTATGGCAAATGAGTGAGTACCTTCCACATGGGTGGCATTAGTGGTAACTTTTGTTGTGGCGGCCTGGAGAGCAAAAAGAGTTTCTAGCCTTTCCATCATGGCATTACTTGAAATTTCTATTTGCTGAGTCAAACCATCGACAGCTTTATCTAGCTCTTCTCTAGTCACGCCATCTCCTGCTCTGGAGGATTGGCCACTCTCAAAATTAGTTTGCGGTGTGATCGGATCACCCGCTGCATTTATAGAAGTCGTAGCTACCACATTTTTACTAGTTGGTGGCTTATTCGGCGGCATTATTTCAGACAAATTTTTGTACTTTAAAAAGAATTCCTCAATTGGCCCGGATCTTAGATTTGATGGATCTATCATAGGAATGGGCTTCAAACACTACCTCCACAAAGCACATAGACTTGAGAATGTGAACGTGGCCCCACGTTAGGCGCCAAAAAGTGTTTATACCAAAAATGACACAAACTCCCCTAAAGAGTATATGTTCAATTCACAGAAAATGAAATCTTAAGTACGGAGCCACAAACACACGAAAAACAATAAGAACATGGGGAATCTAAGTGGTTCGGTCTCAATTCTGACCTACATCCACTATAAGCGAGAATTTCATTAGCATTCCAATGATTACAAAGAACAAGCTTTTTTCAATCTTATACATTTAACTTTAATCTCTTTAATCTCTCGAATTTAATATGGAAATCCTTAAATATCTGGAGTTGCAAAGATTAACGAAATGAATCTTCCATAACTTTACATTCGGATGACCATTGTTGATTCCATGTTGGATGAGATGGTAGATCGGAACTTGAATGAACTCTAATGGAGGTTAAGATGGCTTAGAACAATTGAGAGAACAATTGGCCAACACTTCGTGGAGCTAGGAATCAATCCCCCAAATTGTTTAAGCCATGGGGTATATATAGGTGTGTAGAGAATGAAGTGAAGAGGCTGAAATTTTATAGGCAGGCTATGGATCGGTTGTGATTTTATTTACGAAAATGCCACTGGGCTGAACCCTGTCGTCCATACTTTATTACCAACCGACCCATCCAGTTGTCATCTGGCCGACCAATCCATGCTGTTGCTACTGACCTATCCATATTGCTGCTACTGACCGATCCATCAGAAAGAAACAAAGCTGACCTATCTTTTTGATATATGACCGATCCATGGCTTTAGCTTCTGGTCGATCCATCTTACTGAGCCCATGTTGATCCACCTCTTTGATTTCGGCCGACCCATTAGGTAAGGACCGATCCATTATACCTAATACTGACCGACCCATAGACAATGTATTGTCCGTCCCATATTGTATGTCAATGACCGACCTATGTGAAATATATACTGATCGACCCATAGCTTTTCTTTACATTCGACCCATCAATGTATATATGAATTTTAGTGGGTAAACATTTAATTTTGATGTAAAATTAAAGTGGAAGTTGAAATCATTTTTAAAACGAGATTATAAACATTTTATAAAATACCTTTAGAATGAAAATAGACGAAATCTATTATATATAATATAATGGCTTAATATGAAGATATTTGATTTTGAAAAGGAAAATATTGAAAAAGAATTTCAAATGGCAGTTGTGAATAATTTATAAATATTTATAATTATTTTGGAAATGTTTTTGGTTTTATTTTAATTATAGATCGAATCCGGGCTTGAATAGAACGCGTCGCGCAGCAGTAATTTGCAAACGTCAACCTGTAACTTCGAATTGACGTAACGGGAGATCCAACCGTCGGATTCTCCTGAAACACGAACCATTGGGTTCATATCGAAAAGATATGTCACATTAATATAAGAGATTTAAAATACAACGGTTAGATTTTAAAATATGACCAAATCAGTTTTGGAAAATGTCGTTATTGATGCAGTTCGGTGGCCGATATTGGAAATCGACTGTAAGTGCCCTAATAAAATTAATAAAAATAGGAAAAAATTATGGTAATTCATAATAAATGATTTTAAATGATTATGGATGAAATAATCCATGTATTGAAAAAAAAAGATATTTTTATCTGAATAAGTTGTTTATCGACTTGAGTAAATAACTAAAAGAAATGAAAATGGTTTTAATATAACCAGAGATTTCCAACGTATGAATTGGAATGGATTTGAATGGAAATAAGCTTTCCATATTTTGATATTGGATTCCGTAATTATATGGATATCATTGAGGAATTTGGAAGATATAAATATTGTTATTCCCAAACGATATTTGTTGGTTGTAGAATTTGATATTGAATATAAGTCGATATGATTTCTACTCAGAGCCTTGTATTTAATAATTGGATTTTGGGTTTGCCGTGAATGGTGTCTTCAATAACATTGTTCTTAAACCAGGTTGAAAAAAGAATAAATCCTTTAATTAATATTAATGAAGTTTTCCAATTAATATGTATACTTGGAATTTGGGTTCATTGTGAACAATGTTTTAAATAACATTAGTTCTTAAACCCATTTAATAGTGAAGTTATGGTTTGAAATTTATAAATCTTTTAATTAAGATTTAATGGAATTTTTCCAAAGAGAAGTTTTCCAATTTAATAAGCTAACTTGGAATTGAGTGGAAGTCGACTTAATGATAATCGAGATGAGCTTCTTTGAAGGAAGACCGTTACTTGTTATAGAATTTAAAAAGCTTTGTCGTCATTCACTTAGTATTATTCCGATACAAAAATTTATGTCTATTATATACTGCTATGATTTCCGTGAAGATTCCAGTGAAATGGAGGTTGATTTTAGGGTTTATCGTCAGCGATGCTTCAAACGACATTTTTTCTTTAACCCTGTTAAAGACAAGATTGATTTCCTAAAGATGAATTATCATTAAGTAATGATTTTTGAGATTAAAGATAAATTGGAGTTCTAACGAATCTTTAACTACATTGAAATTTAAAGTTTTAATTAAATTTATTGAATTCAAGAAGTGTTTGAGAATGGAGTACCACCATTTTTACTCCATACAATAGTTAAATCTTTAATTAGAACTGAAATGTTAAATGATAATTAAATTTACCATTAACACAATGGGTGTTAGATATGGAGTACTACCGGTTTTGCTCCATGGGATGAATAGGATGGGATTGGGATAATAAAATGGATGATTACTTCAGTAAGGCTCGATAATCATGAACAGTTTTATAAACCTTAATTTTGTTTAACTTGAGAAAAGATATTATAAAATGATTTTCAAGGAATGGATTAAATAATAAGTTTATAAGAGACAGTATTTGATATAATTAAAGGGAATCTTTCCAAAAGATAAGAATATTTGAATAAAAGAACATTTTGGATTGGAATGAGATGTATGATGTGTTTTTATATCACTAGATTATAAGATACTCGGGTTATTCGAAAAGACCGGGATTAACTCATTCTGAATAACTGATACGACGACTGAAAGTCAAAGATTCGAAAATGGTGGTCGAAGACCGACATATTCACATCATTTTTGTTAATGTCTCGCGTGGGAGATACACCTAAGACGAGGTTATAAGTGGTGGTCGTCCAAACATACTTGGAGATCGACCAGATATACGAGGGCATATCTCCTGTATTGGACATATGAAACGAGGAATAAGATGCCTCCGGTTTCGTTCAAACCCAGAACGGACTTGCAAATGGATTGTATGTCTGACATTGTATTTCACGATCTATTCGTTGATCTATACTAAATATATATATATATATTTGGTGGTGGAGAATTTATTCTCTTACTTAACACCTTTCTCTGAGACATGTGAGCTTAGAGGTTATATATTGGTGGAAATAAATGGTGTGGATTGACAATATGGCATGCTGAGATTAACAGATCAAATCTTTTGTTGAAAAGCAGAGCTTTGTGGATGATGATCGAAGCATAGCTTTAATATAGCGCACCTTTGTGTATAGCGTTAATTTGCTGGCTTCACACCTCGGTATGAACCAAAAACTGGATGAAGGACCACAGAGAAATAAAGGACATGTGTTTCTTTCTAGCTATGAGTGATGTCATGGTATGGAGCCCAGACATTACTTATGAGGATGTTGGATGATGGAAAGCGAGGTACCTCAGATTTGGCCGCACAAGACCCTTGATGGTCACGTACAGACCAGGATATTAGTTCCTAAAGGATCGGGAAACGTATTGGTTAGAAGTAAACCTAATCAACGACGGCTGTCTCGCTCTACAGCTCCAGTTGCACTTGCGGGTGAGTCCAAGGCATGGGATAGATTGTTTTGAATTCGGAAAGGAAGACCCATTTCCTTGGTTAATACATGGAAACCCACTTTTCAATACGCGACATTTCGATTTTAGTTGTAAACCTATATGGCGACATATAGGATGGGCACTATGTCGTCTTAGATTGATACATTTATTTTCGAAATTGTTTTTAGCACTTTGCACTAAAAATAATGAAAGATAAAATTTTGCGTATCAAGCATGTTTAGCTATTATAAGGTAAAACTCTATCCTCTGGTTTATGTTGCATTGTGTGATGGGACCTGAATCTTATAATAGCTTCATTTTTCCTTCTAGCACTGCATTGTTTGTTTTTTGCACTAATGTTCACGGGAGTAAACATGTTCTGTGTTATACGGCGTGGTCCCATGATTTACCTAACTTTAAAATAAAAGTTTTTAATAATTGTTCTAGTTCTTACACCAGTCCCATGACTGACTCGGAGTTTATTAATGTTTCCTACCTAAACTCTAGGTGCCCATATTTTCCACACGGGCAGGTAGTAGTTTTGGATTTGCAGATATTTCTTTTTATAGGATCCTGAATTACGGTTGGAGCTATACTCTGTAAGGCTTTCTATCCGTGTATTTCCTTCAGCTGTGGTTGTTGATGTTTTCCACTGCACATTATATTCATGTATTATATTGTCGTTGCTATGTATTTTAAATATCGGATATTATTTTTTTATGGTTTATTATTTATTTGTAATCTGATGTAAATTGTTGTAATGGCAATGAAATGTTCTATGTTCTTATGAGTTGTGTTCTTAAAGCAATTTGTCTTCTTGTTCGGTTTAGGCCGGCCGGGAAGTTCAGGTGGTTTCACTTTTGGTCTACTATCCATTTTGAAATTCAGTTTGAGGCTCTGTGTCTTCTATTTGGGTAATGATCCAAATATCTAGACCATTAGCTGTAAATAAAATTTGATCCTACAAGCCTAATAAGCATAATTATTGCCATCAAATAGAGGAGGTATAGTTGTAGATTTATCTTCCATAAAAGTGTTAAAAAAATGCGTTATAGTGTCAATAACCATTTATACTTTTCAAAACCCAATTGGTTATTTTTTGAAAATCAGTGTACTGATACCAATTGTTGGGTGGGGCATCTATAGCACAGTGTTAATGGATCTTAAAGCTATTCAGACACTAGAGGGGTGAATTGTATTTGTGAATTTAATACTATATTTATTCTAATTGAAAACGGAATGAACTAAGTAATAAAATAAAATGCAGTAAAGTAAATAACACAAGAATTTTTAAACTAGTTCGGATTAACCAGTCCTACATCCAGTCCTGCACTTCACCATGCAGAAGTTCACTATAATCGCTTGCTTTCCATGGGTAGGAAGAATACCTTTACAATCTTGATTTCACGGGCCACAAGATACACCTTTACCTTATCAACAGCAATAAATAATGACAAGTAGTCGAAATTCTTGGATATTTGGTACGATGATCCTACAGACCTCCATTGACAATATATCTTTGAATTTTCTAAGGAAATCTAATGAAATCAAGGAGAGAATGATGTGAATTCAAGCACAATTCTATGATATTATATGGCTTGCAAATCAATGAAGAATTGGAGTGATAGATAGTAGATTTGCAAGGATAACTGGAGGGTATTCAATGTATTTGTAGTGCAAATGTATGGAGAAGAAGGAGTATAAGAAAATGAGAAAATTGATGTTAAAATTCATTTCCAGAAGCCTTTAAATACTAGTTGAAGAGATGTGTCTTTTGGTGAAGGGATGGAGGGAAATAACTCTTCATTAGGTAGTTGAAAATTTGAAAAACTGTTATATGTCGACATACCAAAACATATATGTCGACATATATAAGTGTTTCAAAAGATACTTACACGTGTTGCAAATTGTTAGCATTTCAAATTTCCATATATTTGTGGATTTTGTGATTTGGTTGAGGTCATGAGTGATTCTCTTCAAGTACGATTGCCATAGGATCTTTAACATGATATTCTAAGGTTCAACTAACTTCTCATAACTTCAGACACCTCTATTCTTTAGCATTCTTTTCTAATAGTCTTTGGTCTTCTATTGTTCTGATTATCCTTCCTATATTGCTTTGATTAACCTTCTTCTATAATTCTTCGATTATATTCTATTTTATCTCTATAAATGTCTTTATAATATATCTAATGTAACAACACAAATTGAGGATATGTTAGTAGTAATGTTTATATGGTTGTTGTCATCAAAATCAACATGTAAGGTATTAACAATATCCTACTTTTTGATGATAACAACCATATAAATATTTTAGAGATAAAATATGTAACAACCCAGAAATGCGAGCCAGTTTAAAATTTTTATTTTGGCAATTTTAATGAATTTTGAATATTTAAAATGAATTATTTTAAATAATATCAACGAGAAATTTATTTTGAATAGAAATCGAACGTATATATTTATATACGTCGTCATTAGAATATAATAATTATATATAATTACAAAAGGAATTGAAAATGGCGCGGTAGTTCGATAATTCGATTTCAAACATCAATTGAATGTACCGGGTGCAAAACAAACCGGATTTTAACGAAACCAAAAATATTAGAATCTATTTGAGAATATCTTTCCAACGAATCAAAAAAATTGAGATTTCATAGCGGGAATCAAAAGATATGTCCAGTTGAAAATTCTGAATAGTCGCTATGGAATTCAGGCCCTTAAAAATGAAATTTTGCAAACGACCTCGGATTTCGACGAAACCACTTTTATTGGGTCCGTGATGTCAAGTTATTGCTAGATTACAAATTTCATAATTTTTCGAATCAATATGTGAGCGTGGCATAGGAAAACGTGTTTGACCAGTTTTAGTTGATTTTAATCGACTGGAAAATGGCCATTTTTCAAATGGTCTCAGAATTTGACGAAACTAGTTTTGTTAGGACTGTATCGTCAATACGAAGCTAGAAAATATTTTTCGGGGATTTTCCGAGTTAGTATGTGACCCCGGTAAATTGAAATGCACGTTCAAAATCAATATCTAGAGTTATATGTTGATTTTGATGAAAACTGATCGAAACAATCGAATCAGCCTACGATACATATCCCATTGTGTTCGGAATGGGGGTAATTAGCTATGGACGACAGGCGGTGGGCCTCGTTTCGAGGTCGAAATAAAAAGTCAACTTTTTTGAAATAAAAAATATATAAAACTCTCTCTCCCCTACCCCCTATTACCTCTCAGGCCCCGTTCACTTTAAGGCAAAAAATTAAAATAAAATAAAAAAGGAGAGAGAAGGGGGGATCGCGATCCCCCCCCCGATCTACTCGCCACCGCCTCGATAGGGGCGCCGCCAGCGAAGCCCCCTCCTCGTCGTTCCCTCTCCGCTGAACTCCTCCCCTCCCGTCGACCTCTCCTGACGCGAAGGCCAGAAATCACGAAGCCCCTCCCTCCTTCCCCTTTTAAACGCCGCACACAACAGTCCTCCCCCCCTTTCGATCTTTCTCCTCCCTCCGCCGCTGTTCAGGAGCGCCGACGCCCCCTTGCTCACCCCCCCCCCAGTGACTGCTCCGACCATCTACAGGCCCACGCCATCCTTCAGCCTCCACCCCCCTCTTGAAAAGGGGTGAGCTTATTTTAAATTTTATTTATTCGTTTATTTTCTATGTGTTAGTTCTAAAATCAGTTTTTTTGTTTTTGTTTTTGCATTGTTGGAAAACGAAAATTAGTTTTTTTAACTAGCGTGCTTATATATATATATATATAATTTTTAAAGAGAAAAAATCGGATTTTTATATATATTATAGCCAAAGAAAAATCGGATTTTTATATATGATATTAGCTAAGAAAGATGGGATTTTTACATATGATAGAAGCGAAGTAAAGATATAATTTTTGGTTCAAATAAAAATATAATTTTTATTATAGTAGAGTAATAAAAATATAATTTTTATTATAGCAGAGTGTTGAAAATATAATTTTTATAATATAGAAAGGTCAAAAATAAATTTTTATAATATAGGAAGGTCAAAAATATAGTTTTTATACTAGTGGCATATGAAAAATATGATTTTTATTTAGATAGAGTTATAAAAATATAATCTTTATTAGAAGAAGAGCGATATAGAAATATAATTTTTACAACGAAGTGAAGATAAAAATTCGATTTTTATATAAGTAGCAAATTAAAAGTAGGAATATAAAAATATAATTTTTATATAGAATGAAGCGTTGTAAAAATAAATGAAGTAGAAATAAAAATATGAATTTTTATTTATTGAATGAAGCAATAAAAATATAATTTTTATTTGAACAGCGTGAAAAGACTGTATTGGAATTACAAATGGATTCAGGCGATTCAGCAGTTGAAAAGCAAAGCACGGCGAAGTGGAACCCTCGGTGAGAACTTCTCACTCTAAAATTCTTTTTCTAGTTATATATATATACTAGGATGCAGACGGTGCTTAGCAGCACCCGACACCCGTCGTCCACAGACCATGGACGGCTTGTTTGTTTGATTGATGTGTGGTGAAAATTGAGTGTGTTGTGGAATGATTGAATAATAAAATATTCTTGTGTTGAAAGGAAATAAAATATTTATATAGTTAAAAATATTTTATCGTTAAAAATATAATTTTTAACGTGAATGTGAGTAAATAAATAATTATAAACAAATCGGCCGATTTGTTTATATACACTGATTTGACTGATATTGATTGGGACGATAAATTTTACACATCGCTCAACTGCACAAATAAAAATCTGTGTTTGTTGATTTGAAACCCCACACGGGTGTTGGGATGATATTTGGCGTACACTAATCCCAATTATTTCATTGTATGTCGATCGATTGGTCGACAGACTGTGTAAGCGTTGATTATTTTTATTTTATGCTTATGCAGTTGTGTGGTGCACTTTGGATGATGGTTGATTGTTTAGCATTGCTATTATGTACATGTGTTGTATGGAATCCATATAATTAACATTATATGGTGATTGATTGGGCCTCATTCCAATTGGGAGAATAATGAATATTATAAAAGGAAATTTATGTGTTGAATATAAAAATAGTCATGTGTTGACCGTACTCATGTGTTGAGATTAGTCAGGCGTTGGAAGAAATATAGATTCATGTGTTGAATAGAATAAATATTCCTTTGTTGAACAGAATAACGAATTTATTGAAATATATAAAGCCGTGTTGATTAGAGTTTCACTATTTTGACGTGAACGATATTTATATCGATTATATTCGTTCTTATAATGAATATAGAAAAGAAGTTATTTCAAAATATAACGTTTTGAAAATATTATCATTTATATAGTAATGATACGAAATATTCAATTTTGGTTTGAAATTGAATATAGGGTTGAAATGGTTTAAAAACGAATTTAAAACGATTTATAAAATACGTTTTAAAAAGGAAATCGACGAAATATATATAATATATATATATTATATATAATGGCCTGAATAGAACGCGTCGCGCCGCGGTAGTTCGTGAATTTCGACCATTGACTTCGAATCGACATTACGGGAGATCCGACCGTCGGATTCTCCTAAAACCGGAACCGTTGGGTTCGTATCGAAAATAGCTTTCCAATGAATATTAGAAATTTGAAATCTAACGGTTGGATTTGGAATTATGTCCAAATCAAATTTGGAAAAGGTCGCTGTAAGTGCAGTTCGATGGCCATTGGTGGAAATTGACTGTACGGGCCTTGATAAAATTATTAAAAATATTAATAATTTGTGTAAAATCATAATATATGAATTGGAAAGAACTGGGATGAAAAATTCCACATTTGAAAGGATAAAAATGTATTTTTGTCGAAATGAACTAATTTTGAACTAGAATTAAAATCAATTTATTTTTGAAATAAATAAATTGAATTTGAAAGTGATTTTAAAAATAATCAATACTCCCAATACGTGAATTGGACTGGAGTTGAATCGAAATTATCTTCGGAATATTTCGATGTTGGATTTCGTGACTATACAGATATTGTTATGAGAAATTTGAAAGATATATTTTATATCGTTATTTCCAATACGATATTTGTTGGTTTCAGGATTTGATATTGAATATAAGCCGGTATATTTTCTATTCAGAGCCTTGTATTTAATATCAAATGTGATTTGGGTTTGTCGTGAATGGTGTCTTCATTAACACTGTTCTTAAGCCTAATAGAGAGAAAGATTAAATCTTTCTATTTAGATTTAATGAAATGTATCAATTAAATAATATTTAATTGGAATTGAATTTAAATTGGTTTTTGGGTTTATCGTGAACGGTGTTTTGAACAACACCTGTTCTTTAACCCGATTAACAATAGAATGTGATTTTGGGTTTATCGTGAATCGTGTTTTAGAACTCAAAGACCTGGCGAATGATGGCCCACTCCACCCAAGAGCGCTTATGTCATATGGGAACTAATGGACAATCCGTTTTGATATCCGGTAAAAAAAATAAGAATCAAAGTCCAAATCTGGATATTAACACAATCCATTTCATTCTATATAGATTTCACTTTGCTTTGTTTATTCTTTAGTTCAGTCTTAATTTCGATCTGGTCATTGAATCAAATTAAACTTTAATGAATAACTAATTGATTTCTTTTCTTTCAGTCATTCTCTTATCCCCCTAGTTAATTAATACCAAAACAGATTATTCCGATATATAAAAGTCATAATATTGAGAATGCTCATTGAATGAGCAATTCAATAACAGATTTCGGATCTAATCAATATTGATATACCGAGTATCTTATCTGTTGATACGAAGTATTCCGGCGATCCCCACGATCCGAGTCCGAGCTGTTGGAATTGGAACAGGTTCGGCAGCAGATCACGAAATCTTGGACAAAAGGAAACGAAGTGACTTAGACAAATCTAGTTTGTCGATAGCCTCGGACCAATCAATCGAATATTGACTCATACGTAATCGATCGAACACTACTTGAAATTTTTTTTCTTTAATCTTGGATATAGTGTCACCTTTTGTTCTGATTTTTCTATAAAAAGAAAACTTTTTTGACATTGGTTCTTTAACCCAATTAAAGACAGGATATTGATTTTTGATAAGATTAAAACTAAGTGGAGTTTTAATGAATCTTTAATTAGATTGAAATGTGAATTGATAATTTAAATTATCAAACCTGAAAGGTGATTGAGAATGGAGTACCACCAGTTTTGCTCCAAAGCGATAGTTAAATCTTTAATTAGATTAAACGTGAAATGGTAATTAATTTTACCGATAACACCGTGGTGTTAGGTATGGAGTATTACCAGTTTTGCTCCAGGGGATGAATAGGTTGGGATTGGGAAATAAAACAAATAATTACTTCAGTGTGGTTCGCTAATCCCGACTAGTTTGAAATGATATCAAAAGGAAGATTAAAGAATAAATTTAGAAGAATTTATCTTGGATAAAATTAATGAGAACCTTTCCCTAAGAATGTGATCTTGTGAATAAAAGAACATTCTAAATTGCAATGAGGCGTTTGTTGTGTTTGTGTAACATTTGTTTATCATATACGTGGGTTATTCAGAAAGGTCGGGTTTATACCCATTCTGAATAACCGATTCGACGAGATGTCGAAGATGAAGACGGTGGTTGAAGACCGGAAGTCTTCACATCGTTTGGGTGATTACTGATGATCTCGATTGGGCTGTACACCCAAGATGAGGGAAACAGTTGGTGATCGTCTAGACGTACTTGGAGATGGATGGATATGCGAGGAAAGTGCCTCCGGTTTCGTTCAGACCCAGAACGAACTTGTAAATGGATTGTGTGTCTGACATTGGATTTTATTCTGTGTTGATTGATCTCCATTAAATATACATCTGTTTGGCGGCGGAGAATTTATTCTCTTGCTTAACGCCCTTCTCTGAGACGTACGAACTCAGAGGTTGTATATCGATGAACATCAGTCACATGGAGTGAATTGCCAGTGTGGCACACGTAAGTGGCAATTGATCAAGGCTTCTGTTGCAAAGCAAAGTCTTGTGGTTGATGATCAAAGCACGGCCTGTGTGGCGCAACTTTGTGTATAACGTGAATTCGCGAGCCTCACACCTCGGTATGAGTCAAAAATGGGATAGTGACTGCAGGGAGAGCACGACGTTTCTTTCTAGCTAGGGTGGTGTCAGTGACCTACCAGCCCTGACATTTATATACTTTTCACCTGTGTGGTTGTTGGATACGAGGCGCCTCGGATATAGGTCTGTAAGGACCGGGAAACGTGTGTTCAGGAATAATTAATCCTCAAAAGTAAGAGAAGACCGGCCCTGAAGATCCAAGGATCATAGAGGGGTCCTGAGACATTTACTAGAGTGTCTCGAATCAGAGAGGAGCTTGCCCCTTGCCTCGTCTCATGACGGAAATCCAATTTCCAATACGTGATATTGCGGTTTTAATTGTAGAACTAGTATAGCGACATGATAGATGGTACCCATGCCGCCTATGATTGATATTTATGATTCAAATTGTTTTGACACTATACACTTATAATAGTATCAAATGATTTGTTTTAAACGTACCAAGCATGTTTGGCTATTATAAGGGAAAACCCTATCCTCCGGCTTGCATTGCATTGCATTGTGTGATGGGACCTGGGTCTTATAATAGCTTCATTTTTCCCAAAAGCATTGCGCTGTTTTGTTATATGCACTAGTATTCTTGGGAGGAAACCCATTCCGTGTTATACGGCGTGGTCCCTTGAATTACTCTCTTTTAAAGTAAAATTTTAAACAACGGTTTTAGTTCTCACACCAGTCACATGACTAACCTGGAGTTTATTGTTTTAACCTAAACTCTGGGTTCCCCTATTTTCCACACGGACAGCTAGTAGTTTTGGTTTTGCAGATTTATATTCACAGGATCCTGATTTACAGCTGGAACGATGCTCGGAAAGCTCTGTATCCGTGCATTACTTCTAGTTGTGCTTTTGTATTATTTTCCGCTACGATGTATTTATATGTAATTTAAATCTCTGATATTTGTCGAATGTAATTTATTCAATTATACTCTGTATATTCTTGTATCTGGTGGAATTGATGTAATAACAATGAAATGTTCTTCTGTTTGCATTCTATTTTGTCTTGTACTCAACGTAATCCGTGCTTTCCTTCATGGGGAAGTTCGGGTCGTGTCAAAATATAATACTTCTATATTTGATTCCCTCTATCATTTTGTCTTGTATATGTATACCTTTTCTCCCCCTTTGTCATAAACCAAAAGGGTAAAAAGAATTGTTTAATTTATTGCCAGATAATATGTAGAGTTTGTATATGCATATAAGTAAAACACAAGTAGGGAAATCAAATAAATTCGAAACATGGAATAAACTTTATCAAATATTTAGTTGAGTTTTAGAGTTACCTACTTTGTCGATACCGATAACAAATCATTTTCATATTTTTCAATGTTCAATAGATTTCTCATCATATGCTTTGAGCATCTATAATTTAGTACCTAAAAATTTGTAAAAATATGCACATTGGTACTCTTTATATTTCAGGGTCCATAGGGTTAAGTTGTGGGATGATAAGCCCATATAAAGTTTGAACGCCCTTTCAAAATATAATCATTAGATAAATGAACCTTATCAATATATTTTTCTTTTTCAATATTACCAAACCTTTTCGGAACCCATAAGTTAATGAATCTATTTGGAGGATTTAATTTTAATTTCCTAGGTTGTGGTATGAACTTGGTAGCCTTAATAAACTTAGTACTTTAAGTACTATTTTTCTTTGATTTAGCCTTAGGGATGTTACTAAGTCCATATTTATTCTTAATGTGTTTTGATGCAAATAATATTTTTTCTAGATTATCCTTCCCCTTGTCAAATGTATCAATATCAGATTTCATCTTATCAAAATCCTTACTATTGTTAAGAATAACATTATCTAGAGATGTTATTTTGTCATTCAAATCGACGATCTATGACTTTATTGAAAGATTTTCCCATTTTAAGGACTCATTTTCACTTTTTAGTTTTTCAAAACTTCCAAGTGTTAAATCCTATTATCATTATACCAATTAAATCTTTCAATTTCATCTTCTAACGTTGTTTTTCTTTAGTTAACCTTTCATTAGATATTTTTAATCTGTCTATTTCAACCAAACTATCGTTTTAATCTTTCATAAGTATTTTATATCCTTAATGCATCTCATTTAAAACATAAGTAATTTCTTTATTAAAATTCCATATGTGGTCAACCATTTCCATGAAACACATGTTGGCATCTTTAGGATCACTATCGCTTGATGATTGTTGACGTCAAAAGTTGGTCACTAGTGACGTTCAACCCCAATCGTTTGAAGAGCACACGAATACTGATTATAAAATGCAGAAAAAGTAAAGAAAACGGAGAAAACGCACAGACTTTTTATAGTGGTTCGGCAAAGACTGTGCCTACGTCCACTTTATATATTATTTCTGCTTTGGATTGTAAGTATAATGTTTCTTCTATTTGAAGAAAAGAAAGAAGATGGCTATTTTCCTCTTCAAGAAAAAATCTCTCCAGAAAGAAGAAGTCAAAGTCGAAAAGTCCTTTTCCTCTTTAAGCTTTGAGGTATTTATAGGTGGAGATGACGACTTGGTCTGTTGTGACCTGGCCCGGCCTTTCTAGGAAGACTTGGACACGTGGAGTCCATTCTTTGGATAGAATAGCGGCTGGAAGACTAATTCCACTATTCATAAATAGTATCCTTGGAAGTTGTGGCTTACGTGGCATCCACGATGAGGTGTATCAAAAGTAGTGCTTTGTCCAGATGTGGTTGACCGCCTTTTCTTCCTTGAAAGTCGGGCTAAGTACTTGAACAGCTCAGCTGGATATTTCCATGCAGATCCGAAATATTCGGTCGATAATGCCCTATATGACAGCGGTTTTCTCGTTCGACTATGAGAGCGCGTCTTCTGGAGTGAGATATTGGCTTCTTTGAGAAGTGGCTCGGCCCAATACGTGATTACCTTAGAGCAAGCTCCAGGTGGGCTTCCTGGTGTGCGATCTGTCTAATTTGACTGGTTGCGCGTTTGGGCTTCGATCTGACCCGTTGCAGCTATTGCCAAAAAGAGGGCTAACACTTTTCCCCTCAGAATGCATCTTCCTTGATAGAGGGAGGTGTGTTCTGAAGTATGAATCAAAGCACAATTGTTCGAGTAGCTATGGTCGCGTCGGACCATATTAAGGCCAGAAACCCGACGATTCCGGTGATTGTATTAAGGCCAGAAAATGGACAAACGAATTTGTAACAATCCGGAATTTTTAACCAATTTAAAATTGGAAATTTTATTACTTAATTTGAATTTAAATTTGAATTTGATATAAATATATATGGTTAAGAGTATTTAATAATTTTGATAAGTTATATGATAAATTTTACTTAAATTATAAATGAGAATGATTATTAATGAGTTTGGATTTATTGATACTATTTGTCGTTCGATCGGATTTGTCAAACCATAACACGAATTAGTAGCGTAAGAATTAAGTGTTGCCTTTAGTTTTCATAACATTTAAAAGAAAGTGCTACCAAAAGTTCTTTTTTCTTCTTAAGACAAGTGTTAAGACACATGTCTTTATGCATGATTGCCACTTTCCCTCTTATGTTTCTTTACCTCCTTACTCCTCCTTTCCTATATAAGGAGGCTCTTTCTCCATTTTTTTACCATTCCATTTTCATTTCCTCCTTTCCACCTTCTTCTTAAAACTTATGGCCATGGTTTCCATGGCATAAGTCTTCCTCTTTTCCACCACCACATTGCCAAAGTTCTTCATTATTCTCCTCCTATTATAATATAAAGAGAGATTAGTGTATATTATATTATATATATTTTGGTGAAGAAGACATTGCGCTGAAATACTGTCCGACGGTTCGCTTAGCTAGGCTCGCCTACCGTGAAGATTTGGAAAGCTATTAGGTGAGAACTCTTTAACCATGGTTTATATATTTAATTAGTAGCTAGACTAATTTAAATATAGTGATGAATTATTATTGGTTAATGATGATTGATATTTGTTGTGATGGATGATGGATGCGAAGTTTAGAACACACACTATTAAGCGTTAGTGTGACAACGCTTGTGCACAATTATGATTTATTGAATCATGTTGATGATGGTTGCTATGGATGTTTAAATGGTTATTAATGTTGTTTTGCACACACCATGACATAACAATTATGGTATCACATTGGTGATCGACAAATCTCCTTCATAATTAAAAGCAATATCATTATTGAAATTGAAGGTTAATAATTGGAAAAGACCATATGTATGAATTCATATATATTGTTAAAGTCCTTTAAATGAATAAATAAATAACGGAACATTCTAGGATGACAGAGAGGATAGTGTCTAGGCTTGGGTTTGGAAATAATGTTTCTTGCTCTCCCTGGCTATCCCTAAGTGATCCGTGAATGGGAAGGTTAATTTGAAGTTATTTGAGTTTAGAAATGAATTGGAATTTATGAAAGTTGAATTTCAGATCCAAAATAATTTGGAAAGTAAATTTAAATGATTTTAAAAGGGTTATATAAGGATATAATGGTTTTCTAAGATATTTTGAAGTATCATAGAATAATGGTTATTATGGTCAAAATAGAGCTTATTGCATAACGGCAATTTACGTATTTTAGATGCAAACTCCAAACGCTTATAACTTTTGCAATCTAAATCGGATTTCCAAGAAATGGAAAATAATTAATTTATATTAACAAGAGCTTTTAAATGAGTGAAAGCCGATTTTAAATTCGAGTTATAGTTTTTAAGTTATGTTTAAAACCATTTTTGAAAAGATCGTTGTAAGAGGTATCGACCATAACCATAAACAGCCATTTTTTAATGTTTCTAAAAATATGGAATAAATGGTAAAATCATTATAAATTATGTAAAAAATGTTTTGAATTGTAAAGTTTAAGTTTTGACTAAGAAAAGCGATATTTTGATCGAAGTAATTAAGATAACTGTTTTGTAACACTTTTGTAACGCTTTTGAAAACACTATTGTAATGCTTTCTTAAAAAACAATCTATTTTGAAGTTTTTAACCTGCAAACTATTTTCCGAACTACAAGTAATCATTTTTAAATGATTTGTGGAATGTTTTCAAAGGTTCAAAATTATTGGAAATATTTTGTATGGAATTTAAATTGATATTAATATGGGTTTTCAATTTTAAATAATTGGATATGGTTGGAGATAAATCTTCGGCTGTTTGATATTAATCTGATAGATGATGATTCTTACTATTTGAGGAATTTAAAAGGCAGTTCACCATTATTCCGCTTATAGTGTGAGTTGGATATCGAGATTAATATTAAGTATAAGTTGATGGTATTTCTATCCAGATCTAATGTCAAAGAGTTGAATAAATCTTTTAATTAAGATACTAGTTTCCTAAGTTGACCGGGATAAGTTGGATAGAAATAATCTTCAGATATTTGATATGAAATTATGTGGTGTAAATGTATACTATTTGAGGAATTTGGAAGATATTATTATATCGTTATTCCACTTATAGTATTCGTTGATTATGAGAATTGATATCGAATATAAGTAGATACAATTTCTGTGTAACTTATGTTCAATATCAATTGATTTGGGTTTTGTCATGAATCATATCTTCAATAATATCATTCTTGAAACCCAATGAGATTGAGTTATGAAAATTCACATCGTAATTTGAGGATTTAATCAGATCTTTGATTTGAGGAAATTAAAAGTGAGGAATTGGAAAGAAAGTATAATCTTTTAGTTAAGATTAGAGAATGGAATGTTTGAAAATCAATTTAATTGGAAACTAGGGTTGAAATGTGGGGTAAGGGTTTTCAAAGGAAACTGGATTTTTGATAACAAGTTATCAAACGGAAAATTAATTAAGGCTTTGAGCTAGATTATCTTGGATTTAAGGGATGTGTTTTAAAGAAGAAAGGTTAAATATGGATTTTGTTAAAGATAATTTGAGAATAGATTTAAAGAAGTTTAATTTAATGAAATCCAAAATGGAAGGAGATTTGGTAGAAAGCGTATGTGTTCCGTGATTGTGTTTTTAATTGCGCTACTATTTGGAAAGACCGGGATCGGAATTATGTCTGAAAACCATTCCAAGTAACAATACGACGTTGTGGAGTAATTGAAGACATTGGAGGCGGCATTGAAGACCGGGACCCTTCGTGTCGTAAGGGCGACTTGCTGAATGTCTCGAATGGCTGGCTCCCATTCGCAGATGTATTTTATATATCAACTAAGTGGCAAGAAGCCCGAACGTATGTGAAGGAATTCCGGATTGTTGTTTCGTTCAGACCTAGAACGGACATGTATGGATTGTGCGCCTAACATTGTAATTGACTGCATAGCACTGATCTTTATTAATATATACCTGCTTGGTGGCGGAGAATTTATTCTCTTTCTTGACACCCTTCTCTAAGACGTATGAGCTTAGAGGTTATATATTGATAGAAATCAGTGATAATGGACAATGTGGCATACTTAAGTTATGTGATGAGCTATGGATGATCAAAGCATGGCTTATTTAACCGTAGCTTTGTGTATATTGTGACCTCGACAAACCTCACACACTGGATTGATGGTAAACTGGTGGAGAGATTTTTATGTTTGGTGCACCGGGATGTGATGATGAAAGGGTACTGCGAAGTCCCCAGTCTTGGATGCTATTTGTTGGGTACTATGATTCATGTATGGTGGGTTAGTATAATGGAGTCCGAGTCTGGACGTTATCCACAAGTACTAGGATGATGCGCGTAAGAAAGTTTGTGAGCCCACGAATTATCTTTCATACCAGAAACCGTCATGTTCGAAACCCAATCTCCACTACAAGCCCGTACGGTTTCGATTGCATAGCCTGCTTGTTACAGGCAAGATTGTCATTATATTGGGATTGGGAATTATGTTGGCTATGATTAATACATTTATTTGCGAAAATGTTTCTCACACTATATATAGTAGTAAAAGAGGATTTTCACGTATGAAGGCGTTTTTGGTTATCATAAGGCAAAACTCGCCCATTTGGTGTGTGCTTGCATTGTGTGATATGGGACGAGCTTATGATAGCTTCATTTTTTCAAAAAGTCATTGCGGATTTCTATGCACCGGTATTCATATGGAGTAAACTCGTTCGGCATTAGCGGCATGGTCCGGTGAATTACCTAACTTTAAAATAAACCCTAAAGACAACTGTTTTGAGTTCTCACGCCAGTCCCATGACTGACCTGGAGTTTATTGTTCCCACACCTAAACTTTGGTTGCCCATAATTTTTACACGGGAATCCTAGTAGTTTGGTTCGCAGATTTAGCCTTGGAGTTAGTTGGAGCAGGATTCTTGTTTAACTGGAGCTATTATGTTTGGAGCATTCGTATTCTTCCGTTGAGTTTATTATCTTTTCTGCTGTGTAACTAATGTACTCTGATGTACCTCTTGTAACTCTGATGTAATATTATTTTAATGATAATGGAAAAGTTGTTTTTATTTTGTGCAAATGTGTAAGTGCCCCTAACAATCCGTCTTTGTGAACGGTTTAAGTTGGTTTAATTACCGCCGAAAACCGAGCAAAAAGCCGGGTCGTTACAGAATTGGGTTGTATTAAGGCCGAAAAACCGACAACCATCAGGAACCGTATTAAGGCCGAGATGATCACCGCCTTTGTGAGAGTTATTTCCTTCAAAGACAAAAATAAACTGTTCTCGGCTTGGAGAAGGCTAATGGGTCGAGCATTTTATTCCACTTGGCTTTGAGGGATAGCGAGTATCAACCATACTCAGCTTAGTGGCGAGCATTAACCATACTCGGCTAAGAGAGGGCGAGTATTAACCATACTCGGCTTAGTGGCGAATATTAACCACACTCGGCTTAGAGAGGCCGAGTATTAACCACAGTCGGCTTAGTGGCGAATATTTACCATACTCGGCTTAGAAAGGGCGTGCATTATCCATACTCGGCTTAGGGCAAGTGTTTTTCATGCTCGACTCATGTTAGGTTAATGTGTCCAGCGAGCAGTAAACGCTCGTGGTGTAGAAAAAGAAGGGGCAAGTACCATCCATACTCGTCTTAAAGAAATATACCACACTCGGCTAGAGGAGTATGTATTTAGAAATGGTGGTAGGCTTTCGCGCTGACCACATTAAAAAGGGGGCGAGCATTATCCATGCTCGGCTTTAGAATTTCCCAAACATTATCCATATTCGCAAAAAAAACATAGCTGCTAAATAATTGTTACAGAGAAAAGAAATTCTAAGAGGACATCGGTTGATTCTAGAGCATGCCTAGGAGCTAAATCTTAACCCCGTACATGTGTACATCAAGGTGTCCTTTTTATTGAAAGAAATACATCAGAAAAAAACTAACTAATGATAATGCCATGAAACACCCCACCTCCGTTAAGGTCACTCACAAAGGGAATGCATTAACTTCGGTGAAGCATTGTAAGTAAATGATACAAATAATTTACAAGACAGACATACAAACAGGGGGGAAAACTGGAATTATTTCATTAGCAACGTGGTTTAGTCAAAACATTACAACCATTGTCTCAAAACCGAACTTCCAAGTCATTACAATAAAACCTCTGTCTTGATTAAAAACTTCAAATATATAAAGAAGCATAAAACAGTAGTAAGCGGCATAAATCCCCAATAAAAGTGTAACCACAGCCATAGCCCAAGAAAAGAGAATCCAAGCAATACATCTACTCTCTTCAAGCTGGAAAAGGTCTGAACTAAGATGAAGTATTCCCTTCCTGCGGACCTATGGGGGGAATGGAAGAAAAGAAGACGAAAGAAAACGGGTCAGACATAAGCCTGGTAAGCCCAGTGATTTTCAGCATGTAAACAAGAAAAAGGATCATGACATGAATAAACTGAATATAAGACAATACCATAGTAACAAGATAACATAAGACAAGGTAAGGCAAGATAAACTGAATATGTTATCGCGCTCATTTCTATTTCTCTACACCTACTAACAATTGTTTCAACTAGCCTCATGTGTTCATAATAAAATAATCCCATTATCGATCGGCTTCTGCTCGCATGTATTTATTACTTGTGTCTTTCGGTCCCGCTTGTTTGTAGATACCTGTGTTGGTCCCACCATGAAGTGTATCAATCCCTATGATGGCAACCCAACACAATTCGAGATGCACAGTGTATAACTACTGATGCCCATTGCCTGATTTTTCCACTCCGGAGTATGTGCATGCCCGTACTTCGTCGGAACCTACACTGATGCACCACCTGCCGCTATTTTGACCGCTTGTAATCAGCCAAGTAATCATGTCCCAGCATGCCTAGTTCAGGGTACCATGATACATCTATGTGGGTTACTACTGAAATGGGTCCCCGTTAATAGGGTTTCCTAATCGACGTGTTATAAGGGTTAAGTGCTCTCAATTTAACCTAACCCCACCCATTTGTTTAATTAACATGTTGTATTGGTTAAGTGTCGCCTATTCATATGTTACTTAACCTTACCATTCTTAGCATGTCTGTTCATTAGCATTAATTCATTCATTAATGCACCAACCTCTCACATTAGAACAGTTGTTTGCGGTTGCTGGACTTGCCAGGCTGTTCCGGGCAAACTTCTATCGTAAACTCATTCTAACCTAGGGTTTTTGGGCTTAATGCGCTAACCTCTCAAATTAAATCTGTTGTTGCGGTCGCTGGATGTGCCGGGCGGTTCTGGGCAGCCTTACACCGCAACTCAATCTAACCTCGGGTTAGGCATGTTCATCTTTTAGCCAATTTACACATTTACCATACATGTCCAAGTCTAGATTTTTGTATGCCAATTATCCACAATTGTAGTCAATTCAAGTTATGTCTCATTTACTTGTTATGTCCAAAATTACTCCAATAAGTTATACCCAATTCCCCACGTTACAATTGTACGTACAACAAGATTCAAACTAGGTTTCCAATTAAACCTGGTATTCATAAAATAAAACAAAAAGGGGAACAGAGAAGAAACGCAGGAATTGACAAAAGAGAATAACCATGTAAAGGTGTACCAAACA
Source organism: Allium sativum (assembly GCA_030737875.1). NCBI lineage: Eukaryota > Viridiplantae > Streptophyta > Magnoliopsida > Asparagales > Amaryllidaceae > Allium > Allium sativum. The sequence goes on from CM060926.1 coordinate 617,876,086, forward strand.
CAAGAATCATGGTTCCAATAGATTTGTTGTACATTAATAATAAACATGAGCAAACTGTGCAAGTTACATCATAGGCACAAAGATTCGATAGAACTGAACATAAAAGAATCACCAATTTGATGTACAAGAAGATAGATTCAATTATATCACTAGTAACAGTCTCACAGACATAAGTTATCTCAGATTTGACAAAAAAATAAGAATGAATTATAATTGGTTATCATTACAGTTAGGCATAGTGTAACACCCCACGTCCGTTAATGTCACTCACCAAGGGAATGCGTTAAGTTTCGTGGAGTATTATAAGTAAACAAAATGAAATATTACAAGACGGAGAAAGTAGTACTTGAAAATTTTTATAACTTTATTGCAGCGGAAACAGAAATAAGTTTGATTACATTTCCAAATACCAAAACCAAGTACATAATATCAGTCTTGTACAAAACCTTCAGAGTACTTAACATTAAAACTGTAATCCCCAACAGAAAATGCCATAGATAAGCTGAATCAAAGCCAAGCAATTCATCTTTCAACTTCAAGCTGGAAGAAGGGATATCTGAACTAAGCTTGAGTATTTCCTCCCTAAAAACCTAGAGGGAAACCGAAGAAAAGAGGCGAAAACAAACTAGGTCAGACATAAGTCTGGTGAGTCCAGTGACTTTAACAATATAATCATTAAAGTAACAGGATAAGAACATAAACTGGAAAGTAAGAAATGACTATACATAAATATGCATGACAAGGTAAGCAGGATGAATAAGATAAATGTTGATCGCGCTTCTAATCACTAAAGGATAATTACTACACTGCACCAATGCTAATTTCATCGCACCGTTACTAGTTCCATACTGAAATTTGATCCCCATCTTGTAATTGGTAGTCCTCAAGCGTAACATCTAGTAAGTGGTATTCACCCCATACAATCCTTACTTTCCCATACAAAATACTAGTTGTCCCCACACTACCCCCTTATCACTTAATCTATCGGCTCCCTAACTCGCATGTATTTATTACTTGTGTCATTCGGCCCCGCTTGTTTGTAGATACCTGTGCTGGTCCCACCATAGGGTGTATCAATCTGTAACACCCCTAAGTCCTACATCGTGGAAGCCTATGTGAAGTGGGTACTTATATAGTAGAGCCCATCTCTTACTAATGTCGAGGTCTTTTGAGGAACAAAACCCCACACCTGTACGGTGGCTAAGTTGGGGACAATATCTTCCATGAACGGAGGTGTGGGCTGTTATAGTGGTATCAGAGGCAATACCCAGCCAGAATTGTGGCTCCTGTGTGGACTACAGCGCCTGAGTCAGGTGTTTGTGAGCCAACGGGGACGTTGGGCTCTGTAGGAGGGGAGAATGTAACACCCCTAAGTCCCACATCGTGGAAGCCTGTGTGAAGTGGGTACTTATATATTAGAGCCCATCTCTTACTAATGCCGAGACCTTTTGAGGAACAAAACCCAACACCTATACGGTGGCTAAGTTGGGGACAAAGTCTTGCATGAACGGAGGTGTGGGCCGTTACACAATCCCTATGATGGCAACCCGACACAATTCAAGATGCACATTGTATATTACTGATGCCAAGTACCTTCTTTTTCTACTCCGGAGCACGTGCACGCCCATACTCCGTCGGAACCTACACTACCGCACCACCCGCCGCTATTTTGACCGCTTATAATCAGCCCAGTAATCGTGCCCCGCCCTGCCTAGTTCAGGGAACCATGATACATCTATGTGGGTTACTGCTGAAATGGGTCCCCATTACTAGGGTTTCCTACTGGTTAAGTTTGTGGGCCTATATATGCAAATATTACTCACCTACACGAGATGTACTTAAACCTCCCACTGATCCAAACATGTTTATTTAACGGTTAAGTTTGTGGGCCTATATACACTAATATTACCCACCTACCCAAGGTTTACTTAACACTCCTACTTATCAAGTCAATATGTATTATTGGTTAAGCTTGCCTTAACCCTATCCCCTTTGTTCATGTAATATTGGTTAAGTGTTGTCCATTCATGTTAACTTAACCCACCCACACATCATGTTGTATTGGTTAAGCGTTTCTTATTAACTTAACCATGTTCATTCATCATGCTATATTGGTTAAGTGTTTTAAACTTACTTAACCCCACCCACTTGTCTAATTAACATGTTGTATTGGTTAAGTGTTCTCAATTTACTTAACCCCACCCACTTATCTAATTAACATGTTGTATTGGTTAAGTGTTCTCAATTTACTAAACCCCACCCACTTGTCTAATTAACATGTTGTATTGGTTAAGTGTTCTCAATTTACTTAACCCCACCCACTTGTCTAATTAACATGTTGTATTGGTTAAGTGTCGCCTATTCATATGTTACTTAACCCTTCCGTTCTAAGCATGTCGGTACATTGGCATTAAATAATTTATTAATGCACCAACCTCTCACATTAGAACTGTTGTTTGCGGTTGCTGGATGTGTCGGGCGATTCCGGGCAGACTTCTACCGCAAACTCATTCTAATCTCGGGTTTTGGGCTTAATGCGCTAGCCTATCACATTACACTATGTTGTTGCGGTCGCTGGATGTGCCGGGCGGTTCCGGGCAGTCTTACACCGCAACTCAATCTAACATTGGTTTAGGCATGTTCATCTTTTAACCAATTTACATATTTACCATTTATGTCCAAGTCTGGATTTATATGTAAATTATCCATAAATGTGGTCAACTCAAGTTATGCCACAATTACTAGATATGCCAAAAATTAATTATATGATTACAACCCATTTTATGCCAATTACATAATGTCCAATATTTAATGTTTCCCAACTGTTTCCCAACATCAATCGTTCATATGATTCATATAATATGTTAGGCTCGCAATTAGCCTAACTCATAAGAAAAAGGGAAAGAAAGAGACGTTTAACATCTAAACTGGCATAAAACATTATAGATCTAATTATGAACATAACTAGCATATAACAAAGATCCCATTTATGAACTTGCATAACAAAATAGATCAAAATTAACATATGAACTTGCATAACAAGTTAGATCTAAATTAACATATGAACTTGCATAACAAATTAGATCTAAATTAACATATGAACTTCCATAACAAATTAGATCTAAATTAACATATGGACTTCCATAACAAATTAGATCTAAATTAACATATGGACTTGCATAACAAATTAGATCTAAATTAACATATGGACTTGCATAACAAATTAGATCTAAATTGACATATGGACTTACATAACAAATTAGATCTAAATTAACATATGAACTTGCACAACAAATTAGATCTAACTTAACATATGGACTTGCATAACAAATTAAATCTAAGTTAACATATGGACTTGCGTATAATGAATCAAATTAAGCATAAATCAAAACATAGTTTGCAAAGACATAAACTTTATATGATTTACAAACATTTTCATACAGCCCAATTCATAACTCATCACAATTACGCTTAAACAATTATCTTTCGAAAGTAACTGCACTCACAGAAAATGGGTCTTGAATTCTAGGATCTGATTTTTGAAGTTGCTAAGGTAATCCGTTGATGTAGGCGTTGATTCGTTCGTTTTTGTTCTAAAATTCCTTTTTGTAATTCCTAGGCTTTGAATCTGTATCTCTAATCTTTTTTTTTGTTTAATCTAGAATTTGATTTATTATGGTGACGGCTAGGTTAGTTTGTAGATGAACAACATGATGACATCATAGTTTAGGGTTGTGAGGTCTAGGGTTGAGGTTTGGGGTGATTATATAGAAGTTTAGGATTAATATGGGCCTTTAGATCAACTTATGATTCATCTAAGCCATCCAAATCATCATGACACAAAGACACCTTACCAGACCAATCAAATAAAGCCACATCAGCCCTAATACAAGAAAAATCGTTACTCAACCAACCGGAAAAAGCCACGTTCAAAAAAACAATCCTTGACCAACAAAAATGCGCCATATGTGCCACATGATGCGCAACAGCAGGGTGTTGACACCTACACGTCATATATATATATGTATATGTATATATATATATATATATATATATTTCTTTTTAGCTATCTTCCCAATTAACCATTTTCACACAAAACCACTTTTTGAACTGCGTTCACACTCAGCCATTTTTTAGATATTCCCGTAAAAAGAAATATGGCGCCGGTGGGGATCGAACTCTGTACCTCTTATATGCAAGTCACATGTTCTAACCAAATGAGCTACTAAGTCTTTTTCTTACAAACCTTAGAACAATGCAAAACATTATTCTTTTCTCATTCCTCTTTTTCATGTTTTGCTGCAGTATTTAATTTAAAGATATCTTTTTCATCCTAAATCGGTTTTGTGCAAACCGTAGGTCTAAATTGACTAGAAAATCGCCACGAACACAATGACGCTAATTTCGTGACCAAATTCCTGAAGCTCTTCAAAATTTTCTTCTTATTTCTTTTTTCCTAGTTATTGTTCGCATGCGTTTCTTCACATTTCATGTATTGCACTTAATTTTTTTCCTTCATTTCACCACATGAACTTATTACATGAAATATTTATTGTCATTATTTAATTTTTCTCTTAAATATATCTATGTGTATAATATATATACATATTTCCATATTTTTAATTTCATTAAAAATGCGGGGTGTTACATTCTCCCCTACTTTAAGGATTTCGTCCCTGAAATCTCTAAGTTAAGAAGAATGTCTCCTACCATCCAATCATCAATCTACTCATCCATCATCCACAAGCATCCATTGTCCTTAAAAGATTTCTAATGCTTTTCATGAACATATGCATAGTGTGTGTATATGTTCTTACTCTAATGCAAAATCAGGTGGTCTACTGACTCAGTCGACCCTCCTTAATGCAATTCATGATAGTGCCATGTGTCCATTATGTATGGAAAAGAATCCTAATGATACATATCATTTTTACATGCGTGCAAAATCATTCATTCAAATGCAACATCCATATGATAACACATTCAATATACATCCATCAAATTAATTATGCACACTTATTCATATGCGGTATGAAAGTGATTGAGCCGATCTAGTGCCTAATGTGTGTGCAAATGCATCCACGATCAACCACTAGCAAACACTTGCAACCACTTGCATCCACCAAACATAACATGTCTCAAACACATGTTTACAAGCATAGGATTTTCCTACCTAAAGATCGAATATGTGATCGGGAGGACATACTTAACGATAGAACAAGCATAAACAAAGCGGTAGAAAACGGGGAAGTTAAGAACATACCCTCAAAAAGGAAAGGGTACGCCGCATGCATCTTGTCTTCCATCTCCCAAGTCGTGTCTCCTTGATCATCTCCCCATTAGACTTTAACCAACTTGACCTCTCGGTTGCGTAACTTCTTGGCCTCCGATCCAAGGATGCATGTAGGAGCTCGTCTAATCGTGGCATCCCGCTCCACTTCTACTTCTCTAAGCATGCTCGGCTCCACCACCTCCGCGGTATCATGTAAACGCTTCTTCAAGGATTGTCTTGCTCAAGTTCTCTTCTTATGAACCTTCCTCAAGTAGCTCTTGCTTACTGAGTTCCCTCCTCTCTCTCGGAGCCATGTGGCGCACTGGTTATGCAACTGGCTTTGCATTATCTACTAAGTATATATGGAGGTCTATCTTACGCCTCGGGGGTTAACCCTGAACCTCATCAAAGACGTCACCATAATCACGGACTACACGAACAATTTCCAAATCATCGATGGATGCGTCAAGAGATTCTAGGCATCTAAGCATCCCTGGACCTCTAGGGCCACAAGAAATATCAAGGGCCTAGGGTCACAAGAAATATCAAGGGTTCTTCCACAATGAGTCAACAATCTAACTACCCTCCTTTCATAGTCTAGGATGGCACCATACCTGGATAGCCAATCCATCCCTAGAATCAAGCCAAAACACATGAAACCAAGAACGTAGGCATTGCATTCAAACCCAATGCCCGAGATAGACACTCTCAAATCCCAACAAACCATAGATAAATGATCCGAACCACCCATAGGATTTGAGACTACAATGGGATCCATAATTAAACTAGTATTTAGGTGCAGTGTTTCAACTAACGAAGCAGATATAAACGAATGCGAAGCGCAAGAGTCGAAAAGATTCCTAGGAAAAAGAAATCAAATCTTCAACCGAAACTTCCTATCTCTTTCCGATATACTGACCACGAGAACACAACCTGCCCTCCAGAAGATCATGCCCTCTGTCCTTGCCCTTGCCTCCTCGGGTAATCCTAAATCATATGTCGTGCCTTACCGCAATGGTAACAGCCAGTCTTCTTCTTCTTTCTAACGTCTTTCTTTAAGTGGCCAGGTATTCCACAATTGTGGTACTTCCCTTTTCTCTTGGCCATTGTTATCCTTACCGCCTTTCTTTTGTTGTTGTTGTTGTGCCTTATTTGGATCCACTTTCGTATCATGTGTCCTGTCTATGTCTCCCCTGCACGTTCTCCATTCGTGACCTCCCACCAAAATGAAGTTTCATCCTTAATTAACCAAGTAGCTAGTTGAACCTTCCTCCCATCGTCTATCTCAAAGATACCAACAAGTCCTCCACTTCCTTGAGCCAATTCTAGCTTCGACAAACGTCTCAGTCCTATGAAACGGTTTTTTGCCCATCACACGAAAGTCCTTACATATCTTAGAAAAATATCTATACGCGGAGGAAGGGATTAAAAAGGGAAAGAGGAAGCGATTCGAAACAAAGAATCGAAAGAAAGATATATGGCTTTTGGGGAATATGTTTTTCCATAATAAACATTTCTCTTAAAAAAATACTATCTTTAAAACATGTTTTTGAAAATACTTCTTTATATAAATGCTTTTGAAAACGGTTTTCAATATTTTTTATCTGTTCTGGTCAACTTGGCTCTGATACCAAGTGTAACACCCCACGTTCGCTAATGTCACTCACAAAGGTAATGCATTAAGTTTCATGGAGTATTATAAGTAAACAGAACGGAATATTACAAGACAGAGAAAGTAGTACTTGAAAATTTTTATAACTTTATTGCAGCGGAAACCGAAATAAGTTTGATTACATTTCCAAATACCAAACCCAAGTACATAATATCAGTCTTGTACAAAACCTTCAGAGTACTTAATATTAAAACTGTAATCCCCAATAGAAAATGCCATAGATAAGCTGAATCAAAGCCAAGCAATTCATCTTTCAACTTCAAGCTGGAAGAAGGGATATCTGAACTAAGCTTGAGTATTTCCTCCCTAAAAACCTAGGGGGGGGAACGGAAGAAAAGAGGTGAAAACAAACTAGGTCGGACATAAGTCTGGTGAGTCCAGTGACTTTAACAATATAATCATTAAAGTAACAGGATAAGAACATAAATTGGAAAGTAAGAAATGACTATACATAAATATGCATGACAAGGTAAGAAGGATGAATAAGATAATGTTGATCGCGCTTCTAATCACTAAAGGATAATTACTATACTGCACCAATGCTAATTTTACCGCACTATTACTAGTTCCATACTGAAGGTTGATCCCCATCTTGTAATTGGTAGTCCTCAGTCGTAACATCTAGTAAGAGGTGTTCACCCCATACCATCCTTACTTGCCCATACTAAATACTAGATGTCCCCACACTACACCCTTATCGCTTAATCGATCGGCTTCCTAACTTGCATGTATTTAATACTTGTGTCATTCGACCCCACTTGTTTACTTGTGTCATTCGGCCCCGCTTGTTTGTAGATACTTGTTCTGGTCCCACCATAGGGTGTATCAATCCCTATGATGGCAACCCGACACAATTCAAGAAGCACAGTGTATACTACTGATGCCCAGTGCCTGCTTTTTCCACTCCGGAGCACGTGCACGTCCATACTCCGCCGGAACATGCACTGCCGCACCACCCGCCGCTATTTCGACCGCTTATAATCATCCCAGTAATCGTTCCCTACCCTGCCTACTTCAAGCTACCATGATACATCTGATAGTGAAAACTTGGTTCGATTTCAAACTTATAGTTAAATTGCAACCAAATTAAACATTAATTCATGTATTAATTTATAAATTGAGATTTATACCTCAATAAAACTTCCATCATTCTTCAGCCGGTCGAATTTTAGAATTTGTTGTTTGAATCTTAGCCCTTCAAATGTCGAGCCTCAATGGATATCCACAAGAACGCCTCCTCCTAGATCGAATCAAGGAAGACAAAAGAATCGGTGCTAGCCGCTATTATCGAGGAATATTGAGATGAGGGTTTCAGCGGTTTTTACTAGATATAATCTCACTCAATTTAGAGTTAGCCGCACCTTTATAAATGGAAGTGTGTGTTCCTTTATAATGTATTAATTAACCATAAAATTAGAATCCAAACTGAAAGCCCATTCCAACTTCAAATAAAATATCAACGTATTGATATTTTGTTTGTCCAAAATAATTTCTCTTTATAACGCTCTGTTGTGTGACCCCATAGGTTATTACAATGTTGGCAATGATTTTAAATCATATTTAAAATCATAAATAGTGATTGGCATCTAGTAATACGTCGCTGCTACCCAAGTTATAATAAGATCATCGATTCGATACAACCTTTCAGTGACCAGTGTATCAACGTAATATAATCCTTTTAACTAATATATCCAGGATTAAACTAGAGGCATGGATCGTATCATCCTCTATATTATTTAATCCGTTTATCTTGATCGATGAGTAAACTTTTTAAAACAAATCAATATTTGAGCACGGCCATGCATTTCACAGTCTTAATCAAGAGGCCCATGGATATCACTACAAATATATCATAGGGTTAAATTCCATCTAGATCATTTATAACTTTCATTCGATTCGAGACGTATCCAATGATCACCGTTATCATTACTCTGTTAAGAATAACTTTAGATGATATCAAAACACAAATATCCTCGAATAAAATTATAATGATTTCAGGTCTGAGGACCATTACATCACTGTCACTGTGAAAATAACTTATGATACTATTAATTATATTCCATGTAGTTATTTCAGGGTGGGTCAGCCCAATACACTATTCTCCAATACGTATTTATGTCTTGACTTTAATATCACGTATATTAATGATCAATGAGATGTGATCATCAGTCGATCAACATACTAGTCTCAATGCTTTATTGTTGTCCTATATAAACAATAAAACTCGACTAGGGACATTTAAGAATTATAATACTTATCATGTTATATAATGTCAAATTCAAGTCTTACTCGAATTATATAATTTCATATTATAATTCTAGCGACTTCTATTATATTAATTATATATTACGCAGTAAATATAATATAATAGAATATTATTTTATTCCAAATAAAACAATAACATCAACAAAGTTATCAATCTCATCAAATGAATTGCCTCTAGGGCATAAACTCTAACAATCTCCCACTTACACTAGAGTCAATTATTCATGTATCATATACTCATGAAACTAGTGTGACTATTAAACTTCCGCTGCGACAGAGTCTAATTCAGTAGGTCTGCAACATTATAACTTTTGCGACTTTGCAGATATGTTCATTTCTTTTGTGAACAATTTAACATAAGAATTATATTTCTTAAATGTATGTTTGGATCGATAATGAGTTTAATGTTTTAGGCCTGAGCATTAGCCATATTGTTATCCCAATGTAAATCATTGGATCAACAATTAATTAAGTTCAATTATGAACTTCTTAATCCAAACATTTTCTTTCTTAGAATCAGTATTTATTTCTTGTTTTAAAACTAACATTATTTACAATAATTAATGTGTTATCAAATAAAATTAGAATTATAGTGTCGATCCCACTCAATTTCTTGTCTATACAAGATTTAATGTCATTTTGTGGTTTCCAAAACATTTCGAATCCTATTTTATTCCTATCGGTATCTTAGAGACTGGTTATCCTTTAAAAGGATACCAATTCGAGCAATAAACATTTTATTCTCAGAGGACTTATAGAAATAATATCCATTTGTTTCTTGTGGATATTACACAAAATAGTTATTTGATTTGGATCCGATCTTATCAGAGGAAGGACGTTTAACAAAACGTCTTACATCCCAAATCTTCATATTAGACACACTAGGATATTTCCTAGTCCATATCTTATATGGCGTCTTTAAAATCGTTTTAGTGGGATTTAATACAATTGTTCTAAATTTAATTTATTGGAAGATCTATATGACTTATCATTAATCGTACTATATCTCATAAGGTGCGATGTCTCCTTTCAGGCACACCATTCCAATATGGTGTTTTAGATGGAGTGAGTTGTGAAACAATTTCAAACTCATCTAGATAGTCATTAAATAGTTGTTTTAAATATTATCTTTCGATCTGTTCGAAAAGTATTTATTTTCTATTAAAATTGGTTTCTAACTTCATTTTGAACTCTTTGAACTTTTCGAAGGATTTTGATGTGTTTCATAAGATACACATATCTGTATCTACTGATATCATCAGTAAATATAATGAAGTATTAAAACTTGCCTCTAGTTTATGTATTCATTTCTCCATATACATCATTATGTACGAGACCCAATGCTTGTCACTCATTCACTATGTCAAGCGAAAAAGTGATCCTGTTATTTTACCTAATAAACAAGATCTGTATTCTTCATATAATTCAAAATCAAATGATCTCAAAATTTCATCAATACGGAGTTTCATATACACTTGTTTATTGGTCTAACTAGTAATACTAAAGGTATGTTGGATTTAAATCACTAAATTTAACCCACTCATTATTAATGTCAAGTACATTATAATAAAGGATTTACAAAGATCATTAACTATTTGTGAAATTCCATATGATATTTCACTTAAATAAAATGAATAACAATTATTCTTTTATTACAAATGAAATTCAAACTTGTCTAAACACGATCTATTATAACATTTATTTTAAGTGCAATTTCATAATAATAATTATTTTATTTATTTAATTAAGCCAACATATACAACAAGAATCAACTTCATATGGACAATTCAGCAACATTTGCTTCATATCCAATCGTAAGTCCACTTGTCATTTTATCAGTTTTGTAATAATCCGAAAATTTTGAGCCAATTTATAATTTTTAATTTGGCAATTTCGCTGAATTTTGAATATTTAAAATGAATTATTTTAAATAATAACGATGAGAAATTTATTTTGAATAGAATTAGAATGAATATATTCATTTGAATCGACAATAGAAAATAAATAATTATATATAATTATAAAAGGAATTGAAAATGGCGCGGTAGTTCGAAAATTCGATTTCAAAGTTCAAATGAATGTACAGGATTCAAAATAAACCGGATTTTAGCGAAACCAAAAATATTAGAATTTAATTGAGAATATCTTTCCAACGAATCCAAAAAATCAAAATTTCATAGCGGGAATAAAAAGATATGCCCAGTTGAAAATTCAGAATAGTCGCTATGGAATTTTGGCCCTTAAAAATGGAAATTTTGCAAACGACCTCGGTTTTCGATGAAACCACTTTTGTTGGATCCGGGATGTCAAATTATTGCTAGGTTTCAAAATTCGTAATTTTTCGAATCAATATGTGAGCGTGGCGAAGTAAAACGTGTGTTGGCAGTTTTAGTTGATTTTAATCGACTGGAAAATGACCATTTTACAAACAGTCTCAGAATTCGATGAAATTAGTTTTATTAGGACCATATCGTCAATACGAAGCTAGAAATAATTTTTCGGGAATTTTTAGAGTCCGTATGTGGCCCCGGTAAATTGAAATGAACGTTCAAATTCAATATATAGATTTATATTTTGATTTTGACGAAAATTGGTCGAAACAATCGAATCAACTTACCATACATATCCCATTGCGTTCGGAATTGGGGTAGTTAGCTAGGGGCAACAGTCGGTGGGTCTCGTTTGGAGGTCAAAATAAAAATTTACCTTTTGAAAGTTTAAATAATAAAATATATTAATTTTTATATACATCCCCCTATTCTCTCTTACCAGAAGTCAACCCCCCCCCTTTTCGTTATTTTCCAAATTGATTAAAAAAAACTCCTATCGATCGGTCCCCCACCCCCCGTTCCCCTCCGATCTGCGCCCCGCCCATGACAGCGCCGCCTCAGTTCCCCGCCGCGCCACCTTCCCCGACGCTCCCTCCTCCCTTCGGTTTAACCGTATCCCCTAAACCCCCCAAGACCCGCTCGAACCCGTCGTCGTGGACCCATCTCTGAACCGCGCCGGCCACCAGCGGCCTCCACCTCGCCTGCGCCACCCTGCCTGACCCCAACGGACCCCATCCCCTCCACCAAACGAATACTGCGAGTTTTATTTTGTTGACCTTCATTGATTTTATAATTTTCAGATTTTTATAATAGGATTGAAGTTTAGATCTTTAGTATGAGTAAAGTTAGGATTTTTAATAGGATGAAAATTATGATTTTGAATATAAAAACGAGATTTTATTTATGGAAAGGTTTAGTTTTTATTCATGAAAAGCTATTAAAATATTTTCAACAAAACAAAAATGGGATTTTCATTCATATAGAAGAGATATAAAAAATATGATTTTTATATTATAGAAAGAATAAAAATATGATTTTTATATAGTATAGATAATAAAAATATGATTTTTATATAGCATAGATAATAAAAATATGATTTTTATATAGTATAGATAATTAAAATATGATTTTATATAGTATAGAGAATAAAAAATATGATTTTTATATTATAGAAAGAATAAAAATATAACTTTTATATTATAGAGACAATAAAAATACGATTTTTATGCTAGTATAAAGTTATGATTTATATATATATATATATATATATATATATTAGCAAAGTAAAAAATATAATCTTTACAATGTATAGAGCGATATAAAAATATAATTTTTATCCATGGAGGGATAATATAAAAATGTGATTTTTATATATGTAGCATAATAAAATATAATTTTTATTATATGAGAAGTGAAGATAAAAATTCGATTTTTATATATATGAAGTAGCGGTAAAAATTCGATTTTTATATATAGAAAGTAGCATTAAAAATATAATTTTTAACACAAACGGTGTTGAACAGATCTCGTTAGAAGTGAAGTGAAGAATTCCTACATATGAAGAGTCGTGGTGAATTGGTTTAGCTAGTTGGTGAGAACTCCTCACTTTTAATTTATTTTCTAGTTGAAATATATATATATTCATGTGTTGAAATCAAATATATATTCATGTATTGAAATCAAATATATATTCATGTGTTGAAATAAAATAAATATTCATTTACAAATCGAACGATTTGTTTATGTACACTGATTTGACTGATATTGATTGGGACGATAAATTTTACACATCACCCAACTGCACAAATAAAATCTTTGTTTAATTGTTTGAAACCCCACACGGGTGTTGGGACGAAATTTGACATGCACTAATCCCAATAATTAGCTATATGTCGATCGATGGATTGACAGGCTGTTATAAGCGTTGAATATTTATATTTGATCCTTATACAGTGTAGAATGCACTCTGGATGATAGTTGATTATTTATCGCTGTTATTATATACATGTGTTGTATGGAATCCATATAATAAACGTTATATGGTAATTGATTGGGCCTCATTCAAATTTGGAGAATAGAAATATAAATTCATTTGTTGAATAAGAAAAATAAATTCATGTGTTGAATAGAATAAAAATTCATGTGTTGAATAGAATAAAAATTCATGTGTTGAATAGAAATATATATTCATGTGTCGAATAGAAAAATAAATATTCATGTGTTGAATAGAATATAAATTTATGTGTTGAATAGAATAAAATTCATGTGTTGAATAGAATAACAAAGTTATTGAAATATATAAAGCCGTGTTGGTTAGATATGCACCATTTTGACGTGAACGATATTTATATCGATTTTATTCAATTCTAAACTGAATTAAATATCACAGATGATCCAGTTCACACCATATCACCATTTCAGCCAATTCTGATATTTCAGAATTAAATATATTATTTAATTTATTATTTTAAATTAAATATTCACCATTATTTAATTCTATGACCATTTAATTCACTATATCACTATTTATATAATTAAATAAATTAATTATAATACCTCTGCCAATGCGGGTCATTACAGATTGATATCGGTTGCATAACGTGAATTGCCTGTGTGGCATGCTGAGATGCAAATGATCAAGGCTTTTGTTGAAAAGCAAAGTCTTGTGGTTGATGATCAAAGCACCGCCTGTATGGCATAGCTTTGTGCAACGTGAATTCGCGAGCCTCACACCCCGGTTGTGAACCAAAAACGGGAGAGGACCTCAGGGAGGACATGCGTTTCTTTCTAGCTAGGGTGGTGTCAATGACATACCAGCCCTGACATTTATATTATTTTCACCTGTGTGGTTATTGCCGTTGCGAGGCGCCTCGGATATCGGTGACTGTGTGGAGCCAATGGAGTCATTTGGCTCATTTACACCCCAAAGGGCGGGGAAACGCAGTGTTCAGGATTTAAGTTTAATCCACATCGGTGGATCGGCCCTGACGATCCAAGGGCCCACCTGAGTCTGGGTCCTGAGACATGGTAGGCTAGATTGTCTCGAATCGGTGAGGACTATCTTTTGCCTCGGTTCACAGATGGAAATCCAATTTCCAAATACGTGATTTTGCGGTTTTAATTGTAGAACTAGTATGGTGACATGATATATGGTACCCATGTCGCCTATGATTGATACATTTATATTTGAAGTTGTTTTCTTCACTTATAGTAATATTAAAAGATGAAATTTAGCGTATCAAGCATTCTTTGGCTATTATAAGGTAAAACCCTATCCTCCGGCTTGTGTTCCATTGTGTGATGGGAACTGGGTCTTATAATAGCTTCATTGTTCTTTATTTAGCATTGCGCTGTTGTTTTATGCACTGGTATTCTTGGGAGGAAATCCGTTCCGTGATATACGGCGTGGTCCTTTGATTTACCGAACTTTAAAATAAAAGATTAATAACTTTTTTAGTTCTCACACCAGTCACATGACTGACCTTGAATTTATTGTTTTAACCTAAACTCTGGGTGCCCTTATTTTGACACGGGCAGCTAGTAGTTTCGGTTT
The DNA here is from genome assembly GCA_030737875.1 of Allium sativum. Lineage (NCBI taxonomy): Eukaryota > Viridiplantae > Streptophyta > Magnoliopsida > Asparagales > Amaryllidaceae > Allium > Allium sativum. Next base: position 617,891,178 of record CM060926.1, read on the forward strand.
TGCAGACTTATATTTACAGGAACCTGGTTTACAGCTGGAATGATATCCGGAAAGCTCTGTATCCGTTTATCTCTTTCGGTTGTGTATTGTATTATTTTTCCGCTGTAGTAATGTATTGTAATCTCTGATATTTAGTGAATGTGTAATATTGATTTATACTCTGTATATTCTTGTATTCTGATAGAATTGTTGTAATAAACAATGAAATGTTCTTCTGTTTGTGTTCTGATTCGTCTTGTCCTCTATTCAATCCGTGTTTTCCTTACCGGGGAAGTTCGGGTCGTTTCAGTTTGGTATCAGAGCTTTGGTTTACAGAGCTCGGAGAATAAGACACATTAGAAACGAACGAAAGAATTCATCAGAGATTGGATTAGTAATATCCAATGAGAATGACTCATTAGAGATAGGATCATTAGTATCCTAGAACGAGTGTGAAGAGTATATTTTTAAAATGAAAACGAACTTTGTTTTGAAAATATAAACCATATACGTATTTGAATACTTTATTTGTATTGAATTTGGACAATCCAATATATAAAGATTTTGCGTATACGTCTGACCCACGTGTATTCGAAGTTTTAATATACTGGATAGATATAGAATCACACTTTAGTCGCTCGGAGATGGTTCTGATGATCGCTATAGTACGTACGTCATCAGAATTTATATTCGAGTTTCGAAAGTGGGATTTCTATATATTTCCAATTGACTGGTGTGAGAACCAAAATTGGATAGGGCCTATTGTTGTGATTTGGCACAAAAAATGTGATTTTTGTATATATATCAAAATTATGAATTTGAAATGATAATTCACTAATTGATTGATGGTTGTGTTGTTTGATTATCGTCCGATGAATTAAATGTTGAACCATTTAGGCCAAATTGAACCAAATAGTGAATTGTATTGAAAATTTGTCATGTTTGCATGCATGTACATGTACTTACATTGAACAAGTCATATCAAGGAGGCTAGAGCCGATGAATAAAATTGTTTGCCCGACGAATAGGTACATGTTTATTGTATTTCTTGGGTTGTTGGATGATTTTATGAGTCGATTGGCTAGCCGCTTGGCTTTTTCTTTTTCTTTTGGATTGAAGAAGGCCATGGGAGGCTATATGAAATATCCCGAAGCTCCCAGTGCAGGGGAGGTTATGGCGAAATTTTTCGAAAATTTAGGGAGTTAGCCAAATTTTTGGAAAATTTGAAAAGTTGTTAGAAACTGGAAAGTTGAAGAACTTAAGCCGTAATGAAAATAATGAAAGTTGAGTTGATTAGTTAAGCAACTTTCGGCTTCGTTCCTTTTCGGGGACAAAAAGTTTTAAGTGGGGGAGATTGTAATAACCCCGAAATTCTGAGCCAATTTAAAATTTTTATTTTGGCAATTTCGCTGAATTGTGAATATTTAAAATGAATTATTTTAAATAATAACGACGAGAAATTTATTTTGAATAGAATTAGAATGAATATATTCATTTGAATCGACGATAGAAAATAAATAATTATATATAATTATAAAAGGAATTGAAAATGGCGCGGTAGTTCGAAAATTCAATTTCAAAGTTCAAATGAATGTACAGGATCCAAAATAAACCGGATTTTAGCGAAACCAAAAATATTAGAATCTAATTGAGAATATCTTTCCAACGAATCCAAAAAATCAAAATTTCATAGAGGAAATAAAAGGATATGCCCAGTTGAAAATTCAGAATAGTCGCTATGGAATTCTGGCCCTTTGAAATGGAAATTTTGCAAACGATCTCGGTTTTCAACGAAAACACTTTTGTTGGATCCGGGATGTCAAATTATTGCTAGGTTTCAAAATTCGTTATTTTTCGAATCAATATGTGAGCGTGGCGAAGTAAAACGTGTGTTGGCAATTTTTGTTGATTTTAATCGACTGGAAAATGACTATTTTACAAATAGTCTCATAATTTGACAAAATTAGTTTTGTTAGGACCATATCGTCAATACGAAGCTAGAAATAATTTTTCGGGAATTTTTAGAGTCCGTATGTGGCCCCGGTAAATTGAAATGCACGTTCAAATTCAATATATAGATTTATATTTTGATTTTGATGAAAACTGATCGAAACGATCGAATCAGCTTAGGATACATATCCCATTGCGTTCAGAATAGGGGTAGTTAGCTAGGGGCGACAGTCGGTGGGTCTCGTTTGGAGGTCAAAATAAAAAGTTACCTTTGAAAGTTTAAATAATAAAATATATAAATTTTTATATACATCCCCCTATTCTCTCTTACCAGAAGTCAACCCCCCCTTTCGTTATTTTCCAAATTGATCAAAAAAAAACTCCTATCGATCGATCCCCCTCCCCCCGTTCCCCTCCGATCTGTGCCCCGCCCATGTCAGCGCCGCCTCAGTTCCCCGCCGCGCCACCTTCCCCGACGCCTCTAGGCCTCCATCCTCCCTTCGGTTTAACCGTATACCCTAAACCCCCAAGACCCGCTCGAACCCGCCGCCGTGGACCCATCTCTGAATCGCACCGGCCAAAAGCGGCCTCCACCTCGCCTGCGCCACCCTGCCTGACCCCAGCGGACCCCAGCGGACCCCAGCGGACCCCATCCCCTTCACCAAACGAATACTGTGAGTTTTATTTTGTTGACTTTCATTGATTTTATAATTTTTAGATTTTTATATTAGGATTGAATTTTAGATCTTTAGTATGAGTAAAGTTAGGATTTTTAATAGGATGAAAATTATGATTTTGAATATAAAAACGAGATTTTTATTTATGGAAAGGTTTAGTTTTTATTCATGAAAAGCTATTTAAATATTTTCAACAAAACAAAATGGGATTTTCATTCATATAGAAGAGATATAAAAAATATGATTTTTATATTATAGTAAGAATAAAAATATGATTTTTATATAGTATAGATAATAAAAATATGATTTTTATATAGTATAGAGAATAAAAATATGATTTTTATATTATAGAAAGAATAAAAATATGATTTTTATAATATAGAGATAATAAAAATACAATTTTTCTGCTAGTATAAAGTTATGATTTATATATATACACACATTTTAGCAAAGTAAAAATATAATCTTTACAATGTATAGAGCGATATAAAAATATAATTTTTATCCATGGAGGGATAATATAAAAATGTGATTTTTATATATGTAGCATAATAAAAATATAATTTTTATTATATGAGAAGTGAAGATAAAAATTTGATTTTTATATATATATGAAGTAGCAGTAAAAATTCGATTTTTATATATAGGAAGTAACGTTAAAAATATAATTTTTAACACAAACGGTGTTGAACAGATCTCGTTAGAAGCGAAGTGAAGAATTCCTACATGTGAAGAGTCGCGGTCAATTGGTTTAGCTAGTCGGTGAGAACTCCTCACTTTTAATTTATTTTCTAGTTGAAATATATACTCCCGTTGTCCACAAACCATGGACGACTTGTGTGATTGTTTGTGTTGTGAAATTTGACTGTTGAATGTGATGTGAATAAAATAATTTCAAGTGTTGAAATAAAATAATTTCATGTGTAGAAATAAAATAATTTCATGTGTTGAAATAAAATAATTTCATGTGTTGAAATAAAATAATTTCATGTGTTGAAATCAAATATATATTCATGTGTTGAAATCAAATATATATTCATGTGTTGAAATAAAATAAATATTCATTTACAAATCGAACGATTTATTTATGTACACTGATTTGACAAATATTGATTGGGACGATAAATTTTACACATCGCCCAACTGCACAAATAAAATCTGTGTTTGATTGTTTGAAACCCCACAAGGGTGTTGGGACGAAATTTGACATACGCTAATCCCAATAATTAGCTGTATGTCGATCGATGGATTGACAGGCTGTTATAAGCATTGAATATTTATATTTGATGCTAATACAGTGTAGAATGCACTTTGGATGATAGTTAATTAATTATCGCTGTTATTATATACATGTGTTGTATGGAATCCATATAATAAACATTATATGGTAATTGATTAGGCCTCATTCAAATTTGGTGAAGAGAAATATAAATTCATGTGTTGAATAAGAAAAATAAATTCATGTTTTGAATAGAATAAAAATTCATGTGTTGAATAGAATAAAAATTCATGTGTTGAATAGAAATATATATTCATGTGTTGAGTAGAATATAAATTCATGTGTTGAATAGAATAAAAATTCATGTGTTGAATAGAATAACGATGTTATTGAAATATATAAAGCCGTGTTGATATGCGCCATTTTGACATGAACGATATTTATATCGATTTTATTCATTTTTTTAATGAATATAGAAAATGAAGTGATTTCAAGATATAACGTTTTGAAAATATTATCATTTATAGATTAGTGATATGAAATATTCAATTTTGACTAGAAATTGAATATGAAGTTGAAATCGTTTCGAAAACGAATTTAAAACGATTTAGAAAATACGTTTTAAAAGGAAATCGATGAAATATATATAATATATGTATTATATATATATAATGGCCTGAATAGAATGCGCCGCGCTGCGGCAGTTCGCGAATTTCGACCATTGACTTCGAATGGACGTTGCGGGAGATCCGGCCGTCGGATTCTCCTAAAACCGAAACTGTTGGGTTCGTATCGAAAAGTGCTTTCTAAAGAATATTATAAATTAGAAATTTAACGGTTGGATTTGGAATTATGTCCGAATCAAATTTGGAAAAAGGTCACTGTAAGTGCAGTTCGATGGCCGTTGATGGAAATCGACTATACGTGCCTTGTTAAAATTATTAAAAATAGTAATAATTTGTGTAAAATCATAAGAAATGATTTGTGAAGGATTAGGATGAAAAACTCCATATTTGAAAAGAGAAAAATAGATTTTTATCGAGATGAACTAGTTTTGAACTAGAATTATAATCCCATTTATTTTTAAAATAAATAAAGTGGATTAGAAAGGGTTTTAAAAGTAACCAGAATTTCCAATAATTGAATTGGAATGGATTTGAATCGAAATTGTCTTTGGAATATTTCGATGTTGGATTTCGAGATTATACAGATATTGTTATGGAAATTTGAAAGATATTTATATCGTTATTTCCAATACGATGTTTATGGGTCGCAGAAGTTGATATTGAATATAAGCCGATATATTTTCTATTCAGAGCCTTGTATTTAATATCAAATGTGATTTGGATTTGTAGTGAATGGTGTCTTCATTAACACTGTTCTTAAACCCAGTTGAGAAAAAGATTAAATCTTTTTATTTATATTTAATGAAGTGTACCAATTAAATGATATTTAATTGGAATTGAATTGGAATTGATTTTTGGGTTTATCGTGAACGGTGTTTTAAATAACACTTGTTCTTTAACCCGATAATTAATGAAATGTGATTTTGGGTTTATAGTGAACCGTGTTTTAAATGACATTGGTTCTTTAATCCAGTTAAAGACAGGATATGATTTCCCAATTTAAATAATCATTGATATTGATTTTTGGGAAGATTAAAACCAAGTGGAGTTTTAATGAATCTTTAATTAGATTGAAATGGTCGAGAATGGAGTATCACCAGTTTTGCTCCAGGCGATAGTTAAATCTTTAATTATATTTGAACATGAAATGGTAATTGAATTTACCGATAACAGTATGGTATTAGATATGAAGTATGACCAGTTTTACTTCAAGGGATGAATAGGTTGGGATTGGGAAATAAAATAAATGATTACTTCAGTGTGGTTCGCTAATCCCAATTAGTTTGAATTGATATTCAAACGAAGATTAAAGAATAAATTTAAAGAATTTATCTTTGATAAAATTAATGGGAACCTTTCCCAAAGTATAAGAATATTTGAATAAAAGAATATTATGAATTGGAATGAGGTGTATGTTGTGTTTGTGTAACACTTGTTTATTATATACGCGAGTTATTCAGAAAGACCGGGTTTATCCCATTCTGAATAACTAATTCGACGTGGTGTCGAGGATGAAGACGGTGGTCGAAGACTGGAGGTCTTCACATCGTTTGGGTGATTACTGATGATCTTAATTGGGCTGTACACCCAATAGAAGGGAATCAGTTGGTGATCGTCTAGACATACTTGGAGATCGATGGATATGCGAGGTACAAGGTGCCTCCGGTTTCATTCAGACCCAGAACGGACTTGTAAATGGACTGTGTGTCTGACATTGGATTTCATTTTGTGTGATTGTGTAATGACCCAAAAATCCGGTCCAATTTGAGCTAACCAAAAACACAAGTCCAACCCCAAATTAAACTGAAAATCAGGAAATTTATAGAAAGAAAAGAGAGGTGAGGAAAGATAAGATAGAAACTTAGAATAGAAGAAGAAAAACAATACAACATCCGAGTAACACGAGTCTCACAGCGGAACGAATAACATAATATATAACATAACTTTGAAATATAACTTTGTACTTGAATATACATCATTTTCAAAGCACGGCACTTACAACACAGCGGAAATAAACTATAGCTATATGATCCTGAAGCCTCCTTCTCCAGCTCTTCAAGTATCTGTATATCCCGACTACTTGACTGCCCGTACAAAATTGGGCACCCAAGAGTTTAGGGAAAACAATACAAAATAAACTCCCGGTCAGTCATGGGACTGTTGTGAGTAAAACAGTTAAAACAGTTTGAACAAGTAAACGATATCTCATAAGACCACGCCGTATAACAGAATGGGTTTTTCCCTTATGAGAATCCAAAATATCTTTATATCAAAAACTTTTTGATATTATAATAATGTCTATCAACCACAATATAATAATCATCTAGCAGAAACGCTTTCATCTCACGTTCTACATATATAGTATACAATCAAAACCGCCAGCACGTATTGGGTAATGGATTTCCAACTATGACAAGGTATGGAACCACCTTTCGCTAGTGTACCTCTAGAAAGGAATACACTGGGTTCAACAAGAACATCTTGCAACCCGGCCACACATGACCGACCACTCATTTTGCTTGAGTGTATCGAATGTATATCACCAACGGTTGGGATCAGCAACCGTTTCCCGAATGGGACACCATCAACAATAGATTTTTAGAAGTAAATGAAACTCTAGATCAGGTGATTATACACCCTACTTCGGTGCGACCGACTTAGCCATACTGCCTGCTCGATTTCTGTCATTTACCGGTTGATGAGGCTTGAGGTTACGCTTCATCATCATATCGGATTCACTTCGAACGCCACATCTTCAAATCCATCAAATCACCGATTGACGTCCTCAACCATACATTATGTGTTAGCTAAAAGAAGTTTCCTTCTCCGCTTCCACTCTTGGTACGGTTGGAGAAATCAATATACGTGATCGTCTGGAAATACTCTGTCAGACATCCGTCCATACGAGTCATCCAGGAACAGGATGAACCGAAGGCACTATTCAGTATATCCATCTTAGACACTGTTATCTAAGACTTACACAATAGCCCTTGCACTTTACTCCGTCTTCAATTTTTTTTGGCATATATGATTCGCAACGCTTATGCCAACACAATGTGGTTCTTTGGATAATAATCCAACCGGTCTCTCCATATTAACACGTCAAAATGGTCAAAACTTCGATAGTCTGTGATTTAACTATCAAAGAAAAACACGTGTGCAAACAACGATATTATTTCCAAATGGAAACTCTATCAATCAATCATCAATCATATATATATATATATCTACATATACATATATTTCCTTATTTTCTATGTTTAGAAAATATACGTTATTAACACTGGAAAACATTTCCATTGTTTATTTACATATCACTATCATTTCACAACTATCAGTCCCTGGCTGTAAACTAGTAGGAGAACAATTCTCTAAGTATAAACCACGAAGGCCGAAACCAACATCAGATCGACACTTAGAAAACCATTCAATTTACTAATCTCTAGTCATTTTCTAATCTTGTTTAACTCTATTTCTTTTAACTATGTTCGATTAACTTCTTTGAATAACTATGTTCAATTGACTCTTTTCGAATAACTCTATTCAATTGACTCCTATTTGATGACTCTATTTGATAACTCTAATCGACTAACTCTTTTCTATCTCGTTAATTTCCTTTTATAATCCTATTTATTTTCCCAATAAATATTCCTTTATTCTATTTATTTATCAACTAAATATTCCTTTATTCTATTTATTTACTTTCTACGTAAATATCTTTCTTTATACTTCTATTTACTTGCTAAGTAAATAATCGTTTTATAAAAATTCTTTGACTTTAAAATTATTCCCTTTCTAAATATCTCCTATTTATAAATATTCCAGTTTATAAATATTTTCTTTTCAATATCACTTTGAAAATTCCCTTATCAACATTCTGATATGTTATGGTATTCAACATATCGAATCACGATGATCAATATCGTCCGAATACATATAATTGACAACAGATTATATATCACATCATATATCACAATATATGAAAAACAGTAAAATAAATGTTGAGGAATCCAGGCGGATTCCTCCAACCTGTTTCCCTGCATCCGCAGATGTTACATAATAAAATCAACATCACTTCCAGTTCCATATGATATATTCTGATAAACAGAATCAATATAGAAATTCAACTAACTGACTGGCAGTTCAATTAAATAGTCAACACACAGTCAATCAGCCAATATTTAACAGTTCTAAAAATACAACATGAAATTATAAACTGTTCAGAGTTGGTTAGTTTTACTCACTTTGGCAGTTCATCGTTAAAGAACGATAAACTGTTGTTTGATTTGAATCAAACAATTTATTTCACCATAAATTCAAACGAGCTCGAATCCACTCCCAGTCAGTTCCATTGGGTAGTGTCCGTCCATACGATCCTGTCAGATCTTGTTTCGCTGAATTTTGATCACGTATGGTAAAGTTACAAAGGTTACAAGTTATACACTATTTAATCTATATTAAACCAATATATATTATTCAATTCCTTTGGGCCTTTACCTTCTTACACATCGGCCCACCAGAGAACCAGGTCCGCCCCATTTTGACCCACTCTTCTTCCCCGATGATTTACACCGTAGCCTGCTCCCGAAACACACACCATGACCGCCTCTTTGGTTGCCATTTCCTCCTCCCGTACACCACTAAACCCCAAACAGAGATCACCGTTGCTCTTCTCTTCCAACTCTCTTCGACATCCACCCATTTTTCACCAACTCGAACCCAAATGTTAATTTCCGTCGAGCTGTGTTTCAGCGCGATGTACAGGAGTTGATCGACACTTATTTTCCCCAAATCACCTCAGAATTCATCAATCCCTGCGCCTCTCCCATACGATCGTTAGTTCGACCACCGTTCCCTCAATTACTACCATCAATCCATGTATTTACCAACCCTAGTTCATGCTGCCTCTTTTTCCAGCGAACAAGACACCATCGAACCCAACCAGAACTATACGAGATTGATGCCTATACTTATATGAGCTCATATATATGTATATAATGATTCATAGATTTTATTTGGATTTCTTTTGGATTTTTGAAGTTGCGTTTTCGTTGGAAGATTAAGAGTGAAGTGGCGGCTGGGGAAAACGATTATATAATGGGATTGAAATTTTTATGTGGTTGAAACAAAGAGTATGTGGCCGGTTTTAGATCATAGAAATGAGTTAGGTTATTTTATTCTATCATTTTCGTAAATTCCATTCATATACAACTGCTATAGATAGAGTTGATCATACCATTGTGACGACCAACGTACCACGATCCCAAAGATATAATAATACCGGTAGATTAACTCTTATTGTGAAACCCCAAAATCACTGACACAGGATGCAAAACACTCCAATTAAAAAGTTGCTTATTTAATTAATAAAAAATTACAGAAAAATTCTAAAAAATTAAATTATCACTACTTCCCAAAATAACCTTGTCTAAATTCAAACCCGATCTTTAGTTCTATCGAATAAACCGTTACGGTCGATAACGATTCAATAACGACTATTTTAAAATTTGTTTTGGACGTAAATCAAAATCTACCCGACGAAATCCATATTTTTCTCTTCCACTAGAAAGATATACTCCACCAGCTCCACATGTTTCTTGTTTCACAGAAATCCGGCTTAAAACAAATCATGTACATTCAATTAAAGTTCAAATCGCCAATTTACGAACTATAGCGCCATTTCGAGCTCGATTTTAATTATAATATAATTATACGTTCAAACTGTCGTTCAAATAATATATTCGTTATTCTAATTCAATTCTAAACTGAATTAAATATCACAGATGATCCAGTTCACACCATATCGCCATTTCTGCCAATTCTGATATTTCAGAATTAAATATATTATTTAATTTATTATTTTAAATTAAATATTCACCATTATTTAATTCCACGACCATTTAATTCACTATATCACTATTTATATAATTAAATAAATTAATTATAATACCTCTGCCAATGCGGGTCATTACAATCTTCCCCACTTAAAATAATTTTGTCCTCGAAATTGCTAAGGTAGAGAACGACCCTATCGACTGGTTAGAACATATTTGTTCACTTCTTAACTTCAGTTTTAACTGAACCAATTTAATTTCAATTAAATTATTAATTAATTCTTATCAACGAAAATTTTCAAAAATCCTGAAAATTTTCTAACTCCTTAACTCTTCGAAAATTTTCGCCAGCACCTCCTTTGTACTGGTCAATAGGTCAAACTCCAACTTGCCTCTCTGGGCATCTCCAACCCAAAAGAAAATCAAACAGCCAAGCGGCTTGCCAATTTGACTCATAAATCTTATATCCAATAGAAATATAAACTTGTATCTTTGTCGGCATATCATTATATCCTTTCCACTTGTTATCTATTCAGCGGACACAAGGGTCATCCCAATCAAATTCCAATCTACTTTTATCCACAACACAACCATTGTTTATATCCGAGCCAAATATCATTTCAACTCGAGTCTCTTCTCGATTCCCAACTCTTAACTTGATTGTCACATAACACTTCAAATTTGAATCTCACAATCCAATTTGTCTTGATAGCATTCTAATTCAATCTCAGTTACCACTTTACTGGTTTTACTTTAATTCAATTTTTCTTTCACAAATTTCTGTTAAATTTGTTTTCAATTTAAACAGTCTTTCCCTGGGAGTTTTTAAACAGTTTACTCTTTTCAAAAATCAAATTTTCCTTTTGAACGTGTCACTGAGCCCTTAATGAATATTCCATTAGTTAAATCACTTCTCTATTTCTTTACAATATTTGTTAACCAAATATTTTCAATAACCATATTGGCCTTTTATGTTATTTGGAAAACATTTCTGAATATCGCCTTCCTTTATTTTCTAAACTTTAGAAAATATATGTTATTTATAATTGGAAAATATTCCAATTACTTATCTCTTTTCCGATCACGTTTATTTCTATACTTAGGAAATATTCTTTATTATATTTCCAAGCTTACACTTATTTGTGTTAAAACGGATGTTGTGTAAAACATCGTTATGACAACCCAAATACTATATTCAACTAACTCTTATTCAACATTGATCTTCGAGCCTGAAATCTTACTATTTATTTTTAATAATGAAACCAATCAACTTGGGGTATAACTACCTCTCAGACCTTGACTGAATAACATTTATAACGTCAAAACAGATATGACTACTTACTCGAATAATCAATACCATACAACTAATTATTCACTTTAAAACACGTATACACTTCCTCTTTCTATTCTTACTGGATTTAATCTTAGACTTCCTTTTTGATTTTACTATTCTATTTCTAAGTTTGTTTCCTTATCGGCTTCTATATATATATCAATACGTTGATTTCTAACTATCAAATTATCTTAAAAATATTCTAACTCCTTAAATTCCCAGAAAAATTCGCCATAACCTCCTTTGTACCAGGAGCATCGGGATATTTCAAATAGCCTCCCATGGTCCTTACCAATCCAAAAGAAAAAGAAAAAGCCAACCGGCTTGCCAATACAGTGCAAAAAATCTCATATATGAATTAAATACATACCTTTTCGTCGAGCATTCTATTTATATATCTTCATACGTTATCCATACCTATCTCATGTATACTTATATCTGCCCAATCTATTTTAACTATACCTGATCGTTTTAACTCCATTTGTTAATTAATTTGTTAATTAACTCTTTAGTCTATTTCACTTTTATATTTGAACATGACATGTTCAAATATATTTTAACTTGCTTATTTACTAACTTGAATCCAAATTTCAAATTTAAGTTCTATATTCGATTTCGAATATCCATTTACAAATCCAATTCACCTTTCAAAGTTCAACTTCAAATTCAAAACTCGATTAACTAATTCCTCTTCGACTTAGTTAATTATATTCAATTTCTATTCAAATTTTATGTCACTTCTATTATTCAAATCTATATATCAAATTCTAATATTCAAATTCTATATATTCAAATTCTATAGTTTAAATACCATTTGAATTCTATATTCAAATTCAATATATTCAAATTCTATAGTTTAAATCCCATTTGAATTCTATATTCAAATTCTATATCACTTCCATTGAATTTCATATATTCAAACTCCCTTTGAATTTCTATATTCAATTTCTATTTCAATTCCATTGAATTTCATATATTTGAACTCCTTTGAATTTCTATATTCAATTTCTATTTCAATTCCATTGAATTTCATGTATTCGAACTCCCTTTGAATTTCTTTATTCAATTTCTATTTCTGTTTCAATTCCATTGAATTTCATATATTCGAACTCCCTTTGAATTTCTATATTCAATTTCTATTTCAATTCCATTGAATTTCATATATTCAAACTCCCTTTGAATTCTTATATTCAATTTCTATTTCAAACTTTCTTTATTCATTCTTTATTATAAATCCCATTTTGAAATTCAATACAACTTGTCTTTCCCAAAACAAATTCAAAACAGTATCTCTGGTAGTAATTCGTCACTTACAACTCTAAAATGAATACTGATGATGCAGTTGTCATCATCAGAATCTATTTTCCAGCGATCGAAGTGAGTTTAATACTATAAAACCATCTCTAAACATTTCCACTTTGAAATTCATTTCAAAATATAATTCACACGGCTTGTAAAACAATTTAAAATCTCCCAAGATCTTAAATTTTCCTTACTTTTAATCCAAATCCATTTACAAACACTTATCCAATTCTCCAGAATTTTTATTCAATTTCTGGTTTAAATTTCAGATTCAACTCATCTGGTTTCACGTATTTCACTTATATGAATTCTGATTGGTTATTTACACACTCGTTTAATTTATAATCTTACTCGATTATAATAACAACCAATATATTATAATTTTGATATATATATATATATATCTTCTATATATCAAGATATACCTTGGGTAAACTTATTTTAATTTACCCTCTTTTCAAAACATATTGTGATGACCCATCGTACTCGAGTGTTTAGTAACCCCTACCGATACAGTGGATCAAACTGATCGACCAGAACCCATAAACAACACAACCAATAAATCACCACAATATAAAACCATTTTTATATCAATAACAAATACGTTCACTCATATATATATACACTCAAACTCAATCTAGGATATTACTTATCCCATCTCTACTGAGTCACGCCACAGAGCCAAGGTAATTCACTTAACTTAAGCTCTGATACCAACTGTAATGACCCAAAAATCCGGTCCAATTTGAGCTGACCAAAAACACAAGTCCAACCCCAAATTAAACTAAAAATCAGGAAATTAATAGAAAGAAAACAGAGAGTGAGGAAAGATAAGATAGAAACTTAGAATAGAAGAAGAAGAACAACACAACATCAGAGTAACACGAATCTCACAGCGGAAAGAATAACATAATATATAACATAACTTTGAAATATAACTTTGTACTGGAATATACATCATTTTCACAGTACAACACTTACAACACAGCGGAAATAAACTATAGCTATATGATCCTGAAACCTCTTGCTCCAGCTCTTCAAGTATCTGTAAATCCCGACTACTTGACTGCCCGTACAAAATTGGGCACCCAAGAGTTTAGGGAAAACAAAACAAAATAAACTCCAGGTCAGTCATGGGACAGGTGTGAGTAAAACAGTTAAAACAGTTTGAACAAGTAAACGATATCTCATAAGACAACGCCGTATAACGGAATGGGTTTTTCCCTTATGAGAATCCAAAATATCTTTATATCAAAAACTTTTTGATATTATAATAATGTCTATCAACCACAATATAATAATCATCTAGCAGAAACGCTTTCATATCACGTTCTATATATATAGTATACAATCAAAACTACCAGCACGTATTGGGTAATGGATTTCCAACTATGACAAGGTATGGAACCACCTTTCGCTAGTGTACCTCTAGAAAGAAATACACTGGGTTCAACAAGAACATCTTGCAACCCGGCCACACATGACAGACCACTCATTTCGCTTGAGTGTATCGAATGTATATCACCAACGGTTGGGATCAGCAACCGTTTCCCGAATGGGACAGCATCAATAATAGATTTTTAGAAGTAAATGGAACTCTAGATCATGTGATTATACACCCTACTTCGGTGCGACCGACTTAGCCATGTTGCCTGCCTGATTTCTGTCATTTACCGGTTGATGAGGCTTGAGGTTACGCTTCATCATCCCATCAGATTCACTTCGAATGCCACATCATCAAATCCATCAAATCACCGATTGACGTCCTCAACCATACATTATGTGTTAGCTAAAAGAAGTTTCCTTCTCCGCTCCCACTCTTGGTACGGTTGGAGAAATCAATATACGTGATCGTCTGGAAAGACTCTGTCAGACATCCGTCCATACGAGTCGTACAGGAACAGGATGAACCGAAGGCACTATTCAGTATATCCATCTTAGACACTGTTATCTAAGACTTATACAATAGCCCTTGCACTTTACTCCGTCTTCAATTTTCTTTGGCACATATGATTCGCAATGCTTATGCCAATACAGAGTGGTTCTTTGGATAATAATCCAACCGGTCTCTCCATATTAACACGTTAAAATGGTCAAAACATCGATAGTCCGTGATTGAACTATCAAAGAAAAACACGTGTGCAAACAACGATATTATGTCCAAATGGAAATTCTATCAATCAATCATCAATCATATATATATATATCTACATATACATATATTTCCTTATTTTCTATGTTTAGAAAACATACGTTATTAACACTGGAAAACATTTCCATTGTTTATTTACATAACACTATCATTTCACAACTATCAGTCCCTGGCTGTAAACTAGTACGAGAACAATTCTCTAAGTATAAACCCCGAACGCCGAAATCAACATCAGATCGACACTTAGAAAACCATTCAATTTACTAATCTCTAGTCAGTTTCTAATCTTGTTTAACTCTATTTATTTTAACTATGTTCGATTAACTTCTTTGAATAACTATGTTCAATTGACTCCTTTCGAATAACTATATTCAATTGACTCCTATTTGATGACTCTATTTGATAACTCTAACCGACTAACTCTTTTATGTCTCGTTAATTTCCTTTTATAATCCTATTTATTTTCCCAATAAATATTCCTTTATTCTATTTATTTATCAACTAAATATTCCTTTATTCTATTTATTTACTTTCTACATAAATATCTTTCTTTATACTTCTATTTACTTGCTAAGTAAATAATCGTTTTATAAAAATTCTTTGACTTTAAAATTATTCCCTTTCTAAATATCTCCTATTTATAAATATTCCAGTTTATAAATATTTTATTTTCAATATCACTTTGAAAATTCCCTTATCAACATTCCGGTATGTTATGGTATTCAACATATCGAATCACGATGATCAATATCGTCCGAACACATATAATTGACAACAGATTATATATCACATCATATATCACAATATATGAAAAACAGTAAAATAAATGTTGAGGAATCCAGGCGGATTCCTCCAACCTGTTTCCCTGCATCCGCAGATGTTACACAATAAATTCAACATCACTTTCAATTCCATATGATATATTCTGATAAACAGAATCAATATAGAAATTCAACTAACTAACTAGCAGTTCAAATAAACAGTCAACACACAGTCAATAAGCCAATATTTAACAGTTCTAAAAATACAACATGAAATTATAAACTGTTCAGAGTTGGTGAGTTTTACTCACTTTGGCAGTTCATCGTTAAAGAACGATAAACTATTCTTTGATTTGAATCAAACAATTTATTTTGACATAAATTCAAACGAGCTCGAATCCACTCCCTGTCAGTTCCATTGGGTAGTGTCCGTCCATACAATCCTGCCGGATCTTGTTTCGCTGAATTTTGATCACGTATGGTAAAGTTACAAAGGTTACAAGTTATACACTATTTAATATATATTAAACCAATATATATTGTTCAATTCCTTTGGGCCTTTACCTTCTTACACATCGGCCCACCAGAGAACCAGGCCCGCCCCATTTTGACCCACTCTTCTTCCCCGATGATTTACACCGTAGCCTGCTCCCGAAACACACACCATGACCGCCTCTTTGGTTGCCATTTCCTCCTCCCGTACACCACTAAACCCCGAACTGAGATCACCGTTGCTCTTCTCTTCCAACTCTCTTCGACATCCACCTATTTTTCACCAACTCGAACCCAAATGTCAATTTCCGTCGAGCTGTGTTTTAGCGCGATGTACAGGAGTTGATCGACACTTATTTTCCCCAAATCACCTCATAATTCATCAATCCCTGCGCCTCTCCCATACGATCGTTTGTTCGACCACCGTTCCCTCAATTACTACCTTCAATCCATGTATTTACCAACCCTAGTTCACGCTGCCTCTTTTTCCAGCGAACAAGACACCATCGAACCCAACCAGAACTATACGAGATTGATGCCTATACTTATATGAGCTCATATATATGTATATAATGATTCATAGATTTTATTTGGATTTCTTTTGTATTTTTGAAGTTGCATTTTCGCTGGAAGATTAAGAGTGAAGTGGCGGCTAGGGAAAACGATTATATAATGGGATTGAAATTTTTATGTGGTTGAAACAAAGAGTATGTGGCCGGTTTTAGATCATAGAAATGAGTTAGGTTATTTTATTCTATCATTTTCGTAAATTCCATTCATATACAACTACTATAGACAGAGTTGATCATACCATTGTGACGACCAACGTACCACGATCCCAAAGATATAATAATACCGGTAGATTAACTCTTATTGTGAAACCCCAAAATCACTGACACAGGGTGCAAAACACTCCAATTAAAAAGTTGCTTATTTAATTAATTAAAAATTACATAAAAATCTAAAAATTAAATTATCACTACTTCCCAAAAGAACCTTGTCTAAATTCAAACCCGATCTCTAGTTATATCGAATAAACCGTTACGGTCGATAACGATTCTATAGCGACTATTTTAAAATTTGATTTGGACGTAAATCAAAATCTACCCGACGAAATCCAGATTTTTCTCTTCCACTAGAAAGATATACTCCACCAGCTCCACACGTTTCTTGTTTCACAGAAATCCGGCTTAAAACGAATCCTGTACATTCAATTGAAGTTCAAATCGCCAATTTACGAATTGCAGCGCCATTTCAAGCTCGATTTTAATTATAATATAATTATACGTTCAAACTGTCGTTCAAATAATATATTCATTATTCTAATTCAATTCTAAACTGAATTAAATATCACAGATGAACCAGTTCACACCATATCACCATTTCAGCCAATTCTGATATTTCGGAATTAAATATATTATTTAATTTATTATTTTAAATTAAATATTCACCATTATTTAATTCTATGACCATTTAATTCACTATATCACTATTTATATATTTAAATAAATTAATTATAATACCTCTGCCAATGCGGGTCATTACAGATTGATATCGGTTGCATAACGTGAATTGCCTGTGTGGCATGCTGAGATGCAAATGATCAAGGCTTTTGTTGAAAAGCAAAGTCTTGTGGTTGATGATCAAAGCACCGCCTGTGTGCCATAGCTTTGTGTAATGTGAATTCGCGAGCCTCACACCCCGGTTGTGAACCAGAAACGGGAGAGGACCTCAGGGAGGACATGCGTTTCTTTCTAGCCAGGGTGGTGTCAATGACCTACCAGCCCTTACATTTATATTATTTTCACCTATGTGGTTATTGCTGTTGCGAGGCCCCTCGGATATATCGGTGACTGTGTGGAGCCAATGGAGTCATTTGGCTCATTTACACCCCAAAGGGCGGGGAAACGCAATGTTCAGGATTTAAGTTTAATCCACATCGGTGGATCGGCCCTGACGATCCAAGGGCCCACCTGAGTCTGGGTCCTGAGACATGGTAGGCTAGATTGTCTCGAATCGGTGAGGACTATCTTTTGCCTCGGTTCACAGATGGAAATCCAATTTCCAAATACGTGATTTTGCGGTTTTAATTGTAGAACTAGTATGGCGACATGATATATGGTACCCATGTCGCCTATGATTGATACATTTATATTTGAAGTTGTTTTCTTCACTTATATTAATAATAAAAGATGAAATTTAGCATATCAAGCATTCTTTGGCTATTATAAGGTAAAACCCTATCCTCCGGCTTGTGTTGCATGGTGTGATGGGACCTGGGTCTTATAATAGCTTCATTGTTCTTTATTTAGCATTGCGCTGTTGTTTTATGCACTGGTATTCTTGGGAGGAAACTTGTTCTGTGATATACGGCGTGGTACCTTGAGATTTACCGAACTTTAAAATAAAGATTAATAACTGTTTTAGTTCTCAACCAGTCACATGACTGACCTGGAGTTTATTGTTTTAACCTAAACTCTGGGTGCTCTTATTTTGACACGGGTAGCTAGTAGTTTTGGTTTTGCAGATTTATATTCACAGGAACCTAGTTTACAGCTGGAGTGATATCCGGAAAGCTCTGTATACGTTTACCTCTTTCAGTTGTGTATTGTATTATTTTTCCGCTGCAGTAATGTACTGTAATCTCTAATATTTAGTGAATGTGTAATATTGATTTATACTCTATATATTCTTGTATTCTGATGGAATTGTTGTAATAAACAATGAAATGTTCTTCTGTTTGTGTTCTGATTCGTCTTGTCCTCTATTCAATCCGTGTTTTCCTTACCGGGGAAGTTCGGGTCGTTTCAAGTTTTCTACTCATTTTGCAATTTCTGTAAATTGACATACACTTAATGTAATTCATATCTAGTATCTAATACTAGAGATTTATAAGTAGATTTATAATCTTTATATCTTAATTGGTTGAAGTCATACTTTAACTTATTATAGATCCTATCTTTATCTCTAAAACAATTACGTTTAATTTGTGTGAGGACAATCCTCAAATTACAATGTCAATCAAAAAATTTGATTTAATTCAATTTATCCTTATCAAAGATTAATTTAAATTATCGAAGTTATTTGTTATTTAATATCTACAGTAGATAATAAATAATAACCGATTCTATAATATTTATTTAATATAAATTTTGACAATCAAAATTTTATATTAACATAAATGTGTAGTTTAAACTAAAATATGCTCCCACTCAAATTAACATCCCTCTGTTTATATAAATATATCAGTATATATGTAATGGTGTTCCAAGATCCATATCTAGTCATGCCTTGACCTAACTTTGGCTAATCCCCAAAACACAACCTTTTAGGTAGACATCTTATGTCAATTATATCATGTATATATAATTCTTGGATCGCATGATGAACATTTTGTTCAGTATTATTCATTTTCTCAAAATATAGAATAATTCATGCTATTGTCTCTAAGGCCATAATCCTATTATGCAGCTTTAGTTAAATCAGACCCAATAATACAGTCGAAGCACCACAATTACTCCTACCGCATATAACCAAAATAAAAGAATGCACAATGCTTTGGCGTTACCTACTTCCAATGAGATTGAACATTGATGGGTGTACTATTGGAAGACTTCACCATAACTTAATATAACATAATTTGCTTTAAAGGGGATTTATAATTCGTAGTGACGAACAATATTAGAATTATTTACATAAATCAAATATATGTATTTTATATTCGTAATATATATCGGATAAAATACATGAAACACACATATATATAATGAAATCCAATGTTATATAAGAACCAAGTTTATTTTATTCGAACATTTCAAATAAAATAAAAATATGGTTAATTTAAAGCTTGTATCTTGAATATAAATAATTATATTCATTTCTTTTGATATTAAACTTCAACTAGTCAAACTCTATTTCTAGATTCATACAATACACAGGCTTAAACAATTTATGGTCCGGTTATGTATGAAAAGGAGTTGACTCAGCCCAGTGCGCAGCAATTCAAAAGGAACTAGTCTTGCGATTACATTATAACTCAATTGGTTTCCTAACAGCATATACATATAAACAGATGACATGTTTCATACATATATCCAATTGATTTAACTTTTCAGTTTATAATACAGTATACACATTACATTAAAACAGAAAAATACACGTATATATTTATATAGGGTCAGACCTATCGAGTAACATAATTGTAAGAACCCGTAACTTCCCCGTGAAGGAAAGCACGAATACTTTGAGAACAATACACAAAAGGACGCATACGGAAGAACATTTCATTGTTATTACAACAATTCCATCAGATACAAGAATATACAGAGTATAAATGATTAAATTACATTCGATAAATATCAGAGATTACAATAAATTACAAAGCAGCGGAAAAATATACAAAACACAACTAGAAGTGATACACGGATACAGAGCTTTCCGAGCATCGTTCCAGCTGTAAATCAGGACCCTGTGAATATAAATCTGCAAAACCAAAACTACTAGCTGCCCGTGCGGAAAATAGGGGCACCCAGAGTTTAGGTTAAAACAATAAACTCCAGGTCAGTCATGTGACTGGTGTGAGAACTAAAACAGTTATAATTCTTTATTTTTAAAGTAAGGTAAATCAAGGGACCACGCCGTATAACACGGAACGGGTTTCCTCCCAAGAATACCAGTGCATAGAACAAACAGCGCAATGCTAAATAAAGAAAAATGAAGCTGTTATAAGACCCAGGTCCCATCACACAATGCAACGCAAGCCGGAGGATAGGGTTTTCCCTTATAACAGCCAAAGCATGCTTGATACGTTTAAAACACATTATTTGATACTATAATAAGTGTATAGTGTCAAAACAATTTTCAATCATAAATATCAATCATAGGCGGCATGGGTACCATATATCATGTCGCCATACTAGTTCTACAATTAAAACCGCAATACACGTATTGGAAATTGGATTTCCGTCATGAGCCGAGGCAAGGGGCAAGCTCCTCTCCACGTTCGAGACACTCTAGCAATGCCTCAGGACCCCACTCTGATCCTTTGGAACCTCCAAGGCCGGTCCTCTCTTACTTTTGAGGATTAGTTATTCCTGAACACACGTTTCCCGGTCCTTACAGACCTATATCCGAGGCGCCTCGTATCCAACAACCACACAGGTGAAAAGTATATAAATGTCAGGGCTGGTAGGTCACTGACACCACCCTAGCTAGAAAGAAACGTCATGCACTCCTTGGGTCCGTCTCCCGTTTTTGACTCATACCGAGGTGTGAGGCTCGCGAATTCACGTTATACACAAAGCTATGCCACACAGGCCGTGCTTTGATCATCAACCACAAGACTTTGCTTTTCAACAGAAGCCTTGATCAATTGCCACTTACGCATGCCACACAGGCAATTCACTCCATGCGTTTGATATCCATCAATATATAACCCCTGAGCTCGTACGTCTCAGAGAAGGGCGTTAAGCAAGAGAATAAATTCTCCGCCGCCAAACAGATATATATTTAATAGAGATCAATCACACGGACTAAAATCCAATGTCAGACACACAGTCCATTTACAAGTCCGTTCTGGGTCTGAACGAAACCGGAGGCACTTTCCTCGCATATCCATCGATCTCCAAGTACGTCTGGACGATCACCGACTGTTTCCCTCATCTTGGGTGTACAGCCCAATCAAGATCATCAGTAATCACCCAAACGATGTGAAGACTTCCGGTCTTCAACCACCGTCTTCATCTTCGACATCTCGTCGAATCGGCTATTCAGAATGGGTATAAACCCGGCCTTTCTGAATAACCCACGTATATAATAAACAAATGTTACACAAACACAGCAAACGCCTCATTCCAATTCAGAATATTCTTTTATTCACAAAATCACATTCTTAGGGAAATGTTCCCATTAATTTTATCCAAGATAAATTCTTCTAAATTTATTCTTTAATCCTCCTTTGGATATCACTTCAAACTAGTCGGGATTAACGAACCACACCGAAGTAATTATTTATTTTATTTCCCAATCCTAACCTATATCCCATGGAGAAAACTGGTAATACTCCACATCTAACACCACTGTGTTATCGGTAAAATTAATTACCATTTCACGTTCAAATCTAATTAAAGATTTAACTATCGCTTTGGAGCAAAACTGGTGGTACTCCACTCTCGATCACTTTTCAGATTTGATAATTTAAATTATCAATTCACCTTTTAATCTAATTAAAGATTCATTAAAACTCCACTTAGTTTTAATCTTCACAAAAATCAATATTCTGCCTTTAACTGGGTTAAAGAACCAATGTCATCAAAACACGATTCACGACAAACCCAAATCACATTTGATATTAAATACAAGGCTCTGAATAGAAAATATATCGACTTATATTCAATATCAAATTCTGAAACCAACAAATATCGTATTGGAAATAACGATATAAAATATCTTTCAAATCCCCATAACAATATTTGTATAGTCACCAAATCCAACATCGAAATATCCCGAAGATAATTTCGATTCAGCTCCAGTCCAATCCACGTATTGGAAATTATCGATTATTTTCAAAACCACTATCAAATTCAATTTATTTATTTTAAACATAAATTGATTTCAATTCTAGTTCAAAACTAGTTCATTTCGATAAAAATCTATTTTTATCTTTTCACATGTGGAATTTTTCACCCCAGTTCTTTCCAATTCACATATTATAATTTTACACAAATTATAGATATTTTTAATAATTTTATCAAGGCCCGTACAGTCGATTTCCAACAACGGCCATCGAACTGCACTTATAGCGACCTTTTTCGAATTTGATTTGGACATAATTCCAAATCCAACCGTTAGATTTCAAATTTCTAATATTCATTGGAAAGCTCTTTTCGATACGAACCCAACGGTTCCGGTTTTAGGAGAATCCGACGGTCGGATCTCCCGCAATGTCCGTCTGAAATAAATGGTCGAAATTCACGAACTGCCGCGGCGCGGCGCGTTCTATTCAGGCCATTATATTATATATATAATATATATAATATATATTTCGTCGATTCCCTTTTAAAACGAATTTTAAAAATAGTTTCGAATTCGTTTCAAAAGCAATTTCAACTTCCATTTCAATTCAAATCAAAATTGAATTCTTCTCTATAAATTCGTTTTAAAATTCATTTCTATTCAATTCAAATTTCAATTCAATTTGAATTCATTTCAATTCACTTTCAATTCAATTTGAATTCGTTTTCAATTCCATTCATTTCGAAATCGTTTTCAATTCAATTCATTTCGAAATCGTTTTCAATTCAATTCATTTCGAAATCGTTTTCAATTCAATTCATTTCGAAATCGTTTTCAATTCAATTCATTTCGAAATCGTTTTCAATTCAATTCAGTCCTATTTTATTCAAATTCAAATTCACTTCCTATTCAATTCGAATTTTAATCTAATTCAATTGAATTTCATTTCAAAATATTTAGTTTTGAAATCACTTTTCAATATTCGTTGTAAAACGAATAAAATCGATATAAATATCGTTCACGTCAAAATAGCGCATCTCTAATCCACACGGCTTTATATATTTCAAAAACTTCTATTCAATTCAACACATGAACCTATATTTCTTTCAACACACGACTAATCTCAACACATGAGTACTGTCAACACATCACTATTTTTATTATGTGAAATATTTTATAAAACTATGGTATCTATCGTTTGATTTTAATTAGACTTCTACTGGGAAGTAGTTCTAATTTTAAATATGATAAAGATGTAATTTTGATTATATAAAATATTTCACTCAACACATGCACATCGTCAACACATGACTATTTTTATATTCAACACATGAATTTTCTTTTATAATATTCCTTATTTTCCCAATTGGAATGAGGCCCAATCAATCACCATATAACGTTAATTATATGGATTCCATACAACACATGTATATAATAGCGTCGAAAAATAATCAACCATCAACCAAAGTGCACTACACTGTATAAGCATCAAATATCGATATCTAACGCTTATAACAGCCTGTCAATCAATCGATCGACATATTTGATCAATCAGGATGAGTGAACTTCAAATTTCATCCCAACACCCGTGTGGGGTTTCAAACAATCAAACACAGATTTTATTTGTGCAGTTGGGCGATGTGTAAAATTTATCAACCCAATCAATATCAGTCAAATCAGTGTATATAAACAAATCGGCCGATTTGTTTATAAATATTTATTTATTCACTTTCACGTTAAAAAATATTTTTAACGATAAAATATTCTATTTCAACACTTGAATTTCTATTCATTTCATTTACACAATAAAAATGATATTTTTATTTTTCTACATATTTTAGAAAATTTCGGCGGCATAACGGCACGATACTAGAAACGGGACAAGGCCTAGCCTTATCCCCGGTCTAGTGAAGGCCCACGCCATTCACACATCAATCAAATCACTTTCGTTATGCAAACCACAAAATTTGGAGTAAGAGTCTAACCTAGTCTTACTCCTTCGCCTTATAACGGCGCACGTCTAATCCTAACTAATTTATCGATTCGATTTTTCACACCACAAACCACATTCAAACCAATATCTCAATCAATCACCAAACATCCAAACAAACAAGTCCATGGTATGTGGACGGGTGTCGGGTGCTTCTAATAAGCACCGTCTGCATCCTAGTATATATATATATATATATCTAGAAAAATAGAATTAAGAGTGAGAAGTTCTCACCGAAAGCTATCCTAGCTCCACGGCACTTCATTTGATAGAAATCTTCATCGTCTTCGTTGCCCGTAGTCACTATATATATAAAAATCACATTTTTATATTTCGATGTCTTTAAAATAAAAATCACATTTTTATTTATTCACTTTCAATTTAAAAATCATATTTTTATAATCACTTCTTATA
Source organism: Allium sativum (assembly GCA_030737875.1). Taxonomy (NCBI): domain Eukaryota; kingdom Viridiplantae; phylum Streptophyta; class Magnoliopsida; order Asparagales; family Amaryllidaceae; genus Allium; species Allium sativum. The sequence goes on from CM060926.1 coordinate 617,916,420, forward strand.
TTTAAAAATCGAATTTTTTTACTACGCTATTCAATATATAAAAATCGAATTTTTGCTATTATGTTATATAGATAAAAATTATATTTTTATCACGCTATTTTCTATATAAAGATTTCGCCTTTTTAAATTTAAAGTTTTCACCTTTTTAAATTTAAAGTTTTCACCTTTTTAAATTTAAAGTTTTCACCTTTTTAAATTTAAAGTTTTCACCTTTTTAAATTTAAAGTTTTCACCTTTTTAAATTTAAAAATAAAAATCAGTTTTTAAAAATAAATAAAAATCAGTTTTTAAAACAAATAAAATTCAGATTTATAAATAAATAAAAATAAAAATAACAGTTACTTACAGGGGGGGGTTTCTTGGCGTTCGCAGGCTAAGGGGGAGGTGGGCTTCAGGCGGTCGGCGTCGGGTCCAGGCTGTGGCGGTGGGAGGCGGTGCGATGCTCGATGGCGGTGGGGGTTCCGTGGATTGTCGATCGAAGGGGTGGGGGAAATCGTGGCGGTTGTCGCGAGATGGTGGTCCAAGGGAGAGTGGCGGCGCGCCGGGGGGGGGGGTCGCGGCGGTGGTCGATGTCGCGCCTCCTTCCGTCGTTCGCTTCGATTCTCCTTTTTTTTTTTTTTTTCTATTTAAAACTGAATCGAATGCAAAAAAAGAAGGGGGGGGGGCCAGCGGGTTAAAGGGGAAGAAAGATAAGATTTTTTTATTATTTTTATTTAATTATTTAATTCTTTAATTTGCAAAGAGTTGACTTTTACATACGACCTCGAAACGAGGCCCACCGCCTGTCGTCCATAGCGTTTTACCCCCATTCCGAACACAATGGGCCATGTACCGCAAGCTGATTCGACTGTTTGAATCAATTTCCGTTTAATTTGCATTTAAATCACTATATTGAAATCTAAACGTACATTTCAAATTACCGGGGGCACATACTAGCTCTAAAAATTGCAGAAAAATATTTTCTAGCTTCGTATTGACGATACGGTCCTAACAAAACTAGTTTCGTCGAATTCTGAGACCGTTGGAAAAATGGCCAATTTCCAGTCGATTAAAATCAACTGAAACTGGTCAAACGCGTTTTCCTTCGCCACGCTCACATATTGATTCGAAAAATTATGAAATTTGGAATCTAGCAATAATTCGACATCACGGACCCAACAAAACTGGTTTCGTCGAAATCCGAGGTCATTTGCAAAATGTCCATTTTTAAGGGCCTGAATTCCATAGCGACTATTCAGAATTTTCAACTGGACATATCTCTCAATTTTAAAAGTGAAATCTCAGTTTCCTACATCCGTTAGAAAGATATTATCAATTAGATCCTAATGTTTTTGGTTTCACTAAAATCCGGTTTGTTTTGCACCCGGTACATTCAATTGAAGTTTGAAATCGAATTATCGAACTACCGCGCCATTTTCAATTCTATTTATAATTATATATAATTATTTATATTCTATCGACGACGCGTATAATATATACGTCGAATTCTATTCACAATAAATTTTCTCGTCGATATTATTTAAAATAATCTATTTTAAATATTCAAAATTCGCTAAAATTGTCAAAATAAAAATTTCAAACTGGCTCGCATTTTCGGGTTATTACAATCTCCCCCACTTAAAACTTTTCGTCCCCGAAAAGGAATAAAGTTGGAAGTGGTTTGATTATTCAACACTATGTTCGATCTGGCTTCCATTCTCCAACTTTTTAGTTTCTGAGAATTTTCAAAATTTCAAAAATTTGGCTAACACCCTAAATTTTCGAAAAATTTCGCCATAACCTCCCCTGCACCGGGAGCATCGGGGAATTTCAAATAGCTTCCCCGGTCCTTCAGATCTCAAAAAGAAAAAGAAAAAGCCAAGCGGCTAGCCAATAGGCTCACAAAATCATCATCACCCAAACAAAACAGGAAATTATGTAGTAAACATGTACCTATTTGTCGGGCAAACAAATTTTATTCTCTGGCTCTAGCCTCCTTGCTATGACCTGTTCAATGTAAGTATAGGTATATGCAAGCAAATGCGACCAATTTTCAATACAATTCAATATTCGATTCAATTAGGCATAAATGGTTAAAAATTAGCAAACAAATAAACAAACAACACAAACATCAATCAATTAGTGAATTAGAGTTTCAAATTCATAAATTTTTTTTTTTTTTTTTTTTTTTTTTTGATACTTATACAGAAAATCTTGTTTTGATGCCAATTCACAACAATGTGTTCTAACTATACTAGTTTTGGTTCTCACACCAGTCTAATGGAAATATATAGAAATCACACCTTCGAAACACGAACATAAATACTGATAATGCGGCCGCATTACCAGAATTATCTCCGGGCAACTAGAATGTGATTCTATATCTATCTAATATATTAAAACTTCGAATATACGTTCATGACGCGTATATGCAAAATCTTTATATATTGGATTGTCCATATTCAAAATAAATAAATATTCAAATACGTTTTAAAATGGTTTAAATTTCAAAACAAAAATTGTTTTCATTTGAAAAATATACTCTTCACACTCGTTCTAGGATACTACTGATCCTATCTCTAACGAGTAATTCTAATTGGATATTACTAATCCAATATCTGATGAATTCTTTCGTATGGTTCTAATGTGTCTTGTTCTCGAGCTCTGTAAACCAAAGCTCTGATACCACTGTAAGAACCCGTAACTTCCCCGTGAAGGAAAGCACGAATACTTTGAGAACAATACACAAAAGGACGCATACGGAAGAACATTTCATTGTTATTACAACAATTCCATCAGATACAAGAATATACAGAGTATAAATGATTAAATTACATTCGATAAATATCAGAGATTACAATAAATTACAAAGCAGCGGAAAAATATACAAAACACAACTAGAAGTGATACACGGATACAGAGCTTTCCGAGCATCGTTCCAGCTGTAAATCAGGACCCTGTGAATATAAATCTGCAAAACCAAAACTACTAGCTGCCCGTGCGGAAAATAGGGGCACCCAGAGTTTAGGTTAAAACAATAAACTCCAGGTCAGTCATGTGACTGGTGTGAGAACTAAAACAGTTATAATTCTTTATTTTTAAAGTAAGGTAAATCAAGGGACCACGCCGTATAACACGGAACGGGTTTCCTCCCAAGAATACCAGTGCATAGAACAAACAGCGCAATGCTAAATAAAGAAAAATGAAGCTGTTATAAGACCCAGGTCCCATCACACAATGCAACGCAAGCCGGAGGATAGGGTTTTCCCTTATAACAGCCAAAGCATGCTTGATACGTTTAAAACACATTATTTGATACTATAATAAGTGTATAGTGTCAAAACAATTTTCAATCATAAATATCAATCATAGGCGGCATGGGTACCATATATCATGTCGCCATACTAGTTCTACAATTAAAACCGCAATACACGTATTGGAAATTGGATTTCCGTCATGAGCCGAGGCAAGGGGCAAGCTCCTCTCCGCGTTCGAGACACTCTAGCAATGCCTCAGGACCCCACTCTGATCCTTTGGAACCTCCAAGGCCGGTCCTCTCTTACTTTTGAGGATTAGTTATTCCTGAACACACGTTTCCCGGTCCTTACAGACCTATATCCGAGGCGCCTCGTATCCAACAACCACACAGGTGAAAAGTATATAAATGTCAGGGCTGGTAGGTCACTGACACCACCCTAGCTAGAAAGAAACGTCATGCACTCCTTGGGTCCGTCTCCCGTTTTTGACTCATACCGAGGTGTGAGGCTCGCGAATTCACGTTATACACAAAGCTATGCCACACAGGCCGTGCTTTGATCATCAACCACAAGACTTTGCTTTTCAACAGAAGCCTTGATCAATTGCCACTTACGCATGCCACACAGGCAATTCACTCCATGCGTTTGATATCCATCAATATATAACCCCTGAGCTCGTACGTCTCAGAGAAGGGCGTTAAGCAAGAGAATAAATTCTCCGCCGCCAAACAGATATATATTTAATAGAGATCAATCACACGGACTAAAATCCAATGTCAGACACACAGTCCATTTACAAGTCCGTTCTGGGTCTGAACGAAACCGGAGGCACTTTCCTCGCATATCCATCGATCTCCAAGTACGTCTGGACGATCACCGACTGTTTCCCTCATCTTGGGTGTACAGCCCAATCAAGATCATCAGTAATCACCCAAACGATGTGAAGACTTCCGGTCTTCAACCACCGTCTTCATCTTCGACATCTCGTCGAATCGGCTATTCAGAATGGGTATAAACCCGGCCTTTCTGAATAACCCACGTATATAATAAACAAATGTTACACAAACACAGCAAACGCCTCATTCCAATTCAGAATATTCTTTTATTCACAAAATCACATTCTTAGGGAAATGTTCCCATTAATTTTATCCAAGATAAATTCTTCTAAATTTATTCTTTAATCCTCCTTTGGATATCACTTCAAACTAGTCGGGATTAACGAACCACACCGAAGTAATTATTTATTTTATTTCCCAATCCCAACCTATATCCCATGGAGAAAACTGGTAATACTCCACATCTAACACCACTGTGTTATCGGTAAAATTAATTACCATTTCACGTTCAAATCTAATTAAAGATTTAACTATCGCTTTGGAGCAAAACTGGTGGTACTCCACTCTCGATCACTTTTCAGATTTGATAATTTAAATTATCAATTCACCTTTTAATCTAATTAAAGATTCATTAAAACTCCACTTAGTTTTAATCTTCACAAAAATCAATATTCTGCCTTTAACTGGGTTAAAGAACCAATGTCATCAAAACACGATTCACGACAAACCCAAATCACATTTGATATTAAATACAAGGCTCTGAATAGAAAATATATCGACTTATATTCAATATCAAATTCTGAAACCAACAAATATCGTATTGGAAATAACGATATAAAATATCTTTCAAATCCCCATAACAATATTTGTATAGTCACCAAATCCAACATCGAAATATCCCGAAGATAATTTCGATTCAGCTCCAGTCCAATCCACGTATTGGAAATTATCGATTATTTTCAAAACCACTATCAAATTCAATTTATTTATTTTAAACATAAATTGATTTCAATTCTAGTTCAAAACTAGTTCATTTCGATAAAAATCTATTTTTATCTTTTCACATGTGGAATTTTTCACCCCAGTTCTTTCCAATTCACATATTATAATTTTACACAAATTATAGATATTTTTAATAATTTTATCAAGGCCCGTACAGTCGATTTCCAACAACGGCCATCGAACTGCACTTATAGCGACCTTTTTCGAATTTGATTTGGACATAATTCCAAATCCAACCGTTAGATTTCAAATTTCTAATATTCATTGGAAAGCTCTTTTCGATACGAACCCAACGGTTCCGGTTTTAGGAGAATCCGACGGTCGGATCTCCCGCAATGTCCGTCTGAAATAAATGGTCGAAATTCACGAACTGCCGCGGCGCGGCGCGTTCTATTCAGGCCATTATATTATATATATAATATATATAATATATATTTCGTCGATTCCCTTTTAAAACGAATTTTAAAAATAGTTTCGAATTCGTTTCAAAAGCAATTTCAACTTCCATTTCAATTCAAATCAAAATTGAATTCTTCTCTATAAATTCGTTTTAAAATTCATTTCTATTCAATTCAAATTTCAATTCAATTTGAATTCATTTCAATTCACTTTCAATTCAATTTGAATTCGTTTTCAATTCCATTCATTTCGAAATCGTTTTCAATTCAATTCATTTCGAAATCGTTTTCAATTCAATTCATTTCGAAATCGTTTTCAATTCAATTCATTTCGAAATCGTTTTCAATTCAATTCATTTCGAAATCGTTTTCAATTCAATTCAGTCCTATTTTATTCAAATTCAAATTCACTTCCTATTCAATTCGAATTTTAATCTAATTCAATTGAATTTCATTTCAAAATATTTAGTTTTGAAATCACTTTTCAATATTCGTTGTAAAACGAATAAAATCGATATAAATATCGTTCACGTCAAAATAGCGCATCTCTAATCCACACGGCTTTATATATTTCAAAAACTTCTATTCAATTCAACGCATGAACCTATATTTCTTTCAACACACGACTAATCTCAACACATGAGTACTGTCAACACATCACTATTTTTATTATGTGAAATATTTTATAAAACTATGGTATCTATCGTTTGATTTTAATTAGACTTCTACTGGGAAGTAGTTCTAATTTTAAATATGATAAAGATGTAATTTTGATTATATAAAATATTTCACTCAACACATGCACATCGTCAACACATGACTATTTTTATATTCAACACATGAATTTTCTTTTATAATATTCCTTATTTTCCCAATTGGAATGAGGCCCAATCAATCACCATATAACGTTAATTATATGGATTCCATACAACACATGTATATAATAGCGTCGAAAAATAATCAACCATCAACCAAAGTGCACTACACTGTATAAGCATCAAATATCGATATCTAACGCTTATAACAGCCTGTCAATCAATCGATCGACATATTTGATCAATCAGGATGAGTGAACTTCAAATTTCATCCCAACACCCGTGTGGGGTTTCAAACAATCAAACACAGATTTTATTTGTGCAGTTGGGCGATGTGTAAAATTTATCAACCCAATCAATATCAGTCAAATCAGTGTATATAAACAAATCGGCCGATTTGTTTATAAATATTTATTTATTCACTTTCACGTTAAAAATTATTTTTAACGATAAAATATTCTATTTCAACACTTGAATTTCTATTCATTTCATTTACACAATAAAAATGATATTTTTATTTTTCTACATATTTTAGAAAATTTCGGCGGCATAACGGCACGATACTAGAAACGGGACAAGGCCTAGCCTTATCCCCGGTCTAGTGAAGGCCCACGCCATTCACACATCAATCAAATCACTTTCGTTATGCAAACCACAAAATTTGGAGTAAGAGTCTAACCTAGTCTTACTCCTTCGCCTTATAACGGCGCACGTCTAATCCTAACTAATTTATCGATTCGATTTTTCACACCACAAACCACATTCAAACCAATATCTCAATCAATCACCAAACATCCAAACAAACAAGTCCATGGTATGTGGACGGGTGTCGGGTGCTTCTAATAAGCACCGTCTGCATCCTAGTATATATATATATATATCTAGAAAAATAGAATTAAGAGTGAGAAGTTCTCACCGAAAGCTATCCTAGCTCCACGGCACTTCATTTGATAGAAATCTTCATCGTCTTCGTTGCCCGTAGTCACTATATATATAAAAATCACATTTTTATATTTCGATGTCTTTAAAATAAAAATCACATTTTTATTTATTCACTTTCAATTTAAAAATCATATTTTTATAATCACTTCTTATATTTAAAAATCGAATTTTTTTACTACGCTATTCAATATATAAAAATCGAATTTTTGCTATTATGTTATATAGATAAAAATTATATTTTTATCACGCTATTTTCTATATAAAGATTTCGCCTTTTTAAATTTAAAGTTTTCACCTTTTTAAATTTAAAGTTTTCACCTTTTTAAATTTAAAGTTTTCACCTTTTTAAATTTAAAGTTTTCACCTTTTTAAATTTAAAGTTTTCACCTTTTTAAATTTAAAAATAAAAATCAGTTTTTAAAAATAAATAAAAATCAGTTTTTAAAACAAATAAAATTCAGATTTATAAATAAATAAAAATAAAAAAAACAGTTACTTACAGGGGGGGTTTCTTGGCGTTCGCAGGCTAAGGGGGAGGTGGGCTTCAGGCGGTCGGCGTCGGGTCCAGGCTGTGGCGGTGGGAGGCGGTGCGATGCTCGATGGCGGTGGGGGTTCCGTGGATTGTCGATCGAAGGGGTGGGGGAAATCGTGGCGGTTGTCGCGAGATGGTGGTCCAAGGGAGAGTGGCGGCGCGCCGGGGGGGGGGTCGCGGCGGTGGTCGATGTCGCGCCTCCTTCCGTCGTTCGCTTCGATTCTCCTTTTTTTTTTTTTTCTATTTAAAACTGAATCGAATGCAAAAAAAGAAGGGGGGGGGGCCAGCGGGTTAAAGGGGAAGAAAGATAAGATTTTTTTTATTTTTTTTATTTAATTATTTAATTCTTTAATTTGCAAAGAGTTGACTTTTACATACGACCTCGAAACGAGGCCCACCGCCTGTCGTCCATAGCGTTTTACCCTCATTCCGAACACAATGGGCCATGTACCGCAAGCTGATTCGACTGTTTGAATCAGTTTCCGTTTAATTTGCATTTAAATCACTATATTGAAATCTAAACGTACATTTCAAATTACCGGGGGCACATACTAGCTCTAAAAATTGCAGAAAAATATTTTCTAGCTTCGTATTGACGATACGGTCCTAACAAAACTAGTTTCGTCGAATTCTGAGACCGTTGGAAAAATGGCCAATTTCCAGTCGATTAAAATCAACTGAAACTGGTCAAACGCGTTTTCCTTCGCCACGCTCACATATTGATTCGAAAAATTATGAAATTTGGAATCTAGCAATAATTCGACATCACGGACCCAACAAAACTGGTTTCGTCGAAATCCGAGGTCATTTGCAAAATGTCCATTTTTAAGGGCCTGAATTCCATAGCGACTATTCAGAATTTTCAACTGGACATATCTCTCAATTTTAAAAGTGAAATCTCAGTTTCCTACATCCGTTAGAAAGATATTATCAATTAGATCCTAATGTTTTTGGTTTCACTAAAATCCGGTTTGTTTTGCACCCGGTACATTCAATTGAAGTTTGAAATCGAATTATCGAACTACCGCGCCATTTTCAATTCTATTTATAATTATATATAATTATTTATATTCTATCGACGACGCGTATAATATATACGTCGAATTCTATTCACAATAAATTTTCTCGTCGATATTATTTAAAATAATCTATTTTAAATATTCAAAATTCGCTAAAATTGTCAAAATAAAAATTTCAAACTGGCTCGCATTTTCGGGTTATTACAATAATACTTCATACCATAATATATATTAACCTGCAAATGTAAATATACAAACATGTACATACCATTCACTACATACATTTCATATGAATTTAATCTTTATATTACATAGCAGCTAATATACATATATATATATATATATACACACAGATGAATTACATATGTATATATATTATCACATATATTTTACATCACCCAGATTCAACAAGTCAAACTTGCTGTTTCATCCAAGATCTCACTGCAGCATGCTATGATGGTTGTATTGCCGCAAATCCAATTTGCACCAATCCTTAAAATAAATAAAATAAACCATTAATCAAGACAATCTTGATATTAATAGGTATTTTTCATTTAGTTTATATTATGTATTTTATCCATCATCTGTGAACCGTGCACGTAAGTGTTATGTGCTCTATCATACATCAACAGATCATACTGTCTTATGATTCTAGCGAGGATAGTTCAAAAGGAAAATCAGAATAAAACTATACTGCCTTCTTATTTTGTAATGAGACATATGCAGTACTCATATATGTATATCATCATACATATAATAAAACTATACTGCCATCATTTAATGAAACTATCTTGTATTTACAGGTTAGATTTTTCATGAATCACCCAGATCTCTGTATATCATATATATATATATATAAATAGTATTCATAGAGCAAATGACAAATCATTGATAAGTACATAATTGCCAAGTACAAAATTCAAACATCAATATATTTGAACAGCATTTGCAAAATGCATACAATACTCAGATTATATAATCTAGGAAAAAAAATCATGAAACTGAAGCAGGTCATACTTGCTTAAGTTTTTCAATGCTTTTGTATTAAAATACAAGGTATGAACACTAGTGACTAATTTCAAAAAAAAAATGATCTATCATTGAATGTAAAATTATATGTTGCATAATTTACATCTGTATGTAAACATAATTTTGCAGTATATATATCTAATTATTTATCAATACAAACATACTGACATCTTAATGATGTTGTCTCGTTAATTTTTGGTATCATTGTTTGTGACAAGAAAATATACATGTTCGTAAACAACCAGTCTATAAATATATAGCAACATCAATTTGTAAATGCTAACATAACTTTTGTTATTTAGTCACTGTATCAATGTCATAGTTTATAGTTTAGTATAAAATCAAATATCAAATCTGATTTGCTGTAACTTTCATAACAAGATGCACTACATATATATAGCCAAGATTCAAAAACAAACTTCAACAATACATAATTTCTTTAAATCAGATATTGTTAAAACCAAACCTGAAGGCTCAGACAACCAAAAATGTTTTTGATCAAAATCAAATACATGGTTAACTGAGCTATAACATTTATCCTCATTTCAATTAAACATTTTGATTATGGAAGAAAAATGTTTATTAAAGCAAGCTGATCCAATCAGCAATTAAAATCAAAAGGTTAATACACCTATCAAGATCTTATAGGTTTAATATCCAGGAATGTAGTATCTAAACATAAATCAATATCTAATATCAAATTATGTTTTCAGATGAAGCAATCTGATTTGATAATTGGGACCAGAAATTACAAATCAAAATTTGTATAAAACATGTATTACTAATCATACAAATAGTATAAAATTAATCAGGAACTCTAATTTCCTGCAGATATGTAATCATGTTATTACATATATTTATCACTATAAAATATGATCAACACATTGAAATCCAGATTCAATTTAGATAACATGTCATTTTACATATGCTTTACACTCATCACATATATATTTAAGTATATATGTATCTAATATACATATAAAGATTAAATCTAATATACATATAAAGATTAAATCTGTTCACTATGGTGTATAAAAATCTGCAAATCAAATTCACATTTTTCATATATTAATATATATATTTGATTTATCTATCAAGATTTTAACAAGTATTTCAGCAAATTTCGTTTGCTGTGGCTGGAATCATTTCAAAGCAATGATGTTTCAAAACACGCAGTTTCAAACTGACAAAAGAATCCATATTTCAAACTTATATATTAACATTATATATAAAACTGAAAACAGGACATTATACTGTGTTTCTTAAAACACATTCAAGACAAACAAAATTATCACAGACCTGACAAAATATTAAATTGCTTCAAGTGTAAATCATATTTGCTTTGGAACATAAATCAGTTTTACATTCCAGTTTAAAGTCCAGGCCCAAATATACATATATAAAAGGAATCAGAAAGCATTTATAGTGTAACAATGAAATACACCAGTCAATTAATTCTATCATTATATATGATCCAGTAGATCAATCATAAACAGGTAAATATTTACTATACAATCCCATCATCTATGATAGAGTATAGAAAGGGGGCAATTGTATCCATTTATATATGTATATATATATTTATGATTTCATACTTGAAATTTGCATCAAATACAAAATATATTAACAGCAAAAGAAACAATTTCTGGCTATTCATGTGCTTACATAAATTTTTCACATGTTCATAAGTATTTGATATTGTAAAACTCATTTATATTGAAACTTATTTCAACATTTAAAGAACTATGTTTTTAAATCTAGTTTTGAAATATTAACATTAGTTTGGTTTTTCAAAATCAACAATTTGTTTTAAAAAATAAAATCGCAGCAATATGTTATCAAATAACATATATGCATGATTTTAATCAACCAAACATAGCTTTTAAACAACTTAATGAATAACAATTTTAACATTTAAAATCGTTGTTCAAGTAAAATCCAATCCCAATAATTAAGACAATTTAACATCAATATCTAAACTGAATCAATTTTCAGTATTGAGTACAAATCCCATTTTCAAATTTTGTATCATATAACAAAATTTAACTGTAAAAAACTATTTTACTTTAGTATCGAATACTATTTTGATCTACAGTGAAATAATTTTCACTTTGACTTTATAATTTAATTTACTTTAAATTCTAACAACAGGATTCTCATTAACCAGTCGAGATAGGTAAAAGCAAATCTGAATTCATGATTATAATGATTTCGATGCCTGATTCTGAAATCAGTGACTTCAAAAATTATAATACTCATGAATCAATGTGTTCATAAGATTACAAAATCAAAATCGAACCTGAAACATTTCAGATCTTACATGATGAACAAATTCATCTAAATCAGTATCTATATTACAAATCGGGTTTCGATTTGAACTAATCAATCAAAAACCCTAATTGTCTCCACCTATAAATTACATGAACCCTAGCTATGATACCATTGATAGTGAAAACTTTGTTCGATTTCAAACTTATAGTTAAATTGCAACCAAATTAAACATTAATTCATGTATTAATTTATAAATCAAGAGTTATACCTCAATAAAACTTCCATCATTCTTCAGCCGATCGGATTTTAGAACTAGTTGTTTGAATCTTAGCCTTTCAAATGTCGAGCCTCAGTGGATATCAACAAGAACGCCTCCTCCTAGATTGAATCAAGGAAGACAAAAGAATCAGTGCTAGCCACCATTATCGAGGAATATTGAAATGAGGGTTTCGGTGGTTTTTATTAGATCTAATCTCACTCAATTTAGGGTTAGCCGCACCTTCATAAATGGAAGTGTGTGTTCCTTTATAAAGTGTTAATTAACCATAAAATTAGAATCCAAACTGAAAGCCCATTCCAACTTCAAATAAAATATCAACGTTTTGATATTTTATTTGTCCAAAATAATTTCTCTTTGTAATGATCTGTTGTGTGACCCCATAGGTTATTACAATGTTGGCAATGATTTTAATTCATATTTAAAATCATAAACAATGATTGTCATCTAGCAATACGTCGCTGCTACCCAAGTTATAATAAGATCATCGATTCGATACATCCTTTCAGTGACCAGTGTATCAATGTAATATATCCTTTTAACCAATATATCCAGGATTAAACTAGAGGCATGGATTGTATCATCGTCTTTATTATTTAATTCGTTTATCTTGATTGATGAGTAGACTGTTTAAAACAAATCAATATTTGAGCACGGCCATGCATTTCACAGTCTTACTCAATCAAGAGGCCCATGGATATCACTACAAATATATCATGGGGTTGAATTCCATCTAGATCATTCATAACTTTCATTCGATTCGAGACGTATCCAATGATCACCGTTATCGGTACTCTGTTACGAGTAACTTTAGATGATATCAAAACACAAACATCCTCGAATAAAATTATAATGATTTCAGGTCTGAGGACCATTACATCACTGTCACTGTGAAAATAACTTATGATACTGTTAATTATATTCCATGTAGTTATTTCATGGTGGGTCAGCCCAATACGCTATTCTCCAATACGTATTTATGTCTTGACTTTAATATCACGTATATTAATGATCAATGAGATGTGATCATCAGTCAATCAACATACTAGTCTCAATGCTTTATTGTTGTCCTATATAAACAATAAAACTCGACTAGGGACATTTAAGAATTATAATACTTATCATGTTATATAATCTCAAATTCAAGTCTTACTCGAATTATATAATTCCTTATTATAATTCTAGCAACTTCTATTATATTAATATTATATTACATAGTAAATATAATATAATAGAATATTATTTTATTCCAAATAAAACAATAACATCAACAGTGTTATCACTCCTCAAATGAATTGCCTCTAGGGTATAAACTCTGACAACATTTATGTGGGTTATTGCTGAAATGGGTCCCCATTACTAGGGTTTCCTACTGGTTAAGTTTGTGGGCCTATATATGCAAATATTACCCACCTATACGAGATGTACTTAACCCTCCCACTGATTCAAACATGTTTATTTAACGATTAAGTTTGTGGGTCTATATACACTAATATTACCCACCTACCCAATGTTTACTTAACCCTCCTACTTATCAAGTCAATATGTATTATTGGTTAAGCTTGCCTTAACCCTATCCCCTTTGTTCATGTAATATTGGTTAAGTGATGTCCATTCATGTTAACTTAACCCACCCACACATCATGTTGTATTGGTTAAGTGTTTCTTATTAACTTAACCATGTTCATTCATCATGCTATATTGGTTAAGTGTTTTAAATTTACTTAACCCCACCTACTTGTCTAATTAACATGTTGTATTGGTTTAAGTGTTCTCAATTTACTTAACCCCACCCACTTATCTAATTAGCATGTTGTATTGGTTAAGTGTTATCAATTTACTTAACCCTACCCGCTTATCTAATTAGCATGTTGTATTGGTTAAGTGTTCTCAATTTACTTTCCCCACCCACTTGTCTAATTAACATGTTGTATTGGTTAAGTGTTGCCTATTCATATGTTACTTAACCCTTCCGTTCTATGTAGGTATGTTCATTGGCGTTAATTAATTTATTAATGCACCAACCTCTCACGTTAGAACTGTTGTTTGCGGTTGCTGGATGTGCCAGGCGGTTCCGGGAAGACTTCTACCGCAAACTCATTCTAACCTCGGGTTTTGGGCTTAATGCTCTAACCTCTCACATTAGATCATTGTTGTTGCGGTCGCTGGATGTGCCGGGCGGTTCCGGGCAGTCTTACACCGCAATTCAATCTAACCTCGGGTAAGGCATGTTCATCTTTTAACCAATTTACATATTTACAATTTATGTCCAAGTCTAAATTTATATGTAAATTATCCATAAGTGTGGTCAATTCAAGTTATGCCACATTTACTAGATACGCCCAAAATTAATTATATGATTACAACCCATTTTATGCCAATTACATAATGTCCAATATTTAATGTTTCCCAACGTCAATCATTCGTATGATTCATATAATACGTTAGGCTCGCAATTAGCCTAACTCATAAGAAAAAGGGAAAGAAAGAGATGCTTAACATCCAAACTGGCATAAAACAATATAGATCCAATTATGAACATAACTAGCATATAACAAAGATCCCATTTATGAACTTGCATAACAAAATAGATCTGAATTAACATATAAACTTGCATAACAAGTTAGATCTAAATTAACATATGAACTTGCATAACAAATTAGATATAAATTAACATATGAACTAGCATAAAAAATTAGATCTAAATTAACATATGAACTTCCATAACAAATTACATATAAATTAACATATGGACTTCCATAACAAATTAGATCTAAATTAACATATGGACTTGCATAACAAATTAGATCTAAATTAACATATGAACCTGCACAACAAATTAGATCTAAATTAACATATGCACCTGCATAACAAATTAGATCTAAATTAACATATGGACTTGCATAAGAAATTAGATCTAAATTAACATATGAACTTGCACAACAAATTAGATCTAAATTAACATATGGACTTGCATAACAAATTAAATCTAAATTAACATATGGACTTGCATATAATGAATCAAATAAAGCATAAATCAAAACATGGTTTACAAAGATATAAACTTTATATGATTAACAAACATTTTCATAGAGTCCAATTCATAACTCATCACAATTACTTTTAAACAATTATCTTGTGAAAGTAACTGCACTCACAGAAAACGGATCTTGAATTCTAGGATCTGATTTTTGAAGTTGCTAAGCTAATCCATTGATGTAGGCGTTGATTCGTTCGTTGTTGTTCTAGAATTCCTTTTCGCAATTCCTACGCTTTTAATCTTTATCTCTTATCTTTTTATCTTTAATCTAGAATCTGATTTGTTATGGTGGCGGCTAGGTTAGTTTGTAGATGAACAGCATAATGGCATCATAGTTTAGGGTTGTGAGGTCTAGGGTTGAGGTTTGGGGTGATTATACAGAAGTTTTGGATTAATATGGGCCTTTAGATCAACTTATGATTCATCTAAGCCATCCAAATCATCATGACACAAAGACACCTCACCAGACCAATCAAATAAAGCCACATCAGCCCTAATACAAGAAAAATCATCACCCAACCAACCAGAAAATGCCACGTTCAAAAAAACAATCCTTGACCAACAAAAATGTGCCACGTGTGCCACATGATGCGCAGCAGCAGGGTGTTGACACCTACACGTCGTATGTATATATATATATATAGCTATCTTCCCAATTAACCATTTTCACACTAAACCACTTTTGGAGCGGCGTTCACACTAATCCACTTTTTAGCCATTCCCCTAAAACAAAAATATGGCACTGGCGGGGATCAAACTCTGTACCCCTTGTGTGCAAGTCACATGTTCTAACCAAATGAGCTACTAAGTCTTTTGCTTACAAACCTTAGAACAATGCAAAACATTATTCTTTTCTCATTCCTCTTTTTCATGTTTTGCTACAATATTTAATTTAAGGATATCTTTTTCCTTCTAAATCGGTTTTCTGCAAACCATAGGTTTAAATTGACTAGAAAATCGCCACGAACGCAATGACTCTAATTTCGTGACCAAATTCCCGAAGCTCTTCAAATTTTTTTATTTTATTTTCTATTTAATTGTTCGCATGCGTTTCTTCGCATTTCATGTGTCGCACTTAATTTTTTCCTTCATTTCACTGCATGAACTTATTACATGAAATATTTATTGTCATTATTTAATTTTTCTCTTAAATATATCTATGTATATAATATATATACATATTTCCACATTTTTAATTTCATTAAAAATGCGGGGTGTTACACATAGTTCTAGATTCGATTCATTAAAGTCAGGATTCCTATTATGTGTTCAAATCTGAATAATAACTGAACTTACAGCGATAGGATTAGAAAAAGAGAATTATTTTACGTTGTAGCGATTCTAATCTCTCTTTGTTGATTTAAGCGGAAAACATTTACTTTAAATTGAAGCTCTCCAATTTGATTTCTAGTTTGGAGAAGAAGAAGGAGGCTAGTTTAGAGATGGATAACATGGTGGCATCATAGAATAGGGTTATGAGGTTAGGGTTAAGTTTAGATATGTATTTATAGATGTATAGGATTAACTAGAGCCTTTAGATCAACATAGGACCCATCCAAACCATCTAGTCCAAGAAAATGCGTCATCAGGCCAATCAGAGAAAGCCACGTATGCCCTAAAACACAAGAATTCCTCACAGGCCATTCTGGCCGATGGGACCGACTCCAAACACCCTGAGTCGACCCCGGGTCGACCCAGCCGGACTCGGGTCGACCCAAAAAATAGGTCGGTTTGGCATTTTGCCTTCCCACTTCCGTTGTTTTGAATTTTTTTCTTGAATTTTAGGTTGATTTTATTTTATTAATTTATATATACATACATTTCCTTTATATGTATACAAACTTAATGGTCCATAACTTTCTCATACATTATCCGTTTAACGCAAACTTTAGGTCCATCTTGACCATAATTTTGAGACGAACGCAATGGTATAGTCTGTTTTACTTAATTCTTCTTCTAAAAATTAAGTATTCTTCATTTTGCCAAATTTAATATTCATAGAAAATACGGGGTGTTACATTCTCCCCTCCTTAAAGGATTTCGTCCCCGAAATCTCTGAGTTAAGAAGAATGTATCCAAACATCCAACATCCATCTACTCAACCATCAATCACAGGCATCAATTGTCCTTAAAAAGATTTCTAATGCTACCATGATTATATGCATAGTGTGTGTATATGTCCTTACCTAATGCAAAATCAGGTGGTCTACTGATTCAGTTGACCTCCTTAATGCGAATTATGTCAGTGCCATGAGTCCATCATGTATGCAATTATTCCTAATCGTACTTTACAACTTCTACATGAGTGCATAATTATTCATACAATGCAACATCCATATGATAACACATCAAGTTTCAATCCATATACAAATACATATATGCATATGCAATATGAAAGTGACTGAGCCGATCTAGTACCTAATGTGTGTGTATATGCATCCACGAGCAACCACTAGCAATCACTTGCAACCATCAATCATAACATGTTTCAAATACATGTTTACATTCATTGGTTTCTACTTAAGGATCAAGAATAGGACCGAGGAGATATACTTAAAGGATAGATACAAGCACGCGTAAACTTATGGAAAAAGAGATCAAGGATGTACCCTCAAAAAGAAAAGGGTAGGCAGCGCGTATCTTGTCTTTAGTCTCCCAAGTCGCGTCTCCTTCAGCGTCACTCCATTGTACTTTAACTAGCTTTACCTCACGATTGCATAGCTTTTTAACTTCTGTTCCCAAGATACGAGTTGGAACTCTTCTCACCGTCGCTTCTCGTTCCACTTCCTCTAGTATTCTCGGCTCCACAACTTCTGCAAACTCATGTAAGCACTTTCGTAGATGAGAAACATGAAAAACATTATGAACTCCAGCCAATCTTTCGGGCAGCTCTACTCTATAAGCCATCGTCTTAATCCTTTCAATGATAGGGAATGGCCCTACAAATTTTGGTGCCAATTCTCCTATAGATCCAAAGCGAATGACATTCCTCAAAGGGGATACTTTAAGGAAAACCCTGTTTCCAACCTCAAACTCAAGGTCGGTTGTAACGACCCGCATTCTTAGCATCGCAAGATCGTAGAATATTTATTTCTTCCACATACAAAGTCGTATGGTCATGTGACTTCGGGAGACAACTATTGGAGTCATTTCCCATGTTCATGATTTTTGCCGATTTTTAAATGACCGTTTTACCCCTAGCTGAAACTGTTTTGGCCATAACTTTTGACTGGAAAGGAATTTGGACCTAAAACCACTTCCATTACCGTTTGGGAGATATGGCTGAAACAAGTTTCATATGGTTAAAGACAGCTTAATTGGGCTTAACCGGGTGATTAACAGCTAGGCCCAATAGGGGATTTCGGGATTAGAGGTATTTGAGGGCTGTTAGGGTTTTGTTTTTTCACTCGTTTTCCAGCCACCACAAACCCTCTCTTCAACCTAACAATGGCCTCCATCATCTAAAAACACCCTTAATCACTTCTTAATCAAGTTTTGGCTTAAACTACATCAAATTAAGAAGAAATAGCACCAAAGCAAGGTTAGAGCTGCTGTGTTGCATTGGGAACAGCGCCAAACAGAGATCATTTCAGTTTTGGGGTTTTATTTGTGGTTAAGATGAGTGATTTGCATAGTTTTGCACTAATTACGGTTAATTAAGGGTAATTAGTGAAGATTAGCGAATTTATACATAAATAAATTCTGAAAAAATATTTATAAAATTCGAAATAATGTTTTAGGCCTTTGTTAGAAAATTTGGTTAATTTGGTTAAGTTTTGTTAATACTATGATTAATTATGCCTAAACATGCTTAAGGGAAAATATGGGTTTTTGGCTATGTTTGATCCATTTTACATGCTATAGTTGTTGTTTTGGTGTTTATGATTGATTGTACGTGTTGCTATGACTGTATGTTATGTTTTATGATTGTCTAGAAGTGATAGATTGGTCGAAAACACCGTCGAATGGCGTAAAACAGTCGCTGGAAAGTTGCAGGAAATATGTAGGGTTTCGAACCGGATCGGATTATTGGGCTCGGATCGGATAGGAGAACCGGGCAAGTGGACTCGATTCGGATTGTTACATAGCATAAGGGACTTGGCGAGAAGGAAGCCCATTTGTTTAGAATTGGAGTTGGGAAGGGGATCGGATCGGAGAGACCAACAGGGGATTGGATCAGAAGCAAAGGCGTAGGGATCGGATCGGACTAGAGCTAGGGGGCGGGATCGGATCGGAGGACCAAGTTTGGAGTTGGAGTTGGAGCGAAGCACCGGATCGGATCGGGACATCTAGGAGGGAGCAACCACCAAACCAGGCATAGGGCATCCGAACCGAACCAGGGTTGGAGGATCGAACCAAGAAGGAATGGATCAAGGCATGAGTCAGAACCACCGATCCGAACCGGATCGGGACCACCGAACCGAACCAAATGTATACTTTTACCTCATCGTGACGACTCTTTTGAAGACCAACTCCAATTCGACCAAAACCTGAGATGCAATGGAAGTCCAAATGAGGAGCTTTGACTCAGGATCCAGTTGGGAACCATTTAGTGAGCTTCATGATTGGGCTTCGCTGCGGGACGTGTGCTAAGGGGTTGTCGATGTCTGTAACTTTGAATCACTATGTGTAGGGAGTGGATTCAGAGCCACAGTGGCCTAGGTACGACTAAAGAGCTATAGACCAATGAAGTGGGGTCATTTGTAAAGATTTGGTCATGACTGCATGTGGTAAGCTTGGTAGTAGCAGTAGTTGTACAAGTCGAACTTCGTCACTACTTCGATGGGTCTATGATTGACAGTGGCGGACATCGTATACTTTACGCACTGAGTGAGAGATGTGACGATGGTTATTATGGTTGATTTGTTTGCCATCATTATGACATGCACACCCCCACCCCCGTTATCTTTACACCATCTGTTCAGTGGCACCTTAGAGTATTGTACGGTATGTAGTGCTAACTCTTTGGTTGCAGGTCCAGGTTTAGGTATGGTTTAGTATACCTGTTATTGTTTTGTTTAGCTGCTTATCGCTCATACTAGACTTTTTGTTTGACCCAAAGTTTTATGTCTCTTCTTATTACTCTGGGTGCTCTCATGAGCAGACTAGAGACAGGTTAGCTAGGTATGCATGGGTAGCTGATCTGGAGATGAGCAGGAGGCTTCCACGTATGATACATATAGTATTCTCCCTGTGTTGTTAAAGATCACTGCTTGGGCATTAGTAGTGCATCTTCTACTTTAGCTTTCTTTTGTTTTAGAGACAGTGATTTGGAAAGTTTTAATAAGCTGTATTTGGATTTCCGCTGCTATGTTGGTTCAGTTTTCATCTTATGCACTGTCTCGCCTGTTTTATGTCAAGATTATGTTATTATTATATTTTGTTCCATGTGCAGTGAGACATTCTACGGGTTCCTTGTTAGTTCATTCTCTTCTTTCTTTTCTTTGACGACCGTTCCGTGCTAGTCGGGCATGTGTACAGCGCACCTTTGGAGGAAATGCAGGTTGGTGCGGGGCGGGCCGTCACACTTGGTATCATAGCTCTAGGTTGCATAGTTAACTTAGGGAAAGACACCAGGGAGAGATAATACGTATATGAGAGCGCGTATTTGTGATTATTTTGGTTTTCAAAATCTATACATATATATATTATTAGTATAGCTAAGGATGAAGTCGCACTGCACTGACACCACTATGGAGATGGTTAATCGTTTTCTCTGTGCAGATTGAACGATGAGCCGATACGTAAGGGGTACCGGTAGAGGAGCCAATAATGGGAATGCTGCTGAGATGAGGACGATGTTTACTGACCTCATGAGGGAGATGCTTAGTGATGTGCAGAGGGAAGCTCCCAATGCGGATAATGGTGGTGGTCCAGTAGTGCAGGCGCCTAGGGCCGATTTCACCAAGCTGAATAAGGATTATACTAGTCTTGGTGGGAAACCGTTCCACGGAACGGAGTCGGCCACGGATGTTCAGGATTGGTTGGATAGCTGCGAGCGTATCTTCGAAGACTTGGGTATCGAGGATGCAATGAAGAGAAGGATAGCATCCCGTCAGCTGCAAGGACGAGCAATGAATTGGTGGAATGCTATAAAGGCATCTACCCCAGAGGATCAGATTACTTGGGATCAGTTTAAGATTCGCTTTAGCGATAAGTTCATTCCAGCTGCTCAGAAGTCAGTGTTGTTTAAGAGATTCTTGGAACTCAAGCAGAATGGCAGAGCTGTCTCGGAGAATATTGCCGAGTTCGACAATTTGTCGAAATATGGGTTATCCCTAATAGATACTGCCGGGAAGAAGAACGAGAAGTTCATAAATGGTTTGGATGGATACTTGGGGGAAAGGCTTATTAACCACATCGATGAGACGTTTGAGTTGATTGTGGGGAAAGCATTGAGGTCAGAGAGTCTTTACCCTAAGCCGAAGACTGAGGTTGCATCTGTAGGGGAGCCAAAACCGCAAACAAGCGGTGGAGGCAAGAATGGTTCTCAGAATAAGAGAAAGCAGAATCAGACTAAGGATGACCAAAAGAAAAGGAATAAGAAGGATGTTGAGTGCTTCAGCTATGGAAAGAAGGGCCATTATGCTAGTAATTGTCGGGCCAAGCCAGCAGATAGGAAGTGCTTCAACTGTGGCCAAGTGGGACATCATAAGGACAAGTGTCTGCAACCCCCTAAAGAAAAGCATATGGTGAAAGCATATGCCCTTAATGTTGTTCCTTCTTCGTCGAATGCCCCAACTGCGGTGGAGAAGGGAAAGAATGTCTTTATTCATGGTATGCTTTCTGTTTATGATGTTCCTGTTAGAATTTTTTTGATACCAGAACTTCCAGTTCTTTCATATCTAGTGACCTGGTGGATAGGTTGGGATTGGAGCCCGAGATTGTCGATAGACCTTTAGTAGTGACGAACCCGATTGGTGGTTCGACTAGCCTTAGCATGATTTGTCGTAATGTGGTCTTATCGAGTCGTGGATGCATGTTTGTTTGTGATTGCTTTGTTTTGGGCTTTACTGGGTTTGGCATTATTTTGGGAGTCGATTGGCTCCAAAGATACGGGGTGGTGGTAGACTGTGAGGGCTTTTTGGTGACAGCTAGAGCAGATAATGGGCAGAGGGTAGTGTTTGGTGGTCTACCTAGTGATGGGGTAATGGCTAGTTTTCTAAATTCCCTTGACATCCCGCATAGTGAGTTGTCAGGTTTGCTCGTGGTTGGACAGTATCCGGACGTCTTCGAGGAAGTGACCGGGCTTCCACCACATCGAGAGATTGAGTTTCGTATTGATTTGGTGAAAGATGTCAGACCTATAGTAATGCTACTTCGTCGTATGGCACCGAGGGAGCAGCGAGAGCTTGGGGTGCAAGTCAGCAATCTTTTGAAGAAGGGATTTATCAGAAGGAGTGTTTCTGAATGGGGAGCACCAGTTGTGTTTGCTAGCAAGGCAGATGGTTCCCTTCGATTGTGTGTAGACTACCGCGAATTGAATAAAGTGACGAGGAAGAATAAGTATCCTCTACCGCAGATAGATGATTTGTTTGATCAGTTGAGTGGCACGAGAGTATTCTCCCAGTTAGATCTCGCGACAGGATTTCATCGGCTTAGAGTGGAAGCTGAGAGTATAGCTAAAACGGCCTTTCGGACGCCGTCTGGATTTTATGAGTGGTTGGTCATGCCATTCGGGCTGACCAATGCCCCAGCATACTTTGTGGATCTTA
Organism: Allium sativum; assembly: GCA_030737875.1. Taxonomy (NCBI): domain Eukaryota; kingdom Viridiplantae; phylum Streptophyta; class Magnoliopsida; order Asparagales; family Amaryllidaceae; genus Allium; species Allium sativum. The sequence continues at coordinate 617,939,532 of CM060926.1, forward strand.
TGAGTAGGGTATTCAGAGATCAGTTGAATAAGTTTGTCCTTGTGTTCATGGATGATATTTTGGTCTACTCGAGGTTAAAGAGGAAGAACACAAGGAACATTTGAGGATAGTGATGGTGGTGTTGAGAAAACACTAATTGAAAGCAAAGTTTTCTAAGTGTCACTTCTGGAGAAGGGAAGTGAGGTTCTTGAGCCATGTCGTTTCAGAGAATGGTATTGACGTGGATCCTGCGAAGGTGGCTACGGTACAGGATTGGTCTACGCCCAAGAATGCAATGGACATAAGAAGTTTCTTGGGATTAGTTGGAAATTATCGTAAGTTTATCCAAGATTTTTCCAAGATAGCAGCACCGTTGACTCAGTTGACCAAGAAGAATCAAGCTTTCGTCTGGGACGAAAAGTGCGAGGATGCATTCAAGAGTCTAAAGGAAAAGTTGACGCGCGCACCAGTGTTAGTCATTCCCAAGGGGAATGAAGAGATAACAGTATATACAGATGCATGTGGCATAGGGCTAGGTGCTGTATTGATGCAAGGAGGTAGGGTTGTAGCTTATGCAAGTCCGCAATTGAAACCGCACGAGAGAAGATACCCTACCCATGATTTGGAATTAGCAGCGATCATATTCGCATTGAAGATGTGGAGACATTATCTCTTGGTAGAAAGATTCGAGTTGTTTACTGATCATAAGTCACTGAAGTATCTTTTCTCTCAGAAGGATCTAAATCTTCGACAGCAAAGATGGTTGGAATTCTTAGCTTCCTATGATTTCGATATCACATATACACCAGGAAAGGGCAATGCGGTAGCTGACGCATTGAATAGGAGGCATGCCAGTTTAGGAGTTATGTTTCTCGAATGGAAGCAACTGGAGTACATCGCGGGGTATGATTTCAGACCAAAGCGCGAGTTGGATCCAAAAATGTTAGCTAGTTTGACGATCAGACCCACTTTGATTAAGCGGATTGGTTCCAGTCAGAGGAACGATCCTAATCTATTGGAAATCATCTCAAAGTTAGAGATGGGAATCGACGGAGAGATGAACAAGTACGGGCTTGATCGATGGATGGCTTAGAAAGAATGGAAGACTAGTTGTACCCAATGTCAATGGATTGAGAGATGAAGTGCTTAGAGAATGTCATCACTCAAAACCGACTATACATCCCGGTGGTAACAAGATGTACCGAGACATGAAGCAGACATACTACTGGGAAGGGATGAAAAGAGACATTGGAAAGTTTATATCCAAATGCATGAATTGTCAGCTAGTTAAAGCTGAGCAAAAGAAGCCTAGTGGTTTGTTACAACCATTAGAAATTCCAAAATGGAAATGACAGCAAGTTTCAATGGATTTCATTGATGGTTTACCGAGGACTAGGTCGGGCCATGATAGCATTTGGGTGGTTGTGGACCGATTAACCAAGGGTGCAAGATTTATACCCGTCAAGTCAAACAGGACGGCAGCTAAGTTAGCAGAGCTGTATATAAAATGGGTAGTATGATTTCATGGAATACTCAAAGGCATTGTAAGCAACCGAGATATGTTGTTCACTAGTGGATTTTGGAAGAGCTTACAAGAGGCGTTAGGATCAGAATTTCATCTCAGTACCGCATATCATCCTCAAACTGACGGTTAGACAGAGAGGGTGAATTGTGTATTAGAAGATCTCTTGAGAGCTTGTGTACAGGATTTTGGTGGGTCATGGGATGACCATTTGCATCTAGTAGAGTTTGCATATAATAATAGTTATCAGTCCAGTATTGGTATGGCTCCATTTGAAGCTTTGTACGGAAGACCGTGCAACTCACCGTCATGTTGGTTAGAAACTGGTGATAAGTTTGTGCTTGGACCAGATGTGATAAGAGAAACTTCAGCTAAGATTAAAGTTATCCAATAGCGAATGAAGGCTGCCCAAGATAGGCAGAAGAGTTATGCTGATAAGAGGAGAAGAGAATTAAATTTCTCCATTGGCGACCTGGTGTTTGTCAAGATTTCTCCGTTGAAGAGCGTGATACGATTTGGCAGGAGAGGCAAGTTAGCACCAAGATTTGTTGGCTCATTCCCAGTTCTTGAGCAAATTGGAAATTTGGCATATAAAGTTGAATTACCAGAGAAGATGGCAGGAGTTCACAACGTATTTCATGTTTCCCAGTTAAGGAAATTTGTACACGACCCAGATGTGACTATTTCACCTGATCAGTTGGATGATATCGAAGTTGAACCAGAGGCGGTTGGGAACCGCAGGCCTATGTTTATTGTTGGGAACGATACGAAGCAGCTTCGAAGGAAGGCGGTGAAATTAATCAAAGTCCAGTGGGGCGAGAATGAGAATGACTGTACTTGGGAGACAGAGGAGAGCATTAGGAAGACGTATCCAGAACTCTTTGCCTAGTAAGATTTCAGTTTCGATTTAGTCTTTCCGCATGCTAGGATAGGTTTATTTTGTTTGTTTTACATGTTTGATTGTTATATATAATTTGTAGGCATGAGGGGTCCTTTGTATGTTTTGGGTTAAGGAATTTCGGGTACAAAATTTCTTAAGGGAGGGAGAGTGTAACGACCCGCATTCTACGCATCGCAGGATCGTAGAATATTTATTTCTTCCACATACAAAGTCGTATGGTCATGTGACTTTAGGAGACGACTAATGGCGTCATTTCCCATGTTTATGATTTTTGCCGATTTTTAAATGACCGTTTTACCCCTAGCTGAGACTGTTTTGGCCATAACTTTTGAATGGAAAGGAATTTTTACCTGAAACCACTTCCATTAGATACGTTTGATGGTTTACAATTTCGTAGAGTGGTCACATTAGCCAAACAGACTCACCGTTTGGGAGATATGGCTGAAACAAGTTTCAGATAGTTAAAGACAGCTTAATCGGGCTTAACCAGGTGATTAACAGCAAGGCCCAATGGGGGATTTCGGGATTAGAGGTATTTGAGGGCTGCTAGGGTTAGGATTTCGTTTTTTCACTCATTTTCCAGCTGCCACAAACCCTATCTTCAACCTAACAATGGCCTCCATCATCTAAAAACACCCCTAATCACTTCTTAATCAAGTTTTGGCTTAAACTACATCAAATTAAGGAGAAATAGCACCAAAGCAAGGTTAGAGCTGCTGTGTTGCATTGGGAACAGCGCCAAACAGAGATTCATTTCAGTTTTGGGGTTTTATTTGTGGCTAAGGTGAGTGATTTGCATAGTTTTGCACTAATTACGGTTAATTAAGGGTAATTAGTGAAGATTAGCGAATTTATACATAAATAAATTCTGGAAAAATATTTATAAAATTCGAAATATTTTTTTAGGCCTTTGTTAGAAAATTTGGTTAATTTGGTTAAGTTTTGTTAATACTATGATTAATTATGCCTAAACATGCTTAAGGGAAAATATGGGTTTTTTGCTATGTTTGATCCATTTTACATGCTATGGTTGTTGTTTTGGTGTTTATGATTGATTGTACATGTTGCTATGACTGTATGGTATGTTTTATGATTGTCTAGAAATGATAGATTGGTCGAAAACGCCGTCGAATGGCGTAAAACAGTCGCTGGAAAGTTGTAGGAAATATGCAGGGTTTCGAACTGGATCGGATCGGATTATTGGGCTCGGATCGGATAGGGGAACCATGCAAGTGGACTCGATTCGGATTGGAACATATCATAAGGGGCTTGGCGAGAAGGAAGGCCATTTGCTTAGAATTGAAGTTGGGCAGGGGATCGGATCGGAGAGACCAACAGGGGATCGGATCGGAGAGACCAATAGGGAATTGGATCGGAAGCAAAGGCGTAGGGAACGGATCGGACTAGAGCTAGGGGGTGGAATCGGATCGGAGGACCAAACTTGGAGCTGGAGTAGGAGCGAAGCACCGGATCGGATCAGGACATTTAGAAGGGAGTAACCACCGAACCAGGCATAGGGCATCCGAACCGAACCAGGGCTGGAGGACTGAACCAAGAAGGAAGATCAAGGCATGAGTCAGAATCACCGAACCGAACCGGATCGGGACCACCGAACCGAACCAAATGTATACTTTTACCTTATCGTGACGACTCTTTTGATGACCAACTTCAATTCGACCAAAACCCAAGATGCAAAGGAAGTCCAAATGAGGAGCTTTGACTCAGGATCCAGTTGGGAACCAATGAGTAAGCTTCATGATTGGACTTCGCTGCGGGACGTGTGCTAAGGGGTTGTCGATGTCTGTAACTTTGAATCACTATGTGTAGGGAGTACGTGAACGGATTCAGGGCCACAGTGGCCTAGGTACGACTAAAGAGCTATAGACCAATGAAGTGGGGTCACTTGTAAATATTTGGTCATGACTCCATGTGGTAAGCTTGGTAGTAGCAGTAGTTGTACAAGTCGAACACCGTCACTACTTCGATGGGTCTATGATTGACAGTGGAGGACATCGTATACTTTACGCACTGAGTGAGAGATGTGAGGATGGTTGTTATGGTTGATTTGTTTGCCATCATTATGACATGCACACCCCCACCCCCGTTATCTTTACACCATCTGTTCAGTGGCACCTTAGAGTATTGTACGGTATGTAGTGCTAACTCTTTGGTTGCAGGTCCAGGTTCAGGTATGGTTTAATATACCTATTATTGTTCTGTTTAGCTGGTTATCGCTTATACCAGACTTTTTGTCAAACCTAGAGTTTTATGTCTCTTCTTATTACTCTGGGTGATCTCACGAGTAGACTAGAGACAAGTTAGCTGGGTATGCACGGGTAGCTGATCCGGAGACGAGCAGGAGGCTTCCACGTATGATACATATAGTATTCTCCCGGTGTTGTTAAAGATCACTGCTTGGGCATTAGTAGTGCATCTTCTACTTTAGCTTTCTTTTGTTTTAGAGACAGTAATTTGGAAAATTTTAATAAGATGTATTTGGATTTCCACTGCTATGTTGGTTTAGTTTTCAGCTTATGCACTGTCTCGCCTGTTTTATGTCTAGATTATGTTATTATTATATTTTGTTCTATGCGCTGTGAGACATTCTACAGGTTCCTTGTTAGTTCATTCTCTTCTTTCCTTTCTTTGACGACCGTTCCGTGCTAGTCGGGCATGTGTACAACGCACCTTTGGAGGAAATGCAGGCTGGTGCGGGGCGGGCCATCACATCGGTCCTTCTTTTATCCGCGTAGGACTTCTGTCTATCTTGTGCGGTCTTCATTCGTCTTCGTATCAAGTCCAACTTCTGTGAAGTTTCTCTGATCATGTCGGGCCCAAGTACGAGCTTGTCTGTAGATTCCCACCAACAAGTTGGTGATCGGCATGGTCTTCCATATAAAGCCTCAAAGGGTGCCATGCCTATGGTGGCATGGTAGCTATTGTTGTAGGCGAACTCCACCAAAGGAAGTTGATCTTCCCACGTTCCTCCAAAATCAAGGATGCACAATCTCAAAAGATCTTCTAATACTCTGTTCACCCTTTCAGTCTGACCATCGATTTAACGGTGATAGGCAGTGCTTAAGCATAGCTGTGTGCCTACAGCCTCTTGCAAACTCTTCCAAAACTCACTCGTAAAGATAGAATCTTGATCACTTACTATGCTAGAGGTTATCCCATGCAGTCGAACTACCTCTTTAAGATAAATGGATGTTAATGATGAGGCAGTCCTCCTACTCTTAACAGGTATAAAGTGAGCGCTTTTAGTGAGCCTGTCAACTATTACCCAAATACTGGTATTGCCCCTTCTTGACCTAGGCAACCCATCTATAAAGTCCATCGAAATGCTATCTCATTTCCACTGTGGGACCTCTAGAGGATGAAGCTGACCACCAGGCTTCTTTTGCTCCACCTTGACTTGCTGGCATATCAAGCATTTCGAGATGAATTCAAATACATCCTTCTTCATGCCATTCCAAAAGAAAACCCTTTTTATTTCTTTATACATCTTGTCTCCACCTGGGTGTATGGTCAACTTAGAATGGTGTGCTTCTTCAAGAACTGTCTTCACCAAATCCCTTACTTGTGGGACACATAGTCTTCTATCCCGTCTCAACCAACCCTTGTCATCTATGGAATATCTATTGAGGTGACTAGAAGTCTCACCTCTAATTAACTTATCCATCATATCAACTATCTGTGGGTCTTCACGTTGTGTGGTTCCTATTGAGTCCAAAAGCGTAGGCCGCACCTCTAGCATTGCTAACAAACCAGGTACAAACTCAAAAGAGGGTCTAAAGTCAAAGGTTGCTATGTACTCCAAGTTTTGCCTTTCCACAAAGAGAGGACTTAGGGTCAACTTTTTCCTACTTAAGGCATCTACTACCATAATGCCCTTGCCAGGGGTATAAGCAATCTCAAAATCGTATGAGGCAAGAAATTCCATCCACCTTTGTTGTCTTAAGTTAAGATCTTTTTGTGAGGAAAGGTACTTTAATGATTTATGGTCAGTAAACAATTCAAACCTTTCTCCTAGTAGGTAATGACGTCATGACTTAAGAGCGAAAACAATGGGAGCTAGTTCTAAATCATGAGTTAGGTAGTTCTTCTCATGTACCTTCAACTGCCTTCCCCCATAACAAACTACCTTGCCTTCTTGCACCAAGACAGCGCCTAATCCTGTACCGCATGCGTCTGTGTATACTGTAAACATCTTATTCCCATCAGGCAATGTTAGGACTGGGGCTGTTGTTAGAGCCCTTTTCAATCGTTGGAAAGAAACATCACAATCCAAATCCCACACGAAAGTTAGGTTCTTCTTCGTCAATCTTGTAAGTGGGGCTGAGATCTTCGCAGAGTCTTTAATGAACTTTCTGTAATAGCCCGCTAATCCGAGAAAACTTCGTACTTTAGTTGCATTCCGTGGAATCTTCCAATCTTGCACCGCAACTACTTTTGCAGTATCCACAACTATTCCCTCTTTGGACACCACATGTCCAAGAAACCTTACTTCTTCTCTCCAAAAATGGCATTTGGAGAATTTTGCTTTCAGCCGATGTGCTCGAAGAGTATCCATAACTTCCCTTAAATGCAAAGCATGTTCTTCCTCACTTTTTGAGAAAATCAAAATGTCGTCCACGAAGACCACTACAAACTTATTAAGGAACTCCCTAAACACCCTACTTATCAAGTCTACGAAATAGGCGGGTGCATTTGTCAAGCCAAAAGGCATGACAAGCCATTCGAAGAAACCGTCCAGGATCCTGAACGCGGTCTTATCTATGTTGTCTTCAGCCACTCTTAGCTGATGAAATCCGGTGGCCAGATCTAGTTGGGAGAAAACTGATGCACCTACGAGCTGGTCAAACAAGTCATCTATTCTTAGATGTGGGTGCCTATTCTTCTTGGTCAGCTTGTTTAGCTCCCTATAATCCACGCATAGGCGAAGTGAACCATCCGCTTTGGTTGCGAACACTACGGCAGCACCCCATCCAAAAATACTCCGCCTTATGAACCCCTTTTCGAGTAACTCTTTAACTTGCTTGCTGAGATCCTTCCTTTCTCTTGGAGCCATGTGTCTAACAGGTAAAGCAACTGGTTTTGTATTATCAACTAGGTATATGCGGAAATCTATCTCTCGCTTTGGAGGTAAACCCTTCACTTCTTCAAAGACATCTGAGTACTCACGGACTACTCTAACAGATTGCAAATTTTCAATAGACACATCAAGAGATTCTAGGTAGCTAAGCAGAACAGAATTCATAGGATTACAAGAGATTTCGAGAGTATTACCGAGGCGAGTTATAAGTCTAACCACTCTCTTTTCACAATCAAGGATGGCACAATTACTGGATAACCAATCCATGCCTAGAATCAACCCATAGCCCGTGAATCCCAAAACATAAGCATTACATCTAAACCCAACGCTTAGTATAGAAACTTCCAAATCCAAACAAATCATCGGTAAATAAGCCGACCCCCCAATTGGATTTGAAACAACCATGGGATCCTCTACTATACTGGTATCTAGGTGCAGAGATTTAACTAAAGCAGTAGATATAAAAGAGTGCGAAGCACCAGAATCAAAAAGAGTACGAACAGGATGATCAGAAAGATAAATTAAACTCTCAACAGAAATGTTTCTACCTCTTTCTTGCGTAGGTGCTGTGAGAGCCGTGAATCTGCCCTCCAGAAGTAGATCCAGCCCTCTGCCCTTGCCCTTGCCTTCTTGGGTAGTCCTTAGCCATATGTCATGTCTTGCAGCATTGAAAACAACCACCCATCTTCCTCTTCTTCTTCTTGCTGTCCTTAACTAGATGTCCAGGTATGCCACAAAAATTACACTTCCTCTTGTCATGAGGTTTGTTATTCTTCCCGCCCTTCTTGGAATCCGTCTTCTTATCCTACGATCCCTCCACTTTCTTGTCTAGAGGTTCTTCCATCTTTGCCACTTTCTTCCCATCCTTGTCTTCCTCCTGTAACAATGACATGTCCACTTATCTCTCATAGGTCGCGCCCATAGGTATATGGGACATAGCTAGGCCGTGCAGTGGCTCATTTAACCCTTTATCGAAATAGAGAGCCTTTTTATGTGGAGTGTTTACCAACTCCAGTCGGAATATAGCCAGTTGGTTGAACTTGTTGACGTATTCCTTAACCGATAGGCTTCCCTGTTTGAGTGCTAAGAACTTCTCCATCTATAGGCTTTGTTCAGCTTGCGAGAGGAACTTCATTTCAAATCTTATTCTGAAATCCTCCCAAGTCTTAACTGATCTCTCAGCATTAGTAGCTTCCCACCAGAAAGAGGCTTCGTCCTTAAGTAACCATACAGCCAATTGTATCTTCTGCCTATCGTCCACTTCAAAGATAACAAACAAATATTCTGTTTCCTTGGGCCAGTTTCTTGCTTCCACGAATGATTCAGTCCCATTAAAGTTCTTTCCGCCCATAGCTTGAAAGTCTCTACATATCTTCGATAAAGCATTCACACGAGGAGGAGGAGGAACAATGGGTACAGCTGGAGGGACGTCTCCTTGGCCTTTGGCGAGTGTCGTGGCCTCCAAATACCTACGGAACCATCCGGGTATTGTGACTCCCTCTGGAAGATTAAGATCCCCAGACATGCTGAAACGAAAAGAAAAGATTCAAAACAAAGAATAGAAAGATAGTGCATATGGCTTTGGGGAATATGCCTTTAAAATAAAACAACACTTTTCATGACAATGCTTCTTTGAAACTTCTTTTTGAAAAATAGTTTTTAAAAACTTTTATCTGATCTGGCAACCATCAGCTCTGATACCAAGTGAAACACCCCACCTCCGTTAAGGTCACTCACAAAGGGAATGCATTAACTTCGGTGAAGCATTATAGGTAAAAGATACATATAATTTACAAGACAGACATACAAACAGCGGGAAAAACTGGAATTATTTCATAAGCAGCGTGGTTTAGTCAAAACATTACAACCATTGTCTCAAAACCCAACTTCCAAGTCATTACAATAAAACCTCTGTCTTGATTAAAAACTCCAAATACATAAAGAAGCATAAAACAGTAGTAAGTAGCATAAATCCCCAATAAAAGTGTAACCACAGCCATAGCCCAAGAAAAGAGAATCCAAGCAATACATCTACTCTCTTCAAGATGGAAAAGGTCTGAACTAAGCTGAAGTATTCCCTCCCTATGGACCTTGGGGAGGGGGGAACAGAAGAAAAGAAGACGAAAGAAAACGGGTCAGACATAAGCCTGGTAAGCCCAGTGTTTTTCAGCATGTAAACAAGAAAAGATCATGACATGAATAAACTGAATATAAGACAACACCATAGTAACAAGATAACATAAGACAAGGTAAGGCAAGATAAACTAAATATGTTATCGCACTCATTTCTATTTCTCTGCACCTACTAACAATTGTTTCAACTGGCCTCATGTGTTCATAATAAAATGATCCCTTTATCGATCGGCTTCTACTCGCATGTATATTACTTGTGTCATTCAGCTCCGCTTGTTTGTAGATACCTCTGCTGGTCCCACCATGGGGTGTATCAACCCTTATGATGGCAACTCGACACAATTCGAGATGCACAGTGTATAACTATTGATGCCCAGTGCCTGATTTTTCTACTCTAAAGTATGTGCACGCCCGTGCTCCATCGGAACCTACACTGATGCACCACCTGCCGCTATTTTGACCGCTTATAATCAGCCCAGTAATCGTGCCCCACCCTGCCTGGTTAAGGGTACAATGATACATCTATGTGGGTTACTGCTGAAATGGGTCCCCTTTACTAGGATTTCCTAATCAACATGTTATAACGGTTAAGTGTTGTCAATTTAACCTAACCCCACCCATTTGTTTGATTAACATGTTGTATTGGTTAAGTGTTTCCTATTCATATGTTACTTAACCTTACCATTCTCAGCATGTCTGTGCATTAGCATTAATTCATTCATTAATGCACCAACCTCTCACATTAGAACGGTTGTTTGCGGTTGCTGGATGTGCCGGGCGGTTCCAGACAGACTTCTACCGCAAACTCATTCTAAGCTTGGGTTTTTCGGCTTAATGCGCTAACCTCTCACATTAGATCTGTTGTTGCGGTCGCTGGATGTGCCGGGCAGTTCCGGGCAGCCTTACACTGCAACTCAATCTAACCTCGGGTTAGGCATGCTCATCTTTTAGCCAATTTACATATTTACCATACATGTCCAAGTCTAGATTTTTGTACGCCAATTATCCACAATTGTAGTCAATTCAAATTCTGTCTCATTTACATGTTATGTCCAAAATTACTCCAATAAGTTATTCCCAGTTCCCCGCGTTACAATCGCACGTACAACAAGATTCAAACTAGGTTTCCAATTGAACTTAGTGTTCATAAAATAAAACAAAAAGGGGAATAGAGATGAAATGCAAGAATTGACAAAAGAGAATAACCATGTAAAGGTGTACCAAACACAAGAATCATGGTTCCAATAGATTTGTTGTACATTAACAATAACATGAGCAAACTGAGCAAGTTACATCATAGGCACAAAGATTAAATAGAACTGAACATAAAAGAATCACCAATTTGATGTACAACAAGATAGATTCAATTATATCTCCAGTAATAGTCCCACAGACATAGGTAATCTCAGATTTGACAAAAGAATAAGAATGAATCAGAATTAGTTATCATTACAATTAGGCATAGTTCTACATTCGATTCATTACAGTCATGGTTCCTATTATGTGTTCAAATCTGAATAATAATTGAACTTACAGCGATAGTATTAGAAAAAGAGAATTATTTTACGTTTTAGCGATTCTAATCTCTCTTTATTGATTGAAGCGGAAAACCATAACTTTAATTTGAAGTTCTCCAATTTGATTTCTAATTTGGAGAAGTAGAAGGAGGCCAGGCTTGTTTAGAGATGGACAGCATGGTGGCATCATAGAATAGGGTTATGAGGTTAGGGTTAAGTTTAGGTAGGTATTTATAGACATGTAGGATTAATTAGAGCCTTTAGATCAACATAGGATCCATCCAAACCATCTAGTCCAATAAAATGTGTCATCAGGCCAATCAGAGAACGCCACGTATGCCCTAAAACACAATAATTCGTCACAGGCCATTCTGGGCCGATGGGACCGACTCCAAACACCCTGAGTCGACCCCGGGTCGACCAGCGGGTCCCAGGTCGACCCAAAAAATAGGACGGTTCGGCGTTTTGCCTTCCCGATTCCGCTGTTTTGAATTTTAGGTTGATTTTATTTTATTAATTTATATATATATACATACATACATACATACATACATACATTTCCCTTATATGTATACAAACTTCCAAGGTCCATAACTTTCTCATACATTATCCGTTTAACGCAAACTTTAGGTCCATCTTGACCAGAATTTTGAGACGAACGCAATGGTATAGTCTGTTTTACTTAATTCTTCTTATAAAAATTAAGTACTCTTCATTTTTCCAAATTTAATATTCATAGAAAATACGGGGTGCTACATGCCGCGAGTGTTAGTCTTAGGGTCCTTTCCGTTTTTAGGAGCTTGTGGATCGATCTGAGGAGCTTGAGCAGAATATCGTGGCGTCAAGGCCGAGATGCTATTCTTGACATATTCGGGTAGTTCCTTTTTCCTGACTCGATCCTCGATGAGATCGCGCAAATGCCAGCATTCATTGGTGTTATGTCCAGCTACGTTGTGGAATATACAATGTTTGCCGAATCAAGCTCCATCTGGGTTGGCTCTCGTCGACGTGGTCTCAAAGTGGGCAGTGATTTTCGTATGTCAAGTTAGATATTGAGCAGAGAGGAACTGAGTTTGGTGTATTGGCCGTACATACTTTCGATTCGAGGTCGCACGTGACGCTCGCTCTTTTCCGGGGCCTTTCCTCTTTCTTTATTCTAGACGTTGTTGTTGGATGGACCTTGTTGCTTGGAGGCTAAGACCTCTGGGCTCTCCAACTCATTGCTGGCATCTTATTATCGCAGGAATCGCTCGGCCTCAGAATAGAAATCATCTATACCTTGGGGGGATCTATGGTTAAAGAGATCGAGAATTCTGACCGATTCTGAACTCTTGCAATGGCGGCTGTAAGTACCATCGATGGCTCGGGCCGATCGACTGACGCTACTGCCGCGTTGAACCTTTCGAGGAAGGATCTGAGCGTCTCTCCTGATCGCTGCTTGATGGTGGATAAGAACATAACACTCTTTGGTCGGGAGATATGTACCCTGAATTGCTCGATGAAGCGGGTGACCAGCGTGTTCCAACTGCTGATTGACTCTGTTGTTAGATGTCGAAACCACATTCCAGCTATGTCTTGAGAAAGAGCGGGAAGCACTTAGCCATGACGTTGGTCGATGCGCCAAGTACTTCCATATGTTGCATGTATCGCATGAGGTGGATGGTTGGATCAGTGCGACCATTGTATGGTTCGATAGCTGGGAACTTGAAGTCCGGAGGGTTTCGGGAGTTTCTGATTTCCCTAGTAAAAGGGCTACGATTGACATTATCTATGTCTTGTTTCAAGGAAGTGCCCCGAGTAAAACATCGGATGATGCTTGCTAGATGGATTCCATCTCCGAGGAGTCATTGCCATGAATTTAGCTCAGCATCCGGGAGAGCTTCGGTACGAGGATCTGGCAAAAGCATGCTCGGAAGGGCAGACATTGGCTGGGCCCGTCTTCCGAGAGTTGAGTGAAGGTTTGAGCGAAGGTGAGTTCTGGTAGGTGGTTCTAGGAAGAATGGCCCCTTTTGAACCTGATGAGTATTGGATCGAGTCGTACCAATGATAGAGGGCCTAGGCTGATCCGACATAGCATGTGATATTCGGAGCTCAGGGGTGCCCCCAGTAGGAGCAAATTTAGGAGGGTTTACGGTAGCGTTTTCTTCTGCCACAGTAAGGACCGGTACGGTGGGGTGGCCTCCCTGGTTCGAAGGGGAGTCTGCACCAGCTCTTCGTTGAAGGGGAAGAGTGGTTAGACTGGTCTGCGATAAGATTCCGGTTTGTAATGGGAATGGCATTAATTCCGATGGGCCCGGTGGTCGCTCGACTTGTTCAATAGGTCAAGCTGTTACCAAAAGTAAAGGCAAAGTGTTCGACCGATCTTGATCATTATCGCGAGCCTCCTGAGGTTCTGCTGCTGTAGCTGCGCTGGTCGCTGGAAGCGATACTCCTGGATGTGATTGATAGGTTGATGGGACCAAACCAGGATGAACAAATGTGTAGTCTGATCAGTGGCATGATTCTATGCAGAACGAAGATCAGCTGTTGCCCCAGTCCCGGCCGGTGGAGGAATTGATGTTGAAGCTTTCAATCCTATTTCCAATCGACTGAGAAGGTGATCCATCAACTACTGTTGTTTTTCGAGGAGTTTACCCTGAGATAACATATGGTCTTTGAACTCGACCATATGGTCTCTGAACTCGACCATGATTTTATCCATGTCGTCCCGGGTAAGAAATCGAGACATATCTTTATAAGAGAAAGCCTCGTGGCTCTTTTATGTAGCATTAATACTGGCTGCATCGGTATTTGCAAGACGAGAGGATGTTGTATATTTCTTTCGTTTGTTCGCCATGGATTGGGATGAGCGGATGCTCTGAGGGAAGGTTGGTGTGTTCCTCTTCCTGGCGCACCAAAGTGTTGACATCAAAATTTGGTCACTAGTGACATTCAACACCCAATCGTGTGAAGATCACATGAATACTGATTATAAAATGCAGAAAAAGTAAAGAAAATGGGGAAAATGCACAGACTTTTTATAGTGGTTCGGCAAAGACTGTGCCTACGTCCTATTTATATAATATTTCTGCTTTGGATAACAAGTACAATGTTTCTTCTATTTGAAGAAAAGAAAGAAGACGGCTATTTTCCTCTTCTAGAAAAAAACCTCTCCAGAAAGAAGAAGAAGTCAAAGTCGAAAAGCCCTTTTCCTCTTTAAGCCTGAGGTATTTATAGGTGGAGATAGCGACTTGGGCTGTTGTGACATGGCCTAGCCTTTCTGGGAGACTTGGACACGTGGAGTCCATTCCTTGGATAGAATAGCGGTTGGAAAACCAATTCCACTATTCATAAATAGTATCCTCGGAAGATGCGGCTTACGTGGCATCCACGGTGAGGTGTATCAAAAGTAGAGCTTTGTCCAGATGTGGTTGACCGCCTTTTCTTCCTTAAAAGTCGGGCTAAGTATTTGAACAGCTCAGCTGGATATTTCCATGCAGATCCGAAATATTCTGTCGATATGCCCTATATGAGAGTGGTTCTCTCGGTCGACTGGGAGAGCAAGTGTTCCGGAGTGAGATATTGGCTTGTTTGAGAAGTGGCTCGGCCCAATACGTGATTACCTTGGACCGAGCTCCTGGTGGGCTTCCTGGTGTCCGATCTGTCCAATTTGACTAGTTGCGCATTTGGACTTCGATCTGACCCGTTGCGGCTTTTGCCAAAAAGAGGGCTAACAATGATGTATATGAATCATCCCATGTTGCATTGAATGTCTGTTTCCTCTCCTTTTTGAAAGTATTTCAAATGAGCTTTGGTTTCTTTAAGTTGGGACAATTTCTTTTAAATGACCGGGTTTATCACATTCGAAACATTTAACAATATTTACATTTCTAGAATTATCATTGTCAGTTTTTCGAAGTTTTTGGTTATCCAATTCTTCAAGAATTTCTTCATCTTCTTGGTAATAAACTCGATATCATCATCAATAGTATCATCATCTTGTTCATCATTGTCAATTATACCATTAAGTGTCATTGATTTCTTCTCATTTCCCCAATTCACTTTTCTAATCTGCAACTTTACTTCATAGGACATTAGATTACAAATTACTTCTTCTATTGCCATAGTACTAATATCATTGGCTTCTTCGATTTCCCGAGTCTTCTGATGCCATTCACGAAGTCAATATCTTTCTGGCCTGGTCTTCTTCAGCAGTTTTCATTCCTAATGATATTAAAGCTTGTACTGTATGTTGAAATCTTGTAACACCCCGTAATTTTAACAACACTAATGAGGACGAATTAAAGAATAATTAATTTAATATTCTGAATTAAGGGAAACAGACTGCACCATTGCGTCCATCTCGAAATTCTGGTCAAGATAGACATTGGTTTGCAATAAATAGACACAGTATGAAGAAGTTATGATGGTTGTATACGCGCAAGAATATATATATAGGGTCCATAAATTCAAAATTGGCTCGGAAAATTAAAAATCGCGCAAATTGGGGTGAGCGAGAAAAATCCCGCCTAGGGGTGTCAACCCCTTAAGGGGATGTCGACCCCGGGGTCGACCCCCCTAGGCCAAACTTGGCAGATTAGGGTTTTGGGGTATTGGCTATAAATATGGCCTCATTTCTCTAGTTTTCTCACACAAAAATTAATGGAGGACTAGATGCTGTCATTTCCCGGATTGAATCAAACCTTTTCGTCTTCTACAATCAAGTTGATCAAGTTTAGCGTTATTCAAGTGTAGATTCATGATTCAACATCTATTGTTCTCCTTCCATTTTTCTAGATCCAAACACTGTGAGTTTAAGTTACTTTTAGATTTAAGCAATTAAAAAGTAAAACTTGACATGAATATAATTTGGATTTATGCCTGTGACTATGTGAATCATATCAGATCTATTATAACCTGTTTATTTAAGTTTTCTTGACATGACTATGACCTAGATCTATGCCTCTACCTAATTATCATGTCAGATCTGCCATTGTTATATATCAAGTTCACTAATTAGATCTTATTATGCCATTTTATGACCGTGAAACTATGCCTAATCAGTCTTATTACCACCAGTTCACCAAGTCTGATCTTATATGCTTGTGTTATCATTATGCCCAATGTTGTTACTATATGTTTATGCCTATTTCTGCCATTGTATTTAATCCTGTTATTATCATTTCTGTCCTCTTCCCTCCTTCTTCCTTTTTATTTTATACCCAGGCTATCTTCGAGCCTAGGCATGCCGCTGAAATATCCGAATGCGTTGAATTGGGAACGAGGGGAATACGTTAATATTGGGGCATACCTTGAATTGGGAAATTTGGGCATAATGTGAGTGAAATACATGAATAAGGATTTGGACATAACTTTAATGAAATATATGAATATGGATTTGGAGAATAAATCAACCTATAGTCAAGAACCTTAATTTTGAGATATACTGTTCATTATGAACATAACTTGAATAAGGGGCACGAAACCTATAACCATATAGGTAAATTTGGTTAGTAATAAAATGCCTAGGATTACAGTAACTAGAAACTGTAACCTAGACACGAGGTTAGATTACACTTGTGGTGGAAGTCTGTCCGGAACGGCCCGGCATAGCCAGTGACCCCAAGTGGCGAATCTAATGTGAGGGGTCTAGTTATGCAAATACGAGACGTGCTAAGTCACGAGGTTAAACCCGACTTGTAGAAGAAGTTTGCCCGGAGCCGCCCGGCATAACCAGCATCCGCAAGTTGTAGGTTTAATGTGGGAGGTCCAGTACATTGTAACCATAACCGAATATGGTAATAAAGTTGAATACTTAACCTAGTTGAATCTTGTGTGAACATGTCAAATTGAATAAGGGTTGAGTAAACTTAGTTGAAACAGTGGGAGGGTTAAGTATATCTAGGATGGGTGGGTAATATTTATATATATAGGCCTACAAACTTAACCAGTTCGGGTTATGTGATAAAAGACACCGTAAGGTAAGCATAACCTGTTGAAATGTTGGGGGTTATGTAATTAAAGACAACGTTAGGTAAGCATAACCTATGGAAATCCTAGTGGGGATACAAGACAAATGGGAGAGCTTGCATCATCTTGTGTGTGGCACCCGTTTCAGTCAGTAACCCATATAACGTTATTAAACTAGTACTCCACTCTAGGTCGGAGTAAGGGCACGCTTACTGGGCTGATTGCAAGAGATCCAAACGTAAATGATGGTGTGGGCAGCACAAACCGACCGTGGTCATGTGCGTGCATGATCCGAGCAGAAGGGGACAAGACGACCGTGACACTTGTAGATAAGGTTGTGCTCTAAGGGTTGCTATTATAAGGAGTAATACACCCTACTGTGGGGCAGCATAGGGTATCTACGGAGTAGGGAGTCGATCTATTGGGGTAGTAAATTGGTTACATTTAGACGTACGTCTACGTTTACCATCTTGTAGCGTTGGGGATCATCATGTTATAAGACACTAGTATTGGTGTAGAGAAGTCATTAGAGAAGTGCTATTTATTCTATCTAGTTGTCCTACTCATCTTGTCATACTTGTCTTATATGTTGTTACCTCCCTTATCCACTTTATATGCCTGTCATGATGCTTTTACTTATTTACTTCCTAAAAGTAACTGGACTCGCCAGACTTTATGTCTGACCCTTTTTGTTTCCTCTTCTTTCTTCCGTTCCCCCCTTCCCTCCCCCAAGGTTCTCATGGTGGGAATACTCAAGCTTGACCAGGATTCTGCTATCATTTCGCTGGAGCTGCTTAGATGTATTACTCAAGCTCCTATGGCTATGTTTTTATTTGGACATTATGCTTCTTTTATTTTGTACTCTGATGTTTTAAGTGTAAGACATATGTTTTGATGATGTACTGGGTTTATGTATTTTCAGACATATGATGTTTGGAACCACGATGCTTTATGTTTAATAAAGTTAGTTTTTATTCTGCTGCTATTTTATATCTGTCTTGTAATGTTTCTGTTTCTGTTTACCTATAATGCTCCCCGAAACTTAATGCATTCTCTTAGTGAGTTACATTAACGGACGTGGGGTGTCACACTTGGTATTAGAGCTGATGGTTACTAGATCGGATAAAAGATTTCGAAAACTATTTTCAAAAAAAAAAGTTTTAAAGAAAGCATTTTCAAAAAGAAAAGTCTGTTTTGAAAAATGTATTCCCTAAAGCCATTTGTAATATCTTTCGATCCTTTGTCTGAATCCCTTTCCTTTTCTTTTCATCATGTCCGGGGAACTTAATATTCAAGACGGCGTTAAGATACCAGGCTGGTTTTGTAGGTAGCTAGAAACCACAGTGCCTGCCAGTGGTCAAGATGACGTTCATCTCCCAACTGCACCCGTCGTTCCTCCTCCTCCTCCTTCAAGAGCAGATAATTTCTCTAAGGTCTGCAAAGATTTCCATGCTATAGGAAGAAAGTCATTCCATGGGACTGAGACATTCGTGGAGGCAAGGAATTGTCTCAAGGAAACGGAGGATCTGTTTGGAATCTTCGAAGTGGATGATCATAGGAAGATTCAGCTAGCCGCCTGGCTATTGAAAGGCGAAGCTTCGTTCTGGTGGGAAGTTACCCAAGCTGGACGTACGCTAGAGACATGGAATGATTTTAGAATGAGGTTTGAAATGAAGTTTTTATCTCAAGCTAAGAAAAGCATGCAAATGGAAAGGTTCTTGGCGCTCGAACAAGAAAACATGACTGTTAAAGAATATGTGAACAAATTCAACCAGTTAGCAAGATTTGGATTGGAACTGGTAGATACTCCGCATAAGAAAGCTTTTCGGTTTACTAAAGGGCTGAATAAACTCCTTCATGGATTAGTTATGTCTGATATTCCAATGGGAGAAACTATTGAAAGGCTTGTTGATATGGCCTTGATGCGTGAGGAAGACAAAGGTGAGAAGAAGGAAGTTAAGGCTGAGGAAACCCAAAATAAGAAATTTTGGCCAAAGAAGGGGCAGCAGCAGCAACAACAAAAGAAAGGAGAAAAGAATGACAAGGCTAAATATAATAGAAAGTGCCACAATTGCGGGCATAAGGGTCATTTTATGAAGGACTGCAAAAGAAGGAAGAATGCTTGCTGTAGTTGTGAAGAGGTGAGACACTTTTCTAAAGAGTGCCCGAAGAAGCAAGGACAAGGTCAAATGGTAGGAACTTCTGGAGGGCCAGTGCATACTCTCGCTATTAGTGCTCCAGATCGAGATAGGAAAGTTTCCGTGGAAGGTTTGATTTCCCTTTCCAATTACCCTATTAGAACTCTTTTTGATTCTGGCGCTTCACATTCATTTATATAGTTCTGTGGTTGAGTCTCTACACATAAATACGAGTATGGTAGTGGATCCCATTATTGTCTCAAACCCCATTAGTGGTTCGGCTCATTTGTCCATGATTTGTCGGGGTTTGAGAATATCTGTCTTAGGCATCGAATTTGAATGCAAGGCGTATGTGCTCGGTTTTATGGGATACGGTTTGATTCTAGGGATGGATTGGCTAGCCATGTATGGTGGCATTCTGGACTGTAAGAGGATGGTCATTGGGCTTCTTACTTGTCATGGGAGGACCCTCGAGATTTCTTGTAACCCACAAAGGTATGTTATGCTTAGTTTCCTAGAGTTTCTTGATGCATCCATCGATGATCTATGATCTATTCCAATACTCCGAGATAATCCAAATGTTTTTTGATGAGGTACGGGGATTACCTCCAAGGCGTGAGATCGATTTTCATATATATATTTGGTAGACAATGCAAAGCCAGTTGCATTACCTGTGCGCCATATGGCTCTAAGGGAAAGGAGGGAGCTTAGCAAGCAAGTAGGGGAGCTACTTGAGAAAGGATTTATTAGGTGAAACATATCTGAATGGGGTGCTCCAGTAGTATTCACGAATAAGGCGGATGGTTCACTTCACTTGTGTGTAGACAAAAGGGAGTTGAATAAACTCACTAAGAAGAACAAGCACCCACTCCCAAGGATAGATGACATGTTTTACCAACTTGTTGGTGCATTGGTATTCTCCCAGTTGGACTTGGCTACGGGGTTTCATCAGTTGAGGGTGGGTGAGGACAGTATATATAAGACCGCTTTTAGGACTCCAGATGGTTTCTTTGAATGGCTCGTTATACCTTTTGGTTGACGAATGCACCCGCCTATTTTGGTGATATGATGAGTAGGGTGTTTCGAGAGTTTCTAAATAAATTTGTCATGGTCTTTGTTGATGATATCCTAATCTTCTTGAAAAGCGAGGAAGAGCAAGTCTTGCATATAAGGGAGGTTTTTAAAACTCTGTTGCACACCAGCTTAAGGCAAAATTCTCCAAGTTCCATTTTCGTAGAAAAGAGGTGAGATTTTTAGGGAACGTGGTTTCTAAAGAAGGGATAGCAGTAGTTCCCGCAAAGGTGGTTGCAGTTAAGGATTGGCAAATTTCAAAGAATGCAACAGAGGTGAGAAGCTTTCTAGGGTTAGCAGGCTATTATAGGAAGTTCATTAAGGACTTCGCAAAGATATCAGGCCCACTCACCAAGCTGACGAAGAAGAATTTGGCATTTTCATGGGATGTGGATTGTGATATTGATTTCCAACAATTGAAGAGGGCTCTGAAAACAACCGCAGTCTTGACCTTGCCCGATGGGAACAAAGTGTTTACAGTATAAACAGATGCATGTGGTACAGGGCTTGGTGTGGTTCTAATGCAAGAGGGGAGGTTAGTATGCTATGGTGGAAGACAGCTAAGAGTTCGTGAGAAGAACTACCCAACCCACGACCTAGAGCTAGCTGCCATAGTATTCGCGCTTATGTCATGGCGTCATTATTTTCTTGGAGAGAAGTTCGAGTTGTACATTGATCATAAATCTCTCTAGTAATTGTTCTCGCAAAAGGATCTTAATTTAAGGTAGCAGAGGTGGATGGAATTCCTAGCATCTTATGACTTTGAGATTGCCTATACCCCAAGCAAGGGTAATGTGGTAGCAGACACATTGAGTAGGCAGAGGATGACCTTGAGTCCTCTGTTTGTGGAAAGGAAAAGCATGGAGTTCATATCAACTTTTGACTTTAGACCCTCCACCGAGTTTTTGCTTGGTTTGTTTGCATCGCTGGTGATACGACCTAGTCTTATGGATCAGATAGGAGCTTCCCAGCGAGATAATCCACAAATTTCAGACGTCTTGGATAGGCTCATTAAAAGGGAGACTTTAAGTCACCTAAATAGATATTCCATAGATGATAAAGGGTGGTTGCGACGAGATGGAAGGCTCTGTATTCCCAGAATTGGGAGTTTGATAAATATAACCCTAGAAGAAGCCCATCATTCTAAGACGACCATTCATCCATGTGGCAATAAGATGTATAGGGATATGAAGAGGGTTTTCTTTTAGGATGAATGAAGAAAGATGTAGCTGAGTTTGTTTCTCGGTGTTTGATTTACCATCAAGTTAAAGCTGAGCAAAAGAAGCCCAGTGGTTTACTTCATCCATTGGAGGTTCCACAATGCAAGTGGTAGAGCATGTCTATGGATTTCATAGATGGTTTGCCTAGATCAAAGAAAGGCAATACCAGCGTTTGGGTTGTGGTGGACTGACTAACTAAGAGCGCTTATTTTATTCCAATTAAGAGTAAGAGGACGGCATCTTGGTTAGCAGCAGTTTATGTTCGTGAGATAGTCCGTCTTCATGGAGTACCTTCCAGTATCATAAGTGATCGTGACCCCATTTTCACCAGTGAGTTTTGCAGCAGCTTACAAGAAGGATTGAGTACACAGTTATGTTTGAGCACGGCCTCATATCGATGGACAGACGGAGAGGGTGAACAGAGTTCTTGAAGATCTTTTAAGGCAATATATCCTAGATTCCAGAGGGACTTGGGAGGAGTATCTTTCTTTAGTAGAGTTCGCCTACAACAACAATTATCATGCTATTATTGGCATGGCACCCTTTGAAGCATTGTATGGACAATCCTGTAGATCACCAACTTGTTGGTGGGAATCTATAGAAAGACTACTACTTAGACCGGATATAGTTAGAGAAACGTCCAAGAAGATTGATCTTATCCGCAGACGAAAGAAGACCGCTCAAGACAGGCAGAAATCCTACGCACACAAGAGAAGGACTGACATTGAATTAGAAGTAGGAGATATGGTTTTTATTAAGGTGTCACCTTTGAGGAATGTGGTTCGCTTTGGATCTGTAGGGAAATTGGCATCAAAATTTGTAGGGCCATTTCCCATAACAGAAAGGATTAGCCAAATGGCCTATAGAGTAAAACTACCAAAAAGACTGTCCAACGTTCATGATGTTTTCCACGTTTCTCATTTGCGAAAATGTGTGCATGATACCGCAGAAGTAGTTGAGCCAAGCATATTGGAGGAAGTAGAAGTGGAACGGGAGGCGACAGTTAGACGAGTTCCTACCCTTATTTTTGGATCAGAAGTTAAGAAGCTACGCAATAGAGATATCAAGTTGATGAAGGTCCATGGGGAGATAACCCAGAGGATGCGACATGGGAGACTGAAGACAAGGTTCATGCTTCGTACACTTTTCCGTTCGAGGGTATGTTCTTAACATCCTTTCCAAAGTTTTATTTATGCTTGTATCTATCAATTTAGTATATCCTATCTATCGAATCTTAGACCTTTAGGTAGGGAATCCCATGATTGTAATCATGTGTTTGAGACATGTTATGCTTGATGGATGCAAGTAGATACTAGTGGTTTCTCGTGGATGCATATACACACATGTTAGGCACTAAATTTCCTCAATCACTCTCATACTACATATGGATGTGTGCATTTTTCTTCTTTTAATGAGCGGAAATGGATGTATCATCATATGGATCTTGAATTGGGATGGATGATTATGCACACATATAGAACTTACATGTTATAATAGGATTGTTGCATACATGTTGGATTCTTGGCACTAACATACATTGCATTAAGGAGATCGACTTAATCAGTAGACCGCCTGATCTTTGCATTAGTATAAGGACATATACACACACCTTTGCATATGTTCATATAAGCATTAGAAATCTTTTAAGGACAATGTATGTCTGTGATTGGTGGATGAGTAGATGGATGTGGATGGTAGGATATACATTCTCCTTAACTTGGAGATTTTGGGGACGAAATCCTTTGAGTAGGGAGAAAGTAAAACGGTGTAAATTTAACAACACTAAAGAGTAAAAATTATAGAATAATTAATTTAATATTCAAAATTAAGGGAAACGGACTACACCATTGCGTCCGTCTCGAAATTCTGGTCAAGATAAGCACTTGGTTTGCATAAAACGGACACCGTAGAAGAAGTTATGAAGGTTTGAAATTTATATATGTGCAAGAAGAATATATATGTGTGTGTGTATATATATACACATATATATAGGGTCCAGAAATTCAAAATTGGTTTAGAAAATTAAAAATCAAGCAGACTGGGGTGAGCGGGAAAAATCCCGCCTAGGGGTGTCGACCCCGGGGTCGACCCCAAAAGAGGGGTGTCGACCCATAGGTCGATCCCCCTAGGGAAGACGTGGCAGATTAGGGTTTCGGGATTTTGGCTATAAATATAGCCTCATTTCTCTAGTTTTCTCACACTAAAATTAATGGAGGACTAGGTGATGTCACTGACTGGATTGAATCAAACCTTTTTCTTCATCTACAATCAAGTTAATCAAGTTTAGGGTTATTCAAGTTAGATCTATGATTCAACATTTGCTATTCTCCTTCTATTTTTCTTGATCCAAACACTGTGAGTTTAAGTTACTTTCAGATTTAAATAATTAAAATGTAAAACTTGACATGACTATAATTTGGATTTATGCCTGTGACTATGTGAATCATATCAGATCTGTCATAACCTTTTTATTTAAGTTGTTTTGACATGACTATGAACTAGATCTATGCATCTACCTAATTATCATGTCAGATCTACCATTCTTGTATATCAAGTTCACTGATTAGATCTCATTATGCTAGTATATGACCATGACACTATGCCTAATCAGTCTTATTACCACCAGTTCACCAGATATAATCTTATATGCATGTGTTATCAATATACCCAATGTTGTTACTATATGTTTATGCCTATTTCTGCCATCGTATGTCAATCTTGTTATTATCATTTTTGTCCTCTTCCCTCCTTCTTTCATTTTATTTTATAGCCAGGCTACCTTCGAGTCTAGGCATGCCGCTGGAATATGCGAATGCGTTGAATTGGGAATAAGGGGAATACATTAATATTGGGGCATAACTTGAGTTTTGAAATTTTGGCATAATGTGAGTAAAATACATGAATAAGGATTTGGACATAACTTTAATGAAATAAATGAATATGGATTTGGAGCATAAATCAACCTGTGGTTAAGAACCTTTATTTTGAGATATATTTTTCATTATAAACATAACTTGGAAAAGGGGCATGAAACCTATAACGACATAGGAAAATTTGGTTAATAATGAATTGCCTAGGATTACAGTAACTAGAAACTGTAACCTAGACATGAGTTTAGATTACACTTGTGGTGGAAGTCTGCATGGAACCGCCTGGCATATCCAGCGACCACAAGTGGCGAATCTAATGGGAGGTGTACAAGTACACAAATTCGAGACATGCTAAGATACGAGGTTAAACCCGACTTGCGAAAGAAGTCTACACAGAGCCGCCCGGCATAACAAGCATCCACAAGTTGTAGGTTTAATGTGGGACGTCTAGTACATTGCAATCATAACTGAATATGGTAATAAAGTTGAATACTTAACCTAGTTGAATCCATAGGGATTGTGTGAACATGTCAAATTGAATAGGGGTCAAGTAAACTTTGTTGAAGTAGTGGGAGGGTTAAGTATATCTGGGATGGATGGGTAATATTTATATATATAAGCCCACAAACTTAACCAGTTGGGGTTATGTAATTAAAGACACCGTTAGGTAAGCATAACCTATGGAAATGTTGGGGGTAATGTGATTAAAGACACCGTTAGGTAAGCATTAACCTGTGGAAATTCTAGTGGGGATGCAAGACAAAGGGGAGAACTTGCATCATCTTGTATGTGGGACCCGTTTCAGTCAGTAACCCATATAATGTTATTAAACGAGTACTCCGCTCTAGGTCGAAGTCGTAGCACGCTTACTGGGCTGATTGTAAGAGATCCAAACGTAAAGGACGGTGTGGGCGGTGCAAACCGACCGGGGTCATGTGCTTGCATGGTCCGGGCAGAAGGGGACAAGATGATCATGACACCTTTAGATATGGTTGTGCACTAAGGGTTTCCAATTTAGGGAGTAATACACCTACTATGGGGCAGCACAGGGTATCTACAGAGTAGGGAGCTGATCGGTTGGGGTAGTAAATTGGGTACATTTAGACGTACTACTAAGTCTACTATCTTGTAGTGTTAAGGATCATCTCGTTATATGCCACTAGTATTGGTGCAGAGAAATCATTAGAGAAGTACTATTTATTCTATCCAGTTGTCATGCGTATCTTGTCATACTTGCCTTATTTGTTGTTACCTCTCTTATCCACTTTATATGCCTGTCATGATACTTTTACTTATTTACTTGCTAAAAGTAACTGGACTCGCCAGACTTTATGTCTGACCCTTTTTGTTTCATCTTCTTTCTCCCATTTCCCCCCTCCCAAGGTTCTCAGGGTGGGAATACTCAAGCTTGACCAGGATTCTGCTATCATTTTGTTGGAGTTGCTTAGATGTATTGCTCAAGCTCCTATCTTTGCTACTATGGCTATGTTTTTATTTGGGAATTATGCTTCTTTTATTTTGTACTCTGATGTTTTAAGTGTAATACAGATATTTTGATGATGTACCGGGTTTATGTATTTTAAGACATATGATGTTTTGAACCAAGATGCTTTATGATTAATAAAGTTAGTTTTTATTCCGCTACTATTTTATATCTATCTTGTAATGTTTCTGTTTCTGTTTACCTATAACGCTTCATGAAACTTAATGCATTCTGTTAATGAGTGACATTAACGGACGTAGGGTGTCGCAAATCTAGAATACATATCATAAATATTTTCATTTGGTTTCATTTGGAAGAGTTGAAAATGGTGAGTTAGCATAGATGTTTTTGTCTGTTTTATTTTACAGGTTCCTTCATGTGTGACTTGCAGTTTTCTCCAAATTTTATATGCAGAATTACAAAAAAACACTTGATTATATTCATTTCTATCTAAAGAGCGAAATAAAATGTTCATGGCTTTAGAATTATTAAGTGCTTGTGTCTTTTGGTCCAGTGTCCATTTTGAATATTCAGTTTGAGGCTCTATGTGTTCTATTTTGGTAATGTTCCAAATATCTAAACCATTAGACTGCAAATAAAACTTCATCCTACATGTCCTATATGCATAATTACGGCCATTAAATAGAGGAGGTCTAGTGATAAATCTCCTTTCTATAAAATTGTTAAAAATGTGTTATTAGTGTCACTAGCCATTTATACTTCTCAAAAACCAGGTAATTAATTTTTGAAAACCAGTGCACTAATACAAGTTGTTGGGAATTGTGGTGTCTATAACTTAGTGTTAGTGGATCTTAAGGCTATTCAGACGCTAGAGGGGTGAAGTGTATTTATGAATTTAATCCTATATCTATTCAAATTGAAAACAAAATGAAATAAGTGATAAAATAAAATGCAGTAAAGTAAATAACACATGTATTTTTATATTGGTTCCGATTAACCAATCCTGCATCTAGTTCTGCACTTTCCCATGCAGAATTTCCCTATAGTCGCTTGCTTTCCACGGGTGACAAGAACCCCTTTACAATCTTAATTTCACGTTCCACAAGATACACTTCTCCTTATCAACAACAACAAACAATGTCAAGTAGTCATATCCTCAAAACAAATTCTTGCAGATTTGGTACAATGATCATATAGACCTCCAATGGCAAAATATCTATGAATTCTTTGAGGAAATAGGATGGAATCAGAGAGATAATGATATGAATTAAAGTACAATTCTCAATTATTGTGTGGCTTGCAAATCAATGAAGAATTAGAGTGAAAGGGAGTGGATTTTTAGGGATAATTGGAAAGTATTCAATGGATTTGTATTGCAAATATATGGAGAGGGAGTAGAAGAAAATGAGAAAAATTGATGTTAAAATTCATTTCCAGAAGCCTTTAAATAGTTGTTGAAGAGATCTTCCTTTTGGTGAAGGGATGGAGGGAAATAACTCTTCATTTGGAATTCGAAAATTTGAAAATCATTATATGTCGATGTACCAAAACATATATGTTGTAACATCCTGGATTTTTAGTCAATTTATTTTAAACATTTAATATTGTTTTAAATGTTGATTTAATAATGTAAATAGATTTGTAATTGAATTTATTAATTTAATAATCGATATATGATTTAATATCGAATGTATCGAATTATCGTAATATGAAACCGACAATAATTGAATGCTGAGTTAAAAAATGAATTGAAAATGATTCAGTCAATTAATATAAATTCTATTTGAGTTCGAACAATAATAATTATTTATTATCGATGAATTAAATTGTTTGAAATCGATTTTATATTTTAATCTATTAAATTTAAGCCTTAAAAACAGAGATTTTCACACAGTCTCAGAATTCAACGAAATCAATTCTATTAGATCTGTAATAGTGTATTATTATCAAATTAGATATTTGGTAATATTTGGATTTATTGTTTAAACATACGTTCATAGAATACATAGAATAATTAAATCAAAATTAATTTAAAAATGTAGATTTAAATTGTTATCTTCCATATACGATTGAATTAGGCCACAGAACCTGTTCTAGTGTATTCAGAATAGTGGTATAACCCACAGAGTTCGAAATCGACGGGTATTTTAAATTAAACAAATCCATATTAATAAAAATCTAATTAAAAAAAAAGAGCCGAACGCTAAGCCTATTCCTAGCTTCAGCTCCTTTCATTTCACACAACGTAGTGTCTCCCTTCTTCGAAATCAAGCAGACATGAATTTAATTGGTATGTACTTCACTGTCTTCCCCTTTGCGTCTATAAAAAATCAACCCACCCCATTCTTCTTCTTCGTAAGCTTCGGGAAATTAAGAAACAACTGCTACCCTCCTCACTTCATCATTAATTTGTTTTCGTCCATTTCCCTTTTCGAACGAACAACGACCAAAGTCTCTCTTGAAAACCGATCAAAACAAATTCAAATAAATTGTTAAATAATGTAAACCCATTTCATAGATCTCGCGTGAATTAGGGCTCATCTCTGTTATTATAACACCCCACGTCCATTAATGTCACTCACTAAGTGAATGCATTAACTCTCATGGAGTATTATAAGAGTATAGAATAGAATATCAGAAGACAGATATATAAAATGGTACTTAAGAAAATTCAAAATTTATTCATTGCAGCGGAAAAGCAAAACATGCTTGGTTACAACATCAAAACCACATACTAGGGTCAAGTACATAAATATCCATCTTGAACGAACTTATTATCAGAGTACATAAAAGTAAAATCATAATCCCACTCCAAATAGCCATAATGGAAAAGAGATAAAGCTGAGCATTACTCTCAACACTTCCAATTACTTCAAGAAGAAAGAAATCCAAGTCAAGCTCCACTAGTCCTACCCTGAGCACCTGGGGGGAGAAAAGGAATGAAAAGAGGCGAAACAAAATAGGCCAGACAAAAAGTCTGGCGAGTCCAGTGACTTTAACTATATAATTAGTAAGGATAAGGACATAAACTGAATATAAGAAATGACTGTAACATAAGCAAGTATGACAAGGTGAACAAGATGAACAGGATATAGCGTTGATTGCGCTTATAATCACTATAAGATAATTCCTACACCACACCAATGCTAATTACACCGCACCATTACTAGTCCCATACTGAAAGTTGATCCCTCTTACTAATAATAATAATAATAATAATGGTAGTTTCATGTACTCCTAGCTGCTGCATAGGTGCCGCCTGCTCCTATCTCCACTAGTTTTACCCACTACCCTCCCCATTCGATCGGCTCCCTAACTCGTAGATACCCGTGTTGGTCCCACAGTAGGGTGTATCACTCCCTAAAGTGGCAACCCGATACTACTAAAAAGGCACGGCTTATACCTACACGATGCAACAACGTCTTACCTACCAGCCCAGACCCACGCACGCACATGACTCCGTTGGACTTGCGTTGCCACCACTAACTCTTTTGACCTCTTACAATCAAACCCAGTAAGCATGTCCCATCCTCGACCTAGTTCGAGCTCACATAGATACAGAATGGGTTACTGGTTGAAAAGGGTCCACAAACACTTGACACAAGCCTCCCTCCTAAGCTTGGTCTCTACTAGGAATTCCCACTTAACCCCTTCTTGTTCCCATGCCTTCTTACATGTTTCACCATGGTTAAGTGCTTCAATTTATATTTCACATGTCACCCATGTCACCAACTTAACCCCCATGTCTTACTACATGTCTAATCTTGGTTAAGTGTTTATTAATTCATTATAACTGTAATCTTCGAAGACCACCCACATTAGATTGTCGTTTTGCGGTTGCTGGATATGCCAGGCGGTTCCGGGCAATGCAATCCGAATCAAACCTAATGTCTTTGCATTATTACGTATCTAATTTATGCCTTTGACCTCTCACATTAGATTACAAAATTGCGGTTGTTGGATGTGTCGGGCGGTTCCGGGCAGTCCTGTACCGCAATTCGAATCTAACCTCGTGTCTTAGGCGTTCATTATCACTTTCTCAATTCATGTCCCGAATTTCAAAATCTTGGATTATAATATATACCCATAATTTCCAATCTAAATTATGTTCATCATTTTAATCCAAATTTATGTCCATAATCTCATGTAAACAAATTGCACCAATTCATGCCCCAAATCAATTACATGATTTTCAAATCATTTTACGCCCAACTGCATATTATTTAATAATTTCCCCAAACTTTTCCCATAACGTTCCCTTGTCATTCGTACATATAATAATACGTTAGGCTCGAAATTAGCCTAATCTCATAAAAAGGAAAAGAAGAGAGGAGGGGAAGAGAACCATAACATCAAAACTGGCATAAAAATAAGCATAAGAAGTATGAACTGGCATAGAACAACAAAATAGATCTAATTAGGCATATGAAAAGGCATAGAGCAACAAAATAGATATAATTAGTGTAATAACCCGGAAATCTGGGCCAGTTTAAAATTTTTACTTTGGCAATTTTAGCGAATTTTGAATATTTAAAATAGATTATTTTAAATAATATCGGCGAGAAATTTATTTTGAATATAATTCGAATGTATATATTATATACGTCGTCGTTAGAATATATATAATTATATATAATTATAAAAGGAATTGAAAATGGCGCGGTAGTTCGATAATTCGATTTCAAACTTCAATTGAATGTACCGGGTGCAAAACAATCCGGATTTTAGTGAAATCAAAAAACATTAGGATCTATTTGATGATATCTTTCCAATGAATCCGAAAAATTGAGATTTCATAGCGGGAATCAAAAGATATGTCCAACTGAAAATTCTGAATAGTCGCTATGGAATTCAGGCCCTTAAAAATGGGAATTTTGCAAACGGCCTCGGATTTCGACGAAACCACTTTTGTTGGATCCGCGGTGTCAAATTATTGCTAGATTACAAATTTCATAATTTTTCGAATCAATATGTGAGCGTGGAAAAGGAAAACGCGTTGGACCAGTTTCAGTTGATTTTAATCGACTGGAAAATGGCCATTTTTCCAAACGGTCTCAAAATTCGACGAAACTAGTTTTGTTAGGACCGTATCGTCAATACGAAGCTAGAAAATATTTTTCTGGAATTTTTCAAGTTAGTATGCGACCCCGGTAAATAGAAATGTGCGTTTAAATTCAATATATAGAGTTATATGTTGATTTTACCGAAAACTGATTGTAACAGCCAAATCAGCTTACGATACATATCCCATTGTGTTCGGAATGGGGGTAATTAGCAAGAGACGACAGTCGTTGGGTCTCGTTTCGAGATCAAATAAAAAGTCAACATAAAGGAGAATTAAGTATAATAATAATAAAATATAAAAACCTTTTATATAGAGCCCCTCCTTTCCTTTTCCCTCTTCTCTCTCCTTTTCAACAGAAAAAAAAAGGAGAAACCCTAAACAAATCGACGCCGCCCCCCCTAGCGGCGCCGACCGCCGCGCGAGACAGCCGCCCCCCTTTTGCCGCCGCCTCCCTCCTTCTTCTTCCATCCTCACCTCATCTGCTTCTTCCTCCTCTTCTATTGAGCATCGCGCCCCCCTAAGACCACCACGACCCCCTGCCCCCTCGTTGACCGCGCCACCAGCCACCCACAGCACCGCCGCTCCACTGCTCCGCACCACCAATGATCCTCCGACGTGAAAACCCTCCTCCTCCGAAAACAGTAAGCTCCCTTATTTATTTTTATTTAATTTCAGTTTTTTTAAGTTAGATAATTTATAAAATCTGATTTTAATACATATTTCAGCGAATTGAAATGGTTTAAATTTGTTTACATAGAAAAGATATGATTTTTAAAATAGAAAAGATATGATTTTTAAAATAGAAAAGATATGATTTTTAAAATAGAAAAGATTAGATTTTTAAATTTGAAAAGGCGGAATCTTTATATAGAGAGTAGCGATGTAAAAATAGGATTTTTATATATTGAATAGCATAGTAAAAATTCGATTTTTATATATTGAATAGCGAAGTAAAAATTCGATTTTTATATATTGAATAGCGAAGTAAAAATTCGATTTTATATATTGAATAGCATAGTAAAAATTCGATTTTTATATATTGAATAGCGAAGTAAAAATTCGATTTTTATATATTGAATAGCGAAGTAAAAATTCGATTTTTATATATTGAATAGCGGTGTAAAAATTCGATTTTTATATATTGAATAGCGAAGTGAAAATGTGATTTTTTTATATATAGAGAATACGGGCAACGAAGACAACAAAAAGGCGAGAACGGCGACGGTTTCTGCAAAAGAAGAGCCGTGGAGTTAGGATAGCTATTGGTGAGAACTTCTCACTCTTCAATTTCTTTTTCTAGTTATATATATATACTAGTATGCAAACGGTGTTTAGTAGCACCCGACACCATCGTCCACAGACCATGGACTTGTTTGTTTGGTTGTGTAGTTGGTAAGATTATTTGATTGAAATTTGATTGTTTGGTGAAATGGAATGAATTTGATTGATATGTGTATGGCGTGGGCCATCACTAGACCGGGGATAAGGCTAGGCCTTGTCCCGTTTCTAGTATCGTGCCGTTATGCCGCCGAAATTTTTCTAAAATAAGTTAGAAAAATAAAGATATCATTTTATTTGATAAATGAACCGAATAGAATATTCATAGGTTGAATAAGATAATTTTGTCGTTAAAAATATAATTTTTAACGTGAACGTGAATAAATAAATATTCATTTTCAAACCGGACGGTTTGTTTATGTACACCTATTTGAAGGACATTGATTTGGACGATAAATTTTACACATCGCCCAACTGCACAAATAAAATCTGTGTTTGATTGTTCGAAACCCCACACGGGTATTGGGATAAAATACGGCATACACTAATCCCAATAATTAGTTGTATGTCGATCGATTGATTGACAGGCTGTTATAAGCGTTAGATATCTATATTTGATGCTTATACAGCGTAGTGCACTTTGGATGATGTTTGATTATTTATCGTTGCTATTATATACATGTGTTGTATGGAATCCATATAATTAACTTTATATGGTAATTGATTGGGCCTCATTCCAATCAGGAAAATAAAGAATATTATAAAATAAAGGTTCATGTGTTGACAGTACTCATCCGTTGAGATTAGTCATGTGTTGAACGGAAGATTTTAACAATAAAATTTACATATTTATATTATAAAATAAAGGTTCATGTGTTGACAGTACTCATCCGTTGAGATTAGTCATGTGTTGAACGAAAGATTTTAACAATAAAATTTACATCTTTATCATATAAAATTAGAAACTAACTGGAAAATAGATAAGATGGGTGGTCTCCTAGATATTAATCTGATGTTGGTTTCGGTCTTCAGGGTTAATATTCAGGGAATCGTTCTCTTACTAATTTACGGTTGGAGTCTGATTTAAAATCAAACGATAGATACCATAATTTTTATAAAATATATTAAATAACAAAAATAGTCACACGTGGACAGTACTCATTCGTTGAGATAAGTCATGTGTTGACAAAAATATAGATTCATGTATTGAATAGAATAAATATTCATTTGTTGAATAGAATAACGGAATTATTGAAATATATAAAGCCGTGTTGATTAGAGATGCGCTATTTTGACGCGAACGATATTTATATCGATTATATTCGTTTTTATAATGAATATTGAAAAGAGATAAAATTCGAATATATATAAAGCAAATTCGAATTGAATTGAATATAAACCAAATTCGAATTGAATTGAGTATAAACCAAATTCGAATTGAATTGAATATAGAATGAATTGAAATTTGAATTGAACTGGAAATGGAAGTTGAAATGTTTTTGAACGAATTTAAAACTATTTATAAAATTCGTTTAAAATATAAATCGACGAAATATATCATATATATTATATATATAATATAATGGCCTGAATAGAACGCGCCGCGCCGCGGCAGTTCGTAAATTTCGACCATTGACTTCGAATGGATATTACGGGAGATCCGACCGTCGGATTCTCCTAAGACCGGAACTGTTGGGTTCGTATCGAAAAGAGCTTTCAAAAGAATATTATAAATTTGAAATCTAACGGTTGGATTTGGAGATACGTCCAAATCAAATTTGGAAAAGGTCGGCGTAAGTGCAGTTCGGTGGCCATTTTTGGAAATCGACTGTACGGGCCTTGATAAAATTATTAAAAATATCAATAATTTGTGTAAAATCATAAGAAATGATTTGGGAAAAATTGGGATGGAAAACTCCATATTTGAAAAGATAAAAATGGATTTTTATCGAAATGAACTAGGTTTGAACTAAATTTAAACCCAATTATTTTTAAATAAATAAATTGGATTTAAAAAGGGGTTTTAAATAATCGGAATTTCTAATATATTTGATTGAAATTAAATTAGAAGTGATTTGTGGGTTTATCGTGAATAGTGTTTTAAATAACACTTGTTCTTTAACCCGATAATAAATAGAATGAGATTTGGGTTTGTCGTGAACTGTGTTTTAAATGACATTAGTTCTTTAACCCAGTAAAAGGAGTTTTAATGAATCTGCAACTAGATTGAAATGTGAATTGATAATTTAAATTATCAAATTTGGCAAATGAGCGAGAATGGAATATTACCAGTTTTGCTCCAGAGCGATAGTTAAATCTTTAATTAGATATGAACGTGAAATGGTAATTAATTTTACCGATAACACCGTGGTGTTAGATATGGAGTATTACCAGTTTTGCTTCATGGGATGAATAGGTTGGGATTGGGAAATAAAATAAATAATTACTTCGGTGTGGTTCGTTAATCTCGACTAGTTTAGAAAACCATAATTTGGTTTGAAACGACATCCAAAGGAAGATTAAAGGATAAATTTTAAAGAATTTATTTTGGATAAAATTAATGGGAACCTTTCCCTAAGAATGTGGAATTGGAATGAGGCGTATGTTGTGTTTGTGTAACGTTTGTTTTTGATATACACGGGTTGTTCGGAAAGGCCGGGTTTATACCCATTCTGAATAACCGATTCGACGATAAGTCGAAGATGAAGATGGTGGTTGAAGACCGGAAGTCTTCACATCGTTTGGATAATTACTGATGATCCTAATTGGGCTGTACACTCAAGAGAATGGAAATAATCGGTGGTCGTCCAGACGTACTTGGAGATCGATGGATATGCGAGGAAAGTGCCTCCGATTTCGTTCAGACCCAGAACGAACTTGTAAATGGATTGTGTGTCTGACATTGGATTTTATTCTGTGTTGATTGATTTCTGTTAAATATATATCTGTTTGGCGGCGGAGAATTTATTCTCTTGCTTATCGCCCTTCTCTGAGACGTACGAGCTTAGAGGTTATATATCGATAGATATCAATCGCATGGCATGAATTGCCTGTGTGGCATGCTGAGTTGCATGGATCAAGGCTTCTGTTGAAAAGCAAAGTCTTGTGGTTGATGATCGAAGCACGGCCTTTGGGGGGTAGCTTTGTGTATAACGTGAATTCGCGAGCCTCACACCTCGGTACGAGTTAAAAACGGGATAAGGACTGCAGGGAGAGCACGACGTTTCTTTCTAGCTTTGGTGGTGTCAGTGACTTACCAGCCCTGACATTTATATACTTTTCACCTATGTGGTTGTTGGATGAGGCGCCTCGATTTTAGGTCTGTAAGGACCGGGAAACGTGTGTTCAGGCATACTAATCCTCTAACGTAAGTGAGGACCGGCCCTGAAGCATCCAGGGGTTACCCAGAGTGTGTAGTCCCGAGGCATTTGCTAGAGTGTCTCGAAGCGGAGAGGAGCTTGCCCCTTGCCTCGACTCATGACGGAAATCCAATTTCTAATACGAGATATTTCAGTTTTATTTGTAGAACTAGTATGGCGACATGATATATGGTACCCATGCCGTCTATGATTGATATTTATGATTGAAATTGTTTTGACACTATACACTTATAATAGTATCAAATGATTTGTTTTAAACGTACCAAGAATGTTTGGCTATTATAAAGGAAAACCCTATCCTTCGGCTTGCGTTGCATTGTGTGATGGGACCTGGGTCTTATAATAGCTTCATTTTTCGAAAAAGCATTGCGTTGTTTTTTCTATGCACTGGTATTCTTGGGAGGAAACCCGTTCCGTGTTATACGGCGTGGTCCCTTGAATTACTCTCTTTTAAAGTAAAGCTTTAAATAACTGTTTTAGTTCTCACACCAGTCACATGACTGACCTGGAGTTTATTGTTTTAACCTAAACTCTGGGTGCCCCTATTTTCGACACGGGCAGCTAGTAGTTTTGGTTTTGCAGATTTATATTCACAGGATCCTGGTTTACAGCTGGAATGATATCCGGAAAGCTCTGTATCCGTATATCACCTTCAGTTGTGCTTTGTATTATTTTCCGCTGCTATGTAATTTATTGTAATCTCTGATATTTATCGAATGTAATTTATTCATTCATACTCTGTATATTCTTGTATTCTGATGGAATTGTTGTAATAGCAATGAAATGTTCTTCCGTCTGCGTTCTATTTTGTCTTGTCCTCAACGCCATCCGTGCTTTCCTTCACGGGGAAGTTCAGGTCGTGTCAGTTTGGTATCAGAGCTTTGGTTTACAGAGCTCGAGAACAAGACACATTAGAACCATACGAAAGAATTCATCAGATATTGGATTAGTAATATCTAATTAGAATGACTCGTTAGAGATAGGATCAGTAGTATCTAGAACGAGTGTGAAGAGTATTTTTCAAATGAAAATAATTTTGTTTTGAAATTTAAACCATTTTATACGTATTTGAATATTTATTTATTTTGAATTTGGACAATCGAGTATATAAAGATTTTGCATATACGCGTCATGAACGTATATTCGAAGTTTTAATATACTGGATAGATATAGAATCACATTCTAGACACCCGGAGATGATTCTGATGATTGATATATCATCATCAGAATTTGTGTTCGTGTTTCGAAGGTGTGATATCTATATATTTCCATTAGACTGGTGTGAGAACCAAAACTTATATAGATAGATTTATTGTTGTGATTTGGCATCAAAAATGTGATTTTCTGTATATATATATAAAATTATGAATTTGAAACGTTAATCCACTAATTGATTGATGTTTGTGTTGTTTGTTTATTTGTTTAATAATTTTGAACCATTATGCCTAATTGCATCAAATATTGAACTGTATTGAAAATTGGTCGCATTTGCTTGCATATACATGTACTTACATTGAACAGGTCATAGCAAGGAGGCTAGAGCAGAGAATAAAATTTGTTTGCCCGACAAATAGGGACATGTTTACCATAATTTACTGTTTTGTTTGGGTGATGATGATTTTATGAGCCGTTTGGCTAGCCGCTTGGTTTTTTCTTTTTCTTTTTGAGATAGGAGGGCCTATATGGCAATTTCGGGATTTTCCCGTGCTCCCCGTACAAAGGAGGTTATGGCGAAATTTTTCGAAAATTTAGGGTGTTAGCCAAATTTTTGAAAATTTGAAAATTCTCAGAAACTGAAAAGTTGGAGAATGGATGCCAGATTGAACGTAGAGCTGATTAATCAAACCACTTTCGACTTTGTTCCTTTTCGGGGACGAAAAGTTTTAAGTGGGGGAGATTGTAATAACCCGGAAATCTAGGCCAGTTTAAAATTTTTATTTTGGCAATTTTAGCGAATTTTGAATATTTAAAATAGATTATTTTAAATAATATCGACGAGAAATTTATTTTGAATATAATTCGAATGTATATAGTATATACGTCGTCGTTAGAATATATATAATTATATAATTATAAAAGGAATTGAAAATGGCGCGGTATTTCGCAAATTCGATTTCAAACTTCAATTGAATGTACCGGGTGCAAAACAATCCGGATTTTAGTGAAACCAAAAACATTAGGATCTATTTGATGATATCTTTCCAACGAATCCGAAAAATTGAGATTTCATAGCGGGAATCAAAAGATATGTCCAATTGAAAATTCTGAATAGTCGCTATGGAATTCAGGCCCTTAAAAATGGGAATTTTGCAAACGGCCTCGGATTTCGACGAAACCACTTTTGTTGGATCCGCAGTGTCAAATTATTTCTAGATTCCAAATTTCATAATTTTTCGAATCAATATGTGAGCGTGGTAATGGAAAACGCGTTTGACCAGTTTCAGTTGATTTTAATCGACTGGAAAATGGCCATTTTTCCAACGGTCTCAGAATTCGACGAAACTAGTTTTGTTAGGACCGTATCGTCAATACGAAGCTAGAAAATATTTTTTTGGAATTTTTCAAGTTAGTATGCGACCCCGGTAAATAGAAATGCGCGTTTAAATTCAATATATAGAATTATATGTTGATTTTAACGAAAATTGATTGTAACAGCCGAATCAGCTTACGATACATATCCCATTGTGTTCGGAATGGGGGTAATTAGCTAGAAACGACAGTCGTTGGGTCTCGTTTCGAGATCAAATAAAAAGTCAACATAAAGGAGAATTTAATATAATAATAATAAAATATAAAAACCTTTTATATAGAGCCCCACCTTTCCTTTTCCCTCTTCTCTCTCCTTTTCAACAGAATAAAAAAAAGAGGAGAAACCCTAAACAAATCGACGCCGCCCCACCCTAGCGGCGCCGAACGCCGCGCGAGACAGCCGCCCCCCCTTTTGCCGCCGCCTCCCTCCTTCTTCTTCCATCCTCACCTCATCCGCTTCTTCCTCCTCTTCTATTGAGCACCGCGCCCCCCTAAGACCACCGCGACCCCTGCCCCCTCGTTGACCGCGCCACCAGCCACCCACAGCACCGCCGCTCCACTGCTACGCACCACCAACGATCCTCCGACGTGAAAACCCTCCTCCTCCGAAAACAGTAAGCTCCCTTATTTATTTTTATTTAATTTCAGTTTTTTTAGTTAGATAATTTATAAAATCTGATTTTAATACATATTTCAGCGAATTGAAATGGTTTGATTTTATTTATATAGAAAAGATATGATTTTTAAAATAGAAAAGATATGATTTTTAAAATAGAAAAGATATGATTTTTAAAATAGAAAAGATATGATTTTTAAAATAGAAAAGATTAGATTTTTAAATTTGAAAAGGCGGAATCTTTATATAGAGAGTAGCGATGTAAAAATAGGATTTTTATATATTGAATAACATAGTAAAAATTCGATTTTTATATATTGAATAGCGAAGTAAAAATTCGATTTTTATATATTGAATAGCGAAGTAAAAATTCGATTTTTATATATTGAATAGCATAGTAAAAATTCGATTTTTATATATTGAATAGCGAAGTAAAAATTCGATTTTTATATATTGAATAGCGAAGTAAAAATTCGATTTTTATATATTGAATAGCGGAGTAAAAATTCGATTTTTATATATTGAATAGCGA
The DNA here is from genome assembly GCA_030737875.1 of Allium sativum. NCBI lineage: Eukaryota > Viridiplantae > Streptophyta > Magnoliopsida > Asparagales > Amaryllidaceae > Allium > Allium sativum. Next base: position 617,978,771 of record CM060926.1, read on the forward strand.
AGTGAAAATGTGATTTTTTTTTATATAGAGAGAATATGGGCAACGAAGATGACAAAAAGGCGAGAACGACGACGGTTTCTGCAAAAGAAGAGCCGTGGAGTTAGGATAGCTATTGGTGAGAACTTCTCACTCTTCAATCTCTTTTTCTAGTTATATATATATACTAGGATGCAGACGGTGTTTAGTAGCACCCGACACCATCGTCCACAAACCATGGACTTGTTTGTTTGGTTGTGTAGTTGGTTAGATTATTTGATTGAAATTTGATTGTTTGGTGAAATGGAATGAATTTGATTGATATGTGTATGGCGTGGGCCATCACTAGACCGGGGATAAGGCTAGGCCTTGTCCCGTTTCTAGTATCGTGCCGTTATGCCGCCGAAATTTTTCTAAAATAAGTTAGAAAAATAAAGATATCATTTTATTTGATAAATGAACCGAATAGAATATTCATAGGTTGAATAAGATAATTTTGTCGTTAAAAATATAATTTTTAACGTGAACGTGAATAAATAAATATTCATTTACAAACCGGACGGTTTGTTTATGTACACCTATTTGAAGGACATTGATTGGGACGATAAATTATACACATCGCCCAACTGCACAAATAAAATCTGTGTTTGATTGTTTGAAACCCCACACGGGTATTGGGATAAAATACGGCATACACTAATCCCAATAATTAGTTGTATGTCGATCGATTGATTGACAGGCTGTTATAAGCGTTAGATATCTATATGTGATGTTTATACAGCGTAGTGCACTTTGGATGATGTTTGATTATTTATCGTTGCTATTATATACATGTGTTGTATGGAATCCATATAATTAACTTTATATGGTAATTGATTGGGCCTCATTCCAATCGGGAAAATAAAGAATATTATAAAATAAAGGTTCATGTGTTGACAGTACTCATCCGTTGAGATTAGTCATGTGTTGAACGGAAGATTTTAACAATAAAATTTACATATTTATATTATAAAATAAAGTTTCATGTGTTGACAGTACTCATCCGTTGAGATTAGTCATGTGTTGAACGAAAGATTTTAACAATAAAATTTACATCTTTATCATATAAAATTAGAAACTAAGTGGAAAATAGATAAGATGAGTGGTCTCCTAGATATTAATCTGATGTTGGTTTCGGCCTTCGGGGTTAATATTCAGGGAATCGTTCTCTTACTAATATACGGTTGGAGTCTGATTTAAAATCAAACGATAGATACCATAATTTTTATAAAATATATTAAATAACAAAAATAGTCACACGTGGAGAGTACTCATTCATTGAGATTAGTCATGTGTTGACAAAAATATAGATTCATGTATTGAATAGAATAAATATTCATTTGTTGAATAGAATAACGGAATTATTGAAATATATAAAGCCGTGTTGATTAGAGATGCGCTATTTTGACGCGAACGATATTTATATCGATTATATTCGTTTTTATAATGAATATTGAAAAGAGATAAAAATCGAATATATATAAAGCAAATTCGAATTGAATTGAATATAAACCAAATTCGAATTGAATTGAGTATAAACCAAATTCGAATTGAATTGAATATGGAATGAATTGAAATTTGAATTGAATTGGAAATGGAAGTTGAAATGTTTTTGAACGAATTTAAAACTATTTATAAAATTCGTTTAAAATATAAATCGACGAAATATATCATATATATTATATATATAATATAATGGCCTGAATAGAACGCGCCGCGCCGCGGCAGTTCGTAAATTTCGACCATTGACTTCGAACGGATATTACGGGAGATCCGACCGTCGGATTCTCCTAAGACCGGAACTGTTGGATTCATATTGAAAAGAGCTTTCAGAAGAATATTAGAAATTTGAAATCTAACGGTTGGATTTGGAGATACGTCCAAATCAAATTTGGAAAAGGTCGGGGTAAGTGCAGTTCAGTGGCCATTGTTGGAAATCGACTGTACGGGCCTTGATAAAATTATTAAAAATATCAATAATTTGTGTAAAATCATAAGAAATGATTTGGGAAAAATTGGGATGGAAAACTCCATATTTGAAAAGATAAAAATGGATTTTTATCGAAATGAACTAGGTTTGAACTAAATTTAAACCCAATTATTTTTGAATAAATAAATTGGATTTAAAAAGGGGTTTTAAATAATCGGAATTTCTAATATATTTGATTGAAATTAAATTAGAAGTGATTTGTGGGTTTATCGTGAACGGTGTTTTAAATAACACTTGTTCTTCAACCCGATAATAAATAGAATGAGATTTGGGTTTGTCGTGAACTGTGTTTTAAATGACATTAGTTCTTTAACCCAGTAAAATGAGTTTTAATGAATCTGCAATTAGATTGAAATGTGAATTGATAATTTAAATTATCAAATTTGGCAAATGAGCGAGAATGGAGTATTACCAGTTTTGCTCCAGAGCGATAGTTAAATCTTTAATTAGATTTGAACGTGAAATGGTAATTAATTTTACCAATAACATCGTGGTGTTAGATATGGAGTATTACCAGTTTTGCTTCATGGGATGAATAGGTTGGGATTGGGAAATAAAATAAATAATTACTTCGGTGTGGTTTGCTAATCTCGACTAGTTTAGAAAACCATAATTTGGTTTGAAACGATATCCAAAATAAGATTAAAGGATAAATTTTAAAGAATTTATCTTGGATAAAATTAATGGGAACCTTTCCCTAAGAATGTGGAATTGGAATGAGGCGTATGTTGTGTTTGTGTAACGTTTGTTTTTAATATACGCGGGTTGTTCGGAAAGGCCGAGTTTATACCCATTTTGAATAACCGATTCGACGATAAGTCAAAGATGAAGACGGTGGTTGAAGACCGGAAGTCTTCACATCGTTTGGATAATTACTGATGATCCTGATTGGGCTGTACACCCAAGAGGATGGAAATAATCGGTGGTCGTCCGGACGTACTTGGAGATCGATGGATATGCGAGGAAAGTGCCTCCGGTTTCGTTCAGACCCAGAACGAACTTGTAAATGGATTGTGTGTCTGACATTGGATTTTATTCTGTGTTGATTGATTTCTGTTAAATATATATCTGTTTAGCGGCGGAGAATTTATTCTCTTGCTTAACGCCCTTCTCTGAGACGTACGAGCTTAGAGGTTATATATCGATAGATATCAATCGCATGGCATGAATTGCCTGTGTCGCATGCTAAGTTGCATGGATCAAGGCTTCTGTTGAAAAGCAAAGTCTTGTGGTTGATGATCGAAGCACGGCCTTTGGGGCGTAGCTTTGTGTATAATGTGAATTCGTGAGCCTCACACCTCGGTATGAGTTAAAAACGGGATAAGGACTGCAGGGAGAGCACGACGTTTCTTTCTAGCTTTGGTGGTGTCAGTGACTTACAAGCCCTGACATTTATATACTTTTCACCTATGTGGTTGTTGGATGAGGCGCCTCGGAAAACGTGTGTTCAGGCATATTAATCCTCTAACGTATGTGAGGAACGGCCCTGAAGCATCCAGGGGTTACCCAGAGTGTGTAGTCCCGAGGCATTTGCTAGAGTGTCTCGAAGTGGAGAGGAGCTTGCCCCTTGCCTCGACTCATGACGGAAATCCAATTTCCAATACGAGATATTTCGGTTTTATTTGTAGAACTAGTATGGCGACATGATATATGGTACCCATGCCGTCTATGATTGATATTTATGATTGAAATTGTTTTGACACTATACACTTATAATAGTATCAAATGATTTGTTTTAAACGTACCAAGCATGTTTGGCTATTATAAGGGAAAACCCTATCCTCCGGCTTGTGATGCATTGTGTGATGGGACCTAGGTCTTATAATAGCTTCATTTTTCGAAAAAGCATTGCGTTGTCTTTTCTATGCACTGGTATTCTTGGGAGGAAACCCGTTCCGTGTTATACGGCGTGGTCCCTTGAATTACTCTCTTTTAAAGTAAAGCTTTAAATAACTGTTTTAGTTCTCACACCAGTCACATGACTGACCTGGAGTTTATTGTTTTAACCTAAACTCTGGGTGCCCCTATTTTCGACACGGGCAGCTAGTAGTTTTGGTTTTGCAGATTTATATTCATAGGATCCTGGTTTACAGCTGGAATGATATCCGAAAAGCTCTGTATTCGTATATCACCTTCAGTTGTGCTTTGTATTATTTTCCGCTGCTATGTAATTTATTGTAATCTCTGATATTTATCGAATGTAATTTATTCATTCATACTCCGTATATTCTTGTATTCTGATGGAATTGTTGTAATAGCAATGAAATGTTCTTCCGTCTGCGTTCTATTTTGTCTTGTCCTCAACGCCATCCGTGCTTTCCTTCACGGGGAAGTTCGGGTCGTGTCAATTAGCCTATGGAACATAAACAAACGTAGGACAATAAGATAGATCCAATTAGCATTTGGAACATAAACTGGCATAGAACAACAAAATAGATCCAATAAGGCATATGGAACATGAACTTTAGGTATGAATCTATAAGATAAGAATTCACAAAACATGATATGATTCATCTTAAAGGATGGTTCATATAGTCCAATTCACAAACATATCACAATTACTTTTAATTAATTATAAGTGAAAGTAACGTGGACTTACAATGGTAGAAGAAAAAATAGATCTGAATTCTGAATTTGATTAGCTAAACCGTTTTTGTAGAATTTGATTCTTATCTTCCAATATGAATACTCTATTCCGATTTGCTTTAGTGTAGAAGAAAGACTAGTTTAGGTTGTGGCAGCATGGAGGCGTATGAATTAGTGTAACGAAATTAGGGTTAGGTCTAGATGTGTTTATATAGGTGTATTAAGTGAATTAGGGCCTTTAGATTAGGTTATGTTCCATCTAAACCAGAAAAACACATCAACCAGCCAATCAGAGAATGCTACATAAGCCCTAATTCTCCAAAATTCGTCACTGCCCGGATCTGGCCGATAGGGTCGACCCCTACAGGGGGGGTCGACACCTATGTCGACACCCCTATAGGGGGTCGGCACCTATGTCGACTCCCCTAGGAGGGGGTCGACACCCTAGAGAGGGATAATTCCCGCCCATCCCGCTTCTTGCTGATTTGAATTTCGAATTTGATTTTAATTATTATTTTAATTATGGCTTAAACTGAAATCTTCTAAGCTCTAGAACTTCTTCATACTATATCCGTTTTACGCAAACTCGGGCTCTATCTCAAGAAGAATTCCGAGACGAACGCAATGGCATAACTCGTTTCCCTTAATTATTCTTATAAAAATTAAGTATTCCTTAATTTGTCAATTTTAATATTTTAAAATTACGGGGTGTTACATTCTCCCCTCCTTAAAGGATTTCGTCCACGAAATCTTCAAGTTAAGAAGAATGTATCCTACCTTCCAAACATCCATCTACTCATCCATCATCCACAAGCATCCATTGTCCTTAAAATATTTCTAATGCTATATGAGATGCAAAAGTGTGTGTATATAGTCCTTATCTAATGCAAAGATCACGCGGTCTACTGATTCAGTTGACCTCCTTAATGCAAAAGTGTCATGCGTCCATTATGTATGCAATTATCCCTAATGCACTTTATAACTTCTGTATGAGTGAACAATCATTCACTCAAATGCAACATCCATATGATAACACATCAAATTTCAATCAATAAACAAATATATGCTATATGCAATATGAAAGTGACTGAGCCGATCTTAGTGCCTGAAGTGTGTGTAAATGCATCCACGAGCAATCACTAGCAACCACTTGCATCCACTAAACATAACATGTTTCAAACACATGTTTACAACTATAAGATTTTCTAAGATCGAAGATATAATCGAGAGGACACACTAAACGATAGAACAAGTATAAACAAAGCGGTAGAAAAGGGAGAAATTAAGAACATACCCTCAAAAAGGAAAGGGTACGATGCACGTATCTTATCTTCCGTTTTCCAAGTCGCGTCTCCTTGATCATCTCCCCATTGGACTTTAACCAACCTGACCTCTCGGTTGCGTAACTTCTTGACCTACGATCTAAGTATGCATGTAGGAGCTCCTCTAATCGTGGCATCTCACTCTACTTCCACTTCTTTAAGCATGCTCTGCTCTACTACTTCCGCAGTATCATGTAAACACTTCCTCAAATGCGACACATGAAACACGTCACGCACACCACTAAGGTTCTCGGGCAACTTTACTCTATAGGCCATTTTTCCAATTCGCTCAGTAATGGGGAATGGCCCTACGAACCTTGGTGCCAGTTTCCCTACATCTCCAAAGCGAACTACATTCCTCAACGGTGATACTTTAATAAAGACCATGTCTCCAAAATTGAACTCAAGACCGGTCCTTCTCTTATCAGCATATGACTTTTGCCAGTCCTGTGCCATCTTCATGCGTCTTCGAATCAAGTTTATCTTCTCTGAAGTTTCCCTAATCATCTCGGGCCCAAGAAAAATCTTATTCGTAGATTCCCACCAACAAGTAGGTGATCGGCAAGGTCGTCCATATAGAGCATCAAAAGGTGTCATGCCAATACTAGTCTAATAGCTGTTGTTATAGGCGAACTCTACTAATGGAAGACGTTCCTCCCATGTTCCTCCAAAGTCCAAGATGCATAAGCTCAAAATATCTTCTAGAATCCTATTCACTCTTTCTGTTTGGCCGTCCGTCTGAGGGTGATAAGTGGTACTCAAACACAATTACGTTCCTACCGCTTCTTGCAAGCTCTTCCAAAACTCACTAGTGAAAATGGGATCTCGATCGCTCACAATACTGGAAGGTATGCCGTGTAGACGAACTATCTCTTGGAGATAAACAGATGCTAACCATGCCGCTGTTCTTTTACTCTTAACAGGAATGAAATGGGCGCTCTTGGTAAGTCTAGCCACTACTACCTAAATCCCTGTATTACCCTTCCTTGACCTCGGCAACCCATCGACGAAATCCATGGAAACACTTTCCTATTTCCTTTATGGAACCTCTAAAGGGTGAAGCAAACCACCAGGCTTCTTTTGCACAGCCTTGACTTGCTGGCACACTAAGCATTTGGAAATGAACTCAAACACATCCTTCTTCATTCCGGCCCAAAAGAAAACTCGCTTCATGTCCCTATACATCTTGTCTCCACCGGGATGTATGGCCAGCTTAGAATGATGTGCTTCTTCAAGGATTTTCTTTCTCAAACTCTCGTCTCGAGATACACAAAGTCTCCCATCCCTATGCAACCAACCTTTCTCATCTATAGTATACCTACTAAGATGGCTCGAAGACTCCCCTCTTATGAGCTTGTCTACTACCTCCATCAACTGTGGGTCATCTGGCTGTGCCACACCTATCTGTCCCAAAAGCGTAGGTCGCACCTCTAACGATGCCAACAAACCGGGAACATAATCAATAGAGGGTCTATAGTCAAAGGTAGAGATATATTCTAAGCTCTGCCACTCGACAAACAAAGGACTCAAAGTCAACTTCTTTCTACTCAAGGCATCCGCTACAACGTTACCCTTGCCAGGGGTATATGCAATCTCAAAATCGTAGGATGCTAAGAACTCCATCCACCTTTGTTGCCTTAAGTTTAGATCTTTTTGAGAGAACAAGTATTTAAGCGACTTATGGTCTGTATAAAACTCAAACCTCTCTCCAAGCAAATAGTGACGCCAAGACTTAAGTGCAAAAACTATGGCCGCTAACTCCAAGTCGTAGGTATGGTTATTCTTCTCATGGACTTTCAACTGCCTTCCACCATAGCATATCACCCTTCCCTCTTGCATCAAAATTGCGCCAAGCCCTGTCCCGCAAGCATCGGTATGCACTGTGAATGGTTTACTCCCATCCGGCAAAACTAAAACTGGAGCTATCGTTAATGCCCTCTTTAAACGTTGGAAAGCATCGTCACATTCAATATCCCAAGAAAAGGTCAAATTCTTTTTTGTCGACCGTGTAAGTGGGGTTGATATCTCAGCAAAGTCCTTGATGAACTTTCTGCAATAGCCCGCTAAACCAAGAAAACTTCTTACTTCTGTTGCATTCTTAGGAATCTTCCTATCTTAGATTGCCACTATCTTCGCGGTACCCACAGCTATCCCTTCCTTAGAGACCATGTGCCCTAAGAACCTCACTTCCTTCTTCCAAAAATGACATTTGGAGAACTTAGCTTTGAGTTGATGTGCTCTAAGGGTTTCTAATACATCCCTAAGTTGTAGGGCATGCTCTTCCTCGCTTCTAGAAAATATCAAAATATCATCCACAAAGACTACCACAAACTTTTTTAGAAACTCCCTAAACACCCTACTCATCAAGTCTACGAAATATGCGGGTGCATTCGTCAAACCAAAAGGCATGACAAGCCACTCGAAGAAACCATCGGGAGTCCTAAAAGCAGTCTTATCTATACTATCCTTAGCTACCCTCAACTGATGAAATCCTGTAGTTAAGTCCAACTATGAGAAAACTGAAGCACCAACCAACTGATCGAACAAATCATCTATCCTCGGAAATGGGTGTCTGTTCTTCTTCGTGAGCTTATTCAGCTCCCTATAGTCCACGCACAATCTAAGTGAACCATCAGCCTTCGTAGCAAAAACAACTGGAGCACCCTACTCCGAGATACTTCTTCTTATGAACCCTTTCTCAAGCAACTCTTTCACTTGTTTACTCAGCTCCCTCCTTTCTCTTAGAGCCATGTGGCGCACCGGCAATGCAACTGGCTTTGCATTGTCCACCAAGTATATATGGAAATCTATCTAGTGTTTTGGAGGTAAGCCCCTAACCTCCTCAAAGACATTTTCATACTAATGGACTACTCGAACAGATTGCCAATCATCAATAGATGTGTCAAGAGATTCTAGGTAGCTAAGCATAACAGAACCCTTAGGGTCGCATGAGATATCGAGAGTATTACCCAAACTAGTCAACAGTCTAACTACCCTCTTTTCACAATCGAGAATGACACCATACCTTGTTAGCCAATCCATTCCTAGAATCAACCTATAGCCCGTGAAGCCAAGCACATAAGCGTTGCATTCGACCTTAATGCCATATACATATATTCTCCAATCCCGACATAACATAGAAAGATGAGCCGTACCCCCAATAGGATTTGAGACTACAACGGGATCCATAACTAGACTAGTATTTAGGTGCAGTGTTTCAACTAACGAAGCAGATATAAACAAATGTGAAGCACCAGAATAAAACAAAGTTCGAACAGGATGATCAAAAAGGAAAATCAAACTTAAATGTTTCTACCTCTCTCTTGCGTAAGTGCCATGAGAGCATGAACCTGCCTTCCAGAAGTAGATTTTGTCCTTTGTCCTTGCCTTTGTCCTTGACTCCTTGCGCATTCTTTAATCATATGTCCTGCCTCACCCCACTGGAAGCAACCCGTCTTCTTCTTCTTCCTACAGTCCTTGCTCAAGTGGCCCGGTATTCCACAATTAAAACACCTTTTCTTCCCTTTGCCCTTGTTATCCTTACCATATTTCTTTTGTTGTTATTGTGCCTTCTTTGGATCCCCCTTTCTTATCCTGTGCCTTATCTACATTAGCACCTTTCTCCTCTTCATGCATCAACGCCATGTCAACAAGTTTCTCGAAAGTAGCCCCCATAGGAAGGTGGGACATAACTAACCCGTGCAATGGTTCATTCAGACCCTTAGCAAATTTCAAGGCCTTCTTATGTGGTGTGTTAACTAATTCCATACCAAATCTTGCTAAGTGGTTAAACTTGTTAACGTACTCCTTCGTAGACAAACTACCTTGTTTCAAAGCCAAGAACCTCTCCATGTATAAACTCTCCTCTACCTGTGAAAGAAATTTCAACTCGAACCTTCGCCTAAAGTCTATCCACGTCTCCACTGGATGCCCTCCATTAGTTACTTCCCACCAAAAGGAAGCTTCGTCCTTCATCAACCAAGCAGCTAGCTGAACCTTCCTTCCATCTCTATCTCGAAGATACCAAACAAGTCCTCCACTTCCTTGAGCCAATTTCTAGCCACGACAAACATCTCAGTCCCATAAAACGGTTTTTCGCCCATCTCACGGAAGTCTTTGCATATCTTCTAAAAAGCCTCTACACGAGGAGGGTGGAGGAGGAGGAGCGTTTGCTGGGCCTACAGACTTAGCCCTTACCTCTAGATACCTTCTGAACCAGCCTGGTATCTGTACGCCCTCGAGTATTTTGGGTTCTCCAGACATACTGAAAGGAAAAAGGGAGAGATTCAAAACAGAGAATCGAAAATAGATATATGGCTCTTGGGGATTATGATTTTCATAATAAACCGTTCTCTTGAAAATACTCTCTTTAAAACATGTTTTTGAAAATAATTCTTTCTAAAAATTCTTTTGAAAATGGTTTTCCAAAATCTTTTATCTGTTCTGGTAACCTTCAGCTCTGATACCATGTGTAACACCCAACGTCCATTAATGCCACTCACTAAGGGAATGCATTAACTTTGATGGATTATTTTAAGAGTATAGAACAGAATATCACAAGATAGATATATAAAATGGTACTTAAGAAAATTCAAAATTTATTCATTGCAGCGGAAAAGCAAAACATGCTTGGTTACAACATCAAAACCACATACTAGAGTCAAGTACATAAATATCCATCTTGAACGAACTTATTATCAGAGTACATAAAAGTAAAATCATAATCCCACTCCAAATAACCATAATGGAAAAGAGGTAAAGCTGAGCATTACTCTCAACACTTCCAATTACTTAAGAAGAAAGAAATCCAAGTCAAGCTCCACTAGTCCCATCCTGAGCACCTAGAGGGAGAAAAGGAAAGAAAAGAGGCGAAACAAAACAGGTCAAACACAAAATCTAGCGACCCAGTGACTTTGACTATATAATTAGTAAAGTAATAGGATAAGGACATAAATTGGATAAAAGAAATGACTGCAACATAAGCAAGTATGACAAGGTGAACAAGATGACCAGGATATAGCGTTAATTGCGCTTCTAATCACTATAAGATAATTCCTACATCGCACCAATGCTAATTACACCGCAATTCGAATCTAACCTCGTGTCTTAGGCGTTCATTATCACTTTCTCAATTCATGTCCCGAATTTCAAAATCTTGGATTATAATATATACCCATAATTTCCAATCTAAATTATGTTCATTATTTTAATTCAAATTTATGTCCACAATCCCATGTAAACAAATTGTACCAATTCATGCCCCAAATCAATTACATGATTTTGAAGTCTTTTTATGCCCAACTGCATATTATTCAATAATTTCCCCATACTTTTCCCACAACGTTCCCACGTCATTCGTACGTATAATAATATGTTAGGCTTGCAGTTAGCCTAATCTCATAAAAAGGAAAAGAAGAGAGGAGGGGAAGAGAACCATGACATCAAAACTGGCATAAAAATAAGCATAGGAAGTATGAACTGGCATAGAACAACAAAATAGATCTAATTAGGCATATGAACTGGCATGGAGCAACAAAATAAATCTAATTGGCATATGGAACATAAACTGACATAGGACAATAAGATAGATCCAATTAGCATTTGGAAAATAAACTGGCATAGAACAACAAAATAGATCCAATAAGGCATATGGAACATGAACTTTAGGTATGAATCTAAAAGATAAGAATTCACCAAACATGATATGATTCGTCTTACAGGCATGTTCATATAGTCCAATTCACAAACTTATCACAATTACTTTTAATTAATTGTAAGTGAAACTAACGTGGACTCACAGTGGTAGAAGAGAAAATAGATCTAAATTATGTATTCTGAATTTGATTAGCTAAACCGTTGTTGTAGAATTTGATTCTTATCTTCCAATATGAATACTCTATTCCGATTTGCTTTAGTGTAGAAGAAAGACTAGTTTAGGTTGTGGCAGCATGGAGGCGTATGAATTAGTGTAATGAAATTAGGGTTAGGTTTAGGTGTGTTTATATAGGTGTATTAGGTGAATTAGGGCCTTTACATTAGGTTAGGTTCCATATAAACCATCCAAACTAGAAAAAAACATCACCCAGCCAATCAAAGAATGCCACATAAGCCCTAATTCTCCAAAATTCATCACTGCCCAGATCTGGCCGATGGGGTCGACCCCTACAGGGGGGTCAACACCTATGTCGATACCCCTATAGGGGGGTCGACACCTATTTCGACTCCTCTAGGGGGGTCGACACCTTGGAGTGTGATAATTCCCGCCTATCCCGCTTCTTGCTAATTTGAATTTCGAATTTGATTTTAATTATTATTTTAATTCTGGCTTAAATTGAAATCTTCTATGCTCCATAACTTCTTCATACTGTATCCGTTTTACGCAAACTCGGACTCTATCTCAAGCAAAATTCCGAGACGAACGCAATGGCGTAACCCGTTTCCCTTAATTCTTCTTATAAAAATTAAGTATTCTTTAATTTGTCAATTTTAATATTATAAAATTATGGGGTATTACAGTTATGCTTCGTCTTCGGGTCGACCGTGTTTATGGAGTTTGAACTAGAGTTGAACGCAATTGTGGGTTTATGGAAGAAATTGATGATAAGAGTTAGTTTGTTTTTGGGTGATGTGTTGTAGTGAGAAAGGAGAAGTCGCGATTTTTAGGAGGGAGTTGCACGAATTTAGCAGGCGAATTGGAAGAGAGGTAGCATCAATGTTGTACGCGTAGGGAGAGTGTTTTCTGGAAGTTGTGTTCGTAATGGATGATATGGGGTTTGGTTTAGATTTAGGGCGCTGTTTCGAAGGGGAAGCTATTAGAAGGAGGAGAATCTATGTGACTGGAGCAAGAAGTAATGGTTGAGGAAAATTTTTAGTGGTGCTGAAATAGCAGGACAGTAAAGAGTTGATAGTGGTGAGGCCATTGTAGTGTTGATCGGGTGCTGGGTCGATAGGATACAGGATATGAGAAGTCCTAATAACTATTTGGGGGTGGTGTAGCAGTAGCAGGCATTTCGGGTAGGTGATAGAAAAGGAGTTATAGATTTGATAGTAAGTTGTTCGTTGAAAGGTCGAAATGGATATTGCAGTTTTAGAGCCGATCATTTGTTTTCATTCATTTCCCTTTTCAAACAAATAATGACCAAAGTCCCTCTTCAAAATCGATAAAAACAAATTCAAATAAATCGTAAAAAATTGTTAACCCATTTTTTAGATTTCGCATGAATCAAGGTTCGTCTATGTTATGTTTTTTCTTCGGGTCGACTGTGTTTATGGAGTTCAAACTGGAGTTGAACGCAGTTGTGGTTTTATGAAAGAAATCGATAATAAGAGTCGGCCTATTTTTGGGTGAAACGTTTTAGCGAGAAAGGAGAAGTCGCGATTTTTAGGAGGGAGTTGCCGAATTTTGCAGGCGAATTGGAAGAGAGGAAGCTGGATTATGTACGCATGGGGAGAGTGTTTTCTGGAAGTCGTGTTCGTACTGGATGATAATTGGGTTCAATGTAGATTTATGGTGTTGTTTCGATGGGGAAGTTGTTAGAAGGAGGAGAATCCCTGTGACTGGAGCAAGGAGCAATGGTTGAGGCAAATTTTTGGTAGTGCTGAAATAGCAGAACAATGAAGAGCTGATAGTGTTGAGGCCAATGTAGTGATGATCGGGTGCTAGTCCGATAGGATACTGGATAAAAGAAGAAGAAGTGACTGTTTGGGGGTGGTGTAGCAGTAGCAGGCATTTCAGGTAGGAAAGAAAAGTATTTGTAGATTTGACAGTAAGTTTTTGTTGAAATGTCGAAATGGATATTGCAGTTTTAAAGCCGATCAGGGAGTGTTTCGTGGATCGACGATCATTGATTCGCTTCTTTGTTAATTGAGTATTTTGCAAGGCGGTAAGGTATATACATTTTTACTAAACTTAAATATACATAGAATGAAATTAATTTATTTTAAAATGAATAATAGTTAATCGAAACTAAATAATCATGGGTGGAAAATAAATTCATTCAAGGTTATTCGAGACGATTCGTTGACACAACAATATGGAATTAAATTGGATATTCAATAATGAAAAATCAAGGTAAGTAAATCTTACTCAGAGTTTTATATTTAAATTTATTTTTAATCCTTAAAAATAAATTGTTGGTTTCTTGGATGCATGGATGAACTATTGAATTATTGTGGTTATTACATATATTAGTTATATTTAGGCTTCGTGGTTGTGGCTATTACATATATATATATATGTATATAATTTTCAAATATATATATATATATGATATTTTCCGCAGTACCACTAGCGGATGACCCTATCGCCCCACGATATATTGAGTGGATGACCTTCATACCATGATATCTTGCCTTGAAGAAGGATGGATATTATTTATGTTCAGTAACATCTGTGGATGTAAGAACACAGGCTGGAGGGATCCAACTGGATTACTCAAATTTTATTCATTATTGTTTACATATTTATATATGTGTGATGTATTGAATTGAATCGATGGTTTTTGTATCGGGATAGTAGAATATCACTGGCCCTAGATATTCATATTTAAAAATATCATAAAAAAGAATTTTTAAATTTAAAAAGAAAATTTTATTTTTCAAAACAGAAATTGAACTTCGAATGGGATAGAAAATATTAACTTGTTTTTTATAATAAAACAAGCAGTTGAATTCATAAACAATGTTTATAATTGAATAGAAAAAAATTATTATTCGATAATTTTGAAATGGAAACTCAAGTGTCAATTTAAAAAGGGAATTTATTTTTCGAAATTAGAAATGGAATTTGAAATTGGAAAATGCTTCAATATTTGAAACAAGAAGTGAAATTTATAAATGATGTTTATAAATAACGGAGAGAAATTATCATTAGATAAATTAGAAATTTAAATCCAAACGTGAATTTAAAAGTGAATTAGATATTGCCTTCGAAAAACAAATGATAGATTTTTCCAAAATTTGGAATGTGAACTAAATTGAGTTGAATTCAAGGAATTCCTGAACTGAATTCGATTATATCGAATTTTATAGAAGGAATTGGAATTTAATATAAAAACTGAGTTGTAAATAAATTTACAACTGAGTTTTTAATAATCGATGGTTTTGGAAAACCAAAATGTTTAAGTTAGATTTGGATAACGGGCTTAATTTATTTTAAATATTTGAAAGTGGAGTCGGAATTTATTTACTAAAAAAGTTTAATTTTTATATTTAATTTAATTAAAACGAACTCACCGCATTGCGATAGTTCATAATTGGATGATTCAAACTTCAATTGGGTATATAAAACTCGATATAAGTCAGAACTCGATGAAACAAGAAACGTCTGGACCTATCGAATGATAGTTTCTAATGAAAGAGAAAACCCCGGATTTCGCCTTATATATTTTGAGTTATATCAAAAATCAAATTTTGGAAAAGTCATTGTAAAATCATTTATATATTGTAACGATTTATTTAATAAATAAAAAGTATAATCCCAAAATGGGTTATGGGCCTAGCTGCTAATCACCCTAATTAGGCCCAGTTAAGCTGTTTTTCACCTTCCAAACCATATTTCAGCCATATCTCCCAAATCGAAAGTCCGTTTGGCTAACGTGACCACTCTACGGAAAGGTAAACCATCATCTGAATCCAATGGGAGTGGATTCTGGTCAAAACTCCTTACCAATCAAAAGTTATAAGCGAAACAAGATTCACCAGGGGCAAAACAGTCATTTATAAATTGGCAAAAATCGTGAACATGGAAAATGACCCCAATAGTCGTTCCCCAAAGTTACACGACCATAAGACCTCATATGAAAATGAAAAAAATATTCTACGATCCTCTGATGCGTGGAATGTGGGTCGTTACATTCTCCCCCCTAAAGAAATTTCGCCCCCGAAATTTCTTAACTAAGAAACAACAATGGGTCCTACATGCCTATCAATCATTTGCAACAATCAAACATACATAGCAACATAACAAGCCTATCCTAGCATGCGGTTTACTAACGAGAGGATAACTAAATGGTCGTTAAAATCTTACCAGGCAAAGAGTTCTGGATACGTCTTCCTTATGCTCTCCTCTGTTTCCCAAGTAAAGTCATTCTCATTCTCGCCCCACTGAACCTTGACCATTTTCACCGCCTTCCTTCGAAGTTGCTTCGTGTCATACTTGACGATACGGATCGGCCTGCGGTTCCCAACCGCCTTGGGTTCTACTTCAAAGTCATCCGACTGATCTGGTGAAATAGTCATACTGGGGTCATGCGCGAACTTCCTTAACTGGGAAACATGAAATAAGTTGTGAACTCCCGCCATCTTGTTAGGTAATTCAACTTTATATGCTAAATTCCCAACTTGTTCGAGAACTGGGAATGGATCAACAAATCTTGGTGTTAACTTGCCTCTCCTACCAAATCGAATCACGATCTTTAACGGAGAAATCTTGACAAACACCAAGTCGCCAATGGAGAATTTTAGATCTCTTAGCCTCTTATTAGCATAACTCTTCTGCCTATCTTGGGCAGCCTTCATTTTCTATTGGATAATCTTGATCTTTTCTGAAGTTTCTCTGATTACATTTGGCCCAAGCACAAATTTCTCACCGGTCTCCAACCAACATGATGGTGAGTTGCACGGTCTTCTGTACAAAGCTTCAAATGGAGCCATACAAATACTGGACTGATAACTATTATTATATGCGAATTCAACCAGATGTAAATGGTCATCCCATGACCCTCCAAAATCTTATATGCAAGCTCTCAAGAGATCTTCTAATACTCGATTCACCCTCTCTGTTTGATCGTCAGTTTGAGGATGGTACGCGGCACTGAGATGTAATTCTAACCCTAAACCCTCTTGTAAGTTCTTCCAAAATCCACTAGTAAATAACAGATCTCGGTCACTCACAATGCCTTTGGGTATTCCATGAAATCTCACTACCCACTTCATATACAGCTCTGCTAACTTAGCTGTTGTTCTATTCGACTTGACGGTATAAACCTTGCATTCTTGGTCAATTGGTCCACAATCACCCAAATACTATCATGGCCCGATCCAGTCCTTGGTAACCCATCAATGAAATCCATTGAGACTTGTTCCCATTCCATTCTGGAATTTCTAATGGTTGTAGCAAACCACTAGGCTTTTTTTGCTCGGCTTTAACTAGCTGGAAATTCATGAATTTGGATATAAACTTCCCAACGTCTCTTTTCATCCCTTCCCAGTAGTAGGTCTACTTCATGTCTCGATACGTTTTATTACCACCGGGATGTATAGTCAGTTTTGAGTGATGACATTCTCTAAGCACTTCATCTCTCAATCCATTAACATTGGGCACAACTAGTCTCGTATTCTTTCTAAGCCATCCATCTCGATCAAGCCATACTTGTTCATCTCCTCGTCGATACCCATCTCTAACTTGGAGATGATTTCCAATAGGTTAGGATCGTTCCTCTGACTGGAACCAATCCGCTTAATTAAAGTGGGTCTGATCGTCAAACTTGCTAGCATTTCTGGATCCAATTCGTACTTTGGTCTGAAATCATACCTAACGATATACTCCAGTTGCTTCCATTCTAGAAACATAGCCCCTAAACTGGCATGTCTCCTACTCAATGCATCGGCTATCGCATTGCCCTTTCCTAGTGTGTATGCGATATCGAAATCATAGGAAGCCAAGAATTCTAACCATCTTTGCTGTTTGAGATTTAGATCCTTCAGAAAGAAGAGATACTTTAATAACTTATGATTGGTAAACAACTCGAATCTTTATCCCAAGAGATAATGTCTCCACATCTTCAACGTGAATACGATCGCTGCCAATTCCAAATCATGGGTAGGATATCTTTTCTTATGTGGTTTCAGTTGCCGACTAGCGTAAGCTACGACTCTTCCTCCTTGCATCAATACAGCACATAGTCCGGTACCACAGGCATCCGTGTATACCATCATCTCGTCATTCCCTTTAGGAATAACTAACACGGGTACACACGTCAACTTTTTCTTTAGACTCTTAAAGGCATTCTCACACCTTTCGTCCAAAACGAAAGCTTGATTCTTCTTGGTCAACCGAGTTAACGGTGCCGATATCTTGGATAAGTCTTGGATAAACTTACGATAATATCTAGCTAATCCCAAGAAACTTCTTATGTCTGTTGCATTCTTAGGCGTAGACCAATCTTGTACCGTAGCCACCTTCGCAGGGTCCACGGCAATACCATTCTCTGAAACAACATGGCTCAAGAAACTCACTTCCCTCCTCCAGAAGTGACACTTAGAAAATTTGGCTTTCAATTGGTGTTTTCTTAACACCTCCATCACTACTCTCAAGTGTTCCTTGTGTTCTTCCTCTATCCTCGAATAAACAAGTATATCGTCCACGAACACAAGAACAAACTTATTCAATTGATCTCGGAATACTCTATTCATAAGATCCACAAAATATGCTGGTGCATTGGTCAACCCGAATGGCATGACCAACCACTCATAGAATCCAGACGGCGTCCAAAATGTCGTTTCAGAAATACTCTCAGCTGCTACTCGGAGCTGATGAAATCCTGTCGCGAGGTCCAATTGGGAGAACACTCTTGCTCCCTCTAGTTGATCAAACAAATCATCTATCCGCAGAAGAGGATACTTATTCTTCCTATTCACTTTATTCAATTCGCGATAGTCCACACATAAACGAAGGGAACCATCTGCCTTGGTAGCAAATACAACTGGTGCTCCCCACTCGGAGACACTCCTTCGGATAAATCCCTTCTTCAAAAGAATGCTTACTCGCACCCTGAGCTCTCATTGCTCCCTTGGCGCCATACGATGAAGTGGCATCACTATAGGTCTGACATCTTTCACTAAATCAATACGGAACTCCCTTGGCGCCATACGACGAAGTGGCATCACTATAGGTTTCGCATCTTTCACTGAATCAATACGGAACTCAATCTCTCGGTGTGGTGGAAGTCCGGTCACTTCGTCAAAGATATCTGGATACTGGCTAGCAACGGGAACCCCTGATAACTCGTCCTTTGGGATGTCGAGGGAATTTAGAAAACTAGCCATCACCTCATCACTAGGTAGGCCACCAAACACTGCCCTCCGCCCATCATCCGCCCTAATAGTCACCGAAAATCCCTCACAGTCTACCATCACCCCATATCTTTGGAGCCAATCGACTCCCAAAATAATGCCAAACCCAGTAAAGCCCGAAACAAATCAATCACAAGCAAACATACATCCATGACTCGATAAGACCAAACTTCGACAAATCATACTAAGGCTAGTCAAACCACCAATCGGGTTTGTCACCACTAAAGGTCTATCGACTATCTCGGGATCCAATTCCAAGCTATCTACCTGGTCACTAGATATGAAGGAATGGGAAGCCCCAATATCAAATAATACTCGAACATGAACATTATAAATAGAAAGCATACCTTGAATGACGACATTTTTTCCTTTCTCTGCCGCGGTTGGGGCATTCGTTGAAGAAGGAACAACATTAATAGCATATGCTTTCACAATCTGCTTCTCTTTAGGAGGTTGGGGACATTGATCCTTGTGATGTCCCACTTGGCCGCAGTTGAAGCACTTCCTATCCGCTGGCTTTGCTCGACATTCTTTGGCATAATGGCCCTTCTTGCCACAACTAAAGCACTCAACATCTTTCTTATCTTTCTTTTTCTGACCATCCTTGGTCTGACTCTGCTTCCTTTTATTCTGAGAATTATTCTTGCCTTCGTCGCTTGCCTGCGGCTTTGGCCCCTCTACAGATGCAACAGTAACTTCAACCTTGGGCTTAGGATAAAGGCCCTCTGATCTCAACGCTTTCCCAACAATTGATTCAAAAGTCTCATCAATATGGTTTATAAGCCTTTCCCCCAAGTACTGATCTAAGCCTGTTATGAACTTCTCATTCTCTTCTTCTCGAGAGTGTCAATAAGGGATAATCCATACTTCGATATAGTATCGAACTCAGTAATATACCCCGAGACTGCCCTACCATTCTGCTTAAGCTTCAAGAACTTCCTAAACAATTCTAATTTCTGAGCAGCTGGGATAAACTTATCACTGAATCGGGCCTTGAACTGATCCCAAGTAACTTGATCCTCAGGGGTAGCAGCCATAATAGCATTCCACCAATTTATAGCCCGTCCTTGCAGTTGACGGGATGCTAGCTTCCTCTTCATCGCGTCTTCGATTCCCAGATCCTCGAAGATACGCTCACAACTATCAAGCCAATCCTGAACATCTGTAGCCGATTATGTTCCATGGAACGGCTTCCCAACCAAGACTAGTGTAGTCCTTACAGAGCTTGGTGAAATCGGCCTTAGGCGCCTGCACTACTGCACCACCACCGTTAGCAGCATTAGGAACTGCCCTCTGTACATCCCTAAGCATCTCTCACATGAAGTCAGTGAACATCGTCCTCATATCAGGAGTATTCCTATTATTGGCTCCTGAACTAGTATTCCTCGTATATCGGCTCATCGTTCAATCTGTATAGAGAAAATGATCAACCATCTCTTCAGTGGTGCCAGTGCAATGCGACCTCATCCTTAGATATACTAATGGTGTATATATATAGCTTTTGAACCAAAATATCACAAATACGCGCTCTCATATACGTACTATCTCTCCCTGGTGTCTTTCCCTAGGTTAACTACGCAACCTAAAGCTCTGATACTAAGTGTGACGGCCCGCCCCGCACCAGCCGACATTTCCAATGAAACGCATTGTCCCGATGTCCAACCAGCACGGGACGATCGTCAAATAAAAGGAAAAAGGAAGTATTTGAAACTATGAATCATCAAAGAACCTGCAGTATATCTCACAGCGCATGGAACAAAATATAATAAAAACATAACTTGATATAAAACAGGCGAGACAGTGCATAAGCTGAAAACTAAACCATCATAGCACCAGAAAGATTCAAAATATAGCTTATGATCTAAACCATCATTATTACAACTTTTATAACTGTCTCTAAAGCAAAATAGGAAGGTACACTACTAATGCCCAAAGTAGTGACCAACAACAACTTAGGTAGGATATATGGGAACAATACGTGTAAGCCTCCTGCTCGTCTCCGGACAGCTACTCGTGCATAACCAGCTAACCTATCTCTAGTTTGCTCGTTTAGGAGCACCCAGAATAATAAGAAGAGACATAAAACTCTGGGTTAGACAAAAGTCTGGTATGAGCGATAAGCAACAAAAACAGAACAGTAATAGGTATACATAACCATACCTGGATCTGCAACCAAAGAGTTAGCACAACAGGATGTATGATTCTCTAAGGTGACACTAACACATGGTGTGAAAATAATGGGGAGGGGGTGTGCATGTCATGGTGATAGCAAACATCACACATAGAATTCATCCTCACGTCTCTCACTCAGTGCGTAAAGTATACGATATCTACCACTTTAATTACCCAATTCTTTGTTACGATCACTCTGCCTCATGGAGTCATGACGGCTCTACTACACTGATCCATAATCACTAATACTTTGCTATGTCCACTATGCCCCATGGAGTCATGACAACTCCACTGCACTGGCTCATAGCCTTACTACGATCACTTTGCTCCATGGAGTTATGACAACTCCACTACACTGATCCATAGCCAATATCCGCCTCTCAGTGGTGAGACAAAGCTATAGACATCGATGACCCCTTTGCACGCGTCCCGCGGTAAAGTCCAACTCATGGAGTTAACTCGTTGGTTCCCATCTGGATCCGGAGTCCTAACTTCCTATTTGGACTACCTTTGAATCTCGGGTTTTGGTCTCTTCCCGTTCGTACTCCAGTTTCCATTCATGTCCATACTTCAGTTCAGGTACGCATTGTTCGTGACTCGCATGGTGGAGCGGTTCGTGGATGGTGCTCCAACCCGGTTCGCGGCTTGTCCTTAACTCCAACTCATGGCCCTTGGTCGTGATCATCGGTCGTGACTCCAGGCTCCTACTCGTGGTGATGCTCCCTGGCGGTTCGTGGTGCACTGCTCGAGCCCAACTCGTGATGAACGGCTCGTGGTTCGGGTGCAAGCTCTGGTTCATGTCTTGATCGTGAAGAGGTGGCTCGTGGGAGATGGTGTCACAATCGAGTCGGGTCGTGCTATTCTTGTGCAAGCAGTTCGGGTCGCTAGGGTTCCTCACGAATGGGTCTATAACCAATTCCTGCAACTTTTCCAACAAGCAATTTACGCCATATGATGGTGTTTTCAACCAATCTAACTTCACTAGGAAATCACAAAACATTCCAAATAGTAATAACAACATAGGGAATCGACCATAAACACCAAAACGACAATTATAACATGTCAAAATGGATCAAACATACCCAAAACCTATGTTTTCCCTTTAATCCCCTTAATCATGATTTAACCATACGATTAGCAAAAAATTTCCAAATTAACCCAAATTTCTAATAGAGGCATAAAATAATATTTATGAATTTCTACGTATTTTTCCAGAATTTTAACATGCATAATTTCGGTAATTAACACTAATCACCCCTATTTAGCCGTAACTAGTGAAAAACAATGCAAATCACTCACCTTAGCCACAAATAAAACATTAGATTTGAAACTCTACTATTGTAGGTCGAATCCCTATGCAACACAGCAGCTCCAACTCTGATTTGGTGTTGATTTGCCTTGATTTGATGTTGATTAGGCTAATATACGCTTAAACGGTGATTTGGGGTGATTTAGAAGGTGGAGGCCAATGTTAGGGTTGAAGAGAGGTAAGTGGTGGCTGAGAAAATGAAAAATAAATCGTTTCCTAACTGATTTCAGCCTCCCCATAACCCTAATCCCGAAATGGGTTATGGACCTAGCTGCTAACCACCCTAATTAGGCCCGGTTAAGCTGTTTTTCACCTTCCAAACCTTATTTCAGCCATATCTCCCAAACGCAAAGTCCATTTGGCTAATGTGACCACTCTATGGAAAGGTAAACCGTCATCTAAATCCAATGGAAGTGGGTTTAGGTCAAAACTCTGTACCAATCAAAAGTTATAAGCGAAAAAAGATTCGCTAGGGGTAAAAGAGTCATTTAAAAATCGGCAAAAATCGTGAACATGGAAAATGACCCCAATAGTCGTTCCCAAAAGTTACACGACCAAACGACCTCATAGGAAAATGAAATAAATATTCTACGAACCTCCGATGCGTAGAATGTGGGTCGTTACAAAATTGATATTGAAAAGGTATGGTCGTAGCCCATATAAATCGACTTGGTGTGATTGCAGCCCAAAAATCAATTGGATGTAGATCGTGGCCCAGAAATCAGCTGAGTCTCATTGTACTCCAGAAAAAGATGGGGTGTGCCCTTGTAGCTTGGAAATCAAGGATTATAATTTAGATATTATTTGAAAAGAATTCCACATCAACCCAGTGTTGTGTGCGACTGGATGTAAGGTAACTTCGAACAAGTATAAAATCATGGTGTGTTCTTTCCTTTTACTGATTGTTATTATTATCTTTATCTGTTTTTGATTCTGTGATTATTCATATTTGTGATTTGCATAAACATTCTGATAAACTTAAAATGATTTAAAAAAAATTCATAAAACACAATTCACCCCCCTCTGGTGTTTAGTTTGCCTTAAGATCCTTAATTTTCATTTCCCAACTGTTATTTGATCGATTCTAAACCCTTATTCGTTTATTAAATTTATAGAGTATCCGGGCTTTTCCTTCGATCCGGTCTGTTCCTCGGTCAATAAATTAACTCTTACAAATAGTTCTCGATGTCCTAGTCGTTTTCGCATACTCAATTAATGATTTAATAAATAAAACTTTGAAATAATTTGTAACACCCCACGTCCATTAATGTCACTCTCAAAGGGAATACATTAACTTTCATGGAGTATTATAAGTGTATAGAACATAATATAACAAGACAGATACATATATTGGTACATGAAAATTTTAAAAAAACTTTTATTGCAGTGGAGAAATAGTTTGATTACAACAACATCATAAACCAAGTACACTTAATATCCATCTTGACAAATTGTTTTCTGAGTACATAAAGTAAAAAAGAATAACCCCAACACAAGTAGCCACAAAAGAGATGAGCTGAACTTTACTTTCAGCAATCCAAGCACTTCCAAAAGAAAGAGATCCAAATCAACCTTCACTAGCACTAGTCCCACCCTGAGAACCTGGGGGGAAAAGGAAGAAAAGAGGCGAAAACAAGGGAGTCAGACATAAAGTCTGGCGAGTACAATAACTTTAACAATATAATTATTAAAGTAATCAGGATAAGGCATAAGCTGGTAAAACAAGGGATGATTGTGAAACAAGTGGGCATGACAAAGCAAACAAGAGGAATATTCTGGTGTTAATCTCGTTCCTAATCACAATAGGATAATTAATATACTGCACCATTACTAGTCACCGTAAAAGTTGATCCCGCCTACTGAACATAATAATGATAATGGTAGTTTCGTGCACCCCTAGTTGTTTTCATAGGTGACGCCTGCCCCTATCTCCACTAGTTTTACCCACTACCACCATGCGATCGGCTCCCTAACTCGTAGATACCCGTGCTGGTCCCACAGTGGGGTGTATCACTCCCCAGAGTGTCAACCCGATACCACTAAAGATGCACGGCTTATATCTACACGATGCAACAACGTCTTACCTACGAGCCCGGGCCCACGCATGCACATGACCTCGTTGGACTTACATTGCCACCGCTAACCCATTTTGACCTCTTACAATCAAACCCAGTAAGCGTGTCCCCTCCTCGGTTTAACTCGGGCTCACAAAGATACTTAATGGGTTACTGGTTTGAAAAGGGTCCCCATGCTTGACACAAACTTTCCACCTATGCTTGGTCCTCACTAGAATTTCCCACTTAACCCCTTCTTATTCATGTCTTCTTACATGTTTTCAACTTAGTTAAGTGTTTCTAATCGTATTTCACATGCCACCCAGGCCACCCACTTAACCCCCATGTCCCACCACATGTTTATCTGGTTAAGTGTTACTTAATTCATTATAACCGTAACTTTGTAAAGACCTCCCACATTAGACTACCATTTGCGGTTGCTGGATTTGCTGGGTGGGTCCGGCAGTCTCATACCGTAAACGAGCCTAACCTCGTGCCTTTACAATTGTTACGCATTTAATTTGTGCCTTTGACCTCTCACATTAGACTACCGTTTGTGGTTGCTGGATTTGCCGGGCGGGTCCGGGCTATCTTACACCACAAACTAGTCTAACCTCGTGTCTTAGGCATTTATTACACATAATTATTTCCACCCTAATTTGAATTAATATCCCTATACAAGTTGTCAATAATTTCCAGATTAATCTATGTCCATAATCGTCACCTAAATCATGTCCATAATTTCAGGTATATAATTTATACCAATTAATTATATGCCTTTAAGGCCATTTTATGCCAATTCACAATTATGTATTTTTAATATTTTCCTATTGTCCCCACGCTATTCGTACGTTTTAATATGACATATGTTAGACTCGCAAATAGTCTAACTTATAAAAAGAAAAGCAACATCACAACTTGCATAACACATAAAATAGATCTAAGAATCATGACATAAGCTTGCATAGCCAATAACTTGCATAGGCAATGGATATACATAAATTTGCATAAACTATCATGGATCTAAATATAGATCTAAACATGTAATCATGAACTTGCATATATGGATATGGTTTTCCTATAACTTGTGTATGAATTTCATTCAAACTAGCATATGATTCACATACAAAACTAGCATAGGCAATGGGAATATAGAACATAAATTTGCATAACTATGTACTGCCATGGATCTAAATATAGATCTAAACATAAAAATGTGAACTTGCATATGGATTTAAACATGTAAATTAATGGCACATGTTTTGCATATAAACTAGCATATGTTTGTACATGATTCACATACGAACTTGTGTATAATCCACCTACAGACTTGCATAAGATTCATATATAATTTAACATCCCAAACTTGCATAAGATTCATATACAAATTAGCATATGTAGGAACAAACTTGCATAAGATTCATGCATAACCTAGCATATGATTTAACACGGCATTGCATAAAATGAATCAAGTTAAACATGTACAATTGGACATATGAAATAGACCCACAATAACAAAACTGTCAATGATAACATCACATGATTCAAAGTCATATTCTCATAATCCCAATTATAACTTATCACAATTAAATTAATTAATTAATTTGTGAAAGAAATTATACTCACAAACAAAAGAACAGTCTTGTTTTTCTGGGATCTGTATTCTGAAGCTGAATTGCTCGCCTTTGATGTAGACTAATTGTTATTCTAATTTAGATTAGATTTGATTTTGATTCTTGCTTCTATCTTGTTTTTGAGTTGAAAGAGAACGGCGACTACTCTAGGTTCACCATTGACGGCATGCCGGCTCTTGGTATGAATTAGTGTGATTTTAGGTTGAGGGTTAGGTTGCTTATATAAAATTTTAATTAATTAAGAGCCATCAGATTAACCTTGAAACATTCAAGACTATCCAGTCAAGATAGAATAAACACCTCAGCCCTAGTGACTCAGTAGTGAGTCAAAACATTATCACATTTCAGATCTGCCCGGGGGGTAGGTCAACCCCCAGGTCGACCCCTGGTCGACCTGTCTAGGGGGATGTCAACCCCCTGGTCGACCTGGCCTTGGGCGGGAAATTTCCCGCCCAGCCCGCTTCCCTATTTTGAATTCGAATTTTGAATTTCTGATTCGAGCTGTTTTTAATTTATTTAAATTTTGAAACTTCTAAAGGTCATAACTTCTTCATACGGAGTCCTATTCACACAAACTCAGACTCTATCTTATGAAGCATTCCGAGACGAACGCAATGGTATAACCCATTTCCCTTAATTCTCACATTTGAAATTAAGTATTCTTTAATTTTAATATCTAAAATCACGGGGTGTTACATTCTCCCCTCCTTAAAGGATTTCGCCCCCGAAATCTCCAGGTTAAGGAGAATGCATATCCTAAAATCCAATCATCCATCTGCTCAACCATCAAACACAGGCATCCATTGTCCTTACAAGATTTCTAATGCCATATGAACATATGCAAAAAGTGTGTGTATATGCTCCTTATCTAATGCAAAATCAGGCAGTCTACTGATTCAGTTGACCTCCTTAATGCAAATCATGATAGTGCCATGCGTCCATTATGTATGCAAAAAAGTCCTAACGATACATATTATTTCTACATGCGTGCACAACCATTCATCAAAATGCAGCATCCATGTGATAACACAACCATTATAGATCCATTAATTTAGATATGCACACACATTTATATGCAATATGAAGGTGATTGAGCCGATCTAGTGCCTAATGTGTGTGTACATGCATCCACGAGCAACCACTAGCAACCACTTGCATCCATTTGCATCCACCAAACATAACATGTCTCAAACACATGTTTGCAACCATAGGGTTCTTCCTAACTAAAGATCGAAGATGTCATCGCAAAGATAATACTAAATGATAGGACAAGTATCAACAAAGCGGAAGAAAAATGAGAAATTAAAAAAACATACCCTAAAAAAGGAAAGGGTACAATGTACGCATCTTGTCTTCCGTCTCCCATGTCGCGTCTCTTTGATCATCTCCCCATTGCACTTTGACCAACTTGACCTCTTTGTTGCGTAGCATTTTGACCTCCGATCCGAGAATGCGTGTAGGAGCTTGTCTAATCGTGGCATTGCGCTCTACTTCCACTTCTTTGAGCGTGCTCGGCTCCACCACTTCTTCTGTATCATGTAAACACTTGCGCAAATGTGAAACGTGAAACACGACATGGACACCCCTGAGCTTCTCTGGTAACTTTACTCTATACGCCATCTGCCCAATCCTCTCTGTAATTGGAAAGGGTCCTACGAACCTTGGTGCCAACTTCCCTACTGATCCAAAATGGACTACGTTTCTCAATGGTGTCACCTTAATAAAAACCATGTCCCCAACATTGAACTCAAGATTGGTTCGTCACTTATCAGCATATGACATCTGTCGGTCCTGCGCCGTCTTCATTCACCGTCGAATCAGGTCTATCTTCTCCGAAGTCTCCCTAATCATGTCGGGCCCAAGCAAAACCTTATCCGTGGATTCCCACCAGCAAGTAGGTGATCGACATGGTCATCCATAAAGAGCCTCAAAAGGTGCCATGCCAATGCTAGCCTGAAAGCTGTTATTATAGGCGAACTCCACTAATGGAAGATGTTCTTCCCACGTTCCTCCAATGTCTAAGATGCATAGCCTCAGAAGGTCTTCTAGAATCTGATTTACTCTCTCGGTATGGCCGTCCGTCTAAGGGTGATAAGTGGTACTTAATCATAATTGTGTTCCAATCGCCTCTTGTAAGCTTTTCCAAAATTTGCTTGTGAAAATGGGAACTCTACCGCTCACAATGCTAGAGGGTATGTCGTGCAGACGAACTATCTCTCGAAGGTAAACAGATGCTAACCATGCGGCGGTCCTTCTACTTTTAATGGGAATAAAATGAGCACTTTTGGTAAGTCTGTCTACAATTACCCAAATCCCCGTATTACCCTTCCTTGATCTTGGCAACCCATCGACAAAATCCATGGAAACACTTTCCCATTTCCATAGCGGAATCTCTAAAGGGTGGAGCAAACCTCCAGGCTTCTTTTGCTCCGCCTTGACTTGCTGGCACACTAAGCATCTAGAAACGAATTCAGCCACATCCTTCTTCATTCCAGCCTAAAAGAAACCTCGCTTCATATCCCTATACATCTTGTCACCACCAGGATGTATGGTCATCTTAGAGCGATGTAAGTCTTCAAGAATTGTCTTCTTCAAACTCTCGTCTTGTGGTACGCAAAGTCTCTCATCTCTACACAGCCATCCTCTCTCATCTATAGTATATCTATTAAGATGACTCGAAGACTCCACTCCTATAAGCTTGCTTACTATCTCAACCAATCGTGGGTCATCTCGCTGTGCCTCTCCAACTCGACCCAAAAGTGTAGGTTGCACCTCTAACGATGCCAACAATCCGGGTACATAATTGACAAAGGGTCTGAAGTCAAAGGTAGATATATACTCCAAACTCTGCCTCTCTACGAACAAAGGACTTAAAGTCAACTTCTTTCTACTTAAGGTGTCGGCTACAATGTTACCCTTGCCGGGGGTATATGCGATCTAAAAATCGTAGGATGCCAAAAACTCCATCCACCTCTGTTGCCTCAAGTTTAGATCTTTCTGGGAGAACAAGTACTTTAGCGACTTATGGTCTGTATACAACTCAAACCTCTCGCCAAGCAAATAATGACGCCATGACTTAAGCGCAAAAACTATGGCAGCCAACTCTAAGTCGTGGGTAGGGTAATTTTTCTCGTGGACTTTCAACTGCCTTCCACCATAGCATATCACCCTTCCCTCTTGCATTAAAACTGCGCCAAGCCCTGTCCCCCAAGTATCGGTATATACTGTGAATGGCTTACTCCCATCTGGCAAAACTAAAACTGGAGTTGTCGTCAAAGCCCTCTTCAGACGTTGGAAAGCATCGTCACAGTCAACATCCGAAGCAAAAGTCAAGTTCTTCTTCATTAACCGAGTAAGTGGGGCTGATATCTTCGCGAAGTCCTTAATGAACTTCCTATAATAACCAGCCAGCCCTAAAAAGCTTCTTACTTCTGTTGCATTCTTAGGAATTTTCCAATCTTGGATTGCCACAACCTTTGCTGGATCCACAACTATCCCTTTCTTAGAGACCACATGTCCTAAGAACCTCACTTCTTTTCTCCAAAAATGGCACTTGGAGAACTTAGCTTTAAGTTGATGCGCTCGTAGGGTCTCTAAGACTTCCCTAAGATGTAGGGCGTGCTCTTCTTCACTTCTAGATAAAATCAAGATATCGTCCACAAAGACTACCACAAACTTGTATAGAAACTCTCTAAACACGCTACTCATTAAGTTAACAAAGTATGCGGGCGCATTTGTCAAACCAAAAGGCATGACGAGCCACTCGAAGAAACCGTCAGGAGTTCTTAATGCAGTCTTATCTATGCTGTCTTCAGCCACCCTTAGTTGATGAAACCCTGTAGCCAAATCCAGTTGCGAGAAAACCGAAGCACCTACCAACTGATCGAATAAATCATCTATCCTCGGCAATGGGTGTCTGTTCTTCTTTGTGAGCTTATTCAGCTCTCTATAGTCCACGCACAATCTAAGTGAACCATCAGCTTTCGTAGCAAAAACGACTAGAGAAACCCACTTTGAAATACTTCTTCTTTGAACCCCTTCTCAAGCAACTCTTTCGCTTGCTTACTGAGTTCTCTTCTCTCTCTCGGAGCCATGTGGTGTACTGGTAATGCAACTAGCTTTGCATTATCTACTAGGTATATTCGAAAGTCTATCTCACGTCTCGGGGGTAAACCTCGAACTTCATTGAAGACGTTACTTTATTTACGGACTACGCGAACAGATTCCAAATCATTGTTGGATGCATCAAGGGATTCTGGGTAGCTAAGCATTACTGGACCTCTAGGGTCACAAGAAATATCGAGGCTCCTTCCACAACGAGTCAACAATCTAACTACCCTTCTTTCACAATCTAGGATGGCACCGTATCTAGCTAGCCAATCCACGCCTAGAATCAAGCCGTAGCCCATGAAGCCAAGAACGAAGGTGTTGCATTCAAACCCAACGCCCAAGATAGACACTCTCAAATCCTGACAAATCATTGAAAGATGAGCCGAACCACCAATAGGATTTGAGACTACTATGGGATCCGTAACTAGACTAGTATCTAGGTGCAGTGTTTCAACTAATGAAGCAGATACAAATGAGTATGAAGCGCCAGAGTCAAACAAAGTATGAATAGGATGATCAAACAGAAAAACTAAACTTTCAACGGAAATGTTTCTACCTCTCTCCTGTCCTGGTGCCATGAGAGCATGAACCTGCCCTCTTGCCTGCCCTAGTGCCATGAGAGCCTGAATCTGCCCTCTAGAAGTGGACCCTGTCCTTTGCCCTTTCCCCTGTTTCCTCGGGCAGTCTTTAATTAGATGTCCTGCCTCTCCACAGTGGAAGCAGCCAGTCTTCTTCTTTCTAC
This sequence comes from Allium sativum, assembly GCA_030737875.1. Classification (NCBI taxonomy): domain Eukaryota; kingdom Viridiplantae; phylum Streptophyta; class Magnoliopsida; order Asparagales; family Amaryllidaceae; genus Allium; species Allium sativum. Next base: position 618,009,779 of record CM060926.1, read on the forward strand.
AGTCCTTGCTCAGATGGCCTACTGTTCCACAATTAAAGCACCTTTTCTTTCTTTTGCTATTGTTATCCTTACCACCTTTCTTGTTTTGCTGTTGTGGTTTCTTTTGATCCCCTTTCTTCTCCGGTGCCTTATTAGCATTAGCACCTTTCTCCTCTTCATGCATAAGTGCCATGTCAACCAATTTCTCAAAGGTAGCCCCCATCAGAATGTGGGTCATAGCCAACCCGTGTAGCGGCTCACTCAAACCTTTAACGAACCTTGAGGCCTTCTTCTCAGGTGTGTTCACCAAGTCTAAGCCAAATCTCACCAACTAATTGAACTTGTTGACGTACTCCTTTACTGATAAATTTCCTTGCTTCAATGCTAAGAACCTCTCCATATATAAATTCTCTTCTGCTCGTGAGAGAAATTTCATCTCGAACGTACGCCTGAAATCCATCCATGTCTCCACTAGACGCTCTCCATTCGTGACCTCCCACCAAAACGAGGCTTCGTCCTTCATTAACCAAGCAGCCAATTGGACCTTCCTTCCATCTTCTATCTCGAAGATACCAAACAGATCTTCCACCTCCTTAAGCCAATTTCGAGCTTCAACAAACGTCTCTGATCCGTGAAAAGTTTTCCCGCCCATTGCCTGAATTTTTTTGCATATCTTCGAAAAAGTATCAACGCGAGGTGGGGGGGAGGGGAGGAGGAGCGACTGCAGCTGGGGGAGGAGGAACATTTGCTACGCCTGCGGCAATGGTCCCAGCCTCCAGATACCTTCTAAACCAGCCTGGTATCAGTATGCCCTCGGCTATCTCAGGTTCCCCAGACATGCTGAAAAAGAAAAAGGAAGAGATTCAAAACGGAGAATCGAAGGAATGATATATGGCTCTTGGGGGTTATGTTTTTAAAACAAACTTTTCTCTTGAAAATACTCTCCTTAAAACATATTTTTGAAAGTATTTCTTTATAAAATGCTTTTGAAAAAAACAGTTTTTCAAAATTCATATCTATTCTGATAACCTTCAGCTCTGATACCACGTGTAACACCCCACGTCCATTAATGTCACTCTCAAAGGGAATGCATTAGCTTTCAAGGAGTATTATTGGTGTATAGAACAGAATATAACAAGACAGATACATATATTGGTACTTGAAAATTTTAAAACAACTTTTATTGCAGCGGAGAAATAGTTTGATTACAACAACATCATAAACCAAGTACACTTAATATCCATCTTGAAAAATTGTTTTCTGAGTACATAAAGTAAAAAGCATAAACCCGACACAAGTAGCCATAAAAGAGATAAGCTGAACTTTACTTTCAGCAATCCAAGCACTTCCAAAAGAAAGAGATCCAAATCAAGCTCCACTAGCACTAGTCCCACCCTAAGAACCTAGGGGGGAAAAGGAAGAAAAGAGGCGAAAACAAGGGAGTCAGACATAAAGTCTGGCGAGTACAATAACTTTAACAATATAATTATTAAAGTAATTAGGATAAGGCATAAACTGGTAAAACAAGGGACGACTGTGAAACAAGTGGGCATGACAAAGCAAACAAGAGGAATATTCCAGTGTTAATCTCGTTCTTAATCACTATAGGATAATTACTATACTGCACCATTACTAGTCACCCTAAAAGTTGATCCAGCCTACCGAACATAATAATGATAATGGTAGTTTCGAGCACCCCTAGTTGCTTTCATAGGTGACGCCTGCCCCTATCTCTACTAGCTGTACCCACTAACCCCATGCGATCGGCTCCCTAACTCATAGATACCCGTGCTGGTCCCACAGTGGGGTGTATCACTCCCCAGAGTGGCAACCCGATACCACTAAAGATGCACGGCTTATATCTACACGATGCAACAACGTCTTACCTACCAGCCCGGGCCCACGAACGCACATGACCCCGTTGGACTTGCATTGCCACCGCTAACCCGTTTAGACCTCTTACAATCAAACCCAGTAAGCGTGTCCCGTCCTCGATTTAACTCGAGCTCACAAAGATACTTAATGGGTTACTGGTTTGAAAAGGATCCCCATGCTTGACACAAGCTTTCCACCTATGCTTGGTCCCCACTAGAATTTCCCACTTAACCCCTTCTTATTCACGTCTTCTTACATGTTTTCAACTTGGTTAAGTGTTTCTAATCGTATTTCACATGCCACCCAGGCCACCCTTTTAATCCCCATGTCCCACCATATGTTTATCTGGTTAAGTGTTACTTAATTAATTATAACCGTAACTTTGTAAAGACCTCCCACATTAGACTACCGTTTGCGGTTGTTGGATTTGCCGGGCGGGTCCGGGCAGTCTTGTACCGCAAACGAGCCTAACATCATGTCTTTACAATTGTTACACATTTAATTTGTGCCTTTGACCTCTCACATTAGACTACTGTTTGTGGTTGCTGGATTTGCCGGGCGGGGCCGGGCAGTCTTACACCACAAACGAGTCTAACCTCGTGTCTTAGGCGTTTATTACACATAATTATTTTCACCCCAATTTGAATTAATATCCCTATTCAAATTGCCAATAATTTCCAAATTAATCTATGTCCATAATTGTCACCTAAATTATGTCCATAATTTCAGGTATATAATTTATACCAATTAATGTCTCAAATTAATTATATGCCTTTAAGGCCATTTTATGCCAATTCACAATTATGTATTTTTAATATTTTCCCATTGTCCCCATGCTATTCGTACGTTTTAATATGACAAATGTTAGGCTCGCAAATAGTCTAACTTATAAAAAGAAAAGCAACATCACAACTTGCATAACACATAAAATAGATCTAAGAATCATGACATAAGTTTGCATAGCCAATAACTTGCATAGGCAATGGATATACATAAATTTGCATAAACTATCATGGATCTAAATATAGATCTAAACATGTAATCGTGAACTTGCATATATGGATATGGTTTTCCTATAATTTGCATATGAATTTCATTCAAACTAGCATATGATTCACATACAAAACTAGCATAGGCAATGGGCATATAGAACATAAATTTGCATAACTATTTAATGCCATGGATCTAAATATACATCTAAACATAAAAATGTGAACTTGCATATGGATCTAAACATGTAAATTAATGTCACATGTTTTTCATATAAACTAGCATATGTATGTACATGATTCACATATGAACTCGTGTATAATCCACCTACAGACTTGCATAAGATTCATATATAATTTAACATCCCAAACTTGCATAAGATTCATATACAAATGAGAATATGTAGGAACAAACTTGCGTAAGATTCATGCATAAACTAGCATATGATTTAACATAGCTTTGCATAAAATGAATCAAGTTAAACATGTACAATTGGACATATGAAATAGATCCACAATAACAAAACTGTCAACGATAACATCACATGATTCAAAGTCATATTCTCATAATCCCAATTATAACTTATCACAATTAAATTAATTAATTATTTTGTGAAAGAAATTATACTCACAAACAAAAGAATAGTCTTGTTTTTATGGGATCTGTACTCTAAAACTGAATTGCTTGCCTTTGATGTAGACTAATTGTTATTCTAATTTAGATTAGATTTGATTTTGATTCTTGCTTCTATCTTGTTTTTGAGTTGAAAGAGAACGGCGACTACTCTAGGTTCACCATTGACGGCATGGCGGCTCTTGGTATGAATTAGTGTGATTTTAGGTTGAGGGTTAGGTTGCTTATATAGAATTTTAATTAATTAAGAGCCATCAGATTAACCTAGAAACATTCAAGACCATCCAGTCAAGATAGAATAAACACCTCAGCCCTAATGACTCAGCAGTGAGTCAAAACATCATCACATTTCAGATCTTCCCGGGGGGTAGGTCGACCCCCAGGTCGACCTGTCTAGGTGGAGGTCGACCCCCTAGTCAACCTGGCCTTATGCGGGAAATTTCCCGCCGATCCTGCTTCCCTGTTTTGAATTCGATTTTTGAATTTCTGATTATAGCTGTTTTTAATTTATTTAAATTCTGAAACTTCTGAAGGCCATAACTTCTTCATACGAAGTCCAATTCACACAAACTCAGACTCTATCTCATGCAGAATTCCGAGACGAACGCAAGGCGTAACCCGTTTCCCTTTATTCTCACATTTGAAATTAAGTATTCTTTAATTTTAATATTTCAAACCACGAGGTGTTACATAAGTTATAAATATTTTATATCATCTTTATAATACTTAGATTACTAGTTTAAAATATTCATGGTTGATTCAAGAAACACTCTTTAAGTTTAGATTCTTATTTCAAAACTATAGCATTCACAAAGTTTTAAAAGTGCTGCAAAAAGTGCTAACATGAATAATTCAAATTAAATGTTTTTCAACAATTGAAAATTCATATGATCTAGTTCAGATCACTTTGAAATCATTTAAATGATTTATCAAATTTATTCCATATTTTTTTATGATTCAAAATATCCATTTATTATAATGGCATCCTCATCTTCAGGGGGCGAAAACCTTAATCCAAATAATCCAGATCTCATCTGGCAAGAGATCCGATACAATAAAAAAACGAACATATAAAGAAGCAAACGCCTATAATTCAGACAAAGCTAATGCGCAGAAGAAGAATTTATCCAATCAATTTAAATCTGGATCACGCGTATGGGCACAAGCATTAGCAGGTAACACCTTTATTGATGGGGGAGTGGAATCATTTGAGGCACGTGTAGATGGAGAGGGCTTCACAGATTTAGATGACACGGTCTTTGATGAAGCAAACAACTTGTGGCATAATTCGATTTATATATATTTGGTGGATTGTAGGCCATATTATGTCCACTTAAATGCTTACATCAAAAGAGAGTGGAAACTGTCTAAATCTTCGGATGTTTTTTCCAAAGAAAATGGATTGCATCTAATAAACTTTGAAAAAGAGGAAGATTGCAAAAAAGTTTTAAATAATGGACTACGGTTCATGGATAGTAAACTGATTTTTACCAAAAAGTGAGAACCTAATTTAAGGCTTGAAGGGACATGCTAGAATCACATCCTGTTTGGGTTAAGCTATTGAATCTTGATTTATCACTATGGAATGCCAGAGGCATAAGTAAGATAGCAAGTCTGATAGGAACACCACTGGCGATGGACGATATAACCAGAAATGCCAAAAGACTAAAATTTCCTCGTGTTTTGGTAGACATTAAAGCCACAGATTTGCTAATTAAAAGAGTGAGAGCAAAGGACAAAGAAGGCAACATATATATCCAAGACGTTGAATATGAATATTTCCCCCTAGATGCAAAAGCTGCAAGTGTTTTGGGCACAGTGATGAGCAATGTGTAGTAGTTGTCAAGCCATTAACACAGGTATGGAGAGATAAAGAAGCTAATTTACAGGAGACTAACACAAATAGTCAAGGCACACATGACAAAAATCAGACACTAAATGCATCTGATGTGTGTACCCCCTTCCCTCAAACATCACAACTACTGAAACTATACAAAGAAGCTACCAAAGAGAGACATATCTGCAGACTAGCTTGAATGGTTCAAGCCAAAAAACATATACATATCAGATAGAGTCTACCACTCCTATAGTTGGAGACCGAATTGAAAGTTCAGATGATCAGGAGGAGGTGGTTAAGCAGCAAATCCAGAGCGCCAAGAGTCAAATCAGCCAATTGTTCATTCCCAGGGTACTCGAATGGAGGAAGTGAATCCTGAAAACAATGAAGAAATGAACATAGAAGGAATTGACTTATCAAAAGAAGAGACAGAAGAATCTCCAACAAAAAATTCCAAAACAATGACAAAACCAAACACTACGCCATAGATGGCCTATGGCAACCCAGAGAAGTGACGCAATAGGTGCCAAAATTTGTTGCTATAGGTCTGTGGCAACACTTTTTTGGGGTTGCCTTTTGTCGCGTTGCCTTAGAGTCAAAGGCAACACATTTGCGACACTATGGTAACATCAGTACAGGTGTTGCCACAGGTACCACTAGAACAAAAAATACCTTTCACAGCAATAAAAAACAGTTGTAATATGTCTAGTACAGCTGGCAATCGTAACAAAGTCAACCTTTTTTACAACTGTTTCTAGCAGTTGTTAAAATTTGTTTTACAGCTGCTAAAAGTAATTACACCTCAATTGCTATTAATCAAAGATTTCATAATATTATAATAAATATTATTATAACACAGTATTTTATTCAAATAAATATTTTATTTCAACATTTCAAATGATACAAATTTTTTGACTCCACTATTGTACATTCACTCGTATATTACACGATCATTCATATTTACTTACATTTGTCACTACATTGTCACTTGACTCACTAACCTAAGTAGCAATTGCAACATCATATGCACCAGCTAACCTTAGTGCCAATCTTTCAGGATCTACCATACATTCTACTTCAACCTACATCATAATTTCAGAAACATTGATAACTTGACAGAAAATAAACTGATCTAACTTAGTTCAATCATTCGATTAATAAAAAAAATTGTTCCAGTATCCAGATTGATTCAAAGTTCCTAGAGACATGCTCCAACCTAGATAAAAACATGTCCCAAAAGTACATGAAAACTTTTTTGCTAAGCTATTAACAAAATCAAAAGTAAACAATATATTTTTTATAAAAAAAGTCCGACCACTTGTATGTAAATTTATCGTGCTGAACTGAATGAAGAGAAAATGATACTTATTATATTTATATTGTCTACCAAATGAACTCAGATTATCACAAATTAAGTTTAAACATAACATTTGAAAAAGATATTCAATATTTTATTATCGAATAAACAATGTAAAATTATTGAATTTTTTTTTACCAAACCGTAGCATAATAATTCATCAAAAATCCCTCTTTCAATGTTGCATACAGAACAACCTTTCAGACTATAGGGAATACAAATAGCAAGTACCTGACATGCACCAAGTATCAAATTAGTTTGGATGTGGAGCACGCACATCTGATTGTTCATAAATACGCAGGCAGCTACAGTAAGCTCTGGAGATGGCAATTGCAAGTTAGTGTGACTTGTTGAGATATCTGCTTGAAACACCGTGCAACAACTTTACAAAACCCAGAAAGCTCAGTTTTCCACCAGTATGCCTGACCCAATCATGAAGTACAGCATGCACTGGTATCGAAGGACCTAAACCCAGTTCTGAAGCAAGTTCATCTATCATCAAGGCTCTATTTCCATCCCTCTCGAAAATTTCATAAGCACAGCGAGCATGCTGCTGCCGTCTGTCCAACCCCTCAAGTTGATGCACACAAAATGCAGCAGCACAGAATTCATCGAAGTCCATTCTTCTGTACTGAAGTGCACTTAATGAGGTGAGAAAGTCCTGAATACGAGATTCTTTCATTGCATCCATAGCATTTCTCATTAGTGTCATTCTAATGTTATGAAGTGTAATGCAACCATTTTTATTTGGCTCCAGCAAAGCAAATTGGCCCTCAGAATATCCAAAGCAACTTTAATATTAGTATAGCTTCTTATCCAAGGATGACTCAAAGCTAGTATGTTTGCATTGAAGTTCAATGTAAAATTAAACTCATACCTTAGCCTGTTAAACATTGACCCGGCTCGGTATAACAGCAGATCCTAAGATACAAAACATATCACTCAAGAGGTTACCAAACCAACATTCGATGGCAAGCAACCAGGAGCAAGATGTAATGACACCAAAGAATCCAACACCAAGTAAGCCCAAGAAGAACTAACACCAAGCAGGCACCAGATCATCAACAGGCTCATCACATACTCCATTCCCTAAAGAAGGAACAACACGCACCACATAACTACCAAGCAGACCAAATATAACACACATTAAACCACATGACACACTCCAAGACGAAATTCATTTGCAGTGCCAAACTTCTCCATAAACAAGCCCATCCCGCATCAATATTTCAATCTGATAAGGCACTGCAGTCTCTCCATTAGCCCATCAAGCTAGAGACTATAAACTGCTCAACCCCAAAGAACACTTGATTGCTAGTGAAAGACATGAGCAGTGTTTACCATAAAGAATAACAGTGGAGACGCAAAACTCCTCAATGAAATAGTCAAACGTTTCAGACAAGAATACTCCATGAAGGTATCATGTCATCAACTGAAATGCAATGAAACATCCCCTTCGAAACCCATGCAATTACAATAAAATCATAAAATTGGGCGATTTCTTTTTCACTATTAACAGACGAACTACTGCAATTACAATAAAATCATAAAAAATTCACCAATTAAATTGACCATAATTCATTTTTACCAGTTTTTTAATCAGTTGCATTATATATACACTACAAAACTAAGTGCCATTATCGACTGAAATTAACCCTGGCTCTCATTTGTAGGGTTCAAAATCAGCAAAAAGAAGAGTAAAAAAATCAAAATTATAAATTTAACCTGAATGAAGAATTGTAATTTCTCATAAATGAAGAATCCAGGACAACATAGGTGATTTTTTCCAATATTAATCTAAGACAACAACACAGATTGGGAGCTGAAGCAAGATAATTGGAGAAGATGCGGATCCCATTTGTAGGGTTACGGTTGCCAAGTGAGTTGCTAATTGGGAAGCATGGATTTGAGAACTGAAACTTTTCTTCTCCGTAATTTTTTTTCGTTTCCTCTAACCGTGGATTTGAGGAGAAAGCAAAAGAACTGAAGTCACGAACCATTTTTTATTCTCTAAAGCACCTCTAAAAGTTTAGATCTAGAATTGGCGATTTGGGGAAGAAGAAATGAAAAAGAACAGAGTAAATGAAAATGTTAGCGGGAAACGTAGAAAAAGTAGCATACAGGAATGGATGTTTGCATAAGAATGGATGGTTGCGATTTTGTTTTAACAAAAGGAATGGATGGTTGCGATTTTGTTTCAACAAAAGGAATGGACAGTTGCGATTTTGTTTTAACAAAAGGAATGGATCGCTGAGATGTCATTTATTTTTTAAATTTTTTTAATTTAAATATATCAATAGCTATTGCAACACAATTTGATATATATGCTAACACATTGAAGCATGCGTTGCAATAGACAAAAAAGGGCATAGCAATGGCAACAATGTAGCTAGCAACACCATGATTTTTCGTTGCGATAGGCAATCTATGGCGTAGTGAAAAAAGGAGTATGAGAATCAGTTCAAAGGTAAACAAGTTGAAAATAAAAATAAAAGTGTGGCTAGTTCCTCACCAAGGGTTTTGAGGAACTGGCAAATGCCCCCCAAATGTCAATAATAACATGGAATGTAAGAGGCCTAAATAACGACATTCGTCAACTAGTCCTCTTACATATTAGAAGGACATATGTGCCTTCAATTTTATCTTGGAAAATAAATTTTCGGTTACTAATCTGGAAAGCTTCATCAACACATTAGGTATAGAATGGGAGTACTATCATAATAATGATTGTGGTTGTAAAGGGAGAATTCTAATCCTTTGGAGTAAAAATATATGGAAAATGAATTTAATGGAGAAGGATGAACAACAAATTACAGTGCATGCTACTAATATTGGGGGAATGTAGATGATGTTAACGACAGTTTATGCTAGTAATTTTGAAATTGATCATAGTAATTTATGGGACAAAATCAAAAGCATTGAGAGCAACATTATTGAACCATGGCTTGTTATGAGAGACTTCAATGCAGTTTTAAATAGAAAAAAATAAACAAGGGGGAAAACATTTAAAAGTGGCACAACTTACCGAGTTCAACAACTATGTGACAGGAGCGGGATTGCTTGAACCAATACACTCTGGCCCGAAATAAACATGGAGAAGTGGTGAAGAAAAGAAATTATCTTGTAAAATTGACAGGGTATTAGTCAATGCTGAATGTATTAACAAATTTCAAGACCTTAAATTGAATATCTTGTCAACATTTACTAGCAATCATAGTCCGATTCATATCTGAATCACTGAAAACCCAAAGACTAACAAAGGAAAGCCTTTTAGATACGTTAACTCTTGGCACACGATTGAAGGTTATGGGGATGTTATGAAATTCAACCAATGTCATGTTGAGCCAGGCTGTGCTTGATACAGACTCATTCAACTCTTAAAGTTTGCAAAAAGATGTGTTAAAGATTGGAACATATGTAGACTTAAAGAAAATGACATTATCACGGAACTACAAAATGAATGCAAAAATTGTTTGCAAATGATTGATGCAGAGAATAATTCTAACGAAGTTTGGAAGTTATACACAAATGCTTAAGTTAAACTCAAGGAAGCTTTCAAAAACAAATCTCTAGAGCTTAAAAAAAGAAAAAGAAAAATGGATTACTAGAGGCGATGAATGCACCAAATTTTTGTACACTAAGATGTCTATTCGATCACATATTAATCGCTATCACCAATCTATAGATATGAGTGGCTCTAATAGCTTCGATGCTAGAAAATTAGAAAATGATGCTATTGGATACTTTTCTAACTTATATAATGGCATATGTGAAACTAATTTACATGTTGTTATATGTAGGAGAAAAGTCAATGCTAGAGGTAGGAGGATGCTGTGTAGTCGCGTCAGTCTCGACGAAATCTGGGATGCAATTTCCTTCATCAGGGCTGATTCGAGTCTAGGCCCGATGGACTGAATTCCATGTTCTATAAATTGCACTGGCAGGACCTGAAATAAAGTATATACATGATGATACAAGAAGTTTTTGAGACTGGTAAAATCATTAAAGAGATTAATCACACTTTCATATGCTTAATCCCAAAAGTTGAAGTCCTTCCCGACCTGAAGAGTATTGACCGATTGCTTGTTGTAATGTGGTGTACAAAATTCTGGGTAAAGTCATTTGTAATAGAATGAAGCGGATACTACTAGTCATTGCAGAATGTCATAGTGCATTCATAAAAGGGCAGAGCATTTCTGAAAATTCGTTGTTGGCACATGAACTTATTAGAAACTTCAACAAACCAGGTGCAAACAAATTTTGTATGAAATTTGATCTTCATAAAGCTTATGACAAAATAAATCGACATTTCATTATTCACATGCTACGATGTATGGGTTTCCCTGAAAATTTTATTAAGCCGATTAGTGAATGCGTTAACACTCCTACATATTCTATCATGATTAATGGAGTGCCTAAAGGTCATATTGGTTCTAACCGTGGAATTAGGCAAGGAGTTCCTCTTTCTTTTTACCTTCTTACAGCAGCTATGGAGTATTTTACTCTACAATGGAATTAGCTGAGCACAACAGACTTATTCGGACAGTGTCCAATTTCCAACCTAAGATAAGCCATCTATTATATGTAGACGACTTAATAATGTGCATTAAATCAACGATTGAAGTCTCCCATGTCGGCGTCCCGATTGAACATCCCCCATCGCCTCCCATCTAGCATATAATTTGGTATTGGAAAACACTTGTTGTAACAAAAGGAATCCCCAATTTTATATGCCACCAACACCATATACATACCATGATCTTTCTTAATATTCCGCGATATGGGACTATTTGTCCTTGCAATCCACGCATCCACTCCATTCCAATGCGAGCAACACCTAATACTATATTATAAGGGCGGTAGTAATTGTGTATATTCATAATCATGAGAGTGAGGTGCCTGTTATGGATAGCCATGTGAAGCATTGTTATAATTTTACAAATTGTTATCCACTAGATATCACACTCTATGCACTCTGGGGTTATATGCTTTAAACTGTAATGATGCATCACGTTAGGCTTTAATGCATGCATTTTTTCTTAATATATCTCAAATCATTTTCGGGGAACCTCATCTTTTGGGTAAATATATTATTTGATCTAGAGGTCTCTTGATGCTCCTCAATGCTACGACTAGAGCATTTTTTCAATTCCTAAAACTTTCTCAAATTTCTTTGGTTTGAACCTTTTATATTTTTGCAAAGAACCATTATTAAAGATGAGTTGGATTATGATTTTTCATCATGTCAATTGAATTACACATATTGCATTTGCATCCATTGATGCATAACCAAATGATTTCAGTCACCGAGACAAAAAGGCATATTAGTGAAGCATGTATTAAAGTGAATAGCTAGGTCTAAATCAATGCAACCTCAAATTGATACGAGTCACAAGACCAGCTGTACTATTCATTAAAGTCAAAACCATGGCTGAAGACTCCGGCCGGCATGCCGGAAATTTATCCATTCCATTTCGGTTTCGAACGGAATCAGTGGGAATAACTATTTCCACTGACAATGAAGATGGAAAAAATTTGCATAGTTTTTATCACGTAAGCACAAGAAATACAATAAATTGTTGCAAATTGGTAACAATCAAGCATAAGAGCAAAGACCCGTTTTATGCATGAGCTCCCTCCTCAACACAAAGTCAGAAGTTATAGCCAGTTATCTTATCATATCCGGTGATCTGACCTGGATCTGGTCATCTCTGGTTACTCTAACCCCTCTTCGCCACATAAAAGAAGCCATCTCTAAGCTGAGTAGTCGCTACTGAGATGGATCTTGATCCTATGACTAATCACGCACCTTTCTCTATTCTGGGCAGTGGTTTGTTCACTGGGTTTACTCGATTGTGTAAAGGTTTATCGTTCAAACTTGTTTCAATATACATTTTGCTATAGATTTTCCCCGTTGTTACCACTTATCATGATCTTATTCCTGCAAGAACTATTCCATTCGCATGGAACCTCGTCATTGTTGGTTATATATATTCAGCAAACACTTCCAGGGGTGATCATAAGCATTTTAGGTCTTCTTTTCTTTGGCAAGTTATTGGAGCCACTATGTGGTCCCAAAGAGTTTCTAAAATTTGTCATAGTGGTTACTTTTCTGACTTCGATCAGCGTATTCACAACGGCTATTGGATTGTACTACATTCGAACAGAGGAAGCTTATCTCTATACACCTCTTTCTGCCTTTCATGGCGTTGTTGCAGGGTTCGTTGTAGGCATCAAACAAAATATTCCTGACAAAGAATTGGTTGGCATCAAAGCAAAATGGTTGCCAACTATTATCGGATTTGTCTCATCAGCTATTAGCTTCTTTATAGAAGGATCTGCGACTTACATTCCAACAATTATATTTGGAATTTATACAAGTTGGATCCGCTTATGCTATTTCCAAAAGAAGCCTGAATTTGGACTGAAGGAAAACCCAAGTGATGAATTTTCCTTTTCAAGCTTTTTCCTTGAATTTATGCGGCCAATCCTAGATTATGTTGCCTTGATATTTGATCGAGCGCTCTGTGGAAGAACACGAAACTCTGGGGAATCGGCAGATGGCTCAGTGGATGCCTCTTATTTGCCTGGATCAGATCCTATTGAAGCAATAAGAAGAAGAGAAAGAGAAGCAAGAGCGGTAGAACAAAGACTGACAGCAGAAAAACTAAATGCAAAAGGCAACACAAAGGATGGTACTAGTGAAAATGTTTGAGAAGCTCTTCAGCAAATATATGCTTGCAGAAATTACAGATATAGGAAACTGAGCGTTCCATTTAGTAAAATATGCAATTGCTACGAATTTTGCCATGGATAGTCGTCTGTATCTTTAGTATTCTTTTAAGCCATTGTTCCTCTGTGGTTGTGGATTTTGACGAGATATGTAGGAATATCATTTGAATGAATTCAGTAAAATAATAATAATAATAATATAATAATAATAAAATAAATAAAAACCTGTGAAAGTCAACCAAAAAAACAAAGGAAAAACTTGTATATGAAATATCAATTCGAATTCAAGCATCTCGAGTCAAGAGAAATATCAAATTGGATAATCTAGGGCTCGAAAGATGATTAATTTGAAGGATCTTGGATGCCCTTTTTGATTTAAAAAGGCTGACAAAAACTGTTTTTGTCATAGTAGCATTTTTGCATTTGTTTTGATGGAGAAGGTTTTTAGGCTGCGTGTGTATAAATAATTCAGTAAAATAATAATAATAATAATAATAATAATAATAATAATAGATTTTCACTGCTTTTTATTCAGATTAATTTTTTGTTGATTATTGATGTCAATACATGAAAAGTGTATAACTAATCCAGAACAAATACTAGAATTATCAAAATCGAATCAAAATTCAAATATATTTGCTTGAACGGAACGGAACAACAAACCAAAATTTTGAACCTCACCCAAAACATTAATTTTGTTTCAAAAATCTAGAACATTTTCACTTGTTGTTTTTTTTTTCTATTCTATTCTTTTTTTTTTTTTTTCCCTTATGTCATATACCTTGTGACAACAACTGGACTTCTAACTATATGTTTGTCTGATACCCAATTCAGTTCTCCTTGTATGCCATCTTTTCCACCCACTGTTCGTATCAAGGTCACCTCAAAGGTTTTTCTTTCCCCCATCTTTGTGAATTCCAGTGTATTAGGCTCCACGGTCACGTTGAAACCAGTCTCAGTTTTAATGTTAACCGTAAACTTTTCTGCTCCATCACCCACATAAGTTGCAGTTCGTTTGTATGTACCTTTTCCAGACTTATCGAAACTCACAGAAATTGATGGATAGTTTAACTCCGACTGATTGATTTTACTGGTATTGCTACATTTTACATTCTCGCGAGTTAAAGTTTCCATCTGTTTATCAGAGTAGCCAAGACCACAAAGGAAAGAGATGTAATCTTCCCTTCCAATATCATAAACAAGTCCTGGGTCTATTGCTTTCATTGGGTCCACATGACCAGACCCTATCGCATAATACCTTGCTGGTTGGTGCTGTTCATCGGTTATCAGTTTGCCGCTGGAAGTTTGAACATAAGCTGTCGTCATAATTGCAGATTTTATAGCAGCTGGAGACCAATCTGGATGTTTGCTTTTTATTAGCGCTGCTATCCCACTCAGGTGTGGAGTTGACATGGACGTTCCAGATAATACACTGAAATTTGGGGCCTCGTCGTTTGGAACTCTTTGAAACGGCCATCCAGCAAGAATACTCACTCCTGGACCTATAATGTCCGGCTTTAAAATGTTTGAACTTACCACGTTAGGCCCACGAGAAGAGAACGAGGCAACCGATGGAGCTGAATCGTTGATAAGTAAGGTTCCTTCAAAAATTAATGCAACAGTTGGATTACGTTCTACTTTGATATAATCCAAAATCTTCATCCCATCATTGTAACTGATGTGGGAAGCAGGGAGAACATGAGCTTCAGCCAGCGTGGTATACCCATTTTCCTTAGCATTGAAAAGTATCATTCCGGCACCACCTGCTTCGTTCACCACCATACCAAGTTTAGTTGTATCACCACCCGGTGTCCTATGACACAACACAATCTTTCCTTTTACTGACACATTTTTCATGGCGTCCACATTACAATTGGAGTTATACTTATCATCCGATCTAACGTCCCCTGGAATTACCAGTGGAATCATTTTATTAGTGAAATCATGGGGTTGGTAAAGAGATTCGCCATGGAGTTCCTGGCCATTCCCAAGCTTAACTGTAACCCTAATGCTTCTGTCCATCGTGCTCGCACCGACTGTTAGCACCCACGGTGCCTCGTTATCCAATTTTCCGCTGTCAGGCCCGGAGTTTCCTGCAGCACAACTTAGGAAAATACCCTTCTCCATGGCAGAAAATGCACCTATAGCAATCACATCTTCGTCAAAGTCTCGAGGGCCGCCTCCAAGCGACAAGGACATGATATCGACACCATCTTTGATAGCAGCATCCATACCAGCAAGCACAGCAGAAGTAGAACAACTAATACTACCACAGACTTTGTAAGCAGCTAAATGAGCATGAGGAGCCATGCCAGCAGCTGTGCCATTACAGGCTTGATTGCAGTTCCCTCCATTGCAGGTTAATGCATGTGCGTTTTCCACAAAATTACCAGCTGCAGTGCTTGCTGTGTGGGTACCATGACCGTCAGTGTCTAGCGTACTAGTGTCTTCGCTGTGTCCAGCCGAAAAATCCTTGCCACCAATAAGTTTCCTGTTACATCCATTTGGTTGTTTGAAGGGACAGCTACCCTTCCATCTGGGTGGTGGTTGGTCCATTCCATGGTCGTTGAATGAAAGATGATTAGGATTAACACCACTATCGAGCATTCCGATGATGACCCCGCTTCCAAAAGTAGAATCTTTATTCCAAACCCCATTCACTCCTTGCAAACCTAGAAACGTTGGGGTATGGGTGGTGAGGAGTGGGATTTTATGGTCTACATAAGCCTTTACAAAACCCGGTTTCTTCTTTATGCTTTCAACTTCTGCTTCAGTGAGCTTTGCAGCAAAACCAGTAATAGCTTCACTGTACTGGTACATCATTCGGGACGTTGCTGTGGCATCACTGGTTTCTGGCAAAAATGATTCATAGTAACTCTGTAGTTGTCTGGGTTTGTAGAACTTTAAACTATGCGATAGCCTTACTTGTATAATAAAGGTTTGCAATGTCGTTTTATTATCACCATTTATTTGAGAGGACGCTTCGGAAACAATAGCAAAGGAAGAATGGAACAGGGCTAAGAACGAGGAAACAATGAGATTAGCCAGAATCCCCATGTTTGTAACGTAAAGAGGTCGGTGTGATGAATATGAAGAATTTTGGACGCGTACTTATAGCAAAATTGATGGGAAGAAATAAAAAGAAATTTTAGTTTTTCGACAACAAAAATGCTACAACTTTGCTGTAATACCTGAACTATTTTTGGGTATTTCACCGGAAAAAAAGAGAAAAATATGCGATCGTACATCCTAATTTTTAAGAATGAATTCAAGCAATTAATGGATGATTCCTACATTTTTATCTCACATTCCAGTATTTTACACTATTTTCTTCATTCGGGTAAAATAGCATTTTTGAAAATGCTAATATGCCAGACGGATGATTTTGTCAATTCTTGCACTACAGAGTGGAAAAGCGGTGGGCTCCTCATAAAATGACAATTTTGACCCATGAATTACATAGTTTGTACTATTTCGCGTTCGAGCATACTACTATATACTTATCCCGAAACTTCTTACAAAATCTTGGATATTGGCGGACGTTGTTTCTGTGCATGCATTGGATCAAACGTGGTTTCAGTGCATGCATTGGATATTCGACTCATTAGTTTAATTAATGAAATTAAATAAGTGGTTGGGATTTAATGATACACAGCGCAAGACTTGTAACTAATATAATTTAATTTAACCCAACAGCTAAGCTTCTTTTTAAAACCGTTGTACTTCGTTCCCTACTCAATCTTTGGTGTTCATCTTTGGTAGACTTATTTAATGGGAAGTCTATAAAAACACAAAATTTTAACATAGAGGTACATGCTTAAATTTAATTAAAGAAGATGAAATTAATTGGTGGTGGTTTAATACAACCAGAGGTACATGATCAGTTTTTATAACACTTGAATTCAGCTGATTCTGCACCCCTTCCCCGGCCTCCATCTCTATCTGCAACATCCATCTTTTACTAATAAATTCAATTAATCAACGGAAATTTTCACCCGTTTCCAATTTTTTTTAGAAAATTAGGCTCACATGCTTAAAATTTAGACATTATAAGTTCATGTTTTTAAATGACAGCTGCAAACACAAACTGATACGTTTGACCAATTTTTTTTTCTTAGATTAGACTTTGTGCTTCGATTGACAAAATAACCCGAAGGTAATATAGACAACCTCAGTTAAATCAGGTTAACTCTAATGGGAAAAGAAACTAGAAATTTTGCCAAAACAACAAACAATATAAGCAAATATATAGAACCCGACCCGCTATGTGCAAACAAAGCAACCAATGACAACGATTATGAAAAGCATACATCGTTCGAAATTGGAAACAAATAAAAACAAAATAAAGCAAAAAAAGCTAAATAGAGTATCCATTTCATTATATTTGTACTGTAAGAAAAATTGAAGTAAATATCTATCATGCATTATTTTTCTACTTGATACATTTAGAACCGTAGACTCTTTACAACAAAATATTCTAATAAATGCAAATATTCTTCAAATTAATAATTGCCTATTAGCTGCCACTTAGTCATAACCATATAATTTAACTTATACTTTAACTTAAAGAAAAAACGTTAACCTGAATATCACAAACTTATAAAATTAAAATGAAGAAACTAAGAATATAAATAAGTATGTAATGATTCAAAAAGGAAAATGTTTGTTGCAACTCGGATAACAACGTATTTCACTGCAAGGAAGAAAGGCATTTCCGATGGTTGAAAACCGTCGATGGTCGTTGGTAGCCGCCGGATTCAGCCGTTGGAAATGAAGGTGTCGGTGAACATAAATTTTGACGGATTGTGAGAATACTCGACGGCTTGTGACAGATTCTGATGGTTTCCGACGCGTGTCAACAGCCATCGGTATTATCGTATCTGAAGGCCGTCACCAGCTATTGAAAATCATCCGAAAACTACAATTTTTTTTTTGGCTACAATATTGCCTTCCACCTACATTTCTCATTCAATCACTATTCTACAAATAATATGTCATACCCAGTATACGATATTCCAACAAAATATCAAAAACCAAACTAAACACAATTTACTAAATCAAATAATACATCAAATCAATTCACACTTCACCTTCAACAAGCAAACAACAATTCAATACAATATATAATATACATGTCACCAAGTCTATCCTCATGCAACATACAAAACATTAAGTCATTGAGTGTGTCATTCACCAATCAAGTCTACCATCACATAATACATATACATAACATAAAATCACTATGACTACCATCCAGCAAGTCATACTGAACCAAAAAAACATACCTATCTAGCAGTTAATTGCCTTCAAAACCAACAAAATATCCAAAGCTAGCAGACGATGGGAGGCGGTCACCGTACTACTGCATGTACATAGCAATAACTGATCTAACAGATGTGTCATCTCTATGGCCCGACGATGGTTCTGGTCCTCAAACTGTGCCACCCCTGCTATGAAATCGTCTATCTCTGCTAGATTGATATTTGCTCTGGTCTGCCTGCCTCATTTCTAACTTCTAGCCTATATTAATTATTTAATTTAGTTACTATATTTAATACGAAATAACTAAGGCTTAGCCTAAAATAATATCTAAGAGTGTTATGATAATTTAAAGGAGGTTTGATGTTTATATTAATTAGGAATGTTAATTTATGTAAAATTGAGCTCGAAATGTGAAATTTATCATGCAAAGGGTTAAAAATATTGTTTAAGTTTCTTAAAATTATCTTTAGCTTGTATAAATATGTTTGAAATTTTATACAAAAGAATTTAATGAATTTGTTTATGTTGTAATGTGTTAATTGCGCTCAACACGTGTAAAAAGTAGGAAAATGAGAATTAATATGTGCCAATCTGTCTTCGATTTGAAGATAATGGATATTTGTTGTTGTTATTGGGATGACATATGGAGGGAGTTGTGGACGGAATTTTGTGGAAAAAGGTGTCTTGGGAGGTAAGATCCAATGTTTTCCCTCCCCTGCCTTTACCATTGTACAGAAAAGAGCATGCGATTTGTTTTTCTATTGCATTTCTAAGATTGAAGAGCTCTGTATTTCGTTCGTCTTTTGGTAAAAAAATGAGAGGATTGAAACTGTTGGAGGATATGTTATATCATTTCGATGTAGTAAACACTGCAATAAACTTTAAACCAGTTATAGCTCGACATAACTCGGATTCAAATAAGGGCAGAGCCGGCTGGAGGGGTAGCCTGAGTAGGCGGCCGCCTACGGCAACCCCCCCAGGTGGAGCAACCACCGGAGTGGTGGTGGTAGTGGCAGCGACCAGAACTTGAAATAAAAATAAATCGATATGCTCCAGCCACCAAAGCATTTGTAGTGTGGTGGTAGTGCACCTACTTGTTTCATGTGAGGTAAGCAGTTCGATCTTGGCTTTAGACCTACATTAAGCAAGCTTTGCCTGGGGTAACCCAATGTCCAGAGCCGGCTCTGAATAAGGGAAGTTTGCAAAATGTGGGATTGATGCAGCAAGCTTCAGTGTGTTCCAAAAAAGTTTCAGCAGGGTTGGAAGCTCAAGTTTGTTCGAATTGTAATGATACTGATTCTTTGATACCTTTTGGGTGTCTAGCTGATGTAAGTCATTTCGACTTATTGGTTCTGGATCCCTTTTTGTAGAGTTGTATGGATAGTTTGTTTGCGATTGAAAGTTCCTGTTTAAGGAGGAGTGGTTGTATGGTGGAATTTATGACAGGGGATGAGAGGATTGACCAGCAATATGAAGATGTTGAAGTTTACAATCTGATCCTTGCAAGAGTTGAGAGTTATGAGGTTAATATGGAAAGTGGATAGTGTTGATATATTTGGTAATAGTGTTGAAAAGGTGGGTGGTGATGGCGGGATTGCTTTTGATGACTACGTTGTAGAGAAAAATATTCAATTATAAAACAGTTTTGGGTTATTGAGTGTGTTTGGAGATAAGGAAGCTATTAATGTGAGGGGGGTTGTTGACATGGGGGTGGAGAATGGTTTGAACAGTAATGCTTGTTTTAATAATACGGTTGATTCTGGAATGGGGAGAAGATCAATTAAAATGAAGACTAGAGATGATAGGAGGCTGAATATAGGAACTGAGGAGGTCAAGAGGGAGATGGTAATAGCCTCGGCTTCAAACAAAGATTTATGGATAAACAATATTGTGGACGGTGGTGTAGATTTGTTGAGGAGTAAAGAGAGTAGTAATGTTTGTTTGTTTAACTATGCAGGGGATTTTATAAGGAGACATAACAGGTTCGTTTTGGGGAATAATGGTCAGGGTAATAAGATGACTTATTTTGGCTCTATAGCTGATAGCTTGCATAGTGATACTACTACGGATAATCAATTGGTTTTCATTGTTTATGAAGGGGATCTTACGTTTAATTATGATTCTAGGAGGTCTAATATAATTCTTAAGACTCGTACAAACGTGGATGTTAACTTCAAGGCGGTTGGAGAGGCTTATGCGCAGTATATGTTCTTGGATAATGATACTGATTCTTTGATACCTTTTGGGTGTCTAGCTGCTGTAAGTCATTTCGACTTGTTGGTTCTGGATCCCTTTTTGTATAGTTGTATGGATAGTTTGTTTGCGATTGAAAGTTCCTATTTAAGGAGGAGTGGTTGTATGGTGGAATTTATGACAGGGGATGAGAGGATTGACCAGCAATATGAAGATGTTGAAGTTTACAATCTGATCCTTGCAAGAGTTGAGAGTTATGAGGTTAATATGGAAAGTGGTGAAGTGGATAGTGTTGATATATTTGGTAATAGTGTTGAAAAGGTGGATGGTGACGGCGGGATTGCTTTTGATGACTACGTTGTAGCGAAAAATATTCAATTATAAAACAGTTTTGGGTTATTGAGTGTGTTTGGAGATAAGGAAGCTATTAATGTGAGGGGGGTTGTTGACATGGAGGTGGAGAATGGTTTGAACAGTAATGCTTGTTTTAATAATACGGTTGATTCTGGAATGGGGAGAAGATCGATTAAAATGAAGACTAGAGATGATAGGAGGCTGAATATAGGAACTGAGGAGGTTAAGAGGGAGATAGTAATAGCCTCGGCTTCAAACAGAGATTTATGGATAAACAATATTGTGGACGGTGGTGTAGATTTGTTGAGGAGTAAAGAGAGTAGTAATGTTTGTTTGTTTAACTATGCAGGGGGATTTTATAAGGAGACATAACAGGTTCGTTTTGGGGAATAATGGTCAGGGTAATAAGATGACTTATTTTGGCTCTATAGCTGATAGCTTGCATAGTGATACTACTACGGATAATCAATTGGTTTTCATTGTTTATGAAGGGGATCTTACGTTTAATTATGATTCTAGGAGGTCTAATATAATTCTTAAGACTCGTACAAACGTGGATGTTAACTTCAAGGCGGTTGGGGAGGCTTATGCGCAGTATATGTTCTTGGGTAATATTGCAAGGGACAGTTTTATGGGGTTAGGCTCTGTTTTTATCAGAGTGTACAATTCAGGTTTCATGGTTATGTTGGGGAAGTTGGTTATGATTAGCATTTCTTTTCCAGCATGGCCTAGTGTACATTTATCATTGTCGTCTAGTGTAATGGGAATGAAAGAAGTTGATCTGATTGGTGGGGGAATTGAAGATGAGATTACTTCGATAGATAGTAGTATAGTGCTGATTCCTAGTAGTGATGTGGGTTCTTCATCGTCAAGAAGAGGTAGGCGTAAAAGAGTGAATCCCACTAGTGGACTAGTTCGTTGCAGTGCTAGGATTAGATCTAACGCCTAATCACTATGCGGTAGGTCCCCAGATTCGAGTGCTAATGGTAGCACTTCGGATTTGGGCTCAGGTATGATTCCAGTTTATGGCAGTAGCTATACACCATTTGCTCTAGGTAGTCTTTCCACTGGGCATTTATGCCAGCTAGTTGAGGATATAACATTTATTTTTACAGATATTGAGTTAGATATAGACTTTATTAGGAGTAGAGAATTAGAGAGGGTTAATTTGTTGAGATGATGAGACAGTTGGAATATTAAGGGAATTAATGACCGTAAAAAATGTGATAAAATTAGAAGACTTTTTAAGGATTATCACATTGATATTGCATTATTACAAGAGACTAAAATAAATAACCCTGATTTAAAATTTTATTTGAGGTTAGGGGGTTCTCATTTGAGAAATTGGGCCTGTTTACCATTTATTGGTAGTTCAGGGGGTTTAATGATTGGTTGGAGGGAAAATAAATTTAGGCTCCTTCAGGAATTTCCTAAGGAGCATTCCCTCGATATTTTATTGTCCTCTCTAGTAGATAATTCTGTATTGGGTATTACTAATGCATATAGGCCTCATACAAAAAAAGAGAGGAGAACATTGTGTAATGAGTGTTCTGAATTTAGAAATCTTGTCCCGAATCAATGGATTGTGGGAGGAGATTTCAATGTCACTAGATTTTTGGGGGAGAGACCACCTCGAGAAGAAGATTTCTCTGATATGGAGGAATTCAATGATTTCTTTTTAGAAAATGATTTGATTGAAATTCCTCTTAATAATATATCGTTTACATGGTCTAATATGAGAGATATTCCATCTTTTGCACTATTAGACAGATTTTTTATTTAGTAATGAGGTAGACGATAGGTTTTCTATTTGTAGAGTTAAAGGTTTGCCTTTTTTATTTTCGGATCATTATCCCATCATTCTTTCTTGTGATTCGAATATTTCCATTGGTAATAGTTTCAAATTTGAAAAAACTTGGTTGTTAGATTCTATTTTTTATAATTTAGTTGCTGTTAAATGGAGTTCCTTGTTTTATTTTAATAATAGCTATTCTGATAGTTCCGCTAAGATTTTTGTTGCGAAGTTATGAAAGTTAAGATTTTTTCTCAAGCTTTGGAATAAGTATATATTTGGTAGTGTTAGAATTAGGAAAGACAAGATTATGTGTGAGATGTTAGACTTAGATAAGATTAGTGAGTCCAGAATTCTTAATTCCAATGAGAGGGATAAACTTTGCAACCTTGGGCATGATCTTAAGTTGATATTGGAAAAAGAAGAGTTCATATGGAAGCAAAGGGCCCGAGTACAATGGATTAAGGAAGGGGATAATAACACGAAATTTTTCCATAGTGTGACTAATAAGAGAAGACATAATAATTTGATTCATTCTATTTTTGTTAATGATGTGGAATTATCTTTTCAAAGTCATTTAAATGAAGTTTTTACTAGCTATTATAAGCATATTTTTGGTTCTAAGATTAAGAGGAGGATCAATGTTAGATGGAATGACATTTATTCTTCTCAGATTGATTTAGTAGATTTAGATAAGCCTTTCTCAGAGTAGGAGATTTGGAAGGTTGTTAATGATATGCCTAGTGACAAAGCTCCTGGTCCAGATGGCTTTTTTTTTATAAGCAATTTTGGGATGTCTTGAAATTTTATATTATTAACTTATTTAATGATTTTTATAATGGGAATTTGCAGTTAGGTAGTTTTAACTTTGCAAATGTTATCCTTATTCATAAGAAATTAGGAGCTAATACCACTAGTACAAAACTTGTGTTTTGCGTCTCTTCATTTGCATCTACTGTATAAACAACAGATGCAAACAGTATAATCTGCATCAGCTTCTACCCTACAATAGACGAAAATAAGGGAAAATAAATATTACCCCAAGCCTTAGCGTCTGTTCATTATATAAATAGACGCAAATAGGCACTGAAATTATATGATTTGCGTCTACTCTATTGTATACAGACGCAAAAATAGTTTCTCATTGAAGTAAATAAAGAAAAGAACCAAAGGATGCATGGAGGGAAAAGGTGAATAATTCGCGAGTTAATGAAATTTGGTAAAAAAAAAACTCTTCGTACAAAATTCAATCTCCACAAGGAACCGACCTATTTCTACCTTAAATTCAATCCAATTTCCATTATTTCAAGTTCGTATTCCAATTCCGATTTCGATTCCTTATCCAAACTATTGCTCGCCTTCGCGCCACCTCGTCTTCCTCGTCCTCTCTCTCTTTTAAAGGTTAGTTTTACGTCCCGATTGTTTTATC
Organism: Allium sativum; assembly: GCA_030737875.1. Classification (NCBI taxonomy): domain Eukaryota; kingdom Viridiplantae; phylum Streptophyta; class Magnoliopsida; order Asparagales; family Amaryllidaceae; genus Allium; species Allium sativum. The sequence continues at coordinate 618,034,212 of CM060926.1, forward strand.
TAAGTATTTTAATTGTTTAATTTGGGTTTTTTGATTGATCGTTTGCGTTATGCTAACTTTGCACGATTTGGGTTTGGGTGTAATATTAGTTCGTAAGTTTTGATTTCTCTTAACCCTAATACTAGATTTGTGAAGAAATCATGGCCGCTATTATCAGTCGTTCCTCTCTTCTCCATCCTGGATTATGCTTGGCGATCGATTCCCAATCCATCAACTCCGATACGTCCGATTTGGAGAAAAAATTTCCAATGTTTGCTGATGCAGAATTAATCTTGATCCCTCTGCTTTTGCTGGCATCTGGCGAGAGACGCTCTGGTGTAATCTCGATGAGCGCAATGCTATTTCTAACAGTCTCAGTTAGGACTGCTAAGTTGCAGGTAAACTTGTAGATTAAGATTGACAAATTATCTTATGCCTAGAGTAAACAGAGGCAGCTTCACTCCAGATGAAGAAAATTTTATTATACATCTTCTGTCAATGCAAGGAAACAGGTATCTACAAATAAACCCACACATGTTTCGACATATAGCATCATATACTTGCGAAACAAGTGTAAACATAACTGATTATGCAATATGCATGTAAAACAATTGTAAAAAAAAAATTTGATTATGATTTTCTAATATGTACAAATGATAGGATAAAACAGCACTTCTAAGTATGTATTGTAAATCTTAAATCAAAGCTATGTGGAAGTCTACAATCTGAATATATTTCTATAAACTATGCACTGGATGCTTTTCCTAAATATCTGAATAAACTCTTAAGCTATTAGTCAAATTAGTTTCTACCAAAGCTTCAGATTTAGGTAGTGAAGGATATTTTTGTCTGTTTTAGTTCAAAGGTTTGATTTGGAGGAGCCTAACAAAGTTATCCTAGTAATTCAGTTTAGCTGTAAACTGTTGTAATTTACCCCGATCCCTTCATAATCAATGTTGGCACATAAGTTCAGTAATTGTCTATTAAAGTTATCTTACTTATGTATGTTTGCAAAATAGTTAATGTATGATGTCAAAAAAATTCAGTGTTGTCTAATGCTTACTAGAAATGGTGCTGTCAAAAACATGCATTTTATATGTTAGTCTAAGGTCAAATGTATTATGTTTCATTGAGATGCCTTCACATTTTCATCCTTAAATGTATATCATTCAGGCTGTTGTTTCAGATATTTGTTACCGTGGAGAAGTCATTTTGAGTAAGCTAGTTTGAGCAAAAAGGCTGTGGATCTATATGAGTGTTGTACTATTTTTAAGTATGTTTGGATTGTTATCCACTTTCAAAGTAACTCAACTAAGCTTGAGGAAGAAAGTTGCAGATCATCTATGTGAGAGTGCTTGCTGTTGTCAAGTATGTTTTTATTTTTTTCTGCTGTCAAAGAGTCATATATTTTCTTGGAAAAGTGTCTATGACATGATTTCCTTTTCTAGTCCAGATCTAGTTTAAACTTTATGTGTATTCACTTTGTATGAATTTACATTTGTACAACCTATGTTGCTCTTGACTTTGAAATTTTTGTAACGACCTAGATTTTTGAACATTCAAATCGACAATAATCCACGTATGTCGACCCAAACAAACCACAAATACAGGTACTTATTGGGAAAAGAAGAAAAAGGAAGAAAGAAGAGAAAAACCAATCACAGAATCTCTCAGCGGAAGGACAACATATAATAAACAAATAGCAGTTTAAAAGCAGTTGAAATGTATAAATTGGTTATAACATTTAATGATTATCAGAGTTACATATACATACAGACGTACATAATAAGCAGCGAAAATAAATGCAGCGGAAATACATACTTATAATTGATATATATATATACCAAATCCTCGTCTTCATCCTCCAAGCTATTGCAATCTTCGCTAATTGCAACTTCTGCTGACCCGAGCATATTGCATAAAAAGAAAACACAACAAACACTCGGATCAGCACTGAATCATTCTCATATTAGTCAAATTAAAATACGAAATAACCTGAGTGTCATGGGTGCAGTAACTCAAGAGATGTTACGGGATTTTCCATCTCTCAAGGATCCGTTAAACTAATACATACACAGTATAATATGCTATTATTGTAATGTCTGTTCGGTAAAGTAAACATAACGAAAATAGCATAAGCGGGATTACATTTTTACCATTACACCGTTTATAATACCGTAGTCTATACAGTACCGTAAACGCAACGTAATCGATGGCATCAGAGGGCATTCCATAGTTACGATACAAATCAAAATCGTAGTACACGATAAGGATAAATATGACAAGACACTCGAGGCAATGCCCAGGGTAGGATTCTACCAATTGCACTCCCGGACCGGTAGTAACGCATAGCAGCCACTACCGCCCACCTCGGAACACACTCCCAAATCAAAAAGGGCCCTAAATCATCATCATAGTCGTAGAAATAGTATCGGAGGAGTGCGTCCTAACAAAGGTGCTACCTCAATTAGTCACGGTATAGCTCCTATTTTAGTCATTTCAATTATGACCTGAAGGTCAAGGCTATTTCGTCATTGTTCATCTTCATCAATCCAGAATCGCCTCCAAGTCATCATATTTCATTCTGGATACGTCATAACGTTCACAGTTGTTAAAGTGGTATCGACACTGACAAAGAGTATGCCATTTGTCGACTCCGGCCTCTTTAACAACCAACGCTTACATTTTTCACATCGGTTGGTTCTTTTACATTCAACAAAGGTTCGCTTTCATATCAAAGTATCATATTTTGTTCGAACCTAGTTTATATTCAAATAGAATAAAATTTCAAATCAAGATATCCCAATCATTCCCAAAACCAATTATATTCTAAACTAGAATATATTTCATATTCATATATTAAAATCATATAATACTTCAAAATCGATTCATATTCGAGTAGAATATGTTTCATATCAAAATCACAATCATTTCAAAAATCGATTTATGATCGGAAATCCATTCATATTCAGATAGAATATATATTTTCATTACAACTCACTTCAATCCCTTAGGAGATTCCTTTATATTCGAGTAGAATATAATTTACATTTCCATATTAAGATCGGTTTAAGAATCGATTCATATTCAAATAGCTTTATTCCAACTCCATTGAACCAACGGTTTAAATCCAACATTTTCCATTCGGAAGAAATTTACAATTCACAAATAAAATTTTGAAAATAGATGCTTATGAGAAAAATCTTATATATAATATATATATACAGAATATAATGGTTATAACAAGATAATATAATTTAGATGACTATGTATAAACATAAGATAAAAGTTTTACTAATTAGTTTAAGTAATAATAAAAATATAAGGAAGAATTTAGCTATAACAAAATAGTTTATAAGTAAAAGTTTTATAAGTAAATTTTAAGGAAAGAATAGTTTATTTGAATCAACAGTGTATATATTTACAATGATTTTTTTTTAAATCATAATTGTTCCTTCCTTCCGAACTTCCAACACTTGAATCTATACTCCAGTCTCAATGGAGTTCATTTTGTTTCCATATCTCATTTTCAAACATCGTTCAAAACAACCGTTCAATTTCATGAATTCAAATCTATATTCAAGGCTGAGTTAAAACAACTCCGAATATCCTCGATTTCCTTTATTCCAAAATTAAATTCCATGAGAATTTATTACCTTCAAATCTACACTATTAATTTGAATAAATTTCCAAATCATATTAAAATCCCAATTTAAGAATTTCCACTTTGTTTTGGGGTAAATTCCTTTACTCTTTTTAACAAACATTCCCAGTTCAGATCTTTAAGGAAGATGGATTTATCGAGTATCGGCACATTTCATTTAAATGAAATTTCCGACCAAATAACATTTTCAATATTTAAAATCATTTAACCAACCGATGTCTGTATATAATATATCTATCCAATGGCCAAGTGATATTATATTTAATTTCTCAATATTTCAGGGATGGATATATCATTTCAATCCAAATCAGGGTCACAGAGATTTATCATTTCACTCTATGTTCTTAATTTATTTAAATCGATAAATCCCGGGTTCATTCGATGCCCGTAACATCAAGGGTAAATGGGATTAATCGTCATCATGAACATGCAAATACACTATACTGAATACGGAGCATTAGCAGTGTCAATCTCAATTCAGTAATAAATTCCAACCAAACATCCATCACAACCATTCCATTCAACTGATCAGTATTAAACTGTTTTCAGGATTTACAAGGATTAGAATTTCCAACTAGGAATTTAAATTGCTTAAATAACTAATTATCGACCTAGATTTGCATGTTAACACACTTGCATGCCAATTTTTAAGCAACACGTCAACAATCAATACAACCCTGCAACCAAACTTATTTCACAATTTAATTTAATAAATTTGGGAATAATTCAGTTAGGTGTGAGTGAGAAAATCACTCACATTTGGGTCTTCAGTAGATCGAACGCCCTACTAAAGCCCAAAATTTCACTACCTTCAAATGCATCCAAATTAGTGCCAAAATTTCCGCAATTCCGCCACGATCTTAACGCAACAAACCGCGCGTCAATCCGAGTTCATACGGGAAAGTTATCATTGTTTTACCATTTTGATTTAAACTATATAAAAATTATAAAATAATCTCCTCACCCTCTAGGATTTTGACACGTCAGCAGGCTTTCTCGCTCACCCTCTTCCTTCTCGCGATCTACAGTAACCGTGAAATGAACCCATCCACTCGAAACTTTGACTGACGATTGCTCCATGCCCCGTCCGCCTGAGAACCTCCTACCTCCAGCGAATGGAAGGTCTTCGACCGCCGCATCCAACCAAGGTGGCGCCACCACCTCCGGTTGGCCAGAGCCCCGTCCGTCGTCAGCAAGAGAAAACCGGGTTTGAAACCCTAATCGCCAAATTCCGATGAACTACTCGACAATCAACCAAACAAACACCACCATTACACTCGTATCGACCTTCTCCACAAAACCCAGAAGACCGATTTCTCAATTTGCTTCAAAATCGAAAACCCCCAAAATTGATTTCATAGTTTTGATTTCAACACCTTTGACTGGCGATTTCTAGCAAGACCCTCCACTACATGTTGAAACTAAGATTTACCGTAGCTTCGTATCGTCGAGCTCTTCGTTTCGACATATAATACTCTAGGGTTTGGAGAGATTTGATTTTCAAGTTGAAATTTTTATTTTCTTATCTAGGGTTGGAAAATGGTTTCATCCATTAAGAAGAAAAATAGATGAAGGAAGGTGTACGTGAAATGACAATGGGTAGGTGGAGTGGTAAATAGATTTTATTTATAAAGTATGGAAGGTTTAAATATAAGAAACAACCAGTTATCTTATTACATTGTTTCCTTTCACACTTTCTCTCGTACGGTCAAACGACAAGCCCGATTGCAACGCAAATTGAAATCCTACCATAATTCACTGTTCCGAATCCAATGAAACTGGTTTCGTCGGATTCTGAGACAGTTGCCAAAATAGTTAATTTCACGGTTAAATTAATAAATAAAATATTCAATTATTCATTTAACTGTTTTTAATTCAATTTAAATAATTATACATTTCTATTTTAAATCAAACTATAACTTAGATAAATTCTATAAATAAATTTCATAAATATTAACTTCTCAATTTGATTATTTGAATTTTAAATTTAAATTTCAAATTTAACTTAAACAACTTAATTTTATTTAATCATTAAATTTTGAATTCTCAAATTACAACATTTTCAAATAAACTAAATTTAAAAAAAAAAATTGTACTCCATTCAAATGATCATCATCATTATAATCAACAAAATTTGATTTTTATCCAATATTTTCCCATTTATTTATTTTAAATCTAGATTTAAATATACTGAAAATTATGGGTTGTTACATTCTCCCCCACTTAAAAATCTTTTCGTCCTCGAAAAGAGAACGAAATAAGGTATTAACTAAATCATACTTTCAAATTCATACTTACCAAATAGCATTCATAAGATAAGTTATATATAGTTTTAAAATCTCATAAATTTTCTAACTCCCGAAATCACGAAAAAATTTCGGCAGCATCTCCTTTGTACGGAGAGGTCCGGGAAATCACAATATATATATAAATCCATATATTCATCTCATCACACGATGAGGCATCCCAAATAATGGAGAAAAAAAATATATAACCACAAAACCATATAACGCAATTACATACCTTCTTTAGCGTTATTAGCAATTTTATTTATCTTAGCATTTAGCATTTAGCGCAAGCGAGCTCCGAAGCGTTGCGCGACTTCCCTACACCTGCTACATACTCACATATACATGAGAATCAAACATATATACACTAAATAACAAATGCATATAACTTACACAACATATCATCGACATTTCAACTACAAAACTATAATATTCATGACAGGCGAGCAAACAAATCATCGATTATCACCCTATAAATGATGGAATTGGACTAAAACAGGCTAAAGTTGTTGCATTTCTTTCAGGTTTTCCGAATTGTCCGGATTCGTCGAATTCGGATAATTCGTTCAAAAGTTATGACTATTTTAGTGAAGGCGAACACCTTAGCCCGTACACTGAAAAATGCAGATCTGAGTTGTTCAACCCAGTTTTTAACCTTTTAAACAGCAAAATTTTACCCAGCAAAAGTTATGGTCATTTTGCTTCAGCTTATCGAATATTTCATATTTTTCTTATGAATGCCAGTTTATTAAATTTGAAGTTTCAAACTTCCGAATTCCAAAACTTTAGCAAGGCTTTACCATCAAAATGGATTATCACTCCATCATGCTCATAATACGATTCGTGCTTTTATTGCTTAAATATATTTATGTTCATTTCACTTGTTTAAATGAATTTCATTCCATTTACTTATTTTCATTATCATCCATCCTATATTAATTTCATTTGCAACTCATCTCTTCCATTTATTCTTGTTCATTCATTTAATTGTTTGCATTTACTTCATAATCCAAGAAATGGATTTCGCATTCAATCGCTTACTTCATCTAATATAATTTCTATTCGTTTTTCATTTCATTTCAAACATTAGTTCTAATTAACTTGAATTTATTTTAACTTTTACTACTAACTTAATTATATTAAATCCTTAACTCATTTACATGAATCAATTTGCCAAAATTTATCACTTATCTCTTTCCTAAGTGCTTAGTTCTCAATTGATCTTTTTATGGTCTTCTAAGTTACTCTTATTGAGTCAATTCACTTGACTCGACTGGACTTAGCCTTATTCAATCTTTCAAATGCTTGTTCATTTTTTATAAATGCTAAATCATTATTCATTCATCCATTTAAATTTAATTCTAAATCGACCAATTAAGACTTCTCGAGTTTACTTTCATTATCCAAATTCATTCGCCTTGATTAAATCCACTTAATTCCAAATTATTATGATATTCTAATTTAATAAATTAGACTTTGGTTTTATATTTCTTATACTTTTTTTCATTTCATTAATGTTCAACTATTTTTTTCCATTCAACCTTTTACGTTCATTTCTATTTCTTATTCACTTATTTCCATTTCCATTTTAAATTAAATCTTCGTCCATTAGCTCAACTTATTAATTTGATTCACAAGTCCTGGTTTGAATTAAGGGTTGTTCATAACTCGAATTTATACTTAGTTCTCAACTCATTATTATTTGATTTCCTAAGTTAAACCTTATTTAACTCGATTCCTATACTCAAATGAAGTTGCATTCCATTAGACGAAATGTTTATATTCCATTCATTTTATTATCCATACCCACATTTATATTCGACAAAATGTCTTAACTAAGCTCTTCCAATTTTAGTTTTTCTATCACTTCATTTCACATATTCCCTATCTTATTTTAGTTTCATTACTTATTCCTTTCCAACTTCTTCTCGCCTAACTTAATATACTTATTAATTTGCCAAGTCAAAGGTTATCCTCATTACACAACCTAATCTTCCAATTCATTTTAGTTAACTATAGTTGAATTTCATTTCACGGTTAATTCCAATTTCTTTAACACTTTTTATCGACCAATCTTGGAATTTATTTGAACTTAATTTTCGCTCATGATTAAGTATTTCAACGACCATTGCTCTTCTCTTAACACTTAAATCCATTTCATGATTTCAAAATCTAAAATTTAATGAATCGAGTTACCTTAATATTTAAATCCATATTATTAGTTAAGATAAACTTAAATACTTTGATTCCAGGTTTTAAACCAAGTTTAAAATAACCTATATATTTATACTATTTTATAGAAAAACGTTCCATATAAAAAATTAAATCCAAATCTTTAATTACTAAAACATAGATTTTTTTTCAAAGTATGTTTAATTTAAATTTCAACTTTAAATAACATATTTTAATACCTTTATATATATAATTTATATCATATGGAATTAAATCCTTTGTCAAACAAGTCGTAATAACCATTGAGTGATCTCCCCCACTTAAACTCTTCAGAATAAACATCGAAAATGTGTGCACTCATTTCTGAAGTCATTTCTAAGGTCTAAGTAGGGATTACACTCATTTTATTTAAAATCTTTTGAAAACTACGTCGAGAACCATTTCTCGTAATACATCATTATTTCAAAACTTTGGCAAACTATTTTCAAAAGCCTTGGAATCGAGTTCTCAAGTTCAATTCTAGTTTATATGCAAACATATTTTGAGACCAATTATATTCAAAAGATTTCATTTCCAAATTTCTTTAAACCTTTTAAATTTCCATTAGATTTATTATCAAATCAACCATAATGGGTAATGACTTAATATTACTGCCTACTAATACGAATGCCTATACACTTCAAACCAATAATAATGTATTTGATATATTAAAAATATAACCGAAAACCATATTATGTCGATCCATTCTGTTCGATTATTTAGAAATTCCTATCGATTCCATAGTGTCCCATGTATCGACCAGAATCCATAAATATTCAAAAGAACAAGTCAACAAAATATAAAACCATTTTATACCAAAAATACAAGTACGTTCTCATCATATACAGACTCAAACTCATTCTAGGGCATTACTAACCCTATCTCTAATGAGTTAATTCCCAAACAGAACCAAGGTTATCGCTAACCTGACTCTGATACCAATTGTAACAACCTAGATTTTTGACCATTCAAATCAACAATAATCCACGCATGTCGACCCAAACAAACCAAAAATACAGGTAGTTATTGGGAAAATAAGAAAAAGGAAGAAAGAAGAGAAAAACCAATCACAGAATCTCTCAACGGAAGGACAACATATAATAACCAAATAGCAGTTTAAAAGCAGTTGAAATGTATACATTGGTTATAACATTTAATGATTATCAGAGTTACATATACATACAGACGTACATAATAAGCAGCGGAAATAAATGCAGCGGAAATACATACTTATAATTGATATATATATATATATACACACACACAAAATCCTCATCTTCATACTCCAAGCTATTGCAATCTTCGCTAACTGCAACTTCTGCTGACCCAAGTGTATTGCATAACAATAAAACACAACAAACACTCAGATCAGCACTAAATCACTCTCATATTAGTCAAATTAAAATACGAAATAGCCTAAGTGTCATGGGTGCAGTAACTCAAGAGATGTTACGGGATTTTCCATCTCTCAATGATCCGTTAAACTAATACATACATAGTATAATACGCTATTATTGTAATGTCTATTCGGTAAAGTAAACATAATGAAAATAGCGTAAGCGGGATTACATTTTTACCCTTACACCATTTATAATACCGTAGTCTATACAGTACTGTAACCCACCGTAACCAATGGCATCAGAGGGCACTCCATAGTTACGATACAAATCAAAATCGTAGGGCTTGATAAGGATAAATATGACAAGGCACTCGAGGCAATGCCCGGGGTAGGATTCTACTAATTGCACTCCCAGACCGGTAGTAACGCATAGCAACCACTACCTCCCACCTCAGAACACACTCTCAAATCAAAAAGGGCCCTAAATCATCATCATAGTCATATAAATAGTATCGGAAGAGTGCGTCCGATCAAAGGTGCTACCTCAAATAGTCATAGTACTGCTCCTGTTTTAGTCATTTCAATTATGACCCGAAGGTCAAGGCTATTTCGTCATCGTTCATCTTCATCAATCCAGAATCGCCTCCAAGTTATCATATTTTATTCTGGATACGTCATAACGTTCACAGTTGTTAAGTGGTATCGACACTGACAGAGAGTATGCCATTTTTCGACTCCGGCCTCTTTAACAACCAACGCTTAAATCTTTCACATCGGTTGGTTCTTTTACATTCAACAAAGGTTCGCTTTCTTATCAAAATATCATATTTTGTTCGAACCCAATTTATATTCAAATAGAATAAAATTTCATATCAAGATATCCTAATCATTCCCAAAACCAATTATATTCTAAACTAGAATATATTTCATATTCATATATTAAAATCATATAATACTTCAAAATCGATTCATATTCGAGTAGAATATGTTTCATACCAAAATCACAATCATTTCAAAAATCGATTTATGATCGGAAATCCATTCATATTCAGCTAGAATATATATTTTCATTACAACTCACTTCAATCCCTTAGGAGATTCCTTTATATTCGAGTAGAATATAATTTACATTTCTATATTAAGATCGGTTTAAGAATCGATTCATATTCAAATAGCTTTATTCCAACTCCATTGAACCAACGGTTTAAATCCAACATTTTCCATTCGGAAGAAATTTATAATTCACAAATAAAATTTTGAAAATAGATGCTTATGAGAAAAATCTTATATATAATATATATATATATACAGAATATAATGGTTAGAACAAGATAAGATAATTTAGATGACTAAGTATAAACATAAGATAAAAGTTTTACTAATTAGTTTAAGTAATAGTAAAAATATAAGGAAGAATATAGCTCTAACAAATAGTTTATAAGTAAAAGTTTTATAAGAAATTTTAAGGAAAGAATAGTTAATTTGAATCAACAGTGTATATATTTATAATGAATTTTAAAAAAAAATCATAATTGTTCCTTCCTTCCGAACTTCCAACACTTGAATCTATACTCCAGTCTCAATGGAGTTCATTTAGTTTTCATATCGCATTTTCAAACATCGTTCAAAACAACCGTTCGATTTCATGAATTCAAATCTATATTCAAGTCTGAGTTAAAACAACTCCGAATATCCTCGATTTCCTTTATTCCAAAATTAAATTCCATGAGAATTTGTTACCTTCAAATCTACACTATTAATTTGAATAAATTTCCAAATCATATTAAATTCCCAATTTAAAGATTTCCACTTTGTTTTGGGATAAATTCCTTTACTCTTTTTAATAAACATTCCCAGTTCAGATCTTTAAGGAAGATGGATTTATCGAGTATTGGCACATTTCATTTAAATGAAATTTACGACCAAATAACATTTTCAATATTTAAAATCATTTAACCAACCGATGTCTGTATATAATTATCTATCCAATAGCCAAGTGATATTATATTTAATTTCTCGATATTTCAGGGATGGATCTATCATTTCAATCTAAATCAGGGTCACAGAGATTTATCATTTCTCTCTGTGTTCTTAATTTATTTAAATCGATAAATCCCGGATTTATTCGATGCCCGTAACATCAAGGGTAAATGGGATTAATCATCATCATGAACATGCAAATACACTATACTGAATACGGAGCATTAGCAGTGTCAAACTCAATTCAGTAATAAATTCCAACCAAACATCCATCACAACCATTCCATTTAACTGATCAGTATTAAACTGTTTTCAGGATATACAAGGATTAGAATTTCCAACTAGGAATTTAATTTGCTTAAATAACTAATTATCGACCTAGATTTGCATGTTAACACACTTGCATGCCAATTTTTAAGCAAAACATCAACAATCAGTACAACCATGCAACCAAACTTATTTCACAATTTAATTTAATAAATTTGGGAATAATTCAGTTAGTTGTGACTCTGTGAGTGAGAAAATCACTCACCTTTGGGTCTTCAGTGGATCGAATGTCCAACTAAAGCCCAAATTTTCACAATCTTCAAACCCATCCAAATCAATGCCAAAACGTCCACAATTCCGCTTCGATCCTAATGCAACAAACCGCGCGTCAATCCGAGTTCATTCAGGAAAGTTATCAGTGTTTTACCATTTTGATTTAAAATACATAAAAATTATAAAATAATCTCCTCACCCTCTAGGATTTTGACACGTCAGCAGGCTTTCCCGCTCACCCTATTCCTTCTCGCGATCTATAGTAACCGTGAAAGGAACCCATCCACTCGAAATTTCGACCGACGATTGCTCCATGCCCCGTCCGCCTGAGAACCTCCGACCGCTGGCGAATGGAAGGTCTTCGACCGCCGCATCAAACCAAGGTGGCGCCACCACCTCCGATTGGCCAGAGCCCCGTCCGTCGTCAGCAAGAGAAAACCGGGTTTGAAACCCTAATCGCCAAATTCCGATGAACTACTTGACAATAAACCAAACAAACACCACCATTACACTCGTATCGACCTTCTCCACAAAACCCAGAATACCGATTTCTCAATTTGCTTCAAAATCGAAAACCCCCAAAATTGATTTCAGCACCTTTGACGGGCGATTTCCGGCAAGACCCTCCACTGCATGCTGAAACTGAGAGTTCCCGTAGCTTCGTATCGTCGAGCTCTTCGTTTTGTCATATAATATGCTAGGGTTTGTAGAGATTTGATTTTCAAGTTGAAAATTTTATTTTCAGATCTAGGGTTTGGAAAACGATTTCAGCCATTAAGAAGAAAAACAGATGGAGGAAGGTGTACGTGTAATGACAATGGGCAGGTGGAGTGGTAAATAGATTTTATTTATAAAGTATGGAAGGTTTAAATATAAGAAACAACCAATTGTCTTATTACATTGTTTCCTTTCACGCTTTCTCTCGTACGGTCAAACGACAAGCCCGATTGTAATGCAAATTGAAATCCTACCATAATTCACTGTTCCGGATCCAATGAAACTGGTTTTGTCGGAATCTGAGACAGTTGCAAAATAGTTAAATTCACGGTTAAATTAATAAATAATCAATTATTCATTTAACTGTTTTTAATTCAATTTAAATCATTATACATTTCTATTTTAAATCAAATTATAACTTAGATAAATTCTATACATAAATTTCATAAACCTTAACTTCCCAATTTGATTATTTGAATTTTAAATTTAAATTTCAAATTTAACTTAAACACTTAATTTTATTTAATCATTAAATTTTAAATTCTCAAATTACAACATTTTCAAATAAACTAAATTTAAAAAAAATCTATTTATACTCCATTCAAATAATCATCATCGTTATAATCAACAAAATTTGATTTTTATCCAATATTTTCCCATTTATTTATTTCAAATCTAGATTTAAATATACTGAAAATTATGGGTTGTTACAATTTTTGTATCTGAATTTGTATTTTACTTTCAGCAAATAATAATGTTATTGTATTGTCTCAAAAAAGGTTTCGATTTCTACTTACTACATATTCATTTTTATTTCTTCAACGTCTATAATCGGTATTTATTTTGGTCCCTGTAATTTGACTGTAATACCGATGATATTAGTTCGTAATTTGTGTTTGACTGTAAAAAGCTTAGTCATCAGTTATTTGACTAGTAGCTTGGTTCAACATCTATTAATGATACGAAGAAGCAGTCCCTGTAATTTGATTGTATTACCAAGCTATTAGTTTCAATTTGGATTTGACTGTAATATTAGTGCGTAAGTTTCGATTTCCAAGCTATTTCTGAAATAATTTTTCTCAATAGATACACACATATTTCATATATTTTAGCCTGCGCTGTTTTATTGGCAGTTAGAGTAGGTCTAATGGGCATTTCGGTTGTTTGAGCTAGATAAAATACTTGACGTAGTTTGGACGATGAAGTGATTACATAGGGTGTCTTAAGATCACTTGAAGGAGGAGTTTGAAATTTTGAATTTCATAGCTATTTGCATGTCTTTGCCACATATCGAATCACAACTTAAAGCTTGAGTGTGTTTTTTACGGTTTTGGCATTGGTCAGGTCTTGGTTTTGAAGGTTGAGAGGGTGATCTATTTTGAGCAGATCAACATCAGGTTTACCAGTAGCATTGTGATCATTTATACTAATAATTTGGATATCATTAATAATGCCATTATATTATTGAATTTCTAGTGATAATGATCATGTCTGCATGGTTAATAAACTGGTAACATATGCATGATTGACATGAATTTACATACATACATGGATAATGATAATTTGTTTATGTTCAATTATTTATACACAAATATTGTTTAGCTGCATTAGGCCAGCTGAATGTAAAGGAAAGTCAGTGTTAAAGCACCATGCTAGAATATTAAAACATTAAACTTACTTTGGTCGATGCTGAATAGATGAACGATTTGTTGCAAGCTTCAGTTATAAAGAGTCGTGAAAAAAGATATGTCAATGGAAATTGGACTAAAGCTTCCTTTTACTTCTATATATTTTCCCAAGAAACATCTTGAACCATCTTATGTGAAAACATTGATTATGACTGTTTTATTTGGGTTAATGGCAGCCACAGAGACTCACAATAACATCAAGATCATAATAGAAACACAAAAGAAGATAACATTCATGGGCTTAACAGAACCATGAAAGAAGATAATCAGTGGGCTTACAAATTATAGACTTCATAAATCTACGAACCCTATCTTTTACGCTAGAAAGTATCATAATGACACAGTAATATTAAGTTGCCTATGAAGTGAGATTACATCTAACATTTGCTGCTACTTATTTTTTTGATTATAGCTATTCATAGGTTTACTGTTTTCAAGTCTCCATATTGATTTCTCATCTATAAATGTTGTATATCTTCGGACATATCTGGATAATGTAGAGTGGAGTTGACTTACAATTGTTAAGAGAAAAAGGGAGAATATTTTCTTATTTTCTTGCTTTTTCCTTAATACAAAATGACCACATATATATAGTGGACCTCATGACCTTACAAATAGATACAATTCTAATAGACACAACACTTCACCGAATAGACGTGATATTTCACCTTAAAAGACATGACTCTTGAACTTCAATAGATGTGACCTTTCAGTTGAACAGACATGCTTCATTATTTCTAACATCCCCTCATAAACTTGATATGCTAATAGCAAGTTTACAAAGCATCGAACTGTGGTATTTTTTAATCATCTTCCGTAGACAAACTTGCTCACAACTTTCATCTGTATCTGGTTAGGCATGCTCAACTGTTTCAGTTGATTGGTTCTTCTGACCATCAACAACTACACTCTTGGTTTCTTCATCGACCTCTCCACTCGGGTCGTCTCTAGATACTTCTGTATCTCTCATCCTCCGAACAAGCTAGAGCTGCAACTCTTTTTCTTTTGCTTGTTGGATAAAACCAAGTATGCTTCACTCACACCTACTTCACCTGTAGGAAAGCACCTATTTTCTAATAGGTATTTCAACAAACAGTTCTCGAGCATTAACAAATATCCAACCATAATACCATCATCGTCCGCATCCAATGTTCTACGGAACATCTTCTTCTATTCGACGTCATTTTCACTAAAGCACTTCACTGCAAGCTGTCCAATATAATCCTCAAATTAAATATTTTGGATTGATCTGTTCACTATAAATACCAAGTGGTGCCACTGATGTCCTTGAAAAACTCCAAGTGCAACCGCCACCTTACAGCAAGAACATGCGCTCCCATGGCCATCTCCCCAAGCTTCTCCTCCAAATTCCTTGCTTCCCCGGCAAACACAATCAGAGAGAAACTCATTATCACCATCAGGATTACATCCAACACTTTGTTTGGATACTCTGGCAACTGCAATGCCTTCTTCAATCACCAGCAGTCAACATACCACTACACCGGAAGAGTGGTTGCTGCAGGTCGCTACTTTCTTTCATAGCTCCACTTCATCACTTTACAGTGAACAGCCAAATTATCTCAATAAAACACCATATTTTTTTGATCTGAAAAGATCACCAGAGTCGTGTCAATTGACTTCTCCTATTTTAAGCGACCCGGCGGACGGCAACCGTGTTTCGGTGGCTGCCACTGCCGGTAGATAACACCCCAGATCAGAAAACTCTTACTAGTATTACGGTTTTGATACCACTTGTTAAGAGAAAAAGGGAGAATATTTTCTTATATTCTTGCTTTTTCCTTAATACAAAATGACCACATATATATAGTGGACCTCATGACCTTACAAATAGATACAATTCTAATAGACACAACACTTCACCGAATAGACATGACATTTCACCTTAACAGACATGACTCTTGAACTTCAATAGATGTGACCTTTCAGCTGAACAGACATGCTTCATTATTTCTAACAACAATATCCGAGGACTTGGAGTATTAGATACATTGAATGCATTTAAGTTACTATTTTTTCGTGCATTTAAGTTCGTAGTTGCAAGATCTGGAATCAATATAGTTTCTTTCTTTTTATATAGATACTTTATGCGTGTTGCTCTTGATGTAAGAAGAGAGAGAACAAATATGATTGTAATAATTACTAATATGGAAGAGGCTACATATATGGTTATAGAAGTTTTGAAGAGTGGTGGTACAATTGATAGCTGGTAATCAATAAGATTTTGGTGGCTCTAATGATGATTCAGATGTTTAGGGATCAAGTAAGCTTTAAATATTTGGTCAACGTTCATATTTTATGTCAGCTATTCCTTATTATACAAAGTTGGATCATTAGGTACACTTGGTAGGGTCTATTTTATACAAAGTACCATTGAAAATAATAATAATATCGACCGAGGTGACAAAAAAAATTGCCTATTAAAGTAGCATCAAAAGTAATCATAGGTCCTACTGTTCCATTATATTTACAAATGTATCAAGCATCTTCAGGCTAAATATACCATCAATGATTGTGAGATATCTACTTCATTCTACCTACTCATATATCCTGCTTTCAGTTCATGTTTATTCTCTACCATTCATCGGAACCCAAGAAAATATGTATAAAGTCGTTGCAGTATTTTTTGTTAAGGGTCATGTACATGTTATAAATAATATGCATGAAGTCATGCAAACTTAAAGTATGGTTTAGGGGTAAACTTCCTGTTAAGCCTAGATAATAGTAGATTATGCAAAAAGAATAGGTCCATTGATTTGCTTTCTTAACCTAAGTCACTCAATTTATCTACCCAAATAAATCTATTATACAATTGGAAATGATAGGCTAATCTGACATACTAATAATATAATTGCAATGTGTAATATACAAATTCAAATATTGAATGATATACCAAGTAAGAACTAAGTGCTAAGACGATAGAGATGGGTATGACTTAGAATCATGTTATTTCAAGAAAAGTACGAAAAAAATATTATTTCTTTGTATGAATTATTTATGTGAAATTGTAGTCAAAAGTTATCATTTGGAAAAGGAGGAAAGCCTAATACAAAGTTATAAAACGTATGTTTAATATGCCTTCAATTATTAGACAAATTATAAGGTTAGCGGTGCTATTACAGATGATACTAGGTTGCATAGTCTGTGCAATAATAAGACTTCGAATATTGATTCATGCTTTTTTTAAGTTGAAGTGTTCCTATATGGAAGTAGAATAACATTGTTTTATGGTAATTGAATGTTGTGTTTAGCTATTGATTGTGATGCAATATTCTATTGCTGTTATTGCATTTTAGTAATACTTTGATTTCTGAAGAGGATATGGATTAGAGGTGGACAGAGGCCACACTAGTTGATGGTGTGGTGAACTCAGCCTAAACCCCACCTACCAGCTAAATTTATGATAAATCAGCTGTTAGGTGTGTGTTTGTAACGACCCGTATTTTTGCCCGTCAAATATTTAATTTAATTTATTATTTTAAATATTATATTTGGAGTGTTAATGGATTTTAATATTTAATTCGTTAATAAAACGAAGTTTTAACGTTAATTTTATTTATAATATAAAACGAACTCGAAATTGCGCGGTAGTTCGTAATATTTGGTTTTGAACTTCAACTGAGAATACAGGATCCGATATAAGTCGGATTTCTGTGAAACAAGAAACGTTAGAACCGTATTAATGATAATTTTCATATGAAAGAGAAAAATCCAGATTTCGTGTTATAATTTGATAGTTATGGCCAAATCAAATTTTGAAATAATCGCTATGGAAATCGTTATTTAATTATAGGCCTTTAAAACGACCATTTTGCAAACGGTCCCCGATTTCAACGAAACCAGTTTCATTGGAACCGTATCGTTAAATTATTGTACGGTGTTGAATTGCATGGCAAAATGATGTCGTATGTGACCACGGCAGCCAAAAACACCCGTTCAATTTCTGTAGCGCGTAATTAATTTAATATAGGGTTATTTGGATATAACTTGAACAGACGATTGAATTAGGCCGCGAAACCAATTCCGTTGAATTCGTATCGTCGATCATAGTCAGGATAGGTATATAGTTTGTTATTTTTGGAGACCGTATAATTTGGTGTCCAAAATGGCATCGGGATGCGCGTAAAAATAGCCTACCGGGGAAACAGTCTCAGAATGCAACGAAACTAGTGCCGTTGGGTTCGTATTGAAAAATTATTATAGGATTTCAAAGTTTCAAGTTGATTAGATTTATCTGGTGATCGTGAAAAAATTAAACGCGTGTTTATTTCTGGTTTTATAAAGGAAATTTTTTCAAACGACCTCGGATTTCGTTGAAACTTGTCCCATTGGGTTCGGAATACTTTTTTATACCAAGATTATCCTTTTTATCAGAAAACGAAAGTCGATTGTGATTAGTTTTACGTGCTACTTTAGCGCGAAGTTTCGTTATAACAAAATATCTGTAATAAATAAATTACTTCTACCCTAAGCTAAATTTTTAAATATAAATTGGTCAAATCCTGATGGCACGTTAGAAAAGGGGACAGCTACCCTATGCAAGATGTTTTCAGAGACATGTGAAATGGGAGAAAGCTAACCTACCCTATTTATATTTCTGATTGAAACGTACAACGCGCTGTCCTAAGAGACAAAGCACATGGAACCCCGTATGCTTTTTCTTTTCACATCAGCTACCTATGCAAATTCAACACAGCTATGACAATAGGAATGAAAACACATTGCAACTCCTACAATCTAAATAAACACCATTCAGACTTCTGCTAACCTACTCTACCTCTGAAGCTCTCACATGCTAACTTATTTCTTTTCTTCTATCTTTTCAAATCTAATAACATCCCATTCGAAAAATCCAACAGCAGCTACCCCCATATATACACATGCTACTCTTTGCCTACCCCATCTCTTCTTTCTGTCAAATGAAAAACAACTGCATGTAAATCTATACATAGCCATCCTACTTTATGTTAGCCTAGGTGATGCAATATGGTGAAAGACCTTGATCTTATCTTCGTTTCCTTGAGTGTATGTATACCCGCATGTTCTTCTCATTTCTTGCTTTCCAGAAAATGTTTCCGCCATTAAACATCAATACGTGAGCAATTTAAAAAGAGGGAGAAAACCCACTGAAGCGAAAAGAGATCGCGATGGGGAAACAACTCGTGAGGATACTTCCCGTAGCCGCGTAGAGGGAAGTTGGTGTAAAGGAGAAGACCGACGAAGCACTGTGGTGGATAACGTGTTGGTGTTTGGAGTTCTCATGGATGAGGGTCGGTGACTAGGAAGAGTTTTGGTGCTTGCGAAAAACAATGAGTGAACAAACCTGCAGCGTTCTTTCCATTTTAAGGAGGAGAAGAAGAGTTTTAAACGTAAAGGGGCTGATTTTGGTTTTTGGGTATGTGGGCTTTAGCCCATTTCGAAAAGAGAAAAAAAGGTATGGTGGAAGAATGACGCAAAGAAAAGAACGTGGGCGGAGGCATGCAGGCGAATGGGGGAAAGAGGAATGGGTATTCTAAGTTCTTGCGTGGCTTTTTGGAGATGAACAGTGTTGGTAAGGAACCTTGTACCGAGCCTAATCACGTTTTAAAAATGCTAACCTATTTCCCAGTCCCCTCAGATTTAACTCAAGTTATTAAGCTGAGTAATTAAGTTGTTAAATTTACTACTTTAAAATATATGTACGGTAACGTGTTGGGAAGGGATATTAAGGGCCAAATCCATTTTTTTTAACGTAAGGTCGAACATACCCAAACATATTGATATTTCCTAATTATAATTTTATTGCCTAATCAGTTTGTGTGTAATTAAGTTATAACGTCCCTATAAGGTTAAAATGTGTCTAGTTCTATTTATTTCTTTGAAATGCCTAGTCGGATTGTAAACGTAGGCGAGGACCGGAGTAATTTTATAGAGTCCAATCTCGTTTAAAAGAATTCCTAACCGACGTAATCAAGATTTAGGATTTAACAATACTAAATTATTAAGTGAATACCATATTAAATTATATCTTGATTGCACAGTAACAAATTGGAACAAACCAAAGGACGTTGTGACCGTGTTAACAGAAGAAGTATTTTGGAGTTGGTTTGAACGATGTTGAACGCAGTTGGAAGCTGGTAAAACAAACCGTTTTGACAACGAATAGAGATCAA
Source organism: Allium sativum (assembly GCA_030737875.1). Lineage (NCBI taxonomy): Eukaryota > Viridiplantae > Streptophyta > Magnoliopsida > Asparagales > Amaryllidaceae > Allium > Allium sativum. Next base: position 618,054,788 of record CM060926.1, read on the forward strand.
GGTGAGTTAAACTCACTTAGTATTTTTCCCATTTATATTTTATATAAATTGGGTTTTTATTTTGTGTGCTCTGTTTGCTATGGTTGACTATTCGCTAGTTATATATCTATTTATTGATTTAACTGATGAAATTAAACCGTCGTTTAATTTCAATGAAATACCAAATCGTTTTTTTAACGATTGGTTCCAATAAAGGTAACCTACCTTGTTGGTCACGTTTATAAAATAAACGTGTTTAATGGTTTGAGTTGTTTGAATTGATTGAATTGATTGGTTGATTGGTCGATGTTAAATAGTTGTTGTTTACTGTATAGAAATTATCAGTTAAATGGAATGATCTGATTAGAAATAACCGTTTTGTATACAGGGAAGAACAGGTGGAGGAATCCAACTGGATTCCTCATATATATTATTTATTTTCATATTATCATATGAGCTGTCATGTTTGAGTGATGGATTTGAGTATTGACCCTTAATTGGAAATTCAACCTGTGTTTGGTTTTAACCAATGGGCTATATTGGTTGAGTAATCGGCATTAAATGGCCTAAAAGTAAATCGTTTCATGTATATCGATTTACCGTCAGGTAAATTGATAAATCTGAAGTCATAAAATTTATTTTATAACTAAAGATAGTTTTGATATATATGTTTTGAATAAAAGATTATAAAAAGGGAATAAATATTTATTGTGAATTGATTTTTATAAAGGAAATTCTAATATTAATCAGATTTGTAAAATGTGAGATTAAGGAAATTAACCAAACAATTTAAGTGAATAACTGTTTGGTTAAGAAACAGTTGCATGGAATAATTTAAATTAATTATATTATTAATTAATTTAAAGTGAGAATGGAATATTTGTTTTGGGATTACAACTTATATTTATCTTAAGGTATGAACGTTGTTGATCAAGGTCTGAGAGGTAACTAAAATACCCCAACTTGAACGACTTCAGAATTATCTGAGGATAATATAAGTTGTAATGGTAAAAGAGTTTAGTAAAGTTTATTATTTCATTAGAGAAATAATATCACAACCTTTGTAATGAAGATTTGAGTATATATATATATATATAATGAGAATTCCAAAGTGAAATAAAAAGGAAATGTACAACAATATTTTCGAAATTGAAAGGAAATGTAAAATTGATTATTGAAATAGATTTGCTCTATATTAATAAGCATTCGTTATCGTTGTCAAGTAATGAACGAAGAGGTTTCGTAAAGTTATGGTATGAGGAATAAGTTGAATTGATTTCCCAATATTATATGGCAATGTGGTAAATGGTTTGAAAGTGAAAATAGAAAACTAAATATGATATAAGATTATCCTAAGTAATGAATTGGTTTAAAGAAGAATCTCATGTTAAATAAAGAAGAGAGAAAACTATATTTATAATATCGAAGTATTTAAGGGTTTTAAATATACATTTGTTTTTAATTAAAAGGCCAAGTGAGACCGATTACTAAACCAGTGAACTCACTGGATTGTCATGATTGAAACACTTTTTATTTTGATAGTTAAATCACCGACTATCAAATATGTCCAATATGATTGTTGGTACGGAAAGACCGGGATCGAATTGATATTCGGAAACCATTCCGACCAACAAATACGTGAAGATATCAAGATATTATTGAGATGGAGCATTGAAGACCATGGATCTTCATTAAACGGAAGAACCGCTAAAAATCTCTGGGATTGCAACCAGAGATAAATTGTGGTTCTGTCGTGGTTGGAATCTACGGGTTGGAATCTACGGGTTGTAAGGACTACTCGCTACTGATCCCTGGGGTGATTCCTATATGAGATGCAGTAGGAGAGTGCCTTCGGTTCATCCTGTTCCTGGATGACTTGTATGGACGGATGTCTGACAGAGTATTTCCAAAAGGATCGCGTACGTTGATTTCTTCAAACGTGCCATAGTTGGTTAGCTCCCAACTAGAGTATTTTTGTGGACATCAATTAGCGATATCTTGTGGATTTAACGATGTAGCATTCAAAGTGAATGGCGATCAAATGTTTCAAAGTAAATACTGGCCTCAAGCCTCACAACAAGGAAATAACAAAAATCGGGCAGGCAGCATGGCTATGTGGGTCGCTCCCATTATGGTGTATAATCACCTATCTAGAGCAAATCTATTTGCTTCTTTAATCTATTTTGATGCTGTCCCTTTTCGGGAAACGGTGGCTAGCTACCACCGTTGGTGATATACATTCGATACACTCAAGCGAAATGAGTGGTCGGTCATGTGAGGGCCGGGTTGCAAGACGTTCTTGTTGAACCCAGTGAATTCGCCTCTAGAGATACACTATCGGCAGGTGGTCCCATACCTTGTCATAGTCGGAATCCAATCTCCAATAAGCGCCTGCGGGTTTTGGTTTTATACTATATATGTGGAGCGTGAGATGCAAGCGTTCTACTAGATTCTATTTACTTGTATTTAGACATTATTATAATATCAGAAAAAGATATTGATTTCAAAACTGTTTTTTGGGTTATCGTAAGGTAAAAACCGTCTGTATTTATGTGTGGATTCGGTCTTACGATTATCCTTTTCTTTCGAAAAAATTTTAACTTTAAAATCAGGTCGTGTGATACCCTTAAACTTAGTGTGTTTATCTCACTCTGGTTCAGCAGACTGACCCGGTGTTTTGTAAATGCTCGGGTTAGCCCGGGGTGTACAGGTTCAGGTTATCGAATGTTGTGAAGAGACGAGCTTGAGGTGTTCCGGCGTATGATATTATATAATTACTATTCCGCTGTGTGTTGTATATGAGGACAGATTATTATAAATGTCCAGTGGTGTTGATGTACTCTGATATTGTAAGTTTTATTTTAAAGCTCTCAATAAAGTTATTTTTGTATTATATTTTGTTCTGCTGCGATGTGAGACTCTGTGTTGTGTTGGTTCTTCTACTTCTTCTATTCTAATATTTCTTTCTTTCTTACCTCCTCCTCTAACTTCTTTCTTCTAGTTATCCATTTTCCGTGCACTTTGGGTCGGACTGGGGTGGTTTGGTCAGCTCAAAAGGTACAGGAAATTTGGGTCGCTACATTTGGTATCAGAGCAGTTGGTTTAGTGATAACCTTGGCTCTGTGGTGTAACTCGATAGAGATGGGGTTAGTAATACCATAGATTGAGTTTGAGTATATATATGAGAGCGCATATTTGTAATTTGATATTAAAATTTGTTTTTAAAATTATTTTTTCCCAATCTATTTTATAAAATAATAAAAGTAAGGATTTTCACAAATTATAATAATATGGGCAATCACATGGATTTGTTAATGTTGATTGAAATGATATGTTTGGATTGTGCGTTCGATTTCATGAATCTCAACCTGGACATGAGTAGACTTGGTTGAAAACCAGTATGAAATAAATAAGTTGGATAAATCAATCCAGATTAATAAACCTGAATGGATAATTAAAGAAATAAATGAAGTGATTATAAATAATTATAATCTCATGTGGATTAGATTGTGTGTAGAACTGGTTAGATCGTATGATATGGATATTTGAAACTAATTGATGTTGTTTTGGGGACCAATGAAATTTAGCTGAGTTGAGAACAGGTGCAGAAGTGCCAATTCAGCTTTAAAATCCATCCAAGAGAAAATTCTGGAGTTAATTGAATCCAGTTTGAATAGAGCTGCATAATAACTAAGCAAACTCGAATATTAAATATTGCTTACCGCATAATAACGCTCGTAAAAAGGTACGCCTATGCAGAATATAAAATTTTGGGTTTTATTTGGGTTTTGAGTTTGATTTTTGAATTTTTCTGATCCTGTTGGTCGATGTATATATATTTCTTGAACTTGCGATATTGTAGATGTCCTCCGTACAGAGAAGACTCTGCCAAAAAATTTCCAAAATTTAAGGTGTTATAATTTTTTTGAAGATTTTTGGAAAATTCTTTTATGTGGAAAGAATTGATTTTAAAACCATTTAGATTTGTTTTGGAAATAAAAATCGAGTTTTAAATTTATCATTTTTGTAAAGATAATGGGTTTGTAATGTTCTTTCTTACCTTAGCAATTTCGAGGACGAAATTATTTTAAGGGGGGAAGAATGTAACGACCCGTTTTTTTTGGCCGTCAGATATTTAATTTAATTTATTATTTTAAATATTATATTTGGAGTGTTAATGGATTTTAATATTTAATTCGTTATTTAAAACGAAGTTTTAACGTTAATTTTATTTATAATATAAAACGAGCTTGAAATTGCATGGCAGTTCGTAATATTTGGTTTTGAACTTCAACTGAGAATACAGGATCCGATATAAGTCGGATTTCTGTGAAACAAGAAACGTTAGAACCGTATTGATGATAATTTTCATATGAAAGAGAAAAATCCAGATTTCGTGTTATAATTTGATAGTTATGGCCAAATCAAATTTTGAAATAACCGCTATGGAAATCGTTATTTAATTATAGGCCTTTAAAATGAACATTTTGCAAACGGTCCCCGATTTCAACGAAACCAGTCTCATTGGAACCGTATTGTTAAATTATTGTACGATGTTGAATTGCATGGCAAACTGATGTCGTATGTGACCACGGCAGCCGAAAACACCCGTTCAATTTCTATAGCGGGTAATTAATTAAATATAGGGTTATTTGGATATAACTTGAACAGATGATTGAATTAGGCCGCGAAACCAATTCCGTTGAATTCGTATCGTCGATCATAGTTAGGATAGGTATATAGTTTGTTATTTTTGGAGACCGTGTAATTTGGTGTCCAAAATGGCATCGGGGTGCGCGTCAAAATAGCCTACCGGGGAAACAGTCTCAGAATGCGACGAAACTAGTGCCGTTGGGTTCGTATTGAAAAGTTATTATAGGATTTCAAAGTTTCAAGTTGATTAGATTTATCTGGTGATCGTGAAAAAAATTAAATGTGTGTTTATTTCTGGTTTTATAAAGGAAAGTTTTTCAAACGACCTCGGATTTCGACGAAACTTGTCCCATTGGGTTCGGAATACTTTTTTATACCAAGATTAGCCTTTTTATCAGAAAACGAAAGTCGATTGTGATTAGTTTTACGTGTTACTTCAGCGTGAAGTTTCGTTATAATAAAATATCTGTAATAAATAAATTACTTCTACTCTAAGCTAAAATTTTAAATGTAAATTGGTCAAATCCTGATGGCACGTTAGAAAAGGGGACAGCTACCCTATGCAAGATATTTACAGAGAGATGTGAAAGGGGAGAAAGCTAACCAACCCTATTTATATTTCTGATTGAAATGTACAACGCGCTGTCCTAAGAGGCAAAGCACATGGAACCCCGTATGCTTTTTCTTTTCCCATCAGCTACCTACGCAAATTCAACACAGCTATGACAATAGGAGTGAAAACACATTGCAATTCCTACAATCTAAATAAACACCATTCAAACTTATGCTAACCTACTCTACCTCTAAAGCTCTCACATGATAACTTATTTCTTTTCTTCTATCTTTTCAAATCTAATAACGTCCCATTCGAAAAATCCAACAGCAGCAACCCCCATATATGCACATGCTACTCTTTGCCTACCCCATCTCTTCTTTCTATCAAATGAAAACACAACTGCATGTAAATCTATACACAGCCATCCTACTTTCTGTTAGCCTAGGTGATGCAACATGGTAAAAGACATTGATCTTATCTTCGTTTCCTTGAGTGTATATATACCCGCATGTTCTTCTCATTTCTTGCTTTCCAGAAATTGTTTCCGCCATTAAACATCAATACATGAGCAATATAAAAAGAGGGAGAAAACCACTGAAGTGAAAAGAGATCGCGATGGGGAAACAACTCGTGAGGACACTTCCCGTAGCCGCGTAGAGGGGAGTTGGTGTCAAGGAGAAGACTGACGAAGCACTGTGGTGGATGACGTGTTGGTCTTTGGAGTTCTCATGGATGAGGGTCGATGACTAAGAAGAGTTCCGGTGCTTGCGAAAAACAATGGGTGAACAAACCTGTAGTGTTCTTTCCATTTTAAGGAGGAGAAGAAGAGTTTTAAACGTAAAGGGGCTGATTTTGGTTTTTGGGTATGTGGGCTTTAGCCCATTTCAAAAGGAGAAAAAAAAGTATGGTGGAAGAATGACGCAAGGGGAAGAACGTGCGCGGAGGCATGCAGGCGAATGGGGGAAAGAGGAATGAGTATTCTAAGTTCTTGCGTGGCTTTTTGGAGATGAACAGTGTTGGTAAGGAACCTTGTACCGAGCCTAATCACGTTTTAAAAATGCTAACCTATTTCCCAATCCCCTCAGATTTAACTCAAGCTATTAAGCTGAGTAATTAAGTTGTTAAATTTACTACTTTAAAATATACGTATGGTAACGTGTTGGGAAGGGATATTAAGGGCCAAATCCATTTTTTTAACGTAAGGTCGAATGTACCCAAACATATTGATATTTCCAAATCATAATATTATTGCCTAATCGGTTTGTGTGTAATTAAGTTATAACGTCCCTGTAAGGTTAAAATGTGTCTAGTTCTATTTATTTCTTTGAAATGCCTAGTCGGATTGTAAACGTAGGCGAGGACAGGAGTAATTTTATAGAGTCCAATCTCGTTTAAAAGAATGCCTAACCGACGTAATCAAGATTTAGGATTTAACAATACTAAATTATTAAGTGAATACCATATTAAATTATATCTTGATCGCACAGTAACAAATTGGAACAAACCAAAGGACGTTGTGACCGTGTTAACAGAAGAAGTATTTTGGAGTTGGTTTGAACGAAGTTGAACACAGTTGGAAGCTGGTAAAACAAACCGTTTTGACAACGAATAGAGATCAAGGTGAGTTAAAATCACTTAGTATTTTTCCCATTTATATTTTATATAAATTGGGTTTTTATTTTGTGTGCTCTGTTTGCTATGGTTGACTGTTCGCTAGTTATATATCTATTTATTGATTTAACTGATGAAATTAAACCATCGTTTAATTTCAGTGAAATACCAAATCGTTTTTTTAACGATTGTTTCCAATAAGGGTAACCTAACATGTTGTTCATGTTTATAAAATAAACGTGTTTAATGGTTTGAGTTGTTTGAACTGATTGAATTGATTGGTTGATTGGTCGATGTTAAATAGTTGTTGTTTACTGTATAGAAATTGTCAGTTAAATGGAATGATCTGATTAGAAATAACTGTTTTGTATACAGGGAAGAACAGGTTGGAGAAATCCAACCGGATTCCTCATATATATTATTTATTTTCATATCATCATATGAACTGTCATGTTTGAGTGATTGATTTGAGTATTGACCGTTGATTGGAAATTCAACCTGTGTTTGGTTTTAACCAATGGGCTATATTGGTTGAGTAATCGGCATTAAATGGCCTAAAAGTAAATCGTTTCATGTATATCGATTTACCGTCAGGTAAATTGATAAATCTAAAGTCATAAAATTTATTTTATAACTAAAGATAGTTTTGATATATATGTTTTGAATAAAAGATTATAAAAAGGGAATAAATATTTATTGTGAATTGATTTTTATAAAGGAAATTCTGATATTAATCAGATTTGTAAAATGTGAGATTAAGGAAATTAACCTAACGATTTAAGTGAATAATTGTTTGGTTAAGAAACAGTTACATGGAATAATTTAAATTAATTATATTATTAATTAATTTAAAGTGAGAATGAAATATTGTTTTTGGGATTACAACTTATATTTATCTTAAGGTATGAACGTTGTTGATCAAGGCCTGAGAGGTAACTAAAATACCCCAACTTGAACGACTTCAGAATTATCTGAGGATAATATAAGTTGTAATGGTAAAAGAGTTTAGTAAAGTTTATTATTTCATTAGAAAAATAATATCGCAACCTTTGTAATGAAGATTTGAATATATATATATATATAATGAGAATTCTAAAATGAAATAAAAAGGAATTGTACAACAATATTTTCGAAATTGAAAGGAAATGTAAAATTGAGTATTGAAATATCGAAGTATTTAAGGGTTTTAAATATACATTTGTTTTTAATTAAAAGGCCAAGTGAGACCGAATACTGAACCAGTGAACTCACTGGATTGTCATGATTGAAACACTTTTTATTTTGATAGTTAAATCACCGACTATCAAATCTGTCCAATATGATTGTTGGTACGGAAAGACCGGGATCGAATTGATATTCAAAAACCATTCTGACCAACAAATACATGAAGATATCAAGAGATTATTGAGATGGAGCATTGAAGACCATGGATCTTCATTAAACGGAAGAACCGCTAAAAATCTCTGGGATTGCAACCAGAGATAAATTGTGGTTCTGTCGTGGTTGGAATCTACGGGTTGTAAGGACTACTCGCTACTGATCCCTGGGGTGATTCCTATATGAGGTGCAGTAGGAGAGTGCGTTCGGTTCATCCTGTTCCTGGATGACTTATATGGACGGATGTCTGACAGAGTATTTTCAAAAGGATCGCGTTCGTTGATTTCTTCAAATGTGCCATAGTTGGTTAGCTCCCAACTAGAGTATTTTTGTGGACGTCAATTTGCGATATCTAGTGGATTTGACGATGTAGCATTCAAAGTGAATGGCGATCAGATGTTTCAAAGTAAATACTGGCCTCAAGCCTCACAACCAGGAAATAACAAAAATCGGGCAGGCAGCATGGCTACGTGGGTCACTCCTATTAGGGTGTATAATCACCTATCTAGAGAAAATCTATTTGCTTCTTTAATCTATTTCGATGCTGGCCCCTTTCGGGAAACAGTGGCTAGCTACCACCATTGGTGATATACATTCGATACACTCAAGCGAAATGAGTGGTCGGTTATGTGAGCGCCGGGTTGCAAGACATTCTTGTTGAACCCAGTGTATTCGCCTCTAGAGATACACTATCGGCAGGTGGTCCCATACCTTGTCATAGTCAGAATCCAATCTCTAATAAGCGCCTGCGGGTTTTGGTTTTCTACTATATATGTGGAGCGTGAGATGCAAGCGTTCTAATAGATTCTTTTTACTTGTATTTAGACATTATTATAATATCAGAAAAATATATTGATTTCAAAACTGTTTTTTGGGTTATCGTAAGGTAAAAACCGTCCGTATTTATGTGTGGATTCGGTCTTACGATTATCCTTTTCTTTCGAAAAGATTTTAACTTTAAAATCAGGTTGTGTGATACCCTTAAACTTAGTGTGTTTATCTCACTCTGGCTCACCAGACTGACCCGGTGTTTTGTAAATGCTCGGGTTAGCCCGGGGTGTACAGGTTCAGGTTATCGAATGCTGTGAAGAGACGAGATGAAGGTGTTCAGACATATGATATTATATAATTATTATTCCACTGTGTGTTGTATATGAGGACAAATTATTATAATTGTCCAGTGGTGTTGATGTACTCTGATATTGTAAGTTTTATTTTAAAGCTCTCAATAAAGTTATTTCTGTATTATATTTTGTTCCTATGCGATGTGAGACTCTGTGTTTTGTTGGTTCTTCTATTCTAATATTTCTTTCTTTCTTACCTCATCCTCTAACTTCTTTCTTCTAGTAATCCATTTTCCGTGCACTTTGGGTTGGAATGGGGTGGTTTGGTCAGCTCAAAAGGTACAGGAAATTTGGGTCGCTACAGTGTTTTACCAAACGAATTTTTACTGTAATACTTTAAATGACTACTGATTGAATTATGAGTTGCCATAGATGTATAAGTTCAAAAAACGATCATGTTCCCAGAACGCAGTTCTATCATTGAATTGATTATTGAAAATTATGAAAATAAAATAAGCCTTTCAAAATCTATAATAGAACATCCATGTTTATTCAAGGGATGTTTGGATTTACAGGTGTCAAGTTGGAACTACAGGGCATTTGACATTCATGCATGGAATTCCAACCTTACATAAAGTGCAAGCCTACAAGGCTTAATCGATGGGAACCCGTCGATGTACTTGCTGATTCAAGGAAAAAAATCGAAAAATCATGGACATTACATGGTTGGACGAACGTTAGCCCAGGTACTAAAATAGATTCAATATATTATAAACAAAAAAATGTATCACATTGTATATTGTAAACTTAAACACATTAAAATGTTGATTATACAAACAAGTCAAGGCATCTTATTATTTTCAACCCATTTTGAAATAAACACCCTGCTAAATCTTTTAAGTTGACGAGGAAGAAAAATAAATTAATAAAAAGACAAACTGATTTGCCAATTACTGTGCCTAATAAAATTCTGCATTATACATTGTTTTTTATTGTGGGTCATTGGAAACATATTGCTTCTAGAGTAGCGGTAGCTAGGAACTAAATATGCAGACATTATTGCGTCTTTCTAAACAACATATTGGCAACCTTTGGCGTTGCTTTGGTCTGGCATACATTCATGTGGTTGAGAGTAGTGATTTGACTGTCCTTTGATTTATTTTCTTAAATTAGGGATTTGGCGAATTGCGTAATTGTTTCCTGGTTCTCTTTAAAACTATTTTCTATGTTGCACACTATTCTATGCATATTTCTGACCTAGCGTCTGTGAGGACTTGTGTGGATGCACCAGTCTCACCTGCATTTGCCTCTTTGACCTGCATTTTTCTTTTTCATGTTGTTGCCCTTGTGGCTTCTTGTTGTTTGAACTTATCGTGGCTTTTACTCACTTTTGTGCTCGTTGGTCCTTGGTGTTCCCTGCTGATTGTGACCATGCTGGCTGGTTTGAACCTGAGCCTATGTTGTTTTGTCTTCAAAAATCTGATACTTTAATTTGGCTATTGAATAGCTGAAACTCACTTTGCTCTTGCTTGAACCTGTGTACCCTGTTGTGTATCTCTGGTACATTGTCTTTACGTGCATTCACTTCGATCAGACTCTATGCAGTGCTTCTGTCCCCGATTATCAGTAGCTCTGGCTATTCTTTGGCTTCCTTCTTCATGCCTATCTCATCTTTGATGCCCTGCCATGTATCACCTTATGCCTATTATTTACTATGGGAAGAAGTACTACTTGATCTAGTCTAGTTTGTTTCAACAGGTTATTGTTTTCTTCAACTGTTCATTTGTTTTGTCTGAACCTGGTATCTGGTCTAGTTGCCTTGCCTTGTACATGTCATTTTGCTCTAATTTGAATTCGAAATGATGTTGACTCTGTCAGACTTTATTCATGCTTGTCTCTTTTCTTTTGTCTAGTCTTGGTCTTGCTTCCATGGGGCTATGTTCGAAGGGGTTCTGATTGGTTGGATACAGAAAGACAAGGGATTTTAGGTATATAGGGGATTTGCTCTCGTGTTCGAGTACTTGTATATCATGGGTACGTCATTGCTGTACCTCATCCTTTGCCAAATGGATCTTTCCCCTACCCAGCGTCATATAATTAATGGCTTGGCTGTTTCTTTAGTATTTGTCGTATAAAAATATACAAAACTTGTACGCACAGAACATCACACACATTTTGTGAATCGCATAATCACCTCCTCCTTGGTATATTGTTTAGGATCACCTTCACACTTTTATTTTATTTCTTGTAGCACGTCCCTTGAGTTTTACTGTTTTAGTCCTTCCTTCGAATATATTATTTCATTTAATAAAACTCTTGTGAACCAATTGTATTTTCTTGCACCTAGTGGCATGCTCATGTGTTTTCGTTGTTTGCCTCGTAATGAATCGGGTTTTCTGTTTGTCTAGTAATGTAATGTATAAAACTCATACTATATATAATATACTTATACTTATAGGACAAATATTTCTAAGCTATGTATTTTAGCCTGGTTAACAATTGAATAACTTTATATTTCTACAAGCCTATGTTTGATAATATGATGAGTTATGAAACTTATAAGAGGTAAGCATATGTATTATGTATTTAAATGAATATGTGTATCAATATATGGTACAAACTTTAAAATAAACTCTCAACATGCCAAGTTTTGAATAGTTGTACACATAAGTCTAGAGATGATATATTTAACTTACTGATAGGATTATTGATTTATAGATAGCTAGGTAAAAATCTACTACACCTTTTTTCATGCTAACAACAACTTATAGTTTTATTATTATAATTGTTGGATATGTAATAAACTTTTTCAATAAAGTTGTCAAATATTAAAGTGAATTTGACATTTTTGTTTAAGATTAGCGTGCATTTTCATTTGATATTTTAGAGATTAGACTGTGTTTTACATTTTGGTTTAGAAATTAGCCGGTTATGATTATTTTAAAGAGGTAATTTGATTCTGTTGTTTTGACAATATTCGTGAACTTGTTGAGTGACATATGCTATCAAACTGTTTGATTCTTATACGAAGAAAGTAGGCCAAAAAAGCATTTGAACATGGATCCTATGTGCATGATCAGTTTTTGAGATTTATGTGGGTATTGTTCCACGGTTGAAAATACAGACATAGCTATTTAAGTAGTGAGGTATCAGATAGCCCAAGTGTCTCATTTATAAAAAAAGAAAAAGAAAAGAAAGAACAAACACACATTGTACCTGTTAAGCAACAACTTTCATTTGGCAAGATAAGTGAGATTTACTGATCTACTTACGTGTGGAAACATTGCAAAATGATTTGGAATGATGGTTTTCTTTGTATTTTATAGTTAATTGCAACTATTTATTGTTTTCTAAATAGAATGTTTTTCATGCAGATTGTTTTACTATTATGTCTTTTCTTTACTCTCTATTGTTATAGCCTTATTGTCTGTTGTTTTATTTCTCCTTTTATTATAATGTCCTCTGTTTTCTTTAACTTATTTTATAGTTTAAAAACAATTTGTATTTCATGCAGCTTCCTTTTACAAATAAGGTTTAAAGCAATTTGTATTTCATGAAGCTAGGGCTATAAATTTTGTTCGAATGTACGATGTCCGTTCGTGTCCGTGACCGAAATACGTCAGTCTGAGTCCGTCCGATTTTCATTTAGGACACGAGTTAGGACAACAAGATTTGTACGAGAAAAAATCATGTCCGGTCCAGGCTCGTCCGAATTCGTCTGAATTACTTGAAATTCGGCGTATAGTTGAGAAAAAATCAAGTGAAATGTACAAAATGTGATATAAATAGTCATGTCCGACTGAGTCCGACCTAGTCCGATCGTGTCTGTGTCCGACCGATTTTATTTAGGACATGAATTAGGACAACGAAATTTGTCCGAGAAAAAATTTGGTCCGGTCCGTGTTCAGTCCGCTTTTTTTAGGACAGAAACTGAACACACCTCCGTTCGGTCCGGTCCGACCGATTTACATCCATACATGAAGCTTCATTGACCTCATTCTCTCACATTCAATTAGGCATTGTTGATATATATATAACCTATAAATCAAAGGGAAAATTGCTTGTTTATTATCTATATAATCTACAAATTTTCACATGTTTCAACTTTGACTTCCTAAACAATTTTCAGATTATCATCCTCCTGCTGCTGGTTATCGGCTCTTGTCCTGTTGCTTAATCGAAGCCTTTCTTCAACTTTGTTCTTTCCAGAACTTTAGGTACTTTTCTACACTTAATATGGCATGGACTGTACTAAATGGATGTTTGATGCATGTTTTCATTTTGTTGATGTGAATGTTATAGTTGAGTTTGTATTTATTGATTACTGTGAATTAACACGTTTCATTTGGAAATGCTCATTCATCATTAATGCATGTTTGCATATTGCGAGAATTAACATGAATGTGACCAACAACCTCTTACTACAGTTTTGAACTTTGAATGCTATTTTAGTATTAGCAAACTGACATAATCATAGTAAGTTTTAATGTATTAAATTATGTCATTTTGCTAATATTTTAACTAGCATAAGTTTTAGACTTAATATTTCTAATGCTAAATGGTTAATATAAATTTCATGTAGAGTAATATTTGCTACTGATTTGTTTAGTGGTTGTATAATTTATTTTTTATGGATTGATATTGGAAACATTATCACGCATCATTAATTTTGTTAAAGTAACATCGATAGTTTAAAAATGCTGGAAGAAAATTTGAGAGGTCTTTTAAAATTATACAAGTGATTTTGATATGTGACCTTTTTTTTCAAGATCAGAAGCAGCAGAACAATGCTCACAGAAGAAATTAAAAATTTAAAATCTCAGTTATGTAATGTGGATAATCTCAGTATTGTGCTGTTTTTTTAGAACAGTTTTCAGTTTATTAAAGTAATATAAAAATATGTGCTTTTAATTATTGAGACAGTTTAGTTTTCAGTTTCGTATATTATGAGCTGCTTTTGTTGAACACAGTTGTAGTTGTCAGAAATGGACCATTTATATAAAGTATCTTTAATTTCCAGCAAATTGATGAAAAACTCAAATCCTGCAACTACTGGAAATGCATTAACCTTTTAAGTTTAGTGTAAATTAGTTTGCAGTTTAGTTTACAATTGTTGTTGTAGGTAGCATAATATATTTCGTATATTATGAGCTGCTTTTGTTTCTTGTAGGAGCTAATGGTGCCATAATTGGTGCTTCTCAATCCGCAGTTACTTATCATGCATAGACAAAGGAACTATTGGTCCAGTCTTATCTGCAGTTGCTTATCATGCAGCGGTTACTTATCCGGAGTTACTTCCAGCCGACGGTGCCATAATCTGACCTGTATGATTATATTCTCAGTTAATCAATGAACTGTAATAGTAATTTTAACATTTAAACTGTAATAGTAATTGCAGTTACTTATCACGATGAATAATTGTTTTGCATTTAAACTTACCTAAAGTAGTGGTGATCGCACTATTGGTCATGTCTATTTCGTATTCTTGCCAATATGTTACTTTCATTGTCTGTCTCGTGTATTAAATTTTGAAATATTGTCTGGCTCTTATAGCAAGCCTAAAAGGGTCATTTTATTTATTAAAAAAACAAATTTGCATCTGTTGTTGTAGTAAAACAGACGAAAATGCACTAAAGGGCAAAACCCAATCACAGCAATTTGCGTCTGCTGGGATGGTAAAGCAGACGCAAATGCAGTAATATGTGTGTCCATCTATGCTATACAACATGCAAATATGTCAATTTGTGTCTACTGTACTAGTAAGGCAGACGCAAATGCATTGGTATTTGCGTCCAATGTGCGCTATAATAGACGCAAATATGTCAAATTTACGTCTATCCAACAACAGAAGCAAAAAAAAAACATTTGTGTCCATTGCATTTGCATCCACATTGGAGCAGACGCAAATAATGCTAAATATTGGATGCAAATGCCATGTTTTGTACTAGTGTACTTTAAATGATTTTAGGCCTATATCCTTATCAACTGTTCTGTTAGAATTATTACCAAAGTCCTAGCGAATAGGCTTAGTATTAAGATAAACGATATAATTGATTGTTCCCAAACTGCCTTTATAAATGGCCGGAACATAGTTGATGGAGTGGCTGCTTTTCAAGAGTATATAAATGTTTGTTGTAAAAATATTTTTTCTTGTGCTATTTTGAAAATTGATTTTGAAAAGGCTTTTGATTCAGTTGACTGGGATTTTATTTGCGAGTTAGGGTTTTAGTGTTAGATGGATCAATTGGATCATGCGTTTGCTCAAATCTGGTTGTTCTAATTTTGTGGTCAATGGGGTTGTTGGTAAGAAAATTCAATCCAAAAGAGGCCTCAGGCAAGGTGATCCCTTATCAACTCTCTTGTTTAATCTCGTTGTTGATGTTTTCACTAAAATTATTAAGAGAGCTATGAGGTTAGGTGTTTTAGGATTTGTTGGTAATGAGGATTTTAACAATGAATTATCAATTCTTCAATTTGGTGATGATACATTATTATTTTCCTCTCACTTACCCAAGCATATAATAGCCTTGAAGTTTATTCTTTATTGTTTTGAGATGCTATCTGGTCTCAGAATCAATTTTGATAAGAGTTCAATTATGATTCTGAATGACTTTGACAATGTCGAGAATCATGTTGCTGATAACTTAAATTGTTCTACTATGAAATTTCTTTTTGACTATTTGGTTTTTAAAATTAGGCCTTCAAATCTTAAACATGAAGATTGGGTAGTTATTATAGATAAGATTAATAATAGATTATCTAGTTGGAATAGCAGATTTTTGTCAAGAGCTGGTAGATTAGTTCTTTTCAACTCTGTGTTCTCTGCTATTCCTACTTATTGGATGGTCATTCATCGATTTCCTCAATGGGTAATTGAGAAAATCGACAGAATTAGGCGTAATTTTCTCTGGATTGGAGATAACATTTGTAGAAGCTATTAATGTTTAGTTAATTGGGATATTTGCTGTAGATCCAAGAAGGATGGGGGTCTAGGGATCATCAATTTATATAATTTTAACTCTTCCTTGTTAGCCAAATGGTTAGGGAAATTTAGGAGCCCAGAAGTGACGGCTACTTGGAAGCAAATAGTTTCCAAATTTTATTATGTTTGGGACAAATTTATAGTTGATTTTAGTTATAGGTGGATTAATAGATTATCTTATTTTTGGAATTCTGTCTTGAAATGTTTTGATATTTTTAATTTAGGCTGTAAGCTGACTGTTCATTCGGGTAATATTACTTTTTTTTGGCATGATACTTGGTTTTCTTGAGTGGCTCTTAAAATTGAATTTAGAGAGCTTTTTGAGAAAATCTTCTTTAAGAATGCTTTGATTATAGATGTTTATGGAGGTCATTTATATCCCTCGCGGGAATTTACCTTTGAAAATATTTTAGAAGGGTCAGTGTTCATGTAATTTGCCTTACTGGGAGCAAAGTTGTCTATGTATCATTTGGATAATAACGGTGATAACATTTATTTGGGTCTAGATAAGAGTCTTCTATACACTTCTAAATCTATGTATAAGTTTCTTAATTTTTTTGATGTTTCTTTGTTTTTATTTAAGTTTCTTTGGAAGTCTAGTTCTCCGCCTAAAGCAAAATTTCTTATGTGGTTGATTATTCATAAGAAACTTAATACGGTTGAGCAATTAAAGAGAAAAAATATATATTTGATGTTAATTGTTGTTTTAGTAGTATTTTGGATGATAATGTTGATCATTTATTTTTGTCTTGTACTATTTCCAATTATATTTTAAATACGGTTTTAAGAATTTTTGTTTTTAACTATTTCAATTCTTTTAGAAACTGTGATTGTTATTGGAATTGTTTTAGATTTGTTTTTAATTTCAAACATAGATATGTGTTGGATTATTTAGTTACTATTATTAATTGGTTCATTTGGTTGGAAAGAAATCAGAGATTGATTCATTCTAATTTTGACTCTATAGACAAATTAATCATAAGGATGGTTACTTTCTGTTTGGATTGGATGTCTAACCCTCACTATAAGTTATATAGAGACTCTGGATTTGAGAGATCTTTGATTAAGGTTAGATTCAATTTGAGTTTATTAGCTTATGGTTGGCTAGTCTCTTTCAGGTCGCAGGTAGTTGATTATAGCTGAGGAGCTTAATGATGAGCTGTTATGGATTGAAGATGATATATGCTTTGGAGTTTTCTAGAGTGTAGTTTTGGAGAGTTTTTTTTGAGTTGTTATGTTCTCATGTATTTGTTGTATTTTGTATGGAGTGACTAGTGTATTGTGTAGGAGTAGATATACTTCCCTATCGGGTGGTGGCCATGTCGGAACTTGATACTGAAGTATGACGGGCAGTGGTTTATCCGGAGCTCATCTATCTGCTATCCTATACATACACATAGTCATATCTTGTAACGACCCGCATTCTACGTATCGATGATCGTAGAATGTTTGTTTCTTTTTCATATGAGGTCGTATGGTCGTGTAACTTTGGGGAAACGATTCCTATTGGGTCATTTTCCATGTTCACGATTTTTGCCGATTTTTAAATGACCATTTTGCCCCTAGCAAATCTTGTTTTGCCTATAACTTTTGATTTGTAAGGAGTTTTGACCTGAAACCACTTCCATTAGATCCGAATGATAGTTTACCTTTCTGTAGAGTGGTCACATTAATCAAACGGACTTAACGTTTGGGAGATATGGCTGAATTAAGGTTTAGAAGGAGAAAAACAGCTTAACCGGGCTTAATTGGGTAATTAGCAGCCGGGCCCATTGGGGGATTTCAGGATTTGAGCTATATAAGGGCTGATTAGGGTTAGAGAAACCTTTTCTTTGTCATTTTCCAGCCGCCACTTACCTCTCTTCAACCCTAACAATGGCCACCAACACCCAAATCACCTTCTAATCACCGTTTAATCAAGTTTTAGCCTAATCTACATCAAACCAAGGCGGGTTAGCATAGAATTTGGGATAGAGCTTCTGGAACACATAGAGATTCGACCCATATCAGAGATACTTCCAGATCTATAAGTAATTTGTAGCTAAGGTGAGTGATTTGCATTGTTTTTCACTAATTATGGCTAATTAGGGGTGATTAGTGTTAATTAGCGAAATTATGACTCAGAAAAATCTGGAAAAAATTTGTAAAATTTTAAAATATTATTTTAGGGATCTGATAAAAATTTGGGTTAATTTGGAGTAAGTTTGCTAATACTATCATTATTTATAGTTAAACATGATTAAGGGGAAAACATAGGTTTTTGGGTATGTTTGATCCATATTGACATGTTAAATTGTTGTCTTGATGTTTATTGTTGATTCTCTATGTTGCTATGACTGTATGGTATGCTTTTTGATTGATTAGAAAAGTTAGAATGGTCGAAAACGCCATCGTATGGCGTAAAACAGTCGCTGAAAAAGTTGTACGAAATGTGCAGGGTTTCAGATCGGATCGGATAGGAGAACCGTGCAAGGGGATTCGATTCGGATCGGAATTTGGCACTAGAGGAGTCTTGGTAAGAAGGAAGGCCACTTGGATAGAGTTGGAGGATGAGAGACCCAAACCGAACCGATGAGGACAGGAGTGCTATGTATATTAACCAAGGCGTGGGCTACGAGCACCGAGCCGTATCCAAGTAGAGGCACCAAACCGAACCGAGTTAGAGGAAGGCACCCGAACCGAGCCGAGTTGGAGGAAGGCACCCGAACCGAATGGAGGATGGCACCCAAACCGAACCGAATGGGGAACTTGAACACCATACAACCGAACCGAACCAGGCGTGTACTTCTAATTCTATGCGGTGATTCTTTCGAAGACCAACTCCAATTCAACCAAAACCCGAGATGCAAAGGTAGTCCAAATAGGAAGTAGAACTCAGGATCCGGTTGGGAACAAACGAGTTAACTTCATGAGTTGGGCTTTGCTACGGGACGTGTGCTAAGGGGTTATCGACGTCCATAACTTTGATTCACCACCAAGACGGATGTTAGGCTACGGATCAATGTAGTGGGCTAGTTATTACTCCATGGGGGCAGATTGATCGTAGCATAGCTATGAGCCAGTGCAGTGGAGTCGTCATGACTTCATTGGGCAGAGTGGACATAGCAAGGGATTAGTGGCTATGGATTAGTGCAGTGGAGCCGTCATGACTCAATGAGGCAGAGTGATCATAGCAAAGGATTTAGGTGGTCAAAGCGGTGGATATCGTATGCTTCACGCACCGAGTGAGAGATGTGAGGATGGTTGCTATGCTTGATTGTTTGACATCACTATGACATGCACACCCCTCCCCCGTATCTTTACACCATATGTTAGTGTCACCTTAGAGTATTGTACATCCTATTGTGCTAACTCTTTGGTTGTAGGTCCAGGTTCAGGTATGGTTAGTTATACCTGTTATTGTTTTGTTTTGCTGCTTATCGCTCATACCAGACTTTTGTCTGACCCAGAGTTTTATGTCTCTTCTTATTACTCTGGGTGCTCCTAAACGAGCAGACTAGAGACAGGTTAGCTGGTTATGCACGAGTAGCTGATCCGGAGATGAGCAGGAGGCTCCCACGTATTATCTACATATATTCTCCTTGTGTTGTTGCTGGTCACTAATTTGGGCATTAGTAGTGTACCTCTTTCTTTTGCTTTAGAGACAATATTTCAAAGTTGTAATAATGTTGGTTTGGATGATAAGCTGTATTTAGATTTCCGCTGCTATGATGGTTTAGTTTTCAGCTTATGCACTGTCTCGCTTGTTTTATGTCAAAGTTATGTTATTATTATATTTTATCCCATGCGTTGTTAGACATTCTCCAGGTTCCTTGTTAGTTCAAATTCCTTTCTTTTTCTTTCTTTGGCGACCGTCCCGTACTAGTTGGGCATTGGCACAACGCACTTTCATTGGAAATGTCGACTGGTGCGGAGCGGGCCATCACACTTGGTATCAAAGCTTTAGGTTGCGTAGTTAACCTAGGGAAAGACACCAGGGAGAGATAGTATACATATATGAGAGCGCGTATTTGTGATATTTTGGTTTTCAAAAGCTATATATATATACTATTAGTATATCTAAGGATGGAGTCGCACTGCACTGGCACCACTGAAGAGATGGTTAATCATTTTCTCCTTACAGATTGAACGATGAGCCGATATACGAGGAATACTGGTTCAGGAGCCAATAATAGGAATGCTCCTGATATAGGACGATGTTCACTGACTTCATGAGAGAGATTCTTAGGGATGTTCATAGGGCAACTCCTAATGCTGCAGTTGGTGGTGCACTGGTGCAGGCGCCTAGGGCTGATTTCGCCAAGCTTTGTAAGGACAACACTAGTCTTGGTGGGAAGCCGTTTTACGGATCGGAATCGGCTACAGAAGTTCAGGATTGGCTCGATAGTTGTGAGTGCATCTTCGAGGACTTAGGGATCGATGATGCGATGAAGAGGAAGCTAGCATCTCGTCGGCTTCAAGGACGGGCTATGAATTGGTGGAATGCTATTAAGGCAGCTACCCCTGAGGATCAAGTTACTTGGGATCAGTTTAAGGCCCGATTCAGTGATAAGTTTATCCCAGCTTCCCAAAAGTCAGAGTTGTTTAGGAAGTTCTTGGAGCTTAAGTAGAATGGTAGGGCAGTCTCGGAGTATATTGCTGAGTTCAATGCTTTATCGAAGTATGGATTATCCCTCATTGACACTACCGAAAAGAAAATTGAGAAGTTCATAACTGGCTTAGATCAGTACTTGGGGGAAAGGCTTATAAACCATATTGGTTAGACTTTTGAATCGATTGTTGGGAAAGAATTGAGGTCAGAAAGCCTTTATCCTAAGCCCAAGGCTGAAGCCGCTGTTGCATCTGCAGAGGGGCCAAAGCCGCAAGCAAGCGGTGGAAGCAAGAATAATTCTCAGAATAAAAGGAAGAAAAGTCAGAGCCAAGCTAAGGATGGTCAGAAGAAGAATAAGAAAGAGGTTGAGTGCTTTAGCTGTGGCAAGAAGGGCCACTATGCTAAAGAATATCGAGCAAAGCCAGCGGACAAGAAGTGCTTCAACTACGGCCAAATGGGACATCACAATCATAAATGTCCACAACCTCTGAAAGAGAAGAAAATTGTGAAAGCATATGCTATTAATGTTGTTCCTTCTTCGTTGAATGCCCCAACTGCGGCGGAGAAAGGAAAGAATGTTGGCATTCAAGGTATGCTTTCTGTTTATGATGCTCCTGTTTGAGTATTGTTTGATATTGGGGATTCCCGTTGCTTCATATCTAGTGACCTGGTAGATAGGTTGGGATTGGAACCCGAGACAGTCGATAGACCTTTAGTGGAGACGAAGCCGATTGGTGGATTGACTAGCCTTAGTATGATTTGTCGAAATTTGGTCTTATCGAGTCATGGATGTATGTTTGCTTGTGATTGCTTTGTTTTGGGCTTTACTGGGTTTGGCATTATTTTGGGAGTCGATTGGCTCCAAAGGTATGGGGTGGTGGTAGATTGTGAGGGATTTTCAGTGACTATCAGGGTGGATGATGGGCGGAGGGTTGTGTTTGGTGGCCTACCTAGTGATGAGGTGATGTCTAGTTTTCTAAATTCCCTCAACATCCTGCAGGACTAGTTATCAGGGGTTCCCGTTGCTGGCCAGTATCCGGATATCTTCGAGGAAGTGACCGGACTTCCACCACACCGAGAGATTGAGTTCCGTATTGATTTAGTGAAAGATGCTTGACCTATAGTGATGCCACTTCGTCGTATGGCACCAAGGGAGTAGCGAGAGCTCGGGGTGCAAGTAAGCGATCTTTTGAAGAAGGGATTTATCAGAAGAAGTGTCTCCGAGTGGGGAGCACCAGTTGTATTTGCTACCAAGGCAGATGGTTCCCTTTGTTTATGTGTGGACTATCGCGAGTTGAATAAAGTGTCTAGGAAGAATAAGTATCCTCTTCCACGGATAGATGATTTGTTTGATCAACTCGAGGGAGCAAGAGTGTTCTCCCAATTGGACCTCGCGACAGGATCTCATCAGCTCCAAGTAGCAGTTGAGGGTATTCCCAAAATGGCCTTTCGGACGCCGTCTGGATTCTATGAGTGGTTGGTCATGCCATTCGGCTTGACCAATGCACCAGCATATTTTGTGGATCTTATGAATAGGGTATTCATGGATCAATTGAATAAGTTTGTTCTTGTGTTCGTAGACGATATCTTGGTTTACTCGAGGACAGAGGAAGAACACAAGGAACATTTTAGGATAGTGATGGAGGTCTTGAGAAAACACCAATTGAAAGCGAAATTTTCTAAGTGTCACTTCTGGAGGAGGGAAGTGAGATTCTTGGGCCATGTCGTTTCAGAGAATGGTTTGCTGTGGACCCTGCGAAGGTGGCTACGGTACAAGATTGGTCTACGCCCAAGAATGCAACAGACGTAAGAAGTTTCTTGGAATTAGCTGGGTATTATCGTAAGTTTATCCAAGACTTCTCCAAGATAGCAGCACCGTTAACTCAGTTGACCAAGAAGAATCAAGCTTTCATTTGGGATGAAAGGTGTGAAAATGCATTCAAGAGCCTAAAGGAAAAGTTGACGTGTGCACCAATGTTAGTCATTCCTAAAGGGAATGAAGAGATGACAGTATACACGGATGCGTGTGGTACCGGACTAGGTGTTGTATTAATGCAAGGAGGTAGGGTTGTAGCTTATGCAAGTCGGCAACTGAAACCGCATGAGAAAAGATACCCTACCCAAGATTTGGAATTGGAAGCGATCGTGTTCGCGTTGAAGATATGGAGACATTATCTCTTGGGAGAAAGATTCGAGTTGTTTACCGATCATAAATCGTTAAAGTATCTCTTCACTCAGAAGGATCTAAATCTCCGACAGCAAAGATGGTTAGAATTCTTGGCTTCCTATGATTTCGATATCGTACATACACCAGGAATGGGCAATGCGGTAGCTGATGCATCGAGTAGAAGACATGCCAGTTTAGGGGCTATGTTTCTTGAGTGGAAGCAACTGGAGTATATCGTTGGGTACAATTTCAGACCAAAGTGCGAATTGGATCCAGAGATGTTAGCAAGTTTAACGACCATACCCACTTTGATTGAGCAGATTGGTTCCAGTCAGAAGGACGATCCTAATCTATTGGAAATCATCTCCAAGTTAGAGATGGGCCGGCGTGGAGATGAACAAGTATGGGCTTGATCGAGAAAGATGGCTTCGAAAGAATGGTAAACTGGTTGTACCCAATGTCAATGAATTGAGAGATGAAGTGCTTAGAGAATGTCATCACTCAAAACTGACTATACATCCCAGTGGTAACAAAATGTATCGAGACATGAAGCAGACATACTAGTGGGAAGGGATGAAAAGAGACGTTGGGAAGTCTATATCCAAATGCATGAATTTCCTGCTAGTTAAAGCCGG
Organism: Allium sativum; assembly: GCA_030737875.1. NCBI lineage: Eukaryota > Viridiplantae > Streptophyta > Magnoliopsida > Asparagales > Amaryllidaceae > Allium > Allium sativum. Next base: position 618,078,403 of record CM060926.1, read on the forward strand.
GCAAAAGAAGCCTAGTGGGTTATTGCCACCATTAGAAATTCCAGAATGGAAATGGGAACAAGTCTCAATGGATTTCATTGATGGGTTACCAAGGACTAGATCGGGCTATGATAGTATTTGGGTGATTGTGGACCGAGTGACCAAGAGTGCAAAGTTCATACCGGTCAAGTCGAACAGAACGGCAACTAAGTTAGCAGAACTATATATGAAGTGGGTAGTGAGATTTCATGGAGTACCCAAAGGCATTGTAAGTGACCGAGATCCGTTGTTTACTAGTGGATTTTGGAAGAGCTTATAAGAGGCTTTAGGATCAGAATTACATCTCAGTAAAGCGTACCATCCTCAAACCGACGGTCAGACAGAGAGAGTGAATCGTATATTAGAGGATCTCCTGAGAGCTTGTATATTGGATTTTGGTAGATCTTGGGATGACCATTTGCATCTAGTGGAATTCGCATATAATAATAGTTATCAGTCCAGTAATTGTATGGATCCATTTGAAGCTTTGTACGGAAGACCGTGCAACTCAACATCATGTTGGTTAGAAACCGGTGAGAAATTTATGCTTGGGCCAGATGTGATAAGAGAAACTTCAGACAAGATCAAGGTTATCCAATAACGAATGAAGGCTGCCCAAGATAGGCATAAGAGTTATGCTAATAAGAGACGAAGAGAACTAAAATTCTCCATTGGCGACTTTGTGTTCGTCAAGATTTCTCCGTTAAAGAGCATGATTCGATTTGGTTGGAGAGACAAGTTAACACCAAGATTTGTTGGTCCATCCCCAATTCTCGAACAAGTTGGGAATTTGGCATATAAAGTTGAGTTGCCAGACAAGATAGCCGGAGTTCATAACGTGTTTCATGTTTCCCAGTTAAGAAAGTTTGTGCACGACCATGATATGACTATTTCACCGGATCAGTTGGATGACATCGAAGTAGAACCCGAGGCGGTTGGGAACCACAAGCTGATCCATATTGTTGAGAGAGATACGAAGCAACTTCGAAGGAAAGCGGTGAAACCGGTCAAGGTTCAGTGAGGCGAGAATGAGAGTGACTGTACTTGGGAAACAGAGGAGAGCATAAGGGAATCGCATCCAGAACTCTTTGCCTGGTAAGATTTTAATAGTGATAGTTTCTTCCCTTGTTAGTAAACCGCATGCTAGGGTAGGCTTGTTGTGCTTGTTGTGTATGTTTGATTGTTTGTGAATGACTGATAGGCATGCGAAACACCTTTGTATGTTTTTGGTTAAGGAATTTCGGGGGCGAAATTTATAAAGGAGGGAGAGTGTAACGACCCGCATTCTACGTATCAAAGGATCGTAGAATGTTTATTTCTTTTTCATATGAGGTCGTATGGTCGTGTAACTTTGGGGAAACGACTATTGGAGTCATTTTCCATGTTCAAGATTTTTGCCGATTTTTAAATGACCATTTTGCCCCTAGCAAATCTTGTTTTGCCTATAACTTTTGATTGGAAATGAGTTTTGACCTGAAACCACTTCCATTAGATCTAGATGATGGTTTACCTTTCCGTAGAGTGGTCAAATAATCAAACGGACTTACCGTTTAGGAGAAATGGCTGAATTAAGGTTTAGAAGGAGGAAAACAGCTTAACCGGGCTTAATTGGGTAATTAGCAGTTGGGCCATTGGGAGATTTCGGGATTTGAGCTATATAAGGGCTGATTATGGTTAGAGAAACCTTTTGTTTGTCATTTTCCAGCCGCCACTTACCTCTCTTCAACCCTAACAATGGCCTCCAACACCCAAATCTCCTTCTAATCTCCGTTTAATCAAGTTTTAGCCTAATCTACATCAAACCAAGGCGGGTTAGCATAGAATTTGGGATAGAGCTGCTAGAACACATAGAGATTCAGCCCATATCAGAGATACTTTCAGATCTATACATAATTTGTGGCTAAGGTGGGTGATTTGCATTGTTTTTCACTAATTACGGCTAATTAGGGGTGATTATTGTTAATTAGCGAAATTATGACTCAGAAAAATCTGGAAAATTTTTGTAAAATTCTAAAATATTATTTTAGGGCTATGGTAAAAATTTGGGTTAATTTGCAGTAAGTCTGCTAATACTATCATTAGTTATAGTCAAACATGATTAAGGGGAAAACATAGGTTTTTGGGTATGTTCGATCCATATTGACATGTTAAATTGTTGTTTTGATGTTTATTGTTGATTCTCTATGTTTCTATGACTGTATGGTATGCTTTGTGATTGATTAGAAAAGTTAGAATGGTCGAAAACGCTGTCGTATGGCGTAAAACAATTGTTGGAAAAGTTGCAGGAAAAGTGCAGGGTTTCGGATCGGATCGGATATAGGGCTCAGATCGGATAGGAGAACCGTGCAAGGGGGTTCGATTCGGATTGGAATTTGGCACTAGAGGAGTCTTGGCAAGAAGGAAGGCCACTTGTATAGAGTTGGAGGATGAGAGGCCCGAACCGAACCGATGAGGACTGGAGTGCTATGCATATTAACCAAGGCGTGGGCTACGAGCACCGAACCGTATCCAAGTAGAGGCACCGAACTGAACCGAGTTGGAGGTAGGCACTCGAACCGAACCGAGTTAGAGGAAGGCACCCGAACCGAACCGAATGGGGGAACTTGAACAGCATACAACCGAACCGAACCAGGCGTGTACTTCTAATTCTATGCGGTGATTCTTTCGAAGACCAACTCCAATTCAACCAAAACCCGAAATGCAAAGGTAGTCCAAATAAGAAGTAGAACTCGGGATCCAGTTGGGAAACAACGGGTTAACTTCATGAGTTGGGCTTTGCTGCGGGACGTGTGCTAAGGGCTTATCGACGTCCATAACTTTGATTCACCACCAAGACGGATGTTAGGCTACGGATCAGTGCAGTAGGGTAGTTATTACTCCATGGGGCAGAGTGATCGTAGCATGGCTATGAGCCAGTGCAGTGGAGTCGTCATGACTTCATGGGGCAGAGTGGACATAATAAGGGATTAGTGGCTATGGATTAGTGCAGTGGAGCCGTCATGACTCCATGGGGCAGAGTGATCATAGCAAAGGATTTGGGTGGTCAAAGCGATGGATATCGTATGCTTTACGCACTGAGTGAGAGATGAGAGGATGGTTGCTATGCTTGATTGTTTGACATCACTATGACATGCACACCCCTCCCCCGTATCTTTACACCATATGTTAGTGTCGCCTTAGAGTATTGTACATCCTGTTGTGCTAACTCTTTGGTTGTAGGTCCAGGTTCAGGTATAGTTAGTTATACCTGTTATTGTTTTGTTTTGCTGCTTATCGCTCATACCAGACTTTTGTCTGACCCAGAGTTTTATGTCTCTTCTTATTACTCTGGTCACTCCTAAACGAGCAGACTAGAGACAGGTTAGCTGGTTATGCACGAGTAGCTGATCCGGAGACGAGCAGGAGGCTCCCACGTATTATCTACATATATTCTCCCTGTGTTGTTGCTGGTCACTATTTTGGGCATTAGTAGTGTACCTCTTTCTTTTGCTTTAGAGACAATATTTCAAAGTTGTAACAATGTTGGTTTGGATGATAAGCTGTATTTAGATTTCCGCTGCTATGATGGTTTAGTTTTCTGCTTATGCACTATCTCGCCTGTTTTATGTCAAAGTTATGTTATTATTATATTTTATCCCATGCGCTGTGAGACATTCTACAGGTTCCTTGTTAGTTCAAATTCCTTTCTTTTTCTTTCTTTTGCGACCGTCCCGTGTTAGTCGGGCATTGGCACAATGCACTTTCATTGGAAATGTCGGCTGGTGCGGGGCAGGCCATCACATATCTCGCGCAGTTTTTTTTGGTTACCTTTAGACTTGTAGGCAATTTTTGTAGACTATATTTCTCTTTATTTATATATGTGTGATCTCTTCTTTTTAGAAGATCATGCATTTTTGCTTTTTTAAAAAAATATGTGCCAATCTGTAATGACGCACCTTTTTCGTATAGTTTTATCCAACATTTAACAACATATGTCAACTCAAAATGCACAGAAAAGCAGATAGTTAGGAGAAATAAATTAGAGGGTTAGAAAAGAAAGAAATATTACAATAGATGAAGAATAAGACCAACAACACATGTCACAGAATTAGAGTCCAATAAGACCTCATAGCGAAACGAATAAATAAAATATATCAAAACACATTACTCAAAAGAAAACTGTATATATATGGTTACAACATCAAAGTACACATTAGATCAATATAACTCACATAGAGGAAATAATTTATTACTAGAAAATACAGGTATATGTCTCGACTTCAGCTTCTCTCCTGAAGCTCCAAGCGAAACCTAACCTAGAAATATACTCGGTTTGACCCGAGTACATTTAAAGTAAAGCAAAATCAACACGGATCAGTCTGGAATACTTTCGGTGATAAAAACATAACACAGACAACTTTCTTAACATTAGAAAATCCTTTGAAAGAATGGAACTCTCGTAAGACACAACCGTACATAAACATGACACGTGTTATTACCTTACGATACCCAAATAACAATTTATATCAAAACCGGTGGTATTGTATATTAATCCACAAATAAATAGGAATATAGCCGAAAATCTTGCATCTCACGTTCCAACGTAGGTGGTATGCAACTAAAACGTATGGCACATATTGGAGTTCGGATTTCGAATACGACAAGGTATTAGACCACCTCCCAATCAGTGTACTCTAGAGAGGATACGCTGGGGTTCAACAAGAACATCTTGCAACCCGACCACACATGACCGACCACTCATTCAACTTAAGTATATTGTCACCACGGTTGTCGGCCATCCAACCGTTTCTCATAAGCAAGAAGAAGTAACAAAAAAAAGGAACAAATGAAATTTCTCTAGATGGTTACAATACACATTAATGGTAATGATCCACTAAGCCATACTACTGTTGGAGAATGGAGTTTTGATGACGACAACCTTATTTCAATATTAATTGATTATACAATATATACTAACTCCTTTATCTAGAATATATATATACACACATATGCAGGAATTGTATACAGGAATAAATACTGAAGACCGTACAGTTTAAGAGCTTCTAGAGATTCAAAATTCAGAGATGATTCAAGACTCATGAGTAATAAAGATTTCAAGAGTTCAAGATAAATATAGTAATAGAGTCTAGTTTATGTAAGACTCTGAATAACACTCTAGGTTCAAATTCAAATTCAACAAATTCTGATTTAAAATTCTATTTTCAAATTCTATTTTCAAATTCTATCTTCAGTCTTTATCTTCTCTACTTTATTTTCTCGATTTTGATTTCTCTATTTTACTTTTCCTATTTCTAAACTCAAGATTTATAGTTTATAATTTTTATATATTATATACTTTATATGCTTTATATTTATATAGTTATAAACTCTATAATTTTATAAATATGTTTATATAGTTTATACTTATATTTTCAAATGTGTAACACCCCGTAATTTTAAAAGAATACTTTAATGATGAAACAAAGAATACTTAATTAAATATTAGGAATTAAGTAAAACAGACCGCACCATTGCGTTTGTCTCGGAATTCTTCTTAAGATAGATTCTGAGCTTGCGTAAAACGAATATCGTATGAAGAAGTTATTAAGCTTAGAAGTTTGTATAAATATATATAAAAAAACCAGTCCAGAAATCAAAATCATAGAGCGGGAAATCGACCCGTTGGGGGTCGACCTTACGGTCGACCCATACAAAGGGGTGTCGACCATAGGGTCGACTCCAAGGTCGACTCACCCGGGGATCCGACCAGATCCATTCTCTGAACCTGGACTTGTTTCTTGACCTGATTCGTTGGCTTGAGGCTATATATAGGACCTCATTTCTATTGTTTTATTCATCAAAAACAACAGAGACAATGAGATGCTACCCCAGCTTGGATTGAATTAGCCTATTTTCTCCAACAACAGCTTATACGCATACAAGAATTTCTTCTACATCTTCATCCTATTGTTCTCTGTTCTTTAGATCCAGTCTCTGTGAGTTTGTGTTGCTTTTAGATATAAACATCTGATAAGTAATCCTGACATGTTTACAAGTTTGGATCAATAACTATGCCTGTTAATAACCTAAATCATAACTAAACAGACCTTCCATTACTTGTACACCTGATCTACTGTTCAGTTCTCATATTCCTATTCCTGATATGTCTATTTCTATCATTATATGCCTTTTCTGTTATTATGCCTATTCCTGTCATCATATGCCTATTCTGTTATCATGTCTATTTCTGTCATCATATGCATATTCTGTTATCATGCCTATTTCTGTCATCATATGTCTTTTTTGTTAGTATGCCTATTTTTGTTCTTTTCTCTCCCACTTTTCCTTTTTTATTTTTATAGCCTAAGCTACCTTCAAGCCTAGGCCTATCGCTGAAATATGCGAACGAACGAAATTGGGAATGGTTGGGAAAGATAAATTAGGGCATAACTTGTATCGTGAATCAAGTCTGGGATTTAGGGGCTTAACCTATGATGAACATGTATAATTATTAAAGAATGAATAGGCCTAAATTCTATAACACCCCGTGATTCTATAACGCTAAGATTCACGAATCAAGGCAGAATAAAATTTTAAAATCAAAATCAAGGGAAAAGGGCTGCGCCATTGCGTTCGTCTCGGAATTCTACATGAAAACGAGTCCAAGTTTGCGAAAATTGGAGTCTGTATGAGGAAGATATGGCCTCGGGAAGATTTAGCGAAGTTCAAATTTCAAAACAGTTCAGAAAAGCGAATTCAAATTCAAAATCGGACCCAGATTAGGCTGGGCGGGAATTTTCCCGCCCATGGCACCCAGGTCGACTGGGTAGTCGACATGGGTCACCCAGGTCGGCTGGGTCGTCGACTTCCCTCCCCCCCCCCCCGCTTTTTCCAGCTTTCTGAACCTGATTCGTTTCTCTGTATTCGGACGCCATTCTGACCAGATTCGTTGACTTCTACACTATATAAACAGCCCTAGTCTCCTTCTCTATTCACAATTCTTTTCTATCCTTATGCTCCCTCTGAGAAAATGTATGAATAAATAAAAATAAGTAATATATAAAATAAATCAAGACGAGGAAGTGCTGCTCAAGTTGTCAAGAGGAGATTCGAATCAAGATTAAAGCTTCAGAATCAGAATCAAAGGCTAACTCAAACAATTTCGAGCAACGTCGCACGAATCATAGCATCGCCATCTTTCTATTCTAATCTAATCTTTGTAAGTCAGTTGCTTCTTAGATTTGAACGTTTCTCTTTTCGTGACATGAAATTAAAGGAATAAAAGAATATGCCAAATCTCTCTCTCTATTCGAATCAGTGCCTATTTCTTTGGACCTAATTAAGAACTGTCATGATTCGAGGACAAATAAGACCGTGACTATGAAACTATGGACCTTAGAACCATATGCCTCTATGACTATGAACATTGCCTATGACTAGGGACATTGCCTATGACTGTGATTGTGACTATGAGAATTATTTCCTTTGACCATGAATACAAGCCTTTGATTGGAAAACATAAACTATTGCCTATGGCATAACGAGGACAATTGTGACTAAACACCTATGATTCATGACTAGGAAAGTGTTGCTTAAGTTTTGTGACTGTGAAATTGGGTCTAAACCTGATTTTCTATTCTGTCTATTCTTGGTTTTCTTTGGTTTTAGACCTTGGGAATTTACCTATTAAGTTAGGTCTACCCATGTTCTTGAAGCTACGTCTCTATTCTGTCTATTCTTGGTTTTAGACCTTGGGAATTTACCTATTAAGTTAGGTCTACCCATGTTCTTGAACCTACGTCGTTATTCAAACCTTTTTATGCCAGTTATTATGTCCATCCTTTTTCATAGCATCTTTGGTTCATTCCCTATTTTCTATGAATCTAGATTTATCTATAATCTAGATTGAATCACGATTATACGAACGGTGGGAATACGACTTGGGGAAAATATGAAATTTACTAGAAACGTAGTTTTAAAACTTGGAAATTGGCTTAAATTGGGAACACGTATTATGGCATGTTCATAAGAATGCAAATTGGATAAATTTGACATGAATTATAGGATGTGTAATTTGAATCTAGTATTGACTTGTAAATCCAGCATTTACATGAATTGTGAACTAGAATAATAAGTCTAGTTTGACAGGAACCGTAATTAGAATGTAAATCAGAATTGGATTAGCAAATTTGGCATGATAAGTATATTGGCGTAAATTTGAAATAGGCCATAATTGGGAGTACTTGTCAGGTTTAGCAAAATCATGGTTAGTGACATTTAATTTGGTATAGTTCACATACCAAAAGGCATAAATATGATATAGAGGGGAAAATGGGCCGTAAGAATAAATGTTGACAATTTACATTAAAAGAGGAATTAGGCAATAAGTAAACTAGGAATGATTTACTTATAGAATTTGTCCTAAATGAGAAATGTAAATTTAGACAAATTAAAGGTTTCTTAACGACATCTCTTTTAATAATACACCAGAAAGTTCTAGGGTGACAGAGAGGATAGTGTCTAGGCTTGGGTTTGGAAAATACAAGTTTCCTGCTCTCCCTGGCTATCCCTAACTGATCTGACGGACGGGATGGTTACTTTCAAAACTTGATTTGAAAATTAATCAAAACCCTTTTGAACTTAGAAACACGAATATGCCTAACCCGAGGTTAGACTGAGTTGCGATGTAAACCTGCCCGGAACCAACAGGCACATCCAGTAATCGCAACAATATCTGTCTAATGTGAGTGGTAGCGGCTTTAATCTATTTAATTAAAGCTAGAACAAGAATGGTAGGGTTAAGTTAACTAAGACACTTAACCAATTCAACAAGATAACCAAACCGATGGGTGGGGTTAGGTTCATACAGACACTTAACACAGTTAAGCTAGAATGGGAGGGTTAAGTCCATAGGAACACTTAACCAACTTAGCACAGTTAAGCTAGAACGGAGGGCTAAGTCCATAGGGACACTTAACCAAACTCATGGTAACAAGACAAGATTTGTAGAGGTTAAGTAACTAAGAAAACACTTAGCCAAATTAACATGTTAACTAGTCTAGAAGGTGGGGTTAAGTAAAGTTAATACACTTAGCCAAATTAACATGTTAACTAGACTAGAGGTTGGGGTTAAGTAAGATTTAATACACTTAGCCAATTTGATATGATAGCTGGGATAGACTGTAGGGTTAAGTAAACTTGAACACTTAACCATCAGATTGTGATAAAGGAATAGGGTTAAGTCTAGAGCATGAAGGGATAATACTTAACCATTAATAACATGCTAGTTAAAACAGACGGGCAGGGTTAAGTTAAAAAGGAGCACTTAACCAATACAGGATGAATGGGTAGGGTTAAGTAATAAGAAATACTTAACCAATATAACTTGGTTTGTGGTGGGGTTAAGTCAACATGAATTACCGATAACATTTAACCAGTTTAACAGGATAAATGAAGAGGGTTAAGTTAGCTTGAATTGACTAATGACACTTAACCAATCCAAAGTGACGAGAAAGGAACTAAGTAGTAAACCTTAGTTAAGAAAACAACGATTCTGGGAACTAAGTGGTAAATCTTAGTTAGTAAAACTAAGTAGTAATTCTTAGTATAACACGGGAAGGAGCGAATGTCCGTCTGAGTAAAAAGGAGGCTCCAACGAATTGGGTTACGAAGCCCGAGGCTTCGAGGGGACGTGAGGGTACTCTTGGTGTCCCTCTGTGAGGCTGCTGATGATCCTCCTGGGCTCACAGAGGTTAAGGTCTGCGTAGAAGAACCAGGGGTATGCCTTGCTTGCAATATATGGCAACCTAAAGACTAGGATGGACCGGCGTGATTCGGCGAGAAAACGGTAGCCCTGTGATAGCAACTCGTCGTCTACCATCCATCTTGAGTCAATCGAGATACGTGAAGCGGAAAGGCGGAGAACTCCAAAAGACCATATACTTGTTATCTAGTTATGGGTGAAGATGGCCATAGGATAGTGGGGTACTGGGGGCCTGCGTAAAGTTCTCATTTTTCAAGGTGTGCCTTTCATTAGTTGAGGGAGGGGTCAAGTGGGACCATAGCCACTGGAATAAAAACAGACCTTAGCATCTTCATCGGCAGATATCTGAAAGCTCCCGACCGAGTTCTGTATTCCTTGATTTGCCCTGCCACAGGACTCGGACCGCACATTACAGGACATGTGCATCTAGACAAGCGATAACGATTCGCGATACATGCGTGGGAAAGTATAGGAACATATACCACTCTAGGTAGTGTGTCCTAGACTTGGGGGCATCGTTCGACAGGTAGCATAATCCCTAGTGGAACTAGTTGGCATAAATCCTGAATCCGAGAAGCGTTCAGCAGATAGCGTAAACTCTAGTTGAATCTGGAAAGCACTTGATAGAAAACCCTAGATTAAATCTAGGTAACAAATAATAAATGTATGCATGAAGGCAATGCAAAATACAGGGATGGGGATCACATTATCGTTACTAGTTGGGACACTAGTTAGGTGGTGCAGAGATATAGAAACCAGTATAGCGAGGAAATAGCGAAGCGGCGAAAGTGTTAGAGCATATCCAGTTTATCTTAGCTTAGCATATCTTGTGTTAATCTTGTCTAATCTTGCCAACCCTATCATCATGGTGTTATCTTGTATTCAGTTAATTCATGTCGTTTTGTTGTTCCATGTTCATATGCTAGAAGTTACTGAACTTACTCAGGCTTTATGTCTGACTCTGTTTTTCTTTCGTCTTCTTTTCTTCCGTTCCCCCCTCCCCCCCCCCCCCAGGTAGTAAAGGATGGAATAGTATAGCTCAGGTTAAGATTGGACTGTCACTCTTTCCCAGCTTGAAGATTTGTCGAAGTTTTGCCTGGATTCTCTTCTCAGATGCTATGGCTGGCTCTTGCTAAAATTGGGGAATATAAATGTTGTTTTATGCTTCTTTATTTTGTAAGACAGATGATACTCTGATATTGTAAAGAAATCGTTGTACAAACTATTTTATCAATAAAGCAAAGTTTTATTTTCCGCTGTTTAATTTCTGTCTGTCTTGTAATTTATCTGCATCTTTTACCCTAAATGCTCCACAGAACTTAGTGCATTCCCTTTGTGAGTGACACTAACGGATGTGGGGTGTTACACGTGGTATCAGAGCTGAAGGTTACCGGATCAGATAAAAGATTTGAAAAATTATTTTCAAAATGGTTTTAAAAGAAGCGTTTTCAAGAAAAAAAGTTTTGTTTTAAAGGCATATTCCCCAAAGCCATACGCACTATCTTCTCTTCCTCTGTTTGAATTCTTGTCTCCTTCTTTCTTGAGTCTCTGGAGGCTCCTGGCTTTCTGGGAGGTAACCTCATCGAAGGGCGAAGTAGTGCCCGACTTCCATCTATAACCGTAGCAGTTCCACCTGCGGTTAGTTTTCTTCCAAGCTTAGTAGGGTTTTCTGTACGATGGAAGCAGCTTTCGAGAGATTTGTCAACATGGTTACACACGGAAGGGGATGAGGAGTTTGGCTAGGGAGCACAGCCCTAGGATGAGGAATTCATGATTTAGCTCACGAAGGAGGAAGAAATTATAAAACCTAAGACAAGAGGAAGTATCTTTACTAGGGTATGATAGGGCATATGATTAAGGACAAGGGCAAGAATGAGGAACAAGATTTTCAGAAGGGCAAGTACATACTTTCACCACCAAGCGTACCTAGGAGTAAGGCAGTAAAGTTCTGTTGGAAGAGTCTAGTTTTGTTGTTCGTACTCTTTCCTTTGGTTTTAGCGCTTCACATTTGTTCATATCCACTTCCATAGTTGAGTCTCTGCACCATAGTACTTGTATAGTAGAAAGATCCCACTAGAGTCTCAAATCCAATTGGTGGTCCGACCAGTTATTTTTGGTTAGTAGGGATTTGAGAATAGCTATCGAGTTTGCTTTTATCATCTCACATAGATCGTCTAAATTCGGAGGAGATATTCCTTGGGTGCTTGTCTGATATTGGTTTAGGCCTTTGGGGCTTGTACTTGAGGAATGTCGAGTTCGACTAGGATGGGTTGCGTGAGAGATGAGTAGTTGTGACAGACACTCTAAAGAGCACGTAGTAACCTTTCGACCCTTATAGTTATGGCATGGTGGATGAGAGGGAGACCTCTAATCATCTTAGTACATATACTTGGTACCGTGATTGACATCTGTTTATTTTGGAAATGGAGATCAGGAACTTCACAATCGTGAAGATAAATTAGTTAAGATACAGTGGAGTAAAGCTCAAGAAGTCTAGATACTAGCATCATACCCTTTTCCTTAAGGGTGCATCCTTTATTTCTTTGTTTAGGAGCTTTACGCATAATTGTTTCTCTCTTTCCAAAGTATATCCTCTAGGTCGTATCTTCGATCCTTTAGGTAGAAGCCAATGGATGTAAACATGTGTTTGAAACATGTTATGGTTGGTGGTTGCAAGTGGTTGCTAATGGTTGCTCGAGGATGCATATGCATACATATTAGGCACTAGATCAGTTCGGACGCTTTCATATTGCATTTACAGGTATGTATTTGTTTGCAAGTTGAACTTGATATGTTATCATATGGATGTTGCATATGGATGAATGGCTATGCACACATGTAGTATTTACATAACTAGGGATGCTTGCATACATGATTGGACGCATGGCACTGACATGATTTGCATTAAGGAGGTCAACTGAATCAGTAGACCGCCTGATCTTGCATTAGATAAAGACATATACACACACTATGCATATGAACATGAAAGCATTAGAAATCTTTTAAGGACAATGGATGCCTGTGATTGGATGGTTGAGTAGATGGGTGATTGGATGGTAGGACACATTCTTTCTAACTTGAAGATTTCGGGGACGAAATCCTTTTAAGTGGGGGAGAATGTAACACCCCGTGATTCTGTAATGCTAAGATTCACGAATCAAGGCAGAATAAAATTTTAAAATCAAAATCAAGGGAAACGGGCTGCGCCATTGCGTTCGTCTCGGAATTCTACATGAAAAGGAGTCCGAGTTTGCGTAAATCGGAGTCCGTATGAGGAAGATATGGCCTCGGGAAGATTCAGCGAAGTTCAAATTTCAAAACAGTTCAGAAAAGCGAATTCAAAATCAAAATCGGACCCAGATTGGGCTGGGCGGGAATTTCCCCGCCCAAGGAACCCAGGTCGACTGGGTAGTCGACCTGGGTGTCGACCCCCCCCCCCCCCCCCGCTTTTTCCAGCTTTCTGAACCTGATTCGTTTCTCTGTATCCGGACGCCATTCTGACCAGATTCGTTGACTTCTACACTATATAAACAGCCCTAGTCTCCTTCTCTATTCACAATTCTTTTCTATCCTTAAGCTGCCTCTGAGAAAATGTACGAATAAATAAAAATAAGTAATATATAAAATAAATCAAGACGAGGAAGTGCTGCTCAAGTTGTCAAGAGGAGATTCGAATCAAGATTAAAGCTTCAGAATGAGAATTAAAGGCTAACTCAAACGATTTCGAGCAACGTCGCACGAATCATAGCATCGCCATCTTTCTATTCTAATCTAATCTCTGTAAGTCAGTTGCTTCTTAGATTTGAACGTTTCTCTTTTCGTGACATGAAATTAAAGGAATAAAAGAATATGCCAAATCTCTCTCTCTATTCGAATCAGTGCCTATTTCTTTGGACCTAATTAAGAACTGTCATGATTCGAGGACAAATAAGACCGTGACTATGAAACTATGGACCTTAGAACCATATGCCTCTATGACTATGAACATTGCCTATGACTAGGGACATTGCCTATGACTGTGACTGTGACTATGAGAATTATTTCCTTTGACCATGAATACAAGCCTTTGATTGGAAAACATAAACTATTGCCTATGACATAACGAGGACAATTGTGACTAAACACCTATGATTCATGACTAGGAAAGTATTGCTTAAGTTTTGTGACTGTGAAATTGGGTCCAAACCTGATTTTCTATTCTGTCTATTCTTGGTTTTCTTTGGTTTTAGACCTTGGGAATTTACCTATTAAGTTAGGTCTACCCATGTTCTTGAACCTACATCTCTATTCTGTCTATTCTTGGTTTTAGACCTTGGAAATTTACCTATTAAGTTAGGTCTACCCATGTTCTTGAACCTACGTCGTTATTCAAACCTTTTTATGCCAGTTATTTTGTCCATCCTTTTTCATAGCATCTTTGGTTCATTCCCTATTTTCTACGAATCTAGATTTATCTATAATCTAGATTGAATCACGATTATACGAACGGTGGGAATACGACTTGGGGAAAATATGAAATTTACTAGAAACGTAGTTTTAAAACTTGGAAATTGGCATAAATTGGGAACACGTATTATGGCATGTTCATAAGAATACAAATTGGATAAATTTGACATGAATGATAGGATGTGTAATTTGAATCTAGTATTGACTTGTAAATCCAGCATTTACATGAATTGTGAACTAGAATAATAAGTCTAGTTTGACATGAACCGTAATTAGAATGTAAATCAGAATTGGATTAGCAAATTTGACATGATAAGTATATTGGCGTAAATTTGAAATAGGCCATAATTGGGAGTACTTGTCAGGTTTAGCAAAATCGTGGTTAGTGACATTTAATTTGGTATAGTTCACATACCAAAAGGCATAAATATGATATAGAGGGGAAAATGGGCCGTAAGAATAAATGTTGACAATTTACATTAAAAGAGGAATTAGGAAATAAGTAAACTAGGAATGATTTACTTATAGAATTTGTCCTAAATGAGAAATGTAAATTTAGACAAATTAAAGGTTTCTTAACGACATCTCTTTTAATAATACACCAGAAAGTTCTAGGGTGACAGAGAGGATAGTGTCTAGGATTGGGTTTGGAAAATACAAGTTTCCTGCTCTCCCTGGCTATCCCTAACTGATCCGACGGACGGGATGGTTACTTACAAAACTTGAGTTGAAAATTAATCAAAACCCTTTTGAACTTAGAAACACGAATATGCCTAACCCGAGGTTAGACTGAGTTGCGATGTAAACCTGCCCGGAACCAACCGGCACATCCAGTAATCGCAACAATATATGTCTAATGTGAGTGGTAGCGGCTTTAATCTATTTAATTAAAGCTAGAACAAGAATGGTAGGGTTAAGTTAACTAAGACACTTAACCAATTCAACAAGATAACCAAACCGATGGGTGGGGATAGGTTCATACAGACACTTAACACAGTTAAGCTAGAATGGGAGGGTTAAGTCCATAGGAACACTTAACCAACTTAGCACATAGAACGAAGGGCTAAGTCCATAGGGACACTTAACCAAACTCATGGTAACAAGACAAGATTTGTAGAGGTTAAGTAACTAAGAAAACACTTAGCCAAATTAACATGTTAACTAGTCTAGAAGGTGGGGTTAAGTAAAGTTAATACACTTAGCCAAATTAACATGTTAACTAGACTAGAGGTTGGGGTTTAAGTAAGATTTAATACACTTAGCCAATTTGATATGATAGCTGGGCTAGACTGTAGGGTTAAGTAAACTTGAACACTTAACCATCAGATTGTGATAAAGGAATAGGGTTAAGTCTAGAGCATGAAGGGATAATACTTAACCATTAATAACATGCTAGTTAAAACAGACGGGCAGGGTTAAGTAAAAAAGGAGCACTTAACCAATACAGGATGAATGGGTAGGGTTAAGTAATAAGAAATACTTAACCAATATAACTTGGTTTGTGGTGGGGTTAAGTCAACATGAATTACCGATAACACTTAACCAGTTTAACAGGATAAATGAAGAGGGTTAAGTTAGCTTGAATTGACTAATGACACTTAACCAATCCAAAGTGATGAGAAAGGAACTAAGTCGTAAACCTTAGTTAAGAAAACAATGATTCTAGGAACTAAGTGGTAAATCTTAGTTAGTAAAACTAAGTAGTAATTCTTAGTATAACACGGGAAGGAGCGAATGTCTGTCTGAGTAAAAAGGAGGCTCCAACGAATTGGGTTACGAAGCCCGAGGCTTCGAGGATACTCTTGGTATCCCTCTGTGAGGCTGCAGATGATCCTCCTGGGCTCACGGAGGTTAAGGTCTGCGTAAAAGAACCAGGGGTATGCCTCGGTTGCAATATATGGCAACCTAAAGACTAGGATGGACCGGCGTGATTCGGCGAGAAAACGGTAGCCCTGTGATAGCAACTCGTCGTCTACCATCCATCTTGAGTCAATCGAGATACGTGAAGTAGAAAGGCGGAGAACTCCAAAAGACCATATACTTGCTATCTAGTTATGAGTGAGGATGGCCAGAGGATAGTGGGGTACCGGGGGCCTGCGTATAGTTCTCATTTTTCAAGGTGTGCCTTTCATTAGTTGAGGGAGGGGTCAAGTGGGACCATAACCACTGGAATAAAAACAGACCTTAGCATATGCATCGGCAGATATCTGAAAGCTCCCGACCGCGTTCTGTATTCCTTGATTTGCCCTGCCATAGGACTCGGACTGCACATTACAGGACATGTGCATCTAGACAAGCGATAACGATTCGCGATACATGCGTGGGAAAGTATAGGAACATATACCACTCTAGGTAGTGTGTCCTAGACTTAGGGGCATCGTTCGACAGGTAGCATAATCCCTAGTGGAACTAGTTGGCATAAATCCTGAATCCGAGAAGCGTTCAGCAGATAGCGTAAACTCTAGTTGAATCTGGAAAGCACTTGATAGAAAACCCTAGATTAAATCTAGGTAACAAATAATAAATGTATGCCTGGAGGCAATGGAAAATACAGGGATGGGGATCACGTTATCGTTACTAGTTGGGACACTAGTTAGGTGGTGCAGAGATATAGAAACCAGTATTGCGAGGAAATAGCGAAGCGGCGAAAGTGTTAGAGCATATCCAGTTTATCTTAGCTTAGCATATCTTGTGTTAATCTTGTCTAGTCTTGCCAACCCTATCATCATGGTGTTATCTTGTATTCAGTTAATTCATGTCGTTTTGTTGTTCCATGTTCATATGCTAGAAGCTACTGAACTTACTCAGGCTTTATGTCTGACTCTGTTTTTCTTTCGTCTTCTTTTCTTCCGTCCCCCCCCCCCCAGGTAGTAAAGGAGGGAATAATATAGCTCAGGTTAAGATTGGACTGTCACTCTTTCCCAGCTTGAAGATTTGTCGAAGTTTTGCTTGGATTCTCTTCTCATATGCTATGGCTGGCTCTTGCTAAAATTGGGGAATATAAATGTTGTTTTATGCTTCTTTTTTTTGTAAGACAGATGATACTCTGATATTGTAAAGAAATCGTTGTACAAACTATTTTATCAATACAGAAAAGTTTTATTTTCTGCTGTTTAATTTCTATCTGTCTTATAATTTATCTGCATCTTTTACCCTAAATGCTCCACAGAACTTAGTGCATTCCCTTTGTGAGTGACACTAACGGATGTGGGGTGTTACAAATTCACAGTAAATAGAAATTGTAACTGCACTCAAACACGAGGTTAAATTAGACTTGTGGTATAAGTCTTCTCGGAAGTGTCCGACAAATCAAGCATCCACAAGTGGGTAATTTAATGTGAGGTGTCTAGTGCGTAAATGTACACATAATGGTGCTAAGACACAAGGTTAAGTCCAACTTGTTGTAGAAGTCTGCACGTAGCCGCCCGGCATATCTAGCATCCACAAATGGTCAACTTAATGTGAGAGGTCTGGTGCATTAACATACATGAACGGATAATCTGTTAACATGTAATACTTAACCTGTTTAAATTTGTGGGGTTTATATGAACCTGTCAAATTATGTAGCGGTTAAGTAAACTTGCTTGAGTCAATGAGGGTTTAAGTAAATCTATTAAACCTGTGGGGGGTTGTACGAACCCGACAAACTTAACATATTTTATATGTTGGGGTTAAGCAGGCTTGTAGATCTGTTAGGCATAACCTGTCAAAATCCTAGTAGTGGGGATGCAAGCCTAGGGGGTGGCTAGTATCATCTGCTGTGTGGGACCCGTATTAGTTAGTAACCCATATTGGTATCAAAAGGGGGACCCCGAACTAGGTATGGGTCAGGGCATGCTTACTGAGCTGATTATAAGAGGTCATGGGTGAAGGTGTCTAATGCGCATTCCAATGGAGCCATGTGCGTGCATGGATCCGCCTTCTCGAGAAAATAAGACGCTATAGCACTAGTAGATATGGTTGTGCCTATCGTAGGAAGGTGTTGCCACTTTAGGAAGTGATACATCCTACTGTGGGGCCAGCACAGGGTATCTACGGGATATGGAGCTGATCGATTGGGGTAGTAATTGGGGTACATCTTGTCCTGCCTGTTTTGGACCCATTATTATCATTTGGGTTAACACCCGTTATTTCTGTTGGGCTGCCTGTTATTATCATTGGGGGTAAAACCCATCACTAGAAGTACCCCTAAGTCTCCCATTTTGTTTCTGTTGGGATCATTCTGTTTCTATTATAATAATATTGGTGCAGAGAAAAGTATTTGAGAAGCGTAATTTGTTCTATTCATTCTGCTTATCCTGCCTAATCTGATATACCTCTCTTATGATATTGTTATCTCTCTCTCATCCAGTTTACATGCCTGTCATGATGCTTTTACTTATTTATATGCTAAAAGTAACTGGACTCGCTGGACTTTATGTCTGATCCGTTTTGTTTCCTTTTCTCTTTCTTCCTTTCCCCCCAGGTTCTCAGGGTTGGAATACTCAGGTTTGATTAGGATTCTCTCTTCTGTTTCTGCTCGGAGCTGCTTAGATGTACCGCCTTGATTTCCTGTCTACCGTGACATGGATATTTTTGGGGACTATGATTTTGTATTATTATACTCTGATGATTTTAGTACAAGGCAGATATTTTAATTTGATGTAACAGGTTTTCTGTATTTTAGAATTATACTGTAACTGGATTTTGAATCACGATGTATTCTGTTTGAAGAATAAAGTTCTAAATTCCGCTATTATTTTATATATGTCTTCTAATGTTTCTGTTCCTATTTACCTATAACACTTCATGGAATTTAATGCATTCTGATAAAGAGTGACATTAACGGACGTGGTGGGTCACATTTCGTATCAGTGCTGAGGGTTACAAGATCGGATAAAAGATTTCAAAAATTGTTTTCAAAAGGTTTTAAAAGATAGCATTTTCAAAAGAAAAGTCTATTTTGTAAAACATATTTTCCAAAGCCATATTAAATATCTTTCGAATCTTTGTTTGAATCCCTTTCCCTTTTATTTTCAGCATGTTTGGGGAACCGAATATTCCCGAGGGCATTCGGATACTGGCTTGGTTTTGTAGATATCTCGAAGTTACGACACCAGCCGGAGGCCAAGCAAATGGCCCTCCCCCTGCTACAGTCGTTGTTCCGTCCTCCGCGAGCGGATAATTTCTCCAAGATATGCAAGGATTTCTATGCTATGAGAGGAAAGCCTTTATGAGGAACCAAGACCTTTGTAGAAGCAAGAAATTGGCTTAAAGAGACGGAGGATTTGTTTGGGATTTTTGAGGTTAACGACCATTGAAGATTAAACTGGCCGTTTGGCAGCTGAAAGATGAGGCTTCATTCTAGTGAGAAGTGACGCAAGCAGGGCGTCCAGTTGAGATTTGGGGTGATTTTGCGATAGAGATTTGAGATGAAATTTCTTTCTCAAGCAGAAGAGAGTATGTAAATGGATAGGTTTCTTGCACTTAAGCAAGGAGGAATGTATGTCAAAGAGTATGTCAATAAGTTCAGTCAATTGGCGAGGTTTGGTTTGGAGCTAGTGAATACCCCGCACAAGAAAGCTCTGAGGTTTATAATAGGGTTAAATAAACCCCTACATAGGGTGGCTATGTCTCATATTCCGATGGGGGCAACTTTCGAGAAACTTGTTGATATGGGATTAATGCACGAAGAAGACAAAGGTGAAAAGAAAGAGGCTAAGATTGGTGAGACACAAAACAAGAAAGTGTGTCTAAACAACAACAGCAAAAGAAGGGCCGAAAGAACGACAAAGTCCGAGACAAGAGGAAATGTCATAGTTGTGGACGTGCGGGTCATTTGAGTAAAGATTGCAAAAAAAGGAAGAATGCTTGTTTCCACTGTGGTGAGGTCGGACACTATACTAGGGAGAGACCGAAGAAGCAAGGATAGGGCGAAAGGGCAGGATCTTCTGTAGGGCAGGTGCATGCTCTCGTGGCCAGTGTGCCAGACAGAGGTAGGAAAGTTTCAGTTGATGGTTTGATTTCTGTTTTTGATCATCCTGTTAGAACTCTTATTGATTCTAGCGCTTCACATTCTTTTATATCCGATTCCGTAGTTGAGTTTTTGCACCTTAGTACTAGTATGATTTTGGATCTCGTTGTTGTCTCAAACCCCATTGGGGCCACGGCTCATCTGTTTATGATTTTTCAGGGTTTGAGGATATCTGTGTTGGGAGTTGAGTTTGAGTGTGACGCATATGTGCTTGGTTTCATGGGCTGTGGTTTGATTCTAGGGATGGATTGGTTAGCCATGTATGGTGCCATTCTGGACTGTGACAGAAGGGTCATTAGGCTTTTGACTTGCCATGGGAGGACTCCCGAGATTTCTTATGACCCTAAGGGGTCTGTCATGCTTAGTTTCCTAGAATTACTTGATGCTTCTGTCAATGACTTACAATCTGTACCAGTAGTCTGTGAGTATCCTGATGTTTTTGAGGAGGTTCGGGGCTTTACTCCAAGGCGTGAGATTGATTTTCGGATATACTTGGTGGATAATGCAAAGCCATTTGGATTGCGTGTGTGCCACCTGGCTCCGAGAGAAAGGAGGAAGCTCAGCAAGCAAGTAGGGGAGCTACTTGAGAAAGGGTTTATTAGGCGAAGCATATTGGAATGGGGTGCTCCAGTCGTTTTTGCAACTATGGCAGATGGATCGCTTCGCTTATGTGTGGATTACATAGAGTTGAATAAGCTCACTAAGAAGAATAAGCACCTACTTCTGAAGATAGGTAATCTGTTTGACCAACTTGTTGGTGCATCTGTTTTCTCCCAGTTAGACTTGGCCATATTGTTTCATCAGTTGAGAGTGGCCAAGGACAGTATAGACAAGACCGCTTTTAGAACTCCAGATGGTTTCTTCGAGTGGCTCGTCATGCCTTTTGGATTGAAAAATACACCTGCCTATTTTTGGATCTGATGAGTAGGGTGTTTCGGGAGTTTCTAAATAAGTTCGTTGAGGTCTTTGTGGATGACATTCTGATCTTATTAAAGAGCAAGGAAGAGCATGCCTTACATTTAAGGGAGGTTTTGAAGACTCTCCAAGCGCATCAACTTAAGGAAAAATTCTCCAAATGTCATTTTTGGAGAAAGGAAGTGAGATTTCTAGGGCATGTGGTGTCTAAGGATAGGATAGTAGTGGATCTCGTAAAAGTAGTTGCAGTTCAAGATTGGAAGATTCCAAAGAATGCAATGGAGGTGAGGAGTTTTCTTAGTTTAGCGGGATATTATAGGAAGTTCATTAAGGACTTCGCGAAGATATCAGCCCCACTCACCAGACTGACAAAGTAAAATATGACCTTTTCTTGGGATATTGACTGTGAGGATGCTTTTCAGAGATTGAAGAGGACTCTGACAACAGCCCTAGTATTGACTTTGCCTGATGGGAACAAAGTGCTCACAGTATACACTGATGCATGTTCCATAGGGGTTGGTGTCGTTTTGATGCAAGAGGGAAGGGTAGTATGTTACGGTGGTAGACAGTTGAGAGTTCATGAGAAGAACTACCCTACCCATGACTTAAAGTTGGTTGCCATAGTGTTCGCGCTTAAGAATTGGCTTCATTATCTACTTGGAGATAAGTTTGAGTTGCATACCGATCATAAATCTCGCAAGTATTTTTTCTCGAAGAGGGATCTCAATTTGAGGCAACAGAGATAGATGGAGTTCCTAGCATCCTATGATTTTGAGTTTTCTTATACCCCTAGCAAGGGTGATGTGGTGACGGATGCACTGAGTAGGCAGAGGATGACTTTGAGTCGACTATTCGTAGAGAGGCGGAGCTTGGAGTATATATCAACCTTTGATTTTAGGCCATCTACGGATCTTTACCTGGTTTGTTGGCATCCTAAGAGGTGTGACCTACTCCTATAAATTAGATAAGAACTTTGCAGCAATAGGACCCACAGATAGCAGACATCTAGGATAGGCTCAGTAGAGGGGAGTCTTCTAGTCACCTCAGTAGATATTCGATGGATGATAGAGGGTGGTTGCGTCGAGATGGAAGGCTTTGTGTTCCCCGAGTTGGGAGTTTATTGAAAATAGTCCTTGAGGTAGCCCATCATTGTAGGATAACCATCCATCCGGGGGGTGATAAGATGTATAAAGATATGAAGAGGGTTTTCTTTTTGGTTGGGATGAAGAAAGATGTAGCGGAATTTGTAGCCTAATATTTGATATGCTAGCAAGTTAAAGCTGAACAGAAAAAGCCTGGTGGGTTACTTCATCCTTTGGGGGTCCCGCGGTGGAAGTGGGAGAGCGTCTCTATGGATTTCATTGATTGTTTCCCCAGATTGAGGAAAGTCAACACCAGTATTTGGGTTATAGTTTACAGGCTTACTAAGAGCGCTCATTTCATTATTGTTAAGAGTAAGAGAACGACAACATGGTTGGCATTAGTTTATCTTCGTGAGATAGTCCATCTACATGGAGTACCTTCTATTATAGTGGGTGATCGTGACCCCATATTCACCAGTGAGTTTTGGAGGAGCATGCAGGAGGCATTAGGTACACAATTGTGTTTGAGCATCGCTTATCACTCTCAGACCGATTGGCAGACGGAGAGGGTGAATAGAGTTCTTGAGGACCTTTTAAGACTGTGTATCCTAGACTTCGGAGGGACATGGGAGGAGCATCTTCCTTTGGTAGAGTTCGCCTACAACAACAGTTATCAAGCTAGTATTTGCATGGCACCCTTTGAGGCACTGTACGGTTGACCTTGTAGATCACCAACTTGTTGGGGGGAGTCTACAGATAGGCTTCTACTTGGACCTAATCCGATTAGAGAAACTTCATAGAAGATTGATCTTATCCACAGGCGCATGAGGATAGCTCTGGACAGGGAGGAGTCCTACGCAGATAAGAGTAGGACTGATATTGAGTTTGGGGTAGGAGACACGATTTTCATCAAGGTATCACCTTTGAGGAATGTGGTTCGCTTGGATCTGTAGGGAAATTGGAGCCAAGGTTTGTAGGACCATTTCCCATAACAGGAAGGATTGGCCAAATGGCTTATAGGGTGAAGCTACCAGAAATATTGGCGGGTGTTCATGATGTTTTCCACGTTTCACATTTGTGGAAGTGTCTGCATGATACCGCGGAAGTAGTTGAGCCGAGTATGCTTGAGGAAGTAGAGGTGGAACGGGAGGCGACAATCAGACGAGTTCCTACCCGTATTCTTGGATTAGAGGTTAAGAAGCAGTGTAACCGAGAGGTCAAGTTGATGAAAGTTCAATGGGGAGAAGACCGCGAAGATGCAACTTGGGAGACTTAAGACAAGATTCGCGCTTTGTACCCTTTTCTTTTCAAGGGTATGTTCTTAACTTCTTTTCCCAAAAGCTTTTATTCGTACTTGGTTCTGTCATTAAGTATATCCTATCGATCGAATCTTCGACCTTTAGGTAAGGAAACATTGGATGTAAACATGTGTTTGAGACGTGTTATGTTTGATGGGTGCAAGTGTTTGTTATTGGTTGCTCGTGTATGCATATACACACGCACACTAGGCACTAGATCGGCTCAATCACTCTCATACTGCATATGGATGTGTGTGCATATTTTTCTTTACGGATGGAAATGAGTATGTCGTCATATGGATGTTGCATTTGGATGGATGAATGTGCACACAGTTAGAGTTTACATGATATATTAGGATTATTTGCATACATGTTGGATTCATGGCACTTACATACATTGCATTAAGGAGGTCAACTAAATCAGTAGACCGCCTGATTTTTCGCATTAGCATAAGAACACACACACACACCCCTTTGCATATTGTAATGACCCGTATTTTAGCGATATAATAATTAATTTATTTAATTATTTAAATGGTGAATTGGAATTAAATGGTTGTTGAATTAAATAATATCGAATATTTAATTAAATTAAATAATATAATAATATATTTAATTTCTGAAATAATCAGAATTGGCTGAAATGGCGATATGGTGTGAACTGGATCATCTGTGATATTTAATTCAGTTTAGAATTGAATTAGAATAACGAATATATTATTTGAACGAATTTTGAACGTATAATTATATTATAATTAAAATCGAGCTTGAAATAGCGCTGCAGTTCGTAATTTGGCGATTTGAGCTTCAACTGAATGTACAAGATTCGTTTTAAGCCGGATTTCTGTGAAACAAGAAACGTTAGGAGCTGGTGGAGTATATCTTTCTAGTGGAAGAGGAAAATCAGGATTTCGTCGTATAGATTTTGATTTATGTCCAAATCAAATTTTAGAAAAGTCGCTATGGAATTCCTTTATAATTTATAAAGGGATTATTTATATTTTAAAAAGGATTTAAATATAAATCGAATATCGATATAACTCTGAAAGTGAAGATCGAGCTAGAAATTCATATAGGGATATTCTAGAGCTGTATGGTATCCCACTGTGAATATATACGATAATATTTATTTTTAAATATCAAATTTAATTACATTTAAATATATTTATATATTTAAATGGGTCATTCAGGGCTTTAAAAATAGCCACTTTTGCAAGCGAAGTCAGAATTCGACGAAACTAATTTTGTTGGATCCGCAATGTCAAATTATTGCTAGATTTCAGTTTTCGTGATTTTTGAAGTCAGTATGTGGCCGTAGCGATTTTTAAAGTAGAAAACATTCGATAAATGGACCTTTAAAAATACGCTGTGTGAGCATACGAAGTTGGAATTCGACGAAACCAGTTTTGTTGGGACTGTAATGTCGAACTGTAGCTGCATGTCCATTTTCGTGATTTTTGGGTATCGTATGTGGTCACGGGAATTTTTACGGACAAGTACAGATAACGGCGGCTTAAAAATTAATATAAAAATCGAATATTAAAATATTTAGAACCTGCTATAAATAATCCTTAAATTTTCTAAACCCTAACTTCTTCATTCCTGGTGAAAACAAATGCGCCGTCATGTTTGTTTTATCCAGTAAAGTATATTGATCTTCACAAATTCAAACAAATTCAAATAAAATTCTATAAATCCCAAGGTAAATATTCTTGAGTTCCTGAGATGATTTCCATCATGTTGATACCCATTTTGTCTCGTTTGAAACTGTTTTCCATCACACCAATAGTTACAGCAGTATCTAGGGCTGGTAAATTCGAGGAATTGGTGCGTCGTTTGTACTTTCTGAAGTTGGATTTGGGTTTAGGATGGAAGATAACAGCTAGTAGGAATTTTTGGGAATTATTAGAATTTATTGGTGTCGATCCTGTTATTGGTGGCTCGTGAAGAGCTGGTCGACGGAATGAAGGTGAGGAGGCCGAGTTCGATCGTTGGGTGATGAAAGGGGTGAGCTCAAGGTGAGAAGTATTTTGATGATCTCGGTTTTTGGTTTAAGGTGAAGACGTGGATGGAAGGAGGATGGGAAATCACGACCATGGTTGTGTGTACGAGATGTAGGCATCGTGGAAGAAGGAGATCAACGAGTGGTCTTGGTGCTTATGAAGGAAACGGGCTTTCAAAAGGGTATTGGGCCGATGGAAAAAGGTTAAGCCCAAGTGGATAATTATTTGGTTTAGTTTATACTTAAATTGTGTAAAATCTTGTAAATTAAATATCTATTCCATACGATATCAGATTGACGAACCGTAAGTTGCGTTAGGACCGTATGGACGAGAGCTTCACAATGAAGCTGACTGGAAGTGGATTGGGGCTCGTATGAATTTATGGAGAAATAAACTGTTTGATTCAAATCAAACAACAATTAATCGTTCTTTAACGATGAACTGCCAATGTGAGTAAATCTCACTAACTCTGAACAGCTTATAATTTCATGTTGTATTTTTTTAACTGTTAAATATGGGCTGATTGACTGTGTGTTGACTGTTTGATTGAACTGCTAGTCAGTTAGTTGAATTTCTATATTGATCCTGTTTAACAGAATATATCATATGGAACTGAAAGTGATGTATGGAACTGAAAGTGATGTTGATTTTATTGTATAACATCTGTGGATGCAGGGAGATAGGTTGGAGGAATCCGACTGGATTCCTCAACATTTATTTTATTGTCTTTCATATATTGTGATATATGATGTGTTATATAATCTGTTATGGATTATGTGTGTTAAAATGATATTGATCATTGTTATTCGATATTTTTAATATCATAAAAAGACCCTGGGATGTAAAAAGAATTATTTCAATGTATATTGAAATAAAGGGATTTTATAAAATCAACAGATTTTATAAAAGGAAATATTTCGAAAGTAAATAAAAGGAAATGTTTATAAAACGAATAGAGTTTTATAAAAAGGGAAAAATGTTGATAAAACGAATAGAATAGAATAAAGGAATATTTATTTAGTAAATAAATAGGATTTTAAAAGGAATATTTATTTAGTAAATAAATAGGATTAAAAAGGAAATTGACGAGATAAAGAGGAGTTAATCAAACGTAGTTTATCAAGAGGAGTTAATCAAACGTAGTTATCCAAGAGGAGTTAATCAAACATAGTTTATCAAGAGGAGTTAATTAAACGTAGTTATTCAAGAGGAGTTAATCAAACGTAGTTTATCAAGAGGAGTTAATCAAACGTAGTTTATCAAAAGGAGTCAATTGGACATAGTTATTCAAAAAGGAGTTAATCGAACATAGAAGTTAAGAAATAGAGTTAAGCAAAATTAGAAACTGACTAGAATTAGTAAGTTGAATGATTTCCTGAGTATCGATCTTATGTTGGTTTCGGCCTTCAGGGTTTATACTTAGAGAATTATTCTCCTACTAGTTTACAGTCAGGGACTGATAGTTGTGAAATGATAGTGATATGTAAATAAACAATGGGAATGTTTTCCAGTGTTAATAACATATATTTTCGAAACATAGAAAATAAGGAAATGTGAATATATATATATACACATATATATGTTACATGATGATTGATCGATATAATTTCCATCTGGAAATAATATCGTTGTTTGCACACGTGTTTTCTTTGATAGTTAACTCACCGACTATCGAAGTTTTTTGACCATTTTAACGTTGTTAATATGGGGAGACCGGTTGGATTATTATCCGAAGAACCACTTTGTATTGGCATAAGCGTTACGAATCATATATACCAAAGGAAATTGAAGACGGAGTAAAGTGCAAGGGCTGTTGCATAAATCTTAGATAACAGTGCCTAAGATGGATATACTGAATAGTACCTTCGGTTCATCCTGTTCCTGGATGACTTGTATGGATGAATGTCTGACAGAGTATTTCCAGAAAGGTCACGTGCATTGATTTCTTCAACCGTACCAAGAGTGGAAGCGGAGAAGGAAACTTCTTTAGCTAACACGTAATGTACTGTTGTAGACGTCAATTAGTGATTTTCGATGGATCTGACAATGTGGCATTCGAAGTGAATCTGATGTGATGATAAAGCGTAACCTCAAGCCTCATCATCCGGTAAATGACAGAAATCGGGCAGGTAGCATGGCTATGTAGGTCGCAAATATTAGGGTGTATAATCACCTGATCTAGAGTTTCATTTACTTCTAAAAATCTATTGTTGATGCTGTCCCATTCGGGAAACGGTTGGTGATCCCAACCATTGGTGATATACATTCGATACACTCAAGCGAAATGAGTGGTCGGTCATGTGTGGCCGGGTTGCAAGATGTTCTTGTTGAACCCAATGTATTCCTTTCTAGAGGTACACTAGCGAAAGGTGGTTCCATACCTTGTCATAGTTGGAAATCCATTACCCAATACGTGCTTGCGGTTTTGATTGTATACTATATATGTAGAACGTGAGATGAAATCGTTTCTGCTAGATAATTATTATATTGTGGTTGATAGACATTATTATAATATCAAAAGGTTTTTGATATAAAGATATTTTGGATTCTCATAAGGGAAAAACCCGTTCCGTTATACGGCGTGGTCTTATGAGATATCGTTTACCTGTTCAAACTGTTTAAAACTGTTTTACTCATACCAGTCCCATAACTGACTCGAAGTTTATTTTGTTTTGTTTTCCCTAAACTTTTGGGTGCCCAATTTTGTATGGGCAATCAAGTAGTCAGGAATTTACAGATATACTGGAAGAGCTTGGAGCAGGAGGCTTCAGGATTATATAGCTATAGTTATTTCCGCTGTGTTGTAAGTGTTGTACTTTGATAATGATGTATATTCAAGTACAGATTTATATTTCAAAGTTATGTTATATATATTATATGTTATTCATTCTGCTGTGAGGTTCGTGTTACTCTGATGTTGTGTTCTTCTTCTTCTATTCTAAGTTTCTATCTTATCTATTCTCACCCTCTAATTTCTTTCATTAACCATCTGGTATTTTTCAATGTTTGGTTAGTCATCATTGAGTTTATGGCGATAACCAAAGTCGACAAAATCTGGGTCGTTACACATATGTTCATATAAACATTAGAAATCTTTTAAGGATAATGGATGCCTGTGAGTGGTGGATGAGTAGATGGTTGATGCATCTTAGGATATACATTCTTCTTAACTTGGAGATTTTGGGGACGAAATCCTTTAAGTAGGGGAGAATGTAAATCCCGTAATTTTAAAAGAATACTTGAATGATAAACTAAAGAATACTTAATTAAATATTGAGAATTAAGTAAAACAGACTGCACCATTGCGTTCGTCTTGGAATTCTTCTTAAGTAGACTCCGAGTTTGCATAAAACATACATCGTATGAAGAAGTTATTAAGCTTAGAAGTTTGTATACATATAAGCAAAATATATATAAACAAAACTAGTCTAGAAATTAAAATCATAAAGTGGGAAACAACGTAGGAAATCGACCCTTTGGGGGCCAACCTATTCCCTATCTGGGTCAACCCTAGGTCGACCCATATAAGGGGGTGTCGAACCTAGGGTCGACTCTGGGGTCGACCCACCCGGGGATCCGTCCAGATCCATTCTCCGAACCTGATCTTGTTTCTTGACCTGATTCGTTGGCTTGAGGCTATATATAGGACCTAATTTCCATTTTTTATTCATAAAAAACAATGGAGACAACGAGATGCTACGCCAGCTTGGATTGAATTAGCCTATTTTCTCCTACAACAGCTTATACGCATATAAGAATTTTTTCTACAGTTTCAACCTATTGTTCTCTGTTCTTTAGATCTAGTCTCTGTGAGTTTATGTTGCTTTTAGATATAAAAATCTAATATGTAATCCTGACATGTTTATAAGTTTGGATCTAAACCTATGCCTGTTAATAACCTGAATCATAACTAAACAGATCTGCCATTACTTGTACACCTGATCTACTATTCAGTTCTCATATGCCTATTCCTGATATGTCTATTTCTGTCATCATATGCCTATTCTGTTATTATGCCTATTCCTGTCAACATATGCCTATTCTGTTATCATGCCTATTTCTGTCATCATATGCCTATTTCTGTCATCATATGCCAATTCTGTTATCATGCCTATTTTTATCATCATATTCCTGTTTTCTTATTATGCCTATTTCTGTTCTCTTCTCTCCCTCTTTTCCTTTTTTTATTTTTATAGCCTAGGCTACCTTCGAGCCTACGCCTATCGCTCAAATATGTGAATGGACGAAATTGAGAATGGATGGGAAAGATAAATTGGGGCATAACTTGTATCGTGAATCAGGACTGGGATTTGGGGGCATAACCTATGATGAACATGAATAATTGTTTAAGAATGAATAGGCCTAAAATCATAGTAAATAGAAATTGTAACCGCACTCAGGCATGAGGTTAAATTCAACTTTTGGTAGAAGTCTGCCCGGAACCACCCGACAAATCCAGCATCCACGAGTGGATAATTTAATGTGAGGGGTCTTGTTTACTCCACAAATATCGTACACACATTGATAGATCAAGAATGTGGAAAGAGGTCCGACTTAAATGCCGTTAACGAAAGCATACTGGTCATCCTGAATCTAGATATACCGATCGGTCTAGCTTCAAGCATACTGGCCGGTTGGTCGCAACTCCATAGCAGAAAAGCCTCAGGTGAAAAGAAACATGTAACACACCCACCGGTCGGTCAGAAGCAAAAGTACACCGACCGGTTGCCCCTGGAACAAGGCGCTGAATTCAGACATTTCCATACCGGTCGGTCTAGAGGGAAGGCGACCGACCGATCATAATGCACAGCCTACACCAGGTCGCCCGCGCAAGGAAGAAAAGGAACCGTACCGACCGGTCGGTCCTGTTCCAGGCCGATCGGTCCTCTAGACAGCTGGTGACAGGTTGGCTTCTGGACAGTTGTTGCCAGGCTGGCCAGTGGCAATTCCGTAAATAAAATCCGACCGACTGGTGGCTCTGAAGGCTATATCACTCCATTTCTCCACTCCTATAAATAGAGGTCCAACCCCACTTTAATGGGGGAGGATTTTGGAGACCTCGAAGGGCTGCTAAGTCCAATTCTCAACACTTACTTAGTGATTTCTTCATTTCTAATCATTTCAAAGTGAAGATCCAACACAAAATCCATCATGAATATGCGGGAATTCATCAAAGTCTACATGGAAACCTAGATCAATCTACCATTTTCCATATTTGAAGATTCTCATTGATTTTTCTTTAATCAAGCTCTAAGAGAGTGTAATGAAGAATGTAATGAGCGAATTTGCTTGTTTTGTAATTCTATGTGCAATAATGGAATGGATATTCAAAGTGGACGTAGATCACATGTGATCGAACCACTATAAAATGTTGTGTCTTCTTTTACTTGCATTTTTCTTTGAAGTGGCTCCACATCTCTTATCCTCAAGTACATTGTGAAGTACTCTTGGTAATTTTGGTGTTGATCCCAATTTTGAGATCAACATTTGGCGCCCACCGTGGGGCCGCGTTCACTTCTCCTACCTCTTCTCATACTCTCACAAGGTTAAACGCTTTGCTGTTGAAGTTCCAAGTCGCATCCTTCTTCAAAATTATGGTCAAATCCAAGAAGATCATAAGCAAGGATGTTGGAAATGTCGACGTTGTTGTTATTGAGACTACTCCACTCACTAACCGTCTCGATGTTGGTGAAAACTCGGAAAGCGGAGCTGGTGTAACTAGAAATGAATTAAAAGCCGCTATTGCCAACGTAAACAACCGAATGGATGCCTCTACTAAAATGATGATGGATAAACTCTATGCCATTCTTAATGCTCGATCAAATCCAGCTCCTCCGAAGGTGCATGAAGATCTCGAAGGAAATGATAAATCGCCCGCAACCGATCATAACCGCAATAACGACATGGAAGACGATTATGATGGGGCAGGCAACAGAGATGAAGCTAATATTGAAGAATTGAGGGCAAAAGCTAAAAATCATTCTGAAGTAAATGCTCGAAAGATCGCTAACCCAATCACGAGGGTATCCCCTCGTAGAGAAGGCAAAGCACCAAGGCTCTCTAATCGAGATAATATGCCTAGACAAACATTTGGTAAAGAGCTCAGCTTCACAAAGCATCATAACACAGAGGAATACATCTCGGATATGATAGAACGAATCATGAAAAGGAATCAAGCTAGCAAAGATGATGAAAGATAATGGGATTTCTCTCCAGACAGGACTCCATTCACCGAAAGAACCCTAGAAGTGGAATGTCCAAAGAAATTTAATCCTCCTACTTTTCCCCCTTACAACGGCCTCGTTGATCCCAACTACTTCCTATTCAAATACGAGTGCCATGTGAGTGCAGCTAAAGCGACCGATGAAATGAGATGCACATATTTTCCTCTCTACTTAGAAGGTGCAACATCATTATGGTTCACAAAGCTACCGCCTAAATCCATTGACCGTTTCTCTGATCTAACCAAGGTATTCAAAGAGCAGTTCCGCTTGTATGCTACCAAGGCCAAGGATGCTATAACGCTCTCTGCCATGAAGCAGAAGCTCGGGAAAATTGTTAAAGCCTTCCATAGTCGATTCAATGTTGCCTTGTCTGAAGTAAGGAATCCATAGTCATGCATAATTCTCATGGATTTACTCGACGCTATAGGCAAGACAAGCGAGTTCGGGAAGTGGATAAAAATGAAGGAACCAACTACGCTTGACAAGTTCTATAAGAAAGCGGAAGAGTACATGAGGATGGACGAGAATCCTATAACTCTTCAGATCATTGATAGTAACCAACTCTTGGAAGCTCCTAAGGGTACAACTGTTCAACCCGATCAGAAGAGTACTCAGGGACATAAGCGAGCCAACAGCGGAAACGACAACAAAGCTAATAGAAAGTTTCATCCTTTTGACTCATCTAATCCTACACCTCTGAATGATACTGCTGAGAACGTTTACCTTACCACAAAAGATGCAGAAGATTATCCAGAGCCTCGGCCAATAAAAATGAATGACCACTTGACCAAATCTGGGAAATTTTGTCGGTACCATAATCAGCCAGGCCACAACACCAACGAGTGTAGGCAGCTGAAATCATTGATCGAAGAGTTGATTAAAAAGAACCGTCTGCAACAATATGTGAAATTTTTTAAGGATGCAAACCCTTTTGCGGTGACCCAGGGGCAAGGAGCATCAAATGACCATTCCGGTCCAAACAACGTAGCTTCTGCTCACACTATGCCGAGGCTGATAATTAATTGAGGACCGCGGATTATCTAATATCTGCAACTCAGAATAAACGAACATTATCACATTTACTTTACTCTTTGCTGCGATTTACTTTCTTATAAATAGTCTGTGATGATTTACATATATTGTACCAAAGAATAGCACTACGGATGAAGTATTACTTACTTATATAAATCTTTGACTTGCCGGAATTACATGAAAATTTGCTAACGTACGATTTTTCATTACAGGCTATCCGACGAGCGCCTGCTTTCTCACAACCAGACTAAGTGAGACAACTCCGGTAACTCCGATTCAATGGTAGATCGAGAATGTCCCAATAAGTCAAACGCTCAATAGAGCAGCAAGCAGTCCCGGATTCAAAACCTCATCCCCCAAAGGTTCGCGGGAGTCTAGGGCACCTCAGTTAGGCAATGATCACTTACCAAAGTTGAGTGATTCCGACCAATGAATGAGGTTCGCTTTGCGGATCGATGCAACCTTAACCTTTACCTCATGGATCATGGAGGTCCAGGATGCTTCAGCCGGGAAGCGATCACTTACCAAAGTTAAGTGAGCTCCGACCAAAGGCTGATGCCCGCTCCATGGATCAACCTTAACCTTTACCTCATGCTTCGTGGAGGTCCAGGATGCTTCAGCCGGGCAGCGATCACTTACCAAAGTTAAGTGAGCTCCGACCGAAGGCTGATGCCCGCTCCATGGATCAACCTTAACCTTTACCTCATGGTTCGTAGAGGTCCAGGATGCTTCAGCCGGGCAGCGATTACTTACCAAAGTTAAGTGAGCTCTGACCGAAGGCTGATGCCCGCTCCATGGATCAACCTTAACCTTTACCTCATGGATCATGGAGGTCCAGGATGTTTCAGTCGGGCAGCGAGCACTTACCGAAGTTAAGCGACTTCGACCGATGACTGACACCCGCTCTGTGAATCGATATACTCTTCACCAAAGGATCGCGGGAGTCCAGGGCACATCAGTCGGGCAGCAATCACTTACCAAGTTAAATGACTTCGACTGATGACTGGTGGCTCTGAAGGCTATATCACTCCATTTCTCCACTCCTATAAATAGAGGTCCAACCCCACTTTAATGAGGGAGGATTTTTGAGACCTCGAAGGGATGCTAAGTCCAATTCTCAACACTTACTTAGTGATTTCTTCATCTCTAATCATTTCAAAGTGAAGATCCAACACAAAATCCATCATGAATATGCGAGAATTCATCAAAGTCTACATGGAAACCTAGATCCAATCTACCATTTGCCATATTTGAAGATTCTCATTGATTTTTCTTTAATCAAGCTCGAAGAGAGTGTAATGAAGAATGTAATGAGAGAATTTGCTTGTTTTGTAATTCTAAGTGCAATAATGGAATGGATATTCAAAGTGGACGTAGATCACATGTGATCGAACCACTATAAAACATTGTGTCTTCTTTTACTTGCATTTTTCTTTGAAGTCGCTACACATATCTTATCCTCGAGTACATTGTGAAGTACTCTTGGTAATTTTCGTGTTGATTGCAATTTTGAGATCAACAGGTCTAGTGCGTAAATGTACACGTAACGGTGCTAAGACACGAGGTTAAGTCCGA
Source organism: Allium sativum (assembly GCA_030737875.1). Classification (NCBI taxonomy): domain Eukaryota; kingdom Viridiplantae; phylum Streptophyta; class Magnoliopsida; order Asparagales; family Amaryllidaceae; genus Allium; species Allium sativum. Next base: position 618,112,751 of record CM060926.1, read on the forward strand.
CTTGTGGTAAAAGTCCGCCAGGAACCGCCCGACATATCCAGCATCCACAAATGGTCAACTTAATGTAAGAGTTCTGGTGCATTAACATATATGAAGGGATAATCTGTTAACCTGTAATACTTAACCTATTTAAATCTGTGGGGGTTATATGAAACTGTCAAATTATGTAGGGGTTAAGTAAACTTGCTTGAATCAATGGGAGGTTAAGTAAATTTGTTAATTCTGTGTGGGGTTATACGAACTCGACAAACTTAACCTGTTTTATATGTTGGGGTTATGCGGGGATTGTAAATCTATTAGGCATAACCTATCAAAATCCTAGTAGTGGGGATGCAAGCCTAGGGGGTGACTTGTATCATCTATTGTGTGGGACCCTTATTAGTTAGTAACCAATATTGGTATCAAAAAGGGGGGACCCCGAACTAGGTAGGGGTTAGGGAACGCTTACTTAGCTGATTATAAGAGGTCCATATGGATGGAGGTGTCTGATGGCACGTTCCAATGGAGCCATGTGCGTGCATGGATCCTCCTGCTCGGGAAAGTAAGACGCTATAACACCAGTAGATATGGTTGTGCCTATCGGGGGAAGGGGTTGCAACTTTAGGAAGTGATACATCCTACTGTGGGCCAGCACACGGTATCTACGGGATAGGGAGCCGATCGGTTGGGGTAGTAATTAAGGTACATCTAGTCCTGCCTGTTTAGGAGCCCGTTATTATCGTTTGGAGTAACATCCGTTATTTCTGTTGGGCTGCTTTTTATTATCGTCGAGGGTAAAACCCGTCACTAGAAGTACACCTAAGTCTACCATTATGTTTCTGTTGGGATCATTCTGTTTCTGTTATACTAGTATTGATGCAAAGAAAAGTATTTAAGAAGCGTATTATGGTCTGTTCATTCTGCTTAAACTGGTCAGTCTGTTATACTTGTCTTATGATACCGTCATCTCTCTCTCATCCAGTTTATATGCCTGTCATGATGCTTTTACTTACTTATATGCTAAAAGTAACTAGACTCGCCAAACTTTATGTCTGACCCATTTTGTTTCCTTTTGTCTCTCTTCCTCTCCCCCCCCCCCCAGGTTCTCTGGGTGGTAATACTCAGGCTTGATTAGGATTCTATCTTCTATTTCTGCTTGGAGCTGCTTAGATGTACCACTTTGATTTCCTGTCTACCGTGCTATGACTATTTTTGGGGACTATGATTTTATATTACTGTACTCTGATGATTTTAGTACAAGGTATATATTTTAATTTGATGTAACAGGTTTTCTATATTTCAGACTTATGCTGTAACTGGATTTTGGACCACGATGTTTTTTGTTTGAAGAATAAAGTTTTAAATTTCGCTGTTATTTTATATCTGTCTTGTGATGTTTCTGTTCCTGTTTACCTATAATGCTTCACGCAACTTAATGCATTCTGATAAAGAGTGACATTAATGGACGTGGGGTGCCACAAAATGATTTTTCACTTTATAATATTCATTTGCAACACTATGTTTTAGTTCAAGAATTTCCAGAATTATATATATATATATATATATATATATATATCAAAACACTTCAAAAATGCTCAAAACTCAATTTTATGAAGGGTTATGTCACATTTATGCTATGCCGACATATAACTGTCATATTTTTGATTTTGGATGGAAGTGTCATTTCACTATTTGTAACGTTCTTGAAGCATTGTCAAATCTTATAAATAGGGGCTGATTTCGATTTTTTTTATTCTTCTTTTCCATCTTCATCTTCTTTCTTTACACCATTAATATTTCTTGTTTTTATGATTTTTACACGTATACTCTACCGAATTCAAATCTATTTACATAAAACTTCTTCTCTTCTCACTCTCTGCTCATTACTCTCTGAATCTAAGTGCTATTGAAGAGGGTTGTTGTAATTGTTTGGGAAGTGTTTGGGAAAAAGGTGCTTTCTTGTAGCCTAGAAATCAAGGAATCGGAGCGGTGTGAACCTTGTAGCCATGAAATCAAGGGGAATATATTTGATCAAGGGTGTTTGCAATCAGTGTTAACCTTGTAGCCGTGAAATCAAGGGTATTGTACTTGGATATTGATATAGTAATAAAACTCTGCGCAATCCAGCGTTGCTTGTGTAACGACCCTCATTCTACGTATCGGAGGATCGTAGAATATTTATTTCATTTTCATACGAAGTCTTATGGTTGTGTAACTTTGGGGAACGACTATTGGGGTCATTTCCCATGTTCAAGATTTTTGCTGAATATTAAATGACCATTTTACCCCTGGCGAATGTTGTTTCCCTATAACTTTTGGTTGGTAAGGAGTTTTGACCTGAAACCACTTTCATTGGAATCGGATGATGGTTTACGTTTCCATAGAGTGGTCACATTAATCAAACTGATTTTTCGCTTGGGAGATGACTGAAATAAGGTTTGAAGATAGAAAAACAGCTTAATTGGGCTTAATTGGACGATTAGCAGCTAGGCTAATAAGCCATTTCGGGATTAGGGTTATGGGAGAGCTGAAAGGGTTTGGAAAACATTTCATTTCAGTTTTCCAGCCGCCACTAACCTCCCATGAATCCTAGCAATGGCCTCCATCTTCTAAATCACTCACAAATCACCTTTTAATCACTAATTATGCAAAACTACATCAAATCAAGGTGGATTAGCATCAAATCAGAGATAGAGCTACTGCTACGCATGGAGATCCGTGCCATAATAGTAAAGTTTCATATCTAAGATTTCATTTGTGGCTAAGGTGAGTGATTTGCATGTTTTTACACTAATTACGGCTAATTAGGGGTGATTAGTGATAATTAACAAAATTATGCATGATAAAATTCTGGAAAAATATGTAAAAAAAATTGTAATATTATTTTACGCCTTTATTAGAAATTTGAGTTAATTTGGATGAAGTTTGCTAATCCTATAGTTAAACATGGTTAAGGGGATTAAGGGGAAAACTATGGTTTTGGGCATGTTTGATCCTAAATAACACATATGGTTTATGTTTTAATGTTTTTGATCGATCCTATATGTTGCTACTACTGTTTGGAATGTCTTGTGATTGAATAGGAAAGTTAAAATGGTCGAAAACGCCATCGTGAGGCATAAATAGCTTGTTGGATATGGCGTAGGAATTCGGATCGGACCAGAGGCGGAGAGTCGGATCGGATCGCCCCCTGGGGTCATGAGTACCAACCACGAACAGAGCCACCCTTCCCCAAACCGAACCTTCAATGTCATGAACCCGAACCGACCCCAATCGTGAAGCACCTGAGCATGAACCGATCTGGCGAAGTGGACATTCACGAACCAATTCTAGGACCCCGAACCGATGGAGGAGCTCACGAGCCATCGAACCGATCCGAATCGGCGAGTATCGCAAACCGGTGAGTACCAGGGTACCACGAACCGACCTAGAGTATGTACCATGAACCGAACCACTTCAGGTGTTCACGAACCGAGGGCGAGAAGAAAGACCGAACGGAGACCGAACCGAAATGATGACCAAAACCCGAGATGCAAAGGGAGTCCAAATGAGAAGTCATTACTCAGGATCCAGATGGGAACCAATGAGTGAACTTCCAGGGTTGAACTTTACTGCGAGACATGTGCAAAGGGGTTATCGATATATATAACTTTGATTCACTATTGATGGGAGGGGCATTGACTATAGACTAGTGCAGTGGGGTTAAAGTTGTATGGAGTTGAACTCAATCAGGACCCCCAATGAAAAAGTGGTTGTAGTGATGGTTGTACGAAGCTGGGCTCCGTCATGGCCCTAAATGGTTCTGCTAATCAAAGCGGTGGATATCGTATACTTTACGCACTGAGTGAGAGATGTGAGGATGATTACTATGTTTGATTTTTGTTATCACCATGACACGCATGCTCCCATTTTCACACCATATGTTATTGTTACCTAAGAGTACTGTACATCTTGTTGTGTTATCTCTTTGGTTGTAGGTCCAAGTTCAGGTATGATTTATTTATACCTGTTATTGCTTTGTTTTACTACTATCGCTCATACCAGACTTTTTCCTGACCCAGAGTTTTATGTCTCTTCTTATTACTCTGGGTGCTCCTAAATGAGCAGACTAGAGACATGTCAGGTGATTATGCATGAGTAGCTATCCAGAGACGAGCAGGAGGCTTCTACGTACTATTTACATATATTCTCCCTGTGTTGTTGTTGGTCACTACTTTGGGCATTGGTAGTGTACCTTTTCTATTTTGCTTTAGAGACAGTATTTTGAAGTTGTAATAACGGTTTGGATCATGAGCTGTATTTTGGATTCCGCTGCTATGATGGTTTAGTTTTCAGCTTATGCATTGTCTCGCCTATTTTATATCAAGTTATGTTATTATTATATTTTCTTCCATGCACTGTTATATATACTATAGGTTTTTGACGATTCATAGTTTCAAATCCCTTTTCATTTGACGACTGTCCCGTGCTGGTTGGACATTGGCACAATGCATTTCGGGGAAATGTCGGCTGGTGCGGGGCGGGCCGTCACACTTGGTATCAGAGCCTAGGTTGCGTAGTTTAACTTAGGAGAAGACATCAGGGAGAGATAGTATACGTATATGAGAGCACGTATTTGTGATATTTTCTTTTTCAAAAGCTATTTATATATACTATTAGTATATCTAAGGATGAAGTCGCACTGCACTGGTACCGCTAAGGAGATGGTTAATTGCTTTCTCTTTACAGATTGAACGATGAGCTGAAATACGAGGAGCACGGTGAGGAATCCCACACCATGAGTTGAAGAGGGAGCAGGTTCAGGGGATTACAATGGGAAGGTCCCTGATATGAGGATGATGTTTACGACCTTTATGCCGGAGATGCTTAGGGATGCTCAGGGAGTAGTGCCTAATGCTGCAAATGGTGGTGGTGCAGTAGTGCAGGTGCCTAGAGCCGATTTCGCCATGCTTAATAAGGATTATACTAGTCTTGGTGGGAAGCCATTCCACGGAACGGAATCGGCTACGAAGGTTCAAGATTGGCTTGATAGTTACGCATCTTCGAGGATGCAATGAACAGAAAGTTGGCATCAAATCAGCTTCAAGGACGGGTTATGAATTGGTGGAATGCTATTAAAGCAGCTACACCCGAGGATCAAGTTACTTCGAATCAGTTTAAGACTCAGTTTAGTGATAAGTTTATTCCAGCTGCTAAGAAATCAGAATTATTTAGGAAGTTTTTAGAGCTTAAGCAGAATGGTAGGGCAGTCTCGGAATATATTGCTGAGTCCGATACTTTATCGAAATATGGATTATCCTTTATCGATAATGCCGAGAAGAGGAATGAGAAGTTCATAACTGGCTTGGACGAGTACTTGGGGAAAAGATTTATAAACCACATCGATGAGACTTTTGAATCTGTTATAGGGAAAGCATTGAGATCAGAAAGCCTTTACCCTAAGTCAAGTACTGAGGTTGCTATTGCACCTACAGGAGAGCCAAAACCGTAGGCAAGCGGTGGAGGCAAGAATAATTCCCAGAATAAGAGAAAGCAGAACCAAACCAAGGATGGTCAGAAAAAGAGGGATAAGAAAGATATAGAGTGTTATAGCTGTGGCAAGGAGGGCCACTATGCCAAAGAATGTCGAGCAAAGCCAGCGGACAGGAAGTGCTTCAATTGCGGCCAAGTGGGACATCACAAGGATAAATGTCCCCAACCCCCTATGGAGAAGAAGATTGTGAAAGCATATGCTATCAATGCTGTTCCTTCCTCGTCGAATGCCCCAACTGCGGCAGAGAAAGGAAAAAGTGTCGTCATTCAAGGTACGCTTTCTGTTTATGATGTTCCTGTTCGAGTATTGTTTTATACCGGGGCTTCCCATTCCTTCGTATCTAGTGACCTGGTAGATAGGTTAGGATTGGAACCCGAGATAGTCGATAAACCTTTAGTTGTGACAAACCAGATCGGTGGTTCGACTAGCCTTAGTATGATTTGTCGAAATTTGGTCTTATCGAGTCATGGATGTGTGTTTTCTTGTGACTGATTTGTTTTGGGCTTTACTGGGTTTGGCATTATTTTGGGAGTCGATTGGCTCCAAAGGTATAGGGTGGTGGTAAACTGTGAGGGGTCTTCGATGACCATTAGAGCGGATGATGGGCGGAGGATATTGTTTGGTTGCTTACCTAGTGATGGGGTGATGGCTAGTTTTCTAAATTCCCTCGACATCCCGCATGATGAGTTGTCAGTTGTGCCTATTGCTGGAGAGTATCCAGACATCTTCGGGGAAGTGATCGGACTTCCACCACACCGATAGATCGAGTTTAAAATTGATTTAGTGAAATATGCCAGGCCTATAGTGATGCCACTTCATCTTATGGCACCAAGAGAGCAGCAAGAGCTCGGGGTGCAGGTAAGCAATCTTATGAGGAAGGGATTTATCCGAAAAAGTGTCTCCGAGTGGGAAGCACCAGTTGTATTTTCCACAAAGGCCGATGGTTCCCTTCGCTTATGTGTGGACTATCGTGCGTTAAACAAGGTGACTAGGAAGAATAAATATCCTCTTCCGCGGATAGAAGACTTGTTTGATCAACTGAATGGAGAAAGAGTATTCTCCCAGTTGGATCTCGCGACAGGATTCCATCAGCTCCGAGTAGTAGCTAAGAGTATTCCCAAAAAGGCATTTCAGACGCCATCTGGATTCTATGAGTGGTTGGTCATGCCATTCGGGTTGACCAATGCACCAATATATTTTGTGGAACTTACGAATAGAGTTTTTAGGGAATAAGTTTTTTCTTGTGTTCGTGGACGATATCTTGGCTTACTGGAGGACAGAGGAAGAACACAAGGAACATTTGAGGACAGTGATGGAGGTGTTGAGGAAACACCAATTGAAAGTGAAATTTTCAAAGTGTCACTTCTGGAGGAGGGAAGTGAGGTTCTTGGGTCGTGTTGTTTTAGAGAATGGTATTGTCGTGGATCATGCGAAGGTGGCTACGGTGCAAGATTGGTCTATGCCCAATAATGCAATGGACATGAGAAGTTTCTTGGGGTTAGCTGGATATTACCGTAAGTTTATTCAAGACTTCTTTAAGATAGGTTCACCGTTAACTCAGCTAACCAAGAAGAATCAAGCTTTCGTTTGGGACGAAAGGTGTGAGAATGCATTTAAGAGTCTAAAGGAAAAGTTGACGTGTGCATCAGTGCTATTTATTTCTTAGGGGAACGAAGAGATGACGATATACAAAGATGCTTGTGGTATATGACTACGTGCTGTATTGATGCAAGGAGGTAGGTTTATAACTTATGCTAGTCGGCAACTGAAACCGCATGAGAAAAGATATACTACCCATGATTTGGAATTGACAGCGATCTTGTTCGCATTGAAGATGTGGAGACACTATCTCTTGGGAGAAAGATTCGAGTTGTTTACTGATCATAAATCATTAAAGTGTCTTTTCTCTCAGAAGGATTTGATTCTTCGTCGGCAGAGATGGTTAGAGTTCTTGGCCTCATATGATTTCAATATTGCATACACACCCGGGAAGGGCAACACAGTAGCCGATGCATTGAGTAGGAGACATGCCAGTTTGGGGGCTATGTTTCTAAAATGGAAGCAACTGGAATATATCCCAGGATATGATTTCAGACCTAAGTGTGAATTAGATCCAGAGATTTTAGCAAGTTTGACGATTAGACCAACTTTGATTGAGCGGATTGGTTCCAGTCAGAGAGACGATCCTAACATACTGAAAGTCATCTCCAAGGTAGAGATGGATATCGATGGTGAGGATATTAATAAGTATGGACTTGATAGAGAAGGATGGCATAGAAAGAATGGGAGACTAGTTGTACCCAATGTCAATGGATTGAGAGATGAAGTTCTTAGAGAATGTCATCACTCAAAATTGACCATACATCCCGGTGGTAACAAAATGTATGGAGACATGAAGCATACCTACTACTGGGAAGTGATGAAGAGAGACGTTGGGAAGTTTATAGCCAAGTGCATGAATTGCCGACTAGTTAAAGCCGGGCAAAAGAAGCCTAGTGGTTAGTTACAACCACTAGAAATTCCTGAATGGAAATGGGAACAAGTCTCAGTGGATTTCATTGATGGTTTACCAAGGACTAGATCGGGTCACGATAGTACTTGGGTGATTGTTGATCGATTGACCAAAAGTGCAAGGTTTATACCGGTTAAGTCGAATAGAATGGCAGCTAATTAGCAGAACTGTATATAAAGTGGGTAGTGAGATTTTATGGAGTACCTAAAGGTATTGTGAGTGACCGAGATCCGTTATTTACTAGTGAGTTTTGGAAGAGCTTACAAGAGGCTTTAGGGTCAGAATTACATCTCAGTACCCCATACCATCCTCAAACCGATGGTCAAACGGAGAGGGTGAATCGTGTATTAGAGGATCTCTTGAGAGCTTGCATATTGGACTTTGGAGGGTCATGGGATGACCATTTGCATCTGGTTGAGTTCGCATATAACAACATTTATCAGTCCAGTATAGGTATGGCTCCATTTGAAGCTTTGTACGGAAGACCGTGCAACTCACCATCATGTTGGTTGGAAACCAGTGAGAAATTTATGCTTGGGCCAGATGTAATAAGAGAAACTTAGATAAGATCAAGGTTATTCAATAGCGAATGAAGGCTTTCCAATATAGGAAGAAGAGTTATGTTGATAAAAGGCGAAGAGATTTGAAATTCTCCGTTGGCGACTTAGTATTTGTCAAGATCTCTCGGCTAAAGAATGTGATTCGATTTGGTAGGAGAGGTAAATTGGCACCAAGATTTGTTGGTCCATTCCCAGTTCTCGAGCAAGCTGGGAATTTAGCATATAAAGTAGAGTTTCCTGACAAGATGGCGGGAGTTCATGATGTATTTCATGTTTCCCAGTTAAGGAAGTTCGTGCACGACCCTGATATGACTATTTCACCATATCAGTTGGATGATATCGATGTAGAATCCAAGGTAGTTGGGAGCCGCAGGACGATTCATATTATCTGATATGATATGAAGCAACTTCGAAGGAAGACCGTGAAACTAGTCAAGGTCCAGTGGGGTGATAATGAGAACGACTGTACTTGGGAAACAGAGGAGAACATAAGAAAGTCGTATCCAGAACTCTTTGCCTGGTAAGATTTTAATCGCGATATAGTTATTCCTTGGTTAGTAAACCGCATGCTAGGATAGACTTGTTGTGTTATCATGTATGTTTGATCGTTTGTGAATGGCTGATAGGCATGAGGGACACCATTGTATGTTTTGGTTAAGGAATTTCGGGGGTGAAATTTCTTAAGGGGGGAGAGTGTAACGACCTGCATTCTACGTATCGGAGGATCGTAGAATATTTATTTCATTTTCATACAAAGTCATATGGTCGTGTAACTTTGGGGAAAGACTATTGGGGTCATTTCCCATGTTCACGATTTTTACCGAATTTTAAATGACCATTTTGCCTCTGGCGAATCTTGTTTCGCTTATAACTTTTGGTTGGTAAGGATTTTTAACCTAAAACCACTTCCATTGGATTTGGATGATGGTTTACCTTTCCATAGAGTGGTCACGTTAATCAAACGGACTTACCGTTTGGGAGATATGGCCGAAATAAGGTTTGAAGTTGGAAAAAACAGCTTAATTGGGCTTAATTGGATGATTTACAGCTAGGCCCATAACCCATTTCAGGATTAGGGTTATGGGAGGGCTGAAGGAGTTTGGGAAAACATTTCATTTCAGTTTTCCAGCCGCCACTAACCTCCCTTGAACCCTAGCAATGGCCTCCATCTTCTAAATCACTCCCAAATCAACTTTTAATCACTAATTAAGCAAAACTACGTCAAATCAAGGTGGATTAGCATCAGATCAGAGATAGAGCTGCTGCTACGCACAGAAATCTATGCTATAACAGTAAAGTTTCAGATATAAGATTACATTTGTGGCTAAGGTGAGTGATTTGCATGTTTTTACACTAATTACGGCTAATTATGGGTGATTAGTGATAATTAGCGAAATTATGCATGATAAAATTCTAAAAAAAATATGTGAAAATTCTAAAATATTATTTTATGCATCTATTAGAAATTTGGGTCAATCTGGATGAAGTTGGCTAATCCTATAGTTAAACATGGTTAAGGGGATTAAGGGGAAAACTATGGTTTTGGGCATGTTTGATCCTAAATAACACATATGGTTGATGTTTTAATGTTTTTGATCGATCCTATATGTTGCTACTACTGTTTGGAATGTCCTGTGATTGAATAGGGAAGTTAAAATGGTCGAAAACGCCATCGTGAGGCGTAAATAGCTTGCTGGAAATCGCACAGGAATTCGGATCGGACCGGAGGTGGAGAGTCGGATCGGATCGCCCCCTGGGGTCGTGAGTACCAACCACGGACTGAGCCACCCTTCCTCGAACCAAATCGCATGTGTCATGAACCCCGAACTGACCCTAATCGTGAAGCCCCCGAGCACGAACCATTTGGGAGAAGCGAACATTCACGAACCGATTCCAGGACCCTGAACCGATAAAGGAGCTCACGAGCCATCAAACCGATCCGTTCTGGCAAGTATCACGAACCGGTGAGTACCAGGGTACCACGAACCGAGCTGGAGTATGTACCACGAACCAATCCGCTTTAGGAGTTCACGAACCGAACCGAGGATGAGAAGAAGGACCGGATGGAGACCGAACCGAGATGATGACTAAAACCCGAGATGCAAAGGAATTCCAAATGGGAAGTCATTACTCAGGATCCAGATTGGAACAATGAGTGAACTTCAAGGGTTGGACTTTGCTGCGGGACGTGTGCAAAGGGGTTATCAATATCTATAACCTTGATTAACTATTGATGGGAGGGTCATTGACTGTGGACCAGTGCGGTGGAGTCAAAGTTGTATGGAGTCAAACTCCATCAGGGCCCCCAATGGCAAAGTGGTCGTAGTGACGGTTGTATGGAGTTGGGCTCCGTCATGGCCCTAAATGGTTCTGGTAATCGAAGTGGTGGATATCGTATACTTTACGCACTGAGTGAGAGATGTGAGGATGATTGCTATTTTGGACGTTTGTTATCACCATGAAACACACACTCCCATTTTCACAACATATGTTAGTATTACCTTAGAGTACTGTACATCTTGTTGTGCTAACTCTTTGGTTGCAGGTCCAGGTTCAGGTATGATTTAATTAAACCTGTTATTGCTTTGTTTTACTGTTATCGCTCATACCAGACTTTTGTCTGACCCAGAGTTTTATGTCTCTTCTTATTACTCTGGGTGCTCCTAAACGAGCAGACTAGAGACAGGTCAGGTGATTATGCACAAGTGGTTGTCCGGAGACGAGCAGGAGGCTTCCACATACTATTTACATATATTCTCCCTGTGCTGTTGGTGGTCACTACTTTGGGCATTGGTAGTGTATTTTTCTATTTTTCTTCAGAGATAGTATTTTGAAGTTGTAATAATGGTTTGGATAATGAGCTGTATTTTGGATTCCGCTGCTATGATGGTTTAGTTTTCAGCTTATGCACTGTCTCGCCTGTTTTATATCAAGTTATGTTATTATTATATTTTATTCCATGCGTTGTGGGATATACTACAGGTTTTTGATGATCCATAGTTTCAAATTCCTTTTCATTTGACGACCATCCCGTGCTGGTTGGACATTGGCACAACGCATTTCGGGGAAATGTCAGCTGGTGCGGGGCAGGCCGTCACAGCGTGGGACTGGACGTAGGAGCAATTCCGAACCAGTATAAAATCCAGTGTGTTCTTTCCTTTTCTGCATTTTATTTTTGCTTATCTTTGTGTTTGTGTCTAATTCTGTGTTTATGTTTGTTTCTGTGATGTGTGATTCATATATTAGTTCATATAAGTTTTAGATTTTGTTTAATTTCTCAAAAACACTATTAATCCCCCATCTAGTGTTAGTTTTTCCTTAACAATCCATTTTGCAATCCCTAACGATTAGTATCAGAGCAAGGTCTTTCAAAAAGTTCATAATCTGATTTTTGAAGATACTAAATGGAAAATTTTGAAATGATTTATAACACTAGATTAAATCATAATCTGATTTTTGCAATTTGATTTTTCAAAAATTTAAAATTTTGAAATTTGAAATTTTGATATATGGATATGTTACAAAACCATCATGATATTATTGTTTAAAATTATAGTTAGTTATTTTAAAAAGTCATTTGATTATTTTGAAAAGTTATTTGATTATTTGAAATGTTGTGTTGCTTTACAAGAAAAGATGTGTTATATGGCTATTGGATATTCAAACTCTGAAAAGATGGGTGACGTTGCTATTGAAAATTCAAATTTCGAAATGGTGTGTTACAGGGTGTTGAGAATTCAAAATTCTTATGAACACATGATAGAAATCAAAAAGAAGAAAAGACTAATGACGATTAGTGAAATGACATTAAGAAGAAGAAATGGATATATATTGTAAATCAACAAGGAAATGGGTACCAGATCAATTTATAACTTTGGGTTTTTGTAATGACTTGCCTTCTCGACCGCGTCAAGTCGGTAATTAAACCAATTAAACCGCTCGAAACGACAGATAATTATTTAGCTTATAGGGTTTAATAGAATCAGACACAGAAATCATAGAATAAGTAAATTACAATATCTCACAGCGGAATAATTTTACATAAAATAACAGAGTTATATAATAAATTTTACACAGCGAAAATTACATAGATTTTGATTAAATAAATTTTACATATGTTACGATCCATAGTGCATGGGTTTTCACATGCCTCCAACTTTGATAGTGGGATTCTTTAAATCTGTAACACTTGGATCTGGCCCGAACATTTCATGCAAAACATAATACAATCGAGTCAGGATTATCCTTGTTTAAGTAAATCAACTTCAATTAACCATAAAATATAATAGTTAATCCTAACATAAGATTTAAAGTTACTAAAATAGATATAAGTCATATATATTACAGTCAACTAAGGTACTACATGTACACATTTATTTCAGGTGACAATGACCAAGTATGGGACAGGGCAAGAACAAAGTGGACAACCTAGCAACAAAAGCAAATGATACATTCAAGCAACATGGTCAAGAATACAAGACACAACAGGGTAATGTTTCTGTTCATGACAAAGGGAAGCATAATAATAAATATTTTAAATCACTGTCTTGGTACACACAACAAACTAAAAATATAACAATTATGACATGCAACAAACACTACTGCATATATATCCATTTATTTCGTACTGTCAAATGCAATTGCAATTGTAATACATACATGTTTATCCCTCAAAAACATGCACACATTGGTTAATTAAATCTATATTAAAACAATGGGACAAGGCACACGAGGGCTCGATAAACAGTATAGCTCGTGTAAGCGAGTAATGCCCTAGTTGGTCGCACATGCCATAGTCAAGCAAACAATAAGTGTCGATCCCACATGAGTTCGAGCACAAGGAGGGGTCGAGCACAACATGAGGTGTTGAGCACACAAGAAGGGGTCAGACACAACATAATTCACGCAACAAAGGCTCGCTCGCTTGTGCACCATAGAGGACGCTCGTGCACCACATAGAGGCTCGCTCGTTCGTGCACCATAGAGGACACTCGTGCACCACATAGAGGCTCGCTCGCCCGTGCACTACGGAGGTCGTTCGCACATTGTAAGGTCGGTTGGTCATGACAGCTGGCTACAGTTGGTGACAGTTGGCTACGACTGGCAGTGGCATTCTCGTAATTACTGGATGTGCAACCCCTAGCCTGCACATATAAATTTCAGCCTACCACTTCATTTGTGCTCCACCTATAAATACCTCAGGTCTTCCACCATTAATGGAATCGAACTTTTGCTACCATGAAGTGCTGCTAAAGTCTTTCTTCCACCATTCTCAAGCCATTCTAACTCCATTCATCGTCTCCAAGTGAAGACCTAACGCCAAATCTGCCATGGAATCCTCCAAAATCACTCAAGTGCCAAAGAGATTGTAGATCTATCTTCATATTCCTTGCACTTAGAGAGATTCAACCGTTTCTTCGCTAATTTGTAAAGATTAAAGTGAAATTCTTATATGAAAGAGAGAATGAATGCACTTAGAGATAATTAAGCCTTGTAAATCTCGAAACGATAATGAACACTCTTGCCATAGTGGACGTAGGCTATTTTTTAGCCGAACCACTTTAAACTCTTGTGTTTTTACTTGCTTTTTTAAGATTGTGGCTCCATTTTCTACTTCTTACCATTTGGCGAAGTACTTCGAAAGTACCTTTGGTGTTGTAGACCAATTTTGGTTTCAACATTTGGCGCCCACCGTGGGGCCACGACTTCTCTTCCAAGGTTAAATTCCTTGTGCTACTGCCAAACTCTTAAGCCTATTTCTACAATAGGTCCTCTTAATTTCAGATCTGGTCCATCTGACGAAGTATCTTTGAGATATAAAAACTTGTTTGAAATCATGACTAAGAAAGCGGGAAGTAAGACCACTAGAAACAATACTGATAATGTAGTTAATCAGGAAATTCAGCTTCCCAATCACCTTGAAGTATGAGAGAATTCGGTTGGAGAAGCTAGAGTCACAAAGAATGAACTTAATGAAGCTGTTGCCGGCCTAAGACAACAGATGGAAATTGCTAACAATGCTATGATGACTAGGTTGGAAACTTTGTTCGCTCTTCAAGGTGCAATGGAGAAAGTCATTACCAAACCTGCTCAAACTACACATACAGAAAATGCATGTTCTTCTTCTTTAAGTCCAAATCGGGCAGATCCGTTTAAGAGGTTGCTGATCCTAACAATCCTCTTCGTGAAGAAGCAAAACCGCTTGCATGCAACCATTGTGAGAAAGCAACCTCTCGACAAGTGCATGGCTCCACCAAAGGGGCACCTTCCCAAGAGGGAGGCATAGGGACCCGGAACCCAAACCGTGACCGTTTGCCTAGGCAAACATCTGACGAGGGGATGACGTCCTCCCCGTGGACCACCAACACAACGGTGAGGAGCGCATAACAGAAATGGTTCGCAAGATTATGAAAGAAAGCTTGAAAGAATAAAATGATGAAAAAGAGTGGGGATTCGCTCCTACCAAGACCCCCCTCACTAAGAGAATCAAAATGGCCCCATACCCGAAGAAGTTCAAACCTCCGATGGTACAGGCCTACAACGGGACTGGCGATCCTAACGTGTTCCTATTTAAGTACGACCAATATATGGATAGGGCACGCGCCACAAATGAGCTCAAATGTCTCTACTTCCCGACCTATCTAGATGGGGTGGCCACGAGTTCGGTCTTAGTCCTCCTCTTTCTAAGGGTGTCCACTAGTTTGGTTTTATCCTCCATCAGGATTTCAATCCTTGCATCTAACACAGAAAGTGCCATGCTCTGAGAAGTAATTCTTCCTTGAAGAGTTGTTTTCTCTTGCTCATAGGCCATAGAAGCTTCCTTTTCCGTAGCTAATTGGGACTCAGTGGTCTACCGGGCAGTTTTAGCTTCTTGAACTTGCACTAGTAGTGCTTCCTCTTTTTGTTTGGCAGTTGCAAGTTCTTTTTTAAGCTTAGCATTCTCAGCTCCGAACCCCTTAATGAAGTACTGAGACTTAAACACTTGAACTAATGCAGCTTTATCATTTTCCAATGTTTCGTTTCGGTCAATGTTAACTGTGTTAAGTCTTTGGAGGTCATGGGCAAATGCATCCCATGCACCTAGCTGTTTGTCGACGCGGTTACTCAACATATCTAATCGGGTCTCAAGTTGACTCCTAGCGACGTCAAATTGAGTGAGCATACTGCTTTTCATGCCAGCCACCTCTTCGAGTATATCTCGCATATCGTTTGGATGCAGGTCTGGGTCAAAATACATTCCTCTTAAGTCCCAGCCTTTGAACCGTTCGGCAAGCATCAAGTTCGCTGGTCTAACATCATAGGGAGGACTATTAATGATTTCCCGGATATGGGCTTGAGTCGGGACATGTATGGAGGAGCCATAGATGGACGCTCGGGAGAAAGTTGAGTATCGGGGTTGGAGAATTCATGTGACTTATGGCATTTACGAGAATCACCCCTGTCTCGGTCTAGGTCCTCCCTGCTTCTTTTCTTTTCTCCCTTCCTCTTCTGGAGCTCCTCTTCCCCTTTTTCCCTTCTATCTAGCACTTCCACATCATTATATCTTCGCTTCCTGTGCTCATCAGTTAAAATCTGTTCATAAGGTTGTCGTGGCTGATGAGAAAGCCGAGAACGGGGGGGGGGGGTCTTGAAACTGTTGAGAAGGTTAGGAACGATGGGATCTCAGAAGAAGCTTTGGATCAAAGTCTCTTGTTCTTTGCTCTAACCTCTTAGAAAGTAAATGTCTCATTTCGGTACCTTGGAAAAGTCAAAATAAAATTTCAATACTTGAATTAGAAAGAGTCGCTACTGATTATAAAGCTTATGAAATATGTTTGTAAAACGTGTAAGGTATCTCCTAATACACGTCTAATAACAAATGGCTATCAAGTGGCGCGTCGAAATCAAGTGTTTTTCCAAGAAGTTGAGCTAAAAACGCATCTATTTCCGCATAAGACTTTGGATTTGAGGTTATGATATCGCCTCGAGTAAAATCCTTAGTTAAGCTTAGATTGCTCAGACCCTTGAAAGTATCTGTAGAGCTCTCCTCCTGAACATTTGGGAGAACGGGATCCTCGACTATTTTCTAAGAAATTGTTCCATCCCCTAAGGTGGATTCACCCTCCTCAATTTGCTTAACTTCAAAGTGAATGAATTCTTCTTCGGTAATTGAAGGTAGTTGGGATTTTGCAGGGGTTTTACTACCACCGAAAAAGTCTGAGAACTTCTTTAAAGAAATTTTCTTGTTGGCTGGATCTAGTGTAAGATATCGTGAAGGGTGGAGTAAGTTATACTAACGCAGAAATTCTTCTGTAAGTAAAAAACATCCTGCTCCTTTCATTCTCTGGAACGGTTGTTAAAGACTCAAGGAGATCTAAGTTGAGGGCAGTATCTCATTCAGAAGGAATTTCTGTAAAATAAGAACAGATTTAAGAATCAAACTTCAAAAGGAAAAACGAACGAAAGGTTACGCATGAATGAATATGCTTACCTCCTTCCATCCACATGCCATAAAAGTTTCCAGGGCACCAGACATAGAAATATTGGTTCGGAAAACCTCGAACACTCTCTACAAGGTTTGTAATGATTTTGGAACCCCGACTCTCAAAAAATATAACGGAAGGTCGATCTTTCTTCCTCCTTCAAAAGGCATATAAAGAACAAATATCCTGAAATGTAAGCGCGCGCTGCTTAGCTCTCATAAAAAGTACATAAAGTCCCATCACAATGAAATAACCATTTGGGTGTAACTGATATGGTGCAAAAGCAAGCCTCCAAAGGATTCATTCTAAATAGGAGTTGAAAGGGGGAATTGCTCCACTTAATAGCATGTGACGGTTAACCGTGACATTCCCAGAAGGTGGACGGTCAACAAGGTCATCTTTTCCTGAGAATTTAGCCTCGTCCTTTTCAAAGATTCTGAACTGTACACACATTAGCTGGTACGAATTAAGGGAAAGTGTCATCTGACGCACCTTAGTAGGAGGATTAATTGGCAAGAGGCCGGGGCTGAGGGAAGTACTGGTTAACATTTACCTCAGGAACAATAGCTGATGTGGTCTCAGTGACCTTAATGGAAGTTCCAGTTTCTTTAGACGTAGCTGATCCTTCATGGTTTTGGCGCGACTGTTGCCTAGTTACCATCTCTACACGAGTAATTTCATTTTGAAAAATGAATTATAGGTACGCACTTCCTAACTCAAAAGGAACGATGCACAAAATCATATGTATTATCATAAAAGCAAGGTTCATGATCTATAATCAGTATAAACTGGTTAATCGATTCCAAGTTTTGTTTAAAAGGTAATTTTTGAAACAACATATTTGTGCAGGAAAAGTACAAAAATGTTCAACCTAACTATGAACAATCAAATAAAAACTATCCTGTGCGAGTATGTTGTTCAATCCGAGTAATAACTTACACTGCATGATTATTATTAATTTTTTACTTTTACAAGTTAGTGCTGCAAGAAGGCTCGACGATCAATAAAAGCTCTGGCCTCAAGATAGGTCAAGCATGACAAAATCAATAGAAGTCCATGATTGAGCCAAGCAAGGTCGTACGTAACCGACCCATTCAAGGTCGAACAGGAACGACCTGGCAGAGCTCGAACATGAACGAACTAAACAAGGTCGTACGTGGCCGACCCTAAGAGGGTCGAACAGGAATGACCTAGCCAAGTTCAGGCTTGAACAAATCCAGGCCTGGATCGAAAGTGATCGACCTGAACAAGGTCGTGCGTGACCAACCCCACATAAGGGTCGAGCAGAAACGACCTGTGCCAGGTTGAGCAGAAACGACTCCTCAATGGGTCAAGCAAACATATCAAAGTCTTGAACAATAGACTTGGGGCAGAGCAACATTGTGTGTGACTGACTCAAGAAGGTCGTACGTGACCGACCTGGACAGTGTCGCACATGACCGACCCCATATAAGGGTCAAGAAGGAACGACCTGTGTCAGGTTGAGCAGGAACGACTCCATATTGGGTCGAGCAGACACAATAAGACACTGCAGGTTTATGCTGTGCACCAAAGGCTGATTCAGCTCAAAGTTTCCACACAACAGAAGCTGGTTCAAATACTGATTAAAACAAGAAAGAAAACAACGAATACGATGGAATCAAATTCAAGCAATACTCAACATGCAAATTCTAAAGTTGAAGCACTCAACATCAACAAAAAAACAAAGCGTGATATTACAACAAACGTGGTGAATGCATAACGAAATGGTGATCATTTTGCATAAGTTAAGTACCATATTCTTCATTGACAATGTTTGAATCAACATATACAAGGTTTTGAGTTTCAAATCATTCACTGAACTACTTGCTAGCCACAAAGGGAAATTTGAGAAAACACGAGCTTAGACAGTGATCAATGAAGTACGCCAGGTTTTGTACCTCAAGCATATCATCTATCAACTTAAGTGCATTCAATACAAATCAGAATTAAAGGGATCATATGCAATTCGATTTCCTCAATCACAACATTCAACCCAATTTAACCCGATTTCTAAGCACAAAAATCCCAAAAGTCACCAAGAACATCAAATCAATTCCAAACCGTACCCTAATAATCATTCTAGTTCGAAACCCCAATTGTTCTTCAATCCAAATCGATGCGAAATCAAAAGGATGATTACCTGAGATGAATGCAGTGCTTCAAATCTGGGGAATTATCTTAATTCGATTTGGGATTGATTGGGAAGAGTTGAGTGTTACCGGTGAGTGTGGTATTTTTGATAATCGAGGACGTGATCTCAATCTGAAATAAGGCAAGCTCAAGCTGATTTGAAGACCAATGCTGCCACCATTAAAAAGCTTCCTCAAAAGAAAGAGACATGTGAATTATGAATACGAAGAGGCAATATATAAAAGACAAACGATCTCGACCGCTTCAGCCCAACTTGCTTGCTCGAGCCTACATGAACTACTCGAACCGTGCTAATGTGTTGGCTCGACCAAACAGGCTCACTCGACCCATGAAGACATAGATAGGCTCGGTCGGTCATGCCTGTGTTCGCAGGAGCTAGGACTCACTTGGTCAAACTTATGTGCAAACGACTTGTGATTGTGATCGGTTCATGGTGACATATACAAATTCGATCCAGTCATACTGTGTATAATTGTCCCATGAGAAATCAAATTCGATCTATCAAATTGTTCTACATATAACTATTGCGAAGCTTGTAATTTTTACAAGTCAAAAATTACAAAACTTCGTGGGGCAAATGTTTATCCCTTAAAATCATGCACACGTTGGTAAATTAAATCTATATTAAGATAATGGAACAAGGCACAAGAGGGCTCGATCAATAGTATAGCTTATGCAAGCGCGTAATGCCCTGGTTGGTCGCACATACCATAGTCAAGCAAACAATAAGGGTCGATCTCACAAGAGAGTTCGAGCACAGCATGAGGGGTCGAGCACACAAGAAGGGGCAGACACAACATAATTTACACAACAGAGGCTCGCTCGCTCGCGCACCATAGAGGACGCTCGTGAACCACATAGAGGCTCGCTCGCTTGTGCACCATAGAGGAAGCTCGTGCTCCACATAGAGGCTCGCTCGCCCGTGCACCACGGAGGTCGCTCGCACATTGTAAAGTCGGTCGGTCATGACAGCTGGCTACAACTAGCAGTGGCATTCTCGTAATTACTGCATGTGTGACCCCTAGCCTGCACACATAAATTTCAGCCCACCACTTCATTTGTGCTCCACTTATAAATACCTCGGGTCTTCCACCATTAATGGGATAGAAATTTTGCCACCACGAAGTGCTGCTGAAGTCTTTCTTCCACCATTATCAAGCCATTCTAACTCCGTTCATCGTCTCCAAGTGAAGATCTAATGCCAAATCTGCCATGGAATCCGCCAAAATCACTCAAGTGCCTAAGAGATTGTAGATCTATCTTCATATTCCTTGCACTTAGAGAGATTCAACCATTTCTTCGCTGATTTGTAAAGATTAAAGTGAAATTCTTGTATGAAGGAGAGAATGAATGTACTTAGAGATAATTCAAGCCTTGTAAATCTCGAAATGATAATGATAACTCTTGCCATAGTGGATGTTGGCTATTTTTAAGCAGAACCACTTTAAACTCTTGTGTTTTTAATTGTTTTTTTAAGATTGTGGCTCCATTTTCTACTTCTTACCATTTAGTGAAGTACTGCTAAAGTACCTTTGGTGTTGTAGACCAATTTTGGTTTAAACAATATATATAGCAAGACAAACACTTGTACTAAAACACATGTACCAATAAGTATGGTTCAAAGCAAATGCATGTACTCATAGGTAAATTTTAGGTGTGAAACATGCATTGTAAAACAGGGTAGGTATCAAATTCGAGTATATGTGCAACAAGTGCATGACATCATGGTTTCAGATTAGTAGATGACAGAGTACACAAAATAACAATGGAAGTTATAGGCATGAGGCAGACACACAAAATGACAAGGCAACATAAGGGCAACATCCTTTACTTGGCAGCAACCTAAGTGGCAAAAATTAATGTGCAAATCAATATGTATGTATTCTAATTTTAAGAACAAACAGCAAATCAACTATCTATACTATACTATTAAAGCTGAGTTGCTTTTTATGGCTCTCACACCCCCTCCAATTTTTTCTACCATGCCATATAAGCTTGACACGTCATTGTTTACTAAAGCGTCTCTGCCTTTATCGAATAAAATTTTCTTTCGTGTTCCTTTCATTCGCGTTCTCATCCACATTTTGCTCCCCCTCTCTGTCGTTCGCCTTCGTTCTGCCCTGCAAATCATTTATGCCCAAGGTCGTACTGTTATTTCTACATACACCGTTAGCAATATGTGGCGATCTCTATTTTCCCTTCGTCGTCTGCTTATTCTCTCTCACCTCACTGCTCTTTCGGCTTCCCAAACCCTAAATTAACTTAGGGCTATTCGGTTCCATCAATTGATTGGCAGGCATGGCTACTCCCTTCCTTTCCGCTTTACATTTAATACATTGCTCCGCACAATCTCTTCATCGCAGTACTTCTTTCTCTAGCCCTAAAAAATTCAATTGCATCTAAGTCAGGTGATTCTACGATCATTTCGCTACTGACGATTGGAGCTTTCCAACGCACGTTGTCCCAAATCAGTCACCCGGATCATTTCTCGTGCGTCTCTCCTGCCTTCCCACCATCGCTTCCTAGCGTTTCCCCATGGATCTGTCGACCATCGTACTAAGGTAGTTTCTTTTGTCACTTTTTTTGTCCTCTATTTAGTTCTTATCCTATTTGCAGTTGAAGCTGTGTTTGAATCTAAGTTAGGGAACTTTGTATAGCACGAATATTAAAATGCAAATCTGGCATTACACATACTTTCTCTGAGTGAAGTCCATAGTCCATTTAATTTATTTTTACAATTGTGAAATGAAAAAGTCAGTTTTTGGTGCTTTTCCTTTACAGATGGAATTTTTACACATAACCTGGCAGCTTGCAAGCCATCACGTTGATTAGCATTCAAATTGATCAGATGATAAATGAAAAAAGGTAAGTGAGTGAGTCAACCCCAACATAAATTTTTTACTCTCCGACCTACGGCAATCTGAGACTTCTTCATTACACATTCGTATGATAAGTTGTTTACTGTTTTCGTTTACAGCAGAAGACCTACCTTGCACTGGCAAATCGCATTATAAGTAGCTTTACAACACAATCACTTTCTACCTTCCACATCAGTTCATTGGCGAGTATCCTTACCTTCTTTTAGCTATGTTGGTAAACAATCTTCCTTTGCTTTACATATTTTGACAACTGCTTTGCTATAGATTACAAATTTCTGTTTATCTTAACTTATAATAAAACTAAAAGTTTAAATAAGTGTCAGCTTCAATTCAATTCAAGCATTTGAACCTAATGTTATGACAAATTGTCATTGTAAACATGTGTCTAAACTGACAGCTAATACATCCGTTAAATTTGGTTAGTGCTAAAAGTTTATGTCACTTCACAAAAAAGACATGGGACTTGAATCGAAGCCTGAACCTTCGATTTTCTTCTTTAGTCTACCAATATCAAATTTCGGTCTCCATTGTGGTAAGAATAGTTTGATTTCATAATTTATTTTTAACTCTTATGTTCGAATTCTTTAGCTTGAACTATTAATTGAAAGTAAGGTTTCCTTAAACAAACACACTCGCGTTTGAATTACTTTTTGTTTTTCTTAAGATGCATTTGAATAACATGCTTTCTTTGAGTGTACATGTTGAAGATCATATTTTGCTTTAACTAATCTTATGGGCAAGTTGCTGCTAGCCGATTAAGAGTTAATTGTCATGGATCGTCACACTTACTTCAATTAAATATGAAATGAACATCTACTACCTCATTGCACTTGATGACGTAATAGTGTTGTATATCTACCTACAAAATAATATATTTCACTTAAATACTTAAGTACTTTAAAACAATTCAAATAAGGCAACTGACCATGATATACTAAGCAATGAACAATGATTTTTAATTTAGTTACGAATTAACTCTTTGTTTTTTGACTAAAGAAGTTTTACAGATGCTGATTAGTTTCTTGGGTCTAACATTATTGATTTTGTATAAGTTGAACCAAGCAAGATGTTAAAGATATTCAAATAGTTCATTTCTATTTGCATATATAATAAACCAAGTTTATTCTACAAAGATAATTTATACTGATTTATGGTATGTAATCGAATATTATTTGTAAACAATTGAAACAGGTGTTCAGTTTGAGTGTAAGAGCTTATGTATTTGGAAAATATTTACTCAAAAGAAATGAAAATGATTTTCTTTTTCATTAAGAAGTATCTCTAAAAGGTACTTTGCAAGTAAAGTATACAATTACATGTTTGTATAAAGGCTTTGGATTTCGAACATTTTAGTGGAATAAAAATTCCAAACATTTGAGTTTCACATACAAATGTGATATTTATTCAGTTTTTAGGATAGTGAGGTGATATTTATTCAGTTTCTTTGAAGCACATGCTTATTCTTCTTCCTTTTTTTATAAAAATATTTTTGTAGAAATAACAATTTGGAATTTTATAGAGTAAGTTTGTTCAGTTTTTAGAAGTACATGCTTAAAAAAATAATAAACATATGAAATTGCGATTTGGGAAATATGTTTTTTTTTAATTTTATCCTTGGATTACGATGCTAAGATATTATGTATTCAGTCTTTAGATGTGCATGCTTATTCTACTCTTTGTTTGAAATTGATGAATCAATAAAATTTGCAATTTTAGGGGGATGTAGTCGATTTTTTCATCTTAGTTTCTGAATATGATACCTGTAATCTTCGTTTAACCAACTGAATTGTCACTGAAATATATTTTGTCAATAGGAGTGAGGCATTGAACTCTTCTCGGTTCATGTTAGTGCGCTTGATTTTTGAAGTCCTTGCCAAATAATTAGGTTTTCCATCATTTTTTTGGATGTTTTTGAGTTTTTTTTCTTGTGTGTGTATGTTCTTACTCTTAATTATCTATTTATAGTCTGGCTTGATAATCTATTCAATCTAATTGCTCTTTTCTCTTTCCTTTTAGTTTTTTACATCATAAATATGCAGTGCTTTGAATCAACAAATGGCTTTACCTTCAAAATCAATCTTAGCAGGTATATTATTTTAATATATTTTGTTTGTTTTGCAAATGAATTAAAATGGTATTAAATGTTATAGGTTTTCTGGGATTAAGATGGCATAAAACATCCATGATGCCCAAAATGGGAGAAAGAAAACTTACATCTCATTTCATCATTATCTGTTGACTAAAAACATAGCATTTATAACATCTGTTGGTTTCATTAATATGCTCAAGACAACATTTAGCTGCAGTTTAATACAATGGACATCTGTTTTTTTTTTTTTTTCCCCGTTGCTTATTTTTAAAGTTTCTCTCAATATACAATTCCTCCATTTTCCAAGATATAGAGAGTATTATGTTATATTATACACTAGAAGCGCAAAGATACAATATTCAATTATGTTATGTATATTTTGCATGATTCATTATTTTTATGTTGTTCTAGCATGTACCGAACAAGCTCTATAAAATTGTAGCATTCATATTCCAAACAATTATGATTTGTAATGCACATATATATTTTTTCTAGTGAAATTCACAGTTGATGCATACATTTCAGCTACAAATAACAAATTAAGTGAAAAGGTCTGCAGAAAAGCTCTGATATTTGCTAATTGCAGTAAAAATGCAAATATTTGTGGTTTTGGTTAAAATATGCACATTGAAAACATTAAATTTTCAATGTAGATAATTTTAGGGTAAGGTGACATCACTATTTTGATTTTTTAAAGGTTGCATATCAAACTGCAGACTTTGAGCACAACAAATCAAAAGGCTGTGATTATAGTGGCCAAATTGATATTTTGGTTAAATATATTTGTACTTTTTATACAGTCTTAGGATTGGAAGACGATATTACTATCTTGACATGCATTCCAAGTATGATCACAAATATAGGTGCAAGCAGTTCTGTATAGTGGTTGTAGAAAGAACACATATACACTAAATGTCTCTATAAGTTATACTAAACACTGAATCCTCCCCATTGAGTTTTCATTGTTATAAGCTCAAATACTGCACTTTTATTGAACATTATTCAATTATTTGAATGTGATAAAACAAATAAATATTTTTCTTTGCTTTGACAACTATTGTTTTATGACATGTGTGTTAATTAGTAGTTTGTGTTATTTATCACAATTTACTGATGAAATTTGATAACTGGGACAATATTACTCAATCTCATACTCACAAAATATTAGCAAGTGATAAACAACCTAGACTACAAAATTACTTGGAACCAGTATATGTTACATAAATATGTTTCAACCCCTATTCGTTACCTAATGATACACATGTGCTGTCATGGAAAAAATATATACCGACATTTTTATCTTAGTTAACAGTTCAAAATATAGAGTTACAATTTCTTTTAGGACTAACAGAGTAACAGGTGATCACTACCGCTTCTCAAGAATAAAAAAAACTTAAATCTGTCTCATTAAATTCTATTATTCTATTTAAATATTATTTTTACTTCTGGTTTTTGTTAATAGTTTAAACTTAACACCATCACCAAAAAAGAAAATTTGACAAATAATGCAGAAACAGATGACAAAAAAGAAACAAATCAACCAATGACATGATTCTTATTTGTAAAGTGGTCAATCCAAATTTAATTCTTCCTCTGTTGAAAATTAGGTCATAGCTCACGTTGCATAGCTTGCTATGATAGCATATCATTTTTGTAAAGAGGACTACCATAGAGTAATATGTGAACAGACAATGATTAGCGCTTTACTTTTTTTGCAAAGTTTCACATGCAAGCTACACTTTGGATGTTCCTTTGGAGAATCTCGAAAAAGAGATTTTAATTCTGTTTCTTTTGCCATAAACACAGTTGTCATCCTTAATCTATTTTAAATAGAATTGATCTATTATCATCTTTTGTAGGCTAAAGAATCCTCTGTGGAATTAGAGAAAAAGGCCAGAATATATATTAGAATGCGGGAAACTATAATTTTACAAGAAAACTGCAGTTTAACATGTTGCCTTTTTGCAAACATTTGTCACTGCATCCTACTATTTCTACTCACTCTTGATATACATACCCAGGTCAATGTTGAATTTGAGACAGATATGTGAAATGGAGAGTTCTATACTGTGTTTGGCTTTCAAGTGTAGTCTGAGGTATGCATCAATTGAAGCGTACTTAGGTATTGTGAATGGATCTTAAATTTCCATTTATCACTTCAGTATCTACACGAAACAAATGTGTTCCGTTTGTTCATGTTCAAAGTGAAGGCATGCTCAATACTCTCAACACTGGGCGAAGCACCCTTTTGCGTCTTAAACGCTTGCCACTGAATGGACTAGACAGACATATATCAAACTTCGATTCTTCATGTCGATTTGTGGACTTGGCTTAAGAAATACTATTTTAGTTTCAGAAATTCCCTTAGCTCTAAGTCGAGCAGTGAAGGAAACTTTTTGATATTCCCTGTAAATTAAAATAGACTAATCTGTGAATGCCAAAAATATAGTTATAGGGAATATATTTGATTATATATTGTTACTTATTTTACATAACACTTTCTTTACAGGGAATATCAAAAAATGCGCATAGATAGGAGTATAATCATGCATTCCATTTATTTACAGCTCATTTAGCAACCTTTTGTATTTCCTTTTGCATTCTTGCGGTCAACAACTTATTTTACATAACATGGTTATAATAAAATAGCAAAACTTTGATGACTTCAGAATAAACATAGCTGATGAGTTATCCTTTGCGTTGCTTATTTAATCTTCTACTTCTCTTTGATATGTTTGTGATTTATACTAACTATAAAGAAGAATATTGAATGAACTATGTATCCATTGGACATTGTAATAACGACTTTAGTACTATAACTAACACTTTTCTTTGTCATGTTTACTTTAATGTTCATGAGTTGCATTAGACATCTCAGTTTGTTTTGGAATTGACTTTAATTAGTTCGAGTTATTTGAGAGTGTTCGATTGTTTGTATTTACTAAATTCAAATTTTTGTAATAAAAATATTCATGAGACTGAATCTATTGGTTAAAATAAAAAAGTCAACCAAAGCCATAGGTGCAGAGCTAAAAGGAATTAGTGAGAAAATTGACTGTTTCCTTGTAATTCAGATGTGTTAGGTGAGGGTTCATTTATTACTAATTATCATATGTTATCTTTTCGTGATTCATTATTTTTTGCAATTGATCTAGCTTTGCCTATCACCAATTTCCTTTCATATCTGCATATGAGTTAAATATTATGGTAGCGGTTCAAGTCAATTTTCTAATAAGTAACATTCGTCTATTGCTTTTAAATAATATAGAAAATGAAGCATCCTTAACATAATTGGATTTGAAGAGAATCAATGAAGGGGTGTTATCTCTACTATTGTTTCTTATACAGGTTTCGAAAGTGTGAATAAATAATTTCTCTATGTTTTTTAAGAACAATTTTGTTATCATGTTTCCCCTTAAGATTAAAAATGATTTATATTTTTAATTTTAGATTATAAATCTCATGCTTTAACTGTGAAAATGAATTTAAATAAGCATAGGTATAAGTCCGTATGTTGAATTTGGAACATACTCATGCAAATTTTATATCCATGCATGAGGATTATTTTTTGTGTCATTTAAAAAGTATGTTCATTATTTATTCTATTTAAATAATTGTCATGTGCTAATAACTAAAATTAATTTCAATGTAACTATCATTAAGCAGTGACAAACCTTTATATCCCTAGTTTATTTACTGCTGCCATTTGTATGGGGTGCTGTAAAGCATATTTTGGCATCTCATTTAATGTTTTAATTTATTCTCCATTCCTAATTTAGGGTTGCATATTTTCTTTTCATTGATGAAACGCTCCATTTGATGATATACCACTCATTTGGCTACAATAAGGATCGGTTGAATTTTAGCAGAATTTTATTTTGCCAAAATACCTAAGTTCATCAGGCAAAAATGCTCTCTTCAACTAAATTTACATATTCAATTTTATTTGACATGCTTTGGCTTATTTATAATCCATTATTTCCTTATGTTGGCTTAAGTCTGCTACCACATCAAATTAGATCTATAATTTTTTAATGTTCACCAATTGTAAACTTAGAAAGACAGAATGACTGATATCTAAAAACCATGTAGGTTATTGCTCCCTCCTTTATTCTTTATGTTCTTTAAGACACTGACATTCAAAATGCTTAACTTAAACTTGGAGTGTATTACTTGAGTTTGTGACCTATCAATGCAACTATAGACGGTTATGATGTAATATTCAATAAATTTAACATCATTATATATCTTTTGAAATTTTTTACTGATATTTTCTATATTCTTTTCAGGGTTGATTATTTTTACTAATATTTTCTATATTCTTTTCAGGGTGCAATTAATTTAAGTTCTTTCATATCAATCTAAATAAATGTCTACTTGTGGAAATATGACCATTCATTTACTTCACATTTTCATTGATATTGTGAAAATATAGTCATTCATTTATTCACATTTTTTATTGATATTTATAGCTAACGTAATTATCCCATTTTCGCATTTCCAACATTTTTAAATTGTTGACTAAATGATTATAACCTTATTTTAAGATGGTCAGCAAATCTTTCATGGATGATGCCATGCCACTTACATTATTAGGTCATAGACACCGTATGTATCAAAATACTAATTTTTCCTCTTAATATGCATGCTCCACTTTATAAAATCGATCAATATACATGACTTATTATACTATTTATTTAATTAACGCTCATTAAAAAACCTGCAACATAACTGTATAGTTCAGTTTTTACCATATGTATAAATTAAAATTAGATTTATTGTTATATTGTATATTGGTTTTGGAACTAACGTGAAATGGTTCACGGGCGGATATTTGACTATACGAAAATTCGACAATGGGTTCAAGTATTGATTTGTTATAAACCATAATTTTAATATTAATGGTGTCTTCAACTAAAAATATTGTAATCGCACTTAGTTGTGTTGTAATAAACCACAATCTTAAACTATTACAAGTGGATACATTCCATGTTATTACAGGTGACAAGATTCAAAGTCTCTATGCATGTATTATCTTTTACTTATACCATTATAATTTCTTGGTAGGTAATTGATAGATGACAAAACTAGAGTAGCAGCCTTGAGGTATTGAAGTACATGAAATTGATTAAAGCTGTTATACATATTATAATTACTGATTGTTGTATATCCTATTCACGCTACAGATTGAAAATTGATTAGGAGGTGACCATTTGAGGATTTAAAAGTGGCATGGAACCAAATCACAAGATAAACTTTTTCCATAAATTTTACGTCATATATTTAAGGTATGATAAGTTGCCACAATTAATTATTTCTTTTTTAATTCAACCTTCTAGATTTTTTGGGCTAATTTCAGGCAATTTCATTATCTGTTAGCAATAGTTTATGTATATACATACATACATATATATATATACACACACACACATATACATACATATATACATTTATATATACATATACACACACATATACACACACACACACACACATACATATATACATTTATATATACATATACACATATATTAGGCATGAAAATGCACAATTTTAACATATTACAATAGGATAAAACACCTTGTTATTATGCGTGATAACATCCTGTGTCTCAATACATATATTCTCTTTTCCTTAAACGACAATAACTTCTTTGTAGGTTACTGAGAGGTGGACAAAACCAGAGTAGCAGCCTTCAAGTATTGAAGTACATGAATTGATTATTGCTATTATATATATTTTAATTATTGATCATTGTATATATCATCCATGGTACATATGAAATTAACTAGGAGGTATCCGTTACAAGCTTTAAAGAACATAAAAGAGGCATGGAACCAAATCAACAGGTAAAATTTTCCAACAAAATTATTCTCCATCTTTAAATATGATAAGTTGCTATAATTAATTAGTTCTCACTTAATTCAACCTTCTAATTTTTTTTATTTAATTTTAGGCAATTTCATTTTCGGATTTGGTTAACAATAGTGTATACCCCTGCTTCCCACACACACACAACAGGCTTCAAAAATTAATTGTTTATTTTTTAAGTTTAAGCTTTAACGAAGATGGATAAAATTATAATATCTACATTAGGATTTCAATTTATTCCATTTCTATCTTCTCTATTCACTTTATCATTTTTATTTTGATAACTTGAACTTTCCAATTCGGTTTCCCAAAAATTCTGTCATTTCTGAAAAAAAATATCAACTTAATTTGGACACTTAAACATGTATGGATGAACTGGATGTTTGACTGTTCACTAACCTTGGGAATGTTCAGTTTGAAATCCAGATATTACAGGACATGAAAATACTGAACATGTAATTCTTAATCTCATTTTCTTTACCATCTAGGTTTTGTACCAGATAATATTTTCCCTTTTCTTCATTATGGGAACTATACGTTGAGAAAACATTAATTAAATAAATCTTATTCTCGCTTTAATAATAGTCCTAAATAAAATAAAATAACCTGTCAAACTTACAGCATGAATCAATACCTAATTAAAACAAATCTTACATGGAATAGACATCCAATTTTATGAGCTCTCAACAAAGATCTTTTTGAAGAAATTGTTATGTGCTTACTACCTTAACAAATTTGGCCCTATAAATAATCCACTAAATATATTTTTATAAAGATTAATTCTCAATGAGAGGAAAGCAGTTACATTTATTTCTTATGCAATAATAAAACAAGGCGGACCGACACATCACGTTGGTGTAGACAAAACAATGAACATGAATAATTAGAGCAATGCCAAAAGGGGACCATCAATGAAATGATCAAATAAGCAGTGCCAGCTTTCCTCTTATATGCACGGCAATAAAATTAATCAAATAATAAAATAACTCGAGCCAGTAGTAGGCCGAAGTTGACAGTGCTGTCAAATATGGCATGGAACATGTGAGAATTGGAAAAACTATCTGTGGTCAAATCATATGAGCTGGCTGCATAAATCAATAAGTTTTGGTTGTTGATGGATTCGGATTGTCTCTTTCTGGCTTTTTTTTATTGTGGATATTGGAAGTTTTGTACTCACTAATAATGATTGGACTGCTTTATACTGCTGATATGCTTGGTTAAATGATCAGTATTTTGAGTATAGAAGTCTTATTTAATTGATTATTGATTTCTGTGAATGAAATATGCACTATCAAATTCATTTACCATTTCCAATAAAATCTTGAATTGTGTCCAGATGCAAATGAAGATTTACTAAAAATTTGGAATGATATATCTTAATTTGTTTTCCATATATAAAGTCAGTATAGCTTGGTATTGGTAAGCTTCTTCTAGACAATAAGGTAGATTCATACATGTACTGGCACTGAAAATTCTTTGCATGTTCAAAAATTCAACAGGGAGCTAAAATCTTGGTAAGTCAACAAAAAAATTGATTTGATTTGGACTTAATAACCTATTGTTTATGATTGTCAGCTAATAGCTGATCCACGCTAATATTTTTGCTCAGGTGTTTATTAACGGAGTTGCAATTGTTTTTTTCCCAAAAGTTGAACATTTGTAGTTCTATTTTGTTTTAATGTAAAACATTCACAGTTTCGGAAGTTCTTATGCAAGCTAGTAGCAGTTCAATTTATAGTTCTGTTTTGCAAACTATCAATCTGGAAACTGTTGCAATTTCAAAAGCTGATCCAAACTGGATTATCATAAAAGCATATTTTAAAGTAAATATCTATGGTTATGTGTTATGAAATATTATGGAATGATTCTTCTAATAATATATAAAGCTTCTACTAAATATGTAAAATTTAAAGCTGCACTGCCCACATCGTCTGTAAAATGCATGTACTTTTATGAAACTTGAAGGTTTGATCTTCTAGTGCACTATAAATAACAGATGTAGGCTAGGCCATGTTGCTGCACTGTACCTGGATTACTTAATGTTTCTACAATATTATATACCTTCTTAACTACGAACTGTCACTTTATTGTGCAATCATTTTTAATATTATTAAATCAAAATTTTAGGTATATTCCCTGTAATTTTACCTTCTTTTTCACATAATGCTTGGAAATTTAATGTAAGCCCTTCGAACATACTATTATTAGCATTGGCACGAGTTCGTTATCATTGACGTCTTTTTATGTGTTATATTTTAAGATCTTTTGTCAATTTTGGTTGTCTTTTCCATTATTACCATCTTCCTTCATCTCTTTTTTTTCATAGGATTCTATGTACTTATTTTTTGCTTTTGTTTGCATTCAAGTTGAATTTTGCATAGCTCTTTACCATTACAGATCCTCAATTGGGGAGGCAATTCATTTTGAAATGGCAAGGCTGTTGATCTGAAGCGCTAGAGGTTTCTCATCTCAACTTCTTTCAGGTAAGTGATTTTTATCGGTTGGAAAATTTGATGTTTTATTCTTAATCGATAGCTTGAAACTACTGCAGCTAGAAGTTAGTGTACTAAATTAGCTCGATTAATGAGATTTCGTGCTTGAACTAAGGATTTGGACTAGGTATACTCAAATTCTGATATTTCTCTCTCTTAAATTCTACTTCAGTGAGCTTTTGTTCCATGTATGCATGAGAATTAAGAATTGTTTGCTGATTAATTCACATATTGTTGTTTTATCTGCGAAGTTTTCATTAAATAACCTGTTGTTTGTTTAGCACAAAATGGGCCAGTCCGTAGATTATAAACTAATCACTGTCATAATTGAACGCATTCATAGGACGAGGCTTACAAGGTTCATGAAAAGGTTTAGGAATTTCAAACATTTTGGCACCATAATGCTGTTATTTTCGGTAATAACATGCAGTCATGGGCAAGTCGGCAAATTGCTCATTTTCAGCATCTTCACTTGCCACTTTTTATGCATTGTTTGTTCAGATGTTTTCCTCCAATGGAAGTTTCCGCTGATTATTGCACATGACAGTTTTAGAGCAAACACCATTCAGAAGCATACTTTTGAATATGTTATATGTTGCGAATGACAGTATTCTAATGAGCCTTCCTCTGCATTTTAGTCTTCGCAACTTTGAATTGTGCTTCATTTTGTACTTAGGCATCATTATGATGTTACTCGATCCATTTGAAACTGATTGTAAACTCAAAGTCAATGTTGCAAATGTATGCATGATGTGTTGATTAAATGTTTTAACTTTTCTGTGCTGTCTTCGACTGTGCATATTTTTGTACAATGTTGTATGGAAAAAAATTGTTATGTAGATATTGTAACTGGGAATAGTTGATATCTTATATATTGAAATTAACTGATTTCTCCCAGCTGGGCACCATGTTAAGCATAGCTTTACCTTAGTTTTCTTTAGACAAAACAATAAACATTAATACTGACAAATATTTTCCTCCATTTTCTAATATGAAATTTATGCATGTTTTGTAGTAGTAATTTAATTGAGGCTAATGCGTACCAAATATGAAATGCTACTGTCGAGTACTTTACATATACATTTTGACTTTTCCTCCTTGCCTCCAATCTTACTACTGTCAAGCAAGCGCGCGCGCGCGCGCTCTCTCTCTCTCTCTCTATATATATATATATATATATATATATATATATATATATATATATATATATATATATAGAGGAGCATTCCGCTACACCTCTTATTTTGCACGTGAACTCTCCCCCTTAATCTCCACCATCCATTTCCTCACTCATTCTCTCTCTTTCAATTTCAATATTATTTCTTAGTGGGAAAAGAGAGAATGAATGGGGAAATGGGTGGTGGAGATTAAGGAGGAGAGTTCACGTGCAATATAAGAGGTGTAGCGGATCCCTCCTCTCTCTCTCTCTCTCTATATATATATATATATATATATATATATATATATATATATATATTCAACGCCTTCAAAACCTCTATTGTGCTGTGTGTTCTAATTGCATTTTGTATAACTGCAAAAAAAATATTTTTTCTTCCTTTCTATTTAACAAAGTTAAAAACTAATAGATTAACTAGCATTACCTAAATTGAAATTGAAATTTAACTTCTATGGAAATTGTCTATACGAAAAAAGAGTGTTAGTTTGAGTTAAATGATGTCGTTTCAACGAAAAAATATGTATAAAGATTCAATAATAGTTGCAAAAATAACATGCATAAATATAAGCCGTGTGCGTAGCACGGGTTTACACTAGTTATATTCTGTAGCATTGAGGTTGAGAACTTGTATAAAATAATCGTGAGATAACTCACCTTGTATGGATACAATGAAGACAAGAAACAACCACAAACAACGACCAATCCTAATTTGCGAATTAGAAATCGCAAATCCTTTTTTTCTTTTGAGAAGGAAGATGGACAAAAATTTAAAAGAAGATATCGTGAAACTTTTAGGGAAGAGGAGGTTGTGTTTTATATATATATATATATATATATTTTTTTGAGATTTGGAGATTGTAGATATAAAGAGAAGGGACGATGAAGAAAAGGGGAATTAAAGGAAATAATTTTGTTTCTAAATGAATTTGAATGATAGATAGAAGAGTAGTGTGAGGAGAGAATAAATACATGAGTTATTTTCCCAAGATGCCTCTTTGTATTATGCAAGTTACAAACAAATTGAATGTGGCTGACTAAGGCTGAGGTGGAAATACTTATTTCTCATTCAAAATTCAAAACTAAATCATAAAGAGAAAGAGAATAAAAGGAAAGAACTGAATGCATGATAAATTGTTTGATGCTAATTATTAGAAAGTTTGTGACTTTTCAAATTCCAAAACACATAATATTAAATAATATATGTTAAAAGTTTTACATAAATAATGTTAAAAGTTTTACGATATTTTCTTTTTTGCTTCTAAATATAAACAACATGATATATAAGATAAGGGAAATACATATATATACGTGGATATGGTTTGATTTTGGAGAAAATAATGATGGAAAACAAAAAGGAAAAATAAAATGGATGTAGATTTAAGGAACAAGGATAAAAAATAAGATACATGAAAATATAATGTAGGGAAAGAAATTAATAAAATAAAGAGAAATATATTAATAGATAAAGGAAATGAAATGAATGTGTAATTAATGGAGAAGTAGAGTGGAGAGAAAGGAGGTAGTGAATTTGATGAAAGTAGAAAAAAGGGAAAAAAAAGATAAACAGGCGTAAAATGTGAATGAGCAGAGAAATTTTGTGCATGATTTATTTGATTATAATGTCAACATTAATTTTCATTAACTATGCTATTTAAAACGTGCATTGTATACCATTGACACTCCATATCGTTACAATTTCTCTTATACAATTTAAATTGGAAACATTAATTAATTTATTATCAATTATCATAAAACTCATATATTAAAGTTTTTAAAGGTAACAATGATTCGACTACTATTTTCTTTTATTACCAATAGTTTTGAAGTTAATTATTACAAATATACATGCAAATTGATAATAATTTCAATTGTTATAAATCATCATTTACATGAGTACAAATTGTTGTTTATTAGAAATAAATTTGAAATAATTTATAAATAACATCATAAAATTTATTCTAAAACCACTTCAAATTCAATAATTAAATTTAATTCAACAACATAAATGGTCAAAATTTACGGGATGTTACAATCTCCTCCACTTAGAACTTTTCGTCCTCGAAAAAGAGAGGTTGTTAAAAATATGCTTATGCATACAATAAAAGTCTTATACCAATACAAAATTTGGTTTAATCAAAATAAAATTAGGCTTTCAAATTTCAAAATTCCCTAAAACTTAATATATCAAATTTATTTCTAATAAAACTTGAATTTAAAGGATTTGAACTGGGGAGAATTCATCAAGGATCAATTTAATTTTTGGCAATACATGTTACCTTCTTTAGAAACACACCCAATCGTCACTTATTTGCTTTGTTAAAATTCGCTTACACTTGGATGTTATGGCACGAACGCAGTTGTAGAAAATTCAAGTCCTTACGTCGTATGGATAACCAAATCATTTACATTATCTTAAATTATGTTTTCATGTGGGCAGGCAAAGAAAGATGCAAATTTGTTGACCCCATTGCTGAGAGAGTCCATGATGTTGCACGAGGACGTACCAGAAATTAGCTTGCTGGATGCTGTGATAGAAGGTGGATCAGTGCTGCCGTACTTAGTATATTTTGCCATGATGATGTATTATGTATTTTTTGGGCGCACTGATGTAATTCTCATGATATTGGTTTTTGCTGGTTTATGTATATATTATGTACATATATGTACTATGTAACTATGGACTGTGTACCACGTACTTGAATGATATTTATGAAGGCGTAAATCAGACGATTCACTACCTTTTTGCTTCAAAAACTTGAATTTAAAGGATGAAATAATTTCTTTGACTTAAAATCCCAGTTTCATTTTAAAATCATTGAAATATTATATATTTCTTTTATATTGAATCATACTTCATTTCGGGATTTCAAAACAAAATCATTTTCGAAAAGTCTCAAATATTTCACAAGCATATCAATAGATATGTTAACTGTGACGGCCCGCACCTTCCGGTTGGCCTAGACCGAACGAGAAGGTGGATTGCTTTGAGAACACGACGCATCAAGACACAAACATGAGAACATTTCATTGTTATTACCAAAATTTACATCAAAATACAAGATATTAGAGTTCAAATAAATAATATACAGCGGAAAAACATCAGAGATTTTAAATTACATAGCAGCAGAAATATAAATACATAAATAAAATGTGCAGTGGAAAACATCAACTATCACAGCTGAAAGAAATACACGGATACAAAGCATTCCAAATATAGCTCCATCTGTAATCCAGGATCCCGTGAAAAGAAATATCCGCGAAAACCAAAACTACAAGCTGCCCGTGTGGAAAATATGGATACCCAGAGTTTAGGTTAAAACAATAAACTCCGAGTCAGTCATGAGACTGGTGTGTGAACTAAAACAGTTATTAACTTTATTTTAATGTTGGGTAAATCAAGGGACAACGCCGTATAACACGGAACGGGTTTTCTCCCAAGAATACCATAAAACAAACACCACAATGCTAAAATGAAAAATGAAGCCATTATAAGACTCAGGTCTCATCACATAATCCAACACAAACCAGAGGATAGAGTTTTACCCTATAATGGCCAAACTTGCTTGATACGCGAAATTTATCTTTTATTATTACTATAAGTGAAGAAATCAACTTCAAATATAAATGTATCAATCATAGAAGGCATAGTACCCCGTCCTACTATGTTGCCATATAAGTTTACAACAAAAACCGCTAAGTCGCGTATTGGAAATTGGGCTTCCATCTATGATCCGAGGCAAGGGATCATCTTCATCCGATTCGGAGCACGTCTAGCAAGATGTCCAGGACTCGTACTCAGTCGACCCCTAGGAGCGGCAGGGCCGGTCTACACCTAACATTTGTTGATTTGTTATTCCTGAACAATACGTTTCCCGGTCCTATTAGTCCTATCACTTGAGCCTTTTAGTCGGCTCTATATCCGAGGTACCTTGCTATCCATCATCCACATAAACAAAATGTCTGGGCTCCATACCATGACACCACTCCTTGCTAGAAAGAAACGCATGTCCTCCTTGCTTTCCTTCAACCCGTTTCTAGTTCATACCGAGGTGTGAAGCTCGCGAATTAACGCTATACAAAAAGCTGCGCTACTTAAAGTTATGCTTTGATCATCAACCACAAGACTTTACTTTTCAACAAAAGCCTGGATCACCGCATATAAGCATGCCACATTGTCAATCTATACCATACCATTGATTTCCACCAATATATAACCTCTAAGCTCATACGTCTCAGAGGAAGGTGTTAAGCAAGAGAATACATTCTCCGCAACCAAACAGATATATATTTAGCAGAGATCAATGAATATAGCACACAATACATTGTCAAACATATGATCCATTCACACGTCCGTTCTAGGTCTGAACGAAACCAGAAGCACCTTATTCCTCGTCCTATATGTCCAATACAGGAGAAAGGCCCTCACATATCCAGTCGATATCCAAGTACGTCTGGACGATCGCCACTTATTACCTCGTCTTGGGTGTACAGCCCAATCAAGATATCAGTAATCATCCTGACGATGTGAAGATCTCCAGTCTTTAACCATCGTCTTCATATCTTCGACTTTTAGTCGTCGTATCAGTTATTCCAAATGGGTTAAACTCGGTCTTTCCGAATAACTTGCGTATCTTATAATCAAGTTCTATAAAAACACATCATACGCCTCATTCCAATCCAGAATATTCTTTTATTCAAATATTCTTGGAAATCATTTCAAAAGATTTATAATATCTTTTCACTACTTAAACAAATTAAGGTTTATCAACTAGTCGGGATTTACGAGTCTTACCGAAGTAATCATTCATCTTATTATCCCAATCCCAACATATTCATCCCATGGAGAAAAACTGGTAGTACTCCATATCTAACACCCATTGTGTTATCGGTAAATTCAATTACCATTTAACGTTCAAATCTAATTAAAGATTTAACTATCGCATGGAGTAAAACTGGTGGTACTCCATTTCGAACAATTCTTGAATTTGGTAAATTTAATTACCTCGTTCCCATTTCAATCTGATTAAAGATTCATTAAAACTCTACTTAGTTTTAACCTTCAAAAATCATTATTTAATGATTATTCAAATTTAGGAAATAAATCCTGTTTTTAACTGGGTTAAAGAGCCAATGTCATTTAAAACACAGTTCACGATAAACCCAAAATCATCTTCCATTCTAATAGAACCTTCATGGAAATTAGATCAGTCGTAATCGATATAAATTTCCGTATCAGACTAATACTATAAGTGGAATAATGGCAAGGCCTTTTAAATTCCATATATAGCAACGGTCTTCCTTTACAGAAGCTCATCTCGATTATTACCCAATCGAATTCCATTCAATTCCAATTTAATATATTAAATTGGAAAACTTTGCTTTGGAAAATTCCATTAATCTTAATTAAAAGATTATAAATTCCAAATCATAAATTCACTGCTAATTGGGTTGTAAGAACTAATGTTATATAAACACAGTTCACGATGAACCCAAAATCAACTTCCATTTAATCCCAATTGTATTTTTTAATCGTAAAACTCATTAAATCTTAACTAAAAGATTAATTCCTTTCTCAATTGGGTTTAAGAATAGTATTATTAAAGATACCATTCACGACAAACCTAAAATCAAATTTGATATTAAATACAAGGCTCTAAATAGAAATTATACCGACTTATATTCAATATCAAATTCTGAAACTGTAACACCCCGTAATTCTGTTAGTATTAATATTCACAAATTAAAGAATAACTAATCTCAGACGTGAGAATTGTGGGAAACGGGTTGCGCCATTGTGTTCGTCTCGGAATTCTGGTTGAAATAGAGTCCGAGTTTGCGTGAATTGGACTTCGTATGAAGAAGTTATGGCCATCGGAAGTTTCAGAAAATTCAAAACAGATTTCAGAAAATTTAAAATTCAAAATTCGAAGTCAAACAGGCTAGGCAGGAAATTTCCCGCCCAGCACCCCAGGTCGACTGGGGAGTCGACACCCCCCAGGTCGACTGGGGAGTCGACTGGGCAGTCGACTTGGGTGTCGACCTGGTCCAGTCGGATAGGGTTTGGTTGAGCCCAATCTTGAGCTGCTGATGTGTCTTTAGGGCTGAGTTGGCAAATTTAACGGTTCAGGTTAGTTCTGAGTTGATCTGATGGTCTAAATAAACCCTAAACTCTATAAATACCTAGGTAGTCTCTCACTCTAATTCACATGAAAAATAGAGTAGCCACCGTCATGCCGTCGCCATGGAACTCAGTCTAGCCGCCGCCAACTAAGAAGGAAGAAAGCTAATCAAAACCCTAATTCAACTCAACTCTAAAGCAATTCAAGACTCTCTTTCTTCTCTAATTGTGAGTATGATGATCTTAACAAGATTATTAGTAAACTAATTAGATTAAGTTATGAATGGATTATAAGTGAATGATGTGAATTGTCATATATGTTGTTGTAAACCTTATGCTATCATGTATGTTGTAAATCCTATGTTATGTGATGATGAAATCCTATATGTTGTAAATCATGCTATGATGATATTATATATGTTGCAAGTTTCTATGCTAAGTTGCGATGTTACAAAGCCATGATGTTATTATGTTGTAGTTAGCTTATGAATCATGATGTTGATTTAATATATTTGGGCTATGATGATTCACATGATAAATCACATGTACCTATGCAAGTTTAGATTTATTAGTATGTATAATCTCACATATTGTATGACATCTATTTAGAACTAGAATTATGACATCTATTTAGATCCAGAATTATGCTATGACATGTGTGAGTTCTATGTGTTACATGCTAGTTCACACCATCATTATGTTGCATAAAACCCCATATGCAAGTTTATACATGTACTTGGGTTATGATCATATTATGTAAGTTGTGACGTTTAACCAAACAAGTTGACACCTTTAGATCCATGACATGTGTAGTTTTATGCAAGTTTCACCCCTATTATGATTAGATCTATTTTATTTGTCTATATGTTGTGATAATTTATCTTTGTGCTATGAGTTAGACCATTCGAGTCTAACGTATATTTTGCGTTGAATAAGCGAACGTATAACGTGGGGTAGGGGTAATATTAAGGATTTAATATTGAGAAATTGGGGTGCAATTGATATGATTTTGCATGCCATAAGTGGATGGCCATAATTGAGTCAATTATGGACATCATTAAAATTGGAATTAATTAATAATATTGAATAGGGAATTATTAAAACTGGGGTAAAAGATTATAAGTGATAATCAATGCTTAGGACACGAGGTTGGACTCGTTTGTGACGTAAACCTGCCCGGACCTGCCCGGCAAATCCAGTAGTCACAAATGTCAGCCCAATGTGAGAGGTCCTAGGCCCAAAATTAAAGCATAACAGTTGTAAAGACACGAGGTTAGACTCTTTTATGGTGTAAGACTGCCCGGACCCGCCCGACAAATCCAGCTGCCATAAATGCCAGTCTAATGTGAGAGGTCTTTATGAGGTTATGGCCTGAATGAATTAAGAAATACTTAACCAGATAAACATGTAAGGTGGGACATGGGGGTTAAGTAGGTGCCTTGGGTGGCATGAGGAATCTAGTGGTTGCCTTTAGTGGCATTTGAAATACGATTAGTAAGACTTAACCAAACACACATGTAAATGAACATGACTAAGAAGAGGGTTAAGTGGGATATACTAGTGGGGACAAGCTTAGGTGGATAGCTTGTGGGGGCCTATTTCAACCAGTAACCCAAACGTATCTTTGTGGGCTCGACCCAAGTCGAGGACGGGACACGCATACTGGGCTTGACTATAAGAGGCCAAACGGGTTAGCGGTGGCAACGCAAGTCCAACGGGTTTCATATGCGTGTGTGGACCCGGGCTGGTAGGTAAGACGTTGTTGCATCGTGTAGGTATAAGTCGTGCATTCTTTAGCTGTATCGGGTTGCCACTTTAGGGGAGTCATACACCCCACTGTGGGGCCAGCACGGGTAACTACGAGTAGGGAGCCGATCGCAAGTAGGTAGTGGGGTACACCTAGCGGAGATAGGGGCAGACGACACCTATGTAGTCAGCTAGGGGTACACAAAGCCATTTATATAATTTCTAAGTTCGGTGAGTGGGATCAACCTTTAGGGTGACTGGTGTGGTGCAGTATAGTAATTATTTGTTAGTAATTAGGTGTGCCTTTAACGTTATCTTTATCCGCTCTTCCATGCCCAATAGTTCATAGACATTCCCTTGTTTTCCAGCTTATGCCTTAGTCTAGTTATTTTGATAATAATATTGTTAGAATTATCATACTCGCCAGACTTTATGTCTGACCCCCTCTATTTCTATCCTTTTTCCCCTCCAGGTCCTCAGGGTGGGCCCAGCTCTAGCGGAGTTTGATTGTATTGCTTTATCTCTCTTTTGAAAAGCTTGGACCGTTGAAGTAAAGTCCAGCTTGTTATCTTCTTTAATGGCTATTTATGTAATTGGATTATGTATTTTGTTTTATTAAGATGGATATTGTACTTGACTCTGATTTATGGTTTTATGATGTAACAAACATGTTTAACTTCTGCTGCAATGAAATAAAGTTTTAAATTTCCAAGTACTGCTTATATCTGTCTTGTTGTAATTTTTCTGTTCTATATTCACTTAAAACCTCCATGGAAGTTAATGCATTCTCCTTGTGAGTGACATTAATGGACGTGGGGTGTTACACGTGGTATCAGAGCATAAGGTTACCAGAACAGATAATTTTTTTAGAAAAACTATTTTTCTAAAGTATTTTTGGAAGAAGTGTTTTCAAAAACATGTCTTGATGAGTAAATTTCAAGAGGAAAGTTTTTATGAAAAACATAATCCCCAATAGCCATATCTTTATCTTTCGAATTCTCCATTTTTGAATCTTTCCTTTTTCGTTTCAGCATGGCTGAAGATCTTAACCTTCCAGAGGGTGTAACGATACCAGGATGGTATAGGAGGTTATTAGAGGCTAGGGCCGCTGCAGGTCCAGCCAATGTTCCTCCATCACCAGTTGCACCCGCTCCTCCTCCTCCCCCTCCTCGCGATGATACTTTTGCAAAGACATGCAAGGAATTTAAGGCTATGGGTGGAAAACCTTTTCAAGGGTCAGAAACGTTTGTGGAAGCTAGAGATTGGCTTAAGGAGGTGGAAGAATTGCTAGAAATCTTTGAAGTAGAAGAAGGGAGGAAAGTCAAATTAGCAGCTTGGTTAATGAAGGGAGAGGCCTCGTTTTGGTGGGAGGTCACTAATGGGGAGCGTCCTGTTGATTCTTGGGCGGATTTCAGGCGTAGGTTTGAGGCGAAGTTTCTCTCAAGGGCAGAAGAGAATCTATATATGGAAAGGTTCTTGACATTAAAGCAAGGAAGCTCATCAATGAAAGAATATGTCAACAAATTTAATCAGTTAGCAAGGTTTGGCTTGGACTTAGTGAATACGCCGGAGATGAAGGCTCTGAGGTTTGTTAATGGCTTGAATGAACCGTTGCAAGGGTTGGCTATGACCCACATCCCTATGGGGGGCTCCTTTGAGAAGCTAGTAGACATGGCACTCATGCACGAGGAGAAAGGCGCTAATGCTAATAAGGCACCCGAGAAGAAAGGGGTTTAGAAGAAACCACAACAGCAAAACAAGAAGGGTGGTAAAGACAATAATGGCAAGGGAAAGAAGAAATGCTTTAACTGTGGGACACCAGGCCATCTCAGCAAGGATTGCAGAAAGAAAAAGAAGACTGGCTGTTTTCACTATAGTGAAGCGGGACATCTGGTGAAGGACTGCCCAAAGAAGGGGCAGAGGGCAGGGTCTACCTCGGGAGGACTGGTGCAGGCTCTTATGGCACCAGGGCAAGCAAGGGGACAAGTTCAGGCTCTCGCGGTCCCACCGCTGCAAGAACGAGGTAGAACCATTTCTGTTGAAAGCTTAGTTTTTCTGTTTGATCATCCTGTCCGTACCTTATTTGATTCGGGCGCATCGCATTCGTTTATCTCTACATCATTAGTTGAATCACTACACTTAAACACCAGTTTAGTAGAGGATCCCTTAGTTGTTTCGAATCCAATTGGGGGCTCAGCTTATTTGTCCATGATGTGTTTGGATTTGAAAATTTCTATACTTAGCGTTGAGTTTAGATGTGATGCTTATGTTTTGGGCTTCACGGGCTATGGGCTAATTTTAGGAATGGATTGGTTATCCAGAAATGGGGCCGTTCTTGATTGTGAAAGGAGGGTAGTTAGGTTCATTACTCGCCTTGGCAACACTCTCGAAATCTTTTGTAATCCTATAAATTCTGTTATGCTAAGTTATCTAGAATCGCTTGACGCGTCTGTGGAGGATCTACGATCTGTTAGAGTGGTCCGAGAATACTCGGATGTGTTTGAGGAGGTGAAGGGCTTGCCTCCGAAGCGGGAGATAGATTTTCGAATATATCTTGTGGATAATGCAAAACCAGTATCTTTGCCAGTACGCCACATGGCTCCTCGTGAAAGGAGGGAACTCGATAAGCAAGTGAAGGAGTTGCTTGAGAAGGGGTTCATAAGACGAAGTATATCGGAGTGGGGGTGCTCCAGTAGTATTTTCCACGAAGGAGGATGGGTCCCTTAGACTTTGTGTGGACTATAGAGAACTTAATAAACTTACTAAGAAAAACAGACACCCACTGCCGAGGATTGACGATCTCTTCGATCAGTTAGTTGGCGCCTCAGTGTTTTCGCAGTTGGACTTAGCCACTGGTTTTCATCAGTTGAGAGTGGCTGAGGATAGCATTGACAAGACTGCCTTTAGGACTCCGAACGGTTTCTATGAATGGCTAGTGATGCCATTCGGTTTGACAAACGCCCCCACATACTTTGTTGATTTGATGAGTAGGGTGTTTAGGGAGTACCTCAACAAATTCGTGGTAGTCTTTGTAGATGACATCTTGATCTTTTCTAAGGATGAAGAAGAGCATGCCCTACATCTTAGGGAAGTGTTAGAGACCCTACGAGCGCATAACGTTAAAGCCAAATTTTCTAAGTGTCACTTCTGGAGAGAGGAAGTGCGATTCTTAGGGCACCTGGTTTCCAAAGAAGGGATAGCTGTGGATCCCGC
The DNA here is from genome assembly GCA_030737875.1 of Allium sativum. NCBI lineage: Eukaryota > Viridiplantae > Streptophyta > Magnoliopsida > Asparagales > Amaryllidaceae > Allium > Allium sativum. The sequence goes on from CM060926.1 coordinate 618,157,554, forward strand.
GAAGGTGGTGGCCATCCAAGATTGGAAGGTCCCTAAAAATGCTACCGAAGTAAGAAGCTTCTTGGGGTCTGCTGGCAACTATAGGAAGTTTATCAAAGACTTCGCAAAGATATCAGCTCCATTAACACGCTTGACGAAGAAGAACCTAGTTTTCACATGGGACGTAGATTGTGATGATGCGTTCCAACGTTTGAAGTGGGCTTTGACCTCAGCTCTAGTCTTAGTGCTGCCAGACGGGAGTAAGCCATTTACTGTTTATACCGATGCTTGTGGGACAGGTCTAGGCGCAGTCTTAATGCAAGAAGGTAGGGTAATAGCCTATGGTGGAAGGCAGTTGAGAGCGCATGAGAAAAATTACCCTACACATGACCTAAAGTTAGCCGCAATTGTTTTCGCGCTTAAGACTTGGCGCCATTATTTTCTTGGGGAGAAATTCGAATTGTTCACTGACCACAAATCGCTAAAATACTTGTTCTCTCAGAAGGACTTGAACTTAAGGCAGCAAAGGTGGATGGAGTTCTTAGCATCCTACGATTTCGAAATAGCATATACCCCTAGCAAGGGTAACGTGGTGGCAGACGCCTTAAGTAGGAAAAGGTTGTCCTTGAGTCCGTTGTTTGTTGAGCAGCGAAGCTTAGAATTCATTTCGATGTTTGATTTGAGACCTTCCGTTGACTTTGTACCCGGTTTGCTAGCATCCTTGGAGGTCAAACCTGCGCTTTTGGGATGGATTGGTGAGGCACAGCAAGACGACCCACAGTTGGTTGAGTTAGTGGAGAAGCTCAAAAGAGGGGAGTCATCAAGCCATCTCCGTAGGTATACCCTAGATGATAAGGGTTGGTTACGTAGGGATAGTAGACTTTGTGTACCACGAGACGAGGACTTGAGGAAGACTATTCTTGATGATGCACATCGTTCGAAGATGACCATTCATCCCGGCGGGGACAAGATGTATAAAGACATGAAGCGAGTTTTCTTTTGGGCCAGTATGAAGAGGGATGTGGCCGAGTCTGTCGCTAGATGCTTAGTGTGCCAACAAGTAAAAGCGGAGCAAAAGAAACCCGGTGGGTTGCTTCACCCATTGGAGGTTCCACTATGGAAATGGGAAAGTGTCTCGATGAACTTCGTGGATGGATTACCAAGATCAAGGAAGGGTAATACAGGGATTTGGGTTATAGTAGATAGACTTAATAAAAGCGCCCATTTTATTCCCATGAAGAGTAAGAGGACTGCTCCATGGTTAGCTTCTGTATACGTCCGAGAGATAGTTCGTTTGCATGGTGTTCCTTCTAGCATAGTAAGCGACCGCGATCCTATCTTCACTAGCGAATTTTGGAAGAGCTTACAAGAAGCGGTAGGGACTCAGTTATGTTTGAGCACCGCGTATCATCCTCAGACGGACGGCCGGACCGAGAGGGTGAATCGTATTTTAGAGGACCTTTTGAGGCTATGTATCCTAGACTTTGGGGGTACATGGGAAGAGTATCTTCCATTGGTGGAGTTCGCATATAATAACAGCTTTCAGTCTAGCATTGGCATGGCACCTTTCGAAGCTCTTTATGGACGACCTCGTCGTTCACCTATATGTTGGTGGGAATCTACGGATAAGATCTTACTTGGGCCCGATATGATTAGGGAGACTTCGGAGAAGATCGACTTGATTCGAAGGAGGATGAAAGCAGTGCAAGATAGGCAGAAATCTTATGCGGATAAGAGGAGGACAAATCTCGAGTTTGATGTTGGGGACATGGTCTTTATCAATGTGTCTCCATTACGGAACGTTGTTCGCTTTGGGTCCGTTGGGAAATTAGCACCAAGTTTCGTAGGGCCGTTCCCTATTAAGGAGAAGATTGGACAGATGGCGTATAGAGTGGAGTTACCTGAGATACTTAGTGGTGTACACGACGTATTCCATGTGTCACATTTGAGGAAGTGCCTACACGAGACCGCGGAGGTGGTAGAGCCGAACTTGCTTAGAGAGGTGGAGATAGAACGTGATGCGACGATTCGACGAGCTCCTACATGCATTCTTGGGTCGGAGATCAAGAAGCTGAGAAATCGAGAGGTCAGACTAGTCAAAGTACAATGGGGAGATGATGAGAGCAATGCTACTTGGGAGACAGAAGAGAAGATGCGTTCACGATATCCTTTTCTTTTCGAGGGTATGTCTTTTAATTTCTCCTTTGTCGCTTATCTTGTACTTATCTTACCTTTAGAGTATCCTCTCGCTAGTATCCTTGACCTTTAGTTAGGATAATCCTGTGGTTGAAACATGTGTTTGAAACATGTTATGTATCATGGATGCATGTGGATGCAAGTGTTTGCTAGTGGTTGCTCGTGGATGCATATACACACACTTTAGGCACTAGATCGGCTCAGTCACTTCATATTGCATATTGCATATAAATGTGTGTACATATTTAAGTAATGGATGAATAATGGTTGTACCATCATATGGATGTTGCATTTTGGTGAATGGTTGTGCACACATGTAGAAATAATATGTATCGATAAGGAACTTTTGCATACATAATGGACGCATGGCACTATCATGATTTGCATTAAGGAGGTCAACTGAATCATTGGACCGCCTAATTTTGCATTAGATATGGACATATACACACACTGTGCATTTAAACATGAAAGCATTAGAAGTCTATAAGGACAATGGATGCCTGTGTTTGATGGTTGAGTAGATGGACGATTGGATGTTAGGATATACATTCTTCTTGACTTGAAGATTTCGGGGTCGAAATCCTTTAAGGAGGGGAGAATGTAACACGCCGTAATTCCGTTAGTATTAATATTCACAAATTAAAGAATAACTAATCTCAGACGTGAGAATTGTGGGAAATGGGTTGCGACATTGTGTTCGTCTCGGAATTCTGGTTGAAATAGAGTCCGAGTTTGCGTGAATTGGACTTCGTATGAAGAAGTTATGGCCATCGGAAGTTTCAGAAAATTCAAAACAGATTTCAGAAAATTTAAAATTCAAAATTCGAAGTCAAACCAGCTAGGCGGGAAATTTCCCACCCAGCACCCCAGGTCGACTGGGGAGTCGACTGGGCAGTTGACACCCCCCCAGGTCGACTGGCGAGTCGACTGGGCAGTCGACTTGGGTGTCGACCTGGTCCAGTCGGCTAGGGTTTGGCTGAGCCCAATCTTGAGCTGCTGATGTGTCATTAGGGTTGACTTGGCAAATTTAACGGTTTAGGTTAGTTCTGAGTTGATCTGGCGGTCTAAATAAACCCTAAACTCTATAAATACCTAGGTAGTCTCTCACTCTAATTCACATGAAAAATAGAGTAACCACCGTCATGCCGTCGCCATGGAACTCAGTCTAGCCGCCGCCAACTAAGGAGGAAGAAAGCTAATCAAAACCCTAATTCTACTCAACTCTAAAGCAATTCAAGACTCTCTTTCTTCTCTAATTGTGAGTATGATGATCTTAACAAGATTATTAGTAAACTAATTAGATTAAGTTATGAATGGATTATAAGTGAATGATGTGAATTGTCATATATGTTGTTGTAAACCTTATGCTATCATGTATGTTGTAAATCCTATGTTATGTGATGATGATATCCTATATGTTGTAAATCATGCTATGATGATATTATATATGTTGCAAGTTTCTATGCTAAGTTGCGATGTTACAAAGTCATGATGTTATTATGTTGTAGTTAGCTTATGAATCATGATGTTGATTAAATATATTTGGGCTATGATGATTCACATGATAAATCACATGTACCTATGCAAGTTTAGATTTATTAGTATGTATAATCTCACATATTGTATGACATCTATTTAGAACTAGAATTATGACATCTATTTAGATCCAGAATTATGCTATGACATGTGTGAGTTCTATGTGTTACATGCTAGTTCACACCATCATTATGTTGCATAAAACCCCATATGCAAGTTTATACATGTACTTGGGTTATGATCATATTATGTAAGTTGTGACGTTTAACCAAACAAGTTGACACCTTTAGATCCATGACATGTGTATTTTTATGCAAGTTTCACCCCTATTATGATTAGATCTATTTTATTTGTCTATATGTTGTGATAATTTATCTTTGTACTATGAGTTAGACTATTCGAGTCTAACGTATATTTTGCGTTGAATAAGCGAACGTATAACGTGGGGTAGGGGTAATATTAAGGATTTAATATTGAGAAATAGGGGTGCAATTGATATGATTTTGCATGCCATAAGTGGATGGCCATAATTGAGTCAATTATGGACATCATTAAAATTGGAATTAATTAATAATATTGAATAGGGAATTATTAAAACTGGGGTAAAAGATTATAAGTGATAATCAATGCTTAGGACACGAGGTTGGACTCGTTTGTGACGTAAACCTGCCCGGACCCGCCCGACAAATCCAGTAGTCACAAATGTCAGCCCAATGTGAGAGGTCCTAGGCCCAAAATTAAAGCATAACAGTTGTAAAGACACGAGGTTAGACTCTTTTATGGTGTAAGACTGCCCGGACCCGCCCGGCAAATCCAGCTGCCATAAATGCCAGTCTAATGTGAGAGGTCTTTAATAGGTTATGGCCTGAATGAATTAAGAAATACTTAACCAGATAAACATGTAAGGTGGGACATGGGGGTTAAGTAAGTGCCTTGGGTGGCATGAGGAATCTAGTGGTTGCCTTTAGTGGCATTTGAAATACGATTAGTAAGAATTAACCAAACACACATGTAAATGAACCTGACTAAGAAGAGGGTTAAGTGGGATATACTTGTGGGGACAAGCTTAGGTGGATAGCTTGTGGGGGGTCATTTCAACCAGTAACCCAAACGTATGTTTGTGGGCTCGACCCAAGTCGAGGACAGGTCACGCATACTGGGCTTGACTATAAGAGGCCAAACGGGTTAGCGGTGGCAACGCAAGTCCAACGGGTTTCATATGCGTGTGTGGACCCGGGCTGGTAGGTAAGACGTTGTTGCATCGTGTAGGTATAAGCCGTGCATTCTTTAGATGTATCGGGTTGCCACTTTAGGGGAGTGATACACCCCACTGTGGGGCCAGCACGGGTATCTACGAGTAGGGAGCCGATCGCAAGTGGGTAGTGGGGTACACCTAGCGGAGATAGGGGCATACGACACCTATGTAGTCAGCTAGGGGTACACAAAGCCATTTATATAATTTCTAAGTTCGGTGAGTGGGATCAACCTTTAGGGTGACTGGTGTGGTGCAGTATAGTAATTATTTGTTAGTAATTAGGTGTGCCTTTAACGTTATCTTTATCCGCTCTTCCATGCCCAATAGTTCATAGACATTCCCTTGTTTTCCAGCTTATGCCTTAGTCTAGTTATTTTGATAATAGTATTGTTAGAATTATCATACTCGCCAGACTTTATGTCTGACCCCCTCTATTTCTATCCTTTTTCCCCTCTAGGTCCTCAGGGTGGGCCCAGCTCTAGCGGAGTTTGATTGTATTGCTTTATCTCTCTTTTGGAAAGCTTGGACCGTTGAAGTAAAGTCCAGCTCGTTATCTTCTTTAATGGCTATTTATGTAATGAGATTATGTATTTTGTTTTATTAAGATGGATATTGTACTTGACTCTGATTTATGGTTTTATGATGTAACAAACATGTTTAACTTCTGCTGCAATGAAATAAAGTTTTAAATTTCCAAGTACTGCTTATATCTGTCTTGTTGTAATTTTTCTGTTCTATATTCACTTAAAACCTCCATGGAAGTTAATGCATTCCCCTTGTGAGTGACATTAATGGACGTGGGGTGTTACAGAAACTAACATATATCGTATGGGGAATAACAATATCTGTATCTTTCAAATTCCTCAACAATACCCATATAATCACAGAACCCAAAATCGAAATATTCCGAAGATTATTTCTATTCAATTCCTTTTCAATTCATGCATTGGAAAATTCTGGTTATATTGAAACCATTTCAATCATTTACTCAAACTGATAAAAATATCTTTTATCTTTACAAACTTCAAATATTTCATCCAAAATCATTTCAAATCATATATTATGATTTTAAATAACTTATTCATATTTTTAATAATTTTAATAAGGACCTTAACGTCTGTTTCCAATATCGGCCACCGAACTGCATCCATAACAACCTTTTCCAAAACCGATTTGGACATATTTCAAAACCTAACCGTTCGATTTCAAATCTCTTATTATCATTCGAAATCTCTTCTCAATACGAACCCAACGGTTCCTATTTTAGGAGAATCCGAAGGTTGGATCTCCCATTACGCCATTCAAAGTCAATGGTCGAAATTCGGGAACGGTCGCTACGCGATACGTTCTATTCAGGCCATTTAAATATATATAATATATTTCGTCGATTTCCATTCAAAACATATTTTATAAAACGTTTCTAAATTTGTTTTAAAAACGATTCCAACTTCCATTTCAATTTTAAATCAAAATTGAATATTCCATATCATTATAATATTAAAATGATAGTATTTTCAAAATATCAGATTTTGAAATCAAATCTTTTCGATATTCATTATAAAATGAATAAAATCGACAGAAAATCCCTTTTGAGGTAAAATGGCGTACATCTACTTAACTCGGCTTCACATATTTCAATATTTTCCTGTCCATCCAAAATCGGGCATCAAAATCATATTTTGATTCTTCACTGAATATTATTTTAAAATATCCGTTATTTCTGAATTGGAACCAGACTCAATCAATTACCATATTATTTTATTCATATGGATTCCATACATCGCATGTATTCAAAAATAGTGATAGACAACTATTAAACATTCAATTCACAACCAGAGTGCTATTTACAACTGTATAAACATTAAATAATTAAAAAACGCTTATAACAGTCTATCAATCAATTGGTGGACATGCAATTAAATCCAAGGGAGATGTGAATTAATTATCATCCCCATACCTGTGTGGGGTTTTCAACCATCAAACAGATATACATAAACAGTTTAATAATAATAGTATTAAAACTGTAAACTTCCATCAACCACCAAACAAATATTGCAATCACTAGAAATAAATACATATTCAGTCACAAATATAATAACTGTAGAAATAATTTGAGTGAGAGAGTTCTTACATTGGTTTCCACTCTGTTAGTCTTTAATTGACAATTTTAGTACTATTTGAGTTAAAATTTTCCTCAAATTAGAACTTGCTCTGTTTCTGTCTTAGTCAGTTTCGTGTTGTAGAGCTCAACTTCACGATCCCAACGGTTCTGAAACCACCGAAATCTGTTTACGTTTGCAAAAGTTACAAAGGTTTAAACTTTGAATCATTTAATCGTCATTAGCAAGGTAATTAATTAAATTATTAACCTTAATTAAGTTATCCCGCTTCATCGCCTCCTTTCAGTTGAACGTCGAAGAAAACACGTGCCCTCATTCTCCAAATCGCACGTTGATCGAGGTAATTAGAGGATGATCTGGAGGTGCCACCAGAGGCAACGTGGCGTCGCCTGCCACCGCCAAGGAGGGCGGCCAGCAAAGTGGGCCCATGACCCACGAAATCCACCACAAACGGCGGCCGTTTGGCCATGAAATGCGAACAAAATTCTTCTTGAAAATCGATCTTAGCCATATGGATTTAAAGAGCTTATCGATCTCTACAACTTTGTGTTGAACTTATGAGTTAATTCGTTATCGTTTAGGAATGAAACCAGATCGTATCGGCCATTAAAATATTTGAGGCGACGTTGAACGTGAATAAGGAATGGATTAGGTTTTTAGTGGAAAAGGCCTTATATATATTTATTTAATATTAATTTAATCTAAATTAACTCGTTTAACCTTCAAACTCCAAACGGAACCCAACGACTGTCTCCCTAGCTAAATACACCCATTCCGGACGCAATGGGATATGTCTCATAAGATGATTCGACTATTTCGATTAGTTTTTATCAAAATTAAAATATAATTTAGTATAACGTTTAATATTTAATTTGAACGTACATTTTAATTCACCGGAGCCGCATATTGACTCCAAAAATTATAAAACAGTAAATCTAGCTATGTTTTGATGATACGGTCTTAACAAAATTAATTTCATTGAATCTGAAGACCATTTGAAAAATGGTCTTTTAACTAGCTTATTAAATTCAACTGAACTTACAAAACGCGTTTAAATTTACTACGCTTGCATACTGATTCCAAATGGCTTGAAATTTTAAACTTGACAATAATTTGACATTCCGGATCCAGCAAAATTAATTTCTTCAAAAACGGAGGTCGTTTGCAAAATAACTATTTTTAAGGGCTATATATAATTTTAATATATATATATAAATTCCATAGCGACTATTTTAAATTTTGAATTAGTCATAACCTACAATTTATAATATGAAATCTAAATTTTTCATATTCGTTAGAAAGATATAGTTAAATGGATTCTAACGTTTCTTGTTTTACCAAAATCTGATTTAGTTTGAATTCTGTACATTTATTCAAAGTTCAAAACCAAATTTTCAAACTACTGTGCCATTTCAAGCTAGTTTTAATTAAAAATTAAATTTATACATTCTAACTTCGATTTAAATAAATTTTAAGTTGTTAATTTTCAAAATAAATCATTTCAAATATTTAAAATCCAATAAAATCATCGAAATATTTTTTTTAAATTGGTTCCAAAAATCAGGGTTGTTACAATCTCCCCCACTTAAAACTTTTTCGTCCTAGAAAAAGGAACAAAGCTTAATGTCGTTTAACTAACCAACTCAACTTTCATTCTGGCTCGAGTTCTTCAACTTTTCAGTTTCTAAGAATTTCCAAATTTTCCTGAAATTTGGCTAACACCCTAAATTTCTGTGAAAACCCGTAACTTCCCCGTAAAGGAAAGCGTCGGATAGTTCGAGAACAAGCCACATCAGAACTTATACAGAAGAACGTTTCATTGTATATTACAACAATGCATCAGATTACAAGAATATACAGAGTATAAACAAATGAATATTACACAGAAATATCAGAGATTTAAATTACATTTAAATACATCGCAGCGGAAAATAATACAATACACAACTTAGAATGAGATATACGGATACAAAGCTTTCCGGATATCGTTCCAGCTGTGAACCAGGATCCTGTGAATATCAATCTGCAAAACCCAAAACTACTAGCTGCCCGTGTCAAAATAAGGGCACCCAGAGTTTAGGTTAAAACAATAAACTCCAGGTCAGTCATGTGACTGGTGTGAGAACTAAAACAGTTCTTAATCTTTATTTTAAATCATTAGGTAAATCAAGGGACCACGCCGTATAACACGGAACGGGTTTCCTCCCAAGAATACCAGTGCATAAAACAAACAGCGCAATGCTAAATAAAGAAAAATGAAGCTGTTATAAGACCCAGGTCCCATCACACAATGCAACGCAGCCGAGGATAGGGTTTTCCCTTATAACAACCAAAGAATGCTTGATACGTTTAAAACAAATCATTTGATACTATAATAAGTGCATAGTGTATAAAACAACTTCAAATCATAAGTATCAATCATAGGCGGCATGAATGCCCCATACCACTATGTCGCCATATATAGGTTATACAATCAAAATCGCAAAGTCACGTATTTGGAAATTGGATTTCCGTCTATGAACCGAGGCAAAAGATAGTCCTCAACCGATTCGAGACGCTCTAGCCCGTGTCTCAGGCACAGCCGCAACCGTACCTTGGATCGTCAGGGCCGGTCCACACGAAGTGGATTATAATGCCTGAACAATACGTTTCTCCGCCCTTTGGGGCGTAAATGAGCCAACTACATGACTCCATCGGTTCGAGAACGACCGATCAATCCGAGGCGCCTCGCAACAGCAACAACCACATAAGTCAAACTCGTCAGGGCGTGTAAAACCACTGACGCCACTTCTAGCTAGAAAGAAAACGCATGTCCCCCCTGACGTCCGTCTCCCGTTTTTGGTTCATACCGGGTGTGAAACACGCGAGGAAAATGTTACACAAAGCTACGCCACAAAGGCCGTGCTTTGATCATCAACCACAAGACTTTGTTTTTCAACAGAAGCCTTGATCATTTGCATCTTAGCATGCCACACAGGCAAGCCATCCTATGCAACCGATATCAGTCACACAGAATGAAATCCGATGTCAGACACACAGTCCATTTACAAGTCCGTTCTGGGTCTGAACGAAACCGGAGGCACCTAGTACCCCGCATATCCTTCGATCTCCAAGTACGTCTGGACGATCACTAACTGTTTCCATCTTCTTGGGTGTACATCCCAATCAAGATCATCAGTTATCACCCAAACGACGTGAAGACTTCCGGTCTTCGACCATCGTCTTCATCTTCGACTTATCGTCGTATCAGTTATTCAGAATGGGATAAACCCGGTCTTTCCGAATAACTCGCGTATATTTTAAATAAGTGTTACACAAACACAACATACGCCTCATTCCAATTCATTAGTCACTAACCGTAAATTAATCAAGAGAATAATTCCCCAAATATTAACCCCGAAGGCCGAAACCAACATCAGATCAATATCCAGAAAACCATTCTGCTTGGCTAACCGCCAGTTAGTTTCTAAATTTCACATTCAAATCTAATTAAAGATTCATTAAAACTCCACTTAGTTTTAATCTGTGACTGGGTTAAAGAATCAGTGTCATTTAAAACACGGTTCACGATAAACCCAAAGTCACATCCCATTAATTATCGGGTTAAAGAACAAGTGTTATTTAAAACACTGTTCACGATAAACCCAAAAATCAATATCCATTCAATTCCAATTAAATATTATTTAATTGGTACACTTCATTAAATCTAAATAAAAAGATTTAATCTTTTCTCAACTGGGTTCAAGAACAGTGTTAGTGAAGACACCATTCACGACAAACCCAAATCACATTCATTAATTATCGGGTTAAAGAACAAGTGTTATTTAAAACACTGTTCACGATAAACCCAAAAATCAATATCAATTCAATTCCAATTAAATATTATTTAATTGGTACACTTCATTAAATCTAAATAAAAAGATTTAATCTTTTCTCAACTGGGTTCAAGAACAGTGTTAGTGAAGACACCATTCACGACAAACCCAAATCACATTCGATATTCAATACAAGGCTCTGAATATAAAATATATCGGCTTATATTCAATATCGAATTCTACGACTAACAAATGTCGTATTGGAAATAACGATATAAATATATATCTTTCAAATTTCCATAACCACATCTGTATAATCACGAATTCCAACATCGAAATATTCCGAAGACAATTTCGATTCAAATCCACTCCAATGTAATCATTGGATATTCTGGTTATTTTTAAAACCCTTTTCAAATTCAATTTATTTAAAAATAAATAGAATTATAATTCTAGTTCAAAACTAGTTCATTTCGATAAAAATCTATTTTTATCCTTTCAAATAGGGAGTTTTTCATCCCAAATCTTCACAAATCATTTCTTATGATTTTACACCAATTATTACTATTTTTAATAATTTTATCAAGGCCCGTACAGTCGATTTCCATCAATGGCCATCGAACTGCACTTACAGCGACCTTTTTCGAATTTGATTTGGACATAATTCCAAATCCAACCGTTAGATTTCAAATTTCTAATATTCGTTAGAAAGCTCTTTTCGATACGAACCCAACGGTTCCGGTTTTAGGAGAATCCGACGGTCGGATCTCCCGTAATGTCCGTTTGAAATAAATGGTCGAAATTCGCGAACTGCCGCGGCGCGGCGCGTTCTATTCAGGCCATTATATTATATATATATAATATATATAATATATATTTCGTCGATTTCTATTTAAAACGAATTATATAAATAGTTTTAAAATCGTTTCAAAAGCTATTTCAACTTCCATTTCAATTCAAAGCAAAATTGAATTCTTCTTTATAAATTCGTTTCAAGATTCATTTCTATTCAATTCAAATTTCAATTCAATTTGAATTCATTTCAATTTGTTTTCAATTCAATTCGAAATCGTTTTCAATTCAATTCATTTCGAAATCGTTTTCAATTCAATTCATTTCAAAATATTCGATTTCGAAATCACTTTTCAATATTCATTTTAAAATGAATAAAATCGATATAAATATCGTTCACGTCAAAATGGCGTCAATCTAATCCTCACGGCTTCACATATTTCTATTTTCAAATATTCTATTTCAAATATTTCTATTTCAAATATTTCTATTTCAAATATTTCTTTTTTTTTCGAAACTGGAATGAGGCCCAATCAATTACCATATAATGTTAATTATATGGATTTTCTACAACACATGTATATATCAACAACGATGAATAATCAACCATCAACCAAAGTGCACTACACTGTATAAGCATCAAATATAGACATTTAACGCTTATAGCAGCTTGTCAATCAATCGATCGACATATTTAATCAATCAGGATGAGTGAACTTCAAATTTCATCCTAACACCCGTGTGGGGTTTCAAACAATCAAACACATATTTTATTTGTGCAGTTAGGCGATGTGTAAAATTTATCGACCCAATCAACGTTATTCAAATAGGTGTACATAAACAAACCGTCTGGTTTGTAAATGAATATTTATTTATTCACATTCACGTTAAAAATTATATTTTTAACGACAAAACATTTTATTTCAACCTATGAATTTCTATTCAATTCATTTACACAATAAAATGATATTCTTATTTTCTAACACATTTTAGAAAATTTCGGCGGCATAACGGCACGATACTAGAAACGGGACAAGGCCTAGCCTTATCCCCGGTCTAGTGAAGGCCCACGCCATTCACACATCAATCAAATCAATTTCATCTCACCAAACAATTCAATTCAAACAAATAATTCAACTAATCTATGCAACCAAACAAACAAGTCCATGGTCTGTGGACGATTGTGTCGGGTGCTACTAAGCACCGTCTGCATCCTAGTATATATATATATAACTAGAAAAATTAAATTGAAAGGTGAGAAATTCTCACCTATAGCTATCCTAGCTCCACGGCTCTTCATTTGCAGAAGTCTTCGTCGTTTCGCCTTTTTGTCACCTTCGTTGCTGCTTTCACTACCTATGTAAAAATCGAATTTTTACTTCGCTATTCCATATATAAAAATCGAATTTTTATTTCAAAGTTCAATATATAAAAATCGAATTTTTATTTCAAAGTTCAATATATAAAAATCGAATTTTTATTTCAAAGTTCAATATATAAAAATCGAATTTTTATTTCAAAGTTCAATATATAAAAATCGAATTTTTATTTCAAAGTTCAATATATAAAAATCGAATTTTTATTTCAAAGTTCAATATATAAAAATCGAATTTTTATTTCAAAGTTCAATATATAAAAATCGAATTTTTATTTCAAAGTTCAATATATAAAAATCGAATTTTTATTTCAAAGTTCAATATATAAAAATCGAATTTTTATTGCGATGCCATATAGATAAAAATTCCATTTCAAAAATATAGACTTCGCCTTTTCTGATAAAAAGTTTTCGCCTTTTCTGATAAAAAGTTTTCGCCTTTTCTGATAAAAAGTTTTCGCCTTTTCTGATAAAAAGTTTTCGCCTTTTCTGATAAAAAGTTTTTCCCTTTTTTTTCTAATAAAGATCAAATCTTTTTCCTTTTAAAGTTAAAACCTTTTTCTTATATTAAACCTTAAAATAAAATCAGTTTTCATTTTCTTTATAAATCAGTTTTATACTATTTTAAAAAAAACAGTTTTTAGTTTAAAAATCATTTTCAAATCGGTTTTTAAATTCTGATTAAATCACTTTTTAAACTCTAATCAAATCACCTTTTAAACTCTAATCAAAAATTTCAGATTAAAAATAATAAATAAAAAAAAATAGAATAGAATAACTTACTTTTTTTTTTAACTGCGAAGAAGGGGGGGGGGCCAAGGGGAAGCCACGGTTGCTGCTGGCGGTGGAGGGCGAGCTTGGAGCTGTGGCGGCTTCAGCTAGGGTTTCAGGGCGGGTTGCGGTGGTTGCGTCGAGCCTTGGGGGAGGTTGCGTCGGATCAGGGGGGCGATTGGGGTTCGGGGTCCTGGGATGCTTCGGGCATCGCACAAGAGGAGGGGAGGGGGTTCCAGTCGGCGGTGGGGGATCGATCGGAGGAGCGACGAGCTCCTCCGCCCCCCTTTTCTCTCGTCTTCCTCTTTTTTTCTTTTTTCTTTTTTTTATTTTATTTACTTTCGGTTCTGATTTGAGAGAGGAGGGGGGGGTGTAAATATATATATATATAATAATTATTATTTTTTTTTCTTTAAAACCCTAATGTTGACTTTACGTTTCAACTCAGATTTGAACCTGCCGACTATCGTCCCTAACGTTTCACCCCCATTCCGAACTCAATGGGATATGCCACGTGGGCTGATTCGACTGTTTGAATCAGTTTCCGTTAAATTTACATTTAAATCACTATATTGAATTTTAAACGTACATTTCAAATTACCGGGGTCACATACTAACTAGAAAAATTCCAGAAAAATATTTTCTAGCTTCGTATTGACGATACGGTCCTAACAAAACTAGTTTCGTCGAATTCTGAGATCGTTTGAAAAATGGCCAATTTCCAGTCGATTAAAATCAACTGAAACTGGTCAAACGCGTTTTCCTTTGCCACGCTCACATATTGATTCGAAAAATTATGAAATTTGGAATCTAGCAATAACTTTACATCCCGGACCCAACAAAACTGGTTTCGTCGAAATCCGAGGTCGTTTGCAAAATGTCCATTTTTAAGGGCCTGAATTCCATAGCGACTATTCAGAATTTTCAACTGGACATATCTCTCAATTTTTAAAGTGAAATCTCAGTTTCTTACATCCGTTAGAAAGATATCATCAATTAGATCCTAATGTTTTTGGTTTCAATAAAATCCGGATTGTTTTGCACCCGGTACATTCAATTGAAGTTTGAAATCGAATTATCGAACTACCGCGCCATTTTCTATTCCTTTTATAATTATATATAAATATTTATATTCTAACGACGACGCGTATAATATATACGTTCGAATTATATTCAAAATAAATTTCTCGTTGATTTTATTTAAAATAATCCATTTTAAATAATCAAAATTCGATAAAATTGCCAAAATAAAAATTTTAAACTGGCCCAGATTTTCGGGTTGTTACAATCTCCCCCACTTAAAACTTTTCGTCCCCGAAAAGGAACAAAGTCGAAAGTGGTTTGATTATTCAGCCCTACGCTCGGTCTGGCTTCTATTCTCCAACTCTTTAGTTTCTGAGAATTTTCTAAAATCTCAAAAATTTGGCTAACACCCTAAATTTTTGAAAAATTTCGCCATAACCTCCCCTGCACCGGGAGCATCGGGGAATTTCAAATAGCTTCCCCGGTCCTTCAGATCTCAAAAAGAAAAAGAAAAAGCCAAGCGGCTAGCCAATAGGCTCACAAAATCATCATCACCCAAACAAAACAGGAAATTATGTAGTAAACATGTACCTATTTGTCGGGCAAACAAATTTTATTCTCTGCTCTAGCCTCTTTGCTATAACCTGTTCAAAGATATATATGTATATGCAAGCAAACGCAACCAAATTTCAATACAATTCAATATTTGATTCAATTAGGCATAATGGTTCAAAATTAGCAAACAAATAAGCAAACATCACAAACATCAATCAATTAGTGGATTAATGTTTCAAATTCATAAATTTTACTACATATAAAGAAAATCATGTTTTTGATGCCAAATCACAACAATAGGTTCTAACTATATATAAGTTTTGGTTCTCACACCAGCCTAATGGAAATATATAGAAAATCACACCTTCAACACTCGAACATTAATTCTGATGATGTAGCTACAATCATCAGAATCATCTTCGGGCGACTAGAGTGTGAATCTATATCTATCCAGTATATTAAAACTTCGAATACACGTGGATCAGACGTATACCCAAAATCTTTATATACTGCATTGTCCAAATCAATATAAATAAATAATCAAATACGAATAGTTGATTTAAATTTTCAAAACAAAGAATGTTTTCATTTGAAAAATATACTCTTCACACTCGTTCTAGGATACTACTGATCCTATCTCTAACGAGTCATTCTAATTGGATATTACTAATCCAATATCTGATGAATTCTTTCGTATGGTTCTAATGTGCCTTGTTCTCTAGCTTTGTAAACCAAAGCTCTGATACCAACTGTGAAAACCCGTAACTTCCCCGTAAAGGAAAGCGTCGGATAGTTCGAGAACAAGCCACATCAGAACTTATACAGAAGAACGTTTCATTGTATATTACAACAATGCATCAGATTACAAGAATATACAGAGTATAAACAAATGAATATTACACAGAAATATCAGAGATTTAAATTACATTTAAATACATCGCAGCGGAAAATAATACAATACACAACTTAGAATGAGATATACGGATACAAAGCTTTCCGGATATCGTTCCAGCTGTGAACCAGGATCCTGTGAATATCAATCTGCAAAACCCAAAACTACTAGCTGCCCGTGTCAAAATAAGGGCACCCAGAGTTTAGGTTAAAACAATAAACTCCAGGTCAGTCATGTGACTGGTGTGAGAACTAAAACAGTTCTTAATCTTTATTTTAAATCATTAGGTAAATCAAGGGACCACGCCGTATAACATGGAACGGGTTTCCTCCCAAGAATACCAGTGCATAAAACAAACAGCGCAATGCTAAATAAAGAAAAATGAAGCTGTTATAAGACCCAGGTCCCATCACACAATGCAACGCAGCCGAGGATAGGGTTTTCCCTTATAACAGCCAAAGAATGCTTGATACGTTTAAAACAAATCATTTGATACTATAATAAGTGCATAGTGTATAAAACAACTTCAAATCATAAGTATCAATCATAGGCGGCATGAATGCCCCATACCACTATGTCGCCATATATAGGTTATACAATCAAAATCGCAAAGTCACGTATTTGGAAATTGGATTTCCGTCTATGAACCGAGGCAAAAGATAGTCCTCAACCGATTTGAGACGCTCTAGCCCGTGTCTCAGGCACAGCCGCAACCGTACCTTGGATCGTCAGGGCCGGTCCACACGAAGTGGATTATAATGCCTGAACAATACGTTTCTCCGCCCTTTGGGGCGTAAATGAGCCAACTACATGACTCCATCGGTTCGAGAACGACCGATCAATCCGAGGCGCCTCGCAACAGCAACAACCACATAAGTCAAACTCGTCAGGGCGTGTAAAACCACTGACGCCACTTCTAGCTAGAAAGAAAACGCATGTCCCCCCTGACGTCCGTCTCCCGTTTTTGGTTCATACCGGGTGTGAAACACGCGAGGAAAACATTACACAAAGCTACGCCACAAAGGCCGTGCTTTGATCATCAACCACAAGACTTTGTTTTTCAACAGAAGCCTTGATCATTTGCATCTTAGCATGCCACACAGGCAAGCCATCCTATGCAACCGATATCAGTCACACAGAATGAAATCCGATGTCAGACACACAGTCCATTTACAAGTCCGTTCTGGGTCTGAACGAAACCAGAGGCACCTAGTACCCCGCATATCCTTCGATCTCCAAGTACGTCTGGACGATCACTAACTGTTTCCATCTTCTTGGGTGTACAGCCCAATCAAGATCATCAGTTATCACCCAAACGACGTGAAGACTTCCGGTCTTCGACCATCGTCTTCATCTTCGACTTATCGTCGTATCAGTTATTCAGAATGGGATAAACCCGGTCTTTCCGAATAACTCGCGTATATTTTAAATAAGTGTTACACAAACACAACATACGCCTCATTCCAATTCATTAGTCACTAACCGTAAATTAATCAAGAGAATAATTCCCCAAATATTAACCCCGAAGGCCGAAACCAACATCAGATCAATATCCAGAAAACCATTCTGCTTGGCTAACCGCCAGTTAGTTTCTAAATTTCACATTCAAATCTAATTAAAGATTCATTAAAACTCCACTTAGTTTTAATCTGTGACTGGGTTAAAGAATCAGTGTCATTTAAAACACGGTTCACGATAAACCCAAAGTCACATCCCATTAATTATCGGGTTAAAGAACAAGTGTTATTTAAAACACTGTTCACGATAAACCCAAAAATCAATATCCATTCAATTCCAATTAAATATTATTTAATTGGTACACTTCATTAAATCTAAATAAAAAGATTTAATCTTTTCTCAACTGGGTTCAAGAACAGTGTTAGTGAAGACACCATTCACGACAAACCCAAATCACATTCATTAATTATCGGGTTAAAGAACAAGTGTTATTTAAAACACTGTTCACGATAAACCCAAAAATCAATATCAATTCAATTCCAATTAAATATTATTTAATTGGTACACTTCATTAAATCTAAATAAAAAGATTTAATCTTTTCTCAACTGGGTTCAAGAACAGTGTTAGTGAAGACACCATTCACGACAAACCCAAATCACATTCGATATTCAATACAAGGCTCTGAATATAAAATATATCGGCTTATATTCAATATCGAATTCTACGACTAACAAATGTCGTATTGGAAATAACGATATAAATATATATCTTTCAAATTTCCATAACCACATCTGTATAATCACGAATTCCAACATCGAAATATTCCGAAGACAATTTCGATTCAAATCCACTCCAATGCAATCATTGGATATTCTGGTTATTTTTAAAACCCTTTTCAAATTCAATTTATTTAAAAATAAATAGAATTATAATTCTAGTTCAAAACTAGTTCATTTCGATAAAAATCTATTTTTATCCTTTCAAATAGGGAGTTTTTCATCCCAAATCTTCACAAATCATTTCTTATGATTCTACACCAATTATTACTATTTTTAATAATTTTATCAAGGCCCGTACAGTCGATTTCCATCAATGGCCATCGAACTGCACTTACAGCGACCTTTTTCGAATTTGATTTGGACATAATTCCAAATCCAACCGTTAGATTTCAAATTTCTAATATTCGTTAGAAAGCTCTTTTCGATACGAACCCAACGGTTCCGGTTTTAGGAGAATCCGACGGTCGGATCTCCCGTAATGTCCGTTTGAAATAAATGGTCGAAATTCGCGAACTGCCGCGGCGCGGCGCGTTCTATTCAGGCCATTATATTATATATATAATATATATAATATATATTTCGTCGATTTCTATTTAAAACGAATTATATAAATAGTTTTAAAATCGTTTCAAAAGCTATTTCAACTTCCATTTCAATTCAAAGCAAAATTGAATTCTTCTTTATAAATTCGTTTCAAGATTCATTTCTATTCAATTCAAATTTCAATTCAATTTGAATTCATTTCAATTTGTTTTCAATTCAATTCGAAATCGTTTTCAATTCAATTCATTTCGAAATCGTTTTCAATTCAATTCATTTCAAAATATTCGATTTCGAAATCACTTTTCAATATTCATTTTAAAATGAATAAAATCGATATAAATATCGTTCACGTCAAAATGGCGTCAATCTAATCCTCACGGCTTCACATATTTCTATTTTCAAATATTCTATTTCAAATATTTCTATTTCAAATATTTCTATTTCAAATATTTCTTTTTTTTTCGAAACTGGAATGAGGCCCAATCAATTACCATATAATGTTAATTATATGGATTTTCTACAACACATGTATATATCAACAACGATGAATAATCAACCATCAACCAAAGTGCACTACACTGTATAAGCATCAAATATAGACATTTAACGCTTATAGCAGCTTGTCAATCAATCGATCGACATATTTAATCAATCAGGATGAGTGAACTTCAAATTTCATCCTAACACCCGTGTGGGGTTTCAAACAATCAAACACATATTTTATTTGTGCAGTTAGGCGATGTGTAAAATTTATCGACCCAATCAACGTTATTCAAATAGGTGTACATAAACAAACCGTCTGGTTTGTAAATGAATATTTATTTATTTACATTCACGTTAAAAATTATATTTTTAACGACAAAACATTTTATTTCAACCTATGAATTTCTATTCAATTCATTTACACAATAAAATGATATTCTTATTTTCTAACACATTTTAGAAAATTTCGGCGGCATAACGGCACGATACTAGAAACGGGACAAGGCCTAGCCTTATCCCCGGTCTAGTGAAGGCCCACGCCATTCACACATCAATCAAATCAATTTCATCTCACCAAAC
Source organism: Allium sativum (assembly GCA_030737875.1). Taxonomy (NCBI): domain Eukaryota; kingdom Viridiplantae; phylum Streptophyta; class Magnoliopsida; order Asparagales; family Amaryllidaceae; genus Allium; species Allium sativum. Next base: position 618,177,706 of record CM060926.1, read on the forward strand.
AATTCAATTCAAACAAATAATTCAACTAATCTATGCAACCAAACAAACAAGTCCATGGTCTGTGGACGATTGTGTCGGGTGCTACTAAGCACCGTCTGCATCCTAGTATATATATATATATAACTAGAAAAATTAAATTGAAAGGTGAGAAATTCTCACCTATAGCTATCCTAGCTCCACGGCTCTTCATTTGCAGAAGTCTTCGTCGTTTCGCCTTTTTGTCACCTTCGTTGCTGCTTTCACTACCTATGTAAAAATCGAATTTTTACTTCGCTATTCCATATATAAAAATCGAATTTTTATTTCAAAGTTCAATATATAAAAATCGAATTTTTATTTCAAAGTTCAATATATAAAAATCGAATTTTTATTTCAAAGTTCAATATATAAAAATCGAATTTTTATTTCAAAGTTCAATATATAAAAATCGAATTTTTATTTCAAAGTTCAATATATAAAAATCGAATTTTTATTTCAAAGTTCAATATATAAAAATCGAATTTTTATTTCAAAGTTCAATATATAAAAATCGAATTTTTATTTCAAAGTTCAATATATAAAAATCGAATTTTTATTTCAAAGTTCAATATATAAAAATCGAATTTTTATTTCAAAGTTCAATATATAAAAATCGAATTTTTATTGCGATGCCATATAGATAAAAATTCCATTTCAAAAATATAGACTTCGCCTTTTCTGATAAAAAGTTTTCGCCTTTTCTGATAAAAAGTTTTCGCCTTTTCTGATAAAAAGTTTTCGCCTTTTCTGATAAAAAGTTTTCGCCTTTTCTGATAAAAAGTTTTCGCCTTTTCTGATAAAAAGTTTTTCCCTTTTTTTTCTAATAAAGATCAAATCTTTTTCCTTTTAAAGTTAAAACCTTTTTCTTATATTAAACCTTAAAATAAAATCAGTTTTCATTTTCTTTATAAATCAGTTTTATACTATTTTAAAAAAAAACAGTTTTTAGTTTAAAAATCATTTTCAAATCGGTTTTTAAATTCTGATTAAATCACTTTTTAAACTCTAATCAAATCACCTTTTAAACTCTAATCAAAAATTTCAGATTAAAAATAATAAATAAAAAAAATAGAATAGAATAACTTACTTTTTTTTTTTTAACTGCGAAGAAGGGGGGGGGGCCAAGGGGAAGCCACGGTTGCTGCTGGCGGTGGAGGGCGAGCTTGGAGCTGTGGCGGCTTCAGCTAGGGTTTCAGGGCGGGTTGCGGTGGTTGCGTCGAGCCTTGGGGGAGGTTGCGTCGGATCAGGGGGGCGATTGGGGTTCGGGGTCCTGGGATGCTTCGGGCATCGCACAAGAGGAGGGGAGGGGGTTCCAGTCGGCGGTGGGGGATCGATCGGAGGAGCGACGAGCTCCTCCGCCCCCCTTTTCTCTCGTCTTCCTCTTTTTTTCTTTTTTCTTTTTTTTATTTTATTTACTTTCGGTTCTGATTTGAGAGAGGAGGGGGGGTGTAAATATATATATATATAATAATTTTTTTTTTCTTTAAAACCCTAATGTTGACTTTACGTTTCAACTCAGATTTGAACCTGCCGACTATCGTCCCTAACGTTTCACCCCCATTCCGAACTCAATGGGATATGCCACGTGGGCTGATTCGACTGTTTGAATCAGTTTCCGTTAAATTTACATTTAAATCACTATATTGAATTTTAAACGTACATTTCAAATTACCGGGGTCACATACTAACTAGAAAAATTCCAGAAAAATATTTTCTAGCTTCGTATTGACGATACGGTCCTAACAAAACTAGTTTCGTCGAATTCTGAGATCGTTTGAAAAATGGCCAATTTCCAGTCGATTAAAATCAACTGAAACTGGTCAAACGCGTTTTCCTTTGCCACGCTCACATATTGATTCGAAAAATTATGAAATTTGGAATCTAGCAATAACTTTACATCCCGGACCCAACAAAACTGGTTTCGTCGAAATCCGAGGTCGTTTGCAAAATGTCCATTTTTAAGGGCCTGAATTCCATAGCGACTATTCAGAATTTTCAACTGGACATATCTCTCAATTTTTAAAGTGAAATCTCAGTTTCTTACATCCGTTAGAAAGATATCATCAATTAGATCCTAATGTTTTTGGTTTCAATAAAATCCGGATTGTTTTGCACCCGGTACATTCAATTGAAGTTTGAAATCGAATTATCGAACTACCGCGCCATTTTCTATTCCTTTTATAATTATATATAAATATTTATATTCTAACGACGACGCGTATAATATATACGTTCGAATTATATTCAAAATAAATTTCTCGTTGATTTTATTTAAAATAATCCATTTTAAATAATCAAAATTCGATAAAATTGCCAAAATAAAAATTTTAAACTGGCCCAGATTTTCGGGTTGTTACAATTTCTGAAAAATTTAGCCATAACCTCCTTTGTATGGGGTGATCTGAAAAATATATTATGCCGTATTAGGCACCCAATAAATCAATATATCGCATAAAAATCAATTGTGCACACCGATTATAATTTATACACCCTGCTCCCCCATACCCACGCGCCGAAACTAAAACAAGAGAGACGTGACGTGTGTATTTTTATCATCTCAAGACCTGTGTTGGGTTTGTTATTAAATCCTGCTATTTACCGTTACTAGTTACCAATATGTTAGGCACGTCCGTTAGACGTGTGCAAAGAATATTGAGATCAAATTTATTAATAGTAAAATAATGATCAAAATAAAAAATGCATCCTTGTATAAATTTGTAGTTGTAATTATGTAGTTTGAATCATTATTTATTTTCCTTATGAAGAAGTTTAATATTATCATGATTATAAACAGAACCATGAAGGGAGGATTATAATGGATTTCATTTTTGTTCATTATTTGATCACTAAAACCTTTCTTCAGTTGTCATCGCCATCAACACCATCAATATATTGTGCCCCCCTGTGTGATTAAAACAAATGCCACATTCATCCAACACATAATGCTAAACAAACAAAATTTAGCCTTTTCTAGTGAGGATTTAAAAGCTATTTTTTTGCTTTTCCATATTTAAATGACTACAGTGATCTGCTACTGGTGTCTGTTGTTTATAGTTTGCCATTGTAGGTGATATGTTATTTTCTAAAATTATAGGGTTATCACGAAACAATGAACCTAAAACCTACTGTAGAAATGAAGCTTTCATGCAAACATGCATCTGTTGACATCAGCATATCTTCACGCTATATATAAAACTTAGTTCATTATGTTCAAACATAATCCAAGTATACTAACTTCAACAACGTAAACTACATATTAAGCTTAAATGGTGCAAAAGGAAGAGGGAATTAGAGATAAAGTTAGTCAATCGGTAAACAAAAGGTAAAAGCTTGGAGAACATATTATATTTTTGGATAGAATTCAGTTATGTGAATAAAGTTTGCACAACAATCTCTAACAAAAATTAGCAAATGAAAACCAACTGCGGGGATATCCCCATGCTCTAGGCTGTATCTTATGCATATCTACCAAAAGACGGTTTGTTTAGTAAATTTAAATGGAATTTAATAATAAATAACTAAAGAGAAGACAAACATTATGTGATTTTTTGATGTGAATCTTGCGCCAATACATCGCATGGATTGATACTAAGCCTATACATTTTCAAGCATGGTTCTTGCAGCAGCTCCAACTGTGAAAACCCTTAACTTCCCCGTAAAGGAAAGTGTCGGATAGTTCGAGAACAAGCCAGAACAGAACGCATACAGAAGAACATTTCGTTGTATATTACAACAATGCATCAGATTACAAGAATATACAGAGTTTAAATGAATATTACACAGAAATATCAGAGATTTAAATTACATTTAAATACATCGCAGCGGAAAATAATACAATACACAACTAGAAGAGATATACGGATACAAAGCTTTCCGGATATCGTTCCAGCTGTAAACCAGGATCCTGTGAATATAAATCTGCAAAACCGAAACTACTAGCTGCCCGTGTCAAAATAAGGGCACCCAGAGTTTAGGTTAAAATAATAAACTCCAGGTCAGTCATGTGACTGGTGTGAGAACTAAAACAGTTATTATTCTTTGTTTTAAAAGTTAGGTAAATCAAGGGACCACGCCGTATAACACGGAACGGGTTTCCTCCCAAGAATACCAGCTGTAAAAACAAACAGCGCAATGCTAAATAAAGAAAAATGAAGCTGTTATAAGACCCAGGTCCCATCACACAATGTAACGCAGCCGAGGAAAGGGTTTTCCCTTATAACAGCCAAAGAATGCTTGATACGTTTAAAACAAATCATTTGATACTATTATAAGTGCATAGTGTATAAAACACTTCAAATCATAAGTATCAATCATAGGCGGCCTGAATGGCCCATAACACTATGTCGCCATATATAAGTTTACAATCAAAACCGCAAATGTCGTATTGGAAGTTGGGTTATCATTTATGGTATGAACCGAGGCTAGGGGCAAGATCCTCACTGATTCGAGACTGCCTAGCCCGAGTCTCAGGAACAGCCGCAACTGCCCCATGGATCGTCAGGGCCGGTCCACCGATGTGGATTATTATACCTGAGCACTACGTTTCGTCGCCCTTTGGGGCGTAAGCGAGCCAACTAAATGACTCCATCGGTTCGAGAACGACCGATCAATCCGAGGCGCCTCGCAACAGCAACAACCACATAAGTCAAACTCGTCAGGGCGTGTAAAACCACTGACGCCACTTTTAGCTAGGAGGAAACGTAGGCCCTCCCTGATGTCCGTCTCCCGTTTTTGATTCATACCGGGTGTGATACTCGCGAATCAACGTTACACAAAGCTACGCCACAAAGGCCGTGCTTCGATCATCAACCACAAGACTTTGCTTTTCAACAGAAGCCTTGATCATTTGCCACTTAGGCATGCCACACAGGCAATTCACTCCATGCGATTGATATCCATCAATATATAACCCCTGAGCTCGTACGTCTCAGAGAAGGGCGTTAAGCAAGAGAATAAATTCTCCGCCGCCAAACAGATATATATTTAATAGAGATCAATCACACGGACTAAAATCCAATGTCAGACACACAGTCCATTTACAAGTCCGTTCTGGGTCTAAACGAAACCGGAGGCACCTAGTACCCCGCATATCCATCGATCTCCAAGTACGTCTGGACGATCACCAACTGTTTCCATCTTCTTGGGTGTACAACCCAATCAAGATCATCAGTAATCACCCAAACGACGTGAAAACTTCCGGTCTTCGACCACCGTCTTCATCTTCGACTTATCGTCGTATCAGTTATTCAGAATGGGATAAACCCGGTCTTTCCGAATAACTCGCGTATATATTATAAAAGTGTTACACAAACACAACATACGCCTCATTCCAATTCATTAGTCACTAACCGTAAATTAATCGAGAGAATAATTCCCCAAATATTAACCCCGAAGGCCGAAACCAACATCAGATCAATATCCAGAAAACCATTCTGCTTGGCTAACCGACAGTTAGTTTCTAAATTTCACATTCATAGGGAAAGGTTCCCATTAATTTTATCCAAGATAAATTCTTTAATTTATTCTTGAATCTACCTTTGAATATCAATTCAAATTAGTCGGGATTAACGACCTTTACCGAAGTAATCATTTGTTTTAATTTCCCAATCCCAACCTATTCATCCCATGAAGTAAAACTGGTAATACTTCATATCTAACACCACAGTGTTATCGGTAAATTCAATTACCATTTCACGTTCAAATCTAATTAAAGATTTAACTATCGTCTGGAGCAAAACTGGTGATACTCCATTTTCGATCATTTCAATCTAATTAAAGATTCATTAAAACTCCACTTAGTTTTAATCGTTAACTGGGTTAAAGAATCAGTGTCATTTAAAACACGGTTCACGATAAACCCAAAATCACATTCATTAATTATCGGGTTAAAGAACGAGTGTTATTTAAAACACTGTTCACGATAAACCCAAAAATCAATATCAATTTAATCCCAATTAAATATTATTTAATTGGTACACTTCATTAAATCTAAATAAAAAAAAGATTTAATCTTTTCTCAACTGGGTTCAAGAACAGTGTTAGTGAAGACACCATTCACGACAAACCCAAATCACATTCGATATTCAATACAAGGCTCTGAATAGAAAATATATCGGCTTATATTCAATATCAAATTCTACGACTAACAAATGTCGTATTGGAAATAACGATATAATTATATATCTTTCAAATTTCCATAACAACACCTGTATAATCACGAATTCCAACATCGAAATATTCCGAAGACAATTTCGATTCAAATCCACTCCAATGCAATCATTGGATATTTTGGTTATTTTCAATACCCTTTTCAAATTCAATTTATTTATTTAAAAATAAATAGAATTATAGTTCTAGTTCAAAGCTAGTTCATTTCGATAAAAATCTATTTTTATCTTTTCAAATATGGAGTTTTTCATCCCAATCCTTTCTAAATCATTTCTTATGATTTTACACAAATTATTACTATTTTTAATAATTTTATCAAGGCCCGTACAGTCGATTTCCATCAATGGCCATCGAACTGCACTTACAGCGACCTTTTTCAAATTTGATTTGGACATAATTCCAAATCCAACCGTTAGATTTCTAATTTCTCAAATTCGTTAGAAAGCTCTTTTCGATACGAACCCAACGGTTCCGATTTTAGGAGAATCCGACGGTCGGATCTCCCGTAATGTCCGTTTGAAATAAATGGTCGAAATTCACGAACTGCCGCGGCGCGGCGCGTTCTATTCAGGCCATTATATTATAAATATATAATATATATAATATATATTTCGTCGATTTCTATTTAAAACGAATTATATGAATAGTTTTAAATTCGTTTCAAAAGCAATTTCAACTTCCCTTTTCAATTCAAATCAAAATTGAATTCTTCTTTATAAATTCGTTTTAAAATTCATTTCTATTCAATTCAAATTTCAATTCAATTTGAATTCATTTCAATTCACTTTCAATTCAATTTGAATTCGTTTTCAATTCAATTCATTTCGAAATCGTTTTCAATTCAATTCATTTCGAAATCGTTTTCAATTCAATTCATTTCGAAATCGTTTTCAATTCAATTCATTTCGAAATCATTTTCAATTCAATTCATTTCGAAATCGTTTTCAATTCAATTCATTTCGAAATCGTTTTCAATTCAATTCATTTCGAAATCGTTTTCAATTCAATCGTTTTCGATTCAATTCATTTCGAAATCGTTTTCAATTCAATTCATTTCGAAATCGTTTTCAATTCAATTCATTTCGAAATCGTTTTCAATTCAATTCATTTCGAAATCGTTTAAAATCGATATAAATATCGTTCACGTCAAAATGGCGTCAATCTAATCAACACGGCTTCATAAATTTCTATTTTCAAATATTCTATTTCAAATATTTCTTTTTCAAAATAGTTGTTATTATCAAAATATTTCGTTCAACACATGACCAATCTCAATGGATGAGTACTGTCAACACATGAACTTTATTTTATATCGATAAAGATGTAAATTTTATTACTAAAATATTTCGTTCAACACATGACCAATCTCAATGGATGAGTACTGTCAACACATGAACTTTTATTTTATATCGATAAAGATGTAAATTTTATTACTAAAATATTTCGTTCAACACATGACCAATCTCAATGGATGAGTACTGTCAACACATGAACTTTTATTTTATAATATTCTTTATTTTTCAAATTGGAATGAGGCCCAATCAATTACCATATAAAGTTAATTATATGGATTTTCATACATTACACACATATAATAGCATTGAAAAATAATCAACCATCAACCAAAGTGCACTACACTGTATAAGCATCAAATATAGATATCTAACGCTTATGACAGCCTGTCAATCAATCGATCGACATATTTAATCAATCAGGATGAGTGAACTTCAAATTTCATCCCAACACCCGTGTGGGGTTTCAAGAAATCAAACGCATATTTTATTTGTGCAGTTGGGCGATGTGTAAAATTTATCGACCCAATCAATGTCTTTCAAATAGGTGTACATAAACAAACCGTCGGGTTTGTAAATGAATATTTATTTATTCATATTCACGTTAAAAATTATATTTTTAACGATAAAACATTTTATTTTAACATATGAATTTCTATTCAGTTCATTCTTTAAATAAAATGGTATTTTTATTTTCTAACTTATTTTAGAAAATTTCGGCGGCATAACGACACGATACTAGAAATGGGACAAGGCCTAGCCTTATCCCCGGTCTAGTGAAGGCCCACGCCATTCACACATCAATCAAATCAATTCATTTCACCACACAATTCAATTTCAATCAAATAATCTAACTAATTTTTGCAATCAAACAAACAAGTCCATGGTCTGTGGACGATTGTGTCGGGTGCTACTAAGCACCGTCTGCATCCTAGTATATATATATAACTAGAAAATAAATTGAAAGGTGAGAAATTCTCACAGATAGCTGTCCTAGCTCCACGACACTTCATTGATAGAAATCTTCATCGCTATCGCATCTTCGTCAGCTTCGTTGCTGTAGCCACTACATATAAAAATCATATTTTTATTTCGAAGTTCAATATATAAAAATTCTATTTTTATTTCGAAGTTCAATATATAAAAATTCTATTTTTATTTCGAAGTTCAATATATAAAAATTCTATTTTTATTTCGAAGTTCAATATATAAAAATTCTATTTTTATTTCGAAGTTCAAGATATAAAAATTCTATTTTTATTTCGAAGTTCAATATATAAAAATTCTATTTTTATTTCGAAGTTCAATATATAAAAATTCTATTTTTATTTCGAAGTTCAATATATAAAAATTCTATTTTTATTTCGAAGTTCAATATATAAAAATTCTATTTTTATTTCGAAGTTCAATATATAAAAATTCTATTTTTATTTCGAAGTTCAATATATAAAAATTCTATTTTTATTTCGAAGTTCAATATATAAAAATTCTATTTTTACTCAAAAGCAAAGTATATTTGACTATAAAGTATTTGTTTCCAAAAACATTACTCATATATGTATATATATATCTATGAAGTGAAATCATATTTCTTTCTTTTTTTCCTTGTGTTTCATATTTAAAAATCTGAAATTATACAATATTTTTACATAAAAAAAATCTGAAATTTAAAGCAATGTTTTTATTTCTAAAACACTTGTTAATTTTATTTTTTAAAACACTTGTTAATTTTATTTTTTAAAACACTTGTTAATTTTATTTTTAATACCCTTGTTAATTTTATTTTTATTTTAAAACAAAAACTGATTTTTTTTCAATGTATTTATAAATCAAAACTGGTTTTAAACAATATTTTTGCTTAAGTAAAATAAAATAAAATAAAATAAAAATAAAATAAAAACAGCACCTTTCTTCTAGGAACACACGGTTCCAGGCGTTCTTCTCCATCGCGAACGATTTCCAGGTGGAAAAACGAACCCAAGCTTCATACGAGAATCCCACAACCGCACCTCCTATGGCCGACCGAACCTGCATCAGAACCTCCCACGTCGAAGATCTCCGAACCCCCTCCCATCCCCTGGCAGCGCGACGAACTCGCGGGTCCCATCGGCCTGGAGCCTCAATCGGAGTGGAGGAGAGGGAGAGGCGAGGTCTGGTAGGGCGGGCGGCGGTCCGACGATGGGGTGGCGTGGCGGAGCGTCGGAGATTGGGGGAGGACGGGGTCAACGCGGGATTTGGGGTTTTTTTCTTCTTATTTTTCGATCCCGGTGGAAGACTATACGGGGGGGGGGGGGGGGGGGGGCAGAAAGGAGTTAGGGGGGGGGAGGAAAGAGAAAATTTTCTTTTATTATTTTAATTACCAAAATATTGACTTTTACATTCGACCTCTAAACGAGGCCCACCGCCTGTCGTCCATAGCGTTTCACCCCCATTCCGAACACAATGGGTTATGTACCGCAAGCTGAATCGACCGTTACAATCAGTTTCCGTTAAATTTACATTTAAATCACTATATTGAATTTTAAACGTACAATTCAAATTACCGGGGTCACATACCAACTCTAAAAATTCAATAAAAATATTTTCTAGCCTCGTATTAACGATACGGTCCTAACAAAACTAGTTTCGTCGAATTCTGAGATCGTTAAAAAAATGGCCATTTTCCAGTCGATTAAAATCAACTGAAACTGGTCAAACGCGTTTTCCTTCGCCACGCTCACATATTGATTCGAAAAATTATGAAATTTGGAATCTAGCAATAACTTAACATCCCGGACCCAACAAAACTGGTTTTGTCGAAATCCGAGGTCGTTTGCAAAATTGCTATTTTTAAGGGCCCTATATATATAAAAATATATAGAAATTCCACAGCGACTATTTCTAATTTTCAACTGGACATATCTTTTGATTCCCGCTATGAAATCTTGATTTGTCGGATTCGTTGGAAAGATATTATCAATTAGATCCTAATACTTTTGGTTTCACTAAAATCCGGATTGTTTTGCACCCAGTACATTCAATTGAAGTTTGAAATCGAATTATCGAACTACCGCGCCATTTTCAATTCTATTTATAATTCTATATAAATTTTTATATTCTAACGACGACGTATATAATATATACGTTCTAATTCTATTCAAAATAAATTCCTCGACAATATTATTTAAAATAATCTATTTTAAATATTCAAAATTCGCTAAAATTGCCAAAATAAATTTTTTTAAACTGGCCCAGATTTTCGGGTTGTTACAATCTCCCCCACTTAAAACTTTTCGTCCCCGAAAAGGAACAAAGTCGAAAGTGGTTTGATTAATCAACTCTACGTTCGATCTGGTTTCCATTCTCCAACTTTTCAGTTTCTGAGAATTTTCAAAAATTTCAAAAATTTGGCTAACACCCTAAATTTTTGAAAAATTTCGCCATAACCTCCCCTGCAATGGGAGCATCGGGGAATTTCAAATAGCTTCCCCGGTCCTTCAGATCTCAAAAAGAAAAAGAAAAAGCCAAGCGGCTAGCCAATAGGCTCATAAAATCATCATCACCCAAACAAAACAGTAAACTATGTAGTAAACATGTACCTATTTGTCGGGCAAACAAATTTTATTCTTCGGCTCTAGCCTCCTTGCTATGACCTGTTCAATGATATACATGTATATGCAAGCAGATGCGACCAATTTTCAATACAGTTCAATATTTGGTTCAATTAGGCATAATGGTTCAAAATTATCAAACAAATAAACACACAACACAATCATCAATCAATTAGTGATTATCATTTGAAATTCATAACTTTGATATATAGTCAAAAATCACATTTTTGATGCCAAATCACAACAATAAGCCCTATCTAATTTTGGTTCTCACACCAGTCAATAGGAAATATATAGGAATCTCACCTTCGAAACACGAAAATAAATTTTAATGATGACGCGTCAATCATTAGAATCATGTCCGAGCGACTAGAGTGTGATTCTATATCTATCGAATATATTTGAGGCTTCAATACACGTGGATCAGACGTATACTAAAATCTCTATATATTTGATTGTCCAAATCAATGTAAATAAATAATCAAATACGTATAATTGATTTAAATTTTCAAAACAAAAATTTGTTTTCATTTTCAAAAATATACTCTTCACACTCGTTCTAGGATACTACTGATCCCATCTCTAACGAGTCATTCCATTGGGTATTACTAATCCAATATCTGATGAATTCTTTCGTATGGTTCTAATGTGTCTTGTTCTCTGAGCTTTGTAAACCAAAGCTCTGATACCAACTGTGAAAACCCTTAACTTCCCCGTAAAGGAAAGTGTCGGATAGTTCGAGAACAAGCCACAACAGAACGCATACAGAAGAACATTTCGTTGTATATTACAACAATGCATCAGATTACAAGAATATACAGAGTTTAAATGAATATTACACAGAAATATCAGAGATTTAAATTACATTTAAATACATCGCAGCGGAAAATAATACAATACACAACTAGAAGAGATATACGGATACAAAGCTTTCCGGATATCGTTCCAGCTGTAAACCAGGATCCTGTGAATATAAATCTGCAAAACCGAAACTACTAGCTGCCCGTGTCAAAATAAGGGCACCCAGAGTTTAGGTTAAAACAATAAACTCCAGGTCAGTCATGTGACTGGTGTGAGAACTAAAACAGTTATTATTCTTTGTTTTAAAAGTTAGGTAAATCAAGGGACCACGCCGTATAACACGGAACGGGTTTCCTCCCAAGAATACCAGCTGTAAAAACAAACAGCGCAATGCTAAATAAAGAAAAATGAAGCTGTTATAAGACCCAGGTCCCATCACACAATGTAACGCAGCCGAGGATAGGGTTTTCCCTTATAACAGCCAAAGAATGCTTGATACGTTTAAAACAAATCATTTGATACTATTATAAGTGCATAGTGTATAAAACACTTCAAATCATAAGTATCAATCATAGACGGCCTGAATGGCCCATAACACTATGTCGCCATATATAAGTTTACAATCAAAACCGCAAATGTCGTATTGGAAGTTGGGTTATCATTTATGGTATGAACCGAGGCTAGGGGCAAGATCCTCACTGATTCGAGACTGCCTAGCCCGAGTCTCAGGAACAGCCGCAACTGCCCCATGGATCGTCAGGGCCGGTCCACCGATGTGGATTATTATACCTGAGCACTACGTTTCGCCGCCCTTTGGGGCGTAAGCGAGCCAACTAAATGACTCCATCGGTTCGAGAACGACCGATCAATCCGAGGCGCCTCGCAACAGCAACAACCACATAAGTCAAACTCGTCAGGGCGTGTAAAACCACTGACGCCACTTTTAGCTAGGAGGAAACGTAGGCCCTCCCTGATGTCCGTCTCCCGTTTTTGATTCATACCGGGTGTGATACTCGCGAATCAACGTTACACAAAGCTACGCCACAAAGGCCGTGCTTCGATAATCAACCACAAGACTTTGCTTTTCAACAGAAGCCTTGATCATTTGCCACTTAGGCATGCCACACAGGCAATTCACTCCATGCGATTGATATCCATCAATATATAACCCCTGAGCTCGTACGTCTCAGAGAAGGGCGTTAAGCAAGAGAATAAATTCTCCGCCGCCAAACAGATATATATTTAATAGAGATCAATCACACGGACTAAAATCCAATGTCAGACACACAGTCCATTTACAAGTCCGTTCTGGGTCTGAACGAAACCGGAGGCACCTAGTACCCCGCATATCCATCGATCTCCAAGTACGTCTGGACGATCACCAACTGTTTCCATCTTCTTGGGTGTACAGCCCAATCAAGATCATCAGTAATCACCCAAACGACGTGAAAACTTCCGGTCTTCGACCACCGTCTTCATCTTCGACTTATTGTCGTATCAGTTATTCAGAATGGGATAAACCCGGTCTTTCCGAATAACTCGCGTATATATTATAAAAGTGTTACACAAACACAACATACGCCTCATTCCAATTCATTAGTCACTAACCGTAAATTAATCGAGAGAATAATTCCCCAAATATTAACCCCGAAGGCCGAAACCAACATCAGATCAATATCCAGAAAACCATTCTGCTTGGCTAACCGACAGTTAGTTTCTAAATTTCACATTCATAGGGAAAGGTTCCCATTAATTTTATCCAAGATAAATTCTTTAATTTATTCTTGAATCTACCTTTGAATATCAATTCAAATTAGTCGGGATTAACGACCTTTACCGAAGTAATCATTTGTTTTAATTTCCCAATCCCAACCTATTCATCCCATGAAGTAAAACTGGTAATACTTCATATCTAACACCACAGTGTTATCGGTAAATTCAATTACCATTTCACGTTCAAATCTAATTAAAGATTTAACTATCGTCTGGAGCAAAACTGGTGATACTCCATTTTCGATCATTTCAATCTAATTAAAGATTCATTAAAACTCCACTTAGTTTTAATCGTTAACTGGGTTAAAGAATCAGTGTCATTTAAAACACGGTTCACGATAAACCCAAAATCACATTCATTAATTATCGGGTTAAAGAACGAGTGTTATTTAAAACACTGTTCACGATAAACCCAAAAATCAATATCAATTTAATCCCAATTAAATATTATTTAATTGGTACACTTCATTAAATCTAAATAAAAAAAAGATTTAATCTTTTCTCAACTGGGTTCAAGAACAGTGTTAGTGAAGACACCATTCACGACAAACCCAAATCACATTCGATATTCAATACAAGGCTCTGAATAGAAAATATATCGGCTTATATTCAATATCAAATTCTACGACTAACAAATGTCGTATTGGAAATAACGATATAATTATATATCTTTCAAATTTCCATAACAACACCTGTATAATCACGAATTCCAACATCGAAATATTCCGAAGACAATTTCGATTCAAATCCACTCCAATGCAATCATTGGATATTTTGGTTATTTTCAAAACCCTTTTCAAATTCAATTTATTTATTTAAAAATAAATAGAATTATAGTTCTAGTTCAAAGCTAGTTCATTTCGATAAAAATCTATTTTTATCTTTTCAAATATGGAGTTTTTCATCCCAATCCTTTCTAAATCATTTCTTATGATTTTACACAAATTATTACTATTTTTAATAATTTTATCAAGGCCCGTACAGTCGATTTCCATCAATGGCCATCGAACTGCACTTACAGCGACCTTTTTCAAATTTGATTTGGACATAATTCCAAATCCAACCATTAGATTTCTAATTTCTCATATTCGTTAGAAAGCTCTTTTCGATACGAACCCAACGGTTCCGATTTTAGGAGAATCCGACGGTCGGATCTCCCGTAATGTCCGTTTGAAATAAATGGTCGAAATTCACGAACTGCCGCGGCGCGGCGCGTTCTATTCAGGCCATTATATTATATATATATAATATATATAATATATATTTCGTCGATTTCTATTTAAAACGAATTATATGAATAGTTTTAAATTCGTTTCAAAAGCAATTTCAACTTCCCTTTTCAATTCAAATCAAAATTGAATTCTTCTTTATAAATTCGTTTTAAAATTCATTTCTATTCAATTCAAATTTCAATTCAATTTGAATTCATTTCAATTCACTTTCAATTCAATTTGAATTCGTTTTCAATTCAATTCATTTCGAAATCGTTTTCAATTCAATTCATTTCGAAATCGTTTTCAATTCAATTCATTTCGAAATCGTTTTCAATTCAATTCATTTCGAAATCGTTTTCAATTCAATTCATTTCGAAATCGTTTTCAATTCAATTCATTTCGAAATCGTTTTCAATTCAATTCATTTTGAAATCGTTTTCAATTCAATTCATTTCGAAATCGTTTTCAATTCAATTCATTTCGAAATCGTTTAAAATCGATATAAATATCGTTCACGTCAAAATGGCGTCAATCTAATCAACACGGCTTCATAAATTTCTATTTTCAAATATTCTATTTCAAATATTTCTTTTTCAAAATAGTTGTTATTATCAAAATATTTCGTTCAACACATGACCAATCTCAATGGATGAGTACTGTCAACACATGAACTTTATTTTATATCGATAAAGATGTAAATTTTATTACTAAAATATTTCGTTCAACACATGACCAATCTCAATGGATGAGTACTGTCAACACATGAACTTTTATTTTATATCGATAAAGATGTAAATTTTATTACTAAAATATTTCGTTCAACACATGACCAATCTCAATGGATGAGTACTGTCAACACATGAACTTTTATTTTATAATATTCTTTATTTTTCAAATTGGAATGAGGCCCAATCAATTACCATATAAAGTTAATTATATGGATTTTCATACATTACACACATATAATAGCATTGAAAAATAATCAACCATCAACCAAAGTGCACTACACTGTATAAGCATCAAATATAGATATCTAACGCTTATGACAGCCTGTCAATCAATCGATCGACATATTTAATCAATCAGGATGAGTGAACTTCAAATTTCATCCCAACACCCGTGTGGGGTTTCATGAAATCAAACGCATATTTTATTTGTGCAGTTGGGCGATGTGTAAAATTTATCGACCCAATCAATGTCTTTCAAATAGGTGTACATAAACAAACCGTCGGGTTTGTAAATGAATATTTATTTTCACGTTAAAAATTATATTTTTAACGATAAAACATTTTATTTTAACATATGAATTTCTATTCAGTTCATTCTTTAAATAAAATGGTATTTTTATTTTCTAACTTATTTTAGAAAATTTCGGCGGCATAACGGCACGATACTAGAAACGGGACAAGGCCTAGCCTTATCCCCGGTCTAGTGAAGGCCCACGCCATTCACACATCAATCAAATCAATTCATTTCACCACACAATTCAATTTCAATCAAATAATCTAACTAATTTTTGCAATCAAACAAACAAGTCCATGGTCTGTGGACGATTGTGTCGGGTGCTACTAAGCACCGTCTGCATCCTAGTATATATATATATAACTAGAAAATAAATTGAAAGGTGAGAAATTCTCACAGATAGCTATCCTAGCTCCACGACACTTCATTGATAGAAATCTTCATCGCTATCGCATCTTCGTCAGCTTCGTTGCTGTAGCCACTACATATAAAAATCATATTTTTATTTC
Source organism: Allium sativum (assembly GCA_030737875.1). Classification (NCBI taxonomy): domain Eukaryota; kingdom Viridiplantae; phylum Streptophyta; class Magnoliopsida; order Asparagales; family Amaryllidaceae; genus Allium; species Allium sativum. Next base: position 618,194,313 of record CM060926.1, read on the forward strand.
GAAGTTCAATATATAAAAATTCTATTTTTATTTCGAAGTTCAATATATAAAAATTCTATTTTTATTTCGAAGTTCAATATATAAAAATTCTATTTTTATTTCGAAGTTCAATATATAAAAATTCTATTTTTATTTCGAAGTTCAATATATAAAAATTCTATTTTTATTTCGAAGTTCAATATATAAAAATTCTATTTTTATTTCGAAGTTCAATATATAAAAATTCTATTTTTATTTCGAAGTTCAATATATAAAAATTCTATTTTTATTTCGAAGTTCAATATATAAAAATTCTATTTTTATTTCGAAGTTCAATATATAAAAATTCTATTTTTATTTCGAAATTCAATATATAAAAATTCTATTTTTATTTCGAAGTTCAATATATAAAAATTCTATTTTTACTTCAAAAGCAAAGTATATTTGACTATAAAGTATTTGTTTCCAAAAACATTACACATATATGTATATATATATCTATGAAGTGAAATCATATTTCTTTCTTTTTTTTCCTTGTGTTTCATATTTAAAAATCTGAAATTATACAATATTTTTACATAAAAAAAATCTGAAATTTAAAGCAATGTTTTTATTTCTAAAACACTTGTTAATTTTATTTTTTAAAACACTTGTTAATTTTACTTTTTAAAACACTTGTTAATTTTATTTTTAATACCCTTGTTAATTTTATTTTTATTTTAAAACAAAAACTGATTTTTTTTCAATGTATTTATAAATCAAAACTGGTTTTAAACAATATTTTTGCTTAAGTAAAATAAAATAAAATAAAATAAAAATAAAAATAAAATAAAATAAAAACAGCACCTTTCTTCTAGGAACACACGGTTCTAGGCGTTCTTCTCCATCGCGAACGATTTCCAGGTGGAAAAACGAACCCAAGCTTCATACGAGAATCCCACAACCGCACCTCCTATGGCCGACCGAACCTGCATCAGAACATCCTACGTCGAAGAGCTCCGAACCCCCTCCCATCCCCTGGCAGCGCGACGAACTCGCGGGTCCCATCGGCCTGGAGCCTCAATCGGAGTGGAGGAGAGGGAGAGGCGAGGTCTGGTAGGGCGGGCGGCGGTCCGACGATGGGGGTGGCGTGGCGGAGCGTCGGAGATTGGGGGAGGACGGGGTCAACGCGGGATTTGGGGTTTTTTTTTTTTTCTTATTTTTCGATCCCGGTGGAAGACTATACGGGGGGGGGGGGGGGGGGGCAGAAAGGAGTTAAGGGGGGAGGAAAGAGAAAATTTTCTTTTATTATTTTAATTATTTTAATTACCAAAATATTGACTTTTACATACGACCTCTAAACGAGGCCCACCGCCTGTCGTCCATAGCGTTTCACCCCCATTCCGAACACAATGGGTTATGTACCGCAAGCTGAATCGACCGTTACAATCAGTTTCCGTTAAATTTACATTTAAATCACTATATTGAATTTTAAACGTACAATTCAAATTACCGGGGTCACATACCAACTCTAAAAATTCAATAAAAATATTTTCTAGCCTCGTATTAACGATACGGTCCTAACAAAACTAGTTTCGTCGAATTCTGAGATCGTTAAAAAAATGGCCATTTTCCAGTCGATTAAAATCAACTGAAACTGGTCAAACGCGTTTTCCTTCGCCACGCTCACATATTGATTCGAAAAATTATGAAATTTGGAATCTAGCAATAACTTAACATCACGGACCCAACAAAACTGGTTTCGTCGAAATCCGAGGTCGTTTGCAAAATTGCTATTTTTAAGGGCCCTATATATATAAAAATATATATAAATTCCACAGCGACTATTTCTAATTTTCAACTGGACATATCTTTTGATTCCCGCTATGAAATCTTGATTTGTCGGATTCGTTGGAAAGATATTATCAATTAGATCCTAATACTTTTGGTTTCACTAAAATCCGGATTGTTCTGCACCCGGTACATTCAATTGAAGTTTGAAATCGAATTATCGAACTACCGCGCCATTTTCAATTCTATTTATAATTCTATATAAATTTTTATATTCTAACGACGACGTATATAATATATACGTTCTAATTCTATTCAAAATAAATTCCTCGACAATATTATTTAAAATAATCTATTTTAAATATTCAAAATTCGCTAAAATTGCCAAAATAAAAATTTTTAAACTGGCCCAGATTTTCGGGTTGTTACACCTACCCCCTTCAATTAAATCAGTCATCATGGTCCCTTACAGCATTCACGTGCTTCTATTTCTGCTACTTCACGTCCAGAAATTCAAGCAACTCTCCTTTCTTTTCAGCTATGCAGCCTGTTTGTACTCATAACTACATCCTAACTCCACTATCAATTCAAGCCCTCCTGACCTCATTCTTACCATACTGCCATGCAACGACACATGCTCACATGTTCTAGTTCATTCTCTTCAATATTTCTCTAGCATACTGACATCTCTTGTAATAAGAGAATAGAAATTATGCTCATGTAGTAGATATTATGTCCATGTAGTGCATATCAATGGTTAAAACATTCACCAAATTACCACAAATATTAAATACTAAATAGTCACATTCACCTGAAAAACATGATCACCGCAGAATTTCCAAAAGGGAAGAAGACACACTACCCACAAACGCATCTCGAAAAACATAACATCCAGCAACATTAGATTCAGAAAGAACGCTTTAACTGCCAACATGGGAAGAAGAAACAGGGCATGTGTTTGTAACCTTTGAAGACCACACAAAAAATTAGCTATTAATAAATTGAACTTTAGTTTGCTAAAGTACGCTAGTCATATAATTGTATAAACATATTTTCAGTAGGAATTTAATAAAAAAGAGTTGTTCTAACGAATGACTGTTGAGGTGGCGATGACATGAGTCATTTACAGCATTGAAAGGGAACACAATCAATTATTTGATTATAATATTTAAGTTGACTGAAGCACATAACAGTTTTTGGCACCGTGAAATGCTAAACCGTTGCACAACAGTTAAGGCCCAGACTTGTTGATGATGAGCAGCAGGTTATGTTGCAACATTTTCAGGTGCATGCAGTAAAACAAAAGTAGACTATATATAGCTGTTGACGTCAAAAGTTGGTCACTAGTGACGATCAACCCCCAATCGTGTGGAAAGCACACGAATAATGATTATGGAATGCGGTAAAGCAAATAAAACAGGGAACACATAGTGGTTCGGCCAAGGTGGTGCCTACGTCCACTTTATATGTATTAATTCTTGGTTTTGATTAAAAGTACAATACTTTTTCTCTTTGAAGAAAGATGGGAGATGAGAAGATTTTAGAGGAATAAGAATAGGCTATTTGAGGAATCAGCCATAAGTTCTTTTTTTCAGAGCTTGGGGTACCAAAAACCACATGCCTTTCTTCTTTGGGGAAGATGGTATTTATAGTTGGAGAAATCGTCTAAGGCTGGTGCGACGTGGCCCGACCTTTTCGGGAAAGCTTAGACACGTGGAGCTTGATCCTTGGGCATAGTTGCGACTGAAAGACTAACTCCACTATTCATAAATAGTATCTTCGGAAATCATGGTTTATGTGGCATTCAAGGTAAGGTGTATCAAAAGGAGATCTTTGTCCGTATATGGTTAACCGTCCTTGATGTCTTAATAATCGGTCCGAGTAATGAATAATCTGGCTGGATATTTCCAGGCGAGCCCGAGATATTCGGTCGATCCGCTTTTGATGGAAGCCTTTGATTTAATCGATGGAGAGTGTTTCTCTCAGGGTCGATGAGTTGGAGTTTTAAAGATAATCAGACGGAAGTAGAATTGGTATGGGCTGGCCTTGAAGGGAGCCGGTTCAGCTCGAACTTTGCCTAGATTTTCTAGAGTGCGGGTGGCTATATCAGTCGGTGGACCGAACCTGGATAGAATTTCTAAATATTGGGCTTTGATCCAAACTATGACAGATTTTAGCAAAAATTTGGTCAACACTTTTCCCCTCAAAACACACTTTTCTTGGTAAAGGAGGTGTGTTCTAATCCCTTGCGTCGAAGTCCAATGTGTGAATAGCGATGATTGCTCCGAACCATATTAAGGCCAGAAGTCTGACGGGCCCGATGGTTGTATTAAAACCAGAAAATCGACGATTGAGAAAGTTCGTATTTACGCCAAAAAATCAACAACCATCGAAGACCGTGTTAAGGCCGATCAATCAGTTGCAAATTCCAGTTGGGAGATTCAATACCTGCAGAAATTGCATGAGCCATTCTCGTCTAGAGAAGGCTTTTAGTTTCATCTAATCGAGCATATACTCGATTTGAATATAAGTTAGGTTCTTCAGGCGAGCAATAGTTACACCTGGCTTAGAGGGGTGGTGAGTATTAACCATACTCGGCTTACAGAGGTAGAAAGTATTAACCATACTCGGCTTACATAGGTGACGAGTATTAATCATACTTGGCTTACGGATGTGGCGAGTATTAACCATACTCGACTTACGGAAGTGGCGAGCATTAACCATACTCGGCTTGTGGCAAGTGTTAGCTGCGCTCGACATAAGCAAGGTTATTCGATAAGCTTTAAAAGGAGCGAGCATAATCCATACTCGACTTAAAGAAATTTGGCCATACTCGGCCTAAGGAGTTTGTTCCAGAGAAGGTAGTAGGCTTTCACGCTGACCATATTCAGGAAAGGCGAGCGTTAGTCATGCTCGGCTTAAATTACTCAAACACAATCCATGTTTGAAAAATGAAATCTCATAGTCGCTAAAGAACTATTACAGAGATAATGGAAATAATTTCTAAGAGAACAATTGTTGATTCTAGAGCATGCCTAGGAGCTTAATCCTAGCCCCATACATGTGTACATCAAATTGTCCTTATTATTGAAATAAAAATACATCGAAAGAGAATTTTAAACCTAATTAATGATAATGCCGCGGATGCTTGTCTCGGGGTCCTTTCGTTTTTGGGAGCTCGAGGACCAGCCTGAGGAGCTTGGGAAGAAGATTGTGGTGTCATGGCCTGTGTGCTCTTTTTGACATATTTAGGAAGCTCCCCTCGCCTGACCCTGTCCTTGATGAGATCGCGTAGGTGTCTACATTCATTGGTGCTATGACTGGCGATGTTGTGGAACATGTAATGCTTTCCAAATTCGAGTTCTTTCTGGGTTGGCTCTCGTCGAGGCGGTCTTGATGAAGGCATGGATCCTTATATGTCAAGGTGGATGTCAAGCAGGGAATAATTGAGCTTGGTATACTGATCGTACTTATTCTCTCAACGAGGTCGTATGTTGCGTTCATTCTTTTCCGAGGCCTTTCCTCTCCCTTTATTCTGGCCATTTGTGTTGGATGGTCCTCCTTGCTTGGTGGCTAAGACCTCGAGGCTCTCCATCTCAATGCTGACGTCTTCTTGTGGGAGGAAACGCTCGGCCTCAGCATAGAAGTCTTCAATATCCTTGGTTGGATCTCTGGTTAAAGAGATCAAGAATTCTAATCAGTTTTGGACTCCTGCGATGGCGACAATGAGCATCAGTGATGGTTCGGGTCAATCGACTGATGCTACGGCCGCTGAAACACCCCGTAATTTTAAATATTAAAACTGATGAATTTAAGAATAATTAATTTTTAGAAGAAGAATTGAGTGAAACGGGTTACGTTATTACGTTCGTCTTGGAATTCTGCTTGAGATAAAGTCCGAGTTTGCGTAAAACGGACATCGTATGAAGAAGTTATGAAGCTCAGAAGATTTAAAGTTTAAAGCTGTAAAACAAGTCGACAGCCCATTTTTCACAAGTCGAAGTGAAAATAGTCGACTGCCCATTTTTCACCATTCGACCATTTTTAGACTGAAGTGAAAACTGTCGACCGGTTGAAATTGGCCAGTCGACTAGTTGATTCTGGGCAGTTTCCTGATGACGTGTTTTTCTAATTTGAGTGGTTCAGATGGTTCCTAATCAAATCTTACGGTCCTAATTCACCTAATACATCTATAAATAAACACCTAAACCTAACCCTAATCTCTTCAACCCTAATCCATGGCGCCTCCATTCTGCTGCTCCAACTCAAATTAATTTAGCTTTTCTTCTTCAACAATCAAAGAAGAGGTTATTCAAGATTTGCTATAACAATGCCTAATTCTCTTATCTAAGAATCCTATTGCTATGAGTTTATGTTACTTTCACATATAATTAAATTAAAAAGTAATTGTGATAGGATTGTAAATTGGATCTAATGTATATGCCTGTAAATAAGATGAATCATATCATGTTTTGTAATTTGTTTTCTTTCAGATTCATACCCAATTGCTATTATCATATGCCTGTATGATCTATCTGATCGTTATTCATTTCACATGCCTATTTATATGTTTGTGCCAATTTTGATGTTTGATTCTCTTCCCTTCTTCTTTTCCTTTTTTGAGATTAGGCTAACTTCGAGCCTAGGCATATTACGTTGAGATTTACATACGAATAACTTCGGGATGATTGGGAAAAGTTTAGGAAATATGTAATAAAATGAGATTTAGCATAAACTGTTGATAACTATGAAATTGATTTGGGCATAATTTGGTACAACTTGTATACATGGAATTATAGGCATAACTTGAATTAGCATTATAAGCATAATTGGAAATTATGGGCAATTGGAATACATTAATTAAAGATTTGAAATTGGGCATGAATAAAAGTAAAAGAGAATGAACGCCTAAGGCACGATGTTAGATTGGGTTGCGGTAGAAGTCTGCACGGAACCGCCCGGCACATCCAGCAACCGCAAATGGTAATCTAATGTGGGAGGTCTTGCACAATTACGAATATAATGAATTAATGAACTATTAACCAAGATAAGACATGTGGTTAGACATGGGAATAGTAAAGGGGTTAAGTGGGTGACATGGGTAGCATGTGAAACACAATTTAGGGCTGTTTGCGAACAAATTATACAATTGTAAACAACTGTCAAATCCGTTCGGCTTTCCTAAACAACAAGGATTGTTGTAGAGGGTGTCGAACTCTGGGACCAAATTATTTTATTAATAAATCCAATCAAGTTATCCCTAACTTTTGATTGGTGGGAAACAAAGAAAATAGCAGAAATTAAATAAAAGAGAGTTTAACAATAAGTGAAAGCAATTAGGGGATAATGACATAGATCAGATTCATAATCATCAATAGCCAAAAGATTAACCAGATCTAATACATGTTTCTGTCACAAACATGAATCAACGATAATTGGGTTTGTAGAAACAAATAAGTAAATAACGACAAGCATAGCCTATGCAGGAGCTCAGCTCTACAACCATAGACTATCAGGACAGATTCACTAATTAATTTCTAAAACCCTAAAATTAGATCTAGATCTGATAATTGTTAGACCGAACACGAATATACCCTGTGAAGGAGCATAGCTCTTAAACGACACAGGATATTAAGGTTAAGATCTAACCCTAGTTCAGGTCTAGATCTATATACATGAATTCCTCATCCTTTGGCTATGTGATTCATATTGAATCATACTATCAGCGTCATCACCCCCTAATCAAAGGGGATTAGCTAGACATAGCTAAAGAAGAAGAAAAACAGAAATTAAATAACAAGAACATAAATAAAACTAAAACTAAATAGAAAAGAGGAAGAAGAATGATTTTATTCCAAGAAGAGAATTACAGAATAAAACCCAATGTGTTTTTTACAAGACTAAGATACAATGTATTTATAGCTGATATAACAAAGGCTAGCTAGCTAGTTACATAATGTGGGACTAAAGAAATAACCCAAATAACATATAAGCCAGTGTGAACGCAGCTTTAGAGTGAGTGGTCTAGCAAATAGGCTAGTGTGAACGCAACATGAGTAAGAGGCCTTCTAAATGAGCTAATGTGAATGCGGTTTGAGTCTTTATTGAGCCAAATCTTCTTAACTGAAATATAATTGCAACCGTTCTTCAAGCTTTAGACTCTTCAAGCTTTAGCAATTTTAAACTTCACTCTTTTTTAAGCAAATTCTTCATGCTTTTATCCATCAAATGCTCTAAACCATGCTTCTTGTCAACAATCTGAAAATACAGCTATAAATACAAAGTATCAATTATTTTAAAGGGAAAATAAGATAAATAAGCGGACAAAATATACACATTTATGTGTATATCAAATACCCCCACACTTATCTTTTTATTCGTCCTCGAATAAACTAAACTAAGATATGTCACACTTTCGTAGGAAACACGGTTGCATTTAGCGTATGCAACCAGCCGTTAAACCCCTAGGTGTCCCTAGTAGGACGAGTGTTGTCTCGTGAGGGTTTTCAGCGGATACTACCCACAAAATCCAAAGCGTCTTATGTACGCGGATTAATCAAACAATATACTTAAGGTCTTTCACATTCCAAGGATTTCACCTAACTTCAATAATAACAGTTTAGCCCCAAATTGTCCATTCCATAATTAGTGCAAAAATGAACAAAAATTTTCAAGCTGAATCGTAATTCCTTGATAACACTGTAATTGTCTTGAAGGTTAAGAGCGTGGTGTCAACCAAAGTTCTACACATCGACAATGTGCACCCAATCATTTATTCAACCTCTTTTTTTTTTTTTTTTTTTTTTTTGAATAATTTTGCACCAGTGTAACTGTAATGTATTGGATATGAGTTATGCATAGATGAAGGAAAATTTTGTAAGTTCTAAAAATATTCTAGATAAGAGGGCAAGTGTATTAGTTGAATTTCAAATTACAAAAGATAAAGTAATACTAAGGCACATATGAACATTTTTATTTCCTTTCATCTCTTCTACTACAATCCTTACTTCCAAGTACAGTAGAATGGATGTGGATGGAATGGAATTGAATGCTTTTATAGTCAAGAATGATGAATGACTATTTTATTCAGAGAGACTCTCTCTTTATTTCATTTTTTTTTCATTTCTTTTCCCTTTTCTTCTTTTTTTTCATTTTTTTTTCTTTTGCATGATGAATGATGAGTGGAGATGGAATGGAATGATACTGTACATTATTTCATTTGATTCCTCCTCTACTAAACCAACACTTCATGAAAGGAAAGTTTTGTGCCCTAGTTACTCTACTTCTATAACTCTAATTCAACACACAAGTCTGGATTGTTGTTATACAAAAAGCTGAAAGGAATGATAAGCAAAGTTTCGTAAGATAGATAACCCATATAAAATAAGATGTGGTATATGGTTATCCTACCTTAAAACAAGTACGGAGTGGGTGGTGTAATATCGGTATAAAAAGTGACGTTTTTGACCTTTAAACAAAGGTTCTTGAGTATACCAATATAGGATAAACTTGTCGAAACATGGATGTAATTCGACTAAAACTTGGGTTTGAATAATGTGGGTTATTGAAGAAGAACGCTACAATGAGTCATTTCTCCTTAATTGGGCCAAGTGGATTTTAGAACTTACGATTTTGAAAATTTGAGTGGAAAAGAAAATATTATGCATGAAAACTAACTCAGAAAATCCAACAAATGTAGGTGCAAAATCCTTTTATTTCATGTTTTTTTTTGATTATTTTTACTTGCACATTCTAACACGTATAACAAGGGTTGACACGCTTACTCCAGAACACGACTAACGTCTGCACAGTCTCAAGCTAGCATCTTAAAAAGACACATTACGATTCAATGAATAAATAATGTTCATTCTCATCACCCAACAATTCAACTTATCAAACAAGAACCAAGGTGCTATTTATGAATTTTAAGTTAATCCTTGTTCAATGAATGACCTACTTCATAAAATTTGATTGCTGATGTAATGTAAATTCCCCCCCCACACTTGAGTGTGACTGTGTCCTCACAGTCTTAATCAGACATATCTTAGTGAAAGGGAAAAACAAATAAGAGAATATTTACATATGTACAAAAGAGGGTTAGTGCGTCTTACCGAATGTAATGTGGCTCATGGAGGACCATGAGCTCTTCCTCTTGGTTGGGTATTGGTTCCAAGTAAGGTTTAAGGCGTTGACCATTGACCTTAAAAGATGATCCATCAGTTGGATTCTCAATTTCTACCGCACCATACGGAAAAACGGTCCGTACAGTGTAAGGTCCTGTCCATCTAGATTTTAGCTTACCCGGAAATAGATGCAGTTTTGAGTCATACAACAGAACTTTTTGACCTGGCATGAAGGTTTTACGTAAAATTGATTTATCATGAAAAACTTTTGTTCTGTCCTTGTAAATTCGTTCATTTTCATAGGCATCATTTCGAATTTCATCAAGTTCATTAAGTTGAAGCTTCCTATGTTCACCTGCTTGCTCTAAATCAAGATTCAAAGTTTTTATTGCCCATAACGCCCTATGTTCTAGTTCAACTGGCAAGTGACATGGCTTACCAAAAATCAACCGATAAGGGGACATACCCAAGTTAGTTTTGAAAGCGGTGCGGTAAGCCCAAAGAGCGTCGGTTAACTTTTGAGACCAATCTTTACGATTTCGATTCACAGTTTTCTCAAGAATTTGTTTAATTTGCCTATTCGATACTTCAACCTGCCCACAAGTTTGAGGATGGTAAGGAGTGGATAACTTGTGGGTTATCGAATACTTTCTCATGAGGGCTTCAAAAGAACGATTACAGAAATGTGTCCCGTTGTCGCTGATTATTGTGCGAGGTGTGCCAAACCTAGAAAAGATGTTTTCTTTTAAGAAGCGCACAACAACCTTATTGTCGTTCGTTTTGCATGGAATAGCTTCGACCCATTTAGAAACATAGTCAACAGCCAAGAGAATGTAAATGTTCCCAAAAGAATTAGGGAAGGGTCCCATGAAGTCTATACCCCACACATCAAAAATTTCGACCTCTAGAATGGGGTTTAGGGGCATCATATTCCGTTTAGAAATTTTCCCTAAGAATTGACATCGATCACAAGTTTTGCAATATTCGTACGCGTCTTTGAAAAGGTTGGGCCAGTAGAAACCCGATTGGAGAACCTTTTCGGCTGTCTTTTTGGGACCGAAGTGACCACCACAGGCTTGGTCGTGACAGAAAGAGAGGACACTGTGAGTTTCAGTGTCGGGAACACACCTTCGAATGATTTGATCAGGACAATACTTGAAAAGATAGGGGTCGTCCCAATAAAAATGTTTCACTTGGGAAAAGAATTTGTGTTTATCCTGCTTAGACCAAAAAGAAGGGGTCTGCTTGGTGACTAAGTAGTTAACAATGTCAGCAAACCAAGGATCAGTGGATAGAGAAAACAGCTGTTCATCAGGGAAATTCTCGTTGATTGGAAGAGAAGAAGACGGGGCATTTGGAAGACGAGACAAGTGGTCCGCAATAACGTTGTCGGATCCTTTTTTATCCTTAATGGTAAGGTCAAATTCTTGAAGTAGAAGGATCCAACGAATGAGACGAGCCTTAGCATCCTTTTTAGAGAAAAGGTACCTAAGTGCGGAATGATCGGTATAAACCGTGATGTGTGAGCCAACTAGATAAGGCCTGAATTTTTCTAGAGCAAAGACAACTGCCAAGAGTTCCTTTTCAGTGGTAGTATAATTAATTTGAGCGTCGTTCAGAGTTTTACTCGCATAGTAAATGACATGAAGAATTTTATCAATTCGTTGTCCTAAGACAGCGCCTACAGCGAAGTTCGAGGCGTCACACATGATTTCAAAAGGCATCGTCCAGTTGGGAGAGCAAATGATAGGAGCAGAGACAAGTTCATTTTTAAGATGCTCAAAAGATGAAATGCACTCGGAATTGAAGTCGAAAGGAACATCCTTACCAAGAAGGTTAGTCAGAGGTCGAGTGATTTTGCTGAAATCCTTTATGAAGCGACGATAAAAGCCAGCATGACCTAAAAAGGATCGGATGTCCTTAACAGATTTGGGAATGGGAAGATTAGAGATAACTTCGATTTTGGCTTTGTCTACTTCAATTCCTTTGTTAGAGATGACATGTCCCAAAACAATGCCATGTTTTACCATGAAGTGACACTTTTCCCAATTAAGCGTTAAGTGTTTCTCTTTACAGCGATTAAGAACAAGATCGAGATGACGTAAACACTCAGAGTAAGAATCACCAAATATGGAAAAATCATCCATGAACACTTCCAAAAATCGCTCGATCATATCAGAAAAAATGCTAATCATGCACCTCTGAAAGGTTGCAGGTGCATTACAGAGACCAAAAGGCATACGTCGGTACGCAAATGTACCAAACGGACAAGTGAAAGTGGTTTTCTCTTGGTCCTCAGGAGCGATAGGGATTTGATTATAGCCCGAGTACCCATCAAGGAAACAGTAGTACTCATGACCCGCTAGTCGTTCTAACATTTGATCGATAAATGGCAGAGGGAAATGATCCTTACGTGTTGCAGCGTTAAGTTTCCTATAGTCAATGCAAACACGCCAACCAGTCTGGGTGCGGGTTGGGATAAGCTCGTTAGCTTCATTTTGGATCACGGTAATCCCTGATTTCTTAGGTACGACATGAATCGGACTAACCCATTGACTATCAGAAATCGGGTAGATGATTCCATTGTCAAGGCATTTAAGGATTTCAGCACGAACTGCTTCTTTCATGATAGGGTTTAGTCGACGTTGGGGATCACGAGTGGGTTTGGCATCATCTATAAGGTGGATTCGATGTTGGACTATCGAATGACTAATCCCCTTAATATCAGCCATGGACCAACCAATTGCCTCCTTATTTTTCTTAAGGATGGGAAGGAGCAATTGTTCCTGCTCTAAAGTAAGGTCAGAAGCGATAATGACTGGAAAAGTTTCATTTTCTCCTAAGTAAGCATACTTAAGATGACTGGGCAACACTTTGAGTTCAGATTTTGGGGATGACTCAACCGAAGAAATTGGTTGAGGAATAGGCTCAGTTATGAGTGGCTCGATAGGAATTGAGTCAGAGACATTTTCAGAGATATCTTGAAACAAATTTTCGTAATTAGACTCAGTGTCAGTGTTCAAATGGTCGAGCTCAGGTTCATTATCGTGGACAGCATGGATTTCAGAAAATTGGTCCACATAAGAGGCAGGAGAGTTTTCGGTTCTAAAGATGTTTAGCTCGACGGTCATGTTACCGAAAGAAAGTTTCATAGACCCATTTCTACAGTTGATAAGAGCATTAGAGGTGGCTAAGAAGGGTCGTCCTAGAATCAAAGGGATTTGGTTTGCAGGATTGCTTACCTGTTGAGTTTCTAGGACAATGAAGTCAACTGGAAAGATGAATTCTCCTATTTTGATCAAAACATCCTCGATTTCGCCCACAGGTTTCTTAATTGAACGGTCGGCAAGCTGAAGAGTAACCTTGGTGGGTTTCAGTTCTCCTAGACCTAATTGGCTATAGACGGAATATGGAAGCAAGTTAACACTAGCACCTAAGTCTAGCAAGCATCTATCGATTTTCTTGTCCCCAATAGTACATGATATTGTGGGGCAGCCAGGATCTTTGTATTTCACTGGCATAGATTGGGACAAGACTTCGCTTAGAGTCGCTGCTAGAAACACTTTCTTAGGTACATGTGTATGACGTTTCTGGGTGCACATATCTTTTAGAAATTTAGCGTACTGTGGAACTTGTTGTATAATATCTAAAAGAGGAATGTTCACTTTAACTTGCTTAAATATTTCAAGGATCTTTTCTACCTGGTCCGTCTTTTTTCTAGGTCGGAGTCTATGAGGAAATGGAGCAGACAACTCAGTAGGTTGGGCTATTTGAGTTTGAGGATGGGCCTGATTAGAATTGGGCTCGATGTTTTGATCCGAGATGGTCAAATTTTCTGTTGGGTTTTGAATATCGTCTGGTAAATCATTTGGGTCGACCACATGGTTGTCAATCTTCTTGCCAGATCTAAGAGTCGTGACAGCATTCAATTGACTAACGTTCGAGTCTTGAATGATGTGAATTTGGTTAGGGTTTGAAGTCTGTCCTCTAGGGTTTTGGATGGGTTGACTTGGAAACGTACCCTTTTCCCTTTCACTTAATCTAGTGTTAAGTTGAGACATTTGTTTTTGAAGTTCACTCATTTGTTGAGTCGTGGTTTGCATGTGTGAAGTCAGTAAGTTTTGAAGATTGGTATTTGATTGGACATTTTGAGTTGTTGCTTTACCCAATTCTTCGAGAGTTTTCTCCAGTGATGTCAATCGTTTATCATCTTGGGGAACAAAAGATTGTTGCGTTTGATTTTGAGGGGTTGGCGCAGGATTTTGGAATTGACTTTGTTGAAAGGGAGGATTCGAGGTATTATTCGAAAATGGTTGAAAAGGAGGTCGAACCAAATTCGTAGTTGCATTGTTTTGGGCCCAAGAGAAGTTAGGATGGTTTCTCCAACCTGGATTGTAAGTTGGGGAGAATGGATCGTTCCTAACTTTATTAAATGCGTTGAGTTGTTCTAACGAATGTGGGCATTGGTCAGCAATGTGGTTAGGATCGTTACATTTGTAACATGAGGGCTGAGACGCTTGAGCTTGGTTTGCTTGAGTTGATGAAAGGACATTATCAAATTTGGTTAACATTGCGTCTATTTTTGCTTCTAAAGCCGTTGAGGATCCTACCGAATGAGCGTTTGATCGGGAATAAATTGATTTCTCATTAGATCTTTCCCATTGAGCTGATTTTTCGGCCAAATCTTCGAGAAATTTCCAAGCGGCATCGTGATGTTGGGCTAGAAAATTTCCTTGGCACATTGATTCGAGCATAGTTCGAGAGTTATTTTCTAGTCCATCGTATAAAATTTGACAAAGAGTCCATTTTTCGAAATTATGATGTGGACATTTGACTAGAAGCTCTTTGAATCTTTCAAAATATTTTGCAAAGGATTCACCCCCAAATTGACGAAAATTGACGATTTCATTTCGAATTTTAGATGTTTTTTCCAGAGGGTAAAATTTCTTTAGAAAAATGTTTACAAATTCACCCCAAGTTCCAATCGTATTTGAAGGCAAGCTATACAACCATTTCTCAGCATAATCGGTAAGTGCAAATGGAATTAACCTAAGTTTGATTCCATCGTCACTTAATTGTTGAAATTTCATGGTTGTACAAACTTGTTCAAATTTGGTCAAGAAAATATAAGGATCATCACGTTCAAGATTGCCAAATTTTGGAAGAGTATTTATGTGATTCGAATGAATTTCAAAATGGTTACCCGTTGGGGCGGGCAATATGATGCAGGAAGGAATAGAAACTCGCTCGGGAAAGTACCTATCCATAAGAGTTCGAGGGGGAGTTTCTTCGGCCATGGTGAAAGGGGTGTTTGTTCGGACTAAACGATTAGTAGAAGGATCACGGATCCAACTACGCATGCACTAGCGAAAAGAATAAGGGAAGATGAGAAAAACAAATTTGAGCGATTTTTTTTTTTTATGAACCTAATGCAATTTACAATTTCTAGAATTATATAATGACGGTTTGATTTATTTCAACAAAACATTTCTCAGCCAGTTAACGGACAGGAGTTATCAGTGCACCAGGAATCACCCTAGCAATGCAGCCGAAGGTTTAAGTACCTTCAGAGGAACAACTGATATAATATTTACGAATCACCGTAATATTTATAAACAGTTATTACTCTGCCGTAGTCTAGACACCGAGAAATAATCCGTTTGAACTAAACCAAATTGTCAAAATATAATGAAGTCCTTAGCAAGTAAAAAAACAAAGCTAAGATGAATGCAATTTTTTTTTTTTTATCAATCACAGAATGAACAGTCTCAGAACAGTCACAGAACAGGCAATTGCAAAAATAAATAAAAGAAATTTTACAAGCAAGCCGATGCCCTGCAGAAGATTTTTACAAGCAATGTCTATATATATTTTTTATTTGCAGCAGCGGTCCCTGTAGAGTTAGAAAATACTCACCTTGATCGGCAGTCCGTCCAGTGCAGTTGAGTCGCGCTAGCGCGTTCACACCCCACTTGGTGTGCAACCGCTCGAACACTGAATAGTCCGCTGCTTTTTGTTGTTGTTGCTTTCTATTATTTGCTTGACTGCGCTGCGGCACGGGTTCGGGCTAGGAGCTCGATTTTTTTTTTTTTAAGACCTTTTCTTAGTTTCCGCTGTACCTGTTTACGAAAAACTCCTCCTCCTTGTTTTTTTTTTTTAGAAAAAAAAAATGAAACTAAAAACAAAGTGAAACTTAAAATAAATAAAACCGAAAACAATATGAGTGAAAATCAAAAGAACTATGTTTGACAAAGAATTATGAGAACAAATGGAAACTCAACTCAACACAGGTTCGAGACTCAGGCTAGTCGGCCTGCAAGCAGCGTGACTCAAGAATAAAACCTCTCAATTATAATGCTCACGAATATCTTCCTTCTTAAAGTTTCTAGAACTCACGTGACCTTTCTCTTTTTTTTTATTATAAAATACCACACAAAGGACGTAATCAATATTTCACCGAAAACGAAAGGACCAAAAAACTCAGAACTCTCTCCTTTCTCTTTTCTTTCGGAAAATCAAACCCGAAAGAAAAAAAAAATTCAAACCGTTTGAAATCGAAAAAGTGGTTCTTTGAATCAGTAAAATTGGTGAGGCTGTTCGAATCGGTTAGGGAGGAACTGGCACCTCGCGATTGGTGAATTGGGGGATTCAGCCTTCGGGTGTTGCGAACTGGATTTGCGGAGAAGAGTTTGGTGATTCAGGTATTTGGCGTGGTGGGGATTGAAGTTCAGGTGGACGATGGCTGATTGGTTTTTGATGGGGACGGTGGCAGATCACTGTGTAGACAGTGAATTGGTGGGGAGAGGGACTTCGTGAATTTAGATTTTGCGATTTGGATTTTTGAGGTTTGGTGTTCCGAATGGATTTGATGCAACGCTTGTCCTTGGCGAATTGGGGTTGTGCGTTTCAAATTTACACTGGAATTTCGATGATGATGTTTTTGCAGGAGGTTGACAAGGGGTTCGGTAGTGGACTGGTTATGGAATGTCGGTGGAAGATGATCGGTTTGAGGCTGTGGAGTGGCAAGGCGTGAAAGGAGATGCAGTAGAGGGTGATGAGGGGGAATTGTTGATTTTGTTCTCGGTTGCGAAGAGGCGCCGGGTGGTGACTGGCTATGGAGTTGCAGTGCTATTGTTTGTGTTTTAAGGATGAAGGCAAAGTAGGACTGTTGTTGAAACGATGGTGAAGCTGTAGAGTAGAGAATCTGTGGGCGTGTCTCGATTTGAGTGGAACGTTTGTGGGTTGCGTATGGTTTGACTGAGAGGAAGTTTGCGGAGTGTACTGACTTGGGTATGGCGAGTTTATGAGGGATGGGGGGCTGAATTGAGGTTTGCAGTGGGCTTTTGGATTTTGAGAAACAGGAGGTGGTTTGAGAGATGATGAGTATATAGACGGTATGGCGTGGTATGTTAGTTTGGGTAGTTGATGGTACGTGACAGATGATGCTGAACGTGGGGACAGCAGTGGTTTGCCGAGGGTAGAGGATAGTTGAACTTGAGGTCAGAAGTGTATGATTGCGGTGAGTGGTGAAGGTTGTTGAGGCAAGTGAAGAGGAGAGAGTGGTGAATCTGGTGATTTAGTGAGAATTGTTGGCGTAATTTGTAGGCTTGGTGGTTCCGGATTGTGAAGAAATGCGTGAGTTCAGAGGAGTTTATGTAGGGAGAAAAATCACAGAACATAAAAGTTGGAAAGGAATCTTTTTTTTATGGCAGAAGTTGAAAAAGAAGTAAATGAAAAGGGGAAAGAAATTGTATGGAAATCAGGAAAGAAATTGCAGAAAAAATAGCAAGGATATTTTTATTTTATTTTTAAATAGTAAAAGAAGAAATATGAGAGATTGGAAATAAATTTAAAAAGAAAGGCAAGAAATCAAAGAAACAATTGGAAAGAAATTGAGGACAAAATCTAACAAGAATATTTTTTCTCTTGTTTGGTAGATTACGGTATCACAGATCAAATACCAAATCAAGTAACAAGATTTTCTCTTTTTTTTTTTAAAAAAAAAATTTTTTTTTATGAAGGAAAACAAAAGAAGAAGAAATTATAACTCGAAGGATTTAAAACTAAAAAATATTTTGGTCCCCGGCAACGGCGCCAAAATTTGTTTGCGAACAAATTATACAATTGTAAACAACTGTCAAATCCGTTCGGCTTTCCTAAACAACAAGGATTGTTGTAGAGGGTGTCGAACTCTGGGACCAAATTATTTTATTAATAAATCCAATCAAGTTATCCCTAACTTTTGATTGGTGGAAAACAAAGAAAATAGCAGAAATTAAATAAAAGAGAGTTTAACAATAAGTGAAAGCAATTAGGGGATAATGACATAGATCAGATTCATAATCATCAATAGCCAAAAGATTAACCAGATCTAATACATGTTTCTGTCACAAACATGAATCAACGATAATTGGGTTTGTAGAAACAAATAAGTAAATAACGACAAGCATAGCCTATGCAGGAGCTCAGCTCTACAACCATAGACTATCAGGACAGATTCACTAATTAATTTCTAAAACCCTAAAATTAGATCTAGATCTGATAATTGTTAGACCGAACACGAATATACCCTGTGAAGGAGCATAGCTCTTAAACGACACAGGATATTAAGGTTAAGATCTAACCCTAGTTCAGGTCTAGATCTATATACATGAATTCCTCATCCTTTGGCTATGTGATTCATATTGAATCGTACTATCAGCGTCATCACCCCCTAATCAAAGGGGATTAGCTAGACATAGCTAAAGAAGAAGAAAAACAGAAATTAAATAACAAGAACATAAATAAAACTAAAACTAAATAGAAAAGAGGAAGAAGAATGATTTTATTCCAAGAAGAGAATTACAGAATAAAACCCAATGTGTTTTTTACAAGACTAAGATACAATGTATTTATAGCTGATATGACAAAGGCTAGCTAGCTAGTTACATAATGTGGGACTAAAGAAATAACCCAAATAACATATAAGCCAGTGTGAACGCAGCTTTAGAGTGAGTGGTCTAGCAAATAGGCTAGTGTGAACGCAACATGAGTAAGAGGCCTTCTAAATGAGCTAATGTGAATGCGGTTTGAGTCTTTATTGAGCCAAATCTTCTTAACTGAAATATAATTGCAACCGTTCTTCAAGCTTTAGACTCTTCAAGCTTTAGCAATTTTAAACTTCACTCTTTTTTAAGCAAATTCTTCATGCTTTTATCCATCAAATGCTCTAAACCATGCTTCTTGTCAACAATCTGAAAATACAGCTATAAATACAAAGTATCAATTATTTTAAAGGGAAAATAAGATAAATAAGCGGATAAAATATACACATTTATGTGTATATCAAGGGCACTTAACCATAATGAGACATGTGGTAAGACATAGGAGTAATAAAAGGGGTTATTAAATGGGAAATCCTATTGGGGACCAAGCCTAGGAGGGGAGCTTGTGTCAAGTGTGGGGACCCTTTTCAACCAGTAACCCCTTTTTAGTATCTATATGAGCTCGAACTAGGTCGAGGATGGGACACACTTACTGGGTTGATTGTAAGAAGTCAAAAGAGTAAAGACCGATGGCAACGCAAGTCCAACAGAGTCATGTGCGTGCGTGGGTCCAGGATGGTAGGTAATACGTTGTTGCATCATGTAGGTATAAGCCGTGCATTTTAGTAGTATCGGGTTTCCACTTTAGGGAGTGATACACCTTACTGTGGGGCCAGCACGGGTATCTACGAGTTAGGGAGCCGACTGAATGGGGAGGGTGGTGGGTACAACTAGTGGGGGTAGGAGAAAATGGGCACCTACGAGAGCAGCTAGGAATACACGAAGCTACCATTATTATGATTAGTAGGGAGGGATCACCTTTTAGTATGAGACTAGTATTGGTGCGGTGCAGGAAATATCTTATAGTGGTTAGAAGCGCAATCGATGTTATATCTTGTTCATCTTGTTGACCTTGTCATAGTTGCTAATGTTACAGTCATTTCTTATATCCAGTTTATGTTCTTATCCTGTTACTTTGCTAATTATATTGTTAAAGTCATTGGACTCGCTAGACTTTATGTCTGACCCTTTTTGTTTCGCCTCTTTTCTTTCCTTTTCCCCCCAGGTTCTCAGGGTGGGACTAGCGAGGCTTGATTTGGATTTCTCTCTCTCTCTCTCTATTGGAAGTGCTTGGAAGTACTGAAAGTAATGCTCAGCTTTGTTTCTCTTTCTTATGGCATTTTGGAATGGGATTATGGTTTTGCTTTTATGTACTCTGATAATAATTTTGTTTAAGATGGATATTTGTGTACTTGGCTTTAGTATGTGGTTTTGATGTTGTAACCAAACATGTTTTGCTTTTCCGTTGCAACGAATAAATTTTGAATTTTTAAGTACCATTTTATATATCTGTCTTGTGATGTTCTTTCTTATAACGCTCCATGAAAGTTAATGCATTCCCTTAGTGTGTGACATTAATGGATGTGGGGTGTCACACGTGGTATCGGAGATGAAGGTTACCAGAACAGATAAAAGATTTTGAAAACCGTTTTCAAAAGCATTTTTAAAAAGAAGTATTTTCAAAAACATGTTTCAAAGAGGGTATTTTCAAGAGAAAGGTTTATTATGAAAAACATAATCCCCAAAAGCCATATATCTTTCTTTCGATTCTCTGTTTTGAATCTCTTCCTTTTTCTTTCAGCATGTCTGGGGAACCCGATATACGCGAGGGCGTATAGATACCAGGCTGGTTCAGAAGGTATTTGGAGGCTAGGGCTACTACCGCAGGCCCAACAAATGTTCCTCCTCCCCCAGCTGCAGCCGTTGTTCCACCTCTTCCTCCGTGTGTAGATGTTTTTTCTAAGATATGTAAGGACTTTCGTGCGATGGGCGGAAAACCATTTCATGGGACTGAGACGTTTGTCGAGGCTAGAAATTGGCTCAATGAAGTGGAGGACTTGTTTGGTATCTTTGAGGTAGATGATGGAAGGAAGGTTCAACTAGTTGCTTGGTTAATGAAGGATGAAGCTTCATTTTGATGGGAGGTCACGAATGGAGAACGTGCTGTGGAGACTTGGATGGATTTCAGACAGAGGTTTGAGTTGAAATTTCTTTCACAAGCAGAAGAGAGTATGTACATGGAAAGGTTCTTGGCTTTGAAACAAGGAAATTTGTCTGTTAAGGAGTATGTTAACAAGTTTAATCAGTTGGCGAGATTTGGTTCAGAGTTGGTGAACACGCCGCATAAGAAAGCCTTGAGATTTGCTAAGGGCTTGAACGAACCGCTTCACGGGTTGGCTATGTCCCACATTCCTATGGGGGCTACTTTCGAGAAACTTGTTGATATGGCGTTGATGAATGAAGAGGAGTAAGGTGCTAAAATGGATAGGACACAGGATAAGAAAGTGGATCCAAAGAAGGCACAACAACAACAAAAGAAAGGCAGTAAGGATAACAAGGGCCAAGAGAAAAGGAAGTGTCACAATTATGGAATACCTGACCACTTAAAGAAAGACTGTAGAAAGAAGAAGAAGCCTGACTGTTACCATTGCGGTGAGGCAGGACATATGATTAAAGATTGCCCGAGGAGGCAAGGACAAGGGCAGAGGACAGGATCTACTTCTGGAGGGCAGGTTCATGCTCTCATGGCACCGGGGCAAGAAGGAGATAGAAACATTTCTGTCGAAAGTTTGATTTTCCTTTTTGATTATCCTGTTCGAACTTTGTTTGATTCTGGCGCTTCACATTCGTTTATATCTTCTTCGTTAGTTGAAACACTGCAACTAATTAATAGTTTAGTTATGGATCCCATTGTAGTCTCAAATCCTTTTGGTGGTTCGTGTAATAACCCGCAAAATCTGGGCCAGTTTAAAATTTTTAAATTGGCAATTTTAGCGAAGTTTTAATATTTAAAATGGATTATTTTAAATAATATTGACGAGAAATTTATTTTGAATATAATTCGACGTATATATTATATACGTCGTCGTTAGAATATATAATATTTATATATAATTATAAATAGAATTGAAAATGGCGCGGTAGTTCGATAATTCGATTTCAAACTTCAATTGAATGTACCGGGTGCAAAACAATCCGGATTTTAGTGAAACCAAAAATAATGGGATCTAATTATGAATATCTTTCCAACGAATCCGAAAAATCAAGATTTCATATCAGGAATCAAAAGATATGTCCAGTTGAAAATTCTGAATAGTCGCTATGGAATTCAGGCCCTTAAAAATGGACATTTTGCAAACGAGCTCGGATTTCGACGAAACCACTTTTGTTGGGTCCGTGATGTTAAATTATTGCTAGGTTTCAAATTTCATAATTTTTCGAATCAATATGTGAGCGTGGCAAAAGAAAACGCGTTTGACCAGTTTCTGTTGAATTTAATCGACAGGAAATTGGCCATTTTTCAAACGATCTCAGAATTCGACGAAATTAGTTTTGTTAGGACCGTATCGTCAATACGAAACTAGAAAATATTTTTTTTGGAATTTTTCTAGTTAGTATGTGACCCCGGTAATTTGAAATGTACGTTTAAAATTCAATATAAGGATTTAAATTGTAAATTCAACGGAAACTAATTGTAATGATCAAATCAGCTTACGATACATATCCCATTGTGTTCGGAATGGGGGTAAAACGCTATGGACGACAGGCGGTGGACCTCGTTTCGAGGTCATAAGTAAAAGTCAACCCTTTGGCAAAGATTTAATAATTAAATAATAAAATAAAATAAAAAAAAAATAGAATCCCTCCTTTTCTCTTCTGCTTGGCCCCCCCTCGATCCCTCATTCATTTATCAGTTAACAAATAAAAAAAAAAAAGAAGAAAACCTAATCTAAATCGCGCCGCCCCCGACCTGGAAGCCGCCGCCGACGAAGACTCCGACGCCCCCTCCATCAGACCTCCTCCTTCCAGCGAAGCCTGGAACCCCTCGCGACATCCAATCGAGCCCTTCCCGAAACCTCGCCGCGACGCCTCCCTGAACCTCCACGAACGCCACCAGAGCCGCCGACTCCTCCTCCTCCACTTCGAGATCTGCGGTAAGAACTAGGTTAGTTTATTTTTATTTTTAATTTTGTTTTGTTAAAAACTAATTACTGTATTATTTTCTTTAGTTATAAAAACTGATTTTAATTAGAATTTTAAAACAGAATTTTTTAAAAAGAATTTTAAAACTGAATTTTTAAATAAATAAAAACAGAAATTATAAAAGGCAAAAGCTGATTTTTGTTTTAGGATTTAAAAACTGAATTTTAAAAAGAATGAAAACAGAATTTTTTATATAAAGATTTAAAACTGTTTGTTTTTTTTAAAGAGTTAAAACTGTTTGTTTTTTTTAAAGAGTTAAAACTGTTTTGTTTTTTAAAAGTATGAAACTGTTTTAAAAATAAAAACTGTTTTAAAAATAAAGAAATAAAACAGATTTTTTTAAAAGATATAAAAACTGATTTTTTTAAAAGATATAAAAACTGATTTTTTTAAAAGAAATAAAACTGATTTTTTTAAAAAGATATAAAAACTGATTTTTAAAAGATATAAAAACTGATTTTTAAAAGATATAAAAACTGATTTTTTAAAAGGTATTGAAAACTGATTTCTTTAAAAAGAAAAATCATATTTTTATATATTGAAAGCGAAGTCAAAATCATATTTTTATATATTGAAAGCGAAGTCAAAATCATATTTTTATATATTGAAAGCGAAGTCAAAATTCGATTTTTATATATTGAATAGCGACGTCAAAATTCGATTTTTATAAATTGAATAACGAAGTAAAAATTCGATTTTTACATATGTAGTGGCTATGGGCAACGAAGACGACGAAGATGCGATAGCGATGAAGATTTCTATCAAGGAAGTGCCGTGGAGTTAGGATAGCTATTGGTGAGAACTCCTCACTCTAAATTTTCTTTTTCTAGTTATATATATATATACTAGGTTGTAGACGGTGTTTAGTAGCACCCGACACCCGTCATCCACAGACCATGGATGGCTTGTTTGTTTGATTGATGTGATGTGAAAATTGTTTGTGATGTTGATGTGAAATTGAAAGTGAAAATAATATATATATTGAAAGTGAAAATATCGAATATATCGAAAGTGAAAATATCGAATATATCGAAAGTGAAAATATCGAATATATTGAAAGTGAAAATATTATATATATTAGAAGTGTATGAAATATATATATTGAAAATGAAAGTATCGAATATATTGAAAATGAATATATCGTATGTATTGAAAATGAAAGTATCGTATATAGTGAAAGGTGAATATATATATATATATATATGAATTGAAAACGATGTATATGAAATATTCGAATTGACAACGATGTATCTGAAATATTCAAATTGAAAACGATGTATATGAAATATTCGAATTGAAAACGATGTATATGAAAAATTCGAAATGAATTGAATAGAAAATGAATTCGAATTGAATCGAATAGAAAACGAATTCGAAATGAATTGAATAGAAAACGAATTCGAAATGAATTGAATAGAAAACGAATTCGAATTGAATTGAATAGAAAACGAATTCGAAATGAATTGAATAGAAAACGAATTCGAAATGAATCGAATAGAAAATGAATTCGAATTGAATCGAATAGAAAATGAATTCGAATTGAATCGAATAGAAAACGAATTCGAAATGAACTGAATAGTAAACGAATTCGAAATGAATTGAATAGAAAACGAAATCGAATTGAATTGAATAGAAAACGAATTCGAATTGAATTGAATAGAAAACGAATTCAAATGGAATTGAAAACGAATTGAAATGAATTCAAATTGAATTGAAATTTGAATTGAATAGAAATGAATTTTAACACGAATTTATAAAGAAGAATTCAATTTTGCTTTGAATTGAAATGGAAGTTGAAATGAATTTTGAAAGGAATTTAAAACTATTTATAAACTTCGTTTTAAATAGAAATCGTCGAAATATATATTATATATATTATATATATTATATAATGGCCTGAATAGAACGCGTCGCGCCGCGGCAGTTCGTGAATTTCGACCATTTATTTCAAACGGACATTACGGGAGATCCGACCGTCGGATTCTCCTGAAACCGGAACCGTTGGGTTCGTATCGAAAAGGGCTTTCTAACGAATATTATAAATTAGAAATCTAACGGTTGGATTTGGAGTTATGTCCAAATCAAATTTGAAAAAGGTCGCTGTAAGTGCAGTTCGATGGCCGTTGATGGAAATCGACTGTACGGACCTTGATAAAATTATTAAAAATAGTAATAATTTGTGTGAAATCATAAGAAATGATTGGTGAAGAATTGGGATGAAAAACTCCATATTTGAAAAGATAAAAATAGATTTTTATCGAAATGAACTAGTTGTTAACTAGAAAAATAATCCAATGGTTATAAATAAATAAATTGGATTAGAGTTAAATTGAAATTATCAATGGATATTTTCGATATTGGATTCCATGATTATACAGATATTGTGATGGGAATTTGGAAGATATCGATATCGTTATTCCCGATATGATATCTGTTGGTTTCAGGATTTGATGTTGAATATAAGCCAATACTCTCTCTATTTAAAACCTTATATTTAATGTCAAATTTGATTGATTGATGGTTTGGATTGTGCTCGACCAGTTTATGAGCAAAATATGCTTTTGCATTTAGCATTGGGTTGGGTTGAAAATATCTGTGTGCTAACGCCTTGTGAAACACTTCACGATTTGACGATAAGGTGTTTAGCGATGTTGTGTTCATTTCAAATTTAACGAATGATTGTGAAATGATATTTTTCTTAAGTGAAAAGAAATGTATTCCCGATTTTGGACAGGGAATGTTTTATAAAAAAATGTTTTATAAAACAGAAAGGATTTCGAGGCCCAAAACCCGATGATTTCTAAAATGATTTAGAAATGTATTATATGTTACATTGTGGTTCATCGTGTATTCGATTAGTTGCTATTGATGATGTATCTGTTTGGTGGCGGAGAATTTATTCTCTTGCTTAACACCCTTCTTTGAGACGTACGAGCTCAAAGGTTATGTGATTAATAGTGACTGATCATATGCGTGAATTACTGATGTGAAGTACTATATTTTGAAAGTACCTGTGATTATTACGTTGTAAAATTATTTTCCCTACTTCGGGATATGAAATGATTTAGTATGTGGCTAAAGATTCGGGTAACCCTGAGACTAAAAGTATGGGTGAGAGGGCGGTGTATGCTCTCCATGAGTGGGAGGTGCATCGTCGGTGTAGCCTACTCCTACGTGGGGTAGGTGCACATATATATATCGAGTTGCGAGGTGCGTACCCTTTGCCTTGTCGATGGGGAGCACGATATTTGGTTGCATACTTGTTTGTATGCATTGTTATGTTTTGGAATTCATATTTCCAAATGTTTTGATTTGAGATCCCGAAGTGAAATCTACTTTAGATAGAAAGTTAGATATGTATTTCAAATGATTTGAAATAAGAATCGGGAATAAAATCCAAAGGAATAATTTCTGTAAATTGAATTGGATTTAGAAAATCTAAGTGTAGTGATTAATCTAAGTGGGTAGATTGGGATATTGCATGTTGATTGATGCATAGTAGATCCATATATCTATATTGATTGTTGTTTATACACTGGCTTTCATGGGGGTAAACCCGTTCCGCGAAAGTGGCGTGGTCCCATGATTTGCATTATTTTTGGAACAAAGTTAACAACTGTTTTTGAGTTCTCACACCAGTCCCATGACTGACCTGTAGTTTGCTTTTCCCTTGCGAACTCGGGTGCCCCTATTTTCCACATGGGCAGTCGAGTGGTTTTATTTTGCAGATGTATTGAGCAGGATTCTGGATTGAAGCTTTAAGCTGTGTCCAGACATTTACAGTCTTCCGCTGTGTAGTTTATATTTCCGCTGTGCACTGTTTTACATTTATGTAAATTTATCTTCCGCTGTGTATTATATTTCGATATACTCTGATATTCTGTACTCTGATGTAACATTATTATGATGTTTATTGAAGTCTTCTGTTATTTGTTCTGATGTGTTGTATACCCAAAGTTAGCGTATGCGGGATTCGAACGGTCTTGGTCGATTTAGCGATCGATTAGGTCCGGGCGAAACCCGTGTCGTTACACGTGGTATCAGAGCTTTGGTTAAACTCAAATCTTTGGGGTACAACTCGTTAGAACAGAATAAAAGACTCATCAGAGGTAGGATTAGTAATGTCCTATAAAAGAATCCTCATTAGAGATAGAATCAGTAGCATTCTAGAATGAGTGTCTCGTTAGAGATGGGGTTAGAAATGCCCCAGAATGAGTCGAGAGTTATTTGTTTATAAATAACGTATTTGTGATTATATATATAATCTGATTTTAGAAAATATGATTTTAAATATATAAAATTATATATTTGAAAATATAATCAATTAATTGATTGATGTTTGTGTTGTTGGTTTACTTGTTTGATAATTTTTAACCATTTAGCCAATTGAATCAAATATTGAACTATATTGAAAATTGGTCGCATTTGCTTGCATATACATATACTTATATTGAACAGGTCATAGCAAGGAGGCTAGAGCCGAAGAATAAAATTTGTTTGCCCGACAAATAGGTACATGTTTACTACATAATTTCCTGTTTTGTTTGGGTGATGATGATTTTATGAGCCTATTGGCTAGCCGCTTGGCTTTTTCTTTTTCTTTTTGAGATCTGAAGGACCGGGGAAGCTATTTGAAATTCCCCGATGCTCCCATTGCAGGGGAGGTTATGGCGAAATTTTTCAAAAATTTAGGGTGTTAGCCAAATTTTTGAAATTTTGAAAATTCTCAGAAACTAAAGAGTTGGAGAATGGAAGTTAGACCGAGCGTAGAGCTTAATAATCAAACCACTTTCGACTTTGTTCCTTTTCGGGGACGAAAAGTTTTAAGTGGGGGAGATTGTAATAACCCGCAAAATCTGGGCCAGTTTAAAATTTTTAAATTGGCAATTTTAGCGAAGTTTTAATATTTAAAATGGATTATTTTAAATAATATTGACGAGAAATTTATTTTGAATATAATTCGACGTATATATTATATACGTCGTCGTTAGAATATATAATATTTATATATAATTATAAATAGAATTGAAAATGGCGCGGTAGTTCGATAATTCGATTTCAAACTTCAATTGAATGTACCGGGTGCAAAACAATCCGGATTTTAGTGAAACCAAAAATAATGGGATCTAATTATGAATATCTTTCCAACGAATCCGAAAAATCAAGATTTCATATCAGGAATCAAAAGATATGTCCAGTTGAAAATTCTGAATAGTCGCTATGGAATTCAGGCCCTTAAAAATGGACATTTTGCAAACGAGCTCGGATTTCGACGAAACCACTTTTGTTGGGTCCGTGATGTTAAATTATTACTAGGTTTCAAATTTCATAATTTTTCGAATCAATATGTGAGCGTGGCAAAAGAAAACGCGTTTGACCAGTTTCTGTTGAATTTAATCGACAGGAAATTGGCCATTTTTCAAACGATCTCAGAATTCGACGAAATTAGTTTTGTTAGGACCGTATCGTCAATACGAAACTAGAAAATATTTTTTTTGGAATTTTTCTAGTTAGTATGTGACCCCGGTAATTTGAAATGTACGTTTAAAATTCAATATAAGGATTTAAATTGTAAATTCAACGGAAACTAATTGTAATGATCAAATCAGCTTACGATACATATCCCATTGTGTTCGGAATGGGGGTAAAACGCTATGGACTACAGGCGGTGGACCTCGTTTCGAGGTCATAAGTAAAAGTCAACCCTTTGGCAAAGATTTAATAATTAAATAATAAAACAAAATAAAAAAAAAATAGAATCCCTCCTTTTCTCTTCTGCTTGGCCCCCCCTCGATCCCTCATTCATTTATCAGTTAACAAATAAAAAAAAAAAAGAAGAAAACCTAATCTAAATCGCGCCGCCCCCGACGAAGACTCCGACGCCCCCTCCATCAGACCTCCTCCTTCCAGCGAAGCCTGGAACCCCTCGCGACATCCAATCGAGCCCCTCCCGAAACCTCGCCGCGACGCCTCCCTGAACCTCCACGAACGCCACCAGAGCCGCCGACTCCTCCTCCTCCACTTCGAGATCTGCGGTAAGAACTAGGTTAGTTTATTTTTATTTTTAATTTTGTTTTGTTAAAAACTAATTACTGTATTATTTTCTTTAGTTATAAAAACTGATTTTAATTAGAATTTTAAAACAGAATTTTTTAAAAAGAATTTTAAAACTGAATTTTTAAATAAATAAAAACAGAAATTATAAAAGGCAAAAGCTGATTTTTGTTTTAGGATTTAAAAACTGAATTTTAAAAAGAATGAAAACAGAATTTTTTTTTATAAAGATTTAAAACTGTTTGTTTTTTTTAAAGAGTTAAAACTGTTTGTTTTTTTTAAAGAGTTAAAACTGTTTTGTTTTTTAAAAGTATGAAACTGTTTTAAAAATAAAAACTGTTTTAAAAATAAAGAAATAAAACAGATTTTTTTAAAAGATATAAAAACTGATTTTTTTAAAAGAAATAAAACTGATTTTTTTAAAAAGATATAAAAACTGATTTTTAAAAGATATAAAAACTGATTTTTAAAAGATATAAAAACTGATTTTTTAAAAGGTATTGAAAACTGATTTCTTTAAAAAGAAAAATCATATTTTTATATATTGAAAGCGAAGTCAAAATCATATTTTTATATATTGAAAGCGAAGTCAAAATCATATTTTTATATATTGAAAGCGAAGTCAAAATTCGATTTTTATATATTGAATAGCGACGTCAAAATTCGATTTTTATAAATTGAATAACGAAGTAAAAATTCGATTTTTACATATGTAGTGGCTATGGGCAACGAAGACGACGAAGATGCGATAGCGATGAAGATTTCTATCAAGGAAGTGCCGTGGAGTTAGGATAGCTATTGGTGAGAACTCCTCACTCTAAATTTTCTTTTTCTAGTTATATATATATATATACTAGGTTGTAGACGGTGTTTAGTAGCACCCGACACCCGTCATCCACAGACCATGGATGGCTTGTTTGTTTGATTGATGTGATGTGAAAATTGTTTGTGATGTTGATGTGAAATTGAAAGTGAAAATAATATATATATTGAAAGTGAAAATATCGAATATATCGAAAGTGAAAATATCGAATATATCGAAAGTGAAAATATCGAATATATTGAAAGTGAAAATATTATATATATTAGAAGTGTATGAAATATATATATTGAAAATGAAAGTATCGAATATATTGAAAATGAATATATCGTATGTATTGAAAATGAAAGTATCGTATATAGTGAAAGGTGAATATATATATATATATATGAATTGAAAACGATGTATATGAAATATTCGAATTGACAACGATGTATCTGAAATATTCAAATTGAAAACGATGTATATGAAATATTCGAATTGAAAACGATGTATATGAAAAATTCGAAATGAATTGAATAGAAAATGAATTCGAATTGAATCGAATAGAAAACGAATTCGAAATGAATTGAATAGAAAACGAGTTCGAAATGAATTGAATAGAAAACGAATTCGAATTGAATTGAATAGAAAACGAATTCGAAATGAATTGAATAGAAAACGAATTCGAAATGAATCGAATAGAAAATGAATTCGAATTGAATCGAATAGAAAATGAATTCGAATTGAATCGAATAGAAAACGAATTCGAAATGAACTGAATAGTAAACGAATTCGAAATGAATTGAATAGAAAACGAATTCGAATTGAATTGAATAGAAAACGAATTCGAATTGAATTGAATAGAAAACGAATTCAAATGGAATTGAAAACGAATTGAAATGAATTCAAATTGAATTGAAATTTGAATTGAATAGAAATGAATTTTAACACGAATTTATAAAGAAGAATTCAATTTTGCTTTGAATTGAAATGGAAGTTAAAATGAATTTTGAAAGGAATTTAAAACTATTTATAAACTTCGTTTTAAATAGAAATCGTCGAAATATATATTATATATATTATATATATTATATAATGGCCTGAATAGAACGCGTCGCGCCGCGGCAGTTCGTGAATTTCGACCATTTATTTCAAACGGACATTACGGGAGATCCGACCGTCGGATTCTCCTGAAACCGGAACCGTTGGGTTCGTATCGAAAAGGGCTTTCTAACGAATATTATAAATTAGAAATCTAACGGTTGGATTTGGAGTTATGTCCAAATCAAATTTGAAAAAGGTCGCTGTAAGTGCAGTTCGATGGCCGTTGATGGAAATCGACTGTACGGACCTTGATAAAATTATTAAAAATAGTAATAATTTGTGTGAAATCATAAGAAATGATTGGTGAAGAATTGGGATGAAAAACTCCATATTTGAAAAGATAAAAATAGATTTTTATCGAAATGAACTAGTTGTTAACTAGAAAAATAATCCAATGGTTATAAATAAATAAATTGGATTAGAGTTAAATTGAAATTATCAATGGATATTTTCGATATTGGATTCCATGATTATACAGATATTGTGATGGGAATTTGGAAGATATCGATATCGTTATTCCCGATATGATATCTGTTGGTTTCAGGATTTGATGTTGAATATAAGCCAATACTCTCTCTATTTAAAACCTTATATTTAATGTCAAATTTGATTGATTGATGGTTTGGATTGTGCTCGACCAGTTTATGAGCAAAATATGCTTTTGCATTTAGCATTGGGTTGGGTTGAAAATATCTGTGTGCTAACGCCTTGTGAAACACTTCACGATTTGACGATAAGGTGTTTAGCGATGTTGTGTTCATTTCAAATTTAACGAATGATTGTGAAATGATATTTTTCTTAAGTGAAAAGAAATGTATTCCCGATTTTGGACAGGGAATGTTTTATAAAAAAATGTTTTATAAAACAGAAAGGATTTCGAGGCCCAAAACCCGATGATTTCTAAAATGATTTAGAAATGTATTATATGTTACATTGTGGTTCATCGTGTATTCGATTAGTTGCTATTGATGATGTATCTGTTTGGTGGCGGAGAATTTATTCTCTTGCTTAACACCCTTCTTTGAGACGTACGAGCTCAAAGGTTATGTGATTAATAGTGACTGATCATATGCGTGAATTACTGATGTGAAGTACTATATTTTGAAAGTACTTGTGATTATTACGTTGTAAAATGATTTTCCCTACTTCGGGATATGAAATGATTTAGTATGTGGCTAAAGATTCGGGTAACCCTGAGACTAAAAGTATGGGTGAGAGGGCGGTGTATGCTCTCCATGAGTGGGAGGTGCATCGTCGGTGTAGCCTACTCCTACGTGGGGTAGGTGCACATATATATATCGAGTTGCGAGGTGCGTACCCTTTGCCTTGTCGATGGGGAGCACGATATTTGGTTGCATACTTGTTTGTATGCATTGTTATGTTTTGGAATTCATATTTCCAAATGTTTTGATTTGAGATCCCGAAGTGAAATCTACTTTAGATAGAAAGTTAGATATGTATTTCAAATGATTTGAAATAAGAATCGGGAATAAAATCCAAAGGAATAATTTCTGTAAATTGAATTGGATTTAGAAAATCTAAGTGTAGTGATTAATCTAAGTGGGTAGATTGGGATATTGCATGTTGATTGATGCATAGTAGATCCATATATCTATATTGATTGTTGTTTATACACTGGCTTTCATGGGGGTAAACCCGTTCCGCGAAAGTGGCGTGGTCCCATGATTTGCATTATTTTTGGAACAAAGTTAACAACTGTTTTTGAGTTCTCACACCAGTCCCATGACTGACCTGTAGTTTGCTTTTCCCTTGCGAACTCGGGTGCCCCTATTTTCCACACGGGCAGTCGAGTGGTTTTATTTTGCAGATGTATTGAGCAGGATTCTGGATTGAAGCTTTAAGCTGTGTCCAGACATTTACAGTCTTCCGCTGTGTAGTTTATATTTCCGCTGTGCACTGTTTTACATTTATGTAAATTTATCTTCCGCTGTGTATTATATTTCGATATACTCTGATATTCTGTACTCTGATGTAACATTATTATGATGTTTATTGAAGTCTTCTGTTATTTGTTCTGATGTGTTGTATACCCAAAGTTAGCGTATGCGGGATTCGAACGGTCTTGGTCGATTTAGCGATCGATTAGGTCCGGGCGAAACCCGTGTCGTTACACGTGGTATCAGAGCTTTGGTTAAACTCAAATCTTTGGGGTACAACTCGTTAGAACAGAATAAAAGACTCATCAGAGGTAGGATTAGTAATGTCCTATAAAAGAATCCTCATTAGAGATAGAATCAGTAGCATTCTAGAATGAGTGTCTCGTTAGAGATGGGGTTAGAAATGCCCCAGAATGAGTCGAGAGTTATTTGTTTATAAATAACGTATTTGTGATTATATATATAATCTGATTTTAGAAAATATGATTTTAAATATATAAAATTATATATTTGAAAATATAATCAATTAATTGATTGATGTTTGTGTTGTTGGTTTACTTGTTTGATAATTTTTAACCATTTAGCCAATTGAATCAAATATTGAACTATATTGAAAATTGGTCGCATTTGCTTGCATATACATATACTTATATTGAACAGGTCATAGCAAGGAGGCTAGAGCCGAAGAATAAAATTTGTTTGCCCGACAAATAGGTACATGTTTACTACATAATTTCCTGTTTTGTTTGGGTGATGATGATTTTATGAGCCTATTGGCTAGCCGCTTGGCTTTTTCTTTTTCTTTTTGAGATCTGAAGGACCGGGGAAGCTATTTGAAATTCCCCGATGCTCCCATTGCAGGGGAGGTTATGGCGAAATTTTTCAAAAATTTAGGGTGTTAGCCAAATTTTTGAAATTTTGAAAATTCTCAGAAACTAAAGAGTTGGAGAATGGAAGTTAGACCGAGCGTAGAGCTTAATAATCAAACCACTTTCGACTTTGTTCCTTTTCGGGGACGAAAAGTTTTAAGTGGGGGAGATTGTAATAACCCGCAAAATCTGGGCCAGTTTAAAATTTTTAAATTGGCAATTTTAGCGAAGTTTTAATATTTAAAATGGATTATTTTAAATAATATTGACGAGAAATTTATTTTGAATATAATTCGACGTATATATTATATACGTCGTCGTTAGAATATATAATATTTATATATAATTATAAATAGAATTGAAAATGGCGCGGTAGTTCGATAATTCGATTTCAAACTTCAATTGAATGTACCGGGTGCAAAACAATCCGGATTTTAGTGAAACCAAAAATAATGGGATCTAATTATGAATATCTTTCCAACGAATCCGAAAAATCAAGATTTCATATCAGGAATCAAAAGATATGTCCAGTTGAAAATTCTGAATAGTCGCTATGGAATTCAGGCCCTTAAAAATGGACATTTTGCAAACGAGCTCGGATTTCGACGAAACCACTTTTGTTGGGTCCGTGATGTTAAATTATTGCTAGGTTTCAAATTTCATAATTTTTCGAATCAATATGTGAGCGTGGCAAAAGAAAACGCGTTTGACCAGTTTCTGTTGAATTTAATCGACAGGAAATTGACCATTTTTCAAACGATCTCAGAATTCGACGAAATTAGTTTTGTTAGGACCGTATCGTCAATACGAAACTAGAAAATATTTTTTTTGGAATTTTTCTAGTTAGTATGTGACCCCGGTAATTTGAAATGTACGTTTAAAATTCAATATAAGGATTTAAATTGTAAATTCAACGGAAACTAATTGTAATGATCAAATCAGCTTACGATACATATCCCATTGTGTTCGGAATGGGGGTAAAACGCTATGGACGACAGGCGGTGGACCTCGTTTCGAGGTCATTAGTAAAAGTCAACCCTTTGGTAAAGATTTAATAATTAAATAATAAAAAAAAAAAAAAAAAATAGAATCCCTCCTTTTCTCTTCTGCTTGGCCCCCCCTCGATCCCTCATTCATTTATCAGTTAACAAATAAAAAAAAAAAAAAGAAGAAAACCTAATCTAAATCGCGCCGCCCCCGACCTGGAAGCCGCCGCCGACGAAGACTCCGACGCCCCCTCCATCAGACCTCCTCCTTCCAGCGAAGCCTGGAACCCCTCGCGACATCCAATCGAGCCCCTCCCGAAACCTCGCCGCGACGCCTCCCTGAACCTCCACGAACGCCACCAGAGCCGCCGACTCCTCCTCCTCCACTTCGAGATCTGCGGTAAGAACTAGGTTAGTTTATTTTTATTTTTAATTTTGTTTTGTTAAAAACTAATTACTGTATTATTTTCTTTAGTTATAAAAACTGATTTTAATTAGAATTTTAAAACAGAATTTTTTAAAAAGAATTTTAAAACTGAATTTTTAAATAAATAAAAACAGAAATTATAAAAGGCAAAAGCTGATTTTTGTTTTAGGATTTAAAAACTGAATTTTAAAAAGAATGAAAACAGAATTTTTTTTTATAAAGATTTAAAACTGTTTGTTTTTTTTTAAAGAGTTAAAACTGTTTGTTTTTTTTAAAGAGTTAAAACTGTTTTGTTTTTTAAAAGTATGAAACTGTTTTAAAAATAAAAACTGTTTTAAAAATAAAGAAATAAAACAGATTTTTTTAAAAGATATAAAAACTGATTTTTTTAAAAGATATAAAAACTGATTTTTTTAAAAGAAATAAAACTGATTTTTTTAAAAAGATATAAAAACTGATTTTTAAAAGATATAAAAACTGATTTTTAAAAGATATAAAAACTGATTTTTTAAAAGGTATTGAAAACTGATTTCTTTAAAAAGAAAAATCATATTTTTATATATTGAAAGCGAAGTCAAAATCATATTTTTATATATTGAAAGCGAAGTCAAAATCATATTTTTATATATTGAAAGCGAAGTCAAAATTCGATTTTTATATATTGAACAGCGACGTCAAAATTCGATTTTTATAAATTGAATAACGAAGTAAAAATTCGATTTTTACATATGTAGTGGCTATGGGCAACGAAGACGACGAAGATGCGATAGCGATGAAGATTTCTATCAAGGAAGTGCCGTGGAGTTAGGATAGCTATTGGTGAGAACTCCTCACTCTAAATTTTCTTTTTCTAGTTATATATATATATATATACTAGGTTGTAGACGGTGTTTAGTAGCACCCGACACCCTTCATCCACAGACCATGGATGGCTTGTTTGTTTGATTGATGTGATGTGAAAATTGTTTGTGATGTTGATGTGAAATTGAAAGTGAAAATAATATATATATTGAAAGTGAAAATATCGAATATATCGAAAGTGAAAATATCGAATATATCGAAAGTGAAAATATCGAATATATTGAAAGTGAAAATATTATATATATTAGAAGTGTATGAAATATATATATTGAAAATGAAAGTATCGAATATATTGAAAATGAATATATCGTATGTATTGAAAATGAAAGTATCGTATATAGTGAAAGGTGAATATATATATATATATATATGAATTGAAAACGATGTATATGAAATATTCGAATTGACAACGATGTATCTGAAATATTCAAATTGAAAACGATGTATATGAAATATTCGAATTGAAAACGATGTATATGAAAAATTCGAAATGAATTGAATAGAAAATGAATTCGAATTGAATCGAATAGAAAACGAATTCGAAATGAATTGAATAGAAAACGAATTCGAAATGAATTGAATAGAAAACGAATTCGAATTGAATTGAATAGAAAACGAATTCGAAATGAATTGAATAGAAAACGAATTCGAAATGAATCGAATAGAAAATGAATTCGAATTGAATCGAATAGAAAATGAATTCGAATTGAATCGAATAGAAAACGAATTCGAAATGAACTGAATAGTAAACGAATTCGAAATGAATTGAATAGAAAACGAAATCGAATTGAATTGAATAGAAAACGAATTCGAATTGAATTGAATAGAAAACGAATTCAAATGGAATTGAAAACGAATTGAAATGAATTCAAATTGAATTGAAATTTGAATTGAATAGAAATGAATTTTAACACGAATTTATAAAGAAGAATTCAATTTTGCTTTGAATTGAAATGGAAGTTGAAATGAATTTTGAAAGGAATTTAAAACTATTTATAAACTTCGTTTTAAATAGAAATCGTCGAAATATATATTATATATATTATATATATTATATAATGGCCTGAATAGAACGCGTCGCGCCGCGGCAGTTCGTGAATTTCGACCATTTATTTCAAACGGACATTACGGGAGATCCGACCGTCGGATTCTCCTGAAACAGGAACCGTTGGGTTCGTATCGAAAAGGGCTTTCTAACGAATATTATAAATTAGAAATCTAACGGTTGGATTTGGAGTTATGTCCAAATCAAATTTGAAAAAGGTCGCTGTAAGTGCAGTTCGATGGCCGTTGATGGAAATCGACTGTACGGACCTTGATAAAATTATTAAAAATAGTAATAATTTGTGTGAAATCATAAGAAATGATTGGTGAAGAATTAGGATGAAAAACTCCATATTTGAAAAGATAAAAATAGATTTTTATCGAAATGAACTAGTTGTTAACTAGAAAAATAATCCAATGGTTATAAATAAATAAATTGGATTAGAGTTAAATTGAAATTATCAATGGATATTTTCGATATTGGATTCCATGATTATACAGATATTGTGATGGGAATTTGGAAGATATCGATATCGTTATTCCCGATATGATATCTGTTGGTTTCAGGATTTGATGTTGAATATAAGCCAATACTCTCTCTATTTAAAACCTTATATTTAATGTCAAATTTGATTGATTGATGGTTTGGATTGTGCTCGACCAGTTTATGAGCAAAATATGCTTTTGCATTTAGCATTGGGTTGGGTTGAAAATATCTGTGTGTTAACGCCTTGTGAAACACTTCACGATTTGACGATAAGGTGTTTAGCGATGTTGTGTTCATTTCAAATTTAACGAATGATTGTGAAATGATATTTTTCTTAAGTGAAAAGAAATGTATTCCCGATTTTGGACAGGGAATGTTTTATAAAAAAATGTTTTATAAAACAGAAAGGATTTCGAGGCCCAAAACCCGATGATTTCTAAAATGATTTAGAAATGTATTATATGTTACATTGTGGTTCATCGTGTATTCGATTAGTTGCTATTGATGATGTATCTGTTTGGTGGCGGAGAATTTATTCTCTTGCTTAACACCCTTCTTTGAGACGTACGAGCTCAAAGGTTATGTGATTAATAGTGACTGATCATATGCGTGAATTACTGATGTGAAGTACTATATTTTGAAAGTACTTGTGATTATTACGTTGTAAAATGATTTTCCCTACTTCGGGATATGAAATGATTTAGTATGTGGCTAAAGATTCGGGTAACCCTGAGACTAAAAGTATGGGTGAGAGGGCGGTGTATGCTCTCCATGAGTGGGAGGTGCATCGTCGGTGTAGCCTACTCCTACGTGGGGTAGGTGCACATATATATATCGAGTTGCGAGGTGCGTACCCTTTGCCTTGTCGATGGGGAGCACGATATTTGGTTGCATACTTGTTTGTATGCATTGTTATGTTTTGGAATTCATATTTCCAAATGTTTTGATTTGAGATCCCGAAGTGAAATCTACTTTAGATAGAAAGTTAGATATGTATTTCAAATGATTTGAAATAAGAATCGGGAATAAAATCCAAAGGAATAATTTCTGTAAATTGAATTGGATTTAGAAAATCTAAGTGTAGTGATTAATCTAAGTGGGTAGATTGGGATATTGCATGTTGATTGATGCATAGTAGATCCATATATCTATATTGATTGTTGTTTATACACTGGCTTTCATGGGGGTAAACCCGTTCCGCGAAAGTGGCGTGGTCCCATGATTTGCATTATTTTTGGAACAAAGTTAACAACTGTTTTTGAGTTCTCACACCAGTCCCATGACTGACCTGTAGTTTGCTTTTCCCTTGCGAACTCGGGTGCCCCTATTTTCCACACGGGCAGTCGAGTGGTTTTATTTTGCAGATGTATTGAGCAGGATTCTGGATTGAAGCTTTAAGCTGTGTCCAGACATTTACAGTCTTCCGCTGTGTAGTTTATATTTCCGCTGTGCACTGTTTTACATTTATGTAAATTTATCTTCCGCTGTGTATTATATTTCGATATACTCTGATATTCTGTACTCTGATGTAACATTATTATGATGTTTATTGAAGTCTTCTGTTATTTGTTCTGATGTGTTGTATACCCAAAGTTAGCGTATGCGGGATTCGAACGGTCTTGGTCGATTTAGCGATCGATTAGGTCCGGGCGAAACCCGTGTCGTTACAGTTCGGCTCATTTATCTATGATTTGTCGGGATTTGAGAGTGTCTATCTTAGGCGTTAAGTTTGAATGCAACACCTACGTTCTTGGTTTCATGGGCTATGGTTGATTCTAGGGATGGATTGGCTAGCTAGGTATGGTGCCATCCTAGACTGTGAAAGGAGGGTAGTTAGATTATTGACTCTTTGTGGAAGGACCCTTGATATTTCTTGTGACCCTAGGGGTTCAGTGATGCTTAGCTACCTAGAATCACTTGACACATCCATCGATGATTTGTAATCTGTTCGAGTAGCCCGT
Source organism: Allium sativum (assembly GCA_030737875.1). Classification (NCBI taxonomy): domain Eukaryota; kingdom Viridiplantae; phylum Streptophyta; class Magnoliopsida; order Asparagales; family Amaryllidaceae; genus Allium; species Allium sativum. The sequence goes on from CM060926.1 coordinate 618,233,745, forward strand.
AAGTATGATGACGTCTTTGATGAGGTTCGGCGTTTACCCCCGAGGCGCGAGATAGACTTCCATATATACTTAGTAGATAATGCAAACCCAGTTGCATTGCCAGTGCGCCACAAGGCTTCGAGAGAGAGGAAGGAACTCAGTAAACAAGTAGGGGAGCTGCTTGAGTAAGGGTTCATAAAAAGAAGTATTTCGGAATGGGATGCTCTAGTTGTTCTTGCTACGAAGGCGGACAGTTCGCTTAGATTATGCGTGGACTATAGGGAGCTAAATAAACTCACGAAGAAAAATAGACACCCAATACCGAGGATAGAAGATTTGTTCGATCAGCTGGTTGGCGCTTTGGTTTTCTCGTAGAAACACTTAGCTTCAGGATTTCATCAGTTGAGGGTAGCTGAGGATAACATAGATAAGACTGCTTTTAGAATTCCGGACGGTTTCTTTGAATGGCTAGTCATGCCTTTTGGTTTGACGAATGCACCCACATATTTTGTAGACTTGATGAGTAGGGTGTTTAGGGAGTTTCTAAACAAGTTCGTAGTAGTCTTTGTGGATGATATCTTGATATTCTCTAGAAGCGAGGAAGAACATGCCCTACATCTTAGGGAAGTCTTAGAGACCCTTCGAGCACAACAACTCAAGGCTAAGTTCTCCAAATGCCATTTTTGATGGAAGGAAGTGAGGTTCTTAGGACATGTGGTCTCAAAGGAGGGGATAGCAGTAGATCCCGCGAAGGTGGTAGCAATCCAAGATTGGAAGGTTCCTAGAAATGCAACGGAAGTAAGAAGTTTTCTAGGGTTGGCGGGCTATTATAGGAAGTTCATTAAGGACTTTGCGAAGATATCAGCCCCACTGACACGGTTGACGAAAAAGAATTTGACCTTTTCTTGGGATGTTGACTGTGACGATGCTTTCCAATGTTTAAAGAGGGTTTTGATGACAACTCTAGTTTTAGTTTTTCCGGATGGGAGTAAACCGTTCACAGTGTATACCGATGCTTGAGGGATAGGGCTTGGCGCAGTTTTGATGCAAGAGGGAAGGGTTATATGCTATGGTGGAAGGCAGTTAAAGGTCCATGAGAAGAATTACCCTACTCACGACTTAGAGTTAGCTACCATAGTTTTTGCGCTTAAGTCTTGGCATCACTATTTGCTTGGAGAGAGGATTGAGTTGTATATAGACCATAAGTCAATAAGTACTTGTTCTCTCAAAAAGATTTAAACTTGATGCAACAAAGGTGGATGAAGTTCTTGGCATCCTACGATTTTGAGATTGCATATACCCCTGGCAAGGGTAACATCGTGGCTGACGCCTTGAGTAGAAAGAGGTTGACTTTGAGTCCTTTATTCGTAGAGCGGCAGAGTTTGGAGTACATATCTACCTTTGATTTCAGACCCTCTTTAGATTATGTACCCGGTTTGTTGGCATCGTTAGAGGTGCGACCTACGCTTTTAGGACAGATAGGAGCAGCACAGCGAGATGACCCACAACTGATAGAGATAGTTGACAAGATCATCAGAGGGGAGTCTTCGAGCCATCTTAGTAGGTATACTATAGATGAAAAATGCTGGTTGCGTAGGGATGAGAGACTTTACGTATCACGAGACGAGAGTTTGAGAAGGACAATCCTTGAAGAAGCACATCGTTCTAAGATGACCATACATCCCGGTGGTGACAAGATGTATACGGACATGAAGCAAGTTTTCTTTTAGGCCGGAATGAAGAAGGATGTGGCTGAGTTCGTTTCTAGATGCTTAGTGTGCCAGCAAGTCAAGGCTGAGCAAAAGAAGCCTGGTGGTTTGCCTCACCATTTAGAAGTTCCGCTGTGGAAATGGGAGAGTGTTTCCATGGATTTCGTCGAAGGGTTACCGAGGTCAAGGAAGGGTAATACAGGGATTTGGGTAGTAGTAGATAGACTTACCAAGAGCGCCCATTTCATTCCCGTTAAGAGTAAAAGAACAGCGACATGGGTAGCATCTTTTTATCTACGAGAGATAGTTCGTCTACATGGCATACCTTCTAGTATCGTAAGCAATCGAGATCCCATTTTCACTAGTGAGTTTTGGAAGAGCTTACAAGAGGCGGTAGGAACACAATTGCGTTTTAGCACCGCTTATTACCCTCAGACGGACGACCAAACAGAAAGAGTGAATCGGATTCTAGAAGTTCTTTTGAGGTTATGCATCTTGGACTTTGGAGGGACATGCGAGGAACACCTTCCATTAGTAGAGTTCTCCTACAACAACAACTATCAACTAGTATTGGCATGGCACCTTTTGAAGCTCTATATGGACGACCTTGCCGATCACCGACTTGTTGGTGGGAATCTACGGAAAAGATTTTGCTTGGACCCGAGATGGTTATGGAAACCTCGGAGAAGATAGACTTGATTCGAAGACGCATGAATATGACACAAGACCGGCAAAAGTAATATGCTGATAAGAGACGAACTGATCTTGAGTTCGATGTTGGAGGCACGGTTTTTATTAAAGTGTCAACATTGAGGAATGTAGTTCGTTTTGGATCTGTAGGGGAATTGGCACCAAGATTCGTAGGGCCATTCCCCATTACAGAAAGAATTGGACAAATGGTCTACAGAGTAAAGTTGCCTGAGAAGCTTAGTGGTGTTCATGACATATTTCACGTGTCGCATTTGCGGAAGTGTTTACATGATACCGCAGAAGTAGTGGAGCCGAGCATGCTTAGGGAAGTGGAAGTTGAGCAAGATGCCACAATTAGGCGAGTTCCTACATGCATCCTTGGATCGGAGGTCAAGAGGTTACGCAACCGAGAGGTCAAGTTGGTTAAAGTCCAATGGGAAGATGATCAAGGAGACGCGACTTGGGAAACGGAAGACAAGATACGTGCGTCGTACCCTTTCCTTTTTGAGGGTATGTTCTTAACTTCTCCTTTTTCTACTGCTTTGTTTATACTTGTTCTATCGTTTAGTGTATCCTCTCGATTATATCTTCGATCGTTAGATAGAAAATCCTATGGTTGTAAACATGTGTTTGAGACATGTTATGTTTGGTGGATGCAAGTGGATGTAAGTGTTTGCTAGTGGTTGCTCATGGATGCATTTACACACACATTAGGCACTAGATCGGCTCAATCATTTTCATTGCATATGGATGAGTGTGAATATTTAAATTAATGGATGTATATTGAATGTGTTATCATATGGATGTTGCATTTGGATGAATGGTTGTGCACTCATATAGAAATGACATGTATCATTAGGATTCTTTTGCATACATAATGGACGCATGGCACTATCATGATTTGCATTAAGGAGGACAACTGAATCAGTAGACCTCCTGATTTTGCATTAGGATAAGGACATATACACACACTTTGCATATGTTCATGAAAGCATTAGAAATCTTTTAAGGACAATGGACGCCCATGATTGATGGATGAGTAGATGGATGATGGATTGTAGGACATACATTGTTCTTAACTTGGAGATTTCGGGAACGAAATCCTTTAAGTAGGGGAGAATGTAACACCCTATAATTTTAAATATTAAAACTGACAAATTTAAGAATACTTAATTTTTAGAAGAAGAATTAAGTGAAACGGGTTACATCATTGCATTCATCTCGGAATTCTGCTTGAGATAGAGTCTGAGTTTGCGTAAAACGGACATCGTATGAAGAAGTTATGAAGCTCGGAAGATTTAAAGTTTAAAGCTGTAAAACAAGTCGACCGCCCATTTTTCACCAGTCGAAGTGAAAACAGTCGACCGCCCATTTTTCACCATTCGACTGTTTTTAGATAGAAGTGAAAACTGTCGACAGGTTGAAATTGGCCAGTCGACTGGTTGATTCTGGGCAGTTTCCTGATGATGTGTTTTTTTAATTTGAGTGGTTCGGATGGTTCCTAATCAAATCAAACGGTCCTAATTCACCTAATACATCTATAAATAAACACCTACACCTAACCCTAATCTCTTCAACCCTAATCCATGGCGCCTCCATGCTGCTGTTCCAACTCAAATTAATTTAGCTTCTCTTCTTCAACAATCAAAGAAGAGGTTATTCAAGATCAGATTTGCTACAACAACGCCTAATTCTCTTTTCTAAGAATCCTATCGCCGTGAGTTTATGTTACTTTCACATATAATTAAATTAAAAAGTAATTGTGATAGGATTGTAAATTGGATCTAATGTATATGCCTGTAAATAAGATGAATCATTTCAAGTTTTGTAATTTGTTATCCTTCAGATTCATACCTAATTGTTATTATCATATGCCTGTCTGATCTGTCTTATCGTTATTCATTTCACATGCCTATTTATATGTTTATGCCAATTTTGGTGTTTGATTCTCTTCCCTTCTTCTTTTCCTTTTTCCTTTTGAGATTAGGCTAACTTCGAGCCTAAGCATATTACGTTGAGATTTACATACGAATAACATCGGGATGATTGGAAAAAGCTTGGGAAATATGTAATAAAATGAGATTTAGCATAAATTGTTGATAACTACGAAATTGATTTGGGCATAATTTGGTACAACTTGTTTACATGGAATTATAGGCATAACTTGAATTAGCATTATAAGCATAATTGGAAATTATGGGCAATTGGAATACATTAATTGAAGATTTGAAATTGGGCATGAATAAAAGGAAAAGATAATGAACGCCTAAGGCACGAGGATAGATTGGGTTGCGTTAGAAGTCTGCCCAGAACCGCCTGGCATATCCAGCAACCGCAAATGGTAATCTAATGTGGGAGGTCTTGCACAATTACAGATATAATGAATTAATGAACACTTAACCAAGATAAGACATGTGGTAAGACATGGGAATAGTAAAGGGGTTAAGTGGGTGACATGGGTAGCATGTGAAACATAATTAAGAGCACTTAACCATAATGAGACATGTGGTAAGACATGGGAGTAATAGAAGGGGTTAAGTGGGAAATCCTAGTGGGGACCAAGCCTAGGAGGGGAGCTTGTGTCAAGTGTGGGGACCCTTTTCAACCAGTAACCCGTTTTTAGTATCTATATGAGCTCGAACTAGGTCGAGGACGGGACACACTTACTGGGGTGGATTGTAAGAGGTCAAAAGAGTAAAGAGTGATGGCAACGCAAGTCCAACGGAGTCATGTGCGTGCGTGGGTCCGAGCTGGTAGGTAAGACGTTGTTGCATCGTGTAGGTATAAGCCGTGCATTTTAGTAGTATCGGGTTTCCACTTTAGGGAGTGATACACCTTACTGTGGGGCCAACACAGGTATCTACGAGTTAGGGAGTCGATCGAATGGGGAGGGTGGTGGGTACAACTAGTGGGGGTAGGAGCAAGTGGGCACCTACGAGAGCAGCTAGGAGTACACGAAGCTACCATTATTATGATTAGTAGGGAGGGATCACCTTTAGTATGAGACTAGTATTGGTGCGGTGCAGGAAATATCTTATAGTGGTTAGAAGCGCAATCGATGTTATATCTTGTTCATCTTGTTGACCTTGTCATACTTGCTTATGTTACAGTCATTTCTTATATCCAGTTTAAGTTCTTATCCTGTTACTTTCCTAATTATATTGTTAAAGTCACTGGAATCGCCAGACTTTATGTCTGACCCATTTTGTTTTGCCTCTTTTCTTTCCTTTCCCCCCAGGTTCTCAGGGTGGGACTAGCGAGGCTTGATTTGGATTTCTCTCTCTCTCACTCGACTGGAAGTGCTTGGAAGTGCTGAAAGTAATGCTCAGCTTTGTTTCTCTTTCATATGGCATTTTGGAATGGGATTATGGTTTTGCTTTTATGTACTCTGATAATATTTTTGTTTAAGATGGATATTTGTGTACTTTGCTTTAGTATGTGGTTTTGATGTTGTAACTAAACAATTTTCCGCTGCAATGAATAGATTTTGAATTTTTAAGTACCATTTTACATATCTGTCTTGTGATGTTCTGTTCTATACTCTTATAACACTCCATGAATGTTAATGCATTCCCTTAGTGAGTGACATTAATGGACGTTGGGTGTCACAGCCGCGTTGAATTCTTCAGGGAATGACCGAAGTGTATCTTCTGGGCGCTGCTTGATAGTGGTCAGGAATATGACGCTCTTTGGCCGGGAGATATGAACTCTGAATTGCTCAATGAAGCGGGTGACCAATGTGTTCCATCTACTGATCGACTCTGTTGTTAGCTACCGAAACCACATGCCGACTATATCTGTGAGGAAGAGTGGGAAACACTTGGCCATAACATTGGTCGATGCTCCGAGCACTTCCATGTGACACATGTATCTCATGAGATGGATGGTCGAGTCAGTCCGACCATTATATGGTTTGATAGGTGGGAACTTTAAGTCCGGAGGATTGCGGGAGTTCCTGATCTCCCTAGTGAAGGGGCTACGGTGGATATTATCTACATCCTGCTGAGAGGAATTGCCTCAAGTAAATCATCGGACGATGCTTGCAAGCTGGCACTACTACAAAATATGCCTATTGCTTCGCCTTATTTGCATCAGTTTTCTTTACAAATGATGCAAATAATGTTATTTGCATCAAGTTTTGTGGCACCGATGCAAATACACAGAAGCATACAATTGTATTTGCATCAGTTTTTCCTCATAACCGATGCAGATAGTGTTACTTGCATCGGTTCCTCAGGAAGTGATGCAAATGCATCGAAACAAATAATATTATTCGCATCGGTTGTCCTTACAACTGATGACAATAGTGTCATTTGCATCGGTTTGTACTGAATCATGAGAAACCGATGCTAATGCATCAAAACAAATAGTGTTGTTTGCATCCGTTCTTTAAAAATCGAAGCGATTGCTACTTATTTTAATTGAAGCAAACACGCATACCAGTAATCATAAATACTCGTTCATATATGTCATTATTTATTATAATTAATGATCAACAACAAAAAATTATTATAAAATGAACAATTTTTAATTTGATAATTTATTAGTTATTTATTATAATTAGTAACTATTCTTAATATTTATTAATTAAAATAAATATTTAACTAATTAATTATCAATTCTTAATAATAAGCGTTTAACAATTAATATTTAATGAATATTTAATAATTAATAAGTCATGTTTAATAATTAATGTATAATAAAATTTGATTATTAATGATTGATGAGTAATATTAATAATTACTATATAATGAATAATATTTAAAAATTAAGAATTATTATTCAATAACACCATTAAACAGATAATAGTTAATAATTGATTATTGAGTTTTAATAAATACTATTAAGTAATTAGATATTATTTAAACAAGTAATTATTAATTAATAAATAATATATAATTACTAACTATTATAAATTATCAATAATTTTATTTTTATTTAATAAGCTTAATATTAAGAACTAATGTAATTATAGTTAAACTTTATCAATTACATTAACTAGCTAATATTTCATAGTTAATATCGAATAATCAACAATAGATATTAAATATTCAATACGGAACATTAATGTTTGATAAATAATTTATATTTATAGGTATTATTTAGTATTAAACAATTAATTTTGATCAATAATCATTAATTAATAATTACTACTAAACAATTTACTTATATAATTATTTAACAATTTAGACTAATGATTAATAATAAAATTTAGTGCTTATGAAGTGATAACTAATATTTAATAATTTATTTTAAATAATTTTTTGTTGATAAAGATTAGTTTAAATTAATAATTTATGATCGAATAATTAGATAGGTAATTATTTATAATTAACGAATAAGGATTATTAATAAATAATATATAATTACTAATCATTATCTATAATTAATAATTAATCATGATTAAATAGTAACTCACTAAATTGTTTGTATTAAAAAGTCAATAATTAATAATTAATATCAATAATTAAAAGTTGATAAAGAAGAATTAATAATTACCTTTAAGTAGTTAACAATTATTATTTTTATTTGAATCGTAGTAAATTAATAGTTTTATAATACATTCAGCATTTATGAAATATCTAAAACACGTAGAATAAAATGTAACGTAACATTGTAACTCTTGACTATACCCGCCTATACTTTGATGCAAGTTCCGTGTGTGTGGTGTTGGTATGAATTTTTTGGCTCCAAAAGCAAAAATTTTCCCTCCCATCACTAATTTTTGGCTCCACACAATAGCTTGCTAACTCCGCCACTTTCTCACTCCTATCTGATATTTCGCATCTCTGGAACGATATCAAGTTCCATGGCGCAATTTCTCAATTACCTCTCCCATCCCAAAACCCACCGTTGACCTTTCCAAAACATTAGTAATTTCCTTCCCTTCCTCATCTATGACCCTGGTTATTAACTATCGACGCTAGCTTTGCATCGTTTTCTCCAGCAAGCGTCTGACCAATTCGTCCAATTTTGCTACGGCCTCTTCGTCGTCTGTTGATGTGGACACAATTATAAAAGTAAAGCTGATGATGAATGGGTTCGGTTTAAGATGGATGAACCTTTTGCTGAAGCTGAGGTATCAGCATCTCAAATTCTTGATTTGATTTAATCGATTTTGCTTATTTGTTTGTTGATTGGGTTTCTGTATTCAATGGACCTGATTTGTTGACTTTGGTTTTATTTTGTTAATTGTTAGTAAGCAATTTTTTCGTGTAGATTTGGAAGTTACTCTTGTTCAACGACATCCAAAATAAGAAATTTATGTATTTAGATTGGAATTTTCATGTTATTTGAGAACTAATTCCACAACGTGAATTATTTTAAGAAAAAAATATGGATTTGATAGATGAATATATAGTTGTACCATGTGAATGAATTCTGATCATCTGAAAATAGATTAAAACCTTCTGCTGTATAATTTATTTTATTGTTTTCTGCTCTCATTTCATTTAATTTTCTTTTTGCGAAGATGAGTAAAGGTGAACCACCAATAATGTTTTTTATTTGATCTATGCATGTTCGTTTTTACAAATGCTTTTGTGGTGTGAAAACATTGGAATTTGAGGCTTTGTCCCCCCCACCCACTCAAAGATTAAACATTGGAATGTTGATTTTAAAATTTTGTTAATCAGTTAGTTTTCTGTACATAGGTTCTATAATTCCTAATATTTGAATTTCATCTCAATAAGTAATTAAACATCATCAGTGCATACAAATAGGCGTTTGAGTGATTAATATATCCATTTACGTTAACTTGGTTGTCCTAGGTAATACCCTGAGTGTTATTTTCTTATTGCATGTCCTTCCTTTAACACTGCTGCTGTTAAAACACAGTGGCACAAACTTAGTTAAATCTCCTCTAATAGCAAGTTCTGATGCTTAGGAGAATGTATTATTATCATTTAAACTAGCAGTAAGTTTTAGTCCATCAAATGATTACAACTTGCTTTTTAGTCAAGGTATTTATCATGGAACTATGGATATAAGAAAGCACTCTCTTCAAATTATATTCTGAGTGCACTTTTATTTTTCTAATTTTATTTTATTGAGCCACTTACCAAGTTTGGAAGCGCCATCTCTTGAAAGACTGTTTTCACAATTCGAGAATATTTTACATTTTAGTGACATGAATAGTTTTTCTTGATTTATCTTTCCATTCTGTTCATGGTATTTACGTTTCTATACTTACAGTTATATTCGTTGTCTATTTCATAGGCATGATACTATATTTTGTAATGGACGTACAAAGCACTGTAGCTCAGAATACACTAGCACAACTCCTAGTCTCAATAGCCAGTTCTAAAGTTATATATTTTGATTTTGCAGGTACTTCTTAAGTTGAAGCAACACATATCGGCTTATATACGTCTTTGGTTAAAAGTGAAGGACTTGAACCAACAGCAGATATTTGGCTATTGTAAAATTAAGTATCTTTATTTCCTAGTTCTTAGTTCAGACGGTATCCTGCACTGCACATGGATTTCTTTGCTCGTTTGAACGTGTCCAATGCACATGAATAGTTACTATTAATACAAAACTTGTATTGTTATGTTTAGACGGTTACTACTACACTCAAAGTAGTTGTCTTCCTTGTGGAGTTTCAGTTCTACAACAGGTGTTTTAAGGAAGCTGTTTTTTTGGTTTTTTTAATGATGCATGTTCATATATAGTTTTTTGATGAAATTGATTCTTTATGTTTATGCAAAAAATATATCAACAAAGTAGTTGACCTCCTTTAAATTTTGTCTCGCATTTGCTGTCGGTGGCAAGAGTAGTTATTCAATGTTTAACGGCTGATTCAATTTATGCCCATGTTAAAGGCACTTTTGTACCTTTTAAAAGAAACCTTTAGGCTACAATTGTGGGATATATAAGTGGACACAAAATTTTCTTTTCATTTGGTATCATTACGACTGCTGTAAAAATAATCCCAGTAAAATGATATATGTTTACAATTCAAGCTTATTTAATGGATGTACACATTCAATGCTGAAAAAGGCAAGAAAGATGAATTCCTTTGCTGTGCATTTAGTCCTGCAGTGAGTCCTTAGGCAAATTGTTGTGTGACCATCATACCACAAATCATTTTCATAATTTTTAACAGGTAATAACTAAAATATTTGATATGAGTCAAATACTTATCATGGCGAATATTTATAAGAGAGAAATGGCTATGCTTATTGTTATATATATCAATATGTTGCTTGTAATCAGTCTGAATATAATATTGCTTATTTGTTGTTGTTTCTCTGTTTAGATATGTTTTATTTATTAACACTATTTATTATTTCAATTCAGGTTTTTGTTTTGGAGCTAAATGAAGAATGATGTCGAAAGTGTTGTATTAGGGTATTTTATAGTACAGGCTACATTGCTTTTTAATGATTGTACGTATCAATTGTTTGAATTATTGAATTAAAATGAATTTATGAATTACTTTTTTGGTATGGATTATGGACACTGTAATTGATTTTTTTTTTTTGGTGTTATGTTATTCAATTTGCATTTGCGAACAATTTGATTTAAATGATTATAATGTTGCATACAATAATTATTTTGCATTGATGGTTGAAAACCACAGATGTAAAATAAGGATGGTTATGGCATTGTTTTCGATATTGCATCGGTTGACAGTATTGAGCAGTGCAAAAACATTTTTTTTTTTGCATCGATTATTACTGCTAACTGATGCAACACAGTAATTAGTATTAAGCCGAAAGCCTTCTTTCGCATCAGTTATTGCAAACAACCGATGCAAAATTATAGTTATTGCATCGGTTTTAAAACTGATGCAAATTTTGTTTGTCTTATTGCATCGGCTGCACATGCATCGGTTGATGAACCAATGCAATAGAGGGGTGAACAACCGATGCAACTGACATATTTTGTAGTAGTGTGGCTTCCATCTCCGAGGAGCCGCTGCCATGAATCCAACTCTGCATGCGGGAGAGTCCCAGCATTGGGGTCCAACGAAAGCATGCTCGGAAGGGTGGTCAAATGTTGGGCTCGACCTCCGAGAGTTGAGTGAAGGTGAGGGCGAGGGTCCATCGCAGTCGCTGGTTCTGAGAAGAATGGAGCCTCTTGAACCTGATGAGAGCTGATACAGGTTGTGCCTGCGATCGAAGGTCCGGGTTGATTCAGTATAGCGTGTGATGTTCGGAGCTCTTCGGTGCCCCTACCCAGAGCGATGTTAGGAGGGTCTACGGTAACATTTTCCGCAATCTGTCTGGGAACCGGTATGGTAGAGTGGTCTTCCTGGTTCGAAGGGAAGACTTCTCCAGCTCTTCGTTGATGGAGAGATGACATAAGACAAGTCTGTGGTAAGATACTGGGTTGTAATGGGAATGGCCTCGGTCCTGACTGACCCAATTGTTGCTCGATTGATCTGGGGGGTCGAGTTATCCCCAAGAGTCGGGGCAAAGTGGCCGAACGACCTAGATCTTGATCGCGGGCTCCTGTGAATCTGCAGCTGCGCCTGCGGCTGCGCTGGTCACTGGAAGCGATACTCCTGGCTGAGATTGGTCGAGACGTGGAGCCAAGCCAGAAGGAAGCCAAGGTGTGTTCTAATCAGTGGCCTGATTCGGTGCAGACCAAAGACCAGTTGCTGCCCCAGTCTCGGTCTATGGAGGATCTGATGCTGATGCATTAAACCCCATCTCCACTCGATCGAGAACGTGATCCGTCAACTACTGCTGTCGTTCGAGGAGTTTACCCTGAGATGTCATGTGGCCTCTGAACTCAGCCACAATTCTGTCCATGTCATCCCGGGTAAGATATCGGGACATGCCTTCATGAGGGGAGGCTTCCTGACTTTCTTCTACAACGTTTGTATTGGCTGCATCGACATTAGTGGGACGGGAAAACGTTGCATCTTTCTTTCATTTGTTCGCTATGGATCGGAACTTGATGAAGGTCGTAGAGTATGTCAGTGCGTGCCCCCCTTCCTGGTGCGCCAAAGTGTTGACGTTAAAAATTCGTCACTAGTGACGATCAACCCCTAATCGTGTGGAAAGCGCACGAATAATGATTATGGAATGCGGTAAAGAAAATTAAACAGGGAACATACACACAACATTTTATAGTGGTTCGGGTAAGGTGGTGTCTACGTCCACTTTATATGTATTAATTCTTGCTTTTGATTACAAGTACAATACTTTTTATCTTTGAAGAAAGATGGGAGATGAGAAGTTTTTAGAGGAATAAGAATTGGCTATTTACAAAATCTTCTATAAGTTTTCTTTTTCCAGAGCTTGGAGTACCAAAAACCACATGCCTTTCTTCTTTGGGGAAGAAGGTATTTGTAGATGGAGAAATCAGCAAGGGTTGGTGCGGCGTGGCCCAGCCTTTTCGGGAAAGCTTAGACACGTGGAGCTTGATCCTTGGGCATAGTTGCGGCTGAAAGACTGACTCCACTATTCATAAATAGTACCTTCGGAAATCGTGGTTTACGTGGCATTCAAGGTGAGGTGTATCAAAGGGAGAGCTTTGTACGGATATGGTTGACCGTCCTTGATGCCTTAATAATCGGTCTGAGTAATGAATAATCTGGCTGGATGTTTTCAGGTGAGCCCGAGATATTTGGTCGATCCGCTTTTGATGGAAGCCTTTGACTTAATCGATGGAGAGCGTTTCTCCTAGGCTCGATGAGTTGGAGTTTTGGAGATAATCAGACGGAACCAGAACTATATGGGCCAGCCTCGAAGGGAGCTGGTTCAGCCTGAACTTTGTCTGGATTTTCTGGAGTGCGGGTGGCTATATCGGGCGGTGGGCCGAACTTGGATAGAAGGTCTGAATATTGGGCTGCGATCCAAACTATGACATCTTTTGGAAAAAAGTTGGTCAAAAATAGCTTAAAGTATTGTCAGAACGCTTCACATGAAATAATGCATTTTCTGTTAAATAACGCATTATGAAATATTGCAAATAGTAATTGTTGTTATATGATATTGATTGTAAGATGATAATAAAATAATAAAACTAATTCATATAGCAGTACAATAAACAACAACACGTTGTCATTATTAATATGGACTACTTAAGAACAACACATTAAAAATCGTGTGAAACATAATAGTCAGTTAGTAATTTAGATGCACGAAATCAACTTCAGTGCCATCTCAACGTTGTCTTATTTTATCAACAGAAAAAAAGTACGATGATATTTATTTGATTTTTGCAGTTGATTTTGTTAAAATTTTTGGATTTGGTTAAAGAATATTTCTATCATCCATGCAAAACACAATAACATTGTATAAGATTTGTTCAAGGCATAGCGACTGATAAAACTGCCCTAATCAAACTGTAACTTCCTGACCGGCTTGGACCTACACTGTATAAAGCTAAAACTCCAGTAACCAAACTAACTAAGGATACTATTTTCTAAATAATTAAGAGAATACGATATAATAGTGATATATTAGTAATTGTTTGTTGTAGCTTTGTAACTTGGAAAAGGTAATGTTAGTATACATAAATTAAAGATATGGCATTTGATATGTCCATAGCATCCAGATAGAAGTTTTTTCAGGACCGCATGTGCCAATGTAAGAAGATATCCTGATGTGAAACTAACGAAACCAAGACACAAATGTTGTTGTCATGCAATGCATGAATAAGTTCATACAAAATGCAGAAATGAAGGCGGCTCTGCAAACCTAAAACTGTTGTAATCAAATTGTATCTTCCTGACCTGCTTGGACCTACACTGGCTAAATCCTGCTCTACAATTTGGAGGAATATGCAATGCATGATGATTAAGAAGTTTATGAACTGACATGTGTTGCTTTGCATTGAAATGCATATTAAACTTTCCATGAACTGCAAATTACAACAGAGTATCTATGAAAGTGAAGGCTTTGGGAATGACGGTTTGATCATAGACATGAACAACTGGAGATCTAGATGAACATGAGATCCAAGTAGAGTATCAAGGTAGCTTACTGAGAACATCCTTGGCTTTCAATATGCAGACATATTGGGCTTTCACTGCTCAAAAAATATGTTTTAGGCTATTCTTTTGCAAAGAGAATGTTGAGCTTTTAGTGCAAGAGTCCCCAAAAAAGTCATAATTTAAAAACTATTATGGGAATGAAGAGAGCAGACCATTATCTACATAGAATATGTACACATCAGATGCATGTTATTTGCCACTTTGATACTTAGGATGTGAGGTAGATGGAACTTATAGTATGAATGAGTGAGCTAATTTATATGGTTGTTTGAGTACTGAGAAATTTAGTGGGCTAGAAGCCATGCCACGTAGTATGTACTACGATTTTCTATCAATAAATTATGCAAGGGATACAATATATCAAAATTATGACAAACTAATATACATTTGTAGTTTGACACTCTGTTTCCATTATAAGTGATCAAAACTTCAGTACTACCGTGCGCAGCGTACATGGCGTATGAAGACAACAATAGTGTTGTTGCTACTCTTCAATCCTCCTCCTAACCAAAAACTGTTTTATGTTTGACCCCCATAATTTTCCTACATACAACATTTAGCCTAGGTGATTATCTATACAAACTATGAATCATCTTCTGGCTGTAGTTACCTTCTCAACTGGATAGCTAACAAACCTTCCAAAACCTGTTTACTAAACAAAAAGCTAAACTGCATCCCAAAAAACCAAACGTTCTAGTCTAAAAATGGTAGCAACGACGAAGTATCCTATCACAATATTCAACTATGCATCCCCATCGTTTTCTACATTTTTCACTGAACACCCTGAACATATTTTTCTTACTGGACAACCCCCCTCCTTGCTTCTCTAACATTACTTTAGGTTCATACAAGCAAACCCAATTCTCCTAAATAGTTAGTACACTGTATGTTTGCATGGATTAAATCATGTTTTCCTTTTCTCTCTCTCTCTCTCTCTCTTTTTTTTGTTTTTATTTTTTTTACATGTTGCCCAAACAAACATGCACTCGACCTAATGGCCTTGTTTTCCTTTTGTCCATATTAATGCAAGATTAGTTGCGGAAAGCATTTTTCAACGTTAATCGGTTACCCTTAATTGCTTATGACTTTGAATTGTTATTTAAATTCAATGAACGCATGATTCACAATACATGTTAGGTTAAAAATGATAAGGGTAATTTTACACTACCTTCCAAATAATTTGCCACCTTTGCCCTATATTTAAATTCTTGACTATTTTTTATAGCTAATGCCATCCATTTGAAACTCCATATATGTAACCTAGCGACTGATATGCCTGAGAGCACTTAATGCCCAATTTCAACATTAATCATAATGAGTTCTTGAACTGGGCTTTGATGACATGAAGCTTTGATGATTCACGTTATAATTCTTTCTGCTTGGATATTAACAACCCTATTTCGATCCAAGTTTTCGGACTCTGCCATTCTTCGATATGAATACTTTGGTTTAGGCAAAAGTCTGATGATTTATGGTGTAAAAGATTGGTTTCAACATGGTGTTGGGCTTTGGTATAGGCTTATGAATGCCTCTGATATTGCATAGTTATGATAACGGTTACCTTCAACATAAACCTCAATGAGACTGATTTTTCCTTTCATACATACATATTCACATGACAACATTTATATTGTACTAAAGCTTTATAGAATACTGCCCTACGCTAACAAATTGATTTCCAAAATTAATTTTAAAAATAACTTATTTGAGTAAAACACACGTGTCTGCTGGCATATCACACTCAATACTCTACAATTTTGACTTTACTAATCTTTGTTTTATACAACAGTTAAGCTGCCACAGTTCCCTCTCTACTCAGTAGCTCTTTCTCCACTTCCTCCCCTCCGCCCGTGTATGAAAATCATTTAATCGAAATTGTTACTTAAATAAATTGAAATTGTAGGTTTTCAGATGAAATAACACAAGAAAATTAAAAACAGAGACAATAAAAACGCAGATAAAATAAAATCTTACCGATTCATAATTCTTTTGTAAAGAAGAAAGGAGTTTGCATTACAAATTCACCACAAACAAAAATAATTTCATGCTGTCAAATTGTTCCTTGTGGAGAGCATATCATTTGACTAAAAATATGTGAGAATACTCAGGAATTAATGAAAGTGAAAGGAAAAACTTACACTATCCTAACGAAGGACTCAAAAGCACCCAACAAATTCTGCTCGCAACGTTTTGTAAATATCCAGCATGGATCTGCAGTAGAAGTAGAAGAAAAAACATCAAAATAAAGATTGAAGTCCAGCACAATCAATAATTATATTTATTTGCAAAATCCTTTAAAAGCAAACTTATTACTCTTCGACATTCTTCCTGTTTTCATCAAAGTCGGATTCATCTTCGAGTCCATGCTATCGCTTCTACGACATAATATTGGGAGAACTACTACAGCACACAAATAACTATAATTAATCGGACATTAACATTCAACCAATTAACAAAGATATGGAGCAAAACAGACATGGAATTGTAACTACTAAAGGCTGAAACTTGCTTTTTGTCTGGAATCTCCACTATAAACTATTTCCTAAATTCCTCCACAAAATTTCACAGATTGAAACAACCTAAGAAAAACAATTAAAAAGACAAACTATAATAAGCTCACTCTTTCAAAATATAGCTAACAACAGCTGACATAAATTTCCACTTAGCGGTTCATACAATGAAATTAACTATTGTTCAGGTTAATAATAGGGAAAGCACAATATATGCAAACCTAGGTATTTTTTATCAGTAGCAGTGTGCCTTTACCACTATGAAAGTTCTTGCTCATCCATCCTATTATCTGTAGAACCTCAAATTACAAGTAATGAATAAGTGTTCATGTTAAACATGAATTTACACAAAGAAAAAAAAATTGTACATAATAACAAAATTAAGTGATGTAGTAACAACAGATGGCAATTGATTTGGGGTAGCAATGGCGGGTCAGTATTAATTTGCCAATTGAAGAATCAAGCAACAATTTGACCTTTCCTTTTGCCTCCAGAATGCCGTCTATTACCTAAATCCTTCCTAATTTAAAAGCTGAACTGCCCGCGATCTTCTTCCTCCGCTCGTCACAAGAGATTCTGACGATGGGGATCACGCGGTCGTTCCTCCACTACGGCGATGAGTCCCCAAGTGCAATCGAGCCACATGCGGTCGATTGCAATGAGGTTTTGAAGTTTACGGTGTTGACACTGGCAGTTGGGAGTATTAAGAAGAGGATGTTGAAAATCTTTGAGGAGTGGAAATGGTAACTGAGTTAGACTTTGTTCGGATACAACGTGGATAACGTGCATTGTGACGTGAAGGCAGAAATGGCAGAATTGCCCTGACCACACAATGTAAATTTAAAAGGGTATTTTTGTAACTTCAAAAGCTTCATTTCAAGGTATTTTCACTATAATATAGATAGATTAAGTACATAATCAGTCCTCAGTTCAACCTGTAATTTAGTCATCGCCATACAAGCATCTCGCTCATATGGTAATCCAAACCTCGTCACATATGCACTAAATGCTTGTATGAAATATGATACGCTATGCTATCTTCCATGAAGTATGCCATGTGGTGTGGTTCATAATTTATTTGTTACTATCCTATGGAGTATGTTTTAAATTCACACAAAACAACCATCACAACACATCCAAATCATTCACAGTAGTTTAATAATAATAAAATTGCGCAACCAACTTATAAAGGTGCATCTGTTTGTTGGGCACGCAATTTATTTCTCTACTCAGCATCAAATCAATAACCTGCTTAACAAATATATGTGTGTATATATATAACAATGTATATAAATCCAATTCGATCTAATTGTCAATTAATTTCAATATTAAATTCAATTTGGATAAATTTTACCCTTTCATTTTCACGTTAGTTCTATTATTCTAATATTTTAATTAGTCCAACTAATTTTCATCCATCACAACCAGCAATCAATTAGTTAATTAGCTTTTCAAACATATAACTTCAATATTGTTAAAATCATATTTTCAATGCCAAATCACAAACAATAAACTCTAGCTAATTTTTGGTTCTCACACCAGTCAATTGGAAATATATAGATATCCAACTGTCGAAACTCGAACATAAATGAGGCCTCATCATCAGAATCGTCTCCGGGCAACTAGAGTGTGATTCTATATCTATCCAGTATATTTGAGACTTCAAATATACATCTCGTCAGACATATACTCAAAATCTTCTTATACTTGATAGTCCAAATTCAATACAAAATAAAATACTCAAATACGTATAATAAGATATGATTTTCAAAACTAAATTCATTTTTTTTTCATTTTAAATAACACTCTTCAAACTCATTCTAGGATATTACTGACGCAATCTCTAATGATTTATTCCTATAGGATATTACTAATCCTATCTCTGATGAATTCTCTCATTCGGTTTTAATGTGTCTTGTTGTCAAGCTTTGTAAACCAAAGCTCTGATACCAACTGTGATAACCCGCACCTTCCGGCCGGCCTAGACCGAATAAGAAGGCGAATTGCTTTGAGAACACGATCCATTAGAACATTTCATTGTTAGTACGACAATTTACATCAGAATATAAGATATCAGAGTTTAAATAAATAATACACAGCGGAAAAATATTAGGGATTTTGAGTTACGTAGCAGTGGAAATATAAATACATAAATAAAATGTGCAGCGGAAAACATCAACTACCACAGCTGAAAAAAAATACACGGATACAAAGCATTCTGAATATATCTCCAGTCATAATCCAGGATCTTGTGAAAAGAAATATATGAAAAATCCAAAAATACAAGATGCCCATATGGAAAATATCGGTACCCAGAGTTTAGGTTAAAAAAATAAACTCCGAGTCAGTCCTGGGACTGGTGTGCGAAGGAAAACAATTATTAACTTCCATTTAATCCCGATTGTATTTATTAATTGGAAAACTCATTATATCTTAACTAATAGATTTATTCCTTTCTCAATTGGGTTTAAGAACAGTATTATTAAAGATACCAATCACGACAAACCCAAAATCCAATTTGATATTAAATACAAGGCTTTAAATAGAAATTATATCAACTTATATTCAATATCAAATTCTGAAACTAACAAGTATCATATGGGGAATAACGATATCGTTATCTTACAAATTCATCAACAATATCCATATAATCACAAAACCCAGTATTGAAATATTCCGAAGATTATTTCTATTTAATTCCTTTTCAATTCATACATAGAAAAATTCTGGTTATATTAAAACCATTTCAATTCTTTGCTCAAACTGATAAAAATATCTTTTATCTTTACAAACTTTGAATATTTCAACCAAAATCATTTCAAATCATTTATTATGAATTTACATAATTTATTCATATATTAAATAATTTTAATAAGACCCTTAAAGTTGGTTTCCAATATCGGCCACTAAACTGCATCCATAGCAACCTTTTCCAAAACTAATTTGGACATATTTTAAAATCTAACGGTTGGATTTCAAATCTCTTATTATCATTCATAAGATCTTTTTGATACGAATCCATTGGTTCTGGTTTTAGGAGAATCCAACGGCCGGATCTCCCGTTACGTCCCTTCAAAGTTAATGGTCGAAATTCGCGAACGGTCGCTGCGTGATACGTTCTATTCAGGCCATTTAAATATATATAATATATTTCATTGATTTCCATTTCAAACGTATTTTATAAAACATTTCTAAATTTGTTTTAAAAACGATTCCAACTTCCATTTCAATTTTAAATCAAAATTGAATATTCCATGTCATTATGATAATAAAATGATAATATTTTCAAAATATTAGATTCTGAAATCAAATATTCTCAATATTCATTATAAAGTGAATAAAATCGATAGTAAACTCTGTTCATGTTGATCGACGCTTTCTATGAAATAGAATAGCGCAAATTATGTAATAATTTATTGCTAGCGCACAGGTGTGTAGTATGGAGGTCGACACAGTGAGGAAAATTAAATCAAATTATTTATATAATTTCTTGGGCGAGTTAGACCAAACTTGGAGATCGATTTTGAAAAAAGAAAACTGCAAATAAAACTATTATTGAATTTAATCAGATCTGAATCTAATCAAATCTATATTCAATCCAATATGACCTAAGAAAGCAATTAAAAAGTAGAAATTAAAATTTGCAGAAATAAAATAACAAACAAAAATAAAATTTGGATTGCCGTTGAATTTAATTAGGCGATCAATCACTAATGAAAAATAAATGAAAAAGACAAATAGTGCTCTACCAAACCTAATTGTGTAGATGGCACTTGTTGCTAATAAAACAAAAAAGAAGAAAAGTAAAATAAAACTCTCAATTCATGGATGATCCTTTACAATTAGAATACAGGGGTATTTATAGGATAGATAGCCAACCTAAACCCTAATACAATCACAAATGGGCCTTAGTTAATTCTATTAAAAATTGGGCGTTTCCTATTTTCCTCTAGCTTTTTTTTATCATTCTTCATTGATTTGTAATATGCATAGCCTTTCTACCAAATATTTTCTTGTTTAACAAGCATCTTAATTTGAGATCCTCATATGCAAATCTTCAAATATATATATATATATATACACGACAAATTGTTCTCTATTTTCTATTTTTCTTACTGCATGTGGCTTAATCGGCGTATTTGTAAAAGTGACAAAATAATACCCAAGTAATATTTATTTATATACAAAAGATAAGATATAAGAGAGTAAAATAAACACATTTTCATGTTAATCAAATACCCCAACACTTATCTTTTACTTGTCAGTGAGTAAAACAAAAAAGGAAAAAATAAACTAGATAGGTCACACTTTCGTAGGAAGCACGATTGCATTGAGCGTATGCAACAAGCCGTTAAACCTCTAGGTGTCCCTAGTAGGACGAGTGGTGTCTCGTGAGGGTTTTCAGCAGATACTACCCACAAAATCCAAATACAGTATGTTATGGTTCTAATGCAACTACATGAATGCAATGAACATATGCAAATGAAAACAAAAAATGAACACATGACTTGTTTTGGGAAAGTGGTACAACAATTTAAGTTAACAATTTCTAGTTTGTTGATTTTATTTTAGATACCTCAATTTGTCGCAAATTTTCAATATAATTCAAGCTTTCAAATGTTATGTTCTATTTTAGCCAGTTGGTTCGTTTGATAACATAGTGCAGCTGTGAAATAAATTCTTACTTTGCTTGTTACAGTTCGCAAAGTGGTACTCTAATTTCCTTGTGTATGACTAGAGAAATCAATAAGGTCAAGAAGTGCTTAGGCTTCATCGCTTATTCTCTATCTCTATAAAAATTGAAATTTATGATTAATTACATATACCTAACTAAAAAGACCAAGGTATACCACCCATGACAGATGGAACAAATGTGACGGCCTGCCCCGTACCAACCGACATTTACTCCAAAGGTGCGCTGTACACATGTCCAGTTAGCACGGAATGGGTCATCATAAGGAAAAAGGGAAGAAGGAAATGAACTAACAAGGAACCTGTAGAATGTCTCACAGCGCATAGAACAAAATATAATAATAACATACTTGACATAAAACAGGTGAGACAGTGCATAAGCTGAAACAACTAACATAGCAGCGGAAAATCCAAGTACAGCTTATGATCCAAAGTTAAACATTATTACAACTTTTCAGACTGTCTCAAAAGCAAAAGCAAGGTAAAGGAGGTATGCTACTAATGCCCAAGTAGCGACCACTAACGACACAGGGAGAATATCTATATATCATACGTGGAAGCCTCCTGCTCGCCTCCGAATCAGCTACTCGTGCATCACCAGCTAACCTGTCTCTAGTCTGCTCGTGTGAGCACCCAGAGAAATAAGAAGAGACATAAAACTCTGGGTCAGACATAAAGCCTGGTATGAGCGATAAGCATCTAAACAGAATAATAACAGGTATAATCCAATCATACCTGAACCTGGACCTGCAACCAAAGAGTTAGCACTACATACTGTACAACACTCTAAGGTGCCCTTTCAAATGGTGTAAAGATAACGGGGGTTGGGGTGTGCATGTCATAGTGATGTCAAACAATCAAGCATAGCAATCATCCTCACATCCCTTACTCAGTGCGTAAAGCATACGATATCCACTACTTTGGTCACCTAATACTTTGGGCCATGAAGGAATCCAATCCCGTGTAACTATCACTACAAGCCCACCATACATCTCTCAGTGGTGAACCAAAGTTATGAATACCGACAACCCCTTTGCACACGTCCGGCAGCAAAGCCCAATCACGAAGTGAACTCATTGGTTCCCATCTGGATCTTGAGCTCTAACTTCCATTTGGACTACCTTTGCATCTCGGGTTTTTAGTCTTCACCGGATCGGTTCGGTCTTCCTTCTTCATTCTGCTTCGGCTCGGTTCGGATCTTGCCTAGCCATCGGTTCGGTTCGTGGTCTCCATCTCCGGTTCGGTTCGTAATTAATCTCCGTTCGTGTTGCAAGCAGCTCAAGTCCTCGTCTTATCTTCGGGTCGGGTCGGAGTTAGGTAAATGGTTCGGATCGGAATGCTTCTGGCGGATCGGGTCGGAGAACTCCTTGGCCATCAGTTCACGTGCTTCCAGGCGGTTCGGTTCGGAGAAGACTACACGGGTCAGGTCGGAGAAGACGCTCCACTAGCGGTTCGTGGAGAAGGGCTTCACAACGGTTCGGTCCGGGCCTCCCCACCCGATCCGATCCGGTTCGGGTCTCAACCTGCACTTTTCCTGCAACTTCCAGCGACTGTTTATACGCCTCTCGACGGCGTTTTCGACCATTCTAACTATTCTAAACAATCACTAAGCATACCACACAGTCATAGCAGCATGTATAATCATTCACAAACACCAAAACAACGATCATACCATGTAAAATGGATCAAACATACCCAAAAACCCATATTTTCCCCTTAATCCCTCTTAATCATTTTTGGGTATATAATTAGCAAAACTTATCCAAATTAGCCAAATTTTCTTACAGAGGTCTAAAACAATATTTAAGAATTTCTGAATATTTTTCCAGATTTTAATCATGCATAAATTCGCTAATTATCACTAATCACCCCTTAATCCCCCAAATTCGGGATTTGCAAAATTAGTCGAAATTAACCCAAATTCATATCAAAGGCATAAAATGATGTTTTAGAATTTTAGGAATTTTTCTAAATTTTTCTGAGCCATAATTTCGCTAATCTTCGCTAATTACCATAATTAGCCGTAATTAGTGAAAAACAATGCAAATCACTCACCTTAGCCACAAACAAACTTTAGATCTGAAATAATCTCTGATTTGGATCCAATCCCTATGTGTTCCAGCAGCTCTCTCTCTGATTTGGTGCTACCCTCCCTTGATTTGATGTAGTTTTGCTTAATCTTCGATTAGAAAGTGATTAGAGACGATTTGGGATGAAATTAGAAGGTGGAGGCCATTACTAGGGTTTCAAGAAGGAAAGTGGCGGCTCAAAACTGAAATGAAAATGATTTCCCAAACCTTATCAGCCTCCCCATAACCCTAATCCCGAAATGGGTTATGGGCCTAGCTGTTAACTACCAGGTTTAGCCCAATTATGCTGTTTTTCACCTTCTAAACCTTGTTTCAGCCATATCCCCCAAACGGTAAGTCCGTTTGGCTAATGTAACCACTCTACGGAAAGAGAAACCATCATTCAAATCCAATGGAAGTTATTTCAGGTCAAAACTCCTTTCCAATCAAAAGTTATGGCCAAAGCAGTACCAACTGGGGGTAAAACAGTCATTTAAAAATCGACAAAAATCATGAACATGGGAAATGACTCTAATGGTTGTTTCCCAAAGTTACATGACCATACGACTTCATATGAGAAAGAAATAAATATTCTACGATCCTTCGATGAGTAGGATGCGGGTTGTTACATTCTCCCCCCCTTAAGAAATTTCGCCCCCGAAATTCCCTAACCAAAACACACAAAGGGTCCCGCATGCCTATCAACCATAAAACAACAATCAACATGCCAAACAAGTCTATCCTAGCATGCGGTTTACTAATAAGGTAAGAAACTATCACTACCAAAACCTTACAGGCAAAGAGTTCTGGATACTTCTTCCTTATATCCTCCTCTGTTTCCCAAGTACGGTCTTTTTCATTCTCACCCCACTGGACTTTGACTAGTTTCACCGCCTTCCTTCGAAGCTGCTTCGTATCGTTCCCAACAATACGCATAGGCTTGCGGTTCCCAACCGCCTCGGGTTCAACCTCGCTATCGTCCAACTGATCTGGTGAAATAGCCACATTAGGGTCTTGCACAAACTTCCTTAACTGGGAAACATGAAATACGTTGTGAACTCCCGCCATCTTGTCAGGTAGCTCTACTTCATACGCCAAATTCCCAACTTGCTCGAGGACTGGGAATGGACCAACAAATCTTGGTGCTAACTTACCTCTCCAACCAATCCGAATCACATTCTCAATGGAGAGATCTTGACGAACACCAAGTTGTTAACGAAGAATTCCAAATCTCTTCGTCTCTTATCAAGATAAGTCTTCTGCCTATCTTGGGTAGCCTTCATTCTCTAATATACAATTTACTCAAATACCATCATAACCTGACCTAGTCCTTGGTAAACTATCAATATAATCCATTTGAGACTTGTTCTCAACGGTTGTGACAAACCACTGAGTTCCTTTGCTCAGCTTTAACTAACTGGCAATTCATGCATTTGGACATAAACTTCCCAACGTCTTTCTTTATCCTTTCCCAGTAGTAGATCTGCTCCATGTCTCAATACATCTTGTTACCACTGGGATGTATAGTCAATTTCGGGTGATGATATGCTCTAAGCACTTCACCTCTCAGTCCATCTACGTTGGGTACAACTAGTCCCTTATTCTTTCGAAGCTACCCTTCTCGATCAAATCCTTATTCGATCATTCTCTTTCCATCGATACCCATCTCTACCCTAGAGATGGTTTCCAATAGATTAGGATCGTCCTTCTAACTGGAACCAATCCACTCAATCAAAATCGATCTAATCGTCAAGCTTACTAGTGTTTCTGAATCCAATTCACTCTTGGGCCCGAAATCATATCTTGTGATATACTTTAGTTGCTTCCATCCTAGAAACAAAACCCCTAAACTGGCATGTCTCCTACTCAATGCAACTATTACCGCACCCAAATCCTTTACTATGATCACTCTGCCCCATGGAGTCATGGCGACTCCACTGCACTGATCCATAGCCACTAGTCCTTTGCTATGTCCACTCTGCCCCATGAAGTCATAACAACTCCATTGCACTGGCTCATAGCCTTACTAGTCATTTACTATGTCCACTTTGCCCCTCGAGTCATGACAACTCTACTGCACTGGCTCATAGTTCTACTACAATCACTTTGTTCCCCATCGCTGGAACCCTACAGGTGATAGTCTACTCAAGGAAAGAAAAATAGGAACAAACATAGCAACCATAACATCCATCAAACAAGTCCTACCTATCACCTGCTAAATTCATAAACACATCGACACCTACATGACTGGTCTAACCAATCCCAATACGTCGATTCTAGTATGTCTGGTCCAACCAACATCAATAACTAATGGAAGCCCTGCCTCCATACATACACCGATGCCTACTTGACTGGTCCAACCAATCCCAGGCCAATGGAAGCCCCGCCTCCCTACGGACTACCGTACGTCCAACATACGTTTATCCTCCAAGGATTACTAGATCACGTCCAACGGATCCAGGGTAACGGGCATCCCCAGATACCCCTGCTTTTAGTCCGCCTAAAATACTTGAGTCCAACCCAAGTCTATTCATTTTCTTGCTGCCCTCTCGAGTCCAACTCAAGCCGAATCCAATTCCTTGCAGCCTTCTCGAGTCCAACTCGAGTCAATCTATAACTCAGACCCAGTCTTGAGTATCCATTAGTGACAAACTCTAGTCCAACGTGAGTCGTCTCCCTATTCATTGCATCTCCAAGATCAACGAACACCCATTTTCTTTTACGAGTTCAAGTCCAACTTGAATCGCCCTAACCTTCGTTGTATCTTCCATGATCAACGAACACATCCTATTCCTTCAAAGTTCTACTATCCAATAGAGAACATCAACATAGGGTCCTAAACAATCCATTACTTTGCATCTTTCTCGAACCCCAGACGAGCAATCTCATAACCCTATTGAGTCTAACTCTGGGCAGGCTATACCATTGAATAGTCTTATCATGTTCCATCTGCCCATCACTCCTCGAGTAAACCAAGATATCATCCAATGAAAAATCACAATTACTATTTACCCCTCACGCAAACCATCCTAGTCGAAATCGACATTCCTCAAGCACAAGCCCCAAAGGCCTAAACCAATATCAGACAAGCACCCAAGGAACATCTCCTCCGAGTTCGGACAACCCACGTGAGGTGATACTAGCAAAACAATCTGGCACTGGAGCACTCATTTGCCTCCCAGAGACAACTAGAACTTATTACAACGATAACCTCTTAGCTTCCTTAACTCCAGTTACTATCGCCATCACTAGGTAGGTATATAATACCACCCTATTCCTTTGGAGTAAATCGACTCCCCAAAATAATGCTAAACCCAGTAAAGCCCAAAACAAAGCAATCACAAGGAAACATACATCCATGACTTGATAAGATCAGGCACAACAAATCATACTAAGATCAGTCGAACCACCTATCGGGTTCGTCACAATTAGAGGTTTATCGACTATCTCGGGTTTGTCAAACAATACACGAACAGAAACATCTTAAATAGAAAGCATACCTTTTATAACGACACTCTTTCCCTTCTGCGCCGCACTTGGAGCATTCGACGAAGAAGGAACAACGTTGATAGCATAAGCTTTCACAATCTGCTTCTCCCTAGGAGGTTGTGGGCAATCATCCTTGTGACCCGCCTGGCCGCAGTTAAAGCACTTCCTCTCCCCAGGCTTTTCTCGACAATCTCTGGCATAGTGGCCCTTCTTGCCACAACTAAAGTATTCACCATCTTTCTTATTTTTCTTATTCTGACCATCCTTGGTCGGGTTCTGCTTCCTCTTGCTCTGAGAATTCTTCTTGCCTTCACCGCCTGCTTGCGGCTTTGGCTCCTCTGCAGATGCTGTAGCAACCTCAATCTTTGACTTAGGAAAAAGGCTCTCTGACCTTAATGCCTTTCCTACAATAGACTCGAACGTCTCATCGATATGGTTTATAAGTCTTTCCCCCAAGTACCCATCCAAGCCAGTTATGAACTTCTCGTTCTTCTTTTCGACTGTATCGATAAGGGACCATCCGTATTTCGATAAAGTGTCGAATTCAGCGATATACTCCGAGACTGCTCTACCATTCTGCTTAAGCTCCAAGAACTTCTTGAACAGTTCTGATTTATGAGCAGCTGGAATAAACTTATCACAAAAGCGAGTCTTAAACTGATTCCAAGTAACTTGATCTTCTGGAGTAGCTATTCTAATGGCATTCCACCAATTCATCGCTCGCCCTTGCAGTTGACGAGACGCTAGCCTTCTCTTCATCGCATCCTCAATACCCAAGTCGTCGAAGATACGATCACAGCTATCCAACCAATCCTGAACATCCGTGGCCGACTCCGTTCCGTGGAACGGCTTCCCACCAAGGTTAGTGTAATCCTCGCACAACTTGGCGAAATCGACCCTAGGCGCCTGCACTACTGGACCACCACCATTTCCGGGATTGGGAACTGCCCCTTGCACTTCTCTAAGCATGTCTCTCATGAGGTCAGTAAACATCGCCCTCATGTCAGCAGCATTACCATTATTGGCTCCTCTACCAGCACCTCTAGCATATCGGCTCATCATCAATCTGAAAAAGCGAAACGATTAACGACCCCATAGTGGTGCTAGTGCAGTGCGACTTCATTCTTATACTACCAATAGTATATACATATATAGCTTTTGAAAACCAAAGTAATCACAAATACGCGCTCTCATATACGTACTATCTCACCCTAGTGTCTTTCCCAAGGTTAACTACGCAACCTAGAGCTCTGATACCAAAGGTGACGGCCCGCCCCGCACCAACCGACATTTACTCCAAATGTGCGCTGTACACATGTCCAGTTAGCACGGAACGGGTCATCAGAAGGAAAAAGGGAAGAAGGAAATGAACTAACAAGGAACCTGTAGAATGTATCACAGCGCATAGAACAAAATATAATAATAACATACTTGACATAAAACAGGTGAGACAGTGCATAAGCTGAAACAACTAACATAGCAGCGGAAAATCCAAGTACAGCTTATGATCCAAAGTTAAACATTATTACAACTTTTCAGACTGTCTCAAAAGAAAAAGCAAGGTAAAGGAGGTACGCTACTAATGCCCAAGTAGCGACCACTAACGACACAGGGAGAATATCTATATATCATACGTGGAAGCCTCCTGCTCGCCTCCGAATCAGCTACTCGCGCATCACCAGCTAACCTGTCTCTAGTCTGCTCGTGTGAGCACCCAGAGTAATAAGAAGTGACATAAAAATCTGGGTCAGACATAAAGCCTGGTATGAGCGATAAGCATCTAAACAGAATAATAACAGGTATAATCCAATCATACCTGAACCTGGACATGCAACCAAAGAGTTAGCACTACACACTGTACAACACTCTAAGTTGCCCTTTCAAATGGTGTAAAGATAACGGGGGTGGGGGTGTGCATGTCATAGTGATGTCAAACAATCAAGCATAGCAATCATCCTCACATCCCTCACTCAGTGCGTAAAGCATACGATATCCACTACTTTGGTCACCTAATACTTTGGGCCATGACGGAATCCAATCCCGTGTAACTATCACTACAAGCCCACCATCCATCTCTCAGTGGTGAACCAAAGTTATGAATACCGACAACCCCTTTGCGCACGTCCCGCAGCAAAGCCCAATCACGAAGTGAACTCTTTGGTTCCCATCTGGATCCTGAGCTCTAACTTCCATTTGGACTACCTTTGCATCTCGGGTTTTTAGTCTTCACCGGATCGGTTCGGTCTTCCTTCTTCATTCTGCTTCGGATCGGTTCGGATCTTGCCTAGCCATCGGTTCGGTTCATGGTCTCCATCTCCGGTTCGGTTCGTAATTAATCTCCGTTCGTGTTGCAAGCATCTCAAGTCCTCGTCTTATCTCTGGGTCGGGTCGGAGTTAGGTAAATGGTTCGGATCGGAATGCTTCTGGCAGATCGGGTCGGAGAACTCCTTGGCCATCAGTTCACGTGCTTCCAGGCGGTTCGGTTCGGAGAAGACTACACGGGTCGGGTCGGAGAAGACGCTCCACTAGCGGTTCGTTGGGAAGGGCTTCACAACGGTTCAGTCCGGGCCTCCCCACCCGATCCGATCCGGTTCGGGTCTCAACCTGCACTTTTCCTGCAACTTCCAGCGACTGCGCCTCTCGACGGCGTTTTCGACCATTCTAACTATTCTAAACAATCATTAAGCATACCATACAGTCATAGCAGCATGTATAATCATTCACAAACACCAAAATAACGATCATACCATGTAAAATGGATCAAACATACCCAAAAACCCATATTTCCCCCTTAATCCCTCTTAATCATTTTTGGGTATATAATTAGCAAAACTTTTCCAAATTAGCCAAATTTTCTAACAGAGGTCTAAAACAATATTTAAGAATTTCTGAATATTTTTCCAGATTTTAATCATGCATAAATTCGCTAATTATCACTAATCACCCCTTAATCCCCCAAATTCCGGGATTTGCAAAATTAGTCGAAATTAACCCAAATTCATATCAGAGGCATAAAATGATGTTTTAGAATTTTAGGAATGTTTATAGATTTTTCTGAGCCATAATTTCGCTAATCTTCGCTAATTACCATAATTAGCCGTAATTAGTGAAAAACAATGCAAATCACTCACCTTAGCCACAAACAAACTTTAGATCTGAAATAATCTCTGATTTGGATCCAATCCCTATGTGTTCCAACAGCTCTCTCTGATTTGGTGCTACCCTCCCTTGATTTGATGTAGTTTTGCTTAATCTTCGATTAGAAAATGATTAGAGACGATTTGGGATGAAATTAGAAGGTGGAGGCCATTACTAGGGTTTCAAGAAGGAAAGTGGCGGCTCAAAACTGAAATGAAAATGATTTCCCAAACCCTATCAGCCTCCCCATAACCCTAATCCCGAAATGGGTTATGGGCCTAGCGGTTAACTACCCGGTTTAGCCCAATTATGTCGTTTTTCACCTTCTAAACCTTGTTTCAGCCATATCTCCCAAACGGTAAGTCCGTTTGGCTAATGTAACCACTCTACGGAAAGAGAAACCATCATTCGAATCCAATGGAAGTGGTTTCAGGTCAAAACTCCTTTCCAATCAAAAGTTATGGGCAAAGCAGTACCAACTAGGGGTAAAACGGTCATTTAAAAATCGAAAAAAATCATGAACATGGGAAATGACTAATGGTTGTTTCCCAAAGTTACATGACCATACGACTTCATATGAGTAAGAAATAAATATTCTACGATCCTTCGATGCGTAGGATGCGGGTTGTTACAACAAAGCTTGGCGGATTGTGCAGACCGACGCTGACTTTGTCAACATGTCGGTAATCCTTAGATGTCCAACTCATAAAATGAGACCAAGATATACCGACGCTGACTTTGTCAACAACATGTCAGATAGAGCTTGGCAGGTTTGCACACCAACGCTATTCACAAGCAATGTTGGATACCCTCGAATTACTATTGTTATTATTATTGAAAATATAAGAACAAGAGAGAGTTACGCGAATTTAGCTTAACACAACTCAGTTTTAAAGATTCGAAAAGCCAATATAAGTATTTTCAAGTCCTCCACTCATTAAACAAAGACTACAATTTAGAATAAACTTCATGGCCATCACCTAAGAATCTCCCTATGTACCGGTTACACTATTATTCCTCAAAATTCAACTTTTCATTATAGTTCTTATTCGATCTTATTTGAGAGAAAAGAAATACTATCAACTGACTAACAATTGTTAATTTATTTTATTGTATCAATCTAAAATGAGTCATGTTTCAAAAAAAAAACATTGGTATGTTATTACGATCTAAAATCCATGATGGTCCTATACTAAAAGAAAGAAAAAAATTACAGAAAAATAAAAGGATGTAATGCAGACTCCTCCTCGCACACTTGATCTAAACAGTGTCCACACTGTAAAAACATTTTCTAAATGTGAAAGATAGCACCTAAAAATGGATGAGATGCAAAATTATTTGTAGAATGTAATGCAGTCTAACTATATGTAAGAATGGATCATATGTACAATGATATATGTGTTTGCGATGCATGCGACACAAAGAAAGCCACCAAATTTTCCCCCCACACTTGGATCTAGCCCGATGAATCCCATTCCCACTATGTCAAGGCATGTTTTCTAATAAGCAAAGATTTTTGAAAACCATCTCATCTTTGTACCTAGATTTATAGTCCAGTAGATAAATGTTTAGTGTCATCCTAACCCGAAGTTTTCTTACATAATTAATGTTTCCCAGATGATTCATGTGTTCCACAAATTTATCAGTGTAATTGTCCAAAATTTGTGATCGTATATAAACTCAATTGCAATCGCGAAATTTAAATTCTGAGTGTTATTCAAGACTATGTGATCACATTTCTCAGTTTCATTAGTTGACGACGTATTTTCGACACTGACAATTTCAAGTTCGCTTGAAACCTCAAAATTAAAATTTTTAGACTTGGATTGATGACTTAATTCTATTTAATCCTCCTTTGGCAACTCATCCTCATACAATCCAAAAAATTCATGTTCATTAAAATCCTTCTTCAATTTTGAGTTTTTGAGATATTCAACATTTTTATTCTGTTCAATTTCTAAAATTTCAAGTTTCTCGCATCCTGAAAGAGAAAGATCAAAATCTAAGCTTAAATATTTTTCCTGAAAAGAGTTGAAGTCCAAATCATTTATTGAATTTTGAACAACTCCATTTAGATCGTTATTCTCAATTTCCAAAGTTGTTATTTGAAAATTTTCACTATCAGTAAAAATCGGATTACTTTCTGATTCAATGCCCATTGAATTTTGTTGCTCGTGTTGTTCTCCAAAAGATGTCATTAAACAAAGAAGTTCATCAAGTTGTTTATCTATCCTTTCGACCCTCTCTCTAGGAATGTTAAGATGATATTCTTCAGAATCATTGATTTGAGAGCTCTCGTTTTGGATTCCTTGATTCTCAAAATTGTTTGAATTTTCAGAAAAATGATAATGATGTTGGAAATCATTTTGATTTGAAAATTAGGTTCATAACCAAAGTTGTTAAAGTTAGAGGGAAAATTGCAATTTTGGTCATTCTCAAGATGTGGATATGGGTTGTAATTTTGAAAATTTTGATCGATTTGAAAATTATTTTCATTTTCAAAATTATTTTCGAATTGATTTACAACCCCATATTGATGTTGGTCAAAGGTATATAGCGATTCAAGGCTATTTTGATATGGATGTGTCCCATAATCGAAATATTGAAATTTGAATTGAAATAGCCATTTCGATTATTTCTATGATTTTGAAAATGTTGGTCATTTGGAGAATTTTGAAAATTGTTGGCATTGGGCTCATGAAATTTCGAATTTTTTTGCCTTATGAATTGTAAATCGTTCTCATAATCCTTGAGTCGACGAGATCCTCCCAGGTTATTAACCCACAATTCCCTTAAGGATTTGTTTGAATCAGACATTTGAATGAAGTCAAGGCAAGACAGAAATTATCTCACTTCAAAATAGTTTAAAATACTGAGTTGTGCTCTATTAATTAACTGACTTAATTATAAGGGGAAGAGGGTCTTA
Source organism: Allium sativum (assembly GCA_030737875.1). Taxonomy (NCBI): domain Eukaryota; kingdom Viridiplantae; phylum Streptophyta; class Magnoliopsida; order Asparagales; family Amaryllidaceae; genus Allium; species Allium sativum. The sequence continues at coordinate 618,266,900 of CM060926.1, forward strand.
TGGCTGTTCACAGATAGTATAAATACTAAGGGATACGACCAATGTTTTACGGCTAGTATGCAACCTATTTTGCTAATAGTTCAATAAATTGAACTACTATATATCCACGATCTAATTATACGAGACAGTCAACTCCACAAAGCACCACTTTTCAATTATATTGTTTTATGTGAGTTCGTACTTTCCTAGAATCAACGTTTAAAGTTGAAAACCAATGAGAGTGATAATTTAAGTTATGGAAATCAATTCCTAAGAAACAGATTCAAAAATTTCAATCATAGAACAGTCACAGAATAATAAATTGCAGAAATAATTTTTTTACAACCGAGCCCCAGCACGTATAGGAAATTTTTACAAGCAATTTCTATATATTATTCAAGCAGCAACAGACCCTATAGAGTTTAATTTTTTTTACAATGGAGTGTGGTAGTCCATCTAGAGCGCGCAATTGAATAACTACAACGATTAAAATTCAGTGTTTGTAATTTGTTTGACCTCCGAATTCCCTATCGTTTGTTTGAACTCTTCACTTCAAAGTTGTTCTTTGATTTGATTTTCCCTTTTTTTCTTTTTTCTTTTCTTTTATTTTTTTTTGTTTAAGAAGAAAATCTAATAAAACAAATGAATCAAAAATGGAAACTAACTAGGGAAAAAAATTAGGCTTTTAAATAAAAAAGAAAAATACTGAGCTAAAAAAAAAAGATTAACGCAGACTCTAAACAACAGCCGTGCAAATCTCACCCAGATTGAACCCACGCACTCCAGTGAAAAGGAAAACACGCCTTGACCACAACAATACGTCAATAATATATAACGACCCCCTGCTCAATACAATCAAAATCGCTCCTCTTTAATTTTTTCTTCTTTTGTCCATAAATTACCATGATTAATTCCCAGAAACCTAAATAATCAGCCACGCCCCCTTAATTTCTTTCCCAAAATGATTAAGAAAATTGAAATTTCCAAGAATTGCTCAGTGTTTCAAGTCTTGGTTTCTCGGATCTTCAAATATTTTTTTTCGAATTGGGTTTTAGTGTTGATTCACTAGGGAAATATGATCGGCTCTTGACTGGGTATGCGAGGCTGCAGATCAGCAATAATTTGGTTTCGGGTTTTTGAATTTGTGGCATGATGATGAACGGTTGGAGTGCGCGGTTTTGTGTTGAGTGGTGATGAAGGGACTGTGAATGATTGTGGGTTTGTGCAAAGTGGATTGAAGTCTTGAATTGTGCTTAGAAATACGGTGGTCAGGAGGTTTTGTATGTGGTACGGTTCAAGATGGAGAGATGTGAATGGTTGAATTGGTGAATTGCGTGTGGAGTTTGATGAGATTGATGTAGGGTATTTAGGTGCTATGGTTCACGTGGAAGAGTGGGGGTTTGTGATCATGAAGACGGGTGCCGTGATTTGTGGTGATAGTTGAATTGGGGTAGAGGATGACCATTGGGTTGTTTGTGTTTTTCGATGGGAACTGTAATGGTGTTAGAAGATTGTTTGTGGTTGGGTTTTGCTGTAGACGTGGTGATGATGGGATTGTGGCTGAGGCTATGGTCAAAGGATGATGAATGTGTATGAACGCGAGGTAAGAGAGGTCGAGGAGGACTGTAAAGAGGGTGGCAAAAGTGAAATAGTAGAGTTGCGATGAGAAAGGCAGAGATGAAAAAAAGAATATTTTATTTTATTATTGTTGTAAAAGTAGAAGACAGAGAGAGAGAGAGAAAAAGTGAAAACAGTGTGAAAAGCGGAAAGAAATAAATGAAAAGAAAATAAAATCAAAGAAAATATGGTAAGTATTTTTTTCTCTTGTTTAGAAGATTACAGTATCAGTCGATAATACCTAATCAACTAATTAAGTTTTTTTTTCTATATATACAAGAAATCAAAAACAAAAACAAAAAATAAAAATAAAAATAAAAACTAACACGAATCGAAAATTAAATAAATAATAAATTTATTTATTACCTCCCCGACAACGGCGCTAAAAACTTGATTGACGCATTCTATGAAATAGAAAAGCGCAAATTATGTAATAATTTACTACAAGTGCACAAGTGTGTAGTATGGAGGTCGAACATAGGAAGGAAAATTAAATCAAATTATTTATATGATTTCTTGGGCGAGTTAGACAAAACTTGGAGATTGATTTTGAAAATAAAATAAACTGAAAGTGCAAATAAAACTATTTTTGAATTGAATCTGATCTGAATCTAATCAAATCTATATTCAATCCAATATGACCTAGGAAAGCAATTAAAAAATAGAAATTAAAATTTGAAGAAATTAAATAACAAACAAAAATAAAATTAGGATTGTCGTTGAATCTAGTCAGGCGGTCAATCACTAATGAAAAATAAATGAAAAAGACAAATAGTGCTCTACCAAACCTAATTGTGTAGATGACACTAGTTGCTGATAAAATAAAAACGCAGAAAAGTAAAAGAAAACTCTCAATTCGTGTATGATCCTATACAATGAGAATACAGGGGTATTTATAGGATAGATAGACAACCTAAGCCCTAATACAATCACAAATGGGCCTTAGTTAATTCTATTAAAATTGGGCCTTTCCTCTTTTCCTCTTGCTTCTTTGATAATTCTTCATTGATTTGTGATATGCATAGCCTTTCTACCGAATATTTTCTTGTCTAACAAGCATCTTGATGTGAGATCCTCATTTGCAGGTCTTCAAATATATATATATATATATATATATATTTATACACACAACAAATTGATCTCTATTTTCTATTTTTCTTGTTGCATGTGGCTTAATAGGGATATCTGTAAAAGTGAAAAATTAATACCCAAGTAATATTTATTTATATACAAAAGATAAGATATAAGAGCATAAAATAAACACATTTTCATGTTAATAACGAGTTAAAATTGCGTATATCTACTTAACTCGACTTCACATATTTCAATATTTTCGTATCCATCCAAAATCGGACATCAAAATCATATTTTGATTCTTCACTGAATATTGTTTTGAAATATCCGTTATTTTTTAATTGGAATCAGACTCAATAAATTACCATACAATTTTATTTATATGGATTCCATACATCACATGTATTCAAAAATAGTGATAAACAACTATGTAACATTCAATTCACAACCAGAGTGCAATTTACAACTGTATAAGCATTAAATAATTAAATAATGCTTATAACTGTCTGTCAATCAATTGGTTGACATACAATTAAATCCAAGGGAGATGTGAATTAATTATCATCCCCAGTCCCATTTGTGGTTTTCAACCATCAAACAAATATATATATATATAAATAGTTTAATAATAATAGTATTAAAACTGTTAACATCAGTCAACCACGAAACAAATATTGCAATCACCGGCAATAAATACATATTCAGTCACAGATATAATAACTGGAAAAATAATTTGAGTGAGAGAGTTCTCATATTGGTTTCCACTCCGTTAGTCTTTAACTGATGATATTAGTACTGTTTGAGTTAAAATTTGCCTCAAATTCCAACTTGCCCCGTTTCTGTTCCAGTCAGTTCCGTGTTGTAGAGCTCAGCTCCACGATCCTAATGGTTCGGAAATCACTGAATTCTATTTTCGTTAGCATAAGTTACAAAGGTTTAAACATTGAATCATTTAATCGTCATTAGCAAGGTAATTAATTAAATTATTAACCTTAATTAAGTTAAGCCGCTTCATCGTCTCCTTTCAGGTGAACGTCGAAGAAAACCCGTGCCCTCATTCTCCAAATTGCATGCTGATCGAGGCAGTCGGAGGATGATCGGGAGGTGCCACCAAAGGCGACGTGGCGTCGCCTGCCACCACCAAGGAGGGCGGCCAGGTCGGTGGGCCCATGACCCATTTAATCCACCACGAACGACGGCGGTTTGGCCACGAAATTTGAACAAAATTCTTACCGAAAATCGATCTCAGCCTTATGGATTTTAAAGAGCTTCTCGATCTATACCACTTTTGTGTTGAACTTATGATCTAATTCGTTAACATTTGGGAATGATTAAGGAACAAAAACCGGATCGTATTGGCAATTAAAATATTTGAGAGGACGCTGAACGTGAATAAGGAATTGATTAGGGTTTTATTGGAAAAGGCCTTATATATTTATTTAATATTAATTTATTCTAAATTAACTCGTTTAAACTTCGAACTCCAAACGAAACCCAACGACTATCGCCGCTAGCTAAATACCCCCATTCCGGACATAATGGGATATGTCTCGTAAGCTGATTCAACTATTTCGATCAGTTTTTTATCAAAATTAAGATATAATTCAGTATAACATTTAATATTAAATTTGAACGTACATTTTAATTTACCAGAGCCACATGCTGACTCCAAAAATTTTGAAATTTGAAATCTAGCTATGTTTTGATGATACGGTCTTAAAAAAATTAATTTCGTTGAATTCGGAGACGGTTTGAAAAATGACCTTTTAACTAGATTATTAAATTCAACTAAACTTACAAAACGCGTTTGAATTTACTACGCTCGCATACTGATTCCAAATGGCTTGAAATTTTAAACCTGACAATAATTTGACATTCTGGATCCAACAAAATTAATTTCATCAAAATAAAAGGTCGTTTGCAAAATAGCTATTTTAAGGGCAATATATAATTTTAATATTTTTAAGGGAAATATATATAAATATATATATAAATTCCATATCGACTATTTTAAATTTTGAATTAGTCATATCTTACAATTTATAATATTAAATCTGAATTTTTCATATTCGGTAGACAAATATAGTTAAATGGATTCTAACGTTTCTTGTTTTACTGAAATCTGGTTTATTTTGTATTTTGTACATTCATTCAAAGTTCAAAACCAAATTTTCAAACTACCATGCAATTTCAAGCACGTTTTAATTAAATTTTAAGTTTATATGTTTTAACTTCGATTTAATTAAATTTTAAGTTGCTAATTTTCAAAACAAATCATTTTACATATTTAAAATCTAATAACATGAATAAAAAATCGATTTTTTTTAAATTGGTTCCAAAAATCAGGGTTGTTACATTAACAGATCGAGAGGTTTCCCGCCAATGACAAGGCCACTAGGCACGACCTGCGCATATGTGTATCAATATCAATAAATGAAGTCTACCCTCCGAGCAGACCATCATCAAGGGCTTGCACCCATATCATACCTGTCTTTAGTCACGGGTTACTCGAATCATAATAACATATCAAATCAGTTCATATCCCGAAGTTATAAATCATTTCGCACAATAATTAAAAATACTTTCAAATTATAATATCATTATTTTTTTTCAAAATCCTTTAAAATATCGGGATTTAAGTTTTCAAAATTTCTCCTTGTTTATAAAACACTTTAAAAACCATTTATCATATTCCAGATTGTTGGAAAATTAATTTTCATTCAATAATTAAAAAATCAGAAATACGATTTCTATCAAATTATCAATCAAGTGTTAAAAAATTCAAACTTTTCAAATTCTAAATCAAATGTTTCATAAAATCGTTTTAAATTGTAAAAAATATCAGGTTCTTATGAAAAAACAAGTCCTTTTGAAACATTCTCGATTTCAAAATATATAAGACAAAATGACATATTACAAAATAATTTATCAATTTCAAAATAATTTGTTTCAAAATTTATTAATCTCAAAATAACACCATGCTCTCGTTGCACTACTATTTCAGAATATTAATTTCAAAATAATTTGTATTTCAAATACGCTCTCTTAAGAGTGATTTCTAGTAACTAATTCTCATTAAACACCAAAAGTTAAACTTTGTATAAACCAAAGCTCTGACACCGACTATGGTGTCTGTCCAAAGATGGCCACCGTCGGTACCTCGAATGCTAGTTTTACGGCCTGCCTCTCGACTGCAACAATCAACCCCAACCGAGACATGTAGGAGTAAGAGCCAATGCTTTGCCACATATCACAAGGCGAGAACCCCCTATCACGCACAACAAAAACTAGCTTTGATACCAAATATAACGACCTTCCTTTTCGATCGCTTCAAGTCGTTAATTAATCCAACTTAAACCACTCGAAAAGACAGATAGTTATTAAGCTTATAGGGTTTAATAGAATCAGACATAGAAATCACAGAATAAATTAATTACAATATCTCACAGCAGAATAATTTTACATAAAATATCAGAGTTGTATAATAAATTTTACACAGCGGAAATTACATAGATTTTGATTAAATAAAATTTATATATTTTACAATCCATAGCGCACGGGTCTTCACATGCCTCCAACTTTAATAGTTGAATTCTTTAAATCTGTAAAACTGGGATCTGACCCAAGCATTTCATTCAAAACACAAAACAGTCGAGTCAGGATTATTTTTATTCAAGTAAATCAACTTCAATTAACCATAAAATATAATAGTTAATCCTAACATAAGATTTTAAGTTACTAAAATAGATCTAAGTCACATATACTACAGTCAACTAAGGTACTACATGTACACATTTATTTCAGGTGACAATAACCAAGTATGGGACAAGGCAAGAACAAAGTGGAGAACCGAGCAACAAAAGCAAATGATACATTCAAGCAAAATGGTCAAGAATACAAGGCACAATAGGGTAATATTTTTGTTCATGACAAAGGGAAGCATAATAATAAATATTTTAAATCACTGTCTTGGCTCACACAACAAACTAAAAATATAACAATTATGACATGCCACATGTTGACAGCAAAAAATGTCGTAAAAACCCAAGATTCCAATTACTAGGAATTATCGTTTTTGTCATGTAAATAAGTGCGGAAACCGGTAAATGACACGAGAGATTTATAGTGGTTCGGACTCGAGAGAGGCCTACGTCCACTTTGAAGAGTCGTTGGAATATTATTTATCAACAAGGATTACAAGGTTGAGACTATCTCGTGATATCTCATTACATTCATTTCCTAGTCATATGGAGTCATAAACATCATATGCAAAGTATTTGGGAAAAATACAATTTAGTCCTTCTTCCTACTTAAAGAGGAGATGCCATTAAAGAGGTTCTTGAAGCTTTCTAGTGGTCCCAAGTGATAGAATTACCACTGCCTTTGAAGTGTGAGGCTAAGGGGTATTTATAGGAGAGAGGTTAGGTAGGAGTAGGTAGAAATAGGGGGTCACACCCCGAATTTCGAATCCACATGTTCATGGCCTTCGGAATTTCGAACCTCCCCCCGAGCACGCGCAATCACATATTTCGAAACCCTCCACGGGGTACGAAATTCATACCCATGGGGTACGAATTTCGTACCCCTTATGGGTAAGAAATTCGCACCCAGAGGGGTTCGAATTTCGTACCCCTTGGGGTACGAATTTTGCACCCTGAGGAATTCAAATTTTGTACCCCTTGGGGTACAAATTTCGTACCCAGAGGGGTATGAAATTTCCAATCCGAGGCGTATAAAGACTATGTTAGCGGATGCTCGGAGGTTCGAGACTCGGGCTCGCGACTCCTAGAGGTTCGAAGCCTTGGTTCGCAAATATGTTAAGGAAGCTGTGAGGTTTCCGTTGGCGCGATCCCTCTTCAACCTATTTCCTTTGCTTCTGGTCGACTCTCTCGGCTTCAGTTCCACGTGATACGTTGAGTCGAGCATGCCTTATGTACTTTTGGGAACCGGACCAAAAAGCCGGTTAATATTTTCCCCCCAAAGTATGTCTTGTCTTGACCTGATGTGCTTTGCATTGGATGAGGTAGTAGTCAAGTTGTCGACTGGTTCTGTAAACTAAAGAAAGACATGTGTTAGTTGTTGGCTCGTTCGTTGTGGAATTGTAAACGAGCTGTCATTGGTGTGGCGATGTGTGCACATCGCTAAATACTCGTTGTGCATTGCCTTCGCATTCTCGCGGTGTTTGGTATGCATGTGTGCGGAGTATGTTTGCGCGCATGCAGTGTCATCGTCGTAATCGTGATTTTTTTGGTATGAGATTTTGAACCCCGGGGGGTACGAAATTTCAAACTAGTAGGCTCGAAATTTCGTATGCTGGGGGTGCGAAATTCCGAACCCAGGGGGTTTGAAATTTCGTTCCCTGGGGGTGAGAAATTTCAAACCTAGGAGGTTCGAAATTTTGAACCCAGGGGATTCGAAACGTCGGGAATACCAAGGGACATCTCCTTTTCTTTATAAATAGCCCCCTCACTCCATTTCTCTTCTTCCTTTATTTCGAACTGACCGCCATTAACGCCCGAGCTCTAAGCTTTCTACACTTAGGAATTTCACATGAAAATAGGTGGGTCTCGAGAGATTTGGAGGCGCGAGCGGGGGAGTGGAAGCTGTTGGGGGGCGAGTGTTGAGGGGAAGCTATGAACCCTGGGGCGGTTCGAGAATTCAAACCCCATGGAGGCTTGAGCACTCGTACCTTGACGGGGTTCGAACATTCGAACCTTGGTGGGGTTCGAACATTCAAACCTTGGTGGGGTTTGAATATTTGAACCCCGATGGGGTTCGAGCATTCGAACCCCGATGGAGTTCGTATATTCGAACCCTGATGGGGTTCGAACATTCGAACCCTGATGAGGTTTGAGCTCTCAAGCCTTTGAACCCCCGATGGGGTTCGAAGTTTCGAATTCCAACGGGGTCCGAGCTTCCGAACCCTGACAGGATTCGAGCATTCGAACCCCGGGGGTTCGAGCGTTCGAACCCCAGGGGTTTGAACATTCGAATCCGTGGGGGGTTCGAGCGTTCGAACCCCGAAGGGGGGTTCGAGCTTTTGAACCTTGAAGCGGGTTTCGAGCCCTTAAGCCCCGAGTGGGGTGCGAATTCGTGATAGGCCCTATCGCTCCGATCCTTCATTCTTCTGTGCCACTTTCGGAACTGTATTATTGCACATACTTTGACCTTTCACATATAATAGGGCATAAACTTGTACTGGGACTGAACAGTTAGACTGTTTCGAACTTTCTTTGTATACCTTGACTTTGCATAGCACTGCACACACATGTTAATTATCACCAACACGAGGGTTACATGTTACTTTACTTTGATGTCTAACAGTGGTGTGTTAAAGTATAGCTAGCGATGCAGATAAGATCAAAGACTGGAAATACCTTAGAAGACGAGGCTTCCCCGCCATCGTCCTATACATCTGATTCTGCCAATGGTGTTAGATCGACTGGGAGCGAGCTTGAGACTACTGAAGGATCCATTCCTTCTCAAACGGCCTATTCACCTGATGTGTCCGAACACGGAAATCGAACAGAGGGGCAACACTTTCCGGTCATACATAAAGAGGACGAGAATGTGTACTTTATGATTGGAGATGCACCGGCGGCTCCGGTGACCCCGTATATGCTACCTGATGCAGTTATCTTGGAAAATCCGATAGATTTGGTACCATCGCGCCTGGATGCTACAATAGTTAGAAATATGGCGTTGCAGTTCAACATACCAGTGGGTGATGCCTATGCACCGGGAGAGGGTGGCAAGTCTCACATGCCGCTCGAGGGTCTTACTGCTTGGAACAGGCATGCATGTTTTGCTGGGTGCATGCCCCCAGCCAATGACTTCATTCAGGACATGTTATGCTATTTCCGCCTTGCACCGTCACAACTGCATCCGAACGCTTATGCTTCACTCTTAGGCACTTACGTTCTCTACCGTGGGTATTTGCATTTGGAACCCACCGGAGAGGACATTTGGTATTTTTTCCATCTTAGGAGAACGATTAACACATCGCCTTCCCAATGGTTCTTGGAAGCATCATCTGCCACCAAGTTTTTTGTTGGGAATGGCCCAGGTTGTCGGTGTTCAAGCATGAGTGGTTCTTTGTGCGTTGTCCTCCTAAATTTGCAAGGAGGTGGATAGAAGGCAATGAGTACTTTTGAACTTTGCTTCTTGTTGTAAAATTTTTTATGTGTCATGTCTCATCTCTGGTCATATTTTAATCTTAACAGGGAATCCTGAGGCGCCTACTAGTGACGAGTATCGACAACGCCTTGATGCTCTATGAGCGATCCCCACAGAGTTTCGTAGAACTGAGATCGTGACAAGCTAGGAGCACCTTCGTCGGGCAGGGTTGCTCCCTGATGATCGGGCTATAATTAGTCCCGCGGTGGCGAGTAGTGGACCGAAAGAGATAACGGCGAAAGACAAAGCAGCTCCTAGCCGAAAGACGAAGATTCCCCCTGCTGGGTTTGGACCGCAAAAGGGTTCCAAGTAACGAGGGGATGTTGATGGAGATGAGGCTAGCGGAGAGGAGGCTGTGGATGTAGATGAGGGCCATTGAGTGCCACGGTCCCGCCTTCAGCAGGAGTGGAGGGGATTAGGGCGTTAGACATGCCAATGGCTCCAGCAATTCCCTCTGAGACCACCGCCTCGCTCGAGGATGAGGGCCAGTTTGATGAGCTTAATAAACTCGATCTAGAGCTATCTCCGTGGCCGGGTACGACAAGCATGGAAGAGCTATCTCTTGCTGTGGTGGGGTTGACTCCTTCGAGCGGGCCATAATCTGGTCTGTCGAGAGAACACTTAGGGCATACACTCACAAACACTGCATATCATAACGATCTATCCGAGAGCGCTGACTTTGAATTTCTCCTTTGATAGGTGTAATGGCAAGAGGGCGTGAAGGAAGAGGCCACGGGCATGGAAGCCGCCGACACCCTAGGAACACTTTTCTCGATGTCTTTAGGAGAGGGGCTAGTTTGTACGGTGACACTCCATATCCACAAGATTCCAGTAGCAGGAGCCGTCGCCAGAATAGGTCTCGACAACCTTCGAATCCTCCTCCTTCTCCTCCATTCCGAGTGTCCGCGGGAGATTCTCAACTTGACTTAGGGGGGTCGAGGCGTTCGTCTTCGACAACTACTTCCCTTACCGCTCCTTTGTCTCCCGTTAAGACTACTTAGGGGAAGGAGCCATCGCTTGGCCAACCAAAGCCGGATAGTGCGACTATGATGGAGGCACAAGACCTGACAGAGCCTTAGATGCAAGAGTTTTCTATGGAGGAGCGGAGAGCGTTTTTGAAACAACATTTCCCTTAGCACTACTTTGATGAGATGATGGTTCTTCCTGATCTCCATCCAGCTCTCGGTAGGGAATCTGGGGAGGTATGGATGCATGTGAAGGCCGCGCATCATCAGGGCAACGAACTTACCAGTTACTCCTTCCATCTTTCAGAGCTGGTCAAGAGGAAAAAATTGGATCTTACTAATAAGAAGCTGACTATCGACAACGGGAAGACTACTGTTGGTAACATGGAAATGGAGATAGGTAGGTTTATTTCTTACATGGCGGTGGCTTAATCGTTAGCCTTTACATTTCCAAATTTTAACTTTTAACACTGTTGTCACAGTGGAGATGAAACACGCGTGTGAGATACTGAAGACTGAGGCTGCGCATGCTGACTCAACTTTTAAGGATACAGTGGCTTCTTTGACTACCGAGAATACAACCCTGAAAAAGGATAAGGCCGAGTTAGTACAAGCGTGTGCTGACCTAGAAAAGGATAATGCCAGAGTCACCCGGCTTTAGAATGACAATGATGCTTTGAGAGCGGAGAATGACAACTTAAAGAGGCAGCTCGAGGAGATGAGGAAGGCAAAGGAAGATGCAGAGGCTACCAATATAGATGTATTGAGCACGGTCGATGGGCTGAAGGCTGAACACCTGAGGTAGGTGGAACAACTGAGGGAGCAGTTGGAGAATACGAAATTCCAGGTAGAATCGTCCTAGGTGGAAGATATCCAAAATATATATGTCAAGGTTCTGAGAGTCCATGGATTTTCGTGGGTAGATGATTACCCCCGCGAACTAGCTCGAACCTGGGAGAGGTTGGTCCTGTATGAAGCTTATTTGCGCCTAATTGATGTGAACACTCTGGACAAGCGCCAATTCATGACTGACCTCCTGACAGATGAGGAGCATGAAAAGCTAGAGGAGGGGAAGAGATTGTTGCAGGAAGTTGCTGAAAACGAGAGGCTGTCAAGACTTGCTGCGTAGAAGGGGAAATCTATTATGAGCGAGAGTGTGGTTGTTGCAGAATCAATTACGGGAGGAAGTACTCATCAGCCGCTATCACTTGAGACCAACACCATAAGTGATCCTATAGTTTTGGCTCGGATGTCAACTGGTTATAATCCTGAATACCCGGAATAGGGAGAAACCTGGTGAAGTTCACTTTGTCAGTGGTGACGAGCACACTTCCTAACATTCCTGAACCATCCCTAACTGGAGGTAAATTTTCCTTACCGTTTATTCCTGAAGAAGATGCAATTACCGAATTTGCTGCCTAAAAGGTTGTGTTTTTGCTATGCATCCCTTCCTGGATTGACCACGACATCGGGTTCTGCCCTCGCGATTCCACAAGTGATCGAATCTGGGCCAGGACCTACGGGAATGCAATTTGGAGAAAGCGACGATCAGTTGGACACCTACTCAGAAATAAGGATAACGTCCAGTCTTTATGAGGGCCTTATCGAGGAGGGAGAGGTGGTTGACGGACAAAGTGCCCAAGCCAGAGGCCCATTGGAAGCCGATGTGCCTTTGATGGCAGCGATGGTGGAGACCCAAAAAGCCCAAATGGTGGCGAAGTGTGAGGAGATAGAGGAGAAGGGCAGGCAGGATGATGCTGCCAGAGAGGAGACCTTAAGGAAGGCCACACAGAATGCTGGGAAGAGGGCCGCTGAGACGGTTGAGTGGAGGAGGGCCGATGAAGATGTGGAGAAGAAGAGGGCCGCTGACGTGGCATAGAAGAAAAAGGAGGATGACGAAGCCCAGCGGAGGGCCACCGAGACCTTTGAGAAAACCAAGGCCAACGATGCTACGACGCATAAGTCCTGAAAGCTGGCTGAGCGATGGACTGCCAGGGAGGCTAAGGAGAAGACAGAGTGGGAAACCAAGGAGATCCCGGAGGAGAGCGATGTTGTGGTAGGCCTTGCTACCGAAAATGCCCACAGGCCCATGTCGCATACTATTCCCACTGATATTACAGAGATCTCGAGCGACGATGGTGTAGATAAGAGACATCTCTCGGTTTCTCATGAGTCGGAAACTCCTCAGAAGGGTCGAGGAGGAAAGGATGGGTCAGGAAAAAAGAGGCCTGGCACGGGTGGAGAACCGTTGAGTGCAGAATCTGCAAAGAAAAAGCACAATCATAAGAAGAAAAGACATGATTAGTGTTAGTAACTAAAGTAGAAGTTACCGTTATTTTGGCAGTGTAGTCCGATAGTTTACGTGAGTATGGCCCTCGCTTTTGGTTTTTCAAGACATGGTGTGGTTTTCATGTACACCCTATCATTAGAAAAGAAAGATTTTAGACATGTAGTCTGTTTAATGTGTGTGTGGAAATAGAATATGAATTAGTAAAGATCGCAATTTATGCTGAGTGTTCGGATGTTGTTCTCATGTTTCCCTGCGTCTTGTACTTGCATAAGCGCACTTATCATTACATTTAACATAAAAGTGATCGGGGACCGCTCTGGGTCGATTAGTTTCAGAATGTTTCCCTCAGCTCAGGAAACCCGTAGTTTGAGAAACCAGGCTAGGCGCCTGCTGTTTCGGGCTGCCGGAGTATGTCCCAAAAGGAGCTAAGGTGTAGGACTTTGAGTAGTCTGGCGAGGGGGCTCTCCAGTCGTTCATTCGGGTTGTGAGCGCAGGCGTCGTTTATTCTCTGAGAAGAAAATACTGGATCATCAGCCCATGGGGTCCGATCGTGGCCATGTGCTACCCCTAAGCCTTGAGAGCTTCAAGGAAGAAAACGATTTAAGGTCAGTCTTAGTGCTGCGCCTAGGTTCTACCATCACCCGTAGCGGTTGGCTGTTGGGTGGCCACAAGTCGCTTGGGACTTGGGCGCGGAATGATTTATCCTCGGTCTCGGTGCAGGACCGAGGTTCGAGTTAGCGGTTATTTATACCCGGTCGCAACGTGGGCCGGCGACTCGAGTAGCGTCGCCGGCTCCCGTGCTCGGGGTTACGGTCACAGCTAGTGCTGTTTGGCCACGATGTTGGCTCGAGGCCTGGATGGCGGTTGTGCCTCCCATGCTCGGGGTGCCGATGTGGCGATCGAGTGTTTGTAAGCAAGATGGTTGTCAGGACTAGTCAAAAATATCATGCATGGAGTAATCAAAAAGGAGACAGGAAGTTGAACATCATTTCTACTAATAACTTTGGCAGTAATAGCCTTTGCAATGACTTGATTTGTTAGAAAACAAAACATCGTTGGAAAGCATAAACAATTGTGTATTAAGTTATGTAAAGTAGCAGCGGAGATGTTTGGTACACCATGCCCTTGGGAGTTCATCTCCGTCCAGAGTTGCGAGTTTCAAAGTTCCATCGCTAAGCTTACGTTGTATGGAGTACAGGCCTTCCTAGAGAGGAGCGAGGCTTGATGGTGGAGGAAAAACCCGTTTTAAGATGAGGTCGCTGATGTTGAGGTCCTTATGGTGGACCCTGGAATTAAAGTATTGGGCTACTCGTTGCCGTTGGGCGGCAGCTCGGAGATCAGCTTCGTTCCTCTTTTCCTCTGGGAAATCGAGCGACTCTAAAAGTAAATCTTGGTTTGTCTTTAGATCGTAATAAGTAAGTCGATGAGATTGAAGCTTGAGCTCAATTGGGATGATGACTTCAGATTCGTAGGCAAGGACAAAGGAAGTGTGACTAGTTGCTGACTTGTGGGTGGTTCCGTAGGCCAATAGGGCAAGAGGTAGTTCATCCGCCCACCTGCCCCCGGCCTTTTCCAGACGCTTCTTGATGATGGATTTGATGACCTTGTTGACCGCCTTGACTTGCCTATTGGCTTGAGGATGAGCCACCGCTGATAATCTTTTTTCGACGCTATGCGGCTAACAGAAGGCTTTGAATTCAACGCTCTCGAACTGGGTGCCGTTATCGAAAATGATAGCTTGAGGGACCCCGTAATGGGTGATGACGTTGCGGACGACGAAGTTGATCATCTTCTTGGTCGTTATTTTGGTGAGAACTTCAGCCTCTGCCCATTTGGTGAAATAATCAACTGCGACGACAGCATAGCATGCCCTACCTCTGGCCATTGGGAGAGTTCCAACGATATCGATTCCCCACATGGCAAAAAACCATGGGATAATCATTTGCCTCAATTATATAGGCGGGGCCCTTGGGATCTTTGAGAAGCGCCGGCGTTTGTCGCACCTGCGAGCATAGTCAGCGACATCCTGATCGAGTGTAGGCCAATATTTAATCGTGTCTGAGTATTTTTCTTGCCAGGGTTTGTCCTCCAGTATGGTCGTCGTACTCCCCTTCATGTACATTAGTTAGCACTCGGATGGCGTCATCGTGGGCTACGCACTCCCCTTCATCTTGGTTTGTATTTGCTTGATACTTGGGGAATTGAGCACCTCGACTGGGGTTAACCCTATGAGCTGCGAGTCCTCGGAGCTTGCCAATTTGGCTAGTGAATCTGCTTTTTCATTTTGTTCTCGGGGAATGTGTGTGATGAAAAGTGGTCGAATTTGGCGAGAAACTCCCAAACTCGGGTTAGATATAGTGCGAGTCGTGACCCCAAGGCTTGGAATTCCCTCTACACTTGGCACACATTGAGCTGAGAGTCGGAAAAGACCTAAATGGATTTTAAATTAAGTTCAATGGCGATTTGGAGTCCGGCTATTAGGGCTTCGTATTATGCGTCATTGTTGGTAGCAGGGAAGTTGAGCTTCAAAGCATAGCATATCGAGCGCTCCACAAGAGTGATGAACACGACTCTGGCCTCAGAGCATTTGCAGTTGGAGGACCTATCCAAGAATAATTTCCATTGAGTGCCAGGAGCTTCGATGTCCTCCGTAGGAGCCTCCTTGGGAGTTGTGAATTCTACTATGAAATCGGCGAGAGCCTGTTCGAGGATGGCTCGATGGGGGATAAAAGTTATCTCGAACTGACATAGCTCTATGTTCCATTTCAGTAGTCGCCCTGATGCTTCGGGTCGCTGTAAGATAGGCCGGAGTGGTTGGTCGGTGAAGACCTTTATGCGGTGAGACTAGAAATATGGTCGAAGCTTCCGAGAGAAAATCAATAAGCAGAATACCAGCATTTCCAGCTTCGGATAACTCTTCTCTTCCCCCGTCAATCTTTTGTTGATGTAGTAGATGGGCCGTTGGACACGGTTTTCGATGCACACTAGTGCCGAGCCGATTGCCTTCACAGAAACAGCCAAATAAACTTATAAGTCCTCGTGATCCATGGGCTTAGATAAGATAGGTGGTCGCTCTAAGTGATTCAGAAGGTCTTCGAATGCGGAGACGCATTCCGGGGTCCACTTAAAGTTGCACTTCCCCTTTAAAAGTAAATCGAAGAAAGGGATGCACTTGTTGGTGAACTTTGAGATGAACCCACTTACAGCGGCGACTTTCGGTATAAACTTTAGACATCTCTGATGTTCTGGGGGACTTGGATATCTTGTATAGCTTGGGTTTTTTCTGGGTTGGATTTGATGCCTCGGGAGTTGACGATGAAACCCAATTTTTTTCTTGAGGAGACTCCGAAGGGGCACTTCAGGGGATTGAGTTTCAAGTCATATTGGCGGAGGACATCGAACATTTCGGAGAGGTCGCGGACATGGTCGCTTGATACTTTAGATTTTACCAGCATATCGTCCACGTATACCTCCAATGATTTCCCATTTTGGTCTTTAAAAAGATGATTAACCATTCGCTGATAAATGGCACTGGCATTCTTGAGACCGAAGGACATGACACGATAGCAGTAGAGTCCAAGGTCGGTTATTAAAGAGGTATGATCCTGGTCGTGAAGCAACAATGGATTATGATTATAACCCAAATAGGTGTACATGAAGGATAATAGCTAGTATCCGACGGTTGAATCAACAAGCCGGTCGATCTTCGAAAGTGGGAAGCTGTGCTTGGGACATGCCTTATTTAAGTCAAAGAAGTCGACGCATGTTCGCCATTTATCGGTGGCCTTTTTTACCAGAACTGGATTGGAGACCCATTCGGGGTAGTCGGCTTCACGGATGAAGTCGTCGTCGAGTAGATGGCCTACCTCTTCCTCGAGTGCTTTGGACCTTTCGGGTCCTAGGAAGCTGCGTTTCTGCTTGACATGAGGCATTGTGGGATCGATAATTAGACAGTGGAAAGCAACCGCGGGGTCGATGCCTCTCATGTCGGAGTGAGTCCACGCGAACACGTCTAAGTTAGCCTTCAAGAAATTCACATGATCTTCTTTGACTGCGGGATGCAGTTACGATCCTATCTTTAGCACCCTTGATGGATCGTCGGGGTTGGTTGGAACATCAATTGTAGGTTCAGCTGGAGTAGCCCTCTTGTATTCGGGCTCTTCGTCCTTCCTTGGATCGAGGTCATCGGAAAGACGGCAGTGGCGTCTGAGCCAAGGCCCCAACGCCGTTGATTGCTATGCGCAAACGGTCCTGGCGCAAGAAGGCGCGGGTACGGTCTTACCCTTGTCCTTATTGCATGCATTCTTCTACTCTATTGCATAACATTCCCTAGCATTTGCTTGGTTTCCTCTAATTGTTCCGATCCCGGTCTCCATCGGGAATTTCATTAGGAGGGACCATGGTGACATGCAGATCCGGAATTCTATAAGAAAAGGATGTCCAAAGAAGGAGTTGTAAGGGGAAATGATTTCGATAACCACGAAGGTGAGGACTCAGACCCAACTCCGATCCCCCTCGCCAAGTTCTATAGGTAAGTCGATCATTCCCACTGGGTGACTAGAAGCTCCATTGAAGTCGCGGATCATAGCACGACATGGTTTTAAGTCTTTTTTTTTTCAATTTCATCTGGTCGTACGCAACTTTGAAAATGATGTTGATCGAGCTTTCCGAGTCAATCAATACTCTTTAGACGGAAGCAGCACTGATTTGAGCTGTAATAACTAGAGGATCGGTGGTCGGAATCTCAATTCCGTAGAATCTCATTCGCGGAAGACAATGTCGTCCCACATGGATTTTTGAATCTTGGCTGGGACTGGTTCATCTGGAGCGGAGCAGGCCTCATAAGTAGTATGCCTTATGGAACTCACATACTTTTCCATTTTCCGAAAGCTGTCGTGCGTGGGATAAGGTCCACCACAAATAGTATTAATCACGATTCCTCACCTCGGGTTAGATGGACCAGGGGCTGTCTTGGGGGCGCCGGAGGTGCGGGCGCCTGAGGCTTTGAATTTTCTTAGGGTGGAATGGGTTCTTGGATGTATTGCTCGAGTCATTTCTCATGGATAAGCTTCTCGATCATGTCCTTGAGCTGGCAACATTCATTGGTATTATTCCCATACATGTCGTGGTATCGACAGTACCCGTGGTATCGACAGTACCTGCCAGTATTTTTCTCGGAGTCGGTAGATTCCCTAGTACGCGGTTTCTTGTATGGCAATGTGTTGCATGTCTCTAAGTAGATCGATTCTATGTCTTCATTCAGCGGGTGTAGGCCCCGAAAGTGCGGTAAGGACCGGGTTTTCGTGGCTCAGTCGGGGCCTGACCGTTGTTTCAGCCACCTTGCCTATCATTACGCGGCTTTTTCCTGTAGGGACCTGCCCCCTTGCCCGGACCGAAGGGCTCTCCGACTTGTTTCCTTTTATAAGCTATTATTCGTGGTATCCGTAGGCAAATTGTTGGTGACTTGTTTCGGAGGGCCGGTTTCGTCTTGCTTCTTCCTGGCACAAGTACTGCCCCGCTTTTTCGTAGAAGGCATAGAGGCATTTAGGTTTCTTCTGATCGATCCATGTCCCGAACTCGAAAGTAGGGAGGACACCTTTCGCTAGTTGAAAAAGTATGGTGCAAGGATCCAGATCTTCGACCTCGGTGAGGGCGATGTTGAACCGGGAGAGGTAGCTTTTGAGTGACTCGGCTGGTCCATGTGTAGGTTGGACAGAGTGAAGGCATTCTTTGGAGTCAGGATATGCACTCTGAATTGCTTGACCAGTTCTGTTGCTAACTGGCCGAAGTTGTTGACGGAATCAAGTGGCGGGAATAGCAGGTTCATAATCCTAATTGGCGACTGTCAAGTTTTGTCGAGGAAGGTGTTAGTTAGACCCGGTCTGTCATTGATGATCAAGCGAGAGCGATCTCGGTACTGTGCACCATCGCTATACCTGACTGTAGTTCGGTCGCTGTTGCTGTTGGCGTGGCCATTGCCATTGCCGTAAGTGTAGCCATTGCCATTGTCTAGGGCGTTGGTGCGGACGGCGACGTTGTTGATGAGACTAAACCTCCTTCGTTGATGCGGGCCCCTTGACTCGGATGAGGAAGTTTCTGAGGCGGTTGGTTGAGGACGAATGTTGTTCCCAACTAGCTGAAGTTGAGCGAAGATGCGTTGACTCTCTTGAAGTTGTCACATAAGGTCAATGTTATTCCTTAATGCTTGATTGAGATCAACGGCTATGTTCTCATATTTCTCACTAAGCGCGCGGATCTGCGCTTGTGTTGCGGGAGCTTGGGGGTCCATAGCAGGAGGGACGGTTATAGTAGTGGCCGGGATATCCTCCGGCGGGGCCTGTTTGGAT
The DNA here is from genome assembly GCA_030737875.1 of Allium sativum. Taxonomy (NCBI): domain Eukaryota; kingdom Viridiplantae; phylum Streptophyta; class Magnoliopsida; order Asparagales; family Amaryllidaceae; genus Allium; species Allium sativum. Next base: position 618,286,348 of record CM060926.1, read on the forward strand.
GTTCCGTCTTTGGCTGAAGAGCCGATCATTGCGTTCTTTGGTCGCTTTACCATCGTAAGCGGACCTGATGGAAGGTTTAGCTAAGGAACCTAAAGCTCGTCGAAGTCGATATGACAACGTGCGATAATGACGCAAGTTTGTGTTTTCTCAGTTAAAGCACCAAATGTTGACGACAAAAAAAATCGTAAACACCCAAGATTCCAATTACTAGGAATTATCATTTTGGTTGTGTAAATAAGCGCGAAAAGTGGTAAATGACACGAGAGATTTATAGTGCTTTGGCCTCGAGAGAGGACTACGTCCATTTTGAAGAGTCGTTGGAATATTATTTATCACTAAGGATTACAAGGTTGATACTATCTCGTAATATCTCATTACATTCAATTCTGAGTCATATGGAATCATAAATATCATATGCAAAGTATTTGGACAAAAAGACAATTTATTCCTTCTTCTTCCTCAAAGAGGAGATGCCATTGAAGAGGTCCTTGAAGCTCTCTAGAGGTCCCAAGTGATAGAATTCCCACCCCCTTTGAAGTGTGAGGCCATGGGGTATTTATAGGAGACAGAGGTTTGGTAGGAGTAGGTAGAAATAGGGGACCACACCCAAAATTTCGAACCCCCCTGTTCATGGCCTTCGGAATTTCAAACCTTCCCCCCAACTCGTGTAATTGCATATTTCGAATCCCTCCATATGGTACGAATTTCATACCCCGTTGGGTACGAATTACGTACCCCTTAGGAGTACGAAAATCACACCCCGAGGGGTTCGAATTTCGTACCACTTGGGGTACGAATTTCACACCCTGTAGGGTATGAATTTCGTTCCCCTTAGGGGTACGAAATTCGCATCCCGAGGGGTATTTAATTTGTCCCCCTAGGGGTACGATGACTATGTTGGCGGATGCTCGGGGGTTCGAGATTTGGGCTCGCGACTCTTGGAGGTTCAAAGCCTTGGTTCGGAAATATGTTAGGGAAGCTGTAAGGTTTCCATTAGCGTGATCCCTCTTCAACCTGTTTCCTTCGCTCCTGGACGACACTCTCGGCTTCAGCTCCACGTGATACGTTGAGTCGAGCATGCCTCATGTACTTTTGTGAACCGGACCAAAAAGCCGGTTAACACCACAAACACTACTGCATATATATCCATTTATTTTGTACTGTCAAATGCAACTGCAATTCTAATACATATATATAGCAAGACAAACACATGTACTAAAATACATGTACTAATAAGTATGATTCAAAGCAAATGCATGTACTAATAGGTAAATTTTAGATGTGAAACATGCATTGTAAAACAGGGTACGTATCAAATTCGAGTATATATGCAACAGGTGCATGACATCATGGTGTCAGAATAGTAGATGACAGAGTACACAAAATTACAATGGAAGTTATAGGCATGAGGCAGACACACAAAATGACGAGGCAACATATTTTTCATGGCAATAACCTAAGTGGCAAAAATTAATGTGCAAATCAATATATATATTCTAATTTTAAGAACAAGCAGCAAATCAACTATTATATTTTGTAGCACTGAGGTTGAGAACTTGTATAAAATAATCGTGATAACTCACCTTGTGTGGATACAATGAAGACAAGAAACAAACACAAACAGCGACCAATCCTAATTTGCGAAATAGAAATTGAAAATCCTTTTTTCTTTTGAGAAGGAAGATGGACAAAATTTTAACAAGAAGATATCGTGAAACTTTTAGGGAAGAGGGGGTTGTGTTGTTTTTTTATTTCTTTTTATTTTGAGATTTTGAGATTGTAGATATAGAGAGAAGGGATGAAGAAAAGGGGAATTAAAGAAAATAATTTTGTTCCTAAATGAATTTGAATGATAGATAGAAGAGTAGTGAGAGGAGAGAATAAATACATGAGTTATTTTCCCGAGATGCCTTTTTTTATTATGCAAGTTGCAAACAAATTGAATGTTGCTGATTTAGGCTAAGGTGGAAATACTTATTTCTCATTCAAAATTAAAAAAATTAATCATAAAGAGAAAGAGAATAAACGGAAATAACTGAATGCATGATAAACTTTTTGATGCTAATTATTAGAAAGTTTGTGACTTTTCAAATTCCAAAACACATAATATTAAATAAAACGTGTCAAAAGTTTTACATCAATAACGTTAAAAGTTTTACGCTGTTCTCTTTTTTGCTTCTAAATATAAACAACATGATATATAAGATAAGGGAAATACATACATACATATATACATATATCTATATACATATACGCAGAGATGGTTTGATTTTGGAGAAAGTAATGATGGGAAACAAAAAGGAGAATGGAGAAATAAAATGGAGGGAGATTTAAGGAATGTTGATACAAAATAAGATACATGAAAATAAAATCTAGGGAAAGAAATTAATAAATGAAGGGAAATAAATTAATAGATAAAGGAATGAAATGAACGTGTAATTAATGGATAAGTAGAGTGGAGAGAAAGGAGCTAGTGAATTTGAGGAAAGTAGAAAAAGGGGAAAGAAGATAAACATGCGTGAAATGTGAATGAGCAGAGAAAATATGTTCATGATTTATTTGATTACTAATGTCAACATTAATTTTCATTAACTATGCTATTTAAAATGTGCGTTGTATAACATTGACACTACATATAGTTACAATTTATCTTATAAAATTTAAATTGGAAACGTTAATTAATTTATTATCAATTATCATAAAATTCATATATTAAAGTTTTTAATGAAAATAATGGTTCAACTACTATTTTCTTTTATTATCAAAAATTTTGAAGTTAATTATTACAAATATCATGCAAATTGATAATAATTCCAATTGTTATAAATCACCATTTATCTGAGTTCAAATTGTTGTTTATTAGAAATAAATTTGAAATGATTCATAAATAACATCATAAAATTTATTTTAAAACCACTTTAAATTCAATAATTAAATTTAATTCAACAACATAAATAGTCAATGTAACACCCCATATTTTTAAAGATGACAAAATAATAATAACTTAATTGAATATTTAGAATTAAGTAAAATTGACTGCGCCATTACGTCCATCTCGAAATTCTGGTCAAGATAGACATCTGGTTTGCGTAAATCGGACACCGTGTGAAGAAGTTATGAGCATTAGAAGTTTGTATACATATAAGGAGCGTATATGTGTGTATATATATATATATATTAAATAAATCCAGAAAATTTGAAAATCAGTTCAAAAAGCAAAAATTCATGAGCGGGAAAATCTGGGGGGAATTTAGACCTTTGGAAGTCGACCTAGGGGTCGACCCACCAACAAGAGGGTCGACCCACCCGCAGATCTGGAAAGTTCTTTTCTGACGTGGACTGTTCTGATGTTTTTAAATTATATCTGAGGGTCTTGGTTGCTCTAATACTCCTATAAATAAGACGCTAGACCTAACCCTAAACCTCGTAGCGGCTACGCTGGAGCTCTGCCCTTACTCTCTCTCTCTGCTCAAATATATTCAGAAATTTAAATTTATAAATTAGAAAATCTTAAATTAAGATCTGGAGGGAAGAGATTGATGTTTTTTTAGACTGTCAGAATTACGCGAAAAGCAAGGTAGCATTCCAGGTCCAATCTATTCAATTTTTCCTCCTTTTTCTTTTCCCTTTGTAAGGACTCAGATTTTTGGTTGGATAATTTTATATATTTAATATGGATTTAAATATTGATTTGATAATATAAATCGATTTTTATATTGAGTAATCGATTTAATAATCGAAATGCGATTTATTTCGAATATATATAATCACTGTAACACGAAAATGAATTTAATTGAATTCAAGATTTAAAACTGAATTGAAAACAGTTTTGATAATCAATACAAACTTCTGTTCAAATTTGAATAATAATATTTATTTATTATCGAAGAATTAATTGTTTTTAATTTAATCTATATCGATTTAAATTTATACCTTCTCCTTATGATCGAATTGGATTTCGAAACATGTTCCAATGTGTTCAGAATAGTGGTTTAACCTTAGGAAGGCCTGCTGTTGGGTTCAGATAGGAGTTCGAAATCAACGGGATAATTTAACTGATTAAAACCATATTGGTTAATTCAAAATTAAAATAAACCTTGTACCAATTGAAACCTTCCTTAGATAAATCTTACCCAGTAAATCCCAACCTTTATTTCCTTAACCAGGAAGTATTCTTCATCTATAAAACCGCGTCCATACCCCTCTGTTCCCTTCTCTATTTCTTCACTCTTTTAATACTCCTGAACACTTAAAATGACGCTCAAAAGAATCTACAAATACAAATCGAAATGGCCAAACCAAAACTCGTTCAAACCAAATTGACTACTCCGTTCTTCCTTTTACCCAAATCCTAACCGCATCCCTTTCATTCCTGGTTTCATAAAACCAAAACAGAAGATCTAAATAAAAAGGGAAATCATTGGAAGATAATCGCGTTCAAACCACGAGGTACTGACTCGATTTCAGGAGGGTGCACATCATTTCAGGGGGTCGCCATCTCGATTCTGGCGCTAGAAAGGGGATAAAGTCTGTCGAAGCTTTCACAGTAACAACATTGAACTACTAGAGGAACTCGTGATAAGGTACTGCGTTTTTTTTGGCTTCATCGCGATGGTTTCTGGGAAAGTATCGAACTCGATTAGGGCTTCAGGGTGTTAAAGCGATGTTGATTTGATCGAGATGATAGCGATGTTGATTAGATCGAGATGATCAAGGTAGAAGGGAGATCGCGATTTGCAAACTTGAACTGGACGGGTTTACAGGTTGGCATGGGATAGTTGATATCAGCGTGGAAAAGCAAGTCGAAGGTGATCTTCATTGGCAGATCTGGTGGTTCCAGCGCCAGGCGTTGGTCATTCAAAGTAGGCGGAGCGACTGGATATCAGATTTCAGATGGGAATGATGCATACAGTGAACTGGTGACTGAAGGAAGCTCGCGTGGATTAGAAACTAAATAGTGGAATCAATTTTGGGTTTAGTCGCGTGAGGTTGGCAAATGAGTAAAGAAGATCATTATATGGGTTTTGGAAATAGGAAAGATTATGGGTCATTACAGAATTGTTAAGGTATATTCTTTTCAAATTAAGCATAAGTAAGATAATTTATTTAATTAGCTTATTAGCTTAAATTAATGAGAATTTAAATCAATTAAATAAGGATTTATTTTGGTAAGGTAATTAATGTTAATAATCATCATTAGCTAATTTAAAATTTATTTAATCATGTTTAGTTCAAGTAGTTATTTATAAAAGCAATATGTTGATATAAAAATAAGATGCGAACGCAGTAAACTAGTTGGGCTTATAGGTGCGGATTTACATAAGCTGGGATTTGAATCAGAATCAGAATGGATCGAAATAAAAACCACGGTGAGTAATTCTCACTCAAAAATTTTATTTAAATTATTTTTATCATTAAAAATAGTTTGTTGGTTGTTTGGTTGCATTTAAATATTATTGAGCCTATTTAAAATATATTAGTTATATAGGATTGGTGATTGTGGTTATTATATATATATATATTGGTGATTGATAATTCCCGCACTACCATTAGCGGATGCCCGCAGTATCATTAGCGGATGACCCTATGCACCCCACGCTATGATAGTGGATGACCTTCTATATCGCGATATCCTGCCTCGAAGCAGGATGTGTATTATTTATGTTGGCTAACGTCTGTGGATGCAGGAAAACAGGTTGGAGGAATCCAACTGGATTCCTCAAAAATATTATTATTTGTTTGTTTCATATATATTATCATATATGATGTGTTAGAAAACCTGTGGTTGATAATTGGGTGTTGTGAATGTTTGAAATATCACTAGGCCTAAAATGTTGGTTTATAAAATATCGTGAAAATGATATTTTGAAATTTAAAAGGGGAAATCTATTTTAAAAATAGATTTTAAATTTCGAATGGGCGATAGAAATATTAACTTGTTTTGAAAATATAAAACAAGTATTGAATTTATAAACGATGTTTATAAATCATATAATACAGAAAATTGAAGTAAATTTATAAACGGTGTTTATAAATAAAATGAAATGATTTTCATTGGATAATCAGGGAATTAAAATAAATTTATAAACAATGTTTATAAATAAAATGAAAAAAATTATCATTTGATTATTTGAATATGTAAATTCAAATGTGAATTTAAAAACAGAAATGGGGAATCGTTTTAAAGAAGTGAACGATGAAATTTATTCTGATGTTCAGAATATACATTGAATTAAAAATAAATCCGTATGGATTTATGAATTGGATCGATTAGATCGAATTTGTTTAAAAATATTATTTCCAGAAAAGAATATTTAAATCGTATTAGATATAAACTAAAATTAAATACGCAAATAGATTCTATATATAAATAAGTTATAAGAGATAGAATATTCCAAAACAAGATTTTGGTTTTAAATAGATTTCAAAATGGACTTGTTTAAATGTAAAACAAGTTAATTTATAAACAATGTTATAAATATGGTGAATTAATTATCAAGAGATAATTGGTAACTATAAATTCAAGTGTGAATTTAAAAATAAAATTTGAAATCATTTAGAAAAGAGAATGACGGCTTTTATTTTGAAACTCGGAATATAAAATGAATTGGGTTTCAAATGGATTTGAAATGGAAATTTGTTTTAATATATAAAACAAAGAAGTTGAATTTATAAATGATATTTATAAGTCTGGTGAAAATAAATTATCATGAGATAATGTAGCAGTTTAAATTCAAATATGAATTTAAAAATGAATAGGAAAGTGTTTTGAAATGGGATGATTGATTATATTTCGGAATCCAAAATATGAATTTGAATTGAGAAAAATCCAACGGATTTATAAATGAAATTCGATTTATATCAAATTTTATAAAATAATTAGTTAGAGGGATTTGGAATCTAAATTGGCTTTGATAAGTGAATTGGGTTAGTAAATTTATATTCGTAATCGAATATGAAACTGTAGTGAAAATAGAATTTCAATTGGTTCATAAGAAAATTAAAATCATGTATGAACGTGATATGTTTAATTAAAAAGTGAAATAAGCAAAGAGATAATTTAAAGAATAAATTGGCGATTTGAATTAAAATAATTGAATTGAGATAGAATAAATTGGGAATGGACGTATATAGGTTAAGCAGGTTTGGAATGAAGTATATGAAGATTATAATTTGTGTGCCCGACAAAAAGGTACACGTTTAAATTCCATATGAGATTTTATGCGCTGAATCGGCAAGCCACTTGGATTTTTGATTTTCTTTTTGAATGGAAAGGGCCTAGAGAGGCGAGTTGAGGTTTGAACTATCGACCGATACAAAGGAGGTTATGGCGAAATTTTCCGGAAATTTAAGGAGTTAGAATATTTTTAAGATAATTTGATAATTAGAAATCTATATATCAATATATTTATAGAATCCAGTAAGGAAACGAACTTAAAAATAGAATATTATAAAAAAAGGAAATCGAAAATCTGGTAATAGAAAGAGAAATATATATATATGTTTTAAAAAATGAATAAGTGGTTTTTTTTGGTGTTGATGATTTGAGATAAGTGGTCTTGTCTGTTTTGAAGTTAAAGATGTTATTCAGTCAAGGTCTGAGAGGTAATTATAACCCAACTTGATTGATTTCATTACTAATTGAAAAACAACAAGATTCAGTCTCAAAGAGAGATGTTTAAAGAGTTTAGTTGAATGCAGTATTTTGGGTTGTTGTAACGATGTTTTATATAACATTCGTTTTAACCTAAGTAAGTGGAAATTTGGAAATATAATAATAAATATTTCCTGAGTATAGAAATAAATGAATGGTCGTGGAAGAGATAAGTAATTGGAATGTTTTCCAATTATAAATAGAATATATTTTCTAAGTATATAAAATAAAAGAAGGCGATATGTGGAAATGTTTTCCAAATAGCGTAAACGGTCAAGATGATTATCGAAAATATCGTGTTAATGAATATGGATAAGGAAATGGAGAAGTGTTTTAATTAATGAAATATTAATTAAAGGGCTCATTGATTTGTTTGATGATTTGGTTGAATGTTTGTTTTTCTTCGATAGTTAAATAACCGACTATCGATGTATTTACCAATAATCGTTGTCAATATGGAGAGAACAGTTGGATTATTATCCGTGAACCACTCCGTATTGGCAGTAGCATTGCGAATCAGATTATATGAAGATAATCGAAGACGGAGTAAAGTGCAAGTACTTTTTCTATTAATAGAAATGGTGCCTTCGGTTTCGTTCAATCCCAGAACGAATGTAAATGGACGAATGTCTGACAGAGTATTTCCAATGATCATATATGTTGGTTTGTATAAATATATATGGTGGCAGAGAATTTATTCTCTTTGCATAATATCCAGAATATATTTGTGCAATCAATTAGTGATTAACGGATCTGACAATGTGGTATTCAAAGTGATTGTGTTATCAATAAATGATAAGTAAGCGTAGCCTCAAGCCTCAACAACCGGGAAATGACAAAAATCGGGCAGGTAGCATGGCTATGTGGGTAGCTCCCATTAGGGTGTATTATCACCTATCTAGAGAAATTCATTTAATTCCTTATTCTATTCGATGTTGTCCCATTCGGAAAAACGGTTGCTGATCCCAACCGTTGGTGAAATACATTCGATACACTCAAGCGAAATGAGTGGTCGGTCATGTGTGGCCGGGTTACAAGATGTTCTTGTTGAACCCAGTGTATTCTCCTCTAAAGATACATTATCGGAAGGTGGTTCCATACCTTGTCATAGTTGGAAATGCATAACCCAATAAGTGCCCGCGGTTTTGATTGTATATTATGTATGTGGGACGTGAGATGAAAGCGTTCCACTAGATTTCTATTTATTTGATTTAGACATTATTATAATATCAAAAGAGTTTTGATATAAAGAATATCGTTTCTTTCAAAAAGATTTAAAAGTTATATCAAGTGTTTTGGATTCTCATAAGGGAAAAAACCCGTTGCGTGTTATACGGCGTGGTCTTATGAGATATCGTTTGTTTTCTCAAACTGTTTTAAATTGTTTACTCATACCAGTCCCATGACTGACCCAGAGTTTTTTTTTTTACCTAAACTCTTGGGTGCCCAATTTTGTAGGGGCAGTCAAGTAGTTCAGGATTTTACAGATTTATCTATCTGGAGCTTGGAGCAGGAGGCTTCAGTGTTAAACATATAGTATTTTTATTCCGTTGTGTTGTAAGTGTTGTACTCTGATAAGTGTATGTTATACAGTTAAAATTTTGTATTTCAAAAGCTATGATATATTATATTTTGTTCCGCTGCGATATGAGATTCTGTGTAGTTATTTCTGTTCTTTTTCTACCTTTTTCTTCTAAAAATAAATGATTCGTATTTCTATGATATTTGGGTTGGACGTTTGATGTATGTAGTCAACTCAAATTGTATGGATTTGCGGTTCATTACACCCTTTATCTTTTGGTAAAAATAGTAAATGCACGATTATTAGGTTCTGAGTTCAATTAGGAGAAAATCATCCAGATCCAGGATTTGGAAAGCTTACGAGGTGAGTGGATTTAAGCCATATTATTTTAGATAATGGTATATTACCGTTTAGCATTCCCCATTATGACAAATTGGAATATGACATGTTAAGATGCCTAAACATATGCTAATAATGATTAAATTGGTGTAAATGACATGTGGGAATGATTAACATGATATAACGTCAAATTGTTAATATGAATAATTCATATATTGAATCAGTTGAAATGCTGGAATGTTTACATGTTATAATATTAATTTGAACATGTGGGAAAAATTCATATATTGGATTTGTTGGAGTGCTAAAAGGTTTACATGTAAATTTGTCCAAATTATATACAGGGAATATTTGGGGGTAAGTATATGATTATATGGATTCATGTTAACATAGAATTGAATAAATAAATATGGGTTTGGGGCAACGACCAAATTATGTTTAAAGATCTTAAATTGGATCACAAGTATAGAAAAATGATCTAGGTGCAAATGGGATCATAGGTAAAATATGAAATGGGCATAATTTGAATAATATGAATTTAGACATATAATCCATCATGAATATAATTGGGTAAATGGGCATTAACACCTATAAAAGCATAGCTTTAAATAATTGATTAATAATGAATGCCTAGGATTACAATTAGAAATTGCAATTGCACTTATGACACGAGGTTAGGTTGCATTTGTGGTGGAAGTCTGCCCGGACCCGACCGGCATATCCAGCAGCCACTAATGTTGAACCTAATGTGAGAGGTCTAAGTGTGCAAATACGAGACGAGCTATGACATGAGGTTAGGCCCACCTTGTGGAAGAAGTCTAGCTGGACCCGACCGGCATATCCAGCATCCACAAGTTGTAGGCCAAATGTGGGAGGTCTAGCCCATTATAAACCATAAATGGACATGGTAATGAATTGGACTACTTAACCTAATCTAATCCATAATATGAACTAAATTTAGGATTAAGTAAAGTTGGTTGGACAGTGGGTGGGCTAAGCAAATCCAAGGGATGGGAAATATTTACAAATAGTCCCGCAAAATTAGCCCGTTAAGGTTGTGTAATTAAAGACACCTAGTGGTATACATAACCGATAGAAATAATAAAGTCATGTAATTAAAGACACCTTTTAGGGTAAGCATAACTTGTAGAAATGATAATCACCTATTATAAATAAATAACATTAATGAAGATGTTGTATAATAGGTAGACTTGTCCTACGGACAAGTGAATATTATAACTTAGGTTATAATAAACTAGTAAGGGATGGGATAACTGGTGAATTGAGTTAAGGGACACTTAATTATAAATTAAGGGGAAAACGTGAAACCAGTTAAGAAACGGGGGGAAATATATTGTACTTAATTATAAATTAAGTAATCTGTAAGCTTGGAAGTCTGAAACCCGTTGATAAGAATGATCGGGCTTGTCCTAGGGACAAGAGGAAATTATAACATAGGTTATAATAAACGGGTAGAGAAACTTATTTATGGGCCTTAGTTAATAGAACTTAGTTAATAAGTAAACAACGATAAGGTTCATTGACAATGTAAAATGGGATTATGATTAAATGAGAAAGAATGAGGAAAAACTTATGAAATGAAATAAGTTATATTTAATCATAATTGGTAAGTGACATGTTAATTAGAAAACATGTGAATTGGATATACTTAATTACATATTAAGTAAAACATGTTATTGTAATAATGAAATTAATAAGAAGATAAAAAGGGGTTATGGATTACAGACCTTGGGCCACAATCTAGAGAATAACATGTTGTGGGCTTATTAGTAAACTTAAATGGATTAAGTTGTATGACTGAAATTAATAAGCAAGAGAAGCTTGGTAATTTGAATAAGAATTCAATATGAATTGGAATAACCAAGTTAATTGGAAACCTGATGAGGTGAGACAAGCGCGTAAAAGAATGTTTAGACATAGGGTCTAACAACATGCTTAAGTAAGGCGCTTAGACCAGTCTGTACGGTTGAGGGTGAATAACCCAAAGGTGTAGATCATCGAGGTGTTACAAGGCACGAGGGGAGCGCACATTCATCTGATTGTTCTGACGGCTCCAAAGGACTGGAAGGGGAAGAACGTGGCTTCTTGAGGTACGTAAGGTGCTCCTAGTAGTCCTCTGTGCGGTGATAGATGTCTTAGGCTGTGCTCACAGAGGTTGGGTCTGCGCGTAACTACTAGGTTGGTGGGCCTTGACTGTTGATGTAGCTAAGCAGTCAGAATGCCATGACGCGGTGACACTAGGGTGGTTCGACGGTTGCCCCACTAGGAGGCAGAGGGTCATGACCAACAAGGATAGTAGACTGTAGGACACCCGTCATTGACATCCAATGGGATGCGGAAAGACTATAGCTTAACCCAAGATACCATTTCACCCTCCACTATCGAGGTAAGGGGTAGATGGGAGATGCCACATGGATGTTTAGATTGTTTGCGTAGGGGCAGTCGCTTAACTCTTATAATCTTTACTAGTTGAGGGAGGGGCTGAGGTGGGGCCATAGCCACCACGGAAACAGAACCTAGGTATGTCTATATATAGAGGCTCTTTAAAAACAGGCTTGTACAGATATGGAAAAGCTCCTGACCGAGTTCCGTGTTTCTTGTATCGCCCTACCATGCAACTCGGTGCACATTAGAGGACGTGCGATTGAGGCATCGAGCTATAATTAACAGTACATACGAGGGACAGTATAAATACATGCATATCTTCTCTGGGTGGTGTATCGTAGACTTGAGGACATTACTCCAATATGAGAACTAATTCGAGCGAGGGTGGCAGTCTGTATGCTTACGTAGCGTAGTGATGGAAGATATATGCTGAACGTAACATTGTTATACAGAGATCCGTACGTCACTCCGGCTTAGGATGAGGGACTGCAGGCATTTCGGTGGCATTACAATAGAGACCGTGCGAGTGGGGTATCATGTGGTGTACTTCAATATTGGGGGTAGCTATATATATACTGTATTAGGTTAATCCACTGGGAAGTAAATGGGTACGACGTGTGTGTAAGCCTTGAGTGCTGTTAACCCAAGTAACCTAATAAATAAGAAAATATGATTGAACGATATACGTAGGATTATCCAAAGTGTATAGTTTAAATCCAGTCACCAGAACTTGTGTTCTGACCCCCTCCTCGTAACATACTCGCAGGTTAGTTTTGTGGCAAGGACATGATAGCCTTGGATATTGGTTATGCAGTATTATTAATACGGTAAGGCTATATTTTGATTATACTATAATTTATCCATTCCGTTGCGAGATATTTTCTGAGCTCTAACATATTTTATGTCTCTGTCTTTTCTGCAGGATACTAGAGCAAACCAATCCGAGTTTCGATGGATTGGAATTTTGAAAAAAATTTGGCCTGTCAGAATTGGGGTTGTCATATCTGGTATCAGAGCTTAGGTTTAAGATTCCTATATAAATAGTGAGTGAACGTATTTGTATTTTTAAAAATATAGATATTATATATATGCCTATATCCATAGAGAGACCCACTAAATAGAAAGAGCGTAATATGGTAAGAATTGGGATACTTGTTTTGTACACTAAAGGAATGAATATGGAAATATAGGACCCTTAGGTAATTTGGGTGTAAAGTGTACAATATACTTTGTATGGAAGGAAAGTGAATCCCATATGATTAGTATTTCGGGTTAGTAAGTTTGGCAATAAAACCGTAAAGATTGGAAAAGGTTAGAAAGAGGAAAACAAAATGGATTAGGAATATATATAGTTGATAGAATTGACCTTGGGGAGTGTCTAGGAAAACCTAGAAAGTTGGAAACCCGCTTTGAGTCTAACCCCATTGTTAACCTTTAAGAACTTGAGATTATAAAACTTTTGGGAAAGTGGTTTATGGCGTTTTCAAGTTTTAATCTTAAAAAAATTTAAAATATGTAAAGAAGTACACATGTTGAGTTTTAAAGTAAATTTCTCTCAATAAAAAGTGCATATTATAAAGCATGTATAGCTTGTTAGTTTTCTTGTTATATTTCATACAAGAATTTTTAATAAAGAAAGATTTTAAATCTCTATTCTTATGACAACCCTTTTTGATAAATTATTTTAAGATAATTTTATAGATGGACAAAATAAGTTGAAGAAAATAAGAAAAGAGTGGATGTGGGCACCTTGTATTAAGAGACAGAACTGACCATATAGGTAAGAACAAGTCATAAACCCAACTGAGAAATAGTTGTCCGTATCTACTCCAGTTTTGTGATTTGAAAAAAAATGATGATTTACATTTTCTTTTAAGATGACATGTTTTTACGGTTTAGCAAAAGAAAGTTTTCATAAGGAAAATAAAGTTTTTACACTTTTAATTTTTGGAAGGAAATCTAAATGAAAAAGAGCCAAACCATGTTTTAAAAAATATGGAGTAGGTAAGGATTAGTGCCTAGGAAAGACGGGAAAAGTTTTGAGGCTATAAAGTAAATAGCGAGAATTATCTTGGAATAATAGTAAGTTCCTGTAGAATGCATAAGCATTCAAAAGCCTACGGTGTTGCTTGAAATAATTATTGGTACACAGCTAGGACTAGTTATGACTACTATATAGTAAAAATGGACAAGTAAGTGTTTAGATCCTATTAAGGGTAAAACACGATACTGCATTTCTTTTGGGATTGTTCCATTATTTGGTTCTTATTAGGTAGTTAGGGTAAAACCAAAATCTGTCGTAGATCCCGTAGTTTGGACTTTTCTGTTTGAGGGGGGACATAGTCTCGAGATTCTTGGCCCTTAGTAGTAGCTGTGTAAGGTGTCTTCCTGTTTTAGTTGAAAGACTAGAAGGCTTATTTAAATTTAAACTAAGATCAAACGATTAAATAAGCTAAGAAAAGGTACAACTAAGAAGGAAACGACAAATTCAGTAAAGCAACAAAAATGGAAAATTATGAGAAAAGATGGATAAGAATAAAAATTTCCAAGATAAGATGAAAAGAAAATCAGTAACAAAAGAAAATTTTCTTATGTGGGCTGTGCTTGGATAATTAAATAGGAGAATCTTTATAAATAGTTACATAAAATCCAACTACGGTTAGAAAAAGGTTGAAAAAGAAATGCGGGAGATGCGGAGTTTTCCGTTTTCCACCTTTCGTAACATAAGAAATCAAATTTAGAAAATTAAATTTTTCTAAAATTCGAAAAATAAAGTTGGTTGGTAGGATTATGGATGCAACAATTGGATGAACTATGCTCTTACTCAGTAAGATTGTGGGAAAATTTGGATGAAAAAGCATTTTGATTTTAAAAATATTGCATTCATGTAGAACTACCAGTATATTTAGGATGTGAGCATCATATTTTAAAAGGATTTTTGAGAAATTTGCATACACATAGGAGGTACCGCTTAGGCATACATGCATTCTTATGTTGTATTTCACTTTGCACAAGTGCATAATGTTTGCAAAAATTGGATGCATACATGATGGATGTATATTATGCGAGGGGTTAATTGATTTTACCCTTATTAAATTTCGAGGACTAAATTTCCTAAGGGTGGGAGAATGTAACACCCCGTATTTTTAATATAATTAAATAATAATAACTTAAATAAATATTCAGAACTAATTAAAATGGACTGCGCCATTGCGTCCGTCTCGAAATTCTGGTCAAGATAGACACATGGTTTGCGTAAATCGGACACCGTATGAAGATGTTATGAGCATTAGAAGTTTGTATATATATAAAGAGCTTATATGTATATATATTAAATAAATCCAGAAAATTTGAAAATCAGTTCAGAAATCAAAAATTCACGAGTGGGAAATTCTGGGGGGAATTCAGATCGTTGGGGGTCCAACCTAGGGGTCGACCCACCCGCGGATCTGGAAAGTTCTTTTCTGACGTAGACGATTTTGGCATTTTTAAATTATATCCGAGGGTCCTGGTTGCTCCAATACTCCTATAAATAAGACCCTGGACCTAACCCTAAACCTCATAATTTGGCCGCTACGCTAGAGCTCTGCCATTACTCTCTCTCTCCTCAAATATATTCAGAAATTTAGATTTATAAATTAGAAAATCTCAAATTAAGATCTGGAGGGAAGAGATTGATATTTTTTTAGACAGTCAGAATTACGTAAAAAGTAAGGTAACATTCCATATCCAATCTATTCAATTTTTCCTCCTTTTTCTTTTCCCTTTCTCTAAATGCATGATTATTAGGTTCTAAATTCAATTAGGAGAAAATCATCCAGATCCAGGATTTGGAAAGCTTACGAGGTGAGTGGATTTAAGCCATATTATTTTATATAATGGTATATTACCGTTTAGCATTCCCCATTATGACGAATTGGATTATGACATGTTAAGATGCCAAAACATATGCTAATAATGATTAAAGTGGTGTAAATGACATGTGGGAATGATTAGCATGATATAACATCAAATTGTTAATATGAATAATTCATATATTGAATCAGTTGAAATGTTGGAATGTTTACATGTTATAATATTAATTTGAACATGTGGGAAAAATTCATATATTGGATTTGTTGGAGTGCTAAAGGTTTACATGTAAATTTGTCCCAATTATATACAGGGAATAGTTGGGGTAAGTACATGATTATATGGATTCATGTTAACATAGAATTGAACAAATAAATATGGGTTTGGGGCATCGACCAAATTATGTTTAAAGATCTTAAATTGGATCACAAGTATAGAAAAATGATCTGGGCGCAAATGGGATCATATGTAAAATATGAAATGGGCATAATTTGAATAAATGAATTTAGACATATAATCCATCATGAATATAATTAGGTAAATGGGCATTAACACCTATAAAGGCATATGTTTAAATAATTGATTAATAATGAATGCCTCAATTTATAATGAATTCCTAGGATTACAATTAGAAATTGTAATTGGACTTATGACACGAGGTTATGTTACACTAGTGGTGGAAGTCTGCCCAGACTCGACCGACATATCCAGCAGCCACTAATGTTGAACCTAATGTGAGAGGTCTAAGTGCGCAAATACGAGTCGGGCTATGACACGAGGTTAGGCCCAACTTGTGGAAGAAGTCTGCCTGGACCCGACCGGCATATCCAACATCCACAAGTTGTAGGCCTAATGTGGGAGGTCTAGCCCATTATAAACCATAAGTGGACATGGTAATGAATTGGACTAGTTAACCTAATCTAATCCATATGGACTGTATGAATATGAACTAAAGTTAGGATTAAGTAAAGTTGGTTGGACAGTTGGTGGGCTAAGGAAATCCGAGTGGATGGGAAATATTTACATATAGGCCCGCAAACATAGCCCGATAAGGTTATGTAATTAAAGACACCTAGTGGTATACATAACCGATAGAAATAATAAAGTTATGTAATTAAAGACACCTTTTAGGGTAAGCATAACTTGTAGAAATGATAATCACCTATTATAAATAAATAACATTAATGAAGATGTTGTATAATAGGTAGACTTGTCCTAGGGACAAGTGAATATTATAACTTAGGTTATAATAAACTAGTAAGGGAATGGGATAATTGGTGAATTGAGTTAAGGGACACTTAATTATAAATTAAGGGGAAAACCTGAAACCAGTTAAGAGAAGGGGGAAAATATATTGTATTCAATTATAAATTAAGTAATCTGTAAGTTTGGAAGTCTGGAACCCGTTGATAAGAATGATCAGGTTTGTCCTATGGACAAGAGGAAATTATAACATGGGTTATAATAAACGGGTAGAGAAACTTATTAATGGGCCTTAGTTAATAGAACTTAGTTAATAAGTAAACAACGATAAGTTGCATTGACAATGTAAAATGGGATTATGATTAAATGAGAAAGAATGAGGAAAACTTATGAAATAAAATAAGTTATATTTAATCATAATTGGTAAGTGACATGTTAATTAGAAAACATGTGAATTGGATATACTTAATTACATATTAAGTAAAACATGTTATTGTAATAATGAAATCAATAAGAAGATAAAAAGGGGTTGTGGATTATAGACCTTCGGCCACAATCTAGAGAATAACATGTTGTGGGCTTATTAATAAACTTAAAAGGATTAAGTTGTATGACTAAAATCAATAAGCAAGAGAAACTTGGTAATTTGAATAAGAATTCAATATGAACTGGAATAACTAAGTTAACTGGAAACCTGATGAAGTTAGACAAGCGCGTAAAAGAATGTTTAGACATAGGGTCTATGAACATGCTAAAGTAAGGCGCTTAGACCAGTTCGTACGATTGAGGGTGAATAACCCAACGGGGTAGATCATCGAGATGTTATAAGGCACGAGGGGAGCGCACATTAATCTTATTGTTCTGACGGCTCCAAAGGACTGGAAGGGGAAGCACGCGGCATCCTGAAGTATGTAAGGTGCTCCTAATAGTCCTCTGTGTGGTGACAGATGTCTTAGGCCGTGCTCGCAGAGGTTGGGTCTACGCGTAACTACTAGGTGGGTGGGCCTTGACTGCAGATTTAGCTATGCAGTCAGAATGCTGTGACGCGGTGACACTAGGGTGGTTCGGCGGTTGCCTCACGAGGAGGCAGAGGGTCACGACCAACAAGGATAGTAGACCGTCGGACACCCGTCATCGACAGCTAGTGGGATGTAGAAAGACTAGAGCTAAACCCAAGATACCATTTCACCCTTCACTATCGGGGTAAGGGGTTAAGGGGAGACGCTACATGGATGTTTAGATTGTTTGCATAGGGGCGGTCGCTTAGCTCTTGTAGTCTTTATTAGTTGTGGGAGGGGCTGAGGTGGGGCCATAGCCACCGCGGAAACAGACCCTAGGTATATCTGTATATAGAGGCTCTTTAAAGACGGACCTGTACAAATATGGAAAAGCTCCCGGTCGAGTTCCATGTTTCTTGTATCGCCCTGCCATGGAACTCGGTGCATATTAGAGGATGTGCGATTGAGGCATCGAGCTACAATTAACAGTACGTACGAGGGACAGTCTAGATACATGCATATCTGCTCTGAGTGGTGTATCGTAGACTTGAGGGCATTACCCCAGTACGAGAACTGATTCGATCGAGGGTGGCAGTCCGTATGCTTACGTAGCGTAGTGATGGAAGATATATGCTGATTGTAACATTTTTATATAGAGATCCGTACGTCACTCCTGCTTAAGATGAGGGACTGTAGGCATTTCGGTGGCATTACGGTCGAGACCGTGCGTGTGACGGCCCACCCCGCACCAGCCGACAGTTCCAATGAAAGTGCGTTGTGCCAATGCCCAACTAGCACGGGACAGTCGCCAAAGAAAGGAAAGGAAAGGAATTTGAACTAACAAGGAACCTGTAGAATGTCTCACAGCGCATGGGATAAAATATAATAATAACATAACCTTGACATAAAACAGGCGAGACAGTGCATAAGCTGAAAACTAAACCATCATAGCAGCGGAATCCAAAATATAGCTTATGATCCAACATCATTATTACAACTTTAAAAAAACTGTCTGTAAAGCAAAAGAAAGGAAATGTACACTACTAATGCCCAAGCAGTGACCGGCAACAACAAAGGGAGATTTTATATATATATATATGTATGTATGTATATATATATATATATATATATATCATTGGTGGAAGCTTCCTGCTCGTCTCCGGTACAACTACTCGTGTATTATCACCTGACCTGTCTCTATTTTGCCCGTTTAAGAGCACCGAGAGTAATAAGAAGAGACATAAAACTCTGGGTCATACAAAAGTCTGGTATGAGCGATAAGCAGCAAAACAGAACAATAACAGGTATACATAACCATACTTGAACCTGGACTCGCAACCAAAGAGTTAGCACAATAATATGTACACTATTCTAAGGTAACACTAACATAAGGTGTCAAGATAATGGAGGGAGGGGGTGTGCATGTCATAGTGATGGTAAACAACCAATCATAGCAACCATCCTCACATCTCTCACTCAGTGCGTAAACATATGGTATCCACTGCTTTGACCACCCATTCCTTTGCTATGATCACTCTGCCCCATGGAGTCATGATGACACCACTACACTGATCCATAACCACTAGTCCTTTGCCATGTCCACCCTGCCCTATGAAGTCATGACGACTCCACTGCACTGGCTCATAGCCTTGCTACGATCACTCTGCTTCATGGAGTAGTGACTACTCCACTGCACTGATCCGCAGCCTAACATTTCGTCTTTCCATGGTGAATCAAAGCTATGGACGTCGACAACTCCTTAGCACACGTCCCGCAGCAAAGCCTAACCATGAAGTTAACTCGTTGGCTCCCAACTGGATCCTGAGTATAAACTTCCCATTTGGACTACCTTTGCATCTCGGGTTTTAGTCTTCATTTCCATTCGTGACTCTTCATTCGATTCCTGCTCCTCCACATTGGTTCGTTATAGTGCTCCGGACTCGCGATCTATGGTCGGCTCGTGGACCATATGTGGACCCGATTCGTGGTCACCCAGGTGGCTTGTTGGTCCATGAAGTGACTCCGGTTCGTGATACATAGTTGGCTCGTGGTCCTCCTCCTGGCATCAGCTCGTGACGCCTCACTTTGGTCCAGCTCGTGGTCATCTCTCTCTCGGTTTGTGGTTTGTCGGGCTCGTGAGACCCCACCATGGTTCGTGGCTCGTGATGATGTCCGGCTCGTGATCTTGTTCAAGTTTTTGGTTGAGTCCCACACCTTGGTCTGGTTCATGATACCTCCTTCCACCACGGTTCGGGGTGATCACTTGGTCCGATTCGTGGACCCTAGGTCACGAATCGATTTGGGTCGTGGGAGGGGGCTTGTCACGAACGGAATACTGCATGATTCCTGCAACTCTTCTAGCAAGCTATTTACGCCATATGACGGCGTTTTCGACCAATCTAATAGTTCTAGACAATCACAAAACATTCCAAACAGTCATAGTAACATGTATAATCGACCATAAACACCAAAACAACAATTATAGCATGTAAAATGGATCAAACATACCCAAAAACCCTTGTTTTCCCCATAATCATGTTTAAGCATAACTAACCTTAGGATTAACAAAACTTAACCAAACTAACCCAAATTTCTACCAGAGGCCTAAATCAATATTTAAGAATTTCTAAACATTTTCCAGAATTTAATAATGTATAAATTCGTTAATTAACACTAATTCACCTAATTAACCGTAACTAGTGGAAAACAATGCAAATCACTCACCTTAGCCACAAATAAAATGCCAAATCTGAAAACTCTACTGTTTGGGACGGATTCCAATGCCTAACAGCAGCTTCAACTTTGATTTGGTGCTATTTCTCCTTGATTTGACATAGATTAGGCTAAAACTCGATTAAACAGTGATTAAAAGGTGATTTGGGTGTTGGAGGCCATTGTTATGGTTGAAGAGAGGTAAGTGGCGGTTGGAAAATGACAAAGAAAAAGTTTCTCTAACCCTAATCAGCCCTTATATAGCTCAAATCCCGAAATCCCCAATGGGTCTAGCTGCTAATTACCCTACTAAGCCCATTTAAGCTGTTTTGCACCTTACAAACCTTAATTCAACCATATCTCCCAAACGGTAAGTCCGTTTGATTAATGTGACCACTCTACGGAAAGGTAAACCATCATCTGGATCTAATAGTAGTGGTTTTAGGTCAAAACTCCTTACCAATCAAAAGTTATAGGCGAAACAAGATCTTCCAAGGGCAAAACGGTCATTTAAAAATCGGCAAAAATCACGAACATGGAAAATGACCCCAATAGTCATTCCCCAAAGTTACACGACCATACGACCTCATATGAAAGAAAATAAATATTCTATGATCCTTGGATACGTAGAATGCGGGTCATTACATTCTCCCCCCTTAAGAAATTTCGCCCCCGAAATGCCTTAACCAAAAACATACAAAGGTGTTCCGCATGCCTATCAGTCATTCACAAACAATCAAACATAAACAACAAGCACAACAAGCCTACCCTAGCATGCGGTTTACTAAGAAGGGAAGAAACTGTCACTATTAAAATCTTACCAGGCAAAGAGTTCTGGATGCGATTCCCTTATGCTCTCCTCTGTTTACCAAGTACAATCACTCTCATTCTCGCCCCACCGAACTTTGACCAACTTCACCGCCTTCCTTCGAAGTTGCTTCATATTGCTCTCGACAATACGGATCGGCTTGCGGTTCCCAACTGCCTCTGGTTCTACTTCAATGTCATCCAACTGAACCGGTGAAATAGTCATATCGGGGTCGTGCACGAACTTCCTTAAATGAGAAACATGAAATACGTTATGAACTCCCGCCATCTTGTCTGGCAACTCAACTTTATTTGCCAAATTCCCAACTTGCTCGAGAACTGGGAATGCGCCAACAAATTTTGGTGCTAACTTGCCTCTCCTACCAAATCGAATCACGCTCTTTAATGTAGAAATCTTGACAAACACCAAGTCACCAACGGAGAATTTCAATTCTCTTCGTCTCTTATCAGCATAACTCTTCTGCCTATCTTGGGCAGCCTTCATTCCTTGTTGAATAACCTTGATCTTGTCTGACGTTTCCCTTATTACATCCGGTCCAAGCACAAATTTCTCATCGTTATCTAACCAACATGATGGTGAGTTGCACGGTCTTCCGTACAAAGCTTCAAATGGAGCCATACCAATAATGGATTGATAACTATTATTATATGCGAACTCAACCAAATGCAAATGGTCATCCCATGATCCACCAAAATCCAATATACAATCTCTCAAGAGATCTTCTAATATACGATTCACCCTCTCTGTTTGACCGTCGGTTTGAGGATGATACGCGGTACTGAGATGTAATTCTGATCCTAAAGCCTCTTGTAAGCTCTTCCAAAATCCACTAGTGAACAACGGATTTCGGTCACTTACAATGCCTTTGGGTACTCCATGAAATCTCACTACCCACTTCATATATAGTTCCGCTAACTTAGCTGCCGTTCTATTCAACTTGACCGGTATGAACCTTGCACTCTTGGTCAATCGTTCCACAATCACCCAAATACTATCATGGCCCGATCTAGTCCTTGGTAACCCATCAATGAAATCCACTGAGACTTGTTCCCATTTCCATTCTGGAATTTCTAATGGTTGCAACAAACCGCTAGTCTTCTTTTGCTCGGCTTTAACTAGCTGGCAATTCATGCATTTTGATATAAACTTCCCAACGTATCTTTTCATCCCTTCGCAGTAGTAGGTCTGCTTCATGTCTCAATACATTTTGTTACCACCGGGATGTATAGTCAGTTTTGAGTGATGAAATTCTCTAAGAACTTCATCTCTCAATCCATTAACGTTGGGCACAACTAGTCTCCTATTCTTTCTAAGCCATCCATCTCGATCAAGCTCATACTTGTTCATCTCCTCGTTGATACTCATCTCTAACTTGGAGATGATTTCCAATAGGTTAGGATCGTCCCTCTGATTGGAACCAATCCGCTCAATCAAAGTGGGTATGATCGTCAAACTTGCTAACATTTCTGGGTCTAATTCGCACTTTGGTCTGAAATCATACCTAGCGATATACTCCAATTGCTTCCATTCTAGAAACATAGCCCCTAAATTGGCATGTCTCCTACTTAATGCATCAGGTACTGCATTGCCCTTTTCTGGTGTATATGCGATATCAAAATCATAGGAAGCCAAGAATTCTAACCATCTTTGCTGTCGGAGATTTAGATCCTTCTGAGAGAAGAGATATGTAACAACCCGGAAATCTGGGCCAGTTTAAAATTTTTATTTTGGCAATTTTAGCGAATTTTGATTATTTAAAATGAATTATTTTGAATAATATCAACGAGAAATTTATTTTGAATAGAATTCGATCGTATATATTATATACGTCGTCGTTAGAATATAAATAATTATATATAATTATAAATAGAATTGAAAATGGCGCGGTAGTTCGATAATTCGATTTCAAATTTCAATTGAATGTACCGGGTGCAAAACAAACCGGATTTCAGCGAAACCAAAAACAATAGGATCTATTTGAGGATATCATTCCAACGAATCCGAAAAATCAAAATTTCATAGCGGGAATCAAAAGATATGCCCAGTTGAAAATTCTGAATAGTCGCTATGGAATTCAGGCCCTTAAAAATAGCCATTTTGCAAACGACCTCGGATTTCGACGAAACCACTTTTGTTGGGTCCGTGATGTCAAATTATTGCTAGGTTTCAAATTTCATAATTTTTCGAATTAATATGTGAGCGTGGCAAAGGAAAACGTGTTTGACCAGTTTCAGTTGATTTTAATCGACTGGAAAATGGCCATTTTTCCAACGGTCTCAGAATTCGATGAAACTAGTTTTGTTAGGACCGTATCGTCAATACGAAGCTAGAAAATATTTTTCTGGGATTTTTAGAGGTCGTATGTGACCCCGGTAAATTGAAATACGCGTTTAAAATTCAATATAATGATTTAAATGTAAATTTGATGAAAACTGATCGAAACGGTCGAATCAGCCTACGTGGCATATCCCATTGTGTTCGGAATGGGGGTAATTAGCTAGGGGCGACAGTCGTTGGGTCTGATTTCGAACTTGGATCAGTAAACAAATAATTGGAGAATAAATTAAAATAAAATAAAATAAAATATCTATAAATAGCCCCCCCAAACCCTAGATTCACAAACCCGCCTCCCCTCAGAAATTAAAAAATCGCGATGCTCCTCTTCCTGAAACCCTCCGCCATCGTGAACGCCCGCCACCCTCCGGCCAACATCAACCGCGACCCCCCTCCTCCATCTGCCGCCTGCGAACCCCCCCCTCTGTTGCGAACCGCGACCCCTTCCACCAGAAAAGCCACCGCACCCCAGCAACCTCCTGTACCCGACGTCGACGCCACGCAGGTCCACCAGCGACGCCCAGCGCTCGACATCCCCCCCATCTCTGAATAACATAGTGAGTTTTATTGTTTAATTTCAATTTCAATTTTATTATATTTTTAGCGATATAAATATTACATTTTTATGAATGTAAAAATTATATTTTTATAAAGAAAGACGATTGATAAAAATTAGATTTTTTCCGTTTGAATAGCAAGATAAAGATATGATTTTTATCGCTTGAATGGCAAAGAAAAAACATGGGTTTTATGGTATGAGCGGATCTATAAAATTATAATTTTTATATAGCAGACAAAGTAAAAATTCGATTTTTATATATCGAATAGCGAAGTAAAAATTCGATTTTTATATATTGAATAGCGAAGTAAAAATTCGATTTTTATATATTGAATAGCAAAGTAAAAATTCGATTTTTATATATTGAATAGCGAAGTAAAAATTCGATTTTTATATATTGAATAGCGAAGTATAAATTCGATTTTTATATATTGAATAGCGAAGTAAAAATTCGATTTTTATATATTGAATAGCGAAGTAAAAATTCGATTTTTATATATTGAATAGCGAAGTAAAAATTCGATTTTTCTATATTGAATAGCGAAGTAAAAATTCGATTTTTATATATAGCGAATAGCAAAGTAAAAATTCAATTTTTATATATTGAATAGCATAGTAAAAATTCGATTTTTATATATTGAATAGCGAAGTAAAAATGTGATTTTTATATATGTAGAGAATACGGGCAAAGAAAGTGACAAGAAGCAAGAACGGCGAAGATTTCTACATAAGAAGAGCCGAGGCGTTGGATTTAGCAATTCTGTGAGAACTTCTCACCTTTAATTTTATTTTTCTAGTTATAAATATATACTAGGATGCAGACGGTGTTTAGTAGCACCCGACACCCGTCGTCCACAGACCATGGACGGCTTGTACGCTTGTTTGTTTGATTTTGATGTGTAGTTGATTGTGTGATGTGAAAGGAAATGAAATAAAATATTTTATAATGGAAAATATTTTATAGTTAAAAATAGAATTTTTAACGTGTATATGTAATGAAATAAAAATAAACAAATCGGACGATTTGTTTATATACACACATTTGATTGATATTGTTTGGGACGATAAATTTTACACATCGCCCAACTGCACAAATAAAATCTGTGTTTGATTGGTTGAAACCCCACACGGGTATTGGGATGATATTTGACGTACACTAATCCCGATTGTTTAGTTGTATGTCGATCGATTGATTGACAGACTGTTATAAGCGTTGAATATTTATATTTGATACTTATACAGTGTAGAATGCACTTTGGATGATGGTTGATTATTCATCGTTGTTATTGTATACATGTGTTGTAGAAAATCCATATAATTAACATTATATGGTAATTGATTGGGCCTCATTCCAGTTTCGAAAAAGAAATATTTGAAAAGAAATATTTGAAATAGAAATATTTGAAAAGAAATATTTGAAATGAAATATTTGAAAATCGAAATATATGAAGTCGCGCTTATAGATTGACGCCATTTTAACGTGGACGATATTTATATCGATTTTATTCATTTTTCAATGAATATTGAAAAGAATTGAAATTCGAATAGAAATTGAATAAATAATGAATTCGAATAGAAATTGAATAGAAATGAATTCGAATAGAAATTGAATAGAAATGAATTCGAATTTAAATTGAATAAAAACGAATTCGAATTGAATTGAATATAAAACGAATTCGAGTTGAATTGAATTTAAAACGGATTCGAATTGAATTAAATTGAAAAGAAAATGAATTCAAATCGAATTAAAATCGAAATTGAATTGAAATCAATTTGAAATGAATTTAAAACGAATTTATATTGGAATATTCAATTTTGATTTGAAATTGAATATGAAGTTGAAACCGTTTTGAAAATGAATTTAAAACGATTTATAAAGCACGTTTTGAATTGAAATCGACGAAGTATATATATTATATATATAATATAATGGCCTGAATAGAACGCGCCGCGCCGCGGCAGTTCGCGAATTTCGACCATTGACTTCGAACGGATATTGCGGGAGATCCGACCGTCGGATTCTCCTAAAACCGGAACCGTTGGGTTCGTATCAAAAAGAGCTTTCTAATGAATGTGAGAAATTAGAAATCGAACGGTTGGATGGAATTATGTCCAAATCAAATTTGAAAAAGGTCGCTGTAAGTGCAGTTCGATGGCCGTTGATGGAAATCGACTGTACGGGCCTTGATAAAATTATTAAAAATAGTAATAATTTGTGTAAAATCATAAGAAATGATTTGGGAAGAATTGGGATGAAAAACTCCATATTTGAAAAGATAAAAATAGATTTTTTTATCGAAATAAACTAGTTTTGAACTAGAATTATAATTCTATTTATTTTTAAATAAATAAATTGAATTTGAAAAGGGTTTTAAAAGTAACCAGAATTTCCAATAATTGAATTGGAATGGATTTGAATCGAAATTATCTTCGGAATATTTCGATGTTGGATTTCGTGATTATACAGATATTGTTATGGAAATTTGAAAGATATATTTATATCGTTATTTCCAATATGATATTTGTTAGTCGTAGAGTTTGGTATTGAATATAAGCCGATATATTTTCTATTCAGAGCCTTGTATTTAATATATAATGTGATTTGGGTTTGTCGTGAATGGTGTCTTGACTAACACTGTTCTTGAACCCAGTTGAGAAAAGATTAAATCCTTTTATTTAGATTTAATGAAGGGTACCAATTAAATGATATTTAATTGGAATCGAATTGGTATTGATTTTTGGGTTTATCGTGAACCATGTTTTAAATAACACTTGTTCTTTAACCCGATAATTAATGAATGTGATTTTGGGTTTATCGTGAACCGTGTTTTAAATGACACGGAATTCTTTAACCCAGTCAAAGATTAAAACTAAGTGGAGTTTTAATTAATCTTTAATTAGATTGAAATAATCGAGAATGGAGTATCACCAGTTTTGCTCCAGGCGATAGTTAAATCTTTAATTAGATTTGAACGTGAAATGGTAATTGAATTTACCGATAACACCGTGGTGTTAGATATGAAGTATTACCAGTTTTACTTCATGGGATGAATAGGTTGGGATTGGGAAATTAAATTAAATGATTACTTCGGTAAGGTTCGTTAATCCCGACTAGTTGAATCGAAATTCAAAAGGATAGTTTAAAGAATAAATATAAAGAATTTATCTTTGATAAAATTAATGGGAACCTTTCCCGATGAATGTGAAATTTAGAAACTAACTGTCGGTTAGCTAAGCAGAATGGTTTTCTGGATATTGATCTGATGTTGGTTTCGGCCTTCGGGGTTAACATTTGGGGAATTATTCTCTTGTTAATTTACGGTTAGTGACTGATGAATTGGAATGAGGCGTATGTTGTGTTTGTGTAGCACTTTTATAATATATACGCGAGTTATTCAGAAAGACCGGGTTTATCCCATTCTGAATAACTGATACGACGATAAGTCGAAGGTGAAGACGGTGGTCGAAGACCGGAGGTCTTCACGTCGCTTGGGTGATTACTGATGATCTTGATTGGGCTGTACACCCAAGAAGATGGAAACAGTTGGTGATCGTCCAGACGTACTTGGAGATCGATGGATATGCGGGGTACTAGGTGCCTCCGGTTTCGTTCAGACCCAGAAAGAACTTGTAAATGGACTGTGTGTCTGACATTGGATTTTAGTCCGTGTGATTGATCTCTATTAAATATATATCTGTTTGGCGGCGGAGAATTTATTCTCTTGCTTAACGCCCTTCTCTGAGACGTACGAGCTCAGGGGTTATATATTGATGGATATCAAACGCATGGAGTGAATTACATGTGTGGCATGCCTAAGTGGCAATTGATCGAGGCTTCTGTTGAAAAGCAAAGTCTTGTGGTTGATGATCGAAGCACGACCTTTGTGGCGTAGCTTTGTGTAACGTTTGCTTCGCGTGTTTCGCACCCCGGTTGTGAACCAAAAACGGGATAGGACCTCAGGGAGGGCATGCGTTTCCTTCTAGCTAGGGTGGTGTCAGTGACCTACCAGCCCTGACATTTATATACTTTTCACCTGTGTGGTTTTTGCTGTTTCGAGGCGCCTCGGTTAGATCGGACGATCCGGGTCCGATGGAGCCATTCGTTGGCTCATTTACGCCCCAAAGGGTGGGGAAACGTAGTGTTCAGGCATTTTAATCCACATCGGTGGACTGGCCCTGTCGCTCCAAGGGTCACTCGAGCTCTGATCCTGAGACTCGGGCTAGACAGTCTCGAATCGGTAGAGGACTATCTTTTGCCTCGGTTCATAGATGGAAACCCAATTTCCAAATACGTGACTTTGCGATTTTGATTGTATAACCTCTATATGGCGACATAGTGGTATGGGGCATTCATGCCGCCTATGATTGATACTTATGATTTGAAGTTGTTTTATACACTATACACTTATAATAGTATCAAATGATTTCTTTTAAACGTATCAAGCATTCTTGGCTATTATAAGGTAAAAACCTTATCCCCCGGCTTGCGTTGCATTGTGTGATAGGACCTGGGTCTTATAATAGCTTCATTTTTCTTTATTTAGCATTGCGTTGTTTGTTTTATGCACTGGTATTCTTGGGAGGAAACCCATTCCGTGTTATACGGCGTGGTCCCTGGATTTACCTAACTTTGAAATAAAGATCAATAACTGTTTTAGTTCTCACACCAGTCACATGACTGACCTGGAGTTTATTGTTTTAACCTAAACTCTGGGTGCCCCTATTTTGACACGGGCAGCTAGTAGTTTTGGTTTTGCAGATTTATATTCACAGGATCCTGGTTTACAGCTGGAACGAAATCCGGAAAGCTTTGTATCTGTATATCTCCTTCTAGTTGTGTATTGTATTATTTTCCGCTGCTATGTAATTTATTGTAATCTCTGATATTTCTGTGTAATATTTATTCATTTATACTCTGTATATTCTTGTAATCTGATGCATTGTTGTAATATACAATGAAATGTTCTTCCGTCTGCATTCTATTTTGTCGTGTTCTCGAAACGATCAGGCATTTCGAACGGTCTAGATCGGTTTAGCGACTGGTTCGGATCGAGCGAAATTCCTTTTCATCACAAGATACTTTAATGACTTATGATCGGTAAACAACTCGAATCTTTCTCCCAAGAGATAATGTCTCCACATATTCAATGATCGCTGCCAATTCCAAATCATGGGTAGGATATCTTTTCTCATGCAGTTTCAGCTGTCGATTAGCATAAGCTATAACCCTACCTCTTTGCATCAATACAACACCTAGTACGGTACCACAGGCAACTGTGTATACCGTCGTATGTTCATTCCCTTTAGGAATGACTAACGCTGGCGCACACATTAACTTTTCCGTTAGACTCTTGAATGCATTTTCACACCTTTCATCCTAAACGAAAGCTTCATTCTTCTTGGTCAACTGAGTTAACAGTGCCGTTATCTTGGAGAAGTCTTGGTTAAACTTACGATAATATCCAGCTAACCCCCAGAAACTTCTTACGTCTATTGCATTCTTGGTCATAGACCCTTCTTGTACCGTAGCCACCTTTGCAGGATCCACGGCAATACCATTCTCTAAAACAACATGGCCCAAGAATCTCACTTCCCTCCTCCAGAAGTGACACTTAGAGAACTTTGCTTTCAATTGATGTTTTCTCAACACCTCCATCACTACTCTTAAATGTTCCTTGTGTTCTTCCTCTGTCCTCGAATAAACAAGTATATCATCCACGAACACAAGAACAAACTTATTCAATTGATCCCTGAATACCCTATTCATAAGATCCACAAAATATGTTGGTGCATTGGTCAACCCAAATGGCATGACCAACCACTCGTAGTGTAATACCCCGTATTTTTAAGATAATAAAATAAGAATAACTTAATTAAATAATGAGAATTAAGTAAAATGGACTGCGCCATTGCGTCCGTCTCGGAATTCTGGCCAAGGTAGACACTTGGTTTGCGTAAAACGGACATCATATGAAGAAGTTATTAAGCCTAGAAGTTTGTATATGCATAAGATATATATATATATATATATATATATATATATATGCAAACAAGTTAAAATGTAAAATAAAGAATAAAATAAGGATTGCATGTAATAAATACATGCACTGAAAAAAAATGTAATGCATACATTGAAAGAAAGGATTGGTTGCATGCAATGTAAATATGTTGCATGCACTGATTTGCAAACATAATGCATTAACATTAAAAGAAAACGATTCATGCAATGGTTTAATTTAAGTATTGTAACTAACATGAAAAAGAGAAGTAAGGATAGAACAATAATTATCATTTTTCTAAGACTTATTAACAAAAGACTTCATAGCTTAGTTGGTTAAGGTATTGGATTTGTAACATAGAGGTCGGGGGTTCAAACCCCGGCGGTGGCATAATTTTTATCTTTGTTTTAGAGAGGGCCAACCGAACATGCAAATATATGTACGTATACAAATTCAAAATTTGAAAGGATAAGAACATACATATAAGGAAATAAAGAAAATATATGTATATATATGAGAATATATATGTATATATATGCGAATATATATATATATATATATATATATATATAAGCATAAATATATGTATACAAAAGATAAAATTCAAGATAAGGCTACAGTCAATGAAATATGGCAAGTAACAAATAACGGTGCAACATCGTTTGAATTTTGAAAATAAAACGAAAATTGTGCGTATATATATATATATATATATATATATATTTATGCGTAAAATGGTCGGTAGAGGAATTGTATACATATAAGAATATTTCACGTGAATAAAACAGTTAAATAAATTCCAGAAAATCAAAAGTTCAAAAATCAAATTTCTGCGCCAAAACAAGTCAAACATTCGAAATTCAAATTTCTACGCCAAAACAGCTTGCGGGATCCAATGCTGACTCAGCACTGCGTGTACGATAAGATTTGGCTAGATTCATTTGCGAACCTAGACTATTTTCTTAACTGGGTTCAATGCTGACTCAGCGCTGCATGTACGATAAGGTCTTAAGCACCTATAAATAAGGCCCTAAACCTAACTCTAAACATCATAATTTGGTGGCTGCGCTGGATCTCTACCATGGCTCCCTTCCTCTCTCTCTCTCTTCTCAAATCTATTCTGCAATTAAAATGTTAGCCTAGGAGGATTATGAATTCAGATCTGGAAGAGGGAATCAACGTAAATAAAAAGATTATTGAATCATGAAAGCAAGGTAAGCCTCTAAGAACCAATCTATTTAAATTATTTCTCTTTCCCTTCTCTTTTCATGAAATAATAAATCCATGGTCGTTAGGTCGTGAATCAAATTAAAGGGAAAAGGAAAACCATGGATGATATAACGGATCAGATCCAATATTTGGGGAAAGCTTAAAAGTGAGTGGGTTTAAACTATAGCCTTTAGATAATGTTATGACTATCATTTAGCATTCCCCTTTTTAATAAATTTTGAAATGGCCAGTTTAATTATAAATTGCTGTTGTAACGAATTGAAATGTTGATATGAATATGTCAGGAAATTCCTATGTTGAATTGGCTAAGTTATTGAATGTTTACATGTTGGAGAAAATAAACTTGTTAGTATATGAATAACCAATTCAGTGATTGTAATTACATGCTTTACTTGGGACATATTATTGATTGAATAACATGTTAAAATAATTACCTGATTGAATGTTTACATGTCCTAGTAGAATTAAAAATATGTTGAAAATGACATGCGACAAAATATAGGCAAAAATTGGACGACATGTAAATTAGATTACTATAAACTATATTACAGTAAAAAGGATAATATGTCTAAAATTTTCATGTAATGAACGTAACATATATTATGTTTTGAGATTTTAATTTGGAAGCGCAATTTGATATGAACATAATTGATTGAATGAAAATGAAAAAGCCTAGGATTACAATTAGAAATTCACTACAACAAAACAGTCCTTTTACAACGGGTAAAAACCGTTGTAATATGTATTTCACAACGGGCATATGCCCGTCTTAATATGCATCGTCGTAATAGCTCCTGACTATTTGACAACGGGCAATGACTGTTGTAAAGGACCGTTGTAATAACTTGCTCTGTCACGTGCAATGACTCTATGACAATGGTTATTAACCCGTTGTAATAGATAATAAATTACAAGCGGCTTTTGCCCGTTGTAATACAGTATATTACAACGGTCGTCAACCGTTGTAATATACTACTTGGTAAACCTATTGTACAACGGGACATGGACCATTGTAAAATTATCATACAACAACAGTTTTTTCCCCTTGCGAAATAAATGCAAATTGAAATATAACTGTTGTGATATACATCCATAATAATATTGAATATTTTAACATGCAATAAATATTGTAATGCAACAATCAAAATCACATAATAACACATACTAAAAGACTGAAGCAAGAAGCATATAATTCCAACACATTTCAAAAAGTTCGATAAGTTTATACTCCAAAAGACTTGATAAGTTTACATTCCAAAAGGTTAGATAAGTTACGTCGATATAGTTCTAACATAAATTACATAACTAGTTTCATAAGTACCAACACTAGACCAAGAAAACGTAATCTTTGTGTCACGCGACGGTAGATCCAACGACCTGTTGATCTTTGAGTCTGCATATTGTTACTAGCACGGTGTGACTGCAAAAAAAGAAAAGAAAAAAGTTACCAAATGTAGAGAGAATATATTATTATACACCATTCAGAACTTACAAGTGTGAACCCGTGCTTCGCACATGGGTTGCTCGATATTTATATTAATATTTATAATGTTAATGATATTATAATTGTTAGTTTTGAATATCAACTTACTGTCAATATCTCTAGTGGGAGTTACTCAAATCAATACAAAACTCCTGAGTTCATATAATAAATGGAGGTTCGATTACTACATGTTGAACAAATTTCATATAACATGTTTGTAAACAACAACAAAATAAAGTTGAAGTTCCGCATCTGAATTCGCAATTGAAATGTAAAAAATTCAATAACTCAATTGAATTTGACCCCACATGACAGTATTATTGGAACAAAATTTATTTATGAACATGGGTACGCAAAAAATCAGAGTGTAAACTCTTTTTCATATATACTTTTTAAGTAATAAGATCACAATCGATCACCAAAGCCAACTGGACAGCCTAACCAAAATAATTCCAACAACCCTTATCAAATATATGCAGTATGAAAATAAAAACTCATCCTGCATCATTGCAGCTCTCAAAGGTATCCCATTCCTACCTACCCCGAAGCCCAACAGCCAGATCCAATCTTCTGCACTTGCTGCCAGTTTTAAGACATCCATCCAATTCCAACTTCTTAATTTCTAGATCCCACCACTTACTTCAATCGGGACAAATTTATTTTTGTGTGAATCTAGCATAATGAAATGAAGCGCTGCGTACGCAGATACTGAGCGCTACAAATTCAATGTGGGAGAACATATGGCTTGATTTTGCAGCAAGCTTTGTTAAAATAATTATCCTGACAACATCATAGTTTGCAAGTATGACAGATGTTTAAATACCGAGAGTAGGGTAGCCTAACATGTGACTATCTTCATTTCCCAAACAATCAACCATTTAAAATGGCTTTCTACTGCACATATATTGAAAGGCATATTATACTAAGAATCTAAATTGATGTACACAATTTCATGTGAAACCAATTCAGTTTTATGCAAAAGCTAAACTACATGACCAATGACTTAAAAGTTAAAAATAACAATAGTATTTCCATTATGTGATATATGTGTGGTAAGAAAATCTTGATCACATATTTAAGATGACTTGTGTATGCACTACACATTCAGTTCATCTTATAATTTAAAAAAATAAAAATTATGTTTTGTTACATTCGAATTCATGAAAGGGTCAAATAACTGGTTGAAAGATACCAAGTGTCTTGAGCTAGAAAACTTTTTGATAAGATTAACATTTGCAGGGTACGTGGCTCTCATTTTAAGTTCTACTTTCTTCTCTTTGTTCTATACAGTATTTTCCCTTTTGTTCAAGTGTAAAAGTGTTAGTTGGTAAAAATTCCCAAAGATAAAATTTCGAAGAGCCAGCTTAGAAAACACTGAAATAATTGAACTCTAATTGATGACATCCACCAGTAAAATGGCTACCAAATGACTCAATGTAAAATACACCAGTTTTGATAATTAATTTATAATTTATCAAGGAAGCAGCAACTAAAAAATCACACGTACCCATCTTTTTTAAAGAGCATGATGTTGGACCTTATTAAATTCAAAGAAATAGTTACATCAACATTCAGTTACAAAAATACATTTGAAATACGTGTGACAAATACAGAAATATGTTTAGAAAGCACTTATGAACATGGGTTTATACAAATGTCAATGCATTGCAATCATGCCTAATTTGAGATTTGTACATTTTTGGCTCTTTCCCAAAAAGATGGAAAATCACTACTCATGGTATATGTAGCCAAGAATAACATGATCTATTTCTTTTTTCTTCTTAAACGAACTCAAAAATGGACTCCTAAAGCGCACAAATATGAATTCCATCCTTTTACTTCAACCTTCTACACCAAACTTGACCATATTATACACAGAAAATTTGTAATCATTTGCGTGCTAAAATCACACATATATGACATAATTCAACAAATAAAATGACATGGCTGTATAAAAATAGTTTGGATGTAATGTGTCATGCGCCATGAGTTCTCATTATACTTTTGGTATAAACATTGACTCTTTCAGTAATAAAGGAATTACATATGGTGGTGTAAAGGATATTTTTGAAGAGTGTTTTTATATGCGTTACAGTACTATTGAACTGGACAATTACTTTTCATATTATTTCAATTTATTTAATGTGAGGGGTTTTGTGTGTAAATATACTTGTTCCAAAGACTGGAAGTTTACCACAAGATTAATAAACAAGACATGCAGAAGTAACTTGTTTATAACTTATTTCAATTTTTACAAATAATCATAAACATTAAATTAACAGTTAAAACATATTAGGAGGTTTGAATACAAACATTATTACATGATGATGATAGCAGGTAAAAGATTAATCTTGATGAGCATATATTAGTTCATGCAATAAAAATAAAACAACTATTGATTATTGCACTGACCAACAAGAAAATGGCACCCAAGAATATTATTAAGGTACTTGCATTATGAGATGTAAAATATTTAATTGTTGTGTTAAATCCCACGTCAATGCATGTTTGCATTTGTTATTTAATGGAGCTAGGATGACACAAAACTCATTTTCAGTTTTGTCTTGTACTTCATGAGTCCCTTGTTGCAGTTAAGTATATATCTGGTTTCATATATTCTTTGCTTTTAACAAGGTTTATTTATTTATAGCTTCCGCAAGTATTATATTAGATGAATCAATCTAAGTGTGCTATGTTTTTCTTATACTCCATAGGAAACATAACCTTTTTCCTAGTTCTCACTATGCACAAAGAACTTGCTTTTATATTGCTCCATTTGAAATGTTGAATACGAAGCATAACTTTTGATTTTTTTCCTAGGTTGATCCTCAATGAACAATGTCACCATTCTAAAATTACGAATCAAACCAAGTCCATAAGACAAAATTACCTCGTTCTTTGTAAAATTTATTTGTTATGGGATGTAGGTGAAAAAAAAAACGAAAGCAACTTATTTGATTGTATCAAACAAAATTGGGACCTTACAAATACGATGTGGTTGGAAGTTCTTAGAACGTACCATAAACAAAACTATACATAACTCGAATGGAAAAAACAAAACTTAAATACCATAAACATTTTTGGAGCAGAGAAGATACTTGCATTTACGGATTTAGAACAACTTAAGCGGTTAAGCCTAGAACATACCTTTAATTGATGACAAACCTCTAATTGATGATGAAATACCTATTCCGTCGTAGCATGCAAGGATGGTGGTATTGATAATGAAAAGGTCCCTACATAAAATTAACGATTTTTTATAAAATATATGACTATAAAATAATCATGTTTTCACATTATAACATGTTTAAAGAAAGGTTTGAAACCTGATGATTAAATTAAATCATATTGATAACTTTATGATGCAATTCAATTTGACTTTGGGTAGACGGTATTTGTCTAGCTTCATTTCCAGCGCTTGAATCGATTGATTCCATGGAAAACCTATAGACAAAGACGTGCTTATGGAGTTATTAAGGTGAAGTGCAACATCAAAAGTTGCAGAAAAATAACAATCATTGCAAAAACAATTCAGATTCATTTTAGTTCTAAAATTAAAAAATCAAAGCTGAATTAATAGTCGTAGACCATGTTGCAGATTCATTGTTTTAGGTATCTATAGCTTTTAAAGTACCAATACTCTGCATCCAATAGCATTAACCAATAACAACAGGAGCAGGTGGTAGAGTTTGATGGGCAACATAAATAAAATAAACAACTAAAATGTTCGATATAGAAAATCAACTATTTATGCTTTCAGAATTGCAACAAAAAGAAAATGTGGCATATCAAGTAAACAAATCACTAACACTATTTGCACATAACTAGGAACAACTGGAAACACTATTGCATGCATAAAGTTGCAGTGAATAGATATGCAACTGGAAACTAATTTTATATGATGCAGTTACATATCAAAGCAATCACACTATGCAGAAAGCAAAGAGTAAACAAACATTGGAGTTTCACTACTACGTAACACATTTTTACATGATACGGACACAAATAACAAAGGCCAATACCCAAACAATCTCGACCTAACTGACACAAAAGGAAAAAATACGGTCTCTGCACAGCATTAGCAACAACAAAAGAAAAAAATAAAACCAAAAGGATCTACTTACTTCTTTGCTTTGCTTCCTTTGAACTGGTTCTTAAGCTTAATCTGCAGCCTTTTCTACTTCTTGGGTCCTCCACCTGAACTAGCTTCACTAACAGAAATGGTGATGGTGATCCCTTATCCACGTATGACTTCAAGCTCTCTAATTTCACTAAAAGAAGATGCATAACATTT
This sequence comes from Allium sativum, assembly GCA_030737875.1. NCBI lineage: Eukaryota > Viridiplantae > Streptophyta > Magnoliopsida > Asparagales > Amaryllidaceae > Allium > Allium sativum. The sequence continues at coordinate 618,323,762 of CM060926.1, forward strand.
AATTATTATAGTTCATTACAAACGTTCTTTGCAGTAAGCAATGAATAGTTTGAGCAATTTTTAGCACAAAACAAACTAACGCTATACACAAGTAACAAATTAAGAAGCCACTTATAATAATCAATTCCATAGGGCCTGATTTCAACTCTCATAGCACAACAATAAATAAGCTTAAACCCAAAAAAATCATGATTGAACTTAAATCTAAAAAAAAAAAATCGAAGTACCTTGAGAAAAAAAGCGGTTAGGATTTCTGATTGAATCGCGGATGCGTATGAGTTTAGATGCGAGCACTGATGAAAATACTGAGAGCGCGGAGGAGAAGCAATGTCGCGAGAGAGGACGGGAAAATAGATTGAGAACGAAGAAAGGTAATTAGGGTTAAGGAAATCGAAATTGGGAATGAAGCGCAGAAATGTAAAATTGGAACCTGCTGCCTTTCTTTTTTCGCTGCGTATTAGTTAATATTTATTAGATGGGCTTGGCCCAAAAACGTAAACAGGAAGGAAAACTTTCCAGTGGAAATGGTAAAACGTATTAAGAAATTTTCATCTCTTGTTGGAAGAAATTCCTTCCAACAATATTAACGGATGGAATTCCACGGAAATCGGAAAATTGGAAAAAATCTCAGCCCTAGTTAATTTTGTGAATGACGGATAGTAGCGATGGTTAGATTAAATCTAGCACTTTAAATTAGTGACTATGTCACTGCCATTGTTTTTAGTACACCAGTATGATTTGTGAAATTTTGAATTCTTAAATATTAAATTCTAAGAAATAAATACTGCCACTTGATTATAAAAGATTTTTTCATAGTATCGCTCTTGTTTTCAGATAAATGCATATCATTTATTAATTATTTGTCACAATTTTTAGTTAGCGCTTTTGAATTATTTAATAGTAATATTTAATTATCAATTATTTACTGCTACATAACAAAATTAAATACTGGATATTAATTGAAAATTATTTAATAGTAATATTTAATACTACAATTATTCATTCTAAATTATACTTATTAATTATCTAATGTAATTAATAGATATTAACTGTAATTTACCAGTACTTAATTATAATTTTGAACTAATTCAAGCAAGTTAAAATTTTACAATTTATTTATTTGAAATAATTTTTTATTTTAATGATTTTTTTCAAAAAATTTCATGCAATTCGCAATTATTAAACGCATATTACACAATTAAAATAAATAATCAATTAATTATAAATTAATTGAATTAAAAATCATGAATTAAATTCCCCTATCAAGTGCTCTTCTCGAATATCTTGCTTATAGTTGCAAACTTATACTTCATTCACTCGTCGTTCTTGCTTAAATGTATATAGCACACATATTAAAAAAATCATGTTGATTCGATCCTTTCATACGGCAAAAGTTCCCTCGAAAACTTTTACCAATTCGTATAGTAGTAAATTAGTTACTAATGATTAACTATTAAATATTAGTAAATAATAAATATTAGTGACATATGATTAATATAATATTATTATTGATTAATAAATATTAATAGTATATGATAAATATTATTAGTAATGCAATATTATAGTTAGTAATTAGTAACATATGACTAATATATATAATATTATTAATGATAAATTATTAAATACTAATATATACTAAATTTTAAGAAAACATTGTGATTATTAATTGTTTATTATTGAAAATTCATAGCAGAGATTCATTATAACGATTGCAATGGGAATTTTTTGGCCATTGTAAAATTGGCACCTATTGCAACGGTCACTTTTTGCTCATTGTAAAATTGACATCTATTACAACGGGCATTTTGTGAACGTTGTAAAATTGATATCTATTACAACGGCCCAGAAAGAACCGTTGTAATAGAGACCTTTTACAACGGGTTTCCAGTGCCTGTTGTAAAAAAAGGCATTGTATAGGGCATCTATTACAACGGGCCTTAATTGACCATTGTAATAGCCCTCTATTATAACGGGCAGCCGATGCCCGTTGTAAAAATGACGTTGTAATAGTTTGTTTTTGTTGTAGTGATTGTAAATACACTTACGGCACGAGGTTAGGTTGCATTAGTGGCGGAAGTCTTCCCGGACCCGACCGGCATATCCAGCAGCCACTAATGTTGAACCTAATGTGAAAGGCCTAAGTGCAAGAATTAACAACATGTGTTAAGACAAGAGGTTAAGTCAGCTTATGGTAGAAGTCTGCCCGGACCCGCCCGGCAAATCCAGCGTCCACAAGTGTAGGCTTAATGTGAGAGGTCTAGTTCTTATATATATGTAACGACCCAACTTTCGAACACATCGGAAGTCGTGTCATTAATAAGAATAAGAATAGATAGAAGATAAAATCACAGAAACATCAGAATCTCACAGCGGAATTTTTACAAAAGATAATACTTCATAATATTACATAGCAGTACATATTACATCAGAGCCTCATATATCTAGTGATACAAGCCATTCATATTACATCTTTAATTATACATATCATTGATGACCAAACTGGCAGACTTATAATTATACAGTAGATATGATAAGTAGATCAGCACACAGAAAGTTCCATTCCAGCTTTCCAAGTTTTATCCAATCCTGATTCACTTGTCTATTTATAACAAGTGTTATGAATACCCAAGAGTTTAAGGGAAACACAGAAAATAAACTCCGGGTCAGTCAGGGGACTTGTATGAGTAAACGGTTTTAAAACCGATTAAAGAAATAAAAATATCTCATAAGACCATGCTGTGAATACGGAACGGGTTTTTACCTTATGAGAACAAAACACTTTGTATACTTGAAATCAGATATTATCATAGTGTCTAGGTGTTTCACAAATAATTTAGAATCTAGAAGAATGCTTGCATCTCACATTCTCCTATATAGTATACAAATAAAACCGCTTGGCGCTTATGGAAATTGGATTTCCAACTATGACAAGGTATGGGACCACCTTCCGATGGTGTATCTCTAGAGGCGAATACACCTAGGTTCAACAAGAACGTCTTGCAACCCGGCCCAAACATGACCGACCACTCATTTCTCTTGAGTGTATCGAATATATTGTCACCTTACGGTTGGTATACCAACATAACCGTTCCCGGGAGATACATAATTGAAAGGAGTAACAAATATGAATATTCTCTAGATGGTGACAATACATCCTAATGGGAGCGACCCACATAGCCATGCTGCCTGCCCGATTTTTGTCATTTCCTGGGTGTGAGTCTTGAGGCTAGACTTACCTTCTCATCATCATAGTTTATTTCTTTTGAATGCCACATCATTAAATCTCGCCAATCACTAATTGACTTCCCCAAAAATATAGTATATGTATAAAGCGAGAGAAACGAATTCCTCTGCCACCATATAAATACGTTTGAAGAGATCAACGTACGTGATCAGTTAGAATTACTTTGTAAGACATTCGTCTATACAAGTTGTCCTGGATTGGACAAACCGAAGGCACTATTCAAAAATAGTCCTTGTATATCGCCGTCTTCAATTTAAAAATCTCTGACGCGCGGCGTATAATCAAATCAAAGTGGAATATTCATTCCGGTTTTTTTGAAATGATTAGTGAACATTTTCTTTTTAAATTATTAGTCTAACATGATTATAATCAATTTACACATATAATTATAGTCAATCTAAACAGTATATGATCATCTTGCTTATATCTGGTTATTTTGATCATCTCTTAAAAAGGACAATTTCAGTGTGCGCGCCGCTCACGGTTTTTGTTTCCATTTTGTTCGTAAATTCTAAAAATAAATACTTACATTATTCTTTTAGAAATTTATTACTCATAATTATTCCTTAATCTAATTATACATAAATGGATTAAATTTATGATTTACAATTTATATTTCAGCTTTTACTCTCTATATTGTTTTTGTCAAATTTCCCTCTTATACTCGATCTACTTCTTCTTTCTATATACCAATCAAATTTCTCTTTTTATTTATCAATCTAAAAATGATTAAAAATATGATTTATAGTTCTTATTTTATAAAATACAGAATAGTACATGACCAGTTACTTGTATCAGGAAATTCAGACTTACAGTTTACGACAGACAATTTGAGCGTATGTGTAGCATACAGTTTTCCCTTTCATTTTTGTTGACTTTAAAATTTTAAATAATTTCATAAGAAAATTATTTCTAATTGTAAACAAAGTTTATAATTTAATTTAAATACAGCTTCATTTTCAATTTTTTAGCAAAAACTTTCACTCGATTCAATCACCTGATTCCCTTCTTTTTCCTTCATGCTATTTTAAATAAAAATTCTATTTTCCTTTTATTATTTATTTCTCTTTTATATTTAATTTATTAGTTAATTAAAACTGATTTAATTTAATTTATAATCAAAAACCTCTTTTGAAAACAAATATGGTAAGGTACCACTTGTTGACAAAGTACCAGTTCCGTCTCGTGGTGTGCGCATGTGGAAACTGGCCTGGCTCTCAAGGTTTTGCATAGTACCACATTTGATTTAGCCAAAGTACCAGGTCCCTGAAGTACCACCTCCAGACCATGGCATTTCCTTGCCTGATCACCCCAAAACCTCGTGCGCCAATCATTACCAGGTGGTAGTACCACCGGGTAGTACCAACCTCTATGAAAACACGACTGATCACTCCCAGACACCGGTGTTTCCTTCCCTGATCAATCACCATACACGTGCACGTGCACATGCCATTTAGCCATCGCCTACCACCTGCGACTGTCCCCACACATCACTTATCACCTCCTGGTTGCACCACCATCGTCAAAGCCAGTGACCTCCACCGCTCCGGCATATTCACTGTAATTTCCCCCATCACTGAAAATGGGTTCAACGGAGAAAGGCTTCCACTGCTCCTCGCCTCGACCACCGATCAACATCCTGCTTCTGCCACGTCATTATGACACCTCGACGCTTCCATCCCCCCTGGACCGCCCCCACAAAATGCCTCCATCCCCAAACAGTTCGACCGAGAATTTGACAGTACCCATAAACCCAATTTTAACCTACTTCGATCTCATTCCCAAAATCCATGCATTAAAAAAATTGTTTTGCATTTTTCCTAGGAACTCCGATCCTAGATGAAGCTCCTCCTTCAACCGCATGGCGCACGGTGGCCTAGATGGTCGGAATTTGATCAATGTTCAAATTCCGATCATCTCAGGATTTCTTATGATTTAAGCAGTTAAAAATCATTATTTTTCTTTTAAAAATCCTCATTTCGATCCACCATCATGTTTATGTAATCAAACCGAGTTTTCAAAACGTTTGAAAATCCACTTAAATTTTGAGATTACAGAGAGCAGTTGTTGTTTTCTGTTTTCATGTTCTGGGTATTTCTTGGTGTTTTTTCCTACCTCCCGACAACTAGGTGACTATTTAAGGCTTTTAGAACTAATATGAAGTATACTCAATCATCTAATCTAGGTGTCACTGGCCAGTAAATCACCCGTTTTGGTTGTGTGAAATTTTAAACAAAACTAACAGAACCTAGTAATATACAGGACAATATAATATCCTAACACCCTTGGTACTTAAGGATTGAAGTGCCAACAAATAATCCTTTGATTTGGCAAACAACTGATATGCAAACAACAATACAACTCAAGCAAGATCATCCCAAAGCAAGATCTACTTTCAGTCCAAAATAAAATAGACAGTAGGAAAAATTTGCTAAGGAAGTTTACTCACCAGGAAAGTGCTTGAAACTCTTAGCTTTCTAATCTTTCTCACTGATTTTAGTTCAAATGGTTTGTGTTGTGAGGAGAAGTGTGCAAGCTCAGGTCTTATTTATAGGGGAGAAAGATTATAAAATATTAGTGCATTAAATACTGGTTTTGGAAAAAGAGCAAAATCAGTTTTCAAATTTAATTGTTGACAAATGATTGACATATAAGAAAATCCTTTTCTTTCTAAATCAACACACCATTCCCTAAACTCACATGGACCTTATCAGCCATTATTCACCTTGAAAATCTCCTGCACATGACATTCTTTTCTCCTATTGGTTTTCTTGGAACTATCATATTAAATGCCTATGTACAACCCATGTTCCTCTCTCAACTTGTATTGGTGAAACAAAAATACCATAGCCACCATTTTGTACTATGAAATGCTCAGGATTTTCTTTGGTTTTCTCACTTCATTTTCCACATGGCTATTAATTTAACAAAAAATATTTTTAACTCTTACTTGGCTTCAAAGGAAATGCAAAAACTGAAAATCTTGTACAAATGATCTCGGCCATGTGATGAAATGGACATGGAAAATCTTGAATGATCTATATGTTAATAAGGATCTAGTGTAGGCAAGATCTATCGTTTATATGCACTAGATTTAGCAAGATCTTTAGGCACATGCTATGACAAATGTAAACAAGTTTTGAAAGATGAAAAGGAAAGTGACATTTCAGAAAATCACATGTAAGAGAAGAGAAAGATTTTAAAAACTGAAAATATTTGATCAAAAATGATTTGCCCATGTGAAGATATTTCTCCTAGATTCTCTTTACTAGTCTAGTACTAGTGTAGGTGTTATCCTTGAATTATTGTACATGAAAACATGCTTGCAAAAGGAAATGGCACTTTCATATTTTGGTGTTGTGTACATGTGAACTTGAACTTGATTTAATAATAAAAGTGGTTTTGGTATGTTTTATTCTAGTGTTATAAGTTTTCAAATCAAGAATTTTCAAAAACCCAAATTCTAAATCCTTTGGAAAAAAAAAAATGAACAAAACATGTCAAATAAAATGGCATTTAAAAAAAAACTTGCTATGTATAAGTGTTATTATTCGTATATGTGTAAAATAAATTTAAACAAGTGCTATCTAATACATGCTATCATACATGAATGTGTAAAAATGGATTTTAGTAAATGTTGTGTGATACATGCATATGTAAATACATAAGTTAACATGTTTTGGAATTTTAAAGTCTGGATTTTAAATCGTATTTGTAAATACGTACTTACGATCAATTCGTATCCGTGTTAACGATAAGTGTAAAGACCGGGTCATTACAATCTACCTCCCTTATAAAAATTTCGTCCTCGAAATTTGTAAATAGTAGATTAAGAGTTATCGACACACATCAATAAATATTTTATTTATAACAGCTATTCCCATAACTGGATATATCTGTTACTATGGTTGGAAAACGTTTCCATTTATGTATTACTATTCTTGAATTCTCATCAACTTCCAAATATCCTTGAAATAGATCTCAAGTCTTATTCACTTCATTGCTTTGAATCAATCTTGCTCAAGCATATGTATCTGTCCAAATTCCCTTTTTAACTCATCAATCAATTTACTTAACTCCGTTAAGTATTACCCACAATCTTCATTCACTTAGTTAATTATCTCCATTTTAGGACTCACAAATATGATTTAATTTCACAAATCGACCAGTTCACATACCCTGAGTTCCTACTTAAGTCTAGACTTAATTACAGGAAATCCAAATTTTAATTCAATTAAAAATTCTAACCCGATTTCTTGTATCAATATGATTGGATATTATTCTAATTTAATCCAACCATATTTAATTTATCTTAAGGCCGACCCTAGTTAATTTACTCCTTCTATCTAAAAAGAGTAAGGTACCTTCTGAAGCTCCTTTCATTTTCACATTATCAGAAGTTGATGACTTATCCATTAAAGCATAGACCTTTGGTTGTTGTGCCTTTTTCATAAGTGGATAGTCTTTAACAAAGTGCCCAGGCTGATGATAGTTATAGCATGAAAATTTTTGGGGAATAACATCACTTGTTCCTTTTGGTTTCTATTAAGGTTGCTCCGGTTGCTGAGTTTGCTGTGGCTTTCCCCTGCTGGCTTCGTACAAAACCTAGCAATGTGTCCCTTCTCCTTGCAGTTATGGCATTGCGTATCCTTATAATGCTCTTTGGATTTCTCCCCCATCTTTGGTATTCCCTTTTTGTTCCAGTTCGGATTAAATTTCCTTTTGTTGGAATTCTCGCCACTGGGTTCTCCTGTCTGCTGATTTGCAACAGGCTTCTTTCCCTGTAGTGCCTCATAACGAACTGCCATATCCACCAGATCGACAAATGGGATTTTGAGATGCCCAATCATTTGAACTTGCAGACTATCCTTCAATCCTGCTATAAACATTTCATTCTTCTTGAGTGGGGTATTGATCAGTTCTGGCCCGAAACAAGAAAGTGAATTGAACTTGTTCTCATATTCTGATATTTTCATGTTCCCTTGCTTGAGATCGATGAAATCCCGATACATTCTAGTCTTTCCTGCAGCAGGAAGAAATTGTGCTTCGAATGCTTCTTTGAATTTTTCCCAAGTGAAGTCTTCCTCAGGAACATTCGTGGTCTGAGCACCCCACCAAGTAGCAGCAGCTTCTTGAAGTTGCCACGAAGCTAAGAGACGTTTCTGCTCATCATTCAATTTCAGTCCTTTGAAAGTCTTCTCACAGGACCTCAACCATGCTTGGACTTCAATGAAAGATTCAGTCCCTTTGAAAACTTTTCCTCCCAGAGTCGTATACTCCTTACAAATAGTTGTAAAGCTTTTATCCTGCTGGACCGGTGCAACTTCCTCTACAGTTTCTCCTTGATCCTGGGAGCCAGTATTACGACCAGTAGTAGTGGAAGTTCCATTAACTCGACCTCTTCGTCCTCGGTTACTCATTTTAATCACCTGAATATAACATGTTGTCAATCAAGACTTGATTGGATATAACTAACTCAGGTATACCATCCAAGTTGATTTATTTTAAATTTTCAAAAATACGCTCTCTCATACTCACCCAAAGCCTAGGTAAATCGGTAACCTATGCTCTGATACCAACTGTAACGACCCAACTTTCGAACACATCGGAAGTCGTGTCATTAATAAGAATAAGAATAGATAGAAGATAAAATCACAGAAACATCAGAATCTCATAGTGGAATTTTTACAAAAGATGATACTTCATAATATTACACAGCAGTACATATTACATCAGAGCCTCATATATCTAGTGATACAAGCCATTCATATTACATCTTTACTTATTCATATCATTGATGACCAAACTGGCAGACTTATAATTATACAGTAGATATGATAAGTAGATCAGCACACAGAAAGTTCCATTCCAACTTCCCAAGTTTTATCCAATCCTGATTCACTTGTCTATTCATAACAAGTGTTATGAATGCCCAAGAGTTTAAGGGAAACACAGAAAATAAACTCCGGGTCAGTCAGGGGACTGGTATGAGTAAACGGTTTTAAAACCGATTAAAGAAGTAAAAATATCTCATAAGACCATGCCGTGAATACAGAACGGGTTTTTACCTTATGAGAACAAAACACTTTGTATACTTGAAATCAGATATTATCATAGTGTCTAGGTGTTTCACAAATAATTTAGAATCTAGAAGAATGCTTGCATCTCACATTCTCCTATATAGTATACAAATAAAACCGCTTGGCGCTTATGGAAATTGGATTTCCAACTATGACAAGGTATGAGACCACCTTCCGATGGTGTATCTCTAGAGGCGAATACACCTGTGTTCAACAAGAACGACTTGCAACCCGGCCCACACATGACCGACCACTCATTTCTCTTGAGTGTATCGAATATATTGTCACCTTACGGTTGTTATACCAACATAACTGGTCCCGGGAGATACAGAATTGAAAGGAGTAACAAATATGAATATTCTCTAGATGGTGACAATACAACCTAATGGGAGCGACCCACATAGCCGTGCTGCCTGCCCGATTTTTGTCATTTCCTAGGTGTGAGACTTAAGGCTAGACTTACCTTCTCATCATCACAGTTTATTTCTTTTGAATGCCACATCATCAAATCTCGCAAATCACTAATTGACTTCCCCAAAAATATAGTATAGGTATAAAGCGAGAGAAACGAATTCCTCTGCCACCATATAAACACATTTGAAGAGATCGACGTACGTGATAAGTTAGAATTACTTTGTCAGACATTCGTCCATACAAGTTGTCCTGGGATTGGACAAACCGAAGGCACTATTAAAAAATAGCCCTTGTATATCGCCGTCTTTAATTTAAAAATCTCTGACGCGTGGCGTATAATCAAATCAAAGTGGAATATTCATTCCAGTCTTTTTGAAAGATTAGTGAACATTTTATTTTTAAATTATTACTCTAACATGATTATAATCAATTTACATATATAATTACAGTCAATCTAAACAGTATATGATCATCTTGCTTATATCTGGTTATTTTGATCATCTCTTAAAAATGGACAATTTCAGTGTGCGCGCCGCACACTGTTTTTCTTTCCATTTTGTTCGTAAATTTTAAAAATAAATACTTACATTATTCTTTTAGAAATTTATTACTCATAATTATTCCTTAATCTAATTATACATAAATGGATTAAATTTATGATTTTCAATTTATATTTCAGCTTTTGCTCTTTATATTGTTTTTGTCAAATTTCCCTCTTATACTCGATCTACTTCTTCTTTCTATATACCAATAAAATTTCTCTTTTTATTTATCAATCTAAACACGATTAAAAATATGACTTATAGTTCTTATTTTATAAAATACAGAACAATACATGACCAGTTACTAGTATCAGGAAATTCAGACTTACAGTTTACGACAGACAATTTGAGCGTATGTGTAGCATACGGTTTTCCCTTTCATTTTTGTTGACTTTAAAATTTTAAATAATTTCAGAAGAAAATTATTTCTAATTGTAAACAAAGTTTATAATTTAATTTAAATACAGCTTCATTTTCAAATTTTTAGCAAAAACTTTCACTTGATTCAATCACCTGATTCACTTCTTTTTCCTTCTTGCTATTTTAAATAAAAATTCTATTTTTCTTTTATTATTTATTTCTCTTTTATATTTAATTTATTAGTTAATTAAAAATGATTTGATTTAGTTTATAATCAAAAACCTCTTTTGAAAACAAATATGGTAAGGTACCACTTGTTGACAAAGTACCAGTTCCGTCTCGTGGTGTGCGCATGTGGAAACTGGCCTGGCTCTCATGGTTTTGTAAAGTACCACATTTGATTTAGCCAAAGTACCACCTCCAGACCATGGCATTTCCTTGCCCGATCACCCCAAAACCTTGTGCGCCAGTCATTACCTGGTGGTAGTACCACCGGGTAGTACCAACCCCTATGAAAACACGGCTGATCACTCCCAGACACCGGTGTTTCCTTCCCTGATCACTCACTATACACGTGCATGTGCACACGCCATTTAGCCATCGCCTACCACCTGCGACTGTCCCCACACATCACTCATCACCTCTTGGTTGCAGCACCATCGTCAAAGCCAGTGACCTCCACCGCTACGGCGTTTTCACTGTAATTTCCCCCATCACCGAAAATGGGTTCAACGGAGAAAAGCTTCCACTGCTCCTCGCCTCGACCGCCGATCAACGTCCTGCTTCTGCCATGTCATCATGACACCCCGACGCTTCCATCCCCCCTGGACCGCACCCACAAAACGCCTCCATCCCCAAGCAGTTCGACCGAGAATTTGACAGTACCCATAAACCCAATTTTAACCTACTTCGATCTCATTCCCAAAATCCATGCATTTTTTTTTTTTTTGCATTTTTCCTAGGAACTCCGATCCTAGTTGAAGCTCCTCCATCAACTGCATGGCGCACGGTGGCCTGGATGGTCGGAATTTGATCAATGTTCAAATTCCGATCATCTCAGGATTTCTCATGATTTAAGCAGTTAAAAATCGTGATTTTTCTTTTAAAAATCCTCATTTCGATCCACCATCATGTTTACATAATCAAACCGAGTTTTTAAAACATTTGAAAATCCACTTAAATTTTGAGATTACAGAGAGCAGTTGTTGTTTTCTGTTTTCATGTTCTGGGTATTTCTTGGTGTTTTTTCCTACCTCCCGACAACTAGGTGACTATGTAAGGCTTTTAGAACTAATATGAAGTATACTCAATCATCCAATCTAGGTTTCACTAGCCAGTAGATCACCAGTTTTGGTTGTGTGAAATTTTAAACAAAACTAACAGAACCTAGTAATATACAGGACAATATAATATCCTAACACCCTTGGTACTTAAGGATTGAAGTGCCAACTAATATTCCTTCGATTTGGCAAACAAACTGATATGCAAACAACCATACAACTCAAGCAAGATCATCCTAAAGCAAGATCTACTTTCAGTCCAAAATAAAACAAACAGTAGGAAAAATTTGCTAAGGAAGTTTACTCACCAGGAAAGTGCTTGAAACTCTTAGCTTTCTACTCTTTCTCACTGATTTTAGTTCAAATGGTTTGTGTTGTGAGGAGAAGTGTGCAAGCTCAGGTCTTATTTATAGGAGAGAAAAATTATAAAATATTAGTGCATTAAATACTGGTTTTTGAAAAAGAGCAAAATCAGTTTTCAAATTTCATTGTTGACAAATGATTGACATATAAGAAAATCCTTTTCTTTCTAAATCAACACACCATTCCCTAAACTCACATGGACCTTATCAGCCATTATTCACCTTGAAAATCTCCTGCACATGACATTCTTGTGTCCTGTTGGTTTTCTAGGAACTATCATATTAAATGCCTATGTACAACCCATGTTCCTCTCTCGACTTGTATTGGTGAAACAAAAATACCATAGCCACCATTTTGTACTATGAAATGCTCAGGATTTTCTTTGGTTTTCTCACTTCATTTTCCACATGGCTATTAATTTAACAAAAAATATTTTTAACTCTTACTTGGCTTCAAAGGAAATGCAAAAACTGAAAATCTTGTACAAATGATCTTGGCCATGTGATGAAATGGACATGGAAAATCTTGAATGATCTATATGTTAATAAGGACCTAGTGTAGGCAAGATCTATGGTTTATATACACAAGATTTAGCAAGATCTTTAGGCACGTGCTATGACAAATGTGAACAAGTTTTGAAAGATGAAAAGGAAAGTGACATTTCAGAAAATCATATGTAAGAGAAGAGAAAGATTTAAAAAACTGAAAATATTTGATCAAAAATGATTTGGCTATGTGAAGATATTTCTCCTAGATTCTCTTTACTAGTCTAGTACTAGTGTAGGTGTTATCCTTGAATTGTTGTACATGAAAAAATGCTTGCAAAAGGAAATGGCACTTTCATATTTTGGTGTTGATGTACATGTGAACTTGAACTTGTTTTAGTAATAAAAGTGGTGTAACACCACACGTCCATTAATGTCACTCACAAAGGGAATGCATTAACTTCCATGGAGGTTTTAAGTGAATATAGAACATAAAAATTACAACAAGACAGATAATAAGTAGTACTTGGAAATCTAAAACTTCATTTTATTGCAGCGGAGAATTAAACATGTTTGTTACGTCATAGTACCATAAATCAGAGTCAAGTACATTATCCATCTTGATAAAACAAAATACATAACCCCATTACACAAATAGCCATTAAAGAAGATAACAAGCTGGACTTTACTTCAATAGTCCAAGCTTTCCAAGAGAGAAAAAGCAATCCAATCAAACTCCACTGGAGCTGGGCCCAACCTGAGGACCTGGAGGGGAAAAAGGATAGAAATGGAGGGGGTCAGACATAAAGTCTGGCGAGTATGATAATTCTAACAATACTATTATCAAAATAACCAGACTAAGGCATAAGCTGGAAGACAAGTAAATGTCTATGAACTATTAGGTATGGAAGAGCAGATAAAGAAAACGTTTAAGATAACGTTAAGGATAACGGTAAAGGCACACCTAATTACTAACGAATAATTACTTCACTGCACCACACATTACTACACTGCACTGCACCAGTCACCCTAAAGGTTGATCCCACTTGCTTCACACAGAAACTATATAAATAACCTTACGTACCCCTAGCTGACTACATAGGTGTCGTCTGCCCCTATCTCCACTAGGTGTACCCCACTACCCACTTTCGATCGGCTCCCTACTCGTAGATACCTGTGCTGGCCCCCCAGTGGGGTGTATCACTCCCCTAAAGTGGCAACCCGATACAACTTGAGAATGCACGGCTTATACCTATACGATGCAACGTCTTACCTACCAGCCCGGGTCAACACACGCATATGAAACCCGTTGGACTTGCGTTGCCACCGCTCCCCGTTTTGGCCTCTTATAGTCAAACCCAGTATGCGTGTCCCGTCCTCGACTTGGGTCGAGCCCACAAAGATACGTTTGGGATACTGGTTGAAATGGGCCCCCACAAGCTACCCACCTAAGCTTGTCCACTAGTACATCCCACTTAACCCTCTTAGTCATGTTCATTTACATGTGTGTTTGGTTAAGTCTTACTAATCGTATTTCACATGCCACTAAGGGCACCCACTAGATTCCTCATGCCACCCAAGGCACCTACTTAACCCCCATGTCCCCCCTTACATGTTCATCTGGTTAAGTATTTCTTAGTTCATTCAGGCCATAACCTCATAAAGACCTCTCACATTAGACTGGCATATATGGCAGCTGGATTTGCCGGGCGGGTCCGGGCAGTCTTACACCATAAAAGAGTCTAACCTCGTGTCTTTACAACTATTATGCTTTAGTTTAGGCCTAGGACCTCTCACATTGGGCTGACATTTGTGACCACTGGATTTGCCGGGCGGGTCCGGGCAGGTTTACGTCACAAACGAGTCCAACCTCGTGTCCTAAGCGTTGATTATTACCTATAATCTTTTACCCCAATTTTAATAATTCCCTATACAAATTATTAATTAAGTCCACTTTTAATGATGTCCATAATTGACTCAATTATGGTCATCCACTCATGGCATGCAAAATCATATCAATTACACCCCAACTTCTTATTATTAAATCCTTAATATTACCCCTACCCCACGTTTATACGTTCGCTTATTCAACGCAGAATATACGTTAGACTCGAATAGTCTAACTCATAGCACAAAATAAATTATCACAACATATAGACAATTAAATTGAATCTAATCATAATAGGGGTGAAACTTGCATAAACTACACATGTTAAGAATCTAAAGGTGTCAACTTGTTAAATGGGACAATTTACATGATATGAATCATAACCCAAATTTATGTATAATCTTGCATATGAGGTTTTAGGCAACATAATGATGGTGTGAACTAGCATAGAATTTCACATATGTCATAGCATAATCCTAGATGTCATATTTCTAGATCAAAATAGGTGTCATGGCATATGTTCATAATCTCAACCCAAACTTTCATATGTGACTTGTCATATAGATCAACATAGCCCAGATAATATCAACATCATGACTTGATTAACATGAACTAATTAGCATAGGTAGTAACATCATGACTTTTTAACATGTATGATTCATCACAACTTAGCATAGAAACTCTCAACATACATAACATCATCATAGCATGATTTACAACATATAGGATATCATCACCACATAGCATAGAATTTATAACATACATGATAGCATAAGGTTTACAACAACATATATGACAATTCACGTCATCTACTCATAATCCATTCATGACTTAACCTAATTAAAATAATAATAATCTTGTTAAGATCATCATACTCACAATTAGAGAAGAAAAAGAGTCGAATTAGCGCTCCTTTGATGAAGAATCGCTGTTAGGGGTTGGATAGTTCTGATTTGGTTGCTGTTCTTTATCTTTAATTTGATGGCGGCTGCACTAGGTCTCAAAATAACAGCATGACGGCTATGGTCTTTGTTTAATTTCTGATTTAGGGTTTGTGTATAGGGGTCTTTTTATAGAGTTATAAATTAATTTAAGCCGTCGGATGTTCTTAGGGTTAATCAAAACCATTCAATTATGATAGGGTGATGAGTCAGCCCTAATGACTCAGCAAGGAGTCAGAATGGACTCAACAACATGGTTCAGCCTGAACCAGAAAGCTGTGCAGGCTCCAGCCTCGGCCTGGGCGCACTTGGCCGGTGCGCCAGTGTAAATATGCACTGGCGCACTTCCCAAGTGCGCCAGTGCATTTTTTTCTACTTTGCCACCAAACTTTGTTCATCCATAACTCTTTCATCCGGTACTCGTTACCCGCAAACTCGGACTCTATTTCAACCAGAATTCCGAGACGAACACAATGGCACAACCCGTTTCCCATAATTCTCACGTCTGAGATTAGTTATTCTTTAATTTGTGAATATTAATATTAACAGAATTATGGGGTGTTACATTCTCCCCTCCTTAAAGGATTTCGTCCCCGAAATCTTCAAGTTACGAAGAATGTATATCCTAACATCCAATCGTCCATCTACTCAACCATCAAACACAAGCATCCATTGTCCTTATAGACTTCTAATGCTTTCATGTTTAAACGCACAGTGTGTGTATATGTCCGTATTTAATGCAAAATCAGGCGGTCCACTGATTCAGTTGACCTCCTTAATGCAAATCATGATAGTGCCATGCGTCCATTATGTATGCAAAAGTTCCCTAATGCAACATATTATCTCTATATGCGTGCACAATCATCATCCGAATGCAGCATCCATATGATAATACAATCATCATACATCCATTTTACTAAATACAGCCATATATATGCAATATGCAATATGAAGTGACTGAGCTGATCTAGTGCCTAATAGTGTGTGTATATGCGTCCACGAGCAACCACTAGCAAACACTTGCATCCACTTTGCATCCATCATACATAACATGTCTCAAACACATGTTTCAACCATAGGATTATCCTAACTAAAGGTCAAGAATACTAGCGAGAGGATACTCTAAAGGTAAGATAAGTACAAGATAAGTGATAAAGGAGAAATTAAAGGACATACCCTCAAAAAGAAAAGGGTACAACGAACGCATCTTCTCTTCCGTCTCCCAAGTAGCGTTGCTCTCATCATCTCCCCATTGTACTTTGACCAGTCTGACCTCTCGATTCCTCAGCTTCTTGATCTCTGACCCAAGAATGCGCGTAGGAGCTCGTCGAATCGTCGCATCACGCTCGATCTCCACCTCTCTAAGCAAGTTCGGCTCTACCACTTCCGCGGTCTCGTGCAAGCACTTCCTCAAATGTGACACATGGAATACGTCGTTTACACCACTAAGTCTCTCAGGCAACTCCACTCTATACCCCATCTGTCCAATCTTTTCCTTAATAGGAAACGGACCTACAAACCTTGGTGCTAATTTCCCAACGGACCCAAAGCGAACAACGTTTCGTAATGGAGACACTTTGACAAAGACCATATCCCCAACCTCAAACTCGAGATCTGTCCTCCTCTTATCCGCATAAGATTTCTGCCTATCTTGCGCTGCTTTCATCCTCCTTCGAATCAAGTCGATCTTCTTCGAAGTCTCCCTAATCATATCGGGCCCAAGTAAGATCTTATCTGTAGATTCCCACCAACATGTAGGTGAACGACAAGGTCATCCGTAAAGAGCTTCGAAAGGTGCCATGCCAATGCTAGACTAAAAGCTGTAATTATATGCGAATTCCACCAATGGAAGATGCTCTTCCCATGTACCCTCAAAGTCTAGGATACATAGCCTCAAAAGATCCTCTAGAATGCGATTCACCCTCTCGGTCTGGCCGTCCGTCTGAGGATGATATGCGGTGCTCAAACATAACCGAGTCTCTACCGCCTCTTGTAAGCTTCTCCAAAATTCGCTAGTGAAAATAGGATCGCGGTCGCTCACTATGCTAGAAGGAACACCGTGCAAACGAACTATCTCTCGGACGTTTACAGAAGCTAACCATGGAGCAGTCCTCTTACTCTTCATGGGAATAAAATGGGCGCTTTTAGTAAGTCTATCTACTATAACCCAAATTCCCGTATTACCCTTCCTCGATCGCGGTAATCCATCCACAAAATCCATCGAGACGCTTTCCCACTTCCATAGTTGAACCTCCAATGGGTGAAGAAACCCACCGGGTTTCTTTTGCTCCGCTTTTACTTGTTGGCACACCAAGCATCTAGCGACATACTCGGCTACATCTTTCTTCATGCCGGTCCAAAAGTAAACTCGTTTCATATCCATGTACATCTTGTCCCCGTCGGGATGGATGGTCATCTTCGAACAATGTGCATCATCAAGAATGGTTTTCCTTAGGTCATCGTCTTTTGGTACACAAAGTCTACCGTCCCTACGTAACCAACCCTTATCATCTAGGGTATACCTACGGAGATGGCTTGATGACTCCCCTCCTTTGAGCTTTTCTACTAACTCAACCAACTGCGGGTCGTCTCGCTGTGCCTCGCCAATCCGTCCCAAGAGCGTAGGTCTGACCTCCAAGGATGCTAGCAAACCGGGTACAAAGTCAACGGAAGGTCTAAAGTCAAACATCGAAGTGAATTCTAAGCTTCGTCTCTCAACAAACAAAGGACTTAAGTATAATCTTTTTCTACTTAAGGCATCCGCAACTACGTTACCCTTGCCAGGGGTATATGCTATCTCGAAGTCGTAGGATGCTAAGAACTCCATCCACCTTTGCTGCCTTAAGTTCAAGTCCTTTTGAGAGAATAAGTATTTTAGCGATTTGTGGTCAGTGAATAATTCGAATCTCTCGCCAAGAAGATAATGACGCCAAGATTTAAGCGTGAAAATAATAGCGGCCAACTCTAGGTCATGTGTAGGGTAAATTTTCTCATGCGCTCTCAACTGTCTTCCCCCATAGGCTATTACCCTTCCCTCTTGCATTAGGACTGCGCCTAGTCCTGTCCCACAAGCGTCAGTATAAACAGTAAATGGATTACTCCCGTCTGGCAGCACTAAGACTGGGGCTGAGGTCAAAGCTCTCTTCAACCGTTGGAACGCATCATCACAATCTACGTCCCACTCGAAGACTAGGTTCTTCTTCGTCAAGCTTGTCAATGGAGCTGATATATTTGCGAAGTCTTTGATAAACTTCCTATAGTAGCCAGCCAACCCAAAGAAACTTCTTACTTCGGTAGCATTTTTAGGGACCTTCCAATCTTGGATGGCCACCGCCTTCGCGGGATCCACGGCTATCCCTTCTTTGGAAACCACGTGCCCTAAGAATCGTACTTCTTTCCTCCAAAAGTGACACTTAGAAAATTTAGCTTTAAGGTTATGCGCTCGTAGGGTCTCCAACACTTCCCTAAGATGTAGGGCATGCTCTTCTTCATCCTTAGAAAAGATCAAGATGTCGTCTACAAAGACTACCATGAATTTGTTAAGGTACTCCCTAAACACCCTACTCATCAAATCAACAAAGTATGCGAGGGCGTTTGTCAAACCGAAGGGCATCACTATCCATTCATAGAAACCGTCCGGAGTCCTAAAGGCAGTCTTGTCAATGCTATCCTCAGCCACTCTCAACTGATGAAAACCAGTGGCTAAGTCCAACTGCGAAAACACTGAGGCGCCAACTAACTGATCGAAGAGATCGTCAATCCTCGGCAGTGGGTGTCTGTTCTTCTTAGTAAGTTTATTAAGTTCTCTATAGTCCACACAAAGTCTAAGCGACCCATCCGCCTTCGTGGCAAATACTACTTGAGCACCCCACTCCGATATACTTCGTCTTATGAACCCCTTCTCAAGCAACTCCTTTACTTGCTTATCGAGTTCCCTCCTTTCACGTGGAGCCATGTGGCGTACTAGCAAAGATACTGGTTTTGCATTATCCACAAGATATATTCGAAAATCTACCTCCCGCTTCGGAGGTAAGCCCTTCACCTCCCCAAACACATCTGAATACTCTCGGACCACTCTGACAGATTGTAGATTTTCCTCAGACGCGTCAAGCGATTCTAAATAACTTAGCATAACGGAATTTACGGGACTACAAAAGATTTCGAGAGCGTTACCAAGGCGAGTCACGAGCCTAACTACTCCTTTCACAATCAAGAACGGCCCCATTTCTGGATAACCAATCCATTCCTAAAATTAGCCCATAGCTCGTGAAGCCCAACACATAAGCATCACATCTAAACTCAACGCTAAGTATAGAAATTTTCAAATCCAAACACATCATGGACAAATAAGTTGAGCCCCCAATTGGATTCGAAACAACTAAGGGATCCTCTACTAAACTGGTGTTTAAGTGCAGTGATTCAACTAATGATGTAGAGATAAACGAATGCGATGCGCCCGAATCGAATAAGGTACGGATAGGATGATCAAACAGAAAAACTAAGCTTTCAATAGAAATGGTTCTACCTCGTTCTTGCAGTGGTGGGACCGCGAGAGCCTGAACTTGTCCCCTTGCCTACCCTGGTGCCTTAAGAGCCTACAACTGTCCTCCCGAGGTAGCTCCTGCCCTCTGCCCCTTCTTTGGGCAGTCCTTCACTAAATGTCCTGCATCACCACAGTGAAAACAACTGGTCTTCTTTTTCTTTCGGCAATCCTTGCTGAGATGGCCTGGTGTCCCACAGTTAAAGCATTTCTTCTTTCCCTTGCCATTATTGTCTTTACCACCCTTCTTGTTTTGCTGTTGAGGTTTCTTCTGATCCCCTTTCTTCTCGGGTGCCTTATCAACTTTAGTGGCTTTCTCCTCGTGCATGAGTGCCATGTCTACAAGCTTCTCAAAGGTGGCCCCATAGGGATGTGGGTCATAGCCAACCCTTGCAAGTACTCATTTAACCCATTAATGAACCTCAGTACCTTCTTCTCCGGCGTGTTCACTAAGTCTAAGCCAAACCTTGCTAATTGGTTAAATTTGTTGACATATTCTTTTACTGATGAGCTTCCTTGCTTTAATGTCAAGAACCTTTCCGTATATAGATTCTCTTCTGCCCTTGAGAGAAACTTCGCCTCAAACCTACGTCTGAAATCCGCCCAAGAATCAACAGAACGCTCCCCATTAGTGACCTCCCACCAAAACGAGGCCTCTCCTTTCATTAACCAAGCTGCTAATTTAACTCTCCTCCCTTCTTCTACTTCAAAGATATCTAGCAATTCTTCCACCTCCCTAAGCCAATCTCTAGCTTCCCCAAACGTTTCTGACCCTTGAAAGGGTTTTCCACCTATAGCCTTAAATTCCTTGCACGTCTTTGCAAAAGTATCTACGCGAGGAGGAGGAACGGGTGCAACTGGTGGTGGAGGAACATTGGCCGGACCTGCGGCAGCCCTAGACTCTAATAGCCTCCTATACCATCCGGGTATCGTTACACCGTCAGGTAGGTTAAGATCTTCAGCCATGCTGAAACGAAAAAGGAAAGATTCAAAATGGGGAATTTGAAAGATAAAGATATATGGCTATTGGGGATTATATTTTTCTTAAAAACTTTCCTCTTTAAATTACTCATTAAAACATGTTTTTGAAAACACTTCTTCCAAAAATACTTCAGAAAAATAGTTTTTCTAAAAAAATTATCTGTTCTGGTAACCTTAAGCTCTGATACCACGTGTAACACCCCACGTCCATTAATGTCACTCACAAAGGGAATGCATTAACTTCCATGGAGGTTTTAAGTGAACATAGAACAGAAAAATTACAACAAGACAGATAATAAGTAGTACATGGAAATCTAAAACTTCATTTTATTGCAGCGGAGAATTAAACATGTTTGTTACGTCATAATACCATAAATCAGGGTCAAGTACATTATCCATCTTGATAAAACAAAATACATAACCCCATTACACAAATAGCCATTAAAGAAGATAACAAGCTGGACTTTACTTCAATGGTCCAAGCTTTTCAAGAGAGATAAAGCAATCCAATCAAACTCCACTAGAGCTGGGCCCAACCTGAGGACCTGGAGGGGAAAAAGGATAGAAATGGAGGGGGTCAGACATAAAGTCTGGCGAGTATGATAATTCTAACAATACTATTATCAAAATAACTAGACTAAGGCATAAACTGGAAGACAAGTAAATGTCTATGAACTATTAGGTATGGAAGAGCAGATAAAGATAATGTTTAAGATAACGTTAAGGATAACGGTAAAGGCACACCTAATTACTAACGAATAATTACTTCACTGCACTACACATTACTACACTGCACCGCACCAGTCACCCTAAAGGTTGATCCCACTTGCTTCACACAGAAACTATATAAATAGCCTTACGTACCCCTAGCTGACTACATAGGTGTCGTCTGCCCCTATCTCCACTAGGTGTACCCCACTACCCACTTTCGATCGGCTCCCTACTCGTAGATACCCGTGCTGGCCCCCCAGTGGGGTGTATCACTCCCCTAAAGTGGCAACCCGATACAACTTGAGAATGCACGGCTTATACCTACACGATGCAACAACGTATTACCTACCAGCCCGGGTCCACACATGCATATGAAACCCGTTGGACTTGCGTTGCCACCACTCCCCGTTTTGGCCTCTTATAGTCAAAGCCAATATGCGTGTCCCGTCCTCGACTTAGGTCTAGCCCACAAAGATACGTTTGGGATACTGGTTGAAATGGCCCCCCACAAGCTACCCACCTAAGCTTGTCCACTAGTACATCACACTTAACCCTCTTAGTCATGTTCATTTACATGTGTGTTTGGTTAAGTCTTACTAATCGTATTTCACATGCCACTAAGGGCACCTACTAGATTCCTCATGCCACCCAAGGCACCTACTTAACCCCCATGTCCCCCCTTACATGTTTATCTGGTTAAGTATTTCTTAATTCATTCAGGCCATAACCTCATAAAGACCTCTCACATTAGACTGGCATTTATGGAAGCTGGATTTGCCGGGCGGGTCCGGGCAGTCTTACACCATAAAAGAGTCTAACCTCGTGTCTTTACAACTGTTATGCTTTAGTTTAGGCCTAGGACCTCTCACATTGGGCTGACATTTGTGACCACTGGATTTGCCGGGCGGTTCCGGGCAGGTTTACGTCACAAACGAGTCCAACATCGTGTCCTAAGCGTTGATTATTACCTATAATCTTTTACCCCAATTTTAATAATTCCCTATACAAATTATTAATTAAGTCCACTTTTAATGATGTCCATAATTGACTCAATTATGGTCCTCCACTCATGGCATGCAAAATCATATCAATTACGCCCCAACTTCTTATTATTAAATCCTTAATATTACCCCTACCCCACGTTTATACGTTCGCTTATTCAACGCAGAATATACGTTAGACTCGAATAGTCTAACTCATAGCACAAAATAAATTATCACAACATATAGACAATTAAAATGAATCTAATCATAATAGGGGTGAAACTTGCATAAACTACACATGTTAAGGATCTAAAGGTGTCAACTCGTTAAATGGCATAATTTACATGATATGATCATAACCCAAATTTATGTATAATCTTGCATATGAGGTTTTAGGCAACATAATGATGGTGTGAACTAGCATAGAATTTCACATATGTCATAGCATAATTCTAGATGTCATATTTCTAGATAAAAATAGATGTCATGGCATATGTTCATAATCTCAACCCAAACTTTCATATGTGACTTGTTAAATAGATCAACATAGCCCAGATAATATCAACATCATGACTTGATTAACATGAACTAATTAGCATAGGTAGTAACGTCATGACTTTTTAACATGTATGATTCATCACAACTTAGCATAGAAACTCTCAACATACATAACATCATCATAACATGATTTACAACATATAGGATATCATCACCACATAGCATAGAATTTATAACATACATGATAGCATAAGGTTTACAACAACATATATGACAATTCACATCATCTACTCATAATCCATTCATGACTTAACCTAATTAAAATAATAATAATCTTGTTAAGATCATCATACTCACAATTAGAGAAGAAAAAGAGTCGAATTAGCGCTCCTTTGATGAAGAATCGCTGTCAGTGTTGGGTAGTTCTGATTTGGTTGCTGTTCTTTATCTTTAATTTGATGGCGACTGCCCTAGGTCTCAAAATAACAGCATGACGGCTATGGTCTTTGTTTAATTTCTGATTTAGGGTTTGTGTATAGGGGTCTTTTTATAGAGTTATAAATTAATTTAAGCCGTCGGATGTTCTTAGGGTTAATCAAAACCATTCAATTTTGATAGGGTGATGAGTCAGCCCTAATGACTCAGCAAGGAGTCAGAATGGACTCAACAACATGGGTCAGCCTGAACCAGAAAGCTATGCAGGCTCCAGCCTCGGCCTGGGCGCACGTGGCAGGTGCGCCAGTGTAAATATGTACTGGCGTAGTTCCCAAGTGCGCCAGTGCATTTTTTTTCTACTTTGCCACCAAACTTCATTCGTCCATAACTCTTTCATCCGGTACTCGTTTCCCGCAAACTCGGACTATATTTCAACCAGAATTCCGAGACGAACACAATGGCGCAACCTGTTTCCCACAATTCTCACGTCTGAGATTAGTTATTCTTTAATTTGTGAATATTAATATTAACAGAATTACGGGGTGTTACAAGTGGTTTTGGCATGTTTTATTCTAGTGTTATAAGTTTTCAAATCAAGAATTTTCAAAAACCCAAATTCTAAATCCATTGGAAAAAATGAACAAAACATGTGAAATAAAATGGCATTTAAAAAAAAAACTTGCTATGTATAAGTGTTTTTATTCATACATGTGTAAAATAAATTTAAACAAACGCTATCTAATACATGCTATCATACATGAATGTGTAAAAATGGATTTTAGTAAATGCTGTGATACATGCATATGTAAATACATAAGTTCACACGTTTTGGAATTTTAAAGTCTGGATTTTAAATCTTATTTGTAAATACGTACTTACGATCAATTCATATCTGTGTTAGCAATAAGTGTAAAGACCGGGTCATTACAATATATATATATATATATAAATAAATAAATGTATATAACAAGATATAAATAAATGGCAAGGTTGGTAATTAAATGTGTAACTCAGAAAATAAGAAAGGAAGGGATGTAATGAACTAAGTTAGTGTGATAAGAGGGAAAATGATGTATTTCCCTAAATGACTTATTTCTGAAAACATTGTTGCAAGTAAGCCACAATAAATATAGAAAAGTAAAGAAATTACTTAATACCACGGATTTAGATGGGAAAACGTTATGAAAATAAATCATTGATTCCTTCTATCAAACTGATAAGGTGCATGAAGTGTTTTCCCTAATATAATAAGGAACATATATTACAGAGAATGAAGAATAATGGTTTACAACAATAAATGGTTTAAAAAGGGAATGATAATAACCTATTATAAATAAATAACATTAATGAAACTGTTGTATAATAGGTAGACTTGTCCCAGGGACAAGTGAATATTATAACTTAGGTTATAATAAACTAGTAAGGGAATGAGATAACTAGTGAATTAAGTTAAGTGACACTTAATTGTAAATTAAGTAATCAGAAAAGGGGAAAACCTAAAACTAGTTAAGAAAAGGGGGGAAAATATATTGTACTTAGTTATAAATTAAGTAGTCTGGGAGTCCGAAACCCGTTGGTAAGAATAACATGTTTAGACTTGTCCTAGGGACAAGGGGAAATTATAACATAGGTTATAATAAATGGGTAGAGAAACTTATTAATGGGCCTTAGTTAATAGAATTAAGTTAATAAATAAGTAAACAATGATAAGTCGTATTGACAACGTAAAGTGGAATTATGATTAAATGAGAGAGGATGAGGAAAACTTATGAAATGAAATAAGTTATATATAATCATAAATGGTAAGTGACATGTTAATTGGAAACATGTGAATTAGATATACTTAATTACATATTAAGTAAAACATGTTATTGAAATCAATCAAGAATATAAACGGGATTGCGGATCACAGACCTTGGGCCACAATCTAGAGAATAACATGTTGTAAGCTTATTAATTAACTTAAATGAATTAAGTTGTATGACTGAAATTAATAAGCAAGAGAAACTTGGTAATTTGAATAAGAATTCAATATGAATTGGAATAACAAAGTTAACTGGAAACCTGGTGAGGTGAGACAAGCGCGTAAAAGAATGTTTAGACATATGGTCTAACAACATGCTAAAGTAAGGCGCTTAGACTAGTCCGTACAGTTGAGGGTGAATAACCCAACAGGGTAGATCATCGAGGTGTTATAAGGCATGAGGGGAGCGCACATTTATCTGATTGTTTGACTACTCCAAAGGACTAGAAGGGAAAGCACGCGGCTTCCGGGGACGTAGGGTACTCTTGGTATTCCTCTGTGAGGGGCAGATGATCCGCCTGTACTCACAGAGGTTAGGTCTACGTAGGTGAACCAATGAGTTTGCCTTGATTACAATAATAAGGGGCAATCAAAAGTCTAAGATGGACCAGCGTGATTCGGCGAGACCAGTTAGTGCCCTGTGATAGCAACTCGTCGTCTACCTACCATCTTCAGTTAGTACGTAAAGCGGAAATGCGGAGAACTCCAAAAGACCATATACTTTGCTATCTAGTTATGGGTTAGGTTGGCCAATAGGTTTGAAGGGCATAGGGGTCGGTTTTAAGTTCTCATTCTATATATTCTTGGGTGCCTTTCATTAGTTGAGGGAGGGGTCTAGTGGGACCATAGCCACTGTAAAAGAAGACCTTAGCATCTGCAATCGGTAGATATCTGAAAGCCCCCGACCGAGTTCCATGTTTCTTGATTAGCCCTGCCACAGGACTCGGGCGCACATATAGAGAACATATGCAACAGACATCGAGAACGATTGACGATACGTACGTGGGAAAGTCTAGGTACACTCATGTCGCTCTACGTGGTGTATCATAAGACTAGAGGGCATTATTCGAGGGTGGAACCTAATTCGATCGAATGGTTCAAAGATGGCAGTCCGAACGCTTACGTAATATAGAAGTAGTGGTTTTTGCAGACGTAGCGTTGATATATATACAGAAATCCGTACGACAATCGGGCGTAGGATTAGGGACTGCTATATTCCTGCGATGATACATTGAAGATCGTGCTAGTGGGGTACCATGGGGTGTATCTCAATATTGAGAGATAACTACATATACTGTATTAGGTTAATTCATTGGGAAGTAAATGGGTATGACGTGTGTGTAAGCCTTGAGTGCTGTTAACTGAAGTAACCTAATAAATAAGAAAATATGATTGAACGGTATATGTAAAAGTATCCAAAGTGTATAGTTTAAATCCAGTCACCAGAACTTGTGTTCTGACCCCCTCCTCATAACACACTCGCATGTTAGATTGTAGCAAAGACATGATAGCTTTGGATACTGGTTAGGCAGTATTAATAATACGGTAAGGCTATGTTTTGATTATACTATATTTTATCCTTTCCGCTGTGAGATATTTTTCTGAGCTCTGACATGTTTTATGTCTCTATCTATTCTATAGGATACCAGAGCAAACCAATCCGAGTTTCGATAGATTTGAATTTTGAAAAAAATTCAGTCTGTCGAAATTGGGGTTGTCACATCTGGTATCAGAGCTTAGGTTTATAATTCCTATATAAATAGTGAGTGAACGTATTTGTATTTTTTAAAATATAAATATATTACATATATATACCTAGATCCATAGAGTAACCCACTAAATAAAAAGAGTATAATATGGTATGAAATGGGATGTTTGTTTTGTACACTAAAGGAATGAATAAGGAAATTTGAGACCCTTAGGAAGTTTGGTTAGGAAGTGTACAATATACTTTGTACGGAAGGAAAATAAATCCCATATGATTAGTATTTTGGAAAAAGTTGAACAAAGAAAAATGGATTAGGAATATATATATAGTTCAAAGAATTGACCTTGCGGAGTGTCTAGGAGAGCCTAGAAAAATAGGAAACCCGCTTTGAGTCTAACCCCATTATTAACTTTAAAGAACTTGAGATTATAAAAGTTTGGAAAAAAAATGGTTTATGGTGTTTTCAAGTTTTAATCTTAAAAGTTATAGTTTTAAAATATGTAAAGAAGTACATATTGAGTTTTAAAGTTAAATTCTCTCAGTAAAAGGTGCATATTATAGAGCATGTATAGCTCGCTAGTTTTTCTAGTTATATTTCATACAAGAATTTTTAATCAAGAAAGTTTTGAAGTCTCTATTCTTTTGACAATTATTTTTGACAAATTATTTAAAAGAGAATTTTGTTGGGTGGAAAAATATGTTGTAGAAAATTAGAATAGAGTGGATGTTGGCACCTTGTAGTAGGAGACTGAACTGACCTTATAGGTAAGAATAAGTCATAAACCCGATTAAGGAAAATAGTTGTCCGTATCTACACCAGTTTTGCAATTTGATTTTTTTTGCAAGATAAGACGAAAAAGAAAAGCTACAACAAAGAAAATTTTCTTATGTGGGATGTGCTTGGATAGGAAAATAGGAAATCTTTATACATTGTTTCATAAAATCCAAGTACGGTTGGAAAAAGGTATATAAAAGAAAAACGGAAGGTGTGAAATTTTCCATTTTCCACCTTTTTGTAACATAAGAAATCGAATTTAGAAAATTAGATTTTTCTGAAATTCGAAAAATAAAGTTGGTTAGTAGGATTATGGATGCAACAATTGGATGAACTATGTGCTTACTCAGAAAGAGTGTGGGAAAATTTGGATGAAAAAGCATTTTTGATTTTCAAAATATTGTATTCATGTAGAACTGCCAGTATATCTAGGATGTGAGCATCGTACTTTAAAAAGGATTTTTGAGAAATTTGCATACACATAGGAGGTACCGCTTAGGCATACATGCATTATTATGTTGTATTTCACTTTGCACAAGTCCACAATATTTGCTAAAATTGGATGCACACATGATGGATGTATATTATGCGAGGGGTTAATTGATTTTACCCTTATTAAATTTCAGGGACGAAATTTCCTAAGGGTGGGAGAATGTAACACCCCGTATTTTTAAGATAATAAAATAAGAATAACTTAATTAAATAATGAGAACTAAGTAAAACGGACTGCGCCATTGCGTCCATCTCCGAATTCTGGTCAGGGTAGACACCTGGTTTGCGTAAAACGGACATCATATGAAGAAGTTATTAAGCCTAGAAGTTTGTATACGCACAAGAATATATATGCAAACAAATTAAAATGTAAAATAAAGAATAAAATAAGGATTGCATGTAATAAATACATGCACTGAAAAAAATTTAAGGCATGCATTGAAAGAAAGAAAGGATTGGTTGCATGCAATGTAAATATGTTGCATGCACTGATTTGCAAACATAATGCATTAACATTAAAAGAAAAGGATTCATGCAATGGTTTAATTTAAGTATTGTAACTAACATGAAAAAGAGAAGTAAGGATAGAACAATAATTATCATTGTTCTAAGACTTATTAACAAAAGACTTCATAGCTCAGTTGGTTAAGGCATTGGATTTGTAACATAGAGGTCGGGGGTTTGAACCCCGGCGGTGGCATAATTTTTATCTTTGTTTTAGAGAGGGCCAACTGAACATACAAATATATGTACGTATACAAATTCAAAATTTGAAAGGATAAGAACGTACATATAAGGAAATAAAGAAAATATATGTATATATATGAGAATATATATGTAAATATATGCGAATATATATATATATATATGTATATATATATATATAAGCATAAATATATGTATACAAAAGATAAAATTCAAGATAAGGCTACAGTCAATGAAATATGGAAAGAATCAAATAACGGTGCAACACCGTTTGAATTTTGGAATAAAATGAAAATTGTGCGTATATATATACGCGTAAAATGGTCGGTAGAGGAATTGTATACATATAAGAATATTTCATGTGAATAAAACAGTTAAATAGATTCCAGAAATTCAAAATTTCAAAAATCAAATTTCTACGCCAATACAATTCAAACATGTGAATTTCAAATTTCTGCGCCAAAACAGCTTGCGGACCCAATGCAGACTCAGCACTGCGTGTACGATAAGATTTGGCTAGATTCATTTGCGAACTTGGACTATTTTCTTAACTGGGTTCAATGCTGACTCAGCGCTGCGTGTACGATAAGGTCTTGAGCACCTATAAATAAGACCCTAGACCTAACCCTAAACATCATAATTCGGCCGCTGCGCTGGAGCTCTGCCATGGCTCCCTCCCTCCCTCTCTCTCTCTCTCTTCTCAAATCCATTCTGAAATTAAAATGTTAGCCTAGGAGGATTATGAATTCAGATCTGGAAGAGGGAATCAACGTTAATAAAAAGACTATTGAATCATGAAATCAAGGTAAACCTCTAAGAACCAATCTGTTTAAATTACTTCTCTTTCCCTTCCCTTTTCATGAAATAATAAATCCATGGTCGTTAGGTCGTGAATCAAATTAAAGGGAAAAGGAAAACCATGGATGATATAACGGATCAGATCCAAAATTTGGGGAAAGCTTAAAGGTGAGTGGGTTTAAGCTATAGCCTTTAGATAATGTTATGACTATCGTTTAGCATTCCTCTTTTTAATAAATTTTGAAATGGCCAGTTTAATTATAAATTGCTGTGTAACGAATTGAAATGTTGATACGAATATGTCAGGAAATTCCTATGTTGAATTGGCTAAGTTATTGAATGTTTACAGGTTGGAGAAAATAAACTTGTTAGGATATGAACATCCAATTCAGTGATTGTAATTACATGGTTTACTTGGGACATATTATTGATTGAATGTCATGTTAAAATAATATAGTGGCCGGAATAGAATGCGCCGCGCTGCGGTAGTTCGCGAATTTCGACCATTGACTTCGAACGGACATCACGGGAGATCCAGCCGTCGGATTCTCCTAAAACCGGAACCGTTGGATTCGTATCGAAAAGAGCTTTCTAACGAATAAAAGAAATTATAAATCTAACGGTTGGATTTGGAATTATGTCCAAATCAAATTTGGAAAAGGTCGTTGTAAGTGTAGTTCGATGGCCGTTTATGGAAATCGACTGTACGGGCCTTGATAAAATTATTAAAAATATCAATAATTAGTGTAAAATCATAGGAAATGGTTTGGAAAGAATTGGGATGAAAAATTCCATATTTGAAAAGACAAAAATAGATTTTTATCGAAATGAACTATTTTTGAACTAGAATTATAATCCCATTTATTTTTAAAATAAATAAATTGGATTTGAAATGGTTTTAAAAATAACCAGAATTTCTAATAGATAAATTGGAAATGGATTTGAATCGAAATTGTCTTCGGAATATTTCGATGTTGGATTTTGTGATTATACAGATATTGTTATGGAAATTTGAAAGATATATTTATATCGTTATTTCCAAAATGATATTTGTTGGTTGTAGTATTTGATATTGAATATAAGCCGATATATTTTCTATTCAGAGAGTTGTATTTAATATCAAATGGAATTTGGGTTTGTCGTGAATGGTGTCTTCATTAACACTGTTCTTAAACCTAGTTGATGTTGAGTCAATGGTTTCAATGCTTAATTTTGATTAATGATAAGAAGGAGTTCA
This sequence comes from Allium sativum, assembly GCA_030737875.1. NCBI lineage: Eukaryota > Viridiplantae > Streptophyta > Magnoliopsida > Asparagales > Amaryllidaceae > Allium > Allium sativum. The sequence goes on from CM060926.1 coordinate 618,355,026, forward strand.
TGGTTGACAAAAAGAAGAATTGATGTATTCATAGGTTAGAGGTTGATTATTTAGAGTCTTTTATGTTAAAATCTATCCTCAAATAATCATACTTCTTATCACTTTCAAAAATATGCATGAAAACTCATTTTTGGTGCATGTTGACAAAAAACTTGTCAACAAGTTATTTTTAACCTGTCAACAGGATTTCAAAAGAAACCTGTCTTCCTGTTAAAATTAACCTGTCAACAGTTTTTTAAAAATAATAATCAAAAACCTGTCTACCTGTAATTTTTACCTGTCAACAGCTTCTCATAATAACAAAGCATCTTTTTGAAAAGTCATCTTCCTTCTTGAAGGGTTGCATCCATTTCTCTTCAATAGAAATCATTTCTTTTGATTGCAACTCTTCACCAATAATTTCATCTTTTCAATCACTATAAATACATCGTGATTCATTCATCCAAATTACCCGAATTTCACTCTCTATTCTCTGATCTATCTTGCATTATTATTTGGCATTCAAAAAGCACTCAAAATCATTATATTATCGTTTGAATCTCCAATCATATTTAATACACTTGTGATTCAACGATAATCCACTTTTGAATCTTCGCAAACATCAAATTACATTTGAGGATAAGATTATAGGAAGGGTGTACTCAATTATTGACTAATCAGTGTTGAAACAAGAACACATTTAGAAGTCAAACTCTTGTAATTGTTGAAGTCCTGTGTGGGTAAGCTTGTAGACCGTGAAATCAAGTGGGTAAGCTTGTGGCCCGTAAATCAAGTAGTGTTGTATACCTGTTCCTCCGGGTGAAGTGAGGTTGTTAGTGAAAATCCAGAGAGAGGTCTGGGACTAGACGTAGGATGGTGCTCCGAACCAGTATAAAATTCCTTAGTGTGATTTTTCCTTTTTACTGCATTTACTATATTTGCTTATCTGCGATTAGCTATTACTTTATACTTGAATATTGTTTGTCATATTACACGATCCTTGTGTGTATTATGCTCGGCAAGTACACACATACACCTTCAGTTGGTATCAGAGCACGGTCATCTCATAACCATAACACAGTTATTTGATATATTCTAGTAATATGGCAAATAACCCAAGTAGTAGCACAAACACCACTTACACTGAAGGTCAATCGACACAAAGACCTCCCTTCTTCAATGGTCTTAACTATAGTTATTGGGCAACACGTATGGCTTTTTACATGCAATCAACTAGCTATGATGCTTGGAATGCTACTCAGAAGGAAATAGTAAATCCAACAACTGAGTTTACAGAATGGACGGCTACTGATAAAACTGCAGCAAATGTAAATGCAAAAGCAATGAATATGTTGTTTTGTGCATTAGATCAAAATGAATATAACCATGTTAGTATCTGTACCACTGCATATCAAATTTGGCAATCGCTATAAACCACTCAGGAAGGTACTAACAAGGTTAAACAAGCAAAAATAGCTATGTTGAAAAGTCAATTTCAAATTTTCAAAATGAAGCCAAGTGAAACAATCAATGAGATGTATTCACGGTTTCAAACCATTCATCATGCACTTATTGGATTAGGGCAAAAATATTATGATTTTGATGTAGTTTCAACAGTCCTACATTCTCTGACTAATGAATGGGAAGGAAAAGTATTAGCAATAGAAGAAGCTAATGATCTTTCCACCATGAAGCCGGATGAACTGATAGGAAATCTTATGTCCTATGAAGCTAACCTGCAGGCTAGAAAAGAACAAAAAGAAGAAAAGAAAATTGTAGCATTTCATGCCGAAAAGGATGAAGACATCTCAGATTCTGAAGATGAAGATCTAGCATTCATTGCAAAAGGATTCAAGAAATTCTTAAAGCAACTAAAGGCTAGTCGTTACAACAGAAAGAAGTTCGGATCAAATAAACCATCTTCATCAAATGTAGAATGCTTCAACTGTCACAAGAAGGGACATATGAAAAAGGATTGTCCGGAGCAAAAGAAGAAGACAGAAAATGAAAAATTCAAACACAAGAAGGACAAGTCAAAGAAACGAGCATTTTCAGTAACATGGGATGATTTAGACTCATCTTCATCTGATAGTGAAAGCGACTCAGACGATGAACAAGCAAATGTATGTTTTATGGCGAAAGAAGATGAGGTACAAATTCCTTCTTTTCAAGAAGTTATTGATATAAATGCTGAATTGATATATAAATTCAAAGATATGAAACGACAATGCAAACAAGCTCAAGCAGACTTACGTAGAGTAGAGTTGGAGCGTGATATGCTAAAAGACGAGAAGAAAATATTAGAGGAGGAACTTGAAAATTTTCAAGAGTCATCATCTAATATTAATTCTCAATTAACTCTTTTGAGTCAAGAAATTGAAACTCAAAAAGAGAAAAATGATGCTCTTACTGCTGAAAATCATGAGCTTAAGGCAAAAGTCAAAATTCTAGACCTAGAAAAAGCTAGCTTACAAACTAAGTTAGATGACATTACTCAAAATGTTTCTAACTTCAACAAAGGTCGAGAAAATTTGACAAAGATTATTGAAAGTTCACAGTCTGCTACAAATAAACATGGTTTGGTGTATAAGAAACAAGATACCAAGAAACATCTTGATAATAAAAGAAAGAAAAAGGTGCAAGAAACTAAAGCTAAGAAAAATCTTAGTTTATTATATTCCAAACCAAAATCAGTTGTGAAATTTCAAAAGAAAAATATCAAGAATATTAAAATATGGGTTCCTAAAACAAATAACAATTTAATTAGGAACAAGTACATTCAAATTTTTTTGAATACTATGCATCATAATTCCAATTATTTATATAAAGGGGATACCGGACCCGTATGGGTTTGGACTCCTAAGACCTGACTCTTAGGACCCTATAAAAAGTGGGTACCATGATCTCAATTCTATTTTTTGCAGGTCCCACTTAAGAAAAGAGGAAAGTGGATACTGGACAGTGGTTGCTCGAAGCATATGACTGGAGACAAGAGCTTATTAACCAATATCACTTATTCAGATGGTGGCTCTGTCAGTTTTGGGGATAATTCAAAAGGCTATATCATCGGCAAAGGCGATGTGAGCAATTACGGTACATCTAACTTACCTCTTATTACTAATATCATGCTAGTTAAAAACTTAAAACATAATTTACTAAGTATTAGTCAACTGTGCGACAAAGGTTTTATCATTTCTTTTTCAGATAATAAATGTAGTATTTTAGATAAAGATCGAAATCTAGTTTTTGAAGGTTATAGAGACAAAAATATCTATATTCTGAATATGAACATCAATCATAATTCAGATATGTGTCTTGTAGCAAATGATAATGATCCATGGCTATGGCACAAACATTTCTGTCACATAAACTTCAGAACTATTGACAAGCTAGCCAAAAATGATCTAGTTAAAGGACTACCCAAAATGAGCTTTACGGTTAATAATATTTGTGATGCTTGTCAACTAGGAAAATTGACTAAATCATCTTTCAAATCCAATAAAGTCATATCAACATTACAACCACTTGAGTTATTACATATGGATTTATTCGGACCAACACAGGTTCAGTCAATAAATCATAGTTGGTATGTGTTTGTAATTGTTGATGATTATTCTCGTTATACATGGGTAATTTTCTTGAAAAATAAAAGTGACACGTTTAATCATTTCAAATCCTTCGTCAAAAAAATTCAAAAGTCAAAAGGACTTAAGGTTAAGAATATAAGAAGTGATCATGGCGGAGAGTTCGAAAATAATGAATTTGAACATTTTTGTACAAAGAAAGGTATCAATCATAATTTTTCGTTTCCTCGAACTCCACAACAAAATGGAGTTGTAGAACGGAAAAATCGGACTTTACAAGAATGTGCAAGAACATTATTAAATGGATCCACTTTACCAAAACATTTTTGGGCAGAAGCTGTTGCAACTGCGTGTTATGTTTTGAATCGTGTATCTATTCGACCTCTCATGAAAAATAAATCTTATGAGCTATTTAATCAGGAAAAGCCAAATATCTCATATTTCAAAGTTTTCGGTTCTAAGTGTTTTATTTTAAATACGAAAGACCATCTGGGAAAATTTGATCCAAAATCCGATAAAGGTATATTTGCCGGATATTCGGAACGAAGCAAGGCCTATCGTATATTCAATAAGAGAACTAAATCTATTGAAGAATCACTTCATGTTTCTTTTGACGAATTCTATAAGCAATCTCATAATATATCAGATAACGAAGAAAATATAGTCACTAATAATCCTACCATCACAAATAATGACTCTGACTCAGAAATTATTGAAGATATTCCTCAACCTGCTGTTGCACCTTCTCCACCTAGATTTAGATCTCCTCTAAGAATTCTAAGAGATCATCCGGTTCAAAATGTTATTGGATAAGTAACCTCACAGATTAGGACAAGGAGTCAACTTAATCAAATGGTTCATGTTGCGTTTATTTCGAATATCGAACCGAAAAATCCTAAGGAAGATGCTACCGACGACTACTGGATCATTTCCATGCAAGAAGAGCTAAATCAGTTCGAGCGCAATGATGTATGGGAATTTGTTCCAAGGCCAACTGACCAATCATTTATAGGAACTAAATGGGTTTATAAAAATAAGGCTAATGAACAAGGGAATATCACTAGAAATAAAGCACGGTTAGTAGCACAAGGTTATAATCAAGAAGAAGGTATCGATTATGAAGAAACATTCGCACCTGTCGCAAGACTAGAGGCTATTAGAATTTTATTATCTTTTGCTTGTCATCACAATTTTAAATTATATCAGATGGATGTCAAGAGTGCATTCTTAAACGGGCTTATAAAAGAAAGAGTATATGTTAAACAACCTCCTTTATTTAAACATGAAAAATATTCGGATCATGTATTTAAACTTAAAAAGGCTTTGTACGGTTTAAAACAAGCACCACGTGCTTGGTATGAACGTTTACGAAGTTATCTTATTGATTCGGGTTTTCATATAGGGAAGGTTGATCAAACATTATTTATTAAACATTCGCAAAAAGACATATTGGTTATTCAAATATATGTGGACGATATAATCTTTGGATCAACAAATGAAAAACTTTGTGAAGAATTTGCAGATGTTATGACCAAAGAATTTGAAATGTCACATATGGGAGAATTATCATACTTTCTTGGTCTTCAAATTAAATAACTTCCGAATGGTATTTTCATAAATCAAGAAAAATATTACGGAAATCTTGTTAAAAGATTTGGACTTGAAAATACTTCCGGAAAAACTACTCCTATGAGTACATCTACTCATCTTGAAAACGATGAGAATGGAAAAGTGTAGACCAAAAGTCATATCGTAGTATGATAGGTTCTCTTTTATATTTAACGGCTAGTCGTCCTGACATTATGATGAGTGTTTGTTTATGTGCACGATTTCAAGCCAATCCTAAAGAATCACACTTACGAGCAGTGAAACGTATAATTCGTTATCTTAATAATACCAAAGATTTTGGTCTTTTCTATCCAAAAGATTGTTCATTTGAGTTAGTATCATATAGTGATGCTGATTTCGTAGGATCTCGAACGGATAGAAAAAGCACAAGTGGTACGTGCCATTTTATTGGAAAATCACTTGTCTCTTGGTTTAGTAAGAAACAAAATTATGTTTCACTTTCGGCGTGTGAAGCGGAGTATATATCAGCGGCTCTTGCATGTACACAAGTTTTATATATGCAACAAACACTTAAAAACTTTGGAATAAATTTATCCAAAAACCCGGTTAACCACTCTCGGCCTAAACATATCGACATTCGACATCATTTTCTGAGAGATAATATTGAAAAAGGAAATATAAATCTCGAATATGTAAGCACGGAGAATCAACTAGCTGATATATTTACCAAGCCTCTACTCGAATCAAGTTTCATAAAATTACGTAGAGAGCTAGGCTTATTATCTAGAAAGGAACTTGAAAATTAAACTGTATATTTTAAACGTTGCAGAGTTCTTTTCTATCTAATACAAATAGTTATTACTTAACTATTTTCTCTCCTAAAACAAAGTGTTATTTTGTGGTGAGATTAATATGGACCTCTTCTAAAAATAGAAGTAGTCTTATATATACCTCTTCGTTGAGTGCTTTCTGAATTCATCCGCTCAATCTTCATTCATATTGTAATGGCTCATATTTGCGACAAATGCGCTCGAAGATCACACATCACCATAACTAGCTCCAAATCAGACGAGCACTACTCCCCGAAGACACCGGAACATCCTCCTGGTTTCCATCAAAACTCACGTACACATGGCACCACATCTAACTCAAAACGTTGCAAGAAAGCGTTATTTTGTTCTCCACGTACACGAGAGAAAATAGATGAGATACACCATTATCAAAAGCATCAAGTTGATCTCCAGAGGGAGATGTATTACGAGCAGAAGTTAACAGCTTCTCGGCTCACGTATCTCGAACAAATAGCTTCATTCTTCTGTAGCTCTAATAAGCACAACGTTCATGAGCCCACACATATGCCATTGTCATTGAGAACACCAAATACATGGGATAGGAATTTCAGTAAAAATGAAGGTGCAAAAGATAAATACTCTCCTTGGGAACCTAGAAAATAAAATTATGACTAAGGAGAACATTTATATATTTTGTTGTATTTAAACTTCATTCTTCATATCTTATAATATTTTATAATCATGAGTTTTGATGGAGTTTGAAAATATTCATGAGAAACCAGAAGAACAAAACTCAGGTAAAGCTGTCGACCACCAAATTTCTGTCTGTCGACCGGTATCCTTAACTTTCGAACCCGAAAGTTTTTCTGTTGACCGGTCCATTTATCCCTGTCGACCGGTTACACATATTTTTTAAAACCTTTCGAACCCGAAACATTTTCGGTCGACCGGTCATTTATATCCTGTCGACCGATTATCCTTATGTTTTTGTTTTTGGACCCGAGAAAATACCTGTCGACCGGTATTTTTTGAGTTGTCGACCGGTTTTGCAGAAAACTGTCTTTTTAAAAAGAAAAAAAAACATAACAACACGGCGGTTCTCAAACATCTCTTCATTTTTAACTCCTTCAAAACTCAACTCAAATTCCTTTCATTCCTAATTTTTCCTACTTTCAATTTCATTCAAATTTAAATGGATCCAAAGCAAAAGAAATCAAAAACATCTTCTTCCTCTTCAACCCTACAACCTATTGATTCTCACATTAAACAGTGGTTAATGGATCCAATCGCTATTTGGAGATGGAACAAAATGAAAGACTATACTATTCATCAAGGATCATTTGTCAAATTATCTGATTTCTTTCTCTACAATGTTAAGACCTTTGCAAAGAGAGCAGGTATTGATTCTCTTCTTGACTTCGAAAAGAACAACATTGAAATCAATCATATCATGATTAAGTTGTTCTACGCTAACCTCAACTTAGAGAAATTCAAACCGGAGAATTCATCAAATTGTTTCTGGTCCGTTGTGTGTGGAAAACATGTTTTTATCTCAAAAGATAGGATGGCACAAGTTCTTCGTTCTGAAAATAGTGGTATTAAATTCTCTAGTGATTTCTGCACTGTTCATACTAGAGATAAAGTCAGTCACTTGTTTACTGAAGATCACAAGCCAAGTACAAAAGGAGTTAATTTAAGACCTATGGCTAGACATCTTCATCTCTGTATCACGCATTCCTTGCTGCCAAGGACTGGAAATTTCGATGTCGTTTATAAAGAAAACTTTAAGGCCTTGTACCCAATTTATGGAGAAATAAATGTAAATTGGATAGAGATGATCTTCGATGAAATTTCAATGGTGAATAATCATTCAAGACCACATCTATTTTACAATGAATACCTAATGCGTCTATTTCTTGATTGCGGTATTCAGTCTCCCGAATCCAAGGTTTCAGGGCCAAAGTGTATTAATAAAGCATCGAAAAAGAGAATGAAACTTCCTGAGCCATACTTAAACATCATTCCTTTTGAGCAATATAGACACCAAGGTCCTCCCGAAGCTTCTTCCTCACAAATTACTAAGCCAAAACCAGAAGACGTTAGGATTTCTTCACCTACTTCTACAACTAAGGAATCTCTCGAACAAATTGCAAGGAATCAATTTATTCTCGAATCACGACTTAAATGAACCGATAACAAGCTTGATCGTTTAGACACTAAACTTGATAAACGATTTAATAAAATTAAGTCATTCTCCGGGATTCTTTTGGATGCAATTTCTTGTGGCTCATCATCCTCCACAACACATGCTCAAGACCCGGGAAAACGTCCAATGCCTCCTACTTTCACATGGACATCTTCAGAGGAGGGTACCATCTCTGGAACGAGTACTGGACATGAACGAGGTCGTGACACATCACATATTGAAGAAGGAGGTGATGAGGAAGAAGAAGGAGATAAGGAGGAGGAATCGTCAGATGAAGAAGGAAATGAAACCGATTCCGATTTACCACCTCAGTAGTTCCATCTAACTTTTTATGATTTTATGTTTTTTAATCTTCAAACACTTTTATCAACACTTGTATGTGATTTGTGCTGTGTTTTTATTTGGTGTGTATGCTACGAAACTTCGTTTTCATATGGTATGGTTGATATGGTCTGTAATATTTGATACACTCTGGATATAATGTTATTTCATCTTAATATTGATGTTATATACCCTTTTTGTCGATGACAAAGGGGGAGAAAATGTTACTAACATTTCTTCTTGCAAAAATGTAGTTATATATTTCAGGAGGAGCATATATATAGGGGGAGATAGCAATGTAGATTAAAATATCAAGCTATGTTGTCATCAATCAAAAAGTGGGAGAATGTTGAGTCAACGGTTTCAATGCTTAATTTTGATTAATGACAAGAAGGAGTTCATGATTGACAAAAAGAAGAATTGATGTCTTCATAGGTTAGAGGTTGACTATTTAGTCTTTTATGTTAAAATCTATCCTCAAATAATCATACTTCTTATCACTTTCAAAAATATGCATGAAAACTCATTTTTGGTGCATGTTGACAAAAAACCTATCAACAAGTTATTTTTAACCTGTCAACAGGATTTCAAAAGAAACCTGTCTACCTATTAAAATTACTCTGTCAACAGTTTTTCAAAAATAACAGTCAAAAACCTGTCTACCTGTAATTTTTACCTGTCAACAGCTTCTCATAATAACAAAGCATCTTTTTGAAAAGTCATCTTCCTTCTTGAAGGGTTGCATCCATTTCTCTTCATTAGAAATCATTTCTTTTGATTGCAACTCTTCACCAATAATTACATCTTTTCAATCACTATAAATACATCGTGATTCATTCATCCAAATTACCCGAATTTCACTCTCTATTCTCTGATCTATCTTGCATTATTATTTGGCATTCAAAAAGCACTCATAATCATTATATTATCGTTTGAATCTCCAATCATATTTAATACACTTGTGATTCAACGATAATCCACTTTTGAATCTTCGCAAACATCAAATTACATTTGAGGATAAGATTATAGGAAGAGTGTACTCAATTATTGACTAATCAGTGTTGAAACAAGAACACATTCAGAAGTCAAACTCTTGTAATTGTTGAAGTCCTGTGTGGGTAAGCTTGTAGCCCGTGAAATCAAGTGGGTAAGCTTGTGGCCCGTAAATCAAGTAGTGTTGTATACATGTTCCTCCGAGTGAAGTGAGGTTGTTAGTGAAAATACAGAGAGTGGTCTAGGACTGGACATAGGACGGTGCTTCGAACCAGTATAAAAATCCCGGGTGTGATTTTTCCTTTTTACTGCATTTACTATATTTGCTTATCTGCGATTAGCTATTACTTTATACTTGAATATTGTTTGTCATATTACACGATCCTTGTGTGTATTATACTCGGCAAGTACACGCATACACCTTCAGTTGAGCAAAAAAAAATCTTTTTATTTAGATTTAATGAAGTATAGCAATTAATTAATATTTAATTGGAATTGAATTGGAATTGATTATTGGGTTTATCGTGAACGATGTTTTAAATAACATTTGTTCTTTAACCCGATAATTAATGGAATGTGAATTGGGTTTACTGTAAACTGTGTTTTAACGACATTTGTTCTTTAACCCGATTTACAGTGAAATGTGGTTTGGAATTTATAAATATTTTTGATAAGATTTAAAGTAGATTTTCCAAAGTAAAGTTTTCCAATTTATTAAAATAAATTGGAATGGAATGGAATTCGATTTGGCGATAATCGAAACGAATTTCTATGGAGGAAGACTGCTCATACATATGGAATTTAAAAAGCTTTGCCGTTATTCCATTTATATTATTAGTCGGATATGGAAGTTCATATCGATTATATATATTGATCTGTTTTCCGTGAAGATTCCATTGTTAGTGGATTGAGATTTTGGCTTTATCGTGAACTGTGTTTTAAATGAAATTATTTCTTTAACCCCGTTAAAGATAAGATTTATTACTTAACTTTGAATAACCATTAAGTAATGATTTTTGGAAATTAGAACTGAATTAGAGTTTTAATGAATCTTTAAATAGATTGAAAGGTGAATTTGATAACTAAAATTATCAAATTCAAGAAATGATCGAGAATGGAGTATCACCAGTTTTGCTCCAAGTGATAGTTAAATCTTTAATTAGATTTGAATGTGAAATGGTAATTGAATTTACTGATAACACCGTGGTGTTAGATATGTAGTATTACCAGTTTTACTTCATGGGATGAATAGGTTGGGGTTGGGAAATTTAACAAATGATTACTTCGGTAAGGTTCGCTAATCCCGACTGGTTTGGATAAACCATAATTTGGTTTGAATTGATATTCAAAAGAAGATTAAAGAATAAATTCTAAGAATTTATCTTTGATAAAATTAATGGGAACCTTTCCCAAAATAATAGAATATTTGAATAAAGGAATATTCTGGATCAGAATGAGGCGTATGTTGTGTTTTTTACACTTGTTTATTATACATGCGAGTTATTCGGAAAGGCCGGGTTTATACCCATTCTGAATAACTGAATCAACGATAAGTCGATGATGAAGACGGTGGTTGAAGACCGGAGGTCTTAACATCGTTTGGATAATTACTGATTTTCTTGATTGGGCTGTACACCCCAAGAGGAGGGAATCAGTTGGTAATCATCCAGACGTACTTGGAGATCGATGGATATGCGAGGAATAAGGTTCCTTCGGTTTCGTTCAGGCCCAGAACGGACTTGTAAATGGATGTGCGTCTGACATCGGATTTCATTCTATGTGATTGATATACATCGGTTGCATAGCGTGAATTGCCGGTGTGGCATGCTGATATGCGAATGATCAAGGCTTATGTTGAAAAGCAGAGTCTTGTGGTTGATGATCAAAGCACGGCTTTAATACAGCGTAGCTTTGTGTAGCGTTAATTCGCGAGCTTCACACCCCGGTGTGAACCAGAAATGGGAGAGGATTACAGGGAGGGCATGCGTTTCCTTCTGGCTAGGAGTGGTGTCAGCGTTTTACATGCCCTGGCATTTTACTTATGTGGATGATGGATTGCGTGGCGCCTCGGTTTTATCGGTCGATCCAAGACTGATGTAGTCATTTGGCTCATTGATGCCCCATAGGGCTTGGAAACCCAGTGTTCAGGCATTTTAATCACATCGAGTGGACTGGCCCTGAAGATCCAAGGGTCGATGCGTTCTGATCCTGAAAGGCGGGCTAGAGCGTCTCAAATTGAGTGAGGATGATCCCTTGCCTCGGTTCACAGAAGGAAATCCAACTTCCAATATGCGACTTTGCGGTTTTAGTTGTAATCCTATATATGGCGACATAGTGGTATGGGGCACTTATGCCGTCTATGATTGGAATTGTTTTAACACTATACACTTATAGTAAAAGATGAAATTTCACGTACCAAGCATTTTTGGCTATTATAAGGTAAAAACTCTATCCTCCGACTTGCGTTGCATTGTGTGATAGGACCTGAGTCTTATAATAGCTTCATTATTCTTTATTTAGCATTGCGCTGTTGTTTTTATGCACTGGTATTCTTGGGAGGAAACCCGTTCCGTGTTATACGGCATGGTCCTGGATTTACCTAACTTTAAAATAAAGATTAATAACTGTTTTTAGTTCTCACACCAGTCACATGACTGACCTGGAGTTTATTGTTTTAACCTAAACTCTGGGTGCCCCTATTTTGCCGCACGGGAGCTAGTAGTTTTGGTTTTGTAGATTTATATTCACAGGATCCTGATTTACAGCTGAAGCGATATACGGAAAGCTCTGTATCCGTATATTCTTTTCAGTTGTGTTTGTATTGTTTTTCCGCTACTATGTAATGTATTGTAAATTTCTGATGTTTAGTAAATTTGTAATATTTATTCATACTCTGTATATTCTTGTATTATGATGAAATTATTGTAATAAGCAATGAAATGTTCTTCTGTTTGTGTTCTGATTTGTCGTGTTCTCAGACAATCTGTTCTTTCTCTTCTCTTCGGAGATCGGGGAAGTTCAGGTTGTTTCAGGTGGTATCAGAGCTTTGATTTACAGAGCTCAGAGAACAAGACGCGTTAGAACCAATCGAAAGAATTCATCAGAAATTGGATTAGTAATATCCAATGAGAATGTTTCATTAGAGATGGGATCAGTAGTATCCTAGAACGAGTGTGAAGAGTATATTTTTAAAAATGAAAACAAATTTTGTTTTGAAAATAAAATTCAATTATACGTATTTGATTATTTATTTTATATTGAGTTTGGACAATCAATTATATAAAGATTTTGCGTATACGTCTGATCCACGTGTATTCGAAGTTTTAATATACTGGATAGATATAGAATAACATTCTAGTCGCCCGGGGATGGTTCTGATGATGGCGTGTCATCATCAACACTTGTGTTCGAGTTTCGAAATTGTGATATCTATATATTTCCATTGGCTGGTGTGAGAACCAAAATATAAATAGAATATATTGTTGTGACTTGGCATCAAAAATGGATTTATATATATATATATATATATTATTTTGAAACGTTAATCAACTAATTGATTGATGGTTGTGTTGTTTGATTACTAGTTTAACTAATGAGATTGTTGAAACTAATATGTACATGAAAGGTAAATTTAGCCAAATTGTATCAAATGTTGAACTGAATTGAAAGTTGTTTGAAATTTCATGCATATACATGTATATACATTGAACAGGTCATAGCAAAGAGTCTAGAGCAGAAGAACAAAATTGTTTGCCCGACAAATAGGTACATGTTTATTGTATTTCTTGGGGTTTTTGATGATTTTATAAGCCGAATGGCTAGCCGCTTGGCTGTTTCTTTTTCGTTTTGGATTGGAGAGGCCTGTATGGCAATTTCGGTATTTTCCCGGTGCTCCTGTGCAGGGGAGGTTATGGCGAAATTTTTCGAAAATTTAGGGTGTTAGCCAAATTTTTGAAAAATTTGAAAAGTTCTTAGAAACTGAAAAGTTGAAGAACTTAAGCCATAATGAATATAATGAAAATTGAGTTGATTTGTAAAAAACCTTTCAGCTCCGTTCCTTTTCGGGGATGAAAAGATTTTAAGTGGGGGAGATTGTAACAACCCGGAAAATCTGAACCAATTTAAAAATTTTATTTTGGCAATTTTGATGAATTTTTAATATTTAAAATGAATTATTTTAAATAATAATGATTTGAAATTTATTTTGAATAGAATTAGAACATATATATTTATTTGAATCGTCGTTAGAATGTAAATATTTTATTTTAATTATAAAAGAATTGGAAATGGCGCGTTAGTTTGAAAATTCGATTTCAAATTTCAAACGAATGTACAGTATTCAAAATAAAACGGATTTTGGAGAAAACAAAAATATCAGAATCAATTTGAAAATATCTTTCCAATGAATCCGAAAAATTGAAATTTCATAGCGGGAATAAAAAGTTATGCCCAGTTGAAATTTCAGAAGCTAGAAATAATTTTTTTCGAAATTTTAGAGTCCGTACGTGGCCCCGGTAAATTAAAATGTCCGTTTGAATTGAATATATATAGATTTATATTTTAATGTGAACGGAAACTGATCGAAACGTTAGAATTGGCTTACGAAACATATCCCATTGCGTTCGGAATAGAGGTATTTAGCCAGGCACGATAGGCGGTGGGTCTCGTTTTGAGATCGAAATTTAAAGTTACTTTTAGGAGGATAAATTAAATAATAATAAAAAAAAATTCCCTGGCCCCTTTATCTCCTAAACCACGGTTAGGCCCCTCCCGTTCACTTCAAAAAAATTAGAAAAAGAAAAAAAGGGGGATCGCGGTTCCCCGTCGCCTCGAGCTCGTCAGCATCGCCTGGCGCCGCGCCTCTGGCGCCTCCCCACCCAATCGCCGCCGCCGCCCACTGATGAACCTCCTCCCTTCCCCTTGCCCTGTCCAATCTAGCCCAAGCCCTATCCCACCCGAAACCGCCACCGCCTGGCCACTGGGACCCTCCGCCGCACCTGCCACCTCCCCTTACCAGCCGTGACACCTCAGCACCCCTCTCCGACGTACAGCCCCCCTGTAACAACCCGGAAAATCTGAACCTGTTTGAAAATTTTAAATTGGCTATTTTAGTGGATTTTAAATATTTAAAATAAGTATTTTAAATAATAACGACGAAAAGTGTGTTTGAATCGATGTTTGAAAATAAATATAATTAATTTTAATTATAAACAAGGCCTGAAATGGCGCGGCAGTTTCAAAATTTGAATTCGAACTTTGACTGCCTGTACTGGGTGCAAATTAAAATGGATTTTAGTGAAACCAAAAATATTTAGATCTGTTAATGAATATCTTTCTAACGAATCTGAAAAATCGATGTTTCATAGCGGGAGTCAAAAGTTATGGCCAAATGAATTTTCAGAAAGGTCGCTATAGAGAATATATAGCCGTGAAAATGGCCATTTTGCAAACGACCTCAGAATTCGACGAAACCACTTTTGTTGGATCTGGGATGTCAAATTATTGCTAGGTTTCAGATTTCATAATTTTTGAAGCTAGCATGAGAGCGTGGCAAAGGAAAATGTGTTTGGTCGATTTCTATTAAATTGGATCGACCAGAAAAGGGCCATTTTGCAAACAGTCTCAGAATTCGACGAAACTAGTTTTGTTGGGACCGTATCATCAAAACATAGCTAGATTTATTTTTCTGGAATTTTCGGGATCAGTATGTGGCCCCGGCAAATTGAAATGTACGTTCAAATCAAATATTGAATGTTTTATATTTTAATTTGAAGAGAAACTGAATGAAACAGTCGAATGGGCCTACAAAACATATCCCATTGTGTTCGGGATGGGGGTATTTAGCTAGGGACGACAGTCGTTGGGTTTGGATTGGGGTTCGTATAAGATAAGGGGTATTTTCGAATTTAAAAAAATATATAAATATAAAAAAAATCTCATTGGCTAGTAACATTTTCTCTCTCCCCGCTTTCTCTCTCTCCCTCTCATCGCGAACGATGGAAACCCCTTCCATCCTTCCCGTCCATTTTCTGGCCAAACCACTTCGATTGAGACCTCGACCCAGTTGAGGATTTTGAAGAGCTCGACGAGGGCTTCAAATCCATACCCACCACAATCAATTTCGTCGCCAGTTGGAGGAGAATCGTGCTCGGGAAGTTGGCCACTTTCGACCGCCGCCGAGGCGAATTCCGACAACCGAGTGGGCCCCCTCTAACGCGCGCAGGTGCGCCCTCCGGCCCCCTTCGACGCTGCGTCGCCCGATCGTCCAACCCCTTCACGGATTTCACGAAAAATCAATACCTAGTTTCGAACCATTTCAGAGAGGTAACGGTTGATTTGATTTTAAACTATTTTATAGCACTTTAAAGCACTACGGTTTTTGATTTCACTGTAAAAATCATATCTTTTTCGTTTGTTGACGAAATTCAGTGAAACAAGAGATAGTGGACTCGTGAGGGCGTCTTCTACATTCTAGAAGAGACCGGATATTTTTCTGAGCCTTCTGCAATTTTTGGTGGAGTGGAACCCAATGTGAGATTTCTGAATTATAAACGATATGGAAAACAACGATGTATAAATTATATGGTCGAAGTATGAGTTATATAAGCGTTGTACACCACATGTATAAGCGTTGTATAAGTTGTATGTTCGATGTATAAGTTATATATGCATTGTAAAAATGACATGTGCATTGAAATGATATTGAAATGGAAGTGAAATATACTTATATAATATATATATACTCCCCTCGTCCACAAACCATGAACGATATTTATTGGTTGTGATTGGTGTGAAAATTGGTTGATAGCGAATGGTTGACTAAAATTGTTTGTGGTTGGAATTGATTGATTGTGGTTGAAAAATACCCGTTTGTGGTTGAGAATTATTTGGTTGAAACCACATAGGATTAGTTTGTGGAAAAGAAAAATAAACATGCCGCCTGCGCGCGAACTAGATGCATGAAATCCCCATTGTCAAAAACCGCAAGATTTTAAAGTAGAGCGAGGAGCCATACTAGGGACGGTCCCGGTTTTAACTACCCTGCCGTTATGCTGCCGAAATTTTCTGAAATATTTCTGTGTTTGATTTAAATTCATGTGTTGAAATAAAATTCATGTGTTGAATGGAGTTCATATATTGAATAAATTCTTTGACAAATAAAAATAACATTTTTATTATATATATGAACTATATAAAATAATCGTGTTTTGAAATAAATTGTTTTATAATAAAAATCACAGTTTTATCATCTATTTGAACTATATAAAATAATCGTGTTTTGAAATAAATTGTTTTATAATAAAAATCACATTTTTATTATATATATGAACTATATAAAATAATCGTGTTTTGAAATAAATTGTTTTACATAAAAAATTACATTTTTATTATATATATGAACTCTAGAAAAATTCATGTGTTGAATAAAGGACTAGAATGATAAAAATCATATTTTTATCGTATGTGTGAAGTCGAAAACATTCATGTGTTGAATATATAGATTGAACAATAAAATCTACATTTTTATTGTGAATATGAAGTGTAAAAAATGGTGAGGTGTTGAAATAAACATATGTTGGATAAAAATATCATTTTCATCAAATATATGAAGTGAATATGGTTTTGAGATCGAAGAATGAATTATATATATATATATATAAATAAACCGTTGGATTCGTTTTGAAAAGCTCTTTCTAGTGATATAAAATTTTCGAAGATCCAACGGTTAGATTTTCAGATATGTGTAAATCAAATCTAAAGAAAAACAGCGCCACGGCCGTGTTATGGCCTGAAGCGTCGTTTGAATGAATTGGCTATTTTTAAATGAATAAAAATAGTGATAAATCGTTACAAAATATTATAAACGATATGGAATGGAAATAAACCAAATTTACCCGGTTTATTGGATATTTGATGGTTGAATGTGTTTGGCGTGAAAATTGTATTTAAAACAGAATTATTGATGTCGAATAATTTAACCATTGAAATGAATTGATTTAAATTTTAAATATACGAGAATTATTTGAAAAGGCCGAGTTAAATCTCATTTCAAATAATTGATCGGCGGTAAGAAGTCGATGATGAAGACGGTGGTTGAAGACCGGAGATCTTCACCTCGGTTGGATGATAACTGATGTCCTGATTGGGAGGCATCCCGAAATATGGATAATGAGTGGTGATCGTCCAGACGTACGTGGAGATCGATGGATATGCGAGGTATATAGTGCCTCCGGTTTCGTTCAGACCCAGAACGAACTTGTAAATGGACTGTGTGTCTAACATTGGATTTTGTTATGTGCTGATTGATCTCTATATAAATATATATCTGTTTGGCGGCAGAGAATTTATTCTCTTGCTTAACGCCCTTCTCTGAGGCGTACGAGCTCAGAGGTTATATATCGATAGAAATCAGTCGCATAGAGTGAATTGCCTGTGTGGCATGCCTAAGTGGCAGACGATCAAGGCTTCTGTTGAAAGGCAAAGTCTTGTGGTTGATGATCAAAGCACGGCCTGTGTGGTATAGCCTTGTGTATAATGTTGATTCGCGAGCCTCACACCCCGGTATGAACCTGAAACGGGAGAGGACATCAGGGAGGGCATTCGTTTCCTTCTAGCTAGAGGTGGTGTCAGTGCTTAAACTGGCTGACATTTATATTATTTTCACCTGTGTGGTTGTTGCTATTGCGAGGCGCCTTGGATATATCGATGACTATGTGGAGCCGATGGAGTCATTGGGCTCATTTACGCCCCAAAGGGTGGGGAAACGCAGTGTTCAGGCATTTTAATCCACATCGGTGGACCGGCCCTGACGATCCAAGGGTCACTCGAGCTCTGATCCTGTGGCTCGGGCTAGAGAGTCGCGAAGTCGGTAAGGACTATCTTTTGCCTTGGTTCATGACGGAAATCCAATTTCCAAATACGAAATGTGCTGTTTTGATTGTATACCTATACATGGCGACATAGTGGTATGGGGCATTAATGCCGTCTATGATTGATAGTTATGATTGAAGTTGTTTTTGAAACATATAAACACTAGTAATAATATCAAATGCTTTTGTTTTATTCGTATCAAGCATATTTGGCCATTATAAGGTAAAAACTCTATCCTCCGGTTTGCGTTGCATTGTGTGATGGGAATTGAGTCTTATAATGGCTTCATTTTTATAAAGAGCATTGCGATGTTTAAAAGATTTACTTATTTTAAAGCACTGGCAATCCAACGGAGTAAACCCGTTCCGCGAAAGTGGCGTGGTCCTGTGATTGGCCATATTATAAAATGTGTTAAGTAGATTTCTCATACCAGTCCCATGACTGACTCGTAGTTTGTTTCACTTGCAAACTCAGGTGCCCCTATTTCGACATGGGCAGCCTTGTGTTCAGGTTTTAGCAGGCTTTCTTCTGGATACCTGGAGCTAAAGACGGATTCTATCATTTATCTCTTTTTATGCTGTTCAGCTCCAATTGTACATATTATGTTTGTTTTCCGCTGTAGACATTTATGTATAGCTGAACTGTATTTTGTACTAAGTATGATCCTATATGCTTTGTAACTCTGATGTTTATATTTATCCAGTGTATTCTATTGTATTTTATCTGGTGTATTTATTTCTATTTTGCTGTTATCTGTTTATCTGTTATATTCCAAAGATTACCCTTGCCACCGTCCGTACGGGTTTTAAGTGACTGACTGTACCGGGTGCAAAATAAAACGGATTTTAGTGAAACCAAAAATATTTAAATCTGTAAGTGAATATCTTTCTAACGAATCTGAAAAATCGAAGTTTCATGGCGGGATTCAAAAGTTATGGCCAAATGAATTTTCAGAAAGGTCGCTATAGAGAATATATAGCCGTGAAAATGGACATTTTGCAAACGACCTCAGAATTCGACGAAACCACTTTTGTTGGATCCGGGATGTCAAATTATTGCTAGGTTTCATATTTCATAATTTTTGAAGCTAGCATGTGAGCGTGGCAAAGGAAAATGTGTTTGGTCGATTTCTATTAAATTGGATCAACCAAAAAAGGGCCATTTTGCAAACAGTCTCAGAATTCAGCAAAACTAGTTTTGTTGGGACCATATCGTCAAAACATAGCTAGATTTATTTTTCTGGAATTTTCGGAATCAGTACGTGGCCCCGGCAAATTGAAATGTACGTTCAAATCAAATATTGAATGTTTTATATTTTAATTTGAAGAGAAACTGACTGAAACAGTCGAATGGGCCTACAAAACATATCCCATTGTGTTCGGGATGGAGGTATTTAGCTAGGGACAACAGTCGTTGGGTTTGGATTGGGGTTCGTATAAGATAAGGGGTATTTTCGAATTTTTAAAAATATATAAATATAAAAAAAATTCTCATTGGCCAGTAACATTTTCTCTCTCCCCGCTTTCTCTCTCTCCCTCTCATCGTGAACGACGGAAACCCCTTCCATCCTTCCCGTCCATTTTCTGGCCAAACCACTTCGATTTAAACCTCGACCCAGTTGAGGATTTTGAAGAGCTCGGCGAGGGCTTCGAATCCACACCCACCACCATCAGTTTCGTCGCCAGTTGGAGGAGAATCAAGCTCGGGAAGTTGGCCACTTTCGACCACCGCCGAGGCAAATTCCGACCATCGAGTGGGCCCCCTCCACCGCCCGCAGGTGCGCCCTCCGCCCCCCTTCGACGCTGCGTAGCCTGATCGTCCAACCCCTTCACGGATTTCACGAAAAATCAATACCTAGTTTCGAACCATTTCAGAGAGGAAACGGATGATTTGATTTTAAACTATTTTATAGCACTTTAAAGTGCTACGGTTTTTGATTTCACTATAAAAATCATATCTTTTTTGTTTGTTGACGAAATTCAGTAAAACAAGAGATAGTGGACTCGTGAGAGCGTCTTCTACATTCTAGAAGAGACCGAATATTTTTCTAAGCCTTTTGCAATTTTTGGTGGAGTGGAACCCAATGTGAGATTTCTGAATTATAAACAATATGGAAAACATCGATGTATAAATTATATGGTCGAAGTATGAGTTATATAAGCGTTGTACACCACATGTATAAGCGTTGTATAAGTTGTATGTTTGATGTATAAGTTTATATGCGTTGTAAAAATGACATGTGCGTTGAAATAAATTGAAATGATATTGAAATGGAAGTGAAATATACTTATATAATATATATATACTCCCCTCGTCCACAAACCATGGACGATATTTACTGGTTGTGATTGGTGTGAAAATTGGTTGATAGCGAATGGTTGATTAAAATTGTTTGTGGTTGGAATTGATTGATTGTGGTTGAAAAATACCCGTTTGTGGTTGAGAATTATTTGGTTGAAACCACATAGGATTAGTTTGTGGAAAAAAAATTAAACATGCCGCCTGCGCGCGAACTAGATGCATGAAATCCCCATTGTCAAAAACCGCAAGGTTTTAAGGTAGAGCGAGGAGCCGTACTAGGGACGGTCCCGGTTTTAACTACCCTGCCGTTATGCTGCCGAAATTTTCTGAAATATTTCTGTGTTTGATTTAAATTCATGTGTTGAAATAAAATTCATGTGTTGAATGGAGTTCATATATTGAATAAATTATTTGACAAATAAAAATAACATTTTTATTATATATATGAACTATATAAAATAATCATGTTTTGAAATAAATTGTTTTATAATAAAAATCACATTTTTATCATCTATTTGAACTATATAAAATAATCGTGTTTTGAAATAAATTGTTTTATAATAAAAATCACATTTTTATTATGTATATGAACTATATAAAATAATCGTGTTTTGAAATAAATTGTTTTACATAAAAATTACATTTTTATTATATATATGAACTCTAGAAAAATTCATGTGTTGAATAAAGGACTAGAACGATAAAAATCATATTTTTATCGTATGTGTGAAGTCGAAAACATTCATGTGTTGAATTTATAGATTGAACAATAAAATCTACATTTTTATTGTGAATATGAAGTGTTAAAAATGGTGAGGTGTTGAAATAAATATATGTTGGATAAAAATATCATTTTCATCAAATATATGAAGTGAATATGATTTTGAGATCGAAGAATGGATTATATATATATATATATATATATAAATATAATAAATCGAATAACAAAGCTGCAGTACGTGTTTTGAAACCGTGATTTCAAACGATTAGTGCGGGAGATCCGACCATCGGAGTTTCCCGAAACCGCAACTGTTGGGTTCGCCTTGGAATTATCTTTCCAACGACACCCACTTTGTGAAGATCCAACGGTTGGATAGTCTGGAATGTTTAATTCAAATCTGAAGAAAAACAGCGCCAGAATCGATTATATATATATATATATATATATAATAAATCGAATAACGATGCTGCAGTTCGTATTTTGAAATCGAAACTTCAAACGAGTGTACCGGGAGATCCGACAGTCGGATTTTCCCAAAACTGAAATCGTTGGATTCGTTTTGAAAAGCACTTTTTAGTGGTATAAAATTTCTGAAGATCCAACGGTTAGATTTTCAGATATGTGTAAATCAAATCTGAAGAAAAACAGCGCCACGGCCGTGTTATGGCCTGAAGCGTCGTTTGAATGAATTGGCTATTTTTAAATGAATAAAAATAGCGATAAATCATTATAAAATATTATAAACGATATGGAATGGAAATAAACCAAATTTACCCGGTTTATTGGACATTTGATGGTTGAATGTGTTTGGCGTGAAAATTGTATTTAAAACAGAATTATTGATGTCGAATAATTTAACCATTGAAATGAATTGATTTACATTTTAAATATACGAGAATTATTTGAAAAGGCCGAGTTAAATCTCATTTCAAATAATTGATCAGTGGTAAGAAGTCGATGATGAAGACGGTGGTTGAAGACCGGAGATCTTCACCTCGGTTGGATGATAACTGATGTCCTGATTGGGAGGCATCCCGAAATATGGATAATGAGTGGTGATCGTCCAGACGTACGTGGAGACCGATGGATATGCGAGGTATATAGTGCCTCCGGTTTCGTTCAGACCCAGAACGAACTTGTAAATGGACTGTGTGTCTGACATTGGATTTTGTTCTATGCTGATTGATCTCTATATAAATATATATCTGTTTGGCGGCGGAGAATTTATTCTCTTTCTTAACGCCCTTCTCTGAGACCCAGGAGTTCAGAGGTTATATATCGATAGAAATCAGTCGCATAGAGTGAATTGCCTGTGTGGCATGCCTAAGTGGCAGACGATCAAGGCTTCTGTTGAAAGGCAAAGTCTTGTGGTTGATGATCAAAGCACGGCCTGTGTGGCATAGCTTTGTGTATAACGTTGATTTGCGAGCCTCACACCCCGGTATGAACCTGAAACGGGAGAGGACATCAGGGAGGGCATGCGTTTCCTTCTAGCTAGAGGTGGTGTCAGTGCTTAAACTGGCTGACATTTATATTATTTTCACCTGTGTGGTTGTTACTGTTGCGAGGCGCCTTGGATATATCGGTGACTATGTGGAGCCGATGGAGTCATTGGGCTCATTTACGCCCCAAAGGGTGGGGAAACGCAGTGTTCAGGCATTTTAATCCACATCGGTGGATCGGCCCTGACGATCCAAGGGTCACTCGAGCTCTGATCCTGTGGCTCGGGCTAGAGAGTCGCGAAGTCGGTAAGGACTATCTTTTGCCTTGGTTCATGATGGAAATCCAATTTCCAAATACGAAATGTGCGGTTTTGATTGTATACCTATACATGGCGACATAGTGGTATGGGGCATTAATGCCGTCTATTATTGATAGTTATGATTGAAGTTGTTTTTGAAACATATAAACACTAGTAATAATATCAAATGCTTTTTTTATTCGTATAAAGCATATTTGGCCATTATAAGGTAAAAACTCTATCCTCCGGTTTGCGTTGCATTGTGTGATGGGAATTGAGTCTTATAATTGCTTCATTTTTTAAAGAGCATTGCGATGTTTAAAAGATTTACTTGTTTTAAAGCACTGGCAATCCAACGGAGTAAACCCGTTCCACGAAAGTGGCGTGGTCCTGTGATTGGCCATATTATAAAATATGTTAAGTAGATTTCTCATACCAGTCCCATGACTGACTGGTGGTTTGTTTCACTTGCAAACTCGGGTGCCCCTATTTCGACACGGGCAGCCTTGTGTTCAGGTTTTACCAGGCTTTCTTCTGGATAGCTGCAGCTGAAGATGGATTCTATCATTTATCTCTTTTTATGCTGTTCAGCTCCTATTGTACATATTATGTTTGTTTTCCGCTGTAGACATTTATGTATAACTGAACTGTATTTTGTACTAAGTATGATCCTATATGGTGTGTAACTCTGATGTTTATATTTATCCAGTGTATTCTATTGTACTTTATCCGGTGTATTTATTTATTTCTGTTCTGCTGTTATCTGTTATATTCCAAAGATTACCCTTGCCACCGTCCGTACGGGGTTTGGGGGTCGTCACAGCCCCCCTTTCGAAATTGAACTTTGAGATTTTTTTTTATTTACTTATTGTTTTAATTTGTTTTGAATGGCATGATTTTCCTAGAGGAAAATACGATTTTTGTGATAAGAAAAACATGACTTTTATAACTAAAAATAGATTTGATTTTTAACTTTAAAAGAGATTTGATTTTTTGTATAGAAATGATATGACTTTTAGCATTAAAAAGATTAGATTTTTTAACATTAGAAAAGATTGAATTTTTATATGTTAGAAAGTTTGAATCTTTATATTAGAAAAGATTGAATTTTTATATGTTAGGAACTTGAATCTTTATATTAGAATAGATTGAATGTTTATATTAGAAAAGTTTGAATCTTTACATAGGAAAAGTATGATTTTTACAAATAGAAAGGTATGATTTTTATTGTTTAAATGGTAAAGTAAAAATATAATTTTTAGCGAAGTAAAAAAATATAATTTTTATACTTTAGAAAAATAAAGATTTGATTTTGAAAAGCGTTGTAAAAATTTGATTTTTATAACATGAAGAGCGTTGTAAAAATATGATTTTTATAAGGAAGTAGCGAAGATAAAAATTCGATTTATATATATATATATATATATATATATATAGTAGCGATAAAAATTCGATCTTTATATAAGAAGTAGAGATATAAAAATATAATTTTTATATAGCAAGAAGTATTGTAAAAATATATGATTTTTATATATGAAGTGCCATTATAAAAATGTGATATTTAAAATAAACATCATATTAAAAATGCGATTTTTACTATGAACAACGGGAAAGATCGCATTGGAATTTTAGGCAAATCTGAACCGTTCAGAAATAAGGAATGATGGAGTGGATCCCCAAGGTGAGAACTTCTCACTTTATTTTATTTTCTAGTTAAAAATATATGATAGGATGCAGACGGTGCTTAGTAGCACCCGACACCCGTCGTCCACAAACCATGGACTACTTGTTTGATTGTTGGTTTGGTTGATTGGATAATTTGGTTAGGGAATTGAAATGAATTGATTAGATTGGTATTGTGTATAGCGCAGGCCATTATGACTGGGGATAAAGCTAGGCCTTATCCCGTTTCTAGTATCGCACCGTTATGCCGCCGAAATTTTCTAAAATATGTTAGAAAAATAAAAATATTATTTGTATTGTGTAAATGAACCGAATAAATATTTTATCATTAAAAATACAATTTTTAACATGTATGTGAATAAAATAAATATTTATAAACAAATCAGACGATTTGTTTATGTACACACATTTGACTGAAATGGATTGGGACAATAAATTTAACACATCGCCCAACTGCACAAATAAAACCTGTGTTTGATTGTTTGAAAATCCCACATGGGTGTTGGGATGATATTAGACATACACTAATCCCAATAATTAGTTGTCTATCAATCGATGGGTTGACAGGCTGTATAAGCGTTGAATATTTATATTCGATGCTTATGCAGTGTAGAATGCACTTTGGATGATGGTTGAAAGTGTTTGATTGTAGTTGTGTAAATATGTGTATGAAATCCATATAATCACATTATATGATAATTGACTGTGTCTGACTCCAGTTCAGAAAGAATGAATATTTTAAAATAACGATTATTTTAAAATAACGAATATTCTAAAATAATATTTAGTAAAAGATCAAAATCTGATTTTGATTTCTGATTTGGGATGGACACGAATATATTTAAATATATATAGCCGTGTGGATTAGATTAACGCCATTTTGACGTGAACGCTATTTATATTGATTTTATTCATTTTTATAATGAATATCGAAAATGAATTGATTTCAAAATCTAATGTTTTGAAAATATTATCATTTATATATCGATGATATGGAATATTCAATTTTGATTAGGAATTGAATATGAAGTTGAAATCGTTTTGAAAACGAATTTAAAACGATTTTTAAAATACATTTTAAATGGAAATCGACGAAATATATATTATATATAATATAATAGCCTGAATAGAACGCACCGCGCTACGGCAGTTCGCGAATTTCGACCATTGACTTCGAACGGACATTACGGAGATCCGGCCGTCGGATTCTCCTAAACCGGAACCGTTGGGTTCGTACCGAAAAGAGCTTTCTAACGAATATAAGAAATTAGAAATCTAACGGTTGGATTTGGAATTATGTCCAAATCAAATTTGGAAAAGGTCGCTGTGAGTGCAGTTCGATGGCCGTTTATGGAAATCGACTATACGGGCCTTGATAAAATTATTAATAATATCAATAATTAGTGTAAAATCATAAGAAATGGGATGGAAAGAATTGTCATGAAAAATTCTATAGTTAAAAAGATAAAAATAGATTTTTATCGAAATGAACTAGTTTTGAACTAGAATTATAATCCCATTTATTTTTAAAATAAATAAATTAGATTTGAAATGTTTTTAAAAATAACCAGAATTTCCAATAGATAAATTGGAAATGGATTTGAATCAAAATTGTCTTTGGAATATTTTGATGTTGGATTTCGTGATTATACAGATATTGTTATGGAAATTTGAAAGATATATTTATATCGTTATTTCCAATAGAATATTTGTTGGTTGTAGTATTTGATATTGAATATAAGCCGATATATTTTCTATTCAGAGCCTTGTATTTAATATCAAATGGATTTTGGGTTTGTCGTGAATGGTGTCTTCATTAACACTGTTCTTAAACCCAGTTGAGAAGAAGATTAAATCTTTTTATTTATATGTAATGAAGTATACCAATTAATTAATATTTAATTGGAATTGAATTGGAATTGGTTTTTGGGTTTATCGTGAACGGTGTTTTAAATAACATTTGTTCTTTAACCCGATAATTAATGGAATGTGAATTGGGTTTATTGTGAATTTTGTTTTAACGACATTCGTTCTTTAACCCGATTTACAGTGAAATGTGGTTTGCAATTTATAAATATTTTTGATAAGATTTAAAGGAGATTTTCCAAAGTAAAGTTTTCCAATTTAATAAAATAAATCAGAATGGAATGGAATTCGATTTGGCAATAATCCAAATGAATTTCTGTGGAGGAAGACTGCTAATACATATGGAATTTAAAAGGCTTTGCCGTTATTCCATTTATATTATTAGTCGGATATGGAAGTTCATATCGATTATATATTGATCTGTTTTCCGTGAAGATTCCATTGTTAATGGAATGAGATTTTGGGTTTATCGTGAACTGTGTTTTAAATGACATTAGTTCTTTAACCCCGTTAAAGATAAGATTCATTTCTTAACTTTGAATAATCATTAAGTAATGATTTTTGGAAATTAAAACTGAATTAGAGTTTTAATGAATCTTTAAATAGATTGAAAGGTGAATTTGATAACAAAAATTGTCAAATTCAAGAAATGATCGAGAATGGAGTATCACCAATTTTGCTCCAAGCGATAGTTAAATCTTTAATTAGATTTGAACGTGAAATGGTAATTGAATTTACCGATAACACCGTGGTGTTAGATATGAAGTATTACCAGTTTTACTTCATGGGATGAATAGGTTGGGGTTGGGAAATTTAACAAATGATTACTTCGGTAAGGTTCGCTAATCCCGACTGATTTGGATAAACCATATTTTGGTTTGAATTGATATTCAAAAGAAGATTAAAGAATAAATTTTAAGAATTTATCTTTGATAAAATTAATGGGAACCTTTCCCAAAATATAAGAATATTTGAATAAAGGAATATTCTGGATTGGAATGAGGCGTATGTTGTGTTTTATAACACTTGTTTATTATACACGTGAGTTATTCGGAAAGGCCGGGTTTATACCCATTCTAAATAACTGAATCGACGATAAGTCGACGATGAAGACGGTGGTTGAAGACCGGAGGTCTTCACATAGTTTGGATAATTACTGATGATCTTGATCGGGCTGTACACCCAAGAGGAGGGAATCAGTTGGTAATCGTCCAGACGTACTTGGAGATCGATGGATATGCGAGGAATAAGGTTCCTCCGGTTTCGTTCAGACCAAGAACGGACTTGTAAATGGATGTGTGTCTGACATCGGATTTCATTCTATGTGATTGATATACATCGGTTGGATAGCGTGAATTGCCGATGTGGCATGCTGAGATGCAAATGATCAAGGCTTCTGTTGAAAAGCAGAGTCTTGTGGTTGATGATCAAAGCACGGCTTTAATACAGCGTAGCTTTGTGTAGCGTTAATTCACGAGCCTCACACCCCGGTGTGAACCAGAAACGGGAGAGGACTACAGAGAGGGCATGCGTTTCCTTCTAGCTAGGAGTGGTGTCAGCGTTTTACACGCCCTGGCATTTTACTTATGTGGATGATGGATTGCGAGGCGCCTCGGTTATATCGGTCGATCCGGGACCGATGGAGTCATTTGGCTCACTGACGCCCCATAGGGTGGGGAAATGCAGTGTTCAGGCATTTTAATCCACATCGAGTGGACCGGCCCTGAAGATCCAAGGGTCGATGCGTTCTGATCCTGAGGGGCAGGCTAGAGCGTCTCGAATTCGGTGAGGACGATCCCTTGCCTCGGTTCACAGATGGAAATCCAACTTCCAATACGCGACTTTGTGGTTTTAGTTGTAATCCTATATATGGCGACATGGTGGTATAGGGCACTTATGCCATCTATGATTGATACTTATGATTGAAATTGTTTTGACACTATACACTTATAGTAAAAGATGAAATTTCACGTACCTAGCATTTTTGGCTATTATAGGGTAAAAACTCTATCCTCCGGCTTGCGTTGCATTGTGTGATGGGACCTGAGTCTTATAATAGCTTCATTATTCTTTATTTAGCATTGCGCTGTTGTTTTTATGCACTGGTATTCTTGGGAGGAAACCCGTTCCGTGTTATACGGCGTGGTCCTGGATTTACCTAACTTTAAAATAAAGATTAATAACTGTTTTTAGTTCTCATACCAGTCACATGACTGACCTGGAGTTTATTGTTTTAACCTAAACTCTGGGTGCCCCTATTTTCTGCACGGGCAGCTAGTAGTTCTAGTTTTGCATATTTATATTCACAGGATCCTGATTTACAGCTGAAGCGATATCCGAAAAGCTCTGTATCCGTATATTCTTTTCAGTTGTGTTTGTATTGTTTTTCCGCTGCTGTGTAATGTATTGTAAATTTCTGATGTTTAGTAAATGTGTAATATTTATTCATACTCTGTACATTCTTGTATTCTTATGAAATTGTTGTAATAAGCAATGAAATGTTCTTCTGTTTGTGTTCTGATTTGTCGTGCTCTCAGACAATCCGTTCTTTCTCTTCTCTTCGGAGATCGGGGAAGTTCGGGTTGTTTCATGGTATTCCTCTGTGAATGGCAGATGATCCGCCTGTACTCACAGATGTTAGGTCTTCGTAGGTAAACCAATGAGTATGCCTTGATTGCAATAATAAGGGGCAATCAAAAGACTAAGATGGACCAGCGTGATTCAGCGAGACCAGTTAGTGCCCTGTGATAGCAACTCGTCGTCTACCTACCATCTTCAGTCGGTACGTAAAGCGGAAAGGCGGAGAACTCCAAAAGAACATATACTTTGCTATCTAGTTACGGGTGAGGTTGGCCAATAGGTTTGAAAGGCATAGTGTGCCGGGGTTAAGTTCTCATTCTTGATATTCTTGGGTGCCTTTCATTAGTTGAGGGAGGGGTCTAGTGGGACCATAGCCACTGTAAAAGTAGACCTTAGCATCTTCAATCGGTAGATATCTGAAAGCTCCCGACCGAGTTCCGTGTTTCTTGATTAGCCCTTCCACAAGACTCGGGCGCATATATAGAGAACATGTGCAATAGACATCGAGAACGATTGACGATACGTATGTGGGAAAGTCTAGGTACAATAATGTCGCTCTGGGTGGTTTATCATAAGACTAGAGGGCAATATTCGAGGGTGGAACCTAATTCGATCAAATGGTTCAAAGATGGCAGTCCGAACGCTTACGTAATATAGAAGTAGTGGTTCTTTGCAGACGTAGCATTGACATATATATAGAAATCCATATGACATTCGGGCGTAGGATTAGGGACTGCTATATTCCTACGATGATACGGTGGAGACCGTGCTAGTGGGGTACCATGCGGTGTATCTCAATATTGAGAGATAGCTAAATATATTGTATTAGGTTAAATCACTGGGAAGTAAATGGGTATGATGTGTGTGTAAGCCTTGAGTGCTGTTAACCGAAGTAACCTAATAAATAAGAAAATATGATTGAACGGTATATGTAAGATTATCCAAAGTGTATAGTTTAAATCCAGTCACCAGAACTTGTGTTCTGACCCCCTCCTCATAACACACTCGCAGGTTAGATTGTGGCAGAGATATGATAGCTTTGGATATTGGTAAGGCGGTATTAATAATACGGTAAGGCTATGTTTTGATTATACTATATTTTATCCTTTTCGCTGTGAGATATTTTTCTAAGCTCTGACATGTTTTATGTCTCTATCTTTTCTGTAGGATACCAGAGCAAACCAATCCGAGTTTCGATAGATTGGAATTTTAAAAAAAAAATCAGTCTGTCGAAATTGGGGTTGTCACACATAGAATCCAGACAGCATCCGGAAGGCCATTTTAGGAGTACTCTCGGCTGACACTCTTGCTCCTTCCAGTTGATCAAACAAATCATCTATCCGTGGAAAAGGATAATTATTCTTCTTAGTCACTTTATTCAACTAGCGATAGTCCACACATAAACGAAGGGAACCATCTGCCTTGGTAGCAAATACAACTGGTGCTCCCCACTCGGAGACACTTCTTCTGATAAATCCCTTCTTCAAAAGATCGCTTACTTGCACCCCGAGCTATCGCTGCTCCCTTGGTGCCATACGACGAAGTGGCATCACTATAGGTCTGGTATCTTTCACTAAATCAATACGCAACTCAATCTCACGGTGTGGTGGAAGTCCGGTCACTTCCTCGAAGATATCCGGATATTGGCCAACAATGGGAATTCCTGCTAACTCGTCCTGCGGGATGTCGAGGGAATTTAGAAAACTAGCCATCACCTCATCACTAGATAGGCCACCAAACACTACCCTCCGCCCGTCATCCGCCCTAATAGTCACCGAAAATCCCTCACAGTCTACCACCACCCCATATCTTTGGAGCCAATCGACTCCCAAAATAATACCAAACCTAGTAAAGCCCAAGACAAAGCAATCACAAGCAAACATACATCCATGACTCGATAAGACCACATTACGACAAATCATACTAAGGCTAGTCGAACCACCAATCGGGTTCGTCACCGCTAAAGGTTCATCGACTATCTCGGGCTCCAATCCCAACCTATCTACCAAGTCACTAGATATGAAGGAACGGGAAGCTCTAATATCAGACAATACTCGAACAGGAACACCATAAACAGAAAGCATACCTTAAATGACGACATTCTTTCCTTTCTCCGCCGCAGTTGGGGCATTCGACGAAGAAGGAACAACATTAATAGCATATGATTTCACAATCTGCTTCTCTTTGGGGGGTTGCAGACATTTATCCTTGTGATGTCCCACTTGGCCGCAGTTGTAGAACTTCCTATTCGCTGGCTTTGCTCGACATTCTTTAGCATAATGGCCCTTCTTGCCACAGCTAAAGCACTCAACATCTTTCGTACTCTTCTTCTGACCATCCTTAGTCTGATTCTGTTTCCTTTTATTCTGGGAATTAGTCTTGCCTCCACTGCTTGCCTGCGGCTTTGGCCCCTCTGTAGATGCAACAGCGACTTCGGCTTTGGGCTTAGGATAAAGGCTCTCTGACCTTAATGCTTTCCCGATAATTGATTCAAAAGTCTCATCAATATGGTTTATAAGCCTTTCCCCTAAGTACTAATCTAAGCCTGTTATGAACTTCTCATTCTTCTTATCGGGAGTGTCAATAAGGGATAATCCATACTTCGATAATGTATCGAACTCAGCAATATACTCCGAGACTGCCCTACCATTCTATTTAAGCTCCAAAAAATTCTTAAACAACTCTGACTTCTGGGTAGCTGGGATGAACTTATCGCTGAATCAGGCCTTGACTTGATCCCATGTAACTTGATCCTCAGTGGTAGCTGCCTTAATAGCATTCCACCAATTCAAAGCCCGTCCTTGCAGCTGACGGGATGATAGCTTCCTCTTCATCACGTCTTCGATTCCCTGGTCCTCGAAGATGCGCTCACAGCTATCAAGCCAATCTTGAACTTCCATAGCCGATTCCGTTCCATGGAACGACTTTCCACCAAGACTAGTGTAGTCCTTACAGAGCTTGGCGAAATCGGCCCTAGGCGCCTGCACCATTGCACCACCACCATTTGCAGCATTAGGAGCTGCCCTATGAACATTCCTAAGAATCTCTCTCATGAAGTCAGTGAACATCGTCATCATATCAGAAGCATTCCTATTATTGGCCCCTGAACCAGTACCTATCGTATATCGGCTCATAGTTCAATCTATAAAGAGAAAATGATTAACCATCTCTTCAGTGGTGCCAGTGCAGTGCGACTCCATCCTTAGATATACTAATAGTAAATATATAGCTTTTGAAAACAAAAATATCACAAATACATGCTCTCGTATACGTACTATCTCTCCCTGGTGCCTTCCCCTAGGTTAACTAAGCAACCTAGAGCTCTGATACCAAGTGTGACGACCCTCCCCGTAACAGTCGACATTTCCAATGAAAGTGTGCTGTGCCAATGCCCGACTAGCACGGGACAGTCGCCAAAGAAAGGAAAGCAAAGGAATTTGACCTAACAAGGAACTTGTAGAATGTCTCACATCGCATGGGATAAAATATAATAATAACATAACCTTGACATAAAACAGGCGAGACAGTGCATAAGCTGAAAACTAAACCATCATAGCAGCGGAATCCAAAATACAGCTTATGATCCAACATCATTATTACAACTTTAAAAAAACTGTCTTTAAAGAAAAAGAAAGGAAAGGTACAGTACTAATGCCCAAGCAGTGACCGGCAACAACACAGGGAGATTATATATATATATCATATGCGGAAGCCTCCTGCTCGTATCCAGTACAGCTACTCGTGTATAATCACCTGACCTGTCTCTAGTCTGCCCGTTTAAGAGCACCCAGAGTAATAAGAAGAGACATAAAACTCTGGGTCAGACAAAAGTCTTGTATGAGCGATAAGCAGCAAAATAGCACAATAACAGGTATACATAACCATACCTGAACCTAGACCTGCAACCAAAGAGTTAGCACAACAAGATGTACGCTACTCTAAGGTAACACTAACATAAGGTGTCAAGATAATGGGGGGAGGGGATGTGCATGTCATAGTGATGGTAAACAACCAAGCATAGCAACCATCCTCACATCTCTCACTCAATGCGTAATGCATACGATATCCACTGCTTTGACCACCCATTCCTTTGCTATGATCACTCTGCCCCATGGAGTCATGATGACACCACTGCACTAATCCATAGCCACTAGTCCTTTGCTACGTCCACTCTGCCCCATGAAGTTATGACGACTCCACTTCACTGGCTCATATCCTTCCTACGATCACTCTGCCCCTTGAAGTAGTGACTACTCCACTTCACTGATCCGCAGCCGAACATTTCATCTTTTCGTGGTGAATCAAAGCTATGGAAGTCGACAACTCCTTAGCACACGTCCCGCAGCAAAGCCCAACCATGAAGCTAACTCGTTGGCTCCCAATTAGATCCTGAGTATAAACCTCCCATTTGGACTACCTTTGCATCTCTGGTTTTGGTCTTCATTTCCGCTCGTGACTCTTCATTCGTTTCCTGCTCCTCCACATTGGTTCGTTATAGTGCTCCGGGCTCGCGATCTATGGTCGGCTCGTAGACCATATGTGGACCCGGTTCGTGGTCATCCAGGTGGCTCGTTGGTCCATGAAGTGACTCCGGTTCGTGATACATGGTTGGCTCGTGGTCCTCCTCCTGGCATCATCTCGTGACCCCTCACTTTGGTCTAGCTCATGGTCATCTCTCTCTCGGTTCGTAGTTCGTCTGGCTCATGAGACCCCACCATGGTTCGTGGCTCGTGATCTGGTTCAAGTTTTTGGTTGAGTCCCACACCTTGGTCCGGTTCGTGATACCTCCGTCCACCACGGTTCGTGGTGATCACTTTGTCCAGTTCGTGGACCCTAGGTCACGAACGGATTTGGGTCGTGGGAGGGGGCTTGTCACGAACGGAATATTGCATGATTCCTGCAACTCTTCGAACAAGCTATTTACGCCATACAACGGTGTTTTCGACCAATCTAATAGTTCTAGACAATCACAAAACATTCCAAACAGTCATAGCAACATGTATAATCGACCATAAACACCAAAACAACAATTATAGCATGTAAAATGGATCAAACATACCCAAAAACCCTTGTTTTCCCCATAATCATGTTTAAGCATAACTAACGTTAGGATTAGCAAAACTTAACCAAATTAATCCAAATTTCTAATAGAAGCCTAAATCAACATTTAAGAATTTCTAAACATTTTCCAGAATTTAATAATGTATAAATTCGCTAATTAACACTAATTACCCCTAATTAGCTGTAATTGGTGGAAAACAATGCAAATCACTCACCTTAGCCACAAATAAAATGCCAAATATGAAAACTCTACTATTTTTGTCGAATTCCAATGCCTAACAGCAGATCCAACTCTGATTTGGTGCTATTTCTCCTTGATTTGATGTAGTTTAGGCTAAAACTTGATTAATTAGTGATTAGAAGGTGATTTGGGTATTGGAGGCCATTGTTAGGGTTGAAGAGAGGTAAGTGGCGGCTGGAAAATGACAAAGAAATGGTTTCTCTAACCCTAATCAGCCCTTATATAGCTCAAATCCCGAAATCCCCAATGGGCCCAGCTGCTTATTACC
Source organism: Allium sativum (assembly GCA_030737875.1). Classification (NCBI taxonomy): domain Eukaryota; kingdom Viridiplantae; phylum Streptophyta; class Magnoliopsida; order Asparagales; family Amaryllidaceae; genus Allium; species Allium sativum. Next base: position 618,389,802 of record CM060926.1, read on the forward strand.
CTATTAAGCCCATTTAAGTTGTTTCTCACCTTCCCAACCTTAATTCAGCCATATCTCCCAAACGGTAAGTCCGTTTGATTAATGTGACCACTCTACGGAAAGTTAAACCATTATCCGAATCTAACGAAAGTGGTTTTAGGTCAAAACACCTTAACAATCAAAAGTTACAGGCGAATAAGATCTGCCAGGGGCAAAGCGGTCATTTAAAAAAGGAAAAAATCGTGAAGATGGAAAATGACCCCAGTAGTCATTCCCCAAAGTAACACAACCATACGACCTCATATGAAAAGGAAATAAATATTCTATGATCCTTGGATACGTAGAATGCGGGTCGTTACAATGCGAGTGGGGTACCATGGGGTGTACCTCGATATTGGGGGTAGCTACATATATACTGTATTACATTAATCCACTGGGAAGTAAATGGTTACGACGTGTGTGCAAGCCTTGAGTGCTGTTAACCCAGGTAACCTAATAAATAAGAAAATATGATTGCATGGTATATGTAGGATTATCCAAAGTGTATAGTTTAAATCCAGTCACCAGAACTTGTGTTTTGACCCGCTCCTCATAATATACTCGCAGGTTAGATTTGTGGCAGGGACATGATAGCCTTGGATACTGGTTAGGCAGTATTATTAATTCGGTAAGGCTATATTTTGATTATACTATATTTTATCCATTCCGCTATGAGATATTTTTTGAGCTCTGACATATTTTATGTCTCTGCCTTTTCTGCAGGATATCAGAGCAAACCAATCCGAGTTTCGATGGATTGGAATTTTGAAAAAAATTCGGTCTGTCGGAATTGGGGTTGCCGCAGTCAAAATTTAAGGGATGTTACAATTTTCAACTACAACTTATCTTCATACTATACTTCTCTTCATTTGCTTCATAATGCAACCGGTTTCATGTAAATCCGTCAAGAATTGAACAAGTAATGATCAAATGAACTTTTTGTGTATAAAGAGAGAAGGAAACCAAAACTATCGACAAGTATCTTCAAATTCCATCCATAGGTTAGACTATTTTGTCCCAAATCCGTTTTCAAATTGTAGTTCTCGTTCTCGCGGTAGTTTTGATGGATAAATCATCAAATTCCGATAAAAAATTAGTGAGATATGGTGATACGAAGTTAACTATCCAAAACAGAAAAATTGTTATGAGATTTTCGGTTTTCCTCTTACTGTTTCTACTTTTTTCAACCCTATACCATCCAAATTCATCCCCAAATTGTTACTAGATTGTATTCCTTGCATTTATCTTCGATTTTCCGCTGATTTCATTCAATTCCGTTAAGAAACGAAGAAGTTATGCCTCCTAAAAGTTTGATTGAAAAAGAAAAACGAGAATAAGAAGAAAAGAAAAGATTATGAAGAGACATGACTTTTGGGCCTATTTATAATAGCTGAAGTATCTTTTCATCCAAATTCAAAATTCAAATTCAAAAATTTGGCGCCAATTTGGTTGAACTACTAAATCTTCAATATCATTTTCATACGTTGTTCAAATTCAACAAATGAATATATTATCCTGATCAGAAAAACGAACTCGTCGCAATAGACCAGATCTCATCATCAAATTCTGAGAGATGTGAATGTGTGGTTCATAACAATGGAAGGACTCCAAAATGGAGAATTGCAAAACGAGGTACGCCTTAGTCATTTTTAATTTTTTTTGGCAAAGCCGACGAGGTTGAGTGGTCCCCTTCCACTTTATTGATATACCAAGAGAAGATTACATATAAACAAAGCGGAAACAATGACAAAAGAAGACAGAGACAACAAAGTATATCAATGCCTAAAGTAAGCTAACAAACAAATGCAAAATGAAGAAAGCTAGAAATAATTACAAGCCAAAAATTCCGGGGTCATAAGTAAAATTCAAGAACTTGAGGCTCTGCGGGATATCTCGGTAAACAAGAAGTTTCCATTGACTGAAATTCATGGTGCACGCCGGTTCAAAAATGCGCAAACATCTTGCTTTCCATATCGCTGATGTTGTCTTCTTAAGGATGTGATTGAAGAGCCTTACTTTGCGATTTTTCCCTCTTGCGTTTTTGCGGATCTGTTCCCAATCAAAGCATGCAGGGGCAGCAGCAATGTTTGTCGTGAACTGCTTTTGAGCATCCTCCCACAATATCTTAGTAACTTCACAATTGAAGTACAAGTGTTGCATGGTCTCATTTTCTTTGCCACATAGGCAGCAGATTTGCTGAATAGTGATGCCACGAACAACTAGCGTGTCTTTAGTATGCAGAGCGTTGTTGATTATTTTCCACAGGCTTAGATTATCTTTGTCCGTGCTGTCCCTTTTCCATATGATTTTTTGCCACCTGCAATCAGACATTTGTGAAGCACCAAGAAGTTCATGGTAAAAAAATTAATAGAAAAGCTATTACCTTGCCACTTCCAGGATCCATGCGAATGGTTATTGAAGTGAACACTGCTGTTATCAATCTTAGCCCATAATGCACGGATTCTCTGATTAGAAGTATTAGGCAACATGAATGCAGTACCATTGAACATAGCGGAGACGCAGCTGTTCATAGGGATACCAGACTGACATATGTCTAAAAAAGTGACCTCATTGGATGGGATGACACCATGATCAAGCCGTGGTTTAGTCTAGAATTTAGTTCTGCAGGAGGCACTAACTTCATATTTGAAGTGAGGGAGAATTACAGTCCTAAGTTCAATGAGGGATTTCCAAAGCGAGCTATTTCACTGTAAAGAGTTCATTGTCCAATAACTGTCATTCTTAAGTATGTAATTATAAGACCGTTCAACCCAAAGACTTTGCTTTTTATTTAAAATGTCATCTATAAGACTACCCATAGCTGCATGATTCTAGATACTAGTATTAATGATACCTAAGCCCCCTTTATTAATGGGCCTTTCAAGTTTGGTAAAGGACGTAGGCGCAAGATACTTTTGGTGAATGTTACCTTTCCAAAAATAACGTATAAAAGCAGTTTTTATCATAACAATTAATTTTTTAGGTAAAATAAAGGCACGAGCCCAGTATACTTGCATCGCACATACCACTGATTTTATGAGAGTGAGTCTTCCAGCTTGGCTAAGCATTCTGGCAGACTAACACTGGAGTTTGTTAGTAATTTTGTTGTAGAGAGGGACGCATCGAAGAGAAGTGATTCTGGCAGTAGCTAAATGAAGGCCAAGGTAGTTGAGTGGGATATAAACTCAGGGGAAACACCAGCAACCATGAACTGAGATTTATCACGATTAATTTGAAGGCCATTCATGGAATAAGATTTGCCTAGAGTGTTCATGATGTTAGTGAGATTTTTGATGTTTGGATTGCAAAAAATAATGTGATCGTCGGTAAACATGAGGGAAGAAATTCTTGGATTTTTACATTTAGGGTGCTAGTCGAACTCATTATTTGTAACAAGTTCGTCAAGCATCCTAGTTAAAAACTCCATGATAATGATAAATAAATACGCAGATATTGGGTCGCCTTGTCTTACGCCTTGTTTACTCGGTAAGAAACCGCAAGCGCAACCGTTAATATTAATCCAAAAGTTAACAGTGCTTATGCATTCGTAAATCCAAGCAGAGAAACACAAGGGGAAATTCATGTAGCTAAGAATCCTAGTGATGGAAGACCATTGAATGGTTTCAAAAGCTTTCCTAATGATGAACTTTAGCATAGCTCTAGTGGATTTATTCGTAGAACTATAACCTTTCAAGAGTTCGTGAGCTATAGTGATATTGTCACAAATATTTCTAGTTGGAAGATAAGATGTTTGATTTGCGGAAATGATGGAGGGAAGCACGGTCTTAAGTCTATTAGCAATTATTTTAGCGATGCACTTGTAAATGGAATTACAACAAGAAATAGGTCTAAATGCAATGACATGAGATGCGTTACTAACCTTGGGTACGAGTGCAATATGGTGTTATTGTAAGATTTCATTATTTTACATCTTTTAAAAAATTGCTTTACAGCTTTGAAAACAGTGTCTTTAACAATGCCCTAGCTATTTTTAAAGTAGAAAGCATTGTAGACATCGGGGCCACCGGATGAATTTCTGTTAAGAGAAAACATGGCATCTTTGATTTCGTTATCATTAATGGTAGTACGAAGGTAGAAATTCTGTTCATGGCTTAAGACAGGGAGAATCATGGGGTTTATATCATCAATAAGAGCACAGAAACCGTCGGTGTTACAAAAAAGATCAGAAAAGTAAGATATAAAAGCATTTTTAATTTCGTAAATGGAATGGTGCACCTGGCCATGCTGATCAGTGACCGTGTTGATGTTTTCACGATTCTTCTTAGCTTTCAGCGCTACGACAAAGTAAGCGGATTTCCTATCCCCTTCAACGAACTATTTTACTATAGCCTTTTGCTTCCTCATATTTGCTTCAAGGGTTAGAGCGTTCCTGAATTTGATAGGAAAAACTACTTCTATATCGGCAAGGTTCGGGTTAGTAATGTCATTTAATATAAGAGATTGAGTTTGATTCAGCAGATTTAACCAGTGGGGGGACTGTTCACTACCATTACCAAATTTAGCTTTGCCCCAAATATTAGAGCGTTTTAAGCATTTTATGTTTCTTATGGAGGACAAACATGGGATTGCCATAACATGGTGTCTCCCACACATTGTTAACAGTGGTTAGGAACTCTAGGTCTTGGGCCCAAACATTGAATAATTTAAAACTCAGATTCCTATTGATAACAGTTTCGCTAAAATGTAAAACCTGGGGGGAATGGTCCGACAAAATTAGGAGAGGCAGATCATTGTAAAGAGTGGGCCAATTATTGAGCGCAACAGAGTTGGAAAATGCATGATCGATTTTAGAAAAAGTACCGGTTCCTACTCTAGCACTATTATTCCAAGAGAATTCAGCCCCGAAGAACGTAACAGGCAGAAGGTCAGAGTTAGATAACACTAAATTGATTGGTCTAATTTCGTTCAGACTAATGGGGGTACCACCGGTTCTATCAGTAACGTGTGCAGAAGAGTTAAAATCGCCGCTAATAAGCCAGGGATGAGTGTTTTGTCTAATATGTGGCAATTCAAGAAACAACGAATTCCTGGCATTCGCAGAGTTAAAGGCGTAAACAAAAGTCATATAGAAAGAAGTCGCAGACGGTGCGTGTGTGAAATGACAATGTATGTGCTGCTTAAAAGAAGTGATAACAGAGAAATTATATTTAGTTAGATCATAAATAAGCATAATTCTACCATAAGCAGCATCGTTTAAGTTATGAATAAGTAACCAGTTGGGATTGATATATGTGGCGGCTCTCATCGTTAAAGCAAGAATCAATTTTGTTTCGAGGATGACGAGAGAAGAGAGAATGTATTTTCCTATAAGTTGCTTACATTTGTCGAGCTTGATATCAAGGTGGGCTCCTCTAATGTTTCAAACGCAAATGTTTTGTAACATTATTAGACTCTGGGTTTTGGTTTTTGCTGATTGCTTTGGATCGAGTTGTGACCCCTGATGAATCTACTCCTGTTTGGCTGGTTGTTGAATGGGGAGAGGCTTCATTGCTTATTCTACTTGTTTTAGACGTTGTGTTCCCGTTCTTGCCGGTGCTTGCTTTGTTAGTATCGTACATGTGTGATTCATTAGCTGGTTTGTACCCAAGTGGGGGAGTGATTTTTTCATAAGGTTGTTCTTTGTTTGTATCCTTGTTGGGTAGTATCTGAACCATTAAGGTAGCATTATCATCATTTTCTTGTGGAGGTTTTGCAGAAGAGGTCAAGTCCTTCTGAAGCTCTTCTTTCATGTCAAATTGTTCAAAAAGTTGGTGAAAGTCACAGTTGGCTGGTAAACATGCTAGCAAAGCCGGTTCATATTCATCTGTCGAGAGGTCTTTGATGAAGGTACCACTTTTGTGGGTCATTAGATTGACACAAGTAATTACTGCATTTTCATCGAAATTCTAGGCTATGTCAGGTGGAGCCTTATCAGAGGCGATAACATTATCATGCTCCAGGTATTCCAGTTTGTCATTATTAACTGTTGGAGCACTTTGTATGGGTATGTTGCAAATGTTTAAGGTTTGCAGATTAGTACTTACATCAATACCAGGGTTTAACATTGTTTGGGCTACTTCATTAGGTACATCTTCACTTTGCGCATTTGAGGTAACCTCTCTGCGAGAGATCTCCGTTTCTGTTTCATTCTAGAACGTTACATTATTAACTTGAAAGTTTGTTTCATGTCTTTCTTCCTCAACATATTCATTAGTTTCTTTTATTTTCTCCCCCTTCGGCATTAGTTTCATCTTCATTCTGAATTTTTTCATTGTTCATGATTCCTTAAGTTGTTTGTTTAACTGGCTCATTAGTCTGCATATCCTCTATAACTTCAATAACATCCTTGCTAGAATTAGTTTCATTCAAATCTGCTTCAATGTTCACGTCCACTTGATTATCTCCTCCATCAGTATTCTCCACGTTCAAATCTATGAACTCTATGCTAGGTAGATGTGTTGTTCTGCATAAATCTTCTTGTGAATGTATTAGTGTTGGGTTTAGTTGTTGTCTTACTCGAGCCATTCTTCCCAGTAATTAAATTATTATTTTCCCTTCCTTTATTTTCATTGCGTTGAGCGCTCATAGTAAATTGTTTTTTCCTAGTATTAGTTTCTACGTTGTTTTCCTCAATAAGGGAACATTCACAATTGTCGATACTATGGCCAAACACTTTGCAAGTCGTGCAAATTAGAGGTCTCCATAGATAAGTTATTCTAACCCTCAGTGTTCCGCCATCAAGAACTTTCACCAGAAAATCTTCCACCAATTCTTTATCTGGCTTTAACTCGATAAGGCATCTCGCAAACTGTAATCTCTTAAGTTTTTCTGTCATCTCATCCAATCATATTAGTTTGCCTATTCTATAAGCTAGCCAGTTGATGCTAGTGTGAGACCAAGAGAAAAGATGAATGTTCGAGATCTAAACCCAAATCGGAACTTCCCTTATGAGACCGCAAACGTTACTCACAGAGGGGTCGTAGGGTTTAATAATGAATAACTTGTTCCTTATTATAATGGAGTCACTCAGTAGAATTTTTTTCTATCTTCCTGGCATGTAAGTTGAAGAATAAAGAGGACACCATCAGATTTAATTCGCATGGTTCCTTTGAGATTCCACTAAGAGTCAAACTTCTGCAAAATTATAGAGTAGGGAAGAGGGGTATCAAGGAAAAATTCTACCAGCGAATCTTTCCAAACCCTAGTTCCAGCTTCAATAATTTCAGGGATGTGCTCCATTGCCCCGTCTTCAGAGATAGTTGGTTCCATGTCGACCGACTTGTATTTTCCTGCGTTCCTAAGCAAGTATTGGAAGAGAGAGGCAAAGGATCTCTGACGGACTTTGGAGTTGGACGAGGAGGGTACCTGCAGCGAATTGTCAGGAGGGAGGGACAAGACGGGGATTGGGTTGAGGCGGCAGGGGGTGGAAAAATATGGGTTTGGGGAGAGGTGGCCGGGGATCGGGTTGCGTAGATGATGAGGGCGCGGTAGAGCTCTCAAACATTTTTTAAACCATTGGAAATATTTTAATATGTAAATTTTTAATTTTTTTGGTTGATTAGATGTTTTGTTTACTTTGCTTTATTTTGAATTCGAAATTTAAACTTTAAAATTCAAACTTGAAATTTAAAATTCAACTTTGAAATTTGAAATCAAAATAATAATAATAAAATATTAATTAATAAAATAAATTTTGGAAGATTGTTATGATTAGTGTTATTTCAGGAAATAGTTAAAACCTGAAATATGAATCAATAATTTAAGTCAAAAGTCACAAAAACCAAATTGAACATATATGTCGACATACATATGTCAACATATCAACCTGTAATTTGAAATTCAACATTTTAAATTCAAAGGTTTAAACTTCCAAACTTCCCTCCATCTTTTTGATATGAAAACGTCAGTTCAAACTTCAGTTATTGAATTTGATAATCTACTTAGGAATTTCAATAATTATATATTGAAAGTATATATATATATATATAACTTTCAAATATATATATATATATATATATATATATGTGTGTGTGTGTGTGTAGTACATAGAATTGTTAATATGATTTTTTCAAACATTTGATATTGTTATAAAATATAAATTTATATATCTTTTATATGTAATTTAAACATACATAGTGTAACATATATGTTTTTTTAATAACAACTTTGGATTACATTATCACAAGTACTATCTTTAATTTAATACTAGTTTTGATTTCTATTAAAGATTTATAAAACTTGTATATTTAACTTAATATTTTAGTGTATATATAGATATATACATAATTTTTATGTCTTAAAATTATAGTTAAAATATAAGAAGTTATAGATTTATAACTTACTTTCTAATATCATATTTTATCCAGAATAGTTTTTTATAACCATAAATTTCTTTTAAAGTTTTAAAATATAAATGGTTCTTTAGCAAATTAATATGTTTGGAGTTCTAAAGTTTAAATTTGAAACTGTATCGAAAAGATTAATGTATATCTCATAATAAATTGAATTCTAAGTTCTTTCTAAAATTAGTTTTTATATACAATTATGAATATATATTTATATAAAAATAGTGTAACGACCCGTATTTTTATGGTATAATAATTAATTTATTTAATTATTTAAATAGTGATATAGAGATATAAAATGGTTGTTTAATTAAATAATATTAAATATTTAATTAATATAAATAATATATTAATATATTTATTTCCAAAATAATCGGAAATAGCAGAATCCACAATATTGTGTGAATTGGACAATTTTAATTATATAATTCAGTTTAGAATTGAAATATATTGACGAATTTATTTATAAATGTCAGTTGAACGTATAATTTATATTATAATTATAATCGAGCTCGAAATGGCACAGCAGTTCGTAATTTGGTGATTCGAACTTTAAATAAATATACAGAATCGGTTTTAAGCCGAATTTCTGTGAAACAAGAAACGTTCGGAGCTGGTGAAGTATATTTTTCTAATGGAAGAGAAAAATTGAGATTTCATCATGTAGATTGTGAGTTGTTTCCAAATCAAATTTTCGAAAAGTCGCTATGGAATTCTTTTATAATTTATAATGATTTATTTATATTATAAAAGGGTTATTAATATAAATTGGGTTTCGATTTAACACTGGATTTGAAATATCGAGTTATAAATTTAGATAGAAATATTTTGGAGCTGTATGGTATTCTATTATGAATATATACGATAATATTAATTTATTAATATTTAATTTAATTATTTTTAAATATATTGATATTTAAATGGGTTTATTTAGAGCTTTAAAAATAGCCACTTTTGCAAACGAGCTCCGTTTTCGACGAAACTAATTTTGTTGGATCCGGAATATTAAATTATTGTTAGATTTCAATTTTCGTAATTTTTGGAATCAGTATGTGGCCGTACGGGATTTTAATGTGAAAAACAGTCGATAATTTGACTTTAAAAATATGCTGTGTAATCAAACGGATTCGGAATTCGATGAAACAAGTTTTGTTGGGGCCGTAATGTCAAAATATAGCCGCATGCCCATTTTCATGATTTTTGGGTATCGTATGTGATCATACGGATTTTTAGAAGTCAAATACAAGTAACGATTGATTATAATTAATATATTAATCGATTTAAAATTTAATATATCTATCCTATAAATATACTACCCTCACCTTAACCCTAAGCTACTTTTCTTCTGGTCAAAACGCAAGAAGGCGGCCACTAATTTCTCCCAACCAAATTCGTGATCTTTCCAAAAATGAAATAAATTCCAACTAAAATCTATAAATCATCATACGTATAGATTTGAACTCCTGTGATGCTACTCTTCATTTTCATATAAGTTATACCGTGTTCGATGGAGGCTAACAGTGATCGACATCCTTTACCGTGTGTTGCTTCTTTTTAGGTTTTGATATATGGTGAGATAAAGGAGTTGATTCTTGTTTCTGTTGTTGTTTTTGGAATCGAGGTGCGATTTAGCACCGACGTGAGAAGTTTGGGTGGGTTCTGGTCACATTGAGGTCGCGAGTGTTGTAAGCAGGATGGGGAGAACCTGGGAATCGCGGAGGACATGGGTACTGCAAGTTGAGTGGTTGGGGTACGAGGTTCAAGAGGAGAGAGAGAGGTGAATTTTAATGGTTTTAGTTTGATTTTATAATGATGAGAAGGAGGAGATAGTTTGAAGGGAAGACCGGCGAATGGTGGAAGATAATACAGAGGAGCGCGAGTTCATAGTTTGGTGAAGACGAGATGGTGGGTGCGGGTTTTATATTGAAGATGGGCTGGCTAAAGAGGTTAAGGCCCAATAGACATTTAAATTAACTTTTATTTAATTAAGGAATATATTCAAACTTGTTAAATTAATACCTCGATCATACTGTATTAGAATTTTGAGCAGTCAGATCCATTGGGATCGTATGGACGGTGGCTACACAATTGAACTGAATGGGAATGAATTGGAGCTCATTACAATTTATAGAGAAATAAATTGCCGAATCCAAATCAATAATCGTTATTTGTTATTTAACGATAATCGACCGATGTGAGTAAATCTCACTAACTTTGTATAGTTTATATTTTTATAAATATAATCTAGTATCGATAAATGATGATTGATTACTGTGTGTTGATTGTTTGGTTGAATTGCTGATTTATTGTTTGAAATTATAGATAATGATATATATATATATATATGTATATATATATATATATTGTTAATCAAATGTTGATTTTGTTTATCAGAATATTTCATATTGAAATGAAGTTGATGTTAATTATATTGTTTAACATCTGTGGATGCAGGTAAACAGGTCGGAGGTATCCAACTTGATTCCTCAATATTTAAAATACTATATATATATATATATTGTGATATATGATGTGATATATAATCCGTGATTAGTTGTGATGACACTGGTCTTGTATATTGGTATTTTAAATACCATAAGAAAATACTGGAATTGTTCGGATAAAACAAATAGAAATTTATAAAAGGAATTGTTTGGATAAAACAAATAGAACTTTATAAAAGGAAATATTTATAGGAAATAAATATAAAGGAAAAATTTAAAATCAAAGGGTAACTATAAAAGAAATATTTATTTGGAAAATAAATATAATTATAAAAGAAATATTTATTTGGAAAATAAATATAATTATAAATGAAATACTTATTTGGAAAATAAATATAATTATAAAAGGAATATTTATTTAGAAAATAAATAGAATTATAAAAGAAATATTTATTGGGAAAATAAATTGGATTATAAAAGGAAATTGACGAGATATAAAAGAATTATGAGAAGATTGTTTAAAGTAGATATTAAATAGAAATCCGTTTTAACAAATAGATTGAGAAGATTAATTAATAAATAATGTTTTATAAATTAAATAAAATATTTTTCATTTGATATACGGAATATATAAGACTGAATTTATATAGAGAAGTAAGAATCGGTTTTAACACCGATATTTTAAATGGAATTTGAGCAACATTTATAAAGGTGATTATAAATGGGATTATAAATGTTAGAGGAATAAAAATGAGATTTTATATAAATAATTCTATTATTAGAAGTATAAATAGAATTTGGATTTGAGATATTATTTCAAATGTGAAATCAAACTGAATTGATTATATAAAAGAGATATAATTCACATTCGATGTGAATAAGGGATTTAAGTAAATATTTTGCAAATAAAATAGTATAAAGGAATTTGGGGTTTGAAACAGATATTTAAATGGAATTATTGAAATTAGAAACTAACTTGGAATTAGATGAGTTAAATGGCTTTTTGGGTATCGATCTGATGTTGGTTTCAACCTTCGGGGTTTATGCTTGGGAATTTATTCTCTTACTAGTTTACAGTTAGAGACTGATAGTGGTGGGAAGATATTGATGCATGAATCAGAAATGGAAACGTTTTCCAAAGTTAATAACGTATATTTTCTACTTTTAGGAAATAAGGAATTTTTGAATATATGGAAACGATAAATGGGAAATTTGGAAATGAAATGATGATTGATCGGTAAGATTTCCATTTGGGAATATGACCGTTGTGTGTACACATGTTTTCCTTTGATAGTTAAATCACCGACTATCAAATATTTTGACCATTTCCGTTGTCAATACGGAGAGACCAAGATCAGATATATTATCTGAAAACCACTCCGTACGGCATTAGCGTTGCGAATCAAATATGATGAAGATAATTGAAGACGGAGTTATGCAAGGGCAGGTTAGTAAATCCTAGGTGCCTAAGATGTATTTACAGAATAGTGCCTTCGAGTTGTCCAGTCTTAGGACAACTTGAAATGGATGAATGTCTGACAGAGTATAACTAGTAGATCGCGTAAGTTGATTGTTTCAAACGTATTTACGTTGGTGGCGTAGGAATTCGTTTCTCTTAGCTGTATACCCGTGGTATTTTTAGGGAAATCAATTTGTGATTTGGAGGGTATGATGATGTGACATTCAAAGTAATTAAAGGTGTGATTTATACGTTATGGCCTCTAGCCTCACAAACCAAAATGGTATAAAATCAGGTAGGTCGCATGGCTAAGTAGTTAGCTGCCAATTAGGGTTTATTGTCGCCTGATCTAGAGAAATTCCATTTGCTTCTTTATTCTGTTTCGATGCTGTCCCTTACAGGAAACAGTTGCTGATCCCAACCGTTGGTGTTAATACATTCGGTACACTCAAGCAAAATGAGTGAACGGTCATATTTAGCCTAGGTTACAAGATGTTCTTGTTGAACCCGGTGTATTCCTCTCTAGAGATACACTGTCGAAAGGTGGTCCCATACCTTGCCAGTTGGAATTCATTAACCAATAAGCACCCGCAGTTTTTGATTATGTATTATGTATGTGGAACGTGAGATGAAAGCGTTCTGCTAGATGATTGTTATATTGTGGTTGATAGACACTATCATAATATCAAGGGAGTTTTGATATAAAAGATCATTGTTTCTTGCAAAAGGATTTTTGATGTTAAATCAAATGCTTTGGATTCTCATAAGGGAAAAACCCGTTTCGTGTTATACGGCGTGGTCTTATGAGATATCGTTTATTTTCCCAAACGGTTTTAAATTGTTTACTCACACCAGTCCCGTGACTAACCCAGAGTTATTTTGTTTTGTTTTCCCTAAACTCTTGGGTGCCCAATTTTGTACGGGCAATCAAGTAGTCGGGATTTACAGATATACTGAGAGCTTGGAGCAGGAGGCTTCAGGATTGTATAGCAATTGTTTATTTCCGCTGTGTTGTAAGTGTTGTACTCTGATAAATGTTATTGTATACATATACTTGTTTTATTTCAAAGTTATGTTATATTTTATTTGTTCCGTTGTGAGATTCGTGTTACTCTGATTCTGTTGTTGTGATCTTCTTCTTCTTCTTCTTCTATTCTAATTTTCTATCTTATCTATTATCACCCTCTAACTTCTTTCTAATAACTATCCGGTATTTCCGATGCTTGGAAAGTCGACACTGAGTTTATGTCGATAACCTAGGTCGCAAATCACCCGGGTCGTTACAGTGGTATCAGAGTAAAGGTTAAGTAATTACCTTGGCTCTGTGGCATGACCCAGTAGATATGGGGTTAGTAATACCCTAGATTGAGTTGAGTGTATATATACAAGTGAACGTATTTGTTATTTGATATAAAATGGTTTTATATTGTGGAGATTTATTGGTTGAGTTGTTTATGAGTTCTAGTCGATCAGTTTGATCCACTGTATCGGTAGGAGTTTATAAACACTTGAATATGATGAACCGACACGGTATGTTTTGAAAAGGGTAAAATAAATAATTTTACCCAAAATATATTTTTATATAAACGAAATGTATGTCTTGGAATTATTATCATATATAAGATGTGTTGGTTGTTATTATAATTAAATGAGACTACAAAAGTAAAATGGTTATGTAAATAACTAATAAGAATTCATATAAGTGTAATATATGAAATCAGATGAATTAAATCTGAATTTAAATCAGATTTGGAATTAAAATTCCGAAAAAAATACATGAAAAGTGTTTGTAAATGGAATTTGATTAAATATATGAGAATTTTAAAATCCTGGGAGATATTAAATTGTTTACAAGCATTGTGAAGGATATTTTGAAAGTGATTTCAAAATGAAGGTGTTTAAATATGGTTTTGAAATTGTTATAGTATTGAAATCACTTCGATAGCCGGAAATAACCTTGATGATGATGGCCACATCATCAGTGTCATTTTCGAGTTGCTAAGTGACGGATTACTACCAAAGATTTTGTTTTTGAATTGTTTTGTGAAAAGCAAGTTGTTTTGAATCCTGAAAAGGGATATCTGGTTTTAGAAAAGCTTAAATATTTAAAATTCCCTGGGAAAGATTGTTTGAATTAAAAAAAATTAAATATGAATTTGTGAAAGCAAATTTGAATTAAAGTAAAGCTAGTTAAGTGGTAACTGAAATTGAATCATATCGAGTAAAATTGGATTATGAGATGGGAATCTGGAATTATATTGGACAGGATTAAAGATAATCTGGAATAGAAATGAATTGTTGAGTAAGAATTTTAAATTGAGATTGGACATTGATTGGGAATGACATTGGTATATGCTAAATTGATAGCAGATGGAAAGGAAATAATGATATGCCCGACAAAAAGGTACAAGTTTATATTTCTATTGGGTATGAGATTTATGAGCCGATTTGGCAAGCCACTTGGCTGTTTGATTTTCTTTTGGGTTGGAAAAGGCATAGATAGGCGAGTTGTAGTTGTACCGATTGAGCCGTACAAAGGAGGTGCTGGCGAAATTTTTCAGAAATTTAAGGTATTAGAAAATTTTCAGAATTTTTGAAAATTTTCGTTAGTCAAAATGAATTAATATTTTAATTGAATTTAAATTGGTTCGGTTGAGACTGAAGTTAAGAAGTGAACAAATAAATTTTAACCAGTCAATAGGGATTGTTTTCTAGCTTAGCAATTTCGAGGACGAAATTATTTTAAGGGGGAAATGATGTAATGACCCATATTTTTACGGTATAATAATTAATTTATTTAATTATTTAAATAGTGATTTAGAGATATAAAATGGTTGTTTAATTAAATAATATTGAATATTTAATTAATATAAATAATATAATAATATATTTATTTTCGAAATAATCGGAAATAAAAGAATTCACAATATTGTGTGAATTGGACAATTTTAATATTATAATTCAGTTTAGAATTGAAATATATTGACGAATTTATTTATAAATGTCAGTTGAACGTATAATTTATATTATAATTATAATCGAGCTCGAAATGGCACGACAATTCGTAATTTGACGATTCGAACTTTAAATGAATGTCCAGAATCTGTTTTAAGCCAAATTTCTGTGAAACAAGAAACGTTTGGAGCTGGTGAAGTATATTTTTCTAATGGAAGAGAAAAATTGTGTAACAACCCGCAATTTTTGAACCAATTTGAATAATTTTATTTGGAAATTTTAATGGAATTTTAATATTTAAAATTATTTATTTTAAACTATAATGACTAAAAATTTATTTAAATTGAAGTTAAAACGAATATATTATTTTAGTTATAAAAGGAGTTAGAAACAGCGCGGTAGTTTGAAAATTTGAATCTGAACTTTGACCGACTGTACAGGATGCAAAATAAATCGGATTTTAGTGAAACCAAAAATATTAGAATCTATTTAAAAATATCTTTCCAACGAATCCGAAAAATCAAAATTTCATAGCGGGAATCAAAAGTTATACCCAGTTTAAAATTCAAAATAGTCGCTGTAGAATTTAAATATATTTTTGAATATTAAAAATAGCCATTTTTCGAACTACCTCCATTTTTGACGAAACCACTTTTGTTGGATCCGGAATGTCAAATTATTGCTAGGTTTCAATTTTCATAATTTTTAGAATTAATATATGAGCGTGGCAAAAGAAAACGTGTTTTGTCAGTTTCAGTCAAATCAGATCGACCAGAAAATGGCCATGTTTCAAACGGTCTCGAAATTCGACGAAATTAGTCTTTTAAGGACCGTATCGTCGAAATATAGCTAGAAATACTTTTTCTGCAGTTTTTAGAGTCCGTATGTGGCCCCGGTGAATTTAAATGTACGATCAAATTAAATAATTAAATGATTATAGATTAAATTAAAGAACACAAGCTGTAGATGTTCAAATGGGCTGACAGGACCTAGTCCATCGCGTCCGCAACAGGGGTATTTGCCTGGGAACAACCTTCGTTGGGCCGAATTTGGAGTTATTAAGAAGTAGCAGGGTTTTATTTGTAAATTAGAAAGTTTAATAATATAATATTATAAATATTAGAATAACCAAACCCCTAACTCTAGAAATCAAACACCAGCCACCATCTTTGTTTTCAATAGCCACCACGCTCCCAAATTAATTCGGTAATTTCTTCCAATCCTCTTAATAAAAATCAAAATTCCAAGCACCAAATCGAAGTACATCCCGAGCTCTTCATTTTCATACAGCGGTGGTCGACTACAGGGTGACGTGGTGGCCAGAATTTCGACTGGAAGTCGCAGACTTTGGGCGTGGATTTTTAGGAGGGGGCATCACCGAGTTGGGCGGTGGTCATGGCGCAGGTGTCTGGCGTGAAGGGCTTCGAAACGGTGGTGGCTGATCGTCGTTGTAGCGACCCGAACTTCCCCATCTCCGAAGAGAAGAGAAAGAACAGATTACCTTGAGAACAACACACATTGGAACTCAAACAGAAGAAAATTTCATTGTTTATTACAACAATTCCATCAGAGTACAAGAATATACAGAATATGAATGAATATTATACATCAGAGAAATATCAGAGATTTAAATTACATTACATAGCAGTGGAAAACAATACAAAAAACAACTGAAAGTAATACACGGATACAGAGCTTTCCAAGCATCGTTCCAGCTGTAAATCAGGATCCTGTGAATATAAATCTGCAAAACCAAAACTACTAGCTGCCTATGTCGAAAATAAGGGCACCCAGAGTTTAGGTTAAAACAATAAACTCCAGGTCAGTCATGTGTCTGGTGTGAGAACTGAAACAGTTATTTAAACTTTACTTTAAAAGAGAGTAATTCAAGGGACCACGCCGTATAACGCGGAATGGGTTTCCTCCCAAGAATACCAGTGCAAAGAATGAATAACGCAATGCTTTTTGGAAAAATGAAGCTATTATAAGACCCAGGTGCCATCACACAATGCAACGCAAGCCGAAGGATAGGGTTTTCCCTTATAATAGCCAAACATGCTTGGTACGTATAAAACGAAATCATTTGATATTATTACTAGTGCATAGGTGTTTCAAAACGATTTCAATCATCAATCATAGACGACATAAGCGCCCCATCCCACTATGTCGCCATACTAGGCTCTACAAATAAAACCGAAATACATGTATTGGAAATTGGATTTCCATCATGAGTCGAGGCTAGGGGCAAGATACTCTCCGCTTCGAGACACTCTAGCAAATGTCTCAGGGCTACTCTCTCTGGGCAACCACTTGGATGCTTCAGGGCCGGTCCTCTCTTACGTTTGAGGATTTGCAATTCCTGAACACACGTTTCCCGGTCCTTACAGACCTAAAATCGAGGCGCCTCGTTCCAACATCCACAAAGGTGAAAATAATATAAATGTCAGCCAGTTTAAGCGCTGACACCACCCATAGCTAGAAAGAAACGTCGTGTTCTCCCTGTAGTCCTTATCCCGTTTTTGACTCATACCGTGGTGTGAGGCTCGCGAATCCACGTTATACACAAAGCTATGCCACGTAGGTCGTGCTTTGATCATCAACCACAAGACTCTGCTTTTCAACAGAAGCCTTGATCCATGCAACTCGGCATGCCACACAGGCAATTCATGCCATGCGATTGATATCTATCGATATATAACCTCTAAGATCGTACGTCTCAGAGAAGGGCGTTAAGCAAGAAAATAAATTCTCTGCCGCCAAACAGATATATATTTAACAGAAATCAATCAACATAGAATAAAATCCAATGTCAGACACACAGTCCATTTACAAGTTCGTTCTAGGTCTGAACGAAACCGGAGGCACTTTCCTCGCATATCCATCGATCTCCAAGTACGTCTGGACGATCACCAACTGATTCCCTCCTCTTGGGTGTACAGCCCAATCAAGACCATCAGTAATTATCCAAACAATGTGAAGACTTCCGGTCTTCGACCACCGTCTTCATCTTCGACTTATCGTCGAATCGGTTATTCAGAATGGGTATAAATCCGACCTTTCCGAATGACCCGCGTATATAATAAACAAATGTTACACGAACACAACATACGCCTCATTCCAATTTAGAATATTCTTTTATTCAGATATTCACATTCTTAGGGAAAGGTTCCCATTAATTTTATCAAAGATAAATTCTTCTAAATTTATTCTTTAATCTTCCTTTGGATGTCATTTCAAACCAAATTATGGTTTTCCAAACTAGTCGAGAATAGCGAACCACTCCGAAGTAATTATTTATTTTATTTCCCAATCCCAACCTATTCATCCCATGGAGAAAAACTGTTATTACCCCATAACTAACACCATGTTGTTATCGGTAAATTTAATTACCATTTCCCGTTCAAATCTAATTAAAGATTTACTATCGCTTCGAGCAAAACTGGCGATACCCCATTTTCGATCATTTCCTATATTTGATAACTTAAATTATCAATTCACATTTCAATCTAATTAAAGATTCATTAAAACTCCTTTTACTAGGTTAAAGAACTAATGTCATTTAAAACACAGTTCACGATAAACCCAAATCACATTCTATTTATTATCGGGCTAAAGAACAAGTGTTATTTAAAACACCGTTCACGATAAACCCAAAAACAAATTCTAATTCAATTCCAATTAAATATTTTAATTAATTGGTATACTTCATTAAATCTAAATAAAAAGATTTAATCTTTTCTCAACTGGGTTCAAGAATAGTGTTAATGAAGACACTATTCACGACAAACCCCAAATCCCATTTGATATTAAATACAAGGCTCTGAATAGAAAATATATCGTCTTATATTCAATATCAAATTCGGAAATCAACAGATATCATATTGGAAATAACGATATAAATATATCTTTCAAATTTCCATAACAATATCTGTGTAACCCCGAATCCAATCATCGAAATATTCCAAAGATAATTTCGATTCAAATCCATTCCAATTCATATATTGGAAATACTGGTTATTTTTAAAACCATTTCTAATCTAGTTTATTTATTTTAAAAATATTGAATTTATAATTCTAGTTCAAAACTAGTTCATTTTGATAAAATTACATTTTTATCTTTTCAAATATGGGATTTTTCATCCCAGTTCCTTTCAATTCATATATTATAATTTTACACAAATTATAAATATTTTTAATAATTTTATCAAGGCCCGTACAGTCGATTTCCATCAACGGCCATCGAACTGCACTTACAAAGACTATTCTGAAATTGATTTGGACATATCTCCAAATCCAACCGTTAGATTTCGAATTTCTAATATTCATTGGAAAGCTCTTTTCGATACGAACCCAACGGTTCCAATTTAAGGAAAATCCGACGGTCGAATCTCCCGCAACGTCAATTCGAAGTAAATGGTCGAAATTCACGAACTGCCGCAGCGCAGCGCGTTCTATTCAGGCCATTATATTATATATATAATATATATTTCGTCGATTTCTATTTAAAACGAATTTTTTAAATAGTTTTAAATTCGGTTTCAAAACGATTTCAACTTCTTATTCAATTTCAAATCAAAAGTCAATTTTCCGTATCAATTCGTTTTAAATTCATTTCAAATTGATATCAATTCGTTTCAACTCGAATTCAATTCTATTCAATTTCGAGTCGAATTCATTTTAATTTAATTTCAATTCTAATTCATTTTAATTTAATTTCAATTCGAATTCATTTTAATTTAATTTCAATTCGAATTCATTTTAATTTAAATTTTGATTTCATTTCAAAATATTAAATTTTGAAGTCACTTTTCAATATTCATTGTAAAAACGAATATAATCGATATAAATATCATTCGCATCAAAATAGCGCATATCTAATCAACACGGCTTTATATATTTCAATAACTTCGTTATTCTATTCAACAAATGAATATTTATTCTATTCAACACATGAATCTATATTTCTTTCAATACATGACTAATCTCAACAAATGAGTACTGTCAACACATGAATCTTTTTATAATTTTTTTTTAAATTTTGATTTTTATCATTAAATTTTTAATCAAACTCCAACCGTAAATTAGTAAGAGAACGATTCCCTAAGCATTATCCCCGAAGGCCGAAACCAACATCAGATCAATACCCAGGAGACCATTCATCTTATTTATTTTCCAGTTAGTTTCTAATTTTATATATGATAAAGATGTAAATTTTATTGTTAAAATATTTCGTTCCACACATGAATATATATATTTCTTTCGACACATGACTAATCTCAACAAATGAGTATTATAATATTCTTTATTTTCCCAATTGGAATGAGGCCCAATCAATCACCATAGATTTTATTTCTATGGATTTCCATACAACGCATGTATATATCAACAATGACAAATAATCAACCATCATCCAAAGTGCACCACACCATTGTCTGTCAACCTATTGATTAACATACAATTAAACAATCGGGATTAGTGTACGTTGAATATCATCCCAATACCCGTGTGGGGTTTCAAATAATCAAACACAGATTTAAATTGTGCTGTTGGGCGATGTGTATCAATCAATATCAGTCAAATGTGTGTATATAAACAAATCGTCCGATTTGTTTATATTTATTTATTTCATTTTAAATACACGTTAAAAATTCTATTTTTAACAATAAAAATATTTTTAACTATATAAATATTTTATTTCATTTCACATCACACAATCAACTACACATCAAAATCAAACAACAACAAGCATACAAGCCGTCCATGGTCTGTGGACAATGGGTGTCGGGTGCTACTAAACACCGTCTGCATCCTAGTATATATATATAACTAGAAAAGAAGATTTAAAGTGAGAAGTTCTCATAGAGGGTTCCACTCCGCCGTGCTTTGCTTTTGAACTGCTGAACCGTCTGGGTTTATTTGAAATTCCAATGCAGTTCTTTTGACGCTGTTCAAATAAAAATTATATTTTTATTACTTCATTCAATAAATAAAAATCATATTTTTATTTCTACTTCATATATTTTTACCATGCTTCATTCTATATAAAAATTATATTTTTATAATTCTACTTTAACAAAAACCATATTTTTAATACTCTACCTAAGTAAAAATCATATCTTTTTTATGCCACTAGTAAAAAAATTATATTTTTAATCTTTCTATAATATAAAAATCATATTTCTACTCTTTCTATATTATAAAAATTATACTTTTACTCTTTCTATATTATAAAAATTATATTTTTACTCTTTCTATATTATAAAAATTATATTTTTACTACTTCTATATTGTAAAAATTATATTTTTACTACTTCTATATTATAAAAATTATATTTTTACTCTTTCTATATTATAAAAATTATATTTTTACTCTTTCTCTAACAACTATATAAAGATTTCACCTTTTTTAATTTAAAGATTTCGCCTTTTTAAATATAAAGATTTCGCCTTTTTAAATATAAAGATTGAACCTTTGTGTTATTAAAAATATGATCTTTATATTCATTAAATAAAAATCTTTTCTTTTTGGTTTATAAAAATCGAATCTTTCCTTCATATTATAAAGATCTACTCTTTTCTATTCTAAGAATTCAATCTTCACTATTTAAAAATCATATCTTTATGTTAAATAAAATCTTTGTATAATTAAAAATCCCATCTTTGTTTATATAAAAATCCTAAACTTTGATCATAGGAAAAAAAATCAAACTTTTGTTTTCATTAAAAATGGTTTATAATAAAACTGAAATTAAATTAAAAACTGATTTAATAAAGTAGAAATCACCTTTCATCAGTCGTAGGAGACCGGAGGTGGAACGCTGGAGGCAGCAACTGATGGGGATCCCGTTTCTGTTCGGCGTGTGGCTGTGCAGTGGGGGCTAGGGCATCGGGGTTTGACGGTGGAGGCTTGGGAATCGCGGTCTTCGAGACGGCGAGAGGCGGGGGAAGAGAGAGGCAGAGGGAGCGGGAGGAGATGGAGGAAGAGGAGCGAGGGGAGGAGGGGGTTGGGCGCCAGAGAAGAAGGAGGGGGATGGGCGCGAGGTAGGCGGAGTAGAAGGGGAGGAATGTACGGTGGCCTAGGGCGTGGGCTTTAGGGACGGGTCTTGGCGTCACGTGGAAAGAAGAGGAGGAAGAAGAGAGAAGCGGGAGATCGGAGGCGAGAGGAGGAGGCTGGGGCGCGGCGCTGTGCCTGGCGGCGGCGGCTGTCACATGCGGCGCGATGGCTCCCCCCTTTTTTTTATTTATTTATTCATTTCTGAAAATGAACGGGGGAAGAAGGGGAAGAGGGTATAAGAGGGTTGACCAAGCTATAATATATTTTATTATATTTAAATTTTATAATTCATAAAGTTACTTTTTATTTCGACCTCGAAATCAAGCCCACCGATTGTCGTCCATAGCTAATTACCCCCATTCCGAACACAATGGGATATGTATCGCAGGCTGATTCAATCGTTTCGATCAGTTTTCGTCAAAATCAACATATAACTCTATATATTGAATTTGAACGCGCATTTCAATTTACTGGGATCACGTACTAATTCGAAAAATTCCCGAAAAATATTTTCTAGCTCCGTATTGACGATACGGTCC
This sequence comes from Allium sativum, assembly GCA_030737875.1. Taxonomy (NCBI): domain Eukaryota; kingdom Viridiplantae; phylum Streptophyta; class Magnoliopsida; order Asparagales; family Amaryllidaceae; genus Allium; species Allium sativum. The sequence continues at coordinate 618,412,616 of CM060926.1, forward strand.
TAACAAAACTAATTTCGTCAAATTCTGAGACCGTTTGAAAAATGGCCATTTTCCAGTCGATTAAAATCAACTAAAATTGGTCAAACACGTTTTCCTTTGCCACGCTTACATATTGATTCAGAAAATTACGAAAATTGGAATATAGCAATAACTTGACATCACGGATCCAACAAAAGTGGTTTCGTCGAATTTCGAGGTCGTTTGCAAAATTTCCATTTTTAAGGGCCAGAATTCCATAGCGACTATTCTAAATTTTCAACTGGACGTATCTTTTGATTCCCGCTATGAAATTTTGATTTTTCGGATTCATTGGAAAGATATTCTCAATTAGATTCTAATATTTTTGGTTTCGCTAAAATCCGGTTTATTTTGAATCCTGTACATTCATTTGAAGTTTGAAATCGAATTATCGAACTACCGCGCCATTTTCAATTCCTTTTATAATTATAAATAATTATATATATTTTCTAACGACGATCTATATAAATATATACGTTCTAATTCTATTCAAAATAAATTTCTGGTCGTTATTATTTAAAATAATTCATTTTAAATATTCAAAATTCATTAAAATTGCCAAAATAAAATTTTTAAACTGGTTCAGAATTTCCGGGTTGTTACAATCTCCCCCACTTAAAACTTTTCGTCCCCGAAAAGGAACAAAGCCGAAAGTTGTTTTACCAATCAACTCAACTTTCATAGTTTCCACTACGGCTTAAGTTCTTCAACTTTTCAATTTCTAAGAACTTCTCAAATTTTTCGAAAATTTGGCTAACACCCTAAATTTTCGAAAAATTTCGCCATAACCTCCCCTGCACCGGGGACTTCGGGATATTTCATATAGCCTCCCATGGCCTTCTTCAATCCAAAAGAAAAAGAAAAAGCCAATCGACTCATAAAATCACCCAAAACTCAAGAAATACAATAAACATGTACCTATTTGTCGGGCAAACAATTTTATTCCTCTGCTCTAGCCTCTTTGCTATGACCTGTTCACACATATATATATGCACATGCATGCAGTTGCAAATAATTTTCAATACAGTCCAATATTGGGTTCAATTTGGCCTAAACTCACTGTTTATTCACATAATGGTTTAAAGGAATAATCATACAACACAACCATCAATCAATTAGTGAATTATCATTTAAAGTTCATAATTTTTATATATAGTCAAAAATCACATTTTTGATGCCAATTCACAAAAATGTATTCTAGCTATATTTTGGTTCTCACACCAGTCTAATGGAAATATATAGATACCTCACTTTCGAAGCTCGAACATAAATGCTAATGATGTTTCGAACCACCATCAGAACATCTCCGGGCTACTAGAGTGCGGTTCTATATCTATCCAGTATATTAAAACTTCGAATATACGTTCAAGACGCGTATATGCAAAATCTTTATATATTGGATTGTCCAAATTTAAAATAAATAAATATTCAAATACGTATAATACGATTTAAATTTCAAAACAAAATTTGTTTTCATTTTAAAAATATACTCTTCACACTCATTCTAGGATACTACTGATCCTATCTCTAACGAGTCATTCTTATTGGATATTGCTAATCCAATTTCTGATGAATTCTTTCGCATGGTTCTAATGTGTCTTGTTCTCGAGCTCTGTAAACCAAAGCTCTGATACCAAATGTAGCGACCCGAACTTCCCCATCTCCGAAGAGAAGAGAAAACACGGATTACCTTGAGAACAACACACATTGGAACTCAAACAGAAGAACATTTCATTGTTTATTACAACAATTCCATCAGAGTACAAGAATATACAGAATATGAATGAATATTATACATCAGAGAAATATCATAGATTTAAATTACATTACATTACATAGCAGCGGAAAACAATACAAAACACAACTGAAAGTAATACACGGATACAGAGCTTTCCGAGCATCGTTCCAGCTGTAAATGAGGATCCTGTGAATATAAATCTGCAAAACCAAAACTACTAGTTGCCCGTGTTGAAAATATGGGCACCCAGAGTTTAGGTTAAAACAATAAACTCCAGGTCAGTCATGTGACTGGTGTGAGCACTAAAACAGTTTTTTAATCTTTACTTTAAAAAAGAGTAATCCAAGGGACCACGCCGTATAACACGGAACGGGTTTCCTCCCAAGAATACCAGTGCAAAGAATGAATAACGCAATGCTTTTTGGAAAAATGAAGCTATTATAAGACCCAGGTCCCATCACACAAAGCAACGCAAGCCGGAGGATAGGGTTTTCCCTTATAATAGCCAAACATGCTTGGTACGTATAAAACGAAATCATTTGATATTATTACTAGTGCATAGGTGTTTCAAAACGATTTCAATCATAAATATCAATCATAGACGGCATAAGCGCCCCATCCCACTATGTCGCCATACTAGGCTCTACAAATAAAACCGAAATACACGTATTGGAAATTGGATTTCCGTCTTGAGTCGAGGCTAGGCGCAAGCTCCTCTCCGCTTCGAGACACTCTAGCAAATTTCTCAGGGCTACTCTCTCTGGGCAACCACTTGGATGCTTCAGGGCCGGTCCTCTCTTACGTTTGAGGATTGGCAATTCCTGAACACACGTTTCCCGGTCCTTACAGACCTAAAATCGAGGCGCCTCATTCCAACAACCACAAAGGTGAAAATAATATAAATGTCAGCCAGTTTAAGCACTGACACGACCCATAGCTAGAAAAAAATGTCGTGTTCTCCCTGCAGTCCTTATCCCGTTTTTGACTTATACCAAGGTGTGAGGCTCGCGAATCCACGGTATACACAAAGCTATGCCACGTAGGCCGTGCTTTGATCATCAACCACAAGACTCTGCTTTTCAACAGAAGCCTTGATCCATGCAACTCGGCATGCCACACAGGCAATTCATGCCATACGATTGATATCTATCGATATATAACCTCTAAGGTCGTACGTCTCAGAGAAGGGCGTTAAGCAAGAGAATAAATTCTCCGCCGCCAAACAGATATATATTTAACAGAAATCAATCAACATAGAATAAAATCCAATGTCAGACACATAGTCCATTTACAAGTTCGTTCTAGGTCTGAACAAAACCGGAGGCACTTTCCTCGCATATCCATCGATCTCCAAGTACATCTGGACGATCACCAACTGATTCCCTCCTCTTAGGTGTACAACCCAATCAAGATCATCATTAATTATCCAAACGATGTGAAGACTTCCGGTCTTCGACCACCATCTTCATCTTCGACTTATCGTCGAATTGGTTATTCAGAATGGGTATAAACCCGGCCTTTCCGAATGACCCGCGTATATAATAAACAAATGTTACACGAACACAACATACGCCTAATTCCAATTTAGAATATTCTTTTATTCAGATATTCACATTCTTAGGGAAAGGTTCCCATTAATTTTATCAAAGAAAAATTCTTCTAAATTTATTCTTTAATCATCCTTTGGATGTCATTTCAAACCAAATTATGGTTTTCCAAACTAGTCGAGATTAGCGAACCACACCGAAGTAATTATTTATTTTATTTTCCAATCCCAACCTATTCATCCCATGGAGCAAAACTGTTATTACCCCATAACTAACACCAATGTGTTATCGGTAAGTTTAATTACCATTTCCCGTTCAAATCTAATTAAACATTTACTATCGCTTGGAGCAAAACTGGCGATACCCCATTTTCGATCATTTCCTATATTTGATAATTTAAATTATCAATTCACATTTCAATCTAATTAAAGATTCATTAAAACTCCTTTTACTAGGTTAAAGAACTAATGTCATTTAAAACATAGTTCACGATAAACCCAAATCACATTCTATTTATTATTGGGCTAAAGAACAAGTGTTATTTAAAACACCGTTCACTATAAACCCAAAAACAAATTCTAATTCAATTCCACTTAAATATTTTAATTAATTGGTATACTTCATTAAATCTAAATAAAAAGATTTAGTCTTTTCTTAACTGGGTTCAAGAACAGTGTTGATGAAGACACTATTCACGACAAACCCCAAATCCCATTTGATATTAAATACAAGGCTCTGAATAGAAAATATATCGGCTTATATTCAATATCAAATTCTGAAATCAACAGATATCGTATTGGAAATAACGATATAAATATATCTTTCAAATTTCCATAACAATATTTGTATAACCCCGAATCCAATCATCGAAATATTCCGAAGATAATTTCGATTCAAATCCATTCCAATTCATATATTGGAAATACTGGTTATTTTTAAAACCATTTCTAATCTAGTTTATTTATTTTAAAAATATTGAATTTATAATTCTAGTTCAAAACTAGTTCATTTTGATAAAAATAAATTTTTATCTTTTCAAATATAGGATTTTTCATCCCAGTTCCTTTCAATTCATATATTATAATTTTACACAAATTATAAATATTTTTAATAATTTTATCAAGGCCCGTACATTCGATTTCCATCAACGGCCATCGAACTGCACTTACAGCGAACTTTTCTGAAATTGATTTGGACATATCTACAAATCCAACCGTTAGATTTCAAATTTCTAATATTCATTGGAAAGCTCGTTTCAATACGAACCCAACGGTTCCGGTTTTAGGAGAATCCGACGGTCGGATCTCCCCCAACGTCAATTTGAAGTCAATGGTCGAAATTCACGAACTGTCGCAGTGTGGCGCGTTCTATTCTGGTCATTATATTATATATATAATATATATAATATATATTTCGTCGATTTCTATTTAAAACGAATTTTATAAATAGTTTTAAATTTGGTTTCAAAACGATTTCAACTTCTTATTCAATTTCAAATCAAAAGTGAATTTTTCATATCAATTCGTTTTAAATTCATTTCAAATTGATTTCAATTCGTTTCAATTCGAATTTAATTCTATTCAATTTCGAGTCAAATTCATTTTAATTTAATTTCAATTCGAATTCATTTTAATTTAATTTCAATTCGAATTCATTTTAATTTAATTTCAATTCGAATTCATTTTAATTTAAATTTCGATTTCATTTCAAAATATTAAATTTTGAAGTCACTTTTCAATATTCATTATAAAAACGAATATAATCGATATAAATATCGTTCGCGTCAAAATAGCGCATATCTAATCAACATGGCTTTATATATTTCAACAACTTCGTTATTCTATTCAACAAATGAATATTTATTCTATTCAACACATGAATCTATATTTCTTTCAATACATGACTAATCTCAACAAATGAGTATTGTCAACACATGAATCTTTTTATAATATTTTTTTATATAAAATTTTGATTTCTATCGCTAAATTTTTAATCAAACTCCAACCGTAAATTAGTAAGAGAACGATTCCCTAAGCATTAACCCCGAAGGCCGAAACCAACATCAGATCAATACCCAGGAGACCATTCATCTTATCTATTTTCCAGTTAGTTTCTAATTTTATATATGATAAAGATGTAAATTTTATTGTTAAAATATTTCGTTCCACACATGAATATATATTTCTTTCGACACATGACTAATCTCAACAAATGAGTACTGTCAACATATAAATCTATATCTTATAATATTCTTTATTTTCCTAATTGGAATGAGGCCCAATCAATCACCATAGATTTTATTTCTATGGATTTCCATACAACACATGTATATATCAACAATGACAAATAATCAACCATCTTCCAAAGTACACCACACCATTGCCTGTTAACCTATCGATTGACATACAATTAAACAATCGGGATTAGTGTACGTTGAATATCATCCCAATACCCGTGTGGGGTTTCAAACAATAAAACACAGATTTAATTTGTGCATTTGGGCAATGTGTAAAATTTATCGTCCCAATCAATATCAGTCAAATGTGTGTATATAAACAAATCGTCTGATTTGTTTATATTTATTTATTTCATTTTAAATACACGTTAAAAATTCTATTTTTAACTATAAAAATATTTTTAACTATATAAATATTTTATTTCATTTCACATCACACAATCAACTACACATCAAAATCAAACAACAACAAGTGTACAAGCCGTCCATGGTCTGTGGACGACGGGTGTCGGGTGCTACTTAACACTGTCTGCATCCTAGTATATATATATATAACTAGAAAAGAAGATTTAAAGTGAGAAGTTCTCACAGAGGGTTCCACTCCGCCGTGCTTTGCTTTTGAACTGCTGAACCGTCTGGGTTTATTTGAAATTCCAATGCAGTTCTTTTGACGCTGTTCAAATAAAAATTATATTTTTATTGCTTCATTCAATAAATAAAAATCATATTTTTATTTCTACTTCATATATTTTTACAATGCTTCATTCTATATAAAAATTATATTTTTATAATTCTACTTTAACAAAAACCATATTTTTAATACTCTACCTAAGTAAAAATCATATCTTTTTTATGCCACTAGTAAAAAAATTATATTTTTAATCTTTCTATAATATAAAAATCATATTTTTACTCTTTCTATATTATAAAAATTATATTTTTGCTCTTTCTATATTATAAAAAATATATTTACTCTTTCTATATTATAAAAATTATATTTTTACTACTTCTATATTATAAAAATTATATTTTTACTACTTCTATATTATAAAAATTATATTTTTACACTTTCTATATTTTAAAAATTATATTTTTACTCTTTCTCTAACAACTATATAAAGATTTCACCTTTTTAAATTTAAAGATTTCGCCTTTTTAAATATAAAGATTTCGCCTTTTTAAATATAAAGATTGAATCTTTGTGTTATTAAAAATATGATCTTTATATTCATTAAATAAAAATCATTTCTTTTTGGTTTATAAAAATCGAATCTTTCCTTCTTATTATAAAGATCTACTCTTTTCTATTCTAAGAATTCAATCTTCACTATTTAAAAATCATATGTTTATGTTAAATAAAATCTTTATATAATTAAAAATCACAACTTTGTTTATATAAAAATCCTAAACTTTGATCATAGGAAAAAAAAAATCAAACTTTTGTTTTCATTAAAACTGGTTTATAATAAAACTGAAATTAAATTAAAAACTGATTTAATAAAATAGAAATCACCTTTCATCAGTCGCAGGGGACCGGAGGTGGAACGCTGGAGGCAGCAAGTGATGGGGATCCCGTTTCTGGTCGGCGTGTGGCTGTGCAGTGAGGGATAGGGCATCGAGGTTTGACGGTGGAGGCTTGGGAATCGCGGTCTTCGAGATGGCGAGAGGCGGGGGAAGAGAGAGGCAGAGGGAGCGGGAGGAGATGGAGGAAGAGGAGCGAGGGGAGGAGGGGGTTGGGCGCCGGAGAAGAAGGAGGGGGATGGGCGCGAGGTAGGCGGAGCAGAAGGGGAGGGAGGTGCGGTGGCCTAGGGCATGGGCTTTGGGGAGGGGTCTTGGCGTCACGTTGAAAGAAGAGGAGGAAGAAGAGAGAAAAGGGAGATCAGAGGCGAGAGGAGGGGGCTGGGGCGCGGCGCCGTGCCTGGCGGCGGCGGTGGCTGTCGCGCGCGGCGCGATGGCTCCCACCCTTTTTTTTATTTATTCATTTCTGAAAATGAACGGGGGAAGAAGGGGAAGATGGCATAAGAGGGTTGACCAAGCTATAATATATTTTATTATATTTAAATTTTATAATTCATAAAGTTACTTTTTATTTCGACCTCGAAATCAAGCCCACCGACTGTCGTTCATAGCTAATTACCCCCATTCCGAACACAATGGGATATGCTTCGCAGGCTGATTCGATCGTTTCGATCAGTTTCCGTCAAAATCAACATATAACTCTATATATTGAATTTGAACGCGCATTTCAATTTACTAGGGTCACGTACTAACTCGAAAAATTCCCGAATAATATTATCTAGCTTTGTATTGACAATACGGTCCTAACAAAACTAATTTCGTCAAATTCTGAGACTGTTTGAAAAATGGCCATTTTCCAGTCGATTAAAATCAACTAAAACTGGTCAATCGCGTTTTCCTTTGCCACGCTCACATATTGATTCAGAAAATTACGAAAATTGGAATCTAGCAATAACTTGACATCACGGATCCAACAAAAGTGGTTTCGTGGAATTCAGAGGTCGTTTGCAAAATTTCCATTTTTAAGGGCCAGAATTCCATAGCGACTATTCTAAATTTTCAACTGGACGTATCTTTTGATTCCCACTATGAAATTTTGATTTTTCGGATTCGTTGGAAAGATATTCTCAATTAGATTCTAATATTTTTGGTTTCGCTAAAATCAGGTTTATTTTGAATCCTGTACATTCATTTGAAGTTTGAAATCGAATTATCGAACTACCGCGCCATTTTCAATTCCTTTTATAATTATAAATAATTATATATATATTCTAATGACGATCTATATAAATATATACGTTCTAATTCTATTCAAAATAAATTTCTCATCGTTATTATTTAAAATAATTCATTTTAAATATTCAAAATTCATTAAAATTGCCAAAATAAAAATTTTAAACTGGTTCAGAATTTCCGGGTCGTTACAGTCGTCAGGAGGAGAAAGGTGCGGTTCGCGAGGAGAGAGAAGGGGTCAACGATGGGTTCAGTTGCGTTCTGTAGTCACGAGAAGTTCAAAAGGAGGAAGGGTAATTAGCTAAGGATTAGGGAAATTAATTATATTAAACTATTTTAAAAAATTAATAACTTCTTCGTACGTTATCGAAATTCAGTGATTTTCGAAGCATTGGATTCGCAGAAAAGAGATCTACAGCATGAAACAAACCAGATCTGAAAAGGAGCACTTTTAAAATTCTGACAAAAAACCAATGTGAGAATTCTATTTATTTATTTATTTAAAGTAAAAATAACTAATTGTGTGATTGTGATTTTTTTCTTCTTCCGATCCGTTGTTAAATTCTAATTGATTGTCATTGTTATGTAGATCTAGTGATGTGATGATTGTTGTGTTGAAAACAAATATATCATACTTGTTATTATTAAATTGATGAAAACAAATATATCATTCTTTTTATTATTAAATTGATGAAAACAAATATATCATTCTTGTTATTATTAAATTGATGAAAACAAATATATCATACTTGTTATTATTAAATTGATGAAACAAATATATATATTTCCATTTATATTGATTTTTTTTTTATGATTCGTTGAATTATATTGTTGTGTGTTAGAAATATAATCTTTAACATGTTGAAATTAAAACATAATTTTTGTGTCAGTTCGTGATATGTTGAAATTAAAACATCATTTTTGTTAGTTCGTGTTATGCTAACATTAAAGCATCGTTATTGTCACTCCATTTACATTAGAATTTAAATTGCCATTTACATTAAAATTGTCATTTACATTAAAACTGTCATTTACATTAGAATTAAAATTGCCATTTACATTAGAATGGAAATACCCTTTTTGTTAGAAGATGTGCATTAGAGTAAAAAAGGAAAAAAAATACCTTTTTGTTAGAAAATGTACATTGGAATAAAAATTACATTTTTGTATAAAATGTTACGTTAGAGTAGGAATTACATTTTTGTGTAAAATGTTTCATTAGAGTAGAAATTACATTTTTGTATAAAATGTGCATTAGAAAAGAAATAAACATTTTTGTTATAAAATGTTACATGGAAATAGAAATAACATTTTTGCTACAAAATGTTGCATAAGAATAAAAATGTCATTTTGTCATAGGATGTCATGTTAGAATAAAATAATCATCTTTATTAAAAATGATTATTTAGAATAAAAAGATTATCTTTATTAGAAAGGATTATTTAGAATAAAAGATCATATTTTTATTGTCAACTTTGTTGCAATAAAAAGAATAGTCGTAAAAGTTCATATTTTTATTTTTGATTTGTTACAATAAAAGGAATAGTCATTAAAGATCACATTTTTATGTAATATTGTTTCCATTAAAAAGAATAGAATTTAAAAATTGCATTTTTATGTAATATTGTTTACAATGAAAAGAATTGAATTAAAAGGTCAGATTTTTATTGTCATTTGTTTTCAATAAAAAGTATTGAAATAAAAGATTTGGTTTTTATTGTTATTTGTTTACAATAAAAAGAATAGATACAAAAGAAACATTCTTATTGTCATTATAGTTGTAATGAAAAAAATAGATTTTAAAGTTGCATTTTTGTTTACATTTTATATGAAATAAAAATAGAAGAGTTGAAAGTAACATTTTTGTTGTCATTTTATATGTAATAAAAATAGTCATTTTTGTCAAAACATGATTATTGTAATAAAAATAACATTTTTAGTTGGAATATTTTTGTGAAAACAAAAATAACATTTTTAGTTAGAATATCTTTGTAGAATAGAAAATAACGTTTTTGTTAAAAATGTTACACTAGTATAGAATATGACATTTTTATGTTGCATTAGGGTAAAATAACATTTTTATTATAAAATGTTGCATGAGAATAAAAATAACAGTTTATTATAAAATGTTGCATTAGATCAAAAATGCCATTTAGTTACAAAATGTTACAATAGAATCAAATTGTCACTTTTGTCAAATCATTGAAACCAAATAAACAGTTTTGTCAAGTATGTTAGTTGAAATAAAAATAAACATTTTTGGGCAAACATGTTAGTTGAAATAAAAATAAACATTTTTGGTCACACATGTCAGTTGAAATAAAAACATACATTTTTGTAAAAACACATTAGTTAAAACAAAATATCCATTTTTGTAAAAATACCAAAGTTAAAACCATTTTGTTGCTTTTGTCAAAATACCAAAGTTAAAACCATTTTGTCGCTTTTGTCAAAATACCAAAGTTAAAACTATTTTGTCGCTTTTGTCAAATTATAATAGTCAAACAAACCTTATCATTTTTGCCCCACTAGATTTGTCAAAATAAACATTATCATTTTTTTCACATTAGATTTGACAAAACCAGTATATCACTTTTATTTGTTTTGATAAATTAGAATCGTCGACAAAACAAACACATCACTTTTATTGTTTTGTTGAAATAGATTTGTCGACAAAACAAAGTCATTATTTTGATTGTTTTGTTGAAATTGATTTGTCAACAAAACAAAGTCATTATCTTTATTGTTTTGTCGTAATAGGTTAGTTTAATCAAAATAGACATTTGTCAAATATTCATTTTTTTTGTGTCAAAATAGATCAGTTGAATTTAAACCATATATTTTGTCAAAATGTACTCTTTTGTCAAGATAGATTAGTTGAATCAAAATACACCTCTTTGGTCAAAATGAACATTTTTGGCCAAATAGCTTAGTATATTTATTTTTGTCAAAATATAATAGTTGAAACAAAAAATATATTTTGCTAAATATGACGGTTGAAAACAAAAACCATATTTTTGTTAATTAGATTTGGAATGAAACAAAAATCACATTTTTGTTAAATAAAAGAATTAAACACAAATAGCATTTTTGTGAAATAGGTTTGTGTTACAACAGAAATATTCATTTTGGTAAAATAGAATTGTCAGCAAAATGGATGTACCACTTTTTATAGATTTTGTTGAAATAGAATTTATATTGCATATATAAGAATCATATTTATTTGCAAAACATACATTAAATATTGTAAGTGAAGTAAAGAATCATTTACATTGTCATAACACACCTTAGGATTTGTATGTAAGCAAAAGTGGCATTTTAATGCGTCAATGTATACATTAAAGTTTGGATGCTATTTAAAATAAAACATTTTTATGTGTTAAGTTATACATTCGAAATATAAACAAATAAAATTATCTCTTTTATTCGTTAAAATTAAAAATAGAAAATTGCATACAAATAAAGAAAAAATGAAAATTATCTTTTCATTTGTCATCAACAATAATGTCACATAAATAAATTACATTTTATCAGACATTATAATTGTATAAGAAAATTATACGAGTCAAATACATTTTTATTCGGCATTAGGAATAAAATAACATGTTTTGTTCATTATCATCAATATGTTAGCAGTATTAAAATTGGTTAAATTCATTAACCAATTATTTATTTATATGAACTGTTGTTGGCTGAAAACCCCACACGGGTATTGGGATGATAATTGATATACACTAGTCGCAATATTTATTTGTATGTCAATCGATAGATTGACAGGCTGCGATGATCGTTATTATTTCATTTTAATGCTCACACAGTTGTGAACTTGTAACACCCCACGTCGATTAATGCCACTCTCAAAGGGAATGCATTAACTTTCATGGAGTATTATTGGTGTATATAATAGAATATAACAAGACAGATACATATATTGGTACTTGAAAATTTTAAAACAACTTTTATTGCAGCGGAGAAATAGTTTTGTTTACAACAACATTATAAACCAAGTACACTTAGTATCCATCTTGACAAATTGTTTTCTGAGTACATAAAGTAAAAAGCATAACCCCAGCATAAGTAGCCATAAAAGAGATGAGCTGAACTTTACTTTCAACAATCCAAGCACTTCCAAAAGAGAGAGAAAGGGATCCAAATCAAGCTCCACTAGCACTAGTCCCACCCTGAGAACCTTGGGGGGAAGGAAGAAAAGAGGCGAAAACAAGGGGGGTCAGACATAAAGTCAGGCGAGTACAATAACTTTAACAATATAATTATTAAAGTAATTAGGATAAGGCATAAACTGGTAAAACAAGGAATGACTGTGAAACAAGTGGGCAAGACAAAACAAACAAAGGAATATTCTGGTGTTGATTGCGCTCCTAATCACAATGGGATAATTACTATACTGCACCAATGCTAATTACACAACACCATTACTAGACCCATACTGGAAGTTGATCCCTCTTACTAATCATAATAATGATAATTGTGGTTTCGTGTACTCCTAGCTGCTATCGTAGGTGCCGCCTGCTCCTACCACCACTAGTTGTACCCACTACCCTCCCCAGTCTAGTTACAACATTTATTCATAATATGGTAGTTTCTTGTACTCCTAGCTGCGGTCATAAGTGCCGCCTGCACCTATCACCACTAGTCGTACCCACTACCTTCCCCATTCGATCGGCTCCCTAACTCGTAGATACCCGTGCTGGTCCCACAGTGGGGTGTATCACTTCCTAAAGTGGCAACCCGATACCACTAAAGATGCACGACTTATACCTACACGATGCAACAACGTCTTACCTACCGGTTCGGGCCCACGCTTGCACATGAACCCGTTGGACTTGAGTTGCCATGCTAACCCGTTTTGACCTCTTACAATCAAGCCCAGTAAGCGTGTCCCGTCCTCGATCTAACTCGAGCACACAAAGATACTTAATGGTTTACTGGTTTGAAAAGGGTCCCCATGTTTGACACAAGCTTTCCACCTATGCTTGGTCCCCACTAAGATTCCCCACTTAACCCCTTCTTATTCATGTCTTCTTACATGTTTCAACTTGGTTAAGTGTTTATAATTATATCCCACATGTCGCCCATGTTACCCACTTATCAAATCAACATGTGTTGTTGGTTAAGCTTGTCTTAACCCCTTTCTGCTTATCAGATCAATATATATATATATATATATTATTGGTTAAGCTGGTCTTAACCCTATCCACTTATATATTATTGGTTAAGTTAGTCTTAACCCTATCCACTTATCAGATCAATATATATTATCGGTTAAGTTTGTCTTAACCCTATCCACTTATCAGATTAATATATATATTATTGGTTAAGCTGGTCTAAACCTTACCCGCTTATATATTATTGGTTAAGCTGGTCTTAACCCTACCTACTAATCAGATTATTTGGTTAAGTTGGTCTTAACCCTACCTACTTATCAGATAATTGGTTAAGTTGGTCTTATCCCTATCCACTTATCATGTTTTACTTAATTTATGATTAAGTACATCTTAGTTCACAGATACATTGGTTATGTAACGGCCCAGACTTTTGGTCAGTTTAATTTGAATATTTAATTATGTTTTAAATATTTTAATTGGAATATTAATATTTTAATTCGTTTATTTAAAATGAAGTTTAAACGTTATAATTTATATATAATTATAAACGAGCTCGAAATGACGCGGTAGTTCGTAATATTTAGTTTTGAACTTCAATTGGATATACAGAATCCGTTTTGAGCCGTAATTCTGTGAAACAAGAAACATTAGGATCGAATTGATTATAGTTTTCTAATAAAAGAGAAGAATCGAAATTCCAGCTTATATACTGTAAGATATGGCCAATCCAAATTTTAAAATAGTCGCTATGGAAATCGTTAATGAACGATAACGTTTATTTAATATATTTAATAACGTTTTCCATATAAATTAGTTATCGGTTGGCTCGAACTTGATAATGCGGAGTTATAATTCGACATTAATTAAACCTGAAGTGTTAAACTATTCCATTCGAGCATATTTGTCGATAATAATTTATTTATTTATGAACTTAATAGTTTTGGTAGTTTATTTAATAATTTATCGATATTAATATATATAAGCTGGTTATCGAAATATTTTCCCACTTGTACGTGTATATATATACAAATATATAACGCTTGGACTTCGCGTAATAGTAAAACTCTGTATATCATACGAAGCAGTAAAATCATCTCATGGTGAGTATTAAATTCCCAACTGTACGTGTAACAAATAAATAGACAAAGCACATGTAGGAATGCACATGTATGAAACGAATAATGATTTCCTAATGAAACAAGCGTACAGGATTTTACAAGAATACAAACATGTTAACCCAAGAAGAACAGCTTTGGGAAAACAACCACGGTTTACAAGGTGAAAACCAAACACCCATTTTTTTCTTTTTGTTAACTTAGCTAAAATTGGACATCGACCACTTTTAATCCTCGGCTATATATTCGCTGATTATCTAAATGCTTTTGTGTGAATATTTCATGTAATCTTTTCTGGACTGACCTTGGTTGAGTTGCTTCCCTTTGCATTAGAATAAACGAAAAGAAAAGAAAATAGGACAGCAAAAGTAAACTTACATCCACAGTTGAATTCAGAAAAAGCACACAGAACTGGCATATATGTATATATAATAAAAGTTGGGTACAATAAGGAACAGTATGGAAACAGCAAAACACATTTATATATAATATTTTCATGTACAAAATCATTACAAAATATTCGGCCAATGTTTACACTAAATCCACAACATCCAAATTCAAATCTACATTTTTGATATGACTCAATAGCCTCACAGCTAAATCACAGACTACCCCTATTTTCCTACTGTGTTTAAAACCAACACACATGGTATTAGTAGACTTGCAGCTACTCTATGTGTACAGAACACAATTTTATATTTATATGTCCTCTTTTGAGTTGAAAGGCAATATTTTATCCTAGAGCGAATTTCGTCAATCAGTACAAACATATACGGATTTGATGCCTGCTTTAATGCTGAATCAACTACATCTGTACAGTCAGCTTGAACTATTTCATCACCTAGCTAAGTTTTGAAGGAGGAAACCTTCGCACATGCACCTGATTACTCTATTACCCTACTCTGTACAGTCGCATGCAACTTCTTTTCTAAGTCCAAATCAAAATCAAACCCCGCATATACCCTATCTTCCTCGACTTACAACTATGAACAGGGAAGACAAATCTCTGTAATGAGGAGACCCATCAACACAGCTACCTTCCTAGCCTACAGATCTAAACCTTGCGTCCCAAGCTTCTTCACATTATAAATTCAAGGCTGTCCTCATTCCTGGAGTATCGCGGTGGAAACCGAAATATAGAAATCAACTTCAAAAATTTATTCCAACAAAAACACTTCGAACTGATTTCATTCGTGACCATAAATATACCAAAGAAGTCACACCCGTAGCCATTTACAACAAACCATTCGAATTTTTTCCACACCCCAAAATTTTCGATCAACGCAAGCATACAAAAGATTGTAAACAAGAAAATATATGAGCGCTAACTTGAATTAGTGGAAATCAAAGTGGAATTGAAGAACAGATCGGATCTGAAAGGCGACGGGGATAAGGTCACTTCCTGGAGCGAAGGAGAGGTAGGGGGAGAGGCAGGGCTGGCGCTCAAAGAGGATGTGGCGGATCTCTTCTAGGTGGGCACGGTTGATCTCAGGACGTACGGAGGAGGGAGAAGCCGCCGTACTTTGCTTTGACAGAGGAGTGTTTTGACGAGAGCAAGAAATTGAACAAAAAAAAGTGAGGCGGCTCCTTTTCTATCTGATAGAGGTTTTAACAAGGGAATTGGGTATAAAATGGGATCGGATCCGTTTTTTAAAGGAAAGGGGTATTGGACGTGGCCTGTTAGAACGTGGAAGCCCATTTTAGTGAATAATAAAAAAAACATGGCCTACTATGCTAAGGTATTAACTAATAATTTATGGGAATTATTATGAAAATTAAAAGCTGATCAATTTATGTTTAAATTATTAATCATGACAGGATTTAAACGATTGGCCAGTGTTCTAGAATTTGCAGTCGTGATTTGAAATGAGGCAGGAACCGATGGAGAAGTGAATAAAGGAGCCAGCCCGAATGATTTTAAAACAAAGTAATTAGTTCGATTATTTAAATTAATTAGTTATTAAATAAAATAAAATATTAACAATGCATTTATATTTATCAGAACTGGTCGATACATGATAGGCTGGAACCGTATTTATAAGCAGAACGGTACGGAACGAAATTTGATCAAACAAGTTGGAATTCATCTGGAACAAGCTGTGTATAGAACGCAGATTAAGGTGAGTTAATCTCACTTAGTTTTCCCACTTATGATTATTACAAGTCGGGTTTATCATATGTATGCTATGGCTGTTAATTATTGGTTGGTTGATGGTTGTTTGATGCATGTTAAATATTTTACCAATTATTTAAATTAACGGTTGTTTAATTTAAATGAAAGAACATCGTTATTTTTAACGATGATTTCCAAACAAGGTAACTTACCTTGTTGATTACGTTTATAATAATATAAACGTATTAAATTAAATTGGATGTTGAATGGTTATTATTAGTTGGCTGTTATCAGTCAAATTTATCGTTTATTTTTCATATGATCACTATATGAACCGTGGAACCCGTACGACTGGATTATTGGATTGGATGTTGATTGTGAAACACAAATTCAACATTTGTTTGGTTATTAACCAATAGTGATATTGGTTGAGCAGTTCATAGCAGATGGCCAAACTACAAACTGTTTTATAAAGTACGATTTACCATCAGGTAAAGCGATGGTTAGGAAGTTATGAAATTTATTTTTATAACTATATATAGATTTTTAAATATATTTTTAATGAAGTTTATAATAAGAAAATAAACCAACCATGTATATATATAAATATCGTTTGTTTTAACCGTCATTTTTATATCAAAATCTACCGTGTGCGAAGCACGTGTTTCATCGTAATTACTAAATACTTTTATAAAAACTAATTCTTATGAAGGTAAGACAGATAGGCAAGTGGGCGGGAATTAGCGATGATTAATTACCGCGATTTATGGTTTTTAAGAAATGATTTAAAGTGAGATTATTTAGAAGTTATTGAAGTAAATAAGATTATGTGGATTAATAAATGTTATTTATTAATTTAAAATGAAATGACGAGTTAGAGTTGATTAATAGGTTAATCATGTTTTCAGATTGACCAAACCAACTATTGATTATGCCAATTAATCTAATGAAACAAATCCGCGAATAGTGGTTAACTTAATGAGAATATGAAATGATATTTTCATAATAAAGGAATGAAAAGGGAATTTTGTAATGATGTTTACAATAGTTTGATCTCGTAATTATATAAGGGTAAATATTGTGGTGACAAATGTTTTGAAGGATAATAAAGGAAAATTGGATAGGATTTTAAAGTACTTATTGAAGTATTTCAATAAAATGATTTGAGAATATTTTTATATAAAAAATAATATTTTATCTTTGATATTACAACTAAAATATTATTTTAATGGCCAAGTGATGCTGTGGAATACACCAATGGATTTATTTTGTTTTTATGATTGTTTATTTAGATAGTTAAATAATCGACTATCAAAATCATGGCCAATACGCTGTTGATACGGAAAGACCGGGATCGAATTTATATTCGAAAACCATTCCGAACCAACAAATACGTAAAAGATGCTAGTTGAAGAAGGAGCAGTGAAGACCATGGATTTTCATTGGCGGAAGGACTACTTACCGAATTTCTCTGGACTTCAACCAGAGTTATTTGTTTTGTGATTCTGTCGTGGTTGAAATCTATGGATTGCAAGGACTACTCGCTATTGGTCCATAGGGTGATCCCTAGGATGCAGTAGGAGGGTGTCTTCGGTTTGTCCAATCCCTGGACAACTTGTATGGACAGATGTCTGACGGAGTATTTCCAAAGGGATTACGTACGTTGATTTCTTCAAACGTATCATAGTGGGTTAGCTCCCAACTAGAATACTTTTGTAGACGTCAATTAGCGATATCTGATGGATCTGACAATGTGGCATTCAAAGTAAATGGTGACAAATGTTCTAAAAGATAATCTGAACCTCAAGCCGCATCAACCAGGAAATGAAAAAAATCGGGCAGGCAGCATGGCTATGTGGGTCGCTCCCATTAGGGTGCATAATCACCAATCTAGAGAAATTCCTTTTGCTTCTTTAATCTATCGATGCTGTCCCTTTTCGGGATACGGTGGGTCGTGCCCAACCGTTGGTGATATACATTCGATACACTCAAGCGAAATGAGTGGTCGGTCATGTGTGGGTCGGGTGACAAGACGTTCTTGTTGAACCCAGTGTATTCGCCTCTAGAGATACACTATCGGCAGGTGGTCCCATACCTTGTCATAGTCGGAATCCATTCTCCAATAAGTGCTCGCGATTTTGTTTGTATACTATATAGGTGGAGCGTGAGATGCAAGCGTTCTGCTAGATTGTATTTATTTGTATTTAGACACTATTATAATATCATAGAACTATTGATTTTCAAAAACTGTTTTGGGTTATCGTAAGGTAAAAACCGTCCGTGTTTATGTGTGGACTGGTCTTACAATTATCCTTTTCTTTAAGAAAAGAGTTTGAACTTTAAAATCAAGTTGGATGATATTTAAATTTAAGGGGTTTTTCTCACTCTGGTTCACCAGACTAACTTGGTGTTTGTAATGCTCGGGTTAGCCCGGGTCTGCAGGTTCAGATTACAGAATACCATGAAGTCCAAAGACGTGTTGGAGAAAGTTCAGGCGTATGATATTATCCAGTATTTTCCGCTGTGTGTTGTATATGTGGACATATTATTATAACTGTCCAGATGTGTGATGTACTCTGATGATTGTAAGTATATTTTCAAAGCTCGCAATAAAGATTTATTTCTATATTATATTTTATTCCGCTGAAAATGTGAGACTCTGTGATGTGTTGGATCTTCTTCTTTTTCTTATTCTATTCTAATATTTCTTTCTTTCTTATCTCACCCTCTAAATTCTTTCTAATAACTACCTGGTGGTTTTCGATACTAGAGTTTTGCAGGTAATACAGGGTTTATGTATTATTGTCAGAATTCGGGCGTCGAATTCGTACCGGGTCGTTACAGTGGTGAAAAGATTTTGATTTTAAAATCAAGTTGTGCGTTACCTTAATAATGTGCGACTTTTATTCACTCTGGTTCACCAGACTGACCCGGTGTTTTGTAAATGCTTGGGTTAGCCCGGGGTGTACAGGTTCAAGTTATTGAATGCCGTGAAGAGACGAGCTGAAGGTGTTCAGACGTATTGTACTTAGTATCTATTCCGCTGTGTGTTGTATATGGGACAGATTATTATAACTGTCCAGATGTGTGATGTACTCCGATAATTGTAAGTTTTTTTAAAAGCTCTAAGTAAAGATTTATTTTTGTATTATATTTTGTTCCGCTGCGATGTGAGACTCTGATTCTGTGTTGTGTTGGTTCTTCTTCTTCTTCTATCCTAATGTTTCTTTTTTTCTTATCTCACCCTCTAAATTCTTTCTATAAACGTTCCAGTGTTTTCGGTGTTTGGAGGGTCGGCATGAGTTACGGTAAAGGTATTTATGTCGATTTTCAGGACCGAAAATCGTTGGGTCGTTATAGTGTATTGTATTTATAAAGTTATATTATATAATACATTTTATTCGTTCCGCTGTGAGATTCGTATTTACTTTGATTCTGCTCAGTTGTGTTCTTCTTCTTCTTCTTCTTCTTCTTCTATTCTATTATTCTATCTTATCTTTCTCATCCTCTTATTTCTTTCCATTAATGAACTGATTTTTCGTGCAATTTGAGTTGAATGTGTAGGATATTTATCAGCTCAAATTGGTACGGATTTTCGGGCCATTACAGTTGGAGAGAAACTGTAATGGCCCGAATTTCCGTACTCTTTGAGTTGACTATTTACACCACACGTCCAACCCAAATTGCACAAAAACACAAATCATTATTAGAAAGAAGTTAGAGGATGAGAAATAGAAAGAAAGAAATATTAGAATAGAAGAAAACGAAAATCACAAACTCACAGTGGAACGAATAAAATATATTAGATAATATAACTTTGAAATACAAACCAGAAATTTTATATACATACCATCATCAGAGAACGATAGTTATTCCTGGAACAGTTACAAACACCTGTTTCCAGATACAACATAGTACATAGCGGAAAATATGATAGTCTATAGCTAACAGATGAAGCCTCCTGCTCCAAGCTTCTCCGAAGTGAATCTGTAAAATCCTGACTACTTGACTTCCCGTACAAATATGGGCACCCAAGAGTTTAGGGAAAACAAAACAAAATAAACTTTGGGTCAGTCATGGGACTGGTGTGAGTAAACTCCAACCATTTGTTTAACTTTAAAATCCTTTCTAAAGAAATGATAGTAAGACCGATCCACACATAAACATGGATGGTTTTTACCTTACGATAACCAAAAATATTTTTGATATCAAATCCAGTGATATTATAATAATGTCTACATCAAATAAATAGAAATCTAGCGGAACGCTTGCATCTCACGCTCCATATATAATATTAAATTCAAAAACCGCAGGGCGCTTATTGGAGATTGGATTTCCAACATGACAAGGTATGGAACCACCTGCCGATAGTGTATCTCTAGAAGAAAATACACTGGGTTCAACAAGAACGTCTTGCAACCCGGCCCACACATGACCGACCACTCATTTCGCTTGAGTGTATCGAATGTATATCACCAACGGTTGGGATCAGCAACCGTTTCCCGAAAGGGACAACATCGATAGATTAAAGAAACAATTGGAATTTCTCTAGATAGGTGATTATACATCCTAATGGGAGCAACCCACATACCCATGCCGCCTGCCCGATTTTTGTCAATTCCCGGTTGTGAGGCTTGAGGTTTGAATTATCTTCCAGAACATTTGGCCACCATTTACTTTGAATGCCACGTCGTCAGATCCATCGGAAATCACTAATTGATTCCCACAAAAATACTCAGATTGTTAAGCTAAAGAAGTTTCCCTTCTTTGCCACCAACTTCGTAAGTTTGAAGGAATCAACGTACGTAATCCCTTTGGAAATACTCTATCAGACACTCGTCCTTACAAGTTGTCCTGGGTCTGGACAAACCGAAGGCACTGTTCTATTAATCCATCTTGGGCAATTTCTACCTAGGGTTAACAGAACTGCTCTTGCATTTTACTCCTTCTTCAATTATCTTCAACATAAGTTGATTTGTAACGCTTATGCCAATACGGAGTGGTTTTCAGATATTAAACCTGATCCCGGTCTCTCCATATTGTCAAAGGAGGCATCAAAACTTTGATAGCCCGTGATTAAACTATCAAAGGAACATCCATTCAACCAACGACCCTATTTCGAAATGGAAATTCTACTGATCAACCATCAAGCAATACTGGCCCCCTATTTATATAAATTCCTTATTTTGTTATCAATTCCAAATTCCATCTTTCTTATCTTTTCAAAGCTCGATTGTCTCTCTCGATAATTGGAAAATATTTCCAATATCCTAATTTCTTTATTCGAGAAAATATCTCTTATTCTGGTTAGAAACCATTTCTATATATTCACAATCATTCTTTTCTATATTCATAAAATATCCCTTATTAATATTGGAAAATATTCCCATATTACATTTATTAATTCCTCGTTGACCAATTCATTTCATTTCCTATGCATAGAAAATATTTCTTATTTTATTTGGGAAACATTTCAAAATTTCTTTAAATTAACGCGATGTTATGAAACATCGTTATTATAACACAAACCATTAATCATTTATTAACTAACCATACTGCTAACCAATCTTCACTATTGAACCTTAACTATTCCTCCATCAATTATGAAGTCAATCAAGTTGGGGTATAGTTACCTCTCAGACCTTAATTGAACAACATTCTCAACTTTGAAATAGTCAATGCTCATAACTTCAAACAAAACATTACTTATGCGACTTTCGGATTCAATCTAAGAACATACTTCTTTTACGGAAAAACATTGATTATAACGGTAGCGTTGTAATCGCTGTTTCCACATATTTGATTTATGAAACATTACTTTTAACAACAGCATTACAATCGCTGTCTAGAATTATAAAACATTTATTATAACAATAGCGTTAAGATCGCTGTTTAGATTTACAAAACATTTATTATAACGACAGCGTTAAATCGCTGTTTTGAATAAAGTACCGTGTGCGACGCACATGCCTCCGTTGTTCATTTCTAAAAGATAGTCAAAATGTCTGGATTTAAACAATGCAGACATATACCATTCTGTTTGCCGAAACCCATAAGATAAAGGTTATATAAGGATAAAAATCCACTTTCCACCTTCTTTACATCAAAACCTGTAATAACCCGAAAATCTGGGCCAGTTTAAAATTTTTATTTTGGCTATTTTAGCGAATTTTGAATATTTAAAATGAATTATTTTAAATAATATCGACGAGAAATTTATTTTGAATATAATTAGAACG
This sequence comes from Allium sativum, assembly GCA_030737875.1. Lineage (NCBI taxonomy): Eukaryota > Viridiplantae > Streptophyta > Magnoliopsida > Asparagales > Amaryllidaceae > Allium > Allium sativum. Next base: position 618,435,499 of record CM060926.1, read on the forward strand.
TATATATTATATACGCCGTCGTTAGAATATAAATATTTATATATAATTATAAATAGAATTGAAAATGGCGCGGTAGTTCGATAATTCGATTTCAAACTTCAATTGAATGTACCGGGTGTAAAACAATCCGGATTTTAGTGAAACCAAAAACATTAGGATCTAATTGATATTATCTTTCCAACGAATCCGAAGAATCAAGATTTCATAGCGGGAATCAAAAGATATGTCTAGTTGAAAATTCTAAATAGTCGTTATGGAATTCAGGCCCTTGAAAATGGACATTTTGCAAACGACCTCGGATTTCGACGAAACCAGTTTTGTTGGGTCCGGGATGTAAAGTTATTGCTAGGTTTCAAATTTCGTAATTTTTCGAATCAATATGTGAGCGTGGTAAAGGGAAACGCGTTTGACCAGTTTCAGTTGATTTTAATTGACTGGAAATTGGCCATTTTTCTAACGGTCTCAGAATTCGACGAAACTAGTTTTGTTAGGACCGTATTGTCAATACGAAGCTAGAAAATATTTTTCGAGAATTTTTAAAGTTCGTATGTGACCCCGGTAATTTGAAATGTACGTTTAAAATTCAATATAGTGATTTAAATGTAAATTTAACGGAAACTGATTCAAACGATCAAATCAGCTTGCGATACATATCCCATTGTGTTCGGAATGGGGGTAAAACGCTATGGGCGACAGTCGGTGGGCCTCGTTTGGGGATCGTTTGTGAAAGTCAACTTTTTGCAAAATAAAATAATTAAATTAATAAAAAAAACCTTATCTCCCCCTTTAACTCTGCCCCCTCCCCCCCACGTTCAAACCAGTAATCGACAGAAGGAAAAAAAAAAACTAAGCCCTAATCGAGCGACGGAGGGCCCTCGACGCAGCCACCGGAGGCGCCCACCTCCGTCCAAGCTCGCCGCCCCTTCCACTTCTTCTCCTCCTTTCCCCCCCCTTCGACTGGCGCCTGGCGCGAAGACCCCCCCCCCCCCCAGCGAGACGACCTCGAGCCCCCTACCCTGCTGCGCCCTCCTCCACGTCGAGCGCCACCAACCCCGAGCCCCCCCCCTCGCAGTAGCGGCCGCCGGCCTGACAGCCCCCCCTCTGTAAGTCTTTTTTTAATTTATTTATTTTATTTTTATTTTATATAAATAGAAAAGGTTTTATAAAAAACTGATTTTATTTTTAGATTTTAAATAGCAAAAGATTTAAACTTTAGAATAGAAAAAGATTTAAACTTTAAAAAGAGAAAGGTTTGAACTTTAAAATTGAAAAGATCGGGTTTTTAGAATAGAAAAGATCATATTTTTAAAATAGAAAAGGCGGAATTTTTATTGAGTAGAAGAAGTAAGATATGATTTTTATATTTTTAAAGCAATAAAAATATAATTTTTACATCATAGGAATATTAAAAATATAATCTTTATATTGAAAATATAATCTTTATATATCGAATAGCGAAGTAAAAATTCGATTTTTCTATATTGAATAACAAGGTAAAAATTCGATTTTTAAATATTGAACATCGAGATAAAAATATGATTTTTATATATTGAACATCGTAGTAAAAATTCGATTTTTACATATGTAGTGGCCACGGGCAACGAAGAGGACGAAAAGGCGAGAACGACGAAGATCTCTAAAATAGGAGTGCCGTGAAGTTGGATAGCTATCTGTGAGAATTTCTCACCTTTCAATTTCTTTTTCTAATTATATATATACTAGGATGCAGACGGTGCTTAGTAGCACCCGACACAATCGTCCACAGACCATGGACTTGTTTGTTTGGTTGCATAGATTAGTTATATGATGTGATTTGAATTGGTTGTTTGGTGATTTTGATTGATGTGTGAATGGCGTGGGCCTTCACTAGACCGGGGATAAGGCTAGGCCTCATCCCGTTTCTAGTATCGTGCCGTTATGCTGCCGAAATTTTCTAAAAATAGTTAGAAAATAAAAATATCATTTTATTGTGTAAATGAATAATAGAAATTCATTTTGGAATAAAATGTTTTATCGTTAAAAATATAATTTTTAACGTGAGAATGAATATAGTGAAAGTGAATAAAATAAAATATTCATTTACAAACCAGACGGTTTGTTTATGTACACCTATTTGAAGGACATTGATTGGGTCGATAAATTTTACACATCGCCCAACAGCACAAATAAAATATGTGTTTGATTGTTTGAAACCCCACACGGGTGTTGGGATGAAATTTGAAGTTCACTCATCCCGATTGATTGAATATGTCGATCGGTTGATTGACAGGCTGTTTTAAGCGTTGGATATCTATATTTGATGCTCATACAGTGTAGTGCACTTTGGTTGATGGTTGATTATTTTTCCATGCTGTTATATACATGTGTTGTATGAAAATCCATATAATTAACTTTATATGGTAATTGATTGGGCCTCATTCCAGTTTTAAATTAGAAATATTTGAAATAGAAATATTCGAAATGGAATATTTGAAAATATCAATATATGAAGCCGTGTTGATTAGATTGACGCCATTTTGACGTGAACGATATTTATATCGATTTTATTCATTTTGAAATGAATTGAATTGAAAACGATTTCGAAATGAATTGAATTGAAAACGATTTCGAAATGAATTGAATTGAAAACGATTTCGAAATGAATTGAATTGAAAACGATTTCGAAATGAATTGAATTGAAAACGATTTCGAAATGAATTGAATTGAAAACGATTTCGAAATGAATTGAATTGAAAACGATTTCGAAATGAATTGAATTGAAAACGATTTCGAAATGAATTGAATTGAAAACGATTTCGAAATGAGTTGAATTGAAAACGATTTCGAAATGAATTGAATTGAAAACGAATTCAAATGGAATTGAAAGCGAATTGAAATGAATTCAAATTGGATTGAAATTTGAATTGAATAAGAATGAATTTTAAAACGAATTTATAAAGAAGAATTCAATTTTGATTTGAATTGAAATGGAAGTTGAAATTGCTTTTGAAACGAATTTAAAACTATTTATATAATTCGTTTTAAATAGAAATCGACGAAATATATATTATATATATTATATATATAATATAATGGCCTGAATAGAACGCGCCGCGCCGCGGCAGTTCGCGAATTTCGACCATTTATTTCAAACGGACATTACGGGAGATCCGGCCGTCGGATTCTCCTAAAACCGGAACCGTTGGGTTCGTATCGAAAAGAGATTTCTAACGAATATTGGAAATTAGAAATCTAACGGTTGGATTTGGAATTATGTCCAAATCAAATTTGAAAAAGGTCGCTGTAAGTGCAGTTCGATGGCCGTTGATGGAAATCGACTGTACGGGCCTTGATAAAATTATTAAAAATAGTAATAATTTGTGTAAAATCATAAGAAATGATTTGTGAAGATTTGGGATGAAAAACTCCATATTTGAAAAGATAAAAATAGATTTTTATCGAAATGAACTAGTTTTGAACTAGAAATACAATTCTATTTATTTTTAAATAAATAAAATTGAATTTGAAATGGTTTTGAAAATACCAGAATCTCCAATAATTGTATTGGAGTGGATTTGAATCGAAATTGCCTTCGGAATATTTCGATGTTGGAATTCGTGATTATACAGATGTGGTTATGGAAATTTGAAAGATATATATTTAATATCGTTATTTCCAATACGACATTTGTTAATCGTAGAATTTGATATTGAATATAAGCCGATATATTTTCTATTCAGAGCCTTATATTGAATATCAAATGTGATTTGGGTTTGTCGTGAATGGTGTCTTCACTAACACTGTTCTTGAACCCAGTTGAGAAAAGATTAAATCTTTTATTTAGATTTAATGAAGTGTACCAATTAAATAATATTTAATTGGAATTGAATTGATATTGATTTTTGGGTTTATCGTGGACAGTGTTTTAAATAACACTCGTTCTTTAACCCGATAATTAATGAATGTGATTTTGGGTTTATCGTGAACTGTGTTTTAAATGACACTGATTCTTTAACCCAGTTAAAGATTAAAACTAAGTGGAGTTTTAATGAATCTTTAATTAGATTGAAAAGATCGAAAATGGAGTACCACCAGTTTTGCTCCAGGCGATAGTTAAATCTTTAATTAGATTTGAACGTGAAATGGTAATTGAATTTACCGATAACACCGTGGTGTTAGATATGAAGTATAACCAGTTGTACTTCATGGGATGAATAGGTTGGGATTGGGAAATAAAATAAATGATTACTTCGGTGTGGTTCGCTAATCCCGACTAGTTTGAATTGATATTCAAAGGAGATTAAAGAATAAATTTAAAGAATTTATCTTGGATAAAATTAATGGGAACTTTTCCCAAAGTATAGGAATATTTGAATAAAAGAATATTCTGAATTGGAATGAGGCGTATGTTGTGTTTGTGTAACACTTTTATAATATATACGCGAGTTATTCAGAAAGACCGGGTTTGTCCCATTCTGAATAACTGATTCGACGTGGTGTCGAAGATGAAGACGGTGGTCGAAGACCAGAAGTCTTCACGTCGTTTGGATAATTACTGATGATCTTGATTGGGCTGTACACCCAAGAAGATGGAAACAGTTGGTGATCGTCCAGACGTACTTGGAGATCGATGGATATGCGGGGTACTAGGTGCCTCCGGTTTCGTTCAGACCCAGAACGGACTTGTAAATGGACTGTGTGTCTGACATTGGATTTTAGTCCGTGTGATTGATCTCTATTAAATATATATCTGTTTGGCGGCGGAGAATTTATTCTCTTGCTTAACGCCCTTCTCTGAGACGTACGAGCTCAGGGGTTATATATTGATGGATATCAATCGCATGGAGTGAATTGCCTGTGTGGCATGCCTAAGTGGCAATTGATCGAGGCTTATGTTGAAAAGCAAAGTCTTGTGGTGATGATCAAAGCACGGCCTTTGTGGCGTAGCTTTGTGTAACGTTTACTTCGCGAGTTTCGCACCCCGGTTGTGAACCAGAAACGGGAGGAAGGACCTCAGGGAGGACATGCGTTTCTTTCTAGCTAGGGTGGTGTCAGTGACCTACCAGCCCTGACATTTATATACTTTTCACCTGTGTGGTTGTTGCTGTTGCGAGGCGCCTCGGTTAGATCGGACGATCCGGGTCCGATGGAGTCATTCGTTGGCTCGTTTGCGCCCCAAAGGGCGGGGAAACGTAGTGTTCAGGCATTTTAATCCACATCGGTGGACTGGCCCTGACGATCCAAGGGTCACTCGAGCTCTGATCCTGAGACATGGTAGGCTAGATTGTCTCGAATCGGTTGAGGACTATCTTTTGCCTCGGTTCATAGATGGAAATCCAATTTCCAAATACGAGACTTTGCGGTTTTGATTGTATATCCTATATATGGCGACATGATATATGGTACCCATGCCGCCTATGATTGATACTTATGATTTGAAGTTGTTTTATACACTATGCACTTATTATAGTATCAAATGATTTGTTTCAAACGTATCAAGCATTCTTTGGCTGTTATAAGGGAAAACCCTATCCTCGGCTGCGTTGCATTGTGTGATGGGACCTGGGTCTTATAACAGCTTCATTTTTCTTTATTTAGCATTGCGCTGTTTGTTTTATGCACTGGTATTCTTGGGAGGAAACCCGTTCCGTGTTATACGGCGTGGTCCCTTGATTTACCTAATGATTTAAAATAAAGATTAATAACTGTTTAAGTTCTCACACCAGTCACATGACTGACCTGGAGTTTATTGTTTTAACCTAAACTCTGGGTGCCCTTATTTTCGACACGGGCAGCTAGTAGTTTCGGTTTTGCAGATTTATATTCGCAGGATCCCGGTTTACAGCTGGAACGATATCCGGAAAGCTTTGTATCCGTATATCTCGTCTAGTTGTGTATTGTATTATTTTTCCGCTGCTATGTACTTTATTGTAATCTCTGATATTTCTATGTAATATTCATTTATACTCTGTATATTATTGTAATCTGATGCATTGTTGTAATATACAATGAAATGTTCTTTTCTATGCGTTCTGTTGTGGCTTGTTCTCGAACTATCCGACGCTTTCCTTTACGGGGAAGTTACGGGTTTTTTACAGTTGGTATCAGAGCTTTGGTTTACCAAGCTCAGAGAACAAGGCACATTAGAACCATACGAAAGAATTCATCAGATATTGGATTAGTAATATCCAATGGGAATGACTCGTTAGAGATAGGATCAGTAGTATCCTAGAACGAGTGTGAAGAGTATATTTTAAAATGAAAACAAATTTTGTTTTGAAAATTTAAATCAATTGTTCGTATTTGATTATTTATTTTATATTGATTAGGACAATCCAAAATATAAAGATTTTTTGCGTATGCGCCTAGCTAGCGTGTATTCGAAGTTTGGATATATTGGATAGATATATAATTACACTCTAATCGCCCGGAGATGATTTTGATGATGGAGCTCCATCATTAGAATTTATATTCGAGTGACGAACGTGTAATATCTATATACTTCCTATTGACTGGTGTGAGAACCAAAATTAGATAGGGCTTATTGTTGTGATTTGGCATCAAAAATCTGATTTTTGTATATGTATCAAAATTATGAATTTGAAACTCTAATTCACTAATTGATTGATGTTTGTGTTGTTTGGTTATTTGTTTGCTAATTTTTAGCCAATTAGCCTAACTGAATCACGTATTGAATTATATTGGAAATTGGTCGCATTTGCTTGCATACATGTACTTACATTGAATAGGTCATAGCAAGGAGGCTAGAGCCAGAGAATAAAATTTGTTTGCCCGACAAATAGGTACATGTTTACTACATAATTTACTGTTTTGTTTGGGTGATGATGATTTTATGAGCCTATTGGCTAGCCGCTTGGCTTTTTCATTTTCTTTTTGAGATCTGAAGGACCGGGGAAGCTATTTGAAATTCCCCGATGCTCCCGGTGCAGGGGAGGTTATGGCGAAATTTTTCAAAAATTTAGGGTGTTAGCCAAATTTTTGAAGAATTAGAAAATTCTCAGAAACTGATAGGTTGGAGAATGGAAGCCGGATCGAACGTAGAGTTGATTAATCAAACCACTTTCGACTTTGTTCCTTTTCGGGGACGAAAAGTTTTAAGTGGGGGAGATTGTAATAACCCGAAAATCTGGGCCAGTTTAAAATTTTTATTTTGGCCATTTTAGCGAATTTTGAATATTTAAAATGAATTATTTTAAATAATATCGACGAGAAATTTATTTTGAATATAATTAGAACGTATATATTATATACGCCGTCGTTAGAATATAAATATTTATATATAATTATAAATAGAATTGAAAATGGCGTGGTAGTTCGATAATTCGATTTCAAACTTCAATTGAATGTACCGGGTGTAAAACAATCCGGATTTTAGTGAAACCAAAAACATTAGGATCTAATTGATATTATCTTTCCAACGAATCCGAAAAATCAAGATTTCATAGCGGGAATCAAAAGATATGTCTAGTTGAAAATTCTAAATAGTCGCTATGGAATTCAGGCCCTTGAAAATGGACATTTTGCAAACGACCTCGGATTTCGACGAAACCAGTTTTGTTGGGTCCGGGATGTAAAGTTATTGCTAGGTTTCAAATTTCGTAATTTTTCGAATCAATATGTGAGCGTGGTAAAGGAAAACGCGTTTGACCAGTTTCAGTTGATTTTAATCGACTGGAAATTGGCCATTTTTCTAACGGTCTCAGAATTCGACGAAACTAGTTTTGTTAGGACCGTATTGTCAATACGAAGCTAGAAAATATTTTTCGAGAATTTTTAAAGTTCGTATGTGACCCCGGTAATTTGAAATGTACGTTTAAAATTCAATATAGTGATTTAAATGTAAATTTAACGGAAACTGATTCAAACGATCAAATCAGCTTGCGATACATATCCCATTGTGTTCGGAATGGGGGTAAAACGCTATGGGCGACAGTCGGTGGGCCTCGTTTGGGGATCGTTTGTGAAAGTCAACTTTTTGCAAAATAAAATAATTAAATTAATAAAAAAAACCTTATCTCCCCCTTTAACTCTGCCCCCCCCCCCCCCACGTTCAAACCAGTAATCGACAGAAGGAAAAAAAAAAAAAAAACTAAGCCCTAATCGAGCGACGGAGGGCCCTCGACGCCGCCACCGGAGGCGCCCACCTCCGTCCAAGCTCGCCGCCCCTTCCACTTCTTCTCCTCCTTTCCCCCCCTTCGACTGGCGCCTGGCGCGAAGACCCCCCCCCCCCCAGCGAGACGACCTCGAGCCCCCTACCCTGCTGCGCCCTCCTCCACGTCGAGCGCCACCAACCCCGAGCCCCCCCTCGCAGTAGCGGCCGCCGGCCTGACAGCCCCCCCCTCTGTAAGTCTTTTTTTAATTTATTTATTTTATTTTTATTTTATATAAATAGAAAAGGTTTTATAAAAAACTGATTTTATTTTTAGATTTTAAATAGCAAAAGATTTAAACTTTAGAATAGAAAAAGATTTAAACTTTAAAAAGAGAAAGGTTTGAACTTTAAAATTGAAAAGATCGGGTTTTTAGAATAGAAAAGATCATATTTTTAAAATAGAAAAGGCGGAATTTTTATTGAGTAGAAGAAGTAAGATATGATTTTTATATTTTTAAAGCAATAAAAATATAATTTTTACATCATAGGAATATTAAAAATATAATCTTTATATTGAAAATATAATCTTTATATATCGAATAGCGAAGTAAAAATTCGATTTTTCTATATTGAATAACAAGGTAAAAATTCGATTTTTAAATATTGAACATCGAGATAAAAATATGATTTTTATATATTGAACATCGTAGTAAAAATTCGATTTTTACATATGTAGTGGCCACGGGCAACGAAGAGGACGAAAAGGCGAGAACGACGAAGATCTCTAAAATAGGAGTGCCGTGAAGTTGGATAGCTATCTGTGAGAATTTCTCACCTTTCAATTTCTTTTTCTAATTATATATATACTAGGATGCAGACGGTGCTTAGTAGCACCCGACACAATCGTCCACAGACCATGGACTTGTTTGTTTGGTTGCATAGATTAGTTATATGATGTGATTTGAATTGGTTGTTTGGTGATTTTGATTGATGTGTGAATGGCGTGGGCCTTCACTAGACCGGGGATAAGGCTAGGCCTCATCCCGTTTCTAGTATCGTGCCGTTATGCTGCCGAAATTTTCTAAAAATAGTTAGAAAATAAAAATATCATTTTATTGTGTAAATGAATAATAGAAATTCATTTTGGAATAAAATGTTTTATCGTTAAAAATATAATTTTTAACGTGAGAATGAATATAGTGAAAGTGAATAAAATAAAATATTCATTTACAAACCAGACGGTTTGTTTATGTACACCTATTTGAAGGACATTGATTGGGTCGATAAATTTTACACATCGCCCAACAGCACAAATAAAATATGTGTTTGATTGTTTGAAACCCCACACGGGTGTTGGGATGAAATTTGAAGTTCACTCATCCCGATTGATTGAATATGTCGATCGGTTGATTGACAGGCTGTTTTAAGCGTTGGATATCTATATTTGATGCTCATACAGTGTAGTGCACTTTGGTTGATGGTTGATTATTTTTCCATGCTGTTATATACATGTGTTGTATGAAAATCCATATAATTAACTTTATATGGTAATTGATTGGGCCTCATTCCAGTTTTAAATTAGAAATATTTGAAATAGAAATATTCGAAATGGAATATTTGAAAATATCAATATATGAAGCCGTGTTGATTAGATTGACGCCATTTTGACGTGAACGATATTTATATCGATTTTATTCATTTTGAAATGAATTGAATTGAAAACGATTACGAAATGAATTGAATTGAATTGAAAACGATTTCGAAATGAATTGAATTGAAAACGATTTCGAAATGAATTGAATTGAAAACGATTTCGAAATGAATTGAATTGAAAACGATTTCGAAATGAATTGAATTGAAAACGATTTCGAAATGAATTGAATTGAAAACGATTTCGAAATGAATTGAATTGAAAACGATTTCGAAATGAATTGAAATGAAAACGATTTCGAAATGAATTGAATTGAAAACGATTTCGAAATGAGTTGAATTGAAAATGATTTCGAAATGAATTGAATTGAAAACGAATTCAAATGGAATTGAAAGCGAATTGAAATGAATTCAAATTGAATTGAAATTTGAATTGAATAAGAATGAATTTTAAAACGAATTTATAAAGAAGAATTCAATTTTGATTTGAATTGAAATGGAAGTTGAAATTGCTTTTGAAACGAATTTAAAACTATTTATATAATTCGTTTTAAATAGAAATCGACGAAATATATATTATATATATAATATAATGGCCTGAATAGAACGCGCCGCGCCGCGGCAGTTCGCGAATTTCGACCATTTATTTCAAACGGACATTACGGGAGATCCGGCCGTCGGATTCTCCTAAAACCGGAACCGTTGGGTTCGTATCGAAAAGAGCTTTCTAACGAATATTGGAAATTAGAAATCTAACGGTTGGATTTGGAATTATGTCCAAATCAAATTTGAAAAAGGTCGCTGTAAGTGCAGTTCGATGGCCGTTGATGGAAATCGACTGTACGGGCCTTGAAAAAATTATTAAAAATAGTAATAATTTGTGTAAAATCATAAGAAATGATTTGTGAAGATTTGGGATGAAAAACTCCATATTTGAAAAGATAAAAATAGATTTTTATCGAAATGAACTAGTTTTGAACTAGAAATACAATTCTATTTATTTTTAAATAAATAAAATTGAATTTGAAATGGTTTTGAAAATACCAGAATCTCCAATAATTGTATTGGAGTGGATTTGAATCGAAATTGTCTTCGGAATATTTCGATGTTGGAATTCGTGATTATATAGATGTGGTTATGGAAATTTGAAAGATATATATTTAATATCGTTATTTCCAATACGACATTTGTTAATCGTAGAATTTGATATTGAATATAAGCCGATATATTTTCTATTCAGAGCCTTATATTGAATATCAAATGTGATTTGGGTTTGTCGTGAATGGTGTCTTCACTAACACTGTTCTTGAACCCAGTTGAGAAAAGATTAAATCTTTTATTTAGATTTAATGAAGTATACCAATTAAATAATATTTAATTGGAATTGAATTGATATTGATTTTTGGGTTTATCGTGGACAGTGTTTTAAATAACACTCGTTCTTTAACCCGATAATTAATGAATGTGATTTTGGGTTTATCGTGAACTGTGTTTTAAATGACACTGATTCTTTAACCCAGTTAAAGATTAAAACTAAGTGGAGTTTTAATGAATCTTTAATTAGATTGAAAAGATCGAAAATGGAGTACCACCAGTTTTGCTCCAGGCGATAGTTAAATCTTTAATTAGATTTGAACGTGAAATGGTAATTGAATTTACCGATAACACCGTGGTGTTAGATATGAAGTATAACCAGTTGTACTTCATGGGATGAATAGGTTGGGATTGGGAAATAAAATAAATGATTACTTCGGTGTGGTTCGCTAATCCCGACTAGTTTGAATTGATATTCAAAGGAGATTAAAGAATAAATTTAAAGAATTTATCTTGGATAAAATTAATGGGAACTTTTCCCAAAGTATAGGAATATTTGAATAAAAGAATATTCTGAATTGGAATGAGGCGTATGTTGTGTTTGTGTAACACTTTTATAATATATACGCGAGTTATTCAGAAACACCGGGTTTGTCCCATTCTGAATAACTGATTCGACGTGGTGTCGAAGATGAAGACGGTGGTCGAAGACCAGAAGTCTTCACGTCGTTTGGATAATTACTGATGATCTTGATTGGGCTGTACACCCAAGAAGATGGAAACAGTTGGTGATCGTCCAGACGTACTTGGAGATCGATGGATATGCGGGGTACTAGGTGCCTCCGGTTTCGTTCAGACCCAGAACAGACTTGTAAATGGACTGTGTGTCTGACATTGGATTTTAGTCCGTGTGATTGATCTCTATTAAATATATATCTGTTTGGCGGCGGAGAATTTATTCTCTTGCTTAACGCCCTTCTCTGAGACGTACGAGCTCAGGGGTTATATATTGATGGATATCAATCGCATGGAGTGAATTGCCTGTGTGGCATGCCTAAGTGGCAATTGATCGAGGCTTATGTTGAAAAGCAAAGTCTTGTGGTGATGATCAAAGCACGGCCTTTGTGGCGTAGCTTTGTGTAACGTTTACTTCGCGAGTTTCGCACCCCGGTTGTGAACCAGAAACGGGAGGAAGGACCTCAGGGAGGACATGCGTTTCTTTCTAGCTAGGGTGGTGTCAGTGACCTACCAGCCCTGACATTTATATACTTTTCACCTGTGTGGTTGTTGCTGTTGCGAGGCGCCTCGGTTAGATCGGACGATCCGGGTCCGATGGAGTCATTCGTTGGCTCGTTTGCGCCCCAAAGGGCGGGGAAACGTAGTGTTCAGGCATTTTAATCCACATCGGTGGACCGGCCCTGACGATCCAAGGGTCACTCGAGCTCTGATCCTGAGACATGGTAGGCTAGATTGTCTCGAATCGGTTGAGGACTATCTTTTGCCTCGGTTCATAGATGGAAATCCAATTTCCAAATACGAGACTTTGCGGTTTTGATTGTATATCCTATATATGGCGACATGATATATGGTACCCATGCCGCCTATGATTGATACTTATGATTTGAAGTTGTTTTATACACTATGCACTTATTATAGTATCAAATGATTTGTTTCAAACGTATCAAGCATTCTTTGGCTGTTATAAGGGAAAACCCTATCCTCGGCTGCGTTGCATTGTGTGATGGGACCTGGGTCTTATAACAGCTTCATTTTTCTTTATTTAGCATTGCGCTGTTTGTTTTATGCACTGGTATTCTTGGGAGGAAACCCGTTCCGTGTTATACGGCGTGGTCCCTTGATTTACCTAATGATTTAAAATAAAGATTAATAACTGTTTAAGTTCTCACACCAGTCACATGACTGACCTGGAGTTTATTGTTTTAACCTAAACTCTGGGTGCCCTTATTTTCGACACGGGCAGCTAGTAGTTTCGGTTTTGCAGATTTATATTCGCAGGATCCCGGTTTATAGCTGGAACGATATCCGGAAAGCTTTGTATCCGTATATCTCGTCTAGTTGTGTATTGTATTATTTTTCCGCTGCTATGTACTTTATTGTAATCTCTGATATTTCTGTGTAATATTCATTTATACTCTGTATATTCTTGTAATCTGATGCATTGTTGTAATATACAATGAAATGTTCTTTTCTATGCGTTCTGTTGTGGCTTGTTCTCGAACTATCCGACGCTTTCCTTTACGGGGAAGTTACGGGTTTTTTACAAAACCTTTTTCCTTGGATTTTATTTCAAAAATCCATTTATCAATGTTTAACACAAAACTATCTTATGTGTTTTCCTTTGTGTTTATAATTTTTATTTCAATTAAAGTGTTTTACTTAATTTAATTAAAGTCATCAATTTGGTTTTAAAAGCTTCATTTAAACCTTATTTGGATTAATCACTTATACTATTCGGTTTACCATCTTTTCACCACTTAGCTTAGATTTCATTCTAAAACCATTAACACATTTTAGTCTATTATTACCCTATTAACCATCTTCCTTAAAAGTTTCATTCCATTGAATTTTCTTTACTTAATTTAAAAATTAAGAAAAAAAACCTTATTTAAATCTCTACATTTACCGACAAATCCCGTTCACAAATCTCATTCTTTTATTTTAACTTATTTAAAATCTCAGTTACAATTTCCTTTATAATTTGCTATGTTCAAATCTCATTTCAAATATTGATTTCAAAACCAATTTCCACTTTTTACTATAAATTCAAATTTTGAATTTCTATTTAAATTTATTCAATGATAAATAATTCACTTAATTTATATTCTTATTTATAAACAACTCCTTGATTTATCTACTTGAACAGGTTTCTAATTTCAACTCTATTTGAAATTTTATTTCTATTTTGAAAATAAATTCCATTTAAAATCCCAATTTCCCTTCACATTCGAAAATATTTTACGGTATCTAAAATACCAGGTTTCTAGTGCCAGGGTAAATCAAACACAACATATCCAATCATGGATTATATAACATATCATATATCACAGTCAAATAAAAACAGTAATATAAATGTTGAGGAATCCAGTTGGATTCCTCCGCCCTGTTTTCCTGCATCCACAGATGTTAATCAACAAAAAAATATCATCAATTACGTTTAAATATGTAACCCCCCACACCCGCTAAGGTCACTCACTAAGGGAATGCCTTAACTTCGTTGGAGTATTTTATGTGAATATAGAACAGAAAAATTATAACAAGACAGATATAAGTAATACTTGAAATTTAAAACATCATTTCATTGCAGCAGAAGGTAAACATGTTTGGTTACATATCAAAAACCAATAAGAGTCAAGTACAAAATATCCATCTCGTTAAAACATAAGTACATAATCCCACTACACAACTAATAGCCATAATAGAAAAGATAAGCTGGGCTTTACGTCACGGTCCAAGCTCGAAAAGATAGATAAAGCAATCTGATTAAAGCCCACTAGTGCTAGGCCCACTCTGAGAACCTGAGGGTTGGGGAAAAAGATAAAAACAACGGGGTCAGACATAAGTCTGAGTGAGCCCTATAACTTTAACAATACAATCATTAAAGTAATTAGGGTATGATATAAACCTGGTACGGTACAACTGGGGATAAATGACTACACTAAGCAGCCAACTAGACTTAGGATGAACTAAGATAACGGTAAAGACGCGCCTATCCACCCAAGGATAAATACTACACTGCACCACACCAGATCTACCCACCCAAGGGTAATTCCTACACTGCACCACACCAGATCTACCCACCCAAGGGTAATTCCTACTTAAAGGTTGATCCCACTAAGTGTACTTAGTAATTTTAATAGTAGTCTCGTGTACCCCTAGCTGACTACATAGGTGCCGTCTGCCCCTATCTCCACTAGGTGTACCCTGTACTTAGTAATTTTAATAGTAGTCTCGTGTACCCCTAGCTGACTACATAGGTGCCGTCTGCCCCTATCTCCACTAGGTGTACCTACTACTCCCCAAGCGATCGGCTCCCTACAGTAGATACCCGTGCAGGCCCCATAGTGGGGTGTATCACTCGCCAAAGTGGCAACCCAATACAATCAATGGTGCACGGCTTATATCTACACGATGCAACAACGTCTTACCTACCAGCCCGGGTCCACAAACGCATATGAAACCCGTTGGACTTGCGTTGCCACCGCTAACCCGTTTTTGGCCTCTTATAGTCAAGCCCAGTACGCGTGTCCCGTCCTCGACATGGGTCGAGCCCACTAAGATACATATGGGTTACTGGTTGAAATGGGCCCCCACAAGCTACCCACCTAAGCTTGTCACATTTTCTAGTGTATCTCACTTAACCCTTTTTAATAATCATGTCCACTTACATGTTTAAAGTTTGGTTAAGTCATCTAATCATATTTCAATTGCCACTCAAGGCACCCACTAGATTTCCCATGCCACCCTAGGCACCTACTTGATTTCCACATGCCACCCAAGGCACTTACTTAACCCTTTAATCATGTTTAATTAGATGTTCCACTTTGGTTAAGTATTCTAATCGTATTTTCTATTGCCACCCAAGGCAACCACTAGATTTTCCTCATGCCACCCAAGGCACTTACTTAACCCTTTAATCATGTTTAATTACATGTTCTACTTTGGTTAAGTATTCTAATCTTATCTTCTATTGCCACCCAAGGCAACCACTAGATTTTCCCCATGCCACCCAAGGCACTTACTTAACCCTTTAATCATGTTTAATTACATGTTCCACTTTGGTTAAGTATTCTAGTCGTATTTTCTATTGCCACACAAGGCAACCACTAGATTTTTCCACATGCCACCCAAGGCACCCACTTAACCCCTCATGCCCCACTACATGCTTATCTGGTTAAGTGTTTCTTAATTGATTAAGACCGTAACCTTTGCAAAGACCTCTCACATTAGATTATCTTTTATGGCAGCTGGATTTGCCGGTCGGGTCCGGGCAGCCTTACGCCATAACCGAGTCTAACCTCGTGTCTTTAAACTTGTCACGTATTTAGTTTATGCCTAAGACCTCTCACATTGGGCCAATCATTTGTAGCCGCTGGATTTGCCGGTCGGTTCCGGGCGGTCTTATGCTACAAAAGGATCCAACCTCGTGTCTTAGTCGATTAATTAAACCTAATTAATCACCCCCATAATTTGTATTAATTATCCCTAATTAATTACAAATTTAACGATGTACATAATTGACTCAATTATGTCCATCCACTTTATGGTATGCATAATCATACCAATTTCACACCATTTCATTAACATGAATATTAACCCCATCGTTCCCCACGTAATTCGCTAACATGACATACTTAAAAGGGAAGATTCATCACACATACAATGGCTTCAACTTGCATAACATTAGCATCAACATGGGTTTAAAAGGTGTCAACATGCATATAGCATCAAACCCAACTAGCATAAATAATCAACCCAAACTTGCATGAATCACATATGTCATAAAGAGGTTAACTTGCATAAGTTACTTATGTCATACAAAGGGGTAAACTTGCATATGTATGTATGACATACAAAGGGGTTAACTTGCATATGTATGCATATCATACTAAGGTGTAAACTTGCACATGTTACTTGCATATAATCAAACACCAAACTTGCATAACATGTCATATATGAACTTGCATATAATCATACACCAAACTTGCACAACATTTCATATATGAACTTGCATATAATCATACACCAAACTTGCATAACATATCATATATGAACTTGCATATAATCATACACCAAACTTGCATAACATATCATATATGAACTTGCATATAATCATACACCAAACTTGCATAACATGTCATATATGAACTTGCATATAATCATACACCAAACTTGCATAACATGGTGTCATAATGGATCAATGTTTATCATAGCGATTCGCATAACTAGCATCATGAACACATAGCCTAAAACTTGCATAACATCATGATCACCTAGCATATGACTTGCATAACTTGCATAACATCATGATCACATAGCATATGACTTGCATAACTTGCATAACATCATGATCACATAGCATATGACTTGCATAACTTGCATAACATCATGAACACATAGCATATAACTTGCATAACTTGCATAACATCATAAACACATAGCATATAACTTGCATTGATCCACATTCATAGCCATAACCTCATTATATCCTATCATAATCATTTCAACAATTGGTCATTAAGGCTATAGAAACTCACAACTTGTTGATTAGCACTCCTATGAAGAAGATTAAGTTGCTAAAGTTGATTAGAAGTTGATTTGAGAAGCTATCTTCTTCTACAATTTGATGGAGGCTCCTTCAAGTTGCAATTTGACGGCATAACGACGTTGTCTCCAATTTTAGTATGAATTAGGGTAGTCTTAGGGTGTATTTATAGATTTAGGATGTAGATTAGGCCCTTAGATTAACCCTAGATTAGGTTAGAGCCGTCAGATCTCGTCCCAAGCCACTAGACACAGCCCAAACTTCTTCAGGCTGCACCCAGGTCACACAGACCGACAGGGGGGGTCGACCCCTGTGTCGACCCCTGGGTCGACCCCTAGGGAGGGGGTCGACACCCATGTCGACCCTAGGGTCGACTCCCTCTGCCTGGCGGGAATTTTCCCGCCTCTTCTGAAATGTGAATATGAATATTTTAAATCTGTTTTAAATTTTATGAAAACTTCTTCGGGTCTTAACTGGGTCATACGGACTCCGATTTTCGAAAAATCGGACTCTATTTCGCGTATTTTTCCGGGACGAACGCAATAGCATAGCCCGTTTCCCCTGATTCAGATTTTAAAATTTAATTCTGCCCTGTTTTATATTATAGCAAGTTATTCAACATACGGGGTGTTACATTCTCCCCTACTTAAAGGATTTCGTCCCCGAAATCTCTAAGTCAAGAAGAACGTATCCTACCATCCAAACAACCATCTACTCAAACCATCAAACACTGGCATCCATTGTCCTTAAAGTTTCTAATGCTGTATGAACATATGCAAAGAGTGTGTGTATATGTTCCCTATCTAATGCAAAATCAGGCGGTCCACCGATTCAGTTGACCTCCTTAATGCAAACCATGATAGTGCCATGCATCCAATATGTATGCGAAAGAACCCTATCGACACATACTATTTCTACATGAGTGCACAATCATTCACCAAAATGCATCACCCATATGATAGCACAACCATTATACATCCATTAATATAGCTACCTACACACAATTATATGCAATATGCAATATGAAGTGATTGAGCCGATCTAGTGTCTAAAGTGTGTGTATATGCATCCATGAATAACCACTAGCAAACACTTGCATCCACACGCATCCATCAATCATAACATGTCTCAAACACATGTTTCAACCATAGGTTTATCCTATCTAAAGGTCAAAGGTACTAATGAGAGGACATACTAAAGATAAGCTAAGTACTAGACAAACGATAGAGGAGAAGTTAAAAGACATACCCTCAAAAAGGAATGGGTATAGTGAATACATCTTCGCTATTGTCTCCCATGTAGCATTGCTCTCATCCTTTCCCCATTGCACTTTGACTAGTCGAACCTCTCTGTTTCTCAACTTCCTAATCTTTGACACAAGGATGCGTGTAGGATCTCGTCGAATAGTTGCATCACGCTCTACCTCCACTTCTCTAAGCAAGCTCGGCTCTACCACCTCTGCGGTCTCATGTAGGCACTTCCTCAAATGTGACACATGGAACACGTCATGTACCCCACTAAGTCTCTCGGGTAAATCAACTCTATATGCCATGGAGCAGTCCTCTTGCTCTTCACGGGTATGAAATGGGCGCTCTTAGTAAGTCTGTCTACCAAAACCCAAATTCCCGTATTACCCTTCCTCGATCTCGGTAACCCATCAATAAAATCCATCGAGACGCTACCCCACTTCCATTGTGGAACTTCCAATGGGTGAAGCAACCCACCTAGTTTCTTTTGCTCTGCTTTCACTTGTTGGCACACCAAGCATCTAGCGACATACTCGGCCACATCTTTCTTCATACCGGCCCAAAAGAAAACTCGCTTCATGTCTTGGTACATTTTGTCCCCACCGGGATGAATGGTCATGTTCGAACGATGCGCATCATCAAGAATAGCCTTCCTCAAACCCTCATCTTGCGGTACACAAAGTCTACCGTCTCTACGCAACCACCCCCTATCGTCTAGGGTGTACCTACTCAAATGGCTGGACGACTCCCCCTTATGAGCCTCTCTACCAACTCAACCAACTGTGGGTCGTCCCACTGTGCCTCGCCAAGCCGTCCCAAAAGAGTAGGTCTGACCTCTAAGGATGCTAGCAAACCGGGTACAAAGTTAACGGAAGGTCTAAAATCAAACATCGAGATAAATTCCAAGCTTCGTCGTCCCACGAACAATGGACTCAAGGACAACCTTTTTCTACTTAAGGCGTCCGCCACCACGTTACCCTTGCCAGGGGTATACGCTATCTCGAAATCATAGGATGCTAAGAACTCCATCCACCTTTGTTGTCTTAAGACTATGCGCTTGAAGAGTCTCCAACACTTCCCTAAGATGTAGGGCATGCCTTTCTCCACTTCTAGAGAAAACCGGGATATTCTCCCATGCAAAATCGTCACAACTATCCATCTCTCACATAGACCATCCTAGTCGAACTCGACATCCCCCAAGTGCAAGCCCCAAAGGCCTAAACCAATATCAGACAAACACCCAAGGGATACCTCCTTCGAATTCAGACGACCTACGTGAGATGATACTAGTAAAAACGGCTAAATAATTAAGCACTCGTCCAACTCTGGATGTCCTTACCAGTCTCGCTCCAACACCACCGTTGATCAAATAAATGGCTTTGCTTAACCTATAAACACATACGACAACTTATTTCGCTCTTAGAAAAGACCAAGATGTCATCCACAAAGACTACTACGAAGTTATTTAGGTACTCCCTGAACACCCTACTCATCAAATAAACAAAGTATGCAGGGGCGTTCGTCAAACCAAATGGCATCACCAACCACTCATAGAAACCATCCGGAGTCCTAAAGGCAGTCTTCTCTATACTATCCTCAGCCACTCTCAACTGACGAAACCCCGTGGCTAAGTCCAACTTGCGAAAACACTGAGGCGCCAACCAACTGATCAAAGAGATCATCAATCCTCGGCAATGGGTGTCTATTCTTCATTGTGAGCTTGTTGAGTTCTCTGTAGTCTACACAAAGTCTGAGGGACCCATCCTCCTTCGTGGCAAAAACTACTGGAGCACCCCACTCCGATATACTACGTCTTATGAACCCCTTCTCAAGCAACTCCCCTACTTTCTTATGGAGTTCCCTCCTTTCAATAGGAGCCATATGGCGCACTGGCAAAGGTACTGGTTTAGCATTTCCCACTAGATATATTCGGAAGTCTATCTCCCACTTCGGAGGTAAGCTCCTCACCTCCCCAAACACATCCGAGTATTCCCGGACCACTCTAACAGATCGCAAACTCTCGACCGAAGCGTCAAGCGATTCAAGATAACTTAGCATAACAGAATCTATGGGATTACAAGAGATCTCGAGAGTGTTCCCCAAGCGGGTCATGAGCCTAACAACTCTCCTTTCGCAATCAAGAACGGCACCATTACTAGATAACCAGTCCATGCCCAAAATCAACCCATAGCCCGTGAAGCCCAAAACAAAAGCATCACATCTTAACTCAACGCTAAGTATAGAAATCTTCAAACCCAAACATATCATGGAAAAATAAGTGGAGCCTCCAATTGGGTTTGAAGCAACCAAGGGATCATCTACTTGACTGGTGTCTAAGTGCAGTGACTCAACTAATGATGATGAGATAAACGAATGCGATGCGCCAGAGTCGAATAAAGTTTGAACAGGATGATCGAGAGAACCAACTTTCAACCTAGACGGCCCTACCCCCATCAGGTATACCAGCCATGAGGGAATACATCTACCCTCCAGAAGATCCTGTACTTTGTCCTTACCTCTTTGGACAATCCTAATAAGGTGTCCTATTTCTCCAAAACAACTAGCCTTCTCCTTTACATTCTCCTTTCGTGACCTTCTCGCCACGATGAGGTTTCGTCCTTTATCTACCTAATAGCTATTTGAACCTTCCTCCCTCGTCCATCTTAAAGGTACCCACAAGCCCTCCACCTCCTTGGAATAACTTCTTAGCCCGACAAACGTCTTAGTCCCTTGAAGTGGTTCTTCCGTCCTTCATACGGAAGTCCTTATTTATCTTAAAAAGACATCTATACGCGGAGGGGAAATTCAAAAAGAGATAGAGGAAGAGATTCAAAACGGAGAATCGAAGGAAGGATATATGGCTCTTGGGGATTATGTTCTTTTCTTTCAAAAACATTTCTCTTAAAAGACATGTTTTTGAAAATACTTCTTCCAAAAATGTTTTTAGAAAAATAGTTTTCTAAAAATTTTATCTGTTCCGGTAACCTTCAGCTCTGATACCACGTGTAACCCCCCACACCCGCTAAGGTCACTCACTAAGGGAATGCCTTAACTTCGGTGGAGTATTTTATGTGAATATAGAACAGAAAAATTATAACAAGACAGATATAAGTAATACTTGAAATTTAAAACATCATTTCATTGCAGCAGAAGGTAAACATGTTTGGTTACATATCAAAAACCAATAAGAGTCAAGTACAAAATATCCATCTCGTTAAAACATAAGTACATAATCCCACTACATAACTAATAGCCATAATAGAAAAGATAAGCTGGGATTTACATCACGGTCCAAGCTCGAAAAGATAGATAAAGCAATCTGATTAAAGCCACTAGTGCTAGGCCCACTCTGAGAACCTGAGGGTTGGGGAAAAAGATAAAAACAACGGGGTCAGACATAAGTGTGAGTGAGCCCTATAACTTTAAAAATACAATCATTAAAGTAATTAGCGTATGATATAAACCTGGTACGGTACAACTGGGGATAAATGACTACACTAAGCAGCCAACTAGACTTAGGATGAACTAAGATAACATTAAAGACGCGCCTATCCACCCAAGGATAAATACTACACTGCACCACACCAGATCTACCCACCCAAGGTTAATTCCTACACTGCACCACACCAAATCTACCCACCCAAGGGTAATTCCCACTTAAAGGTTGATCCCACTAAGTGTACTTAGTAATTTTAATAGTAGTCTCGTGTACCCCTAGCTGACTACATAGGTGCCGTCTGCCCCTATCTCCACTAGGTGTACCCTGTACTTAGTAATTTTAATAGTAGTCTCGTGTACCCCTAGCTGACTACATAGGTGCCGTCTGCCCCTATCTCCACTAGGTGTACCCACTACTCCTCAAGCGATCGGCTTCCTACCGTAGATACCCGTGCTGGCCCCACAGTGGGGTGTATCACTCCCCAAAGTGGCAACCCGATACAATCAATGGTGCACGGCTTATATCTACACGATGCAACAACGTCTTACCTACCAGCCCGGGTCCACACACGCATATGAAACCCGTTGGACTTGCGTTGCCACCGCTAACCCGTTTTTGGCCTCTTATAGTCAAGCCCAGTACGCGTGTCCCGTCCTCGACATGGGTCGAGCCCACTAAGATACATATGGGTTACTGGTTGAAATGGGCCCCCACAAGCTACCCACCTAAGCTTGTCACATTTTCTAGTGTATCCCACTTAACCCTTTTTAATAATCATGTCCACTTACATGTTTAAAGTTTGGTTAAGTCATCTAATCATATTTCAATTGCCACTCAAGGCACCCACTAGATTTCCCATGCCACCTACTTGATTTCCACATGCCACCCAAGTCACTTACTTAACCCTTTAATCATGTTTAATTACATGTTCCACTTTGGTTAAGTATTCTAATCGTATTTTCTATTGCCACCCAAGGCAACCACTAGATTTTCCTCATGCCACCCAAGGCACTTACTTAACCCTTTAATCATGTTTAATTACATGTTCCACTTTGGTTAAGTATTCTAATCTTATCTTCTATTGCCACCCAAGGCAACCACTAGATTTTCCCCATGTCACCCAAGGCGCTTACTTAACCCTTTAATCATGTTTAATTACATGTTACACTTTGGTTAAGTATTCTAGTCGTATTTTCTATTGCCACCCAAGGCAACCACTAGATTTTTCCACATGCCACCCAAGGCACCCACTTAACCCCTCATGCCCCACTACATGCTTATCTAGTTAAGTGTTTCTTAATTGATTAAGACTGTAACCTTTGCAAAGACCTCTCACATTAGACTATCTTTTATGGCAGCTGGATTTGCCGGTCGGGTGCGGGAAGCCTTACGCCATAACCGAGTCTAACCTCGTGTCTTTACACCTGTCACGTATTTAGTTTATGCCTAAGACCTCTCACATTGGGCCAATCATTTGTAGCCGCTGGATTTGCCGGTCGGTTCCGGGCAGTCTTATGCTACAAAAGGGTCCAACCTCGTGTCTTAGTCGATTAATTACACCTAATTAATCACCCCCATAATTTGTATTAATTATCCCTAATTAATTACAAATTTAACGATGTACATAATTGACTCAATTATGTCCATCCACTTTATGGTATGCATAATCATACCAACTTCACACCATTTCATTAACATGAATATTAGCCCCATCGTTCCCCACGTAATTCGCTAACATGACATACTTAAAAGGGAAGATTCATCACACATACAATGGGTTCAACTTGCATAACATTAGCATCAACATGGGTTTAAAAGGTGTCAACATGCATATAGCATCAAACCCAACTAGCATAAATAATCAACCCAAACTTGCATGAATCACATATGTCATAAAGAGGTTAACTTGCATAAGTTACTTAGGTCATACAAAGGGGTAAACTTGCATATGTATGTATGACATACAAAGGGGTTAACTTGCATATGTATGCATATCATACTAAGGTGTAAACTTGCACATGTTACTTGCATATAATCAAACACCAAACTTGCATAACATGTCATATATGAACTTGCATATAATCATACACCAAACTTGCATAACATATCATATATGAACTTGCATATAATCATACACCAAACTTGCATAACATATCATATATGAACTTGCATATAATCATACACCAAACTTGCATAACATATCATATATGTACTTGCATATAATCATACACCAAACTTGCATAACATGTCATATATGAACTTGCATATAATCATACACCAAACTTGCATAACATGGTGTCATAATGGATCAATGTTTATCATAGCGATTCGCATAACTAGCATCATGAACACATAGCCTAAAACTTGCATAACATCATGATCACCTAGCATATGACTTGCATAACTTGCATAACATCATGATCACATAGCATATGACTTGCATAACTTGCATAACATCATGATCACATAGCATATGACTTGCATAACTTGCATAACATCATGAACACATAGCATATAACTTGCATAACTTGCATAACATCATAAACACATAGCATATAACTTGCATTGATCCACATTCATAGCCATAACCTCATTATATCCTATCATAATCATTTCAACAATTGGTCATTAAGGCTATAGAAACTCACAACTTGTTGATTAGCACTCCTATGAAGAAGATTAAGTTGCTAAAGTTGATTAGAAGTTGATTTGAGAAGCTATCTTCTTCTACAATTTGATGGAGGCTCCTTCAAGTTGCAATTTGACGGCATAACGATGTTGTCTCCAATTTTAGTATGAATTAGGGTAGTCTTAGGGTGTATTTATAGATTTAGGATGTAGTTTAGGCCCTTAGATTAACCCTAGATTAGGTTAGAGCCGTCAGATCTCGTCCCAAGCCACCAGACACAACCCAAACTTCTTCAGGCTGCACCCAGGTCACACAGACCGACAGGGGGGGTCGACCCCTGGGTCGACCCCTAGGGAGGGGGTCGACACCCATGTCGACCCTAGGGTCGACTCCCTCTGCCTGGCCGGAATTTTCCCGCCTCTTCTGAAATGTGAATCTGAATATTTTAAATCTGTTTTAAATTTTCGGAAAACTTCTTCGGGCCTTAACTGGGTCATACGGACTCCGATTTTCGAAAAATCGGACTCTATTTCGCGTATTTTTCCGAGACAAACGCAATGGCATAGCCCGTTTCCCCTGATTCAGAATTTAAAATTTAATTCTGCCCTGTTTTATATTATAGCAAGTTATTCAACATACGGGGTGTTACATTCTCCCCTACTTAAAGGATTTCGTCCCCGAAATCTCTAAGTCAAGAAGAACGTATCCTACCATCCAAACAACCATCTACTCAAACCATCAAACACTGGCATCCATTGTCCTTAAAGTTTCTAATGCTGTATGAACATATGCAAAGAGTGTGTGTATATGTTCCCTATCTAATGCAAAATCAGGCGGTCTACCGATTCAGTTGACCTCCTTAATGCAAACCATGATAGTGCCATGCATCCAATATGTATGCGAAAGAACCCTATCGACACATACTATTTCTACATGAGTGCACAATCGTTCACCAAAATGCATCACCCATATGATAGCACAACCATTATACATCCATTAATATAGCTACCTACACACAATTATATGCAATATGTAATATGAAGTGATTGAGCCGATCTAGTGTCTAAAGTGTGTGTATATGCATCCACGAGCAACCACTAGCAAACACTTGCATCCACACGCATCCATCAATCATAACATGTCTCAAACACATGTTTCAACCATAGGTTTATCCTATCTAAAGGTCAAAGGTACTAATGAGAGGACATACTAAAGATAAGCTAAGTACTAGACAAACGATAGAGGAGAAGTTAAAAGACATACCCTCAAAAAGGAATGGGTATAGTGAATACATCTTCGCTACTGTCTCCCATGTAGCATTGCTCTCATCCTTTCCCCATTGCACTTTGACTAGTCGAACCTCTCTGTTTCTCAACTTCCTAATCTTTGACCCAAGGATGCGGGTAGGAGCTTGTCGAATAGTTGCATCACGCTCTACCTCCACTTCTCTAAGCAATCTCGGCTCTACCACCTCTGCGGTCTCATGTAGGCACTTCCTCAAATGTGACACATGGAACACGTCATGTACCCCACTAAGTCTCTCGGGTAAATCCACTCTATATGCCATGGAGCAGTTCTCTTGCTCTTCACGGGTATGAAATGGGCGCTCTTAGTAAGTCTGTCTACCACAACCCAAATTCCCGTATTACCGTTCCTCGATCTCGGTAACCCATCAATAAAATCCATCGAGATGCTATCCCACTTCCATTGTGGAACTTCCAATGGGTGAAGCAACCCACCTGGTTTCTTTTGCTCTGCTTTCACTTGTTGGCACACCAAGCATCTAGCGACATACTCGGCCACATCTTTCTTCATACCGGCCCAAAAGAAAACTCGCTTCATGTCTTGGTACATTTTGTCCCCATCGGGATGAATGGTCATCTTCGAACGATGCGCATCATCAAGAATAGCCTTCCTCAAACCCTCATCTTGCGGTACACAAAGTCTACCGTCTCTACGCAACCACCCCCTATCGTCTAGGGTGTACCTACTCAAATGGCTGGACGACTCCCCCTTATGAGCCTCTCTACCAACTCAACCAACTGTGGGTCGTCCCACTGTGCCTCGCCAAGCCGTCCCAAAAGAGTAGGTCTGAGCTCTAAGGATGCTAGCAAACCGGGTACAAAGTTAACGGAAGGTCTAAAATCAAACATCGAGATAAATTCCAAGCTTCGTCGTCCCACGAACAATGGACTCAAGGACAACCTTTTTCTACTTAAGGCGTCCGCCACCACGTTACCCTTGCCAGGGGTATACGCTATCTCGAAATCATAGGATGCTAAGAACTCCATCCACCTTTGTTGTCTTAAGACTATGCGCTTGAAGAGTCTCCAACACTTCCCTAAGATGTAGGGCATGCCTTTCTCCACTTCTAGAGAAAACCGGGATATTCTCCCATGCAAAATCGTCACAACTATCCATCTCTCACATAGACCATCCTAGTCGAACTCGACATCCCCAAGTGCAAGCCCCAAAGGCCTAAACCAATATCAGACAAACACCCAAGGGATACCTCCTTCGAATTCAGACGACCTACGTGAGATGATACTAGTAAAAACGGCTAAATAATTAAGCACTCGTCCAACTCTAGATGTCCTTGCCAGTCTCGCTCCAACACCACCGTTGATCAAATAACTGGCTTTGCTTAACCTATTAAGCACATATGACAACTTATTTCGCTCTTAGAAAAGACCAAGATGTCATCCACAAAGACCACTACGAAGTTATTTAGGTACTCCCTGAACACCCTACTCATCAAATCAACAAAGTATGCAGGGGCGTTCGTCAAACCAAATGGCATCACCAGCCACTCATAGAAACCATCCGGAGTCCTAAAGGCAGTCTTCTCTATACTATCCTCAGCCACTCTCAACTGACGAAACCCCGTGGCTAAGTCCAACTTGCGAAAACACTGAGGCGCCAACCAACTGATCAAAGAGATCATCAATCCTCGGTAATGGGTGTCTATTCTTCTTTGTGAGCTTGTTGAGTTCTCTATAGTCTACACAAAGTCTGAGGGACCCATCCGCCTTTGTGGCAAAAACTACTGGACCACCCCACTCCGATATACTTCGTCTTATGAACCCCTTCTCAAGCAACTCCCCTACTTGCTTATGGAATTCCCTCCTTTCACTAGGAGCCATATGGCGCACTGGAAAAGGTACTGGTTTAGCATTGCCCACTAGATATATTCGAAAGTCTATCTCCCGCTTCGGAGGTAAGCTCCTCACCTCCCCAAACACATCCGAGTATTCCCGGACCACTCTAACAGATCGCAAACTCTCGACCGAAGCGTCAAGCGATTCAAGATAACTTAGCATAACAGAATCTATGGGATTACAAGAGATCTCGAGAGTGTTCCCCAAGCGGGTCATGAGCCTAACAACTCTCCTTTCGCAATCAAGAACGGCACCATTACTGGATAACCAGTCCATGCCCAAAATCAGCCCATAGCCCGTGAAGCCCAAAACAAAAGCTTCACATCTAAACTCAACGCTAAGTATAGAAATCTTCAAACCCAAACATATCATGGACAAATAAGTGGAGCCTCCAATTGGGTTTGAAGCAACCAAGGGATCATCTACTAGACTGGTGTCTAAGTGCAGTGACTCAACTAATGATGATGAGATAAACGAATGTGATGCGCCAGAGTCGAATAAAGTTTGAACAGGATGATCGAGAGAACCAACTTTCAACCTAGACGGCCCTACCCCCATCAGGTATACCAGCCATGAGGGAATACATCTACCCTCCAGAAGATCATGTACTTTGTCCTTACCTCTTTGGACAATCCTAATAAGGTGTCCTATTTCTCCAAAACAACTAGCCTTCTCCTTTACATTCTCCTTTCGTGACCTTCTCGCCACGATGAGGTTTCGTCCTTTATTTACCTAATAGCTATTTGAACCTTCCTCCCTCGTCCATCTTAAAGGTACCCACAAGCCCTCCACCTCCTTGGACTAACTTCTTAGTCCGACAAACGTCTTAGTCCCTTGAAGTGGTTCTTCCGTCCTTCATACGGAAGTCCTTATTTATCTTAAAAAGACATCTATACGCGGAGGGGAAATTCAAAAAGAGATAGAGGAAGAGATTCAAAACGGAGAATCGAAGGAAGGATATATGGCTCTTGGGGATTATGTTCTTTTCTTTCAAAAACTTTTCTCTTAAAAGACATGTTTTTGAAAATAATTCTTCCAAAAATATTTTTAGAAAAATAGTTTTCTAAAAATTTTATCTGTTCCGGTAACCTTCAGCTCTGATACCACGTGTAACCCCCCACACCCTCTAAGGTCACTCACTAAGGGAATGCCTTAACTTCGGTGGAGTACTTTATGTGAATATAGAACAGAAAAATTATAACAAGACAGATATAAGTAATACTTGAAATTTAAAACATCATTTCATTGCAGAAGAAGGTAAACATGTTTGGTTACATATCAAAAACCAATAAGAGTCAAGTACAAAATATCCATCTCGTTAAAACATAAGTACATAATCCCACTACATAACTAATAGCCATAATAGAAAAGATAAGTTGGGATTTACATCACGGTCCAAGCTCGAAAAGATAGATAAAGCAATCTGATTAAAGCCCACTAGTGCTAGGCCCACTCTGAGAACCTGAGGGTTGGGGAAAAAGATAAAAACAACGGGGTCAGACATAAGTCTGAGTGAGCCCTATAACTTTAACAATACAATCATTAAAGTAATTAGCGTATGATATAAACCTGGTACGGTACAACTGGGGATAAATGACTACACTAAGCAGCCAACTAGACTTAGGATGAACTAAGATAACGGTAAAGACGCGCCTATCCACCCAAGGATAAATACTACACTGCACCACACCAGATCTACCCACCCAAGGGTAATTCCTACACTGCACCACACCAGTTCTACCCACCCAAGGGTAATTCCTACTTAAAGGTTGATCCCACTAAGTGTACTTAGTAATTTTAATAGTAGTCTCGTGTACCCCTAGCTGACTACATAGGTGTCGTCTACCCCTTTCTCCACTAGGTGTACCCTGTACTTAGTAATTTTAATAGTAGTCTCGTGTACCCCTAGCTGACTACATAGGTGCCGTCTGCCCCTATCTCCGCTAGGTGTACCCACTACTCCCCAAGCGATCGGCTCCCTACCGTAGATACCCGTGCTGGCTCCAAAGTGGGGTGTATCACTCCCCAAAGTGGCAACCCGATACAATCAATGGTGCACGGCTTATATCTACACGATGCAACAACGTCTTACCTACCAGCCTGGGTCCACACACGCATATGAAACCCGTTGGACTTGCGTTGCCACCGCTAACCCGTTTTTGGCCTCTTATAGTCAAGCCCAGTACGCGTGTCCCGTCCTCGACATGGGTCGAGCCCACTAAGATACATATGGGTTACTGGTTGAAATGGGCCCCCACAAGCTACCCACCTAAGCTTGTCACATTTTCTAGTGTATCCCACTTAACCCTTTTTAATAATCATGTCCACTTACATGTTTAAAGTTTGGTTAAGTCATCTAATCATATTTCAATTGCCACTCAAGGCACCCACTAGATTTCCCATGCCACCTACTTGATTTCCACATGCCACCCAAGGCACTTACTTAACCCTTTAATCATGTTTAATTACATGTTCCACTTTGGTTAAGTATTCTAATCGTATTTTCTATTGCCACCCAAGGCAACCACTAGATTTTCCTCATGCCACCCAAGGCACTTACTTAACCCTTTAATCATGTTTAATTACATGTTCCACTTTGGTTAAGTATTCTAATCTTATCTTCTATTGCCACCTAAGGCAACCACTAGATTTTCCCCATGCCACCCAAGGCACTTACTTAACCCTTTAATCATGTTTAATTACATGTTCCACTTTGGTTAAGTATTCTAGTCGTATTTTCTATTGCCACCCAAGGCAACCACTAGATTTTTCCACATGCCACCCATGGCACCCACTTAACCCCTCATGCCCCACTACATGCTTATCTGGTTAAGTGTTTCTTAATTGATTAAGACCGTAACCTTTGCAAAGACCTCTCACATTAGACTATCTTTTATGGAAGCTGGATTTGCCGGTCGGGTCCGGGCAGCCTTACGCCATAACCGAGTCTAACCTCGTGTCTTTACACTTGTCATGTATTTAGTTTATGCCTAAGACCTCTCACATTGGGCCAATCATTTGTAGCCGCTGGATTTGCCGGTCGGTTCCGGGCAGTCTTATGCTACAAAAGGGTCCAACCTCGTGTCTTAATCGATTAATTACACCTAATTAATCACCCCCATAATTTGTATTAATCATCCCTAATTAATTACAAATTTAACGATGTACATAATTGACTCAATTATGTCCATCCACTTTATGGTATGCATAATCATACCAACTTCACACCATTTCATTAACATGAATATTAACCCCATCGTTCCCCACGTAATTCGCTAACATGACATACTTAAAAGGGAAGATTCATCACACATACAATGGGTTCAACTTGCATAACATTAGCATCAACATGGGTTTAAAAGGTGTCAACATGCATATAGCATCAAACCCAACTAGCATAAATAATCAACCCAAACTTGCATGAATCACATATGTCATAAAGAGGTTAACTTGCATAAGTTACTTATGTCATACAAAGGGGTAAACTTGCATATGTATGTATGACATACAAAGGGGTTAACTTGCATATGTATGCATATCATACTAAGGTGTAAACTTGCACATGTTACTTGCATATAATCAAACACCAAACTTGCATAACATGTCATATATGAACTTGCATATAATCATACACCAAACTTGCATAACATATCATATATGAACTTGCATATAATCATACACCAAACTTGCATAACATATCATATATGAACTTGCATATAATCATACACCAAACTTGCATAACATATCATATATGAACTTGCATATAATCATACACCAAACTTGCATAACATGTCATATATGAACTTGCATATAATCATACACCAAACTTGCATAACATGGTGTCATAATGGATCAATGTTTATCATAGCGATTCACATAACTAGCATCATGAACACATAGCCTAAAACTTGCATAACATCATGATCACCTAGCATATGACTTGCATAACTTGCATAACATCATGATCACATAGCATATGACTTGCATAACTTGCATAACATCATGATCACATAGCATATGACTTGCATAACTTGCATAACATCATGAACACATAGCATATAACTTGCATAACTTGCATAACATCATAAACACATAGCATATAACTTGCATTGATCTACATTCATAGCCATAACCTCATTATATCCTATCATAATCATTTCAACAATTGGTCATTAAGGCTATAGAAACTCACAACTTGTTGATTAGCACTCCTATGAAGAAGATTAAGTTGCTAAAGTTGATTAGAAGTTGATTTGAGAAGCTATCTTCTTCTACAA
Organism: Allium sativum; assembly: GCA_030737875.1. Taxonomy (NCBI): domain Eukaryota; kingdom Viridiplantae; phylum Streptophyta; class Magnoliopsida; order Asparagales; family Amaryllidaceae; genus Allium; species Allium sativum. The sequence goes on from CM060926.1 coordinate 618,467,588, forward strand.
TTTGATGGAGGCTCCTTCAAGTTGCAATTTGACGGCATAACGACGTTGTCTCCAATTTTAGTATGAATTAGGGTAGTCTTATGGTGTATTTATAGATTTAGGATGTAGTTTAGGCCCTTAGATTAATCCTAGATTAGGTTAGAGCCGTCAGATCTCGTCCCAAGCCACCAGACACAGCCCAAACTTCTTCAGGCTGCACCCAGGTCACACAGACCGACAGGGGGGGTCGACCCCTGTGTCGACCCCTGGGTCGACCCCTGTGTCGACCCCTGGGTCGACCCCTGGGTCGACCCCTAGGGAGGGGGTCGACACCCATGTCGACCCTAGGGTCGACTCCCTCTGCCTGGCCGGAATTTTCCCGCCTCTTCTGAAATGTTAATCTGAATATTTTAAATCTGTTTTAAATTTTCTGAAAACTTCTTCGGGCCTTAACTGGGTCATACAGACTCCGATTTTCGAAAACTCGGACTCTATTTCGCGTATTTTTCCGAGACGAACGCAATGGCATAGCCCGTTTCCCCTGATTCAGATTTTAAAATTTAATTCTGCCCTGTTTTATATTATAGCAAGTTATTCAACATACGGGGTGTTACAAAATATGATGTTAGAATCAATATTCAATCAATGGTTTCTATATCAATCATTTCAATCAATTTTATCAACCATTCATCCAATCAGCAATCACACAACATAAAATTACTATATTTTAAACTCGTTTATATAGAAATATAAACGAAGCAGGGTTAGTGAGTTTACTCACCTTATTTTGCAGTTGGCGATTCTGCCTTTATTTTGATTAAGATCAAACGAGCTTATGAAATTCCTGCAACTCAGCTCTCAACGGAAATGGTTCCAGATGTAGATGATCGTACGCAAATAAGATTTTAGTTTTGAATTTAAATAATTTTGATTATTTAATTATAATAAATTTTAGTTTTGAATTTGGACAAGATATTTGAGACGTATACTTCATCTAATTTATAAAATTTTACTGTAAATTTTTAATTCATGAAATAAGGAACTTTTCGTTCAACGTATTTTTCACCCTAAGTCAGTATTTTGGGATTTCATAAAATAAGTTAACTTGTCTATTTTATTATACATTTGAAATCGTGGCACATCGCTCTTCAGGGTTGTACTTTTATTTTTGTCCATAACGGATCGTACGCAAATAAGATTTATGTAATGGAGACCATAAATTCTTTTTATAAGCTGACTTTTACAAATACATGACCCTTCACGTTACCAAAACTATAGATCAACTAAACATTTAGAATCTTGAATTGGGGCCGGAAATGATCCGTTGGAAATAAATGAATAATGGTGCAACTTTAGTCCACTAATAATAATTATAAAAATAGACAAATTTTCACTCTCAGAAGTTCATGCTTGATGTGCAACACATGACCAGGTTCTCAATACATAACAAGGCTCGTTCACATACAAAATACATGCAAACTTACCTTTTCGTGAATCATAAGAAAACATATATTTATACACGCGGACACCCATGTTTTGTACCGAACTAAAGCGTAAATAATCACGTGTCTTAGCCCATATATCTCAGTAAAAGTTTCAACCCCTAACCTGTACATGAATTGTCATACTCCTACGAACGTACACTGCAATCCTCCGGTACCTATGAACGCAAATCTTCCAAGCTTGGCTGCTGACACTATCAAACAGTTGCTAACTCCTCCATCTTTCTCATTGGTTACATTATTTGAAGTTAACCCGAAAACAGAACCTGAGGACTGTTAATATTTATGAATCGTAAAGAAATGTCTTGACCCTTGATGCATAACCATCCAGAATTTTACTAGTTAGGCTAAGCACTATTGATTGATAGCACCAAAGCCAACTTAAATATGCCACATCTTCAGCAAGAAATCATGTTGAAACCTATGCCTCCTTTAGATCAAGCCTAGTAAAATATATTATATCTTCATTTGATATTTTCTTTTCTGGTCACCTATAGTTAATAGCCACTAGCTAGGTACCTCTATACTTTGCACATATGTATATACTTATCGGAAATTTCATGACAAAGTAACAGAAAAAAAAACCTACCCTAAGAAATACTATACATGCTGCTAGTCTGGACTAAACCCAATATTTTCCTTTGCACAGGTAAAGATCGCTGCCACAACGCTGTACAAACCGTATACAATGCACATGTTTGCTTTTCGACTCGCTGTACACATTGTTCCTTAGCACAAAAGTTTCAAGTGTATATTTATAATAAAATCAAATCATATCTTTTAATATCTTTCTCCAATCTCAGCTATTTAATACACCAGCGTATATTCAAATCAAAGAGACCTGCAAACCTACGAAATGAAAATTCTATAGCTAGCTATGTTGTACGAAGCGTAGGTGCCAAGCCTTGCCAACGTTATAAATACGCTAAATCACTCTCTGTTTCGCCTTCTTTAAATCAATACATTTGCATTCCTCTTCCAGAACCTGAAGCTCCAAAATGTTTGAAAAATATTATATAATCAAACAACGAAGGATTGGGATGCAATTGTTAGGTTGTACGGACGAATGCAGTATGAGATGAAATGGGTTGAGAAGAACGAAGAGTGCAAAGTCAGAATGGCTTTGTGGTAGTAGGAGCAGGTTACGGCTTGAAAGAGAGGAAGGCAGAAGGACTTTTGTCCATGACGTTGAGTGTTGTGGGGGCAGTGATGATCATTTTAAGGAGAGTGGGTATTTTTTTTGGAGATGGCTATATTGCATGAGAGTGGAGATGGACGAGATGATTTTGAAGTGTTGGAAGATCAAATGGCCATGAAAATATGTACAGAGGAGCAGCATGTTCTGTTTCATGAAAATAGAAGAAGGGATCATTTATCGCGGGTCTGAAATTCTTCAAAGGGGTATTGGGCCAGGGTTGCAAGCCCAATGTAAATGAAAAAAAAGGAAAAAAAAAATGTAGAGAAAGGAAGAAATGAAATTGATGGGGCACTGTGAAGGCTTCACGCAAGTTTAGGAAATGCCGACATACTTGTGGAGTGATGCATGGGAATCGCGTTGGCATATTTATAGTAGCTTGCATTCTTATATTTGTGGATGAAGAAAATCCTAAGAGAAGGTGATCTGCATGTGTAGTTTGAAATTCCCGTATAGCAGGGAGGGGGTTTTTATTTTTCCAAAGTTGGAAATGGCGTTGAAACATTATACTGAGGAGGTCAGGGATATAATTGGAGAGGAAGGAGGAGCTATTGAAACAGGGATTGTTGGACTTTGGTGGGCTGATTATAATTCACGGTTAGCCCAATTAAAAAAAAAGATGAATGAAGACTTGGGCGCTTTGAATATTAACACGGAAAGGATGAATTGTGAGGAGCAGGTTATGTGTATTATTTTTGGAGGGGAGAGCAAGGTACACGGGTCTAGCAGTGGATGGGCCGGTTAAAGGAAAATGGGTAAAGTCCAATCCCTACATAAATATTTTAAGTTAGATTATTAAATAACGTATTAACTTATGATGTTAATATCATATCCAAAAGTTATCAGAATCACAAACAGTCTGATCCGTTGGGATCGTATGGTCGGGAGCTACGTACTAGAACTGGTTTGGAACGATTTGGAGATCGCTACGATTTATGGCGAAATTAAAAACGCCTGGATGGTTCTACGGACGTTAATCATTATCCAACGATTGGCGACCAAGGTGAGTAAACTCATTAACTCTGTCCCATTTTAATTCTATAAACGTTATTTGATATTAAAAAAATGATTGCATGTTTGTGTGATGTTTTTTGGTTGATTTGCTAGTTAATTGGTTGAAACAATATATAAGCCGTTAAATGAATACTGATTGATTTGAAATTGGTATTATTTATGTGATTAACATCTGTGGATGCAGGGAAATAGGTTGGAGGGATCCAACTGAATTCCACAACAATTATATTGCCGTTATTCATATGTATTGCATTATATGATATGACAAATAATCGGTGATTAATTTTTGTATGTTTTGGGATGTTTGAAAAACATTGTTCTGAAATAATCGATATTTAAATACCGTAAAGTATATTTGAATATATTGGAAAGGAATTTTGGGTTTAAAAGGGAAAAATCTATTTTTAAATATAAAAGGAATTTCGATTGGGCTAGAGAAAATAACTTGTTTAAATTATATAAAATCAAGCATTTTGGGTTATAAAAAAAATGTTTTTAAATGAGAAGGAATAATTTATATTAGATAATTTGGAAAAATAAATTCAAAGTCGATTTAAGAAGGGGAGAAGGGAAATCGTTTAGAAAGGAAAACGATGAATTTATTTCAAGGTTATAAATGTAAAGAGGATTGAGACAAATACATGAGGAATTGAAATCTGAATTCGACGATGCCGAAAGTCATAAATAAAATTTATTTTTAAGAATTATATCTTATATAATTTGGAATTTGGCAAAATAATCAATATTTGATTTGGAACCAATCAATTTATAATCGAAATTGTAACCGAGAGTAATTAATAAACTTGATATATGACAAATGAGAAATTGACTTATAAACGGAGTTAGGAAGTGAAATAGAAATATGAATTTATAAATAAACCAGTACATGGAATTTTAGCATATAATTGGTATTAAAACAAGATTTATTGGATATAACAAGTCCAGATGTTCTGTAAGAATTAATAGTCACGTTTAAAGTGAAAGATGTTTTAAAAGCAAACGAATTGCAAATTGAAATGGTGATAAAAGGGAAATTGGTAAATGATGGAAGTGATAAGTTCAAAAGTAAATTTAGAACTGAGTCGACATGAAACGGTGAGTATATTCCGAAGATCGGAACGTTAAGCGAATATAGATTATTGGAAAAGGAGTTATTAGTTGAAATCCGATTATATCGAATTCCGGAAAGTAATATTTACTTTCCAATTCTTATCAACATTTATTTATCTTATTATTTATTTATTTATTTATTTAAAATTAATGAATAAAAGGTATATTTTGAAGTTAAATGTTTTTAGAAACAGAGATTATAACGTTATCGTTATAATCAAATGATTACCGTTAAGGAAGTGGATTCGTAGACTGAATCTGGAAGATGCATAAGAAATGATTTAATTAAGAAATAGGAGTAGGGGAATAAGAAACAGACTGGAGAGTAGTTAAGTGGAACGGTTTTCTTAGTGTCGATCTGATGCTGGTTTCGGCGTTCGAGATTGATATTCGGGGAATTGTTCTCTTACTAGTTTACGGTTAGAAACTGATGAATGTGGAATAATAGTAATGCGTGAATAAGAAGTTGAAATATTTTCCAACGTTAATAATGTATATTTTCTAAATATAGAAAATACGGATTTTGTGATTATATGGAAATATTTTTCCAATATAAATAAGAAATATTTTCTGAGATATAGAAAATAAATATTTTAAATAGATGGAGACGTTTTCCAAGGAATCATGAGAGGATAAGTGAGTTAGAGAAAATATTGGGTAAAGATATCGAAGGGGAGTTTGGAAATGAAATGATTATTGACAAGTAAAATTAAAGGGGATTAATGTAAATTGATGATTGATTGATTAAATTTCCTTTTGGAAATGTGACCGTGTTTGTATGGATGTTTTCCCTCTGATAGTTAAATAACCGACTATCAAAGTTTTTAACCATTTCCGTTGTCGATACGGAGAGACCAAGATCAGATTTATTATTTGAAATCCACTCCGTATGGGCATTAGCGTTACGAATCAAATATGATGAAGATAATTAAAGAAGGAGTTTATGCAAGGGCTGTTCTGTTTACAGGATAGTGCCTTCGGTTTGTCCAACCCCAGGACAACTTGAATGGACGAGTGTCTGACAAAGTATATCTATTAAATCGTGTAAGTTGATCTCTTCAAACGTACTTACGTTTGGTGGCGGAGAAATTCGTTCCTCTTAGCTTTATACCCGTGGCATTTTGGTGGAAATCAATTTGTGATTTGGCGGGTATGACGATGTGGAATTCAAAGAAAGTGAAGGTGTGATCTGTCAAGAGATACGTTATAGCCTCAAGCCTCATCAACCGAGAAATGACAGAAATCGGGCAGGCAGCACGGCTATGTGGGTCGCCTCCATTAGGGTGTATTGTAACAATTAGGCATTTCGCTCGATCTGAATCGATCACTAAACCGACCAAGATCGTTCGAAACCCCTGATTATTTTGAGAACACGACAAATCGGAACACAAACAGAAGAACATTTCATTGTTTATTACAACAATTTCCATCAGAATACAAGAATATTACAGAGTAAGAAAAAATATTACATAACACAGAATATCAGAGATTTAAATACATTACTGCAGCGGAAAAATAATACAAAACATAACTAGAAGAAATACATGGATACAAAGCTTTCTGAATATCACATCAGCTATAAACCAAGATCCTGTGAATATAAATCTGCAAAACCCAACTACTAGCTGCCCATGCGGAAAATAAGGGCACCCAGAGTTTAGGTTAAAACAATAAACTCCAGGTCAGTCATGTGACTGGTGTGAGAACTAAAACAGTTATTAATCTTTATTTTAAAGTTCGGTAAATCAAGGGACCACGCCGTATAACACGGAACAGGTTTCCTCCCAAGAATACCAGTGCATAAAACAAACAGCGCAATGCTAAATAAAGAAAAATGAAGCTACTATAAGACCCAGCTCCCATCACACAATGCAACGCAAGCCGGAGGATAGGGTCAAAACAATTTCAATCATAAGTATCAATCATAGACGACATAGCATCCCATGCTACTATGTCGCCAATACTAGGGTCTACAAATAAAAACGAAATATCACGCATTGGAAATTGGATTTCCGTCATGAGTCGAGGCAGGGGCATGCTCCTCTACGTTCGAGACACTCTAGCAAATGTCTCAGGACCACACACAGCGATCCTTGGAATCGGTTGGGCCGGTCCTCTCTTACTTTTGAGTATTGGCAATTCCTGAACACACGTTTCCCGGTCCTACCAGACCTATATTCCAAATTTAGCATTGTATCCGTGTATTTCCAAATTTGATTGGGACATAATTCCAAATCCAAACGTTAGATCTCAAATTTCTAATATTCATTGGAAAGCTCTTTTCGATACGAACCCAACGGTTCCAGTTTCAGGAGAATCCGACGGTCGGATCTCTCGTAACGTCAATTCGAATTCAATGGTCGAAATTCGCGAACTGCCGCGGCGCGGCTCGTTCTATTCAGGCCATTTAATATATATATATATAATATATATAATATATATTTCGTTGATTTCAATTCAAAACTTATTTTATAATTCATTTTAAATTCGTTTTCAAAACAATTTCAACTTCATATTCAATTTCAGATCAAAATTGAATATTCCATATCATTAATATATAAATGATAATATTTTCAAAACGTAATATTTTGAAATCACTTCTTTTTTTATATTCGAATAAAATCGATATAAATATCGTTCGCGTCAAAATGGCGCAAATCTAATCAACACGGCTTTATATATTTCAGTAACTTCGTTATTCTATTCAACAAATGAATATTTTCTTCAACACATGAATATATATTTCTTTCAACACATGAATATTCTCAACACATGAGTATCGTCAACACATGACTATTTTTGTTATTTAATATATGTTATAAAATTATGATTTCTATCGTTTAATTTTAATCAGACTCCAACCGTAAATTAGTAAGAGAACGATTCCCTACATATTAACCCCGAAGGCCGAAACCAACATCAGATCAATACCCAGGAAACCACTCATCTTAACTAGTTTCCAGTTAGTTTCTAATTTTATATATGATAAAGATGTAAATTTTTATTGTTAAAATATTTTACTTAACACATGATAAGTTTCAACACACGAGCATCGTCAACACATGACTATTTATTCTATTCAACACATGAATTTTCTTTTATAATATTCTTTATTTCCCAAATGGGAATGAGGCCCAATCAATTACCATATAATATAAATTATATGGATTCCATACAACACATGTATATAATAGCAATGATAAATAATCAACCATCATCCAAAGTGCACTACACTGCATAAGCATCAAATATAGATATCTAACGCTTATAACAGATTGTCAATCAATCGGTCGACATACAGCTAATTATTGGGATTAGTGTATGTCATATATTATCCCAATACCCGTGTGGGGTTTCAAACAATCAAACAAAGATTTTATTTGTGCAGTTGGGCGATGTGTAAAATTTATCGTCCCAATCAATATCAGTCAAATCAGTGTACATAAACAAATCGTCTGATTTGTTTATAAATATTTATTTCATTTTATATACACGTTAAAAATTATATTTTTAACTATAAAATATATATAATTATATAAATATTTTATTTCATTCCACATCACATAATCAATTTTCACATCAAAATCAAACAAACAAGCATACAAGTCGTCCATGGTCTGTGGACGGCGGGTGTCAGGTGCTGCTAAGCACCGTCTGCATCCTAGTATATAATTAACTAGAAATTAAAATTTAAAGTGAGAAGTTCTCACCGAGGGTTTCACTCCGTCGGTTTTACTTTTGAACTACTGAACCGTCTGGATTTGTATGAAATTCCAATGCAGTCCTTTTCACGCTGTTCATACGTAAAAAATATATTTTTATCGCTTTATTCCAACAAATAAAAATCATATTTTTATTTCTTCTTCATATATTTTTACAATTCTTCTTTCTATATAAAAATTATATTTTTATATTTCTACTTCTTATATAAAGATCGAATTTTTACTATCTATATAATATAAAAATCGTATTTTTATTCTTCTACTAATATAAAAATTATATTTTTATTCTTTCTAAAATATAAAAATCATATTCTTATTCTTTCTAAAATATAAAAATCGTATTTTTACATCGCTAAGTATATAAAAATCATATCTTTATATCTTCTATAAATTAAAAATCGAATTTTTTTATCGACTAAAATTCATATCCTTTCTCATATAAAAATTATATTTTTATATTCTAAAATATAATCTTTTCTAATTCAAAGCTATAATCTTTTCTAATTCAAAGCTATAATCTTTTCTAATTCAAAGCTATAATCTTTTCTTAAACAAAAATCTAATCTTTACACCGTTAAAAATTCTATTCTTACACGACTAAAAATCCTAACTTTATATACATAAAAATCTCTTCTTTATGGTTTATTAAAATTTAACTTTTTATTACACTAAAAATCATATTTTTAACTAATTAAACTAAGCAAAATAAAAGCTTATAGTTGGATTGGAAGAGGGGGGCGTTGTCAGCATTCGCTGGAGGAAGGGGCTTCAAGTGGTCGGCGTGCAGTTGCTGCAGGTGGAGGCTTCGTTCAGGTGGCAGTTCCGGGTTTTGGGGGCTCGCGGTTAGGGCAAGAACGAAGGGGAGAAGAAGGGAAGGGAGAGAAAGGGGGCGCCGGAGAAAGAGGGGTTCGGAGGGGGGGAAGTGTGGCGGCGCGCGACGCCTAGAGGAGGGTGGAGGCGGGGTTCCGATGGGGGGGCATCGCGGTTTATTTTGATTTTTTCTTCTGGAGTGAATTCGATTTGGTCAACGGGGAAGGAAAGGTGAGGGTTATATATAATGTATATTTAATTATTTAATTAATTCTAAAAAGCAACTTTTAAATTCGATCTCCAATCGAGACCCACCGACTGTCGTCCATAGCTAATTACCCCCATTCCGAACACAATGGGATATGTTTCGTAAGCTGATTCGATCGTTTCAATCAGTTTTCATCAAAATGAAAATATAAATCTATATATTGAATTTGTACGCGCATTTCAATTTACCGGGGCCACATACGGACTCTAAAAATTCCTGAAAAATATTTTCTAGTTTCGTATCGACGATACGATCCTAACAAAACTAATTTCATCGAATTCTGAGACCGTTTGAAAAATGACCATTTTCCAGTCGATTAAAATCAACTGAAACTGGTCAAACGCGTTTTCCTTTGCCACGCTCACATATTGATTCAGAAAATTACGAATTTTGGAATCTAGGAATAACTTGACGTCACAGACCCAACAAAAGTGGTTTCGTCGAAAACCGAGGTCGTTTGCAAAATTTCCATTTTTAAGGGCCAGAATTCCATAGCGACTATTCTGAAATTTCAACTGGACATAACTTTTGATTTCTTCTATGAAATTTCAATTATTCGGATTCGTTGGAAAGATATTCTCAATTAGATTCTAATATTTTTGGTTTCGCTAAAATCCGGTTTATTTTGAATCCTGTACATTCATTTGAACTTTGAAATCGAATTTTCAAAATACCGCACCATTTTCAATTCCTTTTATAATTAAAATAAATATTTATATTCTAACGTCGATCTTTATAAATATATACGTTCTAATTCTATTAAAAATAAATTTCTCGTCATTATTATTTAAAATAATCCATTTTAAATATTCAAAATTCATTAAAATTGCCAAAATAAAATTTTTAAATTGGCTCGGATTTTCCGGGTTATTACAATCTCCCCCACTTAAAACTATTCGTCCCCGAAAAGGAACGAAGTTGAAAGTTGTTTAACTAATCAACTCAACTTCCATTGTTTTCTTTATGGCTTAAGTTCTTCAACTTTTCAATTTCTAAGAACTTTTCAAATTTTTCAGAAATTTGGCTAACACCCTAAATTTCCGAAAAATTTCGCCATAACCTCCCCTGCATCGGGAGCTTCGGGATATTTCAAATAGCCTCCCATGGCCCTCATCAATCCAAAAAGAAAAAGAAACAGCCAATCGGCTCATAAAATCATCCAAACCCAATAAATTTGTAAACATGTACCTATTTATCGGGCAAACAATTTTATTTTTCCGCTCTAGCCTCCTTGTTATGACCTGTTCAATGGATATACATGTTCATGCATGTAATTGTAATCATTTTTCAATACAGTTCAGTATTCGGTTCAATTATGCTAAATGATTCAAAATTTTAATAAATGAAACCAATAATCAAACAACACAATCAGCAATCAATTAGCTGATTATCATTTCAAATTCATAATTTTGATATATACACAGAAAATCATGTTTTTGATGCCAAATCACAACAATAAATCTATCTATTTTGGTTCTCACACTAGTCTGATGGAAATATATAGACATCTCACTCTCGAAACTCGAAAGTAAATACTGATGATGACGCGTCAATCATCAGAATCAGTTCCGAGGGACTAAAGTGTGATCCTATATCTATCCAGTATATTAAAACATCGAATATACGTTCATCACGCGTATATGCAAAATCTTTATATACTCGATTGTCCAAATTCAATACAAATAAAATATTCAAATACGTATAAACTGGTTTAAATTTTCAAAACAAAACTTGTTTTCATTTGAAAAATATACTCTTTACACTCATTCTAGGATACTGCTGATCCCATCTCTAACGAGTCATTCTAATTGGATATTACTAATCCAATATTTGATGAATTCTTTCGTTTGGTTCTAATGTGTCTTGTTCTCGAGCTCTATAACCAAAGCTCTGATACCACTGTAACAATTAGGCATTTCGCTCGATCTGAATCGATCGCTAAACCGACCAAGATCGTTCGAAACCCCTGATTGTTTTGAGAACACGACAAATCGGAACACAAACAGAAGAACATTTCATTGTTTATTACAACAATTTCCATCAGAATACAAGAATATTACAGAGTACAAAAAAATATTACACAACACAGAATATCAGAGATTTAAATACATTACTGTAGTGGAAAAATAATACAAAACATAACTGGAAGAAATACACGGATACAGAGCTTTCCGAATATCACTTCAGCTATAAACCAGGATCCTGTGAATATAAATCTGCAAAACTCAACTACTAGCTGCCCGTGCAGAAAATAAGAGCACCCAGAGTTTAGGTTAAAACAATAAACTCCAGGTTAGTCATGTGACTGGTGTGAGAACTAAAACAATTATTAATCTTTATTTTAAAGTTCGGTAAATCAAGGGACCACGCCGTATAACACGGAACGGGTTTCCTCCTTAGAATACCAGTGCATAAAACAAACAGCGCAATGCTAAATAAAGAAAAATGAAGCTATTATAAAACCCAGGTCCCATCACACAATGCAACGCCAGCCGGAGGATAGGGTTTTACCTTATAATAGCCAAATAATGCTTGATACGTTTAAAACAGATTGTTTTGATATTACTATAAGTGTATAGTGTCAAAACAATTTCAATCATAAGTATCAATCATAGACGGCATAGCATCCCATGCCACTATGTCGCCGATACTAGGCTCTACAAATAAAACCGAAATATCATGTATTGGAAATTGGATTTCCGTCATGAGTCGAGGCAAGGGGCAAGCTCCTCTCCGTTCGAGACACTTTAGCAAATGTCTCCGGAACACACACAGCGATCCTTGGAATCGGTTGGGCCGGTCCTCTCTTACTTTTGAGGATTGGCAATTCCTGAACACACGTTTCCCGGTCCTATCAGACCAATATAATGGTTTGTACGTCGGCCCACATAGTGCCAGTTATCGACCATATATTCGAGGCGCCTCGCATTCCAACAACCACACAGGTAAAAAGTATATAAATGTCAGGGCTGGTAGGTCACTGACATCCCCCATAGCTAGAAAGAAACGTCGTGTTCTCCCAATGGTCCTTATCCCGTTTTTGACTCATACCGAGGTCTGAGGCTCGCGAACTAACGCTTTACACAAAGCTATGCCACACAGGCCGTGCTTTGATCATCAACCACAAGAATTTGCTTTTCAACAAAAGCCTTGATCATTTGCCACTTGGGCATGCCACACAGGCAATTCACTCCATGCGAATGATGTCCATCGATATACAACCTCTGAGCTCGTACGTCTCAGAGAAGGGTGTTAAGCAAGAGAATAAATTCCCCGCCACCAAACAGATGTATATTTAATAGAGATCAATCAACATAGAATAAAATCCAGTGTCAAACACATAGTCCATTTACAAGTTCGTTCTGGGTCTGAACGAAACCCGAGACACTTTCCTCGCATATCCATCGATCTCCAAGTACGTCTGGACGATCACCAACTGATTCCCCCATCTTGGGTGTACAGCCCAATCAAGATCATCAGTAATCACCCAAACGATGTGAAGACTTCCGGTCTTCTACCACCGTCTTCATCTTCGACTTATTGTCGAATTGGTTATTCATAATGGGTATAAACCTGGCCTTTTCGAATAACCCGCGTATATAATAAATAAATGTTACACAAACACAACATACACCTCATTCACATTCAGAATATTATTTTATTCAGATATTCACATTCTTAGGGAAAGGTTCCCATTAATTTTATCAAAGATAAATTCTTCTAAATTTTTTCTTTAATCTTCCTTTGGATATCATTTCAAACGATATTATGGTTTTCCAAACTAGTCGGGATTAGCGAACCACACCGAAGTAATTATTTATTTTATTTCCCAATCCCAACCTATTCATCCCATGGTGCAAACCTGGTAATACTCCATATCTAACACCACGGTGTTATCGGTAAATATTAATTACCATTTCACATTCAAATCTAATTAAAGATTTAACTATCGCTTTAGAGCAAAACTGGTTATACTCCATTCTCGATCATTTCAATCTAGTTAGAGATCCATTACAACTCCACTTAGTTTTAATCTTCCAGAAAATCACTATCCTGTCATTAACTGGGCTAAAGAACCAATGTCATCTAAAACACGGTTCACGATAAACCCAAAATCACATTTCATCGTTAATCGGGTTAAAGAACAGGTGTTATTCAAAACACCGCTCACGATAAACCCAAAAACCAATTTAAATACAATTCAAATTAAATACCAAATTAACTGGACAATTTCACTAAATCTTAATTAAAAGATTTATTCTTTTCTAAACTGGGTTCAAGAACAGTGTTATTTAAGACACCATTCACGACGAACCCAAAATCCCATTTGATATTAAATACAAGGCTCTGAATAGAAAATATATCGGCTTATATTCAATATCAAATTCTGAAACCAACAAATATCGTATTGGAAATAACGACATAAATATATCTTTCAAATTCCACAACCATATCTATATAATCACGAAATCCAACATCGAAATATTCCAAAGATAATTTCGATTCAAATCCATTCCAATTCGTATATTGGAAATTCTGATTATTTTAAAACCATTTCAAATCTAGTTCAAAACTAGTTCATTTCGATAAAAATATATTTTTATCCTTACAAATGTGGAATTTTTCATTCTATTTCTTTCCAATTCATATATTGTGATTTTACACAAATTATTAATATTTTTAATAATTTTATCAAGGCCCGTACAGTCGATTTCCATAAATGGCCATCGAACTGCACTTACAGCGACCTTTTCCAAATTTGATTTGGACATAATTCCAAATCCAACTGTTAGATTTCAAATTTCTAATATTCATTGGAAAGCTCTTTTCGATACGAACCCAACGGTTCCGGTTTCAGGAGAATCCGATGGTCGGATCTCCCGTAACTTCAATTCGAAGTCAATGGTCGAAATTAGCGAACTGTCGTGGCGCGGCGCGTTCTATTCAGGCCATTTAATATATATAATATTTATATTATATATATTTCGTCGATTTCAATTCAAAACGTATTTTATAATTCGTTTTAAATTCGTTTTCGAAACATTTCCAACTTCATATTCAATTTCAGATCAAAATTGAATATTCCACATCATTAATATATAAATGAAAATATTTTCAAAACGTTATATTTTGAAATCACTTCTTTTTCGATATTCGAATAAAATCGATATAAATATCGTTCGCGTCAAAATGGCGCAAATCTAATCAACACGGCTTTATATATTTCAATAACTTCGTTATTCTATTCAACAAATGAATATTTTCTTCAACACATGAATATATATTTCTTTCAACACATGAATATTTTCAACACATGAGTATCGTCAACACATGACTATTTTTGTTATTTAATATATGTTATAAAATTATGATTTCTATCGTTTAATTGTAATCAGACTCCAACCGTAAATTAGTAAGAGAACGATTCCCTACATATTAACCCCGAAGGCTGAAACCAACATCAGATCAATACCCAGGAAACCACTCATCTTAACTAGTTTCCAATTAGTTTCTAATTTTATATATGATAAAGTTGTAAATTTTTATTGTTAATATTTTACTTAACACATGATAAGTTTCAACACGTGAATATTCTCAACACATGAGCATCGTCAACACATGACTATTTATTCTTTTCAACACATGAAATTTCTTTTATAATATTCTTTATTTCCCAAATGGGAATGAGGCCCAATCAATTACCATATAATGTTAATTATATGGATTCCATACAACACATGTATATAATAGCACATCATCCAAAGTGCACTACATTGCATAAGCATCAAATATAGATATCTAAAACTTATAACAGCCTGTCAATCAATCGATCTACATACAGCTAATTATTGGGATTAGTGTATGTCATATATTTTCCCAATACCCGTGTGGGGTTTCAAACAATCAAACATAGATTTTATTTGTGCACTTGGGCGATGTATAAAATTTATCATCCCAATCAATATCAGTCAAATCAGTGTACATAAACAAATCGTCTGATTTGTTTATAAATATTTATTTCATTTTATATACACGTTAAAGATTATATTTTTAACTATAAAATATTTATAATTATATAAATATTTTATTTCATTCCACATCACATAATCAATTTTCACATCAAAATCAAACAAACAAGCATACAAGTCGTCCATGATCTATGGACGGCGGGTGTCAGGTGCTTCTACGCACCGTCTGCATCCTAGTATATAATTAACTAGAAATTAAAATTTAAAGTGAGAAGTTCTCACCGAGGGTTTCACTCCGCCGGTTTTACTTTTGAACTGCTGAACTGTCTGGATTTGTTTGAAATTCCAATGCAGTCCTTTTCACGCTGTTCATATGTAAAAAATTATATTTTTATCGCTTTATCCCAACAAATAAAAATCATATTTTTATTTCTTCTTCATATATTTTTACAATGCTTCTTTCTATTTAAAAATTATATTTTTATATTTCTACTTCTTATATAAAGATCGAATTTTTACTATCTATATGATATAAAAATCATATTTTTATTCTTCTACTAATATAAAAATTATATTTTTATTCTTTCTAAAATATAAAAATCATATTCTTATTCTTTCTAAAATATAAAAATCATATTTTTAAATCGCTAAGTATATAAAAATCATATCTTTATATCTTCTATAAATTAAAAATCGAATTTTTTTATCGACTAAAAGTCATATCCTTTCTCATATAAAAATTATATTTTTATATTCTAAAATATAATCTTTTCTAATTCAAAGCCATAATCTTTTCTAATTCAAAGCTATAATCTTTTCTTAAACAAAAATCTAATCTTTACACCATTTAAAATTCTATTCTTACACGACTAAAAATCCTAACTTTATATGCAAAAATATCTCTTCTTTATGGTTTTTTAAAATCTAACTTTTTATTACACTAAAAATCAGATTTTTAACTGATTAAACTAAGCAAAATAAAAGCTTACACTTGGATTGGAAAAGGGGGACGCTGTCAGCATTAGCTGGAGGAAGGGGCTTCAAGTGGTCGGCGTGCGGTTGCTGAAGATGGCGGCTCCGTTCAGGTGGCGGTTCCGGGTTTTGGGGGCTCGCGGTTTGGGCAAGAACGAAGGGGAGAAGAAGGGAAGGGAGAGAAAGGGGGGGCGCCGGAGCAAGAGGGGTTCGGAGGGGGGAAGTGTGGCGACGCGCGACGCCTGGAGGAGGGTGGAGGCGGGGTTCCGATGGGGGGGCATCGCGGTTTATGTTGTTTTTTTTCTTCTAGAGTGAATTCGATTTGGTCAACGGGGAAAGAAAGGGGAGGGTTATATATAATATATATTTAATTATTTAATTAATTCTAAAAAGCAACTTTTAGATTCGATCTCCTATCGAGACCCACCGACTGTCGTCCATAGCTAATTACCCCCATTCCGAACACAATGTGATATGTTTCATAAGCTGATTCGATCGTTTCGATCAGTTTTCGTCAAAATCAAAATATAAATCTATATATTGAATTTGAACGCGCATTTCAATTTATCGGGGCCACATACAGACTCTAAAAATTCCTGAAAAATATTTTCTAGTTTCGTATCGACGATACGGTCCTAACAAAACTAATTTCAACGAATTCTGAAACCATTTGAAAAATGGCCATTTTCCAGTCGATTAAAATCAACTAAAACTGGTCAGACGCGTTTTCCTTTGCCACGCTCACATATTGATTCAAAAAATTACGAATTTTGGAATCTAGCAATAACTTGACGTCACTGACCCAATAAAAGTGGTTTCATCGAAAACCGAGGTCGTTTGCAAAATTTCCATTTTTAAGGGCCAGAATTCCATAGCGACTATTCTAAAATTTCAACTGGACATAACTTTTGATTTCCACTATGAAATTTCAATTTTTCAGATTCGTTGGAAAGATATTCTCAATTAGATTCTAATATTTTTGGTTTCGCTAATATCCGGTTTATCTTGAATCCTGTACATTCATTTGAACTTTGAAATCGAATTTTCAAACCGCACCATTTTCAATTCCATTTATAATTAAAATAAATATTTATATTCTAACGTCGACCTATATAAATATATACGTTCTAATTCTATTCAAAATAAATTTCTCGTCGTTATTATTTAAAATAATCCATTTTAAATATTCAAAATTCATTAAAATTGCCAAAATAAAATTTCTAAATTGGCTCGGATTTTCCGGGTTATTACATGTATTGTCACCATCTAGAGAATATTCATATTTGTTACTTCTTTTCGCTTCTGTATCTCCCGGGAACGGTTATGTTGTTAGCAACCGTAGGTGACAATATATTCGATACACTAAAGAGAAATGTGTGGTCGGTCATGTGTGGCCGGGTTGCAAGACGTTCTTGCTGAACCCAGTGTATTCCTCTCTAGAGATACACTATCGGCAGGTGGTTCCGTACCTTCTCATAGTCAGAATCCAATCTCCAATAAGAGTCCGCGGTTTTGATTGTATATTATATATGTGGAGCGTGAGATGCAAGCGTTTTGTTAGATTTTATTTACTTGTGATTAGACACTATTATAATATCAGAAAAATATTGATTTTGGAAATGTTTTGGGTTATAGTAAGGTAAAAACCGTCCATGTTTATGTGTGGGCTGGTCTTACTATTATCCTTTCTTTCAAAAGTATTTTTTTTAAAGTTAAACCGAATGGTTGAAGTTTACTCACACCAGTCCCATGACTGACCCAGAGTTTATTTTGTTTTGTTTTCCCTAAACTCTTGGATGTCCAAATTTGTACGGGCAGTCAAGTAGTCGGGAATTACAGATACACTAGATGGCGCTTGGAGCAGGAGGCTTCTACAGCATTTTATAGCCATTATTTATTTCCGCTGTGATGTAAGTGTTGTACTATAATATACAAATACAGATTTGTGTTTCAAAGTTATTTTGGATACTATATTTTATTCGTTCCGCTGTGAGATTCGTGTTACTCTGATGTTGTTGTGTTCTTCTTCTTCTATTCTATTTTTCTATCTTACCTATTCTCACCCTCTAATTTCTTTCATGGACTATCTGGTGTTTTTTTTTCGATGTCTGAATAGTCGACATTGGTATTTGTGTCGATTTTCAAAGTAACGAAACGAAAGAGATGTTCGTAACGTCGTTTTACGAATAATAAGTTAATCAGATTCCTCAATTTTAGGAAATGAATATGCTATATTACATATTGGGAAGATGATAGTCAAATGGAGTATTAGATTATTATAATATGTTTTCCAAATATTAAAATGAAGTGGTTTTGCGATTTTATTATACTAAAATAATAAGTAATGTTTTCCCAATATTAGGATATTTAAGTTAATCATTCTTTAATTATTTTAATTAAAGAAGCCAAGTCATGCTAAATACTGAACCAATAAATCAATTTTTTCTTTTATGATTGAATGACTATTTTATTTGATATTTAAATAACCGACTATCAAATCTGACTTTTACGATTATTGGTAGGAAAGACCGGGATCGAATTATATTCAAAAACCATTCCGACCAACAAAAAACGAAAATATAGAAGACATCAGATGACGATCGAGATGGAGCATTAAAGACCATAGATCTTCATAAAACAGAAGAACCACTTACAATCTCTGATTCGACCCAGAGATATACTAGGGTTCTGTCGTAGTTCAAATCTGTGGATTGCAAGGACTACTCGCTACTGATCCCTAGGGTGATTCCTATATGAGATGCAGTAGGAGAGTGCCTTCGGTTCATCCTGTTCCTGGATGACTTGTATGGACGGATGTCTGACAGAGTATTTCCGAAAGGATCGCGTACGTTGATTTCTTCAAACGTGCCATAGTTGGTTAGCTCCCAACTAGAGTATTTTTGTGGACGTCAATTAGCGATATCTGGTGGATTTGATGATGTGGCATTCAAAGTGAATGGCGATCAGATGTTTCGAAGAAAATTCTGGCCTCAAGCCTCACAACCGGTAAGCGACAAAAATCGGGCAGGCAGCATGGCTATTTGGGTCGCTCCCATTAGGGTGTATAATCACCTATCTAGAGAAAATCTTTTGCTTCTTTAATCTATTTCGATGCACTCCCTTCTCAGGAAACAGTGGTTTGAGCCCAACTGTTAGTGATATACATTCGATACACTCAAGCGAAATGAGTGGTCGGTCATGTGTGGACCTGTTTGCAAGATGTTCTTGTTGAACCCAGTGTATTTGCCTCTAGAGATACACTATCGGCAGGTGATCCCATACCTTGTCATAGTCGGAATTCAATCTTCAATAAGTGCCCGTGGTTTTGATTGTATACTATGTAAGTGGAGCGTGAGATGCAAGCATTCTGCAAGATTGATATCTACTTGTATTTAGATACTATTATAATATCAGAAAGGATATTGATTTCAAAATGTTTTGGATTATCTAAGGTAAAAACCGTCCGTATTTATGTGTGGATTTGGTCTTACGATTATCCTTTTCTTTTGAAAAGATTTTGACTTTAAAATCAAGTTGTGTGATACCCTTAATACTGTGCGAGTTTTCCTCACTCTGGTTCACCAGACCGACCCGGTGTTTTGTAAATGCTCGGATTAGCCTGGGTGTACAGGTTCAGGTTATCGAATGCTGTAAAGAGACGAGCTGGAAGAGTCCTGACGTATGATATTATATAGCAACTATTCCGCTGTGTGTTGTATATGGGACAGACTTTTATACGTGTCCTGAGATGTTGATGTACTCTGATATTGTAAGTATTTTTAATAGCTCTCAATAAAGTTTTATTTCTGCATTATATTTTGTTCCGCTGCAATGTGAGACTCTGATTCTGTGTTGTGTTGGTTCTTCTTCTTCTTTTTCTATTCTAATATTTCTTTCTTTCTTATCTCACCCTCTAAATTCTTTCTATAAACGTTCCAGTGTTTTCGGTGTTTGGAAGGTCAGCATGAGTTACGGTAAAGATATTTATGTCGATTTTCGGGGCCGAATATTCCTGGGTTTCTCTGATACCACTGTAACGACCCAGGGATTTTCGGCCCTGAAAATCGACATAAATACCTTTACCGTAACTTATGTCGACCTTCCAAACACTGGAAAAAAAACAATGGACGTTATTAGAAAGAAATTAGAGGGTGAGATAAGAAAGAAATATTAGAATAGAAGAAGAACAAGAACCAACACCACACAGAATCAGAGTCTCACATCGGAGCGGAACAAAATATAATACAGAAATAAATCTTTACTGAGAGCTTTTAAAAATACTTACAATTATCAGGGTACATCAACACCACTGGACAGTTATAATAATCTGTCTTCACATACAATACTCAAGCGAAATGAGTGGTCGGTCATGTGAGGGCCGGGTTGCAAGATGTTCTTGTTGAACCCGGTGTATTCGCCTCTAGAGATACACTATCTACGCTCAAAATATTTAAAATAGTTTTTGTTATAATTGAGAATAATTATAAGGTTTAATTATATTGAAAGAATTAAAGGTTGATTTACCATTTATTTATTTATTTATTTTTAAATAGGCCAAGTAATGCCAAGTAATGAATCAACAAACTCATATTCACACATTTGTTCTTTGATAGTTAAATTACCGACTATCAAACCAGACCAATACGATTGTTGGTATGGAAAGACCGGGATCGAATTTATATTCGAAAACCATTCCGACCAACAAATACGTGGATATGGTAATTAAAGATGGAGCAATTGAAGACCGTGGATCTTCATTAGCGGAAGGACTGCATGTCAAATTTCTCTAGCTTGCAACCAAAGTTATTTGATTTATGATTCTGTCGTGATTGAAATCTATGGATTTCCAAGGACTACTCGCTACTGATCCTTGGGGTGATTCCTATACAAGGATGCGGTAGGAGGGTGCCTTCGGTTCATCCTGTTCCTGGATGACTTGTACGGACGTGTGTCTGACAGAGTATTTCCAAAGGGGTCACGTACGTTGATTTCTTCAAACGTATTTCTGTTGATGGAGGAGAAGGCCGTACACCTTCTCTTAGCTAACCGTAGAGTATTTTTGTGGATGTCAATTAGTGATATCTGGTAGATCTGACGATGTGGCATTCAAAGTGAATGATGACTAGATGTTCTAAAGTTAAATTCTAGCCTCAAGCCTCATCAATCGGGAAATGACAAAAATCGAGCAGGCAGCATGGCTATGTGGGTCTCTCCATTAGGGTGTATAATCACCTATCTTGAGAAATTCCATTTGCTTCTTTAATCTATATTCGATGCTGTCCCTTTTTCGGGAGACGGTTGCTGATCCCAAACGTCGGTGATATACATTCGATACACTCAAGCGAAATGAGTGGTCGGTCATGTGTAGGCTGGGTTGTAAGACGTTCTTGTTGAACCCAGTGTATTCACCTCTAGAGATACATAATCGGAAGGTAGTCCCATACCTTGTCATAGTTGGAATCCAATATCCAATAAGTGCTTGCGGTTTTGGGTTTATATATTATATATGTGGAGCGTGAGATGCAAGCGTTCCGCTAGATTATTAATTATTTGTATTTAGACACTATGATAATATCAGAATAAGTTATGATTTCAAAAATGGTTTGGGTTATAGTAAGGTAAAAACCGTCCGTGGTTATGTGTGGGCTGGTCTTACTATTATCCTTTGATTTCATAAAGGATTTTCCAAAGTTAAACAAGTTGTGTGTTCTGTGAATTTATCACTAAAAGTATTCCAGACTGACCCGATGTATTTTGCTTTGCTTCAAATGTGCTCGGGTCAGACCGAGTATATTTCTAGTTCAAGTTTCGCTTGGAGTTTCAGGAGTTGGAAGCAGGTGGCTTCACCGATAGTTATATAAAGTTATTTTTCCACTGTGTCTGATATATGTTGTACTCTGATGATTGGTATGTATATACTGTTCTTTTGTATAAAAAGGATTTGTTACGTTATATTTTATTCGTTCCACTATGAGATTCTGATGTGTTGTTCTTCTTCTTTCTTCTATTCTAATATTTCTTTCTTTCTTTCCTCACCCTCTAACTTCTTTCTAATAACAATCTGGGATTCGATACTTGGGTTTTTGGAAAGTAATATGGGTTTATGTATTATTGTCGAAAATTCGAGCATCGAATTTTTCCCCGGGTCGTTAGACGCTCGAATTTTCGACAATAATACATCATACCATATTATTTGCCAAAAACTCAAGTATCAAAAACCCAGACTGTTAATAGAAAGAAGTTGGAGGATGAGAAGTAGAAAGAAAGAAGTGTTAGAATAGAAGAAAAAGGTGAATACATTAGAATATCACAGCGGAACGAATAAAATATAATATACCAAATCTCTTTATACAAAAGAAAACAGTATATGCATACCAATCATCAGAGTAAAATACATATCTGTCACAGCGGAAATAAACTTTGTATAACTAATGCTGGACCCCTGCTTCGAGCTCCTGAAAACTCCAAGCGAAACCTTACCTGAAAATATACTCGGTCTGACCCGAGCACATTTAAAGCAAAGCAAAATTCACCCGGATCAGTCTGGAATACTTTCAGTGATAAATTCACAGTACAACAACTTGTTTAAATTTATAAATCCTTTTGAAAGAAAAGGATAATAGTAATACCAGCCCACACATAAACACAGATGGTTTTTACCTTACTATAACCCAAACCAATTTTGAAATCAATATCTTCTCTGATATTATAATAGTGTCTTTCAAACCACAAATAATTAATAATCTAGCAGAATGCTTGCATCTCACGCTCTACATATATAGTATACAATCAAAACCACAGGCTCTTATTGGAGAATGGATTTCCTGGCAAGGTATGGGAGCACCTTTCCGACAATGTATCTCCGGAGATGAATACATTGGGTTTCAACACCGAAAATTGACATAAATACATTTACCGTAACTTATGCCGACCTTCCAAACACCGAAAACGCTGGAACGTTAATAGAAAGAAGTTAGAGGGTGAGGAAAGAAAGAAAGAAATATTAGAATAGAAGAAGAAGATTCAACACAACACAGAGCCTCACATCGCAGCGGAACAAAATATAACATAGAAATAACTTTTTATAAACTTAAATAATAATTTCTACATATTAATTTCCTTTTATTAAACCTTTATTCAAATATATTGAGTGATCACTTTAAAGAAAAATACATCAAATCTATAGGGCCAAATCGAACAAATATATTTATTCATTTATACAGGAAATTCCACTTTTCAATCACTATCTTCATACATTTAAAAATCCAAACAGGAAATCTACAATACAGTTTCAAATCGTTGATTGAAATTACAACTCATAGACTCACAATAACAGCTCGATCAATGTCTCGTTCTAACAAACCAATTGTACTGTAATTCCAACACAAAACTATTCAAAATCCTCTGCAAAGTATCACGCAGCTATCAAGTCTCCATCACAGAGATCACAGTTCGATCACATAAATGAAAGAACGATACAACACCTAAGTACACAGCTAAGGTATATCTTATTACATGGAGATTTATACAGCAACTAATCGGCATAAGTTACGGTAAAGGTATTTATGTCGATTTTCAGGGCCGAAAATCCTTGGGTCATTACAGTGGTGAAACCAACTGTGATGGCCTGAAAATCCGTACCGATTTGAGCTGACTAGTATCCTAACCATTCAACTCAATGTGCACAAAAGTTCAGATCATTAATAGAAAGAAATTAGAGGATGAGATAGAAAAGATAGAACAAATAGAATAGAAGAAGAAGAAGAATACAACTAAACAGAATCAGAGTAAACACGAAACTCATAGTGAAACGAATAAAATGTATTATATAACATAACTTTGAAATACAAATCTGTATTGTATATACATACCATTATCAGAGTACAATACATCATATCACAGCGGAAATAATCTCTAAATACTAATAGTGAAGCCTTCTGCTTTGAGCTCCCCCAAGTAAATCTGCAAAGTCTGAAACACTTGACTGCCCATAACGACCCAGGGTTTTCGGCCCCGAAAGTCAAAATAAAGACCTTTACCTTATGTTATGTCGACCTTCCATACACCGAAAGCACCGGATTGTTAATGAAAGAAAACTAGAGGGTGAGAAAAGAAAGAAAGAAATATTTGAATAGAAGAAGAAAAAGAAGAACACAACACAGAATCTCACATCGCAACGGAACAAAATATAATATAGAAATAAATCTTTATTGAGAGCTTTAAATAAAACTTACAATCATCAGAGTACATTAACACATCTGGACAGTTATAATAATCTACCCTTATATACAACACAGCGGGATAACATTAAATATGTCTGGACTTCTCCAGCACGCCTTTCGTAGTGTCCAATAACCGGAACCTGCAAACCCGGGCTAACCCGAGCATTACAAATACCGGGTCAGTCTGGTGAACCAGAGTGAGATAAACACACTAAGTTTAAAAAGGGATCATCCAACTTGATTTTTAAGTTCAAAATCTTTTCGAAAGAGAAGGATAATCGTAAGACCAAATCCACACATAAATACGGACAGTTTTTACCTTATGATAACCCAAAACATTTTTGAAACCAATATCCTTTCTGATATTATAATAGTGTCTAAATACAAGTAAATATCAATCTAGTGGAACGCTTGCATCTCACGCTCCACATATATAGTATATAATCATAACTCCAAGCGCTTAATAGAGATTTGATTCTAACTATGACAAGGTATGGGACCACTTGCCGATAGTGTATCTCTAGAGGCGAATACACTGGATTCAACAAGAACGTCTTGCAACCCAGCCCACACATGACCGACCACTCATTTCGCTTGAGTGTATCGGATGTATACCACCAACGGTTGGGATCAGTAACCGTTTCCCGAAAAGGGACAGCATCGATAGATTAAAGAAGCAAAAGGAATTTCTCTAGATAGGTGATTATACACCCTAATGGGAGCGACCTACATAGCCATGCTACCTGCCCAATTTTTGTCATTTCCTGGTTGTGAGGCTTGAGGTTTGAGTTAACTTTAGAACATCTGGCCACCATTTACTTTGAATGCCACATCGTCAGATCCGCCAGATATCACTAATTGACGTCCACAAAAATACCATAGTTGGAAGCTACCCAACTATGACACGTTTGAAGAAATCAACGTACATGATTCCGTTCGAAATACTTTGTCGGACATTCGTCCATACAAGTCATCCAGGAACAGGATGAACCGAAGGCACCCTCCTACTGCATCCTAGGAATCACCCTAAAGATCAGTAGCGAAAAGTCCTTGCAATCCGTAGATTTCAATCACGACAGAATCACTATCGAAATATCTCCGGCCGCTAAACCAAAGAAATTCAATCAGTATTTCTTCTGCTCATGAAGATCAATAGTCTTCAATTTCTCCATCTTCAATAATCTTGTTTCACGTATTCGATGGTCGGAATGGTTTTCGAACATAAATTCGATCCCGGTCTTTCCGTACCAACGATCGTATGGGTCAGGTTTGATAGTCGGTGATTTAACTATCAAATAATAATTGTGTGAGTAACATGAGTTTACCAGTTCAGTACCAACACTAAATGGCCTCTTTAATTAAAAACGATTAATGATAGTTTATCTCAAATCCTTAAATATTTCAACATTTCAAATATAACTTATTTGACGTAAGATCATTATTTCAAACTATTCCACTTTCATATTTAAGAAAATATCATATTAAATTCTTTATCGCTTAAAAACCATTTACTATTTTATTTCTCATCATCCATATTGGAAAAAACGACTCATCTTATCATTTGTAAATTTATGTTACGAAATCTCTTTTGATTTCGTTACTAGAATATATTAAGTCCCCTTTTCCACTTTTTGAGTAAATCCATTCTCAAACTTAACTTTCCAATTCCCTTTTACTTCGGAAATACCATTTTCATTTCACATAATCTTCCTATATTTCCTTTACTTCGGAAATATCATTACATATCTAAATGCCAAATCTATCCACTTCCGTTACCTAGGATATCACATTATATATTCTCAACTCTTCTATTTATATCGCATTATTATTTCTCATGTGGAAATAATAAATTATTTTTACCCACCTTCCCATTACAAACTAATATCGCTCTCAGATAATCCCGAAGTCGTTCAAGTTGGGGTATTTATTTACCTCTCAGACCCTGATCAACAACGTTCCTATCTTTAAGTAGACATCAGTTGTAATTCAAAAAAACCCGACATTTATTCTAATTCCAAACACGCTTCATTACTATTTATTTTACTTTATAAACTTCTTACCTTTAAAATTCTTATTCTCAATTATAAATATTATTTCTTTATCCACTGATCATGAATTTACTTACTAAAATATCCCCTCTCCTTTTACTTCTTTGAACAATACATTTCGTTGCTCGGATTTTTGTCAATCTAAAACATGACAACCTCATTAACCAATTCCAAATAATTTTTTTTAATAATATAATTAACTTAAATAATTTCTTTTAATTATCTCTCAAAACGATTATTCAACTCTATAACAGTTAATTTCTACTTATTCACTTATAAATTTGATAAATATCAGAAAATTTCTTTTATAAAATCATTTAAAAATTAATTATAAACTCGATTAATAAATAATAAATATTTTTCCTTTTTACAAACTTTAATTCAAAATAATAGATTTAAAAATCTATTTTCAATTATAAAATAAATTTTATAACTTTATCTCTTCGATTTATCTGACGGTAGATTGATATTTATAAAACGGTTAATTCATAGGCCACGTACTGTCAATTACTCGACCAATAGTAGCCATTAGTTTAAACCAAACAAATGGTGGTTTTCAGGTCAGTATTCAATAACCAAATCAACCATCTAATCAAAACAATTCAATTCAAATAAATAATGGTCTCATAACAGTCTATAACGACAATTCAATATCAACCAGAACAATCAATCAAAACAATTCATTTATTAAAACACGTTTATTTTACAAACGTGACCAATAAGGTAAGTTACCTTAATTGGGACCAATCGTTAAAATAACGATTTGTTTTCACTGAAATTAAACGACTTTTAATTTCATCAGTTCAAACAATATATGAATATGTATCATCAACCAGTCAATCATTAGCAACCATAACACACAGAAATAAAAAACCCAACTTACACAAAATATAAGTGGGGAGAACCGAGTGAGTTTAACTTATATTGAATTTGTTTTGATTCTAAAATGATTTGGATTTAGAAAATACAATGGGTGGTAACGTTTTTCTTACCTTAGCAATTTCGAGGACGAAATTAGTTTAAGGGTGGAAGAATGTAACGGCCCAGACTTTTGGTCAGTTTAATTTGAATATTTAATTATGTTTTAAATATTTTAATTGGAATATTAATATTTTAATTCGTTTATTTAAAACGAAGTTTAAACGTTATAATTTGTATATAATTATAAATGAGCTCGAAATGACGCGGTAGTTTGTAATATTTAGTTTTGAACTTCAATTGGATATACAGAATCCGTTTTGAGCCGGAATTCTATAAAACAAGAAACGTTAGGATCGAATTGATTATAGTTTTCTAATAAAAGAGAAGAATCGAAATTCCAGCTTATATACTGTAAGATATGGCCTATCCAAATTTTAAAATAGTCGCTATGGAAATCGTTAATAAACGAAAACGTTTATTTAATATATTTAATAATGTTTTCCATATAAATTAGTTATCGGTTGGCTCGAGCTTGATAATGCGGAGTTATAATTCGACATTAACTAAACCTGAAGTGTTAAACTATTGCGTTCGAGCATATTTGTCGATAATAATTTATTTATTTATTAACTTAATAGTTTTGGTAGTTTATTTAATAATTTATCGATATTATTATATATAAGCTTGTTATCGAAATATTTTCCCACTTGTACGTGTATATATACAAATATATAACACTTGGACTTCGCGTAATAGTAAAACTCTGTATATCATACGAAGCAGTAAAATCATCTCATGGTGAGTATTAAATTACCAGGTGTACGCGTAACAAATAAATAGACAAAGCACGTGTAGGAATGCACGTGTATGAAACGAATAACGATTTCCCAACCAAACAAGCGTACAGGATTTTACAAGAATACAAACATGTTAACCCAAGAAGAACAGCTTTGGGAAAACAACCACGGTTTACAAGGTGAAAACCAAACACCCATTTTTTTTTGTTAACTTAGATAAAATTGGACATCGGCCACTTTTAATCCTCGGCTATATACTCGCTGATTATCTAAATGCTTTTGTGTGAATATTTCATATAATCTTTTCTGGACTGGCGTTGCTTGAGTTGCTTCCCTTTGCATTAGAATAAGGGAAAAGGAAAGAAAATAGGATAGCAAAAGTAAACTTACATCCACAGTTGAATTCAGAAAAAGCATACAGAACTGGCATATATGTATATATAATAAAAGTTCGGTACAATTAAGGAACAGTATGAAAACAGCAAAACACATTTATATATAATATTTTCATGTACAAAATCCTTACAAAATATTCGGCCAATGTTTACACTAAATCCACAACATCCAAATTCAAATCTACATTTTTGATATGACTCAATAGCCTCACAGCTAAATCACAGACTACCCCTATTTTCCTACTGTGTTTAAAACCAACATAGATGCTATTAGTAGACTTGCAGCTACTCTATGTGTATAGAACAAAATTTTACATTTATATGTCCTCTTTTGAGTTGAAAGGCAATATTTTATCCTAGAGCAAATTTCGTCAATCAGTACAAACATATACGGATTTGATGCCTGCTTTAATGCTGAATCAACTACACTGTACAGTCGACATGAACTATTTCATCACCCAGCTAAGTTTTGAAGGAGGAAAACATCGCACATGCACCTGATTACTCTATTACCCTACTCTGTATAGTCGCATGCAACTTCTTTTCTAAGTCCAAATCAAAATCAAACCCCGTAGATACCCTATCTTCCTCGACTTACAACTATGAACAGGGAAGACAAATCTCTGTAATGAGGAGACCTATCAATACAGCTACCTTCCAAGCCTACAAATCTAAACCTTGCGCCCCAAGCTTCTTCACATTATAAATTCAAGGATGTCCTCATTCCTGGAGTATCACGGTGGAAACCGAAATATAGAAATCAACTTCAAAAATTTATTCCAACAAAAACACTTCGACCTGATTTCATTCGTGACCACAAATATACAAAAGAAGTCACACCCGTGGAGGAGCTGATTTCATTCGAATTTTTTCCAGACCCCAAAATTTTCGATCAATGCAAGCATACAAAAGATTGTAAACAAGAAAATATATGAGCGCTAACCTGAATTAGTGGAAATCGAAGTGGAATTGAAGAACAGATCGGATTTGAAAGGCAACGGGGATAAGGTCACTTCCTGGAGCGAAGGAGAGGTAGGGGGAGAGGCAGGGCTGACGCTCAAAGAGGACGTGGAGGAGCTCTTCTAGGTGGGTACGGTTGATCTCAGGACATACGGAGGAGGGAGAAGCTGCCGTATTTTGCTTTGACAGAGGAGTGTTTTGACGAGAGCAAGAAATTGAAGAACAAAAAGTGAGGCAGCTCCTTTTCTATCTGGTAGCGGTTTTAACAAGGGAACTGGGTATAAAATGGGATCAGATCCATTCTTTAAAGGAAAGGGGTATTGGACGTGGCCTGTTAGAACGTGGAAGCCCATTTTAGTGAATAATAAAAAAAACATGGCCTACTATGCTAAGGTATTAACTAATAATTTGTGGGAATTATTATGAAAATTAAAAAGATGATCAATTTATGTTTAAATTATTAATCATGACAGGATTTAAACGATTGGTCAGTGTTCTAGAATTTGCAGTCGTGATTTGAAACGAGGCAAGAACCGATGGAGCAGTGAATAAAGGAGCCAGCCTGAATGATTTTAAAACCAAATAATTAGTTCGATTATTTAAATTAATTTAAATTAATTAGTTATTAAATAAAATAAAATATTAACAATGTATTTATATTTATCAGAACTGGTCGATACATGATAGGCTGGAATCGTATTCATAAGCAGAACGGTACGGAACGAAATTTGATCAAACAAGTTAGAATTCATCTGGAACAAGCTGTGTATAGAACGCAGATTAAGGTGAGTTAATCTCACTCAGTTTTCCCACTTATGATTATTATAAGTCGGATTTATCATATGTATGCTATGGCTGTTAATTATTAGTTGGTTGATGGTTGTTTGATGCGTGTTAAATATTTTATCAATTATTTAAATGAACGGTTGTTTAATTTAAATGAAAGAACATCGTTATTTTTAACGATGATTTCGAAACAAGGTAACTTACCTTGTTGATTACGTTTATAATAATATAAACATATTAAATTAAATTAAATATTTATCGTTTATTTTCATATGATCATTATATGAACAGTGGAACCCGTACGACTGTATTATTGGATTGATTGTTGATTGTGAAACCCAAATTCAACATTTGTTTGGCTATTAACCAATATTGATATTGGTTGAGCAGTTCATAGCAGATGGCCAAACTACAAACTGTTTTATAAAGTACGATTTACCATAAGGTAAAGCGATGGTTAGGAAGTTATGAAATTTATTTTTATAACTGTATATAGATTTTTAAATATATTTTTAATGAAGTTTATAATAAGAAAATAAACGAACCATGTATATATATATCATTTGTTTTAACCGTCATTTTTATATCAAAATCTACCGTGTGCGAAGCACGTGTTTCATCGTAATTACTAAATACCTTTATAAAAACTGATTCTTATGAAGATAAGACGGATAGGCAAGTGGGCGGAAATTAGCGATGATTAATTACAGGGATTTATGGTTTTTAAGAAATGATTTAAAGTGAGATTGTTTAGAAGTTATCGAAGTAAATAAGATTATGTGGATTAATAAATGTTATTTTTTAATTTAAAATGAAATGACGAGTTAGAGTTGATTAATAGGTTAATCATGTTATCAGATTGACCAAACCAACTATTGATATGCCAATAAATCTAACGAAACAAATTAGCGAAAAGTGGTTAACTTAATGAGAATATGAAATGATATTTTCATAATAACGGAATGAAAGGGAATTTTGTAACGATGTTTTACTAGTAAGTGAATTGATCTCGTAATTATATAAGGGTAAATATTGTGGTGACAAATGTTTTGAAGGATAATAAAGGAAAATTGGATAGGATTTTAAATTACTTATTGAAGTATTTCAATAAAATGATTTGAGAATATTTTTATATTAAAAATAATATTTTTATCTTTGATATTACAACTAAAATATTATTTTAATGGCCAAGTGATGCTGTGGAATACACCAATGGATTTATTTTGTTTTTATGATTGTTTATTTTGAGAGTTAAATAATCGACTATCAAATTCATGGCCAATACGCTGTTGATACGGAAAGACTGGGATCGAATTTATATTCGAAAACCATTCCAAACCAACAAATATGTAAAAGATGCTAGTTGAAGATGGAGTAGTAAAGACCATGGATTTTCATAGGCGGATGGACTACTTACCGAATTTCTCTAGCCTGCAACCAGAGTTATTTGTTTTGTGATTCTGTCGTGGTTGAAATCTATGGATTGCACGGACTACTCGCTATTGGTCCATAGGGTGATCCCTAGGATGCAGTAGGAGGGTGCCTTCGGTTTGTCCAATCCCAGAACAACTTGTATGGACGGATGTCTGACGGAGTATTTCCAAAGGGATTACGTACGTTGATTTCTTCAAACATATCATAGTTGGTTAGCTCCCAACTAGAATATTTTTGTAGATGTCAATTAGTGATATCTGATGGATCTGACAATGTGGCATTCAAAGTGAATGGTGATAAATGTTCTAAAAGATAATCTGAACCTCAAGCCACATCAACCGGGAAATGACAAAAATCGGGCAGGCAGCATGGCTATGTGGGTCGCTCCCATTAGGGTGTATAATCACCTATCTAGAGAAATTCCTTTTGCTTCTTTAATCTATCGATGCTGTCCCTTTTCAGGAAACGGTGGGTCGCACCCAACCGTTGGTGATATACATTCGATACACTCAGGCAAAATGAGTGGTCGGTCATGTGTGGGCCGGGTGGCAAGACGTTCTTGTTGAACCCAGTGTATTCGCCTCTAGAGATACACTATCGGCAGGTGGTCCCATACCTTGTCATAGTCGGAATCCATTTTCCAATAAGTGCCTGCGGTTTTGTTTGTATACTATATAGGTGAAGCGTGAGATGCAAGCGTTCTGCTAGATTGTATTTATTTGTATTTAGACACTATTATAATATCAGAGAAGTATTGATTTTCAAAAACTGTTTTGGGTTATCGTAAGGTAAAAACCGTCCATGTTTATGCGTGGACTGGTCTTACGATTATCCTTTTCTTTAAGAAAAGAGTTTGAACTTTAAAATCAAGTTGGATGATATTTAAATTTGAGGGGGTTTTCTCACTCTGGTTCACCAGACTGACCCGGTGTTTGTAATGCTCGGGTTAGCCCGGGTCTGCAGGTTCAGATTACAAAATACCATGAAGTCCAAAGATGTGTTGGAGAAAGTTCAGGCGTATGATATGATCCAGTATTTTCCGCTGTGTGTTGTATATGTGGACAAATTATTATAACTGTCCAGATGTGTGATGTACTCTGATGATTGTAAGTATATTTTCAAAGCACTCAATAAAGATTTATTTCTATATTATATTTTGTTCCGCTGCAAATGTGAGACTCTGTGATGTATTGGATCTTCTTCTTCTTCTATTCTAATATTTCTTTCCTTCTTATCTCACCCTCTAAATTCTTTCTAATAACTATTTGGTGGTTTTCCATACTAGAGTTTTGGCAGGTAATACAGGGTTTATGTATTATTGTCAGAATTCGGGCATCGAATTCTCACCGGGTCGTTACAGGTTAAGAGAATAAATCCCTAAGTATCAACCCCGAAGACCGAAATCAACATCAGATTGGTACTCAGAGAATTACCCACTCAACCAAACTTCTGTTTATCATTCATATTCATCTTTGATCAGCATTAATTAATTATTAATGCACAGACCTCTCACATTAAGTTGATTGCTTGTGGCCGCTGGATATGCCGGGCGGTTCCGGGAAGACTTCCACCACAAGCCAGACTTAAACTCGTGTCTAAGCATCTTTTAATTATGACAACGACCTCGCACATTAGACAACCGTTTGCGGTTGCTGGATGTGCCGGGCGGGTCCGGGCAGTTTTATACCACAAACGAGTCTAACGTCGTGTCTTAGGTGTTTATTACTCATTTAATTTATGCCTTTGACCTCTCACATTAGACTACCATTTGTGGTTGCTGGATTTGCCAGGCGGTTACGGGCAGTCTTATACCACAAACGAGTCTAACCTCGTGCCTTAAGCATTTATTATTACACATTATTATTCAACCCCAATTTGAATTAATATCCCTATTTCAAATTTGTCAATAACTTCCAAATTAATCTATGTCCATAATTGTCACCTAAATTATGTCCATAATTTCTATGCATATAAATTAGGCCAATTAATGTCTCAAATTTATTATATGCTTTTAATCCATTTCATGTCAATTTACAATATGTATATTTAATATTTTCCTATTGTCCCCACGTCCTTCGTATGTTTAATAGGAAATACGTTAGACTGGCAAATAGCCTAACTCATAAAAAGAAAAGAAACATCACAACTTGCATTGCACATAAAGTGGATCTAACTAGCATATAAGAATAGACAACATGGATCAAAACTGGCATGATTATGATTTATATTAACATAAATTTGCATAATCAACACTGGCATAGGCAATAGTCATAAAACATAAATTCGTATAAACTATGTACTGTCATGGATCTAAATGTATAGATCTAAACATGTAATTGTGAACTTGCATATATGGATATGGTTTTCCTATGACTTGCATATGAATTTCATACAAACTTACATTCAAACTAGCATATGATTCATATACAAACTTGCATAGGAAATGGGCATATAGAACATAAATTTGCATATGTACTGCCATGGATCTAAATATAGATCCAACATAAAAATTTGAACTTGCGCATGAATTTAAACATGTAAACTACTATCACATATTATACATATAAACTAGCATATACATACTTGATTCACATATAAACTTGTGTATAATCCGCATACAGACTTGCATAAGATTCACATGCAAACTAGCATATGTAGAAATAGACTTGCATAAGATTCATATACAAACTAGCATATGATTGAAAATCCCAAACTTGCATAAGATTCATATACAAACTAGCATATGATTTAACATCCCAAACTTGCATAAGATTCACATACGAATTAACATCCCAAACTTGCATAAGATTCACATATGAACTAGCATATGATTTAACATCCCAAAACTTGCATAAGATTCACATAAGAATTAGCATAAAATTAATTAAGTTAAACATGTATAATTGGACATATGAAATAGATCTACACACATAAGATAACAAAACTGTCATATGTTCACCAACAGACAATAACAAAGTTAAACAACATCACATGATTCAACAGACATGTTCTCATAATCCAAATTATAACTCATCATAATTAATTTATTAATTATTTTGTGAAAGAAATTGTACTCACAAAGACAGGTTAGAAAAGAGAATGATTCATTCATCTTTTGAATTAGAATTCTGACTTGCTAATCCCTAAGCTTTAGGAAGAAGAACTATCCTAGTAGCAGAATGGTGCCCAAGAGACTAATTTAGTTTAGGTTTAGGGTTTGAGTCTAGGCATTCTTTTATAGAAGTTTAAATCAACATAAGCCATTAGATTAAGATAGAATTAATCCGGACAATCCAGACAAGATAGAGTTATCCAGAACAGCCACATCAGCCCTAATGACTCAGCAACAGGTCAGGAAGGACTCAGCAGCAAGTTAGAATCGTCTGATTTCAGATCTGCCCCGGGGGGTAGGTCGACCCCTAGGTCGACCCCCTGGTCGACCTGTGTAGGGGAGGTCGACCCCCTGGTCGACCTGGCCTTAAGCGGGAGAATTCTCGCCGAGCCCGCTTCCCTATTTGAATTTTTATTATGAACTGTTTTAATTTATACAAAATTACTGAAACTTCCGAGGGCCATAACTTCCTCATACAAAGTCCGATTCATGCAAACTCGGACTCTATCTCAAGCAGAATTCCAAGACGAAAGCAATGGTATAACCCATTTCCCTTAATTCTCACATTTGAAATTAAGTATTCTTTAATTCATTAATTTTAATATTTAAAATCACGGGGTGTTGCGTTCTCTCCTCCTTAAAGGAGTTCGCCCCCGAAATCTCCAAGTTAAGGAGAATGTATATCCTAACATCCAATCATCCATCTACTCAACCATCAAACAAAGGGATCCATAGTTCTTACAAGATTTCTAATGCCGTATGAACATATGCAAAAAGTGCGTGTACATGTTCCTTATCCAATGCATAATCCGGCAGTCCACTGATTCAGTTGACCTCCTTAATGCAAATCATGATAGTGCCATGCGTCCATTATGTATGCGAAAGAATCCTAACGATACATATTACTTCTACATGTGTGCAAAACCATTCATCAAAATGTAGCATCCATATGATAGCAAAACCATTATACATTCATTAATTTAAATATGCACACATAATGCAATATGAAAGTGATTGAGCCGATCTAGTGCCTAATGTGTGTGTACATGCATCCACGAGCAACCACTAGCAACCACTTGCATCCATTTGCATCCACCAAACATAACATGTCTCAGACACATGTTTACAACCGGGTTTTTCCTAACTAAAGATCGACGATATAATCGCGAAGACATACTAAATGATAGGACAAGTATCGAAAAAGCGGTAGAAAAAGGAGAAGTTAAAAATATACCCTTAAAAAGGAATGGGTATAGCGTACGCATCTTGTCTTCCGTTTCTCAAGTCGCGTCTCCTTGATCATCTCCCCATTGCTCTTTGACCGACTTGACCTCTTTTTGCATAGCTTTTATACCTCCGACCCAAGGATGCACGTAGGAGCTCGTCTAGTCGTGGTATCTCCTTTTACTTCCTCCTCTCTAAGCATGTTCGGCTCCACTACTTCCGCGGTATCTTGTAACACTTCCGCAAATGCGATACGTGAAATATGTCGTGAACACCACTAAGCTCGTTGCCTCTTCTCATGTCCCTCCAAAATCTAGGATACATAACCTCAAAAGTTCTTTAAGGATCCTATTCACCCCTTTCTGTCCGTCCATCCGTCTGTGGATGATAAGCGATGCTCATACTTTCCCCCTTTTGCATATCACCTTTTCCCCTTGCATCGAAAACTGCTCCAAGCCCTGTCCCGTAAGCACCGGTATACACTGCGAATGGCTTACTTCCATCTGGCAAAACTAAAACTGGAGCTGTCGTCAACATCCTCTTCAAATGCTGGAAAGCATCGCCACAGTCAACATTCCAAGCAAAAGTCAAGTTCTTCTTCGTTAACCGAGTAAGTGGGGCTGATATTTTTGTGAAGTCCTTAATGAACTTCCTATAATAGCCAGCCAGCCCTAAAAAGCTTCTTAATTATGTTGCGTTCTTAGGAATCTTCCAATCTTGGATGGCCACCACCTTTTGCGATATCCATAGCTATCCCTTCCTTAGAGACTACGTGTCCTAAGAACCTCACTTCTTTTCTCCAAAAATGGCACTTGGAGAACTTAGCTTTGAGTTGATGCGCTCGTAGGGTCTCTAAGACTTCCCTAAGATGTAGGGCATGCTCTTCCTCGCTTCTAGAGAAAACCAAGATATCGTCCACAAAGACTACCACAAACTTGTTTAGAAACTCCCTAAACACCCTACTCATTAAGTCAACGAAGTATGTGGGTGCATTTGTCAAACCAAAAGGCATGACGAGCCACTCGAAGAAACCGTCAGGAGTTCTAAATGCTGTCTTATCTATGCTGGCTTCAGCCACCCTTAGCTGACGAAATCCTGTAACCAAATCCAGTTGCGAGAAAACCGAAGCACCCACCAACTGATCGAATAAATCATCTATCCTTGGCAATGGGTGTCTGTTCTTCTTTGTGAGTTTATTCAGCTCTCTATAGTCCACGCACAATCTAAGTGAACCATCAGCCTTTGTAGCAAAAACAACTGGAGCACCCCATTCCGAAATGCTTCTTCTTACGAACCCCTTCTCAAGCAACTCCTTTACTTTCTTACTGAGTTCTCTTCTCTCTCTCTCAGAGCCATGTGGCGCACTGGTAATGCAACTGGCTTTGCATTATCTACTAGGTATATTTGAAAGTCTATCTCGCGCCTCGGGGGTAAACCTCGAACTTCATCGAAGACATCACTATATTCACGGACCACACGAACAGATTCCAAATCATCGTTGGATGCATCAAGGGATTCTAGGTAGCAAAGCATTACTAGACCTCTAGGGTCATAAGAAATATCAAGGGTCTTTCCACAACGAGTGAACAATCTAACTACCCTTCTTTCACAGTCGGATGGCACCGTACCTAGCTAGCCAATCCATGCTTAGAATCAAGCCGTAGCCCATGAAGCCAAGAACGAAGGCGTTGCATTCAAACCCAACGCCCAAGATAGACACTCTCAAATCCCGACAAATCATTGAAAGATGAGCCGAACCACCAATAGGATTTGAGACTACTAATGGATCTGTAACTAGACTAGTATTCAGGTGCAGTGTTTCAACTAACGAAGCAGATACAAACGAGTGTGAAGTGCCAGAATTCAAACAAGGTTCGAACAGGATGGTCAAAAAGAAAAACCAAACTTCCAACCAAGATATTTCTACCTCTATCAGGTATGCCAGTCGTGAGGGAACGCGTCTGCCCTCCAGAAGACCCTATACCTTGTCCTTACTTTTTCCTTTTGCTTCTTTTGACGATCCTAATAAGATGTCCTGTTTCTCCGTAACGACAACAACTAGTCTTCTTCTTCTTCTTTCTAACGTCTTTATTTAAGTAGTCAGGTATTTCACAAGTGTGGCCCTTCCTTTTCTCTTGGCCCCTTGATATCCTTACCGCCTTTCTTTGGATCTTCTTTATCGTGTGTCCTATCCATGTCTCTCCTGCACATCCTCCGTTCATGACCTCCTACCAAAATGAGGCTTCGTCCTTTATTAACCAAGCAGCTAATTGAACCTTCCTCCCATCGTCTATCTTAAAGGTACCAACAAGTCCTCCACCTCCTTCAAGCTTTGACAGACATCCCAGTCCCATGAAGTGGTTTTCCACCCATCGTACGAAAGTTCTTACATATCTTAGAAAAAGCGTCTATACATGGAGGAAGAAATTCAAAAAGGATAAAGGAAGAAATTTAAAACGGAGATTCGAAGGAAAGATATATGGCTCTTGGGGGTTATGTTTTTCAAAATAATCTTTTCTCTTAAAAATACTTTCCTTAAAACATATCTTTGAAAATATTTCTTTATAAAACTGTTTTTGAAAAACAGTTTTTCAAAATCTCTTATCTGTTCTTGGTAACCTTTAGCTCTGATACCACGTGTAACACCCCACGTCGATTAATGCCACTCTCAAAGGGAATGCATTAACATTCATGGAGTATTATTGGTGTATAGAACAGAATATAACAAGACAGATACATATATTGGTACTTGAAAATTTTAAAACAACTTTTATTGCAGCGGAGGAATAGTTTTGTTTACAACAACATTATAAACCAAGTACACTTAGTATCCATCTTGACAAATTGTTTTCTGAGTACATAAAGTAAAAAGCATAACCCCAGCATAAGTAGCCATAAAAGAGTTGAGCTGAACTTTACTTTCAGCAATCCAAGCACTTCCAAAAGAGACAGAAAGGGATCCAAATCAAGCTCCACTAGTCCTACCCTGAGAACCTAGGGGGAAAGGAAGAAAAGAGGCGAAAACAAGGGGGGTCAGACATAAAGTCTGGCGAGTACAATAACTTTAACAATATAATTATTAAAGTAATTAGGATAAGGCATAAACTGGTAAAACAAGGAATGACTGTGAAACAAGTGGGCAAGACAAAACAAACAAAGGAATATTTTTGCGTTAATTGCGCTCCTAATCACTATAGGATAATTACTATACTGCACCAATGCTAATTACACCGCACCATTACTAGTCCCATACTGGAAGTTGATCCCTCTTACTAATCATAATAATGATAATGGTAGTTTCGTGTACTCCTAGCTGCTATCGTAGGTGCCGCCTGCTTCTACCTCCACTAGTTGTACCCACTACCCTCCTCAGTCTAATTACAACATTTATTCATAATATGGTAGTTTCTTGTACTACTAGCTGCTGTCATAGGTGCCGCCTGCCCCTATCTCCGCTAGTCGTACCCACTACCTTCCCCATTCGATTGGCTCCCTAACTCGTAGATACTCGTGCTGATCCCACAGTGGGGTGTATCACTTCCCAAAGTGGCAACCCGATACCACTAAAGATGCACGACTTATACCTACACGATGCAACAACGTCTTACCTACCAGCCCAGGCCCACGCATGCACATGACCCCGTTGGACTTGCATTGCCACCGCTAACCTGTTTTGACCTCTTACAATCATGCCCAATAAGCGTGTCCCGTCCTCGATCTAACTCGAGCTCACAAAGATACTTAATGGGTTACTGGTTTGAAAAGGGTCCCCATGTTTGACACAAGCTTTCCACATATGCTTGGTCCCCACTAAGATTCCCCACTTAACCCCTTCTTATTCATGTCTTCTTACATGTTTCAACTTGGTTAAGTGTTTATAATTATATCCCACATGTCACCCATGTTACCCACTTATCAAATCAACATGTGTTATTGGTTAAGCTTGTCTTAACCCCTTTCTGCTTATCAGATCAATATATATATATATATATATATTA
Organism: Allium sativum; assembly: GCA_030737875.1. Classification (NCBI taxonomy): domain Eukaryota; kingdom Viridiplantae; phylum Streptophyta; class Magnoliopsida; order Asparagales; family Amaryllidaceae; genus Allium; species Allium sativum. Next base: position 618,508,026 of record CM060926.1, read on the forward strand.
TTGGTTAAGCTGGTCCTAACCCTATCCACTTATATATTATTGGTTAAGTTGGTCTTAACCCTATCCACTTATCAGATCAATATATATTATCGGTTAAATTTGTCTTAACCCTATCCACTTGTCAAATTAATATATATATTATTGGTTAAGCTGGTCTTGCCCCTACCCACTTATATATTATTGGTTAAGCTGGTCTTAACCCTACCTACTTAACAGATTATTTGGTTAAGCTGGTCTAACCCTACCTACTTATCAGATTATTTGGTTAAGCTGGTCTAACCCTACCTACTTATCAGATTATTGGTTAAGCTGGTCTTAACCCTATCCACGTATCATGTTTTACTTAATTTATGATTAAGTACATCTTAGTTCACAGATACATTGGTTAAGAGAATAAATCCCTAAGTATCAACCCCGAAGACCGAAATCAACATCAGATTGGTACTAAGACAATTACTCACTCAACCAAACTTCTTGTGTCATTCATATTCATCTTTGATTAGCATTAATTAATTATTAATGCACATACCTCTCAAATTAAGTCGATTGCTTATGGCCGCTGGATATGCCGGGCGGTTCCGGGCAGACTTCCACCACAAGCCAGACTTAACCTTGTGTCTAAGCATATTTTAATTATGCCTACGACCTCTCACATTAGAATGTCGATTGCGGTCGCTGGATGTGCCGGGCGGGTCCGGGCAGTCTTATACCACAAACGAGTCTAACCTTGTGTCTTTGGCGTTTATTACTCATTTAATTTATTCCTTTGACCTCTCACATTAGACTACCGTTTGTGGTTGCTAGAATTGTTGGGCGGGTCCGGGAAGTCTTATACCACAAACGAGTCTAACCTCGTGTCTTAAGCATTTATTATTACACATTATTATTCAACCCCAATTTGAATTAATATCCCTATTTCAAATTTGTCAATAACTTCCAAATTAATCTATGTCCATAATTGTCACCTAAATTATGTCCATAATTTCTATGCTTATAAATTAGGCCAATTAATGTCTCAAATTTATTTATGCTTTTAATCCATTTCATGCCAATTTACAATATGTATATTTAATATTTTCCCATTGTCCCCAGGTCGTTCGTACGTTTAATAGAAAATACGTTAGACTCGCAAATAGTCTAACTCATAAAAAGAAAAGAAACATCACAACTTGCTTAGGACATAAAGTGGATCTAACTAGCATATAAGAACAGACAAACATGGATCAAAACTGGCATGATTATGATTCATATTAACATAAATTTGCATAATCAACTCTTGCATAGGCAATAGTCATAAAACATAAATTCGTATAAACTATGTACTATGTACTGTCATGGATCTAAATGTATAGATCTAAACATGTAATTGTGAACTTGTATATATGGATATGGTTTTCCTATGACTTGCAAATGAATTTCATACAAACTTACATTCAAACTAGCATATGATTCATATACAAACTTGCATTGGAAATGGGCATATAGAACATAAATTTGCATATGTACTGCCATGGATCTAAATATAGATCCAACATAAAAATGTGAACTTGCGCATGAATTTAAACATGTAAACTACTATCACATATTATACATATAAACTAGCATATACATACTTGAATCACATATAAACTTGTGTATAATCCGCATACAGACTGGCATAAGATTCCCATGCAAACTAGCATATGTAGAAACAGACTTGCATAAGATTCATATACAAACTAGCATATGATTTAACATCCCAAACTTGCATAAGATTCATATACAAACTAGCATATGATTTAACATCCCAAACTTGCATAAGATTCAAATACGAACTAGCATATGATTTAACAACCCAAAACTTGCATAAGATTCACATACGAATTAGCATAAAATTAATCAAGTTAAACATGTATAATTGGACATATGAAATAGATCTACACACATATGATAACAAACCTGTCATATGTTCACCAACAGACAATAACAAAGTTAAATAACATCACATGTTTCAACAGATATGTTCTCATAATCCAAATTATAACTCATCATAGTTAATTTATTAATTATTTTGTGAAAGAAATTGTACTCACAAAGACAGGTTAGAGAAGAGAATGATTCGTTCGTCTTTTGAATTAGAATTCTGACTTGCTAATCCCTAAGCTTTAGGAAGAAGAACTATCCTAGTAGCAGCATGGTGGCCAAGAGACTAATTTAGTTTAGGTTTAGGGTTTGAGTCTAGGCATTCTTTTATAGAAGTTTAAATCAACCTAAGCCGTTAGATTAAGATAGAATTAATCCGGACCATCCAGACAAGATAGAGTTATCCAGAACAGCCGCATCAGCCCTAATGACTCAGCAACAGGTCAAAAAGGACTCAGCAGTAAGTCAGAATCGTCTGATTTCAGATCTGCCCCAGGGGGTACGTCGACCCCCTGGTCGACCTGGCCTTGGGCGGCATAATTCCCGCCCAGCCCGCTTCCCTGTTTGAATTTTAAATTTTGAATTTTTATTCTGAACTGTTTTAATTTATATAAAATTACCAGAACTTCCGAGGGCCATAACTTCCTCATACGAAGTCCGATTCACGTAAACTCGGACTGTATCTCAAGCAGAATTCCAAGACGAACACAATGGCATAACCCGTTTCCCTTAATTCTCACATTTGAAATTAAGTATTCTTTAATTTGTTAATTTTAATATTTAAAATCACGGGGGGGGGGGGGGGGGGGGGGTATTACAGAACTTCACTCTGGATGTTGAATGGATGGTTTGATGATTATTTATCTTTTGTTGTCATTAACATACGATGTATGAAATCCATATGACCGAAGTTATATGGTAAATGATTGAGTCGCTTTCCGATTCAGGATATCATTTATATAAAGAATATTTTAAAACAAAGAATTTCTTTTAAATAAAGAATATTTTTAAAAGATATTGAAATAAAAGATTTGGATTTTGGGTTGTCGTGGATGGTGTCTCAAATAACAATGTTCTTAAACCCCGTATGAAAGAATAATTCTTTTAATTAAGATTATTAGAGTTTCAAATTATATTTAATTGGAATAATATGATATGAGAGTTGGATTTATTGTGAACTATGTTTTTAAACGACATTTGTTCTTTAAACCAATTAACAATGAAAATATGATATAGAATTTATAAATCTTTTATTAAGATTTAAAAGGGAAATATTCTAAAGTCAAGTTTTCTAATTTAATATATTAAATTGGAATTGAATGGAAATTCGATTTGATAATGATCAAGATAGGCTTCTGTAAAAGAAGACTGTTATTATATATGGAATTTAAAAGGCTTTGCCGTTATTCCATTTATATTATCTGTTTGATACGGGAATTTATATCGATTATATTGATTTGATTTCTGTGAAAATTCCATATTTAATGGAAGATTATTTTGGGTTTATCATGAACAATGTTTTTAAATGACATTGATTCTTTAACCTAGTTAAAGATAAGATTTATTTCTTAAATTGGAATAATCGTAAAGTAATGATTTTTGATATTAAAATAAAATTGGAGTTTTAATGAACCTTTAAAAAGACGATTTAAGAATAGATTTAAAAGAATTTATCTTTGATAAAATTAATGGGAACCTTTCCCTAATAATATGAATATTTTATTCAAAAAATATTCTGAATTGGAATGAGGCATTGGATGTGTCTTTATAATACTTGATTTTTAATTATAAAAAATATGCGAGTTATTCGGAAAAACCGGGTTTAACCCATTCTGAATAATTATTACGATGATTAAAGTCAAAGACATTAAAGACGGTGGATGAAGACCAGCGATCTTCACATCGAATGGACGACTACTGATGCCTGACATTGGGTTGTTCCCAGTAAAGGGTTAAAATGGTAGTTTGTCCGGACGTACTTGTTGATTGTTCGGATATGCGAGCACCTCACTTTCGTATTGGACATACGGGACGAGGAATAAGGAGTCTCCGGTTTCGTTCAGACCCAGAACGGACTTGTAAATGGATGTGTGTCTGACAATGAATTTCATTCCATGTAAATTAAATTTATTTCTATTTAATATATATCTGTGGTGGCGGAGAATTTATTCTCTTGCTTAACACCCTTCTCTGAGGCGCACGAGCTCAGAGGTTATATATTAGTAGTAATTGATTGCATGGCATGAATTGTCAACGTGGCATGCCAAGATGCAAATGATCAAGGCTTTTGTTGAAAAGCAGAGCCTTGTGGTTGATGATCAAAGCACAGCCTTTTTTGGTATAGCTTTGTGTATTATGTTACCTCGCGAGCCTCACACCCCGGTAGAGTCAAAAACGGGACAAGGGAATGCAGGGAGTGCACACGTTTCTTTCTAGCTAGAAGTGGTGTTTGGGTTTTTACTAGGCCCGACATTTTTACTTATGTGGTTGATGGAATGAGGCGCCTCGGATATTTTTATTGGCTGCTAATGGCCAATTTATAGGTCCAATAGGATCGGGGAGCGTGTGTTCAGGCATAACTAATCCACTAAAGTATTTGTGGATTGACCCTGCAGGATCCAAGGGTTCGCCAGCGTCCGAATCCTGAGACATTGCTAGAGTGTTTCGAATCGGTAAGGAGATCGTTCCTAGCCTTGACTCTTGATGGAAACCGAATTTCCAATACGACCCCATGCGGTTTTGATTGTAGAACTAGTATGGCGACATAGTATATGGTAGCTATGCCGTCTATGATTAATACATTATGATTGAAATGTTTTTGAAACATATATACACTAATTATAATATCAAATCCATTTTATACGTATCAAGCATTTTTGACCATTATAAGGTAAAACTCTATCCTCCGGCTTGCGTTGCATTGTGTGATGGGACATAAGTCCGATAATGGTTTCATTTTTATCAAAAGCATTGCGTTGTTTAACGATTTACTTTAATTTATGCATTGGCAATCCAATGGAGTAAACCCGTTCCGCATTAGCGGCGTGGTCCTGTGATTTTCCATGTTATTAGATATGTTAGAAAAGATTTCTCATACAAGTCCCATGTCTGACCCGTAGTTTGTTTCACTTTGCAAACTCGGGTGCCCTCTTTTTCGCATGGGCAGTCGAGTAGCTTGTTTTGCAGATATTCATCTCTTGAGCAAGATTTCTGGATCGAAGCTTAAAGCTGTGTCCAGAGTATTGATCATCTTCCGTTGTATCAGTTTATTGCTTCCGCTGTAGAGTATTAAATCTATTGTAATTTAACCTTCCGCTGTATTATTACTTCGATGTACTCTGATATATTCTGTACTCTGATGTGACATTATTATGATGTTTATAAAAGTCTGCTGTTATTGTTCTAATGTATTGTATTCCCAAAGTTAACGTATGCGGGTTTTGAACGGTTTTAGTCGATTTAGCGATCGGTTAGGTCTGGGCAAAATCCGTATTGTTACAAATTGAGATTTCGTCGTGTAGATTGTGAGTTTTGTCCAAATCAAATTTTCGAAAAGTCGCTATGGAATTCCTTTATAATTTATAATGATTTATTTATATTATAAAAGGTTTTTTAATATAAATTGGGTATCGATTTAACACTGGATTTGAAATATTGAGTTATAAATTCAGATAGAAATATTTTGGAGCTATATGGTATTCTATTGTGAATATATACGATAATATTAATTTATTAATATTTAATTTAATTATTTTTAAATATATTAATATTTAAATGGGTTATTTAGAGCTTTAAAAATAGCCACTTTTGCAAACGAGCTTCATTTTCGACGAAACTAATTTTGTTGGATCCGGAATATTAAATTATTGTTAGATTCAATTTTCATAATTTTTGGAATCAGTATGTGGCTGTACGGGATTTTAATGTGAAAAACAGTCGATAATTTGACTTTAAAAATACGCTGTGTGAGCAATCGAATTCGGAATTCAACGAAACAAGTTTCGTTGGGTCCGTAATGTCGAAATATAGCTGCATGCCCATTTTCATGCTTTTTGGGTATCGTATGTGATCATACGGATTTTTAGAAGTCAAATACAAGAAATGATTGATTGTAATTAATATAATAATCGATTTAAAAATTAATATAACTATCCTATAAATATATCACCCTCACCTTAACCCTAAGCTACTTTTCTTCTGGTCAAAACGCAAGAAGGCCGCCACTAATTTCTCCGAACCAAATTCGTGATCTTTCCAAAAATGAAATAAATTCCAACTAAAATCTATAAAACATCATACATATAGATTTGAACTCCTATGATGCTACTTTCTAGGGTTTGATCGACATCCTTCAGCGTGTATTGCTTCTTTTTAGGGTTTGATATATGGCAAGATAAAGGAGTTGATTCTTGTTTCTGTTGTTGTTTTTGGAATCGAGGTGTGATTTAGCACCGGCGTCAGAAGTGTGGGTGGGTTCTGGTCGCATTGAGGTCACGACTGTTGTAAGGAGGATGTGGAGAACCAGGGAATCGCGGAGGACATGGGAATTGCGAGTTGAATGGTTGGGGCATGTGGTTCAAGAGGAGAGAGAGAGGTGAATTTTAATGGTTTTAGTTTGATTTTATAATGATGAGAAGGAGGAGATAGTTTGAAGGGAAGATCGACTAATGGTGGAGGATAATACAGAGGATCGTGAGTTCATAGTTTGGGGAAGAAAAGATGGTGGGTGCGGGTTTTATATTGAAGATAGGCTGGCTAAAGAGGTTAAGGCCCAATAGACATTTAAATTAACTTTTATTTAATTAAGGAATATATTCAAACTTGTTAAATTAATATCTTGATCATAATGTATCAGAATTTCGAACGGTCAGATCCGTTGGGATCATATGAACGGTGGCTACACAATGGAACTGACTGGGATTGAATTGGAGTCGTTACGATTTATAGCGAAATAAATTGCCGGATCTAAATCAATGATCGTTATTCGTTATTTAACGATAACCTACCGATGTGAGTAAATCTCACTAACTCTATATAGTTTATATTTTTATAAATATAATCTAGTATTGATAAATGATGATTGATTGCTCTGTGTTGATTGTTTGGTTGAATTGCTGATTTGTAGTTTGAAATTATAGATAACGATATATATATATATATAGTTAATCAAATGTTGATTCTGTTTATTAGAATATTTCATATTGAAATGAAGTTGATGTTAATTATATTGTTTAACATCTCTGGATGCAGGGAAACAGGTTGGAGGGATCCAACTGGATTCCTCAATATTTAAAATACTGTTTTTATGTATATTGTGACATATGATGTGATATATTATATTTGATTGGTCGTGATGACATTGGTCTTGTATATTGGTATTTTAAATACCATAAGAAAATAGTGGAATTGTTTGGATAAAACAAATAGAAATTTATAAAAGGAATTGTTTGGATAAAAAAATAGAACTTTATAAAAGGAAATATTTATAGGAAATAAATATAAAGGAAAAATATAAAATCAAAGGATAATTATAAAATAAATATTTATTTGGAAAATAAATATAATTATAAAAGAAATATTTATTTGGAAAATAAATATAATTATAAAAGGAATATTTATTTAGAAAATAAATAGAATTATAAAAGGAATATTTATTGGGAAAATAAATAGGATTATAAAAGGAAATTGACGAGATATAAAAGAATTATGAGAAGATTGTTTAAAGTAGATAATAAATAGAAATTTGTTTTAACAAATAGTTTGAGAAAATTAATTTATAAATAATGTTTTATAAATTGAATAAAATATTTATCATTCGATAAACGGAATATATAAGACTGAATTTATATAGAGAAGTAAGAATCGGTTTTAACACCGATATTTTAAATGGAATTTGAGCAGCATTTATAAAGGTGATTATAAATGGGATTATAAGTGTTAGAGGAATCAAAATGAGATTTTATATAAATAATTCTATAATTAGAAGTATAAATAGAATTTGGATTTGAGATATTATTTCAAATGTGAAATCAAACTGAATTGATTATATAAAAGAGATATTATTCACATTCGATCTGAATAATGGATTTAAGTAAATATTTTGCAAATAAAATATTATAAAGGAATTTGGGGTTTGAAATAGGTATTTAAATGGAATTACTAAAATTAGAAACAGACCGGGAATTAGTTGAGTTGAATGGCTTTCTGGGTATCGATCTGATGTTGGTTTCGGCCTTCGAGGTTTATGCTTGGGAAGTTGTTCTCTTTCTAGTTTACAGTTAGAGACTGATAGAGGTGGGAAGATATTGATGCGTGAATCAGAAATGGAAACGTTTGCCAAAGTTAATAACGTATATTTTCTAATTTTAGGAAATAAGGAATTTATGAATATATGGAAACGATAAATGGGAAATTGGGAAATGAAATGATGATTGATCGTAAGATTTCCATTTGGGAATACGACCGTTGTGTTTACACATATTTTCCTTTTATAGTTAAATCACCGACTATCAAAGATTTTGACCATTTCCGTTGTCAATACGGAGAGATCGGGATCAGATATACTATCTGAAAACCACTTCGTATGGCATTAGCGTTGCGAATCAAATATGATGAAGATAATTGAAAACTGTTCAGTAAATCCTAGGTAGAAATTACCCAAGATGGATTTACAGAATAGTGCCTTCGAGTTGTCCAGTCCCAGGACAACTTGAAATGGACGAATGTCTGACAGAGTATATCTGGTAGATCACGTAAGTTGATCGTTTCAAATGTATTTACATTGGTGGTGGAGGAATTCATTTCTATTAACTGTATACCCATGGTATTTTCGGGGAAATCAATTTGTGATTTGGTGGGTATGACGATGTGACATTCAAAGTAATTAAAGGTGTGATCTATACGTTATGGCCTCTAGTCTCACAATCTGGAATGGTATAAAATCAGGTAGGTCGCATGGCTAAGTGGTTAGCTGCCAATTAGGGTGTATTGTCACGTGATCTAGAGAAATTCCATTTGCTTCTTTATTCTGTTTCGATGTTGCCCCTTTCGGGAAACGGTTGCTGATCCCAACCGTTGGTTATAATACATTCGGTACACTCAAGAGAAATGAGTGACCGGTCATGTTTAGGCTAGGTTACAAGATGTTCTTGTTGAACCCGGTGTATACCTCTCTAGAGATACACTGTCGGAAGGTGGTCCCATACCTTGCCAGTTGGAATTCATTAGCCAATAAGCTCCTGTGGTTTTTGATTATGTATTATGTATGTGGAACGTGAGATGAAAGCGTTCTACTAGATGATTATTATATTGTGGTTGATAGACACTATCATAATATCAAGGGAATTTTGATATAAAAGATCATTGTTTCTTGCAAAAGGATTTTTGATATTAAATCAAATGCTTTGGATTCTCATAAGGGAAAAATTCGTTCCGTGTTACATGGCATGGTCTTATGAGATATCGTTCATTTTCTCAAACTGTTTTAAATTGTTTACTCACACAAGTCCCATGACTGACCCGGAGTTATTTTGTTTTGTTTTCCCTAAACTCTTGGGTGCCCAATTTTGTATGGGCAGTCAAGTAGTCGGGATTTACAGATATACTAAGAGCTTTGAGCAGGAGGCTTCAGGATTATATAGCAATTGTTTATTTCCGCTGTGTTGTAAGTGTTGTACTCTGATAAATGTTATTGTATACATATACTGGATTTATTTCAAAGTTATGTTATATTTTATTCGTTCCGCTGTGATATTCGTGTTACTCTGATTCTGTTGTTGTGATCTTTTTCTTCTTCTATTCTAATTTTCTATCTTATCTATTCTCACCCTCTAACTTCTTTCTATTAACTATCCGGTATTTCCGATGCTTGGATAGTCGACATTGAGTTTATGTCGATAACCAAGGTCGCATATCACCCGGGTCGTTACAAATAGTTTACTTTATGTAACACCCCTAAGTCCCACATCGTGGAAGCCTGTGTGAAGTGGGTACTTATATAGTAGAGCCCAACTCTTACTAATGCCGAGGCCTTTTGAGGAACAAAACCCCACACCTATACGGTGGCTAAGTTGGGGACAATATCTTGAGTGAATGGAGGTGCGGGTTGTTACAGTGGTATCAGAGCCAATACACAGCCGAAATTGTGGCTCCTGTGTGGACCACAACGCCTGGGTGAGGTGTTAGTGAGCCAACAGGGACGTTGGGCTCTGTAGGAGGGGAGATTGTAACACCCCTAAGTCCCACATCGTGGATGCCTGTGTGAAGTGGGTACTTATATTGTAGAGCCCATCTCTTACTAATGCCGAGGCCTTTTGAGGAACAAAACCCCACACCTATATGGTAGCTAAGTTGGGGACAACATCTTGCGTGAACGGAGGTGCGGGTTGTTACAAACCCACTAAGAAAAACCCTAGCCGCCAGTCTTCCGTGGATGGCTGATTCTTCCCCGATTTCATCGCCATCGATCTCCAAATCCGCTGAGTGAATTTAAAAAATTCTAAATCTAAATTGAAGAGCTAAGCACCCTCTAGCAATCCAATGGCTAAGATTGGATTTTGTTTTGGATTGCGTTCGTTCTTAGGGCTCTAAATGCTGCCGTTCGCAGCGAGTTTCTGAGCAAGGGGGCCCATCGCATTGGCTGGCGTTCACGGGGGGAGGGGGAGTGGCTACGCTCCGGCGATAGAAGAACCAAGGTCCAATGGGGGTCCGGTCTAATGGTTAGGGGGCGGCGACGGGAAGTTTGCTAGAACGATGGGTTCGATGATGGCCTGGAGTGTTATACGGGGAAGGAGGATTAAAGGGTATAATCCCTTATTTATTAAATTAATTATATTTAAAATGTCATTGACGAATAAACATTGATATCTTTGTCATACGGTGTCGGAATCCAACGAAACAGTATCCGTTGGAATCCTCTTGACGAGAGCTTCGCAACAAAACTGACCGCGTCCAAAACGGAGCACGTTGGAATTTCAGGAAAGTTCAGACCCGAATCGAACCAGAAATTCAAAAATAAAAGAACCAAAGTGAGAACTCCTCACTAAAATTATTTATGTACAGTTATTTATTTTATAACTGCATATATGAACTACTCCCCGTCATCCACAGACTATGGACGACTTGTTTGTTTGATTGTATTGTGAAAAATGATTGTCATGTGAAATGGACTGTATAAAATATATGAATAATAAAAATATCATTTTTATTGTAGAAATGAATTGTATAAAATATTGATGAATGGAATAAAATATTTGAACAATAAAAATATCATTTTTATTGTATATATGAACTGTGTGAAATAGTCATGTACTGAAATAAACATTCATTTACAAACCGGATGGTTTGTCTATGTACACTCATTTATCTGATATTGATTGGGACGATACATTTTACACATTGCCCAACTGCACAAATAATAAACAGTATGAGTTGTTTGAAAACCCCACACGGGTATTGGGATAATATCTGACATACACTGATCCCAATAATTAGTAGTATGTCAAACGATGGGTTGACAGATTGTATAAGCATTATTTATTTATTTTAATGCTTATATAGTTGTAGAATGCACTGTGGATGTTGTTTGAATTTTTAATGATTGCTTATCGTTATTGTTGCATATATCTGATGTTGAAATCCATATAAATAAAATTATATGGTAATTGATTGAGTCTGATTCCAGTTCAGAATTAACGAATATTTTAAAATAATATTCAGTGAATATTGAAATGTGAAGCCGTGTTTAGTAGTTAAACGCCATTTTAACACAAACGGGAATTTTGTGGATTTTATTCATTTTATAATGAATATCGAAAAGTGATTTCAAAATATGATATTTTGAAAATATTATCATTTTAATATTGAAATGATATGGAAAATTAAATATTGATATGAATTTGAAAATAGAATTGAAATCGTTTTAAAATGAATTCAAAATGAATTGAAATAGAATTGAAATCAAAATAGAATTGAAATCGATTTAAAATGAATTCAAAATGAATTGGAATGGAATTGAAATCGAATTGAATTGAAGTCGATTTGAAATGAATTTAAAACGAATTTATAGTGGAAAATTTAATTTTGATTTGAAATTGAAATGGAAGTGGAAATCGTTTTTAAAACGATTTATAAAATTCGTTTTAAATGGAAATCGATGAAATATATATTTATATATATTATATATATATTATAATGGCCTGAGTAGAATGTGCCACGCAGCGGCAGTTCGCGAATTTCGACCATTAACTTCAAATGGATGTTACGGGAGATCCGACCGTCGGATTCTCCTAAAACGGGAACCATTGGGTTCGTATCAAAAAGAGCTTTCCAATGAACATAAGAGATTTGAAATCTAACAGTTAGATTTGGAGATATGTCCAAATCAATTTCAGAAAAGGTCGCTATGGATGCCGTTCGGTGGCCGTTATTGGAAACCGACTGTACGGGCGATAATATAATTATTAAAAATATGGAAAAAATATGTAAAATCATAATAAATGTTTTGGAATGATTTTGGATGAAAATTCCAGTTTTAAAAAGATAAAAATTTATTTTTATCGAAATGAACTAGTTATTAACTAGAATAATTATTTATTTATTTTTAAAATAAATAAATTGGATTTGAAAATGTTTTTAAAATAACCAAAATTTTCCAACGAATAAATTGGAATGGATTTGGAATGGAAATAATCGTCGGAATATTTCGATATTGGATTCCGTGATTATACGGATATTGTGGAGGAATTTGGAAGATATATATATATATATATATATATATATATATATATATCACTATTCCAATACGATATTTGTTGGTTTCAGAATTGATATTGAATATAAGCCGATATATTTTCTATTCATAGCCTTGTATTTGATATCAAATTGGATTTTGGGTTTGTCGTAAACGGTGTCTTCATTAACACTGTTGTTTAACCCAGTTGAGAATAGAATAAATCTTTAAACTAAGATTTAGTGAAGTTTTCCGATTAATTAATATTTAATTGGAATTGAATAAAAGAATTGGATTTTTGGGTTTATCGTGAACGGTGTTTTAAATAACACTTGTTCTTTAACCCGATTAACAAAGGAAATGGGATTTTGGGTTTGTCGTGAATGGTATCTTCAAAAATACTATCTTAACCCTAATGGAATGAAGAAAATTAGAAACTAACTGGAGATTAGCTAAGTTGAATGGTATCCTGGGTATTGATCTGATGTTGGTTTCGGCCTTCGGGATTAATACTTAGGGAATTGTTCTCTTACTAATTTACGGTTGGAGACTGATGGAATGGAATGTGATTTTTGGTTTATCGTGAAGTGTGTTCTAAATGACATTGGTTCTTTAACCCAGTTAAAGATAAGATTAATTTCTTAGCTTTGAATAATCATTAATATTGATTTTTGGGAAGATTAAAACTAAATGGAGTTTTAATGAATCTTTGATTAGATTGAAAAGTGAAGGTGATAATTAAAATTATCAATTCAAGAAAATGATCGAAAATGGAGTACCACCAGTTTTACTCCAAGCGATAGCTAAATCTTTAATTAGATTTGAACGTGAAATGATAATTAATATTTACCGATAACACCGTGGTGTTAGATATGGAGTATTACCAGTTTTGCTCCAGGGGGTGAATAGGTTGAGATTGGGAAATAAAATAAATGATTACTTCGGTGTAGTTCGCTAATCCCGACTAGTTTGGAAAACCTTAATATGGTTTGATATCCAGAGGAAGATTAAAGAATAAATTTAAATAATTTATCTTTGATAAAATTAATGGGAGCCTTTCCCAAAGGAAAAGAATATTGGAATAAAAGAATATTCTGGATAGGAATGAGATGTATGATGTGATGTTACAGCAATTGATTATAAGATACGCAAGTTATTCGGAAAGGCCGGGTTTATACCCATTCTGAATAACTGATTCGACGATAAGTCCAAGAGATTGAAGACGACGCAAGACCGACGATCTTCACATCGAATGGATGGGTTGCTACTGATGGTCATGATTGGAGTAGCTACCTTGAAGGGGCTGAAGTGGTAGCTGTCCGGACGTACTTGTTGATTGTATGGATATGCGAGGGCCTCTCTCCTGTATTGGACATACGGGACGAGGAATAAGGTTCCTCCTGTTTCGTTCAGACCTAGAATGGACTTGTAAATGGATGGTGTGTCTGATATTGGATTTTATTCTGTGCGGATTGATCTCTATTGAATATACATCTTCCTGGTGAAGGGGAAATTATTCCCTTACTTCACCCTTCTCTAAAACGTACGGGATCAGAGGTTGTATATCGATAGACATCAGTCGCATGACGTAAATTGCCTAAGTGGAAAATGATCTCAAGGCTTCTGTTGAAAAGCAGAGTCTTGTGGTTGATGATCAAAGCACAGCTTTAATATAACATGGCTTTGTGTAGCGTTAATTCGCGAGCCTCACACACCGGTATGGTGGTAAACTGATGGTTAGATCAGTATGCTTTTGAGATGAGGATAGACACGTTAGTGGTGTCATGGATTCGATCGACCGAGGTAAGGGATAGGACACCCCCCGATTCCCTAATGGATAGAGTTAACGGTGTTTTCGCATGCCTGCGACGTAAGCCACGGTAACTTGTTACTTGGATAGTGCGGATGTGCATTACAGTGTTTTCGCATGCCTGCGATGTAAACCGTGGTGAATTGCACTACGTGATCGATCTTTCGAATCAGTAACCACCATGATGGAAATCCAACTTCCAAATACGACATTTTTCGGTTTTGATTGTAGAGCCTAGTATGGCGACATAGTGGGATATGGCGCTTATGCCGTCTATGATTGATACATTTATATTTGAAGTTGTTTACTTCACTTATAGTAATAATAAAAGATGAAATTTCACGTATCAAGAATATTTGGCTATTATAAGGGAAAACCCTATCCTTCGGCTTGTGTTGCATTGTGTGATGGGACCTGGGTCTTATAATAGCTTTATTGTTCTTTATTTAGCATTGCGTTATTTGTTTTATGCACTGGTATTCTTGGGAGGAAACCCGTTCCGTGTTATACGGCGTGGTCCCTCGATTTACCTAACTTTCAAATAAAGAATAATAACTGTTTCAGTTCTCAGACCAGTAACATGACTGACTTGGAGTTTATTGTTTTAACCTAAACTCTAGGTGCCCCTATTTTCCACACGGGCAGCTAGTAGTTGGGTTTTTGCAGATTTATATTCACAGAATCCTGGTTTACAGATGGAATGATATTCGGAAAGCTCCGTATCCATGTATCTCTTTCAGTTGTGTTTTGTATTGTTTTCTGCTGCAGTAATGTATTTAAATCTCTGACATTTTTCAAGTGTGTAATATTTATTCATACTCTGTATATTCTTGTACTCTGATGTAATTGTTGTAATAAACAATGAAATGTTCTTCTGTTTGTGTTCTGATTTGTCTTATAATCGAAGCAATCCGGGCTTTCCTTCACGGGGAAGTACGGGTCGCCATAGTTCCCATTAATTTTATCATAGATAAGTTCTTTTAAACTTATTCTTTAATCTTCCTTTGGATATCAATTTCAAAAGATTTTATTATATCTTTCAACAATTATAAACCAATTAAAGTTTATCAACTAGTTGGGATTATCGAGCCTTACCGAAGTAATCATTTAATTTATTAATCCCAATCTATTCATCCCATGGAGAAAAACTGGTAGTACTCCATATCTAACACCCATTGTTTTATCGTAAAATTAATTACCCTTTCCCATTTCAAATCCAATTAAAGATTTGGCTATCGCATGGAGTGAAACTGGTGGTACTCCATTCTTGAACATTTTTTGAATTCGGTAAATTTAGTTACCTTATTCACATTTCAATCTAATTATAGATTCATTAAAACTTCAACTTTGTTTTAATCTGAAAAATCATTACTTTATGATTATTCAACCTTTTTAGGAAATTAATTTTGTTTTAACAAGGTTAAAGAACCAATGTTATTAAAACACAGTTCACGATAAACCCAAAATCCTCTTTCATCAAAATGGAATCTTCATGGAAAACAGATCAATATATAATTGATATAAATTTCCGTATCAGACTAATAATATAATAAGAATAATGGCAAAGCCTATTAATTTCCATATATAGTAACGTCTTCCTTTACAGAAGCTCATCTCGATTGTTACCAAATCGAATTCAATTTGATTCCAATTTAATATATTAAATTGGTTAACTTTACTTTGGAAAATTTCCATTAAATCTTAGAAAAAAGATTTATAAATTTCAAATCATATCTTTACTGTTATTTGTGTTAAAGAACAATTGTTATTTAAAACATTATTCACGATAAAGCTAAAATCAACTTTCATTTCAATTCCAATTAAATTAATTAATTGGTAAACTTATCTAAATCTTAATTAAAAGATTTATTCTATTCTCAACTGGGTTTAAGAACAGTGTTATTGAAGACACCATTCACGACAAACCCAAAATCCAATTTGATATTAAATACAAGGCTCTGAATAGAAATCATATCGGCTTATATTCAATATCAAATTCTAAAACCAACGAATATCGTATTCGGAATAACAATATATATATCTTCCAAATTGCTCAATAATATCCGTATAATCACGGAGTCCAATATTGAAATATTCCGTAGATTATTTCCATTCAAATCCATTCCAATTCAGACATTGGAAAATTTTGGTTATATCGGAACCATTTCAATTCCTTTCAGTTCTATACGTAAGTTGATAAACAACTTATTCTGATAAAATTATCTTTTATCTTTATTAATGTAGAATTTTTCATCTAAAATCATTTCAAATCATTTATTATGATTTTACAAAATTTATTCATATTTTTAATAAATTTAATAAGGCCCTTACAGTCAATTTCCATATATGGCCATCGAATTGCATTTACAACGACCTTTTCCAAAATTGATTTGGACATATTTTAAAATCTGACCGTTAGATTTCAAATCTCTTATTATCATTCAAAAGCTCTTTTCGATACAAACCCAAGGGTTTCGATTTTAGGAGAATCCAACGATCGGATCTCCCATTATGCCAATTCGAAGTTAATGGTCGAAATTCGCGAAAGGTCGTTGCGCGGTGCGTTCTATTCAGGCCACTTAAATATATATAATATATTTCATCGATTTCCATTTAAAATGTATTTTATAAATCTTTTATAAATTCGTTTTAAAACGATTTCAAATTCGATTTCAATTTTAAAACAAAATTGAATATTCCATATCATTATAATATTAAAATTATAATATTTTCAAAATTCTGAAATCAATTCTTTTCGATATTCATTATAAAATGAATAAAATCGACAGAAAATTCCATTCAAGTTAAAATGGCGTATATCTACCTAACTCGGCTTCACATATTTCAATAATTTTGTGTCCATCCAAAATTGGACATCAAAATCATATTTTGTTTTTTCACTGAATATTATTTTAAAATATTCGTTATTTTTGAATTGGAATCAGACTCAATCAATTACCATATAATTTCATTTATATGGTTCCATACATAGCATGTATTCAAAAAAAATAGTGATAAACATTTAATTCACATCCAGAGTGCAATTTATAACTATATAAGTATTAAATATTTAAATAACGCTTATAATAATCTGTCAATCAATTGGTTGATATACAATTAAATCCAAGGGAGATATGAATAAATTATCATTCCCATACCCGTGTGGGGTTTCAACCAACAACAATGAATTCAAATTAATCACTGGATAATAAATTTAACCAATTCTAATTTGATTCGAATTATTTTTCTAATTAGCCAATTTTCACTGCTTAAATTATAAATGGATATTTATAATTTAATTTCAACTACCACAAATTTGTTAACATTATTTTTAATATGTTACACATTTCAACATAACAAACAAAACATAACACAGTCAATTAAATCATCCATGGGTTTTCAAACAACAGTGAATGTGAGCTAACATGCAATGTACAACATTTTTGTGATAATTAAACAAATAAAAATCAACACTGACAATCTATATATTTTCAGTTATAAAATAAATAACTGTTCAAATATTTTAGTGGGAGAGTTCTTACTTTGGTTTCCACTCCGTAATTCTTTAACTTTTGATTTTATTTTTAAACTAAATTAAACATGTGTTTAGTTTAGCTTAAAAATCCAACTTGCTCCGTTTCCGTTCTGGTCAGTTCCATGTTGTAGAGCTCGATGTTATGAGTGCAACGCAACTGAAATCGTCAAATTTCGATCTCGTATGAAAAAGATATAGCATTTAATACATTAATCACATTATTAATAAACTAATTAAATATTAATTAACTTAATTATTCATTAACGTTTCCCCTTCTGCATCGTAACACTCCAGGTCATGGTAGTTTTCATGCTCGCCTCCTAGGGCTCGAGCTTGCACCTCATCTATGCCGCCAGAACAAGATCCAAGGACACCACATCGTCGGCCGTCGTGAGCTCCACTAGCGCGCCCACCGTTGGCCAACTCCACCACCCCACCATCGCCGTAATCTACGACGAACAACACTGCCTTGAGCAACAAATACTCCCAATCCACGAAACCATACACGATCATCTCCGTATAGAAATAAAGATCACATTACCCACTTCAATCTTCGTTTAATAAGTTTCTTGAATTACCAAACGGATTGAATACAATTAAGGGGAGAAAATCTGAACAAAATCGGCCTTCGAAATCGTAATCAGCGGCTGATGGTTTTGGGAAAAGTGATTTAGGTTTTGGGATTTTCTGATTGGCCCACTATATATATTTTATATTATTTAATTCCCAAAAGTTAGATTTTACATCCGAACTCCAAATCAAACCCAACAACTATTGTTCCTAGCCAAATACCCCCATTTCGAACACAATGCAATATGTTCCGCAAGCCAATTCGACTGTTTTGATCAGTTTTTATCAAAATTAAAATACAAATTAATATAACGTTTAATATTGAATTCCAATGTACATTTTAATTTACCGGGGCCACATACTGACCCCAAAAATTATGAAAATTAAAATCTATCTATGTTTTTACGATATGGTCCCAACAAAATTAATTTCGGTGAATTTGGAGGTCTTTTGAAAAATGGCATTTTTATTAGCTTATTAAATTCAAACTGAAATTGAAAACGCGTTTAAATTCACCATGCTCACATACTAAGTCCAAATGACTTGAAATTTTAAATCTGACAATAATTTGACATTCCGGATCCAACAAAAGAGGTTTCATAAAAAACGGATATCATTTGCAAAATGGCTATTTTTAAGGGGTGTATATATATTAAAATATATATTAATTCTATAGCGACTATTTTGAATTTTAAGCTGGACATAACAATTTATAAAGTGAAATCTCAGTTTCTTACACTTATTAGAAAATTATTATTAAATAGATTCTAACGTTTCTGTGTTTACTGAAATCCAATTTATATTGAATTTTGTATATTTATTTGAAATTTAAAACCAAATTTTCAAACTACCGCGCCATTTCGAGTTCGTTTTAATTAAATTTTACATTTATACGTTCTAACTTCGATTTGAATAAATTTTAAATCGTTAATTCTCAAAATAAATCATTTTAAATCCTTAAAATCCATTAAATCAATTAAAAATAAAATTTTAAATTGGTTCCAAAATCTGGGTTATTACAATATTTCTCGGTCAATGATGTGAAGAAGGATTGCTCAGGTTTAGCTTGATGCTTTTGAACAGTCAGATGGATGGTCTTTATGAAATTTGCATACATTGCATGTAGATTAGATTATTAATAAATAAAATCTGCTTTCTTCCCTATGATTTCTCATTATATATTTTTAAACAATAAAGGTAATACTACTCTGCAACATGTATAGACTACTAAAATACTTAAGTATACTAGCAAAAGAGTATGAAATATGAAATGAGACTAAAACAAGTAATCAATTTGTGGTAAATTAAATATCCCACAACCGCTTAATCATACATTTATTATTTATTCACAGTTTTAGAACTTCGTATTCGTTACCTGGTATTGTTTGATTTATTCGAGTTTATGTAAAGTGTCTGTTTAGGGCTTTGTATAATATTTATAAATAAGAAAACATTTGTATCAATCACTTTGGAAAGGTTTTCTTACTGTTTACTAAAATAAAAAACAACAAATTTTAACTCAAATTGTGAAAATAACTTTGTAGTTTAAACATTTTTTGTAACTAAAATAAGAGTACAAATTAAAGTTAACTTTCAATGGACTTTTTCGAATTTTATTGTTACTGGCTAACCACAAATCAAATTTGTTACTAATTTCTAGGCTTTACCCTAAAGAGGATAATAATATTTCATGAAATGGTTGGTCGACATTGTTATTTGCACTCCACACACATTTTTTTAAAGGCGAGCTGCAACCTGAGAATGATAACAAAACCTTAAAATAAAACAAAATTTGGAAATTTATAGGTTACTCACCAATACATTAGCTTGACTCTAAACCACTTTATAGGTTTATTTTCTAAGACTTTAAAGCTACAAAAGTATCTATTTGTTATCCATGAGTTACAAACGGCGTGATTTTCATTTCTGGAGTTATATCAAAGATTATTAATCTTCGGTTTGTGGTAGAAAGCAGCAAATCAATTTTTATTTTTTTTCTTACTTCATGTTTAAATCAAAAAATTCTTGGTTGTTCATATATTTGCTTTACTTAGTGTAAGAGCGTATAGTTTAAACAACAATGCTAGGAGGTTGATTTCTTTCAATTTAATTGTCTTTACAGTCTAATTTTTCAGATGTTTCCTGCTTACTGGTGCAAACTTGAACAATGTTTCCTCATTTAGAAAATGGACAAGGTTGTAGAGTTATAAATTGAAACATTAGGTTCGTGTACTACTAGATAGTTTGCACGCTTCATTTAAGTATTGCTTTTGCTACAACTAAGTTTTTACCTCATCATTTATGCCATACGCCACAATAAATATAAAATAAAGGCATGGTATTTGCAATTATAATATCAATTGGCTTCCAATAAACATATTAGTTACTTAATGTAGTTCGGAAATTTGTTGTATGCATATTAGTGCATAAAATCATAGTGTTACTATTTAATAATAGTTTGTGTAGCTCACTTGAAATCCTTCTTGTTATTCTTGTTTATGGAAATAAGTAAGTAACTTTGTATATATTATGTGTCTTTTTCCATGAATAACAAACCTTAGTTTTATTTACATTTCTCTATAGTCACATATTCTCCTAAGGAAAGATTTGGATCATTCTTATTCGATCAATAGGACAGGTATAGCGTTTTTTTTAATAGCTTCACTTTGTTTTTAAGGTAATGTTGGTTTTTTATTTTCCTTTTATTTTTGTACTCGTGCTTCCCTAAGTATCATTGATTTTGTATATACTGCATTTACATCTTATGGTATTAAGTTTTTAACTTGCTTTACTTTATATGTATAAATGTTAAGTACATGCTCCCATATGAACCCCCGAATGCATGTCAACATAACAATCGTTGATGCTACTACTCATCTTTTAGTTAATGCGCTGAAGTCAAACAATTTCTAAATGGTGTTTCAAGTTTGTGTACAAGTTTCATATAATTTGCTATCTTAATTCCGTTGTGCATGTTGCACATCAGAGCATCAATAAATAAAGTCCACCTTCTGTCCTATAATTTCTCATTATATACATACATACATATATATGTATATATATATATATATATCTTTCAGTGAAGAAGGTAATAATAATTCTCAAATGTTACTGGAGATTAGAATGAATAAACAATTTTTGGCAAATTAAATATCCCGCAACCATTTAATCATACATTTATTATTTATCCCCAATATTAGAACTTCATATTCATTATCTGACATTGTTTGATTTAATCGTGTTCATGTGAATTCTCTCCAAAAAAAAGTAGTTATTATTTTTTTCTAACCAAAGTATAGTTTTGTATAATATTGTATCTAAAAAATGTTTGTCTCAATCATAACGAAAATATTTTCTTACTACGTATCAAAATAAGAAAATAACATAGTTTAACTCAAACTTTAAAAATAAATTAGTACTCAAAATAGAATAAGAGTATAAATTTAAAATAATTTTCAGCGGTCTTTTTTACTACTTAGTTATTACCGCCAAACTACAAATTATATTTCTTACTATTTTCTAGGCCTTATCCTTTAGAGAATAATAATATTTCATGAAGCAGTTGGTGGACATAGTTAGCCGCACTCGACACACGTTTTTTAAAAGGATAGCTCCTACTTGGGAATTTTCAGAATCTTAAAATAAAATAAATTTTGATAACTTACAGGTTGTTTATCAACACACTAGCTAGAATTCGAACAACTTTATAAATTTATTTTCCAAGATTTTAAGGCTACAAAAGTATTTATTTGTTGTCCATGAGTTTAACAAATGACACAGTTTTTGTGATGACCCGAACTTCCCTGTAAAGGAAAGCCTGGATTGCTTTGAGAACTAAATGCATCAGAACACAAACCGAGGAACATTTTATTGCTGATTACAACAATTACATCAGAGTACAAGAATATAAAAGAGTATGAATACTTAATTACACAATAAAAATTCAATAATATCAGGATTTAAAATACATTTAAATAGCAACGGAAAAACAATACAAATATACAACTGAAAGGAATACGCGGATACAGAGCTTTCTGAATACTGCTTCATCTATAAACCAGGATCCTGTAAATATATCTACAAAAAGCTACTCGACTGCCCGTGTAGAAAATATGGGCACCCGAGTTTGCCAATGAAACAAACGACAGGTCAGTCATGGGACTGGTATGAGAAATCTTAACTAAACTTATCTAATAAGGCTAATCACAGGACCACACCGCTGACGCGGAACGGGTTTCTCCATTGGATTGCCAGTGCATAAAATGAAGTAAATCGTTTAAACAACGCAGTGCTTTTTAGAAAAATGAAACCATTATAAGACCCAAGTCCCATCACACAATGCAACGCAAACCGGAGGATAGGGTTTTACCTTATAATGGTCAAAAGATGCTTGATACGATAAAACAGATTTAGTATTAGTGTGTATATCTATAGGTATATATATATTTCAAAAACAATTTCAATCATAATGTATTAATCATAGACGGTATAATACCCTATCCTACTATGTCCATACTAATTCTACAATCAAAACCGCAAGGTTGTATTGGAAATTGGATTTCCATCATGAATCGAGGCTAGGGGCAATCTCCTCTCTGATTCGAGACACTCTAGCAAACGCCTCAGGATCCCCCGTAGTGAACCCTTGGATGCGGTAGGGCCGGTCCCCGCTTACCGGCAGTGGATTAGTTATAAGATGACCACTAACGGCCTATAAAAATTCGAGGCGCCTCAAAATCCATCATCCACATAAGTAAGATGCCAGCCAGTTTGAGCACTGACACCACTTCTAGCTAGAAAGAAACGTGTGCACTCCCTATGGTCCATATCCCGTTTTTGACTCATACCGAGGTGTGAGGCTCGCGAAGTCACGATATACACAAAGCTATGCCATAATAGGCTATGCTTTGATCATCCCACAAGGCCCTGCTTTTCAACAAAAGCCTCGATCAATTGCATCTTGGCGTGCCACACTGACAATTCACGCCATGCGATCAATCACTATTAATATATACCAGGGTGTTAAGTAGAGAATAAATTCTCCACCACCAAACAGACATACATTAATAGAAATCGATTTAATTCACATGGAACGAAATCCAATGTCAGACATGCATACATTTACTATCTTATGCTTTGGGTCTGAGCGAAAACCACATCCGAACAATCAACAATAGTCCAGACGGTCACCACTGAGGCCCCTTCAAGGTAGCTACTCCCATCAAGGGTCTCTGTAGCAACACATCCATTCGATGTGAAGATTGTTGGTCTTCAACCACCGTCTTCATCTTCGACTCTTCATCGTTGTAGTAATTATCCGGAATGGGTTGAACCCGGTCTTCCCGAATAACTCACGTATTTTATAATTAAAAATCAATTACTATAAAAACACATCCAACGTCTCATTCCAATTCAGAATATTCTTTTAAATAAAATATTCAAATTATTCTATCAAAGAAAAATCCTTTACATTTACCCTTAAAATTTTCTTTTAAAGATTTATTCAGAACACCATTTGGTTTTAAATATCCAAAAATCATTATTAAATGATTCTTTAGATTTAAGAAATAAATCTTATTCTTAACTGGGTTAAAGAACTAATGTCATTTAATACGTAGTTCACGGTAAACCCAAAATCGTCTTCCATAAAATATGGAATCTTCACAGAAAACAAATCAATATATAATCATTATAAATTTCTGTATCCGACCCATAACATAAATGGAATAACGGCAAAGCCTTTTAAATTCCGTATGTAGTATCGGTCTTCTTTTACAGAAGCTTATCTCGGTTATAATTAATTCGAATTCTATTCAATTCCAATTTAATATATTAAATTGGAAAACTTTACTTTTGGAAAATTCCCATTTAAATCTTAATAAAAGATTTATATATTCCAAATCATATTTTCACTGTGAGTTGGGTTAAAGAACACATGTCACTAAAAACACCGTTCACGATAAACCCAATTCACATTTATTTTTATTTCAATTGTTAATTATAATTGAAAACTCTAATAATCTTAATTAAAAGATTTATTCTTTTCTCAACTGGGTTTAAGAACAGTGTTATTAAAGACACCATTCACGACAACCCAAATCCAATTTATTTTATTTAATTCCAATTAAATATGAATTAAATGGAAAACTTCATTAAATCTTAATTTAAAAATTTATTCTAGTTCATAACTAGTTCATTTTGATAAAAATAGATTTTTATCTTTTCAAATATGGAAATTTTCATCCCAATTCTTTCTAAACCATTTATTATGATTTTACATAATTTATTAATATTTTTAATAATTTTATTAAGGCCTGTACAGTCGGTTTCTAATAACGGCCACCGAACTGCATCCATAGCGACCTTTTTCAAATTTGATTTGGACATAATTCCAAATCCAACTGTTAGATTTCAAACTCTTATATTCATTGGAAAGCTCTTTTGGATACGAACCCAAAGGTTCCGGTTTTAGGAGAATCTGACGGTCAGATCTCCCGTTACGTCAATTTAAAGTTAATGGTCGAAATTAGCGAACGGTCGCTGCGCGGCGCGTTCTATTCAGGCCATTATATAAATATATAATATATATATCGTCGATTTCTATTTAAAGCATATTTTATAAAACATTTATAAATTCGTTAAAAATGATTTTAACTTCATTTTCAATTTTAAAGCAAAGTTGAATATTCTATATCTTATTATATTAAAATAATAATATTTCAAGATATCATATTTTTGAAATCACTTCTTTTTAATATTCATTATAAAATGAATAAAAATTGATCGATAACCCATTCGGGTTAAAAATAGCGTTTCTACATAACACGGCTTCATATTTATATATTTTATCCTTCACTGAATATTATTCTAAAATATTAGTTATTTTAAAATATCCTTTATTTTTAAAAGATTTCTTTAAAACATACTTTATATTAAAATGTTCTTTATTTAAAATATTCTTTATATCAAAAGATATATTGAATCGGAATGTGACTCAGTCAATTACCATACAATTTCAGTTGTATGGATTTCATACATAGCATGTATATAACAGTAGTGATAAATAATCAATACACAACCATTCACAACCAGAGTGAAATTTATAATTGTGTGAGCGTTAAAATAAATATAAAAAAAATTAACGCTCAACTCATACTGTCAATCCATCGATTGACATACATATAAAGATTGGGAATAGTGTACGTTATCCCAACACCCGTGTGGGGTTTTCAAACAACAACAGCTTATATACATACATCATTGGTTAATAAATTTAACCAATTTCCACGGTTTATATTGTAATTAAATATTTATAATTTAATTCCAAAAAAAACATATATTTTGACAAGATGACATTTTTATTTGACCAAACATGTCCTAACTAAATGGCATCTTTGTAATGCTAACAATGTTAAGTGACACTATTTTCAATGGATCAACATATGTTTCATAAATGAACATTCTCTATGTAACTAGCATATGAATGAAAATGTTTTTAACTAACTAAAACATAAATATTCAAATGAAATATTTTTCCTATGTAAAACAATGCATGCTTTTAGCCATTTCTAATGTACAATAAGAATGTAAATTTTTATTGTTAAACAATTTTCCACAATTTCTATGCTCATATATGACAAAAAGGAAAATTTATTCTCAATAGTTTCAGTGTTCATATATGACAAATAAAAGGACGGTTTTTTATCTTCATAGCCTTGTTTACGTTTCTAATGACAAAATAAAAGAGAATTTATTTGTCATAACCAGTTTTACATTTATAATGACATGTTTTATTTAATCTAACATATGCTAATAAAACGATGTGTTTTATTTAACCTAACTTATGCTAATAAAATGATGTGTTTTATTCTATTATAACATTTGCTAACAAAATAATGTTTTTATATTAATGCAACATTCTACAACAAAATGTTCTTTTTTTCTAACATAAATGTTGTTTCTATTCAAATATGACAATTTTAACATAAATGATGTTTTTATTCAAATATGGCAATTTTAACATAAATGATGATTTTAATTACATGACAATTCCTATCCAAAAATGATGTATTAATTAACATGCCAATTCCTAACAAATCGACATGTTTATTCTAAATATACATTTCTAACAAAATGACATGTTTATTCTAAATATATCATTTTTAACAAAATTGACAGTTTTATTCTTAAATGATGTTTTTTATTCAAATATGACAATTTTAACATAAATGATGATTTTAATTACATGACAATTCCTAACAAAACGACATGTTTATTCTAAATAAACATTTCTAACAAAATGACATGTTTATTCTAAATATATCATTTTTAACAAAATTGACAGTTTTATTCTTGCATAATATTATCTAACAAATTGACAATTTATACTAGCATGACTTTTCTAACAAATGTGTTTATTTTTATCTTACATGACTATTCTAACAAATGTGTTATTTTAATCTCATGCAACATTTTGAAATAAAAACGTTGTTATTTTCTAATGCAACATTTTAAACTAAAATGTTGTTATTTTCTAACAAAAGATGATATTTATGTTCTCTAACAAAAGATGTCAGTTTACTTTCTAACCAAAGATGACAATTATAATTTCTAACCATTCTAATTCAACAAAATGACCATTTTATTTTATCACAAATCTAATTCAATAAAAATGATAACTTTATCTTATCAATTTAATTTCAATAAAAATGTCATTCTTATTTCATACAAATCTAGTTCAATAAAAATGATAAAAATAGTTCTGTTCATTTCTGTTGAAAATTCTAATTCAACAAAATGAAAAGAAATCATATTTCTGTTTTGACAAGTTTGATTTTGACAAAAATATGAATTTTGTTTTCAACAAATTTATTTTGACAACAATGGAAATTTTGTTTCAACCAATTTACCTTAACTAAAATAACAAATTTGTTTTACAAATTTATTTTGACAAAAATAACAAATTTTGTCTCAACAATTTTATTCAGCAAAAATCTATATTTTTGTTTTCAACAATTTTTATTACAACACGATATCATCCACTTAACAGATCTACATAACATATCCATCACAGAACAAAACATGAATCATAACAAACAGAAGTTTACTATAGATGGGTGATAATGAAATCAGAATAGTTTCTAATTAAAAAAAATATTTCTCACCGTCAGTTCAATTCTGAATAAATCAGATTCGAAAGTTGGCCAAAATTTGATCTGCTCAGAATTGGCCCTAGTCAGTTCCATGTTGTAGAATTCTTCATTATGATCACAACGCAATTCGTTTTGTCAG
Organism: Allium sativum; assembly: GCA_030737875.1. Lineage (NCBI taxonomy): Eukaryota > Viridiplantae > Streptophyta > Magnoliopsida > Asparagales > Amaryllidaceae > Allium > Allium sativum. Next base: position 618,535,863 of record CM060926.1, read on the forward strand.
TTTCTGATAAATATTGAACTAGATATTGCTATTTAACCATTTGAATAATTTAATTAATTAAATAATATAATTACTTTTAATTACATTAGTTAAGGGTGATAACCCTTTCTTCTTCCTGTCGTTCATTGCACAAAACCGAACCCATTATCAACGTCAAAGCGCCACCTTCGCACGTGCCACCAAGCCGCCGGACCTGGATCCAAACCCGCCACCACGTAGCCCTTCACGCCGCCGTCCTTCGCCCGGAGTCAGGTGGAGCTCGGCCTCCCCTAGGCCGTGAAATCCGCGAGAGTACGGTGCTCGTTTGGAGCCTGATTTCGCGAAATACACTTCACCATCTTCAAACATAGCCGTATGATTTTGAAGCTCATCTGAATCTCTTCCATTTATGTTTTGGGAATCATTTTAATTCGAGAGGATTTGGGATTTATTAAGGAATTAAATTCGTATGTTTCTGGCCATTCACGATTTAGGTTGGCAGCTGTGACAAATAGGATTAGGGTTGGGTATTTGGACCGTATAGTACTGTATACAAACCATGTATTTATATATTATATTATGTTAATTAATTCAAGAAAATATTTTTTCGTTGATACTAACTCCGAATAGAACCCAACAAATGTCGCCCCTAGCCAAATACCCCCGTCCCGAACACAATGGAACATGTTTCGTAACCCAATTCGGCTGTTACGATAATTTTTTCTCTAAATTAAAATATAAATCAATATATATTAAATTTAAACGTACATTTTATATTACCGGGGCCACATACGACCTATAAAAATTACAGAAAAATTATTTCTAGTTATATTTTGACGATACGGTTCTAACAAGACTAATTTCATCAAACTCTGAGACTGTTGGAAAAATGGCCATTTTCAAGTCGATTAAATTTGACTGTAATTGACAAAACACGTTTTCCTCTGCCACGCTCACATGTTAATTCGAAAATTTTTGAAAACTGAAACTTCGCAATAATTTGACATTCCGGTTCCAACAAAAGTGGTTTCGACGAAAACTGAGGTCGTTTGCAAAATGGCTATTTTTAAGGCCAATATATTTAATTAAAATATATATAAATTCTACAGTGACTTTTCTATATTTTAAACTGGACATAACTTTTGATTTATAAAGTGAAATTTCAGTTTTTCAGATTCGTTAAAAAAATATGATTAAACAGATTTAAATATTTCTTGTTTCGTTCAATTCTGATTTAATTTGCATCCTGTATACTTATTCAAAGTTCAGATTCAAAATTTCAAACTACAGCGCGGTTTTAAACTCCTTTTATAATTAAATTGAATTTATTCGTTTTAAAATAAATTTTTAGTCGTTCTTATTTAAAATAAATTATTTTAAATATTAAAATCCATTAAAATTTCTAAAATAAAAATTTTAAATTTACCCCAAAATTCTGGGTCGTTACAATCGCCCGCACTTAAAATCTTTTCATCCTTGAAAAGGAACGAAACTAATAGTTGTTTAATTAACTAACGCAATTAAAATTGTATTTATTGTTTTAAACAATTTTATTAGTTAAAGTAATCATTTCAATAATTTTATTAGTTAAACTAGAAATCAGACATCACAACCAGCAATCAATTAGGTGATTAACTTTAATAATATATATAACTTCTATATATATAATCAAAAATCATATTTTAGTGCAAATCACAGCAATGTGTACTAACTATGTTTTGGCTCTCATACCAATCAATGGAAATATATAGAAATCCCACTTTCGAAACTCGAACATAAACTCTGATGACGCTAGCAATCACTAGAACCGTCTCCGGGCGACTAGAGTGTGACCCTATATCCATCTAGTATATTAAAACTTTGAATATCCGTTAATTACTCGTATATTCGAAATCTTTATATACTCAATTGCCCACATTAAAATATAATATACTCAAATACGTATTTTAGATAAAATTTTAAAAACTAAATTGTTTTTACTTTAAAGAAAATAATACTCTTTACACTCGTTCTAGGATACTACTGATCCCATCTCTAACGAGTTATTCCCATTGGATATTACTAATCCAATCTCTGATGAATTCTTTCGTTCAGTTCTAATGTGTCTTGTTCTCGAGCTCTGTAAACCAAAGCACTGATACCAAATGTGACGACCCGAACTTCCCAGTAAAGGAAAGCCTGGATTGCTTTGAGAACAATATGCATCAGAACACAAACTGAGGAACATTTTATTGCTGATTACAACAATTACATCAGAGTACAAGAATATAACAGAGTATGAATATGTAATTACACAATAAAAATTCAATAATTTCAGGATTTAAAATACATTTAAATAGCAGCGGAAAAATAATACAAATATACAACTGAAAGGAATACGCGGATACAGAGCTTTCCGAAAACTGCTTCAGCTGTAAACCAGGATCCTGTAAATATATCTGCAAAAAGCTACTCGACTGCCCGTGTGGAAAATATGGGCACCCGAGTTTGCCAGTGAAACAAACGACAGTTCAGTCATGGGACTGGTATGAGAAATCTTAACTAAACTTATCTAATAAGGCTAATCACAGGTCCACGCCGCTGACGCGGAACGGGTTTACTCCATTGGATTGCCAGTGCATAAAATAAGGTAAATCGTTTAAACAACGCAATGCTTTTTAGAAAAATGAAACCATTATAAGACCCAAGTCCCATCACACAATGCAACGCAAACCGGAGGATAGGTTTTACCTTATAATGGTAAAAAGATGCTTGATACAATAAAACGAATTTAGTATTAGTGTGTATATCGATGGGTATATATATATTTCAAAATCAATTTCAATCATAATGTATTAATCATAGACGGCATAGTACCCCATCCAACTATGTCGCCATACTAGTTCTACAATCAAAACCGCAAGGTCGTATTGGAAATTGGATTTCCATCATGAGTCGAGGCTAGGGGCAAGCTCCTCTCCGATTCGAGACACTCTAGCAAATGCCTCAGGATCCCCCGTAGTGAACCCTTGGATGCGGTAGGGCCGGTCCCCGCCTATCGGCAGTGGATTAGTTATGCCTGAACACACGCTTCCCGGTTCCTTTGCACCTATAATATGACCACTAACGACCCATAAAAATCCGAGGCGCCTCAAAATCCATCATCCACATAAGTAAGATGCCAGCCAGTTTGAGCACTGACACCACTTCTAGCTAGAAAGAAATGTGTGCACTCCCTACGGTCCATATCCCATTTTTGACTCATACCGGGGTGTGAGGCTCGCGAAGTCACGATATACACAAAGCTATGCCGTAATAGGCTATGCTTTAATCATCCCACAAGGCCCTGCTTTTCAACAAAAACCTCGATCAATTGCATCTTGGCGTGCCACACTGACAATTCACGCCATGCGATCAATCACTATTAATATATACCAGGGTGTTAAGTAGAGAATAAATTCTCCACCACCAAACAGACATACATTAATAGAAATCGATTTAATTCACATGAAACGAAATCCAATATTAGACGCGCATCCATTTACTAGCTTATGCTCTGGGTCTGAGAGAAAACCAAATCCGAACAATCAACAATAGTCCAGACAGTCACCACTGAGGCCCCTTCAAGGTAGCTACTCCCATCAAGGGTCCCTGTAGCTACACATCCATTCGATGTGAAGATTGTCGGTCTTCAACCACCGTCTTTATCTTCGACTCTTCATCGTTGTAGTAATTATCCGGAATGGGTTGAACCCGGTCTTCCCGAATAATTCACGTATTTTATAATTAAAAATCAATTACTATAAAAACACATCCAACGTCTCATTCCAATTCAGAATATTCTTTTAAATAAAATATTCGAATTATTCTATCAAAGAAAAATCCTTTACATTTACCCTTAATTTTTTCTTTTAAAGATTTATTCAGAACACCATTTGGTTTTAAATATCCAAAAATCATTATTAAATGATTCTTTAGATTTAAAAAATAACTCTTATTCTTAACTGGGTTAAAGAACTAATGTCATTTAAAACATAGTTCACGGTAAACCCAAAATCGTCTTCCATAAAATATGGAATCTTCACAGAAAACAAATCAATATATAATTGTTATAAATTTCTGTATCCGACCCATAATAAAAATGAAATAACGGCAAAGCCTTTTAAATTCCATATGTAGTATCGGTCTTCTTTTACAGAAATTTATCTCGGTTATAATTAATTCGAATTCTATTCTATTCCAATTTAATATATTAAATTGGAAAACTTTACTTTTGAAAAATTCCCATTTAAATCTTAATAAAAGATTTATATATTCCAAATCATATTTTCACTGTCAGTTGGGTTAAAGAACACATGTCACTAAAAACACCGTTCACGATAAACCCAATTCACATTTATTTTATTTCAATTGTTAATTATAGTTGAAAACTCTAATAATCTTAATTAAAAGATTTATTCTTTTCTCAACTGGGTTTAAGAACAGTGTTATTAAAGACACCATTCACGACAACCCAAATCCAAATTATTTTATTTAATTCCAATTAAATATGAATTAAATGGAAAACTTCATTAAATCTTAATTTAAAAATTTATTCTAGTTCATAACTAGTTCATTTTGATAAAAATATATTTTTATCTTTTCAAATATGGAAATTTTCATCCCAATTCTTTCTAAACAATTTATTATGATTTTACATAATTTATTAATATTTTTAATAATTTTATTAAGGCCTGTACAGTCGGTTTCCAATAACGGCCACCGAATTGCATCCATAGCGACCTTTTTCAAATTTGATTTGGACATAATTCCAAATCCAACCGTTAGATTTCAAAGCTCTTATATTCATTGGAAAGCTCCTTTCGATACGAACCCAAAGGTTCCGGTTTTAGGAGAATCCGACGGTCAGATCTCCCGTTACGTCAATTTAAAGTTAATGGTCGAAATTCGCGAACGGTCGCTGCGCGGCGCGTTCTATTCAGGCCATTATATAAATATATAATATATATCCTCGATTTCTATTTAAAACATATTTTATAAAACATTTATAAATTCGTTAAAAATGATTTTAACTTCATTTTCAATTTTAAAGAAAAGTTGAATATTCTATATCTTATTATATTAAAATAATAATATTTCAAGAAATCATATTTTTGAAATCACTTCTTTTAATATTCATTATAAAATGAGTAAAAATCGTTCAATAACCCATTTGGGTTAAAAATAGCGTTTCTACATAACACGGCTTCATATTTATATATTTTATCCTTCACTGAATATTATTCTAAAATATTAGTTATTTTAAAATATCCTTTATTTTTAAAAGATTTCTTTAAAACATACTTTATATTAAAATGTTCTTTATTTAAAATATTCTTTATATCAAAAAATATATTGAATCGGAATGTGACTCAGTCAATTACCATACAATTTCAGTTGTATGGATTTCATACATAGCATGTATATAACAGTAGTGATAAATAATCAATACACAACCATTCTCAACCAGAGTGAAATTTATAATTGTGTGAGCGTTAAAATAAATATATAAAAAAATAACGCTCAACACATACTGTCAATCCATCGATTGACATACAGATAAAGATTGGGAATATTGTACGTTATCCCAACACCCGTGTGGGTTTTCAAACAACAACAGCTTATATACATACATCATTGATTAATAAATTTAACCAATTTCCACGGTTTAAATTATAATTAAATATTTATAATTTAATTCCAAAGAAAAAACATATATTTTGACAAGATGACATTTTTATTTGACCAAACATGTCCTAACTAAATGGCATCTTTGTAATGCTAACAATGTTAAGTGACACTATTTTCAATGGATCAACATATGTTTCATAAATGAACATTCTCTATGCAACTAGCATATGAATGAAAATGTTTTTAACTAACTAAAACATAAATATTCAAATGAAAACATTTTTCCTATGTAAAACAATGCATGCTTTTAACCATTTCTAATGTACAATAAAAATGTAATTAAATTTTTATTGTAAAACATTTTTCCACAATTTCTATGCTCATATATGACAAAAAGGAAAATTTATTCTCAATAGTTTCAGTGTTCATATATGACAAATAAAAGAACGGTTTTTTATCTTCATAGCCTTGTTTACGTTTCTAACGACAAAATAAAAGAGAATTTATTTGTCATAAGCAGTTTTACATTTATATTGACATTTTTTATTTAACCTAACATATGCTAATAAAACGATGTGTTTTATTTAACCTTACATATGCTAATAAAATGATGTGTTTTATTCTAATATGACATTTGCTAACAAAATAATGTTTTTATACTAATGCAACATTCTACAACAAAATGTTCTTTTTTTCTAACATAAATGTTGTTTCTATTCAAATATGACAATTTTAACATAAATGATGTTTTTATTCAAATATGACAATCTTAACATAAATGGTGATTTTAATTACATGACAATTCCTATCCAAAAATGATGTTTTAATTAACATGCCAATTCCTAACAAAACGACATGTTTATTCTAAATAAACATTTCTAACAAAATGACATGTTTATTCTAAATATATCATTTTTAACAAAATTGACAGTTTTATTCTTAAATGATGTTTTTATTCAAATATGACAATTTTAACATAAATGATGATTTTAATTACATGACAATTCCTAACAAAACGACATGTTTATTCTAAATAAACATTTCTAACAAAATGACATGTTTATTCTAAATATATCATTTTTAACAAAATTGACAGTTTTATTCTTGCATAATATTATCTAACAAATTGACAATTTATACTAGCATGACTTTTCTAACAAATGTGTTTATTTTTATCTAACATGACTATTCTAACAAATGTGTTATTTTAATCTCATGCAACATTTTGAAATAAAAACGTTGTTATTTTCTAATGCAACATTTTAAACTAAAATGTTGTTATTTTCTAACAAAAGATGATATTTATGTTCTCTAACAAAAGATGTTAGTTTACTTTCTAACCAAAGATGACAATTATAATTTCTAACCATTCTAATTCAACAAAATGACCATTTTATTTTACCACAAATCTAATTCAATAAAAATGATAACTTTATCTTATCAATTTTATTTCAATAAAAATGTCATTCTTATTTCATACAAATTTAGTTCAATAAAAATGATAAAAAAATAGTTCTGTTCATTTCTGTTGAAAAATCTAATTCAACAAAATGAAAAGAAATCATATTTCTATTTTGACAAGTTTGATTTTGACAAAAATATGAATTTTATTTTCAACAAATTTATTTTGACAACAATGACAATTTTGTTTCAACCAATTTACCTTAACTAAAGTAACAAATTTGTTTTACAAATTTATTTTGACAAAAATAACAAATTTTGTCTCAACAATTTTATTCAGCAAAAATCTGTATTTTTGTTTTCAACAATTTTTATTACAACACGATATCATCCACTTAACAGATCTATATAACATATCCATCACAGAACAAAACATGAATCATAACAAACAAAAGTTTACTATAGATGGGTGATAATGAAATCAGAATTGTTTCTAATTAAAAAAAAATTCTCACCGTCAGTTCAATTCTGAATAAATTAGATTCGAAAGTTGGCCAAAATTTGATCTGCTCAGAAATGGCCCTAGTCAGTTCCATGTTGTAGAATTCTTCATTATGATCACAACGCAATTCGTTTCGTCAGTTTCTGATAAATATTGAATAAGATAATGCTATTTAACCATTTGAATAATTTAATTAATTAAAGAATATAATTACTTTTAATTACATTAGTTAAGGGTGATAACCCTTTCTTCTTCCTGTCGTTCATTGCACAAAACCGAACCCATCATCAACGTCAAAGCGCCACCGTCGCACGTGCCACCAAGCCGCCGGACCTGGATCCAAACCCGCCACCACGTAGCCTTTCACGCCGCCGTCCTTCGCCCGTAGTCCGGTGGAGCTCGGCCTCCCCTAGGCCGTGAAATCCGCGAGTGTACGTTGCTCGTTTGGAGCCTGATTTCGCGAAATCCACTTCACCATCTTCAAACTTAGCCGTATGATTTTGAAGCTCATCTGAATCTCATCCATTTATGTTTTGGGAATCATTTTAATTCGAGAGGATTTGGGATTTATTAAGGAATTAAATTCGTATGTTTCTGGCCATTCACGATTTGTGTTGGCGGCTGTTACAAATAGGATTAGGATTGGGTATTTGGACCGTATAGTACTGTATATATACCATGTACTTATATATTATATTATATTAATTAATTCAAGAAAATATTTGTTCGTTAATACTAACTCCGAATCGAACCCAACGAATGTCGCCCCTAGCCAAAAACCCCTTCCCGGACACAATGGAACATGTTTCGTAACCCAATTCAGCTGTTACGATAAGTTTTTCTTTAAATTAAAATATAAATCAATATATATTAAATTTAAACGTACATTTTATATTACCGGGGCCACATACGACCTTTAAAAATTACAGAAAATTTATTTCTAGTTATATTTTGACGATACGGTTCTATCAAGACTAATTTCATCGAATTCTGAGACTGTTGGAAAAATGGCCATTCTCAAGTCGATTAAATTTGACTGTAGTTGACAAAACACGTTTTCCTCTGCCACGCTCAAGTATTAATTCGAAAAATTATGAAAATTGAAACTTATCAATAATTTGACATTCCGGTTCCAACAAAAGTGGTTTCGTCGAAAACCGAGGTCGTTTGCAAAATTGCTATTTTTAAGGCCAATATATTTAATTAAAATATATATAAATTCTATAGCAACTTTTCTATATTTTAAACTGGACATAACTTTTGATTTATAAAGTGAAATTTCAGTTTTTCAGATTCGTTAAAAAGATATGATTAAACCGATTTAAATATTTCTTGTTTCATTCAATTCTGATTTAATTTGCATCCTGTATACTTATTTAAAGTTCAGATTCAAAATTTCAAACTACAGCGCTGTTTTAAACTCCTTTTATAATTAAATTGAATTTATTCGTTTTAAAATAAATTTTTAGTCGTTATTATTTAAAATAAACTATTTTAAATATTAAAATCCATTAAAATTTATAAAATAAAAATTTTAAATTTACCCCAAAATTCCGGGTCGTTACAGTTTTCGTTTGTTGAGTTGCATCAAAGATTAAATCTTTATTTTTTGATAGAAAACAAAAAATAAGTTGATATTTGTTTTCTTACTTCGTGTTTGAATCAAAATAAATCCTTACTTGGTCTGATATTTGTTAAACTTAATCAATTTGCTTAGTGTTTAAACAACAGTGCTAGGAGGTTTATTTCTTTTCAAATTTTGTTGGGTTTGTAGATTCATTTTTTAAACGTTTCTGGCATATGGGTGCAAATTTGAACAATGTCTTCTTTTAAAAGATGGACGAGGTTGTGAAGCTGGACATTGCAACCTTAAGTTTATAGATAGGACAAGCCCTGAAATCCCCAAAATAATTGGACGCTCTCGGCAAATCGAGATATCGGAGGCCCTTGGATGTCGGAATATGTTCAAATATGCATATTATGAGATCGGAGGCCCTAGGAGGCCGCCTTGGTGGACTTACCCCACGGCCACCCATGTTTACAGATTAACAGCAGTTTGCATGCTTTGTTCATGCAGTGCTTTTTCTAATTTATAATAGAGAAGATGTGTAACTCAGCATTAACTAACTTGCTTGGTTTAAACAGTCCAACTAATGTCCAAAGCACGAACCAACAACCGTGGACATTCATCTAATCAACCAGTCAAATATCGTAGCGCTTGGGTCAGTTTTATGTACAATCACCAAGTAATGTCCAACTATCTCCTCCTCAGCCATCCTCGCCACCACCCACTTAGTCTCGTTACCATAAATACCCAGTCAAGTGCTTGCAACCTCCTACCCAACAATTTCTATAGCCTTCAAGTTTTATCTCCCAACAACCATGTCTAGTCCCGAAACAATGTGATTGGCCTGTTTTTAAAGATGAATATTTTTTTTTTTAAATGAGTCTCAACTATAAATTAGAGACAAAATTTATTGTTTAGAGACAAAATATGAGAGTTTCAAATAGGCAATTTTCTTGTAATGAAACTTGCAGTTTTTAATTTCTCGCATTCATATTGTTGGATATCTAAGGAAATATTGAACTGAAATGTAAAATAAATTCAAAATAAAAAAGTATAAAGTATGAAGGGGAAAGCGGAACTAAATTTAAAACTTCAATAGTTCCTGTCCTAATTAAAATACTTTAAAATATAGAACCCCACAAAATAAATTTGAAAACGTAAGTGAAGAAGGATCCAAACATTAATTCGAGATAAAGTTACCAACAATCAAATTATTGTGTGAAAATAGTAAAACTTAAAAAAAATTATGTTGTTGAATAAAACATGCGTTGTGAATGCTTTCTTGGATAATTGTTAATCTTGCTTCTTTCTTTTTTGGAATTTCATCTACGGATAAGTTTAATTTCGCCATTGAATATTGATACGGGTCACAAATTTAAAAAGAAGAATAGTAATGATTAAAAGAAATAATATAATAAATAAAGGGATATATTGGTTACTTAACATCATATTTATAGTGTGGTGCTAATGACACCCCAATATGTTCTTCCTAATACCACAATTAAAAAAATAAAACTCATTAAATTTTGTATGCTTACTAATACCACATTATCTCTTCATTCTAATCTCCCACTAAATCATTATTTGCCGAACTAATCACGTACTAAGATAATCTAAATACTGTAACCTCTCATAATCGCTGTCTTTTTCGCATCTCTCGCGGGAAAATTCAATTTCATATGGTAATCTCTCAATTGTTTTGCAAGAACCCGGATTTTCATAACTAATTTAAAATTTTTATTTTAGCAATTTTAATGGATTTTGAATATTTTAAATGATTTATTTTAAATAATAATGACTACAAATTTCTTTTAATCAAATTTAGAACATATAAATTTATTTTAATTATAAAACGAGCCTAAAATGGCGTGGTAGTTTGAAAATTCGATTTCAAATTTCAAATGAATGTACAAGATTCAAAATAAATCAGATTTCAGTAAAACTAGAAATATTTGAATCTGTTTAATTATATCTTTCTAACGAATGTGAAGACTCCAGATTCCATAACGGGAATTAAAAGTTATGTCCAGTTTAAAATTTAAAATAGTCGCTATGGAATTTAATATAATATAATAAATAGCCATTTTCGAACGACCTCCGTTTTCGATGAAACCACTTTTGTTGGATCCGGAATGTCAAATTATTGCTAATTTTCAAATTTCATAATTTTTAGATTTAATATGTGAGCGCAGTAAATTTAAATTTGTTTCTTAATTTAAATTTAAATTGGATTAACCAGAAATTGACCATTTTTCAAATGGTCTCCAAATTCAACGAAATTAGTTTTGTTAGGACCATATCATCAAAACATAACTAGATTTATTTTTCGAGAATTTTTAGAGTCAATATATGTGGCCCCGGAAAATTAAAATGTATGTTGAAATCAATTTTGAACGTTATATTAATTTATATTTTAATTTTGATGAAAGCTGATCGAAACAGTCGAATTGGCTTATAGGACATATCCCATTGTGTTCGTAATGGGGGTATTTGGCTAGGGACGACAATCATTGGGTTATATTTGGAGTTTGGATGAAATTGGGTCAAATGGAGAATTAAATATTAATTTATATTATTATATTATATATATAAACGTTTGTTTCAGAACCCTAATTCTATTCCAAAATTTCCGCCGTCGGCTATGAATTAATGGCCATGCACTTCCCAATTTCCTCTTCAAATCACACGCCATCCAGTGATTAATTTGAAAAATCTATAAAGCAAACACTGAAGATATCTCCAAGAACTATAGATCCATACAGCTCTGATGGAAATTAGTGTAGTGTTTTGTGCGAATTTGGGGTAGAAGCTTCTGCCGTTTCACCTACGATTGCGATCAGGTGGGGCCCTCAAGCTGGGCAAGAATGGAGGCATGGGAAGTGGCGGCGAGCGACTTTGATGGGGTGAGGTCTGATGAACTCCATGCTGTCGATGATGGGTACGGTGGATGGAGGTTTATCTCGCGTGAGGGATGAAAGAGCAGAACGAAGAAGCAGCTTGGGGAAGAAGGAACCGTAGTCTCTAAACTTGTAGTTAAGATTATTAATTATGTAATTAAGAAAAGGGGTTATTTAAATTAAATGATATTAGCTATAAATGGTAATAACTCGTTCAATCCTATACAGAATCGAATGAAATAAAATGCGTTGGATTCGTATCAGAAAACTCTACGCAATGGAAAAGACTAGAACAAAAATGAAGGTATCTGGAATTTTTGATTTGATTAAATGCTCAGTTTAATTCAATTAAACCAAATCGTTATTTAAACGATTTTCTATTCGATCAAGGTGAGAACTTCTCACTATAAATTTTTGTACAGTTATTATTTTATATGAACTGCCAGTATTGATTTTAACTGTTAATTATCAAAAATGTTGTACGGTGCCTGTTAGCTCACCTTCCTCGTCCACAGACCATGGACAAATTAAATTGATTGAATTGTGTTGTGATATACAATGTGAATGAAAATAATATATATATGAAATGAAAATAATATATATGTATATTGTAGTGTCCCGAAATTCTGGTCCAATTTGAGCTGACCAAATAACACAAGTCCAACCAAAATTACACTGGAAACCAGAAAATTAATAGAAAGAAATTAGAGGGTGAGAATAGATAAGATAGAAACTTAGAATAGAAGAAGAAGAACAACACAACATCAGAGTAACACGAACCTCACAGTGGAACGAATAACATATAATATATAACATAACTTTGAAATATAAATCTGTACTTGAATATACATATCATTTCCAAAGTATAGCACTTACAACATAGCGGAAATAACCATAGCTATATAATTCAGAAGCCTCCTACTCCAGCTCTCCAAATATATCTGTAAATCCCGACTACTTGACTGCCCGTACAAAATTGGGCACCCAAGAGTTTAGGGAAAATAAAACAAAATAAACTCCGGGTCAGTCATGTGACTAGTGTGAGTAAACTCAAATCATTTGTTTAACTTTAAAAATCCTTTCAAAAGAAAGAATAATCGTAAGACCGATACACACATAAACACGAATGGTTTTTACCTTAAGATAACCCAAATCATTTGTACAACAATATTATTCTAATATTATAATAATGTCTGACACAAGTAATATCAATCTAGTAGAAACGCTTGCATCTAACGTTCTACATATATAATATACAATCAAAACCGTGGGCTCTTATTTAGGGAATGGATTCCAACTATGACAAGCTATGGATCCACCTTCCGCTCAGTGTACTCTAGAAGCGATACACTGGAGTTCAACAAGAACATCTAGCAACTCGGCCACACATGACCGACCACTCATTTCGCTTGAGTGTATCGAATATATTATTACCTTACAGTTGGTAAACCAACATAACCATTCCCAGGAGATACAGAATTGAAAGAAGTAACAAATATGAATATTCTCTAGATGGTGACAATACACCCTACTTGGGTGCGGCCCACTTAGCTATGCTACCTGCCCGATTTCTGTCATTTCCCAGTTGATGAGGCTGGAGGTCATAACGTATCTTTCAAAAGATTTACTCATTCATTTACTTTGAATGCCACATCGTCATACCCGTCAAACCACAAATTGATTTCCCCAAAAATACCATGGGTATAAGGTAAGAGAAACGAATTCCTCCGCCACCAACGTAAATACGTTTGAAACGATCAGCTTACGTGATCTACCAGATATACTCTGTCAAACATTCATCCATACAGGTTGTCCTCGGACTGGACAAACCGAAGGCACTATTCTGTAAACAGGATAGCCCTTGCATAACTCCGTCTTCAATTTGTCTTCGATCTATTTGATTCGAAACGCTAACGCCCATACAGAGTGGTTCTCGGATAATAATCCAACCGGTCTCTCCGTATTGACGACAGAATAATGGTCAAAACTTTGATAGTCTGTGATTTAACCATCAAATAAAAACACGTGTGCAAACAACGATATTATTTCCAGATGGAAATTATATCGATCAATCATCATTTAACATTTATCTCTTTACTATCAAACCTTAGCCATTCCTTAGTTAAGAAGGAAGTCAATCAAGTTGGGGTATAATTACCTCTCAGACCTTAACTGAACAACGTTTTAACTTTGGAATAGACAAAGTTTATCTTTTAAACCTTTAACAACTTCCTTGCGAACCTCACGGATTCTATTTACATATCCACTTCTTTTATAAAAATGTAAAAACCCGGAAATCCAAACTAATTTAAAATTTTTATTTTGGCAATTTTGATGAATTTTGAATATTTAATATGGATTATTTTAAATAATGATGACGAGAAATTTATTTTGAATAGAATTAGAATGAATATATTTAATTGAATCGACGTTAGAATATTAATATTTACTTTTAATTATAAAAGGAATTGAAAATGGCGTGGTAGTTCGAAAATTCGATTTCAAATTTCAAATGAATGTACAGGATTCAAAATAAACCGGATTTTGGCGAAACAAAAAATATTAGAATCTAATTGAGAATATCTTTCCAACGAATCCGAAAAATTGAAATTTCATAGCGGGGATAAAAAGTTATGCCCAGTTGAAATTTCAGAATAGTCGCTATGGAATTTTAGCCTTTAAAAATAGCCATTTTGCAAACGACCTCTGTTTTCGATGAAACCATTTTTGTTGGATCCGGAATGTCGAGTTATTGCTAGATTCCAAAATTCATAATTTTCTGAATCAATTTGTGAGCGTGGCGAAGGAAAATATGTTTTGTCAGTTTTAGTCAATTTGGGTCGACCAGAAAATGACCATTTTCAAACGATCTCCAAATCAAATGAAATTGGTTTTGTTAGGACCGTATCGTCAATACAAAGCTAGAAATAATTTTTCAGGAATTTTTAGAGTTAGTATGTGACCCCAGTAAGTTGGAATATACGTTTAAAATTCAATATAGTAATTTAAATGTTAATTTAAACAAAAACTGATCGTAACTGCTGAATTGGGTTACGATACATATCCCATTGTGTTCGGAATGGGGGTAATTAGCTATGGGCGACAGTCGTTGGGTCTCGATTGGAGTTTAAATGGAAAGTCAACGCTATTGGGAAGGAAAATAAATAAATAATAAATATTTCAATATAAATATACCCCCTTTTTATCTCCTAACCCTAAATCAAAAAAAATCGCGCCTCCTTTTGTCTGAAAAACCTGTCAGCCCCAATCCCTCCTCCGCCGTCGTCGCTCTGGGTCCCCACACCTATCGCCACGCCTGACGTAGCATGCCCACCTCTGGCGAACTCCCCTCCACCCTCCAACGCGACGCCCCACGCCACGCCCTTCAGCCAAAAATCAAACCGTCGCCACCCTATTTCACCGCCGCCACCCTATTTCATCGCCGCCACCGCCTGCAAGGACACCCGCCGAACCACTGACCACCCACTGCCACTTTCACCCCCCTCCTTCGTTAAAAACAGTAAGTTTTTCTACTTATTATCATTATTATGTAATTTTATTTATTTAATGTTAATGTTAGGATTATAAAAATGAATGTTTATTATACAATC
Source organism: Allium sativum (assembly GCA_030737875.1). Taxonomy (NCBI): domain Eukaryota; kingdom Viridiplantae; phylum Streptophyta; class Magnoliopsida; order Asparagales; family Amaryllidaceae; genus Allium; species Allium sativum. The sequence continues at coordinate 618,551,469 of CM060926.1, forward strand.
ACATAGAATAAAAGACATGATTTTTATATGCAGAAAGCCATGATTTATTTATTTCGAAAAGATAGAATTTTTGATATAGTAAAGATTTGGTTTTTATAAGGGGAAAGAATATGTTTTTAAACATGAAAAGAATATATTTTTAAAACAAGAAAGGATTATATTTTTTTTGTATGAAGAAAGATTGAATTTTTATGTAACGAAAGATTTGATTTTTAATATACGAAAAATTAGATTTTTATTTATATGAAGAAGCGATAAAAATATGATCTTTATGTATATGAAGGCGATGTAAAGATATGATTTTTAACGATATAAAAATATAATTTTTATATATAATAAGCATATAAAAATATAATTTTTACACATGAAGTGTTACCATAAAAATACGATTTTTAAATATATGAAGCGAAATAAAAACTATCTTTATATAAGAAGTAGAAATATAAAAATATAATTTTTATATAGGAAAGAAGCGTTGCAAAAATATGATTTTTCTGCAAGTAGCGAATTAAAAATATAATTTTTATAATATAAAATCAACATAAAAATATGATTTTTATGTATGAAGTAACAGTATAAAAATATGATTTTTAATAATCCACTGCATGAAACAGATGGCGAAGGATCAGATTGAAAAGGAAACGGAAAACAAACCGTTCAGAAATAAGAACGGCGGAGTGGATCCCAAAGGTGAGAACTTCTCACTTTTAATTTGTTTTCTAGTTATAATATATACTAGGATGCAGGCGGTGCTTAGCAGCACCCGACACCCGTCGTCCACAGACCATGGACGACTTGTTTGTTTGATTGATTGGGTTATGAAAATTGATTGTGTGATGTGGATTGAATAAATATTTTGTAGTTAAAAATATAATTTTTAATGTGTATATGAATAAAATAAATATTTATAAACAAATCGGACGATTTGTTTATGTACACACATTTGACTGATATTGATTGGGACGATAAATTTTACACATCGCCCAACTGTACAAATAAAATTCATTATTTGTTGAATGAAAACCCCACACGGGTATTGGGATGATATTGGACATACACTAATCCCGATATTTAGTTGTATGTCGAACGATTGATTGACAGGCTGTATAAGCGTTGAATATTTATATTTGATGCTTATGCAGTGCAGAATGCACTATGGATGATGGTTGACCGTATTTGATTGTTGTTGTGTACATGTGGTGTATGAAATCCATATAATCACATTATATGGAAATTGATTGTGTCTGATTCCAGTTCAGAAAGAATGAATATTTTAAAATAACGAATATTTTAAAATAGCGAATATTTTCAAATATTATTCAGAAAAGAATCAAAATATGATTTTGATGTCCGATTTGGGATGGACACGAATATATTTAAATATATATAGCCATGTTGATTAGTTTAACGCCATTTTGACGTGAACGATATTTATATCGATTTTATTTGTTTTTATAATGAATATCAAAAAAGAATTGATTTTGAAATCTAATGTTTTGAAAATATTATCATTTATATATCGATGATACGGAATATTCTATTTTGATTAGAAATTGAATATGAAGTTGAAATCGTTTTGAAAACGAATTTAAAATGATTTATAAAATACGTTTTAAATGGAAATCGACGAAATATATATTATATATTATATATATAATGGCCTGAATAGAACGCGCCGCGCAGCGGTAGTTCGAGAATTTTGACCATTGACTTCAAACGGACATTACGGGAGATCCGACCATCGGATTCTCCTAAAACTGGAACCATTGCATTCGTATCGAAAAGAGCTTTCTAACGAATATTAGATATTTGAAATCTAACGGTTGGATTTGTAATTATGTCCAAATCAAATTTGGAAAAGGTCACTGTAAGTGCAGTTCGATGGCCGTTTATTGAAATCGATTGTACGGGCCTTGATAAAATTATTAAAAATATCAATAATTTGTGTAAAATCATAACAAATGATTTGGAAAGAATTGGGATGAAAAATTCCATATTTGAAAAGATAAAAATAGATTTTTATCAAACGAACTAGTTTTGAACTAGAATTATAATCCAAATATTTTTAAAATAAATAAATTGGATTTGAAATGGTTTTAAAAATAACAAGAATTTCCAATATATAAATTGGAAATAGATTTGAATCGAAATTGTCTTCGGAATATTTCGATGTTGGATTTCGTGATTATACAGATATTGTTATGGAAATTTGAAAGATATATATATATATATATATCGTTATTTCCAATACGATACTGGTTGATTTCAGAATTTGATATTGAATATAAGCCGATATATTTTCTATTCAGAGCCTTGTATTTAATATCAAATTGGATTTTGGGTTGTCGTGAATGGTATATTTAATAATACTGTTCTTAGACCTAATGGAGTTAAGAAAATTAGAAACTGACTGGATATTAGTTAAGTTGAATGGTTTCCTAGGTATTGATCTGATGTTGGTTTCAGCCTTCGGGGTTAACACTTAAGGAATTGTTCTCTTACTAATTTACGGTTAGAAACTGATGGAATGTGAATTGGGTTTGTTGTGAACTGTGTTTCAGCGACATTCGTTCTTTAACCCGATTTACAAGGAAATAGGATTTGGAATTTATAAATCTTTTGTTAAGATTTAAATGAGATTTTCCAAAGTAATGTTTTCCAATTTAACATATTAAATTGGAATTGAATGGAATTCGATTTGGTAATAATCGAAGTAAGCTTCTGTAGAGGAAGACGGTTAATATATATGGAATTTAAAAGACTTTGTCGTTATTCCATTGATGTCATCGGTTGGATATGGAAGTTTATATCGATTATATATATCGATTTATTTTCCATGAAAATTCCTGTAACACCCCACGTCCATTAATGTCACTCACAAGGGGAATGCATTAACTTCCATGGAGGTTTTAAGTGAATATAGAACAAAAAAATTACAACAAGACAGATATAAGCAGTACTTGGAAATTTAAAAGTTTATTTCAATGCAGCAGAAGTTAAACATGTTTGTTACATCATAAAACAATAAATCAGAGTCAAGTACAATATCCATCTTAATAAAACAAAATACATAACCCCATTACATAAATAGCCATTAAAGAGGATAACAAGCTGGACTTTACTTCAGCAGTCCAAGCTTTCCAAAAGAGAGATAAAGCAATCCAATCAAACTCCGCTAGAGCTGGGCCCACTCTAAGGACCAGGAGGGGGAAAAAGATAGAAATAGAGGGGGTCCGACATAAAGCCTGGCGAGTATGATAATTCTAACAATACTATTATCCAAAGTAATTAGACTGAGGCATAAGCAGGAAAATAAGGAAATGTCTATAGACTATGGAAGAGCAAATAAAGATAACGTTAAAGGCACACCTAATTACTAACGAATAATTAATACACTGCACCACACCAGTCACCCTAAAGGTTGATCCCACTCACCGAACTTAGAAACTATATAAACAGCTTTGTGTACCCCTAGCTGACTACATAGGTGTCGCCTGCCCCTATCTCCGCTAGGTGTACCCCACTACCCACTTGCGATCGGCTCTCTACTCGTAGATACCCGTGTTGGCCCCACAGTGGGGTGTATCACTTCCCAAAGTGGCAACCTGATACAACAAAGAATGCACGGCTTATACCTACACGATGCAACAACGTCTTACCTACCAGCCCTGGTCCACACACGCATATGAAACCCGTTGGACTTGCGTTGCCACCGCTAACCCTTTTGGCCTCTTATAGTCAAGCCCAGTATGCGTGTCCCGTCCTCGACTTGGGTCAAGCCCACAAAGATACGTTTGGGTTACTGGTTGAAATGGGCCCCCAATTACTTACCACAAGCTATCCACCTAAGCTTGTCCCCATTAGTATATCTCACTTAACCCTCTTCTTAGTCATGTTCATTTACATGTGTGTTTGGTTAAGTCTTACTAATCGTATTTCAAATGCCACTAAAGGCACCCACTAGATTCCTCATTCCACCCAAGGCACCTACTTAACCCCCATGTCCCACCTTACATGTTTATCTGGTTAAGTATTTCTTAATTCATTAAGGCCATAACCTTATAAAGACCTCTCACACTAGACTGACATTTATGGCAGCTGGATTCGCCGGGCGGGTCCGGGCAGTCTTATACCGTAAAAGAGTCCAACCTCGCGTCTTTCAACTGTTATGCTTTAGTTTGGGCCTAGGACCTCTCACATTGGGCTGACATTTGTGACTACTGGATTTGCCGGGCGGGTCCGGGTAGGTTTACGTCACAAATGAGTCCAACCTCGTGTCCTAAGCATTGATTATCACTTATATTCTCTTACCCCAGTTTTAATAATTCCCTATTCAAATTATTAATTAATTCCAATTTTAATGATGTCCATAATTGACTCAATTATGTCCATCCACTTATGGTATGCAAAATCATATCAATTGCACCCCAATTCTCAATATTAAATCCTTAATATTACCCCTACCCCACGTTGTACGTTTGTTTGTTAAACGCAAAATATACGTTAGACTCGAATAGTCTAACTCATAGCACAAAGATAAATTATCACAACATTTATACAACCAAAATAGATCCAATCATAAAAGGGGTGAAACTTGCATGTGTGATTGATATTCTACGCCTAAACTTGCATAGGCCAAAACTACATCTTGCATAAAACTACACATGTCATGGATCTAAAGGTGTCAACTTGTTTGGTTAAATGTCACAATTTACATAATATGATCATAACCCAAATTCATATATAAACTTGCATATGTGGTTTATGAAACATAATGATGGTGCAAACTAGCATCTAACACATAGAATTCACACATGTCATAGCATAATTCTAGATCTAAATAGATGTCATAGAATATGTGAGATTATCCATACTAATCAATCTAAACTGGCATAGGTACATGTGATTTATCATGCGAATCATCATAGCCCAAATATATATAATCAACATCATGATTTGATCAAGCATAAGCTAACTACAACATAGATAATAACATCATGACTTTGTAGCATCGCAACTTAGCATAGAAAATTACAACATATATATGATATCATCATTACATAACATAGGATATACAACATACATGATAGCATAAGATTTACAACAACATATATGACAATTCACATCATTTTATTATGATCCGTATCACAACTTAATCTAATTAGTTTGCTAATAATGTTATTAAAATCATCATACTCACAATAAAATAAGAATCTTGCTTTCTGACTTCTGATTTCAGAAACTGATTTAGCTTTCCCTTGTAGTAGATTCGTTGTTTTGATTTATTTGTTATAGCTTTAAGCTTTTTAATCAACTCCTAATCGTCTCTTAACCTGACGGCTACTCCTAGTCTCTTTTCAGCAGCATGACGGCTCCATTCTTATTTTATTTGTGTGAATTAGGTTGAGTCTTAGGTCTTTTTATAGAGTTATGAATTAATTTAAGCCGTCGGATGTTCTTAGGGTTAATCAAAACCATTCAATTATGATAGGGTGATGAGTCAGCCCTAATGACTCAGCAAGGAGTCAGAATGGACTCAACAACACGGGTCAGCCTGAACCAGAAAGCTGTGCAGGCTCCAGCCTCGGCCTGGGCGCACTTGGCAGGTGCGCCAGTGTAAATATGTACTGGCGCACTTCCCAAGTGCGCCAGTGCATTTATATTTTTTTTCTACTTTACTTTGCCACCAAACTTCGTTCATCCATAACACTTTCATCCGGTACTCGTTTCCCGCGAACTCGGACTCTATCTTCACTAGAATTCCGAGACGAACACAATGGCACAACCCAATCCCCATAATTCTCACGTCTGAGATTTATTATTCTTTAATTTAGTTAATTCGATTATTCAAAAATCTGGGGTGTTACATTCTCCCCTCCTTAAAGGATTTCGCCCCCGAAATCTCCAAGTTAAGGAGAATGTATATCCTACCATCCAAACAACCATCTACTCAACCATCAAACGCGGCATCCGTTGTCCTTATAAAATTTCTAATGTTGTATGAACATATGCAAGAAGTGTGTGTGTATGTTCCTTATCTAATGCAAAATCAGGTGGTCTACTGATTCAGTTGACCTCCTTAATGCAAACCATGATAGTGCCATGCATCCATTATGTATGCGAAAGAACCTTATCGATACATATCATTTCTACATGTGTGCACAACCATTCACCAAAATGCAACATCCATATGATGATACAACCATTATTCATTCATTACTTACATATGTACACACATTTATATGCAATATGCAATATGAAGTGACTGAGCCGATCTAGTGTCTAAAGTTTGTGTGTATATGCATCCATGAGCAACCACTAGCAAACATTTGTATCCACGTGCATCCATCATCCATAACATGTCTCAAACAAATGTTTCAACCATAGGACTATCCTATCTAAAGGTCAAGGATACTAGCGAGAGGACACACTAAAGATAAGATAAATACAAGATAAACGATAAAGGAGAAATTAAAAGACATACCCTCAAAAAGAAAAGGGTACAATGAGCGCATCTTCGCTTCCGTCTCCCAAGTAGCGTTGCTCTCATTGTAACACCCCACCTCCGTTAAGGTCACTCACAAAGGGAATGCCTTAACTTTGGTGGAGCATTTTAGTAAACAGAACAGAAACTTACAAGATAGATAAAATAGTACTTGAAAAATTTATAACTTTATTACAACAGAAACCGAAATAAGCTTGGTTACATCCTTTCAAATCACAATATCAGAATTCAAGTGCAAAATATCAGTCTTTTACAAAAGCCTTCAGAATGCATAGATTAAAATCATAATCCCCACAGAAGAAGACAAGCCATACTTTAAGCACTTCAAGCAGAAGAAATCTGGATCAAGCTAGAGTATTCCCTTCTACAAAACCTGGGGGGGGGGGGGGGTGGGGGGAAACGGAAGAAAGGAGGTAAAACAACAAGGGTCAGACAAAAAGTCTGGCAAGTCCAGTGATTTTCAGTTATGAACAGATAATAATAACATGACATGAAAATAAAACTGGATGAGAGATAACAGTAACTGGTGTAGCGGATATAACAACAGAACAAAATGATATAACCTATTTCTTAACACTTCTCTGCACTAATACTAGTATAACAGGATTAGGTGTCACCCTAATGTATAAACTAAAACAGAGATGGGTACAGAATAATTTTCCACAGAAGATAATGCTTGTAATGGGCGTTTACCACCCCAACAGAAACAGACAGAAACAGAATGCTAATTATGGGCGTTTACCACCCGAACAGAAACAGAATGCTAATAATGAGCCTTTACCACCCGAACAGAAACAGACAGAAGCAGAAACATATTAATCCTTACAGAAACAGAATGTAGAATTAGGTGTACACTAGTAAATGGGCCTTTACCACGCGAACAAATGGAACCACGCAGAAACAGACAGGTGTTACCACCCAACAGAAACAGACGGTACCAACAAAAACAGACAGATCTAAGTGTACCCTAAAACCCTACCCCAAGCGATCGGCTCCCTAATACATAAATACCCTGTGTCGGCCCCACAGTAGGGTGTATCACTCCCCAAAGTGACAACCAATTGGCACAGACCTATTTACAGATGCCACGACGTCTTACATCCTCAGAGGCAGACCGGGATCCATGCACGTACATAACCCGGTTGGAACGCACCATCAACACCCCTCGCCATTATCAGAATGAACCGCTTATAATTAGTTAGCAAGCGTGCCCGGATCCTACCTACTGTTGGGTCAAAATTTTGATACCAGAAAGGGTTACTGACTGATATGGGTCCCAAACAACAAATGACACAAGTAATTTCCCTCCAAACCTTGTGTCCCCAAACTAACAGATTTCAGATTAACTTGTTTATAAGTTCAAACATATAGAGATCAGATTTACTATTTCATAGATCAGAAAATAAAATCAACAAGTTTTCAGACTAACGGATCAGATGTACAGATTTAACAAAATTTCAGATTTGTCTAACTTTGTATTGGGCCTACAGATTCATGAAAGGGTTTATTATATATATCAGTCCAGTTGGTTTAACCCTATCCACCCAACACGTTTTAGACATCATTTTTATCTCAGATTTGCATTAATTAATTATTAATGCACGGACCTCTCACATTAGGTCGCTAGCTTGTGGCCGCTGGATGGGCCGGGCGGTTCCGGGCAGACTTCTGCCACAAGCCAGACCTAACCTCGTGTCTAAGCATATTACGACTAACTTCTCACATTAGAACCTATTGTTTGCGGCCACTGGATGGGCCGGGCGGTTCCGGGCAGGACTACGCCGCAAACTCATTCTAACCTCGAGTTAGCCATGTTCATCTTTGCGGCCAATTAATTAATAATTTACCATTTATGCCCACGCCTAATATACATGACAATTATTCATAACTATAGCCAATTCAAATTATATCAACTCAACAGATATAGCAGAAAACAGATTTTTCAGATTAGGCTACTTAATAGATTTAGCAGATTAAGCAAACTAGCAGATTTAGCAGATAACAGATTAGACATCTCAACAGATTTAGCAGTTCAGGCATCTCAACAGATTTTGCAGTTTAGACATCTCAACAGATTTAGCAGTTTAGGCATCTCAACAGATTTGGTTGACTTAGCAGATGACAGATTTAGCAGATTTAATATTTCTAAAGGTTCTATTTACATGCCTTGCTTAATCATAAATTAGGCCTAAATAATTGTCATGATTCACAATATGATCATATACACCATGTTTGCCTAAATTTACATAACACAGAATATGGACATAATTTACCATATAACATATGTTCCCATTTTGGTTAAACTAGCATTGTACAGCAGATTCATCTATAAATTATACCAAATATTACAATGCATGCCATATATCCAAAAATCCCTATTTAGGTGTATTCACAGTTAATAGTCCTCAAATCTTATTATAGATTTTAATTTCTACACCTAAGTCACATATCTTCCCCTTCTTAAAATGTGCCACAAATCTAGGTTTTAATCATGTATCATATTCTTAAAATCAGATATTGAATTATGTCCCCAAATCACAGATTATCATACATAGCTTGCTCAGATCCAGATCTAGTTTACAACATGTAATCTGTATCTAAACTAATTACATGCCTACGGTCAAATTTATGCCCCAATTCCTAAGTCATATGTCCAAATGTAAATTTTATGCCTCAACTTCTCAAGTCGTATGTCCAATATTCTTTATGCCACAAAACTCAAGTCATAGGTTCAATTATATGCCTTAGATTTATGTCCTAAGTTCCAAGTTCAACCTATGTTCTTTCCTCGAATCAGTCACATATCGGTCATGCCCATTTCATGCATTATTCATTTTATTGTCCCAAATATTTTAGCGTATGTTAATCTCTTATGAGACTGGCTCAGGCTCGTGGTAGCCTGAATATAGAACAGAAAGCAGAAAGAAATACAGAATAAGGTAGATCTAAACAGAACAGAACAGACATAATCTCAGATTCAGATTTTCAATTCAAGTCACAATCAGAAATAACGTTTTTATCGGAAAATAACTGTACTTGCCTTGATTGGATTCTAAAAGAAAGATAGTTGTAGCGACGTTAGTTGATCTTCTTTAACCGTTGTTGAAGTTTCAAGCTTGAATTGAGTTGCTTAGGTTGATGTTGATTAGCTTCTAGTTTTTATTCCAGCAGAGTAGCGACGCCATTTTTATTTTAATTTAGAACAAAGGCAGAGTAGAAGCAGAATAGAATTGTGTGTAGATATGGCTAGGTTTGGGGCTGCTTAAATAGGTTTAGGCAGACGAATCTAGGCAGAAAACGAGACCAAATACATAAGAATGCACCCAGGCCCAAAACCAGGTTCGGGGACCAGGTCGACCCCCAGGTCGACTGCCCAGTCGACCTGGTCAGGGGGGGTCGACTGCCCAGTCGACTCCCCAGTCAACCTGGGTACTGGGCGGGAAATTTCCCGCCCAGTCTGTTCTGGGTTTTGAATTCGAAATTTGAATTCAAATTCGAGCTGTTTTGAACTCTGAAAATTCTTGAAACTTTGGAGGGCCATAACTTGGTCATACGGACTCCGATTCTCGCAAACTCGGACTCGTTCCCAAGCATAATTCCGAGACGAACGCAATGGCGCAACCCGTTTCCCTTAATTCTTCTGTTACAATTTAATTATTCTCCGATTTGTTATTAATACATTCACATAAAATACGGGGTGTTACATTCTCCCCTCCTTAAAGGATTTCGTCCCCGAAATCTTCAAGTTAGGAAGAATGTTTCCTACCATCCAACATCCATCTACTCAATCACGAATCACTGGCGTCCATTGTCCTTAGAAACTTCTAATGTTGTATGAACATATGCAAAAGTGTGTGTATATGTTTCTTATCTAATGCAAAGATCTGGCGGTCCACTAATTCAGTTGACCTTCTTAATGCGAATTATGTCAGTGTCAAGAGTCCAACATGTATGCAAATTTTCCTATTTGATACATATCATTCTTATATGAGTGCACAACCATTCAGTCATATGCAACATCCATGTGCTGAGTCAATCACTTTGCATCCACAAAAATTGAAAATGCCCACACATCCATATGCAGTATGAGAGTGTTTTCGAGCCGATATAGTGCCTAGTGTGTGTATATGCATCCACGAGCAACCACTTGCATCCACTTGTAACCATCAAACATAACATGTCTCAAACACATGTTTACACCCATTAGTTTCTACCTAAAGTTCGAAGATTCGATCGATAGGATACAGTCGAATGATGGAAGCGAGTACAGATAAAACAAAAACTTGGTTCCCATTAGACATGGGTCCTAAGTATCGGCCCCGAAGATCGAAACCAACATCAAATTGACACCCCGCGGATTACCCTCTTTAGATAATGTCAAAACTGGAAATCTTAACCTTATCGGAAATATTCAGATATTTACGGATTACTGGTATAGATCAGATTACTGAACTGAGCATGATAAAACCCAGAATGTATGCATCCTACTTGACGCCTAACACAAATATTTCTCAAACCCCAATCACAAACAGATCAGTCATAACCTTTATGGGTTTTAGTCTACAGCGGAATCAAAAACAATACTAGTATTAAAGTGCAGAGTATCGATTACAGAATCAAAATGCCAGAATCAGAAAGAGTTTTAACTCAACAATCAGATAGGAAGATTAAACCTTCTACATAAATTTTCTTATTTCTACCCTATCTACCAGTCCCTTGAGCATTCGCCTGTCCTCCAGAAGTGGGTTCTGCCCTCTGCCCTTGCCCTCGTTTCTTCGGGCAGTCCCTAGTGAAGTGTCCCCTCTCACCACAGTTGAAGCAAGTGCCCTTCCTTTTTCTACAATCCTTGTTTAGATGAGTCGAGCTTCCACAAGTAAAGCACTTTTTCTCCTTCTTATCTTCAGACTTCTCATCCTTCTTTTGTGTTTCCTTTTTAGGCCATGCTTTCTTGTTCTGTGGTTCTTCCTTCTTTGTCCCTTTCTCGCCCTTGTCTTCCTCGTGAAGTAGTGCTATGTCCACCAATTTCTCGTAGGTCGCTCCCATGGGTACATGGGTCATGGCTAGGCTGTGTAGTGGCTCGTTCAATACATTAACAAAGCGGAGAGCCTTTTATCCTGGGTGTTGACTAAATCCAATCCGAACCTAGCCAGTTGGTTGAATTGGTTGACGTATTCCTTGACCGTCATACTTCCTTGCTTAAGAGATAAGAACTTTTCCAGTTGTAGACTTCGTTCAGCTTGCGAGAGGAATTTTGTCTCAAACCTTGTTCTGAAGTCCATCCATGTTTCAACCGGCCTCTCGACGTCAGTGACTTCCCACCAATAGGAAGCTTCGTCTTTGAGCAGCCATACCGCCAACTGTACTTTCTGCCTATCGTCCACCTCGAAGATAACGAATAGATCCTCAGTTTCTTTGAGCCAGTTCCTCGCTTCTATGAATGATTCGGTTCCCTTGAAATCCTTTCCAACCATGGCCCTAAAATCTCTACAGATCTTTGAGAAAGAAATCGCACGAGGAGGGGGCGGAGGAGGGGGATCATTTGCTGGACCTGCGGCGGCGGTCCTAGCCTCAAGATATTGACGAAACCAACCGGGTACATGAAAACCCTCTGGTATCTCGGATGCTTCAGACATGCTGAAACGAAAAAGGAGAGATTCAATATAAAAAGGACCGAAGGAAAGATATATGGCTCTTGGGGATTATGTTTTTCAAAATAAGCTTTACTTTTGAAAATACTTCCTTTCAAAACCTTTTTCAAAATAGTTTTCAAAAACTTTACCCAATCTGGTAACCTTCAGCTCTGATACCAAGTGTAACACCCCACCTCCGTTAAGGTCACTCACAAAGGGAACGCCATAACTTTGGTGGAGCATTTTAGTAAACAGAACAGAAACTTACAAGACAGATAAAACAGTACTTGAAAAATTTATAACTTTATTACAACAGAAACCGAAATAAGCTTGGTTACATCCTTTCAAATCACAATATCAGAATTCAAGTACAAAATATCAGTCTTGTACAAAAGCCTTCAGAATGCATAGTTTAAAATCATAATCCCCACAGAAGAAGACAAGCCATACTTTAAGCACTTCAAGCAGAAGAAATCTGGATCAAGCTAGAGTATTCCCTTATACAAAACCTGGGGGGGAACGGAAGAAAGGAGGCGAAACAACAAGGGTCAGACAAAAAGTCTGGCAAGTCCAGTGATTTTCAGTTATGAATAGATAATAATAACATGACATGAAAATAAAACTGGATGAGAGATAACAGTAACTGGTGTAGCAGATATAACAACAGAACAGAATGATATAAGCTATTTCTTAACACTTCTCTGCACTAATACTAGTATAACAGGATTAGGTGTCACCCTAATGTATAAACTGAAACAGAGACGGGTACAGAATAATTTTCCACAGAAGAGAATGCTAGTAATGGGCCTTTACCACCCCAATAGAAACAGACAGAAACAGAATGCTAATAATGGGCCTTTACCACCCGAACAGAAACAGACAAGAACAGAATGCTAATAATGAGCCTTTACCACCCGAACAGAAACAGACAGAAGCAGGAACAGATTAATCCTTACAGAAACAGAATGTAGAATTAGGTGTACACTAGTAAATGGGCCTTTACCACCCGAACAGACGGTACCACGCAGGAACAGACAGGAGTTACCACCCAACAGAAACAGACAGTACCAACAGAAACAGACAGAACTAAGTGTACCCTAAAACCCTACCCAAGCGATCGGCTCCCTAATACATAAATACCCTGTGTTGGCCCCATAGTAGGGTGTATCACTCCCTAAAGTGACAACCAATTGGCACAGACCTATTTACAGATGTCACGGCGTCTTACATCCTCAGAGGCAGACCGGGATCCATGCACGCACATGACCCGGTTGGAACGCACCATCAACACCCCGCGCCATTATCAGAATGAACTGCTTATAATTAGTTCAGTAAGCGTGCCCGGACCCTACCTACTGTTGGGTCAAAGTTTTGATACCAGAAAGGGTTACTGACTAATATGGGTCCCAAACAACATATGACACAAGTAATTTCCCTCCTAACCTTGTGTCCCCAAACTAACAGATTTCAGATTAACTAGTTTATAAGTTCAAACATACAGAGATCAGATTTACTAGTTCACATATCAGAAAATCAAATCAACAAGTTTTCAGACTAACGGATCAGATGTACAGATTTAACAGAATTTCATATTTGTTTAACTTTGTATTGGGCCTACAGATCCATGAACGGGTTTATTATATATATCAGTCCAGTTAGTTTAACCCTATCCACCCAACATGTTTTAGACAGCATTTTTATCTCAGATTTGCATTAATTAATTATTAATGCACAGACCTCTCACATTAGGTCGCTAGCTTGTGGCCGCTGGATGGGCCGGGCGGTTCCGGGCAAACATCTGCCACAAGCCAGACCTAACCTCGTGTCTAGGCATATTATGACTAACTTCTCACATTAGAACCTATTGTTTGCGGCCACTAGATGGGCCGGGTGGTTCCGGGAAGGATTACGCCGCAAACTCATACTAACCTCGAGTTAGCCATGTCATCTTTGCGGCCAACTAATTAATAATTTACCATTTATGCCCACGCCTGATATACATGTCAATTATTCATAACTATAGCCAACTCAGATTATATCAACTCAACAGATATAGCAGATAACATATTTTTCAGATTAGGCTACTTAACGGATTTAGCAGATTAAGCAAACTAGCAGATTTAGCAGATAACAGATTAGGCATCTCAACAGATTTAGCAGTTCAGGCATCTCAACAGATTTAGCAGGTTAGGCATCTCAACAGATTTAGCAGTTTAGGCATCTCAACAGATTTGGTTTAGCAGATTTGGCATTTTCAATAGACTTAGCGGTTGACAGATTTAGTAGATTTAATATTTCTAAAGGTTCTATTTACATGCCTTGCTTAATCATAAATTAGGCCTAAATAATTGTCATGATTCACAATATGATCATATACCCCAGGTTTGCCTAAATTTACATAACACAGAATATGGACATAATTTACCATATAACATATGTTCCCATTTTGGTTAAACTAGCATTGTACAGCAGATTCATCTATAAATTATACCAAATATTACAATGCATGCCATATATCCAAAAATCCCTATTTAGGTGTATTCACACTTAATAGTCCTCAAATCTTATTGTAGATTTTAATTTCTACACCTAAGTCATATATCTTCCCCTTCTTAAAATGTTCCACAAATCTAGGTTTTAATCATGTATCATATTCTTAAAATCAGATATTGAATTATGTCCCCAAATCACAGATTATCGTACATAGCTTGCTCAGATCCAGATCTAGTTTACAACATGTAATATGTATCTAAACTAATTACATGACTACGGTCAAATTTATGCCCCAATTCCTAAGTCATATGTCCAAATGTAAATTTTATGCCTCAACTTCTCAAGTCGTATGTTCAATATTCTTTATGCCACAAAACTCAAGTTATAGGTTCAATTATATGCCTTAGATTTATGTCCTAAGTTCCAAGTTCAACCTATGTTCTTTCCTCAAATCAGTCACATATCGGTCATGCCCATTTCATGTATTATTCATTTTATTGTCCCAAATATTTTAGCGTATGTTAATCTCTTATGAGACTGGCTCAGGCTCGTGGTAGCCTGGCTATAGAACAGAAAGCAGAAAGAAATACAGAATAAGGTAGATCTAAACAGAACAGAATAGACATAATCTCATATTCAGATTTACAATTCATGTCACAACCAGAATTAACGTTTATATCGAAAAATAACTGTACTTGCCTTGATTGGATTCTAAAAGAAAGATAGTTGTAGCGACGTTAGTTGATCTTCTTTAACTGTTGTTGAAGTTTCAAGCTTGAATTCAGTTGCTTAGGTTGATGTTGATTAGCTTCTAGTTTTGATTCCAGCAGATTAGCGATGCCATTTTTATTTTTATTTAGAACAGAGGCAGAGTAGAAGCAGAATAGAATTGTGTGTAGAGAAGGCTAGGTTTGGGGCTGTTTAAATAGGTTTAGGCAGACGAATCTAGGCAAAAACGAGACCAGATACATAAGAATGCACCCAGGCCCAAAACCAGGATCGGGGACCAGGTCGACCCCCAGGTCGACTGCCCAGTCGACCTGGTCAGGGGGTCGACTACCCAGTCGACTCCCCAGTCGACTCCCCAGTCGACCTGGGTACTGGGCGGGAAACTTCCCGCCCAGTCTGTTCTGGGTTTTGAATTCGAAATTTGAATTCGAGCTGTTTTGAACTCTGAAAATTTCTGAAACTTTGGAGGGCCATAACTTGGTCATACGGACTCCGATTCTCGCAAACTCGGACTCGTTTCCAAGCATAATTCTGAGACGAACGCAATGGCGCAACCCGTTTCCCTTAATTCTTCTGTTACAATTTAATTATTCTCTGATTTGTTATTAATACGTTCACATAAAATACGGGGTGTTACACTCATCATCTCCCCATAGCACTTTGACTAGCTTGACCTCTCGACTTCTCAATTTCTTAATCTCCGACCCAAGAATGCGCGTAGGAGCTCGTCGAATCGTCGCATCACGCTCGATCTCCACCTCTCTAAGCAAGCTTGGCTCTACCACTTCCGCGGTCTCGTGCAAGCACTTCCTCAAATGTGATACATGGAATACGTCGTGTACACCACTAAGTCTCTCGGGCAACTCCACTCTATACGCCACCTGCCCAATCCTTTCCTTAATAGGAAACGACCCTACGAACCTTGGTGCTAACTTCCCAACGGACCCAAAGCGAACAACATTCCGTAATGGAGACACTTTGACAAAGACCATGTCCCCAACCGCAAACTCAAGATCTGACCTCCTCTTGTCCGCATAAGACTTCTGCCTATCTTGCGCCGTCTCCATCCTTCTTTGGATCAAATCAATCTTTTCCGAAGTCTCTCTAATCATATCGGGCCCAAGAAAGATCTTATCTGTAGCTTCCCACCAACATGTAGGCGAACGACACGGCCGTCCATAAAGAGCTTCGAATGGTGCCATGCCAATGCTAGACTGAAAGTTGTTATTATATGAGAATTTTACCAATGGAAGATGCTCTTCCCATGTACCCCCAAAGTCAAGGATACATAGCCTCAAAAGGTCCTCTAGAATACGATTCACCCTCTTGGTTTGGCCGTCCGTCTGAGGATGATATGCAGTGCTCAAATATAACTGAGTCCCTACCGCTTCTTGTAAGCTACTCCAAAATTCGCTAGTGAAGATAGGATCGCAGTCGCTTACTATGCTAGAAGGAACACCATGCAAACGAACTATCTCTCGGACGTATACAGAAGCTAACCATGGAGCAGTCCTCTTAATTTTCACGGGTATGAAATGGGCGCTCTTAGTAAGTCCGTCTACCACAACCCAAATTCACGTATTACCCTTCCTCGATCTCGGTAACCCATCGACAAAATCCATCAAGACACTATCCCACTTCCATTGGGGAACCTCCAATGGGTGAAGCAACCCACCAGGTTTCTTTTGCTCCGCTTTTACTTGTTGGCACACCAAGCATCTAGAGACATACTCGGCCACATCCCTCTTCATACCGGCCCAACATAAAACTCGCTTCATGTCTTTGTACATCTTATCCCCACCGGGATGAATGGTCATCTTCGAACGATGTGCATCATCAAGAATGGTCTTCTTAAGATTCTCGTCCCGTGGTACACAAAGTCTACCGTCCCTACGCAACCAACCCTTATCATCTATGGTATATCTACGGAGATGGCTCGATGACTCCCCTCCTTTGAGCTTTTCTACTAACTCAACCAACTGTGGGTCGTCTCGCTGTGCCTCACCAATCCGTCCCAAAAGCGTAGGTCTGACCTCCAAGGATGCTAGCAAACCGGGTACAAAGTCAACGGAAGGTCTAAAATCAAACATATAGATGAATTCTAAGTTTCGCCGTTCAACAAACAACGGACTCAAGGACAGCTTTTTCCTACTTAAGGCGTCTGCCACCACGTTACCCTTGCCAGGGGTATATGCTATTTCAAAGTCTTAGGACGCTAAGAATTCCATCCACCTTTGCTGTCTAAAATTCAAGTCCTTCTGAGAGAATAAGTATTTTAAAGATTTGTGGTTAGTGAATAATTCGAATTTCTCGCCAAGACTTAAGCGCAAAAACAATTGCGGCCAACTCTAGGTCATGCGTGGGGTAATTCTTCTCATGCACCCTCAACTGCCTTCCACCATAGGCTATTACTCTACCCTCTTGCATTAAGACTGCGCCAGGACCTGTCCCACAAGCATCGGTATAAACAATAAATGGCTTACTCCCATCTGGCATGTAACGGCTGGAAATTTCCGACTCCTCGAGAGTCGGAAATTCCGAGACGTTAGTGAAAGAATTTAGAAGGTGAGAAAGAAAAGATAGAACTAATAGAATAGAAGAAGAAGAACATCAGAATCATCAGAGTAACACGAATCTCACAGCGGAACGAATAACATATAATATATAACATAACTTTGAAGTAAACAGTTATATATATACAATAGCACTTATCAGAGTACACACTTACAACACAGCGGAAATAACTATAGCTATAGAATCTTGAAGTCTCCTGCTCCAAGCTCTCCAAGTATATCTGTAAATCCCGACTACTTGACTGCCCATACAAATTTAGGCACCCAAGAGTTTAGGGAAAACAACAAAGTAAACTCCGGGTCAGTCATGGGACTGGTATGAGTAAAATAGTTTAAAACAGGTATAGGATATCTCATAAGACCACGCCGTGAATACGGAACGGGTTTTTCCCTTATGAGTACCTGAACAACTTTGACAAGCAATATCATTGTGATATTATAATAATGTCTAAGTACAAATAGGTATCAATCTAGCAGAAACGCTTGCATCTCACGTTCTACATACATAGTATAAAATCATAAACCGCAGGGCGTTTATCGGAGAATGGATTCCAACAGACAAGGTATGGGAGCACCTTCTGAATAGTGTACTCTAGGGGTGATACACTTAGGGTTCAACAAGAACGTCTTGTAACCCGGCCACACATGACCGCTCACTCATTTAGCTTGAGTGTCGCGAATATATTGCCACCACGGTTATAGGCCATCAAACCGTCATCCGAAGATACAGAATCAAAAAGAAGTATAAATATGGATATTCCCTAGATCGGTGACAATACACCCTGCTTGGGAATGACCCAACTAGCCATGCTGCCTAGCCCAACTTTTGTTACTTCCTGGTGTGAGGCTAGAAGCTACGTCTATCTTCAGAACATCTGATCACCATTCACTTTGAATGCCACATCGTCATACCCTCCAAATCACAAATTGACTTATCCAAAAATAACACGGGTATACAGCTAAGAGAAACG
Source organism: Allium sativum (assembly GCA_030737875.1). Taxonomy (NCBI): domain Eukaryota; kingdom Viridiplantae; phylum Streptophyta; class Magnoliopsida; order Asparagales; family Amaryllidaceae; genus Allium; species Allium sativum. The sequence continues at coordinate 618,570,370 of CM060926.1, forward strand.
AATTCCTCTGCCACCAAACGTGAATACGTTTGAACAGATCAACTTACGCGATCCATTGGATATACTCTGTCAGACCTTCTTCCATATACGTTGTCCTGGGACTGGACAAACCGAAGGCACTATTCAGTATATCCATCTTAGTCACTGTTATCTAAGACTTATACAACAGCCCTTGCACTTTACTCCGTCTTCAATTTATCTTTGGCAGATATTGCTCGCAACGCTTATGCCAATACAGAGTGGTTCTTTGGATAATAATCCAACCGGTCTCTCCATATTAACAACGTTAAAATGGTAAAAACTTTGATAGTCTGTGATCTAACTATCAAATGAAAACATGTTGGTGTACAAACAACGATCTTATTTCCAAATGGAAATTCGATCGATCAATCATCATATGTTCATATTTCCTTATTTCATATATTTAGAAAATATATGTTATTAATCATTGGAACACATTTCCATAACTTATTTTCACATCACTATTATTTCGCAACTATCAGTCCCTAACTGTAACTAGTATGAGAACAATTCTCTAAGTATCAATCCGGAAGGTCGAAACCAACATCAGATCGTCACTTAGAAAACCGTCCAACTTACCCTCTCCAGTCAGTTTCTGAATTTGTTTAACTCTATTTCTTAAATTCTTATCATGAAAAAAATTCATTTTCTATGTTTAGAAAACATATCTGACTATATTTGGAAAACGTTTCCAAAACTCATTTACGGATTTCCAATGAACGTTGTATAAACCATCGTTTCGCTTAATCCATAAATCGCTTATTACTTAACTATATTTCAAATCAACCTTTTCTATCGAACCACAACTATTCCTTTGTCAATTCTGAAGTCAATCAAGTTGGGGTATAATTACCTCTCAGACCTTAATTGAACAACGTCCTTTACTGTGAAATAGATGAAGCTCGTCACTCACTTTTTCCAATCATCTGTTTACGCAAATTCTCGGATTCAGGTTACGAATCCACTTCTTATATGACAGCGTTTGATTATAACTATAACGTTATAATTCCTACTTCTGCAATATCAAATCTTAATTATAACTTTATCTCCTAACTCGAATAATTTAACAGACACCTAATTTCTAAATCAATAACTAAATCTTGATTTAAACCTTGGAAAGTAAATAGTACTTTCCCGAATTCGCTATAATCGAATTCGACGTATAACTCTCCTTCGAGTAATCTCTATTTGATTAACTCTTCTTCGAATAACCTATATTCGATTATCCCTCTTCGAATAACTCATATTCGAAATCTCTCTCTTTCGAATAAACAATATTCGATCTCTTTCTTTCGAATATGCTATATTCGAAAATCTCCTTTCGATTTACTAATCGATAACTCCTTTCGATCAAACTAAAATCGATAACTCCTTTAACTCTATTCGAATAATTAATATTCGACTAACTCTTTTGGATCGACTCATTTGATTAACTCCTTCGAATAACTAATTCGAATAACTTACCTTCGAATAACCAATATTCGATTTACTCTAACTCGATTAACTTAATTCTAATCGATTTACTCCATTTCGATTCAACTTAATTCAAATCGATTAACTTAACTCAAATTGATTTACTCCTTTCGAGTAACTAAATTCGATTTAACTCTTCTCGAATAACTACATTCGATTAACTCAAATCGAATAACTAATATTCAATTAACTCTTACGTGTTTAACTCTATTCGAATAAGTAATTCGAATAACTCTAATGTGTTTAACTCTATTCAAATATCTAATTCGAATAACTCATTTCGAATAACTAAATTCGATTAACTCTTTTAACTTTACTCGAATAACTATATTCGATTAACACCTTCTTTCGAATAACTATATTCGATTAACTCTTCGACTAACTCCTTTGGATTAACTAACTTCGAATAATTCCTTTGGATTAGCTAACTTCGAATTATTTCTTTCGATTAACTAACTTCGAATAACTCCTTTGGATTAACTCTTCGACTAACTCCTTCGGATTAACTCTTCGATTAACTCCTTCGGATTAACTAACTTCGAATAACTCCTTTGGATTAACTCTTTGATTAACTCCTTCGGATTAACTAACTTCGAATAACTCCTTTGGATTACTAACTTCGAATAACTCCTTTGGATTAACTAACTTCGAATAACTCCTTTGGATTACTAACTTCGAATAACTCCTTTGGATTACTAACTTCGAATAACTCCTTTGGATTACTAACTTCGAATAACTCCTTTGGATTAACTAACTTCGAATAACTCCTTTGGATTACTAACTTCGAATAACTCCTTTGGATTACTAACTTCGAATAACTCCTTTGGATTACTAACTTCGAATAACTCCTTTGGATTACTAACTTCGAATAACCAATATTCGATAACTACTCTTCGAATAAATAATATTCGATAACTCTTCTCAAATGAATAACATTTGATTTCTCCACTCGAATAAACTATATTCGATTACTCTTCCCTCGAATACTCTATATTCGATAACTCTACTTCGAATAAGTGATATTCGGCAACTCTACTCGATTAACTCCACTTGGATAACTCTAACTGGTCAACTCTAACTGGTCAACTCTAACTGAGTAACTCTAACTGATCAAATCTAACTGGTCAACTTTAACTGGTCAACTTAAATGGTTTAACCTAACTGGTTAACTCAAATGGTTTAACCTAACTTGATTTACTTGTCTCGATTAACTGAACTAATCCACTTAGTTTAACTTAGTTAATTCACTTTGATTAACTCCAACCGATTCACTTAGTTTAACTCAACTAATTCACTTCGATTAACCACTTAGTTAACTTAACTAACTCACTTCGATTAACCACTTAGTTAACTTAACCAATTCACTTCGATTCACCGCTTAGTTTAACTTAACTAATTTACTTTGGTTAACCACTTAGTTTAACTTAACTAATTCACTTTGATTGACCACTTAGTTTAACTTAACTAATTCACTTCGTTTAACTCAACCAATTCACTTGGTTAACTCGACCAATTCACTTGGTTAACTCCTATTTATTTAACAAATAAATATCTTCTTTAGTTTAATTCTATTTATTTAATCTCTAAATAAATACCCTTTATAATATTCTATTTATTTAATCTCTAAATAAATATCCTTTATATTTGTTCTAACGAATATAATTCCTTTATATTTTGACTAACAAATATAACCTCTTATATTCGATTAACATATATATTCCCTTATATTGATTTACAAATAAAACTCTTTTATATTTGTTTTACCAACTATATTCCTTAATATTCAAAAATCCTTTTTCTTATATATATATATATATAATCCCTTGATTTTGTATAAATAAACTATTTTCAAAATATACTTTGAAAACCCCTCTCCTACAGTCTGGTATTTCTCATGGTATTTAACACACCATATAACAACGATAAATATCGTCCCACCACACATAATTACACAGATTATATACATCACATTATATATCACAATATAAAAATCACAGTAAAATAACTGTTGAGGAATCCAGTTGGATTCCTCCAACCTGTTTCCCTGCACCACAGATGTTAGACAATACAACAACATCGATTGCACTTCACTGTGAAATATTCTGATAGCAGAATCAACATATGACTATTTAACGGTTTATATATATACGTAAATATATACATATAAAATCTCTACTAACTGACTAGCAGTTCAATCAAACAGTCAACACACGGTCAAACAGTCAAACAGATAATATTTTAACAGTTCTAAGAATACTACGTGAAAATAGAACTGTTTAGAGTTTGTGAGATTTACTCACATTGTCAGTTCATCGTTAAAGAACGATAATCGATTGTCGATCCAGATCAGACGTATTATTTTTCCGTAAATCCAGACAAACTTCGCATCACTCATAACCAATTCCAGAGTGTACCCGTCGTTCAGACAATCCTATCGGATCTTGGTTTTCTGAATTTCGTCAACGTATGAGTTTGTTATAGCATTTCAAAGTTCGTATACTAATTTAAATAAAAGAAAAGGGTTTAACTTATCATCAAAAGGCCTCACCATTTAAACTAAGGCCCACTCACACCCTTAAAGCCCAAACCGCACCGTTCTTCTCCCCCGATTCATTACCGCTCCAGTATACCACATCGACAGCCATTTTCACAACTTCCATCCCATGCCGTTCCATCTACACTCCATGGAATTACAAATTAACACAACCATTCAACTCTCCTCCTCAATCTCTTCGATTTCATGCCCTTCATGAACAGCTCGCCCCCCCTCTTTACCCATTGCGTCGACTGCCTGCTACAGGTAACCACCAAACCCTACTATCACCGAACAACCCAAAAACAGGCACACGAGATCCCTTGAATCCCCTCAATCCACATACGGATTTTATTTCATGAACCGATGTTGCAAAACTTTGAGAACCTCTGCCCTAAGTCTTCTAAACCCAACGCTGTAACCACGACAGTAAATCTCGAACTGTCCAAAGCTGATGTAGATAGAAGCAGAACACTTAAAGCATCTCATCTACACTTGTATGGAGATTTTAAAAGAATTTATTTTGTTTGATTCGGATTTATTTTCCTCGAATGATATGAGAAGCAGGCGACCCCCTTTTGATTTTCACAGGAAGTAAAAGTTTGGTTTAGAAGAAATAGGGTAGTTTATATACCCGATTAAATTTGCATATGTGGAGGTTTGGTTTTCATTTGCTAAATGGTGGCTGAGAACAGAAGACGTGGCTCTCGTTTTTATCTCAAATAAGTTAGGTTCCTTTATTAGTTGTAACATTTTATGTACCCTATTTTATATAATTCTGTCCACATACGAGCCGTTATGAACAGACATGAATATACCAGTGAGACGAGCAATGTCCCATGATCCCAAAAATATAATAATACCGGTAGATGGACTCATATTTTGAAACCCCGAAATGTCGATACATGATGCCAAATACTCCAAATAAAAAGTTGATTATTTAATTAATTAAAAATTTCCATAAAATTCTAAAAATTAAATTATCGTTATGTCTCAAAAGAACCCTGCCCTAATTCGAATCTGATATTTAACTATACTCAAATAACCGTTATGGCCATAAACGAATATGCCGCTATTTTTCTGAATATTTGATTTGGACGTAACTCAAAATCTACACGACGAAATCCTGATTTTTCTCTTCCTCTAGAAAGATATACTCCACCAGCTCCACACGTTTCTTGTTTCACAGAAATCCAACTTAAAACGAATCATGTACATTCAGTTGAAGTTCAAATCGCCAATTTACGAACTGCAGCGCCATTTCGAGCTCGATTATAATTATATTATAAACTATACGTTCAGCTGTCGATGATTGAATATATTCGTTGTTCAAACTCAATTCCAAGCTGAATTAAATATCACAGATGATCCGGTTCATACCATATCGCCATTTCAGCCAATTCTGATTATTTCAGAATTAAATAAAATCTTTAATTTATTATTTTAAATTAAATATTCACCATTTAAAAGTTCGAACGTTGTGCTTTACGTTCTCGATATCGCCAAATCGATATATAAATAATTAAATAAATTAATTATTTGACAGCTAACAAAACGCGCCATTACAGACTTCCCCCCTTAAAATAATTTCGTCCTCGAAATTGCTAAGCCAGGAAAATGCTACTAACTCTACTAACTAGATCTAAAAATCTTTTAGTTTACTTCTCAACTCCAGTTTCAACTGAACTATTTAATTTTTAATTAAGTTATTAATTCATTCTGGCTAACTGAATTTCCATAAATCATGAGAATGTTCTAACGCCTGAAATTTTCGAAAAATTTCACCATAACCTCCTTTGTACGGCTCAATACGTCAAACCACAACTCGCCTCTCTAGGCCTCCTCCACCCCAAAATAAAATCAAACAGCCAAGCGGCTTGCCAATTCGGCTCATAAAATCCAAACTCATATATAATATAAACTTGTACCTTTTTGTCGGTCGTATCATTATATCCTTTTGATCTGTTATCACTTCTGCATACATCATGGTCATTCCACTCAATTTATATCCTCAAACCAAATCATTCGCTTATACCCAAGCCGAATTCCATTCAAACTCCAATATCAAATTCCAAATTATTGACTTATCAATTTGGTTCCATTCTAGATTATCTCTAATCCAATTCAATTTTATTTAACTCGGTTCAAGTTAAATTTCAATTTATTTTTACCATCTCATTTTATTTAACTTCATTAGTTAAATTTTAATTCCAGAAGTTATGTTCCTGGGTTTCTTTCAAATCAATTTGAAATCATAATGCCAATTCAAAACCTTTGAATTTCTAAACAACTTGTTTTCTCAAAACAATTCAAAAACAAAACCTTTGGTAGTAATTCGCCTCTTAGAACTCGAAAATGAACACTGATGATGTCTAGATTCATCATCAGAATCTATTTTCCAGCTATCGAAGTGAGTTCAATAATATATCGTTTTAAATTTGAAAAACATTTTCAAATCTACCAGGAACTTAAAATTTCCTTATTTTAAATTCCAAATTCTGATTTAAATTCATATTTAATTCAAACTATTTCATATATTACATTCATATGAATTCTGATTGGTCATTTATAACCATTTCACCCTTTTATAATCTTATTCGATTATAATAACAACCAACACAATCAATATACTATAATAATTTCAAGATATATATTTCTTCTATAAACAAATATATTTTGGGAAAAATTATTTCATTTACCCTCTTTCAAAACATACCATGACGGTTCATCGTATTCGGGTGTTTAGTAACCCTTATCGATACAGTGGATCAAAACTGATCGACCAGAATTCACAAACTACTCAACCAATGAGTCTCCACAATATAAAATCACTTTATATTAAATAACAAATACGCACTCGTATATATACACTCAAACTCAATCTAGGATATTACTAATCCCATCTCTATCGAGTTATGCCACAGAGCCAAGGTAATCACTTAACTTAAGCTCTGATACCAACTGTAACGGCTGGAAATTTCCGACTCCTCGAGAGTCGGAAATTCCGAGACGTTAGTGAAAGAATTTAGAAGGTGAGAAAGAAAAGATAGAACTAATAGAATAGAAGAAGAAGAACATCAGAATAATCAGAGTAACACGAATCTCACAGCGGAACGAATAACATATAATATATAACATAACTTTGAAGTAAACAGTTATATATATACAATAGCACTTATCAGAGTACACACTTACAACACAGCAGAAATAACTATAGCTATAGAATCTTGAAGTCTCCTGCTCCAAGCTCTCCAAGTATATCTGTAAATCCCGACTACTTGACTGCCCGTACAAATTTAGGCACCCAAGAGTTTAGGGAAAACAACAAAGTAAACTCCGGGTCAGTCATGGGACTGGTATGAGTAAAATAGTTTAAAACAGGTATAGGATATCTCATAAGACCACGCCGTGAATACGGAACGGGTTTTTCCCTTATGAGTACCTGAACAACTTTGACAAGCAATATCATTGTGATATTATAATAATGTCTAAGTACAAATAGGTATCAATCTAGCAGAAACGCTTGCATCTCACGTTCTACATACATAGTATAAAATCATAAACCGCAGGGCGTTTATCGGAGAATGGATTCCAACAGACAAGGTATGGGAGCACCTTCTGAATAGTGTACTCTAGGGGTGATACACTCAGGGTTCAACAAGAACGTCTTGTAACCCGGCCACACATGACCGCTCACTCATTTAGCTTGAGTGTCGCGAACATATTGCCACCACGGTTATAGGCCATCAAACCGTCATCCGAAGATACAGAATCAAAAAGAAGTATAAATATGGATATTCCCTAGATCGGTGACAATACACCCTGCTTGGGAATGACCCAACTAGCCATGCTGCCTAGCCCAACTTTTGTTACTTCCTGGTGTGAGGCTAGAAGCTACGTCTATCTTCAGAACATCTGATCACCATTCACTTTGAATGCCACATCGTCATACCTGCCAAATCACAAATTGACTTATCCAAAAATAACACGGGTATACAGCTAAGAGAAACGAATTCCTCTGCCACCAAACGTGAATACGTTTGAACAGATCAACTTACGCGATCCATTGGATATACTCTGTCAGACCTTCTTCCATATACGTTGTCCTGGGACGGGACAAACCGAAGGCACTATTCAGTATATCCATCTTAGTCACTGTTATCTAAGACTTATACAACAGCCCTTGCACTTTACTCCGTCTTCAATTTATCTTTGGCAGATATTGCTCGCAATGCTTATGCCAATACAGAGTGGTTCTTTGGATAATAATCCAACCGGTCTCTCCATATTAACAATGTTAAAATGGTAAAAACTTTGATAGTCTGTGATCTAACTATCAAATGAAAACATGTCGGTGTACAAACAACGATCTTATTTCCAAATGGAAATTCGATCGATCAATCATCATATGTTCATATTTCCTTATTTCATATATTTAGAAAATATATGTTATTAATCATTGGAACACATTTCCATAACTTATTTTCACATCACTATTATTTCGCAACTATCAGTCCCTAACTGTAACTAGTATGAGAACAATTCTCTAAGTATCAATCCGGAAGGTCGAAACCAACATCAGATCGTCACTTAGAAAACCGTCCAACTTACCCTCTCCAGTCAGTTTCTGAATTTGCTTAACTCTATTTCTTAAATTCTTATCATGAAAACATTTCATTTTCTATGTTTAGAAAACATATCTGACTATATTTGGAAAACGTTTCCAAAACTCATTTACGGATTTCCAATGAACGTTGTATAAAACATCGTTTCGCTTAATCCATAAATCGCTTATTACTTAACTATATTTCAAATCAACCTTTTCTATCGAACCACAACTATTCCTTTGTCAATTCTGAAGTCAATCAAGTTGGGGTATAATTACCTCTCAGACCTTAATTGAACAACGTCCTTTACTGTGAAATAGATGAAGCTCGTCACTCACTTTTTCCAATCATCTGTTTACGCAAATTCTCGGATTTAGGTTACGAATCCACTTCTTATATGACAGCGTTTGATTATAACTATAACGTTATAATTCCTACTTCTGCAATATCAAATCTTAATTATAACTTTATCTCCTAACTCGAATAATTTAACAGACACCTAGTTTCTAAATCAATAACTAAATCTTGATTTAAACCTTGGAAAGTAAATAGTACTTTCCCGAATTCGCTATAATCGAATTCGACGTATAACTCTCCTTCGAGTAATCTCTATTTGATTAACTCTTCTTCGAATAACCTATATTCGATTATCCTACTTCGAATAACTCATATTCGAAATCTCTCTCTTTCGAATAAACAATATTCGATCTCTTTCTTTCGAATATGCTATATTCGAAAATCTCCTTTCGATTTACTAATCGATAACTCCTTTCGATCAAACTAAAATCGATAACTCCTTTAACTCTATTCGAATAATTATTATTCGACTAACTCTTTTGGATCGACTCATTTGATTAACTCCTTCGAATAACTAATTCGAATAACTTACCTTCGAATAACCAATATTCGATTTACTCTAACTCGATTAACTTAATTCTAATCGATTTACTCCATTTTGATTCAACTTAATTCAAATCGATTAACTTAACTCAAATTGATTTACTCCTTTCGAGTAACTAAATTCGATTTAACTCTTCTCGAATAACTACATTCGATTAACTCAAATCGAATAACTAATATTCAATTAACTCTTACGTGTTTAACTCTATTCGAATAACTAATTCGAATAACTCTAATGTGTTTAACTCTATTCAAATATCTAATTCGAATAACTCATTTCGAATAACTAAATTCGATTAACTCTTTTAACTTTACTCGAATAACTATATTCGATTAACACCTTCTTTCGAATAACTATATTCGATTAACTCTTCGACTAACTCCTTTGGATTAACTAACTTCGAATAACTCCTTTGGATTAGCTAGCTTCGAATAACTCCTTTGGATTAACTAACTTCGAATAACTCCTTTGGATTAACTCTTCGACTAACTCCTTCGGATTAACTCTTCGATTAACTCCTTCGGATTAACTAACTTCGAATAACTCCTTTGGATTAACTCTTTGATTAACTCCTTCGGATTAACTAACTTCGAATAACTCCTTTGGATTACTAACTTCGAATAACTCCTTTGGATTAACTAACTTCGAATAACTCCTTTGGATTACTAACTTCAAATAACTCCTTTGGATTACTAACTTCGAATAACTCCTTTGGATTACTAACTTCGAATAACTCCTTTGGATTAACTAACTTCGAATAACTCCTTTGGATTACTAACTTCGAATAACTCCTTTGGATTACTAACTTCGAATAACTCCTTTGGATTACTAACTTCGAATAACTCCTTTGGATTACTAACTTCGAATAACCAATATTCGATAACTACTCTTCGAATAAATAATATTCGATAACTCTTCTCAAATGAATAACATTTGATTTCTCCACTCGAATAAACTATATTCGATTACTCTTCCCTCGAATACTCTATATTCGATAACTCTACTTCGAATAAGTGATATTCGGCAACTCTACTCGATTAACTCCACTTGGATAACTCTAACTGGTCAACTCTAACTGGTCAACTCTAACTGAGTAACTCTAACTGATCAAATCTAACTGGTCAACTTTAACTGGTCAACTTAAATGGTTTAACCTAACTGGTTAACTCAAATGGTTTAACCTAACTTGATTTACTTGTCTCGATTAACTGAACTAATCCACTTAGTTTAACTTAGTTAATTCACTTTGATTAACTCCAACCGATTCACTTAGTTTAACTCAACTAATTCACTTCGATTAACCACTTAATTAACTTAACTAACTCACTTCGATTAACCACTTAGTTTAACTTAACTAATTCACACTGATTAACTCTAACCGATTCACTTAGTTTAACTCAACTAATTCACTTCGATTAACCACTTAGTTAACTTAACTAATTCACATCGATTCACCGCTTAGTTTAACTTAACTAATTTACTTTGGTTAACCACTTAGTTTAACTTAACTAATTCACTTTGATTAACCACTTAGTTTAACTTAACTAATTCACTTCGTTTAACTCAACCAATTCACTTGGTTAACTCGACCAATTCACTTGGTTAACTCCTATTTATTTAACAAATAAATATCTTCTTTAGTTTAATTCTATTTATTTAATCTCTAAATAAGTACCCTTTATAATATTCTATTTATTTAATCTCTAAATAAATATCCTTTATATTTGTTCTAACGAATATAGTTCCTTTATATTTTGACTAACAAATATATCCTCTTATATTCGATTAACATATATATTCCCTTATATTGATTTACAAATAAAACTCTTTTATATTTGTTTTACCAACTATATTCCTTAATATTCAAAAATACTTTTTCTTATATATATATATATATATAAAATCCCTTGATTTTGTATAAATAAACTATTTTCAAAATATACTTTGAAAACCCCTCTCCTACAGTCTGGTATTTCTCATGGTATTTAACACACCATATAACAACGATAAATATCGTCCCACCACACATAATTACATAGATTATATACATCACATTATATATCACAATATAAAAATCACAGTAAAATAACTGTTGAGGAATCCAGTTGGATTCCTCCAACCTGTTTCCCTGCACCACAGATGTTAGACAATACAACAACATCGACTGCACTTCACTGTGAAATATTCTGATAGCAGAATCAACATATGACTATTTAACGGTTTATATATATACGTAAATATATACATATAAAATCTCTACTAACTGACTAGCAGTTCAATCAAACAGTCAACACACGGTCAAACAGTCAAACAGATAATATTTTAACAGTTCTAAGAATACTACGTGAAAATAGAACTGTTTAGAGTTTGTGAGATTTACTCACATTGTCAGTTCATCGTTAAAGAACGATAATCGATTGTCGATCCAGATCAGACGTATTATTTTTCCGTAAATCCAGACAAACTTCGCATCACTCATAACCAATTCCAGAGTGTACCCGTCGTTCAGACAATCCTATCGGATCTTGGTTTTCTGAATTTCGTCAACGTATGAGCTTGTTATAGCATTTCAAAGTTCGTATACTAATTTAAATAAAAGAAAAGGGTTTAACTTATCATCAAAAGGCCTCACCATTTAAACTAAGGCCCACTCACACCCTTAAAGCCCAAACCGCACCGTTCTTCTCCCCCGATTCATTACCGCTCCAGTATACCACATCGACAGCCATTTTCACAACTTCCATCCCATGTCGTTCCATCTACACTCCATGGAATTACAAATTAACACAACCATTCAACTCTTCTCCTCAATCTCTCCGATTTCATGCCCTTCATGAACAGCTCGCCCCCCCTCTTTACCCATTGCGTCGACTGCCTGCTACAGGTAACCACCGAACCCTACTATCACCGAACAACCAAAAAACAGGCACACGAGATCCCTTGAATCCCCTCAATCCACATACGGATTTTATTTCATGAACCGATGTTGCAAAACTTTGAGAACCTCTGCCCTAAGTCTTCTAAACCCAACGCTGTAACCACGACAGTAAATCTCGAACTGTCCAAAGCTGATGTAGATAGAAGCAGAACACTTAAAGCATCTCATCTACACTTGTATGGAGATTTTAAAAGAATTTATTTTGTTTGATTCGGATTTATTTTCCTCGAATGATATGAGAAGCAGGCGACCCCCTTTTGATTTTCACAGGAAGTAAAAATTTGGTTTAGAAGAAATAGGGTAGTTTATATACCCGATTAAATTTGCATATGTGGAGGTTTGGTTTTCACTTGCTAAATGGTGGCTGAGAACAGAAGACGTGGCTCTCGTTTTTATCTCAAATAAGTTAGGTTCCTTTATTTAGTTGTAACATTTTATGTACCCTATTTTATATAATTCTGTCCACATACGAGCCGTTATGAACAGACATGAATATACCAGTGAGACGAGCAATGTCCCATGATCCCAAAAATATAATAATACCGGTAGATGGACTCATATTTTGAAACCCCGAAATGTCGATACAGGGTGCCAAATACTCCAAATAAAAAGTTGATTATTTATTTAATTAAAAATTTCCATAAAATTCTAAAAATTAAATTATCGTTATGTCTCAAAAGAACCCTGCCCTAATTCGAATCTGATATTTAACTATACTCAAATAACCGTTATGGCCATAAACGAATATGCCGCTGTTTTTCTGAATATTTGATTTGGACGTAACTCAAAATCTACACGACGAAATCCTGATTTTTCTCTTCCTCTAGAAAGATATACTCCACCAGCTCCACACGTTTCTTGTTTCACAGAAATCCAACTTAAAACGAATCATGTACATTCAGTTGAAGTTCAAATCGCCAATTTACGAACTGCAGCGCCATTTCGAGCTCGATTATAATTATATTATAAACTATACGTTCAGCTGTCGATGATTGAATATATTCGTTGTTCAAACTCAATTCCAAGCTGAATTAAATATCACAGATGATCCGGTTCATACCATATCGCCATTTCAGCCAATTCTGATTATTTCAGAATTAAATAAAATCTTTAATTTATTATTTTAAATTAAATATTCACCATTTAAAAGTTCGAACGTTGTGCTTTACGTTCTCGATATCGCCAAATCGATATATAAATAATTAAATAAATTAATTATTTGACAGCTAACAAAACGCGCCATTACATGGCAGCACTAAGACTGGGGCTGAAGTTAAAGCTCTCTTTAAACGTTGGAATGCATCATCACAATCTACGTCCCACGTGAAAACTAGGTTCTTCTTCATCAAACGTGTTAATGGGGCTGATATCTTCGCGAAGTCCTTGATAAACTTCCTATAGTAGCCCGCCAACCCCAAGAAACTTCTCACCTCGGTAGCATTTTTAGGAGCCTTCCAATCTTGGATGGCCACTACCTTTGCGGGATCCACAGCTATCCCTTCTTTTGAGACCACGTGCCCTAAGAATCGCACTTCCCTCCTCCAAAAGTGACATTTAGAGAATTTAGCTTTAAGGTTATGCGTTTGAAGGGTCTCCAACACTTCCCTAAGATGTAGGGCATGCTCTTCCTCGCTCTTAGAAAAGACCAAGATGTCATCCACAAAGACCACCATGGATTTATTAAGGTACTCCCTAAACACCCTACTCATCAAGTCAACAAAGTATGCGGGGGCGTTTGTCAAACCGAAGGGCATCACTAGCCATTCATAGAAACCGTCCGGAGTCCTAAAGGCAGTTTTGTCTATGCTATACTCAGCCACTCTCAACTGATGGAATCCAGTGGCTAAGTCCAACAGCGAAAACACTGAGGCGCCAACTAACTGATTGAAGAGATCGTCAATCCTCGGCAGTGGGTGCCTGTTTTTCTTAGTAAGTTTATTAAGTTCTCTATAATCCACACAAAGTCTAAGGGACCCATCTGCCTTCATGGCAAACACTGCTGGAGCACCCCACTCCGATACACTACGTCTTATGAACCCCTTCTCAAGCAATTCCTTTACTTGCTTATTGAGTTCCCTCCTTTCATGAGGAGCCATGTGGCGCACTGGCAACGATATTGGTTTTGCATTATCTACAAGATATATTCGAAAGTCTATCTCCCGCTTCGGAGGCAAGCCCTTTACTTCCTCAAACACATCCGAATATTCTTGGACTACTTTAACAGATCGTAGATTTTCCACCGACGCGTCAAGTGATTCTAGATAACTTAGCATAACGGAATTTATGGGATTACAAAAGACTTCCAGAGCGTTACCAAGGCAAGTCATGAGCCTAACTACTCTCCTTTCACAATCAAGAACGGCCCCATTTCTGGATAACCAATCCATTCCTAAAATTAGCCCATAGCCCGTGAAGCCCAAAACATAAGCATCACATCTAAACTCAACGCTATGTATAGAAATTTTCATATCCAAACATATCATGGACAAATAAGCTGAGCCCCCAATTGGATTCGAAACAACTAAGGGATCCTCTATTAAACTGGTGTTTAAGTGCAGTGATTCAACTAATGATGTAGAGATAAACGAATGCGATGCGCCCGAATCGAATAAGGTATGGACATGATGATCAAACAGAAAAACTAGACTTTCAACCGAAATTGTTCTACCTCGTTCTTGCAGCGGTGGGACCGCGAGAGCCTGAACTTGTCCCCTTGCCTGCCTTGGTTCCATAAGAGCCTGCACCTGTCCTCCTGAGGTTGACCCTGCCCTCTGCCCCTTCTTTGGGCAGTCCTTCAATAGATGTCCCACTCCGCCACAGTGAAAACAACCAGTCTTCTTTTTCTTTCTGCAATCCTTGCTGAGATGGCCTGGTGTCCCATAGTTAAAGCATTTCTTCTTTTCCTTGCCATTGTTTCCTTTTCCACCCTTGTTCTGCTGTTGCTGTTGTGGTTTCTTCTGATCTCCCTTCTTCTTGGGTGCCTTATTAGCATTAGCGCCTTTCTTCTCGTGCATGAGTATCATGTCTACTAGCTTCTCAAAGGTGGCCCCCATAGGGATGTGGGTCATAGCCAACCCCTGCAATGGCTCATTCAAGCCATTAATGAACCTCAGAGCCTTCTTCTCCTGCGTGTTCACCAAATCTAAGCCAAACCTTGCCAATTGGTTAAATTTGTTGACGTACTCTTTCACCGATAGATTTCCCTGCTTCAGTGTCAAGAACCTTTCCATGTATAGATTCTCTTCTGCCCTTGAGAGAAACTTTGCCCCAAATCTACGTCTGAAATCTGCCCAAGTATCAACAGGACGCTCCCCATTAGTGACCTCCCACCAAAACGAGGCCTCTCCCTTCATTAACCAAGCTGCTAATTTGAATTTCCTCCCTTCTTCTACTTCAAAGATTTCTAGCAATTCATCCACCTCCTTAAGCCAATCTCTAGCTTCCACAAACTTTTCTGACCCTTGAAAAGGTTTTCCACCCATAGCCTTAAATTCCTTGCATGTCTTTGCAAAAGTATCAGCGCGAGGAGGGGGAGGAGGAGGAGGAGGAGTGGGTGCAACTGGTGGTGGAGGAACATTGGCTGGACCTGCAACGGCGGCCCTAGCCTCTAATAACCTCCTATACCATCCTGGTACCGGTACACCCTCTGGAAAGTTAAGATCTTCAGCCATGCTGAAATGAAAAAGGAAAGATTCCAAAATGGAGAATTCGAAAGATAAAGATATGGCTATTGGGGATTATGTTTTTCATAAAAACTTTCCTCTTTAAATTTCTCATTAAGACATGTTTTTGAAAACACTTCTTCCAAAATTACTTTAGAAAAATAGTTTTTCTAAAACATTTATCTGTTCTGGTAACCTTAAGCTCTGATACCACGTGTAACACCCCACGTCCATTAATGTCACTCACAAGGGGAATGCATTAACTTCCATGGAGGTTTTAAGTGAATATAGAACATAAAAATTACAACAAGACAGATATAAGCAGTACTTGGAAATTTAAAACTTTATTTCATTGCAGCAGAAGTTAAACATGTTTGTTACATCATAAAACCATAAATCAGAGTCAAGTACAATATCCATCTTAATAAAACAAAATACATAACCCCATTACATAAATAGCCATTAAAGAGGATAACAAGCTGGACTTTACTTCAGCGGTCCAAGCTTTCCAAAAGAGAGATAAAGCAATCCAATCAAAATCCGCTAGAGCTGGGCCCACTCTAAGGACCTGGAGGGGGAAAAAGATTGAAATAGAGGGGGTCAAACATAAAGCCTGGCGAGTATGATAATTCTAACAATACTATTATCCAAAGTAATTAGACTGAGGCATAAGTTGGAAAATAAGGAAATGTCTATGGACTATGGAAGAGCAGATAAAGATAACGTTAAAGGCACACCTAATTACTAATGAATAATTACTACACTGCACCACACCAGTCACCCTAAAGGTTGATCCCACTCACCGAACTTAGAAACTATATAAACAGCTTTGTGTACCCCTAGCTGACTACATAGGTGCCGTCTGCCCCTATCTCCGCTAGGTGTACACCACTACCCACTTGCGATCGGCTCCCTACTCGTAGATACCCGTGCTGGCCCCACAGTGCGGTGTATCACTCCCCAAAGTGGCAACCCGATACAACAAAGAATGCACGGCTTATACCTACACGATGCAACAACGTCTTACCTACCAGCCCAGGCCCACACATGCATATGAAACCCATTGGACTTGCGTTGCCACCGCTAACCCGTTTGGCCTCTTATAGTCAAGCCCAGTTTGCGTGTCCCATCCTCGACTTGGGTCGAGCCCACAAAGATACGTTTGGGTTACTGGTTGAAATGGGCCCCCAATTACTTACCACAAGCTATCCACCTAAGCTTGTCCCCATTAGTATATCGCACTTAACCCTCTTCTTAGTCATGTTCATTTACATGTGTGTTTGGTTAAGTCTTACTAATCGTATTTCAAATGCCACTAAAGGCACCCACTAGATTCCTCATGCCACCCAAGGCACCTACTTAACCCCCATGTCCCACCTCACATGTTTATCTGGTTAAGTATTTCTTAATTCATTAAGGCCATAACCTTATAAAGACCTCTCACACTAGACTGACATTTATGGCAGCTGGATTCGCCGGGCGGGTCCAGGCAGTCTTATACCATAAAAGAGTCTAACCTCGTGTCTTTACAACTGTTATGCTTTAGTTTGGGCCTAGGGCCTCTCACATTGAGCTGACATTTGTGACTACTGGATTTGCCGGGCGGGTCCGGGCAGGTTTACGTCACAAATGAGTCCAACCTCGTGTCCTAAGCATTGATTATCACTTATAATCTCTTACCCCAGTTTTAATAATTCCCTATTCAAATTATTAATTAATTCCAATTTTAATGATGTCCATAATTGACTCAATTATGTCCATCCACTTATGGTATGCAAAATCATATCAATTGCACCCCAATTCTCAATATTAAATCCTTAATATTACCCCTACCCCACGTTGTACGTTTGTTTGTTAAACGTAAAATATACGTTAGACTCGAATAGTCTAACTCATAGCACAAAGATAAATTATCACAACATTTATACAACCAAAATAGATCTAATCATAAAAGGGGTGAAACTTGCATGTGTGATTGATATTCTACGCCTAAACTTGCATAGGCCAAAACTACAACTTGCATAAAACTACACATGTCATGGATCTAAAGGTGTCAACTTGTTTGGTTAAATGTCACAATTTACATAATATGATCATAACCCAAATTCATGTATAAACTTGCATATGTGGTTTATGCAACATAATGATGGTGCAAACTAGCATCTAACACATAGAATTCACACATGTCATAGCATAATTCTAGATCTAAATAGATGTCATAGAATATGTGAGATTATCCATACTAATCAATCTAAACTGGCATAGGTACATGTGATTTATCATGTGAATCATCATAGCCCAAATATATATAATCAACATCATGATTTGATCAAGCATAACCTAACTGCAACATAGATAATAACATCATGACTTTGTAGCATCGCAACTTAACATAGAAAATTACAACATATATATGATATCATCATTACATAACACAGGATTTACAACATACATGATAGTATAAGATTTACAACAACATATATGACAATTCACATCATTTTCTTATGATCCATATCACAACTTAATCTAATTAGTTTGCTAATAATCTTATTAAAATCATCATACTCACAATAAAATAAGAATCTTGCTTTTTGACTTCTGATTTCAGAAACTGATTTAGCTTTCCCTTGTAGTAGATTTGTTGTTTTGATTTATTTGTTATAGCTTTAAGCTTTTGAATCAACTACTAATCGTCTCTTAACCTGACGGCTAGTCCTAGTCTCTTTTCAGCAGCATGACGGCTCCATTCTTATTTTATTTGTGTGAATTAGGTTGAGTCTTAGGTCCTTTTTATAGAGTTATGAATTAATTTAAGCCGTCGGATGTTCTTAGGGTTAATTAAAACCATTCAATTATGATAGGGTGATGAGTCAGCCTTAATGACTCAGCAATGAGTCAGAATGGACTCAACAACACGTGTCAGCCTGAACCAGAAAGCTGTGCAGGCTCCAGCCTCGGCCTGGGCGCACTTGGCAGGTGCGCCAGTGTAAATATGTACTGGCGCACTTCCCAAGTGCGCCAGTGCATTTATATTTTTTTGCTACTTTACTTTGCCACCAAACTTCGTTCGTCCATAACTCTTTCATCCGGTACTCGTTTCCCGCGAACACAGACTCTATCTTCACTAGAATTCCGAGATGAACACAATGGCGCAACCTAATCCCCATAATTCTCACGTCTGAGATTTATTATTCTTTAATTTAGTAAATTCGATTATTCAAAAATCCGGGGTGTTACAATTCCATTGTTAATGGAATGTGATTTTGGGTTGTCGTGAATGGTATCTTTAATAATACTGTTCTTTGACCCAACGGAGTTAAGAAAATCAAAAATTAACTGGAGATTAGTTAAGTTGAATGGATTTTTGGGTATTGATCTGATGTTGGTTTCGGCCTTCGGGGTTAATACTTAGGGAATTGTTCACTTGCTAATTTACGATTAAAGGCTGATGAAACGGGATGTGATTTTGGGTTTATCATGAACCGTGTTTAAATGACATTGGTTCTTTAACCCAGTTAAAGACAGGATATGGTTTCCCAAGTTAAACAATCGTTAATATTGGTTTTTGGGAAGATTAAAACCAAGTGTAGTTTTAATGCATCTTTAATTAGATTGAAATGATATCCAGAGGATGATTAAAGAATAAATTTAAAGAATTTATCTTTGATAAAATTAATGGGAACCTTTCCCAAAGTATAATAATATTTGAATAAAAGAATATTCTGGATTGGAATGGGGCGTATGTTGTGTTTTTATAACACTTGTTTATTATATACGTGAGTTATTTGGAAAGACCGGGTTTATCCCATTCTGAATAACTGCACCGACGATAAGTCGACGATGAATAAGGTGGTTGAAGACTGGAGGTCTTCACATCGTTTGTATAATTACTGATGATCTTGATTGGGCTGTACACCCAAGAGGAGGTAATCAGTTGGTGATCATCCAGACGTACTTAGAGATCGATGGATATGCGAGGAATAAGGTTCCTCTAGTTTCATTCAGACCCAGAACGGACTTGTAAATGGATGTGTGTCTGACATCGGATTTCATCTCGTGTGATTGATATACATCGGTTGCATAGCGTGAATTGCCTGTGTGGCATGCTGAGATGCAAATGATCAAGGCTTCAGTTGAAAAGCAGAGTCTTGTGGTTGATGATCAAAGAACGGCTTTAATACAGTGTAGCTTTGTGTAGTGTTAATTCGCGAACCTCACCCCCGGTGTGAACCAGAAACGAGAGAAGGACATCAGGGAGGACATGCGTTTCCTTCTAGCTAGAAGTGGTGTTTTGGGTTTTACACGCCATGGCATTTTACTTATGTGGATGATGGATAGTGAGGCGCCTCGGTTATATCAATCGATCCGGGACCGATGGAGTCATTTGGCTCATTGACGCCCCATAGGGCGGGGAAACGCAGTGTTCAGGCATTATAATCCACATCGTGTGGACCGGCCCTGACGATCCAAGAGGCAGTTGCGGCTGTTCCTGAGGGGCAGGCTAGAGTATCTCGAAGTGGTAGGGACGATCCCTTGCCTTGGTTCATAGATGGAAACCCAACTTCCAATACGACATTTTGCGGTTTTAATTGTAAACCTATATATGGAGACATAGTGGTATGGGGCACTTATGTCGTCTATGATTGATACTTATGATAGAAATTGTTTTGACACTATACATTTGTAGTAATAATAAAACATGAAATATGACGTACCAAGCATTTTTGGCTCCTCCGGCTTGCGTTGAATTGTGTGATGGGTCCTGAGTCTTATAATAGCTTCATTGTTCTTTAGTTAGCATTGCGTTGTTGATTTATGCACCGGTATTCTTGGGAGGAAACCCGTTCCGTGTTATATGGCGTGGTCCCTGGATTTACCTAACTTTAAAATAAAGATTAATAACTGTTTTAGTTCTCACACCAGTCATATGACTGACCTGGAGTTTATTGTTTTAACCTAAACTCTGGGTGCCCCTATTTTCCGCACGGGCAGCTAGTAGTTTTGGTTTTGCAGAGTTATATTCACAGGATCTTGATTTACAGCTGAAGCAATATTCGGAAAGCTCTGTTTCCGTGTATTACTTTCAGTTGTGTTTTGTATTGTTTTCCGTTGCTATGTATTTAAATGTAATTTAAATCTCTGTTATTGATCAAATGTATATGATTTATTCATACTCTGTTATATTCTTGTATTCTGATGGAGTTGTTGTAATAAGCAATGAAATGTTCGTCTGTTTGTGTTCTGATTTGTCTTGCCCTCAAAGTCAATCCGGGCTTTCCTTCATGGGGAAGTTCGGGTCGTATCAGTTTGGTATCAGAGCTCTGGTTTAGAGAGCTCGAGAGCAAGACACATTAGAACCATATGAAAGAATTCATCAGAGATTGGATTAGTAATAACCAATAGGAATGACTTGTTAGATATAGGATCAGTAGTATCCTAGAACGAGTGTGAAGAGTAGAGTTTTGAAAAATTAAAGATAAAGACAATTTTTGTTTTGAAAATTTAAATCAATTATACATATTTGAATATTTATTTGTATTGATTTGGACAATCAAGTATATAGAGATTTTAATATACGTCTGATCCATGTGTATTGAATTCTCAAATATACTGGATTGATATAGAATCACACTCTAGTCGTCTGGGGATGATTCTGATGATCGTCCGGACATCATCAGAATTTATGTTCGAGTTTCGAAAGTGGGATATTTATATATTTCCAATTGACTGGTGTGAGAACCAAAATTAGATAGGGTCGATTGTTGTGATTTGGCATCAAAAATGTGATTTTGACTATATATCAAAATTATGAATTTGAAAAGATAATCAACTAATTGATTGCTGATTGTGTTGTCTGATTATTGGTTTGATTTATTAAAATTTTGAACCATTTAGGCCTAATTGAACCAAAGAGTGAATTGTATTGAAAATTTATGGCATTTGCATGCGTATACATGTACTTACATTGAACAGGTCATAGCAAGGAGGCTAGAGAAGAGGAATAAAACTGTTTTCCCAACAAATAGGTACATGTTTACTAATTTATTGGGTTTTGGATGATTTTATAAGCCGATTGGCTAGCCGCTTGGGTGTTTCTTTTTCTTTTTGAATTGGAGAGGCCTCTATGGCAATTTCGGGATTTTCCCGGTGCTCCCATGTAGTGGAGGTTATGGCGAAATTTTTCGAAAATTTAGGGTGTTATCCAAATTTTTGAAAAATTTGAGAAGTTCTTAGAAACTGAAAAGTTGAAGAACTTAAGCCATAATGAAAATAAGGAAAGTTGATTAGGTTTGTAAAGTAATTTTCAGCTTCGTTCCTTTTCGGGGATGAAAAGTTTTAAGTGGGGGAGATTGTAATAACCCGGAAATCTGAACAAATTTAAAATTTTTATTTTGGCAATTTAGATGAATTTTGAATATTTAATATGGATTATTTTAAATAATGATGACGAGAAATTTATTTTGAATAGAATTAGAATGAATATATTTATTTGAATCGACGTTAGAATATAAATATTTATTTTTAATTAGAAAAGGAATTGAAAATGGCGTGGTAGTACGAAAATTCGATTTCAAATTTCAAATGAATGTACAGGATTCAAAATAAACCGGATTTTGGCAAAACCAAAAATATTAGAATCTAATTGAGAATATCTTTCCAACGAATTTGAAAAAATAAAATTTCATAGCGGGGATAAAAAGTTATGCCCAGTTGAAATTTCAGAATAGTCGCTATGGAATTTTGGCCCTTAAAAATAGCCATTTTGCAAACGGCCTCCGTTTTCGACGAAACCACTTTTGTTGGATCCGGAATGTCGAGTTATTGCTAGATTCCAAAATTCATAATTTTCTGAATCAACATGTGAGCGTGGCAAAGGAAAATGTGTTTTGTCAGTTTTAGTCAATTTAGATCGACCGGAAATTGACCATTTTTCAAACGGTCTCCAAAGTTAACGAAATTGGTTTTGTTAGGGCTGTATCGTCAATACGAAGCTAGAAATAATTTTTCGGGAATTTTTAGAGTTAGTATGTGACCCAGTAAGTTGAAATGTACGTTTAAAATTCAATATAGTAATTTAAATGTTAATTTAAATGAAAACTGATCGTAACCGCCGAATTAGGTTATGATACATATCCCATTGTGTTCGAAATGGGGGTAATTAGCTATGGGCAACAGTCGTTGGGTCTCGATTGGAGTTTAAATGGAAAGTCAACGCTGTTGGGTAGGAAAATAAATAAATAATAAATATTTATATATAAATATACCCCCTTTTTATCTCCTAACCCTAAATCAAAAAAAATTGCGCCTCCCTTTGTCTGAAAAACCCGTCAGCCCCAATCCCTCCTCCGGTGTCGTCACTCCGGGTCCCCACCCCCTGTCGCCTCACCTAGCACGCCCTCCTCTGGCGAACTCCCCTCCACCCTCCAACGCGACGACCCACGCCACGCCCGTCAGCCAAAAATCAAACAGTCGCCACCCTATTTCACCGCCCCCACCCTATTTCGTCGCCGCCACCGCCTGCAAGGACCCCCGCCGCACCACTGACCACCCACTGCCACTTTCACCCCCATCCTTCGTTAAAAACAATAAGTTCTTCTACTCATTATCATTATTATGTAATTTTATTCATTTAATATTAATGATAGGGTTATAAAAATGAATTTTTTTTATACAATCACATAGAATAAATGACTTGATTTTTATATGTAGAAAGCAATGATTTATTTATTTCGAAAAGATAGGATTTTTTGATATAGTAAAGATTTGATTTTTATAAGGGGAAAGAATATTTTTTTAAACATGAAAAGAATATATTTTTAAAACAAGAAAGGATTATATTTTTTCGTATGAAGAAAGATTGAATTTTTATATAACGAAAGATTTGATTTTTAATATACGAAAAATTAGATTTTTATCTTTAGGAAGAAGCCATAAAAATATGATCTTTATGTATATGAAGGCGATGTAAAAATATGATTTTTAACGATATAAAAATATAATTTTTATATATAATAAGCATATAAAAATATAATTTTTACACATGAAGTGTTATCATAAAAATGCGATTTTTAAATATATGAAGCGAAATAAAAACTTGGTCTTTATATAAGAAGTAGAAATATAAAAATATAATTTTTATATAGAAAGAAGCATTGCAAAAATATGATTTTTATGCAAGTAGCGAATTAAAAATATAATTTTTATAATATAAACATCAACATAAAAATATGATTTTTATGTATGAAGTAACAGTATAAAAATATGATTTTTAATAATACACAGCGTGAAATAGATTGCGAAGGATCAGACTGAAAAGGAAACGGAATACGAACTGTTGAGAAATAAGAACGGCGGAGTGGATCCCAAATGTGAGAACTTCTCACTTTTAATTTGTTTTCTAGTTGAAATATATACTAGGATGCAGACGGTGCTTAGCAGCACCCGACACCCGTCGTCCACAGACCATGGACGACTTGTTTGTTTGATTGATTGGGTTGTGAAAATTGATTGTGTGATGTGGATTGAATAAATATTTTGTAGTTAAAAATATAATTTTTAAT
Organism: Allium sativum; assembly: GCA_030737875.1. Taxonomy (NCBI): domain Eukaryota; kingdom Viridiplantae; phylum Streptophyta; class Magnoliopsida; order Asparagales; family Amaryllidaceae; genus Allium; species Allium sativum. The sequence continues at coordinate 618,595,066 of CM060926.1, forward strand.
GTGTATATGAATAAAATAAATATTTATAAACAAATCAGACGACTTGTTTATGTACATACATTTGACTGATATTGATTGGGACGATAAATTTTACACATCGCCCAACTGCACAAATAAAATTCATTATTTGTTGATTGAAATCCCCACACGGGTATTGGGATGATATTGGACATACACTAATCCCGATATTTAGTTGTATGTCGATCGATTGATTAACAGGCTGTATAAGCGTTGAATATTTATATTTGATGCTTATGCAGTGTTGAATGCACTATAGATGATGGTTGACTGTATTTGATTGTTGTTGTGTACATATGGTGTATGAAATCCATATAATCACATTATATGGAAATTGACTGTGTCTGATTCCAGTTCAAAGAAAGAATATTTTAAAATAACGAATATTTTCAAATAATATTCAGAAAAGAATCAAAATATGATTTTGATGTCCGATTTGGGATGGACACAAATATATTTAAACATATATAGCCGTGTTGATTAGTTTAACGCCATTTTGACGTGAACGATATTTATATCGATTTTATTCATTTTTATAATGAATATCGAAAAAGAATTGATTTCAAAATTTAATGTTTTGAAAATATTATCATTCATATATCGATGATATGAAATATTCAATTTTGATTAGAAATTGAATATGAAGTTAAAATCGTTTTGAAAACGAATTTAAAACGATTTATAAAATACGTTTTAAATGGAAATCGATGAAATGTATAATATATATATTATATATATATAATGGCCTGAATAGAACGCGCCGCGCAGCGGTAGTTCGCGAATTTCGACCATTTACTTCAAACGGACATTACGGGAGATCCGACCGTCAGATTCTCGTAAACCGGAACCGTTGGGTTCGTAACGAAATGAGCTTTCTAAGAATATTAGAGATTTGAAATCTAACGGTTGGATTTGGAATTATGTCTAAATCAAATTTGGAAAAGGTTGCTGTAAGTGCAGTTCGACGACCGTTTATGGAAATTGACTGTACATGCCTTGATAAAATTATTAAAAATATCAATAATTTGTGTAAAATCATAGCAAATGATTTGGAAAGAAATTAGAATGAAAAATTCCATATTTGAAAAGATAAAAATAGATTTTTATCAAAATGAACTAGTTTTGAACTAGAATTATAATCCAAATATTTTTAAAATAAATAAATTGGATTTGAAATGGTTTTAAAAATAGCCAGAATTTCCAATATATAAATTGGAAATAGATTTGAATCGAAATTGTCTTCGGAATATTTCGATGTTGGATTTCGTGATTATACAGATATTGTTATGGAAATTTGAAAGATATATATATATATATCGTTATTTTCAATACAATATTGGTTGATTTCAGAATTTGATATTGAATATAAGCCGATATAATTTCTATTCAGAGCCTTGTATTTAATATCAAGTTGGATTTTGGGTTGTCGTGAATGATATCATTAATAATACTGTTCTTAGACCCAATGGAGCTAAGAAAATTAGAAACTGACTGGATATTAGTTAAGTTGAATGGTTTCCAGGGTATTGATCTGATGTTGGATTCGGCCTTCGAGGTTAACACTTAGGGAATTGTTCTCTTACTAATTTACGGTTAGAGACTGATGGAATGTGAATTGGGTTTGTTGTGAACTGTGTTTTAGCGACATTTGTTCTTTAACCCGATTTACAAGGAAATTGGATTTGGAATTTATAAATCTTTTGTTAAGATTTAAGGGAGATTTTCCAAAGTAAAGTTTTCCAATTTAACATATTAAATTGGAATTGAATGGAATTCGATTTGGTAATAATCGAAGTAAGCTTCTGTAGAGGAAGAAGGTTAATATATATGAAATTTAAAGGACTTTGTCGTTATTCCATTGATATTATCGGTTGGATATGGAAGTTTATATCGATTATATATATATATCGATTTATTTTCCATGAAGATTCCATTGTTAATGGAATGTGATTTTGGGTTGTCGTGAATGGTATCTTTAATAATACAGTTCTTAGACCCAATAGAGTTAAGAAAATCAGAAATTAACTGGAGATTAGTTAAGTTGAATGGCTTTCTGTGTATTGATCTAATGTTCGTTTCGGCCTTCGGGGTTAATACTTAGGTAATTGTTCACTTGCTAATTTACGGTTAAAGGCTGATGAAATGGGATGTGATTTTGGGTTTATCGTGAACTGTGTTTTAAATAAAATTGGTTCTTTAACCCAGTTAAAGTCAGGATATGGTTTCCTAAGTTAAACAATCGTTAATATTGATTTTTGGGAAGATTAAAACCAAGTGGAGTTTTAATGCATCTTTACTTAGATTGAAATGATATCCAGAGGAAGATTAAAGAATAAATTTAAAGAATTTATCTTTGATAAAATTAATGGGAACCTTTCCCAAAGTATAAGAATATTTGAATAAAAGAATATTCTGGATTGGAATGAGGCATATGTTGTGTTTTAATAACACTTGTTTATTATATACGCGAGTTATTCGGAAAGACTGGGTTTATCCCATTCTGAATAACTGGACCGACGACAAGTCGACGATGAAGAAGGTGGTTGAAGACCGGAGGTCTTCACATCGTTTGGATAATTACTGATGATCTTGATTGGGCTGTACACCCAAGAGAAGGGAATCAGTTGGTGATCGTCCAGACGTACTTGGAGATCGATGGATATGCGAGGAATAAGGTTCCTCCGGTTTCGTTCAGACCTAGAACGGACTTGTAAATGAATGTGTGTCTGACATCGGATTTCATTATGTGTGATTGATATACATCGGATGCGTAGCGTGAATTGCCTGTGTGGCATACTGAGATGCAAATGATCAAGGCTTCTATTGAAAAGCAGAGTCTTGTGGTTGATGATCAAAGCACGACTTTAATACAACGTAGCTTTGTGTAGCGTTAATTCGCGAACCTCACACCCCGGTGTGAACCAGAAACGGGAGAAGGACATCAGGGAGGACATGCGTTTCCTTCTAGCTAGGAGTGGTGTTTTGGGTTTTACACGCCCTGGCATTTTACTTATGTGGATGATGGATAGCGAGGCGCCTCGGTTATATCGGTCGATCCGGGACCGATGGAGTCATTTGGCTCATTGACGCCCCATAGGGCGGGGAAACGCAGTGTTCAGGCATTATAATCCACATTGAGTGGACCGGCTCTGACGATCCAAGGGGCGGTTGCGGCTGTTCCTGAGGGGCGGGTTAGAGAGTCTCGAAGCGGTAAGGACGATCCCTTGCCTTAGTTCACAGATGGAAACCCAACTTCCAATACGACATTTTGTGGTTTTAATTATAAACCTATATATGGCGACATAGTGGTATGGGGCACTTATGCCGTCTATGATTGATACTTATGATTGAAATTGTTTTCACACTATACATTTATAGTAATAATAAAACATGAAATTTCACGTACCAAGCATTTTTGGCTATTATAAGGTAAAAATTCTATCCTCCGGCTTTGCGCTATTGTTTTTTGCACCGGTATTCTTGGGAGGAAACCCGTTCCGTGTTATACGGCGTGGTCCCTGGATTTACCTAACTTTAAAATATAGATTAATAACTATTTAGTTCTCACACCAGTCACATGACTGACCTGGAGTTTATTGTTTTAACCTAAACTCTGGGTGCCCCTATTTTCCGAACGGGCAGCAAGTAGTTTTGGTTTTGCAGATTTATATTCACAGGATTCTTATTTACAGCTGAAGCAATATTCAGAAAGCTCTGTATCCGTTTATTACTTTCAGTTGTGTTTTGTATTGTTTTCCGCTGCTATGTATTTAAATGTAATTTAAATCTCTGTTATTGATCAAATGTATATGATTTATTCATACTCTGTTATATTCTTGTATTCTGATGGAATTGTTGTAATAAGCAATGAAATGTTCTTCTATTTGTGTTCTTATTTGTCTTGTCCTCAAAGTCAATCCGGGCTTTCCTTCACGGGGAAGTTCGGGTCATCTCAAAAAACATTGGTTATAATGATAATGTTATAATCCATACTTTCAAAATATCTGACTTCAAATATAACTTTTAATCTTTAATTTTGAATAAATAAATAAACACCTAATTTATAAATAAATAAATCTTGATTTAAACACCAGAAAGTATAAGTACTTTACCGAATTTGATATAATCGAATTCAATGATTAACTCTCTTCGAATAACTAATATTCGATTAACTCACTTCGAATAATTTATATTCGATTACTCTCTTCGAACAATTAATATTCGATAACTCTTCTCTTTGAATAACTTATATTCGGTTTAACTCCATTCGAATAACTTATATTCGATTTAACTCCTTTTGAATAAACTATATTTGATAACCCATTCGAATAACTAATATTCGATAACCCCTTTCGAATAACTGATATTCGATTAACTCATTTCGAATAACTAATATTCGATAACCCCTTTCGAATAACTAATATTCGATTAACTCATTTCGAATAACTCTATTCGATAAATTCTTATCTTCGATTAATCAATACTCGACGAACTCTAACTTGATTAACTAACACTCGACTAACTCTAACTCGATTAACTCTAATTCGATTAACTCATTTCGATTAACTTCTTTTGATTAACTCATTCATTCTATTCGAATAAACTATATTGGATTAACTCTTTTAATTCTATTCGAATAAACTATGTCTATTTTAACTTTATTTCGAATAGCTAATATTCGATTTAACTCCATTCGCTTGACTCTAGATCGCAGCGATCACAATGGTTACGCCTGATTCCCTCAGGAAACATCCGACCGCCATAGGCTATCTGCAGCCCTGCGAATTACCTTAGCAGTCGTACGAAATGGCGACTCATCCTGAATAACTATGTTTGACTAACTCTATCTCAAATAACTATATTCGATCAACTCTAATTGAATAACTAATATTCAATTAAATCCTAATTCGATTAACTATATTCAATTAACTCTATCTGGTTAACTCTTTATTCGAATAACTAATATTCGATTAATTCTAATTGAATAACTAATATTCAATTAACTCTACTGATTAACTCTAACTGGTTAACCCTATCCAATTTACTCTTCATCCATATTCAGTTTCAAATATCGATGTTGAAATCGATTCTTACTTCTCTATATAAGTCCTGACTTATATATTCTATTTATCCAATGATAAATATTTTATTTAATTTATAAAATATAATTTATAAATTTATCTTCTCCCCTTATCTGTTAAAATATATTTCTATTTAAAATCTACTTTAAATTCATATCATGTTATACCCGTGTGCGAAGCACGGGTCTAAACTTTCCTAGTCTAAAATTCTCTTTTTATACAATTCTATATATTTATCAAACAATTCCCTTTTGATAATTCTATTTATTTCCTAAATATATATTTTTTTTATAACTTTATTTATTTTCTAAATAAATATTTCCTTTTAAAAATTATTCTATTTACATTCTAAATAAATATTCCTTCTACACTTCTATTTATTTTCTAAATAAATAACCCTTTTACATTTCTTTTACAAGTATTTTCCTTTATATTTGTTTTACAAATATTTTCCTTTATATTTGTTTTACAAATAATTCCCTTTTTCAACTCTTTGATTTTATAATTATTTTCTTTTATAAAATCCTTTTCCTTTTATATATAAAATCCATTGATTTTATATAAATAATTTATTTTCAAAATATACTTTGAAAATCCCCTTTTTACATCCCATTATTTCTTACGGTATTTAAAATACCAAACAACAGTGATCGATATCATTTAAACACACATAATCAACAACAGATTATATATCACATCATATATCACAATATATGAATCAAAAAAGTATTTTATATATTGAGGAACCCAGTTGGGTCCCTCCAACCTGTCTCGCTGCATCACAAATTTTAAACAATGTAGTTAACATCGATTTCATTTCACTATGAAATATTCTGCTAAACAGAATCAATATTTGATTGACGATATATATATATCGTTATTTAAAATTTCAACTAATACATAAGCAATTCAACCAAACAGTTAACACACAACAATCAACAGATAATTATCAGTTCTAAAAATATGCTATAAAAATATAAACTGGTAGAGTTGGTGAGTTTTACTCACATTGTCCGTAATCGTTAAACAACGATTTACGGTCGTTGATTCTGATCATACAATTTATTTCGTCACAAATTGAGGCGAGCTCCAATCCATTTCAAACCAATTCTAGAATGTTGTCCTCGTTCATACGATCCTATCAGATCTGGTTTCGTCTGATTCTGATATCGTACGAGCAAGTTATGTATTTCACAAGCTATATAATGATTTAAAATAAATTTAACTCAACTATTTTAAATCTGGGCCTCAACCACATTTCCCACCGGCCCAAATCACTAGCCCATGACTCACGTTTAACTGTACGCCGTAATCATCTTTCCTAAACTGTCTAACTCCAGGAACAAGCTTCCACCGCCGTTAACAATGTTTGAACAGCTCATTCTTCCTCCACACCATACTAAAAATCAAACTAAAATAATCAATCAACATCTCTTCTGTAACAACCCGTTATTTCCAACGATTTATATTCCGATTTAAATTGAAATTTTTATTTTGAAAATATTCTATAATTTTTCATAATGGGAATTTGAAATTTAAATTACGTACAGTGAGATATGGCAGTGGTGAAAATTTCATCGAAAATTTTGAATGTTTGTCGATCGCGCAATTATCAGTGCAAAGCTGCGCATAACAATTCAAAATTTAACGATTTTAAAATTTCTTCAAAACCAGTTCGGACAAACACGAAAAATATTCTATTCGTTACCACGAATACGACGGCGAAATTCGTTTCGCGAAAATCGGACGTTTTGACCTCCGTTTTCAGTCCGCATTTTTACGTCAAAGGGGTCCGTAACGCGCTTTTGAACGGAGCATCCTGACACTGCAAATTTCATATGGTTGTGTCCGTCTCATCGCGCTGATTACCACAATATATTCATTTGTCAGTGTCGGTGTTCGGTTCGCGCTGAAATTGTGAAAATGCTTGCATAGTTCATTTTTAAAACAAAGTCATTCGAGTTCGACATGTCCCTATTCCGATTCAACATATTTTTTTAGAAATTTTGGGTCTGCAAACCTGTCTTTTTATTTTATTAAACAGTCCATTTTTATTTTATTCTATTCTAAGGCTTAGAAAGTGGCACTTTTTGGGGTTGGTTTACATGCATGGAAATATAATATTTTGGTTCCTAAAGTCTTTCTAGGTCACGCATATTCCATTTCCAAATATGCAAGCCTTTTATATGCACGGTGCACCTTTGTCTATGAAATAAATGCATGAAGTGGACATGCAAATGAATGCATGCTCCCCTTGCCATCTACCTTTTCATGTTTCACTCTTCATTTTCAAATGGTTTGCCTTTTTCCAATGCATGCGTTTATTTTGTTTTTATTTTTCAACGTTCGTTCACCATTTCAAACGAATGGTTCCTAATAAAGTGTTTTTACCAAAGATGCGTTCAAATTCTAATGAACTGTTCAGCCCACGTTTCCTCCGATACCGCAAATGCTTGGATTTAAACCACTCTCTCCATCACATATTCTATCTTCCCAGTTCACCATTTTTAGTTTCCCATCCTTTTTCAACTTACCTTTCCCAAATTTCCTTTCCTTCCATCGTCGTTAATTTCAAGCATGGAACCCGAGCCTCGCTGCCGACAGCACTCTACTCCGACCAGAACCCATGTGTGCTCATGCGCGTGTATGGTCAGTGTGATATTATATATTTTATATAACCATTGCGTGTGTGTTCCTCTTCTGTCATGTCATCTGTGTGTTCAAGTGGGGTTTTGTGCGTGTGTTGTTTTGGGCGTGAGTCATTGTGTTTTCTGTGTGATTGTGCATGCGAGAGTGTGTTTTCATTTTCTTGGTTGTGTGCATAAGCGTATGTTCTGTTAAACGAGTGTGTGTGCGGGTCTGTACATGTCTGTAGTGTGTATGTTATATATCGTATGGTATGTATGTTGTATATTGTATTATATGTGTATAATCAGTGTGAGAGTGTGTTTATATATAATATGTATTATATAATTGATTTTGGTGTGCGTTTATATAATTTATAAATTATATTTTGGGGTGCGTCAAATTATAAAAATATATAAATATATTATAATTCTACTGTTTGTACTCGCATATAATTTTTTATTTATAATATTTTGTTTAAAAGGGGCGTTGTGTCTATTTATACTGAGTAGAGTTTGGTGCCAAGTTCGATACCCATTCCAAACCCCATAGCCAAACCGTTCCAAAACCCAATGGTGAACTGATTCATTCCCCTCTTATAATATATATATATATATATATATATATTGACTTGATTATCGAGCTGAATCCGTTTGAATCGTACCTGGAAGTCATCATTTCATTTTGGCGTCAATCCATTTACCATCTCGAATATGTGCCACGAAAGGTGAGTTTATCTCACACCTGACTCACATTTATTTCATGGATGTTAGATCAATAATGAACTGTTATATGAAATGCATAGGTTGCTAGTAGAAATTGTTTGATTTGATATGTATGCACATTTCATATGCGACACGATATATTCATATGACACGTAGTTGCACTGATGATATATAGGTTGTGATTGATACTATGTGATTGTTGATACCCTAGTTTTAGGAAAATCACTAAGGTTTGAAATGATACATACCCGAACGAACATTAGAATAGGGAAAAATCGTTATGGTTTGAAATGATAGATCTGAACGATTTTTATTGAATTTGGGATCGCGGGTTGAAATGATAGACTCGTAGAAATTTTATAAATTGCGGGTTGAAATGATAAATATCCGTATCACTTGACCATAGGGTAGAAACTATATACGGACACCATCGGTCATGTTTTCGAAGTAAAATGAGTTTTATTTTAAAATATTTACTTAAGACTTTATTTATTTATATTTATATTTATATTTATATTTATATTTATATTTTATTTAAATTTAAATTATTTTGTATATTTTAAATTATGTGTTTTAAAATGATCTATTTGTAAATAGGGATTTAAATGTTATTTAAGATTTTACTTATAAATTTATTTATTTTAAACCATATCATTTATTCCTATAAGTATTTTAACTTTTTTATATTATTGTAAATATTTATTTAAATCTATTTTATATTATTTTAAACTTATATATGTTTATAATCTATTTCTAATTTATTTTAGAATTTTATAAACTTATATATATACATATATCTATTTTCAAAATTAATTTTCTTATATATATATTTCATAAACTTTAATAAAGTCAAGATGGATAGGTTAGATTTCACGATTTAAATTCGAAGTTTAAAGATGTAAATTTATATAACGATGTTTGAATAACGAATGAACTCATATTATGTTATGAATCAAAACCGATACGAATTTTAGTAGAGATGAACTTGAATTGATAAAATTAAGAAATTGAATTTGATTTGGTTTAAATTATGAACCTTGATAAGAAATGAATGTGAATTGGGTAAATTAATTTATATTTTAATTTATAATCGATATGAACTGAATTCAAATTTTAATTGATTAAATATGAATTGGAATATATATATATATATATATATGTTATATGCGGAATTGATTTTTATATTGTTTGGTTTGAATTAAGAATTTTGTTAAATTGATGCATAAAAATGGTTTTATATAGTGATTTGTTTGAATGGAAATATAAGATTTTGATTCAAAATGTAGAAGTAACAATTTTGAACTATATGACTTGAATGATAAAGTCCGATAAAATTTTTTTAAATTGAAATGTAATTTTGACTTGAATCGTATATTCGAATTCGAATCAAATGTTGGATTTAAATGAATCGAATTGAAACGATTCCTTATGAAGGAAATAATGACCACGGTGTGAAAAATGTAAACGATTGGTTGTTAAAGAGACCGGGATCGGCTATTGTCACACTCTCTGCCAATACCGAAAACCACTTTAACAACTGTGTACGCGGTGGAGTTCCAGAATGAAGGGGATGATTTGGCGAACGACTCTATTTTGTATTTTCATATTAATTACGAGACCCTGACTACCTTGAGTCGGCTTGATGTGGCTAAAACAGGAGCTACGCACGGACCAATTGAGGTCATACCTCTTATCGAGCACACTTCTTCGATATTATTCTATTACTGTTGAGATTCGATTTGGGCCCTTTTGATATAGGAGTGTGTCTCGAGGTGGGCGGTAGTTGCGGCTATGCGTTACCACCAGTCCGGCTCTGCTAATGGTGAATCCATCCTGGCATTCCTTGCGTGCCTTATCACATGCCTTATACGAGCCCACTACGATTTTGTTTTGTACTGTTTTATATGGAGTGCCCTCTGATCAACCTCCAGTTTACGGAGGAATTACGGTACTGTATATACTATGGGAATATATAAATGGTGTAAGGGTAATCATGGTAATCCCGCTTACGCTATTTTGATATTTTACTTTACTGATAGACTCTATTATATATAGCGTATTATACTATATAGTATTAGTTTGACGGATCCTTAGAGGATGGTGATCCCAAACATCCTCTAAGTTACTGATTGCATTTCATCGAACATTTCATTTGTGTTGATTTACTTCCATGAGAATGTTAGTCCTAATCCGAGTTGTTTTGTTTTGAATTATTGCTCAGGTCAGATCGAGTATTTCAGTTTTCGAGATTCACTCCTGGAGTCTGAAGTTTATATTGGATTTTGGCTCACCTATATCTACCTGTTCAGATGATCCAGTTCTAGCTATTCTTGTCGTTTCTGTTTATGTTGTTATCTTTCATCTACTGTATTAGACTTTTGCTGTACTATTTATGTAAACTCGGATGTAAAATTTATTTAGTAGCTTCATGAACTACTATTGTATTTTAATTTTTCCGCTGTGAGATATTATATTACTCTGTATCTGTGTCTGTGATATGTGATTCTGTGATTTATTCTGTTTACTCCAGAAGCTAATAATAATCTGTTGTTTTGGACGTTTCGAGTTGACATGTTTGTCAATTCGGCACGGTCAAAATGGCGGGTTGTTACAAGTGGTATCAGAGCTTTGGTTTATCAAAGATTTAACTTATGGGGGTAAAAACTCATTAGAGATAGGGTAGATATACCCTAGAATGAGTGGAATCAATCGCAGAATTCTTCTTGGGAGAGAGCGTATTTTTAAAGTAAATAGTTTTAAAATGGTTTTAAATGTTTTAAAATAAATGTTTTCGAATATAAAAATTTTGTTTAGTATTTAAATCCTTTCTGAAATTTACTAATTTCCATTTGAGTTTGTCTTCCTTCGTAGATCATCTTTGATTAGGTTCTTTCATTCGTTCAGTTTTCAACTCGAATTCTATAACTTATTCCTGTCCATAACAAGGTAAGAAGTAGAAGAAGAGTATTAGTCTTCTAGCAAATTCATTCTTATTATATTAGCTCGAAATAGGTATTATAATTCCCTATATGCAGTATTGAAATTCTGATATATCTATTTTGTAAGATGTATATTTGTAAACAACATATTGTTTGGTAATACCAATATTTTGAAAGATTTGATGTTTATACTATAAGATGTTATATTTTTATAGCTATATATATTTTGAATAAGATTTAAAGATTTATATTTTGTTAGAAATTGACTTTGTATTGATTGAATAATTTTTCATGAATTTGATTTAATAAGAATATTGTCTGTATATTTAATAAGGATTTAAGTTAAATTTTAATAAATAAATTAGTGGGGGAAAGATATAAATTTTCCCTACTTAATTTTTTTTAATGATTTGAAATATATTATTTATAATATTTGATTTGAAAATTTGGTGTATATATATTCCGTTTAAAATATACAAAAATGCTTTGAGTATTTATCTAACGTTAAAATTAGCCTATCGAATACTTAGTGATTGGGTATACGTCTGATCAACGTATATATTAAATCCTATATGTATTAGATAGATATAGAGTCACACTCCAGTCGCTTGAAAATGATTCTGGTGATGACCGCGGCATCATCGATATCTATTTTCGAGTTTCGAAAGTGGGATAACTATATGTAGTCAATCGAGACGTCGAGTGAATACTTAAAATTGTTTTAGAATGTTTGAAAATATTTAGCTTTTGATTTATCTATATTTCAAATTATATATATGTATGAGAATAAATATGAACCATTTAGTTTAAAAATATTAATTACTTAATTATTATTTCCCTGCCTCGTTCCTTTTCGGGGACGAAAAGGTTTAAGTGGGGGAGATTGTAACAACCCGTTATTTCCAACGATTTATATTCCGATTTAAATTGAAATTTTTATTTTGAAAATATTCTATAATTTTTCATAATGGGAATTTGAAATTTAAATTACGTACAGTGAGATATGGCAGTGGTGAAAATTTCATCGAAAATTTTGAATGTTTGTCGATCCCGCAATTATCAGTGCAAAGCTGCGCATAACAGTTCAAAATTTAACGATTTTAAAATTTCTTCAAAACCAGTTCGGACAAACACGAAAAATATTCTATTCGTTGCCACGAATACGACGGCGAAAATCGTTTCGCGAAAATCGGACGTTTTGACCTCCGTTTTCCGTCCGCATTTTTACGTCAAAGGGGTCCGTAACGCGCTTTTGAACGGAGCATCCTGACACTGCAAATTTCATACCGTTGTGTCCGTCTCATCGCGCTGATTACCACAATATATTCATTTGTCAGTTTCGGTGTTCGGTTCACGCTGAAATTGTGAAAATGCTTGCACAGTTCATTTTTAAAACAAAGTCATTCGAGTTCGACGTGTCCCTATTCCGATTCAACATATTTTTTTAGACATTTTGGGTCTGCAAACCTGTCTTTTTATTTTATTAAACCGTCCATTTTTATTTTATTCTATTCTAAGGCTTAGAAAGTGGCACTTTTTGGGTTTGGTTTACATGCATGGAAATATAATGTTTTGGTTCCAAAAGTCTTTCTAGGTCACGCATATTCCATTTCCAAATATGCAAGCCTTTTATATGCACGGTGCACCTTTGTCTATGAAATAAATGCATGAAGTGGACATGCAAATGAATGCATGCTCCCCTTGCCATCTACCTTTTCACGTTTCACTCTTCATTTTCAAATGGTTTGCCTTTTTCCAATGCATGCGTTTATTTTGTTTTTATTTTTCAACGTTCGTTCACCATTTCAAACGAACGGTTCCTAATAAAGTGTTTTTACCAAAGATGCGTTCAAATTCTAATGAACTGTTCAGCCCACGTTTCCTCCGATACCGCAAATGCTTGGATTTAAACCACTCTCTCCATCACATATTCTATCTTCCCAGTTCGCCCTTTTAAGTTTCCCATCCTTTTTCAACTTACCTTTCCCAAATTTCCTTTCCTTCCATCGTCGTTAATTTCAAGCATGGAACCAGAGCCTCGCTGTCGACAACACTCTACTTCGACCAGAACCCATGTGTGCTCATGCGCGTGTATGGTCAGTGTGATATTATATATTTTATATAACCATTGCGTGTGTGTTGCTCTTCTGTCATGTCATCTGTGTGTTCAAGTGGGGTTTTGTGTGTGTGTAGTTTTGGGCGTGAGTCATTGTGTTTTCTGTGTGATTGTGCATGCGAGAGTGTGTTTTCATTTTCTTGGTTGTGTGCATAAGCGTATGTTCTGTTAAACGAGTGTGTGTGCGGGTCTGTACATGTCTGTAGTGTGTATGTTATATATCGTATGGTATGTATGTTGTATATTGTATAATATGTGTATAATCAGTGTGAGAGTGTGTTTATATATAATATGTATTATATAATTGATTTTGGTGTGCGTTTATATAATTTATAAATTATATTTTGGGGTGCGTCAAATTATAAAAATATATAAATATATTATAATTCTACTGTTTGTACTCGCATATAAAAAAAATTATAATATTTTGTTTAAAAGGGGCGTTGTGTCTATTTCTACTGAGTAGAGTTTGGTGCCAAGTTCGATACCCATTCCAAACCCCATAGCCAAACCGTTCCAAAGCCCAATGGTGTACTGATTCATTCCCCTCTTGTAATATATATATATATATATATATATATATATATTGACTTGATTATCGAGATGAATCCGTTTGAATCGTACCTGGAAGTCATCATTTCATTTTGGCGTCAATCCATTTACCATCTCGAATATGTGCCACGAAAGGTGAGTTTATCTTACACCTGACTCACATTTATTTCATGGATGTTAGATCAATAATGAACTGTTATATGAAATGCATAGGATGCTAGTAGAAATTGTTTGATTTGATATGTATGCACATTTCATATGCGACACGATATATTCATATGACACGTAGTTGCACTGATGATTTATAGGTTGTGATTGATACTATGTGATTGTTGATACCCTAGTTTTAGGAAAATCACTAAGGGTTGAAATGATACATACCCGAACGAACATTAGAATAGGGAAAAATCGTTATGGGTTGAAGTGATAGATCTGAACGATTTTTACTGAATTTGGGATCGCGGGTTGAAATGATAGACTCGTAGAAATTTTATAAATTGCGGGTTGAAATGATAAATATCCGTATCACTTGACCATAGGGTAGAAACTATATACGGACACCGTCGGTCATGGTTTCGAAGTAAAATGAGTTTTATTTTAAAATATTTACTTAAGACTTTATATATTTGTATTTATATTTATATTTTATTTAAATTTAAATTAGTTTGTATATTTTAAATTATGTGTTTTAAAATGATCTATTTGTAAATACGGATTTAAATGTTATTTAAGATTTTACTTATAAATTTATTTATTTTAAACCATATCATTTATTCCTATAAGTATTTTAACCTTTTTATATTATTGTAAATATTTATTTAAATCTATTTTATATTATTTTAAACTTATATATGTTTATAATCTAGTTCTAATTTATTTTAGAATTTTATAAACTTATATATATACATATATCTATTTTCAAAATTAATTTTCTTATATATATATTTCATAAACTTTAATAAAGTCAAGATGGATAGGTTAGATTTCACAATTTAAATTCGAAGTTTAAAGATGTAAATTTATATAACGATGTTTGAATAACGAATGAACTCATATTATGTTATGAATCAGAACCGATACGAATTTTAGTAGAGATGAACTTGAATTGATAAAATTAAGAAATTGAATTTGATTTGGTTTAAATTATGAACCTTGATAAGAAATGAATGTGAATTGGGTAAATTAATTTATATTTTAATTTATAATCGATATGAACTGAATTCAAATTTTAATTGATTAAATATGAATTGGAATATATATATATATATGTTATATGCGGAATTGATTTTTATATTGTTTGGTTTGAATTAAGAATTTTGTTAAATTGATGCATAAAAATGGTTTTATATAGTGATTTGTTTGAATGGAAATATAAGATTTTGATTCAAAATGTAGAAGTAACAATTTTGAACTATATGACTTGAATGATAAAGTACGATAAAATTTGTTTAAATTGAAATGTAATTTTGACTTGAATCGTATATTCGAATTCGAATCAAATGTTGGATTTAAATGAATCGAATTGAAACGATTCCTTATGAAGGAAATAATGACCACGGTGTGAAAAATGTAAACGATTGGTTGTTAAAGAGACCGGGATCGGCTATTGTCACACTCTCTGCCAATACCAAAAACCACTTTAACAACTGTGTATGCGGTGGAGTTCCAGAATGAAGGGGATGATTTGGCGAACGACTCTATTTTGTATTTTCATATTAATTACGAGACCCCGACTACCTTGAGTCAGCTTGATGTGGCTAAAACAGGAGCTACGCACGGACCAATTGAGGTCATACCTCTTATCGAGCACACTTCTTCGATATTATTCTATTACTGTTGAGATTCGATTTGGGCCCTTTTGATATGGTAGTGTGTCTCGAGGTGGGCGATAGTTGCGGCTATGCGTTACCACCAGTCCGGCTCTGCTAATGGTGAATCCATCCTGGCATTCCTTGCGTGCCTTGTCACATGCCTTATACGAGCCCACTACGATTTTGTTTTGTACTGTTTTATATGGAGTGCCCTCTGATCAACCTCCAGTTTACGGAGGAATTACGGTACTGTGTATACTATGGGAATATATAAATGGTGTAAGGGTAATCATGGTAATCCCGCTTACGCTATTTTGATATTTTACTTTACTGATAGACTCTATTGTATATAGCGTATTATACTATATAGTATTAGTTTGACGGATCCTTAGAGGATGGTGATCCCAAACATCCTCTAAGTTACTGATTGCATTTCATCGAACATTTCATTTGTGTTGATTTACTTCCATGAGAATGTTAGTCCTGATCCGAGTTGTTTTGTTTTGCATTATTGCTCGGGTCAGATCGAGTATTTCAGTTTTCGAGATTCACTCCTGGAGTCTGAAGTTTATATTGGATTTTGGCTCACCTATATCTACTTGTTCAGATGATCCAGTTCTAGCTATTCTTGTCGTTTCTGTTTATGTAGTTATCTTTCATCTACTGTATTAGACTTTTGTTGTACTATTTATGTAAACTCGGATGTAAAATTTATTTAGTAGCTTCATGAACTACTATTGTATTTTAAATTTTCCGCTGTGAGATATTATATTACTCTGTATCTGTGTCTGTGATCTGTGATTCTGTGATTTATTCTGTTTACTCCAGAAGCTAATAATAATCTGTTGTTTTGGACATTTCGAGTTGACATGTTTGTCAATTCGGCACGGTCAAAATGGCGGGTTGTTACATCTTCCGATTCTCTGCTGAACCATACCATTTATGTACAGTTCAAACTAAATCTTCCATTCGCGATTTCCTGCTTCATCGCGTCTGTACTGGGTGACCACCAAACACAAAATGTCACGGATTTCCACTAATCTTCCTTGTCTGATGCGCCTCTCCATCGTGAATCCACCGGCACCTCTCGTTTGCCCCATCAACGATAATGACGCCAACCAATCTTAGCCCTAGGTTGCTGCTCGACTTTCGAGCATTAGAAAATCTGAATCGCACCCAATGAAAATACCACCAACTTGAAGAACATCTCCTTAGGATCACATATATGTGAGTTATGAGAATTATCGAATTTGATTTGATTTTTCTTAGATTTTAGAAGTTGCAATTTGGTTTACTGTAAACAGTAATGTGGCAGATTGTTTTTGATCCGAGAAATGAGGATGTGAATTAGGTCTTGGCTTTGTAAAGGTATTATATACGAGTTTTTCCTTGATTACATTTTGATTTGTGTGGAGAAGATGATCTCCACATTTTTTTTTTGGGTTTTCTGGCTTTAGAACTTGCGGCTGGAAAAAAAGGACGCGTGGCTTGAATTTGACCTTGGTTTAGATAAGGCAGTATTTAGGGAAATAAATACTACTTTTATATTTGGTTTAATATCCATTTTAAACAACCGTTGTATTGTACTTATCGTTTAAAATTCCTATGATCACAAACGATACCCAAAAATAACGAAAATGGGCATGTAGCTATAGTTCAACATTACGGTCCCAACGAAATTGGTTTCGTCGACTTCCGACTTCGTTTGCTCACACAGCGTATTTTTAACCGTCAAAACACTGATTGTTTTTCACATTAAAAATCTGTACGGCCACATGCTAACTTCAAAAATCACGGAAATTGAAATCTAACAATAATTTAATATTGCGGATCCTACAAAATTAGTTTCGTTGAAAACAGAGGTCGTTTGCAAAACTGGCTATTTTTAAAGCTGTAAATAACCTATTTAAATATATAAATATATTTAAAAATAATTAAATTTAATATTTAAAAAAAATATTATCGTATATATTCACAATAGAATATCATACAGCTCTACTGGGATTTACAACTCGATATTCAAATCTAGTGTTACATCGATATTCGATTTATGTTAAAAATCCATTTCAAATATATAAATAAATCGACATAAATTATAAAGGAATTCCATAGCGACTTTTCTAAAATTTGATTTGGATATAAATCAAAATCTACACAATGAAATCCCGATTTTTCTCTTCCACTAGAAAAATATACTTCACTAGCTCCGAACATTTCTTGTTTCACAGAAATCCGATTTAAAACGGCTTGTGTATATTCAGTTGAAGTTCAAATCGCCAAATAGCGAGCTGCCGTGCCATTTCGAGCTCGATTTAATTATAATATAATTATGCGTTCAAACTTCGTTTAAATAATATATTCTCATTCTAATTCAATTCGAAGCTGAATTAAATACTTTGAATTGTCCAGTTCACATTATATTGTCAATTCACTATTTCTGATTATTTCAGAAATTAAATATATTATTCTATTATTTATATTTATTAAGTATTTAATATAATTTAATTAAAAAACCATTTTCAGTATTTGAATAATTAAATAAATTAATTATTATCCGTATAAATACGGGTCGTTACAGTCTTCCCCCCTTAAAATAATTTCGTCCTCGAAATTGCTAAGGTAAAAAATGAACCCTACTAACTGGGTTAAAAATTACTCGTTCACTTCTTAACTTCAGTTTCAACTGAACCAATTTATTTTAAATTAAAATATTAATTTATCCCTATTAACGAAAATTTCCATAAACTCTTAAAATTTTCTAACATCTAAATTTTTTTGCCAGCACCTCTTTTGTACTAGTCAATCGGTACAACTCGCCTCTCTAGGCCCTCTCCAACCCAAAAGAAAATCAAATAGCTAAGCGGCTTGCCAATTCGGCTCATCAAAATCTCAAACCATATGAAATATAAACTGGTACCTTTTTGTCGGGCATATCAATATATCCTTTCCATATGCTATCAACTCAGCATATACCAATGTTATCCCAGTCAAACTCCAATCAATTTTATTTCCAACAAACCCAGCCATTCGCTTATACCTAAGTCGAATTCAATTTCAAATCAAAGTTCCATTCTCGATTTCAAATTCTTAACTCCATTATCCACTGTCATTTCAAATTCAAATCTCACAAATCCAATTTTTCTCGATACCATTCTAATCCAATTCAATTCAATTACCACTAGACTGCCTTTATTTCAATTTTAAATTTGCTTTCACAAATTTCTATTTAATTTGTTTTTATTTCAAATAGTCTATTCCAGGGGAATTTTAAATAGCTTTGCTTTTCTAAAACCAAATATTCCTTTTCGGATTTCAAACAATCTTGTCTTCTCAAAACAATTCAATAATGAAAATCTTTGGTAGTACTCTGTCACTTAGAACTCGAAAATGAACACCGATGATGCTGCGGAGTCATCATCGGAATTATTTTCCAGCGACCGAATTGAGTTCAATACTATATCACTTTCAAAACCCTATCTAAACACTTCCATTTTGAAATTCATTTCAAAATACCTTTTGCAATGCTGGTAACAAATTTAAAATCTCCCAGAATTTTAAAATTCTCTTATACTTAATTCAATACCATTTACAAACACTTTTTCAAATTATAGGAATTTTAACTCCCATTCTGATTCTAATTTCGGATTTAGTTCAATTCGATTTCATATATTTCACTTAGACGAATTCTAATTGGTTATTTACATAACCATTTCACATTTTATAATCTTACTTGATTATAATAACAACCAATATATTCAATATATTATAATTCCAATATAAATTTTCTCTGTATCAAAATATATCTTGGGTAAAATTATTTTCATTTACCCTCTTTTCAAAACATATCGTGTCGACCCATCGTATTCAAGTGTTTAGAAACTCCTACCGATATAGTGGATCAAACTGATCGACCAGAACCCATAAACCACTCAATCAATAAATCTCCACAATATAAAACCACTTTATATCAAATAACAAATACGTTCACTCGTATATACACTCAACTCAATCTAGGGTATTACTAACCCCATCTCCACCGAGTCACGCCACAGAGCCAAGGTAATTACTTAACCTTAAGCTCTGATACCAACTGTATTGTCCCAAAATTCGGGTCCAATTTGAGCTGACCAAATAACACAAGTCCAACCCAAATTACACTGGAAACCAGAAAACTAATAGAAAGACATTAGAGGGTGAGAATAGATAAGATAGAAACTTAGAATAGAAGAAGAAGAACAACACAACATCAGAGTAACACGAACCTCACAGCGGAACGAATAACATATAATATATAACATAATTTTGAAATATAAATCTGTACTTGAATATACATATCATTTCCAAAGTACAGCACTTACAACACAACGTAAATTACCATAGCTATATAATTCTGAAGCCTCCTGCTCCAGCTCTCCAAATATATCTGTAAATCCCGACTACTTGACTGCCCGTACAAAATTGGGCACCCAAGAGTTTAGGCAAAATAAAACAAAATAAACTCCGGGTAAATCATGTGACTGGTGTGAGTAAACTCAAATCATTTGTTTAACTTTAAAAATCCTTTCAAAAGAAAGAATAATCGTAAGACCGATCCACACATAAACACGGATGGTTTTTACCTTATGATAACCCAAATCATTTGTACAGCAATATTATTCTGATATTATAATAATGTCTAACACAAGTAATATCAATCTAGTAGAAACGCTTGCATCTAACGTTCTACATATATAATATACAATCAAAACCGCAGGCTCTTATTTAGGGAATGGATTCCAACTATGACAAGGTATGGATCTACCTTCCGCTCAGTGTACTCTAGAAGCGATACACTGGAGTTCAACAAGAACATCTTGCAACTCGGCCACACATGACTGACCACTCATTTCGCTTGAGTGTATCGAGTATATTGTCACCTTCCAGTTGGTAAACCAACATAACCACTCCTGGGAGATACAGAATTGAAAGAAGTAACAAATATGAATATTCCCTAGATGGTGACAATATACCCTACTTGGGTGCGGCCCACTTAGCCATATTGCTTACCCGATTTCTGTCATTTCCCAGTTGATGAGGCTGACGGTCATAACGTATCTTTCAACAGATTTACTCATTCATTTACTTTGAATGCCACATCATCATACCCGTCAAACCACAAATTGATTTCCCCAAAAATACCATAGGTATAAGATAAGCGAAACGAATTCCTCCGCCCCCAACGTAAATACATTTGAAACGATCAACTTACGTGATCTACCAGATATACTCTGTCAAACATTCGTCCATACAGGTTGTCCTGGGACTGGACAAACCGAAGGCACTATTCTTGTAACGGCTGTAAATTTTCGACTCCTCGAGAGTCGAAAATTTCGAGACGTTAGTGAAAGAAAGTAGAGGGTGAGGAAGAAAAGATTGAACTAATAGAATAGAAGAAGAAGAACTACTTATATCATCAGAGTAAACATGAATCTCACAGCGGAACGAATAAAATATAACATAACTTTGAAATACAAATCAGTACTCGTATATACATACCATTTCAAAGTACAACACTTAACAACACAGCGGAATCATAATAGCTATAATCCTGAAGCCTCCTGCTCCAAGCTCTCCAAGTGTATTTGTAAAATCCCGACTACTTGACTGCCCGTACAAATTTAGGCACCCAAGAGTTTTGGGAAAACAAACAAAATAAACTCCGGGTCAGTCATGGGACTGGTGTGAATAAAACTCCAACACTTGGTTAAATAAAGGATATCTTTCTGATATTATAATAATGTCTAAATACAAATAGATATCAATCTAGCAGAACGCTTGCATCTCACGTTCCACATACATAGTATACAAATAAACCGTGAGCGCTTATTGGAGATTGGATTCCAACAGACAAGGTATGGGAGCACCTTCCGATCAGTGTACTCTAGAGGAGATACACTAGGGTTCAACAAGAACGTCTTGCAACCCGGCCACACATGACCGTCCACTCATTTAGCTTGAGTGTAACGAATATATTATCACCGATGGTTGGGATCAGCAACCATCCTTCCCGATAAGGGACAACATTGAAATAGATTATAAAGAAGTACAATTGAATATTCTCTAGATGGTGATAATACACCCTGCTTGGGTATGGCCCAACTAGCCATGCTGCCTAGCCCAACTTCTGTTATTTCCCAGTTGTGAGGTTTTGAGGTCACGTTTATCACTTTGACAGATTATTTCTTCAATTACTTTAAATGCCACATCATCATACCAGCCAAATCATTATCGATTTCTCAAGGCATCACGGGTATAAAAGCTAAGAGAAACGAATTTCTCCACCACCAACGTAATACGTTTAAAGAGATCAACATATATGATTCGTTAAGAATACTTTGTCAGACACTCGTCCATATACGTTGTTCTGGGACTGAATAAACCGAAGGCACTATTCAGTGAATCCATCCTACCTAGGCTTTTCACAATAGCCCTTGCACTTCACTCCGTCTTCAATTATCTTCAGCGTACTTGATTCGCAACGCTTATGCTAATACGGAGTGGTTCTTCGGATAATAATCCAACCGGTCTCTCCATATTTACAACGTAAATATGGTCAAAACTTTGATAGTCTGTGATTCAACTATCAAATGAAAACATGTCGGTGTACAAACAACGATCTTATTTCCAAATGGAAATTCGATCGATCAATCATCATATGTTCATATTTCCTTATTTCATATATTTAGAAAATATCTGTTATTAATCATTGGAAAACATTTCCATAGCTTATTTTCACATCACTATTATTTCGAACTATCAGTCCCTAACTGTAACTAGTATGAGAACAATTCTCTAAGTATCAATCCGGAAGGTCGAAACCAACATCAGATCGTCACTTAGAAAACCGTTCAACTTACCCTCTCCAGTCAGTTTCTGAATTTGCTTAACTCTATTTCTTAAATTCTTATCATGAAAACATTTCATTTTCTATGTTTAGAAAACATATCTGACTATATTTGGAAAACATTTCCAAAACTCATTTACGGATTTCCAATGAACGTTGTATAAAACATCGTTTCGCTTAATCCATTTATCGCTTATTCCTTAACTTTATTCCTAATCAACCTTTTAGATCGAACCACAACTATTCCTTTGTCAATTCTGAAGTCAATCAAGTTGGGGTATAATTACCTCGCAGACCTTAATTGAACAACGTCCTTTACTGTGAAATAGATGAAGCTCATCACTCACTTTTTACAATCATCTGTTTACGCAAATTCTCGGATTCAGGTTACGAATCCACTTCTTATATGACAGTGTTTGATTATAACTATAACGTTATAATTCCTACCCCTAAAATATCAAACCTAAATTATAAATTTATTTCCAAACTCGAATCATTTAACAGACACCTAATTTCTAAATCAATAACTAAATCTTGATTTAAATCCTGGAAAGTAAATAGTACTTTCCCGAAGTCGCTATAATCGAATTCGACGTATAACTCTCTTTCGAGTAATCTCTATTCGATTAACTCTCCCTTTTTAATAACTGATATTTGATAAACTCTATTTCGATTAACTCCTATCGAATAACTAATATTCGAATAACTCTTCTTGGTTGGTTCTATTTCATTAACTCTTATCGAATAACAAATATTCGATTTTCTTAAATGTGTCAATTCTTATCGAATAACTAACATCCGATTTAACTTAAATGGATTTACACTTATCGAATAACTTATTCGATTAACTCAACTTGATTTTCTTAACTCGATTATCTCAACTCGATTTCTTAACTCGATTACTTAACTCGATAAATCTTAACTCGATTACTTAACTCGATAACTTAACTTAACCCAAATCGATTAACTCAACTCTAATCGATTAACTAAATTTGATTTACTCCTTCGAATAACTCATTCGAATAACTTAATTGATTAACTCCTTCGAATAACTTACCTTCGAATAACTAATATTCGATTTACTCTAACTCAATTAACTTAATTCTAATCGATTTACTCCATTTCGATTTAACTTAATTCAAATCGATTAACTTAACTCAAATTGATTAACTCCTTTCGAATAACTAAATTCGATTTAACTCTTCTCGAATAACTAAATTCGATTAACTCAAATTGAATAACTAATATTTAATTAACTCTTACGTGTTTAACTCTATTCGAATAACTAATTCGAATAACTTACCTTCGAATAACTAATATTCGATTTACTCTAACTCGATTAACTTAATTCTAATCGATTTACTCTATTTCGATTCAACTTAATTCAAATCGATTAACTTAACTCAAATTGATTAACTCCTTTCGAATAACTAAATTCGATTTAACTCTTCTCGAATAACTAAATTCGATTAACTCAAATTGAATAACTAATATTCAATTAACTCTTATGTGTTTAACTCTATTCGAATAACTAATTCGAATAACTTACCTTCGAATAACTAATATTCGATTTACTCTAACTCGATTAACTTAATTCTAATCGATTTACTCTATTTCGATTCAACTTAATTCAAATCGATTAACTTAACTCAAATTGATTAACTCCTTTGGAATAACTAAATTCGATTTAACTCTTCTCGAATAACTAAATTCGATTAACTCAAATTGAATAACTAATATTCAATTAACTCTTACGTGTTTAACTCTCTTCGAATAACTAATTCGAATAACTTACCTTCGAATAACTAATATTCGATTTACTCTAACTCGATTAACTTAATTCTAATCGATTTACTCCATTTCGATTCAACTTAATTCAAATCGATTAACTTAACTCAAATTGATTAACTCCTTTCGAATAACTAAACTCGATTTAACTCTTCTCGAATAACTAAATTCGATTAACTCAAATTGAATAACTAATATTCAATTAACTCTTACGTGTTTAACTCTATTCGAATAACTAATTCGAATAACTTACCTTCGAATAACTATTATTCGATTTACTCTAACTCGATTAACTTAATTCTAATCGATTTACTCCATTTCGATTCAACTTAATTCAAATCGATTAACTTAACTCAAATTGATTAACTCCTTTCGAATAACTAAATTCGATTTAACTCTTCTCGAATAACTAAATTCGATTAACTCCTTTTTATAACGTTTATCCATTTATAAAGATTTACTTTTTACAACGTTTATCCATTTATAAAGATTTACTTTTAGTAATGGTTCTTCACTTTATAAATGTCCTTTTAATAACGTTTCTACTTCTCTATATAAGTCCAGACTTATATATATTCCATTTATCAACGATAAATAATTTATTTAATTTATAAAACATTATTTATAAATTAATCTACTTCAATTTATCTGTTTAAAACAGTTTTTCTATTTAATATCCCATTTAAATCCATATCGTGTTATACCGTGTGCGAAGCACGTGTTTAAATCTATCCTTGTATAATTCTATTTATTTTCCGAACAAGTGTTCCTTTATTTATTCCCTAAATAAATATTCCTTTATTCCATTTATTTATAAATCTAAATAAATGTTCCTTTATTTATTTCCTAAAATAAATATTCCTTTATATTCTAATTTCATTTATTTTCTAAATAAATGTTTCTATTTTATTTCATTTATTTTCTAGATAAATGTTTCCTTTTTCATTTATTTATTTTTTGATTAAATAAATGTTTTCCTTTTATAAAATCCTATCGATTTTATAAATAAGATTCATTTTCAATATAAACATTGAAAATCCCCTTATCAACATTTTGGTATGTTATGGTATTCAATCATATCAAATCACGATGTTCAATATCGTCCAAGCACATATAATCGCCCACAGATTTTATATCACATCATATAACAATATATGGAAAACAATAAAATAACTGTTGAGGAATCCAGTCGGATTCCTCCAACCTGTTTCCCTGCATCACAGATGTTAGACAATATAGATAACATCACTTTCAGTTCCATATGATATATTCCGTTAAACAGAATCAATATAGAAATTTAACTAACTGACTAGCAGTTCAATCAAACAATCAACACACAGTCAAACAGACAATTTTAACAGTTCTAACAATACAACATGAAATATAAACTGTTCAGAGTTAGTGAGTTTTACTCATTGTTGCGCGTTAACCGTTAAATAATCGGTTTGCATTCTTTGATTCAGTCTAACAATTTATTTTTCCATAAATTGTAACTGTCTCCGATCCACTCCAGGTCAGTCTCATTGTGTTGCTCTCGTCCATACGATCCCAATGTGACTGACGGTTCGCGAATCCGACCTCGTATGAAATATATATCGCGTTACGAAGTTTATACCTATTATATAAATTAAATAAAACACTTGAATTTCTATTTCCAATGGGCCTTAACCCCTTTCTTGGCCCGCTTACCCTTTAACAGCCCAGACCGACACTTCTCCTTCCCCAATCTAAATCCCGATGCCTGCTAACATAATTTCCCCCGTTGACCTTCCATTTGACTTCCGCTTCCATCCACCACGGCTCACCACGTCAAATCGCGTTCGCCCCACCCTACATTAATCCACCGAGCGATTTCGACCCCAAAACCAGCACAAAACTCACAAACTCCTCACACCAGTGCCACAATCACAATCATTACAACCAATACATGAACCAACGCCTTAATCACTCGAATTCATAAACCCTAGGTTTACTGTAAGTTTTGGATCATCGGAAAACACGCGTCGAACTCGATCAAATGAGCCGAGAGGTGCTGCCCTCTTGCATATGATTTCAAACATACCCTTATACCAATTTCTAGATTTCATTTGGATTTTAGTTGGAATTTTCTTTTGATTTTGTTCTTGAGTTTTCGACTGTGAGGGAAAATGAAAAGCGGCGGCTCATTCTTTTAGTGTGGAAAAAGTGAAAGTAGGTTAGAGAGGATGGTACTTATAGGATTTTCTTTTTTGATTTTCTCTTGATTTCATGAAGGCCACGATACTTTGCTTGAGGCCAAAGAAGATGGGAGGATGAGAAGAATAAAACGTGCACCATGTTTGATCAGAGAAAATGGGAAAATTTGGTTAAGGGATGGATACCTGATGTAGGGCATGAACAATAAATTTTATATTCGTTTTTACGAACTGTTATAGACAGAAATGAAAACGCCGTTATATTCAGCAAAGTGCCACGATCCCACAAACATAATAATATCGGTAGGTGGACTCATATTTTGAAACTTCATAATGTTGATTTCAAGGTGTGAAATACTTCAAATAAAAAGTCGCTTATTAAATTAATTAAAAATTACCATAAAATTCTAAAAATTAAATTATCACTACTTCCCAAAAGAACCTTGTTCAAATTCGAATCTGATAACTAGTTATATCGAATAAACCGATACGGTCGATAAACGATTCTATAGCGACTATTTTAAAATTTGATTTGGACATAACTCAAAATATATACGACGAAATCCTGATTTTTCTCTTCCACTAGAAAGATATACTCCACCAGCTCCACACGTTTCTTGTTTCACAGAAATCCGGCTTAAAATGAATCATGTACATTCAGTTGAAGTTCAAATCGCCAATTTGCGAACTACCGCGACGTTTCAGGTTCGTTTTAATTATAATTATAAATTATAAGTTCGAACGTTGTACTTTAAGTTATCGATATCGCCAAATCGATATATAAATCATTAAATAAATTAATTATTCAACAGCTAACAAAACGCGCCATTACAGACTTCCCCCCTTAAAATAATTTCGTCCTCGAAATTGCTAAGTTAGAAAAATGCTACTAACTCTACTAACTAGATTTAAAAATCCTTTTTGTTTACCTCTAAATTTCAGTTTCGACTGGACCTATTTAATTTTAATTTATTTTATTAATTCATTTCTGACCAACTAAAATTTTCAAAAATTCTAAAAAAATTCTAACACCTTAAATTTTCGAAATTTTTTTTCCATAACCTCCTTTGTACGGCTCAATACGTCAAACCACAACTCACCTCTCTAGGCCTCCTCCAATCCAAAAGGAAATCAAAATAGCCAAGCGGCTTGCCAATTCGGCTCATAAAATCCAAACTCATATATGATATAAACTTGTACCTTTTTGTCGGGCATTTAACTCTACCCCTTGCATCTGCTACCACTTCAACATATACCAATGTTATCCATTCTAATTGATCTCCAATCAGTTCATATCCTTAAATCCAAATCGAATTTCATTCGAACTCTAATATTAAATTCCAAATTATTGACTTATCAATTTGGTTCCATTCTAGATTATCTCTAATCCAATTCAATTTTATTTAACTCGGTTCAAGTTAAATTTCAATTTATTTTTTCCATCTCATTTTATTTAACTTCATTAGTTAAATTTTAACTCCAGAACTTAAGTTCCTGGGTTTCTTTCAAATCAATTTGAAATCATAATGCCAATTCAAAACCTTTGAATTTCTAAACAACTTGTTTTCTCAAAACAATTCAAAAACAAATCCTTTGGTAGTAATCCGTCACTTAGAACTCGAAAATGAACACTGATGATGTCTAGATTCATCATCAGAATCTATTTTCCAGCTATCGACGTGAGTTCAATACTATATCATTTTCAATTTGAAAAACATTTTCAAAATCTCCAAGGAACTTAAAATTTCCTTATTTTAATTCCAAATATGATTTAAATTCAGATTTAATTCATCTTATTTCATATAATACATTCATATGAATTCTGATTGGTCATTTATAACCATTTCACCCTTTTATAATCTTATTCGATTATAATAACAACCAACACAATCAATATACTATAATAATTTCAAGATATATATTTCTTCTATAAACAAATATATTTTGGGAAAAATTATTTCATTTACCCTCTTTCAAAACATATCATGACGGTTCATCGTATTCGAGTGTTTAGTAACCCTTATCGATACAGTGGGTCAAACTGATCGACCAGAATTCATAAGCCACTCAACCAATGAGTCTCCACAATATAAAACCATTTTATATTGAATAACAATTACGCGCTCATATATATACACTCAAACTCAATCTAGGATATTACTAATCCCATCTCTATCGAGTTATGCCACAGAGCCAAGGTAATCACTTAACTTAAGCTCTGATACCAACTGTAACGGCTGGAAATTTTCGACTCCTCGAGAGTCGAAAATTCTGAGACGTTAGTGAAAGAAAGTAGAGGGTGAGGAAGAAAAGATAGAACTAATAGAATAGAAGAAGAAGAACTTATATCATCAGAGTAAACACGAATCTCACAGCGGAACGAATAAAATATAACATAACTTTGAAATACAAATCAGTACTCGTATATACATACCATTTCAAAGTACAACACTTAACAACACAGCGGAATCATAATAGCTATAATCCTGAAGCCTCCTGCTCCAAGCTCTCCAAGTGTATCTGTAAAATCCCGACTACTTGACTGCCCGTACAAATTTAGGCACCCAAGAGTTTTGGGAAAACAAACAAAATAAACTCCGGGTCAGTCATGGGACTGGTGTGAATAAAACTCCAACACTTGGTTAAATAAAGGATATCTTTCTGATATTATAATAATGTCTAAATACAAATAGATATCAATCTAGCAGAACGCTTGCATCTCACGTTCCACATACATAGTATACAAATAAACCGTGAGCGCTTATTGGAGATTGGATTCCAATAGACAAGGTATGGGAGCACCTTCCGATCAGTGTACTCTAGAGGAGATACACTAGGGTTCAACAAGAACGCCTTGCAACCCGGCCACATATGACCGTCCACTCATTTAGCTTGAGTGTAACGAATATATTATCACCGATGGTTGGGATCAGCAACCATCCTTCCCGATAAGGGACAGCATTGAAATAGATTATAAAGAAGTACAATTGAATATTCTCTAGATGGTGATAATACACCCTGCTTGGGTATGGCCCAACTAGCCATGCTGCCTAGCCCAACTTCTGTTATTTCCCGGTTGTGAGGTTTTGAGGTCACGTTTATCACTTTGACAGATTATTTCTTCAATTACTTTGAATGCCACATCATCATACCAGCCAAATCATTATCGATTTCTCAAGGCATCACCGGTATAAAAGCTAAGAGAAACGAATTTCTCCGCCACCAACGTAATACGTTTAAGGAGATCAACATATATGATTCGTTAAGAATACTTTGTCAGACACTCGTCCATATACGTTGTTCTGGGACTGAATAAACCGAAGGCACTATTCAGTGAATCCATCCTACCTAGGCTTTTCACAATAGCCCTTGCACTTCACTCCGTCTTCAATTATCTTCAGCGTACTTGATTCGCAACGCTTATGCTAATACGGAGTGGTTCTTCGGATAATAATCCAACCGGTCTCTCCATATTTACAACGTAAATATGGTCAAAACTTTGATAGTCTGTGATTCAACTATCAAATGAAAACATGTCGGTGTACAAACAACGATCTTATTTCCAAATGGAAATTCGATCGATCAATCATCATATGTTCATATTTCCTTATTTCATATATTTAGAAAATATCTGTTATTAATCATTGGAAAACATTTCCATAGCTTATTTTCACATCACTATTATTTCGCAACTATCAGTCCCTAACTGTAACTAGTATGGGAACAATTCTCTAAGTATCAATCCGGAAGGTCGAAACCAACATCAGATCGTCACTTAGAAAACCGTTCAACTTACCCTCTCCAGTCAGTTTCTGAATTTGCTTAACTCTATTTCTTAAATTCTTATCATGAAAACATTTCATTTTCTATGTTTAGAAAACATATCTGACTATATTTGGAAAACGTTTCCAAAACACATTTACGGATTTCCAATGAACGTTGTATAAAACATCGTTTCGCTTAATCCATTTATCGCTTATTCCTTAACTTTATTCCTAATCAACCTTTTAGATCGAACCACAACTATTCCTTTGTCAATTCTGTAGTCAATCAAGTTGGGGTATAATTACCTCGCAGACCTTAATTGAATAACGTCCTTTACTGTGAAATAGATGAAGCTCATCACTCACTTTTTACAATCATCTGTTTACGCAAATTCTCGGATTCAGGTTACGAATCCACTTCTTATATGACAGTGTTTGATTATAACTATAACGTTATAATTCCTACCCCTAAAATATCTAACCTAAATTATAAATTTATTCCCTAACTCGAATAATTTAATAGACACCTAATTTCTAAATCAATAACTAAATCTTGATTTAAACCCTGGAAAGTAAATAGTACTTTCCCGAATTCGCTATAATCGAATTCGACGTATAACTCTCTTTCAAGTAATCTCTATTCGATTAACTCTCCCTTTTTAATAACTGATATTCGATAAACTCTATTTCGATTAACTCCTATCGAATAACTAATATTCGAATAACTCTTCTTGGCTGGCTCTATTTCATTAACTCTTATCGAATAACAAATATTCGATTTTCTTAAATGTGTCAATTCTTATCGAATAACTAACATCCGATTTAACTTAAATGGATTTACTCTTATCGAATAACTTATTCGATTAACTCAACTTGATTTTCTTAACTCGATTATCTCAACTCGATTCCTTAACTCGATTACTTAACTCGATAAATCTTAACTCGATTACTTAACTCGATTACTTAACTTAACCCAAATCGATTAACTCAACTCTAATCGATTAACTTAATTTGATTTACTCCTTCGAATAACTCATTCGAATAACTTAATTGATTAACTCCTTCGAATAACTAATTCGAATAACTTACCTTCGAATAACTAATATTCGATTTACTCTAACTCGATTAACTTAATTCTAATCGATTTACTCCATTTCGATTTAACTTAATTCAAATCGATTAACTTAACTCAAATTGATTAACTCCTTTCGAATAACTAAATTCGATTTAACTCTTCTCGAATAACTAAATTCGATTAACTCAAATTGAATAACTAACATTCAATTAACTCTTACGTGTTTAACTCTATTAGAATAACTAATTCGAATAACTTACCTTCGAATAACTAATATTCGATTTACTCTAACTCGATTAACTTAATTCTAATCGATTTACTCTATTTCGATTCAACTTAATTCAAATCGATTAACTTAACTAAAATTGATTAACTCCTTTCGAATAACTAAATTCGATTTAACTCTTCTCGAATAACTAAATTCGATTAACTCAAATTGAATAACTAATATTCAATTAACACTTACGTGTTTAACTCTATTCGAATAACTAATTCGAATAACTTACCTTCGAATAACTAATATTCGATTTACTCTAACTCGATTAAATTAATTCTAATCGATTTACTCTATTTCGATTCAACTTAATTCAAATCGATTAACTTAACTAAAATTGATTAACTCCTTTCGAATAACTAAATTCGATTTAACTCTTCTCGAATAACTAAATTCGATTAACTCAAATTGAATAACTAATATTCAATTAACTCTTACGTGTTTAACTCTATTCGAATAACTAATTCGAATAACTTACCTTCGAATAACTAATATTCGATTTACTCTAACTCGATTAACTTAATTCTAATCGATTTACTCCATTTCGATTCAACTTAATTCAAATCGATTAACTTAACTCAAATTGATTAACTCCTTTCGAATAACTAAATTCGATTTAACTCTTCTCGAATAACTAAATTCGATTAACTCAAATTGAATAACTAATATTCAATTAACTCTTACGTGTTTAATTCTATTCGAATAACTTACCTTCGAATAACTAATATTCGATTTACTCTAACTCGATTAACTTAATTCTAATCGATTTACTACATTTCGATTCAACTTAATTCAAATCGATTAACTTAACTCAAATTGATTAACTCCTTTCGAATAACTAAATTCGATTTAACTCTTCTCGAATAACTAAATTCGATTAACTCCTTTTTATAACATTTATTCATTTATAAAGATTTACTTTTTACAACGTTTATCCATTTATAAAGATTTACTTTTAGTAATGGTTCTTCACTTTATAAATGTCCTTTTAATAACGTTTCTACTTCTCTATATAAGTCCAGACTTATATATATTCCATTTATCAACGATAAATAATTTATTTAATTTATATAACATTATTTATAAATTAATCTACTTCAATTTATCTGTTTAAAACAGATTTCCTATTTAATATCTCATTTAAATCCATATCGTGTTATACCGTGTGCGAAGCACGTGTTTAAATCTATCCTTGTATAATTCTATTTATTTTCCAAACAAGTGTTCCTTTATTTATTCCCTAAATAAATATTCCTTTATTCCATTTATTTATAAATCTAAATAAATGTTCCTTTATTTATTTCCTAAAATAAATATTCCTTTATATTCTAATTTCATTTATTTTCTAAATAAATGTTTCCTTTTTCATTTATTTATTTTCTGATTAAATAAATGTTTTCCTTTTATAAAATCCTATCGATTTTATAAATAAGATTCATTTTCAATATAAACATTGAAAATCCCCTTATCAACATTTCGGTATGTTATGGTATTCAATCATATCAAATCACGATGTTCAATATCGTCCAAGCACATATAATCGCCCACAGATTTTATATCACATCATATAACAATATATGGAAAACAATAAAATAACTGTTGAGGAATCCAGTCGGATTCCTCCAACCTGTTTCCCTGCATCACAGATGTTAGACAATATAGATAACATCACTTTCAGTTCCATATGATATATTCTGTTAAACAAAATCAATATAGAAATTTAACTAACTGACTAGCAGTTCAATCAAACAATCAACACACAGTCAAACAGACAATTTTAACAGTTCTAACAATACAACATGAAATATAAACTGTTCAGAGTTAGTGAGTTTTACTCACTGTTGCGCGTTAACCGTTAAATAATCGGTTTGCATTCTTTGATTCAGTCTGGCAATTTATTTTGCCATAAATTGTAACTGTCTCCGATCCACTCCAGGTCAGTCTCATTGTGTTACTCTCGTCCATACGATCCCAATGTGACTGACGGTTCGCGAATCCGACCTCGTATGAAATATATATCACGTTACGAAGTTTATACCTATTATATAAATTAAATAAAACACTTGAATTTCTATTTCCAATGGGCCTTAACCCCTTAACTTGGCCCGCTTACCCTTTAACAGCCCAGACCGACACTTCTCCTTCCCTAATCTAAATCCCGATGCCTGCTAACATAATTTCCCCCGTTGACCTTCCATTTGACTGCCGCTTCCATCCACCTCGGCTCACCACGTCAAATCGCGTTCGCCCCACCCTACAGTAATCCACCGAGCGATTTCGACCCCAAAACCAACCCAAAACTCACAAACTCCTCACATCAGTGCCATAATCACAATCATTACAACCAATACATGAACCAACGCCTTAATCACTCGAATTCATAAACCTTAGGTTTACTGTAAGTTTTGGATCATCGGAAAACACGCGTCAAACTCGATCAAATGAGCCGAGAGGTGCAGCCCTCATGCATATGATTTCAAACATACCCTTATACCAATTTCTAGATTTCATTTGTATTTTAGTTGGAATTTTCTTTTGATTTTCTTCTTGCGTTTTCGACTGTGAGGGAAAATGAAAAGCGGCGGCTCATTCTTTGAGTGTGGAAAAAGTGAAAGTAGGTTAGAGAGGATGGTACTTATAGGATTTTCTTTCTTGATTTTCTCTTGATTTCATGAAGGCCACGATACTTTGTTTGAGGCCAAAGAAGATGGGAGGATGAGAAGAATAAAACGTGCACCATGTTTGATCAGAGAAAATGGGAAAATTTGGTTAAGGGATGGATACCTGATGTAGGGCATGAACAATAAATTTTATATTTGTTTTTACGAACTGTTATAGACAGAAATGAAAACGCCGTTATATTCAGCAAAGTGCCACGATCCCACAAATATAATAATATCGGTAGGTGGACTCATATTTTGAAACTTCATAATGTTGATTTCAAGGTGTGAAATACTTCAAATAAAAAGTCGCTTATTAAATTAATTAAAAGTTACCATAAAATTCTAAAAATTAAATTATCACTACTTCCCAAAAGAACCTTGTTCAAATTCGAATCTGATAACTAGTTATATCGAATAAACCGATACGGTCGGTAAACGATTCTATATCGACTATTTTAAAATTTGATTTGGACATAACTCAAAATCTATACGACGAAATCCAGATTTTTCTCTTCCACTAGAAAGATATACTCCACCAGCTCCACACGTTTCTTGTTTCATAGAAATCCGGCTTAAAATGAATCATGTACATTCAGTTGAAGTTCAAATCGCCAATTTGCGAACTGCCGCGACGTTTTAGGTTCGTTTTAATTATAATTATAAATTATAAGTTCGAACGTTGTACTTTAAGTTATCGATATCGCCAAATCGATATATAAATCATTAAATAAATTAATTGTTCAACAGCTAACAAAACGTGCCATTACAATTCTGTAAACAGGATAGCCCTTGCATAACTCCGTATTCAATTTGTCTTCGATCTATTTGATTCGAAAGGCTAACGCCCATACGGAGTGGTTCTCGGATAATAATCCAACCGGTCTCTCCGTATTGACCACGGAAAAATGATCAAAACTGTGATACTTTGTGATTTAACTATTAAAGAAAAACACGTGTGCAAAAAACGATATTATTTGTAGAAGGAAATTATATCGATCAATCATCATTTAACATTTATCTCTTTACTATCAAACCTTAGCCATTCCTTAGTTAAGAAGGAAGTCAATCAAGTTGGGGGTATAATTACCTCTCAGACCTTAACTGAAAAACGTTTTAACTTCGGAATAGACAAAGTTTATCTTTTAAACCTTTATCAACTTCCTTGCGAACCTCACGTATTGTATTTACGAATCCACTTATTTTATAAAAACATTGGTTATAACGATAACGTTATAATCCCAACTTTCGAAATATCTAACTTTAAATATAACTTTTATTCTTTAATTTGAATATATAAATAAACACCTAATTTATAAATAAATAAATCTTGATTTAAACACCAGAAACTATAAGTACTTTTCTGAATTCGATATAATCGAATTCGATGATTAACTCTCTTCGAATAACTAATATTCGATTAACTGACTTTGAATAACATATATTCGATTACTCTCTTCGAACAACTAATATTCGATAACTCTTCTCTTCGAATAACTTATATGTAATGACCCAGAAAATCTGAACCAATTTAAAAAAATTAAATTGGCTAAAATAATGGATTTTAAATATTTAAAATAAATATTGTAAATAATGGCAATGAAAAGTTGAGTTTGAATCGACAATTGAAAACGAATATAATTAATTCTAATTATAAACAAGGCTTGAAAAGGCGCTGCAGTTTTAATAATTGAATTCAAACTTTGTCGGACTGTACCGGGTGCAAAACAAAACGGATTTTAGTGAAACCCAAAATATTTAAATCTGTTAGTGAATACCTTTCTAACGAATCTGAAAAATCGAATTTTCATAACGGAAAGAAAAAGTTATGGCCGAATGAATTTTCAGAAAGGTCGCTATGGAATTTATATAACCCGTGAAATTGGCCATTTTGCATAGGACCTCGGAATTCGACGAAACCACTTTTGTTGGATCCGGGATGTGAAGTTATTGCTTGGTTTCAAATTTCATAATTTTTGAAGCAAATATGCGAGCGTAGCAAAGGAAAATGTGTTTTGGTCAATTACAGTTAAATTGGATCGACCAGAAATGGGCCTTTTTGCAAACGGTCTCAGAATTCGACGAAACTAGTTTTGTTGGGACCGTATCGTCAAAACATAGCTAGATTTATTTTTCTGGAATTTTTCGAATTAGTTTGTGGCCCTGGCAAATTGAAATGTACGTTCAAATTAAATATTGAATATATTATATTTTAATTTGAAGGAAAACTAACTGAAACAGTCGAATAGGCCTTCGAAACATATCCCATTGTGTTCGGAATGGGGGTAAAACGCTAGGGACGACAATCATTGGGTTTGGATTGGGGTTCGCAGGAGGCAAGGGGTATTTTCGGATTTTAAAACTTTATAAATAAATAAAAAAACCTATTTGTCCACGTCAGCCCCCCCCCCCCCCCCCCCGCGTCTTCTCTCCCCCCCCCGATCGCGATTAACGGCGATTAAGCCTTCTCCATTTCCCGACCAAATTCTGATCGAACCAAGGCGTTTCAGCACCTCCGCCAGTTGAAGCTTTTGAAGCCCTCCCCACCGCCTTCAAATCCGACCCCGCCACGCCACCTATCGCCTCGCCATCGTCGAGCATGACCCCTCGAAAGTTGCTCCCTTTGAAGGCCCGCCGCCGCTCAGATCGGAGTTCGAACTCGACGTGGCGCACCTGCGTGGGAAGCTCTCTCCAAGGGCGACAACGTGACACCCTCTAATCGTCTCCACGCTGCTCGGTTTTCGCGAATTCTTCAACCCTAGATTTGAATCTTCAAAGGAGGTATACGGTTTATATTATTTGAACTGATTTCAACAGTTTTAAAGTGTTGCAAACTTCGAAAAATCATATCTTTTTCGTTCGTTAACGAAATTCGATGAAACAGGAAACATCGTGACCGTGAGGACGTCTTCTGCATTTTAGAAGAGACCGCATATTTTTCTGAGCCTTCTGCTATTTTTGGTGGAGTGGAACCCAATGTGAGATTTCTAATTTATAAACGATATGGAAAACGATGATGTATAAATTATATAGTCGATGTATGAGTTATATATGCATTGTACACCTCTTGTATAAGCGTTGTATAAGTTATACGTTCGATGTATAAGTTATATATGCATTGTAAAAATTATATGTGTGTTGAAATAGAAGTGTATTGCTATATATATATATATATATATATATATATATATATATATATATATATATATATATATATATATATACACGCCCCTCGCCCACAAACCATGGACGATATTTATTGGTTGTGATTGGTGTGAAAATTGATTGATAGCGAATGGTTGTTTGGGATTGTTTGTGGTTGATATTGATTGATTGTGGTTGAAAAATACCCATTTGTGGTTGAGAAATATTTGGTTGAAACCACATAGGATTAGTTTGTGGAAATGAAATAAATATATACATGCCGCCTGCGTGCGAACTAGATGCATGATCCCCATTGTCAAAAACCGCGAGGTTTTAAGGTAGAGCGAGGAGCCGTACTAGGGACGGTCCCGGTTTTAACTACCCTGCCGTTATGCTGCCGAAATTTTGAATAATATTCATGTGTTTGAATTATTTTCATTTGCTGAAACTATATTTATTCGTTGATTAGAAAACCTTCATGTGTTGAATCGATATTCATTCGTTGATTAGAAATTCATGTGTTGAATGGTATTCGTGTTTTAAATATAAAAATCACATTTTTATCTATATGTAGAAACTATAGAAAACCTTCATGTGTTGAATCGATATTCATTCGTTGATTAGAAATTCATGTGTTGAATGGTATTCGTGTTTTAATTATAAAAATCACATTTTTATCTATATATAGAAACTATAGAAAACCTTCATGTGTTGAATCGATATTCATTCGTTGATTAGAAATTCATGTGTTGAATGGTATTCATATTTTTAAATAAATTGTTTCATAATAAAAATCACCTTTTATCAACTATATGGACTATGTAAAATAATCTCGTTTTAAAAGAAATTGTTTTATAAGAAAAATCCTATTTTTAACACCTATATAAACTATATAAAATAATAGTGTTTTGAAATGAATTGTTTTACAATAAAAATAACATTTTTTATTATATACATGAATCGTTGAAATGTGAAGTGTTAAAAATAGCAACTCGTTCAAATAGCTAATGACATGATTTTGCCTATGCATGCAACATTAGAATGAATGGTATTTTTAAACCAAATGGAATCAAATATGTAGTTGAATGGAAAATGATAAGTGATAAGAACTGTATATATGTGCATGCATATTTATTGAACAGGTTATAGCAAAAGGGGCTAGAGAAGAGGAATAAAATTTTGTGCCCGACAAATAGGTACACATTTACTGTTTTGTTTGGGTGGTGATTTTATGAGCCTGTTGGCTAGCCGCTTGGCTTTTTCTTTTTCTTTTTGACATGAGACGCCCGTGTGGCTATTTGGGAATTTTCCCAGCCCCTCCCGTACAAAGGAGGTTATGGCGAAATTTTCCAAAATTTAAAGGCGTTAGTGAAATTGTTGAGTGAACTATATTTATATAAATATATAAATATAAATAAAATTAAAACGAAACGGGGCCGTGCAGTTCGTGTTTTGAAACCGTGATTTCAAACAACTAGTGCGGGAAATCCGACCATTGGATTTTCCTGAAACCGCAACCGTCGGGTTCGCCTCGGAAATATCTTTCCAACGGCACCAACCTTGTAAAAATCCAACCGTTGGATTGTCTGGAATGTTTAATTCCAATCTGAAGAAAAACATCGCCAGAAACGATTATATATATATATATATAATTATATTTAATCGAATAACGACGCTGAAGTTCGTATTTTGAAATCGAAACTTCAAACGATTGTACCGGGAGATCCGACCGTTGAATTTTCCCGAAACTGGAACCGTTGGATTCGTTTTGAAAAGATCTTTCTAATGATGTAAATTTTGTAAAGATCCAACGGTTAGATTTTCAGATATGTGTAAATCAAATCTGAAGAAAAACAGCGCCACGGTCGCGTTATGGCCCGAAGCGTCGTTTTGACTAAATTGGCTATTTTAAAATAAATAAAAGTAGCGATAAATTGTTATAAAATATCATAAACGATATGGAATGGAAATAAACTGAATTTGCTCGATTTATGTGGCTTTTGATGGTTGAATGTGTTTGGTGTGCAAAATACATAAAAAAAACAAGTTGGTGTTGTCGATTGATTTAACCATTGAAATAAATTGATTTGAAATTCTAAAAATACGTGAATTATTTGAAAAGGTTGAGTTAACTCTCATTACAAATAATTGACCGACGATTGAAAGTCGAAGATGAAGACGGTGGTCGAAGACCGGAGATCTTCACCTCGTTTGGATGGTAACCGAGGTCCTGATTAGGAGGCATCCCGAAATATGGATAATAAGTGGTGATCGTCCAGACGTACGTGGTGATCGATGGGTTAGCGAGGTATTTAGTGCCTTCGGTTTCGTTCAGACCCAGAACAGACTTGTAAATGGACTGTGTGTCTGACATTGGGTTTTATTCTGTGTTGATTGATCTCTATTAAATATACATCTGCTTGGCGGCGGAGAATTTATTCTTTTGCTTAACGCCCTTCTCTGAAACGCACGAGCTCAGAGGTTGTATATCGATGGACATCAGTCGCATGGCATGAATTGCTAGTGTGGCATGCCTAAGTGGAAAATGATCAGGGCTTCTGTTGAAAAGCAAAGTCTTGTGGTGATGATCAAAGCACCGCCTGTGTGGCGTAGCTTTGTGTATAACGTGGAATCGCGTGCCTCACACCCCGGTATGAACCGGAAACGGGAGAAGGACCTCAGGGAGGGCATGCGTTTCTTTCTAGCTAGGGTGGTGTCAGTGACCTACCAGCCCTGACATTTATATACTTTTCACCTATGTGGTTGTTGCTGTTGCGAGGCGCCTCGGTTTGATCGGACGATCCGGGTCCGATGGAGTCATTCGTTGGCTCGTTTACGCCCCAAAGGGCGGGGAAACGTATTGTTCAGGCATTTTAATCCACATCGGTGGACCGACCCAGTCGCTCCAAGGGCCCACCTGAGTTTGGGTCCTGTGGCTCGGGCTAGAGAGTCACGAATTCGGTAAGGACTATCTTTTGCCTTGGTTCATGACGGAAATCCAATTTCCAAATACGTGACAGTGCAGTTTTGATTGTGTATATATATATATGGCGACATGATATATGGTACCCATGCCGTCTATGATTGATAGTTATGATTTGAAATTGTTTTCAAAACATATGAACACTAGCAATAATATCAAATGCCTTTGTTTTATTCGTATCAAGCATATTTTTGCTGTTATAAGGTAAAAACTCTATCCTCCGGTTTGCGTTGCATTGTGTGATGGGAACTGAGTCTTATAATGGCTTCATTTTTATAAAATGCATTGCGTTGTTTAAAAGAAAAATTTGCTTTAAAGCACTAGCAATCCAATGGAGTAAACCCATTCCACGAAAGTGGCGTGGTCCTGTGATTAGCCAAATTATATATGTGTTGAGTGGATTTCTCATACCAGTCCCATGACTGACTCGTAGTTTGTTTCACTTTCAAACTCGGGTGCCCCTTTTTCTACACGGGCAGCCTTGTATTCAGGTTTAGCTGGTTCTTTCTGGATAGCTGGAGCTGAAGATGGAATCTATCATTTATCTCTTTTTATGCTGTTCAGCTCCTATTGTACATATTATGTTTGTTTTCCGCTGTAGACATTTATGTATAGCTGAACTGTATTTTTACTAAGTATGATCATGTATACTGTGTAACTCTGATGATTACTTTTAACCAGTATATTCTATTGTTCATTATCTGGTGTGTTTATTTAATTCTGTTCTGCTATTATCTGTTAACGTGTTATATTCCACGGTTTACCCTTGCCACCATCAGTACGGGGTTTGGGGTCGTCTCATTTGGTATCAGAGCTTTGATTAAGCTTAGTTCTGGAATATAACATATTAACGAACTCGTCAGAAACAGAACCAGTAGTGTTCTAGGACGGGTAACTCTATACAGATAGGATCAGTAATATCCTAGTATGAGTAAAGCAGAATGAAATAACACCTCGATAGACACATTTACATTTGAAGTATTTGTTTCTATGTTTTAAAATATCTTTTCTGTGACCTGACACTTGATCTGCCATTTGCAGAAGTACTAGAAAATGAGTGTCAGAAACAGAAGGAATACAGAACCGGATATTGAGGCCCTATTAATCAAATATCGAAATATGGGTGGAATACCGTTCTCTGGTGAAGAATCTATTATGAAGACACAGGCTTGGATTCGTTCTGCTGAGAAGATCTTTGAGGGTTTAAAGCTAAGAGATGACCAGAAAAGATTACTGGCCTCCTGGGCACTCAAAGATGAAGCTTTGTTCTAGTGGGATTCAGTTATTGAGAATAATCCAGAAGGTGATATCACCTGGGACAGATTTAAAATGATTTTCTTAGAAAGATTTACTCCTCCAGAAGCGACTGAGCGATTATGCGATGAATTTTCTTATCTGATACAAGGTGACATGACCATCCCAGAATATCATAAGTGTAACGACCCGGATTTTGAGCGACTTTGGTTATCGGCGTAAGCACGATGTCGATAACCAAAACGTCGAAAAATCCTGGTAATTAGTGAAAGAAATTAGAGGGTGAGAAAAGATAAGATAGAAGCTTAGAATAGAAGAAGAAGAAGAACACAATATCAGAGTAACACGAATCTCACAGCGGAACGAATAAATATATTTCATAACATAACTTTGAAATACAAAATTGGTACTTGAATATACATATCATTATCAAAGTACAGCACTTACAACACAGCGGAAATAACTATAGCTATATGATCCTGAAGCCTCCTGCTCCAGCTCTTCAACGTATCTGAAAAATCCCGACTACTTGACTGCCCGTACAAATTTAGGCACCCAAGAGTTTAGGGAAAACAACAAAATAAACTCCGGGTCAGTCATGGGACTGGTGTGAGTAAAACAGTTTAAAACAGTTATACAGGTATACGATATCTCATAAGACCACGCCGCATAACGGAACGGGTTTTTCCCTTATGAGAATCCAAATTATCTTTATATCAAAAACCTTTTGATATTATAATAATGTCTATCAACCACAGTATATATATAATCATCTAGTAGAAACGCTTTCATCTCACGTTCTACATATATAGTATACAATCAAAACCGTAAGCACGTATTGGGTAATGGATTTCCAACTACAAGGTATGGAACCACCTTTCGCTCGTGTACCTCTAGAGAGGAATACACTGGGTTCAACAAGAACATCTTGCAACCCGGCCACACATGACCGACCACTCATTTCGCTTGAGTGTATCGAATGTATATCACCAACAGTTGGGATCAGCAACCGTTTCCCGAATGGGACATCATCAACAATAGATTTTTAGAAGTAAATGAAACTCTAGATCAGGTGATTATACACCCTACTTCGGTGCGACCGACTTAGCCATGCTGCCTGCCCGATTTCTGTCATTTACCGGATGATGAGGCTAGAAGCTACGCTTTATCATCACATCAGATTCACTTTGAATGTCACATCATCAAATCCATCAAATCACCGATTGACGTCCTCAACCATACATTATGTGTTAGCTAAAAGAAGTTTCCTTCTCCGCTTCCACTCTTGGTACGGTTGGAGAAATCAATATATGTGATCATCTGGAAATACTCTGTCAGACATCCGTCCATACAAGTCACCCAGGAACAGGATGAACTGAAGGCACTATTCTGTAAACAGGATAGCCCTTGCATAACTCCGTCTTCAATTTCCTTTGGCATATATGATTCGCAGCGCTTATGCCAATACAGAGTGGTTCTTTGGATAATAATCCAACCGGTCTCTCCATATTAACAACGTTAAAATGGTCAAAACTTCGATAGTCTATGATTTAACTATCGAATAAAAATAGGTGTGCAAACAATGATATTATTTCCAAATGGAAATTATATCGATCAAACATCATTCAACATTTATCTCTTTAATTTATTAATTTTACTTATCTCCTGTTTCCCTATATTCAATATTTCTTATTTTCTAAATTTGGAAAATATACGTTATTAACAATGGAAAACATTTCCATTTCTTGTTTTCTTTATTAGAAAACATTTCTGGTTTCTTATTTGGAAAACATTTCCAAAGCTTCTTCATTGGACTTAGACAGATGTTTAAACAAACCATCGCGATGCCAACTCAAACCATATCCTTTACTGCCGAACCTTAACTATTCCTTAGTTAAAATGAAGCCAATTAAGTTGGGGTAGAACTACCTCTCAGACCTTAACTGAACAACATTTCTAACTTTGAAATGGGCAAAGTTCACTCTATATCCCTTTTTCTATTTTCCTTACTTAATCCTCCTTCGAATAGATCTCTATTTGGTTTACTTTATTCACTAAACCCCTTTCGAATAAACTATATTCGATTTACTAACTTTATTCGAATAAACTATATCTTATTAACTCCTTTTACTTTAACACTAATCGATTAACTAACATCGATTAGCTCCTTTTACTTTAACTCAAATCGATTAACTAACATCGATTAACTCCTTTGCTTTCTATTCGAATAAACTATATTCGATTAACTCATTTTCTTTAACTCTAATCGATTAACTAACATCGATTAACTCTTTTTACTTTAACTCTAATCGATTAAACTAACATCGATTAACTTCTTTTACTTTAACACTAATCGATTAACTAACATCGATTATCTCCTTTTTACTTTAACACTAATCGATTAACTAACATCGATTAGCTCCTTTTACTTTAACTCTAATCGATTAACTAACATCGATTAACTCCTTTTTGATAAACTACGTTTTCCGTTACAACTATTTCCTTTTTATAATGTTTACTTACCGTTACAAATATTTCCTATTTATAACTTCTATTTACCGTTACAAATATTTCCTATTTATAACTTCTACTTATCGTTACAAATATTTCCTATTTATAACTTCTACTTATCGTTACAAATATT
This sequence comes from Allium sativum, assembly GCA_030737875.1. NCBI lineage: Eukaryota > Viridiplantae > Streptophyta > Magnoliopsida > Asparagales > Amaryllidaceae > Allium > Allium sativum. The sequence goes on from CM060926.1 coordinate 618,639,576, forward strand.
TCCTATTTATAACTTCTACTTATCGTTACAAATATTTCCTATTTATAACTTCTATTTATTTACTAAATAAATATCCCTTTTATAAAACCGTGTTCGTTTTATAAATAATTCCTTTTATAAAATCCTGTGATTTTATAAAATTCCTTTATTTCAATATACATTGGAATACTTCTTTTTACATCCCAGGGTCTTTTATGATATTTACAATATCGAATAACAATGATCAACATCATTCCAACACACATAATCCATAACAGATTATATAACCCATCATATATCACAATATATGAAAACAGTAAAATAAATGTTGAGGAATCCAGTCGGGTTCCTCCAACCTGTTTCCCTGCATCACAGATGTTAAACAATATAGATAACATCACTTTCAGTTTCATATGATATATTCTGTTAAACAGAATCAATATAGAAATTAAATCAACTGACTAGCAGTTCAATCAAACAGTCAACATACAGTAAATCAGCCAATATCTAACAGTTCTAAAAATACAACATGAAATTATAAACTGTTCAGAGTTAGTGAGATTTACTCACATTTGCGCGTTAACCGTTAAATAACGGTTTGCGTTATTTGATTCAGTCGGACAATTTATTTCGCCATAAATTGTAACGAGCTCGGATTCACTTCCAGTCAGCTTCATTGTGAAGCTCTCGTCCATACGATCCTATCGGATCTTGTTTTGTCCAATTCTGATATCGTATGACGAAGTTACGCATTATAGAGTTAATACACATTTAAATAAAACTAAATAAATTATATTTCTTCTAACTGGGCTCACCATTTAGGCCCAAACCCACCTTTAAAACTAAGGCCCGAAATTCCTTCTTTGCAACTCAGATCCACTGACCCGTTTCACTACTCCTTCTTCCCTGTATCAACTCACGAATTCCACTCCTGGCTTCAGCAAACCATTTCTGAACATCCTTCTCCTTCAATCGATCAACCAACTTAGACATCACGGTGCTTTCATCCACCGCTCTACCTTCCTAGCACCGTAATCTCAAACTCGAAACATCAGTAAATCGCGAGTCCAGCTTCGGAGTTCGCTACAGCTCCAAAGAACAGATCGACACTTCATGATTTCGAATCCTCCCATTTTCCGTCAACAGATGTGGTCTTACCTCACGAATCCATATCCGAACCTTATACCACTCATCGATCCCTCAATCAGTCGCAGTATCGAACCCTAGGCACACTGAGCAGTTTTCAACGATGGAAAACATTGTTCGAACAATACAAAATGAGTACCAAATGGAAGAGCAAGCTTCCAGGATTTCACCCATATTTTTTTCTTTGATTTTAGGAGTTTTACTGGAATATATTTTCTTTTCTATTGAATTTATGAAGCTGCAGTTTTCACGTTTTGTGTTGCTGAAACATTCGGTGGTGGCTGCTACCAAACGCTGAAGAGAATTAGGTTACGGGATTTATAGTGTATGGTCGTTACGTATGGGTGGATCATATATTGAGTTGTGGAAGCTTCATTTCCACCAATGGTTTGTGTTGATTTCCTTTCTACACATTGTAGGATAAACATGAGGTTGAAAATACTAAGGGACGTGGCCTTTAGTTTTATGTTAACTTTTTGTTAGAGTTATTATATAGGTATAGCTATTTTTTTGTATCCATTTTCGTAAATTCCATTCATATACAACTGTTATAGACAGAACTAACTACATCGTTGTGACGACTAATGGATCATGATCCCAAAAACATAATAATACCGGTAGATGCACTCATATTGTGAAACCCCAAAATGTTGATTATAGGGTGCACAATACCCTAAATAAAAAGTTGCTTATTTAATTAATTAAAAATTACAGTAAAATTCTAAAAATTAAATTATCACTACTTCCCAAAAGGACCTTGTCTAAATTCAAACCCGATCTCTAGTTATATTGAATAAACCGTTATGGCCGATAAACGATTCTATAGCGACTATTTTAAAATTTGATTTGGACATATCTCAAAATCTACATGACGAAATCCCGATTTTTCTCTTCCACTAGAAAGATATACTCCACCAGCTCCACACGTTTCTTGTTTCACAGAAATCCGGCTTAAAATGAATCCTGTACATTCAGTTGAAGTTCGAATCGCCAATTTACGAACTGCAGCGTCATTTCGAGCTCGTTTATAATTATAATATAAACTATACGTTCAACTGTCGACGATTGAATATATTCGTTATTCAAATTCAATTCCAAGCTGAATTAAATATCACAGATGATCCGGTTCACACCATATCGTCATTTCAGCCAATTCTGATTATTTCAGAATTAAATATATTATTTAATTACTATTTTAATTAAATATTCATTATGATTTTATTCAACGACCATGTAATTCACTAACCTACCATTGATATAATAAAATAAATTAATCATAATACCTCTGCCAATGCGGGTCATTACAATCTTCCCCACTTAAAATAATTTCGTCCTCGAAATTGCTAGAAGGTAGAGGACAACCCTATCGACTGGTTAGAACAGATTTGTTCACTCCTTGACTTCAGTTTCAACTGAACCAATTTAATTTCAATTAAATTATTAATTAATTCTTATTAACGAAAATTTTCAAAAATCCTGAAGATTTTCTAACGCCTTAACTCTTTTTGAACAATTTTGCCAGCACCTCCTTTGTACTGGTCAATCGGTCAAACCACCGCTCGCCTCTCTGGGCCATCTCCAATCCAAAAGAAAATCAAACAGCCAAGCGGCTTGCCTATTCGGTTCATCGAAATCTCATACCGTATGAAATATAAACTTGTACCTTTTTGTCGGGCATATCAACTCTGTCACTCCCATATGCTATCAACTCAGCATATACAAGAGTTACCCCAATCAAATCCAATCTGCTTTTATCCACGACCCAACCATTCACTTATATCCGAGCCAAATATCATTTTAACTCGAGTTTCTTCTTGATTCCCAACTCTTAACTTGATTATCACATCACACTTCAAATTTGAATCTCACAATCCAATTTGTCTTTATATCATTCTAATTCAATCTCAGTTACCACTTTACTGGCTTTACTTTAATTCAAATTTTGCTTTCACAAATTTCTGTTAAATTTGTTTTTAATTTAAACAGTCTTTCCCTGAGAGTTTTTAAACAGTTTACTCCTTTCAAAAATCAAATTTTCCTTTTTGAATTTCAACTGAGCCCATATTCCATTAGTTAAATCACTTCTCTATTTCTTTATCAATATTTGTTAACCAAATATTTTCAATAACCATATTGGCCTCTTTTGTTATTTGGAAAACATTTCCGAATATCGCCTTCCTTTATTTTCTAAATCAATAACCCTTATAATCCTATTTATAATTGGAAAATATCCCAATTACTTATCTCTTCTCCGGTCTCGTTTATTTCTATACTTAGGAAATATTCTATTATTCTATTTCCAAACTTACACTTATTTGGGTTAAAACGGATGTTGTGTAAAACATCGTTACGACAACCCAAATACTATATACAACTAACTCTTATTCAACATTGATCTTCGAGCCTGAAATCTTACTATTTATTTGTTAATAATGAAATCAATCAAGTTGGGGTATAACTACCTCTCAGACCTTGACTGAATAACATTTATAACGTCAAAACAGATATGATTACTTATTCGAATAATCAATACCATACAACTACTTATTCATTTTTAAACACATATACGCTTCCTCTTTCTATTCTTACTAGATTTTATTCTAGACTTCCTTTTTGATTATACTATCCTACTTCTAAGTTCGTTTCCTTATCGACTTCTATATATATTGATATATAGATTTCTAACTATCGGATTATCTTAAAAATATTCTAACTCCTTAAATTCCCGGAAAAATTCGCCATAACCTCCTTTGTACTAGGAGCATCGGGATATTTCAAATAGCCTCCCATGGCCCTCACCAATCCAAAAGAAAAAGAAAATCCAAGCGGCTAGCCGATACGGCGCATAAAATCTCATATATGAATTAAATACATACCTTTTGTCGAGCATTATATTTATAACTCTTGCATTATCCTTATCCATACCTATCTCATGCATATTTATACATTTCTAATTCATTTCAACTTAATCCAATCGTTTTAACTTAGTTCGTTAAGTGATTTTCAAATTACTGGTTTGCCCATTTCACTTTCATATTTGAGTATAACATGTTCAAATATATTTTAACTTACTTATAAACTAATCAAATTCTACCTTTTCAAACTTAGGTTTCATATTCGATTTCAAATATAAACTTACCAGTCCCCTTTACTTATCTAAAGTTCAACTTCAATTCAAGATCCATTTACTAATGGCTAATTAACTGGTTTACCTATTTCACCTTTTTATTTGAATATACATGTTCAAATATAAGTTTAACTTGTTTACCAACTAATTGAATTCCATTTCAATTCTATTTGAATCTTCTATATTCAAATTTCAAATCCAATTCTCTTATTCAAATTCTATATCTGAATTTCATTTCAAATCTCTTATTCAAATCCCATATTTGAATTTCATTATTCAAATCTATTTTCAAACTCCATTTGAATTCCTATATTCAAATCTATTTGAATTCTCTTTATTTCATTTCAATTCCCTTTGAATCTTCTATATTCAAATTTCACATTCAATTCTATTTGAATCTTCTTTATTCAAATTCCCTTTTCAAATTCTATATCTGAATTGATATATTCAAACTCTATTTCAATTCCATTGAATTTCGTATATTCAAACTCCCTTTGAATTTCTGTTTTAAATTCCCTTAAATAAGTCTCGGTTTCAATTCCTTTTGAAATCGATATTTCTACCTTTGGAAAATAGATTTCCTTTCAAATTTCACAGTTGTATTTTTTTTTTCTGAATTATCCAGTGATAATTCTTTTCACTTCATTTATAAACTTCGTTTATAAAAGAACTATTTATAACTTCGTTTATAAGGGAACTTCTCGTTTTATTTCTTTTAAACAAGTTAATATTTCAAATCTATTTAAAAATTCAAATTCTATATTTTAAATCCCATTTTGAAATTCAACACACTTGTCTTTCCCAAAACAAATTCAAAACAGTATCTCTGGTAGTAATTCGTCACTTACAACTCGAAAATGAATACTGATGATGCAGCTGTCATGATCAGAATCTATTTTCCAGCGATCGAAGTGAGTTCAATACTATAAAACCATTTTAAAACATTTCCACTTTGAAATTCATTTCAAAATATAATTCACACTGCTTGTAAAACAATTTAAAATCTCCCAATATCTTAAATTTTCCTTATTATTAATCCAAATCCATTTACAAACACTTATCCAATTTTCCAGAAATTTTAATTCAATTTCTGGTTTACATTTCAGATTTAACTTATCTGAATTCACGCATTTCACTTATATGAATTCTAATTGGTTATTTACATAACCATTTAATTTATAATCTTACTCGATTATAATAACTACCAATATATCCAATATATTCAAAATATACGTTGGGTAAACTATTTCGTTTACCCTCTTTCAAAATATACCATGATGGTTCATCGTATTCAAGTGTTTAGTAACTCCTACCGATACAGTGGATCAAACTGATCGACCAGAATTCACAAACAACTCAACCAATGGATCTCCACAATATAAAACAAATTTTATATCAATAACAAATACGTCCACTCGTATATATACACTCAATCTCAGTCTAGGGTATTACTAACCCTATCTTTACCGAGTCACACCACAGAGCCAAGTAATTCTTAACTTAAGCTCTGATACCAACTGTAACGACCCGGATTTTGAGCGACTTTGGTTATCGGCGTAAGCACGATGTCGATAACCAAAACGTCGAAAAATCCTGGTAATTAGTGAAAGAAATTAGAGGGTGAGAAAAGATAAGATAGAAGCTTAGAATAGAAGAAGAAGAAGAACACAATATCAGAGTAACACGAATCTCACAGCGGAACGAATAAATATATTTCATAACATAACTTTGAAATACAAAATTGGTACTTGAATATACATATCATTATCAAAGTACAGCACTTACAACACAGCGGAAATAACTATAGCTATATGATCCTGAAGCCTCCTGCTCCAGCTCTTCAATGTATCTGAAAAATCCCGACTACTTGACTGCCCGTACAAATTTAGGCACCCAAGAGTTTAGGGAAAACAACAAAATAAACTCCGGGTCAGTCATGGGACAGGTGTGAGTAAAACAGTTTAAAACGGTTATACAGGTATACGATATCTCATAAGACCACGCCGCATAACGGAACGGGTTTTTCCGTTATGAGAATCCAAATTATCTTTATATCAAAAACCTTTTGATATTATAATAATGTCTATCAACCACAGTATATATATAATCATCTAGTAGAAATGCTTTCATCTCACGTTCTACATATATAATATACAATCAAAACCGTAAGCACATATTGGGTAATGGATTTCCAACTATGACAAGGTATGGAACCACCTTTCGCTCGTGTACCTCTAGAGAGGAATACACTGGGTTCAACAAGAACATCTTGCAACCCGGCCACACATGACCGACCACTCATTTCGCTTGAGTGTATCGAATGTATATCACCAACAGTTGGGATCAGCAACCGTTTCCCGAATGGGACAGCATCAACAATAGATTTTTAGAAGTAAATGAAACTCTAGATCAGGTGATTATACACCCTACTTCGGTGCGACCGACTTAGCCATGCTGCCTGCCCGATTTCTGTCATTTACCGGATGATGAGGCTAGAAGCTACGCTTTATCATCACATCAGATTCACTTTGAATGTCACATCATCAAATCCATCAAATCACCGATTGACGTCCTCAACCATACATTATGTGTTAGCTAAAAGAAGTTTCCTTCTCCGCTTCCACTCTTGGTACGGTTGGAGAAATCAATATATGTGATCATCTGGAAATACTCTGTCAGACATCTTTCCATACAAGTCACCCAGGAACAGGATGAACTGAAGGCACTATTCTGTAAACAGGATAGCCCTTGCATAACTCCGTCTTCAATTTCCTTTGGCATATATGATTCGCAGCGCTTATGCCAATACAGAGTGGTTCTTTGGATAATAATCCAACCGGTCTCTCCATATTAACAACGTTAAAATGGTCAAAACTTCGATAGTCTGTGATTTAACTATCGAATAAAAATAGGTGTGCAAACAATGATATTATTTCCAAATGGAAATTATATCGATCAAACATCATTCAACATTTATCTCTTTAATTTATTAATTTTACTTATCTCCTGTTTCCCTATATTCAATATTTCTTATTTTCTAAATTTGGAAAATATACGTTATTAACAATGGAAAACATTTCCATTTCTTGTTTTCTTTATTAGAAAACATTTCTGGTTTCTTATTTGGAAAACATTTCCAAAGCTTCTTCATTGGACTTAGACAGATGTTTAAACAAACCATCGCGATGCCAACTCAAACCATATCCTTTACTGCCGAACCTTAACTATTCCTTAGTTAAAATGAAGCCAATTAAGTTGGGGTAGAACTACCTATCAGACCTTAACTGAACAACATTTCTAACTTTGAAATGGGCTAAGTTCACTCTGTATCCCTTTTTCTATTTTCCTTACTTAATCCTCCTTCGAATAGATCTCTATTTGATTTACTTTATTCACTTAACCCCTTTCGAATAAACTATATTCGATTTACTAACTTTATTCGAATAAACTATATCTTATTAACTCCTTTTACTTTAACACTAATCGATTAACTAACATCGATTAGCTCCTTTTACTTTAACTCAAATCGATTAACTAACATCGATTAACTCCTTTGCTTTCTATTCGAATAAACTATATTCGATTAACTCATTTTCTTTAACTCTAATCGATTAACTAACATCGATTAACTCTTTTTACTTTAACTCTAATCGATTAAACTAACATCGATTAACTTCTTTTACTTTAACACTAATCGATTAACTAACATCGATTATCTCCTTTTTACTTTAACACTAATCGATTAACTAACATCGATTAGCTCCTTTTACTTTAACTCTAATCGATTAACTAACATCGATTAACTCCTTTTTGATAAACTACGTTTTCCGTTACAACTATTTCCTTTTTATAATGTTTACTTACCGTTACAAATATTTCCTATTTATAACTTCTACTTATCGTTACAAATATTTCCTATTTATAACTTCTACTTATCGTTACAAATATTTCCTATTTATAACTTCTACTTATCGTTACAAATATTTCCTATTTATAACTTCTACTTATCGTTACAAATATTTCCTATTTATAACTTCTACTTATTTACTAAATAAATATCCCTTTTATAAAACCGTGTTCGTTTTATAAATAATTCCTTTTATAAAATCCTGTGATTTTATAAAATTCCTTTATTTCAATATACATTGGAATACTTCTTTTTACATCCCAGGGTCTTTTATGATATTTACAATATCGAATAACAATGATCAACATCATTCCAACACACATAATCCATAACAGATTATATAACCCATCATATATCACAATATATGAAAACAGTAAAATAAATGTTGAGGAATCCAGTCGGATTCCTCCAACCTGTTTCCCTGCATCACAGATGTTAAACAATATAGATAACATCACTTTCAGTTTCATATGATATATTCTGTTAAACAGAATCAATATAGAAATTAAATCAACTGACTAGCAGTTCAATCAAACAGTCAACATACAGTAAATCAGCCAACATCTAACAGTTCTAAAAATACAACATGAAATTATAAACTGTTCAGAGTTAGTGAGATTTACTCACATTTGCGCGTTAACCGTTAAATAACGGTTTGCGTTATTTGATTCAGTGGGACAATTTATTTCGCCATAAATTGTAACGAGCTCGGATTCACTTCCAGTCAGCTTCATTGTGAAGCTCTCGTCCATACGATCCTATCGGATCTTGTTTTGTCCAATTCTGATATCGTATGACGAAGTTACGCATTATAGAGTTAATACACATTTAAATAAAACTAAATAAATTATATTTCTTCTAACTGGGCTCACCATTTAGGCGCAAACCCACCTTTAAAACTAAGGCCCGAAATTCCTTCTTTGCAACTCAGATCCACTGACCCGTTTCACTACTCCTTCTTCCCTGTATCAACTCACGAATTCCACTCCTGGCTTCAGCAAACCATTTCTGAACATCCTTCTCCTTCAATCGATCAACCAACTTAGACATCACGGTGCTTTCATCCACCGCTCTACCTTCCTAGCACCGTAATCTCAAACTCGAAACATCAGTAAATCGCGAGTCCAGCTTCGGAGTTCGCTACAGCTCCAAAGAACAGATCGACACTTCATGATTTCGAATCCTCCCATTTTCCGTCAGCAGATGTGGTCTTACCTCACGAATCCATATCCGAACCTTAAACCACTCATCGATCCCTCAATCAGTCGCAGTATCGAACCCTAGGCACACTGAGCAGTTTTCAACGATGGAAAACATTGTTCGAACAATACAAAATGAGTACCAAATGGAAGAGCAAGCTTCCAGGATTTCACCCACATTTTTTTCTTTGATTTTAGGAATTTTACTGGAATATATTTTCTTTTCTATTGAATTTATGAAGCTGCAGTTTTCACGTTTTGTGTTGCTGAAACATTCGGTGGTGGCTGCTACCAAACGCTGAAGAGAATTAGGTTACGGGATTTATAGTGTATGGTCGTTACGTATGGGTGGATCATATATTGAGTTGTGGAAGCTTCATTTCCACCAATGGTTTGTGTTGATTTCCTTTCTACACATTGTAGGATAAACATGCGGTTGAAAATACTAAGGGACGTGGCCTTTAGTTTTATGTTAACTTTTTGTTAGAGTTATTATATAGGTATAGCTATTTTTTTGTATCCATTTTCGTAAATTCCATTCATATACAACTGTTATAGACAGAACTAACTACATCGTTGTGACGACTAATGGATCATGATCCCAAAAACATAATAATACCGGTAGATGCACTCATATTGTGAAACCCCAAAATGTTGATTATAGGGTGCACAATACCCTAAATAAAAAGTTGCTTATTTAATTAATTAAAAATTACAGTAAAATTCTAAAAATTAAATTATCACTACTTCCCAAAAGGACCTTGTCTAAATTCAAACCCGATCTCTAGTTATATTGAATAAACCGTTATGGCCGATAAACGATTCTATAGCGACTATTTTAATATTTGATTTGGACATATCTCAAAATCTACATGACGAAATCCTGATTTTTCTCTTCCACTAGAAAGATATACTCCACCAGCTCCACACGTTTCTTGTTTCACAGAAATCCGGCTTAAAATGAATCCTGTACATTCAGTTGAAGTTCGAATCGCCAATTTACGAACTGCAGCGTCATTTCGAGCTCGTTTATAATTATAATATAAACTATACGTTCAACTGTCGACGATTGAATATATTCGTTATTCAAATTCAATTCCAAGCTGAATTAAATATCACAGATGATCCGGTTCACACCATATCGTCATTTCAGCCAATTCTGATTATTTCAGAATTAAATATATTATTTAATTACTATTTTAATTAAATATTCATTATGATTTTATTCAACGACCATGTAATTCACTAACCTACCATTGATATAATAAAATAAATTAATCATAATACCTCTGCCAATGCGGGTCATTACAATAAGAAATTCAACGAACTTTCTCATTTTGCTCCTCATCTGATTAAAGACCCAAAGAGGAAAAATCTGAGATTTATTCACGGGCTTCAAAGAAAATATCAGAACAGTGTGATGAGGAACGTGAAGCTCCCCTTTTCTGAAATGATTTATATGGCTTATCAGTATGAAGATCTCGACAGGAAAGGTATGCTACAGTACGAAGGAGAAGTCAGCTCTAGTAATAGAAATGAGTCTGAAACTGATCGTCCTGAGGCCAGTACAAAGTCTGATGCCAGTAAGAAGCCCAGTGCCAAGAGAAAAAGGGCTAAATCTAAAAAGGAACCGGCAACGACTGCCACATGCTCTAACTGCAATAAACAGGGGCATCTGACCAGGAAGTGTAAAACCTCGAAGAAACGAAAGAAGGGGTCTAAATCCGATAACCAATTTTGAGAGAATAGAAAGTGCGTTCAATGTCGTCGGACTGGCCATCTTGAAAAAGACTGCAAGCAATTTAAGAAGTCCAAAGCAGCGCAAGTAAATGAAGTGATAGAAGTACCTGCATCTTCGTCTGCCCAGGAGAGGTCTGATGTTTTAGAAGGCACGCTCAATGTCAAGAACATTCCAGTTAAAGTACTGTTTGACACAGCCGCGTCACGAAGCTTTATTGCAAAGAGTGCAGTCAAGAATTTGGATTTGAAATTGAAAAAGCTCAAAGCACCAATGACTGTCCAAAATCAAGTAGGGGGTTCCATCAATCTCAGTTTGATCTGTGCAGTACCTGTCTCTTTTTCTTGCTATAAATTCCCTATTATCTCTATCGTCATGAATTTTAATGAATTCGATCTTATTCTGGGATTGGATTGGCTAACCAAATATGAAGCAGAGGTTAGATGCGCCGAGAGAGTTGTAAAGGCAAAGGCACAATCGGGGAATTATATAACCATACCTTGTGAAGGCCCGACATCAAATAGAAAGGACTTCTGGGCAGCTTTGAATGTTTCTCCAGCTCAAATAGAAAATACCCCTGAAGTCGCAGAGAATATTCCTGACCTCATCCAAGATATTCTTGTCGTCAAAGATTATGTGGATGTGTTCGAAGAAGTTGTTCGCTTGCCTCCGCAGAGAGAAATAGATTTCAAGATTGCTTTGATTCCGAATGCAAGGCCGGTAGTTCAAGCTATTCGAAGAATGTCCTTGAAAGAGAAAGAGGAATTAGACAATCAAACACGACAGCTCGTATGGAAGGGTCTGATCAGGCCCAGTTTCTCTAATTGGGGTCGTCTCATTTGGTTTAACTCATTTTGAATAAACTATATTTGTTTACCCCTTCGAATAACTAATATTCGATAACCCCTTTCAAATAACTAATATTCAATTAACTCATTTCGAATAACTAATATTCGATAACCCCTTTCGAATAACTAATATTTGATTAACTCATTTCGAATAACTCTATTTAATAAATTCTTATCTTCGATTAATCAATACTTGACGAACTCTAACTCGATTAACTAACACTCGACTAACTCTAACTCGATTAACTCTAATTCGATTAAATCATTTCGATTAGCTTCTTTTTATTAACTCCTTCATTCTATTCAAATAAACAATATTCAATTAACTCTTTTAATTCTATTCGAATAAACTATGTCTGTTTTAACTTTATTTCGAATAGCTAAAATTTGATTTAACTCCATTCGCTTGACTCTAGATCGCAGCGATCACAATGGTTACGCCTGATTCCCTCAGGAAACATCCGACCGTCGTAGGCTATCTGCAGCCCTGTGAATTACGCTTGCAGTCGTACGAAATGGAGACTCATCCTGAATAACTATGTTTGACTAACTCTATCTCAAATAACTATATTCGATCAACTCTAATTGAATAACTAATATTCAATTAAATCCTAATTCGATTAACTATATTCAATTAACTCTATCTGGTTAACTCTTTATTCGAATAACTAATATTCGATTAATTCTAATTGAATAACTAATATTCGATTAATTCTAATTGAATAACTAATATTCAATTAACTCTACTGATTAACTCTAACGGATTAACCCTATCCAATTTACTCTTCGTCCATATTCAGTTTCAAATATCGATGTTGAAATCGATTCTTACTTCTCTATATAAGTCCTGACTTATATATTCTATTTATCCAATGATAAATATTTTATCTAATTTATAAAATATTATTTATAAATTTATCTTCTCCACTTATCTGTTAAAATAGATTTCTATTTAAAATCTACTTTAAATTCATATTATGTTATACCCATGTGCGAAGCACGGGTCTAAACTTTCCTAGTGTAAAATTCTCTTTTTATACAATTCTATTTATTTATCAAACAATTCCCTTTTGATAATTCTATTTATTTCCTAAATAAATGTTTCTTTTTATAACCTTATTTATTTTCTAAATAAATATTTCCTTTTAAAAATTATTCTATTTACATTCTAAATAAATATTCCTTTTACAGTTCTATTATTTTCTAAATAAATAACCCTTTTACATTTCTTTTACAACTATTTTCCTTTATATTTGTTTTACATATATTTTCCTTTATATTTGTCTTACAAATAATTCCCTTTTTCAACTCTTAGATTTTATAATTATTTCCTTTTATATAATCCTTTTCCTTCTATATATAAAATCCATTGATTTTATATAATTAATTTATTTTCAAAATATACTTTGAAATCCCCTTTTTACATCCCATTATTTCTTATGGTATTTAAAATACCTAACAACAGTAATCGATATCATTCAAACAAACATAATCAACAACAAATTATATATCACATCATATATCATAATATATGAATCAAAACAGTATTTTCTATATTGAGGTACCCAGTTGGGTCCTTCCAACCTGTTTCCCTGCACCACAGATGTTAAACAATATAATTAACATCGATTTCATTTCACTATGAAATATTCTACTAAACAGAATCAATATTTGATCGACGATATATATATCGTTATTTAAAATTTCAACTAATACATAAGCAATTCAACCAAACAGTTAACACACAGCAATCAACAGATAATTATCAGTTCTAAAAATATGCTATAAAAATATAAACTGGTAGAGTTGGTGAGTTTTACTCACATTGTCTGTAATCGTTAAACAACGATTTACGGTCGTTGATTCTGATCATACAATTTATTTCATCACAAATTGAGGCGAGCTCCAATCCATTTTAAACCAATTCCAGAATGTTGTCCACGTTCCTACGATCCTATCGGATCTGGTTTCGTCTGATTCTGATATCGTACGAGCAAGTTATGTATTTAACAAGCTATACAATGACTTAAAATAAATTTAACTCAACTATTATAAATCTGGGCCTCACCCACATTTCCCAACGGCCCGAATCACTAGCCCATGACTCACGTTTTAACTGTACGCCGTAATCATCTTTCTAAAACTGTCGAACTCCAGGAACAAGCTTCCACCGCCATTAACAATGTTCGAACGACACATTCTTCCTCCACACCATACTAAAAATCAAACTAAAATAATCAATCAACATCTCTTCTGATTCTCTGCTGAACCATACCATTTATGTACAGTTCGAACTAAATCTTCCATTCGCGATTTCCTGCTTCACCCCGTCTGTACTGGTTGACCACCGAACAAAAATGTCACAATTTTCCGCTAATCTTCCTTGTCTGATGAGCCTCTCCATCGTGAATCTACCGACACCTCTCGTTTGCCCTATCGACGATAACGACGCCAACCAATCTTAGGCCTAGGTTGTTGCTCGACTTTCGAGCATTAGAAAATATGAATCGCACCCAATGAAAATACCATCAAATTGAAGAACATCTCCTTAGGATCACATATATGTGAGTTATGAGATTTATCGAATTTGATTTGATTTTTCTTAGATTTTAGAAGTTGCGATTTGGTTTACTGTAAACAGTAATGTGGCAGCTTGTTTCTGATCTGGGAAATGAGGACGTGAATTAGGTCTTGGCTTTGTAAAGGTATTATATATGAGTTTTTCCTTGATTTCATTTTGATTTGTGTGGAGAAGATGATCTCCACGTTTTTTTTGGGTTTTCTGGCTTTAGAACTTGCGGCTGGAAAAAAAGGACGCGTGGCTTGAATTTGACCTTGGTTTAGATAAGGCAGTATTTAGGGAAATAAGTACTACTTTTATATTTGGTTTAATATCCATTTTAACCAACCGTTGTATTGTACTTATCGTTCAAAAATTCCTATGATCACACACGATACCCAAAAATCACGAAAATGGGCATGTAGCTATAGTTCGACATTACAGTCCCAACGAAACTGGTTTCGTGGAATTTCGACTTCGTTTGCTCACACAGCATATTTGTAACCGTCAAAACACGAACTATTTTTCACATTAAAAATCCGTACGGCCACATACTTACTTCAAAAATCACGGAAATTGAAATCTAAAAATAATTTAATATTGCGGATCCATCAAAATTAGTTTCATCGAAAACAGAGGTCGTTTGCAAAACTAGCTATTTTTAAAGCTCTAAATAACCTACTTAAATATATAAATATATTTAAAAATAATTAAATTTAATATTTAAAAATAAATATTATCGTATATATTCGCAATAGAATATCATACAGCTCTACTGGGATTTACAACTCGATATTCAAATCCAGTGTTACATCGATATTCGATTTATATTAAAAATCCATTTCAAAAATATAAATAAATCGATATAAATTATAAAGGAACTCCATAGCGACTTTTCTAAAATTTTATTTGGATATAAATCAAAATCTACATAATGAAATCCCTATTTTTCTCTTCCACTAGAAAAATATACTTCACCAGCTCCGAACGTTTTTTGTTTCACAGAAATCCGATTTAAAACGGCTTCTATATATTCAGTTGAAGTTCAAATCACCAAATAGCGAACTGCCGCGCCATTTCGAGCTCGATTTTAATTATAATATAATTATACGTTCAAACTTCATTTAAATAATATATTCGTTGTTCTAATTCAATTCGAAGCTGAATTAAATACTTTGAATTGTCCAGTTCACATTATATTGTCAATTCACTATTTCTGATTATTTCAGAAATTTAATATATTATTCTATTATTTATATTAATTAAATATTCAATATAATTTAGTTAAACAACCATTTTCACTATTTAAATAATTAAATTAATTAATTATTATTCGTATAAATATGAGTCGTTACATATATGAAGTGAAAATAATACATATATGAAATGGAAATAATATATATATATATAGAAATGAAAATAATATATATATGAAATGTGAATAATATATATATATATATGAAATGAAAATAATATATATATGAAATGAAAATAATATATATATATGAAATGAAAATAATATATATATATATGTAATGGAAATAATATATATATGAAATGTAAATAATATATATATGAAGTGTGAATGAAATAAATATTGGTTGGTTAAAAATATTATTTTTAATGTATATATGGAATATATTAAATGGTCATGTAATGGAATGATTATTGGATTGTTAAAAATATAATTTTAGCATATATATGCACTGTATAAAATTGTCATATAGTAGAATATTCAATTTTGATTTAAAACTAAAATGGAAGTTAAAACTAAAATGGAATCGTATTTAAAATGAATTTAAAACAACTTGTAAAATATATTTTAAATGGAAATCGATGATATATATATATAATATATTTAATGGCTTGAACAGAACGCGTCACACAGCGACCATTCACGAATTTCGATCATTAACTTCGAATTGACATTACGGGAGATCCGAAAGTCGGATTCTCCTAAAACCGGAACCGTTGGGTTCATATCGAAAGAGCTTTCCAACTAATATAAGGGATTTGAAATCTAACCGTTGGATTTGGAATTATGTCCAAATCAAATTTGGAAAAGGTCGTTGTAAATGGAGTTCGATGGCCGTTTATGGAAATCGACTAAAAGGGCCTTAATAAAATTGTTAAAAGTATTAATAATTTGTGTAGAATCATAATAAATGATTTGGAAAGAATTTGGATGAAAAATTCCACATTTGTGGGGATAAAAATATATTTTTATCAAATTGAACTAGTTATTAACTAGATTAATAATCCAATAATTTTTAAATAAATAAATTGGATGTGGAAAAGGATTTTAATATATCCAGAAATTTCCAACGAACAAATTGGAATGGATTTGAGTAGAAATAATCTTCGGAATATTTCGATATTGTATTATGTGATTATACGAGTATTATTTTGGGAATTTGGAAGATATTGATATCGTTATTCCAATACGATATCCATTGGTTTCAGAATATAAGCCGATATAATTTCTATTCTGAGCCTTATACTTAATATCGAATTGGATTTTGGGTTTGTCATGAACAGTGTTTAAATGACATTGGTTCTTTAACCCAATCAAAGCAAGATTAATTTCCAGAAAGTTGAATAATCAATAAGAAATGATTATAGAGATTGAAACCAATTGGAGTTTGAATAAATCATTAATTCGGTTATGAATGTATAGATGGTAATAAATAAATTACCAAAACGTGATTGAACCAAATATACTTGGTTGTTGATATGGATTGGGCTAATTGATTGTTGATATTGATTATTATTGATTGATTGACTGTGTGGATGGTGCTCGGCCAGTTTATGAGCAGAAAATGCTTTTACATTTAGCATTGGGTTGGGTAGAAAATATCTGTGTGCTAACGCCTTGTGAAACACTTCACGATTTGACGATAAGGTGTTTAGCGAGTTGTGTTCATTTCAAATTGTTTTCACCAAAAAATGGCTTAAACACCAAAGGTACTAGAATTGTACTTCATCGATACGGTAAGAAAATAAATGGAGCCGTACTTAATAAAAGTTGAAAGTAAAAATGCGAATAAGGAAAAATAGTGACAAGATTTAGAGTGGTTCAGCCTTGTGCCAGGCCTACATCCACTATGAAGATTACTTGCATTCTTAAAATGGAGATTACAAAATACACCAACTCTTTTTTTTGATACATCTCTATATTCACTCAACATACTCCCATTTATACATATCAATCCTGGGATTTTATGAGGAAATGGTAGAGTTTGAGGAGGAGAAGGACGAATGAATGATTTAGAAGGAGGATGTCTTTGATTTTCCGATTACAAGGTTGTACTAGGCGCCATGGCCAAGCTGGTGATGAACCTTTGAATAAAGAAGATGGTCCAATTCTTTAAGGAATGATTGAAGATATAAGTTAGCAGCACTTTCTAGTTCAAAAGATCGGATCCCCTTTATGTTGGCAGCCACGGCTTATTTATAGGTGAGCCTCCCTGGAGAAGTGAGCTGAAGTTCATATATGTAAGTGACGGATCGTTTCAGCTGACAATTACCAAAACACCACTGCCTAGTTCTTGCCAGCTGTCTCTAGCTGTATCCAGAAGTCATGTGCGAGCAACTTTATAGGAGTGATCGTTTTGAGTTGTCGAGTGGGTGACTTTAGTCAATGCCCTTCGGGCGTGGCTATATCTGGCAATTGGTGAATAGTTATCTGATTCTTTTGATTGCGAAACGAGCGGGCGACAATGATCATACTTATGGTCGAGCGACTTATAAGAGTGGAGTGTGGGACTGGAATCAATTCTTCTTTGTACCTTGCATGACTGACCTCCTTGGCTCAAGAAAGTTCGTCCTTCACCATCTTTGTACCGTGCCATTTTTCTGTATGGCTGTGCTATATGGTTGCCCCTGCTTATGTTAGATGGACGACTTTTCTTGTTTTGGTATTCGAGCGGCTTCGTTCCGATGCAAACGACCGACCTTTGCCTCCGTGCCCGAGTCACGACTTGTATCTTGTTTGGTTGAAGACATAGGCTCCTAAAATGTTGCAAGTGCTTGTTTTGCAGTTCTAACCTAGGCTCGGCCTTTTAACGGATAAATATTTGCCCATCGAAGCTTGTAGTGTTTTTTAAAAACAGTAAGCTTCGAAATAGTGAGATACAACACCGTTGGGTGGATTTAATCCAATTTTCTGTAAACAAGCACTCTTATCAACAGTCTATGTTTTCAAAACTTAAACACTCTTATGGTCGTCTACCCACAAACACTTGACAGGTTTGCCGTTTTTCGGGTATGTTAAACCGGGTCACTGGGTTTCGACTGAGCTGTCCTATCATTTTAATTTTCTCTTTTTTTAAAAAAAAGGGCCTTCTAGTCCTCTATGAATATCATCTCTTCATCTTCCCGCTTTTTATATCCTTATGATAAACACATTTTAATGGTGATTCTGCTGTAGAAGACTCCGACGTTGCCTCTCGAAACTTTGATTTACTTTGCTTGATTGATCGTTTTTCATGGTCTTTTAGTCGAAGTTTTTCGACTTCGTCTCCAGCTACAGCACTCCTTCTTCCAAATTGAATCTATCTATTTGTCTGTAAGTGAATTTTCTTCTTTAAATCTTGACTTTGAGTTAATCCACTTGTTTTCGTAAAGGGATTCCCAGTTGGCAAAAGAAAGACCAAATCGCTTGAACATGTACGACTATGGTGTTTGGAAAATGTCGATTCGACTTAGTATGTACTTGGATCTCATGTGAAATCATTTGGCAGTTCTGATTTATACAAAAAACCCTTTGTTTTTTTTATTTCAATAGTATGCCTGCAAGTTGCTTACTAAAATGCCTTTGAAACGATATTTTCCAATCCACTACGCCTTTACTAGATGTCCGACGGAATACTTATGCCATCGAAACATTTTTGCTCTTTTCCCTTTTACTACCACTAGTGTTCTTTTAACATGTGCGATCAGTAATTCCCTGTAACCGATCAGACTAGAGCCTGTGTTTCTCGTCTTTTGAATTTGTGATTCTTCCTTCATATGATTATATTACCAGTAAATCCAATTGCTGGGTGTGACTAATGATTCCTATTCGAAAGGCATATCTGCTAGAGTTGCTTCTTTTTAGTTATCAGCAACTGAAGTTGCAGCTTGTTTTCTGAGCAAACTCATCTACATTGAAAAGCAGACTAATCACCAATTCAGTCGAAACCCTGACAAAACCGTCATGTCTGGAGAACAAAAGGGTTCAGGTTAGGCAATTAAAGTAGCCCCTGCCGTTAGTTCTGAATTGAACGCTAGCCAGATTTATCCTCAACGTCTCTTTCTTGAAGGGGCACCTTCTGGTTTCCATAAGTCGACACTCTCTCTTTTGATCTATACTTAGAAATGTGTGCTCGGTTTGAGTTTTCAAAAGACGAAGCCAAATTTCCAAGGAAAGAAGGTTCGGTCGATCATCTGCCACCTGGGTATATGACAGTTAATTATCACATGTTGTATAGTGGGGGCAATTCCTCCTTTTAATCCATACTTAGAGTCCGTTTTGCGGCAACTGGCCATTGCCCCATATTAGTTGCATCCTACTGGGTACCAAATATTGCTCAGGCTGTATATACTTTTCATGAAAATCCAGCAGCAAGAACCTACGTTTACAAACATTTTTTCTTTATATGCTTTTAAAAGGAGGGAAGAGGATGGTCCTTCTTTCATTTTTATGGAAGTCAGGCGTGGCAAAATTATTACCGGCTTTACGGATGGTGCCAAGGGTTTTCTGGATCAATATTTCTACGTCCGGTGCCCTTGTAGGTTCTATGGGCGATGGATGGAGGGAGGTAATTACACCTTTACCCTGGAATTTTTACTTCTCTTTCTTTCTCATTCGACTTTCTTTCTGATTTTGCAGTCATCCACTCTGTTGCGGGCCTTGCTCTAGACCAAGCTTTCCTTAATTCTTTAGTTGTTGTTGATAAAACTGGAAGAAGTGGGAAGGCATTGCTTTCAGAGGAAAACCTTCGCAAATACCGGCTGATTCATCCTACACGATCTCTTAAGAAAACTTTGGCCCACCCTCAACGTTCCATTGGCAAACCTCCTACTAAAAGGAAATGCTTAACCCATGGTGATAGTAGCCAATCTTTACCTTTGATCACTGAAGGGAATGATAAGGGGGAAGACGAGAACATAGATGGTGTGACAACCCTAATTTCGATAGACCAATTTTTTTTCAAAATTCCAATCTATCAAAACTCGGATTGGTTTGCTCTGGTATCCTGCAGAAAAGACCGAGACATAAAACATGTCAGATGTAACAACCCAGAAGATCAGAACCAATTTTTTTTTGGCTATTTTGCTGAATTTTGAATAGCTAATGTAAATTATTCTAAATAATAACGATTAAAAATCTATTTAAATCGAAGTTTGAATCAATATATTTATTTTCACTTCAAAAGGAGTAAGAAATAGCGCGACAGTTTGAAAATTTGAATTCAAACTTTGACTGACTGTACAGGATGCAAAATAAATCGGATTTTAGTGAAACCAAAAATATTAAAATATGTTTAAGAATATCTTTCCAACGAATCCAAAAAATTGAAATTTCATAGCGGGAATTAAAAGTTATGGCCAGTTGAATTTTCATAATAATCGCTTAGAATTTAATATAATATATGGCCCGTATAAATAGCCATTTTTCAAACGACCTCCGTTTTCGACGAAACCAATTTTGTTGGATCCGGAATGTCAAATTATTGCAGGATTCCAATTTTCACAATTTTTGGAATCAATATGTGAGCGTGGCAAAAGAAAATGTGTTTTGACAATTCAGTCAATTTCGATCAACTTGAAAATAGCCATTTTTCCAACGGTCTCCAAATTCGACGAAATTAGTTTTTTCACGACCGTATCATTATCTAGATTTATTTTTCGGAAATTTTTGGAGTCAGTCTGTGGCCCCGTTAAACTAAAATGTTTGATCAAATTAAATAATTAAATGTTTTATTATTTAATTTTCAGAATAACTGACTGAAACAGTCGAATAGGCCTACGAGACATATCCGATTATGTCCGGAATGAGAGTATTTAGCTAGGGCGTCACTCGTTGGGTTTGATTTGGAGTTAGGAGCGAGTTAGAAATTAAAAGAATTTAAAATAAAATAAAATACAAAGAATATACCGTATAAATACCGTATAAAATACGGTATACCGTAATCCCTAAATTCTAATTACTTTAGCTGCCATATTCTCTCATTCTATGGCCGATATCCTCAGGAATTGATTCCTCAATATCTTTTAATCCATACAATAATTTCAAGCAATTCTTTAGAGGAAATGGGAGAGCATCATCCAATCAATCGATCCGTACGGTTCGATCGTCCCCTGGTGTCACGAACTTCGAGGACCGCACCCCCGAAGTCACGCCGAATCGACCGTCGCGCCTCCTCCTAGAGTGGATCGAGTTCACCCTGGTGGACACCCTCTGTGCGCGCCTCCTTGGTCTCCGGCGTGGCACTTCTCAATCGCCTTCAGGTGCCACGGTTTGAACAGAAACTGGTGATCTAGTTTTGAACCTGAAATTGAAAACGTCGGCTATATATCCAGGAGGAAGAAGGTGTTCATATATTTTGATTAATTCTTTTATTAATTTTATATAAATTATCATTGTCATATAAAAATCGTATCTCTCTCGTATGTTAACAGAATTCGACAAAACTGAATCTGTTGGAATTACAACAACGAGATCTACATTTCTAAACTGACCACAGAATTTTTGGAGCATTCGACGAATTTAGAGAAATAGAAAGTGAGGTGAGATTTCTAAATCTGATCGAATTAAATAAAATTATATTAGGATGCAGACGGAGTTTAGAAACTCCCGACACCCGTCGTCCACAAACCGTGGATGACATGTTTGAGTTGTGGTTTGAAATTAGTGAAGATTATTAATGGTTGATTTTCGGTTTTGGTTGATTTTGGTTGAAAACAAGTAGGATTAGTTTATTGAAAAATTCGTCTGCGTACGAAAAAGATTATTGAAATCCCCCTTGTCAAAAGCTGCGAGGCTTTAAGGTAGCGCGAGGAGCCGTACATCGGGACGGCGCCGGTATTAATTACCCTACCGTTATGCTGCCGAAATTTTCTGAAATATTTTTGTGTTATAAAATATTCATGTTGTTATATATTAATTATTTGAATAATATAAAAATTAGATTTTTAATATATATATATATAGATATGAAATTGATCGTTATATGTCAACATTAAATCTACATTTTCAATGTAATAAAAAATGGAGCATTTATACAGAAAAATGAATTTAAATTTGTTTTTACATTTTAATGTAAATGTGACACTAAAAATAATCATTTAGAGAAAAATGAATTTACATTTGATTTTAAATTTTAATGTAAATATGACATTAAAATAAAACATTTGAATACAAATTATATTTGCATTACATTTTTTTATGTAATGCAACTCTAAAATAGACAATTGGAGAAAAATGTGTTTGACTTTAGATTTCATATTTTAAATGATACATTAAAAATATAACATCATGAAATAAAAATGTGTTTATATTAGATTTACCTTTCAATGTGTAGAAAACATTGAAATAAACATTTTGATGTAGAAACATAGAAAAATTGCATTTTCAATGTAATCATGCATTGAAATAAAAAGTTTACATTTTCAATGTAAATAAACATTGAAATAAAAGTTGATACTTTTAATGTAAATATAATAATGAAATAAAGATTTATATTTTCAATGTGATAAATATTGAAAATAGGAAGTTTACATTTTTCAATGTAATAACACCTTGAAAAGAAAGTTTACATTTTTCAAATGTAAACAAAGTATATAGGATATTTACAATTTTTTTTTTGCTTTCAATGTAAAATAAAGAATCAACAAGAATATACATTTTTCGATGTAAAATAAAGAATGAACAAGAATATACATTTTCGATGTAAAATAAAGAATGAACAAGAATATACATTTTTCAATGTAAAATAAAGAATGAACAAGAATATACATTTTTTAATGTAAAATAAAGAATGAACAAGAACATACATTTTTCAATGTAAAATAAAGAATGAACAAGAAATTACATTTTTCAATGTAAATAAAGGAATGAATAAAGATTTACATTTTTCCAATGTAAACCAAACATGAAATGAAAATTTACATTTTTCAATGTAATCTTATATCGAAGTAAAAAGTTACATTTTTACAATGTAATGATATATAGAATAAAGATTGCATTTTTATTTGTAATCATAGAAAAGTATAAAAGATTCCATTTCCAATGTGATCATAGAATGAAGTATAAAAATTGCATTTTTATATGTAATCAAAACAAGAATAGAGATTTACATTTTTTATATGTAAATAAAGATTACATGGGAATTTTATATTTTTATTTGTAATCATAGAAAAGTATAAAAGATTGCATTTCCAATGTGATCAAAGAATGAAGTATAAAAATTGCATTTTTATATGTAATCAAAACAAGAATAGAGATTTACATTTTTATATGTAAATAAAGATTACATAGGAATTTTATATTTTTATTTTAAGAAAGGATTACATGGAAATTTACAAGGTAATTAGATGTTGAAATTTAGGAATTTACATTTTTCAAATGTAAATAAATTAATAAAAGAAATTCACATTTTTCAAATGTAGATATAAGAATGAAAGTTACATTTCTTTTATGTAATTAAAGAAAAGAATAAAAGTTACAATTTTATTATGTAATTAAATTAAAGAATGAAATCACATTCTTGTTTGAAATCAAAGGAAGGATAGGAGTTTACATTTTTCTATGAAAATAAATATGAAATAGGAGCTTACACTTTATATGTAAATAAAGTAGAAATTTACATTTTTCCTTGTAAATAAAAAAATGTATAGAAATTTACATTTTCAACGTAAATTCGTAATGATATAAAAGACGTACATTTTCAATGTAAATTAATAATGGAATAAAGATTTAAATTTTCAATGTGAATACATTATGGGATAAAAGATTCAATATACAAAGAGGGTGGTATTTTCATTAAAAAATTCATTTTTTTTGATGTTATATGTGATTTCATATATTATAGAAAACAATATTGAATCGAAATAATTTGAAATCATCGAACGATTTATATTTATATATTTATATATAAATATAAATTAAAAATAAAACGAATCGCGCTGCTATAGTTCGCGTTTTAAAATCGTAACTTCAAACGATTATATCGAAAGATTCGACCATCAGATTTTCCCAAAATTGTAACTGTTGGGTTCGTTTTGGAAAGATCTTTCCAATGATTATCCTAACTTTTGTACTGCGGAAGTTTGGGGTCATTACAGTTGGTATCAGAGCATTGGTTAAACTTAGCTCAGAATATAACATATTAATAAACCAGACAGAAGTAGAATCAATAACATTCTATAACAAATAATTCATCATAGATAGGACTAGTAATGTCCTAGGATGAGTATAGCAGAAAAAAACACATACACCCATCGATTCGTTTACATTTAAATATATGTCTCTATGCTTTACAGTATCTATTCTGTTGGCCTGACCCTTTGTCTGCTATTTGCAGACATAGTTGAAAATGAGTGGCAGAAACAGAAGAAGTAATTCTATGGTTCGACAATCTAATGAGCCAATCGTGCTCCTTGAACAAGATCTAGAAGCTCTAGTAAAGAAATATCGAAATCTGGGCGGAGTACAATTCTCAGGCAAAGAATCCATGATTGAAACAAAGGCATGGATGCGGTCTGCTGGGGGAATTCTTGAAGGCTTAAAGTTGAGGGATGATCAGAAAAGATTAATAGCATCTTGGGCACTCAAAGACGAAGCCTAATCTGGTGGGAAACTATTATTGAGGAAAATCCAAAAGGTAATATTACCTGGGATAGATTCAAAGAAATGTTCAAAGGAAGATTTATTCCTCCAGAAGCAACTGAGCAACTATATGATGAGTTTTACGATCTGAAACAAGGAGATATGACCATCCAGGAGTATCAGAAGAAATTCAATGAACTTTCCCGCTTTTCCCCAGAACTAATTCAAGATCCTATAAAGAAGAATCTAAGATTTATCAAAGGACTTCAAAAGAAATATGAAGGAAGAGTACTCGCCCATGTGGATCTCCCATTCTCTGAAATGATACGAATGGCTTACCGCTATGAGTATAATGATAAGCAATATGGTACGGAAGACGAAGGAGAAAGTAGTTCTAGCAGCAAAAGAATGTTTGAAGCTGATAGCCCTGAGGCAAGTATAAAGCCTGAGGTCAGCAAGAAGCCTAAAGCTGATAAGAAAAGGGCTAGATCTGGGAAAGAACTGCTAACGACTGCCACATGCTCTAACTGCAATAGACAAGGACCTTTGGCGATAAATTGCAAATCTTCGAAGAAATAGAAAAACGATGGATCTAAATCCAATAAAAAGTTTCAAGAGAACAGAGAATGCATTAAATGCCATTAGACTAGTCATCTTGCAAAGAGTTGCCAAATGTCAAGGGAGTCCGTAGTAGCTCATGTAAATGAAGTAGCAGAGACTCCAGCACCTTCACCTTGTCAGCAAAGGCCAGATGTTTAAGAAGGCACTCTCAATGTCAACAACCTTCCAGTTAAAGTACCGTTTGATACGGGCGCGTCACAAAGCTTTATTTCAAGCAATACGGTTAAGAAGCTAAAGCTAAAGCTAAGGAACCTTAAGGAATCGGTTAGAGTTCATAATCCGATAGGGGGTGGTTCTCTTATCCTCGGTCTGTATTGTAAAGCACCTATTTCCTTTTCATGTTACCGGTTTTGTTTTAATTTGATCGTCATGGATTTCCATGAATTTGACATCATTCTTAGGCTGGACTGGTTAACCAAATATGAAGCCGAGGTTAAATGTGCAGAAAGGATCGATAAGGCGAAGACCAAGTATAACAATTTTATAATGATACCATGCATAGGACCGAATTCAGATAGAAAAGAATTTTGGTCTGCTCTTGCTGTTTGTCCTGCTCCTATTGAAGATATTCATGTTGTTAAGAATTATGCGGATGTGTTTGAAGAAGTTGATTGCTTACCTTCATGAAGAGAAATCGACTTCAGGATTGATCTAGTTCCAAATGCAAGGCCAGTGGTACATCCTATTCGGAGAATGACATGGAAAGAGAAAGGAGAGTTGAGTAACCAAACGAAACAACTTTTATGGAAAGGTCTGATTAGGCCTAGTTTTTCGGAGTGGGGTGCAACAGTAGTGTTTGTTCCAAATTCAGATGGTACTCTCAGACTATGTGTGGATTACCGAGATTTAAACAAGAAGACACTCAAGAATAAATATCCATTGCCCCGTATAGATGATTTGTTAGACCGCCTGAATGGAGCAAAAGTGTTTTCTAAAATGGACCTAGCTACAGGTTTCCATCAACTGCGTATTGCTGAAGAGTGTATTCCTTTGACAGCTTTCAGAGGTCCAGACATATTTTATGAATGGTTAGTAATGCCGTTCGGCCTATGCAATGCTCCTGCCTATTTTGTGGATTTGATGAATCAAGTATTCTGTGATGTTCTAAATAAATTTGTGTTGGTTTTCATCGAAGGCATTCTAATCTTCTCCAAATCAACTGTCGAGCATGAAAAGCATTTGGAACAAGTTTTGGAAATTCTGAGAAAGAATGTATTAAAAGCCAAATTTTCTAAATGTGTATTCTAGCAAGAAGAAGTGAAGTTCCTCGGTCATGTAGTATCGAAGGGAGGAATTTCAGTGGATCCCAGTAAAATCACAACCATTCGAGATTGGAAGCATCCTAGCACTCCTACTGAGGTCAGAAGTTTTGTAGGATTGGCTGGCTATTATCGGAAATTCGTTAAAGATTTTTCGAGGCTAGCTTGTTCATTGATGAAGCTTACAAAGAAGCATACAAAATTTATTTGGACGCCCGAATGTGAGGCAGCTTTCCAAGAGCTAAAACTAAGGTTGACTACTGCTCCAGTGTTGACTATTATTGATGGCAATCAGGAATTGAAAGTCTGTACTGATGCTTCTAGAGAAGGTATTGGTGCGGTACTAATGTAAAGAGACAAAGTAATTGCTTATGCTAGTCGTCAATTGTAACCACATGAGATGTACTACCCCACTCATGATCTTGAGTTGATGGCCATCGTATTTGCTTTGAAGATATGGAGGCACTATCTTTTGGGTGAGAAGTTCGAACTATATACGGATCATAAATCCTTGAAGCATCTGTTCACTCAAAGAGACTTGAATTTGAGGCAGTAACGTTGGGTAGAATTTCTAGCGGCTTATGATTTGGATATATTATATATGCCAAGGAAAGACAATGTTGTGGCAGATGCGCTTAGCAGAAAGAATGTGAGTGTCTCCAATCTTATCATCACCAATCTCATCATTACACCCACATTGATTGACAAAATCTCTGCTCTCCAGAAAGATGATGAATTTATACACAGAATTAGTAATAGAGTTCGGGAAGGCGAACCCTCCAATTTCCAAATTGATAACAAAGGAGTTCTGAGGTTGAAAGGCCGAATTTGTGTCCCGAATATTCCTGAGATCAGAAGAGAAGTAATGGATGAATGTCATAAATCCAAGCTTTGTATTCATCCAGGGGTGTGCAAGATGTATCATGATCTCAATCATACATTCGGGTGGAAATCTTTGAAAAGAGACATCTCTATTTATGTCAGTAGGTGTTCTACTTGCCAGCAAGTCATGAGTGATCAGCAAAAACCTGCCGGCTTGTTACAACCACTACCAGTTCCAAGTTGGAAATGGGATCAGATTTCCATGGAATTTATCGATGGCTTGCCCCAAAACAGAAAAGGCAATGACAGTACTTGGGTGATCGTTGATCGTTTCACGATGTCTGCCCATTTCATTCCTGTCAGATCTACTAAAACAACTCAAAGTTTGGCGAAAATTATTTCAAAGAAAATTTTCGACTACACGGAGTTCCTAGTAGCATTGGTAATGACCGTCACCCTATATTCGCTAGAAAATTCTGGGAAGCTTTCCAAGAAGAGCTGGGGACAACCTTAAATCTGAGCACCGCTTATCATCCTAAAACAGATGGCCAGACTGAGAGGGTGAACCGTACATTGGAAGATTTGTTGCGGGCTTGTATTCTTGACTTTGGTGGATTGTTGGAAGATCACTTGCATTTGGTCGAGTTCTCTTATAATAACAGTTACCAAGAAAGCTTGAAAATGTCGCCATTCGAAACATTGTATGGCAGGCCTTGCCGATCTCCCGCATGTTGGGTTAAACCAGGCAATAGACTGGTATTGGATCCTGACATAATTCGTGAAGCTTCAGACAAAGTTGATTTCATTAAGAAGAGATTACTAGCAGCTCAGAGCCGATAGAAAATGTAACACCCCGTAATTTTGAATATTAAAGTTAACGAATTAAAGAATACTTAATTTCAAATGTGGGAATTAAGGGAAACGGGTTGCACCATTGCGTTCGTCTCGGAATTCTTCTTGAAATATAGTCCGAGTTTGTGTGAATTGGACTTTGTATGAAGAAGTTATGGCCTTCAGAAGTTTCAGAATTTAAATAAACTAAAAACGGCTCGAATCTGAAATTCAAATTCAAAACAGGGAAGCGGGCTGGGCGGGAAAATTCCCGCCAAAGGCCAGGTCGACCTACCCTACAGGTCGACCAGGGGGTCGAACTAGGTGTCGACCTGCCCCCTCCCCCTTCCCCCCCGGCAGATATGAAAGATGATACATTTCTGACTTGATGCTGAGTCATTAGGGCTGAGGTGTCATTCTATCTTGACTGGATGGTCTTGATTGATTCTAGGTTAATCTGACGGCTCTTAATTAATTAATCTTCTATAAAAACACTCCTAAACCCTCAACCCTAATCACATTAATTCATACCAAGAGCCGCCATGCCATCAATGGAGAACCTAGAGTAGCCGCCATTCTCTTTCAAACCTAAAGCAATATAGAAGCTTGAATCAAAAATCAAATCAAATCTATGATTATAATAACGATTAGTATACATCAAAGGCGAGCAATTCAGTTTCAGAATACAGATCCCAGAAAGACAAGACTATTCTTTTTGTTTGTGAGTATAATAGCTTTCACAAAATAATTAATTAATTTAATTATGATAAGATATAATTGGAATTATGAGAATATGATTTTTAATCATGTAATGTTGAATTATAGGCTAGTTCTTATGCGAATCTTATGCATGTTTGTGATGTTGAATCATATGTTAGTTCTTATGTGAATCTTATGCAAGTTGAATCATATGAAAGTTCTTATATGAATCTTATGCAAATTTGTGATGTTGGAACATATGTTCTTATATGAATCTTATGCAAGTTTGGGATATTAAAACATATATGAATCTTATGTAAGTTTGGGTTGTTAAAATGTAACACCCCAGATTTTTGAATAATCGAACTAACTAAAATAAAGAATAATAAATCTCAGACGTGAGAATTATGGGGATTGGGTTGCGCCATTGTGTTCGCCTCAGAATTCTAGTGGAGATAGAGTCCGAGTTTGCGGGAAGCGAGTACCGGATGAAAGAGTTATGGACGAACGAAGTTTGGTGGCAAAGTAAAGAAAAAAATGCACTGGCGCACTTGGGAAGTGCGCAGTACATATTAACATTGGTGCACCTGCCAAGTGCGCCCAGGCCGAGGCTGGAGCCTGCACAACTTTCTGGTTCAGGCTGACCCGTTTTGTTGAGTCCATTCTGACTCCTTGCTGAGTCATTAGGGCTGACTCATCACCCTATCATGAATGAATGGTTTTGATTAACCCTAAGAACATCCGACGGCTTGAATTAATTCATAACTCTATAAAAAGACCCATAGACTCAAACCCTAAATCAGAATTAAAACTAAAGCTATGGCCGTCATGCTGTTGTCTTGAACCCTAGAGCAGCCGCCACCAAATTAAAGAGGAAGAACAGCAACCAAATAAGAACTATTCAACCCTAACAGCGATTCTTCATCAAAGGAGCGCTAATTCAACTCCAAAAATCAGAATTCAGAACTCAAGACTGCTTTTGAGTTGTGAGTTCGATAGTTTTAGCAAAATAATTAGTAATTTAATTAGATTAAGTTATAACGCGGATTGTATGGATGTGATATGAAGTATTGATTGTATGTTGGAATTATGTTATAGAATTGTGTTGAAAATTTCTATGATATTATGTTATGATTATCTACGATGTAAAGTTATGATGCTATCACCCATGTTATAATCCTATGATTGACTTATGTCTAATTGAATCATCATGTTTCTTATGCTAGTTTGTATTGATTCATATGATAAAGCATATGTAGGAAAGTTTAGATGTAGATTCAAACATGAACCATATACAAGTTTGGGTAGAATTACATGTGACCTTACATGATTATGGCACCTAGTTTATGTGAGAATTAAATTGAAAGATTAGGCTATGTCATGATACTTTACATGTTAGTTCACACCATTGTTGCCATGTATAAATCACATATGTGAATTTATGAGTTGGACATGAATCATGTTATGTTATTACCTATGCAAGTTTAATCCCTTTAGATATAGGTTTATGACATATGTTGTCTATGCAAGTTTGTGGCCATTATTTCATCAAGTTCACACCTTTAAAATTTGGAACTATGACATATGTTGTTATGCAAGTTGTAATCTTGGCCTATGCAAGTTTTAGATGTAGAACATCATTCACATATGCAAGTTCACCCGTATGTTAGATCTATGCTTTAATTATGTGTATATATGTGATGTTTTCTTTTATTTCATGGGTTAGACTATTTGAGTCTAACGTATATTTTTACGTTAAACGAACAAATGTACTACGTGGGGGAAAAAGGGAATAATATTAAAAATATTTAATTGGCATAATTTCCTTAAAAGGCATAAAATAAAATTGTTGTGAAATTGGTATGATTTTACATACCATAAATGGATGGACATAATTGAGTCAATTATGGACATCGCTAAATTTGGAATTGATTGATAATTTGAATAGGGAAAGTAATTCAAATTGGGGGTGATTAATTAGGAGTAATTAATCGTCTAAGACACGAGGTTAGACTCTTTTGTGGTATAAGACTGTCGGGACCCGCCCGGCAAATCCAGCTGCCACAAATGCCAGTCTAATGTGAGAGTTCTTAGGCATAAACTAAATACGTAACAATTGTAAAGACATGAGGTTAGTCTCTTTTGTGGTGTAAGACTGCCCGGACCCGCCCGGCAAATCCAGCTGCCACAAATGCCAGTCTAATGTGAGAGGTCTTTATGAGGTTACGGTCTTAATGAATTAAGAAACACTTAACTAGATAAGCATGTAATGGGACATGAGGGCTTAAGTGGGTGCCTTGGGTGGCATGTGGAATCTAGTGGGTGCCTTGGGTGGCATTTGGACATACGATTAGAAACACTTAACCAAAATATGAAACATGTAATTGAAACATGAATAAGCAGTGGTTAAGTGGGATGTACTAGAGGGGACCAAGCTTAGGTGGATAGCTTGTGTCAAGTAATGGGGGCCCGTTTCAACCGGTAACCCATACGGATCTTTGTGGGCTTGACCCAAGTCGAGGACGGGACACGCATACTGGGCTTGACTGTAAGAGGCCAAACTGGGTTAGCGGTGGCAACGCAAGTCCAACGAGTTCATATGTGTGTGTGGAACCGGGCTGGTAGGTAAGACGTTGTTGCATCATGTAGGTATAAGCCATGCATTCTTTGTTGTATCGGGTTGCCACTTTGGGGAGTGATACACCCCACTGTGGGGCCAGCATGGGTATCTACGAGTTAGGGAGACGATCGCTTGGGGGTAGTCGGTACACCTAGTGGAGATAGGGGCAGACGACACCTATGAATGCAACTAGGGGTGCACGAAACTACCAATATCATTGTTAAGTCTGTAGGCGGGATCAACCTTAGGGTGACTAGTGGTGGTGCAGTCTACTAGTGGCGGTGCAGTTTAGGAATTATCCTATAGTGTTGGTGTAATTTAGTAAATTTATCTTAGTGGGTTAGGTACGCTTTAACGATATCGTTGTTCATCTTGTTTCCTTGTTTACTCTGCTATACTCAATGGTTCATGGTCATTTCCTTATTTTCCAACTTATGCCTTAGCCTAGTTACTTTGTTAATTATATTGTTAGAATTATCGCACTCGCCAGACTTTATGTCTGACCCCCCTTTTTCCATCTCTTTCCTTTTCCCACCCCAGGTGCTCTAGTTGGAACTAGCACCAGTGGAGCTTGATCTTGGACTGCTTTTAGAAGATTTCTTGGACCGCTGAAGTAAAGTTCAGCTTCTCTTTATTTATGGCTATTTTAATGTTGGGGATTATGTCTTTCAGTTTATGTACTATGTTTTATCAAGATAGATATGATGTACTTGACTTTGGTTTATGATTTTTATGATGTAATCAAACATATGGGTTTATCCGCTGCAATGAAATAAAGTTTTAAATTTTTAAGTACTGTTTATATCTGTCTTGTTGTGATTTTCTTTTCTATATTCACTTAAAACGCTGCACTAAAGTTAAGGCATTCCCTTTGCGAGTGACCTTAATGGAGGTGGGGTGTTACACGTGGTATCAGAGCTGAAGGTTACCAGAACAGATATGAATTTTTGAAAAACTATTTTTCAAAACAATTTTTTATAAAGAAGTACTTTCAAAAGTATGATTTAAGGAAAGTATTTTCAAGAGAAAAGTATATTTTGGAAAGCATAACCCCAAGAGCCATATATCTTTCCTTCAGCCCTTTTTGTATTGAATCTTTCCTTTTTCGTTTCAGCATGTCTGAAGCATCTGAGATACCAAAGGGCGTTCATGTGCCCGGTTGGTTCCGTTAATATCTTGAGGCTAGGGCCGCCGCCGTAGGTCCAGCAAATCCTCCTCCTCCTCGTATCGATAATTTCGCAAAGATATGTAAGGACTTTAGAGTAATGGGTGGGAAACCTTTTCACGGAACGGAGACATTTGTTGAAGCTCGTAACTGGCTAAAGGGGGTGGAAGAATTATTTGGAATTTTTGAAGTGGATGATGGAAGGAAAGTCCAGCTAGCTGCGTGGCTGATGAAGGATGAGGCCTCGTTTTGGTGGGAGGTCACTAATGGGGGTCGCCCAGTTGATACATGGCCAGATTTTAGGCAGAGGTTTGAGGAAAAGTTTCTCTCACGGGCTGAAGAGAATCTATACATGGAAAGGTTCTTGTCACTGAAGCAAGGGAATTTATCGGTGAAAGACTACGTTAACAAATTCAAACAATTGGCAAGGTTTGGCTTAGACTTGGTGAATACTCCAGAAAAGAAGGCTCTAAGATTTGTTATGGGTTTAAACGAGCCGCTTCATGGGTTAGCTATGACCCACATTCCCATGGGGGCTATCTTTGAGAGGTTAGTTGACATGGCACTCATGCATGAATAGGAGAAGGGCGCCAATGCTAAAAAGGCAGCCGAGAGGAAAGGGGATCAAAAGAAGTCGCAACAGCAACAACAGAACAAGAATGGTGGCAAAGGCAACAATGCTAAAGGGAAGAAGAAATGCTTTAACTGTGGGACACCCGGCCATCTAACAAAGATTGTAGGAAGAAGAAGAAGACCGGTTGTTTCCACTGTGGCGAAGCGGGACGTCTTATTAAGGACTGCCCAAAGAAAGGGCAGAGGGCAGGGTCTACCTCGGGAGGACAGGTGCAAGCTCTTATGGCACCCGGGCAGGCAAGGGGACAAGTTTAGGCTCTCGTGGTCCCACCGCTGCAAGAACGAGGTAGAGCAATTTCCGTTGAAAGTTTAGTTTTTCTGTTTGATAATCCTGTCCGTACTTTATTCGATTCTGGCGCATCGCATTTGTTTATCTCTACGTCATTAGTTGAAACACTGCACCTAGATACTAGTCTTGTTACTGATCCCTTATTAGTCTCAAATCCTATTGGTGTATCGGCTCATTTTCTACGATTTGTCGGGATTTGAGAGTCTTTATCTTGGGCGTTGAGTTTGAGTGCAACTCTTTTGTGCTTGGCTTCATGGGCTACGGTTTAATTCTAGGTATGTATCGGCTAACTAGATATGGGGCCATCCTAGATTGCGAAAGAAGGGTAGTTAGATTGTTGACTTGTTCGGGAAAGACCCTTGATATTTCTTGTGACCCTAGAGGTCCAGTAATGCTTAGTTACCTAGAATCCCTTGACGCATCCAATGATGATTTACATTCTGTTCCCATAGTCCGTGAATATGCTGATGTTTTCGATGAGGTAAGGGGTTTACCCCCAAAACGTGAGATGGACTTTTGAATATATCTAGTGGACAATGCAAAGCCAGTTGCATTGCCAGTGCGCCACATGGCTCCAAGAGAGAGAAGAGAACTCAGTAAGCAAGTGAAGAATTGCTTGAGAAGGGGTTCATCAGACGTAGTATATCGGAGTGGGGTGCTCCAGTAGTCTTTGCCACGAAGGCGGATGGGTCCCTCAGACTTTGTGTGGACTACAGAGAACTTAATAAACTTACTAAGAAGCATAGACACCCACTGCCGAGGATTGACGATCTTTTCGATCGGTTAGTTGGTGCCTCAGTGTTTTCGCAGTTGGACTTAGCCACGGGTTTCCATCAGTTGAGAGTGGCTGAGGATAGCATAGACAAGACTGCCTTTAGGACTCCAGACAGTTTCTTCGAGTGGTTGGTGATGCCCTTCAGTTTGACAAATGCCCCCGCATACTTTGTTGATTTGATGAGTAGGGTGTTTAGGGATTACCTTATTAAATTCGTGGTAGTCTTTGTAGATGACATCTTGATCTTTTCTAAGAGCGAGGAAGAGCATGCCCTACATCTTAGGGAAGTGTTGGAGACTCTTCGAGCGCATAGCCTTAAAGCTAAATTTTCGAAATGTCACTTTTGGAGGAAGGAAGTGCGATTCTTAGGGCACGTGGTCTCCAAAGAAGGGATAGCCGTGGATCCTGCGAAGATAGTGGCCATCCAAGATTGGAAGGTTCCTAAAAATGCTACCGAGGTGAGAAGTTTCTTAGAGTTGGCTGGCTACTATAGGAAGTTCATTAAAGACTTCGCAAAAATATCAGCTCCATTAGCACACTTGACGAAGAAGAACTTAGTCTTCACATGGGACGTAGATTGTGATGATGCGTTCCAACGTTTAAAGAGAGCTTTGACCACAGCCCCAGTCTTAGTTTTGCCAGATGGGAGTAAGACATTTACCGTTTATACTGACGCTTGTGGAACAGGACTAGGCGTAGTCTTAATGCAAGAGGGAAGGGTCATAGCCTATGGTCGAAGGCAGTTGAGAGTGCATGAAAGAAATTACCCTACACATGACCTAGAGTTGGCCGCTATTGTTTTCGCACTTAAGTCTTGGCATCATTATCTTCTTGGCGAAAAATTCGAATTGTTCACTGGCCACAAATTGCTAAAATACTTATTCTCTCAGAAGGACTTGAACTTAAGGCGACAAAGGTGGATGGAGTTCTTAGCATCTGTTTGCCTACTTTGTGAACTAGGCAACACAAAGTCTAGATATCAGATATTGAAGAGCATTTTTAATTAGAAGACTTCGGTTCGGATCGGAGAAGACACTACAACCTAGATCGAACAGCTGCAATCGTTCGGGTCGGGTCAGAGCAACGTATCGGTTCGGGTCGGATAAAATCTTCTGTTCGGATCGATGAACTGTTGCTGAGGAAATTGGTAAGGCATATCCATTCGGATCGGGGGGCAGCATAATCTCAATTGGATCGGAAAGCCACCTGTTTGCCACGGAAATAGATCGGAGCGAAGCAGATTAAAGAAAAGAGAGCGCTGCCACCAAGCCAATTCGGGTCGGATCGGGTATCCCGATCCGAACCCCTTATATGTGTGTCTCCGACCCGAGCCCATTTTCCATATCATTCTCCTGCAAAAGCGCCTGGATATCCGGATCGGCTGTGACCAGTTCCTACCCATAACGTTCATTACTCTGATGCGTTGTCAACACAATAATTCATCCGAACCCGAGGCTAATGGGATGGACGACACGTGGCTCCGATCCGGATCGGGTTTTGAGCAAATTCACACTTATAAATACCCCGTCTGGAGACAAAGAAAAGGATCTTTTTCTGGCACTTGGAGAGTTCAACTACCTTCATAACCCAAATTCCAGCACTCCCGAAAAATCCAAATCTTCTTTCATTATTTGTTTTCAAACAATTGAGTGATTGTGAGTGAGTTGTGAGAGAGATCAAGTGAGTATTTCATTGTATTTGCAACTGAATCATTGAAAATAGTGAAAAACAAGTGGACGTAGGCATTTCTTCGCCGAACCACTAAAAATCCTGTGTGGTCATTTTTATTTTTATCTCATTTCATTTTTGCTTTTAATCAATTTGGGTGTTAGAACCACTTTTTGGTCTAACATTTTGGTGCTTTCACTGAGAAACCTCATCTGAATTCTTTATTTTCCGGGAGTTCTTTCTACTTTTTGGACCGTTGAGTTCAAAGAAGTTAATCTTTAAGTTTCTCCACTCTTTTATATTTGTTGAAGTGATTGTCAAAGAATCATGGCCAAAGGAAAAGGCAAAGAAGTTCAATCTGGTCGAGGAAATGGAGCTGGCGAAGATCAGCAAAATGCGGTTGTAACAAGGTCTCGGGGGCAGAGTTCAGCAACAGGAAGAACCAATGCAGGTAATCCGAGCCGCCAGCAGGGGGAGAGCTCCGATCCGATCCTGGTAGGAGATTCTGAAGCAGTGCATTCCGCCAATCTGAACCGACCCGAGCAGCTTGCCACGTACCGATCCGACCAGGCTCCCCAGCTCCGAACCGACCCGACCTCCTACCTCCGATCCGACCCGATGCTTGGTGAAGCTGGAACCTCTACTCGAGTCCCTACCAATGCTCCGATTCCAGCCACCAGGGTTAGTGATCAGGTCAATCCATCTGCGCCCATCACTCAAGGAGATTTCTCGCGCTTACTTGACATGCTTGAGAGCACAAGGAAGGCTATGAAAGTTCACGAGCGCACTAATCTCATGATGCAGGAAAATATGAGGCTCATGAGTCGGGAGATTAGTGAACTCCGTCGACAGAGAACTCCATCACCGGTTCGTCACACACCAGTGGATCAATCTTCATCTTCCGAGGAAGAGCGGCCCCGTGAATGAAGGCCGCTCGAACGACCTCAGAACGTGGAGCAGCTGACATTTGGATCTTTGGGATCTCGTGAGGATATTGCACGAGCGCTAGGAAACAATGACCCCACTCGGGGGCAAAGACTCCAATCCCCTCCTCCCGAGATCGACCGGGACCGCAGGGAACGGAATCGAGCAGAGGCAGCTCGAAGAAGAAGGGCATCTCCTGAACAGGAGCCCAGAAGGAACTCGGATACTAGGGCCAGGGAACCTGAGCGGCCCCTAACTAATGCTGATGTGCAGGCAATGGTTCGCCAGATCATGTCCGAGTGCCGGAACTATACAAATGAAGATTATGGCATCGAACGAAGCCATACTCCCTTCACCGATGATATCCTCGACTTCCAATTTCCCCGACGCTTTAACTTGCCACAGATGGACAAATACAACGGAAGGACTGATCCGGGACAGCATTTGATGCGATACTCGTGGCTCATGAATGCTGCTGCTGCCCCTGATGAAGTGAAGTACAAAGCATTCCCAATCTACTTAGAAGATGTGGCGCTGTTCTGGTTTACCCGACTTCCTCCTCGTTCGATTTCGAAATACAAGGAACTAAGCGAGCGTTTCATGAACCAGTTCCGACTCCATGCCCGAAAGTCCAAAAGTGTTATTGAATTATCGAGAATCAAGCAGGCACCAGGAGAGTCTTTGAGGGCATATCTTGACCGTTTTAACCAAGCTGTGACTGAGGTCAGTGACCCGCATGAGCCCACTATTCTGATGGCATTGAAGGAAGGAGTCGATCCTGAATCTGAGTTTGGAGATTACCTTTCTGGGAAAACACCCTCCACAAGGGAGATATTCTACGAAAAGGCCGATATTTATCTAAGTCGAGAGGAGGCCAGGGAAAACCGAAAGAGAAAGTCTGAGACGGCTTCAAAGGAGAATGTGCAGAGTAATATCGCCGTGAAGCAGTCTGGGGAAAGTTCTGGCAAGGTTGAAGTAAATGTAGGAAACAAGGGTGGAAACAGCAATGCTGGAAGCGGGGGAACAACAACAATAACCGTAATCCGAACGGTAACAGAAGAAACAGAAATAGGGGAAGTGATCCTAACAAAAGACCCCGATTCCAGAACTACGAGAATTATACACCATTGAACGACACCCTAGAAAATATTTACCTGGATACGTACAATGTGTTACAGTACAAAAGACCGCCACCTCGTGATTCGATCGAGAAAGAAATGGCGACAGGGAAATTTTGTTTGTTTCATGGAACTCATGGGCATTCAACCAATGAATTCGGCATTTGAGGGATGTGATTGAGAAGCTGCTGCGTGAAGGGAAGTTGGATGAATACAAGGTTGCCCCGAGGGAAAGGGGGCAAGGAGAGCAGGCTCCAAAACAGATTCTACCTGCTCCCAAGCCTACAGCGCAGCAGAAAGGTAAAGGAATTGTTATCAACTCCATAGTAGGCGGACCTCACCCGACAATCCGAAGTTTCAGATCAATGGATCAATATGTAAATGCTGCCAAGCACCTAGATGTGAACGAGGGTGATGATTTGGAAGATATCACCCCCATAAAACAACAGAAGACCATGTTTGACGACGTGGTATTCCGCAGCCGAGACAATACTGGGATCCAATCACCCACCGATGATCCGTTGGTTATTACTACCACCATTGGGCCGGCCTTGGTCCATAAGGTATTAGTAGACAACGGAAGTTCTGTCAATATTTTATTTAAAAAGTCATTCGATCAGATGAAGCTTGAATCTGAAGATTTGAAGCCGTGTGAAGGATGGATTAGAGGCTTCAACGGGGCGTCGACAGCTCCCATGGGATACATAGAGTTGCCCGTGACCCTGGGGCAAGGAGAACGTAGAAGAGTGCGGATGCTCCAGTTCGTAGTATTGGACGTAGATTCGCCTTATAATGCATTTTTGGGGAGGCCTGCCCTTGCTGAATTCAGAGTTTGTATCGCCCCTTGGTGTTTGTTACTTAAGTTCCCAACCGAAGCCGGAACTGGAGTAATGAGAGGGGATCAAGTTTCCGGACGGGCCTGCTATATGGCCGAATCAAAGATGTTGATGAAAGGACTTAACGTTGAAAATAAAGATGCCTCGTCCCCCTCAAAGGGGGGCTCGGCATAGCAATTAGAGAGATTGACCCCAAAGGAGTTGCCCAAAGGAACGCCTGAAGACCTGGATCCCAGAAAAGGCGAGGAACCAGAGGCTAGGAATGCAACTCCTAATGAAGCGACAGTGGAAATTCCCATTGATGAAGCTGATCCGACAAAAGTTTTGAAAATTGGTTCTCAATTGGATCCACGTCGAGCTAAAGAACTAATGGACTTCTTGAAGGCAAACTTAGACGTGTTTGCCTGGACCCATGCTGACATGTGTGGGATATCGCCATCCATTATAAGTCACAAATTGAATGTAAACCCGAAACATCCGCCTGTGAAGCAAAAGAGACGCATGCTGGACCCAGAGAGGTTGGCCGCTCTCAAAGAGGAAGTAGAGAAGTTGAAGCAGAGTGGATTTATTCGAGATTCGACATATCCCGACTGGATATCGAATCCCGTCTTGGTAAAGAAGCCAAACGGAAAGTGGCGGACTTGCATTGACTTTTCAGATTTAAACAAAGCTTGCCCAAAAGATAATTTCCCACTTCCCAGGATTGACCAGCTTGTAGATTCGACAGCAGGTCATGAACTTCTCTCTTTCATGGACGCATATTCTGGATACAACCAAATTCCTATGCACGTGCCAGATCAAGAACATACGAGCTTCATTACGAATTTGGGATTATATTGTTATGTTGTAATGCCATTCGGATTGAAAAACGCTGGAGCTACTTATCAGCGCTTGGTGAACAGAATGTTTTATAATCAAATAGGAAAAACTATGGAAGTTTATGTGGATGATATGCTTGTCAAATCGAAACAGTCCTCCAGCCATACGCAAGACTTGGCGGAAATGTTTGGTATCCTGCGAAAGTATCGGATGAAATTGAATCCTCTGAAATGCTCGTTTGGAGTGGCATCGGGAAAGTTCCTTGGCTTCATTGTAAGCTCCCGAGGAATTGAAATCAACCCTAGCCAGATAGCAGCGATTAGAAATATCGAAGATCCAAGGAGAATTAAAGACGTCCAAAGTCTTGCAGGGAAAGTAGCGGCGCCGAGTAGATTCATCTCCAAAGCCACAGACAAATGCGTTCCGTTTTTTGATTTGATTAAAAGAGGAAAGAAGAACTTCGAGTGGACTCCGGACTGTGTTGAAGCCTTTCGAAATTTATTGGAACTGCTAGAGAAGCCGCCAATTTTGTCAAAGCCAGTGGATCATGAAGAATTGTTTGTTTACTTGGCAGTCTCGGCTCACGCCGTTAGCACAACCCTGGTTCGAGTAGAAGACAAAATACAAAGGCCAGTGTATTATGTAAGCAAGAAATTAACAGCGGCAGAGCGCAACTACCCAAAAATTGAGAAGCTCGCTTACAGCCTCTTGATCGCATCCCGAAAACTTCGTCACTATTTCCAAGCTCATCCAATAACCATATACACCGACCAGCCCTTAAGGCAGGTGTTGCAGAGACCCGAAGCATCGGGAAGGTTGATCAAATGGAACATAGAACTAAGTCAGTTTGATTTGAATTTTCAACCACGAAAGTCAATCAGGGGGCAAGCTCTAGCAGACTTTATTGCGGAGTTCACCATTCCAGAGGAGTAAGTAGTCGATGACAGAGTGGTTAAGTCCGAGGATGAGTTAAAGATAGATCCGTGGAAACTATATACAGATGGAGCCAAGAACGACCGAAGGTCCGGAGCTGGAATCGTCTTAGTCACTCCCGAAGGACGGTCGTTATATTACGCCCTGCGATTAGAATTTTCGGCGACTAACAATGACTCTGAATATGAAGCCCTGATTGCCGGGCTGAAGCTTGCTAAAGACCTTGGAGTAAAAATGTTAGATATATTCTGTGATTCTAAAATTGTTGTTTGCCAAGTGCGAGAGGAGTTTGTGGCTCGAGGACCTCGACTTATCGCCTACCTCAAGAAAGTGAGAGAGCTATTGAATAGCTTAGAGCGGTACAACATAACACACATTCCCAGAGTTGAAAACCAGAAAGCGGATAGACTGGCAAAGCTGGCTAGTTCTGACAATCCAGAAGAGACCGAAATAATTCCAATTGAAACGTTGGAATCGCCAAGCTTTGAGTCAATGGAAATTGAATTCGCCTTTGAAGCGGAACCAGAGAAGGAGTCGTGGATGACTCCAATTAAGAATTTCCTTAAGAATGGGACACTCCCATCAAAGAAGAGTGAGAAAAGAGCTATAGTTCGCAAAGCTACCAGATATGTCATACAAGATGATACTCTTTATAGGCAAGGATTTTCTAT
Organism: Allium sativum; assembly: GCA_030737875.1. Taxonomy (NCBI): domain Eukaryota; kingdom Viridiplantae; phylum Streptophyta; class Magnoliopsida; order Asparagales; family Amaryllidaceae; genus Allium; species Allium sativum. The sequence goes on from CM060926.1 coordinate 618,681,576, forward strand.
GCCTCTGTTACGATGTATAGCACACGACGACATCAAGCGTGTACTAAGAGAAGTACACGAAGGTGAGTGTGGAGATCATACAGGAGGTCAAACTTTAGCAAAGAAGATATTGCGGTACAGATACTTCTGGCCTACGATCAATAAAGATGCAGTTGATTATTCACGACACTGCGATAAGTGCCAGAGATTCGCCAAAATCCCCAGGGCACCGTCGACCCAACTTAAATCAATGGTGAGTCCTTGGCCATTTTCCACGTGGGGAATTGATATCATTGGAGTTCTACCAATTGCTAAAGGAGGAGCTAAGTATGCGATAGTGGCCGTGGACTATTTTACGAAGTGGGTGGAAGCTGAGCCCTTGACCAAGATCACAGCAAGAAAGGTGATAAGTTTTGTGGTCAGAAATATTATATGCCGGTTCGGGATCCCAAGGACGATTATAACTGACAACGGAACCCAATTTGATAGTACTGAATTCAGAAATTTCTGCCAGAAATATAAGATAGACAAACGATATACTGCAGTTGCCTATCCGCAATCGAATGGGCAAGTAGAGGCAATAAACAAAGTAATAAAATCCATCCTCAAGAAATGATTAGAGCGTGCAAAGAAAAGTGGGTTGATGAATTGCCCCTAGCTTTGTGGGCATATCGAACAACATTTAAAACAGCCACCGGTCATACCCCTTTCTCTCTCTCCTTTGGCTCAGAAGTTGTAATTCCAGTTGAACTAGAAGTTCCTTCCCACAGGGTGACATATTATGACCCGATGACAAATCGGGCACTTTTACTTGAGTCTCTTGATGAAGTCGAAGAGAAAAGGGACGAAGCAGATTTGCGTGCGGCAAGACATCGGCGTCAGATGGCACGCTATTACGACAAAAAAGTTCGCCTCAGGACTTTTGAACCAGGAGATTTGGTGCTAAAGAGAGTCTTTCCATCCCTTCCTCACCTTGGTCCAAAATGGGAAGGACCCTTTGTCATTCAACGGAAACTTGAAAAAGGAACCTTCAAGTTAACGACCGTGGATGGCGAAGAAGTCCCCAGAGCATGGAATGCCCAACACTTAATGCGATATTTGGATTAGAAATGCTGTACTTTGTGTTATTTTTCTTATGAGCTCTGTAATAAGGCACGACTTGCCTTGGGAAAATCTGACGATATGAATGAAGAACTATAAAGTGGATGTAGGCTACGACTTAGCCGAACCACTATAAAAATACTGTGTGTTATTTACTTTTATGCATTACATATATACATTCATCAGTTATTCTGTTTTGATTATAAGATACAGGATAATTCACAGCCTAAAAAGGTTGAAAACAGTTTAGACATAAAAAGAAGCACAACGACTATTTGTGCAATAAGACATAAAAGAATGAGAAAACAACATTCTTAACTCTAACTCTCCAGAGAGAGAGAGAGAGAGAGTATAAAAGCGTCTCCGACTGAGCGCTGAAAAAGAAATTCTCCCCCTAACTCTAACTCTCCAGAGAGAGAGAGTATAAAAGCGTCTCCGACTGAGCGCTGAAAAAGAAATTCTCCTCCTAACTCTAACTTTCCAGAGAGAAAGAGAGTATAAAGGCGTCTCCGACTAAGCGCTGAGAAAGAAATCTTTCCCCGTTGAAAGACCGGGGAATAAATAGAAGACTGAGCTCGAACTCTAACTCTCAAGAGAAAGAGAGAGAGTATAAAAGAAATGCCAGAAAAAACGACAGGTACTGACGACACAAGAAGTGCTATCCCGTCAGAGAATCGGGAGCATTCAGATTGCTTGATTAAGCATTAAATAATTTGTGGGAATTGACAGGGGACACGTATGTATACGCATATTTCCCCCCTCCACAACTTCGTTTCATAACTATAGACATGCATTTTTACATAAGTGCAGAACTACTAACAAACAAACATTGCAAAAAATGAGTTATTTTTATTTACAAATGAATGAATTTGTACAGGAAAATAGCTAAAAAAGAAAGTGCAGGAGCTACTTTTGTAGCAGCAATTATTGGTTCACTAAATGCTAAAACGATACAAGGCAATCCACTATTTAGATTTTGAATGAGCCTTGGATTTCTTGGCGGATTTCTCCGCGTCCTTTGCTTCTTTCTCAGCCTCCGTCAAGATTCGCTTTGACTTCTTTTTTCCTGAAGATGCGGTGCTGGAGCCAGTAGACTTCTTCCCGGAAGGCGGGGCGCTGGAATCAAGAGAAGATTTTTTAGCGAGTTCCTCTGTAATAGATCTAGTTGAGAGCTTAACAACTAACCTTGATCCCGTGTCCACAACTACGAGGGGCTTGAGGGCCTCAGGGTCTAGTTCTTCGGCCTTTAATTGCAAGCGCTTGTCTTGATCAGCCTTCATTTCAGCCAAGGTAACGTCATCAGTACTTTTTGACTCCCCGATTATTGCAACTTCTGGTTCCTCTTCCTGACCCCCGTCACCGCCATCATCCCTTACAGCTGCTATCACTTCTTCATCATGGGGAGTGGCGGTCTTGGTCGGATCACTTCCTTCTCCAAAGTCTATAGAAGCAGCCTTGTCGCCCCCTTTTTTGGCCTTTTCTGCGGGCTTTGCCCCAGCGGTGGCTCCCTGAGTCACATCTGTCTTTTCGGATGATTCAACACCTACAGAATGAGAAGCAACAGTTATCAACTCAGGCGAAAACAATGGGTCTTTCATCGATTGTTCAATCACGTGGCGAAAGGTAGAAATAGCCTTGGCAAATTGAGGAGAAAAGGTAGGGATACCTTCCGAAGACCTCTCGGCAGGGGTGACTACTACCTCTGGTGCTGTTTCAGGAATGGGGGATAGTAGAGTTGTTCGGGGAATTCCCGGATTTTCTGGATCATACCCCTCTACTTCAGAAGTTGCGGGGGCAGAAGAAGAGGAACCAGCTTCGAGAACAGTTTTTTGTTTAGACTTCCGTCTCTCTTCTTCCATGGCCTCAGCAATAAGGCGGCGCCCTTCAGCTAGGCGCTCCGGTTCATCATCCCTCAAGTATTTCTCCATTAGCTTATCTTCGTCAATGGAATCGACCTTAAGTTCCTCTTTTTCCCACTCGATGATCTGATTCCACACTTGAACTAGAGTGGATGGATAGTCCACGATCCAAGAAATGTTTCGGCGACGAATAATATATGCGAAGAATTCAATCATTAGTTCGCCGAAACCCTGAATATCAGCCTCCGCCTCTGATAGTTGCTTGCGGGTCTCCTCCGCAGATTTGATAGCACACTCTACGTTGCCCTCAGCCAGGGCAGCTCTGTTCTCTGCCTCCAGTAGCTTTGAAGCCAAGTCGGCATTCTTCTTTTCTAATTCAGCACTCCTCTTTGCTAACTCGGCGTTTTTCCGTTCAAGCTCAGCATAAGCAAGGCGTGTCTTAGCAGCTTCTGACTTGGCCTCGTCAGCTTGCTTTTTTAATTCAGAGCGCTCCTGAGTGTGAGATTCAAGCAAGTCATGATAACGCTTTTGCATGTCCTCGAATTGTTGTTTGAAATTAGAAGCGTCCCTTTGAGCGACAGATAGCTGAGCTTGAGTGTCTTCCAAATCTTTTCCTAGAGCTTTTAAGGCCTTAGCATCCTCCTCCGCGGTCTTTTGCATTGAATCATTATTTGTGATTAGAGTGCGGATGATTCTAGAAAGATTGCGTGAATATTTGAACATCTCAGTATACTGTTTTTCCACCGCATCTTTTTTTGCTTTGGCCTCATCTGCCCATTTAGACGAAATAGGTTCAAGGGCAGGTAAAAAAGTCAGAGTCTCGAAATAGTGTTCGGGAAATTGTTCCTTCAAATATGCCCTCTTTACTGCAGTTTCCGCATCTAATGGAGGAGGAGCGGGGATTGTCAATTCGGTGTCCCTGTGTGTGGAGGATTCGGTAGATTCTTTGTCTGTCCTAGTTCGTTTAGTAGCAGGAACCTTGTGCTTACTACGAGACCCGGTTTCTTTCGGAGGACTTCTCTCTCTACTGCGCTTTTCATGGGAAGAAGTGGAGTCTTTAGATGGTGGTCTGTCCTCTTCCCTGCGGCTTTGATAACCCTTATATTTCTCTTGTTCCGGTCGAACTCGTGAGCGGGAACATGAGGGTCGAGAACGATAAGGATCATAAGGCCTTCTCTCATCTCTGCCACGGTCATCACGACGATCATACTCGACGTCCTGAGGAGGATTGGACATGCTGCGATGAAGCTTCCTGATATCGTAGTAGGATCGAGACATTGTACCTGCACGATAAAACAAACGAAATTTAGAATTAATGGATTCACGAAGAAAGAGGTGCAATGAATGCTAATGCCGTTATATAAAGTGTATCCTAAGTGGTGTGTTTCCCCCCAACCAACCCGAGTCTGAAGCTAGACTAGTACGGGCAGGCTCTTTGGCCTTAGCGGGAGTGGTCTCTTCAGAAGAGGTGAAGACTAAAGGATCCTTCCTGAAATCCTCTGAAGTGTATATAGTCTCAGGTAAGGGGAGATCCCCCAAAGCCTGAAATATCTGCTCATCAGTACTAGGGACATCCCCCTCGGAAGCATGAAGTGGCGACTCTTGGGAGGATTTTGACTTTTCCAGAGAAGTAGTCTCCTCGGGGGCAATATATCCTGCACGATGCTTTTCGGCCAGATTAGCCAATTCGTCATCTTGTGTAGAAGATGGAGAAGGTGAAGTTTGAAGAGGCGTTGTAGGAACTCCTGAGCCTTCTCCTGTCTCTGGGACTACCTCCACTGGAGGAATGTATGCGTATGGAACCGTCCCATGACCAATGCTACGAAAAATGGATAACAGCCCATGAAAGTGAAGGTATTCGTCTTTAAGGGCTTCATCGATAGTCAAGAATTTCTGATCGCCATTAAGAAGTCGGTGCATCCGGTCAAAGAACACCTGCTCCGATATCTGTATGGGATTGTCGACTGCAAACAAAAAGGAAAACAAGTCAAGGAGATGATTCAAGTGTATAGAGCCCGGATTTAGAAAATCAGTGCTTTACTTGATTTTGTCCACCTCCTGGCGCATCCAGACTGTCGCTTCACGTAGAACCATTCTAGTCTGGAATCTCCAGCTTTACTGCTGAATGGTGCAGAGATTATCTTCCTTTTTGGAACTGACTCGAAGTAGCAGAAAGATGGAGTCTCTCGAGTCCGATGCTTGAAATTATAGAAGAAGTGAACGTCATCGAACGTGAGCTCTATGCCTAAGATATCACGATATGCTATGTACAAGGTGTGCAAATAAGCATATGAATTGGGATGCAACTGGATGGGGGCAATCCGCATTTGTCTTAAAAAGTCAACGATGAAGGGAGAGAATGGAGGAATGGCGCCGACCATGCACATCAATCGAGTGACCGCCGTATATCCTTCTGGAGGGTTGTGGGGACGGTCAGAGCGTGAAGGCACTAGAGTGTCCCTTTTCATTATCCCGTACTTTAAGCAAATTCGGATAAGTCGATCATTGTCGATTGTTGATTCAACGGAGTCTGGAGGTGATTCCAATATAATTGCCGATTCAAATTCATCAGGGGCTCGATCATCGCCAATCCCTCCTTCCTCCTCAAAACCCAGAGAAACTTCATTCTCTGAAGACGCCTCGTTGCTTTCTCGATTTCCAACCCCGTAGTCTGGACCCTCACTGTCCCATTCTGGATTCGAAGAAGAAGATATATCCTCGAGAGTGATCTTGTTAGAGGTTTCCGGGGTTTCTTTCCTCTCAGCTAGTCTGGAAGAGCGTCTGGGTCTCATTGTCATAGAACTATTGAAGAAGCAATAGCACGAATTAGAGTAAATTAGCCCGTACCCCCCTGTGCATGTGTGTGAACTAAAATGTGTGCAGCGAATGTGAGAAATGCAAAGTAAAGGTTGTAACAACCCGGAAAATCTGGGCCAGTTTGAAAATTTTATTTTGGCAATTTTAGCGAATTTTGATTATTTAAAATGAATTATTTTAAATAATATCGACAATAAATTTATTTTGAATATAATTCGAACGTATATATTATACGCGTCGTCGTTAGAATATAAATAATTATATATAATTATAAATAGAATTGAAAATGGCGCGGTAGTTCGAAAATTCGATTTCTAATTTCAAATGAATATACAGAATTCAATATAAGTCAGAATTGAACGAAACAAGAAATATTTGAATCTGTATAACTATGTCTTTGTAACGAAGTTAACAAACTGAGATTTCATCTTAGGAATGATAAGATATGTCCAGTTGAAAATTAGAAATAGTCGCTGTGGAATTTATATATATTTTTATATATATAAGGCCCTTAAAAATAGCAATTTTGCAAACGACCTCGGATTTCGATGAAACCAGTTTTGTTGGGTCCGGGATGTAAAGTTATTGCTAGATTTCAAATTTCATAATTTTTCGAATCAATATGTGAGCGTGGTAAAGGAAAACGTGTTTTGACCATTTCAGTTGATTTTAATCGACTGGAAATTGGCCATTTTTCAAACGGTCTCAGAATTTGACGAAACTAGTTTTGTTAGGACCGTATCGTCAATACGAAGCTAGAAAATATTTTTCTGGAATTTTTCTAGTTAGTATGTGACCCCGGTAATTTGAAATGTACGTTTAAAATTCAATATAGCGATTTAAGTGTAAATTTAACAGGAACTGATTCAAACAGTCGAATCAGCTTACGATACATATCCCATTGTGTTCGGAATGGGGGTGAAACGCTATGGACGGCAGGTGGTGGACCTCGTTTAGAGGTCGTTTGAAAAAGTTGACTTTTTGTATTAAAATAAAATAATTAAATAATTAAAATAATAAAAAATTAAACTTCCCCCCCCCCTTTTCTTCCTCGATGGCCCCCCCCCGATTCAGTTATTTACAAAGCAAATAAAAAAAAAAAAAAGAAGACGAAACCCTAAATACCCGAAGCCGCCGCCCTCTGACGTTCGAGCCATCGCCAGCGCCGCCGCTCCGATCCTGGAAGCCATCGCCGAAGCCACCGCCTGACGCTGAGCCGCCCTCGCAACATCCTCCTCCCACCGAACGACGCATCGAAGCAGAAACCCTCGCATCCCTCTGAACCACCGTCACCTCGTCGAACCCCTGAACCACCGACGCCACGAGCCACGGCCGAGCTAGGTGAGCGTTTAATTGGTTTTATTTTTATTTTTGATTTTTGTTTTGTTTTACAGAAAATTAAAACTGTTTTTTTTGATTTAAAAACTGTTTTAAAAATGAAATATAAAACTGATTTTTTGTTTTAAGTTTTTAAAACAGAATTTTAAAAGATTTTAAAACAGAAATTTCAAAAACAGAAATTTTTAAAAGAGATTTTAAAACTGTTTTTAAAAGAAATCAAAACAGAATTTTTAAAAAAGGAATAAAAAGTAAAACTGCATTTTTTAAAATTAGTAAAAAACTGCATATTTTTTTTAAAAGTAAAAAACTGAATTTTCTTTATTTTTAAAACTGTTTTTCTTTTATTTACTTTAAAGCTAAATTTTATTTTATGTTGTAAGTGATAAAAATGTAATCTTTTATATAACATGGAAGTAAAAAATATAATTTTTCTATATTGAATAGCGAAGTAAAAATATAATTTTTCTATATTGAATAGCGAAGTAAAAATATAATTTTTCTATATTGAATAGCGAAGTAAAAATATAATTTTTCTATATTGAATAGCGAAGTAAAAAATATAATTTTTCTATATTGAATGGCGAAGTAAAAATATAATTTTTATCTATGAACTTTGAACTAAAAATTCGATTTTTATATATTGAACTTTGAAGTAAAAATTCGATTTTTATATATATAGTGAATACGGGCAACGAAGATGACGAAGGTGCGATAGCGATGAAGTTTTCTATCAGTGAAGTGCCGTGGAGCTAGGATAGCTATAGGTGAGAACTTCTCACTCAAATTCTACTTTTCTAGTTATATATATATATACTAGGATGCAGACGGTGCTTAGTAGCACCCGACACAATCGTCCACAGACCATGGACTTGTTTGTTTGGATGTTTGGTTATTGATTGCGATATTGGTTTGAATGTGGTTTGTGGCGTGAAAAATCGAATCGATAAGTTGGTTAGGATTAGACGTGCGCCGTTATAAGGCGAAGGAGTAAGGCTAGGTTAGACCCTTACTCCAAATTTTGTGGTTTGCATAACGAAATGAATTTGATTGATGTGTGAATGGCGTGGGCCTTCACTAGACCGGGGATAAGGCTAGGCCTTGTCCCGTTTCTGGTATCGTGCCGTTATGCCGCCGAAATTTTCTAAAATAAGTTAGAAAAATAAAAATAGCATTTTATTTAAAGAATGAACTGAATAGAAATTCATATGTTAAAATAAAATGTGTTACCGTTAAAAATATAATTTTTAACGTGAATGTGAATAAATAAATATTCATTTACAAACCAGACGGTTTGTTTATGTACACCTATTTGAATGACGTTGATTGGGTCGATAAATTTTACACATCGCCTAACTGCACAAATAAAACATGTGTTTGATTGTTTGAAACCCCACACGGGTGTTAGGATGAAATTTGAAGTTCACTCATCCTGATTGATTAAATATGTCGATCGATTGATTGACAAGCTGCTATAAGCGTTAAATGTCTATATTTGATGCTTATACAGTGTAGTGCACTTTGGTTGATGGTTGATTATTTTTCAAGGCTATTATACATGTGTTGTATGAAAATCCATATAATTAACTTTATATGGTAATTGATTGGGCCTCATTCCAGTTTTGAAAAAGAAATATTTGAAAAAGAAATATTTGAAATAGAATATTTGAAAATAGAAAATTTATGAAGCCGTGTTGATTAGATTGACGCCATTTTGACGTGAACGATATTTATATCAATTTTAAGCGATTTCGAAATGAATTGAATTGAAAACGATTTTGAATTGAATTGAAAACGATTTCGAATTGAATTGAAAACAAATTGAAATGAATTCAAATTGAATTGAAATTTGAATTGAATAGAAATGAATTTTAAAACGAATTTATAAAGAAGAATTCAATTTTTATTTTAATTGAAATGGAAGTTGAAAATGTTTTTGAAACGAATTCAAAACTATTTATATAATTCGTTTTAAATAGAAATCGACGATATATATATTATATATATATATTATATATAATATAATGGCCTGAATAGAACGCGCCGCGCCGCGGCAGTTCGCGAATTTCGACCATTTATTTCAAACGGACAGTACGGGAGATCCGACCGTCGGATTCTCCTAAAACCGGAACCGTTGGGTTCGTATCGAAAAGAGCTTTCTAACGAATATTAGAAATTTGAAATCTAACGGTTGGATTTGGAGATACGTCCAAATCAAATTCGAAAAAGGTCGCTATAAGTGCAGTTCGATGGCCATTGATGGAAATCGACTGTACGGGCCTTGATAAAATTATTAAAAATAGTAATAATTTGTGTAAAATCATAAGAAATGATTTGGGAAGAATTGGGATGAAAAACTCCATATTTGAAAAGATAAAAATGGATTTTTATCGAAATGAACTAGTTTTGAACTAGAATTATAATTCTATTTATTTTTAAATAAATAAATTGAATTCGAAAAGGGTTTTAAAAATAACCAAAATTTCCAATGATTGCATTGGAGTGGATTTGAATCGAAATTGTCTTCGGAATATTTCGATGTTGGAATTCGTGATTATACAGGTGTTGTTATGGAAATTTGAAAGATATATATTGATATCGTTATTTCCAATACGACATTTGTTAGTCGTAGAATTCGATATTGAATATAAGCCGATATATTTTCTATTCAGAGCCTTGTATTGAATATCGAATGTGATTTGGGTTTGTCGTGAATGGTGTCTTCACTAACACCATTCTTGAACCCAGTTGAGAAAAGATTAAATCTTTTTATTTAGATTTAATGAAGTGTACCAATTAAATAATATTTAATTGGAATTGAATGGATATTGATTTTTGGGTTTATCGTGAACAGTGTTTTAAACAACACTCGTTCTTTAACCCGATAATTAATGGAATGTGATTTTGGGTTTATCGTGAACCGTGTTTTTAAATGACACTGATTCTTTAACCCAGATAATGATTAAAACTAAGTGGAGTTTTAATGAATCTTTAATTAGATTGAAAAGATCGAGAATGGAGTATCACCAGTTTTGCTCCAGGCGATAGTTAAATCTTTAATTAGATTTGAACGTGAAATTTAGAAACTAACTGTCGGTTAGCCAAGCAGAATGGTTTTCTGGATATTGATCTGATGTTGGTTTCGGCCTTCGGGGTTAATATTTGGGGAATTATTCTCTTGATTAATTTACGGTTAGTGACTAATGAATTGGAATGAGGCGTATGTTGTGTTTGTGTAACACTTATTTAAAATATACGCGAGTTATTCGGAAAGACCGGGTTTATCCCATTCTGAGTAACTGATACGACGATAAGTCGAAGACGAAGACGATGGTCGAAGACCGGAGGTCTTCACGTCGTTTGGGTGATAACTGATGATCTTGATTGGGCTGTACACCCAAGAAGATGGAAACAGTTAGTGATCGTCCAGACGTACTTGGAGATCGATGGATATGCGGGGTACTAGGTGCCTCCGGTTTCGTTCAGACCCAGAACGGACTTGTAAATGGACTGTGTGTCTGACATCGGATTTCATTCTGTGTGACTGATATCGGTTGCATAGGATGGCTTGCCTGTGTGGCATGCTAAGATGCAAATGATCAAGGCTTCTGTTGAAAAGCAAAGTCTTGTGGTTGATGATCAAAGCACGACCTTTGTGGCGTAGCTTTGTGTAACGTTTGATTCGCGAGTTTCACACCCGGTATGAATCAAAAACGGGAGACGGACCTCAGGGAGGGCATGCGTTTCTTTCTAGTTAGAAGTGGCGTCAGTGGTTTTACACGCCCTGACGAGTTTGACTTATGTTGTTGTTGCTGTTGCGAGGCGCCTCGGTTATATCGGTTTCGGCCGAATGCATTCTGGTCGGCTGACGGACCAGACTTACACCCCATAGGGTGGGGAGACGTATTGTTCAGGCATAATAATCCACTCCGTGTGGACCGGCCCTGACGATCCAAGGGGCAGTTGCGGCTGTTCCTGAGGGGCGGGCTAGAGCGTCTCGAATCGGTTGAGGATCTTGCCCCTAGCCTCGGTTCATAGATGGAAACCCAATTTCCAAATACGTGACATTTGCGGTTTTATTTGTAAACCTATATATGGCGACATAGTGGTATGGGGCATTCATGCCGCCTATGATTGATACTTATGATTTGAAGTTGTTTTATACACTATGCACTTATTATAGTATCAAATGATTTGTTTTAAACGTATCAAGCATTCTTTGGCTGTTATAAGGGAAAACCCTATCCCCCGGTTTGCGTTGCATTGTGTGATAGGAACTGGGTCTTATAACAGCTTCATCTTTCTTTATTTAGCATTGCGCTGCTGTTTTATGCACTGGTATTCTTGGGAGGAAACCCGTTCCGTGTTATACGGCGTGGTCCCTTGATTTACCTAACTTTTAAAATAAAGAATAATAACTATTTTAGTTCTCACACCAGTCACATGACTGACCTGGAGTTTATTGTTTTAACCTAAACTCTGGGTGCCCTTATTTTGACACGGGCAGCTAGTAGTTTTGGTTTTGCAGATTTATATTCACAGGATCCTGGTTTACAGCTGGAACGATATCCGGAAAGCTTTGTATCCGTATATCTTCTTCTAGTTGTGTATTGTATTATTTTCCGCTGCGATGTATTTAAATGTAATTTAAATCTCTGATATTTCTGTGTAATATTCTTTTATACTCTGCATATTCTTGTAATCTGATGCATCGTTGTAATATACAATGAAATGTTCTTTTATATGCATTCTGTTGTGGCTTGTTCTCGAACTATCCGACGCTTCCCTTTACGGGGAGGTTGCGGGTCTTTACACGTGGTATCAGAGCTTTGGTTTACAAAGCAGAGAACAAGACACATTAGAAACATACGAAAGAATTCATCAGATATTGGATGAGCAATATCCAATGGGAATGACTCGTTAGAGATAGGATCAGTAGTATCCTAGAACGAGTGTGAAGAGTATATTTTTCAAATGAAAACAAGTTTTGTTTTGAAAATTTAAATCAATTTTTCGTATTTGATTATCTATTTATATTGATGTGGACAATCCAGTATATATAGATTTTGCGTATACGTCTGATCCGCGTGTATTCGAAATTTTAATATACTGGATAGATATAGAATCACACTCTAGTCGCTCGGACATGATTCTAATGATTGACGCGTCATCATTAGAATTTATTTTCGTGTTTCGAAGGTGAGATTTCTATATATTTCCATTAGACTGGTGTGAGAACCAAAATTAGATAGGGCCTATTGTTGTGATTTGGCATCAAAAATCTGATTTTTGTATATGTATCAAAATTATGAATTTGATAATCTAATTCACTAATTGATTGATGTTTGTGTTGTTTGTTTAGTTGTTTGCTAATTTTTAGCCATTTAGCCTAATTGAATCAAATATTGACTTGTATTGAAATCTGGTCGCATTTGCTTGCATATACATATATATCTTTGAACAGGTCATAGCAAGGAGGCTAGAGCAGAGAATAAAATTTGTTTGCCCGACAAATAGGTACATGTTTACTACATAATTTCCTGTTTTGTTTGGGTGATGATGATTTTGTGAGCCTATTGGCTAGCCGCTTGGCTTTTTCTTTTTCTTTTTGAGATCTGAAGGACCGGGGAAGCTATTTGAAATTCCCCGATGCTCCCGGGGCAGGGGAGGTTATGGCGAAATTTTTCGAAAATTTAGGGTGTTAGCCAAATTTTTGAAGTTTTGGAAATTCTCAGAAACTGAAAAGTTAGAGAATGGAAGCCAGATCGAACGTAGAGCTGAATAATCAAACCACTTTCGACTTTGTTCCTTTTCGGGGACGAAAAGTTTTAAGTGGGGGAGATTGTAACAACCCGGAAAATCTGGGCCAGTTTGAAAATTTTATTTTGGCAATTTTAGCGAATTTTGATTATTTAAAATGAATTATTTTAAATAATATCGACAATAAATTTATTTTGAATATAATTCGAACGTATATATTATACGCGTCGTCGTTAGAATATAAATAATTATATATAATTATAAATAGAATTGAAAATGGCGCGGTAGTTCGAAAATTCGATTTCTAATTTCAAATGAATATACAGAATTCAATATAAGTCAGAATTGAACGAAACAAGAAATATTTGAATCTGTATAACTATGTCTTTGTAACGAAGTTAACAAACTGAGATTTCATCTTAGGAATGATAAGATATGTCCAGTTGAAAATTAGAAATAGTCGCTGTGGAATTTATATATATTTTTATATATATAAGGCCCTTAAAAATAGCAATTTTGCAAACGACCTCGGATTTCGATGAAACCAGTTTTGTTGGGTCCGGGATGTAAAGTTATTGCTAGATTTCAAATTTCATAATTTTTCGAATCAATATGTGAGCGTGGTAAAGGAAAACGTGTTTTGACCATTTCAGTTGATTTTAATCGACTGGAAATTGGCCATTTTTCAAACGGTCTCAGAATTTGACGAAACTAGTTTTGTTAGGACCGTATCGTCAATACGAAGCTAGAAAATATTTTTCTGGAATTTTTCTAGTTAGTATGTGACCCCGGTAATTTGAAATGTACGTTTAAAATTCAATATAGCGATTTAAGTGTAAATTTAACAGGAACTGATTCAAACAGTCGAATCAGCTTACGATACATATCCCATTGTGTTCGGAATGGGGGTGAAACGCTATGGACGGCAGGTGGTGGACCTCGTTTAGAGGTCGTTTGAAAAAGTTGACTTTTTGTATTAAAATAAAATAATTAAATAATTAAAATAATAAAAAATTAAACTTCCCCCCCCCCTTTTCTTCCTCGATGGCCCCCCCCCGATTCAGTTATTTACAAAGCAAATAAAAAAAAAAAAAAGAAGACGAAACCCTAAATACCCGAAGCCGCCGCCCTCTGACGTTCGAGCCATCGCCAGCGCCGCCGCTCCGATCCTGGAAGCCATCGCCGAAGCCACCGCCTGACGCTGAGCCGCCCTCGCAACATCCTCCTCCCACCGAACGACGCATCGAAGCAGAAACCCTCGCATCCCTCTGAACCACCGTCACCTCGTCGAACCCCTGAACCACCGACGCCACGAGCCACGGCCGAGCTAGGTGAGCGTTTAATTGGTTTTATTTTTATTTTTGATTTTTGTTTTGTTTTACAGAAAATTAAAACTGTTTTTTTTGATTTAAAAACTGTTTTAAAAATGAAATATAAAACTGATTTTTTGTTTTAAGTTTTTAAAACAGAATTTTAAAAGATTTTAAAACAGAAATTTCAAAAACAGAAATTTTTAAAAGAGATTTTAAAACTGTTTTTAAAAGAAATCAAAACAGAATTTTTAAAAAAGGAATAAAAAGTAAAACTGCATTTTTTAAAATTAGTAAAAAACTGCATATTTTTTTTAAAAGTAAAAAACTGAATTTTCTTTATTTTTAAAACTGTTTTTCTTTTATTTACTTTAAAGCTAAATTTTATTTTATGTTGTAAGTGATAAAAATGTAATCTTTTATATAACATGGAAGTAAAAAATATAATTTTTCTATATTGAATAGCGAAGTAAAAATATAATTTTTCTATATTGAATAGCGAAGTAAAAATATAATTTTTCTATATTGAATAGCGAAGTAAAAATATAATTTTTCTATATTGAATAGCGAAGTAAAAAATATAATTTTTCTATATTGAATGGCGAAGTAAAAATATAATTTTTATCTATGAACTTTGAACTAAAAATTCGATTTTTATATATTGAACTTTGAAGTAAAAATTCGATTTTTATATATATAGTGAATACGGGCAACGAAGATGACGAAGGTGCGATAGCGATGAAGTTTTCTATCAGTGAAGTGCCGTGGAGCTAGGATAGCTATAGGTGAGAACTTCTCACTCAAATTCTACTTTTCTAGTTATATATATATATACTAGGATGCAGACGGTGCTTAGTAGCACCCGACACAATCGTCCACAGACCATGGACTTGTTTGTTTGGATGTTTGGTTATTGATTGCGATATTGGTTTGAATGTGGTTTGTGGCGTGAAAAATCGAATCGATAAGTTGGTTAGGATTAGACGTGCGCCGTTATAAGGCGAAGGAGTAAGGCTAGGTTAGACCCTTACTCCAAATTTTGTGGTTTGCATAACGAAATGAATTTGATTGATGTGTGAATGGCGTGGGCCTTCACTAGACCGGGGATAAGGCTAGGCCTTGTCCCGTTTCTGGTATCGTGCCGTTATGCCGCCGAAATTTTCTAAAATAAGTTAGAAAAATAAAAATAGCATTTTATTTAAAGAATGAACTGAATAGAAATTCATATGTTAAAATAAAATGTGTTACCGTTAAAAATATAATTTTTAACGTGAATGTGAATAAATAAATATTCATTTACAAACCAGACGGTTTGTTTATGTACACCTATTTGAATGACGTTGATTGGGTCGATAAATTTTACACATCGCCTAACTGCACAAATAAAACATGTGTTTGATTGTTTGAAACCCCACACGGGTGTTAGGATGAAATTTGAAGTTCACTCATCCTGATTGATTAAATATGTCGATCGATTGATTGACAAGCTGCTATAAGCGTTAAATGTCTATATTTGATGCTTATACAGTGTAGTGCACTTTGGTTGATGGTTGATTATTTTTCAAGGCTATTATACATGTGTTGTATGAAAATCCATATAATTAACTTTATATGGTAATTGATTGGGCCTCATTCCAGTTTTGAAAAAGAAATATTTGAAAAAGAAATATTTGAAATAGAATATTTGAAAATAGAAAATTTATGAAGCCGTGTTGATTAGATTGACGCCATTTTGACGTGAACGATATTTATATCAATTTTAAGCGATTTCGAAATGAATTGAATTGAAAACGATTTTGAATTGAATTGAAAACGATTTCGAATTGAATTGAAAACAAATTGAAATGAATTCAAATTGAATTGAAATTTGAATTGAATAGAAATGAATTTTAAAACGAATTTATAAAGAAGAATTCAATTTTTATTTTAATTGAAATGGAAGTTGAAAATGTTTTTGAAACGAATTCAAAACTATTTATATAATTCGTTTTAAATAGAAATCGACGATATATATATTATATATATATATTATATATAATATAATGGCCTGAATAGAACGCGCCGCGCCGCGGCAGTTCGCGAATTTCGACCATTTATTTCAAACGGACAGTACGGGAGATCCGACCGTCGGATTCTCCTAAAACCGGAACCGTTGGGTTCGTATCGAAAAGAGCTTTCTAACGAATATTAGAAATTTGAAATCTAACGGTTGGATTTGGAGATACGTCCAAATCAAATTCGAAAAAGGTCGCTATAAGTGCAGTTCGATGGCCATTGATGGAAATCGACTGTACGGGCCTTGATAAAATTATTAAAAATAGTAATAATTTGTGTAAAATCATAAGAAATGATTTGGGAAGAATTGGGATGAAAAACTCCATATTTGAAAAGATAAAAATGGATTTTTATCGAAATGAACTAGTTTTGAACTAGAATTATAATTCTATTTATTTTTAAATAAATAAATTGAATTCGAAAAGGGTTTTAAAAATAACCAAAATTTCCAATGATTGCATTGGAGTGGATTTGAATCGAAATTGTCTTCGGAATATTTCGATGTTGGAATTCGTGATTATACAGGTGTTGTTATGGAAATTTGAAAGATATATATTGATATCGTTATTTCCAATACGACATTTGTTAGTCGTAGAATTCGATATTGAATATAAGCCGATATATTTTCTATTCAGAGCCTTGTATTGAATATCGAATGTGATTTGGGTTTGTCGTGAATGGTGTCTTCACTAACACCATTCTTGAACCCAGTTGAGAAAAGATTAAATCTTTTTATTTAGATTTAATGAAGTGTACCAATTAAATAATATTTAATTGGAATTGAATGGATATTGATTTTTGGGTTTATCGTGAACAGTGTTTTAAACAACACTCGTTCTTTAACCCGATAATTAATGGAATGTGATTTTGGGTTTATCGTGAACCGTGTTTTTAAATGACACTGATTCTTTAACCCAGATAATGATTAAAACTAAGTGGAGTTTTAATGAATCTTTAATTAGATTGAAAAGATCGAGAATGGAGTATCACCAGTTTTGCTCCAGGCGATAGTTAAATCTTTAATTAGATTTGAACGTGAAATTTAGAAACTAACTGTCGGTTAGCCAAGCAGAATGGTTTTCTGGATATTGATCTGATGTTGGTTTCGGCCTTCGGGGTTAATATTTGGGGAATTATTCTCTTGATTAATTTACGGTTAGTGACTAATGAATTGGAATGAGGCGTATGTTGTGTTTGTGTAACACTTATTTAAAATATACGCGAGTTATTCGGAAAGACCGGGTTTATCCCATTCTGAGTAACTGATACGACGATAAGTCGAAGACGAAGACGATGGTCGAAGACCGGAGGTCTTCACGTCGTTTGGGTGATAACTGATGATCTTGATTGGGCTGTACACCCAAGAAGATGGAAACAGTTAGTGATCGTCCAGACGTACTTGGAGATCGATGGATATGCGGGGTACTAGGTGCCTCCGGTTTCGTTCAGACCCAGAACGGACTTGTAAATGGACTGTGTGTCTGACATCGGATTTCATTCTGTGTGACTGATATCGGTTGCATAGGATGGCTTGCCTGTGTGGCATGCTAAGATGCAAATGATCAAGGCTTCTGTTGAAAAGCAAAGTCTTGTGGTTGATGATCAAAGCACGACCTTTGTGGCGTAGCTTTGTGTAACGTTTGATTCGCGAGTTTCACACCCGGTATGAATCAAAAACGGGAGACGGACCTCAGGGAGGGCATGCGTTTCTTTCTAGTTAGAAGTGGCGTCAGTGGTTTTACACGCCCTGACGAGTTTGACTTATGTTGTTGTTGCTGTTGCGAGGCGCCTCGGTTATATCGGTTTCGGCCGAATGCATTCTGGTCGGCTGACGGACCAGACTTACACCCCATAGGGTGGGGAGACGTATTGTTCAGGCATAATAATCCACTCCGTGTGGACCGGCCCTGACGATCCAAGGGGCAGTTGCGGCTGTTCCTGAGGGGCGGGCTAGAGCGTCTCGAATCGGTTGAGGATCTTGCCCCTAGCCTCGGTTCATAGATGGAAACCCAATTTCCAAATACGTGACATTTGCGGTTTTATTTGTAAACCTATATATGGCGACATAGTGGTATGGGGCATTCATGCCGCCTATGATTGATACTTATGATTTGAAGTTGTTTTATACACTATGCACTTATTATAGTATCAAATGATTTGTTTTAAACGTATCAAGCATTCTTTGGCTGTTATAAGGGAAAACCCTATCCCCCGGTTTGCGTTGCATTGTGTGATAGGAACTGGGTCTTATAACAGCTTCATCTTTCTTTATTTAGCATTGCGCTGCTGTTTTATGCACTGGTATTCTTGGGAGGAAACCCGTTCCGTGTTATACGGCGTGGTCCCTTGATTTACCTAACTTTTAAAATAAAGAATAATAACTATTTTAGTTCTCACACCAGTCACATGACTGACCTGGAGTTTATTGTTTTAACCTAAACTCTGGGTGCCCTTATTTTGACACGGGCAGCTAGTAGTTTTGGTTTTGCAGATTTATATTCACAGGATCCTGGTTTACAGCTGGAACGATATCCGGAAAGCTTTGTATCCGTATATCTTCTTCTAGTTGTGTATTGTATTATTTTCCGCTGCGATGTATTTAAATGTAATTTAAATCTCTGATATTTCTGTGTAATATTCTTTTATACTCTGCATATTCTTGTAATCTGATGCATCGTTGTAATATACAATGAAATGTTCTTTTATATGCATTCTGTTGTGGCTTGTTCTCGAACTATCCGACGCTTCCCTTTACGGGGAGGTTGCGGGTCTTTACAAAGGTGCAACAATGTAAGACGAAACTTTGAAGAGAAAGTGATAGTCAGAGTAGTTCTTAATGTTCGTTTATGTCCGCAAGGCACTATCCTAACTGTTCATGAAGTTGGAAGTAATATCTTTTAAATAGTTGCACGAAAGTTTGTGTTTTGGATTGAGTAGTTTTCGGTTCGGATGCATACACCAGGTTCAGATCGGATAGGCAAGGTCACATGTCAGCTTAAAGCAAAGGCTCACGCTCAGAGAGAGATATCCGGATCGGTTCGGAGATTGACTCTCGGAGCGGGTCGGATTAACCTGGATAACCGGGCCCCTATTCTCTCTTTTGTTTCACAACCAGGTCCGATCCGAGCGCATAAGTCTTGACCTCCATTTTATTCATAGATCCGACCTGACCCAGTCAAACAAGTTAAGTCTCATTTCTTAGCCCTATTGCTCAGACCCGGTTCGGCTCTGTGAATTTCTCTCTTTCCCCTTTTGTCCTACGGTTCCCCCACCCGAACCGATCTCCTTCAATTTCCTTCCTCTTCCTCCTCTTAAGTAGCGAACCCAACTCGATATCCCAAGCCTTAATTAAAATCAAGTGATTAAGCACTCAAGTATTCAACAACGAGTCTCAATACCCTCCTCCAACGCCTTGAAATGGCGTCGATGCCATTAACGACGAAGGCGGAGGATGAAGGAAGCCGTGGCGATGGAATTAGTCAATTACCTTGCTAGAATCGTTCAACTTAATTGCGGATGTAAATTAAAAACAATTATGGCAACGAGATTCAAGATTACAAGACTACCTATGTATTTAATTCAAAGATTGAAGCAAGAATTTTGAAGTTTCTTGGAAAGACTAAGGTTTCGATGTGGAATCGGTTCGGTTGAGCAAGAACAGTGAATGAAAGAAAAGAAGAAAAGTGAAGTAAATTTATATAAAAAACAAGCTGACTATTCGTATTCCCGATCGGACCGGTTCGAAAAGCCCAATGACGTAGCTTGGCCCACTAATCCATTGCTGAGTATAGGAAGAAGGAGATCCGTTCGGGTCGGAACCCAAACCAGAAATCCGTTCGGGTCAGAATCCGAACCGAACAGAATGCAGTACGACAGCTTGGCATGCGTATTCAAAAGGAAGGATGAAGGCGTTGTGCAACAGCAATCAAAGCATGCTCCATTTTCAACCGAAGCATCCTTTGAGGGGGCAAAGTGTTTGCCTACTTTGTGAACTAGGCAACACAAATTCTAGATATCAGACATTGAAGAGCATTTTTAATTAGAAGACTTCGGTTCGGATCGGAGAAGACACTACAGCCTAGATCGAACAGCTGCAATCGTTCGGGTCGGGTCAGAGCAACGTATCGGTTCGGGTCGGATAAAATCTTCTGTTCGGATCGATGAACTGTTGCTGAGGAAATTGGTAAGGCATATCCATTCGGATCGGGGGCAGCATAATCTCAATTGGATCGGAAAGCCACCTGTTTGCCACGGAAATAGATCGGAGCGAAGCAGATTAAAGAAGAGAGAGCGCTGCCACCAAGCCAATCCGGGTCGGATCGGGTATCCCGATCCGAACCCCTTATATGTGTGTCTCCGACCCGAGCCCATTTTCCATATCATTCTCCTGAAAAAGCGCCTGGATATCCGGATCGGCTGTGACCAGTTCCTACCCATAACGTTCATTACTCTGATGCGTTGTCAACACAATAATTCATCCGAACCCGAGGCTAATGGGATGGACGACACGTGGCTCCGATCCGGATCGGGTTTTGAGCAAATTCACACTTATAAATACCCCGTCTGGAGAAAAAGAAAAAGGATCTTTTTCTGGCACTTGGAGAGTTCAACTACCTTCATAACCCGAATTCCAGCACTCCCGGAAAATCCAAATCTTCTTTCATTATTTGTTTTCAAACAATTGAGTGATTGTGAGTGAGTTGTGAGAGAGATCAAGTGAGTATTTCATTGTATTTGCGACTGAATCATTGAAAATAGTGAAAAACAAGTGGACGTAGGCATTTCTTCGCCGAACCACTATAAATCCTGTGTGTTCATTTTTATTTTTATCTCATTTCATTTTTGCTTTTAATCAATTTGGGTGTTAGAACCACTTTTTGGTCTAACAGCATCCTACGACTTCGAGATAGCATATACCCCTGGCAAGGGTAACGTGGTGGCAGATGCCTTAAGTAGAAAAAGATTATCCTTAAGTCCGTTGTTTGTTGAGCGGCGAAGTTTAGAGTTCATCTCTACGTTTGACTTTACACCTTCCATTGACTTCGTACCTAGTTTGCTAGCATCCTTAGAGGTCAGACCTACTCTTTTGGGACGGATTGGCGAAGCACAGCGAGACGACCCACAGTTGGTTGAGTTAGTAGAAAAGCTCAAAGGAGGGGAGTCATCGAGCCATCTCCGTAGGTATACCCTAGATGATAAGGGTTGGTTGCGTAGGGACGGTAGACTTTGTGTACCACAGGACGAGAATCTGAGGAAGACCATTCTTGATGATGCCCATCGTTTGAAGATGACCATTCATCCTGGCGGAGACAAGATGTACATAGACATGAGACGAGTTTACTTTTTGGCCGGCATGAAGAAAGATGTGGCCGAGTATGTCGCTAGATGCTTGGTGTGCCAACAAGTAAAAGCGGAGCAAAAGAAGCCTGGTGGATTGCTTCACCCATTGGAGGTCCCACAATGGAAGTGGGAAAGCGTTTCGATGGACTTTATTGACAGATTACCGAGATCGAGGAGGGGTAATACGGGGATTTGGGTCGTGGTAGATAGACTTACTAAGAGCGCCCATTTCATTCCCGTGAAGAGTAAGAGGACCGCTCCATGGTTAGCCTCCGTATACATTCGACAAATAGTTCGTTTGCACGGTGTTCCTTCTAGCATAGTGAGCGACGGCGATCCTATTTTCACTAGCGAATTTTGGAAAAGCTTGCAAGAGGCGGTAGGGACTCAGTTATGTTTGAGCACCGCATATCATCCTCAGACGGAAGGCCAGACCGAGAGGGTGAATCGTATTCTAGAGGACCTATTGAGGTTGTGTGTCTTAGATTTCGGAGGTACATGGGAAGAACATCTTCCGTTGGTAGAGTTCGCATATAATAATAGCTTCCAGTCTAGTATTGGCATGGCACCGTTCGAAGCTCTTTATGGACGGCCGTGTCGTTCGCCTACATGTTGGTGGGAGTCTACAGATAAGATCTTGCTTGGGCCCGATATGATTAGAGAGACTTCGGAGAAAATCGATTTGATTCGAAGGAGGATGAAGACGGCGCAAGATAGGCAGAAATCTTATGTGGATAAGAGAAGGTCAGATCTTGAGTTTGGTGTTGGGGACATGGTCTTTGTCAAGGTGTCTCCATTACGGAACGTCGTTCTGTTTAGGTCCGTTGGGAAGTTAGCACCAAGGTTTGTAGGGCCGTTTCCTATTAAGGAAAGGATTGGGCAGATGGCGTATAGAGTGGAGTTGCCCGAGAGACTTAGTGGTGCACACGACGTATTCCATGTATCACATTTGAGGAAGTGCTTGCACGGGACTGCGGAAGTGGTAGAGCCGAGCTTGCTTAGAGAGGTGGAGATCGAGCGTGATGCAACGATTCGACGAGCTCCTACGCGCATTCTTGGGTTGGAGATTAAGTAGTTGAGGAATCGAGAGGTCAAACTTGTCAAAGTGCAATGGGGAGATGATTAGAGCAACGCTACTTGGGAGATGGAAGCGAAGATGCGTTCATTGTACCCTTTTCTTTTCGAGGGTATGTCTTTTTAATTTCTCCTTTATCGCTTACCTTGTACTTATCTTATCTTTAGTACGTCCTCTCGCTAGTATCTATGACCTATAGATAGGGTAGTCCTGTGGTTGAAACATGTGTTTGAGACATGTTATGGATGATGGATGCAAGTGGTTGCAAGTGTTTGCTTGTGGTTGCTCGTGGATGCATATACACACACTTTAGACACTAGATCGGCTTAGTCACTTCATATTGCATATTGCATATAAATGTGTGTACATATTTAAGTAATGGATGAATAATGGTTGTACCATCATATGGATGTTACATTTTGGGTGAATAGTTGTGCACACATGTAGAAATGATATGTATCGATAGGGTTCTTTCGCATACATAATGGACGCATGGCACTATCATGGTTTGCATTAAGGAGGTCAACTGAATCAGTAGACTGCCTGATTTTGCATTAGATAAGGAACATGTACACATACTTCTTGCATATGTTCATACAGCATTAGAATTTAATAAGGACAATGGATGTCCGTGTTTGATGGATGAGTAGATGGTTGCTTGGATGGTAGGATATACATTCTCCTTAACTTGGAGATTTCGGGGACGAAATCCTTTAAGGAGGGGAGAATGTAACACCCCGCATTTTTGAATAATTGAATTAACTAAAATAAAGAATAATATATCTCAGTCGTGAGAATTATGGGGATTGGGTTGC
The DNA here is from genome assembly GCA_030737875.1 of Allium sativum. NCBI lineage: Eukaryota > Viridiplantae > Streptophyta > Magnoliopsida > Asparagales > Amaryllidaceae > Allium > Allium sativum. The sequence goes on from CM060926.1 coordinate 618,705,025, forward strand.
GCCATTGTGTTCGTCTAGGAATTCTAGTGCAGATAGAGTCCGAGTTTGCGGGAAACGAGTACCGAATGAAAGAGTTATGGACGAACGAAGTTTGGTGGCAAAGTAAAGAAAAAAAATGCACTGGCGCACTTGGGAAGTGCGTCAGTACATATTAACACTGGTGCACCTTCCAAGTGCGCCCAGGCCGAGGCTGGAGCCTGCACAGCTTTCTGGTTTAGGCTGACCCATGTTGTTGAGTCCATTCTGACTCCTTGCCGAGTCATTAGGGCTGACTCATCACCCTATCATGATTGAATGGTTTTGATTAACCCTAAGAACATCCGACGACTTGAATTAATTCATAGCTCTATAAAAAGACCCATAGACTCAAACCCTAAATCAGAATTAAAACTAAAGCTATGGCTGTCATGCTGTTGTCTTGAACCCTAGAGCAGCCGCCACCAAATTAAAGAGGAAGAACAGCAACCAAATCAGAACTATTCAACCCAAACAGCGATCCTTCATCAAAGGAGCGCTAATTCAACTCTAGAAATCAGAATTCAGAAATCAAGACTGCTTTTGAGTTGTGAGTTCGATAGTTTTAGCAAAATAATTAGTAATTTAATTAGATTAAGTTATAACGCGGATTGTATGGATGTGATATGAAGTATTGATTGTATGTTGGAATTATGTTATAGAATTGTGTTGAAAATTTCTATGATATTATGTTATGATTATCTACGATGTAAAGTTATGATGCTGTCACCCATGTTATAATCCTATGATTGACTTATGTCTAATTGAATCATCATGTTTCTTATGCTAGTTTGTATTGATTCATATGATAAAGCATATGTAGGAAAGTTTAGATGTCGATTCAAACATGAACCATATACAAGTTTGGGTAGAATTACATGTGACCTTACATGATTATAGCACCTAGTTTATGTGAGAATTAAATTGAAAGATTAGGCTATGTCATGATACTTTACATGTTAGTTCACACCATTGTTGCGATGTATAAATCACATATGTGAATTTATGAGTTGGACATGAATCATGTTATGTTATTACCTATGCAAGTTTAATCCCTTTAGATATAGGTTTATGACATATGTTGTCTATGCAAGTTTGTGGCCATTATTTCATCAAGTTCACACCTTTAAAATTTGGAACCATGACAAATGTTGTTATGCAAGTTGTAATCTTGGCCTATGCAAGTTTTAGATGTAGAACATCATTCACATATGCAGGTTCACCCCTATGTTAGATCTATGCTTTAATTATGTGTATATATGTGATGTTTTCTTTTATTTCATGGGTTAGACTATTCGAGTCTAACGTATATTTTTACGTTAAACGAACAAACGTACTACGTGGGGAAAAGGGAATAATATAAAAAATATTTAATTGGCATAATTGCCTTAAAAGGCATAAAATAAAATTGTGGTGAAATTGGTATGATTTTACATACCATAAATGGATGGACATAATTGAGTCAATTATGGACATCGCTAAATTTGGAATTGATTGATAATTTGAATAGGGAAAGTAATTCAAATTAGGGGTGATTAATTAGGAGTAATTAATTGTCTAAGACACGAGGTTAGACTCTTTTGTGGTGTAAGACTGCCCGGACCCGCCCGGCAAATCCAGCTGCCACAAATGCCAGTCTAATGTGAGAGGTCTTAGGCATAAACTAAATACGTAACAATTGTAAAGACACGAGGTTAGGCTCTTTTGTGGTGTAAGACTGCCCGGACCCGCCCGGCAAATCCAACTGCCACAAATGCCAGTCTAATGTGAGAGGTCTTTATGAGGTTACGGTCTTAATGAATTAAGAAACGCTTAACAAGATAAGCATGTAGTTGGACATGAGGGGGTTAATTGGGTGCCTTGGGTGGCATGTGGAATCTAGTGGGTGCCTTAGGTGGCATTTGGAAATACGATTAGAAACACTTAACCAAAATATAAACATGTAATTGAAACATGAATAAGAAGTGGGTTAAGTGGGATGTACTAGAGGGGACCAAGCTTAGGTGGATAGCTTGTGTCAAGTAATGGGGGCCCGTTTCAACCAGTAACCCATACGTATCTTTGTGGGCTTGACCCAAGTCGAGGACGGGACACGCATACTGGGCTTGACTGTACGAGGCCAAACCGGGTTAGCGGTGGCAACGCAAGTCCAACGGGTTCATATGCGTGTGTGGACCCGGGCTGGTAGGTAAGACGTTGTTGCATCATGTAGGTATAAGCTGTGCATTCTTTGTTGTATCAGGTTGCCACTTTGGAGAGTGATACACTCCACTGTGGGGCCAGCACGGATATCTACGAGTTAGGGAGCTGATCGCTTGGGGGTAGTGGGTACACCTAGTGGAGATAGGGGCAGACGGCACCTATGAAGGCAGCTAGGGGTGCACGAAACTACCAATATCATTGTTAAGTCTGTAGGCGGGGTCAACCTTAGGGTGACTAGTGGTGGTGCAGTATACTAGTAGCGGTGCAGTTTAGGAATTATCCTATAATGTTGGTGTAATTTAGTAAATTTATCTTAGTGGGTTAGGTGCGCTTTAACGATATCGTTGTTCATCTTGTTTCCTTGTTTACTCTGCTATACTCAATGGTTCATGGTCATTTCCTTATTTTCCGACTTATGCCTTAGCCTAGTTACTTTGTTAATTATATTGTTAGAATTATCGCACTCGCCAGACTTTATGTCTAACCCCCCTTTTTCCATCTCTTTCCTTTCCCCACCCCAGGTGCTCAAGTTGGAACTAGCACCAGTGGAGCTTGATCTTGGACTGCTTTTAGAAGATTTCTTGGACCGCTGAAGTAAAGTTCAGCTTCTCTTTATTTATGGCTATTTTAATGTTGGGGATTATGTCTTTTAGTTTATGTACTATGTTTTATCAAGATAGATATGATGTACTTGACTTTGGTTTATGATTTTTATGATGTAATCTAACATATGGGTTTATCCGCTGCAATGAAATAAAGTTTTAAATTTTCAAGTACTGTTTATATCTGTCTTGTTGTGATTTTCTGTTCTATATTCACTTAAAACGCTCCACTAAAGTTAAGGCATTCCCTTTGCGAGTGACCTTAATGGAGGTGGGGTGTTACATAAAATATATGTGAAATATGTATATACATATGCTAGTTTATGTGACATTAATCTTTATGTTTAGATCTATATGCAAGTTCACATCCTTATGTTTAGATCTATATGCAAGTTCACATCTTTATGTTTAGATCTACATGCAAGTTCACATCTTTATGTTTAGATCTATATTTAGATCCATGGCAGTACATAAGTTATGCAAGTTTATGCCCATTTCCTACGCTAGTTTTGTATCATATGCTAGTTTGAATGAAATTCATATGCAAGTTATTGGCTATGTAAACTTATGTCATGATTCTTAGATCTATTTCATGTGTTATGCAAGTTGTGATGTTTCTTTTCTTTTTATAAGTTAGACTATTGTGAGTCTAACATATGTCATGTCAAAACGTACGAATAGCGTGGGGACAATGGGAAAATATTGAATATACATAAATTGTGAATTGGCATAAAATGGCCTTAAAAGGCATATAATTAATTTGAGACATTAATTGGCATAATTGGTATTTATGGACATAATTTAAGTGACAATTATGGACATAAATAAATTTGGAATTTATTGACAAATTTGAATAGGGATATTAATCCAATTTGGGGTTAAATAATTATGTGATAATTAACCGCCTAAGACACGAGGTTAGACTTGTTTGTGGTGTAAGACTGCCCAGACCCTCCCGGCAAATCCAGCAACCACAAATGTCAGTCTAATGTGAGAGGTCAAAGGAACAAATTAAATGCGTAACAATTGTAAAGACACGAGGTTAGGCTCGTTTACGGTATAAGACTGCCCGGACCCGCCGGCAAATCCAGCAATCGCAAAAGTCAGTCTAATGTGGGAGGTCTTTACAAGGTTACAGTTCTAATGAATTAAGTAACACTTAACTAGATAAACATGTGGTGGGACATGGGGGGTTAAGTGAGTGGCCTTGGGTGGCTTGTGAAATACGATTAGAAACACTTAACCAAGTTGAAACATGTAAGAAGACATGAATAAAAATGGGGTTAAGTGGGAAACCTTAGTGGGGGCCAAGCATATGTGGAAAGATTGTGTCAGGCATGGGGCCCCTTTTCAAACCAGTCACCCATTAAGTATCTTTGTGAGCTCGACCCAAGTCGAGGACGAGACACGCTTACTGGATTTGATTGTAAGAGGTCAAAACGGGTTAGCGGTGGCAACGCAAGTCCAACGGGGTCATGTGCGTGCGTGGGCCCGGGCTGGTAGGTAAAATGTTGTTGCATCGTGTAGAGATAAGTCGTGCATCTCTAGTGGTATCGGGTTACCACCTTGGGGAGTGATACACCCCACTGTGAGACCAACACGGGTATCTACGAGTTAGGGAGTTGATTGCATGGGGGTAGTGGGTACAACTAGTGGAGATAGGGGCAAACGGCATCTATGAAGGCAGTTAGGGGTACACGAAACTACCATTATCATTATTAAGTTTTGTAGGCGGGATCAACTTTTAGGGTGACTAGTGGTGGTGCAGTATAGTAATTACCCTATAGTGATTAGGAAGGAGATTAACGCCAGAATATTCCTCTTATTTTCTTTGTCATGCCCACTTGTTTTATGGTCATACCTTATCTTACCAGTTTAGGCCTTATCCTAGTTACTTCAATAATTATATTGTTAAAGTTATTATACTCGCCAGACTTTATGTCTGACCCCCTTGTTTTCGCCTCTTTTCTTCCTTCCCTCCCTCCCCCCCAGGTTCTCAGGATAGGACTAGTACTAGTGGAGCTTGATCTTGGATCTCTTTCTCTCTCTTTTGGAAGTGCTTAGATTGCTGAAAGTAAAGTGCAGCTTATCTCTTTTATGGCTGCTTGTGTTTGGGGTTATGCTTTTTTACTTTATGTACTCAGAAAACAAATTTGCCAAGATGGATATTAAGTGTACTTGGTTTTACTGTTGGTTTATAAAGTTGTTGTAATCAAACTATTTCTCCGTTGCAATAAAAGTTGTTTTAAAGTTTTCAAGTACCAATATTTGTATCTGTCTTATTATATTCTGTTCTATACACTAAAAATGATCCATGGAAGTTAATGCATTCCCTTTATGAGTGACATTAATGGACGTGGGGTGTTACAGAAAAGTTATGCAGATGCAAGAAGAAGAGATTTAGAATTCGTTGTTGGCGATCATGTGTACTTGAGAGTTTCTCTATTGAGAGGAGTTGTTCGCTTTGGGAAGACTGGGAAGTTGGCTACTTGATTCATTGGTCCATTCCCTACTCTTGAAGGAATTGGAACCCTCGCTTACAGAGTTCAGCTGCCTGACTGGTTGCCTGGGGTACATGATGTATTCCATGTGTCTCAACTTCGGAAGCATGTGCATGATCCAGACTTGGTTGTGGAGGAAGCTGCACAGCAAGATTTGGAAATTACCCCGAACATAGCAGTAAGAAGGGAGCCGGTAAAGATCATTGACAAAGAAACCCGAGTTCTGAGGAATAAAAGAATTCATCTAGTCAAAGTGCAGTGGAGCAGAGATCCCAGAGACTGTACATGGGAGACAGAGGATAGCATCAAACAAGCTTATCCCCAGTGCAGAGTGGATTTCTCTTACTAGCTCTAGTGTGAGGTACATTTACCAGATTTACATTTTCCATTTTGTTTCCTACTTTACTATTGTTTCCTTTTCGGGGACGAAAAGCTTTTAAGTGGGGGAGATTGTAACAACCCGGGAAATCAGAACCAATTTTAAAATTTTTATTTTGGCTATTTTGCTGAATTTTGAATAGTTAAAATAAATTATTTTAAATAATAACGATTAAAAGTCTATTTAAATCGAAGTTCGAATCAATATATTTATGTTCACTTCAAAAGGAGTTAGAAATAGCGCGGTAGTTTGAAAATTTGAATTCAAACTTTGACTGACTGTACATGATGCAAAATAAATCGGATTTTAGTGAAACAAAAAATATTTAAATCTGTTTAAGAATATCTTTACAACGAATCCAAAAAATTGAAATTTCATAGCGGGAATAAAAAGTTATGGCCAGTTGAATTTTCAGAATAGTCGTTATGGAATTTAATACAATATATGGCCCGTATAAATAGCCATTTTTCAAACGACCTCCGTTTTCGACGAAACCACTTTTGTTGGATCAGGAATGTCAAATTATTGCAGGATTCCAATTTTCATAATTTTTGGAATCAATATGTGAGCGTGGCAAAAGAAAATGTGTTTTGACAATTTCATTCAATTTCGATCGACTTGAAAATAGCCATTTTTCCAACGGTCTCCAAAATCAACGAAGTTTAGTTTTGTTAGGGCCGTATCGTCAAAACATAGTTAGATTTATTTTTTGGGAATTTTTGGAGTCAGTTTGTGGCCCCGGTAAATTAAAATGTTCGATCAAATTAAATAATTAAATGTTTTATTATTTAATTTGAAGAATAACTGACTGAAACAGTCGAATGGGCCTGCGAGACATATTCCATTGTGTCTGGAATGGGGGTATTTAGCTAGGGCATCACTCGTTGGATTTGATTTGGAGTTAGGAGCAAGTTAGAAATTAAAAGAATTTAAAATAAAATAAATAAAATAAAATACAAAGAATATACTGTATAAATACCGTATAAAATACGGCATACCGTAAACCCTAAATTCTAATTACTGTAGCCGCCGTATTCTCTCATTATATGGCCGATATCCTCAGGAACTGATTGCTCAATATCTTTTAATCCATACAATAATTTCAAGCGATTCTTTAAAGGAAATTGGAGAGCATCATCCAATCTGTCGATCCGTACGTTTCGATCGTTCCCTGGTATCACGAACTTCGAGGACCGCACCCCCAAAGTCACGCCGAACCGACCGCCGCGCCTCCTCCTAAGGTGGATCGAGTTCACCCTGGTGGGGCCCCCTCTGTGCGTGCCTCCTTGCTCTCCGGCATGGCACTTCTCGATCGCCTTCAGAAGCCGCGGTATGAACAAAAACTGGTGACCTAGTTTTGAACCTGAAAGTGAAAACGTCGGCTGTATATCCAAGAGGATGAAGGTTTTCATGTATTTTGATTAATTCTTTTATTAATTTTATATAAATTATAATTATCATATAAAAATCGTAACTCTCTCGTATTTTAACAGAATTCGACAAAACTAAATCCGTTGGAATCACAACGACGAGATCTACATTTCTGAACTGAACGCCGAATTTTTGGAGCATTCGACGAATTTAGAGAAATATAAAGCGAGGTGAGATTTCTAAATCCGATCGAATTAAATAAAATTATATTAGGATGCAGACGGAGTTTAGAAACTCCCGACACCCGTCGTCCATAAACCATGGATGACGTGTTTGAGTTGTGGTTTGAAATTGGTGAATATTATGAATGGTTGATTTTTGATTTTGGTTGACAACAAGTAGAATTAGTTTATTGAAAAGTTCATCTACGTACAAAATAGATTATTGAAATCCCCCATGCCAAAAGCTGCGAGGCTTTAAGGTAGCGCGAGGAGCCGTACATCGGGACGGTACCGGTTTTAACTACCTTGCCGTTATGCTGCCAAAATTTTTTTGAAATATTTTTGTGTTATAAAATATTCATGTTGTTATATAATAATTGTTTTAGTAATATAAAAATCATGTTTTTAATATATATATATAGATATGAAATTGATCGTTATATGTCGACATTAAATCTACATTTTCAATGTAATAAAAAATGGAGCATTTATACAGAAAAATGAATTTACATTTGTTTTTACATTTTAATGTAAATGTGACATTAAAATTAATCATTTAGAGAAAAATGAATTTACATTTGATTTTACATTTTAATGTAAATATGACATTAAAATAAAAAATTTGAATACAAATTGTATTTGCATTACATTTTTTTTAATGTAATGCAACTCTAAAATAGACAATTAGAGAAAAATGTGTTTGACTTTAGATTTCATATTTTAAATGATACATTAAAAATATAACACCATGAAATAAAAATGTGTTTATATTAGATTTACCTTTCAATGTGTAGAAAACATTGAAATAAACATTTTGATGTAGAAACATAGAAAATTTGCATTTTCAATGTAATCATGCATTGAAATAAAAAGTTTACATTTTCAATGTAAATAAACATTGAAATAAAAGTTGATATTTTTAATGTAAATATAATAATGAAATAAAGATTTATATTTTCAATGTGATAAATATTGAAAATAGGAAGTTTACATTTTTCAATGTAATAACACCTTGAAAAGAAAGTTTACATTTTTCAAATGTAAACAAAGTATAAAGGATATTTATAAAAAAAAAATTGCTTTCAATGTAAAATAAAGAATGAACAAGAATATACATTTTTCAATGTAAAATAAAGAATGAACAAGAACATACATTTTTCAATGTAAAATAAAGAATGAACAAGAAATTACATTTTTCAATGTAAATAAAGGAATGAATAAAGATTTACATTTTTCCAATGTAAACCAAACATGAAATGAAAATTTACATTTTTCAATGTAATCTTATATCGAAGTAAAAAGTTACATTTTTACAATGTAATGATATATAGAATAAAGATTGCATTTTTATTTGTAATCATAGAAAAGTATAAAAGATTCCATTTCTAATGTGATCAAAGAATGAAGTATAAAAATTGCCTTTTTATATGTAGTCAAAACAAGAATAGAGATTTACATTTTTTATATGTAAATAAAGATTTCATGGGAATTTTATATTTTTATTTGTAATCATAGAAAAGTATAAAAGATTCCATTTCCAATGTGATCAAAGAATGAAGTATAAAAATTGCATTTTTATATGTAATCAAAACAAGAATAGAGATTTACATTTTTTATATGTAAATAAAGATTACATGGGAATTTTATATTTTTATTTTAAGAAAGGATTACATGGAAATTTACGAGGTAATTAGATGTTGAAATTTAGGAATTTATATTTTTCCAATGTAAATAAATTAATGAAAGAAATTCACATTTTTCAAATGTAGATAAAAGAATGAAAGTTACATTTCTTTTATGTAATTAAAGAAAAGAATAAAAGTTACATTTTTAATATGTAATTAAAGTAAAGAATGAAATCACATTCTTGTTTGTAATCAAAGGAAGGATAGGAGTTTACATTTTTCTATGAAAATAAATATGAAATAGGAGCTTACACTTTATATGTAAATAAAGTAGAAATTTACATTTTTCCTTGTAAATAAAAAAAATTTATAGAAATTTACATTTTCAATGTAAATTCATAATGATATAAAAGATGTACATTTTCAATGTAAATTAATAATGGAATAAAGATTTACATTTTCAATGTGATAACATAATGGGATAAAAGATTCAATATACAAAGAGGGAGGTATTATCATTAAAAATTTCATTTTTTTTAATGTTATATGTGATTTCATATATTATAGAAACCAATAATGAATCGAAATGATTTGAAATCGTCAAACGATTTATATTTATATATAAATATAAATTAAAAATAAAACGAATCGCGCTGCTGCAGTTCGCGTTTTGAAATCGTTACTTCAAACAATTATACCGAAAGATCCGACCATCGGATTTTCCCAAAATTGGAACCGTTGGGTTCGCTTTGGAAAGAGCTTTCCAATTATTATCCTAACTTTCATACTGTGGAAGTTTGGGGTCATCACATCAGAGCTCAGAAAAATATCTCACAGCGGAAAGGATAAAATATAGTATAATCAAAACATAGCCTTACCGTATTATTAATACTGCCTAACCAGTATCCAAAGCTATCATGTCTCTGCCACAATCTAACCTGTGAGTGTGTTATGAGAAGGGGGTCAGAACACAAGTTCTAGTGACTGGATTTAAACTATACACTTTGGATAATCTTACATATACCGTTCAATCATATTTTCTTATTTATTATGTTACTTGGGTTAACAGCACTCAAGGCTTACACACACGTCGTACCCATTTACTTCCCAGTGAATTAACCTAATACACTATATGTAGCTATCTCTCAAGGCAGATCATCTGCCACTCACAGAGGAATACCAAGAGTACCCTACGTCCCCGGAATTCGCGTGCTTCCCCTTCCAGTCCTTTGGAGCTGTTAATCAATCAGATGAATGTGCGCTCCCCTCGTGCCTTATAACACCTCAATGATCTACCCTGTTGGGTTACTCACCCTCTACCGTACGGTGGTCTAAGCGCCTTACTTTAGCATGTTGTTAGACCCTATGTCTAAACATTCTTTTACACGCTTGTCTCACCTTACCAGGTTTCCAGTTAACTTGGTTATTCCAATTCATATTGAATTCTTATTCAAATTACCAAGTTTCTCTTGCTTATTAATTTCAGTCATACAACTTAATTCATTTAAGTTTATTAATAAGCTTACAACATGCTATTCTCTAGATTGTGGCCTAAGGTCTGTGATCCACAATCCCTTTTATATTCTTGTTTGATTTCAATAACATGTTTTACTTAATATGTAATTAAGTCTGTCTAATTCACATGTTTCCAATTAACATGTCACTTACCATTTATGATTATATATAACTTATTTCATTTCACAAGTTTTCCTCATCCTCTCTCATTTAATCATAATTCCACTTTACGTCGTCAATACAACTTATCGTTGTTTACGTATTAACTTAGTTCTATTAACTAAGGACCATTAATAAGTTTCTCTACCCATTTATTATAACCTATGTTATAATTTCCCCTTGTCCCTAGGACAAGTTTAAACATGTTATTCTTACCAACGGGTTTCAGACTCCCAGACTACTTAATTTATAATTAAGTAAAATATATTTCCCCCTTTTCTTAACTGGTTTTAAGTTTACCCCTTTTTTGATTACTTAATTAACAATTAAGTGTCACTTAACTTAATTCACCAGTTATCCCATTCCCTTACTAGTTTATTATAACATAAGTTATAATATTCACTTGTCCCTAGGACAAGTCTACCTACTAAACAACATTTTCATTAATGTTATTTATTTATAATAGGTTATTATCATTCCCCTTTTAAACCATTTAGTGTTGTAATCCATTATTATTCATTCTCTGTAATATATATTCCGTATTATATTAAGGAAAACACTTCATGCACCTTATCAGTTTGATAGAAGGAATCAGTGATTTATTTTCATAACGTTGTCCCATCTAAGTCCGTGGTAGCAAGTAATTTCTTTACTTTTCTATATTTATTGTGGCTTACTTGCAACAACGTTTTCAGAAATAAGTCATTTAGGGAAATACATCACTTTTCCCTCTTATCACACTAACTCAATTCATTACATCCCTTCCTTTCTTATTTTCTGAGTTAGACATTTAATTACCATCCTTGCCATTTATTCATATCTTGTTGTATACATATATTTATATATATATAAGCACTAGACCTCTCACATTAAGCCTACACTTGTGGACGCTGGATTTGCCGGGTGGGTCTGGGCAGACTTCTACCACAAGCTGACTTAACCTCGTGTCTTAGCACATGTTGTTAATTCTTGCACTTAGGCCTCTCACATTAGGTTCAACATTAGTGGCTGCTGGATATGCCGGTCGGGTCCTGGCGGACTTCCGCCACTAATGCAACCTAACCTCGTGCCATAAGTGTATTTACAATTTCTAATTGTAATCCTAGGCGTATTCATTTTCATTCAATCACTTATGTTCATATCAAATTGCGCTCCCAAATTAAAATCTCAAAACATAATATATATTATGTTCATTACATGAAAATTTTAGACATATCATCCTTTTTACTGTAATATAGTTTACAGTAATCTAATTTACATGTCGTCCAATTTTTGCCTATATTTTGTCGCATGTCATTTTCAACATATGTTTAATTCTACTAGGACATGTAAACATTCGATCGGGTAATTATTTTAACATGTCGTTCAATCAATAATATGTCCCAAGTAAAGTATGTAATTACAATCACTGAATTGGCTATTCATATCCTAACAAGTTTATTTTCTCCAACATGTAAACATTCAATAACTTAGCCAATTCAACATAGGAATTTCTTGATATATTCATATCAACCTTTCAATTCGTTACAACAGCAATTTATAATTAAACTGGCCAATTCAAAATTAATTAAAAAGGGGAATGCTAAACGATAGTCATAACATTATCTAAAGGCAATAGCTTAAAACCACTCACCTTTAAGCTTTCCCCAAATTTTGGATCTGATCCGTTATATCATCCATGGTTTTCCTTTTCCCTTTAATTTGATTCACGACCTAACGACCATGGATTTATTATTTCATGAAAAGAGAAGGGAAAGAGAAATAATTTAAATAGATTGGTTCTTAGAGGTTTACCTTGCTTTCATGATTCAAAAATCTTTTTATTAACGTTGATTCCCTCTTCCAGATCTGAATTCATAATCCTCCTAGGCTAACATTTTAATTTCAGAATAGATTTGAGAAGAGAGAGAAAGGGAGCCATGGCAGAGCTCCAGCGCAGCCGCTGAATTACGATGTTCAGGGTTAGGTCTAGGGACTTATTTATAGGTGCTCAAGACCTTATCGTGCACGCAGCGCTGAGTCAGCATTGAACCCAGTTAAGAAAATTGTCCAGGTTTGCAAATGAATCTAGCCAAATCTTATTGTACACGCAGTGCTGAGTCAGCATTGGGTCCCGCAAGCTGTTTTGGCACAGAAATTTGAATTTCGAATGTTTGAATTCTTTTGGCACAGAAATTTGGTTTTTAAACTTTTGAATTTCTGGAATTTATTTAACTGTTTTATTCACATGAAATATTCATATATATATATACAATTCCTCTACCGACCATTTTACGCGTATATATATACGCACAATTTTCGTTTTATTTTCAAAATTCGAACGATGTTGCACCGTTATTTGATTCTTGCCATATTTCATTGACTGTAGCCTTATCTTGAATTTTATCTTTTGTATACATATATTTATGCATATATATATATATATTCTCATATATATACATATATTTTCTTTATTTTCTTACATGTACGTCCTTATCCTTTCAAATTTTGAATTTGTATACGTACATATATTTGCATGTTCAGTTGGCCCTCTCTAAAACAAAGATAAAATTATGCCACCGTCGGGGCTCGAACCCCCAACATCTATGTTACAAATCCAATGCCTTAACCAATTGAGCTATGAGGTCTTTCGTTAATAAGTCTTAGAACAATGATAATTATTGTTCTCTCCTTACTTCTCTTTTTCATGTTAGTTACAATACTTAAATTAAACCATTTGATGCGACCCGAACTTCCCCGTGAAGGAAAGAACGGATTGAATTGAGAACACGATGAATCAGAACACAAACAGAAGAACATTTCGTTGCTTATTACAACAATTCCATCAGAATACCAGAATATACAGAGTATGAATCAATATTACACATTTACTAAATATCAGAGATTTGCAAGTTACAATGCAGCGGAAAATAATACAATACACAACTGAAAAGATTATATGGATACAGAGCTTTCCGAATATCATTCCTGTAACGACCCGGATTTTTCGGTCATTTGAATTTGAATATTTAAATTTATTTTAAATATTATATTAGAAATAGTTGTTTTTCAAACAATATCCGTTTTCGATAAAACAAATTGTTTTGGAATGCGTATAACTAGATTTGCAGTTTGGTTCCAATCGAAGTCGTTTTGTCAGTACGCGATATTTTAAACTGACAAATAAAATTGGAATTTAATATGTTATTTTGCAAACGAAGAACTTTTTTTATGAAATTAGTTTCATCGGGACCGTAACGTCACATTATACTGTGGTGTCCATTTTCGAAGATTATGTTTATCAGTTCAAATTTTACGATCCATGATAAAAAGCGGTAAACAACGGTAAAATTAAACCGACCATACTAAAATAAATATAAAAACACCCACCCGAGTCTTCGTATTCTTCTTACCCTATTTATTCCCTTCCCAGAGTATTACCCAAACTAAATACTCAAGCAACTTCAAGCATAAGAAAATTAACAACACATGATAATCGCACCACCTACAAACACAGTCACCTAAAATCGCAGCTACCAACACAAGTACCCATCGAACCATAGTGAAAATGAAAGTGAAAGAACACCACACCTATCGTAACATATCATTTCAATAGTAAGCTATATGTACTTGTGTATTGATCCATTTTCCCACTTTGCCTTGGCCACCAAGGCTTGTACACCACTTTCTGCAAACCGCACATGCCCAGTTACCTACCTGAGGTAGCAACCCCATTAGCCGTGTCTAAATCAAGTCATACAGCTGATGGAAAGGAAAGGATAACTCATGCACCCAGTACTTTAAAGAGAGAGAACACATGCAGATCTCTGGGATATATAAGCAACAGGGTCCTTTTTCTTCTTTAAGTTCCATCGAGAAACACCATCACTCAACTACTCTATCTCTTTTCTTTTCCTACCGAAAATACCATACACCACAACTAATCTATCCACTGCATGCCTAACCTCTACACGGTGATGGACGTTGATATTATCTTCTCAACCTTCTCTGTAAATACTGCTCTTGTCTATTCTCCCCTTCCAGTGCAACAGCAAATAAAGACTCAGTTTCTACAAACTAAGAAAAATATTACATCACTGTGTTTTCGTAACCCAACTCTTCAGAAATATAACTACTTTGCCTTGTTCTCCTTGAACCCTATACATCGAACGACGCTCCATGTTCCCAGCAAGAAACTCTCTCGATCTCCACGTGCAGGCTATGACTGGCGAGGGTCTGAGATGAATTTTCTCAACTTGGGGAGTGCTGCAGACACCCGGAGGCGCGGTGGCCGAGGAGTTGCGGACTGACCGGAAAACGCGCTCAAACTTTCTGAGGTCGAAGTGTTTTTAACAGGTGGGCGGAGTAGTCTGGGAAGATCATTTTTTGGGTACAGTCTGGAAGGAAAGGCGGGTACCCTTGAGCAGTGAAATATCAAATGAAAACAAAGCAGTGAATAGAGTATAATATGGGGAAGAAGCAACGAAATTGAAGAATGATGATGGCAGCGCACGTGGCCATTTTTGGTTGAAAGGGTAATTATCTTTTTAACATAAAGAATTGGCTAATGAACAGTAATAGTAATATTAATGCAAAATTGGCCTATGTAAGTTTGTACAAAGGAAAGCAAATCGAGCCCTGGTGCTTCATTTTTAACGTACAAATCCGGGAGTCAGTTGTTAACAATCTTAACTAATGTGAATAAATTTTAAACGTGGAATGGAACCAAGAAGAAATACATATATAGTTAGTTAGTTAGATTAATTATAAATTTAAGGAATATATTAAATAAAAGTGTATATTTATAACGTGTATATCTTTGTCCTCTGTCATCAGAGTTCGGCGAAATAAAAATACGGTGGGATCGTATCGGAGAGCACTTCGTGCTAGAGCCAGTTGGGGCAGAGTTGGGAGCAAATGGTAGTTCTAATTAAATTAAACACAATTTAATTTAATTACAACGAATCATTTTTGAACGACGGACGAAAAACAAGGTGAGTTAAACTCACTCAGTTCCTCCACTTATATTTATTATAAGTCGGGTCTATTATTTATGCTATGTATGCTAATCGTTGTTTGATTTGATTGTTTGGATGCTGTTAAATATTGTTATATCGATTATTTAAATTAAACAGTTGTTTAATTTAAATGAAATGACATCGTTATTTTTAACGATGATTTCCAATAGAGGTAACTTGCCTTGTTGGTTACGTTTAATAAAAATCTATTTAGATTAAATTGGTTGCTTGAATCATTATTATTAATTGACCGCTATCAGTTGAATTGATTGTTTATCTGCATTTGATCATTATATGAACTGCTGAACCCATATGATTGAATTTTTTGAATTGGTTATTGATTGTTAAACAAAAATTCAACATTTGTTTGGTTATTAACCAATAAGTGATATCAGTTGAGGAATTTGTAGCAGATGGCCAAAAATGCAAACTATTTTATAAAGATTGACTTGCCGTCCACTGAATCGATAAAAATGAAGTTATGAAATTTATTTTATAACTGAATATAGATTTTTAAATATATTATTTTAATTGGGTTTATAATAAGAAGATAAACCAACCTCATATACGTTAATTATTTTAACCACCAATTACCATTTTTGGTACCAAAATCTATCCGTGTGCGAAGCACGGGTCTCATATCAATTATTAAACGATCTTATAAAGATGATTCTTATATCACCACACTGGTAAGTAAGTGAGTGGATATTAATGTGATGTCAATAACCAAGGTTTATTGATTTTAAGAAGCAAATTAAAATGAGATTATGTTGATTTGATAATAATCAAATGGAATTAATTAATTTAATTTGAAATTAATTTAAATGGAAGGACGAGCTGAGATTTGATTAATGAGTTAATCAGGTGTAGAGTTAGTTAAGTCATCTGTGTTACTCGAAATTGAATTATGTAATTAGTTGTTGATTAAATGAAAATAGTTAATGGATAATTAAACCATTTTTAAATGTTGATATTTGTTAAATGATGATCAAAGTGGTATCTTGGGTTTTAAAATGTGTAAATGAAGGGTTATGAAGTTTTAAACCATTGTTTATCATAAAGTGATGGTTTTAATAATATAAATTAAGTTTAATTCGAAATTTCAATTAAATCCTTGTTGAGGTTTCATTAAGTTATAACCAAATGGGATTTGTTTTGATATTGGGAATAAAATACCGGTTTTGGGATTACAACCGATATCTATCTTAAGATAAGAACGTTGTTGATCAAGGTCTGAGAGGTAATTAAATACCTCAACTTGAACGACTTCGGGATTATCGGCGGATAGTATTAGTTGTGATGGTAAAGAGGTTAGTGTAATTTATTTTGAGAAATAACAGTGTAACGTTAATTGAAGAACTTGAAATATGTAATGGTATTTCGAAATAAAAGGAAATAAAAAGGCCTGAGAAGATGAAACGATGTTTTCATAATAAAGGGAGAAATAAAAGAGATTTGTGAAAATATAAGAAGATGAGATTTGGAATGAATTTATTCTGAAAAGGAAAGTGATGATTATGGGATAAAATAACGAAACCAATAGAGATATCATAATGATTGTTTACAATGATAAATTTATCGATTTTCTCAAATGATAGAAGACAAGTAACAAATGATTGAATAATATTTAAAGATAGAATCTTAAGATGTTTTCCTAAGTATATAAATGAAATGATTTGAGAATATTTACATAAATAAATAATTTGAGACTTTTAATATATTAAAACTGATACACCATTTTAAAGGCCAAGTGATGCTATATAATAAAGCAATGAATCTGTTTTATTTTGATGATTGTTTATTTTGATAGTTAAATAACCGACTATCAAAATCATGTCAAATGCGTTGTTGGTGTGGGAAAGCCCGGGATCGAATTTATATTCGAAAACCATTCCGACCAACAGAAACGTAAACGAAGAAGATATCCGATGTTGATCGAGATGGAGCAATGAAGACCGTAAATCTTCATGAGCGGAGGAACTATTGTTGAATTTCTCTGGCTGATCCCCGGAGATATTCCGATAATGATTCTGTCGTGATTGGAATCTACTGTTTGCAAGGACTACTCGCTACTGATCCATGTGGTGATTCCTATATTGGATGTGGTAGGAGGGCGCCTTCGGCTCATCCTGTTCCTGGATGACGTGTAAGGACGATGTGAATGGTGACCAGATGTTTCAAAAGTCGTTTTTAACCTGAAGCCTCATCAAACCGGGAAATGACAAAAATCGGGCAGGCAGCATGGCTATATGGATCGCACCCATTAGGATGTATAATCACCTTTCTAGAGAAATTCCTTTTCCTTCTTTAATCTTTCGATGCTGGCCCTTTCCTGGAAACGGTGGGTCGCACTCAACTGTTGGTGATATACATTCGATACACTCAAGCGAAATGAGTGGTCGGTCATGTGTGGGCCGGGTTGCAAGACATTCTTGTGGAACCCAGTGTATTCGTCTCTAGAGATACACTATCGGCAGGTGGTTCCATACCTTGTCATAGTAGGAATCAAATCTCCAATAAGAGCCCGGGGTTTTGTTTGTATACTATATATGTGGAGTGTGAGATGCAAGCGTTCTGCTAGATTCTATTTATTTGTGTTTAAACACTATTATAATATCAGAATAAGATATCGATTTCAAAAATATTTTGGGTTATCGTAAGGTAAAAACCGTCCATATTTATGTGTGGATTTGGTCATACGATTATCCTTTTCTTTCAAAGGGATTTTGAACTTTAAAATTAAGATGGATGATGTTATAAACTTAGCGAGTTTTTTTCACTCTGGTTCACCAGACTGACCCGGTGTTTGTAATACTCGGGTTAGACCGGGTTGTACAGGTTTAGATTATCAGATGCTGTGAAGGCTAGTGACGAATTGGAGATGTTCAGACATATGCTATTATCTAGTATTATTCTGCTGTGTGATGTATAGGAGGACAGATTATTATAACTATTCCTGTGAATTGATGTACTCTGATGATTGTAAGTTTCTATTTCAAGCACTCAATAAAGTTATTTATATATTATATTTCATTCCGCTGCGATGTGAGACTCTGTGTTGTGTTGATTCTTCTTCTTCTATTCTAATATTTCTTTCTTTCTTATCTCATCCTCTAATTTCTTTCTTATAGCTTTCTGGGGTTTTCGATACTTGAGTTTGGACACGAGAAGTGTTATTGTCTGGATTCGAGTGTCGAAAATTTCCGGAACGCTACAATTCCAGCTGTAAGGGTCCTGTGGATATAAATCTGCAAAACCAAAACTACTAGCTGCCCGTGTGGAAAATAGAGGCACCCAGAGTTTAGGTTAAAACAATAAACTCTAGGTCAGTCATGTGACTGGTGTGAGAACTAAAACAGTTATTTAAAACTTTACTTTAAATCAGATATATCAAGGGACCACACCGTATAACATGGAATAGGTTTCCTTCCAAGAATACCAATGCATATAACAAAACAACGCAATGCTTTTTAGAAAAATGAAGCTATTATAAGACCCAGGTCCTATCAGACAATGCAACGCAAGCTGGGGGATAGGGTTTTCCCTTATAATAGCCAAACATGCTTAGTATGTTAAATCAAATCATTTGATATTATTATAAGCGCATAGTGTATAAAACAACTTCAAATATAAATGTGTCAATCCTAGACGGTGTAACGACCCAGGGTTTTCGGCCCCGAAAATCGACATAAATACCTTTACTGTATCTCATGCCGACCTTTCAAACACCGAGAACACCAGATTGTCAATGAAAGAAATTAGAGGGTGAGATAAGAAAGAAAGAAATATAAGAATAGAAGAAGAACACAACACAGAGTCTCACATCGCAGTGGAACAAAATATAATATAGAGATAAATCTTTACTGAGAGCTTTTGAAAAATACTTACAATATCAAAGTACATCAACATCACTGGACAGTTATAACAATTTGCCCTTATATACAACACAGCAGAATAATACTGAATATGTCTTGACTTCTTCTGGCCCGTCTCTTCATAGCATTCGATAACCTGAACCTGTACACTTCGGGATAACCCGAGTATTTACAAAACACCGGGTCAGTATGGTGAACCAGAGTGAGATAAACTCGCACAGTATTAAAGGTAAATCATCCAATCCTGATTTTAAAGTTCGAAACCCTTTCAAATTAAAAGGATAATCGTAAGACCGAATCCACACATAAACACGGACGGTTTTTACCTTACGATAACCCAAAACAGTTTTGAAAACAATATCTTTTCTAATATTATAATAATGTCTAAATACAAGTAAATAACAATCAAGTGGAACGCTTGCATCTCACGCTCCACATATATAGTATACAATCAAAACCGCAGGAGCTTATTGGAGATTAGATTCCAATTCTGACAAGGTATGGGACCACCTACCGATCGTGTATCCCTAGAGACGAATACACTAGGTTCAACAAGAACGTCTTGCAACCCGGCCCTCACATGACCGACCACTCATTTCGCTTGAGTGTATCGAATGTAAATCACCGACGGTTGGCATCAGCAACCGCCTCCCGAAAAGGGACAGCATCGAATATAGATTTAAGAGACAAATGGAATTTCTCTAGATAGGTGATCATACACCCTAATGGGAGCGACCCACAAGCTGTAACAACCCGAAAATCTGGGTCAGTTTAAAATTTTATTTTGGCAATTTTAGCGAATTTTGAACATTTAAAATGAATTATTCTAAATAATATCGACGAGAAATTTATTTTGAATAGAATTCGAACGTATATATTATATACGTCGTCGTTAGGATATAAATAATTATATATAATTATAAATAGAATTGAAAATGGCGCGGTAGTTCGATAATTTGATTTCAAACTTCAAATGAATGAACCGGGTGCAAAACAAACCGGATTTTAGTGAAACCAAAAATAATGGAATCTAATAGTGACTATCTTTCCAACGAACCCGAAAAATCAAAATTTCATAGCGGGAATCAAAAGATATGTCCAGTTGAAAATTCTGAATAGTTGCTATGGAATTCAGGCCCTTAAAAATGGAAATTTTGCAAACGACCTCGGATTTCGTTGAAACCACATTTGTTGGGCCCGTGATGTAAAGTTATTGCTAGATTTCAAATTTCATAATTTTTCGAATCAATATGTGAGCGTGGCAAAGGAAAACGCGTTTGACCAGTTTTAGTTGATTTTAATCGACTGGAAAATGGCCATTTTTCCAACGGTCTCAGAATTTGACGAAATTAGTTTTGTTAGGACCGTATCATCAATACGAAGCTAGAAAATATTTTTCAGGAATTTTTAGAGACTGTATGTGGCCCCGGTAAATTGAAAGGTGCGTTCAAATTGAATATATACTGATTTATATTTTAAATTTAACGAAAACTGATCGTAATGATCGAATTGGCCTATGTGACATATCCCATTGTGTTCGAAATGGGGGTATTATGCTAGGGACGACAGTCGGTGGGTTCGATTTCGAGTCCGAAATTTCAAGTTGCTTTTGGAATTAAAATTTAATTAAATATATATATTAATTATTATATAAAAGCCCCATTCGTCTTCTCTTTTAGGTCAAACCCTCTATCCCTCAAATTAGAACCTGCCGCTTCTCAGATCGTTCCCCCCCCTCCGTCGCTGCCTCCACCGCCGCACACCCCCCCCCCTAGCGCCACCACCCTCCTCCTCTCTCTCTCCCTCCACTTCTCTCTCTCTTCTTTCAAGTGCGAAAACCTTAAGCCCCAATCCCAGAATCCGCCAACCTCCGGCCACCACCGCCCCAGCCTTGACCGTCGCACCACCCCCTAGACCCCAGCAGCTGGCGCCGACCACCCCCTGCCCCACTCCGGCCATGAAAGCCCCCTTCAATAAAAAAACATAATTTTTATATATTTTCCAAGCGTGAACCCCACTGAAACTCTCCGCCACTACCACCATTTCGCTGCCGCGGACCAACGGAGCATCCCCCGAGCCTCAATCGACCATCCCATCCGCTGGTGAGCGTTTAATTATCATTTTTATTTGTTTTTGCAATAAAAAGGTTTGACTTTGAACTTCGTAGAGATTTGATTTTTATACATTGAATAGCGAAGTCAAAATTCGATTTTTATATATTGAATAGCGAAGTAAAAATTCGATTTTTATATATTGAATAGCGAAGTAAAACGATGTTTTTTATATATTGAATAGTGAAGTAAAAAGATGATTTTTATATATTGAATAGCGAAGTAAAAATTCGATTTTTATATATTGAATAGCGAAGTCAAAATTCGATTTTTATATATTGAATAGCGAAGTAAAAATATGATTTTTATATATTGAATAGAGAAGTAAAAATATGATTTTTATACATTGAATAGCGAAGTAAAAATTCGATTTTTATATATTGAATAGCGAAGTAAAAATATGTTTTTTAAATATTGAATAGCGAAGTAAAAATATGATTTTTATACATTGAATAGCGAAGTCAAAATTCGATTTTTATATATTGATTAGCGAAGTAAAAATATGATTTTTATATATTGAATAGCGAAGTAAAAATATGATTTTTATATATTGAATAGTGAAGTAAAAAGATGATTTTTATATATTGAATAGCGAAGTAAAAATTCGATTTTTATATATTGAATAGCGAAGTAAAAATATGATTTTTATATATTGAATAGCGAAGTAAAAAGATGATTTTTATATATTGAATAGCGAAGTAAAAATATGATTTTTATATATTGAATATCGAAGTAAAAATTCGATTTTTATATATTGAATAGCGAAGTAAAAATTCGATTTTTATATATTGAATAGCGAAGTAAAAATTCGATTTTTATATATTGAATATCGAAGTAAAAATATGTATTTTATATATTGAATTGCGAAGTAAAAATATGATTTTTATATATTGAATATCGAAGTAAAAATATGATTTTTATATAATGAATAGCGAAGTAAAGATATGATTTTTATATATTGAAAAGCGAAGCAAAAATGTGATTTTTACATATGTAGAGAATACGGGCAAAGAAAGTGACAAGAGGCAAGAACGACGAAGATTTCTACATAAGAAGAGTCGTGGCATTGGATTTGCTTATCTGTGAGAACTTCTCACCTTTCAATTTAATTTTTCTAGTTATAAATATATAATAGGATGCAGATGGTGTTTAGTAGCACCCGACACCCGTCGTCCACAGACCATGGACGGCTTGTATGCTTGGTTATTAGATTTAGATGCGTAGTTCATTGTGTGATGTGATGTGAAATGAAATAAAATATTTACATAATTGAAAATATTTTATAGTTAAAAATAGAATTTTTAACGTATGTATGAAATGAAATAAAAATAAACAAATTGGACGATTTGTTTGTATACACACATTTGACTGATATTGATTGGGACGATAAATTTTACACATCGCCCAACTGCACAAATAAAATCTGTGTTTGATTGTTTGAAACCCCACACGGGTATTGGGGTGATATTTGACGTACACTAATCCCGATTGTTTAGTTGTATGTCGATCGATTGATTGACAGACTGTTATAAGCGTTGAATATTTATATTTGATGCTTATACATTGTAGAATGCACTTTGGATGATGGTTGATTATTCATTGTTGTTATTGTATACATGTGTTGTAGAAAATCCATATAATTAACATTATATGGTAATTGGTTGGGCTTCATTCCAGTTTTAAAATAGAAATATTTAAAAAAGAAATATTTGAAATGGAATATTTGAAAATAGGAATATATGAAGCCGTATTGATTAGATTGACGCCATTTTGACGTGAACGATATTTATATCGATTTTATTCATTTTATAATGAATATCGAAAGTGATTTCAAAAACTGATTTTTCGAAAAGCAATGAATTCGAATTGAAATTGAATATAAATGAATTCGAATTGAAATTGAATATAAATGAATTCGAATTGAATATAAATGAATTCGAATTGAAATTGAATATAAACGAATTCGAAGTGAAATTGAATATAAACGAATTCGAATTGAAATTGTATATAATTGGATTCGAATTGAAAATGAATAGAAATGAATTCGAATTGAAATTGAACATAAATGAATTCGAATTGAAATTGAATTGAATTGAAAACGAACTGAAATTGGATTAGAAATCAATTTGAATTGAAATCGTTTTGAAAATGAATTTAAAACGATTTATAAAGCGTGTTTTGAATTGAAATCGACGAAGTATATATTATATATATAATGTAATGGCCTAAATAGAACGCGCCGTGCCGCGGCAGTTTGCGAATTTCGACCATTGACTTCGAATGGATATTTCGGGAGATCCGACCATCGGATTCTCCTAAAACCGGAACCTTGGGTTCGTATCGAAAAGAGCTTTCTAACGATTTTTAGAAATTAGAAATCTAACGATTGAATTTGGAATTATGTCTAAATCAAATTTGAAAAAGGTCGTTGTAAGTGCAGTTCGATGGCCGTTGATGGAAATCGACTGTACGGGCCTTGATAAAATTATTAAAAATATTAATAATTTGTGTAAAATCATCGAAAGTGATATGTGAACAATTGGGATGAAAAACTCCGTATTTGAAAAGATAAAAATAGATTTTTATCGAAATGAACTAGTTTTGAACTAGAATTATAATTCTATTTATTTTTAAATAAATAAATTGACTTTGAAATGGTTTTTGAAAATAACCAGAATTTCCAATGATTGCATTGGAATGGATTTGGATCGAAATTGTCTTCGGAATATTTCGATGTTGGATTTCGTGATTATACAGATGTTGTTATTGAAATTTGAAAGATATAGATATGTATATCGTTATTTCCAATACGATATCTGCAGGTCGTAGAATTTGATATTGAATATAAGCCGATATATTTTCTATTTAGAGCCTTGTATTTAATATCAAATGTGATTTGGGTTTGTCGTGAATGGTGTCTTGACTAACAATGTTCTTGAACCCAGTTGAGAAAAGGTTAAATCTTTTTATTTAGATTTAATGAAGTGTAACAATTAAATGATATTTAATTGGAATTGAAGTGATATTGATTTTTGGGTTTATCGTGGACAGTGTTTTAAATAACACTCGTTCTTTAACCTGATAATTAATGGAATGTGACTTTGGGTTTATCGTGAACCGTGTTTTAAATGACACTGATTCTTTAACCCAGTTAACGATTAAAACTAAGTGGAGTTTTAATGAATCTTTAATTAGATTGAAATGGTGTTAGAATGGAGTATCACCAGTTTTGCTCCAGGCGATAGTTAAATCTTTAATTAGATTTAAACGTGAAATGGTAATTGAATTTACCGATAACACCGTGGTGTTAGATATGAAGTATAACCAGTTTTACTTCATGGGATGAATAGTTTGGGATTGGGAAATTAAAATAAATGATTACTTCGGTGTGGTTCGTTAATCCCGACTAGTTGAATCGAAATTCAAAAGAAGATTAGAGAATAAATTCAAGGAATTTATCTTTGATAAAATTAATGGGAACCTTTCCCTATGAATGTGAAATTTAGAAACTAACTGTCGGTTAGCAAAGCAGAATGGTTTTCTGGATATTGATCTGATGTTGGTTTCGGCCTTCGGGGTTAATATTTAGGGGATTATTCTTTTGTTAATATACGGTTAGTGACTGATGAATTGGAATGAGGCGTATGTTGTGTTTGTGTAACACTTATTTAAAATATACGTGAGTTATTCGGAAAGACCGGGTTTATCCCATTCTGAATAACTGGTACGACGATAAGTCGAAGATGAAGACGGTGGTTGAAGACCGGAAGTCTTCACATTGTTTGGGTGATTACTGATGATCTTGATTGGGCTGTACACCCAAGATGAGGGAATCAATCGGTGGTCGTCCAGATGTGCTTGGAGATCGATGGATATGTGAGGAAAGTGCCTCCGGTTTCGTTCAGACCCAGAACGGACTTGTAAATGGACTGTGTGTCTGACATTGGATTTCATTCTGTGTGACTGATATCGGTTTCATAGAGTGGTTTGCCTGTGTGGCATGCTAAGATGCAATTGATCGAGGCTTCTGTTGAAAAGCAAAGTCTTGTGGTGATGATCAAAGCACAGCCTGTGTGGCACAGCTTTGTGTAACGTGAATTCACGAGCCTCACACCCTGGTTGTGAACCAAAAACGGGAGAGGACATCAGGGAGGGCATGCGTTTCCTTCTAGCTAGGGTGGTGTCAGTGACCTACCAGCCCTGACATTTATATACTTTTCACCTGTGTGGTTGTTGCTGTTGCGAGGCGCCTCGGTTAGATCGGACGATCTGGGTCCGATGGAGTCATTCGTTGGCTCATTTACGCCCCAAAGGGCGGGGAAACGCAGTGTTCTGGAATTTTAATCCACATCGGTGGACCGGCCCTGACGATCCAAAGGCTTGACTGAGTACTTGCCTGAGGGCGGGCTAGAGCGTCTCGAATCGGTTGAGGACTATCTTTTGCCTCGGTTCATAGATGGAAACCCAATTTCCAAATACGTGACTTCACGATTTTGATTGTATAACCTATATATGGCGACATAGTGGTATGGGGCATTCATGCCGCCTATGATTGATACTTATGATTTGAAGTTGTTTTATACACTATACACTTATAATAGTATCAAATGATTTCTTTTAAACGTATCAAGCATTCTTGGCTATTATAAGGTAAAAATCCTATCCTCCGGCTTGCGTTACATTATGTGATGGGACCTGGGTCTTATAATAGCTTCGTTTTTCTTTATTTGGCATTGCGTTGTTTGTTTTATGCACTGGTATTCTTGGGAGGAAACCCGTTCCGTGTTATACGGCGTGGTCCCTTGATTTACCGAACTTTAAAATAAAGATTAATAACTGTTTTAGTTCTCACACCAGTCACGTGACTGACCTGGAGTTTATTGTTTTAACCTAAACTCTGGGTGCCCTTATTTTGACACGGGCAACTAGTAGTTTTGGTTTTGTAGAGTTATATTCACCGGATCCTGGTTTACTGCTGGAACGATATCCGGAAAGCTTTGTATCCGTATATCTCTTCTAGTTGTGTATTGTATTATTTCCGCTGCGATGTATTCAAATGTAATCTAAATCTCTGATATTTCTGTGTAATATTTATTCATACTCTGTATATTCTTGTAATCTGATGCATTGTTGTAATATACAATGAAATGTTCTTCCGTCTACGTTCTATTTTGTCGTGTTCTCAAAACAATCCGAGCTTTCCCTTCTCTTCGGAGACCGGGGGAGTTCGGGTCATTTCATCGTGGTATTAGAGCTTTGGTTTACAAAGCTCAGAGAACAAGACACATTAGAACCATACGAAAGAATTCATCAGATATTGGATTAGTAATATCCAATTAGAATGACTCGTTAGAGATGGGATCAGTAGTATCCTAGAACGAGTGTGAAGAGTATATTTTTAAAATAAAACCAATTTTGTTTTGAAAATTTAAATCAACTATTCGTATTTGATTATTTATTTTATATGAATTTGGACAATCCAATATATAAAGATTTTGCATATATGTCTTGCAAACGTGTATTCGAAGTTTTAATATATTGGATAGTTATAGAATCGCACTCTAGTGCCCGGAAATAATTCGGGGGATGGGGCACCGTCGCCAGTATTTATTTTCGAGTAACGAAAGTGAGATTTCTATATATATCCTATTGACTGGTGTGAGAACCGAAACTAGATAGGGCCTATTGTTGTGATTTGGCATCAAAAATATGATTTTTGACTATATATCAAAATTATGAATTTGAAACGTTAATCCACTAATTGATTGATGTTTGTGTTGTTTGTTTATTTGTTTGATAATTTTGAACCATATAGCCAATTTGATCAAATAGTGAATATTATTGAAAATTAGTCGCATTTGCTTGCATATACATGTATTTACATTGAACAGGTCATAGCAAGGAGGCTAGAGCAGAGAATAAAATTGTTTGCCCGACAAATAGGTACATGTTTATCATAATTTACTGTCTTGTTTGGGTGATGATGATTTTATGAGCCTATTGGCTAGCCGCTTGGCTTTTTCTTTTTCTTTTTGAGATCAGAAGGCCTATATGGCAATTTCGGGATTTTCCCGTGGCTCCCGGTGCAGGGGAGGTTATGGCGAAATTTTTCGAAAATTTAGGGTGTTAGCCAAATTTTTTGAAGAATTTGAAAATTCTCAGAAACAGAAAAGTTGGAGAATGAAAGCCAGATCGAACGTAGAGTTGATTAATCAAACCACTTTCGACTTTGTTCCTTTTCGGGGACGAAAAGTTTTAAGTGGGGGAGATTGTAACAACCCGAAAATCTGGGCCAGTTTAAAAATTTTATTTTGGCAATTTTAGCGAATTTTGAACATTTAAAATGAATTATTTTAAATAATATCGACGAGAAATTTATTTTGAATAGAATTCGAACGTATATATTATATACGTCGTCGTTAGGATATAAATAATTATATATAATTATAAATAGAATTGAAAATGGCGCGGTAGTTCGATAATTTGATTTCAAACTTCAAATGAATGTACTGGGTGCAAAACAAACCGGATTTTAGTGAAACCAAAAATAATGGAATCTAATAGTGACTATCTTTCCAACGAACCCGAAAAATCAAAATTTCATAGCGGGAATCAAAAGATATGCCCAGTTGAAAATTCTGAATAGTCGCTATGGAATTCAGGCCCTTAAAAATGGAAATTTTGCAGAAGACCTCGGATTTCGATGAGACTACTTTTGTTGGGTCCGTGATGTAAAGTTATTGCTAGATTTCAAATTTCATAATTTTTTGAATCAATATGTGAGCGTGGCAAAGGAAAACGTGTTTGACCAGTTTCAGTTGATTTTAATCGACTGGAAAATGGCCATTTTTCCAACGGTCTCAGAATTTGACGAAATTAGTTTTGATAGGACCGTATCATCAATACGAAGCTAGAAAATATTTTTCAGGAAGTTTTAGAGACTGTATGTGGCCCCGGTAAATTGAAAGGTGCGTTCAAATTGAATATATACTGATTTATATTTTAAATTTAACGAAAACTGATAGTAACGATCGAATTGGCCTATGTGACATATCCCATTGTGTTCGGAATAGGGGTATTACGCTAGGGACGACAGTCGGTGGGTTCGATTTCAAGTCCGAAATTTCAAGTTGCTTTTGGAGTTAAAATTTAATTAAATATATATATATATATATTATTATATAAAAGCCCCCTTCCTCTTCTCTTTTAGGTCAAACCCTCTATCCCTCAAATTAGAACCTGCCGCTTCTCAAATCATTTCCCCCCCCCTCCGTCGCTGCCTCCACCGCCGCACACCCCCCCCCCCCCCCCAGCGCCGCCACCCTCCTCCTCTCTCTCTCCCTCATCTTCTCTCTCTCTTCTTTCAAGTGCGAAAACCCTAATCCCCAATCCCAGAAACCGCCAACCTCCAGCCACCACCGCCCCAGCCTTGACCGCCGCACCTCCCCCTAGACGCCAGCAGCTGGCGCCGACCACCCCCTGCCCCACTCCGGCCATGAAAGCCCCCTTCATTAAAAAACATAATTTTTATATATTTTCCAAGCGTGAAAGCCACTGAAACTCTCCGCCACTACCACCATTTCGCTGCCGCGGACCAACGGAGCATCCCCCGAGCTTCAATCGACCATCCCATCCGCTGGTGAGCGTTTAATTATCATTTTTATTTGTTTTTGCAATAAAAAGGTTTGACTTTGAACTTCGTAGAGATTTGATTTTTATACATTGAATAGCGAAGTCACAATTCGATTTTTATATATTGAATAGCGAAGTAAAATTTTGATTTTTATATATTGAATAGCGAAGTAAAAATATGATTTTTATATATTGAATAGCGAAGTAAAAAGATGATTTTTATATATTGAATAGCGAAGTAAAAATTCGATTTTTATATATTGAATAGCGAAGTCAAAATTCGATTTTTATATATTGAATAGCGAAGTAAAAAATATGATTTTTATATATTGAATAGCGAAGTAAAAACATGATTTTTATACATTGAATAGCGAAGTAAAAATTCGATTTTTATATATTGAATAGCGAAGTAAAAATATGATTTTTATATATTGAATAGCGAAGTAAAAATATGATTTTTATACATTGAATAGCGAAGTCAAAATTCGATTTTTATATATTAAATAGCGAAGTAAAAATATGATTTTAATATATTGAATAGAGAAGTAAAAATATGATTTTTATATATTGAATAGCGAAGTAAAAAGATGATTTTTATATATTGAATAGCGAAGTAAAAATTCGATTTTTATATATTGAATAGCGAAGTAAAAATATGATTTTTATATATTGAATAGCGAAGTAAAAAGATGATTTTTATATATTGAATAGCGAAGTAAAAATATGATTTTTATATATTGAATATCGAAGTAAAAATTCGATTTTTTTATATTGAATAGGGAAGTAAAAATTCGATTTTTATATATTGAATAGCGAAGTAAAAATTCGATTTTTATATATTGAATATCGAAGTAAAAATATGATTTTTATATATTGAATAGCGAAGTAAAATTATGATTTTTATATATTGAATATCGAAGTAAAAATATGATTTTTATATATTGAATAGCGAAGTAAAAATATGATTTTTATATATTGAATAGCGAAGTAAAAATGTGATTTTTACATATGTAGAGAATACGGGCAAAGAAATTGACAAGAGGCAAGAACGACGAAGATTTCTACATAAGAAGAGTCATGGCGTTGGATTAGCTTATCTGTGAGAACTTCTCAGCTTTCAATTTAATTTTTCTAGTTATAAATATATACTAGGATGCAGACGGTGTTTAGTAGCACCCGACACCCGTCGTCCACAGACCATGGACGGCTTATATGCTTGGTTGTTAGATTTAGATGTGTAGTTGATTGTGTGATGTGATGTGAAATGAAATAAAATATTTATATAGTTGAAAATATTTTATAGTTAAAAATAGAATTTTTAACGTATGTATGAAATGAAATAAAAATAAACAAATTGGACGATTTGTTTGTATACACACATTTGACTGATATTGATTGGGACGATAAATTTTACACATCGCCCAACTGCACAAATAAAATCTGTGTTTGATTGTTTGAAACCCCACACGGGTATTGGGGTGATATTTGACGTACACTAATCCCGATTGTTTAGTTGTATGTCGATCGATTGATTGACAGACTGTTATAAGCGTTGAATATTTATATTTGATGCTTATACAGTGTAGAATGCACTTTGGATGATGGTTGATTATTCATTGTTGTTATTGTATACATGCGTTGTAGAAAATCCATATAATTAACATTATATGGTAATTGGTTGGGCTTCATTCCAGTTTTAAAATAGAAATATTTGAAAAAGAAATATTTGAAATGGAATATTTGAAAATAGGAATATATGAAGCCGTATTGATTAGATTGATGCCATTTTGACGTGAACGATATTTATATCGATTTTATTCATTTTATAATGAATATCGAAAGCGATTTCAAAATCTGATTTTTCGAAAAGCAATGAATTCGAATTGAAATTAAATATAAATGAATTCGAATTGAAATTGAATATAAATGAATTCGAATTGAAATTGAATATAAATGAATTCGAATTGAAATTGAATATAAATGAATTCGAAGTGAAATTGAATATAAACGAATTCGAATTGAAATTGAATATAAATGGATTCGAATTGAAAATGAATAGAAATTAATTCGAATTGAAATTGAACATAAATGAATTCGAATTGAAATTGAATTGAATTGAAAACGAACTGAAATTGGATTAGAAATCAATTTGAATTGAAATCGTTTTGAAAATGAATTTAAAACGATTTATAAAGCGTGTTTTGAATTGAAATCGACGAAGTATATATTATATATATTATATATATAATATAATGGCCTGAATAGAACGCGCCGCACCGCGACAGTTCGCGAATTTCGACCATTGACTTCGAATGGATATTGCGGGAGATCCGACCGTCGGATTCTCCTAAAACCAGAACCGTTGGGTTCGTATCGAAAAGAGCTTTCTAACGATTATTAGAAATTAGAAATCTAACGGTTGAATTTGGAATTATGTCCAAATCAAATTTGAAAAAGGTCGCTGTAAGTGCTGTTCGATGGCCGTTGATGGAAATCGACTGTACGGGCCTTGATAAAATTATTAAAAATATTAATAATTTGTGTAAAATCATCGAAAGTGATATGTGAAGAATTGGGATGAAAAACTCTGTATTTGAAAAGATAAAAATAGATTTTTATCGAAATGAACTAGTTTTGAACTAGAATTATAATTCTATTTATTTTTAAATAAATAAATTGACTTTGAAAATAACCAGAATTTCCAATGATTGCATTGGAATGGATTTGGATCAAAATTGTCTTCGGAATATTTCGATGTTGGATTTCGTGATTATACAGATGTTGTTATGCAAATTTGAAAGATATAGATATGTATATCGTTATTTCCAATACGATATCTGTAGGTCGTAGAATTTGATATTGAATATAAGCCGATATATTTTCTATTAAGAGCCTTGTATTTAATATCAAATGTGATTTGGGTTTGTCGTGAATGGTGTCTTGACTAACACTGTTCTTGAACCCAGTTGAGAAAAGATTAAATCTTTTTATTTAGATTTAATGAAGTGTAATAATTAAATGACATTTAATTAGAATTGAAGTGATATTGATTTTTGGGTTTATCGTGGAGAGTGTTTTAAATAACACTCGTTCTTTAACCCGATAATTAATGGAATGTGACTTTGGGTTTATCGTGAACCGTGTTTTAAATGACACTGATTCTTTAACCCAGTTAACGATTAAAACTAAGTGGAGATTTAATGAATCTTTAATTAGATTGAAAAGGTGTTAGAATGGAGTATCACCAGTTTTGCTCCAGGCGATAGTTAAATCTTTAATTAGATTTAAACGTGAAATGGTAATTGAATTTACCGATAACACCGTGGTGTTAGATATGAAGTATAACCAGTTTTACTCCATGGGATGAATAGTTTGGGATTGGGAAATTAAAATAAATGATTACTTCGGTGTGGTTCGTTAATCCCGACTAGTTGAATCGAAATTCAAAAGAAGATTAGAGAATAAATTTAAGGAATTTATCTTTGATAAAATTAATGGGAACCTTTCCCTATGAATGTGAAATTTAGAAACTAACTGTTGGTTAGCTAAGCAGAATGGTTTTCTGGATATTGATCTAATGTTGGTTTCGGCCTTCGGGGTTAATATTTGGGGGATTATTCTCTTTTTAATTTACGGTTAGTGACTGTTGAATTGAAATGAGGCGTATGTTGTGTTTGTGTAACACTTATTTAAAATATACGCGAGTTATTCGGAAAGACCGGGTTTATCCCATTCTGAATAACTAATACGACGATAAGTCGAAGATGAAGACGGTGGTTGAAGACCGGAAGTCTTCACATCGTTTGGGTGATTACTGATGATCTTGATTGGGCTGTACACCCAAGATGAGGGAATCAATCGGTGGTCGTCTAGATGTGCTTGGAGATCGATGGATATGCGAGGAAAGTGCCTCCGGTTTCGTTCAGACCCAGAACGGACTTGTAAATGGACTGTGTGTCTGACATTGGATTTCACTATGTGTGACTGATATCGGTTGCATAGAGTGGTTTTCCTGTGTGGCATGCTAAGATGCAATTGATCGAGGCTTCTTTTGAAAAGCAAAGACTTGTGGTGATGATCAAAGCACAGCCTGTGTGGCACAGCATTGTGTAACGTGAATTCGCGAGCCTC
The DNA here is from genome assembly GCA_030737875.1 of Allium sativum. Classification (NCBI taxonomy): domain Eukaryota; kingdom Viridiplantae; phylum Streptophyta; class Magnoliopsida; order Asparagales; family Amaryllidaceae; genus Allium; species Allium sativum. Next base: position 618,738,361 of record CM060926.1, read on the forward strand.
ACACCCCGGTTGTGAACCAAAAACGGGAGAGCACATCAGGAAGGGCATGCGTTTCCTTCTAGCAAGGGTGGTGTCAGTGACCTACCAGCCCTGACATTTATATACTTTTCACCTGTGTGGTTGTTGCTGTTGCGAGGCGCCTCGGTTAGATCGGACGATCCGGGTCCGATGGAGTCATTCGTTGGCTCATTTACGCCCCAAAGGGCGAGGAAACGCAGTGTTTAGAAATTTTAATCCACATCGGTGGACCGGCCCTGACGATCCAAAGGCTTGACTGAGTACTTGCCTGAGGGGCGGGCTAGAGCGTCTCGAATCGGTTGAGGACTATCTTTTGCCTCGGTTCATAGATGGAAACCCAATTTCCAAATACGTGACTTTGCGATTTTGATTGTATAACCTATATATGGCGATATAGTGGTATGGGGCATTCATGCCGCCTATGATTGATACTTATGATTTGAAGTTGTTTTATACACTATACACTTATAATAGTATCAAATGATTTCTTTTAAACGTATCAAGCATTCTTGGCTATTATAAGGTAAAAACCCTATCCTCCGGCTTGCGTTGCATTGTGTGATGGGACCTGGGTCTTATAATAGCTTCAGTTTTCTTTATTTAGCATTGCGTTATTTTTTTTATGCACTGGTATTCTTGATAGGAAATCCGTTCCGTGTTATACGGCGTGGTCCCTTGATTTACCGAACTTTAAAATAAAGATTAATAACTGTTTTAGTTCTCACACCAGTAACATGACTGACCTGGAGTTTATTGTTTTAACCTAAACTCTGGGTGCCCTTATTTTGACACGGGCAGCTAGTAGTTTTGATTTTGCAGATTTATATTCACAGGATCCTGGTTTACAGCTAGAACGATATCCGGAAAGCTTTGTATCCGTATATCTCTTCTAGTTGTGTATTGTATTATTTCCGCTGCGATGTATTTAAATATAATCTAAATCTCTGATATTTCTGTGTAATATTTATTCATACTCTGTATATTCTTGTAAGTTGATGCATTGTTGTAATATACAATGAAATGTTCTTCCGTCTGCATTCTATTTTGTCGTGTTCTCAAAACAATCCGCGCTTTCCCTTCTCTTCGGAGACCAGGGGAGTTCGGGTCGTTTCAATAGCCATGCTGCCTGGCCGATTTTTGTCATTCCCTGGTTGATGAGGCTTGTGGTCAGAATTCCCTTTATAGCACCTGGCCACCCTTCACTTTGAATGCCACATTGTTAGATCTGCCAGATATTACACTGATTAACGTCCACAAAAATACTCTAGTTTATTTGGCTAGAGAATAACCATTTCTCCGCCATCAACTATGGTACGTTTGAAGAAATCAACGTATGTAATTCCTTTGGAAATACTCTGTCAGACATCCGTCTATACAAGTCACCCAGGAACAGGATGAACCGAAGGCACCCTCCTACTGCATCCTAGGAATCACCCTACATATAAGTAGCAAGTAGTCCTTGCAATCCGTAGATTCCAATCACGACCGAATCACTGTTGAAATATCAATGGCCGCTATACCAGAGAAATCCAATCAGTAGTCCTTTTGCTCATGAAAATCAATGGTCTTCAACTGCTCTATCTTCAATGATCTTCTTTCACGTATATGCTGGTCGGAATCGAATTCGAATCTGAATTCGATCCCGGTCTTTCCGTACCAACGATCGTATGGGTCAACTTTGATAGTCGGTGATTTAACTATCAAATAAATAATTGTGTGTATAACATGAGTTCACCAGTTCAGTAGCAACACTACATGGCCTTTTTAAAACGATTAACGATAGTTAATCTTAAACCCTTAAATATTTCATGATTTCAAATGTAACTCATTTGATATATACGATTTCAAATTTTCAAAACTATTTCACTTTCGTATCATATCAAATTCATTATTCTCCAGTCATTTCAAAACCACTTACTATTTTATTTCTTATTAACCGTATTGGAGAACGACTCCTCTTTTCCAAGTGAACAACGTTATGAAATCTTCTTTATTTTATCACCTGAATATAATAATCAACTATCCTTAGTATAAACTGTTCGCAAAACTTAGCATTTCAACTTCGTTTTATCTTGCAAATACCATTTCAGATTTCCTATAATCTCTTTTTATTTCCCTTACTTCGGAAATACATGTATAATCCTTTATTTAAAAAGTATTATAAATCCTTTTCATCTTTTTCTCCTTAATTCAAGTATCATTTAATCTAAGCAATCATACTTGCTTAAAATCCTCTTTGTTTCAAAATTTCGGGTTTTAAATGTAACAGTTGTTTTTAAAACTCCTTCCACAATTCTATTTGATTTCATTTCAACATCGATCACTTCTTACACTTATTCCATTTAAAACTAATTTGGCTAAATTACTATTAATCAGGATAATACCTTTCTATAATCATTTACTATTGTAAAATAGTTAATTCTTTTTATTATCTAAAATAAATGGTAAATTCCTTTTTAAAACTTCAATTAAAACAAACCAAATATTCTTTACACTATTTGATTCGATAAATCCAAACAAACTAATTCGATAACTAATTCCAGTTAAAAATAGTCAATTTAGTCACCTCAAATACGGTTATCCCATTAACTGATTCCAATTAGTTTCCCTTTTCAAATTAATTAATAATATAATTAATTTAAATAATTCTATTTAATTATTCCTTATCAAACCATTATTAAATTTAAATCGCCAGGTTAATTCCTATTCAGTTTAAATCATTCTGATTAACACCAGAGTTCCCCTATAAAACAAATAATAAATAATAAATATTTATTTTCTTTTAAACAAACCTTTATTCAAAATAATGTATATTTCAAAATCTATTTCCAGTTACAAAAATAAACTTTATAACTTCTTTCTGTCGATTTGCCTGACGGTAAATCAACATTTATAAACAATTGATTTCATAGACCATATACTGCCGCCAAATACCCCACCAATAGCACTCATTGGTTCAGATTAAATAGATGTAGAATTTTCAATAAAAATCAACAATCGCATCAATCACATTTAACTGATAATAAATACAACCATTTAACACCAAACGAACAATTCAAACAATTAAGCACGTTTATATTAAACGTGACCAACATGGTGAGTTACCTCCGTTGTATTCAATCGTTAAAATAACGATTTGGAATTTCACTGAAATTAAACACGTTTAATTTTAGAATTTCGATCAACATATAATGTATAAATATCAATCAATCAACCATGAACAACAATAACACACAAGGTAAAACCAACTTATATAAAATATAAGTGCAGAGATCTGAGTGAGTTTAACTCACCTCGAGTTTGATTTGTCGATAAATCAGCCCATTTCAGTCGAACTAAACTGCGTTTAATTTATTTGAAAAATCCAGCCGCTGTCTGCCCTGCTTAGTTCTCATCCATTGTATCGTACTCATCTTCAGGGTCCCGGTGTTTTTCGTTTCATCGAAATCTGATTCCGTGAGTGTTCGAATTTAATATTTGAAATTTTATAAAATCTTTAAACTAATTAAACCCTAAAATAAATAAATAAAAAGGGCCTTACCTTTAAACCCGTCCAGCCTACCCCAATTGACTGAAGCCCGCATCCTTCCCATCCATTTAAAACCCTAAAACATATCGGTCTCCTTCCATTCACAAAAAAAACGTAGCCACCACTAAGAAAAAAATGGAGAAAACAAAAACCCTCTCATGCCGAAACCGAGGTCCATCGCCGCCACTGCTAACACGCCCCCACTGTATCGGCCTCCCCTTCAGATGCTCCGCCGAACCTCACAACAGCTAAGTGGTTCTTCCCAAAGTCTAATTTCTGTTTTGTTTTTTTCTATTTTGAATTTCCGGTGGTTTTGAATTGGGTTTATCCCAAAACTGTGTTGATTCGTTTGGTCATGTAATTCCATTGTGTGCTCGCATAAATATAGTTGCGGAAATCCTGATAGGATCAATGTCAAACTCGAATTGTAAAATCATAGATTAGGTTTTGCAGTCTACTAGTTTCTTAGATGTTTGATCTTTCATTTCAGCTTCACTGTGAGATCAAACTGTTCATGATAGAACTTGATTTGTGTGATATTTGACAGTGAATTGTGGAGACTTTATGTTGGATTTCATGTCCTATTTCTGCTCCAATATGTACCAAAAATTGAGCTGTCCTTATGTAGATTAGGAACAGCTATTTGTGTTGTCTATTCATACTTTATATTGTACTTTGTTGTTCATATTAAAGCTATTGATTTTTCCATTCCATTTGCAGATTTGAACCCGATATATATGTAAGTAGGATCATAAGATTTTCTGTTTGTATCATTTCAAAATTTTCAGATTTTCCATGTGCATGTATCTTTTATATGAGATTTTCAGAATGCAGATACATTATCTGTTTCGATTGTTTCAATGTGGTATAGATTTGGGGGTATATTTCTCTTGTTTTCACTTACCTGTGCATTGATAATGCACCGTTGTTTACTTGGTTATTCAGCTTGTGGATTCGATGTGGAATATATACATATTTTTGTTTTCCCATAGCAGATTTGATGTAGAAAAATATCAATACATTTGTTTTCCAGCTATGATTTGTGTACTATTTTTGGTTGGTTGAGTTTTGTATTTAATGTTTACATGTGGTATTCTCCATTTGAAATCTTTCACTTTATATATATCTATATATGTACTAGCTATAGCTGTTTCTCTTCTCTTATCTTCTCAGATTGACTTCGCGGTGGACAGTATTGAAATCTCGTGATGGACAGGGCCTAAACATTGAAGATTGGGTTGGATTTTCAGAATCGTCGGTTTGTTCAAAAAGGATATTGTGCATGTATGGATTAGGCTGGTCATTGTTTATTAAATTTCCAGATCTGAATTGATGTATGTATGGCAGCATGGTTTGTATATGGGATTTTCTGAATGAAATGTATATGTTCTTGTACCCATGTATATATATAAAGCTGTTTTATTTTATTGTTTCATTACTGTTGTCCCCATGTCTTTTTATATCTTTTCCCTCTTTTCATTTCTGTTGTTTTACTGTTTTCCATTGCTATTCTTTTCTTGCTTTCAATTGTGCCTTATTTTTAACGTCACTTATGTAAGATGTACATGTAAATGTACTGTGGTGTCCTTGAGGTTCTTATCCCTGATCTAGTTTTCTCGAAGGGCCAGTAAACTTTTAAAAGGAAAATGAACTAGACTAAATTGTTATACTATTAGAAAACATATATATAGTGTTTTAAATGTTAACTTAAGTCTAATTAATTTTGATTATAATGCGAACGTACAATTTGTGTAACGTATAATTTCAAAGTAAATCGAGGAAATTTGGGTTATACGATATCAAAACATATATAAATCCTTATTTAAATAAATATTTTAAACAAATAAATGGTCAGAAAATACAGGACGTTACATTCCTTCCCCCTTGAAATAATTTCGTCCTCGAAATTGCTAAGGTAAGAAAAATGTTATAAATCCCAGTAATCTTTGAAATATATTTAAATAACACTTCATTTATCGGTTAGTGTAACTGTATGGATTTTCAAAATCAAACTAGTGCCACCAAACCCTTTGCAAATATAGAGCTGAATCATTCAGTTTCAACTTATATGCAGTTTCATTTCAATTATATTATACTGAAATTCATTTCTGGGTTTTCGGTTTATTTAATTCTTTATTAATCCATGGGTGGATTACATTCAATCAATCTAACAAGCAGAAATCAATCAACACCCAAAGCACAACAAACTCAATCAAGTAAACTAAATCCACCTTCAATATTACTATTTAATTTGATTAAATATCAACTAATTAATATTCAATTGGTTTCTACTTAATTATTATTCATTAAATTTCCAAATTTAAATCAATTTTATTTAATTCCAACACCATTTCTTAATTTATTTTCAATACCATTATTAATGATTTGATTCGATTTCACTTAACCCAGTTAAGTTCAATTCAAATATTTTAACCAAATTTTGAATTTCATTCAAATCGGTCAACACACCATATCTAAATAATTTGAGAAAATTATTTCTTTTCTATACAAAAATAAATTTCGGGTAAAATTATTTCATCTACCCTCTTTTCAAAACAATATTGTGTTCCTTTACCAGTTCAACGCTTTTCAACACTCGAACCGATCCATAACACAATACAAAACATTTGTATATAAAATCTACAAATACGCTCTCATATATATATAAACTCAAACTCAATCTAGGGTGTTACTAACCCCATCTCTATCGAGTTACGCCACAGAGCCAAGGTTATCACTAAACCAATAGCTCTGATACCACTGTAACGACCCAGGGTTTTCGGCCCCGAAAATCGACATAAATACCTTTACTGTATCTCATGCCGACCTTTCAAACACCGAGAACACCGGATTGTCAATGAATGAAATTAGAGGGTGAGAAAAGAAAGAAAGAAATATAAGAATAGAAGAAGAAGAAGAACACAACACAGAGTCTCACATCGCAGTGGAACAAAATATAATATAGAGATAAATCTTTACTGAGAGCTTTTGAAAAATACTTACAATATCAGAGTACATCAACATCACTGGACAGGTATAACAATCTTCCCTTATATACAACACAGCAGAATAATACTGAATATGTCTGAACTTCTTCTGGTCCGTCTCTTCATAGCATTCGATAACCTGAACCTGTACACTCCGGGATAACCCGAGTATTTACAAAACACCGGGTCAGTATGGTGAACCAGAGTGAGATAAACTCGCACAGTATTAAAGGTAAATCATCCAATCCTTATTTTAAAGTTCGAAATCCTTTCAAATTAAAAGGATAATCGTAAGATCGAATCCACACATAAACACGGACGGTTTTTACCTTATGATAACCCAAAAAAGTTTTGAAAACAATATCTTTTCTGATATTATAATAATGTCTAAATACAAGTAAATAACAATCTAGTGGAACGCTTGCAACTCACGCTCCACATATATAGTATACAATCCAAATCGCAGGAGCTTATTTGAGATTGGATTCCAATTCTGACAAGGTATGGGACCACCTACCGATCGTGTATCTCTAGAGACAAATACACTGGGTTTAACAAGAACGTCTTGCAACCCGGCCCTCACATGACCGACCACTCATTTCGCTTGAGTGTATCAAATGTATATCACCGACGGTTGGGATCAGCAACCGCCTCCCGAAAAGGGACAGCATCGAATATAGATTTAAGAAACAAATGGAATTTCTCTAGATAGGTGATCATACACCCTAATGGGAGCGACCCACATAGCCATGCTGCCTGCCCGATTTTTGTCATTCCCTGGTTGATGAGGCTTGAGGTCAGAATTCCCTTTATAGCACCTGGCTACCCTTCACTTTGAATGCCACATTGTTAGATCCGCCAGATATTACACTGATTGACGTCCACAAAAATACTCTAGTTTATTTGGCTAGAGAATAACCATTTCTCCGCCATCAACCATGGTACGTTTGAAGAAATCAACGTATGTAATTCCTTTGGAAATACTCTGTCAGACATCCGTCCATACAAGTCACCCAGGAACAGGATGAACCGAAGGCACCCTCCTACTGCATCCTAGGAATCACCCTACATATCAGTAGCAAGTAGTCCTTGCAATCCGTAGATTCCAATCACGACCGAATCACTGTTGAAATATCTCCGGCCGCTAAACCAGAGAAATCCAATCAGTAGTCCTTCCACTCATGAAAATCAACGGTCTTCAATTGCTCTATCTTCAATGACATTCTTTGACGTATACGCTGGTCGGAATGGTTTTCGAATCTGAATTCGATCCCGGTCTTTCTGTACCAACGATCGTATGGGTCAACTTTGATAGTCGGTGATTTAACTATCAAATAAATAATTGTGTGTATAACATGAGTTCACCAGTTCAGTAGCAACACTACATGGCCTTTTTAAAACTATTAACGATAGTTAATCTGAAACCCTTAAATATTTCATCATTTCAAATGTAACTCATTTGATATATACGATTTCAAATTTTCAAAACTATTTCACTTTCATATCATATCAAATTCATTATTCTCCAGTCATTTCAAAACCATTTACTATTTTATTTCTTATTAACCATATTGGAGAACGACTCCTCTTTTCCAAGTGAACAACGTTATGAAATCTTCTTTATTTTATCACCTGAATATAATAATCAACTATCCTTAGTATAAACTGTTCGCAAAACTTAGCATTTCAATTTCCTTTTATCTTGCAAATACCATTTCAGATTTCCTATATTCTCTTTTTATTTCCCTTACTTCGGAAATACATGTATAATCCTTTATTTAAAAAGTATTATAAATCCTTTTCATCTTTTTCTCCTTAATTCAAGTATCATTTAATCTAAGCAATCATACTTGCTTAAAATCCTCTTTGTTTCAAAATTTCGGGTTTTAAATGTAATAGTTGTTTTTAAAACTCCTTCCACCATTCTATTTAATTTCATTTCAACATCGATCACTTCTTACACTTATTCCATTTAAAACTAATTTGGCTAAATTACTATTAATCAGGATAATACCTTTCTTTAATCATTTACTATTGTAAAATAGTTAATTCTTTTTATTATCTAAAATAAATGGTAAATTCATTTTTAAAACATCAATTAAAACAAACCAAATATTCTTTACACTATTTGATTCGATAAATCCAAACAAACTAACTTGATAACTAATTCCAGTTAAAAATAGTCAATTAAGTCACCTCAAATACTGTTATCCCATTAACTGATTCCAATTAGTTTCCCTTTTCAAATTAATTAATAATATAATTAATTTAAATAATTCTATTTAATTATTCCTTATCAAACCATTATTAAATTTAAATCGCCAGGTTAATTCCTATTCAGTTTATATCATTCTGATTAACATCAGAGTTCCCCTATACAATAAATAATAAATAATAAATATTAATTTTGTTTTAAACAAACCTTTATTCAAAATAAAGTATATTTCAAAATCTATTTCCAGTTACAAAAATAAACTTTATAACTTCTTTCTGTCGATTTGCCTAACGGTAAATCAACATTTATAAACAATTGATTTCATAGACCATATACTGCCGCCAAATACCCCACCAATTGCACTCATTGGTTTAGATTAAATAGATGTAGAATTTTCAATAAAAATCAACAATCGCATCAATCACATTTAACTGTTAATAAATACAATCATTTAACACCAACAGAATAATTCAAACAATTAAGCACGTTTATATTAAACGTGACCAACAGGGTGAGTTACCTCCGTTGGATTCAATCGTTAAAATAACGATTTGGAATTTCACTGAAATTAAACACGTTTAATTTCAGAATTTCGATCAACATATAATGTATAAATATCAATCGATCAACCATGAACAACAATAACACACAAGGTTAAACCAACTTATATAAAATATAAGTGCAGAGATCTGAGTGAGTTTAACCCACCTCGAGTTTGATTTGTCGATAAATCAGTCCATTTCAGTCGAATTAAACTGCGTTTAATTTATTTGAAAAATCCAGCCGCTGTCTGCCCTGCTTAGTTCTCATCCATTGTATCGTACTCGTCTTCAGGGTCCCGGTGTTTTTCGTTTCGTCGAAATCTGATTCCGTGAGTGTTCGAATTTAATATTTGAAATTTTATAAAATCTTTAGACTAATTAAACCCTAAAATAAATAAATAAAAAGGGCCTTACCTTTAAACCCGTCCAGCCTACCCCAATTAACTGAAGCCCGCATCCTTCCCATCCATTTAAAACCCTAAAACATATCGGTCTCCTTCCATTCACAAAAAAAACGTAGCCGCCACCAAGAAAAAAATGGAGAAAACAAAAACCCTCTCATGCCGAAAACGAGGTCCATCGCCGCCACTGCTGACACCGCGACGCCCCCACTGTATCGGCCTCCCCTTCAGATGCTCCGCCGAACCTCACGACAGCTAAGTGGTTCTTCCCAAAATCTAATTTCTGTTTTTTTTTTCTATTTTGAATTTCCGGTGGTTTTGAATTGGGTTTATCCCAAAACTGTGTTGATTCGTTTGGTCATGAAATTCCATTGTGTGCTCGCATAAATATAGTTGCGGAAATCCTGATAGGATCAATGTCGAACCCGAATTGTAAAATCATAGATTAGGTTTTGCAGTCTACTAGTTTCTTAGATGTTTGATCTTTCATTTCAGCTTTGCTGTGAGATCAAACTGTTCATGATAGAACTTGATATGTGTGTTATTTGACAGTGAATTGTGGAGACTTTATGTTGGATTTCAAGTCATATTTCTGCTCCAATATGTACCAAAAATCAAGCTGTCCTTATGTAGATTAGGAATTGCTATTTGTGTTGTCTATTCATACTGTATATTGTACTTTGCTGTTCATATTAAAGCTATTGATTTGTCCATTCCATTTGCAGATATGAACCCGATATATATGTAAGTAGGATCATAAGATTTTCTGTTTGTATCATTTCAAAATTTTCAGATTTGCCATGTGCATGTATCTTTTATATGAGATATTCAGAATGCAGATACATTATCTGTTTCGATTGTTTCAATGTGGTATAGATTTGGTGGTATATTTCTCTTGTTTTCACTTACCTGTGCATTGATAATGCACCATTGTTTACTTGGTTATTCAGCTTTGTGGATTCGATGTGGAATATATACATATTTTTGTTTTCCCATAGCAGATTTGATGTAGAAAAATATCAATACTTTTGTTTTCCAACTATGATTTGTGTACTATTTTTGGTTGGTTGAGTTTTGTATTTAATGTTTACATGTGGTATTCTCCATTTGAAATCTTTCAATTTATATATATCTATATATGTACTAGCTATTAATAGCTGTTTCTCTTCTCTTATCTTCTCAGATTGACTTGGCGGTGGACAGTATTGAAATCTCGTGATGGACAGGGCCTAAACATTGAAGATTGGGTTGGATTTTCAGAATCTTCGGTCTGTTCAAAAAGGATATTGTGCATGTATGGATTAGGCTAGTCATTGTTTATTAAATTTCCAGATCTGAATTGATGTATGTATGGCAGCATGGTTTGTATATGGGATTTTCTGAATTAAATGTATATGTTCTTGTACCCATGTATATATATAAAGCTGTTTTATTTTATTGTTTCATTACTGTTGTACCCATATCTTTTTATATCTTTTCCCTCTTTTCATTTCTGTTGTTTTACTGTTTTCCATTGCTATTTCTTTCTTTCTTTCAATTGTGCGTTATTTTTAACGTCACTTATGTAAGATGTACATGTAAATGTACTATGGTGTCCTTGAGGTTCTTATCCCTGATCTAGTTTTCTCGAAGGGCCAGTAAACTTTTAAAAGGAAAATGAACTAGACTAAATTGTTATACTATTAGAAAACATATATATAGTGTTTTAAATGTTAACTTAAGTCTAATTAATTTTGATTATAATGCGAACGTACAATTTGTGTAACGTATAATTTCAAAGTAAATCGAGGAAATTTGGGTTATACGATATCAAAACATATATAAATCCTTATTTAAATAAATATTTTAAACTAATAAATGGTCGGAAAATATAGGACGTTACAAACGGCATGGGTACTGTATATCATGTCGCCAATACTTGGCTCTACAATCAAAACCGCAAATGTCACGTATTGGAAGTTGGATTTCCATCTGTGAACCAAGGCAAGGGATCGTCCTTACCGCTTCGAGATAATCTAGCCCATGTCTCAGGCAAGCGCGCAGACAAGCCTTGGATCTTCAGGGCCGGTCCACACGGATTGGATTAAAATTCCTGAACAATGTGTTTCCCCGCCCTATGGGGCTTAAATGAGACAAATGACTCCATCGGTCCCGGATCGACCGATGTAACCGAGGCGCCTCGCAATCCATCATACACATAAGTAAAATGCCAGGGCATGTAAAACGCTGACACCATTCCTAGCTAGAAGGAAACGCATGTCCTCCCTGCAGTCCTCTCCCGTTTCTGGTTCACACCGGGGTGTGAGGCTCGCGAATTAACACTACACAAAGCTACGCTATATTAAAGCCGTGCTTTGATCATCAACCACAAGACTCTGCTTTTCAACAGAAGCCTTGATCATTTGCATCTCAGCATGCTACACAGGAAATTCACGCTATGCAACCAATGTCTATCAATCACACAGAATAAAATCCAATGTCAGACACACAACCATTTACAAGTTCGTTCTGGGTCTGAACGAAACCGAAGGCACCTTATTCCTCCCCCATATGTCCAATATACGGGAGAGGCCCTTGCATATCCGTCGATCTCCAAGTACGTCTGGACGATCATCACTTATTACCTCGTCTTGGGTATACAGCCCAATCAAGACATCTGTAATTATCCAAATGATGTGAAGATCTCCGGTCTTCAACCACCGTCTTCATCCTCGACATTTCGTCGAATCCGTTATTCAGGATGGGATAAACCCAGTCATTCTGAATAACTCGCGTATATAATAAACAAGTGTTATAAAAACACAACATACGCCTCATTCCAATCCAGAATATTCCTTTATTCAAATATCCTTTTACTTTGGGAAAGGTTCCCATTAATTTTATCAAAGATAAATTCTTTAAATTTATTCTTTAATCTTCCTTTGGATATCATTTCAATCTAATTAAAGATGCATTAAAAATCCAATTGGTTTTAATCTTCCCAAAAATCAATATTCTCGATTGTTTAACTTGGGAAATCATATCCTGTATTTAACTGGGTTAAAGAACCAATGTCATTTAAAACACGGTTCACGATAAACCCAAAATCACATTCCATTCTATCAGACTTTAACCGTAAATTAGCAAGTGAACAATTCCCTAAGTATTAACCCTGTAACGTCCCGGATTTTTTGCGATCGTATAATTAATGTAACAACTGGAAATTTCCGACTCCTCGAGAGTCGGAAATTCCGAGACGTTAGTGAAAGAATTTAGAAGGTGAGAAAGAAAAGATAGAACTAATAGAATAGAAGAAGAAGAACATCAGAATCATCAGAGTAACACGAATCTCACAGCGGAACGAATAACATATAATATATAACATAACTTTGAAGTAAACAGTTATATATATACAATAGCACTTATCAGAGTACAACACTTACAACACAGCGGAAATAACTATAGCTATAGAATCTTGAAGTCTCCTGCTCCAAGCTCTCCAAGTATATCTGTAAATCCCGACTACTTGACTGCCCGTACAAATTTAGGCACCCAAGAGTTTAGGGAAAACAACAAAGTAAACTCCGGGTCAGTCATGGGACTGGTATGAGTAAAACAATTTAAACATGTATATGAACAAGTAAACGATATCTCGTAAGACCACGCCGCATAACGGAACGGGTTTTTCCCTTATGAGAATCCAAAATATCTTTATATCAAAAACCTTTTGATATTATAATAATGTCTATGTACAAATAGATATCAACTAGCAGAAACGTTTGCATCTCACGTTCTACATTCATAGTATAAAATCATAAACCGCAGGGCGCTTATCGGAGAATGGATTCCAACAGACAAGGTATGGGAGCACCTTCTGAATAGTGTACTCTAGAGGTGATACACTCAGGGTTCAACAAGAACGTCTTGCAACGCGGCCACACATGACCGCTCACTCATTTAGCTTGAGTGTCGCGAATATATTGCCACCACGGTTATAGGCCATCAAACCGTCATCCGAAGATACAGAATCAAAAAGAAGTATAAATATGGATATTCCCTAGATCGGTGACAATACACCCTGCTTGGGAATGACCCAACTAGCCATGCTGCCTAGCCCAACTTTTGTTACTTCCTGGTGTGAGGCTAGAAACTACGTCTATCTTCAGAACATCTGATCACCATTCACTTTGAATGCCACATCGTCATACCCGCCAAATCACAAATTGACTTATTCAAAAATAACACGGGTATACAGCTAAGAGAAACGAATTCCTCCGCCCCCAAACGTGAATACGTTCGAACAGATCAACTTACGCGATCCATTGGATATACTCTGTCAGACCTTCTTCCATATACGTTGTCCTGGGACTGGACAAACCGAAGGCACTATTCAGTATATCCATCTTAGTCACTGTTATCTAAGACTTATACAACAACCCTTGCACTTTACTCCGTCTTCAATTTATCTTTGGCATATATTGCTCGCAACGCTTATGCCAATACAGAGTGGTTCTTTGGATAATAATCCAACCGGTCTCTCCATATTAACAACGTTAAAATGGTAAAAACTTTGATAGTCTGTGATTCAACTATCAAATGAAAACATGTCGGTGTACAAACAACGATCTTATTTCCAAATGGGAATTCGATCGATCAATCATCATATGTTCATATTTCCTTATTTCATATAATTAGAAAATATATGTTATTAATCATTGGAAAACATTTCCATAGCTTATTTTCACATCACTATTATTTCGCAATTATCAGTCCCTAACTGTAACTAGTATGAGAACAATTCTCTAAGTATCCATCCTGAAGGTCGAAACCAACATCAGATCGTCACTTAGAAAACCGTTTAACTTACCCTCTCCAGTCAGTTTCTGAATTTGCTTAACTCTATTTCTTAAATTCTTATCATGAAAACATTTCATTTTCTATGTTTAGAAAACATATCTGACTATATTTGGAAAACGTTTCCAAAACTCATTTACGGATTTCCAATGAACGTTGTATAAAACATCGTTTCGCTTAATCCATTTATCGCTTATTCCTTAGCTTTATTCCTAATCAACCTTTTAGATCGAACCACAACTATTCCTTTGTCAATTCTGAAGTCAATCAAGTTGGGGTATAGTTACCTCTCAGACCTTAATTGAACAACGTCCTTTACTGTGAAATAGATGAAGCTCATCACTCACCTTTTACAATCATCTGTTTATGCAAATCCTCGGATTCTGGTTACGAATCCACTTCTTATATGACAGTGTTTGATTATAACTATAACGTTATAATTCCTACCCCTATATATTTTATTTCCTAACTCGAATAATTTAACAGACACCTAATTTCTAAATCAATAACTAAATCTTGTTTTAAACCCTGGAAAGTAAATAGTACTTTCCCGAATTCGCTATAATCGAATTCGACGTATAACTCTCTTTCGAGAAATCTCTATTCGATTAACTCTTCCTTTTTAATAACTGATATTCGATAAACTCTTTTTTGATTAACTCCTATCGAATAACTAATATTCGAATAACTCTTCTTGGTTGGCTCTATTTCATTAACTCTTATCGAATAACAAATATTCGATTTTCTTAAATGTGTCAGTTCTTATCGAATAACTAACATCCGATTAACTTATATGGATCTACTCTTATCGAATAACTTATTCGATTTACTTAACTTGATTTTCTTAACTCGATTATCTCAACTCGATAAATCTTAACTCGATTACTTAACTCGATAACTTAACTTGATAAACTCCTTCGAATAACTCATTCGAATAACTTAATTGATAAATTATATTTACTTCTATCCTATCGAATAAACTATATTCGATATCTCCTCCAACACTATTCGAATGAACTATATTCGATTAACTTCTCTAACTCTATTTGAATAAATTATATTCGATTAACTCCTTTAACTTTACTCGAATAACTATATTCGATTAACACTTTCTTTCGAATAACTATATTCGATTAACTCTTCGACTAACTCCTTTGGATTAACTAACTTCGAATAACTCCTTTGGATTAACTAACTTCGAATAACCAATATTCGATAACTACACTTTGAATAAATAATATTCGGTAACTCTTCTCAAATAAATCACATTTGATTTCTCCACTCGAATAAACTGTATTCGATAACTCTTCTCAAATGAATCACATTTGATTTCTCCACTCGAATAAACTATATTCGCTTTCTCTTCTCTCGAATACACCATATTCGATAACTCTACTTCGGACAAGTGATATTCGACAACTCTACTCGATTAACTCTACTTGGATAACTCTAACTGATCAACTCCAACTGGTCAACTCTAACTGGTCAACTCTAACTGGTCAACTCTAACTAGTCAACTCAACTGGTTAACTCTACTGGTTTAACCTAACTGATCAATTCTAACTGGTCAACTCTAACTGGTCAACTCTAACTGGTCAACTCTAACTGGTTAACTCTACTGGTTTAACCTAACTGATCAACTCTAACTGGTCAACTCTAACTGGTCAACTCTAACTGGTCAACTCTCACTGGTCAACTCAACTGGTTTAACCTAACTGGTTAACTCGTCTTGATTAACTGAACAAATCCACTTAGTTTAACTTAGCTAATTCACGTTGATTAACTCTAACCGATTCACTTAGTTTAACTCAACTAATTCACTTCGATTAACCACTTAGTTAACTTAACTAATTCACTTCGATTAACCACGTAGTTTAACTTAACTAATTCACTTCGATTAACCACGTAGTTTAACTTAACTAATTCACTTCGATTAACTCGACCAATTCACTTGGTTAACTCCTATTTATTTAACAAATAAATATCTCCTTTAGTTTAATTCTATTTATTAAATCTCTAAATAAATATCCTTTATATTTCTTTTAACGAATATAATTCCTTTATATTTTGATTAACAAATATATCCCCTTATATTCGATTAACATATATATCGCCTTGTATTTGATTTACAAATATAATTCTTTTATATTTGTTTTACCAACTATATTCCTTTATATTCAGAATCCTTTTTCTTATATATATATATATATATATATATATATATATATATATAAAATCCCTTGATTTTATATAAATAAACTATTTTCAAAATATACTTTGAAACCCCTCTCCTACATTCTGGTATTTCTCATGGTATTTAACACACCATATAACAATGATAAATATCGTCCCACCACACAAAATCACACAGATTATATACATCACATTATATATCACAATATAAAAATCACAGTAAAATAACTGTTGAGGAATCCAGTTGGATTCCTCCAACCTGTTTCCCTGCACCACAGATGTTAGACAATACAACAACATCGATTTCACTTCACTGTGAAATATTCTGATAGCAGAATCAACATATGACTATTTAACGGTTTATATATATACGTAAATATATATATAAAATCTCTACTAACTGACTAGCAGTTCAATCAAACAGTCAACACACAGTCAAACAGTCAAACAGATAATATTTTAACAGTTCTAAGAATACAACGTGAAAATAAGACTGTTTAGAGTTTGTGAGATTTACTCACATTTGGACGATCATCGTCAATGACGATAACCATCGCTTGATTCAGCTGGACAATTTATTTTGCTATAAATTGTGACGGACTCCCATCGACTTGCGGTCAGTTCCATCGTGGAGTGCTCGTCCATACGATCCCAACGCAACTTACGGTTCGTGATTCTGATCTTGTATGACCAAGATATTCGAGTCACAAGATTGAACTAAATTTAAATTAAATTAAAACATGGATTATATTTTAAATTGGGCTCACCCTCTTTTCTTGAACCGGCCCACTGCCATATCAACCCACGCCCAGATACCCTTTCTTCCCTAAATTCCTTAATCACGTTCCAGGAAGAAAACCTGTCCACCATTCCAGTATTTCGATCCTCCCTTCCACCATGATTTTCCCATAAAACTTTAAACAAATTTCACAAATTCTCTTCCTGTCAAACTCTCCTTCTCTCCATCTGTTCTAAGTCAACTCGACTCGCCTGCGTCGTTCAGGTTTCGTCGTCGATACCCAGTCAACATCGAACAAAATGGCACCGAACTCGGGCAAACTCCCCCCTCTAGTGCGTCTCGATGTACTGATGCCTCTGCTACCCTTCAATTTCCTCCTTGTCGCCCCATTTTCTTGCGAAGGCTAACCCTAGCCTTGCTGCTCAAAAAGCACGCTCAGCAAAGTTCCATCGCACACTTCAAAAACTGTACAGAAATGAAGCTCTCCACTCATAATCTCCCCTATATCAGTTTGGGGATTTATAGAATTTTACTTTGATTGTTTTTGATTTTTCATTGTGGGAATTTTGCTTGTTGTGTTCTGTTGGATGGTTTATATAGGCTGATTGTGGTTGGTTTCGTTTGTGGCTGAAGAAGCATGTCATGTGGCCTCTTATGGTTCAAGGAAAAATGTTAGGATATTTTTATTTATTGATTTTCTATTTTATTTTAATGATTCTATATTCGTTCTGGGTCCTTAAAAATCACTGCGACTGCATATGATACCCAAAAATCATGAAACTGGACATGTAGCTAGATTTCGACATTACGGTCCCAACGAAACTGGTTTCGTCAAATTCCGACTCCGTATGTTCAAACTGCATATTTTTAACTATCGAAAAACTGACTGTTTCTCACTCTAAAAATCCGTACGGCCACACAGTGACTCTAAAAATCACGAAACTTGACCTCTAACAACTATTTGATATTGCGGATCCAACAAAACTGGTTTCGCCGAATTCCGACTTCGTATGCTTACACAGTGTATTTTTAAAGCTCTGGATGACCCCTTTAAATATATAAATATATTTAAATATTATTAAATTAAATATTAATAAATTAATATTATCGTATATATCCATATACGATGTCGTCCGGCTCCAGAATATCACCTCAGATTTTTTGACTTGATTTCCAGACTCCAGATTATCCCGATATTCAGTTCATATCGAAAAATCGATTTATAACGTATATAAAGCGTCGCAAATTATAAAGGAATTCTGCAGCGACTTTTCTGAAATTTGATTTGGACATAACTCAAAATCTATACGACGAAATCCCGATTTTTCTCTTCCACTAGAAAGAAATACTCCACCAGCTCCACACGTTTCTTGTTTCACAGAAGTCCGGCTTAAAACGAATCCTGTACATTCAGTTGAAGTTCGAATCGCCAAATAGCGAACTACCGCGCCATTTCGAGCTCGATTATAATTATATTATAAATTATACGTTCAACTATCGTTTATTTAATATATTCGTTATTTAAATAATTAAATAACTTAATTATTATATCTTACAAAACGCGCCATTACAGACTTCCCCCCTTAAAATAATTTCGTCCTCGAAATTGCTAAGCTAAGAAAATGCTACAAACTTTACTAACTAGATCCAAATATCTTTTAGTTTACTTCTCAACTCCAGTTTCAACTGAACCATTAAATTTTCAATTAAATTATTAATTCATTCTGGCTAACTAAATTTCCATAAATCATGAGAATGTTCTAACGCCTGGAATTTTCGAAAAATTTCGCCATAACCTCCTTTGTATTGGTCAATATGACAAACCACCTCTCGCCTCTCTAGGCCTTCTCCAACCCAAAAGAAAATCAAACAGCCAAGCGGCTTGCCAATTCGGCTCATAAAATCCAAACTCATATATAATATAAACTTGTACCTTTTTGTCGGTCGTATCATTATATCCTTTTTATCTGTTATCACTTCTGCATATATCATGGTCATTCCACTCAGTTTATATCCTCAAACCAAATCATTCGCTTATACCCAAGCCGAATTTCATTCAAACTCCAATATCAAATTTCAAACTATTGACTTATCAATTTGGTTCCATCCTAGATTATCTCTAATTCCAATTCAATTTTATTTAACTCGGTTCAAGTTAAATTTCAATTTATTTTTACCATCTCATTTTATTTAACTTCATTAGTTAAATTTTAATTCCAGAACTTAAGTTCTTGGGTTTCTTTCAAATCAATTCGAAATCATAATGCCAATTCAAAACCTTTGAATTTCTAAACAACTTGTTTTCTCAAAACAATTCAAAAACAAAACCTTTGGTAGTAATCTGTCACTTAGAACTCGAAAATGAACACTGATGATGTCTAGATTCATCAGGGTTATTTTTCAGTGATACAAGTGAGTTTAATAGTATATTTCTTTTCAAAATCATTTTAAACCTTTTCATTTTGAAATACATTTCAAATATTTTTCACACTGCTTGGAAACATTTCAAAATCTCCCAGGAACTTAAAATTTCCATATTTTAAATTCCACATTCTGATTTAAATTCATATTTAATTCAAACTATTTCATATATTGCATTCATATGAATTCTGATTGGTCATTTATAACCATTTCAACCTTTTATAATCTTATTCGATTATAATAACAATCAACACAACCAATATACTATAATAATTTCAAGATATATATTTCTTCCATAACAAATATATTTGGAGGAAAATTATTTCATTTACCCTCTTTCAAAACATACCATGACGGTTCATCGTATTCGAGTGTTTAGCAACCCTTATCGATACAGTGGATCAAACTGATCGACCAGAATTCATAAGCCACTCAACCAATGAGTCTCCACAATATAAAACCATTTTATATTGAATAACAATTACGCGCTCATATATATACACTCAAACTCAATCTAGGATATTACTAATCCCATCTCTATCGAGTTATGCCACAGAGCCAAGGTAATCACTTAACTTAAGCTCTGATACCAACTGTAACGACTGGAAATTTCCGACTCCTCGAGAGTCGGAAATTCCGAGACGTTAGTGAAAGAATTTAGAAGGTGAGAAAGAAAAGATAGAACTAATAGAATAGAAGAAGAAGAAGAACATCAGAATCATCAGAGTAACACGAATCTCACAGCGGAACGAATAACATATAATATATAACATAACTTTGAAGTAAACAGTTATATATATACAATAGCACTTATCAGAGTACAACACTTACAACACAGCGGAAATAACTATAGCTATAGAATCTTGAAGTCTCCTGCTCCAAGCTCTCCAAGTATATCTGTAAATCCCGACTACTTGACTGCCCGTACAAATTTAGGCACCCAAGAGTTTAGGGAAAACAACAAAGTAAACTCCGGGTCAGTCATGGGACTGGTATGAGTAAAACAATTTAAACATGTATATGAACAAGTAAACGATATCTCGTAAGACCACGCCGCATAACGGAACGGGTTTTTCCCTTATGAGAATCCAAAATATCTTTATATCAAAAACCTTTTGATATTATAATAATGTCTATGTACAAATAGATATCAACTAGCAGAAACGTTTGCATCTCACGTTCTACATTCATAGTATAAAATCATAAACCGCAGGGCGCTTATCGGAGAATGGATTCCAACAGACAAGGTATGGGAGCACCTTCTGAATAGTGTACTCTAGAGGTGATACACTCAGGGTTCAACAAGAACGTCTTGCAACGCGGCCACACATGACCGCTCACTCATTTAGCTTGAGTGTCGCGAATATATTGCCACCACGGTTATAGGCCATCAAACCGTCATCCGAAGATACAGAATCAAAAAGAAGTATAAATATGGATATTCCCTAGATCGGTGACAATACACCCTGCTTGGGAATGACCCAACTAGCCATGCTGCCTAGCCCAACTTTTGTTACTTCCTGGTGTGAGGCTAGAAACTACGTCTATCTTCAGAACATCTGATCACCATTCACTTTGAATGCCACATCGTCATACCCGCCAAATCACAAATTGACTTATTCAAAAATAACACGTGTATACAGCTAAGAGAAACGAATTCCTCCGCCCCCAAACGTGAATACGTTCGAACAGATCAACTTACGCGATCCATTGGATATACTCTGTCAGACCTTCTTCCATATACGTTGTCCTGGGACTGGACAAACCGAAGGCACTATTCAGTATATCCACCTTAGTCACTGTTATCTAAGACTTATACAACAGCCCTTGCACTTTACTCCGTCTTCAATTTATCTTTGGCATATATTGCTCGCAACGCTTATGCCAATACAGAGTGGTTCTTTGGATAATAATCCAACCGGTCTCTCCGTATTAACAACGTTAAAATGGTAAAAACTTTGATAGTCTGTGATTCAACTATCAAATGAAAACATGTCGGTGTACAAACAACGATCTTATTTCCAAATGGGAATTCGATCGATCAATCATCATATGTTCATATTTCCTTATTTCATATAATTAGAAAATATATGTTATTAATCATTGGAAAACATTTCCATAGCTTATTTTCAGATCACTATTATTTCGCAATTATCAGTCCCTAACTGTAACTAGTATGAGAACAATTCTCTAAGTATCCATCCTGAAGGTCGAAACCAACATCAGATCGTCACTTAGAAAACCGTTTAACTTACCCTCTCCAGTCAGTTTCTGAATTTGCTTAACTCTATTTCTTAAATTCTTATCATGAAAACATTTCATTTTCTATGGTTAGAAAACATATCTGACTATATTTGGAAAACGTTTCCAAAACTCATTTACGGATTTCCAATGAACGTTGTATAAAACATCGTTTCGCTTAATCCATTTATCGCTTATTCCTTAGCTTTATTCCTAATCAACCTTTTAGATCGAACCACAACTATTCCTTTGTCAATTCTGAAGTCAATCAAGTTGGGGTATAGTTACCTCTCAGACCTTAATTGAACAACGTCCTTTACTGTGAAATAGATGAAGCTCATCACTCACCTTTTACAATCATCTGTTTATGCAAATCCTCGGATTCTGGTTACGAATCCACTTCTTATATGACAGTGTTTGATTATAACTATAACGTTATAATTCCTACCCCTATATATTTTATTTCCTAACTCGAATAATTTAACAGACACCTAATTTCTAAATCAATAACTAAATCTTGATTTAAACCCTGGAAAGTAAATAGTACTTTCCCGAATTCGCTATAATCGAATTCGACGTATAACTCTCTTTCGAGAAATCTCTATTCGATTAACTCTTCCTTTTTAATAACTGATATTCGATAAACTCTATTTCGATTAACTCCTATCGAATAACTAATATTCGAATAACTCTTCTTGGTTGGCTCTATTTCATTAACTCTTATCGAATAACAAATATTCGATTTTCTTAAATGTGTCAGTTCTTATCGAATAACTAACATCCGATTAACTTATATGGATCTACTCTTATCGAATAACTTATTCGATTTACTTAACTTGATTTTCTTAACTCGATTATCTCAACTCGATAAATCTTAACTCGATTACTTAACTCGATAACTTAACTTGATAAACTCCTTCGAATAACTCATTCGAATAACTTAATTGATAAATTATATTTACTTCTA
Source organism: Allium sativum (assembly GCA_030737875.1). Lineage (NCBI taxonomy): Eukaryota > Viridiplantae > Streptophyta > Magnoliopsida > Asparagales > Amaryllidaceae > Allium > Allium sativum. The sequence goes on from CM060926.1 coordinate 618,761,447, forward strand.
TCCTATCGAATAAACTATATTCGATATCTCCTCCAACACTATTCGAATGAACTATATTCGATTAACTTCTCTAACTCTATTTGAATAAATTATATTCGATTAACTCCTTTAACTTTACTCGAATAACTATATTCGATTAACACTTTCTTTCGAATAACTATATTCGATTAACTCTTCGACTAACTCCTTTGGATTAACTAACTTCGAATAACTCCTTTGGATTAACTAACTTTGAATAACCAATATTCGATAACTACTCTTTGAATAAATAATATTCGGTAACTCTTCTCAAATAAATCACATTTGATTTCTCCACTCGAATAAACTGTATTCGATAACTCTTCTCAAATGAATCACATTTGATTTCTCCACTCGAATAAACTATATTCGCTTTCTCTTCTCTCGAATACACCATATTCGATAACTCTACTTCGGACAAGTGATATTCGACAACTCTACTCGATTAACTCTACTTGGATAACTCTAACTGATCAACTCCAACTGGTCAACTCTAACTGGTCAACTCTAACTGGTCAACTCTAACTGGTCAACTCTCACTGGTCAACTCAACTGGTTTAACCTAACTGGTTAACTCGTCTTGATTAACTGAACAAATCCACTTAGTTTAACTTAGCTAATTCACGTTGATTAACTCTAACCGATTCACTTAGTTTAACTCAACTAATTCACTTTGATTAACCACTTAGTTAACTTAACTAATTCACTTCGATTAACCACGTAGTTTAACTTAACTAATTCACTTCGATTAACCACGTAGTTTAACTTAACTAATTCACTTCGATTAACTCGACCAATTCACTTGGTTAACTCCTATTTATTTAACAAATAAATATCTCCTTTAGTTTAATTCTATTTATTAAATCTCCAAATAAATATCCTTTATATTTCTTTTAACGAATATAATCCCTTTATATTTTGATTAACAAATATATCCCCTTATATTCGATTAACATATATATCGCCTTGTATTTGATTTACAAATATAATTCTTTTATATTTGTTTTACCAACTATATTCCTTTATATTCAGAATCCTTTTTCTTATATATATATATATATAAATTCCCTTGATTTTATATAAATAAACTATTTTCAAAATATACTTTGAAACCCCTCTCCTACATTCTGGTATTTCTCATGGTATTTAACACACCATATAACAATGATAAATATCGTCCCACCACACAAAATCACACAGATTATATACATCACATTATATATCACAATATAAAAATCACAGTAAAATAACTGTTGAGGAATCCAGTTGGATTCCTCCAACCTGTTTCCCTGCACCACAGATGTTAGACAATACAACAACATCGATTTCACTTCACTGTGAAATATTCTGATAGCAGAATCAACATATGACTATTTAACGGTTTATATATATACGTAAATATATATATAAAATCTCTACTAACTGACTAGCAGTTCAATCAAACAGTCAACACACAGTCAAACAGTCAAACAGATAATATTTTAACAGTTCTAAGAATACAACGTGAAAATAAGACTGTTTAGAGTTTGTGAGATTTACTCACATTTGGACGATCATCGTCAATGACGATAACCATCGCTTGATTCAGCTGGACAATTTATTTTGCTATAAATTGTGACGGACTCCCATCGACTTGCGGTCAGTTCCATCGTGGAGTGCTCGTCCATACGATCCCAACGCAACTTACGGTTCGTGATTCTGATCTTGTATGACCAAGATATTCGAGTCACAAGATTGAACTAAATTTAAATTAAATTAAAACATGGATTATATTTTAAATTGGGCTCACCCTCTTTTCTTGAACCGGCCCACTGCCATATCAACCCACGCCCAGATACCCTTTCTTCCCTAAATTCCTTAATCACGTTCCAGGAAGAAAACCTGTCCACCATTCCAGTATTTCGATCCTCCCTTCCACCATGATTTTCCCATAAAACTTTAAACAAATTTCACAAATTCTCTTCCTGTCAAACTCTCCTTCTCTCCATCTGTTCTAAGTCAACTCGACTCGCCTGCGTCGTTCAGGTTTCGTCGTCGATACCCAGTCAACATCGAACAAAATGGCACCGAACTCGGGCAAACTCCCCCCTCTAGTGCGTCTCGATGTACTGATGCCTCTGCTACCCTTCAATTTCCTCCTTGTCGCCCCATTTTCTTGCGAAGGCTAACCCTAGCCTTGCTGCTCAAAAAGCACGCTCAGCAAAGTTCCATCGCACACTTCAAAAACTGTACAGAAATGAAGCTCTCCACTCATAATCTCCCCTATATCAGTTTGGGGATTTATAGAATTTTACTTTGATTATTTTTGATTTTTCATTGTGGGAATTTTGCTTGTTGTGTTCTGTTGGATGGTTTATATAGGCTGATTGTGGTTGGTTTCGTTTGTGGCTGAAGAAGCATGTCATGTGGCCTCTTATGGTTCAAGGAAAAATGTTAGGATATTTTTATTTATTGATTTTCTATTTTATTTTAATGATTCTATATTCGTTCTGGGTCCTTAAAAATCACTGCGACTGCATATGATACCCAAAAATCATGAAACTGGACATGTAGCTAGATTTCGACATTACGGTCCTAACGAAACTGGTTTCGTCGAATTCCGACTCCGTATGTTCAAACTGCATATTTTTAACTATCGAAAAACTGACTGTTTCTCACTCTAAAAATCCGTACGGCCACACAGTGACTCTAAAAATCACGAAACTTGACCTCTAACAACTATTTGATATTGCGGATCCAACAAAACTGGTTTCGTCGAATTCCGACTTCGTATGCTTACACAGTGTATTTTTAAAGCTCTGGATGACCCCTTTAAATATATAAATATATTTAAATATTATTAAATTAAATATTAATAAATTAATATTATCGTATATATCCATATACGATGTCGTCCGGCTCCAGAATATCACCTCAGATTTTATGACTTGATTTCCAGACTCCAGATTATCCCGATATTCAGTTCGTATCGAAAAATCGATTTATAACGTATATAAAGCGTCGCAAATTATAAAGGAATTCTACAGCGACTTTTCTGAAATTTGATTTGGACATAACTCAAAATCTATACGACGAAATCCCGATTTTTCTCTTCCACTAGAAAGAAATACTCCACCAGCTCCACACGTTTCTTGTTTCACAGAAGTCCGGCTTAAAACGAATCCTGTACATTCAGTTGAAGTTCGAATCGCCAAATAGCGAACTGCCGCGCCATTTCGAGCTCGATTATAATTATATTATAAATTATACGTTCAACTATCGTTTATTTAATATATTCGTTATTTAAATAATTAAATAACTTAATTATTATATCTTACAAAACGCGCCATTACAATTAATTTATTTAATTATTTAAATGGTGATTTAGAAATTTAAATATCGTAAATCCAATATTTTTGGATATTTAATTAATATAAATAAGTGGAATTCTATATAACAAGATATTACATAAAGCTTAGCCTTTCAAGACAAATATATACACTATGTATACCCCACACCTTACATTCAATCTTCCTAAATATTTATTCAGACTGGCACATAACATATTCTTCCTTCTAAATCAAAATTTAATAAATTACATTTCTACCTTATCGAATAATCTATTAAAAACCGTGTTACCTAAACTTTTCAGAATAGTTCTCTCTAAGTTATTCAACAATCCGTGCTCTCTAAGCAAATTGATCTCGTGCGCTCCAAGAAAATTGATATCATACCCTGCAAGCCAAGTTTCACATCGTGCGTGCCAAGTAAATTATTATTATAAATACATACCCCACCCCCATCTCATTCCTAAGCCCTAATTCAATCGTTATATTCTTTCGCCATTTCTCAGTCCTCATCAATCTTCTGAAATAAATTAAAAATTTAATACTTAACGAGAAAATCCAATATGGGATTTGCTAAGATCATTAAAAACTAGAGCATCGTTTGAGTATTACTCTTCCGAAGTTCGAACACCAATAGTTAGCACAAGTTTTTCTTCCAGCATCAACTTCGAAGGGCTGTTGCCGGAGCTGGCGGCGTCAGACGGCTATTCTGAGGTTGGCTCCAAGCTTATGGGGTGGAGGCGCACCCAACGGTGCTGGTTTGGCGGTGGCTCGACGTCGGTGGTCGGAGTTCGGGTAAGTTGAAGGATTTCCGGTTATATGAAGGTTATGACTCAAGGAGGAGGTGTTGCTGTCAACGCCACATGTCAGAGGGTCGGCCTGGAGTTGCTGTTGAATGGGGTGTCTATTGTTGGAGGCAGCCATGTTGTGAAGGTGGGTGGCGCAGGGGAGATGAAGTCGCTGTGGGGAGGGAAGGAACAGTAGTTGGTTTGTGTTTGAAAAATGGAGTTGTGGTTTCAAGTTGAGGAATGGAGCAGGTAGCGGGTGTGGAAGTCACGGCTGAAAGAGGTTGAGTTGTGTGAGTCTTAATACCAGTTGGAGGATGGATAAATAATTAAAGAGGGGATCCTATTTTGATTTTGTTGATTACTATTGTTCATCGTGAAGAGGGTCTGGAAAACGAAAGTAGCAAGGTGGTTGGATTCTGATAATTGGAACCTGGGAAGAAAGTGACATATGGGTATTCATTTCAAATGAAGATTGGATGAAATATACTGAAATGGCAAGCACAATTAATGGAACTGAAAATAACGAAAGCAAGGGTTAGTCCAAAACTGGTAACTTACGAACTGGGCATCCGCGATAAGCCATTCATTTTATGGCTTAATTTTGGAGTTCAGGTAAAAAAATATATAATTAATTAATGATAATTAGAATATATATATATTATTCGTTAAAACTTGTTATGCATATGATTGGTTCATCCGTGGACAGAATCAGGAAAAATTGGTCACGTTGGAACTGTAGTAACGAGATCTTCGTTGTGGAACTGATGTAGCTGAGAACCGAACTGTTGGGATTTTGCGATAAAATCAAACGATCATTTGATTTTAAATGAAATAAAAAGCAGAATCGTCAACTGCGAACCAAGGTGAGTAAACTCACTAACTCTGCCTCATTTATATTTTTATAAAAACGAGTTTTAAATTTATCTCTAGTCAATTTATACGGTGTGATGGTTGTTTGAATGAATAGTTGATAAAATTGGTTGAATAGTTGATATAGTTATACCATTGATCAATTTTTAGCGCAATTTACTATGATTAATGCTGACTGACATCTGTGGATGCAGGGAGGTTGGAGAGATCCAACTAGATTCCTCAACATTTATATTACTGTTTGTTATTTATTGTGATGTGTATACTATGATTGATTGTGCTATGTTAATCTGCCCTGACCCTAGAAATTTGGTATTTTAAATTCCGTAATATATTTTCAAATATAGAAATGAATTTTAGATTTCAAAAGGGGAATTTATTTCCAAAATACTAATTAAATTTTGAATGGACTTGGTAATGGAAACATGTTTAAATGAAATAAACAATAAATTGATTATAAACGATGTTTATAAATTTAATAGAATATTTAGCGTTGGACAATTCAAGTTGAATTTATATAGAAAAGTGGGGATCGGGTTTGAAACCATTATTGGGAAATGGCTTTGAACTTGGCAAATTATAAAGGAAATTTTAAAAGAGGTTTTAAATGATTGGAATAAGAATGAGATTTGTATGAAAAACTCTGAATAGAAGTTATAAATAGAATTTGGGTTTAAGATATTATTTTTAAGTATGAAAAATCAAATTGATTGTATATAAAAGGAATATATTCACGCTTAAAGTGAATAATGGTTTAAAAGGAGATATTTTGTAAACGAAACATCTCTAAAGGAAATTTAGACTTGAAATATGAATCCAACTTAGAAATTGAATGAAAAAGGAAAAGGATAATCGTTTTGAGAAAACGATGTGTTTTATTCCAACATTTGGAATGTAGAATAAATTGGAATAAATGTTTTATAAATCTAAACAGTGATTTTCAACGCTGTTGTTATATAAATGTTTTATAAATCTAAACAGTGATTTTTAACGCTGTTGTTATATAAATGTTTTATAAATCTAAACAGCGATTTTTAACGCTGCTGTTGTAATAAATGTTTTGTAAGTCTATACAGCGATTTTAACACTGTCGTTATAATAAATGACTTATAAATCAAATATTTGGAAACAGCGATTATAACGCTACCGTTATAATCAATGTTTTTCAATGAAAGAAGTGTGTTCTTAAATTGAATCCGAAAGTCGTGTAAGCAATATTTATTTGAAGTTGTGAGCTTTGACTATTTCAAAGTTGAGAATGTTGTTCAATTAAGGTCTGAGAGGTAATTATACCCCAACTTGATTGACTTCATGATTGATGGAGGAATGGTTAAGGTTCGATAGTAAATGGGTTAGCAAGATGGTTAGTTAATAAGTGATTACTGGTTAGAGCTATAATAACGATGTTTGTAACATCGCGTTAATTTAAAGAATTTTGAAATATTTTTTAACGGGAATAAGATGTATTTTCTCGAATAAAGAAATTAGAATATTGGAAATGTTTTCCAACAATCAAGAGAGAGAAATAAAGCTTTAAAAGGATACGAAAGATGAGATAACAGGAATTGGAAATACTAATTTAATAAGAAATTAAATTAAAAGGGGCCAATGTTGTTTGATGCTTGATCGGTAGGATTTCCAATTGGAAATAGCACCGTTGATTGTATGGATGTTTTCTTTGATAGTTAAATCACCGACTATCAAAGTTTTGATTTATTTTATACCTCCGTTGTCAATATGGAGAGACCGGGATCAGATTTAATATCTGAAAACCACTCCGTATTGGTATAAGCGTTATGAATCAACTTATGTTGAAGATAATTGAAGACGGAGTAAAATGCAAGGGCTATTCTGTTAACACTAGGTAGAAATTGCATAAGATGGATTAATATAATGGTGCCTTCGGTTTGTCCAGACCTAGGACAACTTGTATGGACGAGTGTCTGACAGAGTATTTCCAAAGGGATTACGTACGTTGATTCCTTCAAACGTACAAAGTTGGTGGCAAAGAAGGGAAACTTCTTTAGCCTAACAATCTGAGCATTTTTGTGGGAGTCAATTAGTGATTTCCGATGGATCCGACGATGTGGCATTCAAAGTGAATGATGGCCAGATGTTCTGGAAGATAATTTAAACCTCAAGCCTCACAACCGCGAATTGACAAAAATCGGGCAGGCAGCATGGCTATGTGGGTCGCTCCCATTAGGATGTATAATCCCCTATCTAGAGAAATTTCATTTGCTTCTTTAATTTATCGATGCTTTCCCTTTCGAGAAACGTTTGCTGATCCCAACCGTTGGTGATATACATTCGATACACTTAAGCGAAATGAGTGGTCGGTCATGTGAGGGCCGGGTTGCAAGACGTTCTTGTTGAACCCAGTGTATTCGCCTCTAGAGATACACTATCGGCAGGTGGTCCCATACCTTGTCATGTTGGAAATCCAATCTCCAATAAGCGCCCTGCGGTTTTTGATTTTCTATTATATATGGAGCGTGAGATGCAAGCGTTCCGCTAGATTCTATTTATTTGATTTAGACACTATTATAATATCACCGGATTATGATATCAAAATGTTTTGGGTTATCGTAAGGTAAAAACCATCCGTGTTTATGTGTGGATCGGTCTTACGATTATATTTTCTTTCGAAAGGATTTTTGAAAGTTAAACAAATGGTTGGAGTTTACTTACACCAGTCCTATGACTGACCCAGAGTTTATTTTGTTTGTTTTACCTAAACTCTTGGGTGCCTAAATTTTTACGGGCAGTCAAGTAGTCGGGATTTTTTTCATATTTACTTGTAGGAGCTCGAAGCAGGAGGCTTCACCAGTTAGCTATAGACTATCATATTTTCCGCTGTGTACTATGTTGTCTCTGAAACAGGTGTTTATAACCGTTCCAGGGATAACCGTTGTGCTCTGATAATGGTATGTATATACAGTTACTGATTTGTATTCCAAAGTTTATGTTATCTAATATATTTTATTCGTTCCGCTGTGAGTTTGTGATCTTTGTTTTCTCCTATTCTAATATTTCTTTCTTTCTATTTCTCATCCTCTAACTTCTTTTTAATATTGATTCGTATTTCTGTGCAATTTGGTTGGACGTGTGGTGTTATTAGTCGACTCAAAGAGTACGGAAATTCGGGCCACTACAGTTGGTATCAAAGCTGAAGGTTGAGTAGTAACCTTGGCTCTTGGCGTGACTCAATAGAGATGGGGTTAGTAATACCCTAGATTGAGTTTGAGTATATATACGAGAGAGCATATTTGTGGATTTGATATAAATTTGTTTTATATTGTGTTGTCTGGTTTGTTGAGTGGTTTATGAATTCTGGTCGATACAGAATGTACAACTGTATCGATAGGTGTTTCTAAACTCTCGAACAGAACAATTCGACGCAGTATGGTTTTAAAGTGGGTAAATGGAATAATTTTCCCAAAAATTATTTTGATATAAAAGGAATAATTTCTAAAATATTATACTATATAGATTTGTTGATTGTTATTACAATCAAATGGAATTATAAAACATTGAAATGGTTATATAACCAAGATAAACTAGAATTAAATTCAAACCATAATTTGAATTTAAATCCTGGGTGTTTAGAAAATATTTTCTCGAATATTGTGAATATAACATTGTTTTGAAGGAATTTTTGAATAAGGATGATTTTGAATGGATTTTGAAAGTGATTAAGCATTGAAATCACTTCTGGGGCGAGAAAATAATTCTTATAATGGGTCGCGACTTTATCGGTATTCATTTTCAAGTTTCTGAGTGGTGGATTGCTACCATGAAAATTCGTTGATTGGAAATTATCTTGAAAAGAACAAGTTATTTCTAAAAAGATTTTAAATATATGAGTATATGATTTCAAACTAATTTAAAATAAACCCTGGGAATTTGAATTCTGAAATTAAATAAAGAGGAATGTTGAGATTCGAATTATTAATATGAATTCGACTTACGAATGAGCAAGTTGAATATATACTAGATGTTGTTAAATGAAATTGAATTGGGATAAATTTGATTCGAGTACAGTAAGTGGATTGATCCCTGAAATAAAAATCAAATTGAATTGGTAGAATAGAAGTGAACTAATCAGAAGTTGATTAGAGAATTGGAAACTGGAAGTTGGATTGATTTGAAACCAATTGGAAATGGATGTATGTATGCTGAGCAGATAATGAATGGAAGCAAATGCAAGAGATAGAATTATGGCCGAAAAAAGGTACATGTTTACAATATTACTTGGGTTTGATGATTTTATGAGCCTATGAGGCAAGCTGCTTGGATTTTTGATTTTCTTTTGGATTGGAGAAGGCCTAGAAAGGAGAGTTATGGTTGTACCGATTGAGCCGTACAGAGGAGATGCTAGCGAAATTTTTCGAAAATTTAAGAGTTAGAAAATTTTCAAGAAATTTTTGATAATTTAAAATCGAGTTGTTAATTGTAATTAAAATAAGAAAAACTAGAATTGGTAAATAAAATTTCAAGTGGAATAATGAAATTGATAAATGAATTAAAAATCAATTGGAATGGGTGTGGATATGCAGAAGAGCATATGGATTGAAGACAAGAAAGTGATGATGGATTGTCCAAAAATGGTGGACAGATCATTTGGAAAGAATTATGAATGGTCGAGTATTGGTATGAGAATTCAAAGGTTGGGTAAGAACTGGGTTATGAGGATATGGAATATAAGATTTCAACTGAACAGGTTATGAGGAGTTAGAGTTATAACATTTTAATGCTTAGCAATTTTGTGGACGAAATTATTTTAAGGGGAAAGGAATGTAACGTCCTGGATTTTTTGCCATCGTATAATTAATTTATTAAATTATTTAAATGGTGATTTAGAAATTTAAATATCTTAAATCCAATATTTTTGGATATTTAATTAATATAAATAAGTGGAATTCTATATAACAAGATATTACATAAAGCTTAGCCTTTCAAGACAAATATATACACTATGTATACCCGACTACTTACATTCAGTCTTCCTAAATATTTATCCAGACTGGCATATGACATGTAATAACCCGGAAATCTGAGCCAATTTAAAATTTTTATTTTGGCAATTTTGATGAATTTTGGATATTTAAAATGAATTATTTTAAATAATAACGAAGAGAAATTTATTTTGAATAGAATTGGAACGTATATATTTATTTGAATCGTCGTTAGAATATAAATATTTATTTTAAATTATAAAAGGAATTGAAAATGGCGTGGTAGTTCGAAAATTCGATTTCAAAGTTCAAATGAATGTACAGGATTCAAAATAAACCGGATTTTAGTGAAACCACAAATATTTGAATCTATTTGAGAATATCTTTCCAACGAATCCGAAAAATTGAAATTTCGTAGCGGGGATAAAAAGTTATGCCCAGTTGAAAATTCAGAATAGTCGCTATGGAATTTTGGCCCTTAAAAATGGAAATTTTGCAAACGACCTCGGTTTTCGACGAAACCACTTTTGTTGGATCCAGGATGTCAAGTTATTGCTAGATTCCAAAATTCGTAATTTTCTGAATCAATATATGGGCGTGGCAAAAGAAAATGTGTTTTGACAGTTTCAGTCAACTTCGATCGATCTGAAAATGGCCATTTTTCAAACTGTCTCAGAATTTGATGAAATTAGTTTTGTTAGGACCGTATCGTCAATAGGAAGCTAGAAATAATTTTTCTGGAATTTTTAGAGCCAGCATGTGACCCCAGTAAATTGAAATGTACGATAAAAATTCAATATAATGATTTATATTTTATTTTTAACGAAAATTGATCGTAACGGTTGAATTGGCTTACCGGACATATCCTATTGCATTCGGAATGGGGTAATTAGCTAGGGACGACAGTCGGTGGGTTTCGTTTGGAGGTCGAAATAAAAAGTTGCTTTTTAGAGTAATAAAATAAAATAATTAAATATACTCCCCCTCACTTCTCTCTTTATCTCCACGTTTCAGAAAATTAGAAAGAAAAAAAAAAGACCCGATCCCGCCGTTGACCCCATCCCCCTCCCCCCCGGACCTCGTCGCACCTCCGACGATAAGCCGCCGGCCTCCCCCGCTCCCCGCGCCTCCTTCTCCTTCCCCTCCTCCCATCGACCGAGCCCCATAGCCCCAGACCCGCGGATTCAGGCCACGCCCTAGCTCGAGAACTGTCGCTTCAAAACCTCTCACCCCGATCTGAAGCCGCTAGCCACTTCCCCTTCCTCACCTCGTGCAAACCACGATGATCCCTCCCTCTCGCCAGTTCGATCAAAAACAGCCCCCTTTTTCCAATACAAATTGTAAGTTTTTTCCCCTTATGTAAAATTTTGTTTTGTTTGGTATGTAATGACTTTGTCTTAGTAGGAATTTGATTTCTAAAAATATAAATAACATATGAAAAGATTTGATTTTTAATTATAAAAAGGTTTGATTTTTATCATCAAAAAGACTAGATTTTTATAAATAGAAAGATAAGATTTTTTTTAAAAACAATAAAAAAATTTAGATTATTAAAAACCATAAGGATTTGATTTTTATTTGAATAGCGAAAACAAAGAAGTGATTTTTATCATAACAAAGAAGTGATTTTTATCATAACAAAGAAGTGATTTTTATCATAACCAAGAAGCGATTTACATCATAGCAAAGATAAAAATTCGATTTATATATATATGAAATGAAAATAAAAATTCGATCTTTTTATATTTGTAGAGAACATAAAAATATGATTTTTATGTATGGAAAGCGTTATTAAAAATGTGATTGTTATTGTGAACAGCGTAGAAAGATTTGAGTTAGAATATCAAGCGAATCTGAACCGTTCAGAAATGAAATGGAGGAGTGGAATCCTCGGTGAGATCTTCTTACTTTTATTTTAATTTCTAGTTTGAAATATATACTAGGATGCAAACGGTGCTTAGTAGCACCCGACACCCGTCGTCCACAGAACATGGACGACTTGTTTGATTGTTTGGTTTGATTGACGAATTGGTGTGAATTTGATTTGTGTTATGTTGAAATAAAATATATATTTATGTGTTGAAATAAAATATATATTCATGTGTTGAAATAAAATATATATTCATGTGTTGAAATAAAATATATATTCATGTATTGAAATAAAATAAATATTCATTTACAAACCGAATGATTTGTTTATGTATACCGATTTGACTGATATTGATTGGGATGATAAATTTTACACATCGCCCAACTGCACAAATAAAATCTGTGTTTGATTATTTGAAACCCCACACGAGTGTTCGGATGAAATTGGGCATACACTAATCCCAATAATTAGTTGTATATCGATCGATTGATTGACAGGCTGTTATAAGCGTTGAATATTTATATTTGATGCTTATACGGTGTAGAATGCACTCTGGATGATGGTTGATTATTTATCGTTGCTATTATATACATGTGTTGTATGGAAACCATATAATTAACATTATATGGTAATTGATTGGGCCTCATTCCAATTTGGAAAATAAGGAATATTATAAAAGAAAATTCATGTGTTGAATAGAAAGAAAAATTCATGTGTTGAATAGAAAGAAAATTCATGTGTTGAATAGAAAGAAAATTCATGTGTTGAATAGAATAAAAATTAATGTGTTGAATAAAATATATATTCATGTGTTGAATAAAAATATATATTCATGTGTTGAAGAAAATATTCATTTGTTGAATAGAATAACGAATTTATTGAAATATATAAAGCTGTGTTGATTAGATATGCGCCTTTTTGACGCGAACGATATTTATATCGATTATATTCGTTTTTATAATGATTATAGAAAAGGAAGTGATTTCAAAATATAACGTTTTGAAAATATTATCATTTATATATAGATGATATGGAATATTCAATTTTGATTAGAAATTGAATATGAAGTTGAAATCGTTTTGAAAACGAATTTAAAACGATTTATAAAATACATTTTAAAAGGAAATCGAAGAAATATATACATATATATATAATATATATATTATTTATATATATAATGGCCTGAATAGAACGCGCCGCGCTGCGGCAGTTTGCGAATTTCGATGATTGACTTCGAATTGACGGTGTAGGAGATCCAACCGTCGGATTCTCCTAAAACCGGAACCGTTGGGTTCGTATCGAAAAGAGCTTTCCAACGAATATTAGAGATTTGAAATCTAACGATTGGATTTGGAATATGGTCAAATCAAATTTGGAAAAGGTCGTTGTAAGTACAGTTCGATGGCCGTTTATGGAAATCGACTGTACGGGCCTTGATAAAATTATTACAAATAGTAATAATTTGTGTAAAATCATAAGAAATGATTTGGAAAGAATTAGGATGAAAAATTCCAAATTCGAAAAGATAAAAATAGATTTTTATCGAAATGAACTAGTTTTGAACTAGAATTATAATCCCATTTATTTTTAAAAATAAATAGTGGATTTGAAATGGTTTTTGAAAATAACCAGAATTTCCAATATATAAATTGGAAATGGATTTGAATCGAAATTATCTTCGGAATATTTCGATATTGAATTTCGTAATTATACAGATATTGTTATGGAAATTTGAAAGATATATTTATATCGTTATTTCCAATACAATATTTGTTGGTTATAGTATTTGATATTGAATATATGCCGATATATTTTCTATTCAGAGCCTTGTATTTAATATCAAATGGATCTTGGGTTTATCGTGAACGGTGTTTTAAGTGACATTGGTTCTTTAACCCAATTGAAGACAGGATATTGAATTTTAGGAAGATTAAAACCAAGTGGAGTTTTAATGAATCTTTAATTAGATTGAAATGATCGAGAATGGAGTACCACCAGTTTTGCTCCAGGCGATAGTTAAATCTTTAATTAGATTTGAACGTGAAATGGTAATTGAATTTACCTATAACACCGTGGTGTTAGATATGAAGTATGACCAGTTTTACTTCATGGGATGAATAGGTTGGGAATGGGAAATAAAATAAATGATTACTTCGGTGTGGTTCGCTAACTCGACTAGTTTGAATTGAGATTCAAAAGAAGATTAAAGAATAATTTTAAAGAATTTATCTTTGATAAAATTAATGGGAACCTTTCCCAAAGTATAAGAATATCGGAATAAAAGAATATTATGAATTGAAATGAGGCGTATGTTGTGTTTGTGTAACACTTGTTTATTATATACGCGAGTTATTCGGAAAGGTCGGGTTTATCCCATTCTGAATAACTGAATCAACGATATGTTGAAGATGAAGACGGTGGTCGAAGACCGGAGGTCTTCACATCGTTTGGGTGATTACCGACGATATTGATTGGGCTGTACACCCAAGAGGAGGGAATCAGTTGGTGATCGTCCAGACGTACTTGGAGATCGATGGATATGCGAGGTACAAGGTGCCTCCGATTTCGTTCAGACCCAGAACGGACTAGTAAATGGCTGTGTGTCTGACATTGGATATCATTCTGTGTGATTGATAGTTATCGGTTGCATAGAATGGTTTGCCTATGTGGCATGCTAAGATGCAAATGATCAAGGCTTCTGTTGAAAAGCGAAGTCTTGTGGTAGATGATCAAAGCACCGCCTGTGTGGCATAGCTTTGTGTAATGTTAATTCGCGAGCCTCACACCCTGGTTGTGAACCAGAAACGGGAGAGGACCTCAGGGAGGGCATGCATTTTCTTCTATCTAGGGTGGTGTCAGTGACCTACTAGCCCTGACATTTATATTATTTTCACCTGTGTGGTTGTTGCTGTTGCGAGGCACCTCGGATATATCGGTGACTGTGTGGAGCCGTTGGAGTCATTTGTCACATTTACGCCCCAAAGGGCGGGGAAACGCAGTGTTCAGGATTTAAGTTTAATCCACATCGGTGGACCGGCCCTGACGATCCAAGGGCTCACATGTGTTTGGGTCCCGAGGCTCGGGCTAGAGAGTCTCGAATCGGTGAGAACTATCTTCTCCTCGGTTCACAGATGGAAATCCAACTTCTAATACGTGACATTTGCGGTTTTGATTGTAGAGATTAGTATTGGCGACATGATATATGGTACCCATGTCGTCTATGATTGATACTTATGATTTGAAGTTTTTTATACACTATGCACTTATAATAGTATCAAATGATTTGTTTTAACGTACCAATCATGTTTGGCTATTATAAGGGAAAACCCTATTCCCCGGCTTGCGTTGCATTGTGTGATAGGACCTGGGTCTTATAATAGCTTCATTTTTCCAAAAAAAAAATTGCGTTGTTTTTGATATATGCATTGGTATTCTTGGGAGGAAACCCGTTCCGTGTTATACGGCGTGGTCCCTTGATATATCCGATTTAAAGTAAAGTTTTAAATAACTGTTTTAGTTCTCACACCAGTCACATGACTGACCTGGAGTTTATTGTTTTAACCTAAACTTTGGGTGCCCCTATTTTCCGCACGGGCAGCTAGTAGTTTTGGTTTTGCAGATTTATATTCACAGGATCCTGATCTACAGCTGGAACAATATGCGGTAAGATCTGTATCCGTATATCCCTTTCAGTTGTGTTTTGTATTATTTTTTCGCTGCTATGTAATGTATTGTAATCTCTGATGTTTTATCGAATGTGTAATATTGATTTATACTTTGTATATTCTGATGGAATTGTTGTAATAAGCAATGAAATGTTCTTCGGTTTGTGTTCTGATTTGTCTTGTCCTCAGTACAATCCGTGATTTCCCGTAAGGGGGATTTCGGGTCGTTACAGCTTGGTATCAGAGCTCTGGTTTACAAAGCTCAGAGAACAAGATACGTTAGAACCAAACGAAATAATTCACCAGAGATTGGTTTTGTAATATCCAATGATAATGACTCGTTAGAGATAGGATCAGTAGTGTCCTAGAACGAGTACGAAGAGTATATTTTTAAAATAAAAATTTAAATCAATTATTAGTATTTGATTATTTATTTTATATTGAATTTGGATAATCCAGTATATAAAGATTTTGCGTGTATGTCTGATCCACGTGTATTTGAAGTTTTAATATACTTGATAGATATAGAGTCACATTCTAGTCGCCCGGACATGATCCTGATGATGAAGTATACCATCACCAATATTTATTTTCGAGTGACGAAAGTAGGATGCCTATATATTTCCATTAGACTGGTGTGAGAACCAAAATTAGATAGGGCTTATTGTTGTGAATTGGCATCAAAAACATGATTTTCTGCATATGTATCAAAATTATGAATTTGAGATGATAATCAACTAATTGATTGATAGTTGTGTTGTTTGATTATTGTTTGATTAATTAAAACTTGAACCTTTAGCCAAATTGAACCAAATAGTGAATTGTATTGAAAATTTTTCGCATTTGCATACATGTACTTACATTGAACAGGTCATAGCAAGGAGGCTAAAGAAGAGGAATAAAATTGTTTGCCCGACAAATAGGTACATGTTTATTGTATTTCTTGGGTTTTTGATGATTTTATGAGCCGATTAGCTAGCCGCTTGGCTGTTTCTTTTTCTTTTCGGATTGGTGAGGGCCATAGGAGGCTATTTGAAATATCCCGAAGCTCCCGGTGCAGGGGAGGTTATGGCGAAATTTTTCGAAAATTTAGGGTGTTAGCCAAATTTTTGAAAAATTTGAAAAGTTCTTAGAAACGGAAAAGTTGAAGAACTTAAGCCATAATGAAAATACTGGAAGTTGAGTTGATTAGTTAAACAACTTTCGGCTTCGTTCCTTTTCGGGGATGAAAAGTTTTAAGTGGGGGAGATTGTAATAACCCGAAAATCTAAGCCAATTTAAAATTTTATTTTGGCAATTTTGATGAATTTTGGATTTTAAAATGAATTATTTTAAATAATAACGACGAGAAATTTATTTTGAATAGAATTAGAATGCATATATTTATTTGAATCGTCGTTAGAATATAAATATTTATTTTAAATTATAAAAGGAATTGAAAATGGCGCGGTAGTTCGAAAATTTGATTTCAAAGTTCAAATGAATGTACATGATTCAAAATAAACCGGATTTTAGTGAAACCAAAAATATTTGTATCTATTTGAGAATATCTTTCCAATGAATCTGAAAAATTGAAATTTCATAGCGGGGATAAAAAGTTATGCCCAGTTGAAAATTCAGAATAGTCGCTATGGAATTTTGGCCCTTAAAAATGGAAATTTTGCAAACGACCTCGGTTTTCGACGAAACCATTTTTGTTGGATCCGAGATGTCAAGTTATTGCTAGATTCCAAAATTCATAATTTTCTGAATCAATATGTGGGCGTGGCAAAAGAAAATGTGTTTTGACTGTTTCAGTCAATTTCGATCGACCTGAAAATGGCCATTTTTCAAACGGTCTCAGAATTTGACCAAATTAGTTTTGTTAGGACCGTATTGTCAATACGAAGCTAGAAATAATTTTTATGGAATTTTTAGAGCCAGTATGTGACCCCAGTAAATTGAAATGTTCGTTAAAAATTCAATATAATGATTTATATTTTATTTTTAACGAAAATTGATCGTAACGGTCGAATTGGCTTACCGGACATATCCCACTGTGTTCGGAATGGGGTATTTAGCTAGGGACGACAGTCGGTGGGTTTCGTTTGGAGGTCAAAATAAAAAGTTGCTTTTTAGAGTAAAAAAATAAAATAAAATAATTAAATATACTCCCCCTGACTTCTCTCTTTATCTCCATGTTTCAAAAAATTAGAAAGGATAAAAAAGACCCGATCCCGCCGTTGACCCCATCGCCTGAAACGACCAGGAATTTCGCTCGATCCGAATTAGTCGCTAAACCGATCTAGACCGTTCGAAACGCCTGATTGTTTTGAGAACACGACAAAATAGAACGCAGACGGAAGAAAATTTCATTGTATATTACAACAATGCATCAGATTACAAGAATATACAGAGTATAAATGAATAAATATTACACAGAAATATCAGAGATTTAAATTACATTTAAATACATAGCAGCGGAAAATAATACAATACACAACTAGAAGTAATACGCGGATACAAAGCTTTCCGAGTATCGTTCCAGCTTTAAATCAGGATCCTGTGAATATAAATCTGCAAAACCAAAACTACTAGCTGCCCATGTCAAAATAAGGGCACCCAGAGTTTAGGTTAAAACAATAAACTCCAGGTCAGTCACGGGACTGGTGCGAGAACTAAAACAGTTAATAATCTTTATTTTAAAGTTAGGTAAATCAAGGGACCACGCCGTATAACACGGAACGGGTTTCCTCCCAAGAATACCAGTGCATCTAACGAACAGCGCAATGCTAAATAAAGAAGAATGAAGCTATTATAAGACCCAGGTCCCATCACACAATGCAACGCAAGCCGGAGGATAGGGTTTTTACCTCATAATAGTCAAGAATGCTTGATACGTTTAAAACAAATCATTTGATACTATTATAAGTGCATAGTGTATAAAACAACTTCAAATCATAAGTATCAATCATAGGCGACATGAGCGTCCCACGCCACTATGTCGCCATATGTAGGTTTACAAATAAAACCGCAAAGTCACGTATTTGGAAATTGGATTTCCATCTATGAACCGAGGCAAAAGATAGTCCTCTACCGATTCGAGACGC
Organism: Allium sativum; assembly: GCA_030737875.1. NCBI lineage: Eukaryota > Viridiplantae > Streptophyta > Magnoliopsida > Asparagales > Amaryllidaceae > Allium > Allium sativum. Next base: position 618,780,031 of record CM060926.1, read on the forward strand.
TCTAGTCCGCCCCTCAGGAACAGCCGAAACTTTCCCTTGGATCGTCAGGGCCGGTCCACCGATGTGGATTATTATGCCTGAACACTACGTTTCCCCACCCTATGGGGTGTAAACGAGCCAACAAATGACTCCATCGGCTTCACATAGTCACTGGTATATCCGAGGCGCCTCGCAAAAGCAACAACCACATAAATCAAACTCGTCAGGGCGTGTAAAACCCTGACGCCACTTCTAACTAGAAAGAAACGCATGCCCTCCCTGAGGTCCGTCTCCCGTTTTTGGTTCATACCGGGTGTGATACTCGCGAAGTAAACGTTACACAAAGCTACGCCACAAAGGTCGTGCTTCGATCATCAACCACAAGACTTTGCTTTTCAACAGAAGCCTTGATCATTCGCCACTTAGGCATGCCACACAGGCAATTCACTCTATGCGTTTGATATCCATCAGTATATAACCCCTGAGCTCATACGTCTCAGAGAAGGGCGTTAAGCAAGAGAATAAATTCTCCGCCGCCAAACAGATATATATTTAATAGAAATCAATCACACAGACTGAAATCCAATGTCAGACACACAGTCCATTTACAAGTCCGTTCTGGGTCTGAACGAAACCGGAGGCACCTAGTACCCCGCATATCCATCGATCTCCAAGTACGTCTGGACGATCACCAACTGTTTCCATCTTCTTGGGTGTACATCCCAATGAAGATCATCAGTAATCACCCAAACGACGTGAAGACCCCCGGTCTTCGACCACCGTCTTCATCTTCAACTTATCGTCGTATCAGTTATTCAGAATGGGATAAACCCGGTCTTCCCGAATAACTCGCGTATATAATAAACATGTGTTACACAAACACAACATACGCCTCATTCCAATTCATCAGTCACTAACCGTAAATTAACAAGAGAATAATTCCCCAAATATTAACCCCGAAGGCCGAAACCAACGTCAGATCAATATCCAGAAAACTATTCTGCTTAGCTAACCGACAGTTAGTTTCTAAATTTCACATTCATAGGGAAAGGTTCCCATTAATTTTATCAAAGATAAATTCCTTGAATTTATTCTTTAATCTTCTTTTGAATATCGATTCAACTAGTCAGGATTAACGAAACTTACCGAAGTAATCATTTGTTTTAATTTTCCAACCACAACCTATTCATCCCATGAAGTAAAACTGGTAATACTTCATATCTAACACCACGGTGTTATCGGTAAATTCAATTACCATTTCACGTTTAAATCTAATTAAAGATTTAACTATCGCCTGGAGCAAAACTGGTGATACTCCATTCTCGATCATTTCAATCTAATTAAAGATTCATTAAAACTCCACTTAGTTTTAATCTTTGACTGGGTTAAAGAATCAGTGTCATTTAAAACACGGTTCACGATAAACCAAAAATCACAACACATTTCAATCAGTCCCTAGCCGTAAATTAGCAAGTGAGCAATTCCCTAAGTATTAACCCCGAAGGCCGAAACCAACATCAGATCAATACCCCAGAAATCATTCAACTTAATCAATCCCCGGTTAGTTTCTGATTTTCTTAACTCCTTTGGGTCTAAGAACAGTATTATTGAAGATACCGTTCACGACAACCCAAAATCACATTCCATTAATTATCGGGTTAAAGAACAAGTGTTATTTAAAACACTGTTCACGATAAACCCAAAAATCAATACCAATTCAATTCTAATTAAATATTATTTAATTGGTACACGTCATTAAATCTAAATAAAAAGATTTAATCTTTTTCTCAGCTGGGCTTAAGAACAGTGTTAATGAAGGCACCATTCACGACAAACCCAAATCACATTTGATATTAAATACAAGGCTCTGAATAGAAAATATATCGGCTTATATTCAATATCAAATTCTACGACCAACAGATATTGTATTGAAAACAACGATATTAATATATCTTTCAAATTCCCATAACAATATCTGTATAATCATGAAATCCAGCATCGAAATATTCCAAAGACAATTTCGATTCAAATCCATTCCAATTCAGTTATTGGAAATTCTGGTTACTTTTAAAACCCTTTTCAAATTCAATTAATTTATTTAAAAATAAATAGAATTATAATTCTAGTTCAAAACTATTTCATTTTGATAAAAATCTATTTTTATCTTTTCAAATATGGAGTTTTTCACCCCGATTTTTTTCCCAACTCATTTCTTATGATTTTACGCAAATTATTGATATTTTTAATAATTTTATCAAGGCCCGTACAGTCGATTTCCATCAACGGCCATCGAACTGCACTTACAACGACCTTTTCCAAATTTGATTTGGACATAATTCCAAATCCAACCGTTAGATTTCAAATTTCTAATATTCGTTAGAAAGCTGTTTTCGATACGAACCCAACGGTTCTTGTTTCAGGAGAATCCGACGGTCGGATCTCCCGTAATATCCGTTCGAAGTCAATGGTCGAAATTAGCGAGCTGCTGCGGGGCGGCGCGTTCTATTCAGGCCATTATATTATATATATAATATATATAATATATACTTCGTGGATTTCAATTTAAAACGTGCTTTATAAGTCGTTTTAAATTCAATTTCAAAATGGTTTCAACTTCATATTCAATTTCAAATCAAAATTGAATATTCCTCTATGAATTCATTTTAAATTCAATTTCAAAACGGTTTCAATTCAAATTGATTTCTAATTCAATTTCAGTTCGTTTTCAGTTCAATTCAATTTCAATTCGAATTCATTTATATTCAATTTCAATTCGAATTCACTTATATTCAATTTCAATTCGAATTCATTTCTATTCAACTTAATTCGAATTTCAATTCTTTTCAAAATATCAGATTTTGAAATCACTTTCGATATTCATTATAAAATGAATAAAATCGATATAAATATTGTTCACGTCAAAACGGCGTCAATCTAATCAACACGGCTTCGTATATTTTTATTTTCAAATATTCTATTTCAAATATTTCTATTTCAAATATTTCTTTTTCAAATATTTCTTTTTCAAATATTTCTTTTTCAAATATTTCTATTTCAAATATTTCTTTTTCAAATATGGAATGAGGCCTAATCAATTACCATATAATGTTAATTATATGGATTTTCTACAACACATGTACACAATAACAACGATGAATAATCAACCATCATCCAAAGTGCATTCTACGCTGTATAAGCATCGAATATAAATATTTAACGCTTATAACAGTCCGTCAATCAATCGATCGACATACAACTAACTATTGGGATTAGTGTACGTCAAATATCATCCCAATACCCGTGTGGGGTTTCAACCAATCAAACACAGATTTTATTTGTGCAGTTGGGCGATGTGTAAAATTTATCGTCCCTATCAATATCAGTCAAATGTGTGTATACAACCAAATCATCCGATTTGTTTATTTTTATTTCATTACATATACACATTAAAAAAATTATTTTTAACTATAAAATATTTTCCACTATAAAATATTTTATTTCAACTATATAAATATTTCATTTCATATCACATAACATCACACAATCAACTACACATCAAAATCAAACAAACAAGCATACAAGCCGTCCATGGTCTATGGACGACGGGTGTCGGGTGCTACTAAACACCGTCTGCATCCTAGTATATATATTAACTAGAAAAACAAAATTAAAAGGTGAGAAATTCTCACCAAAAGCTATCCCAACTCCACGACACTTCAAATGTAGGATATCTTCATCGTTCTTCCTTTTGTCACTTTCGTTGTTCCTTCTTTCATCACTTTCGTCATCCGTATTCACTACATATATAAAAATCGAATTTTTTACTTTGCAATTCAATATATAAAAATCAAATTTTAACTTCGCTATTCAATATATAAAAATCGAATTTTTACTTCGCTATTCAATATATAAAAATCGAATTTTTAATTCGCTATTCAATATATAAAAATCGAATTTTTACTTCGCTATTCAATATATAAAAATCAAATTTTTACTTCGCTATTCAATATATAAAAATCGAATTTTTACTTCGCTAATTAATATATAAAAATCGAATTTTTACTTCGCTATTCAATATATAAAAATCGAATTTTTACTTCGCTATTCAATATATAAAAATCGAATTTTTACTTCGCTATTCAATATATAAAAATCGAATTTTTACTTCGCTATTCAATATATAAAAATCGAATTTTTTACTTCCCTATTCAATATATAAAAATCGAATTTTTACTTTGCTATTCAATATATAAAAATCGAATTTTTACTTTTCTATTCAATATATAAAAATCGAATTTTTACTTCGCTATTCAATATATAAAAATCGAATTTTTACTTTTAATCCATTCATATAAAAATTATATTTTTATTTTTCTGCTTCTTATATAAAGATCATATTTTGATTTAATTAAAAACCATTTCTTCCTTAAAAATTCCAAGACATATAATTACCGAATTAATCACATTCATATAACTAAAAATGAATGAATTAAAATACTTACAGGAAATCGGATTTTTCAGAGAGAGGGGGGAGCTGTTGGCGTTCGGATTTTGGGGCAAATGGGGGAGGAAAGCGTTAGGCTAAGGCTCAGGTGGCGGTAGGGGCGCTCGACGTCGGCTAGGGTTGGTGGGAAGGCGGGTGGCGCACGGAGGAAGGGACGTCGATGGGGGTTTTTCGCGATGGGGCTGGGGTGAGAAGAAGGACGGAGCGTGGTCGGTGGGTGTCGGGGTACTGGCGAACGACGATCGCCTTTGGGGGGGCGCACGTGACTGAGCGGCGGCGGCGATCGATCGGGGGGGGCTGCTGTTTTTTTTATTCTGAACTGAAGAGAAAGGGGGGGCAAGATATATATAATTTATTTTATTTTTCTATTTTTTTCTATAAATGTTGACCTTTCGTTTGAACCCTAAATCGAACCCACCGACTGTCGTCCCTAGTGTTATACCCCCATTCCGAACACAATGGGATATGTATCGTAAGCTGATTCGATTGTTTCGATCAGTTTCATCAAAATCAACATATAACTCTATATATTGAATTTGAACACGCATTTCAATTTACTGGGGTCACATACTAACTCGAAAAATTCCAGAAAAATATTTTCTAGCTTCGTATTGACGATACGGTCCTAACAAAACTAATTTCGTGGAATTCTGAGACCGTTTGAAAAATGGTAATTTTCCAGTCGATTAAAATCAACTGAAACTGGTCAAACGCGTTTTCCTTTGCCAGGCTCACATACTGACTCGAAAAATTATGAAATTTGGAATCTAGCAATAACCTGACATCCCGGATCCAACAAAAGTGGTTTCGTCAAAATCCAAGGTCGTTTGCAAAATGGCTATTTTTAAGGGCCTGGATTCCACAACGACTATTCAGAATTTTCAACTAGACATATCTTTTGATTCCCGCTATGAAATTTTGATTTTTCGGATTCGTTGGAAAGATATTCACAAATAGATTCCATTATTTTTGGTTTCACTAAAATCCGGTTTATTTTGAATCTGGTATGTTCAATTGAAATTTGAAATCGAATTATTGAACTACCGCGCCATTTTCAATTCCTTTTATAAATATAAATAAATATTTATATCCTATGGTCGATTCAAACGAATATACACGTTCGAATTATATTCAAAATAAATTTCTCGTCGATATTATTTAAAATAATCGATTTTTAAATAATCAAAATTCGCTAAAATTGCCAAAATAAAATTTTTAAACTGGCCCAGATTTCCGGGTTATTACAATCTCCCCCACTTAAAACTTTTCGTCCCCGAAAAGGAACGAAGCCGAAAGTTGTTTAACAATTCAACTCAACTTCCATTATTTTGATTACGGCTTAAGTTCTTCAACTTTTAAGTTTCTAAAAACTTTTCAAATTTTTCAAAAATTTGGCTAACACCCTAAATTTTCGAAAAATTTCGCCATAACCTCCCCTGCACCGAGAGCACGGGAAATTCCCGAAATTGCCATACAGGCCTTCTGATCTCAAAAAGAAAAAGTAAAAGCCAAGCGGCTAGCCAATCGGCTCATAAAATCATCATCACCCAAACAAAACTGTAAATTATGGTAAACATGTACCTATTTGTCGGGCAAACAATTTTATTCTTCTGCTCTAGCCTCTTTGCTATGACCTGTTCAATGTAAGTACATGTATATGCATGCAAATGCGACAAATTTTCAATACAATTCACTATTTGATTCAATTTGGCTATATGGTTAAAATTTCAATTAATCAAAACAGTAATCAAACAACACAACCATCAATCAATTAGTTGATTAGCTTTTCAAATTCATAACTTTGATATATAGTCAAAAAATCACGTTTTTGATGCCAAATCACAACAATAGGCCCTATCTAATATTGGTTCTCACACCAGTCAATGGAAATATATAGATAGCCCACTTTTGTCACTCGAACATAAATATTGATGATGTCATGACAATCATCAGTACCATCTCCGGGTGACTAGAGTGTAATTCTATATCTATCCAGTATATTAAGATTTCAAATACACGTGGATCAGACGTATACGCAAATTCTTTATATACTGGACTGTCCAAATCAATATAAATAAATAATCAAATACGAATAATTGATTTAAATTTCAAAACAAAAATTGTTTTCATTTTAAAAATACACTCTTCACACTCGTTCTAGGATATTACCGATCCCATCTCCAACAAGTCATTCCCATAGGATATTACTAATCCAATACCTGATGAATTCTTTCGTATGATTATAAGGTGCCTTGTTCTATGAGCTTTGTAAACCAAAGCTCTGATACCAGCTGAAACGACCAGAAATTTCGCTCGATCTGAATCAGTCGCTAAACCGATCTAGACCGTTCGAAACGCCTGATTATTTTGAGAACACGACAAAATAGAACGCAGACGGAAGAACATTTCATTATATATTACAACAATTCATCAGATTACAAGAATATATAGAGTATAAATGAATAAATATTACACAGAAATATCAGAGATTTAAATTACATTTAAATACATAGCAGCGGAAAATAGTACAATACACAACTAGAAGTAATACGCGGATACAAAGCTTTCCGAGTATCGTTCCAGCTGTAAATCAGGATCCTGTGAATATAAATCTACAAGACCAAAACTACTAGCTGTCCGTGTAAAAATAAGGGCACCCAGAGTTTAGGTTAAAACAATAAACTCCAGGTCAGTCACGAGACTGGTGTGAGAACTAAAACAGTTAATAATCTTTATTTTAAAGTTAGGTAAATCAAGGGACCACGCCGTATAACACGGAACGGGTTTCCTCCCAAGAATACCAGTGCATCAAACGAACAACGCAATGCTAAATAAAGAAGAATGAAGCTATTATAAGACCCAGGTCCCATCACACAATGCAACGCAAGCCGGAGGATACGGTTTTTACCTTATAATAGCCAAGAATACTTGATACGTTTAAAACAAATCATTTGATACTATTATAAGTGCATAGTGTATAAAACAACTTCGAATCATAAGTATCAATCATAGGCGACATGAGCGTCCCATGCCACTATGTCGCCATATGTAGGTTTACAAATAAAACCGCAAAGTGAGAAGACCCGAAATCCCGTTCTGACGGAATCAAGGGTTATCTTTGGAATATAAAACAGAAACAGATAATAGCAGATCAAAATTAAATAAATACACCAGATAATGAACAATAGAATATACTGGATAAAAGTAATCATCAGAGTTACACAGTATACAGAATCTTACTTAGTACAAATACAGTTCAGCTATACATAAATGTCTACAGCGGAAATAAACAAAATATGTACAATAGGAGCTGAACAGCATAAAAAGAAATAAATGATAGAATCCATCTTCAGCTCCTGCTATCCAGAAAAAGAACCAGCTAAACCTGAATACAAGGCTGCCCGTGTACAAAAAAGGGGCACCCGAGTTTGAAAGTGAAACAAACTATGAGTCAGTCATGGGACTGGTATGAGAAATCCACTCAACACATATATAATTGGCTAATCACAGGACCACGCCACTTTCCTGGAACGGGTTTACTCCATTGGATTGCCAGTGCTTTAAAACAAATCTTTCTTTTAAACAACGCAATGCATTTTATAAAAATGAAGCCGTTATAAGACTCAGTTCCCATCACACAATGCAACGCAAACCGGAGGATAGAGTTTTTACCTTATAACAGCCAAAATATGATTGATACGAATAAAACAAAGGCATTTGATATTATTGCTAGTGTTTATATGTTTTGAAAACAATTTCAAATCATAACTATCAATCATAGACGACATGAGCGTCCCATGCCACTATGTCGCCAAATATATATACAATTGAAACCGCACAATGTCGTATTTGGAAATTGGATTTCCATCATGAACCAAGGCAAAAGATAGTCCTTACCGACTTCGTGACTCTCTAGCCCGAGCCACAGGGTCAGAGCGCATCGACCCTAGGAGCGACAGGGCCGGTCCACCGATGTGGATTAAAATTCCTGAACAATACGTTTCCCCGCCCTTTGGGGCGTAAACGAGCCAACGAATGACTCCATCGGACCCGGATCGTCCGATCAAACCAAGGCGCCTCGCAACAGCAACAACCACATAGGTGAAAAGTATATATATGTCAGGGCTGGTAGGTCACTGACACTACCCTAGCTAGAAGGAAACGCATGCCCTCCCTGAGGTCCTTCTCCCGTTTTAGGTTCATACCGGGGTGTGAGGCTCGCGAATTCACGTTATACACAAAGCTACGCCAAACAGGCGGTGCTTTGATCATCACCACAAGACTTTGCTTTTCAACAGAAGCCCTGATCATTTGCCACTTAGGCATGCCACACTAGCAATTCAAGCCATGCGACTGATGTCCATCGATATACAACCTCTGAGCTCGTGCGTCTCAGAGAAGGGCGTTGAGCAAAAGAATAAATTCTCCGCCGCCAAACAGATGTATATTTAATAGAGATCAATCAACACAGAATAAAATCCAATGTCAGACATACAGTCCATTTACAAGTCCGTTCTGGGGCTGAACGAAACCGGAGGCACTAAGTACCTCGCAAACCCTTTGATCACCACGTACGTCTGGACGATCACCACTCATTATCCATATTTCGGGATGCCTCCCAATCAGGACCTCGGTTACCATCCAAACGAGGTGAAGATCTCCGGTCTTCGACCATCGTCTTCATCTTCGACTTTTAATCGTCGGTCAATTATTCGAAATGAGAATTAACTCGGCCTTTTCAAATAATTCACGTATATTTAGAATTTCAAAATCAATTTATTTCAATGGTTAAATTATTCGACAACACCAATATTGTTCTTTAATGTAATTTTCACACCAAACACATTCAACCATCAAATACAACATAAATCGAGCAAATTCAGTTTATTTCCACTCCATATTGTTTATGGTACTTTATAATGATTTATCGCTATTTTTATTTATTTTAAAATAGCCCATCTATTCAAAACGACGCTTCGGGCCATAACGCGGCCGTGGCGCTGTTTTTCTTCAGTTTTGATTTACACATATCTAAAAATCTAACCGTTGGATCTTCACAAAATTTACATCATTAGAAAGGTCTTTTCAAAACGAATCCAACGGTTCCGGTTTCGGGAAAATCCGATGGTCGGATCTCCCGGTACAATCGTTTGAATTTTTGATTTCAAAATACGAACTGCAGCGTCGTTATTCGATTAAATATATAATTATATTTATATATATAAATATAATCGCTTCTGGCGCTGTTTTTCATCCGATTTGAATTAAACATTCCAGACAATCCAACCGTTGGATTTTTACAAGGTTGGTGCCGTTGGAAAGATTATTCCAAGGCGAACCCGACGGTTGAGGTTTCGGGAAAATCCAATAGTCGTATTCCCCGTACTAGTTGTTTGAAATCACGGTTTCAAAATGCGAACTGCACGGCCACGTTTCGTTTTAATTTTATTTATATTTATATAATTATATAAATATAGTTCGTTCAACAATTCCTATATCGTTTACATTTCAAATATTTCACTAACGCCTTAAAATTTTGGAAAATTTCGCCATAACCTCCCCTGCACCGGGAGCATCGGGAAATCGCAAATAGCTTTCCCGGTCCTTCTAATCTCAAAAAGAAAAGAAAAAGCCAAGCAGCTAGCCAACAGGCTCATAAAATCATCACCCAAACAAAACAGTAAATGTGTACCTATTTGTCGGGCACACAATTTTATTCCTCTTCTCTAGCCCCTTTGCTATAACCTGTTCAATGAATATGCATGTACATATATATAGTTCTTATCATTTATCCTTTTCTATTCAACTTCATATTTGATTTCTATTTGGTTTAAAAACACCATTCATTCTAATGTTACATACATAGGTACAAATCATTTCATTAGCTAATTAATGAATATTTTGAACAAGTGGCTATTTTTAACACTTCACATTTCAACGATTCATGCATACAATAAAAATGTGATTTTTATTGTAAAACAATTCATTTCAAAACACTATTTTTCTATATAGTTCATATAGGTGACAAAAATAGGATTTTTATCATAAAACAATTTCTTTCAAAACGAGATTATTTTACACAGTTCATATAGTCGATAAAAGGTGATTTTTATTATCAAACAATTTATTTCAAAATATGAATACCATTCAACACATGAATTTCTAATCAACGAATGAATATCAATTCAACACATGAAAGTTTTCTATAGTTTCTATATATAGATAAAAATGTGATTTTTATATTTAAAACGCGAATACCATTCAACACATGAATTTCTAATCAACGAATGAATATCAATTCAACACATGAAGGTTTTCTATAGTTTCTATATATAGATAAAAATGTGATTTTTATATTTAAAATGCGAATACCATTCAACACATGAATTTCTAATCAACGAATGAATATCAATTCAACACATGAAGGTTTTCTATAGTTTCTATATATAGATAAAAATGTGATTTTTATATTTAAAATGCGAATAGCATTCAACACATGAATTTCTAATCAACGAATGAATATCAATTCAACACGTGAAGGTTTTCTATAGTTTCTATATATAGATAAAAATGTGATTTTTATATTTAAAATGCGAATACCATTCAACACATGAATTTCTAATCAACGAATGAATATCAATTCAACACATGAAGGTTTTCTATAGTTTCTATATATAGATAAAAATGTGATTTTTATATTTAAAACGCGAATACCATTCAACACATGAATTTCTAATCAACGAATGAATATCAATTCAACACATGAAGGTTTTCTATAGTTTCTATATATAGATAAAAATGTGATTTTTATATTTAAAACGCGAATACCATTCAACACATGAATTTCTAATCAACGAATGAATATCAATTCAACACATGAAGGTTTTCTATAGTTTCTATATATAGATAAAAATGTGATTTTTATATTTAAAATGCGAATACCATTCAACACACGAATTTCTAATCAACGAATGAATATCAATTCAACACATGAAGGTTTTCTATAGTTTCTTTATATAGATAAAAATGTGATTTTTATATTTAAAATGCGAATACCATTCAACACATGAATTTCTAATCAACGAATGAATATCAATTCAACACATGAAGGTTTTCTATAGTTTCTATATATAGATAAAAATGTGATTTTTATATTTAAAATGCGAATACCGTTCAACACATGAATTTCTAATCAACGAATGAATATCAATTCAACACATGAAGGTTTTCTATAGTTTCTATATATAGATAAAAATGTGATTTTTATATTTAAAACGCGAATACCATTCAACACATGAATTTCTAATCAACGAATGAATATCAATTCAACACATGAAGGTTTTCTATAGTTTCTATATATAGATAAAAATGTGATTTTTATATTTAAAATGCAAATACCATTCAACACATGAATTTCTAATCAACGAATGAATATCAATTCAACACATGAAGGTTTTCTATAGTTTCTATATATAGATAAAAATGTGATTTTTATATTTAAAACGCGAATACCATTCAACACATGAATTTCTAATCAACGAATGAATATCAATTCAACACATGAAGGTTTTCTATAGTTTCTATATATAGATAAAAATGTGATTTTTATATTTAAAATGCGAATACCATTCAACACATGAATTTCTAATCAACGAATGAATATCAATTCAACACATGAAGGTTTTCTATAGTTTCTATATATAGATAAAAATGTGATTTTTATATTTAAAATGCGAATACCATTCAACACATGAATTTCTAATCAACGAATGAATATCAATTCAACACAAGAAGGTTTTCTATAGTTTCTATATATAGATAAAAATGTGATTTTTATATTTAAAACGCGAATACCATTCAACACATGAATTTCTAATCAACGAATGGATATCAATTCAACACATGAAGGTTTTCTATTCAATGAATAAATATAGTATAAGCAGATGAAAATAATTCAAACACACGAATAATATTCAAAATTTCGGCAGCATAACGGCAGGGTAGTTAAAACCGGGACCGTCCCTAGTACGGCTCCTCGCTCTACCTTAAAACCTCGCGGTTTTTGACAATGGCGATCATGCATCTAGTTCGCACGCAGGCGGCATGTATATATTTATTTCATTTCCACAAACTAATCCTATGTGGTTTCAACCAAATATTTCTCAACCACAAACGGGTATTTTTCAACCTCAATCAATCAATATCAACCACAAACAGTCCCAAACGACCATTCGCTATCAATCAATTTTCACAACAATTTCAACCAATAAATATCGTCCATGGTTTGTGGACGAGGGGCGTATATATATATATATACATAATAATAATACTAATAATAATAATAATAATATTTCACTTCCATTTCATCATATTTCAATGCATATATGTTTAATACAACGGTTGTATAATTTATACCTCGCTTATATATCTTATACATCACATGTACATGAAGTATGCAATGCGTATATAATTTATATTTGGCCTATATAAATTACACAACTCGTTTTCATTTCATTTTTGAATTTAGAGCTCTCACATTGGGGTTTTCGAGATGTTATAAATCACAGCTTGCTCAGAAAAATCCGCGGTCTCTTCTAGAATGTAGAGAACCTCCTTGCTGTCACGATGCTTCCTTTCTTGGCTGTTCAAAAGGGGATTCGCGATTTTCTCGAAATCCGTGCGTCGAGGCGTCGATCAGTGGTGATGACGTGGTAGAGGGAGGAGAGGGGGACCGGCGCCTGGTGGTTAGGTGGCGATCGGTGGTCGGAATCTTCTCAGGCGGCGCGGCGAAGTCGGCGGTTTTGGAGCGTCGATTCCGGCGCTGGAGGGGCTGGGGGTCGTCGAAGGTTGGTCGGATTTGAAGGGGAGAGGGAGCAGCGTCGAATGATGGCGGTGGCGCGGCGAGGTTTGGCCGGAGCGGCGGCAAATGGGGCTGGAAGGCGTGAGCACGAGAACCGTCAGGGGCTGGGGGAAAAAGGGTTTTTCGGTTTTTTTTTTCCTTAATTCTGATTGGCCCATGGTCTATTTATTTCAAAAATTAGGGTTTTGGGCCACAAACTCCAAACCAAACCCAACGAGTGACGCCCCCACCTAATTACCCCCATTCCGGGCACAACGGAATAGGTTTCGTTGGCCATTTCGACTGTTACAGTCAGTTATTCTTCAAATTAAAGTTTAAACCATTTAATTTTCAACTTTGAACGTATATTTTAATTTGCCGGAGCCACAAACTTATTCGAAAAAAATCCAAAAAAATAAATCTGGCTTTGTGGGGACGATACGGTCCCAACAAAACTGATTTCGTCGAATTCTGAGACCGTTTGAAAAATGGCCATTTTCAGGTCGATCAATATCAACTGAAACCGGTCAAACGCGTTTTCCTTTGCCACGCTCACGTGTTGGTTCGAAAAATTATGAAATTTGAAACCTGACAATAACTTGACACTGCGGATCCAACAAAAGTGGTTTCGTCGAAATCCGAGGTCATTTGCAAAATGTCTATTTTTAAGGGCCTGAATTCCATAGCGACTATTCAGAATTTTCAACTGGACATATCTTTTGATTCCCGCTATGAAATCTCGATTGGTCGGATTCGTTAGAAAGATATCATCAAATAGATCCTAATGTTTTTGGTTTCACTAAAATCCGGATTGTTTTGCACCCGATACAGTCCGACAAAGTTTGAATTCAATTTTCGAAACTACAGCGCCATTTCAGGCCTTGTTTGTAATTATAATTAATTATATTCGTTTTCAATTATCGATTCAAACTCGGTTTTCATCGCCATTATTTAAAATAATCTATTTTAAATGTTCAAACTCCGTTAAAATCGCCAAAATAAAAATTTTAAACTGGCCCAGATTTTCGGGTTGTTACACAAAGTCACGTATTTGGAAATTGGATTTTCATCTATGAACCGAGGCAAAAGATAGTCCTCTACCGATTCGAGACGCTCTAGTCTGCCCCTCAGGAACAGCCGCAACTGCCCCTTGGATTGTCAGGGCCGGTCCACCGATGTGGATTATTATGCCTGAACACTACGTTTCCCCACCCTATGGGATGTAAACGAGCCAACAAATGACTCCATCGGCTTCACATAGTCACCGGTATATCCGAGGCGCCTTGCAACAGCAACAACCACATAAGTCAAACTCGTCAGGACGTGTAAAACCGCTAACGCCACTTCTAACTAGAAAGAAACGCATGCCCTCCCTGAGGTTCGTCTCCCGTTTTTGGTTCATACCGGGTGTGATACTCGCGAAGTAAACGTTACACAAAGCTACGCCACAAAGGCCGTGCTTCGATCATCAACCATAAGACTTTGCTTTTCAACAAAAGCCTTGATTATTCGCCACTTAGGCATGCCACACAGGCAATTCACTCTATGCATTTGATATCCATCAGTATATAACCCCTGAGCTCATACGTCTCAGAGAAGGGCGTTAAGCAAGAGAATAAATTCTCCGCCGCCAAACAGATATATGTTTAATAGAAATCAATCACACAGACTGAAATTCAATGTCAGACACACAGTCCATTTACAAGTCCGTTCTGGGTCTGAACGAAACCGGAGGCACCTAGTACCCCGCATATCCATCGATCTCCAAGTACGTCTGGACGATCACAAACTGTTTCCATCTTCTTGGGTGTACATCCCAATCAAGATCATCAGTAATCACCCAAACGACGTGAAGACCTCCGGTCTTCGACCACCGTCTTCATCTTCGACTTATCGTCGTATCAGTTATTCAGAATGGGATAAACCCGGTCTTCCCGAATAACTCGCGTATATAATAAACATGTGTTACACAAACACAACATACGCCTCATTCCAATTCATCAGTCACTAACCGTAAATTAACAAGAGAATAATTCCCCAAATATTAACCCCGAAGGCCGAAACCAACATCATATCAATATCCAGAAAACCATTCTGCTTAGCTAACCGACAGTTAGTTTCTAAATTTCACATTCATAGGGAAAGGTTCCCATTAATTTTATCAAAGATAAATTCCTTGAATTTATTCTTTAATCTTCTTTTGAATATCCATTCAACTAGTCGGGATTAACGAACCTTACCGAAGTAATCATTTTTTTAATTTTCCAACCACAACCTATTCATCCCATGAAGTAAAACTGGTAATACTTCATATCTAACACCACGGTGTTATCGGTAAATTCAATTACCATTTCACGTTCAAATCTAATTAAAGATTTAACTATCGCCTGGAGCAAAACTGGTGATACTCCATTCTCGATCATTTCAATCTAATTAAAGATTCATTAAAACTCCACTTAGTTTTAATCTGTGACTAGGTTAAAGAATCAGTGTCATTTAAAACACGGTTCACGATAAACCCAAAATCACAACACATTTCAATCAGTCCCTAACCGTAAATTAGCAAGTGAGCAATTCCCTAAGTATTAACCCCGAAGGCCGAAACCAACATCAGATCAATACCCCAGAAATCATTCAACTTAACCAATCCCCGGTTAGTTTCTGATTTTCATAACTCCTTTGGGTCTAAGAACAGTATTATTGAAGATACCGTTCACGACAACCCAAAATCACATTCCATTAATTATCGGGTTAAAGAACAAGTGTTATTTAAAACACTGTTCACGATAAACCCAAAAATCAATACCAATTCAATTCCAATTAAATATTATTTAATTGGTACACTTCATTAAATCTAAATAAAAAGATTTAATCTTTTTCTCAACTGGGCTTAAGAACAGTGTTAATGAAGACACCATTCACGACAAACCCAAATCACATTTGATATTAAATACAAGGCTCTGAATAGAAAATATATCGGTTTATATTCAATATCAAATTCTACGACCAACAGATATCGTATTGAAAATAACGATATTAATATATCTTTCAAATTCCCATAACAATATCTGTATAATCACGAAATCCAGCATCGAAATATTCCAAAGACAATTTCGATTCAAATCCATTCCAATTCAATTATTGGAAATTCTGGCTACTTTTAAAACCCTTTTCAAATTCAATTTATTTATTTAAAAATAAATAGAATTATAATTCTAGTTCAAAACTAGTTCATTTTGATAAAAATCTATTTTTATCTTTTCAAATATGGAGTTTTTCACCCCGATTTTTCCCAACTCATTTCTTATGATTTTACACAAATTATTGATATTTTTAATAATTTTTTCAAGGCCCGTACAGTCGATTTCCATCAACGGCCATTGAACTGCACTTACAGCGACCTTTTCCAAATTTGATTTGGACATAATTCCAAATTCAACCATTAGATTTCAAATTTCTAATATTCGTTAGAAAGCTCTTTTCGACACGAACCCAACGGTTCTGGTTTCAGGAGAATCCGATGGCCGGATCTCCCGTAATATCCGTTCGAAGTCAATGGTCGAAATTCGCGAACTGCCGCGGCGCGGCGCGTTCTATTCAGGCCATTATATTATATATATATATAATATATACTTCGTCGATTTCAATTTTAAACGTGCTTTATAAATCGTTTTAAATTCAATTTCAAAACGGTTTCAACTTCATATTCAATTTCAAATCAAAACTGAATATTCCTCTATGAATTCGTTTTACATTCAATTTCAAAACGGTTTCAATTCAAATTGATTTCTAATTCAATTTCAGTTCGTTTTCAGTTCAATTCAATTTCAATTCGAATTCATTTATATTCAATAACAATTCGAATTCACTTATATTCAATTTCAATTCGAATTCATTTCTATTCAATTTGATTCAAATTTCAATTCTTTTCAAGATATCAGATTTTGAAATCACTTTCGATATTCATTATAAAATGAATAAAATCGATATAAATATCGTTCACGTCAAAATGGCGTCAATCTAATCAACACAGCTTCATATATTTTTATTTTCAAATATTCTATTTCAAATATTTCTATTTCAAATATTTCTTTTTCAAATATTTCTTTTTCAAATATGCAATGAGGCCCAATCAATTACCATATAATGTTAATTATATGGATTTTCTACAACACATGTACACAATAACAACGATGAATAATCAACCATCATCCAAAGTGCATTCTACACTATATAAGCATCGAATATATATTTAACGCTTATAACAGTCCGTTAATCAATCGATCGACATACAACTAACTATTGGGATTAGTGTACGTCAAATATCATCCCAATACCCGTGTGGGGTTTCAACCAATCAAACACAGATTTTATTTGTGTAGTTGGGCGATGTATAAAATTTATCGTCCCAATCAATATCAGTCAAATGTGTGTATACAACCAAATCATCTGATTTGTTTATTTTTATTTCATTTCATATACACATTAAAAATTCTATTTTTAACTATAAAATATTTTCAACTATAAAATATTTTATTTCAACTATATAAATATTTCATTTCATATCACATAACATCACACAATCAACTACACATCAAAATCAAACAAACAAGCATACAAGCAGTCCATGGTCTGTGGATGACGGGTGTCGGGTGCTACTAAACACCGTCTGCATCCTAGTATATATATTAACTAGAAAAACAAAATTAAAAGGTGAGATATTCTCACCAAAAGCTATCCCAACTCCACGACACTTCAAATGTAGGATATCTTCATCGTTCTTCCTTTTGTCACTTTCGCTGTTCCTTCTTTCATCACTTTCGTCATTCGTATTCACTACATATATAAAAATCGAATTTTTTTACTTCGCTATTCAATATATAAAAATCAAATTTTTACTTCGCTATTCAATATATAAAAATCGAATTTTTACTTCGCTATTCAATATATAAAAATCGAAATTTTACTTCGCTATTCAATATATAAAAATCGAATTTTTACTTCGCTATTCAATATATAAAAATCGAATTTTTACTTCGCTATTCAATATATAAAAATCGAATTTTTACTTCGCTATTCAATATATAAAAATCGAATTTTTACTTCGCTATTCCATATATAAAAATCGGATTTTTACTTTGCTATTCAATATATAAAAATCGAATTTTTACTTCGCTATTCAATATATAAAAATCGAATTTTTACTTTTAATCCATTCAAATAAAAATTATATTTTTATTTTTTTGCTTATTATATAAAGATCATATTTTTATTTAATTAAAAACCATTTCTTCCTTAAAAATTCAAAGACATATAATTACCGAATTAATCACATTCATATAATTAAAAATGAATGAATTAAAATACTTACAGGAAATCGGATTTTTCAGAGAGAGGGAGGAGCTGTTGGCGTTCGGATTTTGGGGCAAATGGGGGAGGAAAGCGTTGGGCTGAGGCTCAGGTGGCGGCAGGGGCGCTCGACGTTGGCTAGGGTTGGTGGGAAGGCGGGTGGCGCACGGAGGAAAGGATGTCGATGGGGGTTTTTCGCGATGGGGCTGGGGATCGAATGGTCAGAGGGGTGAGAAGAAGGACGGAGCGTGGACGGTGGGTGTCGGGGTACTGGCAAACGACGATCGCCTTTGGGGGGGCGCACGCGACTGAGCGGCGGCGGCAATCGATCGGGCGGGGGGGCTGCGGTTTTTTTTTTTATTCTGAACTGAAGAGAAGGGGGGCCAAGATATATATAATTTATTTTATTTTTCTATTTTTTTTCTACAAATGTTGACCTTTCGTTTGAACCCTAATCGAACCCACCGACTCTCGTCCCTAGCATAATACCCCCATTCCAAACACAATGGGATATGTATCGTAAGCTGGTTCGATTGTTTCGATCAGTTTTCGTCAAAATCAACATATAACTCTATATATTGAATTTGAACACGCATTTCAATTTACTGGGGTCACATACTAACTCGAAAAATTCCAGAAAAATATTTTCTAGCTTCGTATTGACGATACGGTCCTAACAAAACTAATTTCGTCGAATTCTGAGACCGTTTGAAAAATGGCCATTTTCCAGTCGATTAAAATCAACTGAAACTGGTCAAACGCGTTTTCCTTTGCCACGCTCACATACTGACTCGAAAAATTATGAAATTTGGAATCTAGCAATAACCTGACATTCCGGATCCAACAAAAGTGGTTTCGTCGAAATCCGAGGTCGTTTGCAAAATGGCTATTTTTAAGGGCTTGGATTCCACAGCGACTATTCAGAATTTTCAACTGGACATATCTTTTGATTCCCGCTATGAAATTTTGATTTTTCGGATTCGTTGGAAAGATATTCACAAATAGATTCTATCATTTTTGGTTTCACTAAAATCCGGTTTATTTTGAATCCGGTACGTTCAATTGAAATTTGAAATCGAATTATCGAACTACCGCGCCATTTTCAATTCCTTTTATAAATATAAATAAATATTTATATCCTATGGTCGATTCAAACGAATATACACGTTCGAATTATATTCAAAATAAATTTCTCGTCGATATTACATCCGGGTTATTACATCCCCCCCAGGACCTCGTCGCGCCTCCGACGATAGGCCGCTGGCCTCCCCCGCTCCCCGCGCCTCCTTCCCCTCCTCCCATCGACCGAGCCCCATACCCGCGGATTCAGGCCACGCCCTAGCTCGAGAACCGTCGCTTCAAAACCTCTCACCACGATCTGAAGCCGCCAGCCACTTCCCCTTCCTCACCCCGTGCAACCACGATGATACCTCCCTCTCGCCAGTTCGATCAAAAATAGCACCCTTTTTCCAATACAAATTGTAAGTTTTTCCCCTTACTTATGTAAAATTTTGTTTTGTTTGGTATGTAATGACTTTGCCTTAGTAGGAATTTGATTTCTAAAAATATAAATAACATATGAAAAGATTTGATTTTTAATTACAAAAAGGTTTGATTTTTATCATCAAAAAGATTAGATTTTTATAAATAAAAAGATAAGAATTTTTTTAAAAACAATAAAAAAAAATTAGATTTTTAAAAACAATAAGGATTTGATTTTTATTTGAACAGCGAAAACAAAGAAGTGATTTTTATCATAAAAAAGAAGTGATTTTTATCATAACAAAGAAGTGATTTTTATCATAGCCAAGAAGCGATTTACATCATAGCGAAGATAAAAATTCGATTTATATATATATGAAGTGAAAATAAAAATTCGATCTTTTTATATTTGTAGAGAAAATAAAATTATGATTTTTATGTATGGAAAGCGTTATTAAAAATGTGATTGTTATTGTGAACAACGTGGAAAGGTTTGAGTTAGAATATCAAGTGAATCTGAACCGTTCAGAAATGAAATGGAGGAGTGGAACCCTCGGTGAGAACTCCTCACTTTTATTTTAATTTCTAGTTTGAAATATATACTAGGATGTAGACAGTGCTTAGCAACACCAGACACCCGTCGTCCACAGACCATGGACGACTTGTTTGATTGTTTGGTTTGATTGATGAATTGGTGTGAATTTGATTTGTGATGTGTTGAAATAAAATATATATTCATGTGTTGAAATAAAATATATATTCATGTGTTGAAATAAAATAAATATTCATTTACAAATCGAACGATTTGTTTATGTACACCGATTTGACTGATATTGATTGGGACGATAAATTTTACACATTGCCCAACTGCACAAATAAAATCTGTGTTTGATTGTTTGAAACCCCACACGGGTGTTGGGATGAAATTGGGCATGCACTAATCCCAGAAATTAGCTGTATGCCAACTGATTGATTGACAGACTGTTATAAGCGCTGAATATTTATATTTGATGCTTGTACTGTGTAGAATGCACTCTGGATGATGGTTGATTATTTATCGTTGCTATTATATACATGTGTTGTATGGAAACCATATAATTAACATTATATGGTAATTGATTGGGCCTCGTTCCAATTTGGAAAATAAGGAATATTATAAAAGAAAATTCATGTGTTGAATAGAAAGAAAAATTCATGTGTTGAATAGAAAGAAAATTCATGTGTTGAATAGAAAGAAAATTCATGTGTTGAATAGAAGAAAAATTCATGTGTTGAATAAAATATATATTCATGTGTTGAATAAAAATATATATTCATGTGTTGAAGAAAATATTCATTTGTTGAATAGAATAACGAAGTTATTGAATATATAAAGCCATGTTGATTAGATATGCACCATTTTGACGCGAATGATATTTATATCGATTATATTCGTTTTTATAATGATTATAGAAAAGGAACTGATTTCAAAATATAACGTTTTGAAAATATTATCATTTATATATCGATGATATGGAATATTCAATTTTGATTAGAAATTTAATATGAAGTTGAAATCATTTTGAAAACGAATTTAAAATGATTTATAAAATACGTTTTAAAAGGAAATCGACGAAATATATATAATATATATATTATATATATAATGGCCCGAATAGAACGCGCCGCGCTGTGGCAATTCTCGAATTTCGACCATTAACTTCGAATTGACGTTTCGGGAGATCCGACCATCGGATTCTCCTAAAACCAGAACCGTTGGGTTCGTATCGAAAAGAGCTTTCCAACGAATATTAGATATTTGAAATCTAACGGTTGGATTTGGAATTATGTCCAAATCAAATTTGGAAAAGGTCGTTGTAAGTGCAGTTCGATGGTCGTTTATGAGAATCGACTGTACGGGCGTTGATAAAATTATTAAAAATAGTAATAATTTGTGTAAAATCATAAGAAATGATTTGGAAAGAATTGGGATGAAAAATTCCAAATTTGAAACGATAAAAATAGATTTTTATCGAAATGAACTAGTTTTGAACTAGAATTATAATCCCATTTATTTTTAAAAATAAATAAAGTGGATTTGAAATGGTTTTTAAAAATAACCAGAATTTCCAATATATAAATTGGAAATGGATTTGAATCGAAATTACCTTCGGAATATTTCGGTATTGAATTTCGTGATTATACAGATATTGTTATGGAAATTTGAAAGATATATTTATATCGTTACTTCCAATACAATATTTGTTGGTTATAGTATTTGATATTGAATATAACCCGATATATTTTCTATTCAGAGCCTTGTATTTAATATCAAATGAGATTTTGGGTTTATCGCGAATGGTGTTTTAAGTGACATTGGTTCTTTAACCCAGTTGAAGAACGGATATTGATTTTTGGGAAGATTAAAACCAAGTGGAGTTTTAGTAAATCTTTAATTAGATTGAAATGATCGAGAATGGAGTATCACCCATTTTACTCTAGGCGATAGTTAAATCTTTAATTAGATTTGAACGTGAAATGGTAATTGAATTTACCGATAACACCGTGGTGTTAGATATGAAGTATGACCAGTTTTACTTCATGGGATGAATAGGTTGGGATTGGAAAATAAAATAAATGATTACTTCGGTGTGGTTCGCTAATCCCGACTAGTTTAAATTGAGATTCAAAAGAAGATTAAAGAATAAATTTAAAGAATTTATCTTTGATAAAATTAATGGGAACCTTTTGTAATGACCCGCATTTGCAGAGGTATTATAATTAATTTATTTAATTATATAAATAGTGATATAGTGAATTAAATGGTGGTTTAATTAAATAATGGTGAATATTTAATTAAAATAATAATTAAATAATATATTTAATTCTGAAATAATCAGAATTGGCTGAAATGGCAATATGGTGTGAACTGGATCATCTGTGATATTTAATTCAGTTCAGAATTGAATTAGAATAACGAATATATTATTTGAACGACAGTTTGAACGTATAATTATATTATAATTAAAATCGAGCTCGAAATGGCGCTGCAATTCGTAAATTGGCGATTCGAACTTCAACTGAATGTACAAGATTCGTTTTAAGCCGGATTTCTGTGAAACAAGAAACGTATGGAGCTGGTAAAGAATATCTTTCTAGTGGAAGAGAAAAATCGGGATTTCGTCGTGTAGATTTTGAGATATGTCCAAATCAAATTTTAGAAAAGTCGCTGTGGAATTCCTTGATAATTTATAAAGGAATTATTTATATTTTAAAAAGGAATTTCAATATAAATTGAATATCGGGTTGACCCAGAAGTGAATATCGAGTTAGAAATTCATATAGGAATATTCTAGAGTTGTATGGTATTCCATAGTGAATATATACGATAATATAAATTTATTTATATTTAATTTAATTTAATTTAAATATATTTATATATTTAAATGGGTCATTCAGAGCTGTAAAAATAGTTAGTTTTGCAAACGAACTCGGAATTCGACGAAACTAATTTTGTTGGATCCGCAATATCAAATTATTACTAGAGTTCAGTTTCCGTGATTTTTGAAGTCAGTGTGTGGTCGTACAGATTTTTAGGGTGGAAAACAGTCAGTATTTTGACAGTTAAAAATAAGCTGTGTGAGCATACGAAGTCGGAAATCAACGAAACCAGTTTCGTTGGGACCGTAATGTCGAACTCTAGCTACATGTCCAGTTTCGTGATTTTTGGGTATCGTATGTAATCACGAGAATTTTTAGAAAGAAAGATGAATATATAATGAGAATATACCAGGAATATTCCTTTTATAAATTATCTAGATATTTATTTTTCCTATAAATAACCCTTAACTAAAATTCCTAAACCTAATCTCAACTTCAAAAATTCCGCCGTCTGATTTTCTTGCTCGTTTCAGCAAAATGCAAGAAGAAAAATCGGTGTAAAATCCTATAAATTCCTACAAATCAAGTTCTATATATATTTAGATTCACAATTACTTTCTCTTCGTTCTAGTATGGATATTGTTGGGTTCGAAGTCTTGTTTCGACGATGGGTTTTCTACAGGCGAACATCGGGTTGAGGAGTTCGACAAATTAAAGAGTAAATACATGTTTTTGATGTGGTTTTGGGGTTCGGTAGATCGAGTGGAGCTTGTATGCTGAATATTGGGGGTTTCGATGATACTTTTGTTCGATGGTTGCACAGTGTCGAGCGGACTTGGTTGCTTGACGCGGTGGCTGTTTGAGGTGCGAGGTGAGCGAAATGGTGATGGATAGGATGAGGGCGTGAAGAGAAGTGAAATGGTGGTTTTTGTTTGTGGGTTTGTGGAAAAATGGCCAAGATAAGATCGAAGGAAGGATCGGCCGTTAGAGGAGTGGAAAGAATAGGCGATGGGATTTTTGTGGAGTTGGGGAAGACAAGGTGGAGCGGGTCTGGGCTTATACGGGCTGAGCTGTGTTTTAAAGGGTAAAGGCCCAAGAGATTTTTAATTTAAGTTTTATTTAAATTCAAAGAATGTATTCAAACTTATAAATCGTATAACTTGACCATACGTTATCAGAATTTCGAACGGTTGGATCCGTTGGGATCTTATGGATGGGAGCAACACAATGAGACTGACTGGGAGTGGATTGGAGCTCGTTTGAATTTATGGCGAAATAAATTGTTTGATTCAAATCAAACAACAGTTTGTCGTTCTTTAACGATGAACTGCCAATGTGAGTAAATCTCACTAACTCTGAACAGTTTATAATTCCATGTTGTATTTTTAGAACTGTTAAATATTGGCTGATTGACTATGTGTTGACTGTTTGATTGAACTGCTAGTCAGTGAGTTGAATTTCTATATTGATTCTGTTTAACAGAATATATCATATGGAACTGAAAGTGATGTTATCTATATTGTTTAACATCTGTGATGTAGGGTAACAGGTTGGAGGAATCCAATTGGATTCCTAAACATTTATTTTACGGTGATTCATATATTGTGATATATGATGTGATATATAATCTGTTGTTGATTATGTGTGTTTGGACGATATTTATCGTTGTTATATGGTATGTTAAATACCATAAGAAATATTGGATGTAGGAAAGGGGATTTTCAAAGTGTATTTTGAAAATGAATTATTTATATAAAATCGATGGATTTTATATAGAAAAGGAAAAGGATTTTTATAAAAGAAAATAATTATAAAATCGAAGGATAAGTTATAATAAAGAAAATATTTATTTGTTAGAATAAATAGAATAGATATAAAAGAAAATATTTATTTGTTAGAATAAATAGAATAGATATAAAAAGTATATTTATTTGTTAGAATAAATAGAATAGATATAAAAGAAAATATTTATTTGTTAGAATAAATAGAATAGATATAAAAGGTAATATTATTGGTTAGAATAAATAGAATAGATATAAAAGGAAATATTATTGGTTAGAATAAATAGAATAGATATAAAAGGAAATATTATTGGTTAGAATAAATAGAATAAAATAAAGGAATAAGAACAAGATTAGAAACTGACTAGAGATTAGTTAAGTTGAATAGTTTTCTGAGTATCGATCTGATGTTGGTTTCGGCCTTCGGGGTTTATACTTAGAGAATTTGTTCTCCTACTGGTTACAGTCAGGGACTGATAGTTGTGAAATGATAGTGATATGTAAATAACAATGGAAATGTTTTCCAGTGTTAATAACATGTATTTTCTTTACATAGAAAATAAGGAAATGTGGATATATATATATATATATATATATATATATATATATATATATGTTAAATGATGATTGATCGATATAATTTCCTCCTGGAAATAATATCGTTGTTTGCACACCTGTTTTTCTTTGATAGTTAACTCACCGACTATCGAAGTTTTTGAGAATTTTATGTTGTAAATATGGAGAGATCGGTTGGATTTTTATCCAAAGAACCACTCCGTATTGGCATAAGCATTGCGAATCAAGTATGCTGAATACAGTGAAGACGGAGTTTATGCATGGGATGTTGTATAAGTCTTAGATAACAGTGCCTAAGATAGATATACTGAACAGTACCTTCGGTTCATCCTGTTCCTAGATGACTTGTATGGAGGGATGTCTGACAGAGTATTTCCAGACGATCACGTATATTGATTTCTCCAACCGTACCAAGTGTGGAAGCGGAGAAGGAAACTTCTTTTAGCTAACACATAATGTATTGTTGAGGACGTCAATCAGTGATTTGATGGATTTGACGATGTGACATTCGAAGTGAATCTAGTGTGATGATAAAGCGTAGCTTCTAGCCTCATCAACCCGTAAATGACAAAAATCGGGCGGGCGGCATGGCTAAGTCGGTCGCTCCGAAGTAGGGTGTATAATCACCTGATCTAGTGTTTCATTTATTTCTAAAAATCTATTGTCGATACTGTCCCATTCGGGAAACGGTTGCTGATCCCAACCATTGGTGATATACATTCGATACACTCAAGCGAAATGAGTGGTCGGTCATGTGTGGCCGGGTTGCAAGATGTTCTTGTTGAACCCAGTGTATTCCTCTCTAGTGGTATACTAGCGAAATGTGGTTCCATACCTTGTCATAGTTGGAAATCCATTACCCAATACGTGCTTGCAGTTTTGATTGTATACTATATATGTAGAACGTGAGATGAAAGCGTTTCCGCTAGATGATTATTATATTGTGGTTGATAGACATTATTATAATATCAAAAGGTTTTGATATAAAGATAATTTGGATTCTCGTAAGGGAAAAACCCGTTCCGTTATACGGCGTGGTCTTATGAGATATCATTTACCTGTTCGAACTGTTTTAAACTGTTTTTCTCATACCAGTCCCATGACTGACCTGGAGTTTATTTTGTTTTGTTTTCCCTAAACTCTTGGGTGCCCAAATTTGTACGGGCAGTCAAGTAGTCGGGATTTACAGATACTTGAAGAGCTGGAGTAGGAAGCTTCAGGATCATATAGCTATAGTTTATTTCCGCTGTGTTGTAAGTGCTGTACTTTGATAATGATGTATATTCAAGTACAGATGTATATTTCAAGTTATGTTATATATATATTATATGTTATTCGTTCCGCTGTGAGGTTTGTGTTACTCTGATGCTGTGTCCTTCTTCTTCTTCTATTCTAAGTTTCTATCTTATCTATTCTCACCCTCTAATTTCTTTCATTAATGACCGGTATTTTTTGATGTTTGGTAAGCCGTCATTTAGTTTATGTCGATAACCAAAGTCGTCAAAAACCAGGGTCATTACACCTTTCCCAAAGTATAGGAATATTTGAATAAAAGAATATTCTGAATTGGAATGAGGCGTATGTTGTGTTTGTGTAACACTTGTTTATTATATACGCGAGTTATTCGGAAAGGCCGGGTTTATCCCATTATGAATAACTGAATCGACGATGTGTCGAAGATGAAGACGGTGGTCGAAGACCGGAGGTCTTCACATCGTTTGGGTGATTACTGATGATCTTGATTAGGTTGTACAGCCAAGAGGAGGGAATCAGTTGGTGATCGTCCAGACGTACTTGGAGATCGATGGATATGCGAGGTACAAGGTGCCTCCGGTTTCGTTCAGACCCAGAACGCACTTGTAAATGGACTGTGTGTCTGACATTAGATATCATTCTGTGTGATTGATTGATATCGGTTGCATAGAATGGTTTGCCTGTGTGGCATGCTAAGATGAAAATGATCAAGGCTTCTGTTGAAAAGCGGAGTCTTGTGGTAGATGATCAAAGCACCGCCTGTGTGGCATAGCTTTGTGTAACGTTAATTCGCGAGCCTCAAACCTCGGTTGTGAACCAGAAACGGGAGAGGACCTCGGGGAGGGCATGCGTTTTCTTCTAGTTAGGGTGGTGTCAGTGACCTACCAGCCCTGACATTTATATTATTTTCACTTGTGTGGTTGTTGCTGTAGCGAGGCGCCTCAGATATATCGGTGACTGTGTGGAGCCGATGGAGTCATTTGGCTCATTTACGCCCAAAAGGGTGGGGAAACGCAGTGTTCAGCATTTAAGTTTAATCCACATCGGTGGACCGACCCTTACGATCCAAGGGCTCACCTGTGTCTGGGTCCTGAGGCTCGGGCTAGAGAGTCTCGAATTGGTGAGGACTATCTTTTGCCTAGGTTCACAGATGGAAATCCAACTTCCAATACATGAAAATTTCGGTTTTGATTGTAGAGCCTAGTATTGGCGACATGATATATGGTACCCATGTCGTCTATGATTGATACTTATGATTTGAAGTTGTTTTATACACTATGCACTTATAATAGTATCAAATGATTTGTTTTAACGTACCAAGCATGTTTTGCTATTATAAGGGAAAACCCTTTCCCCCGACTTGCGTTGCATTGTGTGATAGGACCTGTGTCTTTTAATAGCTTCATTTTTCCAAAAAACATTGCGCTGTTTTTGATATATGCACTGGTATTCTTGGGAGGAAACCCATTCTGTGTTATACAGCGTGGTCCCTTGATATATTCGATTTAAAGTAAAGTTTTAAATAACTGTTTTAGTTCTCACACCAGTCACATGACTAACCTGGAGTTTATTGTTTTAACCTAAACTCTAGATGCCCCTATTTTCCGCACGGGCAGCTAGTAGTTTTGGTTTTGCAGATTTATATTCACAGGATCCTGATCTACAGCCGGAACGA
Source organism: Allium sativum (assembly GCA_030737875.1). NCBI lineage: Eukaryota > Viridiplantae > Streptophyta > Magnoliopsida > Asparagales > Amaryllidaceae > Allium > Allium sativum. Next base: position 618,808,830 of record CM060926.1, read on the forward strand.
TATCCGGAAAGCTCTGTATTCGTATATCCCTTTCAGTTGTGTTTTGTATTATTTTTCCGCTGCTATGTAATGTATTGTAATCTCTGATATTTTATCGAATGTGTAATATTTATTTATACTCTGTATATTCTTGTATTCTGATGGAATGGTTGTAATAAGCAATGAAATGTTCTTCGGTTTGTGTTCTGATTTGTCTTGTCCTCGGTACAATCCGTGATTTCCTGTAAGTGGGATATTGGGTTGTTACATAACATATTCTTCCCTCTAAATCAAAATTTAATAAATTACCTTTCTACCTTATTGAATAATCTATTAAAAACCGTGTTACCTAAGCTTTTCAGAGAAGTGCTCTCTAATCTGTTCAACAATCCGTGCTTTCCAAGCAAATTGATCTCGTGTGCTCCAAGCAAATCGATAACATACCCTGCAAGCCAAGTTTCACATCGTGCATGCTAAGTAAATTATTATTATAAATAAATACCCCACCCCATCTCATCCGTAAGCCCCAATTCAATCCTTATATTCTTTCGCCACTTCTCAGTCCTCGTCAATCTTCTGAAATAAATTAAAAATTTAATACTTAACGATAAAATCCAATGTGGGATTCGCTAAGATCATTAAAAACTAGAGCATCGTTTGAGTTTTACTCTTCCTGAGTTCGAACACCAATAGTTAGCACAAGTTTTTCTTCCAGCGTCGACTTCGAAGGGCTGTTGCCGGAGCTGGCGGCATCAGACGGCTATTCTGATGTTGGCTCCAAGCTAATGGGGTGGAGGCGCACCCAATGGTGCTGGTTTGGTGGTGGCTCGACGTCGGTGGTCGGAGTTCGAGTAAGTTGAAGGATTTCTGGTTATATGAAGGTTATGACTCAAGGAGGAGGTATTGCTGTCAACGCCACCTGTCAGAGGGTCGGCCTGGAGTTGCTGTTGAATGGGGTATTGGTTGTTGGAGGCGACCATGTTGTGGAGGTGGGTGACGCAGGGGAGATGAAGTCGCTGTTGGGAGGGAAGGAACAGCAGTTGGTTTGGGTTTGAAAAAGGGAGTTGTGGTTTCCAGTTGAGGAATGGAGCAGGTAGCGGGTGTGGAAGTCACGGATGAAAGAGGTTGAGTTGCGTGAGTCTTGATACCAGTTGGAGGATGGATAAATAATTAAAGAGGGGATCCTATTTTGATTTTGTTGATAACTATTGTTCATCATGAAGAGGGTCTGGAAAACGAAAGTAGCAAGGTGGTTGGATTCTGATAATTGGAACCTGGGAAGAAAGAGACATATTGGTATTCATTTCAAATGAAGATTAGACGAAATATACTGAAATGGCAAGCACAATTAATGGAACTGAAATTAACGAAAGCAAGGGTTAGTCCAAAACTGGTAACATACGAACTGGGCATCCGCGATAAGCCATTCATTTTGTGGCTTAATTTTAGAGTTCAGGTAAACCAATAAAAATATAATTAATTAATGATAATTAGAATATATATATTATTCATTAAAACTTGTTATGCATATGATTGGTTCATCCGTGGACAGAATCAGGCAGAATTGGTCACGTTGGAACTGTAGCAACGAGATCTTCGTTGTGGAACTGATGTAGCTGAGAACCGAACTGTTGGGATTTTGCGATAAAATCAAACGATCGTTTGATTTTAAATGAAATAAAAAGCAGAATCATCAACTGCGAACCAAGGTAAGTAAACTCACTAACTCTGCCTCATTTATATTTTTATATAAACGAATTTTAATTTTATCTCTAGTTATTTTATATGGTGTGATGGTTGTTTGAATGAATGGTTGATAAAATTGGTTGAATAGTTGATATAGTTATACCATTGATCAATTTTTAGCGCAATTTACTATGATTAATGTTGACTGACATCTGTGGATGCAGGGAAACAGGTTGGAGGGATCCAACTGGATTCCTCAACACTTATATTACTGTTTGTTATTTATTGTGATGTGTATACTATGATTGATTGTGCTATGTTAAATTACCCTGACCCTAGAAATTTGGTATTTTAAATACCATAATATATTCTCAAATATAGAAAAGAATTTTAGATTTCAAAAGGGGAATTTATTTCCAAAATACTAATTAAATTTTGAATGGACTTGGTAATGGAAACTTGTTTAAATGATATAAACAATAAATTGATTATAAACGATGTTTATAAATTTAATAGAATATTTAGCGTTGGACAATTCAAGTTGAATTTATATAGAAAAGTGGGGATCGGGTTTGAAACAATTATTGGGAAATGGCTTTGAACTTGGCAAATTATAAAGGAAATTTTAAAAGAGGTTTTAAATGATTGAAATAAGAATGAGATTTGTATGAAAAACTCTGAATAGAAGTTATAAATAGAATTTGGGTTTAAGATATTATTTTTAAGTATGAAAAATCAAATTGATTGTATATAAAAGGAATATATTCGCGCTTAAAGTGAATAATGGTTTAAAAGGAGATATTTTGTAAACGAAACATCTCTAAAGGAAATTTAGACTTGAAATATGAATCCAACTTAGATATTGAATGAAAAAGGAAAAGGATAATCGTTTTGAGAAAACGATGTGTTTTATTCCAACATTTGGAATATAGAATAAATTGGAATAAATGTTTTATAAATCTAAACAGCGATTTTTAACGCTGTTGTTGTATAAATGTTTTATAAATCTAAACAGCGATTTTTAACGCTGTTGTTATATAAATGTTTTATAAATCTAAACAGCAATTTTTAACGCTGCTATTGTAATAAATGTTTTGTAAATCTATACAGCGATTTTAACGCAGTCGTTATAATAAATGACTTATAAATCAAATATTTGGAAACAGCGATTATAACGCTACTGTTATAATCAATGTTTTTCCATGAAAGAAGTGTGTTCTTAAATTGAATCCGAAAGTCGTGTAAGCAATGTTTATTTGAAGTTGTGAGCTTTGACTATTTCAAAGTTGAGAATGTTGTTCAATTAAGGTCTGAGAGGTAATTATACCCCAACTTGATTGACTTCATGATTGATGGAGGAATGGTTAAGGTTCGATAGTAAATGGGTTAGCAAGATGGTTAGTTAATAAGTGATTACTGGTTAGAGCTATAATAACGATGTTTGTAACATCGCGTTAATTTAAAGAATTTTGAAATATTTTCTAACTGGAATAAGATGTATTTTCTCGAATAAAGAAATTAGGATATTGGAAATGTTTTCCAACAATCAAGAGAGAAAAATAGAGCTTTGAAAGGATACGAAAGATGAGATAACAGGAACTGGAAATACTAATTTAATAAGGAATTAAATTAAAAGGGGCCAGTGTTGTTTGATGCTTGATCGGTAGGATTTCCAATTGGAAATAGGACCGTTGATTGTATGGATGTTTTCTTTGATAGTTAAATCACCGACTATCAAAGTTTTTATTTATTTTATACCTCCGTTGTCAATATGGAGAGACCGGGATCAGATTTAATATCTGAAAACCACTCCGTATTGGTATAAGCGTTATGAATCAACTTATGCTGAAGATAATTGAAGATGGAGTAAAATGCAAGGGCTATTCTGTTAACCCTAGGTAGAAATTGCATAAGATGGATTAACAGAATGGTGCCTTCGGTTTGTCCAGACCCAGGACAACTTGTATGGACGAGTGTCTGACAGAGTATTTCCAAAGGGATTACATACGTTGATTCCTTCAAACGTACAAAGTTGGTGGCAAAGAAGGGAAACTTCTTTAGCCTAACAATCTGAGTATTTTTGTGGGAGTCAATTAGTGATTTCCGATGGATCCGACGATGTGGCATTCAAAGTGAATGATGGCCAGATGTTCTGAAAGATAATTTAAACCTCAAGCCTCACAACCGCGAATTAACAAAAATCGGGCAGGCAGCATGGCTATGTGGGTCGCTCCCATTAGGATGTATAATCACCTATCTAGAGAAATTTCATTTGCTTATTTAATCTATCGATGATGTCCCTTTCGGGAGACGGTTGCTGATCCCAACTGTTGGTGATATACATTCGATACACTTAAGCGAAATGAGTGGTCATTCATGTGAGGGCCGGGTTGCAAGACGTTCTTGTTGAACCCAGTGTATTCGCCTCTAGAGATACACTATCGGCAGGTGGTCCATTACCTTGTTATGTTGGAAATCAAATCTCCAATAAGCGCCATGCGGTTTTTGATTTTATATTATATATGGAGCGTGAGATGCAAGCGTTCCGCTAGATTCTATTTATTTGATTTAGACACTATTATAATATCACCGGATTTTGATATCAAAATGTTTTGGGTTATCGTAAGGTAAAAACCATCCGTGTTTATGTGTGGATCGGTCTTACGATTATCTTTTCTTTCAAAAGGATTTTTGAAAGTTAAACAAATGGTTAGAGTTTACTCACACCAGTCCCATGACTGACCCAGAGTTTATTTTGTTTGTTTTTATCTAAACTCTTGGGTGCCCAAATTTGTATGGGCAGTCAAGTAGTCGGGATTTTTTTCAAATTTAATTGGAGGAGTTCGAAGCAGGAGGCTTCACCAGTTAGCTATAGACTATCATATTTTCCGCTGTGTACTATGTTATCTATGAAATAGGTGTTTATAACTGTTCCAGGGATAGCCGTTGTGCTCTGATAATGGTATGTATATACAGTTACTGATTTGTAATCCAAAGTTTATGTTATCTAATATATTTTATTCGTTCCGCTGTGTGTTTGTGATCTTCGTTTTCTCCTATTCTAATATTTCTTTCTTTCTATTTCTCATCCTCTAACTTCTTTCTAATAATGATTCGTATTTCTGTGCAATTTGGTTTGGACGTGTGGTGTTATTGGTCGACTCAAAGGTTACGGAAATTCGGGCCATTACAAACCCCGAAGGCCGAAACCAACATCAGATCAATACCCAGGAAACCATTCAAATTAGCTAATCTCCATTTAGTTTCTGATTTTCTTAACTCCATTGGGTCTAAGAATATTATTTTTAAAGATACCATTCACGACAACCTAAATCACATTTGACGGTAAATCGGGTTAAAGAACGAATGTCGTTAAAAACGCAGTTCACATTAAACCCAATTCACATTAGCCTCAAACCATAAATTAGTAAGAGAACAATCCCCTAAGTATTAACCCCAAAGGCCGAAACCAACATCAGATCAATACCTAGGAAACCATTCAACTTAGCTAATCTCCAGTCAGTTTCTAATTTTCTTAACTCCATTCGGTTTAAGAATAGTATTATTAAAGATACCATTCACGACGAACCCAAAATCCAATTTGATATTAAATACAAGGCTCTGAATAGAAAATATATCGTCTTATATTCAGTATCAAATTCTGAAACCAACAAATATCGTATTGGAATAACGATATATATATCTTCCAAATTCCTCCACAATATCCATATAATCACGAAATCCAATATTGAAATATTCCGAAGATAATTTCGATTCCACTCCATTCCAATTCATATATTGGAAATTCCGGTTATCTTCAAAACCATTTCGAATCCAATTTATATATTTTAAAAATATTGGATTTATAATTCTAGTTCATTTCGATAAAAATATATTTTTATCCTATCAAATTTGGAATTTTTCATCCCAATTCTTTCCAAATCATTTATTATGATTTTACACAAATTATTGACATTTTTAATGATTTTATCAAGGCCCGTATAGTCGATTTCCATAAACGGCCATCGAACTGCACTTACAACCTTTTCCAAATTTGATTTGGACATAATTCCAAATCCAACCGTTAGATTTCAAATCTCTAATATTCGTTGGAAAGCTATTTTCGATATGAACCCAACGGTTCCAGTTTTAGGAGAATCCGACGGTCGGATCTTCCGTAATGTCCCTTCGAAGTTAATGGTCGAAATTCGCGAACTACCGTGGCGTGACACGTTTCATTTAGGCCATTTTATTATATATATATAATATATGTAATATATATTTTGTCGATTTCCATTTAAAAACGTATTTTATAAATCGTTTTAAATTTGTTTCAAAACGATTTCAACTTCATATTCAATTTCAAATCAAAATTGAATATTCCACATCATCGATATATAAATGATAATATTTTCAAAACATTAGATTTTGAAATCAATTCCTTTTCGATATTCATTAGAAAAATGAATAAAATCGATAAATATATCGTTCACATCAAAATGGCGTTAATCTAATCAACACGGCTTTATATATTTAATATATTCGTGTCCATCCCAAATCGGACATCAAAATCATATTTTGATTCTTTTCTAAATATTATTTGAAAATATCCGTTACTTTAAAATAATCGTTATTTTAAAATATTCATTTTTTTTGAACTGGAATCAGACACAGTCAATTACCATATAATTTGATTATATGGATTTCATACAACACATGTGTACAACAACAATCAGATACAGTCAACCATCATCCATAGTGCATTCTACACTACATAAGCATCAAATATAAATATTTGACGCTTATAACAGTCTGTCAATCGATCGATTGACATACAGCTAATTATTGGGATTAGTGTATGTCATATATCATCCCAATACCCGTGTGGGGTTTCTATCAACAAATACAGATTTATTTGTGTAGTTGGGCGATGTGTACAATTATCGCCCCAATCCATATCAGTCAAATGGGTGTACATAAACAAATCGTCTGATTTGTTAATGAATATTTATTTTATTCATATATACGTTAAAAATTGTATTTTTAACGATAAAATATTTATTCGGTTCATTTACACAATAAAAATGATATTTTTATCATTCTAACATATTTTAGAAAATTTCGGCGGCATAACGGCGCAATACTAGAAACGGGATAAAGCCTAACCTTATCGCCAGTCTAATAATGGCATGCACCATACACATACCAATCTAATCAATTCCATTTCATTTCCCAAACCAAATTCAACAAAACAATCCAATCAACTAAGCTAAACAATCACACAATTCGTCCATGGTCTGTGGACAACGGGGAAACAGTTCATATATTCAGTTATAAAATAAATAACTGTATAGAAAAAATATAGTTAGGAGTTCTCACCTTTGGGTTCCACTCCGCCATTCCTTATTTCTGAACTGTTTATATTTTTGATTTGTCTCTAATGTGTTGTATTCTTCGACATGATTTCAACGTAATCTGTTTCACGAAATCTGTATTAAAAATCATCTTTTTAACTTGCTATTTATATGATGAAAATTAAATTTTTATAGCAACGCTTCATGTATAAAAATCACATTTCATAACGCTACATGTATAGAAAGATTATATTTTTATATACTTAAAAATCGTATTTTTACTAAATTAAAAATCCTGTCTTTCTTTAATAAAAATCAAATCTTTTCTCAGTTAAAAATCAAATCTTTTCTAAGTTAAAAATCAAATCTTTTATAGTTTAAAAATCTAATCTTTCTATGAAAAATCATATCGTTGCTTTCATAAAAAACTTAACTTTTAAACAAACAAAGATCCTATTTTTAAACCGCTACTTTATAAATAAAATCATATTTTTCATATGTAAAAATCTCATCTTTTTCAATTTAAAAATGACATCTTTTTCATTTAAAGGATCACTTTTTTTTCCTTTTTTCCAACATGAAAACATTATAGAATAAAAATATAAAAATCAAATCTTTCTTTACATTAAAAATCAAATCTTTTATGAATTAAAATCATATACTTTCCTAGACTACAAATCTAAATTTTCCTATAATAAAATCTAATTTTTCTGCAAATAAAATAAAAAAGAACAGATTTTCTGTAAATTAAAATTATAAACACTCACCAATACCGAAGAAGGGGGGCAATAGTCGTCGGAGGGGATCTGTGGAGGTCAGGGATGGCGACTATGGGTGGTCGTCGGCCAGAGGGGGTCGTGGGTGGCAGTTTCAGGTGGAAAAAGGGGGTTTGGGAATTTTCGGGTACGGTTTAATGAGAGAGAGAGAGGAGGCTGGAGGGGGGACGCGAGGGGGGAAGGAAGCGGAGGCGGCGGCGTGGGGTTGGCTAGCTCCGGCGGTGGCGAGATCGAGGGGGGGCTACGGGTTCAGGCGCAATTTTTTTTCCTTATTCGATTATGAGAAGTAACAGGGGGGGGGGTGAAGGAGAGATAAGGGGCATTGACCAATTCTTTTTATTTAATTTTTAAATTCCCAAAAACGTACTTTTTATTTTGAACTCCAAATCGAACTCACCGTCTAACGCCATAGCTAATTACCCCCATTTCGAACATAATGGGATATGTCCCATAAGCCAATTCTATTGTTTCGATCAGTTTTCGTTAAAATTAAAATATAAATTAATATAATAGTCAAACTTGACTTTAACACACATTTTAATCTAATAGGGTCACATACTGATCCTAAAAATTCCAGAAAAATTATTTCTAACTTCGTATTGACGATACGGTCCCAACAAAACTAATTTCATTGAATTTGGAGACCGTTTGAAAAATGGCCATTTTCTGGTCGATCCAAATTGACTAAAACTGACAAAACACGTTTTCCTTTGCCACGCTCACATATTGATTTGAAAAATTATGAAAATTGGAATCAAGCAATAATTTGACATCCCGGATCCAACAAAAGTGGTTTCGTCGAAAACGGAGGTCGTTTGCAAAATTTCCATTTTTAAGGGCTATATTTCCATAGCGACTATTCTGAATTTTCAACTGGGCATAACTTTTTATTCCCACTATGAAATTTCAATTTTTCGAATTCGTTGGAAAGATATTTTCAAATATATTCTAATATTTTTGGTGTCGCTAAAATCCGGTTTATTTTGAATCCTGTCCATTCAATTGAAATTTGAAATCGAATTTTCAAACTACCACGCCATTTCCAATTCCTTTTATATTTAAAATAAATATTTTATATTCTAACGTCGATTCAAATAAATATATACGTTCCAATTCTATTCAAAATAAATTTCTTATCGTTATTATTTAAAATAATTCATGTTAAATATTCAAAATTCACTAAAATTGCCAAAATAAATTTTTTAAATTGGTTTGGATTTTCCGGGTTGTTACAATCTCCCCCACTTAAAATCTTTTCGTCCTCGAAAAGGAACGAAGTGAAAGTTGTTTTACAAACCAATTCAACTTTCATTATTTTCATTATGGCTTAAGTTCTTTAACTTTTCAGTTTCTATGAACTTTTCAAATTTTTCAAAAATTTGGCTAACACCCTAAATTTTCGAAAAATTTCGCCATAACCTCCCCTGTACGGGAGCACCGGGAAAATCCCGAAATCGCCATATAGGCCTCTCCAATCCAGAAAGAAAAAGAAACAGCCAAGCGGCTAGCTAATCGGCTCATAAAATCATCAAAAACCCCAAGAAATACAATAAACATGTACTTATTTGTCGGGCAAACAATTTTATTCCTCTGCTTTGGTTTCCTGCTATGACCTGTTCAATGTATATACATGTATTTGCATGCAATTTCTATCAATTTTCAATTCAGTTCAACATTTGATACAATTTGGCTTAATGGTTCCAAATTCTAATAAATCAAAACAATAATCAAGCAACACAACCAGCAATCAATTAGTTGATAAATTTTCAAATTCATAACTTTGGTATCTATATACAGAAAATCATGATTTTGATGTCAATTTACAACAATAACCCTATCTAATTTTGGTTCTCACACCAGTCAACTGGAAATATATAGATATCTCACTTTCGAAACTCGAACACAACACTGATGATGGGTACCCATCATCAGAATCATTCCTGGGTGACTAGAGTGTGATTCTATATCTATCTAGTATTTTCGAGGCTTCAAATACACGTGGATCAGACGTATATTAAAATCTCTATATACTTGATTGTCCAAATTCAATACAAATAAAATATTCAAATACGTATAAAATGGTTTAAATTTTCAAAACAAAATTGATTTTCATTTTTATTTCAAAAATAACACTCTTCCGGCTCATTCTAGGATACTACTGATCCCATCTCTAATGAGCCATTCTTATTGGATATTACTAATCCAATCTCTGATGAATTCTTTCGTTTGGTTCTAATGTGTCTTGTTCTCGAGCTCTATAAACCAAAGCTCTGATACCAAATGAAGCGACCCGAACTTCCACGTGAAGGAAAGAACGGATGAATTGAGAACACGACAAATCAGAACATAAACAGAAGAACATTTCATTGTTTATTACAACAATTCCACCAGAATATATATAGTATGAATCAATATTACAAATTTACTAAATATCAGAGATTTACAAGTTACAATGCAGCGGAAAATAATACAAAACACAACTGAAAAGATTATACGGATACAGAGCTTACCGAATATCATTCCAGCAGTAAGCCGAGATCCTATGGATATAAATCTGCAAAACCAAATCTACTAGCTGCCCGTATGGAAAATAGGGGCACCCAGAGTTTAGGTTAAAACAATAAACTCCAGGTCAGTCATGTGACTAGTGTGAGAACCAAAACAGTTATTTAAAACTTTACTTTAAATTAGATATATCAAGGGACAACGCCGTATAACACGGAATGGGTTTCCTCACAAGAATACTAGTGCATATAACAAAACAGTGCAATGCTTTTTGAAAAAATGAAGCTATTATAAGACCCAGGTCCTATCACACAATGCAACGCAAGCCGGGGGATAGGGTTTTCCCTTATAATAGCCAAACATGCTTGGTATGTTAAATCAAATCATTTGATACTATTATAAGCGCATAGTGTATAAAAATACTTCAAATATAAATGTATCAATCCTAGACGGCATGGGTACCATATATCATGTCGCCAATACAAGGCTCTACAGTCAAAACCGTAAATGTCACGTATTGGAAGTTGGATTTCCATCTGTGAACCAAGGCAAGGGATCGTCCTTACCGCTTCGAGACAATCTAGCCCATGTCTCAGGCAAGCGCGCAGACAAGCCTTGGATCATTAGGGCCGGTCCACACGGAGTGGATTAAAATGCCTGAACGATGCGTTTCCCCGCCCTATAGGGCGTAAATGAGCCAAATGAATCCATCGGCCCCGGATCGACCGATATAACCAAGGCGCCTTGCAATCCATCATCCACATTAGTAAAATGCCAGGGTGTGTAAAACGCTGACACCACTCCTAGCTAGAAGGAAACGCATGTCCTCCTTGCAGTCCTCTCCCGTTTCTGGTTCACACCGAGGTGTAAGGCTCGTGAATTAATGCTACACAAAGCTATGCTATATTGAAGTCGTGCTTTGATCATCAACCACAAGACTCTGCTTTTCAACAGAAGCCTTGATCATTTGCATCTCAGCATGCCACACAGGCAATTCACGCTATGCAACCGATATCTATCAATCACACAGAATGAAATCCAATGTTAGACACACATCCATTTACAAGTTCTTTCTGGGTCTGAATGAAACCGGAGGCACCTTATTCCTCCCCCATATGTCCAATACAGGGGAGAGGCCCTCGCATATCCGTCGATCTCCAAGTACGTCTGGACGATAACCACTTATTACCTCGTCTTGGGTGTACAACCCAATCAAGACATCAGTAATCATCCAAACGATGTGAAGACCTCCGGTCTTCAACCATTGTCTTCATCCTCGACATATCGTCGAATCCGTTATTCAGGATGGGATAAACCCGGTCTTTCTGAATAACTCGCGTATATAATAAACAAGTGTTATAAAAACACAACATACGACCCATTCCAATCCAGAATATTCCTTTATTCAAAAATCCTTTTACTTTGGGAAAGTTTCGCGTTAATTTTATCAAAGATAAATTCTTTAAATTTATTCTTTAATCTTCCTTTGGATATCATTTCAATCTAAATAAAGATGCATTAAAACTCCACTTGGTTTTAGTCTTCCCAAAAATCAATATTCTCGATTGTTTAACTTGGGAAATCATATCCTGTCTTTAACAGGGTTAAAGAACCAATGTCATTTAAAACACGGTTCACGATAAACCCAAAATCACGTTCCATTATATCAGCCTTTAACCGTAAATTAGCTAGTGAACAATTCCCTAAGTATTAACCCCGAAGGCCGAAACCAACATCAGATCAATACCTAGGAAACCATTCAACTTAGCTAATCTCCAGTTAGTTTCTGATTTTCTTAACCCCATTCGGTCTAAGAATAGTATTATTAAAGATACCACTCACGACAACCCAATTCACATTTCACTGTAAATCTGGTTAAAGAACAAATGTCGTTAAAAACACAGTTCACAATAAACCCAATTCACATTGGCCTCTAACCGTAAATTAGTAAGAGAATAATCCCCTAAGTATTAACCCCGAAGACCGAAACCAACATCAGATCAATACCCAGGAAACCATCCAACTTAGCTAATCTCACGTCAGTTTCTAATTTTCTTAACTCCATTAGATTCAAGAACAGTATTATTAAAGATACCATTCACGAAAAACCCAAAATCCAATTTGATATTAAATACAAGGCTCTGAATAGAAAATATATCGTCCTATATTCAATATCAAATTCTGAAACCAACAAATATCATATTAGAATAACGATATATATATCTTCCAAACTCCTCCATAATATCCGTATAATCACAAAATCCAATATCGAAATATTCTGAAGATAATTTCGATTCCACTCTATTCCAATTCATATATTGGAAATTCTGGTTATCTTCAAAACCCTTTCAAATCCAATTTATTTATTTTAAAAATATTGGATTTATAATTCTAGTTCATAACTACTTCATTTCGATAAAAATATATTTTTATCCTTTCAAACATGGAATTTTTCATCCAAATTCTTTCCAAATCATTTATTATGATTTTACACAAATTATTGATATTTTTAATGATTTTATCAAGGCCCGTACAGTCAATTTCCATAAACGGCCATCGAACTGCACTTACAACGACCTTTTCCAAATTTGATTTGGACATAATACCAAATCCAACTGTTAGATTTCAAATCTCTAATATTCGTTGGAAAGCACTTTTCGATACGAACCCAATGGTTCCGGTTTTAGGAAAATTCGATGGTCCGATCTCCCGTAATGTCCGTTCGAAGTCAATGGTCGAAACTCGCGAACTGCCGCAGCGCGGCGTGTTCTATTCAGGCCATTATGTTATATGTATAATATATATTTCGTCGATTTCCATTTAAAAACGTATTTTATAAATCATTTTAAATTCGTTTTCAAAACGATTTCAACTTCGTATTCAATTTCAAATCAAAATTGAATATTCCACATCATCGATATATAAATGATAATATTTTCAAAACATTAGATTTTGAATCAATTCCTTTTCGATATTCATTATAAAAATGAATAAAATCGATAAATATATCGTTCACGTCAAAACGGCGTTAATCTAATCAACATGGCTTTATATATTTAAATATATTCGTGTCCATCCCAAATCGGACATCAAAATCATATTTTGATTCTTTTCTGAATATTATTTGAAAATAACCGTTATTTTAAAATAATCGTTATTTTAAAATAATCGTTCTTTCTGAACTGGAAACAGACACAGTCAATTACCATATAATTTGATTATATGGATTTCATACAACACATGTGTACAACAACAATCAAATACAGTCAACCATCATCCATAGTGCACTCTACACTACAAAAGCATCAAATATAAATATTTGACGCTTATAACAGACTATCAATCAATCGATCAACATACAACTAATTATTGGGATTAGTGTATGTCATATATCATCCCAGTACCCGTGTGGAGTTTCAATCAACAAATACATATTTATTTGTGCAGTTGGGCGATGTGTAAAATTATCGTCCCAATCCATATCAGTCAAATGGGTGTACATAAACAAATCATCTGATTTGTAAATGATTATTAATTTTATTCATATATACGTTAAAAATTATATTTTTAACGATAAAATATTTATTTGGTTCATTTACACAATAAAAACGTTATTTTTATCGTTCTAACATATTTTAGAAAATTTCGGCGGCATAACGGCGCGATACTAGAAACGGGATAAGGCCTAAGCTTATCCCCTAATAATGGCCTGCGCCATACACATACCAATCTAATCAATTCCATTTCATTTCCCAAACCAAATTCAACCAAACAATCCAATCAACTGAGCTAAACAATCACACAAGTCGTCCATGGTCTGTGGACGACGGTGAAACAGTTCATATATTGAGTTATAAAATAAATAACTATATAGAAAAATTATAGTGAGGAGTTCTCACCTTTGGGTTCCACTCCGCCATTTCTTATTTCTGAACTGTTTAGATTTTCGATTTGTCTCTAATGCGTTGTATTCTTCGACATGATTTCAATGTAATCTGTTTCATGAAATCTATATTAAAAATCATCTTTTAAACTTGCTATTTATATGATGAAAAATATATTTTTAACACAACGCTTCATGTATAAAAATCACATTTCAAAACGCTATATGTATAAAAAGTTTATATTTTTATATACTTAAAAATCGTATTTTTACTAAATTAAAAATCCTGTCTTTCTTTAATAAAAATCAAATCTTTTCTCTGTTAAAAATTAAATCTTTTATAGTTTAAAAATCTAATCTTTCTATGAAAAATCATATCGTTGCTTTCATAAAAATCTTAACTTTTAAACAAACAAAGATCCTATTTTTAAACAGCTATTATATAAATAAAATCATATTTTCATATGTAAAAGTCTCATCTTTTTCAATTTAAAAATGTCATTTTTTCATTTAAAAGATCACTTCTTTTTTTTCCTTTTTTTTCCAACATGAAAACATTATAGAATAAAAATATAAATATCAAATCTTTCTTTACATTAAAAATAAAATCTTTTATGAATTAAAATCATATACTTTCCTATAATAGAAATCTAAATTTTCCTATAATAAAATCTAAATTTTCTGCAAATAAAATAAAAAAGAACAGATTTTCTATAAACTAAAATTATAAACACTCACCAATATCGAAGAAGAGGGGGCAATAGTCATCGGAGGGTGTCTGTGGAGGTCAGGGATGGCGGCTAGGGGTGGGCGCCGACCAAAGGGGGTCGTGGGTGGCGGTTTCAGGTGGAAAAAGGGGGGTTTGGGAATTTTCGGGTACGGTTTAAAGAGGAGATAGAGAGGAGGCTGGAGGGGGGACGCTAGGGGGGAAGGAAGCGGAGGTGGCGGTGTGGGGTTGGCCAGCTTCGGCGGTGGCGAGATCGAGGGGGAGCGACGGGTTCAGGCGCGATTTTTTTTCCTTATTCGATTATGAGAAGTAATGGTGGGGTGAAGGAGAGATAAGGGGATTTGACCAATTCTTTTTGTTTAATTTAATTTTTAAATTCCCAAAAAGGTACTTTTTATTTCGAACTCCAAATCAAACTCACCGCTTGTCGCCCATAGCTAATTACCCCTATTCCTAACACAATTGGATATGTCTTGTAACAAACCTGAATTTTGGGGCAAATTTAAAATTTTATTTTTAATGGATTTTAATTTTTAAAATGATTTATTTTGATTAATTAAAAAAAAGGAAAAAAAATTAAAATTATAAATTTGAGAACTACAAATGCCTTCCCAAATATGTCTCAGTTAAATCAAATATCCATGAATGATGTTTTATGTTATATCTTAAGGATTGTACAAATATGTAAGAAGTTGACAAAACTTTCCAGTTTTCATTAATAATAAATTACATACTTATTAAAACCTACGTAACATTTAAACCTTAAGAATACACCTTTAGTCAGTACTTATATATGCACAATTTTGAAGGTGGAATTACATATTTCATATGGTTAAGAGCGCTATTCTTGTATGCTAAACTTATGAAAATTTAAAACCTTTATGAACGCGGTTTCCAACTTCATAAACCTATATTCCATGGCATTCATTAGCAGTTTATTTCAGGTTTAAAAAAAAACAAAAATTGGTCCATCCCTATTTCTCCATTATTATGTTTCCTTATTATATTCACACGTTACATAATTCCAATTTCAAAACGTATATATATCTTAAACCACTCAATTTATTAATTAATGTCATTCATTTCGTAATTAATTTTCTTAATTGGTTGCTTACTCAATTTAACTATTATCTCCATTAATTCTTCTCCGTTGCACCGTTAATTTGTAAATTCTTTCATTCTCCTTCCTTGATGCTTCCATTATAAATTTACTATATACACATGTTCGAATAATTCCAAACTCCAAATATATACCACTAGTTAGACATTATATTGTTATAAATATATTAAATTTCTTTCTTATGTTTGTAACATACATTAATTACTAATTAACGTACATTAATTTTTGTTGTAACGTACATTAATTAAAATTGTAATATAGATTGATTGTTATCAAATCATTTATTGTTTCTCTCCTTATATATGTTTATATACATTAATTTCATGCTTCTGTTTCCAATAAACTTTATTTTCAAGTTTTAAAATTCAAACGTTCATGTATGCACATATACACATAAGCTATTAATTTAACTTAATCCCATCTCATATATATCAACATACAATTATTTTTGTGAAAATAAATTAATTAAAATAAATAATACGGTATATATACATGCATAATACGTATAACCCTAATCTCAAATACCCAACCGCCGCCCCTCTAAATTTTAATGGGCCTTTAATTTGATTAAGGGATTGGAATATTATAAAAAAAAGGAGCTATCTAAACCTAATCCATCTCTCCTCATTTCTCATAGCCGCCACTTTCATTTTTCCATGGCCTAAATCGTTCCAACCTTCTCCTCCATTTTCCTCCTCCTCCACTAACTTTTAGACTTTTCCATAGTTAGAACTTTTGTAGAGCAAGGAGCAAGCTTCAAATCTATACCGAAGTCAACATCAACCGCCGCACAAAGTTCGAGATACCCTTACTGTTAGACCAAAAAGTGGTTCTAACACCCAAATTGACTAAATTTTTTACAAAATGAGATCAAAAACGTAAAAAGAGACGCAGAATTTATAGTGGTTCGGCTTTGAAGAGCCTACGTCCACTTTATAACACTTTGTTTGATGATATAGATGAAAATACAATAGGATATTCGCTCAATCTCACTCACTTTTCATATACATTCACTCAATTGTCTCAAAATATACTGTATATAATGATTTGGATTGTTTGGGAGTGCTGGAATTCGGTTCTCTAAGATACTTCAATTCTCAATGTGCCAAAAGATCCTTTTAAATGACCTTTGCGGGTCTATTTATAGGTGGAAATTCATCCAGAATTCGGTTCGGATCGGGGCTACGTGGCTCGTATTCCATCATCCTCGGGCTCAGATGGATTTCAGTGTTGACAGCACACCAGGTTAGTGGTCATCATGGGTAGAAAGTGGGTGTAACCGCTCCGAATATCCAGAAGATCATGGGCTGAAGTAGCAAAGTGCACTGGGTTCGGTTCGGATAAAGTAACAAGTGCGGTTCAGATCGGATCACCCCATCCGATCCGATCTAGTTTGAATTTTGCCCTTCTTCACTTTGTTTCGTTTTGCTTTTCTCTGACTATACCTGATCCGATCCGATTTAGCCTGCATCGAACTCAGGCTAATCCATCTTCTACTCCATTCCGATCCGCCCTGGTGTTAACCATCCGATCCGATCCGACCTGTGTTGGACTTGAGCTCTTGTCCATTATGTTCTACTCCGTCCCAGTCTGATAGTAGCCCTTCGATCCGATCTGATGCTGTTTGGGAAGAAGTGTTCTTCAATGCTTGACATCTCGACTTTGTGTTGCCTAGTTCGCAAAGTAGGCTAACATTTTGCCCCCTCGAAGTACACTCTTATTTAAGATTAAGTGTGCTTCGAAGTAGTTTACAAAACAGTCTTTGAATTAAAGCCCTTGGGTGATCGCTCCCATATGATTGCAATTCTTGTTGGCTATAAATGCATTCTGAAGTACAAGAAATCACATCATATTGTTTCGAATAATTTCGAGAATTTCCACTTTTTTGTGAACATGCGTTACTTCATGAAGTCGTGTCTTTTATCGCTTATATATATGTCGTAGAATACACGATTTATTTGATTCATTTTTAAACAATCCTATGAACTCTCCTCGATGTCCAGTGATTCTTCCAGGTATGTCATTTCTTTATTTTTCTTTTGAGTTCGATTCAATTTAAATGCCGAGGTTATACATGTAACTCCCTCCGGTTCGGATTCCGATCCGAACGGCCTCTGCCCTTCGACTCATGATCACTCAAACTAATGGGCTACAAGTGCTTTTATGGGCTTATGTTCTAGCTTGGATGGGTTCTCGTTTAAATCCACCATTGCCGAAATAATGGGCCAAGCATATGTTCAAGGGTTCGGCCTCCGGTCCGAACGGAATTTAAAAGTGGGAATATTAAGGGTCATCGCATACCCTATATAAATCCATAGTTCCATTTCCTCTTTCTCTTTTTCTTTTTATTTCCATCACTTTTCCATAAATCGCTCCAACGTGAAAAAGAAAACCTTTACGCCCAAAACCCCAATATCTTCGCTCCAATTTCTGAATTAAGCATATAGGTAGTTGTATAATCTTAAGTCATCTTAATATAATGGTTTTACAGTTCGAATTTGCACTTAAATCAAACGATTTGGGTATGGTTGTTGTTTGGATTTGACGCCATGGCTATCTCCTCCTCTACCGTCGTCGCTGGCGGCTCCGCCACCACCTCAAGGCACTGGGATGTTGGAGAGGGTACACGTCCCTTCCTAACTGGAGCATTGAAAACAGAATTGGGTTTGGTTGTGATTGAGAAGGAAGGGGAAGATGAAGGGCATAGGGAATCTGTTCAGGTGAGGAAGCATACGAGATGGAGGAAAAGAAAAGAGTGAGGGGTTCACAAGACCGGATCGGGTTGGAAAAGAGGGAAGGCGAGGCTTACTCTATCAGGTCGGGTCAGAGCAAAAAGCAAAAAAGGGGAACGAGGCTTATTTGACCGGATCGGGTCGGAGAACAGAACAAAGGAGAAGGGGCGTTGATATTCAAGTCCACCCGATCCGCTCCAAAAGCATGCTCCCGATCCGATCTAGTTGGATGTCAACTTCTGACCGAAGCATGACTTTGCCTCCGATCCTATCCCATCATGTATACTCGAACCGAACCGAGGCCACCCAACTTAAAGCACAATACTTTGTCCAATTGGCTAAAATCAATATTTGACATAACTTCCACCTTCATAAACAGTTAGGATAGTGCCCTGCGAACATACACGAACATCAAGAACTGCTCCGATCATCATTGCTTTGCCAAGATTTTGCATTACACTTTCGAGTGTTAACTTTACATCTTCTGCACACACTGTACACACTTTCGTTCATACACATGCATAGGGGGATACAGGCTAATTTACTCTAACTTGTGCTATTGTTTCTTCAATATTTTAGTGACCATGACAGCAAGACGTTCATCTAGATTAGTAGAAAAGAAAGAGATCCCAGAGACATCCAACAAAATCACTCTTGACGACATGTCTTCTTCCTCAGACCCTGAATGGGATGACGAGGGATCAGACTATGAAGTAGGGATGCATAACAGTAGAACGCCTTCTGACAGTGAAGTTTCTCTGGGTTATGAAGAGGAAGGAGGGATTGGAGATAATCGAGCTCCTAATGAATTTGAGTCTGCCATCATACTGGAATCACCTCAAGATTCTGTCGAATTGACGATCGACAATGACTGACTTATTCGAATACGCCTAAAGTATGGGATACCCAAAGGGGATACCTTGGTGCCATCAAATCTGACCTTCCTCACAACCCTCTAGAGGGGTTTATGGCAATCACTCGATTGATGTGCATGGTTGGGGCTATCCCTCCATTTTTCATCGTCGATTTTCTAAGACAAATGCGGATTGCCCCCATGCAACTGCACCCCAATTCCTATGCTTACTTGTATACCCTATATGTAGTGTACCGCGAGATCTTAGGCATAGAGCTCACTTTTGATGACGTTCACTTGTTTTATAACTTTAAGCACCGGACTCGAGAAACTCCTTCTTTCTGTTACTTCGAGTCTGTCCCAAAGAGGAAAATAATTTCAGCACCATTCAACAGTAAAGCGGGTGATTCCAGGCTGGAATGGTTTTATGTAAGGAAACTGCCAGGGTGTGCTAGGAGATGGACGAAATCAAGTAAAGCACTAGTTTTCTAAATCTCGACTTTGTACGTCCAAGCCACCACATTAATCCGTTTTCTTTTTGTTTGCAGTTGATAACCCAAAACAAATATCGGATCAAGTGTTCTTTGGTCGGATGCACCAGCTCCTCAACGGCGATCAAAAGTTTTTAACTATTGATGAAGTCCTTAAGGATGAATATCCTCATCTTCATGGGTTGTTGTCCATTACCCGTAGCATTGGTTATGGGATGGGTCCATATGTATATATCCCCCCAGTGGACGTAATCCCCGAAACGGGTGAAAGCTCGAAAGCTCCTACAATGCCACTTCAGGCTTCACCTTCTCCATCTTCGACTCAAGATGATGAAATGGCTAACATGGCCGAAAAGCATCGTAAGGGGTATATTGGTCCCGAGGATGCCATCACTCCGGAGAGGTCAACATCTTCCAAAGAGCTGCCGACCGGTGCTTCTCAGGGAGACGCCCCTAGTACCGATGACCCAACATTTCAGGGTTTGGGGGATCTCCCCTAACCTAAAACTATTTACACCTTAGAGGATTTTGGAACAAATCCTTTAGTTTTCACCTCTTCCGAGGAGACCACTCCTGCTAAGGCTAAAGAGCCTGCTCGTACTAGTCGGGCTTCGGACTCGGGTTTGTCGGGGGGAAAACACCACTTAGGATGCACTTAACACAATAGCACCACATTCCACACCACTTTTCTTTTGTGAAAACAATGACTCCGAATTTCATTTGCCTTGTTGTGCAGGTACAATGTCTCGCTCCCATTACGATATCAGGAAACTTCGTCGCAGCGTGTATAGACACTCTTCTGATCCTGAGCATGATCGTCGCGAAAGCCGCGGTAGGGAAGATAGAAGGCCTTATGATTCTTACCAGTCGCAATCCTCGCGCTCTCGCTCTCGTTCTCCCGTTCAGTCAGATTCAGAGTGATATAAGGGCTACCAAAGTCGTCGAGAAGGTGACAGGCCGCAGTCGAAGGACCCAATTCTTTCTCAAGAAAAGCGGAGTAGGGAAAAGAGCCCGCCGAGAGATACTGAGCCTTACACACGTAAGGATGCCGAGCTGACATTCCCTGCACCTCCCCCATTGGATGCTGAAACTGCAGTTAAGCGGGTGTATCTGGAAGAGCAATTTCCCGAACATTACTTCGAAAGCTTGACTTTTTTACCTGCTCTTGAGCCTATTTCCTCGAGGTGGGCAGATGAGGCCAAAGAAAAAATTGATGCAGTCGAGAAACAATATTAAGAAATGTTCAAGTATTCGCGTAATCTTTCCAGAATCATCCGAACTCTAATCACGAATACTGAATCGATGCAGAAGACTGTAGAAGCCAATGCAAAGGCCCTGAAAAATTTAGGAAAAGACCTCGAGGATACACAGGCCCAACTTGTTATCGCTCAACGGGATGCTGCTAACTTCAAGCAACAATTTGAGGACCTGCAAAAACGCTACCATTATTTGCTTGAGTCCCATACCCAAGAGCGTTCAGAATTGAAAAAGCAAGCCGAAGATGCCAAGTCAGATGCTGCCAAAATGCAACTTGCTTACGCCGACCTTGAACGAGAGAAGGCCGAGTTAGCGAAGAAGAACGCTGAATTGGAGAAGAAAAACGCTGACTTGGCTTCCAGATTGGTGGAGGCGGAGAACAGGGATGCCCTAGCGGAGGGTAACGTCGAAGTTGTTATCAAATCCGCTGAAGAGACCCGCAAACAGCTGTCGGAAGCTGAGAAAGAGGTTCATGGTTTCGGCGAATTAATGATTGAATTCTTTGAGCATATAATTCGCCGCCGGAACATCTCTTGGATTGAGGATTATCCATCTACCTTGGTCCAAGTATGGAGTCAAATCGTTGAATGGGAGAAAGAGGAGCTCAAAGTTGATTCCGTTGACGAGGACAAGCTTATGGAGAAATATCTAAGAGATGATGAACCAGAACGCTTAGCCGAGGGACGCCGCCTTATTGCTGCTACTATGGAGGAAGAGAGGCAGAGAGCTAAACAGAAGAACATTCCAGAGGCTGGTTCTTCTTCTACTTCTTCTGAAACTTCTGAAGTAGAGAGATATGATCCCGAAAACCCGGGGATCCCTCGGGTATCTCTCCTTTCCCCCATACCCGAAACGGCGTCGGAGACAGCGGTTACTCCAGCTGAGAAGTCATCGGAAGGTATCTCTACCTTTTCACCTCAATTCGTCAAAGCTATCTCTACCTTTCATCACGTAATCGGGCAATCGATGACGAACCCATTATTTTCTCCTAAGTTGATAACTGTTGCTTCTCACTCTGTAGGTATTGAACCGTCCGAAAAGGCAGAAGTGTCCCAGGGAACCACCGCTGGAGCAGAACCTACGGAGAAGGCTAAAGGGGGAAAGGACAAGGTTGCCACCATAGATTCGGGAGAAGGAACTGAACCGTTTAAGGCTGATACTCCTCATGATGATGAAATGATAGATACCTTAATAGATGATGGCAGCAACGGGGGACACGAGGAAGACCCTGAGGTGGCTATAGTTGGGGAGTCGCAAAGTGCCGATGATATCACTTTGGCTGCATTGAAAGCCGAACAAGACAAACGCATGCAGCTTAAAGTTGAAGATCTAGATCCTGAAAACCTTAAGCCTCTCGCAGTGGTGGATGCTGGATCAAGGTTAGTTGTTAAGCTTTCGACTAGATCTATCATAGGAGAACTTGTTAAAAAGTCTTCTCTTGATTCCAGTGTTCCGACTCCTGCGAAGAAATCAGCCGATTCCAGCACTTCAGTCTCGGGGAAGAAAAAACCAAGGCGCATCTTAACTGATGCTGAAAGAGAGGCAATGGATGCTCAAAAAGCTGCTAAGAAGTCCAAGTCCACTTCCAAGTCCATGTGATAAAGTGTTTTTTTTCCTCTTAGTATTTAATTGGCCCACAATCATTGCGGCGAGTGTGGCCTTTGCATCTTCTTTTGCCTGTTTTCCTGTACAAATTCCTACATTTGTGAATAAAAATAATTCATTTCCTGTAATGTCTGTTAGTCGTCAGTTCATTACTTATGTAAAAATTCAAATGCATGTCCTAATCAAGCTGTGTAATGGAATCATAGCGGGGGGGGGGGGGGGGGGAATATGTGTGTAAATATATGCCCCCTGTCAGTCTTGAAAAACTATTCAAGATTAAATTAAAAAGTCCGAATGTCCCCGATTGTTTGACAGGGGTCACATTCCTTTTGTCATTGATGCATGTTCTTTTTTGGCATCTTTTATACTCTCATATCTTGTGTTCAGGTTTGAGTTCTTGCCAAGGCGGTCTCTTATCTGGGTGCAACTTCACGCCTCGGAGGACGTCGTCTTCCCGTCCTTTATACTCTCTCTCAATTCTTTAAAGTTAGAGTTAAGAATGTCGTATTCTCATTCTTTTATGTTTTA
Source organism: Allium sativum (assembly GCA_030737875.1). Taxonomy (NCBI): domain Eukaryota; kingdom Viridiplantae; phylum Streptophyta; class Magnoliopsida; order Asparagales; family Amaryllidaceae; genus Allium; species Allium sativum. The sequence goes on from CM060926.1 coordinate 618,832,326, forward strand.
TTGTACAAACAGTCGTTGTGTTTGTTCCTGCATATAAGCCATTTCCAACTTTCCAGATTTCAATTTAACATGTGTATTCTACAGTCACAGTAGAACAATGGTTGGAGATATAGATAATGCAGGAAATTAAATGGCACACGATATTTTTATAGTGGTTCGGCTAAGTCGTAGCCTACATCCACTTTATAGTTTCTCGTTCGCATCAACAGACTTTTCTAAGGCAAGTCGTGCCTTTTTACAGAGTTCATAAGAAAAACGAAAGAAGATACAATATCCCTAATTCAAATATCGCATCAAGTGTTGGGCATTCCAAGCCCTAGGCACTTCTTCGACATCTACGGTCGTTAACTTGAAGGCTCCTGTCTCATGTTTCCGCTGGATGATGAATGGCCCTTCCCACTTTGGTCCGAAGTGAGGAAGGGATGGGAAAACTCGCTTTAGTACCAAATCTCCCGGTTCAAAGGTTCTAAAACGGACTTTTTTGTCATAATAGCGTGCCATCTGACGTCGATGTCTTGATGCCCGCAAGTCTGCTTCGTCCCTTTTCTCTTCGATCTCGTCAAGGGACTCAAGGAGGAGTGCCCGATTCGTCATCGGGTCATAATATGTCACCCTATGAGAGGGAACTTCAAGCTCTACCGGGATTACTGCCTCTGAACCAAAGGAAAGAGAGAAAAAGGTGTGACCAGTAGCTGTCTTAAACGTTGTCCGATATGCCCATAAAGCCAAGGGCAATTCATCCACCCATTTTGCTTTTGCACGTTCCAATCGCTTCTTGAGGATGGACTTTATGACTTTATTTATTGCTTCTACTTGCCCATTTGACTGTGGATGGGCGAGTGCAGTGTACCGCTTGTCGATCTTGTACTTCTGACAGAAATTTCTGAATTCGGCGCCGTCGAATTGGGTTTCATTATCAGTTACAATGGTCCTTGGAATCCCAAATCGGCATATGATGTTTCTAACCACAAAACTTATCACCTTTCTCGCTATGATTTTAGTCAAGGGCTCAGCTTCTACCCATTTCGTAAAATAGTCCACGACGACTATTGCATACTTTGCTCCTCCTTTGGCAATTGGTAAAACTCCGATTATGTCAATTCCCTACATGGCAAATGACCACGGACTCACCATCGACTTGAGCTGGGTCGGTGGTGCTCTGGGAATCTTGGCAAACCTCTAGCATCTGTCGCAGCGTCTTGAGTAATCAGCCGCATCTTTATTAATTGTGGGCCAGAAATAACCATATCGCAACACCTTTTTGGCTAAGGTTTGACCTCCCGTATGATCTCCACATTCACCTTCGTGTACTTCTCTCAGTACACGCTTGATGTCGTCGTGTGCTATACATCGTAACAGGGGCATAGAAAATCCCTGCCGATAAAGGTCATCATCTTGAAGTATGTATCTGGTAGCTTTGCGAACTATGGCCCGCCTTTCACTCTTCTTTGGCGGGAGTATTCCATTTCTAAGGAAATTCTTGATTGGGGTCATCCACGACTCCCTCTCCGGTTCTGCTTCAAGAGCTAATTCAATTTCCATTAACTCGAAGCTTGGCGACTCCAACGTCTCGATTGGAACCATTTCGGTTTCCTCTGGATTGTCGGAGCTAGCCGGTCTGCCTTCTGGTTTTCAGCTCTCGGAATATGCGTTATGTTATACCATTCCAGGTTGCTCAACAGCTCCTTCACCTTTCCAAGGTAGGTAATAAGTCGAGGTCCCCGGGCCACAAATTCCTCTCGCACTTGGCAGACGACTATTTTGGAATCGCAGAATATATCTAATGCCTTTATTCCGAATTCCTTAGCAAGATTCAGCCCGACAATCATGGCTTCGTATTCAGAGTCATTGTTGGTCGCTGAAAATTCCAATCGCAGAGCGTAATATAGCAATCATCCTTCGGGAGTAACTAAGACGACTCCAGCTCCGGACCTTCTGTTGTTCTTGGCTCCGTCTGTGTATAACTTCCATGGACCTAATTCTAACTCTTCCTCTGATTTGACCACCTTGTCATTGATCATCTCTTCCTCCGGAATTGTGAACTCTGCTATAAAGTCAGCCAGAGCCTGCCCCCTAATCGATCTCCACGGCTGGAAATTTATATCAAACTGACTTAATTCAATATTCCACTTGATCAGCCATCCCGATGCTTCGGGTATTTGCAACACCTGTCTAAGAGGTTGATCGGTGTATATGGTTATTGGGTGAGCTTGAAAATAAGGGTAAAGTTTTCGGGAGGCGATCAGAAGGCTATAAGATAGCTTCTCAATCCTCGGGTAGTTTCGTTCTGCAGCTGCCAATTTCTTACTTACGTAGTATACCGACCTTTGCACTTTGTCTTCTTCTCGGACCAAGGCGGTGCTAACAGCGTGGGCCGATACTGCTAGATAAACGAACAACACTTCATGATCTACTGGTTTTGACAGAATCGGTGGTCTCTCTAGTAAATCCAACAGACTTCGAAAGGCCTCAACACAGTCTGGAGTCCATTCGAAATTTTTCTTTCCCCTTTTTATCAAGTCAAAAATTGGGACACATCTGTCTGTTGCTTTGGAAATAAATCTACTCAACGCATCCACTTTCCTTGCGAGACTTTGGACATCCTTGATTTTTCGTGGTTTCTCGATGTTCCTTATCGCTGCTATCTGATTGGGATTAATTTCAATCCCTCAAGAGCTCACAATGAAACTTAGAAACTTTCCAGATGCCACCCCAAATGAGCACTTCAAAGGATTTAGCTTCATTCGATACTTTCGTAGGATACCGAACATCTCTGCCAAGTCTTGCGTATGGCTAGAGGACTGTCTCGATTTGACAAGCATATCATCCGCATAAACTTCCATAGTCTTCTCTATTTGGTTATAAAACATTTTGTTCACCAAGCGTTGGTAGGTAGCTCCAGCATTTTTCAATCCAAACGACATGACCACATAGCAATACAACCTCAAATTTGTAATGAAGCTCGTGTCCTCTTGGTTAGGCACGTGCATGGGAATCTGGTTGTATCCGGAATATGCGTCCATAAAAGAAAGAAGTTCATGTCCCACCGTCGAATCCACAAGCTGGTCTATTCTGGGGAGTGGGAAGCTATCTTTCGGGCAGGCTTTGCTCAAGTCTGAAAAATCAATACATGTCCGCCACTTTCTGTTTGACTTCTTTACCAAAACAGGATTCGATATCCAGTCGGGATATGTCGAATCCCTAATAAATCCATTCTCTTTCAGCTTCTCCACTTCTTCTTTTAGAGCTGCCGACCTCTTTGGGCCCAGCACATGTCTCTTTTGCTTTACAGGTGGGTGATTTGGGTTTATACTCAGCGAATGACTCATGACGGATGGTGATATCCCACACATGTCTGCGTGGGTCCAGGCAAACACATCCAGTTTGCCTTCAGAAAGTCAACCAGTTCTTTGGCTCGATGCGGATCCAATTGGGATCCAATCTTCAAAACCTTTGCCGGATTAGCTTAATCAATGGGTATGTCCACTATCGTTTCGTTAGGAGTTGCTTTTCTATCCTCAGGTTCCTCATCTTCTCTGGGATCTAGGTCTTCAGGCAATCCCTTGGGCAACTCTTTCGGGGCTGTTCCTTTTAATTGCTATGCTGAATCCTCCTTTGGAGGGGGTGAGGTACTTTTGGAATCGATGTTGAGTCCCTTCATCAACATTTTCAATTCAGCAATATAACAGGCTCGCCCGGAGACTTGATCTCCCCTCATCACTCCTTTTCCGACTTCAGTTGGGAACTTTAACAATAAGCACCAAGGTGCGATACAAGCCCTGAACTCTGCAAGGGTGGGTCTTCCCAAAAATGCGTTGTAGGGAGAGTCAATATCTAGCACTACAAACTGAATCATTCGCACTCTTCGACGATCCTCCGGTCCCAATGTTATGGGCAATTCTATATACCCCGTTGGAGCTGTCGATGCCCCATTGAAGCCTCGGATCCAACCTTCACAGGGCTTCAAATCTCCACACTCAAGTTTCATCTGGTCAAATGACTTCTTAAACAAAATGTTGACAGAGCTTCCATTGTCTACTAGTACCTTATGGACCAGTGCCAGCCCAATGGTAGTGGTAATAACCAATGGATCTTCGGTAGGTGATTGGATTCCGGTGTCATCTCTGTTACGGAACACTACGTCATCGAACATTGTCTTTTGCTGTTTCACTGGGGTGATATCTTCCAAATCATCGCACTCGTCTACATTTATGTGCTTAACTGCGTTGACTTATTGGTCCATTGCTCTGAAACTATGGATAGCCGGATGGAGTCCACCTACTATGGTGTTAATGACAATCCCTTTGCCTTTTTGTTGTGCTGTAGGTTTGGGAGCAGGCTGACTTGGGTTTGGGGCCTGTCCTCCTTGCCCCCTGTCCCTTGGGGCAGCCTTATACTCATCCAACTTACCTTCACGCAACAACTTCTCAACCACATCTCTCAAGTGTCGGCATTCGTTCGTTGAATGTCCGTGGGTTCCGTGAACTAAACAAAACTTTCCAGTAGCAATTTCTTTTTCTGTTGAATCTCACGGCGGTGGTTTCTTGTATTTCAAAACATTGTACGTGTCCAAATAAATATTCTCCAAAGTGTCATTCAATGGTGAATAATTTTCAAAAGTCTGGAACCGGGGTCTTTTGTCAGGATTACTTCCTCAATTCCTGTTTCTCCTATTACCATTTGCATTACGGTTGCTGTTGCCCCCGTTTCCATTCTTATTTCCCACATTCACTTCGACTTTACCAGAACTTTCTCCAGACTGCTTTACAACAACATTACTTTGAACAGCTTCTTTTGAAGCTGCTCCGGACTTCCTTTTTCTGTTTGCTCTTTCTTCCTCCCGTCTTAACTGAATATTGGCCTTCTCATAAAACAACTCCCTTGTGGGTGGTGGCTTCCCAGAAAGATAATCTCCAAACTCCGAATCAGGATCAACTCCTTCCATTAATGCCGTCAAGATTGTAGGTTCATGAGGGTCGCTGACTTCTGTTACAGCTAAATTGAAACGGTCTAGATACGACTTCAAGGACTCACCCGGTGCTTGCTTAATTCTCATTAATTCGATAACAGTCTTAGACTTTCGGGCGTGAAGTCAGAATTGAGTCATAAAACGTTCACTCAGCTCTTTGAAATTTGAAATTGATCGGGGAGGAAGTCGGGTAAACCATAGTAATGCTACGTCTTCTAAGTAGATCGGGAAAGCCTTGCACTTTACAGCGTCAGGGGCAGCGGCAGCATTCATAAGCCATGCGTATCGCATCAAATGTTGTCCCGGGTCGATTCTCCCGTTATATCTGTCCATCTGCAGCAGATTAAAACGTCGGGGGAACTGAAGGTTAAGAATATCCTCAGTAAAAGGAGTTTGGCTTCGTTCAATACCATAATCTTCATTGGTGTAATTTCGACTCTCAGACATGATTTGGCGCACCATAGCCCATACATCAGCATTGGTTAAAGGCCGTTCAGGCTACCTGGCTCTGATGTTTTGGTTTCCTCTAGGTTCCTGATCAGGGGACATTCCCCTTCTCCTAGCGGTTTCTGCTCTGCTTTGCTCTCTATGTTCCCGGTCGATCCCACGGGCAACATCTTCGTGGGATCCCAGAGATCCGAAAGTCATTTCTTCCAAATTCTGAGGTCGTTCGAGCGGCCTCCTTTCACGGGGCCGTTATTCCTCGGAAGAAGCAGATTGATCCATCACAGTATGATGATTTGGGGAAGGGGTTCTCTGCCTACGAAGCTCACCAATTTCCCTACTCATAATTCTCATATTCTCTTGCATCATAAGGTTAGTGCGCTCATGAATTCTCATAGCCTCCCTAGTGCTTTCGAGCATGTCAAGAAGGCGCGAAAAATCTCCTTGAGTGACAGGTGCAGACGAATTGATCTGGTCATTGGTCCTGGTGGTTGGATTCAGAGCATTTGGAGGAGCTCGAGTAGAGGTTCCAGCATCACCTATGGTCGGGTCAGATCGGAGCAAGGAGATTTGACCGGGTCGGATCGGGTTGGGAGAGTGCACTGCTTCAACATCTTCAATCCGGTTTGGATCAGAGCTCTCCCTATGCGACCGGTTTGGATCGGAGCTCTCCCTATGCGACTGGTTCGGATTTCCCATTCCTGTCCGATCTGCTCCCGAACTTTTCCCACGAGACCTTGTCACAACCGAATTTTGCTGATCTTCACCAACTTCGTTCCCTCGACTAGTTTGGACTTCTTTGCCTTTTCCTTTGGACATAGTTCTCCAACAACCAACCAACAAGTACTAACAAGTGTCGAAAGGTGGGGATTAACTTCTTCGAACTCATCGGTCCAAAAAGTAGAACGATAATCCAGAAAAAACAGAGAATTCAAGCGGTTCTTAGTGAAAGCACCAAAAATGTTAGATCAAAAAGTGGTTCTAACACCCAAATTGACTAAAATTTTGATAAAATGAGATCAAAAACGTAAAAAGAGACGCAGAATTTATAGAGGTTCGGCTTTGAAGAGCCTACGTCCACTTTATAATACTTTGTTTGATGATATAGATGAAAATACAATAGGATATTCGCTCAATCTCACTCACTTTTCATATACATTCACTCAATTATCTCAAAATATACTGTATATAATGATTTGGATTGTTTGGGAGTGTTGGAATTCGGTTCTCTAAGATACTTCAATTCTCAATGTGCCAAAAGATCCTTTTAAATGACCTTTGGGGGTCTATTTATAGGTGGAAATTCATCCAGAATTCGGTTCGGATCGGGGCTACGTGGCTCGTATTCCATCATCCTCGGGCTTAGATGGATTTCAGTGTTGACAGCGCACCAGTTTAGTGGTCATCATGGGTAGAAAGTGGGTGTAACCGCTCCGAATATCCAGGAGATCGTGGGCTGAAGTAGCAAAGTGCACTGGGTTCGGTTCAGATAAAGTAACAAGTGCGGTTCGGATCGGATCACCCCATCCGATCTGATCTGGTTTGAATTTTTCCCTTCTTCACTTTGTTTCGTTTTGCTTTTCTCTGACTATACCCGATCCGATCCGATTTAGCCTGCATCGAACTCAGGCTAATCCATCTTCTGCTCCGTTCCGATCCGCCCTGGTGTTAACCATCCGATCCGATCCGGCCTGTGTTGGACTTGAGCTCTTGTCCATTATGTTCTACTCCATCCCGGTCTGATAGTAGCCCTCCGATCCGATCCGATACTATTTGGGAAGAAGTGTTCTTCAATGCTTGACATCTCGACTTTGTGTTTCCTAGTTCGCAAAGTAGGCTAACAACCAATTCAGTCCGCACCACTGCCTCGAACCCGCCGCCGTCGCACCCTGCTGGGGCCCGCTTGAAGCCCCGCGACCTCCTCCCTTCCAGGTGAACATCCCCCTAGCTCTACTACCTCACGCAATCCGATCTTAATTTCATACATCCTATCTCTAGATTCTTGGATTTAAAAGTTTTGAATAGATTTCTGAGGTTCATTGGTGAGAATTCTATTTTATTTTATTTCTTCTTCGTAAATAATTAGAAATAAGATTAATTGTATTATCATAGATGTGTGGTTAATTATTTGTTGTGATTCATGGTTTTATCTGTGATTGTGTGTAGATGTGTTGATGTGGTGTTATAATGGAATTGAAATACAAAGATTGTATCTTGGTTTGTAAAATACAAAGATATTAACTTTTGTTTCTAAATGAATTTTTTTTTCTCTTACTTTTGTTTCTAACTGAAATATATTTTGTAAATGAATAAAAATCACTTTTGTTTATAATTAAGAGAATTCATTTTTGTATGTAATGAAATAAAAGAACAAAAGTTCATTTTTGTGTGAAATGAAATAAAAGAACAAAACATTCTTTTGTTGTGTTAAAAGTGAAAAGAATGAAATATTCATGTTTGTAAGAATGAAATATTCATGTTTGTTAGAATGAAATATTCATGTTTGTAAGAATGAAATATTCATGTTTGTTAGAATGAAATATTCATGTTTGTAAGAATGAAATATTCATGTTTGTTAGAATGAAATATTCATGTTTGTAAGAATGAAATATTCATGTTTGTTAGAATGAAATATTCATGTTTGTGAGAATCAAATATTCATGTTTGTTAAAATGAATAACTTCGTGATTTTGTTAAAAATGAATAACTTCATTGTTTTGTAAAAAGGAAAAAAAATAACATTATTTACATTGTTTTGTAAAAAGGAAAAAAACATTATTTACATTGTTTTGTGAAAAGGAAAAAAATAACATTAATTACATTGTTTTGTAAAAAGGAAAAAAAACATCATTTACATTGTTTTGTAAAAAGGAAAAAATAACATTATTTACATTGTTTTGTTAAAAGAAACATTATTTTCATTGTTTGAAAATGAAAAGAATCGACTGCGTTTGGAAATGAAAAAGAATCATTTATGTTTGAAAATGAAAAAGAATCACTTTTGTTTGTAAATGAATAGAACCAACTTCGTTTGTAAATATAATGAAAAGATTGAAACTTTGTTTGTAAATATAATAAAAAGATCAAACTTTGTTTGTAAACATGATGAAAAGTTTTAACCTTTGGTTGCAAGTGAAAAGAATTTACTTTTGTACTTAAATACAAAGATTCCACCTTTGTTTATAATTAAAAGATTTTACTTTTATTTAGAATGAAAAAGGATATTTTTTCGTTAAGAATGAAAAGAATGAAAATATACATGATTTTTGTTAAGGATGAAAAGTAACATTTTTACGTTTATTTGGTTAAAAATGAAAAAATATTTTTACATTGATTTTGTTTAAAATGGAAAAAAAAGAAAAAAAGACATAAATTAATATTGGTTTTTTTGTTATAAATGAAAAGTGACATTATTACATTGATATTCATTGAAAGATTAGTAATGAACATTTTACACCGTTATGTTTAGATTAGAAAAGTATAATTTCACCATCAAGTTGTGTTGATTAGAAAAAGTATAATTTTTACCGTCATGTTGTTTTATTTAGAAAAGTATAATTTTTCACCGTCATGCTGTGTTAATTAGAAAAAGTATAATTTTTCACCGTCATGCTGTGTTAATTAGAAAAAGTATAATTTTCACCGTCATGTTGTGTTAATTAGAAAATGAATATTTTCACCGGCATGTTGTGTTAATTAGAAAATGAATATTTTCACCGTCATGTGTTAATAATGAAATGAATATTTTCACCGTCATGTTTGTTATAAAAGAAAGAAAGAAATTTCAACGTCATGTTTTAATGTAAAAAGGAAAGTTTACATTTTTAATGTGATTAAGATTAAAAAGATAAGTTACATTTTTAATGTAATTAAGATTAAAAAGAAAATTTACAATTTAATGTATTAGGATTAAGGAGAAAATTTACATTTTTCATGTAAAAAGATTTAAAAGTAGAAATTACATTTTCATGTAAAAAGCTTTAAAGTGAAAATATATATTTTAATGAATTAGATTTTCATTTAAAAAAAAAGATAGGAATTTTACATTATAATGTTAATTACAATTTACATTGTAATTAAAAAGGAGATTTTACATTGTAATTAAAGATAGGAATTTTACATTATAATGTTAATTACAATTTACATTGTAATTAAAAAGGAGATTTTACAGTGTAATTAAAAGAGTGGAATTCAACATTGAAATAGAATTTACATTTTTCTAATGTAAATAAAAGAAATAAAAGGAAGAATTCATCATGGAAATAGAAGTTACATTTTTAATGTAAATAAAGGAATAAAAGAATAAAAGAATGAAATTGGACATTGAAATATAATTTACATATTTATGTAAAAAGATTTTCAGTAAAGATTATAACGATGAAATATACATTTTAATGAATGGATTTTCATTAAAAAGAATAAGGATTAGAAATGTACATGTTAATGAATGGATTTTCATTAAAAAGAATAAGGATTAGAAATTTACATTTTAATGAATGCATTTTCATTAAAAAGAATAAGGGAACAAAATATACACTTTGTGTAATTTGAATGATGAAAGAAAAATGTATACTGTTGGGTGCAGTATGTGTATGTGAATTATAATAAAAATAAACATTATTGTGTGTCATGTTATACCTTGATATTATATACACAAATAGGGATGTTTGTTGTCAGCAAAATATAGTGAAATGAAATGGATGAATGAATTATATATAATTATATATATAGAAATTAAAATCAAACGAATCGAGCGAGGTAGTTCGTGTTTGAAATCGTGTCTTTAAATTATTGTACCGAAATATCCGACTGTCAGATTTTCCCAAAACTGAAACCGTTAGGTTCGCCTTGGGAAGATCTTTCCAACGATATGAATTGTGTTAAAATCCAACGGTTAGATTTAGAGAAATGTGTAAAACAAAATTTGGGTGAAAACAGCGCCAAGGTCGCCTATTGACATGAAGTGTTGTTAGATAAAATTTAATTATTTTTATATAAATATAAACAGAGATTAATTGTTATAAATTAATATTAACGATAAGAAATGATTTGAAATGTTATATATACGAGGATCATTTGAAAAGTACGAGTTCAATCTCATTTCAAATGATTACACGTCGATCTAAGTCGAAGAGTTGAAGACGGTACAAGACCGACGATCTTCACGTCGAATGGATGAGTTACCATTGACGCCCATGATTGGAGTAGCTACCTTGAAGGGGCTACAATGGTGGCCGTTCGGACGTACTTGTTGATTGTTCGGATATGCGAGGAATAAGGTGTCTCCGGTTTCATTCAGACCCAGAACGGACTTGTAAATGGATGTGTGTGCGACGTTGAAATTCACTTCATGTATTTAAATTGATTTCTATTTAATATATAATTGTTTTGTGGCGGAGAATTTATTCTCTTGCTTAACACCCTCTTATATATTGATGGTTGTCGATCGCATGGCGTGAATTGTCAATGTGGCATGCCAAGATGCAAATGATCAAGGATTTTGTTGAAAAGCAGGCCTTGTGGTTGATGATCAAAGCACGGCCTGTTTAGGCGTAGCTTTGTGTATAACGTAGCTTCACGAGCCTCACAACCCGGTTGAGTCTAAAACGGAGCAAGGGAACTGTAACAACCCGGAAATTCTGAGCCAATTTAAAATTTTTATTTTGGCAATTTTAATGAATTTTGAATATTTAAAATGAATTATTTTAAATAATAACGACGAGAAATTTATTTTGAATAGAAATAGAACGTATATATTTATATAGATCGTCGTTAGAATATAAATATTTATTTATAATTATGAAAGGAGTTGAAAATGGCGCGGTATTTCGATAATTCGATTTCAAACTTCATATGAATATACAGAATTCAATATAAGTCAGAATTGAACGAAACAAGAAATATTTGAATCTGTATAACTATATCTTTCTAACGAATGTAAGAAACTGAGATTTCACTTTATAGAGTGTAAGATATGTCCAGTTTAAAATTTAGAATAGTCGCTGTGGAAATTATATATGGCGCCAAAAAGTTACATTTTGCATACGGATGAATTTGGACTCAAAACCACTTCCATTGAGTTCAAAATGCCGTTTAGAACTCCGAAAAGTATAAGGTTCGATATATTTTGATATCTGGAATAGTGGCTATGGGCTGGAGTTGTTCGGTTAACAATACATAGCCCTTAAAAAGTGAAATTTTGCATACGAGCTCAGAATTCGACGAGATAAATTGTTATGGATTCATAATGACAAATTATTGTTATGTTCCAAAGGGCGCGTCGAACGGAGCCAGTATGCGTCCGTGCGAGCTAAAACAGTTCAGGGTAAAACGAGCAGTAATTTTACAAAGGAACATTACTGATACGACCTCAGAATTCGATTCTACCTTTTTTCTGGATTCGTATCGTCTAATAATGGTTAAATCCAAGAGGGCATGATTTTTGGAGTTAGTGTGTGAGTGTGTGAGAAGAAAAGGTGCGCCAAAATCTCATTTTTGAGCAATATCTGAGCATATTCGTGATTTTTTTGAACGGTCAAACAAAGTCGGAATTCGACGAAACTTGTTTCGTTGGACTCGTCTTCACGTCTACTATCTCATGTCAGAAAGCTACGGCAGTTGGAGATCGTCGGCGTTTAGCCGATACGCGAGAAACTAACATATAATCTCTTTTCCTTCCTTTTCTTCTTCACTTTCTTTCTCTTCCTCTTTTCTTCCAAAAACTCAAAAATGGAGTCCACCACCACCGCGCCGCTGCCGCACCCCATCAGCCCCCTCCCCTCAACCGCGCTGGCCGCCGCACCCCCTCCTCCTCCCCTCCTCCTCCTCTTCCTCCTCCTCCTTTCTCTATTCCAAAATCAAAACCCTAAACCCCCAAATCACCACCACCACTACCACGGCCATCACCACCCCCACCGCTGCCCCTTAGCCGCCTCCCCACCTCACATCAGGCCCGGCGCCCCTCCCCCCCCCCCCCCCCCACCTCAGGCCGTGGGCCCCGCTACACTCAAAAACTCATTTTCACCAAAATTCCTGTTTTGCAAATAAGTCCCTGGATTGTTTTGGCCTATATCTCTCAAACGGTGCGTTTTTGGCCAAAGTCCCTCTAGATGAAAGTTGTAGAGCACGAAATTCTCTTCGATTTGGCTATATGGAAGTCGTGTTTTGGAGTTCGGAGCTACTCGGAAAACGCATTCGAAGTCTACTGTTCAAAAGCGGTAAAATTCGTGTACTTTCGCGAATTCTGGCGAATTGGAGCATTTTCGGCAAAAAGACCCTTAGGTAAAAGTTGTCCGGAATGACGCGTTTAAGCTAGAAAAAAGATCGTGTAAAGATTGGAGCTCGTTTGCAAATTCTGGAACCAGAACAACAAATCGGGGCGATAGAAAGTATGTGAGTTTTCTCCGTTTTAAAGCTTCTATGGTTTTTGACATATGTAGTAAATAAAAACATGATTTTTATGTTATAGAGAGAATAAAAATCCGATTTTTAACTTATAGAAGATATAAATATAAGATTTTTATATAATGTAGATATTAAAAATATGATTTTTACTTAGGTAGAGTTAAAAATATGGTTTTTATTAAGGTAGAGTAATAAAAATATAATTTTTATAATATATAGATAATAAAAATTCGATCTTTATATAAGATGTAGAAATATAAAAATATAATTTTTATATAGAAAGAAGCGTTGTAAATATATGAAGTGAAATAAAAATCTGAACTTTATTTTAATCGTGAAGTAGAGAGAATATAAATATGTGATTTTTATATATGTAGTGGCTATGGACAACGAAAGTGACAAAAGGCGAGCGGCGAAGATTTTCTACAAATGAAGAGTCGTGGCGTTTGGTTTAGCTTGGGTGAGAACTTCTCACTTTAAATTTTCTTTTCTAGTTATAAATATATACTAGGATGCGGACGATGTTTAGTAGCACCCGACACCATCGTCCACAGACCATGGACTTGTTTGTTTGGTTGTGTAGTTGGTTAGATTATTTGATAGAATTTGGTTGTTTGGTGAAATTGAATTGATTGGATTTGTATATGGCGTGGGCCATTATTAGACCGGGGGTAAGGCTAGGCCTTGTCCCGTTTCTAGTATCGTGCCGTTATGCCGCCGAATTTTTTTAAAATAAGTAGAAAAATAAAAATATCATTTTTATTGAAGAAATTAATTGAATAGAATATTCATAGGTTGAATGAAATATTTTTGTCATTAAAAATATAATTTTTAACGTGAACATGAATATAGTGAATGTGTATAAAATAAAATATTCATTTACAAACCAGACGGTCTGTTTATGTACACTGTTTTAACTGATATTGATTGGAATGATAAATTTTACACGTCGCCCAACTGCACAAATAATATTCAGTGTTTGTTGATGTGAAACCCCACACGGGTATTGGGATGATATTTGATGTACACTAGTCCCAATAATAAGTTGTGTGTCGATCGATAGGTTGACAGACAGTTGGGTTGTGCACTTTGGATGATGGTTGATTATTTATCGTTGCTATTATATATACATGTGTTGTATGGAATCCATATAATTAACATTATATGGTGATTGATTGGGCCTCATTCCAATCGGAAAAATAAAGAATATAATAGAATATATTCATGTGTTGAATAGAATAAATGCTCATGTGTTGAGAATATTTATGTGTTGAAACTATTCATTTGTTGAGAATATTTATGTGTTGAAACTATTCATGTGTTGAGTAAAATATTTTAAAAATACAATTTACATCTTTATCATATTTAAAATTAGAAGCTACTTCACGGTGGAATTTAATTAAAAATCAAACGATAGATACCATAATTTTATATAAAATATATTACATAACAAAAATAGTCGTGTGTTGACAGTACTCATGTGTTGAGAGTAGTCATGTGTTGAAAGAAATATAGATTCATGTGTTGAATAGAATAAATATTTATTTGTTGAATAGAATAACGAATTTATTGAAATATATAAAGCCATGTTGATTAGAATTGCGCCATTTTGACGTGAATGATATTTATATCGATTATATTCGTTTTTATAATGAATATAGAAAAGGAAATGATTTCAAAATATAACGTTTTGAAAATATTATCATTTGTATATCGATGATGTGGAATATTCAATTTTGATTCAAAATTGAATATGAAGATGAAATCATTTCGAAAACGAATTTAAAACGATTTATAAAATACGTTTTGAAAGGAAATCGACGAAATATATATAATATATATATATTATATATAATGGCCTGAATAGAACGCGCCGCGCCGCGGCAGTTCGTGAATTTCGACCATTGACTTCGAATTGACGTGGCGGGAGATTCGACCGTCGGATTCTCCTGAAACCGGAACCGTTGGGTTCGTATCGAAAAGAGCTTTCCAATTAATATTAGAAATTTGAAATCTAACGGTTGGATTTGGAATTATGTCCAAATCAAATTTAGAAAAGGTCGCTGTAAGTGCAGTTCGATGGCCGTTGATGGAAATCGACTGTACGGGCCTTGATAAAATTATTAAAAATAGTAATAATTTGTGTAAAATCATAAGAAGTAGTTTGTGAAGAACTGGGATGAAAAATTCCACATTTGAAAAGATAAAAATAGATTTTTATCGAAATGAACTAGTTTTGAACTAGAATTAAAAACAATTTATTTTTGAAATAAATAAATTGAATTTGAAAGTGGTTTTAAAAATAATCCAAATTCCCAATACTTGAATTGGAATGGATTTGAATCGAAATTATCTTCGGAATATTTTGATGTTGGATTTCGTGATTATACAGATATTGTTATGGGAATTTGAAAGATATATTTTATATCGTTATTTCCAATACGATATTTGTTGGTTTCAGAATTTGATATTGAATATAAGCCGATATATTTTCTATTCAGAGCCATGTATTTAATATCAAACGTGATTTGGGTTTGTCGTGAATGGTTTCTTCATTAACACTGTTCTTAAGCCCATTTGAGTAAAAGATTAAATCTTTCTATTTAGATTTAATGAATTGTACCAATTAAATAATGTTTAATTGGAACTGAATTTGAATGTGGTTTTGGGCTTATCGTGAATCGTGTTTTAGATGACATTGATTCTTTAACCTAGTTAAAGACAGGATATTGATTTTTGAAAAGATTAAAACTAAGTGGAGTTTTAATGAATCTTTAATTAGATTGAAATGTGAATTGATAATTTAAATTATCAAATCTGAAAGGTGATCAAGAATGGAGTACCACCAGTTTTGCTCCAAAGCGATAGTTAAATCTTTAATTATATTTGAACGTGAAACGGTAATTAATTTTGCCGATGACACCGGGGTGTTAGATATGGAGTATTACCAGTTTTGCTCCATGGGATAAATAGGTTGGGATTGGGAAATAAAATAAATAATTATTTCGGTGTGGTTCGCTAATCCCGACTAGTATGGAAAACCATAATGTGGTTTGAAATGATATCCAAAGGAAGATTAAAGAATAAATTTAGAAGAATTTATCTTTGATAAAATTAATGGGAACCTTTCCCTAAGAATGTGATTTTGTGAATAAAAGAATATTCTGAATTGGAATGAGGTGTTTGTTGTGTTTGTGTAACACGTGTTTATTATATACGCGGGTGATTCAGAAAGCCCGGGTTTCTACACGTTCTGAATAACCGATTTGACGATAAGTCGAAGATGAAGACGGTGGTTGAAGACCGGAAGTCTTCACATCGTTTGGGTGATTACTGATGATCTTGATTGGGCTGTTCACCCAAAATGAGGGAAACAGTTGGTGATCGTCCAGACGTACTTGGAGATCGATGGATATGCGAGGAAAGTGCCTCCGGTTTCGTTCAGATCCAGAACGAACTTGTAAATGGATTGTGTGTCTGGCATTGGATTTTATTCTGTGTTGATTGATCTCTATTAAATATACGTCTGTTTGGCGGCGGAGAATTTATTCTCTTGCTTAACGCCCTTCTCTGAGACGTACGAGCTCAGACTTTATATATCGATGGACATCAGTCGCATGGAGTGAATTGCCATTGTGGCACGCGTAAGTGGCAATGGATCAAGGCTTCTGTTGAAAAGCAAAGTCTTGTGGTTGATGATCAAAGCACGGACTGTGTGGCGTAGCTTTGTGTATAACGTGAATTCGCGAGCCTCACACCTCGGTATGAGTCAAAAACGGGATAGTGACTGCAGGGAGAGCACGACGTTTCTTTCTAGCTATGGGTGGTGTCAGTGCTTAAACTGGCTGACATTTATATACTTTTCACCTATGTGGTTGTTGGATACGAGGCGCCTCGGATATAGGTCTATTAGGAACGGCAAACGTGTGTTTAGGAATAACTAATCCTCAAAAGTAAGAGAGGACCGGCCCTGAAGATCCAAGGATCATAGTGGAGTCCTGAGGCATTTGCTAGAGTGTCTCGAATCGGAGAGGAGCTTGCCCCTTGCGTCGACTCATGATGGAATCCAATTTCCAATACGTAATATTGAAGTTTTATTTGTAGAACCTTGTATGGCGACATAGTAGATGGTAGCTATGCCGCGTATGATTGATACTTATGATTGAAATTGTTTTGACACTATACACTTATAGTAATATCAAATAATGTGTTTTTGACGTATCAAGCATGCTTTGGCTATTATAAGGTAAAAACCCTATCCTCCGGCTTGCGTTGCATTGTGTGATGGGACCTGGGTCTTATAATAGCTTCATTTTTCTTTATTTAGCATTGCGCTATTTGTTTTATGCGCTGGTATTCTTGGGAGGAAACCCGTTCCGTGTTATATGGCGTGGTCCCTTGATTTACCGAACTTTAAAATAAAGATTAATAACTGTTTTAGTTCTCACACCAGTCACATGACTGACCTGGAGTTTTTTGTTTTAACCTAAACTCTGGGTGCCCCTATTTTCCACATGGGCAGCTAGTAGTTTTGGTTTTGCAGATTTATATTCACAGGATCCTGATTTACAGCTAGAACGATGCTCGAAAAGCTCTGTATCCGTGTATTACTTTCAGTTGTGTTCTGTATTATTTTCCGCTGCTGTGTAATTTATTGTAATCTCTGATATTTATCGAATGTATTTTATTCATTCATACTCTGTATATTCTTGTATTCTGATGGAATTTTTGTAATTAACAATGAAATGTTCTTCTGTTTGCGTTCTATTTTGTCTTGTCCTCAAAGTAATTTGTTCTTTTTCTTCTCTTCGGAGACGGAGAAGTTTGGGTCACTACAGTTGGTATCAGAGCTTTGGTTTACAGAGCTCGATAACAAGACATATTAGAACCCTACGAAAGAATTCATCAGATATTGGATTAGTAATATCCAATTAGAATGACTCGTTAGAGATAGGATCAGTAGTATCCTAGAACGAGTGTGAAGAGTATATTTTTCAAATGAAAACAATTTTGTTTTGAAATTTAAACCATCTTATACGTATTTGAATAATTTATTTATATTGATTTGGACAATCTAGTATATAAAGGTTTTGCATATACGCGTCATGAACATATATTCGAAGTTTAAATATATTAGATAGATATAGAGTCACACTCTAGTCGCCCGGACATGGTCCGGATGATGAAGTATACCATCACCAGTATTTATTTTCGAGTGACGAAGGTGTGATATCTATATATTTCCATTAGACTGGTGTGAGAACCAAAACTAGATAGGTTTATTGTTGTGATTTGGCATTAAAAACATATTTTCTGTATATATATCAAATTATGAATTTGAAAAGCTAATTCACTAATTGATTGATGGTTGTGTTGTATGATTATTTATTTAAACCATTATGTGAATGAATGGTGAATTTAGGCCTAATTGAACCAAATATTGAATTGTATTGCAAATTATTTGCAAATGCATGCATATACATATACATGTTTGAATAGGTAAATGGATTAGCTGTTGAGTAAAGAATTTATTTGCGTGCCCGACAAATAGGTAAACCTTAATGAGTTGGATGCGCACTTTTATTATTATATCAACTCCCGTGAGTGCCATTGGATGCGGAGTGCTGGTTATTCTGTGTGTAATTAATAAATGTCGCCATAGGATAGTAACAATTAATTTTGAACTACACTGCATGGCGTACTTTCTGAAGATGGCATACTTCTTAATATCGCATACTTCATCATATACCACACAAGAATTTGGAGCTTGTGTAACGAGGTGGAAGATTTACCATACGAGCGAGAGGCTTGTATGGCGATGACTATATATTACAGGTTGAATTGATGACAGATATGGACTATATATTACAGGTTGAACTGATGACTGATATAGACAATATAAAATTGTAATGGTAAAATTGCCAGATTAATAAAAACCCCACACGGGTCTGGAGTTGACATTAATCACGTCTCTCTAGTCATTAGATACTGCACATGGATTATTTATTTCCCACACGGGACGAGGTGACGAGAATTTATTCTCTGTAGCAATTAAAATACACACTCCCTCGGGCTTTGACAGGGTGACGAGAATTTTTTCTTTGGAGTTATTATCTATACACGCTCCCCTGTAAAGACAATAATATATCACTATAAATATATGTATGGTTTATAGGATTTATTGGGTACCTAACACGGCCCAATAAATTTCCAAACCCCTCCCCGTACAAAGGAGGTTATGGCGAAATTTTTTGAAAATTCCGGGTGTTAGCCAAATTTTTGAAGAATTTGAAAATTCTCAGAAACTGAAAAGTTGGAGAATGGAAGCCAGAATGAACGTTGAGTTGGTTTTTAAAACAACTTTCGGCTTCGTTCCTTTTCAGGGACGAAAAGTTTTAAGTGGGGGAGAATGTAACAACCCGGAAATTCTGAGCCAATTTAAAATTTTTATATTGGCAATTTTAATGAATTTTGAATATTTAAAATGAATTATTTTAAATAATAACGACGAGAAATTTATTTTGAATAGAAATAGAACGTATATATTTATATAGATCGTCGTTAGAATATAAATATTTATTTATAATTATAAAAGGAGTTGAAAATGGCGCGGTAGTTCGATAATTCGATTTCAAACTTCATATGAATATACAGAATTCAATATAAGTCAGAATTGAACGAAACAAGAAATATTTGAATCTGTATAACTATATCTTTCTAACGAATGTAAGAAACTGAGATTTCACTTTATAGAGTGTAAGATATGTCCAGTTTAAAATTTAGAATAGTCGCTGTGGAAATTATATACGGCGCCAAAAAGTCACATTTTGCATACGGATGAATTTGGACTCGAAACCACTTCCATTGAGTTCAAAATGCCGTTTAGAACTCCGAAAAGTATAAGCTTCGATATATTCCGATATCCGGAATAGTGGCTATGGGCTGGAGTTGTTCGGTTAACAATACATAGCCCTTAAAAAGTGAAATTTTGCATACGAGCTCAGAATTCGAGGAGATAAATTTTTATGGATTCATAATGACAAATTATTATTATGTTCCAAAGGGCGCATCGAACGGAGCCAGTATGCGGCCGTGTGAGCTAAAACAGTTCAGGGTAAAACGAGCAGTCATTTTACAAAGGAACATTACTGATACGACCCCAGAATTCGATTCTACCTTTTTTATGGATTCTTATCGTCTAATAATGGTTAAATCCAAGAGGGCATCATTTTTGGAGTTAGTGTGTGAGCGTGCGAGAAGAAAAGGTGCGCCAAAATCGCATTTTTGAGCAATATCTGAGCATATTCGCGATTTTTTTTGAATGGTCAAACGAACTCGGAATTCGACGAAACTTGTTTCGTTGGACTCGTCTTCACGTCTACTATCTCGTGTCCGAAAGCCGCGGCAGTTGGAGATCGTCGGCGTTCAGGCGATATGCGAGAAACTAACATATAATCACTTTTCCTTCCTTTTCTTCTTCACTTTCTTTCTCTTTCTCTTTTCTTCCAAAAACTCAAAAAATGGAGTCCACCACCACTGCGCCGCTGTCGCACCCCATCAGCCCCCTCCCCTCCACCACGCCGGCCGCCGCACCCCCTCCTTCTCCTCCCCTCCTCCTCTTCCTCCTCCTTTCTCTCTTCCAAAATCAAAACCCTAAACACCCAAATCACCACCACCACCACCACGGCCATCACCACCCCCACCGCTGCCGCTTAGCCGCCTCCCCACCTCACATCAGGTCCGGCGCCCCTCCCCCCTCAGGCCGTGGGCCCCGCTACACTCAAAAACCCATTTTCACCAAAATTCACGTTTTGCAAATAAGTCTCTGGACTATTTTGGCCTATATCTCTCTAACGGTGCGTTTTTGGCCAAAATCCCTCTAGACCAAAGTTGTAGAGAACGAAATTATCTTTGATTTGGCTATATGTAAGTCATGTTTTGGAGTTCGGAGCTGCTCGGAAAACGCGTTCGAAGTCTGCTGTTCAAAAGCGGTAAAATTCGTGTACTTTCGCGAATTCTGGCGAATTAGAGCATTTTCGGCAAAAAGACCCTTAGGCAAAAGTTGTCTGGAATGGCGCGTTTAAGCTAGAATAAAGATGGTGTGAAGATTGGACCACGTTTGCAAATTCTGGAACCAGAACAACAAATCCGGGCAATAGAAAATATGTGAGTTTTCTCCGTTTTAAAGCTTCTATGGTTTTTGACATATGAAGTAAATAAAAATATGATTTTTATATTATAGAGAGAATAAAAATCTGATTTTTAACTTATAGAAGATATAAAGATAAGATTTTTATATAATGTAGATATTAAAAATATGATTTTTACTTAGGTAGAGTATTAAAAATATGGTTTTTATTAAGGTAGAGTAATAAAAATATAATTTTTATAATATATAGAAAATGAAAATTCGATCTTTATATAAGAAGTAGAAATATAAAAATATAATTTTTATATAGAAAGAAGCGTTGTAAATATATGAAGTGAAATAAAAATCTGAACTTTATTTTAATCGTGAAGTAGAGAGAATATAAAAATGTGATTTTTATATATGTAGTGGCTACCGACAACGAAAGTGACAAAAGGCGAGCGGCGAAGATTTTCTACAAATGAAGAGTCGTGGCGTTTGGTTTAGCTTGGGTGAGAACTTCTCACTTTAAATTTTCTTTTCTAGTTATAAATATATACTAGGATGCAGACGGTGTTTAGTAGCACCCGACACCATCGTCCACAGACCATGGACTTGTTTGTTTGGTTGTGTAGTTGGTTAGATTATTTGATAGAATTTGGTTGTTTGGTGAAATTGAATTGATTTGATTTGTATATGGCGTGGGCCATTATTAGACCGGGGGTAAGGCTAGGCCTTGTCCCGTTTCTAGTATCGTGCCGTTATGCCGTCGAAATTTTGTAAAATAAGTAGAAAAATAAAAATATCATTTTTATTGAAGAAATGAATTGAATAGAATATTCATAGGTTGAATAAAATATTTTTGTCGTTAAAAATATAATTTTTAACGTGAACATGAATATAGTGAATGTGTATAAAATAAAATATTCATTTACAAACCAGACAGTCTATTTATGTACACTGTTTTAACTGATATTGATTGGGACGATAAATTTTACACGTCGCCTAACTGCACAAATAATATTCAGTGTTTTTTGATGTGAAATCCCACACGGGTATTGGGATGATATTTGACGTACACTAGTCCCAATAATAAGTTGTGTGTCGATCGATAGGTTGACAGACAGTTGGGTTATGCACTTTGGATGATGGTTGATTATTTATCGTTGCTATTATATACATGTGTTGTATGGAATCCATATAATTAACATTATATGGTGATTGATTGGGCCTCATTCCAATCGGAAAAATAAAGAATATAATAGAATATATTCATGTGTTGAATAGAATAAATGCTCATGTGTTGAGAATATTTATGTGTTGAAACTATTCATGTGTTGAAAATATTTATGTGTTGAAACTATTCATGTGTTGAGTAAAATATTTTAAAATTACAATTTACATCTTTATCATATTTAAAATTAGAAGCTACTTCACGGTGGAGTTTAATTAAAAATCAAACGATAGATACCATAATTTTAAATAAAATATATTACATAACAAAAATAGTCGTGTGTTGACAGTACTCATGTGTTGAGAGTAGTCATGTGTTGAAAGAAATATAGATTCATGTGTTGAATAGAATAAATATTCATTTGTTGAATAGAATAACGAATTTATTGAAATATATAAAGCCGTGTTGATTAGAGTTGCGCCATTTTGACGTGAATGATATTTATATCGATTATATTCGTTTTTATAATGAATATAGAAAAGGAAATGATTTCAAAATATAACATTTTCAAAATATTATCATTTGTATATCGATGATGTGGAATATTCAATTTTGATTCAAAAAGGAATATGATGTTGAAATCGTTTCGAAAACGAATTTAAAACGATTTATAAAATACGTTTTGAAAGGAAATCGACGAAATATATAATATATATATATATGTATTATATATAATGGCCTGAATAGAACGCGCCGCGCCGCGGCAGTTCGTGAATTTCGACCATTGACTTCGAATTGACGTGGCGGGAGATCCGACCGTCGGGTTCTCCTGAAACCGGAACCGTTGGGTTCGTATCGAAAAGAGCTTTCCAATGAATATTAAAAATTTGAAATCTAATTGTTGGATTTGGAATTATGTCCAAATCAAATTTATAAAAGGTCGTTGTAAGTGCAGTTCGATGGCCGTTGATGGAAATTGACTGTACGGGCCTTGATAAAATTATTAAAAATAGTAATAATTTGTGTAAAATCATAAGAAATAGTTTGTGAAGAACTAGGATGAAAAATTCCACATTTAAAAAGATAAAAATTTATTTTTATCGAAATGAACTAGTTTTGAACTAGAATTAAAAACAATTTATTTTTGAAATAAATAAATTGAATTTGAAAGTGGTTTTAAAAATAATCCAAATTCCCATTACGTGAATTGGAATGGATTTGAATCGAAATTATCTTCGGGATATTTCGATGTTAGATTTCGTGATTATACAGATATTGTTATGGGAATTTGAAAGATATATTTTATATCGTTATTTCCAATACGATATTTGTTGGTTTCAGAATTTGATATTGAATATAAGCCGATATATTTTCTATTCAGAGCCTTGTATTTAATATCAAACGTGATTTGTGTTTGTCGTGAATGGTGTCTTCATGAACACTGTTCTTAAGCCCAGTTGAGTAAAAGATTAAATCTTTCTATTTAGATTTAATGAAGTGTACCAATTAAATAATGTTTAATTGGAATTGAATTTGAATGTGGTTTTGGGTTTATCGTGAATCGTGTTTTGGATGACATTGATTATTTAACCTAGTTAAAGACAGGATATTGATTTTTGAAAAGATTAAAACTAAGTGGAGTTTTAATGAATATTTAATTAGATTGAAATGTGAATTGATAATTTAAATTATCAAATCTGAAAGGTGATCGAGAAAGGAGTACCACCAGTTTTGCTCCAAAGCGATAGTTAAATCTTTAATTAGATTTGAACGTGAAATGGTAATTAATTTTGCCGATGACACCGTGGTGTTAGATATGGAGTATTACCAGTTTTGCTCCATGGGATAAATAGGTTGGGACTGGGAAATAAAATAAATAATTACTTCGGTGTGGTTCGCAAATCCGGACTAGTTTGTAAAACCATAATGTGGTTTGAAATGATATCCAAAGGAAGATTAAAGAATAAATTTAGAAGAATTTATCTTTGATAAAATTAATGGAAACGTTTCCCTAAGAATGTGATTTTGTGAATAAAAGAATATTCTGAATTGGAATGAGGCGTTTGCTGTGTTTGTGTAACACATGTTTATTATATAATCGGGTGATTAAGAAAGGTCGGGTTTCTACCCATTCTGAATAACCGATTCGACGATAAGTCGAAGATGAAGACGGTGGTTGAAGACCGGAAGTCTTCACATCGTTTGGGTGATTACTGATGATCTTGATTGGGTTGTACACCCAAGATGAGGGAAACAGTTGGTGATCGTCCAGACGTACTTGGAGATCGATGGATATGCAAGGAAAGTGCCTCCGGTTTCGTTCAGACCCAGAATGAACTTGTAAATGGATTGTGTGTCTGGCATTGGATTTTATTCTGTGTTGATTGATCTCTATTAAATATACATCTGTTTGGCGGCGGAGAATTTATTCTCTTGCTTAACGCCATTCTCTGAGACGTACGAGCTCAGAGGTTATATATCGATGGACATCAGTCGCATGGAGTGAATTGCCAGTGTGGCACACGTAAGTGGAAATGGATCAAGGCTTCTGTTGAAAAGCAAAATCTTGTGGTTGATGATCAAAGCATGGCCTGTGTGGCGTAGCTTTGTGTATAACATGAATTCGCGAGCCTCACACCTCGGTATGAGTCAAAAACGGGATAGTGACTACAGGGAGAGCACGACATTTCTTTCTATCTATGGGTGGTGTCAGTGCTTAAACTGGCTGACATTTATATACTTTTCACCTGTGTGGTTGTTGGATACGAGGCGCCTCGGATATAGGTCTGTTAGGACCGGGAAACGTGTGTTCAGGAATAACTAATCCTCAAAAGTAAGAGAGGACTGACCTTGAAGATCCAAGGATCATAGTGGGGTCCTGAGACATTTGCTAGAGTGTCTCGAATCGGAGAGGAGCTTGCCCCTTGCCACGACTCATGATGGAATCCAATTTCCAATACGTGATATTGCGGTTTTATTTGTAGAACCTAGTATGGCGACATAGTAGATGGTAGCTATGCCGCCTATGATTGATACTTATGATTGAAATTGTTTTGACACTATACACTTATAGTAATATCAAATAATGTGTTTTTGACGTATCAAGCATGCTTTGGCTATTATAAGGTAAAAACCGTATCCTCCGGCTTGCGTTGCATTGTGTGATGGGACCTGGGTCTTATAATAGCTTCATTTTTCTTTATTTAGCATTGCGTTGTTTGTTTTATGTGCTGGTATTCTTGGGAGGAAACCCGTTCCGTTTTATACGGCGTGGTCCCTTGATTTACCGAACTTTAAAATAAAGATTAATAACTGTTTTAGTTCTCACACCAGTCACATGACAGACCTGGAGTTTATTTCTTTAACCTAAACTCTGGGTGCCCCTATTTTCCACACGGGCAGCTAGTAGTTTTGGTTTTGCAGATTTATATTCATAGGATCCTGATTTACAGCTGGAACGATGCTCGGAAAGCTCTGTATCCGTGTATTACTTTCAGTTGTGTTTTGTATTATTTTCCACTGCTGTGTAATTTATTGTAATCTCTGATATTTATCAAATGTATTTTACTCATTCATACTCTGTATATTCTTGTATTCTGATGGAATTGTTGTAATTAACAATGAAATGTTCTTCTGTTTGCATTCTATTTTGTCTTGTCCTCAAAGTAATTCGTTCTTTCTCTTCTCTTCGGAGACGGGGAAGTTCGGGTCACTACAGGAACGCAGGGTGAGCAGCACGTTTCTTTCTAGCTAGAAGTGGTGTTTGGGTTTCACACGGCCCGGCATTTTACTTATTTGGATGATGGAATGAGGCGCCTCGGATATTAGGTCATATAGGACCGGGAAACGTGTGTTCAGGAATTGTCAATCCGCAAAATCGTATGTGTGGACCGGCCCTGCAGCTTTCCAAGGGTTCGCTGCAGGGGATCCTAAGACATTAGCTAGAGTGTCTCAAATCGGTAAGGAGATCGTTCCTAGCCTTGACTCATGATGGAAACCCAATTCCCAATACGACCCTACGGACTTGATTGTATTACTAGTATGGAGGCATAGTATATGGTAGCTATGCTTCCTAGGATTCATACATTTACTTTGAAATGATTTTTGAAACTTATATACACTAGCAATAATATCAAACCCGTTTTTATCGTATCAAGCATTTTTGACCATTATAAGGCAAAACTCTGTCATCCGGTTTGCATTGCATTGTGTGATGGGACTTGAGTCTTATAATGGTTTCATTTTTCCAAAAAGCATTGCGTTGTTTAACGATTTACTTTAATTTATGCATCAATAATCCAATGGAGTAAACCCGTTCCGCGTTAGCGGCGTGGTGTCCTGTGATTAGCCTTATTATTAGATTAGTTAAGTTAGATTTCTCATACCAGTCCCATGACTGACCTGTAGCTTGTTTCACTGGCAAACTCGGGTGTCCATCTTTTTCACACGGGCAGTCGAGTAGCTTTTTGCAGATATTTATCTTTAGCAGGATCCTGGATCGAAGCCTAAAGCTGTGTCCAGAGCATAGTTGTCTTCCGATGCCTTTGTTATTTTATTTCCGCTGTGTATTGTATTAATTTACTATAATTTATCTTCCGCTGTAATTTTATTCGATGTACTCTGATATTTTGTACTATGATGTAACATTATTATGATGTTTTATAAAAGTCTGTTGTTGTTGTTCTGATGTTGTTGTATTCCCAGAGTTAACGTATTCGGGTTTTGAACGGTCTTGGTCGATTTTGCGATCGATTGGGTCCGGGTAAAATCCGAGCCGTTACAATTGGTATCAGAGCTCTGGTTAGCTCAAAATCTTTGGGGTACAACTCGTTAGAACTGAACAAAAGACTCATCAGAGATTGGATTAGTAATATCCAATAAGAATACTCATTAGAGATAAGATCAGCAGTATCCTAGAATGAGAAAAACTCATTAGAGATGGGGTTAGTAATGCCCTAGAATGAGTTAAGAGTGACAAGTTTATAATTAACGCATTTTTGATTATATATAATCCGATCTTTGAAAATATGATTTTTGAATATATAAAAGTTATATATTTTAAAAGCTAACCAACTAATTGATTGATGGTTATGTACTGTAATTATTAGTTCAACTAATAAAATTATAGAAACGAATTAAAGAATGAAAATTTAGTTAATTAATTAAACAACTTTTTAGCTTCGTTCCTTTTCGAGGACGAAAAGTTTTTAAGTGGGGGAGAATGTAACAACCCTGAATTTTGGGGCAAATTTAAAATTTTATTTTTAATGGATTTTGAATTTTTAAAATGATTTATTTTGATTAATTAAAAAAAAGAAAAAAAAGAAAAAAAATTAAAATTATAAATTTGAGAACTACAAATGCCTTCCCAAATATGTCTCAGTTAAATCAAATATCCATGAATGGCGTTTTATGTTATATCTTAAAGATTGTACAAATATGTAAGAAGTTGACAAAACTTTCCAGTTTTCATTAATAATAAATTACATACTTATTACAACCTACATAACATTTAAACCTTAAGAATACACCTTTAGTCAGTACTTATATATGCACAATTTTGAAGGTGTAATTACATAATTCATATGGTTAAGAGCACTAATCTTATATGCTAAACTTATGAAAATTTAAAACCTTTATGAACGCGGTTTCCAACTTCATAAACCTATATTCCATGGCATTCATTAGCAGTTTATTTCAGGTTTAAAAAAGAAAACAAAAAATGGTCCATCCCTATTTCTCCATTATTATGTTTCCTTATTATATTCACACGTTACATAATTCCAATTTCAAAACGTATATATCTTAAACCACTCAATTTATTAATTAATGCCATTCATTTCATAATTAATTTTCTTAATTGATTGCTTACTCAATTTAACTATTATCTCAATTAATTCTTCTCTGTTGCAACGTTTATTTGTAAATTGTTTCATTCTCCTTCCTTGATGCTTCCATTGTAAATTTACTATTTACACATGTTTGAATAATTCCAAACTCCAAGTATATGCCACTAGTTAGACATTATATTATTATAAATATATTAAATTTCTTTCTTATGTTTGTAACATACATTAATTTTTGATGTAACGTACATTAATTAAAATTGTAATATAGATTGATTGTTATCAAATCATTTATTGTTTCTCTCCTTATATATGTTTATATACATTAATTTCATGCTTTTGTTTCCAATAAACTTTATTTTCAAGTTTTAAAATTCAAACGTTCATGTATGCACATATACACATAAGCTTTTAATTTAACTAAATCCCAACTCATATATATCAACATACAGTTATTTTTGTGAAAATAAATTAATTAAAATAAAGAATACGGTATATATACGGGCATAATACGTATAACCCTAATCTCAAATACCCAGCCGCCGCCCCACTAAATTTTAATGGGCCTTTAATTTGATTTAGGGATTGGAACATTATAAAAAAAAGGAGCTATCTAAACCTAATCCATCTCTCCTCATTTCTCATAGCCGCCACTTTCATTTTTCCATGGCCTAAACCCTTCCACCCTTCTCCTCCATTTTCCTCCTCCTCCACTAACTTTTAGACTTTTTCGTAGTTAGAACTTTTGTAGAGCAAGTAGAAAGCTTCAAATCTATACCAAAGTCAACATCAACCGCCGCACAAACTTCGAGATACCCTTACCAATTCAGTCTGCACCACTACCTCGAACCCGCCGCCGTCGCACCCTGCTGGGGCCTGCCTGAAGCCGTCGCGACCTCCTCCCTTCCAGGCGAACATCCCCCTAGCTCTCCTACCTCACGCAATTCGATCTTAATTTCATACATCCTATCTCTAGAATCTTGGATTCAAAAGTTTTGAATAACTTTCTAAGGTTCATTGGTGAGAATTCTATTTTATTTTATTTTATTTCTTTTTCGTAAATAATTAGAAATATGATTAATTGTATCATAGATGTGTGGTTAATTATTTGTTGTGATTCATGGTTTTATCTGTGATTGTGTGTAGATGTGTTGATGTGGTGTTATTATGGAATTTAAATACAAAGATATTAGCTTTTGTTTCTAAATGAAAGTTTTTTTTCTCTTACTTTTGTTTCTAACTGAAAGATATTTTGTAAATGAATAAAAATCACTTTTGTTTATAACTAAGCGAATTCATTTTTATATGTAATGAAATAAAAGAAGAAAAGTTCAATTTTGTGTGAAACGAAATAAAAGAATAAAACATTCATTTGTTGTGTTAAAAGTGAAAAGAATGATATATTCATGTTTGTAAGAATGAAATATTCATGTTTGTTAAAATGAAATATTCATATTTTTAAGAATGAAATACTCATGATTGTTAGAATGAAATATTCATGTTTGTAAGAATGAAATATTCATGTTTTTAAGAATGAAATATTCATTATTGTTAAAATGAATAACTTCATGATTTTGTTAAAAATGAATAACTTCATTGTTTTGTAAAAAGGAAAAAAATAACATTATTTACATTGTTTTGTAAAAAGGAAAAAAACATTATTTACATTGTTTTGTAAAAAGAAAAAAACATTATTTACATTGTTTTGTAAAAAGGAAAAAATAACATTGTTTTGTTAAAAGAAACACTATTTTCATTGTTTGAAAATGAAAAGAATCGATTGCGTTTGGAAATGAAAAAGAATCATTTGTGTTTGAAAATGAAAAAGAATCACTTTTGTTTGTAAATGAATAGAACCAACTTTGTTTGTAAATATAATAAAAAGATTGAAACTTTGTTTGTAAATATAATAAAAAGATCAAACTTTGTTTGTAAACATGATGAAAGATTTTAACCTTTGGTTGCAAGTGAAAAGAATTTACTTTTGTACTTAAATAAAAAGTTTCCACCTTTGTTTATAATTAAAAGATTTTACTTTTATTTAGAATGAAAAAGGACATTTTATCGTTAAGAATGAAAAGAATGAAAATATACATGATTTTTGTTAAGGATGAAAAGTAACATTTTTACATTGATTTGGTTAAAAATGAAAATACATTTTTACATTGATTTTGTTTAAAATGGAAAAAAAAGAAAAAAAGACATAAATTAATATTGGTTTTTTTTGTTATAAATGAAAAGTGACATTATTACATTTATATTCATTGATAGATTAGTAATGAACATTTTACACCGTTAAGTTTAGATTAAAAAAGTATAATTTCACCGTCATGTTGTGTTGATTAGAAAAAGTTTAATTTTTACTGTCATGTTGTTTTAATTAGAAAAGTATAATTTTTCACCATCATGCTGTGTTAATTAGAAAAAGTGTAATTTTTCACCATCATGCTGTGTTAATTAGAAAAAGTATAATTTTCACCGTCATGTTGTGTTAATTAGAAAATGAATATTTTCACCGTCACGTTTTGTTAATTAGAAAATGAATATTTTCACCGTCATGTGTTAATAATGAAATGAATATTTTCATCGTCATGTTTGTTATAAAAGAAAGAAAAAAATTTCAACGTCATGTTTTAATGTAAAAAGGAAAGTTTACATTTTTAATGTGATTAAGATTAAAAAGAAAAGTTACATTTTTAATGTAATCAAGATTAAAAAGAAAATTTACATTTTTATGTATTAGGATTAAGGAGAAAATTTACATTTTTCATGTAAAAAGATTTAAAAGTAGAAATTACATTTTCATGTAAAAAGCTTTAAAGAGAAAATTTACATTTTAATGAATTAGATTTTCATTAAAAAAAGATAGGAATTTTCCATTATAATGTTAATTACAATTTACATTGTAATTAAAAAGGAGATTTTACATTGTAATTAAAGATAGGAATTTTACATTATAATGTTAATTACAATTTACATTGTAATTAAAAAGGAGATTTTACAGTGTAATTAAAAGAGTAGAATTCAACATTGAAATAGAATTTGCATTTTTCTAATGTGAATAAAAGAAATAAAAGGAAGAATTCATTATGGAAATAGAAGTTACATTTTTAATGTAAATAAAGGAATAAAAGAATAAAAGAATGAAATTGGACATTGAAATATAATTTACATATTTATGTAAAAAGATTTTCAGTAAAGATTATAACGATGAAATGTACATTTTAATGAATGGATTTTCATTAAAAAGAATAAGGATTAGAAATGTACATTTTAATGAATGGATTTTCATTAAAAAGAATAAGGATTAGAAATTTACATTTTAATGAATGCATTTTCATTAAAAAGAATAAGGGAACAAAATATACATTTTGTGTAATTTGAAAGATGAAAGAAAAATGTATATTGTTGGTTATAGTATGTGTATGTGAATTGTAATAAAAATAAACATTATTGCGTGTCATGTTATACCTTGATATTATATACACAAATAGGGATGTTTGTTGTTAACAAAATATAGTGAAATGAAATGGATGAAGGAATTATATATAATTATATATATAGAAATTAAAATCAAACGAATCGAGCGTGGTAGTTTGCGTTTGAAATCGTGTCTTTAAATTATTGTACCGAAATATCTGACCGTCGGATTTTCCCAAAACTGAAACCGTTAGGTTCTCCTTGGGAAGATCTTTCCAACGATATGAATTGTGTTAAAATCCAACTGTTAGATTTAGAGAAATGTATAAAACAAAATTTGGGTGAAAACAGCGCCAAGTCGCCTATTGTTATGAAGTGTTGTTAGATAAAATTTAATTATTTTTATGTAAATAAAAATAGAGATTAATCGTTATAAATTAATATTAACAATAAGAAATGATTTGAAATGTTATATATATGAGGATCATTTGAAAAATCCGAGTTCAATCTCATTTCAAATGATTACACGTCGATCTAAGTCGAAGAGTTGAAGATGGTACAAGACCGACGATCTTCTCGTCGAATGGATGAGTTACCATTGACGCCCATGATTGGAGTAGCTACCTTGAAGGGGCTACAATGGTGGCCGTCCGGACGTACTTGTTGATTGTTCGGATATGCGAGGAATAAGGTGCTCCGGTTTCGTTCAGACCCAGAACGGACTTGTAAATGGATGTGTGTTCGACGTTGAAATTCACTTTATGTATTTAAATTGATTTCTATTTAATATATAATTGTTTGGTGGCAGAGAATTTATTCTCTTGCTTAACACCCTCTTATATATTGATGGTTGTCGATCGCATGGCGTGAATTGTCAATGTGGCACGCCAAGATGCAAATGATCAAGGCTTTTGTTGAAAAGCAGGCCTTGTGGTTGATGATCAAAGCACGGCCCGTTTAGGCGTAGCTTTGTGTATAACGTAGCTTCACGAGCCTCACAACCCGGTTGAGTCTAAAATGGAGCAAGGAAACGCAGGGAGAGCAGCACGTTTCTTTCTAGCTATAAGTGGTGTTTGGGTTTTACATGGCCCGGCATTTTACTTATTTGGATGATGGAATGAGGCGCCTCGGATATTAGGTCCTATAGGACCGGGAAACGTGTGTTCAGGAATTGCGAATCCGCAAAATCGTATGTGTGGACCGGCCCTACAGCTTTCCAAGGGTTCACTACGGGGGATCCTGTGACATTAGCTAGAGTGTCTCGAATCGGTAAGGAGATCGTTCCTAGCCTTGACTCATGATGGAAGCCCAATTCCCAATACGACCCTACAGACTTGATTGTATTACTAGTATGAAGGCATAGTATATGGTAGCTATGCTTCCTAGGATTGGTACATTTACTTTGAAATGTTTTTTGAAACTTATATACACTAGCAATAATATCAAACCCGTTTTTATCGTATCAAGCATTTTTGACCATTATAAGGTAAAACTCTATCCTCCGGTTTGCGTTGTATTGTGTGATGGGACTTGAGTCTTATAATGGTTTCATTTTTCCAAAAAGCATTCCGTTGTTTAACGATTTACTTTAATTTATGCACCGGCAATCCAATGGAGTAAACCCGTTCCGCGTTAGCGGCGTGATCCTGTGATTAGCCTTATTATTGGATTAGTTAAGTTAGATTTCTCATACCAGTCCCATGACTGACCTGTAGTTTGTTTCACTGGTAAACTCGGATGCCCATCTTTTTCACACGGGCAGTCAAGTAGCTTTTTATAGATATTTATCTTTAGCAGGATCCTGGATCGAAGCCTAAAGCTGTGTCCAGAGAATAGTTGTCTTCCGCTGCCTTAGTTATTTTATTTCCGTTGTGTATTGTATTAATTTACTGTAATTTATCTTCCGCTGTAATTTTATTCGATGTACTATGGTATTCTGTACTCTGATATAACATTATTATGATGTTTTATAAAAGTCTGTTGTTGTTCCGATGTTGTTGTATTCCTAGAGTTAACGCATTCGGGTTTTGAACGGTCTTGGTCGATTTTGCGATCGACTGGGTCCGGGCAAAATCCGAGCCGTTACATGTCTCGTAAGCCAATTCTATTGTTTCAATCAGTTTTCGTTAAAATTAAAATATAAATTAATATAATAGTCAAACTTCACTTTAACGCACATTTTAATCTACTGGGGTCACATACCGATCCTAAAAATTCCAGAAAAATTATTTCTAGCTTCGTATTGACGATACGGTTCTAAAAAAACTAATTTCGTCGAATTTGGAGACCGTTTGAAAAATGGCCATTTTCTGGTCGATCCAAATTGACTAAAACTGACAAACAAGTTTTCCTTTGCCACGCTCACATATTGATTTCAAAAATTATGAAAATTGGAATCTATCCATAATTTGACATCGCGGATCCAACAAAAGTGGTTTCGTCGGAAACGGAGGTCGTTTGCAAAATTTCTATTTTTAAGGGCTATATTTCCATAGTGACTATTCTGAATTTTCAACTGGGCATAACTTTTTATTCCCGCTGTGAAATTTCAATTTTTCGGATTCATTGGAAAGATATTATCAAATAGATTCTAATATTTTTGGTTTCCCTAAAATCCGGTTTATTTTGAATCCTGTACATTCATTTGAAATTTAGAATCGAATTTTCAAACTACCGCGCCATTTCCAATTCCTTTTATATTTAAAATAAATATTTTATATTCTAACGTCGATTCAAATAAATATAAACGTTCCAATTCTATTCAAAATAAATTTCTTGTCGTTATTATTTAAAATAATTCATTTTAAATATTCAAAATTCACTAAAATTGCCAAAATAAAAATTTTATGTTGGTTCGGATTTTCCGGGTTGTTACACCATTGCATGAATCTTTTTCTTTTAATGTTAATGCATTATGTTTGCAAATCAGTGCATGCGACATATTTACATTACATGCAACCAATCCTTTCTTTCAATGCATGCATTATATTTTTTTTCAGTGCATGTATTTATTACATGCAATCCTTATTTTATTCTTTATTTTACATTTTAATTTGTTTGTATATATATATATATATATATATCTTGTGCGTATACAAACTTCTAGGCTTAATAACTTCTTCATATGTTGTCCGTTTTACGCAAACCAGGTGTCTAACTTGACCAGAATTCCGAGACGGACGCAATGGCGCAATCCATTTTACTTAATTCTCATTATTTAATTAATTTATTCTTATTTTATTATCTTAAAAATACGAGGTGTTACATTCTCCCACCCTTAGGAAATTCCATCCCCGAAATTTTATAAGGGTTAAATCAATTAACCCCTCGCATAATATACATCCATCATGTGTGCATCCAATTTTAGCAAACATTGTGCACTTGTGCAAAGTGAAATACAATGTAATAATGCATGTATGCCTAAGCGGTACCTCCTATGTATATGCAAATTTCTCAAAAATCCTTTCTAAAATATGATGCTCACATCCTAGATATATTGGCAGTTCTACATGAATGCAATATTTTGAAAATCAAAATGCTTTTTCATCCAAATTTTCCCACACTCTTACTGAGTAAGAGTATAGTTCATCCAATTGTTGCATCCATAATCCTACCAACCAAATTTATTTTTCAAATTTTAGAAAAATCTAATTTTCTAAATTCGATTTCTTATGTTACAAAAAGGTGGAAAATGGAAAATTTCACACCTTCCGTTTTTCTTTTATATACCTTTTTCCAATCGTACTTGGATTTTATGAAACAATGTATAAAGATTTCCTATTTTTCTATCCAAGCACATCCCACATAAGAAAATTTTCTTTGTTGTAGCTTTTATTTTTCGTCTTATCTTGCAAAAAAAAATTCAAATCGCAAAACTGGAGTAGATACAGACAACTATTTTACTTAATCGGGTTTATGACTTGTTCTTACCTATAAGGTCAGTTCAGTCTCCTACTACAAGGTGCCAACATCCACTCTATTCTCATTTTCTATAACTTATTTTGTCCACCCAACAAAATTCTCTTTTAAACAATTTTATCAAAAATAATTGTCAAAAGAATAGAGACTTCAAAACATTCTTGATTAAAAATTCTTGTATGAAATATAACTAGAAAAACTGGCGAGCTATACATGCTCTATAATATGCACCTTTTACTAAGAGAATTTTACTTTAAAACTCAATATGTACTTCTTTACATATTTCAAAACTATAACTTTTAAAAACTTGAAAACACCATAAACCGTTTTTTTCCCAAACTTTTATAATCTCAAGTTCTTAAAAGTTAATAATGGGGTTAGACTCAAAGCGGGTTTCCAATTTTTCTAGGCACTCATAGACACTCCACAAGGTCAATTCTCTCAACTATATATATTCCTAATTCATTTTTCTCTGTTCAACTTTTTCCAAAATACTAATCATATGGGATTTATTTTCCTTCCGTACAAAGTATATTGTACACTTCCCAACCAAACTTCCTAAGGGTCTCAAATTTCCTTATTCATTCCTTTAGTGTACAAAACAAACATCCCATTTCATACCATATTATACTCTTTTTATTTAGTGGGTTCCTCTATGGATCTAGGTATATATATAATATATTTATATTTTAAAAAATACAAATACGTTCACTCACTATTTATATAGGAATTCTAAACCTAAGCTCTGATACCAGATGTGACAACCCAAATTTCGACAGACCGAATTTTTTTCGAAATTCCAATCTATCGAAACTCGGATTGATTTGCTCTGGTATCCTGCAGAAAAGACAGAGACATAAAACATGTCAGAGCTCAGAAAAATATCTCACAGCGGAAAGGATAAAATATAGTATAATCAAAACATAGCCTTACCATATTATTAATACTGCCTAACCAGTATCCAAAGCTATCATGTCTCTGTCACTATCTAACCTGCGAGTGTGTTATGAGGAGGGGGATAGAACACAAGTTCTGGTGACTGGATTTAAACTATACACTTTGGATAATCTTACATATACCGTTCAATCATATTTTCTTATTTATTAGGTTACTTAGGTTCACAGTACTCAAGGCTTACACACAAGTCGTACCCATTTACTTCCCAGTGAAATAACCTAATACAGTATATGTAGCTATCTCTCAATATTGAGATACACCCCATGGTACCCCACTCGCACGGTCACCATTGTATCATCGCAGGAATATAGTAGTCCCTAATCCTACGCCCGAATGTCGTATGGATTTATATATATATGTCAACGCTACGTCTGCAAAGAACCACTACTTATATATTACGTAAGCGTTCGAACTACCATCTTTGAACCATTTGATCGAATTAGGTTCCATCCTCGAATAATGCCCTCTAGTCTTATGATACACCACTCAGAGCGACATGAGTGTACCTAGACTTTCCCACGTACGTATCGTCAATCGTTCTCGATGTCTATTGCACATGTTCTCTATATGTGCGCCCGAGTCCCGTGGAAGGGCTAATCAAGAAACACGGAACTCGGTCGGGAGCTTTCAGATATCTGCCGATTATAGATGCTAAGGTCTGCTTTTACAGTGGCTATGGTCCCACTAGACCCCTCCCTCAACTAATGAAAGGCAACCAAGAATATCAAGAATGAGAACTTAACCCCAGCCCCCTATGCCCTTCAAACCTATTGGCCAACCTAACCCATAACTTGATAGCAAAGTACATGGTCTTTTAGAGTTCTCCGCCTTTCCGCATTACATACTGACTGAAGATGGTAGGTAGACGACGAGTTGCTATCACAGGGTACTAACTGGTCTCGCCGAATCATGCTGGTCCATCTTAGTCTTTTGATTGCCCCTTATTATTGCAATCAAGGCATACTCATTGGTTCACCCACGCGGACCTAACCTCTGTGAGTATAGGCGGATCATCTGCCATTCACAGAGGAATACCAAGAGTACTCTACGTCCCCGGTAGCCACTTGCTTCCCCTTCCAGTCCTTTGGAGCCATCAAACAATCAGATGAATATGCGCTCCCCTAGTGCCTTATAACACCTTGATGATCTACCCTGTTGGGTTATTCACCCTCAACCGTACGGACTGGTCTAAGCGCCTACTTTAGCATGTTGTTAGAATCTATGTCTAAACATTCTTTTACGCGCTTGTCTCACCTCACCAGGTTTCCAGTTAACTTGGTTATTTCAATTCATATTGAATTCTTATTCAAAATACCAAGTTTCTCTTGCTTATTAATTTCAGTCATACAACTTAATTCATTTAAGTTTATTAATAAGCTTACAACATGTTATTCTCTAGATTGTGGCCCAAGGTCTGTGATCCACAATCCCTTTTATATTCTTGTTTGATTTCAATAACATGTTTTACTTAATATGTAATTAAGTATATCTAATTCACATGTTTCCAATTAACATGTCACTTACCATTAATGATTATATATAACTTATTTCATTTCACAAGTTTTCCTCATCCTCTCTTGTAACGACCCGGATTTTCAGCGACTTTGGTTATCGGCATAAGCTCGATGTCGATAACCAAAACATCGAAAAATCCTGGTAATTTGTGAAAGAAATTAGAGGGTGAGGAAAGATAAGATAGAAACTTAGAATAGAAGAAGAAGAAGAACACAACATCAGAGTAACACGAATCTCACAGCGGAACGAATAACATATAATATATATAACATAACTTGAAATATACATCTGTACTTGAAAATACATCAATATCAACGTACATCACTTACAACACAGCAGAAATAACTATAGCTATATGATCCTGAAGCCTCCTGCTCCAAGCTCTTCCAGTATATCTGTAAATTCCCGACTACTTGACTGCCCGTACAAATTTAGGCACCCAAGAGTTTAGGGAAACAACAAAGTAAACTCCGGGTCAGTCATGGGACTGGTATGAGTAAAACAGTTTAAAAACAGTTCGAACAAGTAAACGATATCTCATAAGACCACGCCGTATAACACGGAACGGGTTTTTCCCTTATGAAAATCCAAACACTTGACTTATCTTTATATCAAAACTCTTTTGATATTATAATAATGTATAAATCAAGTAAATAACAATCTAGTGGAACGTTTGCATCTCACGTTCCACATATATATACAATCAAAACCGCAAGCACGTATTGGGTAATGGATTTCCAACTATGACAAGGTATGGAACCACCTTCCGCTGGTATATCTCTAGAGGAGAATACACCGAGTTCAACAAGAACATCTTGCAACTCAGCCACACATGACCGACCACTCATTTCGCTTGAGTGTATCGAATGTATATCACCAACGATTGGGATCAGCAACCGTTTCCCGAATGGGACAGCATCGACAATAGATTTTTAGAAGTAAATGAAACTCTAGATCAGGTGATTACACAGCCTAATAGGTGCGACCTACATAGCCATGTTGCTTGCCCGATTTCTGTCATTTACTGGTTGATGAGGCTAGAAGCTACGCTTTATCATCACGCCAGATTCACTTCGAATGCCACATTGTCAGATCCATCGAAAATCACCAATTGACGTCTACAACAGTACATTACGTGTTAGCTAAAGAAGTGCCCTTCTCCGCTTCCACTCTTGGTACGGTTGAAGAAATCAATGTACGTGACCTTTCTGGAAATACTCTGTCAGACATTCATCCATACAAGTCATCCAGGAACAGGATGAACCGAAGGCACTATTTCTATTAATAGAAAAAGTCCTTGCACTCTACTCCGTCTTCGATTATCTTTATATAATCTGATTCGCACGCTACTGCCGATATGGAGTGGTTCTTCGGATAATAATCCAACCGGTCTCTCCATATTGACAACGATGGTCAAAACCTCGATAGTCTATGATTTAACTATCGAATAAAAACAAGTGTTTCGATAGTCGATGATTTAACTATCGAATAAAACAAGTGTTTCGATAGTCGATGATTTAACTATCGAATAAAACAAGTGTTTCGATAGTCGATGATTTAACTATCGAATAAAACAAGTGTTCATCCAAACATCCAACAATCACTGAACCTTTAATTAATATTCCATTAATTAAATCTCTTCTCTATTTCTTATCAATATTTGTTAACCAAATATTTTCAATAACCATATTGGCCTTATATGTTATTTGGAAAACATATCCATATATCGCCTTCTTTTATTTTCTAAACTTTAGAAATATTTATTATTTTATTTCCAAGCTTACATTTATTTGGGTTAAAACGGATGTTGTGTAAAACATCGTTACGACAACCCAAATACAGTATTTAACTAATTCTTATTCCACATTGATCTTCGAGCCTGAATCTTGCTACATATCGGTATATCATGAAATCAACCAAGTTGGGGTATAATTACCTCTCAGACCTTGACTGAATAACATTTAACGTCAAAACAGACAAGACTACTTGCTCGAATAATCAATACCATACAACTGATTATTCACCTTTAAACACATATATACTTTCTCTTTCTATTCTTTCGAGATTTTATTCTTATACTTCCCTTTATAATTATACTCTTCTATTTCTAAGTTCGTTTCCTTATCGACTTCTTATATATATCGATACGCTGATTTCTAACTATCAAATTATCTTAAAAATATTCTATCTCCTTAAATTCCCGGAAAAATTCGCCATAACCTCCTTTGTACCGGGAGCATCGGGAAATTTCAAATAACTTTCCCGGTCCTTCTCATCTCAAAAAGAAAAAGAAAAAGCCAAGCGGCTAGCCGATACGGCGCATAAAATCTCATATGGAAATTAAATACGTACCTTTTTGTCGGGCATTCTATTTATTTCACTTCTATACTTTATTCCATACCTGTCTCCTGTATATTTATGCCTGTCCAATCTATTTTAACTATACCAATCGTTTTAACTCAATTTGTTAATTAAATCTGTTGCTTAACTTTTCAGTCTATTTCACCTTCATATTTGAACATGACATGTTCAAATATATTTTAACTGCATATTAACAAATTCTAATTATACTCATACTCTCATTCCCTTATCGACTTCTTATTCAAATTACAAATCAATTCTATTTGAATTCTTTTTATTTAAACTTCATTTGAAATCTATTTGCATCCCTATATTTAAACTTCATTTGAATTCTATATTCAAATTCTATAGTTAAACTCCATTTGAATTCTATTATTCAAATCTATTCAAATTCTATTGTTTAAATTCCATTTAAATCCTATATTCAAATCGTTTAAAGTCCATTTGAATTTCTATATTCAAATCTATAGTTTAAAGTCCATTTGAATTTCTATATTCAAATCTATTCAAATTCTATTGTTTAAATTCCATTTGAATTCGATTATTCAAATCTCTATTTCAATTCCTTATATTCAAAGTCCATTTGAATTCTCGGCATTATTTATACACAACGTTTATAACTTCAATTCAAATCCCACCTTTCCATTTATAAACAACGTTTATAAATTCAATTCAAATCCCATATTTTCATTTATAAACAAAGTTTGTAAATTCGATTCAAATCCCATCTTTCTACTTATATACAACGTTTGTAAATTCGATTCAAATCCCATCTTTCCATTTATAAACAACGCTTGTAAATTCAATTCAAATCCCATCTTTCCATTTATAAACAACGTTTATAAATTCAATTCAAATCCCATCTTTCCATTTATAAACAACGTTTATAAATTCAATTCAAATCCCATCTTTCCATTTATAAACAACGTTTATAAATTCAATTCAAATCCCATCTTTCTATTTATAAACAACGTTTATAAATTCATATTTGTTTTATATACCTTCAAACAAGTTAATATTTTCTATAGTTTTATTTAAAATTCATATTCTATTTATAAAAATAGAATTTCCTTTTTAAATATCAAATACCCTTTCCGATATTTTTATGAATCAATATTCAAGCTCTAGGGATATTTTAAACAATCAAACCAACCAATTTTCAATCATTTGATTTTTAACACATCATATATGAATATATATGAAATCAAACAAACAACAGATAATTTTTTTTTTGAGGAATCCAGTTGGATTCCTCCAACCTGTTTTCCTGCATCCACTGATGTTAGTCAACATAGTAATACCCATCCTGCTTCGAGGCAGGATATCGCGGTATGAAGGTCATCCACTAATCATAGCGTGGGGCGTATAGGGTAATCATCCGCTATGAAACTACGGGCATCTGCTAATGAAACTGCGGGAATCCAACCAATCATCAACCCAATATATATATATATATATATCCTAAATAACTAATATATATTTAAACATGCCATATGAATATTCAATGCATACAGACCAATCAACATTATATTTTTAACGCTAAAAATAAATTTAACACGTGAGTTTTACTCACCTTGATAATTATTCCGATCAAATTTCTGATTTCCATTTTAGTTCCTGATTTGCTATCCCGCAAATTACGGATTAAATGACTGATTCCATTCGATAAGATATCCTAAAAATTAACGATTTATATTCATTGTTTTAGCTATCAGATTATTAAATGAAATTAAAAATTAATTACTAACTAAGAAAAATACCTTGATTTTTTTCTTGTTTTCATTATCATCTTCCTTACTGTAAAGTACTCGAACCCCTAATGTACTCAGCCTTCTCCAGAATCGTACGCAACCAGATATCATCGCGGTACCTTGCTCATCGTCCATTGAAATTCCGAAATTCAAAAATCGTGACTTCCCTAAGGGCCTCCGACCATCTCAGCGCATCGAGTTCACCGTAACTCGCTTTTTCAACACGTCCTACCATTACTCACAGTAGATCGCGATGCCTCATCCTCATCAATTCCAGGTCGCGATGACTGAACCCCAATCGCAGAGCACCAGA
This sequence comes from Allium sativum, assembly GCA_030737875.1. Taxonomy (NCBI): domain Eukaryota; kingdom Viridiplantae; phylum Streptophyta; class Magnoliopsida; order Asparagales; family Amaryllidaceae; genus Allium; species Allium sativum. Next base: position 618,874,526 of record CM060926.1, read on the forward strand.
TCCACTTGCCGTCGATTGAAACGCCATCTCGAGGTCCACCACATCGCGTTAAACCAAATCTCGAGTTTCAGACTAGCCGTTCGCACCCCACAAATCGAGTAGCCCCTTTATCGCACCTCAATAAGGTGTCGCGATACTTAGATCGACGCTGGCAAAAGTATTCGAGCCCTGCCTCCTTTCTTCCCAGAAGATCGAAATGGAAAAATAAAAGGAAGCGTGGTTTTATAAATAGAAGAGGGGTGCCGATTTGAATCGAACAGCAAGGTTATTTGAAGTGGGAGATGTGGTTTCTTTTGATCAGCACGAAAGGAGTGGTGAAATGAAAGAAGGAGGTGTCTAATTCTTTACCTTTAATTTTATTAAATTTTTATTTTTATTTTAATTAAAACTGGTATCTTTTAATTAAAAATACACACTGATTCTGAACTCCTTTCAAAACCCAACAATTGTCATTTCTAGGGTAATACCCCTATTCCGGACACACTGGGATAGGTCACGTAGTCCCATTCGATCATCTGAAGGAGATATTAATTTTAAACCAATATAAATTAATTTCAGACAATTTATTCTTCGAAAATAAATTAATATTATTCTTCTAATTCAAACAGAATTTTCTATTGATCGATTGAACTGTAATTTAATTCAGAATTAAATTTTAATTCAATTCACTTCGCATTCTGATAACTTGATATATTCGATATTAAATCGAAACTGATTATTAAATTGATAACTAAATATAAACATTCCATTTATATTTATCCACCCAATATTTAAAACTGTATTAAATATTCAAATCTAACCGACGGAATATCCGGGTCATTACATTCTTCCCCACTTAAAATAATTTCGTCCTCGAAATTGCTAAGGTAGAAAAAGTGCTACAAACCCATTAACTTTTCAAAACTTATTGATGTTGATACTCAACATTTCAAACTTCCTTACGTAACTCTGTTTCGAATAAATCCCTATCTGATAACTCCTCCCTTCGAATAACTATATTCGATATTCTCTCTATCGAATAACTTGATTCGAAAACCTTTCTTCGAATAAACTATATCCGATTTACTCTATTCAATTTACTCTTATCAATTAACTCTATTGGATTTAACTCTTTTCGATTAACTCCATCGAATAACTAAATTCGATAACTCCTTCGATTAAACTAATCGATAGCTCTTTTCGATTAAACTATAATCGATAACTCCTTTAACTCTATTCGAATAAACCATATTCGATAACTCCTTTAACTCTACTCGAATAACTAATGTTCGATAACTCCTTTCGCTTGACTCTAGATCGCAGCGACCACAATGGTTATGCCTGATTTCCTCAGGAAACATCCGACCGCCCTAGGCTATCTGCAGCCCTGCGAATTACGCTAGCAGTCGTACGAAATGACACTTATCCTGAGTAAATCTGTTTGACCAACTCTGTGACGGCAAGGAATTTCGCTCGGTCCGAACCAGTCGCTAAACCGACCCAGACCGTTCGAAACGCCCTATCGTTTGAGAACAGGACAAATCAGAACGCATACAGAAGAACATTTCACTGAATATTACAACAGTGCATCAGATTACAAGAATATACAGAGTATAAACAAATAAATATTACACAGAAATATCAGAGATTTAAATTATATTTAAATACATAGCAGCGGAAAATAATACAATACACAACTAGAAGGGATATACGGATACAAAGCTTTCCGGATATCGTTCCAGCTGTAAACCAGGATCCTGTGAATATAAATCTGCAAAACCAAAACTACTAGCTGCCCGTGTCAAAATAAGGGCACCCAGAGTTTAGGTTAAAACAATAAACTCTAGGTCAGTCATGTGACTGGTGTGAGAACTAAAACAGTTATTAATCTTTATTTTAAATCATTAGGTAAAACAAGGGACCACGCCGTATAACACGGAACGGGTTTCCTCCCAAGAATACCAGTGCTTAAAACAAACAGCGCAATGCTAAATGAAGAAAGATGAAGCTGTTATAAGACCCAGGTCCCATCACACAATGCAACGCAGCCGAGGATAGGGTTTTCCCTTATAACAGCCAAAGAATGCTTGATACGTTTAAAACAAATCATTTGATACTATTATAAGTGCATAGTGTATAAAACACTTCAAATCATAAGTATCAATCATAGGCGGCATGAATGGCCCATAACACTATGTCGCCATATATAAGTTTACAATCAAAACCGCAAATGTCGTATTGGAAGTTGGGTTATCATTTATGGTATGAACCGAGGCTAGGGGCAAGATCCTCTACCGATTTTAGACAATCTAGCCCATGTCTAGGAACAGCCGCAACTGCCCCTTGGATCGTCAGGGCCGGTCCACCGATGTGGATTATAATGCCTGAACAATACGTTTCTCCGCCCTTTGGGGCGTAAATCTGGCCCGTCAGCCGACCAGAAGCATCGGCCGAAACCGATATCACGAGGCGCCTCGCTTTTCAGCAAGTAATAATAAGTAACATCCACATGAGTCAAACTCGTCAGCCAGTTCAAGCACTGACGCCACTCATAACTAGAAAGAAACGCATGCCCTCCCTGAGGTCCGTCTCCCGTTTTTGATTCATACCGGGTGTGATACTCGCGAATCAACGTTACACAAAGCTACGCCACAAAGGCCGTGCTTCGATCATCAACCACAAGACTTTGCTTTTCAACAGAAGCCTTGATCATTTGCCACTTAGGCATGCCACACAGGCAATTCACTCCATGCGATTGATATCCATCAATATATAACCCCTGAGCTCGTACGTCTCAGAGAAGGCGTTGAGCAAGAGAATAAATTCTCCGCCGCCAAACCGATATATATTTAATAGAGATCAATCACACGGACTAAAATCCAATGTCAGACACACAGTCCATTTACAAGTCCGTTCTGGGTCTGAACGAAACCGGAGGCACCTAGTACCCCGCATATCCATCGATCTCCAAGTACGTCTGGACGATCACTAACTGTTTCCATCTTCTTGGGTGTACAGCCCAATCAAGATCATCAGTAATTACCCAAACGACGTGAAGACCTCCGGTCTTCGACCATCGTCTTCATCTTCGACTTATCGTCGTATCAGTTACTCAGAATGGGATAAACCCGGTCTTTCCGAATAACTCGCGTATATTTTAAATAAGTGTTACACAAACACAACATACGCCTCATTCCAATTCATTAGTCACTAACCGTAAATTAATCAAGAGAATGATTCCCTAAATATTAACCCCGAAGGCCGAAACCAACATCAGATCAATATCCAGAAAACCATTCTGCTTGGCTAACCGCCAGTTAGTTTCTAAATTTCACATTCAAATCTAATTAAAGATTTAACTATCGCCTGGAGCAAAACTGGTGATACTCCATTCTCGATCTTTTCAATCTAATTAAAGATTCATTAAAACTCCACTTAGTTTTAATCTGTGACTGGGTTAAAGAATCAGTGTCATTTAAAACACGGTTCACGATAAACCCAAAGTCACATCCCATTAATTATCGGGTTAAAGAACAAGTGTTATTTAAAACACTGTTCACGATAAACCCAAAAATAATATCCATTCAATTCCAATTAAATATTATTTAATTGGGTTAAAGAACAAGTGTTATTTAAAACACTGTTCACGATAAACCCAAAAATCAATATCCATTCAATTCCAATTAAATATTATTTAATTGGGTTAAAGAACAAGTGTTATTTAAAACACTGTTCACGATAAACCCAAAAATCAATATCAATTCAATTCCAATTAAATATTATTTAATTGGTACACTTCATTAAATCTAAATAAAAAGATTTAATCTTTTCTCAACTGGGTTCAAGAACAGTGTTAGTGAAGACACCATTCACGACAAACCCAAATCACATTCGATATTCAATACAAGGCTCTGAATAGAAAATATATCAGCTTATATTCAATATCGAATTCTACCACTAACAAATGTCGTATTGGAAATAACGATACAAATATATATATCTTTCAAATTTCCATAACAACACCTGTAATATCACGAATTCTAACATCGAAATATTCCGAAGACAATTTCGATTCAAATCCACTCCAATGCAATCATTGGAAATTTTGGTTATTTTCAAAACCATTTCAAATTCAATTTATTTATTTAAAAATAAATAGAATTATAATTCTAGTTCAAAACTAGTTCATTTCGATAAAAATCTATTTCTATCTTTTCAAACATGGAGTTTTTCATCCCAATTCTTTCTAAATCATTTCTTATGATTTTACACAAATTATTACTATTTTTAATAATTTTATCAAGGCCCGTACAGTCGATTTCCATCAATGGCCATCGAACTGCACTTACAGCGACCTTTTTCGAATTTGATTTGGACGTACCTCCAAATCCAACCGTTAGATTTTGAATTTCTAATATTCGTTAGAAATCTCTTTTCGATACGAACCCAACGGTTCCGGTTTTAGGAGAATCCGACGGTCGGATCTCCCGTAATGTCCGTTTGAAATAAATGGTCGAAATTCACGAACTGCCGCGGCGCGGCGCGTTCTATTCAGGCCATTATATTATATATATAATATATATAATATATATTTCGTCGATTCCTATTTAAAACGAATTATATAAATAGATTTAAATTCGTTTCCAATTCTATTTCAACTTCTATTTCAATTCAAAGCAAAATTGAATTCTTCTTTATAAATTCGTTTTAAAAATTCATTTCTATTCAATTCGAATTTCAATTCAATTTGAATTCATTTCAATTCGCTTTCAATTCCATTTGAATTCGTTTTCAATTCAATTCATTTCGAAATCGTTTTCAATTCAATTCATTTCGAAATCGTTTTCAATTCAATTCATTTCGAAATCGTTTTCAATTCAATTCATTTCGAAATCGTTTTCAATTCAATTCATTTCGAAATCGTTTTCAATTCAATTCATTTCGAAATCGTTTTCAATTCAATTCATTTCGAAATCGTTTTCAATTCAATTCATTTCGAAATCGTTTTCAATTCAATTCATTTCGAAATATTCGATTTCGAGATTACTTTTCAATATTCATTTTAAAATGAATAAAATCGATATAAATATCGTTTACGTCAAAATGGCGTCAATCTAATCAACACGGCTTCATAAATTTCTATTTTCAAATATTCTATTTCAAATATTTCTTTTTCAAAATAGTTGTTATTATCAAAATATTTCGTTCAACACATGACCAATCTCAATGAATGAGTACTGTCAACACATGAACTTTTATTTTATAATATTCTTTATTTTTCAAATTGGAATGAGGCCCAATCAATTACCATATAAAGTTAATTATATGGATTTTCATACAACACATGTATATCATAGCATTGAAAAATAATCAACCATCAACCAAAGTGCACTACACTGCATAAGCATCAAATACAGATATTCAACGCTTATAACAGCCTGTCAATCAATCGATCGACATATTTAATCAATCAGGATGAGTGAACTGCATATTTCATCCTAACACCCGTGTGGGGTTTCAAACAATCAAACACAGATTTTATTTGTGCAGTTGGGCGATGTGTGAAATTTATCGACCCAATCAATATCATTCAAATAAGTGTACATAAACAAACCATCTGGTTTGTAAATGAATATTTATTTATTCACTTCACTATTTTCATATTCACGTTAAAAATTATATTTTTAACGATAAAACATTTTATTTCAACCTATGAATTTCTATTCAATTCATTTATTCAATAAAATGATATTTTTATTTTTCTAACATGTTTTAGAAAATTTCGGCGGCATAACGGCACGATACTAGAAACGGGACGAGGCCTAGCCTTATCCCCGGTCTAGTGAAGGCCCACGCCATTCACATATCAATCAAATCCATTCATCTCACCAAACAATTTAATTTCAAATCAAATAATCTAACCAACTACACAACCAAACAAACAAGTCCATGGTATGTGGACGGGTGTCGGGTGCTTCTAATAAGCACCGTCTGCATCCTAGTATATATATATAACTAGAAAAATAGAATTTGAGTGAGAAGTTCTCACCAATAGCTATCCTAGCTCCACGGCACTTCACTGATAGAAAACTTCATCGCTATCGCACCTTCGTCATCTTCGTTGCCCGCTTTCACTACATATGTAAAAATCGAATTTTTACTTCGCTATTCTATATATAAAAATCGAATTTTTATTTCAAAGTTCAATATATAAAAATCGAATTTTTATTTCAAAGTTCAATATATAAAAATCGAATTTTTAGTTCAAAGTTCAATATATAAAAATCGAATTTTCATTTCAAAGTTCAATATATAAAAATCGAATTTTTATTTCAAAGTTCAATATATAAAAATCGAATTTTTATTTCAAAGTTCAATATATAAAAATCGAATTTTTATTTCAAAGTTCAATATATAAAAATCGAATTTTTATTTCAAAGTTCAATATATAAAAATCGAATTTTTAGTTCAAAGTTCAATATATAAAAATCGAATTTTTATTTCAAAGTTCAATATATAAAAATCAAAACTTCATATTTTTCAACATCAAGTCTGTATATTTTTCAAAATCAAGTCTGTATATTTTTCAACAAAAAAAACGAATATATATTTGACTATATAATAACTGTTTCTAAAAACATTACTCATATATATATATATTTCTATGAACAAAAATCATCTCTTTTTTTTTTTCCTTTTGTTTCATATTTAAAAATCTGAAATTTAAAGCAATGTTTTTATTTTTTTAAAAAAAAAACTGATTTTTATCTAATGTATTTATAAATTAAAAACTGATTTTTTTTAAATCCCTGTATTTATATTTTCAAAACAGATTTTTAAACTTTGTTAAATTTTATATAAAAGAACTGATTTTAAAATAAATGTTATTAGTTAAATAAAACAAAAGAAACAAAGTTAGTTAAAAATAAATAAATACAACAAAACCTTGCTTTGATAAGCCGCTATCCTTCATCGCATTCTCCCAGGTTGACTTCGAGATCAACACGCGAGCTAGGGCTCGCCGGTTCACCACCCATGGGGCGATTGACGATGATCAGCTGACGTCCTCCGAAGCGGCGCGGTGCCCCGTTCCAGCGCCCTAGACGACGTCCAACTCGAAGCTCCAACGGCGCCTATAACCCGCTTCGAACCGGCAGCCTTCCAGATCCCACCGAGATGAACGTGTTTGGTTTAATTCGAATTTGATTGAAGCGAAAATGGGGTGGAATTTTTGAGCTGGAGGATCGTCGATTAGAAGAGGAGAGGCGCGGGTTTTAATCTGCGTTGACCAGGGGAATTCATTTGACCTAGGTTTATAAAACTAGGGTTATATATAATTTATATATATTAAATACTATAAAATTCCAACGCCCCTTGTTTAACGCTCTGAACTCTGAATCGAACCCAACTACTGACGCCCCTAGCGTTTTACCCCCATCCCGGACACAATGGAATATGCTTCATAAGCCAATTCGGCTGTTACCATCAGTTATTCTTCAAATTAAAGTATAAAACATTTAATTTCAGTTTTGAACGTACATTTCAATTTGCCGGGGTCACATACTAACTAGAAAAATTCCAGAAAAATATTTTCTAGCTTCGTATTGACGATACGGTCCTAACAAAACTAGTTTCGTCAAATTCTGAGACCGTTAGAAAAATGGCCATTTTCCAGTCGATTAAAATCTACTGAAACTGGTCAAACGCGTTTTCCTTTGCCACGCTCACATATCGATTCGAAAAATTATGAAATTTGGAATCTAGCAATAACTTAACATCACGGACCCAACAAAACTGGTTTCGTCGAAATCCGAGGTCGTTTGCAAAATGTCCATTTTTAAGGGCCTGTATTCCATAGCGACTATTCAGAATTTTCAACTGGACATATCTTTTGATTCCCGCCATGAAATTTTGATTTCCCGGATTCGTTGGAAAGATATTATCAATTAGATCCCATTGTTTTTGGTTTCACAAAAATCCGGATTGTTTTGCACCCGGTACATTCAATTGAAGTTTGAAATCGAATTATCGAACTACCGCGCCATTTTCAATTCTATTTATAATTATATATAAATATTATTTTCTAACGACGACGCGTATAATATATACGCTCGAATTATATTCAAGCTAAATTTTTCGTCGTTTTTATTTAAAATAATCCATTTTAAATATTCAAAATTCGTTAAAATAGCCAAAATAAAAATTTTAAACTGGCCCAGATTTTCGGGTTGTTACAATCTCCCCCACTTAAAACTTTTCGTCCCCGAAAAGGAACAAAGTCGAAAGTGGTTTGATTAATCAACTCTACGTTCGATCTGGCTTCCATTCTCCAACTCTTTAGTTTCTGAGAATTTTCAAAATTTCAAAAATTTGGCTAACTACCTAAATTTTTGAAAAATTTCGCCATAACCTCCCCTGCACCGGGAGCATCGGGGAATTTCAAATAGCTTCCCCGGTCCTTCAGATCTCAAAAAGAAAAAGAAAAAGCCAAGCGGCTAGCCAATAGGCTCACAAAATCATCATCACCCAAACAAAACAGGAAATTATGTAGTAAACATGTACCTATTTGTCGGGCAAACAAATTTTATTCTCGGCTCTAGCCTCCTTGCTATGACCTGTTCAATGATATATATGGATATGCAAGCAAATGCAACCAATTTTCAATACAGTTCAATATTTGATCAAATTAGGCATAATGGTTAAGAATTAGCAAACAATTAAACAAACAACACAAACATCAATCAATTAGTGAATTATCATTTGAAATTCATAACTTTGATATATATACTGAAAATCTTGTTTTTGATGCCAATTCACAACAAAGGGTTCTAGCTATATAAGATTTTGGTTCTCACACCAGTCTAATGGAAATATATAGAAAATCACACCTTCGAAACTCGAATACCAATTCTGATGATGTCTAGACTATCATCAGAATCGTCTCCGGGCGACTAGAGTGTGACTCTATATCTATCCAGCATATTAAAACTTCGAATACACGCGGATCAGACGTATACGCAAAATCTATATATACTGGACTGTCCAACTCAATATAAATAGATAATCAAATACGAATAATTGATTTAAATTTTCAAAACAAAAATTGTTTTCATTTGAAAAATATACTCTTCACACTCGTTCTAGGATACTACTGATCCTATCTCTAACGAGTCATTCCCATTGGATATTACTAATCCAATATCTGATGAATTCTTTCGTATGGTTCTAATGTGTCTTGTTCTCTGAGCTTTGTAAACCAAAGCTCTGATACCAAATGTGACGGCAAGGAATTTCGCTCGGTCCGAACCAGTCGCTAAACCGACCCAGACCGTTCGAAACGCCCTATCGTTTGAGAACAGGACAAATCAGAACGCATACAGAAGAACATTTCACTGAATATTACAACAGTGCATCAGATTACAAGAATATACAGAGTATAAACAAATAAATATTACACAGAAATATCAGAGATTTAAATTATATTTAAATACATAGCAGCGGAAAATAATACAATACACAACTAGAAGGGATATACGGATACAAAGCTTTCCGGATATCGTTCCAGCTGTAAACCAGGATCCTGTGAATATAAATCTGCAAAACCAAAACTACTAGCTGCCCGTGTCAAAATAAGGGCACCCAGAGTTTAGGTTAAAACAATAAACTCTAGGTCAGTCATGTGACTGGTGTGAGAACTAAAACAGTTATTAATCTTTATTTTAAATCATTAGGTAAAACAAGGGACCACGCCGTATAACACGGAACGGGTTTCCTCCCAAGAATACCAGTGCTTAAAACAAACAGCGCAATGCTAAATGAAGAAAGATGAAGCTGTTATAAGACCCAGGTCCCATCACACAATGCAACGCAGCCGAGGATAGGGTTTTCCCTTATAACAGCCAAAGAATGCTTGATACGTTTAAAACAAATCATTTGATACTATTATAAGTGCATAGTGTATAAAACACTTCAAATCATAAGTATCAATCATAGGCGGCATGAATGGCCCATAACACTATGTCGCCATATATAAGTTTACAATCAAAACCGCAAATGTCGTATTGGAAGTTGGGTTATCATTTATGGTATGAACCGAGGCTAGGGGCAAGATCCTCTACCGATTTTAGACAATCTAGCCCATGTCTAGGAACAGCCGCAACTGCCCCTTGGATCGTCAGGGCCGGTCCACCGATGTGGATTATAATGCCTGAACAATACGTTTCTCCGCCCTTTGGGGCGTAAATCTGGCCCGTCAGCCGACCAGAAGCATCGGCCGAAACCGATATCACGAGGCGCCTCGCTTTTCAGCAAGTAATAATAAGTAACATCCACATGAGTCAAACTCGTCAGCCAGTTCAAGCACTGACGCCACTCATAACTAGAAAGAAACGCATGCCCTCCCTGAGGTCCGTCTCCCGTTTTTGATTCATACCGGGTGTGATACTCGCGAATCAACGTTACACAAAGCTACGCCACAAAGGCCGTGCTTCGATCATCAACCACAAGACTTTGCTTTTCAACAGAAGCCTTGATGATTTTCCACTTAGGCATGCCACACAGGCAATTCACTCCATGCGATTGATATCCATCAATATATAACCCCTGAGCTCGTACGTCTCAGAGAAGGCGTTGAGCAAGAGAATAAATTCTCCACCGCCAAACCGATATATATTTAATAGAGATCAATCACACGGACTAAAATCCAATGTCAGACACACAGTCCATTTACAAGTCCGTTCTGGGTCTGAACGAAACCGGAGGCACCTAGTACCCCGCATATCCATCGATCTCCAAGTACGTCTGGACGATCACTAACTGTTTCCATCTTCTTGGGTGTACAGCCCAATCAAGATCATCAGTAATTACCCAAACGACGTGAAGACCTCCGGTCTTCGACCATCGTCTTCATCTTCGACTTATCGTCGTATCAGTTACTCAGAATGGGATAAACCCGGTCTTTCCGAATAACTCGCGTATATTTTAAATAAGTGTTACACAAACACAACATACGCCTCATTCCAATTCATTAGTCACTAACCGTAAATTAATCAAGAGAATGATTCCCTAAATATTAACCCCGAAGGCCGAAACCAACATCAGATCAATATCCAGAAAACCATTCTGCTTGGCTAACCGCCAGTTAGTTTCTAAATTTCACATTCAAATCTAATTAAAGATTTAACTATCGCCTGGAGCAAAACTGGTGATACTCCATTCTCGATCTTTTCAATCTAATTAAAGATTCATTAAAACTCCACTTAGTTTTAATCTGTGACTGGGTTAAAGAATCAGTGTCATTTAAAACACGGTTCACGATAAACCCAAAGTCACATCCCATTAATTATCGGGTTAAAGAACAAGTGTTATTTAAAACACTGTTCACGATAAACCCAAAAATCAATATCCATTCAATTCCAATTAAATATTATTTAATTGGGTTAAAGAACAAGTGTTATTTAAAACACTGTTCACGATAAACCCAAAAATCAATATCCATTCAATTCCAATTAAATATTATTTAATTGGGTTAAAGAACAAGTGTTATTTAAAACACTGTTCACGATAAACCCAAAAATCAATATCAATTCAATTCCAATTAAATATTATTTAATTGGTACACTTCATTAAATCTAAATAAAAAGATTTAATCTTTTCTCAACTGGGTTCAAGAACAGTGTTAGTGAAGACACCATTCACGACAAACCCAAATCACATTCGATATTCAATACAAGGCTCTGAATAGAAAATATATCAGCTTATATTCAATATCGAATTCTACCACTAACAAATGTCGTATTGGAAATAACGATACAAATATATATATCTTTCAAATTTCCATAACAACACCTGTAATATCACGAATTCTAACATCGAAATATTCCGAAGACAATTTCGATTCAAATCCACTCCAATGCAATCATTGGAAATTTTGGTTATTTTCAAAACCATTTCAAATTCAATTTATTTATTTAAAAATAAATAGAATTATAATTCTAGTTCAAAACTAGTTCATTTCGATAAAAATCTATTTCTATCTTTTCAAACATGGAGTTTTTCATCCCAATTCTTTCTAAATCATTTCTTATGATTTTACACAAATTATTACTATTTTTAATAATTTTATCAAGGCCCGTACAGTCGATTTCCATCAATGGCCATCGAACTGCACTTACAGCGACATTTTTCGAATTTGATTTGGACGTACCTCCAAATCCAACCGTTAGATTTTGAATTTCTAATATTCGTTAGAAAGCTCTTTTCGATACGAACCCAACGGTTCCGGTTTTAGGAGAATCCGACGGTCGGATCTCCCGTAATGTCCGTTTGAAATAAATGGTCGAAATTCACGAACTGCCGCGGCGCGGCGCGTTCTATTCAGGCCATTATATTATATATATAATATATATAATATATATTTCGTCGATTCCTATTTAAAACGAATTATATAAATAGATTTAAATTCGTTTCCAATTCTATTTCAACTTCTATTTCAATTCAAAGCAAAATTGAATTCTTCTTTATAAATTCGTTTTAAAAATTCATTTCTATTCAATTCGAATTTCAATTCAATTTGAATTCATTTCAATTCGCTTTCAATTCCATTTGAATTCGTTTTCAATTCAATTCATTTCGAAATCGTTTTCAATTCAATTCATTTCGAAATCGTTTTCAATTCAATTCATTTCGAAATCGTTTTCAATTCAATTCATTTCGAAATCGTTTTCAATTCAATTCATTTCGAAATCGTTTTCAATTCAATTCATTTCGAAATCGTTTTCAATTCAATTCATTTCGAAATCGTTTTCAATTCAATTCATTTCGAAATATTCGATTTCGAGATTACTTTTCAATATTCATTTTAAAATGAATAAAATCGATATAAATATCGTTTACGTCAAAATGGCGTCAATCTAATCAACACGGCTTCATAAATTTCTATTTTCAAATATTCTATTTCAAATATTTCTTTTTCAAAATAGTTGTTATTATCAAAATATTTCGTTCAACACATGACCAATCTCAATGAATGAGTACTGTCAACACATGAACTTTTATTTTATAATATTCTTTATTTTTCAAATTGGAATGAGGCCCAATCAATTACCATATAAAGTTAATTATATGGATTTTCATACAACACATGTATATCATAGCATTGAAAAATAATCAACCATCAACCAAAGTGCACTACACTGCATAAGCATCAAATACAGATATTCAACGCTTATAACAGCCTGTCAATCAATCGATCGACATATTTAATCAATCAGGATGAGTGAACTGCATATTTCATCCTAACACCCGTGTGGGGTTTCAAACAATCAAACACAGATTTTATTTGTGCAGTTGGGCGATGTGTGAAATTTATCGACCCAATCAATATCATTCAAATAAGTGTACATAAACAAACCATCTGGTTTGTAAATGAATATTTATTTATTCACTTCACTATTTTCATATTCACGTTAAAAATTATATTTTTAACGATAAAACATTTTATTTCAACCTATGAATTTCTATTCAATTCATTTATTCAATAAAATGATATTTTTATTTTTCTAACATGTTTTAGAAAATTTCGGCGGCATAACGGCACGATACTAGAAACGGGACGAGGCCTAGCCTTATCCCCGGTCTAGTGAAGGCCCACGCCATTCACATATCAATCAAATCCATTCATCTCACCAAACAATTTAATTTCAAATCAAATAATCTAACCAACTACACAACCAAACAAACAAGTCCATGGTATGTGGACGGGTGTCGGGTGCTTCTAATAAGCACCGTCTGCATCCTAGTATATATATATAACTAGAAAAATAGAATTTGAGTGAGAAGTTCTCACCAATAGCTATCCTAGCTCCACGGCACTTCACTGATAGAAAACTTCATCGCTATCGCACCTTCGTCATCTTCGTTGCCCGCTTTCACTACATATGTAAAAATCGAATTTTTACTTCGCTATTCTATATATAAAAATCGAATTTTTATTTCAAAGTTCAATATATAAAAATCGAATTTTTATTTCAAAGTTCAATATATAAAAATCGAATTTTTAGTTCAAAGTTCAATATATAAAAATCGAATTTTCATTTCAAAGTTCAATATATAAAAATCGAATTTTTATTTCAAAGTTCAATATATAAAAATCGAATTTTTATTTCAAAGTTCAATATATAAAAATCGAATTTTTATTTCAAAGTTCAATATATAAAAATCGAATTTTTATTTCAAAGTTCAATATATAAAAATCGAATTTTTAGTTCAAAGTTCAATATATAAAAATCGAATTTTTATTTCAAAGTTCAATATATAAAAATCAAAACTTCATATTTTTCAACATCAAGTCTGTATATTTTTCAAAATCAAGTCTGTATATTTTTCAACAAAAAAAACGAATATATATTTGACTATATAATAACTGTTTCTAAAAACATTACTCATATATATATATATTTCTATGAACAAAAATCATCTCTTTTTTTTTTCCTTTTGTTTCATATTTAAAAATCTGAAATTTAAAGCAATGTTTTTATTTTTTTAAAAAAAAAACTGATTTTTATCTAATGTATTTATAAATTAAAAACTGATTTTTTTTAAATCCCTGTATTTATATTTTCAAAACAGATTTTTAAACTTTGTTAAATTTTATATAAAAGAACTGATTTTAAAATAAATGTTATTAGTTAAATAAAACAAAAGAAACAAAGTTAGTTAAAAATAAATAAATACAACAAAACCTTGCTTTGATAAGCCGCTATCCTTCATCGCATTCTCCCAGGTTGACTTCGAGATCAACACGCGAGCTAGGGCTCGCCGGTTCACCACCCATGGGGCGATTGACGATGATCAGCTGACGTCCTCCGAAGCGGCGCGGTGCCCCGTTCCAGCGCCCTAGACGACGTCCAACTCGAAGCTCCAACGGCGCCTATAACCCGCTTCGAACCGGCAGCCTTCCAGATCCCACCGAGATGAACGTGTTTGGTTTAATTCGAATTTGATTGAAGCGAAAATGGGGTGGAATTTTTGAGCTGGAGGATCGTCGATTAGAAGAGGAGAGGCGCGGGTTTTAATCTGCGTTGACCAGGGGAATTCATTTGACCTAGGTTTATAAAACTAGGGTTATATATAATTTATATATATTAAATACTATAAAATTCCAACGCCCCTTGTTTAACGCTCTGAACTCTGAATCGAACCCAACTACTGACGCCCCTAGCGTTTTACCCCCATCCCGGACACAATAGAATATGCTTCATAAGCCAATTCGGCTGTTACCATCAGTTATTCTTCAAATTAAAGTATAAAACATTTAATTTCAGTTTTGAACGTACATTTCAATTTGCCGGGGTCACATACTAACTAGAAAAATTCCAGAAAAATATTTTCTAGCTTCGTATTGACGATACGGTCCTAACAAAACTAGTTTCGTCAAATTCTGAGACCGTTAGAAAAATGGCCATTTTCCAGTCGATTAAAATCTACTGAAACTGGTCAAACGCGTTTTCCTTTGCCACGCTCACATATCGATTCGAAAAATTATGAAATTTGGAATCTAGCAATAACTTAACATCACGGACCCAACAAAACTGGTTTCGTCGAAATCCGAGGTCGTTTGCAAAATGTCCATTTTTAAGGGCCTGAATTCCATAGCGACTATTCAGAATTTTCAACTGGACATATCTTTTGATTCCCGCCATGAAATTTTGATTTCCCGGATTCGTTGGAAAGATATTATCAATTAGATCCCATTGTTTTTGGTTTCACAAAAATCCGGATTGTTTTGCACCCGGTACATTCAATTGAAGTTTGAAATCGAATTATCGAACTACCGCGCCATTTTCAATTCTATTTATAATTATATATAAATATTATTTTCTAACGACGACGCGTATAATATATACGCTCGAATTATATTCAAGCTAAATTTCTCGTCGTTTTTATTTAAAATAATCCATTTTAAATATTCAAAATTCGTTAAAATAGCCAAAATAAAAATTTTAAACTGGCCCAGATTTTCGGGTTGTTACAAACTCTATCTCAATAACTATATTCAATCAACTTTAATTGAATAACTAACATTCAAATTAATCTTAATTCGATTAACTATGTTCAATTAACTCTATCTAGTTAACTCTTACTCTAATCGATTTATTCTAACTCTAATCGATTATTTCTAACTCTAATCGACTTTTCCTATTCGAATAACTCCTTTTAACCTTTATTCATTTATAAAGATTTACTTTTAGTAATGGTTCTTCACTTTATAAATGTTCTCTTTAATAACGTTACTTCACTTATACAAGTGTTGTGTACCCCCACTCTATGCAAAACTATCGGTGTTGAAAACCAATATCTCTTCTCTATATAAGTTCAGACTTATATATTTCCATTTATCGAATAATTAATATTTAATTTAATTTATAAACTGTTATTTATAAATTAATCTTTTCTACTTATCTGTTAAAAACAGATTTCCATTTTCTATTTACCTTCTAAATATTCCTTTGATTAATTCTATTTATTTAACAAATAAATATCTCATTTATAACATTCTATTTATTTCTATAAATAAATATTTCCATTTAATCTATTTGTAAATGTATTACAAATATCCCCATCTAAATCCTATTTGTAAATGTTTTTACAAATATCTCTCCTTCTATTTGTTTGCACAAAACTTCATTTGTATTTGTTTTACAAATATATTCCCTTTATATTTGTTTTACAAATATAATTTCTTTTTTTAACTCTTTTGGTTTTTTTCCTTTATTCACACCCAATTCATATTCATTCACATTGATTTTTCTCAATTTATTCATTTCGATCCATTTAACTTACTTAAGTAAATTTTAATTTCAATCATTCAAATTTCCATTAACTAGTTGCTAATTAACTGTTTTGCCTATTTCACCCTTTTTATTTGAATATAACTTGTTCAAATATATGTCAACTTAATTATAACTAGTCTAATTATATTTTCAACTCGAGTTATATATTCGATTTCGAATATAAATTCTCAACCTCTTTCACTTATCCAAAAACCCAATTTCGATTCAACTTTGATTAACTAATTTCTCTTTTACTTAGTTAATTCTACTCAATAATCAGAAATATGATCATTGTTTCCCAAATCATTTTATCTACTTCACTTGATTTCACATTCATTTTATAACTCAAGTCTATATTTTTCTCATGGCCATTCGGATTTTATTTACTTTAAAATAATCCTTTCACTTATATATATATAAACCATTGTGGTTTTAAATGGTTTCTGGCGCTGCATTTTTTTGAAATTTGATTTTGACCTATCTTAAAATCTATACGACGAAATCCTGATTTTTCTCTTTCATTAGAAAACTATTGTTCAACCGGTCCCGACGATTCTTGTTTCACAGAATTCCGACTTCAATTGAGTTCTGTATACTAAATTGAAGTTCAAATCGCCAATTTACGAACTGTCGTGCTACGGCGAGCTCGTTTTAATTATATTTATAAATATAAACGTTCTAACTTTGTTTATAATAATTTCAACTCCGTTTTGATATATTTTTAATATATACCCAAACCATTTCACATAATATTCCCGATCTATTTCACTTCTAATATTCAAATTCTATATATTTACAATATTCAAATTCCATTTGAATTTCTTTATTCAAACTCTATATTATTTCCTTCTATTCAATTTCTATTTGAATTTCTTGTCTTCAATTTCTATTTAAAATCCTTTATTCAAAACCCATTTCAAATCCCTTATTCAAATTTCATTTGAAATCCTTTATTCGATTTCTATTTAAATTCCTTTGAATTTAAATTCTATTTCAAACCCTATATTTTTTTTTTGAAATTCTATTTAACCAAATTCCATTTGAAGTAATATAAATATATACATATATTTATCTATCTCAAATTCAAAACATTGAATTTTCCAACAACTTGTTTTTCCTTTCAAACAAATTTCCATCAAAACTTTTCTAAGGCAGCAATTCATCACTTAGAAACTCGAAAATGAACACTGATGAGGTTGCGATCATCATCAAAATTATTTCCCAGCTACTGAATGAGTTCAGTGCTTTATTTCTTTCAAACTCCATTTAGAAAAATATTTTCCAAACTCCCAGGATTTTAAATTCTTAATTCTGGTTGGAATTCAATTTTAATTTATCTCATTTGTATTTGATTTCATATACAAATTCCATTGGTTATATATATAACTATTTCTGTTTTATAATCTAATTCGATTATAATCCTAACAATCAACTTAACTATTTAAAAACAATATTGTGTCCAATCTTCTGTTCAAGTGTTTATAAACTCCTATCGACATCGTGGCGTCCCATGATTCGACCAAAATTTATAATCCACTCAACAGACTAGTCAACACAATATAAAACGGTTTTTATATCAAATAACAAATACGCTCTCTCGTATATATATACACTCAAACTCAATCTAGGGTACTACTGATCCTATCTCTAATGAGCACATGACACACAAGCCAAGGTATTCGCTCAACCTAAGCTCTGATACCAACTGTAACGACCCGGATTTTCAGCGACTTTGGTTATCGGCATAAGCTCGATGTCGATAACCAAAACATCGAAAAATCCTGGTAATTTGTGAAAGAAATTAGAGGGTGAGGAAAGATAAGATAGAAACTTAGAATAGAAGAAGAAGAAGAACACAACATCAGAGTAACACGAATCTCACAGCGGAACGAATAACATATAATATATATAACATAACTTGAAATATACATCTGTACTTGAATATACATCAATATCAACGTACATCACTTACAACACAACAGAAATAACTATAACTATATGATCCTGAAGCCTCCTGCTCCAAGCTCTTCCAGTATATCTGTAAATTCCCGACTACTTGACTGCCCGTACAAATTTAGGCACCCAAGAGTTTAGGGAAACAACAAAGTAAACTCCGAGTCAGTCATGGGACTGGTATGAGTAAAAAAGTTTAAAAACAGTTCGAATAAGTAAACGATATCTCATAAGACCACGCCGTATAACACGGAACGGGTTTTTCCCTTATGAAAATCCAAACACTTGACTTATCTTTATATCAAAACTCTTTTGATATTATAATAATGTCTAAATCAAGTAAATAACAATCTAGTGGAACGTTTGCATCTCACGTTCCACATATATATACAATCGAAACCGCAAGCACGTATTGGGTAATGGATTTCCAACTATGACAAGGTATGGAACCACCTTCCGCTGGTATATCTCTAGAGGAGAATACACCGAGTTCAACAAGAACATCTTGCAACTCAGCCACACATGACCGACCACTCATTTCGCTTGAGTGTATCGAATGTATATCACCAACGATTGGGATCAGCAACCGTTTCCCGAATGGGACAGCATCGACAATAGATTTTTAGAAGTAAATGAAACTCAAGATCAGGTGATATACAGCCTAATAGGTGCGACCTACATAGCCATGCTGCTTGCCCGATTTCTGTCATTTACTGGTTGATGAGGCTAGAAGCTACGCTTTATCATCACGCCAGATTCACTTCGAATGCCACATTGTCAGATCCATCGAAAATCACCAATTGACGTCTACAACAGTACATTACATGTTAGCTAAAGAAGTGCCCTTCTCCGCTTCCACTCTTGGTACGGTTGAAGAAATCAATGTACGTGACCTTTCTGGAAATACTCTGTCAGACATTCATCCATACAAGTCATCCTGGAACAGGATGAACCGAAGGCACTATTTCTGTTAATAGAAAAAGTCCTTGCAGTCTACTCCGTCTTCGATTATCTTTATATAATCTGATTCGCACGCTACTGCCGATATGGAGTGGTTCTTCGGATAATAATCCAACCGGTCTCTCCATATTGACAACGATGGTCAAAACCTCGATAGTCTATGATTTAACTATCGAATAAAAACAAGTGTTTCGATAGTCGATGATTTAACTATCGAATAAAACAAGTGTTTCGATAGTCGATGATTTAACTATCGAATAAAACAAGTGTTTCGATAGTCGATGATTTAACTATCGAATAAAACAAGTGTTCATCCAAACATCCAACAATCACTGAACCTTTAATTAATATTCCATTAATTAAATCTCTTCTCTATTTCTTATCAATATTTGTTAACCAAATATTTTCAATAACCATATTGGCCTTATATGTTATTTGGAAAACATTTCCATATATCGCCTTCTTTTATTTTCTAAACTTTAGAAATATTTATTATTTTATTTCCAAGCTTACATTTATTTGGGTTAAAACGGATGTTGTGTAAAACATCGTTACGACAACCCAAATACAGTATTTAACTAATTCTTATTCCACATTGATCTTCGAGCCTGAATCTTGCTACTTATCGGTATATCATGAAATCAACCAAGTTGGGGTATAATTACCTCTCAGACCTTGACTGAATAACATTTAACGTCAAAACAGACAAGACTACTTGCTCGAATAATCAATACCATACAATTGATTATTCACCTTTAAACACATATATACTTTCTCTTTCTATTCTTTCGAGATTTTACTCTTATACTTCCCTTTATAATTATACTATTCTATTTCTAAGTTCGTTTCCTTATCGACTTCTTATATATATCGATACGCTGATTTCTAACTATCAAATTATCTTAAAAATATTCTATCTCCTTAAATTCCCGGAAAAATTCGCCATAACCTCCTTTGTACCGGGAGCATCGGGAAATTTCAAATAGCTTTCCCGGTCCTTCTCATCTCAAAAAGAAAAAGAAAAAGCCAAGCGGCTAGCCGATACGGCGCATAAAATCTCATATGGAAATTAAATACGTACCTTTTTGTCGGGCATTCTATTTATTTCACTTCTATACTTTATTCCATACCTGTCTCCTATATATTTATGCCTGTCCAATCTATTTTAACTATACTAATCGTTTTAACTCAATTTGTTAATTAAATCTGTTGCTTAACTTTTCAGTCTATTTCACCTTCATATTTGAACATGACATGTTCAAATATATTTTAACTGCATATTAACAAATTCTAATTATACTCATACTCTCATTCCCTTATCGACTTCTTATTCAAATTCCAAATCAATTCTATTTGAATTCTTTTTATTTAAACTTCATTTGAATTCTATTTGCATCCCTATATTTAAACTTCATTTGAATTCTATATTCAAATTCTATAGTTAAACTCCATTTGAATTCTATTATTCAAATCTATTCAAATTCTATTGTTTAAATTCCATTTAAATCCTATATTCAAATCGTTTAAAGTCCATTTGAATTTCTATATTCAAATCTATAGTTTAAAGTCCATTTGAATTTCTATATTCAAATCTATTCAAATTCTTTTGTTTAAATTCCATTTGAATTCGATTATTCAAATCTCTATTTAAATTCCTTATATTCAAAGTCCATTTGAATTCTCGGCATTATTTATACACAACGTTTATAACTTCAATTCAAATCCCACCTTTCCATTTATAAACAACGTTTATAAATTCAATTCAAATCCCATATTTTCATTTGTAAACAAAGTTTGTAAATTCGATTCAAATCCCATCTTTCTATTTATAAACAACGTTTGTAAATTCGATTCAAATCCTATCTTTCTATTTATAAACAACGTTTGTAAATTCGATTCAAATCCCATCTTTCCATTTATAAACAACGTTTATAAATTCAATTCAAATCCCATCTTTCCATTTATAAACAACGTTTATAAATTCAATTCAAATCCCATCTTTCTATTTATAAACAACGTTTATAAATTCAATTCAAATCCCATCTTTCTATTTATAAACAACGTTTATAAATTCATATTTGTTTTATATACCTTCAAACAAGTTAATATTTTCTATAGTTTTATTTAAAATTCAAATTCTATTTATAAAAATAGAATTTCCTTTTTAAATATCAAATACCCTTTCCGATATTTTTATGAATCAATATTCAAGCTCTAGGGATATTTTAAATAATCAAACCAACCAATTTTCAATCATTTGATTTTTAACACATCATATATGAATATATATGAAATCAAACAAACAACAGATAATATATATTTTTGAGGAATCCAGTTGGATTCCTCCAACCTGTTTTCCTACATCCACAGATGTTAGTCAACACAGTAATACCCATCCTGCTTCGAGGCAGGATATCGCGGTATGAAGGTCATCCACTAATCATAGCGTGGGGCATATAGGGTAATCATCCGCTATGAAACAGCGGGCATCCGCTAATGAAACTGCGGGAATCCAACCAATCATCAACCCAATATATATATATATATCCTAAATAACTAATATATATTTAAACATGCAATATGAATATTCAATGAATACAGACCAATCAACAATATATTTTTAACGCTAAAAATAAATTTATCACGTGAGTTTTACTCACCTTGATAATTATTCCGATCAAATTTCTGATTTCCATTTTAGTTCCTGATTTGCTATCCCGCAAATTACGAATTAAATGACTGATTCCATTCGATAAGATATCCTAAAAATTAACGATTTATATTCATTGTATTAGCTATCAGATTATTAAATGAAATTAAAAATTAATTACTAACTAAGAAAAATACCTTGATTTTTTTCTTGTTTTCATTATCATCTTCCTTACTGTAAAGTACTCGAACCCCTAATGTACTCAGCCTTCTCCAGAATCGTACGCAACTAGATATCATCGCGGTACCTTGCTCATCGTCCATTGAAATTCCGAAATTCAAAAATCGTGACTTCCCTGAGGGCCTCCGACCATCTCAGCGTATCGAGTTCACCGTAACTCGCCCTTTCAACGCGCCCTACCATTACTCACAGTAGATCGCGACGCCCCATCCTCATCAATTCCAGGTCGCGATGACTAAACCCCAATCGCAGAGCACCAGATCCACTTGCCGTCGATTGAAAACCATCTCGAGCTCCACCACATCGCGTTAACCCAAATCTCGAGTTTCAGACTAGCCGTTCGCACCCCACAAATCGAGTAGCCCCTTTATCGCACCTCAATAAGGTGTCGCGATACCTAGATCGACGCTGGCAAAAGTATTCGAGCCCTGCCTCCTTTCTTCCCAGAAGATCGAAATGGAAAAATAAAAGGAAGCGTGGTTTTAAAAATAGAAGAGGGGTGCCGATTTGAATCGAACAGCAAGGTTATTTGAAGTGGGAGACGTGGTTTCTTTTGATCAGCACGAAAGGAGTGGTGAAATGAAAGAAGGAGGTGTCTAATTCTTTACCTTTAATTTTATTAAATTTTTATTTTTATTTTAATTAAAACTGGTATCTTTTAATTAAAAATACACACTGATTCTGAACTCCTTTCAAAACCCAACAATTGTCATTTCTAGGGTAATACCCCTATTCCGGACACACTGGGATAGGTCACGTAGTCCCATTCGATCATCTGAAGGAGATATTAATTTTAAACCAATATAAATTAATTTCAGACAATTTATTCTTCGAAAATAAATTAATATTATTCTTCTAATTCAAACAGAATTTTCTATTGATCGATTGAACTGTAATTTAATTCAGAATTAAATTTTAATTCAATTCACTTCGCATTCTGATAACTTGATATATTCGATATTAAATCGAAACTGATTATTAAATTGATAACTAAATATAAAAATTCCATTTATATTTATCCACCCAATATTTAAAACTGTATTAAATATTCAAATCTAACCGACGGAATATCCGGGTCATTACATCTCCCATTTAATCATAATTCCACTTCACGTCGTCAATATAACTTATCGTTGTTTACTTATTAACTTAGTTCTATTAACTAAGGCCCATTAATAAGTTTCTCTACCCATTTATTATAACCTATGTTATAATTTCCCCTTGTCCCTAGGACAAGTCTAAACATGTTATTCTTACCAACGGATTTCAGACTCCCAGACTACTTAATTTATAATTAAGTACAATATATTTTCCACCTTTTCTTAACTGGTTTTAGGTTTTCCCCTTTTCTGATTACTTAAATTATAATTAAGTGTCACTTAACTTAATTCACCAGTTTCCCATTCCCTTACTAGTTTATTATAACCTAAGTTATTATATTCACTTGTCCCTAGGACAAGTCTACCTATTATAAAACATTTTCATTAATGTTATTTATTTATAATAGTTTATTATCATTCCCCTTTTAAACCATTTACTGTTGTAAACCATTATTCTTCATTCTCTGTAATATATGTTCCTTATTATATTAAGGAAAACACTTCATGCACCTTATCAGTTTGATAGAAGGAATCAATGATTTATTTTCATAACGTTTTCCCATCTAAATCCGTGGTAGCAAGTAATTTCTTTACTTTTCTATATTTATTGTGGCATACTTGCAACAACGTTTTCAGAAATAAGTCATTTAGGGAAATACATCACTTTTCCCTCTTATCACACTAACTCAGTTCATTACATCCCTTCCTTTCTTATTTTCTGAGTTAGACATTTAATTACCATCTTTGCCATTTATTCATATCTTGTTATATACATTTATTTATTTATATATATATAAGCACTAGACCTCTCACATTAAGCCTACACTTGTGGACGCTGGATTTGCCGGGCGGGTCCGGGCATACTTCTACCACAAGATGACTTAACCTCGTGTCTGAGCACATTTTGTTAATTCTTGCACTTAGGCCTCTCACATTAGGTTCAACATTAGTGGCTGCTGGATATGCCGGTCGGGTCCGGGCAGACTTCCGCCACTAATGCAACCTAACCTCATGCCATAAGTGTATTTACAATTTCTAATTGTAATCCTAGGCATATTCATTTTCATTCAATCACTTATGTTCATATCAAATTGCGCTTCCAAATTAAAATCTCAAAAACTAATATATGTTATGTTCATTACATGAAAATTTTAGACATATTATCCTTTTTACCGTAATATAGTTTACAGTAATCTAATTTACATGTCGTCCAATTTTTGCCTATATTTTGTCGCATGTCATTTTCAACATATGTATAATTCTACTAGGACATGTAAACATTCAATCGGGTAATTATTCTAACATGTCGTTCAATCAATAATATGCCCCATGTAAAGCATGTAATTATAATCACTGAATTGGCTATTCATATCCTAACAAGTTTATTTTCTCCAACATGTAAATATTCAATATCTTAGCCAATTAAACATAGGAATTTCCTGACATATTCATATCAACATTTCAATTCGTTACAACAACAATTTATAATTAAACTGTCCATTTCAAAATTTATTAAAAAGGGAATGCTAAACGATAGTCATAACATTATCTAAAGGCTATAGCTTAAACCCACTCAGCTTTAAGCTTTCCCCAAATTTTGGATCTGATCCGTTATATCATCCATGGTTTTCCTTTTCCCTTTAATTTGATTCACGACCTAACGACCATGGATTTATTATTTCATGAAAAGAGAAGGGAAAGAGATAATTTAAATAGATTGGTTCTTATAGGTTTACCTTGCTTTCATGATTCAATAATCTTTTTATTAACGTTGATTCCCTCTTCCAGATCTGAATTCAAAATCCTCCTAGGCTAACATTTTAATTTCAGAATAGATTTGAGAAGAGAGAGAGAGAGAGGGAGCCATGGAAGAGCTCCAGCACAGCCGCCGAATTATGATGTTTAGGGTTAGGTCTAGGGTCTTATTTATAGGTGCTCAAGACCTTATCGTACACGCAACGCTGAGTCAGCATTGAACCCAGTTAAGAAAATAGTCCAGGTTCGCAAATGAATCTAGCCAAATCTTATCGTACACGCAGTGCTGAGTCAGCATTGGGTCCCGCAAGCTGTTTTGGCGTAGAAATTTGAATTTTGAATGTTTGAATTATTTTGGCGCAGAAATTTGATTTTTCAACTTTTTAATTTCTAGAATTTATTTAACTATTTTATTCACATGAAATATTCTTATATGTATACAATTCCTCTACCGACCATTTTACACGTATATATATACGCACAATTTTCGTTTTATTTCCAAAATTCAAATGATGTTGCACCGTTATTTGATTCTTGCCATATTTCGTTGACTGTAGCCTTATCTTGAATATTATCTTTTGTATACATATATTTATGCACATATATATATATATATATTCTCATATATATACATATATTTTCATTATTTCCTTATATGTACGTTCTTATCCTTTCAAATTTTGAATATGTATACGTACATATATTTGCATGTTCAGTTGGCCCTCTCTAAAACAAAGATAAAAATTATGCCACCGCCGGGGTTCGAACCCCCGACCTCTATGTTACAAATCCAATACCTTAACCAACTGAGCTATGAAGTCTTTTGTTAATAAGTCTTAGAACAATGATAATTATTGTTCTCTCCTTACTTCTCTTTTTCATGTTAGTTACAATACTTAAATTAAACCATTGCATGAATCTTTTTCTTTTAATGTTAATGCATTATGTTTGCAAATCAGTGCATGCAACATATTTACATTGCGTGCAACCAATCCTTTCTTTCTTTCAATTCATGCATTGAATTTTTGTTTTCAGTGCATGTATTTATTACATGCAATCCTTATTTTATTCTTTATTTTACATTTTAATTTGTTTGTGTATATATATATATATATCTTGTGTATATACAAACTTCTAGGCTTAATAACTTCTTCATATGATGTCCGTTTTACGCAAACGAGGTGTCTATCTTGACCAGAATTCCAAGACGGACGCAATGGCGTAATCCGTTTTACTTAATTCTCATTATTTAATTAAGTTATTCTTATTTTATTATCTTAAAAATACGAGGTGTTACAGACGGCTCAAAGGCTGGTGTTATTTCCTAAAAGATCGTTGAAAACTCCGCTCCCTTTATTACTCAAGAAGGGGGTCTCGCAGGAACTTCCGGAGGCCCGAGGGATTTAGATACCATCAATTACTTTGATCTGGGTGACATTATGATTTCTGGTCCTATGACATCCGATATGGAAAGAACTCGAGAGTCTAGTGAGCGTCCCGGGAAAGCTTTTGACTTAACAACTCCCGTTGAAATCGGTTTGTTATTATCACTCGCACGTCATGCTTTGTTTCTCATAACCCTCATAATTTTCGACTGCTTGCTAAAATCTTGTTTTGTTCCTTAGGTATAAACATGGGACACTCGCTATCAGACAGTTTCGCCTATCAAGCTGGTTTTACCGATCCACAAAATCTTTTACAATCTCGCCTTTCTCGCCATTTGAAACGCTCCTGATCATCTTCAAATTCTCAGGCCTGGCATATCCCTGACCTCCCAGTGACCGATTCTTTAAGGAGGGGAGGACCTGATTGTGCAAAGACATTGATCATAGACAATAAGGGCGGACACCTCATAGAAAGGGAAGAAAGGAAAAAAATAGGATTGACTGAGGTAAGAATGAGATTTAGAAATGTTCCTCATCACTTGAATCCCCTGAACGATCCATCATCCCAACTTCTGCTCAAATTCAGATGATACGCGATTACCCCCCTTATAAGGTTCAACACGGAAATTTTATACTTAAGGATCGCTTCGGTGGCTGAGATCTGTGGGGAATGTATTTTTACTTAGATTTACATCCAGATGACTGGCGGGATGCTGTTAATAGTCTAGACACCATAAAGAGTTGTATGATTGCTCAGTTTAACACTACTAATGATCAGCTCGAAACACAGTTGAATTCGGCCATGAATAATGTTGACCAACGGCTAGAACACTGGGCCAAATTTGTTTATAAGTTTCAAAGATTAAATACTCGGCACCCTGACGATATTGATATCTTAGAAAATGATAAAGATGGACTGGTTTGCTTGGTCAAATCTCGAGAATCTGAAAATGCTTCTTTAAAGAGTGGGAACATCAAAGTAAGCAACCTAGAGGGCAAAAATGATGAGCTTAGGAAAGAGATGGAGGTGTGCGAAGGCGACTTCGAGAAGCCCAGTCTGCTCAAGAACTTGCCGAGTGCCACCTAGCCTTAGAAAGACGGGCTTTGACTTCTTCTAAATAGGAAAAATGGTCCTCGAGGGCAAGATTACTTCCCAAAATGAGACCCTTAGAACTCTTGAAGAAAGCAAAACCAAGCTGTGTAAATAAATTGATAAAGCCAGAAACAGAACTGACAATACTTTGTTCCAATTTTATATTTGCAGTGTCATGAGTCGTGGAAGTCTAAGTTATTTGAACAAGAAATTTCCGTGGACTTTGGCCCTGATCTGGGAACATGTGCTTCTATATTCCAATAATGCTGATGATGAATACCTTCAAGAGTAGCTCTTAGAAGGTGAAGATCGTAGGGATTTGGCTGAGGGAAGGAAGATATTGGCAAACGAGCAAGCTCAATCTTTTAGGGGAGAAAATCCATGTGTTATCAACACTTGTGACCCATCCAGTTCCATTGGGATTGAAGTTTCGAGTTCTTATATTCCTTATGTAGATCACTCTGCCCTATATGTTACCGGAATTCACCCCATTACCGAGCATTCAGTTCAAGAAAATACTGTTAAACAGTGCGCGAGCCATGACAACACTTCTTTAAATGTGAATGATTACGAGGTCGACCGTGCATACCCAGTAACCCCAGGTAAAATTGATATCTATCAGTCTGCCCTAGATTTGGATTTCCTTACTTCTTCACCTGGGTTTGTTGTGTTTCATGCTTGTTATTCACTTGCATTAGGTGTGCTCTCGCCACCTCCTTTGCCTGCTTGTGGTACTACTGTTCAAACTGTCGTCGTTGATTCTGTCTTAATACCTACCAGCACTAACCCTCGCATAACACCTTCACCATCATTAATTGATGTGTCAAATCCGGAAGATGAGGACGGGATTTGGAATACCAAGGTTGTGTCTACTTTGGTACGCAAAAGGAAACCAATTTGCAAGTAGTCTAGAATCATTAACCCGTCCTTTCCTTATAGTTCTTTCTGTAAACAGATCAGTAAGAGATGAATGTCAAGCAGTCTGTCCATCCTTTTCTTCTCTATTAAGTAACAACATTTATGACTTTTGTACTCTGATTTCAATCTATTCCCTTTGTTTGTTACGCATTTAGACCGGTTGTATATGCGAGTGCCGGCCCTCGCATACTATTTTTATGTTCGTACACTCTCGTTTGTATCGCTTGGTATTATATTAGTTTTACCATTTTGCTTTTATAAGTGGCAACACTCCATGGGGAATTATTTTCCTCATTTGCGTGAACTTATCTTTCGTTTATTTTTCGGGGTAAAGTTATAATGAGTCTGTGGTATGTTTTAAGTGAGCATTGTTGATTTTTACACAATGGTGATGTCCCCATACAAAAGCTCTTTATAATTTTATAGATTTTCTTAATTTTAGTCACAGTTTCAATTGATCAATTCATGACTTTTGAATTGATGTTCAACCACATCTCCTGCTAACTTGGCTGTACAAGTTTTTTTTCTAGGGACTAGGTTTTTTTTAAGAGACACGCGAGGTCATTATGTGTTTTTTTTGGGTGCCCCCAGGGGAGGTCTTGGGTTTCACTTTTCGATCCAATTTGGTCTTGTTCATACTGATTTTTCTATAACTGAAAAGACCTCGTTGGACACCCCCTTTCGGTTAGGATTTCTATTACCCCCTTTCGGCTAGGATTTCTGATTTGCGCTGGTCCTTCCAGCATGTTTTGTTGGTCTTTCTGGCACTAGAACTGGTTTTTCCAGCCTAGGTGTTTTATTCGTGGGACAATTGTAATATTACCCTTGTACCTTTCTTAAAGCCTGATGTAAGCTCCTTCAGTGGACGCTTACCGAGAGTTTGGTGCCTTTTGTAGAATCAAAGTACAGCCTTTTCTTGAGGCGATGTGCTTACTTATTTTGCTTTACTTTGCATGATACTCCTTGCTTTTCAAATTGCTTTTCCTGGAAACACGCTTTTGGGAGTCTTCCATTATGGTTTAACTGTAGATGAGCGACTGCCTCTATATTACACCTACATTTAAGAAATTGGCTTTTAGTGTGAACTCGTAAGTATGCCATCTTAGATAAACACCTAATCTTTAACTTGCAAACATTCATTTAATATAAAGCAGGTGAATCATTGTCTGCTGCGTACAAGAGTATATTAAGTAATATGATAGAGCAAAATAACTACTAGTTCTTGGGTAATGAAGTAACGAAGTGGAACAAGATAACGGAGGTCGCTTGTTCAGAGCTCTGGTTACTGATTCTCAAGTAGGTGTTGGCCTCAGATTGATCTGGGTGAATTCCTCAAAGCTCGGCGTCCCTTGTTCGTAGAGAATTGGGACAACATTCACAGTGTTGCACATATTTTTGCAAATGATTCTCCCTGACCAGCTCCTCAATTAATTGTTTTAAATGCCAACACTCATCGGTATCATGTCCTGATTGGTTATGGAATTGACAAAACCTTCCTGATTTTGTGTTGACATCTCTGATATTCATTCGCTCTCGAACTGGATACTTTTCAGTGCTCTTAGTGGCCATGAAGATATTCCCTGCGGTGTCGTTGACGGGGGTAAGTTCAGAACTCTTAAAAAAGCATGACTTCTTTCAGGCTGGTTAGTTATTCCTTTGTTTCTTCTTCTCGGCGGCCATTCCTAAGATTTATTTTCGCTTTTCACTCCTATTCATGGAACAAGCGCCTTTTGTCCCTGCCAGATCTTCCCCTGGGCACGTAATCATGATTTGGAAATGAGGTATTTAAGCCTTCTTCCGAGAGAAACGCCCCTTTGATGGGGTCGTTTACCTGTTTGGGGTTATGTCATAGGAACGATCACGCACAGGTATTCTAACTTTTCCATGGTCCAGGTTAACATGATATGTAGTTTTTTGAGTAGAATTCACTCCTTCAGCAAAAAAATTTGTCTCGTTCGCATGATCCTCTAGAGCGAATGGAAGATCAGGGGCACTTAGTGCGGCTTTTACGATAGTGGCCTAAATGACGAGCATTGACTCGATCTTCTTTATCAACGCATCGTTTGCAATATTTATTTGACTCGTTAGCCCTATCATTGCTTCTTCCAGTTCTCTCTTGGTTACGGCTACTTCAACCTTTAATTGTTTCTCTGCTTCGGAATGGATGGTAGGCGATGTGATGATGTTGAAGACGCCGTCAAATTTG
This sequence comes from Allium sativum, assembly GCA_030737875.1. Lineage (NCBI taxonomy): Eukaryota > Viridiplantae > Streptophyta > Magnoliopsida > Asparagales > Amaryllidaceae > Allium > Allium sativum. The sequence goes on from CM060926.1 coordinate 618,905,597, forward strand.
CCAGCAACTTCCTTTGGCGTGTTCATGATTTCAAGCACAGTTTTTCGTAGAGAATCTCGTCGGACCTTAATGGGGAGAGATGCAAATACGGCCCCACGGTGGGCGCCAAATGTTTTCACCAAAAAATGGCTTAAACACCAAAGGTACTAGAATGTACTTCACCGATATGGTAAGAAAATAAATGGAGCCATACTTAATAACAATTGAAAGTAAATATGCGAATAAGGAAAAATAGAGATGATATTTAGAATGGTTCACCCTTGTGCCAGGCCTACATCCACTATGAGATTACTTGCATTCTTAAAATGGAGATTACAAAATACACAAACTCTATTTTTTCATACATCTCTATATTCACTCAACATACTCTCATTTATACATATCAATCCTGGGATTTTATGAGAAAATGGTAGAGTTTAAGGAGGAGAAGGATGGATGAATGATTGAGAAGGAGGATGTCTTTAATTTTCCGATTACAAGGTTGTATTAGGCGTCATGGCCAAGATGGTGATGAAACTTTAAATGGAGAAGATCGTCCAAATCTTTAAGGAATGATTGAAGATAGAATTTAGCAGCACTTTCTGGTTCAAAAGATCGGATCCCCTTTATGTTAGCAGCCATGGCCTATTTATAAGTGAGCCTCCCCGGAGAAGTGAGCTGAAGTTCATATACGTAAGTGACGGATCGTTTCAGCCGACAATTACCAAAACACCACTGTCTGGTTATTGCCAGCTGTCTATAGTTGTATCCAGCTATCATGTGCGAGCAACTTTATAGGAGCGATCGTTTTGAGCAATCGAGTGGATGACTTTAGTCAATGCCCTTCGGGCGTGGCTTTATCTGGCAATTGGTGAATATTTATCTGATTCTTTTGATTGCGAAACGAGCGGGCGACTAAGATCATACTTATGGTCGAGCGACTTTATAAGAGCGGAGTGTTGGACTGGAATCAATTCTTCTTTGTATCTTGTATGACTGACCTCCTTGTCTCAAGAACGTTCGTCCATCACCGTCTTTGTAATGTGCCATTTTTCTGTCTGGCTGTGCTATATGGTTGGCCCTGCTTATGTTAGATGGACGACTTGTCTTGTTTTGCTATTCGAGCTGCTTCGTTCTGCTGCGAACGACCGACCTTTGCCTCCGTGCCCGAGTCACGACTTGCATCTGGCTTTGGTTGAAGACATAGGTTCCTAAAATGTTGCAAGTGCTTATTTTGTAGTTCTAACCCAGGCTCGATCTTTTAACGGATAAACGCAAATTTAATGAATGATTTTGAAATGATATTTTTCTTAATTGAAAAGAAATGTATTCCCGATTTTGGACAGGGAATGTTTTATAAAAATGTTTTATAAAACAGAAAGGATTTCGAGGGCTAAACCCGATGATTTCGAAATAATTTGGATGTGTATTATGGCTTTACATTGTGGTTCATCGCATATTCGATTAGTTGCTATTAATAAAATATCTGTTTGATGGTGGAGAATTTATTCTGTTGCTTAACACCCTTCTTTGAGACGTACGAGCTCAAAGGTTATGTGATTAATAGTTTTTGATCATATGTGTGAATTGCTAATGTAAAGTACTATATTTTGGAAAGTACTTGTGATTATTATATTGTGAAATGATTTTCCCAACTTCGGGATATGAAATGATTTAGTATGTGGCTAAAGATCGGGTGACCAGGATGACTAAAAGTATGGGATGGATCCAGGAACTTAGGGTGAGTGGTCAACGTGTAGCCTGCTCCATGCGTGGGGGGTGCACACATATATATCGGGTGGGAGATGCGCATACCGCCTTGTCTGAGGGAACATGACCGATATTTGGTTGCATATTTATTTGTATTCATTTGTTTTGTAATTCATATTTCCAAATGGTTTTATTTGAGATCCCGAAGTGAAATCTACTTTGATATGCAAAGCTAGATATGTATTTGAAATGATTTGAAATAGAAATCGGGAAATAAAGTCCAAAGGAATAATTTCTGTAAATTAGATTTGGAAAATCTAAGTGTGGTGATTAATCTAAATGGGTAGATTGGGATATTGCATGTTGATTGATGCATAGTAGATCCATATCTCTATTACTGATTGTTGTTTATACACTAGCATTCATGGGGGTAAACCCGTTCCGCATTAGCGGTATGGTCCTGTGATTTTCCATATCATTTATATAAGTTAATTTTTAAATGAAGAATTTCTAATACCAGTCCCATGACTGACCTGTAGTTTGTTTTTCCCTTGCAAACTCGGTTGCCCTATTTTCCATACAGGCAGTCGAGTAGTTTATTTTACAGATATATATGCTAGATTCTGGATTGAAGCTTAAAGCTGTTGTAACGACCCGTATTTTTTACGGATAATTAATAATTTATTTAAATAGTGATTTAGAGATTTAAATGGTTGTATAATTAAATAATATTGAATATTTAATTAATATAAATAATAGAATAATATATTCAATTTTCGAAATAGTCGAAAATAGTGGAATTCACAATATTGCATGATTTGGATCAATTATAATATATAATTCAGTTTAGAGTTGAATTATATTAACGAATATATTATATAAACGATAGTTGAACGTATAATTTATATTACAATTATAATCGAGCTCGAAATGGTGCGGCAATTCGTAATTTGGCGATTCGAACTTTAAACAAATATACAGAATTTATTTTAAATCGGATTTCTATGAAACAAGAAACGTTCGGAGCTGGTGAACTATATTTCTCTAATGGAAGAGAAAAATCGAGATTTCATCGTGTAGATTTTGAGTTATGTCCAAATCAAATTTTCGAAAAGTCGCTGTGGAATTCCTTTATAATTATAACGATTTATTTCTATTATAAAAGGATTTAAATATAAATCGAATATCGATATAACTGAGAATTTTGAAATATTAAGTTGTATATCTAGATATGTATATTCTAGAGCTTTATGATATTCTATGTGAATATATACGATAATATTTATTTAAAAATATTAAATTAAATTATTTTTAAATATATATATATATTTAAATTTGGTTTACTTAGAGCTTTAAAAATAGCCAGTTTTGCAAACGAACTCCGTTTTCGAGAAAACAAATTTTGTTGGATCGGGAATATTAAATTATTATTAGATTTCAATTTCCGTAATTTTTTGAGTCAGCATGTGGCCATACGGATTTTTAATGTGGAAAACAGTTGATATTTTGACTTTAAAAATACGCTGTGTGATCAAACGGACGCAGAATTCGACGAGACCTGTTTCGTTGGGTCCGTAATGTCGAACTGTAGCTGCATGCGCATTTTCATGATTTTTGGATATCGTACGTGATCATACGGATTTTTAGAAGGCAAATACAAACAACGATTGATTAAAATAAAATAAAATATTCAAATAAAAAATAATAAAATCAATCTAAAAATAACCCCCTTATATCCTCTAACCCTAAACTTTCCATTCAGCAGTCAACGTTTTAATGCCGCCACCATTTGTTCAGAAACGTCAGAAAGTCCTCTCTTAGAAATTCATAACAATTCGAATATACTCCTACAAAACATAATATATGTACGTTTGGATTTCCGAGGGCATTAAATACAAATTCATTTATGTTTTATGCAACTCGCACCATGATCTCAACCTCAAGAAATAGACGCAGCAGCTCGCAATAGCTAGGGTTAGACATTTCTAAGGATCGGAGCTTCGATTTGCGAAGTAGTGTTGATATTTGGATTTCGCATGGGTTTTAACACCGAACTGCAGACTTTCATGAATTTCGAGATGGAAAAAAATGTTGCACCTTATTCTGTGGCGTGGGGTATTGCTGAGAGCCGTAACATTGAAGCAGTGATCGAGTGTTAGGATATGGAGATGGGGAGAAAGAGATTTCCAAGGAGATGTTGATGGTGAGATTTTGGGGATGGATTTGTGAGGTTTTGGAGTCCATGTCTATATTGTTGCGTGAAGGTCTGGAAGTAACGGAGGAAGGATTACTGTGTAAAAATGGAGCGAGTTGATCGTTCTATATATGGATGGAAAGAGGAGTCGAAGTGAAAAGCTTTGGTGATTTGTTTGGGATTTTTAGTGAATCATAAAGGAAGGACGTCGGATTGAAAATGATGGAAATGGTGGAGTTTTACAGGGAAGCCCACGGTGGAAAATTTGAGGAAGAAAGGAGAGCGGGTTGGGTTTTCACGGTGGGTTGTTGGGCCGTTATAAAGGTAAAGGCCCATATAGAAATATATTTAGTTAATTTTAATTCAAACAATGTGTACAACCTAGTAAATTGCATATCTTTTCCGTACGTTATAAGAATATAGCGAAACAAAATCCATTGGGATCGTGTGGATGAGAGCTACACCATGGAACTGACTGGGAGTGAATTGGAGCTCGTTACAATTTATAGCAAAATAAATTATCAGTCAAAATCAACCGACAGTTTTCATTATTTAACCATGACCGTCCAATGTGAGTAAATCTCACTAACTCTGTACAGTTTATATTTTAAAAAATCTAATATTGATAAATGATAATTGATTATTGTGTGTTGATTGTTTGGTTGAATTGCTGATGTATTGGTTGAAATTATATATAACGATATATATATATATATAAATCGTTAATCAAATATTGATTCTTTTTATCAGAATATTTCATATTGAAATGAAATCGATGTTATTTATATTGTTTAACATCTGTGGATGCAGGAAAATATGTTGGAGTGGTCCAACTGGATTCCTCAATATTTATAATACTATTTGTTTTCATGCATTGTGATATATAATCTGTGATTGATTGTGATGACACTGGTCATGTTATTTGGTATTTTAAATACCATATGAAATACTGGAATGTAAAAACGAATTTTTCAAAGTGAATATTGAAAATGAAATATTTTTATATAGAATAAATAGAATTATATAAAAGGATTTATATAAAATAAACAGAATTATATAAAAGGATTTATAAAGAATAAATAGAATTATATAAAAGGAATTATAATTGAGATTTAAGTGTTAGAAATAAAAGCAGATTTGTATAAATAATTCTATAATTAGAAGTATAAATAGAAATTGGATTTGAGATATTGTTTTAAATACAAAATCAAACTGTTTTGATTGCAAAGAAGAAATATTATTTAAATTTAATGTGAATAAAGGACTTAAGTAAATATTTTGCAAATAAAATATTTATAAAGGAATTTGGGGTTTGAATTAGGAATTAAAGTGGAGTTAAAGGAATTAGAAACTGACTGGAGATCAGTTAAGTTGAACAGCTATATGGGTATTGATCTGATGTTGGTTTCGTCCTTCGGGGTTAATACATAGGGGTTGGTTCTCTTACCAGTTTACAGTTAGAGACTGATATATGTGAGAAGATAGTGATGCGTGAATCAGAAATGGAAACGTTTTCCAATGTTAATAAGGTATATTTTCTAAATTTAGAAAATTAGAATTTACGGAGATATGGGAATGGGTAACTGAATAAATTAATGATAAATGAATTAAAGATATAAATGATGATTGATGATTGATCGATAGAATTTCCATTTGGAAATAATATCGTTGTTTGCACACATGTTTTTCTTTGATAGTTAAATCACCGACTATCGAAGTTTTTGAACATTTTTCCGTTATCAATACGGAGAGACCGGGATCAGATATATTATCTGAAAACCACTCCATATGGCATTAGCATTGCGATCAAATATAATGAAGATAATTGAAGACGGAGTTTTGTAAGAGCTGTCCTGTTTACAGAATAGTGCCTTCGGTATGTCCAGTCCCAGGACGACCTATATGGAAGAATGTATAACGGAGTATATTTAATAGATCGCGTAAGTTGATCTCTTCAAACGTATTTACGTTTGGTGGCGGAGGAATTCGTTTCTCTTAGTTGTTTACCCGTGATATGTTTGGAGAAATCAATTTGTGATTTAACGGGTATGACGATGTGACATTCAAAGTGAATAAAGATATGGTTGGTAAAGGATACGTTATGGCCTCTAGCCTAACAACCAAAAATGGTATAAAATCGGGTAGGTCGCATGGCTAAGTGGTTAGATACCAATTACGGTGTATTGTCACCTGATCTAGAGAAATTCCATTTACTTCTATAATCTATTTCGATGTTGTCCCTTTCGGGAAATGGTTGCTGATCCCAAATGTTTGTGATAATACATTTGGTACACTCAAGCGAAATGAGTGACCGGTCATGTTTAGCCTGGGTTACAAGATGTTCTTGTTGAACCCGGTGTATTCCTCTCTAGAGATACACTGTCGGAGGGTGGTCCCATACCTTGCCAATTGGAATTCATTACCCAATAAGCGCCCGCGGTTTTTGATTATATATTATGTATGTGCAACGTGAGATGAAAGCGTTCTGCTAGTTGATTATTTAGTTGTGATTGATAGGCACTATTATAATATCAAATGAGTTTGATATAAAGTTTATCATTTCTTTTAAAAAGATTTTGAAATGTTGAATCAAGTGTTTTGGATTCTCATAAGGGAAAAACCCGTTCCGTTATACGGCGTGGTCTTGTGAGATATCGTTTAATTGCTCAAACTTTTTTAAATTGTTTACGCACACAAGTCCCATGACTGACCTGTAGTCTATTTTTTTTCCCTAAAGTCTTGTGTGCCCAAATTTGTACGGGCAGTCAAGTAGTCAGGATTTTACAGATATACTGAGAGCTTGGAGCAGGAGGCTTCAGGATTATATAGCTATTGTTATTTCCGCTATGTTGTAAGTGTTGTACTCTGATAATATTACTGTATACACATACAAGTTTTATTTTAAAGTTATGTACCTATTATATATTGTTTGTTCCGCTGTGAGTTTCGTGTTACTCTGATGATGATGTATGTTCTTCTTCTATTCTAAGTTTCTATCTTATCTATCCTCAGCCTCTAATTTCTTTCATGGACTATCCGGTGTTTTATGGTTCTTATATGATCGACATGGTGTTTGTATGCCGATATCCAAAGTCGCAAATCCCCGGGTCGTTACAGTGGTATCAGAGCGAGGTTAAGTAATTACCTTGGCTCTGTGGCGTAACTCAGTAGAGACGGGGTTATTGATACCCTAGATTGAGTTCGAGTGTATATATATGAGCGCGTATTTGTTATTGATATAAAAATTGTTTTATATTGTGGAGATTTATTGATTGAGTTATTTATGAGTTCTGGTCGATCAGTTTGATCCATTGTATCGGTAGGAGTTAACAAACACTTGAATACGATGAATCGACAAGGTATGTTTTGAAAAGAGGGTAAATGAAATATTTTTACCCGGATATATTTTAATATAAAAGGAATCTAATTATTGGAATTATTATAATATATAGGATGTGTTGGTTGTTATTATAATCGAATGAGATTATAAATTGAAATGGTTATATAAATAACCAATCAGAAATCATATAAAAGAAACATATGAAATCAGATAGATTAAATCTGAATTTTTATCAGAATTGAAATTAAAACTCAGGAAATATGTGAAAGATGTTTATAATGGAATTGGATTAAATATATGAGAATTTTAAAATCCTGCGAGATTTTAAATTGTTTTACAAGGAGTGTGAATGGTATTTTGAAATGTATTTCAAAATGGAAGTGTTTAGAAATGGTTTTGAAAGTGACATAGTATTGAACTCACTTCGATCGTTGGAAAAAAGATTCCGATGATTACGGCTGCATCATCGGTGTTCATTTTTGAGTTGCTAAGTGGCGGATTACTACCAAGGATTTTGTTTTTGAATTGTTTTGTGAAAAGCAAGTTGTTTTGAATCCTAAAAAGGGATATCTGGTTTTTGAAAATATAAAATGTTTAAAATTCCCTGGGGAAGATTGTTTGGATTAAAACAAATTAAATTAGAATTTGTAAAAGCAAATAGAAATAGAAATTGAATCAAAACCAGTTAAGGGAAAAATGAATTGAGATAGAAAATATCGAATTAGATTGGATTGGAGATAATCCGAATGATATTGGACTGGTAAGTTAGCAGTTGAAATTAAAAATGGAACCTGTGTTAAGAACAGAATTCGGCTTGGGTATAGCCAAATGATTGAGATGATATTGGTATATGCAGAATTGGTAACACATGGAAAAGATATATTGATATGCCAGACAAAAAGGTACCAGTTTATATTATATATGGGTTTGAGATTTTGATGAGCTAAATTGGCAAGCCGCTTGGCTGTTTGATTTTCTTTTGGGTTGAAGAAGGCTTAGAGAGGCGAGTTGGAGATTGAGCTATTGACCAGTACAAAGGAGGTACCGGCGAAATTTTTCATAAATTTAAGGTGTTAGAAAATTTTCAGGATTTTTGAAATTTTTTATTAATAGAAATGAATTAATAATTTAGTTAAAGTAAATTGGTTCAGTGAAATTAGAGTTAAGAAGTAAACGAATAATTTTAGCCCAGTTAATAGGGTTTGTTTTCTACCTTAGCAATTTCGAGGACGAAATTATTTTAAGAGGGAAGAATGTAATGACCCGTATTTTTTACAGATAATCAATAATTTTTTTAATTATTTAAATAGTGATTTAGAGTTTAAATGGTTGTATAATTAAACAATATTGAATATTTAATTAATATAAATAGTAGAATAATAAATTTAATTTCCGAAATAGTCGGAAATAGTGGAATTCACAATATTGTGCGAATTGTATCAATTATAATACATAATTCAGTTTAGAGTTGAATTATATTAACGAATATATTTTATAAACGACAGTTGAACGTATAATTTATATTATAATTATAATCGAGCTCGAAATGGCGAGGCAGTTCATAATTTGGCGATTCGAACTTTAAAAAAATATACAGAATCCATTTTAAATTAGATTTCTATGAAACAAGAAACATTCGGAGCTAGAGAACTATATTTCTCTAATGGAAGAGAAAAATCGAGATTTCATTGTGTAGATTTTGAGTTATGTCCAAATCAAATTTTCGAAAAGTCGCTATGGAATTCCTTTATAATTATAATGATTTATTTATATTATAAAAGGATTTAAATATAAATCGAATATCGATATAACTGAGAATTTTGAAATATCAAGTTGTATATCTAGATATGTATTCTGGAGCTGTATGATATTCTATGTGAATATATACGATAATATTTATTTATAAATATTAAATTAAATTATTTTTAAATATATTTATATTTAAATTTGGTTTATTTAGAGCTTTAAAAATAGCCAGTTTCTCAAACGAACTCCGTTTTTGACGAAACTAATTTTGTTGGATCCAGAATATTAAATTATTGTTAGATTTCAATTTTCGTAATTTTTGGAGTCAGTATGTGGTCGTACGGATTTTTAATGTGGAAAACAGTCGATATTTTGACTTTAAAAATACGTTGTGTGATCAAACATACTCGGAATTCGATGAAACCAGTTTCGTTGGGTCCATAATGTCGAACTATATTTGCATGCCCATTTTCATGATTTTTGGGTATCTTACGTGATCATACGGATTTTTATAAGGCAAATACAAACAACGATTGATTAAAATAATATAAAATATTCAAATAAAAAAATAATAAAATCAATCTATAAATAACCCCCTTATATCCTCTGACCCTAAACTTTCCATTCAGTAGTCAACGTTTTAATGCCGCCACCATTTCTTCAGAAACGTGAGAAAGTCCTCTCTTAGAAATTCATAACAATTCGAATATACTCCTATATATCATAATATATGTACGTATCGATTTGCGAGGGCATTAACTACAAATTCATATATGTTTTATGCAACTCGCACCATGATCTCGAGCTTAATAAATAGACGCAGCTTACACAATAGCTAGCGTTAGACATTTCTAAGGATCGGAGCTTCGATTTGCGAAGTGGTGTTGATATTTGGATTTCGCATGGGTTTTAACACCGTACTGCAGACTTTCGTGAATTTCAAGATGGAAAAAAATGTCGCACCATATTCTGTGGCGTAGGGTATTGCTGAGAGCCGTAACATTGAAGCAATGATCGAGTGTTAGGGTATGGAGATGGGGAGAAAGATATTTCCAAGGAGATGTTGATGGTGAGATTTTTTGGATGGATTCGTGAGGTTTTGGAGTCCAAGTCTGTATTGTTGCATGAAGGTCTGGAAGTAATGGAGGGAGGAGTACTGTGTAAAAATGGTGCGAGTTGATGGTTCTATATACAGGTGGAAAGAGGAGTCGAAGTGAAAAGCTTTGGTGATTTGTTTGGGATTTTTAGTGAATCAAAAAGGAAGGACATCGGTTTGAAAATGATAGAAATGGTGGAGTTTTACAGGGTAGCTCATGGTGGAAAATTTGAGGAAGAAGGGAGAGCGGGTTGGGTTTTCACGGTGGGTTGTTGGGCCGTTATAAAGGTAAAGGCCCATATAGAAATATATTTAGTTAATTTTAATTCAAACAATGTGTACAACCTAGTAAATTGCATATCTTTTCCGTACTATCAGAATTGAGCGAAACAAGATCCATTTGGATCGTATGGATGAGAGCTACACCAAGGAACTTACTGGGAGTGAATTGGAGCTCGTTACTATTTATAGCGAAATAAATTATCTGTCTGAATCAACCGACAGTTTTCGTTATTTAACGATGACCGTCCAATGTGAGTAAATCTCACTAACTCTGTACAGTTTATATTTTTAAAAAAAAATCTAATATTGATAAATGATGATTAATTATTGTGTGTTGATTGTTTGGTTGAATTGCTGATGTATTGGTTGAAATTATATATAACGATATATATATAAATCGTTAATCAAATATTGATTCTGTTTATCAAAATATTTCATACTGAAATGAAATCGATGTTATTTATATTGTTTAACATCTGTGGATGTAGGGGAACAGGTTGGAGGGGTCTAACTGGATTCGTCAATATTTAAAATACTGGTTGTTTTCATATATTGTGATATATAATCTGTGATTGATTATGATGACACTGGTCATGTTATTTGGTATTTTAAATACCATATGAAATACTGGAATGTAAAAAGGAAATTTTCAAAGTGAATATTGAAAATGAAATATTTTTATATAGAATAAACAGAATTATATAAAAGGAGTTATATAAAATAAATAGAATTGTATAAAAGGATATATATAGAATAAATAGAATTATATAAAGGGAATTATAATTGAGATTTAAATGTTAGAAATAAAAAGAAGATTTGTATAAATAATTCTTTATTCAGAAGTATAAATAGAAATTGGATTTGAGATATTGTTTTAAATACGAAATCAAACTGTTTTGATTGCAAAGAAGAAACATTATTTACATTTAATGTGAATAAAGGATTTAAGTAAATATTTTGCAAATAAATATTTATAAAGGAATTTGGGGTTTGAATTTGGAATTAAAATGGAGTTAAAGGAATTAAAACTGGCTGGAGATTAGTTAAGTTGAATAGCTGTCTGGGTATTGATCTGATGTTGGTTTCGGCCTTCGGGGTTAATACATAGGGGGTTGTTTTCTTACTAGTTTACAGTTAGAGACGGATATATGTGAGAAGATAGTGATGCGTGAATCAGAAATGGAAACGTTTTCCAATGTTAATAAGGTATATTATCTAAATTTAGAAAATAAGAATTTACGGAGATATGGGAATGGGTAACTAAACAAATTAATGATAAATGAATTTAAGAGATAAATGGTGATTGATCGATAGAATTTCCATCTGTAAATAATATCGTTGTTTGCACACATATTTTTCTTTGATAGTTAAATCACCGACTATCGAAGTTTTTGACCATTTTTCCGTTGTCAATACGGAGAGACCGGGATCAGATATATTATCTGAAAACCACTCTGTGTGGCATTAGCATTGCGATCAAACATGATGAAGATAATTGAAGACGGAGTTATGTAAAAGCTGTCTTGTTTACAAAATAGTGCCTTCGGTCTGTCCAGTCCCAGGACGACCTGTATGGAAGAATGTCTGATGGAGTATATTTAATAGGTCGTGTAAGTTGATCTCTTCAAACATATTTACGTTTGGTGATAGAGGAATTTGTTTCTCTTAGCTGTTTACCCGTGATATGTTTGGAGAAATCAATTTGTGATTTAGCGGGTATGACGATGTGACATTCAAAGTGAATGAAGATATGGTTGGTAAAGGATACGTTATGGCCTCTAGCCTCACAACCGAAAATGGTATAAAATCGGGTAGGTCGCATGGCTAAGTGGTTAGCTACCAATTAGGGTGTATTGTCACCTGATTTAGAGAAATTCCATTTACTTCTATAATCTATTTCGATGCTGTCCCTTTGGGGAAACGGTTGCTGATCCTGAATGTTAGTGATAATACATTTGGTACACTCAAGCGAAATGAGTGACTGGTCATGTTTAGCCTGGGTTACAAGATGTTTTTGTTGAACCCGGTGTATTCCTCTCTAGAGATACACTGTCGGAGGGTGGTCCCATACCTTGCCAATTGGAATTCATTACCCAATAAGCGCCCGCGGTTTTTGATTATATATTATGTATGTGCAACGTGAGATGAAAGCGTTCTGCTAGTTGATTATTTAGTTGTGATTGATAGGCACTATTATAATATCAAATGAGTTTGATATAAAGTTTATCATTTCTTTTAAAAAGATTTGAAATGTTGAATCAAGTGTTTTGGATTCTCATAAGGGAAAAACCCGTTCCGTTATACGGCGTGGTCTTGTGAGATATCGTTTAATTGCTCAAACTGTTTTAAATTGTTTACTCACACCTGTCCCATGACTGACCCGTAGTTTATTTTTTTTGTTTTCCCTAAAGTCTTGGGTGCCCTAATTTGTACGGGCAGTCAAGTAGTCAGGATTTTACAGATATACTGAGAGCTTGGAGTAGGAGGCTTCAGGATTATATAGCTATTGTTATTTCCGCTGTGTTGTAAGTGTTGTACTCTGATAATATTACTGTATACATATACTAGTTTTATTTTAAAGTTATGTACCTATTATATATTGTTCGTTCCGGTGTGAGTTTCGTGTTACTCTGATGATGATGTATGTTCTTCTTCTTCTATTCTAAGTTTCTATCTTATCTAACCTCACCCTCTAATTTCTTTCATGGACTATCCGGTGTTTTTCTTTTCTTATATGATCGACATGGTGTTTGTATGCCAATATCCAAAGTCGCAAATCCCCGGGTCGTTACAGTGGTATCAGAGCGAGGTTAAGTAATTACCTTGGCTCTGTGGCGTAACTCAGTAGAGATGGGGTTAGTTATACCCTAGATTGAGTTCGAGTGTATATATATGAGCGCATATTTGTTATTGATATAAAAATTGTTTTATATTGTGGAGATTTATAGATTGAGTTGTTTATGAGTTCTGGTCGATCAGTTTGATCCATTGTATCGGTAGGAGTTAATAAACACTTGAATATGATGAATCGACATGGTATGTTTTGAAAAGAGGGTAAATGAAATATTTTTACCCGGATATATTTTAATATAAAAGGAATCTAATTATTGGAATTATTATAATATATAGGATGTGTTGGTTGTTATTATAATCGAATGAGATTATAAATTGAAATGGTTATAGAAATAACCAATCAGAAATCATATAAGATAAACATATGAAATCAGATAGATTAAATCTGAATTTTTATCAGAATTGAAATTAAAACTCAGGAAATTTGTGAAAGATGTTTATAAAGTGTATTGGATTAAATATATGAGAATTTTAAAATCCTGGGAGATTTTAAATTGTTTTCCAAGGAGTGTGAATGGTATTTTGAAATGTATTTCAAAATGGAAGTGTTTAGAAATGGTTTTGAAAGTGACATAGTATTTAACTCACTTCGATCGTTGGAAAATATATTCCGATGATTACAGCTGCATCATCGGTGTTCATTTTCGAGTTGCTAAGTGGCGGATTACTAACAAGGATTTTGTTTTTGAATTGTTTTGTGAAAAGCAAGTTGTTTTAAATCCTAAAAAGGGATATCTGGGTTTTGAAAATCTAAAATGTTTAAAATTACCTGGGAAAGATTGTTTGGATTGAAACAAATTAAATTAGAATTTGTAAAAGCAAATAGAAATAGAAATTGAATCAAAACCAGTTAAGGGGAAAATGAATTGAGATAGAAAATATCGAATTAGATTGGATTGGAGATAATCCGAATAATATTGGACTGGTAAGTTAGCAATTGAAATTAAAAATGGAACCTGTGTTAAGAACAGAATTCAGCTTGGGTATAGCCGAATGATTGAGATGATATTGATATATGCAGAATTGGTAACACATGGAAAAGATATATTGATATGCCCGACAAAAAGGTACCAGTTTATATTATATATGGGTTTGAGATTTTGATGAGCTGAATTGGCAGGCCGCTTGGCTATTTGATTTTATTTTTGGTTGAAGAAGGCCTAGAGAGGCGAGTTGGAGTTTGAGCTATTGACCAGTACAAAGGAGGTACTGGCGAAATTTTTCAAAAATTTAAGGTGTTAGAAAATTTTCAGGATTTTTGAATTTTTTTATTAATAGAAATGAATTAATAATTTAGTTAAAGTAAATTGGTTCAGTGAAACTGGAGTTAAAAAGTAAACGAATAATTTTAGCCCATTTAATAGGGTTTGTTTTCTACCTTAGCAATTTCAAGGACGAAATTATTTTAAGGGGGAAGAATGTAACGACACGTATTTTTTACGGATAATTAATAATTTATTTAATTATTTAAATAGTTATTTAGAGATTTAAATGGTTGTATAATTAAATAATATTGAACATTTAATTATTATAAATAGTAAAATAATATATTTAATTTCCGAAATAGTCGGAAATAGTGGAATTCACAATATTGTGTGAATTGGATCAATTATAATATATAATTCAGTTTAGAGTTGAATTATATTGACGAAAATATTATATAAATGACAGTTGAACGTATAATTTATATTATAATTATAATCGAGCTCGAAATGGCACGGCATTTCGTAATTTGGCGATTCGAACTTTAAAAAAATATGCAGAATCCATTTTAAATATGATTTCTGTGAAACAAGAAACGTTCGGAGCTGGTGAACTATATTTCTCTAATGGAAGAAAAAAATTGAGATTTCATTGTGTAGTTTTTGAGTTATGTCCAAATCAAATTTTCGAAAAGTCGCTATGGAATTCCTTTATAATTATAATGATTTATTTATATTATAAAAGGATTTAAATATAAATCGAATATCGATATAACTGAGAATTTTGAAATATCAAGTTGTATATCTAGATATGTATTCTGGAGCTGTATGATATTCTATGTGAATATATACGATAATATTTATTTATAAATATTAAATTAAATTATTTTTAAATATATTTATATTTAAATTTGGTTTATTTAGAGCTTTAAAAATAGCCAGTTTCTCAAACGAACTCCGTTTTTGACGAAACTAATTTTGTTGGATCCGGAATATTTAATTATTGTTTGATTTTAATTTTCGTAATTTTTGGAGTTAGTATGTGGTCGTACGGATTTTTAATGTGGAAAACAGTCGATATTTTGACCTTAAAAATACGCTGTGTGATCAAATAGACTCGGAATTCGACGAAACCAGTTTCGTTGGGTCCATAATGTCGAACTGTAGTCGCATACCCATTTTCATGATTTTTGGGTATCTTACGTGATCATACGGATTTTTAGAAGGCAAATACAAACAATGATTGATTAAAATAATATAAAATATTCGAATAAAAAAATAATAAAATCAATCAATAAATAACCCCCTTATATCCTCTAACCCTAAACTTTCCATTCAGTAGTCAACGTTTTAATGCCGCCACCATTTCTTCAGAAACGTGAGAAAGTCCTCTCTTAGAAATTCATAACAATTCGAATATACTTCTATATATCATAATATATGTGCGTATGGATTTGCGAGGGCATTAACTACAAATTCATATATGTTTTATGCAACTCGCACCATGATCTCGAGCTCAATAAATAGACGCAGCATGTCACAATAGCTAGGGTTAGACATTTCTAAGGATCGGAGCTTTGATTTGCGAAGTGGTGTTGATATTTGGATTTCGCATGGGTTTTAACATCGAACTGCAGACTTTCGTGAATTTCGAGACGGAAAAAAATGTCACACCTTATTCTGTGGCGTAGTGTATTGCTGAGAGCCGTAACATTGAAGCAGTGATCGAGTGTTAGGGTATGGAGATGGGGAGAAAGAGATTTCCAAGGAGATGTTGATGGTGAGATTTTTGGGATGGATTCGTGAGGTTTTGGAGTCCATGTCCGTATTGTTGCGTGAAGGTCTGGAAGTAATGGAGGTAGGAGTACTGTGTAAAAATGGTGCGAGTTGATGGTTCTATATATGGGTGGAAAGAGGAGTCGAAGTGAAAAGATTTGGTGATTTGTTTGGGATTTTTAATGAATCATAAAGGAAGGACGTCGGTTTGAAAATGATGGAGATGGTGGAATTTTACAGGGTAGCCCATGGTGGAAAATTTGAGGAAGAAGGGAGAGCGGGTTGGGTTTTCCCGGTGGGTTGTTGGGTCATTATAAAGGTAAAGGCCCATATAGAAGTATATTTAGTTAATTTTAATTCAAACAATGTGTACAACCTAGTAAATTGCGTATCTTTTCCGTACTATCAGAATTGAGCGAAACAAGATCCATTTGGATCGTATGGATGAGAGCTACGCCAAGGAACTTACTAGGAGTGAATTGGAGCTCGTTACAATTTATAGCGAAATAAATTGTGTGTCTGAATCAACCGACAGTTTTCATTATTTAATGATGACCGTCCAATGTGAGTAAATCTCACTAACTCTGTACAGTTTTTTTTTAATCTAATATTGATAAATGATGATTAATTGCTGTGTGTTGATTGTTTGGTTGAATTGCTGATGTATTGGTCGAAATTATATATAACGATATATATATAAATCGTTAATCCAATATTGATTCTGTTTACCAGAATATTTCATACTGAAATGAAATCGATGCTATTTATATTGTTTAACATTTGTGGATGTAGGAAAACAGGTTGGAGGGGTCCAACTGGATTCGTCAATATTTATAATACTGTTTGTTTTCATATATTGTGATATATAATCTGTGATTGATTATGATGACACTGGTCATGTTATTCGGTATTTTAAATACCATATGAAATACTGGAATGTAAAAAGGAAATTTTCAAAGTGAATATTGAAAATGAAATATTTTTATATAAAATAAATAGAATTCTATAAAAGGATTTATATAAAATAAATAGAATTATATAAAAGGATATATATAGAATAAATAGAATTATATAAAGCGAATTAAAATTGAGATTTAAGTGTTAGAATAAAAAGAAGATTTGTATAAATAATTCTATAATCAGAAGTATAAATAGAAATTGGATTTGAGATATTGTTTTAAATACGAAATCAAACTGTTTTGATTGCAAAGAAGAAATATTATTTACATTTAATGTGAATAAAGGATTTAAGTAAATATTTTGTAAATAAAATATTTATAAAGGAATTTGGGGTTTGAATTTGGAATTAAAATGGAGTTAAAGGAATTAGAAACTGGCTGGAGATTAGTTAAGTTGAATAGCTGTCTGGGTATTGATCTGATGTTGGTTTTGGCCTTCGGCGTTAATACATAGGGGGTTGTTTTCTTACTAGTTTACAGTTAGAGACTGATATATGTGAGAAGATAGTGATGCGTGAATCAGAAATGGAAACGTTTTCCAATGTTAATAAGGTATATTATCTAAATTTAGAAAATAAGAATTTACCGAGATATGGGAATGGGTAACAAAATAAATTAATGATAAATGAATTTAAGAGATAAATGATGATTGATGATTGATCGATAGAATTTCCATCTGGAAATAATATCGTTGTTTGCACACATATTTTTCTTTGATAGTTAAATCATTGAATATCAAAGTTTTTGACCATTTTTCCGTTGTCAATATGGAGAGACCGGAATCAGATATATTATCTGAAAACCACTCTGTATGGCATTAGCATTGCGATCAAATATGATGAAGATAATTGAAGACGGAGTTATGTAAGATCTGTCCTGTTTACAGAATAGTGCCTTCGGTCTGTCCAGTCCCAGGACGGCCTGTATGGAAGAATGTCTGATGGAGTATATTTAATAGATCGCGTAAGTTGATCTCTTCAAACGTATTTACGTTTGGTGGCAGATGAATTCGTTTCTCTTAGCTGTTTGCCCGTGATATGTTTGGAGAAATCAATTTGTGATTTAGCGGGTATGACGATGTGACATTCAAAGTGAATGAAGATGTGGTTGGTAAAGGATACGTTATGGCCTCTAGCCTCACAACTGGAAATGGTATAAAATCGGGTAGGTCGCATGGCTAAGTGGTTAGCTGCCAATTAAGGTGTATTGTCACCTGATCTAGAGAAATTCCATTTACTTCTATAATCTATTTCGATGCTGTCCCATTCGGGAAACAGTCGCTGATCCCAACCGTTGGTGATAATACATTCGGTACACTCAAGCAAAATGAGTGACCGGTCATGTTTATCCTGGGTTACAAGATGTTCTTGTTGAACCCGGTGTATTCCTCTCTAGAGATACACTGTCAAAAGGTGGTCCCATACCTTGCCAGTTGGAATTCATTACCCAATAAGCGCCTGCGGTTTTTGATTATATATTATGTATGTGGAACGTGAGATGAAAGCATTCTGCTAGTTGATTATTTAGTTGTGATTGATAGGCACTATTGTAATATCAAATGAGTTTGATATAAAGTTTATCATTTCGTTTAAAAAGATTTTGAAATGTTGAATCAAGTGTTTTGGATTCTCATAAGGGAAAAACCCGTCGGCATGGTCTTATGAGTTATCGTTTAATTGCTCAAACTGTTTTAAATTGTTTACTCACACCAGTCTCATGACTGACCCGGAGTTTGTTTTGTTTTTTTCCCTAAACTCTTGGGTGCCCAAATTTGTACGGGCAGTCAAGTAGTCAGGATTTTACAGATATACTGAGAGCTTGGAGCAGGAGGCTTCAGGATTATATAGCTATTGTTATTTCCGCTGTGTTGTAAGTGTTGTACTCTGATAATGTTACTGTATACATATACTAGTTTTATTTCAAAGTTATTTATCTATTATATATTGTTCGTTCTGCTATGAGTTTCGTGTTACTCTAATGATGATGTATGTTCTTCTTCTTCTTCTATTCTAAGTTTCTATCTTATCTATCCTCACCCTCTAATTTCTTTCATGGATTATCCGGTGTTTTTCGGTTCTTGGATGATCGACATGGTGTTGTATGCCGATATCCAGTCGCAAATCCCTGGGATGTTTCAGCTGTGTCCAGAGCATTGATAGTCTTCCGCTGTGTTAGTTTATTTGTTTTCAGTTGTGCATTGTATTACATTGATTGTAAATAAATCTTCCGCTGTAGTATTATATTTCGATATACTTTGATATTCTGTACTCTGATATAACATTATTGTGATGTTTATAAAAGTCTTCTGTTATTTGTTTTGATGTGTTGTATACCCAAAGTTAGCGTATCCAGGTTTTGAACTGTCTTGGTCGATTTAGCGATTGATTAGGTCCGAGCGAAATTCGTATCGTTACATATGGTATCAGAGCTTTTGTTAACTCAAATCTTTGGGGTGCAACTCGTTCGAATAGAATAAAAGACTCATCAGAGATTGGATTAGTAATATCCTACGAAAGGAAACTCATTAGAGATAGAATCTGTAGCATTCTAGAATGAGAAACTCATTAAAGATGGGTTAGAAATGCCCTAGAATGAGTTGAGAGTGAAAAGTTTATGATTAACGTATTTGTGATTATATATATAATTCGATCTTAGAAAATATATGATTTTTGATTATATAAGAATTATATATTTGAAGAGCTAATAAACAAATTGATTGCTGGTTGTGATGTCGGATTATTAGTTTAACTAATAAAAATGTTGGAATGATAATTAATTAAACCAATATGTAAATGAAAGGTAAATTTAGCCAAATCGAATCAAATATTGAACTGAATTGGAAATAGATTGAAATTGCATACATGTACATATATATTTGTGAACATGCCACAGCAAGAAAGCTAAGAAGAGGAATAAAATTGTATGCCCGACAAATAGGTACATATTTACCATTTGATTGGGTTTCGATGAGTTTATGAGCCGATTGGCTAGCCGCTTGGCTTTTTCTTTTACTTTTGGATTGGTGAGGGCCCTGTGAGGCAAGTTGCGATTTTAAAGGTCTCCCAGGAGGTTATGGCGAATATTTTCGAAAATTTAGGGTGTTAGCCAAATTTTTGAAGAATAAGAAAATTCTTAGAAACTGAAAAGTGGAAGAATGAAAGCCAAAATAAAAGTTGAGCTGGTTAGTTAAGCAACTTTCAACTCCATTCCTTTTCGAGGACGAAAAGATTTTATGTGGGAGAGATTGTAACAACCAGGATTTTCTGAGCCAATTTAAAATTTTTATTTTAGCAATTTTAATGGATTTTGAATATTTGAAATTATTTATTTTAAGTAACAAATTTATTTTAAACGAAGTTAGAACGTATAAATATATTTTAATTATAAAATGTACCTGAAATGGCGTGGTAGTTTGAAAATTCGATTTCAAATTTCAAATGAATGTACATGATTCAAAATAAATCAGATTTCAGTAACACCGAAAATATTTGAATCTGTTTAATTATATCTTTCTAACGAATGTGACAAAACCAGATTTCATAACAGGAATTAAAAGTTATGTCCATTTTAAAATTTAAATTAGTTGTCATGGAATTTAATATAATATAATAAATAGCCATTTTGCAAACGACCTCCATTTTCGATGAAACCACTTTTGTTGGATCCGGAATATCAAATTATTGCTAGGTTTCAAATTTCATAATTTTTGGATTTAATATGTTGGCGCAGTAAATCTAAATGTGTTTGGTAATTTAAATTGGATCGACCTGAAATTGACCATTTTCAAATGGTCTCCAAATTCGACGAAATTAGTTTTGTTAGGACCGTATCGTAAAAACATAGCTAGATTTATTTTTCGGGAATTTTTGGAGTTAGTATGTGGCCTCGGTAAATTAAAATGTACTTGAAATCAATTTTGAACGTAATATTAATTTATATTAATTTTGATGAAAATTGATCGAAACAGTCGTAATTGGCTTACAGGACATATCCCATTGTGTTTGGAATGGAGGTATTTGGCTAAGGATGACAGTCGTTGGGTTTGATTTGGAGTTTGTTTGAAATTGAGTCAAATGGAGAATTAAATATTAATTTATACTATTATATTATATATATAAACGTTTGTTTCAAAACCCTAATTCTATTCCAAAATGTCCGCCGCTGGCAACGAATTAATGGCCACGCACTTCCCAATTTCCTCTTCAAATCACACGCCATCCAGTGATTAATTTGAAAAACCTATAAATCAAACACTAAATATCTCTCCAAGAACTATAGATCCATTTGACTTTGATGGAAATTAGTTTAGTGTTTTGTGCGAATTTGGGGTAGAAGCTTCCGCCGTTTCTGTAACAACCATTTTTATCAACGATTTAAAATTCGATTTTTCCAATCAATTTCTTTGTTACTTGAAAATTTAGCATAAATTTTTCATAATGCGAATTTGGTATTGGGAATGCGTCCATCTAGACATAGCAGTCGGACAAGTTTCATCGAAAATAATCAAGTTCGTCGGTTGTCAAACTTTCTACGCATATCAGTTCAAATAGGTGTCCATAAAGTTTTGTCCAAAATACTGACAATTCAACGTTAGAAAATTCTTTTGCTTATTTTGAATTTGGCGGCG
The DNA here is from genome assembly GCA_030737875.1 of Allium sativum. Taxonomy (NCBI): domain Eukaryota; kingdom Viridiplantae; phylum Streptophyta; class Magnoliopsida; order Asparagales; family Amaryllidaceae; genus Allium; species Allium sativum. The sequence goes on from CM060926.1 coordinate 618,927,361, forward strand.
CAATCCGTTTCGCGAAATTCGGACGTTTCAACCTTCGTTTTATTTCATTTGCATGATATTTCTACGTTAAAAGGTGCCCGTAATGGGTTTTTGATTGGAGTGTTGTGATACTTTGATCTTTATACCATTGCGTCTGTGTCGTCGCGCTAATCACCGCACTATATTCATTTATCAAATTTTGGCATTCGGTTTGCAATAAAATTTAAAATAGCTGCACAACAATTTTGATACCGGTTCATTTAAGTATGAACCGTCCCTATTTGTGTCCATTTAGTTTAGTTATTAAGTTTGGGTCAGTGAAAGAACTGTAAAGGCAATGGAAGGTCTTCTAAACAATGAAAGGACACAACGCATCGTGCTCTCTGCGGTTTGCAAAAATATTACGTATTCTTTCATTTCATTGCTTCTCCATTTCATCTTCTACATACTTTCTCTGCCTCTTCAAAATCTTTCGTCTAAATAAAAAAAAACAAATGGAATCAAGTGGACAGAAGGGACAGAGGAGGAGAGGTGCCTCTCCATTGTGGTATATTTGCATGTGTCTCCAACATGCAAAAGAAGTGAAGCTTCCTGTAGCCGAACTTTACATTATTTCCTATAGCCTTGTATCCAAGCGTGAGTCTCCTTTCACATTTCTTTCTAGGCGTTTTTTATTCTTTTGGTCTTAGAAACATGCGTATGCATGTATAGTGTATATATATATATATAAATTGAAGCATATTTTATATGTGCGTGTGTCTCTCCTATATTATTCTCGTATGTTCAATTGAGTTTAAAGCATATTTTATATATGCATAGTCTGTTTTTGCAAAGCTTATTTGAACTGGGTAAATAAATATTTTTCTTTGAATCAGTCCACAACTGTTTGAACTTTGGGCTAATCAAGTGTATTATAGTCGGGTTCCGGAAGAAAAAGAAGCAAAAGGGTACAGAGTTGATTTATACAGTATGTACAGATGTTAAACTTCTCTATTTATTTTTGTTTCCAGTCGTAGAAGTTGGTAATAAAGAGAAATAAATATCCATTCGTCGTTCGCTTCACATCCGCTTTCATCGTCGTCTTTCATTTCTTTTGCTACGAAAGGTGAGTACCCCTCCCTCACGATTAACATTCCTATTTTGGTGTATAAACCTGTGAATTGATTAACTTAATTGCTAGGATTGCTCTAGAAATTACACTATTCTCATATGTTCATTATCGACATGCTATTGACACTATGTAATGCAAGTTACATATTATATGTTTGTTATGTGAATTGGTGATAGACGATATATATATGGATCTGCATATGTGATATATGACACACATTTGCTACATATGTTGATATGACGTGTAAATACGTTCAGACACGTAAAATGGAATTTATATGGATATAATATGTTCAGTGTAGCGTCCATGTAATTTGATACATGTGGATGTGACATGCACGATAGTGTATGTGACATGTACATGGATACGTGCACGAATATACTCTACGTATGTATGTCCAAATAAATGACATTTTATGCACGATTGACATTTAGACGTAATATGAACATGTACGGATGTGTCTTTATGACATGTACGGATCGATATTATATGTCGATGATTGATTTGTTATGTTCTGATTTTCACATTGCAAGTTCCCTTAGTTTAGGAAATCACAATGGGTTGAAATGATACATACCCGAATGACTTGATAGAATAGGGGAAAATCGTTATGGGTTGAAATGATAGACCCAAGCGATTTTATTGAATTTGGGATTATGGGTTGAAACGATATATACCCGTACTTGAAAATAAACGGATTGAAATGATACATATCCATATCACTTGACCATAGGATATAAAATTATATACGGACACCGTTGGTCATATTTTGAAATCATAATTATATTTGATTTGAAAAGATTGATTTTTTGGAAATTTAATTCAAGTATTTTCAATAATAATAATAATAATAATAATAATAATAATATATTGTTAGATTTCAAATGATAAGCTTATATTTTGGAAATGTTTTGAAAAGTTAATTTATAAGTAAATATGGATTTAAATGATATTTGAGATTATACTTATATTTTAATTGTTTTAAAAGTTTACAAAGGTTTTAATAACAAAATAAGTACCTATTTTATATATAGTATTTCTATAAATTTTATTATTTAATATCTTTATGTTATGTTTTATTTTATAAACTTATATATTTTATAAACTTTAAATGTTGAAGAGTATAAGTTGTGATCTTGGGAGTATTTGATTTAAATTGAATTTTTGAAAGTTATTTTGATTTAAGAATTATAAAACGACCACGATGTGTAATAAGCGATTAGTGGTTAAAGAGACCGGGATCGGATTTGTCATACGCTCGACCAATTCCGAAAACCACTTTAACAACTGTGTACGCGGTGGAGTTCCAGAATGAAGTAGGATGGCTTGGCGATCGACTCTATTTTCTATTTCATCTTAATTACGAGACCCTGACTGCCTTGAGTCAGCTTGATGTGGCGAAAACAGGTGCTACACCGAGACATAGTGAGGTCATTCCTCCTATCGAGCATGCTTCTTCTAAACCATTCTATTACTTTTGTGATTTAATTGGTGTGCACCCTTGATATGGGATTGTGTCTCGAGGTGGGCGGTAGTTGCTGCTATGCGTTACCACCAGTCCGGTTATGCAAACGCTGAATCCACCCTGGCATTCCTCGCGTGCCTTGTCACATGCCTTATACAAGCCCAATACGAGTTTGTTTTGTACTGTTTTATATGGAGTGCCCTCTGATAGCCCTCCAGTTTATGGAGGAATTACGGTACTTGGTATATTATGGGAATATATAAATGGTGTAAGTGTAATAATGGAAATCCCGCTTATGCTATTTAGATATTTACTTTACTGATAGACACTATTATATATAGCGTATTATAATATATAGTACTATTTTGACGGATCCTTAGAGGATGGTGATCCTAAACATCCTTTAAGTTACTTTGCATTTCGGTAATCGTTTCACTTGAGTTATCATTTAAATAAGAATGTTAATCCTGACTCGATTGTGTTTGTTTTACATGGATACTCGAGTCAGCTTGAGGATATCAGCTTGCTTGATTCACTTGGAGCTTGGAGCTTTGCTTGGATCTATCTAACTCTTATTTAGTTGTTGCGGTTATTTCAGCTTTCCAGTTATTTCAGTTATTTCCTATTTCAGACTCTATTATTTCCTTACGCATTAGCAGACTTGTCTATGTTTGGTACTTTGTTGTATTTGCTTTAGACTCTGTGGTTATGTAGTAGCTTATGGACTACTATTCTATCGATCCCGCTAGGTAGTATTTTATTACTCTGTGTCTGTGATTCTGTGATTGATTTATTTAATATATATATGCTTTTATTTGCCAATTTTTATTAACAATCTATCGTTCTGAGCAATTCAAGTCTGACATGTGTGGATTATTGTCGATTTGATTGGTTCGAAATGGTGGGTCGTTATATGTGGTATTAGGGCTCTGGTTTTAGGCAAATTTCAGCATATACAATAAAAAAACTCATTAGAAATAGGGTAGTAATACTCTAGAAAGAGATAAATTAATTATGGAATCATATTCGTTCAATCTTGAGATACCTGGATAGGCTTCCTTTTGATTAGCATTTCTTTTGAATATTCTATCTTTTCCTTCGTCTAACTCGTTTGCATCTTTCAGATGAGTAACCGAAGGAATATTAGGGAAAGAGGTCGTGGTATTGCCTCAGCTGCACCACCAGTCGAGCCACCAGTAATTCAGCCCGCTCAGCCAATTAGGTTCACTAAACATTGCAAGGAGTACATTCAGCTCGGAGGTACCAAGTTCATCGGATCTGCGGGTATTTATGAAGCTGAGCAATGGCTAGAGAATCTTGAGAGGATTTTCACTGGTCTTGAGATCACCGACGCTCAGAAGCGTCAGTTAGTCGCTTGGCAATTGCATGAAAATGGTCTTCATTGGTGGCGGTCAGTTATCGCTAATACTACCGAAACGAACATCACCTGGCAGCAATTCAGGTAAAAATCTTAAGATTTTCTTTCTATCCATGTTTTACTTTCTTTGAATCTCTCTCGATTTAAAAATTCGTCTCTTTTAGGGACACCATTGTTGCTAAGTGGATATCCGATTCGAGAAAGTCTCATCTTTATAGAGAATTTATGGACCTTGAGTAAGGTGACTTGACATTTGCTGAGTACGAGAGGAAATTCAACGAGTTTTCCAAGTATGGGCCTAACCTGATCCAGACCCCACTCCACAAGAATGAGAGGTATATATATGGTGCACGTCCGGAGTATTTTGATCATTTGACTAATCATGTTCGTGGCACTTTCACTGATCTTGTAGATATGGCTATTAGATTCGAGAACCCAACACTAAAGGGAAGCAGAAGCAGTCTATACAGACATCTTAGTCTCAGGGTACTTCTAGCAGTTCAAAGAAGAGGAAGACTAACTTTCAGCAGCAAAAGAAGAATTGGCAGAAAACCCAGCATATTGGTTATTCCTCTCAGAGTCAGCCGATTGACTTATCTCACATTACCTACTTCAACTGCAATCAGAAAGGACATTATGCCAATAGTTGTCCAAATAAATCCGGAGCAACTATCCCTCCAGCTCAGATGACTAGGAACAACTTGTGCCACATTTGTCTTCAGCCCGGTCACTTTAAGAAGGATTGTCCTAGTCAGCAACGTGGCAAGACGACCAGAATCTTTGCCATGACATCTTCTACTCCTCCTGCTCCAAGTGATAACCAAGGTACTCTTCAGAGCACTTTTACTTTATTCCATTTCCCTATTCGTGTTCTATTCGATACTCGAGCTTCACATAGTTTTATTTCTATCGACCTTTGTGATAAAGTTTGAGCAATTCTTACATCCACAAGTAGCAACCGAACCCTTATGTGTATCTAACCCTATTGGCGGTCCCATCAATCTTAGTATGGTTTGTAAAGGGGTAAAACTCCTTTACAATGGGCGTCGATTCACCGGTGATTCCTATGTTCTTGGTTTTGATGCTTTCGGTATCTTACTTGGAGGTGATTGGCTTAATAAGCATGATGCTCGCATTTCCTGTAAATCCTGAACTGTTTCTTTGGTAAGCGATTTGGGAGAGCCTTTTAGTGATCGAATGTAGAATGCCTCAGGACTTTGCAGGCAGCTTTATATTTTCTCTTGATTCCCAACCGACTAATCTTGAGTCAACTCCTATAGTCAAAGACTTTCCGGATGTATTTGGTGAAGGCACTTCTCTTCCACTTAAGCGGGAAATTGAATTCCGCATTGATCTTGTCCCTAGAGCTCGACCAGTTGTTCTTCCTCCTAGACGAATGGCTCCTAAAGATAAAATCGAGTTGAAAAAGAAAATTGAGGATTTATCCTCTAAGGGTTTGATTAGACCTATTTTTTCCGAATGGGGTGCTACAGTTATCTTTGTTACCAAATCTGATGGTTCTCTAAGGATGTGTGTTGATTATAGAGAACTGAACAAACTTACCATGAAGAACTGTTATCCTATGCCTCACATTAATGACATGTTTGATCAGCTTTATGGGGCTAAAGTTTTTCTCAGCTAGATCTGGCTACCGGCTTCCACCAACATAGAGTAGCTGAAGAGAGCATTCCTGAGACAGCTTTCCAGACCGAGAGTATTCCTTTTGGATTAACCAACGCCCCAGCTTTCTTTGTCGATCTTATGAATCGAGTTTTTCGAGATGTTCTGAATAAGTTCGTTCTAGTTTTCGTGGAAGACATTCTTATGTTTTCCAAATCAGAGAAGGAACACGAATCACATTTGAGTTATGTTCTCCAAACCCTTGGAAAACAGCAGTTGAAGGCAAAATTTCTAAGTGTCATTTCTGGAAGGATGAAGTTCAATTTCTTGGACACATTGTTTCTAAAAATGGAGTTTCTGTAGATCCTATTAAGGTCTCTGCGATCAATGTAAGCTTATCCACCTTTATTCTTTCAATAGTCTGATTATCATATCTCTACTATGACTCATTTCACCCATTCTATTTTTTGGATTGGGAGAAACCTAAGACACCTACTGAGATTCATAGCTTTTTGGGCTTAGTAGGGTATTATCGGAGATTTATCAAGAACTTTGCCCGCATAGCTGCCCCGCTCACTGCTTTGAGTCGTAAGAATGCCAAGTTCAATTGGAATGATAAGTGTGAAGCAGCATTTAATGAGTTGAAGCAAAAGCTTACCTCCGCCCCTGTTCTTACCGTGCCAAATGGAAGTGAAAGGGTACGGTTTATACTTATGCTTGTATGGAAGGATTGGGAGTTGTTTTAATGCAAAATGGGAGAGTTATTGCTTATGCCAGTCGCCAGTTGAAAACCCACAAAGCAAATTGTGCCACTCGTGATTTAGAACTGCTTGCCGTTGTGTTCGTTTTGAAGTTATAGAGGCACCATCTCTTGTGTACTAAGTTCGAGTTGTTCACAAATCACCGTCGCTTAAGTATATCTTTTCTCCAAAGGATCTGAATCTAAGGCAAGTTAGATGGCTCGAATTCTTTGCAGCCTTTGACCTCGACATCGACTATACTCCAGGAAAAGACAATGTTGTAGCGGATGCCCTTAGTCGGAAAAAGGCTATGCTTCGTCATATTGTAGCTACTTCATCTCTTATGGATCGTATTGCAGCTAAACAAGATCAAGATGAGATACTCAAGATTATGAAGTAGAATATTCGAAATAAAGAAGATGATAATCAGACTGAATTGGGAGCACAAATTGACGAGAAGGGTATCTTGAGGATCAATAATCGTATTTGTGTTCCGAACGACGATGGACTAAGACAGGAAGTGCTTAAAGAGAATCATCGATCCAAACTCTCTATTCATCCCGGTGTTAGAAAGATGTATAAGAATATGAAGAAGTTGTTTGGGTGGAAGGGTATGAAACGAGATGTTTCCATTTATGTTAGCAGATGTGCCACTTGTTAGCAAGTCAAGGCTGATCACCAAAAGACTGCTGGGTTGCTGCAGCCCCTAGAGATTCCCGTTTGGAAATGGGATCAGGTTTCAATGGATTTTATAAATGGATTATCGAGGACTAGAAGGGGCAATGATAGTATTTGGGTTATAGTCGATATGCTGACTAAATCCGCTTACTTTATTCCGGTCAGATAAAATCGAACAGCTTCGAGTTTGGCAGAGATCTATATGAGGGAGATTGTCAGACTCCATGGTGTTCCTTCCAGCATCGTTTGTGATCAAGACCCTATCTTTACCAGTAACTTCTGGAAAGCTTTTCAAGAAGCTCTGGGATCCCGTCTGAATCTCAGCACCGCTTATCATCCTCAAACTGATGGTCAGACGGAAAGGGTGAATCAGATATTGGAAGATCTCCTTCGTGCTTGTGTTCTTGATTATGCAGGATCTTGGGATGATCATATCCATCTCGTTGATTTCACTTATAATAATAGCTATCAGGTATATCTTTAATTTAAATATTGGTCCCTTTCGAGTTTAAAATCGATTAAATTCCATTCCTTTGAAATTTAGGCAAGTATTGAGATGTCTTCGTTCACTTCTCTATACGAACGACCTTGCAAATCTCCAACTTATTGGATTGAGTCGGGTGACCGGTTGATTCTTGGATCTGATATGATTCTTGAGGCAACTGCAAAAGTAGAGGAGATTAGAAGGAAGATGAGGATAGCTCAAGATAGGTAGAAGAAGTATGCCGATAGACGGAGAAGGGATTTGGTATTTGCAGTAGGCAATCAAGTTTTTCTCAAGGTCTCACCTTTGACGAACGTGATTCGTGTCGGTCGAAAAGGGAAGCTAGCTCTTAGATATATTGGTCCTTTCCGCATTCTTGATAGAGTGGGTCCCTTGGCTTATAGATTGGATTTTCCAGAGAAGCTCTCGGGTGTGTACAACGTGTTCCATGTGTCACATCTACGCAAGCACCTTCATGATCCATCCTTGATTGTTCAGCCTGCCCGGCTTGATACTTTGGAGGTTGAGCCGAACCTCATAGTTGAGAGGAAGCCACTCCTCATTGTCGATAGAGGCACAAAGCAGCTCAGAAGAAAGGCTGTCAATCTGGTCAAGGTATAATGGAGTACAGATGATCGGGATTGTACATGGGAGACAGAGGAGAGCATTCGTGCTTCAAATCCGAAATTGTTTACATCAGGTACGGTTCTTTCGAATCTATCTTTGTTGTTCTGCATATTCTCCTTTCTTATTTCGTTCCTTTTCAAGGATGAAAAGTTTTGAGCGGGGGAGAATGTAACAACCCATTATTATCAACAATTTAAAATTCGATTTTTTCGATCAATTTCTTTGTATCTTGAAAATTTAGCACAAAATTTTCATAACGAGAATTTGATATTGGGAATGCGTCCATTTAGACATAGCAATTGGACAAGTTTCATCGAAAATACTCAAGTTCGTCGATTGTCAAACTTTCTACGCATATCAGTTCAAATAGGTGTCCGTAAAGTTTTATCCAAAATACTGACGATTCATCGTAAGAAAATTCTTTTGCTTATTTTGAATTTGGCGGCGCAATCCGTTTCGCGAAATTCGGACATTTCAACCTTCGTTTTATTTTATTTGCACGATATTTCTACGTTAAAAGGTGTCCGTAATGTGTTTTTGATCGGAGTATCGTGACACTGAGAACTTTATACCGTTGCGTCCATGTCGTCGCGCTGATCACAGCAGTATATTCATTTATCAGATTTGGGTGTTCGGTTTGCAATAAAAAATAAATAGCTGCGCAATAATTTTGATACCGGTTCATTTAAGTATGAACCGTCCCTATTTGTGTCCATTTAATTTAGTTATTAAGTTTGGGTCAGTGAAAGAACTGTAAAGGCAATGGACGGTCTTCTAAACAATGAAAGGACACAACGCTTCATGCTCTCTGCAGTTTGCAAATATATTACGTATTCTTTAATTTCATTGCTTCTCTATTTCATCTTCTATATACTTTCTCTGCCTCTTCAAAATCTTTGATCAAAATGAAAAAACAAAAACAACAACAAATGGAATCAAGTGTACAGAAGGGACAAAGGAGAAGAGATGCCTCTCCACCGTGGTATATTTGCATGTGTCTCCAACATGCAAATGAAGTGAAGCTTCCCGTAGCCAAACTTTATATCATTTCCTGTAGCCTTGTATCCAAGCATGAGTCTCTTTTCAATTTTCTTTCTAGGCGTTTTTTTATTCTTTTTGTCTTAGAATATATTAAAAAAAATATTGAAGCATATTTTATATGTGTGTGAGTCTCCCCTATATTATTCTCGTATGTTCAATTGAGTTTGAAGCATATTTTTTATATGCATAGTATGTTTTTGCAAAGTTTATTTGAACCGGATAAATAAATATTTTTCTTTGATTCAGTCCACCAATGTTTGAACTTTGGGCTTGTCAAGTGTATTATAGTCGGGTTCCCGAAAAAAAAGAAAAAAAAGGGTGCAGAGTTGATTTATACAGTATGCACAGATGTTAAACTTCTCTATTTATTTTTGTTTCCAGTCATAGAAGTTGGTAATAAAGAGAAATAAATATCCATTCGTCGTTCGCTTCACATCCGCTTTCATCGTCGTCTTTCATTTCTTTTGCTACGAAAGGTGAGTACCCCTCACTCACGATTAACATTCCTATTTCGGTGTATAAACCTGTGAATTTATTACCTGAATTGTTAGGATTGCTCTAGAAATTACACTATTCTCATATGTTCATTATCGACATGCTATTGACACTATGTAGTGCAAATGACATATTATTTGTCTGTTATGTGAACTGGTAATAGACGATATATATATGGATCTGCATATGTGATATATGACACATATTTGCTACATATGTTGATATGACATGTAAATACGTTCGGACACATAAAATGGAATTTATATGGATATAATACGTTTAGTGTAGCATGCATGTAATTTGATACGTGTGAATGTGACATGCACGATAGTGTATGTGACATGCACACGGATACATGCACGAATACACTCTATGTATGTATGTCCAAATAAATGACATTTTACATGCACGATTGATATTTAGACGTAATATGAACATGTACGGACGTGTCTTTATGACATGTACGGAACGATATTATATGTCGATGATTGATTTGTTATGTTTTGATTTTCACATTGCAAGTTCCCTTAGTTTAGGATATCACAATGGGTTGAAATGATACATACCCGAATGACTTGATAGAATAGGGGAAAATCGTTATGGGTTGAAATGATAGATCCAAGCGATTTTTATTGAATTTGGGATTACGGGTTGAAATGATATATACCCATACTCGAAAATAAATGGATTAAAATGATACATAGCCGTATCACTTGACCATAGGATAGAAAATTATATACGGACACCGTTATTCATATTTTGAAATCATAATTATATTTGATTTGAAAAATTGATTTCTTGGAAATTTAATTCAAGTATTTTCAATAATAATAATAATACATAGTTAGATTTCAAATGATAAGCTTATATTTTGGAAATGTTTTGAAAAGTTAATTTATAATTAAATATGGATTTAAATGATATTTGAGATTTTACTTATATTTTAATTGTTTTAAAAGTTTACAAAGGTTTTAATAACAAAATAACTACATATTTTATATATAGTATTTCTATAAATTTTATTAATTAATATCTTTATATTATGTTTTATTTTATAAACTTATATATTTTATAAACTTTAAATATTGAAGAGTATAAGTTGTGATCATGGAAGTATTTGATTTAAATTGAATTTTTGAAAGTTATTTGATTTAAGAATCATAAAACGACCACGGTGTGTAATAAGCGATTGGTTGTTAAAGAGACCTGGATCGAATTTTTCATACTCTCGGCCAATTCCGAAAACCACTTTAACAACTATGTACGCGGTGGAGTTCCAGAATGAAGTAGGATGGCTTGGCGATCGGCTCTATTTTCAATTTCATCTCAATTACGAGACCCTGACTGCCTTGAGCCAGCTTGATGTGGCTAAAAATGGTGCTACACCAAGACCAATTGAGGTCATTCCTCCTATCGAGCATGCTTCTTCAAAACCATTCTATTACTTTTGTGATTCGATTGGTTCGCACCCTTGATATAGGGGTGTGTCTCGAGGTGGGCGGTAGTTGCTGCTATGCGTTACCACCAATCTGGTTATGTAAACGGTGAATCCACCCTGGCATTCCTCGCGTGCCTTGTCACATGCCTTATACGAGCCCAATACGAGTTTGTTTTGTACTGTTTTATATGGATTGCCCTCTGATAGACCTCTAGTTTACGGAGGAATTATGGTACTGTATATATTATGGGAATATATAAACGGTGTAAGGGTAATCATGGTAATCCCGCTTACGCTATTTTGATATTTACTTTACTGATAGACACTATTGTATATAGCGTATTATAATATATAGTATTATTTTAACGGATCCTTAGAGGATGGTGATCCCAAACATCCTTTAAGTTACTTTGCATTTTGGTAATCGTTTCACTTAAGTTATCATTTAAATAAGAATGTTAATCCTGACTCAAGTGTGTTTGTTTTACATGGATACTCGGGTCAGCATGAGGATATCAGCTTGCTTGATTCACTTGGAGCTTGGAGCTTTGCTTGGATCTATCTATCTCTTAATTAGCTGTTAGAGTTATTTCAGCTTTCCCATTATTTCAGTTATTTACTATTTCAGACTCTATTATTTCCTTATGCATTAGCAAACTTATCTATGTTTTGTACTTTGTTGTATTTGCTTTAGACTCTGTGGTTATGTAGTAGCTTATGGACTACTATTCTATCTATTCCGATGTGTAGTATTTTATTACTCTGTGTCTGTGATTCTGTGACTGATTTATTTAATATGTATGTTGTTATTTGACAATTTTTATTAACAATCTATCATTCTGAGCAATTCAAGTCTGACATGTGTGGATTATTGTCGATTTGAATAGTTCGAAATGGTGGGTTGTTACAGTTTCGCATAGGATTGCGGTTAGGTGGGGCCATCGATCTGGGCAAGGATGGAGGCATGGGAAGTGGTGGGGAGCAGCTTTGATGGGGTGAGGTCTGATGAACTCCAAGATGTCAACGATGGGTATAGTGGAGGGAGGCTTATCTCGCGCAAGGGCTAAAGGAACATAACAAAGAAGCAGCTTGGGAAAGAAGGAACCATAGTCTCTAAACATGTAATTAAGATTGTTGATTATGTAATTAAGAAAAGGGGTTATTTAAATTAACTGATATTAGCTATAAATGGTAATAACTCGTTCAATCCAACACAGAATCGAGTGAAATAAAATGCGTTGGATTCGTATCAGAAAACTCTACGCAATGGAAAAGACTAGAATAGAAATGGATCTATCTGGAATTTTTTATTTGATTAAACACTCAGTTTAATTCAATTAAAACAAATCGTTATTTAAACGATTTTCTATCCGATCAAGGTGAGAACTTCTCACTATAAATTTTTGTATAGTTATTATTTATATGAACCGCCAGTATTTTTTTTTTCTGTTAATTATCAAAAATGTTGTACGGTGCCTGTTAGCTCACCTCCCTCGTCCATAGACCATGGACGAATTAAATTGATTGAATTGTGTTGTGATATACAATGTGAATGAAAATAATATATATATGAAATGAAAATAATATATATATATATATATATAAGAAATGAAAATAATATATATATATATATGAAATAAAAATAATATATATATGAAATGGAAATAATATATATATATATGAAATGAAAATAATATATATATGAAATGAAAATAATATATATATGAAATGGAAATAATATATATATATACGAAATGAAAATAATACATATATATATGGAATGGAAATAATATATATATATATGAAATGTAAATAATGTATATATGAAGTGTGAATGAAATAAATATTGGTTGGATAAAAATAATATTTTTAACGTATATATGGAATATATTAAATGGTCATGTAATGGAATGATTATTGGATTGCTAAAAATATAATTTTTAACATATATATGCACTATATAAAATTGTCATATAGTGGAATATTCAATTTTGATTTAAAATTGAAATGGAAGTTGGAATCGTTTTTAAAACGAATTTAAAATGATTTATAAAATACGTTTTAAATTGAAATCAACGATATATATATTATATATATTTAATGGCTTGAATAAAACGCGCCGCACAGCGACCGCTCGCGAATTTCGACCATTAATTTCGAATTTACATTACGTGAGATCCAACCGTTAGATTCTCCTAAAACTAGAACCGTTGAGTTCGTATCGAAAAATCTTTCCAACGAATATAAGAGATTTGAAATCTAATGGATGGATTTGGAATTATATCCAAATCAAATTTGGAAAAGGTCGTTATAAATGCAGTTCGATGACCGTTTATGGAAATCGACTGAAAGGGCCTTAATAAAAATATTAATAATTTGTGGTAAATCATAATAAATGATTAGGAAAGAATTTGGATGAAAAATTCCACATTTGTGAGGATAAAAATATATTTTTATCAAATTGAACTAGTTATTAACTAGATTAATAATCCAAAAAAATTTAAATAAATAAATTGGATTTGGAAAAGGGTTTTAATATAACCAGAAATTTCCAACGAACAAGTTGGAATGGATTTGAGTAGAAATAATCTTCGGAATATTTCGATATTGGATTACGTGATTATACGGGTATTGTTGTGGGAATTTAGAAGATATTGATATCGTTATTCCAATACGATATCCATTGGTTTCAGAATTTGATATTGAATATAAACCAATATAGTTTCTATTCTGAGCCTTATACTTAATATCGAATTGGATTTCGGGTTTGTCGTGAACTGTGTTTAAATGACATTGGTTCTTTAACCAAGTCAAAGCTGGATTAATTTCCGGAAAGTTGAACAATTAATAAGAAATGGTTATATAGATTGAAACCAATTGGAGTTTGAATAAATCCTTAATTAGATTATGAATGTATAGATGGTAATAAATAAATTACCAAAACGTGATTGGACCAAATATACTTGGTTGTTGATATGGATTGGGCTAATTGATTGTTGATATTGATTATTATTGATTGATTGACTGTGTAGATGGTGCTCGACCAGTTTATGAATGCTTTTACATTTAGCATTGGGTTGGGTAGAAAATCTCTGTGTGTTAATGCCTTGTGAAACACTTCACGATTTGACGATAAGGTGTTTAGTGAGTTGTGTTCATTTCAAACTTAATAAATGATTTTGAAATGATATTTTTCTTAAGTGAAAAGAAATGTATTCCCGATTTTGGATAGGCAATGTTTTATAAAAATGTTTTATAAAACAGAAAGGATTTTGAGGGCTAAACCCGATAATTTCGAAATAATTTGGAATTGTATTACGGTTTTACGTTGTGGTTCATCGCATATCCGATTAGTTGTTATTAATAGCGTATCTGTTTGTTGATGGAGAATTTATTCTCTTGCTTAACACCCTTCTTTGAGATGTACAAGCTCAAAGGTTATGTGATTAATAGTGACTGATCATTTGTGTTAATTGCTAATGTAAAGTACTATATTTTGGAAAATACTTGTGATTATTATGTTGTGAAATGATTTTCCCTACTTCGGGATAAGAAAAGATTTAGTATGTGGATAAAGATCGAGTGACCTGGACGACTAAAAGTATGGGCTGGATCAAGGACCTTAGGGTGAGTGGTCAGCGTGTAGCCTGCTCCATGCGTGGGGGGGTGCACACATATATGTCGGGTGGGAGAGGCGCATACAGCCTTGTGTGAGGGAACATGACCGATATTTGGTTGCATATTTATTTGTATGCATTTGTTTTGGAATTCATATTTCCAAATTGTTTGATTTGAGATCCCAAAGTGAAATCTACTTTGAGATAAAAAGCTAGATATGTATTTCAAATGATTTGAAATATAAATCGGGAAATAAAGTCCAAAGGAATAATTTCTGTAAATTGAATTGTATTTTCAAAATCTAAGTGTGGTGATTGATCTAAATGGGTAGATTACGATATTACATGTTGATTGATGCATAGTAGATCCATATCTCTATTACTGATTGTTGTTTATACACTGGCATTCATAGGGGTAAACCTGTTCCGCGTTAGCGGCTTGGTCCTGTGATTTGCCTTATCATTTATATAAGTTAATTTTTGAATAAATAGTTTCTCACACCAGTCCCATGACTGACCTGTAGTTTATTTTTCCCTTGCAAACTCGAGTGCCTCTATTTTCCACGCGGTCAGTCGAGTAGTTTAATTTGTAGATATATAAATAGGATTCTGGATTGAATTTTAAAGCTGTGTCCAAAGCATTGATAGTCATCCGCTGTGTTAGTTTATTTGTTTTCCGATGTGCATTTTATTACATTGATTGTAAATAAATCTTCCGCTGTAGTATTATATTTCGATATACTCTAATATTCTGTACTCTAATGTAACATTTTTATGATGTTTATAAAAGTCTTCTTTTATTTGTTCTGATGTGTTGTATACCCAGAGTTAGCGTATCCGGTTTTTGAACGATCTTGGTCGATTTAGCGATCGATTAGCTCCGAGCAAAATCTTTATCATTACATGTTTGGTGATCTGAAAACCTTAATCTCTCACTTCCTCTTCTTGTTTGCTTAATTCAAACTTTATTCACGGCTTTTGTACATTGTGGCTTTGAATTCGTTAGACGGTTATAAATCTAGTGTTTAGCTCGTTGATCGTTTTACAAATGAGGACGAACGAATATCAAACAAAATATAAATATGGTAAAGTAGTGTGGTAGCCCCTATTTTTTAAGTATTATTGGGGTGCCCTTAGCACCACAAAATTTAAATGAGGGGGTAATTTGTGTTGGTACCCCTCACAATGATTTTTTTTATTGTAACATGACATTCACTTAATCAAAAAATGGGGTGCCATTAACAATCACTATTAATTTTACTTTATTTTAAATTTATTTCAACTAAAAATTTAAATTATATTATTGAAAGCCTTACCACATTAGAACACCTCTTTTTTCAGTTTTAAAAGTATCAATTAGTTTACATTTCAATATCTAAAAAAAATTGATTTTTTTTAAACATGACACTTTTTAGTAAAATTATTGAATGTGATAAACATATGCAAATAATTTATCACTATAGAGTTGAGTGAAGCTATAAATAGTGAAAGTATTTCACAGAGGTGCCAAATGATAAAGTATTTATCTTCCGTCTAAAATAAATATCTTCAAATCAAAAAGATAAATAAATATATCTTCTTCACGAAATATGATTTTACTTATCTTTTTGTTAGGTAAATGTCAATTCTTTTATGCATGGTTTGATCTTAATGGTAAAAACAAATAAACTAAGCTTTGGTTAAAAGATAAAAAGTTGTAGCTATTAAATAAAATGATAGATAAAAATACCTTTTTGTCAAAATCAATATATTGTGTCCACAATTATGGTAAAATGGAAAAGGAATGCTTATGCCTAGTAACATACCCTTATTAGAACCCTTCCCCAATACACATTTCTCGCAAATAATTAGTATATGAGGTTAATAGTGTCATGAGTAAAAACGGGTAGACACAACTTAGTTCTTCTTAATAGTTTATCGGTCTACAAGATTCACCTGAGTATATTTAAAAAAAATTGCATTTATCTTTGTTTAAATATGCTCATTTTATCATGTTTGGATTTAGCATTTAAGTAAAAGAGAAATAAATTATCAAAGAAAAATTAATTTTGTTTCTAAAGTAAGAAATTTTACTTTATCATTTTGTTAAAGACGTGGTTTGCATTTATGCATTTGTCCATTTTGACTTCATTATCTTGTTACAAAAGGATAAAACAATATCGTTAACAAAAGATAAATAAGTCAAGCTTTGACCAAATGGTAAATGATATTTCTTTACCTTTTAACATCTTTTAATAATTTTTACTATCCTTTTGTCAAAAGTTTGCAAATGATCATTTTGGTTAATCGGTTCTTTTTAATATAAACAATTTTAGATTCTCAAAAAATATTGACAAGTTAAATTTTGAACAAATTTAGGTTTCAAACAAAGATTAAACATATCACTTTTTTGCAAGATTACTACTGTGCATTTTACATTTCTTTAAATGTCAATATTTGAACCTATTTGCAATTATATTTTAAGCAAAAGATAAAAAATTATAGCATTGGACTAAAAATCAATATGTGAAATTTGAAGATAATAAATTTAGTTTTTAAACAAAGAAAAAAAAAGATTTATCTTTTATTCAAAAGAAGAAAAAAAGAAGATAGATAAAGCAAAAACCAGTAAGTAAAAGATATATGATAAAATAATAAACTGCAAAAGAATAGAGAATACACTAAAAAATTAAATCAAAAAAGATAAGGGAGTAAGGCATAAAAAAAGCATAACCGATAAAAGTAAAATAGACCAGAAGATAAAAGAAATTTATTTCAAAAGGATGCATTATATGAATTTTTTTATTGAAAATTATGATTTAGGATAAAAGACGAAAAAGTAAATGATAACTTAAAAGAAAAAATGGCATAAGACAAAAAATAAAATGATAAAAAGAAGAAGGATGAATTAGTTAGTAAGGTTTTTATTTTATTTAATATTTTCAGAAGGAAAACCGACCGGAATCGTAAAATTCTTCCTAGTGCACCTAGCCCGGTCCATGAGCACCTCATAAGTGGCCGATCTTAGCGTATGCACATAGTAAGCTGATCGCTACTTTTCAATGAATTATAAAAGCGCGAATTTCAAAATAAATTCTGCAAGAGCACAGATCGTGTAATATGCAGGTCAAATCACAGGGAGGTGTTTTAAATCTTATTATTTATATATTCTTAGGCGAGTTAGACAATATTTGGATATGGGTTTGAAATAATTCTATTGAATTTACTATGGATCTGAATCTAATCAGATTAACACTAAATTCAAAGAATAAAACAAAGAAAATTAATATAGCAGAAGTGACAAACATAAACAACAACAACATAATTTAAATTAGTATTGCCGTTGAATCTAATCGAACGGCCAATGCTAATATGCAATAAAATAACAATTCGTGTTCTACCAAAACCAATTGAATAGATAGCACAAATTGCTATGAAAGAAAAGAACAATAAAAATAGAATAAAGAAAAAAAAACTTTATTTAGAATAAAAGAGAATACAGAATAATGGCAGAAAATGGGATCCTTTTTACAATGAAACAAGGGTCTTTTTATACAGGATGAAGCCTTCTCTTACTATGTGAGTATAAGGCCCACAAAATAAATGTATGAAAATATTCTTTCCAAAGATGAAGGAATATTCCTTCCATGGCGCTTGATTGAAGAATTATCATCAAAGCCTTTCCTTTTTATGAATGACACAGTCAGTGGGAAGATAAGGATAAGCTCGATTGGAGATGTGTAATCAAAACCTTCCCTTCTTTTTGCATGGCAATTAAATGTGATTGATTGGATTTAAGTTCTTGAGAGGATTATGCCAAATTTCAATAATCCTTATTAAGTGCATATTATATATATACAGATGCAATAAATATGACTATATATATATATAATATCACTCAATTCATTTAGTCTTCAAAACACATGAGGCGGGATGTGAAGTATTTATGTTCCTTTCTTCATAAAAATAGTACTTGCCAAGGATCGAACTCAGGCCACTCTGTACACATTTCAATGCCCTTACCAGTGAGCTACAATTTCTTTTGCAATTGAAATAGCTTTGATACGGGGAAGTAGCTTTTTCTTCGTAGTTGGCCTTTAATTTAAATGGAGGAGACATTAATTGACAATCTGTAAAAGCACATAAAATATCCAAAGTATCATTTATTTATTTACAAAAGATAAAATATAAGAGCATAAAATAAACACATTTTTATGTTAATCAAATACCTCCATACTTATCTTTTACTTGTCCTCGAGTAAAAAGAAAGAAAGAAAGAAAGAAAGAAAAAATGAAAAGCTAAACTAGATAGGTCACACTTTCGTAGGAACACAATTGCATTGAGCATATGCAACAAGATGTTAAGCCTCTAGGTATACCTAGTGGGACAAGTGGTGTCTCGTGAGGATTTTCAGCGGATGCTACCCACAAAATCCAAATGAAGTATGTTGTGGTTCTAATGCAACTACATGAATGCAACAAATATATACAAATGGAAATAAAAAAAATAGGAAACTTGACTTGTTTCAGAAAAAGGTACAACAAATTAAGTTGACAATTTCTAATCAGTTGATTTTATTTTAGAAACCTCAACTTGTCACAAGTTTTCAACATAAATCAAGTTTTTGATGTTTAAACTCTAGTTTGGCCAGTTGGTTCGGTCAATAACATAGTGCCGCCATGAAATAAATTCTTAGTTTGTTTGTCACAGTTAGTGAAGTGGTATTCTAATTTCCTTGCGTTGTATGGCTAGTCAAATCAATAAGGTCAAGAAATGTTTGGGCATCATCGCTTTTCTCTATCTCTATAAAAGTTAAAATTTATGATTAATTACATACACCTAACTTAAATGACCAAGGTATACCACCTATACACTGCCTTGCGGACTAAAGGAGAGTTGGGAAAGAGCTTGGCGGATTGTGCAGAACAACGCTGACTTTGTCAACAACATGTTGGTAATCCTTAGGTGTCCAACTCATAAAATGAGACCAAGATATACCAACGCTGACTTTGTCAACAACATGTCGGATAGAGCTTGGTGGGTTTACACACCAACGCTAGATATACAAGCAATGATGGATACCCTTAGATTACTATTATTATTATTATTGAAAATATCAGAACAAGAGAGATTACGCGAATTCAGCTTAATACAACTTAGTTTTAAAGATTTGAAAAGCCAATATAAGTATTTTAAGTCCTCCACTCATTAAACAAAGACTACAATTTAGAATAGACTTCATGTCCATCACCTAAGAATCTCCCTAAGTACCATTTACACTATTATCCCTAAAAATTCAACTTTTCATTATATTTCTTATTCGATCTTAGTTGAGAGAAAAAAATATTATCAACTAACTAACAATTGTTAGCTTATTCTGTTGTATCAGTCTAAAATGGGTCGTGAATTGTATCAATCTAAAATGGGTCATGTCTGATTTCAAATTTTTTTTGGAATCAAGAAGGGAAAACATGTGATGACAAATAAAAAGAAAAAAAAGAAAATTAAGACATGATGCAGACTTGACTCCCCCACATTAGATTGAGACAATGGTCCATCTGTCTAAGGTATGCAAACCAAAGTGGAAGGGAAAAATTGAAAAATGTAAGAAAATGAATGTGTACCACCTGATTTCACGGTGGATGATCAGGCTCATGAAGATCAATAAGGTCACCGTCTTTGTATTGCTAGAATTCCAAAAATATTTTCAGTCGTTGACCATTTACTTTGAAGATTTTTCCATCCTTAGGATTTTCAATTTTAACTGCTCCATGAGGATATATTGTTTTCACAACATAAGGTCCAGCCCATCGAGATCTGAGTTTTCCTGCAAACAAGTGAAGTCTAGAGTTGTACAAAAGAACTTTTTGACCTACATTGAATTCCTTACGAAGTATGTTCTTGTCGTGTTGGGCCTTGGTTCTTTCTTTATAGATTTTCGCATTTTCATATGCTTCATTTCTTATTTCCTCTAAGTCTAAAATCTGTAACTTCCTATATGAACCGGCTTTCTCTAAGTCAAAGTTCAAAAATTTTATAGCCCAAAGAGCACGATGCTCCAATTCAAGAGGTAAATGACAGGCCTTTCCAAAGACTAATCGATATGGTGACATTCCTACATTGGTCTTGTAAGCAGTCTGAAATGCCCAAAGTACATCAACCAGTTTTATGGACTAATCTTTTCTGTTGGAATTCACGGTTTTCTCAAGGATTTGATTTGTCTATTGGAAACTTCTACTTGCCCACTAGTTTGTGGATGGTAAGGGGTAGACAACTTGTGTATTATTGAGTACTTCTTGAGAAAGGATTCAGAAGCACGATTACAGAAGTGAGTGCGATTATCGCTAATGATCGCTCGAGGTGTGCCAAAGCGTGAAAAGATGTTTTCTTTGAGGAATTTGATAACAACCTTGTTATCGTTGGTTTTGATTGGGATGGCTTCAATCCATTTTGAGACATAGTCAACCACAAGCAAGATGTAAGGATTCCCAAATGAGTTAGGGAATGGCCCCATGAAATCCATGCCCCAAACATCAAATAATTCAATTACTAAAATGGGGTTGAGAGGCATCATGTTTCGTTTAGTTATTCGACCCGTTCTTTGACATCGATCGCATCGAGAGCAAAATTCGAAAGCGTCACGGAAGAGAGTGGGCCAATAAAAACCGCTTTGCAATACTTTTGCTGTAGTTTTTCTTGCTCCAAAATGACCGCCACAAGCATGGTCATGTGAGAAAGAAAGAATACTTTGGTGTTCATGATCGGGTACACACCTTCGAATGATTTGGTCTGGGAAATATTTGAAAAGATATGGATCGTCCCAATAGAAGTTTCGAACTTTAGAGAGAAATTTTTGTCTATCTTGTTTTGAACATTCAGCGGGTGTTTGCTGTGTGACAAGATAGTTCACAATGTCAGCGTACCAATGGGTGTTAGAGATTGAAAGAATTTGTTCGTCGGGAAAGTAATCATTGATTTGGGTGTCATCAACATTTTCGTGCACAATTAGAGAGAGATGATCTGCTACAACGTTCTCAGAACCCTTTTTATCTCGTATTTCTATACTGAATTCTTGAAGAAGAAGAATCCAATGAATCAAGCGAGCCTTGGCATCCTTTTTAGGAAGCAAATATCGTAAGGCAGCATGGTCAGTGTAAACTATGACTTTGGATCCTATGAGATATGGTCTGAATTTCTCAGGAGCGAAAACAACTGCCAAAAATTCCTATTCAGTAGTTGAATAATTCAATTGGGCCTCATTTAAAGTTTTGCTCGCATAAAAAATGACTCGAGGGACTTTATCGATTTGCCGACCCAAGATGGATCCAATTGCAAAATCAGAAGCGTCACACATTAGTTCGAAGGGTTGTGTCCAATCAGGGGGTTGAATGATGTGAGTTATGGTCAAGATTGACTTAAGAGCTTCAAAAGATGTTTGGCAATCATTGGAGAATTCAAACTTGACGTCTTTGGTAAGTAAGTTCGAGAGAGGTTTTGAAATTTCCAAGAAGTCCTTAATGAATCTTCTATAGAATCCCGCATGGCCAAGAAATAAACGAACATCCTTAACAGACTTAGGAGGAGGTAGATTAGCAATAAAATCGATTTTGGATTTATCGACTTCAAGTCCATCTTTTGAGACGACACGACCTAGAACTATCCCTCTTTTTACCATGAAGTGGCATTTTTCCCAATTAAGCACGAGTGATTTCTCCTTACAATGTTTTAGGACGAGTTCTAAATGAGTGAGACATTAGGAAAAAGATGATCCGTAGATTGAAAAATCCTTCATAAGTATTTCCAAGAATTCTTCCACCATATAAGAGAAAATACTCATCATTCACCTTTGGAAAGTCGCGGGGGAATTACAAAGACCAAAAGGCATGCGACGATAAGCAAAGGTTCCAAAGGGGCATGTAAAGGTGGTTTTATGCTGATCTTCTAAAGCAACAGGAATTAGGTTATCTCCAGAATATCCACCGAGAAAACAATAGTACTTATGTCCCACTTAGCGTTCGAGCATTTGGTCAATAAAAGGCAAGGTGAAATGGTCTTTTCGTGTTGCTGAGTTAAGCTTTCAATAATCAACACACACGCGCCATTTTGTTTTGATTTTTGTTGGGACGAGTTCATTACTTTCAGTTTTGATCACTGTGACTTCCGACTTCTTTGGTACAACTTGTACCGGACTCACCCAAGTACTATCAGAGATGGGGTAGATGATGTTATTGTCCAGACATTTGATTATCTCTTCCTTGACCACTTCTCTCATGTTTGGGTTTAATTGCCTTTGAGCCTCACTGGTAGGTTTAGCCTTATCAACTGAATGTATGCGATGTTCCACAATTGATGGGCTAATTCCTTTTATGTCGCTAATTTCCCATCCCAAAGTGTCTTTGTTTTCCCGCAAAATTTCCAAAAGTTTTTCTTCTTGGTCCTCAGTAAGATCAAAGGCCAAGGTTACGGGAAAAGTTTCTGAGGAGTCTAAGTATGCATACTTAAGGTCTTATAACAAGGGTTTGACGTCTAACTTAGGATTTTATTATGTGTTAACATTGGTCAACATTCCCTGGTTGGATTCAGATAACGAAGGTTTGGCTTCAAGAAATTCACTTAGTTCATAAATGTATTCGAGCTCATCGAAGTCGGAGTTGAAATGGTCAAGACACATTTTCAAAGCTTCAGAAGTGTCATTAGAGGATTCATCAATGGTGGTTTGAATCATGTCAATTTCATCGATCTCAAAATCCCTAGGTTGTTTGTTGAGATTAAAGATGTTTAGCTCTATGGTTAGGTGCCCGAAGGAAAGTCGAAATTGACCGTTCCTAAAATTAATGATAGCATTTGAGGTTGCTAAGAAGGGGTGTCCTAATATCAATGGGATTTGAACATTGTGATTTGAGACAGGCTCGGTTTCTAGAACTATGAAATCGACAGGGAAGTAAAACTGTTTGATCTGTATTAGAACGCCTTTGATTATTCCCAATGGCTTTTTGACAGATCGGTCAGCTAGCTGAAGAGTGATATTTGTTGGTTTAATCTCCCATAATCCAAGTTGACGATAAACAATAAAAGGAAGAAGATTGACACTGGCACCGAGATGAAGTAGGGTACGAGAGATGTGATTGTTTCTTTTTTTGCAATCAATTGTAGGGCAACCAAGGTCTTTGTACTTGACTGGGGAAAGATTCGGAAGAATAGAGCTTGTATTCACAGTCAGAAAGGTGGTTTTTAGGATATTAGTTACACGTTTTTTTGTACACAATTCCTTAAGACATTTAGCATATTAAGGTATTTGTTTAATGGTGTCTATAAGAGGAATGTTCACACGAACTTGTTTGAAAATTTCCAATATTTTATCGAAATTTGCCGCTTTCTTTTTATTATTGAGTCTATGAGGAAATGGAGCTACTGGTTTTTTGACTCTTTGGTCAGTTTCATCATTCAAGGAAGAAGGTTTATGTAACAACCCGGAAAATCCGAACCAATTTAAAAAATTTATTTTGGCAATTTTGATGAATTTTGAATATTTAAAATGAATTAATTGAAATAATAACGACGAGAAATTTATTTTGAATATAATTAGAACGTATATATTTATTTGAATCGTCGTTAGAATATAAATATTTATTTTTAATTATAAAAGGAATTGGAAATGGCACGGTAGTTTGAAAATTTGATTTCAAATTTCGAATGAATGTACAGGATTCAAAATAAATCGGATTTTAGCAAAACCAAAATATTAGAATCTATTTGGAAATATCTTTCCAACGAATCCGAAAAATCAAAATTTCATAGCAGGAATAAAAAGTTATGCCCAGTTGAAAATTCAGAATAGTCGCTATGGAATTTCGGCCCTTAAAACTGGAAATTTTGCAAAAGACCTCCGTTTTGGACGAAACCACTTTTGTTGGATCCGGGATGTCAAGATATTTCTAGATTCCAAAATTCGTAATTTTTGAAATCAATATGTAAGCGTGGCGAAAGAAAACGTGTTTTGTCAGTTTTAGTCTATTTGGATCGACCAGAAAATGGCCATTTTTCAAACGGTCTTCAAATTTGACGAAAATAGATTTGTTAGGACCGTATCGTCAATACGAAGCTAGAATAATTTTTGTAGAATTTTTAGAGTCCGTATGTGGCCCCGGTAAATTGATATGGGCGTTCAAATTCAATATATAGATTTATATTTTGATTTTGACGGAAACTGGTCGAAATGATCAAATCAGCTTACGATACATGTCCCATTGTGTTTGGAATGGGGGTAATTAGCCGGGGACGACAGTCGGTGGGTTCGATTTCGAGTTCAAAATAAAAAGTTGCTTTTTGAAATTTTAAAATAATAATACATATATATTTATAATTAACCCCATCCCCTTCTCCTTTTCCCCCGTTGACCAATTCATTCAGAAGAAAAAAAACAAAATGGCGGAAGCCCCCCTCCTCCGTCGAAGTTCGTCCTCGCGCCCCCCTAGGTGGTGCCGCACCACCGTGCTCCCCCTTCGCAGCGACCTCCTCCTCTCCTTCTCCACTTTCTCCTCTCCTCCGGTAGAAGTCGCCACCGCCCAAAACCGCAGCCCTGCCCTTTCCAATGCTACCGCCTCCATCCACGCCTGGCGCCGCCCTACCACCCGCCTCCTCCTCGATCCGCGAGCTCCACTCCCCCCTTTGGAAAAAAATCTGATTTACAGTAAGTTTTGTTTATTTTATTTTTATTTTACTTAGTTGTTTGATTATTTTAAGGTAATTAGTTTTATAGAAATGAGGAAAAAACATAGGGTTTTTATATTTTTAAAGTGTAAAAAAATAGATTTTTAAAATGATAGATTTTTATTAAGTTAAAAGATTTGATTTTTAGAAATTGAAAGATTTGATCTTTCAAGGAGAAAAAAATATGATTTTTAATCAAGGAATAATATTTTTTTTAACTTAGTAAAGGTAATATTTTTAACTTAGTAAAGACGAGATTTTTAATGAATAAAATATCAGGCTTTTTTTAACGAGAAGATACGATTTTAAAAAAATAAATTGAAAAGATGGTATTTTTAGATATGAAAAGATCGTATTTTTAAATATGAAATGACAAGATTTTTATCATCTTGAAGGTGAGATTTTTATATTATAGAGATAATAAAAATATGATTTTTATTATCTAGGAAATGAAATAAAAATAGGATTTTTATATGTATGAAAGGTAAATAAAAATACGATTTTTATTATGAAGTTAGCGAAGTAAAAATACGATTTTTATCTTTTGAATGGCAATGTAAAAATGTGATTTTTATATATTCATTAGCGATAGAAAGATTCGATTTTTATCTATATGGTAGCGGTATAAAAATGTGATTTCTAACAAAGTAGCGTGGTTATAAAAATATAATTTTTAGCCTATGTATGTTATGTATAGAATAATCATACAAAGAAATAATTATTGATTGGTTAAAAATATAATTTTTAACGTAGGTATGCTACGTAGATTGACAATCAAAGCACGGCGGAGTGAATCCCAAAGGTGAGAACTCCTCATTTTTATTTTATTTTCTGGTTAAAATACATACTAGGATGCAGACGGTGCTTAGCAGCACCCGACACCCGTCGTCCATAGACCATGGATGACTTGTTTGTTTGTTTGATTTAGTTGTAAAAATTGATTGTGTGATGTGGAATAAAATAAATATTTTATAGTTAAAAATATAATTTTTTAACGTGTATATGAAATAAAATAAATATTCATAAACAAATCGGACGATTTGTTAATGTACACACATTTGACTGATATTGATTGGGACAATAAATTTTACACATCGCCCAACTGCAAGAATAAATCTGCGTTTGTTGTTTCAAAACCCCACATGGGTATTGGGATGATATTGGACATAAACTAATCCCAATGTTTAGTTGTATATTGATCGATTGATTGACAGGTTGTTATAAGCGTTGAATATTTATATTCGATGCTTATGCAGTTTAGAATGCACTATGGATGATGGTTGACTGTGTTTGATTTTTGTTGTATGCATGTGTGTATGAAATCCATATAAATAACATTATATGGTAATTGAATGTGTCTGTTTCCAGTTCAGAAAATAATAACTATTTTAAAATAACGATTATTTTAAATTAACGAATGTTTTAAAATAATATTCAGTAAAAGGTCAAAATCAAATTTAGATGTCCGATTTGGGATGGACACGAAAATATTTAAATATACAAAGCCGTATTGATTTAATCGACGCCATTTTGATGTGAACGATATTTATATCGATTTTATTCATTTTTATAATGAATATCGAGAAGGAATTGATTTCAAAAATATAATGTTTTGAAAATACTATCATATATATATCGATGATATGGAATATTCAATTTTGATTAGAAATTGAATATGAAGTTGAAATCGTTTTGAAAACGAATTTAAAACGATTTATAAAATACAATTTAAAAGGAAATCGATGAAGTATATATAATATATATATTATATATATAATGGCCTAAATAGAACGCGCCGCGCTGCGGTAGTTTGTGAATTTCGACCATTGACTTCGAACGGACATTACGGGAGATCCGACCGTCGAATTCTCCTAAAACCGGAACCGTTGGGTTCGTATCGAAAAGAGCTTCCTAACGAATATGAGAAATTTGAAATCTAACAGCTGGATTTGGAATTATGTCCAAATCAAATTTGGAAAAGGTCGTTGTAAGTGCAGTTCGATAGCCGTTTATGGAAATCGACTGTACGGGCCTTGATAAAATAATTAAAATATCAATAATTTGTGTAAAATCATAATAAATGATTTGGAAAGAATTGGACTAAAAAAACTCCTTATTTGAAAGGATAAAAATATTTTTTTTATCGAAATGAACTAGTTATTAACTAGAAAAATAATTTATTTATTATTAGAAATAAATAAATTGGATTTGAAATGGTTTTAAAAATAACCAGAATTTCCTACATATGAATTGGAATGGATTTGAATCGAAATTATCATCGAATATTTCGATGTTGGATTCGGGATTATACAGATATTGTTATGGAAATTTGGAAGATATATTTTATATCGTTATTTCCAAAACGATATTTGTTGGTTTCAGAATTTGATATTGAATATAAGCCGATATATTTTCTATTCAGGGCCTTGTATTTAATATCAAATGGGATTTGGGTTTGTTGTGAATGGCGTCTTCATTAACACCGTTCTTAAACCTAGTTAAGTAAAGATTAAATCTTTTTATTTAGATTTAATAAAGTATACCAATTAATTAATATTTAATTGAAATTGAATTGAAATTTGTTTGCGGGTTTATCGTGAATGCTGTTTTAAATAACACTGGTTCTTTAACTCGATTATAAATGGAATGTGAATTGGGTTTATTGTGAAATGTGTTTTTAACGATATTCGTTCTTTAACCCGATTTACAGTGAAATGTGATTTGTAATTTATAAATCTTTTTATTAAGATTTAACGTGAATTTTCCAAAGTAAAGCTTTCCAATTTAATATATTAAATTGGAATTGAATGGAATTCGATTTGATAATAATCGAAATGAAATTCTGTGGAGGAAGGCTGTTAATACATATGGAATTTAAAAGGCTTTGCCGTTATTCCATTTATATTATTAGTCGGATACGGAAATTGATATCGATTATATATTGATTTGTTTTACCGTGAAGATTCCTTAATTAATGGAATGGATTTGGGTTTATCGTGAACTGTGTTTTAAATGACATTAGTTCTTTAACCCAGAAAAAGGCAGGATTACATGTCTGTCATTGTATTTCGAACTGTATAGTTGATCTCTGCTTAATTTATATCTGTTTGGTAGCGGAGAATTTATTCTCTTGCTTAATGCCCTTCTCTAAGACGTACGAGCTAAGAGGTTATATATTGGCAGAAATCAATAGTACGGTGTAGATTGTCGATGTGACATGTTTGTTTTTCCAATGTTAAATAATCATTAATATTGATTTTTGGGAAGATTAAAACTAAGTGGAGTTTTAATGAATCTTTAATTAGATTGAAATGTGAATTGATAATTTAAATTATCAAATTTGGAAAATGATCTAGAATGGAGTATCACCAGTTTTGCTCCTAGCGATAGTTAAATCTTTAACTAGATTTGAACGGGAAATGATAATTAAATTTACCGGTAACACCGTGGAGTTAGTTATTGGGTAATAACAGCTTTGCTCCATGGGATGAATAGGTTGGGATTGGGAAATAAAATAAATGATTACTTCGGCATGGTTCGCTAATCCCGACTAGTTTGGAAAACCATAATTTGGTTTGAAATGACATCCAAAGGAAGATTAAAGAATAAATTTTAAAGAATTTATCTTTGATAAAATTAATGGGAACAAATCCCTAAAGATGTGAATATTTAAATAAAAGAATATTCAGAATTGGAATGAGGCGTATGTTGTGTTTTTATAACACTTGTTTATTATATACACGAGTTATTCGGAAAGGCCGGGTTTACACCCATTCTGAATAACTGTTTCGACGATAAGTCGACAATAAAGACGGTGGTTGAAGACCAGAGGTCTTCACATCGTTTAGATGATTACTGATGTCTTGATTGGGCTGTACACCCAAGCCGATGTAATAAGTGGTGATCGTCCAGACGTATTTGGAGATCGACGGATATGCAAGGTATAAGGTGCCTTCGGTTTCGTTCAGACCCAGAACGGACTTGTAAATGGATTGTGTGTCTGACATTGGATTTTATTCCATGCTGATTGATTTCTATTAAATATATATCTATTTGGCGGCGGAGAATTTATTCTCTTGCTTAACGCCCTTCTCTGAGACGTACGAGCTCGGTGGTTATATATCGATAGATATCAGTCGCTTGGCATGAATTGCCTGTGTGGCATGCTGAGATGCAGTGATCAAGGATTTTGTTGAAAAGCAGAGTCTTGTGGTTGATGACCAAAGCACGACTTTAATATAGCGTAGCTTTGTGTATGATGTTGATTCGCGAGCCTCACACACCGGTATGAGTAAAAAACGGGATTGTGACTAGAGGGAGTGCACGACGTTTCATTCTAGCTATGGGTGGTGTCAGCGTTTTACTAGCCCTGACATCATTGTTTATTATACCCTTGTGGATGTTGGAATGCAAGGCGCCTCGAATATATAGGTCTCTATGGAGCCGATTGATAGGTCTGATAGGACCGGTGTAACACCCAGTGATTTTAAATATTAAAATTAAAGAATACTTAATTTCAAAAGTGAGAATTAAGGGAAAAGGTTACGCCATTGCGTTCGTCTCGGAATTCTGCTTGAGATAGAGTCCGAGTTTGTGTGAATTGGACTTCGTATGAAGAAGATATGGCCTTCTGAAGTTTCAGAATTTAAATAAATTAAAAACATCTCGAATCAGAAAATTTGAAATTCAAAATTCAAAACAGGGAAGCAGGCTGGGCGGGAAATTCCCGCCCAAAGGCCAGGTTGACCTGGGGGTCGACCTACCCATACAGGTCGACCAGGGGGTCGACCTGCCCCCCTCCCCCCTGGGAAGATCTGAAAGATGACGCTGTTTTGACTAAGTGCTGAGTCATTAGGGCTGAGGTGTTATTCTATCTTGACTGGATGGTCTTGATTGATTCTAGGTTAATCTGACAGCTCTTAATTAATTAAAATTCTATATAAGAAACCTAACTCTTAACCTAAAATCACACTAATTCATACCAAGAGCCGCCATGCCATCAATGGTGAACCTAGAGTAGCCGCCAATATAGAAGCAAGAATCAAAATCAAATCAAATCTAATCTAAATAACAATTAGTCTACATCAAAGGCGAGCAATTCTGTTTCAGAATACAGATCCCAGAAAAACAAGACTAATCTTTTGTTTGTGAGTATAATTTCTTTCACAAAATAATTAGTTAATTTAATTTTGATAAGTTATAATTGGGATTATGAGAATATGACTTTGAATCATGTGATTCTTTGTTGTTGTGGATCTATTTCAAATGTTCAATTGTACATGTTTAACTTGATTCATCTTATGCAAGTTTGGTATGTTGAATCATATACTAGTTTATGAATTTTATGCAAGTTTGGGATGTTAAAACATATGTGAATCTTATGCAAGTCTGTAGGTGGATTATACACAAGTTCATATGTGAATCATGTAGTTACATATGCTAGTTTATATGCAAAACATGTGACATTGATTTACATGTTTAAATCCATATGCAAGTTCACATCTTTATGTTTAGATCCATATGCAAGTTCACATCTTTATGTTTAGATCTATATATAGATCCATGGCAGTACATAGTTATGAAAGTTTATGTTCTATATGCCCATTGCCTATGCTAGTTTTGTATGTGAATCATATTCTTGTTTGAATGAAATTCATATGCAAGTTATAGGAAAACCATATCCATATATGCAAGTTCACATCTTTATGTTTAGATCTATATGTAGATCCATGATAGTTTATGCAAATTTGTGTATTGCTAATGCAAGTTATTGGCTATGCAAACTTATGTCATGATTCTTAGATCTATTTTATGTGTTATGCAAGTTGTGATGTTGCTTTTCTTTTTATAAGTTAGACTATTGCGAGTCTAACATATGTCATATAAAAACATACGAATAGCGTAGGGACAATGGGAAAATATTGAATATACATAATTGTGAGTTGGCATAAATTGGACTTAAAAGGCATATAATTAATTTGAGGCATTAATTGGTATAAATTATATACCTGAAATTATGGACATAATTTAGGTGACAATTATGGACATAAATAAATTTGGAATTTATTGAAAAATTTGAATAGGGATATTAATCCAATTTGGGGTTAAATAATTATGTGATAATTAACCGCCTAAGACACGAGGTTAGACTCGTTTGTGGTGTAAGACTGCCCGTACCCGCCCGGCAAATCCAGCAACCACAAACGGTAGTCTAATGTGAGAGGTCAAAGGCACGAATTAAATGCGTAACAATTGTAAAGACACGAGGTTTGGCTTGTTTGCGGTATAAGACTTCCCGGACCCGCCCGGCAAATCCAGCAACCGCAAACGGTAGTCTAATGTGGGAGGTCTTTACAAGGTTACGGTTCTAATGAATTAAGTAACACTTAACCAGATAAACATGTGGTGGGACATGGGGGTTAAGTGGGTGGCCTTGGGCTTGTGAAATACAATTAGAAACAGTTAACCAAGTTGAAACATGTAAGAAGACATGAATAAGAATGGGGTTAATTAGGAAACCTTAGTGGGGACCAAGCATAGGTGGAAAGCTTGTGTCAGGCATGGGGCCCTTTTCAAACATGTAAACCATTAAGTATCTTTGTGAGCTCGACCCAAGTCGAGGACGGGACATGCTTACTGGGTTTGATTGTAAGAGGTCAAAACAGGTTAGCGGTGGCAAAGCAAGTCTAACGGGGTCATGTGCGTGCGTGGGCCCGGGCTGGTAGGTAAGACGTTGTTGCATCGTGTAGATATAAGCCGTGCATCTTTAGTGGTATCGGGTTGCCACTTTGGGGAGTGATACACACCACTGTGGGACTAGCACGGGTATCTACGAGTCAGGGAGCCGATCGTTTGGGGGTAGTGGGTACAACTAATAGAGATAGTGGCAGACGGCACCTATGAAGGCAGCTAGGGGTATACGAAACTACCATTATCATTATTATGTTCTGTAGGCAGGATCAACTTTTAGGGTGACTAGTAGTGGTGCAGTATAGTAATTATCCAATAGTGATTAGGAACGAGATTAACGCCAGAATATTCCTCTTGTTTGCTTTGTCATGCCCACTTGTTTCACAGTCATACCTTGTCTTACCAGTTTATGCCTTATCCTAATTACTTTAATAATTATATTGTTAAAGTTATTATACTCGCCATACTTTAAGTCTGACCCCCATGTTTTCGCCTCTTTGCTTCCTCCCCCCCCCCCCCCCCCCCAGGTTCTCAGGGTGGGACTAGTACCAGTGGAGCTTGATCTTGGATCTCTTTCTCTCTCTTTTGGAAGTGCTTGGATTGCTGAAAGTAAAGTTCCGCTCATTTCTTTTATGGCTACTTGTGTTTGGGGTTATGCTTTTTACTTTATGTACTCAGAAAACAATTTGTCAAGATGGATATTAAGTGTACTTGGTTTTACTGTTGGTTTATGAAGTTGTTGTAATCAAACTATTTCGCCGCTGCAATAAAAGTTGTTTTAAAATTTTCAAGTACCAATATATGTATCTGTCTTGTTATATTATGTTCTATACACTAATAATGCTCCCTGAAAGTTAATGCATTCCCTTTGAGAGTGACATTAATGGACGTGGGGTGTTACACGTGGTAACAGACTGAAGGTTACCAGAATAGATATGAATTTTGAAAAACCATTTTTCAAAAATAATTTATAAAGAAATACTTTCAAAAATATGTTTTAAGGAAAGTATTTTCAAGAGAAAAGTTTGTTTTAAAAACATAACCCCCAAGAGCCATATATCTTTCCTTCGATTCTCCATTTTGAATCTCTTCCTTTTTCTTTTTCAGCATGTCTGGGGACCCTGAGATACCTGAGGGCATACCGATACCAAGCTGGTTTAGAAGGTATCTAGAGGCTAGGGCCAATGCCGCAGGCCCAACAAATGTTCCTCCTCCCCCAGCTGCAGTCGCTCCTCCTCCTCCCCCGCCTCGCGTTGATACTTTTTCAAAGATATGCAAAGATTTTTGGGCAATGGGCGGGAAACCTTTTCACGGATCAGAGAGGTTTATTGAAGCTCGAAATTGGCTTAAGGAGGTGGAAGATCTATTTGGTTTTTTCGAGGTAGAAGATGGAAGGAAGGTCCAATTGGCTGCTTGGTTAATGAAGGACGAAGCCTCGTTTTGGTGGGATGTCACGAATGGAGAGCGTCCAGTGGAGACATGGATGGATTTCAGACGTAGGTTCGAGATGAAATTTCTCTCACGAGCAGAAGAGAATTTATATATGGAGAGGTTCTTAGCATTGAAGCAAGGGGATTTATCAGTAAAGGAGTACGTCAACAAGTTCAATCAGTCGATGAGATTTGGCTTGGAATTGGTAAACGCACCTGAGAAGAAGGCCCTAAGGTTCGTTAAAGGTTTGAATGAGCCGCTACATGGGTTAGCTATGACCCAAATTCTGATGGGGGCTACCTTTGAGAAACTGGTTGACATGGCTCTTATGCATGAAGCGGAGAAAGGTGCTAATGCTAATAAGGCACCGGAGAAGAAAGAGGACCAAAAGAAACCACAACAGCAAAACAAGAAAGGCGGGAAGAACAATAATAGCAAAGGAAAGAAAAAGTGTTTTAGTTGTGGAACATCAAGCCATCTGAGCAAGGACTGTAGGAAGAAGAAGAAGACTGGTTGTTTCCACTGTGGAGAGGCAGGGCATCTAGTTAAAGACTGCCCAAGGAAACAGGGGCAAGGGCAAAGAACAGGGTCCACTTCTAGAGAGCAGCTTCAGGATCTCATGGCACCAGGGCAGGCAAGAGGGCAGATCCAGGATCTCATGGCACCAGGACAGGAGAGAGGTAGAAACATTTCCGTTGAAAGTTTAGTTTTTATGTTTGATCATCCTGTTCATACTTTGTTTGACTATGGCACTTCACACTCGTTTGTATCTGCTTCGTTAGTTGAATCACTACACCTAAATACTAGTCTAGTTACGAATCCCATAGTAGTCTCAAATCCTATTGGTGGTTCGGGTCATCTTTCAATGATTTGTCGGGATTTGAGAGTGTCTATCTTGGGCGTTGGAATTGAATGCAACGCCTTCGTTCTTGGCTTCATGGGCTACGGCTTGATTCTAGGCATGGACTGGCTAGCTAGATACGGTGCCATCCTAGATTGTGAAAGAAGGGTAGTTAGATTGTTGACTCGTTATGGAAAGACCCTCGATATTTCTTGTGACCCTAGAGGTCCGGTAATGCTTAGCTTCCTAGAATCCCTTGACGCATCCAATGATGATTTGGAATCTGTTCGTGTGGTCCGTGACTATAGTGACGTCTTCGATGAGGTTCGAGGTTTACCCCCGAGGCGCGAGATAGACTTTCGAATATACCTAGTAGATAATGCAAAGCCAGTTGCATTACCCGTGCGCCACATGGCTCCGAGAGAGAGAAGAGAACTCAGTAAGCAAGTGAAAGAAATGCTTGAGAAGGGGTTCATAAAAAGAAGTATTTTGGAGTGGGGTGCTCTAGTCGTTTTTGCTACGAAAGCTGATGGTTCACTTAGATTGTGCGTGGACTATAGAGAGCTGAATAAGCTCACAAAAATGAAAAGACACCCATTACCGAGGATAAATGATTTATTCGTTCAGTTGGTGGGTGCTTCGGTTTTCACGCAACTGGATTTGGCTACAGGGTTTCATCAGTTAAGGGTGGCTGAAGACAGCATAGACAAGACTGCATTTAGAACTCCTGACGGTTTCTTTGAGTGGCTCGTCATGCCTTTTGGTTTGACGAATGCACCCGCACACTTTGTTGATTTAATGAGTAGTGTGTTTAGGGAGTTTCTAAACAAGTTTGTGGTTGTCTTTGTGGACGATATCTTGATTTTCTCTAAAAGTGAAGAAGAGCATGCCCTACATCTTAGGGAAGTCTTAGAGACCCAACAAGCGCATCAACTTAAAGCTAAGTTCTCCAAGTGCCATTTTTGGAGAAAAGAAGTGAGGTTCTTAGGACACGTAGTCTCTAAGGAAGGGATAGCTGTGGATCCCTCAAAGGTGGTGGCAATCCAAGATTGGAAATTTCCTAAGAATGCAACAGAAGTAAGAAGCTTTTTAGGGCTGGCTGGTTATTATAGGAAGTTCATTAAGGACTTCACGAAGATATCAGCCCCACTCACTCGGTTAACGAAGAAAAACTTGACTTTTGCTTGGGATGTTGACTGTGACGATGCTTTCCAATGTCTGAAGAGGGCTTTGACGACAGCTCTAGTTTTAGTTTTGCCAGATGGGAGTAAGCCATTCACAGTATATACTGATGCTTACGGGACAGGGCTTGGCGCAGTTTTAATGCAAGAGGGAAGGGTGATATGCTATGGTGGAAGACAGTTGAAAGCCCACGAGAAAAATTACCCTACCCACAACTTAGAGTTGGCTGCCATAGTTTTTGCGCTTAAGACATGGCGTCATTATTTGCTTGGCGAAAGGTTTGAGTTGTACACAGACCATAAGTCGCTAAAGTACTTATTATCTCAGAAAGACTTAATCTTGAGGCAACAGAGGTGGATGGAGTTTTTGGCATCCTACGATTTTGAGATCGCATATACCCCTGGCAAGGGTAACGTTGTAGCTGACGCCTTAAGTATAAAGAAATTGACTTTAAGTCCTTTGTTTGTAGAGCGATGGAGTTTGGAGTATGTATCTACCTTTAACTTCAGACCCTCTATCGATTATGTACCCGGATTGTTGGCATCATTAGAGGTGCAACCTACACTTTTCGGTCGAGTTGGAGAGGCACAACGAGATGACCCACAGTTTGTTGAGATAGTAGGCAAGCTTATAGGAGGGGAGTCTTTGAGTCATCTTAATAGATATGCTATAGATGAGAGAGGCTGGCTGCGTAGAGATGGGAGACTTTGTGTGCCGCAAGAAGAGAGTTTGAAGAAGGCAATTCTTGAAGACTCACATCGCTCTAAGATGACCATACATCCCGGTGGTGATAAGACGTATAGGGATATAAAGCGAGTTTTCTTTTGGGCCAGAATGAAGAAGGAC
This sequence comes from Allium sativum, assembly GCA_030737875.1. NCBI lineage: Eukaryota > Viridiplantae > Streptophyta > Magnoliopsida > Asparagales > Amaryllidaceae > Allium > Allium sativum. Next base: position 618,963,714 of record CM060926.1, read on the forward strand.
GTGGCTGAGTTCGTTTCTGGATGTTTAGTGTGCAAGTAAGTCAAGGCAGAGCAAAAGAAGCCTGGCGGTTTGCTCCACCCCTTAGAGATTCCGCTTTGGAAATGGGAAAGTATTTCCATGGATTTTGTAGATGGGTTACCAAGATCAAGGAAGGGTAATACGGGGATTTGGGTAATTGTAGACAGACTTACCAAAAGTGCCCATTTTATTCCCATTAAAAGTAGAAGGACCGCCGCATGGTTAGCATCTGTTTACCTTCGAGAGATGGTTCGTCTGCACGGCATACCCTCTATCATTGTGAGTGATAGAGATCCCATTTTCACAAGCGAATTTTGGAAAAGCTTACAAGAGGCGGTTGGAACACAATTATGCTTAAGTACCGCTTATCACCCTCAGACGGACGGCCAGACCGAGAGAGTAAATCGGATTCTAGAAGACCTTCTAAGGCTATGCATCCTAGACTTTGGAGGAACATGGGAAGAACATCTTCCATTAGTGGAGTTCTCCTATAATAACAGCTTTCAGGCTAGCACTGGCATGGCACCTTTTGAGGCTCTTTATGGACGACCATGCCGATCACCTACTTGTTGGTGGGAATCCATGGACAAGGTTTTACTTGGACTCGACATGATTAGGGAGACTTCGAAGAAAATAGACCTAATTCGACGGCGAATGAAGATGGCTCAGGGCCGACATAAGTCATATGCTGATAAGAGGCGAACTGATCTTGAGTTCAATATTGGGGACATGGTCTTTATTAAGGTGTCCCCGATGAGAAACGTAGTCCGTTTTGGATCAGTAGGGAAGTTGACACCGAGGTTCGTAGGACCCTTTCCAATTACAGAGAGGATTGGGCATATGGCGTATAGAGTAAAGTTACTAGAGAAACTCAGTGGTGTTCGTGACGTGTTTCACGTTTCGCATTTGCGTAAGTGTTGAGCACACTCGTAGAAGTGGAAGTAGAGCGCAATGCCATGGTTAGACGATTTCCTACATGCATTCTCGGATCGGAGGTCAAAAAGCTATGCAACAAAGAGGTCAAGTTGGTCAAAGTGCCATGGGGAGATGATCAAAGAGATGCGACTTGGGAGACGGAAGACAAGATGTGTACGCTGTGCCCTTTCCTTTTGAGGGTATATTTTAACTTCTCCTTTATCTACCCTTTGTTGATACTTGTCCTATCATTTAGTATTATCTTTGCGATGACTTCTTCAATCTTTAGTTAGGAAGAACCCTATGGTTGCAAACATGTGTTTGAGACATGTTATGTTTGGTGGATGCAAATGGATGCAAGTGGTTGCTAGTGGTTGCTCGTGGATGCATGTACACACAAATTAGGCACTAGATCGGCTCAATCACCTTCATACTGCATATAACTGTGTGTGCATATCTGAATTAATGGATGTATAACGGTTGTGTTATCATATGGATGCTGCATTTTGATGTATGGTTGTGCACACATGTAGGAAAAATATGTATCAATAGGATTCTTTCGCATACATAATGGACGCATGGCACTATCATGATTTGCATTAAGGAGGTCAAATGAATCAGTAGACCGCCTGATTTTGCATTAGATAAGGAACATATACACACACTTTTTGCATATGTTCATACAGCATTAGAAATCTTGTAAGGACAATGGATGTCTGTGTTTGATGGTTGAGTAGATGGATGATTGGATGTTACGATATGCATTCTCCTTAACTTGAAGATTTCGGGGGCGAAATCCTTTAAGGAGGGGAATGATGTAACACCCCATGATTTTAAATATTAAAATTAAAGAATACTTAATTTCAAAAGTGAGAATTAAGGGAAACGGGTTACGCCATTGCGTTCGTCTCGGAATTCTGCTTGAGATAGAGTCCGAGTTTGTGTGAATTGGACTTCATATGAAGATGTTATGGCCTTCAGAAGTTTCAGAATTCAAAAAAATTAAAAACAGTTCGAATCGGAAAATTTGAAATTCAAAATTCAAAACAGGGAAGCGGGATGGGCGGGAAAATTCCCGCCCAAAGGCCAGGTCGATCAGGGGGTCGACCTGGGGGTCGACCTACCCATACTGGTTGACCAAGGGGTCGACCCCCCCCCCGGCGGATCTGAAAGATGACAATGTTTTGACTCAGTGCCGAGTCATTAGGGCTGAGGTGTTATTCTATCTTGACAGGATGGTCTTGATTGATTCTAGGTTAATCTGACGGCTCTTAATTAATTAAAATTCTATATAAGCAACCTAACTCTTAACCTAAAATCACACTAATTCATACCAAGAGCCGCCATGCCATCAATGGTGAACCTAGAGTAGCCGCCAAGATAGAAGCAAGAATCAAAATCAAATCTAATCTAAATAACAATTTGTCTACATCAAAGGCGAGCAATTCAGTTTCAGAATACAGATCCCAGAAAAGCAAGACTATTCTTTTGTTTGTGAGTATAACTTCTTTCACAAAATAATTAGTTAATTTAATTGTGATAAGTTATAATTGGGATTATGAGAATATGACTTTGAATCATGTGATTTTTTGTTGTTGTGGATCTATTTCATATGTTCAATTGTACATGTTTAACTTGATTCATCTTATGCAAGTTTGGGATGTGGAATCATATGCTAGTTTATGAATTTTATGCAAGTTTGGGAAGTTAAAACCTATGTGAATCTTATGCAAGTCTGTAGGTGGATTATACACAAGTTCATATGTGAATAATGTAGGTACATATGCTAGTTTATATGCAAAACATGTGACATTGATTTACATGTTTAGATCCATATGCAAGTTCACATCTTTATGTTTAGATCCATATGCAAGTTCACATATTTATGTTTAGATCCATATGCAAGTTCACATCTTTATGTTTAGATCTATATTTAGATCCATGGCAGTACATAGTTATGAAAGTTTATGTTCTATATGCCCATTGTCTATGCTAGTTTTGTATGTGAATCATATGCTAGTTTGAATGAAATTCATAGCAAGTTATAGGAAAACCGTATCCATATATTCAAGTTCACATCTTTATGTTTAGATCTATATTTAGATCCATGATAGTTTATGCAAATTTGTGTATTGCTTATGCAAGTTATTGGCTATGCAAACTTATGTCATGATTCTTAGATCTATTTTTTTTGTTATGCAAGTTGTGATGTTGCTTTTCTTTTTATAAGTTAGACTATTGCGAGTCTAACATATGTCATATCAAAACGTATGAATAGCGTGGGGACAATGGGAAAATATTGAATATACATAATTGTGAATTGGCATAAAATGGCCTTAAAAGGCATATAAATAATTTGAGGCATTAATTGATATAAATTATATACCTGAAATTATGGACATAATTAAGGTGACAATTATGGACATAAATAAATTTGGAATTTATTGAAAAATTTGAATAGGGATACTAATCCAATTTAGGGTTAAATAATTATGTGATAATTAACCGCCTAAGACACGAGGTTAGACTCGTTTGTGGTGTAAGATTGCCCGGACCCGCCAGGAAAATCCAGCAACCACAAACGGTAGTGTAATGTGTGAGGTCAAAGGCACGAATTAAATTCGTAACAATTGTAAAGACATGTAACACCCCGAATTTCAGTTAATGCTAAAATTCACTAATTGCAGAATAAATAATCTCAGATGTGAGAATTGGGGGAAACGGGTTGTGTCATTGCGTTCGTCTCGGAAAAATACGCGAAATAGAGTCCGAAATTTTGTAAATCGGAGTCCGTATGGCCCAGTTATGGCCCAATGAAGTTTACAGAAAATTCAAAGTTCAAAACAGATTTAAAATTCAGGTTCAAATTTCGAAATTGGGGCCATTGGGCGTAGGAGGGAAAATTCCCGCCTAGTTACCCAAGTCGACAGGCCTGTCGACTGGGCAGTCGACTTGGGTTGGACCAAGTCGACAGCCCTGTCGACTTGGGTGTCGACAGGGTGTGCTCGGCCAGTTTAACCTGGTGCACCACTTTAGGGTTTGGCTGTGTTTTGGGGCTGTTTTCTGGAAGCTTCCGAGATCTGATGGTCCTAATCTAATTTAGGGTTAATCTAATGGCCTAAAACACTTGCCTAATCTATAAATACACCCTAAGCCTACCCTAATTCATACTAAAAATAGATTCAAGGGCCTCATGCCGTCAAATTAAAACTAGAAGGAGCCTCCACCAAAGTTGAGAGGAAGTTAGCATCTCAAATCAACTCTAAGCAAGTTCTAATCCACTCTAGCAACTTAATCTTCCTCATTGGAGTGCTAATTAGTTATTTGTGAGTTCCTAGGCCTTTAGCAAGCAATTGCTAAACTAATTAGGATAATATATTAGGAGGCTATGGATGTAAATGTGGATCTATGCAAGTTATGGTTGTCATATGTTATAAGTTCATATGCAAGTTTGCCTCTTTTTATGATATGCATGCAAGTTTGCCTTTATGATATGACATGTTATGCAAGTTCATATGCAAGTTTATATGCAAGTTCATATGCAAGTTGTCTCTTTTTATGATATGCATAACATACGCAAGTTTGCCTTTATGATATGACATGTTATGCAAGTTCATATGCAAGTTTATATGCAAGATTCATATGCAAGTCGTCTCTTTTTATGATATGCATAACATATGCAAGTTTGCCTCTATGTATGACATGTTATGCAAGTTCATATGCAAGTCTATATGCAAGTTCATATGCAAGTTTGTCTCTTTTTATGAAATGCATAACATATGCAAGTTTGCCTCTATGTATGACATGTTATGCAAGTCCATATGCAAGTTTATATGCAAGTTCATATGCAAGTTTGGGTTAATGATTTATGCTAGTTGAGTTTAATGTTATGATGCAAGTTGACACTTTTTAAACCCATGTAAATGCCAATGTTGTGCTAAGTTGAACCCATTACATTTATGATGAATCTTCCCATTTATATGCCATGTCATGAGAACGAATTACGTGGGAAACGATGGGGTTAATATGCATTGAAATGTGTAAAGTTGGTATGCTTAAGCATAACATAAAATGAATGGACATAATTGGGAATTTACCTATTAAGTTAGGTCTACCCATATTATGGAGTTGGGAATTTACCTATTAAGTTAGGTCTACCCATACTATGGAATTGAGAATTTACCTATTGAGTTAGGTCTACCCATATTCTTAAAAATGTGTAATTAATTAGGGATAATTAATGCAAATTATGGGGGTGATTAATTAGGTGTAATTAATCAACTAAGACACGAGGTTGGACCCTTTTGTAGCGGAAGTCTGCCCGGAACCGACCGGCAAATCCAGCAGCTACAAATGATTGGCCCAATGTGAGAGGTCTTAGTCATAAATTAAATACGTGATTAAAGTAAAGACACGAGGTTAGAGCCTTTTTATGACGGAAGTCTGCCCGGACCCAACCGGCATATCCAGTAGTCATAAAAGGTGGTTAATGTGAGAGGTCTTTATGAGGTCATGATCTTAATTAATTAATTAAGAAACACTTAACCATATTAGCATGTAGAGGGACATGAGGGGTTAAGTGGGTGCCTTGGGTGGCATGTGGAAATCTAGTGGTTGCCTTGGGTGGCAATAGAAAATACGATTAGAATACTTAACCAAAGTGGAACATGTAATTAAAACATGATTAAAGGGTTAAGTGGTATACACTAGAAATGACAAGCTTAGGTGGGTAGCTTGTGGGGGGCCCATCTCAACCAATATCCCAAACGTATCTTAGTGGGCTCGACTCAAGTCGAGGACGGGACACGCATATTGGGCTTGACTATAAGAGGCCAAAACGGGGTAGCGGTTGCAACGCGAGTCCAACGGGTTTCATATGCGTGTGTGGACCCGGGCTGGTAGGTAAGACGTTGTTGCATCGTGTAGATATAAGCCATGCACCATTTGTTGTATCAGGTTGCCACTTTGGGGAGTGATACACCCCATTGTGGGGCCAGCACGGGTATCTACGGTAGGGAGCCGATCGCTTGGGTGTAGTGGGTACACCTAGTGGAGATAGGGGCAGACGGCACCTATGTAGTCAGCTAGGGGTACACGAAACTACTGGGTAAATTTTCTAAGTCCTTGGGAGGGATCAATCTTTAAGTAGGAATGACTGGTGTGGTGCAGTGTAGTAATTATCCTTGGGTAGGTAAATGCATCTTTATCGTTATCTTAGTTCATTCTAAGTCTGATTGGCTACTGAGTGTAGTCATTTATCCCCAGTCACACCGTACCAAGTTATATCATAACCTAATTACTTTAATGATTGTATTGTTAAAGTTATAGGACTCGCTCAGACTTATGTCTGACCCCGTTGTTTTTATCCTTTTTCCAACCCTCAGGTTCTCAGAGTGGGCCCAGCACGAGTGGGCTTTGATCAGGCTGCTTTTATTACTCTCTTGGAGCTTGGACCCTAGATGTAGAGCTCAGCTTACCCTTTTCTTTTATGGCTATCAGTTCATGTATTGGGATTATGTATTTTTATTTATCAGGATGGGTATTTTGTACTTGACTCTTATTATGGTTTTGTGATGTAACCAGACATGTTTTACTTTCCGCTGCAATGAAATGATGTTTTAAAATTTCAAGCATTACTTATATCTGTCTTGCTGTAATTTTTCTGTTCTATATTCACTTAAAATACTCCACCGTTGTTATGGCATTCCCTTAGCGAGTGACCATAGCGGGAGTGGGGTGTTACACGTGGTATCAGAGCGAAGGTTACCGGAACAGATAAAATTTTTAGAAAACTGTTTTTCTAAAAACATTTTTGGAAGAAATATTCTCAAAAACATGTCTTTAAAGAGAAAAGTGTTTGAAAGAAAAGCATAATCCCTAATAGCCATATCTTTATCTTTCGAATTCTCCGTTTTGAATCTTTCCTTTTTCGTTTCAGCATGGCTGAGGATCTTAACTTTCCGGAGGGTGTGACGATACCAGTATGGTATAGGAGATTGATGGAGGCTAGGGCCGCCACTGCGGGTCCAGCAAATGTTCCTCCACCAACCGTAGCACCCGATCTTCCTCCTCCTCCTCCTCCTCCTCGCACGGATACTTTTGCTAAGACTTGTAAGGAAGTTAAAGCTATGGGAGGGAAACCTTTTCAAGGATCAGAAACTTTTGTGGAGGCTAGAGATTGGCTTAAGGAGGTGGAAGAGTTGATATATATCTTTGAGATGGAAGAAGGAAAGAAAGTCAAGTTAGCTGCTTGGTTAATGAAGGGAGAGGCCTCATTCTGGTGGGAGGTCACTAATGGAGAACGCCCCGTTGACTATTGGGCGGATTTTAGGCAAAGATTTGTGGTAAAGTTTCTCTCAAGGGCGGAGGAAAACTTGTATATGGAAAGATTCTTGACTCTAAAGCAAGGAAATCTCTCAGTGAAGGAATATGTCAACAAGTTTAATCAATTGGCAAGGTTTGGCCTAGACATGGTGAATACACCGGAGAAGAAGGCTTTGAGGTTCGTGAAAGGCTTGAATGAACCGATGCATGGGTTGGCTATGACTCATATCCCTATGGGGGCCACCTTTGAGAAGCTAGTTGACATGGCACTCATGGCTGAAGAAGAGAAAGGTCCCAATGCTAATAAGGCACCCGAGAAGAAGGGAGATCAAAAGAGACCACAGCAACAACAGCAAAACAAAGGAGGGAAAGGCAACGGTGGCAAGGGGAAGAAGAAGTGCTTCAATTGCGGGATACCAGGCCACATAAGCAAAGATTGTCGAAAGAAGAAGAAGACTGGCTGCTATCACTGTGGCAAAACAGGGCATCTAGTGAAGGATTGCCCTAAGAAGGGGCAAAGGACGGGATCTACCTCAGGAGGTTAGGTGCAAGCTCTTATGGCACCGGGTCAGGCTAGGGGGCAAGTACAGGCTCTCGCGGTTCCACCGATTCAGGAAAGAGGTAGAACTATTTCCGTTGAAAGTCTGGTTTTTCTATTTGATCATCATGTCCGTACATTGTTTGATTCTGGCGCATCGCATTCGTTTATCTCATCATCATTAGTTGAGTCACTGCACTTAGACACCAGTCTAGTAGATGATCCCTTGGTTGTTTCAAACCCAATTGGGGGCTCCACTTATTTGTCCATGATATGTTTGGGTTTGAAGATTTCTATACTTAGCATTGAGTTTAGATGTGATGCTTTTGTTTTGGGCTTCACGGGCTATGGGTTGATTTTGGGCATGGACTGGTTATCCAGTAATGGTGTCGTTCTTGATTGCGAAAGGAGAGTTGTTAGGCTCATGACCCGCTTGGGTAACACTCTCGAGATCTCTTGTAATCCCATGGAATCTGTTATGCTGAGTTATCTTGAGTCGCTTGACGCTTCGGTCGAGAGTTTGCAATCTGTTAGAGTGGTCTGGGAATACTCGGATGTGTTTGAGGAGGTGAAGGGCTTACCTCCGAAGAGGGAGATTGACTTCCGAATATATCTGGTGGATAATGCTAGACCTGTATCTTTACCAGTACGCCACATGGCTCCTCGTGAGAGGAGGGAACTCCATAAGCAAGTGGGGGAGTTGCTTGAGAAGGGGTTCATAAGACGAAGTATATCGGAGTGGGGTGCTCCAGTAGTTTTTGCTACGAAGGCGGATGGGTCCCTCAGACTTTGTGTAGACTATAGAGAACTCAACAAGCTCACTAAGAAAAATAGACACCCATTGCCGAGGATTGATGATCTTTTCGATCAGTTGGTTGGCGCTTCAGTATTTTCTCAGTTGGACTTAGCCACGGGGTTTCATCAGTTGAGGGTGGCTGAGGATAGCATAGACAAGACTGCCTTTAGGACTCCGGATGGTTTCTATGAGTGGCTGGTGATGCCATTTGGGTTGACGAACGCCCCTGCATACTTTGTTGATTTGATGAGTAGGGTGTTCAGGGAGTTCCTTAATAAGTTCGTGGTGGTCTTTGTGGATGATATCTTAGTATTTTCTAAGAGTGAAGAAGAGCATGCCCTATATCTTAGGGAAGTATTGGAGACTCTTCGAGCACATAGCCTTAAGGCTAAATTCTCTAAATGTCACTTCTGGAGGAAGGAAGTGCGGTTCTTGGGGCACGTGGTCTCCAAGGAAGGGATAGCTGTGGATCCCGCGAAGGTAGTATCAATTCAAGATTGGAAGGTTCCGAAGAATGCTACCGAAGTAAGAAGTTTCTTAGGGTTGGCGGGCTACTATAGGAAGTTTATCAAAGACTTCGCGAAGATATCAGCTCCATTAACCCGCTTGACGAAGAAGAATCTTGTTTTCACATGGGACGTAGATTGTGATGATGCGTTCCGACGGTTAAAGAGAGCTTTAACCATTGCTCCAGTTTTAGTGTTGCCAGATGGGAGTAAGCCATTTGTTGTCTATACCGATGCTTGTGGGACAGGACTGGGCGCAGTCTTAATGCAAGAGGGAAGGGTAATAGCCTATGGTGGAAGGCAGTTGAGGGCACATGAGAAAAATTACCCTACCCATGATTTAGAGTTGGCCGCTATTGTTTTTGCGCTTAAGATTTGGCGCCATTATCTTCTTGGTGAGAGGTTTGAATTGTTCACTGACCACAAATCATTGAAGTACTTGTTTTCTCAGAAGGATTTGAATTTGAGACAGCAAAGGTGGATGGAGTTCTTAGCATCCTATGATTTCGAGATAGCGTATACCCCTGGCAAGGGTAACGTGGTGGCGGACGCCTTGAGCAGAAAAAGGTTGTCCTTGAGTCCATTGTTCGTGGAACAACGAATCTTGGAATTTATCTCGATGTTTGATTTCAGACCTTCCATTGACTATATACCCGGTTTGCTAGCATCCTTGGAGGTCAGACCTACTCTTTTGTGGCGGATTGGAGAAGCACAGAGGGACGACCCACAGTTGGTTGAGTTGGTAGAGAAGCTCATAAGGGTGGAGTCGTCCAGCCATTTGAGTAGGTACACCCTAGACGATAGGTGGTGCTTGCGTAGAGACGGTAGACTTTGTGTACCACAAGACGAGGGTTTGAGGAAGGCTATTCTTGATGATGCACACCGTTCTAGGATGACCATTCATCCCGGTGGGGACAAGATGTACCAAGACATGAAGCGGGTTTTCTTCTGGGCCGGTATGAAGAAAGATGTGGCCGAGTATGTCGCTCGATGCTTGGTGTGCCAACAGGAGAAAGCGGAGAAAAAGAAACCAGGTGGGTTGCTTCACCCACTGGAAGTTCCGCAATGGAAGTGGGATAGCGTATCGATGGATTTTATTGACGTGTTACCCAGATCGAGAAAGGGTAATACGGGAATTTGGGTTGTGGTAGACAGACTTACTAAAAGCGCCCATTTCATACCTGTGAAGAGCAAGAGGACTGCTCCATGGCTAGCTTCAGTATATCTTCGAGAGATAGTTCGATTGCATGGGGTACCCTCTAGCATAGTGAGTGATCTAGATCCTATCTTCACTAGAAAAGTTTGCAAGAAGCAGTGGGGACTCAATTATGTCTGAGCACCGCATACCATCCTCAGACGGACGACCAGACTGAGAGGGTGAATCGTGTCCTAGAAGACCTTTTGAGGCTTTGTATCTTAGATTTTGGAGGTACATGGGAAGAGCATCTTCCATTGGTGGAGTTCGCATATAATACAGCTTTCAGTCCAGTATTGGTATGGCTCCTTTCGAAGCTCTTTATGGAAGGCCTTGTCGATCACCTACATGTTGGTGGGAATCTACGGATAAGATCTTGCTTGGGCCTGATATGATTCGGGAGACTTCTGAGAAGATTGACTTGATTCGAAGAAGGATGAAAGCAGCGCAGGATAGGCAAAAATCTTATGCGGACAAGAGGAGGACGGATCTGGAGTTTGAGGTTGGGGACATGGTCTTTGTCAAAGTGTCTCCGTTACGGAATGTGGTTCGCTTTGGATCTGTTGGGAAGTTAGCACCAAGGTTTGTTGGACCGTTTCCTATTAAGGAAAGGATTGGACAGATGGCCTGTAGAGTGGAGTTGCCCGACAGACTTAGTGGTGTACATGATGTATTCCATGTGTCACATTTGAGGAAGTGCCTACATGAGACCGCAGAGGTGGTAGAGCCGAGCTTGCTTAGAGAAGTGGAAGTAGAGCGTGATGCGACTATTCGACGAGCTCCTACTCGCATCCTTGGGTCAGAGACTAGGAAATTGAGGAATCGATAGGTTCAACTAGTCAAAGTACAATGGGGAGAAGATGAGGGCAACGCTACTTGGGAGACGGAAGCGAAGATGCGTTCATTGTACCCATTCCTTTTTGAGGGTATGTCTTTTAACTTCTCCTTTATCGTTTGTCTAGTACTTATCTTATCTTTAGTATGTCCTCTCGTTAGTACTTTTGACCTTTAGATAGGGTGAACCTATGGTTGAAACATGTGTTTGAGACATGTTATGGTTGATGGATGCATGTGGATGCAAGTGTTTGCTAGTGGTTGCTCGTGGATGCATATACACACACTCTAGACACTAGATCGGCTCAGTCACTTCATATTGCATATTGCATATAATTGTGTGTACGTAGCTATATTCATGGATGTATAATGATTGTGTTATCATATGGATGATGCATTTTGGTGAATGATTGTGCACTCATGTAGATATTGTATGTGTCGATAGGGTTCTCTCGCATACATAATGGATGCATGGCACTATCATGGTTTGCATATGTTCATACATTAGATAGGGAACATATACACACACTTTTTGCATATGCTCATACATCATTAGAAATTGTTTTAAGGACAATGGATGCCCGTGTTTGATGGATTGAGTAGATGGTTGTTTGGATGGTAGGATATGCATTCTCCTTAGCTTAGAGATTTCGGGGACGAAATCCTTTAAGGAGGGGAGAATGTAACTCCCCGAATTTCAGTTAATGCTAAAATTCACTAATTGCAGAATAAACAATCTCAGATGTGAGAATTGGGGGAAACGGGTTGCGTCATTGCGTTCGTCTCGGAAAAATACGCGAAATAGAGTCCGAAATTTTGTAAATCGGAGTCCGTATGGCCCAGTTATGGCCCAATGAAGTTTACAGAAAATTCAAAGTTCAAAACAGATTTAAAATTCAGATTCAAATTTCGAAATTGGGGCCATTGGGCGTAGGAGGGAAAATTCCCGCCTAGTTACCCAAGTCGACAGGCCTGTCGACTGGGCAGTCGACTTGGGTTGGACCAAGTCGACAGCCCTGTCGACTTGGGTGTCGACAGGGTGTGCTCGGCCAGTTTAACCTGGTGCACCACTTTAGGGTTTGGCTGTGTTTTGGGGCTGTTTTCTGGAAGCTTCCGAGATCTGATGGTCCTAATCTAATTTAGGGTTAATCTAATGGCCTAAAACACTTGCCTAATCTATAAATACACCCTAAGCCTACCCTAATTCATACTAAAAATAGATTCAAGGGCCTCATGCCGTCAAATTAAAACTAGAAGGAGCCTCCACCAAAGTTGAGAGGAAGTTAGCATCTCAAATCAACTCTAAGCAAGTTCTAATCCACTCTAGCAACTTAATCTTCCTCATTGGAGTGCTAATTAGTTATTTGTGAGTTCCTATGCCTTTAGCAAGCAATTGCTAAACTAATTAGGATAGGATATTAGGAGGCTATGGATGTAAATGTGGATCTATGCAAGTTGTGGTTGTCATATGTTATAAGTTCATATGCAAGTTTGTCTCTTTTTATGATATGCATGCAAGTTTGCCTTTATGATATGACATGTTATGCAAGTTCATATGCAAGTTTATATGCAAGTTCATATGCAAGTTGTCTCTTTTTATGATATGCATAACATATGCAAGTTTGCCTTTATGGTATGACATGTTATGCAAGTTCATATGCAAGTTTATATGCAAGATTCATATACAAGTCGTCTCTTTTTATGATATGCATAACATATGCAAGTTTGCCTCTATGTATGACATGTTATGCAAGTTCATATGCAAGTCTATATGCAAGTTCATATGCAAGTTTGTCTCTTTTTATGATATGCATAACATATACAAGTTTGCCTCTATGTATGACATGTTATGCAAGTCCATATGCAAGTTTATATGCAAGTTCATATGCAAGTTTGGGTTAATGATTTATGCTAGTTGGGTTTAATGTTATGATGCAAGTTGACACTTTTTAAACCCATGTAAATGCCAATGTTGTGCTAAGTTGAACCCATTACATTTATGATGAATCTTCCCATTTATATGCCATGTCATGAGAACAAATTACGTGGGAAACGATGGGGTTAATATGCATAGAAATGTGTAAATTTGGTATGCTTAAGCATAACATAAAATGAATGGACATAATTGGGAATTTACCTATTAAGTTAGGTCTACCCATATTATGGAGTTGGGAATTTACCTATTAAGTTAGGTCTACCCATACTATGGAATTGGGAATTTACCTATTGAGTTAGGTCTACCCATATTCTTAAAAATGTGTAATTAATTAAGGATAATTAATGCAAATTATGGGGGTGATTAATTAGGTGTAATTAATCAACTAAGACACGAGGTTGGACCCTTTTGTAGCGGAAGTCTGCCCGGAACCGACCGGCAAATCCAGCAGCTACAAATGATTGGCCCAATGTGAGAGGTCTTAGTCATAAATTAAATACGTGATTAAAGTAAAGACACGAGGTTAGAGCCTTTTTATGACGGAAGTCTGCCCGGACCCAACCGGCATATCCAGCAGTCATAAAAGGTGGTTAATGTGAGAGGTCTTTATGAGGTCATGATCTTAATTAATTAATTAAGAACACTTAACCATATTAGCATGTAGAGGGACATGAGGGGTTAAGTGGGTGCCTTGGGTGGCATGTGGAAATCAAGTGGTTGCCTTGGGTGGTAATAGAAAATACGATTAGAATACTTAACCAAAGTGGAACATGTAATTAAAACATGATTAAAGGGTTAAGTGGTATACACTAGAAATGACAAGCTTAGGTGGGTAGCTTGTGGGGGGCCCATCTCAACCAATATCCCAAACGTATCTTAGTGGGCTCGACTCAAGTCGAGGACGGGACATGCATATTGGGCTTGACTATAAGAGGCCAAAACGGGGTAGCGGTGGCAACGCGAGTCCAACTGGTTTCATATGCGTGTGTGGACCCGGGCTGGTAGGTAAGACGTTGTTGCATCGTGTAGATATAAGCCGTGCACCATTTGTTGTATCGGGTTGCCAGTTTGGGGAGTGATACACCCCATTATGGGACCAGCACGGGTATCTACGGTAGGGTGCCGATCGCTTGGAAGTAGTGGGTACACCTAGTGGAGATAGGGGCAGACGGCACCTATGTAGTCAGCTAGGGGTACACGAAACTACTGGGTAAATTTTCTAAGTCCTTGGGAGGGATCAATCTTTAAGTAGGAATGACTGGTGTGGTGCAGTGTAGTAATTATCCTTGGGTAGGTAAATGCGTCTTTATCGTTATCTTAGTTCATTCTAAGTCTGATTGGCTACTGAGTGTAGTCATTTATCCCCAGTCACACCGTACCAAGTTATATCATACCCTAATTACTTTTATGATTGTATTGTTAAAGTTATAGGACTCGCTCAGACTTATGTCTGACCCCGTTGTTTTTATCCTTTTTCCAACCCTCAGGTTCTCAGAGTGGGCCCAGCACGAGTGGGCTTTGATCAGGCTGCTTTTATTACTCTCTTGGAGCTTGGACCCTAGATGTAGAGCTCAGCTTACCCTTTTCTTTTATGGCTATCAGTTCATGTATTGGGATTATGTATTTTTATTTATCAGGATGGGTATTTTGTACTTGACTCTTATTATGGTTTTGTGACGTAACCAGACATGTTTTACTTTCCGCTGCAATGAAATGATGTTTTAAAATTTCAAGCATTACTTATATCTGTCTTGCTGTAATTTTTCTGTTCTATATTCACTTAAAATACTCCACCGATGTTATGGCATTCCCTTAGCGAGTGACCATAGCGGGAGTGGGATGTTACAAGACACGAGGTTAGGCTCGTTTGCGGTATAAGACTGCCCGTACCCGCCTGGAAAATCCAGCAACCGCAAACGGTAGTTTAATGTGGGAGGTCTTTACAAGGTTACGGTTCTAATGAATTAAGTAACACTTAACCAGATAAACATGTGGTGGGACATGGGGGTTAAGTGGGTGGCTTGTTAAATACGATTAGAAACACTTAACCAAGTTGAAACATGTTAGAAGACATGAATAAGAATAGGGTTAAGTGGGAAACCTTAGTGGGGACCAAGCATAGGTGGAAAGCTTGTGTCAGGCATGGGGGCCCTTTTCAAACCAGTAACCCATTAAGTATCTTTGTGAGCTCGACCCAAGTCGAGGATGGGACATGCTTACTGGGTTTGATTGTAAGAGGTCAAAACAGGTTAGCGGTGGCAACGCAAGTGTAATAACCCGCATTTGCAGAGGTATTATAATTAATTTATTTAATTATATAAATAGTGATATAGTGAATTAAATGGTGGTTTAATTAAATAATGGTGGATATTTATTTAAAATAATAAATTAAATAATATATTTAATTCTGAAATAATCAGAATTGGCTGAAATGGCGATATGGTGCGAACTGGGCAATTCAAAATATTAAATTCAGCTTGGAATTGAATTAGAATAACAAATATATTATATAAACGACAGTTTGAACGTAGAATTATAATATAATTAAAACCGAGCTCGAAATGGCGCTACAGATCGTAAATTGGCGATTCAAACTTCAGCTGAATGTACATGATTCGTTTTAAGCCGGATTTCTATGGAACGGGAAACTACGTAGCTGGTGGAGTATATCTTTCTAGTGGAAGAGAAAAATCAAGATTTCGTCGTATAGATTTTGAGATATGTCCAAATCAAATTTTGTAATAGTCGCTATAAAATCGTTTATCGACCGTAACGGATTATTCGATATAACTAGAGATCGGGTTTGAATTTAGACATGGTTCTTTTGGGACATAGTGATAAATTAATTTTTAGAATTTTACTGTAATTTTTAATTAATTTAATAAGCGACTTTTTATTTGAAGTATTTCGGACCCTGAAATCAACATTTTTGAAGTTTCAAAATATGAGTCCACCTACCGATATTATTATATTTTTGGATCCGTGGCACCTCGTTCGACACGACCATACTTGTATTTCTGTCCATATCAGTTCGTATGAGATTGTTTTGGTTTGGTTACATCGTATACAATTTTAGTGAAAATATAATATTTATATTACATTACATAGAGTGCGACAAATTTCAAACTACTGTATTACGCTGCGACTTCAATGCAAAGCATGATATAAACAAAGGAGAACATAACCAAGCTCCGCAGAGACTTTTAACAGTAAGCGAGCTATGAATTGAATTGGAGAATTGACGTGCTACACTTAAATATAAAATAAAACTTATATAATCGAATTCCTTCACTCCTAGGTTTTCCGTCGTACATGTTTTTCCCAAAAGCAAAAAGGACCGTTTTCTTTACTTCATTGCGAAGGCTATATGACTTGTCGAATCATTCTGCAAACCTCATAAGTGAAGAACGTACCACCTAACCCCTAATACTTCGGCAGGAAGGATTTCAAAACATGGACCAAGCAAAGCCTCAACAAAGAATTTACCAAACTATATAAATACACCACCCTATAACCTAATTTCACTCCTTCACTTGTCAACAAGTTCCGCCGTCACCCTCTTTTATCTCAAACGTGGAATTATCTTCTTCAAAAATCAAGATAAAATCAAAAGAAAATCTATAGATCATTGTACCTATATATATGGGATCACTACGGTTTGCTTTTCATTTCCGTATATGTTTTATACAGCTCGATGCATTTCAGCTCGCTGTTGTTCAACAGCAGGTTCTTTGGTTAGTCGATTCAGGGTATACAAGCAACGATTTAAGTTTTGAGGATCTTATTTGGGTTATAAGCGGAGCAACGGGTTTCAGGAAGAGGATGGGAAGGCTATTGGAGATGATGGAATGAAAAGAATAAACGGTGGGGTTGAAATAACAAGAGCGTCCCTCTTTTGAAAGAAGAAGCATCTATAGTGGATCGGGGTATGTTTAATGTGTGTCTGGGCATCAAAGAAAAGGACACTCGCTGGAAAATATTGCCTGGGCTTTAAGTAATTTAATGGGCCAAAGTTATGAGGGGTTTTGGGCCGATGAAAAATGATAAGGCCCAGTTGTAAAATAAATAAATAAAAAGAAAAGAAAAGAAGGAAAGCCTTGAAACAAAGTGGGTTAGCAGCAGAAGAGAATAGCCAAGCAGAATATGTGCTTTAGGGGAAGAAACAGCGCAGGAGGGTTAGGCCTGGATATAAAGGGTAAGGCCCATGTTATAAAGAAATAATTGGTTTAATTTAAATTTAAATTAGTATGTAACTGGTAAAGTAAATATATGTGTCATACGATATCAGAATTTCGAACGGTCAGATCCGTTAGGATCGTATGGACGACAACTACAACATGGTGCTGACTGGGAGTGAAGACGAGCTCATTACGATTTATAGCAAAATAAATTATCCGATCTGAATCAACGACAATTATCGTTAATTAACGATGATAGTCCAATGTGAGTAAATCTCACTAACTATGAATAGTTTATAATTTCATGTTTTATTTTTAGAACTATTAGAAATTGTCTGATTTACTGTGTGCTGATTGTTTGATTGAACTGCTAGCCAGTTAGTTAAATTTTCTATATTAATTCTGTTTAACAGAATATATAGTATGGAATTGAAAGTGATGTTATCTATATTGTTTAACATCTGTGATGCAGGGAAACAGGTTGGAGGAATCCGATTGGATTCCTCAACAGTTATTTTATTGTTTTTCATATATTTTGATATATGATGTGAATTATAACCTGTTGTTGATTATGTGTGTTTGGACGATATTTATCGTTGTTATATGGTATGTTAAATACCATAAGAATACCAGAACGATAAAAGGGGATTTTCAAAGTATATTTGAAAATAAATTGTTTATATAAAATCAAGGGATTTTATATATAAAAGGAAAAGGATTTTATAAAAGTAAGAAATTATAAAATCAAAACAAATATAAAGGAATTTATTTGTGAAAATAAATATAAAGGAATTTATTTGTGAAAACAAATATAAAGGATTTTATTTGTTAAAAAAATATAAAGTGATTTATTTATAAGTCAAATATAGGGGAATTATATTTGTAAAACAAAAATATAAAGGAAATTATTTTTAAAACAAATAGAAAGAGGAATATTTGTAAAACATTTACAAATAGGAAATCAAAGGGAATATCTGTAGAACATTTACAAATAGATAAGAAAGGAAATATTTATTTAGGAAATAAATAAAAGTAAAAGGGTTTATTTATTTAAGAAATAAATAAGGAGTTAAAATAAATAGTATTATAAAGGGGATATTTATTTGTTAAATAAATAGGATTATAAAGGAAATATTTATTTAGGAAATAAATAGATTATAAAAGAAAATCTTTAAAAAGGACTAAACGTATTAGCGAGTAAATTAATAAAAGTGAATTAGTTGAGTTAAACTAAGTGAATTGGTTAAGTTAATCCAAATGAAGTTAATCGAATATAGTTTATTCAAATAGAGTTAGAGGAGTTATCGAATATAGTTTATTCGACAGGAGTTAAGTAAATAGAGTAAATCAAATAGAGTTAATCCAAAGGAGTAAATCGAATAGAGTTAAGAGAAAAGAGTTAATCAAATCTAGTTATTTGAAAGAAAGGTTAAGTAAGGAAGTTAGTTAAAGAAGAATAATTGAACTTTACCTATTTCAAGGTTAGAAATGTTGTTCAGTTAAGGTCTGAGAGGTAATTATACCCCAACTTGATTGGCTTCGTTTTAACTAAGGAATGGTTAAGGTTCGGCAACAAAGGATGATAAAGTGAATTTTTAATTAAAGGAAATGGTTGAGTTGGTATAACGATGTTTTATCTAAACAATTGCTTAATCCAAACGTAGGAGATTTGGGAATGTTTTCCAAACAAGAAATCAGAAATGTTTCCTAATACAGAAAACAAGAAATGGAAATGTTTTCCAGTGTTAATAACATATATTTTCTAAATTTAGAAAATAGAAAATGTTGGATATAGGGAAACAGGAGATGAAAAATGAACTATATAGATAAATGTTAAATGATGTCTGACTGATAGAATTTCCATCTGGAAATAATATCGTTGTTTGCACACCTGTTTTTCTTTGATAGTTAACTCACCGACTATCGAAGTTTTGACCATTTTATCGTTGTTAATATGGAGAGACCGGTTGGATCATTATCCAAAGAACCACTCTGTATTGGCATAAGCGTTGCGAATCATATATGCCAAAGATAATTGAAGACGGAGTAAAGTGCAAGGGCTATTGTGTAAGTCTTAGATAACACTACCTAAGATGGATGTACTGAATAGTGCCTTCGGTTCATCCTGTTCCTGGATGACGAGTATGGACGGATGTCTTACAGAGTATTTCCAGACGATCACGTATATTGATTTCTCCAACCGTACCAAGAGTGGAAGCGGAGAAGGAAACTTCTTTTAGCTAACACATATTGTATTGTTGAGGACGTCAATCGGTGATTTGATGATGTGGCATTCAAAGTGAATCTGGTGATGATAAAGCATAGCTTCTAGCCTCATCAACCGGTAAATGACAGAAATCGGGCAGGCAGCATGGCTATGTAGGTTGCACCTATTAGGGTGTATAATCACCTGATCTAGAGTTTCATTTATTTCTAAAAATCTATTGTGATGCTGTCCCATTCGGGAAACGGTTGCTGATCCCAACCGTTGGTGATATACATTCGATACACTCAAGCGAAATGAGTGGTCGGTCATGTGTGGCCGGTTTGCAAGATGTTCTTGTTGAACCCAGTGTATTCCTCTCTAGAGGTACACTAATGAAGGGTGGTTCCATACCTTGTCATAGTTGGAAATCCATTACCCAATACGTGCTTGCGGTTTTGATTGTATAATATATAAGTAGTACGTGAGATGAAAGCGTTTCTGCTAGATGATTATATATACCGTGGTTGGTAGACATTATTATAATATCAAAAGGTTTTTGCTATAAAGATATTTTGAATTCTCGTAGGGGAAAAACCCATTCCATTATGCGGCATGGTCTTATGAGATATCGTTTACTTGTTCGAACTGTTTTTAAACTGTTTTACTCATACCAGTCCCATGACTGACCCGGAGTTTATTTGTTTGTTTCACTAAACTCTTGGGTGCCTAAATTTGTACAGGCAGTCAAGTAGTCGGGATTTACAGATATAGTTGAAGAGCTGGAGCAGGAGGCTTCAGGATCATATAGCTATAGTTATTTCCGCTGTGTTGTAAGTGATGTACTTTGATATTGATGTATATTCAAGTACAGATGTATATTTCAAGTTATGTTATATATATTATATGTTATTCGTTCCGATGTGAGGTTCGTGTTACTCTGATTTTGTGTTCTTCTTCTTCTTCTATTCTAAGTTTCTATCTTATCTATCCCCACCCTCTAATTTCTTTCATTTATGACCGGTATTTTCGATCCTTGGATGTTCGATATGTGTTGTATATCGGATAACCAAAGTCGCCAAAATCCCGGGTCATTACAGTTGGTATCAGAGCTTAAGTTAAGTGAATTACCTTGGCTCTGTGGCGTGACTCGGTAGAGATAGGGTTAGTAATGCCCTAGATTGAGTTGATTGTATATATACGAGTGAACATATTTGTTATATTATATATAAATAATTTTATATTGTGGAGATTTATTGGTAGAGTTTTTTATGAGTTCTGGTCGATCAGTTTGATCCACTGTATCGGTAGGAGTTACTAAACACTCGAATATGATGGGTCGTCATGATATGTTTTGAAAAGAGGGTAAATTAAAATAAGTTTACCCAAAGTATACTTTGATATAAAGAAGTATATATATTAGATATATTGGTTGTTATTATAATCGAGGAAGATTATAAAGTGAAATGGTTATGTAAATAATCGATCAAAATTCATATAAGTGAAATATATGAAATTGAAATGAATTAAATCTGAATTTAAACCAGAAATTGAGTTAAAATTCTGGAAAATTGGATAAGTGTTTGTAAATGGATTTGGATTAAAAATAAGGAAAATTTAAGATCCTGGGAGATTTTATATTGTTTTACAAGCAGTGTGAATTATATTTTGAAATGAATTTCAAGGTGGAAATGTTTAGAAATGGTTTTATAGTATTGAACTCACTTCAATCACTGGAAAATAGATTCTGATGATGACAGCTGTATCATCAGTATTCATTTTCGAGTTGTAAGTGACGAATTACTACCAGAGATACTATTTTGAATTTGTTTTGGGAAAGACAAGTTGTGTTGAATTTCAAAATGGGATTTATAATATAGAATTTGAATAGAATTTGATATATAAAATTTGAATAATAGAATTTGATATATAGATTTGAATAATAGAAGCGATATAAAATTTGAATAGAAATTGAATAGAATTAACTAAGTCGAAGAGGAATTAGTTAATCAAGTTTTGAATTTGAAGTTGAAATTTGAAAGGTGAATTGGATTTGTAAATGGATATTCGAAATCGAATATAGAACTTAAATTTGAAATTTGGATTCAAATTAGTTAATAAGAAAGTTAGATTATATTTGAACATCTCATGTTCAAATATTAAAGTGGAATAGACTAAAGAGTTAATTAACAAATTAATTAACGAATTGAGTTAAAACGATCGGGTATAGCTAAAATAGATTGGGCAGATATAAATATACATGAGATAGGTATGGATAAGGTATGAAGGTATATAAATAGAATGCTCGACAAAAAGGTATGTATTTAATTCATATATGAGATTTTATGCACCGTATCGGCTAGCCGCTTGGCTTTTTCTTTTTCTTTTGGATTGGTGAGGGCCATGGGAGGCTATTTGAAATATCTGGATGCTCCTGGTACAAAGGAGGTTATGGCGAATTTTTCCGGGAATTTAAGGAGTTAGAATGTTTTTAAAATAATTTGATAGTTAGAAATCAACTTATCGACATATGTATAGAAGTCGATAAGGAAACGAACTTAGAAATAGAATAGTGAAAAAAAAGACTAAGAATAAAATCTAGTAAGAATAGAAAGAGGAAGTGTATACATGTTTAAAGGTGAATAAGTAGTTGTGTGGTATTGATTATTCGAGTAAGTAGTCATATCTGTTTTGACATTATAAATGTTATTCAGTCAAGGTCTGAGAGGTAGTTATAACCCAAGTTGATTGATTCCATTATTAACAAATAAATAGTAAGATTTCAGGCTCGAAAATCAATGTTGGATAAGAGTTAGTTGAATATAGTATTCGGGTTGTCGCAACGATGTTTTACACAACATCCGTTTTAACGCAATTAAGTGTAAGCTTGGAAATATAACAAAGAATATTTCCTAAGTATAGAAATAAACGAGATCGGAAAAGGGATAAGTAATTGGAATATTTTCCAATTATAAATAGCATATATTTTCTAAAGTTTAGAAAATAAAGGAAGGCGATATTCGGAAATGTTTTCCAAAAAACATAAAAGGCCAATATGGTTATTGAAAATATTTGGTTAACAAATATTGATAAAGAAATAGAGAAGTGATTTAACTAATGGAATATTAATTAAGGGCTCGAGGATATGTTCAAAAGGAAAATTTGATTTTTTTTGACAAGAGTAAACTATTAAAAAAAACTCCTAGGGAAAGACTGTTTGAATTAAAAACAAATTTAACCAAAATTTGTGAAAGAAAAATTGAATTAAAGTAAAGCCAGTAAAGTGGTTACTGAGATTGAATTAGAATGATATCAAGACAAAATGGATTGTGAGATTCAAATTTGAAGTGTAATGTGATAATCAAGTTAAGAGTTGGGAATCAAGACGAAACTTGAGTTTGAAATGAAAATTTGGCTTGGTAAAAGCGAATGGTTGTGTTGGAGATAAAAGTAATTTCAGAAGTTTAATTGGCATGACATTGGTATATGCTGAGTGATAACATATGGAAGTGATAGAGTTGGTATGCCCGACAAAAAGGTACAAGTTTATATTTCTATTGGATATAAGATTTATGAGCCGAATTGGCAAGCCGCTTGGCTGTTTGATTTTCTTTTGGGTTGGAGATGGCCCAGAGAGGCGAGTTGGAGTTTGACGTATTGACCAGTACAAAGGAGGTGCTGGCAAAAAATTTCGAAGAGTTAAGGCATTAGAAAATTTTCAGGATTTTTGAAAATTTTCATTGATAAGAATTAATTAATATTTAATTGAGATTAAATTGGTCCAGTTGGAAACTAAAGTTAAGAAGTGAACAAATAAGTTATAACTAGTTAATAGGGTAGTTCTCTACCTTAGCAATTTCGAGGATGAAATTATTTTAAGTAGGGAAGAATGTAATGACCCGCATTTGCAGAGGTATTATAATTAATTAATTTAATTATATAAATAGTGATATAGTGAATTAAATGGTGATTTAATTAAATAATGGTGGATATTAATTTAAAATAATAAATTAAATAATATATTTAATTCTGAAATAATCAGAATTGGCTGAAATGGCGATATGGTGTGAACTGGGCAATTCAAAATATTTAATTCGGCTTGGAATTGAATTAGAATAACGAATATATTATATAAACGACAGTTTGAACGTAGAATTATAATACAATTAAAACCGAGCTCGAAATGGCGCTGTAGTTCATAAATTGGCGATTCAAACTTCAACTGAATGTACAGGATTCGTTTTAAGCCGAATTTCTGTGAAACAGGAAACGTACGGAGCTGGTGGAGTATATCTTTCTGGTGGAAGAGAAAAATCAAGATTTCGTCGTATAGATTTTGAGATATGTCCAAATCAAATTTTATAATAGTCGCTATAAAGTCGTTTATCGACCGTAACGGATTATTCGATATAACTAGAGATCGGGTTTGAATTTAGACAAGGTTCTTTTGGGACATAGTATTAAATTAATTTTCAGAATTTTACTGTAATTTTTAATTAATTTAATAAGCGACTTTTTATTTGAAGTAGTTCGCACCCTGAAATCAACATTTTTGAAGTTTCAAAATATGAGTCCACCTACCGATATTATTATATTTTTGGATCCGTGGCACCTCGCTCGACCCGACCATACTTGTATTTCTGTCCATATCAGTTCGTATGAGATTGTTTTGGGTAGATTACTTCGTATACAAGTTTAGTGAAAATATAATATTTATATTACATTACATAGAGTGCGACAAATTTCAAACTAATGTACTACACTGCAACTTCAATGCAAAGCATGATATAAACAAAAGGGAACATAACCAAGATCCGCAGAGACCTTTAACAGTAAGCGAGCTATGAATTGAATTGGAGAATTGACATGCTACACTTAAATATAAAATACAACTTATATAATCGAATTCCTTCACTCCTAGGTTTTCCGTCGTACATGTTTTTCCCAAAAGTAAAAAGGACCATTTTCTTTACTTCATTGCGAACGCTATATGACTTGTCGAATCATTCTGCAAACCTCATAAGTGAAGAACGTACCACCTAACCCCTAATACTTCGGTAGGAAGGATTTCAAAATGTGGACCAAGCAAAGCCTCAACAAAGAATTTACCAAACTATATAAATACACCACCCTATAACCTAATTTCACTCCTTCACTAGTCAACAAGTTCCGCCGTCACCCTCTTTTATCTCAAACGTGGAATTATCTTCTTCAAAAATCAAAATAAAATCAAAAGAAAATCTATAAATCATTGTACCTATATATATGGGATCACTACGGTTTGCTTTTCATTTCCGTATATGTTTTATACAGCCCGATGCATTTCAGCTCGCTGTTGTTCAACAGCAGGTTCTAGGGTTAGTCGATTCAGGGTATACAAGCAACGATTTAAGTTTTGAGGATCTTATTTGGGTTATAAGTGGAGCAGCGGGTTTCAAGAAGAGGATTGGCAGGCTATTGGAGATGATGGAATGAAAAGCATAAACGGTGGAGTTGAAATAACAAGAGCGTCCCTCTTTTGAAAGAAGAAGCATCTACAGTGGATCGGGGTGTGTTTAATGTGTGTCTGGGCATCAAAGAAAAGGACACTCACTGGAAAATATTGCCTGGGCTTTAAGTAATTTAATGGGCCAAAGTTATTAGGGGTTTTGGGCCGATGAAAAATGATGAGGCCCAGTTGTAAAATAAATAAATAAAAAGAAAAGAAAAGAAGGAAAGCCGTGAAACAAAGTGGGTTAGTAGCAGAAGAGAATAGACAAGCAGAATATGTGCTTTGGGGGAAGAAACAACGCAGGAGGGTTGGGCCTGGATATAAAGGGTAAAGCCCATGTTATAAAGAAATAATTGGTTTAATTTAAATTTAAGTTAGTATGTAACTGGTAAAGTAAATATATGTGTCATACGATATCAGAATTTCGAACGGTCAGATTCTTTAGGATCGTATGGACGACAACTACAACATGGTGCTGACTGGGAGTGAAGCCGAGCTCGTTACGATTTATAGAAAAATAAATTATCCGATCTGAATCAATGACAATTATCGTTAATTAACGATGATAGTCCAATGTGAGTAAATCTCACTAACTCTGAACAGTTTATAATTTCATGTTGTATTTTTAGAACTGTTAGAAATTGTCTGATTTACTGTGTGCTGATTGTTTTATTGAACTGCTAGTCAGTTAGTTAAATTTTCTATATTGATTCTGTTTAACATAATATATAGTATGGAATTTAAAGTGATGTTATCTATATTGTTTAACATCTGTGATGCAGGGAAACAGGTTGGAGGAATCCGACTGGATTCCTCAACAATTATTTTATTGTTTTTCATATATTTTGATATATGATGTGAATTATAACCTGTTGTTGATTATGTTTGTTTGGACGATATTTATCGTTGTTATATGGTATGTTAAATACCATAAGAATACCAGAACGATAAAAGGGGATTTTCAAAGTATATTTGAAAATAAATTGTTTATATAAAATCAAGGGATTTTATATATAAAAGGAAAAGGATTTTATAAAAGGAAGAAACTATAAAATCAAAACAAATATAAAGGAATTTATTCATGAAAACAAATATAAAGGAATTTATTTGTGAAAACAAATATAAAGGATTTTATTTGTTAAAACAAATATAAAGTGATTTATTTATAAGTCAAATGTAGAGGAATTATATTTGTAAAACAAATATAAAGGAAATTATTTGTAAAAAATTTACAAATAGGAAATCAAAGGGAATATCTATAGAACATTTACAAATAGATAAGAAAGGAAATATTTATTTAGGAAATAAATAAAAGTAAAAGGGTTTATTTATTTAAGAAATAAATAAGGAGTTAAAATAAACAGGATTATAAAGGAGATATTTATTTGTTAAATAAATAGGATTATAAAGGAAATATTTATTTAGGAAATAAATAGATTATAAAAGAAAATCTTTAAAAAGGAATAAACGTATTAGCGAGTAAATTAATAAAAGTGAATTAGTCTAGTTAAACTAAGTGAATTGGTTAAGTTAATCCAAATGAAGTTAATCGAATATAGTTTATTCAAATAGAGTTAGAGGAGTTATCGAATATAGTTTATTCGACAGGAGTTAAGTAAATAGAGTAAATCAAATAGAGTTAATCCAAAGGAGTAAATCGAATAGAGTTAAGAGAAAAGAGTTAATCAAATCTAGTTATTCGAAAGAAAGCTTAAGTAAGGAAGTTAGTTAAAGATGAATAAAGCGAACTTTACCTATTTCAAGGTTAGAAATGTTGTTCAGTTAAGGTCTGAGAGGTAATTATACCCCAACTTGATTGGCTTCGTTTTAACTAGGGAATGGTTAAGGTTCGGCAACAAAGGATGATAAAGTGAATTTTTAATTAAAGGAAATGGTTGAGTTGGTATAGCGATGTTTTATCTAAACATCTGCTTAATCCAAACGTAGGAGATTTGGGAATGTTTTCCAAACAAGAAATCAGAAATGTTTCCTAATATAGAAAACAAGAAATGGTAATGTTTTCTAGTGTTAATAACATATATTTTCTAAATTTAGAAAATATAAAATGTTGGATATAGTGAAACAGGAGATGAAAAATGAACTATATAGATAAATGTTAAATGATGTCTGATTGATAGAATTTCCATCTGGAAATAATATCGTTGTTTGCACACCTGTCACCGACTATCGAAGTTTTGACCATTTTAACGTTGTTAATATGGAGAGACCGGTTGGATCATTATCCAAAGAACCACTCTGTATTGGCATAAGCGTTGCGAATCATATATGCCAAAGATAATTGAAGACGGAGTAAAGTGCAAGGGCTATTGTATAAGTCTTAGATAACATTACCTAAGATGGATGTACTGAATAGTGCCTTCGGTTCATCCTGTTCCTGGATGACGAGTATGGATGGATGTCTGACAGAGTATTTCCAGACGATCACGTATATTGATTTCTCCAACCGTACCAAGAGTGGAAGCGGAGAAGGAAATTTCTTTTAGCTAACACATAATGTATTGTTGAGAACGTCAATCGATGATTTGATGGATTTGATGATGTGGCATTCAAAGTGAATCTGGTGATGATAAAGCGTAGCTTCTAGCCTCATCAACCGGTAAATGACAGAAATCGGGCAGGCAGCATGGCTATGTAGGTCGCACCTATTAGGGTGTATAATCACCTGATCTAGAGTTTCATTTATTTCTAAAAATCTATTGTGATGCTATCCCATTCGGGAAACGGTTGCTGATCTCAACCGTTGGTGATATACATTCGATACACTCAAGCGAAATGAGTGGTCGGTCATGTGTGGCCGGGTTGCAAGATGTTCTTGTTGAACCCAGTGTATTCCTCTCTAGAGGTACACTAATGAAGGGTGGTTCCATACCTTGTCATAGTTGGAAATCCATTACCCAATACATGCTTGTGGTTTTGATTGTATAATATATATGTAGAACGTGAGATGAAAGCGTTTCTGCTAGATGATTATATATACTGTGGTTGGTAGACATTATTATAATATCAAAATGTTTTTGATATAAAGATATTTTGGATTCTCATAATGGAAAAACCCGTTCCATTATGCGGCGTGGTCTTATGAGATATCGTTTACTTGTTCAAACTGTTTTTAAACTGTTTTACTCATACTAGTCCCATGACTGACCCGGATTTTATTTGTTTGTTTCCCTAAACTCTTGGGTGCCTAAATTTGTACGGGCAGTCAAGTAGTCGGGATTTACAGATATAGTTAAAGAGCTGGAGCAGGAGGCTTCAGGATCATATAGCTATAGTTATTTCTGCTGTGTTGTAAGTGATGTACTTTGATATTGATGTATATTCAAGTACAGATGTATATTTCAAGTTATGTTATATATATTATATGTTATTCGTTCCACTGTGAGGTTCGTGTTACTGTGATGTTGTGTTCTTCTTCTTCTTCTATTCTAAGTTTCTATCTTATCTATCCCCACCCTCTAATTTCTTTCATTAATGACCGGTATTTTCGATCCTTGGATGTTCGATATGTGTTGTATATCGGATAACCAAATTCACCAAAATCCCGGGTCATTACAGCAAGTCCAACGGGGTCATGTGCGTGCGTGGGCCCGGGCTTGTAGGTAAGACCTTGTTGCATCATGTAGATATAAGTCGTGCTTCTTTAGTGGTATTGGGTTGCCACTTTGGGGAGTGATACACCCCACTGTGGGACCAACACGGGTATCTACTAGTTAGGGAGCCGATCGCATGGGGGTAGTGGGTACAACTAGTGGAGATAGGGGCAGACGGCGCCTACGAAGGCAGCTAGGGGTACACGAAACTACCATTATCATTATTACGTTCTATAGGCGGGATCAACTTTTAGGGTGACTAGTAGCGGTGCAGTATAGTAATTATCCTATAGTGATTAGGAACGAGATTAGCGCCAGAATATTCCTCTTGTTTGCTTTGTCATGCCCACTTGCTTCACGGTCATACCTTGTCTTACCAGTTTATGCCTTATCCTAGTTACTTTAATAATTATATTGTTAAAGTTATTATACTTGCCAGACTTTATGTCTGACCCCTTTGTTTTCGCCTCTTTACCCCCCCCCCCCAGGTTCTCAGGGAGGGACTAGTACTAGTGGAGCTTGATCTGGGATCTCTTTCTCTTTCTTTTGGAAGTGCTTGGATAGCTGAAAGTAAAGTTCAGCTCATCTCTTTTATGGATACTTGTGTTTGGGGTTATGCTTTTTTACTTTATGTACTCAGAAAACAATTTGTCAAGATGGATATTAAGTGTACTTTGTTTTACTGTTGGTTTATGAAGTTTTTATAATCAAATTATTTCTCCGCTGCAATAAAAGTTGTTTTAAAATTTTCAAGTACTAATATATGTATCTGTCTTGTTATATTCTGTTCTGTACACAAATAATGCTCCATGAAAGTTAATGCATTCCCTTTGAGAGTGACATTAATGGACGTGGGGTGTTACAACCGGGAAACGTGTGTTCAGGAATAACCAATCCTCAAACGTAACGGAGGACCGACCCTGAAGATCCAAGGGTTACCCAGAGTGTGTAGTCCTGAGACATTTGCTAGAGTGTCTCGATGCGGTGAGGAGCTTGCCCCTTGCCTAGACTCATGACGGAAATCCAATTTCCAATACATGACATTCGGTTTTATTTATAGAGGCTAGTATGGTGACATAGTGGGATGGGGCACTATGCCTTCTATGATTGATACATTTTTATTTGAAGTTGTTTTCATACACTTTACACTATAGTAGTATCAAAATGATTTGTTTTAAATGTACCAAGCATGTTTGGCTATTATAAGGTAAAACTCTATCCTTCGGCTTGCGTTGCATTGTGTGATGGGACCTGAGTCTTATAATAGCTTCATTTTTACAAAAAGCATTGCGTTGTTTGTTTTATGCACTTGTATTCTTGGGAGGAAACCCGTTCCGTATTATACGGCGTGGTCCCTTGAATTACTCTCTTTTAAAGTAAAGTTTTAAATAACTGTTTTAGTTCTCACACCAGTCACATGACTGACCTGGAGTTTATTGTTTTAACCTAAACTCTGGGTGCCCCTATTTTCCACACGGGCAGCTAGTAGTTTTGGTTTTGCAGATTTATATTCACAGGATCCTGATTTACAGCTGGAACGATGCTCGGAAAGCTCTATATCCGTGTATTACTTTCAGTTGTGTTTTGTATTGTTTTTCCACTGCTATGTAATTTATTGTAATCTCTGATATTTATCGAATGTATTTTATTTATTCATAATCTATATATTCTTATATTCTGATGGAATTGTTGTAATAAACAATGAAATGTTCTTCTGTTTGTGTTCTGATTTGTCTTGTCCTCAATGCAATTCGGGCATTCCTTTACGGGGAAGTTTAGGTCGCCACAGTTTATCCACGGGAAAAGAAGGTGGTAAGGGTGTATAAGATGAGATTTAGGTATTGCCAACATTGATTTTCGAAGAAATGTCGGGTTTGCCAACATTAGGAAGAGAACTATCGGGATTGCCAACATTTAAGGAAGATGGAGGCTTAGAAGAATTGGCTTTCGTAGCCAATGGGTGATCATCAAGATTTGGCATTAGGGTCGAGTTCGAAGGTTCACTATGGTTGCCAATATTAATATCAATCCCCTTTCCAGACCTAAAGGTGTTGCCAACATTGACCGGGTTATGGTTTTCGTCATCACAAGAATTTACAGTACGGGAGTTATATTTTGGATTCACCTCGAGTTGACTAAGCCACTTTCCTTTCTCATTAATTTTCACTAGTTCCTTTATCATATTCATCATTTGTTCGAGTTTAACATCTTGATTATTTATTTGTTTTCCTAATCGAACAATTTCTTGTAAGCTATTAGCATGTCATTCTGGGTTTCGAACCCACGCCACTGTTAAAGATCCTTAACCGCTGGGATGCTACTGCCGACTTATTTAGCAAGGTTGATGTAAAAGGATAATCTATTTTCACCAATCTATATAACTTATGGGTTTTTTTTATGTGTCGGGTGTTATAATATAATATCGATAATATTTGTCATATATGTAATATTTGCATATTTATAATAATTCTAAAAGGTAATATATAAAATATAAAAGAAAATTAACTTTGTAATGTTACTAGTGTATGCATTAATTTTCTATTTAAAATGGGAAAATATAGCCTATTTATTCACTGTTACAATTACATGTGACTTTTATATATTTAAAATGATAGAGGTTTAAACATTAAAATAAAAACTATAACATAAAAGATGGACTGTTTTGCAGCTCTTAAAACATTATAATTGATAAAAGCAAGCGTAAAATGACAAAAGAAAGTTGGAAAAAACTAAATTTCCTTTTCATAAACGAATAAATAAGTTGATTATTACCTCTAATTTTTTTAAGTAATAACTTATATAATTCATCCGCTAACAACAATTACCATACTAAAACCAACAAATTTGTTTATCACATGGAAAATTAAGACCCCAATCATGGATAAATTTTTTAGGTTTTAACTTTTAATCAAGTAACACTTTACTACAAGTACTATTACATTTTTGAATTAAATGAGTAATATCACTTATGGTGCATTTTAATCTAGATGATAAATGATTTTAAATACATGATAATCGACGAACCTAACTAATTTGTATGAAATATTTAGTAGCAATTGCTGACCATTGTTTATTGCGATCGACATATTGATATTTTCACTGATTATATCAAATATTTTATTATAAAACAATCGGTAGCAAACAACTTTCGCTTTTTATATACATTTAAATATCACTCAACCATAGCATACAACATATGTGACAATTTCAATTATACCTCAAAGTGGGAGTTAGGGTTTGTCTCATGTCTCCAAACCAAACCAACCTAATTCATTTCAACCTCACGGGTTTTTGAGTCTTCGTTCATCAACTTGAGTTGACACCCGACCATATCATATAGCATTAAATCTAACTTTAAAGGTACGAAATAGTTGTTTAGACTATAGACAAATTCCAAGTTAAACTTACTTCCATACTTGTGCATTCAACGGTTTTATATTTTGAGTGTACTAAGCTTTCTCTCATCCACTAAGGTAGACGATATGAGTTCAATAAAATATGTTAAATGATCAAAGAAAGCTTATTACACTCAATTTTTTTTTGAAGAATGTACCGGTATTGAATTAAGTTTAACTATGATTTTTTTTAAATCTAAGTACCATTCCATACATTTAAAGTCAGACATGATGTTGTATGCTACGGTCGGGTGTCAATTCATATTGATGAATAAATATAGAATTATAAATTATATAATAAATATCCAATATACCATGTATTGTAACACCCCACATCCGTTAAGGTCACTCACAAAGGGAATGCCTTAACTTCAATGGAGCATTATGGGTACTGGAACAGAAATATTACAAGACAGACATATATAAAACAGCGGAAAGTAAAGTGGAAGTACTTCAAGTCACTTGCTAAATATAATTGTTTACAATAAAAGCCCATCAACTTCCAATACCCAATTACATAGTTAAAATATCTGTCTTGCTCAAAAAAACAAAGAAGCTTAAAATAAGTTGTAGTATTCCCCAATAAAGCAAAGCAAGCCATAGCCAAGAGAAATCCAAGCCGTAAAAGAAAGAGCCTTGGAGCTTGGAAAGATCCGAACTAAGTTGTATTCCCACCCTGTGAACCTGGGGGGGAACGGAAGAAAAAGAGGCAAAACAAAACGTGTCAGTCATAAAGACTGAGTAAGTCCTAGTGACTTTCAGCATAAAAATAGGTAAAGATAACATGGCATGAATAAACTGAATGTAAACATAAGCATGATGACAAGATAAGCTACAGGAAAGATAACTAAGAATAACCTCATATGACTTTTGTCATGTATAACATTGCAAGGTTCCCATTCAAGATGAACTAAGTATAATTTCGCAAGATTTCTATCAAGCATCGCAAGATTTCTCTGCTTCACAATTAAAATGATATCTATTTGCTCTGCACCACCTAACTAGTGTCCCAACTAGTAATCTATATAAAATGATAAAATCATAGCGTGATCCCAATCCCCGAAATTAAGGTTGCCTTCACGTGTACATCTATTATTTATTACCTAGATCTAATCTAGGGTTTTCTATCGAGTGCTTCCTAGATTCAACCAAGATTTATGCCACCTTGGTCCAACCTAGGAATTATGCTACTAATTGAACACTTCTTGGATTTAGGGTTTATGCCACCTAGGTCCAACCTAGAGATTATGCTACCTACGTGTATCATACGACCCCCAATGATTGTAGATACCTATGCTGGTCCCACCATAGGGTGTATCCCTTCCCATGGTGGCGGCCCGACACAATTTTAGAATGCATAGGGTACACTACTGGTGCCCTCCAGTGCAATGTTTTTCTGCTCAGGAGTTGCGTGCACGCCTGCACTCCGTTAGAACCACACTGTGCACCCACTGCCATCGCTTTTGACTGCTTACAATCAGCCCAGTAATCGTGCCCCACCCTGCCTAGTTTCAGGGTACCGTTGATACCTGATTTTGGGTTACTACTGAAATGGGTCACCGTTACTAGGGTTTCCTACTGGTTAAGTGTGTGGGCCTATATATACAGATATTACCCACCTTCCCGTGATGTACTTAACCCTCTCCGTCCATTACGTTAAATTGGTTAAGTGTTTCTCTTGTTTTACTTAACCCTACCACACATCATGTTATATTGGTTAAGTGTTGTTCCTTGTGTTACTTAACCCTACCGCAAGCCTTGTTATACTGGCTAAGTGTTCTCCCTTGTGTTAACTTAACCCCACCGCATGTCATGTCATATTGGTTAAGTGTATATTGACTTAGCCTACCTACTTATCATGTTGTGACGGTTAAGTGTTACCCTCTGTTGTTACTTAACCTTACCACGCATCACGTTATATTGGTTAAGTGCATGTTAACTTAACCCCATCCACCAGTCATATTATAATGGTTAAGTGTTACCCTCGTGTGTTTACTTAACCCTACCACGCATCAGGTTATATCGATTTGGTGTTATCAACCTACTCAAGTTAGCCCAACCCATCCGCTAGTCATGTTATAACGGTTAAGTGTTATTAGCCTAGCCACATTACATAACCCACCCACTCATATCATATTGGTTAAGTGTCATTAGTCTAGTCATATTATTTAACCCACCCATAGGTCTGATTAACAATTATGTTGGTTGAGCCTGCACTTACAAGTTTTACATGTTCTTAACTCATACCAGTTCGGTCCACATTTACATGACAAATTTCCATGTCATCCCACCTAACCCTCTAACCATACCCACGTCTTATTATGGCTAGTATTCCTTAATTCATTCATCATGACGAACGAATCATGACCTCTCACATTAGACCGTGCATTTTGTGGCCACTGGATTTGCCGGGCGGTTCAGGGCAGATTTACACCACAAACTAGGTCTAACCTCGTGTCATAAACCGTTACGCCTACAATTTGGCCTTCGACCTCTCACATTAGACTGACACTTTGTGGCTACTGGATTTGCCGGGCGGTTCCGGACAGATTTACACCACAAACTGAGTCTAACCTCGTGTCAAAGGTTCATTAATGGTTGCATTCCACCCAAAACCCCAATATCAGTTCATGTGTTTAACATATAGAAATCTTCATGATTCACGTTTTTGCCCCAAAACGTATTCCCAAATTATTATCATAATTCACTATATGGTTATGCCAAGTTATAGCCTTCTATTTCCATTACATACCAACTACACGAAACCCAATTTAGGCGCGTTCATATTAAACTTTCTCCAAATCATAAATTATCATATATGTTTCTACTCCAAATTTTACATAATTAACACATGCTCAAGTTCTAGGTTACATGTCAGTTTTACATATGTCAAGATTCATGATCTACATGTTTACAAAGCTATGCTAAATTTACATAGATCCAGTTTTATACCCAAAATTACATGTTTAACATGTTTACACCAATTTACCCATAACGACTTCTAGCCAAATTACATATATCAAGATCCATGTCATATTACATATATCAAGATCCATGTCAAACTATATATGCCAATCCCCATTCTTGCAATTACTATTATAATGACAATACCCAAATATTCAATTTCATGTTAATGGTAGTAATACCCAAATACCAATTTTTATGTTATGCCATCAATTCCACCAAACACATATATCCAAATAGGTACTATCCCAATATTCCCCCGTATTCAATCGTACGCAAATCGCGTTTTAGGCCTAGGTCCGAAATTTGACCAAGGTTCATCAAAAGAAAATAAATAGGGGGAGGTAGAAGTTGCAACAAGAACAAGATCAGAAAGAAAATAGCATAAATCATCATGATAGGCATAAAGATTACAACTTGATGACAACATCATTACGAATCAAGAAAACTGCTGAATAGATCATAAACTTGGCATGAGAATAAAGATAGACAAGTCTCAAAACTCAAGATTCAAGAAGCAACAGAAATAGATTGATAAACATACTTAAATCCAATTTCACTTCATCACATGCCCATATTATATTTAAATATTTTAATATGAAAATAACAAGAACTTACAGGGCATGGCTAGTGAATTAGGAACTGAATTTGTTGTACAAATGTTGCAGCATTGTTAGTTTATTGCCTTGAATCATTGTAGAAGCCTTGTTCTTCGAATTGTGTATGAAAGCTTTGTCCTCAGAATTGATTGGAGTTTGAATGCTTAAGCTTTAATTTGGGGCCGCGGCCATGGTTCAAGAGGGAGTTCAACTGCATGACGGCTTTAGTATTATATTATTTGTGTGAATTTAGGGTTAGACTTGAGTTGTATTTATAGAATTTTAATCTGATTTGAGCCGTCGATGAAGCTAGAGTGAATCCAGACCATCCATCTCAAGAGAAGCCAATCAAAAAGTGACATGTAAGCCCTAGTGACTCAGCCAAGCCTCAGAAATCGACCAGAACCCGACCAGGCCAGCCAGGGCCTGACCAAGCCAGTTTTCTGGCATGGGCGCACTTGGCAGGTGCGCTAGTGCTAAAATTGTACTGGCGCACTTCCCAAGTGCGCCAGTGCAATTTTGTTCTGGCGCACTTCCCAAGTGCGCCAGTGCATTCTGACCCGTTTCTGGTTTTTCTGCCCAACTTCGTTCGTCCATATCTTCTTCATACGATATCCGTTTTACGCAAACTCGGACTCTATTTCAAGCAGAATTCCGAGACGAACGCAATGGAATAACCCATTTCCCTTGATTCTTATTTTAAAAATTAATTATATCCTGATTTCCAGTTTCAACATGTTATTACAATTTGGGTTGTTACATTCTCCCCTCCTTAAAGGATTTCGTCCCCGAAATCTTCAAGTTAAGAAGAATGTGTCCTGCCATCCAATCATCCATCTACTCAATCACCAATCATAGGCATCTATTGTCCTTAAGAGATTTCTAATGCTGTATGAACATATGCAGAAAGTGTGTGTATATGTTCCTTATCTAATGCAAATGATCAGGCCTGATTGATCTTCTTAATGCAAAATATGTTTAGTGCCATGAGTCCAACATGTATGCAAATAGTCCTAGTCACACTAACACTATATGTGTGCACAAACATCCATCCATATGCAACATCCACATGATAACATATTCAAATTCATCCATAAACAAGTATAAACACTCATGCATATGCAACATGAAAGGTGACTGAGCCGATCTAGTGCCTAATGTGTAAATGCATCCACGAGAAACCACTAGCAACCACTTGCAGCCACTTACAACCATCAATCATAACATGTCTCAAACACATGTTTACACCCAATTGTTCCTACCTAAAGGTATAGTCGAATGATAGAAGCAAGTAAAAAAATTTGTGCCCATTAGGTAATGTCAAAACTGGAAATATATGTCACATATATACTGGTTAGGAGAAGAACTCCCTAAGCACCAGCCCGAAGACCGAAATCAACATCAGGCTGACGCCCAAAGAATTACTCAACCCAACGGACACCCTCAAGCCCCAACATGTATTACTAACAGATGATCGCTATGGGGTTTTGCAATAGAAATACAATTGAGAATAGGACCGAGAGGTTATACTTAAAAGATAATATACAAGTAAGCTCTACAGGAAAAGAGGGATCAAGGATATACTCTTAAAAAGAGATATGATGTGCGTGTCTAGTCTTCAATCTTCTAAGTCGCATTTCCTTGAGCTTAACTCCATTATACTTTGACCGTCTTTAGCTTCACAATTTCGTAGCTTCTTAATTCCTATTTCCAAAATATGAGTTGGAACTCATTTCACTATCGCCTCTCGTTCCACTTTCACTTATTCTTTTTCTCGTATACCCAGCTTAAACATAACTGCGTACTCATGGTTTCATGCAAGCTCTGCAAAATTCATTAGTGAATCCTAGATCTCGTTTATAGGGTATTCCACGCAGAAGAATTATCTCCTGCAAATAAACAGATGTCAACCATGTTGCCAAGTGTACTTACTAAGGTGATTTTCTATATTTCATGCATAAATGAGACGAACCATCTGCCTTAGTGGCGAACACTACTCGAGCGGATCAATAAATATATTAAGAGATTCTAGGTAACTAAGCATGGCAGAACCCTAAGGGTTACACTAGACTTCGAGGGCATTACCGGGGCAAGTCAAGAGTCTAACTACCCTCTTTTCATACTCGAGAATGGTATCATTTTCTGGACAACCACTCCATCCCTAGAATCAACCCATTGCCCAAAAACATAAGCTTTACTTCTAAACTCAACACTTAGCATAAACTTTCTCAAATCCAAACAAGTCATGAATAAATGAGCCGATTCCCCAACAGGATTTGAGAAAAAAATTGGACCCTCTACTACGCTAGTACTAAGGTGCAGAGACTCAACTATCGAAGCAGAATTAAAAAGGATGCGATGTACAAAAACAAAATTCTAACGGGATGATAGAAAAGGAAAGCTAAACATTTAACAGAAACGTTACCACCTCTTCTTAGGTACGCTAATAGTGAGAGCATACAATTGCCCTCTCGACGATCTTGTCTTTGTCCTCTAATACTTAACTACATGTCCCTTTTTACCGTACTAAAGATACTCTCTCTTGTCGTGGGTTTTATTATTCTCTCACTTTGGCCTCTTTCCTTTCACCCTTTTCCTCCTTCATGGATGAAGCCATATCAACAAGTTTCTCATCCTTAGGCTTGTGTTCTTTATCCTCGTTTTTGCTATCCTTGTATAGCATGTTGACAAGTTTCTCGAAAAGCTACCTCCATCGCATGGCAACTCTACAGAGCTTGAAATAAGATTAGACGCAGATGGAATTACTGCGGCTACAGATGGAAGTTGGGCACCCCTTTGCCCTCCGACATGCGTTGTATGCCTACAAGCTATGGTGAAAAAGAAAGAAAGAGAGAAGAGACTCAACGAGAGAATCAAAAGATAGTGCATATGGCTTTGGGGAATATGCCTTTCGTAAAACAAAACTTTTCTTAGAAAGATGCCTCTTTGTAAACGGTTTTGAAAATAATTTCAGAAGGTTTTTTTTAAAAAAAAAACTTTTTCCCAGTCCGATAACCTTCTACTCTGATACCAAACGTAACACCCCACATCCGTTAAGGTCACTCACAAAGGGAATGCCTTAACTTCAATGGAGCATTATGGGTACTGGAACAGAAATATTACAAGACAGACATATATAAAACAGCGGAATGTAAAGTGGAAGTACTTCAAGTCACTTGCTAAATATAATTGTTTAAAATAAAAGCCCATCAACTTCCAATACCCAAATACGTAGTTAAAATACCTGTCTTGCTCAAAAAAACAAAGAAGCATAAAATAAGTTGTAGTATTCCCCAATAAAGCAAAGCAAGCCATAGCCAAGAGAAATCCAAGCCATAAAAGAAAGAGCCTTGGTGCTTGGAAAGATCCGAACTAAGCCGTATTCCCACCCTGTGAACCTGGGGGGGGGGGGGGAACGGAAGAAAAAGAGGCGAAACAAAACGGGTCAGTCGTAAAGACTGAGTAAGTCCTAGTGACTTTCAGCATAAAAACAGGTAAAGATAACATGGCATGAATAAACTGAAAGTAAACATAAGCATGATGACAAGATAAGCTACAGGAAAGATAACTAAGAATAACCTCATATGACTTTCGTCATGTATAACATTGCAAGGCTCCCATTCAAGATGAACTAAGTATAATTTCGCAAGATTTCTATCAAGCATCGCAAGATTTCTCTGCTTCACCATTAAAATGATATCTATTTGCTCTGCACCACCTAACTAGTGTCCCAACTAGTAATCTATATAAAATGATAAAATCATAGCGTGATCCCAATCCCCAAAATTAAGGTGGCTTTCACGTGTACATCTATTATTTATTACCTAGATCTAATCTATGGTTTTCTATCGAGTGCTTCCTAGATTCAACCAGGATTTATGCCACCTAGGTCCAACCTAGGGATTGTGCTACTAATTTAACGCTTCTTGGATTTAGGGTTTATGCCACCTAGGTCCAACCTAGGGATTATGCTACCTACGTGTATCATACAGCCCCCAATGATTATAGATACCTATGCTGGTCCCACCATGGGGTGTATCCCGTCCCATGGTGGCGGCCCGACACAATTTTAGAATGCATAGGGTATACTACTGGTGCCCTCCAGTGCCCTGTTTTTTTGCTTCGGAGTTGCGTGCACGCCCGCACTCCGTTAGAACCACACTGTGCACCCACCGTCGTCGCTTTTTACCGCTTACAATCAGCCCAGTAATCGTGCCCCACTCTGCCTAGTTTCAGGGTACCGTTGATAACTGATTTTGGGTTACTGATGAAATGGGTCCGCATTACTAGGGTTTCTTACAGGTTAAGTGTGTGGGCCTATATATACAGATAATACCCACCTTCCCGTGATGTACTTAACCCTCTCCGTCCATTACATTAAATTGGTTAAGTGTTTCTCTTGTTTTACTTAACCCTACCATACATCGTGTTATACTGGTTAAGTGTTGTTCCTTGTGTTACTTAACCCTACCGCAAGCCTTGTTATACTGGCTAAGTGTTCTCCCTTGTGTTAACTTAACCCCCCCCCCCCCCCCGCATGTCATGTCATATTGGCTAAGTGTATATTGACTTAGCCCACCTACTTATCTTGTTGTGACGGTTAAGTGTTACCCTCTGTTGTTACTTAACCTTACCACGCATCACGTTATATTGGTCAAGTGCATGTTAACTTAACCCCATCCACCAGTCATATTATAATGGTTAAGTGTTACCCTCGTGTGTTTACTTAACCCTACCACGCATCAGGTTATATCGATTGGGTGTTATCAACCTATTCAAGTTAGCCCAACCCATCCGCTAGTCATGTTATAACGGTTAAGTGTTATTAGCCTAGCCACGTTACATAACCCACCCACTCATATCATATTGGTTAAGTGTCATTAGTCTAGTCATATTATTTAACCCACCCATTGGTCTGATTAACAGTTATGTTGGTTGAGCCTGCACTTACAAGTTTTACATGTTCTTAACTCATACCGGTTAGGTCCACATTTACATGACAAATTTCCATGTCATCCCACCTAACCCTCTAACCATACCCACGTCTTATTATGGTTAGTATTCCTTAATTCATTCATCATGACGAACGAATCATGACCTCTCACATTAGACCGTGCATTTTGTGGCCATAGGATTTGCCGGGCGGTTCCGGGCAGATTTACACCACAAACTGGGTCTAACCTCGTGTCATAAACCGTTACGCCTACAATTTGGCCTTCGACCTCTCACATTAGACTGACACTTTGTGGCTACTGGATTTGTCGGGCGGTTCCGGGAAGATTTACACCACAAACTGAGTCTAACCTCGTGTCAAAGGTTCATTAATGGTCGCATTCCACCCAAAACCCCAATATCAGTTCATGTGTTTAACATATAGAAATGTTCATGATTCACGTTTTTTCCCCAAAACGTATTCCCAAATTATTATCATAATTCACTATAAGGTTATGCCATGTTATAGCCTCCTATTTCCATTACATACCAACTACCCAAAACCCAACTTAGGCGCGTTCGTATTAAAATTTCTCCAAATCATAAATTATCATATGTGTTTCTACTCCAAATTTTACATAATTAACATATGCCCAAGTTCTAGGTTACATGTCAGTTTTACATATGTCAAGATTCATGATCTACATGTTTACAAATCTATGCTAAATTTACATAGATCCAGTTTTATACCCAAAATTACATGTTTAACATGTTTACACCAATTTACCCATAACGAGTTCTAGCCAAATTACATATATCAAGATCCATGTCATATTACATATATCGAGATCCATGTCAAACTATATATGCCAATCCCCATTCTTGCAATTACTATTATAATGACAATACCCAAATATTCAATTTCATGTTAATGGTAGTAATACCCAAATATCCAATTTTTATGTTATGCCATCAATTCCACCAAACACATATATCCGAATAGGTATTATCCCAATATTCCCCCGTATTCAATCGTACGTAAATCGCGTTTTAGGCCTAGGTCCAAAATTTGACCAAGGATCATCAAAAGAAAATAAATAGGGGGAGGTAGAAGTTGCAAAAAGAACAAGATCAGAAAGAAAACAGCATAAATCATCATGATAGGCATAAAGATTACAACTTGATGACAACATCATTACGAATCAAGAAAACTGCTGAATAGATCATAAACTTGGCATGAGAATAAAGATAGACAAGTCTCAAAACTCAAGATTCAAGAAGCAACAGAAATAGATCGATAAACATACTTAAATCCAATTTCACTTCATCACATGCCCATATTATATTTAAATATTCTAATCTGAAAATAACTAGAACTTACAGGGAATGGCTAGTGAATTAGGAACTGAATTTGTTGTAAAAATGTTGCGGCGTTGTTAATTTATTGCCTTGAATCATTGTAGAAGCCTTGTTCTTCGAATTGTGTATGAAAGCTTTGTCCTCAGAATTGATTGGAGTTTGAATACTTAAGCTTTAATTTGGGGCGGCGACCATGGTTCAAGAAGGAGTTCAGCAGCATGACGGCTTTAGTATTATATTATTTGTGTGAATTTAGGTTAGACTTGAGATGTATTTCTAGAATTTTAATCTGATTTGAGCCATCGATGAAGCTAGAGTGAATCCAGACCATCCATCTCAAGAGAAGCCAATCAGAAAGTGACATGTAAGCCCTAGTGACTCAGCCAAGCCTCAGAAATCGACCAGAACCCGACCAGGCCAGCCAGGGCCTGACCAAGCCAGTTTTCTGGCTTGGGCGCACTTGGCAGGTGCGCTAGTGCTAAAATTGTACTGGCGCACTTCCCAAGTGCGCCAGTGCAATTTTGTTCTGGCGCACTTCCCAGGTGAGCCAGTGCATTCTGACCCGTTTCTGGTTTTTCTGCCCAACTTCGTTCGTCCATATCTTCTTCATGTGATATCCGTTTTACGCAAACTCGGACTCTATTTCAAGCAGAATTCCGAGACGAACGCAATGGCGTAACCCATTTCCCTTGATTCTTATTTTAAAAATTAATTATACCCTGATTTCCAGTTTCAACATGTTATTAAAATTTGGGTTGTTACATTCTCCCCTCCTAAAGGATTTCGTCCCCGAAATCTTCAAGTTAAGAAGAATGTGTCCTACCATCCAATCATCCATCTACTCAATCACCAATCATAGGCATCTATTGTCCTTAAGAGATTTCTAATGTTGTATGAACATATGCAGAAAGTGTGTGTATATGTTCTTTTTCTAATGCAAATGATCAGGTCTGATTGATCTTCTTAATGCAAAATATGTTTAGTTCCATGAGTCCAACATGTATGCAAATAGTCCTAGTCACACTAACACTATATGTGTGCACAAACATCCATCCATATGCAACATCCACATGATAACATATTTAAATTCATCCATAAACAAGTATAAACACTCATGCATATGCAACATGAAAGGTGACTGAGCCGATCTAGTGCCTAATGTGTAAATGCATCCATAAGCAACAACTAGCAACCACTTGCAGCCACTTGCAACGATCAATCATAACATGTCTCAGACACACGTTTACACCCAATTGTTCCTACCTAAAGGTATAGTCGAATGATAGAAGCAAGTAAAAATTTTGTGCCCATTAGGCAATGTCAGAACTGGAAATCTACGTCACATATATACTGGTTAGGAGAAGAACTCCCTAAGCACCAGCCCGAAGACCGAAATCAACATCAGGCTGACGCCCAAAGAATTACTCAACCCAACGGACACCCTCAAGCCCCAACATGTATTACTAACAGATGATCCCTATGCGGTTTAGCAACAGAAATAGGATTGAGAATAGGACCGAGAGGTTATACTTAAAAGATAATATACAAGTAAGCTCTACAGGAAAAGAGGGATCAAGGATATACTCTTAAAAAGAGATATGATGTGCGTGTCTAGTCTTCAATCTTCTAAGTCGCATTTCCTTGAGCTTAACTCCATTATACTTTGATCGTCTTTAGCTTCACAATTTCGTAGCTTCTTAATTCCTATTTCCAAAATATGAGTTGGAACTCATTTCACTATCGCCTCTCGTTCCACTTTCACTTATTCTTTTTCTCGTATACCCAGCTTAAACATAACTGCGTACTCATGGTTTCATGCAAGCTCTGCAAAATTCATTAGTGAATCCTAGATCTCGTTTATAGGTTATTCCATGCAGAAGAATTATCTCTTGCAAATAAACAGATGTCAACCATGTTGCCAAGTGTACTTACTAAGGTGATTTTCTATAATTCATGCATAAATGAGACGAACCATCCGCCTTAGTGGCGAACACTACTCGAGCGGATCAATAAATATATTAAGAGATTCTAGGTAACTAAGCATGGTAGAACCCTAAGGGTTACACTAGACTTCGAGGGCATTACCGGGGCAAGTCAAGAGTCTAACTACCCTCTTTTCATACTCGAGAATGGTATCATTTTCTGGACAACCACTCCATCCCTAGAATCAACCCATTGCCCAAAAACATAAGCTTTACTTCTAAACTCAACACTTAGCATAAACTTTCTCAAATCCAAACAAGTCATGAATAAATGAGCCGATTCCCCAATAGGATTTGAGAAAAAAATTGGACCCTCTACTACGCTAGTACTAAGGTGCGGAGACTCAACTATCGAAGCAGAATTAAAAAGGATGCGATGTACAAAAACAAAATTCTAATGGGATGATAGAAAATGAAAGCTAAACTTTTAACAGAAACGTTACCACCTCTTCTTAGGTACGCTAATAGTTATAGCATACAATTGCCCTCTCGACGATCTTGTCTTTGTCCTCTAATACTTAACTACATGTCCTTTTTTACCATACTAAAGATACTCTCTCTTGTCGTGGGTTTTATTATTCTCTCACTTTGGCCTCTTTCCTTTCACCCTTTTCCGCCTTCGTGGATTAAGTCATATCAACAAGTTTCTCATCCTTAGGCTTGTGTTCTTTATCCTCGTTCTTGCTATCCTTGTATAGCTTGTTAATAAGTTTCTCGAAAAGCCATCTCCATCGCACGGCAACTCTACAGAGCTTGAAATAAGATTAGACGTAGATGGAATTACTGCGGCTACAGATGGAAGTTGGGCACCCCTTTGCCCCCCGACATGCGTTGTATGCCTACAAGCT
The DNA here is from genome assembly GCA_030737875.1 of Allium sativum. Lineage (NCBI taxonomy): Eukaryota > Viridiplantae > Streptophyta > Magnoliopsida > Asparagales > Amaryllidaceae > Allium > Allium sativum. The sequence continues at coordinate 619,008,338 of CM060926.1, forward strand.
ATGGTGAAAAAAAAAGAGAAGAGACTCAATGAGAGAATCAAAAGATAGTGCATATGGCTTTGGGGAATATGCCTTTCGTAAAACAAAAATTTTCTTAGAAAGATGCCTCTTTGTAAACGGTTTTGAAAATAATTTCAGAAGTTTTTTTTTTTTAAAAAAAACTTTGGCCCAGTCCGGTAACCTTCTGCTCTGATACCAAATGTAACACCCCACATCCGTTAAGGTCACTCACAAAGGGAATGCCTTAATTTCAATGGAGCATTATGGGTACTGGAACAGAAATATTACAAGACAGACATATATAAAATAGCGGAAAGTAAAGTGGAAGTACTTCAAGTCACTTGCTAAATATAATTGTTTACAATAAAAGCCCATCAACTTCCAATACCCAAATACATAGTTAAAATATCTGTCTTGCTCAAAAAAACATAGAAGCATAAAATAAGTTGTAGTATTCCCCAATAAAGCAAAGCATGCCATAGCCAAGAGAAATCCAAGCCGTAGAAGAAAGAGCCTTGGAGCTTGGAAAGATCTGAACTAAGCTGTATTCCCACCCTGTGAACCTGGGGGGGTGGGAGGAAACGGAAGAAAAAGAGGCGAAACAAAACGGGTCAGTCATAAAGACTGAGTAAGTCTCAGTGACTTTCAGCATAAAAACAGGTAAAGATAACATGGCATGAATAAACTGAAAGTAAACATAAGCATGATGACAAGATAAGCTACAGGAAAGATAACTAAGAATAATCTCATATGACTTTTGTCATGTATAACATTGCAAGGTTCCCATTCAAGATGAACTAAGTATAATTTCGCAAGATTTCTATCAAGCATCGCAAGATTTCTCTGCTTCACCATTAAAACGATATGTATTTGCTCTGCACCACCTAACTAGTGTCCCAAATAGTAATCTATATAAAATGATAAAATCATAGCGTGATCCCAATCCCCGAAATTAAGGTTGCTTTCACGTGTACATCTATTATTTATTACCTAGATCTAATCTAGGGTTTTCTATCGAGTGCTTCCTAGATTCAACCAGGATTTATGCCACCTAGGTTCAACCTAGGGATTATGCAACTAATTGAACGCTTCTTGGATTTAGGGTTTATGCCACCTAGGTCCAACCTACGGATTATGCTACCTACGTGTATCATACGGCCCCTAATGATTGTAGATACCTATGTTGGTCCCACCATGGGGTGTATCCCGTCCCATGGTGGCGGCCTGACACAATTTGAGAACGCATAGGGTATACTACTGGTGCCCTCCAGTGCCCTGTTTTTCTGCTCCGGAGTTGCGTGCACACCCGCACTGCGTTAGAACCACACTGTGCACCCACCGCCGTCGCTTTTGACCGCTTACAATCAGCCCAGTAATCGTGCCCTACCCTGCCTAGTTTCAGGGTACCGTTGATCCCTGATTTTGGGTTACTGATAAAATGGGTCCCCGTTTCTGGGGTTTCCTACTGGTTAAGTGTGTGGGCCTATATATACAGATATCACCCACCTTCCCGTGATGTACTTAACCCTCTCCGTCCATTACGTTAAATTGGTTAAGTGTTTCTGTTGTTTTACTTAACCCTACCACACATCATGTTATATTGGTTAAGTGTTGTTCCTTGTGTTACTTAACCCTACCACAAGCCTTGTTATACTAGCTAAGTGTTCTCCCTTGTGTTAACTTAACCCCACCGCATGTCATGTCATATTGGTTAAGTGTATATTGACTTAGCCCACCTACTTATCATGTTGTGACGGTTAAGTGTTACCCTCTGTTGTTACTTAACCTTACCACGCATCACGTTATATTGGTTAAGTGCCTGTTAACTTAACCCCATCCACCAGTCATATTATAATGGTTAAGTGTTACCCTCGTGCGTTTATTTAACCCTACCACGCATCAGGTTATATCGATTGGGTGTTATCAACCTATTCAAGTTAGCCCAACCCATCCGCTAGTCATGTTATAACGGTTAAGTGTTATTAGCCTAGCCACATTACTTAACCCACCCACTCATATCATATTGGTTAAGTGTCATTAGTCTAGTCATATTATTTAACCCACCCATTAGTCTGATTAACAGTTATGTTGGTTGAGCCTGCACTTACAAGTTTTACATGTTCTTAACTCATACCGGTTAGGTCCACATTTACATGACAAATTTTCATGTCATCCCACCTAACCCTCTAACCATACCCACGTCTTATTATGGTTAGTATTCCTTAATTCATTCATCATAACGAACGAATCATGACCTCTCACATTAGACCGTGCATTTTGTGGCCACTGGTTTTGCCGGGCGGTTCCGGGAAGATTTACACCACAAACTGGGTCTAACCTCGTGTCATAAACCGTTACGCCTAAAATTTGGACTTCGACCCCTCACATTAGACTGACACTTTGTGGCTACTGGATTTGTCGGGCGGTTCCGGGCAGATTTACACCACAAACTGAGTCTAACCTCGTGTCAAAGGTTCATTAATGGTCGCATTCCACCCAAAACCCCAATATCAGTTCATGTGTTTAACATATAAAATGTTCATGATTCACGTTTTTGCCCCAAAACGAATTCCCAAATTATTATCATAATTCACTATAAGATTATGCCAAGTTATAGCCTCCTATTTCCATTACATACCAACAACCCAAAACCCAACTTAGGCGCGTTCATATTAAACTTTCTCCAAATCATAAATTATCATATATGTTTCTACTCCAAATTTTACATAATTAACGTATGCCCAAGTTCTAGGTTACATGTCAGTTTTACATATGTCAAGATTCATGATCTACATGTTTACAAAGCTATGCTAAATTTACATAGATCCAGTTTTATACCCAAAATTACATGTTTAACATGTTTACACCAATATACCCATAACGAGTTCTAGCCAAATTACATATATCAAGATCCATGTCATATTACATATATCAAGATCCATGTCATACTATATATGCCAATCCCCATTCTTGCAATTACTATTATAATGACAATACCCAAATATTCAATTTCATGTTAATGGTAGTAATACCCAAATATCCAATTTTTATGTTATGCCATCAATTCCATCAAACACATATATCCAAATAGGTATTATCCCAATATTCCCCCGTATTCAATCGTACGCAAATCGCGTTTTAGGCCTAGGTCCGAAATTTGACCAAGGTTCATCAAAAGAATATAAATAGGGGGAGGTAGAAGTTGCAATAAGAACAAGATCAAAAAGAAAACAATATAAATCATCATGATAGGAATAAAGATTACAACTTGATGACAACATAATTACGAATCAAGAAAACTGCTGAATAGATCATAAACTTGGCATGAGAATAAAGATAGACAAGTCTCAAAACTCAAGATTCAAGAAGCAACAGAAATAGATCGATAAACATACTTAAATCCAATTTCACTTCATCACATGCCCATATTATATTTAAGTATTTTAATATGAAAATAACTAGAACTTACAGGGCATGGCTAGTGAATTAGGAACTGAATTTGTTGTAAAAATGTTGCGGCGTTGTTAATTTATTGCCTTGAATCATTGTAGAAGCCTTTTTCTTCTAATTGTGTATGAAAGCTTTGTCCTCGGAATTGATTGGATTTTGAATGCTTAAGCTTTAATTTGGGGCGGCGGCCATGGTTCAAGAGGGAGTTCAGCAGCATGACGGCTTTAGTATTATTGTGTGAATTTAGGGTTAGACTTGAGTTGTATTTATAGAATTTTAATCTGATTTGAGCCTTCGTTGAAGCTAGAGTGAATCCAGACCACCCATCTCAAGAGTAGCCAATCAGAAAGTGACATGTAAGCCTTAGTGACTCAGCCAAGCCTCAGAAATCGACCAGAACCCGACCAGGCCAGCCAGGGCCTGACCAAGCCAGTTTTCTGGCTTGGGCGCACTTGGCAGGTGTGTCAGTGCTAAAATTGTACTGGCGCACTTCCCAAGTGCGCGCACTTCCCAAGTGTGCTAGTGCATTCTGACCCGTTTCTGGTTTTTCTGCCCAACTTCGTTCGTCCATATCTTCTTCATACGTTATCCGTTTTACGCAAACTTGGACTCTATTTCAAGTAGAATTCCGAGACGAACGCAATGGCGTAATCCATTTCCCTTGATTCTTATTTTAAAAATTAATTATACCCTAATTTACAGTTTCAACATGTTATTAAAATTTGGGTTGTTGCATGTATGGTTTTCGTTTGAGCAAAATCACTAACAATTAGCAAGATTTCGAATGTGCAACAACCATGTGCACCGTTGTCTTCCAAGTCCATCAAAGTAGAAGTGGATGACACAACTGGTTTAGCGTTCACCCAACAAATAGTCGAGTCTAAAACATTCACTAAAGCATGTATGTCATTCTGTCTCCTATGCTTATATTTACATTACACATTTAGATCACCTCACTCAATCAACTATTTACCCCTTACACCATACCAACATGTGGATAGTAAGGGGAAGTGTAAAATTTATGAGGTTCTAAACAAATATCTTACTGACTGCATTCCGTAAAAAAAAATCCAGACAACAATCTCAATCTTTATGTTTGTGTTGGAACCAAACGATGCTGAAATTGGTCCTAATGGAACTGGGTTCAATACTACACCAATAACTACGTCTCACCATAACAAACTCATTGCGATAATGTTATCATGTCTATTTTATCATGCAACTTATCATACCAACATGTTGATTCTTAACTTCAAAACGTATACCAAACTGCTCTTTTCATTAAAATCTGATTTTTGCTTTCCTTTTAAGATTGAATTGACTTCGAATTGAGGAAAAATAAAGAACGATAATCAAAAGTCCACTACAGGAAAACAGACTATTTCTGATGGCTCAACGGCGGCCGCCGGAAGCCATCAGAAATAGCCATCTTTGTAACACCCCGTAATTTTATAACATTAAAATTCACAAATTAAAGTATACTTAATTTTTAGAAAAGAATTAAGTGAAATGGGTTACGTAGAGAAATATATATATATATATATTGATATATATATATATATATAAATTAAAAATTAAATAAATAAATATGCGAAAAAGTTCAAAACAGCGAATTGGGAGGGGGAATAACCGAACTAAGAAAGAAGAAAAGTTACCGTCATACCATCGCCATGGAAATCAATGGAGCCGCTGCCAACTAAGAAAGAAGAAAAGCAAATTCAATTCTAATTCTCTCAACCCTAAAGCAAAGCAAAACTCTCTCTTTTCTTCTCTAAATTGTGAGTATGATGATCTTAACAAGATTATTAACATTTTAATTACGTTGAGTTATGAATGGATTATGAGCAGATGATGTGAATTATCATATATGTTGTTGTAAACCCCTTTTGCTATCATGTATATTGTAAATCCAATGTTATGTGATGATGATATCTTATATGTTGTAAATCATGCTATGATGATGTTATGTATGTTGAAAGTTTCTATGCTAAGTTGTGATGAATCATACATGTTAAAAAGGCCATGATGTTACCATCTATGCTAGTTAGTTCATATTAATTAAATCATCATGTTTGGGTTATGTTGATCTATATGACAAGTCACATATGCAAGTTAGATTGGTTAGAAAAGTTATGAACATATGCCAAGACATCTATTATGACATCTAGAATTATGCTATGACATATGTGATATCCTATGCTAGTTCACACCATCATTATGTTGCCTAAAACCCCCATATGCAAGTTTATGTATAGATTTGGGCTATGATCATATCATGTAAATTGAGACATTTAACAAGTTGACACCTTTTGATCCTTAACATGTGTAGTTTATGCAAGTTTCACCCCTATTATGATTAGATTTATTTTAATTGTCTATATGTTGTGATAATTTATCTTTGTGCTAGGTGTTAGACTATACAAGTCTAGCCTATATTATGTGTTGAATAAGCGAACGTATAAACGTGGGGTAGGGGTAATATTAAGGATTTAATATTAAAAAGTTGGGGTGCAATTGATATGATTTTGCATGCCATAAGTGGATGGCCATAATTGAGTCAATTATGGACATCATTAAAAGTTGACTTAATTAATAATTTGAATAGGGAATTATTAAAACTGGGGTAAAAAAATTTAAGTGTTAATCAATGCTTAGGACACGATGTTGGACTCGTTTGTGACGTAAACCTGCCCGGACCCGCCCGTCAAATCCAGTGGTCACAAATGTCAGCCCAATGTGAGAGGTCCTAGGCCTAAACTAAAGCATAACGGTTGTAAAGACACGAGGTTAGACTCTTTTATGGTGTAAGACTGCCCGGACCCGCCCGGCAAATCCAGCTGCCATAAATGCCAGTCTAATGTGAGAGGTCTTTATGAGGTTATGGCCTGAATGAATTAAGAAATACTTAACCAAATAAACATGTAAGGTGGGACATGGGGGTTAAGTAGGTGCCTTGGGTGGCATGAGGAATCTAGGGGGTGCCCTTAGTGGCGTGTGAAATACGATTAGTAAGACTTAACCAAACACACATGTAAATGAACATGACTAAGAGGGTTAAGTGGGATATACTAGTGACAAGCTTAGGTGGGTAGCTTGTGGGGGCCCATTTTGACCAGTATCCCAAACGTATCTTTGTGGGCTCGACCCAAGTCGAGGACGGGACACGCATGCTGGGTTTGACTGTAAGAGGCCAAAACGGGGAGCGGTGGCAACGCAAGTCCAACGGGTTTCGTATGCGTGTGTGGACCCGGGCTGGTAGGTAAGACGTTGTTGCATCATGTAGGTATAAGCCGTGCATTCTCAAGTTGTATCGGGTTGCCACTTTAGGGGAGTGATACACCCCACTGTGGGGCCAGCACGGGTATCTACGAGTAGGGAGCCGATCGAAAGTGGGTAGTGGGGTACACCTAGTGGGGATAGGGGCAGACGGCACCTATGTAGTCAGCTAGGGGTACGTAAGGCTATTTATATTGTTTCTGTGTGAAGCAAGTGGGATCAACCTTTAGGGTGACTGGGGCGGTGCAGTATAGTAATTGGCGCGGTGTAGTGTAGTAATTGGAGCGGTGCAGTGTAGTAATGTGCGGTGCAATATTGTAATTATTCGTTAGTAATTAGGTATGCCTTTACCGTTATCTTTAACGTTATCTTAAACGCTATCTTTATCTTCCAAATAGTTCATAGACATTTACTTGTCTTCCAGCTTATGCCTTAGTCTAGTTATTTTGATAATAGTATTGTTAGAATTATCATACTCGCCAGACTTTATGTCTGACCCCCTCCATTTCTATCCTTTTCCCCCCTCCAGGTCCTCAGGTTGGGCCCAGCTCTAGTAGAGTTTGATTGGATTGCTTCATCTCTCTTGGAAAGCTTGGACCGTTGAAGTAAAGTCCAGCTTGTTATCTTCTTTAATGGCTATTTGTGTAATGGGATTATGTATTTTGTTTTATGAAGATGGATAATGTACTTGACTCTTATTAATGGTTTTGTGATGTAATAAACATGTTTAATTTCCGCTGCAATAAAATGAAGTTTTAGTTTTCAAGTACTACTTATTATCTGTCTTGTTGTAATTTTTCTGTTCTATATTCACTTATAACCTCCATGGAAGTTAATGGATTCCCTTTGTGCGTGACATTAATCGACGTGGGGTGTTACGGTCTCTTTTAGAGGCGTCGAGAAACGGAGTTTCGGATGGCTATCGTCATTTGTATTTCCGACGGCTTTAGGCGGTTCTTGTCAGATTCTGGCGGCTACCAACGGCCGATGCAGCCGTCAAAAACCGTTACATTCACAACACCTATAGACCATTGTAAGCCGTCGGAAACTGTTACATATTTAAGTGCTAATAAGCCATCGGTAGCCATCGAAAAACCTGCATATTATTTTTTGTAATTTAGCTGCTATTTAATCTTCCAACAACAATTCTCACACAAATCACTATCTCAGCAACAATATATAACCCAGCATATCATATATCCAGCAAATATCATAATAAAAAAAATTGTGACCTGATAAATCAACAAAAACAAAAAAAAATCACATACACAATACATAAATTCATGCACATCACAGTCAACCATCACAATAACAATAAATACATCAAGTCTACCACAACTAGTCACATCAAGTCTATCACAACAAGACTACCATTAGAATATGTACAAAATATAAGCCCACGGTCTAGTCAAACACGAGTCATATACGTACACTACTCCAAAAAATCCTATCTCGCACTCCATTACTGATCATCCTCTACAGAGCCTGCTGAAGATAGAAAACGGTAGTACTGCTGCGTGAACTCAGTCAAACGCTGGTCTAGAAGCTGAGTCATCTCAATGGCCTAGAGGCGATTCTGGTCCTCAAATTGCGCCACCCTAGAACTTAACTCCTCAATCTCTGCCAAGTCTATATCAGTCTAGTCTTCCTGCTGCGTCTTTGACTGTTGGCCTATGACAATTATTTAAAAATCTTTTTGTAACGACCCAGAGTTTTCGGCTATTTGATTTCGAATATTTAAATCTACTTTAAATATTATAATTGGAATATTAATGGATTTTAAATATTTAATTCATTAATTAAACGGCCGTTGAATGTTATATTTATATTTAATTATAAAACGAACTCGAAACTGCGCGGTAGTTCGAAAAATTGAATTTCCACTTCAATTGATTATACACAAAATCCGTTTAAGTCAGGTTTCTATGAAACAAGAAACGTTTGAATCCAATTGATAATATTTTTCTAATGAAAGAGAAAAATCGAGTTTTCGTATTATAGATTTTGTTTTATACCCAAATCAAATTCTGAAATAGTCGTTGTGGAATCATTTATAAACCGTAACGATAATTTAATATAATTAAATATCCGTTTCGAATTAGGAGGAGATTTCTGAGACGTAGTTATAATTTAATTTCTAGAATTTTAGTGTAAATTTTAATTAATTAAATATGCAACTTTTTATTTGGAGTATTTTATACCCTGTATCAGCATATTTGGAATATCAAAGAATTAATTAACCGACCTATTTTATTATATGGTTATGATCGTGACACACTGTTGAGCCCGACGGTATATTTATTTCTATCTATAACAAGTCGTATGTGGACGAATTTTGATATAGCGGGGTACATTAATTTTAAAACTAAATATCATCTTCAAAGGGAAAAAACATTGTTCTTTTCCAACTGTGAAACAAATGTACGGCTCATTAAATATTGAAAGTGACAAAACAAAGCCTATCCTAGTCTATACCGTATGGAACCATTTCTTTTGCACTAAGAAGGAGGGGAGAAACAACCTACCCCAAGCAACTCACGCACATGCAAATCAAATCGAACAGAACATATTTGAGGTGAAATAACACGGCTAATTAACAGTACACAATCAGCACAGCTCCTCTATATTTCCTGTCATGCACAAGCTCCTTCGCGTTAGTCCAATTTTTTTTGATAAAAAGCTGCCCCTATATTTTTACACCACAGCGCAAAATCAGCACTACAGGCCTATATCTGCAAACTTAACACTGCACATGCTCTCACCTTCCCATAGCTATCTAGCCTATTTACGTGATGACCAATCCATTTGCCGTGGTGACCAAACAATAGAACCATGCTCCCACAGGCTCCTTCACTATATAAACACGCTCACTGTGTTTTTCCTACAAAAATCTTTCTTTCCTTCTCAAACCAAAACTGCGAAGCTTCAGAAAATCCTACAAAACTCAAACAAAATTTTCATTTCATTCGCTAATTCTGTCTTCAACAAATTTTTATAATTCCACAAATCAAAACATTAATTCAAAACTTTCGAGTCCAGATGCGAGCGCTATGGCAGTGGGGGAGTCGAGATCGGTGATGGCCGGAGCTTCATTAGCTTCTGGTGATAGACTGAGGGAGTAAAAACGTGGTCATATGGGGATCGGGACTCGTGTGTATGGAAGGGAAGTGGAGAATCATTGGAGAGTCGGTGAGCCAGTGGCGACGGCTGAGTTCATTGGTTGATGACGATGTCTGTTCGGGCATGGAGATGAGGCGTGGCGTATGCAGATGGGGAGTTCACTGGATTGGAGGAAAGCTTCTGCGGGGCCAAGCTGGACATGTGTTAGTTTATTGGTGCAGCGTTTCAGTTCGGTGGCAGCAAGAATGAGAAGCGGGAAGTTTTTTGGTGGTTGCGGTAGCAGGAGCCGTTGATGGTGAAGGGGGGTCTGTTTTTAACATGAGGTCTGTTTTTAACATGTGATGGTACTGAAAAGTCTAGCGTGAGAAGGAGAGTTAAACTATGATGTTACAGAAATCCAAAGGGGGGAAGGAGAGCACGGGCTTCCAGGCAAACAGGGGAGTGTGTGTGTTATGGAGATGAGGTAAGTGATGCTGTTGAGTTATGGTATATGGGTTCCAGGTGGATGTACAGTATGCAAACGGAAGGACTGACGTGATGTTATGATTGCTACGGGGAAGACTTCAGAAAGAAATAAAGGGAAATAGGAGAGGACGGACACTGGTGTAGCTCGACAACGGGGTGGCAGTGACGAGGTGAAGGAGCTGAACACGACATCGAATAAGAGGGAGCTATGATTGTTGTTTCCATGCAAACTGTGAAGCAAAACAAGAATGATGGGGCGTGAAACTAGAAGTATCATGGTCGGAGTTCCAGGGTCTGGTCTCTGGTGATAACAGCAACAAAAAGGTCCCTGCGTGTTTATAATCAGGTAAGGTGGCAGGCATGGTCTCGTTTGGCGAGCTAGGGGCGACACAGTTCTTTTGTTGGTGACATGTTGAGTTTTGGAATGGAGCAGTGCTAAGGAGAAAGGTGTTGTAGTAGTTGAGGGTTTGGGTTTTTCCTCGTGGGGAGGTTTTGTTGTGTTCAGAAAAGGACGTGGGGAGGGTACCGGGAAGAAACAATATAAATTGAAGAAGTGAAAACAAAAGAGTCTGTAGTGGATGTTTATGATGGGAAGAGGAAGGTTTAACTGGGAGGAATAAGGGGTTGGTGAAACAGTAATTAAAGGAAAAGAAGTTGAGAGTGGGCCGAAATTTTTAGTTGGGCTTGGGCTTTGGAGGAAAGGAGGAAAAATATGCAAAACATGTAGGAGAGAGTTGGGAAGGAGCGAGCTACCGATAAAAGTAGAACATCAGACTTCAGCGAACTATTTGGGGGAAACCGGAAAACGATTAATTAAAGGATTAAGGTAACATAAAACGTGGTTTACAATTAAATTATAATCAGTAATTTATATTATTATCATTATTTATAACTGTAACGGCTGTAGTTTGATTATTCGTTGTCAGAATCACACGAAACCGGGATTGTTGGAATCGCAGTAAGAGGCTACGCTGATGAACTAATTCGAAAAGGATTGGAAGCTGTCGGGTTTTCGTCTAATTTTAAATGTCAGTTTAAAATTAAATGAAATAACGCGCGAACCGTCAATCAAGAATAACAGGTGAGTTAATTCTCACATATTTCTGAAATGCTATGATGTGGTAAATTCATATAATTAAATTTATTGGTTGATTGGATGCCTTGGATGCCTATGGTTGATTTAATGATTGACGTTAATTATATTATCGACATTTCCATATGCTGTTATGAAATATTATAATGATCTGTGATGTAGGGAAGAATAGGTAGGAGGAATCAAACCAAATTCCTCAAATATTTAGTATGTTGTTTATTTCATATTGCATATGAACTGATTAAACCCCATTGACCTTAAACCTTTGGTTGTTGAATGTTGTTGAGTTTCGAATCAACATATAGTATGGATTGGGAAATAAATAGTAGATGGCCCAGATATACACCGTTTTATAAAGATAGATTCACCGTCAGGTGAATCGCTAGAAATGAAGTTATGGAATTTTTTTTAACCGAATATCGATTTTAAATATATTATTTTAAATGAAGTTTCTAAAAAAAAAGAATAAACCAACCACGTATATACATTGATTTGTTTAACCAAAATCTACCGTGCGCGAAGCACGTGCTTATTAAGTGATTTGTAAACAATTGTATTTAGATAATTCAAGTGACCAGAAGTAACGTAACAATTAGAAGGGGTTTATATTGATATTGATTTAATAAAAATCAAAGTGAATAGGATTATTTAGATTAATTAATTTAAATGGCAAGATCAATAACGATCGACTAATGGGTTAATCATGTTTAGAGTTGAACAAGTTAACGACGTTAACTGAAATTGTTATTAAATTAGTTATTAATTTAATGGGAGTAGTAAATGGTAAAGTAACCTAGTTTTATTTTAATATTGAAACTTGACTATTTGTCATTTAATAAAAATCGAAGTAATATTTTAGAATGAAAAATATAGTAAGAAAAGTTTTGTGAAGCTTAAAGCCGAGTTTATAGAATAAATCGATTTAATAATTATAGTGCGAAATCAAAGTTTTAACTTGATTCTTACTGAATTATATTTAACTGGATTCTATGAATCCAAGTTATACGAATTAATGAAACCCAAGTTTAGTGAATATATAAATGGAACGAGTATTAGAAGTGACATTTGAATAAAGTAAACGCCAAGACTGAAAATTTAAGTAGTAGAACATAACTGGGAATCATATGGGATAACTGATTTTCTGAATAGCGATCTGATGTTTGTTTCATCCTTCGGGGTTAATATTTAGAGAATTATTGATTTACGGTTAAGAACTGGTGGAGATATTAAATGGGAAACAAAACGTAAACCCGAGTTTGAATTACAGTAGTGAACGAGATAAGTAATTATAAAGATGCGATATAGAACCGCTGTTTTAAAAAAAAAATGGTATTTCATCAACATGGAATTAAAATAGGATTTGTTGTGATATGAGAAATAAGTATCGGTTTTTGTATTACAACTGATATCTATCTTAAGATGAGAACGTTGTTGATCAAGGTCTGAGAGGTAATTAAATACCCTAACTTGAACAACTTCGGGATTACCAAGGGATGATATTAGTTGTAATAGTGAAGATGTTAGAGTAAATTATTTTGGGAAGTAACAGTGTAACGTAAATTGAAGGATTTGGAAATATATTTATATTAAGATTCCGAAATAAAAGAAATAAAAATGGGCTTGATGGTATGAAATAATATCCCCATAATGAAAGAAATAAAAGGAGATTGGTGTAATTATAACGGTATTTTCAAAGTTATGAAATAAGATTTAGTTGGGATTATTCTAAAAGGATGAGGGGTGACTTTAGTATTCAAATAACGAAGCCGAAGAAGATGTCGTAATGATTTGTTTTACGAACGATAAGTTAAATTGATAAGATAATAAGAAATCTTATAGCAATATTTTGAAATGTTAGTTGAAGGTTAAATTAGATATGATTTTAAGATATTTTCTTGGTATATAAGTGAAAGGATTTGAGTATAATTATATATTAAACCAATATATCATTTTTTGGGTATTTCAACTAAAATATGATTTTAAATGGCCAAGTGATGCTGTGAAATAAACCATTGGATCTGTTTGTTTTTATGGTTGTTTATTTTGATAGTTAAGTAACCGACTATCAAAATCTAGCCCAACGTTATTGGTACGAAAAGATCGGGATTGAATTTATATTCGAAAACCATTAAGACTAATAAATATGAATACGTCGAAGACGCTAATAGAGATGGAGCAATTGAAGACCGTAGATCTTCATGAGACGGAAGAGTTACTTACAACCTCTGGCTGATCCCTAGAGATATACTATGATTCTGCCGTGGTTGGAATATATAGGTTGCAAGGACTTCTCGCTGCTGATCCATGGGGTGATTCCTATATTGGATGCAGTAGGAGGGTACCTTCGGTTCATCCTGTTCCTGGATTACTTGTATGGACGATGTGAACGGTGGCCATTTGTTCAAAAGTCGATTATAACGGTAACGACCCAAGATTTTCAGCCCCGAAAATCGACATAAATACCTTTATCGTATCTTAGGCCGACCTTCCAACACCGAAAACACTGGAACGTTTATAGAAAGAAATTAAAGGGTGAGATAAGAAAGAAAGTTAGAATAGAAGAAAAAGAAGTATCAACACAACACAGAGTCTCACATCGCAGTGGAACAAAATATAATTCATAAATAAATCTTTATTGAGATCTTTTAAAAATACTTACAATATCAGAGTACATCAACATCTCTGGACAGTTATAATAATCTGTCCTCATATATAGCGGAATAAATACTAGATATCATACGTCTGAACATCTCCCGCTCGTCTCTGGATATTGCAGTACCTGATAACCTGAACCTGAACACCCCTGGGCTAACCCGAGCATTTACAAAACACCGGGTCAGTCTGGTGAACCAGAGTGAGAAAAACTCGCACAGTGTTAAGGATATCACACAACTTGATTTTAAAGTTAAAATCTCTTCGAAAGAAAATGATAATCGTAAGACCAAATCCACACATAAATAAGGGTGGTTTTTTCCTTACGATAACCCAAAACAGTTTTGAAATCAATATTTTTTTCGATATTATACTAGTGTCTAAATACAAGAAAATATCAATCTAGCGGAACGCTTGCATCTCACGCTCCACATATATGGTGTACAATCAAAATCCCGGGCGCTTATTGGAGATTGGATTTGGACTATGACAAGGTATTGGACCACCTGCTGATAGACTATCTCTAGAGGCGAATACACTGGGTTCAACAAGAACGTCTTGCAACCCGTCCCTCACATGACCGACCACTCATTTCGCTTGAGTGTGTCGAATGTATATCACCAACGGTTGGGCTCAAACCACCATTTCCCGAAAAGGGACAGCGTCAAAAAAGATTAAAGAATGAAATGGATTTTCTCTAGATAGGTGATTATACACCCTAATGGGAGCGACCCATATAGCTATGTTGCCTGCCTGATTTTTGTCATTTCCCAATTGTGAGGCTTGAGGCTAGAATTTACTTCTAGAACATTTGGCCATCCTTTACTTTGAATGCCACATCGCCAGATCCTTTGGATATCACTAATTCACGTCCACAAAAATACCCTAGTTGGGAGCTACCCAACTATGACACGTTTGAAGAAATCAACATACGTGGCTCATTGGAAATACTCTGTCAGACATTCGTCCATACAAGTCATCCGGAAACAGGATGAACCGAAGGTACTCTCCTACTGCATCCAAAATAGGAATCGCCCCATGGATCAGTAGCGATAGTCCTTGAAATCCACATATTCCAACCACGACAGAACCCTAGTATATCTCCGGGTCGAATCGGAGATTTTAAGTGGTTCTTTCGTTTTATGAAGATCCATGGCCTTCAAATGCTCCATCTCGATCATTGTCTGACCTCTTCTATATTTTCGTATTTGTTGGTCAGAATAGTTTTCGAATATACATTCGATCTCGATCTTTCGGAACCAACAACCGTAAAGGTCAGATTTGACAGGTTGGTGTTTAACTATCAAATAAACATCCATGAAATCATAAAAATAGATTTTTCTGGTTTGGTACTTAGCTCACTTGGCTTCTTTAATTAAATTTAATAAAACTTGAATATCCAAATATTGGGAAAACATTTCACTTATCACATTAATATATTGATATTCGCAAAAACATCTCATTTTGATATTTAGAAAGAATATATTATATAACAATATCCAATTCTCAATTTGACAATCATTTGCAAAACATTTACTATAACATTTTTGTTAATTATAACTGAGAACCCAGCTGCACTCATTGACGTTATGAAATACTCAACATTTATTCTTATAAAATGAACCCATTTAACTCATCTCTTTACGATTCGAAATCTTTGCCCAATCTCCTTTTAGTTCTGTTACTAAGGAAAACATCCTCTCATATTATTTCCGTTACTTCGGAAATCTATCATACATTCTCGCCATTACTGACTAGTATCATCCTTGGATGGTCCTGAAGTTGTTCAAGTTGGGATATTTTTAATTACCTCTCAAACCTTGATCAACAACGTTCTTATCTTCAGATAAATACGAGTTGTAATTCATGAACCGATATTAAATCTTATATCAAACCCATCCCACTAGTTGAAATATAACTTTATAGTCCTTCTTATCCTTTAGAAGTATCTCTTTTAAAATTAATATCGCTTAAATCGTCAATTTAATAATTGATTACTAACATCTCGTTTATTAACTCTTGACTTATTTAAATAACTTTGTTTCATAACTTGGATTGTTACTTCAATTCTATTTCCAACCCCTTTTTCTAAGCCCAACTTTAATCTCTTTTTCCAATCCCCTTGACTTTTGGGAAGTCTCTTTTCAATTCTATGGATTTAACTTAATTCCATTACTTAAGTATTTCCAATCCAAAAGCGGCACTATAATCTCACATTCCATTTTATAACTGTGTTTATAAACCTAGGATTTACCCAAACCCTCTTACACCTTTATGTCCTCCCACTTAATCCAAACGTTAAGTAACATTTCCATTTAAGTTATCGTATCCGTTTAGAACTCTTTAATTACTTCATTTTAAAACTCGAGTTCAAATATGAACTCGTTCACAACTTCTTCTCAATTATATTCCATCTCCAAAACAGTTACTTACTTAAATATATTTTATTTAAGAAGTAATTAATTAAAATAAAACAAATAATTTACTTTTACATTTATTATTGTAAATTCAGTTAAACACTTTATTTACAAAGATAAATAATAAAAATCTCTTTTAAAATCTTCTTAAAATTTAAACACTATTCGTTAATTTTATTTAGTTCATTAACAACAAACTAATTAAAAGTCAATCTTAGTTAAAACGGTCCACTTGGTCAATTCAAAACACAACTATTTCTTTAGCCCATTCTAGTTAATTCCTCTTTTAAATTAATTAAAATATAATTAATTTAAATGACTTCATTTAACTATTACTAAGACGCGATTAATCAAGTACTTAATCGCTAGGTTATTTCCTGCTCATTTGTTTATAATTCTTATCAACATAAGAAATTGTTTTATAAAACAGTTTCAGAATTACTTATAGACTTTACTAAATAAATAATTAATATTTATTTCCCTTTAAACAGTTTTCAAAACCTATTTTAATCAAAAATATATTTATAACTTCAATATTTTCGATTCACTGTCGATAAAATCCATATTTTATAAATCGATGGATTTATAGGCCACGTGATGCCAATTACCCAACCCATACCATCCATTGGTTAACATCAAAAAAAAATTTGAAATATGGTTCAACAATCAACAATAATCAATCATTCCTTTTTATTTGACTAATAATTTCTATAACGATCATCATTCAATTAACATATCATTCAAACAATTCAATAATTTCAGACAAGTTTATAAACGTGAACAATCAAGGGAAACTACTTTTATTGGGTCAAATCATAACGATTGGTATTTTATTGAAATTAACCGACCGTTTAATTTCATTGGTTGAATCAAAAATAATTATATAACTAGCAAACGATCATCCACTAACAATCAGAACACGCAAAATAAAAACCCAATTTATATAAAATATAAATGGGGAGAGCTGAGTGAGTTTAACTCAACTGGATTTAAATATGTCGATAAACAGTCTGGTTTATTCAAATTAAACTGATGTTTAATTCGACTAAAATGTCCAGTTGTTCCCGATACTGACCAACTCAGCTCCATCTCGAAGTTCTCGTCTTTACGGTCCGAACGCAACTGACCGTGTGTAAATCTGATATCGTATGTGCCAGAAATCACATTACGAAATTTATAAACTAATTAAATTTTAAAAACATGGATTTTCTTTTAAAATTTAAAAATGGGCTTTACCTTTCAACAGCCGGCCGAAAACCCACTACCCGCTTCACCTTTTAAACCCTACATCTGATCCCTTTTCCTTCATTCAGTAGCCGCCTCCACAATTTAATCCCATGGCCGAATTCCGGAACCTAATCCCCCTTCTGTTCTTCAGAGAAAAACCCCATCGTCAGCGTCGCATCTCCCTACGCCATCACCTCTTCGATTTCCACTACCTTTGATCGGTCAGCCACTATCAACATCCCCTTCGACACCCCCTACTGATTCACGATGAACTCCAAACCTCCAGAATTTCAGCGGCTCCCTCCACCACACACTACAGGCTTTAGAAAATCAACACGGGGTAACCCTAGGTCTTCGAATTCGTCAAAAGCCCACGAATAAGAGATATGTTTTTGAATTGATTTCGAATTTTAGTATATTTTTGTTTTTGATTTTCTGGTGGTTTCCGAACTGTTTTCTTATTACTGTGTTTATTTTTGTAGTTCTGGCATGTCAGAAACACCACTGCATGAACGTCTATTTATAGTATGGTTTCGATTTAGATAAGATCATTATATATCAATCTTAATCTAGATAGGTTCAGCTACTCTAAGCTGATGTCGTCTTCTTTTTCCCCCTTTCCAGGTTGTCTTCACTGGTAATGGCAGTGTTGATGTTGCATGATGGTGATTTGTTCGAAGTGGATATTGATCGAACTGTAGATTAGGTAGCTGTATGGTATGATTTTTCCATTCTATCAAAGAGTTGAAGATCTGTTTGATGTAGATTAGATATAGGGTACAGTGCAGATATGTATATACATTCGTCTATGACTTGTTTAATTAAATTCAGAGATCTTTTGATATGTACATTGTAGATTTTCTTTACATTTTAAAATGTATGTATACAGTGATTTTGTACATGAGTTTTCTGTATATTTAGCTGTTCGATTTGGTAAAGATATGATGTATAAATATACGTTTCCTCTTAGCTGTTCATGTCTTCTCCTTTAGCAGTTCTTGTACTTTTTCATTTGCTGTTTTCTTTTTACTGTTCTGTGAAAGAACAAAACATGTCGCATTTGTATTTATAATTGAATCGTATTGTTTGGTTTGTGTTGGCATTTCATACAAGCTATTATATTCTGCTTGGATACGTATTCTCAAATCATTTTATTTATATTCTTAGATTTTGGCCAAAATGATAATTTCCGAGAGCTAAATGTATTTACATGTACACTTGATACGTATAAAAATTAAACAAAGCTTAGACATGTATACTGGAGTTGAAGAACTAAATACCACTAGACATACCAAGTGTACACTTGGTATGATTTTATCCGAGAACAAAATGTATTTACCTTTTATCGAATGATGTTACAAACTGTACATAATCATTTCCGTTACAATTTATATATATAGTTATAATTTATTTCAGTTATAATCTCACTCAGCTTATAACTAAGCATTGAAATTATTAAAAATTTCCGCAAATAAATCACAAATATCAGATAAATTATAATTGATTTGATCACAAATTATTAAAAATACAACACCTCTAGACATACCAAGTGTACATAATCCATTCACAGATAAGAAGAAGTTGGTTATTGTAAATATATATTATGTGGTGTATAGGTCGTTCTTTCCCTTTTTAATTTATAAATAAATCGTTATAATTTAACATGATTTCACAGTGACTATTTGAAAATTTGAATTGGACATAACTTGAAATCTATAAGCTGAAATCTCGATTTTTCTCTTTACTTAGAAAAATAAAAAAATCAAATCGGTTCAAACGTTTCTCGTTTCACAGAAATCCGACTTATATCAGATCCTGTATATTCAGTTAAAGTTCAAATCAAAAATTTCGAACTACCACGATGTTTCGAGCTCGTTTTAATTAATATATAAACATATATATTCAAACTCTATTTTAAATAAATAGCTCGATTAAAAATCCATTATATTCCCAATATAATATATAAACAAATTTAAATATTCTAATTTAAATGGCCGAAAAATCTGGGACGTTACATTCTTTCCCCCTTTTAATAATTTCGTCCTCGAAATTGCAAAGTAAGAAGAATATTCCGAACCATATTATTTTTAAAATTATTACCTTTGAATTATCATCAAAATAAATTCAAACTCTAAAAATTTGCGAGAATTTCGCCAATACCTCCTCTGCATGGCTCGATCGGTACGACTACAACTGCCACTCCAGGCCTCAACTTCTTCGAAAAGAAAAATCAAAATCCAAATGGCAACCCATTCAGGGTATAAATAAATTGCATAACCCATAATATAAGGTTTACCTATTTTTGGGTATTCCAATCCAAATTCCAATTTCCAAAGCGTATCAGGTATCTGCTTATCGTCTGCAATTCCATTTTGTATAACCAATTCATCTTCACAGCCTTTAGGATTCTGCACTTACTCCACTTATAATGCAAATAATAATCTTGGTTAAATAATTCTGTTTTCCACTTCAAAACCAAATATACCAGGATTTTATCTCCTTGCTTTCTATTCGTACAATTTCTCATTAACCCCAACTGGTTAGATTCGATTAATATTTAATATCTGGTTTGCATCTGCTTTGGTTTAACATATATTAATATCAAACGATTAATATCTGATTAATTTCTATTATTTATCCATTTAAATTTCAAATCCCCATTTATTCAAGTTCATTCTATCATTCTTAAATTGATTCTACTTAACCAGGTTCAGTTTCACATTCATATCTGATTCAATTTACTAATTGATTTTCTAATCAGTTCAACTTTATTTTCATATTTCAATTTGATTTCAAATCAATCAAAACAACAAATCAAACCACATTAGTATAATATAGAAAATTATTTCTTTTTTGTATAAGAAAAATATACCTTGGGTAAAATTATTTCATTTACCCTATAATATAAAACAATATTGTATCCATTCACTAGTTCAATGCTTCTCAACACTTGAACCAGTCAAATAACATAATACAAAACATTTGTATATAAAATCTTACAAATACGCTCTTATATATACACACTCAAACTAAATCTAGGGTGTAACTAACCCCATCTCTATTGAGTTATGCCACAGAGCCAAGGTTACTACTCAACCAATAGATCTGATACCACTGTAACGACCCAAGACTTTCAGCCACGAAAACCGACATAAATACCTTTATCGTATCTTAGGCCGACCTTCCAACGCCGAAACACTGGAATGTTTATAGAAAGAAATTAGAGGGTGAGATAAGAAAGAAAGAAAGTTAGAATAGAAGAAGAAGAAGTATCAACACAACACAGAGTCTTACATCACAGTGGAACAAAATATAATTCAGAAATAAATCTTTATTTAGAGCTTTTAAAAATACTTACAATATCAGTACATCAACATCTCTGGACAGTTATAATAATCTGTCCTCATATACAGCGGAATAAATAGTAGATATCATACGTCTGAACATCTCCAGCTCGTCTCTGGATTTCGCAGTACCTGATAACCTGAACCTGTACACCACCGGGCTAACCCAAGCATTTATAAAACACCGGGTCAGTCTGGTGAACCAGAGTGAGAAAAACTCACACAGTGTTAAGGATATCACACAACTTGATTTTAAAGTTAAATCTCTTCGAAAGAAAAGGATAATCGTAAGACCAAATCCACACATAAATACGGACGGTTTTTACCTTATGATAACCCAAAACAGTTTTGAAATCAATATCTTTTCTAATTTTATACTAGTGTCTGAATACAAGTAAATATCAATCTAGCGGAACGCTTGCATCTCACGCTCCACATATATAGTATACACTCAAAATCGCGGGCGCTTATTGGAGATTGGATTCCGACTATGACAAGATATGGGACCACCTATCTATAGTGTACCTCTAGAGGCGAATACACTGGGTTCAACAAGAATGTCTTGCAACCCGGCCCTCACTTGACCGACCACTCATTTCGCTTGAGTGTGTCGAATGTATATCACCAACGGTTGGGCTCAAACCACCGTTTCCCGAAAAGGGATAGCGTCGAAAAAGATTAAAGAATGAAATGGATTTTCTCTAGATAGGTGATTATACACCCTAATGGGAGCGACCCACATAGCCATGCTGCCTGCCCGATTTTTGTCATTTCCCGGTTGTGAGGCTTGAGGCTAGAATTTACTTCTAGAACATTTGGCCATCCTTTACTTTGAATGCCACATCGTCAAATCTTCTGAATATCACTAATTGACGTCCACAAAAATACCCTAGTTGGGAGCTACCCAACTATGACACGTTTGAAGAAATCAACGTACGTGGCCCACTGAAAATACTCTGTCAGACATTCCTCCATACAAGTCATCCGGGAATAGGATGAACCGAAGGTACTCTCCTACTGCATCCAATATAGGAATCACCCCATGGATCAGTAGCGATAGTCCTTGCAATCCACAGATTCCAACCACGACAGAATCACAGTATATCTCCGGGTCGAATCGGAGATTTTAAGTGGTTCTTTCATTTTATGAAGATCTATGGCCTTCAAATGCTCCATCTCGATCGTCGTCTGATCTCTTCTATATTTTTGTATTTGTTGGTCGGAATGGTTTTCGAACATACATTCGATCCCGGTCTTTCCGTACCAACAATCGTAAACGTCAGATTTGACAGTCGGGTGTTTAACTATCAAATAAACATCCATGAAATCATAAAAATAGATTTTTCTGATTCGGTACTTAGCATCACTTGGCTTCTTTAATTAAATTTAATAAAACTTGAACATCCAAATATTGGGAAAACATTTCACTTATCACATTAATATATTGATTTTCGCAAAAACATCTCATTTTGATGTTTAGAAAGAATATATTATATAACAATATCCTATACTCAATTTGACTATCATTTGCAAAACATTTACTATAACATTTTCATTAATTATAACTGAGAACCCAGTTGCACTCATTGACGTTACGAAATACTAAACATTTATTCTTATAAAATGAACCCATTCAACTCATCTCTTTGCGATTCAAAATCTTTGCCCAATCTCCTTTTAGTTCTGTTACTAAGGAAAACATCCTCTCATATTATTTCCGTTACTTCGGAAATCTATCATACATTCTCGCCATTACCGACTAGTATCATCCTTGGATAGTCCCGAAGTTGTTCAAGTTGAGGTATTTTAATTACCTCTCAAACCATGATCAACAACGTTCTTACCTTCAGATAAATACGAGTTGAAATTTAAGAACCGATATTAAATCTTATATCAAACCCATCCCACTAGTTGAAATATAACTTTATAGTCCTTCTTATCTTTTAGAAGTTTCTCTTTTAGAATTAATATTGCTTAAATCGTCAATTTAATAATTGATTACTAACATCGCCTTTATTAACTCTTGACTTATTTAAATAACTTTGTTTCATAACTTGGATTGTTACTACAATTCTATTTCCAACCCCTTTTTCCAAGCCCAACTTTAATCTCTTTTTCCAATCCCCTTGACTTTCGGGAAGTCTCTTTTCAATTCTATGGATTTAACTTAATTCCATTACTTAAGTATTTCCAATCCAAAAGCGGCGCTTTAATCTCACATTCCATTTTATAACTATGTTTATAAACCTTGGATTTACCCAAACCCTTTTACACCGTTATGTCCTCCCACTTAATCCAAACGTTAAGTAATGTTTCCATTTAAGTTATTGTATCCATTTAGAACTCTTTAATTACTTCATTTTAAAACTCGAGTTTAAATATGAACTTGTTCACAACTTCTTCTCAATTATATTCCATCTCCAAAACAGTTACTCACTTAAATATATTTTATTTAAGCAGTAATTAATTAAACTAAAACAAATAATTTACTTTCACATTTATTATTGTAAAATCAGTTAAAAACTTTATTTACAAAGATAAATAATAAAAATCTCTTTTAAAATCTTATTAAAATTTAAAAAATTTTCGTTAATTTTATTTAGTTCATTAACAACAAACTAATTAAAAGTCAATCTTAGTTAAAGCGGTCCACTTGGTCAATTCAAAACACAACTATTTCTTTAGCCCATTCTAGTTTATTCCTCTTTTAAATTAATTAAAATATAATTAATTTAAATGACTTCATTTAACTGTTACTTAGATGCGATTAATCAAATACTTAATCACTAGGTTATTTCCTGCTCATTTGTTTATATTTCTTATCAACATAAGAAATTGTTTTATAAAACAATTTCATTATTACATACAAACTTTACTAAATAAATAATTAATATTTATTTCCCTTTAAACATTTTTCAAAACCTATTTTAATCAAAAATATATTTATAACTTCAATATTTTGGATTCATTGTCGATAAAATCCATATTTTATAAATCGATGGATTAATAGGCCACGTGATGCCAATTACCCAACCTATAACATCCATTGGTTAACATCAGAATAAATGTTGAAATATGGTTCAACAATCAACAATAATCAATCGTTCCTTTTTATTTGACTGATAATTTCTATAACGATCATCAATCAATTAACAGATCATTAAAACAATTCAACAATTCAAACATGTTTATAAACGTGAACAATCAAGGGAAACTACTTTTATCGGGTCAAATCATAACGATTGGTATTTTATTGAAATTAACCGACCGTTTAATTTCATTGGTTGAATCAAAAATAATTATATAACTAGCAAACGGTCAGCCACTAACAATCAGAACACGCAAAATAAAAACCCAATTTATATAAAATATAAATGGGGAGAGCTGAGTGAGTTTTACTCACCTATATTTAAATCAATCGATAAACTGTCTTGTTTAGTCATATTAAACTAACTTTTAATTCGACTAAAATTTCCAGTTGTTCCCGATCCTGACCAACTCTGCTCCATCTCAAAGTTCTCGTATTTACGGTCCCAACGCAACTGACCGTGCGTAAATTTGATATCGTATGTGCCAGAAATCACATTATGAAATTTATAAACTAATTAAATTCTAAAAACATGGATTTCTTTGAAAATTCAAAAATGGGCTTTACCTTTCAACAGCCGGCCCAAAACCCACTACCCGCTTCCCCTTTTAAACCCTACATCCGATCCCTTTTCCTTCATTCAGTAGCCGCCTCCACAATTTAATCCCATGGCCGAATTCTGGAACCCTAATCCCCCTTCTATTCTTCCAAGAAAAACCCCATCGTCAGCGTCGCATCTCCGTACGCCATCACCTCTTCGATTTCCACTACCTTCGATCGGTCAGCTACCATCAACAACCCCTTCAGCACCCCCTACCGATTCACGATGAACCCCAAACCTCCAGAATTTCAGCGGCTCCCTCCACCACACACTACAGGCTTTAGAAAATCAACACGGGGTAAACCTAGATCTTAGAATTCGTCAAAAGCCCATGAACAAGAGATAAGTTTTTGAATTGATTTCGAATTTCAGTATATTTTTGTTTTTGATTTTCTGGTGGTTTCCGAACTGTTTTCTTGTTACTGTGTTTATTTTTGTGGTTCTGGCATGTCTGAAACACCACTGCGTGAACCTCTATTTATAGTATGGTTTCGATTTAGATAAGATCATTGTCTATCAATCTTAATCTCGATAGGTTCAGCTACTTTAGGCTGATGTCATCTGCGTTTTCCCCCTTTCCAGGTTGTCTTCACTGGTAATGGCGGTGGTGATGTTGCGTGATGGTGATTTGTTTGAAGTGGATATTGATCGAACTGTAGATTAGGTAGCTGTATGGTATGATTACTCCATTCTATCAAAGATTTGAAGATCTGTTTGATGTATATTAGATATAGGGTATAGTTCAGATATTTATATACATTCGGCTATGACTTGTTTAATTAAATTCAGAGATCTTTGGATCTGTACATTGTAGATTTTCTTTACATTTTAAAATGTATGTATACCGTGATTTTGTACATGAGTTTTCTGTATATTTAGCTGTTTGATTTGGTAAAGATCTGATGTATAAATATACATTTCCTCTTAGCTCTTCATGTCTTTTCCTTTAGTTGTTCTTGTACTTTTTCATTTGCTATTTTCTTTTTACCGTTCTGTGAAAGAACAAAACATACCGCATTTGTATTTATAATTGAATCGTATTGTTTGATTTGTGTTGGCATTTCGTACAAGCTATTATATTCTGCTTGGATACGTATTCTCAAATCATTTTATTTATATTCTTAGATTTTAGCCAAAATGATAATTTCCGAGAGCTAAATGTATTTACATGTACACTTGATACGTATAAAAATCAAACAAAGCTTAGACATGTATACTGGAGTTGAAGAACTAAATACCACTAGACATACCAAGTGTGATCCGAGAACAAAATGTATTTACCTTTTATCGAATGATGTTACAAACTGTACATAATCATTTCCGTTACAATTTATATATATAGTTATAATTTATTTCAGTTATAATCTCACTCAGCTTATAACTAAGCATTGAAACTATTAAAAATTTCCGCAAATAAATCACAAATATCAGATGGATTATAATTGATTTGATCACAAATAAATCACAAAATATTAAAAAAAACACCTCTAGACATACCAAGTGTACATAATCCATTCACAGATAAGAAGAAGTTGGTTATTATAAATATATATTATGTGGTGTATAGGTCGTTCTTTCCCTTTTTAATTTATAAATAAATCGTTATAATTTAAAATGATTTCTCAGTGACTATTTGAAAATTTGAATTGGACGTAACTTGAAATCTATAAGCTGAAATCTCGATTTTTCTCTTTACTTAGAAAAATAAAAAAATCAAATTGGTTCAAACATTTCTCGTTTCACAGAAATCCGACTTATAGCGGATCCTGTATATTCAGTTAAAGTTCAAATCGAAAATTTCTAACTACCGCGATGTTTCGAGCTCGTTTTAATTAATATATAAATATATATATTCGAACTCTATTTTAAGTAAATAATTTCGATTAAAAATCCATTATATTCCCAATATAATATATAAACAAATTTAAATATTCTAATTTAAATGGCCGAAAAATCTGGGATGTTACAATAACCTCAAGGCTCACAACCGGGAAATGACAAAAATCGGGCAGGCAGCACGGCTATGTGGGTCGCGCCCATTAGGGTGTATTGTCACCATCTAGAGAATATTCATATTTGTTACTTCTTTTCGTTTCTGTATCTTTCGGGAAAACGGTAGCTGAGCAGCCGTAGGTGAAAATATATTCGATACACTCAAGAGAAATGAGTGGTCGGTCATGTGTGGGTCGAGTTGCAAGACATTCTTGTTGAACCCAGTGTATTCCTCTCTGGAGATACACTATCGGTAGGTGGTTCCATACCTTGTCATAGTTGGAATCCAAACTCCAATAAGCGACCGCGGTTTCGATTGTATACTATATATGTGGAGTGTGAGACGCAAGCGTTCTTCTAGATTCTATTTACTTGTATTTAGACACTATTATAATATCAGAATAAGATATTGATTTCAAAATGTTTTGGGTTATAGTAAGGTAAAAACCATCCGTGTTTATGTGTGGGATGGTCTTACTATTATCCTTTTCTTTCAAAAGGGTTTCAAAGTTAAACAAGTTGGTTGCTGTATGAATTTATCACCGAAAGTATTCCAGACTGATCTGGGTGAATTTTGCTTTGCTTCAAATGTACTCGGGTCAGACCGAGTATATTATCAGGTTAGGTATCGCTTGGAGCTTCAGAAGAGGAGTTGAAGTCGAGACATATTCCATATATTCACTGGCATTAGTTTATTTCCGCTGTGTGTTGTATTGATATGAATGTATACCCTGATATTGTAATCATATATTTACGGTTCTTTTTGTATAAATTATTATTGATTATTATACTTTGTCCATTCCACTGTGAGACTCTGATCTTCTTATTCTTCTATTCTAATATTTCTTTCTTTCTTCTCTCACCCTCTAACTTTTTTCTATTAGCTTTCTGGGTTTTTGATATTGGGTTCTGGACACGAGATGTATTAGTGTCTAAATTCGAGTGTCCGAAATTTCGGGTCGCTACAGTTGGTATTATAGCAATGGTTTAGGAATAACCTTGGCTCTGTAGTGTAACTCGATAGAGACTGGGCTAGTAATACCCTAGATCGAGTTGAGTGTATATATACGAGAAAGCGTATTTGTATTTTGAATATAAAATTATTTTTATATTGTTTCAACCCAAATATTTTATTTAAGAAGGTAAAATATATAATTTTCTCAAATTATTATTTATTTCAAACTTGTATGAAGTTGGAAACATTTCAAATATGAAATGGGAACTAATTTTAACTTGTATGAGTTAAAATGAATCTTATGAATTGAAATTGAAACAAGTCAACTGAAATCTGGTTTGTGTTGTGTAAAACAAAAACAAAATGAATCCAAATAGAATGAATGAAAGTGAGTTGGATTGTATGTTTGGAATAAAATTCATGAGTATGAATTTGAGTTAGAATAGATTCAAGTGGATAAATCAGAATGTGATTGATTGACATATCTTAATGGAATAATAAGATATGGTCCAACGTAAGAATTTGGCTTGTAAATTTTCAGGGAACTTAATGAAACTTAATAAAATTGGAAACCAGTTTGATTTTATAGTTGAAATTGATTGCATGGTTATAAAATAAACTCGATTTGGAAACCAACTATAAAAAAGGAATTGAATCCATTGAGACGAATCCAGTTTAACAAATTTGGATAAAGTGGGAATAATTTCAAATATGAAATGAGTATTTTAATTTAACTCATGTGAATTAAAATGAATCTTATACATTGGAATTAAAAATAGACTTGTGATATGGAATTTGAATGAGAGAAAATTAAATAGAAGTTTAGTCGAATATTAACTGATTGGTATTAAAGTATATTAAAACTCCAGTGAATATTAATATTGAATATTAATAGAACTTAACCATACTAATTGAATTTAAGTAAATAACGTGATTAAGTGAGTGTTGCTGACTTGGCCGGATTGGATTAAATTAATACCATTGACAGTTTAATTAAGAAGTTGAATGGATTGAAAATAAAGGAATTCCAGTATACGGCCTTTGAATGGACATTAGATGATATAACCCTGTATCAGTCCTTTGCATTGGAAGTTGAGTTAAGGGAAGACTACTGGAAGGCTATTATCATTTACTTGATGACGGAGATTGAAGCACAGATTGGGAAATGAAGAGCT
This sequence comes from Allium sativum, assembly GCA_030737875.1. Lineage (NCBI taxonomy): Eukaryota > Viridiplantae > Streptophyta > Magnoliopsida > Asparagales > Amaryllidaceae > Allium > Allium sativum. Next base: position 619,037,193 of record CM060926.1, read on the forward strand.
GTTGGTTGATTTGCTTCGAAACTGGAATGGAGTTGCCCGACAAATAGGAAAATCCTAAAATTATTGGTTGATGTTTTATTTTATGCCCCTGAGTTGGGTAGCCATTTGGCTTTTGGTTTTCTTTTGGTGAAGTTGAGGCCCGAAGCGGAAGTGTAGTTGTATCAATCGAATCGTGCAGAAGAGATGCTGGCGAAATTTTCGGAAATTTCAAAGTATTTGAATTGGTTTTGATAATAATTCAAAAATAATTATTCTAAAATAATTGGGTCTGGAGCATTCTTCTTACCTTGTAATTTCGGGGACGAAATTCTTTTAAGGGGGAAAGAATGTAACGACCCAGAGTTTTCGGCTATTTGATTTTGAATATTTAAATCTATTTTAAATATTATAATTGGAATATTAACGGATTTTAAATATTTAATTTGTTAATTAAACGGCGGTTGAACGTTATATTTATATTTAATTATAAAACGAACTCGAAATTGCACGGTAGTTCGAAAAATTGAATTTCAACTTCAATTGATTATACCAAATCCGTTTTAAGTCGGATTTTTGTGAAACAAGAAACATTTGAATCCAATTGATAATATTTTTCTAATGAAAGAGAAAAATCGAGTTTTCGTATTATAGATTTTGTTTTATACCCAAATCAAATTCTGAAATAGTCGTTGTGGAATCGTTTATAAACCGTAATGATAATTTTAAATAATTAAATATCCGTTTCAAATTTGGAGGAGATTTCTGAGACGTAGTTATAATTTAATTTTTAGAATTTTAGTGTAATTTTTAATTAATTAAATATGCAACTTTTTATTTGGAGTAATTTATACCCTGTATTGCATATTTGGAATCTCACAGAATTAATTAACCGGCCTATTTTATTATATAGTTGTGATCGTGGCACACTGCTGAGCGCGATGGTATATTTATTTCTGTCTATAACAAGTCGTATGCGGATGGATTTTGATATAGCAGGGTACATTAATTTTAAAACTAAATATCATCTTCAAAGGGAAAAAATCATTGTTCTGTTCCAACTGTATAACAAATGTATGGCTCATTAAATATTGAAAGTGACAAAACAAAGCCTATCCTAGTCTACACCATACGAGACCATTTCTTTTGCACTAAGGAGGGGAGAAACAACCTACCCCAAGCAACTCACGCACATGCAAATCAAATCAAACAGAACATATTTAAGGTGAAATAACATGGCTAATTAACAGTACACAATTACCACAGCTCCTCTATATTTCCTGCCATGCACATGCTCCTTCGCGTCAGTCCATTTTTTTTTCTGAAAAAAAAGCTGCCCCTATAATTTTACACCATAACGCAAAATCAGCACTACAGGCCTATATCTGCAAACTTAACACTGCACATGCTTTCACTTTCCCATAGCTATCTAGCCTATTTACGTGATGACCAATCCATTTGCCGTGGTGACCAAACAATAGAACTATGCTCCCCAAGGCTCCTTCACTATATAAATACGCTCACTGTGTTTTTCCCAACAAAAATCTTTCTTTCCTTTTAAAACCAAAACAACGAAGCTTCAGAAAAGCTTACAAAACTCAAACAAAATTTTCATTTCATTCGCTAATTCTGTCTTCAACAAATTATTATAAATTCACAAATCAAAACATAAATTCAAAACTTTCGAGTCCAGATGCAAGCGCTATGGCAGTGGGCGCGTTGAGATCGCTGATGGCCGGAGCTTCATTAGCTTCTGATGATAGACGAGGGGAATAAAAACGTGGTCATATGGGGATCAGGACTCGTGTGTATGGAAGGGAAGTGGAGAATCATTGGAGCGTTGGTGAGTCAGTGGTGACGGCTGAGTTCATTGGTTGATGACGATGTCTGTTCGGGCATAGAGATGAGGTGCGGCGTATGCAGATGGGGAGTTCATGGGACTGGAGGACAGCTTCTGTGGGGCCAAGCTGGACATGTGTTAGTTTATTAGTGCAGCATTTCAGTTCGGTGGCGGCAAGAACGAGAAGCGGGTAGTTTTTTGGTGATTACGGTAGCAGCAGCTGTTGATGGTGAAGGGGGTCTATTTTTAACATGAGGTATGTTTTTAACATGAAATGGTACTGACAAGTCTACCGTGAGAATGAGAGTTAAACTGTGATGTTACAGAAATCCAAAGTGGAGTAGGAGAGCGCGGGCTTCCAAGCAAACAGGGGAGTTCATGTGTTATGGAGATGAGGTAAGTGATGCTGTTGAGTTATGGTATATGGGTTCCAGGTGGATGTACAGTATGCAAACGGGAGGACTGACGTGATGTTATGATTGCTACGGGGAAGACTTCAGAAAGAAATAAAAGGAAATAGGAGAGGACGGACACTGATGTAGCTCGGCAACGGGGTGGCAGTGATGTGGTGAAGGAGCTGAACACGACATCGAATAAGAGGGAGCTATGACTGTTGTTTGCATGCAAACTGTGAAGCAAAACAAGAATGATGGGGCGTGAAACTAGAAGTTGCATGGTCGGAGTTCCGGGGTCCGGTCTCTGGTAATAATAGCAACAAAAAGGTCCCTGCGTGTTTATAATCGGGTAAGGTGGCAGGCATGGTCTCGTTTGGCGAGCTAGGGCCGACACTGTTCATTTGTTGGCGACATGTTGAGTTTTGGAACGGAGCAGTGCTGAGGAGAAAGGTGCTGTAGTAATTGAGGGTTTGGGTTTTTCTGTAAACACCCGTAACTTCCCCGGTGAGGAAAGCGTGGATAGTTCGAGAACAAGCCACAACAGAACGCGGAAGGAACAACATTTCCTTGTATATTACAACAATACATCAGATTACAAGAATATACAGAGTATAAATGAATATTACATAGAAAAATCAGAGATTTAAATTACATTTAAATACATCGCAGTGGAAAATAATACAATACATAACTAGAAGAGATATACGGATACAAAGCTTTCCGGATATCATTCCAGCTGTAAACCAGGATCCTGTGAATATAAATCTGCAAAACCAAAACTACTAGCTGCCCGTGTCAAAGGGCACCCAGAGTTTAGGTTAAAACAATAAACTCCAGGTCAGTCCTGTGACTGGTATGAGAACTAAAACAGTTGTAAATCTTTATTTAAAGTTAGGTAAATCAAGGGACCACGCCGTATAACACGGAACGGGTTTCCTCCCCAGAACACCTGTGCATAAAACAACAGTGCAATGCTAAACAAAGAAAAATGAAGCTATTATAAGACCCAGTTGCCATCACACAATGCAACGCAAGCCGGAGGATAGGGTTTTTACCTTATAATAGCCAAGAATGCTTGATACGTCGAAAAACAAATCATTTGATACTATTATAAGTGCATAGTTTATAAAACAACTTCAAATCATAAGTATCAATCATAGGCGGCATACCATCCCACTATGTCGCCATACTAGGCTCTACAAATAAAACCGCAAATGTCACATATTTGGAAATTGGATTTCCGTCTATGAACCGAGGCAAAAGATAGTCCTCAACCAATTCGAGACGCTCTAGCCCGCCCCTCAGGACCCAGACTCAGGTGGGCCCTTGAATCGTCAGGGCCGGTCCACCGATGTAGATTAAAATGCCTGAACATGCGTTTCCCCGCCCTTTGGGGCGTAAACGAGCCAACGAATGGCTTCATCGGACCCGGATCGTCCGATCTAACCGAGGCGCCTCGCAACAGCAACAACCACACAGGTGAAAAGTACATAAATGTCAGGGCTGGTAGGTCACTGACACCACCCTAGCTAGAAAGAAACGCATGCCCTCCCTGAGGTCCTTCTCCCGTTTTTGGTTCATACCGGGTGTGAAAGTCACGAATTCACGTTACACAAAGCTGTGCCACACAGGCTGTGCTTTGATCATCACCACAAGACTTTGCTTTTCAACAGAAGCCTTGATTAATTGCCACGTAGGCGTTCCACACAGGCAATTCACTCCATGCGTTTGATATCCATCAATACATAACCCCTGAGCTCATACGTCTCAGAGAAGGGCGTTAAGCAAGGGAATAAATTCTCCGCCGCCAAACAGATATATATTTAATAGAAATCAATCACACAGACTAAAATCCAATGTCAGACACACAGTCCATTTACAAGTTCGTTCTAGGGCTGAACGAAACCGGAGGCACCTAGTACCCCGCATATCCATTGATCTCCAAGTACGTCTGGACGATCACCAACTGTTTCCATCATCTTGGGTGTACATCCCAATCAAGATCATCAGTAATTATCCAAATGACGTGAAGACCTCCGGTCTTCAACCACCAACTTCATCTTCAACACCACGTCAAATCAGTTATTCAGAATGGGATAAACCCGGTCTTTCTGAACAACTCGCGTATATATATAAAAAAAACACGTGTTACACAAACACAACATACGCCTCATTCCAATTCAGAATATTCTTTTATTCAAATATTCTTATATTTTGGGAAAGGTTCCCATTAATTTTATCAATGAAAAATTCTTTAAATTTATTCTTTAATCTTCTTTTGAATATCAATTCAAACTAGTCGGGATTAGTGAACCACACCGGAGTAATCATTTGTTTTATTTCCCAATCCCAACCTATTCATCCCATGAAGTAAAACTGGTAATACTTCATATCTAACACCACGGTGTTATCGGTAAATTCAATTACCATTTCACGTTCAAATCTAATTAAAGATTTAACTATCGCCTGGAGTAAAACTGGTGATACTCCATTCTCGATCTTTTCAATCTAATTAAAGATTCATTAAAACTCCACTTAGTTTTAATCTTTAACTGGGTTAAAGAATCAGTGTCATTTAAAACATGGTTCACAATAAACCCAAAATCACATCCCATTAACTATCGGGTTAAAGAACAAGTGTTATTTAAGACACTGTTCACGATAAACCCAAAAATCTATACCAATTCAATTCCAATTAAATATTACTTAATTGGTACACTTCATTAAATCTAAATAAAAAGATTTAATCTTTTCTCAACTGGGTTCAAGAACAGTGTTAATAAAGACACCATTCACGACAAACCCAAATCACATTTGATATTAAATACAGGGCTCTGAATAGAAAATATATCGGCTTATATTCAATGTCAAATTCTACGACCAACAAATATTGTATTGGAAATAACGATATGTATATATATCTTTCAAATTTCCACAACAATATCTGTATAACCACGAAATCCCACATCGAAATATTCCGAAGACAATTTCGATTCAAATCCATTCCAATGCAATTTTTGGAAATTCTGGTTATTTTCAAAACCATTTCAAATCCAATTTATTTATTTAAAAATAAATAGAATTATAATTCTAGTTCAAAACTAGTTCATTTCGATAAAAATCTATTTTTATCTTTTTAAATACGGAGTTTTTCATCCCAAATTCTTCACAAATCATTTCTTATGATTTTACACAAATTATTACTATTTTTAATAATTTTATCAAGGCCCGTACAGTCGATTTCCATCAACGGCCATCGAACTGCACTTATAGCGACCTTTTTCAAATTTTATTTGGACATAATTCCAAATCCAACCGTTAGATTTCAAATTTCTAATATTCGTTAGAAAGCTCTTTTCGATACGAACCCAACGGTTCTGGTTTTAGGAGAATCCGACGGTCGGATCTCCCGCAATATCCATTCGAAGTCAATGGTCGAAATTCGCGAACTGCCGCGGCGCGGCGCGTTCTATTCAGGCCATTATAATATATATATAATATATACTTCGTCGATTTCCTTTTAAAACGTATTTAATAAATCGTTTTAAATTCGTTTTCAAAACGATTTCAACTTCATATTCAATTTTAAATCAAAATTGAATTTTCCCTTACAAATTCGTTTTAAATTCATTTCAAATTGATTTCAATTCAAATCGATTTTCAGTTCAATTTCAATACGTTTTAAATTCAATTCAAAACGATTTCAATTCTATTTCAATCTAATTCGAATTTCAATTCTATTCAGTTTAATTCGAATTCATTTTCTATTCCATCCAATTTCAATTCAATTCGAATTCCTATTCTTTTCAATATAATTCGAATTTCATTTCAAGATATTCGATTTTGAAAGCACTTTTCAAAATTTATTATAAAAACGAATATAATCAATATAAATATCGTTCACTTCAAAATGGCGTCAATCTAATCAACACGGCTTCATATATTTTTATTTTCAAATATTCTATTTCAAATATTTCTTTTTCAAATATTTCTGTTTCAAATATTTCTTTTCAAATGTTTCTATTCAAAACTAGAATGAGGCCCAATCAATTACCATATAATGTTAATTATATGGATTTTCTACAATATGCGTATACAATAACAACGATGAATAATCAACCATCATCCAAAGTGCATTCTACACTGTATAAGCATCAAATATAAATATTTAACGCTCATAACAGTTTGTCAATCAATCGATCGACATACAACTAACTATTGGGATTTGTGTATGTCATATATCATCCCAATACCCGTGTGGTATTTCAATCTATCAAACACAGATTTTATTTGTGCAGTTGGGCAATGTGTAAAATTTATCATCCCAATCAATATCTGTCAAATTGTGTATAGAAGCAAATCATCCGATTTGTTTATATTTATTACATTTCATATACACGTTAAAAATTCTATTTTTAACTGTAAAATATTTTTAGCTATATGAATATTTTATTTCATTTCACATCACATCACACAATCAACTACACAACAAAATCAAACAAACAAGCATACAAGCCGTCCATGGTCTGTGGACGACGGGTGTCGGGTGCTACTAAACACCGTCTGCATCCTAGTATATATTTCAACTAGAAAAATAATTTAAAGGTGAGAAGTTCTCACAGAATAGCTAATCCAATCCCACGACTCTTCTTATGCAGAAATCTTCGTCGTTTCATCTTTCATCACTTTCTTCATCCGTATTCACTACATATATAAAAATCGAATTTTTACTTTGCTATTCAACATATAAAAATTGAATTTTTACTTTGTTGTCATGTGTATAAAAAATCACATTTTCATACTACTACTATATAGATAAAAATTCTATTTTTACACCGCTAAAAAATCGCATCATTTCCATTTTAAAAATCTAATCTTTTCTATTTTAAAAATCTAATCTCTTCTATTTTAAAAATCTAATCTTTTCTATTTTAAAGATCTATTTATATAGGATAAAAATCCCATTTTTGTTCTATAACCATATAAATAAAATCACATTTCAATCAAACCGATTTTTTCTATCTTTGTAAAACCTATTTTCGTTGGATAAAGAAAAATAAATAACAGAATAATAAAGAGGGGACTTACAGGCGGTTTCATGGAATGGTGGGTCGAAGAGATGCTTGAGTCGGAGGTCGGTTCAGAGGGGTCAGAGGTGGCGGTGGTCCTGGCTGCGGAGGTGGCACCGGAGTTGGGTTGGCGGTGGGCCCAGCGGTTGTTCTCGGTGGAGGGAGCGTTACGCGGTTTAGGGTTCGAAGAAAAAGGGAACGAGAGGGAAGGGGTTTGCCGTCGCGTGGAGGAGAGGGCGCGAAACCAGGTGGCGCGGCGGAGCTCCGGATGGCGGTGGCGATGGGGGCGCGGTGGAGGCGTTGGGCGATGGGGTGGCTGCGGTATTTTTTTCTTTTTCTGTTAAATCGATTTTGAAATTGGGGGGGGGGGTTGACTTGGGTTATGAAGGGAAAGGTTTTTTTTATAATTATATATTTATTTAATTTATTAGTTTAATTCTCCTTATAGTCACATTTATTTCAAACCCCAATTTCAACCCAACGACTGTCGCCCCTAGCTGATTACCCCCTTTCCGAACACAATGGGATATGTATCACAGGCTGATTTGACTGTTTTGATCAGTTTTCGTCAAAATCAAAATATAACTCTATATATTGAATTTTGAACACGCATTTCAATTTACTAGGGCCACATACTAACTCGAAAAATTCCTGAAAAATATTTTCTAGCTTCGTATTGACGATACAGTTCAAACAAAACCAATTTCATCGAATTGTGAGACGTGAAAAATGGCCATTTTCCAGTCGATTAAAATCAACTGAAACTGGTCAAATGCGTTTAACTGCGCCACGCTCACATATTGATTCGAAAAATTATGAAATTTGAAACCTAGCAATAACTTTACATCCCGGATCTAACAAAAGTGGTTTCGTCGAATTCCGAGGTCGTTTACAAAAATTCCACTTTTAAGGGCCTGAATTCCATAGCGACTATTCAGAATTTTCAACTGGACATATCTTTTTATCCCCGCTATGAAATTTCAATTTTTCGGATTCGTTGGAAAGATATTCACCAATAGATTCAAATATTTTTGGTTTCACTAAAATCCGGTTTGTTTTGCACCCGGTATGTTCAATTGAAGTTTGAAATCGAATTATCGAACTACCGCGCCATTTTCAATTCCTTTTATAAATATAAATAAATATTTATATTCTATCGACGATCTATATAATATATACGTTAGAATTCTATTCAAAATATATTTTTCGTCGTTATTATTTAAAATAGTTCATTTTAAATAATCAAAATTCGCTAAAATTGCCAAAATAAAAATTTTAAACTGGCTCAGATTTCCGGGTTATTACAATCTCCCCCCCTTAAAACTTTTCGTCCCCGAAAAGGAACAAAGCCGAAAGTTGTTTAACAATTCAACTCAACTTCCATTATTTTTATTACGGCTTAAGTTCTTCAACTTTTCAGTTTCTAAGAACTTTTCAAAAATTTCAAAAATTTGGCTAACACCCTAAATTTTCGAAAAATTTCGCCATAACCTCCCCTGCACCGGGAGCACGGGAAAATCCCGAAATTGCCATATAGGCCTTCTGATCTCAAAAAGAAAAAGAAAAAGCCAAGCGGCTCATAAAATCATCATCACCCAAACAAAACAGTAAATTATGTTAAATATGTACCTATTTGTCGGGCAAACAAATTTTATTCTTCTGCTCTAGCCTCTTTGCTATGACCTGTTCAATGTAAGTACATGTATATGCAAGAAAATGCGACAAATTTCCAATATAATTCAATATTTGGTTCAATTTGGCTATATGGTACAAATTTTAATAATTCAACGAATAATCAATCAACACAACCATCAATCAATTAGTTGATTAGCTTTTCAAATGAATAACTTTGATATATAGTCAAAAATCAGATTTTTGATGCCAAATCACAACAATAAGCCCTATCTAGTTTTTGGTTCTCATACCAGTCAATAGGAAATATATAGATATTACACGTTCGTCACTCGAATATAAATTCTGATGATGATATATCAATCATCAGAATCACCCCCGGGCGACTAGAGTGTAATTCTATATCTATTCAGTATATTAAAACTTCAAATACACGTTTGCAAGGCGTATATGCAAAATCTTTATATACTGGACTGTCCTAATCAATATAAAATAAATATTCAAATACGTATACAACGATTTAAATTTTCAAAACAAAAATTGTTTTCATTTTAAAAATATACTCTTCACACTCGTTCTAGGATACTACTGATCCTATCTCTAACGAGTCATTCTCATTGGATATTACTAATCCAATATCTGATGAATTCTTTCGTATGGTTCTAATGTGTCTTGTTCTCGAGCTCTGTAAACCAAAGCTCTGATACCAACTGTAAAATAGCCGATGAAATCCGGTAGGCTTTGCAACCATCCCTTCATCCCCCAAGCAGCAGGTAAAACCCACCGTGGCTCTCACATGGTCCCCCAGTAACTTGTTTTACGGCGACCCTCTCGAGCCTCCCAGCCACTGCCTAACCAACCCCCACCACAAGGGACATGTGGGGGTAAGAGTCTCCCGTTCGCCACCAAACCGCGAAGCGAGAACCCCCCATCATGAATGCAACAAGAACTGGTGATACTCCATTCTCGATCTTTTCAGTCTAATTAAAGATTCATTAAAACTCCACTTAGTTTTAATCTTTAACTGGGTTAAAGAATCAGTGTCATTTAAAACACGGTTCACAATAAACCCAAAATCACATCCCATTAACTATCGGGTTAAAGAACAAGTGTTATTTAAGACACTGTTCATGATAAACCCAAAAATCAAAACCAATTCAATTCCAATTAAATATTACTTAATCGGTACACTTCATTAAATCTAAATAAAAAGATTTAATCTTTTCTCAACTGGGTTCAAGAACAGTGTTAATAAAGACACCATTCACGACAAACCCAAATCACATTTGATATTAAATACAGGGCTCTGAATAGAAAATATATCGACATATATTCAATGTCAAATTCTACGACCAACAAATATCGTATTGGAAATAACGATATGTATATATATCTTTCAAATTTCCACAACAATATCTGTATAATCACGAAATCCCACATCGAAATATTCCGAAGACAATTTCGATTCAAATCCATTCCAATGCAATTTTTGGAAATTCTAGTAATTTTCAAAACCATTTCAAATCCAATTTATTTATTTAAAAATAAATAGAATTATAATTCTAGTTCAAAACTAGTTCATTTCGATAAAAATCTATTTTTATCTTTTCAAATATGGAGTTTTTCATCCCAAATTCTTCACAAATCATTTCTTATGATTTTACACAAATTATTACTATTTTTAATAATTTTATCAAGGCCCGTACAGTCGATTTCCATCAACGGCCATCGAACGGCACTTATAGCGACCTTTTTCAAATTTTATTTGGACATAATTCCAAATCCAACCATTAGATTTCAAATTTCTAATATTCGTTAGAAAGCTCTTTTCGATACGAACCCAACGGTTCCAGTTTTAGGAGAATCCGACGGTCTGATCTCCCGCAATATCCATTCGAAGTCAATGGTCGAAATTCGCGAACTGCCGCGGCGCGTTCTATTCAGGCCATTATATTATATATATATAGAATATATAGAATATATACTTCATTGATTTCCTTTTAAAACGTATTTAATAAATCATTTTAAATTCGTTTTCAAAACGATTTCAACTTCATATTCAATTTTAAATCAAAATTGAATTTTCCCTTACAAATTCATTTTAAATTCATTTCAAATTGATTTCAATTCAAATCGATTTTCAGTTCAATTTCAATACGTTTTAAATTCAATTCAAAACGATTTCAATTCTATTTCAATCTAATTCGAATTTCAATTCTATTCAGTTTAATTCGAATTCATTTTCTATTCCATCCAATTTCAATTCAAGTCGAATTCCTATTCTTTTCAATATAATTCGAATTTCATTTCAAGATATTCGATTTTGAAAGTACTTTTCAATATTTATTATAAAACGAATATAATCGATATAAATATCGCTCACGTCAAAATGGCGTCAATCTAATCAACACGGCTTCATATATTTCAATTTTCAAATATTCTATTTCAAATATTTCCTTTTCAAATATTTCTGTTTCAAATATTTCTTTTCAAATGTTTCTATTCAAAACTGGAATGAGGCCCAATCAATTACCATATAATGTTAATTATATGGATTTTCTACAATATGTGTATACAATAACAACGATGAATAATCAACCATCATCCAAAGTGCATTCTACACTGTATAAGCATCAAATATAAATATTTAACGCTCATAATAGTCTGTCAATCAATCAATCAATCGACATACAACTAACTATTGGGATTAGTGTATGTCATATATCATCCTAATACCCGTGTGAGGTTTCAAACAATCAAACACATATTTAATTTGTGCAGTTGGGCGATGTGTAAAATTTATCGTCCCAATCAATATCAGTCAAATGTGTGTATAGAAGCAAATCGTCCGATTTGTTTATATTTATTACATTTCATATACATGTTAAAAATTATATTTTTAACTGTAAAATATTTTTAGCTATATAAATATTTTATTTCATTTCACATCACATCACACAATCAACTACACAACAAAATCAAACAAACAAGCATACAAGTCGTCCATGGTCTGTGGACGACGGGTGTCGGGTGCTACTAAACACCGTCTGCATCCTAGTATATATTTCAACTAGAAAAATAATTTAAAGGTGAGAAGTTCTCACAGAATAGCTAATCCAATCCCACGACTCTTCTTATGCAGAAATCTTTGTCGTTTCATCTTTCATCACTTTCTTCATCCGTATTCACTACATATATAAAAATCGAATTTTTACTTTGCTATTCAACATATAAAAATCGAATATTTACTTCGTTGTCATGTGTATAAAAAATCACATTTTTATACTACTACTATATAGATAAAAATTCTATTTTTACACCGCTAAAAATCGCATCTTTTCCATTTTAAAAATCTAATCTTTTCTATTTTAAAAATCTAATCTCTTCTATTTTAAAAGCCTAATCTTTTCTATTTTAAAGATCTATTTATATAGGATAAAAATCCCATTTTTGTTCTATAACCATATAAATAAAATCACATTTCAATCAAACTGATTTTTTTCTATCTTTGTAAAACCTATTTTCGTTGGATAAAGAAAAATAAATAACAAAATAATAAAGAGGGGACTTACAGGCGGTTTCCTGGAATGGGGGGGCGAAGAGATGCTTGAGTCGGAGGTCGGTTCAGAGGGGTCAGAGGCGGCGGTGGTCCTGGCTGCGGAGGTGGCGCCGGAGTTGGGTTGGCGGTGGGCCCAGTGGCTATTCTCGGTGGAGGGAGGGTTACGCGGTTTAGGGTTCGAAGAAAAAGGGAGCGAGAGGGAAGGGGTTCGCCGTCGCGTGGAGGAGAGGGCGCGGGACCAGGTGGCGCGGCGGAGCTCCGGATGGCGGTGGCGATGGGGGCGCGGTGGAGGCGTTGGGCGATGGTGTGGCTGCAGTTTTTTTCTTCTGTTAAATCGATTTTGAAATTGGGGGGGGTTGACTTGGGTTATGAAGGGAAAGGTTTTTTTTGTAATTATACATTTATTTAATTTATTAGTTTAATTCTCCTTATAGTCACATTTATTTCAAACCCCAATTTCAACCCAACGACTATCACCCCTAGCTGATTACCCCCTTTCCGAACACAATGGGATATGTATCACAGGCTGATTTGACTGTTTCGATCAGTTTTCGTCAAAATCAAAATATTACTCTATATATTGAATTTTGAACACGCATTTCAATTTACTGGGGCCACATACTAACTCGAAAAATTCCTGAAAAATATTTTCTAGCTTCGTAATTATGATACAGTTCTAACAAAACCAATTTCATCGAATTCTGAGACCGTTTGAAAAATGGCCATTTTCCAGTCGATTAAAATCAACTGAAACTGGTCAAATGCGTTTAACTGCGCCACGCTCACATATTGATTCGAAATATTATGAAATTTGAAACCTAGCAATAACTTTACATTCCGGATCCAACAAAATTGGTTTCGTCGAATTCCGAGGTCGTTTACAAAAATTCCATTTTTAAGGGCCTGAATTCCATAGCGACTATTCAGAATTTTCAACTGGACATATCTTTTAATCCCCGCTATGAAATTTCCATTTTTCGGATTCGTTGGAAAGATATTCACAAATAAATTCAAATATTTTTGGTTTCACTAAAATCCGGTTTGTTTTGCACCCGGTATGTTCAATTGAAGTTTGAAATCGAATTATCGAACTACCGCGCCATTTTCAATTCCTTTTATAATTATAAATAAATATTTATATTCTATCGACGATCTATATAATATATACGTTAGAATTCTATTCAAAATATATTTTTCGTCGTTATTATTTAAAATAATTCATTTTAAATAATCAAAATTCGCTAAAATTGCTAAAATAAAATTTTTAAACTAGCCCAGATTTCCGGGTTATTACATTTTCCTCATGGTGAGGTTTTTTTGTATTCAGAAAAGGACGTGGGGAGAGTACCGGGAAGAAACAGTATAAATTGAAGAAGTGAAAACAAAAGAATCTGTAGTGGATGTTTACGATGGGAAGAGGAAGGTTTAACAGGAAGCAATAAGGGGTTGCGTGAAACAGTAATTAAAGGAAAAGAAGTTGACAGTGGGCCGAAATTTTTAGTTGGGCTTGGGCTTTGGAGGAAAGGAGGAAAAATATGCAAAACGTGTAGGAGAGAGTTGGGAAGGAGCGAGCTACCGATAAAAGTAGAACATCGGACTTCGGCGAACTATTTAGGGGAAACCAGAAAACGATTAATTAAAGGATTAAGGTAACATAAAACGTGGTTTACAATTCAATTATAATCAGTAATTTATATTATTATTATTATTATTATTTATAACTGTAACGGCTATAGTTTGATTATTCGTTCTCAGAGTCACACAAAACCGGGATTGTTGGAATCACAGTAAGAGGCTACGCAGATGAACTTATTCAAAAAGGATTGGAAGCTGTCAGGTTTTCGTCTAATTTTAAATGTCAGTTTAAAATTAAACGAAATAACGCGTGTACCCTCAATCAAGAATAGCAGGTGAGTTAATTCTCACATATTTCTGAAATGCTATGATGTGGTAAATTCATATAATTAAATTTATTGGTTGATAATTGGTTGATTGGATGCCCTGGATTGCTATGGTAGATTTAATGATTGACGTTAATTATATTATCGACATTTCCATACGCTGTTATGAAATATTATAATAATCTGTGATGCAGGGAAGAACAGGTAGGAGGAATCAAACCGAATTCCTCAAATATTTAGTATGTTGTTTATTCCATATTGCATATGAAATGATTAAACCCCGTTGACCTTAAACCTTTGGTTTTTGAATGTTGTTGAGTTTCGAATCAACATATAGTATGGATTGGGAAATAAATAGCAGATGGCCCAGATATACACCGTTTTATAAAGATCGATTCACCGTCAGGTGAATCGCTAGAAATGAAGTTATGGATTTTTTTTACCGAATATCAATTTTAAATATATTATTTTAAATGAAGTTTCTAAAAAAAAAAAAAATTAAACCAACCACATATATACATTGATTTGTTTAACCAAAATCTACCATGCGCGAAGCACGTGCTTATTAAGTGATTTGTAAGCAATTGTATTTAGATAATTCAAGTGACCAGAAGTAACGTAACAATTAGAAGGGGTTTATATTGATAGTGATTTAATAAAAATCAAAGTGAATAGAAGTATTTAGATTAATTAATTTAGTATTAATTAATTTAAATGGTAAGATCAATAACGATCGACTAACGGGTTAATCATGTTTAGAGTTGAACATGTTAACGACGTTAACTGAAATTGTTATTAAATTAGTTATTAATTTAATGGGAGTAGTAAATGGTAAAGTAACCCAGTTTTATTTTAATATTGAAACTTGATTATTTGTCATTTAATAATAATCGAAGTAATATTTTGGAATGAAAAATATAGTAAGAAAAGTTTTGTGAAGCTTAAAGCCGAGTTTATAGAATAAAGCCATTTAATAATTATAGTGCGAAATCGAAGTTTTAACTTGATTCTTACTGAATTATATTTAACTGGATTCTATGAATCCAAGTTATACGAAGTTATGAAACCCAAGTTTAGTGAATATATAAATGGAATGAGTATTAGAAGTGACATTTGAATGAAGTAAACGCCAGGACTGAAAATTTAAGTTGTAGAACTTAACAGGGAATCAGTTGGGATAACTGATTTTCTTAATATCGATCTGATGTTTGTTTCGGCCTTCGGGGTTAATATTTAGAGAATTATTGATTTACGGTTAAGAACTGGTGGAGATATTAAATTGGAAACAAAACGTAAACCCGAGTTTGAATTACAGTAGTGAACGAGATAAGTAATTATAAAGATGCGATATAGAATCGCTGTTTTAAAGAAGAAATGGTATTTCATCAACATGGAATTAAAATAGAATTTGTTGTGATATGAGAAATAAGTATCGGTTTTTGTATTACAACTGATATCTATCTTAAAATGAGAAAGTTGTTGATCAAGGTCTGAGAGGTAATTAAATACCCCAACTTGAACAACTTCGGGATTATCAAGGGATGATATTAGTTGTAATAGTGAAGATGTTAGAGTAAATTATTTTGGGAAGTAACAGTGTAACATAAATTGAAGGATTTGGAAATATATTTATATTAAGATTATGAAATAAAAGAAATAAAAATGGGCTTGATGGTATGAAATAATATCCCCATAATGAAAGAAATCAAAGGAGATTGGTGTAAATATAACGGTATTTTCAAAGTTATGAAATAAGATTAACGAAACCAAAGAAGATGTCGTAATGATTTATTTTACGAACGATAAGTTTAATTGATAAGATTATATGAAATGTTGTAGTAATATTTTGAAATGTTAGTTGAAGGTTAAATTAGATATGATTTAAAGATATTTTCTTGGTATATAAGTGAAAGGATTTGAGTATAATTATATATTAAACCAATATATCAGTTTTTAGGTATTTCAACTAATATATGATTTTAAATGGCCAAGTGATGCTATGAAATAAACCATTGGATCTGTTTGTTTTTATGGTTGTTTATTTTGATAGTTAAATAACCGACTATCAAAATATGACCCAACGTTATTGGTACAAAACGACCGGGATCGAATTTATATTCGAAAACCATTCCGACCAATAAATACGAATACGTCGAAGACGCTGATAGAGATGGAGCAATTGAAGACCGTACATCTTCATGAAACGAAAGAGTCACTTACAGCCTCTGGCTGATCCCTAGAGATATATTGTGATTTTGCCGTGGTTGGAATCTACGGGTTGCAAGGAATTCTTGCTGTTGATCCATGGGTTGATTCCTATATTGGATAATGTAGGAGAGTACCTTCGGTTCATCCTGTTCTTGGATGACTTGTATGGACGATGTGAACGGTGGCCAGATGTTCAAAAGTCCATTAGGGTGTATTTTCACCATCTAAAGAATATTCGTATTTGTTACTTCTTTTCATTTATGTATCTCTCGGGAAAACGGTAGCTGCGCAGCCGTAGGTGACAATATATTCGATACACTCAAGAGAAATGAGTGGTCGGTCATGTGTGGGCCGGGTTGCATGACGTTCTTGTTGAACCCAGTATATTCCTCTATAGAGAAACACTATCGGCAGGTGGTTCCATACCTTGTCATAGTCGGAATCCAATCTCCAATAAGCGCCCGCGGTTTTGATTGTATACTATATATGTGGAGCGTGAGATTCAAGCGTTCTGCTAGATTCTATTTACTTGTATTTAGACACTATTATAATATCAGAATAAGATATTGATTTCAAAATGTTTTGGGTTATAGTAAGGTAAAAACCGTCCGTGTTTATGTGTGGGATGGTCTTACTATTATCCTTTTCTTTCAAAAGGATTCCAAAGTTAAACAAGTTGGTTGCCGTATGAATTTATCACTGAAAGTATTCCAGACTGATCCGGGTGAATTTTGCTTTGCTTCAAATGTGCTCTGGTCAGACCGAGTATATTATCAAGTTAGGTATCGCTTGGAGCTTCAGAAGAGGAGTTGAATTCGAGTCGTATTCCATATATTCACTGGTATTAGTTTATTTCCGATGTGTGTTGTATTGATATGAATGTATACCCTGATGTTGTAATCATATATTTACAGTTCTTTTTGTATAAAGTATTATCGATTATTATACTTTGTCCATTCCGCTGTGAGACTCTGATCTTCTTATTCTTCTATTCTAATATTTATTTCTTTCTTCTCTCACCCTTTAACTTCTTTCTATTAGCTTTCTGGGTTTTCGACACTGGGTTTTGGACACGAGATGTATTAGTGTCTGAATTCGAGTGTCGGAAATTTCGGGTCGCTACACTTTTAGTCATGTGCGATTATATTTTTTACAAGGCACAAGTGCGATTATATTAATTAGCTATTACTCATAAATTTTATTTTATTTCTAAACTAAAAATTAAATTAAGAAAACAATCATTTACCACTTGATTTTCAAAGCCATAACGCCTGTTTCACGTCGCTGGATCTATCACTAACTGGAATATATTGTTCTCTTCATCAGTCGCGAGCATCTCTTGTCCAGTCTCAGATAGACTTTGCTGGCGCTGCTCCATAAACTTGGCCTGCAAGACCAAATATGAATGTAGATAAAATTAATGTCATGATATCTTGTTTTATTATAATTTTAACAATTTCTACAAATATTAATACATAAATGAAATCTTACATAGCACTGCCTAGATTTATAATCGTGCCACGTATATGAGACGGTCACATCTTGATTAACATGCCCGATGGCATGCGTACAAGTAAATACGTCCATATATGAGACTGGACCCTACCCCTAAGCCTCCTAAATTTGATTATTACATTCAATTATTACACATTCAAAATTATATAGCATATTAATTTTTTATAAGTCACATTTATAAAATTTACCAACTACTGCTGATACTGCTGAAAGGACTTAGATCCTCCTCGATGTGTGACTAGATTTGCATTCCTATTTGCAAAGTTTCTTTTAGCCTCTGCCTATAAATTCAAAATTTGATACATTACTTATCGATCAAATATTTTTGATATTTATAAAAAAAATAGTACACTTACCTTCGCCTCATCAGTATTCCAAAATTTGAGAAATCCTTCCCATACGTCTGCTCCCATTCAACTTGTTTTTTTCATGTTTTTCTTTAATGTAGATATGTCATCCTTACAATTCTTCCTCATTTTTTGCATCCTATAGGTTCGGGCCAGCTGTAAGTCGTGCTTCTGTATATTAACCATGGACTGTATTACACGTTAAACAAACATTAGCGGTAAAATATGTATAGGGTATCAGCGATTAAAAAAATTAAAATGGAAAAATATATAGAAGAATATACTTACAAGGACAACCTGCCAAATGTACTCAATAATGTGAAGTGGGATAGTATCCCACTTTGGCCAACATGCCGACATCCTAGCCCTGTAACCTGCTCTCGACACATCTAGAATAACTTTTGAAGGTTGTAAGTTGAAACCCCTATGTTAAATTTGATATACAACAGTGTATAGTTGGTAAAAAAAAGTTAACGTGCTAAATAAAGATTATTTTTTACCCCGTTGTCGTAGGAACTACGGAGAAAACGAGACTCTGTGAGTACTGCGATTGACCAGAACCATCGCCTGAAGAAGTACCTCTCAATGACATGCATGTCACATACAAATCATTTTAAAAATAACAATAACATGATATTGAAATTTATTTTACAGTTAACTAACACAAATGATATAAGTTGCTAAATAAATGAAATGAACGAAAATGAAATTGTTTATACCTGTATTAGATTGGGTCTCATATTCAAAGGAGAAACGTATTACATTGCAGTTTTAAGATAAATAAATTGGAAAAACTGCATATGACATGATGAATGTAAATAATGATCATAATACCCAAGAATTTAACAGAGTTACATGAATTGCAAAATATACTTCATATACTCCATTATTACATTACAACTAGAAAGATAATACTCATCATCTACATCAGTCGTCATTGTCTTCTGATTTAGAATCGGTCTCAGATTCTATGGTATCTTCCTCCGTACTCTCGAACGCTTCTACCAAAACATTTGATTCATCGATCAGAGGTCCAAAATCTGTATGATCGTCTTCAATTATTATTTCATTGTTTTGCTCAAGATCTGCCTGATAGGCTTCTTCGTTTGGAATATTCTTCCCATCGAACATAAATCTGGCCTTTACTTCAAAAACTGTCGAAGAATCTGCTCTATCTCATTTTAGAGACGGATGAGGAGCGTAATAAGCTTGAAATACTTGTTTGGCCAGTACAAAAGGACCATACATGTGATAGTACGATGTATGCTTTATTTTAATTAGATTATAATCCTTGTGCACATTAATCCCATAACCTGGAACACTACTAAACCAATTGCATTTAAATAGAAACACCTCCTCCACGGGTCGTGAGAAATATGTCAGTTGCAAAATTTGTGTTAAAACGCCATAAAAATCATTTATGTGATTATCTGGATCGTCATTGCCTTTAATGAATACACCATTATTATTCGTTAATTTCTCAGCACCGTATTATTAAGTGTTAAATTTATATCCATTAACAAAGTATATTAGATATGTCTTGACCACTCTTTTTGTTCCACTGCAAGATGTTTCAACCCTTCATCAACAACAAAATTTCTGGGTTCGTAAACGTAATTTGTAACCCAACTAGAATTTGTTTTACTGAGATCTTTGTTTAGATGTTCACGTTCATAAACACTGTATATATAAATAAAATATTACATTGGATTATACACACGCAAGCACTCTATAAATGAATGAATTAATATTTCAATTACCTAAGAAATCATGCAACTTCAGCACAATTTAAAAGAATATAAGTGTGTGCTACATGAAGATCTTTAAAGTCGAGCCATATGTCTACACATTTCCTAAAAGGTCGACCATGTTGTCTAAAAACAGATAACATTGTTTGAGACAATTCTTGTTCGTTGCCTTCGTTATTACAATGAACACTTTCAAATGATATATTCACATGACCACTGAAATAATGAGAGAAAACGAACGAAGCTTCTTCTTCGATGTAAGATTTACATATCGAACCTTCAACTCATGCTTTTTGTCTCACTTTTTTCATTAGATGATTCGAATATCTATCCAAAATTAATTTACATTATTTCATATTTTAAGTGCAACTAAATTAACATGTAACATGTTTATGTATACCTCTCAAATGGATATATCCATCCATATTAGACGGGACCTCGAAGTCGTGCTTCAGTTGGGAGGCGAATAGGTAAATGCTTCATTATATTAAAAAAAAACTAGAGGAAATATTTTCTCTAATTTGCAGAGCAATATAGGAATATCTACTTCAAGTATACGTAAACGTTACACTTTTATAGTAGTTGAACAATGCTCTTTGTAAAACATACTAGGCTCCGTTACTACCTTCAAAACTCTTAACAGCAGTAGTTCTTTGAACATAACTGGAAATAAATGCTTCATCATAATGTGGTAGTCATGACTTTTCATTCCGCTCAATTTACCATTTTTAAACTCAATACATCTATTAAGGTTTGGTGAAATCCCATCACGAAATCTCAACCCTTCAACCCATTGTAACACAACTTTAACTTGATTATTATCTAATTCATAACATGCTTTGGGTTTTTTACTGTCATTTGGTTTCATATGAAGCTCGGGACATTCGCATAATTCTTTTATATCGCGTTTTGACTTCAAATCATCTTCACTACTAGAAATCCATAATTTTCTGACGCATTTTTGCCGTCACTTTGGCATCGCTAAATGATTTAGCGACTTCATTTTTATGCCAGAGTTTGGACGGAAAAACAAGGGTCACTAAATCGTTTCGCGTCACTAATGTGTCAACAAAAAAGCGTCACTATGGGGTCATCAAATTTTATTGATTCCATTACGATGCGAGTTTTGTATCAAAATAATATGGTCACATTGGCATTGCTAAATTTTTAATGATGCCATAGCGACGTCAATTTTCACAAATTTTTCAGCACAATTGGCTTCTTCGATAAATAATTGGAAGTTCTAATATCAAATGCAAATTCAATTATTTCATTTATCATTCTTTTTAATTAGTAATGGAAATATTGCAATTTGGTGTGAAACTTCAATCATTTAAGCTTAATCAATACAATTTCTAATGTTTATAAGATTTGGGCTGCTGTCTTTTAACCTATCATTTCAAGAAAAATGAAATATTCACATTTTTTATATTTAAACAACAAACAACAAATAACAAAATGGGTACACCAAAAAGATAAAGCAAAATATAATGAAGAGACATAAGACCCATCATGTATGCATGAAAATAATAGGATCTAGCACTGTTTGTAAATGTATAAAGTAAGATCCATTTGAAAAATTAAACATAAAAAGGTAATACTTCCACTATTGCCTTTCCTAGAAGAAACAATGTCTAGGGCCGATCCATAGTTGCCTTTCGTAGACAGTCACAACCTCACCAACTCGGAACCTGAAACGACCCAAACTTTCCCGATCCCTGAGGAGACGATGGAGCCCGGATTGCTTTGAGAACACGACTCATTAGAATACAAACACGAGAATGTTTCATTGCTATTACAATAATTTACATCAGACTACAAGAGTATACCAGAGTTCAAATAATATACAACAGAAAAATATCATAGATTTAAATTACAAAACAGCAGAAAATATACACATAAAAATAGTGCAGCGGAACAATCATCAACTAGCACAACTGAATGCAATACTAGGATACAAATCTTTCCAAATATAGCTCCAGCTGTAATCCAGGATCCTGTGAAAAGAAATATCTGCGAAAACCAAAACTACTGGCTACCCGTGTGGAAAATATGAGCACCCAGAGTTTAGGTAGAAAAAATAATCTCTGAGCCAGTCATGGGACTGGTGTGAGAACTAAAACAGTAAATAAATCTTTACTTTAAAAGTTGGGAAATCATTGGCCAACGCCGTATAATGTGGCGACCTGAACTTCCCGGTCGGCGTAAACCGAACAAGGAGGTGGACTGCTTTGAGAATAGGTGTAACATCCCAGAATTTTTGCGAGTTAATAATTTTTTTATTTTTTTATTTTAATATATTAAATAAATGATAGTTGAATGTATAAATTATAATTTAATTATAATCCGAGCTCGTAATGTCGTGGCAGTTCGTAATTTAACGTTTTAAACTTCAACTGAGTAGACAAGATTCGTTATAAGTCAGATTTCTTTGAAATAAGAAACATAAGAATCCATTGAACTGTATTTTTCTAACGGAAGAGGAAAATCGAGATTTCATATTATAGATTGTAAGTTATATCCAAATCAAATTTTCAAATAGTCGCTATGGCAACGTATATAAGCCATAACGATATATTTAAGTATAATTAAATATTGGTTTTGAATTTGGACAAGATCTTTGAGACGTAGCTATAATTAAATTTTTAGAATTTTTCTGTAATTTTTATTTTGAAAAAATAAACAACTTTTTGTTTGAAGTATTTTGCACCCTAAATCAGCTATTTCGGGGTCTCACAAAATAAGTTTTCTGGTCTATATTATTATATTTTTGAAATCATGGCACATCACTTATCATGATCATATTTTTATTTTTGTTTGTAGCGGTCATAAATAATCCAGAATGAGAACAACTGATAACTTGCTAAGGCATACCTTATATATATACAGCGGTATCTTCATTAATATTACACGTTCCCATCATCAATGTGCATGTCTTTTCCCCTCATTAATGCAACCTACTTTCCTCAGTGCACAGCCTACACTTTCAATTCCTTAGGCTATACGTTTCTCGTATATGTTAAAAAGAAAATGTATGCACAAACAAACAATTGACTAATAATGTCACAGGAGTATAATTCCCATGGTAGTCTATCTACAAGCCTATATGTATAATTATTATCTTAGTTTGTACCCCCTACCTAACTCAAACGTACATGACAAATGAAAACTCATGGTGGTGACGTGCAGACCAATGGATCGAAATGTCAAAGCCTATCTATCTAATCCTAAGTGCTACAACCTTCCCAGTGGAAAACGCAGGCTACCAGATTAAATCAAAACAATACATAAGCAAATATATTTCATTTGCCTTAGCCTTGACTGCCAAGGAACGTACTACTCGCGTACTTCAAAACATGTAATGACCCGCATTTTTCAGCGGTATAATAATTAACTTATTTAATTTTTGAAATAGTGGTTTGGAATTCAAATGGTCGTTTAATTAAATAACTTGGAATATTTAATTAAAATAATAATTAAATAATATATTTAATTCTGAAATAATCGGAATTGGCTGAAATGGCGATATGTGTGAATTGGGAAATTCAAAATATATAATTCAGTTTAGAATCGAATTACGATAACTAATATATTTAATTAACGATGGTTGAACGTATAAATTATAATACAATTATAATCGAGCTCGAAATGGCGCGGCAGTTCGCGATTTGGCGATTCGAACTTTAAACGAATGTACAGAAGCCGTTTTATATCGAATTTCTGTGAAACAAGAAATGTACAAAGCTGGTGGAGTATATCTTTCTAGTGGAAGAGAAAAATTGGGATTTCGTCGTGTAGATTTTGATTTATGTCCAAATCAAATTTTAAAATAGTCGCTATAGAATCGTTTATCGACCGTAACAGTTTATTCGATATAACTACCTACTGGTTTCGAATTTAGACAGGATTCCTTTGAGACATAGTGATAATTTAAGTTTTAGGATTTTACTTTAATTTTTAATAAATTAAATAAGCAACTTTTTATTTGGAGTATTTTGCACCCTGTAATCAACATTTTGGGGTTTCATAAAATGAGTTAACCTACCGATATTTTTATATTTTTGGTACCGAGGCACATCGCTCGATACGACCATATACTTATTTCTGTCTATAGCAGTCGGACATGAATGAAATCTATTGTTGATGCTGTCCCATTCGAGAAACGGTTGCTGATCCCAACCGTTGGTGATACTCATTCAATACACTCAAGCGAAATGAGTGGTCGGTCATGTGTGGCCGGGTTGCAAGATGTTCTTGTTGAACCCAGTGTATTTCTTTCTAGAGGTACACTAGCGAGAGGTGGTTCCATACCTTGTCATAGTTGGAAATCCATTACCCAATACGTGCTTGCGGTTTTGATTGTATACTATATATGTAGAACGTAAGATGAAAGCGTTTCTGCTAGATGATTATTATATTGTGGTTGATAGAAATTATTATAATATCAAAAGGTTTTTGATATAAAGATAATTTGGATTCTCATAAGGGAAAACCCGTTCCGTTATACGGTGTGGTCTTATGAGATATCGTTTACTTGTTCAAACTGTTTTAAACTGTTTTACTCACACCAGTCTCATGACTGACCCGGAGTTTATTTTTTTTGTTTTCCCTAAACTCTTGGGTTCCCAATTTTGTACGGGCAGTCAAGTAGTTGGGATTTACAGATACTTGAAGAGCTGGAGCAGGAGGCTTCAGGATCATATAGCTATAGTTTGTTTCCGCTGTGTTGTAAGTGTTGTACTCTGATAATGTTATTGTATACATATACTGATTTTATTTCAAGGATATGTTATCTATTATATGTGTAAGGTTCGTGTTACTCTGATGTTGTGTTCTTCTTCTTCTTCTATTCTAAGTTTCTATCTTATCCTTCCTCACCCTCTAATTTCTTTCCTTAACTACCGATATTTTTCGATGTTTGGTTAGTCGTCATTGAGTTTATGTCGATAACCAAAGTCGCACAAAATCCGGGTCGTTACAAAACACAGGCCTGTGTGATTTCTTCTACCTAATTTATTTCAATTAGCTAACCTATAGCTATATCGTGCAAGTACACGCATGGCATGCCTGTGTACAAATCTGTCAACGCCTATATTGTTTTGTTAGCTTACCAAATCACTTCAACACCACACAATCTTCATGCTTAAGGAATAGCAGACCCCTATTAATTCGTACCAAAGAGAGGAAGCAAAACAGTGCGATTTCATTTCACAGTCTACCCTAAAATCAGAAAGTACATGCCATTGTACCAGCTTACCCCTACCCTATATGTCTAAAACGTGGGTGCCAATCTATGTATTTCATGCGTTCCAAGGCAACGGGAACTATAAATATACGCTCCCTTCAGTGTTCTTCATCATCTCTTGGAAACGAGAAATGAGAGTTTCTTTTACTTGCTGGTTTTCTTTCAGAAAGAAAGAAAGAATAATCATTTCTTAAAAAATGAAAGTAACTCGTATACTAAAAAATCCAGATTTACACCACTTTGTAATCCTAGAAGCAAGGCGTTTCATCCTACATAGTATTTCAAAGTGCTGTAACGAAGTATGGTTCGGTTTGAGTTTTCAACAGTAAGCTCAGGAGTGGCATTTCATGGCGATGGGAATAGAAGGACTGGTGCGGTGGAAGTGTTTATAAAATGGAGAGGTTTTATTTGATGGGGATGAGTAAGGAAAGAGGCGCAAGCATGAAAGAGGAGAAGACAGAGTATGTAGAAACACAAAGGTTGGCAGGTGATGCGGTGCAAAAGGTAGCGTTGAACGGCATTGCGTGTGCAGATGATGGCAGAAATGGTACTGGAGCAGTAAAAATGGTGAATTCAATACTGGAAGGGGCGAACACCAAGAAGCACGCAAGTGTTGTGCTATGGGGACGTAGTGAAAGTTGTAGCAGCAAGTTGTTTCTAGTATTCAGGAGAGTTATCAATAGGAGCCACAGGTTTTAAAATTTAGAGAAGAAAAATGTCACACATGTTTATAAAGGAAGTTCGATGGAGTGAGTAAGAAAGGGAGATGGCCGTTGAAGTTCAGGCTCAAACAGTCTGCAAGGGAAGAATAGGATGAGGGAACTAATGAAGTGGTTAAACCGGTGGTAAGGGATTCATAAATAATGGAAGGGGTGGAGGTCTTGAAGTCACGGAAATGGTGAGGTAAAGTATGGGAGCAGCTTGCGTTCGAATTAGAGGGAGGAAAGATACCTGTACAGCATGTTATAGGGTATACGGGTCAAGGAATAAATAGCGAGCCCAACTATAAAAAAAGGCCTAATTAAAAAGGAAAGAAAGAACGTGTATTAATGGAGCAAGGAAGTGGAGTTTCATTATAAAAGTGCGCATGGGATGGATTTAAAATAAACGCTAGGAGGTTTTTACGTTGGGTTACCAACACGCATGGAATGGATTCAACAAGCACGCATGGAGTGATTTTACGTTGGTTTACAAATCGATGCCAGGAGGTGAGCATATTTATATACATACGTGGGTGAGTTTTACTAATTTAGTTAATAATTAAATCTTGATAGTTAAATAACATGACATTAAAATCATTTAATTTACTCGTACCGACAACGTTAGACCGACGGTTTCTGACGTATAATCATATCAACTAATATAACACGTTAGCTTAACACGGTTGGTTAAAGGTAAAATATCAGTAAAATGTTGTGATCAAATTTAGCTAAGGTTAATGTAATTAAATTACAGCATAATTTATAAAGGCACATTTTAACAGAATTTAGTGTCGTCTGTCATGGTGGGAGTCGAAGACTACATACTAGAACTGGTTTGGAACCATTTGAAGTTCGTTTGAATTTTAGACGAAACAAAACAGCTGATTGGATCAAACAACGTTAATTGTTATTCAACGGTTAACGACCAAGGTGAGTAAACTCACGAACTTTGTTTAGTTTTATAATTTTATAAGCGTTAATTAATATTGATAAAAATGATTGAATGCTATGTGTGATGGTTGTTTGGATGAATTGCTTATTGATTGGTTGACATTTCAGATACAGTTATATTTACATATAAACCGTTAGTTAAATATTGATCCCATTTATTTTAATATTTCATATTGATATGAAATCAGTACTATTATGTTGATTAACATCTATGGATGCGGGGAAACAGGTTGGAGGGATCAAACTGGATTCCTCAATAATTTTATTGTTGATTTTCATATATTGCGTTATATGATGTGACAAATAATCGGTGATTGATTATTGTGTGTTTTGGGATGTTTGAATAACATTGACCTGGAATAACCAATGTTTAAATACCATAAAATATATTTGAATATATTGGAAAAGAATTTGGAGTTTCAAAAGAGAAAAATCTATTTTTAAATAAGTTGAATTTCGAATAAATTAGAATAAAATAACTTGTTCGATTTATAAATGATGTTTAGAAATAAAATGGCATAATTATTATTAAATAACTTGTAAATATAAGAATGAATTTAGGAATGAGAAATTGGTAAATCGTTCAAACAAAAACGATGAAATTATTTTGAAGTTCGAAATGTGAATAAGAATTTTAAGGATTTGTAATTATAATTCGATGATGTCGTATGTGTTTAAAAGAATTTATTATTAGAGATTATATATTATATAATTTGGAAATTTACAAAATGGTTAATATTAAGTCTGAAACCAACAATTTCTAATCGAGTATGTAACGGAGATTAATTTATAAACATGATATAAAATTAACAAGAAATTGATTGGTAAAAGAAGTTTATGAAGTAGAATACGAAGTATGATTTTTCGATAAACATGATTTGAACCAATAATGGTATTTGTAATTAAAAATCAAGATTTGGTTGGTATAACGAGTCCAGTTTTCTGTAAAGAAATAATATGCACATTTCAAGGTCAGTAATGATTTAAAAAGCAAACGTTTTGCAAATGGGAATGGTAATTAAAGGAAATTGGTAGATATTTGAAGTGATAAATTCAAAAAGTGAAATTAGAAATGGAGTTGATCGAAACGGTGAATTTATTCCGACGATCGGAACGTTAATTGAGTAGAGATTATCCGAAAGGGAGTTATAAGTTGAAATTCGATTATATCAAATTCAGGAATGTAAATCACTTTCCGTTTTAATCAAGGTTTATTTAGTTTATTTAATATTATTATTGTAAATAAAGGATCAAAGTTATATTTTTAATTTAAATTATTTTGGAAGTAGATATTATAATACTATCGTTATAATCAATGTTCCCCGTAAAGAAGTGGATTCTCAAATTAAATTCGAGAGTTGCGTAAGAAATGGTTTATAAGATTTAAGTAGTGAGCCTTGTTTATTTCGAAGTTGAGAATGATGTTCAGTTAAGGTCTGAGAGGTAATTATACCCCAACTTGATTGACTTCATTATTTACTAAGGAATGGTTAAGGTTCGGTAGCAAGGATTGGTTAGTGTTATAGTTAGTTAATGAGTAATTAATAAGGTTAAGTTATGTAACAATGTTTTATATAACATCGGTTTAATCCAATAAAAAGGATTTAGCAAACGTTTTCCAAATATAATCAGAAATGTTTTCCAAGCATAGAAAATGGAATGTTGTGGGAAATACAAAAATTAAGAAATGATAATTGGAAATGTTTTTCCCAGTGTTAATAACATATATTTTCTAAATATAGAAAATAAGAGTCATGAACATGGAATTAATCCCCGGTGCTAAAAAGAGATATTTTCTAAATATAGGAAATAAATAGTTTAAAGTAAATGGAAACGTTTTCCGAGAATCGTGAAAGAGCTAAAGGAGTTTTGAGAAATATCAAGGAAAAAGTGGGAAAAGGGAAATTTGGAAATGAAGGAATTAATGTTAAATTAATTAAAGGGCTCGGTGTTAATAGATGATTGATCGGTAATATTTCTATTCAGAAATAAGATCGTGTGTGTATGGATGTTTTTCCTTTGATAGTTAAAACACCTACTATCAAAGTTTTGACCATTTTTCCATTGGCAATACGGAGAGACCGGGATCAGATTTATTATCTGAAAACCACTCCATATGGGCATTAACGTTGCGATTCAAATATGCTGAAGATAATTGAAGACGAAGTTTATGCAAGGGTTGTTCTGGTAATCCTAGGTAGAAATTGACTAAGATGGATTTACAGAATAGTGCATTCGGTTTGTCCAATCCCAGGACAACTTATATGGACGAATATCTGAAAGAGTATATCCAAAAGATCGTGTAAGTTGATCTCTTCAAACGTATTAACGTTGGTGGCGGAGGAACTCGTTTCTCTTAGCTTTATACCCGTGGTATTTTTTGGGAAATCAATTTGTGATTTGGCGGGTATGACGATGTGGCATTCCAAGTAAATGAAGGTGTGATTGTCAAAAGATACGTTACGACCTCAAGCCTCACAATCGAGAAATGAAAAAAAATCGGGCAGGCAGCATGGCTATGTGGGTCAGCCATTAGGGTGTATTGTCACCATCTAGAGAATTTTCATATTTGTTACTTCTTTTCACCTCTGTATCTCCCAGAAATGTTTATGTTTCTTGCAACCGTAGGTGATAATATATTCGATACACTCAAGAAAAATGAGTGGTCGGTCATGTGTGGCCGGTTTGTAAGACGTTCTTATTGAACCTAGTGTATTCCTCTCTAGAGATACACTATCGGCAGGTGGTTCCATACCTTGTCATAGTCGGAATCCAATCCCTAATAAGCGCCCGCAGTTTTGATTGTATACTATATATGTGGAGCGTGAGATGCAAGCGTTATACTAGATTGTCATTTATTTGTATCTAGACACAATTATAATATCAGAAGATATATATGTTTTCAAAATGTTTTGGGTTATCGTAAGGTAAAAACCATCCGTGTTTATGTGTGGATCGGTCCTACGGTTATCTTTTCTTTCGAAAAGGATTTTGAAAAGTTAAACCGAAATGGTTGGAGTTTACTCACACCAGTCCCGTGACTGAGCTAGAGTTTATTTTGTTTGTTTTCCCTAAACTCTTGGGTGCCCAAATTTGTACGGGCAGTCAAGTAGTTGAGATTTTACAGATATACTTGGAGCAACTCTGAGTAGGAGGCTTCAACATTAGTTATATATAGAGTTTATTTCCGCTGTGATGTTATGTGAAAATGATATGTATATACAATTACAAGTTTGTATTTCAAGTTATGTAATATAATATATTTTATTCATTCCGCTATGAGATTCGTGTTTACTCTGATTTTGTTCTGATGTGATCTTCTTCTTCTTCTATTCAAATTTTATTTCTTTCTATTTCTCACCCTCTAACTTCTTTCTATTAATGATCCGGTATTCTCGATTCTCGATTAGTCGACATGGTATTTTATGTCGATTTTCGGGGTCGAAAATCCTTGGTCGTTACAGTGGTATCAGAGGTATAGGTTAAGTGATTACCTTGGCTGTGTGGCGTAACTCAACAGAGATAGGGTTAGTAGTAACCTAGATTGAGTTTGAGTTTATATATATTAGCGCGTATTTGTACATTGATATAAAAATTGTTTTATATTGTGTTAATTGTTTTGTTAAGTAGTTTATGAATTTTGGTCGATATAGTAATGCAAACTGTGTCGATATGTGTTTCAAAATTCTTGAACAGAGTAATTCGACACAGTATGTTTTTAGAAAAGGGTAAATGAAATAATTTTACCCAAATTATATTTTAATATAAAGAAAATATATATATTGGAATTATTATAGTATATTGGATGTGTTAGTTATTAGTATAATTGAAAAAGATTATAATCAAAATGGTTATAAATAACCAATGAGAATTCGTATGAGAGTATATATAATTTCAGATGAATTAAATCTGGATTTAAACTAGAATTAAGATTAAAACTCAAAAAAACAAATATTGGAGAGGATGTTGTAAATGAATTCTAGATTTAATATATGAGAAATTAAAGATCCTGGGTGAATTGAGAATTGTTTTCTAAACATTGTGAAGTATATTTTGAAGTGATTTCAAAATGAAAATGTTTGAAAATAAGTTTTGAAAATGATATAGTATTAAACTCACTTCGATCACTGGAAAATAACTCTGATGATAATGGCCGCATCATCAGTGTCATTTTCGAGTTTCTAAGTGATGGATTACTACCAAAGATTTTGGTTTTTGAAATGTTTTGAGGAAATAAGTTGTTTAAAAATTCAAATGTTTTGAATTGTTATTATACTTGTAAATATATATACGATTTTGAACTAATTTGAAACAAGGCCCAGGAATTTGAATTCTAAAATTTAAAATTTAACTTAGGAAGTTAAATAAACTGAACTGGAAAAAGTGAATAAATAAATTAGAATTTAACTTAAACTAAGTTGAATAAAATTGGATTGGATTAGAGATAATCTGAAATGGAATTGGATTGTTGAGTAAGAATTTGGAATTGAGATTGGATTTGGAATTTGAAATGGAATTTGACTTGGATATAAGAGTACTTGATTAATGATAATTGATTGCAGATCAATTGTGAATGCATGGATATATGCTGAAGTGATAGCAAATGGAAGAGATAAGAGTTGAATGCCCGACAAAAAGATACGAGTTTATATTGACTATGAGATTTTTATGAGCCTGTTTGCAAGCCGCTTGGCTGTTTGATTTTCTTTTGGGTTGAAGAAGGCCTAGAAAGGCGAATTGTAACCATACCGATTGAGCCGCACAAAGGAGACACTGGCGAAATTTTTCGAAAATTTAAAGAGTTAGAAATTTATAAGAATTTTCTGATAATTGAAAATCGACTTATCGATTGTATAAGAGATTATAAAACCCGAATGGACAAGCGAAATGATGAAGTAATTTAAAATCAATTTGAGTATACGCAGATATGTGAGAAAGCAAATGGATGAGTATGTGGTAACAGATTGTCCAGAAATGGTGGGTATATCATTTAGAATGAAAAATAAAAGGTCGGGTATCGATATAAGGATTAAAGGTAAAATGTATATAACTGAGTTATGATAACATGGAGTATAGGATTACAACCGAGCAGGTTGTGAGGAGTTAAAGTTCTAGTATCTATACTGCTTAGCAATTTCGAGGACGAAATTATTTTAAGAGTGAAGGAATGTAACGTCCCAGAATTTTTGCAAGTTAACAATTTATTTAATTATTTTAATATATTAAATAAATGATAGTTGAACGTATAAATTATAATTTAATTGTAATTCGAGCTTGTAATGTCGCGATAGTTCGTAATTTAACGTTTTAAACTTCAACTGATAGACAGGATTCGTTATAAGTCAGATATCTTTGAAACAAGAAACGTTAGAATTCATTGAACTGTATTTTTCTAATGGAAGAGGAAAATCGAGATTTCGTCTATAGATTGTAAGTTATATCCAAATCAAATTTTCAAATAGTCGCTATGGAATCGTATATAAGCCATAATGATATATTTAAGTATAATTAAATATTGGTTTTATTTTTCTGTAATTTTTATTTTGAAAAAATAAGCAACTTTTTTGTTTGAAGTATTTTGCACCCTAAATTGGCTATTTTGGGGTCTCACAAAATAAGTTAACTGGTCTATATTATTATATTTTTGAAATCGTGGCATAACACTTGTCATGATCATATTTTTATTTTTGTCCGTAGCGGTCATAAATAATCCAGAATGAGAACCACTGATAACTTGCTAAGGCATACCTTATATATATACAGCGGTATCTTCGTTAATATTACACGTTCCCATCATCAATGCTCATGTCTTTTCCCCCTATTAATGCAACCTACTTTTCCTAGTGCACACCCTACACTTTCAATTCCCTAGGCTATACGTTTGTCGTATATGTTAAAAAGAAAATGTACGCACATACCAACAATTGACTAAAAAATTCATAGGAGTTTACTTCCCATAGTAGTCTATCTACAAGCCTTTACATATAATTATTAACTTAGTTTGTACCCCCACCTAACTCAAACGTACATGACAAATGAAAACTCATGGTGGTGACGTGCAGACTAATGGATCGAAATGTCAAAGCCTATCTAACTAATCCTAAATGCTATAGCCTTCCTAGTGGAAAACTCAGGCTACCATATTAAATCAAAACAACACATAAACAAATATATTTCATTTGCCTTTGCCTTGGCTGCCAAGGAACGTACCACTCGCGTTACTTCAGAACACAGGCCTGTGTGATTTCTTGTAACACCCCGCCTCCGCTAGGGTCACTCGCAAAGGAATGCACTAGCTTTAGAGGGGCATTATTGGTAAACATGCACAGAAATATCACAAGACAGAACATATATAAATAGCGGAAGTAAAATCAAACTTTCATAACATGAATAAATAAGGTCTAAAGCCTTTTACATCAGAGTACATCAAAACCTGTCTTGCAATAGTAAAGAAGCATAAAGACTTTTTAATAAATTATTCCCCAAGTAAAACAGTAAAGTAGCCATAGCCAAGAGAAGTCCATGCCATCCATGATGACCTTCAAGCAGAAGAAGTCCGAACTAAACAGCATTGTTTCCTCCCTAAAACCTGGGGGGGGGGGGGAAACGGAAGAAAAGGGGCGAAACAAAACGGGTCAGTCAAAAAGACTGAGTAAGTCCTATCTACTTCCAGTATAAAAACAGGTAAAGGTAACATGACATGCATAAACTGAAAGTAAACATAAGGATAACTACAAGATAGATAAACCAGGGTAGCCGGTTGAACTACTGCGGCAAGGTAAACTAAGGTATCATGATAAACTACGGTGTTATGATAAGTCAAGGTATCACATCGTCAGATTTCTATCGAGTACATTATCCCAAGGTATCTACCCCGTCTAACATCCCACGGTTTCTATTATGTATATTCTTCCTAGTTCTAACATGTATATTTGCTCTGCACCTCTCGTACTAGTATCCCAACCCGCGTCACGTGTTAACCATGAATGTCCCTTACTCAAAGTCGTGTAATGGTCCATGTCAACCTAATATATCGCATATATAGGTTACTCAAATCATATGTTTCTTTCCATGTATATAAGTTCAGTCCTTTGCCGTACCTCGTACGGGCTTCCTCATGTCGTATTATCCTTGAAATCGTTTGGACTGTCACCCTTGTTCTAGCTAGGCTCTTCCATATGAATCATCGTTTGAACTAGGACTTCGCCACCTAGCACCACTAGGGATTACGCTTACCTATTGCACGCTTTCGTATTTCGGTTTGGGTTAAACCACCTAGGCCACTAGGGATTATGCTAACCCTCAACCGCGCCCTTTTTCCCACGCATTCATCGTGAATCGTTTTTCTATAACTGTATGCACATGTATCACATCGTGCCATCCGAGTCCTGTCGCAGGGCAAACCAAGAAATACAGGACTCGGTCGGGAGCTTTAGATTTATCTGCCGATGCAGATACTAAGGTCTGCTTTTCTACAAGTGGCTATGGTCCCACGAGACCCCTCCCTCAACTAGTGAAAGGCAACACAAGAGAAAATCTTGCATGAGAACTACACTCCGGCCAGCCCACATCCTATGGCCTACCTCACCCATAATTAGATAGCAATTATGGTCTGTTGGGTGTTCCCTGCCTTTCCGTACGTACACGCTTGACTCAAGATGGTAGATGATCGGCGAACTTGCTATCTCGGGCACCTTGTGTATTCGTCGACTCACTGCTATCCACCCCAGTCTTTAGGTCGCTCGCATAGCAACCAAGGCATATTCTTGGTTCTTCTAGCGCAGACCTCAACCTCTCGTGAGCCTAGTATAATGACCTGGCAGCTCACAGAGGGATCCCAAGAATATCCTCACGTTCCCTGAAGCCGCTGCTTCGTTACCCAATTCGTTGGAGCCTTTATCTAAATCAGATAGCCTGCTCCTACATGCATACTTAAACGTTGACCTAACGTATCGGGTTACTAATCTATCTAAGAAATGGTCCAAATATCCTTGACTAAGAATTATTACTTAGTTTCCCTTAACTAAGGTTTACCACTTAGCCTTATTTCCATAATCCTTGTTAACTATGGTTATTTACCTAATCCTCCGAATTAGGGTTTATCTAATGGGTTAAGTGTCACTTAAGTTCATAACTTAGCTCGTCTACAAACCACGTCAAAATTGGCTAAGTATCCAAGTCCAAGACTTAACCCTACAAACCATGTGTCAAGTTGGCTAAGTATATTAAGCAATCCATAACTTAACCTTGTCTAATTATCATTTTAGATTGGTTAATTATATAAATTAACTTGACCTTGTCAAATTACAAATCGGTCAAGCGTATTCAAGTGATTCGTGACTTAGCCTTATCATGTTTTCACGTTAGATTGGTCAAGTATAGGTTAACTTAACCTCATCAAATGAACGAGTTAGATTGGTTAAGTATAGGTCACTTAACCTCATCAAATCATCGTGTTAAATTAGTTAAGTGTTTAACTTAACCCCATTAAATTACCAGGTTGGATTAATTAAGTCTAGGCTAACTTAACCCCATCCGATTACCATGTTTAGATTAGTTAAGCCTAATCTAGTTACCGTGGTTAGGTTAGTTAAGTCTTAATTACTTAACCTCATCTAATTACTCAGTCGGATTAGCTAAGTGTAAATTTCTTAACCCCATCCCCTAATCATCTCGCATGGTTAAGTGTCATTAAGGAAATCAAGCCCGGTCCCACTTAACCTACCCATTCATGTCATATCGGTTAAGTGTCATTAGTCAAATTTACTTAACCTTATCATGTGGCATTAATTTAATTAATGCACTCTTAACCTCTCACATTAGACCTTGTTGTGGTTACTAGTTAAGCCGGGCGGGTCCGGGTAGATTTACACCACAACCTAGTCTAACCTCGGGTCTTAAGCGCGACATGACCAACTTCTCACATTGGGTCCTATTGTTTGCAACTACTAGTTAGGCCGGTCGGTTCCGGGTAGTTTTACGTTGCAAACTCAACCCAACCTCGAGTTGGCCACACTTGTATTATCCAAGTTCATCATGTTTCCAAAACATGTTACAAGTTTTTCAAGCATTTGGGTAGACCTAACTTAATAGGTAAATTCCCAAAGGGTAGACCTAACTTAATAGGCAAATTCCCAAGCTCATGTTTTTATGCATACTTACATGTTAACTTACATGCTATATTCAATGTTGCATGTTGTCATGTTATACCCATTTAACCCAAATCATGTTTCACATCATATTTCATGGAACTTCAAGTTAAGTTTCTCATGTATATTCACGCTCGTCTAACCTAACCCCAAAACGTGTTTCCAACGTAAGTATAGACGAGTCAACATAGTAGGAATACTATGACTACAAATTGGCCTCGAACATGCATAGTGTTATAAAAAGGGTTTTGGCCACAAACACACAAAATGTCACAAGGGAATTCGGCCACAAACATGCATATTATCAAAAAGGGTTTGGCCATAAACATGCACAACTTAAAAGAGGGGATTGGCCACGAGCATGCATAATCTCATAAAGGATTTGGCCACAAACTTGCATGTTAGCATAAGGGGTTTGGGTTCATAAACATGCATAAGCCCCAAAATCTTGTCTTAGCCAATGTTTCACAAGTAAAGTGGTTCCTAAAGGTTCATGCTAGCATTTCATGCATAAAGATCCAAACTTTCAAGTTAATCTAGGTTATGCATAGCATGAGAGGCATGATTGAGTCACTCACATAGCCTAAAATCATAAACATGCACACAAGAGGCAAGGTAAGGTTCATATATGTTCGCATAATCATGTTTAGCCTCATTTTATCCCATGTCGTTATCAAAACTACCGTTTCCATCTAAAAGTAGCTAGAACTTACATAGTATGGCAAGAGGACTAGGAGCATGAATCGTTTTGGCGAAGAAATGTGGCTCCTTTGATGAAGATCCGTCATGAAACTCGCATAGCAACGTTGATTTGGCCTCTATTTGGTGTAGCAAGCTTGCACCTTTTGATTTGAACACGATTTGAATGCATAGGCTCTAGGGATTGGAGATGGAGGCCATGATCAAGATTGATTTTGGCAGCACTTAGTTGCTAGGTTTGATTTTTAGGGATTTAGGTTAGGTTTAGGGTCTTTTTATAGAGATTAGGATAGTTTTAGGCCCTAGGATTAGATCTAGGATTAATCTAGGCCACAGAAATTGTCACAGGCCCATCAGACCAGACCAAGACTGCATCCAGGTGCACCAGGCCACAAAACACGGAGTTGTGTTTTTGGACCCAGTCGACACCCAAGTCGACAGCCCTGTCGACTTGGGGTCCAGGGGTGTCGACAGCCCTGTCGACTCCCCTGTCGACATGGGCTTTGGCGGGAAAATTTCCGCCTACCCAAAACTTGAACTTCCTAGGTGATTTTCAAACTTGAAAACCCTGAAAACTTTGACGGATCATAACTTGGTCATACGGACTCCGATTCTCGAAAACTCGGACTCTATTTCGCGTATTTTTCCGAGACGAACGCAATGGCATAGCCTGTTTCACTTGATTCAGAATTTAAAATTAAATTCTGCCTTGATTCTCGTTTTAACATGTTATCGAAAAATTCGGGTTGTTACATTCTCCCCACCTTTTAGGATTTCGTCCCCGAAATCTCCAAGTTAGGGAGAACATATCCTACCATCCATCATCCATCTACTCAAACCATCATCCACAAGCAACCATTGTCCTTAGACGACTCCTAATGCTTTATGAATGTATGCAAAATGTGTGTGTACATGTTCCTTAGCTAATGCTAATGATCAGGCCTGAAAATATTTTGAATGCAAAAATATGTTTAGTGTTATGAATCCATCATGTATGCAAATAGTCCTAGTCATATACACTATATGCGTGCACAAACATTCAACCATATGCAACATCCGCATGATAACACATTCAATTTCATCCATGAACAAGTATAAATACTCGTGCATATGCAATATGAAATGTGACCGAGTCGAGCTAATATCTAATGTAAATTCGCGCATCCACGGGCAACCACTTGCAACCATTTGCAACCATATCAACCATAACATGTTTCAAATACATGTTTACATCCATAGGGTTCTACCTAAGATTCCCTGAAACAGGGTCGAGAAGATAAACAAAACAAACTCCTTACGGGGTTTGTAACAGAGACAGGACCGAGAGGATATCCATAAAAGATAGCCTACAAGCAAGCTCAACAGAAAAACAGGGATCGAGGATATATTTCCAAAAGAGATATCATGCGCGTATCTAGTCTTTGACCATCAAAGTCGTATTTCCTTGAGCTTAATTCCATTGTGCCTTGACCGTCTTTTAACTTCGCGATTTCGTAGCTTCTTTTTTCCTGTTTCCATAACATGAGCTGGAACTCATTTCTTCGTCGCCTCTCGTTCCACTTGCACACTTGGCGCAAACATGACTGCGTACTCATGATCTCATGCAAGCTTTCCAAAATTCACTAGTGAATCTCGAACCTCGTACCACAAGGTATTCCATGTAGAAGAACTTTCTCTTGAAAGTAAACAGATACCAACCAGGTTATCAAGCGCGCTTACTAGGGTGATTCCCATAACACATGCATAATCGAAACGAACCATCCGCCTTAGCGGCGAATTCTATTCGAACGGATTACCAATAACTGCATCCCGGGATTCTAGGTAACTAACCATGACAGAACCAAAAAAGGTTACGCGGTACTTCAAGGGTATTACCAAAGCAAGCCAAGAGTCTAACTACCCTCCTTCTAAAACCGAGAGTGGCACCCCTTACTGGATAACCACTTCATCCCTAGAATCCATCCACAACTTATAAACATAAGCATTATTTCCAAGCTCAACACTTGATATAGACATTCTCAAATCCAAACAAGCCATGAGTAAATGGACCGATCTTCCAATAGGACTTGAGACAAAACGGGATCCTCTACTATGCTAGTACTAAGGTGCAGAGACTCAACTATCGAAGCGGAATAAAAGATGCGGTGATCAAAACAAAGTCCCGACCGGATGATAGAGAAGAAAAACTAAACCTTTAACAAGATCGTTACCCTCCTTCTGAGGTACCCTAGAAATGAGAGCATACTTATTGCCCTCCGAATGATCTTGTCCCTGTTCCATGATACTTAACTATCTGTCCCGTTTCACCATGCCAAAGGTACTCTCTCGTCATGGGTTTCATTGTTCATCTTTCTCCCTCCTTTTAGGACTCAGCCATACCAATATGTTGCTTATCCCTGAGCTCGTATCCTTTATCCTTGTTCTTACTATCCTTTCATGCATAACTCTGCAACGGTCTCTCGAGAACCACCTCCATCGTACGGGAAACACTTACGCAGCTAGAAAGACTAGTCGCAGTCAAAACCACTATGACTACAGATGGAGGAAAGAAAGGAAAAGAGATTCAATCAAGGAAACAAGGATAATGCTAATGGCCTTTGGGGAATAGCCTTTTTCTTTTTAAAAGAAAATTTTCTTGAAAAATGCTTCTTTGTAAACGGTTTTTCAAATAATTTTCAGAAGGTCTTTAAAAACTTTTGCCCAGTCTAGTAACCTTCTGCTCTGATACCAAATGTAACACCCCGCCTCCGCTAGGGTCACTCGCAAAGGAATGCACTAGCTTTAGAGGGGCATTATTGGTAAACATGCACAGAAATATCACAAGACAGAACATATATAAATAGCGGAAGTAAAATCAAACTTTCATAACATGAATAAATAAGGTCTAAAGCCTTTTACATCAGAGTACATCAAAACCTGTCTTGCAATAGTAAAGAAGCATAAAGACTTTTTAATAAATTATTCCCCAAGTAAAACAGTAAAGTAGCCATAGCCAAGAGAAGTCCATGCCATCCATGATGACCTTCAAGCAGAAGAAGTCCGAACTAAACAGCATTGTTTCCTCCCTGAAACCTGGGGGGGAAACGGAAGAAAAGGGGCGAAACAAAACGGGTCAGTCAAAAAGACTGAGTAAGTCCTATCTACTTCCAGTATAAAAACAGGTAAAGGTAACATGACATGCATAAACTGAAAGTAAACATAAGGATAACTACAAGATAGATAAACCAGGGTAGCCGGTTGAACTACTGCGGCAAGGTAAACTAAGGTATCATGATAAACTACGGTGTTATGATAAGTCAAGGTATCACATCGTCAGATTTCTATCGGGTACATTATCCCAA
Source organism: Allium sativum (assembly GCA_030737875.1). Taxonomy (NCBI): domain Eukaryota; kingdom Viridiplantae; phylum Streptophyta; class Magnoliopsida; order Asparagales; family Amaryllidaceae; genus Allium; species Allium sativum. The sequence goes on from CM060926.1 coordinate 619,077,469, forward strand.
GGTATCTACCCCGTCTAACATCCCACGGTATCTATTATGTATATTCTTCCTAGTTCTAACATGTATATTTGCTCTGCACCTGTCGTACTAGTATCCCAACCCGCGTCACGTGTTAACCATGAATGTCCCTTACTCAAAGTCGTGTAATGGTCCATGTCAACCTAATATATCCCATATATAGGTTACTCAAATCATATGTTTCTTTCCATGTATATAAGTTCAGTCCTTTGCCGTACCTCGTACGGGCTTCCTCATGTCGTATTATCCTTGAAATCGTTTGGACTGTCACCCTTGTTCTAGCTAGGCTCTTCCATATGAATCATCGTTTGAACTAGGACTTCGCCACCTAGCACCACTAGGGATTACGCTTACCTATTGCACGCTTTCGTATTTCGGTTTGGGTTAAACCACCTAGGCCACTAGGGATTACGCTAACCCTCAACCGCGCCCTTTTTCCCACGCATTCATCGTGAATCGTTTTTCTATAACTGTATGCACATGTATCACATCGTGCCATCCGAGTCCTGTCGCAGGGCAAACCAAGAAATACAGGACTCGGTCGGGAGCTTTAGATTTATCTGCCGATGCAGATACTAAGGTCTGCTTTTCTACACGTGGCTATGGTCCCACGAGACCCCTCCCTCAACTAGTGAAAGGCAACACAAGAGAAAATCTTGCATGAGAACTACACTCCGGCCAGCCCACATCCTATGGCCTACCTCACCCATAATTAGATAGCAATTATGGTCTGTTGGGTGTTCCCTGCCTTTCCGTACGTACACGCTTGACTCAAGATGGTAGATGATCGGCGAACTTGCTATCTCGGGCACCTTGTGTATTCGTCGACTCACTACTATCCACCCCAGTCTTTAGGTCGCTCGCATAGCAACCAAGGCATATTCTTGGTTCTTCTAGCGCAGACCTCAACCTCTCGTGAGCCTAGTATAATGACCTGGCAGCTCACAGAGGGATCCCAAGAATATCCTCACGTTCCCCGAAGCCGCTGCTTCGTTACCCAGTTCATTGGAGCCTTTATCTAAATCAGATAGCCTGCTCCTACACGCATACTTAAACGTTGACCTAACGTATCGGGTTACTAATCTATCTAAGAAATGGTCCAAATATCCTTGACTAAGAATTATTACTTAGTTTCCCTTAACTAAGGTTTACCACTTAGCCTTATTTCCATAATCCTTGTTAACTATGGTTATTTACCTAATCCTCCGAATTAGGGTTTATCTAATGGGTTAAGTGTCACTTAAGTTCATAACTTAGCTCGTCTACAAACCACGTCAAAATTGGCTAAGTATCCAAATCCAAGACTTAACCCTACAAACCATGTGTCAAGTTGGCTAAGTATATTAAGCAATCCATAACTTAACCTCGTCTAATTATCATTTTAGATTGGTTAATTATATAAATTAACTGGACCTTGTCAAATTACAAATCGGTCAAGCGTATTCAAGTGATTCGTGACTTAGCCTTATCATGTTTTCACGTTAGATTGGTCAAGTATAGGTTAACTTAACCTCATCAAATTAACGAGTTAGATTGGTTAAGTATAGGTCACTTAACCTCATCAAATCATCGTGTTAAATTAGTTAAGTGTTTAACTTAACCCCATTAAATTACCAGGTTGGATTAATTAAGTCTAGGCTAACTTAACCCCATCCGATTACCATGTTTAGATTAGTTAAGCCTAATCTAGTTACCGTGGTTAGGTTAGTTAAGTCTTAATTACTTAACCTCATCTAATTACCCAGTCGGATTAGCTAAGTGTAAATTTCTTAACCCCATCCCCTAATCATCTCGCATGGTTAAGTGTCATTAAGGAAATCAAGCCCGGTCCCACTTAACCTACCCATTCGTGTCATATCGGTTAAGTGTCATTAGTCAAATTTACTTAACCTTATCATGTGGCATTAATTTAATTAATGCACTCTTAACCTCTCACATTAGACCTTGTTGTGGTTACTAGTTAAGCCGGGCGGGTCCGGGTAGATTTACACCACAACCTAGTCTAACCTCGGGTCTTAAGCGCGACATGACCAACTTCTCACATTGGGTCCTATTGTTTGCAACTACTAGTTAGGCCGGTCGGTTCCGGGTAGTTTTACGTTGCAAACTCAACCCAACCTCGAGTTGGCCACACTTGTATTATCCAAGTTCATCATGTTTCCAAAACATGTTACAAGTTTTTCAAGCATTTGGGTAGACCTAACTTAATAGGTAAATTCCCAAAGGGTAGACCTAACTTAATAGGTAAATTCCCAAGCTCATGTTTTTATGCATACTTACATGTTAACTTACATGCTATATTCAATGTTGCATGTTGTCATGTTATACCCATTTAACCCAAATCATGTTTCACATCATATTTCATGGAACTTCAAGTTAAGTTTCTCATGTATATTCACGCTCGTCTAACCTAACCCCAAAACGTGTTTCCAACGTAAGATAGACGAGTCAACATAGTAGGAATACTATGACTACAAATTGGCCTCGAACATGCATAGTGTTATAAAAAGGGTTTTGGCCACAAACACACAAAATGTCACAAGGGAATTCGGCCACAAACATGCATATTATCAAAAAGGGTTTGGCCATAAACATGCACAACTTAAAAGAGGGGATTGGCCACGAGCATGCATAATCTCATAAAGGATTTGGCCACAAACTTGCATGTTAGCATAAGGGGTTTGGGTTCATAAACATGCATAAGCCCCAAAATCTTGTCTTAGCCAATGTTTCACAAGTAAAGTTGTTCCTAAAGGTTCATGCTAGCATTTCATGCATAAAGATCCAAACTTGCAAGTTAAACTAGGTTATGCATAGCATGAGAGGCATGATTGAGTCACTCACATAGCCTAAAATCATAAACATGCACACAAGAGGCAAGGTAAGGTTCATATATGTTCGCATAATCATGTTTAGCCTCATTTTATCTCATGTCATTATCAAAACTACCGTTTCCATCTAAAAGTAGCTAGAACTTACATAGTATGGCAAGAGGACTAGGAGCATGAATCGTTTTGGCGAAGAAAGGTGGCTCCTTTGATGAAGATCCGTCATGAAACTCGCATAGCAACGTTGATTTGGCCTCTATTTGGTGTAGCAAGCTTGCACCTTTTGATTTGAACCCGATTTGAATGTATAGGCTCTAGGGATTGGAGATGGAGGCCATGATCAAGATTGATTTTGGCAGCACTTAATTGCTAGGTTTGATTTTTAGGGATTTAGGTTAGGTTTAGGGTCTTTTTATAGAGATTAGGATAGTTTTAGGCCCTAGGATTAGATCTAGGATTAATCTAGGCCACAGAAATCGTCACAGGCCCATCAGACCAGACCAAGACTGCATCCAGGTGCACCAGGCCACAAATCACGGAGTTGTGTTTTTGGACCCAGTCGACACCCAAGTCGACAACCCTGTCGACTTGGGGTCCAGGGGTGTCGACAGCCCTATCGACTCCCCTGTCGACATGGGCTTTGGCGGGAAAATTCCCGCCTACCCAAAACTTGAACTTCCTAGGTGATTTTCAAACTTGAAAACCCTGAAAACTTTGACGGATCATAACTTGGTCATACGGACTCCGATTCTCGAAAACTCGGACTCTATTTCGCGTATTTTTCCGAGACGAACGCAATGGCATAGCCTGTTTCACTTGATTCAGAATTTAAAATTAAATTCTGCCTTGATTCTCGTTTTAACATGTTATCGAAAAATTCGGGTTGTTACATTTCTTCTACCTAATCTAATTCAATTAGCTAACCTGTAGCTATCCGTGCAAGTACACGCATGGCATGCCTGTGCACAAATCTGTTAACGCCTATATTTTTTTGTTATCCTACCAAATTACTTCAATACCACACAAGCTTCATGCTTAAGGAATAGCCGACCCTTATTACTTCGTACCAAAGAGAGGAAGCAAAACAATGCGATTTCATTTCACAGTCTACCCTAAAATCAGAAAGCACATGCCATTGTACCAGCTTACCCCTACCCAATATGTCTAAAACATGGGTGCCAATCTATGTATTTCGTGCATTCCAACGCGACGGGGACTATAAATATACGCTCCCTTCAGTGTTCTTCATCATCTCCTCGAAACGAGAAATGACAGTTCCTTTTACTTAATGGTTTTCTTTCAAAAAGAAAGAAAGAATAATCATTTCTTAAAAATCGAAAGTAACTCGTACACTAAAAAAAATCCATATTTACATGACTTTTTAATCCTGGAAGCAAGGCGTTTCACGCTGACATAGTATTTCGAAGAGCTGTAACGAAGTATGGTTCGATTTAAGCTTTCAACAGTAAGCTCAGGATTGGCATTTCATGGCGATGGGAATAGAAGGACTGGTGCGGTGGAAGTGTTTATGTACGGGAGCGGTTTTATTTGATGGGGATGGGTAAGGAAAGAGGCGCAAGCATGAAAGAGGAGAAGACAGAGTACGTAGAAACATGAAGGGTGGCAGGTGCAGCGGCGCAAAAGGTAGCGTTGAAAGGTATTGCGTGTGCAGATGGAAGTAGAAATGGTTACTGGAGCAATAAAAATGGGGAATTCAATACTGGAAGGGGCAAACATCAAGAAGCACACAAGTGCTGTGCTATGGGGACGTGGTGAAAGTTGTAGCAGCAAGTTGTTTCTAGTATTTGGGAGAGTAATCAACAGGAGCCACGGGTTTTAAAATTTAGAGAAGAAAAATGTCGCACCTGTTTATACAGGAAGTTCGATGGAGTCAGTAAGAAAGGGAGATGGGCATTGAAGTTCGGGCTCAAACAGTCTACAAGGGAAGAATGGGATGAGCGAACTAATGAAGTGGTTAAAACGGTGGTAAGGGATTCGAAAATAATGGAAGGGGTAGGTCTTGAAGTCATGGAAATGGTGAGGTAAAGTATGGGAGAAGCTTGCGTTCGAATTAGAGGGAGGAAAGATACCTGTACAGCAGGTTATATGGTATATGGTCCAAGGAATAAATAGAGAGCCCAACTAAAAAAATAAAAAAATAAGAAGACGACACAATTAAAAAGGAAAGGAAGAACGTGTATTAATGTAGCAAGGAAGGGGAGTTGCATTATAAAAGTGCGCATGGGATGGATTTAAAATAAACACTAGGAGGTTTTTACGTTGGGTTACAAGCACACATGGAATGGATTCAACCAGCATGCATGGAGTGATTTTACGTTGGTTTACAAATCGATGCCACGAGGTGAGCATATTTATATACATATGTGGATGAGTTTTAGTAATTTAGTTAATAATTAAATCTTGATGGTTAAATAACATGACCTTAAAATCATTTACTTTACTCGTATGGACATCGTTAGACTGACGGTTTCTGACGTTATAATCATATCAACTAATATAACAAGTTGGCTTAACACGGTTGGTTAAAAGTAAAATATCAGTAAAATTTTATGATCAAATTTAGCTAAGGTTAATGTAATTAAATTACAACATAATTTATAATGGAACATGTTAACAGAATTTAGAGCCGTCTGTAACGTGGGAGTCGCAGACTACATACTAGAACTGGTTTGGAACCATTTGAAGTTCGTTTGAATTTTAGACGAAACAAAACGGCTGATCGGATCAAGCAACGTTAATTGCTATTCAACGGTTAACAACCAAGGTGAGTAAACTCACTAACTCTATTGAGTTTTATATTTTTATAAGCGTTAATTAATATTGATAAAAATGATTGAATGATGTGTGTGATGGTTGTTTGGATGAATTACTTATTGAGTGGTTGACATTCTAGTTACAGTTATATTTACATATAAACCGTTAGTTAAATATTGATCCCATTTATTTTAATATTTCATATTGACATGAAATCGGTGCTATTATGTTGATTGACATCTATGGATGCAGGGAAACAAGTTGGAGGAATCCTCAACAATTTTATTGTTGATTTCCATATATTGCGCTATATGATGTGACAAATAATCGGTCATTGATTATTGTGTGTTTTGGGATGTTTGAATAACATTGACCTAAAATAACTAATATTTAAATACCGTAAAATATATTTGAATATATTGGAAAATAATTTGGAGTTTAAAAAGGGAAAAATCTATTTTTAAATAAGTTGAATTTCGAATAAATTAGAATAAAATAACTTGTTCGACTTATAAACGATGTTTAGAAATAAAATGGCATTATTATTATTAAATAATTTGTAAATATAACAATGAATTTAGGGAGGAGAAATTAGTAAATCTTTCAGACAAAAACGATGAAATTATTTCGATGTTCGAAATGTAAATAAGAACTATAAGGATTTGTAATTATAATTCGTCGATGTCATATGTGTTTAAAAGAATCTATTATTAGAGATTATATATTATATAATTTGGAAATTTACAAAATGGTTAATATAAAGTTTGAAACCAATAATTTCTAATTGAGTATGTAACGGAGATTAATTTACAAATTCGATATAAAATTAACAAGAAATTGATTGGTAAAAGAAGTTTATGAAGTAGAACACGAAGTATGATTTTTCGATAAACATGATTTGAACCTATAATGGTAATTGTAATTAAAACTCAAGGTTTGGTTGGTATAACGAGTCCAGTTTTCTGTAAAGAAATAATATGCACATTTCAAGGTGAGTAATGATTTAAAAAGCAAATGTTTTGCAAATGGGAATGGTAATAAAAGGAAACTGGTAGATATTTGAAGTGATAAATTCAAAAGTGAAATTAGAAATGGAGTTGATCGAAACGGTGAATTTATTCCGACGATCGGAACGTTAATTGAGTAGAGATTATTCGAAAGGGAGTTATAAGTTGAAATTTGATTGTATCAAATTCAAGAAAGTACTAATCACTTTCCATTTTTAATTAAAGTTTATTTAGTTTATTTAATATTATTATTGTAAATAAAGGATCAAAGTTATATTTTTAATTTAAATTATTTTGGAAGTAGATATTATAATACTATCGTTATAATCAATGTTCCCCGTAAAGAAGCAGATTCTTAAATTAAATTCGAGAGTTGCATAGGAAATGGTTGTTAAGATTTAAGTAGTGAGCCTTGTCTATTTCGAAGTTGAGAATGATGTTTAGTTAAGGTCTGAGAGGTAATTATACCCCAACTTGGTTGACTTCATTATTTACTTAGGAATGGTTAAGGTACGATAGCAAGGATTGGTTAGTGTTATGGTTAGTTAATGAGTAATTAATAAGGTTGAGTTATATAACGATGTTTTATATAACATCGGTTTAATCCAACGAAAAGGATTTTCGAAACGTTTTCCAAATATAATCAAAAATGTTTTCCAAGCATAGAAAATGGAATGTTGTGGGAAATACAGAAATTAAGAAATGATAATTGGAAATGTTTTTCCCAGTGTTAATAACATATATTTTCTAAATATAGAAAATAAGAGTCGTGAATACATGGAATTAATTCCTGTGTTAAAAAGAGATATTTTCTTAATATAGAAAATAAATAGTTTAAAGTAAATGGAAACGTTTTCCTAGAATCGTGTAAGAGCTAAAGGTGTTTTGAGAAATATCGAGGAAAAAGTGGGAAAAGGGAAATTTGGAAACGAAGGAATTAATGTTAAATTAATTAAAGGGCTCAGTGTTAATAGACGATTGATCGGTAATATTTCCATTCGGAAATAGGATCGTGTGTGTATGAATGTTTTTCCTTTGATAGTTAAAACACCGGCTATCAAAGTTTTGAACATTTTTCCGTTGGCAATACGGAGAGACCAGGATCAGATTTATTATCTGCAAACCACTCCGTATAGGCATTAACGTTGCGAATCAAATATGCTGAAGATAATTGAAGACGGAGTTTATGCAAGGGTTGTTCTAGCGATCCTAGGTAGCAATCGCCTAAGATGGATTTACATAATAATGCCTTCGGTTTGTCCAGTCCCAGAACAACTTATATGGATGAATGTTTGACGGAGTATATCCGAAAGATCGCGTAAGTTGATCTCTTCAAATGTATTTACGTTGGTGGCGGAGGAAATTGTCCCTCTTAGCATTATACCCGTGGTATTTTTGGGGAAATCAATTTGTGATTTTGTGGATATGATGATGTGGCATTCCAAGTAAATGACGGTGTGATCTGTGAAAAGATATGTTACAACCTCAAGCCTCATAACCGGGAAATGACAAAAATCGGGCAGGCAGCATGGCTATGTGGGTCGCCCCCATTAGGGTGTATTGTCACCATCTAGAGATTTTTCATATTTATTACTTCTTTTCACTTCTGTATCTCCCAGGAATGGTTATGTTGCTAGTAACCGTAGGTGACAATATATTCGATACACTCAAAAGAAATGATTGGTCGGTTATGTGTGGTCGGGTTGCAAGACGTTCTTGTTGAACCTAGTGTTTTCCTCTCTAGAGATACACTATCGGCAGATGGTTCCATACCTTGTCATAGTCGTAATCCAATCCCCAATAAGCTCCCGTGGTTTAGATTGTATACTATATATGTGGAGCGTGAGATGCAAGCGTTCTGCTAGATTGTTATTTATTTGTATCTAGACACTATTATAATATTAGAAGATATATATGTTTTCAAAATGTTTTGGGTTAACGTAAGGTAAAAACCATTCGTGTTTATGTGTGGATCAGTCTTACGATTATCTTTTCTTTCGAAAAGGATTTTGAAAAGTTAAACCGAAATGGTTGGATTTTACTCACACCACTCCCATGACTGACCCATAGTTTATTTTGTTTGTTTTCCCTAAACTCTTGGGTGCCAAAATTTGTACGGGAAGTCAAGTAGTCGGGATTTTACAGATATACTTGGAGGAACTCGGAGAAGGAGGATTAAACATTAGTTATATATAGAGTTTATTTCCGCTGTGATGTTATGTGAAAATGGTATGTATATACAATTACAAGTTTGTATTTCAAGTTATGTTATATAATATATTTTATTCGTTCCGCTGTGAGATTCGTGTTTACTCTGATTCTGTTCTGTTTTGATCTTCTTCTTCTATTCAAATTTTCTTTCTTTCTATTTCTCACCCTCTAACTTCTTTCTATTAATGATCTAGTATTCTTGATTCTCGATTAGTCGACATGGTGTTTTATGCCAATTTTCGGGGTCGAAAATCCTTGGTCGTTACAACAGGACAAATTGGAACATAAACGAAAGTACATTTCATTGCTATTACAACAATTTACATTAGAGTACAAGAATATAACAGAGTATGAATAAATATTACACATTGAAAAATATCAGTGATTTAAAATTACAATGCAGTGTAAAAATAATACATAACACAACTGAAAGAAATACACGGATACAGAGCGTTAAGAATATAGCTCCAGCTGTAAATCCAGGATCTTGGAAAAATAATATCTGCAAAACCAGAACTACTAGCTGTCCCGGTGGAAAATATGGGCACCCAGAGTTTAGGTTAAAACAATAAACTCCTAGTCAGTCAGGGGACTGGTGTGATAACTACAACAGTTATTGATTTGATTTTAAATTTAGGTATATCAAGGGACTACGCTGTATAACATGGAATGGGTTTACCCCCAAGAATACCAGTGCATAAAACAAACAGCGCAATACTAAATAAAGAACAATGAAACTATTATAAGACTCAGGTCCCATCACACTATGCAACGCAAGCCGGAGGATAGAGTTTTACCTTTTAATAGCCAAAAATGCTAGGTACGTGAAATTTCATATTTTATTATTACTATAAGTGAAGAAATCAACTTCAAATATAAATGTATAAATCATAGGCGGCGTAGGTACCCATATATTACGTCGCCATACTAGGCTCTACAATTAAAACTGAAAAGTCACATATTGGAAGTTGGATTTCCATCATGAACCAAGGCAAGGGATCGTCCTTACCGAATTCGACACAATCTAGCACATGTCTTAGGAACGCATCGACCCTTTGGAGCGTTAGGGCCGGTCACACGTCGGTGATTAGTAATACCATAAACTATATGTTAGCCTGCCCTATGGGGCATAAATTCTGGTCAGTATATCGACCATAACATCCATCAATCCCGTAGTGACCGATATATCCATCGATCCTGTAGTGACCGATATATTCGTGGCTCCTCTCTATCCATCAAGTAATAATAAGCCACACCCACATGAGTAAACAGTCTGGGCTCCATACCATGACGTTACTCCTAGCAAGAAACTAACATATGTCCATTTCCCTGAGGTCCTCTCCCGTTTCTGGTTCATACCGGGGTGCGAGGTTTGCGAATTAACGCTATACACAAAGCTATGCTATTTAAAGATATGCTTTGATCATCAACCACAAGACTCTGCTTTTCAACAGAAGCCTTGATCATTTGCATCTCAACATGCCATATAGGCAATTCATGCCATGTTATTGATGTCTATCGATATATAACCACTAAGCTCGTACGTCTCAGAGAAGGGTGTTAAGCAAGAGAATAAATTCTCCGCCACCAAACAGATATATATTCAATAGAGATCAATCAAGATAGAATAAAATTTAATGTCAGACACACATCCATTTACAAGTTCGTTCCGGGTCTGAACAAAACCGGAGGCACCTTCTTCCTCGTTCCATATATCCAATACGGAAGAGAGGACCTCGCATATCTATCGATCTCCAAATACGTCTGGACGATCACCACTTATTACCTTGTCTTGGGTGTACAGCCCAATCAAGACATCAATAATCATCCAAACGATGTGAAGACCTCCGGTCTTCAACCACCGTCTTCATCGTCGACATATCGTCGTATCAGTTATTCAGAATGGGCATAAACCCGGTCTTTCCAAATAACTCGCGTATTTTATAATCAAGTGCTATAAAAACACAACATACGCCTCATTCCAATCCAGAATATTCTTTTCATAATTTAAACCAAATTATGGTTTTCCAAACTAGTCGGGATTAGCGAACCTTACCGAAGAAATCATTGGTTTTATTTCCCAATCCCAACCTATTCATCCCATGGAGGAAAACTGGTAATACTCCATACCTAACACCATAGTGTTATCAGTAAATTAAATTACCATTTCACGTAAAAATCTAATTAATGATTTAACTATCGCCTAGAGTAAAACGGGTGGTACTCCATTCTCGATCATTTCCCAATTTTGATAATTTAAATTATCACATTCACATTTTAATCTAATTAAAGATTCATTAAAACTCCACTTAGTTTTAATCTCCTTAAAAATCATTATGTAATGATTATTCAAATTTAGGAAATAAATCCTTTCTCTAACTGGGTTAAAGAACCAATGTCATTTATGTAACAACCCAGATTTTCAGAACTAATTTAAAATTTTTATTTTAGCTATTTTAATGTATTTTGAATATTAAAAATGATTCATTTTAAAAAATAACAACTAAAAATTTATTTAAATCGAAGTTAGAACGAATAAATTTATTTTAATATTAAAACGGGTTTAAAATGGCATGGTAGTTTCAAAATTCGATTTCAAATTTCAATTGAATGTACAGGATTCAAAATAAATCAGATTTCAGTAAAAACCAAAAATATTAGAATCTGTTTAAAAATATCTTTCCAATGAATGTGAAAAATCCAGATTTCATAACGGGAATAAAAAGTTATGTCCAGTTGAAAATTTAAAATAGCCGCTATGGAATTTAATATAATATAATAAATAGCCATTTTGCAAACGACCTCCGTTTTCGACGAAACCGCTTTTGTTGGATCCGGAATGTAAAATTATTGCTAGGTTGCAAATTTCATAATTTTTGGATTTAATATGTGAGCGCAGTAAATTTAAATGTGTTTGGTAATTTAAATTTGAATTAGATCGACCAGAAATTGACCATTTTTCAAATGGTCTCCAAATTCAACGAAATTAATTTTGTTAGGACCGTATCGTCAAAACATAGCTAGATTTATTTTTCGAGAATTTTTGGAGTTAGTATGCAGCCCTAGTAAATTAAAATGTACATTTGAATTTAATATATATCGATTTATATTTTAATTTTGAGCAAAACTGATTGAAACAGTCGAATTGGCTAACGAAATATTGTGTCCGGAGTGGTGGTATTTGGTTAGGGGCGATAGTCGTTGAGTTTGATTTGGAGTTCGTATGGATAAACAAGTATTTTTGAAATAAAATAATATAAAATAATATATATAAATAGCTAACTCTAATTTATCTCAAAACTCTAATTCCCATTTGTGAAGCCACCGCCTGCGATTTTGTTTTCACCAAAAAATGGCTTAAACACCAAAGGTACTAGAATTATACTTCACCGAACGGTAAGAAAAAAAATGGAGCCGTAGTTAATAACAATTGAAAGTAAAAATGCGAATAAGGAAAAATAGAGACGAGATTTAGAGTGGTTCAGACTTGTGCCAGGCCTACATCCACTATGAAGATTACTTGCATTCTAAAAATGGAGATTATAAAATACACTAACTCTCTTTTTTCATGCATCTCTATATTCACTCAACATACTCTCATTTATACATATCAATCCTGGGATTTATGAGAAAATGGTAGAGTTTGAGGAGGACAAGGACGGATGAATGATTGAGAAGGAAGACGTCTTTGATTTTCCGATTACAAGGTTGTACTAGGCGCCATGGCCAAGCTGGTAATGAACCTTTGAATGGAGAAGATTGTCCAAATATTTAAGGAATGATTGAAGATATAATTTAGCAGAACTTTCTGGTTCAAAAGATCGGATCCCCTTTATGTTGGCAGTCATGGCCTATTTATAGGTGAGCCTCCCCGGAGAAGTGAGCTGAAGTTCATATATGTAAATGACGGATCGTTTCAGCCGACAATTACCAAAACACCACTGCCTGGTTGTTGCCAGCTGTCTGTAGCTATATCCAGCTGTCATGTGCGAGTAACTTTATAGAAGCGATCGTTTTGAGTAGTCGAGTGGGTGACTTTAGTCAATGCCCTTCGGGCGTGGCTATATCTGGTAATTGGTGAATAGTTATCTGATTCTTTTGATTGCGAAATAAGCGGGCGATTAAGATCATACTTATGGTCGAGAGACTTTATAAGAGCGGAGTGTGGGACTGGAATCAATTCTTATTTGTATCTTGCATGACTGACCTCCTTGGCTCAAGAACGTTCGTCCTTCACCGTCTTTGTACCGTGCCATTTTTCTCTATGGCTGTGCTATATGGTTGCCCTTGCTTATGTTAGATGGACGACTTGTCTTGTTTTGGTATTCGAGCGGCTTCGTTCTAATGCGAACAACTGACCTTTGCCTACGCGTCCGATTCACTGCTTGCATCTGGCTTTGGTTGAAGACATAGGCTCCTAAAATGTTGCAAGTGCTTGTTTTGTAGTTCTAACCCAGGCTCGGTCTATTAACAGATAAACATTTGCCCCTCGAAGCTTGTCGTTTTTGTAAAAAAATATAAGCTTCGAAATAGTGAGATACAGCACCATTGGGTGGATTTAATCCAATTTTCTATAAAACAGGCACTCTTATCAGTAGTCTATGTTTTCAGAACTTAAACACTCTTATTGTCGTCTACCCACGGACACCTGACAGGCTTGCTGTTTTTCGGGTATGTTAAATCGGTTCATCGGGTTTCGATTGAGCTATCCTATCATTTTAATTTTCTCTTTTTTTTTTAAAAAAAAGGGCCTTCTAGTCCTCTTTAAATATCATCTCTTCATTTTCCCGCTTTTTATATCCTTCTGATAAACACATTTTAATGGTGATTCCGCTTTAGAAGACTCCATCGTTGCCTCTTGAAACTTTGATTTTCTTTGCTTGGTTGATCGTTTCGCCTGATCTTTTTAGTTGAAGTTTTTCGACTTTGTCTCCAGCTACAACACTCCTTCTTCCAAACTGAATCTATTTATTTGTCTGTAAGTGAATTTCTTCTTTTAAATCCTGACTTTGAGTTAATTCACTTGTTTTCGTAAAGGGGTTCCTAGTTGGCAAAAGAAAGACCAAATCGCTTGAACATGTACGGCTGTGGTGTTTGGAAAATGTTGATTCGACTAAGTATGCACTTGGATCTCATGTGAAATCATTTGGCAGTTCCGATTTATACAAAAAAACCTTTGGTTTTTTTTATTTCAATAGTATGCCTGCAAGTTGCTTATTAAAATGCCATTGAAACAACATTTTCCAATCCACTACGACTTTACTAGCTGTCCGATGGAATACTTTTGCCATAGAAACATTTCTGCTCTTTTCCCTTTTACTACCGCTAGTATTCTTTTAACATGTGCGATCAGTAATTCCTTGTAATCGATCAGACAAGAGCCTGTGTTTCTCGTACTTTTGAATTTGTGATTCTTCCTTCATATGATTATATTACCAGCAAATCATATTGCTGGGTGTAACTGATGATTCTTATTTGAAAGGCATATCTGCCCAGAGTTGCTTCTTTTTAATTATCAGCAACTGAAGTTGCAGCTTGTTTTCTAAGCATACTCATCTGCCTTGAAATGCAGACTAAACACCAAGTCAGTCGAAACCTCGGCAAAACCGTCATGTCTGGAGAACAGAAGGGTTCAGGTCAGGCAATTGAAGTAGCCACTGCCGCTAGTTCTGAATTGAACGTTAGCCAGATTTATCCTCAACCTCTCTTTCTTGAAGGGGTGCTTTCTGGTTGCCGTAAATCGACACTCTCTTTTGATCTATACTTACGAATTTGTGCTCGCTTTGGGTTTTCAAAAGACGAAGCCAAATTTCCAAGGAAAGAAGCTTCGGCCGTCGTCCGCCTACTGGGTATGTGACAGTTAATTATCACATGTTGTCTAGTGGGGGCAATTCCTCCTTTTAACCCTTACTTAGAGTCCATTTTGCGGTAACTGGCCATTGCCCCGTATCAGTTGCATCCCAGTGGGTACCGGATATTGCTCGGGCTGTACATACTTTTCGTGAAAATCCGGCAGCAAGAACCTACGTTTGCAAACATTTGTTCTTTATATGCTTTTAAAAGGAGGGAATAGGATGGTCCTTCTTTCATTTTATGGAAGCCAGGCATGGTAGAATTATTATCGGCTTGACGGATGGTGCCAAGGGGTTTCAGGATCAATATTTCTATGTCCGGTTCCCTTGTAAGTTCTACGGGCAATGGATGGAGAGAGGTAATTACAACTTTACCCTGGAATTTTTACTTCTTTTTCTTTCTCATTCGATTTTCTTTCTGATTTTGCAGTGATCCCTTCTGTTGCGGGATTTACTCTAGACCAAGCTCTCCTTAATTCTTTAGTTGTTGTTGATAAAACTGGAAGAAGTGGGCAGGCATTGCTTTCAGAGGAAAACCTTCGCAAATACCGGCTGATTCATCCTACACGATCTCTTATGAAAAATTCGGCCCATCCTCAACGTTCCATTGGCAAACCTCCTACTAAAAGGAAACACTTAACCCATGGTGATAGTAGCCAATCTTTACCTTTGATCACTGAAGGGAATGATAAGAGGGCAGATGAGAACATAAATGGCTCGAAGGCTGGTATTATTTCCGAAAAGATCGTTGAAAACTCCGCTCCCCTTATTACTCAAGAAGGGGGTCCGCAGGAACTTCCGGAGGCTCGAGGGATTTAGATACCATCAATTACTTTGATCAGGTTGACATTATGATTTCTGTTCCAGTGACATCCGATATGGAAAGAACTCAAGAGCCTAGTGAGCGTCCTGGGAAAGCTCTTGACTTAACAACTTCCCTTGAAATCGGTTTGTTATTATCACTCGCACGGCATGCTTTCTTTCTCATAACCCTCATAATTTTCGACTGCTTGCTAAAATCTTGTTTATTTCCTTAGGTATAAACATGGGACATTCGCTATCGGACAGTTTCGCCTATCAAGCTGGTTTTACCGATCCACAAAATATTTTACAATCTCACCTTTCTCGCCATTTGAAATGCTCCCAATCGTCTTCAAACTCTCAGACCCGGCTTATCCCTGACCTCCAAATGACTGATTCTTTGAGGAGGGGAGGACCTAATTGTGCAAAGACATTGATCAGAGACAATAAGTGCGGACACCTCATAGAAAGAGAAGAAAGGAAAAAAGTAAGATCGACCAAGGCAAGAATGAGATTCAGAAATGTTACTCATCACTTGAATCCCCTGAACGATCCATCATCCCAACTTCTACTCAAATTCAGAAGATACGTGACCGCCCCCCTTATAAGGTTCCACCCGAAAATTTGATGCTTAAGGATCGCTTCGCTGGCTGGGATCTGCGGGGAATGTATTTTGACTTAGATTTACATCCAGATGATAGGTGGGATGCTGTTAATAGTATAGACACCATAAAGAGTTGTATGATTGCTCAGTTTAACACTGCTAAGGATCAGCTCGAAATACAGTTGAATTTGGCCATGAATGATGTTGACAATTGGCAAGAACAATAGGCCAAATTTGGTTATGAGTTTCAAAAATTAATTACTCGGCACCTTGACCATATTGGCATCTTAGAAAATAACAAAGCTGGACTGGTTCACTTGGTCAAATCTCGAGAATCTGAAATTGCTTCTTCAAAGAGTGGGAACATCAAAGTGAACAACCTAAAGGCCAAAAATGACGAGCTTAGGAAAGAGCTGGAGGTTGTGCAAAGGCGACTTCGAGAAGCCCAGTCTGCTTAAGAACTTGCCGAGTGCCACCTAACCTTAGAAAGACGGGCTTTGACTTCTTCTAAATAGGAAAAAATGGTCCTTGAGGGCAAGATTACTTCCCAAAATGAGACCCTTAGAACTCTTGAAGAAAGCAAAATCAAGCTGCATAAAGATCTTAATGAAGCCAGAATCAGGACTGACAATACTTTGTTCCAATTTTATATTTGCAGTGTCATGAGTCATGGAAGTCTAAGTTATTTGAACAAGGAATTTCCGCGGACTTTTGCCCTGGCCTGGGAACATGTGCTTCTATATTCCAATAATGGTGATGATGAATACCTTCAGGAGCAGCTCTTGGAAGGTGAAGATCGTAGGGCTTTGGCTGACGGCTAAAAGATATTGGCGAACCAGCGAGCTCAATCTTTAAATGTGAATGATTACGAGGTCGACCTTGCATACCCAGTAACCCCAGGTAAAATTGATATCTATCAGTCTGCCCCGGATTTGGATTTCCTTACTTCTTCACCTCGGTTTACTGAGTTTCGTTCTTGTTATTCACTTGCATCAGGCGTGCTCTCGCCACCTCCTTCGCCTGCTTATGGTACTACTGTTCAAACTGTCGCCGTTGATTTTGTCTTAATACTTCCCAGCACTAACCCTCGCATCTCACCTTCACCATCACTAATTGATGTGTCAAATCCGGAAGATGAGGATGGGATTTGGAATACCAAGGTTGTGTCTACTTTGGTACGCAAAAGGAAACCAATTTGCAAGTAGTCCAGAATCATTAACCTGACCTTTCCTTATAGTTCTTTGTGTAAATAGATCAGTAAGAGATGAATGTCAAGCAGTCGGTCCATCCTTTGCTTCTCTGTTAAGTAACAACATTTATGACTTTTGTACTTTGATTTCAATCTATTCCCTTTGTTTGTTACGCATTTAAATCGGTTTTATATGCGAGTGTCAGCCCTCGCTTAATATTTTCATGTTCGCACACTCTCATTTGTATCGGTTGGTATTATAATAGTTTTACAATTTTGCTTTTATGAGTGACAACACTCCATAGGGAATTATTTTCGTCAGCCGCACGAACTTATTGTTCGTTTATTTTTCGAGATAAAGTTATAACGAGTCTGTAGTATGTTTTGAGTGGGCATTGTTGATTTTTACACAATGGTGATGTCCCCATACCAAAGCTCTTTATAATTTTATAGATTTTCTTAATTTTAGTCACGATTTCAATTGATTAGTTCATGACTTTTGAATTGATGTTCAACCACATCTCCTGCTAACTTGGCTGTATAAGTTTTTTTTTCCAGGGACTAGGTTTTTTTTTTAGAGACACGTGAGGTCATTATGTTTTTTTTTTGGGTGCCCCCAGGGAGGTCTTGGGTTTCAGTTTTCGATCAAAGTTTGGTCTTGTTCGTCCTGATTTTTATAGAACTGAAAAGACCTTGTTGGATACCCCCTTTCGGTTAGGATTTCTATTACCCCCTTTCGGCTAGGATTTCTGATTTGTGTTAGTCCTTCCAGCATGTTTTGCCAGTCTTTCCAGCACTAGAACTGGTGTTTATAGCCTAGGTGTTTTATCCGTGGGACAATTGTAATATTACCCTAGGTGTTTCCAGCACTAGAACTGTTGTTTCCAGCATGCTTTACTTTGCATGATACTCCTTGCTTTTCGGATTGCTTTTCCTGGATACATGCTTTTGGGAGTCTTCCATTATGGTTTAGCTGTTGATGAGCGACTGCCTCTATATTACGCCTGCATTTGAGAAATTGGCTTTTAGTATGAACTCATAAGTATGTCATCTTAAATAAGCACCTAATCTTTAACTTGCAAACATTCATTTAATATAAAGCAGGTGAATCATTGTCTGCTGAGTACAAGAGTATATTAAGTAATATAATAGAGCAAAACAACTACTAGTTCTTGGGTAATAAAGCAACATGAAGTAACAAAGTGGAACAAGATAACGGAGGTTGCTTGTTCAGTGCCCTGGTTACTGATCCTCAAGTAGGCGTTGGCCTCGGATTGATCTGCGTGATTTCCTCAAAGCTCGCCGCCCCTTGTTCGTAGAGAATTGGGACAACATTCACAGTCTTGCACATATTGTTGCAAATGATTCTCCATGACCAGCTCCTCAATTAATGATTTTAAATGCCAACACTCATCAGTATTGTGTCCTGACTGGTTATGGAATTGACAAAACCTTCTTGATTTTATGGTGACATCTCTGATTTTCATTCGCTCTGGAATTGGATACTTTTCAGTGCTCTTAGTGGCCATGAAGATATTCCCTACAGTGTCGTTGAGGGGGGTATGTTTAGAACTCTTAAAAAAGCATGACTTCTTTTTAGGCTGGTTAGTTCTTCCTTTGTTGCTTCTTCTTGGAATTTTTCCTGCCATTCCTAAGATATATTATCGCTTTTCACTCCTATTCATGGAACAAGCACCTTTTTTCCCTGCTAGATCTTCGGTTGGGCATGTAAGCATGATTTGGAAATGAGGTATTTAAGCCTTCTTCCGAGAGAGACGCCCCTTCGATGGGGTCACTTACCTGTTGTGGGGTTATGTCATTGGAACGATCACGCACAGGTATTCTAACTTTTACATGGTCCAGGTTAACATGATATGCAGTTTTCTGAGTAGAAATCTCTCGTTCAGCATAAAATTCTGTCTCGTTCGATTGATCCGCTTGAGCGAATGGAAGGTTAGTGGTACTTAGTGCGGCTTTTACGGTAGTGGCCTGAGAGACGAGCATCGACTCAATCTTCCTTATCACCACGTCATTTCCAATAGTTATTTGACTCGTCAGCCCTATCATTGCTTCTTCCAATTCTCTTTTGGTTACGGCTGCTTCATCCTTTAATGGTTTCTCTGCTTCGGAATGGATGGTAGGCGATGTGATGACGTTGAAGACACCATCAAATTTGCCAGCAAATTCCTTTGGCGTGTTCATGATTTCAAGCACAGTTTTTCTTAGAGAATCTCGTCGAACCTTAATGGGGAGAGATGCAAATACGGCCCCACGGTTAGCGCCAAATGTTTTCACCAAAAAATGGCTTAAACACCAAAGGTACTAGAATTGTACTTCACCACCGATACAGTAAGAAAATAAATGGAGCTATACTTAATAACAATTGAAAGTAAAAATGCGAATAAGGAAAAATTGAGATGAGATTTAGAGTGGTTTAGCCTTGTGCCAGGCCTACATCCACTATGAAGATTACTTGCATTCTTAAAATGGAGATTACAAAATACACCAACTCTCTTTTTTCATACATCTTTATATTCACTCAACATACTCTCATTTATACATATCAATCCTGGGATTTTATGAGAAAATGGTAGAGTTTGAGGAGGAGAAGGACGGATGAATGATTGAGAAGGAGGATGTCTTTGATTTTCCGGTTATATGGTCGTACTACACGCCATGGCCAAGCTGGTTATGAACCTTTGAAAGGAGAAGATGGTCCAAATCTTTAATGAATGATTGAAGATAGAATTTAGCTATAACAACAAGAAATTTCGCTCGATCCGAATCAGTCGCTAAACCGACCCAGACCGTTCGAAACGCCTGATTGTTTTGAGAACACGACAAAATAGAACGCAGACAGAAGAACATTTCATTGCTTATTACAACAATTCATCAGAATACAAGAATTTACAGGGTATTAATACATAAAATACATTCGATAAATATCAGGGATTACAATAAATTAAATAACAGCGGAAAATAATACAAAATACAACTAAAGGAGATATACGGATACAAAGCTTTCCGGATATCGTTCCAGCTGTAAACCAGGATCCTGTGAATATAAATCTGCAAAACCAAAACTACTAGCTGCCCGTGTCGAAAATAAGGGCACCTAGAGTTTAGGATAAAACAATAAACTCTAGGTCAGTCATGGGACTGGTGTGAGAACTAAAACAGTTATTTATCTTTATTTTAAAGTTCGGTAAATCAAGGGACCACGCCGTATAACACGTAACGGGTTTCCTCCCAAGAATACCAGTGCATATAACAAAACAGCGCAATGCTTTTTGGAAAAATGAAGCTATTATAAGACCCAGGTCCTATCACACAATGCAACGCAAGTCGGGGGATAGGGTTTTCCCTTATAATAGCAAAACATGCTTAGTACGTTTAAAACAAATCATTTGATACTATTATAAGTGCATAGTGCATAAAACAACTTCAAATCATAAGTATCAATCATAGACGGCATGGGTACCATATATCATGTCGCCACACTAGTTCTACAATTAAAACCGCCAAATCACGTATTTGGAATTTGGATTTCCATCTGTGAACCGAGGCAAGGGATCGTCCTCACCGTCTTCGAGATTGTCTAGCCCGAGCCTCAGGGTTAGAGCGCATCGACCCTTGGATCGTCAGGGCCGGTCCACCGATGTTGATTAAAATGCCTGAACACTGCGTTTCCCCGCCCTTTGGGGCGTAAATGAGCCAACGAATGACTCCATCGGCTTCACATAGTCACCGATATATCCGAGGCGCCTCGCAACAGCAACAACCACATAAGTCAAACTCGTCAGGGCGTGTAAAACCAATGACGCCACTTCTAGCTAGAATGAAACGCATGTCCTCCCTGATGTCCTCTCCCGTTTCTAGTTCACAACCGGGGTGTGAGGCTCGCGAATCAACGCTACACAAAGCTATGCCACATAGGCCGTGATTTGATCATCAACCACATGACTTTGCTTTTCAACAGAAGCCCTGATCATTTGCCACTTAGGCATGCCACACAGGCAATTCACTCCATGCGTTTGATATCCATCAATATATAACCCCTGAGCTCGTATGTCTCAGAGAAGGGCGTTAAGCAATAGAATAAATTCTCCGCCACCAAACAGATATATATTTAATAGAAATCAATCACACAGAATAAAATCCAATGTCAGACACACAGTCCATTTACAAGTTCGTTCTGGGTCTGAACGAAACCGGAGGCACCTAGTACCCCGCATATCCATCGATCTCCAAGTACATCTGCACGATCACTAACTGATTCCCTCCTCTTGGGTGTACGGCCCAATCAAGATCATCATTAATCATCCAAACGACGTGAAGACCTCCGGTCTTCGATCACCGTCTTCATCCTCGACACCATGACGAATCAGCTATTCAGAATGGGATAAACCCGAACTTCCTGAATAACTCGCGTATATATTAAACAAGTGTTACACAAACACAAGTGGCGCCTCATTCCAATTCATCAGTCACTAACCGTAAATTAACAAGAGAATAATTCCGCAAATATTAACCCCAAAGGCCGAAACCAACATCAGATCAATACCCAGGAAACCATTCTGCTTAGCTAACCTACAGTTAGTTTCTAAATTTCACATTCTTAGGGAAAGGTTCCCATTAATTTTATCAAAGACAAATTCTTTTAAATTTATTCTTTAATATTCTTTTGAATATCAATTCAAACTAGTCGGGATTAGCGAACCACACCGAAGTGATCATTTATTTTATTTCCCAATCCCAACCTATTCATCCCATGAAGTAAAACTGGTCATACTTCATATCTAACACCACGGTGTTATCAGTAAATTCAATTACCATTTCACGTTCAAATCTAATTAAAGATTTAACTATCGCCTGGAGCAAAACTGGTGATACTTCATTCTCGATCTTTTCAATCTAATTAAAGATTCATTAAAACTCCACTTAGTTTTAATCTTTAACTGGGTTAAAGAACCGATGTCATTTAAAACACGGTTCACGATAAACCTGAAATCACATCACATTTCAATCAGTCTCTAACCGTAAATTAGCAAGTGAGCAATTCCCTAAGTATTAACCCCGAAGGCCGAAACCAACATCAAGTCAATACCCCAGGAACCATTCAACTTAACTAGTCTCCAGTTAGTTTCTGATTTTATTAACTCCTTTGGGTCTAAGAATAGTATTATTGAAGATACCATTCACGACAACCCAAAATCACATTCCATTAATTATCGGGTTGAAGAACAAGTGTTATTTAAAACACTGTTCACGATAAACCCAAAATTCAATACCAATTCAATTCCAGTTAAATATTATTTAATTGGTACACTTCATTAAATCTAAATAAAAAGATTTAATCTTTTTCTCAACTGGGTTTAAGAACAGTGTTAATAAAGACACCATTAACGACAAACCCAAATCACATTTGATATTCAATACAAGGCTCTGAATAGAAAATATATCAGCTTATATTCAATATCAAATTTTACGACCAACAAATATTGTATTGGAAATAATGATATATATATATATATATCTTTCAAATTTCCATAACAATATCTGTATAATCACGAAATCCAATATCGAAATATTCCAAAGATAATTTCGATTCCAATCCATTCCAATTCAATTATTGGAAATTCTGGGTACTTTTAAAACCCTTTTCAAATTCAATTTATTTATTTAAAAATAAATATAATTATAATTCTAGTTCAAAACTAGTTCATTTCGATAAAAATCCATTTTTATCTTTTCAAATATGGATTTTTTCATCCCAATTCTTCACAAATCATTTTTTATGATTATACACAAATTATTTCTATTTTTAATAATTTTATCAAGGCCCGTACAGTCGATTTCCATCAACGGCCATCGAACTGCACTTACAGCGACCTTTTTCAAATTTGATTTGGACATAATTCCAAATCCAACCGTTAGATTTCAAATTTCTCACATTCGTTAGAAAGCTCTTTTCGATACGAATCCAACGGTTCTGGTTTTAGGAGAATCCAATGGTCGGATCTCACGGAATATCCATTCGAAGTCAATGGTCGAAATTCGCGAACTGCCACGGCATGGCGCGTTCTATTCAGGCCATTATATATATATATATATATATATATATATATATATATATATATATATATATATCGTCGATTTCCTTTCAAAACATATTTTATAAATCGTTTTAAATTCGTTTTCAAACCGATTTCAACTTCCTTTTCAAATCAAAATTGAATTTTCCCTTACAAATTCGTTTTAAATTCATTTCAAATTGATTTCAATTCAAATCGATTTTTAATTCAATTTCAATTCGAATTCAATTCTATTCAATTTCAATTCGAATTCATTTCAAAACGATTTCAATTCTATTTCAATTTAATTCGAATTTCAATTCTATTTAATATTCATTTCAATTTTAATAAAATCGATATAAATATCGTTCACGTCAAAATGGCGCAAATCTAATCAACACGGCTTCATATATCTCTATTTTCAAATATTTTATTTCAAATATTTTCTTTTTAAAAACTGGAATGAGGCCCAATCAATTACCATATAATGTTAATTATATGGATTTTCTACATCACATGTATAAAATAACAACGATAAATAATCAACCATCATCCAGAGTGCATTTTACACCGTATAAGCATCAAATATAAATATTTAATGCTTATAGCAGCCTGTCAATCAATCGATCGAGATACAGCTAATTATTGGGACTAGTGTATGTCATATATCATCCCAATACCCGTGTGGGGTTTTCAAACAATCAAGCTTAGATTTTATTTGTGCAGTTGGGCGATGTCTAAAATTTATCGTCCCAATCAATATCAGTCAAATGTGTGTATATAAACAAATCGTTCGATTTGTTTATATTAATCTATTTCATTTCATATGTACGTTAAAAATTCTATTTTTAACTATATAAATATTTTATTTCATTTCACATCACACTACACAATCAACTACACATCAAAATCAAACAAACAAGGATACAAGCCGTCCATTGTCTGTGGACGATGGGTGTCGGGTGCTACTAAACACCGTCTGCATCCTAGTATATATTTTAACTAGAAAATTAAATTAAAAGTGAGAAGTTCTCACCATTTGCTAAACCAAACGCCTCGACTCTTCATATGTAGAAAATCCCCGTCGTTTCTTCTTTCGTCACTTTCGTCATCCGTAATCACTACATATATAAAAATTGATTTTTTACTTTGTTATTCAATAAATAAAAATCGAATTTTTACTTTGCTATTCAATATATAAAAATCGAATTTTTACTTTGTTATTCAATATATAAAAATCGAATTTTTACTTTGCTATTCAATATATAACAATCGAATTTTTACTTTGCTATTCAATATATAAAAATCGAATTTCTACTTTGCTATTCAATATATAAAAATCGAATTTTTACTTCTCTATTTCAATATATAAAATTCGAATTTTTACTTTGCTATTCAATATATAAAAATCGATTTTTTACTTTTCTATTTCATATATGCAAATCCAATCTTTTCATATAGAAAGATCTAATCTTTTTACCAATGAAAATCTCGTCTTTAACCAATTAAAAATCTCGTCTTTTTCCTACGCCAATATCTAGATAAAAATCCTATTTTGCTCGTCATTCATTTAAATAAAGATAGCATTTTTAATTTGACACGATATATATAAAAATTGAATCTTTAAAGTTATAAAAATCTAATCTTCGTGATGTTAAAAATCTAATCTTTATTCCCTAATACCATATATAAAAATCAGGTCTTCCTAGAAAAAAAAATTTCAACCTTTACATTTATAAGAATATTCAATCTTTACATGATAAAAATCCATTCTCTCATGATAAAAATCACATTACATACGCTATCCTATAATAAAAACTGATTTATATAGGAACCCATTTATATAAGGACTGATTTAAATAAAAACTAATTTTAAAACAAGGATTTTCAAATATAAAAACTTACTGTTGAAGGAGGCGGTGGTTCACGTGGCTGAGGAGGAGGGGAAGGAAGAGCTCCGGCGCGACGTTGGTCCAGAGGAGGGGTGCAGGTGGCGCGGCAGGCCAATAGGGTGGCGGTAGAGGACTTCCGGTTTTGGGTTATTGTGGTTTGGGGGACCAAATTAACGAAGATAGAGAGAGGAGCGAGATGGGAGGGGGATGGTGGAGGTGCGGTGGTCGGAGCAGGTGCTGGCGGCACTCCGATGGGAGGCGCGATGTGGGGGGGGCCACGGCGGAAAAAGGGGATCGACATTTCTTCTTTTTTTTCTTTTTTTCTTTTTTTTATTAGACAGTTGACTTGAGATTGAGGGAAGGGGGTTATTTATATAATTTTATTTAATTAATATTTTATTCTTTCAAGAATTGTTGACTTTCCACCCGAACTCGAAACGCGACCCAACGAATGTCGTGCCCAGCTAATTACCCCCATTCCGAACACAATGGGATATGTTTTGAAACCCAATTCACTTGTTACGATCAGTTTCCGTCAAAATCAACATATAACTCTATATATTGAATTTGAACGCGCATTTCAATTTACTGGGGTCACATACTAACTTGAAAAATTCCAGAAAAATATTTTCTAGCTTAGTATTGACGATACGGTCCTAACAAAATTAGTTTCGTCAAATTCTGAGACCGTTTGAAAAATGGCCATTTTCCCGTCGATTAAAATCAACTAAAACTGGTCAAACGCGTTTTCCTTTGCCACGCTCATATATTGATTCGAAAAATTATGAAATTTGAACCCTAGCAATAATTTGACATCGCGGATCCAACAAAAGTGGTTTCGTCGAAATCTGAGGTCATTTGCAAAATTTCCATTTTTAAGGGCCAGAATTCCATAGCGACTATTCTGAAATTTTAACTGGACATATATTTTTATCCCCGCTATGAAATTTCGAATTTTCAGATTCGTTGGAAAGGTATTCTCAATTAGATTTAAATATTTTTGGTTTCACTAAAATCCGGTTTATTTTGCACCCGGTATGTTCAATTGAAATTTGAAATCGAATTATCGAACTACCACGCCATTTTTAATTCCTTTTATAATTATAAATAAATATTTATATTCTAACGACGATCTATATAATATATACATTCGAATTCCATTCAAAATATATTTCTCGTCGATAATATTTAAAATAATTCATTTTAAATATTCAAAATTCGCTAAAATTACCAAAATAAAAATTTTAAATTGGCTCGGATTTCCGGGTTATTACATTAGCAGCACTTTCTGCTTCAAAAGATCGGATCCCCTTTATGTTGGCAACCCTGGCCTATTTATAGGTGAGCCTCCCCGGAGAAGTGAGCTGAAGTTCATATATGTAAGTGACAGATCGTTTCAGCCGACAATTACCATAACACCACTGCCTGGTTGTTTCCAGCTGTCTGTAGCTGTATCCAGCTGTCATGTGCGAGCAACTTTATAGGAGCGATCATTTTGAGTAGTCGAGTGGGTGACTTTAGTCAATGCCCTTCGGGCGTGGCTATATCTTGCAATTGGTGAACAGTTATCTGATTCTTTTGATTGCGAAACGAGCGGCCGACTAAGATCATACTTATGGTCGAGCGACTTTATAAGAGCGGAGCATGGGACTGGAATCAATTCTTCTTTGTATCTTGCATGACTGACCTCCTTGGCTCAAGAACGTTCGTCCTTCACCATCTTTGTACCGTGCCATTTTTCTGTATGGTTGTGCTATATGGTTGCCCCTACTTATGTTAGATGGACGACTTGTCTTGTTTTGGTATTCGAGCGGCTTCGTTCTGATGCGAACGACCGACCTTTGCCTCCACGCCCGAGTCACTGGCTTTGGTTGAAGACATAGGCTCCTAAAATATTGCAAGTGCTTGTTTTGCAGTTCTGACCCGGGCTCGGTCTTTTAACGGATAAACAGATTTTAAGGGCCAAAACATTCAGAAATTAATCCATTAATTCCTCCTAATCTAACGCTAATAAATCCATCCTCCTAAAGCAAATATTGTAAAGCTCTCTAAGGCCTTCCGATTTATATGGTTAAGATGAAGTTTCGTTGAAAGTGTGGTTCGGAATTGGTGCTGAAAGGGGGCAGGTTCGAATCGTTCGCTGGAGAAGGTTGGGCCACCGAGCTGACTCCTGTCATGATCGCAGGATGGCGAGATGTAGGCAGAGGGTGGGGCGGCATCAGATCGGAGGTCGGCAGCTCCAGGCGTTGTGCGGTGGTCGAGTTTTGTCATGGAAGATGGGTTTCGATTTCTGTTCGATCGGGTCTGAAGGACAAACGCGTGAGGGAGGGATTAAGGATGGAGATTAGTAGGTTAATTAATTATTAGTTTAATTATTTTACAAGTTAATGTAATTAAAATGTTTGTAATGTTGTATCATTGTCAAACAAAAACTGATTTGAGTGAAACAAAGTTCGTTGAAACTGTGATGATGAGCACTACACCGCAGAACTGACTGGAACGCGATTGGAGCTAGTTACAGATTTTGATAAAATTAAACGCATAGTTTAATTTTATTAAAACAATTCGCAAATAAAGAATGGCGTAGTGGAACCCAATGTGAGAACTTCTCACTATAATTTTTTTTGTATAGTTATTTATTTTATAACTGCGTATATGAACTGCTCCTTGTCGTCCACAGACCATGGATGATTTATTTGAATGTGTTGTGATTGTGATGTAAATATATATATATATATACATGCGTTGTGAAAATTATATATATACACATTGTGAAAAAAATTATGAGATGTGAATATAATATATATATATGGAATGTGAAAATAATAAAATATATATGCGATGTGAATATAATATATATATATATGGAATGTGAATGATATATATATATATATATGAAATTAATATATATATATATATATATATGAAATGTGAATAATATATATATGAAATGAAAAATATATATATATATATATATGAATTGAAAAATTATATATATATATATGAAATGAATTATACATATATAAGAAGTGAAAATAATATATATTTGAAATGAAAATAATAAATATATATATGAAATGGAAATAATATATATATGAAATGGAAATAATATATATATGAAATGTGAAATATATATATATGCATAGTGAAATATATATATATATGTATATATGTATATATATGAAATGTGAATGAAATAAATATTGATTGATTAAAAATATTATTTTTAACATATATATGAGATGTATAAAATTGTCATGTAATGGAATATTCAATTTTGATTTAAATACGAAAATCAAATTGAAATCATTTTAAAATGAATTTAAAACGAATTTATATAGGAATATTCAATTTTTATTTAAATTTGAAAATCAAATTGAATTCGTTTTAAAATGAATTTAAAATGAATTTATATAGGAATATTCAATTTTGATTTAAATTTGAAAATCAAATTGAAATCGTTTTAAAATGAATTTAAAACGAATTTAAATAGAGTAGTCAATTTTGATTTGAAATTGAAATGGAAGTGGAAATCATTTTTAAAACAAATTTAAAACGATTTATAAAATTCGTTTTAAATGGAAATCGACGAAATATATAATATATATTATATATTATAATGGCCTGAATAGAAGGCGTCGCGCCGCGGTCGTTCGCGAATTTCGACAATTGACTTCAAATTGATACTACGGGAGTCCGACAGTCGGATTCTCCTAAAACTGGAACGGTTGGGTTCGTATAGAAAAGAGCTTTCCAACGAATCCAAGAAATTTGAAATCTAATGGTTGGATTTGGAATTATGTCCAAATCAAATTTGGAAAAGGTCGCTATAAGTGTAGTTCGATAATCGTTTATGGAAAACGAATAAAAAGGCCTTAATAAAATTATTAAAAATATAAATAATTTGTGTAAAATCATAATAAATGATTTGGAAAGATCTAGTATGAAAAATTGCATATTTAAAAAGATAAAAATATATTTTTATCAAAATGAACTAGTTATTAACTAGAATTATAATCCAATTATTTTTAAATAAATAAATTGGATTTGAAATGGTTTTAATATAACCAGAATTTTCCAACATATGAATTGGAACAGATTGGAATGGAAATCATCTTCAGAATATTTCGATATTGGATTTCGTGATTATACGGATATTGTTATGGAAATTTGGAAGATATATTTTATATCCTTACTTCCAATACGATATTTGTTGGTTTCGAAATTTGATATTGAATATAAGCCGATATAATTTCTATTCAGAGCCTTGTATTTAATATCAAATTGGATTTTGGGTTCGTCGTGAATGGTGTCTTCATTAACGATGTTGTTAAAACCTAATTGAGAAAAGATTAAATCTTTTAATTAAGGTTTAATGAAGTTTACCTATTAATCAATATTTAATTGGAATTGAATTGAAATTGGATTATGGGTTTGTCGTGAACTTTGTTTAAATGACATTAGTTCTTTAACCCGAGTAAAAGCAAGATTAATTTCCAGAATGTTGAACAATCAATAAGAAATGATTTTTGGGATTTAAACCAATTGGAGTTTGCATAAATATTTAACTAGATTGTGAATGAATAAATGGTAATTGAATTTACCAAAACACATGATGTTATTAAACCAAATTTACTTGGTTGTTGATATTCATGATTATGATTGATTGATTGTTTGGATTGTGCTTGACTAGTTTATGAGCAAGATATGCTTTTACATTTAGCATTGGGTTGGGTAGAAATACTGGTATGCTAACATCTTGTGAAACGCTTCACGATTTGACTATGAGATGTGTAGTGATGTTGTTGTATTCATTTAAAATTTAATGAATGATTTTGAAATGATTTTTTTCTTAAGTGAAAAGAAATGTATTCCCGATTTTTGACAGGGAATGTTTTATAGAAATGTTTTATAAAACAGAAAGGATTTCGAGGCCTAAACCCAATGTTGTCGAAATGATTTCGAAATGTATTATGTGTTTGACATTGCAATTCAACGCATAACCGATTAGTTTCGATTGATGATATATCTGTTTGGTGGTGGAGAATTTATTCTCTTGCTTAACACCCTTCTTTGAGACGTATGAGCTCAAAGGTTATGTGATTAATAGCGACTGATCATATGTGGAATTGCTAATGTAAATACTATATTTTGGAAAGTACTTATGATTATTATGTTGTGAAATGATTTTCCCCACTTCGGGATATGAAATGATTTGTTGTGTGGCTAAAGATTCGGGTAACCCAAAGAATAAAATATGGGTATTATAGCCTTAAATGGCTTTGGGCGGTGTATGCTTCCATGCGTGGGAGGTGCATCGTCAGTGTAGCCTGCTCCATAGTGGGAGGTGCACATATATATATATATATATATATATATATAGACACGCACACACACACACATACCAAGTTGTTTAGGTGCGTGCCCTTTGCCTTGTCGACGGGGAGCGCGATATTTGGTTGCATATTTGTTTGTATGCATTGTTATGTTTTGGAATTCATATTTCCAAACGATTTGGTTTGAGATCCCAAAGTGAAATCTACTTTGATATAAAAGCTAGATATGTATTTCAAATGATTTGAAATAGAAATCGGGAAATAAATTCCAAAGGAATAATTTCTGTAAATTGAATTGGATTTGGAAAATCTAGGAGTGGTGATTAATCTAAATGGGTAGATTGGGATATTGCATGTTGATTGATGCATAGTAGATCCATATCTATATTACTGATTGTTGTTTATACAATGGCGTTCATTGGGGTAAACCCGTTCCGTGTTATACGGCATGGTCCTGTGATTTGTTTTATTATTAAATAAGTTAATTTTAACTGTAGAGTTTCTCATACCAGTCCTATGACTGACCTATAGTTTGTTTTTCCCTTGCAAACTCGAGTGCCCATATTTTCCACATGGGCAGTCGAGTAGTTTTATTTTACAGATATATTGAGCAAGATTCTGGATTGAAGCTTAAAGTTGTGTCCAGAGCATTGTTAATCTTCGTTGTGTTAGTTTATTGGTTCCGTTGCATTGTATTAAATTTGTTGCAAATTAATTTTCTGCTGTATTATTTTTGATACTCGGATGTATTCTGTAAACTGAAGTAACATTATTATGATGTTTATACAAGTCTTCTGTTATTTGTTCTGATGTGTTGTATGCCCAGAGTTAGCGTATCCGGGCTTCGAACGGTCTTGGTCGATTTAGCGATCGATTAGGTGCGAGCGAAATCCGTATCGTTACAATTTAAAACAGTGTTCACGATAAACCCAAAATCACATTCCATTAATTATGGATTCTTCACGGAAAATAGATCAATATATATAATCGATACAAACTTCCATATCCAACTAATAATATAAATCGAATAACGGCAAAGCCTTTTAAATTCCGTATCTAGTAACACTCTTCCTCCATAGAAGTTTACTTCGATTATTACTAAATCGAATTCCATTCCATTCCAATTTATTTTATTAAATTGGAAAACCTTTCTTTCGAAAATTCCCTTAATCTTAATTAAAAGATTTATAAATTCCAAATCACATTTCACTGTAAATTGGGTTAAAGAACGAATGTCGTTAAAAAAACAGTTCACGATAAACTCAATTCACATTCCATTTTCTTCCAATTACTAAATATAACTGGAAACTCTAATAATCTTAATTAAAATATTTATTCTTTTCACACGGGGTTTACGAACAGTGTTATTGAAGACACCATTCACGACAAACCGAAAATCCAATTCTTTTATTCAATTCCAATTTAATATTGGTTAATTGGAAAACTTCACTAAATCTTAATTAAAAGATTTATTCTTTTCTAAACTAGGTTTAAGAACAGTGTTATTTAAGACAATGTTCACGACAAACCCAAAATCTAATTTAATATTAAATACAAGTCTCTGAATAGAAATTATATCGGCTTATATTCAATATCAAATTCTGAAACTAACGGATATCGCATTGGGAATAACGATATATGTATCTTCCAAATTCTCATAACAATATTCGTATAACCACGGATTCCAATATCGAAATATCTTTAAGAGTATTTCCATTCCAATCCATTCCAATTTATTCATTGGAAAATTCTAGTTATTTTTAAAACCATTTCAAATCCAATTTATTTCTTTAAAAATATTGGATTATTATTCTAGTTAATAACTAGTTCATTTTGACAAAAAAATATTTTTATCTTTACAAAACGTGGATTTTTTTCATCCTAATACTTTCCAAATCATTTATTATGATTTCACACAAATTATTATTATTTTTAATAATTTCATCAAGGCCCGTACAGTCGGTTTCCAATAACGGCCACCGAACTACATCCATGGCGATCTTTTCCAAATTTGATTTGGACATAATTACAGATCCCACTGTTAGATTCCAAATCTCTTATATTCGTTGGAAAGCTCTTTTCGATACGAACTCAATGGTTTCGGTTTTAGGAGAATTAAACGGTCGGCTCACCCGCAAAGTCAATTCGAAGTCATTGGTCGAAATTCGCGAACGGTCGCGGCGCGGCGCGTTCTATTCAGGCCATATAATATATATATTATTATATATTTCTTCAATTTCCATTTAAAAGTATTTTATAAATCGTTTTAAATTCGTTTTAAAAACGATTTCAACTTCATTTTTAATTCTAAATCGAAATTGAATACTTCTTATCATTATAATATATAAATGATAATATTTTCAAAATACCATATTTTGAAATCATTTCCTTTTCGATATTCATTATAAAAATGAATAAAATCGATATAAAAATCGTTCGCGTTAAAATGGCGCATATCAAATCAACACAGTTTCATACATTTCAATATTTTCGTGTCCATCCAAAATCGGACATCAAATTTACATTTTTATCCTTTACTGAATATTATTTTAAAATATTCCTTATTTTAAAATATTTGTAATCTAAAATATTCTTTATTCCTGAATTGGAATCAAACACAGTCAATTACCATATAATGTTATTTATATGGATTTCATACAACACATGTCTACAACAACAATGATAAACAATCTACCATCATCCAGAGTGCATTACACAACTGTGTAAGCATTATATATTAATAATTAACGCTTACAACAGTCTGTCAACCAATCGATCGACATACAACTAAATAATTGGGATTAGAATACGCCAAATATCATACCAATACCCGTGTGATATTTCAACCAACAAACACTGAATATTATTTGTGCAGTTGGGCAATGTGTAAAATTTGTCGTCCCAATCAATATCAGTCAAATGGGTGTACATAAAAAAATCGTCCGATTTGTAAATGAATATTCATTTTCATTCATATACACGTTAAAAATTATATTTTTAATGATAAAATATTTATTTCAACACTTGAATATTTTATACAGTTCATATATCCAATAAAAATGATATTTTTATTGTTCAAATATTTTATCCAACACATGAATACAATACAGTCAATTCAATCCAAACAAACATCAATGGTTTGTACAATCAATGGTGTCGGGTGCTACTAAGCACCGTCTGCATCCTATTATATATTTAACTATAATATAAATTGAGTGAGAAAGAGTTCTCACATTTGGTTTTCGCTATTTCATATATTTAAAAATCATATTTTTAAGTCAAAGCTATATACATAGAAATCATGTTTTTATACCAAAGCTATATATATAAAAACCATATTTTTATTTTAAAATAAGAACCATATTTTTATTTTAAAGCAATTTATATAAAAACCATATTTTTGTTTTAAAGCTATATATAAATATAACCCATATTTTTATTTTATGATATATATATATATATATATATATATAAACCATATTTTTATTTTATGCTATTATATATAAAACCATATTTTTGTTTTATGCTATTATATATAAAAACCATAATTTTATTTTATGCTATTATATATAAAAACCATATTTTTTATTTTATGCTATTATATATAAAAGCCATATTTTTATTATATGCTATTATATATTAAAACAATATTTTTATTTTACGATATTATATATATAAACCTTTTTTTATTTTATGTTATTATATATAAAAAACATATTTTTATTTTATGCTATTATATACTAAAACAATTTTATTCACATAAAAGTCTGAAATTTTAAAGCAATTTTTATTCATATAAAAATCTGAAATTTTAAAGTAATTTTTATTCATATAAAAATCTAAAATTTTATAGTAATTTTTATTCATATAAAAATCTGAAATTTTAAAGTAATTTTATTCATAAAAAAATCATATTTTACAATGCTACTTAATTAAATTAATTACATGGTTTAAAAATTACACTGTTTCTTCTTCCTGGTTCAAACAGAAATAGCTCGACATCTAGGTTTTAAAATTTCGACCTCCGCAGACCGCATGAACTTGATCGGACCCCGCCACAACAACGGGCTTCGCAACCTCTCCTCGCGCCTAAAATAGTGGCGAACTCGATCGCCCTGAGCTTCCAGAAATTCCGCTCGAACATCGTGATTTTGAGTGACGATTTGGAACAGCTCACGCAATAAACCTCGATCATTCCCGTACAAGGTTGAAGAGCATAAAAATCTCGACCATTTTTGTTTTGAATTCCTATTATAATTTGGTTTAAAATGGGAATTATTTGGGATTATATTCAAGAGCTTTTATCGCCTTTGATTAGGGAAGGAGGCGGCAACTCGAGGTTTGACCGGGTATAAAATAAATAAGGGTTTTGACCCTATGTTGACTACTATATGTAATATATATTTTTATTAATTTAAATCCCAAAATGTGTTTTCGCATACGAACTCCAAATCAAACCCAACGATTGTCGCCCCTAGCTAAATACCCCCATTCTGGACACAATGGGATATGTTTCGTAAGCCAATTCGACTGTTTCGATCTGTTTTCATTTAAATTAAAATATAAGTCAATGTATATTGAATTCAAATGTACATTTTAATTTACCAGGGCCACATAATGACTCCAAAAATCGTAGAAAAATAAATCTTGCTATGTTTTGATGATACGGTCCTAACAAAACTAATTTCATCGAATTTGGAGGCCGTTAGAAGAATGGGCTTTTTCTCGTCGATCCAATTCAACTAAAATTGACAAAACACGTTTTCTTTTGCCATGTCACATATTAATTCCACAAATTATGAAAATTGGAATCTAGCAATGATTTGACATTTTGGATCCAACAAAAGTCGTTTCATCGAAAATGGAGTTCGTTTGCAAAATGGCTATTTTTAAGGGTTATATATTATATAAAATATATATAAATTCCATAGCGACTATTCTGAATTTTAAACTGGCCATAAATTTCAATTTATATTATGAAATCTCAGTTTCTTACATTCGTTAGAAAGATATAATTAAACAGATTCAAATATTTCTGGTTTTACCGAAATCCGATTTATATTGAATTCTGTACATTCAATTTAAATTTAAAATCGAATTTTCAAACTACCGCACCATTTCAAGCTTGTTTTATATTTAAATAAATTTATACATTCTAACTTCGTTTTAAATAAATTTTTAGTCGTTATTGTTTAAAATATATCATTTTAAATATTCAAAATCCATTAAAATAGCCAAAATAAAAATTTTAAATTGGTTCTGAAAATTTGGGTTGTTACAATCTCCCCCACTTAAAATCTTTTCGTCCTCGAAAAGTAAAGTAGCTGAAAGTTGTTTAACTAACCAACTCAACTTTCATTTTTCAACTTTTCTGTTTTTAAGAATTTTCTAATTTCTCAAAAAATTTGGCTAACACCCTAATTTTCGAAAAATTTCGCCATAACCTCCTTTGTACGGGGAGACCTTTAAAACCGCAACTAGCCTCATAGGGCCCTCATCAATCTAAAAAAAAAAGCCAATCGGCTCATAAAATCATCAAAACCCAATAAATTAGTAAACATGTACCTATTTGTCGGGCATACAATTTTATTCCTCTTCTTAGCTTCCATGCTATGACCTGTTCATTTTATATACATGCACATATATGCAATTTCAATCAATTTTCAATTCAGTTCAAATTTTATTCGATTTGGCTAAATTTTACCTTCCATTGTCTTATTTTTTCAATAATCTTATTAGTTAAACTAATAATCAAACAACACAACCCGCAATCAAGTAGTTGATTAGCTTTTCAAACATATACTTTTATATATATTCAAAAATCATATTTCAATGTCAAATCACAAATAAATAACCCTATCTAGTTTTGGTTCTCACACCAGTCAATTGGAAATATATAGATGCCCCACTTTCGAAACTCGAACATAAGCACTGGTAATGTGATCACAATTACCAGGATCATCTTCGGGCGACTAGAGTGTGATTCTATATCTTTCCATTATATTTGAGACTTCTAATACAAGCTAGCTAGGCATATATGCAAAATATTCATATACTCGATTGTGCAAATTCAATATAAAATAAAATATTCAAATACGAATAATTGATATAAAATTTTAAAACTAAATGTGATTTTTAAAAATAACACTCCTCACACTCGTTCTAGGATATTACTGATCCTATCTCTAACGAGTCATTCTTATTGGAAATTACTAATCCAATCTCTGATGAATTCTTTCGTTTGGTTCTAATGTGTCTTGTTCTCGAGCTCTATAAACCAAAGCTCTGATACCAAACTGTGGCGACCCGAACTTCCTGGTCGGCCTAAACCGAACAAGAAGGTGGACTGCTTTGAGAACACGACAAATCGGAACACAAATGGAAGAACATTTCATTGCTATTACAACAATTTACATCAGAGTACAAGAATATAACAAAGTATGAATAAATATTACGCATTGAAAAATATCAGAGATTTAAAATTATAATGCAGCGGAAAAATAATACATAACACAACTGAAAGATATACACGAATACAGAGCATTCCGAATATAGCTCCAGTTGTAAATCCAGTATCCCGGAAAAATAATATCTGCAAAACCAAAACTAGTAGCTGCACGTGTGGAAAATATAGGCACCCAGAGTTTAGGTTAAAACAATAAACTCTAGGTCAGTCATGGGAATGGTGTGACAACTAAAACAATTATTAATTTGATTTTAAAGTAAGGTATATCAAGGGACCACGCCATATAACACGGAACGGGTTTACCCCCAAGAATACCAATGCATAAAAAAAACAGCGCAATGCTAAATAAAGAACAATGAAGCATTATAAGACTCAGGTCCCATCACACAATGCAACACAAGCCGGAGGATAGAATTTTGCCTTATAATAGCCAAAAATGCTTGGTACGTGAAATTTCATATTTTATTGTTACTATAAGTGAAGAAATCAACTTCAAATATAAATGTATCAATCATATGCGGCGTAGGTACCCATATATTACGTCGCCATACTAAGCTCTACAATTAAAACCTAGATGTCACGTATGAGAAGTTGGATTTCCATCATGAACCAAGGCAAGGGATCGTCCTTACCGAATTCGAGACAATCTAGCCCATGTCTCAGGATCAGAACGCATCGACCCTTTGGAGCATCAGGGTCGGTCACCCGTCGATGATTAGTAATACCATAAACTATATGTTAGCCTTCCTTATGGGGCACAAAATCTGGTCAGTATACCGACCATAACATCCATCGATCCCGTAGTGATCGATATATGCATTGATCCTGTAGTGACCGATTGTGACGACCCCAAACCCCGTACTGACGGCGGCAAGGGTAATCCTTGGAATATAACACAGAAACAGATAACAGCAGAACAGAAATAAATAAATACACCAGATAATGCACAATAGAATATACTGGATAAACATAAACATCAGAGTTACACAGTATACAGGATCATACTTAGCACAAATACAGTTCAACTATACATAAATGTCTACAGCGGAAACAAACATAATATGTACAACAGGAGCTGAACAGCATAAAAAGAGATAAATGATAGAATCCATCTTCAGCTCCAGCTATCCGAATAAAGCCTGCTAAACCTGAATACAAGGTTGCCCGTGTAGAAAAAGGGGCACTCGAGTTTGAAAGTGAAACAAACTACGAGTCAGTCATGGGACTGGTATGAGAAATCTACTTAACACACTATACAATTGGCTAATCACAGGACCACGCCACTTTCACGGAACGGGTTTACTCCATTGGATTGCCAGTGCTTTAAACAAATCATTCTTTCAAACATCGCAATGCTTTTTATAAAAATGAAGCAATTATAAGACTCAATTCCCATCACACAATGCAACGCAAAACGGAGGATAGAGTTTTTACCTTATAACGGCCAAAATATGCTTGATACGAATAAAACAAAAGCATTTGATATTATTACTAGTGTTTATATGTTTCAAAAACAATTTCAATCATAACTATCAATCATAGACGGCATGGGTACCATATATCATGTCGCCATATATATATATATATATATATATATATATATATATATATATATATACAATCAAAACCGCACGGTGTCGTATTTTGGAAATTGTATTTCCGTCCTGAACCAAGGCAAAAGATAGTCCTTACCGAATTCGAGACTGTCTAGCCCGAGTCTCAGGCACAGCCGCAACCGTACCTTGGATCGTCAAGGCCGGTCCACACGAAGTGGATTATAATGCCTGAACAATGCGTTTCTCCGCCCTTTGGGGCGTAAGTGAGCCAACGAATGACTCTATCGGACCCGGATCGTCCGATCTAACCGAGGCGCCTCGCAACAGCAACGACCACATAAGTCAAACTCGTCAGGGCGTGTAAAACCACTGACGCCACTTCTAGCTAGAAAGAAAACCCACGTCCCCCCTGAGGTCCTGCTCCCGTTTCTGGTTCATACCGGGGTGTGAGGCTCGCGAATTCACGTTATACACAAAGCTACGCCACATAGGCGGTGCTTTGATCATCTCCACAAGACTTTGCTTTTGCACAAAAGCCCTGATCACTGCATCACACAGGCAATTCACACCGCGCAACTGATGGCTATCAATCACACAGAATAAATTCCAATGTCAGACACACTGTCCATTTGCAAGTCCGTTCTGGGTCTGAACGAAACAGGAGGCACTATATACCTCGCAAACCCATCGATCACCACGTACGTCTGGACGATCACCACTCATTATCCATATTTCGGGATGCCTCCCAATCAGGACCTCGGTTACCATCCAAACTAGGTGAAGATCTCCGGTCTTCGACCACCATCTTCATCTTCGATATCTTATCGTCGATTCAGTTATTCAGAATGGGATAAACCCGGTCTTTATGAGCAACTCGCGTATATAATTAACAAGTGTAACACTAACAGACATACGCATCATTTCAATTCATTAGTCACTAACTGATCATCGCTAATCTATGAATTAGAAAAGCGCGATATTTGTAATAAATTCTGCAAGCGCACAGGTGTGTAGCATACAGGTCGAACACAGGGTGGTGAATTAAATCAAATTATTTATCTAATCTCTTGGGCGAGTTAGACAAAACTTTGGAGGTTGATTTTGGAAATAAAACAAAACAAAATTAAAACTGTAATTTGATTCAGAACAGATCTAACTGAACCGACGATCAAATCACAATTTCAATGGAAAAGCAATGGAACTATGAATCAGATTCAAATCTAATCAAATCCAATTTAACCTATGAACGCGATTAAAATACAGAAAATAAAAGTGCAGAATATAAATAACAACAGGAAATAAAATTAGGATTACCGCTGAATCTAATCAGACGGTCAGTCACTAATGAAACGAAATGCAAAATACAAATAGTGTTCTACCGAATCTAATTGTGTAGACAACACTAATTGCTAAGAAATAGAAAATTGCATAAAATAAAAAGAAAAATGAGTTTTATTAATGAAGAAGAGAATAGAATGAGATATCGGATGGTGGCTATAATGACATTACAAGGGTATTTATAGGATAGAAAGCCAAACCCTAACCTAACCCTAATATAATGATAAATGGGCCTTAGGGAACTCACAAGAGAGTTTACAATAAGAAACATAAATGGGCCTTAGATAAATAAAGCAAATTTGGGCCTTTTCTCTTTTACTTTTGCTTCCTTGACACTTCTTCATTGATTTGTGATGTGCAAAGCCTTTTTATCAATCCTTTTCTTGTCCAACAGTAACTAGATGTGAGATCTTCATCTACAATTCTTCAAAATGTAAATATATATCAATTTCATCTCTATTTCTCTACTTTTCTGGTTGCATGCGGAATGGGTTGGAATATCTGTAAAAGTAACAAAACAATACCCATGTAATATTTATTTATATACAAAAGATAAGATATAAGAGCATAAAATAAACACATTTCTATGTCAATCAAATACCCCCACACTTATCTTTTACTCGTCCTCGAGTAAAACAAGAAATGAAAAACTAACTAGGTAGGTCACACTTTCGTAGGAAACACGATTGCATTTAGCGTATGCAACAAGCCGTTAAACCTCTAGGTGTCCCTAGTAGGACGAGTGGTGTCTCGTGAGGATTTTCAGCGGATACTACCCACAAAATCCAAATGCAGTATGCTATGATTCTAATGAAACCATATGAATGCAATGGACATATGCAAAATAAAAGCAAAAATGAAAACAAGACTTGTTTCTGAAGTGGTACAACAAATTAAATTAACAAATTCTAGTCAGTTGATTTTATTTTAGATACCTCGACTTATCACAAATTTTCAATATAAATCAAGTTTTCAAATGTTAAATTCCAGTTTGGCCAGTTAGTTCGGTCGATAACATAGTGCAGCCATGAAATAAATTCTTAGTTTGCTTGGCACAGTTTGCAAAGTGGTATTATTATTTTCTCATGTATGGCTAGTTAAATCCATAAGGTCAAGAAGTGTTTGGGCATCATCGCTTGTTCTTTATTCTACAAAATTTTAAGATTTATGTTTAAGTACATACACCTAACTTAGTAGACCAAGGTTTACCACCCATGCACTGCCTCGTGGACTAACGGAGAGTGGGTAAAGAGCTTGGCGGATTGTGCAGGCCGACTTTGACTTTGTCAACAACGTGTCGGTAATCCTTAGGTGTCCAATCTCATAAAATGAGACCAAGATATTCCAACGCTGACTTTGTCAACAACATGTCGGATAGAGCTTGGCGGGTTTGCACACCAACGCTCGATATACAAGCAATGTTGGATACCCTTGGATTACTATTATTATTAT
Source organism: Allium sativum (assembly GCA_030737875.1). Taxonomy (NCBI): domain Eukaryota; kingdom Viridiplantae; phylum Streptophyta; class Magnoliopsida; order Asparagales; family Amaryllidaceae; genus Allium; species Allium sativum. Next base: position 619,118,868 of record CM060926.1, read on the forward strand.
TGAATTTATAAGCACAAAAGAGAGTTACGCGAATTCAACTTAACACAACTTAGTTTTAAATATTCGAAAAGCCAATATAAGTATTTTAAGTTCTCCACTTATTTAAACAAAGTCTACAATATAGAATAGATTTCATGGCCATCACCTAAGAATCTCCCTATGTACCGGTTACACTATTATCCCTCAAAATTAAACTTTTCATTATATTTCTTATTTGATCTAAGTTGAGAGAAAAAATACTATCAACTGACTAAAAATCCTTAACTTATTTTGTTGTATCAATCTTAGATTGGTCATGTTTGAAAAAAAATGGCATGTTACTACAGTCTAAAATGCATGATGGTCCTATTTACATGGCTGAAAATGAAAAGAAAGAAAAATAAAGAAAAAAATGGCATGTTACTACAGTCTAAAATGCATGATGATCCTATTTACATGGCTGAAAATGAAAAGAAAGAAAAAAAAACGAAAATGAGTGAAATGCTGTGATACCCCGTATTTTTACATTTTAAAAGTAAGAAATTTACATACGTATACGATGATACGCAAAGCATATAAACCAGTGAAGCATGAAGATAAAAGATATTCTGTTTATACTTCTAGAATTAAGGTAAACGGGATTCACCATTGCGTTCGTCTCGGAAAAATACGCGAAATAGAGTCCGAGTTTTCGAGAATCGGAGTCCGTATGACCCGTTAAAGGCCCAAAGAAGATTTCTGGAAATTTGAAATTCGGAAATAACTTTGAAAATCAGATCTGGGGCCAGGCGGGAAGTTTCCCGCCTAGGCCATGTCGACAGGGCTGTCGACAGGCCTGTCGACTTGGGCCCAAACCAAGTCGACAGCCCTGTCGACATGCCTGTCGATAGGGGGTGGCCGGCGCAAATTGCCTGGCGCACCTGTTTGTCTCACCTGGTCTTGCTCTTGGGCTGATTCTGGAAGCTTCCGAGATCTGATGGTCCTAATCTATCCTAGATCTAATCCTATGGCCTAAAACACTCCTAATCTCTATAAAAACACCCCTAAGCCCCCTCCTAAACCCTCATAAATCACTCTCTCCACGAAGTGCAGCCCAAATGCCAAGTGATCATGGCCTCCATTCCCTTTTCCTAAAGCCTAAGCACTCAAATCGGGTTCAAATCAAGTAGTGCAAGCTAGCTACACCAAATGGAAGGAAGATCAACGTTGCTATGCGAGTTCCATGACGATTCTTCGACAAAGGAGGCACCTTTCTTAGCCAAGATGATTCGTGCTTCTTTCCCTAGGCCTAACTAGGTAAGTTCTAGCTACTTTTAGGTGAAAACGGTAGTTTTGATAATGACATGGGATAAAAAGAGGCTAAACATGATTATGTAAACCTATATGAACCTTACCATGCCTCTTGTGTTCATATTCATGATCTTAGGCCATGTGAGTGACTTAATCATGCTCCTCATGCTATGCATAACCTAGTTTAACTTGCAAGTTTGGATCTTTATGCATGAAATGCTAGCATGAACCTTTAGGAACCGTTTTTACTTGGGAAACATTGGCTAAGACTAGATTTTGGGGCTTATGCATGTTTATGAACCCAAACCCATAATGTTAACATGCAAGTTTGTGGCCAAATCCTTTATGACATTATGCATACTTAGGGCCAATTTCCTTGAAAATTTTATTATGCATGCTAGTGGCCAACCCTTTATGAACCTATGCATGTTTTAAGCCAAACCCTCATGATACTATGCATGTTTGGGGTCATTGTGTAGCATAGCATCTCTACGATGTGACTCGTCCATTCTTGCGTTGGGACACGATTTGGGTTGAGGTTAGACAAGCGTGAATATAGCATGAAAAACTTAACTTGAAGTTACATGAAAACATGATAGGCGAGCTAAACTTGACATGAACCATGATTTGGGTAAATGGGTATAAACATGACAACGTGTAACGTTAAACATGACATGTGTTTATACTTGAAAACATGACTTGAATTATAACATGGAAGTTGACATGTAAGTATACATAAAAACATAAGCTTGGGAATTTACCTATTAAGTTAGGTCTACCCATTGGGAATTTACCTATTAAGTTAGGTCTACCCAATTGCTTGAAGCTTGAATATGAACATGACACTAAACTAAACATGAAAGTGGCCAACTCGAGGTTGGGTTGAGTTTGCAACGTAAAACTACCCGGAACCGACCGGCCTAACTAGTAGTTGCAAACAATAGGACTCAATGTGAGAAGTTGGTCATGTGTGCTTGAACCCGAGGTTAGACCAAGTTGTGGTGTAAATCTACCCGGACCCGCCCGGCTTAACTAGTAACCACAACAAAGTCTAATGTGAGAGGTTGGGGTGCATTAAATAATTAATGCCACATAATAGGGTTAAGTTAATTTGATTAATGAGGCTTAACCAAATATGACTTGGACAAATGGGTTAAGTAACTTGATTTACCTAACGACACTTGACCATTTTTATACGACTAATGGATGGGATTAAGTTAACTAACACTTAATCAATCCAACACGATAATTTGATAAGGTTAAGTAAATTTTCTTAAGTAACACTTAACCCATTAGACAAACCCCAATTCGGAGGATTGGGTAAATGACCATAGTTAACAAGGATAATGGAAATAAGGCTAAGTGGTAAACCTTAGTTAAGGGAAACTAAGTAATAATCCTTAGTCAAGGAAATTTGGACCACTTCTTAGATAGATGAGTAACCCGATACGGTAGGTCATCGTTTAAGTATACGTGTAGGAGCAGGCTATCTGATTTAGATAAAGGCTCCAGCGAACTGGGTAACGAAGCAGCGGCTTCGGGGAACGTGAGGATATTCTTGGTATCCCTCTGTGAGCTGTCAGGTCATTATACTAGGCTCACGAGAGGTTAAGGTCTGCGGTAGAAGAACCAAGAGTATGCCTTGGTTGCTATGCGAGCGACCTAAAGACTGGGATGGATAGCAGTGAGTCGGCGAATACATACTGGTGCCCGAGATAGCAAGTTCGTCGATTATCTACCATCTTGAGTCAAGCGTGTACGTACGGAAAGGCAGGGGACACCCAACAGACCATAATTGCTATCTAATTATGGGTGAGGTAGGCCGTAGGGTGTGGGCTGGCCGGAGTGTAGTTCTCATGCAAGATTTTCTCTTGTGTTGCCTTTCGCTAGTTGAGGGAGGGGTCTCGTGGGACCATAGCCACGTGTAGAAAGCAGACCTTAGCATCTGCATCGGCAGATAAATTGAAAGCTCCCGACCGAGTCCTGTATTTCTTGATTAGCCCTGTGACAGGACTCGGGTAGCACATAGTGATACTTGTGCATACAGTCATAGAAAAACGATTGACGATGAATGCGTGTGGAAAAGGGCGTGGTTGAGGGTTAGCGTAATCCCTAGTATCCCTAGGTGGTTGAACCCAAACCGAAATACGAAAACGTGAGATAGGTAAGCATAATCCCTAGCGGTCCTAGGTGGCATAAGTCCTAGTTGTACAATCAATGATTCATGTGGAAAGACCTTAGTTAAAGATAGGGTGACAGTCCAAAACAATCTTAAGGGTCATAGAACTACGTTAAAGTGGGATCTCATGGGAAAGCCCGTACGGTGTACGGCAAGGGACTGAACATATACATAGAAAGGAACATACGTGTTTAGAGACTTACATATTCTATATGTTAGGTCAACATGGATCATTTCACGAACTGTTGAGTAAGGGTTATTCATGGTTAACACATGTACGGGGAAAGACACTAGGACGGTAGATGCAGAGTATATACAGATAGAACTCGGGGATGTTAGACTTGAGGGATACCTTGGAATGTTATACTTGATGGAAACCTGACGATATAATACCTTGTTTTACTTTGACATCGTAATTTATCATGACACCTGGGTTTGTCTGGGTACGGTAATCCATCCTATTATCCTGGCTTGATATCTATCTTATCATTATCACCATGTTTACTTTCAGTTTATGCATTTCATGGCACCTTTATCTGTTTTTATGCTGGAAGTAGATAGGACTTACCAGTCTTTATGACTGACCCCGTTTTCTTTCGCTTCTTGTCTTCCGTTTCCCCCCCAGGTTACAGGGAGGAAATACTGTTGTTCAATTCAGACTTCTTCTGCTTGAAGGTCATCTTGGATGGCTTGGACTTTTCTTGGCTATGGCTGCTTTACTGTTTTACTTGGGGAATATTTTATGAAAAGGTTGTTTTATGCTTCTTAAACATTGCAAGATAGATTGATGTACTCTGATGAAAAAGGTTTTAGACCTTGTTTATTACTGTTATAAAATATTTGTTTTACTTCCGCCATTTTATATGTTCTGTCTTGTGATATTTCTGTGTATGTTTACCAATAATGCCCCTCTAAAGCTAGTGCATTCCTTTGCGAGTGACCCTAGCGGAGGTGGGGTGTTACATTTGGTATCAGAGCAGAAGGTTACCAGGCTGGGCAAAAGATTAGAAACAACCTTCTGAAAATTTTTGAAAAAAAAAACCCATTTACAAAGAAGCATTTTTTTTTTAGAAAAACTTTGTTTTAAAAGTTATTCCCCAAAAGCCATCAGCAATGTCCTTGTTTTATTGGTTGAATCCTCTTTTCCCTTCTCTCTCCCATCGATAGTCACGTTGGCTTTGGTTACAAGTAGTTTCTGAGTTAGAAAAGCGTTTTCTTTATGATGGGGGAATAGTTCTTGAGAAAATGGAGTTGAGTTAGGAGGAAGTAAGATAATGGAAAAATGGCAGGGCAAGTAAAGAAAATAAAAATAAAAATGAAAGGAGGGCCAGTCGACTTGCCTGTCGACAGGGCTGTCGACAGGGTTACCCCCCCCTGTCGACAGGGCTGTCGAAACGACGCGCCTGTAGGTCAAAAAAAAATATAAGCCCGAAGGTCGAGAGCTTCAGCTCATAACCCCAAATTCTCTTCTCCTTCCCTCCCAGCCACAAAAACCGAAAATTCACCAACTCCACCGCCTCCCATCACCTCGTTTCTCCACCGTTCTTCATAAAATTAATCTCAAATCGAAGCTAGAGACCCTCTCCATCCGGATCTATAGTTCCCCTCTTCCAATTCGTGTTTAAATCACCATGGCCAATCAACCCAATCCCTGCGAGCTTTACCCTCAACTAACCACGCAAGAGGTTGAGTGGTGTGACGAGCAACCAGGGATAATTGAGCACTACATGCAGCTTGCCAGTAGGAATTTGCTTTTAGGCCGACCCGTGAGGTTTGCGGATTTTGCGGGAACCGCTGTGGAGAGTTTGTTTGTTAATGCGGGTCTTATTCCTATTCTGGATACGCACACAGCCGAGAGGAGAGGCTACAAGCGTACGGTAAGACTTTTAGATGCTCGTTTGCAAATTGATGTGGATGATAACGGGTTGATAACCTATAGTTCATGGGTTAAGGGTACCCATATATTTATGAATGAGGTCCAATTTGGGGAAATTTTGAATATCCGGGGTACGGGACTCGATATAAATGATCTGGAGATGGATGATTTGAATGTGTGGGGTAGGATTTTTTTTAATGGACTTGATAGGCAATGGGATAGTGCACATTTGCGCCCGCTATCTAGGTTTGTAATCAGAATATTGCAATACAATGTTGCGGGGCAGAATCATGGGTTTGATAGAGTCCCAGTAGTTGTTAAGGCCGCTACTTATGCCATTTTTGGGGGCATACAAATAAACTGGGCAAGGACCATCTTACAGCAATACCAGATCTTTAGGGGAGCAAGGCACTCCAATATTTGTTTTGGGAACTTATGGACCATAGTTTTCCGCTGGTTTGGGGTGGATTTGCATGATGAGGATTATGTGACACTTTCTAACCATCCCTCAGTTATCATCACTGAAGCTGCACTAGGGAGGATGAGTATAAATATGCACGAACTCCAAGAGGAGCCACAGCCTATGGAGCAAGAAGGGTTAGATGAGGGAGAGGGTGAGGGTGACGAGGAAGAGGAGCAAGAGGAGGAGCCATATGATGGACACTTTGAGGACCCCCATCAGGCACCACAGCATGATGGTGAGCAGGCTGGGGATGGAGCCTGGGCTCATCAGGGCCCGGCACAGGGGGCTCCAGATACAGGTGCCTGGGATCCATGGGCTACTAGGGATCCAGACTAGAGGACTGAGCTGAGATATGTTTCACAGCAGCAGGCTCGCTTGATGAGGAGCCACCAGGATATTATGAGGTCACAACAGCAGACACTGGAATCACAGGTAGCCATGGCTCAGACACAGCAGCAGATGCTTCAGGATATGAGTTCCTCTTATGATCAGTTGGTGGCTGGGATGCAGGACCTACAGTTAGAGCTTAGGCAAGGGAACCGACGACAGGAAGAGAGGCTTGATATCTTAGAGGAGCTTATCCGTAGCTATTTCCATCAGGATTGACTTCTATCAGTTATCCGTAGGATAGTATTTTATTTCAGTATTGTTTAGCTGTTTCTTTTGTTGTCTAGTTGTAACGATGTACTGAAACTATCTTAATAAAGTTTGTACGTTGTTTGTTTATGCAGTTTGTTGTGTCTAATGTAATTATGAAATATTGAACGATAATGTCTGATAACGAAGAACAATGAAAACAACAAAACGGAGTATCTCTCCGTTACATAGAAATTTAGAAAGTTAGATTTTTCTAAATTAATAATGGATGGTAGGATCTTGGATGCTCAAATTGGATGAACTTCAATCTTATTTTATAAGGGTGTGGGAAAATTTGGATGAAATTACTTTTTCAAATTTTTGCATTCATATAGAACTGCAAGTATATTTAGGATGAGAGCATCATGGTTTGAAAAAAAAAAGAAATTTTTAAGAAATTGCATTCATGTAGGTGGTACCACAAGTTAGGCATACATATTTTTCTACAATGTGATTCACTTTTGCACATGTGCACATGTTTGCAACAATTGGCTGAACACTTCTGGATGCTAATATGGGGATATAAATCCTACTACTATTGAATTTCGGGGACGAAATTCCTTAAGGGTGGGAGAATGTGACACCCCGTATTTTTAAATTTTAAAAGTAAGAAATTTACATACGTATACGATGATACGCAAAGCATATAAACCAGTGAAGCATGAAGATAAAAGATATTCTGTTTATACTTCTAGAATTAAGGTAAACGTGATTCACCATTGCGTTCATCTCGGAAAAATACGCGAAATAGAGTCCGAGTTTTCGAGAATCGGAGTCCGTATGACCCGTTAAAGGCCCAAAGAAGATTTCTGGAAATTTGAAATTCGGAAATAACTTTGAAAATCAGATCTGGGGCCAGGCGGGAAGTTTCCCGCCTAGGCCATGTCGACAGGGCTGTCGACAGGCCTGTCGACTTGGGCCCAGACCAAGTCGACAGCCCTGTCGACATGCCTGTCGACAGGGGGTGGCCGGCGCAAATTGCCTGGCGCACCTGTTTGTCTCACCTGGTCTTGCTCTTGGGCTGATTCTGGAAGCTTCCGAGATCTGATGGTCCTAATCTATCCTAGATCTAATCCTATGGCCTAAAACACTCCTAATCTCTATAAAAACACCCCTAAGCCCCCTCCTAAACCCTCATAAATCACTCTCTCCACGAAGTGCTGCCCAAATGCCAAGTGATCATGGCCTCCATTCCCTTTTCCTAAAGCCTAAGCACTCAAATCGGGTTCAAATCAAGTAGTGCAAGCTAGCTACACCAAATGGAAGGAAGATCAACGTTGCTATGCGAGTTCCATGACGATTCTTCGACAAAGGAGGCACCTTTCTTAGCCAAGATGATTCGTGCTTCTTTCCCTAGGCCTAACTAGGTAAGTTCTAGCTACTTTTAGGTGAAAACAGTAGTTTTGATAATGACATGGGATAAAAAGAGGCTAAACATGATTATGTAAACCTATATGAACCTTACCATGCCTCTTGTGTTCATATTCATGATCTTAGGCCATGTGAGTGACTTAATCATGCTCCTCATGCTATGCATAACCTAGTTTAACTTGCAAGTTTGGATCTTTATGCATGAAATGCTAGCATGAAATGCTAGCATGAACCTTTAGGAACCATTTTTACTTGGGAAACATTGGCTAAGACTAGATTTTGGGGCTTATGCATGTTTATGAACCCAAACCCATAATGTTAACATGCAAGTTTGTGGCCAAATCCTTTATGACATTATGCATACTTAGGGCCAATTTCCTTGAAAATTTTATTATGCATGCTAGTGGCCAACCCTTTATGAACCTATGCATGTTTTAAGCCAAACCCTCATGATACTATGCATGTTTGGGGTCATTGTGTAGCATAGCATCTCTACGATGTGACTCGTCCATTCTTGCGTTGGGACACGATTTGGGTTGAGGTTAGACAAGCGTGAATATAGCATGAAAAACTTAACTTGAAGTTACATGAAAACATGATAGGCGAGCTAAACTTGACATGAACCATGATTTGGGTAAATGGGTATAAACATGACAACGTGTAACGTTAAACATGACATGTGTTTATACTTGAAAACATGACTTGAATTATAACATGGAAGTTGACATGTAAGTATACATAAAAACATAAGCTTGGGAATTTACCTATTAAGTTATGTCTACCCATTGGGTATTTACGTATTAAGTTAGGTCTACCCAATTGCTTGAAGCTTGAATATGAACATGACACTAAACTAAACATGAAAGTGGCCAACTCGAGGTTGGGTTGAGTTTGCAACGTAAAACTACCCGGAACCGACCGGCCTAACTAGTAGTTGCAAACAATAGGACTCAATGTGAGAAGTTGGTCATGTGTGCTTGAACCCGAGGTTAGACCAAGTTGTGGTGTAAATCTACCCGGACCCGCCCGGCTTAACTAGTAACCACAACAAAGTCTAATGTGAGAGGTTGGGGTGCATTAAATAATTAATGCCACATAATAGGGTTAAGTTAATTTGATTAATGAGGCTTAACCAAATATGACTTGGACAAATGGGTTAAGTAACTTGATTTACCTAACGACACTTGACCATTTTTATATGACTAATGGACGGGATTAAGTTAACTAACACTTAATCAATCCAACACGATAATTTGATAAGGTTAAGTAAATTTTCTTAAGTAACACTTAACCCATTAGACAAACCCCAATTCGTAGGATTGGGTAAATGACCATAGTTAACAAGGATAATGGAAATAAGGCTAAGTGGTAAACCTTAGTTAAGGGAAACTAAGTAATAATCCTTAGTCAAGGAAATTTGGACCACTTCTTAGATAGATGAGTAACCCGATACGGTAGGTCATCGTTTAAGTATACGTGTAGGAGCAGGCTATCTGATTTAGATAAAGGCTCCAGCGAACTGGGTAACGAAGCAGCGGCTTCGGGGAACGTGAGGATATTCTTGGTATCCCTCTGTGAGATGTCAGGTCATTATACTAAGCTCACGAGAGGTTAAGGTCTGCGGTAGAAGAACCAAGAGTATGCCTTGGTTGCTATGCGAGCGACCTAAAGACTGGGATGGATAGCAGTGAGTCGGCGAATACATACTGGTGCCCGAGATAGCAAGTTCGTCGATCATCTACCATCTTGAGTCAAGCGTGTACGTACGGAAAGGCAGGGGACACCCAACAGACCATAATTGCTATCTAATTATGGGTGAGGTAGGCCGTAGGGTGTGGGCTGGCCGGAGTGTAGTTCTCATGCAAGATTTTCTCTTGTGTTGCCTTTCGCTAGTTGAGGGAGGGGTCTCGTGGGACCATAGCCACGTGTAGAAAGCAGACCTTAGCATCTGCATCGGTAGATAAATTGAAAGCTCCCGACCGAGTCCTGTATTTCTTGATTAGCCCTGTGACAGGACTCGGGTAGCACATAGTGATACTTGTGCATACAATCATAGAAAAACGATTGACGATGAATGCGTGTGGAAAAGGGCGTGGTTGAGGGTTAGCGTAATCCCTAGTATCCCTAGGTGGTTGAACCCAAACCGAAATACGAAAACGTGAGATAGGTAAGCATAATCCCTAGCGGTCCTAGGTGGCATAAGTCCTAGTTGTACAATCAATGATTCATGTGGAAAGACCTTAGTTAAAGATAGGGTGACAGTCCAAAACAATCTTAAGGGTCATAGAACTACGTTAAAGTGGGATCTCATGGGAAAGCCCGTACGGTGTACGGCAAGGGACTGAACATATACATAGAAAGGAACATACGTGTTTAGAGACTTACATATTCTATATGTTAGGTCAACATGGATCATTTCACGAACTGTTGAGTAAGGGTTATTCATGGTTAACACATGTACGGGGAAAGACACTAGGACGGTAGATGCAGAGTATATACAGATAGAACTCGGGGATGTTAGACTTGAGGGATACCTTGGAATGTTATACTTGATGGAAACCTGATGATATAATACCTTGTTTTACTTTGACATCGTAATTTATCATGACACCTGGGTTTGTCTGGGTACGGTAATCCATCCTATTATCCTGGCTTGATATCTATCTTATCATTATCACCATGTTTACTTTCAGTTTATACATGTCATGGCACCTTTATCTGTTTTTATGCTGGAAGTAGATAGGACTTACCAGTCTTTATGACTGACCCCGTTTTCTTTCGCTTCTTGTCTTCCGTTTCCCCCCCAGGTTACAGGGAGGAAATACTGTTGTTCAATTCAGACTTCTTCTGCTTGAAGGTCATCTTGGATGGCTTGGACTTTTCTTGGCTATGGCTGCTTTACTGTTTTACTTGGGGAATATTTTATGAAAAGGTTGTTTTATGCTTCTTAAACATTGCAAGACAGATTGATGTACTCTGATGAAAAAGGTTTTAGACCTTGTTTATTACTGTTATAAAAGATTTGTTTTACTTCCGCCATTTTATATGTTCTGTCTTGTGATATTTCTGTGTATGTTTACCAATAATGCCCCTCTAAAGCTAGTGCATTCCTTTGCGAGTGACCCTAGCGGAGGTGGGGTGTTACATTTGGTATCAGAGCAGAAGGTTACCAGGCTGGGCAAAAGATTAGAAACAACCTTCTGAAAATTTTTGAAAAAAAAAACCCATTTACAAAGAAGCATTTTTTTTATAGAAAAACTTTGTTTTAAAAGTTATTCCCCAAAAGCCATCAGCAATGTCCTTGTTTTATTAGTTGAATCCTCTTTTCCCTTCTCTCTCCCATCGATAGTCACGTTGGCTTTGGTTACAAGTAGTTTCTGAGTTAGAAAAGCATTTTCTTTATGATGAGGGAATAGTTCTTGAGAAAATGGAGTTGAGTTAGGAGGAAGTAAGATAATGGAAAAATGGCAGGGCAAGTAAAGAAAATAAAAATAAAAATGAAAGGAGGGCCAGTCGACTTGCCTGTCGACAGGGCTGTCGACAGGGTTACCCTCCCCCCCTGTCGACAGGGCTGTCGACACGACGCGCCTGCAGGTCAAAAAAATATATAAGCCCGAAGGCCGAGAGCTTCAGCTCATAACCCCCAATTCTCTTCTCCTTCCCTCCTAGCCACAAAAACCGAAAATTCACCAACTCCACCACCTCCCATCACCTCGTTTCTCCACCGTTCTTCATAAAATTAATCTCAAATCGAAGCTAGAGACCCTCTCCATCCGGATCTATAGTTCCCCTCTTCCAATTCGTGTTTAAATCACCATGGCCAATCAACCCAATCCCTACGAGCTTTACCCTCAACTAACCACGCAAGAGGTTGAGTGGTGTGACGAGCAACCAGGGATAATTGAGCACTACATGCAGCTTGCCAGTAGGAATTTGCTTTTAGGCCGACCCGTGAGGTTTGCGGATTTTGCGGGAACCGCTGTGGAGAGTTTGTTTGTTAATGCGGGTCTTATTCCTATTCTGGATACGCACACAGCCGAGAGGAGAGGCTACAAGCGTATGGTAAGACTTTTTGATGCTCGTTTGCAAATTGATGTGGATGATAACGGGTTGATAACCTATAGTTCATGGGTTAAGGGTACCCATATATTTATGAATGAGGTCCAATTTGGGGAAATTTTGAATATCCGGGGTACGGGACTCGATATAAATGATCTGGAGATGGATGATTTGAATGTGTGGGGTAGGATTTTTTTTAATGGACTTGATAGGCAATGGGATAGTACACATTTGCGCCCGCTATCTAGGTTTGTAATCAGAATATTGCAATACAATGTTGCGGGGCAGAATCATGGGTTTGATAGAGTCCCAGTAGTTGTTAAGGCCGCTACTTATGCCATTTTTGGGGGCATACAAATAAACTGGGCAAGGACCATCTTACAGTAATACCAGATCTTTAGGGGAGCAAGGCACTCCAATATTTGTTTTGGGAACTTATGGACCATAGTTTTCCGCTGGTTTGGGGTGGATTTGCATGATGAGGATTATGTGACACTTTCTAACCATCCCTCAGTTATCATCACTGAAGCTGCACTAGGGAGGATGAGTATAAATATGCACGAACTCCAAGAGGAGCCACAGCCTATGGAGCAAGAAGGGTTAGATGAGGGAGAGGGTGAGGGTGACGAGGAAGAGGAGCAAGAGGAGGAGCCATATGATGGACACTTTGAGGACCCCCATCAGGCACCACAGCATGATGGTGAGCAGGCTGGGGATGGAGCCTGGGCTCATCAGGGCCCGGCACAGGGGGCTCCAGATACAGGTGCCTGGGATCCATGGGCTACTAGGGATCCAGACTGGAGGACTGAGCTGAGATATGTTTCACAGCAGCAGGCTCGCTTGATGAGGAGCCACCAGGATATTATGAGGTCACAACAGCAGACACTGGAATCACAGGTAGCCATGGCTCAGACACAGCAGCAGATGCTTCAGGATATGAGTTCCTCTTATGATCAGTTGGTGGCTGGGATGCAGGACCTACAGTTAGAGCTTAGGCAAGGGAACCGACAACAGGAAGAGAGGCTTGATAGCTTAGAGGAGCTTATCTGTAGCTATTTCCATCAGGATTGACTTCTATCAGTTATCTGTAGGATAGTATTTTATTTCAGTATTGTTTAGCTGTTTCTTTTGTTGTCTAGTTGTAACGATGTACTGAAACTATCTTAATAAAGTTTGTACGTTGTTTGTTTATGCAATTTGTTGTGTCTAATGTAATTATGAAATATTGAACGATAATGTCTGATAACGAAGAACAATGAAAACAACAAAACGGAGTATCTCTCCGTTACATAGAAATTTAGAAAGTTAGATTTTTCTAAATTAATAATGGATGGTAGGATCTTGGATGCTCAAATTGGATGAACTTCACTCTTATTTTATAAGGGTGTGGGAAAATTTGGATGAAATTACTTTTTCAAATTTTTGCATTCATATAGAACTGCAAGTATATTTAGGATGAGAGCATCATGGTTTAAAAAAAAAAAGAAATTTTTAAGAAATTGCATTCATGTAGGTGGTACCACAAGTTAGGCATACATATTTTTCTACAATGTGATTCGTTTTTGCACATGTGCACATGTTTGCAACAATTGGCTGAACACTTCTGGATGCTAATATGGGGACATAAATCCTACTACTATTGAATTTCGGGGACGAAATTCCTTAAGGGTGGGAGAATGTGACACCCCGTATTTTTACATTTTAAAAGTAAGAAATTTACATACGTATACGATGATACGCAAAGCATATAAACCAGTGAAGCATGAAGATAAAAGATATTCTATTCATACTTCTAGAATTAAGGTAAACAGGATTCACCATTGCGTTCGTCTCGGAAAAATACGCGAAATAGAGTCCGAGTTTTCGAGAATCGGAGTCCGTATGACCCGTTAAAGGCCCAAAGAAGATTTCTGGAAATTTGAAATTCGGAAATAACTTTGAAAATCAGATCTGGGGCCAAGCGGGAAGTTTCCCGCCTAGGCCATGTCGACAGGGCTGTCGACAGGCCTGTCGACTTGGGCCCAGACCAAGTCGACAGCCCTGTCGACATGCCTGTCGACAGGGGGTGGCCGGCGCAAATTGCCTGGCGCACCTGTTTGTCTCACCTGGTCTTGCTCTTGGGCTGATTCTGGAAGCTTCCGAGATCTGATGGTCCTAATCTATCCTAGATCTAATCCTATGGCCTAAAACACTCCTAATCTCTATAAAAACACCCCTAAGCCCCCTCCTAAACCCTCATAAATCACTCTCTCCACGAAGTGCTGCCCAAATGCCAAGTGATCATGGCCTCCATTCCCTTTTCCTAAAGCCTAAGCACTCAAATCGGGTTCAAATCAAGTAGTGCAAGCTAGCTACACCAAATGGAAGGAAGATCAACGTTGCTATGCGAGTTCCATGACGATTCTTCGACAAAGGAGGCACCTTTCTTAGCCAAGATGATTCGTGCTTCTTTCCCTAGGCCTAACTAGGTAAGTTCTAGCTACTTTTAGGTGAAAACGGTAGTTTTGATAATGACATGGGATAAAAAGAGGCTAAACATGATTATGTAAACCTATATGAACCTTACCATGCCTCTTGTGTTCATATTCATGATCTTAGGCCATGTGAGTGACTTAATCATGCTCCTCATGCTATGCATAACCTAGTTTAACTTGCAAGTTTGGATCTTTATGCATGAAATGCTAGCATGAACCTTTAGGAACCATTTTTACTTGGGAAACATTGGCTAAGACTAGATTTTGGGGCTTATGCATGTTTATGAACCCAAACCCATAATGTTAACATGCAAGTTTGTGGCCAAATCCTTTATGACATTATGCATACTTAGGGCCAATTTCCTTGAAAATTTTATTATGCATGCTAGTGGCCAACCCTTTATGAACCTATGCATGTTTTAAGCCAAACCCTCATGATACTATGCATGTTTGGGGTCATTGTGTAGCATAGCATCTCTACGATGTGACTCGTCCATTCTTGCGTTGGGACACGATTTGGGTTGAGGTTAGACAAGCGTGAATATAGCATGAAAAACTTAACTTGAAGTTACATGAAAACATGATAGGCGAGCTAAACTTGACATGAACCATGATTTGGGTAAATGGGTATAAACATGACAACGTGTAACGTTAAACATGACATGTGTTTATACTTGAAAACATGACTTGAATTATAACATGGAAGTTGACATGTAAGTATACATAAAAACATAAGCTTGGGAATTTACCTATTAAGTTATGTCTACCCATTGGGAATTTACGTATTAAGTTAGGTCTACCCAATTGCTTGAAGCTTGAATATGAACATGACACTAAACTAAACATGAAAGTGGCCAACTCGAGGTTGGGTTGAGTTTGCAACGTAAAACTACCCGGAACCGACCGGCCTAACTAGTAGTTGCAAACAATAGGACTCAATGTGAGAAGTTGGTCATGTGTGCTTGAACCCGAGGTTAGACCAAGTTGTGGTGTAAATCTACCCGGACCCGCCCGGCTTAACTAGTAACCACAACAAAGTCTAATGTGAGAGGTTGGGGTGCATTAAATAATTAATGCCACATAATAGGGTTAAGTTAATTTGATTAATGAGGCTTAACCAAATATGACTTGGACAAATGGGTTAAGTAACTTGATTTACCTAACGACACTTGACCATTTTTATACGACTAATGGACGGGATTAAGTTAACTAACACTTAATCAATCCAACACGATAATTTGATAAGGTTAAGTAAATTTTCTTAAGTAACACTTAACCCATTAGACAAACCCCAATTCGGAGGATTGGGTAAATGACCATAGTTAACAAGGATAATGGAAATAAGGCTAAGTGGTAAACCTTAGTTAAGGGAAACTAAGTAATAATCCTTAGTCAAGGAAATTTGGACCACTTCTTAGATAGATGAGTAACCCGATACGGTAGGTCATCGTTTAAGTATACGTGTAGGAGCAGGCTATCTGATTTAGATAAAGGCTCCAGCGAATTGGGTAATGAAGCAGCGGCTTCGGGGAACGTGAGGATATTCTTGGTATCCCTCTGTGAGCTGTCAGGTCATTATACTAGGCTCACGAGAGGTTAAGGTCTGCGGTAGAAGAACCAAGAGTATGCCTTGGTTGCTATGTGAGCGACCTAAAGACTGGGATGGATAGCAGTGAGTCGGCGAATACATACTGGTGCCCGAGATAGCAAGTTCGTCGATCATCTACCATCTTGAGTCAAGCGTGTACGTACGGAAAGGCAGGGGACACCCAACAGACCATAATTGCTATCTAATTATGGGTGAGGTAGGCCGTAGGGTGTGGGCTGGCCGGAGTGTAGTTCTCATGCAAGATTTTCTCTTGTGTTGCCTTTCGCTAGTTGAGGGAGGGGTCTCGTGGGACCATAGCCACGTGTAGAAAGCAGACCTTAGCATCTGCATCGGCAGATAAATTAAAAGCTCCCGACCGAGTCCTGTATTTCTTGATTAGCCCTGTGACAGGACTCGGGTAGCACATAGTAATACTTGTGCATACAGTCATAGAAAAACGATTGACGATGAATGCGTGTGGAAAAGGGTGTGGTTGAGGGTTAGCGTAATCCCTAGTATCCCTTGGTGGTTGAACCCAAACCGAAATACGAAAACGTGAGATAGGTAAGCATAATCCCTAGCGGTCCTAGGTGGCATAAGTCCTAGTTGTACAATCAATGATTCATGTGGAAAGACCTTAGTTAAAGATAGGGTGACAGTCCAAAACAATCTTAAGGGTCATAGAACTACGTTAAAGTGGGATCTCATGGGAAAGCCCGTACGGTGTATGGCAAGGGACTGAACATATACATAGAAAGGAACATACGTGTTTAGAGACTTACATATTCTATATGTTAGGTCAACATGGATCATTTCATGAACTGTTGAGTAAGGGTTATTCATGGTTAACACATGTACGGGGAAAGACACTAGGACGGTAGATGCAGAGTATATACAGATAGAACTCGGGGATGTTAGACTTGAGGGATACCGTGGAATGTTATACTTGATGGAAACCTGACGATATAATACCTTGTTTTACTTTGACATCGTAATTTATCATGACACCTGGGTTTGTCTGGGTACGGTAATCCATCCTATTATCCTGGCTTGATATCTATCTTATCATTATCACCATGTTTACTTTCAGTTTATGCATGTCATGGCACCTTTATCTGTTTTTATGCTGGAAGTAGATAGGACTTACCAGTCTTTATGACTGACCCCGTTTTCTTTCGCTTCTTGTCTTCCGTTTCCCCCCCCCCAGGTTACAGGGAGGAAATACTGTTGTTCAATTCAGACTTCTTCTGCTTGAAGGTCATCTTGGATGGCTTGGACTTTTCTTGGCTATGGCTGCTTTACTGTTTTACTTGGGGAATATTTTATGAAAAGGTTGTTTTATGCTTCTTAAACATTGCAAGACAGATTGATGTACTCTGATGAAAAAGGTTTTAGACCTTGTTTATTACTGTTATAAAAGATTTGTTTTACTTCCGCCATTTTATATGTTCTGTCTTGTGATATTTCTGTGTATGTTTACCAATAATGCCCCTCTAAAGCTAGTGCATTCCTTTGCGAGTGACCCTAGCGGAGGTGGGGTGTTACATTTGGTATCAGAGCAGAAGGTTACCAGGCTGGGCAAAAGATTAGAAACAACCTTCTGAAAATTTTTGAAAAAAAAAACCCATTTACAAAGAAGCATTTTTTTTTATAGAAAAACTTTGTTTTAAAAGTTATTCCCCAAAAGCCATCAGCAATGTCCTTGTTTTATTAGTTGAATCCTCTTTTCCCTTCTCTCTCCCATCGATAGTCACGTTGGCTTTGGTTACAAGTAGTTTCTGAGTTAGAAAAGCGTTTTCTTTATGATGGGGGAATAGTTCTTGAGAAAATGGAGTTGAGTTAGGAGGAAGTAAGATAATGGAAAAATGGCAGGGCAAGTAAAGAAAATAAAAATAAAAATGAAAGGAGGGCCAGTCGACTTGCCTGTCGACAGGGCTGTCGACAGGGTTACCCCCCCCCCCCCTGTCGACAGGGCTGTCGACACAACGCGCCTGCAGGTCAAAAAAATATATAAGCCCGAAGGCCGAGAGCTTCAGCTCATAACCCCCAATTCTCTTCTCCTTCCCTCCTAGCCACAAAAACCGAAAATTCACCAACTCCACCACCTCCCATCACCTCGTTTCTCCACCGTTCTTCATAAAATTAATCTCAAATCGAAGCTAGAGACCCTCTCCATCCGGATCTATAGTTCCCCTCTTCCAATTCGTGTTTAAATCACCATGGCCAATCAACCCAATCCCTACGAGCTTTACCCTCAACTAACCACGCAAGAGGTTGAGTGGTGTGACGAGCAACCAGGGATAATTGAGCACTACATGCAGCTTGCCAGTAGGAATTTGCTTTTAGGCCGACCCGTGAGGTTTGCGGATTTTGCGGGAACCGCTGTGGAGAGTTTGGTTGTTAATGCGGGTCTTATTCCTATTCTGGATACGCACACGGCCGAGAGGAGAGGCTACAAGCGTATGGTAAGACTTTTTGATGCTCGTTTGCAAATTGATGTGGATGATAATGGGTTGATAACCTATAGTTCATGGGTTAAGGGTACCCATATATTTATGAATGAGGTCCAATTTGGGGAAATTTTGAATATCCGGGGTACGGGACTCGATATAAATGATCTGGAGATGGATGATTTGAATGTGTGGGGTAGGATTTTTTTTAATGGACTTGATAGGCAATGGGATAGTACACATTTGCGCCCGCTATCTAGGTTTGTAATCAGAATATTGCAATACAATGTTGCGGGGCAGAATCATGGGTTTGATAGAGTCCCAGTAGTTGTTAAGGCCGCTACTTATGCCATTTTTGGGGGCATACAAATAAACTGGGCAAGGACCATCTTACAGCAATACCAGATCTTTAGGGGAGCAAGGCACTCCAATATTTGTTTTGGGAACTTATGGACCATAGTTTTCCGCTGGTTTGGGGTGGATTTGCATGATGAGGATTATGTGACACTTTCTAACCATCCCTCAGTTATCATCACTGAAGCTGCACTAGGGAGGATGAGTATAAATATGCACGAACTCCAAGAGGAGCCACAGCCTATGGAGCAAGAAGGGTTAGATGAGGGAGAGGGTGAGGGTGACGAGGAAGAGGAGCAAGAGGAGGAGCCATATGATGGACACTTTAAGGACCCCCATCAGGCACCACAGCATGATGGTGAGCAGGCTGGGGATGGAGCCTGGGCTCATCAGGGCCCGGCACAGGGGGCTCCAGATACAGGTGCCTGGGATCCATGGGCTACTAGGGATCCAGACTGGAGGACTGAGCTGAGATATGTTTCACAGCAGCAGGCTCGCTTGATGAGGAGCCACCAGGATATTATGAGGTCACAACAGCAGACACTGGAATTACAGGTAGCCATGGCTCAGACACAGCAGCAGATGCTTCAGGATATGAGTTCCTCTTATGATCAGTTGGTGGCTGGGATGCAGGACCTACAGTTAGAGCTTAGGCAAGGGAACCGACAACAGGAAGAGAGGCTTGATAGCTTAGAGGAGCTTATCCGTAGCTATTTCCATCAGGATTGACTTCTATCAGTTATCCGTAGGATAGTATTTTATTTCAGTATTGTTTAGCTGTTTCTTTTGTTGTCTAGTTGTAACGATGTACTGAAACTATCTTAATAAAGTTTGTACGTTGTTTGTTTATGCAATTTGTTGTGTCTAATGTAATTATGAAATATTGAACGATAATGTCTGATAACGAAGAACAATGAAAACAACAAAACGGAGTATCTCTCCGTTACATAGAAATTTAGAAAGTTAGATTTTTCTAAATTAATAATGGATGGTAGGATCTTGGATGCTCAAATTGGATGAACTTCACTCTTATTTTATAAGGGTGTGGGAAAATTTGGATGAAATTACTTTTTCAAATTTTTGCATTCATATAGAACTGCAAGTATATTTAGGATGAGAGCATCATGGTTTGAAAAAAAAAAGAAATTTTTAAGAAATTGCATTCATGTAGGTGGTACCACAAGTTAGGCATACATATTTTTCTACAATGTGATTCACTTTTGCACATGTGCACATGTTTGCAACAATTGGCTGAACACTTCTGGATGCTAATATGGGGACATAAATCCTACTACTATTGAATTTCGGGGACGAAATTCCTTAAGGGTGGGAGAATGTGACACCCCGTATTTTTACATTTTAAAAGTAAGAAATTTACATACGTATACGATGATACGCAAAGCATATAAACCAGTGAAGCATGAAGATAAAAGATATTCTGTTTATACTTCTAGAATTAAGGTAAACGGGATTCACCATTGCGTTCGTCTCGGAAAAATACGCGAAATAGAGTCCGAGTTTTCGAGAATCGGAGTCCGTATGACCCGTTAAAGGCTCAAAGAAGATTTCTGGAAATTTGAAATTCAGAAATAACTTTGAAAATCAGATCTGGGGCCAGGCGGGAAGTTTCCCGCCTAGGCCATGTCGACAGGGCTGTCGACAGGCCTGTCAACTTGGGCCCAGACCAAGTCGACAGCCCTGTCGACATGCCTGTCGACAGGGGGTGGCCGGCGCAAATTGCCTGGCGCACCTGTTTGTCTCACCTGGTCTTGCTCTTGGGCTGATTCTGGAAGCTTCCGAGATCTGATGGTCCTAATCTATCCTAGATCTAATCCTATGGCCTAAAACACTCCTAATCTCTATAAAAACACCCCTAAGCCCCCTCCTAAACCCTCATAAATCACTCTCTCCACGAAGTGCTGCCCAAATGCCAAGTGATCATGGCCTCCATTCCCTTTTCCTAAAGCCTAAGCACTCAAATCGGGTTCAAATCAAGTAGTGCAAGCTAGCTACACCAAATGGAAGGAAGATCAACGTTGCTATGCGAGTTCCATGACGATTCTTCGACAAAGGAGGCACCTTTCTTAGCCAAGATGATTCGTGCTTCTTTCCCTAGGCCTAACTAGGTAAATTCTAGCTACTTTTAGGTGAAAACGGTAGTTTTGATAATGACATGGGATAAAAAGAGGCTAAACATGATTATGTAAACCTATATGAACCTTACCATGCCTCTTGTGTTCATATTCATGATCTTAGGCCATGTGAGTGACTTAATCATGCTCCTCATGCTATGCATAACCTAGTTTAACTTGCAAGTTTGGATCTTTATGCATGAAATGCTAGCATGAACCTTTAGGAACCATTTTTACTTGGGAAACATTGGCTAAGACTAGATTTTGGGGCTTATGCATGTTTATGAACCCAAACCCATAATGTTAACATGCAAGTTTGTGGCCATATCCTTTATGACATTATGCATACTTAGGGCCAATTTCCTTGAAAATTTTATTATGCATGCTAGTGGCCAACCCTTTATGAACCTATGCATGTTTTAAGCCAAACCCTCATGATACTATGCATGTTTGGGGTCATTGTGTAGCATAGCATCTCTACGATGTGACTCGTCCATTCTTGCGTTGGGACACGATTTGGGTTGAGGTTAGACAAGCGTGAATATAGCATGAAAAACTTAACTTGAAGTTACATGAAAACATGATAGGCGAGCTAAACTTGACATGAACCATGATTTGGGTAAATGGGTATAAACATGACAACGTGTAACGTTAAACATGACATGTGTTTATACTTGAAAACATGACTTGAATTATAACATGGAAGTTGACATGTAAGTATACATAAAAACATAAGCTTGGGAATTTACCTATTAAGTTAGGTCTACCCATTGGGAATTTACCTATTAAGTTAGGTCTACCCAATTGCTTGAAGCTTGAATATGAACATGACACTAAACTAAACATGAAAGTGGCCAACTCGAGGTTGGGTTGAGTTTGCAACGTAAAACTACCCGGAACCGACCGGCCTAACTAGTAGTTGCAAACAATAGGACTCAATGTGAGAAGTTGGTCATGTGTGCTTGAACCCGAGGTTAGACCAAGTTGTGGTCTAAATCTACCCGGACCCGCCCGGCTTAACTAGTAACCACAACAAAGTCTAATGTGAGAGGTTGGGGTGCATTAAATAATTAATGCCACATAATAGGGTTAAGTTAATTTGATTAATGAGGCTTAACCAAATATGACTTGGACAAATGGGTTAAGTAACTTGATTTACCTAACGACACTTGACAATTTTTATACGACAAATGGACGGGATTAAGTTAACTAACACTTAATCAATCCAACACGATAATTTGATAAGGTTAAGTAAATTTTCTTAAGTAACACTTAACCCATTAGACAAACCCCAATTCGGAGGATTGGGTAAATGACCATAGTTAACAAGGATAATGGAAATAAGGCTAAGTGGTAAACCTTAGTTAAGGGAAACTAAGTAATAATCCTTAGTCAAGGAAATTTGGACCACTTCTTAGATAGATGAGTAACCCGATACGGTAGGTCATCGTTTAAGTATACGTGTAGGAGCAGGCTATCTGATTTAGATAAAGGCTCCAGCGAACTGGGTAACGAAGCAGCGGCTTCGGGGAACGTGAGGATATTCTTGGTATCCCTCTGTGAGCTGTCAGGTCATTATACTAGGCTCACGAGAGGTTAAGGTCTGCGGTAGAAGAACCAAGAGTATGCCTTGGTTGTTATGCGAGCGACCTAAAGACTGGGATGGATAGCAGTGAGTCGGCGAATACACACTGGTGCCCGAGATAGCAAGTTCGTCGATCATCTACCATCTTGAGTCAAGCGTGTACGTACGGAAAGGCAGGGGACACCCAACAGACCATAATTGCTATCTAATTATGGGTGAGGTAGGCCGTAGGGTGTGGGCTGGCCGGAGTGTAGTTCTCATGCAAGATTTTCTCTTGTGTTGCCTTTCGCTAGTTGAGGGAGGGGTCTCGTGGGACCATAGCCACGTGTAGAAAGCAGACCTTAGCATCTGCATCGGCAGATAAATTGAAAGCTCCCGACCGAGTCCTGTATTTCTTGATTAGCCCTGTGACAGGACTCGGGTAGCACATAGTGATACTTGTGCATACAGTCATAGAAAAACGATTGACGATGAATGCGTGGGGAAAAGGGCGTGGTTGAGAGTTAGCGTAATCCCTAGTATCCCTAGGTGGTTGAACCCAAACCGAAATACGAAAACGTGAGATAGGTAAGCATAATCCCTAGCGGTCCTAGGTGGCATAAGTCCTTGTTGTACAATCAATGATTCATGTGGAAAGACCTTAGTTAAAGATAGGGTGACAGTCCAAAACAATCTTAAGGGTCATAGAACTACGTTAAAGTGGGATCTCATGAGAAAGCCCGTACGGTGTACGGCAAGGGACTGAACATATACATAGAAAGGAACATACGTGTTTAGAGACTTACATATTCTATATGTTAGGTCAACATGGATCATTTCACGAACTGTTGAGTAAGGGTTATTCATGGTTAACACATGTACGGGGAAAGACACTAGGACGGTAGATGCAGAGTATATACAGATAGAACTCGGGGATGTTAGACTTGAGGGATACCTTGGAATGTTATACTTGATGGAAACCTGACGATATAATACCTTGTTTTACTTTGACATCGTAATTTATCATGACACCTGGGTTTGTCTGGGTACGGTAATCCATCCTATTATCCTGGCTTGATATCTATCTTATCATTATCACCATGTTTACTTTCAGTTTATGCGTGTCATGGCACCTTTATCTGTTTTTATGCTGGAAGTAGATAGGACTTACCAGTCTTTATGACTGACCCCGTTTTCTTTCGCTTCTTGTCTTCCGTTTCCCCCCAGGTTACAGGGAGGAAATACTGTTGTTCAATTCAGACTTCTTCTGCTTGAAGGTCATCTTGGATGGCTTGGACTTTTCTTGGCTATGGCTGCTTTACTGTTTTACTTGGGGAATATTTTATGAAAAGGTTGTTTTATGCTTCTTAAACATTGCAAGACAGATTGATGTACTCTGATGAAAAAGGCTTTAGACCTTGTTTATTACTGTTATAAAAGATTTGTTTTACTTCCGCCATTTTATATGTTCTGTCTTGTGATATTTCTGTGTATGTTTACCAATAATGCCCCTCTAAAGCTAGTGCATTCCTTTGCGAGTGACCCTAGCGGAGGTGGGGTGTTACAAATGCTGACCCCCCCACACTAGAACTAAACAGTGTCCACACTGTAAACGTTTCCTAAATTTGAAAGATCGTACCCAAAGGTGAATGAGATGCAAAATTATTTGTAGAATGAAATGCAATCTAACTATATGTAAGAATGGATCATATATACAATGATATATGTGTTTGCAGTGCACGCGATGCAAAGAATGCCACCAACTTTTCGCCCCACACTTGGTTCTAGCCCTATGAGTCCCATTCCCACTGTGTCTAGACATGTTTTCTAACAAGCAAGAGTTTTTGAAAACCATCTCATCTTTATACCTCGATTTGTAGTCCAGGAGATAAATATCTAGGGTCGTCCTAACCTGAAGTTTTTCAACCAAGCCAGCATTCCAAAAGTAATTCATGTATTCAACAAATTTTCAGTGTAATGTTTCAAAAATTTGTGATCGTATATAAATTCAGTGAAAGTTGAAATCTGAGTGTTGTTCACGACTATGTGATCACATTTCTCAATTGGCAAGGTGTTTTCGACACTGACCATTTCAAGTTCGTTAAAAACCTCAAAATCAAAGTTTTCAAATTCAGATTGGTGGCTTGATTCTATTTCATCCTCATTTGCCAACTCATCCTCATTCAATCAAAAGAATTCATGTTCGTTAAAATCCTTTTCCAATTTTGAATTGAAAGATTTAACATTTTCATTTTGTTCAATTTCAAGAATTTCAAGTTTCTCGCAGCCTGAAAGAGGAAGGTCAAAATCTAAGCTCAAATCTTTTTCTTGAAAAGAATCGAAGTCCAAATCATTTGTGGAATTTTGAAAAACTTCATCAAGATGATTATTCTCAATTTCCAAAGTCGTTATTGGAAAATTTTCAATGTCAGTAGAAATTGGATTATTTTCTGATTCAAGGCTTGTTTGAATTGGATTTTCTTGCTCTCGTTGTTCTTTATAAGATGCCATTAAACAAAGAAGTTCATCCATCTTTTTATTTAGCCTTTCCGCCCTCTCATCAAAATTACATTCTTCAGAGTCGTTGATTTGAGAGCTCTCATATTCGATTTCTTGATTATCAAAATTATAGTCCACATCAACTTCACAATCAAAATTATTTCCAATGTGGTGGTTGTTTGAATTTTCAGAAAAATGGCAATGATATTGGAAATCATTTTGCTCATAAAAACAATGTTCTTAACCAAAATTGTTGAAATTCGAAGGAAAATTACACTTTTGGTCATGCTCAAGATGTGGATATGGGTTGTAATTTTGAAAATTATGATCGATTTGAAAATCATTTTCAAAATTATTTTCGAATTGGTTTCCAACCCCATATTGATGTTGATCAAAGGTACGTTGCGATTCAAAACCGTTTTGATGTGAATGTGGCCCATAATCGAAATTATTGAAATTTAAATTGAAATCGTCGTTTCGATTATATCTGTGATTTTGAAAATGTTGGTCAATTGGAAAATTTTGAAAATTGGCATCGGGCTCATGAAATTTTGGAAAATTTTGCTTCATGAGTTGTATTTCATACTCATACTCTTCAAGAGGACGTCTACTCCGACTATTATCCCACATTTCTCTCAAGGATTTTTTTGAATTAGACATTTGAATGAAGTCAGGGTAAGACATAAATTATTCTTACTTCAAAAGAGTATAAAAGAACGAGTTGTGCTCTATTAATTAACTGACTCAATTGGAAGGGGGAAGAGGGTCTTATGGCCGTTCACGTATAGTATAAATACTAAGGGATACGACCAATGTTTTACGGGTAGTATGCAACCTCTTTTGCTAATTGTTCAATAAATTGAACTACTATATATCCGCGATCCAATTATAAGAGACAGTCAAATTCACAAAACACCACTGTTCAATTATATTATTTTGCAACGTCTGTTTTTATTGATGAAAACAATGAGAATGAAGATTTCAATTATGGAAATATCATTTCGCACCAAATTAATTCAGAAATTTCAGTCACAGAACAGTCACAGAAATATAAATTGCAGAATTAAATTTTTTTACATTCAAGCCACTGCCCCTGTAGAATTTTTTTACAACAATTGTCTATATTTTTTTTCTTTTGCAGCAGAGCACCTGTAGAGTTTTAAAAATTTCTCACCTTGATCGGTAGTCCTCCAGTGAAATTGGGTAGCGCTAGCGCGTTCACAGCCCACTTGGTGTGCAACCGCTCCAACAATTCGACTTCAACTATTTGCAATTGTTTGACTTTAGAATTTCTCCACTTCCGTCTTGCTTGTTTTCCTTCCTTCGCTTGATCTTGATTTTGATTTCTTTCTTCTTCTTTTTTTAAGAAATTGTTAAAACAAGGAAAGAGATTAAGGAGAAAAAAAAGGAATAGAAGACAAAACTAGCAAGATATTTTTTTCTTGTTTTTGGAGATTGCAATGTCAATAAATAACATCAAATCTGCCAATCAAGAGTTTTTTCAGAAAAAATGGAAAGGAATAGTATTAGAAGAAAATAAATCTAAAGTAAAAGGAAACAAAATAAATGAAAAGAGAAAGAGGGAAGGAGATTCTATTGAAAACAGGGAACGAAAAAGCAAAAGGAAAGAGTTGTTTTTTTTATTAATATGTTGAAAAGAAGAAAGAATTTGTAAAAGAAGAGAATGGGATTGAGAAATAAAAAGGAAAGAAATAGGTGAAAATTGGTAACTTTTTTTCCTTTTAAAATTTGTAAAATGAAGAAAAGGGGTGTATAAAAAATAGGAAAGGAAATGAAGGAAAGAAACTGAAAAATTGGTAAGAAATTAAAAGAAAAAGTGGAAAAAAAAAATTTATAAAAGGAAAGCAATGAGAGAAAATAGCAAGCAAATTAAAGATGTGAAAACTAAAAAGGTGATTGCAAAATGGAAAGAAATTTGGGTAATGGAATTATTCAGCAACAACGAGAAAATTTAGAAAGAAATTTGTTTTTTTTTAAAGGGTAAGAGATTTGCAACAGAAGGAGATTTGTGAGAAGAAATTATAAGAAAATGGCAAGAATTTGTACAATGGGAAGAATTTAATGACAAAAATTTTCTTTTTTTTCTGATTTGTAAAAGAAGAAAGAGAACGTAGAAGATTGGGAAAAGAAATGGAAAGATGGAAAGAAATAAAGCAAAAATTGAAAGGTTTTTTTTTCCTTTAGAATTGAAAAGAAAGAAGAATTTATAAAAGAAAAGAAGGAGATTGAGAAATAAAAAGGAAATAAATAAATGAAAGAAAAAAAGGAAATAAGGTCAAGAAAATTTGGCAAGTTCTTTTTTTTTATTTGCCTAAAGTAGGAATAAATTCGCAAGAGGGAACAAACAAATGTAAAAATTGGGAAGGAAGGAATAGATGAGATTAAAGAAAAGAAACTAAGAGACAAAAGTGGCAAGAAATTTTTTTCTCTTCTCTTGTTTAGATGATTCTAGCACCAATGTTTGACACAAAATCAACAAATAAAGAGATTTTTTTTTGCAAAACAAAAACAAAAATAAAAATAAAAATAAAAACTAACATGAATCAGATATTAAATAAACAATAAAATTTAATCGTTACCTCCCCGGCAACGGCGCCAAAAACTTGATCGTCGCTAATCTATGAATTAGAAAAGCGCGATATTTGTAATAAATTCTGCAAGCGCACAGGTGTGTAGCATACAGGTCGAGCACAGGGAGGTGAATTAAATCAAATTATTTATCTAATCTCTTGGGCGAGTTAGACAAAACTTTGAAGGTTGATTTTGGAAATAAAACAAAACAAAATTAAAACTGTAATTTGATTCAGAACAGATCTAACTGAACCGACGATCAAATCACAATTTCAATGGAAAAGCAATGAAACTATGAATCAGATTCAAATCTAATCAAATCCAATTTAACCTATGAACACGATTAAAATACAAAAAAATAAAAGTGCAGAATATAAATAACAACAGGAAATAAAATTAGGATTACCGCTGAATCTAATCAGACGGTCAGTCACTAATGAAAAGAAATGCAAAATACAAATAGTGTTCTACCGAATCTAATCGTGTAGACAACACTAATTGCTAAGAAATAGAAAATTGCATAAAATAAAAAGAAAATTGAGTTTTATTAATGAAGAAGAGAATAGAATGAGATATCGGATGGTGGCTATAATGACATTACAAGGGTATTTATAGGATAGAAAGCCAAACCCTAACCCTAACCCTAATATAATGATAAATGGGCCTTAGGGAAATCACAAGAGAGTTTACAATAAGAAACATAAATGGGCCTTAGATAAATAAAGCAAATTTGGGCCTTTTCTCTTTTCCTTTTGCTTCCTTGACACTTCTTCATTGATTTGTGATGTGCAAAGCCTTTTTATCAATCCTTTTCTTGTCCAACAGCAACTAGATGTGAGATCTTCATCTACAATTCTTCAAAATGTAAATATATATCAATTTTATCTCTATTTCTCTACTTTTCTGGTTGCATGCGGGTTGGGTTGGAATATCTGTAAAAGTAACAAAACAATACCCAAGTAATATTTATTTATATACAAAAGATAAGATATAAGAGCATAAAATAAACACATTTCTATGTCAATCACTAACCGTTAATCAGTAAGAGAACGATTTCCCAAATATTAACCCCGAAGGCCGAAACCAACATCAGATCAACACCCAGGAAACCATTCGACTTAGCCAACCTTCAGTTAATTTCTAAATTTCACATCCATATCGTTTATAATATTTATAACGATTTACCGCTATTTTTATTTATTTTAAAATAGCCAATTTATTCAAAACGATGCTTCGGGCCATAACGCGGTCGTGGCGCTGTTTTTCTTCAGATTTGATTTATACATATCTGAAAATCTAACCGTTGGATCTTCACAAAATTTACATCATTAGAAAGATCTTTTCAAAACGAATCCAACGGTTCCAGTTTCGGGAAATTCCGACGGTCGGATCTCCCGGTATAATCGTTTGAAGTTTCGATTTCAAAATATGAACTGCAGCGTCGTTATTCGATTAAATATAATTATATATATATATATAAAAATATAATCGATTCCGGCGCTGTTTTTCTTCAGATTTGAATTAAACATTCCAGACAATCCAACCGTTGGATTTTTACAAAGTTGGTGCCATTGGAAAGATATTTCCAAAGCGAACCCAACGGTTGCGGTTTCGGGAAAATCCGATCGTCGGATCTCCCGCACTAATCGTTTGAAATCACGGTTTCAAAATACGAACTGCAGCTTCATTATTCGATATATTTTAATTATATTTATATATATGTAAATATAATTGATCCTTCGATTTCAAAACCATTTCCTTTTCATACATTTGATAAAAATGATATTTTTATCCTACTGACTTCTATTTCAACACTTCACTATTTTTAACTATTCATGTATATAATAAAAATGTGATTTTTAATGTAAAACAATTTATTTCAAAACACGACTATTTTATATAGTAAATATAGGTGATAAAAATAGGATTTTTATTATAAAACAATTTCATTTCAAAACGCGATTATTTTATATAGTTCATATAGGTAATAAAAATATGATTTTTATTATAAAACAATTTATTTCAAAATATGAATACCATTCAACACATGAATTCTATTCAACGAATGAATTTTAATTCAACACATGAAGGTTTTCTATGGTTTCTATACACAGATAAAAGAGTGACTTTTATATTTAAAAACACGAATACCATTCAACACATGAATTCTATTCAACGAATGAATTTCAATTCAATACATGAAGGTTTTTTATAATTTCTATATACAGATAAAAGGGTGATTTTTATATTTAAAAACACGAATACCATTCAACACATGAATTCTATTCAACGAATGAATTTCAATTCAACACATGAAGGTTTTCTATACAACACACAAATATAGTTTCAACATAGGAAAATAATTCTAACACATGAATATTATTCAAAATTTCGGCAGCATAACGGTAGGGTAGTTAAAACCGGGGTCGTCCGTAGTACGGCTCCTCGCTCTACCTTAAAGCCTCGCAGCTTTTGACAATGGGGAATCATGCATCTAGTTCGCACGCAGGCGGCATGTATATTTATTTCATTTCCACAAACTAATCCTATGTGGTTTCAACCAAATATTTCAACCACAAACGGGTATTTTTCAACCACAATCAATCAATATCAACCACAAACAATTCCAATCAACCATTAGCTATCAATCAATTTTCACACCAATCACAACCAATAAATATCGTCCATGGTTTGTGGACGAGGGGCGTATATATATATATAGCAATTCACTTCTATTTCAACACATATATAATTTTTACAACGCATATACAACTTAAACATCGAACGTACAACTTATACAACGCTTATACAAGAGGTGTACAACGCTTATATAACTCGTACATCGACTATATAATTTATACATCGTCGTTTTCTATATTGTTTATAAATTAGAAATCTCACTTTGGGTTCCACTCCACCAAAAATAGCAGGAGTCTCAGAAAAATATGCGGTCTCTTCTATAAGGTAGAAGACATCCACACGAGTCCACTGTCTCTTATTTCACTAGATTTCGACAAGAAACGAAAAAGATATGATTTTTCAAAGTTTGCAACGGTTTAAAGGTGTTAAAACAGTTGAAAATAAAACAAGCCGTATACCTCATTGTTTTCTTCAAAACTAGGTCATGGATTTATGCACGATTCGTTCAATTTGAGGATGATCAGATCATGCTACGTGAAGCAGCTCCGAGTCGTGCGCCTGGCGGTGGTCGTCCAGCCTTGATCGACGGCGAGATGACGTGGCAGCGGCGAAATGAAGTCTTCGACTTTGAGGAGCTGTATCTCAGCAAATACTCCACTAGAGAAGACAAGGTTTGTATGGATTTAGAGATGAGAGATTTCTCTACAAAAAACCCAACTGGAGCCTGTGATTTTGATGAGTGGATTTGCCAGAAAAGAGGAGAGAAGATCAGAACGTTTTCCGCCATTCGACGAGAGCTCTCGGGGAAGAAGCGGGGAGAGAGAAAATGAGCTGGACCAATCAGGTTTTTTTATTATTTATAAATTTTAAAAATCCTAAAATACTCGTTATTTCATACGAACTCCAATCCAAACCCAACGACTGTCGTCCCTAGCGTTTTACCCCGATTCCGAACACAATGGGATATGTTTCGTAGGCCCATTCGACTGTTTCAGTCTGTTTTCTTTCAAATTAAAATATATAACATTCAATATTTAGTTTGAACGTACATTTCAATTTACCAGGGCCACAAACTGATTCGAAAAATTCCAAAAAAATAAATCTGGCTATGTTTTGACGATACGGTCCCAACAAGACTAGTTTCGTCGAATTCTGAGACCGTTTGCAAAAAGGCCCATTTTTGGTCGATCCAATTTAACTGTAATTGACCAAAACACGTTTTTCTTTGCCACGCTGACATACTAGCTTAAAAATTATGAAATTTGAAAGCTAGCAATAACTTCACATCCCGGATCCAACAAAAGTGGTTTTGTCGAATTCCGAGGTCATATGCAAAATGGCCATTTTCACGGGCTATATAAATTCCATAGCGACCTTTCTGAAAATTCATTTGGCCATAACTTTTGCTTTCCGCTATGAAACTTCGATTTTTCAGATTCGTTAGAAAGGTATTCACTAACAGATTTAAATATTTTTGGTTTCACTCAAATCCGTTTTGTTTTGCACCCGGTACAGTCCGACAAAGTTTGTATTCAAATTTTGAAACCGCAGCGCCTTTTCAGGCCTTGTTTATAATTAGAATTAATTATATTCGTTTTCAAACATCGATTCAAACTCACTTTTCATTGCTATTATTTAAAATATTTATTTTAAATATTTAAAATCCATTATTCTAGCCAATTTAAAATTTTTAAATTGGTTCATATTTTCCGGGTCGTTACAATCTCCCCACTTAAAACTTTTCGTCCCCAAAAAGGAACAAAGTCGAAAGTGGTTTGATTAATCAACACTACGTTCAATTTTCCTTCCATTCTCCAACTTTTCAGTTTTTGAGAATTCTCAAATTCTTCGAAAATTTGGCTAACACCCGGAATTTTCGAAAAATTTCGCCATAACCTCCTTTGTACGGGGAGGGGTTTGGAAATTTATTGGGCTGTATTAGGTACCCAATAAATCCTAATAAGCATACACATATTTATAGTGATATATTCTGGTGTTTACAGGGGAGTGTGTATTGATAATAACTCCAGAGAATAAATTCTCGTCACCCTGTCAATGCCTGAGGGAGTGTGTATTTTAAATGCTCCAGAGGATAAATCCTCGTCACCTCGTCCCGTGTGGGAAATAAATAGTCCATGTGCCATATCTAATAACTAGAGAGATGTGATTATTGTCAACTCCAGACCCGTGTGGGTTTTTTATTAATCTGGCAATTTTATCGTTACAATTTAAATAGTCCATATCAGTCATCAGTTCAACCTGTAAAAAATATAGTCATCGCCATACAAGCCTCTCGCTCGTATGGTAAATCTTCCACCTCATCACACAAGCTCCAAATGCTTATGTGGTATATGATGAAGTATGCCTATCTTCAAGAAGTATGCCATGCAATGTAGTTCAAAATTAATTGTTACTATCCTATGGCGACATTTATTTTTACACACAGAATAACCATCACTCCGCATCCAATGGCATTCACAGGAAATGATATAATAATATTTCGCATCCAACTCATTAAGGTTTACCTATTTGTCGGGCACGCAAATAAAATCTTTACTCGACAGCTAATCCATTTACCTGTTCAAACATATATAATGCACATGTATATATTTCTATCTATTTTCTAAACAGTTCAATGTGTGATATAATCGAATAAATTCTACCATTCATTCTCTTATTGATTAGATTAACTATCGTTCTAATAATTTAATTAATCAAACCTACTATCACAACACAAACAACAATCAAATTGTTTTTAACCTTTCAAAAATATATATCTTTTATATATGTTCAAAGATCATATTTCTAAAACCAAACTAGATATATAATTATAAATACGTTATTTATAAACATATAACTCTCGACTCGTTCTGGGGCACTTCTGACCCCATCTCTAACGAGTTATTCTGTTTCCGCTCTACTCATACAAGGATATTACTGATCCTATCTGCATTGAGTTACCCGTCCTAGAACACTACTGGTTCTATTTCTGACGAGTTCGTTAAAATGTTGTATTCCAGCACTAAGCTTAACCAAAGCTCTGATACAACGTTGTGACGACCTCAAACCCCGTACTGACAGCGGCAAGGGTAATCCTTGGAATATAACACAGAAACAGATAACAGCAGAACAGAAATAAATAAATACACCAGATAATGCACAATAGAATATACTGGATAAACATAAACATCAGAGTTACACAGTATACAGGATCATACTTAGCACAAATATAGTTCAACTATACATAAATGTCTACAGCGGAAACAAACATAATATGTACAACAGGAGCTGAACAGCATAAAAAGAGATAAATGATAAAATCCATCTTCAGCTCCAGCTATCCGGATAAAGCCTGCTAAACCTGAATACAAGGCTGCCCGTGTAGAAAAAGGGGCACCCAAGTTTGAAAGTGAAACAAACTACGAGTCAGTCATGGGACTGGTATGAGAAATCTACTTAACACACCATACAATTGGCTAATCACAGGACCACGCCACTTTCGCGGAATGGGTTTAATCCATTGGATTTCCAGTGCTTTAAACAAATCATTCTTTCAAACATCGCAATGCTTTTTATAAAAATGAAGCCATTATAAGACTCAGTTCCCATCACACAATGCAACGCAAACCGGAGGATAGAGTTTTTACCTTATAACGGCCAAAATATGCTTGATACGAATAAAACAAAAGCATTTGATATTATTACTAGTGTTTATATGTTTTAAAAACAATTTCAATCATAACTATCAATCATAGATGGCATGGGTACCATATATCATATCGCCATATATATATATATATATATATATATATATATGTACAATCAAAACCGCACAGTGTCGTATTTGGAAATTGGATTTCCGTCCTGAACCAAGGCAAAAGATAGTCCTTACCGAATTCGAGACTGTCTAACCCGAGTCTTAGGCACAGCCGCAACCGTACCTTGGATCATCAGGGCTGGTCCACACGAAGTGGATTATAATGCCTGAACAATGCGTTTCTCCGCCCTTTGGGGCGTAAGTGAGCCAACGAGTGACTCTATCGGACCCGGATTGTCCGATCTAACCGAGACGCCTCGCAACAGCAACAACCACATAAGTCAAACTCGTCAGGGCGTGTAAAACGACTGACACCACTTCTAGCCAGAAAGAAAATGCACGTCCCCCCTGAGGTCCTGCTCCCGTTTCTGGTTCATACCGGGGTGTGAGGCTCGCGAATTCACATTATACACAAAGCTACACCACACAGTTCGGTGCTTTGATCGTCTCCACAAGACATTGCTTTTCAACAGAAGCCCTGATCACTGCATCTTAGCATGCCACATAGGCAATTCACACCGTGCAACTGATGGCTATCAATCACACAGAATAAATTCCAATGTCAGACACACTGTCCATTTGCAAGTCCGTTCTGGGTCTGAACGAAACCGGAGGCACTATATACCTTGCAAACCCATCGATCACCACGTACGTCTGGACGATCACCACTCATTATCCATATTTCGGGATGCCTCCTAATCAGGACCTCGGTTACCATCCAAACGAGGTGAAGATCTCCGGTCTTCGACCACCGTCTTCATCTTCGATATCTTATCGTCGATTCAGTTATTTAGAATGGGATAAACCCGGTCTTTCTGAAAAACTCGCGTATATAATTAACAAGTGTAACACTAACATACATACGCATCATTTCAATTCATTAGTCACTAACCGTTAATCAGTAAGAGAACGATTTCCCAAATATTAACCCCGAAGGCCGAAACCAACATCAGATCAACACCCAGGAAACCATTCGGCTTAGCCAACCTTCAGTTAATTTCTAAATTTCACATCCATATCGTTTATAATATTTTATAACGATTTACCGCTATTTTTATTTATTTTAAAATAGCCAATTTATTCAAAACGACACTTCGGGCCATAACGTGGCCATGGCGCTGTTTTTCTTCAGATTTGATTTATACATCTCTGAAAATCTAACCGTTGGATCTTCACAAAATTTACATCATTAGAAAGATCTTTTCAAAACGAATCCAATGGTTCCAGTTTCGGGAAATTCCGACGGTCGGATCTCCCGGTATAATCGTCTGAAGTTTCGATTTCAAAATACGAACTGCAGCGTCGTTATTCGATTAAATATAATTATATTTATATATATATAAATATAATCGATTCCGGCGCTGTTTTTCTTCAGATTTGAATTAAACATTCAAGACAGTCCAACCGTTGGATTTTTACAAAGTTGGTGCCGTTGGAAAGATATTTCCAAAGCGAACCCAACGGTT
Source organism: Allium sativum (assembly GCA_030737875.1). NCBI lineage: Eukaryota > Viridiplantae > Streptophyta > Magnoliopsida > Asparagales > Amaryllidaceae > Allium > Allium sativum. The sequence goes on from CM060926.1 coordinate 619,154,297, forward strand.
GCGGTTTCAGGAAAATCCGATCGTCGGATCTCCCGCACTAATCGTTTGAAATCACGGTTTCAAAATATGAACTGCAGCTTCATTATTCGATCTATTTTAATTATATATATATATATATATATATATAAATATAATCGATCCTTCGATTTCAAAACCATTTCCTTTTCATACATTTGATAAAAATGATATTTTTATCCAACTGACTTCTATTTCAACACTTCACTATTTTTAACCATTCATGTATATAATAAAAATGTGATTTTTAATGTAAAACAATTTATTTCAGAACACGACTATTTTATATAGTTAACATAGGTGATAAAAATAGGATTTTTATTATAAAACAATTTCATTTCAAAACGCGATTATTTTATATAGTTCATATAGGTAATAAAAATATGATTTTTATTATAAAACAATTTATTTCAAAATATGAATACCATTCAACACATGAATTCTATTCAACGAATGAATTTCAATTCAACACATGAAGGTTTTCTATAGTTTCTATATACAGATAAAAGGGTGATTTTTATATTTAAAAACACGAATACCATTCAACACATGAATTCTATTCAACGAATGAATTTCAATTCAACACATGAAGGTTTTCAATAATTTCTATATACAGATAAAAGGGTGATTTTTATATTTAAAAACACGAATACCATTCAACACATGAATTCTATTCAATGAATGAATTTCAATTCAACACATGAAGGTTTTCTATACAACACACAAATATAGTTTTAACACAGGAAAATAATTCTAACACATGAATATTATTCAAAATTTCAGCAGCATAACAGCAGGGTAGTTAAAACCAGGGTCGTCCCTAGTACGGCTCCTCGCTCTACCTTAAAGCCTCGCAGCTTTTGACAATGGGGAATCATGCATCTAGTTCGCACGCAGGCGGCATGTATATTTATTTCATTTCCACAAACTAATCCTATGTGGTTTCAACCAAATATTTCAACCACAAACGGGTATTTTTCAACCACAATTAATCAATATCAACCACAAACAATTCCAATCAACCATTAGCTATCAATCAATTTTCACACCAATCACAACCAATAAATATCGTCCATGGTTTGTGGACGAGGGGCGTATATATATATATATATATATATATATAGCAATTCACTTCTATATCAACACATATATAATTTTTACAACGCATATAGAACTTATACATCGAACGTACAACTTATACAATGCTTATACAAGAGGTGTACAATGCTTATATAACTCATACATCGACTATATAATTTATACATCGTCGTTTTCTATATTGTTTATAAATTAGAAATCTCACTTTGTGTAACACCCCGCCTCCGCTAGGGTCACTCGCAAAGGAATGCACTAGCTTTAGAGGGGCATTATTGGTAAACATGCACAGAAATATCACAAGACAGAACATATAACATAGCGGAAGTAAAATCAAACTTTCATAAACATTAATAATTAAGGTCTAAAGCCTTTTACATCAGAGTACATCAAAACCTGTCTTGCAATAATAAAGAAGCATAAAGACTTTTTCATAAATTATTCCCCAAGTAAAAACAGTAAAGTAGCCATAGCCAAGGAAAGTCCAAGCCATCCATGATGGCCTTCAAGCAGAAGAAGTCCGAACTAAACAGCAGTATTTCCTCCCTGTAACCTGGGGGGAAACGGAAGAAAAGAGGCGAAACAAAACGGGTCAGTCAAAAAGACTGAGTAAGCCCTATCTACTATTAGCATAAAAACTAGTAAAGTTAACTAATATGAGAAACTGAGATGAACATAAGCATGATAACAAGATAGATAAGCTAAATCAAAATAACAGGATGAACTACTGAACTCAGATAAACTAAGGTGTCATGATAAATTACGATGTCAAGATAAAACAAGGTATCACATCGTCAGGTTTCTATCAAGTATAATATCCTCAAGATATCTATCACGTATAACGTCCCATGGTATCTATCCTGTACATCTGCTCTGCACCTACCGTACTAGTATCCCAACTGTATCATGTGTTATCCGTGAATGACCCTTACTCAAAAGTCGTATAATGGTCCATGTCAACCTAATATATCGCATATATAGGTTACTCAACTCGTATGTTTTATTCCATGAAAGTGTTCAGTCCCTTGCAGTAGACCATACGGGCTTTCCCATGAGGTTCTATACTACTTTAACATAGTTCCAGGATCCTTAAGATCGGTTTGGACTGTTACCCTAAACCTAGCTAGGGTCTTCCAGCATGAATTATCGTTTGTACAACTAGGACTTATGCTACCTAGGGCTACTAGGGATTACGCTTACCTATTGCACGTTTTCGTATCTCGGTTCTGGTTCAACCACCCAGGGCCACTGGGATTTACGCTAACCGTCAACCGCGCCCTTTTTCCCATGCATTCATCGTGAATCGTTTTCCATGACTGTATGCACATGTATCACATCGTGCCATCCGAGTCCTGTCACAGGGCAGACCAGGAAATATAGGACTCGGTCGGGAGCTTTCGATTTATCTGCCGATGCAGATGCTAAGGTCTGTTTTTCTATACGTGGCTATGGTCCCACGCGACCCCTCCCTCAACTAGTGAAAGACAAGACAGGATAAATCCTGTATGAGAACACAACACTGGCCAACCCACATCCAAGCCTTACCGCAACCATAGTTAGATAGCAATTATGGTCTATTGGGTGTTCTCTGCCTTTCCGTACGTACACGCTTGACCAAAGATGGTAGGTAGCCTGACGAAAATGCTATCTAGGGTACGACCGTGTATCGTCGACTATCCCCTATCCATCCCCGTCTTTAGGTTGCTCGTATAGCAACCAAGGCATACTCTTGGTTCTTCTAACGCAGACCTTAACCTCTCATGAGCCTAGTATGATCACCTGGCAGCTCACAGAGGGATCCCAAGAATATCCTGACGTTCCCCCGAAGCCGCTGCTTCGCTACCCAGTTCGCTGGAGCCTTTATCTAAATCAGATACTTGCTCCTACTCGTATACTTAAACGATGACCTACCGTATCAGGTTACTCATTTATCTATGAACTGGTCCAAATTTCCTTGACTAAGAATCATTACTTAGTTATTCTTCAACTAAGGTTTACCACTTAGCCTTATTCCCGTTATCCTTGTTAACTACGGTTACCCACCTAATCCTCCGAATTAGGGTTTATATAACAGATTGTCACTTAAGTTCATGACTTAATCCCGTCTACAAATCATGTCAAAATTGGCTAAGTATCCAAGTTCGAGACTTAACCCGTCTACAAATCATGTCAAAATTGGCTAAGTATCCAAGTTCAAGACTTAACCCTACAAACCATGCTCAAGTTGGTTAAGTATATATTAACTTGATCCTATCAAATTACTTAGTCAAACCGGTCAAGTGTATTCAAGCGATTCATGACTTAGCCTTATCATGTTTTCACGTTATATTGGTTAAGTATGGGTTAACTTAACCTCAATAAATTCACGAGTTAGATTGGTTAAGTATAGATCACTTAACCACATCAAATTAACGAGTTAGATTGGTTAAGTTTAGGTCACTTAACCACATCAAATTAACGGGTTAGATTGTTTAAGTATAGGTCACTTAACCACATCAAATTAACGAGTTAGATTAGTTAAGTGTTTAACTTAACCCCATTAAACTACCAAGTGGGATTAATTAAGTCTAGGCTAACTTAGCCCCATCCGATTATCATGTTTAGACTAGTTGAGTCTAATCTTAACCCCATCCATTAACTGTATCTTTCGGTTAAGTGTCATTAAGAAAACTTACTTAACCTTACCAAATTATCGTGTTGGATTGATTAAGTGTTGGTTAACTTAACCCCGTCCACTAGTCGTATAAAAATGGTTAAGTGTCATTAGGCAAATCAAGTTACTTAACCTACCCAACCTTGTCATGTTTTGTTAAGTATCATTAGCCTAATCAATTTACTTAACCCCTTTGTCCATGTCATATTTGGTTAAGAGTCATTAATCAAATTAACTTAACCCTATCATGTGGCATTAATTACTTAATGCACCTTCACCTCTCACATTAGACTTTGTTGTGGTTACTAGTTAAGCCGGTCGGTTCCGGGTAGCTTTACACCACAACTTGGTCTAACCTCGGGTTCAAGCACAACATGACCAACTTCTCACATTGGGTCCTATTGTTTGCAACTACTAGTTAGGCCGGTCGGTTCCGGGTAGTTTTACGTTGCAAACTCAACCCAACCTCGAGTTGGCCACACTTATATTATCTAAGTGTCATGTTTATCATGTTTCCAAAACATGTTACAAGTTTTTCAAGCATTTGGGTAGACCTAACTTAATAGGTAAATTCCCAAAGGGTAGACCTAACTTAATAGGTAAATTCCCAAGCTTGTGTTTCTATGCATACTTACATGTCAACTTCCATGTTATATTTCAAGTCATGTTTTCAAGTATAAACACATGTCATATTTAACGTTACACGTTGTCATGTTTATACCCATTTACCCACATCATGTTCATGTCATTATGTTTTCCCATAATGTGACCCCAACACTTTTAAACTCGCATATACGTTCGCAACAACGTAATGGATTAAAAGAAGAGACTTGACAAAGGCATGACAAAAATGGATATTAAGCCACAAGTTAATCATGGTGGCAAATGAGTCACAAATGTGTTCATTAACTTGCATGTTACATTCTTAAGCCTCAAAACATGCATAAACCCAAACTTGGCACATAAGCGAATCATGGTGACAAAAGATATGGAATGATGACTAGTAACTCGCATATATCATCATATAAGGGTTATGACTTCATATGCAAGTTGACATAAAGGTTATGAGAGTTCTCATGTTGCCTAATGCAACATTTCAACATAAAGGTTGTAGCTTTTAGCTCACAAGATCAAGATAATGACTTCATAAACTTGCATGACATGATAGCATGTATCATACTCAATGATCAAACCCAAACTTGCAACATGAACATTTAACTTCATAGTTAATATCTAAGAGTAGGGAAAGGGCTTACATTGCTATGAAGGAACAAATCGATTAGATGAAATATTGAGACAAAGCCTATGCATGTCATCATCCTAAAACCCAAAAATGAAAGCTCCAAATCAATCAAAACCCCATCTTTATGAACAAAGATCAAAGCTTTAGCCTTGAAATCAACTTGAGAGGCTCTCATACTAACATAGAAACTCTCTAACACTCTCATGATCATGAAACCTCTCATAGAAATGAAGTGGAGGCTAGGATTTTGAGTGGAGGCCATGAGAGGAGCAATTTTGCCATAGTTTAGTTGCATGAATGAATAATGAGGATTTAGGATAGGTTAGGGTCTTATTTATAGATTAGGCAAGTGTTTTAGGCCATAGGATTAAACCTAGATTCAATCCAAGCCATCAAAGCATGTCTTGGGGAAGAAGTCAAGTGTAGGAACCATCTAGGGCATTTAGATTAAAGATGAACCATGAGAACTATCCAAATGCAAAATCTGCATTTGAGCGAATCGGCCCACGGGTTGACAGCCAAACACCCTGGATTAACCCCTAGTCGACCCAGCGAGCTCGGGTCGACCTCAAAAATCGGCCGGTTCGGTTATTCCCCTCTCCCAATTCGCTGTTTTGAACATTTTTGCATATTTATTTATTTAATTTTCAATTATATATATATATATATATCAATATATATATATTTCTCTGCGCAACCCATTTCACTTAATTAAGTATACTTTAATTTGGGAATTTTTCGTGAAACTTCGCGAGGCCATTTCTTGGTCATACGGACTCCGATTCTCGAAAACTCAGACTCTATTTCGCGTATTTTTCCGAGACGAACGCAATGGCATAGCCCGTTTTACTTGATTCAGAATTTAAAATTAAATTCTGCCTTGATTCTCATCTTAACACGTTATCGAAAAATACGGGTTGTTACATTCTCCCCAGCTTTTAGGATTTCGTCCCCGAAATCTCCAAGTTAGGAAGAACATATCCTACCATCCATCATCCATCTACTCAAAACATCATCCACAAGCAACCATTGTCCTTAGATGATTTCTAATGCTGTATGAATATATGCAAAACGTGTGTGTACATGTTCCTTAGCTAATGCTAATGATCAGGCCTGAATAATCTTTCTAATGCAAAATATGTATAGTGCCATGAATCCAACATGTATGCAAATAGTCCTAGTCATATAGATACTATATGCGTGCACAATCATTCATTCATATGCGACAACCGCATGATAATACATTCGATTTCATCCATAAACAAGTATAAATACTCGTGCATATGCAATATGAAATGTGACCGAGTCGAGCTAGTATCTAATGTGTATTCGCGCATCCACGAGCAACCACTTGCAACCATATCAATCATAACATGTTTCAAATACATGTTTACATCCATAGGGTTCTACCTAGGATTCCCTGAAACAGGGTCGAGAAGATAAACAGGACAAACTCCTTACGGGGTTTGTAACAGAAAATAGGACCGAGAGGATGTCCACAAAAGATAGCCTACAAGTAAGCTCTACAGAAAACAGGGATCAAGGATATACTCCCAAAAAGAGATATCATGCGCGTATCTAGTCTTTGACCATCAAAGTCGTCTTTTAACTTCGCGATTTTGTAGCTTCTTATTCCTGTTTCCATAACATGAGCTGGAACTCATTTCTTCGTCGCCTCTCGTTCCACTTGCACTTATCCTTTTCCTAGAATACTTGACGCAAATATGACTGCGTACTCATGATCTCATGCAAGCTTTCCAAAATTCACTAGTGAATCTCGGACCTCGTACCACAGGGTATTTCTCGTAGAAGAACTTCCTCTTGAAAGTAAACAGATGCCAACCAGGTTATCAAGCGCACTTACTAGGGTGATCTCTATAACCCATGCATAAATGAAGTAAACCATCCATCTTATCGGCGAACACCACTCGATCGGGCTTCAAATTTCCAATAAAGGCATCAAGGGATTCTAAGTAACTAGTCATGACAGAACCTCAAAAAGGTTACACGATACTTCGGGGGTATTACGAAGGCTAGTCAAATGGTCTAACTACCCTCCTATCAAAAACCGAGAGTGGCACCCCCTACTGGATAACCACTTCATCCCTAGAATCCATCCATAGCTTATAAACATAAGCATTATTTCCAAACTCAACACTTGGCATAGACATTCCCAAATCCAAACAAGTCAAGTATAAATGGACTGATTCTCCAATAGGACTTTGAGACAAAAATGGGATTCTCTATTACGTTAGTACTTAAGGTGCAGAGACTCAACTACAGAAGCGGACTTAAATGATGCGGGGATCAAAACAAAGTCTTGGCGGGATGATAGAAAAGAATAACTAGATCTTCAACAAAGATGTTATCCCCCTACTCAGGTACTCTAGTGAGGGTATACAACGATGATCTTGTCCTTGTCCCACAATACTTAACTATCCGTCCCGTTTCACCATACCAAAGATACTTTCTCGTCATGGGTTTCATTGTTCATCTTTCTCCCTCCTTTGAGGACTAAGCCATACCAACAAGTTGCACATCCTTAAGCTCGTATCCTTTATCCTCTTTCTCACTATCCTTTCTTATAACGCGGCCACTGGTCTCTTGAAAACCACATCCATCGCATGGAAAGCACTTTCGTAGATAGAAAAGACTAGTCGCAGTTAAAACCACTGTGACTACAGATGGAGGAAAGAAAGGAGAAGAGATTCAATTAAGGAAACAAGGATAGTGCTAATGGCCTTTGGGGAATAGCCTTTTTCTTTTAAAAGAAAATTTTCTTGAAAAAATGCTTCTTTGTAAACGATTTTCAAATAGTTTTCAGAAGGTCTTTAAAAACTTTTGCCCAGTCTGGTAACCTTCTGCTCTGATACCAAATGTAACACCCCGCCTCCGCTAGGGTCACTCGCAAAGGAATGCACTAGCTTTAGAGGGGCATTATTGGTAAACATGCACAGAAATATCACAAGACAGAACATATAACATAGCGGAAGTAAAATCAAACTTTCATAAACATTAATAATTAAGGTCTAAAGCCTTTTACATCAGAGTACATCAAAACCTGTCTTGCAATAATAAAGAAGCATAAAGACTTTTTCATAAATTATTCCCCAAGTAAAAACAGTAAAGTAGCCATAGCCAAGGAAAGTCCAAGCCATCCATGATGACCTTCAAGCAGAAGAAGTCCGAACTAAACAGCAGTATTTCCTCCCTGTAACCTGGGGGGAAACGGAAGAAAAGAGGCGAAACAAAACGGGTCAGTCAAAAAGACTGAGTAAGCCCTATCTACTATTAGCATAAAAACTAGTAAAGTTAACTGACATGAGAAACTGAGATGAACATAAGCATGATAACAAGATAGATAAGCTAAATCAAAATAACAGGATGAACTACTGAACTCAGATAAACTAAGGTGTCATGATAAATTACGATGTCAAGATAAAACAAGGTATCACATCGTCAGGTTTCTATCAAGTATAATATCCTCAAGATATCTATCACGTATAACGTCCCATGGTATCTATCCTGTACATCTGCTCTGCACCTACCGTACTAGTATCCCAACTGTATCATGTGTTATCCGTGAATGACCCTTACTCAAAAGTCGTATAATGGTCCATGTCAACCTAATATATCGCATATATAGGTTACTCAACTCGTATGTTTTATTCCATGAAAGTGTTCAGTCCCTTGCCGTAGACCATACGGGCTTTCCCATGAGGTTCTATACTACTTTAACATAGTTCCAGGATCCTTAAGATCGGTTTGGACTGTTACCCTAAACCTAGCTAGGGTCTTCCAGCATGAATTATCGTTTGTACAACTAGGACTTATGCTACCTAGGGCTACTAGGGATTACGCTTACCTATTGCACGTTTTCGTATCTCGGTTCTGGTTCAACCACCCAGGGCCACTGGGATTTACGCTAACCGTCAACCGCGCCCTTTTTCCCACGCATTCATCGTGAATCGTTTTCCATGACTGTATGCACATGTATCACATCGTGCCATCCGAGTCCCGTCACAGGGCAGACCAGGAAATTCAGGACTCGGTCGGGAGCTTTCGATTTATCTGCCGATGCAGATGCTAAGGTCTGTTTTTCTATACGTGGCTATGGTCCCACGCGACCCCTCCCTCAACTAGTGAAAGACAAGACAGGATAAATCCTGTATGAGAACACAACACTGGCCAACCCACATCCAAGCCTTACCGCAACCATAATTAGATAGCAATTATGGTCTATTGGGTGTTCTCTGCCTTTCCGTACGTACACGCTTGACCAAAGATGGTAGGTAGCCTGACGAAAATGCTATCTAGGGTACGACCGTGTATCGTCGACTATCCCCTATCCATCCCCGTCTTTAGGTTGCTCGTATAGCAACCAAGGCACACTCTTGGTTCTTCTAACGCAGACCTTAACCTCTCATGAGCCTAGTATGATCACCTGGCAGCTCACAGAGGGATCCCAAGAATATCCTGACGTTCCCCCGAAGCCGCTGCTTCGCTACCCAGTTCGCTGGAGCCTTTATCTAAATCAGATACTTGCTCCTACTCGTATACTTAAACGATGACCTACCGTATCAGGTTACTCATTTATCTATGAACTGGTCCAAATTTCCTTGACTAAGAATCATTACTTAGTTATTCTTCAACTAAGGTTTACCACTTAGCCTTATTCCCGTTATCCTTGTTAACTACGGTTACCCACCTAATCCTCCGAATTAGGGTTTATATAACAGATTAAGTGTCACTTAAGTTCATGACTTAATCCCGTCTACAAATCATGTCAAAATTGGCTAAGTATCCAAGTTCGAGACTTAACCCGTCTACAAATCATGTCAAAATTGGCTAAGTATCCAAGTTCAAGACTTAACCCTACAAACCATGCTCAAGTTGGTTAAGTATATATTAACTTGACCCTATCAAATTACTTAGTCAAACCGGTCAAGTGTATTCAAGCGATTCATGACTTAGCCTTATCATGTTTTCACGTTATATTGGTTAAGTATGGGTTAACTTAACCTCAATAAATTCACGAGTTAGATTGGTTAAGTATAGATCACTTAACCACATCAAATTAACGAGTTAGATTGGTTAAGTTTAGGTCACTTAACCACATCAAATTAACGGGTTAGATTGGTTAAGTATAGGTCACTTAACCACATCAAATTAACGAGTTAGATTAGTTAAGTGTTTAACTTAACCCCATTAAACTACCAAGTGGGATTAATTAAGTCTAGGCTAACTTAGCCCCATCCGATTATCATGTTTAGACTAGTTGAGTCTAATCTTAACCCCATCCATTAACTGTATCTTCCGGTTAAGTGTCATTAAGAAAACTTACTTAACCTTACCAAATTACCGTGTTGGATTGATTAAGTGTTGGTTAACTTAACCCCGTCCACTAGTCGTATAAAAATGGTTAAGTGTCATTAGGCAAATCAAGTTACTTAACCTACCCAACCTTGTCATGTTTTGTTAAGTATCATTAGCCTAATCAATTTACTTAACCCCTTTGCCCATGTCATATTTGGTTAAGAGTCATTAATCAAATTAACTTAACCCTATCATGTGGCATTAATTACTTAATGCACCTTCACCTCTCACATTAGACTTTGTTGTGGTTACTAGTTAAGCCGGTCGGTTCCGGGTAGCTTTACACCACAACTTGGTCTAACCTCGGGTTCAAGCACAACATGACCAACTTCTCACATTGGGTCCTATTGTTTGCAACTACTAGTTAGGCCGGTCGGTTCCGGGTAGTTTTACGTTGCAAACTCAACCCAACCTCGAGTTGGCCACACTTATATTATCTAAGTGTCATGTTCATCATGTTTCCAAAATATGTTACAAGTTTTTCAAGCATTTGGGTAGACCTAACTTAATAGGTAAATTCCCAAGCTTGTGTTTCTATGCATACTTACATGTCAACTTCCATGTTATATTTCAAGTCATGTTTTCAAGTATAAACACATGTCATATTTAACGTTACACGTTGTCATGTTTATACCCATTTACCCACATCATGTTCATGTCATTATGTTTTCCCATAATGTGACCCCAACGCTTTTAAACTCGCATATACGTTCGCAACAACGTAATGGGTTAAAAGAAGAGACTTGACAAAGGCATGACAAAAATGGATATTAAGCCACAAGTTAATCATAGTGGCAAATGAGGCACAAATGTGTTCATTAACTTGCATGTTACATTCTTAAGCCTCAAAACATGCATAAACCCAAACTTGGCACATAAGCGAATCATGGTGACAAAAGATATGGAATGATGACTAGTAACTCGCATATATCATCATATAAGGGTTATGACTTCATATGCAAGTTGACATAAAGGTTATGAGGGTTCTCATGTTGCCTAATGCAACATTTCAACATAAAGGTTGTAGCTTTTAGCTCACAAGATCAAGATAATGACTTCATAAACTTGCATGACATGATAGCATGTATCATACTCAATGATCAAACCTAAACTTGCAACATGAACATTTAACTTCATAGTTAATATCTAAGAGTAGGGAAAGGGCTTACATTGCTATGAAGGCACAAATCGATTAGATGAAAGATTGAGACAAAGCCTATGCATGTCATCATCCTAAAACCCAAAAATGAAAGCTCCAAATCAATCAAAACCCCATCTTTATGAACAAAGATAAAAGCTTTAGCCTTGAAATCAACTTGAGAGGCTCTCATACTAACATAGAAACTCTCTAACACTCTCATGATCATGAAACCTCTCATAGAAATGAAGTGGAGGCTAGGATTTTGAGTGGAGGCCATGAGAGGAGAAATTTTGCCATAGTTTAGTTGCATGAATGAATAATGAGGATTTAGGATAGGTTAGGGTCTTATTTATAGATTAGGCAAGTGTTTTAGGCCATAGGATTAAACCTAGATTCAATCCAAGCCATCAAAGCATGTCTTGGGGAAGAAGTCAAGTGTAGGAACCATCTAGGGCCTTTAGATTAAAGATGAACCATGAGAACCATCCAAATGCAAAATCTGCATTTGAGCGAATCGGCCCACGGGTTGACAGCCAAACACCCTGGATTAACCCCTAGTCGACCCAGCGGGCTCGGGTCGACCTCAAAAATCGGCCGATTCGGTTATTCCCCTCTCCCAATTCGCTGTTTTGAACATTTTTGCATATTTATTTATTTGATTTTCAATTATATATATATATATATATCAATATATATATTTCTATGCGCAACCCATTTCACTTAATTAAGTATACTTTAATTTGGGAATTTTTCGTGAAACTTCGCGAGGCCATATCTGGGTCATACGGACTCCGATTCTCGAAAACTCAGACTCTATTTCGCGTATTTTTCCGAGATGAACGCAATGGCATAGCCCGTTTTACTTGATTCAGAATTTAAAATTAAATTCTGCCTTGATTCTCGTCTTAACACGTTATCGAAAAATACGGGTTGTTACACTTTGGGTTCCACTCCACCAAAAATAGCAGGAGTCTCAGAAAAATATGCGGTCTCTTCTAGAAGGTAGAAGACGTCCACACGAGTCCACTGTCTCTTGTTTCACTGGATTTCGACAAGAAACGAAAAAGATATGATTTTTCAAAGTTTGCAACGGTTTAAAGGTGTTAAAACAGTTGAAAATAAAACAAGCCGTATACCTCATTGTTTTCTTCAAAACTAGGTCATGGATTTACGCACGATTCGTTCAATTTGAGGATGATCAGATCATGCTACGTGAAGCAGCTCCGAGTCGCGCACCTGGCGGTGGTCCTCCAGCCTTGATCGACGGCGAGATGACGTAGCAGCGGCGAAATGAAGTCTTCGACTTCGAGGAGCTGGATCTCAGCAAATACTCCACTAGAGAAGACTAGGTTTGTATGGATTTAGAGATGAGAGAATTCTCTACAAAAAACCCAACTGGAGCCTGTGATTTTGATGAGTCGATTTGCCACAAAAGAGGAGAGAAGATCAGAACGTTTTTCGCCGTTCGACGAGAGCTCTCGGGGAAGAAGCGGGGAGAGAGAAAATGAGCTGGACCAATCAGATTTTTTTTATTATTTATAAATTTTAAAAATCCTAAAATACTCGTTATTTCATATGAACTCCAATCCAAACCCAACTACTATCGTTCCTAGCGTTTTACCCCCATTCCGAACACAATGGGATATGTTTCGTAGGCCCATTCGACTATTTCAGTCAGTTTTCTTTCAAATTAAAATATACAACATTCAATATTTAGTTTGAACGTACATTTCAATTTACCAGGGCCACAAACTAATTCAAAAAATTCCAGAAAAATAAATCTGGCTATGTTTTGATGATACGGTCCCAACAAAACTAGTTTCGTCGAATTCTGAGACCGTTTGCAAAAAGGCCCATTTCTGGTCGATCCAATTTAACTGTAATTGACCAAAACACGTTTTCCTTTGCCACGCTCACATACTAGCTTCAAAAATTAAGAAATTTGAAACCTAGCAATAACTTCACATCCCGGATCCAACAAAAGTGGTTTCGTCGAATTTCGAGGTCGTACGCAAAATGGCCATTTTCACGGGCTACATAAATTCCATAGCGACCTTTCTGAAAATTCATTTGGCCATAACTTTTGCTTTCCACTATGAAACTTCGATTTTTTAGATTCGTTAGAAAGGTATTCACTAACAGATTTAAATATTTTCGGTTTCACTCAAATCCGTTTTGTTTTGCACCCGGTACAGTCCGACAAAGTTTGAATTCAATTTTTGAAACTGCAGCGCCTTTTCAGGCCTTGTTTATAATTAGAATTAATTATATTCGTTTTCAAACGTCTATTCAAACTCACTTTTCATTGCTATTCTTTAAAATATTTATTTTAAAATTTTAAAATTCATTATTTTAGCCAATTTAAAAATTTTAAATTGGTTCAGATTTTCCGGGACTTTACACCGATATATCTGAGGCGCCTCTGATATTACTCCTAGCTAGAAACTAACATATGTCCATTTCCCTGAGGTCCTCTCCCATTTCTGGTTCATACCGGGGTGTGAGGCTCACGAATTAACGCTATACACAAAGCTATGCTATTTAAAGCCGTGCTTTGAACATCAACCACAATACTCTGATTTTTAATAGAAGCCTTGATCATTTGCATCTCAGCATGCCACACAGGCAATTCACGCCATGCGACTGATGTCTATCGATATATAACCTTTAAGCTCGTACGTCTCAGAGAAGGGTGTTAAGCAAGAAAATAAATTCTCCGCCACCAAACATATATATATAATAGAGATCAATCAACATAGAATAAAATCCAATGTCAGACACACATCCATTTACAAGTTCGTTCTGCGTCTGAATGAAACTGGAGGCACCTTATTCCTCGTTCCGTTTGTCCAATATGGAAGAGAGGTCCTCGCATATCCGTCGATCTCCAAGTACATATAGACGATCACCACTTATTACCTCGTCTTGGGTGTACAACCCAATCAAGACATCAGTAATCATCCAAACGATGTGAAGACCTCCGGTCTTCAACCACCGTCTTCATCGCCGAAATATCGTCGAATCAGTTATTCAGAATGGACATAAACCCAGTCTTTCCGAATAACTCATGTATTTTATTATCAAGTGCTATATAAACACAACATATACCTCATTCCAATCCAGAATATTATTTTATTCAAATATTCTTTTCATTATTTAAACCAAATTAAGGTTTTCCAAACTAGTCGAGATTTGCGAACCTTACCGAAGAAATCATTTATTTTATTTACCAATCCCAACCTACTCATCCCATGGAGAAAAACTGGAAATACTCCATATATAACAACATGGTGTTATCAGTAAATTTAATTACCATTTCACGTTCAAATCTAATTAAATATTTAGCTATCGCCTGGACTAAAACTGGTGGTACTCCATTCCCGATCTTTTCCCAACTTTGTTAATTTAAATTATCACATTCACATTTTAATCTAATTAAAGATTCATTAAAACTCCACTTAGTTTTAATCTCCTCAAAAATCATTATGTAATAATTATTCAAATTTAGCAAATAAATCCTGTCTCTAACTGGGTTAAAGAACCAATGTCATTTAAAACACAGTTTACGATAAACCCAAAATCACATTCCATTAATTATGGAATCTTCACGGAAAAAAGATCAATATATATAATCGATATAAACTTCCATATCCAACCAATAATATAAATGGAATAACGGAAAAGCCTTTTATGTTCCATATATAATAACAGTCTTCCTCCGCAGAAGTTCACTTCGATTGTTACCAAATCGAATTCCATTCCATTCCAATTTATTTTATTAAATTGGAAAACCTTTCTTTGGAAAATTCCCTTAATCTTAATTAAAAGATTTATAAATTCCAAATCACATTTCACTTTTAATTAGGTTAAAGAGCGAATGTCGTTAAAAACACAGTTTACGATAAACCCAATTCACATTCCAACTTCTTCCAATTACTAAATATAACTGGAAACTCTAATAATCATAATTAAAAGATTCATTCTTTTCACACAGGGTTTAAGAACAGTGTTATTGATAACATCATTCACGACAAACCCAAAATCCAATTCTTTTATTCAATTCCAATTTAATATTGATTAATAGGAAAACTTCACTAAATCTTAATTAAAAGATTTATTCTTTTCTCAACTGGATTTAAGAACGGTGTTATTTAAGACACCGCTCACGACAAACCCTAAATCCAATTTAATATTAAATACAAGTCTCTGAATAGAAATTATATCGACTTATATTCAATATCAAAATCTGGATCTAACGGATATCGCATTGGGAATAACGATATTGTTTCTTCCAAATTCTCATAACAATATCTGTATAACCACAGAATCCAATATTGAAATATTCCAAAGATTATTTCCATTCCAATCCATTCCAATTTATTCATTGGAAAATTCTGCTTATTTTTAAAACCATTCCAAATCCAATTTATTTCTTTAAAAATATTGGATTATTATTCTAGTTAATAACTAGTTCATTTTGATAAAAATATATTTTTATCTTTACAAACGTGGAATTTTTCATCCAAATTCTTTCCAAATCATTTATTATGATTTTACACAAATTATTAGTATTTTTAATAATTTTATCAAGGCCCATACAGTCGGTTTCCAATAGCGGCCACCGAACTGCATCCATAGCGACCTTTTCCCAATTTGATTTGGACATAATTCCAAATCCAACCGTTAGATTCAAAATCTCTTATATTCGTTCGAAATCTCTTTTCGATACGAACCCAACGGTTCTGATTTTAGGAGAATCCGATGGTCGGCTCTCCCGTAATGTCAATTCGAAGTCAATTGTCGAAATTCGTGAACGGTCGCGGCGCAACGCGTTCTATTCAGGCCATATAATATATATAATATATATATTATATATTTCTTCAATTTCCATTTAAAAGTATTTTATAAATTGTTTTAAATTCGTTTTAAAAACGATTCCAACTTCATTTTCAATTTTAAATCGAAATTGAATACTCCTTATCATTATAATATATAAATGATAATATTTTCAAAATACCATATTTTAAAATCATTTCCTTTTCGATATTCATTATAAAAATGAATAAAATCGATATAAATATCGTTTGCGTTAAAATGGCGCGTATCTAATCAACACAGTTTCATACATTTCAATATTTTTGTGTCCATCCAAAATCGGACATCAAATTTACATTTTTATCCTTTACTGAATATTATTTTAAAATATTCGTTATTTTAAAATATTCGTTACTTAAAAATATTCTTTATTCCTGAATTGGAACCAGACACAGTCAATTACCATATAATATTATTTATATGGATTTCATACAACACATGTATACAACAACAATGATAAACAATCTACCATCATCCAGAGTGCATTACACAACTGCATAAGCATTAAATATAAATAATTAACGCTTACAACAGTCTGTCAACCAATTGGTCGACATACAACTGAACAATTGGGATTAGTGTACGCCAAATATCATCCCAATATTCGTGTGGGGTTTCAACCAACAAATACTGAATATTATTTGTGCAGTTGGGCGATGTGTAAAATTTATCGTCCCAATTAGTATCAGTCAAATGGGTGTACATAAACAAATCATCCGATTTGTAAATGAATATTCATTTTCATTCATATACACGTTAAAAATTATATTTTTAATGATAAATTACTTATTTCAACACTTGAATATTTTATACAGTTCATATATCCAATAAAAATGATATTTTTATTGTTCAAACATTTTATTCAACACATGAATACAATACAGTCAATTCAATCCAAACAAACATCATTGGTTTGTACAATTAATGGTGTCTGGTGCTACTAAGCACCGTCTGCATCCAAGTATATATTTAATTGTAATATAAATTAAGTGAGAAAGAGTTCTCACATTTGGTTTCCACTCCGTCATTCTTTAGCGAATGATTTGGATTCTGTTCTGCTCCCAATTAGTTCCATCGCAATCTGTTTCACGCGGTATATATATAAAAAATCATATTTTTATAACACCATATATATTAAAAATCATATTCTTATTACGCTATATATATCACATTTTTATACGATGTTCTTATATTTTTAAAACTGAAAATAAAACAATGCTAATTCATTTTTAAAAATCACATTTTTAAATCATCGCTATTTCATATATTTAAAAATAATATTTTTAAATCAAAGCTACATACATAGAAATAATATTTTTATACGAAAGCTGTATATATAAAAACCATAATTTTATTTTACAGCTATATATATATAAACCATATTTTTATTTAAAAGCTATATATACAAAAACCATATTTTTATTTTAAAGCTATATATATATAAACCATATTTTTAGTTTATGATATATATATATAAAAACCATATTTTTATTCTATGCTATTACATATAAAAACCATATTTTTATTTTATGCTATTATATATAAAAACCATATTTTTATTTTATGCTATTATATATAAAAACCGTATTTTTATTTTATGCTATTATATATTAAAACAATTTTATTCATATAAAAGGCTAAAATTTTAAAGCAATTTTTATTCATATAAAAAATCTGAAATTTTAAAGTAATTTTTATTCATACAAAAATCTGAAATTTTAAAGTAATTTTTATTCATATAAAAATCTGAAATTTTAAAGTAATTTTATTCATAAAAATACCAAATTTTACAATGCTACTTAATTAAATTAATTACATGGTTTAAAAATTACACTGCGTCTTCTTCCTGGTTCAAACAGAAATAGCTCGACATCTAGGGTTTAAAATTTCGACCTCTACAGACTGCCTGAACTTGATCGGACTCCGCCACAACGACGGGCTTCGCAACCTCTCCTCGCGCCTGTAACAGTGGCGAACTTGATCGCCCTGAGCTTCCGGAAATTCCGTTCGAACATCGTGATTTTGAGTGACGATTTGGAATAGCTCACGCAATAAAACGCGATCATTCCCATACAAGGTTGAAGAGCATAAATGTGACGGCCCGCCCCGCACCAACTGACATTTACTCCAAAAGTGCGTTGTACACATGTCCAGTTAGCACGGGACGGTCGTCAGAGGAAAAGAAAGAAGATGAAGAATCAACAAAGAACCTGTAATATGTCTCACAGCGCATGGAATAAAATATAATCATAACATATACTTGACACAAAACAGGCGAGACAGTGCACAAGCTGAAAACAAACTATCATAGCAGCAGAAAATCCAAATACAGCTTACGTTCCACATCATCATTATTACAACTTTTCAAACTATCTCTAAAAGCAAAAGCAAGATAAGGGAGGTACACTACTAATGCCCAAGTAGTGACCACCAACGACAAGGGGAGAATATATGTAGATATCATACGTAGGAGCCTCCTACTCGCCTCCGGTACAGCTACTCGTGCATACCCTCCAACTTGTCTCTAGTCTGCTCATGTGAGCACCCAGAGTAATAAGAAGAAATATAAAATTCTGGGTCAGACATCAGTCTGGTATGAGTGGTAGCAAGCATAAACAGAACAATAATAGGTATACTAAACTATACCTGAACCTGGACCTGCAACCAAAGAGTTAGCACTACATACTGTACAACGCTCTAAGGTGCTACAGACTTATGGTGTACAAGCATACGGGGGTGGGGTGTGCATGTCATAGTGATGGCAAACAATCAAGCATAGCAACCATCCTCACATTCTCAATCAGTGCATAAAGCATACGATATCCACCAGTTCGATCACCCAAAACTTTGCTATGATCACTCTGCCCCATGGAGTCACAAACGGCTCCACTGCACTGATCCATAGCCAGTAATCCTTTACTATGTCCACTCTGGCCAATGGAGTCACAACGGCTCCACTGCACTGGCTCATAGTCTTAATAATCCTTTGTTATGTCCACTCTGCTCCATGGAGTAACAACGGCTCCACTGCACTGGCTCATAGCCCTGCCACGATCACTTTGCCCCTCGAGTCACGGCGACTCTACTGCACTGATACGTAGCCTAACATTCACTTTTCAGTGGTGAATTGAAGTTATGAACGTCGACAACTCCTTAGCACACGTCCCGCAGCAAAGCCCAATCATGAAGTGAACTCATTGGTTCCCAACTGGATCCTGAGGTCTAACTTCCTATTTGGACTACCTTTGCATCTCGGGTTTTTGGTCATCACTGGATCGGTTCGGATCTCCCTTCTTCACTTTTGCTTAGAGTCGGTTCGATCTTCAACTCTCAATCATCAATACGGTTCGGTTCGGTCTCCTACACCTCGTTCAGTGTGGTACTTCAGCACCCTGGTTCGGTTCGGTCTCTTATAGTGTGGTTCGGTTCGGTGTACGCTCGCTCCATCGGTTCGGTTCGGGTTCCTGGTCACGGTCCGATCCACTTCCCCATTCTCTTTCGCTCCGATCCCACTCACTTCCCTTCAATTCGATCCGGTTCTCCTTCCTTAGCTCGATCCGATCCCAGTTCAACCATTGTGGCCTTCCTTTTTGCCATACTTTCTCTTGTGCCAAGCCTTGGTTTGGTTCAGTGATCCCTTGCCCAGTCTACTATCTGTTCCGAGCCCTTCCAACCGATCCGATCCGAAAACCTGCACCATTTTCCTGCAACTTTCCAGCGAGTGTTTTACGCCATTCGACGGCGTTTTCGACCATTCTAACTATTCTAAACAATCACAAAGCATATCATACAGTCATAGCAACAAATAGAAGTGACTACAAACACCAAAACATCGATATGATAGGTTAAAATGGATCAAACATAGCCAAAACCCCATATTTTCCATTAAGCATGTTCTAGCATAACTAATGATAGGATTAGCAAAACTTAACTAAATTAACCCAAGTTTTTAACAGAGGTCTAAAACATCATTTAAGAATTTATAAATATTTTTCCAGAATTTTATCATGTTTAAATTCGCAAATTAACACTAATCAACACTAATTAGCCATAATTAGTGTAAAAGCAAGCTAATCACTCACCTTAGCCGCAAATGAACCTTAGATCTGAAATAAATCTCTGATATGGTGCGAATACCAATGCAAAACAACAGCTCTAATCTTGATTTGGTGAAGATCTCTCTTGGTTTGATATTGCTAATCCCAATCTTCAAGTAGAAAGTGATTTGGAGGTGTTTTAGAGGTTGGAGGCCATTATTAGGGTTTCTTAGAGGTAAGTGGCGGCTAGAAAACTGAAATGAATGAAAACCTAACTCATTTCAGTCTTCCTATAACCCTAATCCCGAAATGGGTCATGGGCCCAACTACTAATCACCCTATTTGGCCCGGTTAAGCAGTTTTTCACCTTCCAAACCTTATTTCAGCCATATCTCCTAAACGTTAAGTCCGTTTTTCACATGTAAACACTCTACGGAAAGGTAAACCATCATTTGAAGCCAACGGAAGTAGTTTCAGGTCAAAAATCCTTTCCAATCACAATTTATGGACGAAACAAGATCAGCTAGGGGCAAAACGGTCATTTGAAAATCGGAAAAAATCATGAACATGGTAAATGATCCCAATAGTCATTCCCCAACTCTGTACGACCATACGACTCCGTATGAGAAAGAAAGAAATATTCTACGATCCTCCGATGCGTAGAATGCGGGTTGTTACATTCTCCCCCCTTAAGAAATTTCGCCCTCGAAATTCCTCAACCAAAACACACAAAAGGTCCTGCATGCCTATCAGCCATGAAACAACAATCAAACATGCAAAACAAGTCTATCGTAGCATGCGAAATTACTAAATCGCAAAGAAAATCTTACCAGGCAAAGAGTTCTGGATACGTCTTCCTAATGTCCTCCTCTATCTCCCAAGTACAGTCATTCTTGTCCTCGCCCCACTGCACTTTGACTAGCTTCACCAGCTTCCTTAGAAGTTGCTTCGTATCATCCCCGATAATACGAATCGGCTTGCGGTTCCCAACCGCCTCCGGTTCTACTTCGAAGTCCTCTAACTGGTCAGGTGAAATAGTCATATCTGGGTCGTGTACGAACTTCCTTAGCTAGGAAAAATGAAATAGGTTGTGAACTCCCGCCATCTTCTCTGGTAATTCAATTCTATACGCCAAATTTCCCACTTGCTCGAGAACTGGGAATGGACCAACAAAACTTGGTGCTAACTTGCCTCTCCTTCCAAATCGAATCACGCTCTTTAACGGAGAAATCTTCACAAACATCAAGTCACCAACGGAGAATTTTAAGTCTCTTCTCCTCTTATCAGCATAACTCTTTTGCCTATTCTGGGAAGCCTTCATTCGTTGTTGAATGATCTTAATCTTATCTGAAGTTTCTCTTATCACATCTGGTCCAAGCACAAACTTCTCACCGGTCTCTATCCAACACGATGGTGAGTTGCACGGTCTTCCGTACAAAGCTTCATATAGAGCCATACCGATATTGGATTGGTAACTATTATTATATGCAAACTCTACTAGACGCAAATGGTCATCCCATGATCCACCAAAATCCAATATGCAAGCTCTCAAGAGATCTTCCAATATACGATTCACCCTCTCTGTCTGACCGTCGGTTTGAGGATGATACGCGGTATTGAGATATAATTCCGACCCTAGAGCCTCCTGTAAGCTCTTTCAAAACCCACTAGTAAACAACGGGTCTCGGTCACTCACAATGCTTTTAGGCACCCCATGAAATCTCACCACCCACTTCACATACAGTTCTGCTAACTTAGCTGTCGTTCTGGTCGATTTGACTGGTATAAATCTTGTACTCTTGGTCAATCGATCCACAACTACCCAAATCCTATCATGTCCTGATCTAGTTCTTGGTAAACCATCTATGAAATCCATTGAGACTTGTTCCCATTTCCATTCGGGAATTTCTAATGGTTGCAACAAACCACTAGGCTTCTTTTGCTCAGCTTTAACTAGCTGGCAATTCATGCACTTGGATATAAACTTCCCAACGTCACTTTTCATTCCTTCCCAGTAGTAAGTCTGCTTCATGTCTTGATACATCTTGTTACCACCGGGATGTATAGTTAGTTTTGAGTGATAACATTCCCTAAGCACTTCATCCCTCAAACCATTCACGTTGGGTACCACTAGCATTCCATTCTTTCTAAGCCATCCTTCTCGATCAAGCCCATACAAATTCATCTCTTCCTCATTTCCCATCTCTAATTTGGAGATGATTTCCAATAAGTTAGGATCGCTCCTTTGACTGGAACCAATCCGCTCAATCAAAGTGGGTCTGATCGTCAAACTAGCTAACATCTCTGGATCCAATTCGCACTTTGGTCTGAAATCGTACCCTGCGATATACTCCAGTTTCTTCCATTCAAGAAACATAGCCCCTAAGCTGGCATATCTCCTGCTCAAGGCATCAGCTACTGCATTGCCCTTTCCCGGTGTGTATGCGATATCAAAATCGTAGGAAGCCAACAATTCTAATCATCTCTACTGACGGAGATTTAGGTCTTTCTAAGAGAAAAGATACTTTAGCGATTTATGATCAGTAAACAACTCGAATCTTTCCCCCAAGAGATAATGTCTCCACATCTTCAGCGCAAATACGATCGCTGCCAATTCCAAATCATGGGTAGGATATCTTTTCTCATGCGGTTTCAGCTGCCGACTAGCATAAGCTATAACCTTACCTCCTTGCATCAATACAGCAACTAGTCCGGTACCACAGGCATTCGTGTATACCGTCATCTCTTCATTCCCTTTAGGAATGACTAACACTGGCACACGCGTCAACTTTTCCTTTAGACTCTTGAATGCATTCTCACACACTCCATCCCAGATGAAGGCTTGATTCTTCTTGGTCAAATGAGTTAACGGTGCCGCTATCTTGGAGAAGTACTGCAAGAACTTACGATAATATCCAGCTAACCCCAAGAAACTTCTTACGTCTGTTACACTCTTGGGCGTAGACCAATCCTGTATCGTAGCCACCTTCATAGGGTCCACGACAATACCATTCTCTGAAACAACATGGCCCAAGAATCTCACTTCCCTCCTCCAGAAGTGACACTTAGAAAATTTCGCTTTCAATTTGTGATTTATCAACACCTCCATCACTATTCTCAGATGTTCCTTGTGTTCTTCCTCTGTCCTCGAGTAAACAAGGATATCGTCCACGAACACAAGAACAAACTTATTCAATTGATCCCTGAATACCCTATTCATAAGATCCACAAAGTATGTTGGTGAATTTGTCAACCCGAATGGCATGACCAACCACTCATAAAATCCAGACGGCGTTCGAAATACCGTTTTAGCTATACTATCAACTGCTACTCGGAGCTGATGAAATCCTGTTGCGAGGTCCAACTGGGAGAACACTCTTGCTCCTTCCAGTTGATCAAACAAATCATCTATCCGTGGGAGGGGATACTTATTCTTCCTCGTCACTTTATTCAACTCGCGATAGTCTACACACAAACGAAGGGAACCATCTGCCTTAGTGGCAAACACAACTGGTGCTCCCCACTCGGAAACACTTCTTCTAATAAATCCCTTCTTCAAATGATCGCTTACTTGCACCTCGAGCTCTTCTTCCTCTCTTGGTGCCATACAACGAAGTGGCATCACTATAGGTTTGGCATCTTTCACTAAATTAATACGGAACTCAATCTCTCGGTGTGGTGGAAGTCCGGTCCCTTCCTCGAAGATGTCCGGGTACTGGCCAGCAATGGGAACTCCTGCTAACTCGTCCTGCGGGATGTCGAGGGAGTTTAGAAAACTAGCCATCACCTCATCACTTGGTAGGCCACCAAACAGTACCCTCCGCCCATCATCTTCCCTAATAGTCACCGAAAATCCCTCACAGTCTACCACCACCCCGTATCTTTGGATCCAATCGACTCCCAATATAATGCCATACCTAGTAAAGCCCAAAACAAAGCAATCACAAGCAAACATACATCCATGACTCGATAAGACCAAATTTCTAAAAATCATACCAAGGTTAGTCGAACCACCAATCGGGTTCGTCACAACTAAAGGTCTATCGACTATCTCGGGTTCCAGTCCCAACCTATCTACCAGGCCACTAGATATGAAGGAATGGGAAGCCCCCATATCAAACAATACTCGAACGGGTTCATCATAAATAGAAAGCATACCTTGAATGACGACATTCTTTCCTTTCTCCACTGCAGTTGGGGCATTCGACGAAGAAGGAACAACACTAATAGCATATGCTTTCACAATCTGCTTCTCCTTAAGAGGTTGTGGACATTTATCCTTATGATGTCCCACTTGGCCATAGTTGCAGCACTTCCTATCTGCTGGCTTGGCCCGACATTCTTTGGCATAATGACCCTTCTTACCACAGCTGAAGCACTCAACATCTTTCTTACTCTTTTTCTGGCCATCCTTAGCTTAGTTATGCTTCCTCTTGTTCTGAGAGTTATTCTTGCCTCCACCGCTCGCTTGCGGTTTTGGCCCTTCTGCAGATGTAACCTCAGTCTTCGACTTAGGGTAAAGACTCTCTGATCTTAAAGCTTTCCCAACAATCGAATCGAATGTCTCATCGATGTGGTTAATAAGCGTTTTCCCCAAGTATCCATCCAAACCAGTAATGAACTTCTCATTCTTCTTCTCGGGAGTATCGATAAGGGATAATCCATACTTCGACAAAGTGTCGAACTCAACAATATAGTCCGAGACTACCCTACCATTCTGCTTAAGCTCCAAGAACTTCCTAAACAATTCCGACTTCTGAGCAGCTGGAATAAACTTGTCGCTAAAGCGAGCCTTAAACTGATCCCAAGTAACTTGATCCTCTGGAGTGGCTGTTTCAAGAGCATTCCACCAATTCATCGCTCGCCCTTGCAGCTGACGAGACGCTGACCTTCTTTTCATCGCATCCTCGATACCAAAATGTTCGAAGATACGATCACAACTATCCAACCAATCCAGGACATCCATGGCCGACTCCGTTCCGTGGAACGGCTTCCCACCAACGTTAGTGTAATCCTTGCACAGCTTGGCGAAATCGGCCCTAGGCGCCTGCACGGCTACACCACCATCATTAGCAACATTAGGAGCCGCCCTCTGAATATCCCTGAGCATATCTCTCATGAGGTCAGTGAACATAGCCCTCATGTCGGGAGCATTCCCATTATTGGCTCCTCTACCAGTACCTCTCAAACCTCGGCTCATCGTCAAATCTGCAAAGAGAAAACGATCAACCATCACCATAGTGGTGCCAGTGCAGTACGACTTCATCCTTATACATACTAATAATATATATATATAGCTTTTGAAAACCAAAGTAATCACAAATACGCGCTCTCATATACGTACTATCTCTCCCTGGTGTCTTTCCCTAGGTTAACTACGCAACCTAGAGCTCAGATACCAAATGTGACGGCCCGCCCCGCACCAACTGATATATACTCCAAAAGTGCGTTGTACACATGTCCAGTTAGCACGGGACGGTCGTCAGAGGAAAAGAAAGAAGATGAAGAATCAACAAAGAACCTGTAATATGTCTCACAGCGCATGGAATAAAATATAATCATAACATATACTTGACACAAAACAGGCGAGACAGTGCATAAGCTTAAAACAAACTATCATAGCAGCGGAAAATCCAAATACAGCTTATGTTCCACATCATCATTATTACAACTTTTCAAACTGTCTCTAAAAGCAAAAGCAAGATAAGGGAGGTACACTACTAATGCCCAAGTAGTGACCACCAACGAAAAGGGGAGAATATATGTATATATTATACGTAGGAGCCTCCTGCTCGCCTCCAGTACAGCTACTCGTGCATGACCTCCAACCTGTCTCTAGTCTGCTCGTGTGAGCACCCAGAGTAATAAGAAGAAACATAAAACTCTGGGTCAGACATCAGTCTGGTATGAGTGGTAGCAAGCATAAACAGAACAATAACAGGTATATTAAACCATACCTGAACCTGGACCTGCAACCAAAGAGTTAGCACTACATATTGTACAACGCTCTAAGGTGCTTCGGACTTATGGTGTACAAGCATACGGGGGTGGGGTGTGCATGTCATAGTGATGGCAAACAATCAAGCATAGCAACCATCCTCACATCTCTCACTCAGTGCATAAAGCATACGATATCCCCCACTTTGATCACCCAAAACTTTGCTATGATCATTCTGCCCCATGGAGTCACAAACGGCTCCACTGCACTGATCCATAGCTACTAATCCTTTACTATGTCCACTCTGCCCCATGGAATCACAATGGCTCCACTGCACTGGCTCATAGTCTTACTAATCCATTGCTATGTCCACTCTGGCCCCATGGAGTAACAACGGCTCCACTGCACTGGCTCATAGCCCTGCCACGATCACTTTGCACCTCGAGTCACGGCGACTCTACTGCACTGATACATAGCCTAACATTCACTTTTCAGTGGTGAATCGAAGTTATGAACGTCAACAACTCCTTAGCACACGTCCCGCAGCAAAGCCCAATCATGAAGTGAACTCATTAGTTCCCAATTGGATCCTGAGCTCTAACTTCCTATTTGGACTACCTTTGCATCTCGGGTTTTTGGTCATCACTGGATCGGTTCAGATCTCCCTTCTTCATTTTTGCTTCGGGTCGGTTCGATCTTCAACTCCCAATCATCAACACGGTTCGGTTCGGTCTCCTACACCTCGTTCTGTGTGGTACTTCAGCACCCCGGTTTGGTTCGGTCTCTTATAGTGTGGTTCGGTTCGGTGTACCCTCGCTCCATCGGTTCGGTTCGGGTTCCTGGTCACGGTTCGATCCACTTCCCCATTCTCTTCCGCTCCGATCCCACTCACTTCCCTTCAGTTCGATCCGGTTCTCCTTCCTTTGCTCTATCTGATCCCAGTTAAACCATTGTGGCCTTCCTTTTTGCCATACTTTCTCTTGTGCCAAGCCTCGGTTCGGTTCAGTGATCCCTTGCCCAGTCCACTATCCGGTCCGAGCCTTTCCAACCGATCCGATCTGAAAACCTGCACCATTTTCCTGCAACTTTCCAGCGAGTGTTTTACGCCATTCGACGGCGTTTTCGACCATTCTAACTATTCTAAACAATCACAAAGCATATCATACATTCATATCAACAAATAGAAGTGACCACAAACACCAAAACATCAATATGATAGGTTAAAATGGATCAAATACAGCCAAAACCCCATATTTTCCCTTAAGCATGTTCTAGCATAACTAATGATAGGATTAGCAAAACTTAACCAAATTAACCAAGTTTTTAACAGATGTCTAAACCATCATTTAAGAATTTATAAATATTTTTCCAGAATTTTATCATGTTTAAATTCGCTAATTAACACTAATCAACACTAATTAGCCATAATTAGTGTAAAAGCAAGCTAATCACTCACCTTAGCCGCAAATGAACCTTAGATCTGAAATAAATCTCTGATATGGCACGAATACCAATGCAAAACAGCAGCTCTAGTCTTGATTTCGTGAAGATCTCCCTTGATTTGATATTGCTAATCCCAATCTTCAAGTAGAATGTGATTTGGAGGTGTTTTAGAGGTTGGAGGCCATTATTAGGGTTTCTTAGAGGTAAGTGGCGGCTAGAAAACTGAAATGGAATGAAAACCTAACTCATTTCAGCCTTCCCATAACCCTAATCCCGAAATGGGTCATGGGCCCAACTACTAATCACCCTATTTGGCCCGGTTAAGCAGTTTTTCACCTTCCAAACCATATTTCAGCCATATCTCCCAAACAGTAAGTCCGTTTTTCACATGTAGCCACTCTACGGAAAGGTAAACCATCATTTGAAGCCAACGGAAGTGGTTTCAGGTCAAAACTCCTTTCCAATCAAAAGTTATGGACGAAACAAGATCAGCTAGGGGCAAAACGGTCATTTGAAGATCGGCAAAAATCACGAACATGGTAAATGACCCCAATAGTCATTCCCCAACTCTATACGACCATACAACTCCGTATGAGAACGAAATAAATATTCTACGATCCTTCGATGCATAGAATGCGGGTTGTTACAATAAAAATCTCAACCATTTTTGTTTTGAATTCCTATTATAATTCGGTTTAAAATGGGAATTATTTGGGATTATATTCAAGGGCTTTTATCGCCTTTGATAAGGGAAGGAGGCGGCAGCTCCAGGTTTGACCAGGGATAAAAGAAATAAGGGTTTTGACCCAATGTTGACCACTATATGTAATATATACTTTTATTAATTTAATTCCAAAAATGTGTTTTTGCATACGAACTCCAAATCAAACCCAATGACTATTGCACCTTGCTAAATGCCCCCATTCTGGACACAACGTTATATGTTTCATTAGCCAATTCGACTGTTTCGATCAGTTTTCATTTAAATTAAAATATAAGTCAATATATATTGAATTCAAACATACATTTTAATTTACCAGGGCCACAACTGACTCCAAAAATCACAGAAAAATAAATCTAGCTATGTTTTGATGATACGATCCTAACAAAACTAATTTCATCGAATTTGGAGATCGTTTGAAAAATGGCCTTTTTCTGGTCGATCCAATTCAACTGAAATTGACAAAACACGTTTTCTTTTTCCACGCTCACATATTAATTCCAAAAATTATGAAAATTGGAATCTAGCAATAATTTGACATTCCAAATCCAAAAAAAGTGGTTTCGTCGAAAACTGAGGTCGTTTGCAAAATGCCTATTTTTAAGGGCTATATATTATATAAAATATATATATATATATATTCCATAGCGACTATTCTGAATTTTAAACTGTCCATAACTTTCAATTTATATTATGAAATCTCAGTTTCTTATATTCGTTAGAAAGATATAATTAAACAGATTCAAATAGGTTTTACCGAAATCCGATTTATATTGAATTCTGTACGTTCAACTGAAATTTAAAATCGAATTTTCAAACTGCCGCGCCATTTCAGGCTCGTTTTATAATTAATATAAATTTATACATTCTAACTTCGTTTTAAATAAATTTTCAGTCGTTGTTATTTAAAATAAATCATTTTAAATATTCAAAATCCATTAAAATATCCAAAATAAAAATTTTAAATTGGTTCTGAAAATCCTAGTTGTTACATATAACATGGAACGCTTTACTCCACATGAATCTCAGTTTAAAATAAAATAACGCAATGTTTTTAGAAAAATGAAGCTGTTATAAGACTCAGGTCCCATCACAAAATGCAACGCAAGCCGGAGGATAGACTTTGCCTCACAACAAAGCCTTGATCATTTGCATCTTAGCATGCCACATTGACAATTCATGCCATACAACTGATGTCTATCAATATATAACCTCTAAGATCGTACGTCTCAGAGAAGGGTGTTAAGCAAGAGAATAAATTCTCCGCCACCAAATAGATATATATTTAATATAAATCAATCAATACAGAAAGAAATCCAATGTCCGCAAATAAATATATAAATTTTCTAGGTTTGAACGAAACCTGAGGCACCTTATTCTCTGTCCCATATGTCCAATACAGGAGAGAGGTCCTCGCATATCCGGTCGGTCTCTAAGTACGTCTGGATGATCACCACTTATTACCTTGTTTCGGGTGTACAGCCCAATCAAGACATCAATAATCATCCAAACGATGTGAAGATCTCTGGTCTTCAACTACCGTCTTCATCGTCGACTGTTAGTCGTCATATCAGTTATTAAGAATGGGATAAACCCTATCTTTCCAAATAACTTGCGTATTTTATAATCAATAATCAAGTTCTATAAAACACATCATACGCCTCATTCCAATCCAGAATCTTCTGTTATTCAAATATTCACATCTTTAGGGAAAGGTTCCCATTAATTTTAGCAAAGATAAGTTCTTTTTAACTAATTCTTTAATCTTCCTTTGGACATCATTTTCAAAAGATTTTATTTTATCCTTTAACAATTCCAAACCAAATTAAGGTTTATAAAACTAGACGGGATTATCGAGCCTTACCGAAGTAACCGTTTATTTATTAATCCCAATCCCAACCTATTCATCCCATGGAGCAAAACATGTAGTACTCTATATCTAACACCCATGGTGTTATAGGTAAATTTAATTACCATTTCACTATTAAACCTAATTAAAGATTTAACAATCACCTGGAGTAAAACTGGTGGTACTCCCTTCTCGATCATTTCTTAAATTCGTTGAATTTAATTACCTCTTTCCAATTCCAATCTAATTAAAGATTCATTAAAACTCCATTTCGATTTTAATCTCAAAAACCATTTCTTTATTATTATTCAACTTTAAGAATTTAGTCTTGTCTTTAACAGGGTAAAAGAACCAATGTTATTAAAAACACAGTTTACGATAAACCCAAATCCTCTTCCACGAAAATGGAATCTCCAATGAAAACAAATGAATATAAAGTCGATAAAAATTTCCTTATCAGACTAATAATATAAATAGAATGATGGCAAAGCCTTTTAAATTCCGTATATAGTAACGGTCTTCATTCACAGAAGCTCATCTAGATTATTACTAAATCGAATTCCATTAAATTCCAATTTAATATATTAAATTGGAAAATTTCCATTAAATCTTAACAAAAAGATTTGTAAATTCCAAATCATATCTTCACAGTTAATTAGGCTAAAGAACAAATGTCATTTAAAACATCGTTCACAACGAACCCAAAATCATCTTCTATTTAATTCCAATTAATAAATATAATTGGAAAACTTCATTAATCTTAATTAAAAGATTTATTCCTTTTTCAACAGGGTTTAGGAACAATGTTATTTAAGACACCATTCACGACTAACCCAAAATCCAATTTGATATTAAATAAAAGGCTCTGAATAGAAAATAATACTAGCTTATATTCAATATCAAATTCTGTAACCAACGGATATCGTATTGGGAATAAGGATAACTGTATCTTCCAAATTCCTCAACAATCTCCGTATAATCATGGAATCCAATATTGAAATATTCCGAAGATTATTTCAATTAAAATCCATTCCAATTTATTCGTTGGAAAACTCTGGTTATTTTAAAACCATTTCAATTCCTTTCAGATCTCTATTCTAGTTGTTAACGAGTTCATTATAATAAATATATCATTTATCTTTAAAAATATAGGATATTTCATCCAAACTCTTTCCAAATCATTTATTATGATTTTACATAATTTATTCATATTTTTAATGAATTTAATATCACCATTTCAGTCGATTTCCATATACGGTCATTGAACTGCATTTACAGCGACCTTTTCCAAAACTGATTTGGACATATTTTAAAATTTAACCATTAGATTTCAAATCTTTTATTATCATTCGAAATCTCTTATCGATACGAACCTAACGGTTCTGGTTTTAGGAGAATCCGACGGTCGGATCTCCCGTTACATCAATTTGAAGTCAATGGTCGAAATTCGCGAACGGTCACTGCGCGGTGCGTTCTATTCAAGCCATTTAAATTTATTTAATATATTTCGTCGATTTCCATTTAAAACATATTTTAAAAATCGTTGATAAATTAGTTTTAAAAATGATTCCAACTTCCATTTCAATTTTAAATCAAAATTGAATATTCCATAGCATTATAATATTAAAATGATAATATTTTCAAAATATCTGATTTTGAAATCCATTTCCTTTTCGTGTTCATTATAAAATGAATAAAATCAATTATAAACCCGTTCGAGTTCAAATGGCGTTTAACTACTTAACTCGACTTCATATATTTCTATATTTTCGTGTCCATCCAAAATCGGACATCAAAATCATATTTTGATTCTTTACTGAATATTATTTTAAAATATTCGTTATTTCTGAATCGGAATGCGACTCAATCAATTACCATATAATTTCATTTATATGGATTTCATACCTCACATGTATACAATAATAATGATAAATAATCATTAAACATTCAACCATCATCCAGAGTGCATTCTACACTGTATAAGCGTTAAAATAAATAAATAACGCTTACAACAGTCTGTCAATCCATCGATCGACATACAACTAATTATTGGGATTATTGTATGTCCAATATCATCCTAATAGCCGTGTGGGGTTTTCAAACAACCAAAATTATACGACCCAAACTCACCCTTACGGGAAAGCCCGGATTGAATTGAGAACACGACAAATCAGATCACAAACAGAAGAACATTTCATTGCTTATTACAACAGTTTACATCAGAGTACAAGAATATCCATAGTATGAATAAATATTACACAGAAAAAT
Source organism: Allium sativum (assembly GCA_030737875.1). Classification (NCBI taxonomy): domain Eukaryota; kingdom Viridiplantae; phylum Streptophyta; class Magnoliopsida; order Asparagales; family Amaryllidaceae; genus Allium; species Allium sativum. The sequence goes on from CM060926.1 coordinate 619,186,951, forward strand.
ATCAGAGATTAAAATACATAGCAGCGGAAATAAAATGTATAAATACAATGCGTAGTGGAAATACATTAACAAATATAACTGAAAGAAATACACGGATACAGAGCATTCCGAATATAGCTCCAGCTGTAAATCCAGGATCCTATATAAATAAATCTGCAAAATCTAATCTACTAGCTGCCCGTGTGGAAAATATGGGCACCCAGAGTTTAGGTTAAAACAATAAACTCTGAGTCAGTCGTGGGACTGGTGAGAGAACTAAAACAGTTATTTAAAACTTTACTTTTAAAACAGGGTAAATCAAGGGACCACGCCGTATAACACAGAACGAGTTTACCCCCAAGAATACAGTGCCTACAACAAACAACGCAATGCTAAATAAAGAAAAATTAATCTATTATAAGACCAAGGTCCCATCACACAATGAACGTAGTCGGGGATAGAGTTTTACCTTATAACAGCCAAGTATGCTTGGTACGTTTTAAAAAAAAATCTTTTATTATTACTATAAGTGAAGAAATCAACTTCAAATATAAATGTATCAATCATAGACGGCATGAGTGCCCCATCCCACTATGTCGCCATATATAGTATACAATGAAAACCGCAAAATGTCGTGTTGGAAGTTTGGATTTCCATCATGGTGGCTCCTGATCCGAAAGATCTATCGCGTAGTGCAATACCCAACGGTTTACGTCGCAGGCATGCGAAAACACCGTAATGCACATCCGCACTATCCAGGGAACAAGTTACCGTGGCTTACGTCCAAGCATTGGAAAACACCGCTAACTCTATCCATCTGGGAATCAGGGGGTGTACCCTATCCCTACTAGTGTGGAGCGACCACACCCAGTAACCTCGGTCGACCGAATCCATGACAACCCGTAGGATGTCTATCCTCATCTCTAAAGCATACTGATCTAACCATCAGTTTGCCACCATACCGGTGTGTGAGGTTCGCGAATTAACGCTACACAAAGGTGTGCTATTTTAAAGTTGTGCTTTGATCATCATCCACCAAGATTTTCTTTTCAACTAAAGCTTGGATCACTGCATCTCAGCATGTCACACTGTCAATCCATACTATACCACTGATTTCTGCTGATATATAACGTCTGAGCTCGTACATCTCAGAGAAGGGTGTTAAGCAAGAGAATAAATTCTCCGCCACCAAACAGATATATATTTAGCAGAGATCAACGAATACAGTATAAAGGAATACAATGTAAGACACACCATCCATTTACAAGTCCGTTCTAGGTCTGAACGAAATCGGAGGCACCTTATTCCTCGTCCCGTATGTCCAATACAGGAGAGAGGCCCTCGCATATCCGTACAATCAACAAGTACGTCAGGACGGCTACCACTGTAGCCCCTTCAAGGTAGTTACTCCAATCATGGGCATCAGTAGCAACCCATCCATTCGATTTGAAGATCGTCGGTCTTGCACCATCTTCGATCTCTTCGACTTTTGGTCGTATCAGTTATTCAGAATGGGTTAAACCCGGTCTTTTCGAATAACTCGCGCATCTTATAATCAAGTGCTATAACAACACATCATATGCCTAATTCCAATCCAGAATATTCTTTTATTCAAATATTCACATCTTTAGGGAAAGGTTCCCATTAATTTTATCAAAGATAAATTCTTTTAAATTTATTCTTTAATCTTTCTTTGGATATCATTACAAAAGATTTCATTATCTTTTGAATTCTAAACCAAATTAAGGTTTTCAAACCTAGTCGGGATTAGCGAACCTTACCGAATTAATTATTTGTTTTATTTCCCAATTCCAACCTATTCGTCCCATGGAGCAAAACTGGTAATACTCCATATCTAACACCACAGTGTTATCGGTAAAAATTAATTACCATTTCACGTTCAAATATAATTAAAGATTTAACTATCGTTTGGAGCAAAACTGGTGATACTCCATTCTCGATCATTTTCTTGAATTGATATTTTTAATTATCACATTCACTTTTCAATCTAATTATAGATTCATTAAAAATCAACTTAGTTTTAGTCTTCCCAAAAGTCATTATTAATGATTATTTAACTTTGGGAAATCAAACATACCGCATCGACAATCTACACTGTACCATTGATTTCTACCGATATATAACCTCTAAGCTCGTACGTCTTAGAGAAAGGTGTTAAGCAAGAGAATAAATTCCCCGCCAGCAAACAGATATATATTTAGCCGAGATCAACAAATATAGTATCGAAATACAATGTTAGACATGTAATCCTGTCTTTAACTGGGTTAAAGAACCAATGTCATTTAAAACACGGTTCATGATAAACCCAAAATCACATTCCATTAACCATGGAATCTTCACGGAAACAGATCAATATATAACCGATATCAATTTCCGTATCCAACTAATAATATAAATGGAATAACGACAAATCCTTTTAAATTCCATATTCATTAACAGCCTTCCTCCACAGAAGCTCATCTCGATTATTACCAAATCGAATTCTGCTCAATTCCAATTTACTATATTAAATTGGAAAACTTTACTTTGGAAAATTTCCATTAAATCTTAATTAAAAGATTATAAATTCCAAATCATATCTTCACTGTTAATTGGGTTAAAGAACAAGTGTTATTTAAAACACCGTTCATGATAAACCCAAAAATCCAATTCTTTTATTCAATTCCAATTAAATATTAATTAATTGGAAAGCTTCACTAAATCTTAGTTTAAAGATTTATTCTTTTATCAACTGGGTTTAAGAACAGTGTTAATAAAGACACCATTCACGACAAACCCAAAATCCAAATTCAATCCAATTAAATATTAATTAATTGGTAAAATTCCCTAAATCTTAATTAAAAGATTTATTATTTTCTCAACTGGGTTTAACAACAGTGTTAATGAAGACACCATTCACGACAAATCCAAAATCCAATTTCATATCAAATACAAGGCTCTGAATAGAAATTATATCGGCTTATATTCAATATCAAATTCTGAAACCAACCAATATCGTATTGGGAATAACAATATATATATTTTCCAAATTCCTCAACAATATCAGTATAATCATGGAATCCAATATCTAAATATTCTGAAGATTATTTCCATTCCAAATCCATTCCAATTTAATCATTGGAAAATTCTGGCTATTTTAAAACCATTTTCAAATCCAATTTATTTATTTAAAAATAATTGGATTATTATTCTAGTTAATAACTAGTTCAGTTCGATGAAAATATGATTTTATCGTTTCAAAACTGGAATTTTTCATCCAAAATCTTTCCATATCATTTATTATGATTTTGCATAATTTTTCCATATTTTTAATAATTTTATTATCGCTCGTACAGTCGGTTTCCAATAACGGCCACCGAACTACATCCATAGCGACCTTTTCTGAAATTGATTTGGACATATCTCCAAATCTAACCATTAGATTTCAAATCTCTTGTATTATTGGAAAGCTCTTTTCGATATGAACACAACGGTTCTGGTTTTAGGAGAATCCGACGGTCGGATATCCCGTAATATCAATTTGAAGTTAATGGTCGAAATTCGCGAACGGTCGCTGCGCGGCGCGTTCTATTCAGGCCATTATATTATATATAATATATATATCGTCGATTTCCATTTAAAACGAATTTTATAAATCGTTTTAAAAACGATTTGCACTTCCATTTCAATTTCAAATCAAAATTGAATTTTCCATTATAAATTCATTTTAAATTCATTTAAAATTGATTTCAATTCCATTTCTAATTCAAATCAAAATTGAATATTCTATTATAAATTCGTTTTAAATACATTTTAAAACGATTTCAATTTCGTTTTCAAATTTAAAATAAAGTTGAATATTCCTATATAAATTCGTTTTAAATTCATTTTAAAACGATTTCAATTTCATTTTCAAATTTAAATCAAAATTGAATATTTCATTTATAAATTCATTTTAAATTCATTTAAAATCGATTTCAATTCCATTTCAAATTCAAATCAAAATTGAATATTCCATTATAAATTCGCTTTAAATTCATTTTAAAACGATTTCAATTTGATTTTCAAATTAAAATCAAAACTGAGTATTCATTTTAAATTTGTTTTAAATTCATTTTAAAACGATTTCAATTTTATTTTCAAATTTAAAACAAAATTGAATATTCCTATATAAATTCGTTTTAAAACGATTTCAATTTTATTTTCAAATTTAAATCAAATTTGAATAATCCTTATCATTATAATATTAAAATGATAATATTTTCAAAATATCAGATTTTGAAATCACTTTTCGATATTCATTATAAAATGGATAAAATCAACAAAAAATCTCGTTCGTGTTAAAATGGCGTTTAACTACTTAGCACGGCTTCACATTTCAATATTCACTGAATACTATTTTAAAATATTTATTAATTCTGACCTGGAATCAAACTCAATCAATTACCATATAATTTCAGTTATATGGATTTCATACAGCATGTGCCTACAACAATAATGATAAACAATCATTAAAAATTCAAACAACATCCAGAGTGCATTTTACAACTGTATAAGCATTAAAATAAATAAATAACGCTTATACAGTCTGTCAACCCATCGATTGACATACCACTAATTATTGGGATCAGTGTATGTCAATTATTATCCCAATACCCGTGTGGGGTTTTCAAACAACAAATACTGTTTAATATTTTTGCAGTTGGGTGATGTGTAAAAATTATCGTCCCAATCAATATCAGATAAATAAGTGTACATAAATAAACGTCCGGTTTGTAAATGAATATTTATTTTATTTCATGATAATTTATATATATATTTTAGATAAATAATTTTTATATACAACAATATTAATACATGATAATCCAATCACAATCCGAACAAACAATCAACTGCTCTATATAATAAATAGCGTCGGGGGCTTCTAAGCCTCGTCTGCATCCTAGTATATTTTAACTGTAAAATAATTTGAGTGTGAGAGATCTCATGTTCGTTTCCACTCCTCCGTTCTTTTATTTCTAAATTTCTGTATCACTTGGTTGAATTTGCCTGAAATCATGATTAGCTCCGTTTTGATTCTGGTTGGTTTTGTAGCTCTCGTTGAGAGGATTCCAACGCATCCTGTTTTGTGCGATTCTGAAGTCATATTTAAGAGTTATGGTCATTTGAATTTGAACCACTTTAATTACATAAATAAATAAATATCATTTCATTAATTACTTTTCTTAAGAAATCTGGGCCGCTCAAATTCCATCTTTCTCGTTCCTTAATCACTCCCACGAAGAACCCAACGTCGGATCCAAGCTTCCACCCTCGCATGGCAAACGAAGCCGCTTGAACAAAATCGAACACCACCACTTCGAACGCCTCTCGCCGCCACACCAACTCCGACAGGTCCCAGCGAACCCGATGTAACGGCTGGAAATTTCCGACTCCTCGAGAGTCGGAAATTCCGAGACGTTAGTGAAAGAATTTAGAAGGTGAGAAAGAAAAGATAGAACTAATAGAATAGAAGAAGAAGAAGAACATCAGAATCATCAGAGTAACACGAATCTCACAGCGGAACGAATAACATATAATATATAACATAACTTTGAAGTAAACAGTTATATATATACAATAGCACTTATCAGAGTACAACACTTACAACACAGCGGAAATAACTATAGCTATAGAATCTTACAGCCTCCTGCTCCAAGCTCTCCAAGCATATCTGTAAATCCCGACTACTTGACTGCCCGTACAAATTTAGGCACCCAAGAGTTTAGGGAAAACAACAAAGTAAACTCCGGGTCAGTCATGGGACTGGTATGAGTAAAACAGTTTAAAACAATTGAACAGGTATATGATATCTCATAAGACCACGCCGTGAATACGGAACGGGTTTTCCCTTATGAGTATCTAAACAACTTTGACAAGCAATATCATTGTGATATTATAATAATGTCTAAGTACAAATAGGTATCAATCTAGCAGAAACGCTTGCATCTCACGTTCTACATACATAGTATAAAATCATAAACCGCAGGGCGCTTATCGGAGAATGGATTCCAACAGACAAGGTATGGGAGCACCTTCTGAATAGTGTACTCTAGAGGTGATACACTCAGGTTCAACAAGAACGTCTTGCAACCCGGCCACACATGACCGCTCACTCATTTAGCTTGAGTGTCGCGAATATATTGCCACCACGGTTATAGGCCATCAAACCGTCATCCGAAGATACAGAATCAAAAAGAAGTATAAATATGAATATTCACTAGATCGGTGACAATACACCCTGCTTGGGGATGACCCAACTAGCCATGCTGCCTAGCCCAACTTTTGTTACTTCCTGGTGTGAAGCTAGAAGCTACGTCTATCTTCAGAACATCTGATCACCATTCACTTTGAATGCCACATCGTCATACCCGCCAAATCACAAATTGACTTATCCAAAGATAACACGGGTATACAGCTAAGAGAAACGAATTCCTCCGCCACCAAACGTGAATACGTTTGAACAGATCAACTTACGCGATCCATTGGATATACTCTGTCAGACCTTCTTCCATATACGTTGTCCTGGGACTGGACAAACCGAAGGCACTATTCAGTGAATCCATCCTACCTAGGCTTTTCACAATAGCCCTTGCACTTCACTCCGTCTTCAATTATCTTCAGCGTACTTGATTCGCAACGCTTATGCTAATACGGAGTGGTTCTTCGGATAATAATCCAACCGGTCTCTCCATATTAACAACGTTAAAATGGTCAAAACTTTGATAGTCTGTGATTCAACTATCAAATGAAAACATGTCGGTGTACAAACAACGATCTTATTTCCAAATGGGAATTCGATCGATCAATCATCATATGTTCATATTTCCTTATTTCATATATTTAGAAAATATATGTTATTAATCATTGGAAAACATTTCCATAGCTTATTTTCACATCACTATTATTTCGCAACTATCAGTCCCTAACTGTAACTAGTATGAGAACAATTCTCTAAGTATCAATCCGGAAGGTCGAAACCAACATCATATCGTCGCTTAGAAAACCGTTCAACTTACCCTCTCCAGTCAGTTTCTGAATTTGCTTAACTCTATTTCTTAAATTCTTATCATGAAAACATTTCATTTTCTATGTTTAGAAAACATATCTGACTATATTTGGAAAACGTTTCCAAAACTCATTTACGGATTCTCAATGAACGTTGTATAAAACATCGTTTCGCTTAATCCATTAATCGCTTATTACTTAACTATATTTCAAATCAACCTTTTCTATCGAACCACAACTATTCCTTTGTCAATTCTGAAGTCAATCAAGTTGGGGTATAATTACCTCTCAGACCTTAATTGAACAACGTCCTTTACTGTGAAATAGATGAAGCTCTTCACTCACTTTTTCCAATCATCTGTTTACGCAAATTCTCGGATTCAGGTTACGAATCTACTTCTCATATGAAACGTTTGATTATAACTATAACGTTATAATTCCTACTTCTGCAATATCTAACCTAAATTATAACTTATCTCCTAACTCGAATAATTTAACAAACACCTAATTTCTAAATCAATAACTAAATCTTGATTTAAACCCTGGAAAGTAAATAGTACTTTCCCGAATTCGCTATAATCGGATTCGACGTATAACTCTCTTCCGAGCAATCTCTATTTGATTAACTCTTCTTCGAATAACCTATATTCGATTATCTCTCTTCGAATAACTCATATTCGAAATCTCTCTCTTTCGAATAAACAATATTCGATCTCTTTCTTTCGAATATGCTATATTTGAAAATCTCCTTTCGATTTACTAGTCGATAACTCCTTTCGATCAAACTAAAATCGATAACTCCTTTAACTCTATTCGAATAACTAATATTCGACTAACTCCTTTGGATCACTCATTTGATTAACTCCTTCGAATAACTAATTCGAATAGCTTACCTTCGAATAACCAATATTCGATTTACTCTAACTCGATTAACTTAATTCTAATCGATTTACTCCATTTCGATTCAACTTAATTCAAATCGATTAACTTAACACAAATTGATTAACTCCTTTCGAATAACTAAATTCGATTTAACTCTAATTGAATAACTAATATTCAATTAACTCTTACGTGTTTAACTCTATTTGAATAAGTAATCTGAATCACTCTAATGTGTTTAACTCTATTCAAATATCTAATTCGAATAACTCATTTCGAATGACTAAATTCGATTAACACTTTTAACTTTACTCGAATAACAATATTCGATTAACACCTTCTTTCGAATAACTATATTCGATTTACTCTTCGACTAACTCCTTTGGATTAACTAACTTCGAATAACTCCTTTGGATTAACTAACTTCGAATAACTCCTTTGGATTAACTAACCTCGAATAACTCCTTTGGATTAACTAACTTCGAATAACCAATATTCGATAACTACTCTTCGAATAAATAATATTCGGTAACTCTTCTCAAATGAATAACATTTGATTTCTCCACTCGAATAAACTATATTCGATTACTCTTCCCTCGAATATACTATATTCGATAACTCTACTTCGAATAAGTGGTATTCGGCAACTCTACTCGATTAACTCCACTTGGATAACTCTAACTGTTCAACTCTAACTGGTCAACTCTAACTGAGTAACTCTAACTGATCAACTCTAACTGGTCAACTTTAACTGGTCAACTCTAACTGGTAAACTCTAACTGGTCAACTTTAACTGGTTAACTCTAACTGGTCAATTTTAACTGGTCAACTCTAACTGTTTATCTTTAACTGGTAAACTTTAACCGGTTAACTCAAATGGTTTAACCTAACTTGATTTACTTGTCTCGCTTAAATGAACTAATCCACTTAGTTTAACTTAGTTAATTCACATTGATTAACTCTAACCGATTTACTTAGTTTAACTCCGCTAATTCACTTTGATTAACAAATTAGTTTAACTTAACTAATTACTTCGATTAACTTAACCCATTTCACTTAGTTTGACTTTATTTACTTAACAAATAAATATCTCTTTTATCCTATTTATTCAAATGGTTTACAATATTTCTTTTCTTATATATATTTGACAAATATATTCCTTTATATTTGATTTACAAATATATATCCTTTATACTCAAAATCCCCTTTTCTTTATAATATAAAATCCATCGATTTTATATAAATAAATTATTTTCAAATTATAGTTTGAAAATCTCTTTTCTATATCCTTGTATTTCTTATGGTATTTAACACACCATATAACAACGTTGAATATCGTCCAAACACACATAATCATCATCAGATTATATATCAAATTTATATATCACAATATATAAATTACAGTAAAAATAACTGTTGAGGAATCCAGTTGGATTCCTCCAACCTGTTTCCCTGCACCACAGATGTTAGACAACACTGGTATAATATTCTGATAAGCAGAATCAGCATATAAATATTTATCGGTTTATATTTATATATATATATATATATATATATATATATATATATATATTCCACTAACTGACTAGCAGTTCAATCAAACAGTCAACACACAGTCAAACAACAGATAATTAACAGTTCTAAGAATACAACGTGAAAATAAAACTGTTTAGAGTTTGTGAGATTTACTCACCTTGGACGATCATTGTTAATAACGATAACCATCGCTTGATTCAGACCGGACAATTTATTTCGCTATAAATTGTAACGAGCTCGGATTCACTCCCGGTCAGTCTCATTGTGTTGCTCCCGTCCATACGATCCCAACGCAACTCACGGTTCGTAAATCTGATATCGTATGAAGGAGATACGCATTTTAGAAGCTAACATACTATTTTTAAATCTAAATTTAAAACTAAATTAGCTTAATTGGGCCCACCCCTTTATAAATTATCTCGGCCCATTATCCTCTTCACAAACCCATAACCGACTTCCTACTTTCTTCCCCAATTCATCAGATGCGAGCTCCAGAGCAAAACCAACATCAATTCCGCCGATTTCAAACTCCCTCACACCTCGTTTTCTTCCACCGAACCTTGAATAAAAATCACCATTTCATTCTCCACTCGATTCTCCTCCTCCCTGTATCGAAACCACTTCACTCGAACACCATTTCAGAAAACCACGTCGAGCTCCTGTAGCTCACGCAACACAGAAGTGCGACCCCTTTTGTTGCCATTACCCAGGAAAAATTCACAACTGATGCTAATACTAACCGCAAATTCAAATATATAATCCGTTTGAACCATCGATGCTCCAAGTTCTTAAATGAACGAACCCTAGTCTCACGCTAGAAATAGACAGTGAACGAAGAGGGAATCGAACGCAGTGAGACTTACATGAACCTGAAGAGAATCCAAAGAGGGATTCAAAGATAACTGTTTTGAGATTTAAGGAGTTTTATTTGGTTTTCCTTTGATTTTCTTTTGTGCGGTTTGTGTTATAAGAAATGCGAATTTTCTTGCTGTGTTTGTATACATCTACTGAGTATTGGTAGGTAGCATCTGTGGTTGGAAATGAGGTGTGCGTGGCCTTCATACTGCCCAAGAAAAGTTGGGATATTTTTTTAATTGATTTTCTATTTTATTTATTCGATTTTCCCTTTATCTCATGTTCTTAAAAATCATTGCGACCGCATATGATACCCACAAATCACCAAACTGGACCTGTAGGTAGAGTTCGACATTACGGTCCCAACGAAACTGGTTTCATCAAATTCCGACTCCGTATGCTCACACAACGTATTTTTAACCGTCGAAATACTGACTGTTCTTCACTCTAAAAATCCGTACGACCACACAGTGACTCTAAAAATCACGAAACTTGACATCTAGCAACTATTTGACATTGCGGATCCAACAAAATTAGTTTCGTCGAATTCCGACTTCGTATGCTCACACAGCATATTTTTAACGCTCTGAATAACCCATTTAAATATATAAATATATTTAAATAAATTAAATTAAATATAAATAAATTTATATTATCGTATATATTCACAGTGGAATATCATACGGCTCCAGGATAATTATATCATATTCTAAGTCCAGGTTGAATCGATATTCAATTTATATTGAAAATCCCTTTTTATAACGTATATAAAGCGTTACGAATTATAACGGAATTCCACAGCTACTTTTCTGAAATTTGATTTGGACGTACATCAAAATCTATACGACGAAATCCTGATTTTTCTCTTCTACTAGAAAGATATACTCCACCAGCTCCACACGTTTCTTGTTTCACAGAAATCCGACTTCAAACGGTCCTTGTATATTCAGTTGAAGTTCAACTCGCCAAATAACGAACTGCCGCGTCGTTACGGGCTCGATTATTATTATTATTATAATTTATACGTTCAATTATCGTTTATTTAATATATTCGTTATTTAAATAATTAAATAACTTAATTATTATACCTTACAAAACGCGCCATTACAGACTTCCCCCCTTAAAATAATTTCGTCCTCGAAATTGCTAAGCTAGGAAAATACTACCAACTTTACTAACTAGATTCAAATATCTTTTAGTTTACTTCTCAACTCCAGTTTCAACTCAACCATTTAATTTTCAATTAAATTATTAATTCATTCTGGCTAACTGAATTTCCATAAATCAAGAGAATGTTCTAACGCCTGGAATTCTCGAAAATTTTTGCCATAACCTCCTTTGTATTGGTCAATATGACAAACCACAACTCGCCTCTCTAGGCCATCTCCAATCCAAAAGAAAATCAAACAGCCAAGCGGCTTGCCAATTCGGCTCATAAAATCCAAACTCATATATAATATAAACTTGTACCTTTTTGTCGGTCGTATCATTATATCCTTTTGATCTGTTATCACTTCTGCATATATCATGGTCATTCCACTCAGTTTATATCCTCAAATCCAAATCGAATTTCATTCGAACTTTAATATCAAATTTTAAACTATTGACTAATCAATTTGGTTCCATTCTAGATTATCTCTAATCCAATTCAATTTTATTTAACTCGGTTCAAGTTAAATTTCAATTTATTTTTACCATCTCATTTTATTTAACTTTATTAGTTAAATTTTAATTCCAGAACTTACGTTCCTGGGTTTCTTTCAAATCAATTTGAAATCATAATGCCAATTCAAAACCTTTGAATTTCTAAACAACTTGTTTCCTCAAAACAATTCAAAAACAAAACCTTTGGTAGTAATCCGTCACTTAGAACTCGAAAATGAACACTGATGTGGTCTAGATTCATCAGGGTTATTTTCCAGTGATACAAGTGAGTTTAGTAGTATATTTCTTTTCAAAATCATTTTAAACCTTTTCATTTTGAAATACATTTCAAATATTTTCACACTGCTTGAAAACATTTCAAAATCTCCCAGGAACTTAAAATTTCCTTATTTTAATTCCAATTCTGATTTAAATTCATATTTAATTCAAACTATTTCATATATTACATTCATATGAATTCTGATTGGTCATTTATAACCATTTCACCCTTTTATAATCTTATTCGATTATAATAACAACCAACACAATCAATATACTATAATAATTTCAAGATATATATTTCTTCTATAAAAAAATATATTTTGGGAAAAATTATTTCATTTACCCTCTTTCAAAACATACCATGACGGTTCATCGTATTCGAGTGTTTAGTAACCCTTATCGATACAGTGGATCAACTGATCGACCAGAATTCATAAGCCACTCAACCAATGAGTCTCCACAATATAAAACCATTTTATATTGAATAACAATTACGCGCTCATATATATACACTCAAACACAATCTAGGATATTACTAATCCCATCTCTAATGAGTTACGCCACAGAGCCTAGGTAATCACTTAACTTAAGCTCTGATACCAACTGTAACGGCTGGAAATTTCCGACTCCTCGAGAGTCGGAAATTCCGAGACGTTAGTGAAAGAATTTAGAAGGTGAGAAAGAAAAGATAGAACTAATAGAATAGAAGAAGAAGAAGAACATCAGAATCATCAGAGTAACACGAATCTCACAGCGGAACGAATAACATATAATATATAACATAACTTTGAAGTAAACAGTTATATATATACAATAGCACTTATCAGAGTACAACACTTACAACACAGCGGAAATAACTATAGCTATAGAATCTTACAGCCTCCTGCTCCAAGCTCTCCAAGCATATCTGTAAATCCCGACTACTTGACTGCCCGTACAAATTTAGGCACCCAAGAGTTTAGGGAAAACAACAAAGTAAACTCCGGGTCAGTCATGGGACTGGTATGAGTAAAACAGTTTAAAACAATTGAACAGGTATATGATATCTCATAAGACCACGCCGTGAATACGGAACGGGTTTTCCCTTATGAGTATCTAAACAACTTTGACAAGCAATATCATTGTGATATTATAATAATGTCTAAGTACAAATAGGTATCAATCTAGCATAAACGCTTGCATCTCACGTTCTACATACATAGTATAAAATCATAAACCGCAGGGCGCTTATCGGAGAATGGATTCCAACAGACAAGGTATGGGAGCACCTTCTGAATAGTGTACTCTAGAGGTGATATGTAACGTCCCGCATTTTTATCGGTGTGTATTTGAATAGTTAAATCAGTTTAAATATTGAAATCGTAATATAAGTGGATATATATATTAATTAAAACAAAGTTGAACGTATTAAAATATATATTAAATATAATCGAGTTCGTAACGACGCTGCAGTTCGTAATTTAACGTTCTGAACTTCAACTGAGTGTACAAGATTCGTTATAAACCGGATTTCTGCGAAACAAGAAACATTGGAATCTGTTGAACTGTATTGTTCTAACAGAAGTGAAAAACCAAGATTTCGTGTTATAGAGTGGAAGTTATGTCCAAATTAAATATTCAGAAAAGAAGCGACATAATCATTCTTGGCCATTACGGTTATTTGAATATATTTAAATATCGGATTCGAATCTGGACAAGGTTCTTTTGAGACGTAGTGATAATTTAATTTTTAGAATTTTACTGCAATTTTTAAATAATTAAATATGCAGCTTTTTATTTGGAGTATTTCGCACCCTATATCGATATTCTGGGATTTCACAATATGAGTCAATCTACCGGTATTATTATATTTTTGAGATCGTGACACCTCGTTGGGCACGACTGTACTCTTACTTCTGTCCGTACGTAAACAGAATTTATAACTTAAACAAACATATGATCGGTATACACGACAAAGCTTTAAATTCACAGTGACTATGTATTTGAATTAAAACAGTGCCAATCTAGTAGTAGCAACCTGCGTCACTAAGTTTACATTACACCTACTCTAAGTATAGTAGACCTATATATGGAAGAGGTACATGCATTCTGGACATAAACCTAGTTGTAGACCAATGCAGGACTTCACTTCTATAAAATCAACATGCCCCTAAACACTAAGTTAAATCCTATAACTTCATACCAAATAAAAACACAAGCTAATTAATAAATATAAATACATAGACTCTGTCACGTATATATACTGTAGCTTGAAAGTGAAAATTCAAGCTAACCTATACCCTTCTCTGTGAAGTCACTACTGCTCTACTATGTTTTGGCAAATCATAAGAATCTATAAACCTATATGCTAGCATAAACCTGCACGTCCTACCCAATTTCTTGACAAGAAAGGAAGAGCATGTGCCTACCCCGTATAATAAGCAAACAACCATACCCTGTTAGCTGTCCTACTTTCCCCTATTCCTTCGCAGTGAAGGATTCGAGCCCTATAAATACATCATTTGGCCATTCTCCTTGGAAAAACTAATGAAACCCAAATGGCCAAATAGTAAAAAAAAAAAAAAAAAACCCCACTCATGAATACACGATCCAACTTTGAGCTTCATATTACATGTACATACAGAGGGTAACGACATGATGATTGGAGGTGGACTGCATGGAGAAATTCGGAGGGGGTCTGCACGGAACGAGGGCGAGGATGTTGAACGGGGGTAGCTGTGTCAGTATCGGCTGTGGGTATGAGTTTTCGGAGCTGTGTTTTTACCATAGAAGTTATATGATGGAAACTATCATTTTCATCGCACTATTGATGTACATCACCGAGAACGGAGCTTCGGGAAAGGTGTGCGAGTGGGCCAAAAAGATGTGGAAGGCGGAGCTCTCGAGGCGTGGAGTTCAACGGAAGTATGGGTTCGACGAACGATTGGGAAGTGATGTCATGGCAGCAGATCGAGGCTTGGATGGTGTTGAAAACGTTGGAGATCCTGCTTATGTAAAACTGGTGGAGGAGTGTGTATACATGCGACATATACAAGGAGTTTAACGTAAAGACGCTGGACGTGAATGGATCATGGGGATGCAGGCATTTGTTCCCGAACACTGAAGGAAGAAGAAGTATGGGAGAAGAAGGGGGCCGACGATGCTTGTTCATTATGGGCTTTGGGCTCGGAGTTTTGACGATAAAAGTAAAAAAAGAAAAAGGTGCGCACACACAACGTTAAGTGGATGGGGAGAGTACAACATAGCAGTGATGAGTCTGTGTCTGCATTAGAGGAAGGAGACAATAAGATAAAGGGGGTGGATCTATTTTCGAGTGGGCCGAAATAAGATTTCCAATCCGTCCGTCACTTTGGGATCGTACTGAAGCTAGCTATGCTATGAGTTGGTTTAGAACAATTTGAAGCACGGCTGGATTATGGAATTGGGACGGACGGGGCAGAACGCAGTTACGATCGACTGACGCAAATCGGTATTCAATGGTTAACGCGCCAAGGTGAGTAAATTCACTCACTCTGATCTATTTAAAATATTTTAATTATATTTTAAATATTTGTTTGAATGTTGTGTGATGATCGATTAGGAAAATTACAAGTAGATTGGTTGAAATATATATATCGTCATATATATACAAATCATCGGTTGGACACTGATTCCACCGATTTTTATATTCCCTAGTATAGAGTAGTGTTAATTGGTTGACTAACATCTGTGGATGTGGAAACCGGTTGGAGGAATCTGACCGGATTCCTCAGTATTTATGTGTATTGTTTGTTTCATATGTATGCACTATTTGAACCCAAATGACAGAAAAACCCCATGTGAATGTTGATGTTGATTGGGAATTCAACATTTGTTTGATTTAATAAATAAACAATATCAATTTAGAAAGTGGTAACAATCGACCGTAAACCCATCGTTTGTTAAGGAGTTGATTGGCCGTCAGGCAAATCAACGAAGATTAATTATGAAAATTATATTTTTATAATTAAAGTGAAGTTTTAAATTATAATAGAAGTTCTATTATAAACCAGTATTTTAGAGTTCGTTTTTATAAAGCAAATAAAAGCGATTGTTGACATTTAAACAAGTGTATAAAGTAAAAACTATCCGACGATTAAATATTTGGATAATTATATTTAAGATAAATAATTTAGAGATATCATTAGATTAATTAGATTAATCTAATGTTAATAAGTAATTAAAATCAGTTAATGAATTTACTGATGGAAATAAGTTGATTTATTTGGGAACATGATTATTAGATTAACTGGTTTTTAATTAATCTAATGAAAACAGGTTAGAAATAAGTTTATCGAAATTAATGAGAGTTAATTACCATTTAAGAAGTTATAGATAAGAAATGGGAAATGGAGAAAGCAAAGAGTTAATGGTTAAATTAAATATCCATAAACCACAAAGATTCCAAAGTAAGAATATGGTGTTGTAAAACCCTATTCCAAAATACAACAAGGAAATACGATTTAATAAATATATTAAGTAATAAGGAATTTGAATACAGACTTGTATCGGTTCTAAGGTAAGAACGTTGTCGATCAAGGTCTGAGAGGTAAATAAAATACCCCAACTTGAACGGCTTCGCTATTACCGAGGAACGATATCAGTTTGTAATGGAAAGAGATGTCAAGATTTTTGGTAACAGAAAGAGATGTCAAGATTTTTGTAACAGAAAGAGATGTCAAGATTTTTGTAACGGAAAGAGATGTCAAGATTTTTGTATAAAAGGAATATGGCAGCGTATGCGAGTCTTATAATTATAGCGATAAAATAACGCTGTTGATAAGATAAGTGCGACTGTTATGTCAAGATTAGTTATAACAAAGAATATTACAGCGTATGACAAGTTGAACTATAACGATAAAAATAACGCTGTTGATAAGGTAAGTGTGACCGTAATGTTGAGATTAGTTATAAGGAGAATATTACAGCGTATAACAAGTTAGAACTATAGCGACAAATTAACTGCTATTGATTAGACTTAAGCGTGACTTTTATATATAGCAGCACTTCCTAGGAAATGTAACAGTTTGGTTTGAAATCCACTTATTCTAGAGTAATAAGTAACGACGTTTGTTCAAAGAAATATAAGAAAGAGTTTAGAAAAAGAAATGGGGGAATCGTATTAGAAACTGAGGACAACATTTCGATGTTCGAAATGTGATTAGAATTAAATAATTAGGATTTGTAATTAGAATTCGACGGTGTCGAATGTATTAAAAGTAAACTATTTTTAGGGATTATAATCTGATAGAATAATTAACATTTAGTTTAAATAAATAAATGTTAATAGGATATGAGTCAGTATTTAGTTATAAACTTGATATCGATTAGATAAGAAGTTGACTTAGAGACAGAGTTTATAAAGTGGAATAGGAGTGAAAAAGTATGAAAGAGATTTCGGTAAACGAGATAAGTATTACTTGAATAAAGAGTTAATTGATAAAGGTATTCAGATTTCTATAACAGAAATGGTATTCACATTTTAAAGTGAATTATGTTTTAAAAGTAAACGGTTGGCCGATTAAAATATTTATAATGAAATTGGAAATATTTTCCAATGAAGATAGGGTATACGAACCAAGTGTAGAAACCAAGGAATGTGAAAAGAATGAAAATGTTTCGAACGTTAATAACGTATGTTTCTGGAACATGAAAGAATAAGAGTTTATAATAACTGGAAATGTTTTCCAAGAAGTATGAAAAGGCTAAAACGGGATTTGAGAAATATCTGGTAAGATATGAGAATTCGAAAAATAAAACGAATGTCAAATAAAAGTGCCCGTGGTTGTGTGGTGTTTAGTTATACATTAGAATGGATGTTTGTTTTAACTTCGATGGTTAAATAACCGACTATCGAAGTGTTTTGACCATCGTTGTCAATACGGAGAGACCGGTTGGATATATTATCCGGAAACCACTCCGTATAGGCATAATCATTTCGAATTAGATATGCTGAAGATAATTGAAGATGGAGTTAAATGCAAGGATGGACCAGTTATAGAATGGTGTGTTTTTGTTTGTCCAGTCCCAGGACAACTTGTATGGACGAGTGTCTGACAGAGTATTTCCAACGGTCATGCCGTTGATTTTACGAATATACCAAGTTGGTGGGGAGAAGATAACTTCTCTTTATTCTACACCCAGTGTGCATTTGTGTAATCAATGTGTGATTACGGATTTGACGATGTGACATTCAAAGTGAATGGTGATCAGATGTTGTGAAGATAAACGTAGCCTCTAGCCTCACAACCGGGAATGACAGAAGTTGGGCTAGGCAGCATGGCTAGTTGGGTCATCCCCAAGCAGGGTGTATTGTCACCGATCTAGAGAAAATTCATATTTATACTTCTTTTCGATTCTGTATCTTCGGATGACGGTTGGATGGCCTGCAACCGTGGTGGCAATATATTCGCGACACTCAAGCTAAATGAGTGAGCGGTCATGTGTGGCCGGGTTGCAAAACGTTCTTGTTGAACCCTGAGTGTATCTCCTCTAGAGTACACTATTCAGAAGGTGCTCCCATACCTTGTCTGTTGAAATCCATTCTCCGATAAGCGCCCTGCGTTTTATGGTTTTATACTATATATATGTGGAACGTGAGATGCAAGCGTTCTGCTACTTGTATAATTATTTGTTTAGACATTATCATAATATCACTAGTTTTGATATCAAGAATATTTCGGGTTATAGTAAGGTAAAAACCGTCCATGTTTATGTGTGGGCTGGTCTTACTATTATCTTCTTGTTTTGAAAAGGATTTTCAAAGTAAAACAGTATGGTTGGAATTTACTCACACCAGTCCCATGACTGACCCAGAGTTTATTTTGTTTGTTTTCCCTAAACTCTTGGGTGCCCAAATTTGTACGGGCAGTCAAGTGTTTCAGGCTTTGCAGATTCACTTGGAGGAGCTCAAAAGCAGGAAGCTTCACCATTAGTTATATAGAGTTATTTCCGCTGTGATATGATGTATTGTACTCTGGTAATGGTATGTATATACAATACAGTTTTGTATTCAAAGTTATGTTATATAATACATCTTATTTTGTTCCGCTGCGAGTTTCGTGTTACTCTGATTTTGTTCAGTTGTGATCTTCTTCTTCTTCTATTCTATTAGTTCTATCTTTTCTTTCTCACCCTCTAAATTCTTCTATTAATGTCCTGGTGTTTTCGATGCTTGAATAGTCAACAGTGTGTTTTTATGTTGATTTTCTGGGTCGAAAAATTCCATCCATTACAGTTGGTATCAGAGCATAAGGTTAAGTGATTACCATGGCTCTGTGGCGTCACTCAATAAAGATGGAGTTAGCAATACTCTAGATT
Source organism: Allium sativum (assembly GCA_030737875.1). Taxonomy (NCBI): domain Eukaryota; kingdom Viridiplantae; phylum Streptophyta; class Magnoliopsida; order Asparagales; family Amaryllidaceae; genus Allium; species Allium sativum. Next base: position 619,206,511 of record CM060926.1, read on the forward strand.
GAGTTGAGTGTATATATACGAGTGAACGTATTTGCAGATTTATATAAAAACCGTTTTATATTGTGTTGACTGGTCAGTCGAGTGGTTTATAAATTCTGGTCGAAACAGTAATGCAAACTGCGTCGATAGGTGGTTCTAAACTCTTGAACAGAGTAATTCGACACATTATGTTTTAAAAGAGGGTAAATAAAATAATTTTACCCAAAGTATATTTTGATATAAAAAGAAGTATGTATCTTGATATTAATATAATATATTGGATATGTGATCATTATTATGATCGAACATGATTATAATTGAGTTGGTTATATAAATTACCAATCGAAATATTATATAAGTATGATATGCAAAATCAGATGAGCTGAATCTGAATTAAAATCCAGAATTGAAATTGAGTTTGAATTAAATATAAGGGAATTTTAAAATCCTGGGAGATTTGAAAATTTGTTTTCCAAGTGCTGTGAAAGATATCCTGAAGTAAATTTCAAAATAAAGTGTTTAAAAATGGGTTTTGAAAGTAATATAGTATTGAACTCACTTCGATGGTTGGAAAATAAATTCCGATAATGATCGCGACATTATCGGTGTTCATTTTCGAGCTGGTAAGTGACGGATTACTACCAAAGATTTTGTTTTATATTGTTTGAGAAACAAGTTGTCAGAAATTCAAATGTTTTGAATTATATATGATTTCAAACTGATTTGAAATAAATTCCATGAATTTGAATTCTAAAATAAAATTTTAACTTATGGAGTTAAAATGACAAAAGTGAACAAATTTGAATTTAACTTAAAAAGATAAGTTAAATAAAAGAGAAAGTTAACTGAAGCCAAGAAAGTGGAAATCGTACTGGAATAAAGATTTGACTTGGCAAAGTAGTTGAGTTGTGAATTATGATTTGAAATGGAATTCAATTTATAAGAAAATGACTGGATTTGAAGATAAGTTGATTGAAGATAAATTGGAAATGCACTTATATGTGTTGAAGGGTATCAAATTGAAGAGATAAAGATGATGAATGACCCGACGAAAGGGTACGAGTTTATATTATATTCGAATATGAGATTTCTATGAGTCTGTATGACAAGCCGTTTGGCTGTTTGATTTTCTTTTGGATTGGAAAAGGCCCAGAGTGGCAAGTTGTTGTAGTACCAAATGAGCCGTGCAGAGGAGTTGCTGGCGAGATTCTCTAAAAATTTAAGCCATTAAGAAATTTTCAGAATTTCGAAAATATTCTGTAATAAGAAGAAATTAATATTTTAAATTGAAATTAATCAGTTCAGTTGAAACTGAAATTAAGAAGTAAACCAAAAAGATTTTTAACCTGTTTATAATAGAGATTGTAGCATTTTCCCTATCTTAGCAATTTCGAGGACGAAATTATTTTAAGGGGGAAGGACTGTAACGTCCCGCATTTTTATCGGTGTGTATTTGAATAGTTAAATCATTTTAAATATTGAAATCGTAATATAAGTGGATATATATATTAATTAAAACAAAGTTGAACGTATTAAAATATATATTAAATATAATCGAGTTCGTAATGACGCTGCAGTTCGTAATTTAACGTTCTGAACTTCAACTGAGTGTACAAGATTCGTTATAAACCGGATTTCTGCGAAACAAGAAACATTGGAATCTGTTGAACTGTATTGTTCTAACAGAAGTGAAAAACCAAGATTTCGTGTTATAGAGTGGAAGTTATGTCCAAATTAAATATTCAGAAAAGAAGCGACATAATCATTCTTGGCCATTACGGTTATTTGAATATATTTAAATATCGGATTCGAATCTGGACAAGGTTCTTTTGAGACGTAGTGATAATTTAATTTTTAGAATTTTACTGCAATTTTTAAATAATTAAATATGCAGCTTTTTATTTGGAGTATTTCGCACCCTATATCGATATTCTGGGATTTCACAATATGAGTCAATCTACCGGTATTATTATATTTTTGAGATCGTGACACCTCGTTGGGCACGACTGTACTCTTACTTCTGTCCGTACGTAAACAGAATTTATAACTTAAACAAACATATGATCGGTATACACGACAAAGCTTTAAATTCACAGTGACTATGTATTTGAATTAAAACAGTGCCAATCTAGTAGTAGCAACCTGCGTCACTAAGTTTACATTACACCTACTCTAAGTATAGTAGACCTATATATGGAAGAGGCACATGCATTCTGGACATAAACCTAGTTGTAGACCAATGCAGGACTTCACTTCTATAAAATCAACATGCCCCTAAACACTAAGTTAAATCCTATAACTTCATACCAAATAAAAACACAAGCTAATTAATAAATATAAATACATAGACTCTGTCACGTATATATACTGTAGCTTGAAAGTGAAAATTCAAGCTAACCTATACCCTTCTCTGTGAAGTCACTACTGCTCTACTATGTTTTGGCAAATCATAAGAATCTATAAACCTATATGCTAGCATAAACCTGCACGTCCTACCCAATTTCTTGACAAGAAAGGAAGAGCATGTGCCTACCCCGTATAATAAGCAAACAACCATACCCTGTTAGCTGTCCTACTTTCCCCTATTCCTTCGCAGTGAAGGATTCGAGCCCTATAAATACATCATTTGGCCATTCTCCTTGGAAAAACTAATGAAACCCAAATGGCCAAACAGTAAAAAAAAAAAAAAAAACCCCACTCATGAATACACGATCCAACTTTGAGCTTCATATTACATGTACATACAGAGGGTAACGACATGATGATTGGAGGTGGACTGCATGGAGAAATTCGGAGGGGGTCTGCATGGAACGAGGGCGAGGATGTTGAACGGGGGTAGCTGTGTCAGTATCGGCTGTGGGTATGAGTTTTCGGAGCTGTGTTTTTACCATAGAAGTTATATGATGGAAACTATCATTTTCATCTCACTATTGATGTACATCACCGAGAACGGAGCTTCGGGAAAGGTGTGCGAGTGGGCCAAAAAGATGTGGAAGGCGGAGCTCTCGAGGCGTGGAGTTCAACGGAAGTATGGGTTCGACGAACGATTGGGAAGTGATGTCATGGCAGCAGATCGAGGCTTGGATGGTGTTGAAAACGTTGGAGATCCTGCTTATGTAAAACTGGTGGAGGAGTGTGTATACATGCGACATATACAAGGAGTTTAACGTAAAGACGCTGGACGTGAATGGATCATGGGGATGCAGGCATTTGTTCCCGAACACTGAAGGAAGAAGAAGTATGGGAGAAGAAGGGGGCCGACGATGCTTGTTCATTATGGGCTTTGGGCTCGGAGTTTTGACGATAAAAGTAAAAAAAGAAAAAGGTGCGCACACACAACGTTAAGTGGATGGGGAGAGTACAACATAGCAGTGATGAGTCTGTGTCTGCATTAGAGGAAGGAGACAATAAGATAAAGGGGGTGGATCTATTTTCGAGTGGGCCGAAATAAGATTTCCAATCCGTCCGTCACTTTGGGATCGTACTGAAGCTAGCTATGCTATGAGTTGGTTTAGAACAATTTGAAGCACGGCTGGATTATGGAATTGGGACGGACGGGGCAGAACGCAGTTACGATCGACTGACGCAAATCGGTATTCAATGGTTAACGCGCCAAGGTGAGTAAATTCACTCACTCTGATCTATTTAAAATATTTTAATTATATTTTAAATATTTGTTTGAATGTTGTGTGATGATCGATTAGGAAAATTACAAGTAGATTGGTTGAAATATATATATCGTCATATATATACAAATCATCGGTTGGACACTGATTCCACCGATTTTTATATTCCCTAGTATAGAGTAGTGTTAATTGGTTGACTAACATCTGTGGATGTGGAAACCGGTTGGAGGAATCTGACCGGATTCCTCAGTATTTATGTGTATTGTTTGTTTCATATGTATGCACTATTTGAACCCAAATGACAGAAAAACCCCATGTGAATGTTGATGTTGATTGGGAATTCAACATTTGTTTGATTTAATAAATAAACAATATCAATTTAGAAAGTGGTAACAATCGACCGTAAACCCATCGTTTGTTAAGGAGTTGATTGGCCGTCAGGCAAATCAACGAAGATTAATTATGAAAATTATATTTTTATAATTAAAGTGAAGTTTTAAATTATAATAGAAGTTCTATTATAAACCAGTATTTTAGAGTTCGTTTTTATAAAGCAAATAAAAGCGATTGTTGACATTTAAACAAGTGTATAAAGTAAAAACTATCCGACGATTAAATATTTGGATAATTATATTTAAGATAAATAATTTAGAGATATCATTAGATTAATTAGATTAATCTAATGTTAAGAAGTAATTAAAATCAGTTAATGAATTTACTGATGGAAATAAGTTGATTTATTTGGGAACATGATTATTAGATTAACTGGTTTTTAATTAATCTAATGAAAACAGGTTAGAAATAAGTTTATCGAAATTAATGAGAGTTAATTACCATTTAAGAAGTTATAGATAAGAAATGGGAAATGGAGAAAGCAAAGAGTTAATGGTTAAATTAAATATCCATAAACCACAAAGATTCCAAAGTAAGAATATGGTGTTGTAAAACCCTATTCCAAAATACAACAAGGAAATACGATTTAATAAATATATTAAGTAATAAGGAATTTGAATACAGACTTGTATCGGTTCTAAGGTAAGAACGTTGTCGATCAAGGTCTGAGAGGTAAATAAAATACCCCAACTTGAACGGCTTCGCTATTACCGAGGAACGATATCAGTTTGTAATGGAAAGAGATGTCAAGATTTTTGGTAACAGAAAGAGATGTCAAGATTTTTGTAACAGAAAGAGATGTCAAGATTTTTGTAACGGAAAGAGATGTCAAGATTTTTGTATAAAAGGAATATGGCAGCGTATGCGAGTCTTATAATTATAGCGATAAAATAACGCTGTTGATAAGATAAGTGCGACTGTTATGTCAAGATTAGTTATAACAAAGAATATTACAGCGTATGACAAGTTGAACTATAACGATAAAAATAACGCTGTTGATAAGGTAAGTGTGACCGTAATGTTGAGATTAGTTATAAGGAGAATATTACAGCGTATAACAAGTTAGAACTATAGCGACAAATTAACTGCTATTGATTAGACTTAAGCGTGACTTTTATATATAGCAGCACTTCCTAGGAAATGTAACAGTTTGGTTTGAAATCCACTTATTCTAGAGTAATAAGTAACGACGTTTGTTCAAAGAAATATAAGAAAGAGTTTAGAAAAAGAAATGGGGGAATCGTATTAGAAACTGAGGACAACATTTCGATGTTCGAAATGTGATTAGAATTAAATAATTAGGATTTGTAATTAGAATTCGACGGTGTCGAATGTATTAAAAGTAAACTATTTTTAGGGATTATAATCTGATAGAATAATTAACATTTAGTTTAAATAAATAAATGTTAATAGGATATGAGTCAGTATTTAGTTATAAACTTGATATCGATTAGATAAGAAGTTGACTTAGAGACAGAGTTTATAAAGTGGAATAGGAGTGAAAAAGTATGAAAGAGATTTCGGTAAACGAGATAAGTATTACTTGAATAAAGAGTTAATTGATAAAGGTATTCAGATTTCTATAACAGAAATGGTATTCACATTTTAAAGTGAATTATGTTTTAAAAGTAAACGGTTGGCCGATTAAAATATTTATAATGAAATTGGAAATATTTTCCAATGAAGATAGGGTATACGAACCAAGTGTAGAAACCAAGGAATGTGAAAAGAATGAAAATGTTTCGAACGTTAATAACGTATGTTTCTGGAACATGAAAGAATAAGAGTTTATAATAACTGGAAATGTTTTCCAAGAAGTATGAAAAGGCTAAAACGGGATTTGAGAAATATCTGGTAAGATATGAGAATTCGAAAAATAAAACGAATGTCAAATAAAAGTGCCCGTGGTTGTGTGGTGTTTAGTTATACATTAGAATGGATGTTTGTTTTAACTTCGATGGTTAAATAACCGACTATCGAAGTGTTTTGACCATCGTTGTCAATACGGAGAGACCGGTTGGATATATTATCCGGAAACCACTCCGTATAGGCATAATCATTTCGAATTAGATATGCTGAAGATAATTGAAGATGGAGTTAAATGCAAGGATGGACCAGTTATAGAATGGTGTGTTTTTGTTTGTCCAGTCCCAGGACAACTTGTATGGACGAGTGTCTGACAGAGTATTTCCAACGGTCATGCCGTTGATTTTACGAATATACCAAGTTGGTGGGGAGAAGATAACTTCTCTTTATTCTACACCCAGTGTGCATTTGTGTAATCAATGTGTGATTACGGATTTGACGATGTGACATTCAAAGTGAATGGTGATCAGATGTTGTGAAGATAAACGTAGCCTCTAGCCTCACAACCGGGAATGACAGAAGTTGGGCTAGGCAGCATGGCTAGTTGGGTCATCCCCAAGCAGGGTGTATTGTCACCGATCTAGAGAAAATTCATATTTATACTTCTTTTCGATTCTGTATCTTCGGATGACGGTTGGATGGCCTGCAACCGTGGTGGCAATATATTCGCGACACTCAAGCTAAATGAGTGAGCGGTCATGTGTGGCCGGGTTGCAAGACGTTCTTGTTGAACCCTGAGTGTATCTCCTCTAGAGTACACTATTCAGAAGGTGCTCCCATACCTTGTCTGTTGAAATCCATTCTCCGATAAGCGCCCTGCGGTTTATGGTTTTATACTATATATATGTGGAACGTGAGATGCAAGCGTTCTGCTACTTGTATAATTATTTGTTTAGACATTATCATAATATCACTAGTTTTGATATCAAGAATATTTCGGGTTATAGTAAGGTAAAAACCGTCCATGTTTATGTGTGGGCTGGTCTTACTATTATCTTCTTGTTTTGAAAAGGATTTTCAAAGTAAAACAGTATGGTTGGAATTTACTCACACCAGTCCCATGACTGACCCAGAGTTTATTTTGTTTGTTTTCCCTAAACTCTTGGGTGCCCAAATTTGTACGGGCAGTCAAGTGTTTCAGGCTTTGCAGATTCACTTGGAGGAGCTCAAAAGCAGGAAGCTTCACCATTAGTTATATAGAGTTATTTCCGCTGTGATATGATGTATTGTACTCTGGTAATGGTATGTATATACAATACAGTTTTGTATTCAAAGTTATGTTATATAATACATCTTATTTTGTTCCGCTGCGAGTTTCGTGTTACTCTGATTTTGTTCAGTTGTGATCTTCTTCTTCTTCTATTCTATTAGTTCTATCTTTTCTTTCTCACCCTCTAAATTCTTCTATTAATGTCCTGGTGTTTTCGATGCTTGAATAGTCAACAGTGTGTTTTTATGTTGATTTTCTGGGTCGAAAAATTCCATCCATTACAGTTGGTATCAGAGCATAAGGTTAAGTGATTACCATGGCTCTGTGGCGTCACTCAATAAAGATGGAGTTAGCAATACTCTAGATTGAGTTGAGTGTATATATACGAGTGAACGTATTTGCAGATTTATATAAAAACCGTTTTATATTGTGTTGACTGGTCAGTCGAGTGGTTTATAAATTCTGGTCGAAACAGTAATGCAAACTGCGTCGATAGGTGGTTCTAAACTCTTGAACAGAGTAATTCGACACATTATGTTTTAAAAGAGGGTAAATAAAATAATTTTACCCAAAGTATATTTTGATATAAAAAGAAGTATGTATCTTGATATTAATATAATATATTGGATATGTGATCATTATTATGATCGAACATGATTATAATTGAGTTGGTTATATAAATTACCAATCGAAATATTATATAAGTATGATATGCAAAATCAGATGAGCTGAATCTGAATTAAAATCCAGAATTGAAATTGAGTTTGAATTAAATATAAGGGAATTTTAAAATCCTGGGAGATTTGAAAATTTGTTTTCCAAGTGCTGTGAAAGATATCCTGAAGTAAATTTCAAAATAAAGTGTTTAAAAATGGGTTTTGAAAGTAATATAGTATTGAACTCACTTCGATGGTTGGAAAATAAATTCCGATAATGATCGCGACATTATCGGTGTTCATTTTCGAGCTGGTAAGTGACGGATTACTACCAAAGATTTTGTTTTATATTGTTTGAGAAACAAGTTGTCAGAAATTCAAATGTTTTGAATTATATATGATTTCAAACTGATTTGAAATAAATTCCATGAATTTGAATTCTAAAATAAAATTTTAACTTATGGAGTTAAAATGACAAAAGTGAACAAATTTGAATTTAACTTAAAAATATAAGTTAAATAAAAGAGAAAGTTAACTGAAGCCAAGAAAGTGGAAATCGTACTGGAATAAAGATTTGACTTGGCAAAGTAGTTGAGTTGTGAATTATGATTTGAAATGGAATTCAATTTATAAGAAAATGACTGGATTTGAAGATAAGTTGATTGAAGATAAATTGGAAATGCACTTATATGTGTTGAAGGGTATCAAATTGAAGAGATAAAGATGATGAATGACCCGACGAAAGGGTACGAGTTTATATTATATTCGAATATGAGATTTCTATGAGTCTGTATGACAAGCCGTTTGGCTGTTTGATTTTCTTTTGGATTGGAAAAGGCCCAGAGTGGCAAGTTGTTGTAGTACCAAATGAGCCGTGCAGAGGAGTTGCTGGCGAGATTCTCTAAAAATTTAAGCCATTAAGAAATTTTCAGAATTTCGAAAATATTCTGTAATAAGAAGAAATTAATATTTTAAATTGAAATTAATCAGTTCAGTTGAAACTGAAATTAAGAAGTAAACCAAAAAGATTTTTAACCTGTTTATAATAGAGATTGTAGCATTTTCCCTATCTTAGCAATTTCGAGGACGAAATTATTTTAAGGGGGAAGGACTGTAACGTCCCGCATTTTTATCGGTGTGTATTTGAATAGTTAAATCAGTTTAAATATTGAAATCGTAATATAAGTGGATATATATATTAATTAAAACAAAGTTGAACGTATTAAAATATATATTAAATATAATCGAGTTCGTAACGACGCTGCAGTTCGTAATTTAACGTTCTGAACTTCAACTGAGTGTACAAGATTCGTTATAAACCGGATTTCTGCGAAACAAGAAACATTGGAATCTGTTGAACTGTATTGTTCTAACAGAAGTGAAAAACCAAGATTTCGTGTTATAGAGTGGAAGTTATGTCCAAATTAAATATTCAGAAAAGAAGCGACATAATCATTCTTGGCCATTACGGTTATTTGAATATATTTAAATATCGGATTCGAATCTGGACAAGGTTCTTTTGAGACGTAGTGATAATTTAATTTTTAGAATTTTACTGCAATTTTTAAATAATTAAATATGCAGCTTTTTATTTGGAGTATTTCGCACCCTATATCGATATTCTGGGATTTCACAATATGAGTCAATCTACCGGTATTATTATATTTTTGAGATCGTGACACCTCGTTGGGCACGACTGTACTCTTACTTCTGTCCGTACGTAAACAGAATTTATAACTTAAACAAACATATGATCGGTATACACGACAAAGCTTTAAATTCACAGTGACTATGTATTTGAATTAAAACAGTGCCAATCTAGTAGTAGCAACCTGCGTCACTAAGTTTACATTACACCTACTCTAAGTATAGTAGACCTATATATGGAAGAGGCACATGCATTCTGGACATAAACCTAGTTGTAGACCAATGCAGGACTTCACTTCTATAAAATCAACATGCCCCTAAACACTAAGTTAAATCCTACAACTTCATACCAAATAAAAACACAAGCTAATTAATAAATATAAATACATAGACTCTGTCACGTATATATACTGTAGCTTGAAAGTGAAAATTCAAGCTAACCTATACCCTTCTCTGTGAAGTCACTACTGCTCTACTATGTTTTGGCAAATCATAAGAATCTATAAACCTATATGCTAGCATAAACCTGCACGTCCTACCCAATTTCTTGACAAGAAAGGAAGAGCATGTGCCTACCCCGTATAATAAGCAAACAACCATACCCTGTTAGCTGTCCTACTTTCCCCTATTCCTTCGCAGTGAAGGATTCGAGCCCTATAAATACATCATTTGGCCATTCTCCTTGGAAAAACTAATGAAACCCAAATGGCCAAACAGTAAAAAAAAAAAAAAAAAACCCCACTCATGAATACACGATCCAACTTTGAGCTTCATATTACATGTACATACAGAGGGTAACGACATGATGATTGGAGGTGGACTGCATGGAGAAATTCGGAGGGGGTCTGCATGGAACGAGGGCGAGGATGTTGAACGGGGGTAGCTGTGTCAGTATCGGCTGTGGGTATGAGTTTTCGGAGCTGTGTTTTTACCATAGAAGTTATATGATGGAAACTATCATTTTCATCTCACTATTGATGTACATCACCGAGAACGGAGCTTCGGGAAAGGTGTGCGAGTGGGCCAAAAAGATGTGGAAGGCGGAGCTCTCGAGGCGTGGAGTTCAACGGAAGTATGGGTTCGACGAACGATTGGGAAGTGATGTCATGGCAGCAGATCGAGGCTTGGATGGTGTTGAAAACGTTGGAGATCCTGCTTATGTAAAACTGGTGGAGGAGTGTGTATACATGCGACATATACAAGGAGTTTAACGTAAAGACGCTGGACGTGAATGGATCATGGGGATGCAGGCATTTGTTCCCGAACACTGAAGGAAGAAGAAGTATGGGAGAAGAAGGGGGCCGACGATGCTTGTTCATTATGGGCTTTGGGCTCGGAGTTTTGACGATAAAAGTAAAAAAAGAAAAAGGTGCGCACACACAACGTTAAGTGGATGGGGAGAGTACAACATAGCAGTGATGAGTCTGTGTCTGCATTAGAGGAAGGAGACAATAAGATAAAGGGGGTGGATCTATTTTCGAGTGGGCCGAAATAAGATTTCCAATCCGTCCGTCACTTTGGGATCGTACTGAAGCTAGCTATGCTATGAGTTGGTTTAGAACAATTTGAAGCACGGCTGGATTATGGAATTGGGACGGACGGGGCAGAACGCAGTTACGATCGACTGACGCAAATCGGTATTCAATGGTTAACGCGCCAAGGTGAGTAAATTCACTCACTCTGATCTATTTAAAATATTTTAATTATATTTTAAATATTTGTTTGAATGTTGTGTGATGATCGATTAGGAAAATTACAAGTAGATTGGTTGAAATATATATATCGTCATATATATACAAATCATCGGTTGGACACTGATTCCACCGATTTTTATATTCCCTAGTATAGAGTAGTGTTAATTGGTTGACTAACATCTGTGGATGTGGAAACCGGTTGGAGGAATCTGACCGGATTCCTCAGTATTTATGTGTATTGTTTGTTTCATATGTATGCACTATTTGAACCCAAATGACAGAAAAACCCCATGTGAATGTTGATGTTGATTGGGAATTCAACATTTGTTTGATTTAATAAATAAACAATATCAATTTAGAAAGTGGTAACAATCGACCGTAAACCCATCGTTTGTTAAGGAGTTGATTGGCCGTCAGGCAAATCAACGAAGATTAATTATGAAAATTATATTTTTATAATTAAAGTGAAGTTTTAAATTATAATAGAAGTTCTATTATAAACCAGTATTTTAGAGTTCGTTTTTATAAAGCAAATAAAAGCGATTGTTGACATTTAAACAAGTGTATAAAGTAAAAACTATCCGACGATTAAATATTTGGATAATTATATTTAAGATAAATAATTTAGAGATATCATTAGATTAATTAGATTAATCTAATGTTAAGAAGTAATTAAAATCAGTTAATGAATTTACTGATGGAAATAAGTTGATTTATTTGGGAACATGATTATTAGATTAACTGGTTTTTAATTAATCTAATGAAAACAGGTTAGAAATAAGTTTATCGAAATTAATGAGAGTTAATTACCATTTAAGAAGTTATAGATAAGAAATGGGAAATGGAGAAAGCAAAGAGTTAATGGTTAAATTAAATATCCATAAACCACAAAGATTCCAAAGTAAGAATATGGTGTTGTAAAACCCTATTCCAAAATACAACAAGGAAATACGATTTAATAAATATATTAAGTAATAAGGAATTTGAATACAGACTTGTATCGGTTCTAAGGTAAGAACGTTGTCGATCAAGGTCTGAGAGGTAAATAAAATACCCCAACTTGAACGGCTTCGCTATTACCGAGGAACGATATCAGTTTGTAATGGAAAGAGATGTCAAGATTTTTGGTAACAGAAAGAGATGTCAAGATTTTTGTAACAGAAAGAGATGTCAAGATTTTTGTAACGGAAAGAGATGTCAAGATTTTTGTATAAAAGGAATATGGCAGCGTATGCGAGTCTTATAATTATAGCGATAAAATAACGCTGTTGATAAGATAAGTGCGACTGTTATGTCAAGATTAGTTATAACAAAGAATATTACAGCGTATGACAAGTTGAACTATAACGATAAAAATAACGCTGTTGATAAGGTAAGTGTGACCGTAATGTTGAGATTAGTTATAAGGAGAATATTACAGCGTATAACAAGTTAGAACTATAGCGACAAATTAACTGCTATTGATTAGACTTAAGCGTGACTTTTATATATAGCAGCACTTCCTAGGAAATGTAACAGTTTGGTTTGAAATCCACTTATTCTAGAGTAATAAGTAACGACGTTTGTTCAAAGAAATATAAGAAAGAGTTTAGAAAAAGAAATGGGGGAATCGTATTAGAAACTGAGGACAACATTTCGATGTTCGAAATGTGATTAGAATTAAATAATTAGGATTTGTAATTAGAATTCGACGGTGTCGAATGTATTAAAAGTAAACTATTTTTAGGGATTATAATCTGATAGAATAATTAACATTTAGTTTAAATAAATAAATGTTAATAGGATATGAGTCAGTATTTAGTTATAAACTTGATATCGATTAGATAAGAAGTTGACTTAGAGACAGAGTTTATAAAGTGGAATAGGAGTGAAAAAGTATGAAAGAGATTTCGGTAAACGAGATAAGTATTACTTGAATAAAGAGTTAATTGATAAAGGTATTCAGATTTCTATAACAGAAATGGTATTCACATTTTAAAGTGAATTATGTTTTAAAAGTAAACGGTTGGCCGATTAAAATATTTATAATGAAATTGGAAATATTTTCCAATGAAGATAGGGTATACGAACCAAGTGTAGAAACCAAGGAATGTGAAAAGAATGAAAATGTTTCGAACGTTAATAACGTATGTTTCTGGAACATGAAAGAATAAGAGTTTATAATAACTGGAAATGTTTTCCAAGAAGTATGAAAAGGCTAAAACGGGATTTGAGAAATATCTGGTAAGATATGAGAATTCGAAAAATAAAACGAATGTCAAATAAAAGTGCCCGTGGTTGTGTGGTGTTTAGTTATACATTAGAATGGATGTTTGTTTTAACTTCGATGGTTAAATAACCGACTATCGAAGTGTTTTGACCATCGTTGTCAATACGGAGAGACCGGTTGGATATATTATCCAGAAACCACTCCGTATAGGCATAATCATTTCGAATTAGATATGCTGAAGATAATTGAAGATGGAGTTAAATGCAAGGATGGACCAGTTATAGAATGGTGTGTTTTTGTTTGTCCAGTCCCAGGACAACTTGTATGGACGAGTGTCTGACAGAGTATTTCCAACGGTCATGCCGTTGATTTTACGAATATACCAAGTTGGTGGGGAGAAGATAACTTCTCTTTATTCTACACCCAGTGTGCATTTGTGTAATCAATGTGTGATTACGGATTTGACGATGTGACATTCAAAGTGAATGGTGATCAGATGTTGTGAAGATAAACGTAGCCTCTAGCCTCACAACCGGGAATGACAGAAGTTGGGCTAGGCAGCATGGCTAGTTGGGTCATCCCCAAGCAGGGTGTATTGTCACCGATCTAGAGAAAATTCATATTTATACTTCTTTTCGATTCTGTATCTTCGGATGACGGTTGGATGGCCTGCAACCGTGGTGGCAATATATTCGCGACACTCAAGCTAAATGAGTGAGCGGTCATGTGTGGCCGGGTTGCAAGACGTTCTTGTTGAACCCTGAGTGTATCTCCTCTAGAGTACACTATTCAGAAGGTGCTCCCATACCTTGTCTGTTGAAATCCATTCTCCGATAAGCGCCCTGCGGTTTATGGTTTTATACTATATATATGTGGAACGTGAGATGCAAGCGTTCTGCTACTTGTATAATTATTTGTTTAGACATTATCATAATATCACTAGTTTTGATATCAAGAATATTTCGGGTTATAGTAAGGTAAAAACCGTCCATGTTTATGTGTGGGCTGGTCTTACTATTATCTTCTTGTTTTGAAAAGGATTTTCAAAGTAAAACAGTATGGTTGGAATTTACTCACACCAGTCCCATGACTGACCCAGAGTTTATTTTGTTTGTTTTCCCTAAACTCTTGGGTGCCCAAATTTGTACGGGCAGTCAAGTGTTTCAGGCTTTGCAGATTCACTTGGAGGAGCTCAAAAGCAGGAAGCTTCACCATTAGTTATATAGAGTTATTTCCGCTGTGATATGATGTATTGTACTCTGATAATGGTATGTATATACAATACAGTTTTGTATTCAACGTTATGTTATATAATACATCTTATTTTGTTCCGCTGCGAGTTTCGTGTTACTCTGATTTTGTTCAGTTGTGATCTTCTTCTTCTTCTATTCTATTAGTTCTATCTTTTCTTTCTCACCCTCTAAATTCTTCTATTAATGTCCTGGTGTTTTCGATGCTTGAATAGTCAACAGTGTGTTTTTATGTTGATTTTCTGGGTCGAAAAATTCCATCCATTACATGATACACTCAGGTTCAACAAGAACGTCTTGCAACCCGGCCACACATGACCGCTCACTCATTTAGCTTGAGTGTCGCGAATATATTGCCACCACGGTTATAGGCCATCAAACCGTCATCCGAAGATACAGAATCAAAAAGAAGTATAAATATGAATATTCACTAGATCGGTGACAATACACCCTGCTTGGGGATGACCCAACTAGCCATGCTGCCTAGCCCAACTTTTGTTACTTCCTGGTGTGAAGCTAGAAGCTACGTCTATCTTCAGAACATCTGATCACCATTCACTTTGAATGCCACATCGTCATACCCGCCAAATCACAAATTGACTTATCCAAAGATAACACGGGTATACAGCTAAGAGAAACGAATTCCTCCGCCACCAAACGTGAATACGTTTGAACAGATCAACTTACGCGATCCATTGGATATACTCTGTCAGACCTTCTTCCATATACGTTGTCCTGGGACTGGACAAACCGAAGGCACTATTCAGTGAATCCATCCTGCCTAGGCTTTTCACAATAGCCCTTGCACTTCACTCCGTCTTCAATTATCTTCAGCGTACTTGATTCGCAACGCTTATGCTAATACGGAGTGGTTCTTCGGATAATAATCCAACCGGTCTCTCCATATTAACAACGTTAAAATGGTCAAAACTTTGATAGTCTGCGATTCAACTATCAAATGAAAACATGTCGGTGTACAAACAACGATCTTATTTCCAAATGGGAATTCGATCGATCAATCATCATATGTTCATATTTCCTTATTTCATATATTTAGAAAATATATGTTATTAATCATTGGAAAACATTTCCATAGCTTATTTTCACATCACTATTATTTCGCAACTATCAGTCCCTAACTGTAACTAGTATGAGAACAATTCTCTAAGTATCAATCCGGAAGGTCGAAACCAACATCATATCGTCACTTAGAAAACCGTTCAACTTACCCTCTCCAGTCAGTTTCTGAATTTGCTTAACTCTATTTCTTAAATTCTTATCATGAAAACATTTCATTTTCTATGTTTAGAAAACATATCTGACTATATTTGGAAAACGTTTCCAAAACTCATTTACGGATTCTCAATGAACGTTGTATAAAACATCGTTTCGCTTAATCCATTAATCGCTTATTACTTAACTATATTTCAAATCAACCTTTTCTATCGAACCACAACTATTCCTTTGTCAATTCTGAAGTCAATCAAGTTGGGGTATAATTACCTCTCAGACCTTAATTGAACAACGTCCTTTACTGTGAAATAGATGAAGCTCGTCACTCACTTTTTCCAATCATCTGTTTACGCAAATTCTCGGATTCAGGTTACGAATCTACTTCTCATATGAAACATTTGATTATAACTATAACGTTATAATTCCTACTTCTGCAATATCTAACCTAAATTATAACTTATCTCCTAACTCGAATAATTTAACAGACACCTAATTTCTAAATCAATAACTAAATCTTGATTTAAACCCTGGAAAGTAAATAGTACTTTCCCGAATTCGCTATAATCGGATTCGACGTATAACTCTCTTCCGAGCAATCTCTATTTGATTAACTCTTCTTCGAATAACCTATATTCGATTATCTCTCTTCGAATAACTCATATTCGAAATCTCTCTCTTTCGAATAAACAATATTCGATCTCTTTCTTTCGAATATACTATATTCGAAAATCTCCTTTCGATTTACTAGTCGATAACTCCTTTCGATCAAACTAAAATCGATAACTCCTTTAACTCTATTCGAATAACTAATATTCGACTAACTCCTTTGGATCACTCATTTGATTAACTCCTTCGAATAACTAATTCGAATAGCTTACCTTCGAATAACCAATATTCGATTTACTCTAACTCGATTAACTTAATTCTAATCGATTTACTCCATTTCGATTCAACTTAATTCAAATCGATTAACTTAACACAAATTGATTAACTCCTTTCGAATAACTAAATTCGATTTAACTCTAATTGAATAACTAATATTCAATTAACTCTTACGTGTTTAACTCTATTTGAATAAGTAATCTGAATCACTCTAATGTGTTTAACTCTATTCAAATATCTAATTCGAATAACTCATTTCGAATGACTAAATTCGATTAACACTTTTAACTTTACTCGAATAACAATACTCGATTAACACCTTCTTTCGAATAACTATATTCGATTTACTCTTCGACTAACTCCTTTGGAATAACTAACTTCGAATAACTCCTTTGGATTAACTAACTTCGAATAACTCCTTTGGATTAACTAACCTCGAATAACTCCTTTGGATTAACTAACTTCGAATAACCAATATTCGATAACTACTCTTCGAATAAATAATATTCGGTAACTCTTCTCAAATGAATAACATTTGATTTCTCCACTCGAATAAACTATATTCGATTACTCTTCCCTCGAATATACTATATTCGATAACTCTACTTCGAATAAGTGGTATTCGGCAACTCTACTCGATTAACTCCACTTGGATAACTCTAACTGTTCAACTCTAACTGGTCAACTCTAACTGAGTAACTCTAACTGATCAACTCTAACTGGTCAACTTTAACTGGTCAACTCTAACTGGTCAACTCTAACTGGTCAACTTTAACTGGTTAACTCTAACTGGTCAATTTTAACTGGTCAACTCTAACTGTTTATCTTTAACTGGTAAACTTTAACCGGTTAACTCAAATGGTTTAACCTAACTTGATTTACTTGTCTCGCTTAAATGAACTAATCCACTTAGTTTAACTAAGTTAATTCACTTTGATTAACTCTAACTGATTTACTTAGTTTAACTCAGCTAATTCACTTTGATTAACAAATTAGTTTAACTTAACTAATTACTTCGATTAACTTAACCCATTTCACTTAGTTTGACTTTATTTACTTAACAAATAAATATCTCTTTTATCCTATTTATTCAAATGGTTTACAATATTTCTTTTCTTATATATATTTGACAAATATATTCCTTTATATTTGATTTACAAATATATATCCTTTATACTCAAAATCCCCTTTTCTTTATAATATAAAATCCATCGATTTTATATAAATAAATTATTTTCAAATTATAGTTTGAAAATCTCTTTTCTATATCCTTGTATTTCTTATGGTATTTAACACACCATATAACAACGTTGAATATCGTCCAAACACACATAATCATCATCAGATTATATATCAAATTTATATATCACAATATATAAATTACAGTAAAAATAACTGTTGAGGAATCCAGTTGGATTCCTCCAACCTGTTTCCCTGCACCACAGATGTTAGACAACACTGGTATAATATTCTGATAAGCAGAATCAGCATATAAATATTTATCGGTTTATATATATATATATATATATATATATATATTCCACTAACTGACTAGCAGTTCAATCAAACAGTCAACACACAGTCAAACAACAGATAATTAACAGTTCTAAGAATACAACGTGAAAATAAAACTGTTTAGAGTTTGTGAGATTTACTCACCTTGGACGATCATTGTTAATAACGATAACCATCGCTTGATTCAGACCGGACAATTTATTTCGCTATAAATTGTAACGAGCTCGGATTCACTCCCGGTCAGTCTCATTGTGTTGCTCCCGTCCATACGATCCCAACGCAACTCACGGTTCGTAAATCTGATATCGTATGAAGGAGATACGCATTTTAGAAGCTAACATACTATTTTTAAATCTAAATTTAAAACTAAATTAACTTAATTGGGCCCACCCCTTTATAAATTATCTCGGCCCATTATCCTCTTCACAAACCCATAACCGACTTCCTACTTTCTTCCCCAATTCATCAGATGCGAGCTCCAGAGCAAAACCAACATCAATTCCGCCGATTTCAAACTCCCTCACACCTCGTTTTCTTCCACCGGACCTTGAATAAAAATCACCATTTCATTCTCCACTCGATTCTCCTCCTCCCTGTATCGAAACCACTTCACTCGAACACCATTTCAGAAAACCACGTCGAGCTCCTGTAGCTCACGCAACACAGAAGTGCGACCCCTTTTGTTGCCATTACCCAGGAAAAATTCACAACTGATGCTAATACTAACCGCAAATTCAAATATATAATCCGTTTGAACCATCGATGCTCCAAGTTCTTAAATGAACGAACCCTAGTCTCACGCTCGAAATAGACAGTGAACGAAGAGGGAATCGAACGCAGTGAGACTTACATGAACCTGAAGAGAATCCAAAGAGGGATTCAAAGATAACTGTTTTGAGATTTAAGGAGTTTTATTTGGTTTTCCTTTGATTTTCTTTTGTGCGGTTTGTGTTATAAGAAATGCGAATTTTCTTGCTGTGTTTGTATACATCTACTGAGTATTGGTAGGTAGCATCTGTGGTTGGAAATGAGGTGTGCGTGGCCTTCATACTGCCCAAGAAAAGTTGGGATATTTTTTTAATTGATTTTCTATTTTATTTATTCGATTTTCCCTTTATCTCATGTTCTTAAAAATCATTGCGACCGCATATGATACCCACAAATCACCAAACTGGACCTGTAGGTAGAGTTCGACATTACGGTCCCAACGAAACTGGTTTCATCAAATTCCGACTCCGTATGCTCACACAACGTATTTTTAACCGTCGAAATACTGACTGTTCTTCACTCTAAAAATCCGTACGACCACACAGTGACTCTAAAAATCACGAAACTTGACATCTAGCAACTATTTGACATTGCGGATCCAACAAAATTAGTTTCGTCGAATTCCGACTTCGTATGCTCACACAGCATATTTTTAACGCTCTGAATAACCCATTTAAATATATAAATATATTTAAATAAATTAAATTAAATATAAATAAATTTATATTATCGTATATATTCACAGTGGAATATCATACGGCTCCAGGATAATTATATCATATTCTAAGTCCAGGTTGAATCGATATTCAATTTATATTGAAAATCCCTTTTTATAACGTATATAAAGCGTTACGAATTATAACGGAATTCCACAGCGACTTTTCTGAAATTTGATTTGGACGTACATCAAAATCTATACGACGAAATCCCGATTTTTCTCTTCTACTAGAAAGATATACTCCACCAGCTCCACACGTTTCTTGTTTCATAGAAATCCGACTTCAAACGGTCCCTGTATATTCAGTTGAAGTTCAACTCGCCAAATAACGAACTGCCGCGTCGTTACGGGCTCGATTATAATTATTATTATAATTTATACGTTCAACTATTGTTTATTTAATATATTCGTTATTTAAATAATTAAATAACTTAATTATTATACCTTACAAAACGCGCCATTACACCCGATGCCCCATGGACCCTCGAAAACCACCCTGAACATGAACATTTTTGAGTGCAGATAACTCGTGAATCTCTCCACGATAATTCCTGAACCCCATATAGATTGGAAGACCTCTCTTAATACTACAATTTTAGTTTTATAAGTTTTGAAAATTCTTTGGTGGATTGAAAGAAATTACGGAGGGAAGTTTTGAGCATTTATCGCCGTTGGTTTTAGGAAATGCGTGGGCTGAAGGAGATTAGGGTTGTGGAAAAAAAATACAGTGTATTTATATAATTTTTTTATTATTTTATTTATTTAATTCCCAATAATACATGTTTATCGTTATGAACACGAAATCAAACCCAACGACTGTCGCCCCTAGTTAAATACCCTCATTCCGGACATAATGGGATATGTCCGGTAAGCCAATTCGACTGTTTCGATCAATTTTTCTTTAAATTAAAATATAAATCAATATATATTTAATTCAAACATACATTTTTATTTACTGGGGCCACATACTGACTCCAAAAATTCCAGAAAATTAAATCTAGCTATGTTTTGACGATACGGTCCTAACAAAACTAATTTAGTCAAATTTGGAGACCGTTTGAAAAATGGTCATTTTCTGGTCGATCCAAGTCAAATTTAAATTACCAAACACATTTAAATTTACTGCGCTCACATATTAAATCCAAAAATAATGAAATTTGAAACCAAGCAATATTTTGACATTCCGGATCCAACAAAAGTGGTTTCGTTGAATACGGAGGTCGTTTGCAAAATGGCTATTTATTATATTATATTGAATTCCATAGCGACTATTTTAAATTTTAAACTGGACATAACTTTCAATTCCCGTTATGAAATCTAGATTTTTCACATTCGTTAGAAAGATATTTTCAAACAGATTCAAATATTTCTGGTTTCACAAAAATCCGATTTATTTTGAATTCTATACATTCATTTGAAATTTGGAATTGAATTTTCAAACTAATGCGCCATTTTAAACTCCTTTTATAATTAAATTAAAAAAATTCGTTCAAGCTTTGATTTAAATAAATTTTTAGTCGTTATTATTTAAAATAAATCATTTTAAATATTCAAAATCCGTTAAAATTGCTAAAATAAAAATTTTAAATTGGTTCTGAAAATCCAGGTTGTCACACACAATCAATTTAAATAAATCATTAGTTAATAAATTTAACCAATTCTAATTCGGTTTGAGTTATTTTTCTTGTTAATCAATTTTACTTAGACAAGTAATGAAAATTTACTGTTCAAATAATAACTGGATATTTATATCTCATTTCAACAACCACAAAGTGTCTATCCACATTGTCTGAAATACGAGTGTCGTATATTTAAACAACGCTTCTTGTGCAAATGAGTCGTGAATAGTTCATGTGTTGAACTCAAACGATGTCACATACAATAGATAAAAATCAACAATGACAACTTATATATTTTCAGTTATAAAATAAATAACTATACAAATATTTTAGTGAGAGAAGTCTCACATTGGGTTCCACTCTGTCAGTCTTTTAATGAGGATTATTTTAATAAAATTAAATGACCGTTTAATTTTACCAAAAACTGCAACAGCTTCCATTTCCGTTCTGGTCATTTCCATTGCGTAGCGTTCTTCATCACAATTCTAACGGATCTGAAAATCATCAAATTCCAACGTCGTATGAATAAGTTATTATTTTTACAAGATTGAATATACATTTAGATCAATAATAATATAATTAACATATTAATTGTAATGACCCGCATTGGCAGAGGTATTATGGGTAATTTATTTAATTATATCAATGGTGGTATAGTGAATTAACTGGTCATGGAATAAAATAATGGTGAATATTTAATTTAAACAATAAATTAAATAATATATTTAATTCTGAAATAATCAGAATTGGTCGAAATGACGATATGGTGTGAACCGGATCATCTGTGATATTTAATTCAGCTTGGAATTGAATTTGAATAACGAATATATTCAATCGTCGACAATTGAACGTATAATTATATTATAATTAAAATCGAGCTTGAAAATAGCGCTGCAGTTCGTTAATTGGCGATTTGAACTTCAACTGAATGTATAGGATTCGTTTTAAGCCGGATTTATGTGAAACAAGAAACATGAGGAGCTGGTGGAGTATATCTTTCTAGTGGGAGAGAAAAATCGGGATTTCGTCGTGTAAATTTTGAGATATGTCCAAATCAAATTTTAGAAAAGTCGCTGTGGAATTCCTTTATATTTTATAAAGGAATTATTTATATTTTAAAAAGGGATTTCAATATAAATCGAATATCGGGTTGACCCAGATTGGAAATATCAAGTTATAAATCCCAGTAGAGCTGTATGGTATTCCACTATGAATATATACGATAATATTTATTTTTAAATATTTAATTTAATTTTATTTAAATATATTTATATATTTAAATGGTCATCCAGAGCTTTAAAAATAGCCGATTTTGCAAACGAAGTCGGAATTCGACGAAACTAGTTTTGTTGGATCCGCAATATCAAATATTTGTTAGATTTCCAGTTTCGTGATTTTTAGAGTCACTGTGTGGCCGTACGGATTTTTAGAGTGTAAAATAGTCAGTATTTCGACAGTTAAAAATACGTTGTGTGAGCATACGGAGTCGGAATTCGACGAAACCACTTTCGTTGGGACCGAAATGTCGAGCTCTAGCTACATGTCCAGTTTCGTGATTTTTGGGTATCATGTGTGATTACAGGGATTTTTAAAGGACCAGAAACAAATAGAGAATCGAATAAATTAAATAAATAAAAGAAAAAAAATATCCTAATGTTTGTATGATCCTAACCAAGGCCACGTGCCATTCTCTCTCGACCACAATCCTCAACTACCCCACAAGTTATAACAGGAGAACAAAATTTCTCATTTAACAAAACACAGAAAGAAAATCCGATCAATGAAAATCAAGAGGAAATCATAGAAAAATTTATAAATCCAAAACCCTGTATATTCGAGATGCTGGGGTGTTTATCTCCATTTTCGTGTGAGGTATGTGAGGTGCGATCAGCACTTGAGTACGGCAGAAATTAGCAGCGTAACTAGGGCTCGACCTTTGGCATGATGCGAGAAGAATTAGCAGGGTTCGAGTTCCTTTTTGAGATCGACATGAAAATCCGCAAGTGCTGGTGGTAGTTTTGAAGACTCCGGTGGTATTTTGCGTCACGGTTCCTGTAGCCAAGCTCAATGTCGCAACTTCCTGTGGAGCGTCGGAGTGGGTTTCATGGTTACGGTGAGGAAGAGGAGATGATGGGAGGAAGTGTGGAGATCTTAGTTTCGGATTTAATGGTGTATTGATTGAGAAAAGGGAGATCGAAGTCTGAAATTGGAAATGGAGGAGCAGGCGTCGGATTTGGCATTTGAGGAAGACGCTGACTTTTTCTTTTAAAGCGGGTTTGGGCTGAACAAAGGGTAAGTGGGCCTGTTTTAAATGGTGAAGCCCGTTTAACCTTTAATGTAAATTCAAATCCAAGTTTAAATTTATTTAAAAATGTATTAACTTGTCGATGTGATAACTTTTTCATATGGAATCGGAATCACGAACCGTAAGTTGCGTTAGGATCGTATGAATGGACACTACCCAATGAAGCTGACTGGAAGTGGATTGGAGCTCGTCTGAATTTACGGCGAATTAAATTGTTTGATTCAAATCAAATAACAGTTTATCGTTCTTTAACGATGAACTGCAAATGTGAGTAAATCTCACCAACTCTGAACAGTTTATAATTTCATGTTATATTTTTAGAACTGTTAGATATTGGCTGATACTGTATGTTGACTGTTTGATTGAACTGCTAGTCAGTTAGTTAAATTTTCTATATTGATTCTGTTTAACAGAATATATCATATGGAACTGAAAGTGATGTTATATTATATTGTTTAACATCTGTGATGCAGGGAGACAGGTTGGAGGAATCCAACTGGATTCCTCAACATTTATTCTACTGTTTTGCATATATTGTGATATATGGTGGGTTATATAATCTGTTATGGATTATGGGTGTTGGAATGATGTTGATCATTTTTATTCGATATTTTAAATATCATAAAAGACCCTGGGATGTAAAAGAAGAAGTATTTCAATGTATATTGAAATAAAGGAATTTTATAAAATCACAGGATTTTATAAAAGGAAATATTTATAAAACGAACACGGTTTTATAAAAGGGATATTTATTTAGAAAATAAATAGAAGTTATAAATAGGAAATATTTGTAACGGTAAATAGAAGTTATAAATAGGAAATATTTGTAACGGTAAATAGAAGTTATAAATAGGAAATATTTGTAACGGTAAGTAAACGTTATAAAAAGGAAATAGTTGTAACGGAAAACGTAGTTTATCGAAAGGAGCTAATCAATGTTAGTTAAATCGATTAGTGATAAAGTAAAAGGAACTAATCGATGTTAGCTAATCGATTAGTGTTAAAGTAAAAGGAGCTAATCGATGTTAGTTAATCGATTAGAGAATAAAGTTGAAAGGAGCTAATCGATGTTAGTTAATCGATTAGTGATAAGAAAAAGGAACTAATCGATGTTAGCTAATCGATTAGTGTTAAAGTTAAAAAGAGTTAATCGATGTTAGTTAATCGAATATAGTTTACTCGAAGAAAGTCAAAAGGAGTTAATCGAATATAGTTTATTCGAAGAAAGTTAAAAAGAGTTAATCGATGTTAGTTAAAAGTTGAAAGGAGATAATCGATGTTAGTTTAATCGATTAAAGAGTAAGTAAAATGAGTTAATCGAATATAGTTTATTCGAATAAAGTTAGTAAATCGAATATAGTTTATTCGAAAGGGGTTAAGTGAAATGAGTAAATAAATAGCGTTAGTCAAATAGCGTTAGTCAAATAGTGTTAGTCCAATAGAGTTAATTGATAAGAGTCAATCGAATATAGTTATTCGAAGGAGGATTAAGTAAGGAAGATAGTAAAAGGAATATACAGTGAACTTTGCCTATTTCAAAGTTAGAAATGTTGTTCAGTTAAGGTCTGAGAGGTAGTTCTACCCCAACTTGATTGGCTTCGTTTTTAACTAAGGAATAGTTAAGGTTCGGTAGTAAAGGAAATGGTTTGAATTGGCATCGCGATGGTTTGTTTAAACATCTGTCTAAGTCCAATGAAGAAGCTTTGGAAATGTTTTCCAAATAAGAAACCAGAAATGTTTTCTAATAAAGAAACAAGGAAATGGAAATGTTTTCCATTGTTAATAACGTACATTTTCCAAATTTAGAAAATAATAAATATTGAATATAGGGAAACAGGAGATTAGTAAAATTATGAACTAAGGAGATGAATGTTGAATGCTGTTTGATTGATATAATTTCCATCTGGAAATAATATCATTGGTTGCACACCTGTTTGTATTCGATAGTTAAATCACAGACTATCGAAGTTTTGACCATTTTAACGTTGTTAATATGGAGAGACCGGTTGGATTATTATCCAAAGAACCACTCTGTATTGGCATAAGCATTGCGGATCATATATGCCAAAGAAAATTGAAGACGGAGTTATGCAAGGGCTATCCTGTTTACAGAATAGTGCCTTCGGTTCATCCTGTTCCTGGGTGACTTGTATGGACGGATGTCTGACAGAATATGTCCAGACGATCACGTATATTGATTCCTCCAACTGTACCAAGAGTGGAAGCGGAGAAGGAAACTTCTCTTAGCTAACACATAATGTATGGTTGAGGACATCAATGGGTGATTGGATGGATTTGATGATGTGACATTCAAAGTGAATCTGATATGATGATAAAGCGTAGCTTCTGGCCTCATCATCCGGTAAATGACAGAAATCGGGCAGGCAGCATGGCTAAGTCGGTCGCACCGAAGTAGGGTGTATAATCACCTGATCTAGAGTTTCATTTACTTCTAAAAATCTATTGTTGATGCTGTCCCATTCAGGAAACGGTTGCTGATCCCAACTGTTGGTGATATACATTCGATACACTCAAGCGAAATGAGTGGTCGGTCATGTGTGGCCGGGTTGCAAGATGTTCTTGTTGAACCCAGTGTATTCCTCTCTAGAGGTACACGAGCGAAAGGTGGATCCATACCTTGTCATAGTTGGAAATCCATTACCCAATACGTGCTTGCGGTTTTGATTGTATACTATATATGTAGAACGTGAGATGAAAGCGTTTCTGCTAGATGATTATATATATACTGTGGTTGATAGACATTATTATAATATCAAAAGGTTTTTGATATAAAGATATTTTAGATTCTCATAAGGGAAAAACCCGTTCCGTTATGCGGCGTGGTCTTATGAGATATCGTTTACTTGTTCGAACTGTTTTTAAACTGTTTTACTCATACCAGTCCCATGACTGACCCGGAGTTTACTTTGTTGTTTTCCCTAAACTCTTGGGTGCCTAAATTTGTACGGGCAGTCAAGTAGTCGGGATTTACAGATATACTGGAAGAGCTTGGAGCAGGAGGCTTCAGGATCATATAGCTATAGTTTATTTCCGCTGTGTTGTAAGTGCTGTACTTTGATAATGATGTATATTCAAGTACCAAGTTTGTATTTCAAAGTTATGTTATGAAATATATTTATTCGTTCCGCTGTGAGATTCGTGTTACTCTGATGTTGTGTTCTTCTTCTTCTTCTATTCTAATTTTCTATCTTATCTTTCCTCACCCTCTAATTTCTTTCACTAACTACCAGGATTTTTCGACGGTTTGGTTATCGACGTCGAGCTTACGTCGATAACCAAAGTCGCTCAAAATCCGGGTCGTTACAGTTGGTATCAGAGCTTAAGTTAAGAATTACTTGGCTCTGTGGCGTGACTCGGTAGAGATTGGGTTAGTAATACCCCAGACTGAGATTGAGTGTATATATACGAGTGAACGTATTTGTTATTGATATAAAAATTTGTTTTATATTGTGGAGATTCATTGGTTGAGTCGTTTATGAGTTCTGGTCGATCAGTTTGATCCACTGTATCGGTAGGAGTTACTAAACACTTGAATACGATGAACCATCATGGTATGTTTTGAAAAAGGGTAAATGAAAATAGTTTACCCAACGTATATTTTGAATATATCGATATATTGGTTGTTATTATAATCGAGTAAGATTATAAATTAGATGGTTATGTGAATAACCAGTCAGAATTCATATAAGTGAAATACGTGAAATCAGATGAGTTAAATCTGAAATTTAAACCAGAAATCGAATTAAAGTTCTGGAAAATTGGATA
Organism: Allium sativum; assembly: GCA_030737875.1. NCBI lineage: Eukaryota > Viridiplantae > Streptophyta > Magnoliopsida > Asparagales > Amaryllidaceae > Allium > Allium sativum. Next base: position 619,233,867 of record CM060926.1, read on the forward strand.
AGGGTTTGTAAATGGATTTGGATTAAAAATAAGGAAAATTTAAGATCCTGGAAGATTTTAAATTGTTTTACAAGCAGTGTGAATTATAGTTGAAATGAATTTCAAAGTGGAAATGTTTAAAAATGGTTTTATAGTATTGAACTCACTTCGATCGCTGGAAAATAGATTCTGATGATGACAGCTGCATCATCAGTATCCATTTTCGAGTTGTAAGTGACGAATTACTACCAGAGATGCTGTTTTGAATTTGTTTTGGGAAAGACAAGTGTGTTGAATTTCAAAAATGGGGTTTCAAATATAGAATTTGAATTTTGAAATAGATTCGAAATATTAACTTGTTTAAAGGAAATAAAACAAGAAGTTCCTTTATAAACGAAGTTTATAAAAAGTTCTTTTATAAACGAAGTTTATAAATGAAGTGAAGAGAATTATCATTTGGATAATTCAGAAATAAAATACAAGTGCGAAATTGAAAGGGAAATCTATTTTCCAAAGGTAGAGATATCGATTTCAAAAGGAATTGAAACCGAGACTTATTTAAAAGAATTTGAATAAAGGAAATTCAAACATAGAATTTGAATATAGAAAATTCAAAGGGGATTTGAATAAAGAGAATTCAAATAGAATTTGAATATTGAAATTCAAATGGCGTTTGGATATAGAAAATATAAAAGATTTCAAATATAGAATTTGAATATCGAAAGTGAAAATATGAGATTTGAATAAAGAACATTCAAATAGAATTGAATTTGAAATTTGAATATAGAAGATTCAAATAGAATTGAAATGAAATTCAAGTATAGAATTTGAATAAGAGATTTGAAATGAAATTCAAATATGGAATTTGAATAAGTAAATTGTAATGAAATTCAAATATAGAATTTGAAAAAGGAAATTGAAATGGAATTTGAATATAGGAAATTCAAATAAAATTGAAATGGAATTCAATTAGTTGATAAACAAGTTAAAATATATTTGAATATGTTATACTCAAATATGAAGGTGAAATGGGCAAACCAGTAATTTGAAAATCACTTAACGAAATAAGTTAAAACGATTGGATTAAGTTGGAATGAATTTGAAATGTATGGATATGCATGAGACAGGTTTGGAATATAGTATAGAAGTGAAATAGATAGAATGCTCGACGAAAGGTATGTATTTAATTCATATATGAGATTTTATGCGCCGTATCGGCTAGCCGCTTGGCTTTTCTTTTTCTTTTGATTGGAGAAGGCCTGTGTGGCAGTTTGGGGATTTTCCCGATGCTCCCAGTACAAAGGAGGTTATGGCGAATTTTTACGGAAATTTAAGGAGTTAGAATATTTTTAAGATAATTTGATAATTAGAAATCAACGTATCGATATATATAGAAGTCGATAAGGAAACGAACTTAAAAATAGAATAGAAAAATCAAAAAGGAAGACTAAGAATAAATTCTAGTAAGAATAGAAAGAGGAAACGTATACGTGTTTAAAGGTGAATCAGTAGTTGTATGGTATTGATTATTCGAGTAAGTAGTCGTATCTGTTTTGATGTTATAAATGTTATTCAGTCAAGGTCTGAGAGGTAGTTATACCCCAACTTGATTGATTTCATTATTAACAAATAAATAGTGAGATTTCAGGCTCGAAGATCAATGTTGAATAAGAGTTAGTTGAATATAGTATTTTGGGTTGTCGTAACGATGCTTTACACAACATCCGTTTTAACCCAAATAAGTGTAAGCTTGGAAATAGGATAATAAATATTTCCTAAGTATAGAAATAAACGAGATGGAAAAGAGATAAGTAATTGGAATATTTTCCAATTATAAAATAGCATATATTTTCTAAAGGTTTAAATAAAGGAAGGCGATATTCGGAAATGTTTTCCAAATAACATAAAAGGCCAATATGGTTATTGAAAATATTTGGTTAACAAATATTGATAAAGAAATAGAGAAGCGATTTAACTAATGGAATATTGATTATGGACTCAGTTGAATATCAAAAAGGAAAATTTTATTTTTGAAAAGAGTAAACTGTTTAAAAACTCCCAGGGAAAGACTGTTTGAATTAAAAACAAATTTAACAGAAATTTGTGAAAGAAGATTTGAATTAAAGTAAAGTCAGTTAAGTGGTAACTGAAGTTGAATTGAAATCGAATAAGATTGGAATTGTGAAATTAGAATCCAAAATGGTATTGGATTGAGGAGTTAAGGAATTGAAAATCAAGAATTAAACTTGAGTTTGAAATGAAAATGTGGCTTGGTAAAAGCGAATGGTGGTGTTGGAGATAAAAGTAATTTACGATTTTGATTGGGATAACATTGGTATATGCTGAGTGATAGCATATGGAAGTAATAGAGTTGGTATGCCCGACAAAAAGGTACAAGTTTATATTCCTATTGGATATAAGATTTATGAGCCGAATTGGCAAGCTGCTTGGCTGTTTTATTTTCTTTTGGGATGGAGATGGCCCAGAGAGGCGAGTTGGAGTTTGACCGATTGACCAGTACAAAGGAGGTGTTGGCGAAATTTTTCGAAGAGTTAAGGCGTTAGAAAATTTTCAGGATTTTTGAAAATATCCGTTGATAAAAATTAATTAATAATTTAATTGAAATTAAATTTGGTTCAGTTGAAACTGAAATTAAGAAATGAACAAATATGTTCTAACTAGTCGATAGGGTCGTCCTCTACCTTTTAGCAATTTCGAGGACGAAATTATTTTAAGTGGGGAAGATTGTAATGACCCGCATTGGCAGAGGTATTATGGGTAATTTATTTAATTATATCAATGGTGGTATAGTGAATTAACTGGTCATGGAATAAAATAATGGTGAATATTTAATTTAAACAATAAATTAAATAATATATTTAATTCTGAAATAATCAGAATTGGTCGAAATGACGATATGGTGTGAACCGGATCATCTGTGATATTTAATTCAGCTTGGAATTGAATTTGAATAACGAATATATTCAATCGTCGACAATTGAACGTATAATTATATTATAATTAAAATCGAGCTTGAAAATAGCGCTGCAGTTCGTTAATTGGCGATTTGAACTTCAACTGAATGTATAGGATTCGTTTTAAGCCGGATTTATGTGAAACAAGAAACATGAGGAGCTGGTGGAGTATATCTTTCTAGTGGGAGAGAAAAATCGGGATTTCGTCGTGTAAATTTTGAGATATGTCCAAATCAAATTTTAGAAAAGTCGCTGTGGAATTCCTTTATATTTTATAAAGGAATTATTTATATTTTAAAAAGGGATTTCAATATAAATCGAATATCGGGTTGACCCAGATTGGAAATATCAAGTTATAAATCCCAGTAGAGCTGTATGGTATTCCACTATGAATATATACGATAATATTTATTTTTAAATATTTAATTTAATTTTATTTAAATATATTTATATATTTAAATGGTCATCCAGAGCTTTAAAAATAGCCGATTTTGCAAACGAAGTCGGAATTCGACGAAACTAGTTTTGTTGGATCCGCAATATCAAATATTTGTTAGATTTCCAGTTTCGTGATTTTTAGAGTCACTGTGTGGCCGTACGGATTTTTAGAGTGTAAAATAGTCAGTATTTCGACAGTTAAAAATACGTTGTGTGAGCATACGGAGTCGGAATTCGACGAAACCACTTTCGTTGGGACCGAAATGTCGAGCTCTAGCTACATGTCCAGTTTCGTGATTTTTGGGTATCATGTGTGATTACAGGGATTTTTAAAGGACCAGAAACAAATAGAGAATCGAATAAATTAAATAAATAAAAGAAAAAAAATATCCTAATGTTTGTATGATCCTAACCAAGGCCACGTGCCATTCTCTCTCGACCACAATCCTCAACTACCCCACAAGTTATAACAGGAGAACAAAATTTCTCATTTAACAAAACACAGAAAGAAAATCCGATCAATGAAAATCAAGAGGAAATCATAGAAAAATTTATAAATCCAAAACCCTGTATATTCGAGATGCTGGGGTGTTTATCTCCATTTTCGTGTGAGGTATGTGAGGTGCGATCAGCACTTGAGTACGGCAGAAATTAGCAGCGTAACTAGGGCTCGACCTTTGGCATGATGCGAGAAGAATTAGCAGGGTTCGAGTTCCTTTTTGAGATCGACATGAAAATCCGCAAGTGCTGGTGGTAGTTTTGAAGACTCCGGTGGTATTTTGCGTCACGGTTCCTGTAGCCAAGCTCAATGTCGCAACTTCCTGTGGAGCGTCGGAGTGGGTTTCATGGTTACGGTGAGGAAGAGGAGATGATGGGAGGAAGTGTGGAGATCTTAGTTTCGGATTTAATGGTGTATTGATTGAGAAAAGGGAGATCGAAGTCTGAAATTGGAAATGGAGGAGCAGGCGTCGGATTTGGCATTTGAGGATGACGCTGACTTTTTCTTTTAAAGCGGGTTTGGGCTGAACAAAGGGTAAGTGGGCCTGTTTTAAATGGTGAAGCCCGTTTAACCTTTAATGTAAATTCAAATCCAAGTTTAAATTTATTTAAAAATGTATTAACTTGTCGATGTGATAACTTTTTCATATGGAATCGGAATCACGAACCGTAAGTTGCGTTAGGATCGTATGAATGGACACTACCCAATGAAGCTGACTGGAAGTGGATTGGAGCTCGTCTGAATTTACGGCGAATTAAATTGTTTGATTCAAATCAAATAACAGTTTATCGTTCTTTAACGATGAACTGCAAATGTGAGTAAATCTCACCAACTCTGAACAGTTTATAATTTCATGTTATATTTTTAGAACTGTTAGATATTGGCTGATACTGTATGTTGACTGTTTGATTGAACTGCTAGTCAGTTAGTTAAATTTTCTATATTGATTCTGTTTAACAGAATATATCATATGGAACTGAAAGTGATGTTATATTATATTGTTTAACATCTGTGATGCAGGGAGACAGGTTGGAGGAATCCAACTGGATTCCTCAACATTTATTCTACTGTTTTGCATATATTGTGATATATGGTGGGTTATATAATCTGTTATGGATTATGGGTGTTGGAATGATGTTGATCATTTTTATTCGATATTTTAAATATCATAAAAGACCCTGGGATGTAAAAGAAGAAGTATTTCAATGTATATTGAAATAAAGGAATTTTATAAAATCACAGGATTTTATAAAAGGAAATATTTATAAAACGAACACGGTTTTATAAAAGGGATATTTATTTAGAAAATAAATAGAAGTTATAAATAGGAAATATTTGTAACGGTAAATAGAAGTTATAAATAGGAAATATTTGTAACGGTAAATAGAAGTTATAAATAGGAAATATTTGTAACGGTAAGTAAACGTTATAAAAAGGAAATAGTTGTAACGGAAAACGTAGTTTATCGAAAGGAGCTAATCAATGTTAGTTAAATCGATTAGTGATAAAGTAAAAGGAACTAATCGATGTTAGCTAATCGATTAGTGTTAAAGTAAAAGGAGCTAATCGATGTTAGTTAATCGATTAGAGAATAAAGTTGAAAGGAGCTAATCGATGTTAGTTAATCGATTAGTGATAAGAAAAAGGAACTAATCGATGTTAGCTAATCGATTAGTGTTAAAGTTAAAAAGAGTTAATCGATGTTAGTTAATCGAATATAGTTTACTCGAAGAAAGTCAAAAGGAGTTAATCGAATATAGTTTATTCGAAGAAAGTTAAAAAGAGTTAATCGATGTTAGTTAATCGATTTGAGAATAAAGTTGAAAGGAGATAATCGATGTTAGTTTAATCGATTAAAGAGTAAGTAAAATGAGTTAATCGAATATAGTTTATTCGAATAAAGTTAGTAAATCGAATATAGTTTATTCGAAAGGGGTTAAGTGAAATGAGTAAATAAATAGCGTTAGTCAAATAGCGTTAGTCAAATAGTGTTAGTCCAATAGAGTTAATTGATAAGAGTCAATCGAATATAGTTATTCGAAGGAGGATTAAGTAAGGAAGATAGTAAAAGGAATATACAGTGAACTTTGCCTATTTCAAAGTTAGAAATGTTGTTCAGTTAAGGTCTGAGAGGTAGTTCTACCCCAACTTGATTGGCTTCGTTTTTAACTAAGGAATAGTTAAGGTTCGGTAGTAAAGGAAATGGTTTGAATTGGCATCGCGATGGTTTGTTTAAACATCTGTCTAAGTCCAATGAAGAAGCTTTGGAAATGTTTTCCAAATAAGAAACCAGAAATGTTTTCTAATAAAGAAACAAGGAAATGGAAATGTTTTCCATTGTTAATAACGTACATTTTCCAAATTTAGAAAATAATAAATATTGAATATAGGGAAACAGGAGATTAGTAAAATTATGAACTAAGGAGATGAATGTTGAATGCTGTTTGATTGATATAATTTCCATCTGGAAATAATATCATTGGTTGCACACCTGTTTGTATTCGATAGTTAAATCACAGACTATCGAAGTTTTGACCATTTTAACGTTGTTAATATGGAGAGACCGGTTGGATTATTATCCAAAGAACCACTCTGTATTGGCATAAGCATTGCGGATCATATATGCCAAAGAAAATTGAAGACGGAGTTATGCAAGGGCTATCCTGTTTACAGAATAGTGCCTTCGGTTCATCCTGTTCCTGGGTGACTTGTATGGACGGATGTCTGACAGAATATGTCCAGACGATCACGTATATTGATTCCTCCAACTGTACCAAGAGTGGAAGCGGAGAAGGAAACTTCTCTTAGCTAACACATAATGTATGGTTGAGGACATCAATGGGTGATTGGATGGATTTGATGATGTGACATTCAAAGTGAATCTGATATGATGATAAAGCGTAGCTTCTGGCCTCATCATCCGGTAAATGACAGAAATCGGGCAGGCAGCATGGCTAAGTCGGTCGCACCGAAGTAGGGTGTATAATCACCTGATCTAGAGTTTCATTTACTTCTAAAAATCTATTGTTGATGCTGTCCCATTCAGGAAACGGTTGCTGATCCCAACTGTTGGTGATATACATTCGATACACTCAAGCGAAATGAGTGGTCGGTCATGTGTGGCCGGGTTGCAAGATGTTCTTGTTGAACCCAGTGTATTCCTCTCTAAAGGTACACGAGCGAAAGGTGGATCCATACCTTGTCATAGTTGGAAATCCATTACCCAATACGTGCTTGCGGTTTTGATTGTATACTATATATGTAGAACGTGAGATGAAAGCGTTTCTGCTAGATGATTATATATATACTGTGGTTGATAGACATTATTATAATATCAAAAGGTTTTTGATATAAAGATATTTTAGATTCTCATAAGGGAAAAACCCGTTCCGTTATGCGGCGTGGTCTTATGAGATATCGTTTACTTGTTCGAACTGTTTTTAAACTGTTTTACTCATACCAGTCCCATGACTGACCCGGAGTTTACTTTGTTGTTTTCCCTAAACTCTTGGGTGCCTAAATTTGTACGGGCAGTCAAGTAGTCGGGATTTACAGATATACTGGAAGAGCTTGGAGCAGGAGGCTTCAGGATCATATAGCTATAGTTTATTTCCGCTGTGTTGTAAGTGCTGTACTTTGATAATGATGTATATTCAAGTACCAAGTTTGTATTTCAAAGTTATGTTATGAAATATATTTATTCGTTCCGCTGTGAGATTCGTGTTACTCTGATGTTGTGTTCTTCTTCTTCTTCTATTCTAATTTTCTATCTTATCTTTCCTCACCCTCTAATTTCTTTCACTAACTACCAGGATTTTTCGACGGTTTGGTTATCGACGTCGAGCTTACGTCGATAACCAAAGTCGCTCAAAATCCGGGTCGTTACAGTTGGTATCAGAGCTTAAGTTAAGAATTACTTGGCTCTGTGGCGTGACTCGGTAGAGATTGGGTTAGTAATACCCCAGACAGAGATTGAGTGTATATATACGAGTGAACGTATTTGTTATTGATATAAAAATTTGTTTTATATTGTGGAGATTCATTGGTTGAGTCGTTTATGAGTTCTGGTCGATCAGTTTGATCCACTGTATCGGTAGGAGTTACTAAACACTTGAATACGATGAACCATCATGGTATGTTTTGAAAAAGGGTAAATGAAAATAGTTTACCCAACGTATATTTTGAATATATCGATATATTGGTTGTTATTATAATCGAGTAAGATTATAAATTAGATGGTTATGTGAATAACCAGTCAGAATTCATATAAGTGAAATACGTGAAATCAGATGAGTTAAATCTGAAATTTAAACCAGAAATCGAATTAAAGTTCTGGAAAATTGGATAAGTATACTTATAGTATTCCTTACTATCTTCATGCAAAATTCTCATTGAACATCATATAGTACTTATCATCACTCCCATGTAATCAATTATTTTCCTCAAATGATCGAAATTCGACAACCTTCCTTGTTCTCAATTTTGACACGTTTTGACTCACTTTTACTTTGATTTAACGTCCTCGACTTTATCAATTTGTTTATGATACTATAAGGAAACTCAAGTCCAAATTTGAGAGGATTTGGAATAGTTTACCATGATTTTATACTCAAAACATCTATAATAGCGTTTCAATCATGCTATGAAAAGTTTTGCTCGTTTTAAAATACTTCATAGTCAATTCAGAGAAAAGACAGCGCTTCCAGAAGTTCTATGACAAGTTCTGGGTGGTTTATAATGACTTTAGACTAAAATCATCTACTACAGCGTTTTTGGGCGCTATAGAAAGGTTCTGGCTTGGTTTCGTAAGAGAGCGTTTCGGAGTGGTATTGTGACGATCCCAAAATCCGAGGGGTGGTATTAAGGATAATCATTGTAATATAACTCATTAATCATCTTAGCAGAGTACAGATAATAGCAAAAACAATAAATAGAATAATTTTACATGGATATGACAGCGGAATCACAACATGTAACAACATCAGAATGGCACAGCGTAGGATATAACTTAGTAAATAAAAAGGGAAGTGATCAGTCATCATCGCCAGAGGCGGAATACATACATGCAGTGAGACATAATAAGGGTATCAGTCTACATCGCCGAAGGCGGTACATATACATACAATAAGAAGTACTGAAAGTAAAGCAGTCTGTATCGCCAGTGGCGGAATCATAATATAAGTACAATAATTGCGGAAAATGTCAAAGTCGTCTCTGTGAAGTCAGCCTCGCCATGAGCCAAAAAATGCACTTTATGCAACAGTGCAGAGCCAAAAACAACCTGTCACCTATGAACTAGGCTATCCGTGTGAAAATAAGGGCACCCGCGTTTGCAAAGTGAAATAAACAACGAGTCAGTCATGGGGACTGGTATGAGGAATCTATTTAACAGTTTAAACAACAGTAATAAGCAAATCATAGGACCACGCCACTTTCGCGGAACGGCTTTACTCAAGTGATTGCTAGTGCATTTAAAACAAAGTAAATTCTTTTAAAACAACGCAATGCTTTTAAAAAGAATTAAGCCATTATAAGACTCTGGTCCCATCATACAATGCAACGCAAGCCGAAGGATAGAGTTTTGCCTTATAATGGCCAAATATGCTTGATACGTATAAAGCAAAATCAATTCATATTATTACTAGTGCATATATGTTTCAAAAATGAATAGCATCATAAATATCAATCATAGGCGGCATAGCTACCATCTACTATGTCGCCATACTAGTTCTAAAATCGAGTCCGTTATTTCGTATTGGAAATTGGATTTCCGTCATGAGTCGAGGCAAGGGGCAAGCTCCTCTCCGCTTCGAGACATTCTAGCAAATGCCTCAGGACTACACACTCTGGGTAACCCCTGGATGCTTCAGGGCCGGTCCTCTCTTACGTTTAAGGATTATTTATTCCTGAACACACGTTTCCCGGTCCTTACAGACCTATAATCGAGGCGCCTCGCATTCCAACAACCACAAAGGTGAAAAGTAGATATATATGTCAGGGCTGGTAAGTCACTGACACCACCATAGCTAGAAAGAAACGTCGTGCTCTCCCTGCAGTCCGTATCCCGTTTTTAACTCATACCGGGGTGTGAGGCTCGCGAATCCACGCTATACACAAAGCCAGGCCACGCAGACCGTGCTTTGTTCATCATCCACAAGACTTTGCTTTGCAACAGAAGCCTTGATCACAGCATCTTGGCATGCCACATAGGCAGTCCACTCCATACGATTGATTTCCATCGATATATAACCTCTGAGCTCGTACGTCTCAAAGAAGTGCGTTAAGCAAAAGAATAAATTCTCCGCCGCCAAACAGATATATATTTAACAGAGATCAATCAGTATAGAAAAAAATCCAATGTCAGACACACAGTCCATTTACAAGTCCGTTCTGGGTCTGAACGAAACCGGAGGCGTCAATTCCTCGTATATCCGTCCAATCAACACATACGTTCAGATGGCTACTACTTCCATCCCTTTCCGGTAGCTACTCCGGTCAGGAACCTCAGCAGCCCCCATCCAACCAATACGAAGATCGTCGGTCTTGAATCGTCTTTGCATTTTCCAATTCGAATCGCTCGATAAATTATTTGAAATGAGGGTTAGCTCGGCCTTTTCAAATAATTCACGTCATTAGAATTTAAATCGATTCTTTCCATGGTTATATTATTCGACATCCATCTTTCAGTTCTTTGGTGTTATTTTCGTGTCAAGCACATACAACCATCGAATATCAAACAATTCAAGCCCAATTGGTTTATTTGCAATCTATGTTGCTTATAATATGTTATAACGATTTTTTGCCATTTTTATTTATTTAAAAATGGCCATATTTAATGAAACGACGTTTCAGGTCGTGCCGTGGCACTGGCGCTGTTTTTCCCCTGATTTGTTTTACACATATCGGAAAATCTAACCGTTGGATTTCTACAAAGTCTATATCAGTGGGAAGATATTCCCAAAGCGAACCCAACGGTTCCAGTTTCATGAAGATCCGACGGTCGGATCTTCCACACTAGTCGTTTGAAGTTACGGTTTCAAAATTCGAACTGCAGCGTCGTTATTCGATTTAATTTAATTATATTTATATATAAATATAAACGATTCTGGCGCTGTTTTTCTTTAGATTTGAATTAAACATTCCGGACAATTCAACCGTTGGATTTTTACAAGGTTGGTGCCGTTGGGAAGATATTTCCAAGGCGAACCCAACGGTTGCGGTTTCGGGAAAATCCGATGGTCGGATTTCTCGTACTAATCGTTTCAAATTACGATTCCGAAACACGAACTGCACGGCTTCGATTCCTTTTAATTATATTTATAATTATATATATAAATATAGTTCATTCTATATTTTCAACTTCGTTTTCACTTCAAATATTTCACTAACGCCTTAATATTTCAAAAAAATTCGCCATAACCTCCTTTGTACGGGGAGGGGTTTGGAAATTTATTGGGCCGTGTTAGGTACCCAATAAATCCTAAAAAGCATCCACATATTTATAGTGATATACTCTGGTGTTTACGGGGGAGCATGTATAGATAATCACTCCAGAGAATAAATTCTCGTCACCTTGTTTCCGTGTGGAAATAAATAGTCCATGTGCCGTATCTAATAACTAGAGAGACGTGATTATTGTCAACTCCATACCCGTGTGGGGTTTTTATTAATCTGGCATTTTATCGTTATATTTTATATAGTCCATATCAGTCATCAGTTCAACCTATATTATAAAATCATCGCCATACAAGCCTCTCGCTCGTATGGTAAATCTTCCACCTCGTCACACAAGCTCCAATTGCTTATATGGAATATGATGAAGTATGCCTATCGTCAAGAAGTATGCCATGTAGTGTAGTTCAAAATTAATTGTTGCAATCCTATGGCGATATTTATTATTTCACACAGAATAACCAGCACTCCGCATCCAATGGCATTCACAGGAGTTGATATAAAAATAAAATTGCGCAGCCAACTCATCAAGGTTTACCTATTTGTCGGGCACGCAAATAATTTCTTTACTCTACAGCTAATCCATTTTTCCTGTTCAACACATGTATATATATGCAGAACAAAGCTAATAATAATATTTCTAGCAAACTATTATTTAATTTCAACACGTGCGTATTTTTATCAAAGCGTATACATGATAAAAGAAATATTTTTATCATCAAAAATATTTATTCAACACGTGAATGTTTTTAACACTTCATATTCACAATAAAAATGTAGTTTTTATTGCCTATTTATTTTATTTTAAAATATGATAACATTCAACACATGAATTTCAACTCGACGAACGAATTTCAATTCAACACTTGAATATTCTATATAGTTTGTATATATATATAAATGTGATTTTTATCGCTAAAGCTATTTGTTTAAATTCGAATAATATTCAACACATGAATTTCAACTCGACGAACGAATTTCAATTCAACACATGAATATTCTATATAGTTTGTATATATATAAAAATGTGATTTTTATCGCTAAAGCTATTTGTTTAAATTCGAATAATATTCAACACATGAGTTTCAACTCGACGAACGAATTTCAATTCAACACATGAATATTCTATATAGTTTGTATATATATAAAAATGTGATTTTTATCGCTAAAGCTGTTTGTTTAAATTCGAATAATATTCAACACATGAGTTTCAACTCGATGAACGAATTTCAATTCAACACATGAAATTTTTTCTAACACATGTATATTTCAGAAAATTTCCGCATCATAACGGCAGGGTAGTTAAAACCGGGACCGTCCCTAGTACGACTCCTCGCTTTACCTTAAAACCTCGCAGTTTTTGACAATGGGGATCATGCATCTAGTTCGCACGCAAGCGGCATGTTTTATTTTCAATTCCACAATCCTATTCTAATTTGTTTCAACCACAAGAGGGTATTTTCCAAACCCAAAGGTATTTTTCAACCACAATATCAACCACAAACAATTATTTCCAACCATTCGTCATACCATATAATATCACGTAAATCACAAGCAATAAATATCGTCCATGGTCTGTGGACGAGGGGAGTATATATATATATATATATATATATATATATATTATAATTCACTTGCATTTCATCAGAATTCAAAGCATATATGTTTCATTCAACGCTTGTATAATTTATAAATCGCCAATATAACTTATACAACACATGTACATGAGGTATACAATGCGTATATAATTTACACTTCGCTTATATAATTTATGCAACGCGATTCCATTCACACAATTCAGTTTAGATTCCTCACATTGGTTTTTGTAGTGCTACAAATCCTAGGAAGATCAGAAAAATCCGGGGCTTCTTCTAGATGATAGAGAGCCTCCTTGCGGTCACGGTGTCTCCTGTTTCATCGAATTTCGTTAACGAACGAAAAAGATATTATTTTTCAAAGTTTTGCAATGCTTTATAGTGTTATTTTCATTTCAGAATAATAAAGGTTGTACCTCTATTTTTGATTCAAAACTAGGTTAGCAAAATTCATGAAATCCGTCGATCGTTGCTTCGATCAGGTAGTGCCACGCTCTCGGGCTTGGAGAGACGCGCTTGCGCCTAGGAGCAGGGTCAGCTCGGTGGTCGGAGGGAGGCGGTGCGGCGTCAGAAAGGCGGCGACTTTGTGGGGGTGGTTCAGGCGATGGTGGCGGGTGAGGTTTGGTCGGATGTGAAGAGGGGAGGAAGGGCTATCGAACGGCGGTGGTGGCGCGGCCTATAGGTGGCGGTGGCGGCGGGAAAGTCGAAGGGAAGTTTCGAGCTTCCTGGATCGTCAATATCGTCTGGGGCGGCTAGGGTTTCGTAGGTTTTTATTTATTTATTTAAAGAAAAAATCCTATTGGTCGAGACTTTATAGGAAAATTTAAATAGTGTTTTTGCAAACGAACTCGAAATCAAACCCAACGACTGTCGCCCCTAGCTAAATACCCCCATTCCGGACACAATGGGATATGTTTCGTTCACCAATTCGATTGTTACAGTCAGTTATTTTTCAAATTAAAATATAAAACATTCAATATTTAATTTGAACGTACATTTCAATTTGCCAGGGCCACAAACTGAATCGAAAAATTCCAAAAAAATAAATCTAGCTTTGTTTTGACGATACGGTCCTAACAAAACCAGTTTCGTCGAATTCTGAGCTCATCTGAAAAACGGCCATTTTTAGGTCGACCCATTTTAACAGAAATTGACCAATCACATTTTCTTCTGCCCCGCTCACATACTAGCTTCAAAAATTATGAAATTTGAAACTTAGCAATAGTTTGACATCCCGGACCCAACAAAAGTGGTTTCGTCGAATTCTGAGGTCGTATGCAAAATATCAATTTTCAAGGGCTATATATGCTAAATAGCGACCTTTCTGAAAATTCATTTAGCCATAAATTTTGATTCCCGCTATGAAACTTCAATTTTTCAGATTCGTTAGAAAGGTATTCATAAAAAGATTTAAATATTTTCAGTTTCGCTAAAATCCGTTATATTTTCCACCCGGTACAGTCAGACAAAGTTTGTATTCAAAATTTCAAACTGCAATACTATACCCAATTCTCTATTTTATTGAAATATGCTATTTCAACTATTCAAATTCTTTGGTAATAACCAAATTTAAATTTTTTAAATTGGTTCACATTTTCCGGGTTATTACAATCTCCCCCACTTAAAACTTTTCGTCCTCGAAAAGGAAATAACAGCAAAGTAGGAAACAAAATGTAAATGCAAAGTATTGTAAAGGTACCTTGCACCAGAGTTAGTCAGAGATGTCCACTTTGCATTTGGGTAGGCTTGTTTAATGCTTTCCTCAGTCTCCCAAGTACAGTCTCTAGGATCACTACTCCACTGCACTTTGACTAAATGAATCTTTTTGCTCCTTAGCTCTCTAGTTTCTTTGCCAACTATCTTTAAGGGCTCTCTTCTGAGCGCTAATTCTGGAGTTATGTCTATATCCTGTTGCGCTGCTTCTTCCACAACAAGATCTGGATCATGAACATGTTTTCTGAGTTGGTACACGTGGAACACATCATGTACACCAGGCAACCAATCAGGTAATGAAACCCTATATGCAAGAGTTCCAATCCGTTCAAGTATAGGAAAGGGACCGATAAATCTCGGTGCCAACTTCCCAGTCTTGCCAAATCTGATTACTCCCCGCATTGGAGAAACTCTTAAATAAACATAATCGCCAACGGAAAATGATAAATCTCTTCTTCTCGCATCAACATAACTTTTATGTCGGCTCTGTGCGGTTTTCAATCGCTTCTTAAAGAAATCGTCTTTATCCGATGCTTCTCGAATCATATCGGGCCCTAACACAAGTCTGTTGCCAGGTTCTACCCAACATGCGGGAGATCTGCACGGTCTACCGTATAATGCTTCAAATGGATACATTTCCAGACTTGCTTGATAGCTATTGTTGTAAGAGAATTCGGCTAAATGTAAGTGATCTTCCCATGAGCCTCCAAAATCGATAACACAAGCCCGCAGTAAATCTTCTAGAATTCTATTCACCCGCTCAGTTTGGCCGTCTGTCTGTGGTTGATAAGCGGTGCTTAAATTCAATTTGGTTCCCAATTCTGTCTGGAATGCTTCCCAGAATTTGCTAGTAAATAGGGGGTCTCTATCACTGACTATATTGAGCGGCACTCCATGTAGTTTAACTATTTCCTTAAAGTAAATCTGTGCTAAAATTTGAGCCGTTCTATTGGATCGGACAGGTATGAAATGGGCAGTCTTCGTGAAGCGATCTACGATTACCCATATACTGTCGTTTCCTTTCTTCGTTCGAGGCAAGCCATCAATGAAGTCCATCGAAATTTGTTCCCACTTCCATCCTGGAATTTCTAATGGTTGTAATAGTCCAGCAAATTTCTGCTGATCACTCTTAACTAGTTGACAAGTGGGGCATCTGCTAACATATAATGAAATATCTCTTTTCAAAGCTCTCCACCAGAATGTGCGTTTGATATCGTTATACATTTTTCTCACACCGGGATGGATACTTAATTTGGACTTGTGGCATTCATCAAGTATTTCTCTTCTGAGCTCAGGAAGGTTTGGGATGCAAATTCTGCCCTTTAGTCTAAGAACTCCTTTGTCATCGAGTCGGAAGCTTGTGGATTCACCTCCCTTGACTCTCTGACTGACTCTTTGAATAAATTCATCGTCTTTCTGAAGGGTCGAGATCATGTCTATTAATGAAGACGTGATGACAAAACTGGCGATGATTTCATTATTTCTGCTGAGTGCATCTACTACAACATTGGCCTTCCCCGGAGTGTACAGAATTTCAAAATCGTATGCTGCAAGGAATTCTAACCAATGCTGTTGTCTCAAATTTAGATCTCTCTGAGTGAATAGATATTTCAAGGATTGATGATCCGTGAATAGTTCGAACTTCTCGCCCAGTAAATAATGCCTCCAGATTCTTAAAGCAAACATGATAGCTAATAACTCAAGATCATGAGTTGCATAGTTTCTTTCATGCGGCTTCAGCAGACGGCTGGCATAAGCGACCACTTGGCCTTTTTGCATTAATACTGTGCCTAGCCCTCTAATAGAAGCGTCTGTCCATACAGTCAAGTCTTGGTTGCCTTCTATAATTGTCAATACTGGAGCGGTTGTCAACTTCAGTTTCAGCTCCAGGAAAGCTTCTTCACATTCAGGAGTCCATTTGAATTTCTCATGCTTCTTTGTAAGCTTTGTCAATACACCTGATATCTTTGAAAAATCCTAAACGAATTTCCGATAGTAACTAGCCAATCCAAGGAAACTTCGAACTTCTGTGGGGGTAGTAGGTTGTTTCCAATTCTGAATCGCTATAATTTTACTTGGATCTACAGCAGTCCCTTCTTTTGATACGACATGGCCTAGGAACTTAACTTCATCCTGCCAGAAGACACACTTAGAAAATTTAGCTTTCGAGACATTTTTCCTTAGAATTTTCAACACTTGTTCTAAATGTTTTGCATGTTCGTCTTCCGACTTGGAGTAGATTAAAATGTCATCGATGAAGACTAGAACAAATTTATTCAATACACCACGGAACACTCTGTTCATAAGATCGACGAAGTAGGCCGGAGCGTTACACAAGCCGAACTGCATTACTAACCATTTGTAGAATAAATTGGGACCCCTGAAGGCTGTCAAAGGAACACGGTCTTCGGCTATACGTAATTGGTGGAAACCTGTAGCTAGGTCCATTCTGGAGAATACTGTTGCTCCATTTAATTGATCTAACAGATCGTCTATTCGGGGCAAGGGATATTTGTTCTTCAGTGTCTGCTTATTGAGATCTCGGTAATCAACACATAGTCTTAGAGTACCGTCTGATTTCGGGACAAATACTACTGCTGCTCCCCAAGCTGAAAAGCTCAGTCTGATCAAACCTTTCCAAAGTAATTCTCGGGTTTGACTATGTAACTCTTCTTTTTCTTTCAGGGCCATTCTTCTAATTGGATGTACTACTGGTCGGGCGTTAGGAATTAAATCTATCCTGAATTCAATTTCTCTTTGCGGCGGTAAGTTTTATACTTCTTCAAACACATCCGCATAGTTCTTAACGACCGGTATCTTTTCTAATGAAGGGGGAGTAACTTCTAAAGAAGACCAAAATTCTGTTTTATTAATTTCTGAACCGTGGCAGGGTATATATATAGGTCCAAGCTTCGTTTTTACTTTAACGATTCTCTTAGCACATCTAACTTCGGCCTTATATTTTGTCAACCAGTCCAGCCCCAGTATGATATCAAATTCGGAAAGGTCCATGACAATCACTTTAAAAGAGAACTTGTAGCAAGAATAAGAGACAGGCACTCTACAGTATGAACTGAGACTAACAGAACCTCCTATCGGGTTTTGAACTTTAATTGGTTCTTTAAGTTTTCCTTGTTTCAATTTTAACTTGTGAACAGTGTTACCAGAAATGAAGCTACGTGATGCACCAGTATCAAAAAGTACAGAAACAGGAATATTTTTAATGGTAAGGGTACCTCCCAAGACGTCGGGTTTACCTGATCCATCGGTGGTAGCTGGCGGGGCCTCCCCGTCATACACATGAGCCACTTGTGCATTCTGCTTCAGAGGACAGTTCCTGTTATAGTGCCCTTTCTTATGGCAGTTGAAGCATTCAGCGGAGTCTGGATTTGCCTTTGGCTTCCTCGGGGCTTTGCACACATTAGAAAAATGACCTGGCTTCCCGCAGTTGTAGCAATTTCCTTTGGGGATCTTTCCAGGTTTCTGAGTAGCGGCCGCTGTAATGCTAGACTCGGGCTAATCTGCTGAAGCCTTGCGCTTATTTCCAGCTTGGCTTTTGGCGCGGTCTTGGCTGGCGTGTCTTTCATCCATATCTTCATAATTGCAAGCCATTTCTACCAATTCTGAGAAGGAGAGTTTGATGTTGCTCATGGCTCTGTCATGGTACTTGCGCTTCAGCCCAAATATAAATCTCTTGTTCTTTGCTTTGTTGGTCATAATAAGCTCTGGAGCATAGCGCGACAACTGGGTGAATTTATTGAGGTAATCCTGGATAGAGAGATCTCCTTTCTGGAGATTAGCAAACTGCTCTCGCATCCTCTCTAGAGCCTGCTCAGGTACAAACTTCTCGTTGAACATGGTTTTGAATTACTCTCAGGTTCTGACAGTACCTGCTGCATCTTCTGAGGTGATGGCATCCCACCACAGCACTGCTTCCTCCTGTAGGAGCCAAATACCTAGTCGTGCTTTGTTGTTGGTCCCCAATCCCATTCCTTCAAAGATCTTTTCAAAGGTCTTTAACCAAGCAATAGCTTCTGTCACTGTACCAGTACCAGAAAAAGGTTTTCCCCCAAGGTTCCTATACCTCTTCGCTACTCTGTCTAGCTCGAAGTCCTCGGGTGCTGGTGGCTGAACAATAGGGCCTCCCTCAACTACGGGGATTTTCCCCCGTCCTCCGGCTACTCCTGCTCGGCCTCCACGAGCTCCTCTAGCTGCTGTTGCTCGTGTAGCCATCAGAAAGAGTACTGTATAAGCAAGAAAAGAGTCAAGCTCACAGATTTGATAATTTTCATAAATGATAAAGCGAGGGAACATAAGGAAAGGTAATGATGTACTGATCAAATTGTTTTGCTAATCTTCTTAGCTCATCCTAGGACATTGCTAATCCTATCTCTAACGAGCTACTCGCCTTAGAACACTACTGAATCTATTCTGACGAGGTGTTTAATGTGTTAGATCCCGGAACTAAGGTTAACCAAAGCTCTGATACCAACTGCGACGATCCCAAAATCCGAGGGGCGGTATTAAGGATAATCATTGGAATATAACTCATTAATCATCTTAGCAGAGTACAGATAATAGCAAAAACAATAAATAGAATAATTTTACATGGATATGACAGCGGAATCACAACATGTAACAACATCAGAATGGCACAGCGTAGGATATAACTTAGTAAATAAAAAGGGAAGTGATCAGTCATCATCGCCAGAGGCGGAATACATACATGCAGTGAGACATAATAAGGGTATCAGTCTACATCGCCGAAGGCGTTACATATACATACAATAAGAAGTACTGAAAGTAAAGCAGCCTGCATCGCCAGTGGCGGAATCATAATATAAGTACAATAATGGCGGAAAATGTCAAAGTCGTCTCTGTGAAGTCAGCCTCGCCATGAGCCAAAAAATGCACTCTATGCAACAGTGCAGAGCCAAAAACTACCTGTCACCTGTGAACTATGCTGCCTGTGTGAAAATAAGGGCACCCGCGTTTGCAAAGTGAAACAAACAACGAGTCAGTCATGGGGACTGGTATGAGGAATCTATTTAACAGTTTAAACAACAGTAATAAGCAAATCATAGGACCACGCCACTTTTGCGGAACGGGTTTACTCCAGTGATTGCTAGTGCATTTAAAACAAAGTAAATTCTTTTAAAACAACGCAATGCTTTTAAAAAGAATGAAGCCATTATAAGACTCAGGTCCCATCATATAATGCAACGCAAGCCGGAGGATAGAGTTTTGCCTTCTAATGGCAAAATATGCTTGATACGTATAAAGAAAAATCAATTGATATTATTACTAGTGCATATATGTTTCAAAAATGAATAGCATCATAAATATCAATCATAGGCGGCATAGCTACTATCTACTATGTCGCCATACTAGTTCTAAAATCGAGTCCGTTATTTCGTATTGGAAATTGGATTTCCGTCATGAGTCGAGGCAAGGGGCAAGCTCCTCTCCGCTTCGAGACATTCTAGCAAATGCCTCAGGACTACACACTCTGGGTAACCCCTGGATAATTCAGGGTCGGTCCTCTCTTACGTTTGAGGATTATTTATTCCTGAACACACGTTTCCCGGTCCTTACAGACCTATAATCGAGGCGCCTCGCATTCCAACAACCACAAAGGTGAAAAGTAGATATATATGTCAGGGCTGGTAAGTCACTGACACCACCATAACTAGAAAGAAACGTCGTGCTCTCCCTGCAGTCCGTATCCCGTTTTTAACTCATACCGGGGTGTGAGGCTCGCGAATCCAAGCTATACACAAAGCCAGGCCACGCAGACCGTGCTTTGTTCATCATCCACAAGACTTTGCTTTACAACAGAAGCCTTGATCACAGCATCTTGGCATGCCACATAGGCAGTCCACTCCATACGATTGATTTCCATCGATATATAACCTCTGAGCTTGTACGTCTCAGAGAAGTCCGTTAAGCAAAAGAATAAATTCTCCGCCGCCAAACAGATATATATTTAACAGAGATCAATCAGTATAGAACAAAATCCAATGTCAGACACACAGTCCATTTAGGAGTCCGTTCTGGGTCTGAACGAAACCGGAGGCGTCAATTCCTCGTATATCCGTCCAATCAACACATACGTTCAGACGACTACTACTTCCGTCCCTTTTCGGTAGCTACTCCGGTCAGGAACCTCAGCAGCGCCCATCCAACCGATACGAAGATCGTCGGTCTTGAATCGTCTTTGCATTTTCCAATTCGAATCGCTCGATAAATTATTTGAAATGAGGGTTAGCTCGGCCTTTTCAAATAATTCACGTCATTAGAATTTAAATCGATTCTTTTCATGGTTATATTATTCGACATCCATCTTTCAATTCTTTGGTGTTATTTTCGTGTCAAGCACATACAACCATCAAATATCAAACAATTCAAGCCCAATTGGTTTATTTGCAATCTATGATGCTTATAATATTTTATAACGATTTTTCGCCATTTTTATTTATTTAAAAATGGCCATATTTAATTAAACGACGTTTCAGGTCGTGCCGTGGCACTGGCGCTGTTTTTCCCCTAATTTGTTTTACACATATCGGAAAATCTAACCGTTGGATTTCTACAAAGTCTATATCAGTGGGAAGATATTCCCAAAGCGAACCCAACGGTTCCAGTTTCGTGAAGATCCGACAGTCGGATCTTCCACACTAGTCTTTTGAAGTTACGGTTTCAAAATTCGAACTGCAGCGTCGTTATTCGATTTAATTTAATTATATTTATATTTATATATAAATATAAACGATTCTGGCGCTGTTTTTTTCTTCAGATTTGAATTAAACATTCCGGACAATCCAACCGTTGGATTTTTGCAAGGTTGGTGCCGTTGGGAAGATATTTCCAAGGCGAACCCAGCGGTTGGGGTTTCGGGAAAATCCGATGGTCGGATTTCTCGTACTAATCATTTCAAATTACGATTCCGAAACATGAACTGCATGACTTCGATTCCTTTTAATTATATTTATAATTATATATATAAATATAGTTCATTCTATATTTTCAACTTCGTTTTCACTTCAAATATTTCACTAACGCCTTAATATTTCGAAAAATTTCGCCATAACCTCCTTTGTACGGGGAGGGGTTTGGAAATTTATTGGGCCGTGTTAGGTACCCAATAAATCCTAAAAAGCATCCACATATTTATAGTGATATATTCTGGTGTTTACGGGGGAGCATGTATAGATAATCACTCCAGAGAATAAATTCTCGTCACCCCGTTTCCGTGTGGAAATAAATAGTCCATGTGTCGTATCTAATAACTAGAGAGATGTGATTATTGTCAACTCCAGACCCGTGTGGGGTTTTTATTAATCTGGCAATTTATAGTTATATTTTATATAGTCCATATCAGTCATCAGTTCAACCTGTAGTATAAAATCATCGCCATACAAGCCTCTCGCTCGTATGGTAAATCTTCCACCTCGTCACACAAGCTCCAATTGCTTATGTGGAATATGATGAAGTATGCCTATCGTCAAGAAGTATGCCATGTAGTGTAGTTCAAAATTAATTGTTGCTATCCTATGGAGATATTTATTATTTCACACAGAATAACCAGCACTCCGTATCCAATGGCATTCACAGGAGTTGATATAAAAATAAAATTGGGCAGCCAACTCATCAAGGTTTACCTATTTGTCGGGCACGCAAATAATTTCTTTACTCTACAGCTAATCCATTTTGTGAATATTAGGCACACATCCCTAAAACGAAACTTAATTAGGCTCACATCCGGTCATAAACTTATTGTAAATTTAGTCCCTATTTTTTGAAAATTCATCAAAAAAATACAAAAAAATATAAAAAAATCATGTAAATTCGTAATTAATTAAATCAAATAATCGTGAAAAAAATCAGATCAAAAAAACATCAAAAACAACGTCAAAATCATGAAATACAGAAAATCAACGAAATGCAGTAAATTGCATCAAAACATGCATATAAATCGATTAGTTGCATACATGTATGCATTTATTTCAAATCTGTGTCAAAACTGCAGTATAAATGCATACATGTATGCACATATTGTTAAAACATGCATCTGCTGATGCATTTGTTTAAAAACTGCATACCTACGTGCAACTTATTCACGTTTGCATGTATTTTGACATATATGCACACATGT
Source organism: Allium sativum (assembly GCA_030737875.1). NCBI lineage: Eukaryota > Viridiplantae > Streptophyta > Magnoliopsida > Asparagales > Amaryllidaceae > Allium > Allium sativum. Next base: position 619,256,673 of record CM060926.1, read on the forward strand.
ATGCAGTTATATAGAAAAACTGCATACATGTATGCAATTTTTCAAACAGGCGTGCATAAATATATGCATGTGTATTCGAATATTTGCATAAATGTATGCAACTATTCGTAAAAGTTGCATACATTTATGCAACTTTTTTTTTAATTTCTGTGGACTTCCGGGAATGTTTACAGATTTTAGAATTTTTTTTTTTTTTTAAGTGATAGCGCCTGAATATTTGGACAGAAAACGAAAGAGGCGGAGGTATGGAAAGTGGCAGGCGGAAGATTCCAGGCGGCAGCTAAAATAGGGGGCGGGTTTACAGAGAAAACATTAATTACAGGGATGTATTGTGAATTTAAAACTTGCAAATAGTTGCATACATGTATGCAACTTTTTCCAATAGTTGCATACATGTATGCAAGTATTTCTGAAGCTGTTTTAGTTGAAAATGCATGCAGAAACCTGCATACATGTGTGCAACTATTTGAAATACTTGCACACATGTATGCAAGCATTTACATGTGAAAATAAAATGTGTGCAGAAATTTGCATACATGTATGCAACTATTTTAAATACTTGCACACATGTATGCAAGTATTGCATGTAAAAATATAACAGAGAAATACTTGCACAGATGAAGGCAAGTATTCCAAATATGTGCATGATTTGATGCAAATTACTGCATTTTTCGTTGTTTTCTGTATTTTCTTGATTTTGATGCATGTTTTGATTTTATTATGATCTGAATTTTTGGGCGAGTACATATTTTATTTAAATACGAATTTACGTGATTTTTTTATATTTTTTTAATATTTTTTTTATGAATTTTCGAAAAACAGGGACTAAATTTACAATAAGTTTATGACCGGGTTTTTTTTATATTTTGAAACCTAATAGGGACCTCTAAAAAACGCACCCATCCATTTTTCCTGTTCAACACATGTATATATATGCAGAACAAAGCTAATAATAATATTTCTAGCAAACTATTATTTAATTTCAACACGTGCGTATTTTTATCAAAGCGTATACATGATAAAAGAAATATTTTTATCATCAAAAATATTTATTCAACACGTGAATGTTTTTAACACTTCATATTCACATTAAAAATGTAGTTGTTATTGCCTATTTATTTTATTTTAAAATACGATAACATTCAACACATCAATTTCAACTCGACGAACGAATTTCAATTCAACACTTGAATATTCTATATAGTTTGTATATATATAAAAATGTGATTTTTATCGCTAAAGCTATTTGTTTAAATTCGAATAATATTCAACACATGAATTTCAACTCGACGAACGAATTTCAATTCAACACATGAATATTCTATATAGTTTGTATATATATAAAAATGTGATTTTTATCGCTAAAGCTATTTGTTTAAATTTGAATAATATTCAACACATGAGTTTCAACTCGACGAACGAATTTCAATTCAACATATGAATATTCTATATAGTTTGTATACATATAAAAATGTGATTTTTATCGCTAAAGCTATTTGTTTAAATTCGAATAATATTCAACACATGAGTTTCAACTCGACGAACGAATTTCAATTCAACACATGAAATTTTTTCTAACACATGTATATTTCAGAAAATTTCGGCAGCATAACGGCAGGGTAGTTAAAACTGGGACCGTCCCTAGTACGGCTCCTCGCTCTACCTTAAAACCTCGCGGTTTTTGACAATGGGGATCATGCATCTAGTTCGCACGCAGGCGGCATGTTTTATTTTCAATTCCACAATCCTATTCTAATTTGTTTCAACCACAAGAGGGTATTTTCCAACCACAAAGGTATTTTTCAACCACAATATCAACCACAAACAATTATTTCCAACCATTCGTCATACCATATAATATCACGTCAATCACAAGCAATAAATATCGTCCATGGTCTGTGGACGAGGGGAGTATATATATATATTATATTATAATTCACTTGCATTTCATCATAGTTCAAAGCATATATGTTTCATTCAACGCTTGTATAATTTATAAATCGCTAATATAACTTATACAACACATGTACATGAGGTATACAATGCGTGTATAATTTACACTTCGCTTATGTAATTTATACAACGCGATTCCATTCACACAATTCAGTTTAGATTCCTCACATTGGTTTCTGCAGTGCTAAAACTCCTAGGAAGATCAGAAAAATCGGCGGCTTCTTCTAGATGATAGAGAGCCTCCTTGCGGTGACGGTGTCTCCTGTTTCATCGAATTTCGTTAAAGAACGAAAAGATATTATTTTTCAAAGTTTTGCAACGCTTTATAGTGTTATTTTCATTTCAGAATAATAAAGGTCGTACCTTTATTTTTGATTCAAAACTAGGTTAGCAAAATTCGTGAAATCCGTCGATCATTGCTTCGATCAGGTAGTGCCACGCTCTTGGGCTTGGAGAGACACGCCTGCGCCTAGAAGCAGGGTCAGCTCGGTGGACGGAGGGAGGCGGTGCGGCGTCGGAAAGGCGGCGAATTTGTGGGGGTGGTTCAGGCGATACAGGCGATGGTGGCGGGTGAGGTTTGGTCGGATGTGAAGAGGGGAGGAAGGGCTATCGAACGGCGGTGGTGGCGCGGCCTATAGGTGGCGGTGGCGGTGGGAAAGTCGAAGGGAAGTTTCGAGCTTCCTAGATTGTCGATATCGTCTGGGGCGGCTAGGGTTTCGTAGGTATTTTTTTTAAAGAAAAAAATCCTATTGGTCGAGACTTTATAGGAAATTTTAAATAGTGTTTTTGCAAACGAACTCGAAATCAAACCCAACGACTGTCGCCCCTAGCTAAATAACCCCATTCCGGACACAATGGGATATGTTTCGTTGGCCAATTCGATTGTTACAGTCAGTTATTTTTCAAATTAAAATATAAAACATTCAATATTTGATTTGAACGTACATTTCAATTTGCCAAGGCAACAAACAGAATCGAAAAATTCCGGAAAAATAAACCTAGCTTTGTTTTGACGATACGGTCCTAACAAAACCAGTTTCGTCGAATTCTGAGCTCCTTTGAAAAACGGCCATTTTTAGGTCGACCCATTTTAACAGAAATTGACCAATCACATTTTCTTTTGCTCTGCTCACATACTAGCTTCAAAAATCATGAAATTTGAAACTTAGCAATAGTTTGACATCCCGGACCCAACAAAAGTGGTTTCGTCGAAATCCGAGGTCGTATGCAAAATATTAATTTTCAAGGGCTATATATGCTATATAGCGACCTTTCTGAAAATTCATTTGGCCATAACTTTTGATTCCCGCTATGAAACTTCGATTTTTCAGATTCGTTAGAAAGGTATTCATAAACAGATTTAAATATTTTCAGTTTCGCTAAAATCCGTTATATTTTCCACCCGGTACAGTCAGACAAAGTTTGTATTCAAAATTTCAAACTGCAATACTATACCCAATTCTCTATTTTATTGAAATATGCTATTTCAACTATTCAAATTCTTTGGTAATAACCAAATTTAAAAATTTTAAATTGGTTCACATTTTCCGGGTTATTACAGGTATTAAAAGTTCTTAAATTCAGATTTTAGCCTATTTTTGGGCAAAATGTTTGACGTTGTTTCTCTATGATAAAAATAGATTTTGACTCCAAATTATTTTCATAGTAAGAAGCTCTCTTTGTCTACTTAATTATCATCAAAAGAAAACCTCAAAATCATTTACCAATTTAATGTATAAAATCAAATATCACGAGGCATTTTTAACATGTCCATTTTAGGCTGATTTTTACCTCGCTTTGCATTCAGTTTTCGGGTATGCAAACAGCCGAATTAGAAAATTATGCATAGGTGAAAGTTGTAGCCCTTTAAATTACCTTTCCAGATTGATAGATAAGTTGAAATTTCATTAAGGATTGCAAAAGTTATGCCCAAAATACCGAATGTCATTTTTAAGGGTTCAAGTCCAATTGTTCATTCATAAATTTCCCAACTTTTCTTCAAAATATGAAATGAATACATGAACTTAAATAATTTTACTCACCTTGGACTTGAAAATTGAACTTGTCTTCCTTCTCTTGTCTTCTCCTAAACATCTCTTCTTTTTCTTATCTTAATTTTCATTTGTGAATGCATGAAAAAGAATGAATCTTTCCACCCTTTATATAGTACTTTTCAAGGCTAGTTTGGTAATTTGGTTTTGGGACACTTGTCCTCCTTACCTTCATGCATGCTTTAGGATGAAGAAACATGCCTATTTAGGTGTCTTTAGATGTTTCTACACATGGACATCTAATGTGTGTATGTGTCTTAACCTTATTTACTTACAAGACATGTGTTCCTTTCATTTGATGACACGTGTCCCTATCATTTTTGTAACAACCCGAAAATCTGGGCCAGTTTAAAAATTTTATTTTTGCAATTTTAGCGAATTTTGATTATTTAAAATGAATTATTTTAAATAATATCGACAATAAATTTATTTTGAATATAATTCGAACGTATATATTATACGCGTCGTCGTTAGAATAAAAATAATTATATATAATTATAAAAGGAATTGAAAATGGCGCGGTAGTTCGAAAATTCGATTTCTAATTTCAAATGAATATACAGAATTCAATATAAGTCAGAATTGAACGAAACAAGAAATATTTGAATCTGTATAACTATATCTTTGTAACGAAGTTGACAAACTGAGATTTCACTTTAGAAATGATAAGATATGTCCAGTAGAAAATTTAGAATAGTCGCTGTGGAATTTATATATATTTTATATAATATATAGCCCTTAAAAATAGCCGTTTTGCAAACGACCTCGGATTTCGACGAAACCAGTTTTGTTGGGTCCGAGATGTGAAGTTATTGCTATGTTTCAAATTTCATAATTTTTCGAATCAATGTGTGAGCGTGGTAAAGGAAAACGTGTTTTGATCATTTCAGTTGATTTTAATCGACTGGAAATTGGCCATTTTTCCAACGGACTCAGAATTCGACGAAACTAGTTTTGTTAGGACCGTATCGTCAATACGAAGCTAGAAAATATTTTTCTGAAATTTTTCTAGTTAGTATGTGACCCCGGTAGTTTGAAATGTACGTTTAAAATTCAATATAGAGATTTAAATGTAAATTCAAAGGAAACTGATCGAAACGGTCAAATCAGCTAGCGATACATATCCCATTGTGTTCGGAATGGGGGTAAAACGCTATGGACGACAGGCGGTGGGCCTCGTTTAGAGGTCGTAAATAAAAGTTGCTTTTTAGTGGTAAATTAATTAATTAAATAAAAAAAAAATCTTAAAATCCTATCTCCTCCCCCTTTAACCGTCTGGCCCCCCCCCTTTTCTATCATTCGTCAGGTTCAAAAGAAAAAAATAAAAAAAAAAAAGAAGAAAGAGGGAAATCGACGGACGGGGAACCACCCTCCTGGCGCCGCCGTCATTCACCGCCCCCACCTCCTGTTCTCCGATCCCCCCTCCTTCCCTTCCCCCTCTCGCTTCTCCCTCCTCCGCAGCCAAAGCACCCGAAGCCCCACGACGCAGCCCCCCTCCATCAGAACCCGCACGCCCCCCCCCCCCCCCCAGGCCTAGGTCAGCTCGAAGCCGCCGCCTCCGGCCTGCCAACGCCGTCTCCGAGGCTCCCGACCCCCTGCGCCCTCCCTCCACTTCCGGCGACGAGGACGAGCCCCCCCTGTAAGCAATTCTTTTTATTTTATTTTATTGTCTTATTTTATTTTATAAAACAGAATTTAAAAAAAAAATACTGTTTTTATTAATAAGTTTAAATACTGATTTTATTAATATGTTATTTCTGTTTTTATTAATAAGTTTAAATACTGATTTTATTAATATGTTATTTCTGTTTTTATTAATAAGTTTAAATACTGATTTTATTAATATGTTATTTCTGTTTTTATTAATAAGTTTAAATACTGATTTTTATATTTTGTTAAAACTGATTTTTATATATTGCAAAAACTGATTTTTATTTTCTATTCGTCGAAATAAAGTGCTGATTTTTATAAAGATGAAATCTTTATAGTTGAAAAGGCGAGATCTTTATATATAGAATAACGAAATAAAAATAGCATTTTTATCCATATAGCGTGGAAATAAAAATTCGATTTTTATATATTGAACTTTGAACTAAAAATTCGATTTTTATATATTGAACTTTGAACTAAAAATTCGATTTTTATATATTGAACTTTGAACTAAAAATTCGATTTTTATATATTGAACTTTGAAATAAAAATTCGATTTTTATATATTGAACTTTGAACTAAAAATTCGATTTTTATATATTGAACTTTGAACTAAAAATTCGATTTTTATATATTGAACTTTGAAATAAAAATTCGATTTTTATATATTGAACTTTGAACTAAAAATTCGATTTTTATATATTGAACTTTGAAATAAAAATTCGATTTTTATATATTGAACTTTGAACTAAAAATTCGATTTTTATATATTGAACTTTGAAATAAAAATTCGATTTTTATATATTGAACTTTGAAATAAAAATTCGATTTTTATATATTGAACTTTGAAATAAAAATTCGATTTTTATATATTGAACTTTGAACTAAAAATTCGATTTTTATATATTGAATAGCGAAGTAAAAATTCGATTTTTACATATGTAGTGGCTACGGGCAATAAAGATGCCGAAGATGCGATAGCGATGAAGACTTCTGCAAATGGAGAGCCGTGGAGCTAGGATAGCTATAAGTGAGAATTTCTCACCTCTCAATTTCTTTTCTAGTTTTATATATATACTAGGATGCAGACGGTGCTTAGAAGCACCCGACACCCGTCCACAGACCATGGACTTGTTTGTTTGACTGTTTGGTGATTGATTGCGATATTGGTTTGAATGTGATTTGTGGTGTGAAAAATCGAATCGATAAATTGGTTAGGATTAGACGTGCGCCGTTATAAGGCGAAGGAGTAAGGCTAGGTTAGACCCTTACTCCAAGTTTTGTGGTTTGCAAAATGAAATTGACTTGATTGATGTGTGAATGGCGTGGGCCTTCACTAGACCGGGGATAAGGCTAGGCCTTGTCCCGTTTCTAGTATCGTGCCGTTATGCCGCCGAAATTTTCTAAAATATGTTAGCAAATAAAAATATCATTTTATTGTGTAAATGAATTGAATAGAAATTCATAAGTTGAAATAAAATGTTTTATCAATAAAAATATAATTTTTAAGGTGAATATGAAAATAGTGAAGTGAATAAATAAATATTCATTTACAAACCAGATGGTTTGTTTATGTACACTTATTTGAATGACATTGATTGGGACGATAAATTTTACACATCGCCCAACTGCACAACTAAAATCTGTGTTTGATTGTTTGAAACCCCACACGGGTGTTGGGATGAAATATGAATTTCACTCATCCTGATTGATTAAATATGTCGATCGATAGATTGACAGGCTGTTATAAGCGTTGAATATCTATATTTGATGCTTATACAGTGTAGTGCACTTTGGTTGATGGTTGATTATTTTCAATGCTATTATATACATGTGTTGTATGAAAATCCATATAATTAATTTTATATGGTAATTGATTGGGCCTCATTCCAGTTTTGAAAAAGAAATATTTGAAAAAGAAATATTTGAAATAGAATATTTGAAAATAGAAATTTATGAAGCCGTGTTGATTAGATTAACGCCATTTTGACGTGAACGATATTTATATCGATTTGAAAACGATTTCGAAATGAATTGAATTGAAAACGATTTCGAAATGAAATGAATTGAAAACGATTTCGAAATGAATTGAAAACGAATTCAAAGTGAATTGAAAACGATTTCGAAATGAATTGAATTGAAAACGATTTCGAAATGAATTGAATTGAAAACGATTTCGAAATGAATTGAATTGAAAACGATTGCGAAATGAATTGAATTGAAAACGATTTCGAAATGAATTGAATTGAAAACGATTTCGAAATGAATTGAATTGAAAACGAATTCGAAATGAATTGAAAACGAATTCAAATTGAATTGAAAGCAAATTGAAACGAATTCAAATTGAATTGAAATTTGAATTGAATAGAAATGAATTTTAAAACGAATTTATAGAGAAGAATTCAATTTTGATTTGAATTGAAATGGAAGTTGAAAATGTTTTTGAAACGAATTCAAAACTATTTATATAATTCGTTTTAAATAGAAGTCGACGAAATATATATTATATATATTATATATAATATAATGGCCTGAATAGAACGCGCCGCGCCGCGGCAGTTCGCGAATTTCGACCATTTATTTCAAACGGACATTACGGGAGATCCGACCGTCGGATTCTCCTAAAACCGGAACCGTTGGGTTCGTATCGAAAAGAGCTTTCTAATGAATGTTAGAAATTTGAAATCTAACGGTTGGATTTGGAGATACGTCCAAATCAAATTCGAAAAAGGTCGCTGTAAGTGCAGTTCGATGGCCATTGTTGGAAATCGACTGTACGGGCCTTGATAAAATTATTAAAAATAGTAATAATTTGTGTAAAATCATAAGAAATGATTTAGAAAGAATTGGGATGAAAAACTCCCTATTTGAAAAGATAAAAATAGATTTTTATCGAAATGAACTAGTTTTGAACTAGAATTATAATTCTATTTATTTTTATAAATAAATTGAATTTGAAAAGGGTTTTGAAAATAACCAAAGTTTCCAATGATTGCATTGGAGTGGATTTGAATCGAAATTGTCTTCGGAATATTTCGATGTTGGAATTTGTGATTATACGGATGTTGTTACGGAAATTTGAAAGATATATATGTATATCGTTATTTCCAATACGACATTTGTTAATCGTAGAATTTGATATTGAATATAAGCCGATATATTTTCTATTCAGAGCCTTATATTGAATATCAAATGTGATTTGGGTTTGTCGTGAATGGTGTCTTCACTAACACTGTTCTTGAACCCAAGTGAGAAAAGATTAAATCTTTTTATTTAGTTTTAATGAAGTGTACCAATTAAATAATATTTAATTGGAATTGAATTGATATTGATTTTTGGGTTTATCGTGAACAGTGTTTTAAATAACACTTGTTCTTTAACCCGATAATTAATGAATGTGATTTGGGTTTGTCGTGAATGGTGTCTTCACTAACACTGTTCTTGAACCCAGTTGAGAAAAGATTAAATCTTTTTATTTAGATTTAATGAAGTGTACCAATTAAATAATATTTAATTGGAATTGAATTGATATTGATTTTTGGGTTTATCGTGAACAGTGTTTTAAATAACACTTGTTCTTTAACCCGATAATTAATGAATGTGATTTGGGTTTGTCGTGAATGGTGTCTTCACTAACACTGTTCTTGAACCCAGTTGAGAAAAGATTAAATCTTTTTATTTAGATTTAATGAAGTGTACCAATTAAATAATATTTAATTGGAATTGAATGGATATTGATTTTTGGGTTTATCGTGAACAGTGTTTTAAATAACACTTGTTCTTTAACCCGATAATTAATGGGATGTGACTTTGGGTTTACCGTGAACCGTGTTTTAAATGACACTGATTCTTTAACCCAGTCACAGATTAAAACTAAGTGGAGTTTTAATGAATCTTTAATTAGATTGAAAAGATCGAGAATGGAGTATCACCAGTTTTGCTCCAGGCGATAGTTAAATCTTTAATTAGATTTGAACGTGAAATTTAGAAACTAACTGTCGGTTAGCTAAGTAGAATGGTTTTCTGGATATTGATCTGATGTTGGTTTCGGCCTTCGGGGTTAATATTTGGGGAATTATTCTCTTGATTAATTTACGGTTAACGACTAATGAGTTGGAATGAGGCGTATGTTGTGTTTGTGTAACACTTTTATAATATATACGCGAGTTATTCGGAAAGACCGGGTTTATCCCATTCTGAATAACTGATACGACGATAAGTCGAAGATGAAGACGATGGTCGAAGACCGGAGGTCTTCACGTCGTTTGGGTGATAACTGATGATCTTGATTGGGTTGTACACCCAAGAAGATGGAAACAGTTGGTGATCGTCCAGACGTACTTGGAGATCGATGGATATGCGGGGTACTAGGTGCCTCCGGTTTCGTTCAGACCCAGAACGGACTTGTAAATGGACTGTGTGTCTGACATCGGATTTCATTCTGTGTGACTGATATCGGTTGCATAGGATGGTTTGCCTGTGTGGCATGCTAAGATGCAAATGATCAAGGCTTCTGTTGAAAAGCAAAGTCTTGTGGTGATGATCAAAGCACGGCCTTTGTGGCGTAGCTTTGAGTAACGTTTACCTCGCGTGTTTCACACCAGGTATGAACCAAAAACGGGAGACGGACCTCAGGGAGGACTTGCGTTTCTTTCTAGTTAGAAGTGGCGTCAGTGGTTTTACACGCCCTGACGAGTTTGACTTATGTGGTTGTTGCTGTTGCGAGGCGCCTCGGTTATATCGGTTTCGGCCGATGCATTCTGGTCGGCTGACGGACCAGACTTACACCCCATAGGGTGGGGAAACGTAGTGTTCAGGCATTTTAATCCACATCGGTGGACCGGCCCTGACGATCCAAGGGCCCACCTGAGTCTGGGTCCTGAGGGGCGGGCTAGAGCGTCTCGAATCGGTTGAGGACTATCTTTTGCCTCGGTTCATAGATGGAAATCCAATTTCCAAATACGAGACTTTGCGGTTTTGATTGTATATCCTATATATGGCGACATAGTGGGATGGGGCGCTTATGCCGCCTATGATTGATACTTATGATTTGAAGTGTTTTATACACTATGCACTTATAATAGTATCAAATGATTTGTTTTAAAACGTATCAAGCATTCTTTGGCTGTTATAAGGGAAAACCCTATCCTCGACTGCGTTGCATTGTGTGATGGGACCTGGGTCTTATAACAGCTTCATTTTTCTTTATTTAGCATTGCGCTGTTTGTTTTATGCACTGGTATTCTTGGGAGGAAACCCGTTCCGTGTTATACGGCGTGGTCCCTTGATTTACCTTTGAAAATAAAGATTAATAACTGTTTTAGTTCTCACACCAGTCACATGACTGACCTGGAGTTTATTGTTTTAACCTAAACTCTGGGTGCCCTTATTTTGACACGGGCAGCTAGTAGTTTTGGTTTTGCAGATTTATATTCATAGGATCCTGGTTTACAGCTGGAACGATATCCGGAAAGCTTTGTATCCGTATATCTCATCCTAGTTGTGTATTGTATTATTTTCCGCTGCTATGTATTTAAATGTAATTTAAATCTATGATATTTCTGTGTAATATTCGTTTATACTCTGTATATTCTTGTAATCTGATGCATTGTTGTAATATACGATGAAACGTTCTTTTATATGTGTTCTGTTGTGGCTTGTTCTCGAACTATCCGACGCTTTCCTTTACGGGGAAGTTGCGGGTTTTCACAGTTGGTATCAGAGCTTTGGTTTACAAAGCTAGAGAACAAGACACATTAGAACCATACGAAAGAATTCATCAGATATTGGATTAGTAATATCCAATGGGAATGACTCGTTAGAGATAGGATCAGTAGTATCCTAGAACGAGTGTGAAGAGTATATTTCTGAAAAAGAAAACAAATTTTTGTTTTGAAAATTTAAACCAATTATTCGTATTTGATTATCTATTTATATTGATATGGACAATCCAGTATATATAGATTTTGCGTATACGTCTGATCCGCGTGTATTCGAAATTTTAATATACTGGATAGATATAGAATTACACTCTAATCGCCCGGAGATGATTTTGATGATGGAGCTCCATCATTAGAATTTATGTTCGAGTGACGAAAGTGGGCTTTCTATATATTTCCTATTGACTGGTGTGAGAACCAAAATTAGATAGGGCCTATTGTTGTGATTTGGCATCAAAAATCTGATTTTTGACTATATATCGAAGTTATGCATTTGAAACTCTAATCAACTAATTGATTGATGTTTGTGTTGTTTGTTTAGTTGTTTGATAATTTTGAACCATTATGCCTAATTAGATCGAATATTGAATTGTATTGAAAATTGGTCGCATTTGCTTGCATATACATATCTATCATTGAACAGGTCATAGCAAGGAGGCTAGAGCCGAAGAATAAAATTTGTTTGCCCGACAAATAGGTACATGTTTACTACATAATTTCCTGTTTTGTTTGGGTGATGATGATTTTGTGAGCCTATTGGCTAGCCGCTTGGCTTTTTCTTTTTCTTTTTGAGATCTGAAGGACCGGGGAAGCTATTTGAAATTCCCCGATGCTCCCGGTGCAGGGGAGGTTATGGCGAAATTTTTCGAAAATTTAGGGTGTTAGCCAAATTTTTTGAAATTTTGAAAATTCTCAGAAACTGAAAGGTTGGAGAATGCAAGCCAGATCGAACATAGTGTTGATTAATCAAACCACTTTCGACTTTGTTCCTTTTCGGGGACGAAAAGTTTTAAGTGGGGGAGATTGTAACAACCCGAAAATCTGGGCCAGTTTAAAAATTTTATTTTTGCAATTTTAGCGAATTTTGATTATTTAAAATGAATTATTTTAAATAATATCGACAATAAATTTATTTTGAATATAATTCGAACGTATATATTATACGCGTCGTCGTTAGAATAAAAATAATTATATATAATTATAAAAGGAATTGAAAATAGCGCGGTAGTTCGAAAATTCGATTTCTAATTTCAAATGAATATACAGAATTCAATATAAGTCAGAATTGAACGAAACAAGAAATATTTGAATCTGTATAACTATATCTTTGTAACGAAGTTGACAAACTGAGATTTCACTTTAGAAATGATAAGATATGTCCAGTAGAAAATTTAGAATAGTCGCTGTGGAATTTATATATATTTTATATAATGTATAGCCCTTAAAAATAGCCGTTTTGCAAACGACCTCGGATTTCGACGAAACCAGTTTTGTTGGGTCCGAGATGTGAAGTTATTGCTATGTTTCAAATTTCATAATTTTTCGAATCAATGTGTGAGCGTGGTAAAGGAAAACGTGTTTTGATCATTTCAGTTGATTTTAATCGACTGGAAATTGGCCATTTTTCCAACGGACTCAGAATTCGACGAAACTAGTTTTGTTAGGACCGTATCGTCAATACGAAGCTAGAAAATATTTTTCTGAAATTTTTCTAGTTAGTATGTGACCCCGGTAGTTTGAAATGTACGTTTAAAATTCAATATAGAGATTTAAATGTAAATTCAAAGGAAACTGATCGAAACGGTCAAATCAGCTAGCGATACATATCCCATTGTGTTCGGAATGGGGGTAAAACGCTATGGACGACAGGCGGTGGGCCTCGTTTAGAGGTCGTAAATAAAAGTTGCTTTTTAGTGGTAAATTAATTAATTAAATAAAAAAAAATATCTTAAAATCCTATCTCCTCCCCCTTTAACCGTCTGCCCCCCCCCCTTTTCTATCATTCGTCAGGTTCAAAAGAAAAAAATAAAAAAAAAAGAAGAAAGAGGGAAATCGACGGACGGGGAACCACCCTCCTGGCGCCGCCGTCATTCACCGCCCCCACCTCCTGTTCTCCGATCCCCCCTCCTTCCCTTCCCCCTCTCGCTTCTCCCTCCTCCGCAGCCAAAGCACCCGAAGCCCCACGACGCAGCCCCCCTCCATCAGAACCCGCACGCCCCCCCCCCCCCCAGGCCTAGGTCAGCTCGAAGCCGCCGCCTCCGGCCTGCCAACGCCGTCTCCGAGGCTCCCGACCCCCTGCGCCCTCCCTCCACTTCCGGCGACGAGGACGAGCCCCCCCTGTAAGCAATTATTTTTATTTTATTTTATTGTCTTATTTTATTTTATAAAACAGAATTTAAAAAAAAAATACTGTTTTTATTAATAAGTTTAAATACTGATTTTATTAATATGTTATTTCTGTTTTTATTAATAAGTTTAAATACTGATTTTATTAATATGTTATTTCTGTTTTTATTAATAAGTTTAAATACTGATTTTATTAATATGTTATTTCTGTTTTTATTAATAAGTTTAAATACTGATTTTTATATTTTGTTAAAACTGATTTTTATATATTGCAAAAACTGATTTTTATTTTCTATTCGTCGAAATAAAGTGCTGATTTTTATAAAGATGAAATCTTTATAGTTGAAAAGGCGAGATCTTTATATATAGAATAACGAAATAAAAATAGCATTTTTATCCATATAGCGTGGAAATAAAAATTCGATTTTTATATATTGAACTTTGAACTAAAAATTCGATTTTTATATATTGAACTTTGAACTAAAAATTCGATTTTTATATATTGAACTTTGAACTAAAAATTCGATTTTTATATATTGAACTTTGAAATAAAAATTCGATTTTTATATATTGAACTTTGAACTAAAAATTCGATTTTTATATATTGAACTTTGAACTAAAAATTCGATTTTTATATATTGAACTTTGAAATAAAAATTCGATTTTTATATATTGAACTTTGAACTAAAAATTCGATTTTTATATATTGAACTTTGAAATAAAAATTCGATTTTTATATATTGAACTTTGAACTAAAAATTCGATTTTTATATATTGAACTTTGAAATAAAAATTCGATTTTTATATATTGAACTTTGAAATAAAAATTCGATTTTTATATATTGAACTTTGAAATAAAAATTCGATTTTTATATATTGAACTTTGAACTAAAAATTCGATTTTTATATATTGAATAGCGAAGTAAAAATTCGATTTTTACATATGTAGTGGCTACGGGCAATAAAGATGCCGAAGATGCGATAGCGATGAAGACTTCTGCAAATGGAGAGCCGTGGAGCTAGGATAGCTATAAGTGAGAATTTCTCACCTCTCAATTTCTTTTCTAGTTTTATATATATACTAGGATGCAGACGGTGCTTAGAAGCACCCGACACCCGTCCACAGACCATGGACTTGTTTGTTTGACTGTTTGGTGATTGATTGCGATATTGGTTTGAATGTGATTTGTGGTGTGAAAAATCGAATCAATAAATTGGTTAGGATTAGACGTGCGCCGTTATAAGGCGAAGGAGTAAGGCTAGGTTAGACCCTTACTCCAAGTTTTGTGGTTTGCAAAATGAAATTGACTTGATTGATGTGTGAATGGCGTGGGCCTTCACTAGACCGGGGATAAGGCTAGGCCTTGTCCCGTTTCTAGTATCGTGCCGTTATGCCGCCAAAATTTTCTAAAATATGTTAGCAAATAAAAATATCATTTTATTGTGTAAATGAATTGAATAGAAATTCATAAGTTGAAATAAAATGTTTTATCAATAAAAATATAATTTTTAAGGTGAATATGAAAATAGTGAAGTGAATAAATAAATATTCATTTACAAACCAGATGGTTTGTTTATGTACACTTATTTGAATGACATTGATTGGGACGATAAATTTTACACATCGCCCAACTGCACAACTAAAATCTGTGTTTGATTGTTTGAAACCCCACACGGGTGTTGGGATGAAATATGAATTTCACTCATCCTGATTGATTAAATATGTCGATCGATAGATTGACAGGCTGTTATAAGCGTTGAATATCTATATTTGATGCTTATACAGTGTAGTGCACTTTGGTTGATGGTTGATTATTTTCAATGCTATTATATACATGTGTTGTATGAAAATCCATATAATTAATTTTATATGGTAATTGATTGGGCCTCATTCCAGTTTTGAAAAAGAAATATTTGAAAAAGAAATATTTGAAATAGAATATTTGAAAATAGAAATTTATGAAGCCGTGTTGATTAGATTAACGCCATTTTGACGTGAACGATATTTATATCGATTCGAAAACGATTTCGAAATGAATTGAATTGAAAACGATTTCGAAATGAATTGAATTGAAAACGATTTCGAAATGAAATGAATTGAAAACGATTTCGAAATGAATTGAAAACGAATTCAAAGTGAATTGAAAACGATTTCGAAATGAATTGAATTGAAAACGATTTCGAAATGAATTGAATTGAAAACGATTTCGAAATGAATTGAATTGAAAACGATTTCGAAATGAATTGAATTGAAAACGATTTCGAAATGAATTGAATTGAAAACGATTTCGAAATGAATTGAATTGAAAACGAATTCGAAATGAATTGAAAACGAATTCAAATTGAATTGAAAGCAAATTGAAACGAATTCAAATTGAATTGAAATTTGAATTGAATAGAAATGAATTTTAAAACGAATTTATAGAGAAGAATTCAATTTTGATTTGAATTGAAATGGAAGTTGAAAATGTTTTTGAAACGAATTCAAAACTATTTATATAATTCGTTTTAAATAGAAGTCGACGAAATATATATTATATATATTATATATAATATAATGGCCTGAATAGAACGCGCCGCGCCGCGGCAGTTCGCGAATTTCGACCATTTATTTCAAACGGACATTACGGGAGATCCGACCGTCGGATTCTCCTAAAACCGGAACCGTTGGGTTCGTATCGAAAAGAGCTTTCTAATGAATGTTAGAAATTTGAAATCTAACGGTTGGATTTGGAGATACGTCCAAATCAAATTCGAAAAAGGTCGCTGTAAGTGCAGTTCGATGGCCATTGTTGGAAATCGACTGTACGGGCCTTGATAAAATTATTAAAAATAGTAATAATTTGTGTAAAATCATAAGAAATGATTTAGAAAGAATTGGGATGAAAAACTCCCTATTTGAAAAGATAAAAATAGATTTTTATCGAAATGAACTAGTTTTGAACTAGAATTATAATTCTATTTATTTTTATAAATAAATTGAATTTGAAAAGGGTTTTGAAAATAACCAAAGTTTCCAATGATTGCATTGGAGTGGATTTGAATCGAAATTGTCTTCGGAATATTTCGATGTTGGAATTTGTGATTATACGGATGTTGTTACGGAAATTTGAAAGATATATATGTATATCGTTATTTCCAATACGACATTTGTTAATCGTAGAATTTGATATTGAATATAAGCCGATATATTTTCTATTCAGAGCCTTATATTGAATATCAAATGTGATTTGGGTTTGTCGTGAATGGTGTCTTCACTAACACTGTTCTTGAACCCAAGTGAGAAAAGATTAAATCTTTTTATTTAGATTTAATGAAGTGTACCAATTAAATAATATTTAATTGGAATTGAATTGATATTGATTTTTGGGTTTATCGTGAACAGTGTTTTAAATAACACTTGTTCTTTAACCCGATAATTAATGAATGTGATTTGGGTTTGTCGTGAATGGTGTCTTCACTAACACTGTTCTTGAACCCAGTTGAGAAAAGATTAAATCTTTTTATTTAGATTTAATGAAGTGTACCAATTAAATAATATTTAATTGGAATTGAATTGATATTGATTTTTGGGTTTATCGTGAACAGTGTTTTAAATAACACTTGTTCTTTAACCCGATAATTAATGAATGTGATTTGGGTTTGTCGTGAATGGTGTCTTCACTAACACTGTTCTTGAACCCAGTTGAGAAAAGATTAAATCTTTTTATTTAGATTTAATGAAGTGTACCAATTAAATAATATTTAATTGGAATTGAATGGATATTGATTTTTGGGTTTATCGTGAACAGTGTTTTAAATAACACTTGTTCTTTAACCCGATAATTAATGGGATGTGACTTTGGGTTTACCGTGAACCGTGTTTTAAATGACACTGATTCTTTAACCCAGTCACAGATTAAAACTAAGTGGAGTTTTAATGAATCTTTAATTAGATTGAAAAGATCGAGAATGGAGTATCACCAGTTTTGCTCCAGGCGATAGTTAAATCTTTAATTAGATTTGAACGTGAAATTTAGAAACTAACTGTCGGTTAGCTAAGTAGAATGGTTTTCTGGATATTGATCTGATGTTGGTTTCGGCCTTCGGGGTTAATATTTGGGGAATTATTCTCTTGATTAATTTACGGTTAATGACTAATGAGTTGGAATGAGGCGTATGTTGTGTTTGTGTAACACTTTTATAATATATACGCGAGTTATTCGGAAAGACCGGGTTTATCCCATTCTGAATAACTGATACGACGATAAGTCGAAGATGAAGACGATGGTCGAAGACCGGAGGTCTTCACGTCGTTTGGGTGATAACTGATGATCTTGATTGGGCTGTACACCCAAGAAGATGGAAACAGTTGGTGATCGTCCAGACGTACTTGGAGATCGATGGATATGCGGGGTACTAGGTGCCTCCGGTTTCGTTCAGACCCAGAACGGACTTGTAAATGGACTGTGTGTCTGACATCGGATTTCATTCTGTGTGACTGATATCGGTTGCATAGGATGGTTTGCCTGTGTGGCATGCTAAGATGCAAATGATCAAGGCTTCTGTTGAAAAGCAAAGTCTTGTGGTGATGATCAAAGCACGGCCTTTGTGGCGTAGCTTTGTGTAACGTTTACCTCGCGTGTTTCACACCAGGTTGAACCAAAAACGGGAGACGGACCTCAGGGAGGACTTGCGTTTCTTTCTAGTTAGAAGTGGCGTCAGTGGTTTTACACGCCCTGACGAGTTTGACTTATGTGGTTGTTGCTGTTGCGAGGCGCCTCGGTTATATCGGTTTCGGCCGATGCATTCTGGTCGGCTGACGGACCAGACTTACACCCCATAGGGTGGGGAAACGTAGTGTTCAGGCATTTTAATCCACATCGGTGGACCGGCCCTGACGATCCAAGGGCCCACCTGAGTCTGGGTCCTGAGGGGCGGGCTAGAGCGTCTCGAATCGGTTGAGGACTATCTTTTGCCTCGGTTCATAGATGGAAATCCAATTTCCAAATACGAGACTTTGCGGTTTTGATTGTATATCCTATATATGGCGACATAGTGGGATGGGGCGCTTATGCCGCCTATGATTGATACTTATGATTTGAAGTGTTTTATACACTATGCACTTATAATAGTATCAAATGATTTGTTTTAAAACGTATCAAGCATTCTTTGGCTGTTATAAGGGAAAACCCTATCCTCGACTGCGTTGCATTGTGTGATGGGACCTGGGTCTTATAACAGCTTCATTTTTCTTTATTTAGCATTGCGCTGTTTGTTTTATGCACTGGTATTCTTGGGAGGAAACCCGTTCCGTGTTATACGGCGTGGTCCCTTGATTTACCTTTGAAAATAAAGATTAATAACTGTTTTAGTTCTCACACCAGTCACATGACTGACCTGGAGTTTATTGTTTTAACCTAAACTCTGGGTGCCCTTATTTTGACACGGGCAGCTAGTAGTTTTGGTTTTGCAGATTTATATTCATAGGATCCTGGTTTACAGCTGGAACGATATCCGGAAAGCTTTGTATCCGTATATCTCATCCTAGTTGTGTATTGTATTATTTTCCGCTGCTATGTATTTAAATGTAATTTAAATCTCTGATATTTCTGTGTAATATTCGTTTATACTCTGTATATTCTTGTAATCTGATGCATTGTTGTAATATACGATGAAACGTTCTTTTATATGTGTTCTGTTGTGGCTTGTTCTCGAACTATCCGACGCTTTCCTTTACGGGGAAGTTGCGGGTTTTCACAATTTTAAGCCATTTATCATATTCTAGAACATGTACACATATACCATTTGTATGTAACTTTTATGATATGTACATACACATATATGTGTTCTTCTAACGTTAGAACATGCACATGATATTCCAATAATTTTTAATAAGAAAAACCTCGTTTGTCAATAAAACTATTTTCGATCACATTATCGATTTTTCTTTGAACTACTTATCTTTGTAAATAAAAACTCAACAACATATTTTCTTCTCTTTCATTATTATTTATAAAGGGATTTAATCAAGGTTATAAAACCATTTTTAAAATATCCCAACATTTAAATATTTAAATAACCTCAATATTTAAATATTTACTGCCCGAAATTTCAGGTTGTTACATTTTACCCCACTTAAAAGGAATTTCATCCCCGAAATTCTATGCAATACTTAACCAAATATTCCACAAAAGAAACTCTATATATCCCGGAAATATTCTTGCAATTATACTTTCAAGATAACTTCATAAATTGAAATCGTACCTGGATATTTTATGATTCGATCCTTTTAACATTATGTCTCTCCTGCAAGTTGTTACTGGATCAAGCACGCCATAGCTTCTTTTTATGCCCAAATTCAGGATCATGTTCTTTGCAATCCACATCGATTCCTAGTCTCATTTTCTTCTTTCATGGTACCCATTGAATGTACCAAAGATTCATCATGCTTCGGCTCATCCGACTCGTCATCATCAAGTAAGGATGTATTCTCCATATTGCAGTACTCATCAAAATGTACCAGAGAGTAATCTAGACATCTCATGTAATATCTTCAAAACATGATTATATTCATCAAAGTCAATACATCAATTATGTTGTACTCTCCTTGTTGCAGTACCCATTAAAATGTACCAGAGAGTAATATTTTCAAAATAGACTCTAATCAATATTCTTTTTCTTTATAATATTATTATATTCATCAAAGTCCATACATCAATTATGTTGTACTCTCCTTGTTGCATTACCCATCAAATTGTACCAGAGAGTAATATTTTCAAAATACTCTAATCAATATTTTTTAATAATATGATTATATTCATCAAAGTGGATCCAATCTACTCAATTTAGGATATTTTATCATATTGCGGTCGGCATCCCGTCATCAAATAAGATGTACTCTACTCAGCTCGATACCAACATAGAGTAATAGTTGCACTATCCAAGATGTATTGTATTATGTCGGCATCCCGTCATCAAATAGGATGTACTCTACTCGGCTCGATACCAACATAGAGTAATAGTGCACTATCCAAGATTTATTGTCTTATACCGCACATCGTCGTCATCATCGAAAGTATCCATCATTAATGAAATAATCTAAAAAAATCTTTATTAAGTATAAACAAAGTTCAATCTCAAAGCATTTTTATTCTTCGTAATCAACACTCTCACATGGATAACCATTTCTTTTTGGAAAATCCACTTTCTCAACTTCGAAAATCATCTTAAGTATAAACCCCTTTTTTTGTCAAACACGTAGTCAGTTTGCAAAAATATTTTGAGATGACAAACTTTCAAAATTTAAAATGAGTATGATGTAAGTACTCTAGATGGTTAATCTAGCTTCCCAATAAGATTAACTTCGACCAACCCAATCAAGGAATCAAAAGTTATGTCTGAATTGCTGAAAGATCTTTTAGCTGCTAAGCTAACATCATCTATGCTAAATAATTCTAATATCTTATGATATAAAAAATTCTCAACTTGGTTTTGTATGGATGTAATGCTTATTTTTAGTCCTCTTGGTGTAACGACCCGGGTTTTTGTCGACCTTGGTTGTCCGATAAACTCAATGATGACTAACCAAACATCGATAAATACCGGGTGATTAATGAAAGAAATTAGAGGGTGAGAATAGATAAGATAGAAACTTAGAATAAAAGAAGAAGAAGAACACAACATCAGAGTAACACGAACCCCACAGCGGAATGAATAACCTATAATAGATAACATATCTTTAAAATAAAAGATTTTACTTGAATATACATATCATCATCAAGTACAGCACTTACAACACAGCGGAAATAAACTATAGCTATATGATCCTGAAGCCTCCTGCTCCAGCTCTTCAAGTATCTGTAAATCCCGACTACTTGACTGCCCGTACAAAATTGGGCACCCAAGAGTTTAGGGAAAACAAAATAAACTCCGGGTCATTCATGGGACCGGTATGAGTAAAACAGTTTAAAACAGTTCAAGCAGGAAAATGATATCTCATAAGACCACGCCGTATAATGGAACGGGTTTTTCCCTTATGAGAATCCAAGTTATCTTTATATCAAAAACCCTTTTGATATTATAATAATGTCTATCAACCACAATATAATAATCATCTAGCAGAAACGCTTTCATCTCACGTTCTACATATATAGTATATAATCAAAACCGCAAGCACGTATTGGATAATGGATTTCCAACTATGACAAGGTATGGAACCACCTTTCGCTAGTGTACCTCTAGAAAGGAATACACTGGGTACAACAAGAACATCTTGTAACCCGGCCACACATGACCGACCACTCATTTCGCTTGAGTGTATCGAGTATATATCACCAACGGTTGGGATCAGCAACCGTTTCCCGAATGAGACAGTATCGACAATAGATTTATAGAAATAAATGAAACTCTAGATCAGGTGATTATACACCCTACTTCAGAGCGACTGACTTAGCCATGCTGCCTGCCCGATTTCTGTCATTTACCGGTTGATGAGGCTTGAGGTAACGCTTTATCATCACACCAGATTCACTTCGAATTTCACATCGTCAAATCCATACCGATTGACGTCTACAACAGTACATTTCGTGTCAACTAAAAGAAGTTTCCTTCTCCGCTTCCACTCCTTGTACGGTTGAAGAGATCAATGTACGTGACCATTCGGGAAATACTCTGTCAGACATTCATCCATACAAGTCATCCAGGAACAGGATGAACCGAAGGTACTATTCAGTACATCCATCTTAGGCATTGTTATCTAAGACTTATACAATAGCCCTTGCACTTTACTCCGTCTTCAATTATCTTTGGCATATATGATTCGCAACGCTTATGCCAATACATAGTGGTTCTTTGGATAAAAATCCTACCGGTCTCTCCATATTAACAACGTAAATTGGTCAAAACTTCGATAGTCTGTGATTTAACTATCGAAGGAAAATATGTGTGCAAACAACGATATTATTTCCAAATGGAAATTCTATCAATCAATCATCAATCATATATATATACATTCATATTTCCTTATTTTCTATGTTTAGAAAATATACGTTATTAACACTGGAAAACATTTCCATTTGTTATTTACTTATCACTATCATTTCACAACTATCAGTCCCTGACTGTAAACTAGTAGGAGAACAATTCTCTAAGTATAAACCCCGAAGGCTGAAACCAACATCAGATCGATACTCAGAAAACTATTCAACTTAACTTATCTCTAGTCAGTTTCTAATCTTGTTTAACTCTATTTATTTAGCAAATAAATATTCCTTTCAATTCTTCTATTTATTTAACAAATAAATATTTCCTTTTACTTCTATTTATTTCTAAATGCCTTTACCAATATTTCCTTTTTAATCCTATTTGTAAATGGTTTACAAATATTTCCTTTATTAATATCTTATTTATTTTCTAAATAAATATTCCTTATACCTTATCTTATTTATTTAACAAATAAATATCTCCTTTTCTTATTCTATTTATTTAACAAATAAATAACCCTCTTAATAACTTATTCTGTTCCCTAAGTCAGTATCTTTTTTATAAATTATTTACTTAACAAATAAGTATCTCGTTTAACCTCTCCTATTAGTTAACCAATAAATATCTCATTTATACAATCTTATGATTTTATAAATATCCCCTTTTCTTTATAAATATTTCATTTTATAAAGATTTACCCTTTCTATATAATTTCACCTATAAATATTTCTATTTATAAATATTTCATTTATAAATATTTCATTTATAAAACCCTTTTGATTTTATAAATATTATATTTTCAAATACCATTTGAAAATTCCCCTTTTTCACATTTCGGTATGTTATGGTGTTTAACATATCAAATTACGATGTCCAATATCGTCCATACACACACAATCAACAACAGGTTATAATTCCCATCATATATCAAAATATATGAAAAACAATAAAATAACTGTTGAGGAATCCAGTCGGATTCCTCCAACCTGTTTCCCTGCATCCAAAGATGTTAGACAATACGAGTATAACATATTCTGATAAACAGAATCAATATTCGATTAACGATTTATATGTATATCGTTATCTATAATTTCAATCAATACATAAGCAACTCAACCAATATATTTAACACACAGCAATCAGTCAATATTTATCAGTTCTAAATATACGTTATAAAAATAGAACTGTTCAGAGTTGGTAAGTTTTACTCACATTGGCAGTTCATCGTTAAAGAACGATAAACTGTTGTTTGATTTGAATCAAACAGTTTATTTCGCCGTAAATTCATATGAGCTTCAATCCACCCCCAGTCAATTCCAGTGTGTAGCCACCGTCCATATGATCCTGTCGGATCTTGTTTCGCTGAATTTCGTTCATGTATTGCGATGTTATGATATTTAGAAGTTATCATACAATTTAAATTAAATAAACATGAAATAAAAACGGGGCCTTTACTTAACTTTCCCCTCGGCCCAACACCCTTCAAGCCCAGACCGAAACATCTCCTTCCCCATTTACCCATTTTTTTGCCGTGACCTTCAGTAAACCCAAACACCACTTCGAATTGCTACCTCCACTCCTAACTCGATCAAATCCTCCACTATATCCAACACCAATAACACCATTCAACTCTCCATCACAAACCAAACACCCTCATCACCACAGCGTCTAACTCGAGCCCATCCACTCCATCCCTTCGTTCACCCTTTTCCGGTCATAACAGTAATTATCGCGACCTCTTTTATCACCAAAGACCACGGGATTTTGCCAACCGACGCTACTCGACAAGCTAAGACCAGAATCGAACCCCACATCAAATATTTCCGCCATGATTCCCTTAGGAGACGAACCCTAGTTGTAAACCCCCTTCGCTGGAAAATTTCAGCGAACCATAACAAGGTTTGAACCACCCAAAACCAGTATAGAAAGGAAGAGCATCACTCCATGATCACCGATACATCCCTTCCATGATTTATTGATTTGGATTTGTATTGTTTTTTATTTTTCTTTGTTGCCATTTTCTTTCTGAGAACAAGAGAATGTGGCGGCTTGGAGAATGGTTTTTATAACGGGACGATACTTCAATGTGTGGCTGGAACAAATGTGTGGGTGGCCTCGTTTTTTCCACTAAAGTAGATATTTTATTTTTATTTTCATTTTATTATTTGTTTCAGCACTCTAAAAATCCCTACGAATACACACGATGACTAAAAATCATGAAACTAGACATACTGCTAGAGTTTGACATTACAGACCCAACGAAACTGGTTTCGTCGAATTCCGACTTCGTATGCTCACACAGCGTATTTTTAACTGCCAAAATACTGACTGTTTTTCACTCTAAAAATCGGTACGGCCACATACTGACTTAAAAATCACGAAAATTGTAATCTAGCAATAATTTAATATTGCGGATCCAACAAAATTGGTTTCGTCGAATTCCGACTTCGTTTGTAAAGTGGCTTATTTTTACAGCTCTGAATGACCCATTTAAATATTTAAATATATTTAAATATAATTAAATTAAATATAAATAAATTTATATTATCGTATATATTCACAGTGGAATACCATACAGCTCTAGAATATTCCTATATGAATTTCTAACTCGATATTCACTTCTGGGTCAACCCGATATTCCATTTATATTGAAGTTTTTTTAAATATAAATAATACCTTTATAAATTATAAAGGAATTCCACAGTAACTTTTCTAAAATTTGATTTGGACATAAATCAAAATCTACATGACGAAATCCCGATTTTTCTCTTCCACTAGAAAGATATACTCCACCAGCTCCTAACTTTTCTTGTTTCACAGAAATCCGATTTAAAACGAATCCTGTACATTCAGTTGAAGTTCGAATCGCCAATTTACGAACTGCAGTGCCATTTCGAGCTCGATTTTAATTATATTATAACTCTGCGTTCAAACTGTCGTTTATATAATGTATTCGTTATTCTAATTCAAATTCTAAACTGAATTAAATATCACAGACGATCCAGTTCACACCATATCGCCATTTCAGCAAATTCGGATTATTTCAGAATTAAATATATTATTTAATTATTATATTAATTAAATATTCACTATTATTTAATTCAACGACCATTAAATCCTTTTAATCACCTTTTAAATAACTAAATAAATTAATTATTATACCGCTGAAAAATGCGGGTCATTACACTTGGTCTTCCTCAAGTTTATTTTCCCAAGCTCATTAAATTCCTTCCTCGATAAGTTGTTATTCCACATCCTTCGAATCCACTCCGCTGCATCCATTTCAAGCTGCTACATTCCTTTCTTTACATTCCGCTGCATTCCTTCCTTCGTTACTTTATAACATAATCATATGCACTTACAACTTCGTTAAACCTCACTATGTACTGCTTGATAATGAATCAACGCATTATTATTATTATTAGTATAAACACTAAACAAAAGTTAAACACATAAAATAAATACTACATATAACCTTGGTCAGAGGAATGGTGCCTTAATCTATCTGATTATATTTATCGAATTATGGTAACTTCATTTTAAATTTTCTAAGATGACTAGCTAATATTAGATGAAATTTTATTTAGGCACCTAACCTAAGCTCTGATACCACTTTGTAACGCCCCGGAATTTTGGACCAGTAAATTTTTATTCCAAAAATCCTTCCATCCAAAACAAAAAATGACAGTTGCCATTTTATTTTATAAATAAGAAAAACATTACTAAATGCACTTGATAGAATTTAAATAAATGCCACTTACCAAAGTATTCATTTAATCCACAGAGTGTTCTTCAAATACAAATAAAACATAATTACCATAAATCGACTATTATGCGACTCTGGTGAGATGGACATCGATATTCATTCCTGCATACTTGATAATTACGTCAGTATGGCATAAATGATAACACATGAAAGATGAACTAACACAAGATGTAATAACAAGTAATAAACAAAAAATATTTTATGTAATAACGCATCTGCATCACTACCCCTTGTGACTGCCAACGTACCTATATCTAATTGGGTAAGCAATTAGATACAGGATCAAACCAACGTAGTTCTTCTTTACTCAAAACATTTAAAATCAATATTTAACTTCCTAAAATACTCTTTATATCATGTAGGGGTAAAACACCTTTTGTTAATGCTCATTTGGAAAGACATCTATATATCTCTTGTAGAACTTTCTTTCAAAAGGCAAACATCTTTTATTGTAAATACTATTCGTCTTCTTGATGCAAAAATTCCTTCATAAACAAATATCAGACCACCTTTATATTTCTCTAATATATGTTTAGAAAGATCTTCAAATATTGAATTGAAATAGTTAAGTTCAACACAATTCATTACCTCGTTAAAACAAAAACACACTCAATTTATACCTCGTTTAAAACACCAATCATACTTCGTTTAATCACATACTATTCATGCCTCGATTGAACAATATTCATAATCGTTTACACACTATTCATAACTCGTTTAAACACTAATCATACCTCGTTTAAACACTAATCATACCTCGTTTAAACACTAATCATAAATGTTGTAACGACCCAAGGATTTTCGGGCCCGAAACTCGACAGAAATACATTTACCGTTACTCATGCCGACCTTCCAAACACCGAAAACACTAGATAGTTTTTAGAAAGAAATTAGAGGGTGAGATGAGAAAGAAAGAAATATTAGAATAGAAGAAGGAGAACAAACACAACATAGAATCAAAGTCTCACATCGCAGTGGAACAAAATACAATACAGAAATAAATCTTTATTGAGAGCTTTTAAAAATACTTACAATACCAGAGTACATCACACATCTGGACAGTGATAATAACATGTCCTCATATACCATCACACAGTGGAATAAATACTATGTACAATACATTTGAACACCTCCAGCTCATCTCTGGACATCGCAGCCTCCGATAACCTGAACCTGTACAACTCGGTCTAACCCGAGCATTTACAAAACACCGGGTCAGTCTGGTGAACCAGAGTGAGAAAAAAACTCGCACAGTATTAAGGGGGATCATCCAACTTGATTTTAAAGTTCATAAATCTTTCCGAAAGAAAAGGATAATCGTAAGACCAAATACACACATAAATACGGATGGTTTTTACCTTAGGATAACCCAAAACATTTTTAAAATCAATATCTTTTCTGATATTATAATAGTGTCTAAATACAAGTAGATATCAATCTAGCGGAATGCTTGCAACTCACGCTCCACATATATAGTATACAACCAAAATCGCGGGCGCTTATTGGAGATTAGATTCCCACTATGACAAGGTATGGGACCACCTACCGATAGTGTATCGCTAGAGGGGAATACACTAGGTTCAACAAGAACGTCTTGCAACCCGGCCCATACATGACCGACCACTCATTTCGCTTGAGTGTACCGAATGTATATCACCAACGGTTGGGCTCAAACCACCATTTTCCGAAAGGGACAGCATCTGTTACGACCCAAACTTCCCCATAAAGGAAACCCGGATTGAATTGAGGACAAGCCACATCGGAACGCAAACAGAAGAACATTTCATTGCATATTACAACAATTCCATCAGAATACAAGAATATTACAGAGTATGAATAATTATTACACAGAAAATATCAGAGATTACAATACACTACATAGCAGCGGAAAAATAATACAATACACAACTGAAAGAGATATACGGATACAGAGATTTCCGGATATCATTCCAGCTGTAAACCAGGTTCCTGTGAATATAAATCTGCAAAACCGAAACTACTAGCTGCCCGTGCGGAAAATAAGGGCACCCAGAGTTTAGGTTAAAACAATAAACTCCAGGTCAGTCATGTGACTGGTGTGAGAACTAAAACAGTTATTAATCTTTATTTTAAAGTTCGGTAAATTAAGGGACCACGCCGTATAACACGGAACGGGTTTCCTCCCAAGAATACCAGTGCACAAAACAATAGCGCAATACTAAATAAAGAACAATGAAGCTATTATAAGACCCAGGTCCCGTCACATAATGCAACACAAGCTGGAGGATAGGGTTTTTACCTTATAATAGCCAAAGAATGCTTGATACGTTAAAAACTGATTATTTTGATAGTACTATAAGTGTGTAGTGTCAAAAACAATTTCAATCATAAGTATCAATCATAGACGGCATAAGTGCCCCATACCACTATGTCGCCATATATAGGTTCTACAATCAAAACCGCAAAGTCACGTATTGGAAGTTGGATTTCCGTCTGTGAACCGAGGTCGTTTGCAAATTTTCCATTTTTAAGGGCCAGAATTCCATTGCGACAATTCTGAATTTTCAATTGGACATAACTTTTGATTCCCGCTATGAAATTTCAGTTTTTCGGATTCGTTGGAAAGATATTTTCAAATAGATTCAAATATTTTTGGTTTCGCTAAAATCCAATTTATTTTGAATCCCATACATTCATTTGAAATTTGAAAATGAATTTTTCGAACATCTGAGCCAATTTAAAATTTTTATTTTGGCGATTTTAGTGAATTTTGAATATTTAAAATGAATTATTTTAAATAATAACGACGAGAAATTTATTTTGAATAGAATTAGAATGTATATATTTATTTGAATCGACGATAGAATATAATTATTTATTGTTAATTATAAAAGGAATTGAAAATGGCACGGTAGTTCGAAAAATTCGATTTCAAATTTCAAATGAATGTACGGGATTCAAAATAAACTGGATTTTAGCGAAACCAAAAATATTTGAATCTATTTGAAAATATCTTTCCAACAATCCGAAAAATTGAAATATCATAGCGAGAATCAAAAGTTATGTCCAATTGAAAATTCAAAATAGTCGCTATGGAATTCTGGCCCTTAAAAAAAGAAAATTTGCAAACGACCTCGTTTCACAGAAGGAAATCCAACTTCCAATACGTGACTTTGCGGTTTTGATTGTAGAACCTATATATGGCGACATAGTGGTATGGGGCACTTATGCCGTCTATGATTAATACTTATGATTGAAATTGTTTTTGACACTACACACTTATAGTACTATCAAAATAATCAGTTTTAAACGTATCAAGCATTCTTTGGCTATTATAAGGTAAAAACCCTATCCTCCAGCTTGTGTTGCATTGTGTAATGGGACCTGGGTCTTATAATAGCTTCATTGTTCTTTATTTAGCATTGCGCTGTTGTTTTATGCACTGGTATTCTTGGGAGGAAACCCGTTCCATGTAATACGGCGTGGTCCCTTGATTTACCTAACTTTAAAATAAAGATTAAAAACTGTTTTAGTTTTCATTCCAGTCACATGACTGACCTGGAGTTTATTGTTTTAACCTAAAC
This sequence comes from Allium sativum, assembly GCA_030737875.1. Lineage (NCBI taxonomy): Eukaryota > Viridiplantae > Streptophyta > Magnoliopsida > Asparagales > Amaryllidaceae > Allium > Allium sativum. The sequence goes on from CM060926.1 coordinate 619,286,686, forward strand.
TTTGGGAGTCCTTATTTTCCGCACGGGCAGCTAATAGTTTCAGTTTTGCAGATTTATATTCACAGGAACCTGGTTTACAGCTAGAATGATATCCGGAAAGCTCTGTATCCGTATATCTCTTTCAGTTGTGTATTGTATTATTTTTCCGCTGCTAATCTCTGATATTTTCTGTGTAATAATTATTCATACTCTGTAGTATTCTTGTATTCTGATGGAATTGTTGTAATATACAATGAAATGTTCTTCTGTTTGCGTTCCGATGTGGCTTGTCCTCAATTCAATCTGGGCTTTCCTTTACGGGGAAGTTTGGGTCGTAACAGCATCGAAATAGATTAAAGAAGGAAAATGGAATTTCTCTAGATAGGTGATTATACACCCTAATGGGAGCAACCCACATAGCCATGCTGCCTGCCCGATTTTTTTTCATTTCCCGGTTGATGAGGCTCGAGGTCGGCATTTCTTTTAAAACATCTGGTCATCATTCACTATGAATACCACATCGTCAGATCCGCCAGATATCACTAATTGACGTCCACAAAAATACTCTAGTTGGAAGGTAAGAGAACGGCCATTCTCCGCCAACAACTATAGCACGTTTGAAAAAAATCAATGTACGTGATCCCTTTTGAGATACTCTTTTAGACATCCGTCCATACAAGTCATCCAGGAACAGGATGAACCAAAGGTACTCTCCTACTGCATGTAGTATAGGAATCACCCCATGGATCAATAGCGAGAAGTCCTTGCAACCCGTAGATTCCAACCACGACGGGATCACAACTTATCTCTGGGAGCTAACCAAATATTATTAGTAATTCCTCCATTTATGAAAATTTATGGTCTTTAATGCTCCGTCTTGATCATCTTCTGATACTTCACGTAATTGTTAGTCGGAATGGTTTTTGAATATAAATTCGATCTCGGTCTTTTCGTACCAACAATTGTATTGGACAGATTTGATAGTCGGTGATTTAACTATCAAAATAACAGTGATTCAATCATGACAATCCAATGAGTTCACTGGTTCAGTATTCAGCATCACTTGGCCTTGTAATTAAAACAAATGTAAATTTAAAACTCTTAAATATTCCGATATTATAAATGCAGTTTTCTCGCTTCTTTATTTATCATAAGAGTATTCTTTAAACAAGTTCATTTTTATACTTAGAAAAATTCCATATCATATCCAGTTTTCCATTTTCCCTTTCAAAACATTAGCTACATTATTATATAATATTGGGAAATCAATTCAGCCTATTACTCGTAAAACAAAGTTACGACTTTTATTCATTACTTGAAAACGATAATCCATGCTTATACTTATAAAATAAAACTCATCTTTTACATTTTCTTTTTAATCATGACAATATCGTTATAATTCACGCAACCCTTTTTATTTCCCTTTTTTCACTTTGGAATCCTCCCTATATATATATATATATATATATATATATATATATATATATATATTCCAAATCTTCATTACACGTTGCATTATTATTTCTATAATGGAAATAATAAATTATTACTAACTCCTTTTATCATTACCAACTCATATACTCCTTAGATAATTCCGATGTCGTTCAAGTTGGGGTATTTTAATTACCTCTTAGACCTTGATCAACAACGTTCATATCTTAAGGTTGATACAAGTGGTATGTGACACCCCATGTCCATTAATGTCACTCACAAAGGGAATGCATTAACTTCTATGGAGCGTTTTAAGTGTGTATAGAACAGAAACTTAACAACAAGACAGATATAAAACAGTACTTAAAAATTTAAAACTTCATTCATTGCAGCGGTAACAGATAAGTTTGATTACATCATCAAAAACCAAAGACTAGAGTCAAGTACATAATATCCATCTTGACTAAATCAGAGTACATAAAATGAAAGACATAACCCCAACATAAAATAGCCATAAATAAGATAGGTTAAACTTTTACTTCAGCGATCCAAGCAACTTCCAAAGAAAGAGATAAAGTTGTCCAAATCAAGCTCCACTAGTATTAGTCCCACCCTGAGCACCTGGGGGAGGGAAGGAAGAAAAGAGGTGGAAACAAAAGGGGGTCAGACATAAAGTCCGACGAGTGCAATAACTTTAACAATATAATCATTAAGTAACTAGGATAAGGCATAAGCTGGAAAATAAGGAGATGACTGTGAACAAATGGGTATGACAGAGCAAACAAAGGAAATAAGATGAACATGGATAACGTTAAAGGCGCTCCTAATCACTATAAGATAATTAGTACACTGCACCACATCAAACACCCTAAAGGTTGATCCCGCCTACAGAACTTAATAATGATAATGGTAGTTTTGTGTACCCCTAGCTGCCTTCATAGGTGTCGTCTGCCCCTATCTCCACTAGGTGTACCCACAACCCCCATTCGATCAGCTCCCTAACGCGTAGAAACCCGTGTTGGCCCCACAGTGGGGTGTATCACTCCCCAAAGTGGCAACCCGATACCACAAAAAATGCATGGCTTATAGCTACACAATGCAACAACGTCTTACCTACCAGCCCGGGCCCACACACGCATATGACCCCGTTGGACTTGTGTTGCCACCGCTAACCCATTTTGACCTCTTACAATCAAACCCAGTACGCGTGTCCCGTCCTCGACTTGGGTCGAGCCCACAAAGGTACTTAATGGGTTAATGGTTTGAAAAGGGCCCCCATGCATGACACAAGCTTTCCACCTATGCTTGGTCTCCTCTAAGGTTTTTCCCTACTTAACCCCATTCTTATTCATGTCTTCTTACATGTTTCAATCTTGGTTAAGTGCATCTAATCATATTTCACATGCCACCCAAGGCACCCACTTAATTTCACATGCCACCCTAGGCACCCACTTAACCCCCTCATGTCCCACCACATGTTTATCTGGTTAAGTTTTTCTTAATTCATTAACACCGTAACCTTGTAAAGACCTCCCACATTAGACTGGCATTTGTTGCAGCTGGATTTGCCGGGCGGGTCTGGGCAGTCTTACACCACAAACGATCCTAACCTCATGTCTTTACAACTGTTACGCATTTAATTCATGCCTTTGACCTCTCACATTAGACTGGCATTTGTGGCTGCTGGATTTGCCGGGCGGGTCCGGGCAGTCTTACACCACAAAAGAGTTTAACCTCGTGTCTTAGGCGGTTTATTATTACACATCTTCATTTAACCCCAAATTGGATTAATATCCCTATTCAAATTTGTCAATAAATTTCAAATATACTTATGTTCATAATTGTCTCTTAAAATTATGTCCATAAATGCCAATTTTTCCAATTAATGTCTTAAATTAATTATATGCCTTTTTCAGGCCATTTATGCCAATTCTTAATAGGTGTATATTCAATATTACCCCCATCGTCCCCACGTTGTTCGTTCTCTTATAATGACATATATATATTAGACTATCAATTAGTCTAATACATAAAAGGAAAGAAACATCACAAATTTGCATAACACCCAAAATAGATCTAACTTGCAAATAAGAATTACAGCATAACTTGCATAAACTTTGTATAGTCATGAATCTAAGCATAAACCTAAAAGGTGAGAACTTGCATGTATGAATCTAGTTTTCACCCAAACTTGCATAGGCCATAGTCACAAACTTGCATAAAACTATGTATGTCATAGATCTAAATCTAAAGGTGTAAACTTGCATATATATATAATATAGTTTTTCACCTAAAACATGCATAGGCCATAGTCACAAACTTGCATAAAACTATGTATGTCATAGATCTAAATCTAAATGTGTAAACTTGCATATATGTGAATCCAATTTCTACCTAAACTTGCATATAGTCACTTTATTTGATTCACATGTAAACTTGTGTACAATTCATATAGAAACTAGCATATAATCTACACCCAAACTTGCATATAAAATGATGTCAAACGTGAATCAAGTTGAACATAGATGATTTGGCATATGCAAAGAGATCCACAACAAAACTATCATTATGAACAACTAGCATATATTCACAAAATATCACATTTTTCCAATGATTCACAAACATAGCCATGTAACCCAATTTATAACTCAACCTAATTAACTTGTTAATTATCTTATTAAAGAAATTGAACTCACAACTCTAAGAAGGTCTTGAGTTCTGGAATCTGAGTTCTGAAATTGATTTAGCTCGCCTTTAAAGTAGACAAATTCGTTGTTGTTGTTGTTATAAATTTGAGTTGAATTGAGTTGATTAGCTTCACTTTCTCTCTAGTTGGTGGCGGCTACTCTGGGTTGCAAAGTGATAGCATGACGCCCATGGTTCTAATTTTGATTAGGTTTTAGGGTTTGAGTCTACATGTGTTTATATAGAATTTAGGATTAATTTTGGCCATCCGATCAACCTAGAATTAACCACAACCATTCAGTCAAGATAGGGTGACACATCAGTCCTAATGACTCAGCTAGGAGTCAGAAAATCGTCATCACTCATATCTGCTCGGGGGGGGGGGCACGTCGACCCCCAGGTCGACCTGTAGGGGGGGAGGTCGACACTAAGGTCAACCCCCTGGTCGACCTGGGTCCTAGGCGGGAATTTTCCTGCCCAGCCCGCTTCTGACTTCTGATTCGAATTTTGAATTTGTTTTGAGCTGTTTGAATTTTCTAGAAACTTCCGACAGCAATAACTTCTTCATACGAAGTCCAATTTATGCAAACTCGGACTCTATCTCAACCAGAATTCCGAGAAGAACACAATAGCGTAACCCGTTTCCCTTGATTCTTACATTTAAAATTAAGTATTCTTTAATTTGTTAACTTTAATATTAAAATTACGGGGTGTTACATGGTAATCCAAAAACCACTATTTTATTCTAATAACAATTCAAATTCCATTTAACTGAACTATTCAAAATACGGTTTCATACAACCTTCTTACCTTTTTGAAAATCTCTTTCTTGGATATACCCATTCTTTCTTAATTCAATAATTAGGTAATTTTTTTAATAAATACCACTCTTAACTCCGCCTCTTTAACCAAACTCATTTAAAATTCAGATTTGTTTACACGATCCTACAACCCACTTCTTTCACCAAATTCACCTTTACTAATTCCTATTCAAAACCATTCATCCATTCCCATTTTGGAAATCTTATTTTAATTTCCCCCTTTTTTTAATCCCATTTTTAAGTAACGTTAATTTAAAATTAACGATATAACACCTCAAACCTCTCTTATAAAATCCTGGTTTATCTTAAACTCCTTTTACTTTGTTCCCTTTTTCTTAATTCAAATATTTAAGTCAACCTAAATTAAGCGATCGTACTCGCTTAAATTCCATTATAACTTTGTTGAAAACTCAGGTTTAAAATAAAATCTGTTCACAACCCCTTTCACAATTCAATTATATTTCATTTCAATTTCAATTACCTTTTTAAATGTATTTCAATTAAAAATAATTCTTCTAAATTATTATTTATCAGGATAATAATTTACTTTGATCATTAACTACTGCAAAAGTAGTAAATTCCTTTATTAACTAAAATAAATATAAAATTCCCCTTTTAAAACCCTATTAAAATTAAACAAAATTCTTTAAACTATTATACTAGATTAATCCAAACAAACTATTGTAATAATTAATTCCAATTATAAATGGTTAATTTAGTCAACTCTAACAAAGTTATCTCGTTAACCAATTCCAATTATTTCTCCTTTTAAATTAATTAATAATGTAATTAATTTAAATAATTCCCTTTTATTGTTTCTTAACAAAACAATTATCCAAATTAACCGTTAGGTAAATTTCCTATTCACTTGTATATCAACCTGATTAGCATCAGAATTTCCTTATAAAATAAATTAATTAATAATTAATTATAAATTTAAATAATAAATATTTATTTCCTTTTAAAACTTTTATTCAAAATAATATATTTCAAAATTTATATCCAGTTATAAAATAAATTAACTTCATATTTGTTGATCTGCCTGACGGTAATTCAACATTTATAAAACAGTTGATTTTATAGGCCATATGTTGCCAAATACTCAGCCAATACCGCCCATTGGTTTAAACTAAACATGTAACACCCCGCCTCCGCTAGGGTCACTCGCAAGGGAATGCCCTAGCTTTAGAGGGGCATTATTGGTAAACATGCACAGAAATATCACAAGACAGCACACATAAAATAGCGGAAGTAAAAATCAAACTTTCATAACATGAATAAATAAGGTCTAAAGCCTTTTACATCAGAGTACAACAAAACCTGTCTTGCAATAGTAAAGAAGCATAAAGACTTTTTAATAAATTATTCCCCAAGTAAAAACAGTAAAGTAGCCATAGCCAAGAGAAGTCCAAGCCATCCATGATGACCTTCAAGCAGAAGAAGTCCGAACTAACAGCATTGTTTCCTCCCTGAAAACCTGGGGGGGGGGGGGAAACGGAAGAAAAGAGGCGAAACAAAACGGGTCAGTCAAAAAGACTGAGTAAGTCCTATCTACTTCCAGTATAAAAACAGGTAAAGGTAACATGACATGCATAAACTGAAAGTAAACATAAGGATAACTACAATATAGATAAACCAGGGTAGCCGGTTGAACTGCTGCGGCAAGGTAAACTAAGGTATCATGATAGACTATGGTGTTATGATAAGTCAAGGTATCACATCGTCAGGTTTCTATCGAGTACCTTACCCCAAGGTATCTACCCCGTCTAACATCCCAAGGAATCTATTATGTATATTCTTCCTAGTTCTAACATGTATATTTGCTCTGCACCCTTCGTACTAGTATCCCAACCTTGTTAGGAGTTAACCATGAATGTCCCTTACTCAAAGTCGTGTAATGGTCCATGTCAACCCAATATATCGTATATATAGGTTACTCAAATCATATGTTTCTTTCCATGTATATAAGTTCAGTCCTTTGCTGTACCTCGTACGGGCTTCCTCGTGTCGTATTGTCTTAGAAATCGTTTGGACTGTCACCCTTGTTCTAGCTAGACTCTTCCATATGAATCATCGTTTGAACCATTAGGACTTACGCCACCTAGCACCACTAGGGATTACGCTTACCTATCGCACGCTTTCGTATTTCGGTTTGGGTTAAACCACCTAGGCCACTAGGGATTATGCTAACCCTCAACCGCGCCCTTTTTCCCACGCAATCATCGTGAATCGTTTTTCTACAACTGTATGCACATGTATCACATCGTGCCATCCGAGTCCTGTCCCAGGGCAAAACAAGAAATACAGGACTCGGTCGGGAGCTTTGGATTTATCTGCCGATGCAGATACTAAGGTCTGCTTTTCTACACGTGGCTATGGTCCCACGAGACCCCTCCCTCAACTAGCGAAAGGCAACACAAGAGAAAATCTTGCATGAGAACTACACTCCGGCCAGCCCACATCCTACGGCCTACCTCGCCCATGATTAGATAGCAATCATGGTCTGTTGGGTGTTCCCTGCCTTTCCGTACGTACACGCTTGACTCAAGATGGTAGATGATCGACGAACTTGCTATCTCGGGCACCTTATGTATTCGTCGACTCACTGCTATCCACCCCAGCCTTTAGGTTGCTCGCATAGCAACCAAGGCATATTCTTGGTTCTTCTACCGCAGACCTCAACCTCTCGTGAACCTAGTATAATGACCTGGCAGCTCACAGAGGGATCCCAAGAATATCCTCACGTTCCCCGAAGCCGCTGCTTCGTTGCCCAGTTCGCTGGAGCCTTTATCTAAATCAGATACTTGCTCCTACTCGTATACTTAAACGATGACCTACCGTATCAGGTTACTCATCTATCTATGAACTGGTCTAAATTTCCTTGACTTAGAATCATTACTTAGTTATCCTTCAACCAAGGTTTACGACTTAGCCTTATTCCCGTTATCCTTGTTAATTACGGTTACCCACCTAATTCTCCGAATTAGGGTTTACATAATAGATTAAGTGTCACTTAAGTTCATGACTTAATCCCGTCTACAAATCATGTCAAAATTGGCTAAGTATCCAAGTTCAAGACTTAACCCTACAAACCATGCTCAAGTTGGTTAAGTATATATTAACTTGACCCTATGAAATTACTTAGTCAAACCGGTCGAGTGCATTCAAGTGATTCGTGACTTAGCCTTATCATGTTTTCACGTTAGATTGGTTAAGTATAGGTTAACTTAGCCTCATCAAATTAACGAGTTAGATTGGTTAAGTATAGGTCACTCAACCTCATCAAATCATTGTGTTAAATTAGTTAAGTGTTTAACTTAACCCCATTAAATTACCAAGTCGGATTAATTAAGTCTAGGCTAACTTAACCCCATCCGATTACCATGTTTAGATTAGCTAAGTCTAATCTTAACCCCATCCATTAACTGTATTATATGGTTAAGTGTCATTAAGAAAATTTACTTAACCTTATCACGTTATCATGTTGGATTGACTAAGTGTTGGTTAACTTAATCCCGTCCACCATTCGTATAAAAATGGTCAAGTGTCATTAGGCGAATCAAGTTACTTAACCTACCCAAGCTTATCATGTTTTGTTAAGTATCATTAGCCTAATCAAATTACTTAACCCATTTTGTCCATGTCGTATTTGGTTAAGCCTCATTAATCAAATTAACTTAACCCTATTATGTGGCATTAATTATTTAATGCACCCCAACCTCTCACATTAGACTTTGTTGTGGTTACTAGTTAAGCCGGGCGGGTCCGGGTAGATTTACACCACAACTTGGTCTAACCTCGGGTTTAAGCACAACATGACCAACTTCTCACATTGAGTCCTATTGTTTGCAACTACTAGTTAGGCCGGTCGGTTCCGGGTAGTTTTACGTTGCAAACTCAACCCAACCTCGAGTTGGCCACTTTCATGTTTAGCCTAGTGTCATATCCATAGTCAAGTTTTCAAGCAATTGGGTAGACCTAACTTAATAGGTAAATTCCCAATGGGTAGACCTAACTTAATAGGTAAATTCCCAAGCTTATGTTTATGCATATGTACATGTTAACTTACATGCTATATTCAATGTTGCATGTTGTCATGTTATACCCATTTAACCCAAAACATGTTTCACATCATATTTCATGGAACTTCAAGTTAAGTTTCTCATGTATATTCACACTCGTCTAACCCAACCCCAAAACGTGTTTCCAACGTAAGTATAGACGAATCAACATAGTAGGAATACTATGACTACAAATTGGCCTCGAACATGCATAGTGTCATAAAAAGGGTTTTGGCCACAAACACACAAAATGTCATAAGGGAATTCGGCCACATCATGCATATTATCAAAAAGGGTTTGGCCATACACATGCACAACTCAAAAGAGGGGATTGGCCATAAGCATGCATAATCTCATAAAGGATTTGGCCACAAACTTGCATGATAACATAAGGGGTTTGGGTTCATAAACATGCATAAGCCCCAAAATCTTGTCTTAGCCAATGTTTCACACATAAAGTGGTTCCTAAAGGTTCATGCTAGCATTTCATGCATAAAGATCCAAACTTGCAAGTCAAACTAGGTTATGCATAGCATGAGAGGCATGATTAAGTCACTCACATGGCCTAAAATCATAATCATGAACATAAGAGGCAAGGTAAGGTTCATATAAGTTCGCATAATCATGTTTAGCCTCATTTTATCCCATGTCATTATCAAAACTACCGTTTCCATCTAAAAGTAGCTAGAACTTACCTAGGCAAGGCTTAGGAAAGGGATCATGCATCATTATGACGAAGAAAGGTGGCTCCTTTGATGAAGAACCATCACGAAACTCGCATAGAAATGTTGATTTGGCCTCTATTTGGTGTAGCAAGCTTGCATCCTTTGATTTGAACCCGATTTGAATGCATAGGCTCTAGGGATTTGAGATGGAGGCCATGATCAATGTTGATTTTGGCAGCACTTAGTTGCTAGGTTTTATTTTTAGTGATTTAGATTAGGTTTAGGGTCTTTTTATAGAGATTAAGATAGTTTTAGGCCATAGGATTAGATCTAGGGTTAATCTAGACCACAGAAATCGTCACAGGCCCATCAGACCAGACCAAGACTGCATCCAGGTGCACCAGGCCACCAAAACACGGCGTTGTGTTTTTGGGCCCAGTCGACACCCAAGTCGACAGCCCTGTCGACTTGGGGTCCAGGGGTGTCGACAGCCCTGTCGACTCCCCTGTCGACATGAGCTTTGGCGGGAAAATTCCCACCTGGCCCCATTTCTGATTTCCAAAACTGTTTCCGAAATTCAAATTTCCAGAAATCTTCTTTGGGCCTTAAACGGGTCATACGGACTCCGATTCTCGAAAACTCGGACTCTATTTCGCGTATTTTTCCGAGACGAACGCAATGGCATAGCCCGTTTTACTTGACTCAGAATTTAAAATTAAATTCAGCCTTGATTCTTGATTTAACGTGTTGTAAAAATTCGGGTTGTTACATTCCCCCCACCTTTTAGGATTTCGTCCCCGAAATCTCCAAGTTGGGAAGAACATATCCTACCATCCATCATCCATCTACTCAAAACATCATCCACAAGCAACCATTGTCCTTAGATGATTTCTGATGCCATATGAATATATGCAAAACGTGTGTGTTCATGTTCCTTAGCTAATGCTAATGATCAGGCCTGGATAATCTTTCTAATGCAAAAATATGTATAGTGCCATGAATCCATCATGTATGCAAATAGTCCTAGTCATATACACTATATGCGTGCATAAACATTCAACCATATGCAACATCCGCATGATAACACATTCGATTTCATCCATAAACAAGTATAAATACTCGTGCATATGCAATATGAAATGTGACCGAGTCGAGTTAGTATCTAATGTATATTCGCGCATCCACGAGCAACCACTTGCAACCACTTGCAACCATATCAATCATAACATGTTTCAAATACATGTTTACATCCATAGGGTTCTACCTAAGATTCCCTGAAACAGGGTCGAGAAGATAAACAAAACAAACTCCGTACGGGGTTTGTAACAGAGACAGGACCGAGAGGATATCCATAAAAGATAGCCCACAAGCAAGCTCAACAGAAAAACAGGGATCGAGGATATATTCCCAAAAGAGATATCATGCACGTGTTTAGTCTTCAGTCTCCCGAGTCGCATTACCTTGAGCTTAGTTCCTTCGTGCCTTGACCGCCCCTTTTACTTCACGATTTCGCAGCTTCTTATTTCCTGTTTCCATAACATGAGTTGGAACTCATTTCCTCGTCGCCTCTCTTTCCTCTTGCACTTATCCTTTTCCTAGAATACTTGACGCAAACATGACAGCGTACCCATGACCTCATGCAAGCTTTCCAAAATTCACTAGTGAATCTCGGACCTCGTACCATAAGGTATTCCACATAGAAGAACTTTCTCTTGAAAGTAAACAGATGCCAACCAGGTTAAGCGCACTTACTAGGGTGATTTCTATAACCCATGCATAAGTGAAACAAACCATCCGTCTTATTGGCGAACACCACTCGATCGGGCTTCAAATTTCTGATAAAGGTATCAAGGGATTCTAGGTAACTAATCATAACCGAACCCAAAAAGGTTCCACGAGACTTCGAGGGTATTACCAAAGCAAGCCAAGAGTCTAACTACCCTCCTTCTAAAACCGAGAGTGGCACCCCTTATTGGATAACCACTTCATCCCTAGAATCCATCCACAACTTATAAACATAAGCATTATTTCCAAGCTCAACACTTGATATAGACATTCTCAAATCCAAACAAGCCATGAGTAGATGGACCGATCTTCCAATAGGACTTGGGACAAAAAGGGGATCCTCTACTACGCTAATACTAAGGTGCAGAGACTCAACTATCGAAGCGGACTTAATAGATGCGGTGATCAAAACAAAGTCCCGACAGGATGATAGAGAAGAAAAGCTAAACCTTTAACAAGATCGTTACCCTCCTTCCGAGGTACTCTAGAAATGAGAGCATACTACTGCCCTCCCGATGATCTTGTCCTTGTCCCATGATACTTAACTATCCGTCCCGTTTCACCATGCCAAAGGTACTCTCTTGTCATGGGTTTCATTGTTCATCTTTCTCCCTCCTTTTAGGACTCAGCCATACCTACATGTTGCTTATCCCTGAGCTCGTATCCTTTATCCTTGTTCTTACTATCCTTTCATGCATAACTCTGCAACGGTCTCTCGAGAACCACCTCCATCATACGGGAAACACTTACGCAGCTAGAAAGACTAGTCGCAGTCAAAACCACTGTGACTACAGATGGAGGAAAGAAAGGAAAAGAGATTCAATCAAGGAAACAAGGATAATGCTAATGGCCTTTGGGGAATAGCCTTTTTCTTTTTAAAAGAAAATTTTCTTGAAAAATGCTTCTTTGTAAACGGTTTTTCAAATAATTTTCAGAAGGTCTTTAAAAACTTTTGCCCAGTCTAGTAACCTTCTGCTCTGATACCAAATGTAACACCCCGCCTCCGCTAGGGTCACTCGCAAGGGAATGCCCTAGCTTTAGAGGGGCATTATTGGTAAACATGCACAGAAATATCACAAGACAGCACACATAAAATAGCGGAAGTAAAAATCAAACTTTCATAACATGAATAAATAAGGTCTAAAGCCTTTTACATCAGAGTACAACAAAACCTGTCTTGCAATAGTAAAGAAGCATAAAGACTTTTTAATAAATTATTCCCCAAGTAAAAACAGTAAAGTAGCCATAGCCAAGAGAAGTCCAAGCCATCCATGATGACCTTCAAGCAGAAGAAGTCCGAACTAACAGCATTGTTTCCTCGCTGAAAACCTGGGGGGGAACGGAAGAAAAGAGGCGAAACAAAACGGGTCAGTCAAAAAGACTGAGTAAGTCCTATCTACTTCCAGTATAAAAACAGGTAAAGGTAACATGACATGCATAAACTGAAAGTAAACATAAGGATAACTACAATATAGATAAACCAGGGTAGCCGGTTGAACTGCTGCGGCAAGGTAAACTAAGGTATCATGATAGACTATGGTGTTATGATAAGTCAAGGTATCACATCGTCAGGTTTCTATCGAGTACCTTACCCCAAGGTATCTACCCCGTCTAACATCCCAAGGAATCTATTATGTATATTCTTCCTAGTTCTAACATGTATATTTGCTCTGCACCCTTCGTACTAGTATCCCAACCTTGTTAGGAGTTAACCATGAATGTCCCTTACTCAAAGTCGTGTAATGGTCCATGTCAACCCAATATATCGTATATATAGGTTACTCAAATCATATGTTTCTTTCCATGTATATAAGTTCAGTCCTTTGCCGTACCTCGTACGGGCTTCCTCGTGTCGTATTGTCTTAGAAATCGTTTGGACTGTCACCCTTGTTCTAGCTAGACTCTTCCATATGAATCATCGTTTGAACCATTAGGAATTACGCCACCTAGCACCACTAGGGATTACGCTTACCTATCGCACGCTTTCGTATTTCGGTTTGGGTTAAACCACCTAGGCCACTAGGGATTATGCTAACCCTCAACCGCGCCCTTTTTCCCACGCAATCATCGTGAATCGTTTTTCTACAACTGTATGCACATGTATCACATCGTGCCATCCGAGTCCTGTCCCAGGGCAAAACAAGAAATACAGGACTCGGTCGGGAGCTTTGGATTTATCTGTCGATGCAGATACTAAGGTCTGCTTTTCTACACGTGGCTATGGTCCCACGAGACCCCTCCCTCAACTAGCGAAAGGCAACACAAGAGAAAATCTTGCATGAGAACTACACTCCGGCCAGCCCATATCCTACGGCCTACCTCACCCATGATTAGATAGCAATCATGGTCTGTTGGGTGTTCCCTGCCTTTCCGTACGTACACGCTTGACTCAAGATGGTAGATGATCGACGAACTTGCTATCTCGGGCACCTTATGTATTCGTCGACTCACTGCTATCCACCCCAGCCTTTAGGTTGCTCGCATAGCAACCAAGGCATATTCTTGGTTCTTCTACCGCAGACCTCAACCTCTCGTGAGCCTAGTATAATGACCTGGCAGCTCACAGAGGGATCCCAAGAATATCCTCACGTTCCCCGAAGCCGCTGCTTCGTTGCCCAGTTCGCTGGAGCCTTTATCTAAATCAGATACTTGCTCCTACTCGTATACTTAAACGATGACCTACCGTATCAGGTTACTCATCTATCTATGAACTGGTCTAAATTTCCTTGACTAAGAATCATTACTTAGTTATCCTTCAACCAAGGTTTACGACTTAGCCTTATTCCCGTTATCCTTGTTAATTACGGTTACCCACCTAATTCTCCGAATTAGGGTTTACATAATAGATTAAGTGTCACTTAAGTTCATGACTTAATCCCGTCTACAAATCATGTCAAAATTGGCTAAGTATCCAAGTTCAAGACTTAACCCTACAAACCATGCTCAAGTTGGTTAAGTATATATTAACTTGACCCTATGAAATTACTTAGTCAAACCGGTCGAGTGCATTCAAGTGATTCGTGACTTAGCCTTATCATGTTTTCACGTTAGATTGGTTAAGTATAGGTTAACTTAGCCTCATCAAATTAACGAGTTAGATTGGTTAAGTATAGGTCACTCAACCTCATCAAATCATTGTGTTAAATTAGTTAAGTGTTTAACTTAACCCCATTAAATTACCAAGTTGGATTAATTAAGTCTAGGTTAACTTAACCCCATCCGATTACCATGTTTAGATTAGCTAAGTCTAATCTTAACCCCATCCATTAACTGTATTATATGGTTAAGTGTCATTAAGAAAATTTACTTAACCTTATCACGTTATCATGTTGGATTGACTAAGTGTTGGTTAACTTAATCCCGTCCACCATTCGTATAAAAATGGTCAAGTGTCATTAGGCGAATCAAGTTACTTAACCTACCCAAGCTTATCATGTTTTGTTAAGTATCATTAGCCTAATCAAATTACTTAACCCATTTTGTCCATGTCGTATTTGGTTAAGCCTCATTAATCAAATTAACTTAACCCTATTATGTGGCATTAATTATTTAATGCACTCCAACCTCTCACATTAGACTTTGTTGTGGTTACTAGTTAAGCCGGGCGGGTCCGGGTAGATTTACACCACAACTTGGTCTAACCTCGGGTTTAAGCACAACATGACCAACTTCTCACATTGAGTCCTATTGTTTGCAACTACTAGTTAGGCCGGTCGGTTCCGGGTAGTTTTACGTTGCAAACTCAACCCAACCTCGAGTTGGCCACTTTCATGTTTAGCCTGGTGTCATATCCATAGTCAAGTTTTCAAGCAATTGGGTAGACCTAACTTAATAGGTAAATTCCCAATGGGTAGACCTAACTTAATAGGTAAATTCCCAAGCTTATGTTTATGCATATGTACATGTTAACTTACATGCTATATTCAATGTTGCATGTTGTCATGTTATACCCATTTAACCCAAATCATGTTTCACATCATATTTCATGGAACTTCAAGTTAAGTTTCTCATGTATATTCACACTCGTCTAACCCAACCCCAAAACGTGTTTCCAACGTAAGTATAGACGAATCAACATAGTAGGAATACTATGACTACAAATTGGCCTCGAACATGCATAGTGTCATAAAAAGGGTTTTGGCCACAAACACACAAAATGTCACAAGGGAATTCGGCCACATCATGCATATTATCAAAAAGGGTTTGGCCATACACATGCACAACTTAAAAGAGGGGATTGGCCATAAGCATGCATAATCTCATAAAGGATTTGGCCACAAACTTGCATGATAACATAAGGGGTTTGGGTTCATAAACATGCATAAGCCCCAAAATCTTGTCTTAGCCAATGTTTCACACATAAAGTGGTTCCTAAAGGTTCATGCTAGCATTTCATGCATAAAGATCCAAACTTGCAAGTCAAACTAGGTTATGCATAGCATGAGAGGCATGATTAAGTCACTCACATGGCCTAAAATCATAATCATGAACATAAGAGGCAAGGTAAGGTTCATATAAGTTCGCATAATCATGTTTAGCCTCATTTTATCCCATGTCATTATCAAAACTACCGTTTCCATCTAAAAGTAGCTAGAACTTACCTAGGCAAGGCTTAGGAAAGGGATCATGCATCATTATGACGAAGAAAGGTGGCTCCTTTGATGAAGAACCATCACGAAACTCGCATAGAAATGTTGATTTGGCCTCTATTTGGTGTAGCAAGCTTGCATCCTTTGATTTGAACCCGATTTGAATGCATAGGCTCTAGGGATTTGAGATGGAGGCCATGATCAATGTTGATTTTGGCAGCACTTAGTTGCTAGGTTTTATTTTTAGTGATTTAGATTAGGTTTAGGGTCTTTTTATAGAGATTAAGATAGTTTTAGGCCATAGGATTAGATCTAGGGTTAATCTAGACCACAGAAATCGTCACAGGCCCATCAGACCAGACCAAGACTGCATCCAGGTGCACCAGGCCACCAAAACACGGCGTTGTGTTTTTGGGCCCAGTCGACACCCAAGTCGACAGCCCTGTCGACTTGGGGTCCAGGGGTGTCGACAGCCCTGTCGACTCCCCTGTCGACATGAGCTTTGGCGGGAAAATTCCCACCTGGCCCCATTTCTGATTTCCAAAACTGTTTCCGAAATTCAAATTTCCAGAAATCTTCTTTGGGCCTTAAACGGGTCATACGGACTCCGATTCTCGAAAACTCGGACTCTATTTCGCGTATTTTTCCGAGACGAACGCAATGGCATAGCCCGTTTTACTTGACTCAGAATTTAAAATTAAATTCAGCCTTGATTCTTGATTTAACGTGTTGTAAAAATTCGGGTTGTTACAAAACAGATGTTGAATTTTAAGTCAACAATTAACGATCAAATCAATCATCCCATCTGATCAGTTCATATATGGTAATATGAAAATAAATAATATATTTGAGGAATCCTTTTGGATCCCTCCAACCTGTTCTTCCCTATATCAAACTGGTTATCTCAAATCAGATTATTCAATTCCATTAATTGATAATTTCTATAACAGCAAATAATGACCATTTAACATCAATCAATCAACAAAACAATTCAAACAATTCGAACAATTAAACATGTTTATAAATAAACTTGGCCAATAAGGTAAGTTACCTTCATTGGATCAAATCATAAAAATAATGATTTGGTATTTCACTGAAATTAAACACAGTTTAATTTCATTGGTTAAATCAACACATAAATATATAACTAGCGAACAGTCAATCATTAGCAACCAGAGCACACAAATTAAAAACCCAATTATAAAATATAAATGGCAAGAACTGAGTGAGTTTAACTCACGTTGATCTGATTCACTATTGAATAGTTCGATTAAGTTAAATTAAACGATCATTTAATTTAACTGGAAATTCTCAGTATATCCAGCTCTGTCCAAAATAGTTCGGTGATGTTGTATTCATTGAGATAAGTCCAATGTCTCTCGAATCGTCCAATTCTGATCATATATGGATATTGTAACACCCCACCTCCGTTAAGGTCACTCACAAAGGGAATGCATTAACTTCAGTGGAGCGTCATAAGTGTATAGAACAGATAATTTACAAAACTGACAAAATTTAAACAGCGGAAAATAAATATAACTTTACTTTATTGATAAAACAACAGCTTGGTAAAACAGCTTGTACAAAGCTTGTTTTCCAGCACCAAAACACCAATACCCATTACAACAAAGCATCTGTCTTGTTTAACAAAATAAAGAAGCATGAAATTACAATGATATTCCCCCAATAAAGCATGAGCCAACCATAGTTGTGGAAAGGAGAGTCCAAAGCATGTTATATTGGTTATGTGTTGCCCTCTTGTGTTAACTTAACCCTACCATTCTTAGCATGTCCGTTCATTAGCATTAATGCATTCATTGATGCCTCAACCTCTCATATTAGAACTGTTGTTTGTAGTTGCTGGATGTGCCGGGCGGTTCCGGGCAGACTTCTACCGCAGACTCATTCTAAGCTCGGGTTTTGGGCTTGATGCGCTTACCTCTCACATTAGATCTATATTGTTGCGGTCGCTGGATGTGTCGGGCGGTTCCGAGCAGTCTTACACCGCAACTCAATCTAACCTCGGGTTAGGCACGTTCATCTTTAGCCAATTTACATATTTACTATACATGTCCAACTCTAGATTTTATATGCTAATTATCCCAAATTCACCAACTAGTCATGTTCCAATTCCCAAGTTATGCACAACAAATTCAATTACAAGTTATTACTCAAAATAGGTTACACCCAATCTTCCCAAATTTGCAATAATAGTCATGCCCTAAAATCGCGATATACATTATGCTTGGCGTCCCAACTAATAGTTATGCCCAATCTAGATTTAATATTCCAATTTACCCCAAGTTCGGAACAATAACATTTATACCCCAAATCACTAGCTACAAATTATGTCCAACAATTTCACCGAATATGTTATGCCCAATTATTTCACCGAATACATTGTGCCTAATATTTACGCAAAATATTCCCCGTATTCCAATCGGTCGTATTTCGCGATTTCAGCCTAGGTTCGAAGGTAACCCAGGTTCATAAAAGAAAAAGGAAATAGGGGAAGAGAGAGAGAGAAGGAGCATAAAATAAGAATAGGCATAAAAATAAGCATGTAACAACAGACCTAATACAAGAGATTTAGATCCAACAAAGATAGATTCTTAAATTAACTGATACAATCATTATCGCAGGCATAAGAATAACATCACGAACCAAAGAGGATTATAAACCTGATGTACAAAAAAGATAGGCCTGATTTAATCAATAAAAATAACCTCTAAGGTATGTAAAGACGTAGACTCAATAGAAGGATAGGGATAAATCTGAAAAGATTATCTTACAATCAGGCATAGACTTCGATTCATTTTATTACATGTCAAGATTACAATCAGGTATTCAAACCTGAAAATAACGTGAACTTAAATTACTAGGATTAAGAAAAGATAATTGAATCGTTGTTGTTGTTGCAAAACTAATCTTCTAATTTGATTTGAGGCTCTCTAATTTTCTCCTTGAATTTAGCTTGAAGAATGACGGTTAGGCTAGTTTGGGGATGAACATCATGACGACGCCATAGCCTTTGAGCAATAGAATTAGGGTTGGGTTATGAGTGTATATATAGATGTCTAAAATTATTAAGAGCCTTTAGATCATCATAGGGTCCATCCAAACCATCCAGTCCAAGAGAATGCGTCATCAGGCCAATCAGAAGCCGCCACGTAGCCCTACGACTCAGAAATTCGTCACTGCCTCGTCATCCAGATACAAAACGAAGTATTTCGCCGAAATCTGGGGGGGGTCGAAACCAGGGGTCGACACCCCTATGGGGTGGTTGACACCTATGTCGACACCCCTTAAGGGGGTTCGACACCTATGTCGACACCCCTTAAGGGGGGTCGACACCCTCTGGCGGGAATTTTCTAGCCCAGCATGTTTTTGGCTGATTTTGAATTTCGAACCCATTTTTGACTTTCTCGACCTATTTCTGAAGTACTGAACCCTATATATATATATATATATATATATATATATTCTCCCCTACATGTATACAAACTTCTAAGGCTTATAACTTCTTCATACAGTGCCCGATTTACGCAAACTCGGACTCTATTTCAAGCAGAATTCTGAGACGAAATCAATGGCGTAACCCATTTCGCTTAATTCCAAATTTTAAAATTAATTATTCTTTAATTCGTTACTTTAATATTCATAGAAAATATGATGTGTTACATTCTTCCCTCCTTTAAAGGATTTCGTCCCCGAAATCTCTAAGTTAAGAAGAATGTATCCTAACATCCAACATCCATCTACTCAACCATCAATCACAGGCATCCATTGTCCTTAAAAAGATTTCTAATGCTTTCATGATCATATGCATAGTGTGTGTACATGCCCTTATCTAATGCAAAATCAGGCGGTCTACTGATTCAGTTGACCTCCTTAATGCGAATTATGTCAGTGCTATGAGTCCATCATGTATGCAATTACTCCTAATCGTATATTATAACTTCTACATGAGTGCCCAATCATTCATAAAAATGCAACATCCATATGATAACACATCAAGTTTCAATCCATATAAAAATACATATATGCATATGCAATATGAAAGTGACTGAGCCGATCTAGTACCTAATGTGTGTGTATATGCATCCATGAGCAACCACAAGCAAACACTTACATCCACTTGCATCCACCAAACATAACATGTCTCAAACACATGTTTACATCCATTAGCTTCTACCTAAGGATCGAGGATAGGATCAAGAGGATATACTTAAAAGATAAAGACTAGCATGCAAATAAACTTTACAGAAAAAGAGAGATCAAGGATACACCCTCAAAAAGGGTATGATGCACGTATCTAGTCTTCAGCCTTCTAAGTCGCATCTTCTTGAGCTTCACCCTATTGTGCTCTGACTGTCTTAACTTCACGATTGTGTAGCTTCTTAATTTCTATTTCCAAAATATGAGTTGGAACTCATTTCACTGTTGCCTCTCGTTCCGCCCCTTCTCCTTCTAGTATACTCGGCACTACAACTTATGTTGTGTCTTGCTAAAAAGGTCTTCCAAAAGGTCTTCCAAAATTCACTAGAGGGTATTCCATGTGGAAGAACTATCTCTTGAAAATAAACAGATGCTAACCATGTTACCAGGTGTAGTTATTAAGGTGATTAGAGGTCTCTTCTCTACTTAACTTATCCATTGCCTCTACTATCTAAGAGTCTTTTCTTTGTGAAGTCCCTATTTGATCCAAAAGCGTAGGTCTTACTCCTAGCGATGCCAACTACTAACTTAACCGAAGGTTTTAAAATCAAAGGTTGATATGTATTCTGAACTTTTCCTTTTCACATAAAGAGGACTTGAAGTCAACCATTTTCTTCTTAAGGCATCCGCTACGACCTTACCCTTCCATCTTACATCAAAATGGCGCCTAGTCCCATGCCGCATGCATCCGTGTATACCGTAAACCTTTTACTACCGTAAGGTAAAAGTCAAAACTGGGGCCGTTGTAAGAGCCATCTTCGATCGATGGAAAGCGACATCACAATCAATACCCCGAGCAAAGGTTAGATTCTTCTTCGTTAATCTAGTAAGTGGGGCTAATACCTTCGCAAAGTTCTTAATGAACTTCCTATATTAGCTCCCTAGTCCAAGAAAGCTTCTAATTTCTGTTGCATTCCTTGGGACCTTCCAGTCTTGCACCGCAACTACTTTTGCGGGATCCACTGCTATCCCTTCTTTGGACACCACATGTCATAGAAACCTTACTTCTCTCCAAAAATGACATTTTGGAGAACTACGCCTTAAGTTGATGTGCTCGAAGTGTGTCCATGACTTCCCTTAAATGCAAATCATGTTATCCCTCGTTCTTTGAGAAAATCAAGATATCGTCCACGAAGACTACTACAAACTTATTAAGGAACACCCTAAACACCCTAATCATCAAGTCAACAAAATAAGCGGGTGCATTCGTCAAACCAAAAGGCATGACGAGCCACTCAAAGAAACCGTCAGGGGTCCAAAAAGCAGTATAGTCTATACTGTCCTCAGCTACTCTTAGCTGATGAAACCCTATAGCCAAATCTAGTTGGGAGAAAAAAGACGCACCTACAAGCTGTCAAACAAATCATCTATTCTTGGAAGTGGGTTCCTGTTTTCCTTTAGTCGGCTTGTTTAATTCTCTATAATCCACGCATAGGCGAAGTGAACCATCCGCCTTAGTAGCGAACACTACTGGAGCACCCCATTCAGAAATACTTCGCCTAATAAACCCCTTCTCAAGCAACACTTTAACTTGCTCGCTGAGCCCTTCCTTTCCCTTGGATTCATGTGCTGTACAGGTAATGCAACTGGCTTTGCATTGTCAACTAGATATATGCTGAAGTCTATTTCGCGTTTTAGGGGACAAACCCCTAACCTAATCAAAAACATCTGCGTACTCATGGATTACTCCAACGGATCACAAATCGTCAATAAATGCATCAAGTGATTCTAGGTAGCGAAGCCAAACTTATCCCTTAGGCTCGCACGAAATGTCGAGGGTATTCCCGAGGCATGTCAAAAGTCTAACTACTCTCCTTTCACAATTACTAGCTAACCAGTCCATGCCTAGAATCAACCCATGGCCCATGGAACCAAAAACATAAGCATTACACTTAAACTCAATACTTAATATAGCTATTATCAAATCCTAGCAAACCAAAGATAAATGAGCCGAACCACCAATTGGATTTGAGAAAATAATGGGATCTTCTACTATACAAGTAATAAGGTGCAGAGACTCAACTATGGAAGCAGATAGAAAAGAATGTGAAGCACCAGAACCAAACAAAATTCTAACAGGATGATTGAAAAGAAAAACTAAACTTTCAACAGAAACGTTCCTACCTCTGTTAGGTACACTAGCAGTGAGAGCATTCAATTGCCCTCTAGAAGATTATGTCCTTTGCCCCTTGTCCTTGACCTTCGGGCAATCCTTGATAAGATACCCTGCTTCACCATACTGAAAACAACAACCTGTCTTCTTCTTCCTACAATTAAATGACCCGCTATACCACAGAAAAGACACTTCCTCTTGTTGCGGGATCTATTATTTCTTCCACCCTTCTTATATTCCAATCCCTTGTTTGTGATTCTTCCACTTTGGCCACCTTCTTTTCACCTTTCTCCTTCTGCGTGGATTAAGCCATATCAACAAGCTTATTATCCTTGGGCTTGTGCTCCATAGCCCAAACTCCCTTATTCTCATCCTTACTATCCTTGTGTAGCTTGTTGACTAGTTTCTCGAAACAACCTCCATCGCATGGCAACCTACAAGGCTTGAAAGAAAATTAGCCGCAAGTGAAACTATTGCGGCTACAGATGGAGTTTGGGCACTACTTCGCCCTCAACATGTGCCGTATGCCTACGAAACTATGGCGAAAAGAAAGGAAGAAGAGATTCAAATAGAGAATCTAAAGATAGTGCATATGGCTTTGGAGAATATGCCTTTTAAAAACAATACTTTTCTCTTTAAAAACGCTTCTTTAAAACATGCTTTTGAAAAATCTTTTATCTGTTCTGGTAACCGTTAGCTCTGATACCACGTGTAACACCCCACCTCCGTTAAGGTCACTCACAAAGGGAATGCATTAACTTCAGTGGAGCATCATAAGTGTATAGAACAGATAAATTACAAAATAGACAAAATTTAAACAGCGGGAAATAAATAAAACTTTACTTTATTGATAAAACATCAGCTTGGTAAAACAGCTTGTACAAAGATTGTTTTCCAGCACCAAAACACCAATACCCATTACAACAAAGCATCTGTCTTGTTTAACAAAATAAAGAAGCATGAAATGACAATGATATTCCCCAATAAAGCATGAGCCAGCCATAACTGTGGAAAGGAGAGTCCAAAGCAATGCATCGTCTATCTTCGAGCTTGGAAAGAAAACTGAGCTAAGTGGTAATATTCCCTCCCTGTGAACCGGGGGGGAAACGAAAGAAAAGAGAGCGAAACAAAACAGAGCCAGACATAAATCCTGGTAAGTCCAGTGACTTTCAGCATGTAAATAGGTAAAAGCGTCATGATATGAATAAACTGGATACCAGTCATAAAAATGATAATAAGCATAGCAAGACAACAAATGATGATCGTTAGATTTGACAAGGTAAGATACACTAAACGCGCTTTGGTTCTTTCTCTGATTTCCTATTTTATCTGCACCACCCAACTAGCATCCTAACTAGTGTCTTTTATAGAACGATTCGTATTCCCTACTAGTGTCCCAACTAGTATTGTGTGAAAAAAGGATCTGTATCCCCTACTAGTGTCCCAACTATTATCCTAGGTTATATAATAAGGTGATCCCAACCCCGCAATTGTGGTAGCCTTCAAGTGTACATCTAGTATGAGGATCTTACCTCAATTAGCCTAATTTCCGTGAAGATGTTAGATGTACCCTTTCTACCCTATCGATCGGCTCCCTACTTTTATTAATTTTCCTTGTGTCTGTGTCAATCGGCCCTCTCTTGCGTGTAGATACCCTGTGTTGGTCCCACCATAAGGTGTATCAATCCTATGATAGCAACCCGACACGATTCAAGATGCATAGTGTATAACTACTGGTACCCAGTGCTTGCTTTTTCCACTCCGGAGTACATGCACGCCCGTAATCCGTCGGAACCTACACTGATGTACCCCCTGCTGCTATTTTGACTGCTTATAATCAGCCCAGTAATCGTGCCTCACCCTGCCTGGTTCAGGGTATCGTGATACATCTATGTGGGTTACTGCTGAAATGGATCCCCGTTACTAGGGTTTCCTAGGGTCTATTCGTATACCCCTCAAATTGGCTAAGTGTTATCCTTCCATTCAAGTTAACTTAACCCATCCACACGTCATGTCATGTTGGTTAAGTGTTTCTTATTAACTTAACCCTTCTCATTCATCACGTTGTTATTGGTTAAGTGTTTTCTATTAACTTAACCCTGTTCATTCATCATATTATATTGGTTAAGTGTTTCCCTTTAGCTTAACCCCATTCCTTCATCATGTTATATTGGTTAAGTGTTTCCTATTAACTTAACCCCACTCGTTCATCATGTTATATTGGTTAAGTGTTTCCCTCTTGTGTTAACTTAACCCTACCACTTGTCATGTTACATAGGTTAAGTGTTGCCCTCTTGTGTTACTTAACCCTACCACTTGTCATGTTACATTGGTTAAGCATTTCCCTATCAGACATCATGTTATATTGGTTAAGTGTTGCCTTCTTGTGTTAACTTAACCCTACCATTCTTAGCATGTACGTTAATTAGCATTAATTCATTCATTAATGCCTCAACCTCTCACATTAGAACTGTTGTTTGCGGTTGCTGGATGTGTCGGGCGGTTCAGGGCAGACCTCTACCACAAACTCATTCTAACCTCGGGTTTTGGGCTTAATGCGCTAACCTCTCACATTGGACCTATATTGTTGCAGTCGCTGGATGTGCCGGGCGGTTCTGGGAAGTCTTACACCGCAACTCAATCTAACCTCGGGTTAGGCACGTTCATCTTAAGCCAATTTACCTATTTACTATACATATCCAAGTCTAGAATTTATATGCTAATTATCCCAAATTCACCAACTAGTCATGTTCCAATTCCCAAGTTATGCCCAACAAATTCAATTACAAGTTATTACTCAATATAGGTTACACCCAATCTTCCCAAATTTGCAATAATAGTCATGCCCCAAAATCGCAATATACATTATGCTTGGCGTCCCAACCAGTAGTTATGCCCAATCTAGATTTAATATTCCAATTTACCCCAAGTTCGCAACAACAACATTTATACCCCAAATCACAAGTTACAAATTATGTCCAAAAATTTCACCGAATATGTTATGCCCAATTATTTCACCGATTACATTGTGCCCAATATTTACCCAAAATATTCCCAGTATTCCAATCGTTCGTATTTCTCGATTTCAGCCTAGGTTCGAAGGTAACCCAGGTTCATAAAAGAAAAAGGAAATAGGGGAAGAGAGAGAGAGAGAGAAGGAGCATAAAATAAGAATAGGCATAAAAATAGGCATGTAACAACAGACCTAATACAAGAGATTTAGATCCAACAAAGATAGATTCTTGAATGAACTAATACAATCATTATCGCAGGCATAAGAATAACATCACGAACCAAAGAGGATTATAAACCTTATGTACAACAAAGATAGGCCTGATTTAATCAATAAAAATAACCTCTAAGGCACGTAAAGACATAGATTCAATAGAAGGATAGGGATAAATCTGAAAAGATTATCTTACAATCAAGCATAGACTTCGATTCATTTTATTACATGTCAAGACCACAAGCAGGTATTCAAATCTGAAAATAACGTGAACTTACATTACTAGGATTAAGAAAAGATAATTGAATTGTTGTTGTTGCAAAACTAATCTTCTAATTTGATTTGAGGCTCTCTAGTTTTCTTCTTGTATTTAGGTTGAAGAATGACGGCTATGCTAGTTTGGGGATGAACAGCATGACGGCGCCATAGCCTTTGAGCGATAGAATTAGGGTTGGGTTATGAGTGTATATATAGATGTCTAAGATTATTAAGAGCCTTTAGATCATCATAGGGTCCATCCAAACCATCCAGTCCAAGAGAATGCGTCATCAGGCCAATCAGAAGTCGCCACGTAGCCCTACGACTCAGAAATTCGTCACTGCCTCATCAGCCAGATACAAAACGAAGTATTTCGCCCAATCTGGGGGGGTCGACACCCCTATGGGGGTTCGACACCAATGTCGACACCCCTATGGGTGGGTCGACACCACTTAAGGGGGGTCGACACCCCTTAAGGGGGGTCGACACCCTCCAACGGGAATTTTCCCGCCCAGCCTGTTTTTGGCTGATTTTGAATTTCGAACCCATTTTTGACTTTCTAGACCTATTTCTGAAGTACTGAACCCAATATATATATATATTCTCCCCTACACGTATACAAACTTCTAAGGCTTATAATTTCTTCATAAAGTGTCTGATTTACGCAAACTCA
The DNA here is from genome assembly GCA_030737875.1 of Allium sativum. Lineage (NCBI taxonomy): Eukaryota > Viridiplantae > Streptophyta > Magnoliopsida > Asparagales > Amaryllidaceae > Allium > Allium sativum. The sequence goes on from CM060926.1 coordinate 619,313,190, forward strand.
GACTTTATTTCAACCAGAATTCCAAGACGAACGCAATGGCGTAACCCATTTTGCTTAATTCCCACTTTTAAAATTAAGTATTCTTCAATTCGTTACTTTAATATTCATAGAAAATACGGTGTGTTACAGATATGTTATCAATATTTAAAGTTAATGATTTTAATTAATAAATTAATTTCTTCAATTAATTTTCTTTACATAAACTAATTACTTGTAAAATAATTCATGGCGTGTGCCTTTGTTTTGCATCATGCCTTCCTTCTGCACACTTCTCCAACAACCGCTTTGTTGACAAATACGGTCACTATTTCTCTTTTGATTTCAGTCATATGGGCCTGTCCATCTTTGCTCACGTTCAAAAACCAACATCCCAATCTCTTTTGGTTTTCTTTTAACTGAAATTAAACGGCTAATTTAATTAATATACCTAAGTAACTTTTTACCATTAAGTATATTATTACATGTAAACACATGTCTATTTACTTTGAATTGAACACGGGTCGATTTCTCCAATCAACAGCCCGACCGTTAGTTCGTTATCACTGTTGTGCTTAGTTCTCCTATAGATAGAACATGCTATTAGATTAAATTAGCATTCCATGTTTACCCTAATTATATATATTAATTAGATAAATCTTTTTGCTTCGTAAAAACCGTGCTGATTCTTTTGAAATAGAAAACACAGTGGACTGTTTCTGCTCCTTTCCATCTTCACAATCCCATTCTGCTGCCTTCGAACTACACTCGCCGCCCATTCCAGAACCACGCCTGCTTCACGTTCTTCCGCCTCCATCTCACCATTACCCAACTTTGTATCCTTCCTAAAAGCTAACAACAACTCCTCTTTCCCATTTCTTCCTTCATGAAGTTAAGCCCCAAAACCTTTAACGTGAATAACTTTCTTCGTTTTGATCTGTACATCGCACGCCTCATTCATCACGTCGCTGTCACCACCATGGTCCGCCGGAGTCTTATCATGCAGCACAAGTTGAAGCTCCACAGTACACTCCCTCTTCTCCCTCGACGCCATGAAGTCTGGTCCTCCCCATCACCCGTCAGCGGTCTTTGAACTCAACTAATTTAAACCGTCGATCCAATCACCTCGACGGCCTGTGATTGATCATCGCCGTTCAGCATGAAGGTCTCAGTGAGAAGAGACTAATTGTTGTTGGAGGTTTTGTTTTTTGATTCATAGATTGGAAGATAATTTGAGAGGAAGGGGAGTGTTTTTGGATCGTTCCTTCTGTGAATGGCAGCTTCCACTTTGCGTTGACCAGAGAATTTTGTTTGACGCCTAGGTTAACTTCCTCATGGTATAAATAATGGAATGGAAATTATTATTTTAGTATTAAATGAACTTTACTATGAAGTATTGTCAAAATCTACCACATACAACATCATTTTTTCGACAAAGATGCTAATGCAAGCATAGAAAAATATTCCGGACCCAATGGGACAGGTTCCGTTGAATTCCGACATCGTTTGTGAAAAGTCCTTTATAATTATCGATGAAAAATCAAGCATTTAAAATTACTAAAATTACAGAAAAAATCCAATAAATTTGAGACCTTGACGTTTTACTAGACCTCTTCCTTACGGATCCAATGAAACTTATTTCGTTAAATTTGGAGTGATAGTCGTTTATTCGTTTAAAGAAACCCCTGTCCAAGTTGACCAAAATAATATAATTGATCAAGGCGTTTATCGTTGCCACGATCAAACAGTAAGTCTGATTGGCACGAAAATTGAAAATTCTACAATAATTAATTAATACGAATCCAATGGCACCAGTTTCGTCGCATTCCGAGACTGTTTCCCGATACACTATTTTTATCCGCACCAAAATGATATTTTGGACCCCAAATTACCCGGTCTCCAAAAATAATAAACTATATAGCTATCCTGACTCTAATCATCAATACGAACTCAACGGAACTAGTTTCGTGGCCTAATTCGATCGTCTGCTCAAGTTACACTCATATATCTCTCTATTAAATTAATTTAATTTAATTACGCGCTATAGAAATTGAATGGGCGTTGACAGCTACCGTGGTCACATACGACATTGGTTTGCTATGCCATTCAACATCGTACAATAATTTAACGTTACAGTCCCATTGAAACTGATTTCATCGAAAACGGACTCTGTTTGCAAAATGGTCATTTTAAAGGCCTATATTTAAATAACGATTTTCATAGCGATAATTTTAAAATTTGATTTGGCCATAACTAACAATCTATAACATGAAATCTGAATTTTTCTCCTCTAGTAGAAAATTATCATCACCACGATTCCAAAGTTTCACGTTTCACAGAAATCCGATTTATATCAGATCCTGTATATTTAGTTGAATTTCAAAACTCCATATTACGAACTGCAGTGCCATTTCGAGCTCGATTTATAATTATATAAATATATAACGTTTCAAACTACATTTTAATAACGAATTCAATATTAAATCCATTAATATTCCAAATATAATATTTAAAATAATAAATTAAATTAAATATTTGACTGCCAAAAATACGGGACGTTACATTCTTCCCCCCTTAAAATAATTTCGTCCCTGAAATTGCTAAGATAAGAAAAATGTTACAAATCCCGTTAATTTCCAAATCCCTTTATTATAAATCGAAAACCAATTCAAAATCGTATATAAATATTTTCAAAAATATCGAAAAATTTCTAACACTTTAAATTCCTGGAAAAATTCGTCAGAGTCTCCCCTGTACGGAGTGACATCTGCGATATCGCAGGAATAAATAATATAAACATCGACCCACACGGTCGGAAAACAATAATCAAAACCCAAAATTTTACATTTTCGTGTAGGCGTACCTTTTACGAGCATTATTGAGCATACTAGCTCAACGTATATGCGATTTACTCAACCAATATCAATCTATCTAGCCATCTGGCACTTGTACTTACTCAATTCACATATCAGTAATAAATATATGAAATTTTGAGATAAAATTTTACTAATCAAGTGGTGTAACTACATCAATTCCAAAATCAAACATACAACATCAATTCATTATCAAATACAAGGTTAAACCACAAATTTTAGTTCATATGCAGTTTAATTCCAGTTCAATTATACCGGAAATTATTATTTAGTTTATAATTTATTTAGCTCCAATAATTTGTTGATTATTTCACTCAACAAACTATCATCCAAAAACAAACAAATCACAATCCAGCATCCAATACACAACCAAATCAAATGAACTTACATTCAATATTAATATTTTATTTTGGTTTCACATATTTGAACATCAATCGATTAATATCCGACTGATTTCTATTTGATTATTATTCACTCGATTTTCAAATTCCAAATCAGCTTTATTTATTTTTACTTAACTAAGTTAATTTCCTACTCAAATTTTTAATCAAATTTAAATTTCAATTCAAAATTTGAATCCGATTTGAATTCCATTCAAATTGATCAAACACGGTAATATCCCAGTAATTTATAAAATTATTTCCTTTCTATACAAAAATATAATTTGGGCAAAATTATTTCATTTACCCTCTTTACAAAACAATATTGTATCCATTGTCAGTTCAATGCTTCTCAACACTTGAACCGATCAACAACACAATACAAAACATTCGCATATAAAATTTACAAATACGCTCTCATATATATACACTCAATCTTGATCTAGGGTATTACTGACCCCATCTCTATCGAGTTATACCACAGAGCCAAGGTTATTACTAAATCAATAGATCTGATACCACTGTAAAGACCCAAGGATTTTCGGTCCCGAAAATCGACACAAATACATTTACCGTTACTCATGCCAACCTTCCAAACACCGAAAACACTGGACAGTTTTTAGAAAGAAATTAGAGGGTGAGATGAGAAAGAAAGAAATATTAGAATAGAAGAAGAAACACAACATAGAATCAAAGTCTTACATCGTAGTAGAAAAAAATATAATATAGAAATAAATCTTTAATAAGAGCTTTTAAAAATACTTACAATACCAGAGTACATCACACATTTGGACAGTGATAATAACCTGTCCTCATATACCATCACACAGCGGAATAAATACTATGTACAATACATTTGAACACCTCCAGCTCGTCTCTGGACATCGCAGCCTCCGATAACCTGAACCCGTACAACCCGGTCTAACCTGAGCATTTACAAAACACCGGGTCAGTTTGGTGAACCAGAGTGAGAAAAAAACACGCACAGTATTAAGCGGGATCATCCAACTTGATTTTAAAGTTAATAAATCTTTCCGAAAGAAAAGTATAATCGTAAGACCAAATCCACACATAAATGCGGACAGTTTTTACCTTACGATAACCCAAAACATTTTTTAAATCTATATCTTTTCTGGTATTATAATAGTGTCTAAATACAAGTAGATATCAATCTAGCGGAATGCTTGCATCTCACGCTCCACATATTTAGTATACAATCAAAACCGCGGGCGCTTATTGGAGATTGGATTCCCACTATGACAAGGTATGGGACCACATGCCGATAGTGTATCTCTAGAGGGGAATACACTGGGTTCAACAAGAACGTCTTGCAACCCGGCCTACACATGGCCGACCACTCATTTTGCTTGAGTGTATCGAATGTATATCACCAACAGTTGGGCTCATACCACCATTTCTCGAAAGGTACAACAACGAAATAGATTAAAGAAGGAAAATGGAATTTCTCTAGATAGGTGATTATACACCCTAATGGGAGCGACCCACATAGCCATGCTGCCTGCTCGATTTTTGTCATTTCCCGGTTGATGAGGCTCGAAGTCGGCATTTCTTTTAAAACATATGGTCATCATTCACTTTGAATGCCACATTGTCATATCCGCCAGATATCACTACTTGACGCCCACAAAAATACTCTAGTTGGAAGCTAAGAGAACGACCACTCTCCGCCAACAACTATAGCACGTTTGAAGAAATCAACGTACGTGATCCCTTTGGAAATACTCTGTTAGACATCCGTCCATACAAGTCATCCAGGAATAGGATGAACCGAAGGTACTCTCTTACTGCATCCAATATAGGAATCACCCCATGGATCAGTAGCGAGAAGTCCTTGCAACCCGTAGATTCCAATCACGACGGGATCACAACTTATCTCAGGGAGCTAACCAAAAATTATTAGTAATTCCTCCGTTTATGAAAATCTACGGTCTTCAATGCTCCGTCTTGATCATCTTCTGATATCGTCACGTATTTGTTAGTCGGAATGGTTTTCGTATATAAATTCGATCCCGTTCTTTCCGTACCAACAATCGTATTGGACAGATTTGATAGTCGGTGATTTAACTATCAAAATAACAGTGATTCAATCATGACAATCCAATGAGTTCATTGGTTCAGTATTCAGCATCACTTGGCCTTGTAATTAAAACAAATGTAACTTTAAAACTCTTAAATATTCTGATATTATAAATCCATATTTCTCGCATCTTTATTTATCATAAGATTATTCTTTAAACAAGTTCATTTTTATACTTAGAAAAATTCCATATCATAACCAGTTTTCCATTTTCACTTTCAAAACATTAGCCACATTATTATATAATATATGGAAATCAATTCAGCCTATTACTCGTAAAACAAAGTTACGACTTTTATTCATTACTTGAAAACGATAATCCATGCTTATACTTATAGAATAAAACTCATCTTTTACCTTTTCTTTTTAATCATGACAATATCGTTATAATTCACGCAACCCTTTTTATTTCCCTTTTTTCACTTTGGAATCCTCCCTATTTATATATATATATATATATATATATATATATATATTCCAAATCTTCATTACACGTTGCATTATTATTTCTATATTGGGAATAATAAATTATTACTAACTCCTTTTATCATTACCAACTCGTATCCTACTCAGATAATTCCGATGTCATTCAAGTTAGGGTATTTTAATTACCTCTCAGACCTTGATCAACAACGTTCATATCTTCAGGTTGATACAAGTGGTAATCCAAAAACCACTATTTTATTCTAATAACATTTCAAATTCCATTTAACTGAAATATTCAAAATACGGTTTCATACAACCTTCTTATCTTTTTGAAAATATCTTTCTCGGATATACCCATTCTTTCCTAATTCAATAATTAGGTAATTTCTTTAATAAACACCACTCTTAACTCTACCGCTTTAACCAACCTCATTTAAAATTCAGATTTGTTTACATTATCCTACAACCCACTTCTTTCACCAAATTCACCTTTACTAATTTCTATTCAAAACCATTCCCATTTTGGAAATCTTATTTTAATTTCCCCCTTTTTGTAAATCCCATTTTGAAGTAACGTTAATTTAAAATTAACGATATAACACCTCAAACCTCTCTTATAAAATCTTGGTTTACCTTAAACCCCTTTTACTTTGTTCCCTTTTTCTTAGTTCAAATATTTAAGTCAACATAAATTAAGCGATCTTATTCGCTTAAATTCCATTATAACTTTGTTGAAAACTCGGGTTTCATAGCTCCTTTCACCATTCAATCAGATTTCATTTCAATTTCAATTACCTTTTTAAATTTATTTCAATTAAAAATAATTCTTATAAATTATTATTTATCAGGATAATAATTTACTTTGATCATTAACTACTATAAAAGTAGTAAATTCCTTTATCAACTAAAATAAATAGTGAATTCCCCTTTTAAAACCCTATTAAAATTAAACAAATATTCTTTAAACTATTATACTAGATTAATCCAAACAAACTATTGTAATAATTAATTCCAATTAAAAATGGTTAATTTAGTCAACTCTAACACGGTTATCTCGTTAACCGATTCCAATTAGTTCTCATTTTAAATTAATTAATAATGTAATTAATTTAAATAATTCCCTTTTATTGTTTCTTAATAAAACAATTATACAAATTAACCATTAGGTAAATTTCCTATTCACTTGTATATCAACCTAATTAGCATCAGAATTTCCTTATAAAATAAATTAATTAATAATTAATTATAAATTTAAATAATAAATATTTATTTCCTTTTAAAACTTTTATTCAAAATTGTAACGACCCGTATTTTCTGACCAATTATTGAATTATTTTATTATTTAAAAATGTCGATTTGAATTTAAATGGCTTGAATTTAATTAATTAGAATATATTATTTAAATAAATAATATTGTAATAATTTATTTCCAAAATATTTGGAAAATGTTGAATTTGCAGTATAAGGTGAACGGGCAGTTTAAATGGTGTAATATTGTTTGTTCTGAAATTTTAATGACGATTTCGTTTATTTAACTGCGTTATAACGTTTAATTTATAATTTAATTATAGATCGAGCTGCAGCGGCACGGCAGTTCGCAATATTGGGTTTTGAAATTTAAATGGTCGTATAGGATTCAATATAAGTCGGATTTTCTCGAAACAAGAAACATCGGAATCTATTTGACGATATTTTTCTAATGGAAGAGAAAAATCGAGTTTTCATAGCGTAGATTTTTTTTATGTCCAAATCAAATTTTAAAATAGTCGCTATGGAATTCCTTTATAAATTATATCGATTTATTTTATAAAATAAGGGTTTTTTTAATTATTTTTAATATCGAATTGGCTTCGATTTCAACCCGGAATATTTTATTTTGAATCTACATGAAATTCTGGTCAAGTGTGGCCAATTATAATATTTTGTTATTTTTATATTGAAGTATTTTTAAATTAATTTATTTTAATTAAAATTGGGCCTTTTAAAAGGGACTTTATTCAAACGACCTCCGTTTTCGATGAAACAAATTTTATTGACACTGTAATAGCTAATTATTGCTAGATTTCAAGTTGCGCGTCAATCGGTGTTATTATGTGAACCTGGCAAAATAAAATGCAAATAAAACAACCATTTGGGCATGAACGAGCACCGTTTGAGCAAACGGACTCGGAATTCGACGAAACAAGTTTCATTAGGACCGTAACGTCAAATTATATCATGGTGTCAATTCGCGTAGCGAAAGGGTTTGTATGTGAGCACGGTAATCAATAAACAGCGTTCAGAATTGCGATAAACACGAAATAAAATATCGTTGGTCACATCAGAATAAATTAATATTGTTTTCCCTTATAAATATAACCTATCCCTCAGCCTAAAAACCAGAATTCCGTCCAAACATTTTTCCACTATTCAGAATTTTGCAAAAAAGTCCAGTTTCATTAAATAATTTATTTCTTCAATTCTGTCAAGAATTTGCTGATGGAATCTAAAGGAAACTTGTAGATTGGGTCGATATCTACCCGCTATAAAAAGTTGGGGGTGATCGGAGCATTTTGGTGGCCAGAATCATCTTCAAACCGAAGAATATCACTTTCGTTCTTTGCACCTTTGAGGGCGACTAGAGTGATTTCATGAGGTCAGACCTGGGGGAGATTGAAGTAGAGGAGTCAGGCTTTCGTTTGGCGCTGGTGCGGAGGTCTCCGGTCGTCGGACGTGAGAGAAAGATGGAGTTGATCAGAGCTGATCATTTTTGGGCTGAAATATGAAGTAGAGATGGGTTTTTACCCATTTCCGGCGGCCGTGGCGATATCAGGTGGAAGGGCCTGAAGGGGAATGGTGCGCAGAGAGGAGGTCGAGCTATTGGCGGCGGTGGTGAAGTCTAAGGCGACGCAGGGAGGTAGAAATTGGGTTCGAAAGCTTTTCCGCTCAACTGGAGTTTTCGGCGCGGTGGAGAGGTTCTGGGAGGCGTGCTTTCAGGCATGGGAGCTGCTCGCTGGGCGCTAACGATGGGGTATCGGGTGGGACCTCCAGTCGACGACAGAGGCGGTTGAGGGTGGAAGATGGTTGCGTGTTTTCCGAATTGGGGGAAGGACGGTTTCAAGAACATGAGGGCATCGGGTTTTTTCCATCTGAAGGAGGAAACCGCGTGATGTGATAATGGGATGCTGACGTGGATAATTATTGCCTAATGATGGGTTAAATTAATAACTAAGGTAATTAAAAAGTTTAAATTAAATTAGTTTAATTTTCGTTTAATTCATATAACTTGAAATAACTGTAACGTCTGCATACGTTAACGGAATTTAGAGAAACAGGATCCGTTAGGATCGTAGAGACGAGATCTAAACGATGACACTGACTGGGAGTCGATTGGACGCAGTTGGATTTTCAGTTAATTTTAAACGCGTGTTTAAAATTAAATGGAACAAACCCGCCAACCTTCAACCGTATAAAATGGTGAGTTAATTCTCACACTTTTCTGGACTGCTATGATGTGATAAATCCATATAAAAATAGAAATTGGTTGATTGGCTGCATTGGTTGCTATCGCTTGATTTAATGATTGCTGTTAACTATATTATTGTCATTTATTTATTTATTTAAATTTATCTATCTTTGTTATAATAACCCATGCTGCAGAGAAGAACAGGTTGGAGGGATCCGACCGGATTCCTCAAAATATTTTGTGTATTGTTTTTTTTATATTGTTTATCTATGAACTGATTGAACCCCCAATCGACATTAAACCCTGTGCAGATAGTGATGGTTGAATGGGTGTTAATCCCTGTTGTGTTTTTGAATCAATCGATAGTCTGATTGAATAGTTGGCAGCGAGGGGCTAAAATATACTATTTTAGATATTGTTCTGCCGTCAGGCGAATTAACGCAATATTTAGTTATAAATTTATTTTATAACTAATTTGAAGTTTTAAATTTATTTTATATAAGTCAAGTAAAAATGGGAATTTTATAAATATATTTATATTTAAATCATGTTGTTTTTAAAAGGGATCATTAAATATTTTATATGACATATTCTATGTCATGTTCTGAATGGAAAGCTTGAAACTAACATACAAGTTCGAAATAATAGGATAATTGTTTTATAAACAATTAAGTGATGTTTTAAAATTAATTAAGTTAATTAATTAATTTAAAGGGAAATGGAAATGGGAAATCAGTTAACAGTAATTGATGTGTACGGTTGAAGAAAAATCAACTGTTCTAATTAGAAATTGACAATTGGATCAATTTGATCTAAATAAATCAAATCAACAAGTTTGATTGGATAATCGTTAAAATTAACGAATAGTGTTAACAGTTAGTTAATCTTTGATTAACTATATTCTATAGTAATTATCGAATTATTTAATGTTAAATCAGGTTATTTATTATTAAATAAGCTTTTAAAGTGATAATTATTCAATTTCTTTGATAATATCAAAGTTGACTATTTTAACATAGTCAATATTAATTTAATTATTATTGTAATTAATTGTAATTAAAGAAATGATATTTAATCGTAATTTAATTATGAAGCGATTTAGTGGGTGAGTTAAATGATTAAGATTCGAACTAAATTTGCGATAGTCAATATGGAGTAAAAGTTTTTATCGAGGCATAACCAAAAATGGTTAAAATAAACTTATCAGAGTTTATGCAGTTTTCTATTTAAAGTAAAATTTGGAGACGTGTATATAATGTTTAAAAGATTATATAGTTAATAGTGGGTTTAATAATAGTTTAGCTAAATTAAGTAAGCGCGTTAAGATTGGGATAAGATTTCCAAAAGGAAGTGTGATATTAAAACCATGTTTTGAATGTTAAATATAGTTGGGAAGTTTACCCGATGAAGTAAAAAGAATCTACGTGTAAAGTGGGTTTTCAAATCAAAGAAAGGGTTTTTAAAACCATAATAAAAGGATAGGGAAATGGAATAACAGATGTTGGAGTGGCAAACTTCTATTATCTTGAGATAAGAGCGTCATCGGTCAAGGTCTGAGAGGTAAATAGAATACCCTAACTTGAGCGATTTCGCTATTTTCAAGAGATAGTATTAGCTGAAATTGGATAGGAAAGTGACTATCGAGTTAACTATAATTTATCATTTATTTAGATAACCTTTTAAATGTATTAACTATGCTAGTTTCAGTTAATCAAAACGATAACTACTTTTAATTGATAACAACTAAAGCGATGTTTGATAATTGGATTTTCTTGTATTTAAAATGAAATAAAGGATTATAGAATGGATTCGATGTTAATTCAAAATATATAATCAATGTTGTAAAGAGGGTTTTACCCAAGATGGTAAATTTAAAAATAGTGTTCACCTAAGAACAGAATTAAGTGAAATACCTCAATTGAAACAAAGGAAGGATTTTGGTAATCAAACCATGTCGTTGTTTAAATAGAGATATAACGATATTTCCAGTGACAAAGGAAATAAAGAGTGAAGTTTGGAATTCGTTATTCCAAAGAAAATATGGCAATGTTAATTGAAAGATTTTGAATACAAATAAGAAAAATAGTAAGCTTTAAAGTAAACGACGTATATTTTAACATCGTAGGACCCGAATCGAAGAATGAATCTATTTAATACCTTGAAATAAGAATATATAGGGATTTTCCAAATAAAAGAAATGGAAAGGATTTAGCGGATATATAGCGATGTTTTGAAATAAAGGAATGGGTAGAGTATGGTAAATAAAGATACACTATTGTTTTTCAATATAACGAGAACAATAGGATTTGAAGTAAGAATGTGAAACCGGTCATAAGAATCGATGGAATAGTTTTAAATGAAATATGTCATTATAAACGACCTGAGCTGCCAACGTACCGAACAACATCGTTATGATTTGATAGTTAAACCATCGACTATCAACTGAATTAGTCTTGGACCTTTTTGGCGTGTTGTTCGAAGAGACCGGGATGGGAACTAGACCCAAAACCACTTCGAATCAACTGAGCGAACACGACCAACTTGCAGGAGATAAAAACGGAGAAAGTTGAAGACCGTAGATATTTATAAAACAGAAGAACTACTTAAAATCTCTAGTTTAGCGGCCAGAGATATAATGTGGTTCTATCGTGCCTAGAATATACGGATTTGCAAGGACTACTCGCTACTGATCTATAGGGTGATACCTAGGATGCAGTAGGAGAGTTCCTTCGGTTCATCCTGTTCCTGGGTGACTTGTATGGATGAATGTCTGACAGAGTATTTCCCAAGGGATCACGTACGTTGACTTCTTCAAATGTACCAAGTTGGTGGCATAGAAGGGAAACTTCTTTAGCCTAACAACAAGAGTATTTTTGTGGAAATCAATTAGTGATTTCTGGAGGATCTGACAATGTGGCATTCAAAGTGAATAGAGATATACTGTTCTAAATATAAGCATAACCTCTAGCCTCGTCAACCAGGAAATGGTACAAAAATCGTGTAGGCAGCGTGGCTATGTGGGTCGCACCCATTAAAAGGGTATATCATTACCTGATCTGGAGAAATCAAATGCCTTCGGTTGTCCCTTTTTATTTATTTATATATGTATATGCTACCGATTCGGGTGGTTGGCCCCCAACCGTGGTAATGATATATTCGGTACTCTCAAGAGAAATGAGAGGCCGGTCATGTGTGAGCCGGGTTGCAAGACGTTCTTGTTGAACCCCAATGTATTCGTCTCCGGAGGTACATTGTCGGAAGGTGGTCCCATACCTTGCCACATTTGTAACCCATTCTCTAATACGAGCCTGCATTTTTTATTTTTATACTATATGTGTAGAACGTGAGATGTAAGAGTTTTGCTAGATTGATATTTATTTGTGGTTTGATAGACATTATTATAATATCAGAAAAGATATTGATTTCAAAGATGGTTTGGGTTATAGTAAGGTAAAAACCGTCCGTGTTTATGTGTGGACTGGTCTTACTATTATCCTTTGATTTTAAAAGGATTTTTTTTTTAAAGTTAAACAAGTTGCTTGTTCTGTGAATTTATCACTTAAAGTATTCTAGACTGACCTGGGTGAATTTTGCTTTGCTTCAAATGTGCTCGGGTCAGAACGAGTATATTTACAGGTTAGGTTTCGCTGGAGTTCAGGAGCTAGAAGCAGGAGGCTTCACCGTTAGTTATATAAAGTGTATTTCCGCTGTGACAGATATATGTTGTTCTCTGATGATTGGTATGTATACACAGTTTCTTTGTTTAAAGAGATTTGATATATTATATTTATTCGTTCCACTGTGAGATCCGGATGTGTTCTTCTTTTTCTTCTATTCTATTATTTCTTACTTTCTTTTCTCATCCTCTAATTTCTTTCTAATAACAATCCAGTGTTTTCGATGCTTGAATAGTCGATTTGGTGATTTTGTGTCGATTTTCGGGGTCGAAAATCCTTGGTTCGTTACGGTGGTATCAGAGCTATTGGTTTAGTGAGAACCTTGCCTCTGTGGTGTAACTCAATAAAGATGGGGTCAGTGATGCCCTAGATTGAGTTGAGTGTATATACGAGAGCACGTATTTGTAATTTGATATAAAATTTATTTTGAAATTGTTTTTGCCTAATATAATTTATAAAGTAGTAAAGGTAGTAATTTTCTTGAATTATTATAATATGGGAAATTTGATTTACCAGTGTTGACTGGGATGGATTGATTATGAGGTTGGATTGAATCAACCAGAAGACATTTCATATTTGAAATGTGAAAATATGAAAACTTTAACTTAAGTTGAGCCAAAATGAATTATATAAATTATGATTTGGATTGGAATGTCGAACTAAAATTTAACTTAAGCCAGTGGGTATTTGATTTGAGTTGGGAGTAGAAATACTCGCCAATATTATCTGAAATGGAGTATTGGATTGTTGGATGGATGGCTGCATGAATATAGACTTGAAGTTGAATAAATTTGATTGAAACCCATCTGGTATGAATGAGTTGAACCTATGAAAAATGAATCCAAACACAGTGAATTCAAGTGAAACATAAGTAAAATAAATGGATTGTTAAAATTGATTGAATGGTATGGAAATTTGGATGATATGGATGATATTGATGTTTGAATCTTACTGGCATTATTTTGAAAACTAATGACTTTCATAGGAGTTGAGAACGGGTGCAGAAAGGCTAATTCAATTTTGAAACCTGTCCAAGGGAATTCTAGAGTAAATTAAATCTAGTTTGGCCTGCCAATTAAGCAAGAACAAGAACAATTTATCGCTTATCGCGTAATAGCGCTCGCAAAAAGGTACGCCTACGCAAATATAGAATTTTGGTTTTTATTTGGGGTTTGAGTTTGGATTTTGGATTTTTCCGACTGTGTTGGTCGATGTATATCTATTTCTTGAACCTGCAATTTTGCAGATGTCCCTCCGTACAGGGGAGACTCTGCCAAAAAATTCCAAAATTTAAGGTGTTAGAAATATTTTTGAAGATTTTTGGGAAATTTGATCATTTGAATTAATTTGGTTTTAAAACCAATTGGGTAAATTTTGAAAATAAAACTGAGTTTTAATTAAATATTTTTGGTAAAGATAATGGTTTGCAACATTCTTTCTACCTTTGCAATTTCGTGGACGAAATTATTTTAAGGGGGAAGGAATGTAACGACCCGTATTTTCTGACCAATTATTGAATTATTTTATTATTTAAAAATGTCGATTTGAATATAAATGGCTTGAATTTAATTAATTTGAATATATTATTTAATTAAATAATATAGTAATAATTTATTTCCAAAATATTTGGAAAATGTTGAATTTGTAGTATAAGGTGAATGGGCAGTTTAAATGGTGTATATTGTTTGTTTTGGAATTTTAATGACGATTTCATTTATTTAACAGTGTTATAACGTTTAATTTATAATTTAATTATAAATCGAGCTGCAGCGGCATGGCAGTTCACAATATTGGGTTTTGAACTTTAAATGGCCGTACAGGATTCAATATAAGTCGAATTTTCTCGAAACAAAAAACGTCGGAATCTATTTGACGATATTTTGCTAATGGAAGAGAAAAATCAAGTTTTCATAGCGTAGATTTTTTTTAAGTCCAAATCAAATTTTAAAATAGTCGTTATGGAACTCCTTTATAAATTTTATCGATTTATTTTATAAAATAAGAGGTTTTTTAAATATTTTTAATATCGAATTGGCTTCGATTTCAACCCGGAATATTTTATTTCGAATCTACATGAAATTCTGGTCAAGTATGGCCAATTTTAATATTTTTTATTTTTATATTGAAGTATTTTTAAATTAATTTATTTTAATTAAAATTGGACCTTTTAAAAGGGACTTTATTCAAACGACCTCCGTTTTCGACGAAACAAATTTTATTGAGACCGTAATAGCTAATTATTGCTAGATTTCAAGTTGCGTGTCAATCAGTGTTATTCTGTGAACATGGCAAAATAAAATGCAAATAAAACGACCATTTGGGCGTGAACAGCACCGTTTGAGCAAACGGACTCGGAATTTGATGAAACAAGTTTCATTAGGACCGTAACGTCAAATTATATCATGGTGTCAATTCGTGTAGCGAATGGGGTTTGTATGTGAGCACGGTAATCAATAAACAGCGTTCAGAATTGCGATGGACACGAAATAAAATATCGTTGGTCACATCAGAATAAATTAATATTGTTTTCCCTTATAAATATAACCTATCCCTCATCCTAAAAACCAGAATTCCGTCCAAACATTTTTCCACTATTCAGAATTTTGCAAAGAAGTCCAGTTTCATTAAATAACTTATTTCTTCAATTCTGTCAAGAATTTGCTGATGGAATCTGAATGAAACTTGTAGATCGGGTCGATATCTACCCGCTGTAAAAAGTTGGGGGTGATCGGAGCATTTTGGTGGCCGGAATCGTCTTCAAACCGGAGAAAATCACTTTCGTTCTTTGCAACTTTGAGGGCGACTGGAGTGATTTCAGGAGGTCAGACCTGGGGGAGATTGAAGTAGAGGACTCTGGCTTTCGTTTGGCGCTGGTGCGAAGGTCTCCAGTCGTCGGAGGTGAGAGAAAGAGGGAGTTGATTAGAGATGATCATTTTTGGGCTGAAATATGAAGTAGCGACGGGTTTTTACCCATTTCCGGCGGCCATGGCGATATCAGGTGGAAGGACCTGAAGGGGAATGGTGCGCAGAGGGGAGGCAGAGCTATTAGCGCGGTGGTGAAGTCTAAGGCGACGCAGGGAGGTAGAAATTGGGTTCGAAAGCTTTTCCATTCAACTGCGGTTTCCGGCGCGGTGGAGAGGTTCTGGGAGGTGTGCTTTCGGGCGTGGGAGCTGCTCGCTGGGGTGCTGACGATGGGGTATCGGGTGGGACCTCCGGTTGACGACAGAGGCGGTGGAGAGTGGAAGATGGTTGCATGTTTTTCGAATTGAGGGAAGGACGGTTTCAAGAACAGGAGGGCATTGGGTTTTTTTCATCAGAAGGAGGAAACCGCGTGAAGTGATACTGGGATGCTGACGTGGCTAATTATTGCCTAATGATCGGTTAAATTAATAATAAAGGTAATTAAAAAGTTTTAATTAAATTAGTTTAATTTTTGTTTAATTCGTAAAACTTGAAGTAGCTGTAACGTCTGCATACGTTAACGGAATTTAGCGAAATAAGATCCCGTTGGGATCGCAAAGACGAGATCTAGACGATGACACTGACTGAGAGTCAATTGGATGCATTTGGATTTTCAGTTAATTTTAAACGCGTGTTTAAAATTAAATGGAAAAAACACGTCAACCATCAACCATATAAATGGTGAGTTAATTCTCACACTTTTCTGGACTGCTATGATGTGATAAATCCATATAAAAATAGAAATTGGTTGATAAGCTGCATTGGTTGCTATTGGTTGATTTAATGATTGATGTTAATTATCGTCATTTATTTATTTATTTAAATTTATCTATCATTGTTATAATAACCCCTGTTGTAGAGAAGAACAGGTTGGAGGGATCCGACCGGATTCCT
Source organism: Allium sativum (assembly GCA_030737875.1). NCBI lineage: Eukaryota > Viridiplantae > Streptophyta > Magnoliopsida > Asparagales > Amaryllidaceae > Allium > Allium sativum. The sequence continues at coordinate 619,329,920 of CM060926.1, forward strand.
CAAAATATTTTGTATATTGTTTATTTTATACTGTTTATCTATGAACTGATTGAACCCCCAATCGACATTAAACCCTGTGCAGATAGTGATGGTTGAATGGGTGTTAATCCTTGTTGTGTTTTTGAATCAATCGACAGTCTGATTGAATAGTTGGCAGCGAGGGGCTAAAATATACTATTTCAGATATTGTTCTGCCGTCAGGCGAATTAACGCAATATTTAGTTATAAATTTATTTTATGACTAATTTGAAGTTTTAAATTTATTTTATATAAGTCAAGTAAAAATGGGATTTTTATAAATATATTTATATTTAAATCATGTTGTTTTTAAAAGGGATCATTAAATATTTTATATGACATATTCTATGTCATGTTCTGAATGGAAAGCTTGAAACTAACATACAAATTAGAAATAATGGGATAATTGTTTTATAAACAATTAAGTGATGTTTTAAAATTAATTAAGTTAATTAATTAATTTAAAGGGAAATGGAAATGGGAAATCAGTTAACAGTAACTGATGTGTACGGTTGAAGAAAAACCAACTGTTCTAATTGGAAATTGACAATTGGATCAATTTGATCTAAATAAATCAAATCAACAAGTTTGATTGGATATTCGTTGAAATTAACGAATAGTGTTAACAATTAGTTAATCTTTGATTAACTATATTCTATAGTAATTATCGAATTATTTAATGTTAAATAAGGTTATTTATTATTAAATAAGCTTTTAAAGTGATAATTATTCAATTTCTTTGATAATATCAAAGTTGACTATTTTAACATAGTCAATATTAAGTTAATTATTATTGTAATTAATTGTAATTAAAGAAATGATTTTTAATCGGAATTTAATTATGAAGCGATTTAGTGGGTGAGTTAAATGATTAAGATTCGAACTAAATTTGCGATAGTCAATATGGAGTAAAAAAATTATCGAGGCATAACCCAAAAGGGTTAAAATAAACTTATCAGAGTTTATGCAATTTTCTATTTAAATTAGAATTTGGAGTTGTGTATATAATGTTTAAAAGATTGTATAGTTAATAGTAGGGTTAATAATAGTTTAGCTAAATTAAGTAAGCGCGTTAAGATTGGAATAAGATTTCCAAAAGGAAGCGTGATATTAAAACCATTTTTTGAATGGTAAATATAGTTGGGAAGTTTACTCGATGAAGTAAAAAGAATCTACGTGTAAAGTGGGTTTTCAAATCAAAGGAAAGGGTTTTTAAAACCATAATAAAAGGATAGGGAAATGGAATAACAGATGTTGGAGTGGCAAACTTCTATTATCTTGAGATAAGAGCGTCAACATTCAAGGTCTGAGAGGTAAATAGAATACCCCAACTTGGGCGATTTCGCTATTTTCAAGAGACAGTATTAGATGAAATTGGATAGGAAAGTGACTATAGAGTTAACTATAATTTATCATTTATTTAGATAACCTTTTAAATGAATTAACTATGCTAGTTTCAGTTAATCGAAAAGATAACTACTTTTAATTGATAACAACTAAAGCGATGTATGATAATTGGAATTTCTTTTATTTAAAATGAAATAAAGGATTATAGAAAGGATTCGATGTTAATTCAAAATATATAATCAAAGTTGTAAAGACGGTTTTACCCAAGATGGTAACTTTAAAAATAGTGTTCACCTAAGAGCAGAATTAAGTGAAATACCTCAATTGAAACAAAGGAAGGATTTTGGTAATCAAACCATGCCATTGTTTAAATAGAAATATAACGATATTTCCGGTGACAAAGGAAATAAAGAGTGAAGTTTGGAATTCGTTATTCCAAAGAAAATATGGCAATGTTAATTGAAAGATTTTGAATATAAATAAGAAAAACAGTAAGCTTTAAAGTAAACGATGTATATTTTAACATCGTAGGACCCAAGTCGAAGAATGAATCTATTTAATACCTTTAAAATAAGAATATATAGGGATTTTCCAAATAAAAGAAATGGAAACGATTTAGCGGATATATAGCGATGTTTTGAAATAAAGGAATGGGTAGAGTATGGTAAATAAGATACACTATTGTTTTTCAATATAACGAGAACAATGGGATTTGAAGTAAGAATGTGAAACTGGTCATAAGAATCGATGGAATAGTTTTAAATGAAATATGTCATTATAAACGGCCTGAGCTGCCAACGTACTGAACAACATCGTTATGATTTGATAGTTAAACCACCGACTATCAAATGAGTTAGTCTTGGACCTTTTTGGCGTGTTGTTCGAAGAGACCGGGATGGGAACTAGACTCAAAACCACTTCGAATCAACTGAGCGAACGCGACTAACTTGCAGGAGATAAAAACGGAGAAAATTGAATACCGTAGATATTTATAAAACGGAAGAACTACTTAAAATCTCTGGTTTAGCGTCCAGAGATATACTGTGGTTCTGTCGTGGTTAAAATATACGGATTTGCAAGGACTACTCGCTATTGATCTATAGGGTGATACCCAGGATGCAGTAGGAGAGTTCCTTTGGTTCATCCTGTTCCTGGGTGACTTGTATCGATGAATGTCTGACCGAGTATTTCCCAAGGGATCATGTACGTTGACTTCTTCAAACGTACCAAGTTGGTGGCATAGAAGGGAAACTTCTTTAGCCTAACAACTAGAGTATTTTTGTGGAATTCAATTAGTGATTTCTGGAGGATCTGACAATGTGGCATTCAAAGTGAATAGAGATATACTGTTCTAAATATAAGCGTAACCTCTAGCCTCATCAACCGGGCAATGGCACAAAAATAGGGTAGGTAGCATGGCTATGTGGGTCGCACCCATAAAAAGGGTACATCATTAACTGATCTGGAGAAATCAAATGCCTTCGGTTGTCCCTTTTTATTTATTTATATATGTATATGCTATCGGTTCGGTTGGTTGGCCCCCAACCGTGGCAATGATATATTCGGTACTCTCAAGAGAAATGAGAGGTCGGTCATGTGTGAGCCGGGTTGCAAGACGTTCTTGTTAAACCCCAATGTATTCATCTCCGGAGGTACATTATCGGAAGGTGGTCCCATACCTTGCCACAGTTGGAACCCATTCTCCAATACGAGCCTGCGGTTTTGATTTGTATACTATATATGTAGAACGTGAGATGTAAGCATTCTGCTAGATTGATATTTATTTGTGGTTTGATAGACATTATTATAATAACAGAAAAGATATTGATTTCAAAGATGGTTTGGGTTATAGTAAGGTAAAAACCGTTTGTGTTTATGTGTGGACTGGTCTTACTATTATCCTTTGATTTCAAAAGGATTTTTTTTTTCAAAGTTAAACAAGTTGCTTGTTCTGTGAATTTATCACTGAAAGTATTCCAGACTGACCTGGGTGAATTTTTCTTTGCTTCAAATGTGCTCGGGTCAGACCGAGTATATTTACAAGTTAGGTTTCGCTGGAGTTCAAGAGCTAGAAGTAGGAGGCTTCACCGTTAGTTATATAAAGTGTATTTCCGCTGTGACAGATATATGTTGTTCTCTGATGATTGTTATGTATATACAGTTTCTTTGTTTAAAGAGATTTGATATATTATATTTATTCGTTCCGCTGTGAGATTCTGATGTGTTCTTCTTTTTCTTGTATTCTAATATTTCTTCCTTTCTTTTCTCATCCTCTAATTTCTTTCTAATAACAGTCCAGTGTTTTCGATGCTTGAATAGTCGACTTGGTGATTTTATGTCGATTTTCGAGGTCGAAAATCCTTGGGTCGTTACAAAAATAATATATTTCAAAATCTATATCCAGTTATAAAATAAATTAACTTCATCTCTATTGATCTGCCTAACGGTAATTCAACATTTATAATATAACTGATTTTATAGGCCATATGTTGCCAAATACTCAACTAATACCGCCCATTGGTTTAAACTAAACAGATGTTGAATTTTCAGTCAACAATCAACGATCAAATAAATTATCCCATTAGATCGGTTCATATATGGTAATATGAAAATAAATAATATATTTGAGGAATCCCGTTGGATCCCTCCAACCTGTTCTTCCCTATATCAAACTGGTTATCTCAAATCAGATTACTCAATTCCATTAACTGATAATTTCTATAACAACAAATAACGACCATTTAACATTAATCAATCAACAAAACAATTCAAACAATTAGAACAATTAAACACGTTTATAAATAAACGCGGCCAATAAGGTAAGTTACCTTCATTGGATCAAATCGTAAAAATAACGATTTGGTATTTCAATGAAATTAAACACGGTTTAATTTCATCGGTTAAATCAACACATAAATATATAACTAGCGAACAGTCAACCATTAGCAATCAGAGCATACAAATTAAAAACCCAATTATAAAATATAAATAGAAAGAATTGAGTGAGTTTAACTCACCTTGATCTGATTCACTATTGAACAGTTCGATTAAGTTAAATTAAATGATCGTTTAATTTAACTGAAAATTCCCAGTATATCCAGCTCTGTCTAGAACAGTTCGGTGATGTTGTATTTGTTGAGATAAGTCCAATGTCTCTCGAATCGTCCAATTCTGATCATATATGGATATGTTATCAATATTTAAAGTTAATGATTTTAATTAATAAATTAATTTCTTCAATTAATTTTATTCACATAAACTAATTACTTGTAAAATAATTCATGGCGTGTGCCTTTGTTTTGCATCGTGCCTTCCTTCTGCACACTGCTCCAACAACTGCTTTGTTAACAAATACGGTCACCATTTCTCTTTTGATTTCAGTCATATGGGCCTGTCCATCTTTGCTCACGTCCAAAAACAAACATCCCAATCTCTTTTGGTTTTCTTCTGCCTGAAATTAAATAGCTGAATTAATTAATATACCTAAGTAACGTTTTACCATTAAATATATTATTACATGTAGACACATGTCTAATTACTTTGAATTGAGCACGGGTCGATTTCTCCAATCAACAGCCCGACCGTTTGTTCATTCTCACTGTTGTGCTTAGTTCTCCTGTAAATAGAACAGGCTATTAGATTAAATTAGCATTTCATGTTTACCCTAATTATATATATTAATTAGATAAATCTTTTTGCTTAGTAAAAACCGTGCTGATTCTTTTGAAATAGAAAACACAGTGGACTGTTTCTGCTCCTTTCCATCTTCACAATCCCGTTCTGCTGCCTTCGAACTATACTCGCTGCCAATTCCAGAACCATGCATGCTTCACGTTCTTCCGCCTCCATCTCACCATTACCCAAATTTGTATCCTTCCTAAACGCTAACAACAACTCCCCTTTCCCATTTCTTCCTTCATGAAGTTAAGCCCCAAAACCTTTAACGTGAATAACTTTCTTCGATTTGATCAGTACAGCGAACGCCTCATTCATCACGTCGCCGTCGCCACTGTGGTCCACCGGAGTCTTATCATGCAGCACCAGTCGAAGCTCCGCAGTCCACTCCCTCTTCTCCCTCGACGCTGTGAAGTCTGGTCCTCCCCATCACCCGTCAGCGGTCTTTGAACTCAACTATTTTAAACCGTCGATCCAATCACCTCGACCGCCTGTGATTGATCATCGCCGTTCAGCATGAAGTTCTCAGTGAGAAGAGCCTAATTGTTGTTGGAGGTTTTGTGTTTTGATTCATAGATTGGAAGATAATTTGAGAGGAAGGGGAGTGTTTTTGGATCGTTCCTTCTGTGGATGGCAGCTTCCATTTTGCATTGACCAGAGAATTTTGTTTGACGCCTAGGTTAACTTCCTCATGGTATAAATAATGGAATGGAAATTATTATTTTAGTATTAAATGAACTTTACTATGAAGTATCATCAAAATCTACCGCATACAACATCAGTTTTTCGATAAAGATGCTAATCGTAGCATAGAAAAATATTCCGGACCCAATGGGATAGGTTCCGTCGAATTCCGACATCGTTTGTGAAAAGTCCTTTATAATTATCGATGAAAAATCAAGCATTTAAAATTTCTAAAATTACAGAAAAAATCCAATAAATTTGAGACCTTCATGTTTTACTAGACCTCTTCCTTACGGATCCAATGAAACTTGTTTCGTTATATTTGGAGTTCGTTTGGCCATTCGTTTAAAGTTACCCATGTCCGAATTGACCAGAATAATATAATTGATCAAGGCGTTTATCATTGCCACGATCGAACGGTAAGTCCGATTGGCACGAAAATTGAAAATTCTACAATAATTAATTAACATGAATCCAATGGCACCAGTTCCGTCGCATTCTGAGACTGTTTCCAGGTACGCTATTTTTATGCGCACCAAAATGCTATTTTGGACCCCAAATTACCCGCTCTCCAAAAATAACAAACTATATAGCTATCCTGACTCTAATCGTCAATACGAACTCAATGGGACTAGTTTCGTGGCCTAATTCGATCGTCTGCTCAAGTTACACTCACATATCTATCTATTAAATTAATTTAATTTAATTTCGCGCTATAGAAATTGAATGGGCGTTTACGGCAACCGTGGTCACATGGTCACATACGACATCGGTTTGCCACGCAATTCAACATCGTACAATAATTTAATGTTACGGTCCCATTGAAACTGATTTCATCGAAAACAGACTCTATTGGCAAAATGGTCATTTTAAAGGCCTATATTTAAATAACGATTTTCATAGCGACTATTTTAAAATTTGATTTGGCCATAACTAACAATCTATATTACAAAATCTGAATTTTTCTCCTCCAGTAGAAAATTATTATCACCACGATTACAAAGTTTCTTGTTTCGTAGAAATCCGACTTATATCGGATCCTTTATATTCAGTTGAAGTTCAAAACTCCATATTACGAACTACAGCGCCATTTCAAGCTCGATTTATAATTATATAAATATATAACGTTTCAAACTTCGTTTTAATAATGAATTCAATATCAAATACATTAATATTCCAAATATAATATTTAAAATAATAAATTAAATTAAATATTTGACTGCCAAAAATACGGCTTGTTACAAATGTCCTCAATCATTAGTCGTATATGTTGATTGCTTGTCAAAGCAAAGATCGCAACCACTATAGTATGTTAAAGTCATAGGCATCTTTAAATTAAAACACAAGCTTATGAAATAATAATGAATTAGATGATAAGTATACTTACAGTATTCCTTACTATCTTCATGCAAAAGTCTCGTAGAACATCATATAGTACTTATCATCATTCCCAAATAATCAATTATTTTCCTCGAATCATCAAAATTCGTCAAAACTTCCTTGTTCTCAATTTTGACACGTTTTGACTCACTTTTACTTTGAGTTAACGTCCTCGACTTTATCATCTTGTGTATGATACTATAAGGAAATTCAATTCAAAATTTGAGAGGATTTGGAATAGTTTACCATGATTTTATACTCAAAACATCTATAACAGCGTTTCAGTCATACTATGAAAAGTTTTGCTCGTTTTAAAATACTTCATAGTCAATTCAGAGAAAAGGCAACGCTTCCAGAAGTGCTATGACAAGTTATGGGAGGTTTATAATGATTTTAGAATAAAATCAGCTACTACAGCGTTTTTGAGCGCTATAGAAAGGTTCTGGCTTGGTTTCGTGCTTCATTAATAGAAAAGATAGCGTTTCAGAGTGCTATAAAAAGTTCTGAAAATCATATTTTAGCCAGTTTTTGGGAAAAATGTTTGACGCTGTTTCTCTATGATAAAAATAGATTTTAACTCCAACTTTTCTTATAGTAAGAAGCTCTCTTTGTCTACTTAATTATAATCAAAATAAAACCTCAAAATCATTGACCAATTTAATATATAAAATCAAATATCATGAGGCATTTTTAACATGTCCATTTCAGGCTGATTTTTACCTCACTTTGCATTCAGTTTTCGGGTATGCAAATTGCCGAATTAGAAAATTATGCATTGGGTGAAAGTTTTAGCCCTTTAAATTACCTTTCCAGATTGATAGAGAAGTCGAAATTTCATTAAGAATTGCAAAAGTTATGCCCAACATACTGAATGTCATTTTTAGGGGTTCAAGTCCAATTGTTCATTCATAAATTTCTCAACTTTTCTTCAAAATATGAAGTGAATACATGAACTTAAATAATTTTACTCATCTTAGACTTGAAAATTGAACTTTTATTCCTTCTCTTGTCTTCTCCTAAACCTCTCTTCTTTTTCTTATCTTAATTTTCATTTGTGAATGCATGAAAAAGAATGAACCTTTCCACCCTTTATATAGTAGTTTTCAAAGCTTGTTTGGTAATTTGGTTTTGAGACACTTGTCCTTCTTATCTTTATGCATGCTTTAGGTTGAAGACACATGCCTAATTAAGTGTCTTTAGATGTTTTACACATGGACACCTACTGTGTGTGTCTTAACCTTATTTACTTACAAGACATGTGTTCCTTTCATTTGATGACACGTGTCCCTATCATTTAAAGCCATTTATCATATTCTAGAACATGTACACATATACCATTTGTATGTTACTTTTATGATATGTACATACACATATATGTGTTCTTCTAACGTTACTACATGCACATGATATTCCAACAACTTTTAATAAGCAAAACCTCGTTTATCGATAAAACTGTTTTCGATCACATTATCGATTTTTCTTTGAACTACTTATCTTTGTAAATAAAAACTCAAAAACATATTTTCTTCTCTTTAATTATTATTTATAAAGGGATTTAATCAAGGTTATAAAACCATTTTTATAATATTAAATCCAACATTTAAATATTTAAATAACCTCAATATTTAAATATTTACTGGCCGAAACTTCAGGTTGTTACAAAACGAATCCCAATGACTATCGCCCCTAGCAAAATACCCCCTTTCCACACACAATGGAATATGTTTCGTAAGCCAATTCGACTGTTTCAGTCATTTTTTATCAAAATTAAAATATAAATTAATATAACGTTCAATATTGATTTCAACGTACATTTTAATTTACCGGTGCCACATACTGACTCCGAAAATTACAGAAAAATTAAATCTAGCTATGTTTTGACAATACGGTCCTAACAAAACTAATTTCATCGAATTTGGAGATCCTTTGAAAAATGGCATTTTTCCAGTCGATTAAATTCAAACTAAATTGACCAAACTCATTTAAATTTACAACGCTCACATATTAATTCCAAAAATTATGAAAATTTAAATCTGACTATAATTTGACAATCCGGATCCAACAAAAGTGGTTTCATCGAAAACGGAGGTCGTTTGCAAAATGGCTATTTTTAAGGGCTATAATTATATTAAAATATATATAAATTCCACTATGGCTATTCTGGATTTTAAATTGGGCATAACTTACAATTTATATTATGAAATCTGAATTTTTCACATTCATTAGAAAGATACAAATAAACAGATTCTAATGTTTCTGGTTTTACTGAAATCGGATTTATATTTCAATCTTTACATTCATTCAAAGATTAAAATCGAATTTTCAAACTACCACACCATTCTGAATTCGTTTTATAATTAAATTATGTTTTTATATATCCTAACTTTGATTTAAATAAATTTTAAATCGTTAATTCTCAAAATAAATCATTTTAAATATTCAAAACCCATTAAAATAGCTGAAATAAAAAAATTTAATTGTTTCAGAAATTCCGCGTTGTTACAATCTCCCCCACTTAAAATCATTTCATCATCGAAAAGGAAGATATAATCAAAGGTCGCTTACTTAATCAACTCCACCTTTGCTTGACTCAAGTTCTTCAACTTTTCAGTTTCTAAGAACTTTCTAATTTCTCAAAAATTTGGCTAACACCAAATTTTCGAAAAATTTCGCCATAACCTCCTTTGTACGGGGAGGGTTTGAAAATTTTATTGGGCCGTATTAGGCACCCAATAAATCAATAAAAAGCATACACAATTTTTGTGACCTATCTATGCTAAAGGGAGACGTGTAAAAATCATAATCTCGCTACCTTGCTCAGTGTTAGGAGTAAAATAATCCATGCGCCTTAATTAACAATAAGAGAGACGTGATTTTTTGTCATCTCCAGACCTGTGCAGGGTTTTTATTAAATCCTGCCCCGAGCACCATTACATGTATTTCTTAATTGAGTCCATAATCAGTCTTCTGTTCAACCTGTATTTCAGTCATCGCCTTAACAGCATCTTGCTCGTATGGTAAATCAAACATCATCGTATAAGCGCCAAATGCTTATATGGAATATGATTTGATATGTTGTCTTCATGTAGTATGCCATGCGGTGTAGTTCAAAATTTATTTGTTGTTATCCTATGGCGTGGTTTGTAATCTCATACAGAACAACCATCGCAACGCACCCAATTTCATTCACAGGATTTGATATAATAATAATATTGCGCAGCCAACTCATTAAGGTGCACCTGTTTGTCAAGCACGCATTTATTTCTTTCCTCAATGAGAAGTCGTTAACCTGTTCAATCATACATAGATAAGCATCTCTATTTATATATATAAATCCAATTCGAACTAAAATTTCAATTTATTTCTTCCATATATTTGATTTAGCTTTATTTACCCTTCTTTTATTGGTTTTATCAATCCAAAATTTTTATTAGTTAAATTAATTATCACACAACACAACCAGCAATAAATCGGTTAATTATCTTTTCAAACATGTATCCTCTATATATATTAAAAAATCATATTTTTAGTGCCAAATCACAAACAATAAATTCTAACTAAGTTTTGGTTCTCACACTAGTCAATTGGAATCGTATAGATATCGCACTTTTGAAACTTGAAAATAAACTATTGATGTTGCGCAGTCATCAATATAATCATCCCGGGCGACTAGAGTGTGATTCTATAACAATCCAGTATATTTGAGACTTCGGATATACGTTAATTACGCGTATATTCAAAATCTTCATATACCCGATAGTCTAAATTCAATATAAATTAAAATACTCAAATACATATAATAAAATATAAACTTCAAAACTAAATTTGTTTTTAATAAATAGCACTGTTCAAACTCATTCTAGGGTATTACTACCCTATCTCTAACTAGTCATTCTCATAGGATCTTACTAATCCTATCTCTGATGAATTCTTTCATTTGGTTCTAATGTGTTTTGTTCTCTAGCTTTGTAAACCAAAGCTCTGATACCAAAATGAAACGACCCAAACTTCCCCGATCACGAGGAGACGGAGGAGCCCAGATTGCTTTGAGAAAACGACTCATTAGAACAAAACATGAGAACATTTCATTGCTATTACAACAATTTACGTTAGAGTACAAGAATATACCAGAGTTCAAATAATATACAACAGAAAAATATCAGAGATTTAAATTACAAAATAGCGGAAAATATACACATAAATATAATGCAACGGATCAATCATCAATTAGCACAACTGAATGAAATACACGGATAAAAATCTTTCCGAATATAAGTCCAGTTGTAATCCAGGATCTTGTGAAAAGAAATATCTACTAAAACAAAAACTACTAGCTGCCTGTGTGGAAAATATGGGCACCAAGAGTTTAGGTAGAAAAAATAAACTCTGAGTCGGTCATGGGACTGGTTTGAGAACTAAAACAGTAAATAAATATTTACTTTTAAAGTTGGGAAATCATGGCACCACGCCGTATAACATGGAACGGGTTTACTCCACATGATTCTCGGTTTAAAATAACACAACGCAATGCTTTTTGGAAAAATGAAGCTATTATAAGACTCAGGTCCTATCACACAATGCAATGCCAGCCGGAGGATAGAGTTTTCCCTTATAATAGCCAAACATGCTTGGTACGTTTAAAACAAATTATTTTGTACTATTAAAAGTGCATAGTGTCTAAAACAACTTCAAATATGAAAGTATAAATCATAGACGACATAGGTACCATATATTATGCTGCCATACATAGGTTTACAACTAAAAAAGAAAAGTATAGTATTGGAAAGTGGATTTCCATCATGAGTCAAGGCAAGGGATGGTCTCCTTACTGATTCAGATCACCTCTAACAAGATGACCCAGAACTCAGACGCTAGCAAGCCCTTGGACCTGCAGTGTCGGTCCAAACTTACTTTAGTGGATTAATTATTCCTGAACACACGTTTCTCGGTCCTATCGGACCTATCTTTGAGACACTAGGGACCCAATATCCGAGGCGCCTCATTCCATCATCCATGTAAGTAAAAAATGTCTGGGCTCCATACCATGACACCACTTCTAGCTAGAAAGAAACGTCGTGCACTCACTGCGTCCCTTATCCCATTTTCAACTCATACCGAGGTGTGAAGCTCGCGAATTAATGTTATACACAAAGCTATGTTATTTAAAGTCGTGCTTTGATCATCAACCACAAGACTTTGCCTCACAACAAAGCCTTTATCATTTGCATCTTAGCATGCCACATTGACAATTCATGTCATACAACTGATGTTTATCAATATATAACCTCTAAGCTCGTACGTCTCAGAGAAGGGTGTTAAGCAAGAGAATAAATTCTCCGCCACCAAACAAATATATACTTAATAGAAATCAATCAATACAGAATGAAATCCAATGTCGGGAATACATCCATTTACAAGTCCGTTCTGGGTCAGAACGAAACCGGAGACACCTTATTCCTCGTCCTATATGTCCAATACAAGAGAGAGGACCTTGCATATTCGGTCGATCTCCAAGTACGTCTAGACGATCACCACTTATTACCTTGTCTTGGGTGTACAGCCAAATCAAGATATCGGTAATCATCCAAACAATGTGAAGATCTCTGGTCTAAATCCACCGTCTTCATTGTCGACTGTTAGTCCTCGTATCAGTTATTCAGAATGGGATAAACCCGGTATTTCCGAATAACTCGCATATTTTATAATCAATAATCAAGTGCTATAAAACACATCATACGCCTCATTCCAATCCAGAATATTCTTTTATTCAAATATTCACATCTTTATGGAAAGGTTCTAATTAATTTTATCAAAGATAAGTTCTTTTAAACTAATTCTTTAATCTTCCTTTGGACAACATTTTCAAAAGATTTTATTTTATCCTTTAACATTTCTAAACAAAATTAGGGTTTATAAAACTAGTCGGGATTATCGAGCCCTACCGAAGTAACCATTTATTTATTAATCCCAATCCCAACCTATTCATCCCATGGAGCAAAACTGGTAGTACTCCATATCTACCACCCATGGTGTTATTGGTAAATTTAATTACCATTTCATGTTCAAATCTCATTAAAGATTTAACTATCCCCTGGAGTAAAACCGGTGGTACTCCTTCTCGATCATTTCTTAAATTCGGTGAATTTAATTACCTCTTTCCCATTCCAATCTAATTAAAGATTCATTAAAACTCCATCTCGGTTTTAATCTCAAAAATTATTTCTTTATGATTATTCAACTTAAGAAAGTAGTCTTCTTTTTAACAGGGTTAAAGAACCAATGTTATTAAAAACACAGTTCTCGATAAACCCAAATCCTCTTCCATAAATGGAATCTCCACTGAAAACAAATCGATATATAATCGATAAAAATTTCCGTATTAGACTAATAATATAAATGGAATAATGGAAAAGCCTTTTAAATTCCATATATAGCAATGGTCTTTATTCACAGAAGCTTATCTCGATTATTACTAAATGGAATTCCATTCAATTCCAATTTAATATATTAAATTGGAAACTTTATTTTGGAAATTTTCCATTAAATCTTAATAAAAAGATTTATAAATTTCAAATCATATCTTCACTGTTAATCGGGCTAAAGAAAAAATGTCATTTAAAACATCGTTCACAACGAACCCAAAATCATCTTCTATTTAATCCAATTAATAAATATAATTGGAAAACTTCATTAATCTTAATTAAAAGATTTATTCCTTTTTCAACGGGGTTTAAGAACAATGTTATTTAAGACACCATTCACAACAAACCCAAAGTCCAATTTGATATTAAATACAAGGCTCTAAGTAGAAAATAATACCAGCTCATATTCAATATCAAATTCTGAAACCAACGTATATCGTATTGGGAATAAGGATATCTGTATCTTCCAAATTCCTCAACAATATCCGTATAATCATGGAATCCAATATCGAAATATTCTGAAGTTTATTTCCATTCTAATTTATTCGCTGGAAAACTATGGTTATTTTAAAACCATTACAATTCCTTTCAATTCTCTATTCTAGTTGTTAACTGTTTCATTCTGGTAGAATTATCATTTATCTTTTCAAATATGGGATATTTCATCCAAACTCTTTCCAAATCATTTATTATGATTTTACTTAATTTATTCATATTTTTAATGATTTTAATATCGCCATTTCAGTCGATTTCCATATACGATCATCGAACTACATTTACAATGACCTTTTCCAAAACTGATTTGGAAATATATTAAAATCCAGCTGTTAGATTTCAAATCTCTTATTATCATTCAAAAGAACTTTTCGATACGAACCAACGGTTCCAGTTTTAGGAGAATCCAATGTCGGATCTCCCGTTACATCAATTTGAAATCAATGGTCGAAATTCGCGAACGGTCGCTGCGCGGCGTGTTCTATTCAGGACATTTAAATATATATAATATATTTCGTCGATTTCCATTTAAAACATATTTTATAAATCGTTTATAAATTCATTTTAAAAATGAGTCCAACTTTCATTTCAATTTTAAATCAAAATTGAATATTCCATATCATTATAATATTAAAATGATAATATTTTCAAAATATTTGATTTTGAAATCCATTTCCTTTTCATGTTCATTATAAAATGAAAAAAATCGATTATAAACCCGTTCGGGTTAAAATGGCGTTTAACTACTTAACTCGGCTTCATATATTTCTATATTTTCGTATCCATCCAAAATCGGACATCAAAATCATATATTAATTCTTTATTGAATATTATTTTAAAATATTCGTTATTTCTGAAACGGAATGCGACTCAATCAATTACCATATAATTTCAGTTATATGGATTTCATACATCACTTGTATACAACAATAATGATAAATAATCATTAAACATTCAACCATCATCCAGAGTGCATTCTACACTGTATAAGCGTTAAAATAAATAAATAAATAATGCTTACAACAGTCTGTCAATCCATCAATCGACATACAACTAATTATTGGGATTAATGTATGTCCAATATCATCCCAATACCCGTGTGGGGTTTCCAAACAACCACAATCAATTTAAATGAATCATTGGTTAATAAATTTAACCAATTCTAATTTAGTTTGAATTATGTTTCTAATTAATCAATTTTACTTAGACAAGTAATGAAAATTTACTGTTCAAATAATAAATGGATATTTATATCTCATTTCAACAACCACAAAGTGTCTATCCACATTATTTGAAATACGAGTATCGTATATTTAAACAACACTTCCTGTGCAAATGAGTCATGAATAGTTAATGTGTTGAACTCAGACAATGTCACATACAACAGATAAAAATCAACAATGACAACTTATATATTTTCAGTTATAAAATAAACAACTGTACAAATATTTTAGTGAGATAATTCTCACATTGGGTTCCACTCCGTCAGTCTTTTAATGAGGATTGTTTTAATAAAATTAAACGACCATTTAATTTTATCAAAAACTGCAGCAGCTTCCGTTTCCATTCTGGTTAGTTCCATTGCATAACCTTTTTCATCACAACTCTAACGGATCTGAAATCATCAAATTCCGACATCGTATGAACAAGTTATTATTTTTACAAGAATGAATATACATTTAAGTCATTAATAATATAATTAACATATTAATTAACACTCAACCTAATCTCCCTCCTTAATCCTTTCTTCCTCTTCCCAAATACCATAACCTCTAGCTTCCAAACCCATTCTTAACGTGCTCTCTCTCCTCCTTACCACTTCCACACTCAACTGTTCCACCAACGGACACCACCGGCGAACTTCCCTTCGCGAGCTGCTCCTTCCCATCCCTATCAGAAAACGTGCGCACCTTCCCATGAAATTCCGTTCGATAGCAGCTCCAAGCGGCTACGGGAGAACACACGCAATTATTTTATCCCAAAATTCTCCAAACTTTGCCAAAATGTGTCATTCTCCACCACAATCCCAAAAACAGTCACCAATTCAAGTGTTAATGCTTAAATTCCATGTTTTCCCTAACCCTAGCATGCACAAACCTATGCTGGGTATTTTATAGTGAAAAAGAAAGAGCTCGAACTGTTGGAAACTTATACTAGAATGAAGAGGAGCTTTCAGGGAATGCAAACATATATTTTTCACAATTTTTGGATTTTGTTTTTAATTTATTTGATTTTCGAAGAACCACGAATTGGGTTTGGGAGGAAAATTAGGAGCAGCGTGGTCTCCCTTTACTGAAGAATGGATTTTTTAGGGCTAAGGGATGTTAAAGATATTATGTAGGAGTGGTATTCATTTATTATTTTTATTATTTAATTCCAAAAATAGATGTTTATCAATTCGAACTCTAAACGAATCCCAACTACTGTCGCCCCTAGCTAAATACACCCATTCTGGACACAATGGAATATGTTTCGTAAGCCAATTCGACTGTTTCAGTCAATTTTTATCAAAATTAAAATAAAAATTAATATAACGTTCAATATTGATTTCAACATACATTTTAATTTACCGGGGCCACATACTGACTTCAAAAATTACAGAAAAATTAAATCTAGCTGTATTTTGACGATGTGGCCCTAACTAAACTAATTTCGCCGAATTTGGAGATCGTTTGAAAAGTGGTCTTTTTCAATCGATTAAATTCAAACTGAATTGACCAAACATGTTTAAATTTACCACGCTCACGTATTAATTCCAAAAATTATGAAAGTTGAAACCTGACTATAATTTGACATTCTATATCCAATAAAAGTTGTTTCATCGAAAACGGAGGTCGTTTGCAAAATGGCTATTTTTAAGGGCTATATATTATATTAAAATATATATAAATTCCACAATGACTATTCTGAATTTTAAACTGGACATAACTTACAATTTATATTCTAAAATCTGAATATTTTGCATTCATTAAAAAAATATAATTAAACAAATTCTAATGTTTCTGGTTTTACTGAAATCCAATTTATATTTCATTCCGTACATTCATTCAAAGATTAAAATCGAATTTTCAAACTATCGCGCCATTCTGAATTCGTTTTAATGTTAAATTCTATTTTTATACGTCCTAACTTCGATTTAAATAAATTTTAAATCATTAATTCTCAAAATAAATCATTTTAAATATTCAAAACCCATTAAAGTAGCTAAAATAAAAACTTTAAGTTAGTTCAGAAATTCCGGGTTGTTATAGAACCACACCAGCTTTCGTCATATTTGATAGGATTTAGCTTCTTCTGGGCTAAGTTGCAGTTGATCGCTCCTCCCGTTGGTCGTCTATTAATTTATACTTTGAAAACGAAACATGTCATGCCAAGCTACTAGAGTTAAGACTTTGCCTGTAAATTAATTCGAATTGTTCACTCTTAGTTGACCATTCTGTATGTCCTCTCTCGTCCTCCATTTGTTGACTAGTAAATTTGTCTGCATTAA
Source organism: Allium sativum (assembly GCA_030737875.1). Classification (NCBI taxonomy): domain Eukaryota; kingdom Viridiplantae; phylum Streptophyta; class Magnoliopsida; order Asparagales; family Amaryllidaceae; genus Allium; species Allium sativum. The sequence continues at coordinate 619,347,431 of CM060926.1, forward strand.
GCTGAAATGATGCTCACAAGCACTTGAACATATATCCAGTGGCAATACTCCTTTTTGCTTAGTAAGCAGCCATGATGCCTGTATCAAATTGGTGAACAGTTGCTTAGTAAGTAGCCATAATTCTATAGAATGAGGTGAATATTTGTTTGGAAGCATAAAGTATATGTATATGCATGGGTATAACCAGTGTTCTTCTACTTGAGAGTCCCTCTACAAATTTTCATTACATTCCCAGGATTTTTGCAAACTATAGTATAAACAATATTATACTTCATTGTCTCTTTTAGTTGATTTTTCATTTCAAATTTTCAGTCTCACAACCATTCACTAAGTACGCTCATTTTTTATGGGTCTAACACAAAACTTATGGAGTAATAATTAAAAGTACTAACTACACAAAAATTACAAATTAATGTAACATTGTAAAAGAATGTAGCACTGTAACAAATAAGTAATGCGAGGTAAAAATTAGAAAATATTACCATATCCGGAAGTTTGAACACCAAACCCTCATCTTAACATGATAAATAAGAAAGATAACATCAAACACGTGCTTGATCATCATTAGAAGAAAATATCTGCTGTGTAAGAAAATAAAATACTTTTAGCTCTCTAATCGACTCGATGACATCATCATATCATAACTAAGAAAACTTTATGCATAAAAAAAAGAGACCATATTTTTTACAAAAATGGTTAACAGATATTCAAACTAATTCCATAACTAAAACTTTTAGCCAAAAGATGAAATTTAATGTCTTAAAAGAAAATACAAAAGATTATCCTACCTCTTAAATGGTAGTAACATGTGGAGTGAGCATGCTACTGCAATGACATAGTGTTATACCTGAAAAATTAGCAGAGGGTGTCTATTAATTTTTGCAACTAAAACGCTAAAAAAACAATTCAAAGAGGAGGATTGGTGAGAAAACATATGGGAATGATGCCAAATGTCCCTAATCACTATAAATACATTGTTACAAGTATTTTGTAAAAACAACATCATTTAACCGAATAAAGAGGAAAGACTGTGTTGGTATCCCTTCTTAATTGGAGAGTTTCTAGAAAATTCTAGATCTTTCTAGAGAAATGTAGAATTTTCTAAAATGTTCCAGAGAACTCTAGATAAATGTAGAACCCTGTAGAAATTGTGGAAGAGTGTGGAACTCCCTGGAATATTCTAGAGATGTGTGGAACCTTACGGAAGAGTATAGAAGGATGGATAAGGGAATGGAAGAGTGCAGAGATTCCTAGAGAGTACGAAGAATTCTAGAAAATCAATCTCCACCCTTGGATGCAAGTAATCTCCAACATTCATTATGGAGGTTGAGTAGAATAAATAGAAGAAGGAGCCTTCATTACTATCCATCCAAGAAAAAAACAACTTCTTAGAGTGAGAAAAACTTGAGAGTTAACAAGCCTCTTTGGGTGAAAAGAGAGATAGCTTAGGAAGTATCTATCCTTAAGCTTGAGTTGAGTGTGAGTTACTTTTGTAATCATATTCTTGTAATCCTACTACTGTATTATATAGTGGAAGAATCTCCATATTAGAGAATTATAAACTCTTGTGCTTCCATTGATAGTTTTAATCTTAAAGTGCCTATCTTAACTTCACGAAGCGGAAAAGACCGAGATTCCCCAACAGTGATATCAGAGCCTGGTTCATCCGTAGCCGTAATCAAGTTCATGTAATGTAATGACCCGCAAAGTCCGCAACATCAGAGTTGACTATATACATCATACGTCCAACCAAAATATCACGAAAATACGAAACATTTTTTTTAGAAGAAAAAGGTAGAAGAAGAACAGAAACAACAACACAGAATCTCACATCGCAGCGGAAAAAAATATAATAGATAACATCTTTGAAATACAAAATCTCAACTGTATAACATATACTTATCAGAGTACAACACTTACAACACAGCGGAACAAAACTCTATATAACTAACGCTGAAGCCTCCTGCTCCAAGCTCCTTTATATAGATCTGTAAAATCCTAAACTACTTGACTGCCAATACAAATTGAGGCACCCAAGAGTTTAGGTAGAACAAAACAAAATAAACTCCGGGTTAGTCATGGGAATGGTATGAGTAAACAGTTTAAAACAGTTTTAGAAACTAAATGATATCTCATAAGACCACGCCGTATAACACGGAACGGGTTTTTCCGTTATGAGAATCCAAACACTTGATTTAACTTTCAAAATTCCTTTTGAAAGGAACGATAATCTTTATATCAAAACTCTTTTGATATTATGATAATGTCTAAATCAAGTAAATAACAATCTAGTGGAATGTTTGTATCTCACGTTCCACATATATAATATACAATCATAAACCGCAAGCACGTATTGGGTATTTGATTTCCAACTATGACAAGGTATGGAACCACCTTCCGCTGGTATATCTCTAGAGGAGAATACACCGAGTTCAACAAGAACATCTTGCAACTCATCCACACATGACCGACCACTCATTTCGCTTGAGTGTATCGAATGTATATCACCAACGGTTGGGATCAGCAACCGTTTCCCGAATGGGACAGCATCGACAATAAATGTTTAGAAGTAAATGAAACTCTAGATCAGGTGATTATACACCCTAATAGGTGCGACCTACATAGCCATGATGCCTGCCCGATTTCTGTCATTTACCGGTTGTTGAGGCTTGAGGTTACGATTTATCATCACATCAGATTCACTTCGAATGTCACATCGTCAAATCCATCAAATCACCGATTGACGTCTAGAACCATACATTACGTGTCAGCTAAAAGAAGTTTCATCCTCCGCTTCCACTCTTGGTACGATTGAAGAAATCAATGTACGTGACCTTTCTGGAAATACTTTGTCAGACATTCATCCATACAAGTCATCCAGGAACAGGATGAACCGAAGGCACTATTCAGTACATCCATCTTAGGCACTGTTATCTAAGACTTATACAATAGCCCTTTGCACATTACTCCGTCTTCAATTTTCTTTGGCATATATGATTCGCAACGCTTATGCCAATACAGAGTGGTTCTTTGGATAATAATCCAATCGGTCTCTCCATATTGACAACGATGGTCAAAAACTTCGATAGTCTGTGATTTAACTATCGAATAAAAACTAGTGTTTCGATAGTCGATGATTTAACTATCGAATAAAACAAGTGTTCATCCAGTTATCAAACAATCAATGAGCCCTTAATTAATATTCCATTAATTAAATCACTTCTCTATTTCTTTATCAATATTTGTTAACCAAATATTTTCAATAACCATGTAACAACCCGTATTTTTGAATAACATGTTATAACATAAATGGAGGAAGAATTAAACTGTAAAATCTGAATCAAGGGAAATGGGCTATGCCATTGCGTTCGTCTCGGAAAAATACGCGAAATAGAGTCCGAGTTTTCGAAAATCGGAGTCCGTATGACCAAGATATGGCCTCGCGAAGTTTCACGAAAAATTCCCAAATTAAAGTATACTTAATTAAGTGAAATGTGGTGCGCAGAGAAATATATATATATTGATATATATATATATATATATATATATATATAATTGAAAATTAAATAAATAAATATGCAAAAATGTTCAAAACAGCGAATTGGGAGAGGGGAATAACCGAACCGGCCGATTTTTGAGGTCGACCCGAGCCTGCTGGGTCGACTAGGGGTTAATCCAGGGTGTTTGGCTGTCAACCCGTGGGCCGATTCGCTCAAATGCAGATTTTGCATTTGAATGGTTCTCATGGTTCATCTTTAATCTAAAGGCCCTAGATGGTTCCTACACTTGACTTCTTCCCCAAGACATGCTTTGATGGCTTGGATTGAATCTAGGTTTAATCCTATGGCCTAAAACACTTGCCTAATCTATAAATAAGACCCTAACCTACCCTAAATCATCATTATTCATTCATACAACTAAACTATGGCAAAATCAATCATCTCATGGCCTCCACTCTCTTCATAAAATTCCTAAATAAATTCCTAAGTGATTTTCCATGCATACAAGTGTTTTCAAACTTGTATGAGCATCATTAGCTTGCATTCAAGTCAAGTTTATATATTTGCATCATAAAGAAAGAGTCTTGATCATTTTGGCTCAAGGGTTTTGCTTGCATTTTGGGTTTAATTGATTTCATAAGGGCTTTGTCATATTTTTGTGACTTCTTAAGCATTGTAAGCCCTATTCTACTTTCATACTTAAACTCTAAAGTTAAATGTATGATATGCAAGTTTATATGCAAGTTTATCATGTTGTGATATGCAAGTTTATCATGTTGTGATATGCAAGTTTATATGCAAGTTTATCATGTTGTGATATGCAAGTTTATATGCAAGTATGCCAAGTTATGTTATGCAAGTTTGGGTTGAACATTTTGTTCATGCTATCATGTTTTGCAAGCTTATTTTGGGTTTATGAACATAAAGCTTTAAGCTTTATGCCAAAGGTTGCATTTTAGCAACATGTAAGTTATCATATCTCTTATGATAACTTGCATGTGAGGCTAAATGCGAACTTATGGCCATCTCTACATGTCATTTAGCACCATGTATCACCAATATGCTAAGTTTGGTTTTATGCATGCTTTTGAGGCCTAAAAATGTAATATGCAAGTGTATGAACATATGAACATTTCATATGCCACCATGTTAAGCTTGTGGCTTCAATACCTTTATGTCATGATTATGCCAAGTTCCCTCTTTCTATCCTTTATGCGCTATTGCGATATGTAAGTGATGGGATTGCGTTTGGGGTTGGGTAAACTTAAAAGACATAAAACATAAGCTTGGGAATTTACCTATTAAGTTAGGTCTACCCATTGGGAATTTACCTATTAAGTTAGGTCTACCCAATTGCTTGAAAACTTGTAACATGTTTTGGAAACATGATGGACATGACACTTAGAAAAGATAAGTGTGGCCAACTCGAGGTTGGGTTGAGTTTGTAGCGTAAACCTACCCGGAACCGACCGGCTTAACTAGTTGCTACAAACAATAGGACCCAATGTGAGAAGTTGGTCATGTTTTACCTTGAACCCGAGGTTAGACCAAGTTGTGGTGTAAAGCTACCCGGACCTGCCCGGCTTAACTAGTAACCACAACAAGGTCTAATGTGAGAGGTTAAGGCGCATTAAATTAATTAATGCCTCGTGATTAGGGTTAAGTCATGGTCCACTTAATACTTAACCAATTTGGGCTTGGTAGATTAATCGGGGTTAAGTCGTGAACTCATCGTTACACTTAACCAAGTTAATCCAGGATTAGCAAGAGGGTTAAACCGTACTTAACCCACTAGAAAATTCCTAGCAATGGGGGCCCACTCCAGCAGTAATCCCAAGTTAGTATCATCATGAACCTAGGGACTTGTTTATTTCAGTAATCCCAAGCAGAAAATTCCTAGCTACGGTTACCACTTAATTGGGGATAGCACTTATTTATTTCAGTTTTTCAGTTGATGTTGTTTTATCTAGACTTGTTTATTTGGAAAGCTATGTTGTACCAGACTTGTTTTGAAATGTTTTGAAATCTTCCGCTGTTTTATCTATGTTATTTACTCTGTTTACATATATACATATGTTCTTGTTCTGCCTTGATATATCATTATGCATGTTTACCTGATTCAAACGCCCCTCCAAAGTCAGAGTGCTTGCAAGAGCCACCCTGGTGGAGGTGGGGGGTTACATTTGGTATCAGAGCATATGGTACGAGAAGGAACAAAAAGGCTTTTAGAAAACTTTTGGAAAACTATTTTCAAAACCAAGTATAAAGTATTTTCCAAAGAAAAGTCTAGTTTATTTTAAAGGCTATTCCCTAAAAAGCCATTAGCAAAATTCCTTCGTTTTCTCCATTCTGAATCTGTCTTTTTCTTCGTTTTCAGTATGGCCGATAACTTTGCTATTCCGGAGGGAGTACACGTACCTGTTTGGTATAGGAGACTTTTGGAGGCTAGGGCGACCGAAGCCGGCCCCGCAGATGTTCCTCCTCCTCCTCCTCCGGTAGTTAATGTTCCTCCTCCTCCTCCTCCGGTGGTTAATGTTCCTCCTCCTCCTGTCGTTGAGGTTCCTCTTCCTCCTTCCCCTCAGCATCCTTAAGTGGACTTCGCAAAGACTTGCAAAGATTTCAAAGCAATGGGTGGCAAGAACTTTCAAGGCACTGAGACTTTTGTAGAGGCCAGAAATTGGTTGAAAGAGACCGAGGATTTGTTTGCTATCTTTGGGTTAGACGATCAGAGGAAGCTCTTGTTGGCGGTTTGGCTTATGAAGGATGAAGCCGCTTATTGGTGGGAAGTCACCAATGGTACTAGGCCTGTTGAGACTTGGGCCGATTTTAGGGAAAGGTTCATGCTTAAGTTTCTATCTTCTGCTGAGGAGAATCTGCAAATGGAGAGGTTCATAACTCTGAGACAAGGAGATATGTCTGTCAAAGAATATGTGAACAAGTTCAATCAATTAGCTCGTTTTGGCTTGGATATGGTGAATACTCCTCAGAAGAAGGCTCTTCGTTTTGCTAGAGGATTGAATGTGCCGTTGCAGGGATTGGCTATGTCGCATATTCCCCATGGGGCCACATTTGAGAGCTTGGTTGATATGGCATTACTTCAGGGAGATGTCAAGAAGGAGATCAAGGTGAATGATACTCAAGCCAAGAAGACTGATTCCCAGGGGAAAGGAAATCAGAATAATCCAAGTGGTCAGAGCAGTCAAGGCAATCAGAACAAGAACAAGAGTCAAGGCAACAAGGGGAACAACAACAAGGGCAATAACAACAAGGGCAAGAACAACAAGGGGAAGTGCCATTATTGCGGTTCAGTTGGGCATCTTATTAAGGATTGTAAGAAGAGAAAAAGGAAGAATGGTGAATGCTTTTTCTGCGGTGAGACTGGACATTTCAGTAAGGATTGCCCGAGGAAGCAAGGGCAAGGCCAGGGTCAGACTCAGCGTGCTGGACCTTCAGGAGGGCAAGTTCATGCTCTCAATGTCGCTCCAGTTCCCGATCGAGGTAGTATTTCTGTTGAGAGCCTTGTATATATTTCTGATTTTCCAGTTCGTACCTTGTTTGATTCTGGTGCATCGCATAGCTTTATCTCATCTGATCTTGTTGATAGTTTGCACCTTAGTACTAGCTTGGTAGATGATCCCGTCTGTGTCTCAAATCCTATTGGGGGTTCCGCCCATTTGTCTATGATATGTGGGGATTTGAGGATCTCTATACTGAGTGTAGAGTTCTTGTGCAGTGCTTATGTTCTTGGTTTTAGGGGATACGGATTGATATTGGGCATAGATTGGCTGTCCAGATATGGAGCCATTCTTGATTGTGAGCATAGGGTTGTGACGCTCGTGACTCGCCTCGGAAACACCCTAGAGATTTCTTGTGATCCGAGAGGTCCCGTCATGTTGTGCTATCTGGAATCACTCGACTCGTCAATGGAAACTCTTCAGTCTGTGAGAGTGGTTCGAGAGTATCCGGATGTTTTCGATGAAGTTAGGGGGTTGCCCCCTAAGCGAGAGATTGATTTCCGCATTTATCTGGTGGATAATGCAAAGCCTGTTTCTTTTCCCGTTCGGCACATGGCTCCGCGTGAAAGGCGGGAGCTAAGTAAGCAAGTGAAAGAGTTGCTTGAGAAAAACTTCATTAGACGAAGTATATCTGAATGGGCAGCGCCTGTGGTATTTGCTACCAAGGCGGATGGTTCTCTCCGACTTTGCGTTGACTATCGAGAGTTGAATAAGCTGACTAAGAAGAACAGACACCCGTTACCGAGGATTGATGATCTCTTTGACCAGCTTGTCGGTGCTTCTGTTTTCTCTCAGCTTGATCTTGCTACGGGGTTCCATCAGCTCAGGGTAGCCGAAGATAGTATAGACAAGACTGCGTTCAGAACTCCAGATGGATTCTTCGAATGGCTTGTCATGCCGTTCGGCTTGACTAATGCACCCGCATATTTCGTGGACTTGATGAGTAGGGTGTTTAGGGAGTTCTTGAACAAGTTTGTCGTGGTCTTCGTAGATGATATTCTGATCTTCTCTAAGGATGAGGAAGAGCACGCAAGGCATCTCATGGAGGTGATGGATACGCTTAGAGCGCATCAGTTGAAGGCCAAGTTCTCCAAGTGTCACTTTTGGAGAAGGGAAGTTAGATTCCTTGGGCATATAGTATCTAAGCAAGGCTTAGCGGTGGATCCCGCTAAGATAGTGGCAGTTCATGATTGGAAGACTCCAAGGAATGCAACCGAAGTGAGAAGTTTTCTAAGTCTTGCGGGTTTCTACCGGAAGTTCATCAAGGACTTCGCAAAGATATCCGCTCCTCTCACTAAATTGACGAAGAAGAATTTAGTTTTTGCTTGGAGCATAGAATGCGAGCTTGCTTTTCAGAAGCTCAAGAGAGCCCTCACATCAGCACCTGTTCTAGCTTTGCCCGATGGAGGGAAGTTATTTACCGTATACACCGATGCATGTGGCACGGGGTTAGGAGCTGTTCTTATGCAAGAAGGAAGAGTGATATGCTTTGGCGGTAGACAACTCAAAGTGCATGAGAAGAATTATCCCACTCATGACTTAGAGTTGGCAGCAATAGTATATGCACTCAAGGCTTGGCGCCATTATCTTCTGAGAGAAAGATTTGAGCTTTATACCGATCACAAGTCATTGAAGTATCTCTTTTCTCATAAGGATCTAAATCTGAGGCAACAAAGATGGATGGAATTCTTGGCGTCCTACGATTTTGAGATAGCTTATACCCCTGGTAAGGGGAATGTGGTAGCAGATGCATTGAGAAGAAGAAGGTTGACCCTAAGTCCTCTATTCGTTGAGATGAAGAATTTAGAGTATGTGGCAACCTTTGATTTCTCTTTGGTGATTGAGTCGATGACCGGTTCTTTAGCATCTCTGGAACTCAGACCTACCCTTCTTGATCAAGTTGGGGCTTCGCAGAGAGAAGACCCTAAGATAGTTGAGATTATGGATAAGCTAATTCGAGGAGAGACGTCTAGTCATCTCGCTCGATATTCTATTGATGACAAGGGTTGGCTGAGGAGAGACGGAAGGTTATGTGTTCCAATGGTAGAAGATCTAGTAAGAAGAGTTCTTGAGGAAGCGCATCGCTCTAAGTTGACTCTACATCCGGGCGGAGATAAGATGTATAAAGATATGAAGCGCATTTTCTTTTGGCCTGGGATGAAGAAGGATGTGGCAGAATTTGTCTCTAGATGTATCATTTGCCAGCAAGTTAAGGCCGGGTCGAAGAAGCCCGGTGGGCTATTGCATCCTCTAGACGTTCCACTATGGAAGTGGGAGAGTATTTCCATGGATTTTATCGATGGGCTACCAAGGTCAAGGAAAGGGAATACGAGCATTTGGGTTATTGTGGATAGACTTACGAAGAGTGCTCATTTCATTCCGGTGAAGAGCAAGAGGACCGCATCTTGGCTAGCGTCTGTATATCTTCGTGAGATTGTGAGACTACATGGAGTCCCTTCTAGTATAGTCAGTGACTGTGACCCAATCTTTACAAGTCAATTCTGGAATAGCTTGCAAGAAGCTGTGGGCACAAGGTTGAATCTATGTACGGCTTATCACCCACAGACGGACGGTCAAACCGAAAGGGTGAATAGGGTACTCGAGGATCTGTTGAGGCTTTGTATTCTGGATTTTGGTGGTACTTGGGAAGACCATCTTCCTCTTGTTGAGTTTGCATTTAATAACAGTTATCAGGCAAGCATAGGGATGGCACCATTTGAAGCTTTATATGGGAGGCCGTGCAAGTCGCCTACATGTTGGTGGGAGACTACAGATGAGCTTATACTTGGGCCTGATATGATCAGAGATACATCCGAGAAGATCGAGTTGATTCGGAGACGGATGAAAGCGGCCCAAGACCGACAGAAATCCTATGCTGATAAGCGAAGAACGGATTTGGAGTTTGATGTTGGGGATATGGTTTTCGTGAAGGTTTCTCCTTTGCGGAATGTGGTCCGATTTGGAGCTGTTGGGAAGTTGGCACCGAGGTTTGTTGGACCATTCCCTATTATAGAGAGGATCGGGCAGATGGCTTATAGAGTGAAGTTGCCCGAGAAGCTTGCTGGAGTACACGATGTTTTTCATGTCTCGCATCTCCGGAAGTGTTTACATGAATCAGCAGAGGTTGTTGAGCCAAGTGTTCTAAAAGATGTAGAAGTGGAGAAAGAGGCTACCTTGAGGAGAGCTCCGATTCGTATCTTGGGGACGAAGACCAAGAAACTAAGGAATCGAGAGGTCAAATTGGTGAAGGTTCAATGGGGTGAAGCCGAAGAAGACGCAACTTGGGAAACCGAGGAGAAGATGCGTGGGCTTTATCCATTCCTTTTTGAGGGTACACTCTCAATCTCTTTTCTTTGTTAGCATATCTTTCTCTTTGCTATCCATGTTTATCTAGTTTATCGTGTTAATCTTGTCATGAGAACCTTAGGTAGAAACCCTTTGGATGAAACATGTGTTTGAAACATGTTATGCTTGATGGTTGCAAGTGGTTGCAAGTGTTTGCAAGTGGATACTCGTGGATGCATAATACACGTTAGGCACTAAGATCGGCTCACACACTTTCATACCGCATATGCATGAGTGTTTATGCTTATTCATGGATGAAAACTTGTTATGCTATCACGTGGATGTTGCATATGGATGAATGTTATGTGCACTCATGTAGAGATTATAAATTATGTTAGGAATTTGCATACATATGGACTCATTTCACTAACATATTTTGCATTAAGGGGGTTTACTGAATCAGTAACCTCCTGATTTTCGCATTAGATAAGTACATATACACACACCTTTGCATATGATCATAAAGCATTTAGAACCTTTTAAGGACAATGATTGCTCGTGGATGATGTTTTGAGTAGATGGATGATGGATGGTAGGATACGTTCTTCCTAACTTGGAGATTTCGGGGACGAAATCCTTTAAGGGGGAAGAATGTAACAACCCGTATTTTTGAATAACATGTTATAACATAAATGGAGGCAGAATTAAACTGTAAAATCTGAATCAAGGGAAACGGGCTATGCCATTGCGTTCGTCTCGGAAAAATACGCGAAATAGAGTCCGAGTTTTCGAAAATCGGAGTCCGTATGACCAAGATATGGCCTCGCGAAGTTTCACGAAAAATTCCCAAATTAAAGTATACTTAATTAAGTGATATGGGTTGCGCAGAGAAATATATATATATATTGATATGTATATATATATATATATAATTGAAAATTAAATAAATAAATATGCAAAAATGTTCAAAACAGCGAATTGGGAGAGGGGAATAACCGAACCGGCCGATTTTTGAGGTCGACCCGAGCTTGCTGGGTCGACTAGGGGTTAATCCAGGGTGTTTGGCTGTCAACCCGTGGGCCGATTCGCTCAAATGCAGATTTTGCATTTGAATGGTTCTCATGGTTCATCTTTAATCTAAAGGCCCTAGATGGTTCCTACACTTGACTTCTTCCCCAAGACATGCTTTGATGGCTTGGATTGAATCTAGGTTTAATCCTATGGCCTAAAACACTTGCCTAATCTATAAATAAGATCCTAACCTACCCTAAATCATCATTATTCATTCATACAACTAAACTATGGCAAAATCAATCCACTCATAGCCTCCACTCTCTTTATAAAATTCCTAAATAAATTCCTAAGTGATTTTCCATGCATACAAGTGTTTTCAAACTTGTATGAGCATCATTAGCTTGCATTCAAGTCAAGTTTATATATTTGTATCATAAAGAAAGAGTCTTGATCATTTTGGCTCAAGGGTTTTGCTTGCATTTTGGGTTTAATTGATTTCATAAGGGCTTTGTCATATTTTTGTGACTTCTTAAGCATTGTAAGCCCTATTCTACTTTCATACTTAAACTCTAAAGTTAAATGTATGATATGCAAGTTTATATGCAAGTTTATCATGTTGTGATATGCAAGTTTATATGCAAGTTTATCATGTTGTGATATGCAAGTTTATATGCAAGTTTATCATGTTGTGATATGCAAGTTTATATGCAAGTATGTCAAGTTATGTTATGCAAGTTTGGGTTGAACATTTTGTTCATGCTATCATGTTATGCAAGCTTATTTTGGGTTTATGAACATAAAGCTTTAAGCTTTATGCCAAAGGTTGCATTTTAGCAACATGTAAGTTATCATATCTCTTATGATAACTTGCATGTGAGGCTAAATGCGAACTTATGGCCATCTCTACACGTCATTTAGCACCATGTATCACCAATATGCTAAGTTTGGTTTTATGCATGCTTTTGAGGCCTAAAAATGTAATATGCAAGTGTATGAACATATGAACATTACATATGCCACCATGTTAAGCTTGTGGCTTCAATACCTTTATGTCATGATTATGCCATGTTCCCTCTTTCTATCCTTTATGCGCTATTGCGATATGTAAGCGATGGGATTGCGTTTGGGGTTGGGTAAACTTAAAAGACATAAAACATAAGCTTGGGAATTTACCTATTAAGTTAGGTCTACCCATTGGGAATTTACCTATTAAGTTAGGTCTACCCAATTGCTTGAAAACTTGTAACATGTTTTGGAAACATGATGGACATGACACTTAGAAAAGATAAGTGTGGCCAACTCGAGGTTGGGTTGAGTTTGTAGCGTAAACCTACCCGGAACCGACCGGCTTACCTAGTTGCTACAAACAATAGGACCCAATGTGAGAAGTTGGTCATGTTGTACCTTGAACCCGAGGTTAGACCAAGTTGTGATGTAAAGTTACCCGGACCCGCCCGGCTTAACTAGTAACCACAACAAGGTCTAATGTGAGAGGTTAAGGCGCATTAAATTAATTAATGCCTCGTGATTAGGGTTAAGTCATGGTCCACTTAATACTTAACCAATTAGGGCTTGGTAGATTAATCGGGGTTAAGTCGTGAACTCATCGTTACACTTAACCAAGTTAATCCAGGATTAGCAAGAGGGTTAAACCGTACTTAACCCACTAGAAAATTCCTAGCAATGGGGGCCCACTCCAGCAGTAATCCCAAGTTAGTATCATCATGAACCTAGGGACTAGGCTAGGGTGGGGGCACGATTACTGGACTGGAGGTAAGTGACCAAAAGCGATGGCAGAGGGTACGCCGATGTAGTTCCGGGCGGACTCTAGTCGTGCACATAGTCCATAGCCGGAGAAAACATGCACGGGTACCAGTAGATCGGGACTGTGCACTCATGTTCATGGTGTCCAGGGGTTGACACCCTAGGGCTTGATACACCCGAAGGGTGGACCCGGCACAGTTCGACTACAATTATGATTGGGTCGTATTGACACCAACACGTGACGAGTTAGGCTTAGGGAGCCGATCGACTAGACCGTTTGGTTGGACCTTGTATTAGGGTCATTTCATGTTATTGGGCCAAAGCTTGGGCCAAGGGATCAATACTTGTTTATTCAAGTCATGTTAGTTTGCTAGTACACCTGTGGTGCAAAACCTTAATCCTGATTATGCGATGACACCTTTATCTACCTTGTTAGTTAATCATCATGCTAGTATATTGTTATCCTTATGTTCATCCCTGCTGCTCATGCCAGTTAACTTTATCAGTTTACATTGATTGTAGTAGGGCTTACTCGGTCTTTTTGACTGACCTGTTTTCTTTCGCCTCTTTTCTTCCGTTCCCCCCCCCCTCCCCCCCCCACCCCCCCCAGGTTCTCAGGTAGGGAATACTGGAGCTTAGCTTGGATTTCAGATTGCTTGCTTGTGGGATTTCAGCTCATGTACGATTTCGACATGAAGCTAGCTACGGTTACCACTTAATTGGGGATAGCACTTATTTATTTCAGTTTTTCAGTTGATGTTGTTTTATCTAGACTTGTTTATTTGGAAAGCTATGTTGTACCAGACTTGTTTTGAAATGTTTTGAAATCTTCCGCTGTTTTATCTATGTTATTTACTCTGTTTACATATATACATATGTTCTTGTTCTGCCTTGATATATCATTATGCATGTTTACCTGATTCAAACGCCCCTCCAAAGTCAGAGTGCTTGCAAGAGCCACCCTGGTGGAGGTGGGGTGTTACAAACCATATTGGCCTTTTACGCTATTTGGAAAACATTTCTGAATATCGCCTTCCTTTATTTTCTTAAACTTAGAAAATATATGCTAGTTATAATTGGAAAATATCCCCATCTCGTTTATTTCTATACTTAGGAAATATTCTTTATTATATTTCCAAGCTTACACTTATTTGGGTTAAAACGGATGTTGTGTAAAACATCGTTACGACAACCCAAATACTATATTCAACTAACTCTTATCCAACATTGATTTTCGAGCCTGAAATCTTACTATTTATTTGTTAATAATGAAATCAATCAATTTGGGGTATAACTACCTCTCAGACCTTGACTGAATAACATTTATAACGTCAAAACAGATATGACTACTTACTCGAATAATCAATACCAGACAACTACTTATTCACTTTTAAACACGTATACTCTTTCTATTCTTACTAGATTTTATTCTAGACTTCCTTTTTTGATTTTACTATTCTATTTTTAAGTTCGTTTCCTTATCGACTTCTATACATATCGATACATTGATTTCTATCTATCAAAATATCTTAAAAATATTCTAACTCCTTAAATTCCCGGAAAAATTCGCCATAACCTCCTTTGTACCAGGAGCATCGGGATATTTCAAATAGCCTCCCATGGCCCTCACCAATCCAAAAGAAAAAGAAAAAGCCAAGCCGCTTGCCGATACGGCGCATAAAATCTCATATATGAATTAAATACGTACCTTTTTGTCGAGCATTCTATTTATATACCTTCATACCTTACCCCATACATGTCTCTTGTATACCTCTACCTGTCCAATTTATTTCAACTATACCCGATCGTTTTAACTCAATTCGTTAATTAATTTGTTAATTAACTCTTTAGTCTATTTCACTTTTATATCATGACATGTTCAAATCTATTTCACTTCTATTATTCAAATTCTATTTCACTTCTATTATTCAAATTCTATTTCACTTCTATTATTCAAATTCTATATTATAAATCCTATTTGAATTTCTATATTCAAATTCTATATTATAAATCCCATTTGAATTTCTATATTCAAATTCTATATATTCAAATTCTATATTTGAATTTCCTTATTCAATTTCTATTCAAATTCTATTTCACTTTCGATATTCAAATTCTATATATTCAAATTCTATAAAAAATCTATATTTGAATTTACTTTATATTTTCTATATTCAAATTCCATATTTGAATTACATTTGAATTTCTATATTCAATTTCTATTCTCAAACGATCTTTATTCATTCTTTAAACAAGTCTCGATTTCAATTCCTTTTGAAATCGATATTTCTACATTTGGAAAATAGATTTTTCTTTTCAATTTCACACTTGTATTTTTATTTCTGAATTATCCAATGATAATTCTTTTCACTTCATTTATAAACTTCGTTTATAAAGAACTACTTATAAACTTCGTTTATAAAGGAACTACTTGTTTTATTTTTCAAAACAAGCTTATATTTCAAATCTATTTATGAATTCAAATTCTATTTTAGAAAAAAAATAGAATTTCCCTTTTAAATCTCAAATATCCCTTTCAGGATATTTTAAATAAATTATCACTTAGGCCCAATGATATTCAAACAACCAATTATTTATTTAAGGTTTTCTAACACATCATATATGATAGTATATATGCAAACAAATAAACAAACAGATAATATATTTTTGAGGAATCCAGTTGGATTCCTCCAACCTGTTCTTCCTGCATCCACAGACGTTAGTCAACATTGTAATACCCATCCTGCTTCGAGGCAGGATATCGCGGTATGAAGGTCATCCACTAATATATATTTGTGGGGCGCATAGGGAAATCATCCGCTATGAAACTGCGGGCATCCGCTAATGAGACTGCGGGAATCAATCCAACCATCAACCCAATATATATAATAGTCAACCAATCCTAGATAACTAATATATTTAAAACAATCAGACAACATTCAAACAAGCACAAAAATTATTTTTAACAACTAGAAATAATTCTAATTAAATGGGGAGTGAGGTTTACTCACCGATATTTTCGTTTGCCGAGTATCCAATAAATTCCAAACAAAGTTTATTTCAAAGTATCCGTCGTTCTGGTCCCAACGTACTTCGTATTGCTCAAATCTCACTTCCTAAGTCCAAGATATTTCCCAAACTGAATACACAGGTCGATTCCTTCCACCTTCACTGTCCAAACCCAAAAATTACTCTAGTTCAACATCAGACCATTCAAGCAACACTCCCCCTTCTTACAGTGCATAATTCCATTTTAATTTCTTCCATATTGGAACTCCTGACCTGCTCGTTCACAAAACACTCCCAATCGTGACTCCATCTTCCAAGCGTCGAGCCCTTCCTTTCATCGCACTGTCAAACTCCACAAATCTCCAACCATCAATGTCGACTTATAGCAGTTGCGTACCCCTCTCCGGAATTTGAACTCCACTACCGATCAACCACCAGTAATCGCACCATTACAGATCGCAGTCCCTCATTCCCCATTTCACCACACTGCAAAACCCCATGAACTCAACAAACAATATCATTTTCCTCCTAATCGCGACTTCGGCCATCCCTCCTACAGGTAGCGATAATTTCTAAATCGAATTTCCCCAAAAAAATCATCGCAAGTGTCAAACTCTATTATTAACACAAATCGAGGCTTTAAACTACCAAATGATGCTCAAATTTCCCTTAACCCTAGTTCGATGGTTCGAAGTCGAACTCAGAAATCCTCTGACACACGGACAAATCCCCCTTTCTAAACGAAGCACTTAAAAGAATTACTTGTGAATGGTTATTGTATTCGATTTTCTTTCTCGGGATTAGAAACAGGAGTTGCGATTTTTAATGGATATGAGGACTTCGATTTCCAGTTTGAGGAATGGGAAAAAGAAATCGGTTTTATTGTAGAGGGAAGAATTTGAAAAGGGGAAACATGAGTACGAGAAGAAGAATGGGAAGTAAAGAGGAAAGGGTTATCGTGATTTATAGGTGGAGCAGGGGACAGACGTAACACCATTTTTCTCCGTTCATTTGCCTAGTGGTAAGGGAGGAAACAACGGAGCTGTTATATTTTGTGGTTAAGAGATGAACTGTGTGGCCTATTTGATTTTGCCTTGATGTTTTGGTTTCTTTCCACAAAACAATGATGTTTTATTTTATTTAAATTTGTTTTTAAACCAGATCCGTTAAATTTAAATTGTCACTTGGATTTCAAACTCCTTTCTGAACCAAACAACTATCAATTTTAGGGTAATACCCCTATTCCGGACACATTGGGATAGGTCACGAAGTCCGATTCGATCATCTGTAGAAGATATTAATTTAAACTGATATATTTTAAATTCAAAACAATATACTCTGCGAAAATAAATAAATATTATTATTCAGATTCAAACAGACTTTTATACTGATCACCTGAACTGTATTTAATTCAGTTTCAAATCTCGAACTGAATTATATTTTCGCATTACGATGATTTTATATGTTCGATATTAAATCGAAATTGATTATTAAATTGATAACTCAAATATAAAAATTCCATTTATATTATCCACCCAATATTTAAATCTATATTAAATATTTAAAATTAACCCATAAGAATCCGGGTCATTACAATCTTCCCCAGTTAAAATAATTTCGTCCTCGAAATTGCTAAGGTAGAAAAAGTGCTATAAACCCATTTATCTTTTCAAAACTTATTTATGTTGATACTCAACATTTCATATTCCATTCATAACTCTCTTTCGAATAAATCCCTATTCGATAACTCCTCCCTTCGAATAACTATATTCGATAATCTCTCTTTCGAATAACTAGATTCGAAAACCTTTCTTCGAATAAACTATATTCGAATTACTCTTATCAATTAACTCTATTTGATTACCTCATTTCACTTAACTCCTTCCTAATAAGCTATATTCGATAACTCCTTTAACTCTATTCGAATAAACTATATTCGATTAACTCCTTTAATTATATTCGAATAATTAATATTTGATTTAACTCCATTCGCTTGACTCTAGATCGCAGCGATCACAATGGTTACGCCTGGTTCCCTCAGGAAACATCCTACCGCCCTAGGCTATCTGCAGCCCTGCGAATTACGCTAGTAGTCGTACGAAATGGCAACTTATCCTGAGTAACTATGTTTGACTAACTCTATCTCCATAACTATATTCGATCAACTTTAATTGAATAACTAACATTCAATTAAATCCTAATTCGATTAACTATGTTCAATTAACTCTATCTGGTTAACTCTTAATTTGAATAACAAATATTCTATAAATTCTAATTGAATAACTAATATTCAATTAACTCTACGGATTAACCCTAACTGATTAACTCTAACTGGTTAATTCTTACTCAAATCGATTTATTCTAACTCTAATCGATTTTTTCTAACTCTAATCGACTTCTCCTATTCAAATAACTCCTATTGGATAGTTTTATTCATTTATAAAGATTTACTTTTAGTAACGGTTCTTCACTTTATAGATGTTCTCTTTAATAACGTTACTTTACTTATACAAGTGTTGTGTACCCCTTCTATTTAAAACTATCGGTGTTAAAAATTAATATCTCTTCTCTATATAAGTTCAGACTTATATATTCCATTTATCGAATGATAAATATTTAATTTAATTTATAAACTGTTATTTATAAAATAATCCTTTCTATTTATCTGTTAAAAACATATTTTCATTTTCTATTCATCTTCTAAATATTCCTTTGATTAAATTCTATTTATTTGACAAATAAATATCTCATTTATAACATTCTATTTATTTTCTATAAATAAATATTTCCATTTAATCTATTTGTAAATGTTTTACAAATATTTCCTTTTAAATTCTATTTGTAAATGTTTTTACAAATATTTCTCCTACTATTTGTTTGCACATAACTTCCTTTGTATTTGTGTTACAAATATATTTTCTTTTTAACTCTTTTGGTTTTTCCTTTATTCACACTCAATTCATATTTCATTCACATTGATTTTACTCAATTTATTCATTTCGATCCATTTAACTTACTTAAGTTAAATTTAATTTCAATCATTCAAATTCCCAGGGTTTTGTTTCAAAACTCCGTTGAAGTAATATACATATATTTATATCCATCTAAAATTCAAAACATTTGAATTTTCAAACAACTTGTTTTCTTTTCAAACAAATTTCCATCAAAAACTTTTCTAAAGCAGCAATTCATCACTTAGAAACTCGAAAATGAACACTGATGATGTTGCGACCATCATCAGGATTATTTCCCTGCCACTGAAGTGAGTTCAGTGCTTTATCATATTCAAAATCCATTCAAATGATTTTTATTCAAAAATCCTTCCAAAATAAAGCTATATTATTTTAATAAATTCGGAAAATATTTTCCAACTTCCGAGTATTTTAAATTCTGAATTTTGGTTGGAAATCAAATTTCAATTTATCACATTTGTATATTTGATTTCATATACAAATTCCATTGGTTATATATAACTATTTCTATTTTATAATCTAATTCGATTATAATCCTAACAATCAACTCAACTATTTAAAACAATATCGTGTCCAATCTTCTGTTCAAGTGTTTATAAATTCCTATTGACATCGTGGCGTCCCACGATTCGATCAGAATTCATAATTCACTCAACAAACTAGTCAACACAATATAAAACAGTTTTTATATCAAATAACAAATACACTCTCTCGTATATATATACACTCAACTCATTCTAGGGTACTACTGACCCTATCTCTAATGAGCACATTCCAACAAGCCTAGGTATTTGCTCAACCAAAGCTCTGATACCAACTGCAATGACCCGCAAAGTCCGCAACATCAGAGTTGACTATATACATCATACGTCCAACCCAAATATCACGAAAATACGAAACATTTTTTTTAGAAGAAAAAGGTAGAAGAAGAACTGAAATAACAACACAGAATCTCACATCGCAACGGAAAATAATAATAATAGATAACATCTTTGAAATACAAAATCTCAACTGTATAACATATACTTATCAGAGTACAACACTTACAACACAGCGGAACAAAACTCTATATAACTAACGCTGAAGCCTCCTGCTCCAAGCTCCTTTATATAGATCTGTAAAATCCTAAACTACTTGACTGTCCGTACAAATTTAGGCACCCAAGAGTTTAGGTAGAACAAAACAAAATAAACTCCGGGTTAGTCATGGGACTGGTATGAGTAAACAGGTTAAAACAGTTTCAGAAACTAAATGATATCTCATAAGACCACGCCGTATAACACGGAACGGGTTTTTCCCTTATGAGAATCCAAACACTTGATTTAACTTTCAAAATTCCTTTTGAAAGGAACGATAATCTTTATATCAAAACTCTTTTGATATTATGATAATGTCTAAATCATGTAAATAACAATCTGGTGGAACGTTTGAATCTTACGTTCCACATATATAAAATACAATCATAAACTGCAAGCACGTATTGGGTATTTGATTTCCAACTATGAAAAGGTATGGAACCACCTTCCGCTGGTATATATCTAGAGGAGAATACACCGAGTTCAACAAGAACATCTTGCAACTCAGCCACACATGACCGACCACTCATTTCGCTTGAGTGTATCGAATGTATATCACCAACGGTTGGGATCAGCAACTGTTTCCCGAATGGGACAACATCAACAATAGATTTTTAGAAGTAAATGAAACTCTAGATTAGGTGATTATACACCCTAATAGGTGCGACCTACATAGCCATGTTGTCTACCCGATTTCTGTCATTTACCGGTTGTTGAGGCTTGAGGTTACGCTTTATCATCACATCAGATTCACTTCGAATGTCACATCGTCAAATCCATCAAATCACCGATTGACGTCTACAACCATACATTACGTGTCAGCTAAAAGAAGTTTCATCCTCCGCTTCCACTCCTAGTACGGTTGGCCTTTTACGCTATTTGGAAAACATTTCTGAATATCGCCTTCCTTTAATTTCTTAAACTTAGAAAATATATGCTAGTTATAATTTGAAAATATTCCAATTACTTATCTCTTTCCCCATCTCGTTTACGCTGGTACCCCTCTCCGGAAAATAAGTAATTGGAAAATATCGCCTTTTACGCTGGTACTCCTCTCCGGAATTTGAACTCCACTGCCGATCAAGCACCAGTAATTGCACCATTACAGATCGTAGTCCCTCATTCCCCATTTCACCACACTGCAAAACCCCATGAACTCAACAAACAATATCATTTTCCTCCTAATCGCGACTACGGCCATCCCTCCTACAGGTAGCGAAAATTTCTAAATCGAATTTCCCCAAAAAAATCATCACAAGTGTCAAACTCTATTGCTAACACAAATTGAGGCTTTAGACTACCAAACGATGCTCAAATTTCCCTTAACCCTAGTTCGATGGTTCGAAGTCGAACTCAGAAATCCTCTGACGGATGGACAAATCCCCCTTTCTAAACGAAGCACTTAAAAGAATTACTTGTGAATGGTTATTGCATTCGATTTGCTTTCTCGGGATTAGAAACAAGAGTTGCGATTTTTAATGGATATGAGTACTTCGATTTCCAGTTTGAGGAATGGGAAAAAGAAATCGGTTTTATTGCAGAGTTAAGAATTAGAAAAGGGGAAACATGAGTATGAGAAGAAGAATGGGAAGTAAAGAGGAAAGGGTTATCGTGATTTATAGGTGGAGCAAGGGACAGACGTAACACCATTTTTCTCCGTTCATTTGCCTAGTGGTGAGGGAGGAAACAACGGAGCTGTTATATTTTGTGGTTAAGAGATGAACTGTGTGGCCTATTTGATTTTTCCCTGATGTTTTGGTTTCTCTCCACAAAACAATGATGTTTTATTTTATTTAAATTTGTTTTTAAACCAGATCCATTAAATTTAAATTGTCATTTGGATTTCAAACTCCTTTCTGAACCAAACAACTATCAATTTTAGGGTAATACCCCTATTCCGGACACACTGGGATAGGTCACGAAGTCCGATTCGATCATTTGTAGAAGATATTAATTTAAACTGATATATTTTAAATTCAAAACAATATACTCTGCGAAAATAAATAAATATTATTATTCACATTCAAACAGACTTTTATACTGATCACCTAAACTGTATTTAATTCAGTTTCAAATCTCGAACTGAATTATATTTTCGCATTACGATGATTTTATATATTCGATATTAAATCGAAATTGATTATTAAATCGATAACTCAAATATAAAAATTCCATTTATATTATCCACCCAATATTTAAATCCATATTAAATATTTAAAATTAACCAATAAGAATCTGGGTCATTACATGTAAGTTTAAGATGGAGAATATGTCTCTCATGATAGAGACATGTTCAAGCTCACAGCCAACAACCACTTCTATTGGAAGCTGATGATAGAGGACCACTTGTATCGCAAGGATTTGCATGAGTCCATCATCTACAAAGATAAGGTGGAAGGAAAGAGTGATGCTCAGTGAGAACTATTGAACCGGACGGTTGTTGCTATTGTCCGTAAGTACATTGACAAAACTCTCTTCAAGCATGTTTCTACTTATACAAATGCCTATGAATTATGGACAAAGATTGAGCCTATGATTCAGAAGAAAACGACTTGTAACAAGGCCAATTTAGTTGGATGGCTGTGAAGCTGGAGTACAAGGACGGTCATAGTGTGATTGAGAAATTGAATAATTTCAAGGGGCTCGTAAATCAACTAACAAAAATTTATATGAAGATTGATGAGTTGCAAGCCCTTCTACTCCTTAGTTCCTTACCAGAAATTTGGGACACACTCGTAGTTACACTTAGTAACTCAGCTCTGGAAGGAAAGTTAACTATGGATACCGTCAGTGACAGTCTTCTTGGTGAAGAAGCAAGGAGATTAGAACAAGGTGAGTCTATCCATCCCGAAGCTAATGTTGTTGAGAATCAGGGTAGGAATGAAACTCATGGATATAATAAGAGCCGAAATCCACATCAATCTCGAGGTAGATCCAAGTCATACTCGAAGATTGCATGCTATTACTGTGGAACGATGGGTCACAAGAAAATGGAATGTCAATCCTTCAAAAGAGACCAAAAGTCGATAATGTTAAGCCAGACCAAACAAGCCAATGAAGAAGAAAGAAGAAAAAAGTACTAGTGACATAGTATTAAAGGAAGATCTGTTATATCTCGTTGGTGAAAGTAACATTCTAAACATTGCATGTGATGAGAGTTCTTGGATTATTGATTCTAGTGCTTCCTTACATGCTACTCCACATGAAATCTTCTTCTCATCCTACCAAAGAGGTGACTTTGGCGCGGTGCAAATGGGAAATCAAGGTAGAAGCAAGATTGTTATAATATGAGACATCATTCTGACAACAAGCACTAGGTGCAAGCTTGTTTTGAAAGATTTGATGTATGTCCTGGCCATGCACCATAATTTTATCTCCGTTGGAAAGCTAAATGATGATGATCTGATGAATTACTTTGGTGAAGGGAAGTGGAAGCTCACCAAAGGAAGTTTAATAATGGCTCGAGGAAAGAAGGTAGGATCATTGAATGTAATGCAAGAAAATCTCTGCAAAGGAGAGGTAAACATCTCTACTGATGATCTGGACACAAGGCATAAACGACTTGGGCACATTAGTGAGAAAGGTCTTCACATACTCTCTCGAAAACAACTCCTCCCTGACGTGAAAGGTAATCCACTTCATCCTTGTGCTCATTGTTTAGCTAGAAAACAATACAGAGTTGTTTTCAAAGGATCTTCTCCGCCCACAAGGAGAAAGAATATTCTAGACCTCGTGCACACTGACGTATGTTCGATGTCTGAGAGATCCATTGGTGGTGCTCTTCATTTTGACACCTTCATTGATGATCATTCAAGGAAAGTATGGTTGCACCTGTTAAAATCAAAGGATTAAGTGCTTGATGCCTTCAAACAATTTCAAGCTCTGGTGGAGAGTGAGATTATATGGAAGATCAAGTGTGTACGATCAGATAACGGAGGTGAGTATAGAGGTCTTTTTGAAGTTTATTGCAATAAATATGGCATTAGGCTAGAGAAGACTCCACCCAAGACACCGCAATTGAATGGGATAGCTGAGAGAATGAACCGAACCATTGAAGAAAGAGTCTTTTGTGTGCTCTCTCATGATAAGTTACCCAAATCATTTTGGGGAGAAGCTATAATGGCCATGGTCGACATTGTCAACCTCACATCATCAGTTCCTTTTGATGGGGGCCATTCCTGAGGAATTTTGGACGGGCAAGAGGGCTTCATACAATCATCTCAAGGTGTTCGTGTGCAGGGCATTTCTTCACATCCCAAAGATGAGATAGCTAAGCTTGATGCAAAGACAAAGGAGTGTATCTATCTTCGTTCACCTAAGGATGAGTTTGGGTACCGACTGTGGGATCCAATTAACAAAAAGGTTATTCGCAGTAGGGACATTGTATTCTTCGAAGACCAAACAATTGAAGATATCAAGAATTCAGAGAGGCCAAGATTGAGAAGCAGTAAGAACACCGAACATACTCTGGTTTGACATGAAGATAATAACACACAGGAAAGTGTGATGCTGGAGAGCATGAAATTCATGATGAACCGGTTCAGGAAGTACCTCAATCTAGCACTCCAACCGCACTAGAGCCGAGTTGATCCTTAAGGGACAGAAGACCAACCACCCGATACAACACAGAGGAGTACGTTATGCTCGCTGATGAGGGAGAGCCTCAAAGTTATAAAGAAGCAATGAGTGATTGTCATAAAGAAGAGTGGAGAATAGCCATGCAAGAAGAAATGCAATCCTTACATGAGAATAACACATATGAACTAGTCGAGCTACCAAAAGGGAGAAGGGCATTGAAGAATAAGTGGGTGTACAGAATCAAGACCGAAGAAAACTATTCAAAGCCTAACTAAAAAGCTCGGTTAGTCATCAAAGGATTCAGACAAGAAAAAGGTAATGACTTTGAAGAGATATTCTCTCACGTGGTAAAGATGTCATCAATCCGAGTTGTTCTTAGCCAAGCAGTCATGCAATATTTGGAGATTGAACAACATGATATCAAGACAGTGTTTCTTCATGGTGACCTAGAGGAAGAGATCTACATGGAACATGTAATAACCCCTTTTTTTGGAACCAATTTAAAATTTATTTTTAATTGATTTTTGTAGAAATTATATATATTTAACGATTTATTTTGAGAATTAACGATTTAAAATTTATTTAAATCAAAGATTGAACGTATAAATTTAAAATTTGATTAAAAAGAACTCTAAGTGGCATGGTAGTTTGAAAATTTGGTTTTGAACTTTAACTGATAATACAGAATTCAATAAAAGTCGGATTTCAGTAAAACACGAAATGTTAGAATCTATTTAACTAACGAATGTGAAAAAATTAGATTTCATTTTATAAATTGTAAGTTATGTCTAGTTTAAAATTTAGAATAGTCGTTATGGAATATATATATATATAAGCCCTTAAAAATAGCCATTTTGCAAACGACCACCGTTTTCAACGAAACAAATTTTGTTGGATCCGGAACGTCAAATTATTGTCAGGTTTAAAATTTCAAGTCATTGGAATCAGTATGGGAGCGTAGTAAATTTAAATGCGTTTTCAAATTCAGTTTAAATTTAATAAACCAGTTTAAAATTTCATTTTTCAAACGACGTCCAAATTCGATGAAATTAATTTTGTTAGGACAGTATCATCAAAACATAGTCAGGTTTCAAATTTCATAATTTTTGAAGTCAATATGTGGTCGTAGTAAATTAAAATGTATGTTGAAATTCAATTTTGATATATTAGTTTATATTTTATTTTTGATAAAAACTGATCGAAACGGTCGAATTGGCTTATAAAACATGTCTTGTTGTATCTGGAATGTGGGCATTCGGTTAGGGGCACATTTGTTGGGTTTGATTTGGAGTTCAGAACCGTATTGGAGAAATTGCGAATTAAATATTAACTTAATTATATATACACCCTAGAAATTTTACTAACCCTAAGTCAAATTATTATTCGCCGTCAAACCTGAGAGAGCCACCTCCCCTTCAAAATGAAGGGCTGAAGCCTTCCATTTTGATTCCTAAATCATTTCTAATCTACACGTTTTTGTTTGAAATTTAAAACAAGAAAAATCAAGAGCATCTCACACTCTTTAAATTGATACGTGTGTGATCTGAATTCGTGGTGTAATTCACTCAAAATCACTGCTCAAAATATCAGAAGTTGCACGCATTTTTACGCTAAGGGAGGGGTTCAAATCGCTGGTGGCTACTGGCAGAGGAAGGTGGTGCGTAGGCGAGTGGCGTGGTGGTCCTTGATCGGTGACTGATCACATGTGGACGGCGGCATAGAGGCAAATGACGAAGGGAGCGATTGGTTACGGGTTTCTGTTATTCATGACCTAGAAGGAGAGCAATTATGAGAGGGTTAAGTTTAAAATTACTAATTAGAGGGTAATTAATTTATTAATTAAGGGTGTTAAATAATTAATTGTTTAAACCTTCATATCTTATCTAAACTAAAACAGAATTTGACGATTTCAGAACCCTTGAAATCGTGGCGACGAGATCTACCACATGGAACTGACTAGAATGGAAACGGAGCAAGTTAGAATTTGAGACAAATTTAAACCTAAACAGTACTAAAATCAATTAAAGACTGACAGAGTTGAAACCAACAGTGAGAACTCTCTCACTCAAATTATTTTTACAGTTATTATATCTGTGACTGAATATATATTTATTGCATGTGATTGCAATATTTGTTTGGTGGTTGATGGTTGTTTACAGTTTTAATATTATTATCATTATTAAACTATGAAAATATACGTTGTTAAATAAAACATTTATATTGTGAATAATGTTCACATGGACTGTGATGTAAACCCCACACGGGTATTGGGACGATAATTTTACACATCGCCCAATTATTCTTTGATGATTGAAAATCCCACACGGGTCTGGGGATGATAATTAATTTATATCTCCCTAGGATTTAGTTGTATCTCAATTGATTGATTCACAGACTATTATAAGCGTTATTTAATTATTTAATGCATATATAGTTGTAAATTGCACTCTGGATGTGAAATGAATGTTATATAGTTGTTTATCACTATTTTTGAATACATGCGATGTATGGAACCCATATAAATAAAATTATATAGTAATTGATTGAGTCACATTCCGATTCAGAATATGAACAAATATTTTAATCTAATATTCCGTGAAGAATCAAAATATGATTTTGATGTCTGGTTTTGGATGGACACGAAAATATTGAAATACTCAATATTAAAATGAATATGAAGCCGAGTTAAGTAGATGAACGCCATTTTAACTCAAACAAATTTTTTATCCATTTTATTCATTTTTAAAACGAATATCGAAAAGGTTTGATTTCAAAATCTGATATTTTGAAAATATTATCATTTTAATATTATAATGATATGGAATATTCAATTTTCAATTAAATTTGAAATGGAAGTTGAAATCGTTTTTAAAATGAATTTACAAACGATTTATAAAGTATGTTTTGAATAGAAATCGATGAAATATATTATATATATTTAAATGGCCTGAACAGAACGTATCGCGCAGCAACCGTTCGCGAATTTCGACCATTGGCATTGAATTGACGTAACACGAGATCCGACCGTCGGATTCTCCTAAAACTGGAACCGTTGGGTTCGAATCGAAAAGAGCTTTCGAATGATAAAACGTATTTGAAATCTAACGGTTAGATGTTAAGATATGTTCAAATCAGTTTTGGAAAAGGTTGCTCTAGATGCAGTTCGGTGGACGATATTGGAAACCGACTGTAAGGGCCTTAACAAATTTATTAAAAATATAAATAAATTATGTAATATCATAATAAATGATTTGGAAAGATTTTGGATGAAATATTCCACGTTTGTAAAGATAAAAGATATTTATTATCAAAATAAGTTGTTTTGCAACTTGAAATAAGAACTGAAAAAGAATGGAAATGGTTTTAATCTAACTAGAATTTTCCAACGGATGATTGGAATGGATTTCAATGGAAAGATTTTGGATGAAATATTCCACGTTTGTAAAGATAAAAGATATTTATTATCAAAATAAGTTGTTTTGCAACTTGAAATAAGAACTGAAAAAGAATGGAAATGGTTTTAATCTAACCAGAATTTTCCAACGGATGATTGGAATGGATTTCAATGGAGATAATCTTCGGAATATTTCGATATTGGATTCCATGATTATACAGATATTGTTGAGGAATTCGGAAGATACAGATATTGTAACACCCTGTATTTTCTGTAAACATTATAGTAACGAATTAAAGAATATTTAATTTTAAATGTGAGAAATAAGGGAAACAGGTTACGCCATTGCGTTCATCTCGGAATTCTGCTTGGGATAGAGTCTGAGTTTGCGTGAATCGGATTTCGTATGAAGGAGTTATGGCCTTCAAAAGTTTAATTAAAAATTCAAAACAGCTCATTTCAAATTCAAAATTCAAAATTAGAAGCAGAAGCGGGCTGGGCGGGAAATTTCCCACCCAGGGACCAGGGGGTCGACCTTAGTGTCGACCTCCCCTATACAGGTCGACCTTAGTGTCGACCTGGGGGTCGACCTAGCCCCACCCCCCTCGGGCAGATCTGAAAACCAACGATTTGTGACTCCCTGCTGAGTCATTAGGGCTGACTTGGCTGTTCTGGGTAACTCTATCTTGTCTGGATGGTCTTGATTGTTTCTGAGATGATCTGACGGTTTTTATTCAATTAAATCTCTATAAAAGCAACCTAAATCCTCAACCCTAAATCACACTAAAATTCATACCAAGAGCCGTCATTCTAGATTAGCCGTCATTCTCCTTCAGCTTGAAAGCTAATTAAAAGTGATGAATCAAATCAAATCTAAATTAAAACAATGATTAGTATACATCAAAGGCGAGCATTTCAACTTTAGAATGCAGATTCCAGAAATCAAGATCGTCTTTTGTTAGTAAGTTTAGTTATCTTTTAGATGTGAACAAATTTAAGACGTGATTTGTAATAAAATGAAAAATAGAATTGTACCAAGCTGTATGATAATGATGATGTTGATTCATGTCTATTTCCTGTGATAATTTTGTCATGTATGTCTTGGAATGATTGTGGTTTATTGGACGTATCATATAGGAATTGATGATGAACCTATTATGACTTAGGGAATGAAACTATCATACCGCATATAAGTTTGATAATCTTTTCATGATATGTTACATGCAAGTTTTTAGGCTAAATAATGTTAGATCCATATGCCTACATGTTTAGATCTACAACTTTATGTGTCTAGATCCATGCTAATTAGATCCAAGTCAAGATCTATACATATGTTCATATGATTTAATGCAAGTTACATGTTTTATGTTAGATCCAAGTCAAGATATATATATGTATATATATATATATATATATATATATATATATATATATATGTTCATATGCAAGTTACATGTTTTGTGTTAGATCCAAAACTAGATCTACATATATATATATATATGTGCATGTTTATAAAGTGGATTCATGCAAGTTCATATCATCATTGTTGTTAGATCTAGTTCACGTCTACATGTTAAAGTTAAACTTATACATGTTTTGGTAATGTACATGTCATGATTATGACATATGCTAGTTTATAAACCAAGTTATGTTTACATATGCCTAGATCTACATATTAACATGTTTAGGCTTGTGATTATTTAGTCCAATTCATTTGCAAGTTCATGTGACATGTTAGTTGAAATGAATAATGTTCTATGTAAACATTACATGACATATGTTTGGTTGGATTTATATTAGGCACGTTCCCTTCTTAAACCTCTTGTTTATAAATTAGGATAATTAGCGGGCCTAATTACTTTATGTGATTGATGTGAACGTATAAACGGGGGTAACATTGGGATGAACATTTAATTATAACATGTTAATGATGTAGGTGGGCCCATAACCATGTAAATGGTTAAGGCCATGAAATGGTATAATTTATATACCATTTGTTATGAACATAACTTAAGTTATGAACATAATTAATATAATGTGACATGAAAACATTTGAAGAGAATTTACATGTATACTTGACATAAATGACAAACATGTAAATTTAGCAAAAGACGAATATGCCTAACTCGAGGTTAGACTGAGTTGTGGTGTAAAACTGCCCGAAACCGACCGGCACATCCAGTGACCACAACAATACCTGTCTAATGTAAGAGGTTAGTGCATCAAGCCCAAAAGAACCCGAGGTTAGACTGAGTTGGGGTGTAAAACTGCCCGGAACTGACCGGCACATCCAGCGACCACAACAATACCTGTCTAATGTGAGTGGTTGGTGCTTTAATAAAGCTAAGTCAAGATTGGTAGGGTTAAGTCAATTAAGGAAACACTTAATCAATTCAACATGTTAACTAAACTGATGGGTGAGGTTAAGTAAATTTAGAACACTTAACCGTTATAACATGTTAATTAGACAAGTGGGAGAGGTTAAGTAAATTTAGAAACACTTCACCAATATAACAAGATGAATGACTAGGGTTAGGTTAATAGGAAACACTTAACCAGTATGGCATGATGAATGGGTAAGTTTAAGTAATAAGAAACACTTAACCAATATAACTTGATTTATGGAAAAGTTAAGTTAAAATAAGAAGGCAACACTTAACCAATATAACTTGATTTATGGAAAGGTTAAGTTAAAATAAGAGGGCAAAACTTAACCAATTCAACATGTTAACCAAACTAATGGGTGAGGTTAAGTAAATTTAGAACACTTAACCGTTATAACATGTTAATTAGACAAGTGGGAGAGGTTGAGCAAATTTAGAAACACTTAACCAATTTAACAAGATTAATGACTAGGGTTAAGTTAATAGGAAACACTTAACCAGTATAGCATGATGAATGGGTAGGGTTAAGTAATAAGAAACACTTAACCAATATAACTTGATTTATGGAAAGGATAAGTTAAAATAAGAGGGCAACACTTAACCAATATAACTTGATTTATGGAAAGGTTAAGTTAAAATAAGAGGGCAACACTTAACCAATATAAATTGATTTGTAGTAGGCTTAAGTTAACACAAGAAGGCAACACTTAACCAAAGTAATATGACACGTAGCTGGGTTAAGTTAACTTGAATTGATTGATGATGCTTATCCAATACAACAAGATGAATACGTGGGGTTAAGTTAACAAGAAACACTTGACCAATATAACTTGATGAACGAACAGGGTTAAGTTAATAGGAAACACTTAACCGATCCAACATGATAAGTAAGGAGGGTCAAGTTAATAAGAACGCTTAACCAACATGACATGATGAATGAGTGGGTTAAGTTAACACGAATGGACAACACTTAACCAATGTGATGTAATGTGCAGGAGGGTTAAGTACATATCGGGTTGGTGGGTAATATTAGTAAATATAGGCCCACAAAACTTAACCATTAAATAAACATGCTTGAATCAGTGGAAGGATTAAGTACATATCGGGTTGGTGGGTAATATTAGTAAATATAGGCCCACAAAACTTAACCATTAAATAAACATGCTTGAATCAGTGGAAGGGTAAAGTACACATCGGGTTAGTGGGTAATATTAGTAAATATAGGCCCGTAAAACTAAACCGTTAAGTAAACATGCTAGAATCGGTGGGAGGGTTAAGTACATCTCGTGTAGGTGGGTAATATTTGTATATATAGGCCCACAAACTTAACCAATAAGAAACCCTAGTAACGGGGACCCATTTCAGCAGTAACCCACATAGATGTATCACGGTACCCTGAACTAGGCAGGGTGGGGCACGATTACTGGGCAGATTATAAGCAGTCAAAACAGCGGTAGGAGGTACGTCAGTGTAGGTTCCGATGGTTTACGGGCGTGCACGTACTCCAGAGTGGGAAAAAGCAGGCACTGGGTACCAGTAGTTATACACTGTGCATCTGGAATCGTGTCGGGTCGCTATCATAAGGATTGATACACCTTATGGTGGGACCAGCACAGGGTATCTACACGCAAGAGAGGGCCGATTGACACTGACACATGGAACATGAATACAAGTAAGGAGCCAATCGATAGGGTAGTAAGGGTACATCTAACATGTTCATGGCAATTAGGCTGATTGAGGTGGAATCCTCACGATAGATGTACACCTGAAGGCTACCACAATTACGGGGGTTGGGATCACGATTATCATTTTATACAGATTACTAGTTGGGACACTTGTTGGGTGGTGCAGAGATAGATATAGAAATCAGATTAATAGAGTAGTAGCGAAGCAGATAAAAAGTAGAAGCGCATTCAGTTCACCTTGCACTTATCTTGTCTTTAGTTACCTTGTTTTTATGGTATTGTCCTATTTTCTGTTTATTCATGTCATTGTCCTTTATCTTGTTTGTATGCTGAAAGAACATTGGACTTACCAGACTTATGTATGACCTAGTTTGTTTTTCGCCTCTTTTCTTCGGTCCCCCCCCCCCCTCCAGGTAGTTAGGGAGGGAACAGCTTAGCCTAGCTTGGACCTCTTCTCTTTCCAGGCTTGAAGATTAGTGGGTGTATTGGTTTGGATTCTCTCTCTTCCACTTATTGGCTGGTTCATGCTTTATTGGGGAATATCATTGTTTTTATGCTTCTTTTATTCTTGGAAGTTTTTAAATCAAGACAGAAGTTCTATGTAATACTTTTAAGTATGATTTGAGAAAATTGTTGTAAAAGCTTGACTGAATCGCATTGTTAATAAAATGACTTTATTTTCCGCTATTTTATTTGTCTATCTTGTAATTTATCTGCATCTTTTACCTATAATGCTCCACCGAAGTTAAGGCATTCCCTTTATGAGTGAACTTAACGGAGGCGAGGTGTTACACTTGGTATCAGAGCTGAAGGTTACCGGATCAGATAAAAGATTTGAAAAATTATTTTCAAAACGATTTTAAAAGAAGCATTTTCAAAAGAAAAGTTTTTTTTAAGGCATATTCCCCAAAGCCATATGCACTATCTTTTTGATCCTCTGTTTGAATCCTTGTTTCCTTCTTTCCTGAGTCTCCGGGGCTCCTGGCTTTCTGGAGGTAACCTCATCGCGGAATGGTTCCGTAGGCTCGACGAGACTACGACACTTGTCAAAGGGAAAACAAGTGCCTAACTTCCATCTATAGCCATAGTAGTTTCACCTGCGGCTAATTTTCTTTCGAGCTTTGTAGGATTCTCCGTGCGATGGAGGCAGCTTTCAAGAGACCTGTTAACAAGTTACACAAAGATGGAAAAGACAAGAATGAGGGAGTTTGGCTAAGGGCACAACCCAAGGATGAAGAACACATGGATATAGACCTGGTTCACAATAAAGGGGAGGAAAGAATAGTAAAACCTAAGACAAGAGGAAGTGTCTTTATTATGGTATAACGGGTCGTAAATTAAGGGCAAGGGCAAGAACAAAGAACAGGATTTTCCGGAAGACAAGTGCATGCTCTCACCGCCAGCATACCTGAGAGAGAGGCAGTAAGATTTCTGTTGAAAGAGTTTTTCCTTTTGATCATCCTGTTGGTACTCTTCTGATTTTAGTGCTTTACATTCGTATATATCTGCTTCCATAGGTTCTCTGCACCTTAGTACTTGTATAATAGAGGATCCCATTATTGTCTCAAATCCAATTTGTGGTTCGGCTCATTTATCTTTGGTTTGTAAGGATTTGAGATGCTTATGTTTCCGGGTTTCATGGGCTATGGGTTGATTCTAGGCATGGATTGGTTAGCTAGTAATTGTGAAACGAGGGTAGTTAGACTTTCGACTTGCCTCGGGAATACCCTCGAAATTTCATGCGATCCTAAGGGATCAGTTTGTCTTAGCTATCTAGAATCACTTTATGTATCTATCGACGATTTTCGATCCGTTGGAGTAGTCCATGAGTAAGCAAGATGTTTTGATTAGGGTAGGGGTTTTTCCCCTAAAACTCGAGACAGACTTCCACATATATCTAGTTGACGATGCAAAGCCTGTTATGCGATCAACGATAGTTTTGGAGCAAGATTGGCGAGGATAGCCAGAGTCAGTTAAGTGCTCAATTGTTTGGTTGTTTTACTAGTATCATCTCATATAAATAGTCCAAATTCGGAGGAGGTATTCTTTGGGTGCTTGTCTGATATTGGTTTAGGCCTTTGGGGCTTGTACTTGAGGGATGTCGAGTTCGACTATGATGGTTTGCATGAGAAATAAATGGTTGTGGAAGGCACCCTAAAGTAAGACTGACCTTAAGAGTACATATCAACCATTAGCTTTAGACCCTCAGACTTGTGACATGATGGATAAGCTAATCATCTTAGTATATACACTTGGTATCATGGTTAACATCTGTTTATCTTGGAAACATAGTTCGACAACATTGGATACCCTCTAGCATAGTAAGTGATCGAGGTCCTATTTTTACTAGTGGGGTTTTGGAAATGGAGGTCAAGAAGCTTCGGAACTGTGAAGTTAAAATAGATAAGGTACAGTGGAGTGAAGATCAAGGAGATGAAACTTAGAAGACTGAAGACTAGATACGTGCATCATACCCTTTTTAAGGGTATACCCTTAATTCCTCTTTTTCTGCAAAGTTTATTTGCATGCTAGTCTTTATCTTTTAAGTATATCCTCTTGGTCCCATTCTCGATCCTTAGGTAGAAGTTAATGGATGTAAACATGTGTTTGAGACATGTTATGTTTGGTGGATGCAAGTGGTTGCAAGTGTTTGCTAGTGGTTGCTCGTGGATACATATACACACATTAGGCACTAGATCGGCTCAGTCACTTTCATATTGCATATGCATGAGTGAACTTATATATATATGGATTGAAACTTGATGTGTTATCATATGAATGTTGCATTTGTATGAATGAAGGTGCACCCATGTAGAAGTTATAAAGTACGACTAGGGATGATTGCATACATGATGGACTCAAGGCACTGACATAATTCGCATTAAGGAGGTCAACTGAATCAGTAAACCGCCTAATTTTGCATTAGATAAGGACATGTACACACATTATTCATATGATCATGAAAGCATTAGAAATATTTTTAAGGACAATGGACGTCTGTGATTGAATGGTTGAGTAGATGGACGACTAGATGGTAGGATATACGTTCTTCTTGACTTGAAGATTTCGGGGACGAAATCCTTTAAAGAGGGAAGAATGTAACACCCTGTATTTTCTGTAAACATTAAAGTAACGAATTAAATAATATTTAATTTTAAATGTGAGAAATAAGGGAAACGGGTTACGCCATTACGTTCTTCTCAGAATTATGCTTGGGATAGAGTCCGAGTTTGCGTGAATCGGATTTCGTATGAAGGAATTATGCCTTTAGAAGTTTAATTAAAAATTTCAAAACAGCTCAGTTCAAATTCAAAATCAGAAGCAGAAGCGGGCTGGGCGGGAAATTTCCCGCCCAGGGACCAGGTCGACCAGGGGATCGACCTTAGTGTCGATCTCCCCTATACAGGTCGACCTTAGTGTCGACCTGGGGGTCGACCGACCCCCACCTCCCTCGAGCAGATCTAAAAATCGACGATTTGTGACTCCCTGCTGAGTCATTAGGGCTGAGTTGGCTATTCTGGATAACTCTATCTTGTCTAGATGGTCTTGATTGTTTCTGAGATGATCTGACGGTTTTTATTTAATTAAATCTCTATAAAAGCAACCTAAATCCTTAACCCTAAATCACACTAAAATTCATACCAAGAGTCGTCATGCTAGAATAGCCGCCGTTCTCCTTCAACTTGAAAGCTAATAAAAAGTGACGAATCAAATCAAATCTAAATTTAAACAACGATTAGTC
Organism: Allium sativum; assembly: GCA_030737875.1. NCBI lineage: Eukaryota > Viridiplantae > Streptophyta > Magnoliopsida > Asparagales > Amaryllidaceae > Allium > Allium sativum. Next base: position 619,383,349 of record CM060926.1, read on the forward strand.
TACATCAAAGGCGAGCATTCAACTTCATAATACAAATTCCAGAAATCAAGATCGTCTTTTGTTAGTAAGTTTAGTTATCTTTTAGATGTGAACAAATTTAAGACGTGATTTGTAATAAAATGAAAAATAGAATTGTACCAAGCTGTATGATAATGATGATGCTAATTCATGTCTATTTCCTGTGATAATTTTGTCATGTATGTCTTGGAATGATTGTGGTTTATTGGACTTATCATATAGGAATTGATGATGAACCTATTATGACTTGGGGAATGAAACTATCATACCGCATATAAGTTTGATAATCTTTTCATGATATGTTACATGCAAGTTTTTAGGCTAAATAATGTTAGATCCATATGCCTACATGTTTAGATCTACAACTTTATGTGTCTAGATCCATGCTAATTAGATCCGAGTCAAGATCTATACATATGTTCATATGATTTAATGCAAGTTACATGTTTTATGTTAGATCCAAGTCAAGGTCTATATATATGTGTTCATATGCAAGTTACATGTTTTGTGTTAGATCCAAAACTAGATCTATATATATATATATATATATATATATATATATATATATATATGCACGTTTATAAAGTGGATTCATGCAAGTTCATATGATCATTATTGTTAGATCTAGTTCACATCTACATGTTAAAGTTAAACTTATACATGTTTTGGTAATGTACATGTCATGATTATGACATATGCTAGTTTATAAACCAAGTTATGTTTACATATGCCTAGATCTACATATTAACATGTTTAGGCTTGTGATTATTTTGTCCAATTTATATGCAAGTTCATGTGACATGTTAGTTGAAATGAATAATGTTCTATGTCAACATTACATGACATATGTTTGGTTGGATTTATATTAGGCACGTTCCCTTCTTAAACCTCTTGTTTATAAATTAGGCTAATTAGCAGGCGTAATTAGTTTATGTGATTGATGCGAACGTATGAACGGGGGTAACATTGGGATGAACATTAAATTATAACATGTTAATGATGTAGGTGGGCCCATAACCACGTAAATGGTTAAGGCCATGAAATGGTATAATTTATATACCATTTGTTATGAACATAACTTAAGTTATGAACATAATTAAAATAATGTGACATGAAAACATTTGAAGAAAATTTACATGTATACTTGACATAAATGACAAACATGTAAATTTAGCAAAAGACGAATATGCCTAACCCAAGGTTAGACTGAGTTATGGTGTAAAACTGCCCGAAACCGACCGGCACATCCAGTGACCACAACAATACCTGTCTAATGTGAGAGGTTAGTGCATCAAGCCCAAAAGAACCCGAGGTTAGACTGAGTTGGGGTGTAAAACTGCCCGGAACTGACCGGCACATCCAGTGACCACAACAATACCTGTCTAATGTGAGTGGTTGGTGCTTTAATAAAGCTAAGTCAAGATTGGTAGGGTTAAGTCAATTAAGGAAACACTTAATCAATTCAACATGTTAACTAAACTGATGGGTGAGGTTAAGTAAATTTAGAACACTTAACTGTTATAACATGTTAATTAGACAAGTGGGAGAGGTTAAGTAAATTGAGAAACACTTCACCAATATAACAAGATGAATGACTAGGGTTAAGTTAATAGGAAACACTTAACCAGTATAGCATGATGAATGGGTAAGTTTAAGTAATAAGAAATACTTAACCAATATAACTTGATTTATGGAAAGGTTAAGTTAAAATAAGAAGGCAACACTTAACCAATATAACTTGATTTATGGAAAGGTTAAGTTAAAATAAGAGGGCAAAACTTAACCAATTCAACATGTTAACCAAACTAATGGGTGAGGTTAAGTAAATTTAGAACACTTAACCGTTATAACATGTTAATTAGACAAGTGGGAGAGGTTGAGCAAATTTAGAAACACTTAACCAATATAACAAGATTAATGACTAGGGTTAAGTTAACAGAAACACTTAACCAGTATAGCATGATGAATGGGTAGGGTTAAGTAATAAGAAACACTTAACCAATATAACTTGATTTATGGAAAGGATAAGTTAAAATAAGAGGGCAACACTTAACCAATATAACTTGATTTATGGAAAGGTTAAGTTAAAATAAGAGGGCAACACTTAACCAATATAACTTGATTTGTAGTAGGGTTAAGTTAACACAAGAAGGCAACACTTAACCAAAGTAATATGACACGTAGGTGGGTTAAGTTAACTTGAATTGATTGATGATGCTTATCCAATACAACAAGATGAATACGTGGGGTTAAGTTAACAAGAAACACTTGACCAATATAACTTGATGAACGAACGGGGTTAAGTTAATAGGAAACACTTAACCGATCCAACATGATAAGTAAGGAGGGTCAAGTTAATAAGAACGCTTAACCAACATGACATGATGAATGAGTGGGTTAAGTTAACATGAATGGACAACACTTAACCAATGTGATGTATTGTGCGGGAGGGTTAAGTACATATCGGGTTGGTGGGTAATATTAGTAAATATAGGCCCACAAAACTTAACCATCAAATAAACATGCTTGAATCAGTGGAAGGATTAAGTACATATTGGGTTGGTGGGTAATATTAGTAAATATAGGCCCACAAAACTTAACCATTAAATAAACATGCTTGAATCAGTGGAAGGGTTAAGTACACATCGGGTCGGTGGGTAATATTAGTAAATATAGGCCCGTAAAACTAAACCGTTAAGTAAACATGCTAGAATCGGTGGGAGGGTTAAGTACATCTCGTGTAGGTGGGTAATATTTGTATATATAGGCCCACAAACTTAACCAATAAGATACCCTAGTAACGGGGACCCTTTTCAGCCGTAACCCACATAGATGTATCACGGTACCCTGAACTAGGCAGGGTGGGGCACGATTACTGGCTGATTATAAGCGGTCAAATCAGCGGTAGGGGGTACGTCAGTGTAGGTTCCGACGGTTTACGGGCGTGCACGTACTCCAGAGTGGGAAAAAGCAGGCACTGGGTACCAGTAGTTATACACTGTGCATCTGGAATCGTGTCGGGTCGCTATCATAAGGATTGATACACCTTATGGTGGGATCAGCACAGGGTATCTACACGCAAGAGAGGGCCGATTGACACTGACACATGGAACATGAATACAAGTAAGGAGCTGATCGATAGGGTAATAAGGGTACATCTAACATGTTCATGGCAATTAGGCTGATTGAGGTGGAATCCTCACGATAGATGTACACCTGAAGGCTACCACAATTACGGGGGTTGGGATCACGATTATCATTTTATACAGATTACTAGTTGGGACACTTGTTGGGTGGTGCAGAGATAGATATAGAAATCAGATTAATAGAGTAGTAGCGAAGCAGATAAAAAGTAGAAGTGCATTCAGTTCACCTTGCACTTATCTTGTCTTTAGTTACCTTGTTTTTATGGTATTGTCCTATTTTCAGTTTATTCATGTCATGGTCCTTTATCTTGTTTGCATGCTGAAAGATCACTGGACTTACCAGACTTATGTATGACCTAGTTTGTTTTTCGCCTCTTTTCTTCGGTCCCCCCCCCCTCCAGGTAGTTAGGGAGGGAACAGCTTAGCCTAGCTTGGACCTCTTCTCTTTCCAGGCTTGAAGATTAGTGGGTGTATTGGTTTGGATTCTCTCTATTCCACTTATTGGCTGGTTCATGCTTTATTGGGGAATATCATTGTTTTTATGCTTCTTTTATTCTTGGAAGTTTTTAAATCAAGACAGAAGTTCTATGTAATACTTTTAAGTATGATTTGAGAAAATTGTTGTAAAAGCTTGACTGAATCGCATTATTAATAAAATGACTTTATTTTCCGCTATTTTATTTGTCTATCTTGTAATTAATCTGCATCTTTTACTTATAATGCTCCACTGAAGTTAAGGCATTCCCTTTATGAGTGAACTTAACGGAGGCGAGGTGTTACACTTGGTATCAGAGCTGAAGGTTACCGGATCAGATAAAAGATTTGAAAAATTATTTTCAAAACGATTTTAAAAGAAGCATTTTCAAAAGAAAAGTTTTGTTTTAAAGGCATATTCCCCAAAGCCATATGCACTATCTTTTTGATCCTCTGTTTGAATCCTTGTTTCCTTCTTTCCTGAGTCTCCGGGGCTCCTGGCTTTCTGGAGGTAACCTCATCGCGGAATGGTTCCGTAGGCTCGACGAGACTACGACACTTGTCAAAGGGAAAACAAGTGCCTAACTTCCATCTATAGCCATAGTAGTTTCTCCTGCGGCTAATTTTCTTTCGAGCTTTGTAGGATTCTCCGTGCAATGGAGGCAGCTTTCAAGAGACATGTTAACAAGTTACATAAGGATGGAAAAGACGAGAATGAGGGAGTTTGGCTAAGGGCACAACCCAAGGATGAAGAACACATGGATATTGATTTGGTTCACAATAGAGGGGATGAAAGAATAGTAAAACCTAAGACAAGAGGAAGTGTCTTTATTATGGTATAACGGGTCGTAAATTAAGGGCAAGGGCAAGAACAAAGAACAGGATTTTCCGGAAGACAAGTGCATGCTCTCACCGCCAGCATACCTGAGAGAGAGGCAGTAAGATTTCTGTTGAAAGAGTTTTTCCTTTTGATCATTCTGTTGGTACTCTTCTGATTTTAGTGCTTCACATTCGTATATATCTGCTTCCATAGGTTCTCTGCACCTTAGTACTTGTATAATAGAGGATCCCATTATTGTCTCAAATCCAATTTGTGGTTCGGCTCATTTATCTTTGGTTTGTAAGGATTTGAGATGCTTATGTTTCCGGGTTTCATGGGCTATGGGTTGATTCTAGGCATGGATTGGTTAGCTAGTAATTGTATAACGAGGGTAGTTAGACTTTCGACTTGCCTCGGGAATACCCTCGAAATTTCATGCGATCCTAAGGGATCAGTTTGTCTTAGCTATCTAGAATCACTTTATGTATCTATCGACGATTTTCGATCCGTTGGAGTAGTCCATGAGTACGCAAGATGTTTTGATTAGGGTAGGGTTTTTTCCCCTAAAACTCGAGACAGACTTCCACATATATCTAGTTGATGATGCAAAGCCTGTTATGCGATCAACGATAGTTTTGGAGCAAGATTGGCGAGGATAGCCAGAGTCAGTTAAGTGCTAAATTGTTTGGTTGTTTTGCTAGTATCATCTCATATAAATAGTCCAAATTCGGAGGAGGTATTCTTTGGGTGCTTGTCTGATATTGGTTTAGTCCTTTGGGGCTTGTACTTGAGGGATGTCGAGTTCGACTAGGATGGTTTGCGTGAGAAATAAATGGTTGTGGAAGGCGCCCTAAAGTAAGACTGACCTTAAGAGTACATAGCAACCTTTAGCTTTAGACCCTCAGACTTGTGACATGATGGATAAGCTAATCATCTTAGTATATACACTTGGTATCATGGTTAATATCTGTTTATCTTGGAAACATAGTTCGACAACATTGGATACCCTCTAGCATAGTAAGTGATCGAGGTCCTATTTTTACTAGTGGGATTTTGGAAATAGAGGTCAAAAAGCTTCGGAACTGTGAAGTTAAAATAGATAAGGTACAGTGGAGTGAAGCTCAAGAAGATGAAACTTAGAAGACTGACGACTAGATACGTGCATCATACCCTTTTTAAGGGTATACCCTTAATTCCTCTTTTTCTGCAAAGTTTATTTGCATTCTAGTCTTTATCTTTTAAGTATATCCTCTTGGTCCCATTCTCGATCCTTAGGTAGAAGTTAATGGATGTAAACATGTGTTTGAGACATGTTATGTTTGGTGGATGCAAGTGGTTGCAAGTGTTTGCTAGTGGTTGCTCGTGGATACATATACACACATTAGGCACTAGATCGGCTCAGTCACTTTCATATTGCATATGCATGAGTGAACTTATATATATATGGATTGAAACTTGATGTGTTATCATATGAATGAAGGTGCACCCATGTAGAAGTTATAAAGTACGACTAGGGATGATTGCATACATGATGGACTCATGGCACTGACATAATTCGCATTAAGGAGGTCAACTGAATCAGTAAACCGCCTGATTTTGCATTAGATAAGGACATGTACACACATTATTCATATGATCATGAAAGCATTAGAAATATTTTTAAGGACAATGGACGTTTGTGATTGAATGGTTGAGTAGATGGACGACTAGATGGTAGGATATACGTTCTTCTTGACTTGAAGATTTCGGGGACGAAATCCTTTAAGGAGGGGAGAATGTAACACCCTGTATTTTCTGTAAACATTAAAGTAACGAATTAAATAATACTTAATTTTAAATGTGAGAAATAAGGGAAACGGGTTACGCCATTACGTTCTTCTCAGAATTCTGCTTGGGATAGAGTCCGAGTTTGCGTGAATCGGATTTCGTATGAAGGACTTATGGCCTTCAGAGGTTTAATTAAAAAATTCAAAACAGCTTAGTTCAAATTCAAAATCAGAAGCAGAAGCGGGCTGGGCGGGAAATTTCCCGCCCAGGGACCAGGTCGACCAGGGGGTCGACCTTAGTGTCGATCTCCCCTATACAGGTCGACCTTAGTGTCGACCTGGGGGTCGACCGACCCCCACCTCCCTCGAGCAGATCTGAAAACCGACGATTTGTGACTCCCTGCTGAGTCATTAGGGCTGAGTTGGCTGTTCTGGATAACTCTATCTTGTCTAGATGGTCTTGATTGTTTCTGAGATGATCTGATGGTTTTTATTTAATTAAATCTCTATAAAAGCAACCTAAATCCTTAACCCTAAATCACACTAAAATTCATACCAAGAGTCGTCGTGCTAGAATAGCCGCCGTTCTCCTTCAACTTGAAAGCTAATTAAAAGTGACGAATCAAATCAAATCTAAATTAAAACAAAGATTAGTCTACATCAAAGTCGAGCATTCAACTTCATAATACTGATTCCAGAAATCAAGATCGTCTTTTGTTAGTAAGTTTAGTTATCTTTTAGATGTGAACAAATTTAAGACGTGATTTGTAACAAAATGAAAAATAGAATTGTACCAAGCTGTATGATAATGATGATGCTGATTCATGTCTATTTCCTGTGATAATTTTGTCATGTATGTCTTGGAATGATTGTGGTTTATTGGACTTATCATATAGGAATTGATGATGAACCTATTATGACTTGGGGAATGAAACTATCATACCGCATATAAGTTTGATAATCTTTTCATGATATGTTACATGCAAGTTTTTAGGCTAAATAATGTTAGATCCATATGCCTACATGTTTAGATCTACAACTTTATGTGTCTAGATCCATGCTAATTAGATCCAAGTCAAGATCTATACATAAGTTCATATGATTTAATGCAAGTTACATGTTTTATGTTAGATCCAAGTCAAGATCTATATATGTGTGTTCATATGCAAGTTACATGTTTTGTGTTAGATCCAAGACTAGATCTATATATATATATATATATATATATATATATATATATATATATATATATATATATATATATATATATATATATATATATATATTTGCCCGTTTATAAAGTGGATTCATGCAAGTTCTTATGATCATTATTGTTAGATCTAGTTCACATCTACATGTTAAAGTTAAACTTATCCATGTTTTGGTAATGTACATGTCATGATTATGACATATGCTAGTTTATAAACCAAGTTATGTTTACATATGCCTAGATCTACATATTAACATGTTTAGGCTTGTGATTATTTAGCCCAATTTATATGCAAGTTCATGTGACATGTTAGTTGAAATGAATAATGTTCTATGTCAACATTACATGACATATGTTTGGTTGGATTTATATTAGGCACGTTCCCTTCTTAAACCTCTTGTTTATAAATTAGGCTAATTTGCGGGCGTAATTAGTTTATGTGATTGATGCGAACGTATGAACGGGGGTAACATTGGGATGAACATTAAATTATAACATGTTAATGATGTAGGTAGGCCCATAACCACGTAAATGGTTAAGGCCATGAAATGGTATAATTTATTGTAATGGCGCGTTTTGTTAGCTGTCGAATAATTAATTTATTTAATTATTTATATATCAATTTGGTGATATCGATAACTTAAAGTACAACATTCGAACTTATAATTATAATTAAAACGAAACTGAAACGTCGCGGCAGTTCGCAATTTGGCGATTCGAACTTCAACTCAATTTTATTTGGAGTATTGTGCACCCTATATCGGTATTTCGGGATTTCAAAATATAAGTCAAACTACCGGTATTATTATATTTCTGAGATCATGGCACCTCACTGAGCACGACTGTACTCTTACTTTTGTCCGTAGTGGCTCGTACGCAAACGAAGTTTTACGTGATAGGATACACTAACTTTAACAACATAAATATAATTTATAAATCCATTCCTTCAGTGTTAAGTTTGCCAACCTAGTACACCTACTAACGCAGAAAAAGAAAACATCTACTGAATGGACAACTCGTTTGAAAACCTATCTCATTAAAGGCTTAATGTCCAAGAACATGCTGACTTACGTACAAGCTATCACTTTGCCTCTAAGTTAAGCCTATGCTAATGAAGACATGAAATTGTCAACAAACAGTGTAACGAGGAGAAAATTCCGGGACTATTGTGTACGACGGAGACTCTAAAGAAAAGAATGACGTGTTTAAGTCAAATGCCTATCCTATGCTTAGCTGACGTGATGCATCTTTTCAAAAGACCACCCATACTTTTGCGCTGATCTACGAAGCAAACCATACCCTATTATTTATTGTCTACACCAAATTAAATGAGACCCATACTCTATTACGTCTCATCCTCATTAGATTAAATGACCATAGCCTACTCTAAAATGTTGTACCAAGCTATATTACCTAAACCATGGGTGCTAAGAAAACTCTCATATATATATAATTGCTGTTTCACTTTCTATGCCTCCTCCTTAAATCTTGCCGAAGCTTTTCAGTGTATAAAAGTATAAAACCAATACATTTCTTTTAATCATCAAGGCGGATACAGTGGAGAAGGAGCTTGTCGCAAGTTTTGTGATCTCTGGGGAAATGGAAAATGTATGAAGTGTAGAGTTGGGTTTTTGTTTCAAGAAGGCGAAGGTGGTTTTACTTGGAGGTGTTAGACTGGAAGCTTGCGGTGGAAATGGCGATGTGATGGTGGAAGTGGCGAGGTAGTGTGTACTGCGTCCACTACGCAGTTTGAAACAATGATAGTGGACTTCGGCAAGTGCAGGAGAATGGGGGAGCTCAGGGTGTAAGAAACGAGTATGAAGGAGTGTGAAATGAAGTGGGGTTTGGTGATTATCTTTGTCGATGGGTTCACCGTGGCAGGTGGTGTTTACAGCAGTGTTGAGGTGAATGATCAGTAGAAGAGGAGTAGCGGTAGAAAAATGGTGGAGTTTACTATTGCGGAATTTGCTGTATGGGTGGCGGGCGTGGTGCATGGATCTGGCAGATGGCTTGCGAAGCTGTGTGGATAAAATGTGGAGCATGCGAATCTGTTGAGAAGTAGAGAGATGTGAAGTGGCATATGTAAACAACAGTAGGGGAAAAAGTTGAATAAACATGGAGGGGGACAGTTTGCATGCCGCAAACAATACGTATAGGAGGGTGACGAAAGTGCTAAAATGTAAAGGTTTGGAGTTGGGTACAGGCAGTTCAACGGTGAAGTGTACACAGAGGGTTGTTTAAGGTGAAGCTGAACGCATGGAACAATGGCAGCAGATAAGTATGGGGGTCATGGCACTGGTGTATATCAAGGAGGCAGCGCAAGTATTGGTAACAAGGAATTTTGAATAATGGAAGAAAAAGCATAAGACGTGAGCAGGAGGTGCAAGGCCATGTAACCCGTTAGATGATGGTGAGCTCGGATTTGTGGCGTGAGGCGTACAGTACAGATGGGAAAGTAAGCTAGTGAAGGGGAGCAGCACGGATTGTTTTAAACGGAAAGGATGGCTTTACGGACGCAGGTATGATGTTTCGGTTTACACAAATCCGTTTGATATTTGTAATCCCATTACCATGGTGACCGATACAAGAATATTTGTGTACTATCGTTTGATCTTGGAGGTGATGTGGGAGAGGGGTGCATGCTTTTGGTGTTACACGCAAAGAATGGTGCGTGGGTAGACAGGAAGTTGCATGGTCTCTCTCGTGGCAAGCATGCATGTTTGGAATTGAGAACCGTCTGGCACGTTTGGGTCCGTATAGACACAGGAAATGCTATGAAGCCGGTTTGAAGCCATTTGAAGCTCATTAGAAATTATGATGGAATTAGATGCCTGATATGATTAACCGACGCAAACTGTTATTCAACGGTTAACGCGCCAATGTGAGTAAATCTCACTAACTCTGAACAGTTTATAATTTCATGTTGCATTGTTAGAACTGCTAAAATTGTCTGTTTGACTGTGTGTTGATTGGTTGATTGAACTGCTAGTCAGTTAGTTAAATTTTTATATTGATTCTGTTTAACAGAATATATCATATGGAACTGAAAGTGATGTTATATATATTGTCTAACATCAGTGATGCAGGGAAACAGGTTGGAGGAATCCGACTGGATTCCTCAACAGTTATTTTATTATTTTTCATATATTGTTATATGATGTGATATAAAATCTGTGGGCGATTATATGTGCTTGGACGATATTGAACATCGTGATTTGATATGATTGAATACCATAACATACCGAAATGTTGATAAGAGGATTTTCAGTGTTTATATTGAAAATGAATCTTATTTATAAAATCGATAGGATTTTATAAAAGGAAAACATTTATTTAATTAGAAAATAAATAAATAAAAAAGGAAACATTTATTTAGAAAATAAATGAAATAAAATAGAAACATTTATTTAGAAAATAAATGAATTTGAATATAAAGGAATATTTATTTAGGAAATAAATAAAGGAACATTTATTTAGATTATAAATAAATGGAATAAAGGAATATTTATTTAGGGAATAAATAAAGGAACACTTGTTCGGAAAATAAATAGAATTATACAAGGATAGATTTAAACACGTGCTTCGCACACAAGTATAACACGATATGGATTTTAAGGAGATATTAAATAGGAAATCTATTTTTAACAGATAAAGTGAGAAGATTTAATTTATAAATAAAGTTTTATAAATTAAATAAAATATTTATTGTTGGATAAATGGAATATATAAGTTTGAACTTATATAGAGAAGTAGAAATTGTTTTTAACACCGATAAAGTATATAAACGCGGTTAAAGGGAAATCCTTAGAAGGGGAGAAACGTTATTAAAAGGACATTTATAAAGTGAAGAACCGTTGCTAAAAGTAAATATTTATAAATGGATAAACGCTGTAAAAAGTAAATCTTTATAAATGGATAAACGTTGTAAAAAGGAAATCTTTTGAAATGAATAAACGTTATAAAAAGGAGTTAATCGAATTTAGTTATTCGAAATGAGTTATTCGAATTAGATATTTGAATAGAGTTAAACACGTAAGAGTTAATTGAATATTAGTTATTCAATTTGAGTTAATCGAATTTAGTTATTCGAGAAGAGTAAATCGAATTAGTTATTCAAAGGAGTTAATCAATTAAGTTATTCGAATGAGTCATTCGAAGGAGTAAATCAAATTAGGTTAATCGATTAGAGTTGAGTTAATCGATTTGGGTTAAGTTAAGTTATCAAGTTAAGTAATCGAGTTAAGATTTATCGAGTTAAGTAATCGAGTTAAGTAATCGAGTTGAGATAATCGAGTTAAGAAAATCAAGTTGAGTTAATCGAATAAGTTATTCGATAAGAGTAAATCCATTTAAGTTAATCGGATGTTAGTTATTCGATAAGAATTGACACATTTAAGAAAATCGAATATTTGTTATTCGATAAGAGTTAATGAAATAGAGCCAACCAAGAAGAGTTATTCGAATATTTGTTATTCGATAGGAGTTAATCGAAATAGAGTTTATCGAATATCAATTATTAAAAAGGGAGAGTTAATCGAATAGAGATTACTCGAAAGAGAGTTATACGTCGAATTCGATTATAGCGAATTCGGGAAAGTACTATTTACTTTCCAGGGTTTAAATCAAGATTTGGTTATTGATTTAGAAATTAGGTGTCTGTTAAATTATTCAAGTTAGGAGATAAAGTTATAATTTAGGTTAGATATTGTAGAAGTAGGAATTATAAAGTTATAGTTATAATCAAACGTTTTCATATGAGAAGTGGATTCGTAACCTGAATCCGAGAATTTGCGTAAACAGATGATTGTAAAAAGTGAGTGATGAGCTTCATCTATTTCACAGTAAAGGACGTTGTTCAATTAAGGTCTGCGAGGTAATTATACCCCAACTTGATTGACTTCAGAATTGACAAAGGAATAGTTGTGGTTCGATCTAAAAGGTTGATTAGGAATAAAGTTAAGGAATAAGCGATAAATGGATTAAGCGAAACGATGTTTTATACAACGTTCATTGGAAATCCGTAAATGAGTTTTGGAAACGTTTTCCAAATATAGTCAGATATGTTTTCTAAACATAGAAAATGAAATGTTTTCATGATAAGAATTTAAGAAATAGAGTTAAGCAAATTCAGAAACTGACTGGAGAGGGTAAGTTGAACGGTTTTCTAAGTGACGATCTGATGTTGGTTTCGACCTTCCGGATTGATACTTTGAGAATTGTTCTCATACTAGTTACAGTTAGGGACTGATAGTTGCGAAATAATAGTGATGTGAAAATAAGCTATGGAAATGTTTTCCAATGATTAATAACATATATTTTCTAAATATATGAAATAAGGAAATATGAACATATGATGATTGATCGATCAAATTTCCATTTGGAAATAAGATCGTTGCTTGTACACCGACATGTTTTCATTTGATAGTTGAATCACAGACTATCAAAGTTTTGACCATATTTATGTTGTAAATATGGAGAGACCAGTTGGATTATTATCCGAAGAACCACTCCGTATTAACATAAGCGTTGTGAATCAAGTACGCTGAAGATAATTGAAGACGGAGTGAAGTACAAGGGCTATTGTGAAAAGCCTAGGTAAGATGGATTCACTGAATAGTGCCTTCGGTTTGTTCAGTCCCAGAACAACGTATATGGACGAGTGTCTGACAAAGTATTCTTAACGAATCATATATGTTGATCTCTTTAAACGTATTACGTTGGTGGCGGAGAAATTCGTTTCTCTTAGCTTTTATACCCGTGATGCCTTGACAAATCGATAATGATTTGGCGGGTATGACGATGTGGCATTCAAAGTAATTGAAGAAATAATCTGTCAAAGTGATAAACGTGACCTCAAAACCTCACAACCGGGAAATAACAGAAGTTGGGCTAGGCAGCATGGCTAGTTGGGCCATACCCAAAGCAGGGTGTATTATCACCATCTAGAGAATATTCAATTGTACTTCTTTATAATCTATTTCAATGTTGTCCCTTATTGGGAAGGATGGTTGCTGATCCCAACCATCGGTGATAATATATTCGTTACACTCAAGCTAAATGAGTAGACGGTCTTGTGTGGCCGGGTTGCAAGACGTTCTTGTTGAACCCTAGTGTATCTCCTCTAGAGAACACTGATCGGAAGGTGCTCCCATACCTTGTCTGTTGGAATCCAATCTCCAATAAGCGCTCACGGTTTTATTTGTATACTATGTATGTGGAACGTGAGATGCAAGCGTTCTGCTAGATTGATATCTATTTGTAATTAGACATTATTATAATATCAGAAAGATATCCTTTATTTAACCAAGTGTTGGAGTTTTATTCACACCAGTCCCATGACTGACCCGGAGTTTATTTTGTTTGTTTTCCCTAAACTCTTGGGTGCCTAAATTTGTAAGGGCAGTCAAGTAGTCGGGATTTTACAGATACACTTGGAGAGCTTGGAGCAGGAGACTTCAGGATTATAGCTATTATTATTCCGCTGTGTTGTTAAGTGTTGTACTTTGAAATGGTATGTATATACGAGTACTGATTTGTATTTCAAAGTTATTTTATATTTTATTCGTTCCGCTGTGAGATTCGTGTTTACTCTGATGATGTAAGTTCTTCTTCTTCTTCTTCTATTCTATTAGTTCTATCTTTTCTTCCTCACCCTCTAATTTCTTTCACTAACATCTCGGAATTTTTGACTCTCGAGGAGTCGAAAATTTCGAGCCGTTACAGTTGGTATCAGAGCCAGGTTAAGTGATTACCTTGGCTCTATGGCATAACTCGATAGAGATGGGATTAGTAATATCCTAGATTGAGTTTGAGTGTATATATATGAGCGCGTAATTGTTATTCAATATAAAATGGTTTTATATTGTGGAGACTCATTGGTTGAGTGGCTTATGAATTCTGGTCGATCAGTTTGATCCACTGTATCGATAAGGGTTACTAAACACTCGAATACGATGAACCGACATGGTATGTTTTGAAAGAGGGTAAATGAAATAATTTTTCCCAAAATATATTTGTTTATAGAAGAAATATACATCTTGAAATTATTATAGTATATTGATTGTGTTGGTTGTTTTTATAATCGAATAAGATTATAAAAGGGTGAAATGGTTATAAATGACCAATCAAAATTCATATGAATGTAATATATGAAATAGTTTGAATTAAATATGAATTTAAATCAGATTTGGAATTAAAATAAGGAAATTTTAAGTTCCTAGGAGATTTTGAAAATGTTTTTCAAATTGAAAATAATATAGTATTGAACTCACTTCGATAGCTGGAAAATAGATTCTGATGATGAATCTAGACATCATCAGTGTTCATTTTCGAGTTCTAAGTGACGGATTACTACCAAAGGTTTTGTTTTTGAATTGTTTTGAGAAAACAAGTTGTTTAGAAATTCAAAGGTTTTGAATTGGCATTAAGATTTCAAATTGATTTGAAAGAAACCCAGGAACTTAAGTTCTGGAATTAAAATTTAACTAATGAAGTTAAATAAAACGAGATGGTAAAAATAAATTGAAATTTAACTTGAACCGAGTTAAATAAAATTTAATTGGATTAGAGATAATCTAGAATGGAACCAAATTGATAAGTCAATAATTTGGAATTTGATATTAGAGTTCGAATGAAATTCGATTTGGATTTGAGGATATGAACTGATTGGAGATCAATTGGAATGGATAACATTGGTATATGTTGAAGTGGTAGCAGATGAAAGGGATAGAGTTAAATGCCCGACAAAAAGGTACAAGTTTATATCATATATGAGTTTGGATTTTATGAGCCGAATTGGCAAGCCGCTTGGCTATTTTGATTTCCTTTTGGAGTGGAGGAGGCCTAGAGAGGCGAGTTGTGGTTTGACGTATTGAGCCGTACAAAGGAGGTTATGGCGAAATTTTTTGAAAATTTAAGGTGTTAGAAAATTTTTAGAATTTTTGAAAATTTTTGTTGGTCGGAAATGAATTAATAAATTAATTAAAATTAAATGGGTCCAGTCGAAACTGAAATTTAGAGGTAAACAAAAAAAAAGGATTTTTAAATCTAGTTAGTAAAATTAGTAGCATTTTTCTAATTTAGCAATTTCGAGGACGAAATTATTTTAAGAGGGGAAGTCTGTAATGGCGCGTTTTGTTAGCTGTCGAATAATTAATTTATTTAATTATTTATATATCAATTTGGTGATATCGATAACTTAAAGTACAACGTTCGAACTTATAATTTATAATTATAATTAAAACGAAACTGAAACGTCGCGGCAGTTCGCAATTTGGCGATTCGAACTTCAACTGAATTTTATTTGGAGTATTGTGCACCCTGTATCGGTATTTCGGGATTTCAAAATATAAGTCAAACTACCAGTATTATTATATTTCTGAGATCGTGGCACCTCACTGAGCACGACTGTACTCTTACTTCTGTCCGTAGTGACTCGTACGCAAACGAAGTTTTACGTGATAGGATACACTAACTTTAACAACATAAATATAATTTATAAATCCATTCCTTCAGTGTTAAGTTTGCCAACCTAGTACACCTACTAACGCAGAAAAAGAAAACATCTACTGAATGGACAACTCGTTTGAAAACCTATCTCATTAAAGGCTTAATGTCCAAGAACATGCTGACTTACGTACAAGCTATCACTTTGCCTCTAAGTTAAGCCTATGCTAATGAAGACATGAAATTGTCAACAAACAGTGTAACGAGGAGAAAATTCCGGGACTATTGTGTACGAAGGAGACTCTAAAGAAAAGAATGACGTGCTTAAGTCAAATGCCTATCCTATGCTTAGCTGACGTGATGCATCTTTTCAAAAGACCACCCATACTTTTGCGCTGATCTACGAAGCAAACCATACCCTATTATTTATTGTCTACACCAAATTAAATGAGACCCATACTCTATTACGTCTCATCCTCATTAGATTAAATGACCATAGCCTACTCTAAAATGTTGTACCAAGCTATATTACCTAAACCATGGGTGCTAAGAAAACTCTCATATATATATAATTGTTGTTTCACTTTCTATGCCTCCTCCTTAAATCTTGCCGAAGCTTTTCAGTGTATAAAAGTATAAAACCAATACATTTCTTTTAATCATCAAGGCGGATACAGTGGAGAAGGAGCTTGTCGCAAGTTTTGTGATCTCTGGGGAAATGGAAAATGTATGAAGTGTAGAGTTGGGTTTTTGTTTCAAGAAGGCGAAGGTGGTTTTACTTGGAGGTGTTAGACTGGAAGCTTGCGGTGGAAATGGCGATGTGATGGTGGAAGTAGCAAGGTAGTGTGTACTGCATCCACTACGCAGTTTGAAACAATGATAGTGGACTTCGGCAAGTGCAGGAGAATGGGGGAGCTCAGGGTGTAAGAAACGAGTATGAAGGAGTGTGAAATGAAGTGGGGTTTGGTGATTATCTTTGTCGATGGGTTCACCGTGGCAGGTGGTGTTTACAGCAGTGTTGAGGTGAATGATCAGTAGAAGAGGAGTAGCGGTAGAAAAATGGTGGAGTTTACTATTGCGGAATTTGCTGTATGGGTGGCGGGCGTGGTGCATGGATCTGGCAGATGGCTTGCGAAGCTGTGTGGATAAAATGTGGAGCATGCGAATCTGTTGAGAAGTAGAGAGATGTGAAGTGGCATATGTAAACAACAGTAGGGGAAAAAGTTGAATAAACATGGAGGGGGACAGTTTGCATGCCGCAAACAATACGTATAGGAGGGTGACGAAAGTGCTAAAATGTAAAGGTTTGGAGTTGGGTACAGGCAGTTCAACGGTGAAGTGTACACAGAGGGTTGTTTAAGGTGAAGCTGAACGCATGGAACAATGGCAGCAGATAAGTATGGGGGTCATGGCACTGGTGTATATCAAGGAGGCAGCGCAAGTATTGGTAACAAGGAATTTTGAATAATGGAAGAAAAAGCATAAGACGTGAGCAGGAGGTGCAAGGCCATGTAACCCGTTAGATGATGGTGAGCTCGGATTTGTGGCGTGAGGCGTACAGTACAGATGGGAAAGTAAGCTAGTGAAGGGGAGCAGCACGGATTGTTTTAAACGGAAAGGATGGCTTTACGGACGCAGGTATGATGTTTCGGTTTACACAAATCCGTTTGATATTTGTAATCCTATTACCATGGTGACCGATACAAGAATACTTGTGTACTATCGTTTGATCTTGGAGGTGATGTGGGAGAGGGGTGCATGCTTTTGGTGTTACACGCAAAGAATGGTGCGTGGGTAGACAGGAAGTTGCATGGTCTTTCTCGTGGCAAGCATGCATGTTTGGAATTGAGAACCGTCTTGCACGTTTGGGTCCGTATAGACGCAGTAAATGCTATGAAGCCGGTTTGAAGCCATTTGAAGCTCATTAGAAATTATGACGGAATTA
Organism: Allium sativum; assembly: GCA_030737875.1. NCBI lineage: Eukaryota > Viridiplantae > Streptophyta > Magnoliopsida > Asparagales > Amaryllidaceae > Allium > Allium sativum. Next base: position 619,401,173 of record CM060926.1, read on the forward strand.
GACGCCTGATATGATTAACCGACGCAAACTGTTATTCAACGGTTAACGCGCCAATGTGAGTAAATCTCACTAACTCTGAACAGTTTATAATTTCATGTTGCATTGTTAGAACTGCTAAAATTGTCTGTTTGACTGTGTGTTGATTGGTTGATTGAACTGCTAGTCAGTTAGTTAAATTTCTATATTGATTCTGTTTAACAGAATATATCATATGGAACTGAAAGTGATGTTATCTATATTGTCTAACATCTGTGATGCAGGGAAACAGGTTGGAGGAATCTGACTGGATTCCTCAACAGTTATTTTATTATTTTTCATATATTGTTATATGATGTGATATAAAATCTGTGGGCGATTATATGTGCTTGGACGATATTGAACATCGTGATTTGATATGATTGAATACCATAACATACCGAAATGTTGATAAGAGGATTTTCAATGTTTATACTGAAAATGAATCTTATTTATAAAATCGATAGGATTTTATAAAAGGAAAACATTTATTTAATTAGAAAATAAATAAATGAAAAAGGGAACATTTATTTAGAAAATAAATGAAATAAAATAGAAACATTTATTTAGAAAATAAATGAATTTGAATATAAAGGAATATTTATTTAGGAAATAAATAAAGGAACATTTATTTAGATTATAAATAAATGGAATAAAGGAATATTTATTTAGGGAATAAATAAAGGAACACTTGTTCGGAAAATAAATAGAATTATACAAGGATAGATTTAAACACGTGCTTCGCACACAAGTATAACACGATATGGATTTTAAGGAGATATTAAATAGGAAATCTATTTTTAACAGATAAAGTGAGAAGATTTAATTTATAAATAATGTTTTATAAATTAAATAAAATATTTATTGTTGGATAAATGGAATATATAAGTTTGAACTTATATAGAGAAGTAGAAATTGTTTTTAACACCGATAAAGTAAATAAACGCGGTTAAAGGGAAATCCTTAGAAGGGGAGAAACGTTATTAAAAGGACATTTATAAAGTGAAGAACCGTTACTAAAAGTAAATCTTTATAAATGGATAAACGCTGTAAAAAGTAAATCTTTATAAATGGATAAACGTTGTAAAAAGGAAATCTTTTGAAATGAATAAACGTTATAAAAAGGAGTTAATCGAATTTAGTTATTCGAAATGAGTTATTCGAATTAGATATTTGAATAGAGTTAAACACGTAAGAGTTAATTGAATATTAGTTATTCAATTTGAGTTAATCGAATTTAGTTATTCGAGAAGAGTAAATCGAATTAGTTATTCAAAGGAGAATTAAGTTATTCGAATGAGTCATTCGAAGGAGTAGATCAAATTAAGTTAATCGATTAGAGTTGAGTTAATCGATTTGGGTTAAGTTAAGTTATCAAGTTAAGTAATCGAGTTAAGATTTATCGAGTTAAGTAATCGAGTTAAGTAATCGAGTTAAGTAATCGAGTTGAGATAATCGAGTTAAGAAAATCAAGTTGAGTTAATCGAATAAGTTATTCGATAAGAGTAAATCCATTTAAGTTAATCGGATGTTAGTTATTCGATAAGAATTGACACATTTAAGAAAATCGAATATTTGTTATTCGATAAGAGTTAATGAAATAGAGCCAACCAAGAAGAGTTATTCGAATATTTGTTATTCGATAGGAGTTAATCGAAATAGAGTTTATCGAATATCAGTTATTAAAAAGGGAGAGTTAATCGAATAGAGATTACTCGAAAGAGAGTTATACGTCGAATTCGATTATAGCGAATTCGGGAAAGTACTATTTACTTTCCAGGGTTTAAATCAAGATTTAGTTAATGATTTAGAAATTAGGTGTCTGTTAAATTATTCAAGTTAGGAGATAAAGTTATAATTTAGGTTAGATATTGTAGAAGTAGGAATTATAAAGTTATAGTTATAATCAAACGTTTTCATATGAGAAGTGGATTCGTAACCTGAATCCGAGAATTTGCGTAAACAGATGATTGTAAAAAGTGAGTGATGAGCTTCATCTATTTCACAGTAAAGGACGTTGTTCAATTAAGGTCTGCGAGGTAATTATACCCCAACTTGATTGACTTCAGAATTGACAAAGGAATAGTTGTGGTTCGATCTAAAAGGTTGATTAGGAATAAAGTTAAGGAATAAGCGATAAATGGATTAAGCGAAACGATGTTTTATACAACGTTCATTGGAAATCCGTAAATGAGTTTTGGAAACGTTTTCCAAATATAGTCAGATATGTTTTCTAAACATAGAAAATGAAATGTTTTCATGATAAGAATTTAAGAAATAGAGTTAAGCAAATTCAGAAACTGACTGGAGAGGGTAAGTTGAACAGTTTTCTAAGTGACGATCTGATGTTGGTTTCGACCTTCCGGATTGATACTTAGAGAATTGATCTCATACTAGTTACAGTTAGGGACTGATAGTTGCGAAATAATAGTGATGTGAAAATAAGCAATGGAAATGTTTTCCAATGATTAATAACATATATTTTCTAAATATATGAAATAAGGAAATATGAACATATGATGATTGATCGATCGAATTTCCATTTGGAAATAAGATCGTTGTTTGTACACCGACATGTTTTCATTTGATAGTTGAATCACAGACTATCAAAGTTTTGACCATATTTACGTTGTAAATATGGAGAGACCGGTTGGATTATTATCCGAAGAACCACTCCGTATTAACATAAGCGTTGTGAATCAAGTACGCTGAAGATAATTGAAGACGGAGTGAAGTACAAGGGCTATTGTGAAAAGCCTAGGTAGGATGGATTCACTGAATAGTGCCTTCGGTTTGTTCAGTCCCAGAACAACGTATATGGACGAGTGTCTGAGAAAGTATTCTTAATGAATCATATATGTTGATCTCTTTAAACGTATTACGTTGGTGGTGGAGAAATTCGTTTCTCTTAGCTTTTATACCCGTGATGCCTTGAGAAATCGATAATGATTTGGCGGGTATGACGATGTGGCATTCAAAGTAATTGAAGAAATAATCTGTCAAAGTGATAAACGTGACCTCAAAACCTCACAACCGGGAAATAACAGAAGTTGGGCTAGGCAGCATGGCTAGTTGGGCCATACCCAAGCAGGGTGTATTATCACCATCTAGAGAATATTCAATTGTACTTCTTTATAATCTATTTCAATGCTGTCCCTTATCGGGAAGGATGGTTGCTGATCCCAACCATCGTTGATAATATATTCGTTACACTCAAGCTAAATGAGTAGACGGTCATGTGTGGCCGGGTTGCAAGACGTTCTTGTTGAACCCTAGTGTATCTCCTCTAGAGTACACTGATCAGAAGGTGCTCCCATACCTTGTCTGTTGGAATCCAATCTCCAATAAGCGCTCACGGTTTTATTTGTATACTATGTATGTGGAACGTGAGATGCAAGCGTTCTGCTAGATTGATATCTATTTGTATTTAGACATTATTATAATATCAGAAAGATATCCTTTATTTAACCAAGTGTTGGAGTTTTATTCACACCAGTCCCATGACTGACCCGGAGTTTATTTTGTTTGTTTTCCCTAAACTCTTGGGTGCCTAAATTTGTACGGGCAGTCAAGTAGTCGGGATTTTACAGATACACTTGGAGAGCTTGGAGCAGGAGACTTCAGGATTATAGCTATTATTATTCCGCTGTGTTGTTAAGTGTTGTACTTTGAAATGGTATGTATATACGAGTACTGATTTGTATTTCAAAGTTATGTTATATTTTATTCGTTCCGCTGTGAGATTCGTGTTTACTCTGATGATGTAAGTTCTTCTTCTTCTTCTTCTATTCTATTAGTTCTATCTTTTCTTCCTCACCCTCTACTTTCTTTCACTAACATCTCGGAATTTTCGACTCTCGAGGAGTCGAAAATTTCCAGCCGTTACATTTATATACCATTTGTTATGAACATAACTTAAGTTATGAACATAATTAAAATAATGTGACATGAAAACATTTGAAGAAAATTTACATGTATACTTGACATAAATGACAAACATGTAAATTTAGCAAAAGACGAATATGCCTAACCCGAGGTTAGACTGAGTTGTGGTGTAAAACTGCCCGGAACCGACTAGCACATCCAGTGACCACAACAATACCTGTCTAATGTGAGAGGTTAGTGCATCAAGCCCAAAAGAACCCGAGGTTAGACTGAGTTGTGGTGTAAAACTGCCTGGAACCGACCGGCACATCCAGTGACCACAACAATACCTATCTAATGTGAGTGGTTGGTGCTTTAATAAAGCTAAGTCAAGATTGGTAGGGTTAAGTCAATTAAGGAAACACTTAATCAATTCAACATGTTAACTAAACTGATGGGTGAGGTTAAGTAAATTTAGAACACTTAACCGTTATAACATTTTAATTAGACAAGTGGGAGACGTTAAGTAAATTTAGAAACACTTAACCAATATAACAAGATGAATGACTAGGGTTAAGTTAATAGGAAACACTTAACCAGTATAGCATGATGAGTGGGTAGGGTTAAGTAATAAGTAACACTTAACCAATATAACTTGATTTAGGGAAAGGATAAGTTAAAATAAAAAGGCAACACTAAACCAATATAACTTGATTTATGGAAAGGCTAAGTTAAAATAAGAGGGCAACACTTAACCAATTCAACATGTTAACTAAACTGATGTGTGAGGTTAAGTAAATTTAGAACACTTAATCGTTATAACATGTTAATTAGACAAGTGGGAGAGGTTAAGTAAATTTAGAAACACTTAACCAATATAACAAGATGAATGACTAGGGTTAAGTTAATAGGAAACACTTAACCAGTATAGCATGATGAATGGGTAGGGTTAAGTAATATGAAACACTTAACCAATATAACTTGATTTATGGAAAGGTTAAGTTAAAACAAGAGGGCAACACTTAACCAGTATAACTTGATTATGGAAAGGTTAAGTTAAAATAAGAGGGCAACACTTAACCAATTCAACATGTTAACTAAACTGATGGGTGAGGTTAAGTAAATTTAGAACACTTAACCGTTATAACATGTTAATTAGACAAGTGGGAGAGGTTAAGTAAATTTAGAAACACTTAACCAATATAACAAGACGAATGACTAGGGTTAAGTTAATAGGAAACACTTAACCAGTATAGCATGATGAATGGGTAGGGTTAAGTAATAAGAAACACTTAACCAATATAACTTGATTTATGGAAAGGTTAAGTTAGAATAAGTGGGCAACACTTAACCAATATAACTTGATTTATGGAAAGGTTAAGTTAAAATAAAAGGGCAACGCTTAACCAATATAACTTGATTTGTAATAGGATTAAGTTAACACAAGAAGGCAACACTTAACCAAAGTAATATGACACGTAGGTGTGTTAATTTAACTTGAATTGATTGATGACGCTTAACCAATACAACAAAATGAATACGTGGGGTTAAGTTAACAAGAAACACTTGACCAATATAACTTGATGAACGAACGGGGTTAAGTTAATAGGAAACACTTAATCGATCCAACGTGATAAGTAAGGAAGGTCAAGTTAGTAAGAAACGCTTAACCAACATGACATGATGAATGAGTGGGTTAAGTTAACATGAACGGACAACACTTAACCAATGTTACGTAATGTGCGGGAGGGTTAAGTACATATCGGGTTGGTGGGTAATATTAGTAAATATAGGCCCACAAAACTTAACCATTAAATAAACATGCTTGAATCAGTGGAAGGGTTAAGTACATATCAGGTTGGTGGGTAATATTAGTAAATATAGGCCCACAAAACTTGACCATTAAATAAACATGCTTGAATCAGTGGAAAAGTTAAGTACACATCGGGTTGGTGGGTAATATTAGTAAATATAGGCCCGTAAAACTAAACCGTTAATTAAACATGCTAGAATCGGTGGGAGGGTTAAGTACATCTCGTGTAGGTGGGTAATATTTGTATATATAGGCCCACAAACTTAACCAATAAGAAACCCTAGTAACGGGGACCCATTTCAGTAGTAACCCACATAGATGTATCACGGTACCCTGAACTAGGCAGGGTGGGGCACGATTACTGGGCTGATTATAAGCGGTCAAAGCAGCGGCAGGGGGTACGTCAGTGTAGGTTCTGACGGTTTATGGGCGTGCACGTACTCCAGAGTGGGAAAAAGCAGGCACTGGGTACCAATTGTTATACATTGTGCATCTGGAATCGTGTCGGGTCGCTATCATAAGGATTGATACACCTTATGGTGGGACCAGCATAGGGTATCTACACGCAATAGAGGGCCGATTGACACAGACATATGGAACATGAATACAAGTAGGGAGCCAATCGATAGGGTAGTAAGGGTACATCTAACATGTTCATGGCAATTAGGCTGATTGAGGTGGAATTCTCACGATAGATGTACACCTGAAGGCTACCACAATTACGGGGGTTGGGATCACGATTATCATTTTATACAGATTACTAGTTGGGGCACTAGTTGGGTGGTGCAGAGATAGATATAGAAATCAGATTAACAGAGTAGTAGCGAAGCAGAGAAAAAGTAGAAGCGCATTCAGTTCACCTTGCACTTATCTTGTCTTTAGTTACCTTGTTTTTATGGTATTGTCCTATTTTCAATTTATTTATATCATGACCTTTTATCTTGTTTGCATGCTGAAAGATCACTGGACTTACCAAACTTATGTCCGACCTAGTTTGTTTTTGTCCTCTTTTCTTCCGTCCCCCCCCCCCAGGTAGTTAGGGAGGGAACAGCTCAGCCTAGCTTGGACCTCTTCTCTTTCCAGGCTTGAAGATTAGTGGGTGTATTGCTTTAGATTCTCTCTCTTCCACTGCTATGGCTGGTTCATGCTTAATTGGGGAATATCATTGTTTTTATGCTTCTTTTATTCTTGGAAGTTTTTAAATCAAGACAGAAGTTTTATGTAATACTTTTAAGTATGATTTGAGAAAATTGTTGTAAAAGCTTGACTGAATTGCATTGTTAATAAAAATGACTTTATTTTCCGCAGTTTTATTTGTCTGTCTTGTAATTTATCTACATCTTTTACCTATAATGCTCCACCGAAGTTAAGGCATTCCCTTTGTGAGTGACCTTAATGGAGGCGGGGTGTTACAGATATCGTTATTCCCATTACGATATCCGTAGGTTTCAGAATTTGATATTGAATATAAGCCGATATGATTTCTATTCAGAGCCTTGTATTTAATATCAAATTGGATTTTGGGTTTCTCGTGAATGTGTTTTCAATAACACTGTTCTTAAAACCCAGTCGAGAAAAGAATAAATCTTTTAATTACGATTTAGAGAAGTTTACCAATTAGTTAATTTATTTGGAATTGAATTGGATATTCGGTTTGTCGTGAGCGATGTTTTAAATAACATTAGTTCTTTAACCCAATTAACAGTGAACATATGATTTGGAAATTTATAAATCTATTTTATTAAGATTTAATGGAAATTTTCCAAAGTAAAGTTTTCCAATTTAATATATTAAATTGGGATTGAATGGAATTCGATTTTGTAATAATCGAGATGAGCTTCTGTGAAGGAGGACTGTTACTATATATGGAATTTAAAAGGCTTTGTCATTATTTCATTTATATTATTAGTCTGATACATAAATTTATATCAATTATATATTGATCTGTTTTCCGCGAAGATTCCATATTTAATGGAAGTTGATTTGGGTTTATTGTAAATTGTGTTTTTAATAACATTGGTTCGTTAACCCAGTTAAAGACAAGATTAATTTCTTAAAGTTGAATAATCATTAAGTAATGATTTTTGAGATAAAAACTAAGTGGAGTTTTAATGAATCTTTAATTAGATTGAGATGTGAATAAAGTAATTAAATTTACTGAATTAAAGAAATGTTCGAGAATGGGGTACCAGTAATTTTACTCCATGCGATAGTTAAATCTTTAATTAGACTTAAAACATTGAATAGTAATTGAATTTACCAGCAACACAATGGGTGTTAGATATGGAGTACTACCAGTTTTGCTCCATGGGATGAATAAGTTGGGATTGGGATAATAAAATAAATGATAACTTCGGTAAAGGTGGATAATCCAGACTAGTTTGATAAACCTTAATTTGGTTTAAAATGTGAAAAGAATACTTAAATAAAAGAATATTCTGGATTGGAATGAGGCGTATGATGTGTTTTCATAGCACTTGATTATAAGATGCGCGAGTTATTCGGAAAGACCGGGTTTAACCCATTCTGAATAACAAATACGACGACTAAAAGTCGAAGAAGACGGTGGTTGAAGATCGGAGATCTTCAAATCGTTTTGATGATTACTGTAACGACCCGCCTTCTACGCATCGGAGGATCGTAGAATATTCATTTCATTATCATATGAAGTCGTACAGTCGTGTAACTTTGGGGAACGACTATTGGGGTCATTTCCCATGTTCACGATTTTTGCTGATTCCTAAATGACCATTTTGCCCCTGGCGAATCTTGTTTTGCCTATAACTTTTGATTGGTAAGGAGTTTTGACCTGAAACCACTTCCATTGGATCCGAATGATGGTTTACCTTTCCGTAGAGTGGTCACATTAGCCAAACGGACTTACGTTTGGGAGATATGGCTGAATCAAGGTTTAGAAGGCGAAAAACAGCTCAACCGAGCCTAATTAGGGTAATTAACAACTAGGCCCATAACCCATTTCGGGATTAGGGTTATGGGGAGGTTGAAATCAGTTAGGAAACGATCTATTTTCATTTTCTCAGCTGCCTAAAACATTTCTCTAACCCTAGTCATGGCCTCCACCTTCTAATTTCATCCCAAATCACCTTCTAATCACTAATTAAGAAGATCTACATCAAATCAAGGCAAATCAACACCAAATCAGAGTTGGACTGCTGTGTTTCATAGGAAAACGCCCCAAATCAAAGATAGTTTCAGATCTAAGTTTTATTTGTGGCCAAGGTGAGTGATTTGCATTGTTTTTCACTAATTACGGCTAATTAGGGGAGATTAGTGATAATTAGCGAAATTATGGCTCAGAAAAATCCGGAAAATTTTGTAAAATTCTAAAATTTTATTTTAGGGCTCTGATAGAAATTTGGGTTAATTTGGATAGGTTTGGCTAATTGTATGCTTAAACATTATTAAGGGGGATTAGGGGAAAACATAGGTTATTTTGGGTATGTTTGATCCATATTTACATATTAAATTGTATTAGTGTTTATGGTTGATTCTCTATGTTGCTATGACTGTATGGTATGCTTTGTGATTGATTAGAAAAGGTAGAATGGTCGAAAACGCCGTCGTATGGCGTGAAATAGTCGCTGGGAAAGTTGCAGGAAATGTGCAAGGTTTCGGATTGGATCGGATATAGGGCTCGGATCAGATAGGAGAACCGGGTAAGGGATTTGATTCGGATCGGAACTTGGCACCAGAGGAGGCTTGGCAAGAAGGAAGGCCACTTGCTAAGAGTTGAAGTTTGATAGAGGATCGGATCGGGTCGGAATGGAACGTGGGATCAAATCGGAGTAAGCAAGCTAGAGCAGGAGGGACGAATGGAACCAAGAAGCAAAGCACCGAACCGAACCACATGGAGAAGGAGTGAACCCGAACCGAACCGAAGGAGGGGAATTAAGCTGAACCGAATGGGGAGCTTGAGCACCACATACCGAACCAAACTGGATAGACCGAACCGAACCAAGTTTGGACCTCTATCTCTACTACGCGACGACTCTTCTGAAGACCAACTCTAATTCGACCAAAACCCGAGATGCAAAGGAAGTCCAAATGGGAGGTTATTACTCAAGATTCAAATAGGGATCAACGAGATAACTTCATGAGTTGGGCTTTGCTGCAGGACGTGTGCAAAGGGGTTATCGACGTCTATAGCTTTGACTCACCACTGAGAGACGGATTTTGGCTATGGATCAGTGCAGTGAAGTTGTCATGACTTCATAGGGCAGAGTGATCGTAGCAAGGCTATGAGCCAGTGCAGTGGATCCGTCATGACTCCATAGGGAAGAGTGGACATAGCAAAGTATTAGTGGTTACGGATCAGTGCAGTGGAGCCATCATAACTTCATGGGGCAGAGTGATCGTAACGAAGAATTGGGTGATCAAAGTGGTAGACATCGTATGCTTTATGCACTGAGTGAGAGATGTGAGGATGGTTGCTATGCTTGATTGTTTGCCATTAATATGACATGCACACCCCCACCCCCGTATCTTTACACCATATGTTAGTGTCACCTTAGAGTATTGTAAATCTTGTTGTGCTAACTCTTTGGTTGCAGGTTCAGGTATGGTTTAGTATACCTGTTATTGTTCTGTTTTGCTTCTTATCGCTCATACCAGACTTTTGTCTGACCCAGAGTTTTATGTCTCTTCTTATTACTCTAGGTGCTCTTAAACGGGCAGACTAGAGACAGGTTAGGTGGTATGCACGAGTAGCCGTACCGGAGACGAGCAGGAGGCTTACACGTATTATCCCCATATATTCTCCCTGTGTCGCTGTTGGTCACTACTTTGGGCATTAGTAGTGTACCTTTCTCATTTTGCTTTAGAGACAGTTTTAAAAGTTGTAATAATGATGATGTAGAACATAAGCTGTATTTTGGATTTTCCGCTGCTATGATGGTTTAGTTTTCAGCTTATGCACTGTCTCACCTATTTTATGTCAAAGTTATGTTATTATTATATTTTATCCCATGCGCTGTGAGACATTCTATAGGTTCCTTTTTAGTTCAAAATTCCTTTCTTTTCCTTTCTTTTCCTTTCTTTGGCGACCGTCCTGTGCTAGTGGACATTGGCACAGCACACTTTCATTGGAAATGTCGGCTTGTGCGGGGTGGGCCGTCACACTTGGCATCAGAGCTCTAGGTTGCATAGTGAACTTAGGGAAAGGCACCAGAGAGAGATAGTACGTATATGAGAGCGCGTATTTGTGATATTTTGGTTTTCAAAAGCTATATATATATATATACTATTAGTATATCTAAGGATGGAGTCGCACTGCACTGGTACCACTGAAGAGATGGTCAATCGTTTTCGCCTTACAGATTGAACAATGAGCCGACATACGAGGGGTACTGGTAGAGGAGCTAATAATGGGAATGCTCCTGATATGAGGACGATGTTCACTGACTTCATGAGAGAGATGCTTAGAGATGTGCAAGGAGCAGTTCATAATGTTGCAAATGGTGGTGGTGCAGCGGTGCAGGCGCCTAGGGACGATTTCGCCAAGCTATGCAAGGATTACACTAGCCTTGGTGGGAAGCCATTCCACGGAATGGAATCGGCTACAGAAGTTCAGGATTGGCTTGATAGCTGTGAGCGCATCTTCGAAGACTTGGGTATTGAGGATGCGATTAAGAGAAAGCTAGCATCCCGTCAGCTGCAAGGATGGGCAATGAACTGGTGGAATGCTATAAAGGCAGCTACTCCCGAGGATCAGATTACATGGGATCAGTTTAAGGCCCGATTCAGTGATAAGTTTATCCCAACCGCCCAAAAGTCAGAGTTGTTTAGGAAGTTCTTGGAGCTTAAGCAGAATGGTAAGGCAGTCTCGGAATATATTGCTAAGTTCGATACTTTATCGAAATATGGAATATCCCTTATAGATACTGCCGAGAAGAAAAACGAAAAGTTTATAACTGGTTTGGATGGATACTTGGGGGAAAGGCTTATTAACCACATCGATGAGACGTTTGAATCGATTGTGGGGAAAGCTTTGAGATCAGGGAGTCTATACCCTAAGTCGAAGACTGAGGTTGCATCTGCAGAAGAGCCAAAGCCGCAAGCAAGCGGTGGAGGCAAGAATGGTTCTCAGAATAAGAGGAAGTAGAATAAGACCAAGGATGGCCAGAAGAAAAGAATAAGAAAGATGTAGAGTGCTTTAGCTGTGGCAAGAAGGGCCATTATGCTAAAGAATGTCGAGTAAAGCCAGCGGACAAGAAGTGCTTCAACTGTGGCCAAGTGGGACATCACAAGGATAAATGTACGCAACCCCCTAAAGAGAAGCGGATTGTGAAAGCATTGCCATCAATGATGTCCCTTCTTCATCGAATGCCCCAACTGCGGCGGAGAAAGGAAAGAATGTCGTTATCTAAGGTATGCTTTTTGTTTATGATGTTCCTGTTCGAGTATTGTTTGATACTGGGGCTTCCCGTTCCTTCATATCTAGTGACCTGGTAGATAGGTTGGCATTGGAACCCGAGATAGTCGATAGACCTTTAGCGGTGACGAACCCAATTAGTGGTTCGACTAGCCTTAGTATGATTTGTCGTAATGTGGTCTTATCGAGTCATGGATGTATGTTTGCTTGTGATTGCTTTGTTTTGGGCTTTACTGGGTTTGGCATTATTTTGGGAGTCGATTGGCTCCAAAGATATGGGGTGGTGGTAGACTGTGAGGGATTTTCGGTGACTATTAGGGCGGATGATGGGAGGAGGGTAGTGTTTGGTGGCCTAGCTAGTGATGAGGTGATGGCTAGTTTTCTAAATTCTCTCGACATCCCGTAGGACGAGTTAGCAGGAATTCCCGTTGTTGGCCAGTATCCGGATATCTTCGAGGAAGTGATCGGACTTCCACCACACCGAGAGATTGAGTTCCGTATTGATTTAGTGAAACATGCCAGACCTATAGTGATGCCACTTCGTCGTATGGCACCAAGGGAGCAGCAAGAGCTCGGGGTGCAAGTAAGCGATCGTTTTAAGAAGGGATTTATCAGAAGAAGTGTCTCCGAGTGGGGAGCACCAGTTGTGTTTGCTAGCTAGGCAGATGGTTTCATTCGATTGTGTGTGGACTACCGCGAGCTGAATAAGGTGACGAGGAAGAATAAGTATCCTCTACCGCGGATAGATGATTTGTTTGATCAATTGAGTGGCGCGAGAATGTTCTACTAGTTGGATCTCGTGATAGGTTTTCATCAGCTTAGGGTGGAAGCTGAAAGTATAGCTAAAACGGCCTTTCGGACGCCATCTAGATTCTATGAGTGGTTGGTCATGCCATTCGGGTTGACCAATGCACCAGCATATTTTGTAGATCTTATGAATAGGGTATTCAGGGATCAATTGAATAAGTTTGTTCTTGTGTTCGTAGACGATATGTAAGAGGACAGAGGAAGAACACCAGGAACATTTGAGAGTAGTGATGGAGGTGTTGAGAAAACACCAATTGAAAGCGAAGTTTTCTAAGTTTCACTTCTAGAGGAGGGAAGTGAGATTTTTGGGCCATGTTGTTTCAGAGAATGGTATTGCCGTGGATCCTGTGAAGGTGGCTACGGTACAAGATTGGTCTACGCCCAAGAATGCAACAGATGTAAGAAGTTTCTTGGGATTAGCTGGATATTATCGGAAGTTTATCCAAGAATTCTCCAAGATAGCGGCACCGTTAACTCAATTGACCAACAAGAGTCAAGCTTTCGTTTGGGACGAAAAGTGTGAAAATGCATTCAAGAGTCTAAAGGAAAAGTTGACATGTGCACCAGTGTTAGTCATTCCTAAAGGGAATGAAGAGATGACGGTATACACAGATGCCTGCGGTACCGGACTAGGTGATGTATTGATGCAAGGAGGTAGGGTTGTAGCTTACGCTAGTTAGAAACTGAAACCGCATGAGAAAAGATATCCTACCCATGATTTTGAATTGGCAGCAATCGTGTTCGCATTGAAGATGTGGAGACATTATCTCTTGGGAGAAAGATTCGAGTTGTTTACCGATCATAAGTCACTAAAGTATCTCTTCTCTCAGAAGGATCTAAATCTCCGATAGCAGAGATGGTTAGAATTCTTGGCCTCCTATGATTTCGATATCGCATATACACCAGGAAAGAGCAATGCGGTAGCTGATGCATTGAGTAGAAGACATGCCAGTTTAGGGGCTATGTTTCTTGAGTGGAAGCAATTGGAGTATATCGCAGAGTACGATTTCAGACCAAAGTGCGAATTGGATCCAGAAATGTTAGCAAGTTTGACGATCAGACCCACTTTGATTGAGCGGATTGGTTCCAGTCAGAGGGACGATTCTAACTTATTGGAAATCATCTCCAAGTTAGAGATGGATATCGATGAGGAGATGAACAAGTATGGGCTTGATCGAGATGGATGGCTTAGAAAGAATGGAAGACTAGTTATGCCCAATGTCAATGGATTAAGAGATGAAGTGCTTAGAGAATGTCATCACTCAAAACTAACTATACACCCCGGTGGTAACAAAATGTATCGAGATATGAAGTAGACCTACTACTGGAAAGGGATGAAAAGAGACGTTGGGAAGTTTATATCCAAATGCATGAATTGCCAGCTAGTTAAAGCCGATCAAAAGAAGCATAGTGGTTTGTTGCAACCATTAGAAATTCCAGAATGGAAATGGGAACAAGTCTCAATGGATTTCATTGATGGGTTACCAAGGACTAGATCGGGCCATGATAGCATTTGGGTGATTGTGGACCGATTGACCAAGAGTGCAAGGTTTATACCCGTCAAGTCGAATAGAACAACAACTAAATTAGCAGAACTGTATATGAAGTGGGTAGTGAGATTTCATGGAGTATCCAAATGCATTGTGAGCGACTAAGACCAGTGGTTTACTAGTGGATTTTGGAAGAGCTTACAAGAGGCTTTAGGATCAGAATTAGATCTCTGTACAGCGTACCATCCTCAAACCGATGGTCAGACGGAGAGGGTGAACCGTATATTAGAAGATCTCTTAAGAGCTTGCGTATTGGATTTTGGTGGATCATGGGATGATCATTTGCATCTAGTAGAGTTTGCATATAATAACAGTTATCAATCCAGTATTGGTATGGCTCCATTTGAAGCTTTGTACGGAAGACAGTGCAACTCACCGTCATTTTGGTTAGAGACCGGTGAGAAATTTGTGCTTGGACCGGATTTGATAAGAGAAACCTCAGATAAGCTCAAGGTTATACGGCAGCGAATGAAGGATGCCCAAGATAGGTAGAATAGTTATGCTGATAAGAGGAGAAGAGATTTAAAATTCTCCATTGGAAACTTGGTGTTTGTCAAGATTTCTCCGTTAAAGAGCGTGATACGATTTGGTAGGAGAGGCAAGTTAACTCCCCGATTTGTCGGTCCATTCCCAGTTCTTGAGCAAAATGGGAATTTGGCGTATAAAGTTGAGTTACTGGACAAGATGGCGGGAGTTCATAACATGTTTCATGTTTCCCAGTTAAGGAAGTTCGTGCACGACCCCGATGTGGCTATTTCACCTGATCAATTGGATGATATCGAAGTAGAACCCGAGGCGGTTGGGAACCGCAAGCCGATTCGTATTGTCGAGCACGATACAAAGAAACTTCAATGGAAAGCGGTGAATCTAGTCAAGTTTCAGTGGGGCGAGGATGAGCATGACTGTACTTGGGAGACAAAGGAGAGCATTAGGAAGACGTATCCAGAACTCTTTGCTTGGTAAGATTTTAAATTGCGATTTAGTTATTCTGCATGCTAGGATAGGTTTGTTTTGTTTACTTTGTATGTTTGATTGTTTGTGAATGATTGATAGGCATGCGGAACACCTTTGTATGTTTTTAGTTAAGGAATTTCAAGGGCGAAATTTCTTAAGGGGGGAGAGTGTAACGACCCGCATCCTACGCATCGGAGGATCGTAGAATATTCATTTCATTATTATATGAAGTCGTATAGTCATGTAACTTAGGGGAACGACAATTGAGGTCATTTCCCATGTTCACGATTTTTACCGATTTCTAAATGACCATTTTGCCCCTAGCAAATCTTGTTTTGCCTATAACTTTTGATTGGTAAGGAGTTTTGACCTGAAACCATTTCCATTGAATTCGGATGATTGTTTACCTTTCCGTAGAGTGGTCACATTAGCCAAGCGGACTTACCGTTTGGGAGATATGGCTGAAACAAGGTTTATAAGGCGAAAAACAGCTCAACCGAGCCTAATTAGGGTAATTAACAGCTAGGCCCATAACCCATTTTGGGATTAGGGTTATGGGGAGGCTGAAATCAGTTAGGAAACGATCTATTTTCATTTTCTCAGTCGCCTAAAACATTTCTCTAAACCTAGCCATGGCCTCCACCTTCTAATTTCATCCCAAATCACCTTCTAATCACTAATTAAGAAGATCTACATCAAATCAAGGCAAATCAACACCAAATCAGAGTTGGAGCAGCTGTGTTGCCTAGGAAAATGCCCCAAATCAGAGATAGTTTCAGATATAAGTTTTATTTGTGGCCAACGTGAGTGATTTGCGTTGTTTTTCACTAATTACGGCTAATTAGGGGTGATTAGTGATAATTAGCGAAATTATGGCTCAGAAAAATCCGGAAAAATTTGTAAAATTCTAAAATTTTATTTTAGGGCTCTGATCGAAATTTGGGTTAATTTGGATAAGTTTGGCTAATTGTATACGTAAACATGATTAAGGGGGATTAGGGGAAAACACAGGTTTTTTGGGTATGTTTGATCCATATTTACATATTAAATTGTTGCTTTGGTGTTTATGGTTGATTCTCTATGTTGCTATGACTGTATGGTATGCTTTATGATTGATTAGAAAAGGTAGAATGGTCGAAAACGCCATTGTATGGCATGAAACAGTCGCTAGGAAAGTTGCATGAAATGCGCAGGGTTTCGGATCGGATCGGATATAGGGCTCGGATCGGATAGGAGAACCGGGCAAGGGATTTGATTCGGATCGGAACTTGGCACCAGAGGAGGCTTGGCAAGAAGGAATGCCACTTGCAAAGAGTTGGAGTTGTATTGAGGATCGGATCAGGTCGAAATGGAACGTAGGATCGGATCGGAGTAAGCAAGCTAGAGCAGAAGGGACGAATGGAACCAAGAAGCAAAGCACCGAACCGAACCGCATGGAGAAGGTGAACCCGAACTGAACCGAAGTAGGGGAATTAAGCTGAACCGAATGGGGAGCCTGAGCACCACATACCGAACCGAACTGGATAGACCGAACCGGACCAAGTTTGGACCTCTACCTTTACTACGTGACGACTCTTCTGAAGACCAACTCCAATTCGACCAAAACCCGAGATGCAAAGGAAGTCCAAATGGGAGGTTATTACTCAAGATTCAAATAGGGATCAACGAGATAACTTCATGAGTTGGGCTTTGCTGCGGGACGTGTGCAAAGGGGTTATCGACGTCTATAGCTTTGACTCACCACTGAGAGACGGATTTTGGCTATGGATCAGTGCAGTGAAGTTGTCATGACTTCATGGGGTAGAGTGATCATAGCAAGGCTATGAGCCAGTGCAGTGGATCCGTCATGACTCCATGGGGCGGAGTGGACATAGCAAAGTATTATTGGTTACGGATCAGTGCAGTGGAGTCGTCATGACTCCATAGGGCAGAGTGATCGTAACAAAGAATTGGGTGATCAAAGTGGTAGACATCGTATGCTTTATGCACTGAGTGAGAAATGTGAGGATTGTTGCTATGCTTGATTGTTTGCCATCAATATGACATGCACACCCCCACCCCCGTATCTTTACACCATATGTTAGTGTCCCCTTAGAGTATTGTACATCTTGTTGTGCTAACTCTTTGGTTGCAGGTCCAGGTTCAGGTATGGTTTAGTATACCTGTTATTGTTCCGTTTTGCTGCTTATCGCTCATACCAGACTTTTGTCTGACCCAGAGTTTTATGTCACTTCTTATTACTCTGGGTGCTCTTAAATGGGCAGACTGGAGATAGGTTAGGTGGTATGCACGAGTAGCCGTACCGGAGACGAGCAGGAGGCTTACACGTATTATCCCCATATATTCTCCCTGTGTCGCTGTTGGTCACTACTTTGGGCTTTAGTAGTGTACCTTTCTCATTTTGCTTTAGAGGCAGTTTTATAAGTTTTAAAAATGATGATGTAGAACATATGCTGTGTTTTGGATTTTCCGCTGCTATGATGGTTTAGTTTTCAACTTATGCACTGTCTCACCTGTTTTATGTCAAAGTTATGTTATTATTATATTTTATCCCATGCGCTGTGAGACATTCTACAGGTTCCTTGTTAGTTCAAAATTCCTTTCTTTTCCTTTCTTTGGCGACCGTCCCGTGCTAGTGGACATTGGCACCGCGCACTTTCATTGGAAATATCAGCTGGTGTGGGGCGGGCCGTTACAATTACTAATGTCTTGATTGGGCTGTACACCCAAGACAAGGTAATAAGTTGTGATCTTCCAGACGTACTTGGAGATCGACCAAATATGTGAGGGCCTCTCTCCTATATTGGATATATGGGACGAGGAATAAGGTGCCTCCGGTTTCTTTCAGACCCAGAACGGACTTGCAAATGGATTGTATGTCTGACGTTGTATTCCACACTGTACTCGTTGATCTCTGCTAAATATATATATATATATATATATATATATATATATATATATATATATATATATATATATATATATTTGGTGGTGGAGAATTTATTCTCTTGCTTAACACCCTTCTGTGAGACGTACGACCCTAGAGGTTATATATTGGTGGAAATCAGTGGTATGATATGGAATGACAATATGGCATGCTGAGTTGCATGGATCAAGGCTTTTGTTGAAAAGTAGGGCTTTGTGGTTGATGATCAAAGCACGGCTTTAAGTAGCGCAGCTTTGTGTATAGCGTTGATTCACGAGCCTCACACCCCGGTCTAAACCAAAAACGGAAGAGGACCGCAGGGAGGACATGCGTTTCTTTCTAGCTAGAAGTGGTGTCATGGTATGGATCCCATACATTTTTTACTTATGTGGTTGGTGGATAGCGAGGTACCTCGGATATGGCCTACTAAAAGGCCTTTAATGGTCGACGTACTGACCAGATTTTATGCCCCATAGGACAGGGAAACGTATTGTTCAGGAATTACCAATCCACAAACGTTAGGTGTGGACCGGCCCTACCGCTCCAGGTGCACTTGCGAGTGAGTCCTGAGGCATGGGCTAGAGTGTCTCGAATTCGGTAAGGACAATCCCTTGTTTTGGTTCATAGATGGAATCCAATTTCCATTAAGCGACTTTCGTTTTTAGTTGTAAACCTATATGGCGACATAGTAGGATGAGGTACTATGTCATCCATGATTGATACATTTATATTTGAAGTTGATTTCTTCACTTATAGTAATAATAAAAGATTAATGTCGTGTATCAAGCATGTTTGGCCATTATAAGGTAAAACTTTATCCTCTTGTTTGTGTTTGCATTGTGTGATGGGACCTGAGTCTTATAATGGCTTCATTTTTCCTTTTAGCATTACACTGTTTTTTTATGGTATTCCTGGGAGGAAACCCGTTCCGTTTTATATAGCGTGGTCCCTTGACTTACCCAACTTTAAAATAAAGTTAATAACTGTTTTAGTTCTCACACCAGTCCCGTAACTGACTCGGAGTTTATTGTTTCCACCTAAACTCTGGGTGCCTATATTTTCCACATAGGCAGCTAGTGGTTTTGGTTTTCGTAGATATTTCTCTTCACAGGATCTTGGTTTACGGCTGGAGCTATATTCAGAATGCTTTGTATCCGCATATTTCTTTCAGTTGTGGTCGTTGATGTTTTCCGCAGCATATTTTATTCATGTATTATATTTTCCACTGCTAGGTAATTTATTAAATCTCTGATATTAGTTTTCCACTGTAAATTATTCATTTGTACTCTAATATCTTGTACTCTGATGTAAATTGTTGTAATAGCAATGAAATGTTCTCATGTTTTTGTTCTGATGCATCGTGTTCTCAAAGCAATCCGCCTTCTTGTTCGGTCTAGGTCGGTCGGGAAGTTCGGGTCGTCTCAGTTGGTATTAGAGCTTTGGTTTACAAAGCTCGAGAATAAGACACATTAGAACTAAACAAAAGAATTCACCAGAGATAGGATTAGCAACATCCTATAAGAATAACTCGTTAGAGATAGGATCGGTAATATCCTCGAATGAGTTTGAAGAGTATTGTTTATAAAAATGAATTTAGTTTTGAAAATCATATCTCATTATACGTATTTGAGTATTTTATGTTGAATTTGGACTATCGAGTATTAAAAGATTTTGAATATACACGTAATTAACGTGTATTCGAAGTCTCAAATATACTGGATAGATATAGAATCATACTCTAGTCGTCCGGGGATAATTCTGATGATGATACTGCATCATCAGAATCTATATTTGAGTTTCGAAGGTGGATATCTATATGATTCCAATTTACTAGTGTGAGAACCAAAACTTAGTTAAAATTTATTGTTTGTGATTGGACATTGAAACTACATTTTTGAATATATATATATATAAGTTATATATTTGAAAAGTTAATCAACTAATTGATTTTTGGTTATGATGATTGATAATTAATTTAACAAATAAAAATATTGGAATGACAAAACCAATATGAGAATGAATGATAAATAAAGCTAAATCAAATATAATGTAGAGTTGAGTTGAAAATTTAGTTCGAATTGGATTTATATATATAGATAGATATGCATGTACATGTATGTTGAGCAGGTTATGGATTTACAGTTGAGTAGAGAATTAAATTGCATGTCCGACAAACTGGTGCACCTTAATGAGTTGGTTGCGGAATTTTATTTATTATATAACTACTGTGAGTGATTTGGATGCGTTGTGATGGTTGTTCTGTGTGAAATTAAAACATACGCCATAGGATAGTAACAAATAAATTATGGACTACACCGCATAACATACTACTGAAGATGGCATAGCATATCATATTCCATATAAGCATTTGGTGCTTATATGACGAGGTTTGGATTAACATACGAGTGAGATGCTTGTATGTCGAGGACTGAATTATAGGTTGAACAGAAGACTGGTTATGGACTTAATAACCTATAACGGTAAATCACAGGATTTAATAACAAACCCTACACAAGTCAGGAGATGACAAAAATGTACACGTCTCTTTTGTTTTAGATACGGCACATGGATTATGACTAATTCCCATCACTGCGTCAAGGGATGATTTTTTTTACACATTTCCCTTGAGCATAGATAACACATATTTGATTTTTATGCAACATATTGATTTATTGGGTGCCTAATACAGCCCAATAAATTTTTCCATACCACCTCGTACAAAGGAGGTTATGGCGAAAATTTTCAAAAATTTAGGGTGTTAGCCAAATTTCAGGAAAATTAGGAAGTTCTTAGAAACTGAAAATTTGAAGAACTGAAGCCAGAATGAAAGTTGAGTTGGTTAGTTGAACAACTTTCAGCTCCGTTCTTTTTTGGGGACGAAAAAGTTTTAAGTGGGGGAGATTGTAACAACCCGTATTTTTGGAACCAATTTAAAATTTATTTTTAATTTATTTTTATAGAAATTAAATATATTTAATGATTTATTTTGAGAATTAACGATTTAAAATTTATTTGAATCGAACTTTGAACGTAAAAATTTAAAACTTAATTAAAACAAACTCGAAATGGCGCAGTAGTTTGAAAATTTGGTTTCGAACTTTAATTGATTATACAGAATTCAATATAAGTCGGATTTCAGTAAAACAAGAAATGTTAGAATCTACTTAACAATATCTTTCTAACAAATGTGAAAATTTTAGATTTTATTTTATAAATTGTGAGTTATGTCCAGTTTAAAATTTAGAATAGTCGCTATGGAATTGATATATTTTTTAATATTATATATAAGCCCTTAAAAATAGCCATTTTTCAAATGACCTTTGTTTTCGACGAAACTAATTTTGTTGGATCCGGAACATCAAATTATTGTCAGGTTTAAAATTTCAAGTCATTTGGAATTAGTATGTGAGCGTAGTAAATTTAAACACGTTTTCAATTTCAGTTTAAATTTAATAAACCAGTTAAAAATGCCATTTTTCAAACGGCCTCCAAATTCGATGAAATTAATTTTTTAATGGCGGTATCGTCAAAATCTAGTTAGGTTTCAAATTTCATAATTTTTGGAGTCAGTATGTGGTCGTAGTAAATTAAAATGTATGTTGAAATTCAATTTTGAATTGTTATAGTAATTTATATTTTATTTTTGATAAAACCTGATCGAATTGTCTTATGAAACATGTCTTGTTGTGTCTGGAATGAGGGTGTTTGGTTAGGGGCGACATTCATTGGGTTTGATTCGGAGTTCAGAACCGTATTGGAGAAATTGTGAGTTAAATAATAACTTAATTATATATATATATATACCCTAGAAATTCTACTAACCCTAAGTCAAACTGTTTTTCACGGTCAACCCTGAGAGAGCCGCCTCCACTTCGAAATGAAGGGCCAAAGCCTTTCATTTTGATTCCTAAATCATTTATAATCCACATGTTTTCAATTGAAATTTATAACATGAAAAATCAAGAGCATCTCACACTCTTTAAATTGATACGCATGTGATTTGAATTCGTGGTGTAATTCACTCAAAATCACTGTTCAAAACACCGAAAGTCGCACGCATTTTTAGGCTAAGGAAGGGGTTCAAATCGCTGGTGGCTACTGGCGTAGGAAGGTGGTGTGTAGGAGAGTGGCGTGGTGGTCCTTGATCGATGACAGATCACCGGTGGACTGTGGCATAGAGGCAAATGACGAAGGGAGCGATGGGTTACGGGTTTCTGTAATTCACGACCTAGAAGGAGAGAAATTATGAGAGGGTTAAGTTTTAAATTATTAATTACAGGGTAATTAATTTATTAATTAAGGGTGTTAAGTAATTAATTGTTTAAACCTTCATATCTTATCCAAACCAAAACAGAATTTGATGATTTCAGAACCGTTGAAATCGTAGCGACGAGATCTACCACATGAAATTAACTAGAATGGAAACCGAGAAAGTTAGAATTTGAGGCAAATTTAAACCCAAACGGTACTAAAATCGTCAATTAAAGACTGATGGAAAGACCGGTTTAACCCATTCTGAATAACTGATACGACGACTAAAAGTTGAAGAAGACGGTGGTTGAAGACCGGAGATCTTCACATCGTTTCGATGATTACTAATGTCTTGGTTGGCTGTACACCCAAGACGAGGTAATAAGTGGTGATCATCCAGACGTACGTGGATATCGACCGGATATGCGAGGGCCTCTCTCCTGTATTGGACATATGGGACGAGGAATAAGGTGCCTCCAGTTTCGTTCAGACCAAGAATGGACTTGCAAATGGATTATATGTCTGACGTTGTATTCCGCGCTGTGTTCATTGATCTCTGCTATATATATATATATATATATATATATATATATATATATATATATTTGTTTGGTGGCGGGGAATTTATTCTCTTGCTTAACACCCTTCTCTGAGACGTACGAGCTTAAAGGTTATTTATTGGTGGAAATCAGTGGTATTGTAACAACCCGAATTTTCAATAACCTGTTATAACTTAAATCGAGGCAGAATTTAATTTATAAATCTGAATCAAGGGAAACGGGCTATGCCATTGCGTTCGTCTCGGAAAAATACGCGAAATAGAGTCCGAGTTTTCGAAAATCGGAGTCCGTATGACCCGATTAAGGCCCAATGAAGTTTTCAGAAAATTTCAAGTTCAAAACAAAATTGAATTTCAAGTTCAAATTTCGAATTTCGGGCCTGGAAGGCTAGGCGGGAAATTTTGCGCCAAGCCAACCAAGTCGATAGGCCTGTCGACTTGGCAGTCGACTTGGTTGGACTCAAGTCGACAGCCCTGTCGACTTGGCTGTCGACTTGGTTCAGCCGGGCAGTTTTGCCTGGTGCACCATTTTGGGATTTTGGTTAGTTTTTGGGGCCAGATTCGGTTTTAAGGGCTGAGATTGGAATTAGGGTTTAATCCTAAGGTTGAAACTAATCCTAATCTCTATAAATAAGCCCCTAACCTAACCCTAAATCATCATTATTCAACCCTACAACTAAACTATGGCAAAATTATTCCTCTCATGGCCTCCACTCTCTTCATAAAATTTCTAAGTTATTTCTATGAGAGATTTTCAATGCATACAAGTGTTTTCAAGCTTGTATGAGTGTTCTTAGCTTGCATTCAAGTCAAGTTTCCATATTTACATCATAAAGCAAGGGTTTTTATTGATTTGGAGCTTTCATATTGGGTTTATTTGATTCCATAAGGGCTTGTCTCAATCTATTAATATATTTGTGTCTTCATAAGAATTAGTAAGCCCTTTTATCTTCTTTTTAAACTCTAAAGTTAATGAATGATGCAAGTTGTGTTTGATCATTACGATATGCAAGTTTATCATGTTATGTTATGCAAGTATGCCATGTTATGATATGCAAGTTTACCATGTTATGCTATGCAAGTTTGCCATGTTATGATATGCAAGTTTATCATGTTATGTTATGCAAGTATGCCATGTTATGATATGCAAGTTTACCATGTTATGCTATGCAAGTTTGCCATGTTATGATATGCAAGTTTATCATGTTATGTTATGCAAGTTTATCATGTTATGATATGCAAGTTTATCATGTTATGTTATGCAAGTTTGCTATGTTATGATACGCAAGTTTGCCATATGATATGCAAGTTATGTTATGCAAGTTTGGGTTGATCATTTTGCTCATGTTATCATGTTATGCAAGCTTATCTTGGGTTTATGAGCTTAAAGCTTCAAGCTTTATGCTAAAGGTTGCATTTTGGCAACATGTAAGTTATGATATCCCTTATGATAACTTTCATGTGAGGCTAAATGCGAACTTATGGCAACTTCTACATGTCATTTATCACCATGTATCACTTATATGCTAAGTTTGGGTTTATGCATACTTTTGAGGCCTAATGATGCAATATGCAAGTATATGAACATATGTACATTTCATATGCCACCATGTTAAACTTGTGGCTTCAACACCATTTGTCATCTTTATGCCAAGTTCCCTCTTTCTATCCTTTATGCGCTATTGCGATTATGTAAGCGATGGGATTGCGTTTGGGGTTGGGTAAACTTAAAAGACATGAAAACATAAGATTGGGAATTTACCTATTAAGTTAGGTCTACCCATTGGGAATTTACCTATTAAGTTAGGTCTACCCAAATTCTTGAAAACTTGTAATATGTTTTGGAAACATGATGGACATGACACTTAGAAAATATAAGTGTGACCAACTCGAGGTTGGGTTGAGTTTGTAGCGTAAAACTACCCGGAACCGACCGGCTTAACTAGTTGCTACAAACAATAGGACCCAATGTGAGAAGTTGGTCATGTTGTACCTTGAACCCGAGGTTAGACCAAGTTGTGGTGTAAAGCTATCCGGACCCGCCCGGCTTAACTAGTAACCACAACAAGGTCTAATGTGAGAGGTTAAGGCACATTAAATTAATTAATGCCTCATGATTAGGGTTAAGTCATGGTCCACTTAATACTTAACCAATTTGGGCTTGGTGGATTAATCGGGGTTAAGTCGTGAACCCATCGTTACACTTAACCAAGTTAATCCATGATCAGTAAAAGGGTTAAACCGTACTTAACCCACTAGAAAATCCTAGCAATGGGGGTCCACTCCAGCAGTAATCCCAAGTTTGTATCATTAAGACCCTAGGGACTAGGCTAGGGAGGGGCATGATTACTGGACTGGTATAAGTGACCAAAACGACGGTCGAGTGGTACGCCGATGTAGTTCCGGACGGACTATGGTCGTGCACGTAGTCCGTATTTGGAGAAGTCAAGCATGGGTACCAGTAGATCGAGACTGTGCACTTATGTTTATGGTGTCCAGGGGTTGACACCCTAGGGCTTGATACACCCGACGGGAGACCCGGCACAGTCCGACTACAATTATGTTTGGGCCGTATTGACACCAACACGTGACGAGTTAGGCTTAGGGAGCCGATCGATTAGACCGTTTGGTTGGACCTCGTATTAGGGTCATTTCATGTTATTGGGTCAAAGCTTGGGCCAAGGGATCAATACTTGTTTATTCAAGTCACGTTAGTTTGCTAGTACACCTGTGGTGCAAAACCTTAATCCTGAGTATGCGATGACACCTTTTATCTATCATGTCAGTATGTAGTTATCCTTATGTTCATCTCAGTTTTCATCATGCCAGTTAACATTATTAGTTTATATACTGATGGTAGTAGGGCTTACTCAGTCTTTTTGACTGACCTGTTTTTCTTTCGCCTCTTTTCTTCCGTTTCCCCCTCCCCCCAGGTTCTCAGGGTGGGAATATTGGAGCTTAGCTTGGATTTCTGATCGCTTGCTTGTGGGATTTTAGCTCATGTACGGTCTTGACATGAAGCTAGCTATGGTTATCACTTATTTTGGGGATAGTACTTATGTATTTCAGTTTTTCAGTGATGTTGTTTTTATCTAGACCTGTTTATTTGGAAAGTTGACATTATGTTGTATCAGACTTGTTTTGAAATAGTTTGAAACCTTCCGCTGTTTTACTTATCTTATTTACTCTGTTTACATATATACATATGTTCTTGTTCTGCCTTGATATATCATTATGCATGTTTACCCGATTCAAACGCCCCTCCAAAGTCAGAGTGCTTGCAAGAGCCACCCTGGTGGAGGTGGGGTGTTACATTTGGTATCAGAGCGTATGGTTTACGAGAAGGAACAAAAAGGTTTTTAGAAAACTTTTGGAAAACTATTTTCAAAACCAAGTATAAAGTATTTTCCAAAGAAAAGTCTAGTTTATTTTAAAGGCTATTCCCCAAAAAGCCATTAGCAAAAATTCCTTCGTTTTTCTCCATTCTGAATCTATCTTTTTCTTCGTTTTCAGTATAGCCGATAACTTTGCCATTCCGGAAGGCGCTCAAGTACCTATTTGGTTTAGGAGATACATGGGGGAAAGGGCAAGTGAAGCCGACCCCGCGGACATTCCTCCTCCCCCTCAGCATCCACAAGCGGATTTCGCGGAGATTTGCAAAGACTTTAAGGCGATGGGTTGCAAGAATTTTGTTGGGATGGAGACTTCTGTTGAGGCAAGAAACTGGTTAAAGGAAACTGAAGACCTCTTTGCTATCTTAGATGTAGAAGATCGTAGGAAAGTTCTGTTGGCGGTATGGTTATTGAAAGGGGAAGCTGCTTATTGGTGGGTAGTCACCACCACTACTAGACCAATTGAGACTTGGGATGAGTTCAAAAGAAGGTTTGGACTGAGGTTTTTATCGTCAGCAGAGGAGAACCTTCAGATGGAGAGGCTCCTATCACTAAAGCAAGGGGACATGACTATTAGGGAATACGTGGATAAGTTTAATCAGCTTGCTCGGTTCGGTTTAGACTTGGTTAACACAGCTTAGAAGAAGGCCATGCACTTTGCTCTAGGACTAAACGAGCCATTGTGCGGTTTGGCCATATCTCATATACCCATCGGAGCAACCTTCGAGAGTTTGGTAAATATGGCCCTGCTTCAAGAGGAAGATAAGAAGGAAAAAAGGTGCTTTACTTGTGGAAGCTCGACTCATCTAAACAAGAATTGCAGAAAAAGGAAGGGCACTTGCTTTAACTGTGGAGAAATGGGACACTTCACTAGGGATTGCCCGAAGAAACAAGGGCAAGGCCAGGGTCAGACTCAGCGTGCTGGACCTTCGGGAGGGCAAGTTCATGCTCTCAATGCCGCTCCAGATCCCGATCGAGGTAGTATTTCTGTTGAAAGTCTTGTTTACATTTCTGATTTTCCTGTTCGTACTTTGTTTGATTCTGGAACATTGCATAGTTTATTTCATCTGATCTAGTTGAAAGTTTGCACCTAAGTACTAGTCTAGTTAATGATCCCGTGTGTGTTTCAAATCCAATTGGGGTTTCC
The DNA here is from genome assembly GCA_030737875.1 of Allium sativum. Taxonomy (NCBI): domain Eukaryota; kingdom Viridiplantae; phylum Streptophyta; class Magnoliopsida; order Asparagales; family Amaryllidaceae; genus Allium; species Allium sativum. The sequence continues at coordinate 619,428,842 of CM060926.1, forward strand.
GCCCATTTGTCTATTATCTACGTGGATTTGAAAATCTCTATCTTTAGTGTAGAGTTCTCGTGTGATGCTTATATTCTCGGTTTCATGGGGTATGGGTTGATTTTGGGCATGGATCGATTGTCCAGTTTTGGAGCCATCCTTGATTTTTGAGCATAGGGTTGTGAGGCTCATGACTCGCCTCGGTAATACCCTAAAAATTTCTTGTAACCCTATGGGTCCCGTCACGTTGTGTTATCTTGAATCCCTCAACTCGTCTATCGATAGTTTGCAATCTATGAGGGTGGTCCGAGAATATCCTGATATCTTGGGTGAAGTGAAGGGGTTATCCCTAAACGCGAGATAGATTTTCGCATTTATCTGGTTGATAATGCCAAGCCAGTTACGTGGCCGGTTAGGCACATGGTCCCGCAACATGAGAGTTAAGTCAAGGAGTTGCTTGAGAAGAACTTCATACAATGAAGCATTTCCGAGGAGGGTGCTCTAGTAGTATTTGCTAGTAATGTGGACATTTCGCTTCGCCCGTATGTTAATTATCGTGAGTAGAACAAGAAGAATAGACAACCATTACCAAGGATCGTTGATTTGTTTGATCAGCTTGTAGGAACATCTGTTTTCTCTTGATCTTGCTACTGGATTCCATCAGCTCAGAGTAGCTGAGGACAGTATAGATAAAACTGCGTTCAAAACTCCAGATGGATTCTTAGAATGGCTAGTCATGCCATTCGGTTTGACTAATGCACCCGCCTACTTCGTGGACTTGATGAGTAGGGTGCCTAGGGAGTTCCTGAACAAGTTTGTGGTAGTCTTTGTAGAAGATATCCTGACTTTCTTAAAGAACGAGGAAGAACATGCTAGACATCTCAAGGAGGTGATGGATACGCTTAGAGCGCATCAGTTGAAAGCCAAGTCCTCCAAATGTCATTTTGGAGAAAAAGGAGTTAGATTTCTTGGGCACATAGTTTCTAAGCAAGGCTTAGTGGGGGATCCTGCTAAAGTGGTCGCAGTTCAAAACTGAAAAGCTCCGACGAGGACAATTGAAGTAAGAAGTTCTCTCAGTTTAATTAGTTAGTTAGCGTCCCTTGAGCTTAGACCTACCCTTCTGGATCAAGTAGGGACTTCACAGAAAGAAGACCCGCAGTTAGTCGAGATCATGGACAAGTTGATTCGAGGCGAAATGGTAAGTCACCTCGCTATAGATGACAAGGGATGGCTAAGACGCGATGAGAGAAAGAAGGTTCTTGAAGATGCACATCACCCGAGGAGGTGGCCGAGTTTGTCCCAAGGTGCATGTTGTGCCAACAGGTTAAAGGCCGAGTCATAGAAGCCCGGTGGGCTATTATATCCATTGGAAGTCCCCGCAATGGAAGAAGGAAAAGCGTCACGAAGGATTTCGTGGATGGACTGCCTAGATCAAGAAAGGGAATAAGAGCATGTGGGTCATAGTAGGTAGACTCACGAAGAGTGCTCATTTCACTCCAGTAAAGAGCGAAAGGACTGCATCATAGCTAGCGACAGTTTACTTTCAAAAAATAAAGCGGTTGCACGAGGTTCCCTAAAGTATAGTTAGTAACCATGACTCAATCAGCCAGTTTTGGGATAGTCTACGGGAAGTCATGGGCAAGCAACTGAATCTAAGTACGGCCGATCATTCGCAGGCGGATGGTTCATTTCGTTCAAGCATGAGTTATAGAAAATCACGTTAGTAAGAGCAATTGGCAACGCGAATTGGTATTTCCAAGAAAAGTTCTGCTGCGTGGAATACTTTATAGTAAGTAAACGAGATCCAGGATTCACTAGTGAATTTTGGAGAGCTTGCATGAAACCATGAGGTCATAGTTATGTTTAAGCCAAGAATGATAGAAGAGTAAGTGAAAGAGGAAGACGAGAGGCGACAATGAAATGGGTTCCAACTCATATTGGGAAATAAGAGTTAAGAAGCCAAGAAATCATGAGGTAAAAGACGGTCAAAACATAGTGGAGTCAAGCTCAAGGAAACGTGACTTACAAGACTGAAGGCAAGATACGCGCATCATATCTCTTTCTAAGAGTATATCCTTGATCCTTGTTTTCCGGTGGAACTTACTCGCATGTTATCTTTTACATATATCCTCTCGGTCCCGTTCTCGATCCCATTTCTATTGTAAACTCCATAAGGGGGTGTGACTCATCGGTTAGTAATACATGTCAAGGTTTAAAGGGGTCCGTTAGGTTGACTAAACCTTTTGGGCTTTTATAGAATATGGGTTGGGTTAGGAAGGGATTTCTTGTAATCCAAAAGGAGTATATCTTGCTTATCTTCCCGATCTCTTTGTAGCATATCTTTCTTTTGCTATCTATATCGTGTTCATCTTGTCATGAGAACCTTAGGTAGAAACCCTTTGGATGAAACATGTGTTTGAAACATGTTATGCTTGATGTTTGCAAGTGGTTGCAAGTGTTTGCAAGTGGTTACTCGTGGATGCATTATACACATTAGGCACTAGATCGGCTCACACACTCCTCATATTGCATATGCATGAGTGTTTACGCTTATTCATGGATGAAATTTTTGTGTTATCACATGGATGTTGCATATGGATGTATGTTATGTGCACACATATAGATGTTATACATTATGTTAGGAATTGCATACATATGGATTCATTTCACTAACATAATTTGCATTGATGATATTTGCATTAGATAAGTACATATACACACACCTTTGCATATGTTCATACAACATTTAGAATCTTGTAAGGACAATGATTGCTCGTGGATGATGTTTTGAGTAGATGGATGTTGGATGGTAGGATACGTTCTTCCTAACTTGAAGATTTCGGGGACGAAATCCTTTAAGGAGGGGAGAATGTAACAACCCGTATTTTCAATAACCTGTTATAACGTAAATCGAGGCAGAATTTAATTTATAAATCTGAATCAAGGGAAACAGGCTATGCCGTTGCGTTCGTCTCGGAAAAATACGCGAAATAGAGTCCGAGTTTTCGAAAATCGGAGTCCGTATGACCCGATTAAGGCCCAACGAAGTTTTCAGAAAATTTCAAGTTCAAAACAGATTTGAATTTCAAGTTCAAATTTCGAATTTCGGGCCTGGAAGGCTAGGCGGGAAATTTCCCGCCAAGCCAACCAAGTCGACAGGCCTGTCGACTTGGCAGTCGACTTGGTTGGACCCAAGTCGACAGCCCTGTCGACTTGGCTGTCGACTTGGTTCAGCCGGGCAGTTTTGCCTGGTGCACCATTTTGGGGTTTTGGTTAGGTTTTGGGGCCAGATTCGGTTTTAAGGGCTGAGATTGGAATTAGGGTTTAATCCTAAGGTTGAAACTAATCCTAATCTCTATAAATAAGCCCCTAACCTAACCCTAAATCATCATTATTCAACCCTACAACTAAACTATGGCAAAATTATTCCTCTTATGGCCTCCACTCTCTTCATAAAATTTCTAAGTTATTTCTATGAGAGATTTTCAATGCATACAAGTGTTTTCAAGCTTGTATGAGTGTTCTTAGCTTGCATTCAAGTCAAGTTTCCATATTTACATCATAAAGCAAGGGTTTTTATTGATTTGGAGCTTTCATATTGGGTTTATTTGATTCCATAAGGGCTTGTCTCAATCTATTAATATATTTGTGTCTTCATAAGAATTAGTAAGCCCTTTTACCTTCTTTTTAAACTCTAAAGTTAATGAATGATGCAAGTTGTGTTTGATCATTACGATATGCAAGTTTATCATGTTATGTTATGCAAGTATGCCATGTTATGATATGCAAGTTTACCATGTTATGCTATGCAAGTTTGCCATGTTATGATATGCAAGTTTATCATGTTATGTTATGCAAGTATGCCATGTTATGATATGCAAGTTTACCATGTTATGCTATGCAAGTTTGCCATGTTATGATATGCAAGTTTATCATGTTATGTTATGCAAGTTTGCCATGTTATGATATGCAAGTTTATCATGTTATGTTATGCAAGTTTGCTATGTTATGATACGCAAGTTTGCCATATGATATGCAAGTTATGTTATGCAAGTTTGGGTTGATCATTTTGCTCATGTTATCATGTTTTGCAAGCTTATCTTGGGTTTATGAGATTAAAGCTTCAAGCTTTATGCTAAAGGTTGCATTTTGGCAACATGTAAGTTATCATATCCCTTATGATAACTTGCATGTGAGGCTAAATGCGAACTTATGGCAACTTCTACATGTCATTTATCACCATGTATCACTTATATGCTAAGTTTGGGTTTATGCATACTTTTGAGGCCTAATGATGCAATATGCAAGTATATGAACATATGTACATTTCATATGCCACCATGTTAAACTTGTGGCTTCAACACCATTTGTCATCTTTATGCCAAGTTCCCTCTTTCTATCCTTTATGCGCTATTGCGATTATGTAAGCGATGGGATTGCGTTTGGGGTTGGGTAAACTTAAAAGACATGAAAACATAAGATTGGGAATTTACCTATTAAGTTAGGTCTACCCATTGGGAATTTACCTATTAAGTTAGGTCTACCCAAATTCTTGAAAACTTGTAATATGTTTTGGAAACATGATGGACATGACACTTAGAAAATATAAGTGTGACCAACTCGAGGTTGGGTTGAGTTTGTAGCGTAAAACTACCCGGAACCGACCGGCTTAACTAGTTGCTACAAACAATAGGACCCAATGTGAGAAGTTGGTCATGTTGTACCTTGAACCCGAGGTTAGACCAAGTTGTGGTGTAAAGCTACCCGGACCCGCCCGGCTTAACTAGTAACCACAACAAGGTCTAATGTGAGAGGTTAAGGCACATTAAATTAATTAATGCCTCATGATTAGGGTTAAGTCATGGTCCACTTAATACTTAACCAATTTGGGCTTGGTGGATTAATCGGGGTTAAGTCGTGAACCCATCGTTACACTTAACCAAGTTAATCCATGATCAGTAAAAGGGTTAAACCGTACTTAACCCACTAGAAAATCCTAGCAATGGGGGTCCACTCCAGCAGTAATCCCAAGTTTGTATCATTAAGACCCTAGGGACTAGGCTAGGGAGGCGCACGATTACTGGACTGGTATAAGTGACCAAAACGACGGTCGAGTGGTACGCCGATGTAGTTCCGGACGGACTATGGTCGTGCACGTAGTCCGTATTTGGAGAAGTCAAGCATGGGTACCAGTAGATCGAGACTGTGCACTTATGTTTATGGTGTCCAGGGGTTGACACCCTAGGGCTTGATACACCCGACGGGAGACCCGGCACAGTCCGACTACAACTATGTTTGGGCCGTATTGACACCAACACGTGACGAGTTAGGCTTAGGGAGCCGATCGATTAGACCGTTTGGTTGGACCTCGTATTAGGGTCATTTCATGTTATTGGGTCAAAGCTTGGGCCAAGGGATCAATACTTGTTTATTCAAGTCATGTTAGTTTGCTAGTACACCTGTGGTGCAAAACCTTAATCCTGAGTATGCGATGACACCTTTTATCTATCATGTCAGTATGTAGTTATCCTTATGTTCATCTCAGTTTTCATCATGCCAGTTAACTTTATTAGTTTATATACTGATGGTAGTAGGGCTTACTCAGTCTTTTTGACTGACCTGTTTTTCTTTCGCCTCTTTTCTTCCGTTCCCCCCCCCCCCCCAGGTTCTCATGGTGGGAATATTGGAGCTTAGCTTGGATTTCTGATCGCTTGCTTGTGGGATTTTAGCTCATGTACGGTCTTGACATGAAGCTAGCTATGGTTATCACTTATTTTGGGGATAGTACTTATGTATTTCAGTTTTTCAGTGATGTTGTTTTTATCTAGACCTGTGTATTTGGAAAGTTGACATTATGTTGTAACAGACTTGTTTTGAAATAGTTTGAAACCTTCCGCTGTTTTACTTATCTTATTTACTCTGTTTACATATATACATATGTTCTTGTTCTGCCTTGATATATCATTATGCATGTTTACCCGATTCAAACGCCCCTCCAAAGTCAGAGTGCTTGCAAGAGCCACCCTGGAGGAGGTGGGGTGTTACAGGTATGGTATGGAATGACAAAGTGGCATGCTGAGTTGCATGGATCAAGGCTTTTGTTGAAAAGCAGGGCTTTGTGGTTAATGATCAAAGCACGGCTTTAAGTAGCACAGCTTTGTGTATAGCGTTGATTCACGAGCCTCACACCCCGGTCTGAACCAAAAAAGGGAGAGGACCGCAAGGAGGACATGTGTTTCTTTCTAGCTAGAAGTGGTGTCATGGTATGGAGCCCAGACATTTTTTTACTTATGTGTTAATGGATTGCGAGGTACCTCGGATATGGCCGACTAATAGGCCTTTGATGGTCGACGTACTGACCATATTGTATACCTCATAGGGCAGGGAAACATATTGTTTAGGAATTACCAATCCACAAACGTTAGGTGTGGACCGGTCCTACCGCTCCAGGTGCACATGCGAGTGAGTCCTGAGGCATTGGCTAGAGTGTCTCGGATTTGGTAAGGACGATCCCTTGCCTTGGTTCATAGATGGAATCCAATTTCCAATACGCGACTTTCGGTTTTAGTTTTAAACCTATATGGTGACATAATAGGATGGGTTACTATGTCATCTATGATTGATACATTTATATTTGAAGTTGAGTTCTTCACTTATAGTAATAATAGAAGATTAATTTCGCATATCAAGCATGTTTGGCCATTATAAGGTAAAACTCTATCCTCTTGTTTGTGTTTGCATTGTATGATGGGACCTGAGTCTTATAATGGCTTCATTTTTCCTTTTAGCATTGCACTATTTTTTTTATGTTATTCTTGGGAGGAAACCCGTTCCGTTTTATGTGGTGTGGTCACTTGACTTACCCAACTTTAAAATAAAGTTAATAACTGTTTTAGTTCTCACACCAGTCCCATAACTGACTCGGAGTTTATTGTTTCCACCTAAACTCTAGGTGCCCATATTTCCCACACGAGCAGCTAGTGGTTTTGGTTTTCGCAGATATTTCTCTTCACAGGATCCTGGATTACAGTTAGATCTATATTCGGAATGCTTTGTATTCGTGTATTTGTTTCAGTTGTGGTCGTTGATGTTTTCCACCACACATTTTATTCATGTATTATATTTTCCACTGCTATGTAATTTATTAAATCTCTGATATTATTTTTCCACTGTAAATTATTCATTTGTACTCTGATATCTTGTACTCTGATGTAAATTGTTGTAATAACAATGAAATGTTCTCATGCGTCGTGTTCTCAAAGCAATCCGCCTTCTTGTTCGGTCTAGGCCGGATGAGGGGTTCAAAGTTCCAAGCAAAGAAAATCTAGTGTGCCGCCTCACGAAGAGTATATACGGACTTAAGCAAGCATCAAGGCAATGGTACAAGAAGTTTGACGAATTCATCGAAGAACATGATTTCAAAAAGACAAAACGTGATCATTACATCTTCATAAAGAGGTATGTAAGTGGTGACTTTCTCATACTTCTGCTCTATGTTGATGATATGCTAATCATTGGTCAAGATCGCATAAAGATAAATGCTTTAAAAAAAGATCTAAGCAAGAGCTTTGCCATAAAAGATTGGGGACCGACTAAACAAATCCTTGGGATGAGAATAATTCATGATAGATCAAAAAGACTGTTGTGGCTATCCCAAGAGAGGTACATCGAGAGAGTGTTGTAAAGGTTCAATATGCACAAATCAAAGTCGGTTAACACTCCACTTGCTGGACACTTCAAGCTATGTTCGAAGAAGAGTCCAACAAGTGAAAAAGACATGGAGGAAATGAAGACGAAACCATACTCATATGTGGTAGGTAGTCTCATGTACGCAATGATATGCACACCAGATATCACTTATGTAGTTGGTGTTATCAGTCGCTTCTTGGCTAACCCGGGAAATGACCATTGGGTTGCAGTCAAATGGATCCTCTGATATCTACGTGATGTTTAAGCTTTGAAAACGTGTTAGAAGGATATACAAATGTAGATTGGCTGGTGACATTGATTCAAGGAAATCAACGTCAGGATACTTAACCACTTTTGTAGGGGAAGTTATTTCTTGGCAATCAAAGCTGCAAAAATGTGTTGCATTATCCACTACAGAGGCAGATATATCGCGGCTACTGAAGCTTGTAAGGAGATGTTGTGGATGAAGAACTTGTTGCTTTAATGGGAGTGGATCAAGAAAAGTATGTCTTGAAGTGTGACAATCAAAGTGCAATTTACTTGTAAAAGAATTCAACATTTCATTCCCGCAAAAAGCACATTGGTACAAGATATCATCGGATCTGAGGAGTTGTAACGACCCGTAAAAAGGCGATCTTGGTTATCCGATATACAACACATATCAAACATCCAAGGATCGAAAATACTGGTAGTAAATAAAAGAATTTAGAGGGTGAGGATAGATAAGATAGAAACTTATAATAGAAGAAGAAGAAGAACACAACATCAGAGTAACACGAAACTCACAGTGGAACGAATAACATATAATATATATCATAACTTTGAAATATAAATTTGTACTTGAATATACATATCATTTTCAAAGTACAACACTTACAACACAGCGGAAATAAACAATAGCTATATGATCCTGAAGCCTCCTGCTCCAGCTCTTCGAGTATCTGTAAATCCCGACTACTTGACTGCCCGTACAAAATTGGGCACCCAAGAGTTTAGGGGAAACAAAACAAAATAAACTCCGGATCGGTCATGGGACTGGTATGAGTAAAACAGTTTAAAACAGTTTGAGCCATTAAACGATATCTCATAAGACCACGCCGTATAACGGAATGGATTTTCCCTTATGAGAATCCAAAATATCTTTATATCAAAAACCTTTTGATATTATAATAATGTCTATCAACCACAATATAATAATCATCTAGCAGAAACGCTTCCATCTCACATTCTACATATATAGTATACAATCAAAACCGCAAGCACGTATTGGGTAATGGATTTCCAACTATGACAAGGTATGGAACCACCTTTCGCTAGTGTACCTCTAGAGACGAATACACTGGGTTCAACAAGAACATCTTGCAACCCGACCACACATGACCGACCACTCATTTCGCTTGAGTGTATCGAATGTATATCACTAACGGTTGGGACCAGCAACCATTTCCCGAATGGGACAGCATCGACAATAGATTTTTAGAAGTAAATGAAACTCTAGATCAGATGATTATACACCCTAATAGGTGCGACCTGCATAGCCATGCTGCCTGCCCGATTTTTTTCATTTCCCGGTTGTGAGGCTAGAGGCCACGCTTATCTCTGACAGATCACACGTTTATTCACTTTGAATGTCACATCGTCATACCCGCCAAATCACAAATTGATTTCCCCAAAAATACCATGGGTATACAGCTAAGAGAAACGAATTACTCCGCCACCAAACGTAAATACGTTTGAAGAGATCAACTTACGCAATCTATTAAATATACTCTGTCAGACATTCTTCCATACAGGTCGTCCTGGGACTGGATAATCCAACCGGTCTCTCCATATTAACAACGTTAAAATGGTCAAAAACTTCGATAGTCGGTGAGTTAACTATCAAAGAAAAACACGTGCGCAAACAACGATATCATTTCCAGATGGAAATCATATCGATCAATCATCATTTAGCATTTATCTCTTTAGTTCATTAATTTACTTATCTTCTCTTTCCATATATTCAACATTTCTTATTTTCTAATCTTAGAAAATATATGTTATTAACAATGGAAAACATTCCCATTTCCTGTTTTCTATATTAGAAAACATTTCTAATTTCTTATTTGGAAAACATTTCCAAAGCTCCTTCATTGATTTTAAACAGATGTTTAAATAAAACATCGCTATGCCAACTCCAACCATTTACTAAATCCACTTAACCATCATTCACTATCAAACCTTACCATTCCTTAGTTAAGAAGGAAGTCAATCAAGTTGGGGTATAATTACCTCTCAGGCCTTAACTGAACGACGTTTTAACTTCGAAACAGTCAAAGTTTATCTTTTAAATCTTTAACAAACTTCCTTACATAACTCTTGGATTCTATTTACGAATCCACTTCTTTATTGAAAACATTGATTATAACGCTAACGTTATAAACCCTACTTCTGAAATATCTAACTTAACATCTAAATTTTTACTTTGAATAATTCACCTACTCTAATTTATTTATAAATAAATTAATCTTGATTTAAAAACCGAAAAGTAAATAATACTTTCCCGAATTCAACGATTTACTCTCTTCGAATAACTAATATTCGATTAACTCACTTCGAATAACTTATATTCGATAACTCTTTCTTTCAAAAAACGATATTCGATAATCTCTCTTTTTGAATAAACTATATTCGATTTATCTCTCTTCGAATAAACTATATTCGATTAACTCCTGTTCGAATAACTAAATTCGCTAACTCCTTTCGATTAAACTAATATCGATAACTCCTTTCGATTAAACTAATCGATAACTCCTTTCGATTAAACTATAATCAATAACTCCTTTCGATTATACTAATAAATAACTCCTTCTGATTTAACTAATCGATAACTCCTTTCAATTAAACTGTAATCGATAACTCCTTTCGATTAAACTAATATCGATAACTCCTTTCGATTAAACTAATCGATAACTCCTTTCGATTAAACTATAATCAATAACTCCTTTCGATTATACTAATAAATAACTCCTTCCGATTAAACTAATCGATAACTCCTTTCAATTAAACTATAATCGATAACTCCTTTCGATTAAACTAATCGATAACTCCTTTCGATTATACTAATAAATAACTCCTTCCGATTAAACTAATCGATAACTCCTTTCAATTAAACTATAATCGATAACTCCTTTCGATTAAACTAATCGATAACTCCTTTCGATTAAACTAATCGATAACTCCTTTTGATTAAACTATAATCGATATCTCCTTCTCTCTATTTGAATAACTAATATTCGATTAACTCTATTTAACTCCATTTAACTCTATTCGAATAACTAATATTCGATAACTATATTTAACTCTATTCGAATAACTAATATTCGATAACTCTATTCGAATACCTAATATTCGATAACTCCTTTTAACTTTATTCATTTTCTAAATAAATAATTCTTTTCCCTTTATTTCCTTTTATAATTATCCTATTTATTTTCTAAATAAATAGCTCTTTTTTTTATTCAATATCATATTTATTTTACAAATAAATATTTTCTTTTTCACTTTATTTATTTACCAAATAAATAAATTCCTTTTCGATTCTATTTGTAAATGGTTTACAAATATTTCTCTTTCATCTTTCTATTTATTTAACAAATAAATATTTTCCTTTTCTATTTGTTTCACAAATATCTTCCTTTATAACTCTTATTTGTTTCCCAAATAAATAATCCCTTTATACTTCTATTTATTTATCCCAATAAATATTCCTCTTTATAAAATCCTTTGATTTTATAAATAATTCCTTTTTTATAAAATCCCTTGATTTTATAAATATTTCCTTTTCTATCATATTTATTTTAAATAAATATTTCCCTTTCGAAACCCTTTGATTTTACAACTATTTTCTTCTATAAAAATCCTTTTCCTTTTATATATAAAATCCATTGATTTTATATAACTAATTTATTTTCAAAATACACTTTGAAAATCCCCTTTTTACATCCCAGTATTTCTCATGGTATTTAACGTACCATATAACAATGATCGGTATCATTCAAACATATAAAATCATCAACAGAATTCATATCACATCATATAACACAATATATGAACAGAACAGTATTATAAATATTGAGGAGTCCAGTTGGACCCCTCCGACCTGTTTCCCTGCATCACAGATGTTAAACAATATAATTAACATCGATTTCATTTCAATATGAAATATTCTGTTAAACAGAATCAATATTTGATTAACGATTTATATATATATCGTTATCTATAAATTTCAACCAATACACAAGCAATTCAACCAAACAGTTAACACACAGAAATCAATAGATGATTAATAGTTCTAAAAATACGTTATATAAATATAACTGTTCAAAGTTGATGAGTTTTACTCACATTGGACGATCATAGTTAATAACAATAACCATCGGTTGATTCAGACCGACAATTTATTTCGCTATAAATTGTAACGAGCTTGAATTCACTCCCAGTCAGTTCCATTGTGGAGCTCTTGTAATAACCCGGAAAAAGTGAACCAGTTTAAAAATTTTAAATTAGGTTATTACCAAGGAATTTGAATAATTGAAACAGCCTATTTCAATAAAATATAGAATTTGGTATGGTATAGCAGTTTGAAATTTTGAATACAAACTTTGTCTGACTGTACCGGGTGGAAAATATAACGGATTTTAGCGAAACTGAAAATATTTAAATCTGTTTAAGTATACCTTTCAAACGAATCTGAAAAATCGAAGTTTCATAGCGGAAATCAAAAGTTATGGCCAAATGAATTTTCAGAAAGGTCGCTATATAGTATATATAGCCCTTGAAAATTGAGATTTTGCATACGACCTCGGAATTCGACGAAACCACTTTTGTTGTGTCCAGGATGTCAAATTATTGCTAAGTTTCAAATTTCATAATTTTTGAAGCTAGTATGTGAGCGGGGCAAAAGATAATGTGTTTGGTCAAATTCTGTTAAAATGGGTCGACCTAAAAATGGCCGTTGTTCAAACGAGCTCAGAATTCGACGAAACTGGTTTTGTTAGGACCGTATCATCAAAACAAAGCTAGATTTATTTTTCTGGAATTTTTCGATTCAGTTTGTGGCCCTGGCAAATTGAAATGTACGTTTAAATTAAATATCGAATGTTTTATATTTTAATTTGAAAAATAACTGACTGTAACAGTCGAAATGGCCAACGAAACATATCCCATTGTGTCCGGAATGGGGGTATTTAGCTAGGGGCGACAGTCGTTGGGTTAAAAAAGGAGTCCGTTTGCAAAAACACTATTTAAAATTTCCTATAAAGCATGGACCAATAGGAATTTTTCTTTAAAAAATAAAAAAATAAAAAACCTAAAACCCTAGCCGCCAGAGACGATCTGGACGACGTAGGGTGCTCCAATCTTCTCATCCATTTAGCCGCCGCCTCAGGCGATTTCACCGCCGACGCCTGTTGAGACTTCTGACCGCCTTCGCCTCCTCTCCACATCCGACCAACCCACGACCCCGTCCATCGACCGTCGGCGTCGAAAATCGACCAGGAAGTCGCGACCTTCAGAGCGCCGCCGCGACGCGCACAAGCCACCGAACCCTTCGCCACCACCGCCGATCTGGAGGTGGTTCGTAGCTCTTTGACGCAGCGTGGTCTGATCGAAGCATCGAGGTACGGATTGGCTTAAAAATCGTGACCTAGTTTTGAAGTTTTAAAAACTTTTCTGATGAAAAATTCTGAAATGAAAATAACACTTTTAAGTGTTGCAAAACTTTGAAAAATGATATCTTTTTCATTCTTTAACGAAATTTGATGAAACAGGAGACACCGTGACCGCAAGGAGGCTCTCTACATTCTAGAAGAAGCCGCGGATTCCTACGATTTTTAGCACTGCAATAACCAATGTGAAGAATCTAAACTATTTATGTGAATGAAATCGCGTTGTATAAATTATATAATGAAGTGTAAATTATATACGCATTGTATACCTCATGTACATGTGTTGTATAAGCTATATTAGCGATGTATAAATTATACAAGCGTTGTTTGAACCATATATGCTTTGAATTGTGATGAAATGCAAGTGAATTATTATATTATATATATATATATACTCCCCTCGTCCACAGACCATGGACGATATTTATTGCTTGTGATTGACGTAATATTATATGGTATGACGAATGGTTGGAAATAATTGTTTGTGGTTGATATTATGGTTGAAATATACCTTTATGGTTGAAAAATACCCTTTTGTGGTTGAAACAAAATAGAATAGGATTGTGGAATTGAAAATAAAACATGCCGCCTGCGTGCGAACTAGATGCATGATCCCCATTGTCAAAAACCGCGAGGTTTTAAGGTAGAGCGAGGAGCCGTACTAGGGACGGTCCCGGTTTTAACTACCCTGCCGTTGTGCTGCCGAAATTTTCTGAAATATTTATGTGTTAGAATAATTTTCATTCGTTGAAATAAATTATACAAACTATATTGAATATTCATGTGTTGAGTTCGTTGAGTTGAAATTCATGTGTTGAATATTATTTGAATTTAAACAAATGGCTTTAGCGATAAAAATCACATTTTTATATATATACAAACTATATAGAATATTCATGTGTTGAGTCGCAATTCATTCGTTGAGTTGAAATTCATGTGTTGAATATTATTTGAATTTAAACAAATGGCTTTAGCGATAAAAATCACATTTTTATATATATACAAACTATATAGAATATTCATGTGTTGAGTTGCAATTCATTCGTTGAGTTGAAATTCATGTGTTGAATATTATTTGAATTTAAACAAATGGCTTTAGCGATAAAAATCACATTTTTATATATATACAAACTATATAGAATATTCATGTGTTGAGTTGCAATTCATTCGTTGAGTTGAAATTCATGTGTTGAATATTATTTGAATTTAAACAAATGGCTTTAGCGATAAAAATCACATTTTTATATATATACAAACTATATAGAATATTCATGTGTTGAATTCCAACTCATTCGTTGAGTTGAAGTTCATGTGTTGAATGTTATCATCTTTTAAAAATAAAATGAATCGATGATAAAAACTACACCTTTATAGTGAATATGAAGTGTTAAAAATACACACGTGTCGAATAAATATTTTTGATGATAAAAATATTTCTTTTATCATGAATACGCTTAGTTAAAAATACACACGTGTTGAAATAAATAATAGTTTGCTAGAAATATTATTATTAGCTTTGTTCTGCATATATATACATGTGTTGAACAGGAAAAATGGATTAGCTGTAGAGTAAAGAAATTATTTGCGTGCCCGACAAATAGGTAAACCTTGATGAGTTGGCTGCGCAATTTTATTTATATATCAACTCCTGTGAATGCCATTGGATGCGGAGTGCTGGTTTTTCTGTGTGAAATAATAAATAACGCCATAGGATAGTAACAATTAATTTTGAACTACACTACATGGCATACTTCTTGACGATATGCATACTTCATCATATTCCACATAAGCAATTGGAGCTTGTGTGACGAGGTGGAAGATTTACCATACAAGCAAGAGGCTTGTATGGCGATGACTATGTACTACAGGTTGAACTGATGACTGATATGGACTATATAAATTATAACGATAAATTGCCAGATTAATAAAAAAAAACCACACGGGTCTGGAGTAGACAATAATCACGTCGCTCTAGTTATTAGATACGGCACATGGACTATTTATTTCCACACGGAAACGGGGTGACGGGAATTTATTCTCTGGAGTGATTATCAGTACATGCTCCCCCGTAAACACCAGAATATATCACTATAAATATGGGAATGCTTTTTAGGATTTATTGGGTACCTAATACGGCCCAATAAATTTCCAAACCCCTCCCCGTACAAAGGAGGTTATGGCGAAATTTTTCGAAATATTAAGGCGTTAGTGAAATATTTGAAGTGAAAACGAAGTTGAAAATATAGTATGAACTATAGTTGAAATTATAAAATGAACTATATTTATATATATAAATATAAATATAATTAAAGGGAATGGAGGCCGTGTAGTTCGTGTTTCGGAATCGTAATTTGAAACGATTAGTACGAGAAATCCGACCATCGGATTTTCCCAAAACCGCAACCGCTGGGTTCGCCTTGGAAATATCTTTCCAACGGCACCAACCTTGTTAAAATCCAACGGTTGGATTGTCCGGAATGTTTAATTCAAATCTGAAGAAAAACAGCGCCAGAATCGTTTATATTTATATATAAATATAAATATAATTTAATTTAATCGAATAACGACGCTGCAGTTCGAATTTTGAAACTGTAATTTCAAAAGACTAGTGTGGAAGATCCGACCGTCGGATTCTCACGAAACTGGAACCGTTGGGTTCGCTTTGGGAATATCTTGCCACTGATATAGACTTTTTAGAAATCCAACGGTTAGATTTTCCGATATGTGTAAAACAAATTAGGGGAAAAACAGCGCTAGTGCCACGGCACGACCTGAAACGCCGTTTAAATTAAATATGGCCATTTTTAAATAAATAAAAATGGTGAAAAATCGTTATAAAATATTATAAGCAACATTGATTGAAAGAAAACCAATTGGGCTTGAATTGTTTGATATTTGATGGTTGTATGTGTTTGACACGAAAATAACACTAAATAACTGAAAGATGGATGTCGAATAATATAACCATAGAAAGAATCGATTTAAATTCTAATGACGTGAATTATTTGAAAAGGCCGAGCTAACCCTCATTTCAAATAATTTATCGAGCAATTCGAATTGGAAAATGCAAAGACGATTCCAGACCGACGATCTTCGTATCGGTTGGATGGGCGCTGCTGAGGTTCCTAACCGGAGTAGCTACCGGAAGGGGACGGAAGTAGTAGTCGTCTGAACGTATGTGTTGATTGGACGGATATACGAGGGATTTGACGCCTCCGGTTTCGTTCAGACCCAGAGCGGACTTGTAAATGGACTGTGTGTCTGACATTGGATTTTGTTCTGTACTGATTGATCTCTGTTAAATATATATCGGCTTGGCGGCGGAGAATTTATTCTTGTGCTTAACGCCCTTCTCTGAGACGTACGAGCTTAGAGGTTATATATCGATGGAAATCAATCGTATGGAGTGGACTTCTTATGTGGCATGCCAAGATGCTGTGATCAAAGCTTCTGTTGCAAAGCAAAGTCTTGTGGATGATGATCAAAGCAAGGTCTACGTGGCATGGCTTTGTGTATTTCGTAGATTCGCGAGCCTCACACCCCGGTATGTGTTGAAAACGGGTTACGGACCGCTGGGAGAGCACGACGTTTCTTTCTAGCTATGGTGGTGTCAGTGACTTACCAGCCCTGACATATATATCTACTTTTCACCTTTGTGGTTGTTGGAATGCGAGGCGCCTCGATTGTAGGTCTGTAAGGACCGGGAAACGTGTGTTCAGGAATAACCAATACTCTAACGTAAGTGAGGACCGGGCCAGCCGCATCCAGGGGTTGCCCAGAGTGTGTAGTCCCGAGGCATTTGCTAGAGTGTCTCGAAGCGGAGAGGAGCTTGCCCCTTGCCTCGACTCATGACGGAAATCCAATTTCCAATACGAAATAACGGACTTGATTGTAGAACTAGTATGGCGACATAGTAGATGGTAGTTATGCCGCCTATGATTGATATTTATGATGTTATTCGCTTTTGAAACATATATGCACTAGTAATAATATCAAATGATTTTGCTTTACACGTATCAAGCATATTTGGCTATTATAAGGTAAAACTCTATCCTCCGGCTTGCGTTGCATTGTGTGATGGGACCTGAGTCTTATAATGGCTTCATTCTTTCAAAAAAGCATTGCATTGTTTTAAAAAGAATTTACTTCGTTTTAAATGCACTAGCAATCACTGGAGTAAACCCGTTCCGCGAAAGTGGCGTGGTCCTATGATTTGTTATTTACTGTTGTTTAACTGTTAAATAGATTCCTCATACCAGTCCCCATGACTGACTCGTTGTTTGTTTCACTTTGTAAACGCGGGTGCCCTTATTTTCACACGGGCAGCCTAGTACATAGGTGACAGGTGGTTTTTGGTTCTACACTACTGCATAGAGTGCATTTTTGGCTCATGGCGAGGCTGACTTCACAGAGACGACTTTCACATTTTCCGCCATTATTGTTCTTATATTATGATTCCGCCATTGGCGATGCGGACTGATTTACTTTCCGTATTTCTTATTGTATGTATATGTACCGCCTTCGGCGATGTAGACTGATACCCTTATTATGTCTCACTGCATGTATGTATTCCGCCTCTGGCGATGATGACTGATCACTTTCCTTTTTATTTACTAAGTTATATCCCACGCTATGCTATTCTGATGTTATTTCATGTAGTGATTCCGCTGTCATATCCATGTAAAATTATTCTATTTATTGTTTCTGCTATTATTTGTATTCTGCTATGATGATTAATGTGTTATTTCCTGATGATTATCCTTAATACCGCCCCTCGGATTTTGGGATCGTCACAGTTGGTATCAGAGCTTTGGTTAACCTTAGTTCCGGGATCTAACACATTAAACACCTCGTCAGAATAGAATCAGTAGTATTCTAATGCGAGTAGCTCATTAGAGATAGGATTAGCAATGTCCTAGAATGAGCTAAGCAGATTAGCAAAACAATTTGATCAGTACATCATCATTATCTTTCCTTGTATTCCCCTGCTTTATCATTTATGAAAATTATCAAATCTGTGAGCTTGACTCTTTTCTTGCTTATACAGTATTCTCTTAGATGGCTACACGAGCAGCAGCAGCTAGAGGAGGCCGTGGAGGCCGAGGAGATGCAGCAGGAGGACGGGGGAATATCCCCGTAGTTGTGGAAGTCCCTATTGTTCAGCCACCAGCACATGAAGACTTTGAGCTAGATAAAGTTGCAAAGAGGTACAGAAATCTTGGGGGAAAACCTTTTACTGGCACTGGTACAGTGACCGAGGCTATAGCTTGGTTGAAAACCTGTGAGAAAATCTTTGAAGGCATGGGTATGGGAACCAACAACAAAGCCCGACTTGGCATTTGGCTCCTCCAGGAGGAAGCAGAGCTGTGGTGGGATGCCATTACCTCAGAAGATGCAGCAGGTACTGTCAGGACCTGGGAACAATTCAGAACTATGTTCAATGAGAAGTTTGTACCTGAACAAGCTCTAGAGAGGATGCGAGAGCAATTTGCTAATCTCCAGCAAGGAGATCTCTCTATTCAGGATTATCTAAATAAGTTCACCCAGTTGTCGCGCTATGCTCCAGAGCTGATTTTGACCAACAAAGCAAAGAACAAGAGATTCATATTTGGGCTAAAGCGCAAGTACCACGACAGGGCTATGGGCAACATCAAACTCTCCTTTTCAGAATTAGTAGAAATGGCTTGCAATTACGAAGACATGGATGAAAGGCACGCTAGCCAAGACCGCGCCAAAAGCCAAGCTGGAAATAAGCACAAAGCCTCAGCAGATCAACCCAAGTCTAGCATTACCGCGGCCACTACTCAGAAACCTGCAAAGATCCCGAAAGGAAACTGCTACAACTGCGGGAAGCCAGGTCGCTTTTCTAATGTATGCAAAGCTCCGAGGAAACCAAAGGCAAATGACTCAGCCGAATGCTACAACTGCCATAAGAAGGGGCACTATAGCAGGAACTGTCCTCTGAAGCAGAATGCACAAGTGGCTCATGTCTATGACGGGAAGACCCCGCCAGCTACCACCGATGGATCAGGTAAACCCGACGTCTTGGGAGGTACCCTTACTATTAAAAATATTCCTGTTTCTGTACTTTTTGATACTGGTGCATCACGTAGCTTCATTTCTGGTTACCTTGTTCACAAATTAAAATTGAAACGAAGAAAGATTAAGGAACCAATTAAAGTTCGAAACCCAATAGGAGGTTCTGTTAGTCTCAGTATATATTGTAGATTACCTATTTCCTTTTCTCGATACCGATTTCCTTTTGATTCGATTGTCATGGACCTTTCCGAATTTGATGTTATACTGGGGCTGGACTGGTTGACAAAATATAAGGCCGAAGCTAGATGTGCCGAAAGGATAGTTAAAGTCGAAACGAAGCTTGGACCTATATATATACCATGTCTCGGTGTAGAAATTAATAGAACAGAATTTTGGTCTTCTTTAGAAGTTATTCCCCCTTCATTAGAAAAGATATCGGTCGTTAAAAACTATGCGGATGTGTTTGAAGAAGTAGAAAACTTACCACCGCAAAGAGAGATTGAATTCAGGATAGATCTAATTCCTAACGCCCGACCAGTAGTACATCCAATAAGAAGAATGGCCCCGAAAGAAAAAGAAGAGTTAAGTAGTCAAACCCGAGAATTGCTTTGGAAAGGTCTGATCAGACCGAGCTTTTCAGCATGGGGATCCGCAGTAGTATTTGTCCCGAAATCAGACGGTACTCTAAGACTTTGCGTTGATTACCGAGATCTCAATAAACAAACACTGAAGAACAAATATCCCTTGCCCCAAATATACGATCTGTTGGATCAATTAAATGGAGCAACAGTATTCTCCAGAATGGACCTGGCTACAGGTTTCCACCAATTACGTATAGCCGAAGACTGTGTTCCTTTGACAGCCTTCAGGGGTCCCGATTTATTCTACGAATGGTTAGTAATGTCGTTCGGCTTGTGTAACGCTCCGGCATACTTCGTTGATCTTATGAACAGAGTGTTCCGAGGTGTATTGAATAAATTTGTTCTAGTCTTCATCGATGACATTTTAATCTACTCCAAGTCGGAAGATGAACATGCAAAACATTTAGAACAAGTGTTGAAAATTCTAAGGAGAAATGTCTTGAAAGCTAAATTTTCTAAGTGTGTCTTCTGGCAGAAAGAAGTTAAATTCCTAGGCCATATCGTATCAGAAGAAGGAATTTCTGTAGATCCAAGCAAAATTACAGCGATTCAGAACTGGAAACAACCTACTACACCCACGGAAGTTCAAAGTTTCCTTGGATTGGCTAGTTACTATCGGAAATTCGTTCAGGATTTTTCAAAGATATCAGGAGTATTGACAAAGCTTACAAAGAAGCATGAGAAATTCAAATGGACTCCCGAATGTGAAGAAGCTTTTCAGGAGCTGAAACTGAAGTTGACAACTGCTCCAGTATTGACAATTATAGAAGGCAACCAAGACTTGACTGTATGGACAGATGCTTCTATTAGAGGGCTAGGCGCAGTGTTAATGCAAAAAGGCCAAGTGATCGCTTATGCCAGCCGTCAGCTGAAGCCACATGAAAGGAACTATGCAACTCATGATCTTGAGTTATTAGCTATCGTGTTTGCTTTAAGAATCTGGAGGCATTATTTATTGGGCGAGAAATTCGAACTATACACCGATCATCAATCCTTGAAATATCTGTTCACTCAGAAAGATCTAAACTTGAGACAACAGCGTTGGTTAGAATTCCTTGCAGCATATGATTTTGAAATTTTATACACCCCAGGGAAAGCCAATGTTGTAGCCGATGCGCTCAGTAGAAAGAATGAAATCATCGCCAATTTTGTCATCACGTCTTCATTAATAGGCAGGATCTCGACCCTTCAGAAAGACGATGAATTTATTCAAAGAATCAGTCAGAGAGTCAAAGGAGGTGAATCCACAAGTTTCCGACTCGATGACAAAGGAGTTCTAAGATTAAAGGGCAGAATTTGCATCCCAAACCTTCCAGAGCTTAGAAGAGAAATACTTGATGAGTGCCACAAGTCCAAACTAAGTATCCATCCCGGTGTGAGCAAAATGTATAACGATATCAAACGCACATTCTGGTGGAGAGCCTTGAAAAGAGATATCTCATTATATTTTAGCAGATGCCCCACTTGTCAGCTAGTTAAGAGTGATCAGCAGAAATTGGCTGGGTTATTACAACCCTTAGAAATTCCAGGATGGAAGTGGGAGCAAATTTCGATGGACTTCATCGATGGCTTGCCTCGAACTAGAAAAGGAAACGACAGTATATGGGTAATCGTAGATCGCTTCACGAAGACTGCCCATTTCATACCTGTCCGATCCAACAGAACGGCTAAGAGTCTAGCACAGATTTACTTCAAAGAAATAGTTAAACTTCATGGAGTACTGCTCAGTATAGTCAGCGATAGAGATCCCCTATTTACTAGCAAATTCTGGGAAGCATTCCAGACAGAATTGGGAACCAAATTGAATCTAAGCACCGCTTATCACCCTCAGACAGACGGCCAAACTGAGCGGGTGGATAGAATTTTAGAAGATCTATTGCGGGCTTGCATTATTGATTTTGGAGGCTCATGGGAAGATCATTTACATTTAGCCGAATTCTCTTACAACAATAGCTATCAAGCAAGTTTGGGAATGTCTCCATTTGAAGCATTATACGGTAGACCGTGCAGATCTCCCGCATGTTGGGTAGTTACTGGCAACAGACTTGTGTTAGGGCCCGATATGATTCAAGAAGCATCGGATAAAGTCGATTTCATTAAGAAGCGATTGAAAACCGCACAGAGCCGACAGAAAAGTTATGCTGATGCGAGAAGAAGGGATATATCATTTGCCGTTAGCGATTATTTTTATTTAAGAGTTTCTCCAATGCGAGGAGTAATCAGATTTGGCAAGACTGGGAAGTTGGCACCGAGATTTATTGGTCCCTTTCCTATACTTGAACGGATTGGAACTCTTGCATATAGGGTTTCATTACCTAATTGGTTGCCTGGTGTACATGATGTGTTCCACGTATCTCAACTCAGAAAACATGTTCATGATCCAGATCTTGTTGTAGAAGAAGCAGCGCAACATGATATAGACATAACTCCAGAATTAACACTCAAGAGAGAGCCATTAAAGATAGTGGGCAAAGAAACTAGAGAGCTAAGGAGGAAAAAGATTCATCTAGTCAAAGTGCAGTGGAGTAGTGATCCTAGAGACTGTACTTGGGAGACTGAGGAAAGCATTAAACAAGCCTATCCCAAATGCAGAGTGGACATCTCCGACTAACTCCGGTGCAAGGTACCTTTACAATACTTTGCAATTACATTTTATTTCCTACTTAGCTGTTATTTCCTTTTCGAGGACGAAAAGTTTTAAGTGGGGGAGAATGTAATAACCCGGAAAAAGTGAACCAGTTTAAAATTTTTAAATTAGGTTATTACCAAGGAATTTGAATAATTGAAACAGCCTATTTCAATAAAATATAGAATTTGGTATGGTATAGCAGTTTGAAATTTTGAATACAAACTTTGTCTGACTGTACCGGGTGGAAAATATAACTGATTTTAGCGAAACTGAAAATATTTAAATCTGTTTAAGTATAACTTTCTAACGAATCTGAAAAATCGAAGTTTCATAGTGGAAATCAAAAGTTATGGCCAAATGAATTTTCAGAAAGGTCGCTATATAGTATATATAGCCCTTGAAAATTGAGATTTTGCATACGACCTCGGAATTCGACAAAACCACTTTTGTTGGGTCCGGGATGTCAAATTATTGCTAAGTTTAAAATTTCATAATTTTTGAAGCTAGTATTTGAGCGGGGAAAAAGATAATGTGTTTGGTCAAATTCTGTTAAAATGGGTCGACCTAAAAATGGCCGTTGTTCAAACGAGCTCAGAATTCGACGAAACTGGTTTTGTTAGGACCGTATCGTCAAAACAAAGCTAGATTTATTTTTCTGGAATTTTTCGATTCAGTTTGTGGCCCTGGCAAATTGAAATGTATGTTTAAATTAAATATCGAATGTTTTATATTTTAATTTGAAAAATAACTGACTGTAACAGTCGAAATGGCCAACGAAACATATCCCATTGTGTCCGGAATGGGGGTATTTAGCTAGAGGCGACAGTCGTTGGGTTTAAAAAGGAGTCCGTTTGCAAAAACACTATTTAAAATTTCCTATAAAGCATGGACCAACAGGAATTTTTCTTTAAAAAATAAAAAAATAAAAAAACCTAAAACCCTAACCGCCAGAGACGATCTGGACGACGTAGGGTGCTCCAATCTTCTCGTCCATTTAGCCGCCGCCTCAGACGATTTCACCGCCGACGCCTGTTGAGACTTCTGACCGCCTTCGCCTCCTCTCCACATCCGACCAACCCATGACCCCGTCCATCGACCGTCGGCGTCGAAAATCGACCAGGAAGTCGCGACCTTCAGAGCGCCGCCGCGACGCGCACAAGCCACCGAACCCTTCGCCACCACCGCCGTTCTGGAGGTGGTTCGTAGCTCTTTGACGCAGCGTGCACTACACCAAAACAGGGGATTCCCAACAAGTATAAGTGTTACAAATAATTTATGTAACACTTTTAAGTGTTACCAACGGCCTGTGAGGAATTTTCCTGTAACACTTATAAGTGTTACAAATAGAGTAACTGCTAACACTTATAAGTGTTACAAATATATTCATTGCTAACACTTATAAGTGTTACAACCATATTCATTGCTAACACTTATAAATGTTGGAACCGTAAGATTTGGTAACACTTATAAGTGTTACAAACATATTCATTGCTAACACTTCTAAATGTTGGAACTATAAGATATGGTAACACTTATAAGAGTTACAAAGATATTCATTGCTAACACTTATAAAT
The DNA here is from genome assembly GCA_030737875.1 of Allium sativum. NCBI lineage: Eukaryota > Viridiplantae > Streptophyta > Magnoliopsida > Asparagales > Amaryllidaceae > Allium > Allium sativum. The sequence continues at coordinate 619,453,101 of CM060926.1, forward strand.
GTTGGAACCATAAGATATGGTAACACTTATAAATGTCAGTATCATAATCCTACTAACTCTTATAAATGTTGGCATACATAAATTGCTAACACTTATATAACATGTTTTTATGATTTTCAATCACATATATAATTCAACATATCAATTCAAATAAAAGTATTTAGTACACTTCCATATTTCAAATTCAACAATGTCACTTTTGCATAATGCTTCCAGTTTCAAAATATCATAATATCAAGTTCAAATTACAAAAAACAATACAAAGTTTTACTAAAGATACATAGAATTTTAGATATTATGAAGACAATGTCACTTTTGGAGATAGGATCATTGTCAATATCAAACATATTTGCTTTCCCGCTGCTAATACATTCCAAATTTGGTTTTTTTTTCCTCCTCCTCCACACGTGCCTACAAAATATAAACGCACTCATTTTTACAAAAATAACAAATTGCAAAACTGATAAATAACATCTTGTATTAACTAACTGAACATGGTTAATTAATGTTAATGTGAATAGATCACATCTTGTATGAAAATATCAGGCATATTAAAAAAAATTAACAAATCCTTGTTCACAACATTGCTATGCTCAGTTTCAAGAAACTGAGCATTGCTCAGTTTCAACAAAACTGAGCATATGCTCAGTTTGAAAACTGCTAACACTGTGGTGGTCAGAGGTGGTGGTTGCATCTGTAGTGGCATTACAAGTTGTTACACCTATGGTGGAATTATTCGCACTGCAAATATTTTTTAGGTGACATTAGTGTTTTTGGCACCAAAAAAGAACAAAAAAAGAAAACCTTATATTTTGTACTATAGGAACTACGCATGATATTTTTTCTTATTTCCGTTGCACAATGAAAACTACTAACACTGTAGTAATTGCAGTATGACTGCAGTTAAGTAGCATTGCCAAAAGCAGTATTTTCAGGTCATAGTCATACTTGTAAAATATCTTGAACACATTTGATTCGATATCGACACTTGAAATACATCTAAAAAATATTAAATTCAATGATTGAGGAGAGATTATAAAATCTAATTTAATTTCATTCTGAGCAACTAATTATAAATGTAAAGCAGGATCTAATTTATGATTTTTTGTGAAATGATATATAGTTAAGGTTCTGTGTAACATGGAATTTGAGTCAGAAACTCGGTAAATCTCTTATGGTACATGCATGTACGGAATCATGATTTCAGCATGCCAAAAATGATTTATTGTTGTAAATACGGATTTGAAATTTTTGAAAGTTATTTTCTCCTGCCACTGACACAATATACATGCACACACTTTTTTTATAGAAATCTTTATATTGTACCAAACCTCGGAACTGCAATTCACTTGCATATAGTATTGAATATTAACTTCATCGGATCCTGTTTGTGTTGTTTTTTCATGTAGCATATCCAAAGTCATAGTAAATGATGAGGGTCGTGATAGACTTGACGAGTCAACATAAAAACATAGTCTCTATTATGTAAAAATATAGTATTGAATATTAACTTCATCGGATCATGAGGTACGCCATATGTTCACATGTGCTCAACGGTTAGTCAAAAATACCTAAGTGCACACAATAATAGACGCAGAAGTGAAGGTGACCCCCTCCTCATAATAAAAGGGTAATATGCTAATTTAAGTTAAGATATCATAATATGCGTATATTACGATATACATTAATCATACATATTTTAATTCAAGTCTTTCTATGATGGAAAAAATATATTACGGGTTTTAAAAAAAGGTTGATAAAGTGAATGGTCTGATAGGCCATAAAGAAGATTGTTTTATCATGTTTACGCAGCAGGTTTTATTAATATATGATTGCTTAAAAAGTCCATGTTGTGATTCCATCATATGCTTAGCTGGTGCAAACGAAGTTTAGATATTGTAGCTTCAACTAATCAAGTTGTAAAAAAATTCAACTGAACCAAAAAGGAAGGCTTGCAGACCATTCATCAAACTCATTCGTTATAGCTTATCTATTTTGTTTAAGGGTATGCATAAGTTATTATCCAATAGCCGCTGATTACAACCTCGATTTGTTGTTCTCATATAATTATTTTTATCTTAACAATGTCTACGGTCATAGTTATCAACCTTTTTCCTCTTTAAATTCTAATGTAATATAACTTCTATCCGAGGCTCATGCACCTGTTCAGGCTTGAACAGAGGTTTGCTAATAACAAATGCAGCCAAACGACAGAAAGCTACAGTCACTCATCCAATTGGCTAATAACAAATGAAGTTGACAGTGAAGTTTAAATAACAACTGGTTTATATAAATCAAACCTGGATATGGATGCAAACTCGTTGGCCTTGACGAAGCAATAAAATCAACAGCTATGTCAAGCTCCATACCATCGAGGAATCCAGTTGAGATCTGCTAAATTCATATAGTAAATATAAGAAAAAAAATTGCAACTTCATAATATGTTCTGGTAATGTTATGTTAAAAAAAATCCGTAAGACAAAACAGATTTCTACCCGATTCAAACAATATTATCTAGCCTAAACTAGATTATCCCACCTGGTTCTATCTAGCAAAATACATAAAGAATAATATGCCAAACGTAATACAATTTTTGCGATGCCTCTCAATTTGTGCGAAAACCGAGCCGAGGCTCGGTTTTGGTGCAAACTGAGCCGACTCAGTTTTGGCGAAAACTGAGCCGCTCAGTTTTACTGAGCTTAGGCAGTTTTGGCGAAAACTGAGCTCAGTTTTGCATTGTTACTGCATCAACACAGCATGATAGTGCTGGCAAAAATATGATAGTGGTGCAAGAAAGAAGAGGCAAGAAAACAATGCAGTAATAATTCAGTAACAATGCAGTAAAAATGTAGTAACAATTCACGTACGTTCGCTTTCAGTTTTCAGCAGTTAAAAACAAAATCCGTACCTTTGTTTTTAATTTTAATTTGTTGCGTTTTGTTGCTTTTAAACAGTCTGGGTGCTTGCAATTTACCATCATGTGAACATTTCAATTCAGACCAACCTTAACATATTTCTATCACGGAAACCAACCTCAACATATTTTTCAATTAAGATTAGATAGTCTCAACTCAACTCTCAACTCAGTTTAACAAATGATATCCATATTAGTTCAGCATCTGGACACATGTTGGTCCTCCCATTGATAAAATGAAACAAAATATTAAATATGACAAAATTTGAGTGTCCGTATTAATAGAGTTCTAATAGGGGATATCATGTTATAAGAAAAAATACCACTATACCAAGATATGATTGTGTAACCTGTTAGCATGTGAGCCTGGCAGAGTTTTTTGAGAAACCTGTTACCATGATAATAGTCTTGTTCATCCTATGGATATTTACACTAATGATTTATCAAAATCTATGCAAATTTAGTATATTTCAGAGTTGTTCTGCACCATTTTTACCTCTATTTGAAACAAAATGCTTTTACAGCACCAATATTACTAGTTTATATTAGACTACAATCAACATTATAACTTGCAGTATTCTTTGAACGTTTATAGTTGATGTATAAAATCTCTTTTAAAAAATAGTATTGTCGAACCAGAGATAAATGAACTTGAATTTATTTAATCTGTTTTAACAGAAAATGAAACGATAGGCATATAGAACTCCAAATGCTAATGAAACTAAATCATATTGATTGTAAAATAAAATATCGTTTTATAATAAAACTAAATCAAAGATAAATACTTGCAATTGGATTCAAATTGGCGATAAGCAATTTTTAGTAGTTCGCTGCAACAAATTCTGGACTCAAGCTACTGTGTGTAATGTTGCTTTTGAGAAACAAAAAGGATGCCAAAGGTGCAATAATAATTGATATTTTAAAAGCACTTATTAGCCCGTCGATTTGAGATTCATGTTTTGTCTGTTTTCTCAGAATAAAATTTATTCAAAATGACAAAGTGAAGCTTGTAAAGAATAAAATTTAACATTTCTAATATCATAAGAACATATTATCAGTTATAGTAATCTAAATTGATAAATTCTTGCAATTAATATGACTGATAAAATGTTTATTTATTAAAATATATAAATAAAGTTAATTAAGATAGATAAAATAAGTATAAAATATATTTACTAATAAATTTTTACATGTTGACCTATGCAAGCGGCAAATTATACAGGCATTGAAATATATTTACTAAACTGAGTTTGCAACTTGATTATGAATCGCTTGAATAAGAACAACATATTGAAATATCTCGAAGTCGTCTCTTGTACCAATTTGAATATCATAACAATTTATTTTCTTGTACCATTCTAGTGACTCTAACTTCAAAATGCTGAACAGGTTTCAAATGTTTTTTCATTTTAGGTTGTACTATTATATCAAGTGCCACTTAATCATTGTTAGACCGAAACTACTTTTGTATGGAAACCTATTGAGAAGACACGGATGATAAAGAACTCATAAAATATATATTGTTGTATTGTTGACAATATGAATATGAACCAAAGAAATGCATAGTCTAAGACAATTGCTGAATCACAGCAATATGAAACTCTGTTTCAAATAACATATTGAATTTCGCTGACAACAGCCTAACAGAAAATAAGACCAACACAATGATTAAAATTACAACTTTAAAAAAATATCTATCACAAACTGGATAAATGTTTGGGCCAAACTGAATATGAACCAAAGAAATGCATAGTCCTAGACAAAAGGCATTAAAACTTCTATTAATTGATATATTCTTCAATGGTTACTAATATATGCATATAATGTTAAAAGTAAAAAAAAAATTCTTGATGAATCGTGACCACTAAGCGACATTCCTTCGTAGACATAAATAGAAGACTCTTATAGGTTAGGTTACAGTAGTTAGATTCATTAACAATGACAAGTATAATATAGTATTAAAACACATATATTAGGATAGAATATGATTGCTAATCGGCATAGACTCCATGGTCTTCAAAACAAACTTGGTCGAAACTGGAATAAAATTGATCATCAATATGCTATGAGAATGCTAATTATCACAAAAATAATAGTAGTAAGGACCGACCTCCGTTAGGTAGCAAAATATATAGAAGACAAACATGATGATATATAAAATTCATGGTTGAACTCGTAAAATTAATGCATATTAAAAAGACTCAATTTGATAGAATAGTTAATATTACTGAGAATTAAATTTGAGTGCTAAATGAGGTAACACAATCATTTACTGAGATCTTTACTCAATATCATTTAAGTTACTTATAATCATATATATTTGTGTTGATAAACTGATATCACATCATATGTAGATAATTAAAAAAATTAGAATTCAAATATAATCAATATGCAGACTACAACTAAAAGTAAAAATGGTTTGATCTAGAAAAGAAAAGGCATCCAAAATTTGAGAATTTTATCAGACCCAAAACTAAATTTGAGTAAGTGCACCAACACATAGAAAGCTATATAATAACTCAAAAAAAAAAAAAAAAAGTTAAGGTTGATATGAACATACTGTTAATAAACTGGTAAAGAATTTGTTACTGAACAAAGTTATAAGGAAAAGAGAAAATGACCAAATGCTAAAAGATACCATAAAAATAAGAAAAGCAATTCATCAAGCGAAGGGACAATGATTCAACCTTCTAGCAAAAACATTCTAGAAACTAAGAAAGAACTAAAAATGCATTATATCATTTAAACCAATGGCTAGAATACGGTCAATAAAATAAGCACTAACAAAAGATTATTATTAATTGTGCAATCTTAAAATTGTCTTATATAATATATATATAAATTTATCCATCAAATGCAGAGTATACATACCCACTTGAGGCCATGTTTAATCAAATGTATGAAAACATGCTTGACATTGAACTTGTCTTATGTATTATAAGAACATTAACATTCATTCAACACGAAGAGTGAAAAATACATTTTCCCCTAGTTTAAATACATACATATATCCGTTTGTGATATTAACTAAAAATCCTAGGCCTACTTGCAAAGTTGCATTTGATTCTGAAGTAAAATTAAGGTATAACAGACTTCTACATGCCCCCAATATTAAAAATTTTCGCATTTCTGCCATATTCCAAGTAGTGCTATTTGCGAACAGATTGTATTCAGCAATCCTTTACCAATATTAGTATCATAGAAGGAAAAAAATATTCCTTCCAAATTATCAAAATGTATGAAACATGAGTTATTATATTATTATTATCACTATATTCCTTCCAAATTATCAAAATGTATGAAACATGAGTTATTATATTATTATCACCTTAACTGCATGTTCAATCATAGACAACCTTTCTTGAAGATTTAAAATAATACATTAATTTATAATATAACAACAATTCAACCATCAGCAAACATTTAATTCACTATTAAAAACATATAATTGTGCAATAGGAATATGTCGTAAGAATCAAAATCAATACAGTAACAAAATTTTATTAATTTCACATTATAAACAAAGCAACAAATGTTTCCAATCTGAATTTTCAGAAATTCTGAAATCATGGAACCACTACGGACATTCTAAAGTTTTCACAAATTTAACTGATTACCATTTGCAGTTTAAATATAATATGTAAATGTTATAAAATATGCAAGACAAAATGAGTCTTATCACTTATGTGAGTGAAAGGAAAAAAAAAATTAAATTATTTTGATGAATCCAATATTGTATGAAGTGCAGGGAAAACTCTTTTTGTGAAAAAATAACAACTATTCTACTAAACTACTGCATGTTCAAGTTGGACTGGAGTAGTTTACTAACTATGTATATAGTTATTGTACATTGATTAATGTTTGAGCTATCATTGCTCATTTTATTCCCATTTTGAATGCTCCACTAACATATCAAAAACCTTTATTTTAGAAGTTGGTGATCATTTAGTTAATTATCAATATTCTTATGATACATGCTTAGTTATCAGTTGTCGACTAACTAACTAACAGTCTTATATCGGAAAAGCTACCGCTTGTTCTTTTATTTATCAGTTCCATGTTTGAAAAGTAAAACGATAGAAGTGGAAATACCAAATAAAAACCATTCAGGCATGACTAAAGTTATTGGACATTGGAATAGCAGCAGCTAATACTCTTGAGGTTAGCATCTTGTAAGTGTGGCTTCAGCCACATTTTTATAAAATAGATGAAAACAATTAATAAAATGGCTAGATTACACATGCTCAGACACCCTTTACAATCTCATATTGTCACATATGTGCTTTGAACGAACCATGAAAATGTGTTATGCACATTGGTTAAATCTTATAAATGCACAAAGCCTAAATTTATATAAGCTGTACTTAAAAATTCATGGAATTTGAATCACGCATCTCAAAAATTAAATAAGCCATGTTTTAAAAGTATATTTAACCGTCTAAAATTTCAAACACCTGCAACTAATTGACCTCTTTCATGTTCAAATATATTCAACTAACTAAATGAACCATTCATTTTTTACATTTAGTAAGGCTAGATTTGATAGACAGTTTCATAATATCTTAAAGGTTGACATCAGATCTGATATATAGAGTTTCATAATATATTTATTGTACATTCAGTGAGGCTAGATCTATTTTATTTCAGAAATCTACAGCAAAATTTCATATCTATAGTCCAATGACAACGAAAGTGAAATCGATTTTTTTACCTATTATCGTGATTCCTAGAAGCCCCAATTCGAAGTCCATGATTGAGAAACGGGTGGAGAGAGGATCGAGAGACTAATACCGATTCGAGAAATCAAGAATTATCGCTGATAATAGAATTGATTAGAGAGAGGATCGAGGCATAAGCGTTAGCGAGCAAGGATTTCTATTTCGAAGTCCATTTTTATTTCTATTTGCTTATGGAAGCGGCCTTCAGAGCAATAAGCGTTAGGGAGAAAGCATTGAGGCAACGATTAGGTTAATGGGTGAGCACTTACCATTTTGCCCTTAGAATATAAGGGTTGACCAAGCATATCAACACAAATAAGTGTTGGCATATTTTTGGTGACACATTTTTACTATAGCAACACATATTAGTGTCACTAGTCTACAACACATATAAGTGTTGGCAGTTGAAAAAAAAAAGAGTTACCAAATGACCATTATGGTGTAGTGGTGGTCTGATCGAAGCATCGAGGTACGGATTGGCTTAAAAATCGTGACCTAGTTTCGAAGTTTTAAAAACTTTTCTGATGAAAAATTCTGAAATGAAAATAACACTTTTAAGTGTTGCAAAACTTTGAAAAATGATATCTTTTTCGTTCTTTAACGAAATTTGATGAAACAGGAGACACCGTGACCGCAAGGAGGCTCTCTACATTCTAGAAGAAGCCGCGGATTTTTCTGACCTTCCTACGATTTTTAGCACTGCAATAACCAATGTGAGGAATCTAAACTATTTGTGTGAATGAAATCGCGTTGTATAAATTATATAAGCGAAGTGTAAATTTTATACGCATTGTATACATCATGTACATGTGTTGTATAAGTTATATTAGCGATGTATAAATTATACAAGCGTTGTTTGAACCATATATGCTTTGAATTGTGATGAAATGCAAGTGAATTATTATATTATATATATATATATATATACTCCCCTCGTCCACAGACCATGGACGATATTTATTGCTTGTGATTGACGTAATATTATATGGTATGACGAATGGTTGGAAATAATTGTTTGTGGTTGATATTATGGTTGAAATATACCTTTATGGTTGAAAAATACCCTCTTGTGGTTGAAACAAAATAGAATAGGATTGTGGAATTGAAAATAAAACATGCCGCCTGCGTGCGAACTAGATGCATGATCCCCATTGTCAAAAACCGCGAGGTTTTAAGGTAGAGCGAGGAGCCGTACTAGGGACGGTCCCGGTTTTAACTACCCTGCCGTTATGCTGCCGAAATTTTCTGAAATATTTATGTGTTAGAATAATTTTCATTCGTTGAAATAAATTATACAAACTATATTGAATATTCATGTGTTGAGTTGCAATTCATTCGTTGAGTTGAAATTCATGTGTTGAATATTATTTGAATTTAAACAAATGGCTTTAGCGATAAAAATCACATTTTTATATATATACAAACTATATAGAATATTCATGTGTTGAGTTGCAATTCATTCGTTGAGTTGAAATTCATGTGTTGAATATTATTTGAATTTAAACAAATGGCTTTAGCGATAAAAATCACATTTTTATATATATACAAACTATATAGAATATTCATGTGTTGAGTTGCAATTCATTCGTTGAGTTGAAATTCATGTGTTGAATATTATTTGAATTTAAACAAATGGCTTTAGCGATAAAAATCACATTTTTATATATATACAAACTATATAGAATATTCATGTGTTGAGTTGCAATTCATTCGTTGAGTTGAAATTCATGTGTTGAATATTATTTGAATTTAAACAAATGGCTTTAGCGAAAAAAATCACATTTTTATATATATACAAACTATATAGAATATTCATGTGTTGAATTCCAACTCATTCGTTGAGTTGAAGTTCATGTGTTGAATGTTATCATCTTTTAAAAATAAAATGAATCGATGATAAAAACTATACCTTTATAGTGAATATGAAGTGTTAAAAATACACACGTGTCGAATAAATATTTTTGATGATAAAAATATTTCTTTTATCATGAATACGCTTAGTTAAAAATACACACGTGTTGAAATAAATAATAGTTTGCTAGAAATATTATTATTAGCTTTGTTCTGCATATATATACATGTGTTGAACAGGAAAAATGGATTAGCTGTAGAGTAAAGAAATTATTTGTGTGCCCGACAAATAGGTAAACCTTGATGAGTTGGCTGCGCAATTTTATTTATATATCAACTCCTGTGAATGCCATTGGATGCGGAGTGCTGGTTTTTCTGTGTGAAATAATAAATAACGCCATAGGATAGTAACTATTGATTTTGAACTACACTACATGGCATACTTCTTGACGATAGGCATACTTCATCATATTCCACATAAGCAATTGGAGCTTGTGTGACGAGGTGGAAGATTTACCATACAAGCAAGAGGCTTGTATGGCGATGACTATGTACTACAGGTTGAACTGATGACTGATATGGACTATATAAATTATAACGATAAATTGCCAGATTAATAAAAAAACCACACGGGTCTGGAGTTGACAATAATCACGTCGCTCTAGTTATTAGATACGGCACATGGACTATTTATTTCCACACGGAAACGGGGTGACGGGAATTTATTCTCGGGAGTGATTATCAGTACATGCTCCCCCATAAACACCAGAATATATCACTATAAATATGGGAATGCTTTTTAGGATTTATTGGGTACCTAATACGGCCCAATAAATTTCCAAACCCCTCCCCGTACAAAGGAGGTTATGGCGAAATTTTTCGAAATATTAAGGCGTTAGTGAAATATTTGAAGTGAAAACGAAGTTGAAAATATAGTATGAACTATAGTTGAAATTATAAAATGAACTATATTTATATATAAAAATATAAATATAATTAAAGGGAATGGAGGACGTGTAGTTCGTGTTTCGGAATCGTAATTTGAAACGATTAGTACGAGAAATCCGACCATCGGATTTTCCCAAAACCGCAACCGCTGGGTTCGCCTTGGAAATATCTTTCCAACGGCACCAACCTTGTAAAAATCCAACGGGTGGATTGTCCGGAATGTTTAATTCAAATCTGAAGAAAAACAGCGCCAGAATCGTTTACATTTATATATAAATATAAATATAATTTAATTTAATCGAATAACGACGCTGCAGTTCGAATTTTGAAACCGTAATTTCAAACGACTGGTGTGGAAGATCCGACCGTCGGATTCTCACGAAACTGGAACCGTTGGGTTCGCTTTGGGAATATCTTCCCACTGATATAGAATTTGTAGAAATCCAACGGTTAGATTTTCCAATATGTGTAAAACAAATTAGGGGGAAAACAACGCCAGTGCCACGACACGACCTGAAACGCCGTTTAAATTAAATATGGCCATTTTTAAATAAATAAAAATGGTGAAAAATCGTTATAAAATATTATAAGCAACATTGATTGAAAGAAAACCAATTGGGCTTGAATTGTTTGATATTTGATGGTTGTATGTGTTTGACACGAAAATAACACTAAATAACTGAAAGATGGATGTCGAATAATATAACCATAGAAAGAATCGATTTAAATTCTAATGACGTGAATTATTTGAAAAGGCCGAGCTAACCCTCATTTCAAATAATTTATCGAGCGATTCGAATTGGAAAATGCAAAGACGATTCAAGACCGACGATCTTCGTATCGGTTGGATGGGCGCTACTGAGGTTCCTAACCGGAGTAGCTACCGGAAGGGGACGGAAGTAGTAGCCGTCTGAACGTATGTGTTGATTGGACGGATATACGAGGGATTTGACGCCTCCGGTTTCGTTCAGACCCAGAGCGGACTTGTAAATGGACTGTATGTCTGACATTGGATTTTTTTCTATACTGATTGATCTCTGTTAAATATATATCGGCTTGGCGGCGGAGAATTTATTCTTTTGCTTAACGCCCTTCTCTGAGACGTACGAGCTTAGAGGTTATATATCGATGGAAATCAATCGTATGGAGTGGACTGCCTATGTGGCATGCCAAGATGTTGTGATCAAGGCTTCTGTTGCAAAGCAAAGTCTTGTGGATGATGATCAAAGCAAGGTCTACGTGGCCTGGCTTTGTGTATTTCGTAGATTCGCGAGCCTCACACCCCGGTATGAGTTGAAAACGGGATACGGACCGCTGGGAGAGCACGACGTTTCTTTCTAGCTATGGTGGTGTCAGTGACTTACCAGCCCTGACATATATATCTACTTTTCACCTTTGTGGTTGTTGGAATGCAAGGCGCCTCGATTGTAGGTCTGTAAGGACTGGGAAACATGTGTTCAGGAATAACCAATCCTCTAACGTAAGTGAGGACCGGCCCAGCCGCATCCAGGGGTTGCCCAGAGTGTGTAGTCCCGAGGCATTTGCTAGAGTGTCTCGAAGCGGAGAGGAGCTTGCCCCTTGCCTCGACTCATGACGGAAATCCAATTTCCAATACGAAATAACGGACTTGATTGTAGAACTAGTATGGCGACATAGTAGATGGTAGCTATGCCGCCTATGATTGATATTTATGATGCTATTCGCTTTTGAAACATATTTGCACTAGTAATAATATCAAATGATTTTGCTTTACACGTATCAAGCATATTTGGCTATTAGAAGATAAAACTCTATCCTCCGGCTTGCGTTGCATTGTGTGATGGGACCTGAGTCTTATAATGGCTTCATTCTTTCAAAAAAGCATTGCGTTGTTTTAAAAAGAATTTACTTCGTTTTAAATGCACTAGCAATCACTGGAGTAAACCCGTTCCGCGAAAGTGGCGTGGTCTTATGATTTGTTATTTACTGTTGTTTAACTGTTAAATAGATTCCTCATACCAGTCCCCATGACTGACTCGTTGTTTGTTTCACTTTGCAAACGCGGGTGCCCTTATTTTCACATGGGCAGCCTAGTACACAGGTGACAGGTGGTTTTTGGTTCTGCACTACTGCATAGAGTGCATTTTTGGCTCATGGCGAGGCTGACTTCACAGAGACGACTTTGACATTTTCCGCCATTATTGTTCTTATATTATGATTCCGCCATTGGCGATGCGGACTGATTTACTTTCCGTATTTCTTATTGTATGTATATGTACCGCCTTCGGCGATGTAGACTGATACCCTTATTATGTCTCACTGCATGTATGTATTCCGCCTCTGGCGATGATGACTGATCACTTTCCTTTTTATTTACTAAGTTATATCCCACGCTATGCTATTCTGATGTTATTACATGTAGTGATTCCGCTGTCATATCCATGTAAAATTATTCTATTTATTGCTTCTGCTATTATCTGTACTCTGCTATGATGATTAATGTGTTATTTCCTAATGATTATCCTTAATACCGCCCCTCGGATTTTGGGATCATCACAGCTCTCGTCCATACGATCCTAGCAGATCCAATTTCACTGAATTTCGATCACATATGAGATAGTTGTGATGTTACGAAGTTCATATACATTTAAATTAAATTTAAACCTAAAACAAATTAAATTCGGGCCTCACCCCATTAATTACCCGGCCCATCTCCAAGCTAAAAAGCCCAGACCCCAATCGAACTCCTTCTCCCCAGGAAGACCAAACTCCTGTATTCCTCAATGCCATTCACGGCCACTTCACAATCCACCATGTTCCATGATTCAACAAACAAAACATACCATTACACTTCTCTCCTCTTTCTGCATTCACCCATACCCATTTCACCGTACTCGAGCCCTTCCCAAAAATTCCGTCGACAACCCATTTCACGCACAACAGTGAACCACTGAACTATTTTGATCCCAAATCTAACAAAAATCCACCAACACTTGCAGCTTTCCACTCCAAATCCAAATCTAAGGTTGAATCGAACCCAATCTCATCATATTTCGAGAAAATCCTAACCCTAGATCCACGGTAGATCACGGCTGTCAATGTAAGGGTGTTCGATCTCTTCAAATGCTGTATCGAAATGAAGAGAAAGGCTTAAGGGTCTCGAATATACAACTTTTGGGATTTATAGATTTGTATTTGATTTTTCTTTGATTTATGAACCCACGTTTTTTTCTGGGTTGAGATGAGGAAGCCGGCGGCTTGAAATCTTGTTCTCACGTTTATAACCTTGCGGTTGTGGCTAAGATGGAGGATAGGTGGCCATTGTTTTGGCCTCTAAATGAGTTTAGATATTTTCTATTATTACAATATATTCATTTTAGCCTTCTAAAAATCCGTGTGATCACACACAATATTCAAAAATCACGAAAATTGACATGTAGCTACAGTTCGACATTACGGTCCCAACGAAACTGGTTTCGTCGAATTCCGACTCCGTTTTCTCACACAGCGTATTTTTAACCGTCAAACTATCGACTGTTTTCCACTCTAAAAATCCGTACGGCCACACACTGACCCTAAAAATCACGAAACTTGGAATCTAACAATAATTTAATATTGCGGATCCAACAAAATTAGTTTTGTCGAATTCCGACTTCGTTTGCAAAAGTGGCTATTTTTAAAGCCCTAAATAACCCATTTAAATATATAAATATATTTAAGTATAATTAAATTTAATATTTAAAAATAAATATTATCGTCTATATTCACAGTGGAATTCCATACAGCTCCAGAATAAATTCTATATGGATTTCTAACTCGATATTTCATCATCAGAGTTATATCGATATTCGATTTATATTTAAATCCTTTTTTAAAATATAAATAAATCGTTATGGTTATGGCGCTGTTTTTCTGAGAATTTGATTTGGACATAAATCAAAATCTACTAGACGAAATCCCGATTTTTCTCTTCCACTAGAAAAATATACTTTACCAGCTCCTAACATTTCTTGTTTCACAGAAATCCGATTTAAAACGGACCCTGTATATCCAGTTGAAGTTCAAATCGCTAAATAGCGAACTGCCGCGCCATTTCGAGCTTGATTTTAATTATATTATAATTTATACGTTCAACTGTCGTTTATATAATATATTCGTTATTCAAATTCAATTTTAAACTGAATTATATATTTTGAATTGCCCATTCACACCATATCGCCATTTCAGCCCATTCTGATTATTTCAGAATTAAATATATTATTCTATTATTTAATTTAATTAAATATTCAATATTATTTAGTTAAACAACCTTCAAATTTCTAATTCACTATTTAAATAATTAAATAAATTAATTATTTATCGCTGAAAAATACGGGTCGTTACAGGAGTCCTCGAGGAAAAGCAGATACATCTTGACAAGGTTCACACAGATGAGAATTGGTCTGACATGATGACCAAGGTAATACCAATAACAAAGTTTGAAGATTGATGTCAAGGTGTTGGTTTGCTATTACCCCCCCCCCCCAATTAAGTCTGGAGGGAGAGATTTGGGATCCCTCCTTAATTGGAGAGTTTCTAAAAAATTCTATATATTTCTAGAGAAATCTTGAGTTTTCTAGAATATTCCAGAGAACTCTAGAGAAGTGTAGTACCCTCTAGAACTTGTGGAAGAGTGTGGAACCCTCTGGAATCTTGTGGAGATGTACGAAACCTTCCAGAACCTTACGGAAGAGTATGGAAGAATGTAAAAGGGAATGGAAGAGTGTAGAGATTCCTAAAGAGTACGGAGCATTCTAGAGAATCAATCTCCACCGTTGGATGCAAGTAATCTCCACCATTCATTATGGAGGTTGACTAGTATAAATAGAAGAAGGAGCCTTCATTACTATCCATCCAAGAAAGAAGCCACTTCTTAGATTGAGAAAAACTTGAGAGTTAGCAGGACTCTTTGAGTGAAAAGAAAGATAGATTGGGAAGTATATATCCATAAACTTGAGTTGAGTGTGAGTTACTTTTGTAATCATATTCTTGTAATCCTACTATTATTTTGTATAGTGTAAGAATCTCCATATTGGAGAATTATAAACCCTTGTGCTTCCATTGCTACTTCTAATCTTAAAATGCCTATCTTAACTTCACGAAGCGGGAAAGACCATGATTTCCCAACAGAAAGTAAATTTTATTCAAATAAAGTGTTGATACATACAAGAAAATATGTGAGCAAATATAACTTTAGTCACATCGTGTGCTTTATTTTATTAAATACCTTTGACTAAAGCAAAAATCCCACAGATTTTTTGACCCTTTATTTCAATTTCCCCATCTCCATATCAAGCAACTAATAAACTCTTGACATATTACACATATTGGTATATAGTCTGAAATTAAAGTGTTTAATGTTATTCGTAATCATACCTTCATATCACTTAATAGTGAACCAACTTTCATAGTACATATTGTTACCCGTTTAATGTTTACACTTAAACGTGAAGCTACAATTCATATGCCATAACGACTCAACTAACCATCTACCGAAGTTCAACGATTAAATTTAACAAAATATTTTCTTATATAAACCTCTAACGTATCAAAGAAATATAAAATCACCAGGATCTTTAAATATCAAAATCTATTGCCATAGTCATAGTGTCATTCCTACATAGCTTATTGTATGACCCTACAAATAAACTATTTCTACCCCCACTTACCTACAAATCTAGAGAACATGAAAAAGGTAATCAAGCTGAGTAAATAAGTTGAATTACAGCCTCTTCATTATTGATAATCTTACAATTGCTGGCATTGTTGTTATTCTATAAATAAGAATAAGAAAACAACAAAGGTAAATCAAGATAAAACAAAACCTATGGTTAAACTCCGTAATAAAAACAAAATCCATGACTTAAGGCAACCAAATCTCAGCAAAACAAAACTTATGTTTGCATAAAAAATGAGACATGCTACATCACTTGCAAATTGAAAATCAAAAAATCACCAGATTATATAACAACAAAGGAAAAAATAGCAGAATACCTTTGTAGACACTACAGTAATCATCATAAGTTGATGTTTCTAGCCTTCATTTTGTGTTGATTAAATTAAATGTATATATTCTACGAAAGTTTGAATAAATAACGCATAAACTAGAGGCCATGGTCTGCACTGTCTAACTCCAATTTTGAAACATTGGCTGTAATTTTTTAATAAAATCAGAGAATGATAATAATGTGGGATTCAGAAAAACTACCATTGCAACACAATCTTATCTTCCCATCCGATTGCAAAAACCGAATGCCATTCAAATCATCCATGTGACCTTGAAATCTGTTTTATAGCCCAAATCCGATCTCTATTCCGACCATTACAGATCTATTACAGCCCTGTTGATCAGAAGAATGAATCTGGACATAACAAGATCCTATCATCGTTGGATGTTTAATTCGTGATTTTAGGAACTAGGGTTCCTGGAAAGTATTGAATAAAAGGTGGGGTAAAATTTTGATTATGAAAATAAATATTTGAAGGCATTATTTTGATCGAGCCAATCAAGTTAGAGTTGATGGATCTGTTATATTAATCGCTGATTTGAGATCAATGGACGGTTGGAATTTATTTTAAATGGGCAGTTGAATTGCATTTCTAATAGGTTGTTGCAAAGGCATAATGACAACTTACAAAATGCAGTAATTTTTCTTATATCGTTGTGGCATAGGTGACTAACAATGCCTTTGTGATGTCATAATGATGAAAATAAACTTAGCGACTCCATATCAAGGTTGAGCCGCTAAGATGTCGCTAATCTACATCAGAAATAAGCACTTTCTCTTGTAGTGCTTTAATCTTCCCTTTGACATTCAAAATTGTGTTAAAGACATTATCAAATACATTTTTCTCATTGTGCATCACATCAATATTATGATGAAGCAGAAGATGTTTCCAATACGACAACTCCCAATAAATAGACTGTTTGCACCAATTGTGAACAGTCGATTTGCCTTCAATTTCTGTTTGAACTCCAGTTTCATATATCTTTGGATAATCTTTAACAGTTCATATATGTCTTCGCTAGACCATATCGTTGGTGGTTGTCTGGCTTCTACTCTGTTAGCTAAAAAAAATTCTTGTCTACTCTAAAAGGATAATTTACATGGAAAAAACATCAATGACAGTCAAACCATGAAATTTTCTTCCCTTACGGTAAAGAAAACGCTTGTGTTTCTTCTATGCAATATGGACATGCTAGACGACCAGAAGTACTCCATCCTGAAAGCATTGCATAGGCAGGAAAATCACTTATAGTCCACAACAAAGAAACGAACATATGAAAAAAAAAATCTCCTTTGAAACATTGTATGTTTATACTCCTTCGTTCCACAATGTTTTTAATTCTTCAATCAGCGGTTGTAAATAAACATCAATTCCTTGTGTTGGATCATCGGGGCTAGGAACAACAACAGTAAGTAACATATATTGTGTTTTCATACACATCCATGGAGGTAAATTATAAGGTGTGATGATAATGGGTCATGATGAATATCTAGCACCAAATTAAGAAAATGGTGAAAAACCATCCATACATAATCGTAGTATAACATTACGACTCTCCGATGCAAAATAGGGATAAGTTTTATCGAAATGCTTTCATGCTTCCCCATCGACCGGATGAGTCAAAGTACCTTCTTCCTCGGGTCTCACCTTATGTCATCTCATATGAGATGCAGTTACAAAAGATGCATATAATCTTTGAAGACTTGGAGTAATGGGTAAATAATGCATATGTTTGTACATAACTTCCATTCTCTTCTTCTTTCTTGGTTTATATCTTTCATGATTACATATTTTATAATTTTTAAGGTTTACGTAATCTTTTCAAAACAACATGCATCCACTTAAACATGTATCTATTTTCTGATAAGGTAAACCAAATGTCGACATAAGTTTTTTAACTTCGTAGTGATTTTCACACATTAAATTATCGGGTGGCATGTGCCTTTTTGCAGTTTGTACAATTGCCGTAAACCCAGCTTCAGTGATGTTATATTTTGACTTCATGACAATGTATTCTGCGATTACCGACAACTGAGTGTCGCTTTTACAACCATCCCAAATAGGTATTTTAGCAGCATCCAGTAAATCATAAAAAAAAATTAGCTTCAATATTCGGTTCTACGGCATTTCTATCATCGTCGTCAACTGCAACCATATGAAACATTGATGGTGCTGCATCTTCGACCATATTTTCAATAAGGGTCATACTAACATTTTTGTTAACAACACTTTCTACATCAGACTCTACATAAGTGTTTGCTACAACATCTGCATGACGATCTCAAAAATAATACTCAGGTACGAATCCATTTTTGCACAAATGGACATTTACAATATCGGGTAATAAATACTTCAAATGTCTACACATGCTACACGGACAACGATTTTCTGGATCGTCTACGTTATTACTTAAAGCAAATTCAAAAAAGACATTTATACCATTATAAAAATCTTCTTTTATAAAACCTCTCTGTCCTCTTCTTTGGTACACCAGCTCCTCCGATCAACAAAATAATCAATCATTTTTCCTATTTGAGAAATTTAGGCACAAGTTCAAAATTTAATATTTATTTTCAAGAATACAAATTCGAAAAAGCTTGTTTTTATGGTCGTACAACACATGTATTTATAATGGCTGAAAGCAAATAAAAATTTCATAAAGTTAAAAATATTTTCAAATATGGCACATTTTTTTAACGTAACTTTTTTACATGGCCAAACATCCTACTTCCCAGTATAAACACAGTAAACAGTTGCATTTTGTATATATTACTTCGTCTCAAACGATTCAACAAAATTTCGGTAGAATTTCCCTTTTGTTTCCTGCATTGTACACAAATGCGTGTACGTGCAGGAACAAAAAGAAAAGTTAAACCGAAATTTTGTGAATCGTTTGAAACAAAGTAGTATACAAAATGTAGATGTTTCTACGTTTATAACTTGTCCAGTACAAGGACAAATCCAACAAATATTGTACTAGATAAATATAAACGATCGTTTTTTAATTTGACAAAAACGACTATTTATATAACGATCACGTACAACGCTCGTCGGACGGGGCCGAAAACACTCTAGAGGATATTAGCCAATTAGATGTGTGCATTTTACTAGAAAAATACTGTTTTATTACAAACAAAAATATTTTACTTTATCACATTTGTTCGACGTATCAATTAACTTAAAGCTAATTTACTATTATTGTCATTTTAATGGACTCGACTAGAATTTAGACTCATGTTCTTTTTGTGCATAAGTAAAAACTTACAGTAGGCTAACTACACCTTCCCCAAGTCATTTGTACTTCGTCTCCTTTTATTTCCACTGGTCTAATGCAATTTCCTATCAGTTTTTACTGGCTTTATAACCGCTAACTGTGTAACTTTAACGATTTAAATGCGTTTGAAATTTATCTTCGTGTATCTATCAGTTTAATTTGTTACACTGACTGTGTACTTCGTGCAATGTGAAAGCAGTCTGTTACGAAATAATTTTACTATTCCCGTCGTCCAGCAATGCCCCACGTAAATAATTCAGGTAAAAGATATTGATTATTGTAACCGTATGAATTATTGATGATCTAAATATAATATGATCATTCTTGTGAAATTAATAATAATGCACATGAATTATTTACAATTCATACGATTTAATAATTATATGATGATCTAAATATCTTTTACAATTCATACGATCAACATTTTCATATAGAAATGATTATTGCATTATTAATCGTGTGCTTTTTGAATGGTTAATTAAGGCTTCTCGTTAAAAATCTATCTCAACAAAGTTAGGAATCAAATAAAGTTTGACGATGAACCACTGTCTATATATATTGACAATATGAATGTTACTTTTTCCGTTGTAGCCAACTGAAAGGTGACGACGTTGTCTAAAATAAGGATGCAGTATTATTTATGTGATTCATAGTTGTTGCTAATTAGAGAACAAATTGAGAACACATTTCGTACGCCTCTTTATTTTGTTAAAATAACTTTGTCCTAGGTATGACACTAATTGGAACAAGAAAACAAGGTCAATGGCGTGTTATCGATGCCCTTTCTATAATTAATTATTTAAATTAATTCTATATATAAATGTATAACTAAATTAGATGGGCTCGGTTTGAAGGCAAAGCAGGCTTATCGCTGACTATTTTTATGTAACGCTTACTTCTATTAAATACGCCTAGACTTTACCTTCTAATCCAATGCATGCACCGAAACCACCCCAGCTAATATCAAGATTTTATAGAAAAACTTAACAGTCTTTTTTGTTCCCTTCCGCATCAATTTTCCTATAAGTACCAAGCCAAAATCCTGCATATTCATCACACCAATCTCTTCACCCTACAACCAATCTCTTCACCCTACAACGATGGGTTATCTAGCCAATATCATCGTTTCCTCATTCTTAGCATTGCTGATCCATCTTTCCTTTGCTACTTTTTCTGAAGTTTCCTCTCAACTAAACGGTGAAAACAGAACAACAATGATGCAAACCTACATCATACAAGTAAGGCCACCTCATAAATCTGAAATTTTCAACCTTAGACAACTCCAAAGTTACTACAAATCATTCCTGCCAAAAACCAGTAATGCCACAGCACGGATAATGTACCAATACACTGACGCTATTACCGGTTTTGCTGCAAAGCTCACAGAAGCGGAAGTAGAAAGCATAAAGAAGAAACATGGTTTTGTAAAGGCTTACGCTGACCGCACAATACCACTCCTCACCACCCACACCCCAACATTTCTAGGGTTGCAAGGAGTGAATGGCTTTTGGGAAAAAGAATCTACTTTAGGAAGTGGAATCATCATCGGAATGCTCGATACTGGCATTGATCCTGATCATCCTTCATTCGACGACCATGGAATGGACCAACTGCCATCCAGATGGAAGGGCCGCTGTGACTTCAAAAAACCAAATGGATGTAACCAGAAACTCATTGGAGGCATGGATTTTGTGAATGACAGCGTAGACTATCCGATCATCGACACTGACGGTCATGGTACGCACACAGCAAGCACGGCTGCAGGTAATTTTGTGAAAAACGCAGCTGTGTTAGACAACTGTAACGGCACAGCAGCTGGCATGGCGCCTCATGCCCATTTAGCTGCTTACAAAGTGTGTGTTAGCAGGGGATGTTCTACTTCTGCTGTGCTTGCTGGTATGGATGCTGCTATCAAAGACGGCGTTGATATCATGTCCTTGTCGCTTGGAGGCGGCTCTCAAGACTTTGACAATGATGTGATTGCTATTGGTGCATTTTCTGCCATGGAGAAGGGTATTTTCGTAAGTTGCTCTGCAGGCAACAAAGGCCCTCACAGTGCAACGTTGAGTAACGAGGCACCGTGGGTGCTAACTGTCGGTGCGAGCACAACGGACAGAAGAGTTAGGGTTACAGTTAAGCTTGGGAATGGTCAAGAAGTACATGGTGAATCTCTTTACCAACCCCATAACTTCACAAATGAAATGATTCCACTGGTACTTCCAGGGAACATCAGTTCAAGCGATGAGTCGAATTACTGCGATGACATTTCGATTAGGAAGGAACTAGTAGAAGGAAAGGTTGTGGTGTGCCATAGGCCACCAAGAGGTCCTGGAGATAAAGCTGGAGAGTTTGTGAAGATGGCAGATGGGGCCGGAATGATACTTTTCAATGATAAGGAAGATGGATATACCACGCTGGCTGAAGCTCATGCACTCCCTGCTTCCCACATCAGTTACGATGATGGGAGTAAGGTTTTGAACTATCTCCGTGAAGAACGTAATCCAACTGCTGCATTCATTTTTGAAGGAACTATACTTGTCAACAATTCAGTTCCATCAGTTGGTTCGTTCTCTTCTCGTGGGCCTAATTTGGCAAGTTCAAATATTTTAAAGCCCGATATTATAGGCCCAGGAGTGAATATTCTTGCCGGATGGCCATTTCCGGTGGGATCATCAGCCACCACCGGCTCAGATTTCAATGTAATTTATGGAACATCAATGTCGACTGCACATCTCAGTGGAATAGCAGCACTTTTAAAGAGCAAGCATCCAGATTGGTCTCCAGCTGCTATAAAATCTGCAATCATGACAACAGCTTACGTTAAGTCTCGTGATGGCAAACCAATAACTGATGAACAGCACAACCCAGCAAGCTATTACACGATGGGCTCAGGTCATGTGGACCCAATGAATGCAGCAGACCCAGGACTTGTTTATGACCTTGGAAGGGAAGATTACATCTCTTTCCTTTGTGGTCTTGGTTACTCAGATGAACAAGTGGAGTGGAAACGGTAACTCGTGAGCAAACAAGCTGTAGCAGCTTCCATAAAATAGATCAGTCGGAACTAAACTATCCATCAATTTCTGTGAGTTTCGACAAGTCTGAAAAAGTCACATATAAGCGAAAAGCTACTTACGTGAGTGATGGACCAGAAATGTTTATAGCTGTTTACATCAACATTGAAAAGGGATTCAATGTGACTGTGGAGCCTGACACACTTGAATTTACAAGGGCGGGCGAAACAAAAAGCTTTGAGATAACCCTGATGCGAACTGTGGGTGGAAAAGATGGTGTTCAAGGAGAATTGAGTTGGGTATCAAACAAACATGTAGTTACAAGTCCAATTGTCGTCACAAAGTATATGCCAATGAATGCCTGAAGAACAAAACTATTGAAAATCTCCTGGATTCTTGACAAAATAATAATCATAATGTTTAGTGTTTAATGAATAATATATGAATGATATGGCTCTTATTTTGATTCTTATCAATTTGGTGATGCAATGATTTATGTCTAGTTAATCACTTTTACACATGCTTTACTAATCTGCCTTTAATTTCGTATCTAAGACAAATATCAATTTACTTAACAATAATTCATACATTAAGAAACTAAGGGTTAACACAATGTGTTAATAGACTGCAAAGTAATTCATGAATATCGATCACTTTTAGTTTTAATTATGCTTTTATGGGGGCATGGATCAAATAGTTCTTTGACATGATGGTGATGGCATGATGGCATCTCTCCAAGTAAGGTTTAACTCCATATTAACATGATGGCATCTCTCCAACTCTGTCTTTTAACAATAGCTATTTGCATAACATTTGGTAAAATATAAAAGAGTTCAAACCATATTAATGCAAGTTTGAACAATTCAAAAATCAACCGCATGAAGGACCAACCGAGATCCAAATGGATCGGGGCATCTGAATTTGGTTGGGGGGGAATTCAGCTTCAGATCTAAGCGACTGAGTTGAGCTTGTGTAGTGCGGCAAGAACAATATTGGTGAATCATAAGTCAAATATGGGAATTCGTAAACATGTATTAGCGGAGTTCGATTTAGAATCAAGATTCGCTTGTTTGATTTGAAATCCAAATCTAGGATTTTTACTAAGAAGCGGATTCGAAAACAAAGGGAAGACGGAAGGCCGGGGAACAACTTGACAAACTACAGTGAAGAAGACTCAACTACCGTTTTTCGATCGTGGATACAACAAGGAATACGTGCGGAAATGTTGGGGAGAGCATCAAAACGAATTGAATACGTGCTAGATGAATTGAATACGTATTATATTAGTCACTGTAAAAAAAAAACAATTTTTTATTAGTTATACATTAGTTACTGTAAATAAATTTCAGTCTCTTAACCGTTATTGGAGTGACATTAACAACACTCAATAGAAAAATGTCAATGTTAGAGCATCTTCAATGCTAAACAATGTTATTTCATGATATATCTACGTGACACAGGTACTTAGACAATGTTAAACTTATATTGCTGCACACTACAACAAAATAAAATTATTTTCTCAAATGCAAACATTTTTATGCATTGAAATTTGTCTAGGCGGAAAAAAATTTAGTGATGGTTATCACTTCACATTGTATTACACCGTCTAGTACTAGACATTTCAATTCACAATGTCTACCAAAAATCATGGCACGTCATACTCCATGTTTTTATTACTTCAGCATTGAAGATTAAAAATTAAACCACAATGTCTAATATCTATGTGTCATTCACTTTACATTGAAAATAAAAGTGGATTGGAGATACTCATAAAATCGCTTGTTTGCAGTAGCACCGTTGTTGTTCGCAGCAACCCTATAGCGTTGTTGTTTAGAGCAGTCCTTATACGGCCCGTTTGGAGGGTTAAAAATAAGCTGCTTATTGGATTTTAAAAAGGAGAAGGTATTAAGTCCGTATGAATGTAATAATTAACTGGGCTTCGGTAAGTTGCTTCTCTCCTTATTTCTAAAGCAGTTTTTTTTTCTTTCTGTTTTTTACTTTAAAAATCCCAACCTACATTTCGACTTTCTGGCTGCCTTCTTTAAAATTAGGTTTCTCTGTTTGGAGGTGATTTCTTCCATTTCATCATTCATCCAAAACGCTGAGTTTTCTTTAATACTTTCGACAAAGGTATGTTTTTTCTTCTTTGATTCGTTCTTATTGTTTCCAATCTTCAATTGTTCATTCTCCATTTCGAGTTTTTTTTCTTATGTAGATCAAAATTAAAACATACAATTGGTTTGTTTGTTACGCTAATTTCATAAATATTTACTATGAATTTTGAGGCTTAGATACCTTTTGTGATTGCACATTCTTGGTTGAGAAATCGCGAGATAAAATAATCAGGGAGGAAGAGGGGGGGATGGTTGGGAGGGAAATAAAGAAGAAAAAACAGAGTACAAAAGAGGTACTATTTTCTCAAATGATAGAATCCCATACTATCAAAATCAACAAGCATGAGATCCTATTTTTTATTATGAGCAACAGAAGATTGGTGGATGCCTCCACTATCTCGATTGCTTTAAACCCTTTCTCGTTGTCTAGCTTCAATTAATGCTTTTTAAATCAATTCTTCGTGAATTGGCAGATATTGGTCTTTCTCGATATTTCTTTGTTTTGATTCGATTTCGATATTAAGTTAATTTGTTTTTTTTATTGTATTTAGTTTTTTTCCTTCAATTGGATTGTTTAATAACATGATAATAAACTTTGTGTCTATTTTTTATGAAGCAATCAATGTCCTTATTTCAAAACTTTTTTAGTTGGAAAATATGATAACTTAGACCTTAGTTCTATGTTTGGACACAGTTTTGATGGTAGAAACAATATGCAACTTAATTATGAATGTGATTGTAGTGGGTTGCAAAAAGTTGCTAACTATTACAGTCATAGTTTTATTTGATACAGTGCAATGGACAACCAGGTATCATAATCAAAGTTTATTTACATTTATTATTGTTTTTTTACGGTCATACAACATGTTGGGAAACAATGGCTGAGTCGCGGACTAGGTCGCTTTCTTGAAGACGATTCGGCGATCTGGTCGGAGGTGCAAACCAGTTCGTTCCTTCGTCACCGCCTCTAGGATAAAACAGCCTCTAAAACAATAACTGATTTTCTTGCACAACAAATCAGTGCAGATTTGCACTTTCTGAATTAAAATACTGCTCGAGAAATTCTGTGAGAAAATTTTTTTAATGGCGGCTAAGAGAAAAAGAGAAATTGTGATTCGGTAGGTATTCTCGTCTGAAGCTAATGACAATATATAGGACGAGAATTAGGGTTAGGGTTTACTGATTAGTGGGTCGCTTTAATGAAGGATAAGAATTTTTACCGTTGCAGAAATCTTTTCCATAAAAAACGGTTCGAAAAAGGCAAAGTTTTATGGTCCAAAAAATATAAGTGTCTACACCACAAAGCCCAAGCCCAAGCCCGAACCGAACCGGACCGGGCCGGGTCGAGTCGAGTCGGTCGGTCGCACGCGCGTGTGTGGTGGTCATGATGCATGGTCTCCCTCCTCACAACAATGCATGTATTGGGAGTCCAAGGCCCCAACATGATTTCTTAGAAACAAGTATAAATGCTTGCCTCTTCTATATAATCCCATGATGTGGGACTATTCACCCATAGGAGCCATTCATACACTTATTCAATTATTTTTAATAATTCACTAATGTTAATAAAACATTTCCAATAATCCCCCACTTGAATTTTTAAAAATATTTTCGAGCAGTTTCTTAAAAAGCATAAGATTGTGCATAAACAAAGGTGTCTTTCGACTTGAACCTTTGCATAGTGAATAAGATTCAGTTTTTACTAGAGTGACACGTAGTCTTGAACTCTATTCCTGACATCAAACCACACACAACCTTTTCTATAGTGCAATCAAATAAGCCCGTGCATTTATGGCCATGCACGTCTATCCTAGTTTAGTGAATGCTCTAGAAGTTTTGACCGCAACTCCATAGGAAACAGCCACATTTCCACATTCACAAAGGTGAGTCTATCAAGAGCACTCCTGAAGGTAGGTACTCCACTCCACATGGAGTATAGATCTCATTAAGAGTTTCTATTAACTCATCCTCTAATCACTTCAGGAATACATGCTTCTTGGTTTATTAAATAGCATGTTCAACTCATATCACTACACAACTTGTTATTACACATTGAACCTAGTTCTTGGGATCTCCAGTCATTTAGGTCGGGTTACCATTGTGCGTGACTTAACAATCTAAGGGCAATAGTCCCATTCTTTTAGAAGAGTTATGGACTTTCACTCTGGACAGTCCTTTCGTCAAAGGATCTGCCAAATTTTTCTCACTACGTACGTAATCCACTCTAACGGTACCTGTGGAAAGTAGTTCTCTAACCGTACTGTGCTTACGACGTATTTGTCGTCTCTTACCGTTATAATAACGGTTCTGAACTTTTGCAATAGCCGCGGTACTATCGCAATGTATAAACACAGCCGGTATCGGTTTTTCCCATAAGGGAATTTCAGCTAGCAGATTTCTCAAATACTCTGCCTCTTCACTAGCTGTAGCTAGTGCTATCATCTCAGACTCCATAGTAGACTGAGCCAAAATAGTCTGTTTCTTGGATTTCCAAGAAACAGCTCCTCCAGCGATGCTAAATATATAGCCACTGGTCGCTTTAGAATCATCAGATAAGGTATTACAGTCTGCATCGGAATATCCTTCAAGTACAGCTGGAAACCTTTCATAATGTAATCCAAGGTTCATGGTTTGTTTAAGGTATCTCATTACCCTTTCAATAGCTTGCCAGTGCTCTATACTAGGTCTACTGGTAAACCTGCACAATAATCCCACGACATAGGCAATGTCGGGTCTAGTACAATCAGTGGCATACCGAAGGCTGCCAATGATGCTCGCATAATCAGACTGTCTTACACCTTCACCAGTGTTCTTAAATAACTTTACACTGTGATCATATGGTGTACTTGTAGGTTTACAGTCAAAGTAATTATATTTCTTTAGTATCTTCTCAATGTAATGAGATTGATCCAAAGAAATTCCCTTTTCTGACCTAGTAATTTTAATACCAAGGATTACACTCGCCTCACCTAGATCTTTCATATCAAAATTGACACTTAATAAGGATTTGACTGAGTTTATGGCATGAATATTTGACCCAAAAATGAGTAGGTCATCTACATAAAGGCATATAATAGTGCAAATGTCATTCTCAGATTTGTAATAAATGCATTTGTCACTTTCATTAACTTTAAAACCATTTGAAATGATTAAGTTATCAAATTTTTCATGCCATTGTTTAGGTGCTTGTTTTAAACCATATAATGATTTATCTAATTTACATACTTTATGTTCTTGACCATGTACTACAAATCCTTCAGGCTGATCCATATAAATTTCTTCGTCTAATTCACCGTTCGAAAAAGCAGTTTTAACATCCATTTGGTGTATAAGTAAATTATGGATGGAAGCAAGTGAGATTAAAACCCGAATGGATGTTATTCTAGTTACAGGTGAAAAGGTGTCAAAGAAATCTATATTTTCTTTTTGTTTAAAACCTTTAGCTACTAGTCGTGCTTTATACTTATCTATAGTGCCATCAGGTTTTAATTTCTTTTTAAGTACCCATTTACAGCCTATAGATTTACAACCAGGGGGTAAATCTACCAAGTGCCAAGTCTTGTTGGATTCTAAAGAATCCATCTCTTCATTTATAGCCTCTTGCCAAAAATCGGCATCTAAAGAAGATAAGGCCTCTTGGAGGTTTATGGGATCCTCCTCAATAGTAAAAACACAAAAATTTGAACCGAAGTCTTTTATGGTTCTTGCTCTTTTACTTCTTCTAGGTTCAGCTTCAGAATTTTCATTAAGTTCTGTTCTAATTGGCATATTTGAGGTGCCCCCACTATTCCTTAATTTAAAAGGAAATTTAGTTTCATAGAAATCGGCATCATTTGATTCAATTATATTATGTGCATTAAGGTCATAAAATCTATATGCTTTGCTATTAATAGCATAGCCTATAAATGCACATTCATATGCTCTACTTGCCAATTTTTATTCTCTTAGGGTCTGGAATGCGAACATAAGCTAAACAACCCCAAGTTCTAAAGTATGAGACATTGGGTTTATGATTCTTTAAAATTTCATAAGGAGAAATTTTATTCTTAGATTTGGGGATTCTATTCAGAACATAGCATACAGTCAATAAAATATCCCCTACCAATGTTTTGTTGTACCAGAATTTAATAATATGGCAACTACTAGTTCGGTAAAGGTCCTGTTTTTCCTTTCTGCTTTACCGTTCATTTCAGGAGAATAGGGTGCAATTCTCTCATGTACTATACCATGTTGTTTATAGAAATCCAGAATTGAATTAGATTCGTATTCTGTTCCTCTATCACTACGAAGTCTCTTAATTTTTCTATTTTCTTGATTCTCAATCTCAGTTTTGAATGTTTTAAACATGTCAAAAGCATCACTTTTATTTTTCATAAGTTATACATATGTGAAATCAGAGCAGTCATCAATAAAAGTGATAAAATAACGATGTCCCTGTCTAGTTAAAGTGCCATCTAGTTCACATATGTCAGAATGAATCAAGTCTAAGGGTTCAGAAACTCTATCAACAGATTTGTGAGGTTTTATTGTGATTTTAGCTTGTGTACAGAATTCACATTTTTCAAGTTCAGATTCTGTCATTTTAGGTATCATATCTAGGGAGCTCATGTTACGGATTATTTGATTATTAACATGACATAATCTAGAAGGCTAAACATTAAAATCACACAACATGTAAGCAGAAGTAGTCAATTTATTAGATTCAA
This sequence comes from Allium sativum, assembly GCA_030737875.1. Classification (NCBI taxonomy): domain Eukaryota; kingdom Viridiplantae; phylum Streptophyta; class Magnoliopsida; order Asparagales; family Amaryllidaceae; genus Allium; species Allium sativum. The sequence goes on from CM060926.1 coordinate 619,482,667, forward strand.
CATTCAGTTTAAACATACCCTCACAAGCATAACCCTTTCCCACAAAAGTTCCCTTATAAGTTAGGGTGTACAAATCAGCCCCAATTACTTGAATGAAACCAGCCTTATTAAGGAGGAAGCCAGAGACCAGATTCTTCCTTATTCCTGGAGTGTGCATAACATCTTTCAGAATTATAGTTTTTTCAGAGGTGAACTTGAGTTCCACATTGCCAATCCTCGCAACTCTAGTGGTGTGAGAGTCTCCCAACAGCACTTTCTGATTTTCAGCAGCCGTGTATGTCGAGAACATGCCACGATCATAGCAGACATGGCGAGAAGCACCAGTGTCTACCCACCAACCCTCTGATCCACCAACGAGGTGAATCTCAGTAATCATATCCGTAAGAGGCTCCTCAGTCAGGTTAGCCTGCGGTGCAGAGCTTGGCCTGTTCCAACACTTACGTCTCATATGACCTGGTTTTCCACAGTTGTAACATAGAAACAACTATCCAGAGTCATTCTTTTGGGCTGGTTTCTGCTGTCCTTTTGGGTTTCCTTGCGGATTCCCATTCTGTTTGTTGCGCCTGTTCTGATTCTTAAAAGATTTCTGATTTGGTTTCAGAACAGCGGGAGTGGTCTTCTTAGTACTGTTGTTATTCACAATCAGCACCTCTTCTTTCTGGTCCTGCTTGCGTGCCTCCTCCTCAATATGGAGGCGTGTAATCAAGCTCTCTAAGGAAAATTCCTTAGTCTTATGTCGCAAGACATTCCTTTCCATCTTGGGGGTAATTTGTCAATGATAACAGCAATTTGAAATTGTTCGTCCAAGACCATACCTTCGGAGATGATCTCATGAGCTATTTTCTGCAGCTCATGAGACTGCATCTCTACAGATCTATCATCAGTCATCTGGTACTTTTGGTAACGGCTCACAGAATATTTCTTTGCCTCTTCCTCCTCTGTATCATACTTCTTCTTCAGTGCTTCCCAGATCTCCTTTGCTGTCTTTTCATCTGAGTTATAGTAGTCATACAGATCATCGCTCAGTCCGTTCAGAATAAAGTTCTTGCATAAGTAATCATGTTCAGTCCAGGTCTGCAGTTGCTTTGACTGTTCAGTCCATGATTCCATTTTCGCTGCATCAGCCTCGTCAGGTTTATCTGGAAGCTGCGGTTTGTCAGTAGTCAGCGCAGCCACAACCTTTCTGATGGTGAGGAAAAACTCCATCTTCTGACGCCATCGTTTGAAATGCAAGCCTTCAAATCTGAATGGAGCAGCAGTCACGAGAGGGTTCTGGAAAGCAGAGGGTGGAGCAGAATCGTCTAGGGTTGAGTTGGAAGCCATTGTTTCATATCGTCTTCAAATTATTGGGAAACAATGGCTGAGTCGCGGACTAGGTCGCTTTCTTGAAGACGATTCGGCGATCTGGTCGGAGGTGCAAGCCAGTTCGTTCCTTCGCCGCCGCCTCTAGGATAAAACAGCCTCTAAAACAATAACTGATTTGCTTGCACAACAAATCAGTGCAGATTTTCACTTTCTGAATTAAAATACTGCTCGAGAATTTCCGGGAGAAAATTTTTTAATGGCGGCTGAGAGAAAAAGAGAAATGTGATTCGGCAGGTATTCTCGTCTGAAGCTAATGACAATATATAGGACGAGAATTAGGGTTAGGGTTTACTGATTAGTGGGCCGCTTTAATGAAGGATAAGAATTTTTATCGTTACAGAAATCTTTTCCATAAAAAAATGGTTCGAAAAAGGCTAAGTTTTATGGTCCAAAAAATATAAGTGTCTACACCACAAAGCCCAAGCCCAAACCGAACCGGACCGGGCCGGGCCGGGTCGAGTCGAGTCGGTCGGTCGCGTGCGCGTGTGTGGTGGTCATGATGCATAGTCTCCCTCCTCACAACAATGCATGTATTGGGAGCCCAAGGCCCCAATATGATTTCTTAGAAACAAGTATAAATGCTTGCCTCTTCTATATAATCCCATGATGTGGGACTATTCACCCATAGGAGCAATTCATACACTTATTCCATTATTTTTAATAATTCACTAATGTTAATAAAACATTTCCAACACAACATTGTACTGATCAGGGTTAACAGTGACATTTAGAGTATAGATACACTTTGTTATAGTTTAGAATAAACAAGTACATTTAGAAGGGTATGTTAATTTCTAATTTGTTTTGACATGACAAAGAACAAAATTAATTAATTGCCATTTCTAAGGTGAATTCTGCACCAAAATGTATGGTGTTCACTATAAGAAAATCATATGTAGGCTACATGTTTCAGATCCTATGCTTTATCAAAGCAATTTGTCTCGATATTAAACCTGTCATTAGAGTACATTCTTTTTCTGAATGTGGAAAGCATTAACACCTTGAAGTTTAACTCGGCTATCTTATGTGCATAAGAAATTGGTTCTCCATGAAAAGGCAAACTGGTGCCCATCTTAGCAAAATAAATGATTTTTGTGTTGTTTCAATTATCATATTTACTTGGGATATATTACTGTAAGTATAAATAGTTTAGAACAGAATTCTCTTTTAACTTTATTGAAGCAACAAATAATATGTTTGTAGTGACATATCTTTTTTCAACTTACATCACCAGCCAGAGCTAATTTTTTTCGTTGAAATATTTGGTAATTTCTAAAATCGACTGTATTGGGTATATTTGTGGTTAATTAATGTGTTGCTGGACTAGCATAAATTTTCGGTCTCGTTTCGAGTTGGATCCATGCTTCAGTTACGTTGGAATAGTTAACTATGTTACAACCCTAATTGAGATAATCAAGACGTTGATCGAATCCGATTTCATGTGAAGGGGGTATTTGTTATATAAATCAAAGCATATAGACTATTGCTTGACACCCGTAAGTGTGTTAGATCCTATGCAGGCAACATGTTAAAATATATACACAATATCTATATATTTTTATGTATGTACATAAGTACATATCTATGATGCACATGGAGTTGGAATAAGCAGTCCTTTTATGGTAAATTTTCCCAGATGTCACCACTGGAGTAGATGGTGATCTAGAGGAACATGCTTTCCACCAAACTTTCTCAAATGACTTTGTGGCGTCGCTTCGTCATGTTGTTTGTTAACATTTGAAGTGGTAGTTGTATCTAATGTTATGTTGTTTGGTTCAAATACTTTCTCTTTGATGTTTTTTTTTGTTTGATAAATGCACCTAACCATACTTGCATTGTCCAGTTGCTGACTTGTTTGCTTCAGATTTTGAATTAAATTGGTATGGATGTTCACTGAAATATTCTTTTTCCAAATCTTAGGAGGTACTCAAGGCTTTGTGTAGGCTGCAGTCTTGTTCAAGTTTGGCTTTTTTGAAGTATGGGTAACATTGTCTTGAGTATCATTTTGTAACAATTTCTATGTGAAATATAATGATATGTACAAAATTTTATATCGACTTTAAATAAAACTTTGCATGTATGTTCTTAATACTATGAAGCTAGTTAATCATTGCTGCTTTATCAAAACTTTGATGCTGACTATAGATAACTACTATAATTTTTTGTGATTTATGTTGTGTTTGGATTCATTTTTCATATATTTTGGGATTTATATTCCTAACTATCAATTATAAGATTTTTAGTAAACTACTTTAATATAAACTTCTAAAAAATTGAATTATTTTATGTTTTGTTTTAAGATTCTAATAAAAAGGTCAAAAAGCTATTATAAATATATAATTTTATCCATAATATATCAGTTAGATAAGGATTTTTGATTGTATGTATTCTTTATAGCATATAATTTAATTACCCTAAATACCTGCATAAATAAAATCACAGTTAAAATTCATGGCCCCTAAATTAATGGTCGATGTGATCATATCAGCGAGCTCCAACGATGAAGGTCGCCCTCCAGATCGGAGAGCAGGAAAGGATCCGATAGTTGTGGGGCCAATTGAATCTTCATGCGTGGGGAGCAGAAGCGATCTGCAGAAAGTTGATCTAGGGTTTTGTTTGGGCTTAATCTACGTGGACAGGTTGACCATGGGCATGATGCGGATTTCGAGTCCCAAAATACTGCGCGAGACGCATTTCGTCGTTCTAGTGCGGCTAATCTAGGGGGAACGTACGTTCGATCTAGATTTAGCGATACAATGGTTCAACGTGAGATGAAATCTAGGTCAAATTTCTACGACTTGAACTGGAAAACGGTAGATGCGCAAGTCAAATCAGAGTATTCTAAGTCTTAGGCTCAAGTAGCTTTTGAGGGCACAGGGCAAAGAGGAGAGGAATTTGTGGATTTGAGGTTTATCCAACCGAAAATAATTAATAATAAAAAGAAGGCTTTGATTTCATCCTTAGCTTCGGATAGAGCTGCAAACAAATGGGGAAACTCAATAATTTTCTATGTTTATGGCACGAGGCTCTACCATACTCATTTAAAAAGTTATATTCAACGTGTGTGGAAACCGACTAGAAATTTTGTACTCTTATCTAAAGAAAATGGTTTTTTTATTATTCGGTTCGAAAATGTAATAGATTGCGATAACATTCTGAAGGGGGGACCATATCTGTTCGATAATAAAATTATTATTTTGAACAAATTAAGTGCAGGAATGAGATTTAAGAAAGATTTACTCTCTTCAATGCCTTTGTGGGTCAAGTTATCTAATTTGGAAATATAAATGTGGGATAGAGAAGCATTAAGTGCTATTGCAAGTGTTTTGGGAAAGCCAATCAAAATGAACAAGATAATCGCTGATGAATCTAGAGTAGCATTTGCCAAAATTCTTGTAGGGATGGAGGTATGGGTTGATTTCCCGAAAGAAGTAGATGTATATGCGGAGGAACTTAAGGTGAATGTAGAATATCTATATAAACCAATCTTTTGTAAAATGTGCAGGGTCTTTGGGCATTCAACAGAACAATGTAAATCTAAGACGGAAGAGGTGTGGGTCCTAAAGACCACTCAAGGTGCTGATGGTATTGAGAACAGTTCAAAGAGTTGTTAACAAGCAACGGATGAGAAAGAAGACGGAGAAGAGGAAGTGAATGAAGAAGATAACACTAATAACATAACAAAAAATGAAGTTAAAGTAGTGCATATAGAAGAAGACGAAAATGGGCATCAGGATAACTCAAGTGATGAAGTGCAGGTGCAGACAAATATTTATACAGATGACTTGACTAATATTAAGAATGATAATAAGGACGATGTATCTTATAATGCAGATAATGATACTTCCAATAATAAAACTAATATCTGCAATAGCAATGAGAACGACTCAATTGATGCATAGTTACTTAATAAAAGATCACAAGCAAGAGGAAATACAGAGAATACTATATCACATAATAGCTTTGACATAATGGCCAATTTGAATGCAGGTACGAGTGGTACTACCAATTTATTACAATATGATAAAGCAGAAATTAACAGCAAGAACAATTTGCAATTGGATAAAATAGTAGAATCAGCAGTTGCAGTAGCTCATGTCACCGATAATGCGGATGCAAGAGATGAAGATTTAGCCGATAACTAGTTTGAATCCGAGGGAGAGGAGATTGCCGAACACATAGAAGTTAATGAAAAGGACTCTATCCCACCTGCAAAAGAAGATGATGTATCAGCCAATGTGGAGATGAATGAACAATTCTATGAAGATATAGAAGCAAAGAATAACCCAAAATAAACACTTACGCTCCTCCTAAAGTAGCAACAAGGAGCCAGAGTAAAATTAAATGAATATTGTCGCATGGAATGTTAGGGGACTTAACGCTAGGAATAAATTGTTTGAAGTGTCTAAGTTCCTTAACAAATTCAGATCATCTTTTGTTGGTCTGTTAGAAAACAAACCAAATGATGTAACGACTGAGAAAGTCAAAATAAAGTTACAAGAAAATTGGTTAAGTGATGATAATGATGAATGTGGTTGCAGAGAATTTTTATTCTTTGGGACTCAAATGTTTGGTTTGTGCAAGTGGTGAACAAATCATATCAACATATCTCTCTTATCGCTGAAAACGTGGGGGATTGACGTGTAAATTGACTTATGTATATGCCGGCAATTTCCTTCTGGACAAGGTTAACTGTGGGTGGAGATTCGAATGAAGCAACTCAAGTAAATTTACCCTGGTCAGTGTTAGGAGATTTTAATAATATCACATCTATGAAGGATAAAAAAAGGAGGTGCAAATGTTCCTTTTAGATATATGTTTGGGCTTGTTGACTGTATTATAAGTTCGGGGATTATGGAAATTCTTATTGCTGGTTTTAAATATACATGGAGGAAAAGAGGAGTAGCTACTAAAATCGACAAGGTGTTTTGCAACCACTTGTTTATTGAGAAATTCCCGGAATTAATAGCTTTTGGTATTGCGAACCCATTAAGTGATCATGTTACCTTTTGTATTAGCTTTAATAATGTTAACTTGACGAAGAGAAATATTCCTTTCAGATATGCTAACTCTTGGCATCTAAATGAAGGATATATTGAGTACTTTTATACAGCGTTGGATAAGTTTTGTTTTCAGAGTGGCAAGGCAAAAAAAATTTTTGCTTTCAACAACTTCTGAAAGAATGCAAGTTGCTATTGAAAAAATGGAATTGTCACAGAACAAAGGATGAAGATGCTATTAAATGGGTGGAAGAGCAATATAAGGAGACTTTGAAAGTGATTGATGACAACCCAACTGATTTCTCCCTTTTCGAAAATCTCAGCTATGCGTATATGGATTGGAAAAATCAAAGTTTCATTGAGTTTGAATGCCCGTCAAAAATCAAAAATCAATTGGTTAACGCAAGGTGATTCTTGCACTAAATTCTTTCATGCAAAATTGTCTCGTAGGAAACATATTAATAATTGTATAATATGTTTAAGGATAATGGTGATTTTTGTCAAAATGGTGAAGCTATTGAACGAGAGGCATTTGAATATTTCTCTAATATTTTCATTTATGAAACTCATTATAATAGTAATTTCCAGAAGATCAATTGCAAGGTTATTATTAACGAAAGAGGTCACAGACATTTGACATCGAATATCAGCATGAAAGAAATTAAAAAGGCTATTTTCTCTATTATAGATGAAAAAAGTCCAGGACCTGATGGTTTTACAGCAAAATTCTACAAAATTCATTGGAATGATTTAAAAGAATATATTTTTGAACTATTTGAGAAGTCTTAAGAACGGGTAAACTTGCAAATGGAATAAATCATACATTTATCAGCCTTATACCCAAAGTAGAAAAACCATCGAGTATGTCGGACTTTAGACCTATTTCGTGCTTCAACATGATTTATAAAATTATTTCTAAGGTTTTTTGCAATAGAATTAAATCTTACCTTATGCATCTTATATCTGAAAATCAATCTGCTTTTATTCCGGGTAGATATATTGCTGAAAACATCCTTCTTGCACATGAACAAATCAGACAGTTTAATAGAAAAGGAAGTGGGAAAATGTGCATCAAAATTGATTTACAGAAAGCATATGATATGTTTAACAGGGATTTTATATGTCATATGCTCAAAATGATGGGATTTCCTAATAAAATTGTTCGGGAAATTAAGCTTGTATTACATCTCCTACCTTCTCTATTTTGATTAAAGGCAGTCCGAAAGGTTTCAATAAAAGTAATATGGGTTTAAGACAGCGGGACCCTCTATCGCCTTATATGTTTTGCGTAGCTATGGAATATTTCTCTATTCTGATGTACAAGGCTTTGTTTCATAAATTGGTGGAGCCAATTTATAGAAATGATCCTATTATCACTCATCTTATTTATGCTGATGATTTGATGATTTTCTCAAAAGATAAAATAATTGCTGCAAAAGAAATCAAGAGAACTATGGATATTCTGAAGGAGATGGCAGGTCTGAAGTTAAATAATTTGAAATCCAAAGCTTTCTTTAGCAGGGGAGTGGGGAATAAAATGCAGATACTTAGTGTTCTAGACATGAAAGATGGTAAACTTCCTATCAAATATTTGGGTATTCCTTTATCTATAGATTATCTTAATTTTGCAGATTGTGGAGAACTATTTGACAAAATCAGAGGAAGAATGGGTAGTTGGGATTGTCTTCTATCTATGGCTGCTAGAATAGAATTGATAAGATCAGTTATTACACCCATGGTGTTGTACGAGATGTTGACATATCAATTATCGTCGAAGATTATTGGAAAAATTAATAAAATGTGTGCAAATTTTGTGTGGGCTGGTAAGAAACATAAGATTGCTTGGAAGACGCTTTGTTCCCCAAAAAAAGGTGGAGTTGGTTTAAGGAGTTTAAAAGATATTAAATCGTCTGTTGCCCTTAAACTTTTGTGGTGATTTGTTAATGGCAACAATTTATGGAAGAATTGGGTGACAAGTAGATACTGTGAAGATGGTAATTTTTGGTCAAAGATATTGATGTTAATAGCTCATGTACATGGAAATCTATTCTCGGACATAGGCAGAAGGGATTGCAATGTATTGACAGGTGTATTGTTAATGGCCATAACTCAAAGTTGTGGTTTGACCCTTAGATTAATAGTGAAGTTCTGGTAAATTTGCTAGGTTGGGATTACTTAAGCATTTACGGAAGGGATAAATTAAATGTGGACAGTATTATTCAAAATGGAAGTCTTAATCCTGATAGTCTATCGCTACCAGACTATTAATAAACAAAAATGAGGTTGTTATTCACCACTCTATCGATAATGACTACTGGAGCTGGAATAATAAACCAGATGGGTTTTCATTTCAGTCTGCACGGGATATTTCTAGGGTCCATCTCCCTGATTTAGATTGGTGTAGAGTCACATGGCACTACATTAACTGTCCAAAAATGTATATCTGCACTTATAATGCTATTCTAAACAGATTAAGCACTAAAGACAACATGATACAATGGGGATACGATATTAATCCTAATTGCGTTTTATGTAATGAACGACAAGAGAATAAAGATCACCTTTTTTCCTATGTCCTTATTCTTCATACCTCTGGACATGATGTAAAATTAAGCTTGGAAAGCTCCCAATGATGGATGAACCGCCGATTCTAGAAAGCGAAATAAATCACCTTAAAGTCGCCTTCAACTCGAGAAACTTCATACTGGATATTGCTTATTGTAGCATTGTCACCACCATGTATCATATCTGAAAGAGCAAAATGCAAGAGTTCCTGGTAATGCTAATACAGATCAATTTCAGAGATGGAAGCTAATTGAACTTGATATTAAATACTTACTTCGACGTTCAAAGAAAAGGAAGGGTCTTTCCGAAGAAGAGAGAAAGATAGTGGAAATCTGGGGTATTGATTTGTTGGATGAAGGCTAAGTTTGGTTCTGGAAGATCTTTGGAGACGTAAGAAAAAGGGCTCGCCGTCGTTTTGATGCTTCGTCTCCATGGATAGGTTTAGAGTTTAATTTGATAAAGTTTAGTTCGGATTTTTTGTCAGTGGCTTCTGGAGTTTTTAACGGGATTTCATCTTTTTGTCTTCCTGTTCGGGCCTTCATCACAAGTTGGACGTGGGCCTTCTGTATTTTTTTTAGAGATTTTATATGTGTTTTTGCACACATTTTTGCCTTATTGTGTCATTTTAAGATATTTTTGGGTATTGGGCATTTTGAAATTATGTTGTAATATTGCCCTATGTACTTTTACATATTTATTGATGCGTTGTCAATAAAGCGCCGCACTCTTTTTTTTCCTGTCTAGTGCTTACGCTGAGTACTAGCACAAGTTTTTAACGAGCCGGTTTACTCATTTTCATATATATATATATATATATATATAATTTTATCAATATTGACTTTGTTTCTTTTTGACTTAAAAGTCGCTATCGTACCAAACGATTTTTTTGACGTTTTAAAAGTAGAGTTACTTACCATATTAGCATAAGTGCTTCTGTTTTCATTTGCCAAATGGGCCCTTATACTGTTGCTTAGCTGTGTAGTGTTCAGCGACAACGACAATGACGGTGAAGTAGTAAGCAGAATTCTGAAGACTAATTAAAAAAGTCCAATTATTGGTTTCTCTTACTATTTTATCCATATCTAGGTTTAGCTGACCGAATGCAATGTCACAAACATCGAGGTATGATTAAGATGCCATCGTACCCTTTTTAAATTTATTAACGTCTAGAAATAAAATATGCAACAACTGAATATGGACTCAAGAATTTAACACACTTTGATTTGTTTTATTTAATAATCCAAAAAAATAGTTCTAGTATTTCATAATAATGAAGAAATATTGTATAATGATGAATGTTATATGCTTTGAGTGAGTATACATCTCCTTACGAGATGTTTGGAATATCACAAAAAGAATAGTTAAACAAAGGCATTACCTGAAAACAAAAAAGCCAATATGAATCTAATAGAGTAATAGATTAAAGTTTTGAGGCCAAAAAATATATTACATTAAGGTGCCATCTTCCATATAATAAAGGGCTATACCCTCTAGTTATATGTAATGTGAATGCTATGCCCTTTTGTATTTTAAAGCTGTTGTATATCATGTAGTTGTATACACAATTATATGATTTTTGTTTGATGATAACAACCAAATAAATTTTATTTTAAATGTGTTTGTTACTGTACTGTTATTCTATATCACATAGACAGGAATATAATATTTATATTTAAACAGAATACATCTATACAGAAATTCAAATATCTACACTGCATTTTGTTTAAATATAATATTTTATTTCAATATTTAAAATAGTACAGATTTACAACTCCACTATTTGCATATATTCACTGATATACAATTTCATATACATTTCAATACATTTTTTTTCAGTACACAGTTCCTCTCTACAACACTCACACTCAGTTATGTATACGTACACTCATTGACACTATTCACTGCTTGAATCTTTTGTCTTCTGTCTTCACAACACTTTTTCAGTCAGTCCAGTCTTCATACCTGTCACATACAGAAACACACACAGTATCTGGAACAGAAATAATATTCTAAAATTCTAGCGAATATAATTTTTATTTTAAAATTTTATTTGCCTCAGAATTTTGATGTGTTTCTCATCAATTTTCTAACTCAATTTGATTTTCATATCCATCCAATTATGTCTAGACAGCTTGTGATATTCACAGTAAATACCACAAGGTAGATAATATGTATATGCAGCGTAGGTACATGAGAATTAGTCTGATGGCTGCACATACACACGTGTACAGATATACACGTGTGCACTGCCTCGCCAATCCAAATGCAACTGAGGAGTAGCCACGTAGTCCGTCTCAACTCAGTGCACAATGCAAAACAGTGATGCATTTACAAACATGGTTCATTTACAAGTAACATGGTAGTGTGTGTGTTCAACACAAGTCAACAAGGTAAATGGACATTGCAACTCAGGTGATGGTACAAACAACAATGGTGAATGAACAGCAAAGCATGCTTGACACAACAAGTAGCCGAGCAAGTGAATAGTGGCATACGAACATTGGCATGCTACATAGTGCAGCCATAAAAGCAAGGTGATCAAACATGAATTACATGAATGGTGCAACAATAAAAAGACAAACAGTGACAATAGCAAAATGGTTCAGTCCAATTACTTCAACACAGATTATAAATGGTGAGACAGAGAAGCAAGTGTGAATTTCAACACAAAACAGTGACACAGCTCAAAGTAGTCGAGAAATAGCATGGAATTGCATTAACATAATGGTGCAGCTACATATATGTATAACTCAAGTGAAGCAGCAATGTTCATGGAGCAAGCGGGCACAAGTAAGAGGGGTAGCATCATAAGTGAGAAGTGGTGCATGATACAAATAACTCAGATTTGAAGTAAAAGCAACAAGCATGTAAAACTAGGTGAATGGGAAAAATCAGTAAGCATCAGTTCATATTTGTTTAATGGTCAAGCAGCTACAAGCAAATGCAAGTGTCATGGTGTATACAGCATGGTGCAAGCACAGTTTTCAAGTTCATGGTAGCATACTCTAATACAAATGCAGATTTTCAGATTTGACAATAAGTTTGGTAAGTTTTTTTATGCTTTTTTTCCAAAGAACTCGATCACATGTGAAATGCAACAAATCAGGGAATAAAGAAATCAGAAGAATCGTGATTGGCAAAATTACATTTCCAGTTATATGGCAATCATTCCAGAAATCAAAAAATATGTCTTTGGCAAGAATCAAGTGTGGAAATGCAAGGAAATCATTTAATGTTTGTAAATTTACCAAATTTGCAATAGGTTCAAAGTGTTGTCCAGATATATGTCAACAACAAATCAAACCAACATGGACATATACAAGTACAGTTCAAATGTGCATGTCATATGCATGTGAATACAAGCGTAGATGGTGCAGCATGGTAAACCAAACTCAACAACACAGTGGTGAAATTGAAAGTGTGCAACATAGTAGTTTCTTTTTTACAGAGGATAAGAACAACATAAATGGTGTAATATCTCGACAGTGTACAAATGAATCAGCCAAGATTTTCTAGTAATTTTTTTGATTGTGGAAAGTTTTTAAATCAAGGCAACATACATGGATAACACCAACAAAATCAGGAAAGCAATCAAAGCCAACAAAATATATTTCTAGAATGTGTTGAGCAAAAGAGGAAAGCATTTTCTTTTGAAAATTCACAGAAGAGTTTTTTTTAAATTCAAAGGGGCAATTATCTTTCCAGAAAATCGAATCACAACTTTCCAGTTTTGCAATGGTTCAAGGCAGAGCAAAAATCGCCCATGGGCCAAATACTTTTCCAGAATTACTCATTTCATCAAGGCCATAAGTGGAAACAAATCAGAGCAATTTAAATCGATGATTTTCAAAAAGGGAAAACCGCAATTTCAGATCGAGTTACATGTTTTGAAATCAGAGAGTCTAGAGTTTTATTTTACCCTATATAACACGCACTTCATCACTGGCATAACGAGCATCGAAACCACATCAAATCGAAACAAACAACAACAAAAATCAGAGAGCAAAACTTATTCAATTCAAGAATACTCACATTTCCAGAAGGTTTCGATCGTAAGAGCGAATAACCCCAAATCGTTGAAGCAAGGAGCTTCATAAATTGATCGACATCATCGAGTTGAAGCCATCAGAGAACCACGACATAAATCCATCAAGAAATCGAATTGATTTGGGAAGATTGGAGAAACCCTAGTTCGAGTTTCATATTTCTCAGCCGCCAATGTTTTAAGAGTAAAAGAGATCGGGGAAAATGAATTGCAAATGGGCCGACATACTTGTTGGTGGCTAAGCCAAGTTCAAGTGAATTATAGGGGATTTCTTTTTCCTTTTAAAAATAGGGTTTTAATTTATTTTCTATTGTATTTTTTTGTTTTGTAAATCAGTCTGAATCAGTTCTAGAGTCTGTAAAATCTAGGGTTACGGGTTTGTAATCCGGGAAAATCTGGTCGAGGGAATATCGGTCAGTCTAGGGTTTTGAGCGTAAGGTCAGTGCAGGAGCCGGGAGTGCGAGTTTACAGTGTCTGTAAACGGGATCTTTTATTAACACCTAGTAGAAACCTTAGGAATGCAGCAGTAGTCAAGATTTGCCGAAGCTGGGTATCTTTGTGTGTTATTTACTTTCCATATTTACTTACTCTGCTTTATCTATGCTGCTATTAATTTTTAATTATTCGATAAACTGTAATAAACCCTATTCACCCCCCTCTAGGGTTAATCTAGATCCAACAATTGGTATCAAAGCTTGGTTTTCTTTAACCCTAGAATCATGGATCCTAGTTGTCAGTCTTCTGAGAATCAGTCCAGTCATATTCCATCTATTTTCAATGGTACAGATTTTTTAATTGGAAATTAGAAATGGAATTATATTTAAAATCTGTTGATATTAAATGTTGGGATACTGTTATTAATGGTTATGATATGGTTAATAGGAATGATATTGGATTTAATTCTCGTGCTATTCACACTTTGTATTCTTATATTGATGATGTCCAATATAACCTTATCTCTCATTGCTTGACTGCGCAGGAAATATGGAATACTCCCGATACGAAGTATGGAAAGATTGACAACAGCAACTCAAAACCCAAAATGGTCAACTCAGATTCAGATCTATGCTCAGGAGAAGAAACAAATGAAAATTCAAGTAGATCAGAGGATGGAGACTCAACAGACAATGAGACTGAAAGCTTCTCATATGAAGAGTTGGTTTATATGTGTACTGATTTAACAAAAATCGCTGATAAACTCCATCGTAAAAACAAATCTTTAAAATCTAAAAATCACGAGTTAAATAGTAAAATTAACTGTTTGGAATCAGAATCTACGAATGTCATGAAATTAGAAAATTCTGACTGTGAAGGTTGTTTGAAATTGAAAACTGACCTCGTTCATCTCAATAAAATATTCAAAGGCTTAAAGAGGAAATTCTGATTATAAAAGATAACGAGGTTGAGCTAAAAGATTCAAACAATTCTTTGCAAAATGAATTTAATAATTTTAAGGCCATCAAAAATTCCAAACATGAAATTGCTGAAAAAGAAAGCTTGTTGAAAAGTGATTTAATTTTAAAACGAGCTTGAAAAAGAGATTGAAAATTTCAAGAAACTTGAATTTGAAAAACGAATTAATTTTGAATCTGAAATCTTTGAGTCCAAGACCAAAATCAAACTTCTTGAAAATGAAAATTTGTTTTTGAAACAAAATGATACTGAAAGGAGAAAGATCAGCATTTAATCGTTGTTCAAATCTGATAAAAGAAAATTTTGATCTTCAATCCAAAATTCAACGATTAGAATCAACTTTTGATAAATTTTATAATGGGGAAAAATCGTTGAATATGCTGTTACAAAACCAATTTTCAGTTGGTCATAAAAAGGTCTTGGTTTTGGAAAAACAAGTGGTTTTGAAAAAGTGAATTCTTGTGATTTTAAAAAACCTTCAAACTACTTTGAAAATAATCGTTTTGAAAATTTAAACTCTGATAATTTCAAAGGATTTTTAAAATCATGAACGAAATAAGATTTTGTTTGTTAACAATCTGTTTAATCCATTTTGGACCCCAAAAAGAAATAAAGTGAATTCTTCTAAAGTCAAACAGATTTGGGTTCCTAAGGGCACGAAGGTAAGTTCCAATGGGTTGTTATACAAACAAGTTTGGGTACCGAAAGGCGTGAACAAAACTTTGAGTGGTGTTACTAATTTTGTTAGACCACTCAATTCTCTAAACTATTAGGTACTTGAGGCGGCTGAGGAATTGTTGTGCAAAAAGAGATATGAAACCAAGCTGGACTATATTTCTGTATCATTCACAGTTCCTTAGCCAAGTATGTTGATTTAGAGATTCTGGTTTACATTGGATTCTGGTAAGATCTCAAAACTCACCTTTGTAAATATTCTCTAATTTTATTTTCTTTGTTTATTTCTCCTTTTGCCCCTTCTGTTTATTTTTATTTTTCCGTTTTCTGTTTTTTCACTGTCATATCATTGTAACTTCTTCTGGGCTTCATCAACTTCCAATTGTATAACTCATATTTTCTGGAAATTCACTTTAGTTGAATAGAACTCTGATGTTTTAATTATTTCCAGATCTTGAATTTAACCTTGTAAATATCTGCAATTGTTTTGAAGTTTATTTTTCTGATTCTCTGAATTCATAACAGTGTTGATGTATTCGTGTCATATCTTGAACACCGTTGATTCGAATTCTAAATTTTTGAAGATCCGAATATTTAATGAAATTTCACACACCTCTGCTGTTTTGAGTTTCTTCTAATCCATTTTAGAAAAGCTTGAAATATAATACTCATTACAGCACTCTGTTATTTATCAGTTGTGATAATTTCATTATTTTTCAAATTGGCTTGGATATTATGTTTTTGTCTTGAATCGGTGATACATCATGAAATTCATCTTTATTCATGATCATTTTATGGTTGAAATCTGTTTGTTTGAAATCATCTGAAATTCTGGATATTATGAATCTCACGTACCTCTTAAATTTGAAATTATCAATCTTGTGTGACTGATTCATTATATCCCAAAACTTAACATAGATTCAAGTGATTTCAAATAAATTATTTTAATTTTCTGGATCATGAATATTTCTCAAGTCTAATATAAATGATCTGAAATTACTCTTGTGCTTGTCAGAAATTCTTGTGAAAAATTATTTGAAAATCCAGTCTTAAATCTCTCTGTTTTTCATGATTATTTATTTGAATATATGTTTGTTTAAAATCATTTGAAGTTATTGATTTATTGAATCACACACATATCTTGAATCTGAAATTTACATTCTGGTGTGACTGATTCACTAAATCTTGAGAGTTTCATATTTCTCAAATGATTTCAAATAAATGGTATTTTTATTCATTAGATCATGAATCATCTTATGTGACCGTCATCTTGACAAGTCTGATTTAAATCTGATTTTTGTGCTGCTCAGATATTGTTCTTGAAAATATTTTTTGGTGACTGCTTGTTTTGGTATCAAATATATACCATGCTCAGATAGATGAAGTTAATTTGCTTGATTAGTTAACCGTGCCTGCTTAGGCTTTGTGATAAAGATTCAGTTGGTTGAGATATCCTTGTTCGTCTCTAGTATCATATTAAAATCCTCGTTAATAGAGACATCAACTGGTATCTGAAGTGCCTCTTACTTTTCTCACTCATTTGTACTTAAAGTCTATTTTTCACCTTGTATAGATCCACTCATTTTCTTTGTCTTGTATAAATCTGTATAAATTCCTCTTGTAATAGATTTTCAATTTTAAAATTATTTATTGATTATTCATTCAGAAATTGAAATATATATATCCAAATTGAACTATATTTATAATTCATAAAATTATTAACAGATTTTGAAATTGTAATGAATTGTGACTGCAGTATATTTCACAACAAGAGGATATTTCATTTAAATTTTCATGATGGTTGAACATTAATTATAATATCTTTGAATTGGCAATTATTTCATGATCATCTTCTTTATCTACTATTATTCTGCCATCCATCGTGTATTGTATATTAATGTGGAGAGTTAATTAAAAAAATCATCTTGAATAAACAGTGAAAATATTTGTGATGGAATTATGGTTATATTATTATTCAGAATTAGTGATAATTGAAAATTTTCAATGACCTCGGTACAGTTGATCATATGTCATACTATGATTAATTTAGAAATTTATTTCACAAACCATTTCTGTACCTATCACATTTCTGTCATCCATATTAGTTTTATATACTGAGGAGTTTTTCTATTTGAACTGAAAATTAAAATATAATACTCATAAGTGTTTCTCTAACCTCATTTAAAATCCAAGCTCTGGTTATGCATGGTTATGAGAATACTTATATTTAAGCTGCAACTGATCTCATTTAAAAATCCAGGATCTGGTTATGCATGGTCAGTGTGCTCTTAAATCAAAAGAAAAAGAAAAGAATTTGCAATAAATATTTTTTTTATATGAAACTCTCCTTGGTGTTTAAAAATCAACCTATCAATCCATATTCTAACTTGTGAAATGTGTTGAAATCTTATGTTGTATTATGATTTGTTGATTGAGAGGTATTGGGATTTGAGATTATACGATGTTGTCACTTAAATTGAATTATTAATTATAGTCCAAATCCATCACTGTTTTGTGCTTCATGCTATAAATTTTTATTGGAAAATAATTGGAAAATATTCATATTTTTATAACTCTCCCCATTTATATATATATATATATATATATATATATCATTATAAATCCATCATTCTCTATAATGAGAAATAAGACACTAGTTCTCAGTTTATTATGATTTTTGTTTGATTGATTGAGATTTATGATGACCGTTCCTCCTCTTATGCTGATATTATATTTTTTAGTCATTTTTCATCTATATTTTAATGTCTGTATCCTTTTGATGATAACAAAAGGAGGAGAATGGATTGAGATTTTGATTTATGAGTGAATATTTTATAAATATTTTTACTTTTGAAAATTCATTATTATTCATTTCATTTCACGCATGCACAGTTATAGGGTGGTTTTCTGTTGTAGGGGGAGCTAATAAATAGGGGGAGTTCAATATTCACTATCAAACACATTTACTGTGCTCAAAATCTTTTATTTGTTTGTCATCATCAAAAGGGAGAGATTGTTCTATATCACGTAGATGTATATATTATTATATGATTTTTGTTTGATGATAACAACCAAATAAATTTTATTTTAAATGTGTTTGTTACTGTACTGTTATTCTATATCACACAGACAGGAATATAATATTTATATTTAAATAGAATACATCTATACATAAATTCAAATATCTACACTGTATTTTGTTTAAATATAATATTTTATTTCAATATTTAAAACAGTACAGATTTACAGCTCCACTATTTGCATATATTCACTGATATACAATTTCATATACATTTCAATACATTTTTTTTTCAGTACACAGTTCCTCTCTACAACACTCACACTCTGTTATGTATACATACACTCATTGACACTATTCACTGCTTGAATCTTTTGTCTTCTGTCTTCACAGCACTTTTTCAGTCAGTCCATTGTTCATACCTGTCACATACAGAAACACACACAGTATATGGAACAGAAATAATATTCTAAAATTCTAGTGAATATAATTTTTAGTTTAAAAATTTATTTGCTTCAGAATTTCGGTGTATTTCTCATCATTTTTCTGACTCGATCTGATTTTCATATCCATCCGATTGTGTCTAGACAGCTTGTGATATTCACAGTAAATACCACAAGGTAGACAATATGTATATACAGTGCAGGGACAGGAGAATTAGTCTGATGGCTGCATATACACACGTGTATAGATATAATCGTGTGCACTGCCTCGCCAATCCAGATGCAACTGAGGAGTAGCCACGTGGACCGTCTCAACTCAGTGCACAATGAAAAACAGTGATGCATTTACAAACATGGTTCATTTACAAGTAACATGGTCGTGTGTGTGTTCAACACAAGTCAACAAGGTAAATGGACATTGCAACTCTGGTGATGGTACAAACAGCAATGGTGAATGAACAGCAAAGCATGCTTGACACAGCAAGTAGTCAAGCAAGTGAATAGTGGCATATGAACATTGGCATGCTACATGGTGCAGCCTTAAAAGCAAGGTGATCAAACATGAATTACATGAATGGTGCAACAAAAAAAGACAAACAGTGATAATAGCAAAATGGTTCGCAAAATGGTTCAGTCTAATTACTTCAGCACAGATTATACATGGTGGGACAGAGAAGCAAGTGTGAATTTAAACACAAAACAGTGACATAGCTCAAAGTAGTCGAGAAATAGCATGGAATTGCATTAACACAATGGTGCAGCTACATATATGTGTAACTCAAGTGAAGCAGCAATGTTTATGGAGCAAGCGGGCACAAGTAAGAGGGGCAACAACATAAGTGAGAAGTGGTGCATGATACAAGTAACTCAGATTTGAAGTAAAAGCAACAACGATGCAAAACTGGGTGAATGGGCAAAATCAGTAAGCATCAGTTCATATTTGTTTAATGGTCAAGCAGCTACAAGCAAATGCAAGTGTCATGGTGCATACAGCATGGTGTAAGCACGATTTTCAAGTTCATGTTAGCATGCTCTAATACAAATGCAGATTTTCAGATTTGACAATAAGTTTGGTAAGTTTTTTTATGGCATGTTTTCCAAAGAACTCGATCACATGTGAAATGCAACAAATCAGGGAATAAAGAAATCAGAAGAATCGTGATTGGAAAAATTACATTTCCAGTTATACGGCAATCATTCCAGAAATCAGAAAATCTGTCTTTGGCAAGAATCAAGCGTGGACATGCAAGGAAATCATTTACTGTTTGTCAAATTTACAATTGGTTCAGAGTGTTGTCCAGATATGTCAACAACAAATCAAACCAGCATGTACATATACAAGTACAGTTCAAATGTGCATGTCATATGCATGTGAATACAAGCGTGGATGGTGCAGCATGGTAAACCAAACTCAACAACACAGTGGTGAAATTGAAAGTGTGCAACATAGCATTTTTTTTTTACAGAGGATAAGCACAACATAAATGGTGTAATATCTCGACAGTGTACAAATGAATCAGCCAAGATTTTCTAGTAATTTTGTTGATTATGGAAAGTTTATAAATCAAGGCAACATACATAGATAACACCAACAAAATCAGGAAAGTAATCAAAGCCAACAGGGGAAAATAGCTAAAGGGAGATAATTACATACATAGTCTATCACAGCCTGTAAGGTAACATGATCACCCCATTCCCCACTCCTATTTCACAATAGAAAAAAGAGCTTAAACAACATAGTAAATCAACTGCAACAAATACATCTAGTCATAAATCATTGAAATTAGAAAAATAAGTTAATCGCTGAAATCATCTAGCTAATCTATGAGTCGAAAATCATAGAGGAATTCGTATACAAATGCGCAGTACAGGTTTTATTCTTCATGTTTCTGTTGTAGGCCATATTACTTTGTTCTTGCAAAACCTCATGTGAATAGAACTAATACAAACATGTGATATTGAGGGGTTTGGATCAGGCAAGAGTGTTCTAATGTAGTTATTAAAATGCACTCTTCTGAATTTGTGTCGCAATGTTTATCTGAGGAGTGAATGCTTTTGTTAATCCACACCTTTTGCCCCTTACACTGATAAAATATTCATTATCTCAGCTATATGGAAGTGAATGTGTTTTTTTTTCTTTTCTGTCAAATATATTCTCTGCTACTAAGCATTCATTAGTTCTATGTAGAAATTTGTTAATGGAAAAAATTAGCCTCATTTAAGCTGCTCCTAACTGTCTTACATTCTAGTGTTTTCATAATCCGATCCAACCGCCGTCCAACCGAGAATAACCTTGGACCCTGAACAATTTCTGTGATAAACTGAATTATTTGTTATGAAATATAAGATGATAAACTGAATTATTTGTTTACAAAGAATGAGAAAATTGATTCTGGTAAACTTGGTGCTTGAAAGTCTGAATACAAGTCTGTGGTTAGTTGAACCAATTTAGTAACATGTTTCATTAACACATACAATTCAATAACTTTCTCTCAAGCTTTTCATTAACACAACCAATTTTATGAAACAATTGAAAGAGAATTTTATAATGATCAGAAATATTGTAATACTGAATGAATGCTTGTTACATAGGCTACGGTCCTATATATATACAAAACAGGTACATTGGGCTTGACCCATGATAATAGAAAGAATAAAAGAAAAGGCCGAGGCCTTATATGCAAGCGGGGAAGCTATTTCATGTATACCCAAATGTATCGAGTATATCATTTACTTTAACTCCCCCCTGAAACCTAACCCTAATTAGGTTTCCCAAAAGAAAAAGAAAAAATGGCGGCGCCTCTTTGATCGGTGAGGGAATCTTCTAGTCAGGCCTCCACGACA
The DNA here is from genome assembly GCA_030737875.1 of Allium sativum. Taxonomy (NCBI): domain Eukaryota; kingdom Viridiplantae; phylum Streptophyta; class Magnoliopsida; order Asparagales; family Amaryllidaceae; genus Allium; species Allium sativum. The sequence goes on from CM060926.1 coordinate 619,504,036, forward strand.
GATGGATTTGACGTCGCTTGAGCTCTTGAGCTTGAATGACTTCAAATCCATTGAGAGAGGTTAAACTGAAGGTTTAAAACAGAATTGATTAAGATCTGTTATGAAACCGTAGCTGAACTTTACAGATCCAACACCGATTGAAGTGACTTTGAAGATTAATCTGGAATATAAATGATCCTGCTTGACCTTTACTTTGGATCTGAAGAATCAACATTGAGCTCTTCTTTTAATCTACTGAAATTTGGTCCTGAGAGGGGTTTTGTAAGTATGTCTGCTTTTTGATGAAACGACGGTATATACCCTACTCTTAATTTTCCTTGAATAATTTGTACTCTGATAAAATACATGTCGAGCTCTATGTGCTTTGTTTTTGAATGAAGAACAAGATTTGAAGTTAGTGAGATTGCACTAACATTATCACACCATATCACTGGTTTCTTATTTAATTCAATTTTAAGTTCTTTCAGTAAGGATTTGATCCATAGAACTTCAGCTGCAACACTAGCAACACATCTGAATTCTGCTTCTGTGCTAGATCTAGAAACTGTACTTTGTTTTCTAGCACTCCATGATACATGATTTTTTCCTAGGTATATACAATAACCTGATGTTGATTTTCTGTCATCCAAGTCTGTTCCCCAGTATGCATCAGCATATGCATTGATATTTAGAAAGTTGCTAGCTTTAAATATAAGTCCATGATCAATTGTTCCTTTTAGATACCTTAAAATTCTTTTAACTGCCTTCCAATGTGTATCTAAAGGATTCTGCATATATTGACTTGCCTTGTTCACACTATAAGATATATCTGGTCTTATTATAGTATCATACTGTAGTGCTCCAATGATACTTCTGTAAAATCTTGCATCTTCAATTGCCTCACCCTTATGTTTTGAAAGCTGATTGCTTTTGATCATTGGAGTTGAGAGTGAATTGGCTTTGTCCATTTTTGCCTTTTGAAGTATTTCAGAAATATATTTCCTCTGGCTAAGATGAATTTCTGACTGACTTGTTTTCTTAACTTCAATGCCAAGGAAATAATTTAAATTCCCTAAATCTTAGATTGAGAATTCTGCATTTAATCTTTCTATAATGAACTCAATTTCTAAACTGCTACTACCTGTAACAATAAGATCATCAACATAAATAAGAATATAAGTAGTATCAGTGTTAGTAAATTTTGTGAATATTGAGTTATTAGATTTTGTAGGCTTGTACTTATAGTTGACAAGTGTTGATTTCAACTTGTCAAACCAAACTCTTGGTGCCTGCTTCAACTCATAAATTGCTTTGTTGAGTTTGCACACCAATTTTGTGTTACTCTTATCATAGAACCCTTCAGGTTGTTGCATGAACACTTCTTCCTGCAAATTACCATTAAGAAATGCATTATTAACATCAAATTGCCTAGTGTTCCAATTTCTACTCAAGGCAATGGTTAAAATTATTCTAATAGATGAAGGTTTCACAACAGGTGAAAATGTCTCAGAAAAATCAAACCCATACTGTTGTGAATATCCTTTTCCAACTAACCTTGCCTTGTACTTAGAAATTGAACCATCAGGATTTCTTTTTAATTTGTAAACCCATTTACACCCAATTATATTTTTATTATCTGTTTTTTCAACCAATGACCGGGTTTCTTTCTTAATTAAAGCATCATATTCTTCTTGCATAGCTTGTTTCCAATTTTCAGATTGAGATGCTTCATAGAAAGTAACTGGTTCATCCTGCATAACAACGGTATTAATATTTTTGTGTTTAAAAATACCACATTTAGCTCTTGTCAACATAGGATGCTTGTTTGCATTATCACCAGTTGTTGTGCCTTGATTTACATTCTCTGATGAATCTGCAACAGGTGTTTGATCACCTCTTGCATCACTAGTAGCTTGACCTGAATGATTCTGATTATCAACACTGTCATCAACTCTTTGCTCTTGACCTGGCCTTCTCATAGGCACTGTGAGTTGAGGGCTAGTGATGGTGTCTTTCATGATTTGTTGAGGTGGCACCATCATTTGTATTTCTTCAGGAATATCAGGTATAACAATTCTTGGATTTACTACTTTTTCAGTAGTTTTTATTTTTTCAGTACTAAAAGGGAATACTTTTTCATTGAACTTTACATGCCTGGATATATATATTCTGCCTGTACTGTCCAGACATCTATACCCTTTTTGACTATTACAATATCCAAGAAAGGTACATGAAGTTGACCTGAAACTCAACTTGTGAGTATTATATGGTCTTAAACAAGGGAAACATTGACATCCAAACACTTTTAAATGTTCATAGTCTGGTTTGACTTTAAATAAAACTTCTTGTGGACTTTTTAAATTTAAAACCTTAGTTGGTATTAAATTTATCAACTGAACAGCAGTATAGAATGCTTCAGGCCAGAATTTTAGGGGCATAGAAGCTTGAGCAAGTAAAGTCAATCCAGTTTCAACTATATGCCTATGTTTCCTCTCAATTAGACCATTTTGTTCAGAGGTATATGGACAAGTAGTTCTATGATTAATCCCTTTTTTTCAAAATAAGGTTTTAATGGTAGAAATTCTCTTCCACCATCAGTTTGTATAATACTCACATGTTGACCAGTCATGTTTTCAACCTTATTGATAAACTGGATAACAATATTACAAGCCTCAGATTTGGATTTTAACATATAAATCTAGGTGAACCTAGAATATGCATCAATGAAAGATAGGTAATACTTATACCCATAGTCAGAATTGATAGATGCTGGACCCCATAGATCAGTGGAAACAAGTTCAAGTGGTCTAGACTAACTTGTGTGTGAGTCTGGAAATGCAAGTTTATGACTCTTTCCCATTTGACAAGATGAACATACATATGAATCAGAAATTTTATCAATTGAAATATTATTATTGATCAATACTTCTTTTATAATTTTGCTACTAGGATGTCCTAACTTGCAATCCCACAGATCAAACTTACTAGAAAACTCAGAATCATTAACATATGTCTACATGCATATGTCAACATGTAATTTTCTTATTATAGACTGAATTTTTATGATTCAAATCAAATCTGTACAATCCATTACATTCATTACCCTGCAAAATGATTTCATGAGTTAGTATATCCTTGACAATGCAAGTATTTGGATAAAATTCAAAGTAAACATTATTATCTTTAGCACTCATTAAATTCTTCTTAATAGAAGGGCCCCTTAGAAGATTTTTTAGGATTAATTATTTAGGTCCATATAAACTTGCATTTCCAGTGTGTGATATATATGCAATTTTACCATTACCTACAGATAAGTTTTGCATACCTTTGTATTCCTTGTTACCCAAGTTTAAGTTGGCCAAAAATTTTGTGACAGCCCCTGAGTCTGGATACCAGCAGTCATCATTAGCATCGTCTGTTGAGATTGAATCTGTGTTTGACACTTCTGGTTGACTTTTGCCTCCATCTTTTTGCACATTGACCAGATTTACACTGCTACTGTTGCCTTGTTGAGAGGGGTTGTAATTAGAATTATATCTGAAATAACATTTATTGGCAGTGTGACAAAATTTTTCACAAATTTGACATTTAACTCTGTTTGTGTTATTGCCACTTCTACCACCTCTTCTGCCTCCTCTATTTGTAGATCCACCCCTCTGATTATTATTAAATTGACCTCTTGAACCTTGATTTCTTTCTTGCTGTTTCCCTTTGTAATAAGTATAGTTCACAGCCATATCAGGATTTAATATTTTGTTGTGTTCCACCCTTCCTTCATGTGAAAGAAGAGTAGAATACACAAACTGTAAGGAGGGAGTAGGATCCATTGTTGATATAATTGCAACAACAGCTTCATATTCATGATCTAATCCACTGATTATATACAACACATGTTTTGAATCTGAAACATTATGACCTGCAGAAGCCAACTGATCACACAGATTCTTGACTTTAAGTAAGTACTCATTCATATTCATTTCATTCTTTCTCATAGTTTGCAACTGTCTTCTATGATGCATTATCCTAGCAGAAGATTGAGAGGTAAAATTCCTCTCAATTGTTGACCATACTTCTTGGGCTGTTTTACATCCAATTAATTGAGGTAGGATATTAGAACTTATGGATGACATCATCCAAGCACATACAAGACTATGTTGTCTCTGATGAACTGCATATTCTGGATTTGGAACAAGTTGATTATCCTTATCTCGAATAAACTTTTGTGGAATCATCTTTGTACCAAGTATATAGTCTTCTAATCCATAACTTCTAACTGCAGTCTCTATTTCAGTTTCCAAAGCAAGAAGTTGGTTTCATCGAGCTGAACAGAAACAATCTGACTTTGTGGTTTAATAATGGCCTTCATCAGGTCATTAATCGAATCACTGGATGAGGGACCAGTTGAACTTCTGATAACAGATCCAACTGGTGTTAAATCTCCTTAACCTGTCATGATGATCAAAACACAGAGACCCTAAAATTTGAAGAGAGAATTCTAAGGCAGAAATCCTTGAATTGAGACTTAGAGAGAATTTCAGATGAAAATATGATGCTATCAAGAAACTCAGGTGATGAAAATTTGCAATTATCCTAACAGAATAGAGGTAAAAGAATTTGATGAGTTTTTTTGACTGCACTATTCTTCAACTGCTGTTTTCTTGAATTTCTTGATCGATTTTCTGATTTGATTTTGAATTTTCTCAACACAGGCTGATCTCTTGTAAACTGCTGCAGCCAGAGTGATGATCTAGGTGTGGCACCGTTTATCTGGGATGGCAGCAACTTTCAGATGAAAAGATCTTCGATCTTGGATGAAAGGTGTCCAAGTGATGAAGCTTTTCTGATGGACAAAGCAATCTGGACAATCTTGAAACAGTTTGATCAGAGTTTTCAGGATCAAATGCTGTTAAGCAATGATATTGCTCTGATACCAAGTTGAATTTTATGAAACAATTGAAAGAGAATTTTATTATGATCAGAAATATTGTAATACTGAATGAATGCTTGTTACATAGGCTACGGTCCTATATATATACAAAACAGGTACATTGGGCTTGGCCCATGATAATAGAAAGAATAAAAGAAAAGGCCGAGGCCTTATATGCAAGCGGGGAAGCTATTTCATGTATACCCAAATGTATCGAGTATATCATTTACTTTAACTCAGTGGTGTTAGGGCTTTCCAATCGTGGGTCAGTTGCTTCCAAGCAACCCCAACGGTTGGATCAATAGTCCCTTCAGTGTTGCCGTGGCAACACTGAAGGGTGTTGGAGCAACCGTTTGGTTGCTCCAACAACCAGCCCTAACCGGTTTGGTTAATACCGACTAAGGCATAGCCGGCTTTAACCAAGCCAACTATAATTTTTTAATTTTTTTAATTTTTGTTGGGCTCCAGCTCGCCTAGAGCTGGGACCCAAAAAAAATTATTCTTTTCTTAGCCGGCTTTTAGAAAGCCGGCTAAGAAATGTAATTATTATTTTTATAATTTTTTTTATCTTCATTGGGGTGAGTGGGGGGTCAATCGGGCATGATTTGACCCCAGTGATCACCCCATTGGGATGCTTTTAGAAGCGAGTCATGTTTGTTATGTAATCTCAAATGCTTTTAAATTTGCAATAAATTTGAAAATGTGACTTCGTGTATGGGAATGAAAAATAATTTGAGTAATGAAACAAAGTGGATAACAATTGAGAAAGTAAGATGATAACATTGTGGTTTCAAGTTGGATAATACTGGAATTTTAATAATACCAACTTCCCATATTTTCTAATATTTTCATTTTCCAATGTCTTTTTTTTTTTCAAAAAGTACAATGGTTCAGATGCTACCATTGTACTTTTTCTTCCAAGCATACTTTTGAGGTTGCACATTTATTATTTTCGTCTGTGATTTGTTTGTTATTACTATTTCCCTTCTTTCCTCCGTTCATACAAAATTTAACGTTAATTTTTTGTTAGATCGTCATATAGTCGTCATCTTAAACAAATGTTGAGAAAATGATTTCACTATTTTGTTGATAGCAGCCATATGAAAAATTTACTACCGTGTTTATCAAATTACTTTAGCGTAAAGAGAGAAATTTTAGTGTAAAGACAAATTTTAGTGTAAATTCAGGTGTCCACTGTAAGTTTATAAATCCACCATTTATACTAAAATTTGTCCTTATATGCAAAATTTTAACCATTTGTCCTTATGAAACAACTTTTAGTTCATTTTGTCCTTCGGGGTACTTTCCTGATAATAATATTTGCTACCCCAAATTTATATATTTCTAAAAAATGATTTCCATGAATTTTAGTTATGCGTTTGCATTGAAATCATGCGTAGTTATTTGAATTTTTATTTTCAAATTCTAAGTTTGCAACGTCTAGTATTTTATTAGTTTTAATGTTCGTATGTGCTGTTAAATAATAAAAAATGATATTGTAAAGAATATTTATTTATTAGACTGTACTTTTGTAATGGCGCGTTTTGTTAGCTGTCGAATAATTAATTTATTTAATTATTTATATATCGATTTGGTGATATCGATAACTTAAAGTAAAACGTTCGAACTTATAATTTATAATTATAATTAAAACGAACCTGAAACGTCGCGGCAGTTCGCAGTTTGGCGATTTGAACTTCAACGGAATGTACATGATTCATTTTAAGCCGGATTTCTGTGAAACAAGAAACGTGTGGAGCTGGTGGAGTATATCTTTCTAGTGGAAGAGAAAAATCAGGATTTCATCGTGTAGATATTGAGTAATGTCCAAATCAAATTTCAGAAAAGTCGCTGTGGAATTCCTTTATAATTAGCAACGCTTTATTTACGTTATAAAAGAGTTTTCAATATATTTGAATATCGGGTTTGAATTTAGACAAGGTTCTTTTGGGAAGTAGTGATAATTTAATTTTTAGAATTTTATGGTAATTTTTAATTAATTAAATAAGCAACTATTTATTGAGAGTATTTTGCACCCTGTAATCAATATTTTGGGGTTTCAAAATATGAGTTAAACTACCGGTATTATTTTATTTTTGGAATCCTGGCACATCGCTGATTACAACAGTATTTTTATTTCTGTCGTTGGCCGTCCGGATGAGAACAGAACTTCATATAGAAGGGTCATCAAATGTTATAACTTAAAATCTCCTATCCCTAGAACTTAGCCACTCACTTCTGTGATCAAATAAAGGACCATGAAATGTCTTTCTCAGCCACAAACAAGTGAACGGTGGCATCCTTTAAAGCACAATCGAAATGAAACCATGGACAAACCAACGCCACAAGAATCAAAGCAACCATATATATATAAACCCGTATACTTCCTAAAGACCTAATCCCTCTTCTCTGGCCAATACATTATCACGCCGCCCCTTTCTTTCTTCCATCAAAATAAATTCCTCTTCTAAAATTCTAAAACCAAGCTCGTTGTTTTCCCGAACAAACTCTTCATCCTCGTTTGTGTTTTGCTGGGTTCCGGGCGAATTAAGATCGCATAGGAGTTTCGTGAGTTGGCTATTGTTGTGGAGAACATGGTGCGAAGGGGAAGGTCGAGATGCGTGAGTATGGCCAAGAAAGAGCAGTATACGGACGGGTATTTGAAAAGTGGGTTTGTATAAGAAGAGCAGGTCCGAGTTTTGTGCATGGACGGTATGGTTTCAAACAAAACAAGCGGACGTCAGTCTCCGTTCTGGTGGTTCGAGCTCGAGGTGGAGGCGTGGAGGAAGGTTAGTTCGGGAAGAGAAGTGTGTTGACACTTTTTGCATGAAGTTTTACTGGAGCAGAACGGTGTCGCACTTCCCTCGGGAGCTACTGTATTGGGCTCGATGTCGGCTTCCTCGTATGGAGTGCCAGTTGCTGACGTTGGTATTAGCAAGGAGGAGAGAGAGAAATTGCGTGAGAAGTTTGGGTGCTACAGGAGCATGCGTGAGGCAAAGGGTAGCAGAACTTGGTTGAGGAGTTGTGTTTTGTGGCCAACCATCGGTGAAGTGACGGGGTAAATTAATAGCAAAATGGGTTTAACGGTAAGGAGTAGTGCAGCATCTTTTTGTTTGATCTTTAAAGTTGGGGAAGGAAGGAGCAGTGGCTTGAGGACCTGAGGTTGGTCACGGCACCATGAAGTCGTACATGAAGAGGTTGAAAATGCAGTAATGGTTGGAGTGAAGTAGCTTATTACGGGTTAAAACATTTTGGATAAATGAAGGAAGAAAGAGAGGAGCAGGTCACCATATTTCTCAGTAATAACAATTGGAAATGTTGGGATTAGATTGGTTAATGGATGTGTTAACGGGTTCGGCTATATGGTTGGAAAGAAGGGATCAGCACTAACGAAAACGTGATGAGTTGGCTTTATCTGTTCTAAACGAATTAAACGAAAAACTGGATCTGCTAGAATCGTATGGAAGGCGACACTCTGGAACTGAATTGGAATGTTCTACAGCTTATCTGAATTTATGGCGAAATAAATTATATGATCCGAATCGACGACCGAAAATCGTTATTTAACGATGATAGTCCAAGGTGAGTAAAACTCACTAACTCTGAACAGTTTATAATTTCATGTTGTATTGTTAGAACTGTTAAAATTGTCTGTTTGACTGTGTGTTGATTGTCTGATTGAACTGCTAGTCAGTTAGTTAAATTTCTATATTGATTTTGTTTAACAGAATATATCATATGGAACTGAAAGTGATGTTATCTATATTGTCTGACATCTGTGATGCAGGGAAACAGGTTGGAGGAATCCAACTGGATTCCTCAACAGTTATTTTACTGTGATTTATATATTGTGATATAAAATGTGATATATAATCTGTTGGCGATTATATGTGTATGGACGATATTGAACATCGTGATTTGATATGATTGAATACCATAACATACCGAAATGTTGATAAGGGGATTTTCAATGTTTATATTGAAAATGAATCTTATTTATAAAATCGATAGGATTTTATAAAAGGAAAACATTTATTTAATTTGAAAATAAATAAATGAAAAAGGAAACATTTATTTAGAAAATAAATGAAATAAAATAGAAACATTTATTTAGAAAATAAATGAAATAAAATAGAAACATTTATTTAGAAAATAAATGAATTAGAATATAAAGGAATATTTATTTTAGGAAATAAATGAAGGAACATTTATTTAGATTATAAATAAATGGAATAAAGGAATATTTATTTAGGGAATAAATAGAGGAACACTTGTTCGGAAAATAAATAGAATTATACAAGGATAGATTTAAACACGTGCTTCGCACACAAGTATAACACGATATGGATTTTAAGGAGATATTGTAGAAGTAGGAATTATAACCAGAGTGTGATAAAAGGATTAAACAAAGTAATTGGTTAGGTTAACCAAAGCAAGTTAGTCGAGTTAAACAAAGTGATTTGTTAGGTTAACCAAAGCAAGTTAGTCGAGTAAATCAAAGTAATTGGTTAAGTTAACCAAAGTAAATTTGTTAAGATAAACTAAGCGGTTAATCGAAGTGAATTAGTTAAGTTAAACTAATTGGTAAATCAAAGTGAATTAGTTGCGTCAAACTAAGTGAGTTAGTCAAGTTAAACTAATTGGTTAATCGAAGTAAATTAGTTGGGTTAATCAAAGTGAATTAGCTGAGTTAAACTAAGTAAATCGGTTAGAGTTAATCAAAGTGAATTAACTAAGTTAAACTAAGTGGATTAGTTCAGTTAATCGAGACAAGTAAATCAAGTTAGGTTAAACCATTTGAGTTAACCAGTTAGGTTAAACCATTTGAGTTGACCAGTTAAAGTTAAACAGTTAAAGTTGACCAGTTAGAGTTGATCAGTTAGAGTTACTCAGTTAAAGTTGACCAGTTAAAGTTGACCAGTTAGAGTTGATCAGTTAGAGTTACTCAGTTAGAGTTGACCAGTTAGAGTTGACCAGTTAGAGTTATCCAAGTGGAGTTAATCGAGTAGAGTTGCCGAATATCACTTATTCGAAGTAGAGTTATCGAATATAGAGTATTCGAGAGAAGAGAAATCGAATATGGTTTATTCGAGTGGAGAAGTCAAATGTTATTCATTTGAGAAGAGTTATCGAATTAGTTATTCAAAGGAGTTATTCGAAGTTAGTTAATCCGAAGGAGTTAATCGAAGAGTTAATCCGAAGGAGTTAGTCGAAGAGTTAATCCGAAGGAGTTAGTCGAAGAGTTAATCCAAAGGAGTTATTCGAAGTTAGTTAATCCGAAGGAGTTAATCGATGAGTTAATCCGAAGAAGTTAGTCGAAGAGTTAATCCAAAGGAGTTATTCGAAGTTAGTTAATCCAAAGGAGTTATTCGAAGTTAGTTAATCCGAAGGAGTTAATCGAAGAGTTAATCCGAAGGAGTTAGTCGAAGAGTTAATCCAAAGGAGTTATTCGAAGTTAGTTAATCCGAAGGAGTTAATCGATGAGTTAATCCGAAGGAGTTAGACGAAGAGTTAATCCAAAGGAGTTATTCGAAGTTAGTTAATCCAAAGGAGTTATTCGAAGTTAGTTAATCCGAAGGAGTTAGTCGAAGAGTTAATCCAAAGGAGTTATTCGAAGAGTTAATCCAAAGGAGTTAGACGAAGAATTAATCGAATATAGTTATTCGAAAGAAAGTGTTAATCGAATATAGTTTATTCGAGTAAAGTTAAAAGAGTTAATCGAATATAATTTATTCGAGTAGAGTTAGAGAAGTTAAATCGAATTTAGTTATTCGAAAGGAGTTAATCAATTTGAGTTAAGTTAATCGATTTGAATTAAGTTGAATCGAAATGGAGTAAATCGATTAGAATTAAGTTAATCGAGTTAGAGTAAATCGAATATTGGTTATTCGAAGGTAAGTTATTCGAATTAGTTATTCGAAGGAGTTAATCAAATGAGTTGATCCAAAGGAGTTAGTCGAATATTAGTTATTCGAATAGAGTTAAAAGAGTTAACGATTTTAGTTTGATCGAAAGGAGTTATCGATTAGTAAATCGAAAGGAGATTTTCGAATATAGCATATTCGAAAGAAAGAGATCGAATATTGTTTATTCGAAAGAGAGAGATTTCGAATATGAGTTATTCGAAGAGAGATAATCGAATATAGGTTATTCGAAGAAGAGTTAATCAAATAGAGATTACTCGAAAGAGAGTTATACGTCGAATTCGATTATAGCGAATTCGGGAAAGTACTATTTACTTTCCAGGGTTTAAATCAAGATTTAGTTATTGATTTAGAAATTAGGTGTCTGTTAAATTATTCGAGTTAGGAGATAAAGTTATAATTTAGGTTAGATATTGCAGAAGTAGGAATTATAACGTTATAGTTATAATCAAACGTTTTCATATAAGAAGTAGATTCGTAACCTGAATCCGAGAATTTGCGTAAACAGATGATTGGAAAAAGTGAGTGACGAGCTTCATCTATTTCACAGTAAAGGACGTTGTTAAATTAAGGCCTGAGAGGTAATTATACCCCAACTTGATTGACCTCAGAATTGACAAAGGAATAGTTGTGGTTCGATCTAAAAGGTTGATTTGGAATAAAGTTAAGGAACAAGCGATAAAGGGATTAAGCGAAACGATGTTTTATACAACGTTCATTGGAAATCCGTAAATGAGTTTTGGAAACGTTTTCCAAATATAGTCAGATATGTTTTCTAAACATAGAAAATGAAATGTTTTCATGATAAGTATTTAAGAAATAGAGTTAAGCAAATTCAGAAACTAACTGGAGAGGGTAAGTTGAACGGTTTTCTAAGTGACGATCTGAAGTTGGTTTCGACCTTCCGGATTGATACTTAGAGAATTGTTCTCATACTAGTTACAGTTAGGGATTGATAGTTGCGAAGTAATAGTGATGTGAAAATAAGCTATGGAAATGTTTTCCAATGATTAATAACATATATTTTCTAAATATATGAAAAAGGGAAATATGAACATATGATGATTGATCGATCGAATTTCCATTTGGAAATAAGATCGTTGTTTGTACACCGACATGTTTTAATTTGATAGTTGAATCACAGGATATCAAAGTTTTTACCATTTTAACGTTGTTAATATGGAGAGACCGGTTGGATTATTATCCAAAGAACCACTCTGTACTGGCATAAGCGTTGCGAGCAATATCTGCCAAAGATAAATTGAAGACGGAGTAAAGTGCAAGGGCTGTTGTATAAGTCTTAGATAACAGTGACTAAGATGGATATACTGAATAGTGCCTTCGGTTTGTCCAGTCCCAGGACAACGTATATGGAAGAAGGTCTGACAGAGTATATCCAATGGATCGCGTAAGTTGATCTGTTCAAACGTATTCACGTTTGGTGGCGGAGGAATTCGTTTCTCTTAGCTGTATACCCGTGTTATTTTTGGATAAGTCAATTTGTGATTTGGCGGGTATGACGATGTGGCATTCAAAGTGAATGGTGATCAGATGTTCTGAAGATAGACGTAGCTTCTAGCCTCACACCGGGAAGTAACAAAAGTTGGGCTAGGCAGCATGGCTAGTTGGGTCATCCCCAAGCAGGGTGTATTGTCACCGATCTAGAGAATATTCATATTTATACTTCTTTTTGATTCTGTATCTTCGAATGACGGTTTGATGGCCTACAACCGTGGTGGCAATATATTCGCGACACTCAAGCTAAATGAGTGAGCGGTCATGTGTGGCCGGGTTGCAAGACGTTCTTGTTGAACCCTGAGTGTATCACCTCTAGAGTACACTATTCAGAAGGTGCTCCCATACCTTGTCTGTTGGAATCCATTCTCCGATAAGAGCCCTGCGGTTTATGATTTTATACTATGTATGTAGAACGTGAGATGCAAGCGTTTCTGCTAGATTGATACCTATTTGTACTTAGACATTATTATAATATCACAATGATATTGCTTGTCAAAGTTGTTCAGATACTCATAAGGGAAAAACCCGTTCCGTATTCACGGCGTGGTCTTATGACATACCCTATACCTGTTTTAAACTATTTTACTCATACCAGTCCCATGACCGACCCGGAGTTTACTTTGTTGTTTTCCCTAAACTCTTGGGTGCCTAAATTTGTACGGGCAGTCAAGTAGTCGGGATTTACAGATATACTTGGAGAGCTTGGAGCAGGAGACTTCAAGATTCTATAGCTATAGTTATTTCCGCTGTGTTGTAAGTGTTGTACTCTGATAAGTGCTATTGTATATATATAACTGTTTACTTCAAAGTTATGTTATATATTATATGTTATTCGTTCCGCTGTGAGATTCGTGTTACTCTGATGATTCTGATGTTCTTCTTCTTCTTCTATTCTATTAGTTCTATCTTTTCTTTCTCACCTTCTAAATTCTTTCACTAACGTCTCGGAATTTCCGACTCTCGAGGAGTCGGAAATTTCCAGCCGTTACAGTTGGTATCAGAGCTTAAGTTAAGTGATTACCTTGGCTCTGTGGCATAACTCGATAGAGATGGGATTAGTAATATCCTAGATTGAGTTTGAGTGTATATATATGAGCGCGTAATTGTTATTCAATATAAAATGGTTTTATATTGTGGAGACTCATTGGTTGAGTGGCTTATGAATTCTGGTCGATCAGTTGATCCACTGTATCGATAAGGGTTACTAAACACTCGAATACGATGAACCGACATGGTATGTTTTGAAAGAGGGTAAATGAAATAATTTTTCCCAAAATATATTTGTTTATAGAAGAAATATACATCTTGAAATTATTATAGTATATTGATTGTGTTGGTTGTTATTATAATCGAATAAGATTATAAAAGGGTGAAATGGTTATAAATGACCAATCAGAATTCATATGAATGTAATATATGAAATAGTTTGAATTAAATATGAATTTAAATCAGAATTTGGAATTTAAAATAAGGAAATTTTAAGTTCCTGGGAGATTTGAAAATGTTTTTCAAATTTAAAACGATATAGTATTAAACTCACTTCGATAGCTGGAAAATAGATTCTGATGATGAATCTAGACATCATCAGTGTTCATTTTCGAGTTCTAAGTGACGGATTACTACCAAAGGTTTTGTTTTTGAATTGTTTTGAGAAAACAAGTTGTTTAGAAATTCAAAGGTTTTGAATTGGCATTATGATTTCAAATTGATTTGAAAGAAACCCAGGAACTTAAGTTCTGGAATTAAAATTTAACTAATGAAGTTAAATAAAATGAGATGGTAAAAATAAATTGAAATTTAACTTGAACCGAGTTAAATAAAATTGAATTGGGATTAGAGATAATCTAGAATGGAACCAAATTGATAAGTCAATAATTTGGAATTTGATATTAGAGTTCGAATGAAATTCGATTTGGATTTGAGAATATGAACTGATTGGAGATCAATTGGAATGGATAACATTGGTATATGTTGAAGTGGTAGCAGATGAAAGGGATAGAGTTAAATGCCCGACAAAAAGGTACAAGTTTATATCATATATGAGTTTGGATTTTATGAGCCGAATTGGCAAGCCGCTTGGCTATTTTGATTTCCTTTTGGATTGGAGGAGGCCTAGAAAGGCGAGTTGTGGTTTGACGTATTGAGCCGTACAAAGGAGGTTATGGCGAAATTTTTCGAATTTAAGGTATTAGAAAATTTTCAGAATTTTTGAAAATTTTAGTTGGTCGGAAATGAATTAATAAAATAAATTAAAATTAAATAGGTCCAGTCGAAACTGAAATTTAGAGGTAAAGATTTTTAAATCTAGTTAGTAGCATTTTTCTAACTTAGCAATTTCGAGGACGAAATTATTTTAAGGGGGAAGTCTGTAATGGCGCGTTTTGTTAGCTGTCGAATAATTAATTTATTTAATTATTTATATATCGATTTGGTGATATCGATAACTTAAAGTAAAACGTTCGAACTTATAATTTATAATTATAATTAAAACGAACCTGAAACGTCGCGGCAGTTCGCAGTTTGGCGATTTGAACTTCAACGGAATGTACATGATTCATTTTAAGCCGGATTTCTGTGAAATAAGAAACGTGTGGAGCTGGTGGAGTATATCTTTCTAGTGGAAGAGAAAAATCAGGATTTCATCGTGTAGATATTGAGTTATGTCCAAATCAAATTTCAGAAAAGTCGCTGTGGAATTCCTTTATAATTAGCAACGCTTTATTTACGTTATAAAAGAGTTTTCAATATATTTGAATATCGGGTTTGAATTTAGACAAGGTTCTTTTGGGAAGTAGTGATAATTTAATTTTTAGAATTTTATGGTAATTTTTAATTAATTAAATAAGCAACTATTTATTGAGAGTATTTTGCACCTTGTAATCAATATTTTGGGGTTTCAAAATATGAGTTAAACTACCGGTATTATTTTATTTTTGGAATCCTGGCACATCGCTGATTACAACAGTATTTTTATTTCTGTCGTTGGCCGTCCGGATGAGAACAGAACTTCATATAGAAGGGTCATCAAATGTTATAACTTAAAATCTCCTATCCCTAGAACTTAGCCACTCACTTCTGTGATCAAATAAAGGACCATGAAATGTCTTTCTCAGCCACAAACAAGTGAACGGTGGCATCCTTTAAAGCACAATCGAA
Organism: Allium sativum; assembly: GCA_030737875.1. Taxonomy (NCBI): domain Eukaryota; kingdom Viridiplantae; phylum Streptophyta; class Magnoliopsida; order Asparagales; family Amaryllidaceae; genus Allium; species Allium sativum. The sequence goes on from CM060926.1 coordinate 619,519,540, forward strand.
ATGAAACCATGGACAAACCAATGCCACAAGAATCAAAGCAACCATATATATATAAACCCGTATACTTCCTAAAGACCTAATCCCTCTTCTCTGGCCAATACATTATCACGCCGCCCCTTTCTTTCTTCCATCAAAATAAATTCCTCTTCTAAAATTCTAAAACCAAGCTCGTTGTTTTCCCGAACAAACTCTTCATCCTCATTTGTGTTTTGCTGGGTTCCGGGCGAATTAAGATCGCATAGGAGTTTCGTGAGTTGGCTATTGTTGTGGAGAACATGGTGCGAAGGGGAAGGTCGAGATGCGTGAGTATGGCCATGAAAGAGCAGTATACGGACGGGTATTTGAAAAGTGGGTTTGTATAAGAAGAGCAGGTCCGAGTTTTGTGCATGGACGGTATGGTTTCAAACAAAACAAGCGGACGTCAGTCTCCGTTCTGGTGGTTCGAGCTCGAGGTGGAGGCGTGGAGGAAGGTTAGTTCGGGAAGAGAAGTGTGTTGACACTTTTTGCATGAAGTTTTACTGGAGCAGAACGGTGTCGCACTTCCCTCGGGAGCTACTGTATTGGGCTCGATGTCGGCTTCCTCGTATGGAGTGCCAGTTGCTGACGTTGGTATTAGCAAGGAGGAGAGAGAGAAATTGCGTGAGAAGTTTGGGTGCTACAGGAGCATGCGTGAGGAAAAGGGTAGCAGAACTTGGTTGAGGAGTTGTGTTTTGTGGCCAACCATCGGTGAAGTGACGGGGTAAATTAATAGCAAAATGGGTTTAACGGTAAGGAGTAGTGCAGCATCTTTTTGTTTGATCTTTAATGTTGGGGAAGAAAGGAGCAGTGGCTTGAGGACCTGAGGTTGGTCACGGCACCATGAAGTCGTACATGAAGAGGTTGAAAATGCAGTAATGGTTGGAGTGAAGTAGCTTATTACGGGTTAAAACATTTTGGATAAATGAAGGAAGAAAGAGAGGAGCAGGTCACCATATTTCTCAGTAATAACAATTGGAAATGTTGGGATTAGATTAGTTAATGGATGTGTTAACGGGTTCGGCTATATGGTTGGAAAGAAGGGATCAGCACTAACGAAAACGTGATGAGTTGGCTTTATCTGTTCTAAACGAATTAAACGAAAAACTGGATCTGCTAGAATCGTATGGAAGGCGACACTCTGGAACTGAATTGGAATGTTCTGCAGCTTATCTGAATTTATGGCGAAATAAATTATATGATCCGAATCGACGACCGAAAATCGTTATTTAACGATGATAGTCCAAGGTGAGTAAAACTCACTAACTCTGAACAGTTTATAATTTCATGTTGTATTGTTAGAACTGTTAAAATTGTCTGTTTGACTGTGTGTTGATTGTCTGATTGAACTGCTAGTCAGTTAGTTAAATTTCTATATTGATTCTGTTTAACAGAATATATCATATGGAACTGAAAGTGATGTTATCTATATTGTCTGACATCTGTGATGCAGGGAAACAGGTTGGAGGAATCCAACTGGATTCCTCAACAGTTATTTTACTGTGATTTATATATTGTGATATAAAATGTGATATATAATCTGTTGGCGATTATATGTGTATGGACGATATTGAACATCGTGATTTGATATAATTGAATACCATAACATACCGAAATGTTGATAAGGGGATTTTCAATGTTTATATTGAAAATGAATCTTATTTATAAAATTGATAGGATTTTATAAAAGGAAAACATTTATTTAATTTGAAAATAAATAAATGAAAAAGGAAACATTTATTTAGAAAATAAATGAAATAAAATAGAAACATTTATTTAGAAAATAAATGAAATAAAATAGAAACATTTATTTAGAAAATAAATGAATTAGAATATAAAGGAATATTTATTTTAGGAAATAAATGAAGGAACATTTATTTAGATTATAAATAAATGGAATAAAGGAATATTTATTTAGGGAATAAATAGAGGAACACTTGTTCGGAAAATAAATAGAATTATACAAGGATAGATTTAAACACGTGCTTCGCACACAAGTATAACACGATATGGATTTTAAGGAGATATTGTAGAAGTAGGAATTATAACCAGAGTGTGATAAAAGGATTAAACAAAGTAATTGGTTAGGTTAACCAAAGCAAGTTAGTCGAGTTAAAAAAAGTGATTTGTTAGGTTAACCAAAGCAAGTTAGTCGAGTAAATCAAAGTAATTGGTTAAGTTAACCAAAGTAAATTTGTTAAGATAAACTAAGCGGTTAATCGAAGTGAATTAGTTAAGTTAAACTAATTGGTAAATCAAAGTGAATTAGTTGCGTCAAACTAAGTGAGTTAGTCAAGTTAAACTAATTGGTTAATCGAAGTAAATTAGTTGGGTTAATCAAAGTGAATTAGCTGAGTTAAACTAAGTAAATCGGTTAGAGTTAATCAAAGTGAATTAACTAAGTTAAACTAAGCGGATTAGTTCAGTTAATCGAGATAAGTAAATCAAGTTAGGTTAAACCATTTGAGTTAACCAGTTAGGTTAAACCATTTGAGTTGACCAGTTAAAGTTAACCAGTTAAAGTTGACCAGTTAGAGTTGATCAGTTAGAGTTACTCAGTTAAAGTTGACCAGTTAAAGTTGACCAGTTAGAGTTGATCAGTTAGAGTTACTCAGTTAGAGTTGACCAGTTAGAGTTGACCAGTTAGAGTTATCCAAGTGGAGTTAATCGAGTAGAGTTGCCGAATATCACTTATTCGAAGTAGAGTTATCGAATATAGAGTATTCGAGAGAAGAGAAATCGAATATGGTTTATTCGAGTGGAGAAGTCAAATGTTATTCATTTGAGAAGAGTTATCGAAATAGTTATTCAAAGGAGTTATTCGAAGTTAGTTAATCCGAATGAGTTAATCGAAGAGTTAATCCGAAGGAGTTAGTCGAAGAGTTAATCCGAAGGAGTTAGTCGAAGAGTTAATCCAAAGGAGTTATTCGAAGTTAGTTAATCCGAAGGAGTTAATCGATGAGTTAATCCGAAGGAGTTAGTCGAAGAGTTAATCCAAAGGAGTTATTCGAAGTTAGTTAATCCAAAGGAGTTATTCGAAGTTAGTTAATCCGAAGGAGTTAATCGAAGAGTTAATCCGAAGGAGTTAGTCGAAGAGTTAATCCAAAGGAGTTATTCGAAGTTAGTTAATCCGAAGGAGTTAATCGATGAGTTAATCCGAAGGAGTTAGACGAAGAGTTAATCCAAAGGAGTTATTCGAAGTTAGTTAATCCAAAGGAGTTATTCGAAGTTAGTTAATCCGAAGGAGTTAGTCGAAGAGTTAATCCAAAGGAGTTATTCGAAGAGTTAATCCAAAGGAGTTAGACGAAGAATTAATCGAATATAGTTATTCGAAAGAAAGTGTTAATCGAATATAGTTTATTCGAGTAAAGTTAAAAGAGTTAATCGAATATAATTTATTCGAGTAGAGTTAGAGAAGTTAAATCGAATTTAGTTATTCGAAAGGAGTTAATCAATTTGAGTTAAGTTAATCGATTTGAATTAAGTTGAATCGAAATGGAGTAAATCGATTAGAATTAAGTTAATCGAGTTAGAGTAAATCGAATATTGGTTATTCGAAGGTAAGTTATTCGAATTAGTTATTCGAAGGAGTTAATCAAATGAGTTGATCCAAAGGAGTTAGTCGAATATTAGTTATTTGAATAGAGTTAAAAGAGTTATCGATTTTAGTTTGATCGAAAGGAGTTATCGATTAGTAAATCGAAAGGAGATTTTCGAATATAGCATATTCGAAAGAAAGAGATCGAATATTGTTTATTCGAAAGAGAGAGATTTCGAATATGAGTTATTCGAAGAGAGATAATCGAATATAGGTTATTCGAAGAAGAGTTAATCAAATAGAGATTACTCGAAAGAGAGTTATACGTCGAATTCGATTATAGCGAATTCGGGAAAGTACTATTTACTTTCCAGGGTTTAAATCAAGATTTAGTTATTGATTTAGAAATTAGGTGTCTGTTAAATTATTCGAGTTAGGAGATAAAGTTATAATTTAGGTTAGATATTGCAGAAGTAGGAATTATAACGTTATAGTTATAATCAAACGTTTTCATATAAGAAGTAGATTCGTAACCTGAATCCGAGAATTTGCGTAAACAGATGATTGGAAAAAGTGAGTGACGAGCTTCATCTATTTCACAGTAAAGGACGTTGTTAAATTAAGGTCTGAGAGGTAATTATACCCCAACTTGATTGACCTCAGAATTGACAAAGGAATAGTTGTGGTTCGATCTAAAAGGTTGATTTGGAATAAAGTTAAGGAACAAGCGATAAAGGGATTAAGCGAAACGATGTTTTATACAACGTTCATTGGAAATCCGTAAATGAGTTTTGGAAACGTTTTCCAAATATAGTCAGATATGTTTTCTAAACATAGAAAATGAAATGTTTTCATGATAAGAATTTAAGAAATAGAGTTAAGCAAATTCAGAAACTAACTGGAGAGGGTAAGTTGAACGGTTTTCTAAGTGACGATCTGAAGTTGGTTTCGACCTTCCGGATTGATACTTAGAGAATTGTTCTCATACTAGTTACAGTTAGGGACTGATAGTTGCGAAGTAATAGTGATGTGAAAATAAGCTATGGAAATGTTTTCCAATGATTAATAACATATATTTTCTAAATATATGAAAAAGGGAAATATGAACATATGATGATTGATCGATCGAATTTCCATTTGGAAATAAGATCGTTGTTTGTACACCGACATGTTTTAATTTGATAGTTGAATCACAGACTATCAAAGTTTTTACCATTTTAACGTTGTTAATATGGAGGGACCGGTTGGATTATTATCCAAAGAACCACTCTGTACTGGCATAAGCGTTGCGAGCAATATCTGCCAAAGATAAATTGAAGACGGAGTAAAGTGCAAGGGCTGTTGTATAAGTCTTAGATAACAGTGACTAAGATGGATATACTGAATAGTGCCTTCGGTTTGTCCAGTCCCAGGACAACGTATATGGAAGAAGGTCTGACAGAGTATATCCAATGGATCGCGTAAGTTGATCTGTTCAAACGTATTCACGTTTGGTGGCGGAGGAATTCGTTTCTCTTAGCTGTATACCCGTGTTATTTTTGGATAAGTCAATTTGTGATTTGGCGGGTATGACGATGTGGCATTCAAAGTGAATGGTGATCAGATGTTCTGAAGATAGACGTAGCTTCTAGCCTCACACCGGGAAGTAACAAAAGTTGGGCTAGGCAGCATGGCTAGTTGGGTCATCCCCAAGCAGGGTGTATTGTCACCGATCTAGAGAATATTCATATTTATACTTCTTTTTGATTCTGTATCTTCGGATGACGGTTTGATGGCCTACAACCGTGGTGGCAATATATTCGCGACACTCAAGCTAAATGAGTGAGCGGTCATGTGTGGCCGGGTTGCAAGACGTTCTTGTTGAACCCTGAGTGTATCACCTCTAGAGTACACTATTCAGAAGGTGCTCCCATACCTTGTCTGTTGGAATCCATTCTCCGATAAGAGCCCTGCGGTTTATGATTTTATACTATGTATGTAGAACGTGAGATGCAAGCGTTTCTGCTAGATTGATACCTATTTGTACTTAGACATTATTATAATATCACAATGATATTGCTTGTCAAAGTTGTTCAGATACTCATAAGGGAAAAACCCGTTCCGTATTCACGGCGTGGTCTTATGACATACCCTATACCTGTTTTAAACTATTTTACTCATACCAGTCCCATGACCGACCCGGAGTTTACTTTGTTGTTTTCCCTAAACTCTTGGGTGCCTAAATTTGTACGGGCAGTCAAGTAGTCGGGATTTACAGATATACTTGGAGAGCTTGGAGCAGGAGACTTCAAGATTCTATAGCTATAGTTATTTCCGCTGTGTTGTAAGTGTTGTACTCTGATAAGTGCTATTGTATATATATAACTGTTTACTTCAAAGTTATGTTATATATTATATGTTATTCGTTCCGCTGTGAGATTCGTGTTACTCTGATGATTCTGATGTTCTTCTTCTTCTTCTATTCTATTAGTTCTATCTTTTCTTTCTCACCTTCTAAATTCTTTCACTAACGTCTCGGAATTTCCGACTCTCGAGGAGTCGGAAATTTCCAGCCGTTACAGTTGGTATCAGAGCTTAAGTTAAGTGATTACCTTGGCTCTGTGGCATAACTCGATAGAGATGGGATTAGTAATATCCTAGATTGAGTTTGAGTGTATATATATGAGCGCGTAATTGTTATTCAATATAAAATGGTTTTATATTGTGGAGACTCATTGGTTGAGTGGCTTATGAATTCTGGTCGATCAGTTGATCCACTGTATCGATAAGGGTTACTAAACACTCGAATACGATGAACCGACATGGTATGTTTTGAAAGAGGGTAAATGAAATAATTTTTCCCAAAATATATTTTTTTATAGAAGAAATATACATCTTGAAATTATTATAGTATATTGATTGTGTTGGTTGTTATTATAATCGAATAAGATTATAAAAGGGTGAAATGGTTATAAATGACCAATCAGAATTCATATGAATGTAATATATGAAATAGTTTGAATTAAATATGAATTTAAATCAGAATTTGGAATTTAAAATAAGGAAATTTTAAGTTCCTGGGAGATTTGAAAATGTTTTTCAAATTTAAAACGATATAGTATTAATCTCACTTCGATAGCTGGAAAATAGATTCTGATGATGAATCTAGACATCATCAGTGTTCATTTTCGAGTTCTAAGTGACGGATTACTACCAAAGGTTTTGTTTTTGAATTGTTTTGAGAAAACAAGTTGTTTAGAAATTCAAAGGTTTTGAATTGGCATTATGATTTCAAATTGATTTGAAAGAAACCCAGGAACTTAAGTTCTGGAATTAAAATTTAACTAATGAAGTTAAATAAAATGAGATGGTAAAAATAAATTGAAATTTAACTTGAACCGAGTTAAATAAAATTGAATTGGGATTAGAGATAATCTAGAATGGAACCAAATTGATAAGTCAATAATTTGGAATTTGATATTAGAGTTCGAATGAAATTCGATTTGGATTTGAGAATATGAACTGATTGGAGATCAATTGGAATGGATAACATTGGTATATGTTGAAGTGGTAGCAGATGAAAGGGATAGAGTTAAATGCCCGACAAAAAGGTACAAGTTTATATCATATATGAGTTTGGATTTTATGAGCCGAATTGGCAAGCCGCTTGGCTATTTTGATTTCCTTTTGGATTGGAGGAGGCCTAGAAAGGCGAGTTGTGGTTTGACGTATTGAGCCGTACAAAGGAGGTTATGGCGAAATTTTTCGAATTTAAGGTATTAGAAAATTTTCAGAATTTTTGAAAATTTTAGTTGGTCGGAAATGAATTAATAAAATAAATTAAAATTAAATAGGTCCAGTCGAAACTGAAATTTAGAGGTAAAGATTTTTAAATCTAGTTAGTAGAGTTAGTAGCATTTTTCTAACTTAGCAATTTCGAGGACGAAATTATTTTAAGGGGGGAAGTCTGTAATGGCGCGTTTTGTTAGCTGTCGAATAATTAATTTATTTAATTATTTATAAAACGATTTGGTGATATCGATAACTTAAAGTAAAACGTTCGAACTTATAATTTATAATTATAATTAAAACGAACCTGAAACGTCGCGGCAGTTCGCAGTTTGGCGATTTGAACTTCAACGGAATGTACATGATTCATTTTAAGCCGGATTTCTGTGAAACAAGAAACGTGTGGAGCTGGTGGAGTATATCTTTCTAGTGGAAGAGAAAAATCAGGATTTCATCGTGTAGATATTGAGTTATGTCCAAATCAAATTTCAGAAAAGTCGCTGTGGAATTCCTTTATAATTAGCAACGCTTTATTTACGTTATAAAAGAGTTTTCAATATATTTGAATATCGGGTTTGAATTTAGACAAGGTTCTTTTGGGAAGTAGTGATAATTTAATTTTTAGAATTTTATGGTAATTTTTAATTAATTAAATAAGCAACTATTTATTGAGAGTATTTTGCACCCTGTAATCAATATTTTGGGGTTTCAAAATATGAGTTAAACTACCGGTATTATTTTATTTTTGGAATCCTGGCACATCGCTGATTACAACAGTATTTTTATTTCTGTCGTTGGCCATCCGGATGAGAACAGAACTTCATATAGAAGGGTCATCAAATGTTATAACTTAAAATCTCCTATCCCTAGAACTTAGCCACTCACTTCTGTGATCAAATAAAGGACCATGAAATGTCTTTCTCAGCCACAAACAAGTGAACGGTGGCATCCTTTAAAGCACAATCGAAATGAAACCATGGACAAACCAACGCCACAAGAATCAAAGCAACCATATATATATAAACCCGTATACTTCCTAAAGACCTAATCCCTCTTCTCTGGCCAATACATTATCACGCCGCCCCTTTCTTTCTTCCATCAAAATAAATTCGTCTTCTAAAATTCTAAAACCAAGCTCGTTGTTTTCCCGAACAAACTCTTCATCCTCATTTGTGTTTTGCTGGGTTCCGGGCGAATTAAGATCGCATAGGAGTTTCGTGAGTTGGCTATTGTTGTGGAGAACATGGTGCGAAGGGGAAGGTCGAGATGCGTGAGTATGGCCATGAAAGAGCAGTATACGGACGGGTATTTGAAAAGTGGGTTTGTATAAGAAGAGCAGGTCCGAGTTTTGTGCATGGACGGTATGGTTTCAAACAAAACAAGCGGACGTCAGTCTTCGTTCTGGTGGTTCGAGCTCGAGGTGGAGGCGTGGAGGAAGGTTAGTTCGGGAAGAGAAGTGTGTTGACACTTTTTGCATGAAGTTTTACTGGAGCAGAACGGTGTCGCACTTCCCTCGGGAGCTACTGTATTGGGCTCGATGTCGGCTTCCTCGTATGGAGTGCCAGTTGCTGACGTTGGTATTAGCAAGGAGGAGAGAGAGAAATTGCGTGAGAAGTTTGGGTGCTACAGGAGCATGCGTGAGGCAAAGGGTAGCAGAACTTGGTTGAGGAGTTGTGTTTTGTGGCCAACCATCGGTGAAGTGACGGGGTAAATTAATAGCAAAATGGGTATAACGGTAAGGAGTAGTGCAGCATCTTTTTGTTTGATCTTTAATGTTGGGGAAGAAAGGAGCAGTGGCTTGAGGACCTGAGGTTGGTCACGACACCATGAAGTCGTACATGAAGAGGTTGAAAATGCAGTAATGGTTGGAGTGAAGTAGCTTATTACGGGTTAAAACATTTTGGATAAATGAAGGAAGAAAGAGAGGAGCAGGTCACCATATTTCTCAGTAATAACAATTGGAAATGTTGGGATTAGATTGGTTAATGGATGTGTTAACGGGTTCGGCTATATGGTTGGAAAGAAGTGATCAGCACTAACGAAAACGTGATGAGTTGGCTTTATCTGTTCTAAACGAATTAAACGAAAAACTGGATCTGCTAGAATCGTATGGAAGGCGACACTCTGGAACTGAATTGGAATGTTCTGCAGCTTATCTGAATTTATGGCGAAATAAATTATATGATCCGAATCGACGACCGAAAATCGTTATTTAACGATGATAGTCCAAGGTGAGTAAAACTCACTAACTCTGAACAGTTTATAATTTCATGTTGTATTGTTAGAACTGTTAAAATTGTCTGTTTGACTGTGTGTTGATTGTCTGATTGAACTGCTAGTCAGTTAGTTAAATTTCTATATTGATTCTGTTTAACAGAATATATCATATGGAACTGAAAGTGATGTTATCTATATTGTCTGACATCTGTGATGCAGGGAAACAGGTTGGACGATTCCAACTGGATTCCTCAACAGTTATTTTACTGTGATTTATATATTGTGATATAAAATGTGATATATAATCTGTTGGCGATTATATGTGTATGGACGATATTGAACATCGTGATTTGATATGATTGAATACCATAACATACCGAAATGTTGATAAGGGGATTTTCAATGTTTATATTGAAAATGAATCTTATTTATAAAATCGATAGGATTTTATAAAAGGAAAACATTTATTTAATTTGAAAATAAATAAATGAAAAAGGAAACATTTATTTAGAAAATAAATGAAATAAAATAGAAACATTTATTTAGAAAATAAATGAAATAAAATAGAAACATTTATTTAGAAAATAAATGAATTAGAATATAAAGGAATATTTATTTTAGGAAATAAATGAAGGAACATTTATTTAGATTATAAATAAATGGAATAAAGGAATATTTATTTAGGGAATAAATAGAGGAACACTTGTTCGGAAAATAAATAGAATTATACAAGGATAGATTTAAACACGTGCTTCGCACACAAGTATAACACGATATGGATTTTAAGGAGATATTGTAGAAGTAGGAATTATAACCAGAGTGTTATAAAAGGATTAAACAAAGTAATTGGTTAGGTTAACCAAAGCAAGTTAGTCGAGTTAAACAAAGTGATTTGTTAGGTTAACCAAAGCAAGTTAGTCGAGTAAATCAAAGTAATTGGTTAAGTTAACCAAAGTAAATTTGTTAAGATAAACTAAGCGGTTAATCGAAGTGAATTAGTTAAGTTAAACTAATTGGTAAATCAAAGTGAATTAGTTGCGTCAAACTAAGTGAGTTAGTCAAGTTAAACTAATTGGTTAATCGAAGTAAATTAGTTGGGTTAATCAAAGTGAATTAGCTGAGTTAAACTAAGTAAATCGGTTAGAGTTAATCAAAGTGAATTAACTAAGTTAAACTAAGTGGATTAGTTCAGTTAATCGAGACAAGTAAATCATGTTAGGTTAAACCATTTGAGTTAACCAGTTAGGTTAAACCATTTGAGTTGACCAGTTAAAGTTAACCAGTTAAAGTTGACCAGTTAGAGTTGATCAGTTAGAGTTACTCAGTTAAAGTTGACCAGTTAAAGTTGACCAGTTAGAGTTGATCAGTTAGAGTTGACCAGTTAGAGTTGACCAGTTAGAGTTATCCAAGTGGAGTTAATCGAGTAGAGTTGCCGAATATCACTTATTCGAAGTAGAGTTATCGAATATAGAGTATTCGAGAGAAGAGAAATCGAATATGGTTTATTCGAGTTGAGAAGTCAAATGTTATTCATTTGAGAAGAGTTATCGAATTAGTTATTCAAAGGAGTTATTCGAAGTTAGTTAATCCGAAGGAGTTAATCGAAGAGTTAATCCGAAGGAGTTAGTCGAAGAGTTAATCCGAAGGAGTTAGTCGAAGAGTTAATCCAAAGGAGTTATTCGAAGTTAGTTAATCCGAAGGAGTTAATCGATGAGTTAATCCGAAGGAGTTAGTCGAAGAGTTAATCCAAAGGAGTTATTCGAAGTTAGTTAATCCAAAGGAGTTATTCGAAGTTAGTTAATCCGAAGGAGTTAATCGAAGAGTTAATCCGAAGGAGTTAGTCGAAGAGTTAATCCAAAGGAGTTATTCGAAGTTAGTTAATCCGAAGGAGTTAATCGATGAGTTAATCCGAAGGAGTTAGACGAAGAGTTAATCCAAAGGAGTTATTCGAAGTTAGTTAATCCAAAGGAGTTATTCGAAGTTAGTTAATCCGAAGGAGTTAGTCGAAGAGTTAATCCAAAGGAGTTATTCGAAGAGTTAATCCAAAGGAGTTAGACGAAGAATTAATCGAATATAGTTATTCGAAAGAAAGTGTTAATCGAATATAGTTTATTCAAGTAAAGTTAAAAGAGTTAATTGAATATAATTTATTCGAGTAGAGTTAGAGAAGTTAAATCGAATTTAGTTATTCGAAAGGAGTTAATCAATTTGAGTTAAGTTAATCGATTTGAATTAAGTTGAATCGAAATGGAGTAAATCGATTAGAATTAAGTTAATCGAGTTAGAGTAAATCGAATATTGGTTATTCGAAGGTAAGTTATTCGAATTAGTTATTCGAAGGAGTTAATCAAATGAGTTGATCCAAAGGAGTTAGTCGAATATTAGTTATTCGAATAGAGTTAAAAGAGTTATCGATTTTAGTTTGATCGAAAGGAGTTATCGATTAGTAAATCGAAAGGAGATTTTCGAATATAGCATATTCGAAAGAAGGAGATCGAATTTGTTTATTCGAAAGAGAGAGATTTCGAATATGAGTTATTCGAAGAGAGATAATCGAATATAGGTTATTCGAAGAAGAGTTAATCAAATAGAGATTACTCGAAAGAGAGTTATACGTCGAATTCGATTATAGCGAATTCGGGAAAGTACTATTTACTTTCCAGGGTTTAAATCAAGATTTAGTTATTGATTTAGAAATTAGGTGTCTGTTAAATTATTCGAGTTAGGAGATAAAGTTATAATTTAGGTTAGATATTGCAGAAGTAGGAATTATAACGTTATAGTTATAATCAAACGTTTTCATATAAGAAGTAGATTCGTAACCTGAATCCGAGAATTTGCGTAAACAGATGATTGGAAAAAGTGAGTGACGAGCTTCATCTATTTCACAGTAAAGGACGTTGTTAAATTAAGGTCTGAGAGGTAATTATACCCCAACTTGATTGACCTCAGAATTGACAAAGGAATAGTTGTGGTTCGATCTAAAAGGTTGATTTGGAATAAAGTTAAGGAACAAGCGATAAAGGGATTAAGCGAAACGATGTTTTATACAACTTTCATTGGAAATCCGTAAATGAGTTTTGGAAACGTTTTCCAAATATAGTCAGATATGTTTTCTAAACATAGAAAATGAAATGTTTTCATGATAAGAATTTAAGAAATAGAGTTAAGCAAATTCAGAAACTAACTGGAGAGGGTAAGTTGAACGGTTTTCTAAGTGACGATCTGAAGTTGGTTTCGACCTTCCGGATTGATACTTAGAGAATTGTTCTCATACTAGTTACAGTTAGGGACTGATAGTTGCGAAGTAATAGTGATGTGAAAATAAGCTATGGAAATGTTTTCCAATGATTAATAACATATATTTTCTAAATATATGAAAAAGGGAAATATGAACATATGATGATTGATCGATCGAATTTCCATTTGGAAATAAGATCGTTGTTTGTACACCGACATGTTTTAATTTGATAGTTGAATCACAGACTATCAAAGTTTTTACCATTTTAACGTTGTTAATATGGAGAGACCGGTTGGATTATTATCCAAAGAACCACTCTGTACTGGCATAAGCGTTGCGAGCAATATCTTCCAAAGATAAATTGAAGACGGAGTAAAGTGCAAGGGCTGTTGTATAAGTCTTAGATAACAGTGACTAAGATGGATATACTGAATAGTGCCTTCGGTTTGTCCAGTCCCAGGACAACGTATATGGAAGAAGGTCTGACAGAGTATATCCAATGGATCGCATAAGTTGATCTGTTCAAACGTATTCACGTTTGGTGGCGGAGGAATTCGTTTCTCTTAGCTGTATACCCGTGTTATTTTTGGATAAGTCAATTTGTGATTTGGCGGGTATGACGATGTGGCATTCAAAGTGAATGGTGATCAGATGTTCTGAAGATAGACGTAGCTTCTAGCCTCACACCGGGAAGTAACAAAAGTTGGGCTAGGCAGCATGGCTAGTTGGGTCATCCCCAAGCAGGGTGTATTGTCACCGATCTAGAGAATATTCATATTTATACTTCTTTTTGATTCTGTATCTTCGGATGACGGTTTGATGGCCTACAACCGTGGTGGCAATATATTCGCGACACTCAAGCTAAATGAGTGAGCGGTCATGTGTGGCCGGGTTGCAAGACGTTCTTGTTGAACCCTGAGTGTATCACCTCTAGAGTACACTATTCAGAAGGTGCTCCCATACCTTGTCTGTTGGAATCCATTCTCCGATAAGAGCCTTGCGGTTTATGATTTTATACTATGTATGTAGAACGTGAGATGCAAGCGTTTCTGCTAGATTGATACCTATTTGTACTTAGACATTATTATAATATCACAATGATATTGCTTGTCAAAGTTGTTCAGATACTCATAAGGGAAAAAACCCGTTCCGTATTCACGGCGTGGTCTTATGACATACCCTATACCTGTTTTAAACTATTTTACTCATACCAGTCCCATGACTGACCCGGAGTTTACTTTGTTGTTTTCCCTAAACTCTTGGGTGCCTAAATTTGTACGGGCAGTCAAGTAGTCGGGATTTACAGATATACTTGGAGAGCTTGGAGCAGGAGACTTCAAGATTCTATAGCTATAGTTATTTCCGCTGTGTTGTAAGTTTTGTACTCTGATAAGTGCTATTGTATATATATAACTGTTTACTTCAAAGTTATGTTATATATTATATGTTATTCGTTCCGCTGTGAGATTCGTGTTACTCTGATGATTCTGATGTTCTTCTTCTTCTATTCTATTAGTTCTATCTTTTCTTTCTCACCTTCTAAATTCTTTCACTAACGTCTCGGAATTTCTGACTCTCGAGGAGTCGGAAATTTCTAGCCGTTACAACTTTGATTTGAAAATACTTGTAGAGATGCAATTTGAATTTGTAAAAATTGTTCAATTGTTAAATCATATTTTAAAGTGATATTATACATGCTTTGCACATAAATTATGTTTTAGAAAATTGTATATGTCTCACGTTTAAAAAGAAACTAATTTGAATGAATATTTAGTTATATTTTTATGTTGACGTAATTAGTTTAAATTTTTATTTTTTTGTCTCAAAATTCAGTTTTTTATTAGCTTTATTTTTTATTTATGTTGTTAATTAGTAAAGACCGCTATTGGAAGGAATGTTTATTTATTAGACCATATTTTTAAAGATATTAAATTTTATAATATTTGCCTTCGTTTATTTCTTTAATTTATAATATTTCAAGAAAACATGTTGTATGAGTTGTACATGTGAGCAAATCCTCTTTGCCCAATTTCCTATGTATCTCTATACCTAACCAATCAGCATCCCCTGATTTTCACTTTTTGCAATTAAGTCTAAAAAAGAAAGTGAGCTTAATTGCAAAAAAGTGAAAATCAGGGGGTGCTGATTGATTGGGTACAAGAATACAGAAGAAATTGGGTACACGGATTTGAACTCTGAAATGACAGCACATGCTGTTTTTGTCAAACATGTTTTAAAGAATGCGCATGCTTGAGCTCTGCTTCCAAAGATTTTGATCTGTAATTGTTTCTTCTTCTTCCCTACGTAAAATCCACTTCCGCTCATATAAAACTTACCGTTCATCATAAAACTGTTACATCTAAAATAACTCGATAAACACGCATAAATTTTTCCATGTGGCTCTTATCACCGCAACGTTGAAATTATATTCTCAACAGTCTGCATGACTATCTAAAAATATATTATATTGTCTACTCAACGCCCTCTTAAGTTTTTTCGTACTCCTATCAGTATCTCTAATTTTCTATGCTTCTGTCATCGACAAAAGAAGTTGGTATGACAACAATATGACGATCTAAAAAAAACAACATATTGTTCCCCTTAATATTTGATTCCCGAATTTATATGCTTTACTTAGAGCCTCTCCAACCTTTATTGAATATAATGTCATTAAATCCATATGTGTCATGTCTATTTCACAACGTGAAATACATAAAACAATGTTCTAATATAAAATTAAAATTTGTTTTTCAATGCAAATGTCTAAAAGTATACAATTCTTGCATGTGTCATCGTAGGAATATTTCAAAACTAAGTAAAAAATTGTAGTTATATATCATTTCACGTTGTGGGCAACCACTACAAGAAATTATTTCTGACGTAGGGTAATGATGGCACAGTGACCTGACGTCGAGGATTGTAACGACCCAGAAAATCTGAACCAATTTAAAAATTTTAAATTGGCTAAAATAATGGATTTTAAATATTTAAAATAAATATTTTAGATAATGGCAATGAAAACTGAGTTTGAATCGACATTTGAAAACGAATATAATTAATAATAATTATATATAGAATTGAAAATGGCGCGGTAGTTCGATAATTCGATTTCAAACTTCAATTGAATATACCGGGTGCAAAACAATCCGGATTTTAGTGAAACCAAAAATATTTAAATCTGTTAGTGAATATCTTTCTAACGGATTCGACCAATCGAAACTTGATAGCGGGAATCAAAAGATATGTCCAGTTGAAAATTTTGAATAGTCGCTATGGAATTCAGACCCTTAAAAATGGACATTTTGCAAACGACCTCGGATTTCGACGAAACCACTTTTGTTGGATCCGCAGTGTCAAGTTATTGCTAGGTTTCAAATTTCATAATTTTTCGAATCAATATGTGAGCGTGGCAAAGGAAAACGCGTTTGACCAGTTTCAGTTGATTTTAATCGACTGGAAATTGGCCATTTTTTACAAACGGTCTCAGAATTCGACGAAACTAGCTTTGTTAGGACCGTATCGTCAATACGAAGCTAGAAAATATTTTTCTAGAATTTTTCTAGTTAGTATGTGACCCCGGTAATTTGAAATGTGCGTTTAAAATCCAATATAGTGATCTAAATGAAAATTCAAAAGGAAACTGATTGTAACGATCAAATCAGCTTGCGATACATATCCCATTGTGTTCGGAATGGGGGTAAAACGCTATGGACGACAGGCGGTGGGCCTCGTTTCGAGGTCGTATGTAAAAGTCAACCCTTTTGCAAATTTAAATAATAAAATAATAAAAAAAAATTAATTTTCTCTTCCCCCCCTTTATCTTCATTGGTCCCCCCCCCGATTCAGTTATCAGAAAACAAAAAAAAAAAAAAAAAAAAGAGAAAAAAACCTAAATCAATCGACCTGGCCCCCCCTCGTCTCGACGCCCCTGGAGATCGACGCCACCGCCAAGAGCTGTCGAACCCCCACCTCGCGACGTAGTCGCTCCCCCCATTCGATCGAAGCCATCGCGTTCGAACCCAGAAGCCACCGCCTTTTCTCCGTCGAAGCTCGAAGCCGCCACCTCGTTCGAAGCCCTAGCGCCGCCCCTCGAAGCCAGAAGCCCTCCGACGATCTGCAGAAACCCCCCCCCCCTCTGTAAGTATTTTGCTATTTTATTTTAATAATTTAAAAACTGTGTTTTTTTTTATATATAAATTAAAACTGTTGTTTTTATATAAAGATTAAATTGTTTTTTTTATGAAGATTAAACTGTTTTTTTTATGAGGATTAAAACTGGATTTTTATAAAGTATTAAAACAGATTTTTTTAAAAAAAAATAAAAACAGATTTTTTTTAAAAAAAAAAGAAAGTAAAAACTGTTTTGTTTTTAAAGTAAAAACTGTTTTGTTTTTAAAGAAAAAAAAACCGATTTTGTTAAAGGTATAAAAACTGAAATTTTTAAAAGAGAAAAACTGTTTTTTTTTAAGATTTTAAAACTGAAATTTTTAAAAGTATTCAAAACTGAATTTTAAAAAGCATAAAAACTGATTTTGTTTTTAAAATAAAAACTGATTTTAAAATCAAGATAAAAACTGATTTTAAAAGCAAGATAAAAACTGATTTTAAAAGCAAGGAAAAACTGATTTTAAAAGCAAAGAAAATCAGATTTTTTATATATCGAAAGTCGAAGTAGAAATCATATTTTTATATATTGAATAGCGAAGTCAAAATTCGATTTTTATATATTGAATAGCATAGTAAAAATTCTATTTTTACATATGTAGAGAATACGGGCGAAAGCGACAAAAGGCGAAGATTTCTATAAGTGAAGTGTCGTGCAGTTGGATAGCTATTGGTGAGATTTCTGATTTAAAAATATAAATATATGTGTGTTGAATTTGAAAGTGAATTGCTATATATAAATAAATAAATATATATATATATATATATACGCCCCTCGTCCACAAACCATGGACGATATTTATTGATTGAAATGGTTGTGATAATTGGTTGATAGCGATTGATTGTTTGGGATTGTTTGTGATTGATATTGGTTGATTGAGGTTGAAAAATACCCGTTTGTGGTTGTGAAATATTTGGTTGAAACCACTTAGGATTAGTTTGTGGAAATGAAATAAATATATACATGCCGCCTGCGTGCGAACTAGATGCATGATCCCCATTGTCAAAAACCGCGAGGTTTTAAGGTAGAGCGAGGAGCCGTACTAGGGACGGTGCCGGTGTAACTACCCTGCCGTTATGCTGCCGAAATTTTGAATAATATTTGTGTGTTTGAATTATTTTCATATGCTTAAATTATATTTATTCATTGTATAGAAAACATTCATGTGTTGAATTGATATTCATTCGTTGTTTAGAAATTCATGTGTTGAATGGTATTCATATTTTGAAATAAATTGTTCGATAATAAAAATCACATTTTTATCTATATATAAAAACTATTGAAAACATTCATGTGTTGAATTGATATTCATTCGTTGTTTAGAAATTCATGTGTTGAATGGTATTCATATTTTGAAATAAATTGTTCGATAATAAAAATCACATTTTTATCTATATATAGAAACTATAGAAAACATTCATGTGTTGAATTGATATTCATTCGTTGTTTAGAAATTCATGTGTTGAATGGTATTCATATTTTGAAATAAATTGTTTGATAATAAAAATCACCTTTTATCGACTATATGAACTATATAGAAAAATAGCGTTTTGAAATGAATCGTTTTACACTAAAAATCACATTTTTTATTGTATGCATAAATCGTTGAAATGTGAAGTGTTAAAAATAGCCACTTGTTCAAAATAAACATATATGAGTTGAAATATTCATTAATTAGCTAATGAAATGATTTGCACCTATTTATGTAACATTAGAATGAATGGAGTTTTTAAACCAAATAGGAATCGAATATGAAGTCGAATAGAAATTGATAAATGATGAGAACTGTATATATATGTGCATGCAATATTCATTGAACAGGTTATAGCAAAGGGGCTAGAGAAGAGGAATAAAATTTTGTGCCCAACAAATAGGTACACATTTACTGATTTGTTTGGGTGATGATTTTGAGCCTGTTGGCTAGCCGCTTGGCTTCTTCTTTTTCTTTTTGAGATTAGAAGGACCGGGAACGCTATTTGCGATTTCCCGATGCTCCCGGTGCAGGGGAGGTTATGGCGAAATTTTTCCAAAATTTAAGGTGTTAGAAAAATATTTGAAGTGAAAACGATATTGAAATTGTTGAATGAACTATATTTATATAAATATATAAATATAAATAAAATCAAAACGAAACGAAGCCGTGCAGTTCGTATTTTGAAACCGTGATTTCAAACGACTAGTGCGGGAAATCCGACCATTGGATTTTCCCGAAACCTCAACCGTCTGGTTCGCCTTGGAAATATCTTCCCAACGGCACCAACTTTGTAGAAATCCAACGGTTGGATTGTCTGGAATGTTTAATTCAAATCTGAAGAAAAACAGCGCCAGAAACGATTATATTTATTTATATAAATAAATATAATTATATTTAATCGAATAACGACGCTGCAGTTCGTATTTTGAAATCGAAACTTCAAACGATTGTACCGGGAGATCCGACCGTCGGATTTTCCCGAAACTGGAACCGTTGGGTTCGTTTTGAAAAGACCTTTCTAATGATGTAAATTTTGTGAAGATCCAACGGTTAGATTTTCAGATATGTGTAAATCAAATCTGAAGAAAAACAGCGCCACGGCCGCCTTATGGCCCGAAGCGTCGTTTTGAATAAAATGGCTATTTTAAAATAAATAAAAATAGCGATAAATAGTTATAAAATATCATAAGCAATATAGAATGGAAATAAACTGAATTTGCTTGATTTATGTGATGTTTGATGGTTGAATGTGTTTGGTGTGAAAATTACATTAAAGGACAAAATTGGTGTTGTCGAATAATTTAACCATTGAAATAAATTGAATTGAAATTCTAAATATACGTGAATTATTTGAGAAGGCCGAGTTAATTCTCATTTCAAATAATTGATCGACGATTGAAAGTCGAAGATGAAGACGATGGTCGAAGACCGGAGATCTTCACCTCGTTTGGATGGTAACCGAGGTCCTGATTGGGAGGCATCCCGAAATATGGATAATGAGTGGTGATCGTTCAGACGTACGTGTTGATCGAAGGGTTTGCGAGGTATTTAGTGCCTCCGGTTTCGTTCAGACCCAGAACGGACTTGTAAATGGACTGTGTGTCCGACATTGGAATTTGTTCTGTGTGATTGATAGCCATCAGTTGCACGGTGTGAATTGCCTGTGTGGCATGCTAAGATGCAGTGATCAGGACTTCTGTTGAAAAGCAAAGTCTTGTGGTGATGATCAAAGCACCGCCTGTGTGGCGTAGCTTTGTGTATAACGTGAATTCGCGAGCCTCACACCCCGGTATGAACCTAAAACTGGAGAGGACATCAGGGAGGGCCTGCGTTTCTTCCTAGCTAGGGTGGTGTCAGTGACCTACCAGCCCTGACATTTATATACTTTTCACCTATGTGGTTGTTGCTGTTGCGAGGCGCCTCGGTTTGATCGGACGATCCGGGTCCGATGGAGTCATTCGTTGGCTCGTTTACGCCCCAAAGGGCGGGGAAACGCATGGTTCAGGCATTTTAATCCACATCGGTGGACCGGCCCTGACGATCCAAGGGTCCACCTGAGTCTGGGTCCTGAGGCTCGGGCTAGGCAGTCTCGAATTCGGTAAGGACTATCTTTTGCCTTGGTTCATGACGGAATTCCAATTTCCAAATACGTGACTGTGCGGTTTTGATTGTATACCTATATATGGCGACATAGTGGTATGGGGCATTAATGCCGTCTATGATTGATAGTTATGATTTGAAATTGTTTTCAAAACATATAAACACTAGTAATAATATCAAATGCCTTTGTTTTATTCGTATCAAGCATATCTTGGCCGTTATAAGGTAAAAACTCTATCCTCCGGTTTGCGTTGCATTGTGTGATGGGAACTGAGTCTTATAACGGCTTCATTTTTATAAAAAGCATAGCGATGTTTAAAAGAAAGATTTGTTTTAAAGCACTGGCAATCCAATGGAGTAAACCCGTTCCACGAAAGTGGCGTGGTCCTGTGATTAGCCAATTATATATGTGTTGAGTGGATTTCTCATACCAGTCCCATGACTGACTCGTAGTTTGTTTCACTTTCAAACTCGGGTGCCCCTTTTTCTACACGGGCAGCCTTGTATTCAGGTTTAGCTGGTTCTTTCTGGATAGCTGGAGCTGAAGATGGATTCTATCATTTATTTCCTTTTATGCTGTTCAGCTCCTATTTTACATATTTTGTTTATTTCCGTTGTGGACATTTATGTATAGCTGAACTGTATTTGTACTAAGTAAGATCCTGTATACTGTGTAACTCTGATGATTACTTTTATCCAGTATATTTTGTTGTTCATTCTGGTGTATTTATTTAATTCTGTTCTGCTATTATCTGTTTCTGTGTTATATTCCAAAGATAACCTTGTTTCCGTGAGAACGGGAAATCGGGTCGTCTCAACGTGGTATCAGAGCTTTGGTTAAGCTTAGTTCTGGAATATAACATTTGAACGAACTCGTCAGAAATAGAACCAGTAGTGTTCTAGGACGGGTAACTCTATACAGATAGGATCAGTAATATCCTAGTATGAGTAAAGCAGAATGAAATTACACCTCGATAGACACATTTACATTCAAGTATTTGTCTCTATATTTTCAAATACCTTTTCTGTGACCTGACACTTGATCTGCCATTTGCAGAAGTACTAGAAAATGAGTGACAGGAACAGAAGAAGTAATCGTATGGCTCGACCAGCTAATGAGCCAGTTGTGCTCCCACAGCCAGAATCCGATATAGAAGTTCTATTCAAGAGATTTCGAAATCTTGGTGGATCGCCATTCTTAGGCAAGGAGCCCATTATGGAAACACAAGCTTGGATTCGTTCTGCAGAGAAAATATTTGAGGGTTTAAAGCTTAGAGATGACCAGAAAAGATTGCTGGCCTCCTGGGCTCTCAAAGACGAAGCTTTGTTCTGGTGGGATTCTGTTATTAAAAATAATCCAGAAGGTGATATCACCTGGGACAGATTCAAAGTAATTTTCTTAGAAAGATTTACTCCCCCCGAAGCAACAGAAAGATTATATGATGAATTTTCCTATTTAATTCAAGGCGATATGACCATTCCCGAATATCACAAGAAATTCAATGAACTTGCTCACTTCGCTCCTCATCTGATTCAAGACCCAAAGAGGAAAAATCTGAGATTTATTCATGGCCTTCAAAGGAAATACCAGAATAAAGTATTGGGGCATGTGAAGCTTCCTTTTTCGAAAATGATATACATGGCTTATCAGTACGAAGATCTAGACAAGAAAGGTATGCTACAGTACGAAGAGGAAGTCAGCTCTAGTAATAAAATTGAGTCTGAAACTGATCGTCCTGGGGCCAGTACAATGTCTGAAGTCGGTAAGGAGCCTGAAGTGAATCGGAAAAGGGCTAGATCTGAAAAGGAACCTGCCACGACTGCCATATGCAAGAACTGCAATCAGAAGGGGCATTTGTCCAGAAAATGTAAATCTGTAAACAAACGAGGGAAGAGTGGATTAGAACCCCGTCAGAAGGTCCCTGAAGGCAGAGGATGCCATAAATGCCATCAGGCTGGGCATATCGCGAAAAACTTCCCGTTATCTCAAAAATTTGAAGCATTACAAGTGAATGAAGTGGTAGAAGTACCTGCCTCCCCGTCTGCTCAAGAAAGGTCTGATGTTTTAGAAGGCACGCTCAATGTCAAAAACATTCCAGTTAAAGTACTGTTTGACACTGGCGCATCACGAAGCTTTATTGCAAAGAGTGCAGTCAAGAAGTTGGATTTGAATTTGAAGAAGCTCAAAGAGCCGATGACTGTCCGAAATCCAGTTGGAGGTTCCATCAATCTCAGTTGGGTTTGTGCAGTACCCGTCTCTTTTTCTTGCTATAAATTCCCTATTATCTCTGTCGTCATGAATTTTGATGAATTCGATCTTATTCTGGGATTGGATTGGTTAACCAAATATGAAGCAGAGGTTAGATGCGCCGAGAGAGTTGTTAGGGCTAGGATTAAATCAGGGGGTTATATAACCATTCCGTGTGAAGGCCCAACATCAAATAGAAAAGATTTCTGGGCAGCTTTGGATGTTTCTCCAGCCCAAATTGAAAATGTCCCTGAAGTCATAGAGAATATTCCCGACCTCATCAAAGACATTCCAGTCGTCGAAAACTATGCGGATGTGTTCGAGGAAGTTGTTCGCTTACCTCCGCAAAGAGAAATAGATTTCAGGATTGCTTTGATTCCCAATGCAAGGCCGGTAGTTCACGCTATTCGAAGAATGTCCTTGAAAGAGAAGGAGGAATTAGACAATCAAACACGACAGCTAGTATGGAAGGGTCTAATCAGGCCTAGTTTCTCTGATTGGGGTGCAGCAGTGGTATTTGTCCCAAAATCCGACGGTACTCTACGGCTATGCGTGGACTATCGTGATCTGAACAAGCAGACAATAAAGAATAAATATCCATTGCCGCGGATTGATGATTTGTTGGATCGATTAAATGGAGCACAAGTATTCTCACGAATGGACCTAGCTACAGGTTTCCATCAACTTCGAATTGCCGAAGAGTGTGTTCCAATGACAGCGTTCAGAGGCCCCGACTTATTCTACGAGTGGTTAGTAATGCCGTTCGGCTTATGTAACGCTCCAGCCTATTTCGTCGATCTAATGAACCGAGTATTCAGAGGAGTATTGAATAAATTTGTTCTGGTTTTTATTGATGATATTCTAATCTTCTCTAAATCAAAGGCCGAACATGAAAAGCATCTGGAACAGGTTCTAGAAATCCTCAGAAGGAATGTATTAAAAGCCAAGTTCTCCAAATGTATATTCTGGCAAGATGAAGTGAAATTTCTGGGCCATGTCGTATCGAAAGATGGAATCGCTGTGGATCCAAGCAAAATCACAGCTATTCAAAATTGGAAACAGCCCAGTACTCCCACTGAAGTCCGCAGTTTTCTCGGGTTGGCTAGCTATTACCGAAAGTTCGTTAAAGACTTTTCTAAGATATCGGGCCACTTAACGAAGCTTACAAAGAAGCATTCTAAATTCAAATGGACTCAAGAGAGTGAGGAGGCTTTCGAAGAGCTAAAGTTAAGATTAACCACAGCTCCAGTGTTAACCATCATCGATGGCAACCAAGATTTAAAAGTCTGGACTGATGCTTCTAGAGAAGGCCTTGGCGCAGTGTTAATGCAAAGAGGCCAAGTAATTGCTTATGCTAGCCGTCAACTGAAGCCACATGAGAAAAACTACGTAACTCATGATCTTGAGTTATTGGCTATCATATTCTCTTTAAAAATCTGGAGACACTATCTTCTGGGCGAGAGGTTTGAACTGTTTACAGATCATCAGTCATTAAAGTATCTGTTCACTCAGAAGGACTTAAATTTGAGGCAGCAACGTTGGCTAGAGTTTCTTGCAGCATATGACTTCGAAATTATATATACTCCAGGGAAAGCCAATGTCGTGGCCGATGCGCTGAGTCGAAAGAATGTAATGATTGCCAGCTTTATTATCACAACTTCCTTGATTGACAAAATATCTATTCTTCAGAAGGAGGATAACTTTATTAAAGATATGATCAAAAGGATTCAGAAAGGCGAACCCTCGTGTTTTCAAATAGATAACGACGAGACCTTGAGGTTAAAAGGAAGGATTTGTGTTCCTGACGTTCCTGAGCTAAAAAGGGAAGTGTTAGACGAGTGTCACAAGTCCAAGCTGAGTATCCATCCTGGTGTGGCCAAAATGTATAACGATCTCAAAAGAACTTTCTGGTGGAAGGCTATGAAAAGAGACGTTTTGATATATGTTAGTCGATGCCCTACTTGCCAGCTAGTTAAAAGCGACCAACAGAAATTGGCTGGACTATTGCAACCACTAGAAGTTCCTGGCTGGAAGTGGGAGCATATTTCTATGGATTTCATTGATGGTCTGCCTAGAACCAGAAAAGGAAATGACAGTATTTGGGTGATCGTAGATCGCTTCACGAAGACCGCCCATTTCATACCTGTCAGATCAAATAGAACCGCTCAGAGTCTGGCGCAGATATACTTCAGGGAAATAGTTAGACTGCATGGAGTGCCGCTCAGTATAGTAAGTGATAGAGATACAATATTCACTAGCAAATTCTGGGAAGCATTTCAAGTCGAGCTAGGAACGAAGTTAAACTTGAGCACCGCTTATCATCCTCAGACAGACGGTCAGACTGAGAGGGTGAATCGCATTTTAGAAGATCTATTGCGGGCTTGTGTTATAGATTTCGGTGGATCATGGGAAGACCATCTGCATTTGGCTGAATTCTCTTATAACAACAGCTATCAGGCAAGCCTGACAATGTCGCCATTCGAAGCATTATATGGTAGACCGTGCCGATCTCCTGCTTGTTGGGTCGAGCCTGGAAATAGACTTGTGTTAGGGCCTGATATGATTCGAGAAGCTGCCGACAAAGTCGATTTTATTAAGAAGCGATTACTCGCCGCTCAAAGCCGACAAAAGAGCTATGCCGATAAAAGAAGAAGAGATATATCCTTCGAAGTTGGCGACTATGTATATTTGAAAGTATCGCCGATGAGAGGAGTTATCAGGTTCGGTAAAACTGGAAAGTTAGCGCCTAAATTTATTGGTCCGTTTCCTATTCTGGAACGGATTGGAACTCTCGCTTATAGGGTCAAACTGCCTGACTGGTTGCCCGGAGTGCATGATGTATTTCATATATCTCAACTTCGAAAGCACGTTCATGATCCAGACTTGATCGTGGAAGAAGCAGCTCAGCAGGACATTGAAATTACTCCAGAATTAGCTGTGAGGCGTGAGCCGCTAAAGATTATCGGCAAAGAAACCAAAGAGCTGAGGAACAAGAAGGTTCACTTAGTCAAAGTGCAATGGAGTGGAGATCCGCGAGATTATACTTGGGAAACTGAGGAGAGCATTCAGAAAGCTTATCCTAGATGCCGAGTAGATATCTCTGAATGACTCCGGTGCAAGGTACATTTACCCTACTTTGCATTACCATTTAATTCTCTATTCTATTGAAATTTTCTTCCTATTGATGTGCACTATTTATTCTATACTCTGAGTGATTTTTAAAGGGGTATAGGATTTGATTAGTATATTTTTAAAGGTTAAAAACAATTGGATTGGTTGTTGTATTTTGTGATCGTAGATTTATCAAACCACTTTCGACTTTATTCCTTTTCGGGGACGAAAAGTTTTAAGTGGGGGAGATTGTAACGACCCAGAAAATCTGAACCAATTTAAAATTTTTAAATTGGCTAAAATAATGGATTTTAAATATTTAAAATAAATATTTTAGATAATGGCAATGAAAACTGAGTTTGAATCGACATTTGAAAACGAATATAATTAATAATAATTATATATAGAATTGAAAATGGCGCGGTAGTTCGATAATTCGATTTCAAACTTCAATTGAATATACCGGGTGCAAAACAATCCGGATTTTAGTGAAACCAAAAATATTTAAATCTGTTAGTGAATATCTTTCTAACGGATTCGACCAATCGAAACTTGATAGCGGGAATCAAAAGATATGTCCAGTTGAAAATTCTGAATAGTCGCTATGGAATTCAGGCCCTTAAAAATGGACATTTTGCAAACGACCTCGGATTTCGACGAAACCACTTTTGTTGGATCCGCAGTGTCAAGTTATTGCTAGGTTTCAAATTTCATAATTTTTCGAATCAATATGTGAGCGTGGCAAAGGAAAACGCGTTTGACCAGTTTCAGTTGATTTTAATCGACTGGAAATTGGCCATTTTTTACAAACGGTCTCAGAATTCGACGAAACTAGTTTTGTTAGGACCGTATCGTCAATACGAAACTAGAAAATATTTTTCTAGAATTTTTCTAGTTAGTATGTGACCCCGGTAATTTGAAATGTGCGTTTAAAATCCAATATAGTGATCTAAATGAAAATTCAAAAGGAAACTGATTGTAACGATCAAATCAGCTTGCGATACATATCCCATTGTGTTCAGAATGGGGGTAAAACGCTATGGACGACAGGCGGTGGGCCTCGTTTCGAGGTCGTATGTAAAAGTCAACCCTTTTGCAAATTTAAATAATAAAATAATAAAAAAAAATTAATTTTCTCTTCCCCCCCTTTATCTTCATTGGTCCCCACCCCCCCCCCCCCCCGATTCAGTTATCAGAAAACAAAAAAAAAAAAAAAAAAGAGAAACAAACCTAAATCAATCGACCTGGCCCCCCCTCGTCTCGACGCCCCTGGAGATCGACGCCACCGCCATGAGCTGTCGAACCCCCACCTCGCGACGTAGTCGCTCCCCCCATTCGATCGAAGCCATCGCGTTCGAACCCAGAAGCCACCGCCTTTTCTCCGTCGAAGCTCGAAGCCGCCACCATCGTTCGAAGCCCTAGCGCCGCCCCTCGAAGCCAGAAGCCCTCCAACGATCTGCAGAAACCCCCCCCCCCCCCCCCCCCCCCGCTCTGTAAGTATTTTGCTATTTTATTTTAATAATTTAAAAACTGTGTTTTTTTTTATATAAATTAAAACTGTTGTTTTTATATAAAGATTAAACTGTTTTTTTTATGAAAATTAAACTGTTTTTTTATGAGGATTAAAACTGGATTTTTATAAAGTACTAAAACAGATTTAAAAAAAAAAAAAAAAAAAACAGATTTTTTTTAAAAAAAAAAGAAAGTAAAAACTGTTTTGTTTTTAAAGTAAAAACTGTTTTGTTTTTAAAGAAAAAAAAACCGATTTTGTTAAAGGTATAAAAACTGAAATTTTTAAAAGAGAAAAACTGTTTTTTTTAAAGATTTTAAAACTGAAATTTTTAAAAGTATTCAAAACTGAATTTTAAAAAGCATAAAAACTGATTTTGTTTTTAAAATAAAAACTGATTTTAAAAGCAAGATAAAAACTGATTTTAAAAGCAAGATAAAAACTGATTTTAAAAGCAAGGAAAAACTGATTTTAAAAGCAAAGAAAATCAGATTTTTTATATATCGAAAGTCGAAGTAGAAATCATATTTTTATATATTGAATAGCGAAGTCAAAATTCGATTTTTATATATTGAATAGCATAGTAAAAATTCTATTTTTACATATGTAGAGAATACGGGCGAAAGCGACAAAAGGCGAAGATTTCTATAAGTGAAGTGTCGTGCAGTTGGATAGCTATTGGTGAGATTTCTGATTTAAAAATATAAATATATGTGTGTTGAATTTGAAAGTGAATTGCTATATATAAATAAATATATATATATATATATATATATACGCCCCTCGTCCACAAACCATGGACGATATTTATTGATTGAAATGGTTGTGATAATTGGTTGATAGCGATTGATTGTTTGGGATTGTTTGTGATTGATATTGGTTGATTGAGGTTGAAAAATACCCGTTTGTGGTTGTGAAATATTTGGTTGAAACCACTTAGGATTAGTTTGTGGAAATGAAATAAATATATACATGCCGCCTGCGTGCGAACTAGATGCATGATCCCCATTGTCAAAAACCGCGAGGTTTTAAGGTAGAGCGAGGAGCCGTACTAGGGACGGTGCCGGTGTAACTACCCTGCCGTTATGCTGCCGAAATTTTGAATAATATTTGTGTGTTTGAATTATTTTCATATGCTTAAATTATATTTATTCATTGTATAGAAAACATTCATGTGTTGAATTGATATTCATTCGTTGTTTAGAAATTCATGTGTTGAATGGTATTCATATTTTGAAATAAATTGTTCGATAATAAAAATCACATTTTTATCTATATATAAAAACTATTGAAAACATTCATGTGTTGAATTGATATTCATTCGTTGTTTAGAAATTCATGTGTTGAATGGTATTCATATTTTGAAATAAATTGTTCGATAATAAAAATCACATTTTTATCTATATATAGAAACTATAGAAAACATTCATGTGTTGAATTGATATTCATTCGTTGTTTAGAAATTCATGTGTTGAATGGTATTCATATTTTGAAATAAATTGTTTGATAATAAAAATCACCTTTTATCGACTATATGAACTATATAGAAAAATAGCGTTTTGAAATGAATCGTTTTACAATAAAAATCACATTTTTTATTGTATGCATAAATCGTTGAAATGTGAAGTGTTAAAAATAGCCACTTGTTCAAAATAAACATATATGAGTTGAAATATTCATTAATTAGCTAATGAAATGATTTGCACCTATTTATGTAACATTAGAATGAATGGAGTTTTTAAACCAAATAGGAATCGAATATGAAGTCGAATAGAAATTGATAAATGATGAGAACTGTATATATATGTGCATGCAATATTCATTGAACAGGTTATAGCAAAGGGGCTAGAGAAGAGGAATAAAATTTTGTGCCCAACAAATAGGTACACATTTACTGATTTGTTTGGGTGATGATTTTGAGCCTGTTGGCTAGCCGCTTGGCTTCTTCTTTTTCTTTTTGAGATTAGAAGGACCGGGAACGCTATTTGCGATTTCCCGATGCTCCCGGTGCAGGGGAGGTTATGGCGAAATTTTTCCAAAATTTAAGGTGTTAGAAAAATATTTGAAGTGAAAACGATATTGAAATTGTTGAATGAACTATATTTATATAAATATATAAATATAAATAAAATCAAAACGAAACGAAGCCGTGCAGTTCGTATTTTGAAACCGTGATTTCAAACGACTAGTGCGGGAAATCCGACCATTGGATTTTCCCGAAACCTCAACCGTCTGGTTCGCCTTGGAAATATCTTCCCAACGGCACCAACTTTGTAGAAATCCAACGGTTGGATTGTCTGGAATGTTTAATTCAAATCTGAAGAAAAACAGCGCCAGAAACGATTATATTTATTTATATAAATAAATATAATTATATTTAATCGAATAACGACGCTGCAGTTCGTATTTTGAAATCGAAACTTCAAACGATTGTACCGGGAGATCCAACCGTCGGATTTTCCCGAAACTGGAACCGTTGGGTTCGTTTTGAAAAGACCTTTCTAATG
Source organism: Allium sativum (assembly GCA_030737875.1). Taxonomy (NCBI): domain Eukaryota; kingdom Viridiplantae; phylum Streptophyta; class Magnoliopsida; order Asparagales; family Amaryllidaceae; genus Allium; species Allium sativum. The sequence goes on from CM060926.1 coordinate 619,549,434, forward strand.
ATGTAAATTTTGTGAAGATCCAACGGTTAGATTTTCAGATATGTGTAAATCAAATCTGAAGAAAAACAGCGCCACGGCCGCCTTATGGCCCGAAGCGTCGTTTTGAATAAAATGGCTATTTTAAAATAAATAAAAATAGCGATAAATAGTTATAAAATATCATAAGCAATATAGAATGGAAATAAACTGAATTTGCTTGATTTATGTGATGTTTGATGGTTGAATGTGTTTGGTGTGAAAATTACATTAAAGGACAAAATTGGTGTTGTCGAATAATTTAACCATTGAAATAAATTGAATTGAAATTCTAAATATACGTGAATTATTTGAGAAGGCCGAGTTAATTCTCATTTCAAATAATTGATCGACGATTGAAAGTCGAAGATGAAGACGATGGTCGAAGACCGGAGATCTTCACCTCGTTTGGATGGTAACCGAGGTCCTGATTGGGAGGCATCCCGAAATATGGATAATGAGTGGTGATCGTTCAGACGTACGTGTTGATCGAAGGGTTTGCGAGGTATTTAGTGCCTCCGGTTTCGTTCAGACCCAGAACGGACTTGTAAATGGACTGTGTGTCCGACATTGGAATTTGTTCTGTGTGATTGATAGCCATCAGTTGCACGGTGTGAATTGCCTGTGTGGCATGCTAAGATGCAGTGATCAGGACTTCTGTTGAAAAGCAAAGTCTTGTGGTGATGATCAAAGCACCGCCTGTGTGGCGTAGCTTTGTGTATAACGTGAATTCGCGAGCCTCACACCCCGGTATGAACCTAAAACTGGAGAGGACATCAGGGAGGGCCTGCGTTTCTTCCTAGCTAGGGTGGTGTCAGTGACCTACCAGCCCTGACATTTATATACTTTTCACCTATGTGGTTGTTGCTGTTGCGAGGCGCCTCGGTTTGATCGGACGATCCGGGTCCGATGGAGTCATTCGTTGGCTCGTTTACGCCCCAAAGGGCGGGGAAACGCATGGTTCAGGCATTTTAATCCACATCGGTGGACCGGCCCTGACGATCCAAGGGTCCACCTGAGTCTGGGTCCTGAGGCTCGGGCTAGGCAGTCTCGAATTCGGTAAGGACTATCTTTTGCCTTGGTTCATGACGGAATTCCAATTTCCAAATACGTGACTGTGCGGTTTTGATTGTATACCTATATATGGCGACATAGTGGTATGGGGCATTAATGCCGTCTATGATTGATAGTTATGATTTGAAATTGTTTTCAAAACATATAAACACTAGTAATAATATCAAATGCCTTTGTTTTATTCGTATCAAGCATATCTTGGCCGTTATAAGGTAAAAACTCTATCCTCCGGTTTGCGTTGCATTGTGTGATGGGAACTGAGTCTTATAACGGCTTCATTTTTATAAAAAGCATAGCGATGTTTAAAAGAAAGATTTGTTTTAAAGCACTGGCAATCCAATGGAGTAAACCCGTTCCACGAAAGTGGCGTGGTCCTGTGATTAGCCAATTATATATGTGTTGAGTGGATTTCTCATACCAGTCCCATGACTGACTCGTAGTTTGTTTCACTTTCAAACTCGGGTGCCCCTTTTTCTACACGGGCAGCCTTGTATTCAGGTTTAGCTGGTTCTTTCTGGATAGCTGGAGCTGAAGATGGTTCTATCATTTATTTCCTTTTATGCTGTTCAGCTCCTATTTTACATATTTTGTTTATTTCCGCTGTGGACATTTATGTATAGCTGAACTGTATTTGTACTAAGTAAGATCATGTATACTGTGTAACTCTGATGATTACTTTTATCCAGTATATTTTGTTGTTCATTCTGGTGTATTTATTTAATTCTGTTCTGCTATTATCTGTTTCTGTGTTATATTCCAAAGATAACCTTGTTTCCGTGAGAACGGGAAATCGGGTCGTCTCACGGCGCCACTATATTTAATTTCATGGATAATTCGTCATAAAGACGTCAAACGTCCATCATTAATTAGCTATGCTCTAGTGATGCCATGGATATCACGATGTTTGTAATTTGACATCTCATATACATCGGAAATTATCTACGCATTTGCGATGCGAAGAAAATTTACCGATGACATAGTGGCTCCATCTACGATTTATTTTCTAATCATTTTTAGCGGCACGAAGACTTACCTACGCTTTTAAGACTATATTGAACTTTTTCAATCCTTGCCCTCTCATGTGTAGGGCTGAATATCGGACATGACAGTCCGTTTTCCGGCTCGGTCCGAGGTTATAAGGTGTCTGGTCCTTGTTTGTACGAATCTCTTATAGGAATGAGCTTAAACACACCATGGTCCAGTCCGATCCAAAATGTTCGATGTTTTCCTATTGTCTGAACATTGTCCGTCCGTTGTCCGGCTCATACGAACGATGTCCGAACTTAATGCTTGTCCGGTCCGTGTCCGTCCGAATCTCTTATATGACAGAGCTTGGAGTAACCTCCGTCCTGTTCGATTCGACCCGTTTACACCCCTACTCATGTGAACCGCTCAAATAGTAAAAATTCAACAGCTCTGAATGTACCAATCCGCGTCATTTTTATCTTCTCTACTTCAATTTGTTTATTGCATCGTGGCTTCTTATCTTCTTCTGTTCGCCACTTTCTCCTCCCTTAATGTAAAAGAGAAACCCCCAATGTATTACGTAAATTTGAAGGCTGAACTCCAAAAATCTAAAATTTTCCTCTATTTGAAAACATTGGAGCTTAGCTTGGAGCTTGCCACTTAAACTAGCACCACCGCTACCTTTTTTATTTCACTAATTTCGCTCTCTTCAATTTCTTCTCAGTCCCTATCACTACAACAAAATTGTTTTTTAACGACGCAAAAGGGTGTGTCTTTTACAGTACTTATGCGACGCTATTAAAAATATTGTCGCATAAGCGTCGTAAAAGACACACCCTTTTACGTCATTAAAGACTAGTTTTGTTGAAGTGTATTTTCCTTCACAAACCCTAATGTCCCAATCTATCATTCACCCTTGGGTTTCCACATCCAAATCAAGTATAATATTATTTAAATTCAAATTACTCTTTTGCTTTCCATTTGAATCTACATTTAGAAATTTGTTCGTATTGAATTGTAATTGTTATTCCGGTTCTGTTTAAAATTTCAATTTTTCTTTAAGGTTGTTTACCTTGTTTTTCGTCTCAAATCCAGTAATTTCCAATAAATTGTCAAATGAGGATCAATGTCATGGAAATTAAATTTCGCTAAGATAGGTGATGGTGAAATGGTAGATGGTTTACAAGTGGATTTCATGAAACAACGTTTAAGGCTCATCATGTGGCTAATGTTGCGGTTGGTATCTAATTTTGGTAGGATGAGGTGGCAGTAGATGTCAAGTTTGTAGGGAAAAGAAAGGTGGTGGCGGATGCATATAGATGATGCTGGCATGGTTGTTGATTTTATCAATGACCCTAGATTTGAGAATGGTTCACGTCATATTGGGTTTGTTAAAAGAAAGAGGTTTGGTTGTGTTGTATATCCAGAACACGAGGTCGATGCATGTGATACTGCCTATGACAATGATGTTATATCATATGAGGTTGCTAAAGCTTATTTTTTGATAAGATGGGTTTGTTTATGGGGATTCTATATGTAACGATGATGTAGAGATGTTTGCTAATGACGGTGGTGGTAACGCAGATGGATGTGAGAAGCAATTCTTATTAATGGTCCGGGTACCATATATTTATATTTAATAATATATCTGCATAGGGAATTTATTTTATTATTAATCTCTATTACTCATTTATCTCATTATGTAACCACGGTTTACACCTGATTTAATATGCTTTGATTATTGTTGTAGTAGATGAAGCTGGCCATAAGTTATATGCTGGAACTGTTGTGACATAAAATCATATGTATGTTGAAGGAGATGATTTGTGCGTTGTAGTGGAGAAGATGTTGCAAGAAAGAGTTGGAATGAGTTGCAGCAGGCAGCAAGGTGTTTTAGACGTCTGAAAAAGATTTTCAAACTTCTGAATGGTATCTGTATTTTTTCTCGAAATCCCTTTCAGACGTTTGATCATCAATTCCATACGTTCGATTTCAATTTTTGACGTATGGAAATTGATGCTAGACGTCTGAGTCGAGATTTTTGGATTTTGACAGGGTTTTATGGAAGATTTATTTTGAGATCTTTTAGGGTCCAACTAGGGTATTGACCTAGGTTTTCTATTTATCTATATAAGCATCTTTTAGAGATGGATTATTTATACTGAAAAGGGAGAAAAACTTGTTTTTGTTTTTGGGGATTGAGATATCTTCTCAATTTTTGGTTTTTGTTTGTAATTAGTCGGTAGGTTAACAAAGGTTTATTTGGAAGAATTCGTTTGCTCTTGCTTTATTTTTCCCTCTTTTAAAATCTAATTGTGTAGTGATCCTAAGAAAACCCTAACAATTGGTATCAGAGCCTTCTACACAATTTTTTTGAAGAGGGTTTGTGTAACATCTCGCATTTTATGCATCGGAGGATCATATTTTTTTTTATTCCCTGGGGGTTGGATCATTCTCATTTTTAATATATTGGTTATGGGGATGTGAGACATGTCCATAATTTTTATCAATTTTGTTTGTGCCCGTTTTGCCCCTGCAACCTTGTACAGGGAATAACTTTTGACTCGAATTGAATCAGGTTTTGAGACCTGTGCCATTGAAAAGGAAATGATGAATCCGTTTCCGTAGAGTGGTCACATCAAAGATTTGGCTTAGCAATTTGGAAGGAATCGCTGTTTGAATATTTTACAGTTGGATGTTCAGCTTTGGTAAGCCATAATGAGTTGATTTGGAGAGGCCCATTAATGGGCTGGTGGAGGCTATAAATAGAGGGTAGGAGGTATAGAGAATAGTTCTTTCTCCATTCTCTAATATTAAAGAGCTAGAGTTCCTCCTTCTCTCCATTCTCTTCACCTTTCCACCATTAAAGCTTAGAGAATCGAAGATCTACCTTGTTTGAAGCTAGATCTACGCCACTCCAATAGAGAGTTCATCGAGTCGAAGAGTTTAGAGAAAATTCTTAGCTTTCCGGATCTAGATCTATATGTTTTTGAGTTGTTTTGGAGAATTGGTGAGTGATATGCATCTCTTACACGAATTCAATCAAGTATATGAGTTCTGTGATCTTAATTTCATCATTTTCAAGTCGTTTTACTTAGATCCATATCATGGTAAGTTTATTTTCATATGAATCGCCATAGGATCTAATTTAGCAACTTAAAATCGATAATTTCTATGTCATTCCATACGTATATGCTAGTTAGATCCATGATTTTAGTTCATATGATCAATTAACATGATTTTGGTGAATTTTACATGATATTATTATTTCCATGAGGTTAGCAATTTCATGACATGATTATAATCGTATTGGATGGATTAGATGAGTTGATTTCATCATTAGAATTGATTGACAAAGTTTTGGTCAAGTTTGGAGAAGGTTCGGAACAGGCCTGTCAAAATTATGAAAATGCCATTATGTCGGTTGTTTGACAGCTGTTCGCTTGACCAGAAGTGTGTACGCTTGACCAGAAGTGTGTCCGCTTGACCATAATTGTGTTCGCTTGACCAGAAGTGTGTCCGCTCGACCAGAAGTGTGTCTGCTCGACCAAAAGTGTGTCCGCTTGACCAGAAGTGTGTCCGGTCGACCAGAAGTGTGTCTGCTTGACCAGAAGTATGTGCGCTTGACCAGAGTGTGTGTGCTCGACCAGGGTGTTGTCGACAAGGGTATGCTCGACCAGGGTGTGCTCAACAAGGGTATGCTCGACCAGGTGGTGCTTGACCAGAAGCGTGTGCGCTCGACCAGAAGCCTATGTGCTTAACCAGAAGCGTGTGCGCTTGACCAAAATGTGTGTGCTCGACCAGGGTGATGTTCGACCTCTATAGTGTTCGACCAGAATGATGCACGACCATGTTAGGTTATAGCAGCGCCTTTAAACGCCATGATCGATGGTAGAAACGATGTGGCTTGTTTTCGTGGCAAATGGATAAAACGTTATGGTTTGTATTGAGCCTTATATTGATGATTTTTGGTTTATCAATGATTTTGACTTTGAAGTGAATTCAAGTTGGAATGCTCGAAGTGATATGATGTATTCGTTGATCGTGGAGACATAACGAATAGGAGGACGACTCAAGTTGGACTTAAGTTTGTGGATAATGAATACTCGAGACTAGGGTTCAATGTAGGATTTTTGAGAAAGATGGTGTTAAGTTAGTGGTCGACGATATATCTTATGATCTTGTAAAAGGAGCAACTGTTGATTATGTAGAAGAGCTGATCCGTTCCGCTTTCTTGGTATGTGTTCAAATTCATTCCTGTTAAAATACACACATAAACACACTCTTGTATAGGAGATTTTATGGCACATGCACGTGCATCTATTAAATTTTAATAAACTCTAAAATTAACTCTTTTGCATAGTTTTGACAGAAATAAATTTAAAAAATAAGTTATAATTTTTTTGTTGGTATAGAGTTTAGAACTTGTAAGCTTAGTTACATGTTTAAAATTCTACTTGAAAATAGTTTTAATATTTGTTTATTATGAGATTTGAACTTCCTGACATTTTATTTGTATGTAAGTGTGTTTTTGGAACTTTGTGGTCAGTCAAAATAATTGTTTATCTATTCCAACTATTATTAAAACTACGTAAGTGTATTGTTGGAACTTTATCGTTGATCAAAAAAGATTATGTATCTATTTTAATTATCCACCATACCGTACGACACAAGCGGATGAGAAAATTATAAAAACAATCCATGTAGAGCTTCAAGAAATAGCTTTTGGATGTAGTAAATTTATAAAATTGTATGTTATATTTTATTTATTTATAGGTTATGTTTTATTTACAAAAATCCTTATTATAAGTTTATTAACAAACCGCTAAAAACCGAAATCTGGATTGAAACCAAAACAAAACCAAAAAATCTGGTATTTAGCACTATTTATAGTCTTTTGATAACCCTTGCAAGTTTATTTTTTTATATTTGATCCAAACAGAAAGAACAAATATTTAAATAGAAATTTGTTGTTGATATCACAAAATTGCAAAACGATGCTAAATAAATGATCCTGTTTATCCTTGATCATTTCCCCTTATTTCAACCATTTTTTTAAAATTGAATAATATAACAAAGTGACAAGAGGGTAAAGTATACTCGTATGGTGATATCAACAACTACCAAATGTTGCTCTGGAAGTGAAGTGATATTCCACGGTCATGCTTCAATGTAGGATTGGGTTCTTCTTATGTAATTTTGAAACCTAGTAGCCATTACAACAAATCAAAAACTAATTTGTAGTTTCAGTAATAGCCTGATTTCAAGTCTAAAATATGTATTCGTATTGAAAAATTGTTTACATCCCACTCTACAAGTTTCAGTAAGGTCGGCCAGTTATTCTTTCCGTGTATATTATGCATGACTCAATAGTCACGTTCAAGGCTAAAGTTAACCATCAATTGTTCAAAAATTTCTTTATATGACGATGCATATCGGAAAGTCATAAATGAATTCATGTAATATAGCTTCATCGCCGTAATCAGTTTAGTAATCAAGTTACCTGGTCTATAGCTAAAATCAAACTTTGAGATGCATTTTTGTTCATTGTACATCCATTGGCATTTATGCACTATAAGATAATCCAGTGGCATTAAAAGCGTGTAATATTTGTAATGAAATATCAAATGCATTTAAATTTGTAGTAAATTTGAGAAACTGACTTCAGTATGGGGAAGAAAAATAGATTGAGCGAAGAAACAATGTGGCACAATTAAGAAAGCAAGATGATAACATTGTGGTTTGAAGTTGGATACCTCTGAAATTTTAACAATACCAACTTCCATAATTACTAAGGTGATATATAATTTTGATGAGAAGAAAGTTCCTAACCAATAATTAGGTATCCCTTAGGACAACGGTGTTTATAATGAGTGTTAAGTCAACCTAAATTTTTTTCTTTCTTTTTTAACAAAAAACAAACACATATACTTAAAATTAAAGAGAAAAACCATTCTCAAATGGTTCAAAAAAACAAAAGCGCAGTGCAAAATTTGCAACTGCTACTGTGTCACAAAACTGATATCAAACCCAAAAATGGCCAAGACGGCACAAAAACCAATCAAACACAAAAACCCAAAAAACACAAGCCCAAGACACAAGCCATAAGAACAAAGCTGTAGTGACCATCCCAGCCCAGTCAGACCTAAAGGAGTTGAGAACCAAGCTCCTCTACCAATAGTGACAAGAGCAAATTCGTAGTCCATCAATAGCCTGATGTCGAAATCATAACCCGAAAACCCTCATGAGCCACACAAACTTCCTTGAGAGCTCCCTCCTTCGACATGCATCCAAGATCTGCTCCAGCTTCCGAAACACCAGAACCCGATCAACAGAACGACCAGCAAATCTAACAAGCTCCAATGCAATGACCTAAAAAAACACGCAAGCAAGAAAAACACATTAATCTCAACCCACCCCTTCACGGGGGCGAGAACCCCGGATAATAGAGAAAAAAAGGCCAAAGATAACGAATGAGGACAAAGGTTTTCCAATAGCCGCCCCGCCTATATATATATATATATATATATATATATATATATATATATATAGAGAGAGAGAGAGAGAGAGAGTATTCCTACAGTTTTGTGAAGTTTCCTTTTGTAGTGCAAGTAAAGATTTTGAGTTGATGAATTCTCCAGTCCTGTAGATTGGATCGTTGTTTTTTCTTTCTTTGGCATTTACTATGTCGGACTACAGATTCATAGATTTTGTGTGGGCATCTATGTTCTCATATTTTATTGCCTGTTAGACTTGTTTGATAATTGCAGAAATGGTATTGCTAGCGTGTGCCTTAATATTACATGTTAAAAATGTTTATTACATGTCAAAGGAGGAAAGTGAATTCAAACGCCTGTTTTATTCTTTATATTAGAGAATACGTGGAACTTAGATATGTTTCTTTTTCTGTAATTTAAGGATGCACTCGTAATATATGCTAACATTTACTTTGTAACAATCATAATAACACGTCATTCTCAACATTTGTTCCTCAATTTGAACATATTGGGTAACACAAGTGTATTTGTAAGACTTTCAATTGATACACAATGGTTCCTACACAAGCTAACATTTAATTCAACAATAGAAGAATGTGGATTTATTCCATTAAACGGATATTCTAATAATCTAATCAACTTAAATATAGCAGAATGATGCTTCATTTTGCTAACAGATGTCATTAACGAAGTATGCATAATCAACTATGTTATTATCCAAAACAACGTATTAATATATCCAATAAGTAATATCAAAACGACTGCTAGACAGGTTTGTTTACTATCATACTCTTCCTTTTTCGGAATTGGTTTCTCCAATGTTTCTAGTAGCTCAAATACTGATGTTTAAACTTTCTTCAGAGAATCCAATACATTTCAAATTTATTTCAGATCTATCATTAATATAGTATTTCTGCTACAATGTTCTTTGATAGATGTATATAGAATAATTTAAATATGCAACAAAATTTTAAAACGCAATAAATTCTTAAATAATACATGTTATTATCAATTTTTTTTTTTTAAAAAAATTATATGATGAAACGGTCGGTTTTCCCACCGTTGTGCGGTAATACTAGTAATTCTTTTCATGTTATCTTTAACATTTATTTTACCATTTTAACACACATTTGTTCACGCTCATTTGTTTCCATATTTACAGAATGATTTAGTTTGTTAATATTGTTTATTAGCACAATTCAAACTTCCTTTTATTTGGTTGTTTTATACCATTTATGACGCGTATTTATTTTGAGCACTATTATTATAATTTTATTTTATGTCTAAATATATCCATATTAAAAATGTTTATGTGTGTTCTCATTCTAAAATTAGTATGCTATTTTCATTCTTCAACGTTATTTTTCAATGATTCTCTTTAAATGTTATTTATGCCCTGCATTGTGCATTAAAGGAAGTGTTTCTATTTCAATATTTATTTATTTCCCTTACTTAATTTGATTCTTTCACACTCCTTTGTTTTCATATTTACTAAATGGTTTAGTTTGTTAATATTGTTTATTAGCACTATTAAAACTTCCTTTTATTTGGTTATTTTATACCATATATGACGCGTGTTTATCTTGAGCACTATTATTATAATTTTATTTTATGCCCAAATATATTCATGTTAAATATGTTTATGTGTGTTCTCATTCTAGAATTAGTTTGCTATTTCCATTCTTCAACGTTATTTTAATGTTTCTCTTTGAATGTCATTTATGTGCTGCATTGTTAATTAAAGGAAGTGTTTCTATTTCAATATTAATTTCTTTTCCATACTTAATTTAATTCTTTCACACTCATTAGTTTTCATATTTACTACATGGTTTAGTTTGTTAATATCTCATCTCAGGTATGGTCACGTTTACATTTATTTTTACTCTTATAAAAATACATTTTACTGATTTTCAAGCATAATTGAGTTTTGAGTTATTTGGCTGAAGTAATCTCAAAAGGGGAATTTATTACTTCTACTGAGGTTAGTCAAATCGTAAATTTACTACCAATTTTTAATTTTGTCACATTTCAGTCCATTTGTTTGATTTCCACCCAATTTTGATCTGATTTTGTTTACCAATATGTATGTTCCTTTTTATTTTCTTCCTCTTTACCAGAAAGCAATTTTATAACGAATGTTCCAACTTTGTTTCTTTTTTATTGCATATATTTTCTTATTCCAAGCGAATCTTCCATGGTTTTTTATGTATTTGTTCTGTTGACATTCTCAAGATTGGCACCAAAACAATGTGGATCAAAATTACTTGAATCTGTATAGATAATAGATTGACATCATTGTTTCCAATTTATGCATGCATCTATATGTATGTTTCTATATATCTGTTTGTTTTGTGGTGTTATTTTGTTTTTAACACAACAACCATTATCTGGAATAAACCATGTATACGAGGGCTTATTAGTATTTCAAATTCATTCAACTTCCATTTATAAAATAAGTGAATTATTTGGTTCCTTTTTTCTCTATATCTTAAATATTGCATCTTGAATGCAATTAATAAGCGGCTTTTGCTCCTTATTTACTAAAATCAGTATATTCAAAAAAGAAAATGATTTTCAATTGCTTAATTTCTTGCTAATGTCAAATTGTTGCTTTTATGTTCTAGATCAATACACGTGGTCATATTTGACTAAAACTTATGGTCATTCAATAAGAATTATGATTTTTTAAGGGAAATTAACTTATTTTTTTCCTCTTATAAGAAGAATTGTTGGTGTGTGTAATAGAGACAACAATCTACTGCAGATGTTTTGAGATGCCAAATTATAATGTTTTATGAGTTACTTTCAAATTTTTAACCAGTTAAATACGTATTTAACGCTACAGTGGTTTATCTCGATGTTAACCCAGTGCTTCATTATTTTAAAGGAGTCCAATGTATCACTTATATTATGATTTCTGTCAATGGCTATTATGGTTATATTATGTTGTCGATTTCCATCCTATCTTTTTAATTGTTACGATCCATATATCAACTAGCTGCACCTTTTTATTGAAGATGCCTGCATGTCTTCTACATTTCCTATTTGGCAATTAAGATGCCAAGAATACCTTGTTATCTAATGTAACATGCAATTAAAAAAAATAGTAGTCGCCCTTTCAAGAGTTTCTCCATCACTATATTTATTACTCATTGTTACAGTAGTTGTCTTTACAAAAATAAGTCTGCTTTTTGGCGAATTCTATTCAAACACCACAAATTGCTTTACCTACACCATGGGATTTTAAATAAAATTTCAGACCAAATTGACCCTATTAAAAAATAATCAATATTAAAGAATGAAAATATATACAATTCTTCCTTGTTTGCATTATGTATACTCAATATAATTTCTCTTGTAAAGTCAGTATATTATAAATTAATTTATATCACTGGTTAAATTAATTTTATATTTCTTTTGAGGATTAAATATATTCATATCGTTACAAGCAACATTTATATACAGTCAATTTTAACAGTTTTCACTTTAATTAAATATAAAATTTTAAAACTAACTACTAAAATTAATGTTATAGAGAGTACTAAATTCTTCAATCTTTTATTCAAATCTAATCATGTTTAAATTTAACACCAAAATTTAACTAATTTAACTTTCTAATATGTAAAAAAATAAGTTCAAATTTCCATCATTTAAAATAATAAGTGATTTAAAAATAAAACAATCAAATAATTTAAGATACAAGTGTCAAAATAAAAGCTTTTTTAATTTTAGGTAAATATATTGTAATGAATTCCCAGTTTTATGTAATTTAGTTATAAGGTTAAAGAGAGGAAAGGTGACGAAAATATAAAAGGGTAATTTTGTGAAAGACATGGTGTATGAAAAGAAATTTTTGGTGTATGCTATTTTGTTTATTTTTACGGTGTATGTCAAAGAATTATAGGTGTATGAATAGAATTAGCCCTGCTTTTTTTTTAATATTTATTGTTCATGTTTCCACTTCTATAAAATTCAACTGCAGTTTCAATACTACGGTGTAATCATTCATGTCTTCATCACTATAAAACAGGATGTCAGACAATGTAAAAAAGAATAGTACATCATATCCTATTAGATACACAGTTAGAATTTTTAAAATTCAGTTTTGTAATTATTATTCACCATCGTTAAAGGGATTCATAAATATATTGATTTATGAGCTGTGGGTGTTTACATAAAATTTGATAGCCCTCACCAAACATGGTTTATGGTGACCGTAACAAAATAATCACCAAATTCTCTTATTCTATCAATGTCAACTCATACTAGCTTGAGTTGCAAGTGAACTTCCACTATGATACATGCAATAGTTTCTTTATATGTCAGCTTACAGTCAAAAGTTAATACAACAAGGGCTGACAATTGTAATTTTTTAATTATTATAAAAAGGATGATTCAGGCAAAACCGTCTCTTACTTATGGAAGCAATATTAAAGAGCGGAAAGTTTTTTTTTTCCATTCTACCATTGTTTATAATCATCATTCATTGTCCAAATTTTCGTTGTCGACTATGTTTTATTAATTGAAAATCTAACCAACATGTATTTGTGATATTACATATATGTAGAATGTTAAAATCTCATTGGTATGATTATTTTTGCCTATGCAAGATTGAGTATATGTGTTGGTGAGAATAAAGTACACAGAGGTTCAAGCATGTACACGGCCATAGACATATTTGAAGGTTTTGAGTTGATTGAGAATTCTATGATAGAAAATGAAGATGGTGCAGTTGCGTTACAAAGTTCTCAGATATTTTGTCGTCACACACACACACACACAGATATATATATATATGTATATAGGAGGGTTCCACTACATCTCTTATATTGCACGTGAACTCTCCCCCTTAATCTCCACCACTCATTCTCTATCTTCCCGCTAAGAAATAATATAGAAATAGGAAGAGAGAGAATGAGTGGGAAATGAGTGGTGGAGATTAATGGGGAGAGTAAACGTGCAATATAAGAGGTGTAACGGAACCCTCCTCATATATATATATATATATATATATATATATATATATAGGGAGTTGCTATTTGAACACAAATGTAACACCCCACCTCCGTTAAGGTCACTCTCAAAGGGAATGCCTTAACTTCGTTGGAGCGTTTTAAGGTACAAGATACTAATAAATTACAAGATAGATAATTAAAGCAGCGGAAAAGAAACCAACTTCATTCCATAAATACTTGTTCAATACAACATTTCAACAAACAGTTTCAATCTTCCAAATTATTACATCTGTCTCGAAAACATAAAGAAGCAATACTGAAAATAAAATGACATAAATCCCCAACATGTCTTTGACCATAGTCATAGCTCAAAAAAAGAAAGTCCAAGCCTTACATCTACGGTCTTCAAGCTTTGATTTAATCTGGTCAAGCAGAAGTGTTCCCTCCCTGCAGACCTGGGGGGGGGGGGAGGAACGGAAGAAAAGAGGCGAAAGGAAAATGAGTCAGACATAAGTCTGGTAAGCCCAATTTTTTAATAGCATGTAAACAAGTAAAAGACTGTGACATGAATAAACTGAACTTAGAATGATACCACAAGGATAGGGTAGTCCTAAAACAAGATAAGATAAGACTTAACTAGATTTGGCTATCGCACCTACTTTTACTTCTCTGCACCCACCAAGAACTTGTTTAATAAGCAATGTATGTTCATGATAAAGTGATCCCATTCATGTATTGATCGGCTCCTACTCGCATTCATGTATTCTCGGTGTCATGCGGCCCCGCGTGATTATAAAGTACTTGTGCTGGTTCCATTATAGGGTGTATCAAGTCCTATAATGGCAACCCCTGACACGATTCTAGATGCACAAGTGTACGCCTAGTGCCCAGTGCCTGCTTTTTCCACTCCGGAGCCCGTGCACGCCCGTACTCCGTCCGAACCTACACTGACGCACCTAACCGCCGCCCTTTTTGACCGCTTATATTCAGCCCAATAATCGTGCCCTACCCTGCCTAGTTCAGGGTACCTTGATACGTTCATGCGGGTTAAACGGGTTCCCGTTACTAGGGTTTTTCTAGTCAACATGTTAAATTGGTTAAGTGTTCTTGACTTAACCCCTATCAATCTTGCCTAGTTAACATGTTGATTTGGCTAAGTGTTTTCTAAATTACTTAACCCCACCAATCTTGTCTTGTTCACATGTTAAGTTGGTTAAGTGTTTTCTTAATTACTTCACCTCACCACTCTTGTCTTGTTAAGTTGGTTAAGTGTTTTCTTAATTACTTAACCTCATCATTTCTAGTTTGATTGTTCATGAGCTTTAACTAATCTATACTACATTATAATTACTGAGTTCGATTTCAAGAGCTCGCAGCCATCCTAGAGTATCTAAAGCTCAACAGTAATGCTGTTTAGTAATAATTTCTTTTTTACGAAATATGTGATTTTTCACATTCCTTTTCGTGCTCAGTTTTCCCTTTCCATCCTCTCATCAAAAACCCCAAAATATTCGCATCTCCCAAAATTTAGAGCACACAAGGACTCTGCTATTTTTCGTGAACGTTAAACTGAAGGATTGAGCTTCTGCTTTCTTCTGTCATTCTTCTATGGCGCGTCTCCCTTTCAATTAAGTTTAAGAAAACGCAAGGAGGTAAAATCTATTTTACCTGCTAATGACGTCTCTTCCTTTAACTTGCTTTTCCATTCACCAAAAGTACAATCTTTGCCTTCTCAACATGCTTTACTATTTTATTCCAGATCTGATCCTCATTCGTCGATCCCTTACTCAAACTTTCTCTTGCAAGCAAATTTGCGCCATCATCGACGGTAATTTTGTCCCTGCAAATGTTTTGCTCTAATATTTTATATTACTTCAACCTTCTGTTTTGATTTTGATTTTTGCACATGTTCTTAATATTGGCCAGATGAATCAATATCTCCATTTTTCTATGTCATTTACTCTCCAATAATTATTTATTTACATTTCCACATCTAAAAACTGCCTTTTTTTTTTTTTTGGTCGAGCTTTTCAATTTGTAAACTATTTATTCCTACATAACAGTTTTAAATTAAACTATACTATAGATATCGTGTATTGCATGTATTACACCATTTGAAATGTACTATCTTTTATTTAAGTTAATTCAGCAATATATCATGTATATCATCATGTAAGTATGTATTCATTTTTTGTATATTCTTATCCATTGGTTTAGCTACTGGAATTATTAACTGACGGTCAGAGTAATTTAATTTGAGCAGGTGTAAAGACTTTGCAGTTCTTTCATTTACTTGATTGTTATTTTTTGGTATCATCTGTAATGAGTTCATTAAGTTCAAAATGGAGTAAAAATACAGAATGAAAGCATGTTTAACTGTCAAAAAGGATGCCAAGAGTTTGTTCTACTGACAGAACTACACAAAGTTGCCATGTTGGAATGCAAATAGTTTGTACTGACCTTACCCTGCGTTTTGATTTGGAATGTTATAGGTTATCAGAATATTTAATCAGCAATTAATAACACCCAGTGGCTAACTAAAGATCACGATGTACCTAAGGTGCAACAGTATATGAGCACACAACCCACTACACATTTCACATTTGTACAATATCAAGAGGAAAAAAGCCTTCCTATATTACGACAATATCAGGTATTCTTCTCCACTGTAGATTTCCATGTCTGACACAATTTTTTTAAATTTAGAAAATTGGTACTTTATATTAATAATATGTATACAATTTTACATCCTTAGATGTTCAAAAGATTGATAATTAAAATACATGTTTTATATACTGCAATCCATTGATTACCATTTACCAATTCTCGCTGCTTTTTTGAAATTTAACAATCTACATACACTTTTAAGCCTAAAACTATAACATACAAGTGTAAAATTTAAATGCCTATCTCTGGTTTTCTAATATGCTATTGTTGTTAAAATTTCTATTAGCTTCAGCACATAATCACTTACTTAGCCCATTATATTGCACAGAAGATTAGACTTCAGCAATGCTAATTTGCTATCAACTGGGTGCAACCATGGTAAAATTGTAATATTAATTCAAAGAAACAACATTTAACATTCAGCTAACTGTATTTTTATGCTCTACACACAATACATGTCATATTTGAACTGACAAAGCAAACTTAAATTTAAAATACAATTTAAAGATGACTTCTATTCATCTTTATTAAGTATTTTTTGTATCACTGACTACTGTTCCTGGAAGCTTTGCTTTATTTGCTATGTAAAAAGTGATAGTTGTCCTCACTTCTATCATAGAAAAATAGGTTCTGCATGTAGCATTCAAATATAATTTTCTCTAAATCATCTTCAATGCTAGATTGGAGTAATTTCCCTATATGTTGGTACTGCAACAAATTTCTTACTTTGCTGCAAATATTAAAAGATTTTGTTAATAAGATGACTATTTTCGATTCTTTAGCTCTTAGCCTGCAACATTTATTTTTAAAATGAAACGTTTCGATGAAGCCGAACTTAAACGGTTCAGTTCGCCCTCATTCCGTTTTCTCCCTAACAACCCTAAATTTTATTACAGCCAAATATCTTGCCGACCCGCAATATTGATAGTATTTAATGGCTTGCTCGGATGCTGACGAACCAGCTAACTTTGATGAATTAGATGACAGGTAAATTCACTATGCCATTTCTTTTGATCTTCCTACTCCGGTCGTCGACAAATATTTATCTTTTCCAACCTTCCGGCGAGGTATTCGCGTGGCGATGTGGAAAAGTTGTCTTGAAAGGTAACGGTTCTTCTCTCGATGTTCATAGCTCTTTGTTTTTCACGTATTTGTAATATCTTGCATTCATTAAGCTTTGTAATCTAGACCTTTTAAAGTTGTTACTTTGAAATTAATAATAAAAAATATTTTCATATATGTGAAAATCAAATAAAGCGGTGTAGCTCAATGTTAATTTGTATATGAGGATGAATCTGCTTATTTTGCTATGAAGCTAACATAACTAAGAGATAGGAGTACCAATTTAATTGTAGTGTTACTTTCATGCAATCTGCTTTATTACGATCATGTGTATTCAAACTATTAATTATATATAAGCTTAATGAATTTCTCTTCGCTTAACTTGGTTTATTCCTAGAGAGAATTTTACCATGAAAACATAACGTAAATTATCACCAGATCTGCATGCAAACATAAAAAAGGTACGAATATCAATAGGAAGATTCTATTCTTATAGTAGTAGGTGATATTTGTAAGGAACAATGATAGTTTTCTTCCCTTCAACGTATTATAGGTGACATGAACCATTATTTCATCAAGTTGTTGGCACAGGCCATGTGTGAAATGAGTCATAATATGTTCAGTTAAAGTTTATCTTTTTCGCTTAGGACATAAAATTGTACTAGCTCAAACCACACACATTGCATTCCAAGTCTTTTTTCTTCTAAGTTTATTTATCCTACATTTGTTTCGTTTCATTTCAGATTTTCTTTTATGACAAGTTAATATTTTTGTTGACAATATTCTTATCGTTAAACGTGTTTCTCTTTGTTTATGATATGAATTTTACAAGCATGGTTTGAAATTGTATGAAAATGGCTCTAATTGATATATGCATGCAGTGGTTACGATTAATGATGTTTGTTGTTTAGCTGGAAATTTCATAGTCATACGTGAAGCCCCTACATAGGCTGCTTCGATACTTATTGACCAAATAATACATATCTGGTGAAATAGTTTACGAGTTTAATTAAGAATTCAATATATATAAGTATGACAATTACACATAATCTGTTTGAGCATGGGTAGTTTTTTTTTCATGAACAGTCAATGAACATCTACTTTATTAGCATGATGATAGCAGCAATGATTACAAAAATTAATATTCAATGAATGTCTTAGGGTTCCTCATGTTTTAATACAATCATAGGATCAATCTTGGGTTTATGTTTTATTTGCAGACTCTGATTAAATTAATTTCATATGAATAATTTGGGTCCATATTTATTATTCATATTTATACGCAATGTATATATTTTTAAATTTATTTTGTCTTATGGTTTAGCTTGATTCATAGATTTAGTTTTTTCTCTTTAGTTATTCATGGACACACCTATTTACCATGATCTATGTTCCTGGATCATTAATTGTGCATAAATTTATGTATAACTTTTTTATTTAATTGAAAATGGTTTGCATTTGTTGCACATTTTTTTCCTAAGATCTTAATACTTCACATGTCTTTGCTGACTGATGATGGTATACTCAGCAGGATTTAGAAGCTCTCGCTTGCCTTCACCCAACATTTACTATAGAGCAGCACAATTCATTTTTATTTTCTAGATTATATATTACATAGCATTAAATGATGCTAACTCTTCTACCTTTCATGTTCTTACAAATGAAAGTAAGGTGGGCATTATTATGTTCACTTGAGGTCATTTATGAAATAGGTATTATCTTTTACTTTTGATAACTTTAAAAGCTCTGACTTACCTTCACCCAACATTTACTGTAGACCACTATAATTCATTTTGATTTTCTGCATTATATATTACATATCATTAAATGATACTAATTCGTCTAACCTTTCATGTTCTTTAAACTGAAAGTAAGTTGGGTATTATTATTTTCAAATTAAGTCATCTATGAAATAGGCTTTGTCTTTTACTTCAGCTATTATCAAAATCTTTCCCTTATCAAGGTCACTTTTGAGAAGAAAATTACTTATATTCAGGAAGTCTTAATGTTATTTTGAGATACGGATTATGAATACAGCTATATGCATGTATCTTTGGTACTGTTTTCTATAGTAGACAATTATTGCTTGGTTATGCCTATAGAGTAACATTAAAACCCTTATCAATAGCCTGTAAACCGCATTGTTTACATTTATTTTTATATAAAGGGATGCATTTTATTCATTTGATAATGAATTTATTATGTATTCCAACTTAAACATTGTTTGATTAATATAGGTTCTAAATAAGGAATATTAACTTCCTTTCGATCAGTAGTTATATTTGATACGTGAAAGGGTCACAATGGAGTTAGTGCTTATAATAATAGAAACGCACCAGCATTAAATATACAAATTTGTTCCTTAATGTATGAATCCTCTAATAGTTGACCTTTTTTTTAACTATTGGTGCAACATTTTATTATACCGATTAGGAAGTCTACTGCTCAGTATACATTCTTTATTTGGGATGTAATCATGTCGCAAAAGAAAGGCTGTTATAGTTCATTTGGTTAATTTTCCATCTTATGATTGCCAAATGTTCAAAGGCTTCATACATGCTTATAATATCATAATGAGTAATAATTTTCTATATCTATCATTCTTTTATTTGCTTTGACTTCATTAGTTACAAATTTTGTCTTAGGAAGCCTCATCTGTAGAACAAAAAGTAGATGAACTCAAGAGAAAAGCAAAGGGAAATCCCAAATATCATGAAAATACTTTAGAATTATTTCAATGGGTAAGTGTACACTATCTAATGTAGAGAATGTTTCAGTTGTAATGAACCTATAACGGAACCATAGTACACACATTTTTTTTCATGATTACAAATAACAAGTCTAATCATATTATGGTATTAACCATTCTGACTATCAGTCAGTTTGTTGTGACCAAACACACACATAATGTAAAATTGAGACAATTTAAAACTACTAAACACACGTAGCAAAGATTTTTACGCAACGAAACTACTCATACTTCTACCAATTTGGTTTATGTTTATATACAACTGGATAATATCATAAATGCAAAAGTAATTCATAAAATCATTATGGCTAAATTTTAAACTTAATCTTTCAATGATTTTTGTAATTCATTGTTAATATGTCATTAATTGGCTTTATAACATAATTCTTTCAATTTTGTTGACTTCAATTTTTTGGATGAATAACGATCTAAAATTGATGTTTCTACACAAAATGTAGCATTGAGTGCAAGTACAAAATGTGTATGGATCTTATGATATCTAAAGCTTAAAATTCTTTATTTTATATATTATCGTCGTGTATATATACAATGTTTAATTATTGTACTTGCAACTAACATTAGTTGTTATATATGGCAAAACACTATGTCCGCTGTACATAGCAAAACGCTATGCTCAGGAGTAGGAAATTTTGTCACGCAGAGGATGAAAGAGATCCGTTCAATGAATAGGAAAATTACTGTTAACATATGAGAAGTTACAATTTTCGGTGTGAAAAACAAAATTAATGTTGTAGGCTTATGCATCGTGATAGCATTTTTCCCCTTACATTTCAACTTCTGCGGCATGATAGCCATTTAAAAATATAAATTAGTTTCATTTGCACATGTTCCGTCAAACTTCTTTAGAAAAGAAAAAAAACGCGTGCTAACCGTCAAACTTCTAAAACATAATTCTTTAAGACAATAGAAGCTCAAAAAACAAAACAAGTATTAACAATTGATCGCAAGTACAAAATAAATTTCAACTATCACAAACATACTGTAAGCGATATAGATGTTTTTTTTTTAAATATCTGCACACACGTTTAAGGGATATACCAAATGTTATAACCCTTTTGATAAAAATAAGTGAACTAATCCTTAGTTTTAACCGGCAAATTTATATTTATTTAGTTTTCATCGGAATATAATTTGTTGCCTAGGATCACCATTTCTTCTGCCAAATTTATTGGCTTACAAGTCACAACAACGTCGTGCAAATCAACCTGCCTCCCCACAGTGGTGGAAAAAGGACCATGCTTAGGGTTTCCATTTCTGATAGGTCATTGTTTATATCCACTTGGGTATATTTAGGCGGTGAAACTAAAGTTCATTTGTCTGTTTTCTAATTTTACAGTTATCAACAAAATTTGTGTTCATTTTAACCGTTCAATTACCCTACTTGATTGACTGTAAATCTTGACACTTGCTCAGTAATTTTTTAGGTTGAACTAATTACATGACTCCTACAGTCATCTAAAATATTTGCAGCGCTGAACGTTTAACATAACATGGATAAAGTGTTAAATGTGCATAGAATTCATCATGTTATATAGTTGGATTTTATGTTCACACATTTATTTTTATGGTGATATTCCGTAGAATAGTATGATAGCTAGAAATTTTGGTAAGGCTGCAATCTAACTACATTATCTTCAAAGTTCATTTCGCGATGTGTACATGTGATATGCATACTTAATTGAACTACATAGTTGTTTTCTACAATGTTCTTATGTATATTTAGAGTTTCACATCTCACTGAAATGCACAACTAATAATATTAAATTGTTTTTATTAAAATGTTGGGATTCACATTATATTAGAAGCAGTTTTTGCGTGCAAGGTCTGATTTATATTTCAAATTTAAGGCCCTCGGATTCATGCTGGAAACGTAATATTATGTAACATTCTATATTTCGTTTATTGCAGTAATTCCTTTGCTGTACAGATAATAGCATAATTCATCCTCAAGCAAAAATGCAGGTTTCTTTGGCTTCCTAATCGAGAAAGCATTTACTGTTGAAGGCAAAAGCTTTAGCACGATCGATGATGTCAAAGCCGAAATTTAAGATAAAAAAGACCCCCCCCCCCCACACACACACACACACGCGCACACAAAACAAAATCAGCAAAGGATGATATTTGACAGAAGGAAGCATGAGGATGGTCAGACTATGGCCCATTATAAAATTCAGAAAGAGTCACCTTTGCATTTGGGCATTGAGGTTGGAAGGTTGAATTTTTAAGCCCACCCTTATGTCTCTTGCAATGACGTATGTACTGGAAAGCAGTAAGTGCCATACAATGCTTCACCCTAAAGTTGTTTTTATTGCAGGAGATAAGTGCGGACACAGCAACCAGTTGTGCGCCTCAAGAAGAAGATCAAGTGGATGGCTGGCTTTCTTTTCAGGTTATTGCTTTCTTTCAAGTTATTGCCTAACAGTTATATTTTTGGTAAGCTTTTCTTTGTTTGGCTTTAGATTATAGATTAGCCACATATAACATATGTTACTGCATATTTTAAAGTGGATTATAAAACCGTACCGAAAATTTTACGCATGTGAGGATACCATGGTTACTTCCTCATGTAGTGCAAGTTAAAAAATGAAAATAGTCATATTAAAAATATGTTTTATATTTTACAGTTTAGTATTCGGGTACATATACCCGTTACCCTGTTTGTAAATATGCGGCTATATAAAGCCAGTTACTTCTGTTCTGTATAATTATCAAATACATCAATAAACATTCACTTTCACTTCTCTCAACACAAACTTTAATTCATTAATACAGTAAACATCAAATACAACATGAATTCATATTCTAATATCGGATCAGAGAAACATGTCTAACGACACGTAGTTGCCGTCCAGTTGTCGCATCAAAGAGGTATCATCACCTGTGACGAGGTTGCAACTGATGGCAGTTTGTCAGAGAAATTCTCTTCATTTGAATTTGGCAATATTTAGTATCTGTTCATCTTTTTCAGCGCTCACTATTCTTTCCACAGAATTGATCACAAAGCCACGCCAAGAATCATCAGCTTGCCTTCATCTGATTCAGGCCGGTTTCAAAAAAAATTTAGAACTGCATTTAAACCGGTTTCTTGATTCAAAAATTCAAGCTTTCCTCAATTATGCATAGAAAATTTACTAATTCTTATTTAGAATCAAAATAATTATCTTACTAATATATTTAATATAATAGATGAATGTACATAAAACAATGTTTATTATGTTAGTAAAACCAAAAAGAGAATTCTAAATATTTGTAATTAAATATACTAATTACAGTGATGAGAATTCCAAATAGTTTCGTTAATATTAGTAAATTTGGGAATTCAAAATATTTGTAATTATATATCATGTATCTTATTATTTAAGATTCTAAATATAATTTTGTGGAAGATTATTTATACTGATCAATAAAAATGCATACTCCTTCCTTTCTAATTAAAAATATTACTAAGATAGCTATGTAATTTCAGTAGTTTCTGCTATTTTTACACATTTATCAAAAAAATTAAAGCATCTTTTATTCTGATAATTCCTTTTCTCTTAGCCTATCATTTTCTTTGTCGATTCCTATGCCTGAATATAAAAAAAACTCACTCCTTTATTAATCCAAATTATTTACTCCCTCATTTTGAATAGTTGTCATCGCCAATGTGTTTGCTGCTTTGAATCTTCATTGCCAACCTATAACTTGGTAGGTCATCAGTTTCATTGTCCAAAGCACCATTTTTTCCTGTCTACTTGAAGAGATCTTATGTTTGGAGCATTGATTTCAAATCTGTCATAGATTATCTGCATTTTGATATGCTTTTCTTTGTTGTTTTCCCTTTCTTCATTTTATGGCAAATCTAAATTTCAAGTCTTTGTTTTTTTAGCATTCAACAATTTCAACTTCCAACACTTCTACAACATTATGATTAAGCTGTTATTGTTTATGTGTGTGTGTGCGCGTGTTTGTGTGTGCGTGCGTGTGTGTGTGTACACACACACATATACACATACATACATATTATATATGTTTGTATAAATTAATATTTACAATGGCTTAGTTTTAAAGAGGATACCAAGCAAGATTTAGTAACACTGTTTTTCATAGAATTTGTAATCAGGAATTTTGATTCTACTTCAACTAAATGTAATATGAAACAGCCTGATGCTTTGATGTTTCTATGCAGCCTGAGTTTGACAGAGAGATCTCACAGCAGGGCATGAGATATTGCTTAAGTATACAATTTTTGGGACTAAGTTATAAGAAGTGCAGGTATGTATTTGTCTATCTTTTTTCAGTTTACCGTTTAACACATTGGAAACTGTATTCTGCTCTATGCTATAATGCACATACATAAGCATGATGGTTATGTGAATAAACATCAAGTATAACAACCGATCATAAAGGCACATAAGTTGTATCTATTCTAGGTTTATATTACTAATAGTGGTTATTGTCACACCAGCAGCGTCCATTTATCTTGATATTATTGAAGCTTCTCTTTTGATGCATCTAGGATAGTTTGATGTCAATGCAATTTAGAAATGGTGTTTAATTAATATTTATTGAAAATAATATTACTGCATTCATTAGTATATGTCACACATGTATTTGGAAGCGTACTAATGGTTTACGATGTGCATTAAGTAAAACTCATCGTCCTAGAAGAGATACACAAATCCTATATTTCATTGCAAATTTTGAAACCATCTTTAGCATGCTTGATTTTGATTTTCTGTAGATGGGAGGATAAGTACGCCTTTAAACCTGAAATGTTGTTGTTTCTCATCATACTGATGGGCGTAACCTTATATATTCAAGTAAAAACAACTATTCATAGATAAATTGTGTGGCCATCTCATAAACATTTATGTTGCAAATGAGTACTATTTTAGATGTTTGGGTTCTTCCTTCTTGCAAGAACAGGGATAACGAGCCACCAAAAGTGGAGGAAGTGACCTTTTATTAAGTTCCTAAAGACTTAATTTTCTAAATATGCATGAACATGTACAATTGTACTGTTGTAGTTTTGCACATATAAGCTCACAGGGTTCCACAAAATTTATATTATTGGCAGGCAGATTATGTGAAACCAGGTTCAAAAGCAGACCTTGCTTCTTTGATCCAAGAAACACTACCGTTAGCAGCCTTTGGCAAGGATTGATGATCCAAAAGTGTTCAAACTCTAACTAATATGGCAATGTATGAAATTTGAGTGCATAGTTTACAAATATACAGCTCAGGTCACTGTGCTAACACTGAAAAACGCAGGTCCTGATGAATTAAGGAGTTTTAAGGAGTTAAGATAAGATGATTTAGGCTTCTTGCGTTAAAGAATGTAGTATAGATGTTTCATTCTATAGTTTGTTAACATTTATTATTCCTACCTGTAAGGCGTAAGCCCTACATATAGTAATTTCTGAACTCTATCCAAGTCGCACGTATTTCAGTCTATCAACCCGGGAACAAATCCATCCGTGTTTCTCATGCGGGCTCAAGTCACTGCGTGTTTAACTGATATGCACATGCCATTATAAAATTAAGCAGTTAATTGTTATTTTAGAACTATTTTTATCTTCCACACATCAACACACATCAACGTCAGCGGCTTTTTCTCTTCTTTTCCCAAAATTTCGATTTAATCCTAGCATATGAAGCTAAATTAATCTGTTACTTTTTATGTACAAAACTAAAATGATCATTATAGGTTAGACAATACCACTTCTACAGGATTATTATTGACGGAATATTAAACGAATATTATGATGATTTAGAGCAATTACATTATCTGGATTCCAACATTTATTGATTGAAATTTAAAATTTAAGATTTAATCGAATGTTAATGTTAATTTTGACCAGAGTTCAGTGTTGACTTATACTTCTAGGAAAGAACGCGTATTTCAACATGTTCTCATTTCACGCCAAGCCAATTACTTTGTTGTACCTCTGCATGATAGATCACTGCTAGAAGCATTGTTTGCTTAACTGGCATTAATGTGAAACTCCAAGGAGCATTGCACGATCCCACTAATAATCCAATGTTTGCAACTGCATATCATTTGTTTCTATTAGGCCATTTCTGCATGTGGACAATGCTGCAGTTAGACTTCTATGCTTTAAACCTCACACAAATTGTACACATGTACAAGTATCACGTAGGAGTAAACAAACTTAACTTTGTACATATTTGTTATGTAACTAAAACAGTGAAAAAATACAAGGTATATTAAAAAAGAGAAGTTTAAAATTTTTAAACGTATGTTTCTCAACTTTCTCAATTATAATGGACTGTAGTAATATTTACATGCAAACAAAAACATCTATTTCGCATGATTCGTGTGCGAAGCACGGGTTCACACTTGTTAATTAATAAAGCACCAACCACTCACATTAGACAGGTATTGTTGAAGTTACTGGATGTGCCGGTCGGTTCCGGGCAGGATTACAGCACAACTCAGTCTAACCTCGGGCTTTTCTAGGCTTGAGGCACTAACCTCTCACATTAGACAGACATTGTTGTGGTTATTGGATGTGCCGGTCGGTTCTGGGCAGGTTTACACCACAACTCAGTCTAACCTCGGGTTAGGCATATTCGTCTTTTCTAGATTTACATTTTTATATATGCAAATTTCTACAAGTATTTCGTGTCACATGTTTTAATTCAAGACTAATGGTATATAAATTATACCATTCATGGCCTTAACCAATTACATGGTTTTGGGCCCACCTGCGTATTTACATGTTTTGATTTAATAATTACCCCCAACGTTACCCCCGTTTGTTCTTTCACATTAATCACATAAAGACATTGGGCCCGCGAACTGGCCTAATCTATAAACGAGAGATAAAGGAGGGAACATGCATAACATAGGTTCAATCAACATATATCATGTAATTTGGCATAAACATCAGTTATAGACTAGCATGTGACATAATCATGACACGTCCAATTCCAAAACATGTATGATTATAACATTAACATAGAGGTGTAAACTAGATCTAATAAGGTGAACTTGCATAAATTCACTTCACAAACTTGCATATAAATAAGGATCTAGTTTAGGATCTAACATGTAACTTGCATATGACATATATATATATAATTAGATCGTAACTTGGATCTATCATAAATTATATAACTTGCATTAATCATGTGAATCTAAATGGATCTTGATGTGGATCCAATCATAAAGTTTGTAACTTGCATATGGACATATGAACATAGGCATGTGGATCTAACATAAAACTTGCAACTTACATATGAACATATGGATCTAACATAAAACTTGCAACTTGCATATGAACATATGGATCTAACATAAAACTTGCAACTTACATATGAACATATGGATCTAGCATAAAACATAGGAATATGTACATGTAAATCTTGACTTGGATCTAATATAAAACTTACAACTTGCATAAAAACATATACATGTAGATCTTTACATGAAACACATAACTTGCATATGATATTGATAGTTTCAAATAGATCCAATACCAAATCCAATAATCCACAATTATTCCAATTCATGATAAAATCATCACAATCAATCGATATGACTTAACATGGTATAATTCTAATTTCACTTTATACTAAATCACGTCTTAGATTTATTTACGTCTAAAAGATAACTGCGCTTACAACGAACGAAGGTCTTGATTCCTGGATTCTGAATTCTGGAGTTGAAATGCTCGCCTTTGATGTAGACAATCGTTGTTTTGGTTTAGTTTGGTTCGTCTCTATGTTAGCTTCAAGTGGCGGCTACTCTAGGTTGTCTAATGGCAGCATGACGGCTCTAGGTTCAATTTTTAATATGATTTAGGGGTGAGGTATTAGGTTGCTTTTATAGAGATTAGATTGAATAGGAGCCGTCAGATCATCTTAGAATAAATCAAGACCATTAAGACAAGATAGAGTTATCTAGAACAGCCAACTCAGCCCCTAATGACTCAGCAGTGAGTCCAAATTCGTCTTTTCTATATTCACATATTTTCTATATATGTCTAATTATATATGTAAATTAATCTTAATTAAATCATGCCATAATTATTCTTTTAATTATGTTCACAATAAATGGTACACCAAATATACCATTTCATGAACCAATCTATACCAAGAAATTTTCATGCTTTCCCTTGATTCTCGCATTTATAATTAAGTATTTTTTAATTTCTTATTACAACATTAACAGAAAATACGGGGTGTTACATTCTTCCTCCTTTAAGGATTTCATTCCAGAAATCTTCAAGTCGAGAAGAACGTATATCTTACCATCCAATCGTCGATCTACTCAACCATCAAGCACAGGCGTCCATTGTCCTTGAAAGACTTCTAATGCTTCATGATCATATGCATAGTGTGTGTACATGTCCTTACCTAATGCAAAATCAGGCGGTCTACTGATTCAGTCGACCTCCTTAATGCAAATTATGTCAGTGCCATGAGTCCATTATGTATGCAATTTTCCTATCCAAAATTTCTACATGAGTGCACGATCATTCATACAAATGCAACGTCCATATGGTAACACATCAAGTTTCAATCCATATACAAATACATATATGCATATGCAATATGAAAGTGACTGAGCCGATCTAATTCCTAACGTGTGTGTATATGCATCCACGTGCAACCACTTGCAACCATCAACCATAGGATGTTTCAATTACATGTTTTCATCCAAATGGGTTTCTACCTAAGGATAAAGGATAAGATCGAGAAGATATACTCAAAAGGATAGGTACAAGCACAAACTTAAGGAAAAAGAGATCAAGGGTGTACCCTCAAAAAGAAAAGGGTAGGCGTGCGTATTCTGTCCTCAGTTTCCCAAGTTGCGTCTTCCTTAGCGTCGCTCCATTGAACCTTGACAAACTTGACTTCACGGTTGCGTCGCTTTTTGACTTATGTACCCAAGATACGAGTTGGAACTCTCCTTACAGTTGCTTCTCGTTCAACTTCTACTTCCTCTAACATACTTGGTTCCACCACTTCCGTAGACTCATGTAAGCACTTTCGCAGGTGAGAGACATGAAAGACATTATGAACTCCAGCCAATCTTTCGGGCAGCTGTACTCTGTAAGCCATCTTC
Source organism: Allium sativum (assembly GCA_030737875.1). Lineage (NCBI taxonomy): Eukaryota > Viridiplantae > Streptophyta > Magnoliopsida > Asparagales > Amaryllidaceae > Allium > Allium sativum. The sequence continues at coordinate 619,578,516 of CM060926.1, forward strand.
CCAATCTTCTCAATGATAGGAAACGGCCCTACAAATCTTGGTGCTAACTTTCATGTGGATCCGAAGCGAACGACGTTCCTCAAAGGGAATACTTTAAGAAACACCTTCTCAAGGTCGGTCCTTCTTTTGTCTGCGTAGAACTTCTATCTATCTTGGGCAGTCTTCATTCTCCTTCGTAATAAGTCTACTTTCTCTGAAGTTTCTCTGATCATGTCTGGTCCAAGTATGAGCTTATCTGTAGACTCCCACCAACGAGTTGGTGATCGGCATAGTCTTCCATACAAAGCCTCGAAGGGTGCCATGCCTATGGTGGCTTGGAAACTATTGTTGTAAGCGAACTCCACTAAAGGAAGATGATCCTCCCATGTACCTCCAAAGTCAAGAATGCACAGTCTCAAGAGATCTTGTAGTACTCTATTCACCCTTTCCGTCTGACCATTGGTTTGTGGGTGATAGGTCGTACTTAAGCATAGCTGTGTGCCCACAGCCTCTTGCAAACTCCTCCGGAACTCGCTTGTAAAGATAGGGTCTCGATCACTTACTATGCTGGAGGGTATCCCATGGAGTCGAACTATCTCTTTAAGATATATGGATGCTAGAGATGAGGCAGTCCTTCTACTTTTGACAGGTATAAAGTGAGCGCTTTTAGTAAGCTTGTTCACTATTACCCAAATGCTGGTATTGCCCCTTCTTGACCTGGGTAACCCATTCATAAAGTCCATCGAGATGCTATCCCATTTCCACTGTGGGACCTCTAGAGGATGGAGCAGACCACCAGGCTTCTTCTGCTCCGCCTTGACTTGTTGGCATATTAAACACTTAGAAACAAATTCAGCTACGTCTTTCCTCATGCCATTCCAAAAGAAAACTCTTCTGATGTCTTTATACATTTTGTCTCAGCTTGGGTGTATGGTCAGCTTGGAAGGGTGTGCCTCTTCTAGAACCGTCTTTACCAAACCCCTTGCTTGTGGGACACATAGTCTTCCATCTCGTCTCAACCAGCCTTTGGCATCAATGGAGTATCTATTGAGGTGACTAGAAGTCTCACCCCTAATTAACTTGTCCATCACATCGGCTAGCTGAGGTTCTTCTCTTTGCGCGGCTCCGATTGAGTCTAATAGAGTTGGCCGCACTTCTAACGTTGCTAGCAAGCCAGGTACAAAGTCAGAGGAGGGTCTAAAGTTAAAGCTTGCTGTGAACTCCAAGCTTTGCCTTTCCACAAAGAGAGGGCTTAAAGTCAGCTTCTTTCTACTCAAGGCGTCTGCCACTACATTGCCCTTACCAAGGGTATAGGCAATCTCAAAATCATATGTGGCGAGAAATTCCATCTACCTTTGCAGCCTCAAATTAAGATCTTTCTGAGAGAAAATGTATTTTAATGATTTATGATCAGTAAATAATTCAAACCTTTCTCCTAGAAGATAATGACGCCGTGATTTAAGGGCGAAAACGATGGCAGCTAGTTCTAAATCATGAGTTGGGTAATTCTTCTCGTGAACCTTCATCTGCCTTCCTCCAAAGCAAACTACTTTGCCTTCTTGCATTAGGACAGCGCCTAATCCTGTTCTGCACGCGTCTGTATATACTGTAAACATCTTGCTTCCATCAGGCAATGTCAGAACTGGGGCGGTTGTCAGAGCCCTTTTTAAACGTTGGAAAGCAATGTCGCAATCCAAATCCAAAGCAAAAGAAAAGTTCTTCTTTGTCAATCATGTCAGCGGAGCTGAGATATTCGCAAAGTCCTTAATGAACTTTCGATAATAGCTCGCCAGCCCGAGAAAGCTTCGGACTTCAGTTGCATTTCGCGGAATCTTCCAATCTTGCACCGCGACTACTTTTGCGGGGTCCACGACTATCCCCTCTTTGGACACCACATGTCCAAGAAACCTTATTTCTTCTCTCCAAAAGTGGCATTTGGAGAATTTTTCTTTCAGCTGATGTGCTCGAAGAGTATCTAACACTTACTTTAAATGCACAGCATGTTCTTCCTCGCTTTTTGAGAAGATTAAGATGTCGTCTACGAAGACCACTACAAATTTATTGAGGAATTCCCGGAACACCCTGCTCATCAAGTCTACAAAATAGGCAGGTGCGTTTGTCAAGCCGAAAGGCATGACAAGCCACTCGAAGAAACCATCCAGGGTCCTAAATGCGGTCTTGTCAATGCTATCCTCAGCCACTCTTAGCTGAGGAAACCCAGTGGCCAGATCTAGTTGGGAGAAAACGGATGCACCTACGAGTTGATCAAACAGATCGTCAATTCTTGGGGGGTGCCTATTCTTCTTAGTCAGCTTGTTCAACTCCCTATAATCTACGCATAAGCGGAGTGAACCATCAGCTTTGGTCGCGAATACTACTGGAGCACCCCATTCAGAAATACTCCGTCCTATGAACCCCTTTTCAAGCAGCTCTTTAATTTTCTTGCTGAGCTCCTTTCTCTCCCTTGGGGCCATGTGCCTAACGGGTAAAGCAACGGGCTTTGCATTATCAACAAGGTATATGCGGAAATCTATCTCCCGCTTCGGAGGTAAGCCCTTCACCTCTTCAAACACATCTGAGTATTCACGGACTACTCTAACGGACTGCAAATTCTCAACAGACGCATCAAGTGATTCAAGATAACTAAGCATGACAGAGTTCATGGGATTGCAAGAGATTTCTAGAGTGTTACCGAGGCGAGTCATGAGTCTAACCACTCTATTTTCACAATCAAGGATGGCACCATTACTGGAGCCAGTCCATGCCTAGAATCAGCCAATAGCCCGTGAAGTCCAAAACAAAAGCATTACATTTAAACCCAACACTTAGAATAGAGATTTACAAATCCAAACAAACCATTGACAAATAAACTGAGCCCCCAATTGGATTTGAAACAACCAAGGGATCCTCTACTATATGGGTGTCTAGGTGCAGAGATTCAACTAAAGCAGTAGATATAAAAGAGTGCGATGCGCCAGAATCGAAGAGAGTACGAACAGTATTATTAAACAGATAAACTAAACTCTCAACAGAAACATGACTACCTCGTTCCTGCAGAGGTGCTACGAGAGCATGAACCTGCCCTCCAGAAGAAGCTCCAGTTCTCTGTCCCTACCCTTGCCTTTTGGGGCAGTCCTTAGCCAAGTGTCATGTTTCCCCGTAATGGAAACAAGCGCCCAACTTCCTCTTTTTATTCCTACAGTCCCAAGCCAAATGTCCAGGTATGCCACAGTAATTGCACTTCAGCTTCTTACGGGATTTATTATCCTTCCCTCCTTTCTTGCGGTCTGCTTTCTTATTTTGAGATCCCTCTCCTTTCTTATTTTGAGGCTCTTCCTTCTTCACCTCCTTCTTGCCATCTTTGTTCTCCTCTTGCAACAGAGCCATGTCCACCAGCCTTTCATAAGTTGCTCCCATGGGTATATTGGACATTGCCAGGCCTTGCAGTGGCCCATTCAGTCCTTTGGCAAAACGGAGAGCCTTCTTGTGTGGAGTGTTGACTAACTCCAATCCAAATTTGGCAAGTTGATTGAATTTATTGACATATTCTTTGACTGATAGGTTTCCCTGCTTAAGTGATAGGAACTTCTCCATTTGCAGACTTTGCTCAGCTTGTGAGAGGAACTTCATTTCAAATCTCGCCTTGAAGTCCTCCCAAGTCTCTATAGGTCTTTCAGCATTAGTGACCTCCTACCAGAAGGAGGCCTCATCTTTGAGCAACCACACCAACAACTGTAGTTTCTGCCTCTCATCTACTTCAAAGATAACGAATAAGTCTTCAGTTTCTTTGAGCCTATTTCTAGCTTCTACGAAAGATTCACTACCCTTGAAGTCTTTTCCACCCATGGATCTAAAATCTCTACAGATCTTTGAGAAAGCATTTCCTCTCGAAGGAGGAGGAGCAGCAGCTGGGGGAGGCGGAAGAACGCCTGCTGGGCCTGCTTCATTGGCCCTAGCTTCAAGGTACCTTCTAAACCAACCAGGCACTGGCACGCCCTCAGGTAGGTTAAAGTCCCCAGACATGTTGAAACAAAAGGAAAGATTCAAAACGAGGGATAGAAAGATAGTGCATATCGCTTTGGGGATTATGCCTTTTTTTTTAAATTTAAAACAATATTTTTCTTGAAAATGCTTCTTTATGACTTCTTTTTGAAAAATAGTTTAATTTTTTTTATCCAATCTAGTAACCTTTAGCTCTGATACCAAGTGTAACACCCCACCTCCGTTAAGGTCACTCTCAAAGGGAATGCCTTAACTTCGGCGGAGCGTTTTAAGGTACAAGATACTAATAAATTACAAGACAGATAATTAAAGCAGCGGAAAAGAAACCAACTTCATTCCATAAATACTTGTTCAATACAACACTTCAACAAACAGTTTCAATCTTCCAAATTATTACATCTTTCTTGGAAACATAAAGAAGCAATACTGAAAATAAAATGATATAAATCCCCAACATGTCTTTGACCATAGCCATAGCTCAAAAAAAGAAAGTCCAAGCCTTACATCTACGGCCTTCAAGCATTGATTTGATCCGGTCAAGAAGAAATGTTCTCTCCCTATGGACCTTTGGGGGGGGGAACGGAAGAAAAGAGGCGAAAGGAAAATGAGTCAGACATAAGTCTGGTAAGCCCAGTTATTTTATAGCATGTAAACAAGTAAAAGACTGTGACATGAATAAACTGAACTTAGAATGATACCACAAGGATAGGGTAGTCCTAAAACAAGATAAGGTAAGACTTAACTAGATTTGGCTATCGCACCTACTTTTACTTCTCTGCACCCACCAAGAACTTGTTTAACTAGCAATGTATGTTCATGATAAAGTGATCCCATTCATGTATTGATCGGCTCCTACTCGCATTCATGTATTCTCGGTGTCATGCGGCCCCACGTGATTATAAAGTACTTGTGTTGGTTCCATTATAGGGTGTATCAAGTCCTATAATGGCAACCCTTGACACGATTCTAGATACACAAGTGTACGCCTGGTGCCCAGTGCCTGCTTTTTCCACTCCGGAGCCCGTGCACGCCCGTACTCCGTCGGAACCTACACTGACGCACCTAACCGCCGCCCTTTTTGACCTCTTATATTCAGCCCAGTAATCGTGCCCCACCCTACCTAGTTCAGATTACCTTGATACGTTCATGCGGGTTACTGCTGAAACGGGTCTCCGTTACTAGGGTTTTTCTAGTCAACATGTTAAATTGGTTAAGTGTTCTTGACTTGACTTAACCCCTATCAATCTTTCCTAGTTAACATGTTGATTTGGCTAAGTGTTTTCTAAATTACTTAACCCCACCAATCTTGTCTTGTTCACATGTTAAGTTGGTTAAGTGTTTTCTTAATTACTTAACCTCACCACTCTTGTCTTGTTAAGTTGGTTAAGTGTTTCCTTAATTACTAAACCTCACCATTTCCAGCTTGATTGTTCATGAGCTTTAACTAACTTATTAATTAAAGCACCAACCACTCGCATTAGACATGTATTGTTGTGGATACTGGATGTGCCGGTCGGTTTCGGGCAGGTTTACACCACAACTCAGTCTAACCTCGGGCTTTTCTGGGCTTGATGCACTAACCTCTCACATTAGACAGGTATTGTTGTGGTTACTGGATATGCCGGTCGGTTCCGGGCAGGTTTACACCACAACTCAGTCTAACCTCGGGCTAGGCATATTCGTCTTTCCTAGATTTACATTTTTATATATGCAAATTTCTACAAGTATTTCATGTCACATGTTTTAATTCAAGACTAATGGTATATAAATTATACCATTCATGGCCTTAACCAATTACAAGGTTTTGGGCCCACCTACATATTTACATGTTTTGGTTTAATAATTACCCCCAACGGTTTAATAATTACCCCCAACATTACCCGCGTTTGTTCGTTCACATTAATCACATAAAGACATTGGGCCTGCGAATTGGCCCAATCTATAAACGAGAGATAAAGGAGGGAACATGCATAACATAGGTTCAATCAACATATATCATGTAATTTGGCATAAACATCAGTTATAGACCAGCATGTGACATAATCATGGCACGTCCAATTCCAAAACATGTATGATTATAACATTAACATATATGTGTAAACTAGATCTAATAAGGTGAACTTGCATAAATTCACTTCACAAACTTGCATATAAATAAGGATCTAGTTTAGGATCTAACATGTAACTTGAATATTACATATATATATATATATATAATTAGATCGTAACTAGGATCTATCATAAATTATATAACTTGCATTAGTCATGTGAACCTAAATGGATCTTGACATGGATCTAATCATAAAGTTTGTAACTTGCATATGGACATATGAACATAGGCATGTGGATCTAACATAAAACTTGCAACTTACATATGGACATATGGATCTAACATAAAACTTGCAACTTGCATATGAACATATGGATCTAACATAAAACTTGCAACTTACATATGAACATATGGATCTAACATAAAACATAGGAATATGTACATGTAGATCTTGACTTGGATCTAATATAAAACTTACAACTTGCGTAAAAACATATACATGTAGATCTTTACATGAAACACATAACTTGCATATGATATTGATAGTTTCAAATAGATCCAATACCAAATCCAATAATCCACAATCATTCCAATTCATGATAAAATCATCACAATCAATCAATATTAATTAACATGGTATAATTCTAATTTCACTTTATATCAAATCACGTCTTAGATTTATTTACGTCTAAAAGGTAACTGCGCTTACAACGAACGAAGGTCTTGATTTCTGGATTCTGGAGTTGAAATGCTCACCTTTGATGTAGACAATCGTTGTTTTTATTTAGTTTGGTTCGTCTCTACATTAGCTTCCAGTGGCGACTACTCTAGGTTATCTAATGGCAACATGACGACTATAGGTTCAATTTTTAATATGACTTAGGGGTTAGGTATTAGGTTGCTTTTATAGAGATTAGATTGAATAGGAGCCGTCAGATCATCTCAGAATAAATCAAGACCATTAAGACAAGATAGAGTTAGCTAGAACTGCCAACTCAGCCCCTAATGACTCAGTAGTGAGTCATAATTCGTCTTTTCTAAATTCACATATTTTCTATATATGTCTAATTATATATGTAAATTAATCTTAATTAAATCATGCCATAATTATTCTTTTAATTATGCTCACAATAAATGGTATACCAAATATACCATTTCATGAACCAATCTCTGCCAAGAAATTTTCATGTTTTCCCTTGATTCTCGCATTTATAATTAAGTGTTCTTTAATTTGTTATTACAACATTAACAGAAAATACGGGGTGTTACATTCTCCCCTCCTTTAAGGATTTCGTCCCCGAAATCTTCAAGTCGAGAAGAACGTATATCTTACCATCCAATCGTCCATCTACTCAACCATCAAACACAGGCGTCCATTGTCCTTAAAAGACTTCTAATGCTTCATGATCATATGCATAGTGTGTGTACATGTCCTTACCTAATGCAAAATCAGGCGGTCTACTGATTCAGTCGACCTCCTTTATGCAAATTATGTCAGTGCCATGAGTCCATTATGTATGCAATTTTCCTATCCAAAATTTCTACATGAGTGCACGATCATTCATACAAATGCAACGTCCATATGGTAACACATCAAGTTTCAATCCATATACAAATACATATATGCATATGCAATATGAAAGTGACTGAGCCGATCTAATTCCTAACGTGTGTGTATATGCATCCACGAGCAACCACTAGCAACCACTTGCAACCATCAACCATAACATGTTTCAATTACATGTTTTCATCCAATCGGGTTTCTACCTAAGGATAAAGGATAGAATCGAGATGATATACTCAAAAGGATAGGTAGAAGCATAAACTTAAGGAAAAAGAGATCAAGGATGTACCCTCAAAAAGAAATGGGTAGGCCGTGCGTATTATGTCCTCAGTTTCCCAAGTTGTGTCTTCCTCGGCGTCGCTCCATTGAACCTTGACAAGATTGACTTCACGGTTGCATCACTTTCTGACTTCTGTACCCAAGATACGAGTTGGAACTCTCCTTACAGTGGCTTCTCGTTCAACTTCTACTTCCTCTAACATGCTTGGTTCCACCACTTCCGCAGACTCATGTAAGCACTTTCGCAGGTGAGAGACTTGAAAGACATTATGAACTCCAGCCAATCTTTCGGGCAGCTGTACTCTATAAGCCATCTTCCCAATCTTCTCAATGACAGGAAACGGCCCTACAAATCTTGTTGCTAACTTTCCTGTGGATCCGAAGCGAACGACGTTCCTCAAAGGGGATACTTTAAGAAACACCTTGTCTCCAACTTCAAACTCAAGGTCGGTCCTTCTTTTGTTTGCGTAGGACTTCTGTCTATCTTGGGCAGTCTTCATTCTCCTTCGTATTAAGTCTACTTTCTCTGAAGTTTCTCTGATCATGTCTGGTCCAAGTATGAGCTTATCTGTAGACTCCCACCAACAAGTTGGTGATCGACATGGTCTTCCATACAAAGCCTCGAAGGGTGCCATGCCTATGGTGGCTTGGAAACTATTGTTGTAAGCGAACTCCACTAAAGGAAGATGATCCTCCCATGTACCTCCAAAGTTAAGAATGCACAGTCTCAAGAGATCTTCTAGTACTCCGTTCACCCTTTCCGTCTGACCATCAGTTTGTGGGTGATAGGTCGTGCTTAAGCATAGTTGTGTGCCACAGCCTCTTGCGAACTCCTCCGGAACTCGCTTGTAAAGATAGGGTCTCGATCACTTACTATGCTGGAGGGTATCCCATGGAGTCGAACTATCTCTTTAAGATATATGGATGCTAGAGATGAGGCAGTCCTTCTACTTTTGACAGGTATAAAGTGAGCGCTTTTAGTAAGCTTGTTCACTATTACCCAAATGCTGGTATTGCCCCTTCTTGACCTGGGTAACCCATTCATAAAGTCCATCGAGATGCTATCCCATTTCCACTGTGGGACCTCTAGAGGATGGAGCAGACCACCAGGCTTCTTCTGCTCCGCCTTGACTTGTTGGCATATTAAACACTTAGACACAAATTTAGCTACTTCTTTCTTCATGCCATTCCAAAAGAAAACTCTTTTGATTTCTTTATACATTTTGTCTCCGTCTGGGTGTATGGTCAGCTTGGAAGGGTGTGCCTCTTCTAGAACCGTATTTACCAAACCCCTTGCTTGTAGGACACATAGTCTTCCATCTTGTCTCAACCAGCCCTTGGCATCAATGGAGTATCTATTGAGGTGACTAGAAGTCTCACCCCTAAGTAACTTGTCCATCACATTGGCTAGCTGAGGGTCTTCTCTTTGCGCGACTCTGATTGAGTCTAATAGAGTTGGCCGCACTTCTAACGTTGCTAGCAAGCCAGGTACAAAGTCAGAGGAGGGTCTAAAGTTTAAGCTTGCTATGAACTCCAAGCTTTGCCTTACCACAAAGAGAGGGCTTAAAGTCAGCTTCTTTCTACTCAAGGCGTCTCCCACTACGTTGCCCTTACCAGGGTATAGGCAATCTCAAAATCATATGAGGCGAGAAATTCCATCCACCTTTGCTGCCTCAAATTAAGATCTTTCTGAGAGAAAAGGTATTTTAATGATTTATGATCAGTAAATAATTCGAACTTTTCTCCTAGCAGATAAGGATGCCATGATTTAAGGGCGAAAACGACGGCAGCTAGTTCTAAATCATGAGTTGGGTAATTCTTCTCATGAACCTTCAACTGCCTTCCTCCATAGCAAACTACTTTGCCTTCTTGCATTAGGATAGCGCCCAATCCTGTTCTGCATGCGTCTGTATATACTGTAAACATCTTGCTTCCATCAGGCAATGTCAGAACTTGGGCTGTTGTCAGAGCCCTTTTCAAACCTCGGAAAGCAATGTCGCAATCCAAATCCCAAGAAAAAGCCAAGTTCTTCTTTGTCAATCTTGTCAGCGGAGCTGAGATCTTCGCAATGTCCTTAATGAACTTTCGATAATAGCCCGCCAGCCCGAGAAAGCTTCAGACTGCGGTTGCATTTCGTGGAATCTTCCAATCTTGCACCGCGACTACTTTTGCGGGGTCCACGGATATCCCCTCTTTGGACACCACATGTCCAAGAAACCTTACTTCTTCTCTCCAAAAGTGGCATTTGGAGAATTTTGCTTTCAGCTGATGTGCTCGAAGAGTATCTAACACTTCCTTTAAATGCACCGCATGTTCTTCCTCGCTTTTTGAGAAGATTAAGATGTCGTCTACGAAGACCACTACAAATTTATTGAGGAATTCCCGGAACACCCTGCTCATTAAGTCTACAAAATAGGCAGGTGCGTTTGTCAAGCCGAAAGGCATGACAAGCCACTCGAAGAAACCATCCGGGGTCCTAAATGCGGTCTTGTCAATGCTATCCTCAGCCACTCTTAGCTGATAAAACCCAGTAGCCAGATCTAGTGGGAGAAAACGGATGCACCTATGAGTTGATCAAACAGATCGTCAATTCTTGGGAGGAGGTGCCTATTCTTCTTAGTCAGCTTGTTCAACTCCCTATAATCTACGCATAGGCGGAGTGAACCATCAGCTTTAGTCGCGAATACTACTGGAGCACCCCATTCAGAAATACTCCGTCTTATGAACCCCTTTTCAAGCAGCTCTTTAATTTGCTTGCTGAGCTCCTTTCTCTCCCTTGGGGCCACGTGCCTAACGGGTAAAGCAACGGGCTTTGCATTATCAACAAGGTATATGCGGAAGTCTATCTCCCGCTTCAAAGGTAATCCCTTCACCTCTTCAAACACATCTGAGTATTCACGGACTAATCTAACGAGCTACAAATTCTCAACAGACGCATCAAGTGATTCAAGATAACTAAGCAAGACAGAGTTCATGGGATTACAAGAGATTTCGATAGTGTTACCGAGGCGAGTCATGAGTCTAACCACTCTCTTTTCACAATCAAGGATGGCACCATTACTGGATAGCCAGTCCATGCCTAGAACCAGCCCATAGCCCGTGAAGCCCAAAACAAAAGCATTACATTTAAACCCAACAATTAGAATAGAGATTTCCAAATCCAAACAAACCATTGACAAATAAACTAAGCCCCTAATTGGATTTGAAACAACCAAGGGATCCTCTACTATATGGGTGTCTAGGTGAAGAGATTCAACTAAAGCAGTAGATGTAAAAGAGTGCGATGCGCCAGAATCAAAGAGAGTACGAACATGATTATCAAACAGATAAACTAAACTCTCAACAGAAATATGACTACCTCGTTCCTATAAAGGTGCTATGAGAGCATGAACCTGCCCTCTAGAAGAAGCTCCAGCTCTCTGTCCCTGCCCTTGCCTTTTGGGGCAGTCCTTAGCCAAGTGTCATGTTTCCCCGCAATGGAAACAAGCGCCCAACTTCCACTTTTTCTTTCTACAGTCCATAGCCAAATGTCCAGGTATGCCACAGTAATTGCACTTCAGCTTCTTACGGGATTTATTATCCTTCCCTCCTTTCTTGCGGTCCGCTTTCTTGTTTTGAGATCCCTCTCCTTTCTTATTTTGAGGCTCTTCCTTCTTCACCTCCTTCTTGCCATCTTTGTTCTCCTCTTGCAACAGAGCCATGCCCACTAGCCTTTCATAAGTTGCTCCCATGGGTATATGGGACATTGCCTGGCCTTGCCGTGGCTCATTCAGTCCTTTGGCAAAACGGAGAGCCTTCTTGTGTGGAGTGTTGACTAACTCCAGTCCAAATCTGGCAAGCTGATTGAATTTATTGACATATTCTTTGACTGATAGGTTGCCCTGCTTAAGTGATAGGAACTTCTCCATTTGCAGACTTTGCTCAGCTTGTGAGAGGAACTTCATTTCAAATCTCGCCTTGAAGTCCTCCCAAGTCTCTATCGGTCTTTCAGCATTAGTGACCTCCCACCAGAAGGAGGCCTCATCTTTGAGCAACCACACTACCAACTGTAGTTTCTGCCTCTCATCTACTTCAAAGATAACGAATAAGTCTTCAGTTTCTTTGAGCCAGTTTCTGGCTTCTATGAAAGATTCACTACCCTTGAAGTCTCTTCCACCCATGGATCTAAAATCTCTACAGATCTTTGAGAAAGCATTTCCTCTCGGAGGAGGAGGAGGAGCAGCAGCAGCAGCTGGGGGAGGCGGAGAAATGCCTGCTGGGCCTGCTTCATTGGCCCGAGCTTCAAGGTACCTTCTAAAACAACCAGGCACCGGCACACCCTCAGGTAGGTTAAAGTCCCCAGACATGCTGAAACAAAAGGAAAGATTCAAAACTAGGGATAGAAAGATAGTGCATATGGCTTTGGGGACTATGCCTTTTTTTTTAAATTTAAAACAACATTTTTCTTGAAAATGCTTCTTTATGACTTCTTTTTGAAAAATAGTTTCAAATTTTTTATCCAATCTAGTAACATTTAGCTCTATTACCAAGTGTAACACCCCACCTCCGTTAAGTTCACTATCAAAGGGAATGCCTTAACTTCGGTGGAGCGTTTTAAGGTACAGTATACTAATAAATTACAAGATAGATAACTAAAGCAGCGGATAATTAAAGCAGTGTAAAAGAAACCAACTTCATTCCAAAAATACTTGTTCAATACAGCATTTCAACAAACAGTTTCAATCTTCCAAATTATTACATCTGTCTTGAAAATATAAAGAAGCAATACTGAAAATAAAATGACATAAATCCCCAACATGTCTTTGACCATAGCCATAGCTCAAAAAATGAAAGTCCAAGCCTTACATCTACGGTCTTCAAGCTTTGATTTGATCCGGTCAAACAGAAGTGTTCCCTCCCTGTGGACCTGGGGTGGGGGGGCAAAAGAAAAGAGGCGAAAGGAAAATGAGTTAGACATAAGTCTGGTAAGCCCAGTTATTTAATAGCATGTAAACAAGTAAAAGACTGTGACTTGAATAAACTGAACTTAGAATGATACCACAAGGATAGGGTAGTCCTAAAACAAGATAAGGTAAGACTTAACTAGATTTGGCTATCGCACCTACTTTTACTTCTCTGCACCCACCAAGAACTTGTTTAACTAGCAATGTATGTTCATGATAAAGTGATCCCATTCATGTATTGATTGGCTCCTACTCGCATTCATGTATTCTCGGTGTCATGCGGCCCCACGTGTTTATAAAGTACTTGTGCTGGTTCCATTATAGGGTGTATCAAGTCCTATATGGAAACCCCTGACACGATTCTAGATGCACAAGTGTACGCCTGGTGCCCAGTGCCTGCTTTTTCCACTCTGGAGCCCGTGCACGCCCGTACTCCATCAGAACCTACACTGATGCACCTAACCGCCGCCCTTTTTGACCGCTTACACTCAACCCAGTAATCTTGCCCCACCTTGCCTAGTTCAGGGTACCTTGGTACGTTCATGCGGGTTACTACTGAAACGGGTCCCCATTACTAGGGTTTTTCTAGTCAACATGTTAAATTGGTTAAGTGTTCTTGACTTGACTTAACCCCTATCAATCTTGCCTAGTTAACATGTTGATTTGGCTAAGTGTTTTCTAAATTACTTAACCCCACCAATCTTGTCTTGTTCGCATGTTAAGTGGTTAAGTGTTTTATTAATTACTTAACCTCACCACTCTTTTCATGTTAAGTTGGTTAAGTGTTTCCTTAATTACTTAACCTCACCATTTCTAGCTTGATTGTTCATGAGCTCAAACTAATTAATTAATTAAAGCACCAACCACTCACATTAGACATGTAATCTTGTGGTTACTGGATGTGCCGGTCGGTTCCAGGCAGGTTTACACCACAACTCAGTCTAACCTCGGGATTTTCTGGGCTTGATGCACTAACCTCTCACATTAGACAGGTATTGTTGTGGTTACTGGATGTGCTGGTCGGTACCGGGCAGATTTACACCACAACTCAGTCATACCTCGGGTTAGGCATATTCGTCTTTTCTAGATTTACATTTTTATATATGCAAATTTCTACAAGTATTTCATGTCACATGTTTTAATTCAAGACTAATGGTATATAAATTATACCATTCATGGCCTTAACCAATTACATGGTTTTGGGCCCACCTACATATTTACATGTTTTGGTTTAATAATTACCCCCAACGTTACCCCCGTTTGTTCGTTCACATTAATCACATAAAGACATTGGATCCGCGAATTGGCCCACTCTATAAACGAGAGATAAAGGAGGGAACATGCATAACATAGGTTCAATTAACATATATCATGTAATTTGGCATAAACATCAGTTATAGACTAGCCTGTGACATAATCATGACACGTCCAATTCCAAAACATATATGATTATAACATTAACATATAAGTGTAAACTAGATCTAATAAGGTGAACTTGCATAAATTCACTTCACAAACTTGCATATAAATAAGGATCTAGTTTAGGATCTAACATGTAACTTGGCATATGACATATATATATATATATATATATATATATAATTAGATCGTAACTTGGATCTATCATAAATTATATAACTTGCATTAATCATGTGAACCTAAATGGATCTTGACATGGATCCAATCATAAAGTTTGTAACTTGCATATGGACATATGAACATAGGCATGTGGATCTAACATAAAACTTGCAACTTACATATGAACATATGGATCTAGCATAAAACTTGCAACTTGCATATGAACATATGGATCTAACATAAAACTTGCAACTTACATATGAACATATGGATCTAACATAAAACATAGGAATATGTACATGTAGATCTTGACTTGGATCTAATATAAAACTTACAACTTGCATAAAAACATATACATGTAGATCTTTACATGAAACACATAACTTGCATTTGATATTGATAGTTTCAAATAGATCCAATACCAAATCCAATAATCCACAATCATTCCAATTCATGATAAAATCATCACAATCAATCGATATGAATTAACATGGTATAATTCTAATTTCACTTTATATTAAATCACGTCTTAGATTTATTTACGTCTAAAAGATAACTGCGCTTACAACGAACGAAGGTCTTGACTTCTGGATTCTGAATTCTGGAGTTGAAATGCTCGCCTTTGATGTAGACAATCGTTGTTTTCATTTAGTTTGGTTCGTCTCTATGTTAGCTTCAAGTGGCGGCTACTCTAGGTTGTCTGATGGCAGCATGACGACTCAAGGTTCAAT
Organism: Allium sativum; assembly: GCA_030737875.1. NCBI lineage: Eukaryota > Viridiplantae > Streptophyta > Magnoliopsida > Asparagales > Amaryllidaceae > Allium > Allium sativum. The sequence continues at coordinate 619,593,642 of CM060926.1, forward strand.
TTTTAATATGATTTAGGGGTGAGGTATTAGGTTGCTTTTATAGAGATTAGATTGAATAGGAGCCGTTAGATCATCTCAGAATAAATTAAGACCATTAAGACAAGATAGAGTTATCTAGAATAGCCAACTCAGCCCCTAATGACTCAGTAGTGAGTCATAATTCGTCTTTTCTAAATTCACATATTTTCTATATATGTCTAATTATATATGTAAATTAATCTTAATTAAATCATGCCATAATTATTCTTTTAATTATGCTCACAATAAATGGTACACCAAATATACCATTTCATGAACCAATCTATACCAAGAAATTTTCATGTTTTCCCTTGATTCTCGCATTTATAATTAAGTATTCTTTAATTTGTTATTACAACATTAACAGAAAATATGGGGTGTTACAACAAAAGTTTGACACAAAATCTCAGTCACATGATTAATTTGTCTTTATATGAAGATTGTAAAACATAGGGTAATCCAATGGTTGAGATTTTGTGTTCCTCAATTTGTATCAAACATTTGTGTCTAAATAGACTTTCTCATATATATATATAGTTAGTTAGTCATGTTCATTGCACCAAGTTATTTTATTTCATTTATAAGTAGATGTCTATACCAAGTTTCAACACTGAATCTAAAACTGACATCAATATGCAAAGCTCCGGTACTGAAAAATCTACAAACACTAATAGTTTGAAGAGGAAAAGTAAAGAGTTTGATAATGATGTCAAGCTGCCATATATTTTGACGACTTTAAGGATAAAAAAGATGATGAAAATAGATTTATTTCCAAACTGAAAGCAATTAAAAAGAGGTAAGTTATATATATATATATATATATATATACATATATATATTTGATGGTTATTTTATATACGGTGTACATATTATTATTATTTTGGTAAGGAATGAATAATTAATATTGTGCATCTATTCAAATGTTTATTGCACTCAGGAATGAAAAATATTTAAAAAAGTGGAAGTCATGAAGTTATGCTGGGAACAAGATTGGACTTGAACATAATTTTCATGTTTATTTTGTCTGGAATGGAAACTACTCATGATCTTATATTTATTTTGCTCTAATTTTCATATTTATTTTGTTCGGAATGAAAACTACTCATGAAGTTATTTATTTTGCTCTGAAAACTACTATTGATTAATGATTTTTTTTGTTATGGATGTTTATTTTTATGTTGTAATTTGAAATTTTAGTTAGAATGTCTCTTATACATACAAAAATATATTTAAAACTTGATAACAAAGCGTACATTACATCATTATATATATATGTGTGTGTGTGTGTGTGTGTGTGTGTGTGTGATGACATCATATACACTTTTTGCTTAATCAAAAAAGTTAACATACTGTAGTTTGTATATAATTTATATAATATTACTTGAATTGCATCATTTATATAATTTTAATGATTATTTATTCAAATTTTCACATTTAAAGATCACAAAATAAGTTTAAATTGTAATGATTAGGAACATGTTTTCAGAATAAAATCACAAATAATCATTTTTTTAGAACTATGCCAAAAAATAACCATTCATAACAAAAAAATTAGATGGATAACAGAATAATTAATCAGATAATCATCCATGGAAAAATTATTGTTGGGTGAACAACATGACAATCAATTATTGTTACGACATAAATTATTAGATGAATAACAAATCAGTTAATCCAAATAATCATCCATGATAAAACTATTTTTGGATGAACGACAGAACAATTTATTATTGTTGCTGCATAAATTATAATATTTAAAAAATATATAAATATTTAATATTAATAACAATAGTTTATTTTTCTTTTATTTTTATTATTTAATCGTTACAATTTTTTTAATAACATAAATTTTAATTCCCTGTAAAACAGGCAAAAAATACTAGTGGTATTTATAAAGAGTGTTAAGTCAGCATAAATCTTCTGTCTGTTTTTAACATAAAATAAACATATATACCCAAAATTGAAGGGGAAAAAACTTTATTTGATGGCTCACAACAACAGAGTAGCAGTGCAAAATTCACAATTGCTACTGCGGCACAAAACTGAGATCAAAACCCAAATCCTGATGGGACAATCAATGGATACAATGCAAGACTTTTTGCAAGGGGATACACATAAGAATATGGATTCGACTTTAATGAAACATCATCATCAGTTGTCAAACCAACCACAATAAAACTGATAATTACTATTGCCTTGATTAATCGTGGAAAAAGTATGCATTTAGATATGTTAGCAATGCATTTTTAAAAGGAATATTGTAGGAAATGATTTATATGCAACACCACATGGGTACATACAGAATCCAGAGGATGTACGTAAGCTAAATAAGAAAATATATGGCTTAAAACATGCTCTAAGAGTGTGGTTTGATAAACTAAAGGTAACATTAAATAGAATGGATTATCAGCTTACCAAATCCGACAACTCTGTGTTTATTAAATTTAATAAGTCATCTACTATATATATTCTAATATATGTTGATGATTGAATTGTTATAGGAAACAATGAGATAGAGATAAATCAGATGGTACAATATCTGGATGGAGAATTCTTAATTAAAACTTAGAAAAACTGTGTTATTTCTTTGGCATGGGAATACAAAGAAAATTAAAGTCTTATGTACTTATATATCAAAAGGAACACATGACATAACTACTGATTAAAACAGACATGATTGGAGCAAATCCATAACCAACACCTAAGATATCAAGCCAACACTACTAAAAATACAGGGGAGAAGCCACACATAATATCAAGCAATATTGAAGTACATTACAAAATGCAACTATAACTAGGCCAGATATAACATTCATTGTTAACGGAGTCTCTCAATTTTTGCAAAATCTTATTGATGAACATTGAAAGACAATAAAGAGGATTCTAAGATATCTAAAAGGCACAATAGATTATGGAATATCAATAAAACCAACGGATGATCTAAGGATCACAAGCTGCACTGACTCGGATTGAGAAGTAGATCCAGATGATAGAAAATTTGTCACTGGATACTACAACTATGTTAATGACATATAGTATCATGGATTTGTAAAAGACGATCAACAGCCTCAAGATCTAGTGTTGTAACAGAATGCAAAAGCATTGCTAATCCTAATGCAGAGATACTTTGGATACAATCAATGTTAAGTGAACTAAAGCTACTGGCCGATACAATAGAAACTATCTAGTGCGACAGTCAGAGTTTACTTTATATGATGGCAATCTAATAGAATACGCATTGACAAAGCACGTAGAAATCGACGTTCACTTTGTGCATGAGGCAAGTAAAAGGGAGATTACAAGTAAATTCCGTACCTACTTACAATTAGAAAGCAAATACACTTACCACTGCACCGTTTGCAAAGAGTTTCTACGGATTTCGAGATAGACTGAGAGTCAAAAATTCTTGAAATCAAAGCAAGCAACCACAATTTACTCAGATTTGGACATGTGTCACTGCCTTCTACTCAGTCACATCAAATTTATTGTTGTTAGTAAGCATGAAATATATATCTGTTTTTTTGCACTGATTAGCCATGAAGCCAACACTGTGAGTTTGTTCACCACATTTTTGGTGAGGTGAACATAACTTCCGCCTCTTATTGGAGGAAACCAGTGGGACTCATATGGACCCCTCTGATTTCCTCCAATAGGAGACGGGAGTTTCGTTCACCTAACCGAAAGTGAGGTGAACAAACTCTCTCTCTCTCTCTCTCTCTCGCTCTCTAAAGATAACTCCCTCACCCCTCAATTGATTAAAGCCATATCCTTTTTTATTATTAATAATAATAAATTTTAAAAAAGCTGACCATACACAATATCCATTTTAAGATGCACGCAAAAGACTTAAAGATCACAAAATAATAAAACTATAGAATTAAAATCACAACATAACGACCAACTATGGAACTGCTTCAGGTGGATGATAGAGTCTTTTGAGTTCTTCAATTATCAGCTCTTTCTCATCTTCAGCTTGCTCATCCTCACTGCCTTTGCTCAATGGAGGTTTATCTAGTGCGTTCAACAATTCTCGATGATTCTTTGCTAAGTCTTCGATGACCTCACGTGGCTTATGTGGGTTAGCAACAAATACCTTAACATATGGAACGCTGATATCTGAATGTTTTTGCTTATGTCCTTCAACAAATCCATCATAGTTCTTAGGTAACGAACTTCTAAAATGTAGCGCTTCATTATTTTCAATTTAGAGGTTCCAAAAGAAAATCGGAGAGAAGCTTCAGTGTTTACCTTCTTGTCACATAATTGGAAGATAGTAATAACACGTCATAAGATTCAAAGAACTCCCGATAATGAGCACTTAAATACTCGGCTACTGCAGTCTCATGCTTGGTAAGCAAATCCTTGAAGGTAGAAAGAGCATTGGAAGCAATATCAAAATTAGGTAGCTCAACGGATTTGAAGAACAACAGAAAGCTTGTAGATTCTAATACCAATTTCGCAAGTGATGGGTATTTGATGCATTCCCTGAGCATATTACTACAACTGAGGGCACTCTCTTTGTTATTATAGCAAACTAGAAGGAAATCTAAAAGTTCCAAATGGTTCTCCATATACTCCACACAACATAGGCTAGAATCAACATTTTTCCTTAGCAAAATCCCCCAACAGTTTAATAAATCTTTACGAGCATCCAACTCAATCTTGGCAATTATGCACAAAAAGAGAGAGAATGTCCTCTTTGCAGATTTCAAGGGTTAGCTGTTGAATGTGTTTTTCGTTTGGTTCAGTTTCCTCATCTCCACAAAGCATTTGTTTCATCAAAAGAATATATTTTTCTTAAACTTCTTCAAGAGCCTTGGCAACGGTCTTCGTATCAAGAGCAAGAAAGCTATCCTTGGTTGACCTTGCAAGTTCTGAAGGGCGCAAACGCGATCGAGAGAGCTTGAAGAAGGAGAACGACATTGCTGTTTGATGAACCTTTACCAATTAAAACCATATCCGTTAGCCCAAAATCATCTCGTTAAGGAGAGAATAAATGAAATCAAAGTTGATTTCATTTGAAATTAAAGTCACTAGAAGGACAAAGTTAGGAGATCAAATGACCTGGTCCGAAGTCCTGTGTACTAGACCAATCAGGACCCCTTGATTTCAACCTTTTGCAATTAAACTCACATTTTTTAGGGGTTCAATTACCAAAGAGTTTAAATCAGGGGATTTGACTAGGGCTGAATAAATATGGGTTTGGTTGGGTCAGACCAAATACTTCATCTGACCAGCATAGGTTTTGGGTTAAGGCAGTTTATGTGATGACAGCCCATAAAACAAGTACTTAACAAGGGAAATAATGCGCTAAAAGACGTGCCAAGCAACTATGGATGATCACCAGGGTAAAATAACATAAGCAGAACCTGTCGTATAACTCACAGCGCAAGGACAAAATATAATAGTACATATACAACACGCAATAATAGTGAAGCGGAATTGCATAGAATTTTAAACTTCCATATCATCAAGGAATATCCATAATATCTTTGGATTATATCAACAAACTCTGTTAAAAAGGCCTCATTACAACACTCAGAGAATACATCAAGTAGCAAAAAATAACATAATATGTACAGTAGAAAACTGATACGTAAACCACCAGCTCGTCTTCGATCTGCAGCATCGTCCACTAAGATCTGCTACCTATTACCTGCTACTCAGTCTGGCCATCCAACACATGCATGAACATCCCAAGGTAATAAGATGGAAACATAAAATCTCGAGTCAGACAACAACCTTAATGAGTGATAAATAGCTATCTAACATCATCAATAAGGTATATGAGAATAGGCAGATTAATTAACTAATCTACCAACCACATCATCAGAGAAGAACCCATCCCATCTCCTCCACAGTCGATAGTGATAGCCTTTACAACAATCAAGAGAAAAAATAGTACATTCATGGCAATCATTTATCAAGCGTAGACCATCCTAATCAATATCAACATCTCCCAAGCACAATCCCCGAATGACTAAACCAACATTAGACAAGCACCCAAGAGATATCTCTTTCGACGTCGAAAAATCCACACAAGACAATACAAGCAAAACAATCAATATCCATGACTCTGGCTATCACCGCCAATCCTGCTTTGAAACCATCATTAATCGCATTACCGACCCATCTGGCCATTCATCAAAGGCTAATGGTATCCTCGGTTCTAGCTAAACTCCATACACCGTCGGCATTGTATGTTTGTCTTACTCGACGAAGACAACTTGGCCTATCAAGTTTTTGGCCAGGGTACTCGACCCATCCGGTCTTTTAGGCATCCCCATTGTACCCTTGCTTTGAGCTTGCTAGAACCTCCGACTAACAATTATCTGGTTAACATGATTTGGACCTATTATATGAGTAAACATGATTACTGTAACAATTATCTGGTTAAAATGATCAAATTAGATTTTCCTAAGATGTTTAAATCCGAGTTAGACATGTATGATCAGACCTAGGGTGAATTTAGCATGTAACATACGAATTTGATCCTAATTTTCCTATATAATATGTAGTTTCCATGTGAGAGGTATCGACCACTCACCAATTTCTATATTCAATGAAAATACCACGAGATCAGATCTGGACAACAATAGAAAATCCCCTGAAGTTGATGAAATTGACGTGATCTAACTTCTTTTGATGATGATCTATCTTCTAAATGTAATCTACTTTGAATGTGATTGAGTAAAATGGAGAATTAGGGTTTTAGGTTGAATCGGAGAATCACAAACTTCCATCCTAAAGTTTAGAATTAAGAGAGAAATCCGTATTCTCTCCCTAAATCTACGTATTTATATCTGTAGGTCATTAGCCTAATGGGTTTGACTAATCAGCCTATTAGCTGCTAATCAGTCTGCCTAAATGAAGCTGAAACTTAAAACAGTGATTCCTTCCAAACTACTGAATCAAATCCTTCATGTGACCATTCTATGAAATTGTATATCACCATTCCGATCTGATGAGACTGATCTCAACACCTGATTTGATGTTTATCAAAAGTTATAGCCCAAACATTAAGAAGGAAAAAATGGTCATGATTGAATTCAGTGGAAATCATAAACATGTTTCACATTCCCATGAATAACATATTAAAATCTTAGAAAGACTCGGGCACCAAGGAATAAAATATAATTATTTTACAACCGATCTATACTTAAAATACGGGTCATTACAGTTGCCTTTAATCTTTTGTTGATAGATCACTGAATCATTATACTAAAAAAAGAATCCCTTCAAACTAATTTCCACCAAAAAAATATACTGTGCTATGGAAACATATGTAAAATTATAAGTAAGATTGTACTAAAACAGGGGTATAATTAGACAATGGTTCAAAATCATCATCATAGTCAAATTGTGGTGCTAACGTCATCTAGAAAAGTGTTTATAAATATAGTTGCTATAAAGTTACCGTATAATTTTACGTTATACTCTTTCTAATTCTAGACTTTCTAAGGGCTACCAAAAGCATTAATTTTGATTTTTGCACGAGGAAACACTCACTACGCCATAGATTCCATACTGCAACACAATAAAAGTGATGCAGAAAGTGCCATTTTTTTTTGCTATAGGTCAAAAATTATCTATAGCAACACTTTCTTGATGTTGCATTTTGTTGCGTTGCCTTAAAGTCAAAGGCACCATCTTTGCGACCCTAAGGCAACATCGGTTCATGTATTGCCATAGGTACTAAATTTACCAAAATGTGGGGCCTACTAAAATTTGTAGCTCGGGTTCACAGAATCGCCACTAAAATCTATAGCCCGGGTTCACTGAATCTTATTGTGGGGCCAACATGCATTAATCTATGGCAACACTTTTACTATCCAATGACAACACTATATCATAGCTATGACAACATTTAACACCACATACTGCAACATTATATCATAGTTACGACAACATTACATAACATACTACAACATAACAACAATTAACATTACACTGAAATTAACAAAGAACTTTTTATTTCAAATTAATTGAGAACACAAGTACTACTTAGCCAACTACAAAATAACAAAACATAGCCACTAAATTCAATTTTACAGACATTTCAGTTACAAACACAGCCAGTACTAAATTCATGTTTATATCAAACTAAAACAGTTTCAAAATATAGCGCGAGCCTCCAATGCATTCAGTGCCTCTACCGCCTCGAGTACCTCTAGTGCCTTTAATAACAAGTTCTTGAACAACCTCAACACTGCCTCCTTGTACAAACTGAGTTTCATTTACATTTCAGCACAAACTGAGTTTCATTTGCGTTTCAGTTGCATAACCGAGTTACATAACTGATTTTTATTTGCATTTCATTTGCATAACTGAGTTGCATTTCATTTGCATAACTGAGTTTCATTTGCAATTCAGTTGCATTTCAGCATAAAGACATTTCAATTGCATTTCAGTTGCATACCTCAGTTTATGGCCTGCATACGTCAGTTGCAAAATGATTCAATGACTCAATTTGTTAAAAGCACAAACGGTACCGAGTAAACAATTAGACGGTTACAATGTGGATAAAATTATCATTAGTCATCACTTTAGGTTTAATGGGCAATGTGGCAAAAATTATCACTGGTCTGCAATGTGACAAAAATTATCGCTAATCTACAATGTGACAAAACTTAAAATTATACCTGTAAAACTGTCCATGCATATTATTTCATGTTACTTCGTTGCACTACACTGCCAAAGCAACACACAAAAGAACTCCAAACAAGATTCAGGACATAGCTGAAGCTGTTGCAAAGAATTTTTCTACTTTCTCGTATTTTCCACATTTAATGCGCATTAGGGCCAACTATTCCTTCATATCTGACACAAATTCATAGGCTTTTGCCCTCTTTTGCTTTTGCTTCAACAACTTTTCTTCAATTGTCTTTCTTTCCACGAGCAATTGCGATATGATATTTTCCTTTTCCATCAATTTAACAGTAGTATCATCCAATTCCGCATTGCTATTGATTTCATACACTTCGTCATGCCACATAAAATACCCGCAATCACCATTCTGCAAATATCTTAAATATTCGACTAAAACATCATTGAAAGATATGATAATCGACAAAGCAGCCAAAAAAACTTAATTTATACTTACATGCCACATGGAGCAACCAAAAAACTTCTTCCTCGCATTCAACCCTACCTACACAGTCCTCATCTTTGCTGGGATTTTGTGGTGGCATTTCATTCTTGCAGTCGATGTTGATGAATTTGAAGTAGAAATTGATTGAGCGTTCATTGAACTCGAATTGAAGGAAGAATTGAAGTGATGTCACAAACTACAAATCATTTCAGTAATATCACAAACTACAAATGATTATGTATATATTCCAAATCATAAATTTCACGCAGTAGGCTTTCAGATATGTATTTCATGCATTCAGTACTTGTGTGCATAGCCAAAACAAAACATGCGTATATTTTTTAGACAGTCTTATACACAAACACCAAAACAAATCTCACATAAAATTTTAGAAGCATGCATCATGAAGAAGAAAAATCATCTATTAGCAATTTATTAATCCGTGTGTGTAGATATATCATTGTATGGCCTTTGAAGCATATCCAAGCACCACTTAAACAATGTTTGGTTAACTAGCATACAATGATGTCAATGGTGATGCACACATCAATGTACAATAGACGTAAACATTTATAGATGAAGTGAATTTGCACATAATTTCTAACTATGCATACATAACTTATCTGATTGGGAACTAGGTGAAAAATCATGCATGTGACAAACATGATAATACTTAAGAAATGAATAGTATTATGTATATGCAAGCATCCTTATGAAACCATTTTCATAAAACACTGTATATCCTATTAAAAAAGCTAGCAGTATCATGACTCAATCATCATCGGCAACAGAAACCTGGGAAACCTGAGCAGTTGTTTAGAACACGCGGCTCATATAAGGTCGATGGTTTAATTGTTCACAACCACACTTCACTAGGAAAGTTCTGCGTTATTAAATTGACTAACAACCCAATAGCTGCTCAAAGGACATTTCAGCGAATCAACATGCAAAAGAACCATAAATAACAGAAACTAATTGTACACAACTTCAAACTGAAAAAAGTATGGATTCACTAACAAATAACAGACAAGAATTGTTAATCACCTAAAATCAAGTATACTCATGGTGATAATAATTTCAGTTTCACGATAGGCTAAATAATAGAGTTGATAAAAAAAAGCAACAAAAACGTACATGAGAAGCACAGGATAAAAAGCTAGCACCTTTCTTCTTGGATTGACTGCCGTTTGATGACAGAGAAGTGGGTGCGTTTCGAGTTGGAGTCGAGGACTAGCTCGAATAAGTGGAGGACGTAGAGAGGGTTGCAGTGGAAGAAGTAGGCGAATGAAAATTAGGGATTGAAATAGGAAATTCGAGGGTGAGAACGAATAGATCTGAGAAGTTGAAAAGGAGGAATGGAATGAGTAACGTAAGTTGATTTTCTATTGGTGGTGGAGGATTATAACAGATTAGTGAGGTGTCAACTACAGATGTTCATTTTAAAAGGCAAATTGACAGATAGATATGCACCTTTTTATAGATGCAAATTGATGACATGACAAATTAAACTTATAAGTTTATAACTATAGCTACTGCAACACAATTTGATGTCTATGTTAACACATTGAAGAGTGCGTTGCAATAGACAAAAATCAGCATAGTTGTGGCAATATTTTAGCTGGTAACACCTTAGATTTTCGCTGCAGTGAGTCATCTATGGTGTAGTGACTACAAGAATTTTTTGATTTTCCTACGTCTATATGGTGTAGGAAAGGCGTAGAAAACTACAGTTTCCTGTGCCTAACATAACGTCGAAATTCCAAGCGTGGCAAAAATATTTGCTCCTCCTTTCCTACTCTACGCATAATATAGTTTACAACGCCTTTCCTACGCCAAGTATTTATTACGTCTTTCCTACGCCTTTCCTATGCCAGATATGTCCTATCGTATTTTTCCTACGTTGTAGTTACGCCCAACCAATTCCTACGGCATTGCTACGCCGAGAAGTCCCCTACGCCATTCCTACAGCAAAAAAATTCTACTTGTTAGTTACGCCATACATACTCAACTTTAATAAATACAATTTAAAATTTTCTTACGTCCTTCCTGTCCCATTTTTAATATTTTTTGCCATATTGCTACTGCTCATATTTTAGACCAGCATAAACTAATATGATAAACTTATATATAACATAATCAACAATATACTAAATTACACCAACAAAAAACAATTTCATAATCATTAAATATGATAAACAACACTCTATAATACCTATTTAAGTAAATATATTGCTACTTCCACGGGTTTAAACTGACATGAATAATGATACATAACTTGCTTAAATGCTAAACACATGCATAACATAAAATGAATAACTTCAAGATTGGTTCGGTCGATTTTGGCCTGCATCTCCATTTAAGCGCTGATACACTAGATGTTTGAACTCTGAAAAAGAATTTTTGAGTTCTTCCGGCTCACTTTTGGTATGCTTCAATTCTTCCTTTAACTGAGTTCTCTCTTGTGCATCAGTGTCACTTATGCTATAGGTAGCATCTTTATATCTCTGCATTTCATTAAATATTAACATTAAACTGAACTCTTTCCTTTTTTTTTTTTAACTACCACATCAATGCAAGAATTACAGCCAACAGAAATATAAATTTCCAAATAATCAAACCGACTGTTAGGGAAGTTTGCTTACTGTCACTTGGGCAATATGGATTTCTCTGAAGCCAAAAAACGTGCCGCTTTCTTTCGTTTTGTTTCTTCCACGTTTTATTTTCCAATATTTTCTCCTTCTGTTTCGCCATTTTCTTCTAACCCTCCGATCAGCGCTTCTCTCTCCATTTCTGCAGATATCCATTATTTCCTAATCTTTCCGAATTTTTATCAAAACCTAGAACATCTGCCCCTTCTTCTAATGCATCGGCAATTTTGAAATTTTCCTCTAAAAGCATATTACTTCTGGATTCGGATTTATTTTGAGATGAACAGAACTCAACTCTTCTTCCCAAGGCTCGATATTCCATCGAATTGATTTCCATGTGAGCATTCGATTTAATTTTGAATTCCAAGATGTTATTCGATTTGATTTTGCTAGTTTTTCCACTTACGTAGAAAGATAAAATTCGAAAATGTTGTGTATGAACTGGCTTCAGATTCTTTTTGGTGGCTTGGAAAAAAAACCTTAGGTCTGTTATTCTTCTTTAAATTATTGTTGCACTGCCAGCATTGATTTAATATTGTTCTTCTTCACTTAAATTAACAACATAACATTAATTCAATAGATTTAATATGGTTATAAATCTAGCGATGTCTAAGCCAAACTATATTAAGTAGTTCCAATTTCTAAATCTATTAAAAAAAGAAAATTCCTCTTGGTCACTTAAATTTATTATAATGAATGAATTGAATTAATCCTCTTATTATTTGTTGCACGCATTAATGACAAAACTTTGAGATTGCTTTCATTTTACGTATTTGTCTAAATATTTTTCAATTAATTATAGGTAGGTTGGAGCTGAACATGTGCCACACTTGCATAATCTTTATTCTTGGTATGTAATAGTGTGTATCTTACTATGTTGGTTATCTAAAGTTACCTAACCAGTTGGTTGCACTTATTATTATGCTTGATAATATCCTACTAAAATGGTGTTCTACTATGCACTAAAATTTTGTTGCCTGCACTAGTTAAATAGTTATTTATTGTATTGAATGTTCACATGCATACCAGAAGTAAAGTGATCAGTGAAAAAACTAGGAAGTTAGATTAAAAATAGCACTAACACAACAATTAAATGCTTGGTTATCTGGTTTTAAAAACCATAGAACTTCAAGAATGTTGCTTGAGTGGAACTGTGGAAGGAAATCTGAATGCATGGGAAGATTTTATTTATACATGAAGACAGGTTTATCTTGTCCGCAGCAGCCAAAAGCTGAATTTACTCATGTATGCAACTAGTTTTTGCCATCATATTTTTAAGTGTCACAACTTCCAAATAAAATCAAAATTTTAGGTTACTTAATCAATAATTTTATCTTCAAAATTAAAAGTCCTTTTAGGATTAATTTTAACAGGTTAGTACTTTGAATTTTATCCAAACAATAAAAGTTCAAATACCACACTAGCATGATACAGTTATACAAATATACGTTGAGCATTTTATCCAGCACTTTTCTTTTGTGTCATTTGCATGTTCTTAGTCCAGTTTGTTTCCCTTTGGTTTCGCTTGTCATCCTGCTGCGCGCATTTATAACAGTCTTTCATGTACTTTGTCTTACGCCCTATTGCTCAATTTAGTTTGCTTTGCAGTCCTCTGTTACATACGCGCTCTTTGTTCTGTTTTGTGCTAAGGTATTAACAGATCATAGATATCGATAGGTTTGACGATATCGACAGGCATGGAGTAAAATACCAACATGTTAGGTTCAAAGAAAATGGGGACTCCATTATGAATTCAAGCTTGGCCAAATCGTTCTACTGATCTTTATACCTTTCAGGTGACTCTTTCAGATCTTCCCAAACTGCCTCTTTTAATTTTTCTTGTAACACAAATATAGCTGCAATATTTTAATTGTAAGAGTTATAACTATGGCAGTGCAAAGCTATAGCTGGGTAGTTGATTATTAACCCTTAATCAGCTATGCTTAAACTAGCATTAAGTCAGTTTCCATAAACCATTAAGCGCTGCTTACATTTTATTTGATATGAAATTAACGGTTGATAAAGATTCACACCAAAAGAAAAACAAATTATCCAATGAACTTCATATTTTGTTTCATTTAACAGTAATGATATTTGATTTTTTGTTGTATCTAATGAGAAAAGAACATATCCATGAATTTACAATGGCTTAGTATTCTGTTTACTTTTTAGGTTTAATGATAGCATAAAACAAGCTATCCAACTTAATGAAAAATATCCATATTAAATTTTCTTCTCACCATTACTGATATGCTACAGGGTTCTTAAGCACATTGTCGATTATCATGTTTCCAATCATTAAAGATTAATAACTGAATGTGCTACATTATCATTTATCTTATACATTGCAATCGTGGAAAGCAGTTGTGGTTAATGCAAGACACAAGTACAATGTTAATGTAATCTTACTGTTTCCATTTTTTATTCTTTCGTATATGTGATAGGTTGAGTAATCATTCCTTGGTGATGGATCGAGAAGATGCCTTTTTGATATATAAGAAAGAAGAAGCCTGCAGTGGCAGTTACGCTTGCTTTGATAGCTACAGCTTCTACCAAAAGGAAGGAATAATGCACCCTGCAGATTAAGATATACTGCCTAACCAAGACACAAAAAGCTTCTTTCATCATTTCCGTTTATAATTACATACATGTTTGTAAGAGGTAGGGCTACCGCTTTAATTGTTTGTATGGAGCAGTTCACTTCAGTCTACTTAATAGAAAATATGATACTGCAGCCTCATATATAATGAAGGGATGCATTATACCTTCAACACCCATTTGAGCAGTTCTGCCTGTTCGATGGATGTAGTCAACCTTATGCTTGTCATATAGGCACTAATAAGGCTTTTTTATGCAGCTATTTTGCAAATGATATTTTGATGTTTGAGGTGCAGGCTCAAGTGATAGCTGATGTGCTGTGAATTTCTGATCAACCCATTTATACCGAGAGATGTAGTCTAATTGCAAATGTTATGTATCTTTTGATGGATATTTTTTATGATTATTGTATTATGTATTGCGGGAGTGCTGTTCTTTAATAATAGTTTGAATATTGCAGTTTGATTAATGTTTATTTTATGATACAATCCATACATCCATGTTCATTTTATATGCATTTTGCAACAATTTTAATTAAATATGTTAGATGGGTTGGGCCTGGTTTGATCCATCAAATTGTTGGGTTGGGTTTGCTCATTTAATAAATGGATATAATGAATTGGTTTTTTTTTTTTTTTTTTTTTTTTTTTTTTTTTTTTTTTTGTTAAATGGGCATAGTTTATTGTATAATTCAATAACAGACAAAAGCTTCCAATTAAGGGTGTGTATATATCTATGATTGAATCAAATCAATATATCAATAGCATATTCTTAATCTTAAGTTTGTTTACATGTACAATTCAGTTTAATTAGATTTTCACTTTTTCAATTATTTGTATTTTCTCTGCCGTATTATAAATTTTTTCATTAAAATCTAATTTAAAATAAAATTTAACAAATGATTTTAGATTTCATATGAACACCATAACGGTCGATTTTCCACTGTTGTAGTACTAGTACATTAATGTTCAAAACAAAAGGAGGTCGTTAAAATGTTCTCTGAAATTTCCAAGACTTAGTAAATAGAAAATCCATTGACAATAAAAACAATCCAACAAGCAGGATTGTCCAAGTAAGAAGCCAAAAAGGACCGAAACAGGATTTATATAAATAGCAATTGACAAAGACTTTTGACCGCACTACATATCTATAATCTAACTGCACTGATCATGGGTTCCGTCACCCTTCCGACTACAATATTAACTATTTACAGTTTTGATATCCTAATCACATATATCATAGACAACATGTACATTAGTGACACTGGAACATGAATGTAGACTCATGCTCTGATATCCCATGGTACAAAAGTACGAAACTTAATTTGGAAAACAGATCTACATAAATAAGCAAGGAGCCAGGAAAAGTGGTATGGATGATAGCCTAAGCTAATTCAATTACCTTTCGCCAAGAAGAAAAACGCCGGAATCTCTCAAAATTCCCCCATCCAAAGAGAATGTGCCATGGGTGATGAAAGGAAGAGCAGCTTCCAAATGATCCCGGGTCTCACAAACTTGAACACGTGAAGACAAACTGTAAAACAATGTCTCTCTCAGGCCATGACCATGACCACTAGCTGTAAAGCATGATGCGTGCAAAGGTTCCAAGTTTATCATATTTACAGCGAACCTGCAAAAACCAGATGGACACTTCCCGTTAGGCATCTTCGGTTTAAGTGGTCTCCAGCATATGTTCTCAGATCCTCCAAACATGTAACAAAAAATCTTCCTTTTAGACATCGACCTACACTTAGTTCAAGTCCATGAAGACCGCTACTCTTGTTAATATTGCCATTAACATCGTATTGTTCCAGGGCTTTAACACCATTATGCGTTTTACATACAATAGCCAGCATAGTTTCCAATCCCAAGAATTCGGAAAGAAGTCTGCTGAGATTATGGTCTGTTAATTTTTCAAGTGTGGCCACACCACCGATGATATCGTTCGTAAGCGATATGCTGAAGCTAAACCAGGATAAGCAATCATTTGGCATATTATTGCAGCTGCTGTATTTCCCAAAAGTAGAATCTGTTCATTTGTCTGCTCATCTGCAATGTTTTATTCAGACACGGTATTATCAGAAAATATAATAAAGATCAGGAAAATAATGAAATTTAAACCATGAGAAAGAAAAAAGTTGAACATAAAATAATGATAGACATAAAAAAAAAAACTACCTCCTTTATGATAAATGGAGTTGTCGTGCACCTCAGCACAAAAGCTTAGGGAAATAACTGCATTTACAGAATTCAAAAAGGTTTAGTAAAACTTAGATAACCACCATATTTAAAACAACAAAATTGCTAAACCCACTCGCTTAGGAGCGACTGTATAATTCAGTCGCTGCTGCTATTGGTCCATGCGGTACAACGGGTCCCACAGTCAAATTAAAAATATAGTAAACTGTATTAATTTGTAATGAGGCAACGAATGAGAGAGCGAGTAACTGCACAGTCGTTCCTGCGCGAGTAACTATAGCAAACCTCTTTAAAACAAATATCATAATTAATGTTAAGAAGAAAAAACCTTAAATTAATAAAGGTATCATTCTAAACTTATTACAAGAATATGTCATCGTTTTCACCATGTCAGGTTTTGTGCTTGTGCGCTTTTTACTACTGTCCCATATGCACATCAAAACCTCTCAAACACAAATTTTTCTTTGCACTTTAATGCACAAGCACAAAATCCATACCTGGTGAGATCCATATATGTAATAAGTTCAGAAGGAGACCTATACTTGAAATAGGTTATTTTTGCAAGCATAACTATAAAATTTATCCAAGTATTTATCTACAAAATTAAAATTTTATTTTCTTATACCTCGTTTGGATCTTTCTTCGGTAGGTAAAATCTCAATACAGCATGTAAGTTTGAAAGATGTAATGACAAATATTTTAACACCATACTGCACAAGGTAAGGGTATAAAAGAAAATAGTCATAAAAAATGTGTTGCAAATAAATCATAATGGCCACTTTGACTTCATAAAATAGTGGCATCCATTTTGAATACTTGAAAACAGGGGAAAATAGATAAAGGGAGATAATAACATACAGAGTCTACCACATCCCTTTAAGGCAACATGATCACCCCATTCCCCACTCCTATTTCACAACAGAAAAAAGAGCTTAAACAACATAGTAAATCAAATGCAGCAAATACATCTAGTCATAAATAACAGAATTTGGAAAAATAAATTAAGCGCTGAAACCAGCTAGTTAGCTGATCTATGAGTCGAGAATCATAGAGGAATTTGTATACAAATGCGCAGTACAGGTTTTATTCTTCATGTTTCTGTTGTAGGCCATATTACTTTGTTGTTGCAAAACCTCATGCGAATAGAACTAATACAAACATGTGAGACTGAAGGGTTTGGAGGCAAGAGTGTTCTAATGCAGTTATCGAAATGCACTCTTCTGAATTTGTGTCGCAATGTTTATCTGAGGAGTGAATGTTTTAGTTAATCCACAACTTTTACCCCTTACACTGATAAAATATTCATTATCTCAGCTATAAGGAAGTGAATGTGTTTTTTTTTTCCTGTCAAATATATGCTCTGCTACTAAGCATTCATTAGTTCTATGCAGAAATTTGTTACTGGAAAAATTAGACTCATTTAAGCTGCTCATAACTGTCTTACATCCTAGTGTTTTCATAAGCAGATCCTCTTTTTATTTGCTAGTATGTTTGTTATTTATTTATTATCCTTTTCTTTTATTTATTTTTCCTCACAATTTAATAGCTTAATAACTTGCTGATCCTAGATTTATTTGCTAATTGTTATTTATTCAGCGATGAAGCAAGCAAAAAAAGGTCATTTAGGAGCAAAGAACAAAAGGTAGCAGAGAAGCATAACTTATCAACAACAGAAAAGATCTTAAGCTACAAATTCTATTTTCTCATTCTACCGGTCACGATCGAGCATGCCATCCACTCTGGTAGCTAATCTAGACATGTACTCGCATATTACTCAGTGCCTAAGGCTATATGAAAATTAATACAGTATTTCTGTGATAAAATAGACTTTCCGCTAAGGCAATAAATAACAAAATTTACGTCACGTACCTTAAATGGAAAGATTTAAGTTACTCAGAATTCATTACTTATCAATTACCACTATAATCTCATTAAAGATTTAAATTACTCAGAATTTATTACTTATAGCAAATTATTAATTTCCAAATTGAGGTATTTTTAAAATTAAAACAAAAAATCCAAAAAAAATTAGACAGTTGTATCCAATCATGGATATTTTCTTATCAATTACACAATGGCGAACAAGTTTTTCCTCTATTGTAATCTATCTAGAGTGATCAATTAGACAGTTGTATTCAATAGTGGAAAATTAAAGTTAAACGGAAAGATTTGAATTATCCAGAATTTATTTCTTATCAATTACTACTATAATCTCATTAAAGATATTACTAATAGCGAATAATTAATTTCCAAATAGAGATAAATTAAAATAAAAGCAAATTTTCGAATAATTAGACCGTTGTACCCAATCTTAATATAAATATACTCCTTTCTTTTGTGTATGAAGCGTAAGCTGAAAAAGAAGAAGAGAAGTAATGGCAAAGAAGAAAACAAATCTCGCGTGGATACCCCAAAAGGCAAATCGACGCTCAACGTTCAGAAGGCGTCGAGAATCGCTTTTTAAGACAGTAAGGAAACTTTCTACCTCATGCAACGTGAAGGCCTGCGCCATTGTTTATGATCCAGACGATGAAAAGGCAGGAAAACCAGAAATATGGCCTTCTGAAGAAGAAGCAAAGGAGATTCTGAGTAGCTTCAGGTCCACGCCGGAGATGGAGCAAAGTAAAAGGACGGTGGAGAGAGAGGAGTATCTTAGACAAAGCGGGGAGAGATTAGAAGAGCAGAAGAAGAAAATTGCTTGTAATAACGTGGAGACATTGCTGACTATATTTCTGCACAAGTGCATGGTGGGAGAGAGAAGCGTGGATGATCTAACGACAGCGGAGGAGGCAGAGTGCTTGATGGGGGTGACTGAGCTGAAGATGAAGGAGGTGGAGGTGAGAATGAGGGAAATGGAGAAGGGTAAGATGGTAATTGTGGACCACCAGGCTGAGGATGGAAGAGAGCGTGGTTCTGACATGAAAACTTCGTGCAACTCTGAACTGAATGCTCCGATGATTGATAGTGACTACGCCATGATTAATGGAGCCACTGATGATTGGTTATGGAGCTGCAGTAATAATAGATCAGATGGAGGGCTGTGGGATGTGATTCAGCAGCCATCTTTCAAAGTTGATCAGAGGTCACCATGGATGGAAACAGTGATGACATGTGGTGATGATCACGATGTTGTTAATGAAACTGGTGATGGTTATATTATGGATTGTAGAAGTAAGGGCTATGTAGGGTTGGAGGAGATATTCCACAGTCATGCTCCAACGTCTGTTTTTGAAAAAACTGATTTTAGTATGGGGAAGAAAAATAGATTGAGCGAAGTAAAAAGGTGGCACAATTAAGAAAGCAAGATGATAACATTGTGGTTTGAAGTTGGATACTACTGAAATTTTAACAATACCAACTTCCATAATTTATAAGGTGATATATAATTTTGATGAAAAGAATGTATGTAACCAATAATTAGATATCGCGTAGGACAATGGTATTTTTGAACAGTGCTAAGTCAGCTTAAATCTTCTGTCTTTTTTTTTTAACATAAAATGAACATATATATCCAAAAATAAAGGAAAAAAAAAACTTTTATTCATTCGATTGCTCACAACAATAGAACAACGGTGCAATATTCATAATTGCTACAGTGGCAAAAACTGAGATCAAACCCAAATCCTGATGGGACAATCAATAGATACAAAACAAGGATTTTTGCAAAGTGATACACACAAGAATATGAGTTCGACTTTAATGAAACATCATCATCAATTGTCAAACGAACCACAATAAAACTGATACTTACTATTTCCATGATTAATCATGGAAAAATTAAGCATTTAGATATGTTAGCAATGCATTTTTAAAAGGAATACTGTAGGAAATAATTTATATGCAACACCACGTGAGTACATACAAAATCCAAAGTATGTACGTAAGCTAAATAAGAAAATATATGGCCTAAAACATGCTCTAAGAGTGTGGTTTGATAGACCAAAGGTAACACTAAATAGAATGGATTATCAGCCTATCAAATCTTACAACTTTGTGTTTATTAAATTTAGTAAGTCATCTACTATACAATGTATATATATTCTAATATATGTTGATAATTGAATTGTTATAGGAAACAATGAGATAGAGATAAATCTGATGGTACAATATATAGATGGAGAATTCTTAATTAAAGCTTAGAAAAACTGTGTTATTTCTAAGGCATAGAAATAAAAAGAAAATCAATGTCTTATGTACTTCTATGTCAAAAGGAATACACGACAGAACTGCTGATTAAAATAGACATGATTGGAGAAAATCCACAACCAACACCCGAGATATCAAGCCAACACTACTAAAAAACAAGGGAGAAGCGATACTAAATATCAAGCAATATAAAAGTGTTATAAGTACATTACAAAATGCAACTATAACTAGGCCGGATATAGCATTCAGTGTTAACGGAGTCTCACAATTTTTGCAAAATCTTATTGATGAACATTGAAAGACGATAAAGAGGATTCTAAGATATCTAAAAGGCACAATAGATTATGGAATATCAATAAAACCAGCCGATCATCTAAGGATCACAAGCTACACTGACTTAGATTGGGAAGTAGATCTAGATGATAGAAAAATTGTCACTGGATACTACATTTATGTTAATGACATATAGTATCATGGATTTGTAAAAAACAATCAACAGGCTTAAGATCTTGTGTTGTAACCGAATAAAGAAGCGTTGGTAATCCTAATGCAGAGATACTTTGGATGCAATCAATGTTAAGTGAACTAAAGCTATTGGCCGATACAAAAGAAACTATCTGCTGTGTTAGCAGAGTTTAGTTTATATGACGGTAATCCTAATAGAACAACGCAATGACTAAGCATGTAGAAATCTACATTCACTTTGTGCATGAGCAAGTAATAAAAGGGAGATTACAAGTAAATTTTGTACCCACTTACAATTAGAAAGCAAATACACTTACCATTGCACTATTTGCAAAGAGCTTCTACGAATTTCGAGATGGACTTAGAGTCAAAAATTCTTGAAATAAAAGCAAGCAACCACAACTTACTCAAATATTGACATGTGTCAACGCTTTCTACTCTATCACAACAAATTAATTGTTGTCAGTAAGCATGAAATCCATATATGTTTTTTTCCACTGATCAGCCATGAAGACGATACCGTGAGTTTATTCACCTCACATTGTTCACCTCACTTTCGGTGAGGTGAACAAAAAGTGAGGTGAACATAACTCCCGCCTCCTATTAGAGGAAACCAGAGGGACTCATATGGACCCCTCTGATTTCCTCCAATAGGAGGCGAGAGTTTTGTTCACGTAACCTAAAGTGAGGTGAACAAGCTCTCTCTCTCTGAACACAATTCCCTCAACCCATAATTGATTAAAGCCATGTCCTTTTTTAAATTAATAATAATAATAAATTTTTAAAAAGCTGGCAAAACCGTATTGTTTAACATATTCAAATACAGTGACAATCATGATTGACTATACACAATACCCGTTTTAAGATGCACCGAAAAGAATTAAAGATCACACAATAATAAAAATATAGAATTAAAATCATAACACAATGACCAACTATGGAACTACTTCAGGTGGATGACAGGGCCTTTTGAGTTCTTCAATTATCATCTATTTCTCCTCTTCGGCTTGCTCATCCTCACCGCCTTTGCTTAATGGAAGTTTATCTAGTACGTTCAATAATTCTCAATGATTCTTTGCTAAGACTTCGATGACCTCACATGGCTTATGTGGTTAGCAACAAATACCTTAAAATGTGGAATGCTGATATCTGAATGTTTTTGCTTATGTCCTTCAACAAAGCCATCATAGTTTTTAGGTAACGAACTTCTAAATGTAGCGCTTCATTATTTTAAAATTTGGAGGTTCCAAAAGAAAATTGGAGAGAAGCTTCAGTGTTTGCCTTCTTGTTACATAATTGGAAGATGCTAATAACTCATCATAAGATTCAAAGAACTCTCGATAATGAGCAATTAAATACTCGTCCACTACAGTCTCATGCTTAGTAAGCAAATCCTTGAAGGTAGCAAGAGCATCGGAAGCAATATCAAAATTAGGTAGCTCAACGCATTTGAAGAACAACTCAAAGCTTGTAGATTCTAATACCAATTTCGCAATTGATGGGTATTTGATGTATTCCCTGAGCATATTACCATAATTGAGGGCAATCTCTTTGTTATTATAGCAAACTACAAGGAAATCCAAAAGTTCCAAATGGTTCTCCATATACTCCACACAGTGTAGGCTAGAATCAACTTTTTGCCCCAGCAAAATCCCCCAACAGTGAACTAAATCTTTACGAGCATCCCAACTCAAGCTTGGTAATTTACGCACAAAAAGAGAGAGAATGTCCTCTTTGCAAATTTCAAGGGTTAGCTGTTGAATGTGTTCTTCATTTGGTTCAGTTTCCCCATCTCCACAAAGCATTTGTTTCATCGAAAGAATGATTTTTCAACTTCTTCAAGAGCCTTGGCAACGGTCTTCGTATCAAGAGCAAGAAAGCTATCCTTGGTTGACCTTGCAAGTTCTGAAGGGCCCGAACGTGATCGAGAGGGCTTGAAGAAGGAGAACGACATTGTTGTTTGGTGTACCTTACCGATTAAAGCCACATCCGTTAGCCCAGAATCTTCTTGTTAAGGAGAGAATAGATGAAATCAAAGTTGATTTCATCAGAAATTACAGTCGCCAGAAGGGCAAAGTTAGGAGGCCAAATGACCTGGTCCGAAGTCCCCTGTACCAGACCAATCAGGACCCCATGTGTAACGACCTGCCTTTTTGTAACATCCCAGAAATTTCGACGACTGAAATGTGAAATTAATTAAAGATTTAATTATTAATGATCATTCGTACTAGGGTTAGAAATTTAAAATCAAATATATTGTTTGTACATGAATTAAATTTAATATTTAATTCAGAATGGTTGGTGAGAATCAAATATTTATTTTTGAATATTTGAATTGATTTGTGTTGAGTATTTGAATTGGATTTGGAATTCGACTGGGAAAATATGAACGGTTAAATTTGAAAATAAACGTAGTGGACATTAAATAAATTAGAAATTTTATTTGTTGAAATATATTGAAAATTGGCTTGGATATGTGTGTATTTGCATATATAGAAACTA
The DNA here is from genome assembly GCA_030737875.1 of Allium sativum. Lineage (NCBI taxonomy): Eukaryota > Viridiplantae > Streptophyta > Magnoliopsida > Asparagales > Amaryllidaceae > Allium > Allium sativum. The sequence goes on from CM060926.1 coordinate 619,617,308, forward strand.
AAATTTAATGTTCCAAAATTGGAATCGAACAGAGTTATTAGTGGACAAATTGAATGAAATCGGTGAACCGATAAATAATTTAAAATTTAATAATATTGTGTATAGACGAAGTCAATCTACAACTAGAATAATTTTATTCAATTCAGAACGTTGAAACAAAGAGGTACGTGTAGTCTATCGCATTTGGAAAATGCATGGGCGGTACAAATTTAGGGCATTACGTGGTAATTCGCGGTATGATTAATATTTTACTTAACCCCATATATAACCTTCCTTAGTATTAGGGGTGAGCAAACCTTGGTTCGGTTCGGTTTTGGGGTAAAACCGAAACCGGAACCGAAAGACCTCGGTTTTAAAAATCGATAACCGAAACCGGAACCGAAGCATCGGTTTCGGTTTCAAAACCTCGGTTTCGGTATTTATCGGTTTGGTTTCGTTTTAAAACCAATTTAAACAAAAAATATTGTAAATTTAAACAACCATAAAAGAAATTGTTTAAACCGAGTGTATTGAGACACATGGTACAGAGTACATACTAATGGACTATAAGTCATCCAAAAGTAGTACAAAGCTAAGCTATCTAGCTCTACGCCGAAGACAAGAAACAAAAAAAATGAAATGAGCATTCCAGTGAACCACACTACAGCAGACCAGCAACAACTTGAAACTCTAGAAAATAGTCTATTGGTACCTAAACTTTCATTTTCAATTCAAAACATTCAAGAATCTACACAAACAAGAAATTGACATTTTATATTAGTCTACTCATAATCCTGTATTCAGCTAAATCAAATGAGTGAAGCACTGGCCAGTGTGTATATACTATATAATACGACACAACATGCAGCAAGAGACAATGTGCAATATTTTATAATTCAGTTCGGTTCGTTTTTTTTCGGTTCGGTATGGACCTAAAATCGAAACCGAAATATTAGTACGGTTCAGTTTTTGATTTTCGGTTTTTTTCGATTTCGGTTTTTTTCGGTTCGGTTTCGGTTCGGTTTCGGTTTTATTCCGGTTTTTTGCTCACCCCTACTTAGTTTCACCTTCTGCAATCCATCATTTTCTTTCTTTAATCACACAGACCTACATTCTGAAACGCACAGACACCCTATGCCTGTTGAAAATACGTTATTCTTATCCCCTCTTGCCTTCTCTATAAATCCGCGTCTCCTTCCCAATTTCTTTAAAAGCAAAATCATTTCCTCATTTCTAGTTTTTGGTGACTGAGATCAATTCTTCCCCTTTACAATTAAAATCAATTCTCCCCAAATTGTGCTCCTCTTTCCATCGCCCGTTGACCTCTTCGCTTTCGAGCTTTGCTCGCTGAAATCAACGATGGCCGCCATCGTCGAAGCCTGCAGAGTTACCGCCTTTCAATCGAAGGTCAGCTCGTCTTCAGTTGGAGCCGTTATAGTTGAACCCCGACTCGTCGCAGCTTCCTGACCGAGACCGACGCCTCGCTGCTGTGCTTTGGGAAGTCAATTCGCGCCACCTCCAGGCCTTGAACTGCTGTTTAATGATGAGTTTCTCACTCAAGATTAATCATAATTTCAAGTAGAATTACATCAATTTAAAACTGAGAATAATAGTGTGACCGTGACTCTAGTTGTTATCTTGAACTTGTCTCGGTGAATTTGTTGTTTGTCATGTGTCTTGGCTTGATTTGTACCCGTTGGACCTGAGTGTGTAGGCCATAGGATTCACTAGTCAGTAAATTCATTTGCATGCCATGCCATCCTTGGTCATTACCTTGTTATTTCGAAAAAAAATTAAGATTGGACACTTGAAACTGTAAAACTATTATGGCTTGTTTATTTATTTTAATTGCATGTATTTTACCCATTAACCACCATCTTGTTGTTTGAAGCTATTGTTATTTTGGTTGTTTACCTGGAAACTTGTATTAATAAGACCACCCTGTTACCCTGTATTTTTATATATGGTTACCCTGTTAGGGAAACCTGAACATACCTTTGTTTGTATTGAATTGAATATGCATACTTACTAATACAGAGACTTAGGGATGCGCTTGACCACACCGTTCCATTCTTAGTATACTAAGTTTTGATGAACTGTTCTATTCTATAAGTCATAAAGCCATGTAGTAATGCAAGTAAAATATTTTATTTTATTTTGCTGGTAAATTCTTGGTAAATTAAAGGAAGTTTTTTTTAGAAGAAGTAAATGTGTGTGTATATATATATATATATATATATATATATACATGTATTTCGGAATGTTTGCGTTCATTTAAAATGATAAATTAGATTATAAAAATGTTAGAAAGGTATATATTTCTTTTAAAGATATCCTTGTTATTTTGGATTTCTGTTATACATACATATACATACATACATATACATATACATACATATATATATATATATATATGTATATATATATATATGTATATATATATATCCCCTTAAAATGGTTTGCAAGCAACTTTTACTTTGCAGCTAATGTATACTTCTTGAGATTAACCAACGTCAGATCATGCAATATTATATTCTCCTAAGTCTAAAATTGCTATGTGTCTCAAGTGTTGTATAGACTGCTCTTCTCAGTTTTATTTTCCTGATCTGAATCCTTTGGTTCTTAACACATGTTTAAAAATAATAACTCATATGTAGTAACTTGTGAACATTTTACATGGGGCTGATCATGTTAATACATAAGCGAGAGCTACTCCTATTTAACACTAATATACTCTGTTTTATAACTTGCTGGACTTGCATGTACGGTATTGGTCAGATATAAATTGCTATGACAAATTTACTTACCTTGTCAGTTATTGGGAATAAACCACCATATGCTATTGCATCGTTTTGCCCACTCCTTGTATATGTCCATTTCAGGCTGCCATACCGTAGTTGATTCTTGTTAACATTTTCAACTGTGAGTGTTTTGTTTAAGTTACCGCGGTATATATGTGTATTACCATACCTGGGTCGGTTTACCGCCTTGTGCGAGTGGGTACTGTCCATGTCACGCTGTCATGGCGGTGTTTTTGTTTTATGGTGTACACTGTTTGTGAATTAGTATGAAGCGCGTCCGCATTTTCATAGTTGATGGTTGTCTTAGAATCCAATCTACATGACTCCCGAAATCAATAAAGAAGATCTTCTCAATCATAAATAATATAATAGCGCTGAAAAAAAAAGAGAAAAAAAGGGATAGTAAATCACTAATTAAATGTATTTGAAATAATATTGAAGTGTCTGGAGTCATGGGTACTAGTTTTGATTCCTTATGGTGCTGAACCAATTGCCGAAACTGTAGTGAACCAATTGCCGAAATAGTGAATCAATTGCCGAAACTGTAGTGAACCAATTGCCCAAAACTGTAGTGAATCAATCGCCAAAACTATCACTGTATGTTTGCCAAAACTGTCGCCGTATGGTTGCCAAAACTGTCGTGCCAAAACTGTTTTCCAAAATTGTCACCGTATGGTTGCCCAAACTGTCGTGCCAAAACTGTCGTCGTATGTTTGCCAAAACTGTCGCCGTATGTTTTCCAAAACTATCGTGATTTGTTGGCCAAAAACTGTGTGATCATGAACATTTGTGGCTTTCCCTTATCACCGGATACTTGATTAGTTTTTGTTGGGTTTGAACCTGGGCAGACCTGAACCAATTGCCATTGTGTTAAACCACTATGTACTTGTGACTTTTAAGCTTTTTCTTTTGACAGTTTTGGTTTTAAAATTTGAGATGCCAATTCAAAATGTGCGTTTAATATCTTAGCTAATTGGGGATATCTTATATGGAAATTTTCAGATGGAAGGGGTAACCAAATTGTGATTTAAACACTTGGTAGTTACACATATTTACATAGAGAAGCAGCTAACTGTTGTACCTTCCTTAAGCTATTCTTGTTACCTTATGGAGTCATGATTCATGATTATATTATTATATTATACGAGGATAAGTATAATTCTAATTGTTACTGCTATTGGCAAGGATCAGAGACTGATTTATGTGCTGCACATATTTTGATTTCCCCATGTATTTTGATGATAGAAATAAAAAGTCTTGAATAATAATAATAATAATAATAATAATAATAATAGTAATAGTAATAGTTTCAATGTAGTGAAATGATTAAATTAGTATAGTTGTGACTTTATGCCCTGTTAGCACATGTGGATGTCCTACCTGCTATTTTGTTACACTCGGCTGCTATGGACCATGGTTATACCTTCACTCGTATACATTAACGCTATTGTTTGAACCATACCTTATCTGATGTAACTAATTTGTTGGTTAGCCTATAACTTGTTGCGCCATGGTTCCATGCAGAAATTACGTTGATTCGTTATCGTATGTTAACATAGTGGGCTTGCTTTTGTTATTTTTAACTTCTGGAATGCTGAGGCAGTGCACACATGTACCTGTACATGTGTGTATATGCAAGCTTCTGGAATCACAGTCCCTGAAAATAAACTGGTATAGATGTTACATACTATATGTGCTGCACATGTGAGGATTAATTATTATATTCAGTTTACATTGAAGTTAATTTACTTGAACTATGATTAATCCTGACTCGAGTGCTTTATGTTTTTGCATGAAACGCTCAGGTCAGACCCAAGCAGTACGGATTTAAAGATTACAGTTCAGGATTCGAAGGTTGGCAAAGCTGGGGATTCTAAAGATGGCGCACTCTGATGATTTAAAAACAGTAAATATTTCTATTGTATCCAATTGTGTTTTAAATTCCTCTATATCGGAAAAATCTTGTATTCAAAATTCTGATTATATATAAAAGTTTTATTTCGCTATTCAATATTGTGTTATTTATTTATTCTGTGTTTTCTGTGTTGATTCTGTTTTAAACTCTGTAAGGTAATAATGATCCGTCAGTTTGAACGTTTTAAGTTGGTTTAATAACCAATTTGAAGCGGTCAAAAAGGCGGGACGTCACAAGTTGTATCAGAGCTTTGGTTTATTCAAAGCTTAGCTTATCGAGTTTAAATGAATACGATCGACGCCGAAAAAGAAATGAATGTTGAAAAAAAAATCGAAATAAATTTTAAGGTAAATTTTGAAAACAAAATATTATTTTTGAAATATTATATATTTTGAAAATTAGTATTTTGAAATAGATACAGCGGAAATAAAAAAAATGTTGTGGGATTTAAAAAAAAATTCGGAATTCCCAGTCCTCGAATCCTGGTCTGTGAGAGCTTCTCTTGGATAAGTCTCTTTAGGATTGAATCTCGGATCCGTCATCAAATGGTATGGAAGGAAGATAAATATAAAAGAGTCAACGCATTAATAGTCGTGAATTCTAGCACTCATAGATAATTGAAATTGATTGAAAATAAAAATTCAGATGAGAATTTGAATTGAAATAGGGAAAATTTGGAATTGTTTCAAAGATGAAACGATGAAGTTTATTTCGATATTCGGAATATAAATAAATGAAGATTAAATCAAGAGGGTTATAATTGGAATTCAATTGTGTCAAATTATGTTACTAATTTGGATTATTCAGAATGTGGCAAGATTATTTATAATTGATTTCAAAACAATAATGTATAATCGGATAAATGAAATCGATGGTAAGTTATAAGACGAGAAGTGAATGTTAAACGAGAATTATAAATGAAGTCAGTCGTAAATGAGATGAAGCGAAATATGAATGAAGATGTTAAAGAGATTTGGACTTGTACTTAAATAAATCAAAACTAAATTAATGTGACAAGTCTAGATTCTATAAAAGGAATAAAACTTACTTTTTAGAAGTAAATAACGATTAAAAGAAAAAATGTTGCAAATGAAAATTGGATAAAGGAAATGGAGTTAACCAATACGGTGAGATTATTCTGAAGTTCAAAATATAAATCAGTGTGATTTTCCGAAGTTCGGAATATGGTATCAATAACAGATTATTCGGAAAAAAGGTTATGTGTGGAATTAATTAGTATGTCGAATTTCAGGAAAATACTATTTACTTTCTATTTTAAATTAAAATTTAATATATTATTCAAATTAAAGAATAAAGTATAATTTTAAAGTTAAATATTTTGAAGGCATGTATTACGGTTATAATCAACGATTATTGTAAAAGAAGAGAATTCTTAACTTGAATTTAGAAGCTACGAGAATAAATGTTTTATTGGTGTTCAAAGTGTGAATTTTATGAATTTTATCTATTTCAAAGTTAATAATGTTGTTCAATTAAGGTCTGAGAGGTAAATATACCCCAACTTGACTGACTTCATTATTTGACTAAGAAATGATTAAGGTTCGATAGCAAGAGCAGTTAAGTGAAGTAAGTGAATGAGCAACAGCTGTGACGGCCTGGAATTTCGCTCGATCCGAATCAGTCGTTAAACCGATCTAGACCGTTCGAAACCCCTGATCGTTGAGAACAGGACAAATCAGAACACCAACAGAAGAACATTTCATTGTATATTACAACAATTCCATCAGATATAAGAGTATACAGAGTATAAATGAATACATTACATTCGATAAATATCAGAGATTACAATATATTACATAGCAGCGGAAAATAATACAAAGCACAACTGAAGGTGATATACGGATACAGAGCTTTCCGGATATCATTCCAGCTGTAAACCAGGACCCTGTGAATATAAATCTGCAAAACCAAAACTACTAGCTGCCCGTGCGGAAAATAGGGGCACCCAGAGTTTAGGTTAAAACAATAAACTCCAGGTCAGTCAGGTGACTGGTGTGAGAACTAAAACAGTTACTTAAAGCTTTACTTTAAAAGAGAGTAATTCAAGGGACCACGCCGTATAACACGGAACGGGTTTCCTCCCAAGAATACCAGTGCATAGAATAAACAACGCAATGCTTTTTCGAAAAATGAAGCTGTTATAAGCCCCAGGTCCCATCACACAATGCAACGCAAGCCGGAGGATAGGGTTTTACCTTATAACAGCCAAACATGCTTGATACGTTTAAAACAAATCATTTGATACTATAATAAGTGTATAGTGTCAAAACAATTTCAATCATAAATATAAATCATAGACGGCATGAGTGCCCCATCCCACTATGTCGCCATACTAGGCTCTACAAATAAAGCCGAAATACACGTATTGGAAATTGGATTTCCGTCATGAGTCGAGGCAAGGGGCAAGCTCCTCTCCGCGTTCGAGACACTCTAGCAAATGCCTCAGGGTTACGCACTCTGGGCAACCCCGGATCTTCAGGGCCGGTCCTCACTTACGTTAGAGGATTAATTATGCCTGAACACACGTTTCCCGGTCCTTACAGACCTATAATCGAGGCGCCTCGCATTCCAACAACCACATAGGTGAAAAGTATATAAATGTCAGGGCTGGTAAGTCACTGACACCACCAAAGCTAGAAAGAAACGTCGTGCTCTCCCTGCAGTCACTATCCCGTTTTTGACTCATACCGAGGTGTGAGGCTCGCGAATTCACGTTATACACAAAGCTACGCCACACAGGCCGTGCTTTGATCATCAACCACAAGACTTTGCTTTTCAACAGAAGCCCTGATCAATTGCCACTTACGCGTGCCACATTGGCAATTCACTCCATGCGACTGATGTCCATCGATATACAACCTCTGAGCTCGTACGTCTCAGAGAAGGGCGTTAAGCAAGAGAATAAATTCTCTGCCGCCAAACAGATGTATATTTAATAAAGATCAATCAACACAGAATAAAATCCAATGTCAGACACACAATCCATTTACAAGTTCGTTCTGGGTCTGAACGAAACCGGAGGCACTTTCCTCGCATATCCATCCATCTTCAAGTACGTCTGAACGACCACCAACTATTTCCATCCTCTTGGGTGTACAGCCCAATCAGGATCGTTAGTAATTATCCAAACGATGTGAAGACTTCCGGTCTTCGACCATCGTCTTCATCTTCGACTTATCGTCGAATCGGTTATTCAGAATGGGTATAAACCCGGACTTTCCGAACAACCCGCGTATATTGAAAAACAAATGTTACACAAACACAACATACGCCCCATTCCAATTCATATTCTCAGGGAAAGGTTCCCATTAATTTTATCCAAGATAAATTCTTTAAAATTTATCCTTTAATCTTCCTTTGGATCCAGTTTCAAAACCAAATTATGGTTTTATAAACTAGTCGAGATTAGCGAACCACAACGAAGTAATTATTTATTTTATTTCCCAATCCCAACCTATTCATCCCATGAAGAAAAACTGGTAATACTCCATATCTAACACCGTGGTGTTATCGGCAAAATTAATTACCATTTCACGTTCAAATCTAATTAAAGATTTAACTATCGCTTTGGAGCAAAACTGGCGATACTCCATTCTCGCTCATTTCTAAATTTGATAATTTAGATTATAGATTTACATTTCAATCTAATTGCAAATTCATTAAAACTCCTTTTACTGGGTTAAAGAACTAGGTGTTATTTAAAACACAGTTCACGACAAACCCAAATCACATTCTATTTGTTGTCGGGTTAAAGAACTAGTGTTATTTAAAACACCGTTCACGATAAACCCATTTCAAATCCAATTAAATATATTAGAAATTCCGATTATTTAAAACCCCTTTTTAAATCTAATTTATTTATTTAAAAATAATTGGGTTTTAAATTTAGTTCAAAACTAGTTCATTTCGATAAAAATCTATTTTTATCTTTTCAAATATGGAGTTTTTCACCCCAATTTTTCCCAAATCACTTCTTATGATTTTACACAAATTATTACTATTTTTAATAATTTTATCAAGGCCCGTACAGTCGATTTCCAACAATGGCCATCGAACTGCACCTATAGCGACCTTTTTCAAATTTGATTTGGACGTATCTCCAAATCCAACCTTTAGATTTCGAATTTCAAATGTTCGTTAGAAAGCTCTTTTCGATACGAACCCAACGGTTCCGGTTCTAGGAGAATCCGACGGTCGGATCTCCCGTAATGTCCGTTTGAAATAAATGGTCGAAATTCACGAACTGCCGCGGCGCGGCGCGTTCTATTCAGGCCATTATATTATATGTATAATATATATAATATATATTTCGTCGATTTCTATTTAAAACGAATTATATAAATAGTTTTAAATTCGTTTTAAAAGAAATTTCAACTTCCATTTCAATTCAAAGCAAAATTGAATTCTTCTTTATAAATTCGTTTTAAAATTCATTTCTATTCAATTCAAATTTCAATTCAATTTGAATTCATTTCAATTCGCTTTCAATTCAATTTGAATTCGTTTTCAATTCAGTTCAATTCCAAAGTCGTTTTCGATTCGATTCAATTCAAATTGGTTTTCTATTCGTTTCAATTCAAATTGGTTTTCTATTCGTTTCAATTCATTATATATTCAGTTCATTTCGAAATCGTTTTATATTCAATTCATTTCGAAATCGTTTTATATTCAATTCATTTCGAAATCGTTTTATATTCAATTCGCTTCAAATTTCATTTCAAAATATGCGTTTTCGAAATCACTTTTCAATATTCATTTTAAAATGAATAAAATCGATATAAATATCGTTCACGTCAAAATGGCGTCAATCTAACCAACACGGCTTCATATATTTCTAATTTCAAATATTCTATTCAACAAATGAATATTTATTTTTGTCAACACACGACTAATCTCAACGAATGAGTACTGTCCACGTGTGACTATTTTTGTTATTTACTATATTTTATGGAAATTAAGGTATCTATCGTTTGATATTAAATCAGACCCCAACTGTAAATTAGTAAGAGAATGATTCCCTGAATATTAACCCCGAAGGCCGAAACCAACATCAGATCAATATTCAGGAGACCACTCATCTCATCTATTTTCCAGTTGATTTCTAATTCTATATATGATAAAGATGTAGATTTTATTGTTAAAATATTTCGTTCAACACATGACTAATCTCAACGGATGAGTACAGTCAACACATGAACCTTTACTTTATATTGATAAAGAAGTAAATTTTATTTTTAAAATATTTCGTTCAACACATGACTAATCTCAACCAATGAGTACAGTCAACACATGAACCTTTATTTTATATTGATAAAGATGTAAATTTTATTATTAAAATATTTCGTTCAACACATGACAAATCTCAACGAATGAGTACAGTCAACACATGAACCTTTACTTTATAATATTCTTTATTTTCTAAATTGGAATGAGGCCTAATCAATCACCATATAATGTTAATTATATGGATTTTCATACATCACACGTATATAATAGCATTGAAAAATAATCAATCATCAACCAAAGTGCACTACACTGTTTAAGCATCAAATATAGATATCTAACGCTTATAACAGCCCGTCAATCAATCGATCGACGTATTTAATCAATCAGGATGAGTGAACTTCAAATTTCATCCCAACACCCGTGTGGGGTTTCAAACAATCAAACACGGATTTTAGTTGTGCAGTTGGGCGATGTGTAAAATTTATCGACCCAATCAATGTCAATCAAATCAGTGTACATAAACAAACCGTCCGGTTTGAAAATGAATATTTTATTTACTTCACGTTAAAAATTATATTTTTAACGATAAAAACACATGAATTTCTATTCAGTTCATTTACAAAATAAAAATGATATTTTTATTTTTCTAACATATTTTAGAAAATTTCGGCGGCATAACGGCACGATACTAGAAACGGGACGAGGCCTAGCCTTATCCCCGGTCTAGTGAAGGCCCACGCCATTCACATATCAATCAAATTTACCAAACAACCAAATTCTAATCAAATCATCCAACTAATTTATGAAATCAAACAAACAAGTCCATGGTCTGTGGACGATTGTGTCGGGTGCTACTAAGCACCGTCTGCATCCTAGTATATATATGTAACTAGAAAAAGAAATTGAAAGGTGAGAAATTCTCACAGATAGCTATCCAACTCCACGACTCTTCATTGATAAAAATCTTCATCGTTATCGCATCTTCGTCATCTTCGTTGCCCGTAGCCACTACATATATAAAAATCACATTTTTACTTCGTTATTCAATATATAAAAACCGAATTTTTATCCTTTTCTAAACTATAAAAATTATAGTTTTAACCTTTGTATAATATAAAAATTATATTTTTACTTACTTATATTATAAAAATATTTTTTCTACAACTATAATTAAAAATCGTTTCTTTACCTCGCCTACTTCACATATAAACAAATTGAATTTTTATCACGCTTTCTCCAATATAAAAATACGATCTTTTTCTTCTAAAAATTCAAATCTTTACTTTTAGAAAAATCACATCTTTTACTTTCGAAAAATCAAATCTTGCACCATTATAAAAATTCAGTTTTTAACCATTATAAAAATTCAGTTTTTAACCCTTATAAAAATTCAGTTTTTTAAAATCAAATAAAAATTCTGTTTTTAAAATCAAATAAAAATTCTGTTTTTAAAATCAAATAAAAATTCTGTTTTTAAAATCAAATAAAAATTAACAGATAAATGAAAATAAATAAATAAAAAAACAAAACTTACAGTGAACGGGGGGGGGGGGGGGGGTTGCAGCGCCGCCGAGGTTGGGGGGGGGGGGGTATCGCATCGCTTCTGGCGAGGAGGGGGGGTCTTCGCTCGGCGGCGGTTGGCCGAAGGGGGGCTTCGCTCGCCTCAGGCGCCTTGGGGGAGGGGATCGTCGCTCGCATCAGGGAGAAGGAGGAGAGCAGGAAGAAGGAGGCGGGGAGAGAGGGTGCGAGGCATGGTGGAGGGCGGTGGCGCGATCGACGGGGAGGGGATCGATTTTCTTTTTTTTTCTGCGGAAATGATGAATCGGGGGGGGGGGGGGGGGAAGAGAGAAGTTAAGGGGGGAGGAAAGAGAAATTTTTTCTTTTATTATTTTTATTATTTTAATTACCAAAATATTGACTTTTACATACGACCTCGAAACGAGGCCCACCGCCTGTCGTCCATAGCGTTTTACCCCCATTCTGAACACAATGGGATATGTATCGTAAGCTGATTTGATCGTTACAATCAGTTTTCGTTGAATTTACATTTAAATATATATATTCAATTTTAAACGCGCATTTCAAATTACCGGGGTCACATAACAACTCTATAAATTCCATAAAAATATTTTTTAGCTTCGTATTGACGATACGGTCCTAACAAAACTAATTTCGTCAAATTCTGAGACCGTTAGAAAAATGGCAATTTTCCAGTCGATTAAAATCAACTGAAACTGGTCAAACGCGTTTTCCCTTGCCACGCTCACATATTGATTCGAAAAATTATGAAATTTGCAACCTAGCAATAATTTGACATCACGGACCCAACAAAACTGGTTTCGTCGAAATCCGAGGTCGTTTGCAAAATTCCCATTTTTAAGGGCCTGAGTTCCATAGCGACTATTCAGAATTTTCAGCTGGACATATCTTTTGATTCCCGCTATGAAATTTTGATTTTTCGGATTCGCTGGAAAGATATTATCAATTAGATCCTAATGTTTTTGGTTTCACTAAAATCCGGATTGTTTTGCACCCGGTACATTCAATTGAAGTTTGAAATCGAATTATCGAACTACTGCGCCATTTTCAATTCTATTTATAATTATATATAAATATTTATATTCTAACGACGATGAATATAATATATACATTCTAATTATATTCAAAGTAAATTTCTCATTGATATTATTCAAAATAATCTATTTTAAATATTCAAAATTCGCTAAAATTGCCAAAATAAAAATTTTAAACTGGCCCAGATTTTCCGGGTTATTACAACAACAGTCAAGTGAAGATAGCGGTGTTGTATTTAATATCTGTTTTAATTCAAATAACGAATTTAGAAATGTTTCTCCCTAGGAATAAAGTGTATTTCTATAGAAAATAAAGATTTGTGAATATTTACCAATGGTGATAAGAGATTTTCCAGAATTATATAAATTTAAAATGTTTTCAAAGGACCATGAGAGGCTTACGGGTTTTGATAAATCAGAATGGCGAGAACTAAAGGATAAAAGGCCACACGATGAGAACGAAGAGCAGTAGAACGCAAGGGAAGTAGATTCGTAAACCAAATTCGAGAATTGTGTAAGCTGTAAGAAATTAAGAAGTAGAGCTAAGGAAATTTGAAATTTGATGGAAATTAGTTAAGTTGAATAATTTCCTGGGTGTTGATCTAATGCTGGTTTCGGCCTTCGGGGTCGATACGTAGGGAGTTATTCACTTGCTAATTTACGGTTGAAGGATGTGAATGTGAAGGAGTGATAATGCGCGAAGGAGAAATTTGTGATAAGTAGAAATATTCTGAAATTGTGAGAGAATAAAGATGTGAAGGAAGTGAGAAACTTAGTAATTGGAAAATTGTGAGAAATTTGATTTATGAATCCGAATTTGAAAAGATATTAAACATCTGAATTGGATAAGAGATCAAAATTAAAATTTTGAAATTGGAATGAAATTTGAGGATATTCGATTTTGGATATTGGATACAGAAGTTTCCGAAATGTATACGGAAAAATATATAAGAATGCAGTGAATTAGAAAACTAGTGATTTGCAAAATAATCGATTTGAGATAAAATCATATACAAAGGATTTTTTTAAAAATGAGATGTTTGAAAGTATGGTTTGGAAAGAAAATCTTATGTAAGTTGACATAAGTATGATGTATGAGGAATTTGGAATATAATACTATATGTATGTATGTATTATATGATTTCAAAGCAAAATAAGGAAAGTACCTTCCTTCTCCTTTGAATTTCGAGCTTTGTTGAGATGTGCTACTGTTGGTAGTAGGTTGTCTGCACATAAAACTCGAGTTGTCATTGTTCCTAGAAGAACACGACCGTGTAGCGAAATTCGCAGGGCTGCAGATGGCCTACGGCAGACGGATGTTTCTTGGGGGAACCAAGCGTAACCATTGTGTCTGCTGCGATCTACAGTCGTGATAAGGGCGTAATCCGCAGAGCTATGAAAGCTTATGGGTATGGATGTTTCCTGAGGGAATCGGGCGTAACCATTGTATACCTGCGGTCTACATGGCATATCTACACGTGAAAGAGATGTAACCACTAGAGTTACTAAAGGTAGAATGGAGCCATGCAAAGTTGGGATATCTTAGTGATGTGGAGCCACCAGTTTGATGTAGTTTTGTGTCTTCGTGACTTGATTCGTCTTCGTGACATGAATTGTTCTTGTGACTTGATTGAGCCTCGTGTCTTGATTCATTTTCATGATTTGTCTTCGTGACACTGAGATAGAGCTGTCAATGCTAAATGATCTCATATTTTCTTTTAATTCTAAAATATCTTTCATTGATCTGTCCATGATGAAATTCGCTAGGAAGTGATTTCCTATGGATACAGATGTTTCCTGGGGAATCCAGATGAAACCATTGTGTATCTACGATACATGAACAATCAACATATCAACATCACATTGGTACTTTCCGTATCTGTTTCCTTTTAAAGAATTTTTGAAATATTTTTCCATTGGGAAATGAAGCAAGGATATTTAGTACTTGGAGATTTTAGTCGTGCGCCTGGCCAGCGTGTGCCTAACATCTGTGAGAACGACAACAGACTTGTCAAACTTCGAGTTATCAAGTATTTTGAAATATAATAATTTGAAATTAAAATATACTTAACTGAATAAATTAAGAAAAAAGATTTCGAAGTATTTCAGGTTCATAGCTTTGGTATAGTAATACAAATATTTTCTACATGAATTTTGAGTTATATATAAAAATAATAAAAGATTTCAGATTTTGAAAATTCTCAAGTCTACAATTTGTAACTTGAAGATGAGATGCTATTGACACTCTTCAATGAGTGTTGGGAAAGAATGTAAGGAGATTGGGTTAATGTTTGCTAAGCATAGACCCATTATAGTTTCAATGATGGATAAGTAACGTTGACAGATGATGGTTGTAATGAAATTTGGAATGGTTTTAGACATATAAATCCAAATTATGCAGAAATTGGAATTTAGAACAAGATTGGTTTTGAAAAGAAATTATATGATTTTGGTGTTGTTACAAGATTAGATAAAATGAGAATTGGGGGGTATCTCAAAATAAATTGAGATATAAATTGGTCTGAGGAAATTGAGTATAGTTTCAAAGAATGGGGAAATAAATAAAACCCGGTTTAGAGATAAAGAAAATCGTGTTTGGTCAAATATAAGATAGGGAATTTGATTGAATACGATGAATAAACAAGAGGGCCAATGACTTAAATATCGGTAATTAAAATAATTGGGGGTGGGGATTTCACTAAATATGAAATTCAAAGTATACATTGGTGTAACTCTAACGATCTTTCCTTTTCGAGGAAGAAAAGTTTTAAAGGGGGGTAGATTGTAACATCCCAGAAATTTTGACAACTGAAATGTGAAATTAATTAAAGATTTAATTATTAATGATCATTCGTACTGGGGTTAGAAATTTAAAATCAAATATATTGTTTGTACATGAATTAAATTTAATATTTAATTCAGAATGGTTGGTGAGAATCAAATATTTATTTTTGAATATTTGAATTGATTTGTGTTGAGTATTTGAATTGGATTTGGAATTCGACTGGGAAAATATGAACGGTTAAATTTGAAAATAAACATAGTGGACGTTAAAGAAATTAGAAATTTTATTTGTTGAAATATACTGAAAATTTACTTGGATATGTGTGTATTTGTATATGTAGAAACTGAAATTTAACGTTCCAAAATTGGAATCGAATAGAGTTATTGGTGGGCAAACTGAATGAAATTGGCGAACCGATAAATAATTTAAAATTTAAAATAACATTGCGTATAGACGAAGTCAGTCTACAACTAGAATAATTTTATTGAATTCAGAACGTTGAAACAAAGAGGTACATGTAATCTGTCGCATTTGGAAAATGCATGGGTCGTAAAAATTTAGGGCATTACATGGTAATTCGCGGTACGATTAATATTTTATTTAACCCCATATATAACCTTCCTTAGTATCACCTTCTGCAATCCATCGTTTTCTTTCTTTCATCACGCAGACCTACATTCTGAAACGCGCAGACAGCCTACGCCTATTGAAAATACGTCTTATCCCTTCTTGCTTTCTCTATAAATCCGCGTCTCCTTCCCAAATTCTTCAAAAGCAAAATCATTTTCTCCTTTCTAGTTTTTGGTGACTGAGATCAATTCTTCCCCTTTACAATTAAAATCAATTCTCCCCAAATTGTGCTCCTATTTCCACCGCTCGTTGACCTCTTCGCTTTCGAGGTTTGCACGCTGGAATCAGTGATGGCCGCCATCGTCGAAGCCTGCAAAGTTACCGCCTTTCAATCGAAGGTCAGCTCGTCTTCAGTTGGAGCCGTTATAGTTGAATCCCGACTTGTCGCAGCTTCCTGACCGAGACCGACGCCTCACTGCTGTGCTTTTGGAAGTCAATTCGTGCCACCTTCAGGCCTTAAACTGCTGTTTAATGATGAGTATCTCACTCACGATTAATCTTAATTTCAAGTAGATTTACATCAATTTAAAACTGAGAATAATAGTGTGACTGTGACTCTAGTTGTTATCTTAAAATTGTCTCGGTGAATTTGTTGTTTGTCATGTGTCTTGGCTTGATTTTTACCCGTTGGACCTGAGTGTGTAGGCCATAGGATTCACTAGTCAGTAAATTCATTTGCATGCCATGCCATCCTTGGTCATTGCCTTGTTATTTCGAAAAAAATTAAGATTGGACACTTGAAACTGCAGAACTATTATGGCTTGTTTATTTATTTTAATTGCATGTATTTTACCCACTAACCACCGTCTCGCTATTTGAAGCTATTGTTATTTTGGTTGTTTACCTGGAAACTTGTATTAATAAAACCACCCTGTTACCCTGTATTTTTATATATGGTTACCTTGTTAGGGAAACCTGAACATACCTTTGTTTGTATTGAATTGAATATGCATACTTACTACTATAGAGACTTAGGGATGCACTTGACCACACCATTCCATTCTCAGTGTACTAAGTTTAAATGAACTGTTCTATTCTGTAAGTCATAAAGCCGCGTAGTAATGCAAGTAAAATATTAAATTGTTTTGCTGGTAAATTCTTGGTAAATTAAAGGAAGTTTTTTTAGAAGAAGTAAATGTGTGTGTATATATATATGTATGTATTTCGGAATGTTTGCGTTCATTTAAAATTATAAATTAGATTATAAAAATGTTAGAAAGGTATATATTTCTTTTAAAAATATCCTCGTTATTTTGGATTTCTATAATATATATATATCTCCCCTTAAAATGGTTCGCACGCGACTTTTACTTGGCAGCTAATGTATATTTCTTGAGATTAACCACCGTCCGATCATGCAATATTATATTCTCCTAAGTCTAAAATTGTTATGTGTCTAAAGTGTTGTGTAGACTGCTCTTCTCAGTTTTATTTTCCTGATCTGAATCCTTTGGTTCTTAACACATATTTAAAAATAATAACTCATATGTAGTAACTTGTGAACATTTTACATGGGGCTGATCATGTTAATACATAAGCGAGAGCTGCTCCCATTTAACACTAATGTACTCTGTTTTATAACTTGCTGGACTTGCATGTACAATATTGGTCAGATATGAATTGCTATGACAAAGTTACTTACCTTGTCAGTTATTGGAAAAAAACCACCATATGCTGTTACATTGTTTTGCCCACTCCTTGTATATGTCCATTTCAGGCTGCCATACCGTAATTGATTATTGTTATCATTTTCAACTGTGAGTGTTTTGTTCAAGTTACCACAGTACACATGTGTATTACCATAACTGGGTCGGTTTACCGCCTTATGCGAGTGGGTACTGTCCATGTCACGCTGTCTTGGCGGTGTTTTCGTTTTATGGTGTACAGTGTTTGTGAATTAGTATGAAGCGCGTTCGCATTTTCATAGTTGATGGTTGTCTTAGAATCCAATCTACATGACTCCCGAAATCAATAAAGAAGATCTACTCAATCATAAATAATATAATAGCGCTGAAAAAAAAGAGAAAAAAAGGGATAGTAAATCACTAATTAAATCTATTTGAAATAATATTGAAGTGTCTGGGGTAATGGGTACTAGTTTTGATTCCTTATGGTGCTGAACCAGTTGCCGAAACTGTAGTGAACTAATTGCCAAAATAGTGAATCAATTGCCGAAATTGTAGTGAACCAATTGCCCAAAACTGTAGTGAATCAATCGCCAAAATTGTCACTGTATGTTTGCCAAAACTGTCGCCGTATGGTTGCCAAAACTGTCGTGCCAAAACTGTTGCCGTATGTTTGCCAAAACTGTCGCCGTATGGTTGTCAAAACTGTCGTGCCAAAACTGTTGCCATATGTTTGCCAAAACTATCCCATATGTTTGCCAAAACTGTCGTGATTTGTTGGCCAAAAACTGTGTGATCATGAACATTTATGGCTTTGCCTTATCACCTGATACTTGATTAGTTTTTGTTGGGTTTGAACCTGGACATACCTGAACCAATTGCCATTGTGTTGAACCACTATGTACTTGTGACTTTTAAGTTTTTTCCTTTGACAGTTTTGGTTTTATGATTTGAGATGCCAATTCAAAATGTGCGTTTAATATCTTAGCTGATAGGGGATATCTTATATGGAAATTTTCAGATGGAAGGGGTAACCAAATTGTGATTTAAACACTTGGTATTTACATATATTTACATAGAGAAGCAGCTAACTGTTGTACCTTCCTCAAGCTATTCTTGTTACCTTATGGGAGTCATGATTCATGATTATATTATTATATTATATGAGGATAAGTATAATTCTAATTGTTACTACTGTTGGCAAGGATCAGAGACTGATTTATGTGTTGCACATATTTTGATTTCCCCATGCACTTTGATGACAAAAATAAAAAGTCTTGATGAATAATAATAAAAAAAATAGTTTCCATGTAGTGAAATGATTAAATTATTGTAGTTGTGACTTTATGCCCTGTTAGCACATGTGGATGTCCTACCTGCTCTTTTGTTACACTCAGCTGCTATGGACCATGGTTATACCTTCACTCGTATACATTAATGCTATTGTTTGAACCATACCTTATCTGATGTAACTAATTTGTTGGTTAGCCTATAACTTGTTGCGCCATGGTTCCATGTAGAAATTACATTGATTCATTATCGTATGTTAACACAGTGGGCTTGCTTTTGTTATTTTTAACTTCTGGAATGCTGAGGCAGTGCACACATGTACCTGTACATGTGTGTATATGCAAGCCTCTGGAATCACAGTCCCTGAAAATAAACTGGTATAGATGCTACATACTATATGTGCTGCACATGTGAGGATTAACTATTATATTCAGTTTACATTGAAGTTAATTTACTTGAACTGTGATTAATCCTGACTCGAGTGTTTTATGTTTTTGCATGAAACGCTCGGGTCAGACCCGAGCAGTACAGATTTAAAGATTATAGTTCAGGATTCGAAGGTCGGCAAAGCTGGGAATTCCAAAGATGGTGCACTCTGAAGATTTAAAAACAGTAAATATTTTCTATTGTATCCAATTGTATTTTAAATTCCGCTATATCAGAAAAATCTTGTATTCAAAATTTTGATTATATATAAAAGTTTTATTTCTCTATTTAATACTGTGTTATTTATTTATTCTGTGTTTTCCGTGTTGATTCTATTTTAAACTCTGTAAGCTAATAACGATCCGTCAGTCTGAACGTTTTAAGTTTGTTTAATAACCAATTTGAAGCGGTCAAAAAGGCGGGACGTTACACTCTTTGACTGTTCCAAATCGATATTTAAACCAACTCGAGCCGTTCACAAAGACAGATAGTTATATAGCTTATCAAGTTTAAAAGAATAATCACATAATCACAGACATAAAATTTCAGCGAAACAAATTTTTACACAAATAATATCAGAGTTTACAAAACATCTTATACGGCGGTTGAAAAATACATTGTATATATGAATTTTTAAATAAAATTACGGTTTTTGTCGGGCCTTGCTCGCGCATAAGTGTCTTGCGTCTTAACGTTCCTCTCCAATTTGCGAGCTAAAACTCTATAAACCTGGAACACTTAGGACCCGACTCAAGCGTTCAGTGCAAAATACACAAAACACCCGAGTTAGGATTAAACTTATTTCAAGTCAGCAAACTTCGGTAGCCACATTAATATAATTAGTTTAATCCTAACATACTTATTTAAATAATCCGAGCATAACAACAGTGAACTGCCGAAATATAACATCAGAGAATATAACCAACAATGCAACACATGGGTGTAACACCCCGCCTCCGCTAGGGTCACTCGTAAGGGAATGCACTAGCTTTAGAGGGGCATTATTGGTAAACATGCACAGAAATATCACAAGACAGAACATATAAAATAGCGGAAGTAAAATCAAACTTTCATAACATGAATAAATAAGGTCTAAAGCCTTTTACATCAGAGTACATCAAAACCTGTCTTGCAATAGTAAAGAAGCATAAAGACATTTTCATAAATTATTCCCCAAGTAAAAACAGTAAAGTAGCCATTAGCCAAGAAAAGTCCAAGCCATCCGTGATGACCTTCAAGCAGAAGAAGTCCGAACTAAACAACAGTATTTCCTCCCTGTAACCTGGGGGGAAACGGAAGAAAAGAGGCGAAACAAAACGGGTCAGTCAAAAAGACTGAGTAAGCCCTATCTACTATTAGCATAAAAACTAGTAAAGTTAACTGACATGAGAAACTGAGATGAACATAAGCATGATAACAAGATAGATAAGCTAAATCAAAATAACAGGATGAGCTACTGAACTCAGATAAACTAAGGTGTCATGATAAATTACGATGTCAAGATAAAACAAGGTATCACATCGTCAGGTTTCTATCAAGTATAATATCCCCAAGATATCTGTCACGTATAACGCCCCGTGATATCTATCCTGTATTTTAGCTCTGCCCCTACCGTACTAGTATCCCCACCGTGTCATGTGTTAACTAAGAATGACCCTCACTCAAAAGTCGTGTAATGGTCCATGTCAACCTAATATATCGCATATATAGGTTACTCAACTTGTATGTTTTATTCCATGTAAATGTTCAGTCCCTTGCCGTAGACCATACGGGCTTTCCCATGAGATTCTATATTACTTTAACATAGTTCCATGATCCTTAAGATCGGTTTGGACTGTTACCCTAAACCTAGCTAGGGTCTTCCAACATGAATTATCGTTTGTACAACTAGGACTTATGCTACCTAGGGCCACTAGGGATTACGCTTACCTATTGCACGTTTTCGTATCTCGGTTTTGGTTCAACCACCCAGGGCCATTGGGATTTACGCTAACCGTCAACCGCGCCCTTTTTCCCACGCATTCATCGTGAATCGTTTTCCATGACTGTATGCACATGTATCACATCGTGCCATCCGAGTCCTGTCACAGGGCAGATCGAGAAATACAGGACTCGGTCGGGAGCTTTCGATTTATCTGCCGATGCAGATGCTAAGGTCTGTTTTTCTATACGTGGCTATGGTCCCACGCGACCCCTCCCTCAACTAGTGAAAGACAAGACAGGATAAATCCTGTATGAGAACACACTACTGGCCAACCCACAATCCTAGCCTTACCGCAACCATAATTAGATAGCAATTATGGTCTATTGGGTGTTCTCTGCCTTTCCGTACGTACACGCTTGACCAAAGATGGTAGGTAGTCTGACGAAATGCTATCTAGGGTACGACCGTGTATCGTCGACTATCCCCTATCCATCCCCGTCTTTAGGTCGCTCGCATAGCAACCAAGGCATACTCTTGGTTCTTCTAACGCAGACCTTAACCTCTCATGAGCCTAGTATAATCACCTGGCAACTCATAGAGGGATACCAAGAATACCCTCACGTTCCCCGAAGCCGCTGCTTCGTTACCCAGTTCGTTGGAGCCTTTATCTAAATCAGATACTTGCTCCTACTCGTATACTTAAACGATGACCTACCGTATCAGGTTACTCATCTATCTATGAACTGGTCTAAATTTCCTTGACTAAGAATCATTACTTAGTTATTCCTCAACTAAGGTTTACCACTTAGCCTTATTCCCGTTATCCTTGTTAACTACGGTTATCCCCTATCCTCAGAACTAGGGTTTACATAATGGATTAAGTGTCACTTAAGTTCATGACTTAACCCGTCTACCAATCATGTCAAAATTGGCTAAGTATCCAAGTCCAAGACTTAACCCGTCTTCAAATCATGTCAATATTGGCTAAGTATCCAAGTCCAAGACTTAACCCTACAAACCATGCTCACGTTGGTTAAGTATGTATTAAGCAATTCACGACTTAACCTCGTCCAATTATCATTCTAGATTGGTTAAGTATATATTAACTTGACCCTATCAATTTACTCAGTCAAACCGGTCAAGTGTATTCAAGCGATTCGTGACTTAGCCTTATCATGTTTTCACGTTAGATCAGTTAAGTATAGGTTAACTTAACCTCAATAAATTCACGAGTTAGATTGGTTAAGTATAGGTCACTTAACCACATCAATTCATCATGTTTAGATTAGTTAAGTGTTTAACTTAACCCCATTAAACTACCAAGTGGGATTAATTAAGTCTAGGCTAACTTAACCCCATCCGATTTCCATGTTTAGACTAGTTGAGTCTAATCTTAACCCCATTCGTTAGCCGTATTTTTCGGTTAAGCGTCATTAAGAAAACTTACTTAACCTTACCAAGTTATCGTGTTGGATTGATTAAGTGTTGGTTAACTTAACCCCATCCACTAGTCATATAAAAATGGCTAAGTGTCATTAGGCAAATCAAGTTACTTAACCTACCCAACCTTGTCATGTTTTGTTAAGTATCATTAGCCTAATCAAATTACTTAACCCATTTGTCCATGTCATATTTGGTTAAGAGTCATTAATCAAATTAACTTAACCCTATCATGTGGCATTAATTACTTAATGCACCTTCACCTCTCACATTAGACTTTGTTGTGGTTACTAGTTAAGCCGGTCGGTTCCGGGTAGCTTTACACCACAACTTGGTCTAACCTCGGGTTCAAGCACAACATGACCAACTTCTCACATTGGGTCCTATTGTTTGCAACTACTAGTTAGGCCGGTCGGTTCCGGGTAGTTTTACGTTGCAAACTCAACCCAACCTCGAGTTGGCCACACTTATATTATATAAGTGTCATGTCCATCATGTTTCCCAAAACATGTTACAAGTTTTCAAGCATTTGGGTAGACCTAACTTAATAGGTAAATTCCCAAAGGGTAGACCTAACTTAATAGGTAAATTCCCAAGCTTATGTTTTTATGCATACTTACATGTCAACTTCCATGTTATATTTCAAGTCATGTTTTCAAGTTGTATTTTCATGTCATTAGAAATTACCCATAACATAACCCAACGCTTTTAAACTCGCATATATGTTCGCGACAACGTAATGGATTAAAAGAAGAGACTTGGCAAAGGCATGACAAAAATGGATATTAAGCCACAAGTTAATCATGGTGGCAAATGAGGCACAAATGTGTTCATTAACTTGCATGTTACATTCTTAAGCCTCAAAACATGCATAAACCCAAACTTGGCACATAAGCGAATCATGGTGACAAAAGATATGGAATGATGACTAGTAACTCGCATATATCATCATATAAGGGTTATGACTTCATATGCAAGTTGACATAAAGGTTATGAGGGTTCTCATGTTGCCTAATGCAACATTTCAACATAAAGGTTGTAGCTTTTAGCTCACAAGATCAAGATAATGACTTCATAAACTTGCATGACATGATAGCATGTATCATACTCAATGATCAAACCCAAACTTGCAACATGAACATTTAACTTCATAGTTAATATCTAAGAGTAGGGAAAGGGCTTACATTGCTATGAAGGCACAAAAGATATGACAAAGCCCTTATGCAATCAAATAGACCCAAAATGCAAGCTCTAACATAAAAACCCTTGAGCCAAAATGATCAAAACCCTTGCTTTATGATGCAAAGATAGAAACTTGACTTGAATGCAAGCTAATGACACTCATACAAGCTTGAAAACACTTGTATGCATGGAAAATCTCTCATAGAAACCATTTAGAAATTTTATGAAGAGAGTGGAGGCCATGAGAGGTAAAATTTTGCCATAGTTTAGTTGCATGAATGAATAATGAGGATTTAGGATAGGTTAGGGTCTTATTTATAGATTAGGCAAGTGTTTTAGGCCATAGGATTAAACCTAGATTCAATCCAAGCCATCAAAGCATGTCTTGGGGAAGAAGTCAAGTGTAGGAACCATCTAGGGCCTTTAGATTAAAGATGAACCATGAGAACCATCCAAATGCAAAATCTGCATTTGAGCGAATCAGCCCACGGGTTGACAGCCAAACACCCTGGATTAACCCCTAGTCGACCCAGCGGGCTCGTGTCGACCTCAAAAATCGGCCGGTTCGGTTATTCCCCTCTCCCAATTCTCTGTTTTGAACATTTTTGCATATTTATTTATTTAATTTTCAATTATATATATATATCAATATATACATATTTCTCTGCGCAACCCATTTCACTTAATTAAGTATACTTTAATTTGGGAATTTTTCGTGAAACTTCGCGAGGCCATATCTTGGTCATACGGACTCCGATTTTCGAAAACTCGGACTCTATTTCGCGTATTTTTCCGAGACGAACGCAATGGCATAGCCCGTTTCCCTTGATTCATATTTTACAGTTTAATTCTGCCTCCATTTATGTTATAACAGGTTATTGAAAATACGGGTTGTTACATTCTCCCCACCTTTTAGGATTTCGTCCCCGAAATCTCCAAGTTAGGAAGAACATATCCTACCATCCATCATCCATCTACTCAAAACATCATCCACAAGCAACCATTGTCCTGAGATGATTTCTAATGCTGTATGAATATATGCAAAACGTGTGTGTACATGTTCCTTAGCTAATGCTAATGATCAGGCCTGAATAATCTTTCTAATGCAAAATATGTATAGTGCCATGAATCCAACATGTATGCAAACAGTCCTAGTCATATAGATACTATATGCGTGCTTAATCATTCATTCATATGCAACAACCGCATGATAATACATTCGATTTCATCCATAAACAAGTATAAATACTCGTGCATATGCAATATGAAATGTGACCGAGTCGAGCTAGTATATAATGTGTATTCGCGCATCCACGAGCAACCACTTGCAACCATATCAATCATAACATGTTTCAAATACATGTTTACATCCATAGGGTTCTACCTAGAATTCCCTGAAACAGGGTCGAGAAGATAAACAGGACAAACTCCTTACAGGGTTTGTAACAGAAAATAGGACCAAGAAGATGTCCACAAAAGATAGCCTACAAGTAAGCTCTACAGAAAACAGGGATCAAGGATATACTCCCAAAAAGAGATATCATGCGCGTATCTAGTCTTTGACCATCAAAGTCGTATTTCCTCGAGCTTAATTCCATTGTGCCTTGACCGTCTTTTAACTTCGCGATTTCGTAGCTTCTTATTTCCTGTTTCCATAACATGAGCTGGAACTCATTTCTTCGTCGCCTCTCGTTCCACTTGCACTTATCCTTTTCCTAGAATGCTTGACGCAAACATGACTGCGTACTCATGATCTCATGCAAGCTTTCCAAAATTCACTAGTGAATCTTGGATCTCGTTTATATACTATAAGGTATTCCATGTAGAAGAACTTTCTCTTAAAAGTAAACAGATGTTAACCAGGTTATCAAGCGCACTTACTAGGGTGATCTCTATAACCCATGCATAAATGAAGTAAACCATTCGTCTTATCGGCGCACACCACTCGATCGGGCTTCAAATTTCCAATAAAGGCATCAAGGGATTCTAAGTAACTAGTCATGACAGAACCTCAAAAAGGTTACACGATACTTCGAGGGCATTACCAAGGCTAGTCAAAAGGTCTAACTACCCTCCTATCAAAACCGAGAGTGGCACCCCCTACTGGATAACCACTTCATCCCTAGAATCCATCCATAGCTTATAAACATAAGCATTATTTCCAAATTCAACACTTGGCATAAACATTCTCAAATCCAAACAGGTCATGTATAAATGGACTGATTCTCCAATAGGACTTTGAGACAAAAATGGGATCCTCTATTACGCTAGTATTTAAGGTGCAGAGACTCAACTACCGAAGCGGACTTAAATGATGCGGGGATCAAAACAAAGTCTTGGCGGGATGATAGAAAAGAATAACTAGATCTTCAACAAGGATGTTATCCCCCTACTCAGGTACTCTAGTGAGGGTATACAATTATCTTCACGATGATCTTGTCTTTGTCCCACAATACTTAACTATCCGTCCCGTTTCACCATACCAAAGATACTTTTTCGTTATGGGTTGAGCCATACCAACAAGTTGCTCATCCTTAAGCTCGTATCCTTTATCCTCTTTCTCACTATCCTTTCTTATAACGCGGCCACTGGTCTCTCGAGAACCACCTCCATCGCATGAAAAGCACTTTCGTAGATAGAAAAGACTAGTCGCAGTTAAAACCACTGTGACTACAGATGGAGGAAAGAAAGGAGAAGAGATTCAATTAAGGAAACAAGGATAGTGCTAATGGCCTTTGGGGAATAGCCTTTTTCTTTTAAAAGAAAATTTTCTTAAAAAATGCTTCTTTGTAAACGGTTTTCAAATAGTTTTCAGAAGGTCTTTAAAAACTTTTGCCCAGTCTGGTAACCTTCTGCTCTGATACCACGTGTAACACCCCGCCTCCGCTAGGGTCACTCGTAAGGGAATGCACTAGCTTTAGAGGGGCATTATTGGTAAACATGCACAGAAATATCACAAGACAGAACATATAAAATAGCGGAAGTAAAATCAAACTTTCATAACATGAATAAATAAGGTCTAAAGCCTTTTACATCAGAGTACATCAAAACCTGTCTTGCAATAGTAAAGAAGCATAAAGACATTTTCATAAATTATTCCCCAAGTAAAAACAGTAAAGTAGCCATTAGCCAAGAAAAGTCCAAGCCATCCGTGATGACCTTCAAGCAGAAGAAGTCCGAACTAAACAACAGTATTTCCTCCCTGTAACCTGGGGGGAAACGGAAGAAAAGAGGCGAAACAAAATGGGTCAGTCAAAAAGACTGAGTAAGCCCTATCTACTATTAGCATAAAAACTAGTAAAGTTAACTGACATGAGAAACTGAGATGAACATAAGCATGATAACAAGATAGATAAGCTAAATCAAAATAACAGGATGAGCTACTGAACTCAGATAAACTAAGGTGTCATGATAAATTACGATGTCAAGATAAAACAAGGTATCACATCGTCAGGTTTCTATCAAGTATAATATCCCCAAGATATCTGTCACGTATAACGCCCCGTGATATCTATCCTGTATTTTAGCTCTGCCCCTACCGTACTAGTATCCCCACCGTGTCATGTGTTAACTAAGAATGACCCTCACTCAAAAGTCGTGTAATGGTCCATGTCAACCTAATATATCGCATATATAGGTTACTCAACTTGTATGTTTTATTCCATGTAAATGTTCAGTCCCTTGCCGTAGACCATACGGGCTTTCCCATGAGATTCTATATTACTTTAACATAGTTCCATGATCCTTAAGATCGGTTTGGACTGTTACCCTAAACCTAGCTAGGGTCTTCCAACATGAATTATCGTTTGTACAACTAGGACTTATGCTACCTAGGGCCACTAGGGATTACGCTTACCTATTGCACGTTTTCGTATCTCGGTTTTGGTTCAACCACCCAGGGCCACTGGGATTTACGCTAACCGTCAACCGCGCCCTTTTTCCCACGCATTCATCGTGAATCGTTTTCCATGACTGTATGCACATGTATCACATCGTGCCATCCGAGTCCTGTCACAGGGCAGATCGAGAAATACAGGACTCGGTCGGGAGCTTTCGATTTATCTGCCGATGCAGATGCTAAGGTCTGTTTTTCTATACGTGGCTATGGTCCCACGCGACCCCTCCCTCAACTAGTGAAAGACAAGACAGGATAAATCCTGTATGAGAACACACTACTGGCCAACCCACAATCCTAGCCTTACCGCAACCATAATTAGATAGCAATTATGGTCTATTGGGTGTTCTCTGCCTTTCCGTATGTACACGCTTGACCAAAGATGGTAGGTAGTCTGACGAAATGCTATCTAGGGTACGACCGTGTATCGTCGACTATCCCCTATCCATCCCCGTCTTTAGGTCGCTCGCATAGCAACCAAGGCATACTCTTGGTTCTTCTAACGCAGACCTTAACCTCTCATGAGCCTAGTATAATCACCTGGCAGCTCATAGAGGGATACCAAGAATACCCTCACGTTCCCCGAAGCCGCTGCTTCGTTACCCAGTTCGCTGGAGCCTTTATCTAAATCAGATACTTGCTCCTACTCGTATACTTAAACGATGACCTACCGTATCAGGTTACTCATCTATCTATGAACTGGTCTAAATTTCCTTGACTAAGAATCATTACTTAGTTATTCCTCAACTAAGGTTTACCACTTAGCCTTATTCTCGTTATCCTTGTTAACTACGGTTATCCCCTATCCTCAGAACTAGGGTTTACATAATGGATTAAGTGTCACTTAAGTTCATGACTTAACCCGTCTACCAATCATGTCAAAATTGGCTAAGTATCCAAGTCCAAGACTTAACCCGTCTTCAAATCATGTCAAAATTGGCTAAGTATCCAAGTCCAAGACTTAACCCTACAAACCATGCTCACGTTGGTTAAGTATGTATTAAGCAATTCACGACTTAACCTCGTCCAATTATCATTCTAGATTGGTTAAGTATATATTAACTTGACCCTATCAATTTACTCAGTCAAACCGGTCAAGTGTATTCAAGCGATTCGTGACTTAGCCTTATCATGTTTTCACGTTAGATCGGTTAAGTATAGGTTAACTTAACTTCAATAAATTCACGAGTTAGATTGGTTAAGTATAGGTCACTTAACCACAACAATTCATCATGTTTAGATTAGTTAAGTGTTTAACTTAACCCCATTAAACTACCAAGTGGGATTAATTAAGTCTAGGCTAACTTAACCCCATCCGATTTCCATGTTTAGACTAGTTGAGTCTAATCTTAACCCCATTCGTTAACCGTATTTTTCGGTTAAGCGTCATTAAGAAAACTTACTTAACCTTACCAAGTTATCGCGTTGGATTGATTAAGTGTTGGTTAACTTAACCCCATCCACTAGTCATATAAAAATGGTTAAGTGTCATTAGGCAAATCAAGTTACTTAACCTACCCAACCTTGTCATGTTTTGTTAAGTATCATTAGCCTAATCAAATTACTTAACCCATTTGTCCATGTCATATTTGGTTAAGAGTCATTAATCAAATTAACTTAACCCTATCATGTGGCATTAATTACTTAATGCACCTTCACCTCTCACATTAGACTTTGTTGTGGTTACTAGTTAAGCCGGTTGGTTCCGGGTAGCTTTACACCACAACTTGGTCTAACCTCGGGTTCAAGCACAACATGACCAACTTCTCACATTGGGTCCTATTGTTTGCAACTACTAGTTAGGCCGGTCGGTTCCGGGTAGTTTTACGTTGCAGACTCAACCCAACCTCGAGTTGGCCACACTTATATTATCTAAGTGTCATGTCCATCATGTTTCCCAAAACATGTTACAAGTTTTCAAGCATTTGGGTAGACCTAACTTAATAGGTAAATTCCCAAAGGGTAGACCTAACTTAATAGGTAAATTCCCAAGCTTATGTTTTTATGCATACTTACATGTCAACTTCCATGTTATATTTCAAGTCATGTTTTCAAGTTGTATTTTCATGTCATTAGAAATTACCCATAACATAACCCAACACTTTTAAACTCGCATATACGTTCGCGACAACGTAATGGATTAAAAGAAGAGACTTGGCAAAGGCATGAAAAAAATGGATATTAAGCCACAAGTTAATCATGGTGGCAAATGAGGCACAAATGTGTTCATTAACTTGCATGTTACATTCTTAAGCCTCAAAACATGCATAAACCCAAACTTGGCACATAAGCGAATCATGGTGACAAAAGATATGGAATGATGACTAGTAACTCGCATATATCATCATATAAGGGTTATGACTTCATATGCAAGTTGACATAAAGGTTATGAGGGTTCTCAT
Source organism: Allium sativum (assembly GCA_030737875.1). Lineage (NCBI taxonomy): Eukaryota > Viridiplantae > Streptophyta > Magnoliopsida > Asparagales > Amaryllidaceae > Allium > Allium sativum. The sequence continues at coordinate 619,647,422 of CM060926.1, forward strand.
GTTGCCTAATGCAACATTTCAACATAAAGGTTGTAGCTTTTAGCTCACAAGATCAAGATAATGACTTCATAAACTTGCATGACATGATAGCATGTATCATACTCAATGATCAAACCCAAACTTGCAACATGAACATTTAACTTCATAGTTAATATCTAAGAGTAGGGAAAGGGCTTACATTGCTATGAAGGCACAAAAGATATGACAAAGCCCTTATGCAATCAAATAGACCCAAAATGCAAGCTCTAACATAAAAACCCTTGAGCCAAAATGATCAAAACCCTTGCTTTATGATGCAAAGATAGAAACTTGACTTGAATGCAAGCTAATGACACTCATACAAGCTTGAAAACACTTGTATGCATGGAAAATCTCTCATAGAAACCATTTAGAAATTTTATGAAGAGAGTGGAGGCCATGAGAGGTAAAATTTTGCCATAGTTTAGTTGCATGAATGAATAATGAGGATTTAGGATAGGTTAGGGTCTTATTTATAGATTAGGCAAGTGTTTTAGGCCATAGGATTAAACCTAGATTCAATCCAAGCCATCAAAGCATGTCTTGGGGAAGAAGTCAAGTGTAGGAACCATCTAGGGCCTTTAGATTAAAGATGAACCATGAGAACCATCCAAATGCAAAATCTGCATTTGAGCGAATCGGCCCACGGGTTGACAGCCAAACACCCTGGATTAACCCCTAGTCGACCCAGCGAGCTCGGGTCGACCTCAAAAATCGGCCGGTTCGGTTATTCCCCTCTCCCAATTCGCTGTTTTGAACATTTTTGCATATTTATTTATTTAATTTTCAATTATATATATATATATATCAATATATATATATTTCTCTGCGCAACCCATTTCACTTAATTAAGTATACTTTAATTTGGGAATTTTTCGTGAAACTTCGCGAGGCCATATCTTGGTCATACGGACTCCGATTTTCGAAAACTCGGACTCTATTTCGCGTATTTTTCCGAGACGAACGCAATGGCATAGCCCGTTTCCCTTGATTCAGATTTTACAGTTTAATTCTGCCTCCATTTATGTTATAACAGGTTATTGAAAATACGGGTTGTTACACATGGGTGTGTGTTCATGCGTGAGGTACGAGCCCAGTGTCAAGGAAAAGCTACAACAAAATATCAAAAAATGCAAGATTCCCAAGCACGCATGGAAATAACACAAGTGAAATGCAGCACTCAAGTCTAAGGGTTCAAGGTAATAATCCACTCGTGTATTTGCCAGGTTCAAACAATAATATATTAGTGTAAACACCATATTTCTAGTTTCGCCACGCCCAAAAGCGGAAGAATTGCCACAGTTTTAAACCATGGCAATTTTGGAACGGCTTTTAGCCATGGCAAATCGATTAAGCATGGTTTTGGCCCGTTGTCATTTTGGAATGGCTATCGCCCGTTCCAATATTAGAGAAAATTTTCACACCGCCCAACCCCCCTTCTGTCCTAATTGTTTCACACCGTATACAGCCCGGTATACGTCACATACTCACAATTCCAACCAAAACTAAAAATAGATCGAAACCCTTCCTCAGATCGATTAAAACATCGCTCCTCAGATTCATCCATCCAAATCGCCTTTAATCCGTCGGAATCGCCTTTAATCCATCGAAATTGCCTTTTGTCCATCGTAATCAGCTTTCATCCATCGAAATCGTGTTCCTCCTTCCAAATTCTTTTCAGGTATTGTTTTAATTAGAATCGAAACCCTAAATATTTACATGCTATGAAGATCTTTGTGGCGATATTGTTTATGTATGTTAGGACTGTCTCAGTATTTTTAAATCCATTATTTGGTTGTGAACGTGATTATTTATTTTGATTTGAATTGAAGTTTAATGGTATATGATATTTTAGTAAGCAATACTTTACAGTTCAAAGATTAATAATTATTTTATTTACTGAAATATGTAACTTAAATGCACAGCGGGTAGGAAAGTAAATTAAACTATAATTAGAAATCATATTTTGATAACTTCAGTATGTTTTAGGACATGTGTTAACTAATTAGAATATGTTTACATTTAATTAAAGATTGTAATCAAGGACGAAGTTGTGTTCATTGTACCCTGGGCTACAGCCCGGGCCACTTATTTCAATATGCGACATCATCAGCTGCACATCAATGCAAAAATGTAGACCACCACGCAAATAGGAAGCTTCACAATTTAGTAATATGCATGTAAAGTAACAAATGATGTTGCATATCAAACTTTAATACGTAATTTGATATATAATATTTGTGCCATATTCCATGTCAAATTACATAACAAATGATAGAGCATAATTTTTTTTCTTACAAAGAGGCATAATTATTTTCATATCAAATTCCATATCATACTTCCAGAAGTATAGTTTTACATAACAAATGATGCAAAAAACCTAATTATTTACAGATGTATAGTTATTTGTCAAACTGTTTTCCTACAAAGAGGCATAATTGCTTATAGCTTTGATGTTGAAAAGGGACAGATGAAAATAATATACTGACAGATATGGAAAAACCCAGCAAGTTGAGAAATTATAGCATAATATTAATTATTATATCGTCCTCATTTGCAGATGTACTTGAAATTTAAATTGGAATGTTATTCATACATCCAACTTTTTTTTCATGTTCATGCTTTGATCTTAGAATTTTCCATCCTTGACTCACCTTTTGATGTTATTTTAAATTAGTACGTATGTCCTAGTTTAGCAATTATTTTCTTTATGTTTTTTTTTTGTTTTTATCAAATTATTTATATTACCATAGCCCGGGGCGATCCCAAATCCTGGCTTCGTCCATGATTGTAATGATACAATGTTTTATTAGTATCTAATAATTTATGTATTTATGTTTTAACCATTTTTTTTAATGTTATGTAATATCCTAACGTGATATTTTCGATTTCGTCCTTTTCGTTTATTTGACATAGCTGTATGAAACAAAATTAAATAGAGCAAGACAAAAATCCGCAAATGTCGGAGGTGATTAATTGACCTTTGGTGACGTAACAACTTATGACGAATTTATGTAACGAGGAAGGTGTCAACATTAAATGACCTAATTTCCATTTTCATTTATTTACTACTATTTATCATGTGTTCTATTCCTTTACGTAGAAGATACAAGATGATACTAGACTAATGCAAAAAAATGTGTAATATCTGGTTGAGTATCCTATTTTTCAGTGTACATGCAACAAGTAAAAAACTTAATTAAAACAAAATAATGCAGCATTAAAAAGATAACATTAAAGCAGCATGCACTTGAGGATCTTGTATTGTATTGCTTTGTTTTTCATATTATTAGACAAGCCTAGATTCAAAGTTGGTTGAGTGTATGTTATAAATATTGAAGGCCATTATGTGTTAGAATCAATTGCAAAGGAAAGTTGCTGTTCATGAAAAGCTAAAAAAAAGAGAAGTGAAAAGAAAGAAAAATAAAACAGATTATGTGTGAATGCATGTTTTTTATCGATTCTTTGAACCTGCAGCCTGTGACTCGATCTGAATGTAGACGTGATGAATCTAGAGCTCATTATTTACGTCCATCATGAGAAGAAATATGAAAGGTTAATGCATGCATTCTATGTATGCTTACTTGTTGAATACTATATATGAACTTGCATAGAACTGCTTTTTTCTTTTCTATATAAAAGCTTGGTAAAAGATGCCTTTCTCAAAATCAATAATATTGCACTGACATTTGATGATAGGCTTGTTTGTTTTTTGTATACTGTAGTTCTTTTGCATTAATTATCTTAAACAAATGTGAGTTACTTGATTTAGTCACTGTCAAAACCCATTCTTTCCCAAGTCGCAGCCCCCAAAAGTCAACCCTAGGACGTGTAAAAGACGCCACTGAAAATGTTCCGCCAAGCATCACGCCTCCTTTTTCGATCTTCCTCTTCCGTGCGGAGATTATCCACTGCTGATGTGGTTGCTACGATGCCGGAGGACACGGTTTTTGTGGAGGCGTGGAGAAAGGTGTCCCCCAACATCGATCCACCTAAAACTCCAATATCTTTTTTAAAAGTGCTAGCTTTTGAATATTTTTATAAAAAACCGTAATTAAAAATTTGACATAGTTGGCTAAATTTTTAATTGTGTTAATATTTCGAATTTAAAACTTTTGAATGGAAGTTACGATACGTTTTAAAATTGAAACTGTAGTTAACAAATATTTATTGAAAATATTAAAAAATATTATGTAGGTTTTAAAATACAAATCATATAATGTGCTTTACTTATGTGAACCCCTTAGAGATTTTTGGCCCCATCCGACAAGTGTTGTATATGATCGTTATATGGATATTCGTTTTTACACAGAACAGAAATCTATATTCATCTAATAGAATATTCGTTGGATTTGTCCCAGTAATGGACAAGTTACAAATATAATAATGTAAGCATATTTTATAAATCATTTCAGTTTAAATGGTTAACAAAATTTCGATGGCACTTCCTTTTTGTTCCCTATGTACACGCATTTGTGTACAATATAGGGACCAAAGGGAAGTGCTGCCGAAATTTCGTTGAACCGTTTAACCTGAAATGATTTATAAAATATGCTTACGTTATTATATTTGTAATGGGAGGTAGGTTGACCGGCCGTCAAAGTAAAAAGAAATAAATTAATAAACCAAAAAATGAAGTTGTTATAAATGAAATTTTACAAGACTTTAATTAATATAAAATGTTTGATCGAATTTTCTAACATATTTGTTGCAAATCAGGAAAATGTTCAATTTTTTTTTGATCGCAAATGGATGTATGAAAAACAAGCTTTTATTCAGTTTGTTATTGCGAGTACTATTGTTACAAAGATTAACCATTGCACTATTGTTATACAACATGGATATAAAAAGGCAAATCAAAGCTATTGATCATGATCCAAGGGTCATGAGAATTCAAACCATTAGCGTATCCTTAGATTTAGAGGGTAAACAACTTACCACGTTTTGAATTCCTCCTAATAGTAGATTTTGTCTTGTTATTTAATTGTTGAACATCTTACTCTGACATAGTCAAGTTATCTAGTGTCAAATTTCTCTATCATAGTGTGTCAAATATATCAAAACTTTTTTTTTGGGAAAGTATTTCCGGGCATTTACTGGGAAATCATGCTAATGCACATTTTTTTAGTGTTACTTATTCAAATTAAAAGAATTATCCAAAAGAAGGATTTTGAAGTAAATCGTTATCATAAAATCGCATTGTATGATATAGCAGGATATTATGTCTTCAAGTAGAGACAAACAGTGGATGCAAGAATCTGATCGAAGAACCCCACGATATATAGAAGGAGTTCAGAAGTTTATTGATTTCATTGTAGAAAATGGTGGTAATAATGAAGTCTATTCTTGTCCTTGCACAGTGAAGATTAAATTAGATGACATTCATTGTCATCTGCTTAGATATGGAATTCTTCAATGACATACTGTTTGGCGTTTTCATGGAGAAGAGTCGTCAGAGAAGCAAAAACAATATGTTAGTCAAACCATAAGTATTGATGAATCTGAACTTCCTAGGATGGAAAACTTGGTCAATGATGCAGACAGATTTCATCAATTTCACCCTTTCGGTCCGTTGCACGATAATATTACAGAACGAGTTGATGTCGATTGGTCGACCAATCAAAGTGAAAAGTATAAATCACTTTTTGAGAGTGCAAAAGAGCAATTGTATCCTTCATGTCCGAAAGGGATAACAAAATTATATGCCATTGTGAAACTGAATAGCTTGAAAACTCAATATGGTTTTTACGACAATGGTGTGACTACACTCCTCGAATTTATAAGGCAGTTACTCCCTGAAGGTAACACACGGCCGACAAAATACTCCGACATGAAGAAGGTGATTAAACAAGTTAGAATGGATTACACGACTTATGATGCATGCATTAATGACTGCATTTTATATTGGAAAGATGATGCAAACAAAGTTTCTTGTAGAATTTGCAATGAACCAAGATATAGGACAACATTCAATGACGAGAAAAAAGCTACCAAAATACCTCAGAAGACGTTGAGACATTTCCCTTTAATTTCTAGGTTGACGAAAAAAAAGCTACCAAGATACCTTAGAAGATGCTGTTAACCGTTTGGCGGTTACTCTTTTGTCATCAGCTCTGGGCTTGCTGAAATTTCGTTCATCGGATCTGCCTTCACTTGGAGTAACAACCAAGAAGGCCCAAACCGAATCCTTTCTAGGCTTGATCTTGTTTTCGCCTCGGAAGGTTGGTTTAACCTACCTTTCTCTTTCTCTATTTCTCATCTTCACCGTATGTTCTCTGACCATGCTCCCCTTTTTCTCAGCTGTTCTCCCTTTTCCCTTTCTGGGCCGTCCTCCTTTAGGTTTCGGAGTATGTAGAGATCGCGCCATTCCTTCCATTCTGTTGTTAGGGAATCTTGGCATTCTCCCATTTCTGGTCCTCCTTGTGTGCGTTTCTCTTGCAAGTTGAAACGCTTAAAGACTTGTCTTAAGGAGTGGAACCACCTCGTCTTCAAGAATATCTTTGATCGTGTTAGATCGGCTGAAGAAACTCTTATTCTGGCCGAAGCATCTTTTGATGAAGATCCCAATGCCGCCAACAAAGAGGCTTCAGCTTTGGCCCAGCTGGCCTTCTCTTTGGAACTCCGTATCGAGCAAGACCATCTACGCCAGAAAGCTTGGATCAAGTGGTGAAACACCCCACCTCCGTTAGGGTCACTCTCAAAGGGAATGCCCTAATTTTGGTGGAGGTTTATAAGTACAAGTCACAGGTATACAAGACAGATATAAGAACACATATTTGTAAACAGCGGAAGAACAACAAACTTTTATTTCATAAAATCAAATACGTGTTACAACAACATCCTTTCCAAAAACATAACATAACACTTTCATAATCTGTCTTGAGTACATTATTTAAAGAAGCATAAATAAAACATAGATAAACTGCAGAAGCCCCATAGTGGTTGTCCCAAGCCATAGTTCAAAAACGGAAAGTTCCAAGCAATACATTTCTCTTCTTCAAGCTGGATGTTAATGCTGGTCAAGCTGCAGTGTTCCCTCCCTGTGGACCTGGGGGGGGGGGGGGGAAACGGAAGAAAAGAAGACGAAAGAAAAGTAGAGTCAGACATAAAGCCTGAGTAAGTCTAGTACTATTTTGTCTATGAATAAAGAACTGGGTATGATAAGTATAAACAAGAAGTGGGCAAACACTATAAACTTGGTTAAGTTGTCTAGGGTCGAATATACTATCGTACCCCATATTAATCTCTGAACCCATATAAACTAGTTTCCAATTGGCACCCCATAATCAGGGTGATGTGATCCATTCAATGATGATCGGCTCCTACTCGCATAGTTACATGTGTCTTACGGCCCCCGATGTTGTAGTTACCTATGCTGGTCCCACCATGGGGTGTATCAAGTCCCATGGCAGCGGCCCGACACAACCTTAGAATGCACAGGTATGCTACTGGTGCCCAGTGCTTTATTTTTCTGTGCCGGAGTGTGTGCACGCCCGCACCCCGTTAGAACCTACACTGCTACACCACCGCCGTCGCTTTGACCTCTTACAATCAGCCCAGTAATCGTGCCCCACCCTGCCTAGTTTCAGGGTATCCTGATACACCTTCTAGGGTTACTGCTGAAAAGGGTCCCCCGTTACTAGGTTTTCTATCTCTAGCCAACATGCTAAGTTGGTTAAGTGTTTCCTAACCTAACCCCCACCAGTCCGTTTTGTTTAGCATGTTCCATTTTGATTAAGTCTTTAGTTCACTTAATCCTATCAATCCTGACTCAGCCTTAATTGTCTTATTAAGGCCCTGACCTCTCACATTAGACAGGTATTGTTGTGGCTGCCTGTTGCCGGTTGGTTCCGGGAAGTCTTACGCCACAACTCAGTCTAACCTCGGGTCCTTGCTGGGCTCCATGTTTAACCTCCCACATTGGATAGGTATTGTTGTGACTACTGGACAGCCGGGCGGTTCCGGGCAGGTTTACATCACAACTCAATCCAACCTCGGGTTAAACACATCGTATGTTCTACATTTACATATTTTGTCTTTCTTCTTTATTTATATGTAAATATTTGCGGCCCATTATTAAGTTAATGGTGTAAAGGTTACACCAATCATGGGCCCAACCCATACTTGAATTTGGGCCCTTCTATTTTATATTTTTCATTCATTAATTAATTTTAACCCAATGTTATTTTCCCCCGTTTTACACGTCCGTTTATATATATATATTGGGCTTAGCCTTTTAAAGCCCAATTTAGCCATGCGAAAAGGGGAGGCTTATGGCGTAATTACATACACAAAAAGGGGAAGGTGAGCGTATGAACTTGCAATATGACGTTGGGAATACAAAATAGAAACTGGTGTACTTGCAAAGTAGTGACATATACTTTGGTCATAAAACATAGGTGACATGAATCAAAGCATGTGAACTTGTAATTGAGATATCATTATTGACACATGAACCTATATTTTTATTTAGGCATAATGTCAAACATAAGCATGGCATAAATATTTCTAGCATAAGCATAGCATAATGTCAAACATAAGCATGGCATATGTATAGTTAAATTTGTTCATGGCATAAATATTTCTAACATGAAATCATGATTCTTACTTTAGTCATGTAAACTTACAAAAGGGACTTTTTGAACCTAACCTAGCCATGTACCACATATGTCATCATATAATTCTTGTAAACAAGATAGACTTAATCATGGATTTCAATTATGCCAAATATCATTCATAGCTTAGCCATATTCATAAGTTTGCAAATAGATTTTCTAGTACAAAAGCATGGCTTAATACATGATGCCAAATTCTCAACATAATTTCCTATGGATTATAATAACCAAACTTGTTCTAATTACTTACAAAATGATTTATGCACAAAAATATACATCATGATGGCATAGTAGCAAAACCCCAAACTTGCATAAATTTAAATCAACTACATACATGTAGCTTCAACATGGATTACATAATTTGCGAAATATTCCAAATGTATACTTGCATAGAACTACCGCATGTAGTTCTTTATAACATGAATAACATAATTCAAGAATATCCAAACGTATATAATATTTCAAATTGATAAGAACGCACAAATATGAATAACTTTATTACCACAATTCAAGCATACAAACCAACACAATTGTTTATTCATACCAAAGTAATACTCTACTTACAATGGTGTGACGAATTCTCTAATTAAGAGATATGATTCCTTTGTTGAATTGATTTGATTTAGGTCTCTTTAAGCTTTAGAATTTTCCTCCTAATCCTCTCTCTAGTTGGCGGCTACCTCTAGTCGTTCCTCAGCAACATGGCGGCTATGTTCTTAATTTTGAATGAATAGATTAGGGTTTGTCTAGGGTTGTTTATATAGAGGTTAGGAACTGATTAGGACCCTTGATGTTGCTTGGATTGATCGTAGCCATTCATTCTAAGGAGAGACCAATTAAAACTTGCCACCTAGCCCTAGTGACAAAGCAGACCACAGAAAATCGACCACATAGAGAATAGGCCAGCCGGGTTAGACTGGGCTCGACCTGGGTCTGGACCAGGTCGACACCCCTGTCGACAGGCCTGTCGACCTGGTTAGACCAGGTCGACAGCCCAGTCGACTTGGTGGGTCAGGCGGGTGTTTTTCCGCCCTGGCCCATTGGGCCCCATTTTCGAATTTAAACCTGATTTATTCTGTTTGAATTTAAACTTGATTCTCAAACTTCCGAAGGCCATATCTTCTTCATACGGATTCCGTTTTTCGAAAACTCGGACTCTATTTCGCGTATTTTTCCGAGACGAATGCAATGACGTATCCCGTTTCCCTTAGTTCTTTGATTTCAGATTAATTATACTTTAATTTGCTAATTTCACAGTTATAGAATTTGCGGGGTGTTACATTCTCCCCCACTTAAAAGGATTTCGTCCCCGAAATCTTCAAGTTATGAGGAATGTATATCCTAACATCCAATCATCCATCTACTCATCCATCAAACACGAGCATCCATTGTCCTTAAAAGACTTCTAATGCTTCATGATCATATGCAAAGTGTGTGTGTACATGTACTTATCTAATGCAAAATCAGGCGGTCTACTGATTCAGTTGACCTCCTTAATGCGAATTATGTAAGTGCCATGAATCCATTATGTATGCAAATTTTCCTATTCATGATTCTACATGAGTGCACAATCATTCAATACAAATGCAACATCCACATGACCACACATCAAAGTTCAACCATATACGAATGCAAACATATATGCATATGCAATATGAAGTGACTGAGCCGATCTAAAACCTAGATTGTGTGTGTATATGCAACCACGAGCAACCACTAGCAATCACTTGCAACCACTTGCAACCATTCATACATAACATGTTTCAATTACATGTTTCCATCCAAAGAGTTTCTACCTAAAAGATAAGGTCGAGGAAATATACCTAAAAAGATAGATAAAAGCGCAACTTAAGGAAAAAGAAAGATCAAGGATGTACCCTCGAACAGAAAAGGGTAGGCAGTGCGGATTCTAGCTTCAGTTTCCCAAGTCGCGTCTCCCTCGGCGTCGCTCCACTGGACTTTGACGAGCTTGACTTCGCGGTTGCGTAGCTTCTTTACTTCCGTTCCTAAGATTCGGGTTGGAACTTTTCTTATGGTTGCTTTGCGTTCCACTTCGGCCTCTTCGAGGATATTTGGCTCTACCATTTCAGCAGACTCATGTAGACATTTTCGAAGATGTGAAACGTGAAAAACGTTGTGGACTCCGGCCAACTTCTCGGGTAGCTCTAATCTATAGGCCATTTTCCCAATCTTCTCGATGATAGGGAATGGCCCTACGAATCTTGGCGCTAGCTTTCCGGTGGTTCCAAAACGAACAACGTTCCTTAGCGGTGATACCTTGAGAAAAACTCTGTCTCCAACCTCAAATTCAAGGTCGGTCCTCCTCTTGTCGGCATAGTACTTTTGTCTGTCTTGGGCCGTCTTCATCCTTCTTCGTATTAAGTCTACTTTCTCTGAAGTCTCTCGGATCATGTCTGGTCCAAGTATGAGCTTATCAGTAGACTCCCACCAACAAGTGGGCGATCGGCACGGTCTTCCGTATAAAGCTTCGAAGGGCGCCATTCCGATGGTTGCTTGATAGCTGTTGTTGTAGGCAAATTCCACCAAAGGAAGGTGGTCTTCCCATGTCCCTCCGAAGTCAAGGACGCATAGTCTTAGAAGGTCTTCCAAAACTCTGTTCACTCTCTCTGTTTGGCCGTCGGTTTGGGGATGATAGGCTGTGCTCAAGCATAACTGCGTTCCTACTGCTTCTTGCAGACTCCGCCAAAACTCGCTGGTGAAGATGGGGTCTCGGTCACTAACAATGCTAGATGGTATTCCATGGAGTCGAACGATTTCCTTGAGATAAAGTGATGCTAGGGATGAGGCAGTTCTTTTACTTTTGACAGGTAAAAAGTGGGCGCTTTTAGTAAGCCTATCCATTATTACCCAAATGCTAGTGTTGCCTCTCCTAGACCTAGGCAGCCCATCGATGAAGTCCATTGAGATGCTATCCCACTTCCACTGCCGGACCTCTAGAGGATGTAGCAGTCCGCCAGGCTTTTTCTGTTCCGCTTTAACCTGTTGGCACACCATACACTTAGAAACGAATTTTGCCACGTCCTTTTTCATGCCGTTCCAAAAGAAAGTCCTTTTTATGTCTTTGTACATTTTATCCCCGCCGGGGTGTATCGTCATCTTGGAGTGATGTGCTTCTTCGAGAACCTTCTTTATTAAATCGTTTATCTGTGGGACGCATAGTCTTCCGTCTCGCCTTAGAAAACCCTTATCGTCGATGGAGTATCTGTTGAGGTGACTTGAAGTCTCGCCCCTAATTAGCCTATCAATTATTTCTACAAGCTGAGGGTCTTCGCGTTGTGCTGTCCCTACCGAATCCAATAAAGTTGGGCGCACTTCGAGAGATGCTAGCAAGCCCGGTACGAAATCGGAGGAAGGCCTAAAGTCGAAGCTGGCTATAAACTCTAGGCTTTGTCTTTCAACAAACAACGGGCTTAGGGTCAATTTCTTTCGGCTCAACGCGTCTGCCACTACGTTGCCTTTGCCCAGAGTATAGGAGATTTCGAAATCGTACGAGGCAAGAAACTCCATCCACCTATGTTGCCTCAAGTTAAGATCCTTCTGCGAGAAAAGGTATTTCAACGATTTATGGTCAGTGTAAAGTTCGAACTTCTCACCTAGGAGATAGTGTCGCCAAGACTTGAGTGCAAAGACGATGGCGGCTAACTCAAGATCGTGGGTTGGGTAGCTCTTTCCGTGCACTTTCAACTGCCTCCCGCCATAAGCTACTACCCTTCCTTCTTGCATTAAGACGGCGCCTAGACCTGTCCCACATGCATCCGTATAAACAGTGAACATCTTGCTCCCATCTGGCAGCGTCAAAACTGGGGCTGTTGCAGAGGTGGCGCTTCCAGCACATGAACCTGTGCCCCTGGGGTGGATCCAGCCCTCTGCCCCTGTCCTTGTTTCTTTGGGCAGTCCTTAGCCCTGTGGCCTGTCTGACCGCATGAAAAGCACCCACCATTCTCCTTGGCCTTCTTTTTCCGGCAGTCCTTTACTAAGTGTCCCACTTTGCCACAGAAATTACACTTCCTCTTCTCTTTGTTGCCTTCCCCGCCCTTCTTAAAGTCTGTCCTCTTAGGCTGCAAACCCTCTTTCTTCCCTTGAGAGCTTTCTGCCTTTGTCTCCTTCTTGCCCTTATCCTCTTCATTCAGCAATGCCATTTGCACCAATCTTTCATACGTGGCTCCCATGGGTATATGGGTCATGGCCAAACTGTGTAATGGCTCATTTAACCCTTTGACGAAACGGAGAGCCTTCTTGTGCGGGGTGTTGACTAGGTCAAGCCCAAACCTAGCCAGCTCATCGAACTGATTCACATACTCTCTGACAGTCTTGTCTCCTTGCTTAAGAAATAAGAATTTTTCCAACTGCAAACTCCTTTCCGCATCTGAGAGAAATTTGGTCTCGAACCTTGCCCTAAAGTCCTCCCATGTCTCCACTGGTCTTTCAGCATTAGTGACTTCCCACCAGTAGGAAGCCTCGCCCTTCAATAGCCACACCGCCAGTTGTACTTTTTGTCTATCCTCTACCTCAAAGATGATGAATAGGTCCTCCGTTTCTTTCAGCCAATTCCTAGCTGCTACGAAGGACTCAGTTCCATGGAAACCCCTTCCTCCCATAGCTTTAAAATCTTTACATATCTTAGCAAAAGTGTTTCCCCGAGGAGGAGGTGGAGGAAAAGGTGCTGCTGCAGCTGGATGATTTCCTTCAGCTGAGGGAGGAGGAACGGTAGGACCTGGCTGAGTGGCCCTCGCTTCTAAGAATCGTCTAAACCAACCAGGTATTGGTACCCCTTCCGGCAAGTTAAGTTCTTGGGACATGCTGAAACAAAAAGGATAGATTCAAAACGAAGGATAAGAGATAGTACCTATGGCTTTGGGGAGTGGACTTTGCCTTTTAAAATAAAATAATATTTTTATCTTTTAAAAATGCTTCTTTAAATTTCCTTTTTGAAAATAAATTTTCAAAACTTTTTATCTTATCTAGTAAACCTATGCTCTGATACCAAGTGAAACACCCCACCTCCGTTAGGGTCACTCTCAAAGGGAATGCCCTAATTTTGGTGGAGGTTTATAAGTACAAGTCACAGGTATACAAGACAGATATAAGAACACATATTTGTAAACAGCGGAAGAACAACAAACTTTTATTTCATAAAATCAAATACGTGTTACAACAACATCCTTTCCAAAAACATAACATAACACTTTCATAATCTGTCTTGAGTACATTATTTAAAGAAGCATAAATAAAACATAGATAAACTGCAAAAGCCCCATAGTGGTTGTCCCAAGCCATAGTTCAAAAACGGAAAGTTCCAAGCAATACATTTCTCTTCTTCAAGCTGGATGTTAATGCTGGTCAAGCTGCAGTGTTCCCTCCCTGTGGACCTGGGGGGGGGAAACGGAAGAAAAGAAGACGAAAGAAAAGTAGAGTCAGACATAAAGCCTGAGTAAGTCTAGTACTATTTTGTCTATGAATAAAGAACTGGGTATGATAAGTATAAACAAGAAGTGGGCAAACACTATAAACTTGGTTAAGTTGTCTAGGGTCGAATATACTATCGTACCCCATATTAATCTCTGAACCCATATAAACTAGTTTCCAATTGGCACCCCATAATCAGGGTGATGTGATCCATTCAATGATGATCGGCTCCTACTCGCATAGTTACATGTGTCTTACGGCCCACGATGTTGTAGTTACCTATGCTGGTCCCACCATGGGGTGTATCAAGTCCCATGGCAGCGGCCCGACACAACCTTAGAATGCACAGGTATGCTACTGGTGCCAAGTGCTTTATTTTTCTGCGCCGGAGTGTGTGCACGCCCGCACCCCGTTAGAACCTACACTGCTACACCACCGCCGTCGCTTTGACCTCTTACAATCAGCCCAGTAATCGTGCCCCACCCTGCCTAGTTTCAGGGTATCCTGATACACCTTCTAGGGTTACTGCTGAAAAGGGTCCCCCGTTACTAGGTTTTCTATCTCTAGCCAACATGCTAAGTTGGTTAAGTGTTTCCTAACCTAACCCCCACCAGTCCGTTTTGTTTAGCATGTTCCATTTTGATTAAGTCTTTAGTTCACTTAATCCTATCAATCCTGACTCAGCCTTAATTGTCTTATTAAGGCCCTGACCTCTCACATTAGACAGGTATTGTTGTGGCTGCCTGTTGCCGGTTGGTTCCGGGCAGTCTTACGCCACAACTCAGTCTAACCTCGGGTCCTTGCTGGGCTCCATGTTTAACCTCCCACATTGGATAGGTATTGTTGTGACTACTGGACAGCCGGGCGGTTCCGGGCAGGTTTACATCACAACTCAATCCAACCTCGGGTTAAACACATCGTATGTTCTACATTTACATATTTTGTCTTTCTTCTTTATTTATATGTAAATATTTGCGGCCCATTATTAAGTTAATGGTGTAAAGGTTACACCAATCATGGGCCCAACCCATACTTGAATTTGGGCCCTTCTATTTTATATTTTCATTCATTAATTAATTTTAACCCAACGTTATTTTCCCCCGTTTTACACGTCCGTTTATATATATATTGGGCTTAGCCTTTTAAAGCCTAATTTAGCCATGCGAAAAGGGGAGGCTTATGGCGTAATTACATACACAAAAAGGGGAAGGTGAGCGTATGAACTTGCAATATGACGTTGGGAATACAAAATAGAAACTGGTGTACTTGCATAGTAGTGACATATACTTTGGTCATAAAACATAGGTGACATGAATCAAAGCATGTGAACTTGTAATTGAGATATCATTATTGACACATGAACCTATATTTTTATTTAGGCATAATGTCAAACATAAGCATGGCATAAATATTTCTAGCATAAGCATAGCATAATGTCAAACATAAGCATGGCATATGTATAGTTAAATTTGTTCATGGCATAAATATTTCTAACATGAAATCATGATTCTTACTTTAGTCATGTAAACTTACAAAAGGGACTTTTTGAACCTAACCTAGCCATGTACCACATATGTCATCATATAATTCTTGTAAACAAGATAGACTTAATCATGGATTTCAATTATGCCAAATATCATTCATAGCTTAGCCATATTCATAAGTTTGCAAATAGATTTTCTAGTACAAAAGCATGGCTTAATACATGATGCCAAATTCTCAACATAATTTCCTATGGATTATAATAACCAAACTTGTTCTAATTACTTACAAAATGATTTATGCACAAAAATATACATCATGATGGCATAGTAGCAAAACCCCAAACTTGCATAAATTTAAATCAACTACATACATGTAGCTTCAACATGGATTACATAATTTGCGAAATATTCCAAACGTATACTTGCATAGAACTACCGCATGTAGTTCTTTATAACATGAATAACATAATTCAAGAATATCCAAACGTATATAATATTTCAAATTGATAAGAACGCACAAATATGAATAACTTTATTGCCACAATTCAAGCATACAAACCAACACAATTGTTTATTCATACCAAAGTAATACTCTACTTACAATGGTGTGACGAATTCTCTAATTAAGAGATATGATTCCTTTGTTGAATTGATTTGATTTAGGTCTCTTTAAGCTTTAGAATTTTCCTCCTAATCCTCTCTCTAGTTGGCGGCTACCTCTAGTCGTTCCTCAGCAACATGGCAGCTATGTTCTTAATTTTGAATGAATAGATTAGGGTTTGTCTAGGGTTGTTTATATAGAGGTTAGGAACTGATTAGGACCCTTGATGTTGCTTGGATTGATCGTAGCCATTCATTCTAAGGAGAGACCAATTAAAACTTGCCACCTAGCCCTAGTGACAAAGCAGACCACAGAAAATCGACCACATAGAGAATAGGCCAGCCGGGTTAGACTAGGCTCGACCTGGGTCTGGACCAGGTCGACACCCCTGTCGACAGCCCTGTCGACAGGCCTGTCGACCTGGTTAGACCAGGTCGACAACCCAGTCGACTTGGTGGGTCAGGCGGGTGTTTTTCCGCCCTGGCCCATTGGGCCCCATTTTCGAATTTAAACCTGATTTATTCTGTTTGAATTTAAACTTGATTCTCAAACTTCCGAAGGCCATATCTTCTTCATACGGATTCCGTTTTTCGAAAACTCGGACTCTATTTCACGTATTTTTCCGAGACGAACGCAATGGCGTATCCCGTTTCCCTTAGTTCTTTGATTTCAGATTAATTATACTTTAATTTGCTAATTTCACAGTTATAGAATTTGCGGGGTGTTACAAGTGGGTAGTAGATGGAGATACGAACTCCTAGTTTTTTCACTCGTCTATCCGTAAGAAGAATAATCTCCTTACTATTCGCCAAATCCAGCGATCTGACCTTTCTTTAGCACTCCATCGGTTCCTGCTTCTGACCCTTCCGTGTTGGCTTACATCCCTAGTCTCATAATTCCGTCCGATAACTCAGACCTGGCCGCATCCCCTTCCTCGGAAGAAATACGCGCTTGCGTATTTTCGCTTAGTAAGGACAGTGCGAGTGGGCCTGATGGTTTCAATGGAGTATTTTACAGGAGTGTGTGGCCAATTATTCGAGCTGATTTGTCTTGCTATTCGGTCTTTTTTTCTGGTGCTGATCTCCCAGCAGGATGGACCTCGACCAACCTGGTTCTTATCCCTGAAAGCGATCATCCTATCTCTTGTGGGGACATCAGACCGATCAGTCTGTGTAACTTCTCTAACAAGTTCATATCTAAGGTCTTAACCTTGAGGTTAGCACCGTTTCTTGAGCGCCTTATCTCGTCTTCGCATGCTGGGTTTGTGAAAGGATGTTTGATCACTGATAACGTCCTTTTAGCCCAGGAACTGATCTCTCAGTTAGATAAGAAGGTTCGTGGCTCCAATTTGGTCGTTAAGCCAGATATGGCTAAAGCTTACGACCGCATGTCCTTGTTCTTTATCATCAAGGTTCTTAGGGCTTTTGGGTTTCCTGAACCCTTTATCGATGTGGTCTGGAGGCTCATCTCCAACTTCTCGTTTTCCATTCTCATCAATGTCCCTTCCGCAGGTTATTTTAGATCTGGGAGAGGCCTTCGGCAGGGTGACCCCTTGTCCCCCTCCCTTTTTGTCATTGCTGCCGAGGCATTCGTTCATGGTCTTCACTCTCTAACGATAGCCGGGCAGATCCAAAGGTTCGACATTCCAAGGGGATGCCCTCTTATCTCTTCTTTATCCTTTGTGGACGACATTATCATCTTCTCGAATGGTTCTCGTCGTTCGATCCGGTCCCTTCTTTCTTTTATTCGTCAGTATGAGAGTTGCTCAGGGCAACTCGTAAACTCTTCTAAAAGCTTCTTTGTGGCCGCTAAAGATCTTACTGCGGTTAGGTCCACTTGGATTGAGTCCACCTCTGGCTTTTCTAAAGCCACCCTCCGTCTTCCATACCTGGGAATTGTTCTTTACCGTGGTAGGAAGCTCAACGCCATCTTTGACCCCCTAACCGACAAAGTCAGGGGCAAAATTATTAGGTGGAATGCTTCCCTCATTTCCTAGGCTGGAAAGCTTGTCCTCATCAAGTCTGTATTGACTGCTCTGGGATCTCATATCTTTGATGCTATGACTCCCACGGCCTCTTTCTTCCGCTCTTACCGGTCTTTTGTTTCCGCTTTCTTCTAGGGTAGCAAGGACAGTTCTGTGCGCCATCACTGGGTTTCATGGAAAACTATTTGTCGTCCAAAATGCGAGGGAGGCTTTGGTCTCCGTAACCCTAAGGACATTTGTTTGGCCTATGCTTGTAAGCTATGTGCGAGGCTTGGAGCGAATAACTCCCTGTGGGCGTCGTTCCTTCATGCTAAGTACCGTAGGCTTGCAAATGCAAACTACACCGGCATCCCGTCCAATGCTAGTGAGACGTGGAAACGGATACGATCTATAAAAGGCTTAACGGATGCTCATGGGGGTGGAATCATTTGGGACGGCAACCCCTTCTCGTTTAGGGCGGCGTGGAATTCGATTAGGACTCCTAATCCACATCTCCCTGTTTTCAGCTCTGTTTGGAATATCCATATCCCTCCGAAGGTTTCTCTTTTTATGTGGAAAACCTTTCATGAAGGTTTACCGATAGACGAGAATTTTCAGCGTATTGGCATCCCTCTCGTGTCCAGATACAGGTGCTGCAGATCTAGATGCTCCGAATCTATCTCTCATTTTCTTATCAAGGGCTCTTGTGCCCGTGCTGTCTGGAATTACTTCGGTAACCTTACGGGATGCCGAAGTAATGCCAACTCGAAGGGGATTTTCTACGACACTGGTGGTCTGGTGTCTCAAGCAAATCTTTACGTTCTATTCTCCTGCGTCTGATCCCTTGTCTTATATGCTGGCGCATTTGGTGTGCCAGGAATAAGGCTATTTTTGATGATGTACCGATGGACCCTCCTTCCATTATCCGGAAAGTTAGGAATGATGTGTTCCTTGCCTTCCGTGGAAGGCCGTTCCGAGGTATCATTTGACGTTTTGTCAATAGCGGGCACTCCTAGGGTAGGCATTGGGTAAGTCTTTGGTTTTGTTAGTTGCCTTTTTTCTTGGGGTTTCTTATCTTATGTTGTACCCTTATTTTCTTCGGGTTATTTACCTTCTGTTGTTTTCTATTCCCCCCCCCCCTCGATCTTATGTTGGTTGCTTGTTTGCAGATCGCTTTTATTAGGTGCTGGATTACTTTGGTAGGAGTTTCAAGTGGGTCTTGTCAGCAGTCTGATGCAGGAGCGGCTCTGGATCTGGGTAGAGCAGGAGGCTTGCTGATGGGCCTTCATCTTGGTCACCGATTAGGGCAACGAGCTACAGGGGCAAATGCGGAATCCAGCCTCGATATCCACCGTCCAAAAAGGCAGCAGCGGTCCGAAAAAAAATAAAGCCCTAGAATTTTCCCTATATCAAGCAGACATAGCTCTTAGGAGCCGCCAGAATCGATCAATAAAGAAAAATCATGGGTATCAGGTTGTCTAAAGGATTGTGCGGTCGGAGCGAGGAAAGGAATGGTTTTGGAGGAGAGCGGTCCTCAGCTATTCGTCGTGTGAAAGTGATCGAGGAGGAGGTGACGGTTCCGGCTATTCGTCGCGTGTATTTGGTTAAGGAGATTGTTCCGGCTGCTGGTGCTTTTCAGCAGGCAGTTCCGGCTGCTCGTCTGCAGCAGCATCAGATTGAGAAGGTGGTTCCGGCAACTCTTCTACATCAGCGGCAGGTGGTTCGGGATACTCCTCCACAAAAGGGGGAGGGTGACAGTAGGCAACAAAGAGATGGACTGGTCTTGAACCCGCCTGGAGGAGAAGACAGAGGTGAAAGGCCGGAGATTGAAAAGCAATAAATTAACGATAAAGGAAAGACGGTTGCCACATCGTCATATGAATATGATTG
Organism: Allium sativum; assembly: GCA_030737875.1. Taxonomy (NCBI): domain Eukaryota; kingdom Viridiplantae; phylum Streptophyta; class Magnoliopsida; order Asparagales; family Amaryllidaceae; genus Allium; species Allium sativum. Next base: position 619,667,420 of record CM060926.1, read on the forward strand.
GGGAGGAGGGTCCGGGAGCGGTAACGTGGAGGGCAGCAACGGATGGTGAGAATGGGAAGATACAGAGAAAGGCTGGAACTAGATTTGATTTATCTTTACAAGCTTTTTGGTTGATTATAAGAAAATAATAAAAAACAGTGACTATTGTTATGGTTTTAAAAAAAAGTATACCATACCGTGGATAGCAGATGCCATGACTTGGCATGCTCGTCCCAAGTCTAATTCAAATATAATGCGCCATCCGTGTGACTTCCAAACGGAAAGCTATTGATTCATTTGATAAACCGTTTGTTGCTGAACCACGAAACGTCACGCTTGGGATCGCAACAGATGGTTTCAATCCACAGAAATCTCTATCTAGCCGTTATAGTTGTTGGCCAGTTATTATAGTACCATATAATCTTCTTCCATCCATGTGCATGAAAATTGAGTTCTCAATGTTGACATTGTTGATTACCGGACCAAAACAGTCAGGAAAGGATATTGATGTTTATTTACAAACATTGATAGATGAATTAAATCAATTATGGGAAGGAGTTGCTACATTTGACTCATTCAATAATTCAGAGTTCACATTAAGGGCTAGGATGTTGTGGGCGATTCATGACCATCCTGCATTCGGGACGTTATCGGGATGCACAACTCATGACTATTTTGCATATCCTATTAGTGGGGAAGATACTTGTTCTTATTATCTTCCTGAAAGTAGGAAGATGTGTTATATGGGACATCGAAGATTTCTTCCTATCAAACACAAGTTTCGAGATGATAAGGCAAACTTCAACAACGAACAAGACTATCGTCGTCCTCCATGGCCATTGAATGGTTATCAGGTTGAAGAAAAAGTAGCTAATATCAAGATGAAAGTTGGTAAAAAAAAAATCGGGCAAAAGCAAAAAAATAAAACTGATGATGAAGATCTTACCAATATTCCCGCATGGTATAGGAGGTCTATCTTCTTTGATCTTCCATATTGGAAAGTAAATATTGTCCGACATAATATTGATGTGATGCATACAGAGAAGAATGTCATTGAACATCTCATTAGCACGATTATGAGTCACAAGGACAAGTCAAAAGATGGCATCAATGCACGCAAGGACTTGAGAACCATGGGTAAAACAAAAATTGTAGATGAGGGAAGACCGCGAAACAAATAAAACAATTATACCGGAGGCAGCTTCCACTTTGAGCAAAGAAGAAAATATACAATTCTGCACCGTTTTGAAAACCCTAAAAGTACATAGTAAATTCTCTTCTAACTTCCACAATAATGTGACCATTAATCCTCTTGAACTAACAAATATGAAGTCACACGATGATCACGTTATAATGCAACAATTACTTCCGGTGTTGCTTCAACATTCTTATCCACAACATAAGGACTTTCATAATGCAATACACCGTATAAGTCTGTTCTTTAACATTTTGTGCTCAAAGCTGATTAACAGGGAACATCTTTTAAAAGAAAAGGCTAATCTGATAGAAGCAATGTGTGTGCTTGAAAAATATTTTCCACCCGCATTTTTTGATATTAGTATCCACCTTATGGTTCATTAGCTGATGAAGCATTGATTTGCGGCCCTGTTAGATATAGGTGGATGTATCCTTTTGAAAGGTAAATTACTAATTTTAGTTATATTCTTCGTAGTTCGATTTAAATGGATACTAGTTATTTACAATTGATTATCTACATAGGTTGATGAAAACATACAAAGGATACGTGCGCAACAAAAGATATATTGAAGGGTGTATTGCAGAAGGATATATTATACAAGAAGCAAGTTATTACTGCATGGAGTATATGCTAAAAGCAGGTGATGGCACTCATAAACATACCCATGAAGCGTTTTTAGATGAAGATGACGAGTTTGCTGATGAGATGCCTCTAGATAATGGTAAAGATATAACCTTAACGCATATGCAGTTTGAACAAGTTCGTAGATGGGTCCTTAATAAGTACGATGGATTGGATGAATGGGAACGACCTCATAGCGACCCAAAAGACTAGTCTTCTAGAAACCGCTGCCTGTTAGGGCTTCTAGAAGACTGATCTTTTGGATCGCTATGAGGTCGTTTCCACTATTTTGAAAAGGCTGTGCCGTTTCTCATCGATTACGAAGATAAGAACGACTGGTATCACATTTGACTGGTCGTAGCCTTTCCCCGGAAATGTTATCATTGTACCTGCCTTTCTTCCACCCCGGTTTTATGCGGATTGTTATTATCTCTTCAGCCGTAGTTATTCCCCTACACATGTTTGTTATTCTCCTGCACAAGTATGTTTTTCGTATATATGATTAATGGTGATGCCGGGTGGTCACCATGGAGGAGATATTCCACAGTCATGCTTCAACGTAGGAGAGGGTTCTTCTTATGTCTACGTCTGTTTTTGTATGGCTCTTTTAGTTACGAGTTAGGCGGAGTTTCCATATAGGATAATTTTGGTTCATAACGCCAGTTTTGTTTGCAACAGCTATTTGTTTAATATAATTTTTAACCCCAGTAGCCATTAAAACAGATGAATACCTAATTTGTAGTGTCAATAACAGCATGATTTCAGGTCTAAAATATGTATTTTTTTTGAAAGATTGTCTACATATCACTCTACAAGTTTCAGTAAGACTGGCCAGTTATTCTATGTATATTATGCATAGATATAGATGAACGTGTATCAGTAGTCAATAGTCAGGTTCATGGTCAAAACCATCAATTGTTCATATTTTTCTTTATATAACGATGCATATCGGAAAATTACAAATATATTGATGTAATATAGGTCATCATCCTAATCAGTTTAGTAATGAAGGTACCTGAGCTATAGCTAAAATAAAACTTGGAGATACATTTTTGTTCATCATATATCCAAAGGCATTTATGCAGCATTAGGTAATCCAGGGGCATTAAAAGAGAGCAATATTGTAATGTGATCTAGAATGCATTTATATTTGCAATAAATTTGAAAAAGTGACTTCAGTATGGGAAAGAAAAATAGATTGAACAAAGAAACAAGGTGGCACAATTAAGAAAGCAAGATACATTGCGGTTTGAAGTTGGATACTACTGAAATTTTAACAATACCAACTTCCATAATTTCTAAGGTGATATATAATTTTGATGAAAAGAAAGTATGTATCCAATAATTAGGTATCGCGTAGGACAATCTATCTATATATATAATAATTCCCACTAATCTTTATTTGGTCCGATCGTAAAATTCCCAAATTACCCTCTTCATATTCATTTCTTTTGTTCTAGGTCTTTTCTATGTGATTTATGTTTGTTTAAACATTACTTTTAGCATCAAATTTGTTAACCATTTTGATTTTTTTTCAAATATTATTTTCCTGTTTTGACGCGCCCTCCTATTCAAATTCAAACGCGCGATCACCGTGCGCATTAATAATTCTGTTCATGTTATCTTTAACATTAATTTTACCATTTTAACAAAACATTACCTTTAGCATCAAATCTATTAACCATTTTGATTTCTTTTCAAATATTATTTTCCTGTTTTGACGTAGACTCCTATTCGAATTCAAATGCGCAATCACCGTGCACATTAATAATTCTTTTCATGTTATCTTTAACATTTATTTTACCATTATAACAAAACATTACCTTTAGCATCAAATTTGTTAACCATTTTGATTTATTTTCAAATATTAATTTCCAGTTTTGACGCGCACTCCTATTCAAATTCAAATGCGCAATCACCGTGCGCATTAATAATTATTTTCATGTTATCATTAACATTTATTTTACCATTTTAACAAAACATTACATTTAACATCAAATTTGTTAACCATTTTGATTTCTTTTCAAATATTATTTTCCTGTTTTGACTTGCACTCCTATTCAAATTCAAATTCAAATGCGCAATCACCGTGCACATTAATAATTCTTTTCATGTTATCTTTAACATTTATTTTACCATCTTAACACACATTAATTCATACTCATTGGTTCTCATATTTACTAAATGATTTAGTTTGTTAATATTGTATATTGGGATTGTTAAAGGGACTCCATTTTTTGTTAAGGGGGGAGACATTTTTAAGGGGACTCCAGTTTAAAATAAAATTGTTAAGGGAGGGTTTGTTTTTATTTTTAATTTTAAAATAAGCATGGACTTAATTGTCCGTTGTAACAACGACATCTTCTCCCCCTTCATTGTCGTTCTCTTCTATTTTATCGAGACAACCTTGTTATTTATTAAAAAACACAAAACCAAATCCCTTGTTGTGTCAAGTTTTTTTTCAAATGCTCAATTGTATGATTTATAGTGGTCTCATTAATTTTACATTATGTTTTCATGCAGCATGCCACATATCCAATCCCTAAGGTCAAGTTATGTTCTATGCAACTTCAGTTTCTGGTTTCTAAATGAAACTATGCATGTTTTTTCAATTAGCATGCACAATTTATACACGCATCATTTCATTTTCTTCTAAATCTTAGTATAAAGTAGTGTGTCAAAGCGAAGTGGGAATTTTTTTCTTCTAAATCTTAGTATAAAGTAGTGTGTCAAAGCAAAGTGGGAATTTGTCAAAAAAAATAATGAATTCCCTGATTCAAGTGATTTGGCAAAGCATTTGGATGCTAAATTAAATAAACAAGGTTTCGTCGCACCTGATTGTTGATATGGTGAATTGTAACACCCTGTAATTTTAAATATTAAAGTTAACAAATTAAAGAATACTTAATTTAAAATGTGGGAATTAAGGGAAAGGGTTGCGCCATTGCGTTCGTCTCGGAATTCTGCTTGAGATAGAGTCCGAGTTTGTGTGAATTGGACTTCGTATGAAGAAGTTATGGCCTTCCGAAGTTTCAGAAATTAATTAAATTTAAAACAGCTCAGGTTCAGGAATTCAAAATTTGAATTCAAAAGAGGGACCAGGTCGACTCTGGTGTCAACCTCCCCTATACAGGTCGACCTTAGTGTCGACTTGCCCCCCCTCCCAGGCTGATCTGAAAGATGACGACTTTTTGACTCAGTGCTGAGTCATTAGGGCTGAGGTGTCATTCTATCTTGACTGGATGGTCTTGATTTATTCTAGGTTAATCTGACGGCTCTTAATCAATTAATCTTCTATAAAAATACCCCTAAACTCTCAACCCTAATCACATAAATTCATAACAAGAGCCGCCATGTCGTCAATGGAGAACCTAGAGTAGCCGCCATACACTTTCAACCCTAAAGCAAGATAGAGGCTTGAATCAAAATCAAATCAAATCTAAATAACAACTAAGTCTACATCAAAGGCGAAAAATTCAGTTTCAGAGTACCGATCCCAGAAAGACAAGACTATTCTTTTTAATTGTGAGTATGACAGCTTTCACAAAATAATTCATTAATTTAATTATGATAAGATATAATTAGGATTATGAGAATATGATTTTGAATCATGTGATGTAAATTATATGTATGTTTGTGGTGTTGGATCATATGTTAGTTCTTATGTGAATTTTATGCAAGTTGGATCATATGCGAATCTTATGCAAGTTGAATCATATATCTTATGCAAGTTGAATCATATATCTTATGTAAGTTTGTGATGATTGGATCATATATACATGTATGAATCTTATGCAAGTTTGGGTTGTTAAAATATATGTGAAACATGTATATGCATATGCTAGTTTATGTGACATTAATCTACATGTTTAGATCTATATGCAAGATTACACCTTTATGTTTAGATCTATATGCAAGTTTACATCTTTATGTTTAGATCTATATGCAAAATTACACCTTTATGTTTAGACCTATATGCAAGATTACACCTTTATGTTTAGATCCATATGCAAGTTCACACCTTTATGTTTGGATCTATAGCAGTACATAAGTTATGCAAGTTTATGCCAATTACCCATGCTAGTTTCCTATCATATGCTAGTTTGAATGAAATTCATATGCAAGTTTATGTCATGATCCTTAGATTTATTTTATGTGTTATGTGATGTTGTTTTTCTTTTTATAAGTTAGACTATTTGCGAGTCTAACATATGTCATATGAAAACGTACGAATAGCGTGGGGATGATGGGATAATATTGAATATACATAAATTGTGAATTGGCATTAAATGGCCTTAAAAGGCATATAATTAATTTGAGACATTAATTGGCATAATTGGTATTTATGGACATAATTTTAAGAGACAATTATGGACATAAATAAATTTGGAATTTATTGACAAATTTGAATAGGGATATTAATCCAATTTGGGGTTAAATAAAGATGTGTAATAATTAACCGCCTAAGACACGAGGTTAGACTCTTTTGTGGTGTAAGACTGCCCGGACCCGCCCGACAAATCCAGCAGCCACAAATGCCAGTCTAATGTGAGAGGTCAAAGGCACGAATTAAATGCGTAACAATTGTAAAGACACGAGGTTAGGCTCGTTTGCGGTTTAAGACTGCCCGGACCCGCCCAGCAAATCCAGCAACCGCAAATGCCAGTCTAATGTGGGAGGTCTTTACAAGGTTACGGTTCTAATGAATTAAGTAACACTTAACCAGATAAACATGTGGTGGGACATGAGGGGTTAAGTGGGTGCCTTGGGTGGCATGTGAAATACGATTAGATGCACTTAACCAAGATTGAAACATGTAAGAAGACATGAATAAGAATGGAGTTAAGTGGGGAAACCTTAGTGGGGACCAAGCATAGGTGGAAGGCTTGTGTCAAGCATGAGGGCCCTTTTCAAACCAGTAACCCATTAAGTATCTTTGTGAGCTCGACCCAAGTCGAGGACGGGACACGCTTACTGGATTTGATTGTAAGAGGTCAAAACGGGTTAGTGGTGATAACGCAAGTCCAACGGGGTCATGTGCATGTGTGGACCCGGGCTGGTAGGTAAGACGTTGTTGTATCGTGTAGATATAAGCCGTGCATCTTTGGTGGTATCTGGTTGCCACTTTGGGTAGTGATACACCCTACTGTGGGACCAACACAGGTATCTATGAGTTAGGGAGTCGATCGAATGGGGGTAGTGGGTACAACTAGTGGAGATAGGGGTAGACGACACCTATGAAGGCAGCTAGGGGTACACGAAACTACCATTATCATTATTAAGTTCTGTAGGTGGGATCAACTTTTAGGGTGACTAGTGGTGGTGCAGTATAGTAATTATCCTATAGTGATTAGGAACGAGATTAACGCCAGAATATTCCTCTTATTTGCTTTGTCATGCCCACTTGTTTCATGGTCATATCTTATCTTACCAGTTTATGCCTTATCCTAGTTACTTTAATAATTATATTGTTAAAGTTATTATACTCGCCAGACTTTATGTCTGACCCCCTTTTTTCGCCTCTTTTCTTCCTTCCCCCCCAAGGTTCTCAGGGTTGGACCAGTACTAGTGGAGCTTGATCTTGGATCTCTTTCTCTCTCTTTTGGAAGTGCTTGGATTGCTGAAAGTAAAGTTCAGCTCATCTCTTTTCTGGCTACTTGTGTTGGGGTTTATGCTTTTTATTTTATGTACTCTGAAACAATTTATCAAGATGGATATTAAGTGTACTTGGTTTATGAAGTTGTTGTAATCAAACTATTTCTCCGCTGCAATAAAAGTTGTTTTAAAATTTTCAAGTACCATTATTTATATCTGTCTTGTTATATTCTGTTCTATACACCAAATACGCTCCATGGAAGTTAATGCATTCCCTTTGTGAGTGATATTAATGGACGTGGGGTGTTATACGTGGTATCAGAGCTGAAGGTTACCAGATCAGATATGAATTTTGAAAAACTATTTTTCAAAAAGAATTTTATAACAAAATACTTTCAAAAGTATGTTTTAAGGAAAGTATTTTCAAGAAAAAAGTTTGTTTTAAAAACATAACCCCCAAGAGCCATATATCTTTCTTTCGAATTCTCCGTTTTGAATCTCTTCATTTTCTTTTTAGCATGTTTGGAACTCCCGATATACCCGAGGGGATACCGATACCAGGATGGTTTAGAAGGTATCTGGAAGCTAGGGCCAATGTCGCAGGCCCAGCAAATGCTCCTCCTCCTCCTCTTCCCCGTGTTGATACTTTTGCAAAGATGTGAAAATATTTTAGGGCAATGGGCGGGAAAACTTTTCACGGATCAGAGACGTTTGTTGAAGCTCCAAATTGGCTTAAGGAGGTGGAAGATCTATTTGGTATTTTCGAAGTAGAAGATGGAAGGAAGGTCCAATTGGCTGCTAGGTTAATGAAAGATGAAGCCTCGTTTTGGTGGGAGGTCACGAATGGAGAGCGTCCGGTGGAGACATGGATGGATTTCAAGCATCGGTTCGAAATGAAGTTTCTCTCACGAGCAGAAGAGAATTTATATATGGAAAGATTCTTGGCGTTGAAGCAAGGGGATTTATCAGTAAAGGAGTACATCAACAAGTTCAATCAGTTGGCGAGATTTGGCTTGGAATTGGTAAACACACCTGAGAAGAAGGCCCTGAGGTTCGTTAAAGGTTTGAATGAGCCGCTACATGGGTTGGCGATGACCCACATTCCGATGGGGGCTACCTTTGAGAAACTGGTTGACATGGCGCTTATGCATGAGGAAGAGAAAGGTGCGAATGCCAATAAGGCACCGGAGAAGAAAGGAGACCAGAAGAAGCCACAACACCAAAATAAGAAAGGCGGGAAGAACAATAATAGCAAGGGAAAGAAAAAGTGCTTTAATTGTGGGACACCAGGCCATCTGAGCAAGGACTGTAGGAAAAAGAAGAAGACTGGTTGTTTCCACTGTGGAGAGGCAGGACATCTAGTTAAAGACTGCCCAAGGAAACAGGGGCAAGGGCAAAGAGCAGGGTCCATTTCTGGAGGGAAGCTTCAGGCTCTCATGGCACCAGGGCAGGCAAGAGGGCAGATTCAGGCTCTCATGGCACCAGGACAGGAGAGAGGTAGAAACATTTCCATTGAAAGTTTAGTTTTTCTGTTTGATCATCCTGTTAGTACTTTGTTTGACTCTGGCGCTTCGCACTCGTTTGTATCTGCTTCGTTAGTTGAAACACTGCACCTAAATACTAGTCTAGTTACGGATCCCATAGTAGTCTCAAATCTTATTGGTGTTCGACTCATCTTTCTATGATTTGTCGGGATTTGAGAGTGTCTATCTTGGGCGTTGGGTTTGAATGCAACGCCTTTGTTCTTGGCTTCATGGGCTACGGCTTGATTATAGGTATGGATTGGCTAACTAGATACGGGGCCATCCTAGATTGTGAAAGAAGGGTAGTTAGATTGTTGACTCGTTATGGAAAGACCCTTGATATATCTTGTGACCCTAGAGGTACGGTAATGCTTAGCTACCTAGAATCTCTTGACGCATCCAATGATGATTTGAAATCTGTTCGTGTGGTCCGTGAATATAGTGACGTCTTCGATGAGGTTCGAGGTTTACCCCCGAGGCATGAGATAGACTTTCGAATATATCTAGTAGATAATGCAAAGCCATTTGCATTGCCAGTGCGCCACATGGCTCCGAGAGAGAGAAGAGAACTCAGTAAGCAAGTGAAAGAATTGCTTGAGAAGGGGTTCATAAGAAGAAGTATTTCAGAGTGGGGTGCTCCAGTCGTTTTTGCTACGAAAGCTGATGGTTCACTTAGATTGTGCGTGGACTATAGAGAGCTGAATAAGCTAACAAAGAAGAACAGACACCCATTGCCGATGATAGACGATTTATTCGATCAGTTGGTGGGTGCTTCAGTTTTCTCGCAACTGGATTTGGCTACAGGGTTTCATCAGCTAAGGGTGGCTGAAGATAGCATCGATAAGACTGCATTTAGAACTCCTGATGGTTTCTTTGAGTGGCTCGTCATGCCTTTTGGTTTGACGAATGCACCCGCATACTTTGTTGACTTAATTAGTAGGGTGTTTAGGGAGTTTCTAAACAAGTCTGTGGTAGTCTTTGTAGACGATATTCTGGTTTTCTCTAAAAATGAAGAAGAGCATACCCTACATCTTAGGGAAGTCTTAGAGACCCTACGAGCGCATCAACTTAAAGCTAAGTTCTCCAAGTGCCATTTTTGGAGAAAAGAAGTGAGGTTCTTAGGACACGTGGTCTCTAAGGAAGGGATAGTTGTGGATCCCGCCAAGGTAGTTGCAATCCAAGATTGGAAAACTCCTATGAACGCAACAGAAGTAAGAAGCTTTTTAGGGATGGCTGGTTATTATAGGAAGTTAATTAAGGAGTTCGCGAAGATATCAGCCCCTCTCACTCGATTAACGAAGAAGAATTTGAATTTTACTTGGGACGTTGACTGTGACGATTCTTTCCAACGTTTGAAGAGGGCTTTGACGACAGCTCCAATTTTAGTTTTGCCGGACAGGAGTAAGACATTCACTGTATATACCAATGCTTGCGGGACAGGGCTTGGTGCAGTTTTAATGCAAGAGGGAAGGGTGTTATGCTATGGTGGAAGACAGTTGAAAGCCCACGAGAAAAATTACCCTACCCACGACTTAGAGTTGGCGGCCATAGTTTTTGCGCTTAAGTCATGGCATCATTATTTGCTTGGCGAGAGGTTTGAGTTGTATATAGACCATAAGTAGCTAAAGTACTTATTCTCTCAGAAGGACCTAAACTTGAGGCAACAGAGATGGATGGAGTTTTTGCCATCCTACGATTTTGAGATCGCATATACCCCTGGCAATGGTAACGTTGTAGCCGACGCCTTAAGTAGAAAGAAGTTAACTTTAAGTCCTTTGTTCGTAAAGCGGCAGAGTTTGGAGTATATATCTTCCTTTGACTTCAGACACTCTGTCGATTATATACCCGGATTACTGGCATCGTTAGAGGTGCAACCTACACTTTTGGGTTGAGTTGGAGTGGCACAGCGAAATGACCCACAGTTGGTTGAGATAGTAGGCACGCTTATAAGAGGGGAGTCCTCGAGTCATCTTGATAGATATGCTATAGATGAGAGAGGTTGGCTACGTAGAGATGGAAGACTTTACATACCACAAGACGAGAGTTTGAAGAAGGCAATTCTTGAAGACTCACATCGCTCTAAGATGACCATACATCCCGGTGGTGATAAGATGTACAGGGATATGAAGCGAGTTTTCTTTTGGGCCGGAATGAAGAAGGACGTGGCCGAGTTCGTTGCTAGATGCTTAGTGTGCCAGCAAGTCAAGGCGGAGCAAAAGAAGTCCGGAGGTTTGCTCCACCCTTTAGAGATTCCGCTTTGGAAATGGGAAAGCGTTTCCATGGATTTTGTAGATGGGTTACCAAGATCAAGGAAGGGTAATACGGGGATTTGGGTAATTGTAGACCGACTTACTAAAAGTACCCACTTTATTCCCGTTAAAAGTAGAAGGACCGCCGCATGGTTAGCATCCGTTTACCTTCGAGAGATAGTCCGTTTGCACGGCATACCCTCTAGCATTGTGAGCGATAGAGATCCCATTTTCACGAGCGAATTTTGGAAAAGCTTACAAGAGGCGGTTGGGACACAGTTATGCTTAAGTACTGCTTACCACCCTCAGACGGACGGCCAGACCGAGAGAGTAATTATTCTAGAAGACCTTCTAAGGCTATGCATCCTAGACTTTGGAGGAACATGGGAAGAACATCTTCCACTAGTGGAGTTTGCCTATAATAATAGTTTTCAGGCTAGCATTGGCATGACACCTTTTGAGGCTCTTTATGGACGACCATGCCGATCACCTACTTGTTAGTGGGAATCCTAGGACAAGGTTTTTCTTGGACCCGACATGATTAGGGAGACTTCGGAGAAGATAGAACTGATTCGACGGCGAATGAAGACGACGCAGGACCGACAGAAGTCATATGCTGATAGGATATGAACCGATCTTGAGTTCAGTGTTGGGGACATGGTTTTTGTTAAGGTGTCACCATTGAGAAACGTAGTCCGCTTTGGATCAGTAGGGAAGTTGGCACCAAGGTTCGTAGGACCCTTTCCAATTACAGAGAGGATTGGGCAGATGGCATATAGAGTAAAGTTACCAGAGAAGCTCAGCGGAGTTCATGACGTGTTTCACGTTTCGCATTTGCGTAAGTGTTTGCACGATATGGCGGAAGTGGTAGAGCCGAGCACGCTCGAAGAAGTGGAAGTAGAGCGCAATGCCACGATCAGACGAGCTCCTACACGCATTCTCGGATCGGAGGTCAAAAAGCTTCGCAACAAAGAGGTCAAGTTGGTCAAAGTGCAATGGGGAGATGATCAAAGAAACGCGACTTGGGAGACGGAAGATAAGATGCGTAAGCTGTACCCTTTCCTTTTTGAGGGTATGTTTTATTTTCTCCTTTTTCTACCGCTTTGTTGATACTTGTCCTATCTTTTAGTATTATCTTTGCGATGACATCTTCGATCTTTAGTTAGGAAGAACCCTATGGTTGCAAACATGTGTTTGAGACATGTTATGTTTGATGGATGCAAGTGGTTGCTCGTGGATGCATGTACACACACCTTAGGCACTAGATCGGCTCAATCACCTTCATGTTGCATATAAATGTGTGTGCATATTTAAATTAATAGATGTATAATGGTTGTGTTGTCATATGGATGCTGCATTTAGATGAATGGTTGTGCACACATGTAGAAATAATATGTATCGATAGGATTCTTTCGCATACATAATGGATGCAAGGCACTATCATGATTTGCATTAAGGAGGTCAACTGATTAAGGAGGTCAACTGAATCAGTAGACCGCCTGATTTTGCATTAGATAAGGAACATATACAGACAGTTCTTGCATATGTTCATACAACATTAGAAATCTTGTAAGGACAATGGATGCCTGTGTTTGATGGTTGAGTAGATGGATGATTGGATGTTAGGATATGCATTCTCCTTAATTTGGAGATTTCGGGGGCGAAATCCTTTAAGGAGGGGAGAATGTAACACCCCGTAATTTTAAATATTAAAGTTAACAAATTAAAGAATACTTAATTTCAAATGTGGGAATTAAGGGAAACGGGTTGCTCCATTGCGTTCGTCTCGGAATTCTGCTTGAGATAGAGTCCGAGTTTGTGTGAATTGGACTTCGTATGAAGAAGTTATGGCCTTCCGAAGTTTCGGAAATTAATTAAATTTAAAACAGCTCAGGTTCAGGAATTCAAAATTTGAATTCAAAACAGGGACCAGGTCGACCAGGGGGTCGACCCTGGTGTCGACCTCCCCTATACAGGTCGACCTTAGTGTCGACCTGCACCCCCCACCCCCCCGGGCAGATCTGAAAGATGATGACTTTTTGACTCAGTGCTGAGTCATTAGGGCTAAGGTGTCATTCTATCTTGACTGGATGGTCTTGATTGATTCTAGGTTAATCTGACGGCTCTTAATCAATTAATCTTCTATAAAAATACCCCTAAACTCTCAACCCTAATCACAAAAATTCATAACAAGAGCCGCCATGCCGTCAATGGAGAACCTAGAGTAGCCGCCATACACATTCAACCCTAAAGCAAGATAGAGGCTTGAATCAAAATCAAATCAAATCTAAATAACAACTAAGTCTACATCAAAGGCGAGAAATTCAGTTTCAGAGTACAGATCCCAGAAAGACAAGACTATTCTTTTTAATTGTGAGTATGATAGCTTTCACAAAATAATTCATTAATTTAATTATGATAAGATATAATTGGGATTATGAGAATATGATTTTGAATCATGTGATGTAAATTATATGTATGTTTGTGGTGTTGGATCATATGTTAGTTCTTATGTGAATTTTATGCAAGTTGGATCATATGCGAATCTTATGCAAGTTGAATCATATATCTTATGCAAGTTGAATCATATATCTTATGTAAGTTTGTGATGATTGGATCATATATACATATATGTATCTTATGCAAGTTTGGGTTGTTAAAATATATGTGAAACATGTATATGCATATGCTAGTTTATGTGACATTAATCTACATGTTTAGATCTATATGCAAGATTACACCTTTATGTTTAGATCTATATGCAAGTTTACATCTTTATGTTTAGATCTATATGCAAGATTACACCTTTATGTTTATACCTATATGCAAGATTACACCTTTATGTTTAGATCCATATGCAAGTTCACACCTTTATGTTTGGATCTATAGCAGTACATAAGTTATGCAAGTTTATGCCCATTACCCATGCTAGTTTCCTATCATATGCTAGTTTGAATGAAATTCATATGCAAGTTTATGTCATGATCCTTAGATCTATTTTATGTGTTATGTGATGTTGTTTTTCTTTTTATAAGTTAGACTATTTGCGAGTCTAACATATGTCATATGAAAACGTAAGAATAGCGTGGGGATGATGGGATAATATTGAATATACATAAATTGTGAATTGGCATAAAATGGCCTTAAAAAGGCATATAATTAATTTGAGACATTAATTGGCATAATTGGTATTTATGGACATAATTTTAAGAGACAATTATGGACATAAATAAATTTGGAATTTATTGACAAATTTGAATAGGGATATTAATCCAATTTGGGGTTAAATAAAGATGTGTAATAATTAACCGCCTAAGACATGAGGTTAGACTCTTTTGTGGTGTAAGACTGCCCGGACCCGCCTGGCAAATCCAGCAGCCACAAATGCCAGTCTAATGTGAGAGGTCAAAGGCATGAATTAAATGTGTAACAATTGTAAAGACACGAGGTTAGGCTCGTTTGCAGTGTAAGACTGCCCGGACCAGCCCGGCAAATCCAGCAACCACAAATGCCAGTCTAATGTGGGAGGTCTTTACAAGGTTACGGTTCTAATGAATTAAGTAACACTTAACCAGATAAACATGTGGTGGGACATAGGGAGTTAAGTGGGTGCCTTGGGTGGCATGTGAAATACGATTAGATGCACTTAACCAAGATTGAAACATGTAAGAAGACATGAATAAGAATGGAGTTAAGTGGGGAAACCTTAGTGGGGACCAAGCATAGGTGGAAGGCTTGTGTCAAGCATGGGGGCCCTTTTCAAACCAGTAACCCATTAAGTATCTTTGTGAGCTCGACCCAAGTCGAGGACGGGACACGCTTACTGGATTTGATTGTAAGAGGTCAAAATGGGTTAGCGGTGGCAACGCAAGTCCAACGGGGTCATGTCCGTGCGTGGGCCCGGGCTAGTAGGTAAGACGTTGTTGCATCATGTAGATATAAGTCGTGCATCTTTGGTGGTATCGGGTTGCCACTTTGGGGAGTGATACACCCCACTGTGGGACCAGCACGGGTATCTACGAGTTAGGGAGCCGGTCGAATGGGGGTAGTGGGTACAACTAGTGGATATAGGGGCAGACGACACCTATGAAGGCAGCTAGGGGTACACAAAACTACCATTATCATTATTAAGTTCTGTAGGTGGGATCAACTTTTAGGGTGACTAGTGGTGGTGCAGTATAATAATTATCCTATAGTGATTAGGAACGAGATTAATGCCAGAATATTCCTCTTATTTTCTTTGTCATGCCCACTTGTTTCATGGTCATATCTTATCTTACCAGTTTATGCCTTATCCTAGTTACTTTAATAATTATATTGTTAAAGTTATTATACTCGCCAGACTTTATGTCTGACCCCCTTGTTTTCGCTTCTTTTCTTCCTCCCCCCCCCCCTCCAGGTTCTCAGGGTGGGACTAGTACTAGTGGAGCTTGATCTTGGATCTCTTTCTCTCTCTTTTGGAAGTGCTTGGATTACTGAAAGTAAAGTTCAGCTCATCTCTTTTATGGCTACTTGTGTTGGGGTTTATACTTTTTATTTTATGTACTCTGAAACAATTTATCAAGATGGATATTAAGTGTACTTGGTTTATGAAGTTGTTGTAATCAAACTATTTCTCCGCTACAATAAAAGTTGTTTTAAAATTTTCAAGTACCATTATTTATATCTGTCTTGTTATATTCTGTTCTATACACCAAATACGCTCCATGGAAGTTAATGCATTCCCTTTGTGAGTGACATTAATGGATATGGGGTGTTACATGAATCATGGTTTAAATGCATATCTGCTCATATTGCTTCAGCCATCTATGTACTAAACAAAATCAAGGTCCGGTTATGCCGTCTCGTTATTGGATTTTCAGGTTTTTTTGCATAATTTCATGTTTGGATATCAAAATGTTCTTCTGTAAAATGAATGACATAAGCATATTAAAACGGTAACAGAGCACTGATGATTTCACGACAAAAACGGCAACGAAGGGCCGTATAGTTTCAGGAAGATTTCAAATTTGTTCAGGCGGTGAATCGGTAGGTTGCGATTATTATTTCATATAGTCATTAATTAGGATTTTGGTTTTAAGGTATAAGAGGACCATATGGATAGTATTGGAATTTTTAATTATATGGTTAAGGGGGGCTAACTTATTTTGTCCCCCACTTAACAATTCATCAAAAATTAAAAACTTGTCCCTCCCTTAACAAAAAATGGAGTCCCTTTAACAATCCCCTTGTTTATTAGCACTATTCAAACTTCCTTTTATTTGGTTGTTTTATACCATTTATGACGTGTATATATTTTGAGCACTATTATTATAATTTTATTTTATGCCTAAATATATCCATATTAAAAATGTTTATGTGTGTTCTCATTCTAGAATTAGTATGCTATTTTTATTCTTCAACGTTATTTTCAATGTTTCTCTTTAAATGTCATTTATGTCATGCATTGTGCATTAAAGGAAGTGTTTCTATTTCAATATTAATTTCTTTCCCTTACTTAATTTGATTCTTTCACACTCATTTGTTTTCATATTTACTAAATGGTTTAGTTTGTTAATATTGTTTATTAGCACTATTAGGGCTGGCAATTAGAACCGAGGACCGAAAACCCGAACCGAACTGACCTGAAAAGACCTGAACCCGAACCGAACCCGATGGGTCTTGGGTCGGGTCTAGGTGATGAAAAATACCATCAAGACCCGATCAAACCCGACCCGCATAGAACCGAACCCGAAAGACCCGACCAAAAAACATTGAAATATATGTATTTTTAGTGTTATTATTCAATCGGACCCGAACCGACCCGAACCGAAGGTCGGGGCGGGTCCAGATTTTTGAAATGTATAGTTTAGACCCGACAAAACCCGACCCGCCTAGAACCGAGACCCGCCGGGTCGGGTCCGGGTCCATCGGGTCGGGTCTAATTGCCACCCCTAAGCACTATTCAAACGTCCTTTTATTTGGTTGTTTTACACCATTTATGAAGCATGTTTATTTTGAGCATTACTATTATAATTTTATTTTATACCTAAATATATCCATATTAAATATGTTCATATGTGTTCTCATTCTAGAATTAGTTTGCTATTTCCATTCTTCAACGTTATTTTCAATGTTTCCCTTTAAATGCCATTTATGTCCTGCATTGCCAATTAAAGGAAGTGTTTCTATTTCAAATTTAATTTCTTTCCCATACTTAATTTAATTCTTTCACACTCATTTATTTTCATATTTACTAAATGGTTTATTTTGTTAATATCTCATCTATGGTCACGTTTACACTTATTTTTACTCTTACAAAAATACAGTTTACTCATTTTCAGGCATAATTGATTTTTGAGTTATTTGGCTGAAGCAGTCTCAAAAGGGGAAATTATTGCTTCTACTGAGGTTAGTCAAATCGTAAATTTACTTACTACCAATTTTTAATTTTGTCACATTTCAGTCCATTTGTTTGATTTCCACCCAATTTTGATCTGATTTTAATTACAAATAAGTACATTCCTTTCTAGTTTCTTCCTCTTTTCCAGAAAGCAATTTTATAACGAATCTTCCAACTTTGTTTCTTTTTTATTGCATGTGTTTTCTTATTCCAAGCGAATCCTCCATAGTTTCTTATGTTTTTGTTCTTCTTACATTCTCAAGATTGGCTCCAAAACAGTGTGGATCAAATTTACTTGAATCTATGCAGATAATAAATAGACATCATTTTTTTCCAGTTTATGCATGCATCTGTATGTATGTTTCTGTATATCTGTTTGTTTTGTGGTGTTATTTTGTTTTTAGCACAACAACCATTATCTGGAATAAACCATGTACACAAGGGCTTATTAGGATTTCAAATTCATTCAACTTCCATTTATAAAATAAGTGAATGATTTGGTTCCTTTTTCCTCTATATCTTAAATACTACATCTTGAATGCAATTAATAAGCGGTTTTCGCTCCTATTTACTAAAATCAATATATTTAAAATAGAAAATGATTTTTAATTGCTTAATTTCTTGCTAATGTCAAATTATTTCTTTTATGTTCTTGATCAATAAACGTGGTCATGTTTGACTAAATTTTATGGTCATTCAATAAGAATTATGATTTTTTAAGGGAAATTGACTTATTTTTTTCCTCTTATAAGTAGAATTGTTGGTGTGTATAATAGAGACAACAATCCACTGCAAATATTTTGAAATGCCAAATTATAATATTTTACGAATTACTTTCAAATTTTTAACCAGTTAAATACGTATTTAACGCTATAATGGTTTATCTCGATGTTACTTAAGTGCTTAATTATTTTAAAGGAGTCCAGTGTATCATTTATATTATGATTTCTGTCAATGGCTACTATGGTTATATTATGTGGTCGATTTTTGAAACAACCCACCTCCGTTAAGGTCACTCACAAAGGGAATGCCTTAACTTCGGTGGAGCGTTTTAGGTAAAAGATGCAGATAAATTACAAGATAGACAAATAAAATAGCGGAAAATAAAGTCACTTTATAAACAATGTGGTTCAGTCAAGCTTCTACAACAGTTGTCTCAATCATACTTAAAGTAATACATAGAACTTTTGTCTTGATTCAAAAACTTCCAAGTATAAAAGAAGCATAAAAATAACAACGATATTCCCCAATAAAGCATGAACCAACCATAGCAGTGGAAGAGAGAGTCCAAAGCAATACATCGACTATCTTCGAGTTTGGAGAGAAAACTGAGCTAAGTGGTAACATTTCCTCCCTGTGAACCTGGGGGGAGGGGGTGAAACGGAAGAAAAGTGGCGAAACAAAACTAGGTCAGACATAAGTCTGGTAAGTTCAGTGACTTTCAGCATGTAAACAGGCAAAAGCATCATGACATGAATAAACTGAATATAAGACAATACCGGGATAACAAGGATAACAAGATAACATATGATTAGCATAGATATGATAACGCAAGATAAACTGAATGCACTTCTACTCTTTCTCTGCTTCACTACTACCCTATTAATCTGATTTCTATATCTCTGCACCACCTAACTATTGTCTCAACTAGTAATCTGTATAAAATGAACATATGATAATGTGATCCCAATCCCCGCAATTGTGGTAGCCTTCAGGTGTATATCTAGTATGAGGATCTTACCTCAATCAGCCTAATTGCCATGAAGATGTTAGATGTACCCTTACTACCCTATCGATCGGCTCCTTACTCGTATTAATTTTCCTTGTGTCTGTGTCAATCGGCCATGTCTTGCGTGTAGATACCTTGTGCTGGTCCCACCATAAGGTGTATCAATCCTTATGATAGCAACCCGACACGATTCAAGATGCACAGTGTATAACTACTAGTACCCAGTGCCTGCTTTTTCCCACTCCGGAGTGCGTGCATTCCCGTAATCCGTCGGAACCTACACTGACGTACCCCCTGCCGCTATTTTGACCGCTTATAATCAGCCCAGTAATCCTGCCCCGCCCTGCCTAGTTTCAGGGTACCTTGATACATCTATGTGGGTTACTACTGAAAGGGGTCCCTGTTACTTGGGTTTCTTACTGGTTAAGTTTGTGGGCCTATATTTACTAATATTACCCACGAACCCGATATGTACTTAACCCTCATACTGATTTAAACATGTTTAATTAATGGTTAAGTTTGTGGGCCTATATTTACTAATATTACCCACCAACCCGATATGTACTTAACCCTCCCACACATTATGTCATATTGGTTAAGTGTTGTCCCTTCGTGTTAACTTAACTCCATTCGTTCATCAAGTTGCATTGGTTAAGTGTTTCTTATTAACTTAACCACACGCGTTCATCAAGTTGTATTGGTTAAGTGTCATCAATCAATTCAAGTTAACTTATCCCAATCACTTGTCGTGTTACATTGGTTAAGTGTTGCCTTCTTGTGTTAACTTAACCCTTCCACGCATCCTGTTATATTGGTTAAGTGTTGCTCTCTTGTTTTAACTTAACCCTTACCCATTCATCATGTCATATTGGTTAAGTGTTAACTTAACCTTTTCATTCATTATGTTGTACTGGTTAACTTAACCATGCTCACTTGTCTAATTAACATGTTATAACGATTAAGTGTTATAAATTTACTTAACCCCACCTTCTTGTCTTATTAACATGTTATAACGGTTAAGTGTTCTAAATTTACTTAACCCCATCCTCTTGTCTAATTAAGATGTTATAACGGTTAAGTGTTTCCTTAGTTAACTTAACCCTACCATTCTTTTCATGTCTTATTTATTAGCATTAATTGATTTATTAATGCACCAACCTCTCACGTTAGATCTATGTTGTTGCGGTTACTGGATGTGCCCGACGGTTCCGGGCAGTTTTACACCACAACTCAATCTAACCTCGGGTTTTTCTTGGGCATGATGCATTAACCTCTCACATTAGATAGGTGTTGTTGCGATTACTGGATGTGCCAGGCGTTTCTGGGCAGGTTTACACCGCAACTCAATCTAACCTCGGGTTAGGCATGTTTATCTTTTAGCATATTTACCATACATTTCCATGTCTAGATTTTATATCCCAATTATCCCAAATTCACAAAACTAGTCATGTTCCAATTCACAAGTTATACCTCAACAAAGCTAATTTCAAGTTATGCCCCACAAATTCAAATTCAGGTTATTACTCAAAATAGGTTACACCCAATTTTCCAAAATTTGCAATAATTGTCATGCCCCCAAAAAAATCACAATATAGCACACGCCCTAAGGTTTAGTCATATTGCACCGTACAAAATATTCTACCAAAAACCCCCAGTCATGATTCACAGTATAAACTATGCCAAATTATAGCCTTTAATTACAGTGCATGCCAATTACCCCAATCCCACTTTTAGGCGCGTTCACATTTAACAGTTATCCCTATCTTACGATAGGTTTTCATGCCTAAGCCATACATCACTATACACAATAATCTTCTTCTTCCAAGTCATAGACAGTCATATATATATATATATATATATATGCCCCAAATTTTAGGTCTTAAACCACAACATGTACTATGCCTTACATATTTACAGTTCAATTTACGCCCCAAATCCCAAGTCATATGTCCAATACTTTATGCCTCAAATCTCAAGTCATATGTTCGATACACTTTATGTTTTAAATACAACATGTATTATGTCCTCAAATCAGTTACAACTCAGTTATGCCCAATTATACATAATTTAATACTTTTCCCAAATTTTAGCGCTGGTCATGTCCAAATCATATATTATGCCCAATTTTAGCGCTGGTCATGTTCAAATCATATATTATGCCCAATTTTATTTCCAACGTACGTTCATCTCTTATGAGATTTGGCTCAGGCTCGCAGTAGCCTGGCTATAAAAACAAAAAGGGAAGAAGGAAAGAAGAGACAAAGAATGGACATAATATTATCAATGAGATAGATCCGATGGATATAGAAAGACAGATAGAAATAGGCATAATCTCAGATTCAGATTTATTACAATGTCAGAATCACAATTAACTTTTATTTCTGAAAGTAACATGAACTTACAAATTACAGAAAATTCTTGAATTCTGGGATCTGATTTCTGAATTTGATTAGCTATTCCTTTGATGTAGACTTTGATTGTTATCTTGAAAACTCTAATTTGATTGATTAAGGTGGAGGCTAGGTCACTTCAGGTTTTAGCAGCATATAAACGCTTATGAATTCGTGTGGAGAAAACAATAGGTTTAGGGGTCTTTTTATAGGTGTATAGGGAGATATAGAGCCTTCAGATCAGTCTAGAAGTCATCAGGATCGTTTATAGCAGAAAAATACGTCACACATCGAATCAGGGAGCGACACATCAGCCAAAACACGTCGGTCCAGAATTTTCGTCCAGATCTGGAAAAGGGGTCGACACCCTATATGGGGGGTCGACACCTATGTCGACTCTCCTATAGGGGGGTCGAATCCTATGTCGACTCCCCCAAAGGGGGGTTGACGCCTATTGAGCGGGAATTTTCCCGCCCACTTCCCTTTGGCTGAATTTTTGATCTGTTTTGAGATGTTTTAATTATTATTTATATTTTTTGTTTAAACATGAAATCTTCTGAACTCCATTACTTCTTCATACGTAGTCCGATTCACGTAAACTCGGACTCTATCTCAAGCAGAATTCCGAGACGAACGCAATGGCGTAACCCGTTTCCCTTAATTATCAATTTTAAAATTAAGTATTTTTTAATTCATTACTTTAGTATTCACAGAAAATACGGGGTGTTACATTCTCCCCTCCTTAAAGGATTTCGTCCCCGTAATCTCTAAGTTAAGAAGATTGCATATCCTACCATCCAACATCCATCTACTCAACCATCAATCACAGGCATCCATTGTCCTTTAAATGTATCTAATGCTTTTCATGAACATATGCATAGTGTGTGTATATGTCTTTATCCAATGCAAAATCAAGCGGTCTACTGATTTAGTTGACCTCTTTAATGCGAATTATGTCAGTGCCATGAGTCCATCATGTATGCAATTATTCCTAATCGTACTTTATAACTTCTATATGAGTGCACAACCATTCATACAAATGTAACATCCATATGATAACACATCAAGTTTCAATTCATATGTAAAATTCACTTATGCATATGCAATATGGAAGTGACGGAGCCGATCTAGTGCCTAATGTGTGTATATGCATCCACGAGCAACCACTAGCAAACATCTTACATCCACTTGCATCCACCAAACATAACATGTTTCAAACACATGTTTACATCCATTGGATTCTACCTAAAGATTGAGGATAGGATCGAGAGGATATACTTAAAAGATAAAGACCAGAAAATAAACTTTACAGAAAAAGAAAGATCAAGGATATACCCTCGAAAAGGGTATAATGCGCGTATCTAGTATTCAGTCTTCTAAGTCGCATCTTCTTGAGCTTCGCTTCACTGTGCTCTGACTGTCATGACTTCACGATTGCGTAGCTCCTTAATTTCTGTTTCCAAAATATGAGTTGGAACTCATTTCAATGTCGCCTCTCATTTCACCTCTTCTTCTTCCAGTATGCTCGGCACTACAACTTTTGCTGTGTCATGCTAACATTTCCTCAAAAGTTCTTCCAAAATCCTTTTCACCCTTTCTGTCAGAGGATGGTAAACATAACTGCATACTCATGGCTTCTTGCAATCCATGTAGAAGAACTATCTCTTGAAAGTAAATAGATGCTAACCATGTTACCAAGTGTATATACTAAGATGATTAGAGGTCTCTCCTCTACTTAGCTTGTCCATCATGTCACAAATCAAATCCCAAGCAAGGGTTAGATTTTTCTTTGTCAATCTAATAAGTGGGGCTGATACCTTTACAAAGTCCTTAATTAACTTCCTATACCAGCCCGCTAATCCAAGAAAACTTCTTACTCCCATTGAATTCCTTGGGACCTTCTAAACTTGCACCGCAACTATTATCCCTTCCTTGGATATCACCTGTCTTAGAAACCTTACTTTTTCTCTCCAAAAATGGCATTTTTGGAGAACTTCGCCTTAAGTTGACGCGTTTGGAGGGTATCCGAGACTTCCCTTAGATGCAAAGCATGTTCTTCCCCACTCTTAGAGAAAACCAAAATATTATCTATGCACAAGCGAAGTGAGCCATCCGCCTTTGTAGCGAAAACAACTGTAGCACCCCATTTAGAAGTATTTCGCCTTATGAACCCTTTCTCAAGTAACTCTTTTGTTTACTGAGCCCTTCCTTTCCCTTGGAGTCATGCGTAGTACAGGCAATGCAAGTGGCTTTGCATTGTCAACTAGATATATGCGGGAGTCTATCTCGCGTTTTAGGGGATAAACCCCTAACCTAATCAAAAACATCTGCGTACTCATGGACTACTCTAACGGATCGCAAATCGTCGATAGATGCATCAAGTGATCTATGTAGCTAAGCCTAACTGATCCCTTAAGATCGCACGAAATCTCGAGGGTATTCCCGAAGCATGTCAAAAGTCTAACTACCCTCCTTTCACAATTACTAGCTAACCCATCCATGCCTAGAATCAACCCATAGCCCATGAAACCAAAAACATAAGCATTGCACTTAAACTCAATACTTAATATAGCTATTCTCAAATCCCTACAAACCAAAGATAAACGAGCCGAACCACCAACCGGATTTGAGACAATAATGGGATCTTCTATTATACAAGTACTAAGGTGTAGAGACTCAACTATGGAAGCAGATATAAACGAATGTGAAGCGCTAAAATCAAAGAGTACTAACAGGATGATCAAAAAGAAAAACTAAACTTTATTATCTCTCTCTCAGGTACGCTGGCAGTGAAAGTATGCACTTGCCTTCCTGAAAATCATTTCCTTTGTCCTTGTCCTCCGGGTAATCCTTGATAAGATGCCCTGCCTCACCATGTTGAAAACAACCACTTGTCTTTTACTTCCTACATTTAAATTACCCACTATACCTGTAACACCCCACGTCCATTAATGTCACTCACAAAGGGAATGCATTAACTTCCATGGAGGTTTTAAGTGAATATAGAACAGTAAAATTACAACAAGACAGATATAAAATAGTACTTGGAAATTCAAAAACTTTATTTCACTGTAGCAGAAGTCAAAACATGTTTGATTACATCATAACACCATATTCAATGTCAAGTACAATATCTATCTTGATAAAACAAGTACATAATCCCATTACATGAATAGCCATTAAAAAGAAAGATAACAAGCTGGACTTTACTTCAGCAGTCCAAACTTTCCAGAAGATAAGCGATCCAACTAGACTCCACTAGAACTTGGCCCAACCTGCGGACCTGAAGGGAGAAAAAGGATGGAAAAGAGGGGGTCAGACATAAAGTCTGGTGAATATGATAATTCTACAATACTATTACCAAAATAACTGGACTAAGGCATAAGCTGGAAAACAAGAAAATGTCTATGAAGAGCAGATTAAGGACATAGACAATCGCTAAAGGCAACGTTATAGGCGCTCCTAAATACTAAAGGATAAACACTATACTGCACCACACCAGTCACCCTAAAGATTCATCCCACTTAGCTTCACTTAGAAACTTTCCCCATGGCTTTACGTACCCCTAGCTGACTACATAGGTGCCGCCTGCCCCTATCTCCACTAGGTGTACCCTACTTCCCATTATTCGATCGGCTCCCTAACTCGTAGATACCCGTGCTGGCCCCACAGTGGGGTGTATCACTCCCCTAAAGTGGCAACCTGATACAACGGACATGCACGGCTTATACCTACACGATGCAACAACGTCTTACCTACCAGCCCGGGTCCACACACACATATGAAACCCGTTGGACTTGCGTTGCCACCGCTCCCTGTTTTGGCCTCTTATAGTCAAACCCAGTATGCGTGTCCCGTCCTCGACTTGGGTCGAGCCCACAAAGATACGTTTTGGGATACTGGTTGAAATGGGCCCCCACTATTTACCACAAGCATTCCACCTAAGCTTGTCCCCATTAGTCCATCCCACTTAACCCACTTAGTCATGTTCATTTACATGTGTGTTTGGTTAAGTCTAATCGTATTTCAAATGCCTCTAAAGGCAACCACCAGATTCCTCATGCCACCCAAGGCACCTACTTAACCCCCATGTCCCACCTTACATGATTATCTGGTTAAGTATTTCTTAGTTCATTAAGGCCATAACCTCATAAAGACCTCTCACATTAGACTGGCATTTATGGCAGCTGGATTTGCCGGGCGGGTCCGGGCAGTCTTACACCATAAAAGAGTCTAACCTCGTGTCTTTACAACTGTTATGCTTTAGTTTGGGCCTAGGACCTCTCACATTGGGCCGACATTTGTGACTACTGGATTTGCCGGGCGGGTCCGGGCAGGTTTACATCACAAACGGGTCCAACCTCGTGTCCTAAGCATTGATTATTAATAATAATCCACTTTCCCCCAATTTTAATAATTCCCTACTTGAATTATTAATTACTTCCAATTTTTAACAATGTCCATAATTGACTCAATTATGGACATCCATTCATGGTATGCAAAATCTTACAAAATTACACCCAATTTATTAATTCCTAATATTACCCCTACCCCACGTTTGAACGTTTATTCGCAAAATATATGTTAGACTCGAATAGCCTAACTCATAGCATAAAAGAGATTATCATAATAACAACATGTATATGTGACCAAATGAATCATAATAAGGGGTGAAACTTGCATATGTCCAACTTGCATAGATTATACATGTCATGGACCTAAAGGTGTCAACTTGTTCAAAATTCACCTAATATAATCTCAATCAATTTTCATAAACTTACATATGAACATGTGTGAATCAACATCATCTAATTTTTAACAACATGGTTTTATATGGGTACAGCTAACTCAATAGGCAAATTCCCATAATCAAGTTTTATTTAATTATAGTTTCAAGTTTATGGGTACACCTAACCTAATAGGCAAATTCCCATAAACAAGATCCATTTAAATTAAGAAAAAAAACATAACTTTAAGCATGATCCAACAACATCATGATTTTTCAACATAATATAGCATGATTTATAACATGGCATAGTATGATAGTATAACATAGCTTGACATGATTCTCAACATAGCACGACATAGCATAAGAGAATTTACAACATAGCATGACATAGCATATATAATTTACATCATACGACAACATAATAACACAATAAGAAAATCCACAATATATAGAATTTACAATTACAAATCACATCACTTTCTTGTGATCCATTCATAACTGAGTCAAATTAGTTTGTAATAGTCTTGTAAGAATCATCATACTCACCAACAAAAGAAAAGAATTAGAGAAAGAGAGATCTTTTGATTTGATTTGTGTATATTTAGTTGTAGATGATTAGGCTTCCTCTTCTTAGTTTGTGACGGCTATGCTGAACTCCATGGCAGCAGCATGACGGTAGCTTCTCTAATTTTACAAGTGATTTAGGTCTAGGGTCTACCCACTTATTTATAGATTTTAGAATGCGTTTAGGCCATTAGATTTAACCTAGAAATAACCGCAGCCGTCCAGACAAGATGGGGTTTATCTTGTTGACTCAGCAATGAGTCAGAAGTGACTCAGCAAACACTCAGCATATTAATAAACTTCTATTCATGTCATAAATATATATATATTTTCTACAATGTACATATTAGATACATCCCCCTTTACTTATTATTGTTTTTATATACATATTAGATACATCCCCTCTCTCACACACTTATTAATATTTTTATATTCATATTAGATACATCCCCTCTCTTACACACTTATTAATATTTTTATATTCATATTAGATACATCCCCTCTCTTACACACTTATTAATATTTTTGGAACTTTAGTGTTAATAGAAAATTCGGGGTGTTACATTCTCCCCTCCTTTTAGGATTTCGTCCCTGAAATCTTCAAGTCTGGAAGAATGTATATCCTACCATCCAAACGTCCATCTACTCATCCATCATACACAGGCATCCATTGTCCTTAAAAGACTTCTAATGCTTTATGATCATATGCAAAGTGTGTGTACATGTCCTTACCTAATGCGAAATCAGGCGGTCTACTGATTCAGTTGACCTCCTTAATGCAAATTATGTAAGTGTCATGAATCCATTATGTATGCAAAAGATCCTAATTGCTTACATACTACTTCTATATGCGTGCACACCCATTCAACCGAATGCAGCATCCATATGATGGTACAACCATTATACATCCATTATACTAAATACATCCATATATATGCAATATGCAATATGAAGTGACTGAGCCGATCTAGTGCCTAAAGTGTGTGTATATATGCATCCACGAGCAACCACTAGCAAACACTTGCATCCATTTTGCATCCATCATACATAACATGTCTCAAACACATGTTTCAACCATAGGATTATCTTAACTAAAGGTCAAAGATACTAATGAGAGGACATACTAAAGATAAGATAAGATAAGCTAAGCGATAAAGGAGAAATTAAAAGACATACCCTCAAAAAGAAAAGGGTACAACGAACGCATCTTCTCTTCTGTCTCCCAAGTTGCGTTGCTCTCATCATCTCCCCATTGCACTTTAACCAGTCTGACCTCTCGATTCCTCAACTTTTTGATCTCCGACCCAAGAATGCATGTAGGAGCTCGTCTAATTGTTGCATCACGCTCTATTTCCACCTCTTTAAGCAAGCTCGGCTCTACCACCTCCGCGGTCTTGTGCAAACACTTCCTCAAATGTGATACATGGAATACGTCGTGTACTCCACTAAGTTTCTCAGGCAACTCCACCCTATATGCCATCTTCCCAATCCTGTCTTTTACAGGAAACGGCCCTACAAACCTTGGTGCTAATTTCCCCACGGACCCAAAGCAAACAACATTCTGTAACGGAGATACTTTGATAAAAACCATGTCCCCAATGTCAAACTCAAGATCTGTCCTCCTCTTATCAGCATACGATTTTTGCCTATCTTGTGCTGCTTTCATCCTCCTTCGAATCAACTCAATCTTCTCCGAGGTTTCCCTAACCATATCGGGCCCAAGTAGGATTTTATCGGTAGATTCCCACCAACATGTAGGCGAACGGCAAGGCCTTCCATAAAGAGCTTCGAAAGGTGCCATGCCAATACTAGACTGAAAGCTATTATTATATGCGAATTCTACTAACGGAAGGTGCTCTTCCCATGTACCCCCAAAGTCTAGGATACAAAGCCTTAAAAGATCCTCTAGAATGCGATTCACCCTCTCGGTCTGGCCGTCTGTCTGAGGATGATATGCGGTGCTCAAACATAGCTGAGTCCCTACCGCCTCTTGTAAACTCTTCCAAAATTCGCTAGTAAAGATGGGGTCACGGTCGCTTACTATACTAGAAGGAATACCGTGCAAACGAACTATCTCCTTAATGTATACAGAAGCCAACCACGGAGCAGTCCTCTTACTTTTCACGGGAATAAAATGGGCGCTTTTAGTAAGTCTATCTACTATAACCCAAATCCCCGTGTTACCCTTCCTTGATCTTGGTAATCCATCCACAAAATCCATTGAGATGCTTTCCCATTTCCATAGTGGAACTTCTAATGGGTGAAGCAACCCACCGGGTTTCTTTTGTTCTGCTTTAACTCGTTGGCACACCAAGCATCTAGCGACGTACTCGGCCACATCCTTTTTCATACCGGCCCAAAAGAAAACCCGCTTCATGTCTTTGTACATCTTATCCCCGCCGGGATGAATGGTCATTTTTGAGCGATGAGCATCATCAAGAATGGCCTTCCTTAAGTCTTCGTCTTGTGGTACACAAAGTCTATTATCCCTTCGTAACCAACCCTTATTGTCTAGGGTATACCTACGAAGATGGCTTGACAACTCCCCTCCTTTGAGCTTTTCTACTAACTCAACCAACTGTGGGTCGTCTCGCTGTGCCTCACCAACCCGTCCTAGAAGTGTAGGTCTAACCTCCAAGGATGCTAACAGACCGGGTACTAAGTCAACGGAGGGTCTAAAGTCAAACATAGAGATGAATTCTAAGCTTTGTCGTTCAACAAACAACGGACTCAAGGACAACCTTTTCCTACTTAAGGCGTCTGCCACCACGTTACCCTTGCCCGGGGTATATGCTATTTCAAAATCGTAGGAGGCTAAGAATTCCATCCACCGTTGCTGCCTTAAATTCAAATCCTTCTGAGAGAATAAGTATTTTAATGATTTGTGGTCAGTGAACAGTTCGAATTTCTCACCAAGAAGATAGTGACGCCAAGACTTAAGCGCGAAAACAATTGCGGCTAGCTCTAAGTCATGCGTGGGGTAATTCTTTTCATGAACCCTCAACTGCCTTCCACCATAGGCTATTACTCTTCCCTCTTGCATGAGGACCGCGCCAAGTCCCGTCCCACAAGCATCAGTATAGATGGTAAACGGTTTATTCCCGTCTGGCAGCACTAAGACTGGGGCTGAAGTTAAGGCTCTCTTTAAACGTTGGAACGCATCATCGCAATCTTTGTCCCACGTAAAAACCAGGTTCTTCTTCGTTAACCGTGTTAATGGAGCTGATATTTTTGCGAAGTCTTTGATAAACTTCCTATAATAGCCAGCTAACCCCAAGAAACTTCTTACTTCGGTTGCATTTTTAGGGACCTTCCAATCTTGGATGGCCACCACCTTTGCGGGATCCACTGCTATCCCTTCTTTGGAAACCACGTGCCCTAAGAACCGTACTTCCTTCCTCCAGAAGTGACACTTAGAAAATTTTGCCTTAAGGTTATGCGCTCGAAGGGTTTCCAACACTTCCCTAAGATGTAGGGAGTGCTCTTCTTTATTCTTAGAAAAGACTAAGATGTCATCCACAAAGACTACCACGAATTTGTTAAGGTATTCCCTAAACACCCTACTCATCAAATCAACAAAATATGCAGGGGCGTTTGTCAAACCAAAGGGCATCACTAGCCATTCATAGAATCCGTCAGGAGTCCTAAAAGCAGTCTTATCTATACTATCCTCAGCCACTCTCAGTTGATGAAAGCCAGTGGATAAGTCCAACTGCGAAAACACTGAGGCGCCAACTAACTGATCAAAGAGATCGTCAATCCTCGGCAGTGGGTGTCGGTTCTTTTTAGTAAGCTTGTTTAGTTCTCTATAGTCCATACAAAGTCTAAGAGACCCATCCGCCTTTGTGGCAAAAACTACTGGAGCACCCCACTCCGATATACTACGTCTTATGAACCCCTTCTCAAGCAACTCCTTTACTTGCTTATTGAGTTCCCTCCTTTCACGAGGAGCCATGTGGCGCACTGGCAAAGATACGGGTTTAGCATTATCCACAAGATAAATTCGAAAGTCTATCTCCCGCTTTGGAGGTAAGCCCTTCACCTCCTCAAACACATCCGGATATTCCCGGACCACTTCTACCGATCGCAGGTTCTCTACAGACGCGTCAAGCGATTCAAGATAACTTAGCATAACGGAATTTATGGGATTACAAAAGATGTCGAGAGCATTACCAAGGCGAGTCACAAACCTAACTACTCTCCTTTCACAATCAAGAATGGCCCTACTTCTAGACAACCAATCCATTCCTAAAATTAGCCCATAGCCCGTGAAGCCCAATACATAAGCATCACATCTAAATTCAACGCTAAGTATAGAGATTTTCAAATCCAAACATATCATGGTCAAATGAGCCGAACCCCCAATTGGATTTGAAACGACCAAGGGATCCTCTACTAAACTGGTGTTCAAGTGCAGTGATTCAACTAATGATGCAGAGATAAACGAATGAGATGCGCCAGAATC
This sequence comes from Allium sativum, assembly GCA_030737875.1. Taxonomy (NCBI): domain Eukaryota; kingdom Viridiplantae; phylum Streptophyta; class Magnoliopsida; order Asparagales; family Amaryllidaceae; genus Allium; species Allium sativum. The sequence continues at coordinate 619,698,844 of CM060926.1, forward strand.
GAATAAGGTACGGACAGGATGATCAAACAGAAAAACTAAGCTTTCAACAGAAATTGTTCTACCTCTTTCTTGCAGCGGTGGGGCCGTAATAGCCTGAACTTGCCCCTTGCCTGCCCTGGTGCCATAAGAGCCTGCACCTGTCCTCCCGAGGTAGACCCTGCCCTCTGCCCCTTCTTTGGACAGTCCTTCACTAAATGTCCCGCATCTCCACAATGAAAACAACCAGTCTTCTTTTTCTTTCTACAATCTTTGCTGAGATGGCCCGGCGTCCCACAATTGAAGCATTTCTTCTTCCCTTTGCCATTATTGTTTTTACCACCCTTCTTATTTTGCTGTTGGGGTTTCTTCTGATCCCCTTTCTTTTCAACTGCCTTATCCTCATGCATAAGTGCCATTTCTACTAGCTTTTCAAAGGTGGCTCCCATAGGGATGTGGGTCATAGCCAACCCTTGCAACGGTTCATTCAAGCCTCTAACGAACCTCAAAGCTTTCTTCTCTGGCGTGTTCACCAACTCCAAGCCAAACCTTGCTAACTGATTAAATTTATTGACATATTCCTTTACTGATGAGCTCCCTTGCTTTAGTGCCAGGAATTTTTCCATATTTAAGTTCTCCTCTGCCCTTGAAAGAAACTTTGCCTCAAACCTTCGTCTGAAATCCGCCCATGAATCAACTGGACGTTCCCCGTTAGTGACCTCCCACCAAAACGAGGCCTCTCCCTTCATTAACCAAGCAGCTAAACGGACTTTCCTCCCATCTTCCACTTCAAAGATATCCAACAATTCCTCAGTCTCCTTAAGCCAATCTCTGGCCTCCACAAACGTCTCAGTCCCTTGAAAAGTTTTTCCTCCCATAGCCTTGAATTCCTTGCACGTCTTTGCAAAAGTGTCAACACGAGGAGGAGGAGGAGGAGGAATGGGTGCAACTAGGGGTGGAGGAGTATCCGCTGGGCCTGCAGTGGTGGCCCTAGCCTCCAAGTATCTCCTAAACCACCCTGGAATCGTCACACCTTCTGGGAGATTAAGATCTTCAGCCATGCTGAAACGAAAAAGGAAAGATTCAAAATGGAGAATTCGAAAGATAAAGATAAGGATGTGGCTATTTGGGATTATGTTTTTCATAAAAACTCTCTTTAAATAACATGTATTTTTTTTTTGAAAGCACTTCTTCCAAAAATACTTTAGAAAAAAATATTTTTCTAAAATTTTTTTTTATCTGTTCTGGTAACCTTATGCTCTGATACCACGTGTAACACCCCACGTCCATTAATGTCACTCACAAAGGGAATGCATTAACTTCCATGGAGGTTTTAAGTGAATATAGAACAGTAAAATTACAACAAGACAGATATAAAATAGTACTTGGAAATTCAAAAACTTTATTTCATTGTAGCAGAAGTCAAAACATGTTTGATTACATCATAACACCATATTCAATGTCAAGTACAATATCTATCTTGATAAAACAAGTACATAATCCCATTACATGAATAGCCATTAAAAAGAAAGATAACAAGCTGGACTTTACTTCAGCAGTCCAAGCTTTCCAGAAGATAAGCGATCCAACTAGACTCCACTAGAACTTGGCCCAACCTGCGGACCTGAAGGGAGAAAAAGGATGGAAAAGAGGGGGTCAGACATAAAGTCTGGTGAATATGATAATTCTACAATACTATTACCAAAATAACTGGACTAAGGCATAAGCTGGAAAACAAGAAAATGTCTATGAAGAGCAGATTAAGGACATAGACAATCGCTAAAGGCAACGTTATAGGCGCTCCTAAATACTAAAGGATAAACACTATACTGCACCACACCAGTCACCCTAAAGATTCATCCCACTTAGCTTCACTTAGAAACTTTCCCCATGGCTTTACGTACTCCTAGCTGACTACATAGGTGCCGCCTGCCCCTATCTCCACTAGGTGTACCCTACTTCCCATTATTCGATCGGCTCCCTAACTCGTAGATACCCGTGCTGGCCCCACAGTGGGGTGTATCACTCCCCTAAAGTGGCAACCTGATACAACGGACATGCACGGCTTATACCTACACGATGCAACAACGTCTTACCTACCAGCCCGGGTCCACACACGCATATGAAACCCGTTGGACTTGCGTTGCCACCGCTCCCTGTTTTGGCCTCTTATAGTCAAACCCAGTATGCGTGTCCCGTCCTCGACTTGGGTCGAGCCCACAAAGATACGTTTTGGGATACTGGTTGAAATGGGCCCCCACTATTTACCACAAGCATTCCACCTAAGCTTGTCCCCATTAGTCCATCCCACTTAACCCACTTAGTCATGTTCATTTACATGTGTGTTTGGTTAAGTCTAATCGTATTTCAAATGCCTCTAAAGGCAACCACCAGATTCCTCATGCCACCCAAGGCACCTACTTAACCCCCATGTCCCACCTTACATGATTATCTGGTTAAGTATTTCTTAGTTCATTAAGGCCATAACCTCATAAAGACCTCTCACATTAGACTGGCATTTATGGCAGCTGGATTTGCCGGGCGGGTCCGGGCAGTCTTACACCATAAAAGAGTCTAACCTCGTGTCTTTACAACTGTTATGCTTTAGTTTGGGCCTAGGACCTCTCACATTGGGCCGACATTTGTGACTACTGGATTTGCCGGGCGGGTCCGGGCAGGTTTACATCACAAACGGGTCCAACCTCGTGTCCTAAGCATTGATTATTAATAATAATCCACTTTCCCCCAATTTTAATAATTCCCTACTTGAATTATTAATTACTTCCAATTTTTAACAATGTCCATAATTGACTCAATTATGGACATCCATTCATGGTATGCAAAATCTTACAAAATTGCACCCAATTTATTAATTCCTAATATTACCCCTACCACACGTTTGAACGTTTATTCGCAAAATATATGTTAGACTCGAATAGCCTAACTCATAGCATAAAAGAGATTATCATAATAACAACATGTATATGTGACCAAATGAATCATAATAAGGGGTGAAACTTGCATATGTCCAACTTGCATAGATTATACATGTCATGGACCTAAAGGTGTCAACTTGTTCAAAATTCACCTAATATAATCTCAATCAATTTTCATAAACTTACATATGAACATGTGTGAATCAACATCATCTAATTTTTAACAACATGGTTTTATATGGGTACACCTAACTCAATAGGCAAATTCCCATAATCAAGTTTTATTTAATTATAGTTTCAAGTTTATGGGTACACCTAACCTAATAGGCAAATTCCCATAAACAAGATCCATTTAAATTAAGAAAAAAAAACATAACTTTAAGCATGATCCAACAACATCATGATTTTTCAACATAATATAGCATGATTTATAACATGGCATAGTATGATAGTATAACATAGCTTGACATGATTCTCAACATAGCACGACATAGCATAAGAGAATTTACAACATAGCATGACATAGCATATATAATTTACATCATACGACAACATAATAACATAATAAGAAAATCCACAATATATAGAATTTACAATTACAAATCACATCACTTTCTTGTGATCCATTCATAACTGAGTCAGATTAGTTTGTAATAGTCTTGTGAGAATCATCATACTCACCAACAAAAGAAAAGAATTAGAGAAAGAGAGATCTTTTGATTTGATTTGTGTAGATTTAGTTGTAGATGATTAGGCTTCCTCTTCTTAGTTTGTGACGGCTATGCTGAACTCCATGGCAGCAGCATGACGGTAGCTTCTCTAATTTTACAAGTGATTTAGGTCTAGGGTCTACCCACTTATTTATAGATTTTAGAATGCGTTTAGGCCATTAGATTTAACCTAGAAATAACCGCAGCCGTCCAGACAAGATGGGGTTTATCTTGTTGACTCAGCAATGAGTCAGAAGTGACTCAGCAAACACTCAGCATATTAATAAACTTCTATTCATGTCATAAATATATATATATTTTCTACAATGTACATATTAGATACATCCCCCTTTACTTATTATTGTTTTTATATACATATTAGATACATCCCCTCTCTCACACACTTATTAATATTTTTATATTCATATTAGATACATCCCCTCTCTTACACACTTATTAATATTTTTATATTCATATTAGATACATCCCCTCTCTTACACACTTATTAATATTTTTATATTCATATTAGATACATCCCCTCTCTTACACACTTATTAATATTTTTGCAACTTTAGTGTTAATAGAAAATTCGGGGTGTTACAATACCGTAGAAAAGACACTTCCTCTTGTTGCGGGATCTATTATTTCTTCCGCCCTTCTTATATTCCAATCCCTTGTTTGTGATTCTTCCCCTTTGGCCTCTTTCTCTTTACCTTCTTTGTGAACCATGTTGACAAGTCTCTCGAAGGTTGCCTCCATCGCACGGAAAACCCTACAAAGCTTGGAAGAGAATTAGCCGTAGGAGAAACTACTGCGACTATGGATGGAGGTCGGGCACTTCTTCTCCCTTTGACAGGTGTCGTAGTCTCATCAAGCCTACGGAACCATGCCGCGATGAGGTTACCTCCCAGAAAGCCAGGAGCCCTAGAGACTCAGGAAAGACGGAAACAAGGATTCAAACAGAGGATCAAAAGATAGTGCATATGGCTTTGGGGAATATGCCTTTAAAACAAAACTTTTCTTTAGAAAATGCTTCTTTTAAAACCGTTTTGAAAATAATTTTTCAAATCTTTTATCTAATCCGGTAACCTTCAGCTCTGATACCAAGTGAAACACCTCACCTCCGTTAAGGTCACTCACAAAAGGAATGCCTTAACTTCGACGGAGCGTTTAAGGTAAAAGATGCAGATAAATTACAAGATAGACAAATAAAGCAGCGGAAAATAAAGTCATTTTATAAACAATGTGGTTCAGTCAAGCTTTTACAACAGTTGTCTCAATCATACTTAAAAGTAATACATAGAACTTCTGTTTTGATTCAAAAACTTCTAAGTATAAAAGAAGCATAAAAATAACAATGATATTCCCCAATAAAGCATGAACCAGCCATAGCAGTGGAAGAGAGAGTCCAAAGCAATACATCGACTATCTTCGAGGTTGGAGAGAAAACTGAACTAAGTGGTAACATTTCCTCCCTGTGAACCTAGGGGGGTGGGAGAAAAGAGGCGAAACAAAACTAGGTCAGACATAAGTCTGGTAAGTCCAGTGACTTTCAGCATGTAAACAGGAAAAAGCATCATGACATGAATAAACTGAATATAAGACAATACCGGGATAACAAGGATAACAAGATAACATACGATTAGCATAGATATGATAAGGCAAGATAAACTGAATGCACTTATACTCTTTCTCTGCTTCACTACTACCCTGTTAATCCGATTTCTATATCTCTCCACCACCTGACTATTGTCTCAACTAGTAATCTGTATAAAATGATCATATGATAATGTGAACCCAGTCCCCGCAATTGTGGTAGCCTTCAGGTATATATCTAGTATGAGGATCTTACCTCAATCAACCTAATTGCCATGAAGATGTTAGATGTACCCATACTACCCTATCGGTCGGCTCCTTACTAGTACTAATTTTCCTTGTGTCTGTGTCAATCGGCCCTTTCTTGCGTGTAGATACCTTGTGCTGGTCCCACCATAAGGTGTATCAATCCTTATGATAGCAACCTGACACGATTCAAGATGCACAGTGTATAACTACTGGTACCCAGTGCCTGCTTTTTCCCACTCCGGAGTATGTGCACGCCCGTAATCCGTCGGAACCTACACTGACGTACCCTCTGCCGCTATTTTGATCGCTTATAATCAGCCCAGTAATCGTGCCCCACCCTGCGTAGTTTCAGGGTACCTTGATACATCTATGTGGGTTTCTTCTGAAAGGGGTCCCCGTTACTAGGGTTTCTTACTAGTTAAGTTTGTGGGCCTATATTTACTAATATTACCCACCAACCCGATATGTACTTAACCCTCATACTGATTCAAACGTGTTTAGTTAATGGTTAAGTTTGTGGGCCTATATTTACTAATATTACCCACCAACCCAATATGTACTTAACCCTCCAACACATTTTGTCATATTGGTTAAGTGTTGTCCCTTCATGTTAAGTTAACCCCATTCGTTCATCAAGTTGCATTGGTTAAGTGTTTCTTATTAACTTAACCCCACGCGTTCATCACGTTGTATTGGTTAAGTGTCATCAATCAATTCAAGTTAACTTATCCCACCCACTTGTCGTGTTACATTGGTTAAGTGTTGCCTCCTTGTGTTAACTTAACCCTTCCACGCATCCTATTATATTGGTTAAGTGTTGCTCTCTTGTTTTAACTTAACCCTTACCCATTCATCATGTCATATTGGTTAAGTGTTAACTTAACCCTTCTCATTCATCATGTTGTACTGGTTAACTTAACCCTGCTCACTTGTCTAATTAACATGTTATAACGATTAAGTGTTCTAAATTTACTTAACCCCACCTTCTTGTCTAATTAACATGTTATAACGGTTAAGTGTTCTAAATTTACTTAACCCCATCCTCTTGTCTAATTAAGATGTTATAATGGTTAAGTGTTGCCTTAGTTAACTTAACCCTACCGTTTTTTTCATGTATTGTTTATTAGCATTAATTGATTTATTAATGCACCAACCTCTCACATTAGATCTATGTTGTTGCGGTTACTGGATGTGTCGGGCGGTTTCGGGCAGTTTTATACCACAACTCAATCTAACCTCGGGTTTTTCTTGGGCATGATGCACTAACCTCTCATATTAGATAGGTGTTGTTGTGGTTACTGGATGTGCCGGGCGGTTCCGGACAGTTTTACACTGCAACTAAATCTAACCTCGGGTTAGGCATGTTTATCTTTTAGCATATTTACCATACATTTCCATGTCTAGATTTTATATGCTAATTATCCCAAATTCACAAAACTAGTCATGTTCCAATTCTCAAGTCATACCTCAACAAAGCTAATTTCAAGTTAAGCCCCAAAAATTCAAACTCAAGTTATTACTCAAAATAGGTTACACCTAATTTTCCCAAATTTGCAATAATAGTCATGCCCCCAAAAAATCACAATATAGCACACGCCCTAAGGTTTAGTCATATTGCACCATACAAAATATTCTCCCAAAAACCCCCAGTCATGATTCACAGTATAAACTATGCCAAATTATAGCCTTTAATTACAGTGCATGCCAATTACCCCAAAATCCCACTTTTAGGCGCGTTCACATTTAATAGTTATCCATATCTTACTATAGGTTTTCATGCCTAAGCCATACATCACTATACACAATAATTTTCTTCTTCCAAGTCATAAACTATCATATATATATATATATATGCCCCAAATTTTAGGTCTTAAACCACAACATGTACTATGCCTTACATATTTACAGTTCAATTTACACCCCAAATCCCAAGTCGTATGTCCAATACTTTATGCCTCAAATCTCAAATCATATGTTCGATACACTTTATGTTTTAAATACAACATGTGTTATGTCCTCAAATCAGTTACAACTCAGTTATGCCCAATTATACATAATTTAATACTTTTCCCAAATTTTAGCGTTGGTCATGTCGAAATCATATATTATGCCCAATTTTAGCGCTGTGTTCAAATCATATATTATGCCCAATTTTATTTCCAACGTACGTTCATCTCTTATGAGATTTGGCTCAGGCTCGCAGTAGCCTGGCTATAAAAACAAAAAGGGAAGAAGGAAAGAAGAGACAAAGAATGGACATAATATTATCAATGAGATAGATCCAATGGATATAGAAAGATAGATAGAAATAGGCATAATCTCAGATTCATATTTATTACAATGTCTGAATCACAATTAACTTTTATTTCTGAAAGTAACATGAACTTACAAATTACAGAACAGTCTTGAATTCTGGGATCTGATTTCTGAATTTGATTAGCTATTCCTTTGATGTAGACTTTGATTGTTATCTTGAAAACTCTAATTTGATTGATTAAGGTGGAGGCTAGGTCACTTCAGGTTTTAGCAGCATATAAACGCTTATGAATTCGTGTGGAGAAAACAATAGGTTTAGGGGTCTTTTTATAGGTGTATAGGGAGATTTAGAGCCTTCAGATCAGTCTAGAAGTCATCAGGATCGTTCATAGCAGAAAATTACGTCACATAGCGAATCAGGGAGCGACACATTAGCCAAAACACGTCGGTCCAGAATTTTCGTCCAGATCTGGAAAAGGGGTTGACACCCTATATGGGGGGTCGACACCTCTGTCGACTCCCCTATAGGGGGTCGACTCCTATGTCGACTCCCCTTAAGTGGGGTCGACACCTATGTCGACTCCCCCAAGGGGGGGTCGACACCTACTGAGCTAGAATTTTCCTGCCCACTTCCCTTTGGCTGATTTCGAATTTGTGATCTGTTTTGAGATGTTTTAATTATTATTTATATTTTCTGTTTAAACATGAAATCTTCTGAACTCCATAACTTGTTCATACGGTGTCTGATTCACGTAAACTCGGACTCTACCCCAAGCAGAATTCTGAGACGAACGCAATGGCGTAACCCGTTTCCCTTAATTCTGACTTCAAAAATTAAGTATTATTTAATTCGTTACTTTAATATTCTCAGAAAATACGGGATGTTACAATTTTCGTCCTATCTTTTTTAATTACTACGATCCATATATCAACTAGCTGCGCATTTTTATTGAAGATGCCTGCATGTCTTCTACATTTCCTATTTGGCAAGTAAGATGCCAAGAATACCTTGCTATCTAATGTAGCATGCAATTGAAAAAAATAGTAGTCGCCCTTTCAAGAATTTCTCCATCACCATATTTATTACTCATTGTTCTAGTAGTTATCTTTACAAAAATAAGTCTGCTTTTTTCCAATAATTATTGTTCATGTTTCCACTTTTATAAAATTCTATTGTAGTTTCAATACCACGGTATAATTATTCATGTCTTCATCACTATAAAACAGGATGTCAGACAATACAAACAAGAATAGTACATCAGATCATATTAAATACACAGTTAGAATTTTTAAAATTTAGTTTTGTAATTATTATTCACCATCGTTAAAGAGATTCATAAATATATTGATGTATGAGCTGTGGTTGTTTACATAAAATTTGATAGCCTCACCAAACATGGTTTATAGTGACCGTAACAAAATAATCCCCAAATTCTCTTATTCTATTAATGTCAACTCATACTAGCTTGAGTTGCATGTGAACTTCCACTATGACACATGCAATAGTTTCTTTATACGTTAGCTTACTGTCAAAAGTCAATACAACAAGGGTTGACAAATGTATTTCTTTAATTATTATAAAAGGGATGATTTAGGAAAAATCATCTCTTACTTCTAGAAGCAATATTAAAGAGCGAAAAGTTTTTTTTTTTCATTCTACCATTGTTGATAATCATCATTCATTGTCCAAATTTTCGTTGTCGACTATATTTTATTAATTGAAAATCTAACCAACATGTATTTATGATATTACATATATGTAGAATGTTAAGATCTTATAGCTATGATTATTTTTGCCTATGCAAGATTGACTATATGTGTTGGTGAGAATAATGTACATAGAGGTTCAAGCATGTACACGGCCACAGACATATTTGAAGGTTTTGAGTTGATTTGGAATTCTATGATAGAAAGTGAAGACGGTGCAGTTGCGTTACAAAGTTCACAGACATTTTATTGTCACACACACACACACACACATATATATATATATATATATAGTTAGTCATGTTCATTGCACCAAGTTATTTTACTTCATTTATATGTAGATGTCTATACCAAGTTTTAGCACTGAATCTAAAACTGACATCAATATGCAAAGCCCTGGTACTGAAAAATCTACAAACACTAATAGTTTGAAGAGGAAAAGCAAAGAGATTGATAATGATGTCAAGCTGCCATATATTTTTGACAACTTTAAGGAAAGAAAAGATGATGAAAATGGATTTATTTAAAAACTGAAAGCAATTAAAAAAGAAAAAGTAAGTTATATATATATATATATTTGATGGTTATTTTATATACGGTGTACATATTATTATTATTTTGGTAAGGAATGACTAATTAATATTGTGCATCTATTCAAATGTTTATTGCACTACAGGAATGAAAAATATTGAAAAAAGTGGAAGTTATGAAGTTATGCTGGGAACAAGATTGGACTTGAACATAATTTTCATGTTTATTTTGTTTGGAGTCGAAACTAGTCATGTTCTTATATTTATTTTGCTCTAATTTTCATATTTATTTTGTTCGAAATGGAAACTACTTATGAAGTTATATTTATTTTGCTTTGAAAACTACTATTGATTAATGTATTTTTTTGTTATGGATGTTTATTTTTATGTTGTAATTTGAAATTTTAGTTAGAATGCCTCTTATACATATAAAAATATATTTAAAACTTAATAACAAAGCATACATTGCATCATATTGTATATATATATATATGATGACATCATATACACTTTTTGCTTCATCAAAAAAAGTTAACATATTGTAGTTTGTATATAATTTATATAATATTACTTGAATTGTATCATTTATATAATTTTAATGATTATTTGTTCAATTTTTCACATTTAAAGATCACAAAATAAGTTTAAATTGTAATGATTAAGAACATGTTTTCAGAATAAAAATCACAAATAATCATTTTTTTATATCTATGCCAAAAAATAACCATTCATAACCAAAAATTTAGATGGATAACAGAATAATTAATCAAATAATCATCCACGGAAAAATTATTGTTAGGTGAACAACATGACAATTAATTATTGTTACTGCATAAATTATTAGATGAATAACAAATCAGTTAATCAAAATAATCATCCATGATAAAATTATTTTTGGATGAACAACAGAACAATTTATTATTATTGCTACATAAATTATAATATTTTGAAAAAGTATAACTATTTAATATTAATTACAATAGTTTTTTTTCTTTTATTTTTATTATTTAATCATTACAATTTTTTTAATAACATAAATTTTAATTCCCAGTGAAGCAAGCAAAAAATACTAGTGGTATTTATAAAGAGTGTTAAGTCAGTTTAAATCTTCCGTCTTTTTTAACATAAAATAAACATATATACCCAAAACTGAAGGAAAAAAAACTTTATTCGATGGTTCACAACAACATAACAACAGTGCAAAATTCATCATTAGTTGTCAAACCAACCACAATAAAACTGATACTTACTATTGCCTTGATTAATCATGGAAAAATTATGCATTTAGACATGTTAGCAATGCATCTTTAAAAGGAATATTGTAGGAAATGATTTATATGCAATACCACATGGGTACATACTGTGACGACCCAAACCCCATACGACGGCAGCAAGGGTAATCTTTTGAATATAACACATAAACAAATAACAGCAGAACAAAAATAAATAAATAAGTACACCGGATAATGTACAACAGAATATACTGGATAAATATAAACATCAAAGTTACACAGTATACAGGATCATACTTAGTACAAAATACAGTTCAGCTATACATAAATGTCTACAGCGGAATAAAACATAATATGTACAATAGGAGCTGAACAGCATAAAAAGAGATAAATGATAGAATCCATCTTCTGCTCCAGCTATCCAGAAAGAGCCTGCTAAAACCTGAATACAGGGCTGCCCGTGTAGAAATAGGGGCACCCGAGTTTGCAAGTGAAACAAACTACGAGTCAGTCATGGGACTGGTATGAAAAATCTACTTAACACATTTTATAATCTGGCTAATCACAGGACCATGCCACTTTCGTGGAACGGGTTTACTCCATTGGATTGCCAGTGCTTTAAAACAAGTAAATCTTTTAAACATCGCAATGCTTTTCGTAAAAATGAAGCCAATATAAGACTCAGTTCCCATCACACAATGCAACACAAACCGGAGGATAGAGTTTTACCTTATAATGGCCAAAATATGCTTGATACGATCAAAACAAATCATTTGATATTATTGCTAGTGTTTATATGTTTCAAAAACAATTTGAATCATAACTATCAATCATAGACGGCATGGGTACCATATATCTGGTCGCCATATATATATACAATCAAAACCGCACGATGTCGTATTTGGAAATTGGATTTCCGTCATGAACCGAGGCCAGGGATCATCCTCACCGCTTCGAGACAATCTAGCCTACCATGTCTCAGGCAAGCGCGCAGGCAAGCCTTGGAGCAACAGGGTCGGTCCACTCGACGTGGATTAAACTTAAACCCTGAACACTGCGTTTCTCCGCCCTTTGGGGCGTAAATGAGTCCTACGACTCCATCGGCTCCACATAGTCACCGATATATCCGAGGCGCCTCACAATAGCAACAACCACACAGGTGAAAGTAATATAAATGTCAGGGCTGGTAGGTCACTGACACCACCCTAGCTAGAAGGAAACGCATGTCCTCCCTGAAGTCCTCTCCCGTTTCTGGTCCATACCGGGGTGTGAGGCTCGCGAATTCACGATATACACAAAGCTATGCCACACAGGCGGTGCTTTGATCATCCACCACAAAGCTCTGCTTTTCAACAAAAGCTTTGATCACTGCATCTCTGCATGCCACACAGACAATTCACGCCATGCAACTGACGTTTATCAATCACACAGAATGAAATCCAATGTCAGACACACAGTCCATTTACAAGTCCGTTCTGGGTCTGAACGAAACCGGAGGGTCTTTATTCCTCGCACATCCGTACAATCAACATGTACGTCCGGACGGCTACTACTTCAGCCCCTTCAAGGTAGCTACTCCCATCATGAGCATCAGTAACACCCCTCCATTCGACGTGAAGATCATCGGTCTTGCACCATCTTCAAATCTTCGACTTTCAAACGTCGATCAATTATTTGAAATGAAAATCAACTCGGCCTTTTCAAATAATTCACGTATATTTAGAATTTCAAATCAATTCTTTTCAATGGTTAAATTATTCGATATCACTAATTCTGTTCTTTAATGTAATTTTCACGCCAAACACACTCAACCATCAAATATTCAATAAACCGAGTAATTTCAGTTTATTTCCACTCCATATCGTTTATAATATTTTATAACGATTTATCTCTATTTCTATTTATTTAAACATAGCCAATTCATTCAAACGACGCCTCAGGCCATAACGCGGCCGTGGCGCTGTTTTTCTTCAGATTTGATTTACACATATCTGAAAATCTAACCGTTGGATCTTCACAAATTTTATATCATTAGAAAGATCTTTTCACAACGAATCCAACGGTTCTAGTTTTGGGGAAATCCGACGGTCGGATCTCCCGGTACAATCGTTTGAAGTTTCGATTTCAAAATACGAACTACAGCGTCGTTATTCGATTTAATTTAATTATATTTATATATATATAAATATAATCGATTCTGGCGCTGTTTTTCTTCAGATTTGAATTAAACATTCCAGACAATCCAACCGTTGGATCTTTACAAAGTGGGTGTCGTTGGAAAGATATTTCCAAGGCGAACCCAACGGTTGTAGTTTCGGGAAAATCCGATGGTCGGATCTCCCGCAATAATCGTTTGAAATCACGGTTTCAAAATACGAACTGCAGCTTCGTTATTCGATTTATTTTAATTATATATATATATATATATATAAATATAATCCAATCTTCGATTTCAAAACCATATTCACTTCCTATATTTAATAAAAATGGTATTTTTATCTTTTAAAGAATTTATTCAACACATGAATTTCTATTCAACACATGAATACTATTCAACACATGAATACTGTTTCAACACATGACAATAATTCCATAATTTATCTATATATAATAAAAATGTGATTTTTATTGTTAAAATAATTTATTTCAAAACACGGTTATTTTATATAATTCATATAGATGATAAAAATGTGATTTTTTATTATAAACAATTTATTCAACACATGAATGTCACTCAACACATGGATTTCTATTCAACAGATGAATATAGTTTCAGCACATGAAAATAATTTCAACACATGAAATATTTCAGAAAAATTCGGCAGCATAACGGCAGGATAGTTAAAACCGGCACCGTCCCTAGTACGACTCCTCGCTCTACCTTAAAGCCTCGCAGCTTTTGACAATGGGGATTTTCAATATCTAGTTCGTACGCAGACGAATTTTCCCATATACTAATCCTATTGGGACTTCAACCACAATCAATCATTTCAAATCAACCATTCATGATATTCACCAAATTTCACATCAAACAATAATCCAAACAATATCACAACCAATAAATATCGTCCACGGTCTGTGGACGAGGGGAGTATATATATATATATATATATTCGTATATAAATATATTTCAATTCACTTCAATTCATTTCAATGTCATTTCATTGCATATATAATTCTTACAACGCATATATAACTTATACATCAAACATACAACTTATACAACGCTTATACATGAGGTGTACAACGCTTATATAACTCATACATCGACTATATAATTTATACATCGTCGTTTGCATATCATTTATAACACAGAAAACTCACATTGGGTTCCACTCCTCCAAAAATTGCAGAAGGCTCAGAAAAATATGCGGTCTCTTCTAGAATGTAGAAGACGTCCTCACGAGTCCACTGTCTCTGGTTTCACTGAATTTCGACAACACATGTCAAAGATACGATTTTTACAAGTTATAATGGAATTAGCAACGTTTTTTAAGCGTTGTAAACCCCTTCAAAATAAAACCCGTACCTCAGCTCATTGATTCGAAATTAGGTTTTGGATTTTCGTTCAATCGGTGAAGCTTGGCCAAGATCAGACTGCTTCACGTCGTAGGGCTTCAGAATCCGCGCGTAGGGGCCCCACCTTTGTCCAGATCGACGACGCCTAGCTCCTCCACTTCTCAGATGAACGGCAACACTTCTCGTTTGAATTCAGAGCGAGATACTTCACCAAAAACGAAGACATGGATATGGATTGGAAGCTAGAGTCGAGCTCTACAAAGTTCTCAACTAGAGGGGGGGGTCTGATTTTGTGTGTGGAAGGAGAAGTCAAGATGGGAAGTTCCGAGATACTTCCGCCGTCGCTACAGGAGGTTTGTCGGGTTTGGGAAAGTAAACGATGAAGCGTGATTGGCCAAGATTATTTATATTTATATTTAATTTATTTAAATCCGAAAATACCCCTCACCACATACGACCTCCAATCCAATCCCAACGACTATCGTCCCTAGCTAAATACCCCCATTTTGAACACAATGGGATATGTTTCGTAGGCCCATTCGACCATTTCAGTCAGTTTTTCTTCAAATTAAAATACATAACATTCAATATTTGATTTGAACGTACATTTCAATTTGCCGGGGCCACATATCGATCCCAAAAATTCCCGAAAAATAAATCTAGCTATGTTTTGACGATACGGTCCCAACAAAACTTGTTTCATCGAATTCTGAGACCGTTTGAAAAATGACCATTTTCTGGTCGATCCAATTTAACTGTAATTGACCAAAACACATTTTTCTTCGCCACGCTCACATATTAACTTCAAAAATTATGGAATTCGAAACATAGCAATAATTTCACATCCCGTATCCAACAAAATTGGTTTTGTCGAATTCTGAGGTCGTATGCAAAATGTCTATTTTCAAGGGCGATATATTCTCTATAGCGACCTTTCTGAAAATTCATTTGGCCATAACTTTTGATTCCCGCTGTGAAACTTCGATTTTTCAGATTCTTTAGAAAGATATTCATTAACAGATTTAAATATTTTTGGTTTCACTAAAATCCGTTTTATTTTGCACCCGGTACAGTCAGTCAAAGTTTGAATTCGAATTTTGAAACTACCGCGCCATTTCAGGCCTTGTTTACAATTAAAAATAATTATATTTATTTTCAAACATCGATTCAAACATACTTTTCGTCGTTATTATTTAAAATATTTATTTTAAATATTTAAAATCCACTATTTTAGCCAATTTAAATTTTTTAAACTGGTTCAGATTTTCCGGGTTGTTACACATACAGAATCCAGGGTATGTACGTAAGCTAAATAAGAAAATATATGGCCTAAAAAATGCTCTAAGAGTGTGGTTTGATAGACTAAAGGTAACATTAAATAGAATGGATTATAAACTTACCAAATCTGACAACTTTGTGTTTATTAAATTTAATAAGTCATCTACTATATATATTCTAATATATGTTGATGATTGAATTGTTATAGGAAACAACGAGATACATATAAATAAAATGGTATAATATTTAGATGGAGAATTCTTAATTAAAAATTAGATAAATTGTGTTATTTCTTTGGCATAGGAATACAAAGAAAATCAAAGTCTTATATACTTATATGTAAAAAGGAATACATGACTTAACTGCTGACTAAAACAGACATGATTAGAGCAAATCCATAACCAACACTCGAGATATCAAGCGAACATGACTAATAAAATAGGGGAGAAGCCATACTTAATATCAAAAAATATAAAGTACATTACAAAATGCAACTATAAATTGGCCAGATATAACATTCAGTGTTAACGGAGTCTCTCAATTTTTGCAAAATCTTATTAATGAACATTGAAAGACAATAAAGAGGATTCTAAGATATCTAAAAGGCACAATAGATTATGGAATATCAATAAAACCAGTCGATCATCTAAGGATCACAAGCTACACAGACTCGGATTGGGAAGTGGATCCGGATGACAGAAAATTTGTCACTGTATACTACATCTATGTTAATGACATATAGTATCATGGATTGGTAAAAAACAATCAACAACCTCAAGATCTAGTGTTGTAACCGAATGCAGATAATGCAGAGATACTTTGGATACAATCAATGTTAAGTGAACTAAAGCAACTGGCCGATACAATAGAAACTATCTAGTGTGATAGTCATAGTTTAGTTTATATGACGGTAATCTAATAGAATACGCATTGACAAAGCACGTAGAAGTCGATATTCACTTTGTGCATGAGGCAAGTAATAAAAGGGAGATTACAAGTAAATTTCATACCTACTTACAATTAGAAAGCAAATACACTTACCATTGCACTGTTTGCAAAGAGTTTCTACAGATTTCGAGATGGATTGAGAGTCAAAAATTCTTGAAATCAAAGCAAGCAACCACAATTTACTCAGATTTGGACATGTGTCACTGCCTTCTACTCAGTCACATCAAATTCATTGTTGTCGGTAAGAATGAAATCTATATATTTTTTTTTCCACGGATTAGCCATGAAGACAACACTATGAGTTTTTTCACCTCATTTTTGGTGAGGTGAACATAACTCCCGCCTCCTATTGGAGGAAACCAAGGGGACTCATATGGACCCCTCTGAACTCCTCCAATAGGAGGCGGGAGTTTTGTTCACTTAACCGAAAGTGAGGTGAACAAATTCTCTCTCTCTCTCTCACTCTCTAAAGACAACTCCCTCAACCCTCAATTGATTAAAGCCATATCCTTTTTTATTAATAATAATAATAAATTTTAAAAAAGCTGACAAAACTGTATTGTCTAACATATTCAAATACAGTGACAATCACGGCTGACCATACACAATATCCATTTTAAGATGCACCCAAAAGAATTAAAGATCACACAATAATAAAAATACAGAATTAAAATCACAGCATAACGACCAACTATGGAACTACTTCAGGTGGATGATAAAGTCTTTTGAGTACTTCAATTATCAACTCTTTCTCATCTTCGGCTTGCTCATCCCCACCGCCTTTGCTCAATGGAAGTTTATCTAGTACGTTCAACAATTCACGATGATTCTTTGTTAAGACTTCGATGACCTCACGTAGCTTGTGTGGGTTAGCAACAAATACCTTAACATATGGAATGCTGATAGCTGAATGTTTTTGCATATGTCCTTCAATAAAGTCGTCATAGTTTTAAGGTAACAAACTTCTAAAATATAGCGCTTCATTATTTTCAAATTTGGAGGTTCCAAAAGAAAATCGGAGAGAAGCTTCAGTGTTTACCTTCTTGTCACATAATTGGAAGATGCTAATAACACGTCATAAAATTCAAAGAACTCGCGATAATGAGCACTTAAATACTCGGCCACTGCAGTCTCATGCTTAGTAAGCAAATCCTTGAAGGTAGAAAGAGCATTGGATGCAATATCAAAATTAGGTAGCTCAACGGATTTGAAGAACAACTGAAAGCTTGTAGATTCTAAAACCAATTTCGCAAGTGATGGGTATTTGATGCATTCCCTGGGCATATTACAACAACTAAGGGCAATCTCTTTGTTATTATAGAAAACTACAAGGAAATCCAAAAGTTCCAAAAGGTTCTACATATACTCCACATAGCATAGGCTAGAATCAACATTTTGTCTTAGCAAAATCCCCCAACAGTGGACTAAATCTTTACGAGCATCCCGACTCAATCTTGGCAATTATGCACAAAAAGAGAGAGAATGTCCTCTTTACAAATTTCAAGGGTTAGTTATTGAATGTGTTCTTCGTTTGGTTCAGTTTCCCCATCTCTACAAAGCATTTGTTTCATCGAAAGAATGTTTTTTTTTTCAACATCTTCAAGAGCCTTGGCAGCGGTCTCCGTATCAAGAGCAAGCAAGCTATCCTTAGTTGACCTTGCAAGTTCCGAAGGGTGCAAAGGCGATCGAGAGAACTTGAAGAAGGAGGACGACATTGCTGTTTGATGAACCTTTACCAATTAAAACCACATCCGTTAGCCCAGAATCATCTCGTTAAGGAGAGAATAGATGAAATCAAAGTTGATTTCATCTGAAATTAAAGTCACCAGAAGGACAAAGTTAGGAGTCCAAATGACCTGGTCCGAAGTCCCATATACCAGACCAATCTGGACCCCTTGATTTCAAACTTTTGCAATTAAACCCACATTTTTAGGGGTTCAATTGCAAAAGAGTTGAAATCAAGGGATTTGATTAGGGATGAACAAATATGGGTTGGGTCGGGTCAGACCAAATACTTCATCTGACCAGCATAGGTTTGGGTTTAAGGCAGTTTATGTGATGACAACCCATAACACCTGCACTTAACAAGGGAAATAATACGCTAAAAGACGCGCCAAGCAAATATGGATGATCACCAAGATATGATAACATAAGCGAAACCCGTCGTATAACTCACAACGCAAGGACAAAATATAATAGAACATATACAACAGGAAATAACAGTGAAGCGGAATTGCATAGAATTTTAAACTTCCATATCATCAAGGAATATCCATAATATCTTTGGATTATATCAAAAAACTCTATACAAAAGGCCTCACTACAACACTCAGAGAATACATCAGGCAGCAAAAAATAGCATAATATGTATAGTAGAAAACTGGTACGTAAGCCTCTAGCTCGTCATCGATCTGCAGCATCGTCCACTAAGATCTGCTTTCTGTTACCTGCTACTCAGTCTGGCCATCCAACACATGCATGAACATCCCAAGGTAATATGATGGAAACGTAAAACCTCAAGTCAGACAACAGCCTTAATGGGTGATAAATAGCTATCTAACACCATCAATAAGGTATATGAGAATAGGCAGATTAATCAACTAATCTGCCAATCACATCATCAGAGAAGAACCCATCCCATCTCCTCCACATCTGATAGTGATAGCCTTTACAACAATCAAGTAGAAAAAACAGTACATTCATGGCAATCATTTATCAAGCGTAGACCATCCTAATCGATATCAACATCTCCCAAGCACAATCCCCCAATGACTAAACTAACATTAGGCAAGCACCCAAGAGATATCTCTTTCGACGTCGAATAATCCACACAAGACGATACAAGCAAAACAATCAATATCCATGACTCTGGCTATTACCGTCAATACTGCTTTGAAACCATCGTTAATCGCATAACCGACCCACCTGGCCATTCATTAAAGGCTAATGTTATCCCCGGTTCTAGTCAAACTCCATACGCCATCTGCATTGTATATTTGTCTTACTCGACGAAGACAACTAGGACCATCAAGTTTTTGGCCAGGGTACTCGACCCATCCGGTCTTTTAGGCATCCCCATTGTACCCTTGCTTTGAGCTTGCTAG
The DNA here is from genome assembly GCA_030737875.1 of Allium sativum. Classification (NCBI taxonomy): domain Eukaryota; kingdom Viridiplantae; phylum Streptophyta; class Magnoliopsida; order Asparagales; family Amaryllidaceae; genus Allium; species Allium sativum. The sequence continues at coordinate 619,718,885 of CM060926.1, forward strand.
AACCTCCGACTAACAATTATCTGGTTAACATGATTTGGACCTAATATATGAGTAAACATGATTATTATAACAATTATCTAGTTAAAAAGATCAAATTAGATTTTCCTAAGATGTCTAAATCCGAGTTAGACATGTATGATCAGACCTAGGGTGAATTTAGCATGTAACATACGAATTTAATCCTATTTTTCCCATATAATATGTGGTTTCTATGTGAGAGGTATCGACCACTCACTAATTTCTAGATTCAATGCAAATACCACGAGATCAGATCTGCACAACAATAGAAAATACCCTAAAGTTGATGAAATTGACGTGATCTAGCTTCTTTTGATGATGATCTATCTTCTAAATGTAATCTACTTTGAATGTGATTGAAGAAAATGGATAATTAGGGTTTTAGGTTGAACCGGAGAATCACAAACTTCCATCCTAAAGTTTAGAATGAAGAGAGAAATCTGTATTCTCTCACTAAATCTTTCTAATTCTAGACTTTCTAAGGGCTACCAAAAGCGTTACTTTTGATTTTTGCACGAGGAACACTCACTACGCCATAGATTGCATATTGCAACACAAGAGAAGTGATGCAGGAAGTGCCAATTTTTTTTCTATAGGTCAAAAATTATCTGTGGCAACACTTTCTCGGTGTTGCATTTTGCCGCGTTGCCTTAATGTCAAAGGCAACATCTTTGGGACCCTAAGGCAACATCGGTACATGTGTTGTCACAGGTACTAATTTTACAAAAATGCGGGGCCCACTAAAATTTGTAGCCCGGGTTCACAGAATCGCCACTAAAATCTGTAGCCCGGGTTCACAGAGTCTTGTTGTGGGGCCAACATGCATTAATCTATGGCAACACTTTTACCATCTAATGACAACACTATATCATAGCTATGACAACATTTAACATCACATACTGCAACATTATATCATAGTTATGGCAACATTACATAACATACTACAACATAACATCAATTAACATCACACTGAAATTAACAAAGAACTTTTTATTTAAAATTAACCTGCAACACAAGTACTACTTAGCCGACTACAAAATAACAAAACATAGCCACTAAATTCAATTTTACAGACATTTCAGTTACAAAGACAGGCAGTACTAAATTCATGTTTATATCACATTAAAACAGTTTCAAAATTTAGCTTCAACCTCCAATGCATTTAGTGCCTCTACTGCATCGAGTACCTTTAGTGCCTTCAATAACAAGTTCTTGAACAACCTCATCACTGCCTCCTTGAACAAACTGAGTTTCATTTACATTTCAGCACAAACTGAGTTTCATTTGCATTTCAGTTGCATAACCGAGTTACATAACTAAGTTTTATTTGCATTTCATTTGCATAACTGAGTTGCATTTCATTTGCATAACTGAGTTTCATTTTCATTTCAGCATAAAGACATTTCAATTGCATTTCAGTTGCATACCTCAGTTTATGGCCTACATACGTCAGTTGAAAATTGATGTAATGACTCAATTTGTTCAGAGCACAAACAGTACTAAGTGAACAATTAGATAGTTACAATGTAGATAAATTATCACTAATCATCACTTTGGGTTTAATGGGCAATGTGGAAAAAATTATCACTAATCTGCAATGTGGAAAAAATTATCACTAATCTACAATGTGATAAAACTTAAAATTATACTTGAAAAACTGTCCATGCATGCTATTTCATGTTACTTCGCTGCACTACACGGCCATAGCAACACACAGAAGAACTCCAAACATGATCCAAGACATAGCTAAAGCTGTTGCAAAGAATTTTTCTCCTTTCTCGTATTTTCCACATTTAATGCGCATTAGGGCCAACTTTTCCTTCATATCTACCACAAATTCATAGGCTTTTGCCCTCTTTTGCTTTTCCTTCAGCAGCTTTTCTTCAATTGTCTTCCTTTCCACGAGCAATTGCGATATAGTCTTTTCTTTCTCCATTAATTTAATAGTAGTATCATCTAATTCCGTATTGCTATTGATTTCATACACTTCGTCATGCCACATAAAATACCCGCAATCGCCATTCTGCATATATCTTAAATTCTCGACTAAAACATCACTGAAAGATATGATAATCGACAAAGCAACCAAAAAAACTTAATTTATATTTACCAGCTACATGGAGCAACCAAAAAACTTCTTCCCCCCATTCAACCCTACTTTTACTGTCCTCATCTTCGCTGGGATTTTGTGGTGGCTATTCTTTCTTGCAACCGCTGTTGATGAATTTGAAGTACAAATTGTTTGAGTGGTCATTGAACTCGAATTGAAGGAAGAATTGAAGTGATATCACAAACTACAAATCATTTCAGTAGTATCACAAATTGTAAATGATTATGTATATATTCCATATCATAAATTTCATGTAGTAGGCTTTTAGGCATGTGTTTCATGCATTCAATACTTGTGTGCATAACCAAAACAAAACATGCGTATATTTATTAGACAGTCTTATACACACACACACCAAAACAAAGCCTACATAAAATTTTTGAAGCATGCATCATGAAGAAAAAAAATCATCTATTAGAAATTTATTAATCCATGTGTGTAGATATATCATTGTATGGCCTTTGAAGCATATCCAAGCATTACTTAAACAATGCTTGGTTAACTGGAATACAATGATGTCAATGGTGATGCACACATCAATGTACAACAGACGTAAACATTCATAGATGAAGTGAATTTGCAAATAATTTCTAACTATGCATATAGAACTTATTTGATCGGGAACTAGGTGAAAAATCATGCATATGACAAACATGAAAATACTTAAGAAATGAATAGTATCATGTATATGCAAGCATCCTTATGAAACCATTTTCATAAACCACTGTATATCTTATTAAATGTAACGACCCGCATTTTTCAGCGATATAATTAATTTATTTAATTATTTAAATAATGGTTTGATTATTTAAAATGACTAGAATTAAATAATATTGGATATTTAATTAAAATAAATAATATAATAATATATTTAATTTCTGAAATAGTCAGAAATAGTGGAATTCACAATATGGTGCGAACTGGATCATCTGTGATATTTAATTCAGTTTAGAATTGAATTAGAATAACGAATATATTATTTGAACGACAGTTTGAACGTATAATTATATTATAATTAAAATCGAGCTTGAAATGGCGTGCCCGTTCGCTATTGGGCGATTTGAACTTCAACGGAATATACAGGGTTTGTTTTAAATCGGATTTCTGTGAAACGAGAAACGTTAGGAGCTGGTGAAGTATATTTTTCTAGTGAAAGAGAAAAATCGGGATTTCGTCGTGTAGATTTTATTTATGTACAAATCAATTTTTCAGAAAAACAGCGCCATAAAACCATAACCATTTATTTAATTTTTTTAAAAGGATTTAAATATAAATCGAGTATCGATATAACTCTAATGATGAAATATCGAGTTAGAAATCCATATAGGATTTTTCTGGAGCTGTATGGATATATATTGTGGATATATACGATAATATATATTTATTGATGTTTAATTTAATTATTTTTAATTATATTTATATATTTAAAAGGGTTATTTAGAGCTTTATAAATAGCCAGTTTTGTAAACGACATCGGAATTCGATGAAACTAATTTTGTTGGATCCGCAATATTAAATTATTGTTAGATTTCAATTTCTGTGATTTTTTAAGTCAATATGTGGCCGTACGGGATTTTAAAGTGAAAAACAGTCGATTTTCTGACTTTAAAAATATGCTGTGTGAGCAAACGGAGTCGGAATTCGACGAAACCAATTTCGTTGGGTCCGCAATGTCAAACTGTAGCTACATGCCCATTTTTGTGATTTTTGGGTACTGTGTGTGATCATAGGAATCTTTAAACGACGAACACAAGTAGCGATTGATTAAAATAAAATAAAATATCGAATATAAAAATATTTTAACTACCCTATAAATATCACTACACTGTCCTAACCCTAGAGAAATTTCTCAGATCGATTAAAATGCGCCGCCACCACCGAAACCAATTCATACAGTGAAAACCCTCTTTCAAAAATCTAAATCAATCCTAACAAAAATCGAAAAATCCTGGTGTGTATATATATGAACTCAGGAAGGTGTGCTCTTCAGTTTCCCGCTGGTCTGGCTTCGTTCGATCGTGTTTCTGTGAGGTCGGGTATAACAGTAAAAATTAGGGTTCAAGTATTCGACGGGGGGAGGCCTTAATTCGAATTTCTGAGTTAGTATATGAGTTTGGGGAGGGATTTGGCACATGCGTCGGAATTGTTGTGGAATCCGGTGCCAATTGCTGTCGAGAGGTTCCACGGTGATCGCGAGAATTGGGTTCGACGCAAAATGGAGGAAGTGTGCGAGTTCAATTCGAAGGACATGGAGTGGTAGAGTTTTCGAATTGGAGATGAATGGTGAAAGCCGTGGGTAGAACGGTGAAGAAATGGAAGGGGAAATGGGATTGAATGATGCGTGAATGGCCATTGTAGAAGGAGGATACGGCAGTGTGAGAGATTGGTCAGTGAAGAAGAACCCGTTTTGGGGTATTATATGGTAATGGGCCAAGAAATTTAGGGTAAGCCCAAAAGCATTTATAAAAGGAAATTTAAGTTTTATATAATATTAATTAGTATATAAACTTATAAACGTGATAACTCTTTTATACGATATCAGAATTGGACAAAACTGGATCCGTTAGGATCGTATGGACGGTGGCTACACCAAGGAACTGACTGAGAGTGAATTGAAGCTCGTCTGGATTTATGGTGGAATTAAACGCCTGAATCAGATCAATGAACGCATATCGTTATTTAACGATAAACCGAACAAGGTGAGTAAATCTCACTAACTCTGCTCAATTTATATTTTTATAAAATATTTTTAGAATTTATAAATAATGGTTGTTTGCTGTATATTGGCTGTTTGGTTGAACTGCTAGTCAGTTGATTAAAAATACATATAATGATATAGATATAAATCGTTAATCGAATATTGATTCTGTTTATCAGAATAGTTCATACTCGTGTTATTTATGTTGATTAACATATATAGTTGCAGGGAAACTGGTCGGAGGGACCCAACTGGGTTCCTCAACATTTATTTACTATTTTTCATATATTGTGATATACGATGTGATTTATGACCTGTTGTTGGTTATGTATGTTTGACCATTGTTATTTGGCACCTTTAAACACCAAAGGAAAATCTGAAATGATAAAAAGGAATTTTCAAAGTGTATAATGAAATAAGAATGTTTATATAAAATCAAAGGATTTTACAATAAAGGAAAATTGTGAAGTGGAAAATTGAATCTTAAGGATTTTTATAAAATTCAAATAGATTTTATAAAAGGAGATGTTTGAAAAAAAAAGGGAATTGACAAGATACAAAGAACAAAGAGGAGATGGTTTGATAGTAGATATTAAATACAAATCTGTTTATCAAATAAATAGAGATGATTAATTTATGAATAATATTTTATAAATTAAATAAAAAAATATTTATCTTTTGATAAATGAAAATATATATATATAAGTCGAACTTATATAGAGAAGGAGAAATCGGTTTTAACACCGATATTTTATGAAATATGAATTCAGCATTTGAAAAGGGGAAATTTAAATAAGATTTTAAGTGTTAGAAGTTAAAAGGAGATTTTATGCAAATAATTCTGAAAATAGAAATATAAATAGAAATGGAAAATGAGATATTGTTTTTAAATACGAAATCAAATTAAAGAGATTGTATAAAAGAAATATTATTCACATTTGATGTGAATAATGGGATTAAGTAGGGATTTTGCAAATAAACACATTTGTATAGAAAAGTGGATTTTGAAATAGAAATCAAACAGAAATGGGATCTCGAAAGGTGGGGAAATAAATAACTTGTTTGAAATGGAAACAAGTGGTGTGATTTATAAACCAAGGTTTATTAATGAAGTTAAATATAATTATCAGTGGATAATAGGGATTTGCAAATTCAATAGTGAATTTGGGAAAGTGGAGTTGTTTAAAAAGGGAGCGATGAAATCCATTTCGATATTCGAAATGTAAAAAAGGATTAAATAAAATCCGTAAAGATTTGTCATTAGAATTTAACTAAGCCAGATGTTTTTTTTTAAATAATTTATTTGAATAAATTATATATTGGATAAAATAGGATTTAACAAGGAAATTAGTATTCGGTTGGAAACCGATATTTGATTATCGAATATAGTTATTCGAAGAAAAGGATTATCGAATATTAATTATTCGAACAGAGGAATCGAATATAGTTTTTTCGAAAGAGAGTTATCGAATAGTGATTATTCGAGAGCGAGTTATACATTGGAATTCGATCATATCGAATTAAGGAAAGTGATATTTACTTTCCGTTTCAAATCAAGTTTTACTTATTGGTGAATAAATTAGTTGTTGGTTTATTTACCCAAATTTAGATATAAAGGTTATACTTAAGTTATTTCATTTCGAAAGTTTGGGATTATAACCCTAATGTTAAAATCAAAATATTTCGGTAAAAGAAGTGGATTCGTAAATAAAATCTGAGAGTTACATAAGGAAGTGTTAAAGTTGTAAAGGGTGAACTTTGTCTATTCTGAGGTTAGAAATGTTGTTCAGTTAAGGTCTGAGAGGTAATTATACCCCAACTTGATTAACTTCGTTTTAAGGGTCGATTGTGAAGATTGGTTAAAGTGAATTTAGTTAGTGAGTGAAATGGTTTGAATGGGCAAAGCGATGTTTTATTTAAACATCAGTTTAAATCCGATAAAGAAGTTTGGGAATGTTTTCCCAAATAAGAACCAGAAATGTTTTCTAAATTTAGAAAATAACAATTTACAAATGTATAGAAATGGGGAAATGGATAAATTGAAGATAATTTAAGATAAAGAGATAAATGTGGATTGATGATTTGATCGATCGAATTTCTATCTGGAAATAAGATCGTTGGTTGTACACCTATTTTTCTTTGATAGTTAAATCACCGACTATCGAAGTTTCAGACCATTTTTACGTCGTCAATACGGAGAGACCGGGATCAGATTCATTTTCTAAAAACCACTCTGTATGGATGTTAGCATTGCGATCAAATATTGAAGACGGAGTTATGCAAGGGCTATCATGTTTACAGAATAGTGCCTTCGGTTTGTCCAATCCCAGGACAAACATGAATGGACGAATGTCTGACAGAGTATATCTAATGGATTGTGTAAGTTGATCTCTTCAAATGTACTTATGTTTGGTGGCAGAGGAATTCGTTTCTCTTAGCTTTATACCCGTGGTATTTTTGGGGAAATCAATTTGTGATTTGGCGGGTATGACGATGTGGCATTCAAAGTGAATGGTGGTCAGGTGTTTCAAAAGATATGTAATGACCTCAAGCCTCATCAACCAGGAAATGACAGAAATCGGGCAGGCAACATGACTATGTGGGTCGCTCCCATTAGGGTGTATATCACCTATCTAGAGAAAATCCATTTCATTCTTTTATCTATGTTCGATGTTGTCCCTTTTCGGGAAACGGTGGGTAGCTCCCAACAGTTGGTGATATACATTCGATACACTCAAGCGAAATGAGTGGTCGGTCATGTGAGGGCCGGGTTGCAAGATGTTCTTGTTGAACCCAGTGTATTTGCCTCTAGAGATATACTATCGGCAGGTGGTCCCATACCTTGTCAAAGTCAGAATCCAATTTCCAATAAGAGCCCGCAGTTTTGTTTGTGTACTATATATGTGGAATGTGAGATGCAAGCGTTCCGCTAGATTCTAATTACTTGTGGTTAGACATTATTATAATATCAGAAAAGTATCGATTTCCAAAAATGTTTTGGGTTATCGTAAGGTAAACACCGTCCGTGTTTATGGGTGGATTGGTCTTACGATTATCTTTTCTTTTGAAAAGGATTTTGAAAAGTTAAACCGATGATTTGAGTTTACTCACACCGGTCCCATGACTAACCCAGAGTTTATTTTGTTTTGTTTTCCCTAAACTCTTGGGTGCCCAAATTTTGTATGGGCAGTCAAGTAGTTCAGGTCTTTACAGATATACTTGGAGGAGCTTGAAGAAGGAGGCTTCAGGATTATATAGCTATTGTTATTTCCGCTGTGTGTAAGTGTTGTGCTCTGATAATGTTGTTGTATATATATATACCGTTTTATTTCAAAGTTTTGTTTTATATAATATTTTATTCGTTCCGCTGTGAGATTCGTATGACTCTGATTCTGTTCTGTGGTGATCTTCTTCTTCTTCTATTCTAATTTTCTATCTCATCTATTCACACCCTCTAACTTCTTTCTATAAATGATCAGGTATTTTCGATGTTCGAATAGTCAACATGGCAGTTTTGTGTTGATTTACGGAGTCGAAAATCCCGGGTCGTTACATTAAAAAAGCCAGCAGTATCATGTCTCAATCATCACCGGAAACAACAACCTGGGAAATCTGAGCAGTTGTTTAGAACACGCAGCTCATATAAGGTCGATGGTTTAATTGTTCACAACCACACATCACTAGGAAAGTTATGTGTTATTAAATTGATTAACAACCCAATAGCTGCTCAAAGAACATTTCAGCGAATCAATATGCAAAAGAACCACAAATAACAAAAGCTAATTGTATACAACTTCAAACTGAAAAAAGTGTGGATTCATTGACAAATAACAGACAAGAATTGTTAATCACCTAACACCAGTTATACTCATGGTGAATCGTTTCAGTTTCTCGTTAGGCTAAATTATAGCGTTGATAAAAAAAGCAACAAAAACGTAAATGAGAAACACAGGATAAAGATCTAGCACCTTTCTTCTTGGATTGACTGCCGTTTGATGACAGAAAGTGGGTGCGTTTCAAGTTGGAGTTGAGGACTAGCTGGAATAAGTGGAGGAGGTAGAGAGGGTTGCAGTGGAAGAAGTAGGTGAATGAAAATTAGGGATTGGAATTGGAAATTCGGAGGTGAGAACGAATAGATCTGAGAAGTTGAAAAAGAGGAATGGAATGAGTAACATAAGTTGATTTCCTATTGGTGGTGGAGGATTATAACAGATTAGTGAGGTGTCAACTATAGATATTCCTTTTAAAAGGTAAATTGACAGATATATATGAACCTTTTTATAGATGCAAATTGATGACGTGGCAAATTAAACTTATAAGTTTATAACAACAGCTGCTGCAACACAATTTGATATCTATGTTAACACATTGAAAAGTGCGTTGCAATAAACAAAAATTAACATAGTTGTGGCAATATTTTAGCCGGAAACACCTTAGATTTTCTTGCAGTAAGCCATCTATGGCGTAGTGACTACAAGAATTTTTTGATTTTCCTACGTCTATATGGTGTAGGAAAGGCGTATGAAACTACAGTTTCCTACGCCTAATATAACGTCGAAATTCCAAGCGTGGCAAAAATATTTCCTACGCCTTTCCTACTCTACGCGTAGTATAGTTTACTACGCCTTTCCTACGCAAAATATTTTCTACGTCTTTCCCACGCTAGATATGTCCTAACGTATTTTTCCTATGTCGTAGTTACGCCCAACCAATTCCTACGGAAATGCTACGCCCGAGAAGTCCCCTACGCCATTCCTACAGCAAAAATTTCCTACTTGTTAGTTACGCCATACATACTCAACTTTAATAAATACAATTTATAATTTTCTTATGCCCATCCTGCACCATTTTTAATATTTTTTGCCATATTGCTACTGCTCATATTTTAGACCAGCATAAACAAATATGATAAACTTATATATAACATAATCAACAATATACTAAATTACACCAACAAAAAACAATTTCATAATCATTAAATATGATAAACAAGACTCCATAATACCTATTTAAGTAAATATATTGCTACTTCCTCGAGTTTAAACTGACATCAATAATGATACATAACTTGCTTAAATGCTAAACACATGCATAATATAAAATGAATAACTTCAAGATTGCTTCGATTGATTTTGGCCTGCATCTCCATTTAAGCGCTGATACACTAGATGTTTGAACTCTAAAAAAGAATTTTTGAGTTCTTCCAGCTCACTTTTGGTATGCTTCAGTTCTTCCTTTAACTGAGTTCTCTCTTGTGCATCAGTCTCGCTTATGCTATAGGTAGCATCTTTATATCTCTGCATTTCATTAAATATTAACATTAAACCGAACTCTTTTTTTTTTTTTTTTTTGAACTACCACATCAATGCAAGAATTACAGCCAACAGAAATATAAATTTCCAAATAATACATTAATGTTCAAAACAAAAGGAGGTCGTTAAAATGTTCTCTGAAATTTCCAAGACTTAGTAAATAGAAAATCCATTGACAATAAAAACAATCCAACAAGCAGGATTGTCCAAGTAAGAAGCCAAAAACGACCGAAGCAGAATTTATATAAATAGCAATTGACAAAGAATTTTGACCGCACTACATGTCTATATTCTAACTGCACTGATCATGGGTTACATCCCCCTTCCGACATTGGAACATGAATGTAGACTCATGCTCCGATATCCCATGGCACAAAAGTATGAAACATAATCTGGAAAACAGATCTACATAAATAAGCAAGGAACCAAGAAAAGTGGTATGGATGATAGCCTAAGCTAATTCAATAACCTTTCGCCAAGAAGAAAAACGCCGGAATCTCTCAAAATTCCCCCATCCAAAGAGAATGTGCCATGGGTGATAAAAGGAAGAGCAGCTTCCAAATGATCCCGGGTCTCACAAACTTGAACACGTGAAGACAAACTGTAAAACAATGTCTCTCTCAGGCCATGACCACTAGCTGTAAAGCATGATGCGTGCAAAGGTTCCAAGTTTATCATATTTACAGCGAACCCGCAAAAACCAGATGGACACTTCCCGTTAGGCATCTTCGGTTTAAGTAAATCCAGATATCTTTCTTGATCTCCAGGTAAGAGGTCTCCAGCATATGTTCTCAGATCCTCCAAACATATAACAAAAAATCTTCCTTTTAGACATCGACCGACACTTAATTCAAGTCACTCTTGTTAATATTGCCATTAACATCGTATTGTTCCAGGGCTTTAACACCATTCTACGTTTTACATACAATAGCCAACATAGTTTCCAATCCCAAGTATTCGAAAAGAAGTCTGCTGAGATTATGGTCTGTTACTTTTCCAAGTGTGGCCTCAACACCAATGATATCCTTCGTAACCGATATGCTTGAAGCTAAACCAGGATAAGCATTCATTTGGCATATTATTGCAGCTGCTGTATTTACCAAAAGCAGGATATGTTCATTTGTCTGCTCATCTGCAATGTTTTATTCATACACAGTATTATCACAAAATATAACAAAAATCAGGAACAATAATGAAATTTAAACAATGAGAAAGAAAATAGTTGAACATAAAATAATGATAGACATAAAAAAATGGAGTTGTCGTGCACCTCAGCACAAAAACTCAGGAAAATAACTCCATTTACAGAATTCAAAAAGGTTTAATAAAATTTAGACAACCCACCATATTAGAACAAATATTATAATCAATGTTAAGACGAAGAAACCTTATATTAATACTGGTATCATTCTAGACTTATTACAAGAATATGTCATCGTTTTCACCATGTCAGGTTTTGTGCTTGTGCGCTTTTTACTACCATCCCATATGCACATCAAAACCTCACCAACACAATTTATTATTATTATTATTATTATTTTATTTTTTGGATTTTAATGCACAAGCACAAAATGTTTTTATATCAGTTTACCCTGAATTTATCATAATTTCAACCAATAATGTTTCATATTGTTAAGTTTTAGACAAAAATATTGCATAAATACTAATAAAAATGCCTTAAAAGTGGTTACTTTGGTACCAAAGGGGTAAAAAAAAATTATTTTTTTTATAATTTTAAAATCAAGGGGGGGGGGAGCCGCCCCACTTGCCCCCCCCCATTGTTCCGTCCCTGCATATATGTAATAAGTTCAGAAGGAGACCAATACTTGAAATAGGTTATTCACTACTACAAAAGTGAGCATATTCGACACTATTCTTCTGTGGCCATAGATCAAAAAAGTGTTGCCGTAGGCCCTTTTTTTAAATAGGCAACACCAGGGGGGCGTGGCATCCGCGGCCGTTGCATTAGCCATCTAATGCAACGCTTTTGCCCATCTACAGCCACGGAAAGAAAGCGTTGCCTTAAGTAGAACTTTTGCCCTATTGCAACAGTATATGCATGTAATGCAACAACATACAGCGTTGCCTTAAGCAGAAGCCAGAGTCTAGCTTCCAGGTCATGGTAGTGGGGTCTACATGGACTTTCCACATCAGCTGCCAACGTGTCACATGCCACGTCAGCTCGCCACGTCAGCTGCGCATGTGTCACATGCCACGTCAGCTATCCACATCAGCTGTGGGGCCCACAAGCCATGTGGAATTAAAAATATTTTATTTAATGCAACACCATTATCTTGAAATGCAACATCAGAAAAAAAAAGCAAACGCAACAGTAGAAAAAAGCAAATGCTAGATTAAAAGAAAGCAATTACAACGCTTTAATTAAAACTTCTGCATTACAAGTTTTGTAAATAAAAGAAACACATCCAAAACATTCATCACATTCAAATCATCCAAAATATTCTACATATCAATACCAATTCTTCAAATATATTACAAGTGCCAATTCTACCATTTTTTTCTGATTCTGTGGCCTTGTACTGAAGAAAAGTGTAGCTAAAGCAGCCGCCGTGATCACTATCTTTGCTCCCTGCAGGTTTAGCAGATATCAGCCGGTGGACATATAAATTTCACTGACTGTACTAGTATGCAAAATAAGATTACAGTTATCGTATTGATTAGAAGAAAAAAACTATGAACATTATACATCAACCTACAACAAAATCTATTTGTTTCACATCAACCATAACTATCAGTATAAAAAAGGAACACCATTCATTTTAAAGTACTACAGTTGCATATGCTAACCTGAGTACTCGCTGAATTTAATTCGGATGAATCATTTGCTACACAATTCTTGCACTGGGAATGCAATATCTTACTTGTTTCGATGCAGTTGTAATACATATATCGTGGATTGCCCAAACATGAGATTTGAATGATCATTAACAGTTGTAATGCAATATCTTACTTGTTTTTGATGCATTTACTTGAATCTGCCGTCATAAATCAGAAGCATTATGCTGAGCAGAGTTTCTATTTTCAGTGATCCACCGTCATGATGCTTTACTTGAATCTGCACATAAACAAACAAAACAAATGAGGTAAAAGAATCAAAGATTTCTTATTTGCAGTGACTGTTACACACGTGCTTGACGGCGGAAAAGATGACACAATTTGAGGTAGAGCCTTCAACCAGACATGATGTAGCCAAAGCAGAATAAGCAAAGGCAAAGAATTTTATTCCTTACAATTTAACCAGCAAGAAGTATATCCAGATATGCTATCAATGTTGTATCCCAAATCTAAACCAACACAAAACTATTGATGCCAAATTGATTTACCGATTACATATTTACATGGATATTTCTGCTAGTGCACATGGAAACATACTTTGATGAAGACCAAATAGATTAAACACACTTATATGTCCATTAACATACATATAAACTGTTTAAACACACTTATATGTGCATTAACATGCAAAGGATTATTCATGACAATAATGGTAATTTCTACTTTTGTGATACAATACAAATGCTTCTCATTCAAGATACTACTTTGAAATTCATCTTTTACTAAACTGTGAAGCTTGGCTATTTAGATGCTTATGCAAATTGAACTGCTAAAGGAGCCTTTATATGGACATGTACTACAGAGCATATATCATTACTTATCACTACTGGCAAGCTATGTGGAAACTTATTAACTTGCTTGAACTTATCCATGTGAACCCAGTCAGTACTGGTTCATTTCTACAGTATAGTATATGTATTAGTTTCTTATAAAAAATTTGTAGCTTTTATGAAATATTTGTCTATTCTTTTGTTTCCTTTGCCTTAAACAGTTAAACGTGAATCTACTACCCTTTATCCACCATGTCAGTATGCTAGGTCTGCTAAATAGCAAAAATTCTGTCAGTGTTTTTCGACTAGAGTTAGCCTGATGCTAACATTGTCAACTAACATTTCTAACAATTAAACAAATAATTTTCTTGAGTCTGGTACTAAAAAAATTCATACTATCAACTAGCTTGCATCTAACATTTACCGATAACACGGTGTCTAAAATGGTACGAACTAACGTTTAGTGTCTAAGAACATTTCAAGCAATAGCACAACCACAGTGATTAAGAGAGCGGCAAGCCTAATAATATTGTCATAGTCTACAATCATTCAGTTAACTATATATAAAAATGAAATTGGCACCTGAAGTCAGCAAATATCCAATTCCAAGCACAGTTCTGATAGCAGTTTGAGACAATGGACCACCAACTGTTTCCACAAATATAGTGATGTAGAAGCACAATCGTAGTCTAAATCCATACGTGGCTCAAACTATATACCAGACAACTATATAATTCGCATAAACTGAAATGAAGGTGCCAAATTATGAATAACCTTTACACTCCAGAAAATGAAGAACTGAAATAGATCATTGGGTGCAAACTAAAATACTGGAATCCTAACCCATTTAAATTTAAGCCAACAACAGTACGCATCAAACTCCCCAATATATATTGTCTGAAAGATTTGAGAAATAGACTGGAAATATATATAAACTTCACCTAGATCCCCTACAAAACTGTATGGATATGAAATATATCATCACCGATCAACTTTTTAAGAGCCCAAGCTTCGAGAAGAACGCTAATTAACGCTTCCCCTATAATAAGATAATTTCATTTTAGTATTCAAGGAAACATATATCATAATATTTCGGTTACAATTTTTGAACATATAAGAACCCTGAATAGCATACCCTAAACAGCCTTTCCTTTTTTCAATTGCTTGCCCTTAAATCCGATTTTGGAGAGATCCGTTTTTTCACGAGCTTAGAGGCACATGGACGGGAAGACGATGGTCACTGAGGTGAGAACCGAGGCGCGACAATCAGTGGAGTACTAAGTTGATGAACTGGTGAGAGACAATTTGTGGAAATAGGGTGCGATGAGGTAATGGAATCATGAATTTAGGTTTAATTTTGATCAATAGAAAAAAGGGGAAAGTTCAGAGAAGAAAGATGTCAGAGAAGAAAATAATTGACGTTAATTTTTACACATTTCGTAAAGGGGGGAAATATCGCGCCAAAATTTCACAAGCGGAGCAGGTGGCTGTCATTGATTGGATAACAGGATAATGTTTAGATAGGAAGCATAGATTGATTTGAACTGTAGGATTAATCACGCATCTACGGTAGAAATTTTGTTTATGCTATAATACGGATCGCTGACCTAGATTATATATATACATAAAGCTACGCTTTGAACTGGTGTTGCACGTCAAAACACTAGAATTTCCACCGCAACAGTGCATTCACGTCTACTGCAACAACATATGAATATTATTGCAGAAGATCGAAGAAAGCATAGCTTTCGCCACACTTTTCATGCAACACACACATATTAGTGTCGAATATGCCCACTTTTGTAGTAGTGATTTTTCCAAGCATAGCTATAAAATTTATGCGAGTATTTATCTGCAAAATTCAAAATTACCTTTGAAAGATGTAATGACGAATATTTAACACCATACTGCACAAGGTAAGGGTATAAAAGAAAATGGTCATAAAAAATGTGTTGTAAATAAATCATAATGATCATTTTGACTTCATAAAATAGTGGCATCCATTTTGAATACTTGAAAACAGGGGAAAATAGCTAAAGGGAGATAATTACATACATAGTCTACCACAGCCTGTAAGGTAACATGATCACCCTATTCCCCACTCCTATTTCACAACAGAAAAAAGAGCTTAAACAACATAGTAAATCAACTGCAACAGATACATCTAGTCATAAATCATTGAAATTAGAAAAATAAGTTAAGCGCTGAAATCATCTAGCTAATCTATGAGTCGAAAATCATAGAGGAATTCGTATACAAATGCCCAGTACAGGTTTTATTCTTCATGCTTCTGTTGTAGGCCATATTACTTTGTTCTTGCAAAACCTCATGTGAATAGAACTAATACAAACATGTGATATTGAGGGGTTTGGATCAGGCAAGAGTGTTCTAATGTAGTTATTAAAATGCACTCTTCTGAATTTGTGTCGCAATGTTTATCTGAGGAGTGAATGCTTTTGTTAATCCACACCTTTTGCCCCTTACACTGGTAAAATATTCATTATCTCAGCTATATGGAAGTGAATGTGGTTTTTTTTTCTTTTCTGTCAAATATATTCTCTGCTACTAAGCATTCATTAGTTCTATGTAGAAATTTGTTAATGGAAAAAATTAGCCTCATTTAAGCTGCTTCTAACTGTCTTACATTCTAGTGTTTTCATAATCCGATCCAACCGCCGTCCAACCGAGAATAACCTTGGACCATGAACAATTTCTGTGATAAACTGAATTATTTGTTATGAAATATAAGATGATAAACTGAATTATTTGTTTACAAAGAATGAGAAAATTGATTCTGGTAAACTTGGTGCTTGAAAGTCTGAATACAAATCTGTGGTTAGTTGAACCAATTTAGTAACATGTTTCATTAACACATACAATTCAATAACTTTCTCTCAAGCTTTTCATTAACACAACCAATTTAGTAACATGTTTCACAAACAACTCAGTAAGTAAAGGGCCCAAGGTTTGGAAACTGTAATCTGAATAGTAAATGACAGTCTTTAATGAGTCTGTGAGACCAGTCTAAAAACTATATTATCCTTTTTTTTTTCCTCACAAATTAATAGCTTAATACCTTGCTGATCCTAGTTTTATTTGCTAATATGTTTGTTATTCAATATTCATTCAGCGATGATGCAAGCAAAAAAAGGTCATTTAGGAGAAAAGAACAAAAGGAAGCGGAGAAGCATATTTTATCAACAACAGAAAAGATCTTAAGCTAATCTAGACATGTACTCGCATATTACCCAGTGCCTAAGGCTACATGAAAATTAATATTTCTGTGATAAAATAGATTCCGCTAAGGCAATAAATAAACAAAATTTACGTCACGTACCTTAAATGGAAAGATTTAAGTTACTCAGAATTTATTACTTATCAATTACCACAATAATCTCATTAAAGATATTACTTATAGCAAATTATTAATTTCCAAATTGAGGTATTTTTAAAATTAAAACAAAAAATCCAAAAAAAATTAGACAGTTGTATCCAACATGGATATTTTCTTATCAATTACACAATTGTTTCTTCTATTGTAATCTATCTAGAGTGATCAATTAGACAGTTGTATCCAATACTAGTGAAAATTAAAATTAAATGAAAGATTTAAATTACCCAGAATTTATTACTTATCAATTACTACTACTATAAGCTCATTAAAGACATCACTAACACGGAGTTTCTACCTTATGCAAGTAAGGGAACTTTCTACCTTATGCAACGTGAAGGCCTGCGCCATTGTTTATGATCCAGATGATGCAGGAAAACCAGAAACATGGCCTCCGGATCAAGAAGAAGCAAAGGAGATTCTGAGTAGCTTCAGGTCCACGCCGGAGGTGGAGCAAAGCAAAAGGATGGTGGAGAGGGAGGAGTATCTCAGACGAAGAAAGGAGAAATTAGAAAAGCTGGAGAAGAGAATTGTTTGTAAAAACGTGGAGACATTGGTGACTATATTTCTGCACAAGTGCATGGTGGGAGAGAGAAGCGTGGATGATTTAACGACAGTGGAGGAGGCAGAGTGCTTGATGGGGGTGATTGAGCTGAAGATGAAGGAGGTGGAGGTGAGAATGAGGGAGATGGAGAAGGGTGAGATGGTACTTGCGGACCACCAGCAGGCTGAAGATGGAAGAGAGCGTGGTTCTGACATGAAAGGTCCGTGCAACTCTGGACTGAATGCTCCCATGATTGATGGTGACGACTGTGGCAAGGTCAGTGAAGCCGCTGATGATTGGTTTTGGGGCTGTAGTGATAATTATAGTGATCAAGGAGGGCTGTGGGATGTGAGTGATCAGCAGCCATGGTTCAGCGCTGATCAGAGGTCACCGTGGATGGAAATGGTGATGACATGTGGTGATGATCGTGATGTTGTTAATGAAACTGGTGATGATGATGGTTTTATTACGGATTGTAGAAGTAATTACGGTTACGGCTACGGAGGGTTGGAGGAGATGTTCCGCGGTCATGCTTTTGTAGGAGAGGGTTACGTCTGTTTATGGATGACAGTTTAATTTGTTTTAGTTTATGACTCAGGTGGGGTTTCTGTAGGATATATAATTTTGTTTATAAAGCCAATCTTGTTTGCACCTACTAGTTGTCCAATGGGTCATTTTTAAACCCTAGCCAGTGGCCATTATAACAGATCAGTGCCTGATTTGTAGTGTCGATTAATAATACCCTGCTTTCAAGTCTAAGAAATTCTTTTAGTTGTTTGTTTTTAATATTACCATTGACGGTTGATGATATTGTGTGTCAAATGGCATTTATGTAGCATGAAATAATCCAGTGAGTTGAATTTTATGAAATAATTGAAAGAGAATTTTATTATGATCAGAAATATTGTAATGCTGAATGAATGCTTGTTACATAGGCTACGGTCTTATATATATACAAAACAGGTACATTGGGCTTGGCCCATGATAATAGAAAGAATAAAAGAAAAGACCGAGGCCTTATATGCAAACGAGGAAGCTATTTCATGTATACCCAAACGTATCGAGTATATCATTTACTTTAACTTCCCCCCTCCCTCCCCCTCCCCCCCCCCCCCCCCCCCGAAACATAACCCTAATTAGGCTTCCCAAAAGAAAAGAAAAGAAAATTGGCGGCGCCTCTTTGATCGGTGACGGAATCTTCTAGTCAGGCCTCCACGACAGAAGGATTTGACGTCGCTTGAGCTCTTGAGCTTGAATGACTTCGAATCCATTGAGAGAGGTTAAACTGAAGGTTTAAAACATAATCGATTAAGATCTGTAATGAAACCCTAGCTGAACTTTACAGATCCAACACCTATTGAAGTGACTTTGAAGATTAATCTGGAATATAAATGATCCTGCTTGACCTTGACTTTGGATCTGAAGAGTCAACGTTGAGCTCTTCTTTTAATCTACTGAAATTTGGTCCTGAGAGGGGTTTTGTAAGTATGTCTGCTTTTTGATGAAACGACGGTATATACCCTACTCTTAATTTTCCTTGAATAACTTGTTCTCTGATAAAATACATGTCGAGCTCTATGTGCTTTGTTTTTGAATGAAGAACATGATTTGAAGTTAGTGAGATTGCACTAACATTATCACACCATATCACTGGTTTCTTGTTTAATTCAATTTTAAGTTCTTTTAGTAAGGATTTGATCCATAGAACTTCAGCTGCAGCACTAGCAACACATTTGAATTCTGCTTCTGTGCTAGATCTAGAAACTGTACTTTGTTTTCTAGCACTCCATGATACAGGATTTTTTCCTAGGTATATACAATAACCTGATGTTGATTTTCTATCATCCAAGTCTGTTCCCCAGTCTGCATCAGCATATGCATTGATATTTAGAAAGTTGCTAGCTTTAAATATAAGTCCATGATCAATTGTTCCTTTTAGATAGCTTAAAATTCTTTTAACTGTTCCAATGTGTTTCTAAAAGATTCTGCATATATTGACTTGCCTTGTTCACATTATAAGATATATCTGGTCTTGTTATAGTAGCATACTGTAGTGCTCCAATGATACTTCTGTAAAATCTTGCATCTTCAATTGCCTCACCCTTATGTTTTGAAAGCTGATTACTTGTGATCATTGGAGTTGAGAGTGAACTGGCTTTGTCCATTTTTGCCTTTTGAAGTATTTCAGAAATATATTTCCTCTGGCTAAGATGAATTTCTGACTGACTTGTTTTCTTAACTTCAATGCCAAGGAAATAATTTAAATTCCCTAAATCTTTGATTGAGAATTCTGCATTTAATCTTTCTATAATGAACTCAATTTCTGAACTGCTACTACCTGTAACAATAAGATCATCAACATAAATACGAATATAAGTAGTATCAGTGTTAGTAAATTTTGTGAATATTGAGTTATCAGATTTTGTAGGCTTGTAGTTATAGTTGACAAGTGTTGATTTCAAATTGTCAAACCAAACTCTTGGTGCCTGCTTCAACTCATAAATTGCTTTGTTGAGTTTGCACAACAATTTTGTGTTACTCTTATCATAGAATCTTTCAGGTTGTTGCGTGAACACTTCTTCCTGCAAATTACCATTAAGAAATGCATTATTAACATCCAATTGCCTAATGTTCCAATTTCTACTCAAGGCAATGGTTAAAATTATTCTAATAGATGAAGGTTTCACAACAAGTGAAAATGTCTCAGAAAAATCAAACTCATATTGTTGTGAATATCCTTTTGCAACTAACCTTGACTTGTACTTAGAAATTGAATCATCAGGATTTCTTTTTAATTTGTAAACCCATTTACACCCAATTATATTTTTATTATCTGGTTTTTCAACCAATGACCAGGTTCCTTTCTTAATTAAAGCATTATATTCTTCTTGCATAGCTTGTTTCCAATTTTCAGATTGAGATGCTTCATAGAAAGTAACTGGTTCATCCTGCATAACAACAGTATTAATATTTTTGGGTTTAAAAATACCACATTTAGCTCTTGTCAACATAGGATGCTTGTTTGCATTATCACCAATTGTTGTGCCTTGATTTACATTCTCTGATGAATCTGCAACAGGTGTTTGATCACCTCTTGCATCACTAGTAGCTTGACCTGAATGATTCTGATTATCAACACTGTCATCAACTCTTTGCTCTTGACCTGGCCTTCTCATAGGCACTGTGAGTTGAGGGCTAGTGATGGTGTCTTTCATGATTTGTTGAGGTGGCACCATCATTTGTATTTCTTCAGGAATATCAGGTATAACAATTCTTGGATTTACTACTTTTTCAGTAGTTTTTATTTTTTCAGTACTAAAAGGGAATACTTTTTCATTGAACTTTACATGCCTGGATATATATATTCTGCCTGTACTGTCCAGACATCTATAGCCTTTTTGACTATTACAATATCCAAGAAAGGTACATGAAGTTGACCTGAAACTCAACTTGTGAGTATTATATGGTCTTAAACAAGGGAAACATTGACATCCAAACACTTTTAAATGTTCATAGTCTGATTTGACTTTAAATAAAACTTCTTGTGGACTTTTTAAATTTAAAACCTTAGTTGGAAATAAATTTATCAAGTGAACAGCAGTATAGAATGCTTCAGGCCAGAATTTTAGGGGCATAGAAGCTTGAGCAAGTAAAGTCAATCTAGTTTCAACTATATGCCTATGTTTCCTCTCAATTAGACCATTTTGTTCAGAGGTATATGGACAAGTAGTTCTATGATTAATCCTTTTTTTCAAAATAAGGTTTTAATGGTAGAAATTATCTTCCACCATCAGTTTGTATAATACTCACATGTTGACCAGTCATGTTTTCAACCTTATTAATAAACTGGATAACAATATTACAAGCCTCAGATTTGGATTTTAACATATAAATCCAGGTGAACCTAGAATATGCATCAATGAAAGATATGTAATACTTATACCCATAGTCAGAACTAATAGATGCTGGACCCCATAAATCAGTGGCAACAAGTTCAAGTGGTCTAGAATAACTTGTGTGTGAGTCTGGAAATGCAAGTTTATGACTCTTTCCCATTTGACAAGATGAACATACATATGAATCAGGAATTTTATCAATTGAAATATTATTATTGATCTATACTTCTTTTATAATTTTGCTACTAGGATGTCCTAACTTGCAATGCCATAGATCAAACTTACTAGAAAACTCGGAATCATTAACATATGTCTACATGCAGTTTTTCTTATTACAGACTGAATTTTTATGATTCAAATCAAATTTGTACAATCCATTACATTCATTACCCTGCAAAATGATTTCATGAGTTAGTATATCCTTGACAATGCAAGTATTTGGATAAAATTCAAAGTAAACATTATTATCTTTAGCAAATTGGGAACACTCATTAAATTCTTCTTAATAGAAGGGACCCTTAGAAGATTTTTTAGGATTAATTCTTTAGGTCCATATAAACGTGCATTTCCAGTGTGTGATATATATGCAATTTTACCATTACCTACAGATAAGTTTTGCATACCTTTGTATTCCTTGTTACCCAAGTTTAAGTTGGCCAAATTGTTTGTGACATGATTTATAGCCCTTGAGTCTGGATACCAGCAATCATCATTAGCATCATCTGTTGAGATTGAATCTGTGTTTAACACTTCTGGTTGACTTTTGCCTCCATCTTTTTGCACATTGACCAGATTTACACTGCTACTGTTGCCTTGTTGAGAGGGGTTGTAATTAGAATTATATCTGAAATAGCATTTATTGGCAGTGTGACCAAATTTTTCACAAATTTGTCATTTAACTCTGTTCGTATTATTGCCACTTTTACCACCTCTTCTGCCTCCTCTATTTGTAGATCCACCCCTCTGATTATTATTAAATTGACCTCTTGAACCTTGGTTTCTTTCTTGCTGTTTCCCTTTGTTATAAGTATAGTTCACAGCCATATCAGGATTTAATATTTTGTTGTGTTCTACCCTTCCTTCATGTGAAAGAAGAGTAGAATACACAAACTGTAAGGAGGGAGTAGGATCCATAGTTGATATAATTGCAACAACAACTTCATATTCATGATCTAATCCACTGATTATATACAACACATGTTCTGAATCTGAAACTTTGTGACCTGCAGAAGCCAACTGATCACACAGATTCTTGACTTTAAGTAAGTACTCATTCATATTCATTTCATTCTTTCTCATAGTTTGCAACTGTCTTCTATGATGCATTATCCTAGCAGAAGATTGAGAGGTAAAATTCCTCTCAATTGTTGACCATACTTCTTGGGCTGTTTTACATCCAATTAATTGAGGTAGGATATTAGAACTTATGGATGACATCATCCAAGCACGTACAAGACTATCTTGTCTCTGATGAACTGTATATTCTGGATTTGGAACAAGTTGATTATCCTTATCTCGAATAAACTTTTGTGGAATCATCTTTGTACCAAGTATATAGTCTTCTAATCCATAACCTCTAACTGCAGTCTCTATTTGCAGTTTCCAAAGCAAGAAGTTAGTTTCATCGAGCTGAACAGAAACAATCTGACTTTGTGGTTTAATAATGGCCTTCATCAGGTCATTAATTGGATCACTGGATGAGGGACCAGTTGAACTTCTGGTAACAGATCCAACTGGTGTTAAATCTCCTTCACCTTTCATGATGATCAAAACACAGAGACCCTAAAATTTGAAGAGAGAATTCTAACGTAGAAATCCTTGAATTGAGACTTAGAGAGAATTTCAGATGAAAATATGATGTTATCAAGAAACTCAGGTGATGAAAATTTGCTATTATCCTAACAGAATAGAGGTAAAAGAATTTGATGAGTTTTTCTTGACTGCATTATTCTTCAACTGCTGTTTTCTTGAATTTCTTGATCGGTTAACTGATTTGATTTTGAATTTTCTCTTCAACACAGGCTGATCTCTTGTAAACTGCTGCAGCCAGAGTGATGATCTAGGCGTGGCACAATTTATCTGGGACGGCAACAACTTTCAGATGAAAAGATCTTCGATCTTGGATGAAAGGTGTCCAAGTGATGAAGCTTTTCTGATGGACAAAGCAATCTGATCAATCTTGAAACAGTTTGATCAGAGTTTTTTGGATCAAATGTTGTTAAGCAATGATATTGCTCTGATACCAAGTTGAATTTTATGAAACAATTGAAAGAGAATTTTATTATGATCAGAAATATTGTAATACTGAATGAATGCTTGTTACATAGGCTACGGTCCTGTATATATACAAAACAGGTACATTGGGCTTGGCCCATGATAATAGAAAGAATAAAAGAAAAGGCCGAGGCCTTATATGCAAGCGGGGAAGCTATTTCATGTATACCCAAATGTATCGAGTATATCATTTACTTTAACTCAGTGGTGTTATGGCTTTCCAATCGTGGGTCGGTTGCTTCCAAGCAACCCCAACGGTTTGATCAATAGTCCCTTTAGTGTTGCCGTGGCAACACTGAAGGGTGTTGGAGCAATCGTTTGGTTGCTCCAACAACCAAGCCCTAACCGGTTTGGTTAAAACCGACTAAGGCATAGCCGGCTTTAACCAAGCCAGCTATAATTTTTTTTTATTTTTTTTATTTTGTTGGGCTCTAGCTCGCCTAGAGCTAGGACCCAAAAAAATTATACATTTCTCAACCGGCTTTTAGAAAGCCGGCTAAGAAATGTAATTATTATTTTTATAATTTTTTTTATCTTCGTTGGGGTGAGTGGGGGGTCAATCGGGCATGATTTGACCCTAGTGATCACCCCATTGGGATGCTCTTAGAAGCGAGTCATGTTTGTTATGTAATCTCAAATGCTTTTAAATTTGCAATAAATTCGAAAATGTGAGTTCATGTATGGGAATGAAAAATAATTTTAGTAATGAAACAAAGTGGATAACAATTGAGAAAGTGAGATGATAACATTCCGGTTTCAAGTTGGATAATACTGGAATTTTAATAATACCAACTTCCCATATTTTCTATTATTTTCATTTTCCAGTGTCTTCTTTTTTTCAAAAAGTACAATGGTTCAGATGCTACCATTGTACTTTTTCTGCCAAGCATACTTTTGAGGTTGCACATTTATTATTTTCGTCTGTGATTTGTTTGTTATTACTATTTCCCTTCTTTCCTCCGTTCATACAAAATTTAACGTTCATATTTTTTTTAGATCGTCATATAGTCGTCATCTTAAACAAATGTTGAGAAAATGATTTCACTGTTTTGATGATAGCAGCCATATGAAAAATTTACTACCGTGTTTATCAAATTACTTTAGCTGCAGCGATTATATATACTATGAAGGGGTTTTAGCTTCAAGAACAAATCGAACAAAAAATTGTTCCATAAGAGGACTATAGTTAAAATTTTGTTATAAAGACAAATTTTACTGTAAAGAGAGAAATTCAGGTGTCCACTATAAGTTTATAAATCCACCATTTATACTAAAATTTGTCCTTATATACAAAATTTTAACCATTTGTCCTTATGAAACAACTTTTAGTTCATTTTGTCCTTCAGGGTATTTTCCTGATAATAATATTTGCTACCCCAAATTTATATATTTCTAAAAAAATGATTTCCATGAACTTTAGTTATGCGTTTGCATTGAAATCATGTGTAGTTATTTGAATTTTTATTTTCAAATTCTAAGTTTGCAACGTCTAACATTTTATTAGTTTTAATGTTCGTATGTGTTGTTAAATAATAAAAAATGATATTGTAAAGAATATTTATTTATTAGACTGTACTTTGATTTGAAAATACTTGTAGAGATGCAATTTGAATTTGTAAAAATTGTTCAATTGTTAAATCATATTTTAAAGTGATATTATACATGCTTTGCACATAAATTATGTTTTAGAAAGTTGTATATGTCTCACGTTTAAAAAGAAACTAATTTGAATGAATATTTAGTTATATTTTTATGTTGACGTAATTAGTTTAAATTTTTATTTTTTTGTCTCAAAATTCGGTTTTTTATTAGCTTTAATTTTTATTTATGTTGTTAATTAGTAAAGACCGCTATTGGAAGGAATGTTTATTTATTAGACCATATTTTTAAAGATATTAAATTTTATAATATTTGCCTTCGTTTAATTCTTCAATTTATAATATTTCAAGAAAACATGTTGTATGAGTTGTACATGTGAGCAAATCCTCTTTGCCCAATTTCCTATGTATCCCTATACCTAACCAATCAGCATCCCCTGATTTTCACTTTTTGCAATTAAGTATAAAAAAGAAAGTGAGCTTAATTGCAAAAAAGTGAAAATCAGGGGGTGCTGATTGATTGGGTATAAGAATACAGAAGAAATTGGGTTCACAGATTTGAACTCTGAAATGCCAGCACATGCTGTTTTTGTCAAACATATTTTAAAGAATGCGCATGCTTGAGCTCTGCTTCCAAAGATTTTGATCTGTAATTGTTTCTTCTTCTTCCCTCTGTAAAGTCCACTTCCGCTCATATAAAACTTACCGTTCATCATAAAACTGTTACATCTAAAATAACTCGATAAACACGCATAAATTTTGCCATGTGGATCTTATCATCGCAACGTTGAAATTATATTCTCAACATTCTGCATGACTATCTAAAAGTATATTATATTGTCTACTCAACGCTCTCTTAAGTTTTTTCGTACTCCTATCAATATCTCTAATTTTCTATGCTTCTGTCATCGACAAAAGAAGTTGGTATGACAACAATATGACGATCTAAAAAAAACAACATATTGTTCCCCTTAATATTTGTTTCCCAAATTTATATGCTTTACTTAGAGCCTCTCCAACCTTTATTGAATATAATGTCATTAAATCCATATGTGTCATGTCAATTTCACAACATGAAATACATAAAACAATGTTCTAATATAAAATTAAAATTTGTTTTTCAATGCAAATGTCTAAAAGTATACAATTCGTGCATGTGTCATTGTAGGAATATTTCAAAACTAAGTAAAAAATTGTAGTTATATATCATTTCACGTTGTGGGCAACCACTACAAGAAATTATTTCAGGCGTAGGGTAATGATGCCACAGTGACCTGACGTCGAGGCGGCGCCACTATATTTAATTTCATGGATAATTCGTCATAAAGACGTCAAACGTCCATCATTAATTAGCCATGCTCTGGTGATGCCATGGATATTACGATGTTTGTAATTTTGTGGCGGCCCGCCCCGCACCAACCGACATTTACTCCAATTGTGCGTTGTACACATGTCCAATTGGCATGGGACGGTCGCCAAAGAATGAGAAGGAAGGAAGATGAGCCAAATAAAGAACCTGTAATATGTCTCACAGCGCATGGGATAAAATATAATAACCAACATATACTTGATATAAAACAGATGAGACAGTGCACAAGCTGAAAACTTGAACTAACATCATCAGAGTAGCGGAAATATCAAATACAGCTTATTACAGCTTCAAAATACTGTCTCTAAGATAAACAAAATAGGTATGCTACTAATGCCCAAAGTAGATACCGGTCACGACACAGGGAGAATAACTATATATCATACGTGGAGCCTCCTGCTCGTCTTCAGTCCATCTACCAAGCGCACTACCAGCTATCCCTGTCTCTAGTCTGCTCGTGTGAGCACCCAGAGTAATAAGAAGAAACATAAAACTCTGGGTCAGACATCAGTCTGGTATGAGTGGTAGCAAGCATAAACAGAATAATAACAGGTATACTAAGCCATACCTGAACCTGGACCTGCAACCAAAGAGTTAGTACTACACGGTACAATACTCTGTGATTTCACAACCACATAATATAAGTATACGGGGATGGGGATGTGTATGTCCAACAATCAAACATAGCAACCATCCTCACAACTCTCACTCAGTGCGTAAAGCATACGGTATCTACTTCTTTGATCACCATAATCCTTCAAGAAAACGACAGAACTCGACTTTGTACGACTATGTCCATTCCTACTACCACCAACGCCAAACCTATGGGATCACGCCCAACGTATCCATGATCCCACTCCATTGGTAGGTAGCTCCCTAGTCGCACCATATCCAAAGCCCGAGTCCGTCCATACACCTTTAATACATGGTGATCCAAAGTCATAGACACCGACAACTCCTTAGCACACGTCCCGCAGCAAAGCCCAATCACGAAGTGAACTCATTGGTTCCCGTCTGGATCCTGAGCTCGAACTTCCACTTGAACTACCTTTGCATTTCGGGTTATGGATCTTCATTGGATCGGTTCGGATTCCTTTCATCCTCATTGGGATCGTGGTCTTCATCGTCTCGGTTCGTGACTGCTACCTCGGGTCGGATCGGAGTGCACCATCGGTTCGTGGCTTCCAGTCCCATCCGGATCGGATCGGGTTCTCCACCACGCAACGGCTCGGGTCACGCCTCCTGGTCATAGCTCCAAGCCCCTCGCCATCCTCCAAGTCTCCGGTTCGTTGTCCTCAAGGTGATCAGATCGGATCGTGTCGTTATCACTCCAGGCGGGTCGGGTCGGAGTCTTCAATCACCAAGCCTTGAATCGCGACTTCTCGGATCGGTTCGGATCCTTCTGCTCGTGGCGCAGCTTGCTTCGCCATAACGATCCGGTTCGGTTCGTGGTGAAGGGAAATGGGCGGTTCGGATCGGGTGGGGGGGGGGGGCGATCCGATCCGAATTCCTGCACTGACTTTTCCAGCGACTGTTTACGCCACTCGACGACGTTTTTGACCATTCTAACTATTGCAATCAATCACAAAGCATGTCATAGTGTCATAGCAATACATACAAGTGACCTCAAACACCAAAACAACAACATGATATGATAAAATGGATCAAACATAGCCAAAATCTCATGTTTTCCCTTAATCCCTCTTAATCATGTTTGAGCATATGATTAGCAAAACTTATCCATTTTAACCCAAACTCATATCAGAGGTCTAAAACATTATTTATGAATTTATAAACATTTTTCCAGAATTTAATTTCGTTTAAAAACGCTGATTAGCACTAATCACCCCCGTTTAGCCCTAATTAGTGCAAAAAGCAAGCTAATCACTCACCTTAGCCACAAAACAAACTAAGTTCTGAAATGATTCTCTGATTTGATGCGAATCCCAATGCTAACAGCAGCTCCAAGGTTGATTAGGTGAAGATCTTCTTTGATTAGGGGTTGCTAAGCCAAATCCTTGACCAAGAGATGATTTGGAGGTGATTTAGAGGTTGGAGGCCATTTTTAGGGATCCTTGGTGATAAGTGGAGGCTAGAAAACTGAAATGGAATGATTCTCCATCTCATCTCAGCCCTCCCATAACCCTAATCCCGAAATGGGTTATGGGCCTACTCACTAATCACCCGATTTGGCCCGGTTAAGCAGTTTTTCACCCTCCAAACCTTGTTTCAGCCATATCTCCCAAACGGTAAGTCCGTTTGGCTATTATGACCACTCTACGGAAAGAGAAACCATCAAACGAATCTAATGGAAGTGGTTTCAGGTCCAAATTCCTTACCTATCAAAAGTTATGGCCAAAACAGTACTGACTAGGGGCAAAATGGTCATTTAAAAATCGACAAAAATCATGAACAGGGGAAATGACTCTAATAAATGTTTCCCAAAGTTACATGACCATACAACTTTACACGGGAAAGAAATAAATATTCTACAATCCTATGATGTGTAGAACACGGGTCGTTACAAATTTGACATCTCATGTACATCGGAAATTATCTACGCATTTGCGATGCGAAGAAAATTTACCGATGACATAGTGGCTCCATCTACGATTAATTTTCTAATCATTTTTAGCGGCACGAAGACTTACCTACGCGTTTAAGACTATATTGAACTTTTTCAATCCTCGCCCCTCTCATGTGTAGGGCTGAATATCGGACATGACAGTCCGTTGTCCGGCTCGGTCCAAGGCTATAAGGTGTCTGGTCCGTGTTTGTACGAATCTCTTATAGGATAGAGCTTAAACACACCATGGTCCAGTCCGATCCAAAATGTTCGATGTTTTCTATGGTCTGAACATTGTCTGTCCGTTGTCCGGCTCGTACGAACGGTGTCCGAACTTAATGCTTGTTCGGTCTGTGTCCGTCTGAATTTCTTATATGAAAGAGCTTACAGTAACCTCCGTCCTGTTCGATTCGACCCGTTACACCCCTAATCATGTGAACCGCTCAAATAGTAAAAATTCAACAGCTCTGAATGTACCAAATCCGCCTCACTTTTATCTTCTCTACTTCAATTTGTTTATTGCATCGTGGCTTCTTATCTTCTTCTGTTCGCCACTTTCTCCTCCCTTAATGTAAAAGAGAAACCCCCAATGTATTACGTAAATTTGAAGGCTGAACTCCAAAAATCTAAAATTTTCCTCTATTTGAAAACATTGGAGCTTAGCTTGGAGCTTGCCATTTAAACTAGAACCACCGCTACCTTTTCTATTTCACTAATTTCGCTCTCTTCAATTTCTTCTCAGTCCCTATCACTACAACAAAATTGTTTTTTAACGACGCAAAACGGTGTGTCTTTTACAGTACTTATGCGACGCTATTAAAAATATCGTCGCATAAGCGTCGTAAAAGACACACCCTTTTGCGTCGTTAAAGACTAGTTTTGTTGAAGTGTATTTTCCTTCACAAACCCTAATGTCCCAATCTATCATTCACCCTTGGGTTTCCACATCCAAATCAAGTATAATATTATTTAAATTCAAATTACTCTTTTGCTTTCCATTTGAATCTACATTTAGAAATTTGTTCGAATTGAATTGTAATTGTTATTCCAGTTCTGTTTAAAATTTCAATTTTTCTTTAAGGTAGTTTACCTTGTTTTTCATCTCAAATCCAGTAATTTCCAATAAATTGTCAAATGAGGATCAATGTCATGGAAATTAAATTTCGCTAAGATAGGGGATGGTGAGATGGTAGATGGTTTACAAGTGGATTACATGAAACAACGTTTAAGGCTCATCATGTGGCTAATGTTGCAGTTGGTATCTAATTTTGGTAGGATGAGGTGGAAGTAGATGTCAAGTTTGTAGGGAAAAGAAAGGTGGTGGCGGATGCATATGCTTATAGATGATGCTGGCATGGTTGTTGATTTTATCAATGACCCTAGATTTGAGAATGGTTCACGTCCTATTGGGTTTGTTAAAAGAAAGAGGTTTGGTTGTGTTGTATATCCAGAACACGAGGTCGATGCATGTGATACTGCCTATGACAATGCTGTTATATCACATGAGGTTGCCAAAGCTTATTTTTTTGATAAGATGGGATTGTTTATGGGGATTCTATATGTAACGATGATGTAGAGATGTTTGCTAATGACGGTGGTGGTAACGCAGATGGATGTGAGAAGCAATTCTTATTAATGGTCCGGGTACCATATATTTATATTTAATAATATATCTGCATAGGGAATTTATTTTATTATTAATCTCTGTTACTCATTTATCTCATTATGTAACCACGGTTTACACCTGATTTCATATGCTTTGATTATTGTTGTAGTAGATGAAGCTGGCCATATGTTATATGCCGGAGCTGTTGTGACATAAAATCATATGTATGTTGAAGGAGATGATTTGTGCGTTGTAGTGGAGAAGATGTTGCAAGAAAGAGTTGGAATGAGTTGCAGCAGGCAGCAAGGTGTTTTAGACGTCTGAAAAAGATTTTCAAACGTCTGGATGGTATCTGTGTTTTTTCCCGAAATCCCTTTCAGACGTTTGATCATCAATTCCAGACGTTCGATTTCAATTTTTGACGTATGGAAATTGATGCTAGACGTCTGAGTCGAGATTTTTGGATTTTGATAGGGTTTTATGGAAGATTTATTTTGAGATCTTTTAGGGTCCAACTAGGGTATTGACCTAGGTTTTCTATTTGTCTATATAAGCATCTTTTATAGATGGATTATTTATACTGAAAAGGGAGAAAACTTGTTTTTGTTTTTGGGGATTGAGATATCTTCTCAATTTTTGGTTTTTGTTTGTAATTAGTCGGTAGGTTAATAAAGGTTTATTTGGAAGAATTCGTTTGCTATTGCTTTATTTTTCCCTCTTTTAAAATCTAATTGTGTAGTGATCCTAAGAAAACCCTAACAATTGGTATCAGAGCCTTCTACACAATTTTTTTGAAGAGGGTTTGTGTAACATCTCGCATTTTACGCATCGGAGGATCATAATTTTTTTTATTCCCTGGGGGTTGGATCATTCTCATTTTTAATATATTGGTTATGGGGATGTGAGACATGTCCGTAATTTTTATCAATTTTGTTTGTGCCCGTTTTGCCCCTGCATCCTTGTACAGGGAATAACTTTTGACTCGGATTGAATCAGGTGTTGAGACCTGTGCCATTGAAAAGGAAATGATGAATCCCTTTCCGTAGAGTGGTCACATCAAAGATTTGGCTTAGCAATTTGGGAGGAATCGCTGTTTGAAGATTTTACAGTTGGATGTTCAGCTTTGGTAAGCCATAATGAGTTGATTTGGAGAGGCCCATTAATGGGTTGGTGGAGGCTATAAATAGAGGGTACGTGGTATAGAGAATAG
This sequence comes from Allium sativum, assembly GCA_030737875.1. Classification (NCBI taxonomy): domain Eukaryota; kingdom Viridiplantae; phylum Streptophyta; class Magnoliopsida; order Asparagales; family Amaryllidaceae; genus Allium; species Allium sativum. Next base: position 619,751,103 of record CM060926.1, read on the forward strand.
CTCTTTCTCCACTCTCTAATATTAAAGAGCTAGAGTTCCTCCATTTCACCATTCTCTTCACCTTTCCACCATTAAAGCTTAGAGAATCGAAGATCTACCTTGTTTGAAGCTAGATCTACGCCACTCCAATAGAGAGTTCATCGAGTCGAAGAGTTTAGAGAAAATTCTTCGCTTTTCGGATCTAGATCTATATGTTTTTGAGTTGTTTTGGAGAATTGGTGAGTGATATGCATCTCTTACACGAATTCAATCAAGTATATGAGTTCTGTGATCTTAATTTCACCATTTTCAAGTCGTTTTACTTAGATCCATATCATGGTAAGTTTATTTTCATATGAATCGCCATAGGATCTAATTTAGCAACTTAAAATCGATAATTTCTATGTCATTCCATACGTATATGCTAGTTAGATCCGTGATTTTAGTTTATATGATCAATTAACATGATTTTGGTGAATTTTACATGATATTATTATTTCCATGAGGTTAGCAATTTCATGACATGATTATAATCGTATTGGATGGATTAGATGAGTCGATTTCGTCATTAGAATTGATTGACAAAGTTTTGGTCAAGTTTGGAGAAGGTTCGGAACAGGCCTGTCAAAATTATGAAAATGCCATTATGTCGGCTGTTTGAAAGCTGTTCGCTTGACCAGAAGTTTGTACGCTTAACCAGAAGTGTGCCCGCTCGACCATAATTGTGTTCGCTTGACCAGAAGTGTGTCCGCTCGACCAGAAGTGTGTCTGCTCGACCAAAAGTGTGTCCGCTTGACCAGAAGTGTGTCCGGTCGACCAGAAGTGTGCGCTTGACCAGAGTGTGTGTGTGCTCGACCAGGAGTACTCGATTAGGGTGTTCTCGACAGGGGTATGCTCGACCAGGGTGTGCTCAACAAGGGTATGCTCGACCAGGTGGTGCTTGACCATAAGCGTGTGCACTCAACCAGAAGCCTGTGCGCTTGACTAGAAGCGTGTGCGCTTGACCAAAATGTGTGTGCTCGACCAGGGTGATGTTCGACCTCTATAGTGTTCGACCAGAATGATGCTCGACCATGTTAGGTTATAGCAGCGCCTTCAAACGCCATGATCGATGGTAGAAACGATGTGGCTTGTTTTCGTGGCAAATGGATAAAACGTTATGGTTTGTATTGAGCCTTATATTGATGATATTCGGTTTAGCAATGATTTTGACTTTGAAGTGAATTCAAGTAGGAATGCTCAAAGTGATGTGATGTATTCGTTGATCATGGAGACATAGCGAATAGGAGGACGACTCAAGTTGGACTTAAGTTTGTGGATAATGAATACTCGAGACTAGGGTTCAATGTAGGATTTTTGAGAAAGATGGTGTTAAGTTAGTGGTCGACGATTTATCTTATGATTTTGTAAAAGGAGCAACTGTTGATTATGTAGAAGAGCTGATCCGTTCCGCTTTCTTGTTATGTGTTCAAATTCGTTCCTGTTAAAATACACACATAAACACACTCTTGTATAGGAGATTTTATGGCACATGCACGTGCATCCATTAAATTTTAATAAACTCTAAAATTAACTCTTTTGCATAGTTTTGACAGAAATAAATTTAAAAAATAACTTATAATTTTTTTGTTTGTATAGAGTTTAGAACTTGTAAGCTTAGTTACATGTTTAAAATTCTACTTGAAAATAGTTTTAATATTTGTTTATTATGAGATTTGAACTTCCTGACATTTTATTTGTACGTAAGTGTGTTTTTGGAACTTTGTGGTCAATCTAAATAATTGTGTATCTATTCCAACTATTATTAAAACTACGTAAGTGTATTGTTGGAACTTCATCGTTGATCAAAAAAGATTATGTATCTATTTTAATTATCCACCATACCGTACGACACAAGCGGATGAGAAAATTATAAAAACAATCCATGTAGAGCTTCAAGAAATAGCTTTTGGATGTAGTAAATTTATGAAATTGTATGTTATATTCTATTTATTTATAGGTTATGTTTTATTTACAAAAATCCTTATTATAAGTTTATTAACAAACTGCTAAAAACCGAAATCTGGATTGAAACCAAAACAAAACCAAAAAATCTGGTTTTTAGCACTATTTATAGTCTTTTGATAACCCCTGCAAGTTTATTTTTTTATATTTGATCCAAACAGAAAGAACAAATATTTAAATAGTAATTTGTTGTTGATATCACAAAATTGCAAAACGATGCTAAATAAATGATCCTATTTATCCTTACTCATTTCCCCTTATTTCAACCATTTTTTTCAAATTGAATAATATAACAAAGTGACCAGAGGGTAAAGTATACTCGTATGGTGATATCAACAACTACCAAATGTTGCTCTGGAAGTGATGTGATATTCCACGGTCATTCTTCAATGTAGGATTGGGTTCTTCTTATGTAATTTCAAAATCTAGTAGCCATTACAACAGATCAAAAACTAATTTGTAGTGTCATTAATAGCCTGATTTCAAGTCTAAAATATGTATTCGTATTGGAAGATTGTTTACATCCCACTCTACAAGTTTCAGTAAGGCCGACTAGTTATTCTTTCCGTGTATATTATGCATGACTCAATAGTCATGTTCAAGGCTAAAATTAACCATCAATTGTTCAAAAATTTCTTTATATGACGATGTATATCGGAAAGTCATAAATGAATTCATGTAATATAGCTTCATCGCCGTAATCAGTTTAGTAATCAAGGTACCTGGTCTATAGCTAAAATCAAACTTTGAGATGCATTTTTGTTCATTGTACATCCATTGGCATTTATGCACTATAAGATAATCCAGTGGCATTAAAAGCGTGTAATATTTGTAATGAAATATCAAATGCATTTAAATTTGTAGTAAATTTGAAAAAGTGACTTCAGTATGCGGAAGAAAAATAGATTGAGCGAAGAAACAATGTGGCACAATTAAGGAAGCAAGATGATAACATTGTGGTTTGAAGTTGGATACTGCTGAAATTTTAACAATACCAACTTCCATAATTACTAAGGTGATATATAATTTTGATGAGAAGAAAGTTCCTAACCAATAATTAGGTATCCCTTAGGACAACGGTGTTTATAATGAGTGTTAAGTCAACCTAAATCTTTTGTCTTTTTTTTAACAAAAAAGAAACATATATACTTAAAATTAAAGAGAAAAACCATTCTCAAATGGTTCAAAAAAACAAAAGCGCAGTGCAAAATTTGCAACTGCTACTGTGTCACAAAACTGATATCAAACCCAAAAATGGCACAAAAACCAATCAAACACAAAAACCTGAAAAACACAAGCACAAGACACAAGCCACAAGAACAAAGCTGCAGTGACCATCCCAGCCCAGTCAGACCTAAAGGAGTTGAGAACCAAGCTCCTCTACCAATAGTGACAAGAGCAAATTCGTAGTCCATCAATAGCCTGATGTCGAAATCATAACCCGAAAACCCTCATGAGCCACACGAACTTCCTTGAGAGCTCCCTCCTTCGACAAGTTCCTGATAAGGCATCCAAGACCTGCTCCAGCTTCCGAAACACCAGAACCCGATCAATAGAATGACCAGCAACTCTAACAAGCTCCAATGCAATGACCTAAAAAAAGACGCAAGCAAGAAAAACACATTAATCTCAACCCACCCCATCATGGGGGCGAGAACCCCGGATAACAGAGAAAAAAAGGCCAAAGATAACGAATGAGGACAAAGGTTTTCCATGAAGGGTCTTCCTTTTGCAAGCGAAATAGACATCGCCCAACAATTTACGAATGATAGTAGAGGAAGGCATAGATGATTCGTCAAGAACCACATTGTTTAGTAAACCCAAAGATGCCAACAGATGAGATAAGAAACAACCTTGAAATAGATCGATCCAAGATCTTTTCCAAGCCCTCTTACCTACCGGACACGAAGAAGGTCAAGATGAGAGGGTAGACCCCATGAAAACCAACCAAGTCCCGAAAGTAAGACCAAACTGCAACAACACACCCACTATCAAAGAATATGTGTGCAATCAGCTCCAGCAAGCCAAACTGGCTACACCGACAACGATATACGAGTGAAATTCCAATCCTCATAAGGTTAACATCCAGTGGAAGCCCCTCATGAAGGATTTTCCATATAAAAATGGAGATCATAGGGGGAATGCGTTTGTGAAACACCCCGCCTTCGTTAAGGTCACTCACAAAGGGAATTCCTTAACTCTGGTGGAGCATTATAGGTAAAATATACAGATAATTAACAGACAGACATATCGACAGCGGAAAATTAAATTTATTTCATAAATACGTGGTTCAGTTAAAATATTACAAAAACTGTCTCAAACCAACTTCCAAATTATTACAACAAAATCTCTGTCTTGAATTAAAACATAAAGAAGCATTAAAACAACAGTAAGGTTGCACAAATCCCCAATAAGAGAGTATCCAAAGCCATAGCCCAAGGAAAAAGATTCCAAGCAATACATCTACTCTCTTCAAGCTGGAAATGATCCGATCTAAGCTGAAGTATTCCCTCCCTGCGGTCCTGGGGGAGGGTAGGCAACGGAAGAAAAGAAGACGAAAGAAAATGGGTCATATGCATAGTGTGTGTGCATGTCCTTATCTAATGCAAAATCAGGTAGTCTACTAATTCAGTTGACCTCCTTAATGCGAATTATGTCAGTGCCATGAGTCCATTATGCATGCAATTATTCCTAATCATACTTTCTACATGAGAGCACAACCATTCATACAAATGCAACGTCCATATGATAACACATCAAGTTCCAATCCATACACACACACACACACACACATATATATATATATATGCAATATGAAAGTGATTGAGACGATCTAGTACCTAATGTGTGTGTGTATATGCATCCACGAGCAACCACTAGTAATCACTTGCAACCACTCGCAACCATCAATCATAACATGTTTCAAATACATGTTTACATCCATTAGTTTCTACCGAAGGATAAAGAATAGGGCCGATGAGACATACTTAAAAGATAGATATAAGCATGAATAACTTATGGAAAAAGGGATCAAGGAGGTATCCTCAAAAAGAAAAGGGTAGGCTACGCGTATTTTTCTCTTAGTTTCCCAAGTCGCATCTTCCTCAGCATCACTCCATTGAACTTTAACAAGCTTGACTTCACAGTTGCGTAGCTTTTTGATTTCTGTACCCAAGATACGAGTTGGAACTCTTCTCATAGTCGCTTCTCGTTCCACTTCTACTTCCTCTAGTACACTTGCTCCACAACTTCTGCAGACACATGTAAGCACTTTCATAGTTGAGAAACATGAAAAACATTATGAACTCCAACCATTTTTTCGGGTAGCTCACTCTATAAGCCATCGTCCCAACCCTCTCAATGATAGGAAATGGTCCTACAAATCTTGGTGCTAGTTTTCCTACGGACCCAAAGCGAATGACATTCCTCAAAGGAGATACTTTAAGGAACACCTTATCTCCAACCTCAGACTTAAGGTCGGTCCTTCTTTTGTCTGCGTAGGATTTCCGTCTATCTTATGCAGCCTTCATCCGTCTTCTTATCAAGTCCACTTTTTCTGAGGTTTCTCTAATCATGTCTGGCCCAAGCACGAGCTTGTCTGTAGACTCCCACCAATAAGTTGGTGATCGACATGGTCTTCCATATAAAGCTTCGAAGGGTGCCACGCCTATGGTGGCTTGGTAGCTATTGTTGTAAGCGAACTCCACCAAAGGAAGATGATCTTTCCATGTTCCTCCAAAGTCGAGAATGCACAATCTCAAGAGGTCTTCTAATACTCTGTTCACCCTTTCCGTCTGACCATCGGTTTGGGGGTGATAGGCTGTGCTTAAGCATAATTATGTGCCTACAGCCTCCTGCAAACTCTTCCAAAACTCGCTCGTAAAGATAGGATCTCGATCACTCACTATGTTGGAGGTTATCCCATGGAGTCAAACTATCTCTTTAAGATAAATGAATGCTAGGGACGAGGCAGTCCTTCTACTCTTAACAGATATAAAGGGTGCGCTTTTAGCGAGCATGTCCACTATTACCCAAATACTGGTATTGCCCCTTCTTGACCTAGGCAACCCATCCACAAAGTCCATCAAAATGCTATCCCATTTCCACTGTGGGACCTCTAGAGGATGGAGTAGACCACCAGGCTTCTTTTGCTCTGCTTTGACTTGCTGGCATATCAAGCACTTAGCGACGAACTCAGCTACATCCCTCTTCATGCCATTCCAAAAGAAAACCCTTTTTATGTCTTTATACGTCTTGTCTCCGTCTGGGTGTATGGTCAGCTTAGAGTGGTGTGCTTCTTCGAGAACCGTCTTCACCAAATCCCTTGCTTGTGGGACACATAGTCTTCCATCCCGTCTCAACCAACCCTTATCATCGATGGAATATCTATTGAGGTGACTAGAAGTCTCACCCTAATTAGCTTATCCATCGTATCAACTAGCTGAGGGTCTTCAAGTTGCGTGATTCCTATTGAGTCCAAAAGAGTAGGCCGCACCTCTAGCGATGCTAACAGACCAGGTACAATTTCAGAAGAGGGTCTAAATTTAAAGTTTGCTATGCACTCCAAGCTTTGCCTTTCTACAAAGAGAGTACTTAAGGTCAGCTTCTTTCTGCTTAAGGCGTCTGTTATTACTTTGCCCTTGCCAGGGGTATAGGAAATCTCAAAATCATATGAGGCCAGAAATTCCATCCACCTTTGTTGTCTTAAGTTGAGATCTTTCTGTGAGAAAAGGTACATTAACGATTTATGGTCAGTAAACAATTCAAACCTTTCTCCTAGAAGATAATGACGCCATGACTTAAGAGCGAAAACAATGGTAGCTAGCTCCAAATCATGAGCTGGCTAGTTCTTCTCGTGTACCTTCAATTGTCTTCCCCCGTAACAAACTACCTTGCCTTCTTGCATCAAGACAACGCCCAATCCTGTACCGCATGCGTCTGTGTATACAGTAAACATTTTTCTCCCATCAGGCAATGTCAGAACTGGGGCTGTTGTTAGAGCCTTTTTCAAACGTTGGAAAGAAATATCGCAATCCAAATCCCTAGCGAAAGTAAGGTTCTTTGTCAATCTTGTGAGTGGGGCTGAGATTTTTGCAAAGTCTTTAATGAACTTTCTGTAAAAGCCCGCTAGCCCGAGAAAGCTTCGGACTTCGGTTGCATTCGGTGGAACCTTCCAATCTTACACCGCAACTACTTTTGTGGGGTCCACAGCTATCCCCTCTCTGGACACCACATGTCCAAGAAACCTCACTTCTTATCTCCAGAAATGGCATTTGGAGAATTTGGCTTTCAGCTGATGTGCACGAAGAGTATCCATGACTTTCCTTAAATGCAAAGCATGCTCTTCTTCATTCTTCGAGAAAAACAAAATGTAGTCTACGAAGACCACCACAAACTTATTAAGGAACTCCCTGAACACCCTGCTCATCAAGTCAACGAAGTAAGCAGGTGCGTTTGTCAAGCCGAAAGGCATGACAAGCCATTCGAAGAAACCATCCGGGGTTCTGAACGCAGTCTTATCAATGCTGTCTTCAGCCACTCTTAGCTGATGAAACCCGGTAGCCAGATCTAGTTGGGACAAAACTGACGCACCTACGAGCTGATTAAACAAGTCGTATATTCTTGGAAGTGGGTGTCTATTCTTCTTGGTCAGCTTGTTTAGCTCCCTATAATCAACGCATATACGAAGTGAACCATCCGCTTTGGTTGCAAATACTACTGGAGCACCCCATTCAGAAATACTCCGCATTATAAACCCTTTTTCGAGCAGCTCTTTGACTTTCTTGCTGAGCTCTTTTCTCTCCCTTGGAGTCATGTGTCTAACGGGTAGAGCTACGGGTTTTTTATTATCAACAAGGTATATGCGGAAGTTTATCTCCCGCTTCGGAGGTAAGCCCTTCACCTCTTCGAATACATCTGAGTATTCACGGACTACTCAAACAGACTGCAAGTTTACAACAGACGCATCAAGAGATTCTAGGTAGCTAAGCATAACAGAGTGTATGGGATTACAAGAGATTTCGAGAGTGTTACCGAGGCAAGTCATAAGTCTAACCACTCTCTTTTCACAATCGAGGATGGCACCATTACTGGATAACCAATCCATGCCTAAAATCAACCCATAGCCCGTGAAGCCCAAAACATAGGCATTACATCTAAACCCAATGCTAAGTATAGAAATTTCCAAATCCAAATAAATCATAGACAAATAGGCCGAGCCCCCATGGATTTGAAACAACCAAGGGATCCTCTACTATACTGGTGTATAGGTGCAGAGATTCAACTAAAGCAGTGAATATAAAAGAGTGCGATGCGCTAGAATCAAAGTGTACGAACACGATGATCAAAAAGATAAACTAAACTCTCAACAGAAATATTTCTACCTCGTTCTTGCAGAGGTGCCATAAGAGCGTGAACCTTCCCTCCAGAAGTAGGCCCAGTCCTCTGCCCTTGCCCTTGCTTTCTGGGGCAGTCCTTAGCTATGTGTCTTGTCTCGCCATAGTGAAAACAACCACCCATTTTCCTCTTTTTCTTTCTGCAGTCCTTAATCAGATGTCCAGAAATGCCGCAAAAATTACACTTCCTCTTTTCGCTGGGTTTGTTGTTCTTCCCGCCCTTCTTTGAGTCTGTCTTCTTATTCTAAGATCCCTCCCCTTTCTTATTTTGAGGTACTTCCACCTTTGCCTCTTTCTTGCCATCCTTGTCTTCCTCCTGTAGCAGCGCCATGTCCACCAGTCTCTCATAAGTTGCACCCATAGGTATATGGGACATAGCTAGGCTGTGTAGTGGCACATTCAACCCTTTAACAAAACGGAGAGCCTTCTTATGGGGAGTGTTCACTAACTCCAGTCTGAATCTAGCCAGCTGGTTGAATTGGTTGACGTATTCCTTGACCGACATACTTCCCTGTTTGAGAGATAAGAATTTTTCCATCTGTAGGCTACGTTCAGCTTGTGAGAGGAATTTCATTTCAAACCTCATTCTGAAATCCTCCCAAGTTTCAACTGGTCTCTCAGCATTAGTGACTTCCCACCAATAAGAGGCTTCGTCTTTAAGCACCCACACGGCCAACTGTATCCTTTGCCTATCATCCACTTCGAAGATAACAAACAGATCCTCGGTTTCTTTGAACCAGTTTCTTGCTTCTACAAATGACTCAGTTCCATTAAATTTCTTTCCACCCATGGCTCAAAAATCCCTACATATCTTGGAGAAAGCATTTGCACGAGGAGGAGGAGGAGGAAAAGCTGTAACTGGGGGAGGAGTAACGTCTGCTGGGCCTACATCATTAGCCCTAGCCTTTAGGTACCTTCCAAACCAGCCAGGTACCGGTACACCCTCTGGAAGGTTAAGATCCCAAGACATGCTGAAACGAAAAAGAAAAGATTCAAAACAAAGGATAGGAAGATAGTGCATATGGTTTTAGGGGGAACTATGCGTTTTAAAACAACACTTTTTCTTGAAAACGCTTCTTTAAACTTCTTTTTGAAAATTAGTTTCCAAAAATTTTATCTGATCTGGCAACCATTAGCTCTGATACCAAGTGAAACACTCCGCCTTCGTTAAGGTCACTCACAAAGGGAATGCCTTAACTCCGGTGGAGCATTATAAGTAAAAGATACAGATAATTAACAAGACAGACATATAAACAACGGAAAACTAAATTTATTTCATAAATACGTGGTTTAGTTAAAACATTACAACAACTGTCTCAAACCAACTTCCAAATTATTACAACAAAATCTCTGTCTTGGATTAAAACATAAAGAAGCATTAAAACAACAGTAAGGTAGTATAAATCCCCAATAAGGGAGCATCCAAAGCCATAGCCCAAGGAAAAAGATTACAAGCAATACATCTACTCTCTTCAAGCGGGAAATGATCCGATCTAAGCTGAAGTATTCCCTCCCTGCAGACCTAGGGGGAGGGGAGGACGGAAGAAAAGAAGACGAAAGAAAATGGGTCAGACACGAGTCTGTTAAGTCCAGTGACTGTTTAGCATGTAAACAAAAAAGGGTTATGACATGAATTAACTGAATCTAGGACAACACCCTAAAAATAAGATAATAAGGCTGAATATGCTATCGTACCCATTTTACTTCTCTGCACCCCCTTACAAGTGTTTCAACTAGCATCATGTACTCAAGATAAATGATCCCCTTTTTATCGATCGGCTCCTACTCGCATACGTTTACCACTTGTGTCATTCGGCCCCGTATGATTGCAGATACCTGTATTGGTCCCACCATGGGGTATATCAAATCCTATAGTGGCAACCCGACATAATTCAAGATGCACAGAGTATAACTACTGATTCCCAGTGCCTTCTTTTTCCACTCCGGAGTACGTGCATGACCGCACTCCGTTGGAACCTACACTGACGCACCACCCGCCGTTGTTTTGACCGCTTATAATCAGCCCAGTAATCGTGCCTCACCCTGCCTAGTTTAGGGTACCATGATACATCTATGTGGGTTACTGCTGAAATGGGTCCTCGTTACTAGGGTTTCCTAATCAACATGTTAAAATGGTTAAGTGTTCTCAAATTAATCTGACCCCACCCATCAGTTTAGTTAACATGTTGTATTGGTTAAGTGTTGCCTTAATTAACTTAACCCTACCATTTTCTGTCTTAGCTTTAATTCATTCATTAAAGCACCAAACACTCACATTAGATATGTATTGTTGCGGTTGCTGGATGTGCTGGTCTATTCCGGGCAGTCTTACACCGCAACTCAATCTAACCTCCGGTTCTTTTGGGCTTGATGCACTGATCTCTCACATTAGATATATATTGTTACGGTTGCTGGATGTGCCAGGCGGTTCCGGGCAGTCTTACACCGTAACTCAATCTAACCTCGGGTTAGGCATATTCGTCTTTTACTTAATTTACATGTTTACTTTTCATATTTATATGTAAATTTTCCACAATTTATTGCCATTCAAGTCATACCGAATTTTTCCTCTAAATCATATTCAAAAATTTTGTTATATAAATTATACCATTTTTATGCCACTAACCATTCATTTATTTATGACCCAAATTATGCCAATAATAATAATTTCTAAGGTTTTCCCAATGTTACCCCCGTCATACATTCGCAAAATTCACATAGAATGTTAGGCTCGTAACTTAGCCAAACTTATATACAAAAAAGGGGAAAGAAGGGAGCATGTACCATTCACACAACATAAAATAATAAGGAACTAACTAAACATGTGTCATGTAAATGTGGCATAAAACAATGAACTTGCATTTTTGGATCCAACTAACATGAGTCTTTAAGCATATGAAATTACCCAAATCCAACTAGGCATGTAAATGTAAATTTTTGTTTTGGGTCCAATGAACATAAACCTTAAGCATACAGAATTACACAAGTTCGACTAGACATGTGAATGTGAACTTTTAACTTGGATCCAATAATCATGAATCTTAAACATATGGAATTACATAAGTTTAACAAGGCATGTAAATATGAACTTTTATCTTGGATCCAATTTTCATAGATCTAAATGTAAATCTAAACATAATACATGTCTTGGCCTAATAATTTGCATGTAACATAACACGAATGAATCACCAATTTTACATGATTGGTTTACAACAACATAATAACCACATAGCCTGTAATGACCCGCATTGACAGAGGTATTATAATTAATTTATTTAATTATATAAATGGTGGTTTATTGAATTAAATGGTCGGAGAATTAAATAATGATGAATGTTTAATTAAAATAATAAATTAAATAATATATTTAATTCTGAAATAATCAGAATTGGCTGAAATGGCGATATGGTGTGAACTGGATCATCTGTGATATTTAATTCAGTTTAGAATTGAATTAGAATAACGAATATATTTAAATAACGACAGTTTGAACGTATAATTATATTATAGATAAAATCGAGCTTGAAATGGCGCTGTAGTTCGTAATTTGGCGATTTGAACTTCAACTGAATGTACAGGATTTGTTTTAAGCCGGATTTCTGTGAAACAAGAAATGTGGAGCTGGTAGAGTATATCTTTCTAGTAGAAGAGAAAAATCGGGATTTCGTCGTGTAGATTTTGATTTACGTCCAAATCAAATTTCAGAAAAAGTCGTTGTGGAATTCCTTTATAATTTATAAAGAAATTATTTATATTTTAAAAAGGAATTTCAATATAAATCGAATATCGGGTAGACCCAGATTTGAAATATCAAGTTAGAAATTCATATAGGAATATAATAGAGTTGTATGGTATTCCACTGTGAATATAGACGATAATATTTAATTTTTAATATTAAATTTAATTATATTTAAATATATTTATATATTTAAATGGGTCATCCAGAGATTTAAAAATAGCCACTTTTGCAAACGAAGTCGGAATTCGATGAAACTAATTTTGTTAGATCCGCAATTTCAAATAATTGCTAGATGTTAGTTTCCGTGATTTTTAGAGTCACTGTGTGGTCGTACGGATTTTTACAGTGATAAACAGTCAGTATTTTGATAGTTAAAAATACGCTGTGTGAGCATACGGAGTCAGAATTCGACGAAACCAGTTTCGTTGAGACCGTAATGTCGAACTCTAGCTACATGTCCAGTTTCGTGATTTTTTGGGTATCTGGTGCGTTCACAGGAATTTTTAGAAGATAAATACAACAGCGATTGGTTAAAATTGAATATAAAAATCGAATATAAAATTATTAAAATTTTCCTATATATAATCCTAACATTTCTAAACCTAAAAATCAGTTTCCTTTGGTCAAACCAAAGGCGCCGCTGTTTATTTCTTCCCAGCAAAAACTTTCGATCCCCCCCTAAAATCAAAACAAAACGAAAACAAAATTCAAAAAAATCATGGAAGAGAATGTTTGAGTTTGGATTGAGTTCCTCTTCAACACAGTGTGATTTTTCTGGAGTTCGATGTCGGCTTTGGGTTACGGCAGAAATACCAGCGTGGTATGAACAAGCTAGGGTTGATGATCGATATTTGTTTGAGCATCGATGCGAGTTTTAGTTGTTTATTTTGGGGTCCTGAGATCGGTGAGCACCCTTTAGCAAAATTTTGGTGAATCCTATGAGGAAATATGTCGATCGAACTTCAGGGTTCGTGAGTAGTACGGTTCGACGGAAATCATGGTGAGGGCACGAGTTGGTTAAGTCGGGGACTAGAGGAAGGAGATTGTGATGTGAAGGAGAATAGTGAATCCGGTTTTGAGAACGGTGATCAATCGAAGGAGGAATGGGGATGGAAAGTGGCGGAAATGGGTGTTTGAGGGTTCTAGAGTGCCACGGTATTGAGGAGGAAGGAAGAAGGAGTGCGGATCCATTGTGTGGGCTGGGTCGAAGAGGTTTGGCCCAACTAAGTTCTAAATAAAGTTTTATTTTAAATAAAAATTGTACATTAACTTGTGAATTGAATATCTCGATCATACGTTGTCAGAATCACGAACCGTCAGTCATGTTAGGATCGTATGGACGGATATTACACCATGGAACTGAATGGAAGTGGATTGAAGCTCATTTGAATTTTTGGCGAAGTAAATTGTTTGATTCAAATCAAACAACAGTTTATCATTCTTTAACGATGAACAGCCAAAGTGAGTAAATCTCACAAACGCTGAACAGTTTATAATTTCATGTTGTATTTTAAGAAATGTTAAATATTGATTGATTGATTTTGTATTGACTGTTTGATTGAACGGCTAGACAGTTAGTTGAATTTTTATATTGATTCTGTTTAACAGAATATATCATATGGAACTGAAAGTGATGTTGATTTTATTGTGTAACATCTGTGGATGCAGGGAAACAGGTTGGAGGAATCCGACTGGATTCCTCAACAATTATTTTATTGTTTTTCCATATATTTTGATATATGATGTGAATTACAACCTGTTGGTGATTGTGTGTGTATGGACGATATTGGTCATCGTGATTTGATGTGTTAAATACCATAACATACCAAAATGTTGATAAGGGAATATTTTCAAAGTGATATTTGAAAATAAAATATTTATAAATGGAATATTTATAAATAAGAAATATTTATAAATTGGAATATTTATAAATAGGACATATTTAGAAAAAGGGAAAACGTTATAAAAAGGAAACTGTTATAAGAAGGAAATCATTTTAAAGTCGAGAACCGTTACTAAAAGTAAATCTTTAAAATGAATAAATGTTGTTAAAAAGGAAATCTTTATAAAGCGAATAAAGGAGTTAAATCGAATTTGGTATTCGAAAGGAGTTAAATCGAATATGGTATTCGAAAGTAGTAAATCGAATTAGTTATTCGAAAGGAGTTAAATCGAATATGGTATTCGAAAGTAGTAAATCGAATTAGTTATTCGAAAGGGGTTAGTCGAGTCGAGTCAGTTGAATAGAGTTAATCGAATATTTGTTATTCGAATAAGAGTTAACTAGATAGAGTTAATCAATTAGAGTTAACCAGTTAGGGTTAACCAGATAGAGTTAATCAATTAGAGTTAACCAAATAGAGTTAACCAGTTAGAGTTAACCAGATGGAGTTAATCAATTAGAGTTAACCAGTTAGAGTTAAACCAGGTGGAGTTAATCGATTAGAGTTAAAGCAAATGAGTTAATTGAATATAGTTTATTCGAATATAAAGTAAATAGAGTTAATCGAATATAGTTTATTCGAATAGAGTAAAAGGAGTTATCGAAAATAGTTTATTCGAAAGGAGTCAAGTGAAACGAGTAAATCAATAGTGTTAGTCCAATAGAGTTAATCCAATAGAGTTAATACAATAGCGTTAGTCCAATAGAGTTAATCGATAAGGGTCAATCAAATAGAGTAAGTCGAATAGAGTTATCGAATATACCTTATTCGAAGGAAAGAATTATCGAATAGAGATGATTCGAAAGAGGTTAAGTAAGGAAGTTAGTTAAAGAAATATAAAGTGAACTTTGCCTATTTCAAAGTTAGAAATGTTGTTCAGTTAAGGTCTGAGAGGTAGTTCTACCCCAACTTGCTTGGCTTCATATTTAACTAAGGAATGGTTAAGGTTCGGCAGTAAAGGATGGTTAAGTGAATTTAGTAATTAAAGGAAATGGTTTGAGTTCGCAAAGCGATGTTTTATCTAAACATCTGTTTAATCCAAACGTAGGAGTTTTGGAAATGTTTTTTCCAAACAAGAACCAGAAATGTTTTCTGATATAGAAAATAAGAAATGGAAATGTTTTCCAATGGTAATAACATATATTTTCTAAATTTAGAAAATAAGAAATGTTGAATATAGGGAAACAGGAGATAAGTAAATTAATGAACTAAGGAGATATATGATTGATGGTTGATTGATAGAATTTCCATCTGGAAATAATATCGTTGTTTGCACACGTGTTTTTCTTCGATAGTTAAATCACAGACTATCAAAGTTTTGACCATTTTAACGTTGTCAATATGGAGAGACCAGTTGGATTATTATCAAAGAACCACTCTGTATTGGCATAAGCGTTGCGAATCATATATGCCAAAGATAATTGAAGACGGAGTAAAGTGCAAGGGCTATTGTATAAGTCTTAGATAACAGTATCTAAGATGGATATTCTGAATAGTACCTTCGGTTCATCCTGTTCCTGGATGACTTGTATGGATGGATGTCTGACAGAGTATTTCCAGACGATCACGTACATTGATTTCTCCAACCGTACCAAGAGTGGAAACGGAGAAGGAAACTTCTTTTAGCTGACACATAATGTATTGTTGAGGACGTCAATTGGTGATTTGATGGATTTGACGATGTGGCATTCAAAGTGAATCTGGTGTGATGATAAAGCATAGCTTATAGCCTCACATCTGGTAAATGACAGAAATCGGGAAGGCATCATGGCTAAGTCGGTCACACCGAAGTAGGGTGTATAATCACCTGATCTAGAGTTTCATTTACTTCTAAAAATCTATTGTTGATGCTGTCCCACTTGGGAAACGGTTGCTGATCCCAACCGTTGGTGATATACGTTTGATACACTCAAGCGAAATGAGTGGTCAGTCATGTGTGGCCGGGTTGCAAGATGTTCTTGTTGAACCCAGTGTATTGGAGGTACACTAGCATAATGTGGTTACATACCTTTTCATTGTTGGAAATCCATTACCCAATACGTGCTTGCGGTTTTGATTGTATACTGTATATGTAGAACGTGAGATGAAAGCGTTTCTGCTAGATGATTATTATATTGTGGTTGATAGACATTATTATAATATCAAAAGGCCTTGATATAAATATATTTGGATTCCCATAAGGGAAAAAAACCGTTCCGTTATACAGCGTGGTCTTATGAGATATCGATTTCTTGTTTAAACTGTTTTAAACTGTTTTACTCACACCAATCCCATGACTGACCCGGAGTTTATTTGTTTGTTTCCCTAAACTCTTGGGTGCCTAAATTTATACGGGCAGTCAAGTAGTCGGGATTTACAGATATACTGGAAGAGCTGGAGCAGGAGGCTTCAGGATCATATAGCTATAGTTTATTTCCGCTGTGTTGTAAGTGTTGTACTTTGATAATGATGTATATTCAAGTACAGATGTATATTTCAAGTTATGTTATATATATTATATGTTATTCGTTCCGCTGTGAGATTCGTGTTACTCTGATGTTGTGTTCTTCTTCTTCTTCTATTCTAATTTTCTACCTTATCTATCCTCACCCTCTAATTTCTTTCATTATGACCGGTATTTTCGATCCTTGGATGTTCGATATGTGTGGTATATCGGATAACAAAGGTCGACAAAATCCTGGGTCATTACAGTTGGTATCGAAGCTTAAGTTAATTGAATTACCTTGGCTCTGTGGAGTGACTCGGTAGAGATAGGGTTAGTAATACCCTAGACTGAGTTGAGTGTATATATACGAGAGCGTATTTTTTATTCAATATAAAATGATTTTATATTGTGGAGATTTGTTGGTTGAGTCATTTATGAGTTCTGGTCGATCAGTTTGATCCACTGTATCGGTAGGGATTTTGTAAACACTCGAATATGATGAACCGTCATGGTATATTTTGAAAGAGGGTAAATGAAATAATTTTACCAAAATTATATTTTGATATAGAGAAGATATATATATATCAAAATTATAGTATATTGGATATATTGGTTAACATTATAACCGAGTAAGATTCTAAATTAAATGGTTATGTGAATAACCAATCAGAATTCATATAAGTGAAATACGTGAAATCAAATGATTTAAATCTGAAATTTAAACCAGAAATTGAATTAAAATTCCGGAGAATTGGACAAGTGTTTTTAAATGGATTTGGATTAAAAGTAAGGAAAATTTAAGATCCTGGGAGATATTAAATTGTTTTACAAGCAGTGTGAATTATATTTTTGAAATGAATTTCAAAGTGGAAATGTTTAGAAATGGTTTTATAGTATTGAACTCACTTCGATCGCTGGAAAATAGAATCTGATGATGACAGCTGCATCATCAGTATTCATTTTCGAGTTGTAAGTGACGAATTACTACCAGAGATACTGTTTTAAATTTGTTTTGGGAAAGACAAGTTGTGTTGAATTTCAAAATGGGATTTATAATAAAGAATGAATAAAGAAAGTTTGAAATAGAAATTGAATATAGAAATTCAAAGAGAGTTTGAATATATGAAATTCAATGGAATTGAAATAGAGTTTGAATATTGAAATTCAAATGGAATTTGAATATAGAATTCAAATGGAATTCAAATATAGGATTTGAATATATAGAATTTGAATTGAATTTGATATATAGATTTGAATAATAGTAGTGATATAAAATTTAAATAGAAATTGAATAGAATTAACTAAGTCGAAGAGGAATTAGTTAATCGAGTTTTGAATTTGAAGTTGAACTTTGAAAGGTGAATTGGATTTGTAAATGGATATTCAAAATCGAATATAGAACATAAATTTGAAATTTGGATTCAAATTAGTTAATTAGCAAGTTAAAATATATTTGAACATGTCATGTTCAAATATAAAAGTGAAATAGACTAAAGAGTTAATTAACGAACTGAATTAAAAAGATCAGGTATAGTTAAAATAGATTGGGCAGGTATAAATATACATGAGATAGGTATGGATAAGGTATGAAGGTAAATAAATAGAATGCTCGATGAAAAGGTATGTATTTAATTCATATATGAGATTTTATGCGCCGTATCGGCCAGCCGCTTGGTTTTTTTCTTTTTCTTTTGGATTGGTGAGGGCCATGGGAGACTATTTGAAATATCCCGATGCTCCTGGTACAAAGGAGGTTATGGCGAATTTTTCTGGGGATTTAAGGAGTTAGAATATTTTTAAGATAATTTGATAGTTAGAAATCAACGTATCGATATATATATAGAAGTCGATAAGGAAACGAACTTAGAAATAGAATAGTAAAATCAAAAAGGAAGACTAAGAATAAAATCTAGTAAGAGTAGAAAGAGGAAGCGTATACGTGTTTAAAAGTGAAAAAGTAGTTGTATGGTATTGATTATTCGAGTAAGTAGTCATATCTGTTTTGACGTTATAAATGTTATTCAGTCAAGGTCTGAGAGGTAGTTATACCCCAACTTGATTGATTACATTATTAACAAATAAACAGTAAGATTTCAGGCTCGAAGATCAATATTGAATAAGAGTTAGTTGAATATAGTATTTGGGGTCGTCGTAACGATGTTTTACACAACATTCGTTTTAACCCAAATAAGTGTAAGCTTGGAAATATAATAAAGAATATTTCCTAGGTATAGAAATAAACGAGATCGGAAAAGAGATAAATAATTGGAATATTTTCCAATTATAAATAGCATATATTTTCTAAAGTTTAGAAAATAAAGGAAGGCGATATTCGGAAATGTTTTCCAAATAACATAAAAGACCAATATGGTTATTGAAAATATTTGGTTAACAAATATTGATAAAGAAATAGAGAAGTGATTTAACTAATGGAATATTAATTAAGGGCTCAGTGACAAGTTCAAAAGGAAAATTTGATTTTTGAAAAAAGTAAACTGTTAAAAAAAACTCCCAGGGAAAGACTGTTTGAATTTAAAACAAATTTAACAGAAATTTGTGAAAGAAAAATTGAATTAAAGTAAAGCCAGTAAAGTGGTAACTGAGGTTGAATTAGAATGATATCAAGACAAATTGGATTGTGAGATTCAAATTTGAAGTGTAATGTGTCAAGTAAGTGGGATTGATAAGAGAGTGGAATCAAGAATAAAAATTGAGTTTGAAATGAAATGTGGCTTGGATAAGCGAATGGTTGTGTTGTGGATAAAAGTGATTTTAAAATTTGATTGGGATAACAATGGTATATGTTGAGTTGATAGCATATGAAAGTGATAGAGTTGATATGCCGACAAAAGGTACAAGTTTATATTTCTATTGGATATAAGATTTATGAGCCTGATTGGCAAGCCGTTTGGCTGTTTGATTTTCTTTAGGGTTGGAGATGGCCCAGAAAGGAGAGTTGGAGTTTGACCTATTGACTAGTACAAAGGAGGTGCTGGCGAAATTTTCGAAAAGTCAAGGTGTTAGAAAATTTTCAGGATTTTTGGAAATTTTCGTTGATAAGGAATAAATAAATATTTAACTGAAATTAAATTGGTTCAGTTGGAAACTGGAGTTAAAGAAGTGAACAAATAAGTTCTAACCAGTAGATAGGGTTGACTTCTAGTTTTAGCAATTTCGAGGACGAAATTATTTTAAGTGGGAAAGATTGTAATGACCCGCATTGGCAGAGGTATTATAATTAATTTATTTAATTATATAAATGGTGGTTTAGTGAATTAAATGGTCGGAGAATTAAATAATGATGAGTATTTAATTAAAATAATAAATTAAATAATATATTTAATTCTGAAATAATCAGAATTGGCTGAAATAGCGATATGGTGTGAACTGGATCATCTGTGATATTTAATTCAGTTTAGAATTGAATTAGAATAACGAATATATTTAAATAACGACAGTTTGAACGTATAATTATATTATAATTAAAATCGAGCTTGAAATGGCGCTGCAGTTCGTAATTTGGCGATTTAAACTTCAACTGAATGTACAAGATTCGTTTTAAGCCGGATTTCTGTGAAACAAGAAACGTGTGGAGCTGGTGGAGTATATCTTTCTAGTGGAAGAGAAAAATCGGGATTTCGTCGTGTAGATTTTGATTTACGTGCAAATCAAATTTCAGAAAAAGTCGTTGTGGAATTCCTTTATAATTTATAAAGAAATTATTTATATTTTAAAAAGGAATTTCAATATAAATCGAATATCGGGTTGACCCAGATTTGAAATATCAAGTTAGAAATTCATATAGGAATATAATAGAGTAGTATGGTATTCCACTGTGAATATAGACGATAATATTTAAGTTTTAATATTAAATTTAATTATATTTAAATATATTTAAATGGGTCATCCAGAGCTTTAAAAATAGCCACTTTTGCAAACGAAATCGGAATTCGACGAAACTAATTTTGTTAGATCCGCAATGTCAAATAGTTGCTAGATGTCAGTTTTCGTGATTTTTAGAGTCACTGTGTGGTCGTATGGATTTTTAGGGTGAGAAACAGTCAGTATTTTCACAGTTAAAAATACGCTGTGTAAGCATAAGGAGCCAGAATTCGACGAAACCAGTTTCGTTGAGACCGTAATGTCGAACTCTAGCTACATGTCCAGTTTCGTGATTTTTTGGGTATCTGGTGCATTCACAGGAATTTTTAGAAGATAAATACAACAGCGATTGGTTAAAATTGAATATAAAATTATTAAAATTTTCCTATATATATAATCCTAACATTTCTAAACCTAAAAATCAGTTTCCTTTGGACAAACCAAAGGCGCCGCTGTTTATTTCTTCTCAGCAAAAACTTTCGATCCCCCCCCCCTAAAATCAAAACAAAACGAAAACAAAATTCAAAAAAATCATGGAAGATAATGTTTGAGTTTGGATTGAGTTCCTCTTCAACACAGTGTGATTTTTCTAGAGTTCGATGTCGGCTTTGGGTTACGGCAGAAATACCAGCGTGGTATGAACAAGCTATGGTTGATGATCGATATTTGTTTAAGCATCGATGCGAGTTTTAGTTGTTTGTTTTGGGGTCCTGAGATCGGTGAGCACCTTTTAGCAAAATTTTGGTGAATCCTGTGAGGAAATATGTCGATCGAACTTCCGGGTTCGTGAGTAGTACGGTTCGACGGAAATCATGGTGAGGGCGCGAGTTAGTTAAGTCGGGGACTGGAGTAAGGAGATTGTGATGTGGAGGAGATTAGTGAATCCGGTTTTGAGAACGACGATCTATCGAAGAAGGAATGGGGATGGAAAGTGGCGGAAATGGGTGTTTGAGGGTTCTGGAGTGCCACGGTATTGAGGAGGAAGGAAGAAGGAGCGCAGATCCATTGTGTGGGCTGGGTTGAAGAGGTTTGGCCCAACTAAGTTCTAAATAAAGTTTTATTTTAAATAAAAATAGTACATTAACTTGTGAATTGAATATCTCGATCATATGTTGTCAGAATCACGAACCGTCAATCACGTGAGGATCGTATGGACGGACACTACACCATGGAACTGACTGGAAGTGGATTGAAGCTCGTTTGAATTTATGGCGAAGTAAATTGTTTGATTCAAATCAAACGACAGTTTATCGTTCTTTAACGATGAACTGCTAAAGTGAGTAAATCTCACAAACGCTGAACAGTTTATAATTTCATGTTGTATTTTTAGAACTGTTAAATATTGATTGATTGATTGTGTATTGACTGTTTGATTAAACTACGAGATAGTTAGTTGAATTTTTATATTGATTCTGTTTAACAGAATATATCATATGGAACTGAAAGTGATGTTGATTTTATTGTGTAACATCCGTGGATACAGGGAAACAGGTTGGAGGAATTCGATTGGATTCCTCAACAGTTATTTTATTGTTTTTCATATATTTTGATATATGATGTGAATTATAACTTGTTGGTGATTGTGTGTGTATGGACGATATTGGTCATCGTGATTTGATGTGTAAAATACCATAACATACCGAAATGTTGATAAGGGAATATTTTCAAAGTGATATTTGAAAATAAAATATTTATAAATGGAATATTTATAAATAAGAAATATTTATAAATTGGATTATTTATAAATAGGAGATATTTAGAAAAAGGGAAAACGTTATAAAAAGGAAACTGTTATAAGAAGGAAATCATTTTAAAGTGGAGAACCGTTACTAAAAGTAAATCTTTAAAATGAATAAATGTTGTTAAAAAGGAAAATCTTTATAAAGCGAATAAAGGAGTTAAATCGAATATGGTATTCGAAAGGAGTTAAATCCAATATGGTATTCGGAAGTAGTAAATCGAATTAGTTATTCGAAAGGAGTTAAATCGAATATGGTATTCGAAAGTAGTAAATCGAATTAGTTATTCGAAAGGGGTTAGTCGAGTCGAGTCAGTTGAATAGAGTTAATCGAATATTTGTTATTCGAATAAGAGTTAACCAGATAGAGTTAATCAATTAGAGTTAACCAGTTATAGTTAACCAGATAGAGTTAATCAATTAGAGTTAACCAGTTAGAGTTAAACCAGTTAGAGTTAACTAGTTAGAGTTAACCAGATGGAGTTAATCAATTAGAGTTAACCAGTTAGAGTTAAACCAGGTGGAGTTAATCGATTAGAGATATAGCAAATGAGTTAATCGAATACAGTTTATTAAAATATAAAGTAAATAGAGTTAATCGAATATAGTTTACTCGAATAGAGTAAAAGGAGTTATCGAAAATAGTTTATTCGAAAGGAGTTAAGTGAAACGAGTAAATCAATAGTGTTAGTCCAATAGCGTTAGTCCAATAGAGTTAATCCAATAGAGTTAATCCAATAGCGTTAGTCCAATAGAGTTAATCGATAAGGGTTAATCAAATAGAGTAAATTGAATAGAGTTATCGAATATACCTTATTCGAAGGAAAGAATTATCGAATAGAGACGATTCGAAAGAGGTTAAGTAAGGAAGTTAGTTAAAGAAATATAAAGTGAACTTTGCCTATTTCAAAGTTAGAAATGTTGTTCAGTTAAGGTCTGAGAGGTAGTTCTACCCCAACTTGATTGGCTTCGTATTTAACTAAGGAATGGTTAAGGTTCGGCAGTAAAAGATGGTTAAGTGAATTTAGTAATTAAAGGAAATGGTTTGAGTTGGCAAAGTGATGTTTTATCTAAACATCTATTTAATCCAAACGTAGGAGTTTTGGAAATGTTTTTTCCAAATAAGAACCAGAAATGTTTTCTGATATAGAAAACAAGAAATGGAAATGTTTTCCAACGGTAATAACATATATTTTCTAAATTTCGAAAATAAGAAATGTTGAATATAGGGAAACAGGAGATAAGTAAATTAATGAACTAAGGAGATATATGATTGATGATTGATTGATAGAATTTCCATCTGGAAATAATATCGTTGTTTGCACACGTGTTTTTATTTGATAGTTAAATCACAGACTATCGAAGTTTTAACCATTTTAACGTTGTTAATATGGAGAGACCGGTTGGATTATTATCCAAAGAACCACTCTGTATTGGCATAAGCGTTGCGAATCATATATGCCAAAGATAATTGAAGACGGAGTAAAGTGCAAGGGCAATTGTATAAGTCTTAGATACCAGTATCTAAGGTGGATATACTGAATAGTACCTTCAGTTCATCATGTTCCTGGATGACTTGTATGGATGGATGCCTGACAGAGTATTTCCAAACGATCACGTACATTGATTTCTCCAACCGTACCAAGAGTGGAAGCAGAGAAGGAAACTTCTTTTAGCTAACACATAATGTATTGTTGGGGACGTCAATTGGTGATTTGATGGATTTGACGATGTGGCATTCAAAGTGAATCTGGTGTGATGATAAAGCATAGCTTCTAGCCTCACATCCGGTAAATGACAGAAATCGGGCAGGCAGCATGGCTAAGTCGGTCGCACCGAAGTAGGGTGTATAATCACCTGATCTAGAGTTTCATTTACTTCTAAAAATCTATTGTTGATGCTGTCCCACTTGGGAAACGGTTGCTGATCCCAACCGTTGGTGATATACGTTTGATACACTCAAGCGAAATGAGTGGTCAGTCATGTGTGGCCGGGTTGCAAGATGTTCTTGTTGAACCCAGTGTGTTTCTTTCTAGAGGTACACTAGCGTAAGGTGGTTCCATACCTTGTCATAGTTGGAAATCCATTACCCAATACGTGCTTGTGGTTTTGATTGTATACTATATATGTAGAACGTGAGATGAAAGCGTTTCTGCTAGATGATTATTATATTGTGGTTGATAGACATTATTATAATATCAAAAGGTTTTGATATAAAGATATTTGGATTCTCATAAGGGAAAAATCTGTTCCGTTATACGGCGTGGTCTTATGAGATATCGATTTCTTGTTTAAACTGTTTTAAATTGTTTTACTCACACCAGTCCCATGACTGACCCGGAGTTTATTTGTTTGTTTCCCAAAACTCTTGGGTGCCTAAATTTGTACGTGCAGTCAAGTAGTCGGGATTTACAGATATACTGGAAGAGCTGGAGCAGGAGGCTTCAGGATCATATAGCTATAGTTTATTTCTGTTGTATTGTAAGTGTTGTACTTTGATAATGATGTATATTCAAGTACAGATGTGTATTTCAAGTTATGTTATATATATTATATGTTATTCGTTCCGCTGTGAGATTCGTGTTACTGTGATGTTGTGTTCTTCTTCTTCTTCTATTCTAATTTTCTACCTTATCTATCCTCACCCTCTAATTTGTTTCATTATGACCGGTATTTTCGATCCTTGGATGTTCGATATGTGTGGTATATCGGATAACAAAGGTCGACAAAATCCCGGGTCATTACATAGCCTAACAACTTGCATGTAACATAACATGAATGAATCACCAATTTTACATGATTGGTTTACATCAACATAATAACCACATAGCCTAACAACTTGCATGTAATATAACATGAATAAATCACCAAACTTTACATAATACATGATTGGTTTAACACTAACATAATAACCACAATAATCTCATAAGCATATACGATAGAATCGTTACAAGAATAGGCATGAATCAGCATCATCATTATCTTACAACTAGGAATAGCGCTAGTTTTCATTTTATTACAAATCATAACTTTTAATCATTCACATCAAAATAATAGCAGGACTTACAAAGAAAAGAAAGTCTTGTTTTATGGGATCTGTTTTCTGAATTTGAAAAGCAATCCCTTGAAGAAGACTATCAATTTCTCTAAGTTAGTTTTGATTCGTAGCTTTAATCTTGCTTTCAAGTTGAAGAAGGAATGGTGGCTAAACTAGAACGATCACGGACGGCATGGTGGCTCCTTGGAATGAATTTGTGTGATTTAGGGTTTGAGGATTAGGGTTTCTTTTATAGAAGTTTAATCTTATGTGAGCCGTTAGATCGTTCTACGAGCAATCATAACCGTCTAGACTAGATAGAGTTATCCAGAATTGTCACCTAAGCCCTAGTGACTCAGCAACAGGTCAGAAAGGACTCAGCAACTAGTCAGAATCATCAAAATTTTGGATCTGGGCGAGGAGGGGTATGTCGACCCCCTGGTCGACCTGTGTAGGGGAGGTCGACCCCTTGGTCGACCTGGCCCTGGGCGGGAGAAATCCCGCACAGCTCGCTTCCTTGCTTTTCGTTTGAATTTTGAATTCTAACTCCAAACTGTTTTCAATTTATTTAAATTGTTGAAACTTCTGAGGGCCATAACTTCCTCATACGAAGTCTGATTTACGCAAACTTGGACTCTATTCCAAGCAGAATTTCGAGATGAACGCAATGGCGTAACCCATTTCTCTTAATTCTCATTTAAAAATTAAGTATTCTTTAATTCGTTCTTTTAATAGACACGGAAAATTCAGGGTGTTACAGTTTTTCCCAAATGAAAGAGAAAGCAGGGACTCTGACTACTGGAATTCTAGCTAAATTCCAAGCAGCTCTAAGGGTGAATGGACCCCCATTCCAGTCAAAATCCCGACCAAGTATATTGGAAAAACCTTGACCAATTGCATCCGTTTCCATGTCTCACTAACATAAGACGAGGACCCAAAAAAGTACGAAGGAAAAAGGAGTCAGTACTTGGCATGAAAAAGCGAAGCTCATATATAAAATATATTCATCCGATCAGAATAAGATGGACAACTCGAATACCCCTTTCCGAAAACCTAGAAAATAATGGTGACGGCTAGTAACATCCTCTTCTTATCTTTTATGATTTGATCGTTGAAGATAAACGTTTGAGTGGATACCTATGGAGGCAGGGCTCTTTGTCTTGCTCGGATTCGATGCTTAGGTTCCTTTTGATCTCGAGATTGATTCTCTTCTTCATGGAGTCGGCTTGTAAGGTATAAACCCTAAACCCAATTTAGATATGTTTTGATTTATTTTTCCCACATAGATCCTGGTTTTAAGTTGTTAAAATACAAATAGGGTTTCAATTAGATTGATTAAACCCAACATTTACTACCTACATGATAGGTAGAACTAGACGACATCTCGCCATTTATGACCTTCCCTCGGCGGACCCCCATGTTACTATCTAGTTAGCCTTATTAAATAATCCCTTGGTCACTTAATACTTTCCGCAGGAAAGGCAGACCTGTGGTACTTTCGTAGCAGTCATTCACTACCTTATCTCAAGGCGGACCCTAACCCTAGTCACTTAATACATAGAGAAAGTGGACTATGTAGAGATAACCTATCTCGTATCCAATTATCCATTCAATACTTCTTATCTATGGAGAGGTGAGCTATGCGATCACTTAATACCCATTTAAGAATGGATCTAACCACTTAATACCTTTATCCTAAAGTTGGCTTACGCTTATAAATTATTTCATTTTCAAGGTTTCTGTAATAACACTACAAGAAATTTGACTTTTACCTACCAATAAATATGGGTAGGTAAAGAGAACATTTATCTACCAATATTTAATGATAAAATTTATTGGTAGGTAAATACTGTCAATGTTATAAAATTGTCGAATGATGATTATCCACCAATATTATATGTATGTTAAATGTATTATATACACATATACAGAAGGAGTAGTTTTTTTTGCTATTAGCCCCTACATTTTTCTCATATCATTTTAAAGGTTCGTTAAAAATAATGTTGAGTTGTGTGATAATGTGCCAAAAAATATATTCTAGCAATTTTTTAAATTAAACATTTCGTTTACACATCCTAGCAATATTTTTTGTAAAATCATTTCTTTGTTAATTATTAACTATTATTTTGAAATATGAAATAATTAACAGATAATAAATTTATAAACAAAAACTAAATTGCAAATAATTAATATTAAATAATCATTCATTAATAACTTATCATACAATGTTATATTTTTCCAAACAATTGACTACAAAAGTTTTAACTTTAAATTTTTCTAAAATGTTTCACAATTTGACACTAATATGTCATCGTATGAAATGACTAAAACATATTTTCTCTAGTTTATTACAGAGATGCAATTCATACCATCCTCTCCGGCTATAAATTTAACAGCTTATTTTAAATCAAATCTCAATCCACGTGATCTATTTTGTCGCCTCAATCCACATAGTCTCTTTTGATTGGCCACGGTATACACTACAAAAAGTGCAACTACAAATAAATGCCAATAATCTTGATGACAACTTTTGCTTAAAATAATTTTTTAGAATTCCTTCCTCAATGATGATTAATTAGGATTTTTTTTTCTAAAAAAAATGCAATTTATAAAATAGAATGTTAGACAACATAATATTAGATTTATTTTTGTAAGAAGAAACAACAAACGATATGTATTTAAAGGGTATGTATCATTTTGTGGTACTAAGAATTTTTCTTTTTTTTCAAATATACAATTATATAACTACGTTTGTTATATAACTTATATTATTGCCTTTAATTGAGTTTTTTTACTAGTTTGCACGATGCTGAACATATGTTGCTCGCATTAATTTGATTGTTTAGCAATTAGAATGGATTGGTAATGGTAATCAAGGAGGGATAGGTTAGTCAATATCATCGGTTAGATCCATAGCTTGTATGATTGAGATTTATTGGATTCAGATCAACGAAGTTAACATTTTTGCGGCAGCAAATACTGTTGGGCCGAGGCTCACCCCCTAAATGGTCTTTTTACTCAGATTAAACCCTAAACAAACAAATGCGCTACTGCAAACATATTCACTGAACCCGAAAGCCAAAACCCTAAAATGGTGAGCGAAAGAGGCTCTGATTTTCGATCAAACCTAGTGCTTCCTCTGTGAATTTGGTCGAAATGAAATTGATGATTGGTATTCAGCGTTGTCGATCGATGCTTGTTATTTGCGCTGAATTTGCGGATCTTGGAGTTCTCTGAAAATTAAGAAACTGGTTATATTTTTTTCTTCTAATTTGCTTTGAGTTTTCTTGAACTCCTATTGATTTGCCAATGATGTTAAAAAATACGTGAGTGTGGAAGGAGTGCGGTAGGAGGAAATTGCTTCAGTGTTTTATTTGGCACAATCCGTATGTATTTTGCACTAACTGTGCAATATATCAATTGTTAATTCCAATAATCAATTATTTTATATCTCATGTTTAGCAAGTTCGTTTTCAAGGATCATTTACAAAATTACAATCGCAAGAAAAAACTAAAAATTTAGAAATGCTTCTGCAGTTTGAGTTCAGGTTTCAAGTGTGTTATTTGTGATATGTTTTGAATTGTGTATATATTATTGAATCCACTCTACTTACCTAGGCCTTTAATAATATCATCACTCAATAACAGTAAGACTCATTTTAAATGTAGTTGTACCTTTGTTAGTTCAAATGAAGTTGGCTTCATTTTTCCTTGTTATGTTTCATAACCAATAGATTTGGTGACTTAATGCACAGTGAGGGTAGCTAACAACCAAATCTTCTACTAGCATTAGCTTGGTTGATCGGTATAATCTAGCTTTTAGCATGCAGCTTATTTGTGGAAACAACTGCACTAATGTTTCTTACTTGGGCGATTTGAACCTGGTATGTCCAAGAGGGTTTGCAGTGAAAAACAGAGGCAATCGAGTGGTAGCTTGTAAAAGCTCTTGCACTACATTTGGATCACTGAGACACTCCTGCACTGGAATCATTCGCAGTCATCAACAGTGTAAGCCAAGTATCATTCCACTACTGCTTTTGAGGATCGTCTGCTGAGGCATGGTGCGGAGTTTATTGCTGCATTACCCTTTCATGAATATACACATCCTCGATTTGGGTGTCCTAATTTAGTAACTGATTTACCCACTAATGTTATAAAGCCTGACATTGGTCCACAATCATACATTGCGTATGGATTTCACAAAGAACTAGGCAGAGGAGACTGTCACTAAACTTCATTGTGATATGTCTGATGCGGTATGTTAGATCTTTCACAAATTGTTGAACTATTGAAAAGATTATGCCTTTCCATGTCTCACTAGGAAAAATATAGCATAAATTAAAAACAACATACATAATTACAAATCACGTTTTACATATACTTGTTATGTGTAAAACGTGAAAAACTTAAAGCAAATTGATACATGGTGTATAGTTGCATTATTCTATTTAATAGATTGTTGTTACATCTTACAGGTGAATATCTTGATGCACATTGTAGAAGTGATGCCTTTTTCAGAGCAACTTAGGGAAATAAAAAGAAGAAGAAGCAGCAAATGCATCAATATTTCAAGGTGAAATGTGGTAATGGAAGTATATATATGAGTAGTAGTTTGATTCAGTTAAATGGCGAAAGAACTCAAGGAGGTGCACCAAATAATTATACGGGCAAAAAAATGGGTTTGTCTGTTACTAAGGCTGATGCAATTAGTTCTGAGGACCCTAATATTCAATCTGAAGACCATGATCAAACAAAAAATGTCATTGAAAAGAACGAGAAAAGTAACCTTGCTAGTTCTACGAAGTACTCAGAAGGTGCTCTTTGGGATATATTCAGAAAAGAAGATGTAAGCTTGACGATTATTTAATGAAACACCGTAGACAGTTCAAAAACATATAATGTTGTCTAGTAGAGCAAGTATATTCTTGTTTCATCATTTCTTCAGTACCTCAACACTTATTTAATATTTGCGAGAATTATGTTTACTTTTTTTACAGGTAGTACTACATCCTATTCATGACAAATCCTTTTATTCAATTAAGAAGCACGAGAGAAAGTCAAAAGGAGAATACGGTCAGTATTTTCTTGGTCTATAGCAGTTAATTATATGCATTGCAGATCACCACTACAACAAAACTAGCATTTTATAGCGGCCTACAGCCGCTATGAATAACAATTATAGCGGTTCAATAACTGCTGTATATCAACATGTTATAAAAAACTGCTACTTAGTTATAACGCTTAACTAGCCGCTATAAAAGATATTGTTTTATAGCGCATTCTGGCCGCTATGTTATTTTATTACAATAGCCCATAATCACCGCTATCATATGTCTAAATCTCATTGAAAGCGAGAATATTTATAACACAGTACTGCCGCTATAACATAATTATTCAATAGCAGATATAAGACGCTATTAATTAAACATGTTATAGTTTTACTAAACCCTTTGATAGCTCAAATTTACCGCTATTGTACATCTAAATCTCAATAAAATTGAGATTATTAATAACACAGTTTTACTGCTATAACATATATCTTCGATAGCTTCTATATGACGCTATTAAATTAACATGTTATAGTATTACAACATCCTTTCACAGCTCATACATTTTAGTAATAGCAATCAAAATGAATCTTCATAACAAATTAAATATGAACACACAAAAAAAGTATCAACTAACAAAAAAAATTCAATCCATGAGTTAACAAATAAATACATATTTTTTCAATTCCCATTGATGTCAACTTGAGTACGCAAAATACAAAACATAGTTCATACTTGTTCGGTTAACACACAAAATACAAGACAAAACATAGTACACAAAAGATAACACTCCAAACCTGCTAGACAGACAAAACACCCCAAACAGCTTAGCACCTTCGTCTTACTTTCATTTGCCTCATCACCCTTTGTCGGCCTTTATACAACAAAAACAAATCATTGATGAGTAAAATATAAAAACTATGTGAATCACATAACGATGCTTATAAACCAGATATATCTTAAATTATAAGAACAAACCTCGGGCTCGGGATGTATGGGTTCAGCCAAACCTTTCATAGCTTCAACTATCTCTAGGGCACTAATATAGAACTCTAATTCACCAATTCCACCGATGTGCACCTCTTTGGGAACACGTGCAACTATAGCTGTAGGTAAAGGAGCAGTTGGTTTCCCATAATCTGATATGTATTCCAGAACCTCAGCATCTGCAGAGTTAACCTACAGATCACAAGTTTCTATAGTTGGAATTGGAAAATTAGAGTCAAATAATTCACACTGGCATATATTAATCATACCTCTTCAAGAGTAACGGTTTGAGCAACTGCAGCTAAGCTCTAACAGGCTTGCATTTGATCCATAATAGTGTGACCTAGTGCCTCACTCTCCATAATAAAATCTAGGTTATCTACGGATGGAATACTATCAATCAATGTAGCCAACTGCTCATTATCTTTTATAAGTGCATCCATGTAGCGAGTTAGTTCTCCATTTGTCACCCCAAATTCTTTAAGGCGGCGAACCTGTATGCAGATTACCATAGTCAAAAGCTTGATATAAAACATTTTGAATGTGATTTCAAAAGAATGAACCTCGTGAACTGCAACTTTGATAGCATCTCTCCATTTTGTAGGCTCTACGGTAACTATAAGAGAAGTGACAATGCATCCTTCTCTTCCTGAATCACTATGGTCCATCTCTATTGATGTGAAAGGTGGATTTGAGCTTTACGTACATAATGCAAATAAGAATTATAATGTTTGACTGTACAGATAATTACACAGTAGGAGGTATAGTGAAACGCAGATAATAGTATGCATTGTTTATGGTTTTAAGAAACAACATTAACTAATGTTTAAGTTTTAAATATTGAACTTGTGATCAAATTAGATCGCCCCACCGTAGTGACACATTATTTAGTTTTAGACTTCACAAGCTTAAGTTACATTTCCACATGATAAGATTTACGTACTTCGTAACTTGTATCTTGTGCTCACCCTGGACTGTAAGGCAGATAGAAAGATTCTCTTCATTAAGACATTGCGGAGATCTCCATATGTATGAATTTGGTTAAGCGGAATCTGTTTATAGAAATAAATCAATTGCACAAATCAAATATTAACAGAAGACAGAGCTCGCACACAAGCTTGCTGACACATTATCTGACATGTATGTAATACTACGATCAAGGCGTATGCTGATTTATCAATCTTTATTTTATATAGCTACCTATTTAACATAAACTTGTTGATATTGCATTTCCAGTTCCAGGAAAATACCAACAACTCATGCATAAATTTTAGCCATCCAACTATATAACACGTTTAACAAGGAATATGGCAGTTTAGAAGTAATCAATATGCATCAAACATCCATAGAATATATTTGCATAAATACGAAACTTGCCTCCAAATAATAATTAGAATATGATAGTTTAGAAGTAGTCAGTATGAATCAAACATCCAAGGAATATATTTGCATAAATATGAAACTTAATTCCAAATGACAATTATCTGGTACGTAGAAGGGATAAGCTGAAAAATTGGCCTTTATAGAATGTATGTTAGTAGCAAAACATGCACAAAGAATCATTTTAATCGTTCTACTGCAATGTTTATTGTTAATTTTTGGAGTATAATAATAAAGGTGCTTTTCAGATATGCATACATCAGCTTAGTCCACAGAATCAGCTGTTTCTTGTATATTTCAACAATACTACCATGACATGAATCAAAGATGATTTTTTTTTTGTTTTTTTAATTAATCAGGCTACTGCTTCATGACCAATTTCAACTGCTAAATAGTATATACACATAACTACTCATTCCTGTTGAGCATATCAAATAGTTTAGAGTCTTCAAATTTGAATACATGACTAGAAACGGAAAAAATAAGGTCATTAGGCTAGAAGATAAAAAATGTAATTAACAGTACCTTCAAGAAAAAGTTAATAGTGAATTGCTGAACCAACTCATGTTGAAATATTTCAGGAATCTCAGAGTTCTGACCATATCCAGGAAGAGACCAGTTGTGCTTAATTCGCTCCCTAACTGCATGTTTTTTCTTTTTCTCTACCGAAATCAATGTTTTATCACTAGATAAACTTCCACCTAATCCTACAGGCAATTTTGGAACAAGAAAGTTGGCCACCGCACCAAAAGCACTGGAAGTAGACGAAGTTGGCAATTCCTTTTTTTCAAATGTCTGCCAAAAAACATCCTAGAAACATTAATTACCTCAAATATTAGTAGTTGGATACAATATAAAGAAAATGCATGCATCAAACATACTTCAATATGGTGTATGGCTTTTGGAATGTCATCGATATCACCAACCAAATACAATGTGTCATTTGTAGGATAATACCAACGCTCATGAAACTTGCGAACTTTATCAGCATCCCATTTTTTAATTTTCTCTTCAAACCCAATTGGAAATCCGTTACTGTATTTGTTTTCAGAATGTAAATGCTGAAGCAATTGGTTGATGAAACTGTGAAGGTTAGTCATTAAGCAGTATAGGGCTATAGAAATGCTAATGTTCTGCAAAGGAAATCAAGCAAGACAGTATGTTACCACTGGGTCTGTTGAAGCCTTTTGTTTCTCTTAAACACAGTTTGTAGTTCTTCGGCATTAAGTTCATCAGGTCACTTTTCTGAGCAAATAACTCTCCAGTATACTTTCCACTGTCTAACTCAACTCGCAGCTGCTCAATAATATCTGGAACCGTTTTGCTATCATGGGCTTTGGCATTTGATTTGAATAAGCTGGACTCTTCTCTATTCCTACCAACCAAGTTCTCTTCAATATTGAAGTTGTGGAGAAGGAACTCATCAAGGGAGTCTGTTTCATTGGGTTTTGTATTTTTATGTCCATGCTGGTGTAATTTGCTGCCACTTCATCGTGTTTTGTAGTCGGAGTAGTTAGCCTAGGCACACAGGGGACCTTGATGACGTTAGAGGAAGCAACATTATCCAAATTTATCATTTTGTCAAGGCGGCCTATGGGATGATCTTCAGTGCATTCACTACTTTGTGCTGCATCACTTTGTTTGCCATAATTTATGACATCGTTTAACAGTTCCTTCATGGGGTTATGAGTATCCAGATAAACATTGTTTTGGATATCATTGCTTAACCTATCACTCTCAACCTCAGTATCTCCTCCTACAGTTTTGTTTAAGGCCGCAACCACTTCTCCACTATCAACAACCTCACCACCATCTCCTTTTTGCCTCATTTCACCATACATTCCATCAAGAGCATCAAACATATTAGAAAAGTTCAAGTTTGCTTTATCAGTTACCTTGCTGCTACTCCCAATATTCTTAGAAGCTTGCACAATGTTTTCTTTCTCTCCTGCTCTATTCTTCACAGTAGCATCTAAAATTTTGCCCCTGATTCTATTAATCTTAATCCAAGCAGCCTTCTTATTCGCAGCCACTACTTCAACATTGCCATTCTGTTTAACCAGGTTGTGACTGTCGACATTGCCACTCTTAACCATATTGACAGCACCCATTTTATCCACTTCAGGTTGGCCTTTGCCAGATACACAGCCACTACTGTAAGCACATTTAGCAAGATCATGGCCAAAACTCTACAATAAGTACACACTTCTAGTTTCCACCAATATGAAACATTAACAATATACTATGTCTTCAGCATCAGAAAGAAGGAAGTAGAATACTTTGCCATCTGACTTCATCTTAATAGATCCATTAGGTTTCCAGATTTTTTCAAGAGGTAAGTAGGTTATCAAGATCTTTTGTTTTCTTTTTCAAATATCAATGCCCTTCAAGCATTACATAAGTCAATCAAATAAATTACTAAACGTCCATATATACACTTGATAACCTACTTATCAGTTAACAAAAACCATTTGCAATTTGTAGCCGTTAGAGATAAGAAAATGTAGAAGCAAGTTTAAACTAATTGAGCACAATAAGATATCGATCACGTATCTATACTAGTTTAGTGTATAAGAAAACAGAATAATCTGCCACTGAAGAAAAGCTTTATGTTACAAAATTAAGGGCAATTAAGTCTTGAGCCGATAGTGTAGTATTATTTCCCAGTAAATTTTGAAATTTTCAGTAAATGAGGCGTCGATTACCGTGTAAACCCAGAATCTTATTGATTTTGCACTATAACAATAACTGTTGAAATTGATTCCAAAATTATAGTTAAATTGAATAGCCTTTAGAGATAAGAAAATGTAGAAGCAAGTTTAAACTAATCAACCACAATAAGATATTGATCACGTACTTATAGTAGTTTAGTGTAGAAGAAAACAGAATAATCTGGCACTGAAGATAAATCCTTATGTTACAAAATTAGGGGCAATTAAAACTCAAGCCAATATCATAATATTATTTCCCAGCGAATTTTGAAAATTTCAGTAAATGAGGTGTTGAAATTGATTCCAATATGCACTATAATCATAACTGTTGAAAGTGATTCCAATATGCAGGAACACAAAACCGGAAAGTTTAATGGCAATCAGTTATATTTCAGAATATGCAATGTAGACTGCTTATAAGAGCGATAGACAAAGCCATATGGAATAAGAATAAATCAAAATTACCTCATTTAGTGCATCCAATACGGAAGGAAGTAAGTCCTCGTTTGAGTCCTGATACAACAGCCATATCAATTTGTGTTGATTTTTGCTCCTTAAACAAATGCTAACAAGAGGAAATTTCAGTTTTTGAATATTAAAAATATAGTGAGATCAATTCAAAAACCAATAAATATAGTAAATATAGCAGTTCTTTTGATTTCTATTGACAATGGTTTTTCATAGTTTATCAAATAGTTCCTTCGGGTTCATAGAAAGTGTGGTTAAACAGAAAATAAACTGTAAAACATAGTACGGAATTTCTGAAATATCGACATTTTTCTACCCTTTTGATTCAAGAATTACAATAAAACATCCGATGTCATGGGTACCAAGAAATCCTATTGATTATAAAATGAAAAGAGAAAGTACACTTATTGATAATTGCGCTCATTACCAAAACGAACTAATAACTTTGACATACCATAAATTCAACTATCCCCTCATTAAGAAAAACAAGAATATATCTCTTAGTCAGTCTAAAATTTATAACTATTCATTCCTGCTGAGCATATCAAATAATTTTGAGTCTTCAAAGTTGAATACATGACTAGAAATGGAAAAAATAGGCTCATCAGGCTAGAAGATGAAAAAAGTATTTAACAGTACTTCAAGAAAAAAGTTAATAGTGAAATGCTGAATCAACTCATGTCGAAACATTTCAGGAAGGTCAAAGTTCTGACCATATCTAGGAAGAGACCAGTTGTGCTTAATTGGCTCCCTAACTGTCAGGAGTAAAAGTAAACATTTTAGGAAAGTGATTAACAGTATGATTTCCAAAAAGTTGCCAGTTGGTTTATAACTTTTAAGATCAAGTCTTTTGATTGATTTTCAATTACATGAACCAAGGGCAGTCCGAAAAAGTTTAATTTTAATCCGAACAATAAGTACATCAAGATTGGCATTTTTTTACTCAGAAATTTACATTTAGTATTTTGGTTCATAAATATGCGTTGTTGATATCTCCTTTACTTGATTTAAATCATTGCGGTTAAAATAGATTTATGTTCATATGAGTCATAAAAATTAATCGAAATGGATTAAAGTATCAATATCTTAATCACATGGTAATTACAGCTGAAACCATCAATAAATCAGTGTGTAGCATATGCAACATTCTACAATGTTGACAATATTTTGTAGTACTGTATATACGTATAAAATAAAAGCAATATAAGGTTTCATCTTTGTTCTCTCAGATAAGTCAAATTCAGAAATTATTGAATATTGTCACCACCGGTACACTGAAAGTTAGAGCAACTTTATTTAGGTCCACTAAAACATATTCCAAGATCCACATTGAGATAGAAAAAAAACAAAACAAATTAAAGAATGACACAAATCAACCAAATTTGGGGGTGCATTATTCATTTTTATAGGATCTAAGTTTACCAAATTAACCTGCAGACAAATTTCTAAACCTCCCATTAAGAGGAAAACATAAAATTGAGGCTGACATAAATTGTATTAAAGTTTATATAGGTAATTTAGTAACATGATCATCACTGCCAAAACGGTGTCTACAACAAAATTTGGACCCGTTAATAAGCACTGCTCCGCTAAACAATTATTCAAACTAAAATTTTCATGCAATAAATAAGGGAGGAGAATATCGAAATTTAAGTGTACTTGCATCTTCTTTTTAAATTTTTTAAAGTTTGTCAAAGAATAAAGCGCCTAAAATAATATTCTTCATTTGGAAGCATAAGCATAGCTTACTGGAAGTTCTGTTATTTGGTTTTGGGGATGTATAAAAATTATTTATATTGTTGGTTATGATGCTCACACATAAGTCATACTAAATCATGTAACCATTCACTTAAGATAATATGAATTTTTGTCATCTTTTTACTTATAAAAACGGTAGTTAATGGCAACAAATTGTTCATTAAAGACCATAAGCGCTAACATATAACCACGACAATACATGCTTCCTGAAATTTATCACCAGTTGTGGACAAATAAAATCAACTTTTATAAGTTTACTGAAATAGTGTACATGATGACAGTAATTAGAATATTTTCATAATGACCCTGCTTATAGAAAGTTCCTGCAAATTCTACAATTAGTGGAAAGGATAAATATCAACGACTGATAGTGCAACAGAAAAAAAATAGTTAATGTAATACTACCATCCTAGTGGTAGTATAAGTTGGTTTCCAAGACATTGTATCTTCTACACA
Source organism: Allium sativum (assembly GCA_030737875.1). Taxonomy (NCBI): domain Eukaryota; kingdom Viridiplantae; phylum Streptophyta; class Magnoliopsida; order Asparagales; family Amaryllidaceae; genus Allium; species Allium sativum. The sequence continues at coordinate 619,789,053 of CM060926.1, forward strand.
ATTATATTAAAACATGCCAATGATTAATATAATGAATAAAGGGAATGCAACCGAGTGTTGAAGAGTGAATGAGATTATGACTTGTAGCATAAGCATTGAACCTGGTTAAAAGTTCAGGTTGGAGGAAATAGTTATTGGTGAATATGCTTACATAATTGAAGAAATGAAAGAAGAAAAGGAAAACACAAATAATCAATTTAATTGTACAGTGAGTGTTAGTTATATATAAATAACATTGGGTGTGAAATTATGTCTTACATCATGGTATTGGCATAAAAGTACCCTGACGATTTGAATGTGGCTATTATGAATAACTATGTTGTAACCCAATCTTTTAAATTGGATCACTTATGGGCAGATGGCTCATACGATCCTTTTCCACTGCTTCTTACTAACTGCATTCCAGGTAAAACTCGGAATCAAAATTTGCATAGCAGGTAAGTTGAAACCGACGAAGGAAAATCTGGTTACATGCAAGAATGGAAAAGATGTAAGGGACACACATTAATTAGTTATAAGGAATTGTATTTCATATTTTATTGGATTACGAAAACACTGTTGTAAAGTATCAAATTTATTAGTAATCATTAAATGAAGGTTGTTAAAACATGGAAATTACATACATCTTTGATCAAGAATTAGGTAGCACGTAAACTCTTACAGTACAGTAACAGAAACCGTTAAAAATATTGATTGTTATCAACGCTTACTAAGTGATTCATTCATTGTTGTGAAACAATATCAAAATCGAATTGCTTATGTTCTATCAAAGCAATTACAGCAAGCCTAAACCGTTCTAAGGGAATCAATTCCCATAACATTCCAAAACAAGGACACCTTTAATTTGAAGAAGCAGTATTAACCACAGTGTTAAGAGTTATCCGAGGTAGAACTCACCTTGTTCCTTTTGCAACCCCTAGTTTTACTCTTAATTGGACTAATCATATCTGACCATGCTGGATTTGTGATAATACCCTAAGCCTCCACTGCCAGGAAGACAAAATTGTCTTCTTCTCTCCTGCTTAAAGGCATGATTCAGAAACTCGAGATTAATTTCAACTCAAGTAACATAGATGAGAATCTATTATTGTCTAAAGTCTGAAGAACTCCTAAATAAGGGTTTAGCACTATAATTTCTTACTTTATTTACTACTCGTTTGATTTAGTATATATTATTTTGATTTGGCAGTTAAGATTTTTCTCTCTCAATAACTCAAAATCCATTACCGAGATTCCTCATATGAATTTTTTATCGAAACAAATTCAATATATTATAGTTTAACACAATACATAGCCTTTTGGTTTAGGAAAAAACAAAGAAGAAGTTTTTGTAACCAGCTACTCAATCAAAAGAAGAACAAAGAAGAACCTAAAAACAAACAAAACGTTCCATTAAAAGATAGTAGATCACGATGGATAACTTTTTGTAACCAGCTTACCTCCTGTTTCTTCATCAAATTCAAAAATCGTTACATCATTCTTTTGTACCCGCCATGCCTTCAGGTCTTCGAAACTGGAATTCAAATTAGAAACAAATTCGTTACTCAATCAAAAGACTAGGGCTTTCAGGATTTTAGGAACTCATATCAGTTACCTCTATGATGACGATTAGCTGATGATTGAAGGTGGTTCCATTGATCTTCAATATCTGTTACAATGTTTATTAAAGATAATATTAAATCTACAACATTTCGCTTACCAAAATCCAAATTGAACACTAGATCCAAAACAAGCGAACCCGCCCTAGCTTCGTCAGAACAGTTGAGGAGATTTGAGATGGAAGGAGCCTGTTTCTTTTATCGGGCGAGAAATTGGAGCGAAAAAAGGGAAAATGGTTTTAGAGGGAGGGGAAATCATTTTGGATGGAGACCGTGAATAATTTGTGAAGTTGGAGGCGGTGAATAATTTTTTGTGAGGGGAGCATTACGTAATATGGTTAAAACAAAATAAATGGAAAAGAAAATAGTCAAGGGTAAATAATAACACTTTGGAATAGCATGTTATTAAATAGCGTTATTAATATCATATTTTGTTGTAGTGCACTCTCCTTGTTCTTATATACATATACATATACATATACATACATATATGTACATATATATGTATATATATACATGTATATATTCTAGGTATTGAACCTTGGACATTCAGACAAAGAATTGGCGAAGTTGTATTCATTCCAAAAGGTTGCCCACATCAAGTTAGAAACCTGAAGGTAATGCTAGTATATGGTTTTCTCGATTGGTATGTTAGTTAAAATTTGTTTTATAATTTTTCTCTCTCATGAGCATCCAACTTTGGTAATGGTAGGAATCTTCATTTTAAGTGGTCATTCTTTTTTACAATTTCCATACTCTGTAGCTTGAAGATGCAATGATGCATGAAAAGTTTTACCTCTTCAAAGTTCACACCTTCCTGTGTTACACGGCTCATGTGGATAAAAATCCCTTTTTCATTTCCGTTCAACTGAAGGAATCAACTAGGGTGGGAGTGTGAGCGTTTGTGTACATGTATATGAGTCAATGAGTATTAGTAAAGAGCCAATGTAACGCCCGGCACCTAGACCCATGCTAACCAAGAGCAGCACTAAGTATTATTGCCGGAAAGCACGGAGAATGTGACTCGATAGGGCTAAAAGTTGTACTCATTCCCTTGAACGAACACTGGCACGAGAATTTTTTTAAAATTTCTCAACTTACCATTCGTGCTCAGTATAAGTTCAAAGAAATGGTACAAGAAAATTTCCCAAGTTACATAGTACAAAATATAATAGCATCAAGCGTAGCACAATAATAACAGCAGAATACATAATACATGTCATAATAGAGATGTCCAAATACATAGCCCATCATACATAATATCGCTTCCCAAAATATATAATATTGTACATACCATAATACTACATGTTACTGATAGTCTGAAGATGCATAGTCCAAAACCCCAAAACGTGGAAAAGGATAAAAGTGATGTTGCAGTCCACGCAAACCTAACCTGCCAACAATCCCCAGCCTGACCCGAGGATTGTTTTAACAAAACAAATCACACGGGTCAGACTATGTCTAGTGTGAGTGAAGTAAGTATCTATGGACATCAAATAATTTAACAAAGAAGTAAAGGTGCCACATGTATAAGTCAACATGAGGCATGTGAATGTCACAATATATGAACAATTTAGCATAATCATCGCATTAATATGCCATAATCTCAGGCATCGGTATTGTATGTAAAGCAATACAATACCAAACAATTATCATATGTAAAGAAATATGATAATATATAAAAGAGTAAGATTAAGAGGCACGGGTATTGTATGTAAAGCAATACAATACCAAGCAATTATCATATGTAAAGCAAAATGATAATATAAAAAGTAAGATTAAAGGCACAGGTATTGTATGTAAAGAAATACAATACCAAAACAATTATCATATATAAAACAATATGATAATATAATACTGGGTTTCCAAATTAACTTAGGTAATATGCCAACCTTATTCAAGTAAATAAGAGGGTAATAAAGAATTATGGGAACTACGGGATAAATATAATATGACTCATGACAGATACCAAATAAACAGACGCTAGTATTGTAAAATCACAGTGGTAGAGCTCGAGCGCGCGTGGAGACATCAACACCGTAACCTATTCATAACGCCATAACGACACCTGGCGATAAACCCAGGATAACCAAGAAGGTCTAAGGCGAAGGCCGTATGCTACCCGTTCACGGCACTACACGTGGCACACTCACGTCTCCATCTGATGTAGTCTGTGACCCGCCGATCAGGAATCCCGATCAAAACAACAAAATTGAACAATGTAGCAGACCGTTTGACCTTTGGTGGTAAGTGGGCGAAATTTATAACCACCGTGATTCAGGTAGCGAACCTGAATCAGGTCGACCAAGATGGAGTTTTGGCCCATTGGTACAACAGAGTCCAATCTATCCCAATCCCAAAATTAAAAGTATTTTTTTAATATACTATTTTGTAAATTCATGCCTTAAAAATTCATAGTGTTTATAACATCAAAACACTATATAAAACCAATCATGGCTACATTCATGCAAGTAAGTTTTATAAAACCCAGTCTATTTTGCAGAAAGGTTAACAACGCATGTCCATAGATGGTTACACTTCTGTTTCGCTCTAATACACAAGTACCCCATAATACTTATGTGTCATAGCGAAACATAAACATTATTTAGCATGTTTAACTTGTTTGGAATTAATAAAATTATTCGGCCATTTATATATTAACAAAATTTTCGTTTATAGAAAAAAAATTGCTTTCAAAAATAATAAAAATTTACAACCGTAAAACATATAAATTTTTTTTAGAAAAAAAACTGCTCTGCTGGGCTGCACTGTGCAGCCCATGTATGGGCTGCTGCACAGTCTATTTTGGCTGCACCGTAGCCCATTCTGGGCAGCTGCATGCAGCCCATTCATGGGTTGCATGGCAGCCCGTTCTGGGCTGCCGCATGCAGCCCAGATACGGGCTGCATGGCAGCCTGTTTTGGGCTGCCGCATGCAGCCCAGATACGGGCTGGTGCAGCCCGTTTTGGGCTGCCGCATGCAGCCCAGGTACGGGTTGGTGCAGCCAGTTCTGGGCTGCACTGCAACCCGTTCTGGGCTGCCGCGTGCAGCCCAGATACGGGCTGGTGCAGCCCGTTCTGGGCTGCACTGCAGCCCGAACGTGGCTGCACACTGCAGCCCGCACGCAGGCTGCACTGCAGCCCGCACGCAGGCTGCACTGCAGCCCGCACGCAGGCTGCACTGCAGCCCGCACGCAGGCTGCACTGCAGCCCGTTCTGGGCTGCATGGCAGCCCAAACGCAGGCTGTTGTGCAGCCCACCCCAGGGCTGCTGTGCAGCCTGCGCCTGGGTTGCCTGTGCAGCCCAATTCTGGGTGCACAGTGCAGCCTATCTGCACAGGACTGCACAACAGTCCTCCCATCCCTTTGCTGAAACTTTCAGCAATTTTTTTTTCTTCCTTTATTTTCAATGGAATCGAAGTTTAACAAAGACATGTAGGTTTGTTCATCAAGGTTTATTAATGTACTTCTCTTTGAAGCAATTAAGCAAGCATTTTGCATGCATCAAAATTACATACCTACAACAAACTTCACTACATAACATTTTCTTTCAACCAATTTGCAACAAATTCAACTAGGTAAAGATTAACCACAAAAGGGGAGGAGCCAATATATAACTATGAAAAGGTTTTGACCTTTTCTCCTACATGCATACCCAAATCAACCAAAAAAGAGGAGAAAGATTGAAACTTCACTCACCTCCAATGCCAAAAATGATATTTTAAAGCCCTATAACAGCTTGCTTTTTTATTGCAATCCTCTTCCTTTCCAATTCAAACAAAAATAAAAAACCCCTAAATAACAATTCATAGAAAGACAAAGAAGAAGATGAAATAATATTAGATTTATGGATACTTACTGAATTGGTAACCTTCTCTTATCTTCAATTTGATATAAACACTTGTTTGAATAGCAAAGATTAAGGATAAGAGAAAGATTTTTTTTCTTCTTTACTGCGTTGTGGTGTTTCTGGTTTTAGCGACGTACGGTGAAAAATAGTACTGAATGAGAATGAGAAATGGGAGATAAGTGAGAAGGAATTTTATATTTAGCCCCTTCTCTAGATTCTTTTATTAAAAATATCCTTTTTCCCCTTTCTTTTTAAATTTTCTTTTTATTTTCCTTATGCAACTTAATCATTATACTTTGCCTCATTAGGAGATATTTTTGTTTTCCCCCTTTTTAAATTTGGTTTCTAGAGTATTCCTACAAAATCTCTTTATAAAATGCATGCTTATCTTTTATTTATTTTTATTTTGTTTATATTATTATTATTTTTTCTTTTAAATAAACATAAAAGTTCTTTTTTTTTCGAATGCACACTTGATAACTAACACACGCATAAAAAAATGGTGTGTTATTTAAACTTCTCATACATAAAATTAAAACTTCTTTATGTAATCACAAAAAAAAGTCTTTTTTTCCTTTTAAAATTGTTATTTAATCAAAAACAATAAACTTTATTATTGTTACAACAAAACATGCAACATTTACATCAACCACATACGCAAAATACTTCATAAAACATGTATTTTCCTCTCATCCCAAAATATATGTTTTGCTACTTTTTATTTATTTACTCATTATTATATTTATTTTTCCTCTAAATTACCAAAACAATTAGTTGATTCCCAATTCAATATCCCTAATAAAAGTGGGTTGTTATAGACTTCCCCCCTTACAAAAATTGCGTCCTCGCAATTTCTACATAAGGGATACGTCTGTAACAAAATTATAGATTCAACTCAAAATAATAGGACATACCTTACTCAAGCGCCAAACAATTTAGGATAATGCCTCTGCATCGACTCTTGTGTTTCCCTAGTGCAGTCCTTTGGATTACTCGACCACTGCACCTTGACTAAAGGAACCACTTTACTATGAAGCTTCTTCGTCTCAGAGGCAATAATACGAATAGGCTCTCGAGTAAACGTCATGTTAAGAGCGATATCGGTCTGCTTCGACTGGTTCGGCTCTATGACCTCTTCAGAGCCCCTTAAACACTTCCTCAAGTGAGAAACATGGAAGACGTTGTGCACACTCGATAAGTGTTCGGGTAAGGAAACTCTATAGATAAGTTTTCCAATTCGCTCCACAATAGGATAAGGGCCAATAAATCTCGGAGCAAGCTTACCAGTCTTACTGAACCTCTTTACTCCTTTTAAAGGAGTAACCTTCACGAATACATGATCTCCAACACAAAACTCCAAGTCCTTTCTTCGACGATCTGCATAGAACTTTTGTCTATCCTGCCCCTCTTTCATCCTTCTTCTAATTAGGTCCACCTTCTCAGAAGCTTCACGCACAGTTTCGGGACCAAGCACCAACCTATCCCCAGTCTCAAGCCAGCACGAAGGAGATCTACAGGGTCTTCCATACAATGCTTCAAAAGGAGCCATGCCTATACTGGACTGAAAGCTATTGTTATATGCAAACTCGACCAAGTATAGGTGGTCCTTCCAAGACCCGCCAAAATCAAGGATGCAAGAACGCAACAAATCCTCCAATATCTTGTTAACCCGCTCAGTTTGCCTATCGGACTGAGGATGATATGCTGAGCTGATATTCAATTTCGTCCCCAAAGCAGACTGCAAGCTTCTCCAGAACCCACTAGTAAATAGTGGATCCCTATCACAAACTATAGCACTAGGTACACCATGGAGACGAACAACTTCCTTCACATATAGCTTTGCCAAATAAGGAGCGTTTCTTTTTGACTTGACTGGGATAAAATGGGCAGATTTAGTCAAACGATCCACTACTACCCATATGCTATCATGCCCTTGCTTTGATCTCGGCAATCCATCAATGAAGTCCATGGATACCTAAACAAAGCATTTATATTTACAGTATTACGCCGAAGGATCTAAGTATAAATAAACAATTTAGAATTTTAATTTACTTATACCTGATCCCATTTCCATAGCGGAATCTCCAATGGCTGAAGAAGACCGCTAGGCTTTTGGTGCTCGCATTTCACCAATTGGCAGGTAATACACTTCTTCACATACTCACCTATGTTGCGCTTCATTCCTTCCCAGTAATATAGACGTTTCATGTCCATATACATCTTACTGCCACCTGGGTGTATGGTATATCGCGAACTATGGCAATCGCTCATCACCTCATGCCAAGACCTGCAACATTAGGTACAAAGATCCTGCCCTTCTTCCTTAAACAACCCTGAGCATCCAACTCAAATCCTTTCAAATCATCAGCATCATCTCCATTCTTCAGCCGATGAATACGCTCTAAAGCAGTAGGATCTTCTGTCTGAGCATGAGAAATCCTATCCATTAGGCTCGGTATCATAACCATATTGGCCAACATCCTTCCAGAGCTATGAGTGGGCATATTACCATAGATTCCACTAGAAGCCAACACCTCCAAGTCTCGCCATTCAGCTATCATCATTGATACAACTGTTTGATGCTTGCGACTGAGAGCATCTGCTACACGATTACCTTTCCCAGGTGTATACTGAATATCAAAATCGTATGCTGCCAAAAACTCCAACCATCTTTGCTGGCGCATATTCAGCTCTTTTTGGATAAAGAGGTATTTCAAAGACTTATGGTCAGTATAAAAGACAAACCTCTCGCCCATAAGATAATGTCGCCATAGCTTTAAAGAAAAGACTACAGCTGCCAGCTCTAAATCATGAACAACATATCTAACCTTATTGGGTCTTAATTGTCTAGATGCATAAGCCACGACTCGTCCTTTCTGCATAAGCCCAACACCCAATCCAGACCCACAAGCATCAGTATACACCACAACATCTTGATTACCTTCTAGAATCACCAAAACTGGTGCATTAGTAAGCATCTCCTTCAACTTAGAGAATGCTTCTTCACACTTATCTGTCCACTCAAACTTTACACCCTTCTTCGTTAGCCTTGTCAAAGGAGTGACAATCTTCGAAAAATCCTTAACAAAGTGACGATAATACCCTGCTAGACGAGGAAGCTTCGAATCTCTGTAACAGTCTCAGGCCTTTTCCAATTCTGAATTGCTTCTATCTTAGAAGGATCCACAGCTAGACCAGCTTCAGATATAATATGGCCTAAGAACTTTACCTCCTTCTGCCAAAAGTGGCACTTGGAAAACTTTGCTTTCAGCTTATGTTTCCTCAAAGTCTCCAAAACAATCCTCAAATGCCCCTCATGCTCTTGCTCAGAGTTGGAATATACTAATATATCATCAATGAAGACCAAGACGAATCTATCAAGATAGCTTCTGAACACTCTATTCATCAGGTCTACAAAGTATGCAGGAGCATTCGTAAGTCCAAACGGCATTACCAACCATTTATAAGAGCCATATCGAGTGCGAAAAGCAGTGAGAGGGATGCTGTCTTCCGCTACTCGCAACTGATGGAATCCAGTGGCTAAGTCAAGATGGGAAAAGACTTTTGCTCCACTTAACTGATCAAAAAGATCATCAATATGAGGGAGTGGATACTTATTCTTTACCGTCAGCTCATTAAGCTTTCTATAATCAATGCATAAGCGGAGAGAGCCGTCAGCCTTCTTTACAAAGACTGCAGCGGCTCCCCAAGGAGAGCTACTTGATCGGATGAACTGCTTCCGAAGCTCCTCCATCTCAACACGAGGCATATGATTAGGAGGTCTACTGACTGGTTGGGCTCTAGGGATAAGATCTATACGAAACTCCACAGCCCTCTTAGGCGGCAAGCCGGTAACAGGCTCAAACACATCACCAAAATCCCTGACAATAGGAACTCTAGCTATCTCCTCATCTTCTCGCGACTCAATGGAATAGAGAGAACCATGAGCATTAGGGCCTTGCATATCAAGTGTTATATTAACAAGCCCTTTGAAAGAGGGGTGTTTCAAAGTAACAACTCTATCTAAGCAAGAAAGATGAGCCCCATATCGTTCCAACCAATCCATCTCCAGAATAATATCAAAGCCAAGACACTCAAATACATGCAAGTCACATGAGAAAGGAAGTCCTCCTAAGAATAGCTCAAGGTTCTTGCATAACATTCCAAGCGTTGCGGACCCGCCAATGGGATTCGCAACCCTTAGAGATGTGACAAGATAAACTGCATCCAAAGCATATCTATCAAATAAATCTTTAGATATAAAGGAGTGTGATGCACCGGTGTCAAAAAGTATGCAAATAATAGTATCTCTAAATGGGATTGTACCTTCCATTACTTGTTTTCCTTTCCTTTGGCTTGGACCCGGATCTCCCTCTATGACATGAAGCTTAGTTGCTTGCTTTTTCTTTGACAGTTGCAGACACTCGTTTCTTAGATGGCCAATCTGGTGACACTCATAGCACTCCCTTTGAGGACAGACATTAGCAAAATGCCCCTTTTCTCCACACTTATAGCATTCTACTCCACCCTTAGCTTGCTTTTGTGAGCCTGAAGCTTGACCCTTCTTTTGCTTCTTTTGAGAATTCTGCTTCTTCTTAGGAAAAAATGGAGTTTTCCTCTTAGGTGCATCATCATCTCTTTCACGATACAGGTCCTCGTACCTCAAAGCCAGATCAACAATCTCATCAAAAGTAGAACGAAGCCGAGTCAAGAGTTGTTCCCTCAGCTTCCTACGAAGACCATCTACAAATTTCTGATTCTTTTTGAATTGGGTGTTGATCAAGTCTGCACCATACTTAGAGAGGGAATTGAAGGTATTGACGTACTCCTGAACTGACATATCCCTATACTTAAGCTCAATAAATCTACGAGTAAGGATGGGCTTCTCTGCCTCTGAAACGAACCTCAACTCAAATCGTTATCTAAATCTTTCCCATGTAAGCTCTTCCTCTCCCCTCTCAGCATTCATAATGTCAAACCAATTAGCGGCATTGCCTTGGAGGAAGCTAGAAGCAATCTCGACCTTTTGACGGTCAGTCACACCCATATGCCTAAAAACACGCTCATAGGTCTTAAGCCAAGCCTGAAATTCAACAACACCTTCTTTCCCAAGAAACGGCTTCCCTCCAAGGCTCGTAAAGTCCTTACACATACGAGCGAAATCAGCTCTAGGAGCGGGTGCGGTTTGAGGCATGTTCTGCATCAACTCCAACCACTGCTCCATCATCAAATGGGGAGGTCTTCCATCCATCTTTCTCACTAATCTGCATATAGTGAGATATATCATTTAGCTGGAATTAAAACAATACTCACACTAAAATGCTAAAAGACTGGGGTTTCGGTTCAGGTATGTACAACTATTATTATATGATGGGAGTGATACTGTAAAATAAACAGACATGTATGATGTTTCTACTGTCTTATGCAAACCCATGTTCTAAATATACTTTGTACTATGTCAAACCTGGGCTCTGATACCAACAATGTAATGCCCGACCCCTAGACCCATGCTAAACAAGAGAAACATTAAGTATTACTGTCGGAAAGCACAGAGAATGGGACTCGATAGGGCTAAAAGTTGTACTCATTCCCTTGAACGAACACTGACACGAGAATTTTTTAAAATTTCTCAACTTACCATTCGTGCTCAGTATAAGTTCAAAGGAATGGTACAAGAAAATTTCCCAAGTTACATAGTACAAAATATAATAGCATCAAGCGTAGAACAACAATAACAGCAGAAAACATAATACATGTCATAATAGAGATGTCCAAATACATAGTCCCTCATACATAATATCACTTCCCAAAATACATAATAGTGTACATACCATAATACTACATGCTACTGATAGTCTGAAGCTGCATAATCCAAAACCCCAAAACGTGGAAAAGGATAAAAGTGATGTTGCAGTCCACGCAAACCTAACCTGCCAACAATCCCCAGCCTGACCCGAGGATTGTTTTAACAAAACAAATCACACGGGTCAGACTATGTCTAGTGTGAGTGAAGTAAGTATCTATGGACATCAAATAATTTAACAAAGAAGTAAAGGTGCCACATGTATAAGTCAACATGAGGCATGTGAATGTCACAATATATGAACAATTTAGCATAATCATCGCATTAATATGCCATAATCTCAGGCATCGGTATTGTATGTAAAGCAATACAATACCAAACAATTATCATATGTAAAGAAATATGATAATATATAAAAGAGTAAGATTAAGAGGCACGGGTATTGTATGTAAAGCAATACAATACCAAGCAATTATCATATGTAAAGCAAAATGATAATATAAAAAGTAAGATTAAAGGCACAGGTATTGTATGTAAAGAAATACAATACCAAAACAATTATCATATATAAAACAATATGATAATATAATACTGGGTTTCCAAATTAACTTAGGTAATATGCCAACCTTATTCAAGTAAACAAGAGGGTAGTAAAGAATTATGGGAACTACGGGATAAATATAATATGACTCATAACAAATACCAAATAAACAGACGCTAGTATTGTAAAATCACAATGGTAGAGCTCGAGCGTGCGCGGAGACATCAACACCGTAACCTACTCATAACGCCATAACGACACCTGGCGATCAACAAAGGATAACCAAGACGGTCTAAGGCGAAGGCCGTATGCTACTCGTTCACGGCACTACACGTGGCACACCCACGTCTCCATCTGATGTAGTCCGTGACCCACCGATCGAGAATCCCGATCAAAACAACAAAATTGCCCAATGTAGCAGACCATTTGACCTTTGGTGGTAAGTGGGCGAAATTTATAACCACCGTGATTCAGGTAGCGAACCTGAATCAGGTCGACCAAGATGGAGTTTTGGCCCATTGGTACAACCGAGTCCAATCTATCCCAATCCCAAAATTAAAAGTATTTTTTTAATATACTATTTTGTAAATTCATGCCTTAAAAATTCATAGTGTTTATAACATCAAAACACTATATAAAACCAATCATGGCAACATTCATGCAAGTAAGTTTAATAAAATCCAATATATTTTGCAGAAAGGTTAACAACGCATGTCCATAGATGGTTACACTTCCGTTTCGCTCTAATACTCAAGTACCCCATAATACTTATGTATCATAGCGAAACATAAACATTGTTTAGCATGTTTAACCTGTTTGGAATTAATAAAATTATTCGTTCGTTTATATATTAACAAAATTTTCGTTTATAGAAAAAAAAATTCTTTCAAAAATAAAAATAATTTACAACCGTAAAACATTTTTTTTTTAATGAAGATCTTATTTTAAACCAAAGATAAATATAAGGTTTTTTTTTTTTAAGAAAAAATACTGCTCTGCTGGGCTGCACTGTGCAGCCCATGTATGGGCTTGCTGCACAGCCTGTTTGGGCTGCACTGTAGCCCATTCTGGGCTGCACTGCAGCCCATGCTGGGCTGCTGCATGCAGCCCATTCATGGGCTGCATGGCAGCCCGTTCTGGACTGCATGGCAGCCCTTTCTGGGCTGCCGCATGCAGCCCATATACGGGCTGGTGCAACCCGTTCTGGGCTGCACTGCAGCCCGTTTTGGGCTGCTGCATGCAGCCTAGATAAGGGCTGGTGCAGCACGTTCTGGGCTGCACTGCAGCCCGAACGTGGCTGCACACTGCAGCCCACACGTGGGCTGCACTGCAGCCCGTTCTGGGATGCATGGCAGCCCAAACGCAGGCTGCTGAGCAGCCCACCCCAGGGCTGCTGTGCAGCCTGCGCCTGAGCTGCCTGTGCAGCCCAATTCTGGGTGCACAGTGCAGCCTAGCTGCACAGGACTGCACAGCAGTCCTCCCCTCCCCTTGCTGAAACTTTCAGCAAATTTTTGTTTTTTGTTTTTCTTCCTTTATTTTCAATGGAATCGAAGTTTAACAAAGACATGTAGGTTTGTTCATCAAGGTTTATTAATGTACTTCTCTTTGAAGCAATTAAGCAAGCATTTTGCATGCATCAAAATTACATACCTACAACAAACTTCACTACATAACATTTTCTTTCAACCAATTTGCAACAAATTCAATTAGGTAAAGATTAACCACAAAAGGGGAGGAGCCAATATATAACTATGAAAAGGTTTTGACCTTTTCTCCTACATGCATACCCAAATCAACCAAAAAAGAGGAGAAAGATTGAAACTTCACTCACCTCCAAGCCAAAAATGCTATTTTAAAGCCCTATAACAGCTTGCTTTTTGATTGCAATCCTCTTCCTTTTGAATTCAAACAAAAATAAAAAACCTCTAAATAACAATTCATAGAAAGACAAAGAAGATGATGAAATAAGATTAGATTTATGGATACTTACTGAATTGGGAACCTTCTCTTATCTTCAATTTGATATAAAAACTTGTTTGAATAGCAAATATTAAGGATAAGAGAAAGATTTTTTTTTCTTAACTGGGTTGTGGTGTTTCTGGTTTCAGCAGCGTACGGTGAAAAATAGTACTGAATGAGAATGAGAAATGGGAGATAAGTGAGAAGGAATTTTATATTTATCCCCTTCTCTAGATTCTTCTATTAAAAATATCCTTTTCCCCTTTCTTTTTAAATTTTCTTTTTATTTTCCTTATGCAACTTAATCATTATACTTTGTCTCATTAGGAGATATTTTTGTTTTCCCCCTTTTTAAATTTGGTTTCTAGAGTATTCCTGCAAAATCTCTTTATAAAATGCATACTTATCTTTTATTTATTTTTATTTTGTTTATATTTTTTTTCTTTTAAATAAACATAAAAGTTCTTTCTCTTTTGTTTTTCAAATGCACACTTGATAACTAACACACACATAAAAAAATAGTGTGTTATTTAAACTTCTCATACATAAAATTAAAACTTCTTTATGTAATCACAAAAAAGTCTTTTTTTTTCTTTTAAAATTGTTATTTAATCAAAAACAATAAACTTTATCATTGTTACAACAAAACGTGCAACATTTACATCAACCACATACTCAAAATACTTCATAAAACATGTATTTTCCTCTCATCCCAAAATATATGTTTTGCTACTTTTTATTTATTTACTCATTATTATATTTATTTTTCCTCTAAATTACCAAAACAATTAGTTGATTCCCAATTCAATATCCCTAATAAAAGTGGGTTGTTACAGCCAATGTATACAAGTGAAATGTAGTGAGGAAGTATATGTATAATTCATTGTGTAATAGTGAGGAAACAATATGTATTATTCGAAAGTGTTATAAATATTTATTTGAATAAATATTTGTCATTTGTTTAAAAATAAATTCTGTGTAAATTTTTTAAATCTGCTAAATATTTACTTATAGTAAATAATGCCATGTGGCCTAAAAATTGATGTCATACGCACTAACAAAATGTGACACATGGACAAATTATTGTTTGACACATGAACCAACCACTAAATGCCAAGTATCGACATTAATATATGCCATGTGTATGCTACTACGACAATCATATCAGCAGCCATATAGGTTGACAAATCATCAGTCATGTCAGCAGCCATATAAGATGACACATCATCAAATACATCAGCTGATGACTCATCATTTGAGTCATAACGTAGTGGGGTCCATTGATTCTTTTACCTACCAATATCAATAAGTGTAGGTAATTCTCTTTCTCTACTAACATTCACCCCCCAATTTCTACCAATTCAATATTAGTAGCTAAACTATATTACCTACCATTATGTTAGTTTTACCTACGCTTACAATTGGTAGGTAAAGACCACATTTTATTGTAGTGTAGCCCGCCATTTTGACCGCGCTAAGTCGATGATTAAACCGACTTGAAGTGTAACAACCCGGAAAATCAGAATCAATTTAATTTTTTTATTTTGGCAATTCTAACGGATTTTTAATATTTAAAATGAATTATTTTAAATAATAACGACGGAAAATTTATTTTCGACGAAGTTAGAACGTATAAATTTATTTTAATTATAAAACGAGCCTGATATGGCGCGGTAGTTTGAAAATTCGATTTCAAATAAATATATAGGATTCAAAACAAATTGGATTTTAGTAAAACCAGAAATATTAGAATTTGTTTGAAAATATCTTCCCAATGGATGTGAAAAATCCAGATTTCATAGCGAGAATAAAAAGTTATGTCTAGTTGAAAATTCTGAAAAGTCGTTGTGGAATATATATATATATATATAGCCATTTTGCAAATGACCTCCGTTTTTGACGTAACCACTTTTGTTGGATCCGGGATGTCAAATTATTGCTAGATTCCAATTTTCATAATTTTCTGAATCAATATGTGAGCGTGGCAAAAGAAAACGTGTTTTAACAGTTTTAGTCAATTTGGATCGACCATAAAATGGCCATTTTTCAAACGCTTCAGATTTGACGAAATTAGTTTTGTTAGGACCGTATCATCAATACGAAGCTAGAAATAATTTTTCAGGAATTTTTGGAGTCAGTATGTGGCCCCAGTAAATTAAAATGTACGTTTAAATTCAATATATATTGATTTATATTTTAATTTTGATAAAAAATGATCGAAACAGTTGAATGAGCTTATGGGACATATCACATTGCGTTCGGAATGGGGGTATTTAGCTAGGGGCGACAGTCGTTGGGTTTGATTTGGAGTTCAGAACGATCACCAAGTTAATTGTGAATTAAATATTAATTAAAATAATATAAATATTTATATATAAACCTTAATAAAGATCGAAACCCTAATCACTATCAGCAGCGCCGCCATCCTCTTGCTTTCAATGGCCCAAATCGCACGATTATAAAATCGTTAATTCCTCCTTCCCCACTTTGAATTGGAGTATGACTCTGAAGGGAATATCGTAGATATTTTTACAGGCTTCAATCCTATATGGGTTTCATCATCTCTCGTGTGGAATTGGGGGACATTTTCGTGCTCAAACATGGCTGGTTCACAGCCGATTTCAGTGACAAAGAGGCCACCGAGTTACACCCTACTTGGCGCGGTGGTGGAGGAAGGTGAGGGCCACGTCGCGGTGGTGGCTGATCGGCGTCAGAGTCCCTCGATGAGCGTGCGTTTTGGAGTAAGGGGCATGAGGGTTTTGGGTGCATTCGTATGTTACGGGAGGAGCAGAGTAACGAGAGAGAAAGGGTGAGGGTAAAATGGGAATTCAAATTATTTAATCAATTCAATTTTGTGATTATTGTATAAATGATTGCAACTCGTTCGTATGACATCAAAATTTAGCAAACCCGGATCTGTTGGAATCGTCTCAATGAGAGATACGCAATGAAACAGACTGGGACGGAAACAGAAGCAGATGCAAATTTTGATTAAATTAAACACCGGGTTTAATTTAATTAAAATAATCGTTTTTGACGATTTTCTAAAACCGATCAAGGTGAGAATTCTCTCACTGTAATTTTTGTACAGCTACTTATATTGTAACTACATATATGAACTGCTCCCCATCGTCCACAGACCATGGATGACTTGTTTGTATTGTGATATTGATTGCGATGTAAATTATATATATATACACACACACACACATGCGTTGTGAAAATTATATATATATATATATATATATATATATATATATATGCGATGTGAAAATTATATATACATGCGTTGTCAAAATTATATACATGCATTGTGAAAATATAATATAATATATATAAGTGGAGTTTTAATGAATCTTTATTATATTTTCACAACGCATGTATATAATTTTCACAACGCATGTATTTATAATTTTCACATCGCATATTTATATATACACACGCATATACATATACGTATATATATAATTTTCACAATGCATGTATATAATTTTCACAATGCATGTATATAATTTTCACAACGCATATATATAATTTTCACATCTCATATATATATATATATAATTTACATCACAATCAATATCACATCACAATACAAACAAGTCGTCAATAGTCTGTGAACGACGGGGAGCAGTTCATATATGCAGTTACAAGATAAATAGCTATACAAAAATTATAGTGAGAGAATTCTCACCTTGATCGGTTTTAGAAAATCGTCAAAAACAATCATTTTAATTAAATTAAACCCGTTGTTTAATTTAATCAAAATTTGCATCTACTTCTGTTTCCGTCCCAGTCAGTTTCATTGCGTATCTCTCATTGAGACGATTCCACCCGATCGGGGTTTGCTAAATTTTGATGTCATACGAACGAGTTGCAATCATTTATACAATAATCACAAAATTGAATTGATTAAATAATTTGAATTCCCATTTTACCCTCACCCTTTCTCTCTCGTTACTCTGCTCCTCCCGTAACATACGAATGCACCCAAAACTCTCGTGCCCCTTACTCCAAAACGCATGCTCATCGAGGCACTCTGACGCCGATCAGCCACCACCGCGACGTGGCCCTCACTTTCCTCCATCACCGCACCAAGTAGGGTGTAATTCGGTGGCCTCTTTGTCACTGAAATCGGCTGTGAACCAGCCATGTTCGAGCACGAAAATGTCCCCTAATTCCACATGAGAGATGATGAAACCCATATAGGATTGAAGCCTGTAAAAATCTCTACGATATTCCCTTCAGAGTCATACTCTAATTCGAAGTGGGGAAGGAGGAATTAACGATTTTATAATCATGCGATTTGGGCCATTCAAAGTAAGAGGATGGCGGCGCTGCTGATAGTGATTAGGGTTTCGATCTTTATAAGGTTTATATATAAATATTTATATCATTTTAATTAATATTTAATTCACAATTAACTTGGTGATCGTTCTGAACTCCAAATCAAACCCAACGACTGTCACCCCTAGCTAAATAACCCCATTTTGAACGCAATGGGATATGTCCTGTAAGGCCATTCGACAGTTTCGATCATTTTTTATCAAAATTAAAATATAAATCAATATATATTGAATTTAAACGTATATTTTAATTTATTGGGGCCACATACTGACTCCAAAAATTCCTGAAAAATTATTTCTAGCTTCGAATTGATGATACGGTCCTAATAAAACTAATTTCGTCAAATTTGAAGATTGTTTGAAAAATGGATCCAAATTGACTGAAACTGTCAAAACACGTTTTCTTTTGCCACACTCACATATTGATTCAGAAAATTATGAAAATTGGAATCTAGAAATAACTTGACATCCTGGATCAAACAAAAGCGGTCTCATCGAAAACAGAGATCATTTGCAAAATGGCTATTTTTAAGGGTCATATATATATATATATATATATTCCACAGTGACTTTTCAAAATTTTCAACTGGACATAACTTTTTATTCTCGCTATGAAATCTGGATTTTTCACATCCGTTGGGAAAATATTTTCGAACAGATTCTAATATTTCTGGTTTTACAAAAATTCGATCTGTTTTGAATCCTGTATATTCTTTTGAAATTTAAAATCGAATTTTCAAACTACCGCGCCATTTCAGGCTCGATTTATAATTAAAATAAATTTATACGTTCTAACTTCGCCAAAAATAATTTTTCCGTCATTATTCTTTTAAATAATTCATTTTAAATATTCAAAATCCGTTAAAATTGCCAAAATAAAAATTTGAAATTGATTCTGATTTTCCGGTTTGTTACACGAAGCGTTCAAAACGGCGGATTGTTATTGTCTTACAGGGTTTAAAGAGAATTAACATAGAATCACAGAGTACAATATTTGCAGTGGAATAAATTTAAAACAAATATTATAGTCCTACAAAACATTTTGCTCAACGGATTAATAGAATACTTTCATAAGTTTATAAAATAAAACTTACAGTTCAGTCGAACCTTGCGCGCACATATCTGCTCGTTACTCACACATATGCGTCTTCCTTGTTTTATAATTTACATTCTCTCTTTTGATGGTGTAGCACTACCAATTTAAATCAATTCGTGTGAACATTGCGGACGAATTTTTGTGAATAATAGAATGCCTTCTCCTCATCACGTTGTGCGCGCTTCGATTATGGCACAACATAAACCTTCATGAGCTTTGTTTATATCCTTTTCTCATTTTGGTTTGTAATATGTTCCATTGGCAAAAGTATGAAATAAATGGGAGAATGACGAGACTACATGCACAACGTCACATAAGTTACAGTCATGCATACAATAACAAGTCTGCATGATGTTTCTTCAGCGGTCTCTTTAATACGTAAACCATCTGCAAGTTCCTAGTCCATTATTGTAGAATACAAGTTATGTTACACTATGCTCTTCCGTGGATTCAAGGTTACGAATGCACTAAAAGGTGAAGAAACCGAGCATGGACATGTACCTGCAAAATGAAATCAAGTTCTATGAGATAGGAATTTGAACAAAAACTGGTAAATATGTTAGATATTGTTTCCTAAACAACTAGTTTCTCTAATGCAATTTAGACATCGTGTCTCAAAGCCAGAATATTGTGGTCACACAAAAATCATTGAATTTTCATATGTGTGTGTGTGTATATATATGTATGTATGTATGTCAGTCATCCCATTCATATGTTTATCCCTCCAATATTATTTTTACGCAAAGCCAAGTGGAAGTGGCCACAAAATTGCTGTTTTAATATTGAATGCTAAGGTTAATTAGTGGTTCACGTTGGATATGTAGCAAATGGGACTTATAAGTTATGTTCTTATTAACAAAATTTTTAATAGGAATTTATGGTTATTAACCTTTATTTTTATTTTTTATTTTTGGACTAAAATTGTTATGGCAGGTTAAGTAGTTTATTAATATGAAAATTATAGACCCAAAACAATAAGAACTCAAAACCATCTTCCCCAAACAGCAAAACCTTATTGCTATTTACTTGGCTGCCGAAGTACTTCTATGTCTGAAATGAAATTTAATAATAAAAATTTGATAATAAATTCAAAGTAAAAGCTGAAATCGAAATACAATTTAATAGAATAGGTAGAGGTGAGATGGTTACAAAGAAAGAAAATAAATATGTTTACAATATAAAAAAATCAAATGCTTTTACAGATGGAGCAAAAGCAGCACCTTGAATCATGTTTTTAAATTTAAATTATAGCAGTGAATGTAGTTTCCAAAAACAATACATTTCGATAGCTAAGGCAAACAATTACTTCAATTGATTGATGATCTATCAAATGTTTTGCTGTAGGCTCATTACTTTTAGAATATATGCATCGAATGATTTTTTTTTTGTATTAGTCAAATATCCTTAAAACAATATTGCATCCCATATTGACCAACAGTAGTAGACGGAGATGGTAGTTTATCATGGCATATACTGGAATGCCAATGCAGAAAGAATGACACACATGTTCTGCAACATTACCAGACAAGGCTTGGATTAGTGTTCAGACCAAACTAATATTATACTATTCCTTAATCAAGTAATCATTGCCCAAGCACCGGTTTATGGTTTTCTAAGCCATTCATCAAATCAACGAAAGTATATAAAAACTATCTCTAACCATCAAAAGATAACAGTAAAGTAATAGACCATATCTTGCAGTAAAGAGTAAAACTGAATGCCAATTACATCATCTAATGGGGAAAACTTAAGTTATTGGAACAAAATATGAAGGACACCTTATCTTTTATCATTTGCTTCAGGAGAAAAATCAGTTTATAAGAGATAAACATTTTGTATTAAAACTTACAGTTAAGATACAATAGTAGATACTAATATCATACGCTTTGTTCATTTTTTAATGCACTTGAAGTGCAAAACATGGATTTACATATATTTATAAATAATAAGCATCAAACTACAATTATTTTCTACAGCGAAGAACTGCTAAATTAACAAAATAAAAAATTCACTTAACTGAAGTCTCGTATGTACACTGTCACATCATTTGTTATCTAATGTAAGGATAACCTAGGTGCATAGAGCCTATATCTGTTATACCATGTTCAACGGTAGTAGGAATAAGAGCTTTTGTTAAAACCTTGTTACGGTGAACATTAAAACTTGCATATGTTAAACGGTTCAACACATTGTTTATTTAATCTGTTGACATATGTAAACTGGCATATGTAAAATAGTAAAACCTTGTTGGCTCTTATAATCAACCGGGTATTAGAATCTACTGCACTGCCAATTGTTTATTTAATAATTTTAATATTTCTCACATGGTTCTGCTAGTTATCACATAAATGGGAAAAAATACCTTGAACTGTGTAACAACCCGGATTTTCAGAACCGATTTAAAAATTTTATTTTTGCTATTTTAATGGAATTTGAATATTCAAAATGATTTATTTTAAATAATAACGACTAAAAATTTATTTAAATCGAAGTTAGAACATATAAATTTATTTTAATTATAAAACGAACTTGAAATTGCTCGGTAGTTTGAAAATTCGATTTTAAATTTCAATTAAATGTAAAATAAATTGGATTCCAGTAAAACCAGAAATATATGAATCTGTTTAGTAATATCTTTCTAACGAATGTGAAAAATTAAGATTTCATAATATAAATTGAAAGTTATGTCCCGTTCAAAATTTGAAATAGTCGCTATGGAATTTATATATATTTTAATATAATATATAACCCTTAAAAATAGCCATTTTGCAAACGACCTCTGTTTTCAATGAAACCACTTTTGTTGGATGTGGAATGTCAAATTATTGCTAGATTCCAAATTTCATAATTTTTGGAATTAATATATGGGCGCGGTGAATTTAAACGCGTTTGGTCAATTCAGTTTGAATTGGATCGGCCGAAAAATGACCATTTTTCAAACGGTCTCCAAATTCGATGAAATTAGGCCATTTTTCAAACAGTCTCCAAATTCAATGAAATTAGTTTTGTTAGGACCATATCGTCAAAACATAGCTAGATTTATTTTTTTGGAATTTTTGGAGCCAGTATGTGGCCCCGGTGAATTAAAATATACGTTTAAATTCAATATATAGATTTATATTTTAATTTGGACGTAAACTAATCGAAACTGTTGAATTGGCTTACGAAACATATCCCATTGTGTCCAGAATGTGGGTATTTAGCTAGCGGCGATAGTCGTTGGGTTTGATTTGGAGTTCGAACTCATAAACATGTATTTTTGAAATTAAAATAAAAGAAATATTATTATATGTACACGGTCAACGGTCAAAACCCTCATAAAACCCTAATTCCCTTTTCCGTGCCGTCAGCCCCAAATCGAAGGCGATTATTGTTCGAAACTTTTCTCCCTTCAATCCTCCAATCCGTTCAACGAATCTCCAAACTTCTAAAGTCAATATTGTTCAGCTATGAGAGATCTCTACATCCAACGGTCATGATCTGAAATGGTCACGCGAGGTGTTCGATTTTGCACCACAAAGTGCCGTTGTTTCGCCTGAAATTCCAGCGCTAGGGTTGCTGCGAGTTGGCCGAGACTAGGGGTGCGTGACGACGGTGGCTTCGGAGTGGCGCCACGTGATCCAGCTCGGTGGTCCCTGGTTGCGGCGGAGGAGGATTCTTGAAATCGAAAATTGGGTTGATCAGTTACAATAGTTAAACGATGAAGAAGATGGTATGTTATTTAATTTAATTATTTAATTATTATTTTAAATTATGTAATCAAATGTATGAACTCCCATATCTAGGCCATATGATGTCGGAAATCAGAAATTTCAGTTGCGTTGGAATCAGAAAAATGAGAGCTTCACAATGGAACTGAATAGGATAGAAACAGAGCACGTTAGAACCTCGGGCAAATCCAACCTGTTGAGAAATTCAGAAATAAAACTGGTGGAGTGGAAACCAACGGTAGAACTCCTTCTCACTCTAATAATTTATAGTTTAATATATACTAGGATGCAGACGGGGCTTAGAAACCCTCGACACTATTTATTGTACAATCCGTGGTTGTTTATTTGGATTGTATTGTGGAAATTTGGATTGTGATTGTAAAATTGATTGTGAATTGTATTTGAATAAAATATTTGAACAATAAAAATATCATTTTCATTGTATAAAGGAATTGTATAAAATATTCATGTGTTGAATAAAATATTTGAACAATAAAAATATTATTTTTATTGAATTTATAAACTATATAAAATAGTCAAGTGTTGAAATAAATATTTTATCGTTAAAAATATAATTTTTAACGTATATATGAACGGCATATAATTCTCCTGAAATGAAAATAAATATTTATTTAAAAATCGGACGATTTGTTTATGTACACCCATTTAACTAACAATGATTGGGATGATAAATTTTACACATCGGCCAACTGCACAAATAATATTCAGTATTTGTTGGTTGAGACCCCACACGGGTATTGGGATGATATTTGACGTACGCTTGTCCCAATTGTTTAGTTGTATGTCGATCAATGGGTTGACAGACTGTCATAAGTGTTAATTATTTATATTTAATGTTTATGCAGTTGTGTAATGCACTCTCGGTGATGGATGGATGGATATCATTGTTGTTGTATACATGTGTTGTATGAAATTCATATAAATAACATTATATGGTAATTGGTCGCACTACAAGAAAATGTAAATTTAGTTGCTTCTATTGGTTGCGTTGGTAATGTGTGTGCATCTAATACTACTTTCATTAGGAACATTCGCGTTTTATTTTCCAATTCCCAAATTTTTAGCGCACTACTACTGATTTTTCCACCACTTTCCCTCCATTATTTTCCTTTTCACCAAAATCTACTCCTCTTATGTTTTCGCCATCCTCCCGCTTCTGCTCCCATCTCGCTCCAAGTTGCTCCACTTTACTTTTCTACCTGTCAATTCTTGTACGCTTGTTCTCGCTCACCACAGCCTTCTTCTTGTTTCATTTCAACTTCGTCGCTCCAAGGGTTTACTTCGAGCAACCGATTCAAGGTACGTAAAATTGGATTCTATTTTATGTACTAAATCGATTTTTTATAGAAAATAAATTTTAGAATAGGTATTGATTTTAATGGAGAATTCAGAAAATCAGGAATTAACATTTAATATCGAATTAATTTTGGATCTTATAAAATTATTTCATTGTTTGAATCTTATAAAGCTATTTCATTACTTGCATCCTGCAAAACTATTTCATTGTTTGAATCAGTTTTGTTGGAGCAACTGAATATTTGTTCTGCTAGAAGCAGAAGTATTAACTATATTATAAGGTGTAATTTTATGGTGGATTTGATTGCATTTGATTTACTAATTGGTCCACAAAGAAATTAGGGCCAGTATACAACGTAGACCTCCATTGTGGTGCTGAATAATCTAAGTGTAAGAGATTTAACCTAAAGCCAAAGTTTTATTACTTTTAGGATATTTCTAAGTTTTTACCCAATTTTGCTGCATTTGCAAAGATGAATGTGAGCTCATCTGAAATTATATTTCATATGGGATTGTCTAATAATGTGGGAAAAATGTTAGTATAAACTAAAGAATGGTGGAATTGAGTGATAGCCATTTGCTTAGTGCTTGAATTCATTGTTCAAAGTGAAGAAATTTTATTAGACCATAATGTTATCATTATCTGTTTCTCACAGGTCATAAAGAATAACGCATCATAAAAAATTAAACAGAGAATGATTACTTTATTCATCTTATTCCCTATGAAACTAAAGTTTTATTTCTATTTTGTCGTTCAAATCTTATTATGGAGGTGATCATAATCATTGTAGATACACCCTGACAAGCAACCCTGCAATTTGCAATGCTAATAAAACAATTAAATTGTAAAAAAAAATGTGCATTTAAAAATAAGGAGAAATTAATAACATCTTACGCACATAGATATACTAGTGGTTCTTCTTGTGATGCATAAGCCTTATATAATTGGAGTAAAACGACTTTTCCAATAGCAGCATCGTTTCTCAGGTTTGGTTCTAGTTTCAAAGTAGCACCCTTCCATTGATCGTTTGGGTCTAATCAGAACCCGTTGGGTCAGGTTCAGTGGATGGAGGGTCAGTTCTGTTTCCTTGAACCATGAATAGTGGCTGGAGTCTATTTAACTTTTATAACAGCAAAAATAATTGTTTACATATTGAAAACTATCTACCTTAGCTATCTATTGTGGCATACATCCAGGACCTGAGTTGGCA
Source organism: Allium sativum (assembly GCA_030737875.1). Classification (NCBI taxonomy): domain Eukaryota; kingdom Viridiplantae; phylum Streptophyta; class Magnoliopsida; order Asparagales; family Amaryllidaceae; genus Allium; species Allium sativum. Next base: position 619,814,482 of record CM060926.1, read on the forward strand.
ATGCTCTTGAATATTGCAAATGGATTCATAGATTAATCATATTATAGTTCTATCCGACCAACTTGCCGCATCACCGCATATTGCATAAAAGCTATCGTGCTCTCGCTTGAATTATGAAATTAATAGTTCATGATATGATTTGTACTAGAAGTTACCGTGCTTCGTGCATGTGTTTCTTCTATCATTTATCACGACACATGACATTATTAGTTAAGTTGCTTACTTTGCCATTGTTGAGAATATTTTAACCAAGTTTCGAATTTTCTTTTTCTTCCTTAACGTTCCTACTCTTATGAGATATATTTTTCTAATCTCTGGTGTGCAAAATATTATCACAGATTAAAGATAAACCTCATCTATATTAACAGTGACATTTTTTGTAAGTTGTTGATCATTATATCTAGCCTTCCATATTTTGACACTGCGAAGTCTACTGCATCCATAACATCTTTGGTTATATCGCAGCGAATGAAGCTAATGAGCACCTATGTACGTATAAACTAAAAACAAACATTTTTTTGTATCAATTTTTGGTTAAAAGTTAAAACAGTAAGTTTTTTTTTGCACTGTAGGTTTAAAATGAATCCATGTTTAAACAGAAGGCTAATTTAATTAATGTAAAAGGTATCATCAATCATGTATGTTATCCTTATGCTTGCACAAATTATTTGGCAGAGGCCATGTGGAAAACAGTGGAGGGTCTGTGATCACATGGCACATTGAACCTACTACTGTTACACTCTGGAAAAAGAATGACATAGAGCAAGCAACTAAAGATGGCTCAAAATATAATGTATTTTTTAAAGGAAGATTTAGAATACAATTTGATAACATTTAAGCCCTCAAATGCTTCATGTAGTTAGTAATACCTGCAAAAACTAGTTGAAATAACACAAAATTTTTTGGTTTATAATACTCTGTGATTATGGGTTCATGCAAAAAATGGGAAACTCAGTCAAAAATGGTCAATCCGCTTGGTGTCCCAATGAGCCTTAATGAAAAGTTTCCATGATATCTGTTACAATACATGTTTACAATCATTCTTCTTTTTACCTTAAACTTTTATATGTATATATTGATGAATAATAACACAACATGTTGCATCCATTTTTTTTCCCTTAAACTTTTGTATGTATATGTTCATGAGTAATACTAATAAGTAATAACACAGCATGTGGATTCTTTTCAATGGTAAGAAGCCAAAATAAAGTTCCATAAATATGTTCTCTTTGATATTTAATATTGAACGGCATTCTTTACACCATTAGCATTCATAATATTATCATTTGCAAAGAATGAACATAGCCGTTTATTTCTACTAGAAACAATGGAGTCAAAATGAATGACAGTAGTAGTAATAGTATTGGGAAAGAGAGAATGACACTTAACAAGTCAATAATCAAAGACTATGTTTCGGGATAAACTGGCATATACCAGCCATGAATCTAAACAGATCACGAAGCTCTAAAATTCATTAAATGCATTAAGAATATATGAAGATAATCAAAGTCTAACCATCGGTGAAGGCTGAGGCTACGTGGGCTGCTACACTGAATAGGAAGAACAGAGCAGTGTGTTTGTGTTGCAGCATTTTGAAGTAGAGTAATTAGATTGTGAAAGAAGATAGTGGTATATGCTATATATAGATTAGTACTTTACACATATGCCCTCCGGTTTTTTAAGTATTGATTAGTAGGTTATCTAGTAACATTTGTGTTATTTAATTTGCTTTGCCTTTACTCATGTGTTTTGGATCTGAGTTTACCGAGCAGAAATTTTTGTGTCTTTGCCTTGGGTCGGTTTGTTTGGGGAAGGTTTAGGGAGTGTGGGATTCAATATGCATATACCATTACCACTTTCATATTGTTAGCATATATAGCCGTAAATTGTTAAAATAGAAAGAAGAAGTGATAAGTGGTCTTTCATAATACATTTCATCGTTTCAATTTGTAGCATCATGTTATATCTATGAGAGTTTACTGTCTAAAAGCAGCAGAGAAAATACAAGTAACCGATCTAGCCAATCTCATAGTCATAGACTATCAATTGACATATAGTAATCACACATGCAGTACAATTATCTATCAAGTATCAACTCATTTTACATCATTAGTACAAAAAATATTGGTGAGGACCTGAGGTTAAGAGTATATCTTGAGGATAATCATGTAATTCAATTATATAATTTAATGCTAAACGTTTTTTCGGAATAAAATATCTTTTAGTTTATCTTTTGTTGTACATAATGTTATAATGAACATCAGTGATATTACAGAAACATTAGTATACCCAATTACCCAAGTAGAAAATCTTTAACAAAAGTACTCAATCAATTACATTTATAAATGCGTTCATAACCATAAGTATCAAACTATATCAAACAAAAATATTATTATAGTATTGATAATTGGTCGAATAATGTATTTATATGCTATAGTGATGATGGAGTGAATACATTTATATTTATAATATATCTTAAGGGGTGTTGCTTTTAAGAAAGGGGGTTAGATTTCAACTAAATATCTTTAAGGAGTTGAACTACTTTCCGCTTTGGGGATCAACAAGTTTATGTTGTAGACTTAGGAGTTAAAGCAATGTTCCTAACTTCTGAAAAGTCAATTTTATTCAGCAATCGATTAATAATAAGGTACATTATTTTTTCTGTCCGTGGGATTTAATTTCACATAAGGCATAAACAAACTATACTACTGAACAAAGAAGCATCTAATCTTGTGCATAAATTGCACTGTAGACTGCTTCTTTTCAAAATCAGGTTTCAGCTTAAGTGTACCTTTTGACATTATTAGTATCATTAAGTGAATTGAAGTTGTTACTGAAATAAAAACTAATGTGAGAATTAATTAATATACAAACAGAGTTAAGAGTACACAAAATAGCATTTATGTAAATTGGTGTTAGTGATGAGCTGGTGGATAGTTCAGTTGCGACAGAATGTGATGTGATCTAGATCTAGATCTAGCAGCAAGGTGTGGGCTAAGAACTCTAATTTGGACAGGGTGAACTCGCTTGCCTTGTGCGGATTGCTTTATGATTTAACGTTTAACGGTTTGGACATCATGAATATCAACTAGCTTTATTCCATTCTGTCATTAGGATGTCATGAATAAATCTTCCACTAATTGTGTCCCATTATCTTGTGGTTAGGACATTGGAATCTAGAATTCTTTGAACTTTAAGTGAAATAATTGGACTTCTAAATGTTTAATGTACTTAGATGAACTTCAAAAGACTGCTCACCACAAGGCAAGACTGAGCATGACAGATTTGGTTAACATCTACAAAGGCGTCATCGGAATAGTAGTAGCAAAATAAACAAAATTTTGTTGTACTTTCCACATTTTCTTTTATATTCTTACAAAGATGCGTACATTCCGATGCTAACGCTGATTTTGTACTGAATAACTCTATAAATGGACTGTTCATCATTTAACTGTCTGCTGAATACTTTATTGTCCTGTTCTTACCATATGCTTCATGGTGAAATCAAAATTATGGTTTTAGCAATTTCATTTTTTCTATTATTATTGCTGAATTTGTATATAAGTGAGTTGTACCAAATAATATGTTGATGCAATACTTTTACATGCACGAAACTGTCCACGCTTCTGTCTTAGTAATTTACACGTGCTGGATGTTGAGTCTTATGTTCGATTCCTCAGCAAAAATTGTCAACCATTAACAAAAGCATGATCTTTCTACGTTCCATACAAAACTTGGAGCAGATCCATATGACAAGGTATGTGAAGTCATTTGATTTCAATGGCATGTTGCAACTAGTTTGGTTGTTAATGATCCTTTAAAAATTTTATCATCTTACTTGTAGTGTACTTAGCTTGTGTTGAAGAAAGATACTAATTGTGCACAATCAATCTACTGGATGTGCGTTTTTTGCAGTGGTGAGCTCTGTCCTCGATTGCAACCTATCTTGATTTGGCAAGTATGATAACCTGATGGGATATAAAAGAAATAATTTAGGCTTTCATTATTTTTCTGTCATGATCTCACTAAAAATCAAGAAAACATATAAGGCTATTTGTAGAACAGATTTGGATTATCTTACAATAGCAGAAACCTATGTATTGATCATTAGTGTTTACATCTACTGAATGCAATCAAGTCTACACTTTGACTATCTTATGTATTCCCCTTATTAATGCAGAACCTCAAGCCTGCAAATTTGGTGGTCTGGGCTAGGTGTGTCACTCATCTTGGCTCTATAGCTTTAGTTGATTTTTCTCAAGGAAGGCTGATTAACTCAGCGTCAATCTTAGACAGCCATAAACTGTCTCGATATCTCCCTCTTAGACCGCCTCATCGTCAATAGCATCATTCAATTCAACTTATATTACTCAGGAATTCTGCAGCCGATTGAGCCTAAATTTTTGATTTAAGCAGGTTCTGTTTCTCATAATTTATGTTATATTAATTATATTTATTTTAGATCTGTCATTTACTCAGGAATTCAGCAACCGAACTGCCATCTTTGTTATATTAACTTGGGGGTATATCATGCATGGGGAATTTTTCCTCATATCTAAAGGAAAGGAAAAAAAACATACCCCTGTAGGCAAAACACGTGAGGAAAAAAAGACGCATCCTTCATGTTAATGCACATAATCTGATTTATACGCTAGGATATAATGCTTATACTCACTTTAGGGATATCTTTATTGTTGTTAAATATTAGGCATATACGTATATAATAGAAGTGTAAAGAAAGAAAGTAGCAGGTGGCATAGAATTAAATGTGCTTCGAGATAACCTGATGGGATTCGGTCAAATATAAACCTTTAGAAGTTGCCATTTTGTGATCGTTAGGGATTATATGTTTATTTGAAAATGTAGATTTTGAATGTTTATTAAATAACACAGTAGTATAGATGTTTATTCAATGAACTTCTTAAATCCGATGGTTTATTGAATGTATGACTAACGTTAAAAAGAATTTATTATGGGCATTTGGTACGAAGTAAGATGGGCTGGTATAGTATGAGCATTGTAGGTAACAACTACAAAAGAGTCTTCGATTTGCTTCATGGTTCTCAGCGGTGTCATAGTTCATCTAATTTCCCTCCTAGCATATGCAATATGATTGAACATATCTGTGTTGACAGGGACAGAAATGCATACTACAAGTATTGGCTGCCATGTAAAGATGATTTATTCTTCTTTAAGTCGACTTGGGATAGTGTGCAATGTAAATTATCGACTGTAAGTTGGCATTATTGTGCATGGAATAACATATGTGCGCCTAAAATATCAACATCAACATATTTTGCATTACTTAATCGACTTAACATGTTAGATAGAATTCGAAGATGGGATATTTCTATCTCTCCTGCTTGTATGTTAAGACATCATGCAGGTGAGTCAAGAGATCATCTCTTTTTTGAATGTGGCTACTCTGTTAATGTATGGTCTCGAACCAAATGGCAGTATAATCCTGAATACAGGTGTTGGAGATGCTTAGCAGTTTGAGTATGCATTTCCACAAAAGACTGATAATAAATAGGCAATACTATATTTTCTAACCCACTGATTTTGGTGCATTTCAAATAAACAAACATAAAAGCTAAGCTCGCATTTTGATAGGTTTCGTGACAAGGAAAAAAAATCACAAAACGGATCAGAAAACGATCAAAGCTGACAAGGAGTCTTAGCAATAAATTATTTCTTTTTCTCATGTAAACCAATGGCAGTCAAGTAGCATAAAAAATTGGCATTCAAACCAACATTTTATCGCCCAAAAAATGTCATTGGTCCAAGCACGATTGGGTTCTCTGAACCCAACAGGAACACAACATCGTTTTCTATTTACACAAAACATGTTTAGGTTCTCATGGGATTTGATGGAATTAAATGTGCAAAACACGTGAGATAACCGGATGGAAAAAAATAGCAGGTAGCATGTGGCTATGGCATTCAAGAAGGCTACTCACATGGAATTATATATACATATATGATTTCTGATGGGAATCACGAATTATGATTAGTGATGAATGATAACTGTTCTTTTGGCATGAGATAGCATTAGTATGAATGAGACCACACAAGCATATGTTGATATAGCTTGGAATGAGACAGTATTCTTTGCATGAAAAGGTTATGTGTAATTTTTTTTTTCAAGGCTTGAATTCATTATGCATGTAATTAATAGAGCATCTGCATATAAATCACTTTGTTTGGTCTCATTCTGCATATGGATCCTTTATGTCAAGCCCTTCTCTTCTATTGGTGATCACTTTATTAATGATTCTTCTAATTATTAATAAACAAACATTTTTGTTGTATATTTAGTAAAATTTGTACTGTTATGCCAACAAAGAAAAACATATCTGTTTTTTGCAGCGTTCAGAATATATGGGGCATACTAGTACATTTTCACAAACTGTGGACCTAATCCTACAAGTGAAAGCGAAGCATGTATATTATATTTTTGATGATTTTGTACGGTAAGTTTTAGATTGGACTGGTTTGATGATTAACATTCAGTAACTTATCCTGTAATCTACCATAGTTGGAAGTTTTTTGCAGGTTAGGTTTGGCCAAATGGTGCATATTCTTGGATGAATCCTAATGGACTATTTAATATAGAGTTGAACATTTGGATGATCTTCTAATTGGTATGGTAATATTTTATTTGTTGATCTCTTTACATATTAATATGAAATGGCTTACTTCGAAATAATCTTTAAAAATAAGCGAACACTCAAAATTGGACAAATACAGAATCTCATTTCTATTTTTGTATGTAATTCTTGTCAAGTTTTATTGTTGATTGTTTAACTGGTTTATAGGTAATTGATTTTTCAGAAGTGAAGACTAGCGACAACAAAGGTTTATTGGTAATCAAGCAATGAAGATGGCTTTAATTGCTGTATATTATGGTATTTTGTTAGCACTATTTGTTTAAACTTGTTTATGATTACTCGTGATATGTTATTCTATCGAAAAATAACTATTGAATTGATTATGAATAACTTGATTATGTGATTAGTGTGGTTTTTCAATTATTTGAATATGATAATCATATGGTTAATTGATTGTTTGTTTGAATGTAATAACTAGTGATTAATTGTTGGTTTGAATATGATAGTTATGTGATTGATTGTTGGTTCAATATGGATATTATATAAGTGGTTGCTGGAAGTGATACAAGCCATCAAGCTAAATAACAACATTTAAAATATATTGCTAAACAACCAATAACTATTACTAGCGTTTTAAAAATGCTACAAAAGCAAATGTAAATTGGTATTAAAAAAAATAGTTGCATTGAAAAAACGCTACAATTTTTTTTATTACATTTCAAAAAAGTTTTGGTAGCGTTTACTAAAACGCAACAAAAAAAAATCAGACTTTTAGTTGCATGTCGTATAGCAGCGTTCTTTACAACGCTACTAAAAGCTTTAAATATTTATAAATATTTAACGCTTATAACAGCCTGTCTCTCAGATCTATCTTGGAGAATTCGAAATTTGAATTGAAAAATGCTTTCTCTTCCATAACATCATCGTTAGCTAAACATAATGCTAATTCGAATACAGACAACGGCAGACAGGACAAAGATCCTACCCCTACGTACTTGGACGTTCTTCAACGTCCAGCTGTAAAGCGTTATCCTTTTTTTAATATTAGATCCAAAAGTATAAACAATTTTCCAAATAATCCTTTGGGGCATGAATTACGAATCGTCGTTCAAAAACCGTAATAATTATGGCTCTTTTCTCCAAAACGTTAAATTGAATAATGGATGTTTCAGATGCGGATCTAATGATCACTGGGCGCGTTCGTGTCGACGTCCTCTGGTATGCTTTAAGTGCCGTAAAACCGGCCATAAGGGTTTTAATTGTAAGACATCATCTCAGTTTCCTCCAAAAATGGCGAATTCAAGCAACTTTGTGCCAAATTCAGCAACAAATTTCCCGACGGAATTTTTATGGGTGCGATCGATGGTTGTGATTTCAATTGAGCATGGATATTTCTCAATGGCTCAAATGGAGCTGATTCTCAAAAACAGATTTGGACACAGGGCTCCTTACTGGAATTGGATTGTTAGAAAGATGGGTGATAAATTCTTAGTCAAATTTCGATCTCATATACTGACAACAAACGATTGGAGATTTGCTATTGGATTAAATGATGGATCTTTGCAATTGCGACGGTGGTCCCCTGAAATTGGTTGCATCAAGAAGGAAAAGAGGAGTGTGTGGGTTCTGATCAAACATGCTCCAATGGTCTGTAGAAAGAAAAATGTGTTAAAAACCGCCTTGGCGGAGATCGGAGAGGTGAACAGGGTGCAATACAGGGCGTTGCATGTACCTGACTTTACATGTTTGAAGGCTGAATTATTAGTGGATGAACCGCTTATCCTTCCTATTTCTAGGTGGATAACTGTTGAAGGTTTTCTCCATAAAGTTCTGATCGAGAGGAGCAATGACGGAGAGCCTTTTCCTACTAGTGAGGTGTCCAACTTTAAGAAACGAGTTGTCTCAGCGGGCAGTGATGGGAAGTTGAAAGTCTTATCTTATACCACAAGACAGGTGGGGGGTATCAACATTGCTAGATCTGAAAGTGGAGAGAGGAATGATGTAGATGCAGATGGGTCTGATAATGAGGATGGCTCTGATGGGGGTAATGCGGGTGATGTAGATGGGGGTTCTGATGGGAACGCTGATGATGGTGGTAGGTCTGATGGGAATGCTGATGGTTACACGGATAATGATGATGAGGGCGAGGGGGATAATGATGAAACTGAAATGAATGAGGGAGGTTCGGATAATCCAATCATGATTTCCTCTGAAGAAAGAATGGGAGCTGAAGGAGACGCGGGAAATCAGATTGTGACTTACGAAGATGGCATAAAAGTTGAATTTGATGCTGCAGGCAACATAGTGGGAGTGGGAAAGGTGCTTAATCAAGGGCATGTGAATGTCGATGAAGAACTGAGGGATAGCGATTCAATAAATGGAGACAGCGCTGAAAAGTCGATGGACCTTAATGATGCTGGTAACCACGCCAAAGGCAAAGGTAAGGAGGTTGCTAACTCTGGAGAATGCTCATCAACAAGGAGGATCATATCCAGAGGAAAAAGAGATCTGAATGGAGTGATGATGCTGCGCAGAAGCGCTAGGAGCTTGGACCATCCGCTTGATGGCAAAGGTAGCATTTATGTTCCTGCTTTGCTTAATTCTTTATCATATGACAAAATGCATGAATTAGCAAGAAATTCTGGGCTCTTTTTAAATGATGATGTAATTAACGACATTAAAAGTAAGGAATTAGAGAGGGCAAATGTTGTACCATGATTATTATAACATGGAATGTTAGAGGTCTAGGAACTTTTGATAAGTGTCTTAGAGTCAAAAACTATCTAAAGTCTCATAATCCCGATATTGTGTTGTTGCAAGAAACTAAACTTGAAAATCCAAGGGATAATGTTTTTAAATGTTTGGGTTGGGGAGTCCTTGATTCCTGGTGTTTCATCCCTGCTGTGGGGAGTGCTGGAGGTTTGTTTACTAGGTGGAACAGTAATCTTTGGTCTTTCAAACAAGAGATCAAACAAAGTCACTGTCTTCATGTTGCGTTGGAATGTAGAAAAAGTGAAGTGTTATATTTCATATCCTACGTGTATGGCCCAAACACTAGAGTGGAAAGGAGAAATTTGTGGAGTGAAGGAATGGAGTTTTATAGGTTGTTGTATGGACCTTGGGTGATTGGAGGTGATTTTAATGTTACTAGATTCGACTTCGAGAGAAACAACAGCAGGAGCAACCATTTGGGTGATATGGAGGACTTTAGGACGTTTGTTCACGATTGTGCTCTGATTGATCTTCCCTTGAATAATAGAAGGTTCACTTGGAGTGATGGTAGAACTCCACCTACTCTAGTCAAATTGGATCGTTTTTTCATCAATACAGCTTTTGAAGATGTACATCCTATCACTTTTCAGAAGGGCTTATCTTCGATTATTTCTGACCATTGTCCAATTATTTTGGACACAGGAGATTCGGTTAAAAGAAAAGTTTTCTTCAGATTTGAAAAGATGTGGTGCTTGGAAAATAATTGTGATGAGATGATTAAGAGCAAATGGTGCAATTTTGGAGAAGGGATGCTGCTAGAAATATATGTAGGAAATTGACGTTGTTACGTAGGTTCTTGATTAAATGGAACAAAGAGGTGTTCGGTGATATTAAGACGAAAAAGGCAATTCTTGAAAAAGAAATCCTGGACTTCAACATTCTGGAAGAAATGGGGGGCTTAAATGAGGAGGAAATGTCTTTACTTTTAGAGAAAGAGAAAGAGCTCATGAAGGTGATTGATCAAGAGGAGATTTACTGGAGACAAAGATATAGAACACAATGGCTCAAGGAAGGGGATAGAAATACAAGCTACTTTAGTAGAATTGCCAACGGAAGACGGAGGACGAATTTGATAAGCAGTATTTGGAGAAATGGGGAAGAAATTTGCGATCAAAGGGAGCTTAGTGATACTTTCACTGAGTTTTACAAAAGCATATTTGGGGAGAGGATTGAAAACAAATGCACAGTGGACTGGAAGCTCTATCCTTCTGATGTTAATCTTGATGACCTTGAATGCGCTTTTACTGAAGAAGAGATCTTGGCTGCTCTCGATGAAATGCCTGGCGATAAGGCACCTGCGCCTGATGGGTTTCCTAACTTCTTTCTCAAAAAATACTGGAACATGATGAAGAAGGATATTTTAAGGTTGTTTGACGAACTCTATGACGGTACCATTAGACTTGAGCTGCTCAGTTACACAAATGTAGTCTTGATACCCAAGAAAGAAGGAAATGTCACTGCTGCAGATTTTCGCCCTATCAGTCTGTTGAATAGCACGTTCAAGTTGATCATGAAGGTCTTGGCTAATAGGCTTAAAAAGAAGTTGGATGATTTAATTGATCACTCTCAAACAGCTTTTATTAGAGGCAGGTCTATTTTGGATGGTGCTGCTTTGGTTGGGGAAGTTATCTCTTATTGTGATAGATATAATGTCCCATGTGCAATCATCAAATTGGATTTTGCTAAGGCTTTTGATACAGTCGATTGGAGGTTTTTAATTGATGTTCTAAATGCAAGGGGCTTCCCAAGTAGGTGGATCAACTAGATTCTTATGATTTTGGCTTCAAGCAGATCCAATATTTGTGTGAATGGGATTGCGGGTAGCAACATTTATTCTAAGAGAGGTTTAAGACAGGGAGACCCTCTGTCCCCCCTCCTATTTGACCTGGTGGCTGATGTTTTCTCTCGTATTCTGAAAGTTAGTGGTGCTAATAGGCTGATTCAAAGCTTTGGGGATGAGCATGTGGTGGGCGGTACCGATTCTTTACACTATGCTGATGACACTATCATTTTTAGTAAACCTGATTATAAATACATTGCTACCCTTAAATTTTTATTGTATGCTTTTGAGAGTTTATCAGGTTTGAAAATCAATTTCCACAAGAGTAGTGTATACACTTTGGGTTGCAATGAGGAGTTGTCGAAGAACTGTGCTGTAATGCTCAACTGTAAGGCGGACAACTTCCCTCTAAATTATTTGGGGATGTGCATTAGACCAAAAAAGTTGTTCAAGAAGGATCGGATACATCTTATTGAAAAAGTTGATTTAAGGCTGGCTAGATGGAAGGGCCGCTCTTTGTCTAGAGCGGGCAGATTGGTGTTGGTTAATTCGGTTCTCTCTGCCTTGCCACTTTACTGGCTCTCATTTTTCAGATGTCCAGGATGGGTCATCGACAAAATTGATGCTATGCGAAGGAATTTCTTCTGGGCGGGTGAGAAGGAGACTAAAAGATTGAGCTGTCTTGTTTCATGGCACCAAATTTGCAAATCAAAAGATCAAGGAGGTTTAGGCGTACTCAATTTGAAAGACATGAACTCTGCACTTCTTTGCCGATGGCTTTGGATGATGTTAGGTAGAAAAAAGGCTCTACGGAAAGAATGGATTATAAATGCTTACTATGGGGGTAATTTTGATTGGAATAGAGACTGGTCAAACTGCTCTGTTTTTTGGCAAGGGGTTATGTGCTTTTCGCATTGGGTTAAGATAGGAACTAAGGTGGTGGTGAGGAATGGGTTGAATATCTCATTTTGGTATGACTGTTGGCTGCTGCCTATACCTTTGAAAGACGAATTGGGAGAGCTCATTGATATTGCATGTAACAAAAACAGCTCAGTGGGGGACATGTATAACTCAGCGGCCACAAACTTTAAGTGGAGACTTTCTTTTTGTAGATTCGTTTTTGGAGCTGCTTTGCAACAACTATGTCAGTTATACTTGTGGTTAGAAAATGTCCAGTTAACGGATGATAAAGATGAATTTGTATGGATGGCAGAGGGAGGCAAGGACGCTTTTCGGGTTAGAAGTGTTTACAAACTGATGAACTTTGCGGGAATACGACGACTGGAGTTTGAGAGAATGTGGGCGATTAAGGAGGTGCCGCTAAAAGTCAAGATACATATGTGGATTGTGATACACGATAGATTGAACACTACTTGCAGCTTGAGACGTAAGGGTTTTGTTGTCAATGGTGGCTGTGCTTTTTGTGATGAGGTGGAGGAAGAGTACAAGCATGTGTTCTAGAAATGTGACTATGCTTTCTATGTGTGGACGAAGTGCCTTGTTTTACTTAACTTAGATCTAAATTGGAGGGACTTAATCAAGGACAAACACGATTTTTGGTTAAATATTTTACCAAGTCTAGATAACACACATAAAAGGAGTCTTTTTATTTTATTAAACTTCGCCTACAGTTGGCTATTATGGCACGAGAGAAACTCTAGGAAGTTCAAATTCAAGATGAAATCGGCTGATAATACTATTTATGTCATTCTTAAGTATGTTCATATGTGGGCAGGTATAGAGAAGGAGAAGTTCGTTGATACAATCGCAGCACGTGTGCATGACCGCAGATGCAGAAGCACTGGTGGTTAAGCTATGTATGCCGTACCTATATGATGTATCCTAAGTATGTTATGTATTATTTTGGCTTGTATTACCTGCTATGTCAGGCTATGGTTGTTTTGGTGGGCTTGTAAATGATGTAATTATTATGCTCTCTCTGTACTGAACTCTATGTTATAATATTTCTAGGCGTGAATCATTAGATTCACTACCTTTTGTTGTCAGAAAAATTTCATCTCAACACCCGTGTGGGGTTTTCAAACAACGAACACAGATTTATTTGTGCAGTTGGGCAATGTGTAAAATTTATCGTCCCAATCAATATCAGTCAAATGGGTGTACATAAACAAATCGTCCGATTTGTTCATAAATATTTATTTCATTTTATATACACGTTAAAAATTATATTTTTAACTATAAAATATTTATTTTCATTCCAAATCACACAATCAACTTTCACAACAGATCAATCAAACATACAAGTCATCCATGGTCTGTGGACGACGGGTGTCGGGTGCTGCTAAGCACCGTCTGCATCCTAGTATATATTTCATGTAACACCCCGTGTTTTCTGTTAACATAAAATAACAAATTAAAGAATACTTAATTTTAAATGTGATAATCAAGGGAAACGGGTTACGCCATTGTGTTCGTCTCGGAATTCTGGTTGAGATAGAGTCCGAGTTTGCATAAATTGGACTTCGTATGAAGAAGTTATGGCTGTCATAAGTTTCCAGAAAATTTAATAAATTCAAACAGCTCAAAATAAATTCAAATTTCAAATCAGAAGCCAGAAGCGGGCTGGGCGGGAAAATTCCCGCCTAGGACCCAGGTCGACCAGGGGGTCGACTCTAGTGTCGACCTCCCCTCCCCCGCCCCCCCCCCCCCCCCACCACCACAGGTCGACCTGGGGGTCGACTTGCCCCCTCCCCCCGGCCAGTTTTGAGTGATGACGATTTTGTGACTGGTTACTGAGTCATTAGGGTTTCTGGATAGTTCTAATCTGGACTGAATGGTTGTGGTTAGTTCTAGGTTGATCGGATGGCCTAAATTAATCCTAAACTCTATATAAACACATGTAGACTCAAACCCTAAAACCTAATTAAAATTAGAACCATGGCCGTCATGCTATCACCTTGCAATCTAGAGTAGCCGCCACCAATTAGAGAGAAAGTAAAGCTAATCAACTCAATCCAATTCAAGATTATAACAACAACTACAACGAATTATTTACTTCAGAGGTGAGCTAAATCAATTTCAGAACTCATGACCTTCTTTGAGTCGTGAGTTCAATTTCTTTAATAAGATAATTAACAAGTTAATTAGGTTGAGATATAAATTGGGTTATATGGCTATGTTTGTGAATCATTGGAAAAATGCAATCTTTAGCGAATATATGCTAGATGTTTATCATGATAGTTTTGTTGTGGATCCCTTTTCATATGCCAAATCATCTATGTTCAACTTGATTCACGTTAGACATCATTTTATATGCAAGTTTGGGTGTAGATCATATGCTAGTTTCTATGTGAATTGTACACTAGTTTACATTTGAATCAAATAAAGTGATTATATGAAAGTTTAGGTAGAAATTGGATTCACATATATGCAAGTTCACCCTTTAGATTTAGATCTATGACATACATCGTTTTATGCAAGTTAGTGATTATGGCCTATGCAAGTTTTAGGTGAAAAACTATATCACATATATGCAAGTTTACACCCCCATGCTTAGATCAATGACATGTATAGTTTTATGCATGTTTGTGATTATGGCCTATGCAAGTTTTAAGTGAAAAACTATATCATATACGTGCAAGTTCACACCTTTTAGGTTTATGTTTAGATTCATGACTATACAAAGTTTATGCAAGTTATGTTGTAATTCTTATTTGCAAGTTAGATCTATTTTGGGTGTTAGGCAAATTTGTGATGTTTCTTCCCTTTTATGTATTAAAGTAATTTATAGTCTAATATATATATATATATGTCATGATAAACGAACAAACAACGTGGGGACGATGGGGGTAATATTGAATATACACCTATTGAGAATTGGCATAAATGGCCTGAAAAAGGCATATAATAAATTTAAGATATTAATTGGCATAATTGGTATTTATGGACATAATTGAGACAATTATGGACATAAATGAATTTGGAATTTATTTACAAATTTGAATAGGGATAATAATCCAATTTGGGGTTAAATGAAGATATGCAATAATAAACTGCCTAAGACACGAGGTTAGACTCTATTGTGGTGTAAGACTGCACGGACCCGCCCGGCAAATCCAGCTGCCACAAATGCCAGTCTAATGTGGGAGGTCAAAGGCATGAATTAAATGCGTAACAGTTGTAAAGACACGAGGTTAGGCTCGTTTGTGGTGTAAGACTGCCTAGATCCACCCGGCAAATCCAACTGCCACAAATGCCAGTCTAATATGGGAGGTCTTTACAAGGTTACGGTGTTAATGAATTAAGAAATACTTAACCAGATAAACATTCGGTGGGACATGGGGGGTTAAGTTGGTGCCTTGGGTGGCATGTGGAATTAAGTGGGTGCCTTGGGTGGCATTTGAAATACGATTAGATGCACTTAACCAAGATTGAAACATGTAAGAAGACATGAATAAGAATGGGGTTAAGTGGGAGAACCTTAGAGGGGACCAAGCATAGGTGGAAAGCTTGTGTCATGCATGGGGGCCCTTTTCAAACCAGCAACCCATTAAGTATCTTTGTGGGCTCGACCCAAGTCGAGGACGGGACACGCGTACTGGATTCGATTGTAAGAGGTCAAAACGGATTAGCGGTGGCAACGCAAGTCCAACGGGTTCATATGCGTGTGTGGGCCCGGGCTGGTAGGTAAGACGTTATTGCATCGTGTAGATATAAGTCGTGCATTTTTGGTGGTATCGGGTTGCCACTTTGGGCAGTGATACACCCCACTGTGGGTCCAGCACGGGTATCTACGAGTTAGGGAGCCGATCGAAAGGGGGTAGTGGGTACACCAAGTGGAGATGGGGGCAGATGGCACATATGAAGGTAGCTAGGGGTACACGAAATACCATTATCATTAATAAGTTCTGTAGGCGGGATCAACCTTTAGGGTGACTAGTGGTGGTGCAGTATAGTAATTATCCTATAGTGATTAGGGGCGCCTTTAAAGTTATCTTTGTTCATCTTATTTCCTGTGTTTGCTCTGTCATACCCATTTGTTCACAGTCATCTCCTTATTTTCCAGCTTATGCCTTATCCTAGTTAGTTAATGATTATATTGTTAAAGTTATTACACTCTCCAGACTTTATGTCTGAACCCCTTGTTTCCACCTCTTTTCTTCCCTCCCCCCCTAAGGTGCTCAGGGTGGGACTAGTACTAGTGGAGCTTGATTTGGACAGCTTTATCTCTTTCTTTGGAAGTTGCTTGGATCGTTGAAGCAAAAGTTCAGCCTATCTTATTTATGGCTATTTTATGTTGGGGTTATGTCTTTTATTTTATGTACTCTGATTTAATCAAGATGGATATTATGTACTTGACTCTAGTTTTTGGTTTTTGATTATGTAATCAAACTTATCTGTTACTACAGCAATGAATAAAGTTTTAAAATTTTAAGTATTGTTTTATATCTGCCTTGTTGTTCAGTTTCTGTTCTATACACACTTAAAACACTCCATAGAAGTTAATGCATTCCATTTGTGAGTGACATTAATGGACATGGGGTGTCACACGTGGTATCAGAGCTGAAGATTACCAGAACATATATGAATTTTGAAAAACTATTTTTCAAAATCACTTTTATAAAGAAATACTTTCAAAAGTACGTTTTAAGGAAAGTATTTTCAAGAGAAAAGTTTATTTTGAAAACATAACCCCCAAGAGCCATATATCTTTCTTTCGAATTCTTCATTTGAATCTCTTCATTTTTCTTTTCAGTATGTCTGGAATTCCTAAGATACCCGAGGGGATACCGATACCAGGATGGTTTAGAAGGTATCTGGAAGCTAGGGCCAATGTCGCAGGCCAGCAAATGCTCCTCCTCTCCCTCCTCCTCCTCCTCGTGTTGACACTTTCGCAAAGATATGCAAGGACTTTCAGGCAATGGGCGGGAAACCTTTTCACGGGCCGAAGACGTTTGTTGAAGCTCGAAATTGGCTAAAGGAGGTGGAAGAATTGTTCGGAATCTTTGAGGTAGAATATGAAAGAAAGGTCCAGTTAGCTACCTGGTTAATGAAGGATGAGGCCTCGTTTTGGTGGGAGGTTACTAATGGAGAGCGTCCAGTTGATACATGGCCGGATTTCAGACGTAGATTTGAGGCAAAGTTTCTCTCACGGGCTGAAGAAAATTTACATATGGAAAGATTTTTGGCGTTGAAGCAAGGGAATCTATCAGTGAAAGAATATGTTGACAAGTTCAATCAGTTGGCGAGATTTGGCTTGGACTTGGTGTATACACCCGAAAAGAAGACCCTAAAATTTGTTAAGGGTTTGAACGAGCCGCTACATGGGTTATGTAACACCCCACCTCCGCCAGGGTCACTCTTGCAAGTACACTGGCTTTGGAGGGGTGTTGGTCAAGGTAAACATGCATGAAGATATCACAAGACATAATATATGAGTAAAACAGAGTAAATAAAGCAGCGGATAAAACTATTATTTCAAAACCATAGTCAGCTTACATCAAAAGAACCAAGTTATTATTTTCCAACTACTACAAGTCTAGAAACATAAACTGAAAATTGGAAATAACATAAAGTAAACTATCCCCAAAGTAGACGTGGTAAAGCCATAGCGAGCTCAAGTCCAAATCGTACATGAGCTATCCAGTAAGCAGGCTAAAGATCCAAGCTAGGGTCTAGTGTTCCCACCTTGAGAACCGGGGGGGGGAACGGAAGAAAAGAGGCAAAAGAAAACGGGTCAGTCAAAAAGACTGGTAAGTCCTACCGGCTATTAGTATAAAAACTAATAAAGTTAACTGGACATGTAAAACAGAGATAAAACATAGGATGATAACTGGCATGGTGAAAAGTTAACAAGATAGATCAAGTGTGGCATCGCATATACAAGGTTAAGTTTTGCACCAATAGTACTAGTAATCCAACCCATGTCAAGTATAAACAAGAAATGATCCCTTGGCCCAATATCATGAGATGACCCAAGTCGGGGTCCAACTACACGGTCTAGTCGATCAGCTCCTTATAAGCCTAACTCGTCAAGTGTCGGTGTCATACTGCCCAATCACGGAATGTAGTCAAACTGTGCTAGGTCCACCCTAGGGTGTATCAAGTCCTAGGGTGCCAACCAATAACACGAATCAAGCACGCACAGTCTAAACCTACTGGTGCCCGTGCCTGCTTTTTCTACTCCGTACTATGTGCACGACCATAGTCCGCCTGAACCTACACCGGCGCACCCACTCAGCCGTCGTTCTGGTCGCTTACAATCAGCCCAGTAATCGTGCCCCACCCTAGCCTAGTCTCTAGGGTATCGTTGATACATCCAAGAGGGTTACTGCTGAAAAGGACCGCGTAACTAGGGTTTCTAACGGGTTAAGTGTGGTTAACCCTATCCCATCATGTATCAAGTTGGTTAAGTATACCCAAGCGGTTCATGACTTAACCCCAACAATCTATCGTGTTCAATTGGTTAAGTATTCAAGTGGTCCATGACTTAACCCTATCATGTGGCATTAATCAACTTAATGCACCCAACCTCTCACATTAGACCTTGTTGTGGTTACTAGTTAAGCAGGGCGGGTCCGGGTAGCTTTACACCACAACTTAGTCTAACCTCGGGTTTTTAAGTGCAACATGACCAACTTCTCACATTGGGTCCTATTGTTTGTAGGTACTAGTTAAGTCGGTCGGTTCCGGGTAGATTTATGCTACAAACTCAACCCAACCTCGAGTTGGCCACTTTCATGTTTTCTACATGTCATGTCCACGTTCATGTTTCAAGCAAAATCACATGTCATATTTTCAAATCATGTTTCATGTCATTTAAGTTTACCCATAACGTAACCCCATCGCATGTAAGTTCGCATCAACACACATAGATCAAAAAGAGGAACATAATGATATGACAAGTTGGCATAATGTGGCAAAGTCTAACACAAGTTTGACATGGTGATAGAAGAGGCAAAAGTGTTCATCACAACTAGCATATGACATTATTGGCCTCAAAACATGCATGACATCAACTTAGCAAATAGGTGATAACATGGACATCGTAGACATGGGGTGATAACTTGTGATTAGCATATAGTTCATAACATCATATGCAAGTTAACATCAAGGTTTCAAGATGGTTCTATGTTGCATTTATGCATAACTACCAAGTTCTATGTTGCATTATGCATAACCAACAAATAAATCTCATAGCTTTCTACCCAAAAATCAAGGTAAATGATACTAGATTCATGATAGGTAAACATTAGGTCCACAAACATAGATAAAAAGGGCCATGAATGAATCTATGCATGAAATCCAAGGCAAGCATAACACAAAAGTCTCATTTCAACTTGCTACATGATCATATTAACTTCATAGTTTAAATCTAAGAGTAGAATAGGGCTTACAAAGCTTGGCTAAGAAGACTAGAACAAAATAAAACAAGACTGAGACGAAGCCACACTAGGAATCCCCAAATGAGTATAAGCTCCATGTTGTCTGGAGAAATAAGAAGCTCCTTTGATTTGTATGAAGAAAGATGGCTCTTTTACTAGCTTAGAACACTCAAGCTTTCATAAAGAAGATGAAGGCCATGTTATGAAGGTGGAGGCCATGATTAGGAAGAATTTTGGCATAACTTAGTTGTAGGATTGATTTATGTGGGTTTAGGCTAGGTTTTAGGGTCTTTATATAGAAGTTTAGTTAGTTTAGGCCATAGGATTAACCCTAATTCAGATCTGAGCCATCAAATCACGTCAAAAGCCAACAAAACAAGACCCAGGCACCAAAACAGGTGCACCAAGCCAAACTGGCCGACCACCCAGGTCGACAGGGGTGTCGACTGGGCAGTCGACCCAAGCTGGGGTGTGTCGACTCCCAAGTCGACTCCCCAGTCGACTTGGGGGCTGGGCGGGGAATTTTCCCGCCCAGTCTTTTTGGCTCCAGATTTGAAATTTGAACTGTTTTTGAACTTGAAATTTTCTAAAAACTTTGACGAGACATAACTGGGTCATACGGACTCCGATTTTCGAAAACTCGGACTCTATTTCGCGTATTTTTCCGAGTCGAACGCAATGGCACAGCCCGTTTCCCTTGATTCAGATTTTAACATTTAATTCTGCCTTGATTTATGTTATAACATGTTATTCAAAATACGGGTTGTTACATTCTCCCCACCTTAAAGGATTTCGTCCCCGAAATCTTCAAGTTAGGAAGAACGTATCTTACCATCCATTATCCATCTACTCAAAACATCATCCACGAGCAGTCATTGTCCTTAAAAGATTCTAAAAGTTGTATGATCATATGCGAAAGGTGTGTGTATATGTACTTATCTAATGCGAAAATCAGGCGGTTACTGATTCAGTAAATCTCCTTAATGCAAAGTATGTTAGTGAAATGAGTCCATATGTATGCAAATTACTAACATAATTCATAATCTCTACATGAGTGCACATAACATTCATCCATATGCAACATCCACGTGATAGCATAACAAGTTTCAGCCATGAATAAGTATAAGAACTCATGCATATGCAATATGAAAGTGTGTGAGCCGATCTTAGTGCCTAATGTGTATCATGCATCCACGAGTATCCACTTGCAAACACTTGCAAACACTTGCAACCAGTTGCAAACACTTGCAAACACTTGCAACCACTTGCAAACATCAAGCATAACATGTTTCAAATACATGTTTCATCCAAAGTATTTCTACCTAAGGTTCTCATGATAAGGTTAACGAGATAACAAGATAAACATGGATAGCAAAAGAAAGATATGCTAACTACGAAAAGAGATTGAGAATGTACCCCCAAAAAGGAATGGATAAAGCCCACGCATCTTCTCCTCAGTTTCCCAAGTTGCATCTTCATCGGCTTCACTCCACTGAACCTTTACTAACTTGACTTCTCGATTCCTCAGCTTCTTGATCTCCGTTCCCAAGATATGAATCGGAGCTCGCCTCAAAGTTGCCTCTTTTTCTACCTCCACATCTTCAAGAATGCTAGGCTCAACTACCTCGGCTGACTCATGTAGGCACTTTCGAAGATGCGAGACATGAAAAACATTGTGCACTCTGGCTAGCTTCTCGGGCAATTCCACCTTATAAGCCATCTTCTCAATCCTCTCTATGATAGGGAAGGGTCCTACAAACCTTGGTGCCAGCTTCCCAACTGCTCCAAAACGAACCACATTTCGCAAAGGAGAAACCTTCACAAAGACCATATCTCCAACTTCAAACTCTAAGTCTGTCCTTCGCTTGTCTGCATAGGATTTCTGTCTGTCTTGGGCCGTTTTCATCCGCCTTCGAATCAACTCAACCTTCTCGGATGTGTCCCTTATCATGTCGGGCCCAAGTATAAGCTTATCCGTCATCTCCCACCAACATGTTGGTGACTTGCACGGCCTCCCATATAAAGCTTCAAATGGTGCCATCCCTATGCTTGCCTGGTAGCTGTTATTATAAGCAAACTCTACGAGAGGAAGGTGGTCTTCCCAAGTGCTACCAAAGTCAAGAATACATAGCCTCAACAGATCTTCCAGTACCCTATTCACCCTTTTGGTCTGGCCATCCGTCTGTGGGTGATAGGCCATACTTAGATTCAATCGCGTACCCATCGCTTCTTGCAAACTACTCCAGAACTGGCTAGTGAAGATTGGGTCATGATCGCTAACTATGCTAGAAGGAACTTCATGCAATCGCCCTATCTCCCAAAGATAGACAGATGCTAGCCATGATGCGGTCCTCTTGCTCTTCACCGGAATAAAATGAGCACTCTTCGTAAGTCTATCAACTATGACCCATACGCCAGTATTCCCCTTCCTTGTTCTCGGCAATCCATCCACAAAATCCATAGAGATACTCTCCCACTTCCATAGCGGGACCTCCAATGGATGCAGTAGCCCACCGGGCTTCTTCGACTCGGTCTTTACTTGCTGGCAAACAATGCATCTAGAAACGAACTCTGCCACATCCTTTTTCATCCCATCCCAAAAGAAAATGCGCTTCATATCCCGGTACATCTTATCCCCTCCGGGATGTATGGTCATCCTCGAGTGATGCGCCTCCTCAAGAACTTTATTTACTAAGTCTCCCACTCGTGGGACACATAGTCTTCCATCACGCCTTAGCCATCCCTTGTCATCAATAGTATATCTAGCGAGGTGACTTGACGTCTCACCCCGAATCAACTTGTCCATGATCTTGACTATCTGCGGGTCTTCCCTCTGTGAAGCCCCAACTTGATCAAGAAGTATAGGTCTAAGCTCAAGGGATGCTAACGAACCAGTCATCGACTCAACAGCAGGTGCAAAATCAAAGGTTGCCAAGAACTCTAGGCTCTTCATCTCAACAAATAAGGGACTCAAAGTCAACCTTCTTCTACTTAGCGCATCTGCCACAGCATTACCCTTGCCAGGGGTATAAGCTATCTCGAAGTCATATGATGCCAAGAATTCCATCCACCTTTGCTGCCTTAGATTCAAATTTTTCTGCGAGAAGAGGTACTTGAGTGACTTGTGATCAGTATATAACTCAAACCTTTCGCCTAGAAGATAGTGGCGCCAGGATTTGAGTGCAAAGACGATCGCCGCCAACTCCAAATCATGAGTGGGATAGTTCTTCTCATGAACTTTGAGTTGCCTACCCCCAAAGCATATCACTCTCCCTTCTTGCATTAGGACAGCGCCTAATCCCGTGCCACATGCATCGGTGTACACGGTAAACAACTTCCCTCCATCGGGTAATGCTAGAACTGGAGCTGTGGTGAGGGCTTTCTTGAGCCTTTGAAAAGCAACCTCACACTCTAAGTCCCATGCAAAGACTAAGTTCTTCTTTGTCAACTTAGTGAGAGAGGCTGAAATCCTGGCGAAGTCCTTAATGAACTTCCTATAAAATCCTGCCAGACCGAGAAAGCTTCTCACTTCAGTTGCATTCTTCGGAACTTTCCAGTCTTGTACCGCCACCACTTTAGCGGGATCTACAGCTATGCCCTACTTAGAAACTATATGCCCAAGGAACCGTACTTTCTTTCTCCAGAAATGGCATTTAGAGAACTTGTCTTTCAACTGATGAGCTCTAAGCGTATCCATAACCTCCTTGAGGTGTGTAGCATGCTCTTCCTCGTCCTTAGAGAAGACCAGAATATCATCCACGAAGACAACCACAAATTTGTTAAGGAGCTCCCTGAACACCCTACTCATCAAATCAACAAAGTATGCGGGTGCATTAGTCAAACCGAACGGCATGACTAGCCATTCAAAGAATCCATCTGGAGTCCTAAACCCTGTCTTGTCAATACTATCCTCAGCCACTCTAAGCTGATGGAATCCGGTGGCTAGATCGAGCTAAGAGAAAACAGAAGCACCAACAAGTTGGTCAAAGAGATCATCAATCCTTGGTAATGGGTGCCTATTCTTCTTTGTCAGCTTGTTCAACTCACGATAATCAACACATAGACAAGGCGAACCATCCGCCTTAGTAGTGAATACCACAGGAGCGCCCCATTCAAAAATGCTTCGCCTAATGAAATTTTTCTCAAGCAACTCCTTGATTTGCTTGCTAAGCTCTCTTCTTTCTCGCGGGGCCATGTGCCTCACAGGCAATGAAACTGGCTTGGCATTATCAACAAGATAAATATGGAAATCTATCTCTCGTTTAAGGGGTAACACCTTCACCTCATCAAAAACATCAGGATATTCTCGGACCACCCTCACAGATCAAAGATCTTCAATAGACGAGTCGAGGGATTCAAGATAACATAACATGACAGGATCCAGAGGGTTACAAAAAATCTCTAGGGTATTGCCAAGGCGAGTCATAAGCCTCACTACGCTATGCTCACAATCGAGAATGGCTCCATAACTGGACAACCAATCCATGCCCAAAATCAACCCGTATCCCATGAACCCGAGAACATAAGCATTACATGTGAATTCTACAGTCAAGATAGAAATCCTGAAATCCATACAAATCATAGATAAATGGGCAGAACCCCCAATTGGATTTGAAACACTAACGGGATCCTCAACAAGACTAGTACTTAGGTGCAAACTTTCAACAATGTCAGAAGAGATAAAGGTATGCGATGCGCCAGAATCAAATAAAGTTCGAACAGGAAAACCAGAAATATAAACAAGGCTTTCTACAGAAATACTACCTCGGTCCGAAACTGGAGCAGTGTTGAGGGCATGCATCTGCCCTCAAGAAGGTCCTGCTCGCTGAGTCTGTCCTTGCCCCTACCCTTGCTTCTTTGGGCAATCCTTACTGAAGTGTCCAGACTCTCCGCAATGAAAGCATTCTCCCAACTTCCTCTTCTTCTTCCTACAATCTTTGGTTATGTGTCCAATGATCCCACAGTAGTTGCACTTTCTTATGTCCTTTGGCTTCTTGTTGTTGGCCTTGTTACCCTTGTTGTTCTTGTTATTCTTGTTGTTCTGATTGCCCTGGTTGCTCTGATTTCCTCCCCACTTGGTGTCTGTCTTCTTGGTTTGAGTCTCATTAGGCTTGACTTCTTTCTTGCCATTCTTATCATCTCCCTGAAGCAATGCCATACCTACTAGGCTCTCAAAAGTGGCCCCCATGGGTATATGAGACATGGCTAAACCTTGTAATGGATCATTCAACCCTCGTGCAAAGCGTAGAGCCTTCTTCTGGGGTGTGTTAACCATGTCCAAACCGAATCGAGCAAGCTGGTTAAACTTATTCACATACTCCCTCACTGTCATGTCCCCTTGCTTCAAAGATATGAACTTCTCCATTTGTAGATTCTCCTCAGTAGATGATAGAAACCTAAGCCCAAACCTAATCCTAAAGTCGGCCCATGTCTCTATAGGCCTAGTAGCGTTGATGACCTCCCACCAATAAGCGGCTTCCTCTTTCAATAGCCATACTGCCAACAGAACTTTTCTATGGTCTTCCACATCAAAGATGGCAAAGAGGTCTTCAGTTTCTTTTAACCAGTTTCTTCCCTCCACATAAGTCTCTGTCCCAACAAAATTCTTGCCACCCATCGCCTTAAAGTCTTTGCAAATCTTTGTGAAATCCGCTTGTGGACGCTGAGGAGGGGGAGGAGGAGGAGGAACCTCAGGTACGGGAGGAGTGTTTGCTGGGCCCGCATCGTTGGCCTTAGCTTCCAAGTACCTTCGGAACCATCCGGGTATGGGTACTCCCTCGGGAAGGTTAAGATCGACCATGCTGAAAAAGGAAAAGATAGATTTAGAACGAGGAAACAAAGGATAGTGCTAATGGCTTTTGGGGAATAGCCTTTTAAAATAAACTAGACTTTTTCTTGGAAAAATACTTAATTGGTTTTGAAAATAGTTTTTCAAAAGGTTTTTTTTTAAACTTTTGTCCGGTCTAGTAAAACCTTATGCTCTGATAACAAATGTAACACCCCACCTCCGCCAGGGTCACTCTTGCAAGTACACTGGCTTTGGAGGGGTGTTGGTCAAGGTAAACATGCATGAAGATATCACAAGACAGAATATATGAGTAAAACAGAGTAAATAAAGCAGCGGATAAAACTATTATTTCAAAACTATAGTCAACTTACATCAAAAGAACCAAGTTATTATTTTCCAACTACTACAAGTCTAGAAACATAAACTGAAAACTGGAAATAACATAAAGTAAACTATCCCCAAAGTAGACGTGGTAAAGCCATAGCAAGCTCAAGTCCAAACCGTACATGAGCTATCCAGTAAGCAGGCTAAAGATCCAAGCTAGGTGCTAGTGTTCCCACCCTGAGAACCTGGGGGGGGGACGGAAGAAAAGAGGCGAAAGAAAACGGGTCAGTCAAAAAGACTGGTAAGTCCTACCTACTATTAGTATAAAGACTAATAATGTTAACTGGACATGTAAAACAGAGATGAAACATAGGATGATAACTGGCATGGTGAAAAGTTAACAAGATAGATCAAGTGTGGCATCGCATATACAAGGTTAAGCTTTGCACCAATAGTACTAGTAATCCAACCCATGTCAAGTATAAACAAGAAATGATCCCTGGGCCCAATATCATGAGATGACCCAAGTCGGGGTCCAACTACACGGTCTAGTCGATCGGCTCCTTATAAGCCTAACTCGTCAAGTGTCGGTGTCATACGACCCAATCACGGAATGTAGTCAAACTGTGCTAGGTCCACCCTAGGGTGTATCAAGTCCTAGGGTGCCAACCACTGACACGAATCAAGCACGCACAGTCTAAACCTATTGGTGCCCGTGCCTGTTTTTTCAACTATGGACTATGTGCACGACCATAGTCCGCCTGAACCTACACCGGCGCACCCACTCAGCCGTCGTTCTGGTCGCTTACAATCAGCCCAGTGATCGTGCCCCACCCTAGCCTAGTCTCTAGGGTATCGTTGATACATCCAAGAGGGTTACTGCTGAAAAGGACCGCGTAACTAGGGTTTCTAACGGGTTAAGTGTGGTTAACCCTATCCCATCATGTATCAAGTTGGTTAAGTATACCCAAGCGGTTCATGACTTAAC
Organism: Allium sativum; assembly: GCA_030737875.1. Classification (NCBI taxonomy): domain Eukaryota; kingdom Viridiplantae; phylum Streptophyta; class Magnoliopsida; order Asparagales; family Amaryllidaceae; genus Allium; species Allium sativum. The sequence goes on from CM060926.1 coordinate 619,841,090, forward strand.
CCCAACAATCGATCGTGTTCAATTGGTTAAGTATTCAAGTGGTCCATGACTTAACCCTGTCATGTGGCATTAATCAACTTAATGCACCCAACCTCTCACATTAGACCTTGTTGTGGTTACTAGTTAAGCCGGGCGGGTCCGGGTAGCTTTACACCACAACTTAGTCTAACCTCGGGTTTTTAAGTGCAACATGACCGACTTCTCACATTGGGTCCTATTGTTTGTAGCTACTAGTTAAGCCGGTCGGTTCCGGGTAGATTTATGCTACAAACTCAACCCAACCTCGAGTTGGCCACTTTCATGTTTTCTACATGTCATGTCCACGTTCATGTTTCAAGCAAAATCACATGTCATATTTTCAAATCATGTTTCATGTCATTTAAGTTTACCCATAACGTAACCCCATCGCATGTAAGTTCGCATCAACACACATAGATCAAAAAGGGGAACATAATGATATGACAAGTTGGCATAATGTGGCAAAGTCTAACACAAGTTTAACATGGTGATATAAGAGGCAAAGGTGTTCATCACAACTAGCATATGCCATTATTGGCCTCAAAACATGCATGACGTCAACTTAGCAAATAGGTGATAACATGGACATCGTAGACATGGGATGACAACTTGTGATTAGCATATAGTTCATAACATCATATGAAAGTTAACATCAAGGTTTCAAGATGGTTTTATGTTGCATTTATGCATAACTACCAAGTTCTATGTTGCATTATGCATAACCAACAAATAAAGCTCATAGCTTTCTACCCAAAAATCAAGGTAAATGATACTAGATTCATGATAGGTAAACATTAGGTCCACAAACATAGATAAAAAGGGCCATGAATGAATCTATGCATGAAATCCAACGCAAGCATAACACAAAAGTCTCATTTCAACTTGCTACATGATCATATTAACTTCATAGTTTAGATCTAAGAGTAGAATAGGGCTTACAAAGCTTGGCTAAGAAGACTAGAACAAAATAAAACAAGATTGAGACGAAGCCACACTAGAAATCCCCAAATGAATATAAGCTCCAAGTTGTCTTGAGAAATAAGAAGCTCTTTTGATTTGTATGAAGAAAGATGGCTCTTTTACTAGCTTAGAACACTCAAGCTTTCATGAAGAAGATGAAGGCCATGTTATGAAGGTGGAGGCCATGATTAGGAAGCATTTTGGCATAACTTAGTTGTAGGATTGATTTGTGTGGGTTTTGGCTAGGTCTTAGGGTCTTTTTATAGAAGTTTAGGTTAGTTTAGGCCATATAATTAACCCTAATTCAGATCTGAGCCATCAAATCACGTCACAAGCCAACAAAACAAGACCCAGGAGCCAAAACAGGTGCACCAAGCCAAACTGGTCGACCACCCAGGTCGACGGGGGTGTCGACTGGGCAGTCGACACAAGCTGTGGTGTGAAGACTCCCAAGTCGACTCCCCAGTCGACTTGGGGGCTCGGTGGGGAATTTTCCCGCCCAGTCTTTTTGGCTCCAGATTTGAAATTTGAACTGTTTTTAAACTTGAAATTTTCTGAAAACTTTGACAGGCCATAACTGGGTCCTACGGACTCCGATTTTCGAAAACTCGGACTCTATTTCGCTCATTTTTCCGAGATGAACGCAATGGCACATTCCATTTCCTTGATTCATATTTTAACATTTAATTCTGCCTTGATTTATGTTATAACATGTTATTCAAAATACGGGTTGTTACAGGTTAGCTATGACCCACATCCCTATGGGGGCCACCTTTGAGAGACTAGTTGACATGGCGCTTATGGATGAAGAGGAGAAAGGCGCCAATACTAATAAGGCACCTGAGAAGAAAGGAGATCAAAAGAACCCACAACAGCAAAACAAGAAAGGCGGGAAGAACAATAATGGCAAAGGAAAGAAGAAGTGCTTTAATTGTGAGACAACAGGCCATCTGAGTAAAGACTGTAGGAAAAAGAAGAAGACTGGCTATTTCCATTGTGGAGAGGCAGGTCATCTAGTTAAGGATTGCCCAAGGAAACAGGGGTAAGGGCAAAGAACTTCTGGAAGGCAGCATCAGGCTCTCACGACACCAGGGCAAGCAAGGGAGCATGTCCAGGCTCTCGCGGTCCCACCGCTGCAAGAACGAGGTAGAAACATTTCCATTGAAAGTTTAGTTTTTCTGTTTGATCATCCTGTTCGTACTTTGTTTAACTCTGGCACTTCACACTCGTTTGTGTCTGCTTCATTAGTTGAAACACTACACCTAAATACTAGTCTAGTTTCGGATCCCATAGTAGTCTCAAATCCTATTGGTGGTTCGGCTCATCTTTCTATGATTTGTCGGGATTTGAGAATGTCTATCTTGGGCGTTGGGTTTGAATGCAATGCTTTTGTTCTTGGCTTCATGGGCTACGACTTGATTCTAGGTATGGATTGGCTAACTAGATATGGGGCCATCCTAGACTGTGAAAGAACGGTAGTTAGATTGTTGACTCGTTGTGGAAAGACCCTTGATATTTCTTATGACCCTAGAGGTCCGGTAATGCTTAGCTACCTAGAATCCCTAGACGCATCCAATGATTATTTGAAATCTGTTCGTGTGGTCCGTGAATATAGTGACGTCTTCGATGAAGTTCGAGGTTTACCCCCGAGGTATGAGATAGACTTTCGAATATACTTAGTAGATAATGCAAAGCCAGTTGCATTACCAGTGCGCCACATGGCTCTGAGAGAGAGAAGAGAACTCAGTAAGCAAGTGAAAGAACTGCTTGAGAAGGGGTTTATAAGAAGAAGTATTTCAGAGTGGGGTGCTCCAGTCGTTTTTGCTACAAAAGTTGATGGTTCACTTAGATTGTGCATGGACTATAGAGAGATGAATAAGCTATAAAAGAAGAATAGACACCCGTTACCGAGAATAGACGACTTATTTGATCAGTTGGTGGGTGCTTCGGTTTTCTCGCAACCGGATTTGGCTATAGGATTTCATCAGCTAAGGGTGGCTGAAGATAGCATCGATAAGACTGCCTTTAGAACTCCGGACAGTTTCTTCGAGTGGCTCGTCATGCATTTTGGTCTGACGAATGCACCCGCATACTTTGTTGACTTAATGAGTAGGGTGTTTAGGGAGTTTCTGAACAAGTTTGCAGTAGTCTTTGTAGACGATATTCTGGGTTTCTCTACAAATGAAGAAGAGCATGCCCTACATTTTAGGGAAGTCTTAGAGACCCTACGAGCACATCAGCTAAAAGCTAAGTTCTCCAAGTGCCATTTTTGGAGAAGAGAAGTGAGGTTCTTCGGACATGTGGTCTCTAAGGAAGGGATAGCTGTAGATCCCGCCAAGGTAGTGGCAATCCAAGATTGGAAAACGCCTAAGAACGCAACCGAATTAAGAAGCTTTTTAGGGCTGGCTGGCTATTATAGGAAGTTCATTAAGGACTTCGCGAAGATATCATCCCCTCCCACTCGATTAACGAAGAAGAATTTGACTTTTACTTGGGACGTTGACTGTGATGTTGCTTTCCAACGTCCGAAGAGGGCTTTGACGACAGCTTCAGTCTTAGTTTTTCCAGACGGGAGTAAGACATTCATTGTATATACTGATGCTTGGGGGATAGGGCTTGGCACAGTTTTAATGCAAGAGAAAAGGGTGATATGCTATGGTGGAAGACAGTTGAAAGCCCACGAGAAAAATTACCCTATCCACGATTTAGAGTTGGCGGCCATAGTTTTTGCACTTAAGTCGTGGCATCATTATTTGCTTGGCGAAAGGTTTGAGTTGTATATAGACCATAAGTCGCTAAAGTACTTATTCTCTCAGAAGGACCTATACTTGAGGCAACAGAGATGGATGGAGTTTTTGGCATCCTACGATTTTGAGATCGCATATACCCCTGGCAAGGGTAATGTTGTAGCTGACGCCTTAAGTAGAAATTAATTAATTTTGAGTCCTTTGTTTGTAGAGCGACAAAGTTTGTAGTATATATCTTCCTTTGACTTCAGACCCTCTGTTGATTATGTACCCGGATTATTGGTATCATTAGAGGTGCAACCTACACTTTTGGGTCGAGTTGGAGAGACACAGCGGAACGACCCACAGTTGGTTAAAATTGTACGCAAGCTTATAGGAGGGGAGTCCTCAATACATCTTGATAGATATGCTATAGACGAAATAGGTTGGCTACGCAGAGATGGAAGACTTTGCGTACCAGAAGATGAAAGTTTGAAGAAGACAATTCTTAAAGACTCACATCGCTCTAAGATGACCATACATCCCGGTGGTGATAAGATGTATAGGGATATGAAGCGAGTTTTCTTTTGGGCCGGAATGAAGAAGGACGTGGCCGAATTCGTTGCTAGATGCTTAGTGTGCCAGCAAGTCAAAGCGGAGCAAAAGAAGCCCGGAGGTTTGCTCCATCCCTTAGAGATTCCGCTTTGGAAATGGGAAAGCGTTTCCATGGATTTTGTAGATGGGTTACCAAGATCGAGAAAGGGTAATACAGGGATTTGGGTAATTGTAGACTTACTTACTAAAAGTGCCCATTTTATTCCCGTCAAAAGTAGAAGGACCGCCGCATGGTTAGCATCTGTTTACCTTTGAGACATAGTCCGTTTGCACGGCATACCCTCCAGCATTGTGAGCGATAGAGATCCTATTTTCACAAGGGAATTTTGGAAGAGCTTACAAGAGGCGTTTGGAACGCAACTATGCTTAAGTACCGCTTATCATCCTCAGACGGAAGGTCGGACCAAGAGGGTGAATCAGATTCTAGAATGCCTTCTGAGGCTATGCATTCTATACTTTGGAGGAACATTGGAAGAACAAATTCCACTAGTACAATTCGCCTATAATAATAGTTTTCAAGCTAGCATTGGCATGACACCTTTTGAGGCTCTCTATGGACGACCGTGTCGATCACCTACATGTTGGTGGGAATCCACTGATAAGGTTTTGCTTGGACCCGACATGATTAGGGAGACTTCGGAGAAGATAGACCTGATTCGACGGCGAATGAAAACAACACAGGACCGGCAGAAGTCATATGCTGATAAGAGACGAACAGATCTTGAGTTCAATGTTGGGGACGTGGTTTTTATTAAAGTGTCACTGTTGAGAAACGTAGTCCGCTTTGCATCGGTAGGGAAGTTGGCACCAAGGTTCGTAGAACCCTTTCCAATTGCAGAGAGGATTGGGAAAATGGCATACAGAGTAAAGTAACCAGAGAAGCTCAGCGGAGTTCATGACGTGTTTCACGTTTCACATTTACGTAAGTGTTTACACGATACGACGGAAGTGGTAGAGCCGAGCACGCTCGAAGAAGCGGAAGTAGAGCGCAATGCCACGATCATACGAGCTCCTACACGTATTCTCGGATTGGAGGTCAAAAAGCTTCGCAACAAAGAGGTCAAGTTTCTCAAAGTGCAATGGGGAGATGATCAAAGAGACGCGACTTGGGAGACGGAAGATAAGATGCGTACACTGTACCCTTTCCTTTTTGAGGGTATGTTTTAATTTCTCTTTTTTCTACCGCTTTGTTGATACTTGTCCTATCTTTTAGTATTATCTTTGCGATGACATCTTCGATCTTTAGTTAGGAAGAACCCTATGGTTGAAACATGTGTTTGAGACATGTTATGTCTGATGGATGCAAATGGATGCAAGTGGTTGCTAGTGGTTGCTCGTGGATGCGTATACACACACCTTAGGCACTAGATCGGCTCAAACATCTTCATGTTGCATATAAATGTGTGTGCATATTTAAACACGGATGTATAATGGTTGTACATCATATGGATGCTGCATTTTGATGAATGGTTGTGCACACATGTAGAAATAATATGTATCGATAAGATTCTTTCGCATACATAATGGACGCATGGCACTATCATGATTTGCATTAAGGAGGTCAACTGAATCAGTAGATCGCCTGATTTTGCATTAGATAAGGAACATATACACACACTTCTTGCATATGTTCATACAACATTAGAAATTTTATAAGGACAATGGATGCCTGTGTTTGATGGTTGAGTAGACGGATGATTGGATGTTAGGATATGCATTCTCCTTAACTTGGAGATTTCGGGGGCGAAATCCTTTAAGGAAGGGAGAATGTAACACCCCATGTTTTCTGTTAACATAAACTAACAAATTAAAGAATACTTAATTTTAAATGTGAGAATCAAGGGAAACGGGTTACGCCATTGTGTTCGTCTCGGAATTCTGGTTGAGATAAAGTACGAGTTTGTGTAAATTGGACATCATATGAAGAAGTTATGGCTGTCGGAAGTTTCCAGAAAATTTAATAAATTCAAACAGCTCATAATAATTTCAAATTTCAAATCTAAAGCCAGAAGCGGGCTGGGCGGGAAAATTTCCGCCCAGGACCCAGGTCGACCCTAGTGTTGACCTCCCCTCCTATAGGTCGACCTGCCCCCCCACCCCGGGCGGATTTGAGTGATGACGATTTTGTGACTGGTTGCTGAGTCATTAGGGTTTCTGGATAGTTCTGATCTGGACTGAATTGTTGTGTTTAGTTCTAGGTTGATCGGATGGCCTAAATTAATCCTAAACTCTATATAAACACATGTAGACTCAAACCCTAAAACCTAATTAAAATTAGAGCCATGGCCGTCATGCTATCACCATGCAACCTAGAGTAGCCGCCACCAATTAGAGAGAAAGTAAATCTAATCAACTCAAGCCAATTCAAGATTATAACAATAACTACACCGAATTGTCTACTTCAGAGGCGAGCAAAATCAATTTCAGAACTCAGATTTCAGAACTCAAGACCTTCTTTGAGTTGTGAGTTAAATTTCTTTAATAAGATAATTAACAAGTTAATTAGGTTGAGATATAAATTGGGTTATATGGCTATGTTTGTGAATCATTGGAAAAATGCAATCTTTAGCGAATATATGCTAGATGTTTATCATGATAGTTTTGTTGTGGATCCCTTTTCATATGACAAATCATCTGTGTTCAACCTGATTCACGTTAGACAGCATTTTATATGCAAGTTTGGGTGTAGATCATATGCTAGTTTCTATGTGAATTGTACACTAGTTTACATTTGAATCAAATAAAGTGATTATATGCAAGTTTAGGTAGAAATTGGATTCACATATATGCAAGTTCACCCTTTAGAATTTAGATCTATGACATACATCGTTTTATGCAAGTTAGTGATTATGGCCTATGCAAGTTTTAGGTGAAAAACTATATCACATATATGCAAGTTTACACCCCCATGCTTAGATCAATGACATGTATAGTTTTATGCATGTTTGTGATTATGGCCTATGCAAGTTTTAAGTGAAAAACTAAATCATATACGTGCAAGTTCACACCTTTTAGGTTTATGTTTAGATTCATGACTATACAAAGTTTATGCAAGTTTTGTTATAATTCTTATTTGCAAGTTAGATCTATTTTGGGTGTTAGGCAAATTTATGATGTTTCTTCCCTTTTATGTATTAGACTAATTTATAGTCTAATATATATATATATATATATATATATATTTCATGATAAACGAACGAACAACGTGGGGACGATGGGGGTAATATTGAATATACACCTATTGAGAGTTGGCATAAATGGCCTGAAAAAGGCATATAATAAATTTAAGATATTAATTGGCATAATTGGTATTTATGGACATAATTGAGACAATTATGGACATAAATGAATTTGGAATTTATTTACAAATTTGAATAGGGATAATAATCCAATTTGGGGTTAAATGAAGATATGTAATAATAAACCGCCTAAGACACGAGGTTAGACTCTTTTGTGGTGTAAGACTACCCGGACCCGCCCGGAAAATCCAGCTGTGACAAATGCCAGTCTAATGTGAGAGGTCAAAGGCATGAATTAAATGCGTAACAGTTGTAAAGACACGAGGTTAGGAATGTTTGTGGTGTAAGACTGCCCGAACCCGCTCGGCAAATCCAGTTGCCACAAATGCCAGTCTAATGTGGGAGGTCTTTACAAGGTTACGGTGTTAATGAATTAAGAAACACTTAACAATATAAACATGTGGTAGGACATGGGGGGTTAAGTGGGTGCCTTGGGTGGCATGTGGAATTAGGTGGGTGCCTTAGGTGGCATTTGAAATACGATTAGATGCACTTAACCAAGATTGAAACATGTAAGAAGACATGAATAAGAATTGGGTTAAGTGGGAAAACCTTAGAGAAACCAAGCATAGGTAGAAAGCTTGTGTCATGCATGGGGGCCCTTTTCAAACTAGTAACCCATTAAGTATCTTTGTGGGCTCGACCCAAGTCGAGAACGGGACAAGTGTACTGGATTTGATTGTAAGAGGTCAAAACGGGTTAGCGGTGGCAACGCAAGTCCAATAGGTTCATATGCGTGTGTGGGCCCGGGCTGGTAGGTAAGACGTTGTTGCATCGTGTAGATATAAGCCGTGCATTTTTGGTGGTATCGGGTTGCCACTTTGGGGAGTGATACACCCCACCATGGGGCCAACACGGGTATCTACAAGTTAGGAAGCCGATCGAAAGGGGGTAGTGGGTACACCTAGTGGAGATAGGGGCAGATGACACCTATGAAGGTAGCTAGGGGTACACAAAACTACCATTATCATTAATAAGTTCTGTAGGCGGGATCAACCTTTAGGGTGACTAGTGGTGGTGCAGTATAGTAATTATCCTACAGTGATTAGGGGCGCCTTTAACGTTATCTTTGTTTGTCTTATTTCCTTTGTTTTCTCTGTCATACCCATTTGTTCACAGTCATCTCCTTATTTTCCAGCTTATGCCTTATCCTAGTTACTTAATGATTATATTGTTAAAGTTATTGCACTTGCCAGACTTTATGTCTGACCCCCTTGTTTCCACCTCTTTTCTTCCCTCCCCCCCCCCAGGTGCTCAGGGTGGGACTAGTGCTAGTGGAGCTTGATTTGGACAGCTTTATCTCTTTCTTTTGAAGTTTCTTGGATGGCTGAAGTAAAAGTTTAGCCTATCTTATTTATGGCTATTTTATGTTGGGGTTATGTCTTTTATTTTATGTACTCTAATTTAATCAAGATGGATATTATGTACTTGACTCTAGTCTTTGGTTTTTGATGATGTAATCAAACTTATCTGTTACCGCTGCAATGCATAAAATTTTAAATTTTTAAGTACTATTTTATATCTGTCTTGTTGTTAAGTTTCTGTTCTATACACACTTAAAACGCTCTATAGAAGTTAATGCATTCCATTTGTGAGTGGCATTAATGGACATGGGGTGTCACATTTCAACTAGAGAACAAAATTAAAAGTGAGGAGTTCACATCGAGGGTTTCACTCCGCCATTTTATATTGGACGATGGTTTGGATTTACCTGACTTTCCCACGCCATCTTTTCAAGCTGTTCATAAATAAAAATCACATTTTTATCGCTTCGTGCCAATAAATAAAAATCATATTTTTATTTCTATTTCATATATTTACAACGCCTCTTTCTATATAAAAATTATATTTCTATTTTCTACTTCTTATATAACGATCGAATTTTTATTTTCGCTACATCAGAATGAAAATCTAATTTTTCTACAATGAAAAATCTAATTTTTCTACAATGAAAAATCTAATTTTTCTACAATGAAAAATCTATTTTTTCTTCTATTAAAAATCAAATCTTTATTCTTTAACCATATATGTAAAAATCGAATTTTTATCGTTACTTTACATATGTAAAAATCTCATTTTTATCGGTACTATACATATATAAAATCACGTCTTTCTAGTTTTTAAAAATCTGATCTTTTTACTTTTAAAAATATAATCTTTTCGCTATGATAAAAATACAATCTTTGCTATAAGCTAAAAATCATATTTTTATGGTCTCTATAATATAAGAATCACATTTTTATTATCTATATAATATAAATTTCATATTTTTATTATTCCTATAATATAAAAATCATATTTTTAATCGCTTTTATTTATATAAAAAACTAATTTTTATATCGCTACTTATATAATAAAAATCGTATTTTTATCTCGCCATTATATATATAAAAATCTTATTTCTATATTCGCTACTTAATTAAAAAAACAAATCTTTATATTCGATAAAAATCCTAGCTTTTGATTTCATACGTAAACATCATCATTTTAATTATGAATAAACAACAAAACAAACAAAACAAAAAAAGAAAAAAGAAAGAAAAGTAAATGGGAACAAAACTTACAGTTAGAAAAAAAGGAAAGTGGTCTGCGCGCTAAATGGAGATGTGGGGGCTTCAGACGGTCGAGGTATTGGTGGTGGTGGGCCAGCAGGGCGGCGCGGCGGAGGGAGTTTTCTGGGTGCGGATTCAAGCACGGGACTTTCATTTAGAGGAAGGGAGAGAGGAGAGAGAGGGGAAGAGGAAGGGGCGCTCGTTGGCTGGCCGACGGTGGAGGGAGGGGCGATGGTGGCTAGGGTTAGGAGGAGCGGCGGCGTTCTGAGAATAGGGGGGCCGGGTTTTTTTCTGAGTGATGGAAAAGGGATCAGGGGTTTAAGTATAAAAGAAGGGGTTATATTTTATATTATTTTATTATTTAATTATTTCAAAAAGTAACTTTAAATTCTGATCTCCGAACGAGACCCATCGCCTATCGTCCGTAACTAATGACCCCCATTCCGAACACAATGGGATATGTATCATAAGCTAATTTGGCTATTTCGATCGATTTCCGTCAAAATTAAAATATAAATCTATATATTGAATTTGAACGCACATTTCAATTTACCGGGGCCACATACGAACTCTAAAAATTCTCGAAAAAATATTTTCTAGCTTCGTATCGACGATACGGTCCTAATAAAACAAATTTCGTCAAATTCTGAGATCGTTTGAAAAATGGTCATTTTCTGGTCGGTCGAAATTGACTGAAACTGTTAAAACACGATTTCTTTAGCCACGCTCACATATTAATTCAGAAAATTATGAATTTTTAAACCTAGCAATAACCTGACATCACAGATTCAACAAAAGTGGTTTTGTCAAAAAAGGTCATTTGCAAAATTTCCATTTTTAAGGGCCAAAATTCCATAGCGACTATTCTGACTTTTCAACTGGACATAACTTTTGATTCTCGCTATGAAATTTCAATTTTTCGGATTCGTTGGAAAGATATTTTCAAATAGATTCTAATATTTTTGGTTTCACTAAAATCCGGTTTATTTTGAATCCTGTACATTCATTTGAAATTTGAAATCGAATTTTCAAACTACCGCGCCATTTTCAATTCCTATTATAATTAAAATAAAATATTTATATTCTATCGTCGATTCAAATACATATATTCATTCCAATTCTATTCAAAATAAATTTCTCATCATCATTATTTAAAATCAATCATTTTAAATATTCAAAATTCATCAAATTGCCAAAATAAATTTTTTAAATTGGCACAGATTTCCGGGTTATTACAATCTTCCCCACTTAAAACTTTTCGTCCCCAAAAAGGAACGAAGCTGAAAGTTGTTTTACAAACCAACCCAACTTTCATTATTTTCTTTATGGCTTAGGTTCTTCAACTTTTCGGTTTCTAAGAACTTTTCAAATTCTTCAAAAATTTGGCTAACACCATAAATTTTCAAAAAATTTCGCCATAACTTCCCTTGCATGGGAGCACCAGGAAAATCTCGAAATTGCCATACAGGCCTCTCCAATCCAAAAAGAAAAAGAAACAGCCAAGCGGCTAGCCAAGCGGCTAGCCGATCGGCTCACAAAATCATCCAAAACCCAAGAAATACAATAAACATGTACCTATTTGTCGGGCAAACAATTTTATTCCTCTTCTTTATCCTCCTTGCAATGAACTGTTCAATGTATACAAATGTACATGTATGCAAATTCAAACAATTTCCAATACAACTCAATATTTGGTTCAATTTAGCCTAAATCTACCTTTCTTTCACATAATGGTTTTATTTAGATAACAACTTATCATACAACACAACCATCAATCAATTAATGAATTTAATGTTTCAAATTCATAATTTTGATACATATATAGAAAATCATGTTTTTGATGCCAAGTCACAACAATAGACCCTATCAAATTTTGGTTCTCACACCAGTCAATTGGAAATATACAGAAATCCCACTTTCGAAACCCGAGCATAAATGCTGATGATGCTCGAGCGATCATCAGAATCATCTCTGAGCGACTAGAGTGTGATTTTATATCTATCCAGTATATTAAAACTTCAAATACACATGGATCAGACGTATACACAAAATCTTTATATACCTGATTGTCCAAATCAATTTAAAATAAATATTCAAATACGAATAATAAAGTTTAAATTTTTAAAACAAAACTTGTTTTCATCTTTATTTTAAAAACACTACTCTTCACATCCGTTCTAGGATACTATTAATCCCATCTCTAACGAGTTATTCTCATTGGAAGTTACTAATCCAATCTCTGATGAATTCTTTCGTTTGGTTCAAACGTGTCTTGTTCTCGAGCTCTGTAAACCAGAGCTCTGATACTAGCCGACACGACCCGAACTTCCCCGTGAAGGAAAGCACGGATTGAGTTGAGAACATGACGAATCAGAACACAAAAAGAAGAACATTTCATTGCTTATTACAACAATTCATCAGAATACAGGAATAAAACAAAGTATAAATAAATATTATACATTCAATAAATACCAGAAATTTACAATTTACAATGCAGCGAAAAATAATACAAAACACAACTGAAGGAGCTATACGGATACAGAGCTTTCCGGATATCATTCCAGCTGTAAACCAGGATTTTGTGAATATAAATCTGCAAAACCAAAACTACTAGCTGCCCGTGTCGAAAATAGGGGAACCCAGAGTTTAGGTTAAAACAATAAACTCCAGGTCAGTCATGTGACTGGTGTGAGAACTAAAACAATTATTTAAAATTTCACTTTAAATCAGGTATATCAAGGGACCACGCCGTATAAGAGGGAACGGGTTTCCTCCCAAGAATACCAGTGCATATAACAAAACAGCGCAATGCTTTTTGGAAAAATGAAGCTATTATAAGACCCAAGTTCTATCACACAATGCAACGCAAGCTGGGGGATAGGGTTTTCCCTTATAATAGCCAAACATGCTTGGTACGTTAAAACAAATCATTTGATACTATTATAAGTGCATAGTGTATAAAACAACTTCAAATATAAATGTATCAATCCTAGACGGCATGGGTACCATATATCATGTCGCCAATACTAGGCTCTACAATCAAAACCGCAAATGTCACATATTGGAAGTTGGATTTACATCTGTGAACCGAGGCAAGGGATCATCCTCACCGAATTCGAGACGCTCTAGCCCGCCCCTCAGGTCAGAGCTTGAGTGACCTTTAGATCGTCAGGGCCGGTCCACCGATGTGGATTAAAATGCCTGAACACTGCGTTTCCCCGCCCTATGGGGGCGTCAATGAGCCAAATGACTCCATCGGTCCCGGATCGACCGATATAACCGAGGCGCCTCGCAATCCATCATCCACATAAGTAAAATGTCCGGGCGTGTAAAACCCAAAACACCACTCCCAGCTAGAAGGAAACGCATGCCCTCCCTGATGTCCTTCTCCCGTTTCTGGTTCACACCGGGGTGTGAGGCTCGCGAATTAACGCTACACAAAGCTACGCTGTATTAAAGCCGTGCTTTGATTATCAACCGCAAGACTCTGCTTTTCAACAGAAGTCTTGATCATTTGCATCTCAGCATGCCACATAGGCAATTTATGCCATGCGACTGATATCTATCGATATATAACTTCTGAGCTTGTACGTCTCAAAGAAGGGCGTTAAGCAAGAGAATAAATTCTCCGCCGCCAAACAGATATATATTTAATAGAAATCAATCAACACAGAATAAAATCCAATGTCAGACACACATCCATTTACAAGTCCGTTCCGGGTCTGAACGAAACCGGAGGAACCTTATTCCTCGCAATCCATCGATCTCTAAGTACGTCTGGACGATCACTAACTGATTCCCTCCTCTTGGGTATACAGCCCAATCAAGATCATCAGTAATTATCCAAACGATGTGAAGACCTCCGATCTTTAACCACCATCTTCATCGTCGACTTCTTGTCGATTCAGTTATTCAGAATGTGATAAACCCAGTCTTTCCGAATAACTCGCGTATATAATAAACAAGTGTTTTAAAAACACAACATGCGCCTTATTCCAATCCAGAATATTCCTTTATTCAAATATTCTTTTACTTTAGGAACTTCCCATTAATTTTATCAAAGATAAATTCTTTAAATTTATTCTTTAATCTTCCTTTTGAATATCAATTCAAAACCAATTATTGTTTATCCAAACAAGTCAGAATTAGCGAAACTTACCAAAGTAATCATTTGTTAAATTTCCCAAATCCCAACCTATTCATCCCATGAAGTAAAAGTGGTAATACTTCATATCTAACACCACGGTGTTATCGGTAAATTCAATTACCATTTCACGTTAAAATCTAATTAAAGATTTAACCATCGCTTGGAGCAAAACTGGTGATACTCCTTTCTTGTTCATTTTCTGAATTTGATAATTTTAGTTATCAAATTCACCTTTCAATCTTTTTAAAGATTCATTAAAACTCTAATTCAGTTTTAATTTCTCAAAATCATTACTTATTGATTATTCAATGTTAAGAAATAAATCATATCTTTAACGGGGTTATAGAACTAATGTCATTTAAAACACAGTTCACGATAAACCCAAAATCTTATTCCATTAACAATGGAATCTTCACGGAAAACAGATCAATATATATAATCGATATGAACTTCCATATCCAACTAATAATATAAATGGAATAACGGCAAAGCCTTTTGAATTCCATATATATTAGCAGTCTTCCTCCATAGAAATTCACTTCGATTATTACCAAATCGAATTCCATTCCATTCCAATTTATTTTATTAAATTGGGAAACTTTACTTTGGAAAATCTCCTTTAAATCTTATCAAAAAGATTTATAAATTCCAAATCTCATTTCACTGTAAATCGGGTTAAAGAACGAATGTCGTTAAAACACAGTTCACGATAAACCCAATTCACATTCCATTAATTATAAGGTTAATGAACATGTGTTATTTAAAACACCGTTCACGATAAACCCAAAAATCAATTCCAATTCAATTCCAATTAAATATCATTTAATTGGTATACTTCATTAAATCTAAATAAAAAGATTTAATATTTTTCTCAACTGGGTTTAAGAACAGTGTTAATGAAGATACCATTCACAACAAACCCAAATCCCATTTGATATTAAATACAAGGCTCTGAATAGAAAATATATCGGCTTATATTCAATATCAAATTCTACGGCCAACAAATATCGTATTGGAAATAACGATATAAATATAACTTTCAAATTTCCATAACAATACCTGTATAATAACGAAATTCAACATCGAAACATTCCAAAGACAATTTCGATTCAGATCCATTTCCAATTCGTATATTGGAAATTCTGGTTATTTTTAAAACCATTTCAAATTCAATTTATTTATTTAAAAAAAATGGATTATAATTCTAGTTCAAAACTAGTTCATTTAGATAAAAATCTATTTTTATCATTTCAAATATAGGATTTTTCATCCCAATTCTTTCCAAATCATTTCTTATGATTTTACACTAATTATTGATATTTTTAATAATTTTATCAAGGCCGGTACAGTCGATTTCCATCAACGGCCGTTGAACTGCACTTACAACGACCTTTTCCAATTTTGATTTGGACATAATTCCAAATTCAACCATTAGATTTCAAATCTCTTGTATTCACTGGAAAGCTCTTTCCGATACGAACCTAACGGTTCCAGCTTTAGGTGAATCCGACGATCGGATCTCCTGTAATGTCCGTTCAAAGTCAATGGTCGAAATTCGCGAACTGCCGCAGCGCGGCGCGTTCTATTCTAGCCATTATATATATATATATATATATATATATATATATATATCGTCGATTTCCTTTTAAAACGTATTTTATAAATCATTCTAAATTCGTTTTCAAAACGATTACAACTTCATATTCAATCTCAAATCAAAATTGAATATTCCATATCCTCGATATATAAATGATAATATTTTCAAAACATTAGATTTTGAAATCAATTCCTTTTCGATATTCATTATCAAAATGAATAAAATCGATGTAATATCGTTCACGTCAAAATGGCTTCAATCTAATCGACACGGCTATATATATTTAAATATATTCGTGTCCATCCCAAATCGGACATCAAAATCATATTTGGATTCTTTACGGAATATTGTTTGAAAATGTTCGTTATTTTAAAATAATCGTTATTTTAAAATATTCATTCTTTCTGAACTGGAATCAGATACAGTCAGTTACCATATAATTTGATTATATGGATTTCACACAACAAATGTGTATAACAACAATGAAAACAACAATCCATCATCCAGAGTGCATTCTACACTGCATAAGCCTCAAATATAAATATTTAACGCTTATAACAGCCTGTCAATCAATCGATCGACATACAACTAATTATTGTGATTAGTGTATGTCCAATTTCATCCTAACACCCGTGTGGGGTTTTCAAACAACGAACACAGATTTATTTGTGCAGTTGGGCGATCTGTAAAATTTATCGTCCCGATTAATATCAGTCAAATGGGTGTACATAAACAAATCGTCCGATTTGTTTATAAATATTTATTTCATTTTATATACACGTTAAAAAATATATTTTTAACTATAAAATATTTATTTTCATTCCACATCACAGAATCAACTTTCACAACAGATCAATCAAACATACAAGTAATCTATGGTCTGTGGATGACGGGTGTCAGGTGCTACTAAACACCGTCTGCATCCTAGTATATATTTCAACTAAAAAACAAAATTAAAAGTGAGGAGGTCTCACCGAGGGTTCCACTCTGCCATTCTATATTGGACGATGGTTTGGATTTACCTGACTTTCCAATGCTATCTTTCCACGCTGTTCATAAATAAAAATCACATTTTTATCACTTCATTCCAATAAAAAAAAATCATATTTTTATTTCTACTTCATATGTTTACAATGCCTCTTTCTATACAAAATTTATATTTCTACTTTCTACTTCTTATATAAAGATCGAATTTTTATTTTCGTAACTTGAAAATGAAAATCTAATTTTCTACAATGAAAAATGTAATTTTTCTACAATGAAAAATCTATTTTTTCTTCTATTAAAAATCAAATCTTTATACTTAAACCATACATGTAAAAATCGAATTTTTATCATTAAATTACATATGTAAAAATTACATTTTTATCGTCACTATACATATATAAAATCAGACTTTCTAGTTTTTAAAAATCTGATCTTTTTACTTTTAAAAATATAATCTTTTCTGTGAGCTAAAAATCATATTTTTATGGTCTCTATAATATAAAAATCACATTTTTATTATCTATATAATATAAATTTCATATTTTTATTATTCCTATAATATAAAAATCATATTTTTAATCGCTTCTATATATATAAAAGTCTAATTTTTATATCGCTACTCACATGATAAAAATCGTATTTTTATCTCGCCATTATATATATATATATATCTTATTTTTATATTCGCTACTTAACAAAAAAACAAATCTTTATATTCGATAAAAATCCTAGCTTTTGATTTCATACGTAAACATCATCATTTTAATTATGAATAAACAACAAAACAAACAAAAGAGAAAAAAAAGTAAATGGAAACAAAACTTACAGTTAGAAAAAAGGAAAGTGGTCTACGCGCTAAATGGAGATGTGGGGGCTTCAGGTGGTCGAGGTATCGGTGATGGTGGGCCAGCAGGGCGGCACGACGGAGGGAGGTTGCAGGGTGCGGATTCAAGCACGGGACTTTCATTTAGAGGAAAGGAGAGAGGAGAGAGAGGGGAAGAGGAAGGGGGCGCTCGTTGGCCGGCCGACGGTGGAGGGAGGGGCGATGGTGGCTAGGGTTAGGAGGAGCGGCGGCGTTCTGAGAATAGGGGGGCCGGGTTTTTTTCTGAACGATGGAAAAGGGATTTGGGGGGAGGGGGTTAAGTATAAAAGAAGGGGTTATATTTTATATTATTTTACTATTTAATTATTTGAAAAAGTAACTTTTAATTCCGATCTCCAAACGAGACCCACCGCCTGTCGTTCGTAACTAATGACCCCCATTCCTAACACAATGGGATATGTATCGTAAGCCAGTTTGGTTGTTTCGATCGGTTTTCGTCAAAATTAAAATATAAATCTATATATTGAATTTGAATGCACATTTCAATTTACCGGGGTCACATACAAACTCTAATAATTTTCGAAAAATATTTTCTAGCTTCGTATCGACGATACGGTCCTAACAAAACAATTTTGTCAAATTCTGAGACCGTTTGAAAAATGGCCATTTTCTGGTCGGTCGAAATTGACTGAAAATGTTAAAACACATTTTCTTTTGCCACGCTCACATATTAATTCAGAAAATTATGAATTTTGAAACCTAGCAATAACCTGAAATCATGGATTCAACAAAATTGGTTTCTTCAAAAACGAAGGTCGTTTGCAAAATTTCCATTTTTAAGGGCTAAAATTCCCTAGCGACTATTCTGACTTTTCAACCAGACATAACTTTTGATTCCCGCTATGAAATTTCAATTTTTCGGATTCATTGGAAAGATATTTTCAAATAGATTCTAATATTTTTAGTTTCGCTAAAATCCGGTTTATTTTGAATCATGTACGTTCATTTGAAATTTGGAATCAAATTTTCAAACTACCGCGCCATTTTCAATTCCTTTTATAATTAAAATAAAATATTTATATTCTATCGTCGATTCAAATAAATATATTCATTCTAATTCTATTCAAAATAAATCTCTCGTCGTCATTATTTAAAATCAATCAATTTAAATATTCAAAATTGAAAAAAATTGCCAAAATAAAAATTTTAAATTGGCTCAGATTTCCGGGTTATTACAATTATCGATGTGACAATTTTGTGTTTCCAAAGTTAAATAATTATTAACAATGATTTTTGGGAAGATTAAAACTAAGTGAAGTTTTAACGAATTTTTAATTAGATTGAAATGTGAATGTGATAATTTAAATTATCAAATTTGGAAAATGATCGAGAATGGAGTATCACAGTTTTTCTCCAAGCGATAGTTAAATCATTAATTAGATTTGAATGGGAAATGGCAATTAATTTTTACCGATAGCACAGTGGTGTTAGATATGGAGTATCACCAGTTTTGCTCCATGGAGTGAATAGGTTGGGATTGGGATAATAAAAGAAATGATTATTTCTGTATGGCTCGTTAATCCTGACTAGTCAATAAACCTTAATTTGGTTTTGGATTGATATCCAAAGGAAGATTAAGAAATAAATTTAAAAGAATTTATCTTTGATAAAATTAGTGGGAACCTTTCCCTAAAGATATGAATAATTGAATAAAAGAATATTCTAGATTGGAATGAGGCTTATGTTGTATTTTTATAGCACTTGTTTGTAAGATACGCGAGTTATTTGAAAAGACCGGTTTTAGCCCATTCTAAATAATTAATACGACGATAATCCACGATGAAGACGGTGGTTGAATACCGGAGATCTTCACATCGTTTGGATGATTACTGATGTCTTGATTGGGTTGTACACCCAAGACAAGGTAATAAGTGGTGATCGTCCAGACATACTTGGAGATCGACCGGATATGCGAGGACCTCTCTCCTGTATTGGACATATGGGACGAGGAATAAGGTGCCTTCGGTTTCGTTCAGACCTAGAATAGACTTTTAAATGGATGTGTGTCTGACATTGGATTTTATTTTGTGTTGATTGATTTTTATTAAATATACCTCTATTTGGTGGCGGAGAATTTATTCTCTTGCTTAACACCCTTCTCTGAGACGTACAAGCTTAGAGGTTATATATCGATAGACGTCAATCGCATGGCGTGAATTGTCAGTGTGGCATGCTAAGTGGCATGTGATCAAGGCTTTTGTCGAAAAGTAGGGCCTTGTGGTTGATGATCAAAGCATGACTTTAAATAGCATAGCTTTGTGTAGAGTTAATTCGCGAGGATCACACCCCGGTAAGAACCAGAAACGGGAGAGGACTACAGGGAGAACATGCGTTTCTTTCTAGCTAGGAGTGGTGTCATGGTATGGAGCCCAGACATTTTACTCATGTGGATGCTGCATATTATTTGATGGATAGCAAGGTACCTCAGATATACCGGTCACTACGGGGCCGATGGATGATATGGTCGACATACTGACCAGACTTATGCCCCATACGGCGGGGAAACATATTGTTCAGGAATTACTAATCCTCAAACGTAAGAGAGGACTGGCCCTGAAGATCCAAGGGTCGATGCGTTCTGATCCTGAGGCTCGGGCTAGATAGTCTCGAATTCGGTAAGGACGATCCCGTGCCTTGGTTCATGATGGAAATCCAACTTCCAATACGGCATTGTGCGGTTTTAGTTGTAGAACTAGTATGGCGACATGATATATGGTACCCATGCCATCTATGATTGATACATTATATATGAAGTTGATTTTGACACTATACACTTATAGTAATGAAATTGATTTGTTTTAAAAACGTATCAAGCATGTTTGGCTGTTATAAGAGAAAACTCTATCCTCCGGCTTGCGTTGCATTGTGTGATGGGACCCGAGTCTTATAATAGCTTCATTTTTCGAAAATCATTGCGTTATTTATAATTGTTTATGCACTAGTATTCTTGGAAGAAAACTCGTTCCGTGTTATACGGCGTGGTCCCTTGATTTACTTTATTTCTAAAGTAAAGTTTTAAATAACTGCTTTAGTTCTCACACCAGTCCCATGACTGACCTGGAGTTTATTGTTTTAACCTAAATTCTGGGTGCCAATATTTTCCACACGGGCAGCTAGTAGTTTTGGTTTTGCAGATATTATTTTTACAGGATCCTGCTTTACAGCTGGAGCTATATTCGGAAAGCTTTGTATCTGTGTATTTCTTTCACTTGTGTTACGTATTAGTTTTCCGCTGCTTTGTAATTTAATCTCTGATATATTTCAATGTGTAATATTTATTTGTACTATGTTATATTCTTATACTCTGATGTAAATTGTTGTAATAGCAATGAAATGGTCTTCGGTTTGCATTTCGATTAGTCTTGTTCTCAAAGCAGTCCGCCTTCTTATTCGGTTTAGGCCGGCCAGGAAGTTCGGGTCGCTACAGCTTGGTATCAGGGCTTTGGTTTACAGAGCTTGAGAACAAGACACATTAGAACCAAACGAAAGAATTCATCGGAGATTGGATTAGAAGTATCCAATGAGTATGACTCGTTAGAGATGGGATCAGCAGTATCCTAGAATGAGTTCTAAGAGTGTTATTTTTAAAATAAAAATGAACACAAATTTTGTTTTGAAAATTTAAACCTTATTATACGTATTTGAATATTTTATTTTAAATTGATTTGGACAATCAAGTATATAAAGATTTTGCATATACGTCTCGCGAATGTACATGCGGAGTCTCAAATATACTGGATAGATATAGAATCACACTCTAGTCGCCCGAAGATGATTTTGATGATTCTAGCTACATCATCAGAGTTTATGTTCGAATTTCAAAAGTGCGATATCTATATATTTCCAATTGATTGGTGTGAGAACCAAAACTAGATAGGGTTATTGTTTGTGATTTGGCACTGAAATTATGATTTTCGAACATGTATAAAATTATATGTTTGAAAAGCTAATCAACTAACTGATTGCTGGTTGCGTTGTTTGATTATTAGTTTAACTAATAAAATTATTGAAACCAATATGTAAATGAAAGGTAAATTTAGCCAAATCTAATCAAATATTGAACTGAATTGAAAATTGATTGAAATTGCATATATGTACACGTATATGCGTTGAACAGGTCATAGCATGGAAGCTAAGAAGAGGAATAAAATTGTATGCCCGACAAATAGGTACATGCTTACTATTTTCTTGGGTTTTGATGATTTTATGAGCCGATTGGCAAGCCGCTTGGCTTTTTCTTTTGGATTGTTGTGGGCCCTGTGAGGTAAGTTGTGGTTTTAAGGGTCTCACTGTACAAAAGAGGTTATGGCGAAAATTTAGGGTGTTAGCAAATTTTTTGAGAAATTAGAAAATACTTAGAAACTGTAAAGTTGAAGAATGAATGCCAGAATGAAAATTGAGTTGGTTAGTTAAATAACTTTCAACTCCGTTCCTTTTCGAGGACGAAAAGATTTTAAGGGGGGAGATTGTAACAACCCATATTTTAAAAAATTTCTTTTAGCTATTTTAATGGATTTTGAATATTTAAAATGATTTATTTTAAATAATAATGACTAAAAATTTATTTAAATCGAAGTTAGAACGTATAAATTTATTTTAATTATAAAACGAACTTGAAATGGCACGGTAGTTTGAAAATTCGATTTTAAATTTCAATTGAATGTACACGGTTCAAAATAAATCAAATTTCAGTAAAACCAGAAATATTTGAATCTGTTTAGTAATATCTTTCTAACGAATGTGAAAAATTAAGATTTCATAATATAAATTGAAAGTTATGTCCAGTTTAAAATTGAAATAGTTGCTATGGAATTTATATATATTTTAATATAATATATAGCCCTTAAAAATAGCCATTTTGCAAACGACCTCCGTTTTCGACGAAACCACTTTTGTTGGATACGAAATGTCAAATTATTTCTAGGTTCCAAATTTCATAATTTTTGAAATTAATAAGTGAGCACAGTGAATTTAAACGCGTTTGGTTAGTTCAATTTGAATTGGATCGACCAGAAAATGACCATTTTTCAAGTGGTCTCTAAATTCAACGAAATTAGTTTTGTTAGGACCGTATCATCAAAACATAGCTAGATTTATTTTTCTAGAATTTTTGGAGTCAATAAGTGGCCCCGATAAATTAAAATGTACGTTTAAATTCAATATATATAGATTTATATTTTAATTTGGACGTAAACTGATCGAAACAATCGAATTGGCTTACGAAACATATCCCATTGTGCCCAGAATTGGGGTATTTAGCTAGGGGCGACAGTCATTGGGTTTGATTTGAAGTTCGAACTGATAAACATGTATTTTTGAAATTAAAATAAAAAAAAAATATTATTATACATACACGGTCAGCGGTCAAAACCCTCATAAAGCCCAAATTCCCTTTTCCGCCCCGTCAATCCCGAATCGAAGGCGATTATTGTTCGAAACTTTTCTCCCTTCAATCTTTCAATCCGTTCAACAAATCTCCAAACATCTAAAGGCAATATTTTTCAGCCAATAGAGATCTCTACATCCAACGGTCACGATCTGAAATTGTCACGTGAAGTGTTTGATTTTGCACCACAAAGTGCCGCCGTTTCGCCTGAAATTCTGGCGCCAGAGTTGCTGCGACTTGGCCGAGACTTGGGGTGGGGGTGTGCGACGACGGTGGCTTCGGAGTGGCGCTAGGTGATCGAGCTCCGACGGTCCCTGGTTGCGGCAGAGGAGGATTCTTGAAATCGAAAATTGGGTTGATCGGTTACAGTAGCTAAATGATGAAGAAGATGGTGTGTTATTTAATTTAATTATTTAATTATTATTTTAAATTATGTAATCAAATGTATAAAATCCCATATCTAGGCCATACGATGTCGGAATTCAGAAATTTCAGTTGCATTGGAATCAGAAAAATGAGAGCTTCGCAATGGAACTGACTAGGACAGAAACAGAGCATGATAGAATCTCGGGCAAATCCAAACTATTCAGAAATTCAGAAATAAAACTGGCGGAGTGGAAACCAATATGAGAACTCCTTCTCACTCTAATTATTTTACAGTTCAATATATACTAGGATGCAGACAGGGCTTAGAATCCCCCGACACTATTTATTGTACAAACCATGGTTGTTTATTTGGATTGTATTGTGGAAATTTGGATTGTGATTGTAGAATTGATTGTGAATTTATTGTGAATAAAATACTTGAACAATCATTTTTATTGTATAAAGGAATTGTATAAAATATTCATGTGTTGAATAAAATATTTGAACAATAAAAATATCATTTTTATTGAATGTATGAACTATATAAAATATTCAAGTATTGAAATAAATATTTTTTCATTAAAAATATAATTTTTAACGTATATATGAATGGCATAAAATTCTCCTGAAATGAAAAAATATATTCATTTACAAATCAGAGGATTTGTTTATGTACACCCATTTAACTGATATTGATTGGGATGATAAATTTTACACATCGCCCAACTGTACAAATAATATTCAGTATTTGTTGGTTGAAATCCCACACGGGTATTGGGATGATATTTGACGTACACTAATCCCAATTGTTTAGTAGTATGTCAATCGATGGGTTGACAGACTGTCATAAGCGTTAATTATTTATATTTAATGCTTATGCAGTTGTGTAATGCACTCTAGATGATAGATGGTTGAATATCATTGTTGTTGCATACATGTATTCTATGAAATCCATATAAATAACATTATATGGTAATTGATCATGTCTGATTCCAATTCAGAAAGAACGAACATAAAAAAACAAATATTTTAAAATAATATTCAGTAAAGGATTAAAACGTGAATTTGATGTCCAATTTTGGATGGACACGAAAATATTGAAACATGTGAAGCCGTGTTGATTAGATATGCACCATTTTAACGCAAACGATATTTATATCGATTTTATTCATTTTTTAATGAATATCGATAAGTAAATGATTTCAAAATCTGATATTTTAAAAATATTATCATTTACATATTATAATGATAAGAAGTATTCAATTTTGATTTAAAATTGAAATGAAAGTGGGAATCATTTTAAAACGATTTATAAAATAAATTTAAATGAAAATCGATGAAATATATTATATATATATTTAATGGCCTGAATAGAACGCGCCGCGCAGCGACCGTTCGCGAATTTGGACCATTAACTTCAAATTGACGTAACGGGAGATCTGACTGTCGGATTCTCCTAAAACCGGAACCTTGGGTTCGTTTCAAAAAAATATTTCCAAATAAAATAAGAGATTTGAAATATAATGGTTGGATTTGGAATTATTTCCTAATCAAATTTGGGAAAGGTCGCTATGGATGCAGTTCGGTGGCCATTATTGAAAACTGACTGTACGGGCCTTGATAAAATTATTAAAAATATTAATAATTTTTGTAAAATCAAAATAAATGATTTGAAAAGAATTTGGATGAAAAATTACACGTTTGTAAAGATAAAAATATATTTTTATTAAAATGAACTAGTTAATAACTAGTATAACAATCCAATATTTTTAAAGAAATAAATTGGATTCAAAATGGTTTTAAAATAACCAGAATTTTCCAATGAATAAATTGGAATGGATTAGAGTGGAAATAATCTTTGGAATATTTTGATATTGGATTCCGTGGTTATACGGATATTGTTATGGGACTTTGGAAGATATAGATATCGTTATTCCCGATACGATATCTGTTAGTTTCAGAAATTGATATTGTATGTAAGTCGATCTAATTTCTATTCAGAGCCTTGTATTTAATATTAAACTGGATTTTGGGTTTGTCGTGAATGGTATCTTCATTAACACTATTCTTAAACCCAGTTGAGAATCGAATAAATCTTTTAATTAAGATTTAAAGAAGTTTACCAATTAATTAATATTTAATTGGGATTGAAATGAAAGTTGATTACGGGTTTATCGTCAATTGTGCTTTAAACGACATTCGTTCTTTAACCCGATTAACAATGAAATGAGATTTGAAATATATAAATCTTTTTATTAAGATTTAATGGAAATTTTCCAAAATAAAGTTTTCCAATTTAATAAAATAAATTGGAATGGAATGGAATTCGATTTGGTAATAATCGAAGTGAGCTTATGTGGAGGAGGACTGTTAATATATATATGGAATTTAAAAGGCTTTGTCATTATTCCATTTATATTATTAGTCGGATACGGAAATTGATATCGATTATATATTGATCTGTTTTTCGTGAAGATTCCATAATTAATGGACTGAGATTTTGGGTTTATCGTGAACTGTGTTTTAAATGACATTGGTTCTTTAACCCAGTTAAAGGCAGGATTACATGTTTAAAATTGTATTTCGAATTGTATTGTTGATCTCTGCTAAATATATATTTGTTTGGTGGCGGAGAATTTATTCTCTTGCTTAACACCCTTCTCTAAGACATATGAGCTTAGAGGTTATATATTTGCAGAAATCAGTGGTATGGTGTGGATTATCGATGTGACATGTTTGTGTTTCCAAAGTTAAATAATCATTAACAATGATTTTTGGGAAGATTAAAACTAAGTGGAGTTTTAATGAATCTTTAATTAGATTGAAATGTGAATGTGATAATTTAAATTATCAAATTTGGGAAATGATCGAGAATGGAGTATCACCAGTTTTGCTCCAAGCGATAGTTAAATCTTTAATTAGATTTGAACGGGAAATGGTAATTAATTTTTACCGATAGCACAGTGGTGTTAGATAAATCTTTAATTAGATTTGAACGGGAAATGGTAATTAATTTTTACCGATAGCACAGTGGTGTTAGATATGGAGTATCACCAGTTTTGGTCCATGGAATGAATAGGCTGGAATTGAGGTAATAAAAGAAATAATTACTTCGGTATGGCTCGTTAATCCCAACTAGTTGAATAAACCTTAATTTGGTTTTGGATTGATATCCAAAGGAAGATTAAAGAATAAATTTAAAAGAATTTATCTTTGATAAAATGAATGGGAACCTTTCCCTAAAGATATGAATATTTGAATAAAAGAATATTCTGGATTGGAATTAATGAGGCGTATGTTGTGTTTTAATAACACTTGTTTGTAAGATATGTGAGTTATTCCGAAAGACCGGGTTTTACCCATTCTAAGTAATTAATACGACGATAAGTCGACGATGAAGACTGTGGTTGATGATAGGAGATCTTCACATCGTTTGGATGATTATTGATGTCTTGATTGGGCTATACACCCAAGACAAGGTAGTAAGTGGTGATCGTCCAGACGTACTTGGAGATCGACCGGATATGTGAGGACCTCTCTCCTGTATTGGACATATAGGACGAGGAATAAGGTGCCTTCGGTTTCGTTCAGGCCCAGAACAGACTTGTAAATGGATGTGTGTTTGACATTGGATTTTATTCTGTGTTGATTGATTTCTATTAAATATATATCAGTTTGGTGGCGGAGAATTTATTCTCTTGCTTAACACCATTCTCTGAGACGTACGACCTTAGAGGTTATGTATCGATAGACATCAATCGCATGGCGTGAATTGTAAATGTGGCACGCTGAGTGGCATGTGATAAAGCTTTTGTTGAAAAGCAGGGCCTTGTGGTTGATGATCAAAGCACGACTTTAAATAGCATAACTTTGTGTAGCGTTAATTCGCGAGCCTTACACCCCTGTATGAACTAGAAACAAGACAGGACTGTCGGGAGAACATGCGTATCTTTCTAGCTAGGAGTGGTGTCATGGTATGAAGCCCAGACATTTTACTCATGTGGATGTTGCATATTATTTGATGGATAGTGAGGTACCTTAGATATATCGGTCACTACGGGGCCGATGGATGATATGGTCGACATACTGACCAGATTTACGTCCCATAGGGCGGGGAAACGTAGTTCAGGAATGACTAATCCTCAAACGTAAGAGAGGACCGACCCTGAAGATCTAAGGGTCGATGTGTTCTGATCGTGAGGATCTGGCTAGACAGTCTTGAATTCGGTAAGGACGATTTCATGCCTTGTTCATGATGGAAATCCAACTTCCAATACGACATTATGCGGTTTTAATTGTAGAACTAGCATGGCGACGTGATATATGGTACCCATGACGTCTATGATTGATACATTTATATTTGAAGTTGATTTTGACACTATACACTTATAGTAATATCAAATTGATTTGTTTTAAAACGTACCAAGCATGTTTGGCTATTATAAGGGAAAAGTATATCCTCCGGCTTGCGTTGCATTGTGTGATGGGACCTGAGTCTTATAATAGCTTCATTTTTTAAAAGCATTGCATTGTTTTTAACTGTTTATGCACTGGTATTCTTAGGAGAAAACCTGTTCCGTGTTATATGGCGTGGTCCCTTGATTTACTTTATTTCTAAAGTAAAGTTTTAAATAACTGCTTTAGTTCTCACACCAGTCTCATGACTGACCTGGAGTTTATTGTTTTAACCTAAACTCTGAATGCCCATATTTTCCACATAGGCAGCGAGTAGTTTTGATTTTGCAGATATTATTTTCACAGGATCCCGGTTCACAGTTGAAGCTATATTCGGAAAGCTCTGTATCCGTGAATTTTTTTCAGTTGTGTTATGTATTAATTTTCCGCTGCTTTGTAATTTAATCTCTGATATTTTTCAATGTGTAATATTTATTTATACTCTGTTATATTCTTGTACTCTGATGTAAATTGTTGTAATAGCAATGAAATGTTCTACGGTTTGCGTTTTGATTAGTCTTGTTCTCAAAGCAGTCCGCCTTCTTATTCGGTTTAGGCCGGCCGGGAAGTTCGGTCGCTACAAACTGGATCCCAACATTCCAAAGGCCATGACAACTAATAGATTGAGCAGGCCAATTGCAGGACTAGAGATCAGACCTGCATCCTTGCAACGAACATAAAATGGACAGGAAAGGCTTCAGGAGTTGACGAACGGAAGAGAGCCACTGGAGTGGTTAAGGAAGGCTCGGTCAGTAGAGGCAGAGGGCGCTCGGAGCAGGGTGTGCGGTCTTCATGGTGACAGAAAAAGCAGGAGCAAGGAACAAGGCGGTGTCGGATCCGGTCACGTGGCGGCGAACACCGATGACTGCAGTGAGAAGGCGACAATAGTGGAAGGGGACCGATCGACGGAGGCATCGAAGCTATTTTGGTGGCGATATTTGGGGGAGAAGGACCGGCTTTCTCTTTTCTTTTTCTTTTTGTCTTTTTGCTCTGAGGTAGTACAATCGGCTGTAGAAATAAATAAAAAGTGGGGGAATTCTTGTTTCCCAAAAGCAGAGGGGTACGTCGGTTTTTAAAATTCGAACGAAGGATCCAGACAAACACAGGAAAGAAAACACGTGGTACCCAGTTCAGATGGTAAAAGATAAGTGGCAATAAATTTTTAGCAGTTAAATTCAAAATTTTCAGATATAAATATGGCTGAACGAACGTTTGGGCTGAACGAACGTTTGGGCTGAATGAACGTTTGGCCTGAACGAAGGGAAATGACTTGAACGAACGGCTAGACCAGAACATGGTTGAAATAAAATATGCCAGCAACGTTGTTTACCCGTTTTAAACACGTTATAAATTTCAACAAGTATCAAATGATAAATTAGATTAGCGAGAAAGCATTATATTAGCGTTCTAAATTCCAACAACTTGCCAAACAATTAAATATGTCATGGATAAAATCTTGGAATGAATCATATTTAATTATTATTATTATTTATTTTATTTTTATTATTTTTCAAAGTTGATTTTTTTGTTCTAAGGTTAGATTTCAAATATTTTAACAACTCAAATTTGGTTAATAATGTTTGCTTGGACAAACGTTCATATTTATAATAAAATTTACGAAAGGAATTTTTATTTATAAATATATCAAAACATGCTCAAAATAGATAAAGCCCAAATTCTACATTGAGATCCAAACACAAATGTTTATTTCACCATTAAATCTTAATTTAATTCGTATTTCAGATGCCAAAATTCTTTGAGTCGTCACAATCTTTCCCAAAAATTTGGGTTATTAAAGACTTCCCACCCTTAAATAAATTGCGTCCTCTCAATTAACTTAGGTTAACATTATGAAATTCCAACATTGCATCCCAACTTAATTTGATCGTAATATAAAATTTCCAACTTTAATTGATCAAATTTTTGTAGAAATTTCAATTCTTATCCCAAGTAAAATACATATATTAGGATGCTCACTCCCCGTTTTCAATATAAAGGTATCGTATATAAATCAATACGGTTCCTTTAATAATAATTTTAGAAAATATGATAAAATTAGACCAATATGATATCATATACAAGAAGTTAACTACTCAAGTCAAAGAGTCATCTATAAGCCAGTAAATCTTTATTGGATTTATTATATATAAATCAATATGATAAAATAATTCAAATCGGAGTATCATCAATATGACACTTATAACAAACACTATACTAGGGTATCATAAATAAAACTTTCATGTCATTTATCATATGTGAAAAAACAATATGATAAATAAATCGAGTTGGAGTATCGTATATCAATACGATATTAATAACAAATTTCATATAAATAGTAAGATGGTAAGAGTAAAATATAACAGAGTATTATATATAAATTGTACAATGCCCATAACAATTTTTATAGATAGGATAATATGATAACAAATCAAGTCGGGATATCATTTACAGATATTTATAACAAAAACAAATCAAGTTGGAGTGTCATATATGAACCAAGATGATACTAAAAATAAATCAAGTTAGGGTAGCACATATAAATTAATAAAATTTTCATTGCATTTATCATATGTAAAAACAATATGATAAAATGAACCAAATCATTGTATCATATATAAATCAATACGATACTCATAATGAAAACAACCATGTGGTAAATATTACTATATTAGAGTAGCTTATATAAGTCAAACATTTCATGACATTTATCATATGTAAAGCAATATGATAAAATAAACCGAGCTAAAATACCACATATAAACCAACATGATATTCATAATAAATCTAGCCAGGGTATCACACATAAATCGATGTAATGCTCTTAACAGTTATCATACGTAAATAAATATGATAAAATAAATCAAAACAGAGTATCACATGTAAATCAATGTGATGCTCTTAACAGGTATCATATATAAGAAAATTCAGGTCAGAGTATCACATATAAATCAATATGATACTTATAATAAATCTAGCCAGAGTACCACACATAAATCAATGCGATGCTCTTAACAAATATCATACATGAATTAATAGGATACTCATAATAATTAAGCCAGAGTATCATGAACTAATAAAATCTACATGGCATTTATCATATATAAAAACAATATGATAAAATAACCCAAAACGGAGTATCATATATAAATCAATACGATACTCATAACAAAATAACATATACAAAAAATTAAGATACTTATAACAAATATCTTATGATAATTAATCAAGTCGATAAAATCTTCATGGCATTTATCGTTTATAAATCAAACCAGAGTATCATATATAAATCAATACGATCTCATAACAATTATCATATAAAATAAATCAACTCAGAGCATCATATATAAATCAATACGATACTCATAACAATTATCATATATAAATCAATATGATAATAAAATTGATCAATTATAGTAGTGTAATAAAATATTAGGGTATTATGGGATAAATATAACTCGACTCATAACATATACCGAATAAACAAACGCTAGTATTGTAAAATCATAGTGGTAGAGCTCGAGCGTAAATCGAGACATAAGCACTGTAATCTACTCATAGTGCCATAACACACCTGGCGATCAACCCAGGATAACCAAGACGTCCAAGGCTATGGCCGTATGCTACCCGTTCACGGCACTACACATGGGACCCCCACCCCTCCATCTGTTGTAGTCCGTGACCCGCCGATCGGGAATCCCGATTGAAACAACAAAATTGCCCAATGTAGCAGACCGTTGACCTTTGGTGGTAGACGGGCAAAATTTAAAACCATCGATAGGTCAACAAGATGGAGTTTTGGTCCATTTGTACAACAAAGTCCAATCTATCCCAACCCAAAATCAAAAGCATTCTTGAAATGCTATTTATAATAAATATGCCATGAAGTTCAAAGTGTTTATAACATCAAAACACTTTATAAACTTAATCATGCCTTGAAAAAAAATACACCATCACATATAAAACAAAATGGTAATCACAACCCAAACTAAGCAAAACAGATCTGATATTCAACTTTATCGTATATAAAAACAAAATGATAAAATAAATCAAGTCAGAGTATCATATATAAATCAATACGATACTCATAATAAATATCAAATATAAAACAATATGACAAAATAAATCAAATCACACTAGTTGTGATATAGAACAAAAAGTATCGTCATACTAATGAGATAAAAGCATTTTAACTTAGAAAACACTTCAATTCAGTAATTGAAGTATACTTTTAAACAGTAATTATTTAAACATAAAACATGCTCCTATATCACATCATGTTACCAATATATTTATAATAAGGAAGCAAATCTCACAAACTGAGAATACAAAACAAGCGAATATTCCATATGAGAAGTCAAGAGAGTAATCAAAAAAGTATTATCAAACGTCCCATACCGCTTGGTATTACTAATCCGTTTACTCAAAATCCTTATCATAAAGAATTTCACATAACTCTCAATGGAAATTATGCTCAATTCAAACTATATCTCAAAGTCCTTATAAAATTTAAATACTCACAAGAAAAAAGTAATTGGTTTTACACTTGGTAGGTATTATTATTAACTATCACTAGCCACCTTACATTGTTTCCAAAATCATCCAAACTTTATGTTGAGGTGATTGATACCGACTCCAATCCAATCCGAGTCAAATTTCAAAACTGATTTAGTTCTTGTTTCAACTACCCTTTCTTAAATCGAACATCGTTCGAGTTCCACTTTGTCAAGTTTCTATTCCTTCAAAACTCATACTTATTACCCATCTTGATTTTCAACTAAAACACCATTTAATTTATCAGTCACTTAAATTTTCTTGACGGTGAACTTCGGAAATTCTTGCCATAAAGGGCTTTTAGGCAAAAATACTAAACAAGAAAATTTATTTTCGAAATCATTTCCTTCGTAATAATTATATTTACTATTTTTATTTTATTTTTTATTATATTTTCAAATATCCACTCAAAATATTTTATTCTTCCCAAATGGTTCTCTCTCTAGAACGATTCTAGTATCAATTCTGCTCATTCTAGGGTATTTCCACCACATCTCTAATGATTTTTTAAACCAATTAGCCGAGTTTTACATAAACCGTAGCTCTGATACCAACTGTAATAACTTGCCATTTTGACCGCCCTAAGTCAATGATTAAACCGACTCAAAGCGTTCAAAACGACAGATTGTTATTGGTTTACAGGTTTAAATAGAATAAACACAGAATAACAGAGTACAATATTTGCAGTCGAATAAATTTTAAACAAATATTAGAGTCCTACAAAACATTTTTCTCAACGGAATAATAGAATACATTCATAAGTTTATAAAATAAAATTTACAGTCCAGTCAAGCCTTGCGTGCATATGTCTTCTCGTTACTCGTAAATATGCGTCTTCCTTGTTTATAATTTACAGTCTCTCTTTTAATGATGTAGCACTAACAATTTAAATCAATTCGTGTGGACTTTGCGGACAAATTTTTGTGAATAATAGAATGAATTCTCCTCATCACATTGCGCGCACTTCGATTATGGCACAACATAAACCTTCATGAGCTTTGTTTATATACTTTTCTCATTTTGGTTTATAATATGTTCCATCAGCATATGTATGAAATAAATGGGAGAATGACGAAACTACATGTGCAACATCACATAAGTTACAGTCATGCATACAATAACAAGTTTGCATGATGTTCCTTCTGCGGTCTCTTTAATATGTAAACCATCTACAAGTTCCTAATTCATTGTTGTAGAATACAAGTTATGTTACATTATGCTCTTCCGTGGATTCAAGGTCACGAATGCACTAAAAGGTGAAAAAACTGAACATGGACATGTACCAGAAAAATGAAATCAAGTTCTATGAGATAGGAATTTTAAACACAAACTAGTAAATATGTTGGATATTGTTCCATAAACAACTAGTTTCTCTAGTGCAATTTAGACATTGTGTCTCAAAGCCATAATAGAGTGGTTAAAATCATTGAATTTTCATAACATTTTTATGTATGTCAGCCCATTCATATGTTTATCTCTCCAATATTATTTTTACGCAAAGCCAAGTGGAACTGGCCACAAAATTGACGTTTTAATATTGAATGCTAAGGTTAATTAGTGGTTCACGTTGAATATGTAGCAAATGGGACTTATAAGTTATGTTCTTATAGACAAAAATTTTAACAGGTGTTTATGGTTGTCAACCTTTATTTTTATTTTCATTTTTGGACTAAAATTGTTATGCCGGGTTAAGTAGTCTATTAATATGTAAATTATAGACTCAAAACAATGAAAACTCAAAACCATCTTCCCAAAACCGCAAAAAATTATTGCTATATACTTGGCTGCCGAAGTACTTGTATCTCAAAAATGAAATTTGATAATAAAAATTTGATATTAAATTCAAAGTAAAAGCTGAAATCGAAATACAATTTAATAGAATAGGTAGAGGTGAGATATTCACAAAGCAAGAAAATAAATTTATTTACAATATAAAAAAAATCAAATGCTTTTACAGATGGAGCAAAAGCAGGGCCTTAAATCATGTTTTTAAATTTAAATTATAGTAGTGAATGTAGTTTCGAAAAACAATACTTTTTGATAGCTAAGGCAAACAATTACTTAAATTGATTGATGATCTATTAAACGATTTTTTGTAGGCTCACTACTTTTAGAATATATGCATTGAATGATTTTTTTTTCTACAAGTCATATATCCTTAAAACAATATTGCATCCCATATTGACCAACAATAATATATGCTAGTTTATCATGGCATATACTAGAATGCCAATGCAAAAAGAATGACACACATGTTCTGCTACATTATAAGACAACGCTTGGATTAGTGTTCAGACCAAACTAATATTATACTAGTCCTTAATCAACTAATCATTGCTCAAGTACCGGTTTTTGGTTTTCTAAGCCATTCATCAAATCAGCGAAAGTATATAAAAATTATCTCTAACCATCAAAAGATAACAGTAAAGTAATAGACCATACCTTGCAGTAAAGAGTAAAACCGAATGCCAATTACATCATCTAATAGGGAAAACTTAAGTTCTTGGAACAAAAATATGAAGGATACCTTGTCTTTTATCATTTGCTTCAGGAGAAAAATCATTTCACAAGAGATAAACAATTTTTATTAAAACTTACAGTTAAGATACAATAGTAGATACTAATATCGTATGCTTTGTTCATTTTTTAATGCACTTAACTGAAGTCTCGTATGTTCACTGTCACATCATTTGTTATCTAATGTAAGGATAACCCGGGTGCACAGAGCCTACAACTGTTATAATATGTTCAACAACAGTAGGAATAAAAGCTTTTGTGCTAAAACCTTGTTACGGTGAACAATAAAACTGGCATATGTAAAACGGTTCAACACGTTGTTTATTTAAATCTATTGACATATGTAAACTGACATATGTAAAATAGTAAAACCTTGTTGGCTCTTATAATCAACCGGTAAGGTTGTCAATGGGTACCCGAAAAATTTGAAATCTGTCCGCATCTGTATCCAAAATGCGAATAAATATACGATATTCGGAAAAGTGGATGCGAATTTAGATATAGGCACATCCGCATCCGAAAAGCATCCATCAGCTTTTATCCATGATTACAGCTTATGTATATTTTAAAATAATTAAATATACTAATTTATTCATTTGCAAAATTGAAAGTCTACTAAATGCAAACTAATTGCTCAAATTTACATATTATCATCATATTTATTTATTTTTTGCACTTTTGTAATCCGTTGAATTGAAATTTTTTAATATTAAGCTAAAAAATTCATTTATTTTCATTGATTTATCGACCGTTGGCGGAGCGGATAATTATGCGATATTCATCCGTATTCGCGGATGCGGATATCCGATATCCGAAAATGGTTTCGGATGCGGATGCGGATGTGGATATGATACTATCTGCATCCGAAAATATCCATTGACAACCCTAACAACCGGGAATTAAAATCTACTGCACAGCGAAATGTTTATTTAATAATTTGAATATTTCTTGCGTGGTTTTGCTAGTTATCGCATAAATGGGGAAAATATACCTTAAACTGGATCCCAACATTCCAAAGGCCATGCCAACTTATAGATTGAGCAGGCCAGTTGCAGGATCAAAGATCAGACCCGTATCCTTGCAACGAAGATAAAAAGGACAGGAGAGGCTTTGAGGCTGACGAACGGAAGGGAGACGCTAGAGTGGTTAAGGCATGTTCGATCAGTGGAGGCAGAGGGCACTCGGAGCAAGGTGTGCGTCCTATCGTGATGACAGAAAAAGAAGGAGCGAGGAACAAGGTGGTGTCGGCTCCGGTCATGTGGTGGCGAACGCCAATGGCTGCAATGAGGCGGCGACAAGAGTGGACGGGGACTGATCGACGGAGGCATTGAAGCCATTTCGGTGGCGAATTAATTTGGGGGAGAAGGACCGACTTTCCCTTTTCATTTTTTTTCCTTCCTTCCTTCCTTTTATTTTTTTTTGGATCTGAGGCAGTACAATCGGCTGTAGAAATAAATAAAAAGTGGAGGAATTCTTGTTCCCTGAAAGCAGATGGGTACACCTTTTTTATAATTCAAACGAAGGATCCAGATAAACTGATACGGATATAGATCTGAAAATGTAGAAATGAGCAGCAGCAAGAAGAAATACAGCTTAAGAAGAAGGAGCTGAGCAAGAGGACATTTTTGCAAATACTTTTTCTTCATACCAATTGTTAATTACATCTATGCATATATAGCCGAGCTCACACAACCTTTACAGCTGGCATTTCTATAACAACCATGCATGCGATTCATAACAGAATTTCATTAAAGGAAAGAAAATAAAAGCAAAAAGTTGCAAGTCCTCATAGCCGAATTCTCTGGATACATTATCTCAATGATTATCTTTATTCCAGGTAACTTTTGGCATGTGAATTACCCCTTTGGTCCTTGCATTGCCATCCTATGGTACTTGGTGATATAGTATGCGTATCACTACCGACGCCTTGAAATTGACCTTGTCCTCAAGGTCATAAGTTGCCGCAAACAATCGCTCAACTTGATTATTCCGCCCGGATCAAAGATGGAAATTATTCTTTCATAGATCGGTGTGTACATTTCCACAAACAGGTTATGTGCTTCAGCCCATTTCTGTATTTTTGGTAATGTCCGGTTTAATGCTTGCCTCATGCACAAACCCACAAAGAGAATGACTCCGGAGTACACATCTAAAGAGATCCGCTGCTTCATGGCATTACCGAAAAGGAATTCGATGTGAGAGTCGGAGAAGTGCTCAAGTATTCGAAGGGTAGAGTCGATTGACTTAATTAGCGAGAAGGGAGCCATGCTTATTAGTGTTGGCTGGTGGAAGGAAAGAGCATCAACAGCGATGATGTCAGAGGTGGGCTGAGGACACTTAGGCGAAGGAGGAGCATCAGTATTTGCAAAGGTGGGCAGGGTTGTAGGGGGTTTAAGCAAGGGAAGAGAAGCAGTTGTGGAGTTCCTTACCGCAGCTTCAGAGGCAGCAGCGACAATAGTGGTAGGAAGAGGTGCAACTACAACTGCAGCGGTTAGAGGTTGATCTGGTGTCGTAGAGATCACGACAGCGGCAGGCAGCAAAGTTGTAGGATGCGGTGGTTGATTGTCTACTTTTCGGGCGAGTTCGGACACGGATTTGGCGAGTTCGGACATGGATTTGCTGAGGTCTTGAAGTAGTGCTTTAATGTCAATGGTGTCGATACGTATGTTTTCCAGCATGGTGGTGTGGACTGTTTGGGTGGCTAGGATGGTGGTTTGAATGGCTTGAATGTTGAGTATGGAGTCTTGGTGGTCAGTGAGGTGTTGAAAGACTTCATCCAGTCCGGTCATTTTGATGAAGGAGAGGTAGAGTTTATTGAGAGGGGAAGGAGAGTAGATCGGTGAAAGCACCAAATTGATACGGATATAGATCTGAAAAGGTAGAAATGAGCAGCAGCAAGAAGAAATACAACTTAAGAAGAAGAAGGAGCTGAGTAAGAGGACATTTTGCAAATACTTTTTCTTCATACCAATTGTTAATTACATCTATGCATATATAGCCAAGCTCACACAACCTTTACAGCTGGCATTTCTATAACAACCATGCATGCGATTCATAACAGAATTTCATTAAAGGAAAGAAAATAAAAGCAAAAAGTTGCAAGTCCTCATAGCCGAATTCTCTGGATACATTATCTCAATGATTATCTTTATTCCAGGTAACTTTTGGCATGTGAATTACCCCTTTGGTCCTTGCATTGCCATCCTATGGTACTTGGTGATATAGTATGCGTATCATAAACACAGAAAAGAAAACATGTGGTACCCAGTTCAGATGGCAAAAGACAAGTGACAGTAAGTTTTTATCAGTGAAATTCAAAATTTTCAGATATTAATACGATTGAGCGAACGTTTGGGCTGAACGAAGGGAAATGGTTTGAACGAACAACTAGACCAGAAGACGGTTGAAATAAAATATGCCAATAATGTTGTTTACCCATTTTAAACATGTTATAAATTTCAACAAGTATCAAAAGATAAATTAGATCAGCGAGAACTCGTTATATCAGTGTTCTAAATTCCAACAACCTGCCAAACAATTAAATATATCGTGAATCAAATCTTTCTTTTAGGAAGCATGTTATAAATTTTGGGTAGGAAGAGGGTTCTACAAACACTTAATACCTCACACTTGAGGTAAACCTTTCTTTTAGGAAACAATCCTCCTTACGCAATTAACTATCATCACAGGTTTCGATGGTTAGTGGTATCGCACGTAAGTTGTACCTATATTCGATTGTTGGAAAGTGCGGACTTCTTTCGAATAAGGCAACATACCTCGCATCATTAACCTACTAAGTCCAATCCTTATACTTGATTATACTAATTCAAGATTAACTAGAATAAATCAGGGAAAACTTATATCTTAGGATATTTAATTCTTTAGTTCCTTATTAGACTTAGTATTTACAACGTTAATCCATCCCCATTAATTCTACTTATCTCTATCAATTAGGTTACCCGCCATTAGTGACTCTAATGGTCATATTTCCTAAGGCATTAATTAGCCTACTTATTGTCCTTTTATATCAGTCCCTTTTTAAAATTCTAATCTAACTATTGTAACTTCTTTAACTTCACTATTTTACTTTAATTTGACTTCTTGTTTGTAGATGTATATATATATTTATAAGTTGTTATTTATTTACTTTCATAATTGGAGTTACAATCCCTATTCATAAACATTATCCAAAGTGTAACCATTTAGGCATGTTTATCCTATTTAATTTATTTTTCCCCAATCAAAGACGGTTAAAATATTCATTACTTTATTTATGATCTTACTTATAGCAAATCAAGTCCGTTTGTTGCTATAATGACCATAACATCTATTTGCATTTATTATGGATCATATTTCCATATACATTTCCATAAAAACGAAAACTATTCAAACATACAACAATATCAACAAACATTTGTTACAATATAATATATTTATTTGTGTAGATTTGGATGGATATGATTATACATATAAGAGTAGTTAACGTAATTACTATATTTTATTTTATTATTATTTACTATTAATGTTTTGGTCTAAACTAACAACCAAAAAAACTTTTTTATGCATCATATTGTTTTAAGATTCAAAATCTTATAAAAAGGTTAATAACTGCATTTATTGTAAAATTTGCCCAAAACAATTAAAAAAAGAATATAGGCATATTTTAAATCACAAGAATTAAGAAATATATATTTTTGGAAAAATTGTTGTAAACTACGTACAAATATACATGAATTCACACATCCCTTCCTAATTGTTTTATACATATTCCTTGATGATTTGAAATAATGTCCTTTAAAAAAAGGAATAAAAAGGGCATTTCTACAGTAACCTAGTAAAAGCCTAAACAAAATCAAACATAAGTGGGCATGTCTTTTAAATCAAAGATGTCATAAATCACAAATCAACACTAAGGCTAAGGATCTAGAATAACTACAATTTTGACAACAGTTTTGAGACTGTTTTCCAAATCTAAGGTGTATACAATAACCACAACATATCTAAATACAATTGTAGACAATAATATAATAAACCAAATGGCCTACAAATTCCAATATTCGAACCACAACCTATTATTTCAGATTTGACAAAAACAATAAACAAATCTAATAACTTTTAGGCATACATTCCATATCTATTGTAAACGAACTAATTAGGTTATTATAAACGATGTATATTAATTTTCCACTCACCTGAAAGCTATCAAAATATGAATCAGAATAAACCTTTAAGCCTATAATTAACAAAATCGTATAGATTACAATTATTCTAAAAAAAAGGATTCTTTTAGATTTGTAGATCTGCAAGAAATAGGTAAGGGGAAGGAAATCTAAATGGAAGAACACCTATTCGTAGTACCATTTCTTTTGCACAAGAACCTGATTTCAGTCTTTTCAAATTTATGTTTATTTAATTTGTATATGTTTAGATTTGTTTTAGAAGGATTTAGAAAAAGAGAAAATGGCTGAGTCTCATTACTACTTTCAGAATTGTGTGTAAAAGAATGAGGGTCTAGTCCTTTATTTATAGGTGTTAATATGACCCTATACCGTTGGATTTAATTCTTAAAAGATCTTTCCATTTATAAAAATTATACATATAAAATAACCTCAAAACCTAACCGTCACCGGGCAGGTTTCGACCAGAGGGGTCGACCCTTGGGTCAGCCGTCCCGATCAACCTATGGTCGACCGCTTTGGGTCAAATTCGCCCAGCGATGGCGGGTTATAACTGGTTATTAATTTATTATATATTCTTTTTGATTTATTTTCCGTCTCTCTTCATATTTCGTCCGTGACTTTTTCATAAGGACTTCGTTCACGAAGTTTCAAACACGAAAGTTGACCAGAATTCTGTTAAGAATGCAACGGTGCAAGTTTCATAGTCAAATTCCCTCGTTTGTGAAAATTCCATTTATAGAATCTAATTAAATAACTAAATTAATTATTGTCAGAAGTTCCAGGTTGTAACATGGCGCGTCGAATGTGAATGCGACAATAATAAGCGAAATAATTCATTCGAACGGTACCTTAGGAATTATAAAACAAGTTCTTAAAACTAGTACGACTTTAAGGACACAACAATTCCTGCATTAGGCTTCCGCTGATTTTTTTTTAACAGAGGTACCCACCGACCTTGTAGTCCATGGCCGGTACCCTTAGTACCATATTAAAACTAACAAAAACACTATAGATGATCCTTAATTAGGGGCATCTTCGACTTACCATTTTTAGTTTCGCATTTTTGCTCATACAAAAATGGAAACAACGCAAAATCGTGTAAAATGACAATTTTAGAAAATGAATTTAACACATACAACGAAAAATGTTTTTTTTTTTTTTTTTTTTTTTCGTGTTTTGAGGTAAATGGAAACAAAAACAATGAAATTTGCGATAGCTACTGGAATCAAGAAACCAAAAATACAAATCTAAGATGGTGCGGTTGAAAAACAAAAACAATTGATTATTCTAGCGTCCCTCTCCCTCCAACCTCTCGTCATCTCCTCCATCTTTCATTCCTCCCTCTGTTTTTTCCTCACTCTTCCCATTTTCGTAACTAACGTTTAGAAATCAAAACGCTAAATAGAAGATAAACCAAACGCCCAATCACACAGACATGTTCGACCTGAAAACAACGTCGTTTCCGCTGTCCACACTGTCATCGGAACATAATTTCCCCTTGTACTAAATTAACAACTGAAATTCTATAAAGTGAGATGAGTGGGTGCCTGTATCCCGAATTCTGGCCATCGGCCCAAGTTCAACACTTGGTGGGAAATTTCTTTGTCTGTAATCTTCACGTCCTCCTTTGTTGTTGAAAATGCTTTGATGTTGCTTCGTCTATCCATTGGCAGTAAGTAGTTAATAGCCATACCGAGGGATTAACCAGAAAGATGGACTTATAGGACCGTTGCACCGTTTACACATTCGAATCTTGTAGTGAATATGTTGCGAAGCCTTGTAGCATTAGAGGTAGCAATCGACGACTTTGTTTGAAGGATTTCTTTGCTTTGCTTATTTCCTTTGTATAATGTCTGACGTTG
Source organism: Allium sativum (assembly GCA_030737875.1). Lineage (NCBI taxonomy): Eukaryota > Viridiplantae > Streptophyta > Magnoliopsida > Asparagales > Amaryllidaceae > Allium > Allium sativum. Next base: position 619,883,191 of record CM060926.1, read on the forward strand.
ACTTCTTAATTTGATGAGGTAGCCTGTAGCAGCGCTTATTGCAACTGTGGTTGATTTTGACAAAGATGTGGGCTATGCTCAGATTCACCTTGAATGATGTACACCTATTTTTTGATAATGTAAGGTTCCGAGCTTTCCTTTTTTACACCTAAAGCTGAATTTTTTTTTTGCGGAAAATGAATGATGCATTTTTGTGCATTGTAATCACTGCAAGTCTCCATACCAAAAAAAGGGACACTGTGCAGTGAGGTTAGTAATGGGTTTCCCAATTTTTTCCAGTTCATTTTCTACTGTTATATTAGTATGTCTTGTTTTTTTGGGTTTCAAATGTCTACCATTAGATAATATGGTGTTATGCTTTCTGTATTATCCATAGATCACGCACAAGTAGGCATAACAGTTCTTACAAGATCAATAGTTTCTATGTATTGGTCTGACTTAATTTTGCAATAAATTGCAAACATAGACATGTTATTTAAAGTTTTACATGTCAAGAACATACCTGTGTTGTAAGCAGCCTCCAGTCTGCATTGCATTTAAAGGTCAATATATAAAATTGTGTGCAACATTCCAAACTTGTTTTAGGCATGCGCAACCCGTGTCTATTGAAGCATATAGAATTGTCTGCCAACATCTTTAGGTCAGTAATTTTGGCTTAGTCAAACTCCTCCATCTTTTAGTGCACCCTGCACTGCATGTTTACCATTTTTCAAACCAGTTTGGGCAGATTTGGTTTATTTTGAATATAATTAAATCTGGTAGCTTAAAGAATTGTGACTAGAACATCACTATGTATAGGTATAAGTCTAGTTTTTATGCAAGGATCAACAACGTAGATTTTGCTTGGTGCTGTTTCAGGAGTAATTTTGAACAGCTTTGGTTATTTTACATATAATTTCATCTGGAAGCTTACACTGTGGCCATAACATCACCATGTAGGATAAATTGTATACTTTATCAACTAAAGTTTTTTCTGCAAGGCACAATTGACTAGATTCTCATCCTTTTACTTTTCCTCTAGTTTCATCAACTTAACTTGAGAAAGTGTTGTTTTTTTAGAGGAAAAATGTACATGGCTTAGAGGTAAGCAATATTAAGGATGTTGAGGATCACTTTTAAGCTAGCAATTTATATCAAAAGAAATGTTTATGTGGTGACATTCCCGTGTTAATTGTTGCTTTATCTGGTCTGCTAAGCATTTGTTCACTGCATTTACACCTCGAAAGCCAGACTTGAAAATCCTCTAATTACATATAGAAAGTGCATGTATTTAGCTCTTCACAGTGCATTTTTGTACAATTTTGCCTTAAATCAATGGGACTCCTTGTATTCGAGTTCCCTACACTTGCATGGCTGTTTCCACTTCCTTCAAATCAATTTTCAAAATTTAGTAATTTTTTGTCCCGTCTGTTGCACCCATTTTTATTGTGATGTTTGGTGGGGTATGCAGTAACAGTATTATCATTGTACAAAAGTTTGAAGTAATATATATCTTCTCTGTAAATCTCTTCATTAGCTCATGGGATCAATTCTTCCTCATCAGTAGTGAGCGTAGGTTGTTGCATATCTCTTTTTGTGCTACTTGTTTTTGAAGAGAAAACCAGTTCCTTTATTCCCAAGTAGAGCACTCACAAATAGATTTTTGATGCAACACGACAACATCCATGGGCAAAGTTTGTTGTGTTGTACTTCAACCCTTTTGTTTGCGACATTTTCTATATTGTCTTTATTTAGGAGTTATTTGTAGCATGAGACATCTTTTTTTCAATTATTTCAATTTGTTAATTAGCACAATTTTTCCTTTTAACTCCATTTATTTAGTACCATTTTGAAAAAAAATTGGCTTTTCCACGGGTTGTAAGAGAGGCACATCATCATCTATTTATTGCATATATTCACGTACGGTGTGTCGAGGTGTCTTTTTAACAAGACAGGTGAGTTCACACTGCTTGAAGATGGGACTTCACGCTTGTCATTGGAGGTTGGTGAAACCATTCTTGACTCCAGATTAATCATTCGTATCCATCTTTGTTAGGATGTTCTCTGTGAGACCTATTAGCTAGGTGTGGTCGAAATCCGTCACTTTGAGTTCAGTTTAGTGACAAAATTATTGAACTCGGCAAGCTTAGGTAGTAGGATATCCTTTCTTATCTTTGATGATTCTAATGCAATTTGAAAAGTATCTTAATCTCCTTTTGTGAGCAATACATCTTCTTAGTGCTATATGATAAGGGTAGTAGTCACTGTGTATACTCGTAATCATGAGAGTGAGATGTCTGCTATGGGCAGCCATGAGGAGCATTGTTAAAAAAAATTCCAGTTGGTATTCACTTGATATTGTACTCTATGCATATTGGAATTATATCTTAAACTCTAATAATGCATCACATTAGGCTTTAGTGCTTGCATAAATCTAATCATTTTCAGGGATATTTAAAGTATAGTTCTGGCTAAAATAGTTTACTAGAGGTTTCTTGATGCTCCTAGGTGCTATGGCTGGAACATTTTCAGTTGTTGCTACCTGCTCAAACTTGCTCCGGTTTGAAATATTTTGTATTTTATCAAATATTATGCAAAGAACCATTATTAAAAACACAGAGTTGGATATGAGGTGTCATGATGTCAACTGAATTACACATATTGCATCTGCAGTTACTGATGCTTATTCAACATTTTCACTAGTTCTGTTTTTCTACTGGCATATACCTTGTGACAATAATTGGACTCCTAACTACATGTTTGTTTGATATCCAACTCAATTCTCCTTGTACGCCATCTTTTCCACCCACAGATCGTATCAGGGTAACATCAAAGCTTTTTATTTCGCCCGCCTTTGTAAACTCCAGTGTATCTGGCGTCACGGTCACATCGAAGCCCTTCTCGGTTTCGATGTTAACTGTAAACTTTTCTGCTCCGTCACCGACATAAGTCACGGTTCGCTTATATGTAACTTCTTCAGACTTCTCGAAGCTCACAGAAATTGATGGATAGTTTAACTCAGACTGATCAATTTTATCAATACTGTTACAGTTTACTTGCTCACGAGTTACAGTTTCCATCTGTCTAGCTGAGTAACCAAGACCACAAAGGAAAGAGATGTAATCTTCCCTTCCCAGCTCATATACAAGTCCTGGGTCTGCTGCCTTCATTGGGTCTACATGACCTGAGCCCATCATATAGTAGTTTGCTGGTTTGTGTTGTTCATCGGTAATTGATTTTCCATCCGTAGATTTAATGTAAGCTGTCGTCATGATTGCAGATTTTATAGCAGCTGGAGACCAATCTGGATGTTTGCTTTTTACAAGTGCTGCTATTCCACTCAAATGTGGAGCCGACATTGATGTTCCTGATATTACATTGAAATATGATCCTGTAGAAGTTGATGATCCTACTGGAAACGGCCATCCAGCAAGAATGCTCACTCCTGGACCTATAATATCGGGCTTTAAAATGTTTGAACTTGCCAAACTAGGCCCACGAGATGAGAACGAAGCAACTGATGGAACTGAATCGTTGACAAGTATCGTTCCTTCAAAAATGAATGCAGCAGTTGGATTACGTTTTTTGCGAAGATAGTTCAAAATTATTGTCCATCCCTTATAACTGATGTGTGAAGCAGGGAGTACATGAGCTTCAGCTAACGTTGTGTACCCATCTTCCTTATCATTGAACAGTATCATTCCAGCTCCACCTGCTCTCTTTACCGCCTCACCAGTCACTATTCTAGGACCGCTAGGTGGCCTATGACATACCACTATCTTTCCTTTTACTAATTTCTTCTTCAGTAAGTGGTCTTCACAGTTAGGCTCTTCTGTTGAACTGATGTTCCCTGGAACTACCAGTGGAATCATTTCATCTGTGAAGTCATGTGGTTGGTAAAGAGATTCACCATGGACTTCTTTTCCATTCCCAAGCTTAACTGTAACCCTAATTCTTCTGTCCATTGTGCTCGCACCGACAGTTAGAACCCACGGTGCCTCGTTACTCAACCTTTCACTGCCAGGGCCGGAGTTGCCTGCAGCGCAACTTACGAAAATACCCTTCTCCATGGCAGAAAATGCACCAATAGCAATCACATCACTATCAAAGTCATGAGCGCTGCCTCCAAGCGACAAGGACATGATATCGACACCGTCTTTGATAGCAGCATCCATACCGGCGAGCACAGCAGAAGTAGAACATCCTGATGTACCGCAGACTTTATAAGCAGCAATATGGGCACCGGGCGCCATGCCAGCTGCTGTGCCGTTACAGTTACCGAAGACAGCTGTGTTTTTCACAAAATTACCTGCAGCCGTGCTTGCTGTGTGTGTTCCATGACCCTGAGTGTCGACCGGAGACTCTATGCTGTTTCCAAATCCGAATTCCTTGCCCCCAATAAGTTTCCTGTTGCATCCATTTGGCTTTCTGAAGGTACAGCGGCCCTTCCATCTGGATGGTGGTTGTTTCATTCCACGGTCGTTGAATGAAGGATGATCAGGATCAATGCCAGTGTCGACCATTCCAATGATGACCCCACTTCCTAAAGTAGAATCTTTTTTCCAAAACCCATTCATTCCTTGCAATCCTAGAAATGTTGGAGTGCGGGTGGTGAGGAGTGGGACTGTACGGTCTAGGTGAGCTTTTACGAAACCGTGCTTCTTCTTTATGCTTTCAACTTCCGTTTCTGTGAGTTTTGCAGCAAAACCAGTAATAGCATCACTGTATTGGTAGATTATCCGTGAGGTTGCTGTGGCATTACCGGTTTTTGGCAAGAATGATTTGTAGTAACTTCGAAGTTGTCTGGGGTCAGAAATTTTAGAACTATGAGGTAACCTTACTTGTATAATGTAGGTTTGCAGCATGGTTTTGTTGCCCCCATATGTTTGTGGAGAAGCTTCAGAAATGAGAGTAAAAGAATGAAGAAACAAGACTACTAATGAAGAAACTATGAGATTAGCAAGAATCCCCATTACTGTAAAGGGAAAAGATCAGTGTGATGAAAATGCAGGATTTTGGCTTGTTACTTATAGGAAAATTGATAGGGAAGGAGACAAAAAGATTGTTATGCTTTTCTAGAAAATCTTGGATATTTAGTGAGGTGGTTTCTGTGCATACATTGCATTAGAAGTTAAAGTTTAAGTGTATTAAGTAGAGGTAAGCGTTACATAAAATAGTCCGAGATAAGTTTGACAATCCCCATGTATGGTGCACTGACAACCAGTGCAAACACCATATTTTTCGTTGTTATCTATCTTCCTCTTTTTTCTGGGTGAAGATAAAGTTTGAACAGGTTTTGCCCTTCACATGTTTGTTGTGAATGTGCAAATGCGCGTACTGGTTTTCTAAATTATGTTTGCTTACTGAATATATATATATATATATATATATATATATATATATATATATATATATATATGTGTGTGTGTGTCTATATATATATATATATATATATATATATATATATATATATGTCCGTGGAAGCGAGTGAACATTGAATATTTATAAGATATTCTTCTATCAATTTACAACTAATAAATTTAAATAAATATATACAAAATTTTGATAAAAACCAAAGCAATAATTATCACATACGAAGAATGTTGTATATTCTCTTTTTGGGCATCATATATTTTTCTTTGTTTTTTTTTTTTTTTTTTTTTTTTTTTTGTTTTTTTTTTACAAAGCAAGCGAGGTTGAATGGCCCTACCATCTTTATTAACAACCAAATCAGAAATACATTCTAATACAGATACCACGTCAAAAAGCTGAGACAATAGAACGGATCAATACATGTTTAGGAGAAGAAATCCGGTTAAACACCCTATTGTTCCGTTCCATCCACAACAAATAAATACAACTTTTAAAAAGCCTTAGCAATAAGTTACAACTAATACTCTTCCACCGAGTTGCCTTTTTTCTTTGTTTGAATATGAATACTAATGGATTTTGAAATTTTCTAATGGAACTTTTCAAATTAGGTCTCTATTTTTAAGTTGTTATAAGGAAAATTCATATAGAAATGAATATTTAAATAAGATATCTTTTTTCCTAAATTAGAAAACACAGATTGATTAGCAATTTTTTAATAAAAAATGCAAGTTAATTTGTTTTTTCTTTCTTTTTAAGTTTTCAAAATATGAAAAATATAATTTTTTTATCATTCATAAATAAAAACAATCGTTATTTACAGTGGACGGTCCACTATAAAAACCGTATGTGGTGGACGGTCCACCTTAAAAACCGAGTGTAGTAGGTTGGTAAACAGTCAATCTCCTATAATATTTGTAATTATTATTTTTTATAATAATAAGTGTTTGCGGTCATTTTAAAAACCGATCGGTTTTACCAAAAAAATATTATTATTATTATTTAAGTATAAATTTAGTAAATAACTGCAGTTTTTCACCGTCATTAGTTTTTACACAATTTTATATTTTTGTCTAAAAACTGCAAACTTGTTTTCATTTATTTAAAAAAAATGAAAGGCGTCTTGCATTTTCCATTATTTCAGAATTATTGGTCTGATTTACAAAGTTATTTCTACATAGGCTTTTCCTAGAAAGTTATTAAAAACAAGTACCTATGACTAAGGCTGTAAACGGATGCAATCGGATACGGATAATGTTGTATCTGTATCTGATATCCGTATATACCAGTGTAGTGTAAGAATATCTATATCCGTGTCTGTGGATATTTTCGGATAGGATACAGACATTTTCGAATATCCAAAAATATCCGTATCCACATTAATGAATACGGATATCTGAAAATATCCATATCCGAAACTTAAAAATGCGCATTAGATGCAGTTATCCAAAAATATCCGATAATATCCGTATTTGAAACTTAAAAATGCACATCCGATGCGATTATCTGAAAATTTTCAGAAAAATATTCGAAAACATCCGTATCCGAAACTTAAAAATGTACATCCGATGCAGTTATTCGAAAATATCTGAAAAATATGCGAGAAATATTCGAAAATAAAACATTGAAAATTTGCAGATACATCATTCATATGAAAATTGGACTCAAAAGATATTTTTTTTTAAAGCTGATTAAATCTAATTAAAAATTATAATAAGGATGTCAATCATATAAATTTGATACAACAAATATTTTAAGAGATAAAGTGTCCTAATTATAATCGTATTACAAAATAAAATGAGCACGGGACTTAAAATGTTACATAATACCAAATACAAATACAAAATTTGCTTTTTGCGGTATGGGTATATAATCCAATAGTTGAGATTAGTTTACTATTTTAAGGAAATTCATATATTATCTTAAGCATAAGTAAATTAAACATTATACACACACACACACACACACACACACACACACACACACACACACACATATAAACAAATCAGGATATCGGACGAATATCTTTTGGATACGGATACTGTTATAACCATACCCGTATCCGGAAGGGTTTTTGCATATCGGATATACGTATCCGCATCTCGGATAATGGATATATTCTTTCGGATATAGATGCAGACGAATATCAAATTTTTTGGGTACCCGACAGCCGTACTATAACTTTTTTTAATTTTCGAGTACTCGTTTATAGCTCTAGAATGATTTACTTCAACCATTACAAGTTACAACTTAACCTCTTGTTCCATTGTCATCAGCGTGTGCATGGATGTTTTTAAGTTTATCAGGCTATTCTCGTCGAGAGATAAGTATGACAATCCCAATAAGAGTTGACGCTGATGATTATTTAGCATGTTGTGTCACATAAGAGTTACTGTTAGTGATTGATTGATTAGCATGTTGTGTCAAATGAATTTGTTGATTTAAACTTGGTACAATTGCTCTGCTTTTTCTTCCTATCTATCATATATGCTTGGACAAACAAGTTTAGTCCTTTATAATTTTGATGTGAATGTTCAAATGCAAACGTTACACTTACTGCAGTCACTATAAGATAATACGGGTATTCCAATGGCTACAAGCCATTGGCGGTCGTTGGAGTAGCCATTGGTATAGAGTTAATGAATTCTTATGGTTTCCAACGGAAACAACAAGCTCTTTCCGATGACAATAACAACCGCTACTAACGGCTTATAGCCATTGCAACCGGTTGAGTGTCATTGGATAAGAATGATCAATAAGTCATCAGTAACCATTGAAAACCGTTGCAAAAGGAAGACCAACAAGCCATTGCAATCCATTGGAAACGTTGGTAATATGGGTTTATTTTATATAACAACAAGCCAATAACCTTCCTGCCATACAATAACCATTTTCATTCAATTCCTTTCCATTTCGCACATATATAACAGTAACAATATAAACATATGTTGAGGTGGGGAACCGGTCACTCGCACACGCCAATACCCGATGTGTTAATGCATGTTAAGTGAAGTATCCAAACTAATCGAACAATCCAAACATAGAGATGCGAAAAAGTATAACGTCTACGTCCACTTCATAGTAACTATTCATCATCATTGTTATAATTAGAAGAATTATCCAAGTTTCAACACATTGAGTTTACAAAGTAGTGTTAGCGAACAACAAAGTCCTTGGTAAATCTCTATTAGGCCATAATCATCTTCCTCGGGCCAAAATGTGTAAGAGATGCTTCCAAGTCCAAGTATGTCAAAAGCGAGCCAAGTGTCAATCCAAATGTCCAAATGCTAAGAGTAAACTTCTATGCGAAGTTTGTAGGTCCAAAAGACCTTTCGAAGCCATGAAAGAAGCCATCAAAAAGATCCAAGATGAAGTCTCCTGCATGTTGGAAATGAGCAGCCAAAAGTCCCCTCAAGTGTCAAATCAGTGGGTTATTTATAGGTGAGGTATGCAGAACAATGTCCAAAATTCCTATCACGGGAGTCGTGCCGATCCCGTGATCGAAACAACTCCCCGGGAGTTAGCCAAAAATCGGAGTAGCTTGCTGAAATTTTGTATCCTGGATGGAGAGCTGAAAAAACAGTGATCGACACGTATAGATCCTCCAAAATTACCTGATCAGCACGCTGCTGAGTTTGCCATGGCAAGCCATGTTATTTCGTGTTCCAGATTTTTTATCTAGGGATCAGAAATCTCGCCATTGCCAAAAACCTGATGTGCTCAAGCCATTTAAGTTGATCCTCATATGTTGCTTTAGCACTTTGAGATTGTCGAAGTTGCCAAGTTCAAATGAAGGGATTTCGTATCCTGAAATGCTAAATCCTAAAAACTTGTGTTGCGTATGCCAGTTTGTGTGATCTGCACAGGGCCAAGTGCCCGACGATGGAGTGCATTTCGTATCGGGGGGGGGGGGGGGATATGAAATGGTGATTTTGTATCCAATAAGAGGATACGAAATACGTGATTTCGTATCCTAGGAGGGGATAGAAAATCTCAATCTGAGCTCTGCTTTGATTTTCTTGATGATCCGTGTGGTGCACACACATGTTTTGAGCTGATCAACATGGTGTGCTCAAGTGAAATTCGGTGATCAACATGCGAGAAGGGACAATCATGGCAAGTGACCCGATCCGAGTTTTTGGAGGTGATCCGCTTAATGTGCTCAGGCGATTTGAGGTGGTAACACATGTTTCGCATACGTTTATGGTTGATCCGATCTAGAGTTTGATGAGATGAGCGATACATGTTGATCAAACGTTTTTGCCTGATTTGATCTAGCCGCTCACAAGTTTTTGAGCTGATCCGATCCAAGAGTTAACCATATTTCCAACTTGATTCTGAGTACTTCGTGACGTCGACCAAATTGCAATGCGCTTCCGTGAGAACGTACTCGAGTCTCGAGTACATACAAAACCGTGAATCCGTTTTTGTGACTACTTTATCAAAAAATGGGTCAACACTTTGCCCTCTAAAACAAGCTTTCCTTGAGAAAAAGGAGATATGTTTCGCTATAAATCCATAAATCCAAGAAGTCGCCAACCTAAAGAAGCTCGCATAGAAATCCAATTGTCAAATACTAGGAAACCAAAGGCTACGATTGCATCAGATCGTATTAATGGAAATATAGAAAACCAAAAAAATCGACGATCACTCCGGATCGTGCTAACCAGAAAACCAAGACCAAAGAGACTCGACAATCACTCCTGATCATATTATGAGAGATGACCAAGATAACCAGAATAACCAAGGGTCGGGAAATCAGAGTAACCCGGAATCCGGAATCCGGAAAATGAGGATAGTGAATAACCAGGTTACCAAATCAGAGGATCGCACGAATCTGAATGTCAGAATAACCAATAACCTGACATCCAAATGATTTCAACTTGCCTTTGCTAAAACTTGACAAGAGGATCAAGTATAAGGCAGAAGAGTCCAAGACGCCCTTGCGAAGACCTGACAAGAGGACTAAGGATAATCTAAACGGGTAGTGCCATACCTGCCACTAGGCGAGGCGGCCTTGTTAAGTCCTGACAAAACGGCTTGTCTTTCCCAAGAAAAGTCCTACTTGGGGACCAATATTTTTACACTTAGCGAGCAAAGTCCTTACTACGCCAAATCCTTAAAGTTTGAAATTCCAATTCTAGATTTTCGTACTTTGCAAGAAGCGTCCCGACGAGCGAGGCAAATTTTATTAAAGTTTTCAATGGTTGGAGTTTTTAATAAGTCTAAAGGAAAACATAGCAGTGTATTGTCAAGAAAAGAACACACTTATGGGTTAAGTCCTAATCGCGTACATGGCCGAGTCGACTCAACCCCTATCAGTTTCAAGGTCATTGAGTTCCATTAAGTTTGAAGTGGACGGACTAGCATTGGGTACATAGCATGCCTACGGGTCGCACTGGTCCCCATTAATGGGTATGCCGACGTAGTCATCCTTAAGCCATAGAATGAAAAATAAATGAAGATTGGACGGTTCACCACCTGTAAAGAGTATGCCTAAGGATTAAGGCCTGACCTCATACATGGATAGGCAGGCTTAGCCCTCCAAACTCAAAAATCAGGTAACCAGAGAGAAGTAAAGGAAATCAGAAGGTTTATCGTCCGTAAAGAGCATGTCTGGGGATTAAGCCCTACTCCTATACATGGGTAGACAGACTTAGCCCTCGGGAATTCACGCCAAATAACCAGAATGAAAGTAGGAGATCAAATGGTTTATCATCCACGAAGAGCATGCCTAGAGATCAAGGCCTGATCCTATGCATAGGCAGGCAGACTTAGGCCGTTCGAACTCCGAAGCCGAATGAAACCAGAGACGACTGTTGGAGATTGAATGCTTTCTCATCCACAAAGAGCAAGCCTAGGGATTAAAGTCTGGTCCCGTACATGGGTAGGCGGACCTAGGACCTTCACCCTCCTACAATCATGTAAAATGAAGGGATTAGTTAATTATGAGGCGAGTGGTTTATAGTCGGGTACAGAGCACCCCTACAGATTAAGTGCTGATCCCATACGTGTTTGATCCGACATAAAGCCATCCATAGCTGATAAACTAGAAGTATAACATCCAGAAGCGTAATATCCAGGAGGCCGAAGCCGATATAACCAAAATCCAAAGGCAGAAAACCAAAGTTTTAATCACTAAATAACCAAAGTACATTTGCCGTAGACCTCGATAAAAGTAGGGTCACATCCACAAGTGGGAAAATAAAAATACCAGAAAGCCAAAAGTATAATCCAGAATCTAAAATATGAAATGCCAAAAGTCCACAATCCGCAAAGCTAGAATCCAGAGGGCGGAAAGATGAAAAGCCAATAAACCAAAAAGCCGAGAAGCTAGGAACCAAGAGAAAATCCAAGAGCTGCTAAACTAGATAATCCAGAAAACCATATAAATTGATAACCATATCGTCGGGATGAGTACCCAGTCTGTCCCTATTCCGAGCCGAAGCAAGTAGTTGGGCATGTCCTAGTACTACAACTTGATTCCGAATGTATTCCTCCATCTCGCCACGTCTGACGTGTTCTTTAATCACATCCCGGATATGCCTGCAGTCGTTGGTGTTGTGACCATCCAAGTCGTGGAACAAGCAAAGCCTACTAGAGTCCTTCTCCTTCTGGGTTGACTCCCTGGCTGGAGGCTTCCTAAAGGGAGAAACAGGGTGAAATTCCAGATAAATCTCTTCTAGAGAGCGAGTAATCTCCGCGAATGAAAGGAACTTGGGCTAATTCCATGCATTCTGATCATTATAGGGAGCAGCCTTTACTTTGACTTTATCAGAATTGGATGAGCCTTCGCCTTGGACCGAATTAGCCTTAAGAACTTTCTTGTTGGTTCTCACATCCTCTTCCTTAAAAAATCGATCTTCCATAAAATATAATTAACCAAGGTCCCTCTGTGGATCCCAGTGAAGCGAGATCTTGAACTCTGTCTTATCCATAACACCAAAAACAGTAGCCATCAAAAGCGTAAAAGGCTTTGGTTGATCGACTGAAGCCACAACAACATTAAACCTTTCCAAAAAACTAAAGCAAGTCTCACCAGTCCTTTGCTTTACCGCCATGAGAATAATTATTGTTGGATCTAGATTAACCCTAGAGGGGGGTGAATAGGGTCTATTGAAGTTTATCGAATATTATAAATTATCAGATCACAGAATGTAGCAGAAATAAAAATACAGAAAGTAAACAACACACAGAGATACCCAGCTTCGGCAAAATCCTGCCTACTGCCGCATTCCTAAGGTTTCTACTAGTTGTTATAAACAGATCTCGCTTATAATCCCATGTAAACTCGCAGCGTCTGCTCCTGTCCTAACCCTACGCTCAAAACCCTAGACTGATCTAATCCCCTATATCAGATTTCCCCTGGTTTTACATATTCTAGTAAACTGCCTAGTTTTACAGACGAAACTAGGAAACCACCTAGATTTTATAGACTCTAGAAACTGTCAGTTATCCCCTAACTGAATCCCCTAGAATTTTACAGATTCTAGTAACTGTTCAAAGATTACAAAAGAAATAACAAAAAGAATACAAAAAATAAAAAAGAAACCCTAGTTGAAAAATAGTATCCCCTCTATAAAAAATTGGCTTAGCCAATTCAATTGAGTTGGCCAGTGTTATAACTCATTTGCCCGATCTCTTTCTCCATTTCTGGAAAAACAAAATATGGCGGTTGCTGTTGCTAGGGTTTTTGAATCTTCCCAAAATCGTGTTGTTTGATTGACCGAATTTGTTTCTCTGATGCTTGAGACTTTGTGGCTTTCTGTTGCTATGATTTGGGATGACTTTCGATCGAAAAGATGGAGAAATTTGTGAGTTTTCTCTATTTTGAAACTTTTTCTCTCGAGTTGATTGTTGTTTTCGATAAGATAATTTGCTAGTGATGATTAGTTTTTATAGGGCTTAGAAACCCTAGAATCTCTGATTTCGTGGATGTGATTTGGTCTGGTTTTATTGCGGTTTCCTCTTTTGACAAATTCGATTGAAACTTGATGCCTTGATTTCCTCGATACACATAGATGATATACTGGACTTGATTTGTCTGATTTGAAACTAATTTGCTCAAAAATAAATTGTAGAGATTAAATATGAATGCTGATTTCCTTGATTGAATAACTGCCAAAGCAAATTGTGAATTCTGGAAATTAATTGTTTCCCAAAGCAGATTTCGAAATTCTAGCTTCCCCTTGAAAAAACAGTTGCCAAAAAGGGACCTTGATTACCTCGGCATTGATTGAATACATCAATTCTGTAAATTGTTTGATTTGTTGTGCCCTTTAGAAAGATTGCCAAAACTGCTTGCATCATTTCTGGAAACTAAGAAAGAAATCTTGCCCAATATAACACACACTGATTTTGTGTATTTTCTTGCCAACAAAGTTTTTCAAAGCATTTCTGGAAACAGTGTCGAATTGATATTATCCTTTTAAAAATAAAAGATTTAAACATGATTTGTTTCCCCTTACTCAAGCATGATTATCTGGAATCAAATATTGCCAAATATGCATCTGCACTGATAATCTGGAAAGTGATTTGCAAATAAAAACATTCCTGTTTTCTTGCATACTAAAGAAGCTATCAAACTGCTTACTCACAATGAAATTTCATTAATCATGTTGATAAACCCTTTCCTTACTTTTTGGAAATGAAATTGTGATATCTGTAGTCCATTGAAATGAAACTGTCTTGACTACACTTGCTTGTTCATTGAGCTTTGTTGATGCTGTTTGCAACTTGCCACTTGCTTCACTTGAACTTGGGTTTATACATTTGCACTCCACTGAAATGCACACCACTTATATATGTTGCCATGATGTAGTTGCATCATTCATATCTGGTGTTGTACCACCCACATGCATGAATACATGCACCATTAGCTGCTTGAGTTTACAAGTTGCCCTCTGGTTTGCTCACCATGTTGCAGTATTGACCTGTAAACACACTTTTCACCATATATGCATAAACTACATATTGTTGACATGTCCATTTTCCTACACATCACATCTGCAATGCTTTGCTGATTGTAATGCATCCATACATGCCTGCATGTACCCAGCTTGACCACTTGGCCATCTGGTTTTCATTATACATGTATTGTTTTGAGCATCTTAACATGAACCATTCTGCATCCTTGTTGTGTACATTTATTTGCTCAGTCTTGATCAATGTAAATGAGGCTGTGTATTTGACTATGTAAGCACAGAATTGTGTAGTTGCTGCTGCATGTAGACTTGAGTCTGAAATCATCCCTTGCTGTGTGTATTGATCTGCCATGCAAATATCTGTAAAAGCTGAGCTGATTTGCCATATTTATTTGTCATGTTGATTTGACGTGTAAAATCACTTGTTTTAAAGTTGACCTTCAATGTTTGTCCACTCCTTTGGAACTGATCTGAAATCTGAACTTTAACTCGACCATTTCCATGATATGTTTGACCATTTGCACACTGATTTGCATTGTGCACTGAGTCGAGATGGTCCACGTGGCTACTCCTCAGTCGCTCACTGATTGGCGAGGCAGTGCACACGTGTATATGTATACACGTGTGTATATGCAGCCATCTAGAAAATGTTCTTGTCCCTGCACTGAAATATTTTGAATACACACTGATTGCCTTGTGGTATTTACAGTGTGTCACTATGAATATCACAAGTTGTCTGGACACAGATAAATCAGATCAAGTCAGAAAAATGATGAGAAAACACTCCAGAAAACTGAGGCAAATAAATTTTTTAAAATAAAAATTATATTCGCTATAATTTAGAATATTATTTCTGTATCAGATACTGTGTGTGTTTCTGTATGTGACAGGTATGAAGACTGGACTGACTGAAGGCTATTGCTGTGACGACAGAAGATTGGAGACCGTGATGAGCCAGTGTGTCAGTATACGAGTCAAAGTGAATGTATATACAAAATGTAACTGTGTCAAAGAATGTATTGAGTGATGTAGTGAGGAACTAATCTGTAAATGAAATGTATATGCAATGTGATGTATTACTGAGATAAACAAATAGTGGAGTTATCAAATTGTACTGTTTAAATATTAAAATAAAATACTATATTTAAAAAATATACTGTGTAAATACATGGATTTCTATACAGGTGTATTCTGTTTAAATATAAATATCATACTCCTGTCTGTGATGAATATATGAAACAGTACAGTTACAAACACATTTATTAATATATATTTGGTTATTATCATCAAACAAAAATCATATAATTGTGTATACAACACTGTTGTATACAACAATCTCCCCCTTTTGATGATGACAAAAAAATAAAAGATCTTGAGCACAATAAATGTGTTTGACAATGAAGAACTGAACTCCCCCTATTTGAATGCTCCCCCTATAACAGAAACTCCCCCTATAACTGTGCATGAGTGAAGAGAAATGAAAAATTATGAATTTTCAAAATTAAAAATATTTATCAAATATTCACTCATAAATCAAAATTTTAGCCCATTCTCCCCCTTTTGTTATCGTCAAAATGATACAGAAATTATATAAATGAAAATTGACTAAAAATATAGTTTCATCTTAAGAGGAAGAACGGTTGTAACAACCCAGAAAATCTGAACCAGTTTAAAAAAATTTAATTGGCTAAAATAGTGGATTTTAAATATTTTAAATAAATATTTTAAATAATAACGATGAAAAGTATGTTTGAATCGATGTTTGAAAATAAAAATATTTATTTTAAATTATAAACAAGGCCTGAAATGGCACTGTAGTTTCAAATTTTGAATTCAAACTTTAACTGACTGTACCGGGAGCAAAATAAAACGGATTTTAGTGAAACCAAAAATATTTAAATCTGTTAGTGAATATCTTCTAACAAATCTGAAAAATCGAAGTTTCATAGCGGGAATCAAAAGTTATGGCCATATGAATTTTCAGAAAGGTCGTTATAGAGAATATATCGCCCTTGAAAATAGACATTTTGCAAACGACCTCGGAATTCTACGAAACCGCTTTTGTTGGATCCGGGATGTGAAATTTTTGCTAAGTTTCAAATTTCATAATTTTTGAAGTCAATATGTGAGCGTGGCGAAGGAAAATGTGTTTTGGTCAATTACATTTAAATTGGATCGACCAGAAAATGGCCATTTTTCAAACGGTCTCAGAATTCGATGAAACTAGTTTTGTTGGGGCCGTATCATCAATATGTAGCTAGATTTATTTTTCGGGAATTTTTAGAATCAGTATGTGACCCCGGCAAATTGGAATGTACGTTCAAAACAAATATTGAATGTTTTATATTTTAATTTGAAGAGAGACTGACTCAAACAGTCGAATGGGCTTACGAAACATATCTCATTGTGTTCAGAATGGGGGTATTTAGCTAAGGACGACAGTCATTGGGTTTGGATTGGAGTTCGTAGGAGATAAGGGGTATTTTAGAAATTTAAAAATATATAAATAAATAGAAAAACCCTCATTGGCCAGAATCATTCTCTCTCTCCCCGACACCTTCGACGCACGACGGAAAAGCTTCAAAACCTTCTCTCGTGAAATTCTCCCAATCCACTTCACGAAATCCACTACCGCAGTTATGGATTTTGTAGTACTCTTCAATATCTACACATCCATATAGAATTTGTGATTTATCGTCTCGTGGTTGGAGAGAATCGACGCCAGGAAGTCCGGGCGTTCAAACCACCGCCGCGCCACCTATAGACCATTGAAGTGGGCCCCGCTCCAGGCGTCAGTGCGCCTCTCTCCCCTCTTCCGCGCTGCGAAGGCCGATCGTCGATCCGCTTCACCGTTTGATCGAAAAGTTCAAACCTAGTTTTGAAGAATTCAGAGAGGTAACGGCTGATAATTATTTAAATTTTTCTATAACACTTTAAAGCGCTACGGTTTTTGATTTCACTGTAAGAATCATATCTTTCTCGTTTATTGACGAAATTCTGTGAAATGAGAGACAGTGGACTCGTGAGGACGTCTTCTACATTTTAGAAGAGACCGCATATTTTTCTGATCCTTCTGCAATTTTTGGTGGAGTGGAACCCAATGTGAGATTTCTATGTTATAAACGATACGAAAACGACGATGTATAAATTATATAGTCGATGTATGAGTTATATAAGCGTTGTACACCTCATGTATAAGCATTGTATAAGTTGTATGTTCGATGTATAAGTTATATATGCGTTGTAAAAATTATATATGCAATAAAATGACATTGAAATGAATTGAAGTGAATTGAAATATATTTATATACGAATTTATATATATACTCCCCTTGTCCACAGACCATGGACGATATTTATTGGTTGCGATATTGTTTGGGCTATTTAGTTGATATGAAATTTGGTGAATAATGCGAATGGTTGATAGAATTGTTTGTGGTTGAGAATGATTGATTGTGGTTGAAAAATACCCATTTGTGGTTGAAAGAAAAATTAGAATAGGTTGTGGAAATGAAAGAAAAACATGCTCGCCTGCGTGCGAATTAGATGCATGAAATCCCCATTGTCGAAAACCGCAAGGATTTAAGGTAGAGCGAGGAGCCGTACATCGATACGGTCCCGGTTTTAACTACTCTGCCGTTATGCTGCCGAAATTTCCTTAAATCTTTCTGTGTGTGATTTATTTTCATGTGTTGAAATTATATTCATGTGTTGAATAGAAATTCAGGTGTTGAATAATAATCGTGTTCTGAAATAAATTGTTTTATAATAAAAATCACATTTTTATCACCTGTTTGAACTATATAAAATAATCGTGTTTTAAAACAAATTGTTTTATATTAAAAATCACATTTTTATCATCTGTTTGAACTATATAAAATAATCGTGTTTTGAAATAAATTGTTTTATAATAAAAATATCATTTTTATCACATGTATGAAATGAATATGGTTTTGAAATCGGAGATAATTATATATATATATATATATATAATATCGAATAACGAAGCTGCAGTTCGTATTTTGAAACCGTGATTTCAAACGATTATTGCGGGAGATCCGACCATCGGATTTTCCCGAAACTACAATCGTTGTGTTCGCCCTGGAAATACCTTTCCAACGGCACCAACTTTGTAAAGATCCAACGGTTGGATTGTCTGGAATGTTTAATTCAAATCTGAAGAAAAACAGCGCCAGAATCGATTATAATTATATATATATATATATAATTATAATTAAAATAAATCGAATAACGATGCTACAGTTGGGTATTTGAAATCGAAACTTCAAACGATCGTACCGGGAGATCCGACCGTCGGATTTTCCCAAAACTGAAACCGTTGGATTCGTTTTGAAAAGATCTTTCTAATGGTATAAAATTTGTAAAGATCCAACGGTTAGATTTTCAGATATGGGTAAATCAAATCTGAAGAAAAACAGCGCCACGGCCGCGTTATGGCCCGAAGCGTCGTTTGAATGAATTGGCTATTTTTAAATAAATAAAAATAGTGATAAATCGTGATAAAATATTATAAACGATATGAAATGAAAATAAACTGAATTTGCTCGGTTTATTAGATATTTGATAGTCGAATGTGTTTGGCGTGAAAATTACATTAAAGAACAAAATGATTGATGTTGAATAATTTAACCATTGAAATGAATAGATTTGAAATATTAAATATACGTGAATTATTTGAAAAGGCCGAGTTAATTCTCATTTCAAATAATTGATCGACGATTAAAAGTCGAAGATATGAAGACGGTGCAAGACCGATGATCTTCACGTCGAATGGAGGGGTGCTACTGATGCTCATGATGGAAGTAGCTGCCTTGAAGGGGTTGAAGTAGTAGCCGTCCGGATGTACATGTTGATTGTACGGATGTGCGAGGAATAAAGATCCTCTGGTTTCATTCAAACCCAGAATGGACTTGCAAATGAACTGTGTGTTTGACATTGGATTTCATTCTGTGTGATTGATAGCCATCAGTTGCATGGCGTGAATTGCCTGTGTGGCATGCTGAGATGTAGTGATCAAAGCTTTTGTTGAAAAGCAGAGCTTTGTGGTTGATGATCAAAGCACCGCCTGTGTGGCATCGCTTTGTGTATAGCGTTGTCTCACGAGCCTCACACCCCAGTATGAACCAGAAACGGGAGAAGGATCCAGGGAGGACAAGCGTTTCTTTCTAGCCAGGGTGGTGTCAGTGACCTACCAGCCCTGACATTTATATTAGTTTCACATGTGTGGTTGTTGCTGTTGCGAGGCGCCTCGGTTATATCGGTCGATCCTGGACCGATGGAGTCATTCGTTGGCTCATTTACGCCCCAAAGGGTGGGGAAACGCAATGTTCAGGCATTTTAATCCACATCGAGTGGACCGGCCCTGTGGCTCCTAAAGGTGCAGTTGCGGCTGTCCCTGAGGCTCAGGCTAGAGAGTCTCGAAGCGGTGAGGACGATCCCTGGCCTCGGTTCATGATGGAAATCCAATTTCCAAATACGTTATCGTGCGGTTTTGATTGTATACCTATATATGGCGACATAGTGGTACGGGGCATTAATGTCGTCTATGATTGATACTTATGATTGAAATTGTTTTTGAAACATATAAACACTATTAATAATATCAAATGCTTTTGTTTTATTCGTATCAAGCATATTTTGGTCATTATAAGGTAAAACTCTATCCTCTGGTGTAACACCCCACCTCCGCCAGGGCCATTCACAAGAGAATGCACTAGCTTTGGAGGGGTGTTGTCTAGGTAAACATGCACAGAGATATCACAAGACAGAACATAGATAAATAAATAAGTAAACTTAGTCATTATTTTCCAACTACCACAAGTCTAGAAAACATAAACTGAAAATAACATAAAGTAAAATATCCCCAAGATAGATGTGGTGAAGCCATAGCAAGCTCAAGTCCAAACCGTACATGAGCTGTCAAGAAAGCAAGCCAAATGTCCAAGCTAAGCACTAGTGTTCCCTCCCTGAGAACCTGGGGGGGGGGGGATGGAAGAAAAGAGGTGAAAGAAAAAGGGTCAGTCATAAAGACTGGTAAGTCCTACCTACTATTAGTATAAAAACTAATGAAGTTAACTAAACATGAGAAACTGAGATGAAACATAAAGATGGTAACTAACTGGCATGATAAATAGATAACAAGGTAGATCAAGTGTGGCATCGCATATACAAGGTTTAGTTTTGCACCAATAGTACTAGTATTCTAACCCATGTCAAGTATAACAAGAAATGATCCCTTGGCCCAATATCATGAGTTGACCCAAGTCAAGGTCCAACTATACAATCTAGTCGATCGGCTCCCTATAAGCCTAACTCGTCGAGTGTCGGTGTCATACGGCCCAATCACGGAATGTAGTCGAACTGTGCTAGGTCCACCCTAGGGTGTATCAAGCCCTAGGGTGCCAACGACTGACACAAATCAAGCACGCACAGTCTAAACCTACTGGTGCCCATGTCTGTTTTATTCAACTCCGGACTATGTGCACGACCATAGTCCGCCTGAACCTACACTGGCGCACCTACTATATCGTCTTTCTGGTCGCTTACAATCAGCCCAGTAATCGTGTCCCACCCTAGCCTAATCCCTAGGGTATCGTGATACATCCAAGAGGGTTACTGCTGAAAAGGACCATGTAACTAGGGTTTCCAGCGGGTTAAGTGTGGTTAACCCCATCCAATCATGTATCAAGTTGGTTAAGTGTATCCAAGTGGTTCATGACTTAACCCTAACATGTGGCATTAATTAATTTAATGCACCCAACCTCTCACATTAGACTTTGTTGTGGTTACTAGAAATGCCGGGCGGGCAGCTTTACACCACAACCTAGTCTAACCTCGGGTTTCAAGCGCGATATGACCAATTTCTCACATTGGGTCCTATTGTTTGTAGCCACTGGATTTGTCGGGTGGTTCCGGGTAGATTTACGCTACAAACTCAACCCAACCTCGAGTTGGCCACTTTATGGTTTTCTACATGTCATGACCATATTCAAGTTTTCAAGCATATTCAAGTTTCATGTCACATTTCAAGTCATGTTTTTCATGTCATTTCAGGTCATGTTTTTCATGTCATTTCAAGTTTGCCTAACTACCCATAACGTATTCCCATTCGCACGTAAACTCGCATCAACACAAATGAATCAAGGAACATAAAAATATGACAAAGATGGGCATAAGGTGGTAAAGTTGGTCATAAGTTAAACATGATGATATTTGAGGCAAAGGTGTTCATCACAACTAGCATGTAGGATTATTGGCCTCAAAACATGTATGACATCAAACTTAGCAAACAAACTTGTGGGTAGCATGTAGTTCAACATCATAGGCAAAGGTGATAACATGATAATAGTTGACATAGAGTGGTAAACTTGTGGGTAGCATGTAGTTCAACATCATAGGCAAGTTAACATCAAGGTTATGAGGGGTTCTATGTTGCATTATGCATAATCCCCAAATAAAGCTCATAGCTTTCTACCCAAAAATCAAGATGAACGGTACTAGGTTCATGATAGTTCCACAATCATAGATCAAAAGAGTCATAAATGGATCTATGCATACAAATATAGCCCCAAGACAAGTATTACACCAAAAATCCCATTTCAACTTGCTACATGTTCATATTAATTTCATAGTTTAAATCTAAGAGTAGAGTGGGGCTTACAAATCGTGGCTATGAGAACTAGAACCAATTAGAACAAGATAGAGACGTTGTAGAAGCTCTAGGAATGATGTAGCAACACTAGAAGCCTTGAGAATAAGTAGCTCCATTGATTTGATGGAGAAAGATTGCTCCTTTTTGCCTTAGAAGCTCTCAAGATGAAGATGGAGGCCATGATTAGGGAGCATTTTGGCAGAATTTAGTTGTTAGGATGATTTGTGATGGTTTAGGCTAGGTCTTAGGGTGTTTTTATAGGTGTAGAGACTAGTTTAGGCCATAGGATTAATCCTAGTTTAGATCTGAACCATCAAATCCCGTCACAGGCTAGCTGAGCAGACCCAAAGGAGCAAACAGGTGCACCAAGAAAACATGGCCGGCCAGGGAGGTCGACCCCTAGGTCGACACCCAAGTCGACTGGGCAGTCGACCTGGGCTGGGGCAGGTCGACTCCCCAGTCGACCTTGGGTAGGGCGGGAAATTTCCCCGCCCAATCTGTTTGGAGCTGATTTTTGAATTTCGGGCTGAATTTGAATTTTCTGAAATCTTCTATAGGCCATATCTTGGTCATACGGACTCCGATTTACGAAATTTCGGACTCGTTTTCAAGCAGAAATTCGAGACGAACGCAATGGCGTAACCCGTTCCCATTGATTCTTAACTTATGATTTAATTCTGCCCTGATTCCTTGTTTTAACATGTTATTAAAAATTCGAGTTGTTACATTCTCCCCACCTTAAAGGATTTTGTCCCCGAAATCTCCAAGTTAGGAAGAACGTATCCTACTATCCATCATCTATCTACCTAAACATCATCCACAAGTAATCATTGTCCTTAAAAGATTTCTAATGCTATATGAACATATGCAAAAGTGTGTGTATATGCACCTATCTAATGCAAAAATCAGGCGGTTACTAGCTCAGTAAACCTCCTTAATGCAGAATATGTTAGTGAAATGAGTCCAAATGTATGAAAATTCCTAACATAATTTATAATCTCTACATGAGTGCACATAACATTCAATCATATGCAACATCCACGTGATAGCATAACAAGTTTCATCCATGAATAAGCATAAACACTCATGCATATGCAATATGAAAGTGTGTGAGCCGATCTTAGTGCCTAACGTGTATCATGCATCCACGAGTAACCACTTGCAACCATTTGCAACCATCAAGCATAACATGTTTCAAATACATGTTTTATCCAAAGGGTTTCTACCTAAGGTTCTCATGACAAGATTAACGAGATAACAAGATAAACATGGATAGCAAAAGAAAGATATGCTAACCAGGAAAAGAGATCGAGAATGTACCCTCAAAAAGGAATGGATAAAGCCCATGCATCTTCTCCTTGGTTTCCCAAGTTGCATCTTCATCGGCTTCACTCCACTGAACCTTTACTAACTTGACTTCTCGATTCCTCAGCTTCTTGATCTCCGTTCCCAAGATACGAATCGGAGCTCGCCTCAGGGGTTGCCTCTTTCTCTACCTCCACGTCTTCCAGAATGCTAGGCACAACTACTTCGGCTGATTCATGTAGGCATTTTCGGAGATGCGAGACATGAAAAACATTGTGCACTCCAGCCAGCTTCTCGGGCAATTCCACCCTATAAGCCATTTGCCCAATCTTCTCGATGATAGGGAAGGGTCCTACGAACCTTGGTGCTAGCTTTCCAACTGCTCCAAAACGAACCACATTTCGCAAGGGAGAAACCTTCACAAAGACCATATCTCCAACTTCAAACTCTAAGTCTGTCCTTCGCTTGTCTGCATAGGATTTCTGTCTGTCTTGGGCCGTTTTCATCCGCCTTCGAATCAACTCAACCTTCTCGGATGTGTCCCTTATCATGTCGGGCCCAAGTATAAGCTTATCTGTCATCTCCCACCAACATGTTGGTGACTTGCACGGTCTCCCATACAAAGCTTCGAATGGTGCCATCCCTATGCTTGCTTGGTAGCTGTTATTATAAGCAAACTCTACGAGAGGAAGGTGGTCTTCCCTAGTGCCACCAAAGTCAAGAATGCATAGCCTCAACAGATCTTCTAGTACCCTATTCACCCTTTCGGTCTGACCAACCGTCTGTGGGTGATAGGCCGTACTTAGATTCAATCGCGTACCCATCGCTTCTTGCAAACTATTCCAAAATTGGCTAGTGAAGATTGGGTCACGATCGCTAATTATGCTAGAAGGAACTCCATGCAATCGCACTATCTCTCGAAGATAAACTGATGCTAGCCATGATGCGGTCCTCTTGCTCTTCACTCGAATGAAATGAGCGCTCTTCGTGAGTCTATCCACTATGACCCATATGCTAGTATTCCCCTTCCTTGATCTCGGCAATCCATCCACAAAATCCATAGAGATACTTTCCCACTTCCATTGCGGGACCTCCAATGGATGCAGTAGCCCACCGGGCTTCTTCGACTCGGCCTTTACTTGTTGACAAACAATGCATCTAGAAACAAACTCTGCAACATCCTTTTTCATCCCATCCCAAAAGAAAATGCGCTTCATGTCCCGATACATCTTATCCCCTCCGGGATGTATGGTCATCCTCGAGTGATGCGCCTCAAGAACTTTATTTACTAAGTCTCCCACTTGTGGGACACATAGTCTTCCATCACGCCTTAGCCACCCCTTGTCATCAATAGTATATCTAGCGAGGTGACTTGATGTCTCACCCCGAATCAACTTGTCCATGATCTCGACTGTCTGCGGGTCTTCCCTCTGTGAAGCCCCAACTTGATCAAGAAGTGTAGGTCTAAGCTCAAGGGATGCTAACGAACCAGTCATCGACTCAACAACAGGTGTAAAATCAAAGGTTGCCAAGAACTCTAGGCTCTTCATCTCAACAAACAAGGGACTCAAAGTCAACCTTCTTCTACTTAGCGCATCCACCACAACATTACCCTTGCCAGGGGTATAAGCTATATCGAAATTATATGATGCCAAGAATTCCATCCATCTCTGCTGCCTTAGATTCAAATCTTTCTGCGAGAAGAGGTACTTGAGCGACTTGTGGTCAGTATATAACTCAAACCTTTCACCTAGAAGATAATGGCGCCAAGATTTGAGTGCAAAGACGATCGCCGCCAACTCCAAATCATGAGTGGGTTAGTTCTTCTCATGAACTTTGAGTTGCCTACCCCCAAAGCATATCACTCTCCCTTCTTGCATCAGGACAGCGCCTAATCCCGTGCCACATGCGTCGGTGTACACGGTAAACAACTTCCCTCCATCGGGTATTGCTAGAACTGGAGCTGTGGTGAGGGCTTTCTTGAGCCTTTGAAAAGCAAGCTCACACTCTAAGTCCCATGCAAAGACTAAGTTCTTCTTCGTTAACTTAGTAAGAGGGGATGAAATCTTAGCGAAGTCCCTAATGAACTTCCTATAAAATCCTGCCAGACCGAGAAAGCTTCTCACTTCAGTTGCATTCTTCGGAATTTTCCAGTCTTGCACCGCCACTACTTTAGCGGGATCCACGGCTATGCCTTGCTTAGAAACTATATGCCCAAAGAACCGAACTTCTCTTCTCCAAAAATGGCATTTGGAGAAGTTGGGTTTTAACTGATGAGCTCTAAGCATATCCATAACCTCCTTGGGATGTGTAGCATGCTCTTCCTCGTCCTTAGAGAAGATCAGAATATCATCCACGAAGACAACCACAAACTTGTTAAGGAACTCCCTAAACACCCTACTCATCAAATCAACGAAGTATGCGGGTGCATTAGTCAAACCGAATGGCATGACGTGCCATTCAAAGAATCCATCTGGAGTCCTAAACGCAGTCTTGTCAATACTATCCTCAGCCACTCTAAGCTGATGGAATCCGGTGGGTAGATCGAGCTGAGAGAAAACAGAAGCACCTACAAGCTGGTCAAAGAGATCATCAATCCTCGGTAACGGGTGCCTGTTCTTCTTTGTCAGCTTGTTCAACTCACGATAATCAACACATAGACGAAGCGAACCATCCGCTTTAGTAGCGAATACCACAGGAGCACCCCATTCAGAAATGCTTCGCCCAGTGAAATTTTTCTCAAGCAACTCCTTGACTTGCTTGCTAAGCTCTCTTCTTTCTCGCGGGGCCATGTGCCTAACAGGCAATGAAACTGGCTTGGCATTATCAACAAGATAAATACGGAAGTCTATCTCGCGTTTAGAGGGTAACCCCTTCACCTCATCAAAAACATCAGGATATTCTCGGACCACCCTCACAGATTGAAGATTGTCAATAGACGAGTCGAGGGATTCAAGATAACATAACATGACGAGATCCATAGGGTTACAAGAAATCTCTAGGGTATTGCCAAGGCGAGTCATAAGCCTCACTACCCTATGCTCACCATCGAGAATGGCTCCATGACTGGATAACCAATCCATGCTCAAAATCAACCCGTATCCCATAAACCCGAGAACATAAGCATTACATGTGAATTCTACGGTCAAGATAGAAATCCTCAAATCCGTACAAATCATAGATAGATGGGCGGAACCCCCAATTGGATTTGAAACACTAACGGGATCCTCAACTAGACTAGTACTTAGGTGCAAACTTTCAACAATGTCAGAAGAAATAAAGGTATGCGATGCGCCAGAATCAAATAAAGTTCGTACAGGAAAACCAGAAATGTAAACAAGGCTTTCTACAGAAATACTACCTCGGTCCGGAGCTGGAGTAGTGTTGATAGAATGCATCTGCCCTCCAGAAGGTCCTACCCGCTGAGTCTGTCCTTGCCCTTGTCCTTGCTTCTTTGGGCAATCCTTACTATAGTGTCCAGACTCTCCGCAATGAAAGCATTCTCCCAACTTCCTCTTCTTCTTCCTACAATCTTTGATTATGTGTCCAGTGATCCCACAGAAGTTGCACTTCCTTGTCTCCCTTTCCTTGTTGTTGTTGGCCTACTTACCCTTGTTGTTTTGTTGTTCTTGTTGGTCTGGTTGTTCTGGTTGCCTCCCCACTTGGAGTCCGCCTTCTTGGTTTGAGTCTCATTAAGCTTAACTTCTTGCCATTCTTATCATCTCCTTGAAGCAAGGCCATATCCACTAAGCTCTCAAAAGTGGCCCCCATAGGTATATGAGACATGGCCAAACCTTGCAATGGCTCATTCAATCCTCGAGCAAAGCGTAGAGCCTTCTTATGAGGTGTGTTAACCATGTCTAAACCGAATCGAGCAAGCTGGTTAAACTTATTCACATACTTCCTCACGGTCATGTCCCCTTGCTTCAAAGATGTAAACCTCTCCAATTGCAGATTCTCTTCAGCAGATGATAGAAACTTAAGCCCAAACCTCATCCTAAAGTCGGCCCAAGTCTATATAGGTCTAGTAGCGTTGGTGACTTCCCACCAATAAGCAGCTTCCTCTTTCAATAGCCATACTGCCAACAGAACTTTCCTACGATCTTCTACGTCAAAGATAGCAAAAAGGTCTTCAGTTTCCCTTAACCAGTTTCTTGCCTCAACATAAGTCTCTGTCCCAACAAAATTCTTGCCACCCATCGCCTTAAAGTCCTTGCAAATCTTCGCGAAATCCGCTTGTGGACGCTGAGGAGGAGGAGGAACCTCAGGTACGGGAGGAGGAGTGGGAGTGTTTGCTGGGCCCGCATCGTTGGCCCTAGCTTCCAAGTACCTTCGGAACCATCCGGGTATGGTTACTCCCTCGGGAAGGTTAAGATCGGCCATGCTGAAAAAGGAAAAGATAGATTTAGAATGAGGAAACGAAGGATAGTGCTAATGGCTTTTGGGGAATAGCCTTTTAAAATAAACTAGACTTTTCTTGGAAAAATACTTAATTGGTTTTGAAAATAGTTTTTCAAAAGGGTTTTTAAAACTTTTGTCCGGTCTAGTAAACCTCAGGCTCTGATACCAAATGTAACACCCCAACTCCGCCAGGGCCATTCACAAGAGAATGCACTAGCTTTGGAGGGGTGTTGTCTAGGTAAACATGCACAGAGATATCACAAGACATAACATAGATAAATAAATAAATAAAGCAGCGGTAGAAATTTAAAAACCATAGTTAACCATTTCCAAACCAAAGTCAACTTACATCTAAGTACTTAGACATTATTTTCCAACTACCACAAGTCTAGAAAACATAAACTGAAAATAACATAAAGTAAAATATCCCCAAGATAGATGTGGTGAAGCCATAGCAAGCTCAAGTCCGAACCGTACATGAGCTATCAAGAAAGCAAGCCAAATGTCCAAGCTAAGCACTAGTGTTCCCTCCATGAGAACCTAGGGGGGAACGGAAGAAAAGAGGTGAAAGAACAAGGGTCAGTCATAAAGACTGGTAAGTCCTACCTACTATTAGTATAAAAACTAATGAAGTTAACTAAACATGAGAAACTGAGATGAAACATAAAGATGGTAACTAACTGGCATGATAAATAGATAACAAGGTAGATCAAGTGTGGCATCGCATATACAAGGTTTAGTTTTGCACCAATAGTACTAGTATTCTAACCCATGTCAAGTATAACAAGAAATGATCCCTTGGCCCAATATCATGAGTTGACCCAAGTCAAGGTCCAACTATACAATCTAGTCGATCGGCTCCCTATAAGCCTAACTCATCTAGTGTCGGTGTCATACGGCCCAATCTCGGAATGTAGTCGAACTATGCTAGGTCAACCCTAGGGTGTATCAAGCCCTAGGGTGCCAACCACTGACACAAATCAAGCACGCACAGTCTAAACCTACTGGTGCCCATGTCTGTTTTATTCAACTCCGGACTATGTGCATGACCATAGTCTGCCTGAACCTACACTGGCGCACCTACTCTGCCGTCTTTCTGGTCGCTTACAATCAGCCCAGTAATCGTGCCCCACCCTAGCCTAGTCCCTAGGGTATCGTGATACGTCAAAGAGGGTTACTGCTGAAAAGGACCACGTAACTAGGGTTTCCAGCGGGTTAAGTGTGGTTAACCCCATCCAATCATGTATCAAGTTGGTTAAGTGTATCCAAGTGGTTCATGACTTAACCCTAACATGTGGCATTAATTAATTTAATGCACCCAACCTCTCACATTAGACTTTGTTGTGGTTACTGGATATGCCGGACGGGTCCGGGCAGCTTTACACCACAACCTAGTCTAACCTCGGGTTTCAAGCGCGATATGACCAA
Organism: Allium sativum; assembly: GCA_030737875.1. Classification (NCBI taxonomy): domain Eukaryota; kingdom Viridiplantae; phylum Streptophyta; class Magnoliopsida; order Asparagales; family Amaryllidaceae; genus Allium; species Allium sativum. The sequence continues at coordinate 619,912,270 of CM060926.1, forward strand.
CTTCTCACATTGAGTCCTATTGTTTGTAGCCACTGGATTTGCCGGGCGGTTCCGGGCAGATTTACGCTACAAACTCAACCCAACCTCGAGTTGGCCACTTTATGGTTTTCTACATGTCATGACCATATTCAAGTTTTCAAGCATAATCAAGTTTCATGTCACATTTCAAGTCATGTTTTTCATGTCATTTCAAGTCATGTTTTTCATGTCATTTCAAGTTTTCCTAACTACCCATAACGTATTCCCATTCGCACATAAACTCGCATCAACACAAATGAATCAAGGAACATAAAAATATGACCAAGATGGGCATAAGGTGGTAAAGTTAGTCATAAGTTAAACATGATGATATTTGAGGCAAAGGTGTTCATCACAACTAGCATGTAGGATTATTGGCCTCAAAACATGTATGACATCAAACTTAGCAAACAAACTTGTGGGTAGCATGTAGTTCAACATCATAGGCAAAGGTGATAACATGATAATAGTTGACATAGAGTGGTAAACTTGTGGGTAGCATGTAGTTCAACATCATAGGCAAGTTAACATCAAGGTTATGAGGGGTTCTATGTTGCGTTATGCATAATCCCCAAATAAAACTCATAGCTTTCTACCCAAAAATCAAGATGAACGGTACTAGGTTCATGATAGTTCCACAATCATAGATCAAAAGAGTCATAAATGGATCTATGCATACAAATATAGCCCCAAGACAAGTATTACACCAAAAATCCCATTTCAACTTGCTACATGTTCATATTAATTTCATAGTTTAAATCTAAGAGTAGAGTGGGGCTTACAAATCGTGGCTATGAGAAATAGAACCAATTAGAACAAGATAGAGACATTGTAGAAGCTCTAGGAATGATGTAGCAACACTAGAAGCCTTGAGAATAAGTAGCTCCTTTGATTTGATGGAGAAAGATTGCTCCTTTTTGCCTTAGAAGCTCTCAAGATGAAGGTGGAGGCCATGATTAGGGAGCATTTTGGCAGAATTTAGTTGTTAGGATGATTTGTGATGGTTTAGGCTAGGTCTTAGGGTGTTTTTATAGATGTAGAGACTAGTTTAGGCCATAGGATTAACCCTAGTTTAGATCTGAACCATCAAATCCTGTCACAGGCTAGCTGAGCAGACCCAAAGGAGAAAACAGGTGCACCAGGAAAACATGGCCGACCAGGGAGGTCGGCCCCCAGGTCGACACCCAAGTCGACTGGGCAGTCGACCTGGGCTGGGGCAGGTCGACTCCCCAGTCGACCTGGGGTAGGGTGGGAAATTTTCCCGCCCAATCTGTTTGGAGCTGATTTTTGAATTTAGGGCTGAATTTGAATTTTCTGAAATCTTCTATAGGCCATATCTTGGTCACACGGACTCCGATTTACGAAATTTCGGACTTGTTTTCAACCAGAACTTCGAGACGAACGCAATGGCGTAACCCGTTCCCATTGATTCTTAACTTATGATTTGATTCTGCCCTGATTCCTTGTTTTAACATGTTATTAAAAATTCGGGTTGTTACATCCGGTTTGTGTTGCATTATGTGATGGGAACTGAGTCTTATAATGGCTTCATTTTTATAAAAAGCATTGCGATGTTGAAAAGATTTACTTGTTTTAAAGCACTGGCAATCACTGGAGTAAACCCGTTCAGCGAAAGTGGCGTGGTCCTATGATTTGTCATATTGTAAAAGATGTTAAGTAGATTTCTCATACCAGTCCCATGACTGACTCGTAGTTTGTTTCACTTGCAAACTCGGGTGCCCCTATTTCTACATGAGCAGCCTTGTATTCATGTTTTAGCAGGCTCTTTCTGGATAGCTGGAGCTGAAGATGGATTCTATCATTTATCTCTTTTTATGCTGTTCAGCTCCTATTGTACATATTATGTTGTTATCTGCTATAGACATTTATGTAAAGCTGAACTGTATTTGTACTAAGTATGATCCTGTATACTGTGTAACTCTGATGTTTATTATATCCAGTATATTCTGTTGTACATTATCTGGTGTACTTATTTATTTCTGTATCTGCTGTTATCTGTTTATGTGTTATATTCCAAAGATTACCCTTGCCTTCGTGTTACGGGGTTTGGATCGTCAAAAACGTGGTATCAGAGCTTTGGTTAAGCTTAGAACTGGAATATAACATATTAACGAACTCGTCAGAAATAGAACCAGTAGTGTTCTAGGACGAGTAACTCATTACAGATAGGATTAGTAATATCCTAGTATGAGTAAAGCTGAATGAAATACACACCGATAGACACATTTACATTAAAGTATATGTCTCTATGTTTTAAAAATAACTTTTCTGTTGACCTGACACTTGTTCTGCTATTTGCAGAAGTACCAGAAAATGAGTGTCAGAAATAGAAGGAATGCAGAACCAGATCTAGAGGCTCTATTTATGAAATATAGAAATCTGGGTGGAGTACCATTCTTTGGCGAAGAATCTATTGCCAAAACACAAGCTTGGATTCGTTTTGCTGAGAAAATCTTTGAAGATTTAAAGCTGAGGGATGACCAGAAAAGATTACTGGCATCTTGGGCACTCAAAGACGAAGCTTTGTTCTGGTGGGAATTGATTATTAAAGATAATCCAGAATGTGATATCACCTGGGATAGTTTAAAGAGATTTTCAGTAAAAGATTTATTCCTCCAGAAGCAACTGAGCGATTATACGATGAGTTCTACTATCCGATACAAGGAGATATGAATATTCCTGAATATCATAAGAAATTCAATGAACTCTCTCGTATTGCCCCGGAGCTAATTGAAAAGCCAAAGATGAAGAATATGAGGTTTATAAATAGTCTTCAAAGAAAGTGCCAGAATAGTGTAATGGGGCATGTGAAGCTTCCTTTTTCTGAAATGATATACATGGCTTACTAGTATGAGGATCTCGATAAGAAAGGTATGTTGCGAGACGAAGAGGAAGTCAGTTCTAGCAGTAAAAGGAAATTCGAAATGGATAGCCCAGAGACAAGTACACAGCCTGAGGCTAGTACGACGTCTGGAGTTAGAAAGAAGCCTAAGTTCAACAAGAAAAAGGTTAAATTTGGGAAAGGACCAGTAACAACTGCCATATGCTCTGACTGCAATAAGCAAGGACATCTGTCGATAAGTTGCAAATCTTTAAAGAAACATATTAAGGGAAAAATTAAATCCAAGAACAAGGTTCAAGAAGATAGAAAATGCAATCTTTGCCATCAGGTTGGTCACGTAAAGCAAGATTGCCGGCTATCCCCGAAGTCTGAAATTGTACAAGTAAATGAAGTGGCAGAAACTTCAGCACCCTCATCCAGTCAGGAAAGGCCAGATGTTTTAGAAGGCACGCTTAATGTCAAAGATATTCCAGTTAAAGTACTGTTTGATACAGGCGCGTTGAGAAGCTTTATTGCAAAGAATGCGGTTAAGAATTTGGATTTGAAATTGAAGAAGCTTAAAGAACCCATGACTGTCCATAATCCAGTTGGGGGTTCCCTCGATCTTAGTTGGGTTTGTGGGGGTACCTGTTTCTTTTTCTCATTATCGGTTTCCTTGTATCTTGATCGTCATGAATTTTACTGATTCGATCTTATTTTAGGATTGGATTAATTAAATTATTAGAATGATAGTTAATTAAAACAATAAGGGAATGAATGGTAGAATTTATTAGAATAAATCACACATTGAACTGATTAGAGAATTAATTAGAAATATATACATGTGCATTATATATGTTTGAACAGGTAAATGGATTAGCTGTTGAGAAAAGATTTTATTTGCGTGCCCGACAAATAGGTAAACCTTAATGAGTTGGATGCGCAATTTTATTATTATATCAACTCCTGTGAATGCCATTGGATGCGGAGTGCTGGTTATTCTGTGTGTAATTAATAAATGTCGCCATAGGATAGTAACAATTAATTTTGAACTACTCTACATGGCATACTTCTTGAAGATAGGCATACTTCATGTAACACCCCACCTCCGCTAGGGTCACTCACAAGGGAATGCACTAGGTTTGGTGAAGCATTATCGAGATAAACATGCACAGAAATATTACAAGACAGAACATATATATATATAAAACAGCGGAAGTAAAACAAATTTCATTACCTTATAAAATAAGGTCTAAAGCCTTTTACATCAGAATACATCAAAATCTGTCTTGCAATAGTAAAGAATCATAAAACCATTTCATAAATTATTCCTCAAGTAAAACAGTAAAGTAGCCATAGCCAAGAAAAGTCCAAGCCATGCGTGATGACCTTCAAGTAGAAGAAGTCCGAACTAGATACTAGTGTTTCCTCCCTGAAAACCAGGGGGGGGAACGGAAGACAAGAGGCGAAAGAAAACGGGGTCAGTCATAAAGACTGGTAAGTCCTATCTACTTCCAGTATAAAAACAGGTAAAGGTAACATGACATGCATAAACTGAAAGTAAACATAAGGATGACTACGAGATAGATAAACTAAAACAGGCTGAACTATTGTAGTAAGGTAAACTAAGATATCATGATAAACTACGGTGTCATGATAAGTCAAGATGTCCCATCGTCCGGTTTCTATCAAGTATAATATCCCGAGGTATCTATCCTGTATAACGTCCCACGGTATCTATCATGTATATTTCTCATGGTCCTAACATGTATATTTGCTCTGCACCTCTCGTACTAGTATCCCAACCCGCGTCATGTGTTAACTATGAATGTCCCTTGCCCAATGTCATGTAATGGTCCATGTCAGCCTAATATATAGCATATGTAGGTTTTCCCAACTCGTATGTTTCTTTCCATGTACAAGTTCAGTCCTTTGCCGTAGGCCATACGGGCTTTCCCATGTAAACGTTTTTATCCTTGAGGTTATTTTGGACTGCTACCCTTGATCTAGTTATGTTTCCTTACCATGAACCACCGCGCGTTCACTTAGGATTTATGCCACCTAGGACCACTAGGGATTATGCTACCTAATGAACGTTTCCGTGTCTCGGTTTGGGTTTTGGCCACCTAGGACCACTAGGGATTATGCCACCCGTCAACCGCGCCCTTTTATCCCACGTATGTATCGTGAACCGTTTTCCATGTCTAGACGCACATGTTCCTCAATGTGCCATCCGAGTTCCGCGCCAGGGCAAATCAAGAAATACGGAACTCGGTCGGGAGCTTTAAGTCGTCTGCTGATGCAGATGTCAAGGTCTGTTTTTGTACCCGTGGCTATGGTCCCACGTGACCCCTCCCTCAACTACTGAAAGGCAATCCAAGAAAAATCATGTATGAGAACTACACTAAGGCCCATCGATGCCCACTTCCAGATAGCCAACCTCACCCATAACTTGATAGCTAGTATATGGTCTTTTGGGAGTTCCCTGCCTTTCCGTACGTACACGATTGACTAAAGATGGTAGGTAGTCGGCGACATGCTATCCCGGGGCAAAATCAAGTATCGTCAACTCCACGCTAATCCATCCCAGTCTTTAGGTCGCTCGCATAACAACCAAGGCATACTCTTGGCTCTTCTACCGCAGACCTTAACCTCTGTGAGGCCGGGTTTCATGGACCACTTGCCACCTCACAGAGGGATACCAAGAGTACCCTCACGTTCCCCGAAGCTTCCGCTTCGTCACCCAGTTCGCTGGAGCTTTTATCCAAGTCAGATAACTTGCTCCTCCTCGTATACTAAGTGATGACCTACCGTACCAGGTTACTCATCTCTTTATGAACTAGTCCCATGTCCTTAGCTAAGAATTATTACTTAGTTACCCTTAACTAAGGTTTACCACTTAGCCCCTCTTTCCTCTATCCTTGTTAACTACGATTTCCAACCTAGTCCCCTGAGCTAGGGTTTTGTCAAATGGGTTAAGTGTTGTTATCCAAGTTCATGACTTAACCCGCTCATGAATCATGTCAAGATTGGATAAGTACTCAAGTTCAAGGCTTAGCCCTACAGGTTAGTTAAGTGTACCAAGAAGCTCATGACTTAACCTTATCAAGTCAAACTGGTTAAGTATTTATTTGTCTTAACCCTATCAGATTATCATGTTAGATTGATTAAGCATAGATTATCTTAATCCCATCAGATTATCGAGTCGGATTGGTTAAGTATGGGTTGGCTTAACCCCATCCACTAATCATAATACAATGGTTAAGCCTACTTTTAAAAGGTCTTGTGACTTAACCCTATCAGGTCCACCTATTAGATTGGTTAAGTATAGGTTACTTAACCTCATCAAATCATCACGTATAATTGGTTAAGTATAAGTTACTTAACCCCATTAAATTATCATGTTAAATTGGTTAAGTATTGGTTACTTAACCCCATTGAATTACCAAGTTTAGATTGGTTAAGTGTTTAACTTAACCCCATCGAATTCCCGTGTTTAGATTAGTTAAGTATAGGTTACTTAACCCCATCTAATTACCGTGTTTAGATTAGTTAAGTCTTAATTACTTAACCCCATCTAATTACCGTGTTTAGATTAGTTAAGTCTTAATTACTTAACCCCATCTAATTACCAAGTTGGATTAGTTAAGCGTAAATTACTTAACCCTATCCCCTAATTGTCTTGTATGGTTAAGTGTCATTAAGAAATCAAGCCCGGTCCCACTTAACCTACCCATTCGTGTCATATCGGTTAAGTGTCATTAGTCAAACTTACTTAACCTTATCATGTGGCATTAATTTAATTAATGCACTCTCAACCTCTCACATTAGACTTTGTTGTGGTTGCTAGTTAAGCCGGGCGGGTCCGGGTAGTTTTACACCACAACCTAGTCCAACCTCGGGTCTTAAGCGCGTCATGACCAACTTCTCATATTGGATCCTATTGTTTGTAGCCACTAGTTAAGCCGGGCGGGTCTGGGTAGATTTATGCTACAAACTCAACCCAACCTCGAGTTGGCCACTTTCATGTTTGGTCTAGTGTCTTTTTACACTTACAACCCACCCATGTCTAGTTCAAGTTCCATGTTTTCCCACGTGTCATGACCATATTTAAATGTATCACGAATGTCATGTTCTCATGTAAACCCCATATCAAGTTTTTCCATGTCATACCCACGTTTTTCCTAAGCTACCCAAACGTATTTCCAACCCAAGTGGAAGCGAGTCACATAGTAGGGTATTAGGCCAACATATTGGCCACAAACATGAATGGTGTCATAAGGAAATTTGGCCATAAACATGCATAGTATCATAAGGGAATTTGGCCACAAGCATGCATAGTTTCACAAGAGGATTTGGCCACAAACATGCATAGTGTCATAAGTGAATTTGGCCACAAACATGCATAGTTTCACAAGAGGATTTGGCCACAAACATGCATAGTGTCATAAATGAATTTGGCCACAAACATGCATGATACATAAGGGGTTTGGGTTCATTTACATGCATAAGCCCCAAAGTCAAGTCTTTGCCAACGTTTTCACAAGTCAAGTGGTTCCCAAAGGTTCATGCTAACGTTTCATAGATAAAGATTCAAACTTGCAAGATATACTAGGTTAAACATAGCATGAATGGCATGATTAAGTCACTAAGCATAGCCCAAAGTCATAGGTTCAAGCAAAAGAGACATGACCAGGTTCATATAGGCTAGCATACTTATGTTTCATCGCATTTTATCCCATGTCACATTAGAACCACCGTTAGAATCTACAAGTAGCTAGAACTTACATAGAAAGGCTTAGGAAAAGGATCATGCATCATCTTGACGAAGAAAGGTGACTCCTTTGTCGAAGAACCATCATGAAACTCGCATAGCAACGTTGATTTGGCCTCGATTTGGTGTAGCAAGCTTGCACCTTTTGATTTGAACCCGATTTGAATGCATAGGCTCTTGAAGTTGGAGATGGAGGCCATGATCAATGGAGATTTGGGCAGCACTTCGTGGCATGAGTGAATTATGAGGGGTTTAGGGTAGGCTTAGGGTATTTTTATAGAGATTAGGAGTAGTTTAGGCCGTTAGATTAACCCTAGGATAGATCCAAGCCCTCAAAAATCGTCACAAGCCTCCAAAACAAGACCCAGGAGGCAAAACAGGTGCACCTGGCCGACCAGGCAGGTCGACCCCCAGGTCGACCCTGGGGTCGACTCCCCAGTCGACCTGGTCCGACCCAGGTTGACTGCCAGGTCGACCTGGTTCTGGCGGGATTTTTCCCGCCTAGCCTGTTTTCTGAAAATTTGAAATCTGTTTTGAATTTGAATTTTTCGTGAAACTTCGCGAGGCCATATCTCGGTCATACGGACTCCGATTTACGAATATTCAGACTCTATTTCGCGTATTTTTCCGAGACGAACGCAATGGCACAGCCCATTTTATCTGATTTAGATTTTATAATTTAATCCTGCCTTGATTCTTGATTTAACATGTTGTTAAATTTCGGGTTGTTACATCCTCCCCAACTTAAAGGATTTCGTCCCTGAAATCTCCAGGTTAGGAAGAACGTATCCTACCATCCATCATCCATCTACTCAAAACATCATCCACAGGCAACCATGGTCCTTAGATGATTTCTAATGCCGTATGAACGTATGCAAGAAAGTGTGTGTATATGTTCCTTAGCTAATGCTAATGATCAGGCCTGAATGATCTTTCTAATGCAAAATATGTTTAGTGCCATGAGTCCAACATGTATGCAAATAGCCCTAGTCATATAAGTACTATATGCGTGCACAAACATTCATTCATATGCAACATCCGCATGATAACACATTCAATTTCATCCATAAACAAGTATAAATACTCGTGCATATGCAACATGAAACGTGACCGCGTCAATCTAGTATCTAATGTGTATTCGCGCATCCACGAGCAACCACTTGCAACCATTTGCAACCATATCAATCATAACATGTTTCAAATACATGTTTACATCCATAGAGTTCTATCTAAGGTTCCCAATATAGGATTGAGAAGATAAACAAGACAAACTCCTTACGGGGTTTGTAGCAGAAACAGGACCGAGAGGATATTCACCAAAAGATAACATGCGAGCAAGCTCTACAGGAAAAACCAGGGATCAGGGATACACTCTTTTTAAAAAGAGGTACGATGCGCGTGTCTAGCCTTACGTCTTCTAAGTCGCGTTTCCTTGAGCTTAATTCCTCGGTGCTTTGACCATCTTTTTAACTCCATGATTTCGTAGCTCCTTGATTCCTATTTCCAAGATATGAGTTAGAACTCATTTCATTGTCGCCTCTTATTCCACTTTCACTTATCCTTTCCCTAGTATACTTGGCTCAAACGTATCCACTTACTCATGCAAGCTCTCCAAAATTCACTAGGGAATTCTGGATCTCGTTTGCCGATGCCAATCCATGTTGCCAAGAGTACTTACTAGGGTGATTCCCGTAACTCATGCATAAGCGAAATGAACCATCCACCTTAGCGGCGAATTTTATTCGAACGGATTACCAACAACTGCATCCCGAGATTCTAGGTAACTAACCATGACAGAACCCAAAAGGTTACACGAGACTTCGAGGGTATCACCAAGGTGAGTCGAGAGTCTAACTACCCTCTTTCCAAAACCGAAAATGGCACCCCTTATTGGGTGACCACTTTATCCCTAGAATCCATCCGTAGCTGAGACATGTCATTCTCAAATCCAAACAAGCCATGAAGAAATGGACCAACTCTCCAACCAGATTTTTGGGACAAAACTGGGATCCTCTACCATGTTAGTACTAAGGTGCAGAGACTCAACTATCCAAGCAGACTTAAATGATACGGTGATCAAGACAAAGTCTGGACGGGATGATAGAAAAGAACGACTAAACCTTTACCAGAAACGGTACCATTTCCCTTAGGTACACTAAAACCGAGAGCATACAATTGCCCTCTCCGATGATCTTGTCCTTGTCCTCCTTGATGGACTGAACCATACCAACAAGTTGCTTATCCTTAAGCTCGCGTCCTTTATCCTTACTCTTATTATCCTTCCTTGTACCACGGCAACAGGTCTCTCGAGAACCACCTCCATCGTACGGAAACACCTACGTGGCTAGACAAATATTAGTCACAGTCAGAACTACTATGACTACAGATGGAGGAAAGAAAGGAAAAGAGATTCAATCAAGGAATCAAAGGATAGTGCTAATGGCTTTTGGGGAATAGCCTTTAAAAAAACTTTTCTTGAAAAATGCTTCTTTATAAACGGTTTTTCAAATAGTTTTCAGAAGGTTTTAAAAACTTTTGCCCAGTCTGGTAACCTTCTGCTCTGATACCAAATGTAACACCCCACCTCCGCTAGGGTCACTCACAAGGGAATGCACTAGGTTTGGTGAAGCATTATCGAGGTAAACATGCACAGAAATATTACAAGAAAAAACATATATATATAAAACAGCGGAAGTAAAACAAATTTCATTACCTTATAAAATAAGGTCTAAAGCCTTTTACATCAGAATACATCAAAACCTGTCTTGCAATAGTAAAGAAGCATAAAACCATTTCATAAATTATTCCTCAAGTAAAACAGTAAAGTAGCCATAGCCAAGAAAAGTCCAAGCCATGCGTGATGACCTTCAAGTAGAAGAAGTCCGAACTAGATATCAGTGTTTCCTCCCTGAAAACCGGGGGGGGGGAAACGGAAGATAAGAGGCGAAAGAAAACGGGGTCAGTCATAAAGACTGGTAAGTCCTATCTACTTCCAGTATAAAAACAGGTAAAGGTAACATGACATGCATAAACTGAAAGTAAACGTAAGGATGACTATGAGATAGATAAACTAAAACAGGCTGAACTACTGTAGTAAGGTAAACTAAGATATCATGATAAACTACGGTGTCATGATAAGTCAAGATGTCCCATCGTCCGGTTTCTATCAAGTACAATATCCCGAGGTATCTATCCTGTATAACGTCCCACGGTATCTATCATGTATATTTCTCATGGTCCTAACATGTATATTTGCTCTGCACCTCTCGTACTAGTATCCCAACCCGCGTCATGTGTTAACTATGAATGTCCCTTGCCCAATGTCATGTAATGGTCCATGTCAACCTAATATATAGCATATGTAGGTTTTCCCAACTCGTATGTTTCTTTCCATGTACAAGTTCAGTCCTTTGCCGTAGGCCGTACGGGCATTCCCATGTAAACGTTTTTATCCTTGAGGTTATTTTGGACTGCTACCCTTGATCTAGTTATGTTTCCTTACCATGAACCATCGCGCGTTCACTTAGGATTTAGGCCACCTAGGACCACTAGGGATTATGCTACCTAATGAACGTTTCCGTGTCTCGGTTTGGGTTTTGGCCACCTAGGACCATTAGGGATTATGCCACCCGTCAACCGCGCCCTTTTATCCCACGTATGTATCGTGAAACGTTTTATATGTCTAGACGCACATGTTCCTCAATGTGCCATCCGAGTTCCGTGTGACGAGAAGGAATTTCGCTCGGTCCGAACCAGTCGCTAAACCGACCCAGACCGGTCGAAACGCCCTATCGTTTGAGAACACGACACAATAGAACGCATGCAAAAGAACATTTCACTGTTATTACAACAATGCATCGGATTACAAGAATATACAGAGTATAAATGAATATTACACAGAAATATCAGAGATTTAAATTACATTTAAATACATAGCAGCGAAAAATAATACAATACACAACTGAAGGAGATATACGGATACAAAGCTTTCCGGATATCGTTCCAGCTGTAAACCAGGATCCTGTGAATATAAATCTGCAAAAACCAAAACTACTAGCTGCCTGTGTCAAAATAAGGGCACCCAGAGTTTAGGTTAAAACAATAAACTCCAGGTCAGTCATGTGACTGGTGTGAGAACTAAAACAGTTATTAATCTTTATTTTTAAAGTTCGGTAAATCAAGGGACCACGCCGTATAACACGGAACGGGTTTCCTCCCAAGAATACCAGTGCATAAAACAAACAGCGCAATGCTAAATAAAGAAAAATGAAGCTGTTATAAGACCCAGGTCCCATCACACAATGCAACGCAGTCGAGGAAAGGGTTTTCCCTTATAACAGCGAAAGAATGCTTGATACGGTTAAAACAAATCGTTTGATACTATTATAAGTGCATAGTGTATAAAACAACTTCAAATCATAAGTATCAATCATAGGCGGCATGAATGCCCCATAACACTATGTCGCCATATATAAGTTTACAATCAAAACCGCAAGACGTCGTATTGGAAGTTGGGTTATCATTTATGGTATGAACCGAGGCTAGGGGCAAGATCCTCACTGATTCGAGACTGGCTAGCACGAGTCTCAGGATCAGAACGCATCGACCCTTGGATCGTCAGGGCCGGTCCACCGATGTAGATTATTATACCTGAGCACTACGTTTCGCCGCCCTTTGGGGCGTAAGCGAGCCAACTAAATGACTCCATCGGTTCGAGAACGACCGATCAATCCGAGGCGCCTCGCAACAGCAACAACCACATAAGTCAAACTCGTCAGGGCGTGTAAAACCACTGACGCCACTTTTAGCTAGGAGGAAACGTAGGCCCTCCCTGAAGTCCGTCTCCCGTTTTTGGTTCATACCGGGTGTGAAACTCGCGAAGTAAACGTTACACGAAGCTACACCACAAAGGCCGTGCTTCGATCATCAACCACAAGACTTTGCTTTTCAACAGAAGCCTTGATCATTTGCCACTTAGGCATGCCACACAGGCAATTCACTCCATGCGATTGATATCCATCAATATATAACCCCTGAGCTCGTACGTCTCAGAGAAGGGCGTTAAGCAAGAGAATAAATTCTCCGCCGCCAAACAGATATATATTTAATAGAGATCAATCACACGGACTAAAATCCAATGTCAGACACACAGTCCATTTACAAGTCCGTTCTGGGTCTGAACGAAACCGGAGGCACCTAGTACCCCGCATATCCATCGATCTCCAAGTACGTCTGGACGATCACCAACTGTTTCCATCTTCTTGGATGTACAGCCCAATCAAGATCATCAGTAATTACCCAAACGACGTGAAGACTTCCGGTCTTCGACCATCGTCTTCATCTTCGACTTATCGTCGTATCAGTTATTCAGAATGGGATAAACCCGGTCTTTCCGAATAACTCGCGTATATTTTAAATAAGTGTTCCACACACACAACATACGCCTCATTCCAATTCATCAGTCACTAACAGTAAATTAATCAAGAGAATAATTCCCCAAATATTAACCCCGAAGGCCGAAACCAACATCAGATCAATATCCAGAAAACCATTCTGCTTGGCTAACCGACAGTTAGTTTCTAAATTTCACCTTTATAGGGAAAGGTTCCCATTAATTTTATCCAAGATAAATTTCTTGAATTTATTCTTTAATCTATTTTTGAATATCCATTCAAAACTAGTCGGGATTAGCGAACCTTACCGAAGTAATCATTTGTTTTAATTTCCCAATCCCAACCTATTAATCCCATGAAGTAAAACTGGTAATACTTCATATCTAACACCACAGTGTTATCGGTAATTCAATTACCATTTCACGTTCAAATCTAATTAAAGATTTAACTATCGCCTGGAGCAAAACTGGTAATACTCCATTCTTGATCATTTTAATCTAATTAAAGATTCATTAAAAATCCACTTAGTTTTAATCGTTAACTGGGTTAAAGAATCAGTGTCATTTAAAAACACGGTTCACGATAAACCCATAATCCCATTCATTAATTATCGGGTTAAAGAACAAGTGTTATTTAAAACACTGTTCACGATAAGCCCAAAAATCATTCCATTAATTATCGGGTTAAAGAACAAGTGTTATTTAAAACACTGTTCACGATAAACCCAAAAATCAATATCAATTCAATTTCAATTAAATATTATTCAATTGGTACTCTTCATTAAATCTAAATAAAAAGATTTAATCTTTTCTCAACTGGGTTCAAGAACAGTGTTAGTGAAGACACCATTCACGACAAACCCAAATCACATTTGATATTCAATATAAGGCTCTGAATAGAAAATATATCGGCTTATATTCAATATCAAATTCTACGATTAACAAATGTCGTATTGGAAATAACGATATAAATATATATCTTTCAAATTTCCCTAACAACATCTGTATAATCACGAATTTCAACATCGAAATATTCCGAAGACAATTTCGATTCAAATCCATTCCAATGCAATCATTGGAAATTTTGGTTATTTTTAAAATCCTTTTCGAATTCAATTTATTTATTTAAAAATAAATAGAATTATAATTCTAGTTCAAAACTAGTTCATTTAGATAAAAATCTATTTTTATCTTTTCAAATATGGAGTTTTTCATCCCAATTCTTTCTAAATCATTTCTTATGATTTTACACAAATTATTACTATTTTTAATAATTTTATCGAGGCCTGTACAGTCGATTTCCATCAACGGTCATCGAACTGCACTTACAGCGACCTTTTTCAAATTTGATTTGGACATAATTCCAAATCCAACCGTTAGATTTCAAATTTCTAATATTCGTTAGAAAGCTCTTTTCGATACGAACCCAACGGTTCCGGTTTTAGGAGAATCCGACGGTCGGATCTCCCGCAATGTCCGTTTGAAATAAATGGTCGAAATTCACGAACTGCCGCGGCGCGTTCTATTCAGGCCATTATATTATATATATAATATATATAATACATATTTCGTCGATTTCTATTTAAAACGAATTATATAAATAGTTTTAAAATTCGTTTCAAAAACAATTTCAACTTCCATTTCAATTCAAATCAAAATTGAATTCTTCTTTATAAATTCGTTTTAAAATTCATTTCTATTCAATTCAAATTTCAATTCAATTTGAATTTATTTCCATTCGAAATCGTTTTCAATTCATTTCATTTCGAAATCGTTTTCAATTCATTTCTATTCAAAATCGTTTTCAATTCAATTCATTTCGAAATCGTTTTCAGTTCAATTCATTTCGAAATCGTTTTCAATTCATTTCATTTCGAAATCGTTTTCAATTCAATTCATTTCGAAATCGTTTTCAATTCATTTCATTTCGAAATCGTTTTCAATTCAATTCATTTCGAAATCGTTTTCAATTCAATTCATTTCGAAATCACTGTCAATTCAATTCATTTCGAAATCGTTTTCAATTCAATTCATTTCGAAATCGTTTTCAATTCAATTCATTTCGAAATCATTTTCAATTCAATTCATTTCGAAATCGTTTTCAATTCAATTCATTTCAAAATGAATAAAGTCGATATAAATATCGTTTACGTCAAAATGGCGTCAATCTAATCAACACGGCTTCATAAATTTCTATTTTCAAATATTCTATTTCAAATATTTCTTTTCAAAATAGTTGTTATTACCAAAATATTTCGTTCAACACATGACCAATCTCAATGGATGAGTACTGTCAACACATGAACCTTTATTTTATATTGATAAAGATGTAAATTTTATTACTAAAATATTTCGTTCAACACATGACCAATCTCAGTGGATGAGTACTGTCAACACATGAACCTTTATTTTATAATATTCTTTATTTTTCAAATTGGAATGAGGCCCAATCAATTACCATATAAAGTTAATTATATGGATTTTCATACATTACACACATATAATAGCATTGAAAAATAATCAACCATCAACCAAAGTGCATTACACTGTATAAGCATCAAATATAGATATCTAACGCTTATAACAGCCTGTCAATCGATCGATCGACATATTTAATCAATCAGGATGAGTGAACTTCAAATTTCATCCTAACACCCGTGTGGGGTTTCAAACAATCAAACACAGATTTTAGTTGTGCAGTTGGGCGATGTGTAAAATTTATCGACCCAATCAATGTCCTTCAAATAGGTGTACATAAACAAACCGTTCGGTTTGTAAATGAATATTTTATTTTATTCACTTCACGTTAAAAATTATATTTTTAACGATAAAAACATTTTTTATTTCAACATATGAATTTCTATTCAGTTCATTTATTCAATAAAATGATATTTTTTATTTTTCTAACATATTTTAGAAAATTTCGACGGCATAACGGCACGATACTAGAAACGGGACGAGGCCTAGCCTTATCCCCGGTCTAGTGAAGGCCCACGCCATTCACACATCAATCAAATCCATTCATTTCACCAAACAATTCAATTTCAAATCAAATCATCTAACTAATCTATGCAACCAAACAAACAAGTCCATGGTCTGTGGACGATTGTGTCGGGTGCTACTAAGCACCGTCTGCATCCTAGTATATATATATACATATAACTAGAAAATTTAAATTGAAAGATGAGAAGTTCTCACCGAAAGCTATCCAAACATCTTGACTCTTCTTTGATAAAAATCTTCATCGTTCTCGCCTCTTATCACTTTCGTCGCCCGTAGTCACTACATATGTAAAAATCGAATTTTTACTTCGCTATTCAATATATAAAAATCAAATTTTTACTTCGTTATTCAATATATAAAAATTGAATTTTTACTTTGCTATTCAATATATAAAAATCGAATTTTTACTTCGCTATTCAATATATAAAAATCGAATTTTTACTTCGCTATTCAATATATAAAAATCGAATTTTTACTTTGCTATTCAATATATAAAAATCGAATTTTTACTACGCTATTCAATATATAAAAATTGTATTTTTACTTCGTTATTCAAAATATAAAAATTGAATTTTTTTCTATTTAAAAATCTCGTCTTTCCCCTTTTTAAAATCTCATTTTTAAACTATGGTTTATATTTTATAGACAAAGATGATTTTAATTCCAAATTAGAGGTAATTTTATTTTTAAGCCAAAGTCTATTTTATATTTTCTATTTTCTATTTGGAAGTATTTTATTTTTCCAAAACAATCCTGTTTTATATTTTCAAAATCAATCCTAATTTTATTTTAAAACCTTTCTAACTTTATTTTCATAATGCTATATATATAAAAAAAAATGAAAATAAAAGCTGCCTTTATATTTATTCAAACTGCATTTATATTAATAAAAAAAACTACTGCATTTAATATATAAAAAAAAACTGCTGCATTTAATATATAAAAAAACTGCTGCATTTAATATATAAAAAAAATGCTGCATTTAATATATAAAAAAAAACTACTGCATTTAATATATAAAAAAAAACTGCTGCATTTATATTTTCAAAACCGATTAAAAAAAACATTGTAAAAAAAGAAAAGAAATGAAATGCTCACTGTTTATCTTTCCTCAGGAAGATGAACCCGTCATTTTCAACATGAGCTCCATCCCTAGGGCTAGGATCTGCGCATAACCCGAGGCACTAGAAGCCGATCCACCTTCGCCACATCGAAGCTCCAAGAAGACCGCGCCTCCCCCTTGAGTTCAGGCGAACTCGATCACCGTTCGTCGCCGGAAATGGATGGGAAACCGCGATAGTTTGAGGGGTGAAATCGAACAATACTCACCACGATAAATCATGAAACTGGTACGGGCTTGAAGTGGGTAGAAATCTCCACCGAATCCACATTAAAACCTAGGCGAAATTCGATTTGGATATGAAGAAATTTGGGAGATTTTAGTTTGAGAAATCGGTCCGTCGGTTTTCTTCTTGGAGGTGCTGAAGACCCCCTTGACCACGAGATTAGTTTCTTAGGGCTTTGACCAATTTAGACCCCCCCCATTTATATAAATATTTTATTTTTTTATTTAATTTAAGTTTTATTTCGTTTATCGCTCCAATCTCCCAATCAAATCCAACAACTGTCGCCCCTGGCCAAATACCCCTATTCCGAACACATTGGGATATGTTTCGTAAGCCAGTTCGGTCGTTACGATCAGTTTCCGTTGAATTTACATTTAAATCATTATACTGTATTTTAAACGTACATTTCAAATTATCAGGGTCACATACTAACTAGAAAAATTCTAGAAAAATATTTTCTAGCTTCGTATTGACGATACGGTCCTAACAAAACTAGTTTCGTCGAATTCTGAGACCGTTTGAAAAATGGCCATCTTCCAGTCGATTAAAATCAACTGAAACTGGTCAAACGCGTTTTCCTTTGCCACGCTCACATATTGATTCGAAAAATTATGAAATTTGAAACCTAGCAATAACTTTACATCACGGATCCAACAAAACTGGTTTCGTCGAAATCCGAGGACATTTGCAAAATGTCCATTTTTTAAGGGCCTGAATTCCATAGCGACTATTCAGAATTTTCAACTGGACATATCTTTTGAATCCCGCTATGAAATTTCGATCTTTCGGATTCGTTGGAAAGATATTCACAAATAGATCCTAATGTTTTTGGTTTCACTAAAATCCGGATTGTTTTGCACCCGGTATGTTCAATTGAAGTTTGAAATCGAATTATTGAACTACCGCGCCATTTTCAATTCTATTTATAACTATATATAAATATTTATATTCTAACGACGACGTATATAATATATACGTTCTAATTATATTCAAAATAAATTTCTCGTCGATATTATTTAAAATAATCTATTTTAAATATTCAAAATTCGCTAAAATTGCTAAAATAAAAATTTTAAACTGGCCCAGATTTTCGGGTTGTTACATTCCGCGCCAGGGAAAATCAAGAAATACGGAACTCGATCGGGAGCTTTAAGTCGTCTGCTGATGCAGATATCAAGGTCCGTTTTTGTACCCGTGGCTATGGTCCCACGTGACCCCTCCCTCAACTACTGAAAGGCAATCCAAGAAAAATCATGTATGAGAACTACACTAAGGCCCATCGATGCCCACTTCCAGATAGCCAACCTCACCCATAACTTGATAGCTAGTATATGGTCTTTTGGGAGTTCCCTGCCTTTCCGTACGTACACGATTGACTAAAGATGGTAGGTAGTCGGCGACATGCTATCCCGGGGCAAAATCAAGTATCGTCGACTCCACGCTAATCCATCCCAGTCTTTAGGTCGCTCGCATAGCAACCAAGGCATACTCTTGGCTCTTCTACCGCAGACCTTAACCTCTGTGAGGCCGGGTTTCATGGACCACTTGCCACCTCACAGAGGGATACCAAGAGTACCTTCACGTTCCCCGAAGCTTCCGCTTCGTCACCCAGTTCGCTGGAGCTTTTATCCAAGTCAGATAACTTGCTCCTCCTCGTATACTAAGCGATGACCTACCGTACCAGGTTACTCATCTCTTTATGAACTAGTCCCATGTCCTTAGCTAAGAATTATTACTTAGTTACCCTTAACTAAGGTTTACCACTTAGCCCCTCTTTCCTCTATCCTTGTTAACTACGATTTCCAACCTAGTCCCCTGAGCTAGGGTTTTGTCAAATGGGTTAAGTGTTGTCATCCAAGTTCATGACTTAACCCGCCTACGAATCATGTCAAGATTGGCTAAGTACTCAAGTTCAAGGCTTAGCCCTACAGGTTGGTTAAGTGTACCAAGAAGCTCATGACTTAACCTTATCAAGTCAAACTGGTTAAGTATTTATTTGTCTTAACCCTATCAGATTATCATGTTAGATTGATTAAGCATAGATTATCTTAATCCCATCAGATTATCGAGTCGGATTGGTTAAGTATGGGTTGGCTTAACCCCATCCACTTATCATAATACAATGGTTAAGCCTACTTTTAAAAGGTCTTGTGACTTAACCCTATCAGGTCCACCTATTAGATTGGTTAAGTATAGGTTACTTAACCTCATCAAATCATCACATATAATTGGTTAAGTATAAGTTACTTAACCCCATTAAATTATCATGTTAAATTGGTTAAGTATTGGTTACTTAACCCCATTGAATTACCAAGTTTAGATTGGTTAAGTGTTTAACTTAACCCCATCGAATTCCCATGTTTAGATTAGTTAAGTATAGGTTACTTAACCCCATCTAATTACCGTGTTTAGATCAGTTAAGTCTTAATTACTTAACCCCATCTAATTACCGTGTTTAGATTAGTTAAGTCTTAATTACTTAACCCCATCTAATTACCAAGTCGGATTAGTTAAGCATAAATTACTTAACCCCATCCCCTAATTGTCTTGTATGGTTAAGTGTCATTAAGAAATCAAGCCCGGTCCCACTTAACCTACCCATTCGTGTCATATCGGTTAAGTGTCATTAGTCAAACTTACTTAACCTTATCATGTGGCATTAATTTAATTAATGCACTCTCAACCTCTCACATTAGACTTTGTTGTGGTTACTAGTTAAGCCGGGCGGGTCCGGGTAGTTTTACACCACAACCTAGTCTAACCTCGGGTCTTAAGCGCGTCATGACCAACTTCTCACATTGTATCCTATTGTTTGTAGCCACTAGTTAAGCCGGGCGGGTCCGGGTAGATTTATGCTACAAACTCAACCCAACCTCGAGTTGGCCACTTTCATGTTTGGTCTAGTGTCTTTTTACACTTACAACCCACCCATGTCTAGTTCAAGTTCCATGTTTTCCCACGTGTCATGACCATATTTAAATGTATCACGAATGTCATGTTCTCATGTAAACCCCATATAAAGTTTTTCCATGTCATACCCACGTTTTTCCTAAGCTACCCAAATGTATTTCCAACCCAAGTGGAAGCGAGTCACATAGTAGGGTATTATGCCAACATATTGGCTACAAACATGCATGGTATCATAAGGAAATTTGGCCATAAACATGCATAGTATCATAAGGGAATTTGGCCACAAGCATGCATAGTTTCACAAGAGGATTTGGCCACAAACATGGATAGTGTCATAAGTGAATTTGGCCACAAACATGCATAGTTTCACAAGAGGATTTGGCCACAAACATGCATAGTGTCATAAATGAATTTGGCCACAAACATGCATGATACATAAGGGGTTTGGGTTCATTTACATGCATAAGCCCCAAAGTCAAGTCTTTGCCAACGTTTTCACAAGTCAAGTGGTTCCCAAAGGTTCATGCTAACATTTCATAGATAAAGATTCAAACTTGCAAGATATACTAGGTTAAACATAGCATGAATGGCATGATTAAGTCACTAAGCATAGCCTAAAGTCATAGGTTCAAGCAAAAGAGACATGACCAGGTTCATATAGGCTAGCATACTTATGTTTCATCGCATTTTATCCCATGTCACATTAGAACCACCGTTAGAATCTACAAGTAGCTAGAACTTACATAGCGAGGCTTAGGAAAAGGACCATGCATCATCTTGACGAAGAAAGGTGGCTCCTTTGTCGAAGAACCGTCATGAAACTCGCATAGCAACGTTGATTTGGCCTCGATTTGGTGTAGCAAGCTTGCACCTTTTGATTTGAACCCGATTTGAATGCATAGGCTCTTGAAGTTGGAGATGGAGGCCATGATCAATGGAGATTTGGGCAGCACTTCGTGGCATGAGTGAATTATGAGGGGTTTAGGGTAGGCTTAGGGTCTTTTTATAGAGATTAGGAGTAGTTTAGGCCGTTAGATTAACCCTAGGATAGATCCAAGCCCTCAAAAATCGTCACAAGCCTCCAAAACAAGACCCAGGAGCCAAAACAGGTGCACCTGGCCGACCAGGCAGGTCGACCCCCAGGTCGACCCTGGGGTCGACTCCCCAGTCGACCTGGTCCCACCCAGGTCGACCCCCAGGTCGACCTGGTTCTGGCGGGATTTTTCCCGCCTAGCCTGTTTTCTGAAAATTTGAAATATGTTTTGAATTTGAATTTTTCGTGAAACTTCGCGAGGCCATATCTCGGTCATACGGACTCCGATTTACGAAATTTCGGACTCTATTTCGCGTATTTTTCCGAGACGAACGCAATGGCACAGCCCGTTTTATCTGATTCAGATTTTATAATTTAATCCTGCCTTGATTCTTGATTTAACATGTTGTTAAATTTCGGGTTGTTACACTTCATCATATACCACATAAGCATTTGGAGCTTGTGTGACGAGGTTGAAGATTTACCATATGAGCGAGTGGCTTGTATGGCGATGACTATATTTTATAGGTTGAACTGATGACTGATATGGACAATATAATTTTGTAATGATAAATTGCCAGATTAATAAAAAAAATCACACGGGTCTAGAGATGATAATAAACACGTCTCTCTAGTCTTGTACGGCACAAAAACCATTGGTAGGGTGACGAAACATATCCCATTGTGTCTGAAATGGGGGTATTTGGCTGGGGGCGATAGCCGTTGGGTTTGATTTGGAGTAAGGATCGATTAACAAGTAATTTTTGAATAAAAATAAAACAATAAAATATTTCCTATAAAACCCTCTCCTTCCAGAAACCCTAGCCGCCATCGTTAAAAGCAACGCACCCGATGCTCCCAAGAAGAAACCCCGAATTCTCCAATTTCAATTCGATTTAGCCTAGGGTTTATTTATGAAAATCATAGAGTTTTTCGTGGCCTTTCATATGATACCGGTTTGGTGAGGTATAGTGGCGGATGCAGCTCGGTTTTCGAGCTGAAAGTTGGTTCGCTCGAGCGCCGCTAGGGGGTGCTGTTGGCCACCGAGTTGGCCAAGAATCTAGGGGAAGGCGCGGTGCTCCTATCCGTAGGTCGTGCCGCAGTCTGATGGTGCTCTAGTCATCCAACGTCACGACAAATTTAAACCCTATCGGTGAAGAATGGGTTTAGCTATCGACTGATGGTAAAAGAAAGCGACAACGCTTTTTGAACGTGATTAAAGGTTAATTGAAAATTAATTAATTTAGTTAACTAATTTTTTAATTATACAATGTTTATAATACAATATCTTTTACGTACGAGGTCCAAGTCGGACGATTTCAGATCCGTTGAAATCGTCTCGACGAGCACTTCAACATGGAACTGACCAGAACTAGAATAGAAGAATGACGGTTTTGTAGTGAGCATTTTTAATTCTTTTTTAGAATTAAAATTTAATAGCATTGAATTTTCTTTTTGAATTTTTATATAAATAACTTTAAAATAAAAATATGATTTCTATATATATATATATATATATACATACATATATTGTTAGATCCAAAAATGGCTCTAACACCCAAACTAGTAATGATTCTGATGAAATGAAAACTAAAACGAAGAAAAAACAAAATTTATAGTGGTTCGGCGTTAAGTAGCCTACGTCCACTTACTACTCTTTAAATTGACAATCTAAATGTAAGTACAATGATGATCTTCACTCTATTTCAATTATACAATACATTGATTCACTCAAAGTTCTCTAAAATATTGTTTGAAAGATGATTGTAGTCTGAAAAGGATGATGGAATTAGCTTTGATTCTGAAAATGCCTAAAGATCCTTCCAATGCCTCTTGATGTGGTATTTATAGGTGGAAAATCCTCCTGGAACGGGATCGGTTCGGATCCATGTAACACCAATCCCATCAATATCGGGTTTGGATGGATTTTGGCGATGACAACACATCTGGTTAGTGGAAAACATGGGTAAAACGTGTGCATAACTGCTCCGATTTTTAAGGAGAACGTGGAGTGGAGCAGTTGGAGTTTTGGGCTCGGATCAGATAGATTAATAACTGGGGGATCGGATCGGCCTTGTTACCTCTGATCCGGTTCGGCCTGCATCCTTTCCTTCATTTCTTTGTGCTGGTTTATCTCTGCCTAAAGAAAACCCGATCCGATCTGAGTGTTTGGCAGAGTGTTCTTCATTATCTGATTCTTCAACTTTGTGTAGCCTAGTTCACAAAGTAGGCTAACATTTTGCCCCTAATCAATCTTGGATAACTGACTAAGGCTTATTCAAGGTTGATTAAATTCAAAATCCAGTTGCCCCCGATTATCTAGCGGGGACATATTCCTTTCGTCATTGATGCTCGTTCTTTTTAGCATCTTTATACTCTCCTGTCTCATAACCCGGTTAGAGTATTACTGAGGCGGTCTCTCATCGGGGTGCACCTTCACGCCTCAAGGGACGTCGTATTCCCGTCCTTTATACTCTCTCTTGATTCTTGAGAGTTAGAGTTAAGAATGTCGTCTTCCCATTCTTTTGTGTTTTATTGTACAAATGGTCATTTTATTCGCTCCTGCACATAAGTCATTTCTAGCTTTCCAAATCTAATTTAATATTTCGTGTTTCATGGTCATGATAGAATAATTGTTGAAGACATAAATAATGCAGGAAAGTAAATGACACACGATATTTATAGTGGTTCGGCTAAGTCATAGCCTACATCCACTTCATAATCCTTTGTTCATATAAATAGACTTTTTAAGGCAAGTCGCGCCTTTTTACATAGCTTATAAAAACAAAAAAGAAGACATTTCATATTTAGCTCAGGTATTGTCGCAGGTGCTGAGCATTCCAAGCTCTGGGAATCTCTTCACCGTCCACGGTCATTAGCTTGAAGGCTCCTATATCAAGCTTCCATTGGATGGCGTATGGTCCTTCCGACTTTGGACCCAATTGGGTTGAAGGTGGGAAGACTCGTTTTAATACTAAGTCTCTTGGTTCAAAGGTCTTGAAGCGGACTTTCCGGTCATAATAACGTGCTACTTGATGTCGATGTCTTGCGGCACGCAAGTCTGCTTCGTCTTTTTTTTCTTCAACCATATCAAGAGACTCTAGAAGGAGTGTTCTATTTGTCATCGGATCATAGTATGCTACTCGATGAGAAGGGACTTCTAGTTCTATCGGGATTACTGCTTCTGACCCGAAGGCGAGCGAAAAAGGGGTATGGCCAGTGGCCGTCTTGAATGTTGTCCAGTAGGCCCACAAAGCAAGTGGTAGCTCATCTACCCACTTGGCTTTAGCCTGCTCCAATCGCTTCTTCAAAATAGACTTAATGACCTTGTTTATTGCTTCGACTTGGCCATTCGACTGCGGATAAGCTACAGAAGTGTATCGTTTGTCAATCTTGTACCTCTGGCAGAAGTTTCTGAATTCGATACTGTCGAATTGTGTCTCATTATCAGTTATGATGGTCTTCGGTATCCCAAATCGACAGATAATGTTTCTTACCACAAAACTAATCACCTTTCTTGCTGTGATCGTTGTTAAAGGTTCAGCTTCCACCTATTTCGTGAAATAGTCCACGACGACGATTGCGTACTTTGCTCCCCTTTGGCAATAGGTAAAACTCCGATAATATCAATTCCCCACATGGCAAACGGCCATGGGCTTACCATCGACTTGAGCCGAGTCGGAGGTGCTCTGGGAATTTTGGCAAATCTTTGACATTTGTCGCAGCGTCGTGAATAATCAGCCGTGTCTTTATTTACGGTAGGCCAAAAATATCCATACCGCAACACTTTCTTTGCTAGTGTTTGGCCCCCGATGTGGTCCCCACACTCACCTTCGTGTACTTCTTGCAGTACTCGTTTGATGTCGTCGTGTGCGATACACCGTAGCAGGGGCATTGAAAACCCTTGGCAATAAAGGATGTCGTCCTGTAACACGTATCTTGTAGCCTTACGTCTTACAGCTCTTCTCTCGCTTTTCTTCACTGGAAGGATTCCACTCTTGAGAAGATTCTTGATCGGTGTCATCCATGATTCTCTCTCTGGATCAACTTCTAAGGCTAGTTCTACCTCCATCAGGTCGAAACTCGGTGATTCCAAAACCTCAATCGAAACCATTTCAGTTTCTTCGGGGTTATCCGAACTTGCTAGCTTTGCTAGCTGATCTGCTTTCTGGTTCTCTGTTCTTGGGATATGCTTTATGTTATAATGCTACAAATCATCTAACAACTTCCTTACTCTTTCGAGATAAGCAACAAGCCGAGGTCCTTTAGTAACAAACTCCTCGCGTACTTGGCACACAACTATTTTAGAATCGCAATATATGTCCAATGTCTTCACTCCTAGTTCTTTGGCGAGCTTCAGCCCAACAATCAGGGCTTCATACTCGGAATCGTTATTGGTAGCAGCAAATTCTAATCGTAACGCATAGTAGATAGATCTCCTTCAGGAGTGATCAAAACAACTCCGGCGCCGGACCTTCGATCATTTTTGGCTCCGTCCGTATATAGCTTCCACGGACTTAACTTTAGCTCTTGTTCTAAGGTACCCACCTTGTCGTCCACCGTTTCCTCTTCGGGAAATGTGAATTTAGCTATGAAATCGGCCAGCGCCTGTTTTCGTATTGACTTTCGCGGTTGAAAATTCAAATCGAATTGACTCAACTCAATGTTCCATTTAAGTAACCGCCCCGAAGCTTCAGGTTTCTGCAAAACTTGCCTTAAAGGTTGATCGGTGTATACAACGATTGAGTTCGCGGGAAGCAATCAGGAGGCTATAAGCAAGTTTTTCAATTTTCGGATAATTATGCTCTGCAGCAGCTAGCTTTTTGCTCACGTAGTACACAGGCCTCTAGACTTTATCTTCTTCACGTACCAACGCTGTACTGACGGCATGAGATGATACTGCTAGGTAGACAAACAAATCCATATGTTCCACAGGCGTTGATAATATTGGAGGCTTTTCTAATAAGTCTAATAAATTTTGGAAAGCTTCCACACAATCAGAAGTCCAGTCAAAATTTTGCTTCCCTCGTTTTATCAGATCGAAGAAAGGTATGCACTTATCTGTGACTTTGGAGATAAACCTGCTTAAGGCAGTAACTTTTCCAGCCAGGCTTTGGACATCTTTAATCTTTCGCGGCTCTTGAATATTCTTTATTGCTGCTATTTGAGTAGGATTTATCTCAATCCCTCGAGAACTCACGATAAACCCAAGGAACTTTCCAGATGCGACCCCAAATGAGCATTTTAAGGGGTTTAACTTCATCCCATACCTTCTAAGGATGCCAAACATTTCGGCTAAGTCTTTTGTATGGTCAGAAGATTGTCTAGACTTCACAAGCATGTCATCCACATAAACCTCCATGGTTTTTACGATTTGATTGTAGAACATGCGGTTGACCAAACGCTAATACGTGGCTCCTGCATTCTTTAATCCAAACGGCATTACCACATAGCAATACAACCCTAAGTCTGTGATGAAACTTGTGTGTTCCTGATCTGGTACGTGCATGGGAATTTGATTGTATCCAGAATAGGCATCCATAAAGGATAAAAGCTCGTGTCCAGCCGTCGAGTCTACTAGTTGATCAATCCTGGGGAGAGGAAAGCTAACTTTCGGACTTGCCTTGTTCAAGTCAGAGAAGTCAATACATGTACGCCACTTCCCGTTAGATTTTTTGACCAGTACAGGATTCGATATCCAGTCGGGATATTTTGAATCCTTAATGAATCCATTATCCTTCAATTTTTCTACCTCTTCCTTCAAAGCTGCTGACCGCTCTGGGCCTAACATCCGTCTCTTCTGTTTGACCGGCGGGTGCTCTGGATTAATACTTAAAGAGTGGCTCATGATAGCAGGCGAAATCCCACACATGTCAGCGTGAGTCCAGGCAAATACATCTAAATTTTCTCTTAAGAAATTAGCCAGTTCTTTTGCTCGAATTGGATCCAGTTGTGATCCGATCTTCAATACTTTTGTCAAATCTGTCTCGTCAATAGATATATCTATTGTCGTCTCGTTGGGAGTCGCCTTTCTTCCCTCGGGTTCTCTATCCTCTCTGGGATCTATATCCTCGAGCACATCTAAAGGTGACTCTCTTGGGGTTGGCCCCCTTAATTGCTATGCTGAATTTTCCTTCAAAGGGGGAGAATCGTCTTTGGATTCTATATTCAACCCCTTCATTAGCATCTTCAACTCCGTCATATAACAAGAACGTCATGTAGCTTGGTCACCTCTTATCACCCCAATCCCTGCGTCAGTCGGGAATTTAAGCAACAGGCACCAAGGTGCAATACACGCCCTAAACTCGGCGAGGGCCGGTCGGCCTAGGAAAGCGTTGTAGGGTGACTCTACATCCAAAACTACAAATTGCAGGATCCTCACTCTTTGGCGATCTCCTTGTCCTAGCGTCACTGGTAATTCTATGTATCCCATCGGCGCCGTTGATGCCTCATTGAAGCCCCGTATCCATCCTTCGCAGGGCTTCAGATCTTTTGTTTCGAGTCTCATTTGTTCAAAAGCTTTCTTAAAGAGGATGTTGACTGAGCTTTCGTTATCTACCAATACCTTATAGACTAAGGCGGGGCCGATGGTCGAGGTAATTACTAGTGGGTCTTCAGTTGGTGATTGGATTCCGGTATCATCTCTGCTACGGAATATGACATCGTCCGACATCGTCTTTTGTTGTTTTACTGGAGTGATGTCTTCGAGGTTACTACATTATCCTACCTCGAAATGCTTGGCGGCATTCACGTATTGATCCATCACTTTAAAACTACGACCAACTAGATGGGGTCCACCTATAATGGTATTAATAACAATCCCCTTAACTTTCTGCTGGGCTGTGGGCTTGGAAGCAGGCTGGGCTTGATTCGGAGCTGGTCCTCCTTGCCCCCGGTCCCTCGGGGCAACTTTGTATTCATCCAACTTCCCTTACCGCAGCAATTTCTCAGCTACATCTCTCAAATGACGGCATTCATTAGTGGAATGGCCGTGGGTTCCATGGAACATACAAAACTTCCCTGTTGCGACCTCCTTCTCAGCGGAGTCTCTAGGCGGTGGCGTTTTTTATTGCAATATGTTGTATGTATCCAAGTAAATATTCTCCAACGTGTCACTCAACGGCGTATAGTTTTCAAAAGTTTGGAATCGAGGCCTTTTACTGGAATTACTCCCTCGATTACTGTTCCTTCTATTGCCGTTGCCATTTCGGTTGTTACTTCCTCCATTCTGGTTACCGACGTTCACCTCAACCTTCCCTGAACTATCGCCGGATTGCTTTACGGCAACATTACTTTGGACGCCTTCCCTTTAGGCTCCTTCAGACTTCCTCTTCCTGTGTGCTTTAACTTCCTCTTGCCTTAAGCGAATATTGGCCTTTTCGTAAAACAACACCCTAGTGGGAGGGGGTGGTTTTCCAGATAAGTAAACCCCAAATTCTGTATCTGGGTCAACTCCTTCTATTAGAGCCATCAGAATAGTAGGTTCATGAGGGTCACTAACTTCGGTGACAGCTAGGTTGAAGTGATCTAAATACGATTTCAAAGACTCACCTGGAGCCTGTTTGATCCTTGACAGCTCTATGATGCTCTGGGACTTTCGGGCGTGAAGTCGGAATTGGTTCATAAAGCGCTCACTCAATTCTGTGAAATTCGATATCGACTGTGGAGGGAGTTGGGTGAACCACATTAGCGCCACGTCTTCCAGATATATTGGAAAGGCTTTACATTTTACAGCATCAGGAGCTGCTGCAGCATTCATGAACCTTGCATACCTCATCAGGTGTTGTCCTGGGTCTGTTCTCCCTGAATATAGATCCATTTGAGGTAAGTTGAATCGCCGAGGGAACTGGAAATCCAATATATCATCTGTGAAGGGGGTATGACTTCGCTCATTGCCCCAATCTTCATTCGTGTACCATCGACTTTCGGACATAATCTGACGCACCATCGCCCATACATCGGCATTTGTTAATGTTTGCACGGGTTCTCTAGGTCTGATATTCGGATTACCCCTAGGTTCCTGATTAGGGTACAGTCTTCTGTTTCTAGCTGCGGTTGCTCTACACTGCTCTCTATGCTCTCGGTCGATCGCGGGAGGAAGAGGCCGAAGAAGCTGCTATTGTGTAGGGTTGGTTATATTAGGATCCCTGGGAAGAACGTGGGATCCACGCATGGGTAGCAACATAGGCTGTTGGAGGCTTGGGTCATCAGGTCCTAACACACGAGCAACGTCTTCTCGGGATCCTACAGATCCAAAAGTTAATTGATCAAGATTTTGAGGTCGTTCAAGATGCCTTCTTTCTTGAGGGCGATCTTCCTCTGATGAAGATGAATAATCTGCTGCAAGGCGACGTGTCGGGGATGGCGTTTTTTGCCTACGAAGCTCACTGATTTCCTTACTCATAGTCTTCATATTTTCCTGCATGATGAGACTGTTACGCTGGTGAGTTTCTAAAGCCTCCTTAGTACTTCGAAGCATGTCAAGAAAGCATGAAAAAACTCCTTGTATGACGGGTGTAGATGGATCAGGCTGGACATTAGATGTCGTGACTGGAATTGGAGCATTGGTGGGAGCTCGAGTAGAAGTTCCAGCCTCATTCTGAGCCGGATCGGATCAGAGTGTATTAGTTGGGCCGGACCGGTTCGGATCGACTTCATTGGATCGGCTCGGATCAGGGTCTTCCACCCGGTTCGGATCTCCCTGACTGGAGAGGCCTGCTCCAGAGTCTTGAGCATGTGACCTCGTTAGCACGATGGCTTGTTGATCTTCTCTAGCATCGTTCCCCCCAGCGCCTTGCACTTCTTTTCCTTTTGTTTTGGCCATAATGTTCGATTTTTCAATGACTAACCAACTAGTACTTAAAGATGTCGAAAACAAAGGATTAACTTCTTTGAACTTGAGGGTTCAAATAGTAGAATGATAATCCCAAAAAGCTGAGAATTCAAAGATTTCTTAGTGGAAGCACCAAAATGTTAGATCCAAAAATGGCTCTAACACCCAAACTAGTAACGATTCTGATGAAATGAAAACTAAAACGAAGAAAACACACAATTTATAGTGGTTCGGCGTTAAGTAGCCTATGTCCACTTACTACTCTTTAAATTGACAATCTAAATGTAAGTACATTGGTGATCTTCACTCTCTTTCACTTATACAATACATTGATTCACTCAAAGTTCTCTAAAATATTGTTTGAAAGATAATTGTAGTCTGAAAAGGATGATGGAATTCGGATTGCAAAGGAGCTTTGATTCTGAAAATGCCAAAAGATCCTTCCAAATGCCTCTTGATGTGGTATTTATAGGTGAAAAATCCTCCTAGAACGGGAACGGTTCGGATCCACGTGGCACCAATCCCGTCAATATCGGGTTCGGATGGATTTTGGCGATGAAAACACATCTGTTTAGTGGAAAACATGGGTAGAACATGTGCATAACTGCTCTGATTCTTAAGGAGAACGTGGAGTGGAGCAGTTGGAGTTCTGGGCTCGGATCGGATAGGTTAATAACTGGGGGGTCGGATCGGCCTTGTTACCTCCGATCTGGTTCGTCCTGCATCCTTTCCTTCATTGCTTTGTGTTGGTTTGTCTCTGCCTAAAGAAAACCCAATCCGAGTGTTTGGCAGAGTGTTCTTCATTATCTGATTCTTCAACTTTGTGTAGCCTAGTTCACAAAGTAGGATAACATACACACACAGATATATATATATATATAACAGAGATAAAAATATGATTTTTACTATATGTAGAACAGTATTAAAAAAATGGGGTTTTAATACAAATATACATTGTTTTAAAAATATAAATATACATTGTTTTGAAAATATAAATATACATTGTTTTGAAAATATAAATATACATTGTTTTTGTTTAAAAAAAATATAAAAATAGCATGGTTTTAAAAATATAAAAATATGATTTTTGACTATATATAAAAAAAGCATTATAAAAATATGATTTTTATTATATGAATTGCATAATAAAAATATGGTTTTTATTATATGAATAACGATATAAAAATATGATTTATATATATATAAGCAATATAAAAATATGATTTTTATATATATGGTAGCGTTATAAAAATATAATTTATATATATAGTAAT
This sequence comes from Allium sativum, assembly GCA_030737875.1. Classification (NCBI taxonomy): domain Eukaryota; kingdom Viridiplantae; phylum Streptophyta; class Magnoliopsida; order Asparagales; family Amaryllidaceae; genus Allium; species Allium sativum. The sequence goes on from CM060926.1 coordinate 619,943,695, forward strand.
GGAATAAAAATATGATTTTTAATGTACATCGCGTGAAATAGATCTCGTTGGAAACGCGGTGTAGGACACAACGCGCTGTAACAAATACAAATCCTAATCCGCCAAATAAGGAATGACAAAGTGGAAACCAAAGGTGAGAACTCCTTCTCACTTAATTTATTTTACAGTTAAAAATATTTTAGGTTGTAGATGGGGTTTAGAAGCCCCCGACACTATTTATTGTACAAACCGTATTATGTAATTTGAATTATATGGAGTTCAACACTCGAATTCTAACAATCGCATAAATTGAAAGCGATGTATGCATATTACCGACACATGGATTTCATACTCCGCGAATAGCCACTTATGGCGCCGTAAATGGCATTTGGGGTAGTTGAGTATTTATTTATTTGGATGTTCTACGTGATTTGATTATGATTGTAAAATTGGTTATGGATTAACTATGAATTGATTGGAATTGGTTTGTTTATGGCACGAGCCAGTATTAGGCAAGGGATAAGGCTAGACCTTGTTCTGGTTTTAATATCGCGCCGTTATGCTGTCGAAATTTTCTATATTGTGTTAGAAAAATTAATAGCTAGCTAAAAATATTATTTTTAGCTTATAACTACGATAAACAAAATAATATTTGGATAGTTAAAAATAAATTTACACATCCATTTACAAGTCGGACGACCTGTTTATGCCTGCCTATTTTTGTTATATCGATTGGGACGATAATTTTTACACATTGCCCAAGTGCACAAATAATAATAATTATTTGATGGTTGAATCCCACACAGGTATTGGGATGATATTTGACGTACACTAATCCCAATTGTTTAGTTGTACGTCAATCAATAGGTTAACAGACTGTTGTAAGCGTTAATTATTTATATTTAACGCATATGCAGTTGTGTAATGCACTCTGGATGATGGTTGATTGTATATCATTATGGTTGTGTACTTGTGTGTATGAAATCCATACAAATAACTTTATATGATAGTTGACCGTGTCTGATTCCAATTCAGAAAGAACGAATATTTTAAAATAATATTCTGTAAAGGATAAACATGTGATTTTAATGTCCGATTTGGGTTGGACACGAAAATGTTGAAATATATGATGTTGTGTTGATTAGAGATGCGCCATTTTGATGCGAACAATATTTATATCTATTTTATTCATTTTTATAATGAATATCGAAAAGGAAATTATTATAAAATCTGATATTTTGAAAATATTATCATTTAAATATTATAATGATAAGGAGTATCCAGTTTTGATTTAAAATTGAAAATAAAGTTAGAATCGTTTTAAAATGAATTTATAAATGATTTACAAAATACATTTTAAATGGAAATCAACGAAATATATATAATATATGTATTTATAAATATATATTTAATGGCCTGAATAGAACGCGCCGCGCCGCGACCGTTCGCGAATTTCGACCATTGACTTCGAATTGACATTATGGGAAATCCGACCGTCGGATTCTTCTAAATCCGGAACCGTTGGGTTCGTATCGAAAAGAGATTTCCAATGAATATAAGAGATTTGAAATCTAACAGTTGGATTTGGAATTATGTCCAAATCAAATTTGGAAAAGGTCACTATAAGTGCAGTTCGATGACCGTTTATGGAAACTGACTGAAAGGGCCTTAATGGAATTATTAAAAATATTAATAATTTGTGTAAAATCATCATAAATGATTTGGAAAGAATTGAGATGAAAAATTCCACATTTGTAAAGATGAAAATATAATTTTATCAAAATGAACTAGTTATTAACTAGATTCGAAACCCAATAATTTTTAAATAAAATAAATTGGATTTGTGAATGGTTTTAATATAACCAGAAATTTCCAATGAACGAATTCGAATGGATTTGGAATGGAAATAATCTTCGAAATATTTTGATATTGGACTCCGTGATTATACGAATATTGTTATGGAAATTAGGAAGATATATATATATATCGTTATTTCCAATACGATATTTGTTGGTTTCAGAATTTTATATTGAATATAAGCCGATATAATTTCTATTCAGAGCCTTGTATTTTATATCGAATTGGATTTTGGGTTTTTCGTGAACGGTGTCTTAAATAACACTGTTGTTAAACCCCGTGTGAAAAGAATAAATCTTTTAATTAAGATTATTAGAGTTTACAATTATATTTAGTAATTGGAATAAAATGGAAAGTGAATTGGATTTATTGTCAACTGTGTTTTTTACCGACATTCGTTCTTTAACCCGATTGATAGTGAAATGTGATTTGGAATTTATAAATCTTTTTATTAAGATTTAAAGGAAAATTTCCAAGTAAAGTTTTTCAATTTAATAAAATAAATTGGAATGGAATGGAATTCGATTTGGTAATAATCGAAGTGAGCTTCTATGGAGGAAGGCTGTTAATATATATGGAATTTAAAAGGCTTTGTCGTTATTCCTTTTATATTATTAATCGGATACGGAAATTGATATCGATTATATATATTGATCCATTTTCCATGGAGATTCCATAATTAATGGAATGTGATTTTGGGTTTATCATGAACTATGTTTTAAACGACATTAGTACTTTAACCCAGTTAAGGACATGATTACATGTCTAACATTGTATTTCGAACTGTATTGTTGATCTCTACTAAATATGTATATCTGTTTGGTGGCAGAGAATGTAACATCCCAAATTTTTAATGACATTAAAGAGAATAAATTAAATAGTAATTAATTTAATATACAGGATTAGAGGAAACGGACTACACCATTGCGTCCGTCTCGAAATTCTGGTCAAGATAGACATTTGGTTTGCGTAAAACGGTCACCGTATGAAGAAGTTATGAGGGTTTTAAGTTTGTATACGCGTAGAAATATTATGTATACACATATGAGTGAGGGATGAGTCGGAATTTTATCCAAAATAGTTCAAATTCGAAAATTGAAAAATAGCGGCAGAATTCCCGCTCTAGGGGGTCGACCCCCCTAGAGGGGTGTCGACACTGGGGTCGACCCCCCTTAAGAGGTGTCAACCTAGGGGTTGACCCACCCACAGGGGTGTCGACACCCCTAGGGTTGACGTGGCACTCGGTTTCAGGGGGTCTGGCAGCTATATATATGTGTCATATTCTCCTATTTTCTTCGTTGGAATCATGGAGGCCATATGCTGCAGGGGTGCGAACTAAGACGAAACCGTTTTCTACAACAACATACTTTGCAAATCAAATTCAAAAATTCAAGATCTGTTATTTCTCAATTCTCTAAACCTAACATTGTGAGTTTCTAGTTGCTTTTAGGTTTAGATAAATAAAAGTAAATTGTGAAAGACTGTGAATTGGATATGTTGTAAAGTATGATTCTGTGCTAGTGTTAAATCCTATACTATGTCATGATAGATCTATTTCCCTAGATCTAATACAATTGTGGTTATTCTATTATGTTGTCTATGTGGATCTTGACTTGTAATTATTCTGTGTCTGTTTACCTATAAAGCTTCACGAAACTTAATTCATTCCCTTAGTGAGTGACATTAACGGACATCGGGTGTCACACTTGGTATCAGAGCTGAAGGTTACCAGATAAGATGAAAATTTTTGGAATTTTATTTTTCAAAAAGGTTTTAAAAGAAAGTATTTTCAAAAAGAAAAGTCTGTTTTGGAAATATTCCCCAAGAAGCCATATGTAATATCCTTCGGTCCTTTATCTGAATTTCTTCCTTTTTCCCGTTTCCTTTTTCATCATGTCTGGGGAATAAAACATTCCTAATATCCCAGAGGGCGTCACAGTACCCGGATGGTTCCTTAGGTATTGGAGGCCACGACGCCTACCGAAGGCCAAAGAGATGTTCCTCCCCTAGCTGCACCAGTCATTCCTCCTCCTCCACGAGCAGATAACTTCGCCAAAATCTGCAAGGACTTCCATGCTATGGGAGGGAAGCCATTCCATGGGAACGAGGCATTCGTGGAAGCTAGGAACTGGCTTAAGGAGACCGAGGACTTATTCATAATCTTTGAAGTGGAGGACCGAAGAAAGATTTAGTTAGCTTCTTGGTTGTTAAAGGACGAACCACATTTTGGTTGGAAGTCACCCAAGCTGGACGTCCGATGAAAACTTAGGAAGATTTTAGATAGAGGTTCGAAATGAAATTTCTTTCCCAAGGTGAGAGAAGCATACAGATGGAGAGGTTCTTAGCACTCAAACATGGAAACTTGACGGTGAAGGAGTATGTGAACAAGTTCAACCAGCTGGCAAGGTTAAGGTTAGAGTTGGTGGATACACCACACAAAATGGCTTTGCGGTTTGCTAAAGGGCTGAATGAGTCTCTGCTTGGTTTAGCCATCTCCCATATTCCAATGGGGGCCACTTTTGAAAATCTTGTTGATATGGCCCTAATGCATGATGAGGACAAGGGAGAAAAGAAGGAAGCAAAAGCTGAGGGGACATCGCAGAATAGGAAGGTGTGGCCCAAGAAGGGGCAGCAACAACAACAACAACAGCAGAAGAAAGGAGGGAAAGATGACAAAGGCAGGGATAAGAGAAAATGTCACAATTGTGGAATTTGTGGAAAGGAGGGTCACTTGATCAAAGACTATAAGAGAAGGAAGAGCAATTGCTTTAATTGCGGAGAGGTCCGACACTTCTCTAAAAAGTTCCCAAAGAAACAGGCATCGCAGGGACAAGGTCAAAGAGCAGGAACTTCTAGAGGGAAGGCGCATGCTCTCGCGATCAGTGCGCCTGAAAGAAGTAGAAAATTTTCCGTAGAAAGTTTAGTTTCTCTTTCAAACCATCCAGTTAGAACACTTTTTGATTCTGGCGCTTCACACTCATTTATATCTAATTCTGTGGTTGAATCTCTGCACTTAATTACTAGTATGGTAGTAGATCCCATAGTTGTTTCAAACCCCATTGGTGGTTCGGCTCATTTATCGATGATTTGTTGGGGTTTGAAAATATGTGTGTTAGGCGTCGAGTTTGAGTGCCACGTGTATATGCTCGGGTTTATGGGCTATGGGTTGATTCTAGGAATGGATTGGCTTACCACCTATGGGGCCATTCTGGATTGTGAGAGGAGGGTTGTTAGACTCCTGATTTGTCATGGGAAGACCCTCGAAGTTTCTTGTGACCCCCAAGGGTCTGTTATGCTTAGCTTCCTAGAGTCTCTAGATGCATCCATAGATGATTTGCAATCTGTTCCAGTGGTTCGAGATTATTCCGATGTTTTTGATGAGGTACGGGGTTTACCTCCAAGGCACGAGATCGACTTCCGCATATATTCGGTGGACAATGCAAAGCCAGTTGCATTACTAGTGCGCCACATGGCTCCAAAAAAATGAGGGAGCTGAGTAAGCAAGTAGGGGAGCTACTTGAGAAAGGGTTTATCAGATGAAGCATATCTGAATGGGGTGCTCCAGTAATATTCGCAACTAAGGCGGATGGTTCACTTCGTTTGTGTGTTGACTATAGAGAGTTGAATAAGCTCACTAAGAAGAATAGGCACCCGCTTCCAAGGATTGATGATTTATTTGATCAGCTTGTTGGTGCCTCAGTATTTTCTCAGTTGGACTTGGCTACGGGGTTCCATCAGTTGAGGGTGGCTGAGGACAGCATAGATAAGATTGCTATTAGAACTCCGAATGGTTTCTTTGAAAGGCTAGTGATGCCTTTTGGGCTGACGAATGCACCCGCCTATTTTTTCGATCTGATGAGTAGGGTGTTTCGGGAGTTCCTTGACAAATTTGTCGTAGCCTTTGTTGATGATATTTTGATCTTCTCCAAAACCGAAGAAGAGCATGCCCAACATTTGAGAGAAGTTTTAAAAACTCTCCATGACCATCAACTTAAGGCGAAATTCTCCAGATGCCATTTTTGGAGAAAAGAGGTGAGAAGCTTTCTTAGGTTGGCAGGTTATTATAGGAAGTTCATTAAGGACTTCGCGAAGATATCGGTCCCTCTCACCAGGCCGACAAAGAAGAATTTGGCATTTTCATGGGATATAGATTGTGATGTTTCTTTCCAACGATTGAAGAGGGCTCTGACAACAGCCCCAGTCTTGACCTTGCCTGATGGAGGTAAAGTGTTTACTGTTTACACTGATGCGTGCGGTACAGGGCTTGGCGCAATTTTGATGCAAGAAGGGAAAGTAGTATGTTATGGGGGTAGACAATTGAGAGTTCATGAGAAGAACTATCCCACCCATGATCTAGAGCTAGCTGCCATATTATTCACGTTAAAGACGTAGCGTCATTGTTTACTTGGAGAAAGGTTCGAGTTACACACCGATCATAAATCTCTCAAATATCTATTCCCACAGAAGGATCTCAACTTAAGGCAACAACGGTGGATGGAGTTCTTAGCTTCTTATGATTTTGAAATTGCATATACCCCTGGCAAGGGTAATGTGGTGGCAGACGCACTAAGTAGGCAGACGATGGCCCTGAGTCCTCTGTTCATGGAAAGAAAGAACTTGGAGTTCAAACCATCTTTTGATTTTAAACCCTCCATCGAGGTTTTGCCTGATTTGTTTGCATCTTTGGAGATACGACCAAATCATATGGACCAAATAGGGGCTTCGCAACAAGGTGATCCACATATTTTGGACATCATGGAAAAGCTCAAAAGAGGGGAGACTTCTAGTCACTTCAGTAGATATATCATAGATGAAAACGGGTGGTTGCGACGAGATGGAAGGCTTTGTGTTCCTCAAACATGAAGCTTGATAAAGGCATTCGTAGAAGAAGCCCATCATTCTAAGATGACTATTCATCCAGGTGGTGACAAGATGTATAGAGACATGAAGAGGGTTTTCTTTTGGGCTGGGATGAAGAAAGATGTATCCGAATTTGTTTCTCAGTGTTTAGTTTGTCAGCAGGTCAAAGCTGAGCAAAAGAAGCCTGATGGATTACTTCATCCGTTGGAGGTTCCGCAGTGGAAATGGGAGAGCGTCTCTATGGATTTCATATATGGTTTTCCTAGGTCAAAGAAAGGCAATACCAGTATTTGGGTGGTGGTGGATAGACTCACTAAGAGCGCTCAATTTATTCCAGTTAAGAGTAAGAGGACGGCACCGTGGTTGGCAACAATTTATGTTCGTGAGATAGATCGTCTTCATGGAGTACCTTCCAACATCATAAGCGATTGTGACCCCATCCTTACTAGCGAATTTTGGAGGAGTTTGCAAGAAGCATTAGGTACACAGTTGTGTTTGAGAGCTGCTTATCATCCTCAGACCGATGGGCAGACGGAGAGGGTGAACATAATTTTTGAAGATCTTTTAAGACTGTGTAACTAGACTTCGGAGGGACTTGGGAAGAGCATCTTCCTTTAGTAGAGTTTGACTATAATTACAGTTATCAATCTAGCATTGGCATGACACCCTTCGAAGCATTGTACGGGCGACCCTGTAGATTCCCTCCAACTTGTTGGTGGGAATCTATAGAAAGATTATTACTTGGACCAGATATTGTTAGAGAAACATCCGAAAAGATTGACCTCATTCGACGGCGGATGAAGACAGCTCAAGATAGGCAAAAGTCCTATGCATACAAGAGAAGAACTGACATCGAATTCGAAGTGGGAGACTTAGTTTTTATCAAAGTATCACCTCTGAGGAATGTAGTTTGCTTCGGAGCAGTAGGGAAGTTGGCACCTAAGTTTGTGGGACCATTTCCCATAACCGAGAGAATTGGCCAAATGCCCTATAGAGTGAAATTCCCAGAAAATCTATCCAATGTTCATGACGTTTTCCATGTCTCTCATCTGCGGAAGTGTCTGCATGATACCATAGAAGTTGTTGAGCCGAGTATGTTGGAAGAAGTAGAAGTGGAACAGGAGGCGGCAGTCAGACGAGTCCCTACCCGTATTCTTGGGTCAGAAGTTAAAAAGCTGCGCAATAAGGAGATCGTGTTGCTAAAGGTTCAATGGGGAGATAGCCCAGAGGATGCGACTTGGGAGACCGAAGACAATATTCATGCTTCATACTCTTTTCTTTTCGAGGGTATGTTCTTAACTCCTTTTTCAAAGTTCTATCAGTGCTTGTTTTTGTCAATAGAGTATATCTTATCCATAGTATTTTTCGTCCTTTAGATAGGAATCCTATGAATGTAAACATGTGTTTGAAACGTGTTATGTTTGATGGATTCAAGTGGATGCAAGTGTTTGCTAGTGGTTGCCTGTGGACGCATATACACACATTAGGCACTAGATCGGCTCAATCACTCTCATACTGCATATGGATGTGTGTGCATTTTCTTTTCTTTTATGGATGGAAATAGATGAGTTTTCATATGGATGTTACATTTGGACGAATGAAGGTGCACACATATAGAACTTATATGATACGTTTATTTGCATACATATTGGATTCATGGCACTAACATACATTGCATTAAGGAGGTCAACTGAATCAATAGACCGCCTGATCTTTGCATTAGTGTTGGGGCATATACACACACCTTTGCATATATTCATATAAGCATTAGAAATCATTAAAGACAATGGATGCCAGTGATTGGTGGATGAGTAAATGGATGATGGATGGTAGGATATGCATTCTTCTCAACTTAGAGATTTCAGGGACGAAATCCTTTGAGTAGGAGAATGTAACACCCCGAATTTTTAACGACATTAAAGAGAATAAATCAAATAGTAATTAGTTTAATATACAGAATTAGAGGAAACAGAACACACGATTGCGTCCGTCTTGAAATTCTGGTCAAGATAGACATTTGGTTTGCGTAAAACGGACACCGTATAAAGAAGTTATGAGTGTTTTAAGTTTTTATACGCACAGAAATATTTTGTATACACATATGAGTCAGAGATGAGTCAGAATTTTATCCAGAACAGTTCAAATTCAAAAATTGAAAAATAGCAGCAGAATTCCCGCTTTAGGGGGTCGACACCCCTAGACGGTTGTCGACACCGGGGTTAACCCACCCACATGGGTATCGACACCCCTAGGGCTGACGTGGCACTCGGTTTCAGGGGATCTGGCAGCTATATATATATATATATGTGTCCTGTTCTCCTATTTTCTTCATTGGAAATCATGGAGGCCATATACTGCTGGGGTGCGAACTGAGACGGAACCATTTTCTACAACAACATACTTTGCAAATCAAATTCAGAAATTCAAGATCTGTTCTTTCTCAATTCTCTAAACCTAACGCTGTGAGTTTCTAGTTGCTTTTAGGTTTAGATAAATAAAAGTAAATTGTGAAAGACTGTGAATTGGATATGTTGTAAAGTATGATTCTGTGCTAGTGTTAAATCCTATACTATGTCATGATAGATCTATTTCCCTAGATCTAATACAATTGTGGTTATTCTATTATGTTGCCTATGTGGATCTTGACTTGTAATTATTCTGTGTCTATTTACCTATAACGCTTCACGAAACTTAATGCATTCCCTTAGTGAGTGACATTAACAGACGTGGGGTGTCATAGAGAATTTATTCTCTTGCTTAACACCCTTCTCTGAGACGTAGGAGCTTAGAGGTTATATATCGGCAGAAATCAATGGTACAGTGTAGATTGTCGAGGCGACATGTTTGATTTCCCAAATGTAAATAATCATTAATATTGATTTTTGGGAAGATTAAAAATAAATGGTGTTTTAACGAATCTTTAATTAGATCAAAATGAGGATATGATAATTTAAATTATCAAATTTGGGAAAATGGTCGAGAATGGAGTATCACCAGTTTTGCTCCAAGCGATAGTTAAATCTTTAATTAGATTTGAACGTGAAATGGTAGTTAAATTTACCGATAACACCATGGTGTTAGATATGGAGTATTGCCAGTTTTGCTTCATAGGATGAATAGGTTGGGATTGGGAAATAAAACAAATGATTACTTCGGTAAGGAAAGCTAATCCCAACTAGTTTGGATAAAACTTAATTTGGTTTGAATTGATATCCGAAGGAAGATTAAAGAATAAATTTAAAGAATTTATCTTTGATAAAATTAATGGGAACCTTTCCCAAAGGATATGAATACTTAAATAAAAGAATATTTAGAATTGGAATGAGGCATACGTTGTGTTTTTATAGCACTTGTTTATAATATACACGAGTTATTCGGAAAGGCCGCGTTTATACCCATTCTGAATAACTGATTCAACGATAAGTCGACGATGAAGATGATGGTTAAAGACCGGAGGTCTTCACATCGTTTGTTTGATTACTGATGTCTTGATTGGGCTATACACCCAAGACAAGGTAATAAGTAGTGATCTTCCAGACGTACTTGGAGATCGACCGGATATCCGAGGACCTCTCTCCTGTATTGGACATAAGGGACGAGGAATAAGGTGCCTCCGGTTTCATTCGAAACCAGAACGAACTATTAAATGGATGCGTGTCTGACATTGGATTTTATTCTGTGTTGATTGATCTCTATTAAATACATATCTGTTTGGTGGCAGAGAATTTATTCTCTTGCTTAACACCCTTCTCTGAGACGTACGAGCTCAGAGGATATATATCGATAGACATCAGTTGCATGGCGTGAATTGCCAGTGTGGCATGCTGAGATGTAAGTGATCAGGGCTTCTATTGAAAAGCTTCGTCTTGTGGTTGATGATCAGAGCATGGCTTTAATATAGCATAGATTTGTGTATAGCGTTAATTCATGAGCCTCACACCCCGGTGTGAACCAGAAACGGGAGAGTACTGCAGGTAGGACGTGCGTTTCTTTCTAGCTAGGAGTGGTGTCATGGTACGGAGCCCAGACATTTTTACTTATGTGGATGATGGAAAGCGAGTCGCCACAGTTATATCGGTTACTACGGGGCTGATGGATGATATGGTCGACATACTGACCATTACCGATTCTTAAACGTAAGAGAGGACCGGCCCTAAAGATCCAAGGTGCAGTTGCGACTGATCCTGAGACATGGTAGGCTAGATTGTCTCGAATTTGGTAAGGACGATTCCTTGCCTTGGTTCATAGACGGAATCCAATTTCCAATACGTGACATTTCGATTTTAATTGTAGAGCCTAGTATGGCGACATAGTGGGATGGGGCACTATGCCGTCTATGATTAATACATTTATATTCGAAGCTATTTTTGACACTATACTTATAATAGTTTCAAAATGATTTGTTTTAAACATACCAAGCATGTTTGACTATTATAAGGTAAAACTCTAATTGTATGATGGGACCTGAGTCTTATAATAGCTTCATTTTTCCAAAAAACATTGCGTTGTTTGTTATATGCACTGCTATTCTTGGGAGGAAACCCGTTCCGTGTTATACGGCGTGGTCCCTTGATTTACTCTATTTTTAAAGTAAAGTTTTAAATAACTGTTTTAGTTCTCACACCAGTCACATGACTGACCTGGAGTTTATTGTTTTAACCTAAACTCTGGGTGCCCCTATTTTCCACACGGGCAGCTAGTAGTTTTGGTTTTTGCAGATATTATATTCACAGGATCCTGGATTTACAGCTGGAAATATACTTGGAAAGCTCTGTATCTGTGTATTTCTTTCAGTTGTGTGTTATGTATTGATTTTCCGTTTCTTTGTAATTTGAATCTCTGATATTTATCAAATGTATACTATTTATTCATACTCTGTTATATTCTTGTACTCTGATGTAAATTGTTGTAGTGTTCTGATTTGTCGTGTTCTCAACTCAATCCAGGCTTTCCCGTAAGGGTGAATTTGGGTCGTTTCACAACCGTTGTCCATGGAAAAATAAAATGGATTCAGTATACAATGTCACTTAGCCTTTTTAGTTAAACTATTGTTAATTTAATTTCTAAACCTTCCAACGTTTGGAATAATGCTTTTCAAATCTTTATTTCCAAATCACCCGATTTATAATTCTTAGAATTATAGTATATAAAATCCTTTATGGAAATATTATTTAAACTCTCTCAACTACCCTCGTTACTAAAATAATATCACCTTTGGATAGTCTTGAGGTCATTACAAGTTGGGGTATTTTAATTACCTCTTAGACTTTAAGACAACAACATTCTTATCTTTGGAATAGACATAAGTTTATTAACAAAATCTCATTTTAATAAATATCCCAACACTTCTACTTACTATACGGTTTTAAACATGGCCTTTAACTCCTTCTATTTCATTTGAAAACTCTTTTTCACTTCCAAAGTCACGCTTTCTCAATTAAAACATTTATATTTCCCCGTCTTTAGGCTTTTAAATCCTCTTTAATTTCCTTTAGGTTACAAATCCCATTTTGAACTGTTTTCGACTCTTGAAATCCTTAATCCATTTATAACTTGTCTTTATGATTGCCCAATTGGGATTTTATAAAAATATGACCAATAGAAATATTGGTAGATGTTTATATTAAATATAAGTTCATTTGCAATTTCACTTAACTACACATAAGGCTTTATAACTTCCTAAACTTCCATTAAAATAATTTAGTTTCAAGATTTATCACTTTGATTATAATAATAATCAATTCCAACATTTTATCGTTTATTTCAACATTTATGGTTAATCTTCCTTTCATATAATTAAAATGAAAAACTATTATAAAATAATTAACGATTCAATAATCTATCTAGTTTAAAACAGTTGACTTAGTCAACTCAAAACAATGTAAATCCATTAACTAATCCCATTAGTCCTTTTAATCACTTCATATAATTTCCTTTAATTTAATTAACAATCTAATTAAATAAAAAATCGTAATTAATTGCTATTCGAAACAATTAATTCAATCCTTGACCATTCGGTTAATCTCTGCTCATTGCTTATAAAACTCATTAACACAAGATTCGCTTAATATACTCAATTTATAGTTACTAGATAAAAATAATTATTTATTTATTTAGTGAACCTTTATTCAAATAATCTATATAAAATAGATTTCAAAATCTGTTATTGGTTATAAATTAAATCCTTATAACCTTATTTCTATCGATTTATCTGACTGTAAATCAACATTCACCAAAATGATTCCTTTTTTAGGCCAATCATTGCCAATTACTCAACTCATATTATCCATTGGTTAATGCTAACAAATGTTGAATTTTAATTCAACAATCAATGATAAATCAATCACTCAATCATACTGGTTAAATAGTTCATATGAAAATAAACAACATATTTTGAGGAATCCGGTTGGATCCCTCCAACCTGTCCTTCCCTGCAATCAAAATGGATTACCTTGAATTCAATATGACAATATATTCACTCATTACGGTGAACGGAAATAAAGAGTTTAACTAATAATAGTCAAAAATCAATTAATAACATCCAATCAGTCATCCAATTATTTATTTAATATGTTTATATTATTATAAATGTAACCAACAAGGCAAGTTACCTCGTTTGGAATCTCATCGTTAAAATAACGATTTAATTTTATTAAATCAAACAAACATTTAATTCAATCAATGAATATTCAACATACAAGCAAACAGTCATCCAATCGTCAATCATAAGCAATAATTGCACACAGAATAAAAACCAGGTTTATATAAAATATAAACGGGATAAACTGAGTGAGTTAAACTCACCGTGATTTCCTTTTGTCGTTGAAATAATTTGTTTTAATTAAATTAGACCACTGTTTAATTTAATTAAAACTCTCAGCTGCGTCCAACTCTATCCAACCCAGCTCCAAATTGGTACGCTCGTCGATAAAGTTCCATTGCTTCTGGTCTTGCCGAATTCTGACAACATATGAGGTCATGGTTTAATTTAAACAATAAAACTTTAATAAAATTTAATTAACATCGATTATGTATTCAATTAAATTAGGATAAGTTAGACTATTTCTTGTGGAACAAAATAGCCACGTTATGCTTATATAAATCGGCACCACGTAAAATGATTTGACACATACTGGTGATGTAGTTACCCACTTTCACTATACACATATATGGAACTTAGTGATGATTTATTTGGCCACGTTGTAACGGAAGTAGGAAAATTCAAAACAATAGGGTGGTTTCAATTAAGGATCAGGCACGAAACAATTTGGCACTAAACATACACACGAAACGAGTAAAATGGGTTTGGCAACATATGACTCACGGTCATGCATAAATTAGTGATTAGGCACATATAATCCATATTAGGACACGTTACGTTATATGTATTATTAACTTAATGTTTAATCATGCTATAAACAAAACTTTATTACGACCGTTTAAAATGGACGTATAGTGGTCTAGTGGATAGGCACTAACTATTTTAGGTCCAACCATTGTTTATCCCATGAGTGTATGCACACGAGGAGCCTTCATTGTACACCCTATCTACACTAAAAATTGAAGCGTTGCACACATTTGTATGTTTTTATTTTATTATGTTGAAAAACTGGGTTGCATTCGAGCTACGTTAAATGTCATATAATAATTTAACTAACAAAGGTACTTATGTTAATCAATCCCCAATTAGGCGTACATAAGCTTCTCCCGCTCTTGCTCATGTTACTTCTCGGCTGCTCTTATCTCCTACTCGCGATAACCTGCTTTCTTCGTTCTCGTGAGCAGCTCAACACCCCCTGTAACAACCCGGATTTTCAGAACTAATTTAATTTTTTTATTTTAGCTATTTTAATGGATTTTGGATATTTAAAGTAGTTATTTTAAATAATAACGACTAAAATTTATTTAAATCAAAGTTAGAAAGTATAAATTTATTTTAATTATAAAACGAGCTTAGAATGGCGCGGTAGATTGAAAATTTGATTTTAAATTTCAAATGAATATACATAATTTAAAATAAATCGGATTTCAGTAAAACTAGAAATATTTGAACCTGTTTAACTATATCTTTTTAACGAATTTGAAAAGCTGAGATTTCATAATATCAATTGAAAGATATGTCTAGTTTAAAATTGAGAATAGTCGCTATGGAATTTATATATATTTTAATATAATATATAGCCCTTAGAAATAGCCATTGTGCAAACGACCTCCACTTTCGATGAAACCACTTTTGTTGGATCCAGAATTTCAAATTATTGTTAGGTTTCAATTTTCATAATTTTTCAAATTAATACGTAAGCGTGGTAAATTTAAACGTGTTTGGTATTTTCATTTTGAATTTAATTGACTGGAAATGACCATTTTTCAAACGGTTTCCAAATTCGACGAAATTAGTTTTGTTGGGACCGTATCATCAAATATAGCTAGATTTATTTTTCTGGAATTTTTGGAGTCAGTATGTGGCCCCGGTAAATTGAAATGTACGTTTAAATTCAATATATATTGTTTTATATTTTATTTTTGATAAAAACGGATCGAAGTGATAGAATTGGCTTACGAAACATATCCCATTGTGTCCGGAATGGGGGTTTTTAGCTAGGGACGACATTTGTTAGGTTCGATTTGGAGTCTGTATTAATAAACAAGTATTTTTGTGAATTAAATATATTAAAGTAATATATATAAATATAAATAAAACCCTAGGTTCTATCTCATTCCTCAGAGCCGTCATTTCACTGATGGACGATTCAAATCATTCCAAACTTCTTCCTTCTCCAACTCGAAATCCACTCAATAATGTTTGAAACTTGCAAAACGTAAATGGAAGATCTAAGTGAGATACACATTCTCAACGGTGGAGATTGGATATCGTGGAGCGTGTTGACCAGATTTTGGCCATATAGGGCTGGTGTTCGAATGGAGTTCTGAGGCGTCGTGGAGGAGCAAGTAGGGAGGGGTTCAGGTCGGAGAAGAAGGGGGTTCCGGCTCTCGATTTGCTGGTGATTGATTGCCGTCCGATCATCTCTGGTGAAGGGCGTCGGCGAGAATTCAACGTGTGATGGGCTCTGGAGTGTTTTACGGGGAAGAAGGATAACGATGGTGATTAAACATTAATTGGTAATTAGAGTATTAATTATTTTAAATTAATTAATTTGATTGATTAAATGTATAAACATCTGTAACTTACTCAAATGATATCAGAATCACACGAAACGATGTTCGTTGGAATCGCAACAACGAACACTACGCAATGGAACTGACTGGAGAAAAACGGAGCAGATTTGAATTTGAGGCAGATTCAAACTCAAACAGTATTAAAATCCTCAATTAAAGAATAACGAAGTGGAAACCAATGTGAGAACTCTTTCTCACTCAACTATTTTTGTTATGTAATTATATCATAGGTTGCAGACAGGGCTTAGTAGCTCCTGACACTACTTTTTGTACAAACTTTGGATGATTTGTGTGATATAATTGTGATGTGAAAAATATATATGTGTTGTATAAAATATATACACGTTGTATAAAGAATATATATATGCGTTGTATAATATATATATATATATATATATATATATATATATATATATATGGGAAAGTCTATTGGGACACAAAATGTAGACACAATTGGTGACACAATCAATCTCCACCATTGGATCACCCCATGAATTACACCTCTTCACATAAAGACAAAAATGATCCAATGGTTGAGGCTTTGTGTCTCTAAGTTTGTGTCTAATTTTGTGTCCAAATAGCCGCCCCCCATATATATATATATGTTGTGAAAATTATATATATATGCATTGCGAAAATTATATATATCCGTTGTGAAGTAAAATATACATATGCATGGTATAAAACTGTATATACAATATATAAAATCGTCATGCTATAGCATAAATATTTGTTTGCTAATAATATTATTTTTAGCTTATATATGCGATATATAAAATGGTCGTGTTATGGGATAATTATTGGATTGTTAAAAATATATTTTTTAACATGTATATGCGATGTATAAAATGGTCATGAAATGGAATAAATATTTGTTTGCTAAATATATTATTTTTAGCTTACATAGGCGATGAATAAAATTGTCATGTAATGGAAAAAGTATTGGATTGTTAAAAATATAATTTTTAACATATATATGCACGGTATAAAAATTGTCATGTTATGGAATATTCAATTTTGATTTAAAATTGAAATGGAAGTTGGAATCTTTTTTTAAAAAAATATAAATGATTTATAAAATATGTTTTAAATGGAAATTTACGATATATATATATATATATGGCTTGAATAGAACGCGCTACGCAGCGACCATTCACGAATTTCGACCAATAACTTCAAATTGATGTAATGGGAGATCCGACCGTCGGATTCTCCTAAAACTGGAACCTTTGGGTTCGTATTGAAAAGAGCTTTCCAATGAATATATGAGATTTAAATTTGAATGGTTGGATTTTAAATCATGTCCAAATCAATTTTGGAAAAGGTCGCTATGAAAGCAGTTCCGTGGTCGTTATTGGAAACCGACTGTAAGGGCCTTAATAAAATTATTTAAAATATGGAAAAATTGTGTAAAATCATAATAAATGATTTGAATGAAAATACTAAGTTTGGAAAGATAAAAATACATTTTTATCTGAATGAACTAGTTGTTAACTAGAATAATAATCCAATGTTTTTAAATAAATAAATTGGATTGAAAATGGGTTTTAAAATAGCCAGAATTTTCCAACGTATGAATTGGAATGGATCTAAATGGAAATAATCTTCAGAATTTATAGTTCTTTTATTAAGATTCAATGGAAATTAGTTCTTTAACCTAATTAACAGTGAAGATATGATTTGGAATTTATAAATCTTTTATTAAGATTTAATGGAAATTTTCCAAAGTAAAAATTTTCAATTTAAAATAAAAATTTGGAATTGAATGGAATTCAATTTGGTAATAATAAAAATGAGCTTCTATGAAGGAAGACCGTTACTATTTATGGAATTTAAAAGGCTTTGCCACAATTCCACTTATAGTATTAGTTTGATACGAAAATTTATATCAATTATATACTGTTATGATTTCCGTAAAAGTTCCATTTGAATGGAGGATGATTTAGGGTTTATCGTGAATTGTGTTTTAAAAAACATTTGTTATTTAACCCAATTAATAGTAGGATTAATTTTCCTAAAGTTGAATAATCAATAAGTATGATTTTGGAGATTAAAACTAAAAAGAGTTTTAATAAATCTTTAATTAGATTGGAACGAATGAATGGTGATTAAATTTACCAAAACATGAGATGTTGTATAAACCAAATATACTTGGTTGTTGATATTGATTGTGATTGATTGATTGTTTGGTTTGTGCTTGACAAATTTATGAGCTAGATATGCTTTTACATTTAGCATTGGGTTGGGTAGAGATATTTTTATGCTAACATCTTGTGAAACACTTCACGATTTGACTATGAGATGTTTAGCGATGTTGTTGAGTTCATTTCAAATTTAATGAATGATTTTTAAATGGTATTTTTCTTAAGTGAAAAGAAATGTATTCCCGATTTTGGACAGGGAATGTTTTATAAAACAGAAAGGATTTCGAGGCCTAAACCCGATGATTTCGAAATGATTTGGAAATGTATTATGGTTTTACATTGTAGTTCAGCACATAACCAATTAGTTGCTATTTATGATGTATCTATTTGGTAGTGGAGAATTTATTCTCTTTCTTAACACCCTTCTTTGAGACGTACGAGCTCAAAGGTTAGGCGATTAATAGTGACCGATCATATGTGTGAATTGCTGATGTGAAGTACTATAGTTTGAAAGTACTTGTGATTATTATGTTGTGAAATGATTTTCCCTACTCCGATATATGAAATGATTTGGTATATGTCTAAAGATTCGAGTAACCCGGACGACAAAAAGTATGGGTGAGAGAGACCAGGGCCTTAACTAGCGAGTGGTCAGTGTAGCCTGCTCCATAGTGGGAGGTGCACATTTATATATCGAGTTGGTGAGGTGCATACCCTTTGCCTTGTCTAAGGGGATCCCGATATTTGGTTGCATACTTTGTTTGTATGCATTGTGATGTTTTGGAATTCATATTTCCAAAGATTTTGGTTTGAGATCCCGAAGTAAAATCTACTTTGATATAAAGCTAGATATGTATTTCAAATGATTTGAAATAAGAAATCGGGAAATAAAGTCCAAAGAAATAATTTTTGAAAAGTGAATTGGATTCCGAAAAATCTAAATTTGGGGATCAAGCCTAAATTGGTAGATTGGAAAATTGCATGTTGTACGATGCATTGTAGATCCATATATATATTATTGGTTATTGGTTAGGCACTGGTATTCATAGGGGTAAACCCGTTCTTTGTTATACGGCGTGGTTCCTTCATTTACTCTATTTTAAAGTAAAGTTTTAAATAACTGTTTTAGTTCTCATACCAGTCCCCCTTCCCTGCACTATTCCTAAAGATCCAACCGCCTTCCCACTTCTGTACACAAGTCGTTCCCCTTCTTTCCTTTTTCTTTTCCAGCATCCCATGTGGTCCACCTCACGTCCTCTTCATGCAGGCACCACACCCACTCTTGCTCCGCCATGTCAGAGATCCACTGCTACTTTCTCTCTCCACCAGAACACCTCAACTCCGAAACCGCCTAAAAACCCTCTGAGTTGGTACTGTACTTACTTCGGAACCCATGCAACATCATCTACACCAGGCTACTTCACATACCCCGTCACTCCCATTTTCCAGCACTAGCACTTCACCCAGTCACCCTAGTCCCAAGCCCAAACACGTAATAACTTCTTCCATCCACTCCGGTGACCAGCTCCCAACTTACGCCGCAGACCACCTCCGTCCAAACATCGCGCCAACTCATTGCAATTCTACTCAAAACGCTACTGCACATCTAGTAAAACACTCCCGTCCCCAATATTTACTTCCATGCATGCCTCCGCTCCGCAGACAAGCATTTCATTTTTATATATATATATATATATATATATATATATCACTTGCATGGAAGAGCGGAAGGATTATCCAACAAGAATAACTATGGCACCCGTATTAACAGTAGAAAGAACAGGGAAATAGGAATGACATTATATCGTAGCATGTGGTGTAGCTGGGTGATATCTTAGGGTAGCCGTGTGTGTTGTCTACTTTCAAATCTCAGAGAAATGGAATCAACTACGTAGACAAGATGAAATAGGGTAGGACAGGAAGATGTGGGTAGGTTTGCAGTAGCGGAATTCTTGTCAAATATAAGTAGGTGTAGCAATTTTTATATCCAGAGGTCCATAGCTGTATGTTTAGTCATGTTAGTTGTGCGGCTTTTCTTTTCTTTTTGAATGGCAGTGTGTTTTCCCATCAACTAATAGTTAGTTGATCAGCAGTTTATATTTCTTTCAATGTATTTGTCAGCCCAGTGTATTTTCTCTTCAATGCAGAGGGTAACTGAAAATTTTGGTCGATTGAAGTGAAATACAACAGCGGTGATACTTGTGGAGGTTTATACATGTACGGGCTGGCTTGAGTAAATTTATGCTGTAAGTTATATTTTATATGATCCATGTACTTGTATTTGTAGAAGAATAGGGTGTAGATTTCATGTTTCTTTGCATTCAAACACATAGGTGGTACGTATTTAGCTTATGCTAATATACAGGCTTTGTTTTATTTGTACTTAGGGTAGGTGTTTAGGAATGAAGCTTTTTATTCTATTTTATTTTGGGTACGTTCGTTATTAATTTATACCGGTAACTGTCGTTGCAGTTTTTGCATCGTAACATACAAATTCCAAACACAGCGGGAATGTACACATTGCTACATCTCAACATTCCGGTCCCAATGAATTAATTTCATTGAAAACGGACTCCGTTTGCATAACGACGTTATTTTAAATTACTGGTTCACCTCAAAATTACACGCACTGGTGAAACAACTCTGATTGTCCCCAAAATGAAAATCTAGCAATATCTAGCGATACGCATTCCAATAAAACTCGTTTCATCAAAAATAAATGTCATTTGAAAAGAAAGTTATTTCTAAGGCCTATACCCTATCACTGAAATATAATTAAAATCCCAAAATAATTCAAGTAATAAAACTAAACCAATATTATCATATATATACCCAAATATAATACTATATAACTTCAAAATAAACACATTCAAATTTAAACTACAACTTTTGGAAAATTTCATCGTTAATCGATATTCAAATATGTATAAAAATCTTTGTATATTTATTAAATAAAAATTATTGTTTATTAACAAATTCCATAGCGAGTATTTGAAAATTTTAATTGGACATAACTTGCAACCTATAATATGAAATCTCCATTTTAAATAAATAATTTCGATATAAAATCCATTATATCTCCAATATAATGAATAAAACAGATTTAAATATTCCAATTTAAATAACTGAAAATTTTGGGACATTACATGTTCGGAATTCTAGAAAATTATAATCTCCGTTATGATTAATTAAATCTTTATTTTAAGATTTATTGATTTTTTCCAAGGTAAAGTTTACCAATTAATGAATTAAATTGGAATTGAGTGGAAATCAATTTAGTGATAATCGAGATGGGTCTCCGTGGATGAAAACGTTTACTATTTAAGGAATTTTAAAGGCTTAATCGTTATTCCGTTTATAGTATTAATCTTACATGGGAATTTATATCGATTATAAGCTGATATGATTTCCTTGAAGATTTCATTGAAAATGAAACAATGATTTGGGTTTAACATGAACGATATTTTAAATAACATTTGTTCTTTAACCCAATTAAAGGGGAAGATAATTTCTCAAGTTAAGTTGAAATCAAACCTTTATTTAATTTTAATATAAAGGTTTAATGCTAGAATTTTTCCCTAGCAAATGATAATAGGAACAAAGTTAAGGATCGCTTAAAAGAATATAAGCATGTTTTCACGTATTGATAAGATTAAGAAATCATAAGTACGATTTTGGGCTAGAAATGTGATCGAGCAAAGATAAAATAATTAACCCTAATCAATGGTCAATGAATGGCTTGCGCTTAGGGTAAATGTGTTTTCCGTTATAGATAATTGAAATCTTTAAGTAGATTTGAAATGAAAGAATGAAATTGGTAATAGCAATTAAACTTATCAAAATACGAGGAGTATTAGACATGGAGTACCACCAGTTTTTCTCCATCGGATGAATAGGATGGGAATGAGATAGTGACGTTAGAAATTACCCTTTTTTACGAGATTCAATAATCTCGATAAAGTATAGAAAACTTGATTTGAGTTAAGTTTGTGAAATGAGATTTTTATAACTTTTTGAAATGGTTTCTAATAAAAGATTTTAACAAGAGTTTAAAGTATATACGTCTTTGATAAGATTTAAGGGAGTAGCTCCCAATGTAAAGAAAGATTTGAGTAAAAGAATATTCCAAAATGGAATAAGACTCATGACATGTTTATATATTAATTAATTTTAAAGACGCACTCGCTATTTGGAAAGATCGGGTTTTGACCCGTTCTGAATAACTATATGACGAGTATTGAAGATACTTAAGATGGTGGTTGAAGACTGGGGATCTTTGCATCTTTTGGATTTAATGTTGATGTCTCGATTGGGAGGTACACCCAAGATGAGGTTATAAGTGGTAGTAGTCCAGACTTACTTGTTGATTGCTCGGATTTGCTAGGGCCTCTCTCCATTTGTTGGACAAGGAATAAGGTGCCATTAGTTTCGTTCACAACCTAGAACGAACTTGTAAATGAATGTGTGTCTGACGTTGTATTTTACGGCATAACCAATTGGTTTTCATTGATGATGTATCAGTTGTTGGCAGAGGTTTATCTTCTAGCTTAACACCCTCCTCTAAGACTTAGGTACTCAGAGGGTTATATATTAATAGACATCAATTATATATTGTGAGTTGACATCATGACATGCTAAGTGCTGAGCTGTGACGACCTAAAAATCACCTTCTTTGGAATCGACCATAAGCCACACAGGTCTGATCCAAAAAGTCAGAATTCCTCGAACTGTTATGGGGTACAATATATCATAACAAAATACAAAAGAACATTTCATTGTTATTACGACAATTTATATCAGAATACAAGAATATATCAGAGTAATAAATTAAAAACAATACATAGGGGAAATACAATTACATTTACAATCAGCGGAAGACTGTGAAATGCTCTGGACACAGCTTTAGCTTCAATCCAGAATCCTTCTAAATAAAAATATCTGCAAAACCTAAACTACTAGCTGCCCATGTGGAAAATATGGGTACCTAGAGTTTAGGTGAGAAACAATAAACTTCAGGTCAGTCATCAGACTAGTGTAAGAACCAAAAACAGTTTTAATCTTTATTTTAAAGTTAGGTAAATCACGGGACCAAGCCGTATAACAGAGAGCGAGTTTTCTCCACATGAATACCAATTATAAAATCTTGCCATGCCTTTTTAAAAAAAGAAGCTATTATAAGACTTGAATTCCATCACACAACATAAGCGCAAACCGAAGGAAAGAGTTTTACCTTATAACAACCAAACATGCTTGATACGCAAAAAATTTCTTTTATTGTTACTAGTTCATAGTGTGAAAATCAATTTCGAAAATAAATGTATCAATTTTAGACGTCATAATACCCCATCCTATTATATCGCCATATAGGTTTAGAACTGAAAACGCAAGGCCCATATTGGAAGTTGGATTCCATCACGATGGCTCCTGATTCGAAAGATCAATGGCGAAAGTGTGTATTTCCACGGTTAAGTCTAGGCTTTGGAAAGCATCGTAATACACATCCACGCTATATCCAGGACTCAAGTATCACGCCCCGCGGCTTTAGTCCAGACTTGGAACACCACTATACTCTATCCATCTAGGACTCAGGTATCACGCCCTACATCTTTAGTCCAAACTCGGTACACAACTATACCCTATCCCTTCAGGTGTGGAGAGACCACAACCCAGTTCACCTCGGTTGATTGAATCCATCACAACTGTAAAAGTTGTTCAATCTCAACCCGAAGGTTATTCATTCCCAACTGGAAAGTTATATTGATTTAACCATCAATTCACCATCTTACTGGGGTGTGAGGTTCGTCGAAGTCACGTATCAATACAAAAAGATACGCTATATCAGCCATGCTTTGATCATCATCCACAAAGCTATGCTTTTCAAAAAGAAGCTTTGATCAATCTGCTCGCAGCACTCAACATGCCACATTGTCAATTCATACCATACAACCGATGTCTACTAATATATAACCTCTAAGCTCTTACGTCTTAGATAAGGGTTAAGCTAAAAGAATAAATTCTCCGCCACCAAATAGATAAATTTTTGTAAAGATCAATTAATACAACATAAAATACAATGTCAGACACATAATCCATTTGCAAGTTCATTCTGAGTCTGAACGAAACCAAAGGCACTTATTCCTCATCCCATATGTCCAATACAGGAGAGAGGCCCTTGCATATCCAGTCGATCTCCAAGTATGTCTGGATGACCACCACTTATTAATTCGTCTTGGGTGTACAGCCCAATCAATACATCAGCAATAATCCAAACGATGTGAAGATCTCCAGTCTTCAACCACCGTCTTCAATATCTTCGCCTTTTAATTATTGTATCAATTATTTAGAATGGGTTAAACTGGTCTTTCTGAATAACTCACGCGTCTTAAAATCACGTGATATATAAAGATATCATATGCCTCATTCCGATCTAGAATATTCTTTTATTAAAATATTCTTTACATTCAGAATTACTCCCATCCCAATTCAGAATATTCTTTTATTCAAATATTCTTTACATTAGGAATTACTCCCTTAAATCTTATCAAATATTTACTTCATTTAAACTCCTTGTTTAAGTCTTTCCTTGGAAATCATTTCAAAAGATCATATAATCTCTTTTCACAAACTTAACACAAATTAAGGTTTATAAGCCTTATTGGGATTATCGAGCCTTAAAAAAATGTAATCTCTCATATCGTTATCTCATTGTCATCCTATTCATCCCATGGAGTAAAACTGGAGGTACTCCATATCTAACACCCCTCGGGTTTCGGTAAGTTTATTTACCGTCTTTCATTTTATTTCAAATCTAACTAAAGATTGATTAAAACTCTAAAGTAGTTTTAATCTCCATTTACTTGCTACAAATATTTGTTTAAAGATATATTTAAACTCTAACTTAGTTTTATTATCCAAAAAGCATTATCCAAATCTTTGTTGAAAGATTTATTACATCTCAAACTTGAGAAATTATTTTTCCTTTAATTATGTTAAAAAACAAACGTTATTTAAAACATCGTTCACGCTAAACCCAAAATCATATTTCCATTAAAAATGGGATCTTCAAGGAAATCATATCATATCATTTCACAATCAATATAAGTTTCTGTATCAGACTAATACTATAAGCGGAATAACGGCAAAGCCTTTTCAATTCCATAAATAGTAAAGGTCGTCCTCCATGGAGGTTCATCTCGATTATCACTGTAACGACCCGCAAATCTGAGCTATCTGAGTTGACTAAATACACCACACGTCCAACCCAAATAACACAGAAATACGAACCATTAATAGAAAGAAGTTAGAAGATGAGAAATAGGGAGAAAGAAATATTAGAATAGAAGAAAACGAAGATCACAACTCACAGCGGAATGAATAAAATATATTATATAACATAACTTTTTGAAATACAAATCAGTAACTTTATATACATACCATCATCAGAGCACAACAGTCATTTCTGGAACAGTTATAAACACCTGTTTCCAGATACAAACAAGGTCCACAGCGGAATATATGATAGCCTATAGCTAACCGGTGAAGCCTCCTGCTTCCAGCTCCTCCAAATGAATCTGAAAAATCCCGACTACTTGACTGCCAGTATAAATTTGAGCACCCAAGAGTTTAGGGAAAACAAACAAAATAAACTCTGGGTCAGTCATGGGACTGGTGTGAGTAAACTCCAACCACTTGTT
Source organism: Allium sativum (assembly GCA_030737875.1). NCBI lineage: Eukaryota > Viridiplantae > Streptophyta > Magnoliopsida > Asparagales > Amaryllidaceae > Allium > Allium sativum. Next base: position 619,969,406 of record CM060926.1, read on the forward strand.
TAACTTTAAAAATCCTTTCAAAAGAAAAGATAATAGTAGGACCAGCCCACACATAAACATGGACGGTTTTTACCTTACTATAACCCAAAACACTTTGATACGAAAATCTAGTGATATTATAATAATGTCTACATCAAGTAAATAACCAAATAGCAGAACGCTTGCATCTCACGCTCCACATATATAGTATACAATCAAAAACCGCATGGCGCTTATTGGAGATTGGATTTCCAACATGACAAGGTATGGAACCACCTTCCGCTAGTGTATCTCTAGAGAGGAATACACTGGGTTCAACAAGAACATCTTGTAACCCGGCCCACACATGACCGACCACTCATTTCGCTTGAGTGTATCGAATGTATATCACCAACGGTTGGGATCAGCAACCGTCTCCCGACTGGGACAGCATCGAATAGAATAAGAAATTAAATGAACCTATAGATAGGTGATTATACATCCTAATGGGTGCGACCCACATAGACATGCTGCCTGCCCGATTTTTGCCCTTTCCCGGTTGTTGAGGCCTGAGGCTACGAATACTTACCATTCATTGATAGCACAATCACTTTGAATGCCACATTGTCAGATCCGTTAATCACTAGTTGAGTTTGCACAAATATTCTGGATGTTATGCTAAGGGAATAAATCCGTTGCAACCATATATATTTATACAGACCAACCCATTTGATCATTGGAAATACTCTGTCAGACATTCGTCCATTTACGTTCGTTCTGGGATTGAACGAAACCGAAGGCACTATTTCTATTTAATAGAAAAGCCCTTGCACTTTACTCCGTCTTCAATATATATTCAGCATACTTGGTTCGCAACGCTTATGCCGATACGGAGTGGTTCTTCGGATAATAATCCAACAGGTCTCTCCATATTGACAACGATGGTCAAAAATTTCGATAGTCTGTGATTTAACTATCGAATAAAAACAAGTGTTCATCCAACATATCAAACAAATCACTGGCCTCTTTAATTAATATTTCATTAATTAAATCTCTTCTCCATTTCCTTATCAATATTTGTTAACCAAATATTTTCAATAATCATCTCAGCTTCTTATGCCATTTGGAAAACGTTTCCAAATATCAACTTCTTTTATTTTCTATATATTAGAAAATATCTCTTATTTGCCATTGAAAACGATTCCAATCACTTATCTCTATCCCGACTATTTTAATTATACTCAGGAAATATTTACTTGTTATATTTCCAAAATTCCATCACTTGGGTTTAAAACGAATGTTGTGTAAAACATCGTTACAACAACCCAAAATATTTTATTCAACTAACTCTTTTCAACACTTCTCTTCGAGACTGGATCTTGCTATTTATCCATTAAAAATGAAATCAATCAAGTTGGGGTAAAATTACCTCTCAGACCTTAACTGAAAACATCCTCAACTTCAAAACGGCAAAACCACTTACCTCGAGTAAACATACTATACAATCCAATTGTTCATTTTTTAAAACATGTGTAAAGTTTGCTTTCTATTTCAAATTTATAGATTTCCCTTTTTGTTTACAATATTCTATTTTTGATTTCGTTTCCTTATCGAATCCTATATATATCGATATATAGATTTCTAATTGTCAAATTTCTTAAAAATATTCTAACTCCTTAAATTCCCGGAAAATTTCGCCATAACCTCCCCTGTATCGGGAGCATCGGGAAATTTCAAATAGCTTTCCCGGTCCTTCTTATCTCAAAAAGAAAAAGAAAAAGCCAAGCGGCTAGCCGATACGGCGCATAAAACCTCATATATGAATTTAAACATGTACCTTTTTGTCGAGCACACTAATTATATACCTTCATCACTTTATCCCATACCTGTCTCCTGTATGTCTATACCTGTCCAATTGATTTCAACTATTCCCAATTTGCTTTAACTCAATTCGTTAATTAACTTGTTAATTAACTCTTTGGTCTATTTCACTTTTATATTTGGACATGACAGGTTCCAATATATTTTTATCTTTCTTATCAACTAATTGAATTCAAATTTCAATTAAAGTTCTATATTCGATTTCGAATATATATTTACGAATGCCAAATTCACTTTTCAAGGTTCGACTTTAGTTCAAACTTGATTAACTAATTTCTACTTTGACTTAGTTAATCCTAAATAATCAAAACAGGGTTATTGTTTCAAAAATCTCTTTACTTACTTCACTTGAGCTTGCCTTTATTTTCTAACTCAAGTTTAGGCATTTAAATGGGAATTTGGATTTTTATTTGCTTAAAAATCCTTATATTTATATATAAAATCCATTATGGTTTATAATGGTTTCTGGCGCTGCACTTTTAAATATTTGATTTTGACATATCTCAGAATCTATTCGACGAAATCCAGAATTTTTCTCTTCTATTAGAAAACTATTATCTAACTGGTCCTGACGGTTCTTGTTTCAAAGAATTCCGACTTAATTTTACTCCGTTATACTCAAATGAAGTTCGAGTCGCCAATTTCCGAACTGCAGCGCTGCGGCGAGTTCGTTTTAATTATATTTATATATATATATACTTTTAAACTTTGTTTAAAATAAATTCAACTCCATTCTAATATATATATTCCAAATTCCATTTGAATCTTTTACATTTCAAATTCCATAGTTTAAATCATGTATTCAAATTCCATTTGAAATCCTTTATTCGAATTCCATTTCAAATCCTTTATTTAACTTCCACTTTAATTCAAATCCTTTTGAACTTCTATATTTGAAATTCATACTTGAATTTAGATATTCAAACTCCATTTTGAATTCCCTTTTGAAATTCAAATATTCAAACTCCATTTGAATTTCTATGTTCAAATCTATTTCCAACTCCATTTGAATTAAAGTATTCCAATTTTCTTTCAAACACCATTTGGATTCTAAATTCGAATTCATTTACAAATACCATTTTTAATTTTCTTGAATTCCAATACCTTATTTTATTCCTTTGAATTAAATTCCACTTTAAATTCTATAATCAAATCCCTTTGAATTCTATTTTTTTCAAAACTCTATATTTTACTTTTCTTTATTCGAATCCATTTGAATTTCTTTGAATTCTATTTCAATTTCTTACATCCAAATTCTATAACTAAATCACATTTAAATTTCTGTATTCAAATCCTATATTTAAATTCTAGTCAAATTCTATTTATTCAATTTGACTTTTTTTTATAAAATTCGAATTTATCGAATTCAAATCATAAATCCTTATGGATTTATTTTTTTTCAATTTATATTCTGAACATCAGAATAAATTCTATTGTTTATTTCTTTAAACAATTTTCCCATTTCTATTTTCAAATTCACATTTGAATTTAAATATTCAAATTATCCAAATGAAAATTTTTCCACTTTCTATTTACAAACCTCATTTAAACTAGTCTCGCTTTCAAATAAAATATTTCATCTTTGGAAAAATATATTTCCTTTTTCAAAGTCACACTTGTATTTCTATTTTCTGAATTATCCAATGATAATTCATTTCACTCCACTTATAAACTTCGTTTAAAAGGAATCACTTGTTTTATTTTTCAAACAAGTTTATATTTCAAATCTATTTAAAAATTCAAATAGAATTTTCCCTTTTTAAATCTCAAATACCCTTCCACGATATTTAAATAAATTAACGCTTAGCCCAGTGATATTTAAAACAATCAAATCACCCAATTTTCAATCATTTTATTTTTAACACATCATATATGAATATATGAAATCAGCAAACAACAAACAGATAATATATTTTTGAGGAATCCAGTTGGATCCCTCCAACCTGTTTTCCTGCATCCACAGATGTTAGCACATAAATAATACCCATTCTGCTTCGTGGCAGAATATCGCGGTATAGAAGGTCATCCACTAATCATAGCGTGGGGCGTATAGGGTAATCATCCGCTATGAAACTGCGGGCATCCGCTAATGAGACTGCGTGAATCCAACCATCCAATCAACCCAATATATATATATATATATATAGCCTAAATAACTAATATATATAAAACAACCAGAAAGCATTCAACAAGCAACGAACAATTATTTTTAATGAAATAAAAATAATTCTAAAGGTGAGTGAGATTTACTCACCTCGATTTCTATTCGTCGACTATCCAGACCTTAAATTGGTTTAAATCAAAATTCCAGTTGTGCCGAAAATTCTCAACCCATCTCTAGCTCGAATACTCGCTGCTACAGACTAACCCGTCTGGTTTTCCAGATTTTTGAACCTTGTATGCATAAAATACACGTTGTTTTAAATTAACGATTCCTAACGAAATAATAATAATAATAATTATTATTATTATTATTTACATTTCCTTAATTTCGTACTTAACGATTAGTTTACACATTTCATTACTTTACTAACTAATCCTCCTTATATAACTGATTATATAAATTAAATTACTAATTATATGAGCTAATGATATAACTAATTATATAAACTAATTTACTTGTATTTCAATTAAACTATTTCACACAAATAAAATACTTAAGCAAATTTACTTATCTTGAAATAAATTATCTACCTTGCAATACTCACATACTGCCCTCCTCCAAAGTAGGAAACTGTTTTCCTTTACAAACTGGAATCTGTTTGAACTCCACCACATTGAACACCACTGTCAAAACGTACTTCAGCCCATCAATACCAAAACTAACTCCTCCTACAGTCCTATTTCCAATCAACCTGCTTCTTCCTGTTTGTTTCTACCATGCCTCACCACTGTCGAAGTCGCTACAGCAACTCGAACCCCATTGCTATCCAATGATCAACGCTATCATTAACTCCCCTTTCTGATGCTTTCCCAGCAGTAGCGCAACTCTTGTTCACAATCAGACAACATCAAGTACCCCACAGACCTTCCGCGAGTAAAAACCCAAGTCGAGTTCACCTTTGGTATTGACTCCCCTCCAAACCATCACCAGAAAACCCATCGCATATGTCTGGTTGTCGAGCTTCAAGGGGCCTCGCAACCCTCGAACCTCCATCCCCATTCGAACGTAACGTCACACCCCCTCCCTCCTTAATTCACGAACGCCCACAATGATAGTTGATCTCAAGTAAAGTCGTGGCCTTCCATCCCTCTTGCGAACACCTAAATCGCAGTTCGCGATTTCTGAACGGATTCCAGATTTCGAATCGAACCCCCCCTTTTTTTTTATGTGAAACGATTTTCGATCTTTGGGAGAAAGGGATGGAAAACAAGAATTGGTTTTCTGGTTTGAGGTCTGCGAAGGCGATGGGTTTTATAACGTTGAAGAGGGGACAAGAGTATAGGAGATTAAAATCTTGCTCTCCCTGATATTAAAGATCAGAGACATTTTTTTCAGCTCGAGGAAGGAAGAATAAACATCGTGTTTACCATTGTAGTGAAGTAAGAGAGCAACCATTTCGGCTCGAGATACAAGGTAGGTCTGCAAAGTGAAAAATAGAGGTCGGCGGTATTTAATTGATTAGATTTTAATTAATATATTATACCGAAATATCTCGTTGCCCTTAATTCGAAATCACAGACTGTTATTCAACCATAACGACTGACGCTCTCATATTACTGCGTTATTCTGAACTCCACGGAACTGATTATGAAATTTAATTCAATCGTATGTATAGAATAACATTATTAAATTGACGAATTAAATAGATTAAAAATATAAATTGATCTCAACCAATTAAATTTTATCGATAATGAATAATTATAATTGTTCCAATTCGATATATAAAATTTTATATTGACTGAACTGTTTAACTCAACATTAAATTATTTCATTTTTGCGTATCAAGATATTTCAGTATATTCAAAGTTATATCGATAATTCAATATAAAAATTGATTATATTATCAGCTCAATATTTAAAATGATATTAAATATTCAAAATAAATCGGCCAGAAAAATCTGGGTCGTTACATTCTTCCCCCCTTAAAATAATTTCGTCCTCGAAATTGCTATGTTGAAACCCAACTCCTCTTATTTTAACAAATTCAATTCCACCAAAACTTTTGGTCTTCCTTCATTTGATTTGAATGATCTACGATCAATCCATTTATATCCAATCTATATTCCATTAAACCTATTCAAATTGATTCTAGTCGATTGATTCACTTCAATCCATTTAACTAGCTTAAGTTTCAATTCCAGAAATTCAAATCCTGGGGTTTTCATTTTAAATCCTTCTGAAATCACAGAAATATATACGTATATATTTATTTCCATTTCAAATTCAAACATTTGAATTTTCAAATCACTTGTTTTCTTTCAAAACAAATTTCATCAAAAACTTTTCTAAGGTAGCAATCCGTCACTTAGAACTCGAAAATGAATACTGATGAAGCTGCAGTCATCATCAGAATTATTTTCCAGCCACTGAAGTGAGTTCAGTGCTTTATCATTTTAAAAATCAATTCAAAATGATTTTCATTCAAAAACCCTTTCAAAATAAAACTATATTATTTTAATTACTTTGAAAAATATTTTTCAACTTCCCAGGATTTTGAATTCTTAATTCTGGTTTGAATTTTAATTCTAATTCATCTCATTTGTATATATTTCATTCATATACAAATTCAGTTTGGTTATAAATAACCATTTCAATTTTTATAATCTTATCTGATTATAATGATATCAATCAACACATCCATATAATATAATAATTTCAAAAATTATTCTTTCTATATCAAAATATAATTTTGGGTAAAATAATTTCACCCACTTTAAAACAATATCGTGTTCAATCTCCTGTTCAAGTGTTTAGAAATTCCTATCGACTTTGTGGCGTCCCACTATCCGACCAGAATTCATAAACCACTCAACAGACTAGCCAACACAATATAAAACAACTTTTTATATCAATTTACAAATACGCGCTCTCGTATATATATGCTCAACTCATTCTAGGGTACTACTGACCCTATCTCTAATGAGCACAACCCTATCAAGCCTAGGTATTCGCTCAACCTAAGCTCTGATACCAACTGTAACGGCCCTAGGCTTTGCAACCATCAGGCAGTGGGCTAACCTCCCACCGTGACATACAGTGATACCTCAGAACTGATTTTACGGCCAGCCTCTCGACTTCCAACCAACCCACATTGTCGGGAGATGTAGGGGTAAGAGTCTCCCGTTCGCCACCAAACGCGAAGCGAGAACCCCCTATCATCCGTACCAATTAAGCAACCAGCTCTGATACCAACTGTAACGACCCGCAAATCTGAGCTATCTGAGTTGACTAAATACACCACACGTCCAACCCAAATAACACAGAAATACGAACCATTAATAGAAAGAAGTTAGAAGATGAGAAATAGGGAGAAAGAAATATTAGAATAGAAGAAAACGAAGATCACAACTCACAGCGGAATGAATAAAATATATTATATAACATAACTTTTTGAAATACAAATCAGTAACTTTATATACATACCATCATCAGAGCACAACAGTCATTTCTGGAACAGTTATAAACACCTGTTTCCAGATACAAACAAGGTCCACAGCGGAATATATGATAGCCTATAGCTAACCGGTGAAGCCTCCTGCTTCCAGCTCCTCCAAATGAATCTGAAAAATCCCGACTACTTGACTGCCCGTACAAATTTGAGCACCCAAGAGTTTAGGGAAAACAAACAAAATAAACTCTGGGTCAGTCATGGGACTGGTGTGAGTAAACTCCAACCACTTGTTTAACTTTAAAAATCCTTTCAAAAGAAAAGATAATAGTAGGACCAGCCCACACATAAACATGGACGGTTTTTACCTTACTATAACCCAAAACACTTTGATACGAAAATCTAGTGATAATATAATAATGTCTACATCAAGTAAATAACCAAATAGCAGAACGCTTGCATCTCACGCTCCACATATATAGTATACAATCAAAAACCGCATGGCGCTTATTGGAGATTGGATTTCCAACATGACAAGGTATGGAACCACCTTCCGCTAGTGTATCTCTAGAGAGGAATACACTGGGTTCAACAAGAACATCTTGTAACCCGGCCCACACATGACCGACCACTCATTTCGCTTGAGTGTATCGAATGTATATCACCAACGGTTGGGATCAGCAACCGTCTCCCGACTGGGACAGCATCGAATAGAATAAGAAATTAAATGAACCTCTAGATAGGTGATTATACATCCTAATGGGTGCGACCCACATAGCCATGCTGCCTGCCCGATTTTTGCCCTTTCCCGGTTGTTGAGGCCTGAGGCTACGAATACTTACCATTCATTGATAACACAATCACTTTGAATGCCACATTGTCAGATCCGTTAATCACTAGTTGAGTTTGCACAAATATTCTGGATGTTATGCTAAGGGAATAAATCCGTTGCAACCATATATATTTATACAGACCAACCCATTTGATCATTGGAAATACTCTGTCAGACATTCGTCCATTTACGTTCGTTCTGGGATTGAACGAAACCGAAGGCACTATTTCTATTTAATAGAAAAGCCCTTGCACTTTACTCCGTCTTCAATATATATTCAGCATACTTGGTTTGCAACGCTTATGCCGATACGGAGTGGTTCTTCGGATAATAATCCAACCGGTCTCTCCATATTGACAACGATGGTCAAAAACTTCGATAGTCTGTGATTTAACTATCGAATAAAAACAAGTGTTCATCTAACATATCAAACAAATCACTGGGCTCTTTAATTAATATTTCATTAATTAAATCTCTTCTCCATTTCCTTATCAATATTTGTTAACCAAATATTTTCAATAATCATCTCGGCTTCTTATGCCATTTGGAAAACGTTTCCAAATATCAACTTCTTTTATTTTCTATATATTAGAAAATATCTCTTATTTGCCATTGAAAACGATTCCAATCACTTATCTCTATCCCGACTATTTTAATTATACTCAGGAAATATTTACTTGTTATATTTCCAAAATTCCATCACTTGGGTTTAAAACGAATGTTGTGTAAAACATCGTTACAACAACCCAAAATATTTTATTCAACTAACTCTTTTCAACACTTCTCTTCGAGACTGGATCTTGCTATTTATCCATTAAAAATGAAATCAATCAAGTTGGGGTAAAATTACCTCTCAGACCTTAACTGAAAACATCCTCAACTTCAAAACGGCAAAACCACTTACCTCGAATAAACATACTATACAATCCAATTGTTCATTTTTTAAAACATGTATAAAGTTTGCTTTCTATTTCAAATTTATAGATTTCCCTTTTTGTTTACAATATTCTATTTTGGATTTCGTTTCCTTATCGAATCCTATATATATCGATATATAGATTTCTAATTGTCAAATTTCTTAAAAATATTCTAACTCCTTAAATTCCCGGAAAATTTCGCCATAACCTCCCCTGTATCGGGAGCATCGGGAAATTTCAAATAGCTTTCCCGGTCCTTCTTATCTCAAAAAGAAAAAGAAAAGGCCAAGCGGCTAGCCGATACGGCGCATAAAACCTCATATATGAATTTAAACATGTACCTTTTTGTCGAGCACACTAATTATATACCTTCATCACTTTATCCCATACCTGTCTCCTGTATGTCTATACCTGTCCAATTGATTTCAACTATTCCCAATTTGCTTTAACTCAATTCGTTAATTAACTTGTTAATTAACTCTTTGGTCTATTTCACTTTTATATTTGGACATGACAGGTTCCAATATATTTTTATCTTTCTTATCAACTAATTGAATTCAAATTTCAATTAAAGTTCTATATTCAATTTCGAATATATATTTACGAATGCCAAATTCACTTTTCAAGGTTCGACTTTAGTTCAAACTTGATTAACTAATTTCTACTTTGACTTAGTTAATCCTAAATAATCAAAAACAGGGTTATTGTTTCAAAAATCTCTTTACTTACTTCACTTGAGCTTGCCTTTATTTTCTAACTCAAGTTTAGGCATTTAAATGGGAATTTGTATTTTTATTTGCTTAAAAATCCTTATATTTATATATAAAATCCATTATGGTTTATAATGGTTTCTGGCGCTGCACTTTTAAATATTTGATTTTGACATATCTCAGAATCTATTCGACGAAATCCAGATTTTTTCTCTTCTATTAGAAAACTATTATCTAACTGGTCCTGACGGTTCTTGTTTCAAAGAATTCCGACTTAATTTTACTCCGTTATACTCAAATGAAGTTCGAGTCGCCAATTTCCGAACTGCAGCGCTGCGGCGAGTTCGTTTTAATTATATTTATATATATATACTTTTAAACTTTGTTTAAAATAAATTCAACTCCATTCTAATATATATTCCAAATTCCATTTGAATCTTTTACATTTCAAATTCCATAGTTTAAATCCTGTATTCAAATTCCATTTGAAATCCTTTATTCGAATTCCATTTCAAATCCTTTATTTAACTTCCACTTTAATTCAACTCCTTTTGAACTTCTATATTTGAAATTCATACTTGAATTTAGATATTCAAACTCCATTTTGAATTCCCTTTTGAAATTCAAATATTCAAACTCCATTTGAATTTCTATGTTCAAATCTATTTCCAACTCCATTTGAATTAAAGTATTCCAATTTTCTTTCAAACACCATTTGGATTCTAAATTCGAATTCATTTACAAATACCATTTTTAATTTTCTTGAATTCCAATACCTTATTTTATTCCTTTGAATTAAATTCCACTTTAAATTCTACAATCAAATCCCTTTGAATTCTATTTTTTTCAAAACTCTATATTTTACTTTTCTTTATTCGAATCCATTTGAATTTCTTTGAATTCTATTTCAATTTCTTACATCCAAATTCTATAACTAAATCACATTTAAATTTCTGTATTCAAATCCTATATTTAAATTCTAGTCAAATTCTATTTATTCAATTTGACTTTTTTTTTATAAAATTCGAATTTATCGAATTCAAATCATAAATCCTTATGGATTTATTTTTTTTCAATTTATATTCTGAACATCAGAATAAATTCTATCTTTTATTTCTTTAAACAATTTTCCCATTTCTATTTTCAAATTCACATTTGAATTTAAATATTCAAATTATCCAAATGAAAATTTTTCCACTTTCTATTTACAAACCTCATTTAAACTAGTCTCGCTTTCAAATAAAATATTTCATCTTTGGAAAAATATATTTCCTTTTTCAAAGTCACACTTGTATTTCTATTTTCTGAATTATCCAATGATAATTCATTTCACTCCACTTATAAACTTCGTTTAAAAGGAATCACTTGTTTTATTTTTCAAACAAGTTTATATTTCAAATCTATTTAAAAATTCAAATAGAATTTTCCCTTTTTAAATCTCAAATACCCTTCCACGATATTTAAATAAATTAACGCTTAGCCCAGTGATATTTAAAACAATCAAATCACCCAATTTTCAATCATTTTATTTTTAACACATCATATATGAATATATGAAATCAGTAAACAACAAACAGATAATATATTTTTGAGGAATCCAGTTGGATCCCTCCAACCTGTTTTCCTGCATCCACAGATGTTAGCACATAAATAATACCCATTCTGCTTCGTGGCAGAATATCGCGGTATAGAAGGCCATCCACTAATCATAGCGTGGGGCGTATAGGGTAATCATCCGCTATGAAACTGCGGGCATCCGCTAATGAGACTGCGTGAATCCAACCATCCAATCAACCCAATATATATATATATAGCCTAAATAACTAATATATATAAAACAACCAGAAAGCATTCAACAAGCAACAAACAATTATTTTTAATGAAATAAAAATAATTCTAAAGGTGAGTGAGATTTACTCACCTCGATTTCTATTCGTCGACTATCCAGACCTTAAATTGGTTTAAATCAAAATTCCAGTTGTGCCGAAAATTCTCAACCCATCTCTAGCTCGAATACTCGCTGCTACAGACTAACCCGTCTGGTTTTCCAGATTTTTGAACCTTGTATGCATAAAATACACGTTGTTTTAAATTAACGATTCCTAACGAAAAAATAATAATAATAATAATTATTATTAATATTTACATTTCCTTAATTTCGTACTTAACGATTAGTTTACACATTTCATTACTTTACTAACTAATCCTCCTTATATAACTGATTATATAAATTAAATTACTAATTATATGAGCTAATGATATAACTAATTATATAAACTAATTTACTTGTATTTCAATTAAACTATTTCACACAAATAAAATACTTAAGCAAATTTACTTATCTTGAAATAAATTATCTACCTAGCAATACTCACATACTGCCCTCCTCCAAAGTAGGAAACTGTTTTCCTTTACAAACTGGAATCTGTTTGAACTCCACCACATTGAACACCACTGTCAAAACGTACTTCAGCCCATCAATACCAAAACTAACTCCTCCTACAGTCCTATTTCCAATCAACCTGCTTCTTCCTGTTTGTTTCTACCATGCCTCACCAATGTCGAAGTCGCTACAGCAACTCGAACCCCATTGCTATCCAATGATCAACGCTATCATTAACTCCCCTTTCTGATGCTTTCCCAGCAGTAGCGCAACTCTTGTTCACAATCAGACAACATCAAGTACCCCACAGACCTTCCGCGAGTAAAAACCCAAGTCGAGTTCACCTTTGGTATTGACTCCCCTCCAAACCATCACCAGAAAACCCATCGCATATGTCTGGTTGTCGAGCTTCAAGCGGCCTCGCAACCCTCGAACCTCCATCCCCATTCGAACGTAACGTCGCACCCCCTCCCTCCTTAATTCACGAACGCCCACAATGATAGTTGATCTCAAGTAAAGTCGTGGCCTTCCATCCCTCTTGCGAACACCTAAATCGCAGTTCGCGATTTCTGAACGGATTCCAGATTTCGAATCGAACCCCCCCTTTTTTTATGTGAAATGATTTTCGATCTTTGGGAGAAAGGGATGGAAAACAAGAATTGGTTTTCTGGTTTGAGGACTGGGAAGGCGATGGGTTTTATAACGTTGAAGAGGGGACAAGAGTACAGGAGATTAAAATCTTGCTCTCCCTGATATTAAAGATCAGAGACATTTTTTTCAGCTCGAGGAAGGAAGAATAAACATCGTGTTTACCATTGTAGTGAAGTAAGAGAGCAACCATTTCGGCTCGAGATACAAGGTAGGTCTGCAAAGTGAAAAATAGAGGTCGACGGTATTTAATTGATTAGATTTTAATTAATATATTATACCGAAATATCTCGTTGCCCTTAATTCGAAATCACAGACTGTTATTCAACCGTAACGACTGACGCTCTCATATTACTGCGTTATTCTGAACTCCACGGAACTGATTATGAAATTTAATTCAATCGTATGTATAGAATAACATTATTAAATTGACGAATTAAATAGATTAAAAATATAAATTGATCTCAACCAATTAAATTTTATCGATAATGAATAGTTATAATTGTTCCAATTCGATATATAAAATTTTATATTGACTGAACTGTTTAACTCAACATTAAATTATTTCATTTTTTCTTATCAAGATATTTCAGTATATTCAAAGTTATATCGATAATTCAATATAAAAATTGATTATATTATCAGCTCAATATTTAAAATGATATTAAATATTCAAAATAAATCGGCCAGAAAAATCTGGGTCGTTACAATCACTAAATCAATTTCCATTCAATTCCAATTAAATTTATTAATTGGAAAACTTCACTTTGGAAGACTTCATTAATCTTAATTAAAAGATTTATGCCATAAACTTCATGTCAATTGAGTTCAAGAACAGTATTATTGAAGATACCACTCACGAAAAACTCAAAATCCAATTTGGTATCAAATATAAGGCTTTGAATAGAAATCTTATCGACTTATATTCAATATCAAATACTGAAACCAACAAATACCGTATAGGGAATAACGATATCTCTATCTTCCAAATTCCTCAAAACAATACCATTATAATGACAAAATCCAATATTGAAATATCTGAAGATTATTTCCATTTAATCCAATATTCATTAACTAGAAAAACTTAACTTAGTGAAGTATTCTTTAACTTCAACCCATCCCAATCACTTTGTCAAAATAGCTAATTTTCACTAAATAGCTTTATACTATTCAAAAATGAATATATTCAGTCCAAATCATGTTTAAATCATTTAATATGATTTACCAAAAAAAAAAATTCCCTATTTTTGATAATTTAATAATAGCTTAATTCATTAATAACCCTTTCGGTCATTAATAGCAATAGCACTGTTTTTATTTGAATTTTTCTTAAAGTTAGACCGTTAGATTTTAAATTTTTTACATATCATTGGAAAGCTCTTTTCATTGTAAACAAAACATTTTCCGTTTCAGGAGAATCCAACAGTAAAATCTCCCAGTATGTCCATTTGAAGTTGATGATCGAAATTCGCGAATGGTCGCTGTGCGACTCGTCCTATTCAAATCATTTTATTATTTATAATAAAATTCATCGATTCCATTTAAACGTGAAAACTTCCAAATCAAATCAAAAATAATTATCAAATGTGTAACATCCTGGAAATTTTCGATCTTTGGTCATCGACATAAAACCCACGTCGATTATCCAAACATCGAAAATACCGGTAGTTAATGAAAGAATTTAGAGGGTGAGAATAGATAAGGTAGAAACTTAGAATAGAAGAAGAAGAAGAACATACAACATCAGAGTAACACGAATCTCACAGCGGAACGAACAACATATAATAAATAACATATCTTTGAAATAAAATCAGTATATGTATACAGTAACATTTTCAAAGTACAACACTTACAACATAGCGGAAATAAACAATAGCTATATAATCCTGAAGCCTCTTGCTCCAAGCTCTCCAAGTATATCCGTAAAATCCTGACTACTTGACTGCCCGTACAAAATTGGGCACCCAAGAGTTTAGGGAAAACAAAACAAAATAAACTACGGGTCAGTCACGGGACTGGTGTGAGTAAAACAGTTTAAAACAGTTTGGGAAAATAACGATATCTCATAAGACCACGCCGTATAACGGAACGGGTTATTCCCTTATGAGAATCCAAATCTATTTGATCTAACTTTCATATCATTTTGGAAGAAACAATAATCTTTTATATCAAAACTCTTTGATATTATAATAGTGTCTATCAACCACAATATAATAATCATCTTGCAGAACGCTTTCATCTCACATTCCACATATATAGAATACAATCAAAACCGCGAGCACTTATTGGGTAATGGATTTCCAACTATGACAAGGTAAGGAACCACCTTCTGATAGAGTACCAATACACTGGGTTCAACAAGAACATCTTGCAACCCGGCCACACATGACCGACCACTCAATTCGCTTGAGTGTATCAAATGTATATCACCAACGGTTGGGATCAGCAACCGTTTCCCGAATGGGACAACATCGACAATAGATTATAGAATGAAATGAATATTCTTTAGATAGGTGATTATACACCCTAATAGGTGTGACCTACATAGCCATGTTGCCTGCCCGATTTTTGTCATTTCCCGGTTGTGAGGCTAGAGGCCATGCTTATCTTTGACAGATCACACATCTATTCACTTTGAATGTCACATCGTCATACCTGCCAAATCACAAATTGATTTCCCCAAAAATACAACGGGTATACAACTAATAGAAACGAATTCCTCCACCACCAAACGTAAATACGTTTGAAGAGATCAACTTACGCGATCTATTAAATATACTCTGTCAGACACTCTTCCATATAGGTCGTCCTGGGACTGGACAAACCGAAGGCACTGTTCTGTAAATAGGACAACCCTTGCATAGCTCCATCTTCAATTACCTTCATCATATTTGATCGCAACGCTAACGCCCATACAGAGTGGGTTTCAAATAATGAATTTGATCCCGGTCTCTCCGTATGGACAACGGAAATGGTCAAAAACTTCGATAGTCGGTGAGTTAACTATCAAAGAAAAACACGTGTGCAAACAACGGTCATATTTCCGAATGGAAATCTTATCGATCAATCATCAATCAACTTTTTCTCTTTTTAAATTTAATTTGTCATTAATTTATTCAGTTACCCATTTCCATATCTCCATAAATTCTTATTTTCTAAATTTAGAAAATATACATATTAACTATTAGAAAATATTTCCATTCCTTATTTCACGTATCACTGTCATTCCAGTACTCTTTATCATCCAACATTTCATTTTCTATGATTAGAAAATATATCTGATATATTTGGAAAATGTTTCCAAACTCATTCATCGGATTTAACAGATGTTTAAATAAAACATCGCTATGCCAACTCAAAACATTTAAACTCATTAACTAAATTCACTTAACCAATCTTCACTGTCAAACCTCAACCATTCCTTAGTTAAAAACGAAGTCAATCAAGTTGGGGTATAATTACCTCTCAGACTTAACTGAACAACCTTTCTAACTTCGAAATAGACAAAGTTCACCATCTAAACCTTTAACAAACTTCCTTATCGAATAAATCTCTATTCGATAACTCTTTCCTTGGAATAAACTATATTCGATAATCTCTCTTCGAATAGCCATATTCGATTAACTCTATCAATTTACACTATTCGATTAACTCTAATCGATTTACTCTTATCAGTTAACTCTTATCAATTAACTCCTATCAACTTACTCCTTTCGAATAAACTATATTCGATTAACTCCTTTAACTCTATTCGAATAAACTATATTCGATTAACTCCTTTAACTCTATTCGAATAAACTATATTCGATTAACTCCTTTAACTCTATTCGAATAAGCTATATTCGATTAACCCCTTTAACACTATTCGAATAAACTATATTCAATATTAACTCCTTTAACTCTATTCGAATAAACTATATTCGATTAACCCCTTTAACACTATTCGAATAAACTATATTCAATTAACTCCTATAACTCTATTCAAATAAACTATATTCGATTAACTCCTTTAACTCTGTTCGAATAAACTATATTTGATTAACTCCTTTAACTCTATTCGAATAAACTATGTTCGATTAACTCCATTAACTCTATTCGAATAAACTATATTCGATCAACTCCTTTAACTCTATTTGAATAAACTATATTCGATTAACTCCTTTCGAATAACTAATATTCGATAACTCCTTCCGAATAACTAATATTCGATAACTTCTTTCAAATAACTAATGTTCGATAACTAATATTCGATCAACTCAAATTCGATTAACTCTAACCGATTAACTCTAATTGGTTAACTCTAACTGATTAACTCTTCGTCCATTTTTAGTTTTAAATATCGATGTTAAAATCGATTCTCACTTCTCTATATAAGTCCTGTCTCATGAATTCTATTTACCCAATGATAAACATTTTATAAAATTTATAAAATATTATTTATAAATTTATCTTCTCCACCTAACTGTTAAAATATATTTCTATTTAAAATCTATTTTAAATTCATATTCTGTTATACACGTGTGTGAAGCATGGGTCTAAACTTTCCTAGTGTAAAATTCTCTTTTTATACACTTCTTTCATTTTTCAAGTATTTCCTTTTATAATCTATTTATTTTCTAAATAAATATTTCCTTAAAAATCTATTTATTTTCTAAATAAATATTTCCTTTACATTTCTTTGACAAATATTTTCCCTTATATTTGTTTTACAAATATTTTCCTTTATATTTGTTTTACAAATTATTCCCTTTATATTTGTTTTACAAATAATTCCCTTTATATTTGTTTTAAAAATAATGTACTTTATATTTGTTTTACAAATATTTTCCTTTATATTTCCAGTATTATATATGGTATTTAAAATACCAAATAACAATGATCGATATCATCCAAACACACATAATCAACAACAGATTATATATCACATCATATATCACCATATATGAAAAACAGCAAAATAAATGTTGAGGAATCCAGTTGGATTCCTCCAACCTGTTTCCCTGCATCATAGATGTTAAACAATATAATTAACATCGATTTCATTTACATATGAAATATTTTACTAAATAGAATCAATATTTGATTAACGATTTATATATATATATATATCGTTATTTATAATTTCAACCAATACATAAGCAATTCAACCAAACAGTTAACACACAGCAATCAACAGATAATTATTAGTTCTAAGGATACGTTATAAAATATAACTGTTCAGAGTTGGTGAGTTTTACTCACATTGGACGATCATCATTAATAACGATAACCATCGCTTGATTCAGACAGACAATTTATTTTGCTATAAATTGTAACGAACTCCGATTCTCTCACAGTCAGTTCCATTGTGGAGCCACCGTCCATACGATCCCAATGGATCTGGGTTCGCCCAATTTTGATAATGTATGATAGAGTTATACGTTTTAAAAGTTACCCTGGAATTTGAAATAAAAATTAAACTTAGTTTTTATTTAATTTGGGCCTTACTACCTTATCCCGACCCACATACCCCTTTAGATCCACAACCCGCAATACCATATCCCTTCTTCCCCGTTGAAATAACACGCTCCGGGCAACTACCCAAAACTCCAAACCGTGCTTCTTTTACTGTAAATCCCATTGCCACAAATTCCTTTACTAATTCTTCATTAATTCACCAAACACAGCTACTCAAGCCAATCCCCCCATCGTTCATTCTTCAACGAAATCCGCCCAACTCTCCACCACGTTATCTCCACTACACTGAACCAAACAACGAGCCTACCTTTAAACTCCCCACATCTTTCACTCCGTCTCCATACCAATTTAGTCAAGCTCGCACTCACCCAGGAAATCGTGATAGTTACTTTCGTTCGATCCAGCACAGTAACCATCGACAATCATTATAACCGAATCCCTCCAGAAACTCACCACCGAACCTCCTCCACGCCACAAATACCCTGCTACACTTCAAACACTAATCGATGCTTTGATTCCAGGGAAAATCCGAACCCTAGCCGCGCTGTCTATAAAATCAGCGAACAATTACTTAATCGAACCCAACAAAATCAACATGAGCGTGAAGAGAAAGTAGAGAGGAATCCATATATACTACTCTCGTGATTTATAGGATTTTCTTCGATTATATTTTGATTTTCCAAGTTTGGGTTTACTGTTGAATTTGTTTAGAGGCGCCGTCGAACGTTTTTAACCAGAGGAAAAACTAGTAGGGTTAGGAGAGTTGGTGTATTTATAGAGTAGTTTATATAATTTTTTATTTGATTTTTATATTCCTTTTTAATGCACCGCTATCTATATACGCTGTTTAAAAATTCCAAAAATCCCACATAGTATCCAAAAATCATGAAAATGGTCAGACAAGTAAAGTTCGACATTACAGACCCAATGAAACTTGTTTCGTCGAATTCCGACTCCGTTTGCTCACACATCGTATTTTTAACCGTCAAAATATCGACTGTTTTTCACATTAAAAATCGGTACGGCCACATACTGACTTCAAAAATTACGGAAATTGAAATCTAATAATAATTTAATATTGTGGATCCAACAAAATTAGTTTCGTCGAAAACGAAGGACGTTTACAAAACTGGCTATTTTTAAAGCTCTAAATAAACCCTTTTAAATATATAAATATATTTAAAAATAATTAAATTAAATATTTAAAAATAAATATTATCGTTTATATCCACACTAGAATATCATACAACTCCACTGGGATTTATAACTCGATATTTCAAATCCCGGTTGAATTGATATTCAATTTATATTTAAAAATCCTTTTATAATATAAATAAATCGATATAAATTATAAAGGAATTCCATAGCCACTTTTCTAAAATTTGATTTGGACATAAATCAAAATCTACACAATGAAATCCCGATTTTTCTCTTCCATTAGAAAAATATACTTCACTAGCTCCGAACGTTTCTTGTTTCACAGAAATCCGATTTAAAACGGACCCTGTATATTCTGTTGAATTTCAAATCGCCAAATAGCGAACTGCCGCGCCATTTCATGCTCGATTATATTTATAATATAATTTATACATTCAACTGTCGTCAAAATAATATATACGTTATTCTAATTCAATTCTAAGCTGAATTAAATAATTTAAATTGTCCAGTTCACATTATAATGTCAATTCACTATTTCTGACTATTTCGGAAATTAAATATATTATTCTATTACTTAATTTAATTAAATATTCAATGTTATTTAATTAAACAACCTTTAAACTGCTAAACCATTATTTTAAATAATTAAATAAATAAATTATTCGACCGTAAAAATACGGGTCGTTACATTCTTCCCCCCTTAAAATAATTTCGTCCTCGAAATTGCTAAGGTAGAAAACAAACCCTATTGCTTGGTTAAATTATTTGTTTACTTCTTTAATTCAGTTTCAACTGAACGAATAAATTCCAATTAAAATATTAATTCATTTCGACTAATGGAAATTTTCAAAAATTCTGAAAATTTTCTAACACCTTAAATTTTTAGAAAATTTCGCCAGCACCTCCTTTGTACGGCTCAATCGGTACAACTACAATTCGCCTCTCTAGGCCTTCTCCAACCCGAAAGAAAAGTAAACAGCCAAGCGGCTTGCCAATTCGGCTCATAAATCTCATATCCAATAGAAATATAAACTTGTACCTTTTTGTTGGGCATATCAACTTTATCACTTTCACCTGTTATCAATCCAACATATACCGATGTCATCTCAATCAAATTCCAATCTGTTTTCATCCACAATTCCAACCATTCACTTATCCAAGCCAAATTCAATTTCAAATCAAAGTTCCATCCTCGATTTTCAAATTCTTAACTCATCAATTCAATACCATTTCGGATTCCTATGTCACAAATCCAATTTTCTCGATATCATTCTAATCCAATTCAATTTCCACTTAACTGGTTTCAGTTCAATTCCAGTTTATTTCCACAAATTTTTATTTAAATTTGTTTCTAATTCAAACAGTCTCTTCCTATGAGAGTTTAAACAGCTTTGTTTTTCTCAAAAGTCAAACTTTCCTTTTCAGGATTTAAAACAACTTGTTTTGCCAAAACAATTCGAAATCAATATCTTTGGTAGTAATCCGTTACTTACAACTCAAAAATGAATACCGATGATGTCATGATCATCATCGGAATCTATTTCCAGCTATTGAAGTGAGTTCAATACTATATCACTTTCAAAACCATATCTAAACACTTCCATTTTGAAATTTATTTCAAAATACCATTTCCAATGCCTGTAACAAAAATTAAAATCTCCCAGGATTTTAAAATTCTCATATATTTAATTCAAATCCATTTACAACACTTTTATAACCTTCCACGGTTTTAATTCCAAATTCTGATTTAAATTCAGATTTAATCCATCTAATTCCATACACTACACTTATATGAATTCTGATTGGTTATTTACATAACCATTTAATTTATAATCTTGCTCGATTATAATAACAACCAATATATCCAATATATATATTTTCTCTATATCAAAATATACTTTGGGTAAAATTATTTTCATTTACCCTCTTTTCAAAACATATCGTGTCGACCCATAGTATTCGAGTGTTTAGAAACTCCTACCGATACAGTGGATCAAACCGATCGATCAAAACCCATAAACAACTCAACCAATAAATCTCCACGATATAAAATCATTTTATATCAAATAACAAATACCTTCACTCGTATATATACACTCAACTCAATCTAGGCCATTACTAACCCCATCTCTACTGAGTCACGCAACAGAGCCAAGGTAATTACTTAACCTTCAGCTCTGATACCAACTGTAACGTCCTAGAAATTTGCGATCTTCGGTCATCGACATAAAACCCACGTCGATTATCCAAACATCGAAAATACCGGTAGTTAATGAAAGAATTTAGAGGGTGAGAATAGATAAGGTAGAAACTTAGAATAGAAGAAGAAGAAGAAGAACATACCACATCAGAGTAACACGAATCTCACAGTGGAACGAACAACATATAATAGATAACATATCTTTGAAATAAAATCAGTATATGTATACAGTAACATTTTCAAAGTACAACACTTACAACATAGCGGAAATAAACAATAGCTATATAACCATGAAGCCTCCTGCTCCAAGCTCTCCAAGTATATCTGTAAAATCCTAACTACTTGACTGCCCGTACAAAATTGGGCACCTAAGAGTTGAGGGAAAACAAAACAAAATAAACTCCGGGTCAATCATGGGACCGGTGTGAGTAAAACAGTTTAAAACAGTTTGGGAAAATAACGATATCTCATAAGACCACGCCATATAACGGAACGGGTTTTTCCCTTATGACAATCCAAATCAATTTGATTTAACTTTCATAACATTTTGGAAGAAACGACAATCTTTTATATCAAAACTCTTTGATATTATAATAGTGTCTATCGACCACAATATAATAATCATCTTGTAGAACGCTTTCATCTCACGTTCCACATATATAGTATACAATCAAAACCGCGAGCACTTATTGGGTAATGGATTTCCAACTATGACAAGGTATGGAACCACCTTCCGATAGTGTACCGCTAGAGAGGAATACACTGGGTTCAACAAGAACATCTTGCAACCCGACCACACATGACCGACCACTCATTTCGCTTGAGTGTATCGAATGTATATCACCAACGGTTGGGATCAGCAACCGTTTCCCGAATGGGACAACATCGACAATAGATTATAGAATGAAATGAATATTGTCTAGATAGGTGATTATACACCTTAATAGGTGCGACCTACATAGCCATGTTGCCTGCCCGATTTTTGTCATTTCCCGGTAGTGAGGCTAGAGGCCACGCTTATCTTTGACAGATGACAAATCTATTCACTTTGAATGTCACATCGTCATATCCGCCAAATCACAAATTGATTTCCCCAAAGCTACAACGGGTATACAGCTAAGAGAAACGAATTCCTCCGCCACCAAACGTAAATACGTTGAAGAGATCAACTTACGCGATCTATTAAATATACTCTGTCAGACACTCTTCCATACAGGTCGTCCTGGGACTGGACAAATCGAAGGCACTGCTCTGTAAACAAGACAGCCCTTGCATAGCTCCATCTTCAATTATCTTCATCATATTTGATCGCAACGCTAACGCCCATACAGAGTGGGTTTCAGATAATGAATCTGATCCCGATCTCTCCGTATTGACAACGGAAATGGTCAAAAACTTCGATAGTCGGTGAGTTAACTATCAATGAAAAACACGTGTGCAAACAACAGTCGTATTTCCAAATGGAAATCTTACCGATCAATCATCAATCAAATTTTTCTCTTTTTAAATTAATTTATCATTAATTTATTCAGTTACCCATTTCCATATCTCCATAAATTCTTATTTTCTAAATTTAGAAAATATACGTATTAACTATTGGAAAATATTTCCATTCCTTATTTCACGTATCACTGTCATTCCAGTATTCTTTATCATCCAACATTTCATTTTCTACGATTAGAAAATATATCTGATATATTTGGAAAATGTTTCCAAACTCATTCATTGGATTTGACAGATGTTTAAATAAAACATCGCTATGCCATCTCAAAACATTTAAACTCATTAACTAAATTCACTTAACCAATCTTCACCGTCGAACCTCAACCATTCCTTAGTTAAAAACGAAGTCAATCAAGTTGGGGTATAATTACCTCTCAGACCTTAACTGAACAACCTTTCTAACTTCGAAATAGACAAAGTTCACCATCTAAACCTTTAACAAACTTCCTTACGTAACACTCTTTCGAATAAATCTCTATTCGATAACTCTTTTCTTCGAATAAACTATATTCGATAATCTCTCTTCGAATAGCCATATTCGATTAACTCTATTTAATTTACACTATTCGATTAACTCTAATCGATTTACTCTTATCAGTTAACTCTTATCAATTAACTCCTATCAACTTACTCCTTTCGAATAAACTATATTCGATTAACTCCTTTAACTCTATTCGAATAAACTATATTCGATTAACTCCTTTAACTCTATTCGAATAAACTATATTCGATTAACTCCTTTAACTCTATTCGAATAAACTATATTCGATTAACTCCTATAACTCTATTCAAATAAACTATATTCGATTAACTCCTATAACTCTATTCAAATAAACTATATTCGATTAACTCCTTTCGAATAACTAATATTCGATAACTCCTTCCGAATAACTAATATTCGATAACTTCTTTCGAATAACTATTGTTCGATAACTAATATTCGATCAACTCAAATTCGATTAACTCTAACTGGTTAACTCTAACTGATTAACTCTAACTGGTTAACTGTAACTGATTAACTCTTCGTCCATATTTAGTTTCAAATATCGATGTTGAAATCGATTCTCACTTCTCTATA
The DNA here is from genome assembly GCA_030737875.1 of Allium sativum. Lineage (NCBI taxonomy): Eukaryota > Viridiplantae > Streptophyta > Magnoliopsida > Asparagales > Amaryllidaceae > Allium > Allium sativum. Next base: position 619,993,683 of record CM060926.1, read on the forward strand.
TAAGTCCTGACTTATATATGCTATTTATCCAATGATAAACATTTTATAAAATTTATAAAATTTTATTTATAAATTTATCTTCTCCACTTAAATGTTAAAATAGATTTCTATTTAAAATCTATTTTAAATTCATATTCTGTTATACCCGTGTGCGAAGCACGGGTCTAAACTTTTCTAGTGTAAAATTCTTTTTTTATACGCGTCTTTCATTTTTCAAGTATTTCCGTTTATAATCTATTTATTTTCTAAATAAATATTTCCTTAAAAATCTATTTATTTTCTAAATATTTCCTTTACATTTCTTTTACAAATATTTTCCCTTATATTTGTTTTGCAAATATTTTCCTTTATATTTGTTTTACAAATAATTCCCTTTATATTTGTTTTACAAATAATTCCCTTTATATTTGTTTTACAAATAATGCCCTTTATATTTGTTTTACAAATATTTTCCTTTATATTTCCAATATCATATATGGTATTTAAAATACCAAATAACAATGATCGATATCATCCAAACACACATAATCAACAACAGATTATATATCACATCATATATCACCATATATGAAAAACAGCAAAATAAATGTAGAGGAATCCAGTTGGATTCCTCCAACCTGTTTCCCTGCATCACAGGTGTTAAACAATATAATTAACATCGATTTCATTTACATATGAAATATTCTGCTAAACAGAATCAATATTTGGTTAACAATTTATATATATATATCATTATCTATAATTTCAACCAATACATAAGCAATTCAACCAAACAGTTAACACACAGCAATCAACAGATAATTATCAGTTCTAAGAATACATTATAAAAATATAACTATTCAGCGTTGGTGAGTTTTACTCACATTGGACGATCATCGTTAATAACGATAACCATCGCTTGATTCAGACGGATAATTTATTTTGCTATAAATTGTAACGAACTCCGATTCTCTCCCAGTTAGTTCCATTGTGGAGCCACCGTCCATACGATCCAAACGGATCTGGTTTCGCCCAATTCTGATAATGTATGATAGAGTTAAACATTTTAAAAGTTACCATGGAATTTGAAATAAAAAATAAACTTAGTTTTTATTTAGTTTGGGCCTTACTACCTTATCTCGGCCCACATACCCCTTTAGATCCACAACCCGCAATACCATATCCCTTCTTCCTCGTTGAAATAACACGCTCCAGGCAACTACCCAAAACTCCAAACCGTGCTTCTTTTACTGTAAATCCCATTACCATAAATTCCTTTACTAATTCTTCATTAATTCACCAAACACAGCTACTCAAGCCAATCCCCATCTTAAGCCGCACTCCCCCATCGTTCATTCTTCAAAGAAATCCGCCCAACTCTCCACCACGTTATCTCCCTCTCCACTGCACTGAACCAAACAACGAGCCTACTGTTAAACTCCTCACATCTTTCACTCCGTCTCCATACCAATTTAGTCAAGCTCGCACCCACCCAGGAAATCGCAACAGTTACTTTCGTTCGATCCAGCACAATAACCATCGACAATCATTGTAACCGAATCCCTCCAGAAACTCGCCACCGAACCTCGTCCATGCCGCAAATACCCTGCTACACTTCAAACACTGATCGATGCTTTCATTCCAGGGAAAATCCGAACCCTAGCCGCGCTGTCTATAAAACCAGCGAACAATTACTTAATCGAACCGAAGAAAATCGACATGAGCGTGAAGAGAAAGTAGAGAGGAATCCAAATATACTACTCTTGTGATTTATAGGATTTTCTTCGATTATATTTTGATTTTCCAAGTTTGGGTTTACTGTTGAATTTGTTTGGAGGCGCCGTCGTACTTTTTTGACCAAAGGAAAAACTAGTAGGGTTAGGAGAGTTGGTGTATTTATAGAGTAGTTTATATAATTTTTTATTTGATTTTTATATTCCTTTTTAATGCACCGCTATCTATATACGCTGTTTAAAAATTCCAAAAATCCCACACAGTATCCAAAAATCATGAAAATGGTCATATAAGTAGAGTTCGACATTACAGACCCAATGAAACTTGTTTCGTCGAATTCCGACCCCGTTTGCTCACACATCGTATTTTTAACCGTCAAAATATCGACTGTTTTTCACATCAAAAATCGGTACGGCCACATACTGACTTCAAAAATCACGAAAATTGAAATCTAATAATAATTTAATATTGCGGATCCACCAAAATTAGTTTCGTCGAAAACGAAGGTCGTTTGCAAAACTGGCTATTTTTAAAGCTCTAAATAAACCCTTGTAAATATATAAATATATTTAAAAATAATTAAATTAAATATATAAAAATAAATATTACCGTATATATCCACACTAGAATATCATACAACTCCTTTGGGATTTATAACTCAATATTTCAAATCCCGGTTGAATCGGTATTCAATTTATATTGAAAAATCCTTTTATAATATAAATAAATCGATATAAATTATAAAGGAATTCCATAGCGACTTTTCTAAAATTTGATTTGGATATAAATCAAAATCTACACAATGAAATCCCGATTTTTCTCTTCCATTAGAAAAATATACTTCACCAGCTCCGAACGTTTCTTGTTTCGTAGAAATCCGATTTAAAATGGACCCTGTATATTCAGTTGAAGTTCAAATCGCCGAATAGCGAACTGCCGCGCCATTTCGAGCTCGATTATATTTGTAATATAATTTATACGTTCAACTGTCGTCAAAATAATATATACGTTATTCTAATTCAATTCTAAGCTAAATTAAATAATTTAAATTGTCCAGTTCACATTATAATGTCAATTCACTATTTCAAACTATTTCTAACTATTTCAGAAATTAAATATATTATTCTATTATTTAATTTAATTAAATATTCAATATTATTTAATTAAACAACCTTTAAAGTACTAAACCATTATTTTAAATAATTAAATAAATTAATTATTCGACCGTAAAAATACGGGTCGTTACAAGATGCTTGTTGTAAAGAATCGATTACAAAATTCTTATTTGAATCAATGTGAACCGCCTCGAAACTATGTACTCGAACTTGGACCATAACTGTCATGCAAACAAATGATATACATATAGCATACATATTTTATTATATTGATATCTCAGATACACCAGTTACTTTCGATATTTTAAATTTTCATATATCTACACAAAAAATTTCATTATGACATTAATTTATTTATTTACATAAATTATTTTCAACTAGGAAATCATAATGGAACCATTTTTTATATTCGTAAATATTATGTAAATGCTTATCTCAAAAAGCCACAATTTTAAATAATTCATCATGTTGAATTATTACACATTTACCAAATGGTATTACATAGATTATTCATCAAATATTACCAAAATCATAAACATTTATAAATGTACTTAACATTAATCATAAACATAATTTAAAAACATTTATAATTCTAGTTCATATTATATAATACTCGATTATATACTCATTTTAGCTTCTTTTAAATTTCAACTTCTATAAAATAGTCTCATTATTTTCTTTCGCAAAATGATCAATAGAATTTTAAAAAATTATGTTATCTTTCAATTTTAAGAGTTCAAAATTCATCTTTTTATATTAATTTCAATACATTTACAATTCTTATATATATCATAATAATTAAAAATTGTTTAACTTTTAAAACTATACCATATAAAAACAAAAAGTACGCTTTTATATACAATACTCAACTAATTGTAGGGTATTACTACCCCCATCTCTGATGAGTTTACCTCTAATAGGCTTATGTTTGCTCAACCAAAGCTCTGATAGCAACTGTAACAACCATCTTTTTTGGGATAATTCAAGCTGATAATAAACCACACATGTCCAACTCAACTGTTCCAAAATGACAAATTATCAATAAGGCTTAATACAAGAAAAGAAATTAAGAAGAAAAGAGCTAAAAAATACATAGAATCTCACAATGAAATGATAAAAATATAATAATAACATAATTAGTTCATAAAATTGTTTATCAATATACATTTGATTCTATTTACAATATATTGGAGTTACACATTTAACGAACATGCCGACAATGCAGTGGAAATATAATAGCAGTGAATATAGAAATCTTCAAACACCAGCTTCATCTTCGAGGAACTATAGTCTTCATTAACTAAAAATAACTCATGCTGACCTGAGTGTGATAAATAAAACAAGACATGTGAGTCAAGACTATATATTCTTATGTGATTGAATTCTAATTAGGAAATAAAAATGTAGTAACAAAATATCATTACAGGGTAAAATATAATTATTTATTTATTTCCAACTAATAGTATTTTTCATAGTTTTATTTCAAATTTTCGAAATAATAATATATTCATTTTTTTCTTGTCAAATCATATATCTTCTTCGAAATTTCAAACAATTTACTTTTGAAAATACGGTTGCTTCAAAATTGGAATATAACGAAGAATCATATCAAGAGGTGTGAGAACAAACCAGGAGACTACTCCCAATAACAAAGATAATGAGTCATAGCTTATTAAAATAAATAAACCAATTGAAGTACACCCTTGACAGATTATACCCAGGTTCTAAATGACCCCTTGAATCATAGGCCCGTTTCTAAACTATGATTTATCTATATTATTGGTAACGTATCATGTCATTTGTTACCTGAATGATAAATCATTTTCACTAATATTAATAAACTTTGCAAATTATATTGTTGTTTATTTTCCAAAATATAAAAATCATTTCAATTCATTAGGGTTTACATTTTTGAGATAATACTTAAAATCCCGTTAATTCGAAATGTGTTCATAAATAAATTGCCTTGTAAACATTTTATTCGTTTTCAAGTATTATTAAGTGATCAAACATCGCCATTTAATTTAAACCATCTAGTTTATAGTTTGTGTTGATAACATTGTTCCAAATCACTTTAAATTTCAATCAATTAGAAACCATTAAACTTCAACTTTTTTTATGTAAATTTAAACTTCATATTAAATCTAATTTAAAATAATGTAAATTTTGATCCAAACAAATTTATATTTCTATTTTATATAATGTAAACTTATAATTCATTTCTACGTTAAAGTAAACTCGTAATTTAAATTTAATTTCAAAGTACTTCAAATCAAATTTCACAGTAATTCAAAATAATTCAAATCCAAGTTTAATTTAAAATAATTTATGACTAATTTCAATTAAAATAATTCAACTCTTATTTACAGCGACACAAAACAATTTAAAATAATTAAATTCTAATTTAAAGAAATTCAATTTAACTTAATTTAAAGCTGGTTAAATTTTTTAATTCAATTTAGAACAAGTTTAAATGCAAAACCCATTGAACTGGATTTCAATTTTCAAACTTAATTTTAACAAATTCAAATCTTAGCTTCAAATTTCATTAAAATACTTTGATTTAAATAGTTCAAATAATTTTTTTTTACATGAGTATATGTCATTTTAATTCATACTAAAATATTATAGGTATATATATCATTTCAACCTATTTCAGGTATCCAATTGCAGTTATGGCATATAACTATTTAATAACGACGTCAATCCAACAGTCAACACAATATGGTGACAGGGATATATCACAACAAGCTACACCATATCATCATCATAGAAATCAATAGATCATGTGTACGATCAAAATGCAAGTTAAACATATGACAAAACAACCATATATCATTGTGATCGAATATCGATAACAGTAAATTCTAATATCAATTTTGAAATTTAAATCAAGAAATCTCAAATTTGTTTAATATAAGTTTTTCCAATTAAATTTAAATATTGATATATTCAATTTAGGTTTTCACTTCAATTAAAATGATAATAATATCCATTTAATTCATTTTAAATTCAATATGAAATTTTCATTTCAAATTTTATTTAACTGTCAAATATATCAACAATCAATCAACTAACATCCATTTAATTCAATTTCAATGTCGGGTGTCAATTAGCAATGATGTTAAATTGTCAATATTATTTTAAATCACCAATCGACCATTCAATAAACTAACTAGGTAGCATAACAATATACATATAGTGAATCCATTCAATTTAATTCAGATGAAATTTATAAGTAGTGGGTAATAACAATCACCTTCGTACACGGCGAAAAACTTGAGTGAATAATGCGATACGAATGCAGATAACTTGACAGTGAACTAAACATACAGACGCACTAAGACGAGCATACATGCGAACTCAAATATGCTTCGAATAGAATTTATGGTTGAAACTCAATCAGACTGGAACTGAACGGATATGAGGCCACTGCTATCTTAAATAGGCCTGTTGCATGCGAGGTGGTGCAACGACTCTTACAAAAAGGAAAAAACTAAGAGATGCAGTAGAGGTGGAGTTCAGCTTGGTGGTGCAATGGGAGGAGGTCGGTTGGGTAATGACAGCGGGTAAGGCGTAGGGGAAGGCTGTCATGGAGATGATAGGAGGTGCGGACAGTCGCAGTGAGCATGTTCAAATAGTTAATGGATACAATATGATTTGATTCTGTAAGATCTTCATATATTATTCTTAATTGCTAGTTCTGCTATGTTTGTGCGATGCTAAAGTGGCTCCTGAGGTCAGCTGATTAATCTGAGATTATTTTAAAGTGTTGCTAGTGACATATGGTCAGAAGGGAGGCTGGAGGCGGTCCACAATGATTCAGAAGTGTTGCGTTCGAGGCGGGCTAGAGGTGGTTGTTGGTGAAAGGCAGAGGCTATTGTTAGTGGGGAAGGAGGTGACACACGTGGTTAAAGGAGGTGCTCAGGTGAGGCGGTTCAAAGGTGGAGGGTAAACGGTGGCGAGGCGGAGGACTATGCGTTGAGAGAGGCTTAACGTGGTTGTGTGAGGCGCACAGGGTGAAGTCAAATGTAAATGGTAGTGAGAGAGCAGGGACAAGGGAACAATGAGATAGGATAACTCGATGAGGTAGAAGTTGTTTAATTCATACTATAATTAGTATGTTGCTAAGAGCACAATCAACCACCGTGTAAAATCATTTTTCACATTGAACAACCATCGATCAATAACGTTTTCTGCTGTAATCAACCATCGAACTACTGTTGTTCAGTGGTTGATCACCGCGTAAACGGTGTTAGTCGATAGTTGTTCACCGTGCAAGAAAAATAAATATGATATAGTTGGTAGTCCCTTAAAAAGTATGGTATTGGGAAGAGTATAATATAAAATTATATGGTATTTTTTAGTATTGGCATGAGAAAGAAGGAAACGAGATTCCCACAACATTACACTATAATTATTACTATTATTTTCATTATAATCGAAGCTTATATTTTTAAAAGAGTGGAAGGAGAAGTTAGTAACTGCCTATGCTATTAACGAAGTGAAGGAATAATTTTAATTTGAATAAAATAAAGGGATTCTAGCAACAAGTAAAAATTCGAAATAAAAAATATATGAAGGAGGAAAGTTGAACATGTATCCTCCAATCTCTCTCCACAAAATTTCCTTAATACTAGGTAAAATGTTACCTATTCAACATGATTGTTCAGATTTTAAATTTAATTTTATGTTCGCTGATTATGTTATGCACAAGTCCAATAAATCAAATATACCGTAAATCCAAATCTCAACAGCTTCACAGTCCAAATTGAGTGCTTAAACATACAAAATAAAATATCACTATGCTCAGTGCATCAATACGAATGGAATAACATATTAAAAATATATATTTTATTATTCGCATAAAATTTATTGTTTTTGTTATATTCATCAGCCTTTTACATAAAACGATTTAAACGAAGCAAGAGATATCTAAATTCGACGTAACAAATGTCTACTCTTTAATTATATCTTGTAGAATAATTTCATATAGAATATTTGTTTCGAAAACCAATATTTAACTATTATATTATCCACTAATTTTACAATAACAATCTGAACTCGACTAAATTTTCTTTACAAATGACCGATCTTACTTCTTTAATTCGATCTAAAGACATGCAGCCAAACTTTAAATTCAAATTTAAAATTTAAAATTCAGCATCAAAAATCATTTTCCATAAATATTATTTCTATTTCGATTAAATATTAATTTATTTTAATGCACACATAGAATACAATTTACTTTTGGTTTCTTTTAATTGAAAACTTATAATCAGGTTCAGTCTAACTTCAAATTTTTATTAAATATCATTGTTTAAAATTTTCATTAAGAAGTCATATATTTTTAATTCAAATTTTTTTTATTTCAAACAATTTTTATTCAAGAACCGTAAAATTTAATAATTTTAAATTATTCGAAATTATGGGTCGTTACAATAACGGTTGATAAATCGAGAAATATAACTAGAAAACTTTAGATTATCATAAATGTTTTCCAATCCCATTAATTATGGTAGGATGAAAATCAAGTGTATGAAATGATAGCAAATAATTTTGAGTGATTAATAAATAATAAATTTATTTTTATAATACAAACTATTAGCTTAATAAAAAAATACACATTTCCATCGTTATACTAAAATACACAAAATATAAACTATAATCTTGACAATAATCGGAATGATAATTTTCGGATTTCGGATGCTCTTGCATCCACATCTACATTTATTTATGAATATAAGGTATTTATCCTTTTTAAATTCATGGATATGGACAGATTTCAGATATTTCAGCTATGCAGTAACACACATAATACGTCTCAAAGTGCGAGAAAAACTATAGTTTATGGGGAGTTCTCCGCGATGGCTAGCGGTTTAAATGAACGGTCAGTTTAAGCGGATAAAATGAGTTAAGCGGAGAATGTGCTTTTGTGTATTTGAGGGAAATATCGAGTGGTTTATGCGAAAGGAGTTGAAACGACCTAAACTTCCCCGTAAAGGAAAGCCCGAATTGAGTTGAGAACACGACAAATTAGAATACAAACAGAAGAACATTTCATTGCTTATTACAACAATTTCATTAGAGTACAAGAATATAACTGGGTATGAATAAATAATATACATTTGACAAATATCAGGGATTCAAATACAAAGCAACGGAAAATCAATACATAACACAACCTAAAGAAATACACGGATACAGAGCGTTCCGAATGTAGCTCCAGCTGTAAACCAGGATCCTGTAAAAATAAATCTGCAAAACCAAAACCACTAGATGCCATGTGGAAAATAGGGGCACCCGGAGTTTAGGGTAAAAAAACAAACTCCAGGTCAGTCATGTGACCGGTGTGAGAACTAAGACAGTTATTAGCTTGATTTTAAAGTTAGATAAATCAAGAGACCACGCCGTATAACATGGAACGGGTTTAACCCCAAGAATACTAGTGCATATAATAAACAGCGCAATGCTTTTTGGAAAAATGAAGCTATTATAAGACCCAGGTCCCATCACATAATGCAACGCAAGCCGGAGGATAGGGTTTTCCCTTATAATAGCCAAACATGCTTGGTACGTTTAAAACAAATCATTTGATACTATAATAAGTGTATAGTGTCAAAAACAGCTTCAAATACAAATGTATCAATCATAGACGGCATGGGTGCCATCTATCATGTTGCCATACTAGTTCTACAATTAAAACCGCAAAGTCACGTATTGGAATTTGGATTTCCATCTGTGAACCAAGGCAAGGGATCGTCCTTCCCGCTTCGAGACTCTCTAGCCCGACCCTCAGGGCCCAGACTCAGGTGGGCCCTTGGATCGTTAGGCCAGTCCACACGGAGTGGATTAAAATACCTGAACAATAGGTTTCTCCGCCCCGTAGGGCGTAAATCTGGTCAGTATATCGACCATTTCATCCATCGGCCCTGTAGTGACCGATATATCTGAGGCGTCTCGCTTTGCATCATCCACATAAGTAAAAATGTCTGGGCTCCATACCATGACACCACTCCTAACTAGAAGGAAACGCATGTCCTCTCTGAAGCCCTCTCCCGTTTCTGGTTCACACTGGGGTGTGAGGCTCGCGAACTAACGCTATACACAAAGCTATGCTATATTAAAGCCGTGCTTTGATCATCAACCACAAGACTCTGCTTTTCAACAGAAGCCTTGATCATTTGCATCTCAGCATGCCACACAGGCAATTCACGCCATGCAACTGATGTCTATCAATCACACAGAATGAAATCCAATGTCAGACACACATCCATTTACAAGTTCGTTCTGGGTCTGAATGAAACCGGAGACACCTTATTCCTCATCCCATATGTCCAATACAGGAGAGAGGTCCTCGCATATCCGGTCGATCTGCAAGTACGTATGGACGATCACCACTTATTACCTTGTCTTGGGTGTACAGCCCAATCAAGACATCAGTAATCATCCAAATGACGTGAAGAGCTCCGGTCTTTAACCACCGTCTTCATCGTCGACATATCGTCGAATCAGTTATTCAGAATGGGATAAACCCGGTCTTTCTGAATAACCTGCATATCTTATAAACAAGTGCTATAAAAACACAACATATGCCTCATTCCAATTCAAAATATTCTTTTATTTAAATATTCATATCCTTTGGGAAAGGTTCCCATTAATTTTATCAAAGATAAATTCTTTAGATAAATTCTTTAATCTTCCATTGGATATCAATTCAAACCAAATTAAGGTTTATCCAAACTAGTCGGGATTAGCGAACCTTACCGAAGTAATCATTTATTATATTTCCCAGTCCCAACCTATTCATCCCATGAAGCGAAACCGGTAATACTTCATATCTAACTCCACGGTGTTATTGGTAAAATTAATTACCATTTCACGTTCAAATCTAATTAAAGATTTAACTATTGCTTGGAGCAAAACTGATGATACTCCATTCTCGATCATTTCATGAATTCGATAAATTTAATTATCCCATTCACTTTCCAATCTAATTAAAGATCCATCAAAACTCTAATTCAGTTTTAATCCCAAAAATCATTACTTAATGATTATTAAAAGTTAAGAAATTAATCTTATCTTTAAATGAGTTAAAGAACTAATGTCATTTAATACAAAGTTAACAATAAACCCAAAATATCATTCCACTAATTATGGAATCTTCACGGAAAATAGATCAATATATATAACAATATAAACTTCCGTATCCGACTAATAATATAAATGGAATAACAGAAAAGCCTTTTAAGTTCCATTTATAGTAACAGTCTTCCTCCACAGAAGCTCACTTCAATTATTACCAAATCGAATCCCATTCCATTCCAATTTACTTTATTAAATTGGAATGCTTTACTTTGGAAAATTTCCAATAAATCTTAATTAAAAAGTTTTATAAATTCCAATTCACATTTCACTGTTAATCGGGTTAAAGAACGAATGTCGTTAAAAACACAGTTCACAATAGACGCAATTAACATTCCATTTTTATTCCAGTTACTAATTATAACTGGAAATTCTAATAATCATAATTAAAAGACTTATTCTTATCACACGGGGTTTGAGAACAGTGTTACTGAAAACACCATTCATGACAAACCCAAAATCCCTTTTGGTATTAAATACAAGGCTCTGAATAGAAAATATATCGCCTTATAATCAATATCAAATTCTGAAACCAATAAATATCGTATTGGAAATAATGATATATACATATATATATTTCTTCCAAATTCCTCCACAATATCCGTATAACCACGGAATCCAATATCGAAATATTCCGTAGATAATTTCGATTCAAATCCATTCCAATTCATATATTGGAAATTATGGTTATATTAAAACCCATTCTCAATCCAATTTATTTATTTAAAAATAATTGGATTATAATTCTAGTTAATAACTAGTTCATTTTCGATAAAAATATATTTTTATCTTTTCAAATATGTAATTTTTCATCCTATTTCTTTTCAAATCATTTATTATGATTTTAAAAAATTATTAATAATTTTATTAAGCCCCTTTCTGTCGATTTCCATAAACGGTCATCGAACTACACTTACAGCGACCTTTTCCCAAATTTTATTGGGACATAATTCCAAATCCAACTGTTAGATTTCAAATCTCTTATATTCATTGGAAAGCTCTTTTCGATACGAACCCAACGGTTCCAGTTTTAGGAGAATCCGACGGTCAGATCTCCCGTAATGTCAATTCGAAGTCAATGGTCGAAATTCGTGAACGGTCGCGGCGCATTCTATTCATCCCATTTAATATATATATTATATATATTTCATCGATTTCCATTTAGATCGTATTTTATAAATCATTTATAAATTCGGTTTAAAACAATTCCAACTTCATTTTCAATTTTAAGTCAAAATTGGATTCTCCTTATCATTATAATATATAAATGATAATATTTCTAAAATATCAGATTTTGAAATTGTTTCCTTTTCGATATTCATTATAAAAATGAATAAAATTGATATAAATATCGTTCACGTCAAAATGGCGCATATCAAATCAACATTGCTTTATATATTTAAATATTTTCGTGCCCAACCCAAATCGGACATCAAAATCATATTTTGGTCCATTACTGAATATTATTTTAAAATATTAGTTATTTTAGAATATTCATTATTCATTATTTTAAAATATTTGTTAATTTAAAATATTCGTTAATCTAAAATATTCGTTCTTTCCGACTTGGAACCAAACACAGTCAATTACCATATAATTTTATTTATATGGATTTCATACACTCATGTACACAACAATAATCAAACATAGTCAACCATCATCCAGAGTGCATTACACAAATGCATAACCATTAAATATAAATAATTAACGCTTACAACAGCCTGTCAACCAATCGATTGACATACAACTAAACAGTTCGGATTAGTATATGTCAAATATCATCCCAATACCCGTGTGGGGTTTCAATCAACATACACCGATTTTATTTGTGCAGTTGGGCGATGTGTAAAATATATCGTCCCAATCAATATCAGTTAAATGAGTGTACATAAACAAATCATCCGATTTGTTAATGAATATTTATTTTCATTCATATACCTGTTAAAAATTATAATTTTAATGATAAAATATTTATTTCAACACATGAATATTTTATACAGTTCATTTATACAATAAAAATGATATTTTTATTGTTCTAAATTTTTTAGAAAATTTCGGCAGCATAACGACGTGATACTAGAACCGGAATAAGGTCTAGCCTTATCCCTCGCCTAATACTGCGCCATACACATAAAAATTCTAATCAATTCGATTAACATCCCAAACCAAATTCAAACAATTAAATCACTCAATCCAAAAATCAACCAAACATCCATGGTTTCAAACAAAGGTTTCGGGTGCTACTAACCACCGTATGCATCCTATATATCTTTAACTAGAAAATGAAGTTACAGTGAGAAGTTCTCGCCTTTGGGATCCACTCCGTTGTTTCATTTCTGAATTTCTAAACAGTTTGGATTTGCCTGAAATTCCAACGTAATCATTTTCACATTGTTCATAGTAAAAATCACATTTTTAATATGATGTTTAAATATTTAAAAATCCCATTTTTATTTCGCTACATATATAAAAATCATATTTTTAATTCGTTACATATATAAAAATCAAATTTTTACAATGCCATATATACATTAAAAATCTTATTTTTACAATGCTATTATATATATAAAAAGTATATTTTTATATCGCTATTCAAATAATAAAAATCAAATTCTTATATCGCTATTCAAATAACAGAAATCGAATTTATTTATCGCTATTCAAATAATAAAAATTGAATTTTTATTCATGGTTATGCAAATAAAAATCATATTTTTATATTTATATTTATATAATAAAAATTCCTATTTTAATTTCAAAGCTATTTCTATAAAAATCAATATTTTAGAAAAAAGCATTCCATATAAAAATTACATTTTTATTACGCTATATATATAAAAAAATCATATTTTTAATAACTCTACATATCAATTAAAAATCCCATTTTTAATTCGCTGTTCTTATATATATAAATCATATTTTTAGTACAATGCTTTATATATATAAATAACAAATTTTATTTCAATGTTTTATATTTAAAAAATCTGGTTTTTCTTTTCAATTTTTCATTTTAAAAATCACGTTTTGAAGCAATGCTATTTATTTAAATTAAAAATCATATTTTTATTTCTATGTTGTCTACATAAAAATCATATTTTTATTTTAAAGCTATATATATAAAAAACCATATTTTTATTTTAAACATTATATATATAAAAACCCGGTTTTTAACAATGCATTTATATTAAAATTTCAGATTTTAAATAATTTAACATAATTAACATTTACTAATGTAATTATTAAATAACTAACTAAATTACATAACGTTTAAACATAATAAAAAGAAATTTGTTACCTTCTTCTTCACAAAAACCCCAACCCGACGGTTTTTTTTGATCGAAACCTAGGTTTCAATTTTGTTCAAAATCTGCAGCACTTGAAGTCGATCTGATGTATCCACGGTCTCGGCCTTCGCACCAGCTCTTCGGCGAGGTGCTCGATGTTGAGCTCGATGTCCAGGCGGAGGCGCGATCTCAAACGAGGCGGTGGCACTTCCAAGGCAGAATTCACACTCCATGATGAACGGTAGATCCTCACACCACCATGAATTTGAAGAGTATAAAGAATAGATCGATGTTGCTTTAGAAACTGTTGGGATCCATTGAGAGGATCGAGCGGATTTGAGGGGTTTAGATTGGAGCAATATTCCGCGTTGAACGAGAGCGATGGCGGATTTTTTCTGCTTCGAAATAATGATTTTAGAGTTTATGACTTTTCCTATTGGCCGGTTTTCTATTTTTTATTTATTTTTAGTTCATTTAAATCCAAAATTAGTGTTTTCTTATTCGAACTCCAAATCAAACTCAACGAGTATCACCCCTAGTTAATTAGCCCCATTCCGAACGTAATAGGATAAGCCAATTCGACTGTTTCGATTAGTTTTCATTTAAATCAAAATATAATCAATGTATATTGAATTTAAACGTACATTTTAATTTACCGGGGCCACATACTGACTCCAAAAATTCCAGAAAAATAAATCTAGCTATATTTTGATGATATGGTCCTAACAAAACTAATTTCGTCGAATTTGGAGACCGTTTGAAAAACGGTCATTTTCCAGTCGATTAATTTCAAATTAAATGACCAAACACGTTTAAATTTAGCACGCTCACATATTAATTCCAAAAATTGTGAAAATTGGAATCTAGCAATAATTTGATATTCCGGATCCAACAAAAGTGGTCTCGTCGAAAACAGAGGTCGTCTGCAAAATGACTATTTTTAAGGGCTATATATTATATAAAATTCCATAGCGACTATTTTGAATTTTAAACTGGACAATTTTTTTTATTTCCATTATGAAATTTGGATTTTTCACATTCGTTGAAAAGATATTTTCAAACAGATTCAAATATTTCTGGATTTACTGAAATCCGATTTATTTTTAATCCTGTACATTCATTTGAAATTTGAAATCGAATTTTCAAACTACCACGCCATTTCAGGCTCGTTATATAGTTAAAATATTTTTTACCTTCTAAATTCGATTTAAATAAATTTTTAGTCATTATTATTTAAAATAAATCATTTTGAATATTCAAAATTCATTAAAATATCCAAAATAATTTTTTTAATTGGTTCTGAAATTCTGGGTTGTTACAATCTCCCCCACTTAAAATCTTTTCGTCCTCGAAAAGGAACGGAGCTGAAAGTGTTTAACTAACCAACTCAACTTTCATTCTGGCTTTCATTCTTCAACTTTTCAGTTTCTAAGAATTTTAAAAAAATTCAAAAATTTGGCTAACACCCTAAATTTTCGAAAAATTTCGCCATAACCTCCTTTGTACGGGGAGACATTTAAAACCACAACTGGCCACGCAGGGCCCTCATCATCTAAAAAGGAAAAGAAAAAGCCAAGTGGCTAGCCAACCGGCTCATAAAATCATCCAAACCCAAGAAAATAGTAAATATGTACCTGTTTGTCGGGCATACAATTTTATTCCTCTTCTTAGCCTCCTTGCTATAACCTTTTCATTATATACGCATGCACATATATGCAATTGCAATCAATTTTCAAGTCAGCTCAATATTTGATTCAATTTGGCTTAATGGTTCAAAATTTTAATTAATCAAACCAATAATCAAACAACACAATCAACAATCAATTAGTTGAATAGCTTTTCAATCATATATCTTTAATGCATAGTAAAAATCATGTTTTTAGTGCCAAATCACAAATAATAAACCCTATCTAGTTTTGATTCTCACACCAGTCAATTGGAAATATATAGATATCTCACTTTCGAAACTCGAACATAAATGCTGATGATGACGCGTCAGTCATCAGAATCATTTTCGGACGACTATAGTGTTATTCTATATCTATCCAGTATTTTTTAGGCTTTGTATACACGTTTTCAAGGCGTATACGCAAAATATTCATATACTAGATTGTCCAAATTCAATATAAATAAAATACTCAACTACGTATAATAAGGTTTAAACTTTCAAAACAAAATTTGTTTTTATTAAATAATACTCTTCTAAATCATTCTAGGATACTATTAATCCTATCTCTAACGAGTCATTCTTATTGGATATTGCTAATCCAATCTCTGATGAATTCTTTCGTTCGGTTCTAATGTGTCTTGTTCTCGAGCTCTGTAAACCAGAGGTCTGATACCAACTGAAACGACCCAAACTTCCCCGTAAAGGAAAGCCCGGATTGAGTTTAGAACACGACAAATTAGAATATAAACAGAAGAAAATTTCATTGCTTATTACAACAATTTCATCAAAGTACAAGAATATAACAGAGTATGAATAAATAATATACATTTGACAAATATCAGAGATTCAAATACAAAGCAGCGGAAAATCAATACATAACATAACTTAAAGAAATACACGAATACAGAGCGTTCCGAATGTAGCTCCAGCTGTAAACTAGGATCCTATAAAAATAAATCTGCAAAACCAAAACTGCTAGCTGCCCGTGTGGAAATTAGGGGGACCCAGAGTTTAGGTTAAAACAATAAACTCAAGGTCAGTCGTGTGACCAGTGCGAGAACTAAAACAGTTATTAGCTTGATTTTAAAGTTAGATAAACCAAGGGACCACACCGTATAACACGGAACGGGTTTAACCCCAAGAATACCAGTGCATATAATAAACAATGCAATGCTTTTTGTAAAATGAAGCTATTATAAGACCCGGGTCCCATCACACAATGCAACGCAAGCCGGAGGATAAGGTTTTCCCTTATAATAGCCAAACATGCTTAGTACGTTTAAAACAAATCATTTGATACTATAATAAGTGTATAGTGTCAAAAAACGCTTCAAATATAAATGTATTAATCATAGACGGCATGGGTACCCTCTATCATGTCGCTATACTAGTTCTACAATTAAAACCGCAAAGTCACGTATTGGAAGTTGGATTTCCATATGTGAACCAAGGCAAGGGATCGTCCTTACCGCTTCGAGACTCTCTAGCCCGAGCCTTAGGGCCCAGACTCAGGTGTGCCCTTGGATCTTTAGGTCCAGTCCACACAGAGTGGATTAAAATGCCTAAACAATAAGTTTTCCCTCCCCATGGGGCGTAAATCTGGTCAGTATATCGACCATGTCATCCATCAGCCCCGTAGTGAACGATATATCCAAGGCGCCTCGCTTTCCATCATCCACATAAGTAAAAATGTCTGGGCTCCATACCATGACACCACTCCTAGCTAGAAGGAAATGAATATCCTCCCTAAAGTCCTCTCTTGTTTCTGGCTCACACCGGGGTGTGAGGCTCGCGAATTAATGCTATACACAAAGCTAAGCTATAGTAAAGCCGTGCTTTGATCATCAACCACAAGACTCTGCTTTTCAACAGAACCCTTGATCATTTGCATCTCGGCATGACACACAGGCAATTCACGCCATGCAACTGATGTCTATAATTCACATAAAATGGAATCCAATGTCAGGCACACATCCATTACAAGTCCGTTCTGGGTCTGAACGAAACCAGAGGCATCTTATTCCTCGTTCCATATGTCCAATATAGGAGAGAGTTCCTCGCATATCCGGTCGATCTCCAAGTATGTCTGGAAGATCACCACTTATTACCTTTTCTTGGGTGTACAGCCCAATCAATACATCAGTAATCATCCGAATGATGTGAAGAGCTTCGGTCTTCAACTACCGTCTTCATCGTCTACACATCGTTGAATCAGTTATTCAGAATGGGATAAACCCGGTCTTTCTGAATAACTCGCGTTTTATAAACAAGTGCTATAAAAACACAACATACGCCCCATTCCAATTCTAAATATTCTTTTATTTAAATATTCATATCCTTTGGGAAAGGTTCCCATTAATTTTATCAAAGATAAATTCTTTAAATTAATTCTTTAATCTTCTATTGGATATCAATTCAAACCAAATTAAGGTTTATCCAAACTAGTCGGGATTAGCGAACCTTACCGAAGTAATCATTTATTATATTTCCCAATCCCAACCTATTCACCCCATGAAGCAAAACTGGTAATACTTCATATCAAACACCACGGTGTTATCGGTAAAATTAATTACCATTTCACGTTCAAATCTAATTAAAAATATTTATAAATTCCAAATCACATTTCACATTTCATCGTTAATCGGGTTAAAGAACGAATGTCGTTAAAAACACAGTTCACAATAGACCCAATTAACATTCCATTTTTATTCCAATTACTAATTATAACTGGAAACTCTAATAATCTTAATTAAAAGATTAATTCTTTCCACACGGGGTTTGAGAACAGTGTTATTGAAAACACCCTTCATGACAAACCGAAAATCCCATTTGATATTAAATACAATGGTCTGAATAGAAAATATATCGGCTTATATTCAATATCAAATTCTGAAACCAACAAATATCGTATTGGAAATAACGATATATATACCTTCCAAATTCTTCAACAATATCCGTATAATCACAAAATCCAATATTGAAATATTCTGAAGATAATTTTGATTCAAATCCGTCCCAATTCATATATAGGAAATTCTGGTTATATTAAAACTCATTCTCAATCCAATTTATTTATTTAAAAATAATTGGATTATAATTCTAGTTAATAACTAGTTCATTTTCGAAAAAAATATATTTTTATCTTTTCAAATATGGAATTTTTCACCCCAATTCTTTTCAAATCATTTATTATGATTTTACACAAATTATTAATATTATTAATAATTTTATTAAGGCCCTTTCAGTCGATTTCCTTAAACGATCATCGAACTGCACTTACAACGACCTTTTCCCAAATTTGATTTGGACATAATTCCAAATCCAACAGTTAGATTTCAAATCTCTTACAATAGTTGGAAAGCTCTTTTCGATACAAACCCAATGGTTCCGGTTTTAGGAGAATCCGACGGTCGGATCTCCTGTAATGTCAATTCGAATTCAATGGTCGAA
This sequence comes from Allium sativum, assembly GCA_030737875.1. Lineage (NCBI taxonomy): Eukaryota > Viridiplantae > Streptophyta > Magnoliopsida > Asparagales > Amaryllidaceae > Allium > Allium sativum. The sequence continues at coordinate 620,013,059 of CM060926.1, forward strand.
ATTCGCTAACGGTCGCGGCGCGGCGTGTTCTATTCATGCCATTTAATATATAATATATATATATATATTATATATATTTCATCGATTTCCATTTAAATCGAATTTTATAAATTGTTTATAAATTCAGTTTAAAACGATTCCAACTTGATTGTCAATTTTAAATCAAAAATGAATTCTCCTTGTCGTTATAATACATAAATGATAATATTTTCGAAATATCAGATTTTGAAATCGTTTCCTTTTCAATATTCGTTGTAAAAATGAATAAAATCGATATAAATATCGTTCGCGTCAAAATGGCGCATATCAAATCAACACGACTTTATATATTTAAATATTTTCATGTCCATCCCAAATCGGACAACAAAAACATATTTTGATCCGTTACTGAATATTATTTTAAAATATAAGCTATTTTAAAATATTCGTTAATTTAAAATATTCATTCTTTCCGACTTGGAATCAGACACAGTCAATTACTATATAATTTTATTTATATGGATTTCATACACTCATGTACACAACAATAATCAAACACTGTCAACCATCATCCAGAGTGCATTACACAACTGCATAAGCATTAAATGTAAATAATTAACGCTTACAACAGCCTATCAACCAATCTATTGACATACAACTAAATAATTGGGAGTAGTGTATGTCAAATATCATCCCAATACCCGTGTGGGGTTTCAATCAACACACACCGATTTTATTTGTGTAGTTGGGCGATATGTAAAATATATCGTCCCAATCAATATCAGTCAAATGAGCGTACATAAACAAATCGTCTGATTTATTAATGAATATTTATTTTCATTCATATACTCGTTAAAAATTATATTTTTAACGATAAAATATTTATTTCAATACATGAATATTTATACAGTTCATTTATACAATAAAAATGATATTTTTATTGCTTTAACATTTTTAGAAAATTTCGGCAGCATAACGACGCGATACTAGAACCGGAATAAGGTCTAGCCTTATCCCTCGCCTAATACTGGCTCGCGCCATACACATAACAATTCTAATCAATTCGATTAACATCCCAAACCAAATTCAAACAATTAAATCACTCATTCCAAAAATCAACCAAACATCCATGGTTTCAAACAAAGGTGTCGGGTGCTACTAAGCACCGTCTGCATCCTAGTATATCTTTAACGAGAAAACAAAGTTAGAGTGAGAAGTTCTCACCTTAGGAATCCACTCCGCCATTTCATTTCTGAATTTCTGAACAGTTTGGATTTGCCCGAAATTCCAACACAATCTTTTTCACGCTGTTCATAGTAAAAATCACATTTTTAATATGATGTTTATATATTTAAAAATCCCATTTTTATTTCGCTACATATATAAAAATTATATTTTTAATTCGCTACATATATAAAAATCAAATTTTTATAATTCCATGTATACATTAAAAATCGTATTTTTACAATGCTATTATATATAAAGGGTACATTTTTATATCACTATTCAAATAATAAAAATCGAATTTTTATATCGCTATTCAAATAATAAAAATTGAATTTTTATATCGCTGTTCAATTAATAAAAATTGAATTTTTATTCATGGTTATGCAAATAAAAAACATATTTTTATATTTCTATTTATATAATAAAAATTCCTATTTTAATTTCAAAGCTATTTCTATAAAAATCAATATTTTTAAAACAAAGCATTCAATATAAAAATTACATTTTTATTACTATATATATATATTAAAAATCATATTTTTTATAAATCTACATATTAATTAAAAATCACATTTTTAATTCACTGTTCTTTTATATAAAAATCATATTTTTAGTACAATGCTTTATGTATAAAAATAACAAATTTTTAATTCAATGTTTTATATTCTCAAAAAATCTGGTTTTTCATTTTAAAAATCATGTTTGGAAGCAATGCTATTTATTTAAATTAAAAATCATATTTTTATTTCTATGTTGTCTACATAAAAATCATATTTTTATTTTAAAGTTATATATACAAAAACCATATTTTATTTTAAACATTATATATATAAATCCATATTTTTAACAATGTATTTATATTAAAATTTCAGATTTTAAATAATGTAACATAATTAACATTTACTAATATAATTATTTAATAATTAACTAAATTATATAACGTTTAAACATAACGAAAAGAAATCCGTTACTTCTTCTTCACAAAAACCCCAGGCCGACGTTTTTTTTTATCGAAACCTAGGTTTCGATTTTGTCCAAAATCTGCAGCACTTGAAGTCGATCTGATGTATCCACGATCTCGGCCTTCGCACCAGCTCTCCAGCTAGGTGCTCGATGTCAAGCTCGAAGTCCAGGTGGAGGTGCGATCTCAGACGAGGTGGCGGCACTTCCAAGGCAGAATTCACACTCCACGATGAACGGTAGATGCTCACACCACCGTGGATTTGAATAGTATAGAGAATAGATCGATGTTGCTTTAGAAATTGTTGGGATCCATTGAGAGGATCGAGTGGATTTGAGGGGTTTATATTGGAGCAATATTCCGCGTTGAACAAGAGCGACGACGGATTTTTTTCTGCTTCAAAAATAATGAATTTAGGGTTTATGATTTTTCCTATTGGCCGGTTTTCTACTTTTAATTTATTTTTAGTTCATTTAAATCCTAAAATAGTGTTTTCTTACCCGAACTCCAAATCAAAGTCAATGAGTGTCGCCCCTAGCTAATTATCTCCATTCTGAATGCAATGGGATATATCCCATAAGCCAATTCGACTGTTTCGATCAGTTTTCGTTTAAATCAATATATATTGAATTTAAACGTACATTTAATTTACCGGGGCCACATACTGACTCCAAAAATTCCAAAAAAATAAATTTAGCTATGTTTTCACGCTATGGTCCTACCGAAACTAATTTCATCGAATTTGGAGACCGTTTGAAAAATGGTCATTTTCCAGTCGATTAAATTCAAACTGAAATGATCAAACATATTTAAATTCACCACGCTCACATATTAATTCCAAAAATCGTGAAAATTGGAATCTAGCAATAATTTGACATTCCGGATCCAATAAAAGTGGTCTCATCGAAAATGGAGGTCATTTGCAAAATGGCTATTTTTAAGGGCTATATATTATATAAAATTCCATAGCGACTATTCTGAATTTTAAACTGGACATAAATTTTTATTCCCGCTATGAAATCTAGATTTTTCACATCCGTTGGAAAGATATTTTCAAATAGATTCAAATATTTCTGGTTTTACTTAAATCTGATTTATTTTGAATCCTGTACATTCATTTGAAAATTGAAATCGAATTTTCAAACTGCCACGCCATTTCAGACTCGTTATATAGTTAAAATATATTTTTACATTCTAACTTCAATTTAAATAAATTTTTAGGCATTATTATTTAAAATAAATCATTTTAAATATTCAAAATTCATTAAAATATCCAAAATAAAATTTTTAAATTAGTTCTGAAATTCCGGGTTGCTATAGGAGTATTATGATTAAAGAGGAAAAACATATATTTATTTGATAGAAGTAATAAAATAAACATTAAAGGGGGTAATTAAAAGGCTAAAAAACAATTAATTATGCTTGTCGGACGCCAACGCGTTATTTTGATGTATTGGTGAAATGAACGGTTTCATTGCATTTGCGTCGGCTTTAAATACGCCACAATTTTCCAAGCTTGAATTTCGATAAAAATCGAAACTCAACCCCATCCAAGCACGGAGAGTATAAATCCGGTACATACAATTAATGAGCAAGAGCATAATCAGAGTAAAATAAAACTAACTCACAACAGAAACGAAATAAGATAATAAATACCGACTAAGGAAACTACCTTAAAACATATCGCCACATCGATATCCAGCATTGGAGAACGAGAACCAATAACCAAACTGGACACTTGTAAAGACCTTTCTTTCCCAAGATAAACCTTGGAGATTGTTATGAGGAAAGGGGTCATAACAATAAGTCCTTGTAAGTAGAAAATATATAACACTATCTACAATACACAAATGTATTCCATTTAGTCAGAACCAAAACATATGTTTAACAAGGCTAGCAATTCTAACGTAACCTTGTAAAGATTTATGCGACAACTAACCACCGAACCCAATGTAGTATCCCAAACATAACGATATCGCTATACTAAGATAGAACGTTTATGCATAAGTATGAAGCCTTTAAACCACCATTTAACTAATTGCCAAAGATCAAGAGGAGGGCAACTAACTTCTTGCTATCTCATAAGGAGGTTAATTATTTGTTTATAGTCACTTAAGACCTCACTAACAGTATAAGCTAAAGGTGGATCCTTTCGATCACCTAAGACCCAAGAAGGACCTATTGACCATTTAATACCTTATTCGGTGGTTTATTCTACATGAGCATAAATTAGAGGACACTAGCTACTAAGTTCTACTAATTTATGGTTTCCGTCATTCATGCATATAATTATGCCCCACATAAGGAAAGAGAGATAGTAAGAATTCATTTACTGTAAGAGTTTATGCCCTAGAGGCAATCCATTTGATGTGATTAATAACATTGTTGATGTTATTGTTTTATTCGGAATTAAAATATTATGTTATGTTATATTTACTGCTAATATAAATACTAACATAATAGAAGTCCATAAAATAATAATACAGAATTATATAGTTCGAGTAAGACTTGAACTTGAGATTATATAATATATTAAGTATTATAATTCTTAAATGTCCTTAGTCAAGTTTTATTGTTTATATAGGACAATAATAAAACAGTGAGACTACTATGTTGATTGATTAATGATCACATCTCATTGATCATTAATATACTTGATATTAATGTCAAGACATAAATACATATTGAAGAACAATGTATTGGGTTGACCTAACATGACAAAAACTACATGGAATATAATTAGAAGTATCATAAGTTATTCTTATAGTGACAGTGATGTAATGGTCTTCATACCTGAAATCATTATAATTTTATTCGAGGATATTTATGTTTTGATATCATCAAAAGTTACTTGTAACAGAGTAGACGATAAAGGTGATTATTGGATACATCTTGAGTCGAATGAAAATTATGAATGATCTAGATGGAATTTGTAACGACCCGAATTCTACGCATCGGAGGATCATACGATATTTATTTCATTTTCATATGAGGTCGTGTAGTCGTGTAACTTTGGGGAACGACTATTGGGGTCATTTCCCATGTTCACGATTTTTTCCGATTTTTAAATGACCGTTTTGCCCCTAGTGAATCTTATTTTGCCCATAACTTTTGGTTGTTAAGGAGCTTTGACCTAAAACCACTTCCATTGGATTCAGATGATGGTTTACCTTTCCATAGAGTGGTCACATTAGCCAAACGGACTTACCGTTTGGGAGATATGACCGAAACAAGGTTTGAAAGGTGAAAAAACTGCTTAAACGGGCTAAGTAGGGTAATTAGTGAATGGGCCCATAACCCATTTCGGGATTAGGGTTATGGAAGGGCTGATAGGGTTAGGGAAAACATTTCATTTCAGTTTCCCAGCCACCATTTACATCCTTGAAACCCTAACAATGACCTTCACTTTTTAAATTCATCCCAAATCGCTTTCTAATCACGTATTAGCTTAATCTACACCAAATCAAGGAAGATTAGTGTCAAATCAGAGTTGGAGCTTTTGTGTTGCATTGGAAACCACGCCTAAATAGTAGAGTTTCAGATCTAGTATTTTATTTGTAGCTAAGGTGAATGATTTGCACATTTTTACACTAATTATGGCTAATTAGGGGTGATTAGTGTTAAAAACGAAATTATGCATGCTAAAATTTTGAAAAAATATTTAGAAATTCCGAAATATTATTTTAGGGCTCTGATAAAAATTTGGGTCAATTTGGACATGTTTTGCTAATCGTATGATTAATCATGATTAAGGAGATTAAGGGGAAAACATGGGTTTTGGGTGTGTTTGATCCATATTAACATGTTATAATCATTGTTTTAGTGTTTATGGTTGATTCTATATGTTGCTATTACTGTTTGGAGTGTTTTGTGATTGCCTAGAACTGTTAGATTGGTCAAAAACGCCGTCGTATGGCATAAACAGTTGCTGGAAAGAGTTGTAGGAAGTTGTGTAGGGACCCGTTCGTGAGCCCCCCTCCCCATTCGTGAGGCATGTGTCACGAACCAAGGTAGGAGGTAAGCCACGAACCAGATAGACCCACACACATCCCACGAACCACCTTCACAAGCCAGCACGAGCCGAACCACTTTCCGAGCCAAGACGCCACGAGCAGAGGACCAGGTGCACCCACGAACCGCTCTAGCACCACCATCACGAACGACCTCACGAGTAGGAAGACCTACAAACCGGGTCCACATGGGGACCACGAGCCGGCCGAAGATCACGAACCGGAATGAGGAGCATGGGCCGATGGCCACGAACCGTAAGGAAGATCACGAACCGGGGTAAAGACCAAAACCCGAGATGCAAAGATAGTCCAAATAAGAAGTTAGAACTCAGGATCCAGACGGGAACCAAAGAGTTAACTTCATGAGATGGACTTTGCTGCGGGACATGAGCAAAGAGGTTATCGATGTCTATAGCTTTGACCCACCATTGAGAGACAAATTATTGATTATGGATCAGTGCAGTGGAGTTGTCATGACTCCATGGGGCAAAGTGATCGTAGCATGACTATGAGCCAGTGTAGTGGAGTTGCCATGACTCCATGGGGCAGTGTGGACAAAGCAAAGGATTAGAGGCTATGGATCAGCGCAATGGGATCATTATGACTCCCAAGGGCAAGTGATCGTAGCAAAGGATTTGGTGAACAAAGCGGTAGATATCATATACTTTACGCACTGAGTGAGAGATGTGAGGATGATTGCTATGTTTGATGTTTGCTATCACCATGACATGCACACCCCCTCCCCATTATTTTCACACCATGTGTTAGTATCACCTTAGAGTATTGTACATCCTGTTGTGCTAACTCTTTGGTTGTAGGTCCAGGTTCATGTATGGTTATGTATACCTATTATTGTTCTGTTTTTGCTGCTTATCGCCCATACCAAACTTTTGTTTAACCCAGAGTTTTATGTCTCTTCTTATTAATCTGGGTGCTCCTAAACGATCAGACTAGAGACATGCTAGCTGGTTATGCACGAGTAGCTGTCTGGAGACGAGCATGAGGCTTACACGTATCATTCCCATATATTCTCCCTGTGTTGTTGCTGGTCACTACTTTGGGCATTAGTAGTGTACCTTTCTATTTTTCTTTAGAGACAGTTTTAAAAGTTGTAATAATGATGGTTTAGATCATAAGCTGTATTTTGAAATTTTTTTCCGCTGCTATGATGGTTTAGTTTTCAGCTTATGCATTGTCTCGCCTGTTTTATGTCAAGTTATATTATTATATTTTACCCCATGCGCTGTGAGATATACTACAGGTTCTTTGTTGATTCATAGTTTCAAATTCCCTTTCCTTTGATGACCGTTGTGTGCTGGTTGGACATCGGCACAATGCACTTCATTCGAAATGTCAGCTGGTGCGGGGCGGGCCGTCACACTTGGTATCAGAGCACTAGGTTGCGTAGTTAACCTTGGGAAAGACACCAAGGAGAGATAGTGTACGTATATGAGAGCGCGTATTTGTTATATTTTGGTTTTCAAAAGCTATATATATATTAGTATATCTAAGGATGAAGTCGCACTGCACTGGCACCACTATGGAGATAGTTAATTGTTTTATCTTTACAGAATGGACGATGAGATGATATACGAGGGGTGCGGGTTCAAGGGCCAATAGTAGGAATGCTCCTGACATGAGGACGATGTTTAATACCTTCATGAGGGAGATGCTCAGGGATGTTCAGGGAGCAGTTCCTAATGCTGCTAACAGTGATGGTGCAGCATGCAGGCGCCTAGAGCCGATTTCGCCATGCTCTACAAGGATTATACTAGTCTTGGTGGAAATCCATTCCATGGAACGGAATCGACTACGGATGTTCAAGATTGGCTCGATAGTTATGAGCGCAACTTCAAGGACTTATGGATCGATGGTGCAATGAAGAGAAAGCTAGCATCGCATCAACTACAAGGACGGGCTATGAATTGATGGAATGCTATTAAAGTAGCTACTCCTGAGGATCAAGTTACTTGGATCATTTTAAGACCCGCTTTAGTGATAATTTTATCCCAACTGCTCAGAAATCAGAATTGTTTAGGAAATTTCTAGAGCTTAAGCAGAATGGTAGGACAGTCTCGGAGTATATTGCTGAGTTCGATAATTTATCGAAGTATGGATTATCCCTTATTCACACCGCCGAGAATAAGAACGAGAAGTTCATAACTGGCTTCGATGAGTACTTGGGGGAAAGGCTTATAAAATACATCGATGAGATGTTTGAATCCATTGTGGGAAAGGCGTTGAGATCAGAGAGTCTTTACCCTAAGCCAAAGACCGAGGTTGCGATTACGTCTGCAGGGGGGCCAAAGCCGCAAGCAAGCGGCGGAGGCAAGAATAATTCTCAAAATAAGAGGAAGCAGAACCAGACCAATGATGGTCAGAAAAAGAAAGACAGTAAATACTTAGAGTGCTATAACTGTGGCAAGAAGGGCCACTATGCTAAAGAATGTCGAGCAAAGCCAGCGGACATGAAGTGCTTTAATTGCGGCCAAGTGGGACTCATATGGATAAATGTCCACAACCTCCTAAGGAGAAGCAGATTGTGAAAGAATATGCTATTAATGTTGTTTCTTCTTTGTCAAATGCCCCCAACTGCGGCGGAGAAAGGACAGAATGTCATCATTCAAGGTATGCTTTCTATTTATGATGTTCCTGTTCGAGTATTGTTTGATACTGGGGCTTCCCACTCCTTCATATCTAGTGACCTGGTAAATAGGTTGGGATTGGAACCCAAGATAGTCGATAGATCTTTAGTGGTGATGAACCCGATTGGTGGTTCAACCAGCTTTAGCATGGTTTGTCCAAATTTGGTCTTATCGAGTCATTGATGTATGTTTGCTTGTGATTGCTTTGTTTTGGGCTTTACTGGGTTTGGCATTATTTTGGGAGTCGATTTGCTCTAAAGGTACGGAGTGGTGGTAGACTGTGAGGGAGTTCCGGTGACTATTTGAGCGGATGATGGGCGGAGGGTAGTGTTTGGTGGCCTACCTAGTGATGAGGTGATGACTTGTTTTCTAAATTCCCTCGACATTCCACAGGACGAGTTATCAGGGGTTCCCATTGCTGGCCAGTATCCGGATATCTTCGAAGAAGTGACCGGACTTCCACCACACCGAGAGATTGAGTTCCGTATTGATTTAGGGAATGATGCCAGACCTATAATGATGCCACTTCTTCGTATGACACCAAGGGAGCAGCGAGAGCTCGGGATGCAAGTAAGCGATCTTTTGAAGAAGGGATTTATTAGAAGAAACATTTCTGAGTGGGGAGCACCAATTGTATTTACCACTAAGGCAGATGGTTCCCTTCGTTTATGTGTGGACTATCGCGAGTTGAATAAAGTGACTAGGAAGAATAACTATCCTCTTCCACGGATAGATGATTTATTTGATCAACTGGAAGGAGCAAGAGTGTTATCCCAATTGGACCTCGCGACAGGATTTCATCAGCTCCGAGTGGCAGCTGAGAGTATTCCTAAAACGACATTTCGGACGCCATCTGGATTCTGTGAGTGGTTGGTCATGCCATTCGGGTTGACCAATGCACTAGCATATTTTGTGGATCTTATGAATAGCATATTCAGGGATCAATTAAACAAGTTTGTTCTTGTGTTCGTGGACGATATCCTTGTTTACTCAAGGACAGAGGAAGAACACAAGGAACGTTTGAGGACAATGAAGGAGGTGTTGAGAAAACACCAATATAAAGCGAAATTTTCTAAGTGTCACTTCTGGAGAAGGGAAGTGATATTCTTGGGCCATGTTGTTTCAGAGAATGGTACCGTCGTGGATCCTACAAAGGTGGCTACGGTGCAAGATTGGTCTACGCCCAAGAATGCAACAGACTTAAGAAGTTTCTTGGGGTTAGCTGGATATTATCGTAAGTTCATCCAGGACTCCTCCTCTACCATCTGTACACGAGTTTTTCTTTTTTTCCTGCTTTTGGTTCGACCTGGCCGTTTAGACGCCATACCCAACACTGGTTCCCTAAAAATCTACATGTTCTGCGCAATATTTAAAAACAAACACAATATCATTATACAAATAATACTAGGGATTCTATGTTCTGAGCAATATTGAAAAACAAACATGTACCACAAAAATTAAATCGATATCTTACAAACGTGTCTGCAACTGTGTTAATCCTATTCAACCCCTCTTCATAATACTTCGACTGTTCAAAAGCTATTTGCCGCATACCCATGTTCATTTCCCATAGACTATCAACGACGTAATGGGATGGAATTGGCGGTATATCCATCAAACGAAGAATGGGTAACGGCTCATGTCCTGTCCATTGCAAGTTCCATCCCAGATCTCGGCCCACTCACTTTGCTGTGGTTGTTGATAAAACTGAGATGCATAATTAACTTATGAAGACGTGATGATTGGGGCATCAATTCCTTCCATCAAAGCAGAAGGTGCGAAAAAATCCATGTTACCGATACGGACTGGAGCATCTAGTAACGGACGAACATCTCTGCCCAATGAGCGCCAATACGTGTTGTAGTCCAGCTGGCTCTTTATATACATACTGTTGACAATCATCTTGGTATAAGGCTTGTTGCAACTCCGCATATGTAGAATATGTCATCTTGCAGGTTATGCGTGCGGGAGGATCAATGGGAATAGTCACCCAGCCTGTAAGCTGCTGCATACATCTCTTTCCTAAATACATCTCATATGAGCTACTGGGTGGAACAATCAAAGGCAATCGTTTCATCGATAGGTTGCGTGCATGGACAACCTCTACATTAGCAAATGCGGCTGAATTTTGTCACGGATTCCAATTTATTTGCGTAGCGTGGCGATGATCAATATGATACCATGTGCTAAAGAACAAATGAGCCGAAGTATCATGCGTGACGAGCCTTTTTTCTTCTCTCAGGCTCTCAATCTCGGATATGAAGCTTGCTTCACCTCTTTTTTGACAATATATCCGCACATCGTCATGTACTCAAAAAACCAGTACTGCAATAACGAAAGATGCAATATTAAACACTAGAATAAACCACCAAGACATAAAAAACTTTGTGCTTACTATAACTAACCATACTTGCATTAGCACAATGAAACCAGTTATATGTCCTTCCTTAGTTACAGCAACATCCAAACTCTGGTAGAGGTAACCCATGATCGTCGAACCCCAATTGAACTGTTCCGCTAAGCATAAATTAAATACGGCCTCCAAATATCTCAGACTAATAGTGTCATTTGTTGTCGTAAAAAATAGAGTACTCATCATATACAAAACAAAAATGCGGGCAATATGACTTTTATTATCACTGGCCTCAAGATAACTGTCATGAAAGTACTCCACGAGATGCGATAAAGCAACATTTCCTACCCGAATATTTTTCGGCTCAAGAAGTGGCAATAGTTGCTTTGCATTTTCGAATTGTCCCAACTCTCATCATACGGTATCGTTAGATTATGCATTCCCACGGGAATGTATGTCAGCATGGTAAAATCTAACAGTGTAAACCCGATCTCCGTAATAGAAAATAAAAATGTATGCGTAGTCGGCCACCAACGCTCAACAATAGCATGTATGCATCTGTTATCAGAGTTTTTCAATTCAATTTCCATAAATTTTCCAAATATACTCACTATCGGATCTCGAATTTGCGGATACCCTTTAACTTTCTTCCACCATTTCAACATTGTCGTAAATGCTTCTTGACATCTCATCTTGTCGCGATTTTGGTTATAAAACTAAATCAGTTACATAATCTTTTCGTATCAAATAATTTTATTTAACGCATTTTAAAACAAAAGAATATACCGTAAGCTCTTTTCCACTGTTGTAGATATGTGTAACTCCTTGTAGACTTGTGATAGACATGAATGGAAACGTCAGATCAATTGTTGTCTCTTTCCTTGCTCTGTAGCCACTTTCTTCGCTTACAATCATTTTTCTATTTTTTCGTGAAACTTTTCTCCTACGTAACGCACTCGCAGCGCTAGTGCCTTCAATGATTTCCTCTTCCATCATCAACCAATTCAACTAATTTGCTAAATCAACAAAAATGTCAAAAATGATGGGTTTAAGGTGGCGAATGATGAAATTGATGGCGCTAAAGTGATGAGAAAGAGTAGATATTGATTTGTTTGAAATTGTAGCAAAAATTTTTTTGTTTCAAAGAAATTTTTGGATTAGGGTTTTGATTTTTTGGGGGTTTTGATGAAAATCGTCTGCTTCTGTTTATAGAGAATAATGACTCTGTAACAGAAGCCTGCGATATATATATATATATATATATATATATATATATATATATATTCCTTAGACTAAACGGTTTTCTGAAAACCGTTTAGTCACTAAACACGGTTTTCAGAAAACCGTTTAGTGTTTAATTTAAAAAAAAAATTTTGCAGCAACGTCCCCACCGGCTGCTGGAATAGTGGGGGATCAACGCTCAAAATGAGCGATTCACGCTCAAAATACCTAAAGCTGCTAGGAATGCTCTTAGCGTTCTAACATATATATATATATATATATATATATATATATATATATCTTTTTTCTTTTTCTTTTTTTTTTTGCCAAACATTAGAAAAAATTCGACACTGCTGTCTTCAAATCATGAGCGGAAAATTCTGGCTATGCCACTGATCGCACGGACATGTTCGACCTAAAATCAATGTCGTTTCCGCTGTCCACACTGTCATGGGAACATAATTTCCGCTTGTGCTAAATTAACAACTGAAATCGTATACAGTGAGATGAGTGCGTGCCTGTATCCCGAATTCTGGCCACCGGCCCAAGTTCAACACTTGGTGGGAAATTTCTTTGTCTGTAATCTTCACGTCATCCATTGTTGTAGAAAATGCTTTGATGTCGCTTCGTCTATCCATTGGCAGTAAGTAGTTAATAGCCATACCAAGGTCTTAACCAGAAAGGTAGATTTATAGGACCGTTGTACCGTTTACACATTCGAATCTTGTAGTGAATCTGCAACGAAGCCTGTAGCAAAAGTGGTAGCAATCAACGACTTTGTTTGAAGGATTTCTTCGCCTTTGCTTATGGGTGCTACTGTTCACATCCCGGATTACACTTTCGGTAACCTTTCTAAATTTAATACAAATGATTATTTTTTATATTCTTCTGGCCACCATATATTATATTATTCTTTCACTCAGTTATTCACCACTGTACTTCTCTTAAGAGAAACACGTACTTCTCTACAATTTCAAGCCCTAAACCATAACAAAAGAATATATTCTTTTATGCTTAATAAGGATGATACATGAAGACAAAAAAGAGGTTAGAATTACTTGATTTTTATTGTTTTCTATTATGTTGTAGAACATGTTGTTAGGATTTTTGTAATGGTTAGGGTTTTTCATTGTGTTTTAGGATATTTTTTCCGTTTCGTTGGAGATTTTAAGCTTGGACGTTAAATTTGACGACTTTGTAATAGATAATGACAATACAAGCTCTAACTTGTAGGGTTTTTATCCGTATAATTTACGTATCTTTTTTTAAAAATTGATAAGTTAACTTTTTTGTCGTTTGATAAATCAATTATTTGAATGATGATAAATTGAACGATAAACATGATGGTTATGATAATATGATGTAAGATGTTCGATCAAATGACTCAAAAAACATAAATGCTTGATGTAAGTAAGAAAGGAAGTGTTCGTGTAGAGGAAGGTGTTGGTTCCCTCTCCATTTTTAGTTTATTAATTTAGACGGTGACCAGGGTGTGAATAGTAGCATCCTTGCTTATTTCCATTGTATAATTTCTGACGTGGACTTCTTAATTTGATGAGGCAGCCTGTAGCAGCGCTTGTTGCAACTGTGGTTGATTTTGACAAAGATGTGGGCTATGCTCAGATTCACCTTGAATGATGTACACCTATTTTTTGATAATGTAAGGTTTCGAGCTTTTGCTTTTTTGCACCTAAAGTTGAATTTTTTTTTTGCGGAAAATGAATGATGCGTTTTTGTGCACTGTAATCACTGCAAGTCTCCATACCAAAAAAAGGGACACTGTGCAGTGAGGTTAGTGATGGGTTTCCCATTTTTTTCTAGTTCATTTTCTACTGTTATATTAGTATGTCTTGTTTTTTTGGGTTTCGAATGTCTACCATTAGATAATATGGTGTTATGCTTCCTGTATTATCCATAGATCACGCACAAGTAGGCATAACAGTTCTTACAAGATCAATAGTTTCTATGTATTGGTCTGACTTAATTTTGCAATAAATTGCAAACATAGACATGTTATTTAAAGTTTTACATGTCAAGAACATACCTGTGTTGTAAGCAGCCTCCAGTCTGCATTGCATTTAAAGGTCAATATATAAAATTGTGTGCAACATTCCAAACTTGTTTTAGGCATGCGCAACCCGTGTCTATTGAAGCATATAGAATTGTCTGCCAACATCTTTAGGTCAGTAATTTTGGCTTAGTCAAACTCCTCCATCTTTTAGTGCACCCTGCACTGCATGTTTACCATTTTTCAAACCAGTTTGGGCAGATTTGGTTTATTTTGAATATAATTAAATCTGGTAGCTTAAAGAATTGTGACTAGAACATCACTATGTATAGGTATAAGTCTAGTTTTTATGCAAGGATCAACAACGTAGATTTTGCTTGGTGCTGTTTCAGGAGTAATTTTGAACAGCTTTGGTTATTTTACATATAATTTCATCTGGAAGCTTACACTGTGGCCATAACATCACCATGTAGGATAAATTGTATACTTTATCAACTAAAGTTTTTTCTGCAAGGCACAATTGACTAGATTCTCATCCTTTTACTTTTCCTCTAGTTTCATCAACTTAACTTGAGAAAGTGTTGTTTTTTTAGAGGAAAAATGTACATGGCTTAGAGGTAAGCAATATTAAGGATGTTGAGGATCACTTTTAAGCTAGCAATTTATATCAAAAGAAATGTTTATGTGGTGACATTCCCGTGTTAATTGTTGCTTTATCTGGTCTGCTAAGCATTTGTTCACTGCATTTACACCTCGAAAGCCAGACTTGAAAATCCTCTAATTACATATAGAAAGTGCATGTATTTAGCTCTTCACAGTGCATTTTTGTACAATTTTGCCTTAAATCAATGGGACTCCTTGTATTCGAGTTCCCTACACTTGCATGGCGGTTTCCACTTCCTTCAAATCAATTTTCAAAATGTAGTAATTTTTTGTCCCGTCTGTTGCACCCATTTTTATTTTGATGTTTGGTGGGGTATGCAGTAACAGTATTATCATTGTACAAAAGTTTGAAGTAATATATATCTTCTCTGTAAATCTCTTCATTTACATATATTCATTTTTATTGCGACATTTTCTATATTGTCTTTATTTAGGAGTTATTTGTAGCATGAGACATCTTTTTTTCAATTATTTCAATTTGTTAATTAGCACAATTTTTCCTTTTAACTCCATTTATTTAGTACCATTTTGAAAAAAAATTGGCTTTTCCACGGGTTGTAAGAGAGGCACATCATCATCTATTTATTGCATATATTCACGTACGGTGTGTCGAGGTGTCTTTTTAACAAGACAGGTGAGTTCACACTGCTTGAAGATGGGACTTCACGCTTGTCATTGGAGGTTGGTGAAACCATTCTTGACTCCAGATTAATCATTCGTATCCATCTTTGTTAGGATGTTCTCTGTGAGACCTATTAGCTAGGTGTGGTCGAAATCCGTCACTTTGAGTTCAGTTTAGTGACAAAATTATTGAACTCGGCAAGCTTAGGTAGTAGGATATCCTTTCTTATCTTTGATGATTCTAATGCAATTTGAAAAGTATCTTAATCTCCTTTTGTGAGCAATACATCTTCTTAGTGCTATATGATAAGGGTAGTAGTCACTGTGTATACTCGTAATCATGAGAGTGAGATGTCTGCTATGGGCAGCCATGAGGAGCATTGTTAAAAAAAATTCCAGTTGGTATTCACTTGATATTGTACTCTATGCATATTGGAATTATATCTTAAACTCTAATAATGCATCACATTAGGCTTTAGTGCTTGCATAAATCTAATCATTTTCAGGGATATTTAAAGTATAGTTCTGGCTAAAATAGTTTACTAGAGGTTTCTTGATGCTCCTAGGTGCTATGGCTGGAACATTTTCAGTTGTTGCTACCTGCTCAAACTTGCTCCGGTTTGAAATATTTTGTATTTTATCAAATATTATGCAAAGAACCATTATTAAAAACACAGAGTTGGATATGAGGTGTCATGATGTCAACTGAATTACACATATTGCATCTGCAGTTACTGATGCTTATTCAACATTTTCACTAGTTCTGTTTTTCTACTGGCATATACCTTGTGACAATAATTGGACTCCTAACTACATGTTTGTTTGATATCCAACTCAATTCTCCTTGTACGCCATCTTTTCCACCCACAGATCGTATCAGGGTAACATCAAAGCTTTTTATTTCGCCCGCCTTTGTAAACTCCAGTGTATCTGGCGTCACGGTCACATCGAAGCCCTTCTCGGTTTCGATGTTAACTGTAAACTTTTCTGCTCCGTCACCGACATAAGTCACGGTTCGCTTATATGTAACTTCTTCAGACTTCTCGAAGCTCACAGAAATTGATGGATAGTTTAACTCAGACTGATCAATTTTATCAATACTGTTACAGTTTACTTGCTCACGAGTTACAGTTTCCATCTGTCTAGCTGAGTAACCAAGACCACAAAGGAAAGAGATGTAATCTTCCCTTCCCAGCTCATATACAAGTCCTGGGTCTGCTGCCTTCATTGGGTCTACATGACCTGAGCCCATCATATAGTAGTTTGCTGGTTTGTGTTGTTCATCGGTAATTGATTTTCCATCCGTAGATTTAATGTAAGCTGTCGTCATGATTGCAGATTTTATAGCAGCTGGAGACCAATCTGGATGTTTGCTTTTTACAAGTGCTGCTATTCCACTCAAATGTGGAGCCGACATTGATGTTCCTGATATTACATTGAAATATGATCCTGTAGAAGTTGATGATCCTACTGGAAACGGCCATCCAGCAAGAATGCTCACTCCTGGACCTATAATATCGGGCTTTAAAATGTTTGAACTTGCCAAACTAGGCCCACGAGATGAGAACGAAGCAACTGATGGAACTGAATCGTTGACAAGTATCGTTCCTTCAAAAATGAATGCAGCAGTTGGATTACGTTTTTTGCGAAGATAGTTCAAAATTATTGTCCATCCCTTATAACTGATGTGTGAAGCAGGGAGTACATGAGCTTCAGCTAACGTTGTGTACCCATCTTCCTTATCATTGAACAGTATCATTCCAGCTCCACCTGCTCTCTTTACCGCCTCACCAGTCACTATTCTAGGACCGCTAGGTGGCCTATGACATACCACTATCTTTCCTTTTACTAATTTCTTCTTCAGTAAGTGGTCTTCACAGTTAGGCTCTTCTGTTGAACTGATGTTCCCTGGAACTACCAGTGGAATCATTTCATCTGTGAAGTCATGTGGTTGGTAAAGAGATTCACCATGGACTTCTTTTCCATTCCCAAGCTTAACTGTAACCCTAATTCTTCTGTCCATTGTGCTCGCACCGACAGTTAGAACCCACGGTGCCTCGTTACTCAACCTTTCACTGCCAGGGCCGGAGTTGCCTGCAGCGCAACTTACGAAAATACCCTTCTCCATGGCAGAAAATGCACCAATAGCAATCACATCACTATCAAAGTCATGAGCGCTGCCTCCAAGCGACAAGGACATGATATCGACACCGTCTTTGATAGCAGCATCCATACCGGCGAGCACAGCAGAAGTAGAACATCCTGATGTACCGCAGACTTTATAAGCAGCAATATGGGCACCGGGCGCCATGCCAGCTGCTGTGCCGTTACAGTTACCGAAGACAGCTGTGTTTTTCACAAAATTACCTGCAGCCGTGCTTGCTGTGTGTGTTCCATGACCCTGAGTGTCGACCGGAGACTCTATGCTGTTTCCAAATCCGAATTCCTTGCCCCCAATAAGTTTCCTGTTGCATCCATTTGGCTTTCTGAAGGTACAGCGGCCCTTCCATCTGGATGGTGGTTGTTTCATTCCACGGTCGTTGAATGAAGGATGATCAGGATCAATGCCAGTGTCGACCATTCCAATGATGACCCCACTTCCTAAAGTAGAATCTTTTTTCCAAAACCCATTCATTCCTTGCAATCCTAGAAATGTTGGAGTGCGGGTGGTGAGGAGTGGGACTGTACGGTCTAGGTGAGCTTTTACGAAACCGTGCTTCTTCTTTATGCTTTCAACTTCCGTTTCTGTGAGTTTTGCAGCAAAACCAGTAATAGCATCACTGTATTGGTAGATTATCCGTGAGGTTGCTGTGGCATTACCGGTTTTTGGCAAGAATGATTTGTAGTAACTTCGAAGTTGTCTGGGGTCAGAAATTTTAGAACTATGAGGTAACCTTACTTGTATAATGTAGGTTTGCAGCATGGTTTTGTTGCCCCCATATGTTTGTGGAGAAGCTTCAGAAATGAGAGTAAAAGAATGAAGAAACAAGACTACTAATGAAGAAACTATGAGATTAGCAAGAATCCCCATTACTGTAAAGGGAAAAGATCAGTGTGATGAAAATGCAGGATTTTGGCTTGTTACTTATAGGAAAATTGATAGGGAAGGAGACAAAAAGATTGTTAAGCTTTTCTAGAAAATCTTGGATATTTAGTGAGGTGGTTTCTGTGCATACATTGCATTAGAAGTTAAAGTTTAAGTGTATTAAGTAGAGGTAAGCGTTACATAAAATAGTCCGAGATAAGTTTGACAATCCCCATGTATGGTGCACTGACAACCAGTGCAAACACCATATTTTTCGTTGTTATCTATCTTCCTCTTTTTTCTGGGTGAAGATAAAGTTTGAACAGGTTTTGCCCTTCACATGTTTGTTGTGAATGTGCAAATGCGCGTACTGGTTTTCTAAATTATGTTTGCTTACTGAATATATATATATATATATATATATATATATATATATATATATATATATATATATATATATATATATATATATATATGTCCGTGGAAGCGAGTGAACATTGAATATTTATAAGATATTCTTCTATCAATTTACAACTAATAAATTTAAATAAATATATACAAAATTTTGATAAAAACCAAAGCAATAATTATCACATACGAAGAATGTTGTATATTCTTTTTTTGGGCATCATATATTTTTTCTTTGTTTGAATATGAATACTAATGGATTTTGAAATTTTCTAATGGAACTTTTCAAATTAGGTCTCTATTTTTAAGTTGTTATAAGGAAAATTCATATAGAAATGAATATTTAAATAAGATATCTTTTTTCCTAAATTAGAAAACACAGATTGATTAGCAATTTTTCAATAAAAAATGCAAGTTAATTTGTTTTTTCTTTCTTTTTAAGTTTTCAAAATATGAAAAATATAATTTTTTTATCATTCATAAATAAAAACAATCGTTATTTACAGTGGACGGTCCACTATAAAAACCGTATGTGGTGGACGGTCCACCTTAAAAACCGAGTGTAGTAGGTTGGTAAACAGTCAATCTCCTATAATATTTGTAATTATTATTTTTTATAATAATAAGTGTTTGCGGTCATTTTAAAAACCGATCGGTTTTACCAAAAAATTATTATTATTATTATTTAAGTATAAATTTAGTAAATAACTGCAGTTTTTCACCGTCATTAGTTTTTACACAATTTTATATTTTTGTCTAAAAACTGCAAACTTGTTTTCATTTATTTTTTAAAAAAATGAAAGGCGTCTTGCATTTTCCATTATTTCAGAATTATCGGTCTGATTTACAAAGTTATTTCTACATAGGCTTTTCCTAGAAAGTTATTAAAAACAAGTACCTATGACTAAGGCTGTAAACGGATGCAATCGGATACGGATAGTGTTGTATCCGTATCTGATATCCGTATATACCAGTGTAGTGTAAGAATATCTATATCCGTGTCTGTGGATATTTTCGGAAAGGATACAGACATTTTCGGATATCCAAAAATATCCGTATCCACATTAATGAATACGGATATCTGAAAATATCCATATCCGAAACTTAAAAATGCGCATTAGATGCAGTTATCCAAAAATATCCGATAATATCTGTATTTGAAACTTAAAAATGCACATCCGATGCGATTATCTGAAAATTTTCAGAAAATTATATGAAAAATATTCGAAAACATCCGTATTCGAAACTTAAAAATGCACATCCGATGCAGTTATTCGAAAATATCTGAAAAAATATGCGAGAAATATTCGAAAATAAAACATTGAAAATTTGCAGATACATCATTCATATGAAAATTGGACTCAAAAGATATTTTTTTTAAAGCTGATTAAAACTAATTAAAAATTATAATAAGGATGTCAATCATATAAATTTGATACAACAAATATTTTAAGAGATAAAGTGTCCAAAATTAAAAAACACAATCTTAAGACTAAAACAAAACAAAACAACAATGATAGAAGCATATAGATAATCATGTCCTAATTATAATCGTACTACAAAATAAAATGAGCACGGGACTTAAAATGTTACATAATACCAAATACAAATACAACATTTGCTTTTTGCGGTATGGGTATATAATCCAATAGTTGAGATTAGTTTACTATTTTAAGGAAATTCATATATTATCTTAAGCATAAGTAAATTAAACATTATACACACACATATAAACAAATCAGGATATCGGACGAATATCTTTTGGATACGGATACTGTTATAACCATACCCGTATCCGGAAGGGTTTTTGCATATCGGATATACGTATCCGCATCTCGGATAATGGATATATTCTTTCGGATATAGATGCAGACGAATATCAAATTTTTTGGGTACCCGACAGCCGTACTATAACTTTTTTTAATTTTCGAGTACTCGTTTATAGCTCTAGAATGATTTACTTCAACCATTACAAGTTACAACTTAACCTCTTGTTCCATTGTCATCAGCGTGTGCACGGATGTTTTTAAGTTTATCAGGCTATTCTCGTCGAGAGATAAGTATGACAATCCCAATAAGAGTTGACGCTGATGATTATTTAGCATGTTGTGTCACATAAGAGTTACTGTTAGTGATTGATTGATTAGCATGTTGTGTCAAATGAATTTGTTGATTTAAACTTGGTACAATTGCTCTGCTTTTTCTTCCTATCTATCATATATGCTTGGACAAACAAGTTTAGTCCTTTATAATTTTGATGTGAATGTTCAAATGCAAACGTTACATTTACTACAGTCACTATAAGATAATACGGGTATTCCAATGGCTACAAGCCATTGGCGGTCGTTGGAGTAGCCATTGGTATAGAGTTAATGAATTCTTATGGTTTCCAACGGAAACAACAGGCTCTTTCCGATGACAATAACAACCGCTACTAACGGCTTATAGCCATTGCAACCGGTTGAGTGTCATTGGATAAGAATGATCAATAAGTCATCAGTAACCATTGAAAACCGTTGCAAAAGGAAGACCAACAAGCCATTGTAATCCATTGGAAACGTTGGTAATATGGGTTTATTTTATATAACATCAAGCCAATAACCTTCCTGCCATACAATAACCATTTTCATTCAATTCCTTTCCATTTCGCACATATATAACAGTAACAATATAAACATATGTTGAGGTGGGGAACCAGTCACTCGCACACGCCAATACCCGATGTGTTAATGCATGTTAAGTGAAGTATCCAAACTAATCGAACAATCCAAACATAGAGATGCGAAAAAGTATAACGTCTACGTCCACTTCATAGTAACTATTCATCATCATTGTTATAATTAGAAGAATTATCCAAGTTTCAACACATTGAGTTTACAAAGTAGTGTTAGCGAACAACAAAGTCCTTGGTAATTCTCTATTAGGCCATAATCATCTTCCTCGGGCCAAAATGTGTAAGAGATGCTTCCAAGTCCAAGAATGTCAAAAGCGAGCCAAGTGTCAATCCAAATGTCCAAATGCTAAGAGTAAACTTCTATGCGAAGTTTGTAGGTCCAAAACACCTTTCGAAGCCATGAAAGAAGCCATTAAAAAGCTCCAAGATGAAGTCTCCTGCATGTTGGAAATGAGCAGCCAAAAGTCCCCTCAAGTGTCAAATCAGTGGGTTATTTATAGGTCAGGTATGCAAAACAATGTCCAAAATTCCTATCACGGGAGTCGTGCCGATCCCGTGATCGAAACAACTCCCCGGGAGTTAGCCAAAAATCGGAGTAGCTTGCTGAAATTTCGTATCCTGGATGGAGAGCTGAAAAAACAGTGATCGACACGTATAGATCCTCCAAAATTACCTGATCAGCACGCTGCTGAGTTTGCCATGGCAAGCCATGTTATTTCGTGT
Organism: Allium sativum; assembly: GCA_030737875.1. Taxonomy (NCBI): domain Eukaryota; kingdom Viridiplantae; phylum Streptophyta; class Magnoliopsida; order Asparagales; family Amaryllidaceae; genus Allium; species Allium sativum. The sequence continues at coordinate 620,035,577 of CM060926.1, forward strand.
TCCAGATTTTTTATCTAGGGATCAGAAATCTCGCCATTGCCAAAAACCTGATGTGCTCAAGCCATTTAAGTTGATCCGCATATGTTGCTTTAGCACTTTCAGATTGTCGAAGTTGCCAAGTTCAAATGAAGGGATTTCGTATCCTGAAATGCTAAATCCTAAAAATTTGTGTTGCGTATGCCAGTTTGTGTGATCTGCACAGGGCCAAGTGCCCGATGATGGAGTGCATTTCGTATCCGGGGGGGGGGGGGATATGAAATGGTGATTTTGTATCCAATAAGAGGATACGAAATACGTGATTTCGTATCCTAGGAGGGGATAGAAAATCTCAATTTGAGCTCTGCTTTGATTTTCTTGATGATCCGTGTGGTGCACACACATGTTTTGAGCTGATCAACACGGTGTGTTCAAGTGAAATTCGGTGATCAACATGCGAGAAGGGACAATCATGGCAAGTGACCCGATCCGAGTTTTTGGAGGTGATCCGCTTAATGTGCTCAGGCGATTTGAGGTGGTAACACGTGTTTTGCATACATTTATGGTTGATCCAATCTAGAGTTTGATGAGATGAGCGATGCATGTTGATCAAACGTTTTTGCCTGATTTGACCTAGCCGCTCACAAGTTTTTGAGCTGATCCGATCCAAGAGTTAACCATATTTCCAACTTGATTCTGAGTACTTCGCGACTTCGACCAGATTGCAATGCGCTTCCGTGAGAACGTACTCGAGTCCCGAGTACATACAAAACCGTGAATCCGTTTTTGTGACTACTTTATCAAAAAATGGGTCAACACTTTGCCCTCTAAAACAAACTTTCCTTGAGAAAAAGGAGATATGTTTCGCTATAAATCCATTAATCCAAGAAGTCGCCAACCTAAAGAAGCTCGCATAGAAATCCAATTGTCAAATACTAGGAAACCAAAGGCTACGATTGCATCGGATCGTATTAATGGAAATATAGAAAACCAAAAAAATCGACGATCACTCCGGATCGTGCTAACCAGAAAACCAAGACCAAAGAGACTCGACGATCACTCCTGATCATATTATGAGAGATGGCCAAGATAACCAGAATAACCAAGGGTCGGGAAATCAGAGTAACCCGGAATCCGGAAAGTGAGGATAGTGAATAACCAGGTTACCAAATCAGAGGATCGCACGAATCTGAATGTCAGAATAACCAATAACCTGACATCCAAATGATTTCAACTTGCCTTTGCTAAAACTTGACAAGAGGATCAAGTATAAGGTAGAAGAGTCCAAGACGCCCTTACCAAGACCTGACAAGAGGACTAAGGATAATCTAAACAGGTAGTGCCCTACCTGCCACTAGGCGAGGCGGCCTTGTTAAGTCCTGACAAAACGGCTTGTCTTTCCCAAGAAAAGTCCTACTTGGGGACCAATATTTTTACACTTAGCGAGCAAAGTCCTTACTACGCCAAATCCTTAAAGTTTGAAATTCCAATTCTAGATTTTCGTACTTTGCAAGAAGCGTCCCGACGAGCGAGGCAAATTTTATTAAAGTTTTCAATGGTTGGAGTTTTTAATAAGTCTAAAGGAAAACATAGCGGTGTATTGTCAAGAAAAGAACACACTTATGGGTTAAGGCCTAATCGCGTACATGGCCGAGTCGACTCAACCCCTATCAGTTTCAAGGTCATTGAGTTCCATTAAGTTTGAAGTGGACGGACTAGCATTGGGTACATAGCATGCCTACGGGTCGCACTGGTCCCCATCAATGGGTATGCCGACGTAGTCATCCTTAAGCCAGAGAATGAAAAATAAATGAAGATTGGACGGTTCACCACCTGTAAAGAGTACGCCTAAGGATTAAGGCCTGACCTCATACATGGATAGGCAGGCTTAGCCCTCCAAACTCAAAAATCAGGTAACCAGAGAGAAGTAAAGGAAATCAGAAGGTTTATCGTCCGTAAAGAGCATGTCTGGGGATTAAGCCCTACTCCTATACATGGGTAGATAGAATTAGCCCTCGGGAATTCACGCCAAATAACCAGAATGAAAGTAGGAGATCAAATGGTTTATCATCCACAAAGAGCATGCCTAGAGATCAAGGCCTGATCCTATGCATAGGCAGGCAGACTTAGGCCGTTCGAACTCCAAAGCCGAATGAATCCAGAGACGACTGTTGGAGATTGAATGCTTTCTCATCCACAAAGAGCAAGCCTAGGGATTAAAGTCTGGTCCCGTACATGGGTAGGCGGACCTAGGACCTTCACCCTCCTACAATCATGTAAAATGAAGGGATTAGTTAATTATGAGGCGAGTGGTTTATAGTCGGGTACAGAGCACGCCTACAGATTAAGTGCTAATCCCATACGTGTTTGATCCGACATAAAGCCATCCATAGCCGATAAACTAGAAGTATAACATCCAGAAGCGTTATATCCAGGAGGCCGAAGCCGATATAACCAAAATCCAAAGGCAGAAAACCAAAGTTTTAATCACTAAATAACCAAAGTACATTTGCCGTAGACCTCGATAAAAGTAGGGTCACATCCACAAGTGGGAAAATAAAAATACCAGAAAGCCAAAAGTATAATCCAGAATCTAAAATATGAAATGCCAAAAGTCCACAATCCGCAAAGCTAGAATCCAGAGGGCGGAAAGATGAAAAGCCAATAAACCAAAAAGCCGAGAAGCTAGGAACCAAGAGAAAATCCAAGAGCTGCTAAACTAGATAATCCAGAAAACCATATAAATTGATAACCATATCGTCGGGATGAGGACCCAGTCTGTCCCTATTCCGAGCCGAAGCAAGTAGTTGGGCATGTCCTAGTACTACAACTTGATTCCGAATGTATTCCTCCATCTCGCCACGTCTGACGTGTTCTTTAATCACATCCCGGATATGCCTGCTGTCGTTGGTGTTGTGACCATCCAAGTCGTGGAACAAGCAAAGCCTACTAGAGTCCTTCTCCTTCTGGGTTGACTCCCTGGCTGGAGGCTTCCTAAAGGGAGCAACAGGGTGAAATTCCAGATAAATCTCTTCTAGAGGGCGAGTAATCTCCACGAATGAAAGGAACTTGGGCTAATTCCATGCATTCTGATCATTATAGGGAGCAGCCTTTACTTTGACTTTATCAGAATTGGATAAGCCTTCGCCTTGAACCGAATTAGCCTCAAGAACTTTCTTGTTGGTTCTCACATCCTCTTCCTTAAAAAATCGATCTTCCATAAAATATAATTAACCAAGGTCCCTTTGTGGATCCCAGTGAAGCGAGATCTTGAACTCCGTCTTATCCATAACACCAAAAACAGTAGCCATCAAAAGCGTAAAAGGCTTTGGTTGATCGACTGAAGCCACAACAACATTAAACCTTTCCAAAAAACTAAAGCAAGTCTCACCAGTCCTTTGCTTTACCGCCATAAGAATAATTATTGTTGGATCTAGATTAACCCTAGAGGGGGGTGAATAGGGTCTATTGAAGTTTATCGAATATTAAAAATTATCAAATCACAGAATGTAGCAGAAATAAAAATACAGAAAGTAAACAACACACAGAGATACCCAGCTTCGGCAAAATCCTGCCTACTGCCGCATTCCTAAGGTTTCTACTAGTTGTTATAAACGGATCCCGCTTATAATCCCATGTAAACTCGCAACGCCTGCTCCTGTCCTAACCCTACGCTCAAAACCCTAGACTGATCTAATCCCCTATATCAGATTTCCCCTGGTTTTACATATTCTAGTAAACTGCTTAGTTTTACAGACGAAACTAGGAAACCACCTAGATTTTATAGACTCTAGAAACTGTCAGTTATCCCCTAACTGAATCCCCTAGAATTTTACAGATTCTAGTAACTGTTCAAAGATTACAAAAGAAATAACAAAAAGAATACAAAAAATAAAAAAGAAATCCTAGTTGAAAAATAGTATCCCCTCTATAAAAAATTGGCTTAGCCAATTCAATTGAGTTGGCCAGTGTTATAACTCATTTGCCCGATCTCTTTCTCCATTTCTGGAAAAACAAAATATGGCGGTTGCTGTTGCTAGGGTTTTTGAATCTTCCCCAAATCGTGTTGTTTGATTGACCGAATCTGTTTCTCTGATGCTTGAGACTTTGTGGCTTTCTGTTGCTATGATTTGGGATGACTTTCGATCGAAAAGATGGAGAAATTTGTGAGTTTTCTCTATTTTGAAACTTTTTCTCTCGAGTTGATTGTTGTTTTCGATAAGATAATTTGCTAGTGATGATTAGTTTTTATAGGGCTTAGAAACCCTAGAATCTCTGATTTCGTGGATGTGATTTGGTCTGGTTTTATTGCGGTTTCCTCTTTTGACAAATTCGATTGAAACTTGATGCCTTGATTTCCTCGATACACATAGATGATATACTGGACTTGATTGAGACCTTTTGCTGTCTGATTTGAAACTAATTTGCTCAAAAATAAATTGTAGAGATTAAATATGAATGCTGATTTCCTTGATTGAAAAACTGCCAAAGCAAATTGTGAATTCTGGAAATTAATTGTTTCCCAAAGCAGATTTCGAAATTCTAGCTTCCCCTTGAAAAAACAGTTGCCAAAAAGGGACCTTGATTACCTCGGCATTGATTGAATACATCAATTCTGTAAATTGTTTGATTTGCTGTGCCCTTTAGAAAGATTGCCAAAACTGCTTGCATCATTTCTGGAAACTAAGAAAGAAATCTTGCCCAATATAACACACACTGATTTTGTGTATTTTCTTGCCAACAAAGTTTTTCAAAGCATTTCTGGAAACAGTGTCGAATTGATATTATCCTTTTAAAAATAAAAGATTTAAACATGATTTGTTTCCCCATACTCAAGCATGATTATCTGGAATCAAATATTGCCAAATATGCATCTGCACTGATAATCTGGAAAGTGATTTGCAAATAAAAACATTCCTGTTTTCTTGCATACTAAAGAAGCTATCAAACTGCTTACTCACAATGAAATTTCATTAATTTTGTTGATAAACCCTTTCCTTACTTTTTGGAAATGAAATTGTGATTTCTGTAGTCCATTGAAATGAAACTGTCTTGACTACACTTGCTTGTTCATTGAGCTTTGTTGATGCTGTTTGCAACTTGCCACTTGCTTCACTTGAACTCGGGTTTATACATTTGCACTCCACTGAAATGCACACCACTTATATATGTTGCCATGATGTAGTTGCATCATTCATATCTGGTGTTGTACCACCCACATGCATGAATACATGCACCATTAGCTACTTGAGTTTACAAGTTGCCCTCTGGTTTGCTCACCATGTTGCTGTATTGACCTGTAAACACACTTTTCACCATATATGCATAAACTACATATTGTTGACATGTCCATTTTCCTACACATCACATCTGCAATGCTTTGCTGATTGTAATGCATCCATACATGCCTGCATGTACCCAGCTTGACCACTTGACCATCTGGTTTTCATTATACATGTATTGTTTTGAGCATCTTAACATGAACCATTATGCATCCTTGTTGTGTACATTTATTTGCTCAGTCTTGATCAATGTAAATGAGGCTGTGTATTTGACTATGTAAGCACAGAATTGTGTAGTTGTTGCTGCATGTAGACTTGAGTCTGAAATCATCCCTTGCTGTGTGTATTGATCTGCCATGCAAATATCTGTAAAAGCTGAGCTGATTTGCCATATTTATTTGTCATGTTGATTTGACGTGTAAAATCACTTGTTTTAAAGTTGACCTTCAATGTTTGTCCACTCCTTTGGAACTGATCTGAAATCTGAACTTTAACTCGACCATTTCCATGATATGTTTGACCATTTGCACACTGATTTGCATTGTGCACTGAGTCGAGATGGTCCACGTGGCTACTCCTCAGTCGCTCACTGATTGGCGAGGCAGTGCACACATGTATATGTATACACGTGTGTATATGCAGCCATCTAGAAAATGTTCTTGTCCCTGCACTGAAATATTTTGAATACACACTGACTGCCTTGTGGTATTTACAGTGTTTTACTATGAATATCACAAGTTGTCTGGAAACAGATAAATCAGATCAAGTCAGAAAAATGATGAGAAAACACTCCAGAAAACTGAGGCAAATAAATTTTTTAAAATAAAAATTATATTCGCTATAATTTAGAATATTATTTCTGTATCAGATACTGTGTGTGTTTCTGTATGTGACAGGTATGAAGACTGGACTGACTGAAGGCTATTGCTGTGACAACAGAAGATTGGAGACCGTGATGAGCCAGTGTGTCAGTATACGAGTCAAAGTGAATGTATATACAAAATGTAACTGTGTCAAAGAATGTATTGAGTGATGTAGTGAGGAACTAATCTGTAAATGAAATGTATATGCAATGTGATGTATTACTGAGATAAACAAATAGTGGAGTTATCAAATTGTACTGTTTAAATATTAAAATAAAATACTATATTTAAAAAATATACTGTGTAAATACATGGATTTCTGTACAGGTGTATTCTGTTTAAATATAAATATCATACTCCTGTCTGTGATGAATATATGAAACAATACAGTTACAAACACATTTATTAATATATATTTGGTTGTTATCATCAAACAAAAATCATATAATTGTGTATACAACAATCTCCCCCTTTTGATGATGACAAAAAAATAAAAGATCTTGAGCACAATAAATGTGTTTGACAATGAAGAACTGAACTCCCCCTATTTGAATGCTCCCCCTATAACAGAAACTCCCCCTATAACTGTGCATGAGTGAAGAGAAATGAAAAATTATGAATTTTCAAAATTAAAAATATTTATCAAATATTCACTCATAAATCAAAATTTTAGCCCATTCTCCCCCTTTTGTTATCGTCAAAATGATACAGAAATTATATAAATGAAAATTGACTAAAAATATAGTTTCATCTTAAGAGGAAGAACGGTTGTAACAACCCGGAAAATCTGAACCAGTTTAAAAAAATTTAATTGGCTAAAATAGTGGATTTTAAATATTTAAAATAAATATTTTAAATAATAACGATGAAAAGTATGTTTGAATCGATGTTTGAAAATAAAAATATTTATTTTAAATTATAAACAAGGCCTGAAATGGCACTGTAGTTTCAAATTTTGAATTCAAACTTTAACTGACTGTACTGGGTGCAAAATAAAACGGATTTTAGTGAAACCAAAAATATTTAAATCTGTTAGTGAATATCTTTCAAACAAATCTGAAAAATCGAAGTTTCATAGCGGGAATCAAAAGTTATGGCCAAATGAATTTTCAGAAAGGTCGCTATAGAGAATATATCGCCCTTGAAAATAGACATTTTGCAAACGACCTCGGAATTCTACGAAACTGCTTTTGTTGGATTCGGAATGTGAAATTATTGCTAAGTTTCAAATTTCATAATTTTTGAAGTCAATATGTGAGCATGGCAAAGGAAAATGTGTTTTGGTCAACTACAGTTAAATTGGATCGACCAGAAAATGGCCATTTTTCAAACGGTCTCAGAATTCGACGAAACTAGTTTTGTTGGGACCGTATCATCAAAATGTAGCTAGATTTATTTTTCGGGAATTTTTAGAATCAGTATGTGACCCCGGCAAATTGGAATGTACGTTCAAAACAAATATTGAATGTTTTATATTTTAATTTGAAGAGAAACTGACTCAAACAGTCGAATGGGTTTACGAAACATATCCCATTGTGTTCAGAATGGGGGTATTTAGCTAAGGACGACAGTCGTTGGGTTTGGATTGGAGTTCGTAGGAGATAAGGGGTATTTTAGAAATTTAAAAATATATAAATAAATAGAAAAACCCTCATTGGCCAGAATCATTCTCTCTCTCCCCGACACCTTCGACGCACAACGGAAAAGCTTCAAAACCTTCTCTCGTGAAATTCTCCCAATCCACTTCACGAAATCCACTACCGTAGTTATGGATTTTGTAGTACTCTTCAAGATCTACACATCCATATAGAATTTGTGATTTATCGTCTCGTGGTTGGAGAGAATCGACGCCAGGAAGTCCGGGCGTTCAAACCACCGCTGCGCCACCTATAGACCATTGAAGTGGGCCCCGCTCCAGGCGCCAGTGCGCCTTTCTCCCCTCTTCCGCGCTGCGAAGGCCGATCGTCGATCCGCTTCACTGTTTGATCGAAAAGTTCAAACCTAGTTTTGAAGAATTCAGAGAGGTACCGGCTGATAATTATTTAAACTGTTCTATAGCACTTTAAAGCGCTACGGTTTTTGATTTCACTGTAAAAATCATATCTTTCTCGTTTATTGACGAAATTCTGTGAAATATGAGACAGTGGACTCGTGAGGACGTCTTCTACATTTTAGAAGAGACCGCATATTTTTCTGATCCTTTTGCAATTTTTGGTGGAGTGGAACCCAATGTGAGATTTCTATGTTATAAACGATACGAAAACGACGATGTATAAATTATATAGTCGATGTATGAGTTATATAAGCGTTGTGCACCACATGTATAAGCATTGTATAAGTTGTATGTTCGATGTATAAGTTATATATGCGTTGTAAAAATTATATATGCAATAAAATGACATTGAAATGAATTGAAGTGAATTGAAATATATTTATATACGAATATATATATACTCCCCTTGTCCACAGACCATGGACGATATTTATTGGTTGCGATACTGTTTGGGCTATTTAGTTGATATGAAATTTGGTGAATAATGCGAATGGTTGATAGAATTGTTTGTGGTTGAGAATGATTGATTGTGGTTGAAAAATACCCATTTGTGGTTGAAAGAAAAATTAGAATAGGTTGTGGAAATGAAAGAAAAACATGCTCGCCTGCGTGCGAATTAGATGCATGAAATCCCCATTGTCAAAAACCGCAAGGATTTAAGGTAGAGCGAGGAGCCGTACATCGATACGGTCCCGGTTTTAACTACTGCCGTTATGCTGCCGAAATTTCCTTAAATCTTTCTGTGTTTGATTTATTTTCATGTGTTGAAATTATATTCATGTGTTGAATAGAAATTCAGGTGTTGAATAATAATCGTGTTTTGAAATAAATTGTTTTATAATAAAAAACACATTTTTATCACCTGTTTGAACTATATAAAATAATCGTGTTTTAAAACAAATTGTTTTATATTAAAAATCACATTTTTATCATCTGTTTGAACTATATAAAATAATCGTGTTTTGAAATAAATTGTTTTATAATAAAAATATCATTTTTATCACATGTATGAAATGAATATGGTTTTGAAATCGGAGATAATTATATTTTTATATATATATAAATATAATTATAACATATCGAATAACGAAGCTGCAGTTCGTATTTTGAAACCGTGTTTTCAAACGATTATTGCGGGAGATCCGACCATCGGTTTTTCCCGAAACTACAACCGTTGGGTTCGCCCTGGAAATATCTTTCCAACGGCACCAACTTTGTAAAGATCCAACGGTTGGATTGTCTGGAATGTTTAATTCAAATCTAAAGAAAAACAGCGCCAGAATCGATTATAATTATATATATATATAATTATAATTAAAATAAATCGAATAACGATGCTGCAGTTGGATATTTGAAATCGAAACTTCAAACGATCGTACCGGGAGATCCGACCTTCGGATTTTCCCAAAACTGAAACCGTTGGATTCGTTTTGAAAAGATCTTTCTAATGGTATAAAATTTGTAAAGATCCAACGGTTAGATTTTCAGATATGGGTAAATCAAATCTGAAGAAAAACAGCGCTACGGCTGCGTTATGGCCCGAAGCGTCGTTTGAATGAATTGGCTATTTTTAAATAAATAAAAATAGTGATAAATCATGATAAAATATTATAAACGATATGGAATGAAAATAATCTGAATTTGCTCGGTTTATTAGATATTTGATAGTCGAATGTGTTTGGCGTGAAAATTACATTAAAGAACAAAATGATTGATGTTGAATAATTTAACCATTGAAATGAATAGATTTGAAATATTAAATATACGTGAATTATTTGAAAAGGCCGAGTTAATTCTCATTTCAAATAATTGATCGACGATTAAAAGTCGAAGATATGAAGACGGTGCAAGACCGATGATCTTCACGTCGAATGGAGGGGTGCTACTGATGCTCATGATGGAAGTAGCTGCCTTGAAGGGGCTGAAGTAGTAGCCGTCCGGATGTACATGTTGATTGTACGGATGTGCGAGGAATAAAGATCCTTTGGTTTCGTTCAGACCCAGAACGGACATGCAAATGAACTGTGTGTCTGACATTGGATTTCATTCTGTGTGATTGATAGCCATCAGTTGCATGGCGTGAATTGCCTGTGTAGCATGCTGAGATGCAGTGATCAAAGCTTTTGTTGAAAAGCAGAGCTTTGTGGTTGATGATCAAAGCACCGCCTGTGTGGCATAGCTTTGTGTATAACGTTGTCTCGCGACCTCACACCCCGGTATGAACCAGAAAGGGGAGAAGGATCCAGGGAGGACAAGCGTTTCTTTCTAGCCAGGGTGGTGTCAATGACCTACCAGCCCTGACATTTATATTACTTTCACATGTGTGGTTGTTGCTGTTGCGAGGCGCCTCGGTTATATCGGTCGATCCGGGACCGATGGAGTCATTCGTTGGCTCATTTACGCCCCAAAGGGTGGGGAAACGCAATGTTCAGGCAATTTAATCCACATCGAGTGGACCGGCCCTGTGGCTCCTAAAGGTGCAGTTGTGGCTGTCCCTGAGGCTCAGGCTAGAGAGTCTCGAAGCGGTGAGGACGATCCCTGGCCTCGGTTCATGATGGAAATCCAATTTCCAAATACGTTATCGTGCGGTTTTGATTGTATACCTATATATGGCGACATAGTGGTACGGGGCATTAATGTCGTCTATGGTTGATACTTATGATTGAAATTGTTTTTGAAACATATAAACACTATTAATTATATCAAATGCTTTTGTTTTATTCGTATCAAGCATATTTTGGTCATTATAAGGTAAAAATCTATCCTCCGGTGTAACACCCCACCTCCGCCAGGGCCATTCACAAGAGAATGCACTAGCTTTGGAGGGGTGTTGTCTAGGTAAACATGCACAAAGATATCACAAGATAGAACATAGATAAATAAATAAGTAAAGCAGCGGCAGAAAATTAAAAACCATAGTTAACCATTTCCAAACCAAAGTCAACTTACATCCAAGTACTTAGTCATTATTTTCCAACTACCACAAGTCTAGAAAACATAAACTTAAAATAACATAAAGTAAACTATCCCCAAGATAGATGTGGTCAAGCCATAGCAAGCTCAAGTCCAAACCGTGCATGAGCTATCAAGAAAGCAAGCCAAATGTCCAAGCTAAGCACTAATGTTCCCTCCCTGAGAACCTTGGGGGGGGGGGACGGAAGAAAAGAGGTGAAAGAAAAAGGGTCAGTCATAAAGACTGGTAAGTCCTACCTACTATTAGTATAAAAACTAATGAAGTTAACTAAACATGAGAAACTGAGATGAAACATAAAGATGGTAACTAACTGGCATGATAAATAGATAACAAGGTAGATCAAGTGTGGCATCGCATATACAAGGTTTAGTTTTGCACCAATAGTACTAGTATTCTAACCCATGTCAAGTATAACAAGAAATGATCCCTTGGCCCAATATCATGAGTTGACCCAAGTCAAGGTCCAACTATACAATCTAGTCGAACGGCTTCCTATAAGCCTAACTCGTCGAGTGTCGGTGTCATACGGCCCAATCACGGAATGTAGTCGAACTGTGCTAGGTCCACCCTAGGGTGTATCAAGCCCTAGGGTGCCAACGACTGACACAAATCAAGCACGCACAGTCTAAACCTACTGGTGCCCATGTCTGTTTTATTCAACTCCGGACTATGTGCATGACCATAGTCTGCCTGAACCTACACTAGCGCACCTACTCTGCCGTCTTTCTGGTCGTTTACAATTAGCCCAGTAATCGTGCCCCACCCTAGCCTAGTCCCTAGGGTATCGTGATACATCCAAGAGGGTTACTGCTGAAAAGGACCACGTAACTAGGGTTCCCAGCGGGTTAAGTGTGGTTAACCCCATCCAATCATGTATCAAGTTGGTTAAGTGTATCCAAGTGGTTCATGACTTAACCCTAACATGTGGCATTAATTAATTTAATGCACCCAACCTCTCACATTAGACTTTGTTGTGGTTACTGGATATGCCGGGCGGGTCCAGGCAGCTTTACACCACAACCTAGTCTAACCTCGGGTTTCAAGCGCGATATGACCAACTTCTCACATTGGGTCCTATTGTTTGTAGCCACTGGATTTGCCGGGCGGTTCCGGGTAGATTTACGCTACAAACTCAACCCAACCTCGAGTTGGCCACTTTATGGTTTTCTACATGTCATGACCATATTCAAGTTTTCAAGCATAATCAAGTTTCATGTCACATTTCAAGTCATGTTTTTCATGTCATTTCAAGTCATGTTTTTCATGTCATTTCAAGTTTGCCTAACTACCCATAACGTATTCCCATTCGCACGTAAACTCGCATCAACACAAATGAATCAAGGAACATAAAAATATGACCAAGATGGGCATAAGGTGGTAAAGTTGGTCATAAGTTAAACATGATGATATTTGAGGCAAAGGTGTTCATCACAACTAGCATGTAGGATTATTGGCCTCAAAACATGTATGACATCAAACTTAGCAAACAAACTTGTGGGTAGCATGTAGTTCAACATCATAGGCAAAGGTGATAACATGATAATAGTTGACATAGAGTGGTAAACTTGTGGGTAGCATGTAGTTCAACATCATAGGCAAGTTAACATCAAGGTTATGAGGGGTTCTATGTTGCATTATGCATAATCCCCAAATAAAGCTCATAGCTTTCTACCCAAAAATCAAGATGAACGGTACTAGGTTCATGATAGTTCCACAATCATAGATCAAAAGAGTCATAAATGGATCTATGCATACAAATATAGCCCCAAGACAAGTATTACACAAAAAATCCCATTTCAACTTGCTACATGTTCATATTAATTTCATAGTTTAAATCTAAGAGTAGAGTGGGGCTTACAAAGCGTGGCTATGAGAACTAGAACCAATTAGAACAAGATAGAGACGTTGTAGAAGCTCTAGGAATGATGTAGCAACACTAGAAGCCTTGAGAATAAGTAGCTCCATTGATTTGATGGAGAAAGATTGCTCCTTTTTGCCTTAGAAGCTCTCAAGATGAAGATGGAGGCCATGATTAGGGAGCATTTTGGAAGAATTTAGTTGTTAGGATGATTTGTGATGGTTTAGGCTAGGTCTTAGGGTGTTTTTATAGGTGTAGAGACTAGTTTAGGCCATAGGATTAACCCTAGTTTAGATCTGAACCATCAAATCCTGTCACAGGCTAGCTGAGCAGACCCAAAGGAGCAAACAGGTGCACCAGGAAAACATGGCCGACCAGGGAGGTCGACCCCTAGGTCGACACCCAAGTCGACTGGGCAGTCGACCTGGGCTGTGGCAGGTCGACTCCCCAGTCGACCTTGGGTAGGGCGGGAAATTTTCCCGCCCAATCTGTTTGGAGCTGATTTTTGAATTTCGGGCTGAATTTGAATTTTCTGAAATCTTCTATGGGCCATATCTTGGTCATACGGACTCCGATTTACGAAATTTCGGACTCGTTTTCAAGCAGAAATTCGAGACGAACGCAATGGCGTAACCCGTTCCCATTGATTCTTAACTTATGATTTAATTCTGCCCTGATTCCTTGTTTTAACATGTTATTAAAAATTCGAGTTGTTACATTCTCCCCACCTTAAAGGATTTTGTCCCCGAAATCTCCAAGTTAGGAAGAACGTATCCTACCATCCATCATCCATCTACCCAAACATCATCCACAAGTAATCATTGTCCTTAAAAGATTTCTAATGCTGTATGAACATATGCAAAAGTGTGTGTATATGCACCTATCTAATGCGAAAATCAGGCGGTTACTGGCTCAGTAAACCTCCTTAATGCAGAATATGTTAGTGAAATGAGTCCAAATGTATGCAAATTCCTAACATAATTTATAATCTCTACATGAGTGCACATAACATTCAATCATATGCAACATCCACGTGATAGCATAACAAGTTTCATCCATGAATAAGCATAAACACTCATGCATATGCAATATGAAAGTGTGTGAGCCGATCTTAGTGCCTAACGTGTATCATGCATCCACGAGTAACCACTTGCAACCATTTGCAACCATCAAGCATAACATGTTTCAAATACATGTTTCATCCAAAGGGTTTCTACTTAAGGTTCTCATGACAAGATTAACGAGATAACAAGATAAACATGGATAGCAAAAGAAAGACATGCTAACCAGGAAAAGAGATCGAGAATGTAACCTCAAAAAGGAATGGATAAAGCCCACGCATCTTCTCCTTGGTTTCCCAAGTTGCATCTTCATCGGCTTCACTCCACTGAACCTTTACTAACTTGACTTCTCGATTCCTCAGCTTCTTGATCTCCGTTCCCAAGATACGAATTGGAGCTCGCCTCAGGGTTGCCTCTTTCTCTACCTCCACGTCTTCCAGAATGCTAGGCTCAACTACTTCGGCTGATTCATGTAGGCATTTTCGAAGATGCGAGACATGAAAAACATTGTGCACTCCAGCCAGCTTCTCGGGCAATTCCACCCTATAAGCCATTTGCCCAATCTTCTCGATGATAGGGAAGGGTCCTACGAACCTTGGTGCTAGCTTTCCAACTGCTCCAAAACGAATTACATTTCGCAAGGGAGAAACCTTCACAAAGACCATATCTCCAACTTCAAACTCTAAGTCTATCCTTCGCTTGTCTGCATAGGATTTCTGTCTGTCTTGGGCCGTTTTCATCCGCCTTCGAATCAACTCAACCTTCTCGGATGTGTCCCTTATCATGTCGGGCCCAAGTATAAGCTTATCCGTCGTCTCCCACCAACATGTTGGTGACTTGCACGGTCTCCCATACAAAGCTTCGAATGGTGCCATCCCTATGCTTTCTTGGTAGCTGTTATTATAAGCAAACTCTACGAGAGGAAGGTGGTCTTCCCAAGTGCCACCAAAGTCAAGAATGCATAGCCTCAACAGATCTTCTAGTACACTATTCACCCTTTCGGTCTAACCAACCGTCTGTGGGTGATAGGCCGTACTTAGATTCAATCGCGTACCCATCGCTTCTTGCAAACTATTCCAAAATTGGCTGAAGATTGGGTCACGATCGCTAACTATGCTAGAAGGAACTCCATGCAATCGCACTATCTCTCGAAGATAAACTGATGCTAGCCATGATGCGGTCCTCTTGCTCTTCACTCGAATGAAATGAGCGCTCTTCGTGAGTCTATCCACTATGACCCATATGCTAGTATTCCCCTTCCTTGATCTCGGCAATCCATCCACAAAATCCATAGAGATACTTTCCCACTTCCATTGCAGGACCTCCAATGGATGCAGTAGCCCACCGGGCTTCTTCGACTCGGCCTTTACTTGTTGGCAAACAATGCATCTAGAAACAAACTCTGCAACATCCTTTTTCATCCCATCCCAAAAGAAAATGCGCTTCATGTCCCGATACATCTTATCCCCTCCGGGATGTATGGTCATCCTCGAGTGATGCGCCTCCTCAAGAACTTTATTTACTAAGTCTCCCACTTGTGGGACACATAGTCTTCCATCACGCCTTAGCCACCCCTTGTCATCAATAGTATATCTAGCGAGGTGACTTGATGTCTCACCCCGAATCAACTTGTCCATGATCTCGACTGTCTGCGGGTCTTCCCTCTGTGAAGCCCCAACTTGATCAAGAAGTGTAGGTCTAAGCTCAAGGGATGCTAACGAACCAGTCATCGACTCAACAGCAGGTGTAAAATCAAAGGTTGCCAAGAACTCTAGGCTCTTCATCTCAACAAACAAGGGACTCAAAGTCAACCTTCTTCTAGTTAGCGCATCCACCACAACATTACCCTTGCCAGGGGTATAAGCTATATCGAAATCATATGATGCCAAGAATTCCATCCATCTCTGCTGCCTTAGATTCAAATCTTTCTGCGAGAAGAGGTACTTGAGCGACTTGTGATCAGTATATAACTCAAACCTTTCACCTAGAAGATAATGGCGCCAAGATTTGAGTGCAAAGACGATCGCCGCCAACTCCAAATCATGAGTGGGATAGTTCTTCTCATGAACTTTGAGTTGCCTACCCCCAAAGCATATCACTCTCCCTTCTTGCATTAGGACATCTCCTAATCCCGTGCCACATGCGTCGGTGTACACGGTAAACAACTTCCCTCCATCGGGTAATGCTAGAACTGGAGCTGTGGTGAGGGCTTTCTTGAGCCTTTGAAAAGCAAGCTCACACTCTAAGTCCCATACAAAGACTAAGTTCTTCTTCGTTAACTTAGTAAGAGGGGATGAAATCTTAGCGAAGTCCCTAATGAACTTCCTATAAAATCCTGCCAGACCGAGAAAGCTTCTCACTTCAGTTGCATTCTTCGGAATTTTCCAGTCTTGCACCGCCACTACTTTAGCGGGATCCACAGCTATGCCTTGCTTAGAAACTATATGCCCAAGGAACCGAACTTCTCTTCTCCAAAAATGGCATTTGGAGAACTTGGGTTTTAACTGATGAGCTCTAAGCATATCCATAACCTCCTTGGGATGTGTAGCATGCTCTTCCTCGTCCTTAGAGAAGATCAGAATATCATCCACGAAGACAACCACAAACTTGTTAATGAACTCCCTAAACACCCTACTCATCAAATCAATGAAGTATGCGGGTGCATTAGTCAAACCGAATGGCATGACGAGCCATTCAAAGAATCCATCTGGAGTCCTAAACGCAGTTTTGTCAATACTATCCTCAGCCACTCTAAGCTGATGGAATCCGGTGGGTAGATCGAGCTGAGAGAAAACAGAAGCACCTACAAGCTGGTCAAAGAGATCATCAATCCTCAGTAACGGGTGCCTGTTCTTCTTTGTCAGCTTGTTCAACTCACGATAATCAACACATAGACGAAGCGAACCATCCGCTTTAGTAGCGAATACCACAGGAGCACCCCATTCAGAAATGCTTCGCCCAATGAAATTTTTCTCAAGCAACTCCTTGACTTGCTTGCTAAGCTCTCTTCTTTCTCGCGGGGCCATGTGCCTAACAGGCAATGAAACTGGCTTGGCATTATCAACAAGATAAATACGGAAGTCTATCTCACGTTTAGGGGGTAACCCCTTCACCTCATCAAAAACATCAGGATATTCTCGGACCACCCTCACAGATTGAAGATTGTCAATAGACGAGTCGAGGGATTCAAGATAACATAACATGACGGGATCCATAGGGTTACAAGAAATCTCTAGGGTATTTCCAAGGCAAGTCATAAGCCTCACTACCCTATGCTCACAATCGAGAATGGCTCCATGACTGGACAACCAATCCATGCTCAAAATCAACCCGTATCCCATAAACCCGGGAACATAAGCATTACATGTGAATTCTACGGTCAAGATAGAAATCCTCAAATCCATACAAATCATAGATAGATGGGCGGAACCCCCAATTGGATTTGAAACACTAACGGGATCCTCAACTAGACTAGTACTTAGGTGCAAACTTTCAACAATGTCAGAAGAAATAAAGGTATGCGATGCGCCAGAATCAAATAAAGTTCGAACATGAAAACCAAAAATGTAAACAAGGCTTTCTACAGAAATACTACCTCGGTCCGGAGCTGGAGTAGTGTTGAGAGAATGCATCTGCCCTCCAGAAGGTCCTACCCGCTGAGTCTGTCCTTGCTTCTTTGGGCAATCCTTACTATAGTGTCCAGACTCTCCGCAATGAAAGCATTCTCCCAACTTCCTCTTCTTTTTCCTACAATCTTTGATTATGTGTCCAGTGATCCCACAGAAGTTGCACTTCCTTGTCTCCCTTGCCTTGTTGTTGTTGGCCTTGTTACCCTTGTTGTTTTGTTGTTCTTGTTGTTCTGGTTGTTCTGGTTGCCTCCCCACTTGGAGTCCGCCTTCTTGGTTTGAGTCTCATTAAGATTAACTTCTTGCCATTCTTATCATCTCCTTGAAGCAAGGCCATATCCACTAAGCTCTCAAAAGTGGCCCCCATAGGTATATGAGACATGGCCAAACCTTGCAATGGCTCATTCAATCCTCGAGCAAAGCGTAGAGCCTTCTTCTGAGGTGTGTTAACCATGTCTAAACCGAATCGAGCAAGCTGGTTAAACTTATTCACATACTCCCTCACGGTCATGTCCCCTTGCTTCAAAGATATAAACCTCTCCAATTGCAGATTCTCTTCAGCAGATGATAGAAACTTAAGCCCAAACCTCATCCTAAAGTCGGCCCAAGTCTCTATAGGTCTAGTAGCGTTGGTGACTTCCCACCAATAAGCAGCTTACTCTTTCAATAGCCATACTGCCAACAGAACTTTCCTACGATCTTCTACATCAAAGATAGCAAAAAGGTCTTCAGTTTCGCTTAACCAGTTTCTTGCCTCAACATAAGTCTCTGTCCCAACAAAATTCTTGCCACCCATCGCCTTAAAGTCCTTGCAAATCTTCGCGAAATCCGCTTGTGGACGCTGAGGAGGAGGAGGAACCTCAGGTACGGGAGGAGGAGTGGGAGTGTTTGCTGGGCCCGCATCGTTGGCCCTAGCTTCCAAGTACCTTCGGAACCATCCGGGTATGGTTACTCCCTCGGGAAGGTTAAGATCGGCCATGCTGAAAAAGGAAAAGATAGATTTAGAATGAGGAAACGAAGGATAGTGCTAATGGCTTTTGGGGAATAGCCTTTTAAAATAAACTAGACTTTTCTTGGAAAAATACTTAATTGGTTTTGAAAATAGTTTTTCAAAAGGGTTTTTAAAACTTTTGTCCGGTCTAGTAAACCTCAGGCTCTGATACCAAATGTAACACCCCAACTCCGCCAGGGCCATTCACAAGAGAATGCACTAGCTTTGGAGGGGTGTTGTCTAGGTAAACATGCACAGACATATCACAAGACATAACATAGATAAATAAATAAGTAAAGCAGCGGTAGAAATTTAAAAACCATAGTTAACCATTTCCAAACCAAAGTCAACTTACATCCAAGTACTTAGTCATTATTTTCCAACTACCACAAGTCTAGAAAACATAAACTTAAAATAACATAAAGTAAACTATCCCCAAGATAGATGTGGTGAAGCCATAGCAAGCTCAAGTCCAAACCGTACATGAGCTATCAAGAAAGCAAGCCAAATGTCCAAGCTAAGCACTAGTGTTCCCTCCATGAGAACCTGGGGGGGAACGGAAGAAAAGAGGTGAAAGAACAAGGGTCAGTCATAAAGACTGGTAAGTCCTACCAACTATTAGTATAAAAACTGATGAAGTTAACTAAACATGAGAAACTGAGATGAAACATAAAGATGGTAACTAACTGGCATGATAAATAGATAACAAGGTAGATCAAGTGTGGCATCGCATATACAAGGTTTAGTTTTGCACCAATAGTACTAGTATTCTAACCCATGTCAAGTATAACAAGAAATGATCCCTTGGCCCAATATCATGAGTTGACCCAAGTCAAGGTCCAACTATACAATCTAGTCGATCGGCTCCCTATAAACCTAACTCGTCGAGTGTCGGTGTCATACGGCCCAAGCACGGAATGTAGTCGAACTGTGCTAGGTCAACCCTAGGGTGTATCAAGCCCTAGGGTGCCAACCACTAACACAAATCAAGCACGCACAGTCTAAACCTACTGGTGCCCATGTCTGTTTTATTCAACTCCGGACTATGTGCATGACCATAGTCTACCTGAACCAACACTGGTGCACCTACTCTGCCATCTTTCTGGTCGCTTACAATCAGCCCAGTAATCGTGCCCCACCCTAGCCTAGTCCCTAGGGTATCGTGATACATCAAAGAGGGTTACTACTGAAAAGGACCACGTAACTAGGGTTTCCAGCGGGTTAAGTGTGGTTAACCCCATCCAATCATGTATCAAATTGGTTAAGTGTATCCAAGTGGTTCATGACTTAACCCTAACATGTGGCATTAATTAATTTAATGCACCCAACCTCTCACATTAGACTTTGTTGTGGTTACTGGATATGCCGGACGGGTCCGGGCAGCTTTACACCATAACCTAGTCTAACCTCGGGTTTCAAGCGCGATATGACCAACTTCTCACATTGAGTCCTATTGTTTGTAGCCACTGGATTTGCCGGGCGGTTCCGGGCAGATTTACGCTACAAACTCAACCCAACCTCGAGTTGGCCACTTTATGATTTTCTACATGTCATGGCCATATTCAAGTTTTCAAGCATAATCAAGTTTCATGTCACATTTCAAGTCATGTTTTTCATGTCATTTCAAGTCATGTTTTTCATGTCATTTCAAGTTTGCCTAACTACCCATAACGTATTCCCATTCGCACGTAAACTCGCATCAACACAAATGAATCAAGGAACATAAAAATATGACCAAGATGGGCATAAGGTGGTAAAGTTGGTCATAAATTAAACATGATGATATTTGAGGCAAAGGTGTTCATCACAACTAGCATGTAGGATTATTGGCCTCAAATCATGTATGACATCAAACTTAGCAAACAAACTTGTGGGTAGCATGTAGTTCAACATCATAGGCAAAGGTGATAACATGATAATAGTTGACATAGAGTGGTAAACTTGTGGGTAGCATGTAGTTCAACATCATAGGCAAGTTAACATCAAGGTTATGAGGGGTTCTATGTTGCATTATGCATAATCCCCAAATAAAGCTCATAGCTTTCTACCCAAAAATCAAGATGAACGGTACTAGGTTCATGATAGTTCCACAATCATAGATCAAAAGAGTCATAAATGGATCTATGAATACAAATATAGCCCCAAGACAAGTATTACACAAAAAATCCCATTTCAACTTGCTACATGTTCATATTAATTTCATAGTTTAAATCTAAGAGTAGAGTGGGGCTTACAAATCGTGGCTATGAGAACTAGAACCAATTAGAACAAGATAGAGACGTTGTAGAAGCTCTAGGAATGATGTAGCAACACTAGAAGCCTTGAGAATAAGTAGCTCCTTTGATTTGATGGAGAAAGATTGCTCCTTTTTGCCTTAGAAGCTCTCAAGATGAAGATGGAGGCCATGATTAGGGAGCAATTTGGCAGAATTTAGTTGTTAGGATGATTTGTGATGGTTTAGGCTAGGTCTTAGGGTGTTTTTATAGATGTAGAGACTAGTTTAGGCCATAGGATTAACCCTAGTTTAGATCTGAACCATCAAATCCTGTCACAGGCTAGCTGAGCAGACCCAAAGGAGAAAACAAGTGCACCAGGAAAACATGGCCGACCAGGGAGGTCGGCCCCCAGGTCGACACCCAAGTCGACTGGGCAGTCGACCTGGGCTGGGGCAGGTCGACTCCCCAGTCGACCTGGGGTAAGGCGGGAAATTTTCCCGCCCAATCTTTTTGGAGCTGATTTTTGAATTTAGGGCTGAATTTGAATTTTCTGAAATCTTCTATAGGCCATATCTTGGTCATACGGACTCCGATTTACGAAATTTCGGACTTGTTTTCAAGCAGAACTTCGAGACGAACGCAATGGCGTAACCCGTTCCCATTGATTCTTAACTTATGATTTAATTCTGCCCTGATTCCTTGTTTTAACATGTTATTAAAAATTCGGGTTGTTACATCCGGTTTGTGTTGCATTGTGTGATGGGAACTGAGTCTTATAATGGCTTCATTTTTATAAAAAGCATTGCGATGTTGAAAAGATTTACTTGTTTTAAAGCACTGGCAATCACTGGAGTAAACCCGCTCAGCGAAAGTGGCGTGGTCCTATGATTTGTCATATTGTAAAAGATGTTAAGTAGATTTCTCATACCAGTCCCATGACTGACTCGTAGTTTGTTTCACTTGCAAACTCGGGTGCCCCTATTTCTACACGGGCAGCCTTGTATTCATGTTTTAGCAGGCTCTTTCTGGATAGCTGGAGCTGAAGATGGATTCTATCATTTATCTCTTTTTATGATGTTCAGCTCCTATTGTACATATTATGTTGTTATCTGCTATAGACATTTATGTAAAGCTGAACTGTATTTGTACTAAGTATGATCCTGTATACTGTGTAACTCTGATGTTTATTATATCCAGTATATTCTGTTGTACATTATCTGGTGTACTTATTTATTTCTGTATCTGCTGTTATCTGTTTATGTGTTATATTCCAAAGATTACCCTTGCCTTCGTGTTACGGGGTTTGGATCGTCAAAAACGTGGTATCAGAGCTTTGGTTAAGCTTAGAACTGGAATATAACATATTAACGAACTCGTCAGAAATAGAACCAGTAGTGTTCTAGGACGAGTAACTCATTACAGATAGGATTAGTAATATCCTAGTATGAGTAAAGCTGAATGAAATACACACCGATAGACACATTTACATTAAAGTATATGTCTCTATGTTTTAAAAATAACTTTTCTGTTGACCTGACACTTGTTCTGCTATTTGCAGAAGTACCAGAAAATGAGTGTCAGAAATAGAAGGAATGCAGAACCAGATCTAGAGGCTCTATTTATGAAATATAGAAATCTGGGTGGAGTACCATTCTTTGGCGAAGAATCTATTGCCAAAACACAAGCTTGGATTCGTTTTGCTGAGAAAATCTTTGAAGATTTAAAGCTGAGGGATGACCAGAAAAGATTACTGGCATCTTGGGCACTCAAAGACGAAGCTTTGTTCTGGTGGGAATTGATTATTAAAGATAATCCAGAAGGTGATATCACCTGGGATAGTTTAAAGATATTTTCAGTAAAAGATTTATTCCTCCAAAAGCAACTGAGCGGTTATACGATGAGTTCTACTATCCGATACAAGGAGATATGAATATTCCTGAATATCATAAGAAATTCAATGAACTCTCTCGTATTTCCCCGGAGCTAATTGAAAAGCCAAAGATGAAGAATATGAGGTTTATAAATAGTCTTCAAAGAAAGTGCCAGAATAGTGTAATGGGGCATGTGAAGCTTCCTTTTTCTGAAATGATATACATGGCTTACTAGTATGAGGATCTCGATAAGAAAGGTATGTTGCGAGACGAAGAGGAAGTCAGTTCTAGCAGTAAAAGGAAATTCGAAACGGATAGCCCAGAGACAAGTACACAGCCTGAGGCTAGTACGACGTCTGGAGTCAGAAAGAAGCCTAAGTTCAACAAGAAAAAGGTTAAATTTGGGAAAGGACCAGTAACAACTGACATATGCTCTGACTGCAATAAGCAAGGACATCTGTCGATAAGTTGCAAATCTTTAAAGAAACATATTAAGGGAAAAATTAAATCCAAGAACAAGGTTTAAGAAGATAGAAAATGCAATCTTTGCCATCAGGTTGGTCACGTAAAGCAAGATTGCCGGCTATCCCCGAAGTCTGAAATTGTACAAGTAAATGAAGTTGCAGAAACTTCACCACCCTCATCCAGTCAGGAAAGGCCAGATGTTTTATAAGGCACGCTTAATGTCAAAGATATTCCAATTAAAGTACTGTTTGATACATGCGCGTCGAGAAGCTTTATTGCAAAGAATGCGGTTAAGAATTTGGATCTGAAATTGAAGAGGCTTAAAGAACCCATGACTGTCCATAATCCAGTTGGGGGTTCCCTCGATCTTAGTTGGGTTTGTGGGGGTACCTGTTTCTTTTTCTCATTATCGGTTTCCTTGTATCTTGATCGTCATTAATTTTACTGAATTCGATCTTATTTTAGGATTGGATTAATTAAATTATTAGAATGATAGTTAATTAAAACAATAAGGGAATGAATGGTAGAATTTATTTGAATAAATCACACATTGAACTGATTAGAGAATTAATTAGAAATATATACATGTGCATTATATATGTTTGAACAGGTAAATGGATTAGCTGTTGAGTAAAGATTTTATTTGCGTGCCCGACAAATAGGTAAACCTTAATGAGTTGGATGCACAATTTTATTATTATATCAACTCCTGTGAATGCCATTGGATGCGGAGTGCTGGTTATTCTGTGTGTAATTAATAAATGTCGCCATAGGATAGTAACAATTAATTTTGAACTACTCTACATGGCATACTTCTTGAAGATAGGCATACTTCATCATTTACCACATAAGCATTTGGAGCTTGTGTGACGAGGTTGAAGATTTACCATATGAGCGAGTGGCTTGTATGGCGATGACTATATTTTATAGGTTGAACTGATGACTTATATGGACAATATAATTTTGTAACGATAAATTGCCAGATTAATATAAAAACCACACGGTTCTAGAGATGATAATAAACACGTCTCTCTAGTCTTGTAAGGCACAAAAACCATTGGTAGGGTGACGAAACATATCCCATTGTGTCCGAAATGGGGGTATTTGGCTGGGGGCGATAACCGTTGGGTTTGATTTGGAGTAAGGATCGATTAACAAGTAATTTTTGAATAAAAATAAAACAATAAAATATTTCCTATAAAACCCTCTCCTTCCAGAAACCCTAGCCGCCATCGTTAAAAGCAACGCACCCGATGCTCCCAAGAAGAAACCCCAAATTCTCCAATTTCAATTCGATTTAGCCTAGGGTTTATTTATGAAAATCATAGAGTTTTTCGTGGCCTTTCATTTGATACCGGTTTGGTGAGGTATAGTGGCGGATGCAGCTCGGTTTTCGAGCTGAAAGTTGGTTCGCTCGAGCGCCGCTAGGGGGTGCTGTTGGCCACCGAGTTGGCCAAGAATCTAGGGGAAGGCGCGGTGCTCCTATCCGGAGGTCGTGCCGCAGTCTGATGGTGCTCCAGTCGTCCAACGTCGCGGCAAATTCAAACCCTATCAGTGAAGAATGGGTTCAGTTAACGACTGATGGTAAAAGAAAGCGACAACGCTTTTTGAACGTGATTAAAGGTTAATTGAAAATTAATTAATTTAGTTAACTAATTTTTTAATTATACAATGTTTATAATACAATATCTTTTACGTACGAGGTCCAAGTCGGACGATTTCAGATCCGTTGAAATCGTCTCGACGAGCACTTCAACATGGAACTGACCAGAACTAGAATAGAAGAAGGACGGTTTTGTAGTGAGCATTTTTAATTCTTTTTTAGAATTAAAATTTAATAGCATTGAATTTTCTTTTTGAATTTTTATATAAATAACTTTAAAATAAAAATATGATTTATATATATATATATATATATACATATATTGTTAGATCCAAAAATGGCTCTAACACCCAAACTAGTAATGATTCTGATGAAATGAAAACTAAAACGAAGAAAAAACACAATTTATAGTGGTTCGGCGTTAAGTAGCCTACGTCCACTTACTACTCTTTAAATTGACAATCTAAATGTAAGTACAATGATGATCTTCACTCTATTTCAATTATACAATACATTGATTCACTCAAAGTTCTCTAAAATATTGTTTGAAAGATGATTGTAGTATGAAAAGGATGATGGAATTAGCTTTGATTCTGAAAATGCCTAAAGATCCTTCCAATGCCTCTTGATGTGGTATTTATAGGTGGAAAATCCTCCTGGAACGGGATCGGTTCGGATCCATGTAGCACCAATCCCATCAATATCGGGTTTGGATGGATTTTGGCGATGACAACACATCTGGTTAGTGGAAAACATGGGTAAAACGTGTGCATAACTGCTCTGATTTTTAAGGAGAACGTGGAGTGGAGCAGTTGGAGTTCTGGGTTCGGATCGGATAGATTAATAACTGGGGGATCGGATCGGCCTTGTTACCTCTGATCCGGTTCGGCCTGCATCCTTTCCTTCTTTGCTTTGTGCTGGTTTATCTCTACCTAAAGAAAACCCGATCCGATCTGAGTGTTTGGCAGAGTGTTCTTCATTATTTGATTCTTCAACTTTGTGTAGCCTAGTTCACAAAGTAGGCTTACATTTTGCCCCTAATCAATCTTGGATAACTGACTAAGGCTTATTCAAGGTTGATTAAATTCAAAATCCAGTTGCCCCCGATTCTCTAGCGGGGACATATTCCTTTCGTCATTGATGCTCGTTCTTTTTAGCATCTTTATACTCTCCTGTCTCATAACCCGGTTAGAGTATTACTGAGGCGGTCTCTCATTGGGGTGCACCTTCACGCCTCAAGGGACGTCGTCTTCCCGTCCTTTATACTCTCTCTCGATTCTTGAGAGTTAGAGTTAAGAATGTCGTCTTCCCATTCTTTTGTATTTTATTGTACAAATGGTCATTTTATTCGCTCCTGCACATAAGTCATTTCTAGCTTTCCAAATCTAATTTAATATTTCGTGTTTCATGGTCATGATAGAATAATTGTTGAAGACATAAATAATGCAGGAAAGTAAATGACACACGATATTTATAGTGGTTCAGCTAAGTCATAGCCTACATCCACTTCATAATCCTTTGTTCATATAAACAGACCTTTTAAGGCAAGTCGCGCCTTTTTACATAGCTTATAAAAACAAAAATGAAGACATTTCATATTTAGCTCAGGTATTGTCGCAGGTGCTGAGCATTCCAAGCTCTGGGAATCTCTTCACCGTCCACGGTCATTAGCTTGAAGGCTCCTATATCAAGCTTCCATTGGATGGCATATGGTCCTTCCGACTTTGGACCCAATTGGGTTGAAGGTGGGAAGACTCGTTTTAATACTAAGTCTCTTGGTTCAAAGGTCTTGAAGCGGACTTTCCGGTCATAATAACGTGCTACTTGATGTCGATGTCTTGCGGAACGCAAGTCTGCTTCGTCTCTTTTTTCTTCAACCATATCAAGAGACTCTAGAAGGAGTGTTCTATTTGTCATCAGATCATAGTATGCTACTCGATGAGAAGGGACTTCTAGTTCTATCAGGATTACTGCTTCTGACCCGAAGACGAGCGAAAAAGGGGTATGGCCAGTGGCTGTCTTGAATGTTGTCTAGTAGGCCCACAAAGCTAGTGGTAGCTCATCTACCCACTTGGCTTTGGCCCGCTCCAATCGATTCTTCAAAATAGACTTAATGACCTTGTTTATTGCTTCGACTTGGCCATTCGACTGCGGATAAGCTACAGAAGTGTATCGTTTTTCAATCTTGTACCTCTGGCAGAAGTTTCTGAATTCGATACTGTCGAATTGTGTCTCATTATCAGTTATGATGGTCTTCGGTATCCCAAATCGACCGATAATGTTTCTTACCACAAAACTAATCACCTTTCTTGCTGTGATCGTTGTTAAAGGTTCAGCTTCCACCTATTTCATGAAATAGTCCACGGCGACGATTGCGTACTTTGCTCCCCCTTTGGCAATA
This sequence comes from Allium sativum, assembly GCA_030737875.1. Taxonomy (NCBI): domain Eukaryota; kingdom Viridiplantae; phylum Streptophyta; class Magnoliopsida; order Asparagales; family Amaryllidaceae; genus Allium; species Allium sativum. Next base: position 620,062,817 of record CM060926.1, read on the forward strand.
GGTAACACTCCGATAATATCAATTCCCCACATGGCAAACGGCCATGGGCTTACCATCGACTTGAGCTGAGTTGGAGGTGCTCTGGGAATTTTGGCAAATCTTTGACATTTGTCGCAGCGTCGTGAATAATCAGCCGCGTCTTTATTTACGGTAGGCCAAAAATATCCATACCGCAACACTTTCTTTGCTAGTGTTTGGCCCCCGATGTGGTCCCCACACTCACCTTCATGTACTTCTTGCAGTACACGTTTGATGTCGTCGTGTGCGATACACCGTAGCAGGGGCATTGAAAACCGTTGGCAATAAAGGATGTCGTCCTGTAACACGTATCTTGTAGCCTTAAGTCTTACAGCTCTTCTCTCGCTTTTCTTCACTGGAAGGATTCCACTCTTGAGAAGATTCTTGATCGGTGTCATCCATGATTCTCTCTCTGGATCAACTTCTAAGGCTAGTTCTACCTCCATCAGGTCGAAACTCGGTGATTCCAAAACCTCAATCGAAACCATTTCAGTTTCTTCGGGGTTATCCGAACTTGCTAGCTTTGCTAACCGATCTGCTTTCTGGTTCTCTGTTCTTGGGATATGCTTTATGTTATAATGCTACAAATCATCTAACAACTTCCTTACTCTTTCGAGATAAGCAACAAGCCGAGGTCCTTTAGTAACAAACTCCTCGCGTACCTGGCACACAACTATTTTAGAATCGCAATATATGTCCAATGTCTTCACTCCTAGTTCTTTGGCGAGCTTCAGCCCAGCAATCAGGGCTTCATACTCGGAATCGTTATTGGTAGCAACAAATTCTAATCGTAACGCATAGTAGATAGATCTCCTTCAGGAGTGATCAAAACAACTCCGGCGCCGGACCTTCGATTATTTTTGGCTCCGTCCGTATATAGCTTCCACGGACTTAACTTTAGCTCTTGTTCTAAGGTACCCACCTTGTCGTCCACCGTTTCCTCTTCGGGAAATGTGAATTTAGCTATGAAATCGGCCAGCGCCTGTTTTCGTATTGACTTTCGCGGTTGAAAATTCAAATCGAATTGACTCAACTCAATGTTCCATTTAAGTAACCGCCCCGAAGCTTCAGGTTTCTGCAAAACTTGCCTTAAAGGTTGATCGGTGTATACAACTATTGAGTTCGCGGGAAGCAATCAGGAGGCTATAAGCAAGTTTTTCAATTTTCGGATAATTATGCTCTGCAGCAGCTAGCTTTTTGCTCACGTAGTACACAGGCCTCTAGACTTTATCTTCTTCACGTACCAACGCTGTACTGACGGCATGAGATGATACTGCTAGGTAGACAAACAAATCCTCATGTTCCACAGGCGTTGATAATATTGGAGGCTTTTCTAATAAGTCTAATAAATTTTGGAAAGCTTCCACACAATCAGAAGTCCACTCAAAATTTTGCTTCCCTCGTTTTATCAGATCGAAGAAAGGTATGCACTTATCTGTGACTTTGGAGATAAACCTGCTTAAGGCAGTAACTTTTCCAGCCAGGCTTTGGACATCTTTAATCTTTCGTGGGTCTTGAATATTCTTTATTGCTGCTATTTGAGTAGGATTTATCTCAATCCCTCGAGAACTCACGATAAACCCAAGGAACTTTCCAGATGCGACCCCAAATGAGCATTTTAAGGGGTTTAACTTCATCCCATACCTTCTAAGGATGCCAAACATTTTGGCTAAGTCTTTTGTATGGTCAGAAGATTGTCTAGACTTCACAAGCATGTCATCCACATAAACCTCCATGGTTTTTACGATTTGATTGTAGAACATGCGGTTGACCAAACGCTAATACGTGGCTCCTGCATTCTTTAATCCAAATGGCATTACCACATAGCAATACAACCCTAAGTCTGTGATGAAACTTGTGTGTTCCTGATCTGGTACGTGCATGGGAATTTGATTGTATCCAGAATAGGCATCCATAAAGGATAAAAGCTCGTGTCCAGCCGTCGAGTCTACTAGTTGATCAATCCTGGGGAGAGGAAAGCTATCTTTCGGACTTGCCTTGTTCAAGTCAGAGAAGTCAATACATGTATGCCACTTCCCGTTAGATTTTTTGACCAGTACAGGATTCGATATCCAGTCGGGATATTTTGAATCCTTAATGAATCCATTATCCTTCAATTTTTCTACCTCTTCCTTCAAAGCTGCTGACCGCTCTGGGCCTAACATCTGTCTCTTCTGTTTGACCGGCGGGTGCTCTGGATTACTACTTAAAGAGTGGCTCATGATAGCAGGCGAAATCCCACACATGTCAGCGTGAGTCCAAGCAAATACATTTAAATTTTATCTTAAGAAATTAGCCAGCTCTTTTGCTCGAATTGGATCCAGTTGTGATCCGATCTTCAATAATTTTGTCAAATCTGTCTCGTCAATAGATATATCTATTGTCGTCTCGTTGGGAGTCGCCTTTCTGCCCTCGGGTTCTCTATCCTCTCTGGGACCTATATCCTCGAGCACATCTAAAGGTGACTCTCATGGGGTTGGCCCACTTAATTGCTATGCTGAATTTTCCTTCAAAGGGGGAGAATCGTCTTTGGATTCTATATTCAACCCCTTCATTAGCATCTTCAACTCCATCATATAACAAGAACGTCATGTAGCTTGGTCACCTCTTATCACCCCAATCCCTGCGTCAGTCGGGAATTTAAGCAACAGGCACCAAGGTGCAATACACGCCCTACACTCGGCGAGGGCCGGTCGGCCTAGGAAAGCGTTGTAGGGTGACTCTACATCCAAAACTAAAAATTGCAGGATCCTCACTCTTTGGCGATCTCCTTGTCCTAGCGTCACTGGTAATTCTATGTATCCCATCGGCGCCGTTGATGCCTCATTGAAGCCCCGTATCCATCCTTCGCAGGGCTTCAGATCTTTTGTTTCGAGTCTCATTTGTTCAAAAGCTTTCTTGAAGAGGATGTTGACTGAGCTTTCATTATCTACCAATACCTTATAGACTAAGGTGGGGCCGATGGTCATGGTAATTACTAGTGGGTCTTCAGTTGGTGATTGGATTCCGGTATCATCTCTGCTACAGAATATGACATCGTCTTTTGTTGTTTTACTGGAGTGATGTCTTCGAGGTTACTACATTATCCTACCTCGAAATGCTTGGCGGCATTCACGTATTGATCCATCACTTTAAAACTACGACCAACTAGATGGGGTCCACCTATAATGGTATTAATAACAATCCCCTTAACTTTCTGCTGGGCTGTGGGCTTGGAAGCAGGCTGGGCTTGATTCGGAGCTGGTCCTCCTTGCCCCCGGTCCCTCGGGGCAACTTTGTATTCATCCAACTTCCCTTCCCGCAGCAATTTCTCAGCTACATCTCTCAAATGACGGCATTCATTAGTGGAATGGCCGTGGGTTCCATGGAACATACAAAACTTCCCTGTTGCGACCTCCTTCTCAGTGGAGTCTCTAGGTGGTGGCGTTTTTTATTGCAATATGTTGTATGTATCCAAGTAAATATTCTCCAACGTGTCACTCAATGGCGTATAGTTTTCAAAAGTTTGGAATCGAGGCCTTTTACTGGAATTACTCCCTCGATTACTGTTCCTTCTATTGTCGTTGCCATTTCGGTTGTTACTTCCTCCATTTTGGTTACCGACGTTCACCTCAACCTTCCCTGAACTGTCGCCGGATTGCTTTACGGCAACATTACTTTGGACGCCTTCCCTTGAGGCTCCTTCAGACTTCCTCTTCCTGTGTGCTTTAACTTCCTCTTGCCTTAAGCGAATATTGGCCTTTTCGTAAAACAACACCCTAGTGGGGGGGTGGTTTTCCAGATAAGTAATCCCCAAATTCTGTATCTGGGTCAACTCCTTCTATTAGAGCCATCAGAATAGTAGGTTCATGAGGGTCACTAACTTCGGTGACAGCCAGGTTGAAGCGATCTAAATACGATTTCAAAGACTCACCTGGAGCCTGTTTGATCCTTGACAGCTCTATGACGCTCTTGGACTTTCGGGCGTGAAGTCGGAATTGGTTCATAAAGCGCTCACTCAATTCTATGAAATTCGATATCGACTATGGAGGGAGTTGGGTGAACCACATTAGCGCCACGTCTTCCAGATATATTGGAAAGGCTTTACATTTTACAGCATCAGGAGCTGCTGCAGCATTCATGAACCATGCATACCTCATCAGGTGTTGTCCTGGGTCTGTTCTCCCTAAATATCGATCCATTTGAGGTAAGTTGAATCGCCGAGGGAACTGGAAATCCAATATATCATCTGTGAAGGGGGTATGACTTCGCTCATTGCCCCAATCTTCATTCGTGTACCGTCGACTTTCGGACATAATCTGATGCACCATCGCCCATACATCGGCATTTGTTAATGTTTGCACGGGTTCTCTAGGTCTGATATTCGGATTACCCCTAGGTTCCTGATTAGGGTACAGTCTTCTGTTTCTAGCTGCGGTTGCTCTACACTGCTCTCTATGCTCTCGGTCGATCGCGGGAGGAAGAGGCCGAAGAAGCTGCTGTTGTGTAGGGTTGGTTAAATTAGGATCCCTGGGAAGAACGTGGGATCCACGCATGGGTAGCATCATAGGATGTTGGAAGCTTGGGTCATCAGGTCCTAACACACGAGCAGCGTCTTCTCGGGATCCTACAGATCCAAAAGTTAATTGATCAAGATTTTGAGGTCGTTCAAGCGGCCTTCTTTCTTGAGGGAGATCTTCCTCTGAAGAAGATGAATAATCTGCTGCAAGGCGACGTGTCGGGGATGGCGTTTTTTGCCTACGAAGCTCACTGATTTACCTACTCATAGTCTTCATATTTTCCTGCATGATGAGACTGTTACGCTGGTGAGTTTCTAAAGCCTCCTTAGTACTTCGAAGCATGTCAAGAAAGCATGAAAAATCTCCTTGTATGACGGGTGTAGATGGATCAGGCTGGACATTAGATGTCGTGACTGGAATTGGAGCATTGGTGGGAGCTCGAGTAGAAGTTCCAGCCTCATTCTGAGCCGGATCGGATCAGAGTGCATTAGTTGGGCCGGACCTGTTCGGATCGACTTCATTGGATCGGCTCGGATCGGGGTCTTCCACCCGGTTCGGATCTCCCTGACAGGAGAGGCCTGCTCCAGAGTCTTGAGCACGTGACCTCGTTAGCACGATGGCTTGTTGATCTTCTCTAGCATCGTTTCCCCCAGCGCCTTGCACTTCTTTCCCTTTTGTTTTGGCCATAATGTTCGATTTTTCAATGACTAACCAACTAGTACTTAAAGATGTCGAAAACAAAGGATTAACTTCTTTGAACTTGAGGGTTCAAATAGTAGAATGATAATCCCAAAAAGCTGAGAATTCAAAAATTTCTTAGTGGAAGCACCAAAATGTTAGATCCAAAAATGGCTCTAACACCCAAAATAGTAACGATTCTGATGAAATGAAAACTAAAACGAAGAAAACACACAATTTATAGTGGTTCGGCGTTAAGTAGCCTATGTCCACTTACTACTCTTTAAATTGACAATCTAAATGTAAGTACATTGGTGATCTTCACTCTCTTTCACTTATACAATACATTGATTCACTCAAAGTTCTCTAAAATATTGTTTGAAAGATAATTGTAGTCTGAAAAGGATGATGGAATTCGGATTGCAAAGGAGCTTTGATTCTGAAAATGCCAAAAGATACTTCCAAATGCCTCTTGATGTGGTATTTATAGGTGAAAAATCCTCCTAGAACGGGATCGGTTCGGATCCACGTGGCACCAATCCCGTCAATATCGGGTTCGGATGGATTTTGGCGATGAAAACACATCTGTTTAGTGGAAAACATGGGTAGAACGTGTGCATAACTGCTCTGATTCTTAAGGAGAACGTGGAGTGGAGTAGTTGGAGTTTTGGGCTCGGATCGGATAGGTTAATAACTGGGGGGTTGGATCGGCCTTGTTACCTCCGATCCGGTTCGTCCTGCATCCTTTCCTTCATTGCTTTGTGTTGGTTTGTCTCTGCCTAAAGAAAACCCAATCCGAGTGTTTGGCAAAGTGTTCTTCATTATCTGATTCTTCAACTTTGTGTAGCCTAGTTCACAAAGTAGGATAACATACACACACACACACAGATATATATATATATATATATATAACAGAGATAAAAATATGATTTTTACTATATGTAGAACGGTATTACAAAAATGGGGTTTTAATACAAATATACATTGTTTTAAAAATATAAATATACATTGTTTTGAAAATATAAATATACATTGTTTTGAAAATATAAATATACATTGTTTTTGTTTAAAAAAAATATAAAAATACATGGTTTTAAAAATATAAAAATATGATTTTTGACTATATATAAAAAAAGCATTATAAAAATATGATTTTTATTATATGAATTGCATAATAAAAATATGGTTTTTATTATATGAATAACGATATAAAAATATGATTTTTATATATATAGAAGCAATATAAAAATATGATTTTTATATATATGGTAGCGTTATAAAAATATAATTTATATATATATAGTAATGGAATAAAAATATGATTTTTAATGTACATCGCGTGAAATAGATCTCGTTGGAAACGCGGTGTAGGACACAACGCGTTGTAACAAATACAAATCCTAATCCGCCAAATAAAGAATGACAAAGTGGAAACCAAAGGTGGGAACTCCTTCTCACTTAATTTATTTTACAGTTAAAAATATTTTAGGTTGTAGACGGGGTTTAGAAGCCCCCGACACTATTTATTGTACAAAACGTATTATGTAATTTGAATTATATGGAGTTCAACACTCGAATTCTAACAATCACATAAATTGGAAGCGATGTATGCATATTACCGACACATGGATTTCATACTCCGCGAATAGCCACTTATGGCGCCGTAAATGGCATTTGGGGTAGTTGAGTATTTATTTATTTGGATGTTCTACGTGATTTGATTATGATTGTAAAATTGGTTATGGATTAACTATGAATTGATTGGAATTGGTTTGTTTAATGCACGAGCCAGTATTAGGCAAGGGATAAGGCTAGACCTTGTTCTGGTTTTAATATCGCGCCGTTATGCTGTCGAAATTTTCTATATTGTGTTAGAAAAATTAATAGCTAGCTAAAAATATTATTTTTAGCTTATAACTACGATAAACAAAATAATATTTGGATAGTTAAAAATAAATTTACACATCCATTTACAAGTCGGACGACCTGTTTATGCCCGCCTATTTTTGTTATATCGATTGGGACGATAATTTTTACACATTGCCCAAGTGCACAAATAATAATAATTATTTGATGGTTGAATCCCACGCAGGTATTGGGATGATATTTGACGTACACTAATCCCAATTGTTTAGTTGTACGTCAATCAATAGGTTAACAGACTGTTGTAAGCATTAATTATTTATATTTAACGCATATGCTGTTGTGTAATGCACTCTGGATGATGGTTGATTGTATATCATTATGGTTGTGTACATGTGTGTATGAAATCCATACAAATAACTTTATATGATAGTTGACCATGTCTGATTCTAATTCAGAAAGAACGAATATTTTAAAATAATATTCTGTAAAGGATAAACATGTGATTTTAATGTCCGATTTGGGATGGACACGAAAATGTTGAAATATATGATGTTGTGTTGATTAGAGATGCGCCATTTTGATGCGAACAATATTTATATCTATTTTATTCATTTTTATAATGAATATCGAAAAGGAAATTATTATAAAATCTGATATTTTGAAAATATTATCATTTAAATATTATAATGATAAGGAGTATCCAGTTTTGATTTAAAATTGAAAATAAAGTTAGAATCGTTTTAAAACGAATTTATAAATGATTTACAAAATACATTTTAAATGGAAATCAACGAAATATATATAATATATATATATTTAATGGCCTGAATAGAATGCGCCGCGCCGCGACCGTTCGCGAATTTCGACCATTGACTTCGAATTGACATTATGGGAAATCCGACCGTCGGATTCTTCTAAATCCGGAACCATTGGGTTCGTATCGAAAAGAGATTTCCAATGAATATAAGAGATTTGAAATCTAACAGTTGGATTTGGAATTATGTCCAAATCAAATTTGGAAAAGGTCACTATAAGTGCAATTCGATGACCGTTTATGGAAACTGACTGAAAGGGCCTTAATGAAATTATTAAAAATATTAATAATTTGTATAAAATCATTATAAATGATTTGGAAAGAATTGGGATGAAAAATTCCACATTTGTAAAGATGAAAATATAATTTTATCAAAATGAACTAGTTATTAACTAGATTCGAAACCCAATAATTTTTAAATAAAATAAATTGGATTTGTGAATGGTTTTAATATAACCAGAAATTTCCAATGAACGAATTCGAATGGATTTGGAATGGAAATAATCTTCGAAATATTTTGATATTGGACTCCGTGATTATACGAATATTGTTATGGAGATTTGTATGATATATATATATATATATATCGTTATTTCTAATACGATATTTGTTGGTTTCAGAATTTTATATTGAATATAAGCCGATATAATTTCTATTCAGAGCCTTGTATTTTATATCGAATTGGATTTTGGGGTTTTCGTGAACGGTGTCTTAAATAACACTGTTGTTAAACCCCGTGTGAAAAGAATAAATCTTTTAATTAAGATTACTAGAGTTTCCAATTATACTTAGTAATTGGAATAAAATGGAAAGTGAATTGGATTTATTGTCAACTGTGTTTTTTACCGACATTCGTTCTTTAACCCGATTGACAGTGAAATGTGATTTGGAATTTATAAATCTTTTTATTAAGATTTAAAGGAAAATTTCCAAGTAAAGTTTTTCAATTTAATAAAATAAATTGGAATGGAATGGAATTCGATTTGGTAATAATCGAAGTGAGCTTCTATGGAGGAAGGTTGTTAATATATATGGAATTTAAAAGGCTTTGTCGTTATTCCTTTTATATTATTAATCGGATACGGAAATTGATATCGATTATATATATTGATCCATTTTCCATGGAGATTCCATAATTAATGGAATGTGATTTTGGGTTTATCATGAACTATGTTTTAAACAACATTAGTACTTTAACCCAGTTAAGGACACGATTACATGTCTAACATTGTATTTCGAACTGTATTGTTGATCTCTACTAAATATGTATATCTGTTTGGTGGCAGAGAATGTAACATCCCAAATTTTTAACGACATTAAAGAGAATAAATTAAATAGTAATTAATTTAGTATACAGGATTAGAGGAAACGGACTACACCATTGCGTCCGTCTCGAAATTCTGGTCAAGATAGACATTTGGTTTGCGTAAAACGGTCACCGTATGAAGAAGTTATGAGGGTTTTAAGTTTGTATGCGCGTAGAAATATTATGTATACACATATGAGTGAGGGATGAGTCGGAATTTTATCCAAAATAGTTCAAATTCGAAAATTGAAAAATAGCGGCAGAATTCCCGCTCTAGGGGGTCGAACCCCCTAGAGGGGTGTCGACACTGGGGTCGACCCCCCTTAAGAGGTGTCAACCTAGGGGTTGACCCACCCACAGGGGTGTCGACACCCCTAGGGCTGACGTGGCACTCGGTTTCAGGGGGTCTGGCAGCTATATATATGTGTCATATTCTCCTATTTTCTTCGTTGGAATCATGGAGGCCATATGCTGCAGGGGTGTGAACTGAGACAAAACCGTTTTCTACAACAACATACTTTGCAAATCAAATTCAAAAATTCAAGATCTGTTATTTCTCAATTCTCTAAACCTAACATTGTGAGTTTCTAGTTGCTTTTAGGTTTAGATAAATAAAAGTAAATTGTGAAAGACTGTGAATTGGATATGTTGTAAAGTATGATTCTGTGCTAGTGTTAAATCCTATACTATGTCATGATAGATCTATTTCCCTAGATCTAATACAATTGTGGTTATTCTATTATGTTGTCTATGTGGATCTTGACTTGTAATTATTCTGTGTCTGTTTACCTATAAAGCTTCACGAAACTTAATGCATTCTCTTAGTGAGTGACATTAACGGACATGGGGTGTCACACTTGGTATCAGAGCTGAAGGTTACCAGATAAGATGAAAATTTTTGGAATTTTATTTTTCAAAAAGGTTTTAAAAGAAAGTATTTTCAAAAAGAAAAGTCTGTTTTGGAAATATTCCCCAAGAAGCCATATGTAATATCCTTCGGTCCTTTATCTGAATTTCTTCCTTTTTCCCGTTTCCTTTTTCATCATGTCTGGGGAATAAAACATTCCTAATATCCCAGAGGGCGTCACAATACCCGGATGGTTCCTTAGGTATTGGAGGCCACGGCGCCTACCGAAGGCCAAAGAGATGTTCCTCCCCTAGCTGCACCAGTCATTCCTCCTCCTCCACGAGCAGATAACTTCGCCAAAATCTGCAAGGACTTCCATGCTATGGGAGGGAAGCCATTCCATGGGAACGAGGCATTCGTGGAAGCTAGGAACTGGCTTAAGGAGACCAAGGACTTATTCATAATCTTTGAAGTGGACCGAAGAAAGATTTAGTTAGCTGCTTGGTTGTTAAAGGACGAACCACATTTTGGTTGGAAGTCACCCAAGCTGGACGTCCGATGAAAACTTGGGAAGATTTTAGATAGAGGTTCGAAATGAAATTTCTTTCCCAAGGTGAGGGAAGCATACAGATGGAGAGGTTCTTAGAACTCAGACATGGAAACTTGACGGTGAAGGAGTATGTGAACAAGTTCAACCAGCTGGCAAGGTTAAGGTTAGAGTTGGTGGATACACCACACAAAATGGCTTTGCGGTTTGCTAAAGGGCTGAATGAGTCTCTGCATGGTTTAGCCATCTCCCTTATTCCAATGGGGGCCACTTTTGAAAATCTTGTTGATATGGCCCTAATGCATGATGAGGACAAGGGAGAAAAGAAGGAAGCAAAAGCTGAGGGGACATCGCAGAATAGGAAGGTGTGGCCCAAGAAGGGGCAGCAACAACAGCAACAACAGCAGAAGAAAGGAGGGAAAGATGACAAAGGCAGGGATAAGAGAAAATGTCACAATTGTGGAATTTGTGGAAAGGAGGGTCACTTGATCAAAGACTATAAGAGAAGGAAGAGCAATTGCTTTAATTGCGGAGAGGTCGGACACTTCTCTAAAAAGTTCCCAAAGAAACAGGCATCGCAGGGACAAGGTCAAAGAGCAGGAACTTCTGGAGGGAAGGCGCATGCTCTCGCGATCAGTGCGCCTGAAAGAAGTAGAAAATTTTCCGTAGAAAGTTTAGTTTCTCTTTCAAACCATCCAGTTAGAACACTTTTTGATTCTGGCGCTTCACACTCATTTATATCTAATTCTGTGGTTAAATCTCTGCACTTAATTACTAGTATGGTAGTAGATCCCATAGTTGTTTCAAACCCCATTGGTGGTTCGGCTCATTTATCGATGATTTGTCGGGGTTTGAAAATATGTGTGTTAGGCGTCGAGTTTAAGTGCCACGCGTATATGCTCGGGTTTATGGGCTATGGGTTGATTCTAGGAATGGATTGGCTTACCACCTATGGGGCCATTCTGGATTGTGAGAGGAGGGTTGTTATACTCCTGATTTGTCATGGGAAGACCCTCGAAGTTTCTTGTGACCCCCAAGGGTCTGTTATGCTTAGCTTCCTAGATTCTCTAGATGCATCTATAGATGATTTACAATATGTTCCAGTTGTTCGAGATTATTCCGATGTTTTTGATGAGGTACGGGGTTTACCTCCAAGGCACGAGATCGACTTCCGCATATATTCGGTGGACAATGCAAAGCCAGTTGCATTACTAGTGCGCCACATGGCTACAAAAAAAATGAGGGAGCTGAGTAAGCAAGTATGGGAGCTACTTGAGAAAGGGTTTATCAAATGAAGCATATCTGAATGGGGTGCTCCAGTAATATTCGCAACTAAGGCGGATGGTTCACTTCGTTTGTTTGTTGACTATAGAGAGTTGAATAAGCTCACTAAGAAGAATAGGCACCCGTTTCCAAGGATTGATGATTTATTTGATCAGCTTGTTGGTGCCTCAGTATTTTCTCAGTTGGACTTGGCTACGGGGTTCCATCAGTTGAGGGTGGCTGAGGACAGCATAGATAAGATTGCTATTAGAACTCCGAATGGTTTCTTTGAAAGGCTAGTGATGCCTTTTGGGCTGACGAATGCACCCGCCTATTTTTTCGATCTGACGAGTAGGGTGTTTCGGGAGTTCCTTGACAAATTTGTCGTAGCCTTTGTTGATGATATTTTGATCTTCTCCAAAACCGAAGAAGAGCATGCCCAACATTTGAGAGAAGTTTTAAAAACTCTCCATGACCATCAACTTAAGGCAAAATTCTCCAGATGCCATTTTTAGAGAAAAAAGGTGAGAAGCTTTCTTAGGTTGGCAGGTTATTATAGGAAGTTCATTAAGGACTTCGCGAAGATATCGGTCCCTCTCACCAGGCCGACAAAGAAGAATTTGGCATTTTCATGGGATATAGATTGTGATGTTTCTTTCCAACGATTGAAGAGGGCTCTGACAACAGCCCCAGTCTTGACCTTGCCTGATGGAGGTAAAGTGTTTACTGTTTACACTGATGCGTGCGGTACAGGGCTTGGCGCAATTTTGATGCAAGAAGGGAAAGTAGTATGTTATGGGGGTAGACAATTCAGAGTTCATGAGAAGAACTATCCCACCCATGATCTAGAGCTAGCTGCCATATTATTCACGTTAAAGACGTAGCATTATTATTTACTTGGAGAAAGGTTCGAGTTATACACCGATCATAAATCTCTCAAGTATCTATTCCCACAGAAGGATCTCAACTTAAGGCAACAACGCTGGATGGAGTTCTAAGCTTCTTATGATTTTGAAATTGCATATACCCCTGGCAAGGGTAATGTGGTGGCAGACGCACTAAGTAGGCAGACGATGGCCCTGAGTCCTCTGTTCATGGAAAGAAAGAACTTGGAGTTCAAACCATCTTTTGATTTTAAACCCTCCATCGAGGTTTTGCCTGATTTGTTTGCATCTTTGGAGATACGACCAAATCATATGGACCAAATAGGGGCTTCGCAACTAGGTGATCCACATATTTTGGACATCATGGAAAAGCTCAAAAGAGGGGAGACTTCTAGTCACTTCAGTAGATATATCATAGATGAAAACGGGTGGTTGCGACGAGATGGAAGGCTTTGTGTTCCTCAAACATGAAGCTTGATAAAGGCATTCGTAGAAGAAGCCGATCATTCTAAGATGACTATTCATCCAGGTGGTGACAAGATGTATAGAGACATGAAGAGGGTTTTCTTTTGGGCTGGGATGAAGAAAGATGTAGCCGAATTTGTTTCTCAGTGTTTAGTTTGCCAGCAGGTCAAAGCTGAGCAAAAGAAGCCTGATGGATTACTTCATCCGTTGGAGGTTCCGCAGTGGAAATGGGAGAGCGTCTCTATGGATTTCATATATGGTTTGCCTAGGTCAAAGAAAGGCAATACCAGTATTTGGGTGGTGGTGGATAGACTCACTAAGAGCGCTCAATTTATTCCAGTTAAGAGTAAGAGGACGGCACCGTGGTTGGCAACAATTTATGTTCGTGAGATAGATCGTCTTCATGGAGTACCTTCCAACATCGTAAGCGATCGTGACCCCATCCTTACTAGCGAATTTTGGAGGAGTTTGCAAGAAGCATTAGGTACACAGTTGTGTTTGAGAGCTGCTTATCATCCTCAGACCGATGGGCAGACGGAGAGGGTGAACATAATTTTTGAAGATCTTTTAAGACTGTGTAACTAGACTTCGGAGGGACTTGGGAAGAGCATCTTCCTTTAGTAGAGTTTGACTATAATTACAGTTATCAATCTAGCATTGGCATGGCACCCTTCGAAGCATTGTATGGGCGACCCTGTAGATTCCCACCAACTTGTTGGTGGGAATCTATAGAAAGATTATTACTTGGACCATATATTGTTAGAGAAACATCCGAAAAGATTGACCTCATTCGACGGCGGATGAAGACAGCTCAAGATAGGCAAAAGTCCTATGCATACAAGAGAAGAACTGACATCGAATTCGAAGTGGGAGACTTAGTTTTTATCAAAGTATCACCTCTGAGGAATGTAGTTTGCTTCGGAGCAGTAGGGAAGTTGGCACCTAAGTTTGTGGGACCATTTCCCATAACCGAGAGAATTGGCCAAATGCCCTATAGAGTGAAATTCCCAGAAAATCTATCCAATGTTCATGACGTTTTCCATGTCTCTCATCTGCGGAAGTGTCTGCATGATACCATAGAAGTTGTTGAGCCGAGTATGTTGGAAGAAGTAGAAGTGGAACAGGAGGCGGCAGTCAGACGAGTCCCTACCCGTATTCTTGGGTCAGAAGTTAAAAAGCTGCGCAATAAGGAGATCGTGTTGCTAAAGGTTCAATGGGGAGATAGCCCAGAGGATGCGACTTGGGAGACCGAAGACAATATTCATGCTTCATACTCTTTTCTTTTCGAGGGTATATTCTTAACTCCTTTTTCAAAGTTCTATCAGTGCTTGTTTTTGTCAATAGGGTATATCTTATCCATAGTATTTTTCGGCCTTTAGATAGGAATCCTATGAATGTAAACATGTGTTTGAAACGTGTTATGTTTGATGGATTCAAGTGGATGCAAGTGTTTGCTAGTGGTTGCCTGTGGACGCATATACACACATTAGGCACTAGATCGGCTCAATCACTCTCATACTGCATATGGATGTGTGTGCATTTTCTTTTCTTTTATGGATGGAAATAGATGAGTTTTCATATGGATGTTACATTTGGACGAATGAAGGTGCACACATATAGAACTTATATGATACGTTTATTTGCATACATATTGGATTCATGGCACTAACATACATTGCATTAAGGAGGTCAACTGAATCAATAGACCGCCTGATCTTTGCATTAGTGTTGGGGCATATACAAACACCTTTGCATATATTCATATAAGCATTAGAAATCATTAAAGACAATGGATGCCAGTGATTGGTGGATGAGTAAATGGATGATGGATGGTAGGATATGCATTCTTCTCAACTTAGAGATTTCGGGGACGAAATCCTTTGAGTAGGAGAATGTAACACCCCGAATTTTTAACGACATTAAAGATATTAAATCAAATAGTAATTAATTTAATATACAGAATTAGAGGAAACAGAACACACGATTGCGTCCGTCTTGAAATTCTGGTCAAGATAGACATTTGGTTTGCGTAAAACGGACACCGTATAAAGAAGTTATGAGTGTTTTAAGTTTGTATACGCACAGAAATATTTTGTATACACATATGAGTCAGAGATGAGTCAGAATTTTATCCAGAATAGTTCAAATTCGAAAATTGAAAAAAAGCAGCAGAATTCCCGCTCTAGGGGGTCGACACCCCTAGACGGTTGTCGACACCGGGGTTGACCCACCCACATGGGTATCGACACCCCTAGGGCTGACGTGGCACTCGGTTTCAGGGGATCTGGCAGCTATATATATGTGTCCTATTCTCCTATTTTCTTCATTGGAAATCATGGAGGCCATATACTGCTGGGGTGCGAATTGAGACGGAACCATTTTCTACAACAACATACTTTGCAAATCAAATTCAGAAATTCAAGATCTGTTCTTTCTCAATTCTCTAAACCTAACGCTGTGAGTTTCTAGTTGCTTTTAGGTTTAGATAAATAAAAGTAAATTGTGAAAGACTGTGAATTGGATATGTTGTAAAGTATGATTCTGTGCTAGTGTTAAATCCTATACTATGTCATGATAGATCTATTTCCCTAGATCTAATACAATTGTGGTTATTCTATTATGTTGCCTATGTGGATCTTGACTTGTAATTATTCTGTGTCTGTTTACCTATAACGCTTCACGAAACTTAATGCATTCCTTTAGTGAGTGACATTAACAGACGTGGGGTGTCACAGAGAATTTATTCTCTTGCTTAACACACTTCTCTAAGACGTAGGAGCTTAGAGGTTATATATCGGCAGAAATCAATGGTACAGTGTAGATTGTCGAGGCGACATGTTTGATTTCCCAAATGTAAATAATCATTAATATTGATTTTTGGGAAGATTAAAAATAAGTGGTGTTTTAACGAATCTTTAATTAGATCAAAATGAGGATATGATAATTTAAATTATCAAATTTGTGAAAATGGTCGAGAATGGAGTATCACCAGTTTTGCTCCAAGCGATAGTTAAATCTTTAATTAGATTCGAACGTAAAATGGTAATTAAATTTACCGATAACACCATGGTGTTAGATATGGAGTATTGCCAGTTTTGCTTCATAGGATGAATAGGTTGGGATTGGGAAATAAAACAAATGATTACTTCGGTAAGGAAAGCTAATCCCAACTAGTTTGGATAAAACTTAATTTGGTTTGAATTGATATCCGAAGGAAGATTAAAGAATAAATTTAAAGAATTTATCTTTGATAAAATTAATGGGAACCTTTCCCAAAGGATATGAATATTTAAATAAAAGAATATTTAGAATTGGAATGAGGCATACGTTGTGTTTTTATAGCACTTGTTTATAATATACACGAGTTATTCGGAAAGGCCGCGTTTATACCCATTCTGAATAACTGATTCAACGATAAGTCGACGATGAAGATGATGGTTAAAGACCGGAGGTCTTCACATCATTTGTTTGATTACTGATGTCTTGATTGGGCTGTACACCCAAGACAAGGTAATAAGTAGTGATCTTCCAGACGTACTTGGAGATCGACCGGATATGCGAGGACCTCTCTCCTGTATTGGACATATGGGACGAGGAATAAGGTGCCTCCGGTTTCATTCGAAACCAGAACGAACTATTAAATGGATGTGTGTCTGACATTGGATTTTATTCTATGTTGATTGATCTCTATTAAATACATATCTGTTTGGTGGCGGAGAATTTATTTTCTTTCTTAACACCCTTCTCTGAGACGTACGAGCTCAGAGGATATATATCGATAGACATCAGTTGCATGGCGTGAATTGCCAGTGTGGCATGCTGAGATGTAAGTGATCAGGGCTTCTATTGAAAAGCTTCGTCTTGTTGTTGATGATCAGAGCATGGCTTTAATATAGCATAGATTTGTGTATAGCGTTAATTCATGAGCCTCACACCCCGGTGTGAACCAGAAACGGGAGAGTACTGCAGGTAGGACATGCGTTTCTTTCTAGATAGGAGTGGTGTCATGGTATGGAGCCCAGACATTTTTACTTATGTGGATGATGGAAAGCGAGTCGCCACAGTTATATCGGTTACTACGGGGCTGATGGATGATATGGTCGACATACTGACCATTACCGATTCTTAAACGTAAGAGAGGACCGACCCTAAAGATCCAAGGTGCAGTTGCGACTGATCCTGAGACATGGTAGGCTAGATTGTCTTGAATTTGGTAAGGACGATTCCTTGCCTTGGTTCATAGACGGAATCCAATTTCCAATACGTGACATTTCGATTTTAATTGTAGAGCCTAGTATGGCGACATAGTGGGATGGGGCACTATGCCGTCTATGATTAATACATTTATATTTGAAGCTATTTTTGACACTATACTTATAATAGTATCAAAATGATTTGTTTTAAACATACCAAGCATGTTTGACTATTATAAGGTAAAACTCTAATTGTATGATGGGACCTGAGTCTTATAATAGCTTCATTTTTCCAAAAAACATTGCGTTGTTTGTTATATGCACTGCTATTCTTGGGAGGAAACCCGTTCCGTGTTATACGGCGTGGTCCCTTGATTTACTCTATTTTTAAAGTAAAGTATTAAATAATTGTTTTAGTTCTCACACCAGTCACATGACTGACCTGGAGTTTATTGTTTTAACCTAAACTCTGGGTGCCCCTATTTTCCACACGGGCAGCTAGTAGTTTTGGTTTTTGCAGATATTATATTCACAGGATCCTGGATTTACAGCTGGAAATATACTTGGAAAGCTCTGTATCTGTGCATTTCTTTCAGTTGTGTGTTATGTATTGATTTTCCGTTGCTTTGTAATTTGAATCTCTGATATTTATCAAATGTATACTATTTATTCATACTCTGTTATATTCTTGTACTCTGATGTAAATTGTTGTAGTGTTCTGATTTGTCGTGTTCTCAACTCAATCCAGGCTTTCCCGTAAGGGTGAGTTTGGGTCGTTTCACAACCGTTGTCCATGGAAAAATAAAATGGATTCAGTATACAATGTCACTTAGCCTTTTTAGTTAAACTATTGTTAATTTAATTTCTAAACCTTCCAACGTTTGGAATAACGCTTTTCAAATCTTTATTTCCAAATCACCCGATTTATAATTCTTAGAATTATAGTATATAAAATCCTTTATGGAAATATTATTTAAACTCTCTCAACTACCCTCGTTACTAAAATAATATCACCTTTGGATAGTCTTGAGGTCGTTACAAGTTGGGGTATTTTAATTACCTCTCAGACTTTAAGACAACAACATTCTTATCTTTGGAATAGACATAAGTTTATTAACGAAATCTCATTTTAATAAATATCCCAACACTTCTACTTACTATACGGTTTTAAACATGGCCTTTAACTCCTTCTATTTCATTTGAAAACTCTTTTTCACTTCCAAAGTCACGCTTTCTCAATTTAAAACATTTATATTTCCCCGTCTTTAGGCTTTTAAATCCTCTTTAATTTCCTTTAGGTTACAAATCCCATTTTGAACTGTTTTCGACTCTTGAAATCCTTAATCCATTTATAACTTGTCTTTATGATTGCCCAATTGGGATTTTATAAAAATATGACCAATAGAAATATTGGTAGATGTTTGTATTAAATATAAGTTCATTTGCAATTTCACTTAACTACACATAAGGCTTTATAACTTCCTAAACTTCCATTAAAAGAATTTAGTTTCAAGATTTATCACTTTTATTATAATAATAATCAATTCCAACATTTTAGAACTCAATCGTTTATTTCAACATTTATGGTTAATCTTCCTTTCATATAATTAAAATGAAAATCTATTATAAAATAATTAACGATTCAATAATCTATCTAGTTTAAAACAGTTGACTTAGTCAACTCAAAACAATGTAAATCCATTAACTAATCCCATTAGTCCTTTTAATCACTTCATATAATTTCCTTTAATTTAATTAACAATCTAATTAAATAAAAAATCGTAATTAATTGCTATTCGAAACAACTAATTCAATCCTTGACCATTCGGTTAATCTCTGCTCATTGCTTATAAAACTCATTAACACAAGATTCGCTTAATATACTCAATTTATAGTTACTAGATAAAAGTAATTAATTATTTATTTAGTGAACCTTTATTCAAATAATCTATATAAAATAGATTTCAAAATCTGTTATTGGTTATAAATTAAATCCTTATAACCTTATTTCTATCGATTTATCTGACTATAAATCAACATTCACCAAAATGATTCCTTTTTTAGGCCAATCGTTGCCAATTACTCAACTCATATTATCCATTGGTTAATGCTCACAAATGTTGAATTTTAATTCAACAATCAATGATAAATCAATCACTCAATCATACTGGTTAAATAGTTCATATGAAAATAAACAACATATTTTGAGGAATCCGGTTGGATCCCTCCAACCTGTCCTTCTCTGCAATCAAAATGGATTACCTTGAATTCAATATGACAATATATTCACTCGTTACGGTGAACGGAAATAAAGAGTTTAACTAATAATAGTCAAAAATCAATTAATAACATCCAATCAGTCATCCAATTATTTATTTAATATGTTTATATTATTATAAATGTAACCAACAAGGCAAGTTACCTCGTTTGGAATCTCATCGTTAAAATAACGATTTAATTTTATTAAATCAAACAAACATTTAATTCAATCAATGAATATTCAACATACAAGCAAACAGTCATCCAATCGTCAATCATTAGCAATCATTGCACACAGAATAAAAACCCGGTTTATATAAAATATAAACGGGATAAACTGAGTGAGTTAAACTCACCTTGATTTCCTTTTGTCGTTGAAATAATTTGTTTTAATTAAATTAGACCACTGTTTAATTTAATTAAAACTCTCAGCTGCGTCCAACTCTATCCAACCCAGCTCCAAATTGGTACGCTCGTCGATAAAGTTCCATTGCTTCTGGTCTTGCCGAATTCTGACAACATATGAGGTCATGGTTTAATTTAAACAATAAAACTTTAATAAAATTTAATTAACATCGATTATGTATTCAATTAAATTGGGTTAAGTTAGACTATTTCTTACGGAACAAAATAGCCACGTTATGCTTATATAAATCGGCACCATGTAAAATGATTTGACACATACTGGTGATGCAGTTCCCCACTTTCACTATACACATATATGGAACTTAATGATGATTTATTTGGCCACGTTGTAACGGTAGTAGGAAAATTCAAAACTATAGGGTGGTTTCAATTAAGGATCAGGCACGAAACAATTTGGCACTAAACATACACACAGAACGAGTAAAATGGGTTTGGCAACATAGGACTCACGGTCATGCATAAATTAGTGATTAGGCACATATAATCCATATCAGGACACGTCACGTTATATGTATTATTAACTTAATGTTTAATCATGCTTTAAACAATACTTTATTACGACCGTTTAAAATGGACGTATAGCGGTCCAGTGGATAGGCACTAACTATTTTAGGTCCAACCATTGTTTATCTCATGAGTGTATGCACACGAGGAGCCTTCATTGTACACCCTATCTACACTAAAAATTGAAGCGTTGCACACATTTGTATGTTTTTATTTTATTATGTTGAAAAACTGGGTTGCATTCGAGGTACGTTAAATGTCATATAATAATTTAACTAACAAAGGTACTTATGTTAATCAATCCCCAATTAGGCGTACATAACCTTCTCCCGCTCTTGCTCATGTTACTTCTCGGCTGCTCTTATCTCCTACACGCGATAACCTGCTTTCTTCGTTCTCGTGAGCAGCTCAACACCCCCTGTAACAACCCGGATTTTCAGAACTAATTTAATTTTTTTATTTTAGCTATTTTAATGGATTTTGGATATTTAAAGTAGTTATTTTAAATAATAACGACTAAAATTTATTTAAATCAAAGTTAGAAAGTATAAATTTATTTTAATTATAAAACGAGCTTGGAATGGCGCGGTAGATTGAAAATTTGATTTTAAATTTCAAATGAATATACAGAATTTAAAATAAATCGGATTTCAGTAAAACTAGAAATATTTGAACCTGTTTAACTATATCTTTTTAACGAATTTGAAAAACTGAGATTTCATAATATCAATTGAAAGATATGTCTAGTTTAAAATTGAGAATAGTCGCTATGGAATTTATATATTTTTTAATATAATATATAGCCCTTAGAAATAGCCATTGTGCAAACGACCTCCACTTTCGATGAAACCACTTTTGTTGGATCCAGAAATTCAAATTATTGTTAGGTTTCAATTTTCATAATTTTTCAAATTAATACGTAAGCGTGGTAAATTTAAACGTGTTTGGTATTTTCATTTTGAATTTAATTGACTGGAAATGACCATTTTTCAAACGGTTTCCAAATTCGACGAAATTAGTTTTGTTGGAACCGTATCATCTAATATAGCTAGATTTATTTTTCTGGAATTTTTGGAGTCAGTATATGGCCCCGGTAAATTGAAATGTACGTTTAAATTCAATATATATTGTTTTATATTTTATTTTTGATAAAAACTGATCAAAGTGATAGAATTGGCTTACGAAACATATCACATTGTGTCCGGAATGGGGGTTTTTAGCTAGGGACGACATTTGTTAGGTTCGATTTGGAGTCTGTATTAATAAACAAGTATTTTTGTGAATTAAATATATTAAAGTAATATATATAAATATAAATAAAACCCTAGGTTCTATCTCATTCCTCAGAGCCGTCATTTCACTGATGGACGATTCAAATCGTTCCAAACTTCTTCCTTCTCCAACTCGAAATCCACTCAATAATGTTTGAAACTTGCAAAACGTAAATGGAAGATCTAAGTGAGATACACATTCTCAACGGTGGAGATTGGATATCGTGGAGCGTGTTGACCAGATTTTGGCCACATAGGGCTGGTGTTCGAATGGAGTTCTGAGGCGTCGTGGAGGAGCAAGTAGGGAGGGGTTCAGGTCGGAGAAGAAGGGGGTTCCGGCTCTCGATTTGCTGGTGATTGATTGCCGTCCGATCATCTCTGGTGAAGGGCGTCGGCGAGAATTCAACGTGTGATGGGCTCTGGAGTGTTTTACAGGGAAGAAGGATAACGATGGTGATTAAACATTAATTGGTAATTAGAGTATTAATTATTTTAAATTAATTAATTTTATTGATTAAATGTATAAACATTTGTAACTTACTCAAATGATATCAGAATCACACGAAACGATGTTCGTTGGAATCGCAACAACGAACACTACGCAATGGAACTGACTGGAGAAAAACGGAGCAGATTTGAATTTGAGGCAGATTCAAACTCAAACAGTATTAAAATCCTCAATTAAAGAATAACGAAGTGGAAACCAATGTGAGAACTCTTTCTCACTCAACTATTTTTGTTATGTAATTATATCATAGGTTGCAGACAGGGCTTAGTAGCTCCTGACACTACTTTTTGTACAAACTTTGGATGATTTGTGTGATATAATTGTGATGTGAAAAATATATGTGTGTTGTATAAAATATATACACGTTGTATAAAGAATATATATATGCGTTGTATAATATATATATATATGGGAAAGTCTATTGGGACACAAAATGTAGACACAATTGGTGACACAATCAATCTCCACCATTGGATCACCCCATGAATTACACCTCTTCACATAAAGACAAAAATGATCCAATGGTTGAGGCTTTGTGTCTCTAAGTTTGTGTCTAATTTTGTGTCCAAATAGCCGCCCCATATATATATATATATATATATATATATATATGTATGTTGTGAAAATTATAGATATGCATTGTGAAAATTATATATATCCGTTGTGAAGTAAAATATACATATGCATGGTATAAAACTATATATGCAATATATAAAATCGTCATGCTATAGCATAAATATTTGTTTGCTAATAATATTATTTTTAGCTTATATATGCGATATATAAAATGGTCGTGTTATGGGATAATTATTGGATTGTTAAAAATATATTTTTTAACATGTATATGCGATGTATAAATTGGTCATGAAATGGAATAAATATTTGTTTGCTAAAAATATTATTTTTAGCTTACATAGGCGATGAATAAAATTGTCATGTAATGGAAAAAGTATTGGATTGTTAAAAATATAATTTTTAACATATATATGCACGGTATAAAAATTGTCATGTTATGGAATATTCAATCTTGATTTAAAATTGAAATGGAAGTTGGAATATTTTTAAAAAAATATATAAATGATTTATAAAATATGTTTTAAATGGAAATTGACGATCTATATATATATATATATATATATATATATATATATATATATTTATATGGCTTGAATAGAACGCGCTACGCAGCGACCATTCGCGAATTTCGACCAATAACTTCAAATTGATGTAATGGGAGATCCGACCGTCGGATTCTCCTAAAACTGGAACCGTTGGGTTCGTATCGAAAAGAGCTTTCCAATGAATATATGAGATTTAAATTTGAATGGTTGGATTTTAAATCATGTCCAAATCAATTTCGGAAAAGGTCGCTATGAAAGCAGTTCCATGGTCGTTATTGGAAACCGACTGTAAGGGCCTTAATAAAATTATTTAAAATATGGAAAAATTGTGTAAAATCATAATAAATGATTTGGATGAAAATACTAAGTTTGGAAAGATAAAAATACATTTTTATCTGAATGAACTAGTTGTTAACTAGAATAATAATCCAATGTTTTTAAATAAATAAATTGGATTGAAAATGGGTTTTAAAATAGCCAGAATTTTCCAACGTATGAATTGGAATGGATCTGAATGGAAATAATCTTCAGAATTTATAGTTCTTTTATTAAGATTTAATGGAAATTAGTTCTTTAACCTAATTAACAGTGAAGATATGATTTGGAATTTATAAATCTTTTATTAAGATTTAATGGAAATTTTCCAAAGTAAAATTTTTCAATTTAAAATAAAAATTTGGAATTGAATGGAATTCGATTTGGTAATAATAAAAATGAGCTTCTATGAAGGAAGACCGTTACTATTTATGGAATGTAAAAGGCTTTGCCACAATTCCACTTATAGTATTAGTTTGATACGAAAATTTATATCAATTATATGCTGTTATGATTTCCGTAAAAGTTCCATTTGAATGGAGGATGATTTTGGGTTTATCGTGAATTGTGTTTTAAAAAACATTTGTTATTTAACCCAATTAACAGTAGGATTAATTTTCCTAAAGTTGAATAATCAATAAGTATGATTTTGGAGATTAAAACTAAAAAGAGTTTTAATAAATCTTTAATTAGATTGGAACGAATGAATGGTGATTAAATTTACCAAAACATGAGATGGAACCAAATATACTTGGTTGTTGATATTGATTGTGATTGATTGATTGTTTGGTTTGTGCTTGACAAATTTATGAGCTAGATATGCTTTTACATTTAGCATTGGGTTGGGCAGAGATATTTTTATGCTAACATCTTGTGAAACACTTCACGATTTGACTATGAGATGTTTAGCGATGTTGTTGAGTTCATTTCAAATTTAATGAACGATTTTTAAATGATATTTTTCTTAAGTGAAAAGAAATGTATTCCCGATTTTGGACAGGGAATGTTTTATAAAACAGAAAGGATTTCGAGGCCTAAACCTGATGATTTCGAAATGATTTGGAAATGTATTATGGTTTTACATTGTAGTTCAGCACATAACCAATTAGTTGCTATTTATGATGTATCTATTTGGTAGTGGAGAATTTATTCTCTTTCTTAACACCCTTCTTTGAGACGTACGAGCTAAAAGGTTAGGCGATTAATAGTGACCGATCATATGTGTGAATTGCTGATGTGAAGTACTATAGTTTGAAAGTTCTTGTGATTATTATGTTGTGAAATGATTTTCCCTACTCCGGGATATGAAATGATTTGGTATATGGCTAAAGATTCGAGTAACCCAGACGACTAAAAGTATGGGTGAGAGAGACCAGGGCCTTAACTAGCGAGTGGTCAGTGTAGCCTGCTCCATAGTGGGAGGTGCACATTTATATGTCGAGTTGGTGACGTGCGTACCCTTTGCCTTGTCTAAGGGGATCCCGATATTTGGTTGCATACTTTGTTTGTATGCATTGTGATGTTTTGGAATTCATATTTCCAAAGATTTTGGTTTGAGATCCCGAAGTAAAATCTACTTTGATATAAAGCTAGATATGTATTTCAAATGATTTGAAATAAGAAATCGGGAAATAAAGTCCAAAGAAATAATTTTTGTAAAGTGAATTGGATTCCGAAAAATCTAAATTTGGGGATCAAGCCTAAATTGGTAGATTGGAAAATTGCATGTTGTACGATGCATTGTAGATCCATATATATATATTATTGGTTATTGGTTAGGCACTGGTATTCATAGGGGTAAACCCGTTCTTTGTTATACGGCGTGGTTCCTTCATTTACTCTATTTTAAAGTAAAGTTTTAAATAACTGTTTTAGTTCTCATACCAGTCCCCCTTCCCTGCACTATTCAAAAAGATCCAACCGCCTTCCCACTTCTGTACACAAGTCGTTCCCCCTTCTTTCCTTTTTCTTTTCCAGCATCCCATGTGGTCCACCTCACGTCCTCTTCATGCAGGCACCACACCCACTCTTGCTCCGCCATGTCAGAGATCCACTGCTACTTTCACTACTACAAAACATGACTGTTGTGTCGCCACAGTTGCATCAGTTGTACAAACAACTGATGCAAATAGCATTACTTGAGTCAGTTCCCTGCTACCATGTGAAGCAATAGTCATATGGAAAGCAGTTGAAGGGTTGAAAATGTAATTAGCATCAGTTCTGAACTATTTTTGAAGCAAATAAGTAGAAGCAAGTGTTTTTAGTTGCATCACATGCGTTAACAACTGATGCATGTATACTAATTTGCATCGGATTCTTAAATTTGAGGCTAATATAAGGAAGCAAAATGCATCTTAAATTAAAAGTTACAACCACATGTCATGTCGCATTTATCATAATCCCGTGCCCATTTCTCTCACGCATTTATCATAACGAAGCAAACACCTATCTTCCCTATTTCTCTTACGTGGTATTTTTTTTGTTTTCATGCTAGTAAAAAAGCAAAAAAGAAAAGAAAAAAGCACGAGAAAAGAGGAAAGTCGAAGAATGGAAAACACTGCTGCTCTTTTGATTCGACTCAATTACAGATTACAGATTTTGATTCCGGTTACAGATTTCAATTTCAACTGCCGCTGTTT
Organism: Allium sativum; assembly: GCA_030737875.1. Classification (NCBI taxonomy): domain Eukaryota; kingdom Viridiplantae; phylum Streptophyta; class Magnoliopsida; order Asparagales; family Amaryllidaceae; genus Allium; species Allium sativum. The sequence goes on from CM060926.1 coordinate 620,089,240, forward strand.
CAGGTATTATATTTTACCGATTTTGATTTGCCGTCTTTTGAATTCAATTTTGATTTCCATTGCCGTATATTGATTTTTATTTTCTGTATTTTGATTTCTTTTTCGATTGCCTTATTTCGATTTCAATTAATGATTTCAATTTACAATGGAGTTGGATTAATTTATAGGAGTTGCAAACTTCGATTTCAATATATAGTAATACGATTGTTCTGATGGATGGAACGTATTTCAATTAATGATTTCGATTTCGATTTCAAAAAATGACAACTAATGGTCTAAGAAAATTTATAAACACTGGTATCTCTAGCAAGGAAAATAAGAATTTTCCCGTTTAATATGATTCACTCAGAGGTATTTTTAAAGTTAGGTATACCAGTTTTTTTATAAAATATGAGAACTAAAAATTGAGTTTAAACTTAACTATATCGATTTCTTTTCATAAAAAATGATAACTAAAAAGTGAGTTGTAAAACCAGTTTAAAACTGAGTTTTAATCTCTAGAGGAGCTCATTTTTTAAATGAAGTTTAAATTCAGTTTAAAAAAGTGAGTTAACTAAGTTTTAACTTTGTTAGTAAGCTCCAAACAAACTCAGTAAAATGAAATTTACTAATTTACATGTTATGTACAAGTTTTTTTGGGAGTAACGTTTCTGGTTGAGCAGCAGTGCATTTGATTTATAATGTCTTCAGAAGCACGAAAACCAATACTTTGTACTATTATAGCAAGAAAATATGAATTTTGCTATCATGTTAATTCAAATGATGAACAATGTAAATAGTCAAGATCTCGACTTAAATAGAAAATAACATGATTAATAAAGTTTAATATAACTTCCGTAGACATTGCGCTACTTGTTGCCAACAAATTATGAACCATCCACCCATTATATGATGAATAGGTCTGTTCTTAATTTGACCAACAACCTTTTTTGACAAAAATCATACTCATTGATCTTCCTTATTTGACTGTGAACACATTATCAAGCATCGTGCTTCATGGAACAACTTTGGATAATCTACTTGATATATAACTTAAAATATCAATTGCATTTTGTTTAATTACTTTGCAAAAGTTTTTTTTTCAATAACTTAAATGATTTCTATACAAAAACCGTTTTATGAAAGTTAGCATTAAAGGAACCAATCAACATATGAAATGAATTAAACCGCATTAAGGGTCAGAAATTCGATGTCAATCTTCTATGTGTAGAATTTATTGCTTATAAAGGTGGAGAAAACATTTAACTAAAAGTTGACTGTAATCTATGTAATGGTTTAAAAATTAAGCTAAACTCAATTCCCAACTAAGTAGAAAAAAGTTACCTCAGTGCAATTTCGAGTTAGAACCATGGATGTAATGCTTGGAAACTAAAGGGCATATTACATTTCGCTTATTTTGGTTAGTTTTTCTACATTGAATAATAGAAATTAAATCAGTAGATGCAAGCACAAGGAAAATGAGGTGATGATGGCGCATGATCATGATCTAAAACTGATGGTATGGGATCTATCCATAACCGTGTTTTTATGTGGCTGGGTGATTGGGTGCTCAGCCTCGATTTGAGCACGGACGGAGAGGCCCTGGACACTAGGCTGAGTGATCGGCCGGTTATGCTTTGGGATGTTGGGATGAGGTCATGCGTTCAGAAGATGACAGGTCATGCCGATATGGTTTGGGGTGTGACTTTTTGAAGGGATGGTGGGGCTGGTAGGTTGGCTAGCGTGTCCAATGATAAGTCTGTATCTTTGTATGACTTCTCTTGATATGATTGTTTTGGAGACAAGCACCACCGTGGTTAGAAGTTTCAATTTTGGTGTCCGAGGTCATATATTCGAAAATTACCTTGACATGTAGCATGTTATATATTTTACTAAGACAGCAGCACTAATATGTGCTATTATTTAAGTGTTTTTCTTTTCTTTTTTTCTTTTCTTACGAACCATTTCTTTTTATTCCGTATCCTTCTCATTTGTCATATTTTTTAATGCATGCCGTCATCTTTTTACCTATGCTGCTGATAAATATATTATCTCAACAATCAACATGTTTTTCTTGGCTTTTTGGTTATTTGAGTAGTATATAAGTCCAGCAAAGGATTAGGGAGAAAATGAAGCATGATTAAACAGTCCGAACAACCAAAGAAGGAATGCAACCTTTCATTCCATAATAGGTAAATAGTGATTGTATTGGTTGTTACATAAATAAACTAGAAGGCTAATGGTAAAAGTTTTCTCAAACTAAGAGGTGAGTATATATTGTGAGATAGACAGAGAAACGAGAATAATAATGGTCCTTTGAAAAGCAGCTTCAGTGCTAAAATTTGGTTTCTTACAGTGATGAGTAAAAAATATGACACAGTGATGAGTAAATATATGACACCAGTAAGCCAGCTTGAACAGGGCCGAGTTGTTTTGATATGCGATGCTGGGGACGCGGCTCGAATCTTATGACGCCTTTCTTCCACATACCGTTTATTCTTTTGTGTATTCTTTTCATTCCGATTTACATCGAGCAGTAAAAGTGAAGTAATTCTTTGTTCCATTGATTTTTTTCCTGTTATATTCCATTGCAAGCAAAAATGCACTCTTATGTATCCGTGTGAGCTCTTCTTTCTTTCCTATAGGATATAGCTATAAAACTTGGTTGTTCATATATTGTAGGTTGAAAATTATCTAATATTCTATTTCTATTATCAGCATATCAGTAATGAGACTGTTTTTATTAAAAACAGCCATTGGAAAGTTGGGACCATGATTTTTGGCTATATATGTACTTCGCATGCAACGAAACCTTGGTAAAGCTTGATGTATCTCTTCTCCCTTAATAAAGCTCATGTCATATATGTACACAAAATCTTGACCTGCCATGATTTTTGTCTTCTTTTTTCTCAATCTATGATCACACATTGATATTATTTGACTTCAAACTGACTTAACCAATTTATCTATTTTTTCATTTCAGGTTTTCTACTATTTTCTTAGAATAATGGAAATGCAACTATACAGACACACTAAAGAGCAGAACACTCATGTTTCATTGTCGTCGTCTAAGCAGAGGAAAAGAGGTCCGAAAACTGGAAAAAAGTATGGAACATCAGAGCCAAAATTAATTCAAGGTATATTTCTTTTTTGCAATTACTTAGAATCTCTGTGTTTATGGATTTAGAATAATAATCTCTTATTTGTTCTGACTAATAGTAGTTGGTGAAATAATAGTATCAATAGGAAATAAGAATAAATAATTGAACATTGTATGCTAATTTGGATAATAAGTCAAAGGTAAAGAGAGATTAAGGAGTGAACGTTTGAACTCATGAAACTAATCTTAAAGAAATGAGTGCAAATTCAAAATGTTAAAAAGAACAGTGTCGTACAGAGAAAGGATAAAAATCAATTGGAAAAATTGATACATTAATAAGTTTAGTATCCAATATTGTTCATGTTCTTCATTCCCATCTTAAAAGTGATGTGTCGTTGCATCTCTTTGCAGTTGAACTTGGTTATGCTAGACTAAAAATGGAATCAATAATAAATTATTGGTAATATCCAATTGAAAAGTGCTGTATATCTGCAGGTTATTTTGTTATAAACTAAGATTGTTTCATTGTTGAACAATGCTTCCTGAGTAATTAGATGAAGGTAGTACTATTATTGTTTTACTGTGTAATTTTGTTTTGAATATTGGTGAAAAAGGTCTAATTCTTCTACTGTTAACGACTAATTAATGTGAACAACTAATTTAGGATAAGTGTTTTCAGAAATGCTAGAACACCCGATTTTCATTTTGTCATTTTTTGCGATAGAGACATGAAAAGCAGTAGGATCCACCGTGAATTACGATTTTACCCCTGCTTAATTCAGAGTTTTAACTATGCCGGATTTTTTGACAAAAAATTCAGTTGGGCATTCTAGCATTGCTCAAGTGTTTTTAGTTTACTAACTGGTTATTTATTTCGGATGATATAATGTAGGATGGAGCGGCGTACAGTATGAAATTACTTTTGCAACCTTATAACGCTGTATATAAATTGACTTGTTCAACGAGATCAGTTCATTCACTTACTTCCATTGCTGAAAAGTTTATACCCAAATATTTTGTTTATGATTGAAAAATACTAAAATGGCTGATGATCCAACAACCCCGGCCATAACACCATGATAAAGCAAATTTTATTCTATGAAACAAAAGTCGGATATGCAAGCACATTAATATTGAAAATTGCATCTGTACATATACATTAACAGTGCCCTCATCCTCTAAGTAATGCATAGGAACCAAAATTTCCATAAAAATACTAGGACTATATGCTACACTGACTTGCCTTTATGCACCTCCAAATATCCACGGAAGTGTGATATTTAGCAGTAACTGAATAAAGTTGTTCCTTCCCGTAAACAATAATGTTACCATAAATGGGATAGGCTGGCAATGTACCATGCAAAATAAAATTAGAAATTCTTCAAAATTTTATCCATCGACACGCCATCAGCTTTAAATATTGATGTGACTTCCCGCAATGATAAAGAACACATAAACCATTACTGTTTTTCCTTTAAAATACAAATAACAATTACGTTTCAGGGAGAACACATAACTAATGTGATTTTCAGTTTATACATATAAAATTAAAGTATGCGAATAGATATCTATGCTTTATGTTAACCTACACAAATTTCAGCTCTACACACTTCTTTTTGTTTAAACTCGCCAAAAGATAAAGATCACTAACAGTGAATGAGTATTAAAGAATAAAAGGTCTAATCTTACTTTGCACTTGTACAACTGTTAACCTTTTTATTTGGTTGCCTTATATAGTCTTTTGCAAATTTAACATCTTCTGCCGAATGGCCTGTTTTTTAATCTATTTATTTTTAGGTTTTGTTCTCATACTTTTATAAATTGAGAAATCCTATTCTATAAATTGAACATCTTCAGCAACTGTCCCGCTTATATTCTGCCCATTAATTCCTGAGTTGCTCTCATTTCCTTCAATTAGACTCACATAGGCAGAGGCTTCCATGTTCTTAGCTGCTAATTCATCGTTTTCTGATGAATTATGTGTGTTATAAATGTGATGATGGTGATTGTGGTAATGTTGATGCTGCACTTGGTATTGAATTTGGCAGCATCAGACTCATTCAATTCTGTCTTAATAAAAAAACACTTGTGCATTTTTTAGAGTTCAAGTTTTGCGAGCAGATTATGAAGTAGAGATAGTGAAGTCTTGCGAGCAAATTGAAGTTTTGGTAGTAGCTTTGGGTGTATGGTTGCTTACTACTGATGGTGCTGAAGCGTGTTTTCAAAGTTTAATGTATTGAGTAGAATGGAGGAGCGTGTGCAATGGCAAGAGGTGGCAGTTTAGATGATTTGATTCAGGTTGTGAGTGATGCATGGAGCAGTAAGGTGAGTTGGTTCGCTCTGTTAAGGCTGCGTGTGAATAGTTGGTCAAGGGGATGGTCATGGTGAGGAAGTGAAGTAAGGGGTTGTGGCAGGTGTTTGGTTGATGGGAAGTTTAGGTTGTAGGTTGGATGATGATTTGATGAGGTTCAGAGTAGAGTTGTTGAGGTTTCGGTGAGTAGTTCAATTAGTTTTTGTTGCAAGTAGATATGGTGATGTGCAGTATGAAGGCAGGGGGTTTACTGGAAGTGGAAAAATTAGAAAATGTAAATTGGTGGGGAGGTAAATAGAGATTTAAAAGGACGACAGTGAAACAGTTTGGATTTTTCGTAATGAAATGTAAAAAATCAACGGTAAATGTAACTGAAAACAAATTTGCAATGCAATAGTGTATTTTATTAAGACAGTGATGATGGTGATGCTGCACTTGGTATTCAAATTTGGCAGCACTTGATAAGGTGTGACATTACTGGCCGGGGCGGGAAGGTTGTTAACAGAATTCTGGACACAAGGGCTAGCTTATATGATGAAATAGACGACGCAGTCGGGTTGACAGAAGAGCCGGTCGGCAAAGTCACAATGTTTGGCAACTGCATAACAACTTGCTGGTCTAATTAGATGTGTTAACTTGGGAAAAACAACCAGGATCAACCAAAAGTAAATTAGAAATTTACCTTACATATAAATTCTTACACAGTCTAATAGAACTTATGACAGTGAATGGCTGGTTCACAATCTGACACAATCCGATATCGTTCACAGTCTGACTGTGAATGGCTCATCGAATTCTTATACCTACTCTTAGATGTGAAACATTTGCAAATTCTTTAGTGACAAACTTATCACACAACTAACATGGTTAAACAACTTCTATACGGTCCAGATCTTGTGGTAAGCATCAAGAACAATTAAGTTCTCAAGCACTGTTATCACGTTTCCATGTACAGTTATACTGTTCAGAACTTAATGTTCTGAAAATTAATGTTCTAAAGGGTTGCTTATCTTAAGAGTTTCCCCGTATCGCTTAGAGTTTTTTTGTTTAAATTGTGCCTTTTTTGTTTCTATTCATTTTAAACTAATTATTAAATTATTTTTGTAATATTGCCAGTGTCCGCAGCAATCTAAAGCAACAGACTGTGTATATTATGTGATGAGGTATATGCTTGACATAGTAAAACACTACAATCAAGGCATCGATTTACAAAAGGTATACTTTAATTTATTTCATTCGCTATATGCTATTATATGTTATTTACGTATGTTTTAAACATTACTCTTATAAATTGCAGGACTTTGTACAAGGTGGTTCTTATGACCAACAAGAGATAGACAAAGTTTGGGATTGCTTAGCGACTTATATCATGCATAATTTGATGTAGTTATGTTAGTTTTTGTTATGCATGTTGACTTTAGTTTTACGATTAGAGTTTTTTTTTTTAGTTTTACACATGAACTATGTTGATAGATAATACAATTATATTCTATGTTTCATCAGATTGGTGGTAATAATGCATTTGTAGAATTTTAATTTCTATTTAATATTGCTTCAGGTTTAAAAATCTGAAATAGTGGAAATAATTTTATTTTTACTTTAGACACAATTTGCAACAGTTGTAATAGCATAGGCAACTGGTGCAATACATTAAAGGTTATAACAAATGTTATTTTTGCATCTATTCATTAGCATCAATTGTTTTAAAAATCTGATGCAATAGACCAAGACTTCAAAAGCAAATGCCGACATTTGCATCTGCTCTATAGCATCAGTTGTATTGAACAACTGATGCAAGTAATCGTCATTTGCATCAGTTTATTAACTGATGCAACAGAAATTTGTCTGTTGCATCATCTTCATTTGCATCAGTTTAACAACTGATGCAACAGGGGTTTAACAACTGATGCAAATGACCTGTTTTGTAGTAGTGTTTCTCTCTCCACCAGAACACTTCAACTCCGAAACCGCCTAAAAACCCTCTGAGTTGGTACCGTACTTACTTCGGAACCCATGCAACATCATCTACACCAGGCTACTTCACATACCCCGTCACTCCCATTTTCCAGCACTTCACCCAGTCACCCTGGTCCCAAGCCCAAACACGTAATAACTTCTTCCATCCACTCCGGTGACCAGCTCCCAACTTACGCCGCAGACCACCTCCGTCCAAACATCGCGCCAACTCATTGCAATTCTACTCAAAACACTACTGCACATCTAGTAAAACACTCCCGTCCCCAATATTTACTTCCATGCATGCCTCCGCTCCGCAGACAAGCATTTCATTTATATATATATATATATATCACTTGCATGGAAGAGCGGAAGGATTATCCAACAAGAATAACTATGGCACCCGTATTTACAGTAGAAAGATCAGGGAAATAGGAATGACATTATATCGTAGCCTGTGGTGTAGCTGGGTGATATCTTAGGGTAGCCGTGTGTGTTGTCTACTTTCAAATCTCAGAGAAATGGAATCAACTACGTAGAAAAGATGAAATAGGGTAGGACATGAAGACGTGGGTAGGTTTGCAGTAGCGGAATTCTTGTCAAATATAAGTAGGTGTAGCAATTTTTATATCCAGAGGTCCATAGCTGTATGTTTAGTCATGTTAGTTGTGCGGCTTTTCTTTTCTTTTTGAATGGCAGTGTGTTTTCCCATCAACTAATAGTTAGTTGATTAGCAGTTTATATTTCTTTCAATGTATTTGTCAGCCCAGTGTATTTTCTCTTCAATGCAGAGGGTAACTGAAAATTTTGGTCGATTGAAGTGAAATACAACAGCGGTGATACTTGTGGAGGTTTATACATGTACGGGCTGGCTTGAGTAAATTTATACTGTAAGTTATATTTTATATGATCCATGTACTTGTATTTGTAGAAGAATAGGGTCTAGATTTCATGTTTGTTTGCATTCAAACACATAGGTGGTACGTATTTAGCTTATGCTAATATACAGGCTTTGTTTTATTTGTACTTAGGGTAGGTGTTTAGGAATGAAGCTTTTTATTCTATTTTATTTTGGGTACGTTCATTACTAATTTATACCGGTAACTGTCGTTGCAGCTTTTGCATCGTAACATACAAATTCCAAACACAGCGGGAATGTACACATTGCTACATCTCAACATTCCGGTCCTAATGAATTAATTTCATTGAAAACGGACTCCGTTTGCATAACGACGTTATTTTAAATTACTGGTTCACCTCAAAATTACACGCACTGGTGAAACAACTCTGATTGTCCCCAAAATGAAAATCTAGCAATATCTAGCGATACGCATTCCAATAAAACTCGTTTCATCAAAAATAAATGTCATTTGAAAAGAAAGTTATTTCTAAGGCCTATACCCTATCGCTGAAATATAATTAAAATCCCAAAATAATTCAATTAATAAAACTAAACCAATATTATAATATATATACCCAAATATAATATTATATAACTTCAAAATAAACACATTCAAATTTAAACTACAACTTTTGGAAAATTTCATCGTTAATCGATATTCAAATATGTATAAAAATCTTTGTATATTTATTAAATAAAAATTATTGTTTATTAACAAATTCCATAGCGACTATTTGAAAATTTTAATTGGACATAACTTGCAACCTATAATATGAAATCTCCATTTTAAATAAATAATTTCGATATAAAATCCATTATATCTCCAATATAATGAATAAAACAGATTTAAATATTCCAATTTAAATAACTGAAAATTTTGGGACGTTACATGTTCGGAATTCTAGAAAATTATAATCTCCGTTATGATTAATTAAATCTTTATTTTAATATTTATCGATTTTTTCCAAGGTAAAGTTTACCAATTAATGAATTAAATTGGAATTGAGTGGAAATCAATTTAGTGATAATCGAGATAGGTCTCTGTGGATGAAAACGTTTACTATTTAAGGAATTTTAAAGGCTTCATCGTTATTCCGTTTATAGTATTAATCTTATATGGGAATTTATATCGATTATAAGCTGATATGATTTCCTTGAAGATTTCATTGAAAATGAAACAATGATTTGGGTTTAACATGAACGATATTTTAAATAACATTTGTTCTTTAACCCAGTTAAAGGGGAAGATAATTTCTCAAGTTAAGTTGAAATCAAACCTTTATTTAATTTTAATATAAAGGTTTAATGCTAGAATTTTTCCCTAGCAAATGATAATAGGGACAAAGTTAAGGATCGCTTAAAAGAATATAAGCATGTTTTCGCGTATTGATAAGATTAAGAAATCATAAGTACGATTTTGGGCTAGAAATGTGATCGAGCAAAGATAAAATAATAAACCCTAATCAATGGTCAATGAATGGCTTGCGCTTAGGGTAAATGTGTTTTCCGTTATAGATAATTGAAATCTTTAAGTAGATTTGAAATGAAAGAATGAAATTGGTAATAGCAATTAAACTTATCAAAATACGAGGAGTATTAGACATGGAGTACCACCAGTTTTTCTCCATCGGATGAATAGGATGGGAATGAGATAGTGACGTTAGAAATTACCCTTTTTACGAGATTCAATAATCTCGATAAAGTATAGAAAACTTGATTTGAGTTAAGTTTGTGAAATGAGATTTTTATAACTTTTTGAAATGGTTTCTAATAAAAGATTTTAACAAGAGTTTAAAGTATATACATCTTTGATAAGATTTAAGGGAGTAGCTCCCAATGTAAAGAAAGATTTGAGTAAAAGAATATTCCAAAATGGAATAAGACTCATGACATGTTTATATATTAATTAATTTTAAAGACGCACTCGCTATTTGGAAAGATCGGGTTTCGACCCGTTCTGAATAACTATATGACGAGTATTGAAGATACTTAAGATGGTGGTTGAAGACTGGGGATCTTTGCATCTTTTGGATTTAATGTTGATGTCTCGGTTGGGAGGTACACCCAAGATGAGGTTATAAGTGGTAGTAGTCCAGACTTACTTGTTGATTGCTCAGATTTGCTAGGGCCTCTCTCCATTCGTTGGACAAGGAATAAGGTGCCATTAGTTTCGTTCATAACCTAGAACGAACTTGTAAATGAATGTGTGTCTGACGTTGTATTTTACGGCATAACCAATTGGTTTTCATTGATGATATATCAGTTGTTGGCAGAGGTTTTTCTTCTAGCTTAACACCCTCCTCTGAGACTTAGGTACTCAGAGGGTTATATATTAATAGACATCAATTATATATTGTGAGTTGACATCATGACATGCTAAGTGCTGAGCTGTGACGACCTAAAAATCACCTTCTTTGGAATCGACCATAAGCCACACAGGTCTGATCCAAAAAGTCAGAATTCCTCGAACTGTTATGGGTACAATATATCAGAACAAAATACAAAAGAACATTTCATTGTTATTACGACAATTTACATCAGAATACAAGAATATATCAGAGTTGTTAGACCCAAAAGTGGTTCTAACACCCAAATTGATTAGAAACAAGGTAAAATAAAACAGAAATAAACAAGAACACGCAGGGTTTATAGTGGTTCGGCGAAGAAATGCCTACGTCCACTTAGTTTTCACTATATTCAGTAATTCAGTTACAAATGCAATGTAAGATTCGCTCACAACTCACTTTTGTTCACTCAAATGATTACAAATGATTAAAACAAGAAATGAAAGATGATTTGGATTTTCCGGGAGTAAAGGAATTCGGATGATGGAGGTACTTGAATTCTCAAGAGTGCTGAAAAAGATCCTTCTCTTTGTCTCTAGATGGGGTATTTATAGGTGTGAATTTGTCTGAGATTCAATCCGGGTCGGAACACGTGTCATCCATCGCACTCTCTTCGGGTTCGGATGGGCTATCAGGCGGACAACGCATCCATGAGATGGACGTTAGGGGTAGGAATTAGTCATACCCGGTCCGGTTCTCTAGGCGACTTTATAGGAGATTCTCCTGGATCAAGGGTGCGGGTCGGAGACGTGCAGGTTGGGGGCTCGGATCGGAATACCCGATCCGAACTGGAGTAGCTTGGACGTCTCTTCTTCTCTAATCATACTCCGCTCCGCTCCGAAGTCGTGGCAAGCAGACGGCTTTCCGATCCACCTGAGATTCATCGGCCTTCCGATCCGATCAGGTATGCTTTGCCAATCTATCCAGTAGGAGCTTCCCGATCCGAACAGGGGACTCTTCCCGACCCGAACCGAGGACTTGCTCTGACCCGACCCGAACAGCTGCTGCTATCTAATCTAGATTGTAGAGTCTCCTTCCGATCCGAACCGGAGTCTTATAACTTGAAATACTTTTCAATGGTTGGTTTCTTGACTTTGTGTTGCCTAGTTCACAAAGTAGGCTAACATTTTGCCCCCTCGAAGGATGCTTTCGTTGTACAAAGCATGCTTTGATGTCGTTTAACCAGAATTGTCAAGAGTAATGCACAGGTTTCTGTTCGGTTCGGCGCCCGACCCGAACACATTTTCTTCATTCCTGAGCAAATTTGGGAACCTATCTCGCCATGTAATGTTTCTTGCAGGCACGCTCCTCTTTTACTCTCATTCTCTCCAATTTGAGTCGGATGCTAAATCAACATGTGAAGTTTCCACTCGGTTCGGATTCCGATCCGAAGCGTATTTGTGGATTTATTTCTTAAACATTGGGCCTTCAGAGAGAGTCGTGCTACTGGGCTTCCACTCCGGTCCGAGCGGGCGAGACAAAATAGGGAGACGAGGAGTCAATACTATTCTCTATATAAACCCATCGCCGCCTTCATTCCTTCCTTCTTCGTTTCTACCGCCGCTCCCAACCTTAACATTGAAAACGTCAGAAACTCGAAAATTCTCAAACTATTTCCCGTAGATTTCCCGAATCAAACATATAGGTAGCTTTTCTAATCTCAAATAATTTTGTTGTAACCGTTCTCGATTTCGATTAGCGTTGGGTTAGGATGGTTTGGCCATAAGCATCACTCGAATCCTCCGCCGCTGCTGGTGGATGCGCCATTGCTTCGAGGCGTTGCGAGGCTGAAGAGGGCGAATATTTGTACTTAACGATGGCTTTGGTGATAAAGTGGACTTGTCTGTGAATAAATGGGAAAAGAGGAAAGAGATGAAGAGTGGGATGACAAGCTGGAGTCGGTTCGGGTGGAAGACGAAGGAGCAAAGAGGAAAAGGAGGGAAAGGGAATCGGCTCGGGTTTCGTTCTTTGGAAAGATGAAAAGGAAAGAAAAAGTCGGTTCGGGTCGGAAAAGTAAATGGGATAAGAGGTTGAAGTAAACGGATCGGTTAGGTGGTGCTGATTCGGTTCGGATCGGGCAACCCGATCCGAACAGATCAGTCCTGCTTCCGAACTCATTGCTTTCCTTGTCTTGAACTGACCATGCTTTAGTGAAGCACCCGAACCGACTGTTATCTGTGCCTGCGTCGAGCTAGTCATCATATGCATATCCGAATCGATCCGAACATATTGAAATTGACACATAAAGACCACCCAACTAATTCAACTAACACTTATTCTAGACGAATATGCCTCGCGGACAATTAGGATAGTGCCCTGTGAACATAAACGAGAATTAAGAACAATTCTGACTATCACCTTCTCTTTAAAGCTTCGTCTTACATTGCTGTACTCTTATTTTGCACTTCCCGCATTTGTTGCACACACTTTAGTTCATGCACACACACAAAAAGGGGACACGGGATAATTCACTCTAATCCGTGCTATTGCTTCTTCAATAGTTCCACGACAATGAGGCCCAGACGCTCTTCTCGTTTAGCTGAGAGGAAAGAAGCTCCAGAAATTTCCAACAAAACCACTCTCGAGGATATATCTTCTTCATCTGACCCAGAATGGGATAGCGAGGGTCCGGATTACGGAGTTGGTCATCGGGAAAATGATGAAATGTCTTCAGAAAATGAAGTTTCCCTAGGCTTTGAGGAGGAAGGAGGGATTGGTGACAACCGAGCACCCGATGAATTTGACTCAGCCATTATATTGGAATCACCTCCAGATTCCGTTGAATCAACAATTGACAATGACCGACTCGTGAGAATTTGCCTGAAGTATGGAATAATGAAGAGAGACACTCTAGTGCCCTCACGTTCTGATCGTCCACATAACCCTCCAGAAGGATATATGACGGTCACTCGTCTGATGTGCATGGTTGGCGCCATTCCTCCATTCTCGCCTTTCATCGTCGACTTCTTAAGACAAATGCGGATTGCCCCCATGCAGCTGCATCCCAATTCATACGCCTATCTACATACCTTATTCATAGCATATCGCGAAATTCTAGGCGTGGAGCTTACATTTGACGATGTTCATTTCTTCTATAATTTCAAACATCGGACTAGAGAAACCCCTTCTTTCTGTTACTTTGAGTCGGTCCCAAAGAGGAAGATAATCTCTACGCCGTTTAGCAGCAAGGCTGGAGATTCCAGACTGGAGTGGTTCTATATAAAGCAACAGTCTGGATGCGCCAGAAGATGGTCAAAATCAAGTAAAGCACTGATTTTCTGACCCTGGACTCTATACACTTGAATCATCACCCTGACCTGTTTTCCTTTTTATTTGCAGTCGATAATCCCAAACAGGTATCAGACCAAGCGTTCTTTGATCGAATGCACCGTCTCCTCAATGGCGACCAAAAATTCCTTACTATTGACGAGGTTCTTAAAGATGAGTATCTTCATTTTCACGGGCTGCTATCCGTCTCCCGTAGCATTGGTCATGGGACGGTCCCTTATGCATATATTCCTCCAGTGGAAACAGTTCCAGAAATAGGAGAAGGCTCGGGAATTCCCGCAGCTTCTCTTCAAACTTCACCCTCTCCCTCTTCCACTCAAGATGATGAACTGGCTAATCTGGCCAGAAAACATCGTGAAGGATATATTGCCCCCGAGGAAACTACCTCGGTAGACAAATCAAAATCTCCCCAAGGGTCGCCACTTCACGCTTCCGAAGGGGATGTTCCTAGCGCCGACGAGCACATATTTCAGGGTTTGGGGGATCTCCCTTTACCCGAGACTATATACACTTCGGAAGATTTCAGAAAGGACCCTCTAGTCTTCACTTCTTCTGAAGAGACTACTCCTGCTAAGGCCAAAGAGCCTGCCCGCACCACTCTAGCTTCAGACTCGGGTTGGTTGGGGGGACACATACACCACATAGGATGCACTTTGCACCGTAGCACTAGCATTCATTGCACTTCTTTTTCCATGGATCCGTCGATTCTAAACTTCGTTTAACTTATCGTGCAGGTACAATGTCTCGATCCTCTTATGACATAAGAAAGCTTCGCCGCAGCATGTCTAATCCTCCCCAGGATGCCGAATATAACCGCCGGGATGACCGCGGCAGGGAGGAAAGGAGACCCTATGATCCTTATCGATCTCGATCCTCACGCTCCCGCTCACCAGTTCGACCGGAACAGGAAAAATACAAAAGCTATCAAGGTCGTAGAGAGGAGGATAGACCACAATCTAGGGATTCCACTTCCTCCTATGAAAAGCGGGGTAGAGAGAAGACACCTCCAAAGGAAACTGGGTCTAGAAGTAAGCAAAAAGTCCCTGCTACTAAGCGATCTCGGACAGACAAGGGTTCTACAGAATCTTCTTCAGGAAGGGACACTGAACTAACAATCCTCGCCCCTCCTCCACCAGATGCGGGAACCGCCGTAAGGCTGGCATACTTAAAGGAGCAATTTCCCGAGCACTACTTCGAGACTCTGACCTTTCTACCTTCCCTTGAACCTATTTCTTCTAATTGGGCAGAGGAGGCCAGAGCAAAGATTGATTTGGTGGAAAAACAATATACCGAAATGTTCAAGTATTCCCGCACTCTCTCTAGAATCATTCGCACGCTAATGACAAATGCTGACTCAATGCACAAAACTGCAGAGGAAGATGCTAAGGCCCTAAAAACCTTAGGAAAAAATTTAGAAGATACTCAAGCTCAACTAGCTATCGCTCAGAAGAACGCTTCTAACTTCAAACAACAGTTTGAGGACATGCAAAAGCGCTATCATGATTTGCTAGAATCCCACACTCAAGAACGTTCCGAGTTGAAGAAGCAAGCTGACGAAGCCAAGTCAGAGGCTGCTAAGACACGTCTCGCTTATGCTGAGCTTGAGCAGAAAAATGCCGAGTTAGCGAAAAGGAGTGCTGAGTTAGAAAAGAAAAACGCTGATTTGGCTTCAAAATTGTTAGAGGCGGAAAACAGGGCTGCTCTGGCTGAGGGCAACGTTGAATGCGCTATTAAATCTGCGGAGGAAACCCGCAAACAACTATCAGAGGCTGAGGCCGATATTCAGGGTTTCAGCGAGCTAATGATCAAATTCTTCGCGCACATTATTCGTCGTCGAAACATTTCCTGGATCGAGGACTATCCATCCACTTTGGTTCATGTGTGGAATCAAATCGTTGAGTGGGAAAAAGAAGAGCTTAAGGTCGATTCCCTCGATGAAGATAAGTTGATGGAGAAGTACTTGAGAGACGACGAACCGGAGCGCCTAGCTGAAGGTCGCCGTCTAATTGCTGAGGCCATGGAAGAAGAGAGGCGGAAGTCTAAACAGAAAACCATTCCTGAAGCTGGCTCCTCTTCTTCTGCTCCTGTAACTCCTGAAGTGGAAGGGTATGATCCCGAAAACCCGGGAATTCCCCGATCAACTTTACTATCTCCCATTCCTGAAATAACTCCAGAGGTAGTAGTCACCCCCGCTGAGAAGTCTTCAGAAGGTATCCCTGTCTTTTCTCCTCAACTTGTCAAGGCTACTACTACCTTTGGCTACATGATTGAACGTTCAATGAGAAATCCTTTGCTCTCGCCTGAGTTGATAACCGATGTTTCTCATTTTGTAGGCGTTGAATCCTCCGCGAAGACAGATGTAGTTCAAGGAGCTACCACTGGGACAAGGCCCGCTGATAGGGTCAAAGAAGGAGAAGACAAGGCTGCTTCCACAGACTTGGGGGAAAGAAGTGAATCAACTAAGGTGACTACTCCCCATGACGAAGAAATGATTGCAGCTTTAAAAGACGACGGAGGAGACGAGGGGCATGATGAGGAACCAGAAGTTACAATAACCGGGGAGTCGAAAAGCGCTGAGGACATTACATTGGCTGCCATGAAGGCTGATCAAGACAAGCGCTTGCAATTAAAGGCTGAAGAATTAGACCCTGAGGTCCTCAAGCCCCTTGCAGTTGTGGATGCAGGTTCAAGGTTAGTGGTTAAGCTCTCAACTAGATCTATCACCGAAGAACTTGCTAAAAAATCTTCTTTTGATTCCAGTGCCCAGCCCTCCGGGAAGAAGTCTGCCGGCTCCAGTGCTACACCTTCAGGGAAAAAGAAATCAAAGCGAATTTTGACTGAAGCAGAGAGGGAAGCAAAGGATGCGGAAAAAGCTGCCAAGAAATCGAAGGCTCATCCCAAACCCAAATAGTGGGTTCTCCTGTGTCCTTTTAGCACCTTTGTAAATCAATAAGTGCTGCCACAACAGCAGCTCCCGCACTTTCTTTTTTAGTCATTTCCCTGTACAAATTTATTCATTTGTAAATAAAAATAATTCACTTTTTGCGATGTTTATCTGCTAGCAGCTCTGCACTTATGTAAAAATGCATATCTATAGTTATGAAACAAAGTTGTGAAGAGGGGAGATATGTGTATGGGTATGTGTCCCCAGTCAATCTCCGTAAGTTATTCAGTGCCTAACTATGCCATCTGGATGCTCCCGATTCTCTAACGGGATAGCATTTCCTGTATCATCAATATCTGTTGTTTTTCCTGGCATTTCTTTTATACTCTTTCTCACTCTCTTGAGAGTTAGAGTTCGGGTTCAGTTATTTGTTTATCCCCCGGTCGTTCAACGGGAAAAGATTTCTTTCTCGGCGCTCGGTCGGAGACGCCTTTATACTCTCTTTCTCTCTGGAAAGTTAGAGTTCGGAGTTGAACCTCTTTCTCAGCGCTCAGTCGGAGACGCTTTTATACTCTCTCTCTTTCTCTGGAGAGTTAGAGTTCAGAACAGAATTTCTTTTTCAGCGCTCAGTCTGAGACGCTTTTATACTCTCTCTCTTTCTCTGGAGAGTTAGAGTTAAGAATGTCGTTTTCTCATTCTTTTATGTCTTATTGCACAAATAATCATTGTGCTTCTTTTTATGCCCAAACTGTTCCACCCTTTTTAGGCTCTAAGTTGTCCGGTATTTTATAATCACAACAGAATAACTAACGAGTGTAAATGCATAAAAGTAAATAACACACAATATTTTATAGTGGTTCAGCTAAGTCATAGCCTACATCCACTTTATAGTCCTTTATTCATATCGTCATATTTTCCAAAGGCAAGTCGTGCCTTATTACAGAGTTTACAGGAAGAACAGCAAAAAGTATAGCATTTCTAATCCAAATATCGCATTAAGTGTTGGGCATTCCATGCTCGAGGGACTTCTTCGCCATCTACGGTCGTTAACTTGAATGTTCCTTTATCAAGTTTCCGTTGGATGACAAAGGGTCCCTCCCATTTTGGGCCGAGGTGAGGAAGGGATGGAAAAACTCTCTTGAGCACCAAATCTCCGGGTTCAAAAGTTCTGAGGCGAACTTTTTTGTCATAATAGCGCGCCATCTGACGCCGATGTCTTGCTGCACGCAAGTCTGCTTCGTCTCTTTTCTCTTCGACTTCATCAAGAGACTCAAGTAAAAGTGCCCGATTCGTCATCGGGTCATAATATGTCACCCTGTGGGAAGGAACTTCCAGTTCAACTGGAATTACTGCTTCTGAACCAAAGGAGAGGGAGAAAGGGGTATGACCAGTAGCCGTTTTAAACGTTGTTCGATATGCCCACAAAGCTAGGGGCAATTCATCAACCCATCTTGCCTTTGCACGCTCCAACCGTTTCTTGAGGATGGATTTTATAACTTTGTTTACCGCTTCTACTTGCCCATTCGATTGTGGGTAGGCGACTGCAGTATATCGCTTGTCTATCTTATATTTTTGGCAAAAATTTCTGAACTCAGAGCTATCAAACTGGGTTCCATTGTCAGTTATAATTGTCCTCGGGATCCCGAACCGGCATATAATATTTCTGACCACAAAACTTATCACTTTTCTTGCTGTGATCTTGGTTAAGTGTTCAGCTTCCACCCATTTCGTGAAATAATCCACGGCTACTATGGCATACTTAGCCCCTCCTTTAGCAATTGGTAAAACTCCAATGATATCGATTCCCCATGTGGCAAATGGCCAAGGACTCACCATCGATTTAAGCTGGGTTGACGGTGCCCTGGGGATTTTGGCGAATCTCTGGCACTTATCGCAGCGTCGTGAATAATCAGCTGCATCCTTGTTGATCGTAGGCCAGAAGTATCCATACCGCAATATTTTCTTTGCTAAAGTTTGACCTCCTGTATGATCTCCACACTCACCTTCGTGCACTTCTCTTAGTACACGTTTGATGTCGTCGTGTGCGATACATCGTAACAGGGGCATAGAAAATCCTTGTCTATAGAGGGTATCGTCTTGCATAACATATCTGGCAGCTTTGCGAACTACAGCTCTTTTCTCACTTTTCTTCGATGGGAGTGTCCCATTCTTAAGAAAACTCTTGATTGGAGTCATCCATGACTCCTTCTCTGGCTCCGCTTCAAGAACGAATTCAATTTCCATTGACTCAAAGCTTGGCGATTCCAATGTTTCAATTGGAATTATCTCAGTCCCTTCTGGATTATCAGAACTAGCCAGTTTTGCCAGTCTATCCGCTTTCTGGTTTTCAATTCTGGGAATATGTGTTATGTTGTACCGTTCTAAGCTACTTAATAGCTCTTTCACTTTCTTGAGGTAAGCGACAAGTCGAGGTCCTCGAGCCGCGAACTCCTCTCGCACTTGACAAACAACAATCTTAGAGTCACAAAATATGTCCATCACTTTTACTCCGAGGTCTTTAGCGAGTTTCAGCCCGGCAATCAGGGCTTCATACTCAGAGTCATTGTTTGTTGCCGAAAATTCTAATCGCAGGGCGTAATGTAACGACCGTCCCTCCGGGGTGACTAAGACAATTCCAGCTCCGGATCTTCGGTCATTTTTAGCTCCATCTGTATATAGTTTCCACGGATTCATCTCTAGCTTATCCTCAGATTTAGCCACTCGATCATTGATTATTTCTTCCTCTGGAATGGTGAACTCCGCAATAAAGTCTGCTAGAGCTTGCCCCCTGATTGACTTTCGTGGTTGAAAATTCAAATCAAACTGGCTCAGTTCTATGTTCCATTTAATCAACCTTCCCGACGCTTCGGGTCTCTGCAACACCTGTCTTAACGGCTGATCGGTATATATGGTTATTGGATGGGCTTGGAAGTAGTGACGAAGTTTTCGGGATGCAATCAGGAGGCTGTAAGCAAGCTTCTCGATCTTAGGGTAGTTGCGCTCTGCCGCTGCCAATTTCTTACTCACATAGTATACTGGCCTTTGTACTTTGTCTTCTTCTCGAACCAGAGCTGTGCTGACAGCGTGGGCCGAGACTGCTAGATAAACAAATAGTTCTTCGTGATCTACGGGCTTTGACAAGATTGGCGGTTTCTCTAACAGCTCCAACAAATTTTGGAAGGCCTCGACACAATCGGGAGTCCACTGGAAGTTCTTCTTTCCCCTTTTTATCAAATCAAAAAAGGGAACACATTTATCGGTGGCTTTAGAGATGAACCTACTCAACGCCGCTACCTTTCCTGCCAGACTTTGGACGTCTTTAATTCTTCTTGGTTCCTCGATATTCCTAATCGCCGCTATCTGGCTAGGGTTGATCTCAATTCCTCGGGAACTCACAATGAAGCCAAGGAACTTTCCCGACGCCACTCCAAATGAACATTTTAAAGGATTCAATTTCATACGGTATTTTCGCAAGATACCAAACATTTCCGCTAAGTCTTGCGTATGATTGGAAGACTGCTTTGATTTAACAAGCATATCGTCCACATAAACTTCCATAGTTTTTCCTATTTGATCATAAAACATCCTATTTACCAACCGCTGATAAGTAGCTCCAGCGTTTTTTAATCCGAACGGCATTACAACATAACAATATAATCCCAAATTCGTAATGAAACTTGTATGCTCTTGGTCTGGCACATGCATAGGAATTTGATTGTATCCAGAGTATGCATCCATGAAAGAGAGAAGTTCATGACCTGCTGTCGAATCTACAAGCTGGTCAATCCTGGGAAGTGGGAAACTATCCTTTGGGCACGCCTTATTTAAATCTGAAAAGTCAATACAAGTTCGCCACTTTCCGTTTGGCTTCTTTACCAAGACAGGATTCGATATCCAGTCGGGATAAGTCGAATCTCGAATAAATCCATTTTGCTTCAATTTCTCTACTTCCTCTTTGAGGGCAGCCGACCTCTCTGGGCCCAGCGTGCGTCTCTTTTGCTTCACAGGCGGATGCTTCAGATTTACATTCAATTTGTGACTGATAATGGAAGGTGATATCCCACACATGTCAGCATGGGTCCAGGCGAACACATCTAAGTTTGCCTTCAAGAAGTCCGTCAGTTCTTCAGCACGGCGTGGATCCAATTGGGAACCGATCTTCAAAACTTTCGTCGGATCAGCTTTATCAACAGGAATTTCCACTGTCGTTTCATTAGGAGTTGCATTCCTAGTCTCTGGTTCCTCGTCTTTTCTAGGATCCAGGTCTTCAGGCGTTCCTTTGGGCAACTCCCTTGGGTTCAACCTCTCTAATTGCTATGCCGAGTCCCCCTGTGAGGGAGATGAGGCATTCTTACACTCGGCATTAACTCCTTTCATCAACATCTTCAGTTCGGCCACATAGCAGGCCCGTCCAGAAACCTGATCCCCTCTTATTACTCCAGTCCCGGCTTCGGTTGGGAACTTTAGTAACAAGCACCAAGGGGCGATACAAATTCTAAACTCAGCGAGGGCAGGCCTCCCTAAAAATGCGTTATATGGCGAATCTACGTCCAGTACTACAAACTGAAGCATTCGCACTCTTCTGCGTTCTCCTTGCCCTAGGGTCACAGGCAACTCTATATATCCCATAGGAGCTGTCGTCGCTCCGTTGAAACCTCTAATCCATCCTTCACAAGGTTTCAGATCTTCAGGCTCAAGCTTCATCTGATCAAATGACTTCTTGAACAAAATATTAACGGAACTTCCGTTGTCTACTAGTACCTTATGGACCAAAGCCGGCCCAATAGTGGTAGTAATAACCAACGGATCATTGGTGGGAGATTGTATTCCCGTGTTGTCTCGGCTGCGAAACACCACGTCATCGAACATGGTTTTTTGTTGTTTGATGGGGGTAACATCTTCCAACTCGTCACCTTCATTCACATCTAGGTGCTTGGCAGCATTCACATATTGGTCCATTGACCTAAAGCTTCGGATTGCCGGGTGAGGTCCGCCTACTATGGAGTTGATGACGATCCCTTTACCTTTCTGCTGCGCGGTAGGCTTAGGAGCAGGTAGGATTTGCTTTGGAGCCTGCTCTCCTTGCCCCCTGTCCCTCGGGGCAACCTTGTACTCATCCAACTTTCCTTCACGCAGCAACTTTTCAATTACATCCCTCAAATGCCGACACTCATTGGTCGAATGTCCATGTGTTCCGTGAAACAAGCAAAATTTCCCTGTCGCCATTTCTTTCTCGGTCGAATCACGAGGTGGCGGTCTTTTGTACTGCAACACATTGTACGTATCCAGGTAAATATTTTCCAGGGTGTCATTCAATGGTGTATAGTCCTCGTAATTCTGGAATCGTGGCCTTTTATTAGGGTCGCTTCCCCTATTCCTGTTTCTCCTGTTACCGTTCGAATTACGGTTGTTGTTGTTTCCCCTATTTCCAGTATTGCCGTTTCCACCCTTATTTCCTACATTTACTTCCACCTTGCCGGAACTTTCCCCAGACTGCTTCACGGCAATATTACTCTGCACATTCTCCTTCGAAGCTGTCTCAGACTTTCTTTTCCGGTTTGCCCGGGCCTCCTCTCGTCTTAGATAAATATCGGCTTTTTCGTAGAATACCGCCCTTGTGGGGGGTGTCTTCCCAGAAAGGTAGTCTCCAAACTCAGATTCAGGATCGACTCCTTCCTTCAATGCCATCAGAATAGTGGGCTCATGCGGGTCACTGACCTCAGTTACAGCTTGGTTAAAACGATCTAAATATGCCCTTAAAGACTCTCCTGGTGCCTGTTTGATCCTCGACAATTCAATAACACTCTTGGACTTGCGGGCATGTAGTCGAAACTGGTTCATGAAACGCTCACTTAGTTCTTTGTAATTAGAAATTGAACGAGGTGGAAGCCGGGTAAACCAGAACAATGCCACATCTTCCAGGTAGATTGGGAATGCTTTGCACTTTACTTCATCAGGGGCAGCAGCGGCGTTCATAAGCCACGAATACCGCATCAAATGCTGTCCCGGATCAGTCCTTCCGTTATATTTGCCCATCTGTGGCAAGTTAAAGCGTCGGGGAAACTGGAAGTCTAGGATATCGTCAGTGAACGGGGTACGGCTTCGCTCGATGCCATAGTCTTCATTTGTATAATTCCGGCTCTCAGACATAATTCGGCGAACCATTGCCTGTACATCGGCACTAGTTAGGGGCTGCTCAGGTTCCCTGGCCCTAGTGTCCGAGTTCCTTCGGGGCTCTTGCTCTGGAGATGCCCTTCTTCTTCGAGGTGCCTCTACTCGATTCCTTTCCCTGTGTTCCCGGTCGATCTCGGGAAGAGGGGATTGGAGTCTTTGCCCCCGAGTAGGGCTATCGTTTCCTAATGCTCGTGCGATATCCTCACGAGATCCCAAAGATCCAAACGTTAGCTGCTCCACGTTCTGAGGTCGTTCGAGTGGCCTTCGCTCACGGGGCCTCTCTTCCTCGGAGGATGAAGATTGATCTACGGGGGTGTGACGAACCGGTGATGGAGTTCTCTGCCGGCGGAGCTCATTGATCTCCCGACTCATGAGCCTCATATTTTCCTGCATCATGAGATTAGTGCGCTCATGAACTCTCATAGCTTCCCTCGTGCTCTCAAGCATATCAAGCAAGCGCGAGAAATCTCCTTGAGTGATGGGAGCAGATGGATTGACCTGGTCTCCAACCCTGGCAGCTGGAATTGGAGCATTCGCGGGGACTCGAGTAGATGTTCCAGCTTCACCAAGCATCGGGTCGGATCGGAGGTAGGAAGTCGGGTCGGATCGGAGCTGGGGTGCCTGGTCGGATCGGTGTGCAGCAA
This sequence comes from Allium sativum, assembly GCA_030737875.1. Taxonomy (NCBI): domain Eukaryota; kingdom Viridiplantae; phylum Streptophyta; class Magnoliopsida; order Asparagales; family Amaryllidaceae; genus Allium; species Allium sativum. The sequence goes on from CM060926.1 coordinate 620,112,822, forward strand.
GCAAGTCGGGTCGATTCAGACTGGGGGAGTGCACCGCTTCGGAATCTCCTACCCGGATCGGATCGGAGCTCTCCCCTTCCCTTCGGTTCGGATTTCCTGCATTGATTCTCCCTGCTGCTGAACTCTGCCCCCGAGACCTTGTTACAACAGCATGTTGCTGATCTTCGCCAGCTCCATTTCCTTGAACAGACTGAACTTCTTTGCCTTTTCCTTTGGCCATGAGTCTTCAACAATTACTTCAACGAATGCAAGAAAGCGGAGAAACTTAGGGATTCACTTCTTTGAACTCAACGGTCCAAAAAGTAGAAAGAGATCCCGGAAAATAAAGGATTTAGATGAGGATTCTCAGTGAAAGCACCAAAATGTTAGACCCAAAAGTGGTTCTAACACCCAAATTGATTAGAAACAAGGTAAAATAAAACAGAAATAAACAAGAACACGCAGGGTTTATAGTGGTTCGGCGAAGAAATGCCTACGTCCACTTAGTTTTCACTATATTCAGTAATTCAGTTACAAATGCAATGTAAGATTCACTCACAACTCACTTTTGTTCACTCAAATGATTACAAATGATTAAAACAAGAAATGAAAGATGATTTGGATTTTCCGGGAGTAAAGGAATTCGGATGATGGAGGTACTTGAATTCTCAAGAGTGCTGAAAAAGATCCTTCTCTTTGTCTCTAGATGGGGTATTTATAGGTGTGAATTTGTCTGAGATTCAATCCGGGTCGGAACACGTGTCATCCATCGCACTCTCTTCGGGTTCGGATGGGCTATCAGGCGGACAACGCATCCATGAGATGGACGTTAGGGGTAGGAATTAGTCATACCCGGTCCGGTTCTCTAGGCGACTTTATAGGAGATTCTCCTGGATCAAGGGTGCGGGTCGGAGACGTGCAGGTTGGGGGCTCGGATCGGAATACCCGATCCGAACTGGAGTAGCTTGGACGTCTCTTCTTCTCTAATCATACTCCGCTCCGCTCCGAAGTCGTGGCAAGCAGACGGCTTTCCGATCCACCTGAGATTCATCGGCCTTCCGATCCGATCAGGTATGCTTTGCCAATCTATCCAGTGGGAGCTTCCCGATCCGAACAGGGGACTCTTCCCGACCCGAACCGAGGACTTGCTCTGACCCGACCCGAACAGCTGCTGCTATCTAATCTAGATTGTAGAGTCTCCTTCCGATCCGAACCGGAGTCTTATAACTTGAAATACTTTTCAATGGTTGGTTTCTTGACTTTGTGTTGCCTAGTTCACAAAGTAGGCTAACAAGAGTAATAAATTAAAAACAATACATAGGGGAAATACAATTACATTTACAATCAGCGGAAGACTGTGAAATGCTCTGGACACAGCTTTAGCTTCAATCCAGAATCCTTCTAAATAAAAATATCTGCAAAACCTAAACTACTAGCTGCCCATGTGGAAAATATGGGTACCTAGAGTTTAGGTGAGAAACAATAAACTTCAGGTCGGTCATCAGACTGGTGTAAGAACCAAAAACAGTTTTAATCTTTATTTTAAAGTTAGGTAAATCACGGGACCAAGCCGTATAAAAAAGAGCGAGTTTTCTCCACATGAATACCAATTATAAAATCTTGCCATGCCTTTTTTAAAAAAGAAGCTATTATAAGACTTGAATTCCATCACACAATATAAGCGCAAACCGAAGGAAAGAGTTTTACCTTATAACAACCAAACATGCTTGATACGCAAAAAATTTCTTTTATTGTTACTAGTTCATAGTGTGAAAATCAATTTCGAAAATAAATGTATCAATTTTAGACGTCATAATACCCCATCCTATTATATCGCCATATAGGTTTAGAACTGAAAACGCAAGGCCCATATTGGAAGTTGGATTCCATCACGATGGCTCCTGATTCGAAAGATCAATGGAGAAAGTGTGTATTTCCACGGTTAAGTCTAGGCTTTGGAAAGCACCGTAATACACATCCACGCTATATCCAGGACTCGAGTATCACGCCCCGTGGCTTTAGTCCAGACTTGGAACACCACTATACTCTATCCATCTAGGACTCAGGTATCACGCCCTACATCTTTAGTCCAAACTCGGTACACAACTATACCCTATCCCTTCAGGTGTGGAGCGACCACAACCCAATTCACCTCGGTTGATTGAATCCATCACAACTGTAAAAGTTGTTCAATCTCAACCCGAAGGTTATTCATTCCCAACTGGAAAGTTATATTGATTTAACCATCAATTCACCATCTTACTGGGATGTGAGGTTCGTCGAAGTCACGTATCAATACAAAAAGATATGCTATATCAGCCATGCTTTGATCATCATCCACAAAGCTATGCTTTTCAAAAAGAAGCTTTGATCAATCTGCTCACAGCACTCAACATGCCACATTGTCAATTCATACCATACAACCGATGTCTACTAATATATAACCTCTAAGCTCTTACGTCTTAGATAAGGGTTAAGCTAAAAGAATAAATTCTCCGCCACCAAATAGATAAATTTTTGTAAAGATCAATTAATACAACATAAAATACAATGTCAGACACATAATCCATTTGCAAGTTCATTCTGAGTCTGAACGAAACCAAAGGCACTTATTCCTCATCCCATATGTCCAATATAGGAGAGAGGCCCTTGCATATCCAGTCGATCTCCAAGTATGTCTGGATGACCACCACTTATTAATTCGTCTTGGGTGTACAGCCCAATCAAGACATCAGCAATAATCCAAACGATGTGAAGATCTCCAGTCTTCAACCACCGTCTTCAATATCTTCGCCTTTTAATTATTGTATCAATTATTTAGAATGGGTTAAACTGGTCTTTCTGAATAACTCACGCGTCTTAAAATCACGTGATATATAAAGATATCATATGCCTCATTCCGATCTAGAATATTCTTTTATTAAAATATTCTTTACATTCAGAATTACTCCCATCCCAATTCAGAATATTCTTTTATTCAAATATTCTTTACATTAGGAATTACTCCCTTAAATCTTATCAAATATTTACTTCATTTAAACTCCTTGTTTAAGTCTTTCCTTGGAAATCATTTTAAAAGATCATATAATCTCTTTTCACAAACTTAACACAAATTAAGGTTTATAAGCCTTATTGGGATTATCGAGCCTTAAAAAATGTAATCTCTCATATCGTTATCTCATTGTCATCCTATTCATCCCATGGAGTAAAACTAAAGGTACTCCATATCTAACACCCCTCGGGTTTCGGTAAGTTTAATTACCGTCTTTCATTTTATTTCAAATCTAACTAAAGATTGATTAAAACTCTAAAGTAGTTTTAATCTCCATTTACTTGCTACAAATATTTGTTTAAAGATATATTAAAACTCTAACTTAGTTTTATTATCCAAAAAGAATTATCCAAATCTTTGTTGAAAGATTTATTACATCTCAAACTTGAGAAATTATTTTTCCTATAATTATGTTAAAAAACAAACGTTATTTAAAACATCGTTCACGCTAAACCCAAAATCATATTTCCATTAAAAATGGGATCTTCAAGGAAATCATATCGTATCATTTCACAATCAATATAAGTTTCTGTATCAGACTAATACTATAAGCGGAATAACGGCAAAGCCTTTTCAATTCCATAAATAGTAAAGGTCGTCCTCCATGGAGGTTCATCTCGATTATCACTAAATCAATTTCCATTCAATTCCAATTAAATTTATTAATTGGAAAACTTCACTTTGGAAGACTTCATTAATCTTAATTAAAAGATTTATGCCATAAACTTCATGTCAACTGAGTTCAAGAACAGTATTATTGAAGACACCACTCACGAAAAACTCAAAATCCAATTTGGTATCAATTATAAGGCTTTGAATAGAAATCTTATCGACTTATATTCAATATCAAATACTGAAACCAGCAAATACCGTATAGGGAATAACGATATCTCTATCTTCCAAATTCCTCGAAACAATACCATTATAATTACAAAATCCAATATCGAAATATCTGAAGATTATTTCCATTTAATCCAATATTCATTAACTGGAAAAACTTAACTTAGTGAAGTATTCTTTAACTTCAACCCATCCCAATCACTTTGTCAAAATAACTAATTTTCACTAAATAGCTTTATACTGTTCAAAAATGAATATATTCAGTCCAAAACATGTTTAAATCATTTAATATGATTTACCAAAAAAAAATTCCCTATTTTTGATAATTTAATAATAGCTTAATTCATTAATAACCCTTTCGGTCATTAATAGCAATAGCACTGTTTTTATTTGAATTTTTCTTAAAGTCAGACCGTTAGATTTTAAATTTTTTACATATCATTGGAAAGCTCTTTTCATTCTAAACAAAACATTTTCCGTTTCAGGAGAATCCAACAGTAAGATCTCCCAGTATGTCCATTTGAAGTTGATGATCGAAATTCGCGAATGGTCGTTGTGCGACTCGTCCTATTCAAATCATTTTATTATTTATAATAAAATTCATCGATTCCATTTAAACGTGAAAACTTCCAAATCAAATCAAAAATAATTATCAGATGTGTAACATCCCGGAAATTTGCGATCTTTGGTCATCGACATAAAACCCACGTCGATTATCCAAACATCGAAAATACCAGTAGTTAATGAAAGAATTTAGAGGGTGAGAATAGATAAGGTAGAAACTTAGAATAGAAGAAGAAGAAGAACATACAACATCAGAGTAACACGAATCTCACAGAGGAACGAACAACATATAATAAATAACATATCTTTGAAATAAAATCAGTATATGTATACAGTAACATTTTCAAAGTACAACACTTACAACACAGCGGAAATAAACAATAGCTATATAATCCTGAAGCCTCTTGCTCCAAGCTCTCCAAGTATATCCGTAAAATCCTGACTACTTGACTGCCCGTACAAAATTGGGCACCCAAGAGTTTAGGGAAAAAAAACAAAATAAACTACGGGTCAGTCACGGGACTGGTGTGAGTAAAACAGTTTGGGAAAATAACGATATCTCATAAGACCACGCCGTATAACGGAACGGGTTTTTCCCTTATGAGAATCCAAATCAATTTGATTTAACTTTCATATCATTTTGGAAGAAACAATAATCTTTTATATCAAAACTCTTTGATATTATAATAGTGTCTATCAACCACAATATAATAATCATCTTGTAGAACGCTTTCATCTCACATTCCACATATATAGAATACAATCAAAACCGCGAGCACTTATTGGGTAATGGATTCCAACTATGACAAGGTACGGAACCACCTTCCGATAGAGTACCAATACACTGGGTTCAACAAGAACATCTTGCAACCCGGCCACACATGACCGACCACTCATTTCGCTTGAGTGTATCAAATGTATATCACCAACGGTTGGGATCGGCAACCGTTTCCCGAATGGGACAACATCGACAATATATTATAGAATGAAATGAATATTCTCTAGATAGGTGATTATACACCCTAATAGGTGTGACCTACATAGCCATGCTGCCTGCCCGATTTTTGTCATTTCCCGGTTGTGAGGCTAGAGGCCATGCTTATCTTTGACAGATCGCACATCTATTCACTTTGAATGTCACATCGTCATACCTGCCAAATCACAAATTGATTTCCCCAAAAATACAACGGGTATACAACTAATAGAAACGAATTCCTCCACCACCAAACGTAAATACGTTTGAAGAGATCAACTTACGCGATCTATTAAATATACTCTGTCAGACACTCTTCCATATAGGTCGTCCTGGGACTGGACAAACCGAAGGCACTGTTCTGTAAACAGGACAACCCTTGCATAGCTCCATCTTCAATTACCTTCATCATATTTGATCGCAACGCTAACGCCCAAACAGAGTGGGTTTCAAATAATGAATCTGATCCCGGTCTCTCCATATTGACAACGGAAATGGTCAAAAACTTCGATAGTCGGTGAGTTAACTATCAAAGAAAAACACGTGTGCAAACAACGGTCATATTTCCGAATGGAAATCTTACCGATCAATCATCAATCAACTTTTTCTCTTTTTAAATTTAATTTATCATTAATTTATTCAGTTACCCATTTCCATATCTCCATAAATTCTTATTTTCTAAATTTAGAAAATATACGTATTAACTATTAGAAAATGTTTCCATTCCTTATTTCACGTATCACTGTCATTCCAGTATTCTTTATCATCCAACATTTCATTTTCTATGATTAGAAAATATATCTGATATATTTGGAAAATGTTTCCAAACTCATTCATTGGATTTAACAGATGTTTAAATAAAACATCGCTATGCCAACTCAAAACATATAAACTCATTAACTAAATTCACTTAACCAGTCTTCACTGTCAAACCTCAACCATTCCTTAGTTAAAAACGAAGTCAATCAAGTTGGGGTATAATTACCTCTCAGACTTAACTGAACAACCTTTCTAACTTCGAAATAGACAAAGTTCACCATCTAAACCTTTAACAAACTTCCTTATCGAATAAATCTCTATTCGATAACTCTTTCCTTGGAATAAACTATATTCGATAATCTCTCTTCGAATAGCCATATTCGATTAACTCTATCAATTTACACTATTCGATTAACTCTAATCGATTTACTCTTATCAGTTAACTCTTATCAATTAACTCCTATCAACTTACTCCTTTCGAATAAACTATATTCGATTAACTCCTTTAACTCTATTCGAATAAACTATATTCGATTAACTCCTTTAACTCTGTTCGAATAAACTATATTCGATTAACCCCTTTTACACTATTCGAATAAACTATATTCGATTAACTCCTATAACTCTATTCAAATAAACTATATTCGATTAACTCCTTTAACTCTGTTCGAATAAACTATATTCGATTAACTCCTTTAACTCTATTCGAATAAACTATGTTCGATTAACTCCTTTAACTCTATTCGAATAAACTATATTCGATTAACTCCTTTAACTCTATTTGAATAAACTATATTCGATTAACTCCTTTCGAATAACTAATATTCGATAACTACTTCCGAATAACTAATATTCGATAACTTCTTTCAAATAACTAATGTTCGATAACTAATATTCGATCAACTCAAATTCGATTAACTCTAACCGATTAACTCTAATTGGTTAACTCTAACTGATTAACTCTTCGTCCATGTTTAGTTTTAAATATCGATGTTAAAATCGATTCTCACTTCTCTATATAAGTCCTGACTCATGAATTCTATTTACCCAATGATAAACATTTTATAAAATTTATAAAATATTATTTATAAATTTATCTTCTCCACCTAACTGTTAAAATATATTTCTATTTAAAATCTATTTTAAATTCATATTCTGTTATACACGTGTGTGAAGCATGGGTCTAAACTTTCCTAGTGTAAAATTCTCTTTTTATACACTTCTTTCATTTTTCAAGTATTTCCTTTTATAATCTATTTATTTTCTAAATAAATATTTCCTTAAAAATCTATTTATTATCTAAATAAATATTTCCTTTACATTTCTTTGACAAATATTTTCCCTTATATTTGTTTTACAAATATTTCCCTTTATATTTGTTTTACAAATAATTCCCTTTATATTTGTTTTACAAATAATTCCCTTTATATTTGTTTTACAAATAATGTACTTTATATTTGTTTTACAAATATTTTCCTTTATATTTCCAGTATTATATATGGTATTTAAAATACCAAATAACAATGATCGATATCATCCAAACACACATAATCAACAACAGATTATATATCACATCATATATCACCATATATGAAAAACAGCAAAATAAATGTTGAGGAATCCAGTTGGGTTCCTCCAACCTGTTTCCCTGCATCACAGAAGTTAAACAATATAATTAACATCGATTTCATTTACATATGAAATATTTTACTAAACAGAATCAATATTTGATTAACGATTTATATATATATATATCGTTACTTATAATTTCAACCAATACATAAGCAATTCAACCAAACAGTTAACACACAGCAATCAACAGATAATTATCAGTTCTAAGGATACGTTATAAAATATAACTGTTCAGAGTTGGTGAGTTTTACTCACATTGGACGATCATCATTAATAACGATAACCATCGCTTGATTCAGACGGACAATTTATTTTGCTATAAATTGTAACGAACTCCGATTCTCTCCCAGTCAGTTCCATTGTGGAGCCACCGTCCATACGATCCCAATGGATCTGGGTTCGCCCAATTTTGATAATGTATGATAGAGTTATACGTTTTAAAAGTTACCCTGGAATTTGAAATAAAAATTAAACTTAGTTTTTATTTAATTTGGGCCTTACTACCTTATCCCGACCCACATACCCCTTTAGATCCACAACCCGCAATACCATATCCCTTCTTCCCCGTTGAAATAACACGCTCCGGGCAACTACCCAAAACTCCAAACCGTGCTTCTTTTACTGTAAATCCCATTGCCACAAATTCCTTTACTAATTCTTCATTAATTCACCAAACACAGCTACTCAAGCCAATCCCCATCTCAAGCCGCACTCCCCCATCGTTCATTCTTCAACGAAATCCGCCCAACTCTCCACCACGTTATCTCCCTCTCCACTACACTGAACCAAACAACGAGCCTACCTTTAAACTCCTCACATCTTTCACTCCGTCTCCATACCAATTTAGTCAAGCTCGCACTCACCCAGGAAATCGTGACAGTTACTTTCGTTCGATCCAGCACAGTAACCATCGACAATCATTGTAACCGAATCCCTCCAGAAACTCACCACCGAACCTCCTCCACGCCGCAAATACCCTGCTACACTTCAAACACTAATCGATGCTTTCGTTCCAGGAAAATCCGAACCCTAGCCGCGCTGTCTATAAAATCAGCGAACAATTACTTAATCGAACCCAACAAAATCAACATGAGCGTGAAGAGAAAGTAGAGAGGAATCCATATATACTACTCTCGTGATTTATAGGATTTTCTTCGATTATATTTTGATTTTCCAAGTTTGGGTTTACTGTTGAATTTGTTTGGAGGCGCCGTCGAACGTTTTTAACCAGAGGAAAAACTAGTAGGGTTAGGAGAGTTGGTGTTTTTATAGAGTAGTTTATATAATTTTTTATTTGATTTTTATATTCCTTTTTAATGCACCGCTATCTATATACATTGTTTAAAAATTCCAAAAATCCCACACAGTATCCAAAAATCATGAAAATGGTCAGATAAGTAGAGTTCGACATTACAGACCCAATGAAACTTGTTTCGTCGAATTCTGACTCCGTTTGCTCACACATCGTATTTTTAACCGTCAAAATATCGACTGTTTTTCACATTAAAAATCGGTACGGCCACATACTGACTTCAAAAATCACGGAAATTGAAATCTAATAATAATTTAATATTGTGGATCCAACAAAATTAGTTTCGTCGAAAACGAAGGACGTTTACAAAACTGGCTATTTTTAAAGCTCTAAATAAACCCTTTTAAATATATAAATATATTTAAAAATAATTAAATTAAATATTTAAAAATAAATATTATCGTATATATCCACACTAGAATATCATACAGCTCCACTGGGATTTATAACTCGATATTTCAAATCCCGGTTGAATCGATATTCAATTTATATTTAAAAATCCTTTTATAATATAAATAAATCGATATAAATTATAAAGGAATTCCATAGCGACTTTTCTAAAATTTGATTTGGACATAAATCAAAGTCTACACAATGAAATCCCGATTTTTCTCTTCCATTAGAAAAATATACTTCACTAGCTCCGAACGTTTCTTGTTTCACAGAAATCCGATTTAAAACGGACCCTATATATTCAGTTGAATTTCAAATCGCCAAATAGCGAACTGCCGCGCCATTTCATGCTCGATTATATTTATAATATAATTTATACGTTCAACTGTCGTCAAAATAATATATACGTTATTCTAATTCAATTCTAAGCTGAATTAAATAATTTAAATTGTCCAGTTCACATTATAATGTCAATTCACTATTTCTGACTATTTCGGAAACTAAATATATTATTCTATTACTTAATTTAATTAAATATTCAATGTTATTTAATTAAACAACCTTTAAACTGCTAAACCATTATTTTAAATAATTAAATAAATTAATTATTCGACCGTAAAAATACGGGTCGTTACATTCTTCCCCCCTTAAAATAATTTCGTCCTCGAAATTGCTAAGGTAGAAAACAAACCCTATTGCTTTGTTAAATTATTTGTTTACTTCTTTAATTCAGTTTCAACTGAACGAATAAATTCCAATTAAAATATTAATTCATTTCGACTAATGGAAATTTTCAAAAATTCTGAAAATTTTCTAACACCTTAAATTTTCAGAAAATTTCGCCAACACCTCCTTTGTACGGCTCAATCGGTACAACTACAATTCGCCTCTCTAGGCCTTCTCCAACCCGAAAGAAAAGCAAACAGCCAAGCGGCTTGCCAATTCAGCTCATAAATCTCATATCCAATAGAAATATAAACTTGTACCTTTTTGTTGGGCATATCAACTTTATCACTTTCACCTGTTATCAATCCAACATATACCGATGTCATCTCAATCAAATTCCAATCTGTTTTCATCCACAATTCCAACCATTCACTTATCCAAGCCAAATACAATTTCAAATCAAAGTTCCATTCTCGATTTTCAAATTCTTAACTCATCAATTCAGTACCATTTCGGATTCCTATGTCACAAATCCAATTTTCTCGATATCATTCTAATCCAATTCAATTTCCACTTAACTGGTTTCAGTTCAATTCCAGTTTATTTCCACAAATTTTTATTTAAATTTGTTTCTAATTCAAACAGTCTCTTCCTATGAGAGTTTAAACAGCTTTGTTTTTCTCAAAAGTCAAACTTTCCTTTTCAGGATTTAAAACAACTTGTTTTGCCAAAACAATTCGAAATCAATATCTTTGGTAGTAATCCGTTACTTACAACTCAAAAATGAATACCGATGATGTCATGATCATCATCGGAATCTATTTCCAGCTATTGAAGTGAGTTCAATACTATATCACTTTCAAAACCATATCTAAACACTTCCATTTTGAAATTTATTTCAAAATACCATTTCCAATGCCTGTAACAAAAATTAAAATCTCCCAGGATTTTAAAATTCTCATATATTTAATTCAAATCCATTTACAACACTTTTATAACCTTCCACGGTTTTAATTCCAAATTCTGATTTAAATTCAGATTTAATCCATCTAATTCCATTCACTACACTTATATGAATTCTGATTGGTTATTTACATAACCATTTAATTTATAATCTTGCTCGATTATAATAACAACCAATATATCCAATATATATATTTTCTCTATATCAAAATAAACTTTGGGTAAAATTATTTTCATTTACCCTCTTTTCAAAACATATCGTGTCGACCCATAGTATTCGAGTGTTTAGAAACTCCTACCGATACAATGGATCAAACTGATCGATCAGAACCCATAAACAACTCAACCAATAAATCTCCATGATATAAAATCATTTTATATCAAATAACAAATACCTTCACTCGTATATATACACTCAACTCAATCTAGGCCATTACTAACCCCATCTCTACTGAGTCACGCAACAGAGCCAAGGTAATTACTTAACCTTCAGCTCTAATACCAACTGTATCGCCCCAGAAATTTGCGATCTTCGGTCATCGACATAAAACCCACGTCGATTATCCAAACATCGAAAATACCGGTAGTTAATGAAAGAATTTAGAGGGTGAGAATAGATAAGGTATAAACTTAGAATAGAAGAAGAAGAAGAAGAAGAACATACCACATCAGAGTAACACGAATCTCACAGCGGAACGAAAAACATATAATAGATAACATATCTTTGAAATAAAATCAGTATATGTATACGGTAACATTTTCAAAGTACAACACTTACAACATAGCGGAAATAAACAATAGCTATATAATCATGAAGCCTCCTGCTCCAAGCTCTCCAAGTATATCTGTAAAATCCTGACTACTAGACTGCCTGTACAAAATTGGGCACCTAAGAGTTGAGGGAAAACAAAACAAAATAAACTCCGGGTCAGTCATGGGACTGGTGTGAGTAAAACAGTTTAAAACAGTTTGGGAAAATAACGATATCTCACAAGACCACGCCGTATAACGGAACGGGTTTTTCCCTTATGAGAATCCAAATCAATTTGATTTAACTTTCGTATCATTTTTGAAGAAACGACAATCTTTTATATCAAAACTCTTTGATATTATAATAGTGTCTATCGACCATAATATAATAATCATCATGTAGAACGCTTTCATCTCACGTTCCACATATATAGTATACAATCAAAACCGCGAGCACTTATTGGGTAATGGATTTCCAACTATGACAAGGTATGGAACCACCTTCCGATAGTGTACCGCTAGAGAGGAATACACTGGGTTCAACAAGAACATCTTGCAACCCGGCCACACATGACCGACCACTCATTTCGCTTGAGTGTATCGAATGTATATCACCAACGGTTGGGATCAGCAACCGTTTCCCGAATGGGACAAAATCGACAATAGATTATAAAATGAAATGAATATTCTCTAGATAGGTGATTATACACCTTAATAGGTGCGACCTACATAGCCATGTTGCCTGCCCGATTTTTGTCACTTCCCGGTAGTGAGGCTAGAGGCCACGCTTATCTTTGACAGATGACAAATCTATTCACTTTGAATGTCACATCGTCATATCCGCCAAATCACAAATTGATTTCCCCAAAGCTACAACGGGTATACAGCTAAGAGAAACGAATTCCTCCGCCACCAAACGTAAATACGTTGAAGAGATCAACTTACGCGATCTATTAAATATACTCTGTCAGACACTCTTCCATACAGGTCGTCCTGGGACTGGACAAATCGAAGGCACTGCTCTGTAAACAAGACAGCCCTTGCATAGCTCCGTCTTCAATTATCTTCATCATATTTGATCGCAACGCTAACGCCCATACAGAGTAGGTTTCAGATAATGAATCTGATCCTGATCTCTCCGTATTGACAACGGAAATGGTCAAAAACTTCGATAGTCGGTGAGTTAACTATCAATGAAAAACACGTGTGCAAACAACAGTCGTATTTCCAAATGGAAATCTTACCGATCAATCATAAATCAACTTTTTCTCTTTTTAAATTAATTTATCATTAATTTATTCAGTTACCCATTTCCATATCTCCATAAATTCTTATTTTCTAAATTTAGAAAATATACGTATTAACTATTGGAAAATATTTCCATTCCTTATTTCACGTATCATTGTCATTCCAGTATTCTTTATCATCCAACATTTCATTTTCTATGATTAGAAAATATATCTGATATATTTGGAAAATGTTTCCAAACTCATTCATTGGATTTGACAGATGTTTAAATAAAACATCGCTATGCCATCTCAAAGCATTTAAACTCATTAACTAAATTCACTTAACCAATCTTCACTGTCGAACCTCAACCATTCCTTAGTTAAAAACGAAGTCAATCAAGTTGGGGTATAATTACCTCTCAGACCTTAACTGAACAACCTTTCTAACTTCGAAATAGACAAAGTTCACCATCTAAACCTTTAACAAACTTCCTTATGTAACACTCTTTCGAATAAATCTCTATTCGATAACTCTTTTCTTTGAATAAACTATATTCGATAATCTCTCTTCAAATAGCCATATTCGATTAACTCTATTTAATTTACACTATTCGATTAACTCTAATCGATTTACTCTTATCAGTTAACTCTTATCAATTAACTCCTATCAACTTACTCCTTTCGAATAAACTATATTCGATTAACTCCTTTAACTCTATTCGAATAAACTATATTCGATTAACTCCTTTAACTCTATTCGAATAAACTATATTCAATTAACTCCTTTAACTCTATTCGAATAAACTATATTCGATTAACTCCTATAACTCTATTCAAATAAACTATATTCGATTAACTCCTTTCGAATAACTAATATTCGATAACTCCTTCCGAATAACTAATATTCGATAACTTCTTTCGAATAACTAATGTTCGATAACTAATATTCGATTAACTCTAACTGGTTAACTCTAACTGATTAACTCTTCGTCCATATTTAGTTTCAAATATCGATGTTGAAATCGATTCTCACTTCTCTATATAAGTCCTGACTTATATATGCTATTTATCCAATGATAAACATTTTATTAAATTTATAAAATATTATTTATAAATTTATCTTCTCCTCTTAACTGTTCAAATAGATTTCTATTTAAAATCTATTTTAAATTCATATTCTGTTATACCCGTGTGTGAAGCACGGGTCTAAACTTTTCTAGTGTAAAATTCTTTTTTTATACGCGTCTTTCATTTTTCAAGTATTTCCGTTTATAATTTATTTATTTTCTAAATAAATATTTCCTTAAAAATCTATTTATTTTCTAAATATTTCCTTTACATTTCTTTTACAAATATTTTCCCTTATATTTGTTTTGCAAATATTTTCATTTATATTTGTTTTACAAATAATTCCCTTTATATTTGTTTTACAAATAATTCCCTTTATATTTGTTTTACAAATAATGCCCTTTATATTTGTTTTACAAATATTTTCCTTTATATTTCCAGTATCATATATGGTATTTAAAATACCAAATAACAATGATCGATATCATCCAAACACACATAATCAACAACAGATTATATATCACATCATATATCACCATATATGAAAAACAGCAAAATAAATGTAGAGGAATCCAGTTGGATTCCTCCAACCTGTTTCCCTGCATCACAGGTGTTAAACAATATAATTAACATCGATTTCATTTACATATGAAATATTCTGCTAAACAGAATCAATATTTGGTTAACGATTTATATATATATCGTTATCTATAATTTCAACCAATACATAAGCAATTCAACCAAATAGTTAACACACAGCAATCAACAGATAATTATCAGTTCTAAGAATACATTATAAAAATATAAATATTCAGCGTTGGTGAGTTTTACTCACATTGGACGATCATCGTTAATAACGATAACCATCGCTTGATTCAGACGGATAATTTATTTTGCTATAAATTGTAACGAACTCTGATTCTCTCCCAGTTAGTTCCATTGTGGAGCCTCCCTCCATACGATCCCAACGGATCTGGTTTCGCCCAATTCTGATAATGTATGATAGAGTTAAACATTTTAAAAGTTACCATGGAATTTGAAATAAAAAATAAACTTAGTTTTTATTTAGTTTGGGCCTTACTACCTTATCTCGGACCACATACCCCTTTAGATCCACAACCCGCAATACCATATCCCTTCTTCCTCGTTGAAATAACACGCTCCAGGCAACTACCCAAAACTCCAAACCGCGCTTCTTTTACTGTAAATCCCATTACCACAAATTCCTTTACTAATTCTTCATTAATTCACCAAACACAGCTACTCAAGCCAATCCCTATCTCAAGCCGCACTCCCCCATCGTTCATTCTTCAACGAAATCGGCCCAACTCTCCACCACGTTATCTCCCTCTCCACTGCACTGAACCAAACAACGAGCCTACTGTTAAACTCCTCACATCTTTCACTCCGTCTCCATACCAATTTAGTCAAGCTCGCACCCACCCAGGAAATCGCAACAGTTACTTTCATTCAATCCAGCACAATAACCATCGACAATCATTGTAACTGAATCCCTCCAGAAACTCACCACCGAACCTCGTCCATGCCGCAAATACCCTGCTACACTTCAAACACTGATCGATGCTTTCATTCCAGGGAAAATCCGAACCCTAGCCGCGCTGTCTATAAAACCAGCGAACAATTACTTAATCGAACCCAAGAAAATCGACATGAGCGTGAGGAGAAAGTAGAGAGGAATCCAAATATACTATTCTTGTGATTTATAGGATTTTCTTCGATTATATTTTGTTTTTCCAAGTTTGGGTTTACTGTTGAATTTGTTTGGAGGCGCCGTCGAACTTTTTTGACCAGAGGAAAAACTAGTAGGGTTCGGAGAGTTGGTGTATTTATAGAGTAGTTTATATAATTTTTTATTTGATTTTTATATTCCTTTTTAATGCACCGCTATCTATATACGCTGTTTAAAAATTCCAAAAATCCCACACAGTATCCAAAAATCATGAAAATGGTCATATAAGTAGAGTTCGACATTACAGACCCAATGAAACTTGTTTCGTCGAATTCCGACTCCGTTTGCTCACACATCGTATTTTTAACCGTCAAAATATCGACTGTTTTTCACATTAAAAATCGGTACGGCCACATACTGACTTCAAAAATCACGAAAATTGAAATCTAATAATAATTTAATATTACGGATCCACCAAAATTAGTTTCGTCGAAAACGAAGGTCGTTTGCAAAACTGGCTATTTTTAAAGCTCAAAATAAACCCTTGTAAATATATAAATATATTTAAAAATAATTAAATTAAATATTTAAAAATAAATATTACCGTATATATCCACACTAGAATATCATACAACTCCTTTGGGATTTATAACTCAATATTTCAAATCCCGGTTGAATCGGTATTCAATTTATATTGAAAAATCCTTTTATAATATAAATAAATCGATATAAATTATAAAGGAATTCCATAGCGACTTTTCTAAAATTTGATTTAGATATAAATCAAAATCTACACAATGAAATCCCGATTTTTCTCTTCCATTAGAAAAATATACTTCACCAGCTCCGAACATTTCTTGTTTCGTAGAAATCCGATTTAAAATGGACCCTGTATATTCAGTTGAAGTTCAAATCGCCGAATAGCGAACTGCCGCGCCATTTCGAGCTCGATTATATTTGTAATATAATTTATACGTTCAACTGTCGTCAAAATAATATATACGTTATTCTAATTCAATTCTAAGCTAAATTAAATAATTTAAATTGTCCAGTTCACATTATAATGTCAATTCACTATTTCAAACTATTTCTAACTATTTCAGAAATTAAATATATTATTCTATTATTTAATTTAATTAAATATTCAATATTATTTAATTAAACAACCTTTAAACTACTAAACCATTATTTTAAATAATTAAATAAATTAATTATTCGACCGTAAAAATACGGGTCGTTACAAGATGCTTGTTGTAAAGAATCGATTACAAAATTCTTATTTGAATCAATGTGAACCGCCTCGAAACTATGTACTCGAACTTGGACCATAAATGTCGTGCGAACAAATGATATACATATAGCATACATATTTTATTATATTGATATCTCAGATACACCAGTTACTTTCGATATTTTAAATTTTCATATATCTACACAAAAATTTTCATTATGACATTAATTTTTTTATTTACATAAATTATTTTCAACTAGGAAATCATAATGGAACCATTTTTTATATTCGTAAATATTATGTAAATGCTTATCTCAAAAAGCCATAATTTTAAATAATTCATCATGTTGAATTATTACACATTTACCAAATGGTATTACATAGATTATTCATCAAATATTACCAAAATCATAAACATTTATAAATGTACTTAACATTAATCATAAACATAATTTAAAAACATTTATAATTCTAGTTCATATTATATAATACTCGATTATATACTCATTTTAGCTTCTTTTAAATTTCAACTTCTACAAAATAGTCTCATTATTTTCTTTCGCAAAATGATCAATAGAATTTTAAAAAATTATGTTATCTTTCAATTATAAGAGTTCAAAATTCATCTTTTTATATTAATTTCAATACATTTACAATTCTTATATATATCATAATAATTAAAAATTGTTTAACTTTTAAAACTATACCATATAAAAACAAAAAGTACGCTTTTATATACAATACTCAACTAATTGTAGGGTATTACTACCCCCATCTCTGATGAGTTTACCTCTAATAGGCTTATGTTTGCTCAACCAAAGCTCTGATAGCAACTGTAACAACCATCTTTTTTGGGATAATTCAAGCTGATAATAAACCACACATGTCCAACTCAACTGTTCCAAAATGACAAATTATCAATAAGGCTTAATACAAGAAAAGAAATTAAGAAGAAAAGAGCTAAAAAATACACAGAATCTCACAATGAAATGATAAAAATATAATAATAACATAATTAGTTCATAAAATTGTTTATCAATATACATTTGATTCTATTTACAATATATTGGAGTTACACATTTAACGAACATGTCGACAATGCAGTGGAAATATAATAGAAGTGAATATAGAAATCTTCAAACACCAGCTTCATCTTCGAGGAACTATAGTCTTCATTAACTAAAAATAACTCATGCTAACCTGAGTGTGATAAATAAAACAAGACATGTGAGTCAAGACTATATATTCTTATGTGATTGAATTCTAATTAGGAAATAAAAATGTAGTAACAAAATATCATTACAGGGTAAAATATAATTAATTATTTATTTCCAACTAATAGTATTTTTCATAGTTTTATTTCAAATTTTTGAAATAATAATATATTCATTTTTTTCTTGTCAAATCATATATCTTCTTCGAAATTTCAAACAATTTACTTTTGAAAATACGGTTGCTTCAAAATTGGAATATAACGAAGAATCATATCAAGAGGTGTGAGAACAAACCAGGAGACTACTCCCAGTAACAAAGATAATGAGTCATAGCTTATTAAAATAAATAAACCAATTGAAGTACACCCTTGACAGATTATACCCAGGTTCTAAATGACCCTTTGAATCATAGGCCCGTTTCTAAACTATGATTTATCTATATTATTGGTAACGTATCATGTCATTTGTTACTTGAATGATAAATCATTTTCACTAATATTAATAAACTTTGCAAATTATATTGTTGTTTATTTTCCAAAATATAAAAATCATTTCAATTCATTAGGGTTTACATTTTTGAGATAATACTTAAAATCCCATTAATTCGAAATGTGTTCATAAATAAATTGCCTTATAAACATTTTATTCGTTTTCAAGTATTATTAAGTGATCAAACATCGCCATTTAATTTAAACCATCTAGTTTATAGTTTGTGTTGATAACATTGTTCCAAATCACTTTAAATTTCAATCAATTAGAAACCATTAAACTTCAACTTTTTTTATGTAAATTTAAACTTCATATTAAATATAATTTAAAATAATGTAAATTTTGATCCAAACAAATTTATATTTCTATTTTATATAATGTAAACTTATAATTCATTTCTACGTTAAAGTAAACTCGTAATTTAAATTTAATTTCAAAGTACTTCAAATCAAATTTCATAGTAATTCAAAATAATTCAAATCAAAGTATAATTTAAAATAATTTATGACTAGTTTCAATTAAAATAATTCAACTCTTATTTACAGCGACACAAAACAATTTAAAATAATTAAATTCTAATTTAAAGAAATTCAATTTAACTTAATTTAAAGCTGGTTAAATTTTTTAATTCAATTTAGAACAAGTTTAAATGCAAAACCCATTGAACTGGATTTCAATTTTCAAACTTAATTTTAACAAATTCAAATCTTAGCTTCAAATTTCATTAAAATACATTGATTTAAATAGTTCAAATAATTTTTTTTACATGAGTATATGTCATTTTAATTCATACTAAAATATTATAGGTATATATATCATTTCAACCTATTTCAGGTATCCAATATGGTGACAGGGATATATCACAACAAGCTACACCATATGGTGACAGGGATATATCACAACAAGCTACACCATATCATCATCATAGAAATCAATAGATCATGCGTACGATCAAAATGCAAGTTAAACATATGACAAAACAATCATATATCATTGTGATCGAATATCGATAACAGTAAATTCTAATATCAATTTTGAAATTTAAATCAAGAAATCTCAAATTTGTTTAATATAAGTTTTTCCAATTAAATTTAAATATTGATATATTCAATTTAGGTTTTCACTTCAATTAAAATGATAGTAATATCCATTTAATTCATTTTAAATTCAATATGAAATTTTCATTTCAAATTTTATTTAACTATCAAATATATCAACAATCAATCAACTAACATCCATTTAATTCAATTTCAATGTCGGTTGTCAATTAGCAATGATGTTAAATTGTCAATATTATTTTAAATCACCAATCGACCATTCAATAAACTAACTAGGTAGCATAACAATATACATATAGTGAATCCAATCAATTTAATTCAGATGAAATTTATAAGTAGTGGGTAATAACAATCACCTTCGTACACGGCGAAAAACTTGAGTGAATAATGCGATACGAATGCAGATAACTTGACAGTGAACTAAACATACAGACGCACTAAGACGAGCATACATGCGAACTCAAATATGCTTCGAATAGAATTTATGGTTGAAACTCAATCAGACTGGAACTGAACGGATATGAGGCCACTGCTATCTTAAATAGGCCTGCTGCATGCGAGGTGGTGCAACGACTCTTACAAAAAGGGAAAAACTAAGAGATGCAGTAGAGGTGGAGTTCAGCTTGGTGGTGCAATGGGAGGAGGTCGGTTGGGTAATGACAGCGGGTAGGGCGTAGGGGAAGGCTGTCATGGAGATGATAGGAGGTGCGGACAGTCGCAGTGAGCATGTTCAAATAGTTAATGGATACAATATGATTTGATTCCGTAAGATCTTCATATATTATTCTTAATTGCTAGTTCTGCTATGTTTGTGCGATGCTAAAGTGGCTCCTGAGGTCAGCTGATTAATCTGAGATTATTTTAAAGTGCTGCTAGTGACATATGGTCAGAAGGGAGGCTGGAGGCGGTCCACAATGATTAAGAAGTGTTGCGTTCGAGGCGGGCTAGAGGTGGTTGTTGGTGAAAGGCAGAGGCTATTGTTAGTGGGGAAGGAGGTGACACACGTGGTTAAAGGAGGTGCTCAGGTGAGGCGGTTCAAAGGTGGAGGGTAAACGGTGGCGAGGCGGAGGACTATGCGTTGAGAGAGGCTTAACGTGGTTGTGTGAGGCGCACAGGGTGAAGTCAAATGTAAATGGTAGTGAGAGAGCAGGGACAAGGGAACAATGAGATAGGATAACTCGATGAGGTAGAAGTTGTTTAATTCATACTATAATTAGTATGTTGCTAAGAGCACAATCAACCACCGTGTAAAATCATTTTTCACATTGAACAACCATCGATCAATAACGTTTTCTGCTGTAATCAACCATCGAACTACTGTTGTTCAGTGGTTGATCACCACGTAAACGGTGTTAGTCGATAGTTGTTCACCGTGCAAGAAAAATAAATATGATATAGTTCGTAGCCCCTTAAAAAGTATGGTATTGGGAAGAGTATAATATAAAATTATATGGTATTTTTTAGTAATGGCATGAGAAAGAAGAAAACGAGATTCCCACAACATTACACTATAATTATTACTATTAGTTTCATTATAATCGAAGCTTATATTTTTAAAAGAGTGGAAGGAGAAGTTAGTAACTGCCTATGCTATTAACGAAGTGAAGGAATAATTTTAATTTGAATAAAATAAAGGGATTCTAGCAACAAGTAAAAATTCGAAATAAAAAATATATGAAGGAGGAAAGTTGAACATGTATCCTCCAATCTCTCTCCACAAAATTTCCTTAATACTAGGTAAAATGTTACCTATTCAACGTGATAGTTCAGATTTTAAATTTAATTTTATGTTCGCTGATTATGTTATGCACAAGTCCAATAAATCAAATATACCGTAAATCCAAATCTCAACAGCTTCACAGTCCAAATTGAGTGCTTAAACATACAAAATAAAATATCACTATGCTCAGTGCATCAATACGAATGGAATAACATAATAAAAATATATATTTTATTACTCGCATAAAATTTATTGTTTTTGTTATATTCATCAGCCTTTTACATAAAATAATTTAAACGAAGCAAGAGATATCTAAATTCGACGTAACAAATGTCTACTCTTTAATTATATCTTGTAGAATAATTTCATATAGAATATTTGTTTTGAAAACCAATATTTAACTATTATATTATCCACTAATTTTACAATAACAATCTGAACTCGACTAAATTTTCTTTACAAATGACCGATCTTACTTCTTTAATTCGATCTAAAGACATGCAGCCAAACTTTAAATTCAAATTTAAAATTTAAAATTCAGCATCAAAAATCATTTTCCATAAATATTATTTCTATTTCGATTAAATATTAATTTATTTTAATGCACACATAGAATACAATTTACTTTTGGTTTCTTTTAATTGAAAACTTATAATCAGGTTCAGTCTAACTTCAAATTTTTATTAAATATCATTGTTTAAAATTTTCATTAAGAAGTCATATATTTTTAATTCAAAATTTTTTTATTTCAAACAATTTTTATTCAAGAACCGTAAAATTTAATAATTTTAAATTATTCGAAATTATGGGTCGTTACAATAACGGTTGATAAATCGAGAAATATAACTAGAAAACTTTAGACTATCATAAATGTTTTCCAATCCCATTAATTATGGTAGGATGAAAATCAAGTGTATGAAATGATAGCAAATAATTTTGAGTGATTAATAAATAATAAATTTATTTTTATAATACAAACTATTAGCTTAATAAAAAAAATACACATTTCCATCGTTATACTAAAATACACAAAATATAAACTATAATCTTGACAATAATCGGAATGATAATTTTCGGATTCCGGATGCTCTTACATCCACATCTACATTTATTTATGAATATAAGGTATTTATCCTTTTTAAAGTCACGGATATGGACAGATTTCAGATATTTCAGCTATGCAGTAACACACATAATCCGTCTCAAAGTACGAGAAAAACTATAGTTTATGGGGAGTTCTCCGCGATAAATGAACGGTCAGTTTAAGCGGATAAAATGAGTTAAGCGGAGAATGTGCTTTTGTGTATTTGAGGGAAATATCGAGTGGTTTATGCGAAAGGAGTTGAAATGACCTAAACTTCCCCGTAAATGAAAGCCCGAATTGAGTTGAGAACACGACAAATTAGAATACAAACAGAAGAACATTTCATTGCTTATTACAACAATTTCATTAGAGTACAAGAATATAACTGAGTATGAATAAATAATATACATTTGACAAATATCAGGGATTCAAATACAAAGCAACGGAAAATCAATACATAACACAACCTAAAGAAATACATGGATACAGAGTGTTCCGAATGTAGCTCCAGCTGTAAACCAGGATCCTGTAAAAATAAATCTGCAAAACCAAAACCACTAGCTGCCATGTGGAAAATAGGGGCACCCGGAGTTTAGGTTAGAAAAACAAACTCCAGGTCAGTCATGTGACCGGTGTGAGAACTAAGACAATTATTAGCTTGATTTTAAAGTTAGATAAATCAAGGGACCACGCCGTATAACACGGAACAGGTTTAACCCCAAGAATACTAGTGCATATAATAAACAGCGCAATGCTTTTTGGAAAAATGAAGCTATTATAAGACCCAGGTCCCATCACACAATGCAACGCAAGCCGGAGGA
This sequence comes from Allium sativum, assembly GCA_030737875.1. NCBI lineage: Eukaryota > Viridiplantae > Streptophyta > Magnoliopsida > Asparagales > Amaryllidaceae > Allium > Allium sativum. The sequence continues at coordinate 620,136,309 of CM060926.1, forward strand.
TAGGGTTTTCCCTTATAATAGCCAAACATGCTTGGTACGTTTAAAACAAATCATTTGATACTATAATAAGTGTATAGTGTCAAAAACAGCTTCAAATACAAATGTATCAATCATAGACGGCATGGGTGCCATCTATCATGTCGCCATACTAGTTCTACAATTAAAACCGCAAAGTCACGTATTGGAATTTGGATTTCCATCTGTGAACCAAGGCAAGGGATCGTCCTTCCCGCTTCGAGACTCTCTAGCCCGAGCCTCAGGGCCCAGACTCAGGTGGACCCTTGGATCGTTAGGCCAGTCCACACGGAGTGGATTAAAATACCTGAACAATAGGTTTCTCCGCCCCGTAGGGCGTAAATCTGGTCAGTATATCGACCATTTCATCCATCGGCCCTGTAGTGACCGATAAATCTGAGGCGTCTCGCTTTCCATCATCCACATAAGTAAAAATGTCTTGGCTCCATACCATGACACCACTCCTAGCTAGAAGGAAACGCATGTCCTCTCTGAAGCCCTCCCCCGTTTCTGGTTCACACTGGGGTGTGAGGCTCGCGAATTAACGCTATACACAAAGCTATGCTATATTAAAGTCGTGCTTTGATCATCAACCACAAGACTCTGCTTTTCAACAGAAGCCTTGATCATTTGCATCTCAGCATGCCACACAGGCAATTCACGCCATGCAACTGATGTCTATCAATCACACAGAATGAAATCCAATGTCAGACACACATCCATTTACAAGTTCGTTCTGGGTCTGAATGAAACCAGAGACACCTTACTCCTCATCCCATATGTCCAATACAGGAGAGAGGTCCTCGCATATCCGGTCAATCTGCAAGTACGTATGGACGATCACCACTTATTATCTTGTCTTGGGTGTACAACCCAATCAAGACATTAGTAATCATCCAAATGACGTGAAGAGCTCCGGTCTTTAACCACCGTCTTCATCGTCGACATATCGTCGAATCAGTTATTCAGAATGGGATAAACCCGGTCTTTCTGAATAACCTGCATATCTTATAAACAAGTGCTATAAAAACACAACATATGCCCCATTCCAATTCTAAATATTCTTTTATTTAAATATTCATATCCTTTGGGAAAGGTTCCCATTAATTTTATCAAAGATAAATTCTTTAGATTAATTCTTTAATCTTCCATTGGATATCAATTCAAACCAAATTAAGGTTTATCCAAACTAGTCGGGATTAGCGAACCTTACCGAAGTAATCATTTATTATATTTCCCAGTCCCAACCTATTCATCCCATGAAGCGAAACCGGTAATACTTCATATCTAACTCCACGGTGTTATTGGTAAAATTAATTACCATTTCACGTTCAAATCTAATTAAAGATTTAACTATTGCTTGGAGCAAAACTGATGATACTCCATTCTCGATCATATCATGAATTCGATAAATTTAATTATCCCATTCACTTTCCAATCTAATTAAAGATCCATTAAAACTCTAATTCAGTTTTAATCCCAAAAATCATTACTTAATGATTATTAAAAGTTAAGAAATTAATCTTATCTTTAAATGAGTTAAAGAACTAATGTCATTTAATACAAAATTAACAATAAACCCAAAATATCATTCCACTAATTATGGAATCTTCATGGGAAATAGATCAATATATATAACAATATAAACTTCCATATCCGACTAATAATATAAATGGAATAACAGAAAAGCCTTTTAAGTTCCATTTATAGTAATAGTCTTCCTCCACAGAAGCTCACTTCAATTATTACCAAATCAAATCCCATTCCATTCCAATTTACTTTATTAAATTGGAATGCTTTACTTTGGAAAAGTTCCAATAAATCTTAATTAAAAAGTTTTATAAATTCCAATTCACATTTCACTGTTAATCGGGTTAAAGAACGAATGTCGTTAAAAACACAGTTCACAATAGACGCAATTAACATTCCATTTTTATTCCAATTACTAATTATAACTGGAAATTCTAATAGTCATAATTAAAAGACTTATTCTTATCACACGGGGTTTGAGAACAGTGTTACTGAAAACACCATTCATGACAAACCCAAAATCCCTTTTGGTATTAAATACAAGGCTCTAAATAGAAAATATATCGCCTTATAATCAATATCAAATTCTGAAACCAACAAATATCGTATTGGAAATAACGATATATATATATATCTTCCAAATTCCTCCACAATATCCGTATAACCACGGAATCCAATATCGAAATATTCCGAAGATAATTTCGATTCAAATCCATTCCAATTCATATATTGGAAATTATGGTTATATTAAAACCCATTCTCAATCCAATTTATTTATTTAAAAATAATTGGATTATAATTCTAGTTAATAACTAGTTCATTTTCGATAAAAATATATTTTTATCTTTTCAAATATGGAATTTTTCATCCTAATTCTTTTCAAATCATTTATTATGATTTTACAAAATTATTAATAATTTTATTAAGGCCCTTTCTGTCGATTTCCATAAACGGTCATCGAACTACACTTACAGCGACCTTTTCCCAAATTTTATTGGGACATAATTCCAAATCCAACTGTTAGATTTCAAATCTCTTACATTCATTGGAAAGCTCTTTTCGATACGAACCCAACGGTTCCAGTTTTAGGAGAATCCGACGGTCAGATCTCCCGTAATGTCAATTCGAAGTCAATGGTCGAAATTCGTGAACGGTCGCGGCGCGTTCTATTCATCCCATTTAATATATATATTATATATATATATTTCATCGATTTCCATTTAAATCGTATTTTATAAATCATTTATAAATTCGATTTAAAACAATTCCAACTTCATTTTCAATTTTAAGTCAAAATTGAATTCTCCTTATCATTATAATATATAAATGATAATATTTCTAAAATATCAGATTTTGAAATTGTTTCCTGTAATGTCCCGTATTTTCCGACCATTTATTTGAAATATTTTATATATTGATTTGAATTTAAATAATGGGATTTGAACATTTTTATTTGTATATTTAAATTATATTAATAATATAATGATATTTTGTTTTTGGAATATTAGAACATACTGAATTTGCTGTATAAAGGTAAACGAGCGATTTAAAATGAGCTTAAATATATATGAGAAGTGAAAAACATCATTTGAGCTAAGAGAGGTGTTAGTACCAACTGATAATAGAATGAACTAATTTACGTTGTAAATCATCTTTGTGTAGTAGGTTAGTTAGCGGTTTATGGTTACAAATTTGTCCGAGCCAAACTTTTTAATTTTTATAGCATGAGTGAATTGTACATATGGAGATATATTTCCTAAAACTAATAAAGAGAAAACAATTTTGAATGTAACTATAAATTTGGATATCAACATATGTTATCTAATTTAAGGAAGCACTATTTACATATATATATAAAAAAAAGGAATAAAAAAAAAATCTCAGTTAACAAATGCGACATCTTTTGCACAAGAATTTGAAATTCAATTAAAGAAGAAAATACAAATCCGCAAAGATGCAAAGATGAACAGATAGAGAAAAACCAATCTATGTATATAACTCGAACAAATCGAAGCAGATATAAATATATTTATATTACAGACCAAATCTCATAAACAAGATTCACTGCTGAAAGGAAAAGAGGAAAGAAAAAAAATGATACATCAAATCTATAATGCAATTTTGAAACTCTCAAATGAGATGAACAAGTAAATGGATGCACCAGATCTATATCTGATCACGCCAGTACATGAAAATCCAACCCAAATCTTCACTGCTTAGGGTGTTGCCACCACCACTGTCCACCACCTAATTAATCTGAGAAAAAGAAAAGGACAGCTATTAATAGCTAGTATATATAGATATGTAAAGTAAAAGATTTGAATAAGGAAAATAACACATTAAAAACTCAGATTCTGTCATACAGCAATCAGAAACAGCTAAGAAAACAGTGATTTAACACAATTTTATTTCCTTTAACAACAGTAAAGGATCCACAGTTTGAATTCAAGCAAAACAAGTCGTTGTTCACATCAGCAAAAAGAAAATAAAACCATACAATAGCTTCGGCATAAAGTTTGATCAATGGTTTCTTCAATAGAGTGAACAAATTGATAGCACATGGAAAAGCTGAAAACAAAATCCAATAAAATCTACCTATATATTCATAAATATTTAGAAAATCTGTTATACAAACCTATAAAATCTGTTTTTCTATATCCCAATATAGATCTGAAATCAAATTAGAAATAGTAGCAGACAAGACCATGTGAACAAACAGTATTTTTAGATGTATAGCTTAAACCATAAGGGCAGTTGCATATCTGAGCATTTCACATGGGTAGATCGAACAAAACCTGTTAAGTAACCCACAACCATCGACTTGTCAATCACCACAAATCCGTAACCTCACTGATGAACATCACACAAACCAAGTAAATCACCTACAGTTCGGCCTCAAGACCGAAATAAACAAGGGAAATCACTTAGGATCTAAAATACAGCAGTCTAGTTTCCGTCACCAACAGTTCAAACATGGCAGAGCCGAAATAAGAAGGTAAACGCCTATAATATAGGAACAACTAAGTCTAAGCTAGGATTTAACAATTCATAAATTACTGTAATCAATTCTAGTATAAATAGGGGTCGCGCATCACAATTCTTCCCAGAATAAACCACGAACAAAGTAAACCCAATTCGATACCACAAAAATCAAACCGAAAAGAGAAACAAAAAAATTCAAAACAGAAATAAAATCGGGAAAAGTACTTAGCTTTTGGGAGGGAGGTTTCGGCCTAGGTCGAAGCAAGTGAAGGAGAACGGAGCGACAATGGGAGGAAAGCGAGGGGCATGTCTGGCGCGATTGTTGCTGAGGGAGGTCGAGGGTTCTTCGTGGGTTGGCGGAAGCTAGAAGGCGGAGTCCGTGCTGAAGAAGGTAGCGATGGAAGGGGTTGAGTTCAGGGACATAGGGTTTCGGGTTTTCTCCATTTTTGGAGTGACGGCGGAGCAATTGAAGATGGATGAGGGTTTGAGAATGAAGAGGAACCGATAGTTTTAGGGTTTTAAGTGAATGAGGGTGCGGGCTTTAATCATTTGGGTGGGCTGGGCTAGACAAGGTATGGCCCAAATATTATATAAACTAGAGTAAATTTAATTTAAAATTGTTTTATAACTTAGAATCTAAATATCGTGTACGTTTGTGGTCAGAATTCGACGAAACGAAAAACGTTGGGACCGTGATGACGAGTGCTACGCGATGGATGAGGACTGAGCAGGGCAGGCAGCAGATGGATTTTTTTCAGATAAATGAAACGTCGTTTAATTCAACTAAAACAAGCAGATTTAACGATGAAATCAAAAACAAAGGTGAGTTAAATTCACTCAGTTATTTCCTGCTTATATTTTATAAGCTGGGTTTTTATTTTGTGTGTTATGGTTGCTAGTGTTTGACTGGTTATTGATATATATTCATATATTGTGGAACTGATGAAATTAAACGTCGTTTAATTTCAGTGAAATCCAAATCGTTATTTTTAACGATTGATTCCAGTTAAGGTAACTTACCTTATTGGTCACGTTTATAGAATAAACGTGTTTTAATAAATGAATTGCTTGATTGATTGTTGTGGTTGATATTGAATTGTCGTTATAAATTGTTGTGAGGCCATTATTGAATTGTTTTGATTGATGGTTGAATATTGACCTGAAATTTACCATTCGTTTGGTTTAAGCCAATGGGTACTATCGGTTGAGTAGTTGACAGTACATGGTCTGTGAATTCACCGTTTTATATATATCGATCTACCGCCAGGTAAACCGATGAGATAAAGTTATAAAATTATTTTATAACTGGAAATAGATTTTTAAATCTATTATTGGAATTAAAGTTGGTAAGAGAAAATAAATATTTATTATTTATTAATAGAGGTTATAATTGTTTTATAATTGATTTTATAAAGGAAATTTCTGATATCTATCAGATTTGTAGAAATTAAATAAATGTTATAGTTTTGGATAATCGCTTGAGAGATATTAAAAGGGGTATTTAAGTTAATTTCATTTTTAATTAATTTAAAGAATTATTTGGAAATGGAAAATGAGGTCTTCATGCCTTGGCTTGGAAAAGAAATCCATGCAATGAAATATATCGTTTTAAAGAAATAAGGGGAAGGTGATATCTAGTAAATGATTTCTAAATCCGTGAATTTAGAAATCGATAGTTATACCCAAGAAAGGGATTGTCAAAGTAAGAAGTTTTAGAAAACAGTTAGATGAGATGCGTTTGGTGTTAATATAAAGATCGGCCTTTAAATTACAACTAATGTTCATCTGAAGGTAAGACCGTTGTTGGTCAAGGTCTGAGAGGTAAATAAATACCCCAACTTGAACGACTTCGGAATTTTCTGAGGATGATATTAGGTTGTAATGAGAAGGAGGGTAAAAATGATTTATTATTTCCATATGAGAAATAAGAATGAAATGACAATAAAAAGGGATCGAGTATATATAATGAGATTTTTTCCAAGTAATGGAAATGGGAGGTTTGGGCATTTATATTTATATAAGTATCCAAAATAAAAGAAATAAAAAGGAATTGGTGGAAAGTAAAAAGGGTACTTTCAAGATGAAAGGAAATTGTAAAGTTAAGTGTTGAAAGTGAATTCATTTACAGAAATGAAAGTGGATCAACGTATTCAAATAATGAAACGAAAAGTGGGTTCGTAGTATCAGTTATAAATGCCAAATTCAGATGATTTTTTTCAATAGGTGATAACGTAATTAATGTTTTGAACGATGATAGAATAAAGAATTGAATATGGTATTTTCTTAAATATGAAAAGTGGAAAGGTTTGAGATAATAACCTTAAGTCAAATATGTTATATTTGAAATATTGAAATATTTAAGAATTTGAGATTTACCATCGTTAATCGGTTTGAATAAAAAGGCCATGTGGTGTTGGTACTGAACTGGTATACTCATGTCATTCACACAATTATTTATTTGATAGTTAAAACACCGACTATCAAACTTGACCATACGATCGTTGGTACGGAAAGACCGAGATCGAATGTATATTCGAAAACCATTCCGACCAATGAATACGTGAAAGAAGATTTACCGAAGGTGGAGCAATGGAAGACCGTTGATCTTCATAAGCGGAAGAACTACTGATTGGATTTCTCTGGTTTAGCGGCCGAAGATATTTCAATAGTGATTCTGTCGTGATTGGAATCTACGGATTGCTAGGACTTCTCGCTACTGATCTATAGGGTGATTGCTGAGATGCAGTAGGAGAGTGCCTTCGGTTCATCCTGTTCCTGGATGACTTGTATGGACGAGTGTCTGACAGAGTATTTCCAAAGGGGATTACGTACGTTGATTTCTTCAAACGTATCATAGTTGGGTCGCTCCCGACTAGGGTATTTTTGTGGACGTAAATTAGTGATATCTGATGGGTCTGACGATGTGGCATTCAAAGTGAATAATGATCAAAGGTTCAAAGTAAATTCTGGCCTCAAGCCTCACCAACCGGGAGATGACAAAAATCGGGCAGGCAGCATGGCTATGTGGGTCGCTCCCATTAGGGTGTATAATCACCTATCTAGAGAAATTCTTTTTGTTTCTTACTCTATCGATTCTGCCCATTCGGGAACGGTGGTTTGAGTCCATCCGTTGGTGATATACATTTGATACACTCAAGAGAAATGAGTGGTCGGTCATGTGAGGGCCGGGTTGCAAGATGTTCTTGTTGAACCCTGTGTATTCGCCTCTAGAGATACACGTGCAGAAGGTGGTCCCATACCTTGTCAAGTTGGAAATCCAACATCCAATAAGCGCCCGCGGTTTTCGATTGTATACTATATACGGGGAGCGTGAGATGCAAGCGTTCCCCTAGATTTGATAATTATTTGTATTTAGACATTATTATAATATCAGAATAGATATTGATTTCGAAAACTGATTTGGGTTATCGTAAGGTAAAAACCGTCCGTGTTTTATGTGTGGATTTGGTCTTACGATTATCTTTTGCTTTTGAAATGATTTTTAACTTTAAAATCATGATTGAATGATTTACCCTAAATACTGTGCGAGTTTATCTCACTCTGGTTCACCAGACTGACCCGGTGTTTTGTAAATGCTCGGGTTAGCCCGGGGTGTACAGGTTCAGGTTCGAAAGCTGTGAAGAAACGGGGTGGAAGTGTTCAGACGTATGATATTATTCCGCTGTGTTGTATATAAGGACAGATTGTTATAACTGTCCAGTGATGTTGATGTACTCTGATGTTGTAAGTTTATTCAAAGCTCTAAATATAGATTTATTTCTATATTATCTTTCGTTCCGCTGCGATGTGAGACTTTGATTCTTTGTGTTGTTCTTCTTCTTATCCTTCTATTCTAATATTTCTATCTTATCTTTCTCATCCTCCAACTTCTTTCTTCTAGCTTTCTGGAGATTCAATACTCGAGTGGGACACAGTTCGTGTAAATGTCGATAATTCGAGTGTCGAATTTTCCGGGTCGCTACAGTTGGTATCAGAGCTATTGGTTTAGAAATAACCTTGGCTATGTGGCGTAACTCGATAGAGATGGGGTTAGTAACACCCTAGATTGAGTTTGAATGTATATATGAGAGCGTATTTGTAAATTTTATATACAAATGTTTTGTATTATGTTGTTGATCGGTTCAAGTGTTGAGAAGCATTGAGCTGATAAGGGACACAATATCGTTTTGTAAAGAGGGTAGATGAAATAATTTTACCTGAAATTTATTTTTATAGAAAAGAAATAATTTTATGAAATTATTGGGATATTGTGTGTTGATCGATTTAAATGAAATTCAAATATTTGAATGGAATTCAAAATTTTGTTAAAATTTTGAATTGGAACTTAACTGGGTAAAGTGAAATCATTAATAATTATATTGGGATTTATTTAAGAAATGGGGATGAAATTAAATAAGGTTAATTCGAATTGAAAATTTAATAAACAATATAATAAATTGAATAAAAATTGGTTGATATACCGGTATGTTGAATTAAATATTGAATGTGAATTTAGTTGATTTGATTGGGGTGTTGTGCCTTGATTGTTGATTGATTGTTGCTGCTTGTTAAATTGGTTGGATATGATCCATCCATGGATTGATGAAGGATTAAATAAACCGAAACCCAGAGAAAACATGAAGTGATACTTAAATATATTTTAAAAATTACTAGAATTTACAACGTTTTTCTTAACTTAGCAATTTCGAGGACGAAATTATTTTAAGGAGGAAAGAATGTTGTCCCGTATTTTCCGACCATTTATTTGAAATATTTTATAAATTGATTTGAATTTAAATAATGGGATTTGAACATTTTTATTTGAATATTTAAATTATATTAATAATATAATGATATTTTGTTTTTGGAATATTAGAACATACTGAATTTGCTGTATAAAGGTAAACGAGCGATTTAAAATGAGCTTAAATATATATGAGAAGTGAAAAACATCATTTGAGCTAAGAGAGGTGTTAGTACCAACTGATAATAGAATGAAATAATTTACGTTGTAAATCATCTTTGTGTAGTAGGTTAGTTAGCGGTTTATGGTTACAAATTTGTCCGAGCCAAACTTTTTAATTTTTATAGCATGAGTGAATTGTACATATGGAGATTTATTTCCTAAAACTAATAAAGAGAAAACAATTTTGAATGTAACTATAAATTTGGATATCAACATATGTTATCTAATTTAAGGAAGCACTATTTACATATAAAAAAAAATCTCAGTTAACAAATTCGACATCTTTTGCACAAGAATTTGAAATTCAAATAAAGAAGAAAATACAAATCCGCAAAGATGCAAAGATGAACAGATAGAGAAAAACCAATCTATGTATATAGCTCGAACAAATCGAAGCAGATATAAATATATTTATATTACAGACCAAATCTCATAAACAAGATTCACTGCTGAAAGGAAAAGAGGAAAGAAAAAAAATGATACATCAAATCTATAATGCAATTTCGAAACTCTCAAATGAGATGAACAAGTAAATGGATGCACCAGATCTATATCTGATCACGCCAGTACATGAAAATCCAACCCAAATCTTCACTGCTTAGGGTGTTGCCACCACCACTGTCCACCACCTAATTAATCTGAGAAAAAGAAAAGGACAGCTATTAATAGCTAGTATATATAGATATGTAAAGTAAAAGATTTGAATAAGGAAAATAACACATTAAAAACTCAGATTCTGTCATACAGCAATCAGAAACAGCTAAGAAAACAGTGATTTAACACAATTTTATTTCCTTTAACAACAGTAAAGGATCCACAGTTTGAATTCAAGCAAAACAAGTCGTTGTTCACATCAGCAAAAAGAAAATAAAACCATACAATAGCTTCGGCATAAAGTTTGATCAATGGTTTCTTCAATAGAGTGAACAAATTGATAGCACATGGAAAAACTGAAAACAAAATCCAATAAAATCTACCTATATATTCATAAATATTTAGAAAATCTGTTATACAAACCTATAAAATCTGTTTTGCTATATCCCAATATAGATCTGAAATCAAATTAGAAATAGTAGCAGACAAGACCATGTGAACAAACAGTATTTTTAGATGTATAGCTTAAACCATAAGGGCAGTTGCATATCTGAGCATTTCACATGGGTAGATCGAACAAAACCTGTTAAGTAACCGACAACCATCGACTTGTCAATCACCACAAATCCGTAACCTCACTGATGAACATCACACAAACCAAGTAAATCACCTACAGTTCGGCCTCAAGACCGAAATAAACAAGGGAAATCACTTAGGATCTAAAATACAGCAGTCTAGTTTCCGTCACCAACAGTTCAAACATAGCAGAGCCGAAATAAGAAGGTAAACGCCTATAATATAGGAACAACTAAGTCTAAGCTAGGATTTAACAATTCATAAATCACTGTAATCAATTCTAGTATAAATAGGGGTCGCGCATCACAATTCTTCCCAGAATAAACCACGAACAAAGTAAACCCAATTCGATACCACAAAAATCAAACCGAAAAGAGAAACAAAAAAAATTCAAAACAGAAATAGAATCGGGAAAAGTACTTAGCTTTTGGGAGGGAGGTTTCGGCCTAGGTCGAAGCAAGTGAAGGAGAACGGAGCGACAATGGGAGGAAAGCGAGGGGCATGTCTGGCGCGATTGTTGCTGAGGGAGGTCGAGGGTTCTTCGTGGGTTGGTGGAAGCTAGAAGGCGGAGTCCGTGCTGAAGAAGGTAGCGATGGAAGGGGTTGAGTTCAGGGACGTAGGGTTTCGGGTTTTCTCCATTTTTGGAGTGACGGCGGAGCAATTGAAGATGGATGAGGGTTTGAGAATGAAGAGGAACCGATAGTTTTAGGGTTTTAAGTGAATGAGGGTGCGGGCTTTAATCATTTGGGTGGGCTGGGCTAGACAAGGTATGGCCCAAATATTATTTAAACTAGAGTAAATTTAATTTAAAATTGTTTTATAACTTAGAATCTAAATATCGTGTACGTTTGTGGTCAGAATTCGACGAAACGAAAAACGTTGGGACCGTGATGACGAGTGCTATGCGATGGATGAGGACTGAGCAGGGCAGGCAGCAGATGGATTTTTTTCAGATAAATGAAACATCGTTTAATTCAACTAAAACAAGCAGATTTAACGATGGAATCAAAAACAAAGGTGAGTTAAATTCACTCAGTTATTTCCTGCTTATATTTTATAAGCTGGGTTTTTATTTTTTGTGTTATGGTTGCTAGTGTTTGACTGGTTATTGATATATATTCGTATATTGTGGAACTGATGAAATTAAACGTCGTTTAATTTCAGTGAAATCCAAATCGTTATTTTTAACGATTGATTCCAATTAAGGTAACTTACCTTATTGGTCACGTTTATAGAATAAACGTGTTTCAATAAATGAATTGCTTGATTGATTGTTGTGGTTGATATTGAATTGTCGTTATAAATTGTTGTGAGGCCATTATTGAATTGTTTTGATTGATGGTTGAATATTGACCTGAAATTTACCATTCGTTTGGTTTAAGCCAATGGGTACTATCGGTTGAGTAGTTGACAGTACGTGGTCTGTGAATTCACCGTTTTATAAATATCGATCTACCGCCAGGTAAACCGACGAGATAAAGTTATAAAATTATTTTATAATTGGAAATAGATTTTTAAATCTATTATTGGAATTAAAGTTGGTAAGAGAAAATAAATATTTATTATTTATTAATAGAGGTTATAATTGTTTTATAATTGATTTTATAAAGGAAATTTCTGATATCTATCAGATTTGTAGAAATTAAATAAATGTTATAGTTTTGGATAATCGCTTGAGAGATATTAAAAGGGGTATTTAAGTTAATTTCATTTTTAATTAATTTAAAGAATTATTTGGAAATGGAAAATGAGGTCTTCATGCCTTGGCTTGGAAAAGAAATCCATGCAATGAAATATATCGTTTTAAAGAAATAAGGGGAAGGTGATATCTAGTAAATGATTTCTAAATCCGTGAATTTAGAAATCGATAGTTATACCCAAGAAAGGGATTGTCAAAGGAAGAAGTTTTAGAAAACAGTTAGATGAGATGCGTTTGGTGTTAATATAAAGATCGGCCTTTAAATTACAACTAATGTTCATCTGAAGGTAAGACCGTTGTTGGTCAAGGTCTGAGAGGTAAATAAATACCCCAACTTGAACGACTTCGGAATTTTCTGAGGATGATATTAGGTTGTAATGAGAAGGAGGGTAAAAATGATTTATTATTTCCATATGAGAAATAAGAATGAAATGACAATAAAAAGGGATCGAGTATATATAATGAGATTTTTTCCAAGTAATGGAAATGGGAGGTTTGGGCATTTATATTTATATAAGTATCCAAAATAAAAGAAATAAAAAGGAATTGGTGGAAAGTAAAAAGGGTACTTTCAAGATGAAAGGAAATTGTAAAGTTAAGTGTTGAAAGTGAATTCATTTACAGAAATGAAAGTGGATCAACGTATTCAAATAATGAAACGAAAAGTGGGTTCGTAGTATCAGTTATAAATGCCAAATTCAGATGATTTTTTTCAATAGGTGATAACGTAATTAATGTTTTGAACGATGATAGAATAAAGAATTGAATATGGTATTTTCTTAAATATGAAAAGTGGAAAGGTTTGAGATAATAACCTTAAGTCAAATATGTTATATTTGAAATATTGAAATATTTAAGAATTTGAGATTTACCATCGTTAATCGGTTTGAATAAAAAGGCCATGTGGTGTTGGTACTGAACTGGTATACTCATGTCATTCACACAATTATTTATTTGATAGTTAAAACACCGACTATCAAACTTGACCATACGATCGTTGGTACAGAAAGACCGGGATCGAATGTATATTCGAAAACCATTCCGACCAATGAATACGTGAAAGAAGATTTATCGAAGGTGGAGCAATGGAAGACCGTTGATCTTCATAAGCGGAAGAACTACTGATTGGATTTCTCTAGTTTAGCGGCCGGAGATATTTCAACAGTGATTCTGTCGTGATTGGAATCTACGGATTGCAAGGACTTCTCGCTACTGATCTGTAGGGTGATTCCTGAGATGCAGTAGGAGAGTGCCTTCGGTTCATCCTGTTCCTGGATGACTTGTATGGACGAGTGTCTGACAGAGTATTTCCAAAGGGGATTACGTACGTTGATTTCTTCAAACGTATCATAGTTGGGTCTCTCCCGACTAGGGTATTTTTGTGGACGTAAATTAGTGATATCTGATGGGTCTGACGATGTGGCATTCAAAGTGAATAATGATCAAAGGTTCAAAGTAAATTCTGGCCTCAAGCCTCACCAACCGGGAGATGACAAAAATCGGGCAGGCAGCATGGCTATGTGGGTCGCTCCCATTAGGGTGTATAATCACCTATCTAGAGAAATTCTTTTTGTTTCTTACTCTATCGATTCTGCCCATTCGGGAATGGTGGTTTGAGTCCATCCGTTGGTGATATACATTCGATACACTCAAGAGAAATGAGTGGTCGGTCATGTGAGGGCCGGGTTGCAAGATGTTCTTGTTGAACCCTGTGTATTCGCCTCTAGAGATACACGTGCAGAAGGTGGTCCCATACCTTGTCAAGTTGGAAATCCAACATCCAATAAGCGCCCGCGGTTTTCGATTGTATACTATATACGGGGAGCGTGAGATGCAAGCGTTCCCCTAGATTTGCTAATTATTTGTATTTAGACATTATTATAATATCAGAATAGATATTGATTTCGAAAACTGATTTGGGTTATCGTAAGGTAAAAACCGTCCGTGTTTTATGTGTGGATTTGGTCTTACGATTATCTTTTGCTTTTGAAATGATTTTTAACTTTAAAATCATGATTGAATGATTTACCCTAAATACTGTGCGAGTTTATCTCACTCTGGTTCACCAGACTGACCCGGTGTTTTGTAAATGCTCGGGTTAGCCCGGGGTGTACAGGTTCAGGTTCGAAAGCTGTGAAGAAACGGGGTGGAAGTGTTCAGACGTATGATATTATTCCGCTGTGTTGTATATAAGGGCAGATTGTTATAACTGTCCAGTGATGTTGATGTACTCTGATGTTGTAAGTTTATTCAAAGCTCTAAATATAGATTTATTTCTATATTATCTTTCGTTCCGCTGCGATGTGAGACTTTAATTCTGTGTGTTGTTCTTCTTCTTATTCTTCTATTCTAATATTTCTATCTTATCTTTCTCATCCTCCAACTTCTTTCTTCTAGCTTTCTGGAGATTCAATACTCGAGTGGGACACAGTTCGTGTAAATGTCGATAATTCGAGTGTCGAATTTTCCGGGTCGCTACATTTCCTTTTCGATATTCATTATAAAAATGAATAAAATTGATATAAATATCGTTCACGTCAAAATGGCGCATATCAAATCAACACTGCTTTATATATTTAAATATTTTCGTGCCCATCCCAAATCGGACATCAAAATCATATTTTGGTCCATTACTGAATATTATTTTAAAATATTAGTTATTTTAGAATATTCATTATTCATTATTTTAAAATATTTGTTAATTTAAAATATTCGTTAATCTAAAATATTCGTTCTTTCCGACTTGGAACCAAACACAGTCAATTACCATATAATTTTATTTATATGGATTTCATACACTCATGTACACAACAATAATCAAACACAGTCAACCATCATCCAGAGTGCATTACACAAATGCATAACCTTTAAATATAAATAATTAACGCTTACAACAGCCTGTCAACCAATCGATTGACATACAACTAAACAGTTCGGATTAGTATATGTCAAATATCATCCCAATACCCGTGTGGTGTTTCAATCAACACACACCGATTTTATTTGTGCAGTTGAGCGATTTGTAAAATATATCATCCCAATCAATATCAGTTAAATGAGTGTACATAAACAAATCATCCGATTTGTTAATGAATATTTATTTTCATTCATATACCTGTTAAAAATTATAATTTTAATGATAAAATATTTATTTCAACACATGAATATTTTATACAGTTCATTTATACAATAAAAATAATATTTTTATTGTTCTAAATTTTTTAGAAAATTTCGGCAGCATAACGACGTGATACTAGAACCGGAATAAGGTCTAGCCTTATCCCTCGCCTAATACTGCGCCATACACATACCAATTCTAATCAATTCGATTAACATCCCAAACCAAATTCAAACAATTAAATCACTCAATCCAAAAATCAACCAAACATCCATGGTTTCAAACAAAGGTTTCGGGTGCTACTAACCACCGTATGCATCCTATATATCTTTAACTAGAAAACGAAGTTACAGTGAGAAGTTCTCGCCTTTGGGATCCTCTCCGTTGTTTCATTTCTGAATTTCTGAATAGTTTGGATTTGCCTGAAATTCCAACGTAATCTTTTTCACATTGTTCATAGTAAAAATCACATTTTTAATATGATGTTTAAATATTTAAAAATCCCATTTTTATTTCGCTACATATATAAAAATCATATTTTTAATTCGTTACATATATAAAAATCAAATTTTTACAATGCCATATATACATTAAAAATCGTATTTTTACAATGCTATTATATATATAAAAAGTATATTTTTATATCGCTATTCAAATAATAAAAATCAAATTCTTATATCGCTATTCAAATAACAGAAATCGAATTTATTTATCGCTATTCAAATAATAAAAATTGAATTTTTATTCATGGTTATGCAAATAAAAATCATATTTTTATATTTATATTTATATAATAAAAATTCCTATTTTAATTTCAAAGCTATTTCTATAAAAATCAATATTTTAGAAAAAAGCATTCCATGTAAAAATTACATTTTTATTACGCTATATATATAAAAAAATCTTATTTTTAATAACTCTACATATCAATTAAAAATCCCATTTTTAATTCGCTGTTCCTATATATATAAATCATATTTTTAGTACAATGCTTTATATATATAAATAACAAATTTTATTTCAATGTTTTATATTTAAAAAATCTGGTTTTTCTTTTCAATTTTTCATTTTAAAAATCACGTTTTGAAGCAATGCTATTTATTTAAATTAAAAATCATATTTTTATCTCTATGTTGTCTACATAAAAATCATATTTTTATTTTAAAGCTATATATATAAAAAACCATATTTTTATTTTAAACATTATATATATAAAAACCCGGTTTTTAACAATGCATTTATATTAAAATTTCAGATTTTAAATAATTTAACATAATTAACATTTACTAATGTAATTATTAAATAACTAACTAAATTACATAACGTTTAAACATAATAAAAAGAAACTTGTTACCTTCTTCTTCACAAAAACCCCAACCCGACGGTTTTTTTTGATCGAAACCTAGGTTTCAATTTTGTTCAAAATCTGCAGCACTTGAAGTCGATCTGATGTATCCACGGTCTCGGCCTTCGCACCAGCTCTTCAGCGAGGTGCTCGATGTTGAGCTCGATGTCCAGGCGGAGGCGTGATCTCAAACGAGGCGGTGGCACTTCCAAGGCAGAATTCACACTCCATGATGAACGGTAGATCCTCACACCACCGTGAATTTGAAGAGTATAAAGAATAGATCGATGTTGCTTTAGAAACTGTTGGGATCCATTGAGAGGATCGAGCGGATTTGAGGGGTTTAGATTGGATCAATATTCCGCGTTGAACGAGAGCGATGGCGGATTTTTTCTGCTTCGAAATAATGATTTTAGAGTTTGTGACTTTTCCTATTGGCCGGTTTTCTATTTTTTATTTATTTTTAGTTCATTTAAATCCAAAATTAGTGTTTTCTTATTCGAACTCCAAATCAAACTCAACGAGTATCGCCCCTAGTTAATTAGCCCCATTCCGAACGCAATAGGATAAGCCAATTCGACTGTTTCGATTAGTTTTCATTTAAATCAAAATATAATCAATGTATATTGAATTTAAACGTACATTTTAATTTACCGGGGCCACATACTGACTCCAAAAATTCCAGAAAAATAAATCTAGCTATGTTTTGATGATATGGTCCTAACAAAACCAATTTCGTCAAATTTGGAGACCGTTTGAAAAACGGTCATTTTCCAGTCGATTAATTTCAAATTAAATGACCAAACATGTTTAAATTTAGCACGCTCACATATTAATTCCAAAAATTTTGAAAATTGGAATCTAGCAATAATTTGATATTCCGGATCCAACAAAAGTGGTCTCGTCGAAAACAGAGGTCGTCTGCAAAATGGCTATTTTAAGGGCTATATATTATATAAAATTCCATAGCGACTATTTTGAATTTTAAACTGGACAAATTTTTTTATTTCCATTATGAAATTTGGATTTTTCACATTCGTTGAAAAGATATTTTCAAACAAATTCAAATATTTCTGGTTTTACTAAAATCCGATTTATTTTTAATCCTGTACATTCATTTGAAATTTGAAATCGAATTTTCAAACTACCACGCCATTTCAGGCTCGTTATATAATTAAAATATTTTTTACCTTCTAACTTCGATTTAAATAAATTTTTAGTCATTATTATTTAAAATAAATCATTTTGAATATTCAAAATTCATTAAAATATCCAAAATAATTTTTTTTAATTGGTTCTGAAATTCTGGGTTGTTACAATCTCCCCCACTTAAAATCTTTTCGTCCTCGAAAAGGAACGGAGCTGAAAGTGTTTAACTAACCAACTCAACTTTCATTCTGGCTTTCATTCTTCAACTTTTCAGTTTCTAAGAATTTTAAAAAAATTCAAAAATTTGGCTAACACCCTAAATTTTCGAAAAATTTCGCCATAACCTCCTTTGTACGGGGAGACATTTAAAACCACAACTGGCCACGCAGGGCCCTCATCATATAAAAAGGAAAAGAAAAGGCCAAGTGGCTAGCCAACTGGCTCATAAAATCATCCAAACCCAAGAAAATAGTAAATATGTACCTGTTTGTCGGGCATACAATTTTATTCCTCTTCTTAGCCTCCTTGCTATAACCTTTTCATTATATACGCATGCACATATATGCAATTGCAATCAATTTTCAAGTCAGCTCAATATTTGATTCAATTTGGCTTAATGGTTCAAAATTTTAATTAATCAAACCAATAATCAAACAACACAATCAACAATCAATTAGTTGAATAACTTTTCAATCATATATCTTTAATGCATAGTAAAAATCATGTTTTTAGTGCCAAATCACAAATAATAAACCCTATCTAGTTTTGATTCTCACACCAGTCAATTGGAAATATATAGATATCTCACTTTCGAAACTCGAACATAAATGCTGATGATGACGTGTCAGTCATCAGAATCATTTTCAGACGACTATAGTGTTATTCTATATCTATCCAGTATTTTTTAGGCTTTGTATGCACGTTTTCAAGGCGTATACGCAAAATATTCATATACTAGATTGTCCAAATTCAATATAAATAAAATACTCAACTACGTATAATAAGGTTTAAACTTTCAAAACAAAATTTGTTTTTATTAAATAATACTCTTCTAAATCATTCTAGGATACTATTGATCCTATCTCTAACGAGTCATTCTTATTGGATATTGCTAATCCAATCTCTGATGAATTCTTTCGTTCGGTTCTAATGTGTCTTGTTCTCTAGCTCTGTAAACCAGAGGTCTGATACCAACTGAAACGACCCAAACTTCCCCGTAAAGGAAAGCCCGGATTGAGTTAAGAACACGACAAATTAGAATATACAGAAGAAAATTTCATTGCTTATTACAACAATTTCATCAGAGTACAAGAATATAACAGAGTATGAATAAATAATATACATTTGACAAACATCAGAGATTCAAATACAAAGCAGCGGAAAATCAATACATAACATAACTTAAAGAAATACACGAATACAGAGCGTTCCGAATGTAGCTCCAGCTGTAAACTAGGATCCTATAAAAATAAATCTGCAAAACTGAAACTACTAGCTGCCCGTGTGGAAATTAGGGGGACCCAGGGTTTAGGTTAAAACAATAAACTCAAGGTCAGTCGTGTGACCAGTGCGAGAACTAAAACATTTATTAGCTTGATTTTAAAGTAAGATAAACCAAGGGACCACACCGTATAACACGGAACGGGTTTAACCCCAAGAATACCAGTGCATATAATAAACAATGCAATGCTTTTTGTAAAAATGAAGCTATTATAAGACCCGGGTCCCATCACACAATGCAAAGCAAGCCGGGGGATATGGTTTTCCCTTATAATAGCCAAACATGCTTAGTACGTTTAAAACAAATCATTTGATACTATAATAAGTGTATAGTGTCAAAAAACGCTTCAAATATAAATGTATTAATCATAGACGGCATGGGTACCCTCTATCATGTCGCTATACTAGTTCTACAATTAAAACCACAAAGTCACATATTGGAAGTTGGATTTCCATATGTGAACCAAGGCAAGGGATCGTCCTTACCGCTTCGAGACTCTCTAGCCCGAGCCTTAGGGCCCAGACTCAGGTGTGCCCTTGGAACTTTAGGTCCGGTCAACACAAAGTGGATTAAAATGCCTAAACAATAAGTTTCCCCTCCCCATGGGGCGTAAATCTGGTCAGTATATCGACCATGTCATCCATCAGCCCCGTAGTGAACGATATATCCAAGGCGCCTCGCTTTCCATCATCCACATAAGTAAAAATGTCTGGGCTCCATACCATGACACCACTCCTAGCTAGAAGGAAATGAATATCCTCCCTAAAGTCCTCTCTTGTTTCTGGCTCACACCGGGGTGTGAGGCTCGCGAATTAACGCTATACACAAAGCTAAGCTATAGTAAAGCAGTGCTTTTATCATCAACCACAAGACTCTGCTTTTCAACAGAAGCCTTGATCATTTGCATCTCGGCATGACACACAGGCAATTCACGCCATGCAACTGATGTCTATAATTCACATAAAATGGAATCCAATGTCAGGCACACATCCATTACAAGTCCGTTCTGGGTCTGAACGAAACCGGAGGCATCTTATTCCTCGTTCCATATGTCCAATATAAGAGAGAGTTACTCGCATATCCGGTCGATCTCCAAGTACGTCTGGAAGATAACCACTTATTACCTTTTCTTGGGTGTACAGCCCAATCAATACATCAGTAATCATCCAAATGATGTGAAGAGCTTCGGTCTTCAACTACCATCTTCATCGTCTACATATCGTTGAATCAGTTATTCAGAATGGGATAAACCCGGTCTTTCTGAATAACTTGCGTTTTATAAACAAGTGCTATAAAAACACAACATACGCCTCATTCCAATTCTGAATATTCTTTTATTTAAATATTCATATCCTTTGGGAAAGGTTCCCATTAATTTTATCAAAGATAAATTCTTTATATTATTTCTTTAATCTTCCATTGGATATCAATTCAAACCAAATTAAGGTTTATCCAAACTAGTCGGGATTAGCGAACCTTACCGAAGTAATCATTTATTATATTTCCCAATCCCAACCTATTCACCCCATGAAGCAAAACTGGTAATACTTCATATCAAACACCATGGTGTTATCGGTAAAATTAATTACCATTTCATGTTCAAATCTAATTAAAGATTTAACTATCGCTTGGAGTAAAACTGATGATACTCCATTCTCGATCATTTCATGAATTCGATAAATTTAATTATCCCATTCACATTACAATCTAATTAAAGATTCATTAAAACTATAATTCAGTGTTAAACCCAAAAATCATTACTTAATGATTATTCAAAGTTAAGAAATTATTCTTATCTTTAACTGAGTTAAAGAACAAATGTCATTTAAAACACAGTTCACAATAAACCCAAAATCCAATTCCATTAATTATGGAATCTTCAGGGAAAACAGATCAATATATATAATCGATATAAACTTCTGTATCCGACTTACAATATAAATGGAATAACGGCAAAGCCTTTTAAATTCCATTTATAGTAATAGTCTTCCTCCACAGAAGCTCACTTCGATTATTACCAAATTGAATTCCATTCCATTCCAATTTACTTTATTAAATTGGAATGCTTTACTTTGGAAAATTTCCAATAAATCTTAATTAAAAATATTTATAAATTCCAAATCACATTTCACTGTTAATCGGGTTAAAGAACGAATGTCGTTAAAAACACAGTTCACAATAGACCCAATAACATTTCATTTTTATTCCAATTACTAATTATAACTGGAAACTCTAATAATCTTAATTAAAAGATTAATTCTTTCCACACGGGGTTTGAGAACAGTGTTACTGAAAACACCATTCATGACAAACCGAAAATCCCATTTGATATTAAATACAATGGTCTGAATAGAAAATATATCGGCTTATATTCAATATCAAATTCTGAAACCAACAAATATCGTATTGGAAATAACGATATATATATCTTCCAAATTCTTTAACAATATCCGTATAATCACAAAATCCAATATTGAAATATTCTAAAGATAATTTTGATTCAAATCCGTCCCAATTCATATATAGGAAATTCTGGTTATATTAAAACTCATTCTCAATCCAATTTATTTATTTAAAAATAATTGGATTATAATTCTAGTTAATAACTAGTTCATTTTCGATAAAAATATATTTTTATCTTTTCAAATATGGAATTTTTCATCCCAATTCTTTTCAAATCATTTATTATGATTTTACACAAATTATTAATATTATTAATAATTTTATTAAGGCCCTTTCAGTCGATTTCCTTAAACGATCATCGAACTGCACTTACAACGACCTTTTCCCAAATTTGATTTGGACATAATTCCAAATCCAACAGTTAGATTTCAAATCTCTTACAATAGTTGGAAAGCTCTTTTCGATACAAACCCAATGGTTCCGGTTTTAGGAGAATCCGACGGT
Organism: Allium sativum; assembly: GCA_030737875.1. Taxonomy (NCBI): domain Eukaryota; kingdom Viridiplantae; phylum Streptophyta; class Magnoliopsida; order Asparagales; family Amaryllidaceae; genus Allium; species Allium sativum. The sequence continues at coordinate 620,158,691 of CM060926.1, forward strand.
CGGATCTCCTGTAATGTCAATTCGAATTCAATGGTCGAAATTCGCTAACGGTCGCGGCGCGGCATGTTCTATTCATGTCATTTAATATATAATATATATATATTATATATATATTTCATCGATTTCCATTTAAATCGAATTTTATAAATTGTTTATAAATTCAGTTTAAAACGATTCCAACTTGATTTTCAATTTTAAATCAAAAATGAATTCTCCTTATCATTATAATACATAAATGATAATATTTTCGAAATATCAGATTTTGAAATCGTTTCCTTTTCAATATTCGTTATAAAAATGAATAAAATCGATATAAATATCGTTCGCGTCAAAATGGCGCATATCAAATCAACACGACTTTATATATTTAAATATTTTCATGTCCATCCCAAATCGGACAACAAAAACATATTTTGATCCGTTACTGAATATTATTTTAAAATATTAGCTATTTTAAAATATTCGTTAATTTAAAATATTCATTCTTTCCAACTTGGAATCAGACACAGTCAATTACTATATAATTTTATTTATATGGATTTCATACACTCATGTACACAACAATAATCAAACACTGTCAACCATCATCCAGAGTGCATTACACAACTGCATAAGCGTTAAATGTAAATAATTAACGCTTACAACAGCCTGTCAACCAATCTATTGACATACAACTAAATAATTGGGAGTAGTGTATGTCAAATATCATCCCAATACCCGTGTGGGGTTTCAATCAACACACACCGATTTTATTTGTGTAGTTGGGCGATATGTAAAATATATTGTCCCAATCAATATCAGTCAAATGAGTGTACATAAACAAATCGTCTGATTTATTAATGAATATTTATTTTCATTCATATACTCGTTAAAAATTATATTTTTAACGATAAAATATTTATTTCAATACATGAATATTTATACAGTTCATTTATACAATAAAAATGATATTTTTATTGCTCTAACATTTTTAGAAAATTTCGGCAGCATAACGACGCGATACTAGAACCGGAATAAGGTCTAGCCTTATCCCTCGCCTAATACTGGCTCGCGCCATACACATAACAATTCTAATCAATTCGATTAACATCCCAAACCAAATTCAAACAATTAAATCACTCATTCCAAAAATCAACCAAACATCCATGGTTTCAAACAAAGGTGTCGGGTGCTACTAAGCACCGTCTGCATCCTAGTATATCTTTAACGAGTTAGAGTGAGAAGTTCTCACCTTAGGAATCCACTCTGCCATTTCATTTCTGAATTTCTGAACAGTTTGGATTTGCCCGAAATTCCAACGCAATCTTTTTCACGCTGTTCATAGTAAAAATCACATTTTTACTATGATGTTTATATATTTAAAAATCCCATTTTTATTTCGCTACATATATAAAAATTATATTTTTAATTCGCTACATATATAAAAATCAAATTTTTACAATTCTATGTATACATTAAAAATCATATTTTTACAATGCTATTATATATATAAAGAGTACATTTTTATATCACTATTCAAATAATAAAAATCGAATTTTTATATCGCTATTCAAATAATAAAAATCGAATTTTTATATCGCTGTTCAATTAATAAAAATTGAATTTTTATTCATGGTTATGCAAATAAAAAACATATTTTTATATTTCTATTTATATAATAAAAATTCCAATTTTAATTTCAAAGCTATTTCTATAAAAATCAATATTTTTAAAACAAAGCATTCGATATAAAAATTACATTTTTATTACTATATATATATATATATTAAAAATCATATTTTTTATAAATCTACATATCAATTAAAAATCACATTTTTAATTCACTGTTCTTTTATATAAAAATCATATTTTTAGTACAATGCTTTATATATAAAAATAACAAATTTTTAATTCAATGTTTTATATTCTCAAAAAATCTGGTTTTTCATTTTAAAAATCACGTTTTGAAGTAATGCTATTTATTTAAATTAAAAATCATATTTTTATTTCTATGTTGTCTACATAAAAATCATATTTTTATTTTAAAGTTATATATACAAAAACCATATTTTATTTTAAACATTATATATATAAATCCATATTTTTAACAATGTATTTATATTAAAATTTCAGATTTTAAATAATGTAACATAATTAACATTTACTAATATAATTATTTAATAATTAACTAAATTATATAACGTTTAAACAAAACGAAAAGAAATCTGTTACTTCTTCTTCACAAAAACCCCAGGCTGACGTTTTTTTTATCGAAACCTAGGTTTCGATTTTGTCCAAAATCTGCAGCACTTGAAGTCGATTTGATGTATCCACGATCTCGGCCTTCGCACCAGCTCTCCAGCTAGGTGCTCGATGTCAAGCTCGAAGTCCAGGTGGAGGTACGATCTCAGACGAGGTGGCGGCACTTCCAAGGCAGATTTCGCACTCCACGATGAACGGTAGATGCTCACACCACCGTGGATTTGAATAGTATAGAGAATAGATCGATGTTGCTTTAGAAATTGTTGGGATCCATTGAGAGGATCAAGTGGATTTGAGGGGTTTATATTGGAGCAATATTCCGCGTTGAACAAGAGCGATGACGGATTTTTTTCTGCTTAAAAAATAATAAATTTAGGGTTTATGATTTTTCCTATTGGCCGGTTTTCTACTTTTAATTTATTTTTAGTTCATTTAAATCCTAAAATAGTGTTTTCTTATCCGAACTCCAAATCAAAGTCAATGAGTGACGCCCCTAGCTAATTACTGCCATTCCGAACGCAATGGGATATATCCCATAAGCCAATTCGACTATTTCGATCAGTTTTCGTTTAAATCAATATATATTGAATTTAAACGTACATTTAATTTACCGGGGCCACATACTGACTCCAAAAATTCCAAAAAAATAAATCTAGCTATGTTTTGACGCTATGGTCCTACTGAAACTAATTTCATCGAATTTGGAGACCGTTTGAAAAACGGTCATTTTCCAGTCGATTAAATTCAAACTGAAATGATCAAACATGTTTAAATTCACCACGCTCACATATTAATTCCAAAAATCGTGAAAATTGGAATTTAGCAATAATTTGACATTCCGGATCCAATTAAAGGGGTCTCATCGAAAATGGAGGTCATTTGCAAAATGGCTAATTTTTAGGGCTATATATTATATAAAATTCCATGGCGACTATTCTGAATTTTAAACTGGACATAAATTTTTATTCCCGTTATGAAATCTAGATTTTTCACATCCGTTGGAAAGATATTTTCAAACAGATTCAAATATTTCTGGTTTTACTTAAATCTGATTTATTTTGAATCCTGTACATTCATTTGAAAATTGAAATCGAATTTTCAAACTGCCACACCATTTCAGGCTCGTTATATAGTTAAAATATATTTTTACATTCTAACTTCAATTTAAATAAATTTTTAGGCATTATTATTTAAAATAAATCATTTTAAATATTCAAAATTCATTAAAATATCCAAAATAAAATTTTTAAATTAGTTCTGAAATTCCGGGTTGTTATAGGAGTATTATGATTAAAGAGGAAAAACATATATTTATTTGATAGAAGTAATAAAATAAACATTAAAGGGGGTAATTAAAAGGCTAAAAAACAATTAATTATGCTTGTCGGACGCCAACGCGTTATTTTGATGTATTGGTGAAATGAACGGTTTCATTGCATTTACGTCGGCTTTAAATACGCCACAATTTTCCAAGCTTGAATTTCGATAAAAATCGAAACTCAACCCCATCCAAGCACGGAGAGTATAAATACGGTACATACAATTAATGAGCAAGAGCATAATCAGAGTAAAATAAAACTAACTCACAACAGAAACGAAATAAGATAATAAATACCGACTAAGGGAACTACCTTAAAACATATCGCCACATCGATATCCAGCATTGGAGAATGAGAACCGATAACCAAACTGGACACTTGTAAAGACCTTCCTTTCCCAAGATAAACCTTGGAGATTGTTATGAGGAAAGGGGTCATAACAATAAGTCCTTGTAAGTAGAAAATATATAACACTATCTACAATACACAAATGTATTCCATTTAGTCAGAACCAAAACATATGTTTAACAAGGCTAGCAATTCTAACATAACCTTGTAAAGATTTATGCGACAACTAACCACCGAACCCAATGTAGTATCCCAAACATAACGATATCGCTATACTAAGATAGAACGTTTATGCATAAGTATGAAGCCTTTAAACCACCATTTAACTAATTGCCAAAGATCAAGAGGAGGGCAACTAACTTCTTGCTATCTCATAAGGAGGTTAATTATTTGTTTATAGTCACTTAAGACATCACTAACAGTATAAGCTAAAGGTGGATCCTTTCGATCACCTAAGACCCAAGAAGGACCTATTGACCATTTAATACCTTGTTCGGTGGTTTATTCTACATGAGCATAAATTAGAGGACACTAGCTACTAAGTTCTACTAATTTATGGTTTCCGTCATTCATGCATATAATTATGCCCCACATAAGGAAAGAGAGATAGTAAGAATTCATTTACTGTAAGAGTTTATGCCCTAGAGGCAATCCATTTGATGTGATTAATAACATTGTTGATGTTATTGTTTTATTCGGAATTAAAATATTATGTTATGTTATATTTACTGCTAATATGAATACTAACATAATAGAAGTCCATAAAATAATAATACAGAATTATATAGTTCGAGTAAGACTTGAACTTGATATTATATAATATATTAAGTATTATAATTCTTAAATGTCCTTAGTCAAGTTTTATTGTTTATATAGGACAATAATAAAACAGTGAGACTAGTATGTTGATTGATTAATGATCACATCTCATTGATCATTAATATACATGATATTAATGTCAAGACATAAATACATATTGAAGAACAATGTATTGGGTTGACCTAACATGAAAAAAAACTACATGGAATATAATTAGAAGTATCATAAGTTATTCTTATAGTGACAGTGATGTAATGGTCTTCATACCTGAAATCATTATAATTTTATTCGAGGATATTTATGTTTTGATATCATCAAAAGTTACTTGTAACAGAGTAGACGATAAAGGTGATTATTGGATACATCTTGAGTCGAATGAAAATTATGAATGATCTAGATGGAATTTGTAACGACCCGAATTCTACGCATCGGAGGATCATACGATATTTATTTCATTTTCATATGAGGTCGTGTAGTCGTGTAACTTTGGGGAACGACTAATGGGGTCATTTCCCATGTTCACGATTTTTTCCGATTTTTAAATGACCGTTTTGCCCCTAGTGAATCTTATTTTGCCCATAACTTTTGGTTGTTAAGGAGCTTTGACCTAAAACCACTTCCATTGGATTCAGATGACGGTTTACCTTTCCATAGAGTGGTCACATTAGCCAAACGGACTTACCGTTCGGGAGATATGACCGAAACAAGGTTTGGAAGGTGAAAAAACTGCTTAAATGGGCTAAGTAGGGTAATTAGTGAATGGGCCCATAACCCATTTCGGGATTAGGCTTATGGAAGGGCTGATAGGGTTAGGGAAAACATTTCATTTCAGTTTCCCAGCCACCATTTACATCCTTGAAACCCTAGCAATGGCCTTCACTTTTTAAATTCATCCCAAATCGCTTTCTAATCACGTATTAGCTTAATCTACACCAAATCAAGGAAGATTAGTGTCAAATCAGAGTTGGAGCTTTTGTGTTGCATTGGAAACCACGCCTAAATAGTAGAGTTTCAGATCTAGTATTTTATTTGTAGCTAAGGTGAATGATTTGCACATTTTTACACTAATTATGGCTAATTAGGGGTGATTAGTGTTAAAAACGAAATTATGCATGCTAAAATTTTGAAAAAATATTTAGAAATTCCGAAATATTATTTTAGGGCTCTGATAAAAATTTGGGTCAATTTGGACATGTTTTGCTAATCGTATGATTAATCATGATTAAGGAGATTAAGGGGAAAACATGGGTTTTGGGTGTGTTTGATCCATATTAACGTGTTATAATCATTGTTTTAGTGTTTATGGTTGATTCTATATGTTGCTATTACTGTTTGGAGTGTTTTGTGATTGCCTAGAACTGTTAGATTGGTCAAAAACGCCGTCGTATGGCATAAACAGTTGCTGGAAAGAGTTGTAGGAAGTTGTGTAGGGACCCGTTCGTGAGCCCCCCTCCCCATTCGTGAGGCATGTGTCACGAACCAAGGTAGGAGGTAAGCCACGAACCAGATAGACCCACACACATCCCACGAACCACCTTCACGAGCCAGCACGAGCCGAACCACTTTCCGAGCCAAGACGCCACGAGCAGAGGACCAGGTGCACCCACGAACCGCTCTAGCACCACCATCACGAACGACCTCACGAGTAGGAAGACCTACAAACCGGGTCCACATGGGGACCACGAGCAAACCGAAGATCACGAACCGGAATGAGGTGCATGGTCCGATGGCCACGAACCGTAAGGAAGATCACGAACCGGGGTAAAGACCAAAACCCGAGATGCAAAGATAGTCCAAATAGGAAGTTAGAACTCAGGATCTAGACGGGAACCAAAGAGTTAACTTCATGAGTTGGACTTTGTTGCGGGACATGTGCAAAGAAGTTATCGATGTCTATAGCTTTGACCCACCATTGAGAGACAGATTATTGATTATGGATCAGTGCAGTGGAGTTGTCATGACTCCATGGGGCAAAGTGATCGTAGCATGACTATGAGCCAGTGTAGTGGAGTTTCCATGACTCCATGGGGCAGTGTGGACATAGCAAAGGATTAGAGGCTATGGATCAGCGCAATGGGATCATTATGACTCCCAAGGGCAAGTGATCGTAGCAAAGGATTTGGTGAACAAAGCGGTAGATATCATATACTTTACGCACTGAGTGAGAGATGTGAGGATGATTGCTATGTTTGATGTTTGCTATCACCATGACATGCACACCCCCTCCCCATTATTTTCACACCATGTGTTAGTATCACCTTAGAGTATTGTACATCCTGTTGTGCTAACTCTTTGGTTGTAGGTCCAGGTTCATGTATGGTTATGTATACCTGTTATTGTTCTGTTTTTGCTGCTTATCGCTCATACCAAACTTTTGTTTAACCCAGAGTTTTATGTCTCTTCTTATTAATCTGGGTGCTCCTAAACGATCAGACTAGAGACAGGCTAGCTGGTTATGCACGAGTAGCTGTCTGGAGACGAGCATGAGGCTTACACGTATCATTCCCATATATTCTCCCTGTGTTGTTGCTGGTCACTACTTTGGGCATTAGTAGTGTACCTTTCTATTTTTCTTTAGAGGCAGTTTTAAAAGTTGTAATAATGATGGTTTAGATCATAAGCTGTATTTTGAAATTTTTTTCCGCTGCTATGATGGTTTAGTTTTCAGCTTATGCATTGTCTCGCCTGTTTTATGTCAAGTTATATTATTATTATATTTTACCCCATGCGCTGTGAGATATACTACAGGTTCTTTGTTGATTCATAGTTTCAAATTCCCTTTCCTTTGATGACCGTTGTGTGCTGGTTGGACATCGGCACAATGCACTTCATTGGAAATGTCAGCTGGTGTGGGGTAGGCCGTCACACTTGGTATCAGAGCACTAGGTTGCGTAGTTAACCTTAGGAAAGACACCAAGGAGAGATAGTGTATGTATATGAGAGCGCGTATTTGTTATATTTTGGTTTTCAAAAGCTATATATATATATATATGTATTAGTATATCTAAGGATGAAGTCGCACTGCACTGGCACCACTATGGAGATAGTTAATTGTTTTATCTTTACAGAATGGACGATGAGACGATATACGAGGGGTGCAGGTTCAGGGGCCAATAGTAGGAATGCTCCTGACATGAGGACGATGTTTAATACCTTCATGAGGGAGATGCTCAGGGATGTTCAGGGAGCAGTTCCTAATGCTGCTAACAGTGATGGTGCAGCATGCAGGCGCCTAGAGCTAATTTCGCCATGCTCTACAAGGATTATACTAGTCTTGGTGGAAATCCATTCCATGGAACGGAATCGACTACGGATGTTCAAGATTGGCTCGATAGTTATGAGCACAACTTCAAGGACTTATGGATCGATGGTGCAATGAAGAGAAAGCTAGCATCGCATCAACTACAAGGACGGGCTATGAATTGATGGAATGCTATTAAAGTAGCTACTCCTGAGGATCAAGTTACTTGGATCATTTTAAGACCCGCTTTAGTGATAATTTTATCCCAACTGCTCAGAAATCAGAATTGTTTAGGAAATTTCTAGAGCTTAAGCAGAATGGTAGGACAGTCTCGGAGTATATTGCTGAGTTCGATAATTTATCGAAGTATGGATTATCCCTTATTGACACCGCCGAGAATAAGAACGAGAAATTCATAACTGGCTTAGATGAGTACTTGGGGGAAAGGCTTATAAAACACATTGATGAGATGTTTGAATCCATTGTGGGAAAGGCGTTGAGATCAGAGAGTCTTTACCCTAAGCCAAAGACCGAGGTTGCGATTACGTCTGCAGGGGGGCCAAAGCCGCAAGCAAGCGGCGGAGGCAAGAATAATTCTCAAAATAAGAAGAAGCAGAACCAGACCAATGATGGTCAGAAAAAGAAAGACAGTAAATACTTAGAGTGCTATAACTGTGGCAAGAAGGGCCACTATGCTAAAGAATGTCGAGCAAAGCCAGCGGACAGGAAGTGCTTTAATTGCGGCCAAGTGGGACTCATAAGGATAAATGTCCACAACCTCCTAAGGAGAAGCAGATTGTGAAAGAATATGCTATTAATGTTGTTTCTTCTTTGTCAAATGCCCCATCTGCGGCGGAGAAAGGACAAAATGTCATCATTCAAGGTATGCTTTCTATTTATGATGTTCCTGTTTGAGTATTCTTTGATACTGGGGCTTCCCACTCCTTCATATCTAGTGACCTGGTAAATAGGTTGGGATTGGAACCCAAGATAGTCGATAGATCTTTGGTGGTGATGAACCCGATTGGTGGTTCAACCAGCTTTAGCATGGTTTGTCAAAATTTGGTCTTATCGAGTCATTGATGTATGTTTGCTTGTGATTGCTTTGTTTTGGGCTTTACTGGGTTTGGCATTATTTTGGGAGTCGATTTGCTCTAAAGGTACGGAGTGGTGGTAGACTGTGAGGGAGTTCCGGTGACTATTTGAGCGGATGATGGGCGGAGGGTAGTGTTTGGTGGCCTACCTAGTGATGAGGTGATGACTTGTTTTCTAAATTCCCTCGACATTCCACAAGACGAGTTATCAGGGGTTCCCATTGCTGGCCAGTATCCGGATATCTTCGAAGAAGTAACCGGACTTCCACCACACCGAGAGATTGAGTTCCGTATTGATTTAGGGAATGATGCCAGACCTATAGTGATGCCACTTCGTCCTATGACACGAAGGGAGCAGCGAGAGCTCGGGATGCAAGTAAGCGATCTTTTGAAGAAGGGATTTATTAGAAGAAACATTTCTGAGTGGGGAGCACCAATTGTATTTACCACTAAGGCAGATGGTTCCCTTCGTTTATGTGTGGACTATCGCGAGTTGAATAAAGTGACTAGGAAGAATAAGTATCCTCTTCCATGGATAGATGATTTATTTGATCAACTGGAAGGAGCAAGAGTGTTATCCCAATTGGACCTCGTGACAGGATTTCATCAGCTCCGAGTGGCAGCTGAGAGTATTCCTAAAACGGCATTTCGGACGCCATCTGGATTCTGTGAGTGGTTGGTCATGCCATTCGGGTTGACCAATGCACTAGCATATTTTGTGGATCTTATGAATAGCATATTCAGGGATCAATTAAACAAGTTTGTTCTTGTGTTCGTGGACGATATCCTTGTTTACTCAAGGACAGAGGAAGAACACAAGGAACGTTTGAGGACAGTGACGGAGGTGTTGAGAAAACACCAATATAAAGCGAAATTTTCTAAGTGTCACTTCTGGAGGAGGGAAGTGATATTCTTGGGCCATGTTGTTTCAGAGAATGGTATTGTCGTGGATCCTACAAAGGTGGCTACGGTGCAAGATTGGTCTACGCCCAAGAATGCAACAGACTTAAGAAGTTTCTTGGGGTTAGCTGGATATTATCGTAAGTTCATCCAGGACTCCTCCTCTACCATCTGTACACGAGTTTTTCTTTTTTTCCTGCTTTTGGTTCGACCTGGCTGTTTAGACGCCATACCCAACACTGGTTCCCTAAAAATCTGCATGTTCTGCGCAATATTTAAAAACAAACACAATATCATTATACAAATAATACTAGGGATTCTATGTTCTGAGCAATATTGGAAAAAAAACATGTACCACAAAAATTAAATCGATATCTTACAAACGTGTCTGCAACTGTGTTAATCCTATTCAACCCCTCTTCATAATACTTCGACTGTTCAAAAGCTAATTGCCGCATACCCATGTTCATTTCCCATAGACTATCAACGACGTAATGGGATGGAATTGGCGGTATATCCATCAAACGAAGAATGGGTAACGGCTCATGTCCTGTCCATTGCAAGTTCCATCCCAGATCTCGGCCCACTCACTTTGCTGTGGTTGTTGATAAAACTGAGATGCATAATTAACTTATGAAGACGTGATGATTGGGGCATCAATTCCTTCCATCAAAGCAGAAGGTGCGAAAAAATCCATGTTACCGATACGGACTGAAGCATCTAGTAACGGACGAACATCTCTGCCCAATGAGCGCCAATACATGTTGTAGTCCAGCTGGCTCTTTATATACATACTGTTGACAATCATCTTGGTATAAGGCTTGTTGCAACTCTGCATATGTAGAATATGTCATCTTGCAGGTTATGCGTGCGGGAGGATCAATGGGAATAGTCACCCCGCCTGTAAGCTGCTGCATACATCTCTTTCCTAAATACATCTCATATGAGCTACTGGGTGGAACAATCAAAGGCAATCGTTTCATCGATAGGTTGCGTGCATGGACAACCTCTACATTAGCGAATGCGACTGAATTTTGTCACGGATTCCAATTTATATGCGTAGCGTGGCGATGATCAATATGATACCATGTGCTAAAGAACAAATGAGCCGAAGTATCATGCGTGACGAGCCTTTTTTTTTCTCTCGGGCTCTCAATCTCGGATATGAAGCTTGCTTCACCTCTTCTTTGACAATATATCTGCACATCGTCATGTACTCAAAAAACCAGTACTGCAATAACGAAAGATGCAATATTAAACACTAGAATAAACCACCGAGACATAAAAAACTTTGTGCTTACTATAACTAACCATACTTGCAGTAGCTCAATGAAACCAGTTATATGTCCTTCCTTAGTTACAGCAACATCCAAACTCTGGTAGAGGTAACCCATGAACGTCGAACCCCAATTGAACTGTTCCGCTAAGCATAAATTAAATACGGCCTCCAAATATCTCAGACTAATAGTGTCATTTGTTGTCGTAAAAAATAGAGTACTCATCATATACAAAACAAAAATGCGGGCAATATGACTTTTATTATCACTGGCCTCAAGATAACTGTCATGAAAGTACTTCACGAGATGCGATAAAGCAACATTTCCTACCCGAATATTTTTCGGCTCAAGAAGTGGCAATAGTTGCTTTGCATTTTCGAATTGCCCCAACTCTCATCATACGGTATCGTTAGATTATGCATTCCCACGGGAATGTATGTCAGCATGGTAAAATCTAACAGTGTAAACCCGATCTCCGTACTAGGAAATAAAAATGTATGCGTAGTCGGCCACCAACGCTCAACAATAGCATGTATTCATCTGTTATCAGAGTTTTTCAATTCAATTTCCATAAATTTTCCAAATATACTCACTATCGGATCTCGAATTTGCGGATACCCTTTAACTTTCTTCCACCATTTCAACATTGTCGTAAATGCTTCTTGACATCTCATCTTGTCGCGATTTTGGTTATAAAACTAAATCAGTTACATAATCTTTTCGTATCGAATAATTTTATTTAACGCATTTTAAAACAAAAGAATATACCGTAAGCTCTTTTCCACTGTTGTAGATATGTGTAACTCCTTGTAGACTTGTGATAGACATGAATGGAAACGTCAGATCAATTGTTGTCTCTTTCCTTGCTCTGTAGCCACTTTCTTCGCTTACAATCGTTTTTCTACTTTTTCGTGGAACTTTTCTCCTACGTAACGCACTCGCAGCGCTAGTGCCTTCAATGATTTCCTCTTCCATCATCAACCAATTCAACTAATTTGCTAAATCAACAAAAATGTCAAAAATGATGAGTTTAAGGTGGAGAATGATGAAATTGATGGCGCTAAAGTGATGAGAAAGAGTAGATATTGATTTGTTTGAAATTGTAGCAAAAATCTTTTTGTTTCAAAGAAATTTTTGGATTAGGGTTTTGATTTTTTGGGGGTTTTGATGAAAATCGCCTGCTTCTGTTTATAGAGAATAATGACTCTGTAAACAGAAGCCTGCGATATATATATATATATATATATATATATATATATATATATTCCTTAGACTAAACGGTTTTCAAAAAACCGTTTAGTCACTAAACACGGTTTTCAGAAAACCGTTTAGTGTTTAATTTAAAAAAAAAAATTGCAGCAACGTCCCCACCGGCTGCTGGAATAGTGGGGGATCAACGTTCAAAATGAGCGATTCACGCTCAAAATACCTAAAGCTGCTAGGAATGCTCTTAGCGTTCTAACATCTACATATATATATATATATATATATATATTTTTTTTTTTGCCAAACATTAGAAAAAATTCGACACTGCTGTCTTCAAATCATGAGCGGAAAATTCTGGCTATGCCACTGATCGCACGGACATGTTCGACCTAAAATCAATGTCGTTTCCGCTGTCCACACTGTCATGGGAACATAATTTCCGCTTGTGCTAAATTAACAACTGAAATCGTATACAGTGAGATGAGTGTGTGCCTGTATCCCGAATTCTGGCCACCGGCCCAAGTTCAACACTTTGTGGGAAATTTCTTTGTCTGTAATCTTCACGTCATCCATTGTTGTAGAAAATGCTTTGATGTCGCTTCGTCTATCCATTGGCAGTAAGTAGTTAATAGCCATACCAAGGGCTTAACCAGAAAGGTAGATTTATAGGACCGTTGTACCGTTTACACATTCACCACTGTACTTCTCATAAGAGAAACACGTACTTCTCTACAATTTCAAGCCATAAACCATAACAAAAGAATATATTCTTTTATGCCTAATAAGGATGATACATGAAGACAAAAAAGAGGTTAGAATTACTTGATTTTTATTGTTTTCTATTATGTTGTAGAACACGTTGTTAGGATTTTTGTAATGGTTAGGGTTTTTCATTGTGTTTTAGGATATTTTTTCCGTTTCGTTGGAGATTTTAAGCTTGGACGTTAAATTTGACGACGTTGTAATAGATAATGACAATACAAGCTCTAACTTGTAGGGTTTTTATCCGTATAATTTACGTATCTTTTTTTAAAAATTGATAAGTTAACTTTTTTGTCGTTTGATAAATCAATTATTTGAATGATGATAAATTGAATGATAAACATGATGGTTATGATAATATGATGTAAGATGTTCGATCAAATGACTCAAAAAACATAAATGCTTGATGTAAGTAAGAAAGGAAGTGTTCGTGTAGAGGAAGGTGTTGGTTCCCTCTCCATTTTTAGGTTATTAATTTAGACGGTGACCAGGGTGTGAATAGTAGCATCCTTGCTTATTTCCTTTGTATAATTTCTGACGTGGACTTCTTAATTTGATGAGGCAGCCTGTAGCAGCGCTTATTGCAACTGTGGTTGATTTTGACAAAGATGTGGGCTATGCTCAGATTCACCTTGAATGATGTACACCTATTTTTTGATAATGTAAGGTTTCGAGCTTTTTCTTTTTTGCACCTAAAGTTGAATTTTTTTTTTTGCGGAAAATGAATGATGCGTTTTTGTGCACTGTAATCACTGCAAGTCTCCATACCAAAAAAGGGACACTGTGCAGTGAGGTTAGTAATGGGTTTCCCATTTTTTTCCAGTTCATTTTCTACTGTTATATTAGTATGTCTTGTTTTTTTTGGGTTTCGAATGTCTACCATTAGATAATATGGTGTTATGCTTTCTGTATTATCCATAGATCACGCACAAGTAGGCATAACAGTTCTTACAAGATCAGTAGTTTCTATGTATTGGTCTGACTTAATTTTGCAATAAATTGCAAACATAGACATGTTATTTAAAGTTTTACATGTCAAGAACATACCTGTGTTGTAAGCAGCCTCCAGTCTGCATTGCATTTAAAGGTCAATATATAAAATTGTGTGCAACATTCCAAACTTGTTTTAGGCATGCGCAACCCGTGTCTATTGAAGCATATAGAATTGTCTGCCAACATCTTTAGGTCAGTAATTTTGGCTTAGTCAAACTCCTCCATCTTTTAGTGCACCCTGCACTACATGTTTACCATTTTTCAAACCAGTTTGGGCAGATTTGGTTTATTTTGAATATAATTAAATCTGGTAGCTTAAAGAATTGTGACTAGAACATCACTATGTATAGGTATAAGTCTAGTTTTTATGCAAGGATCAACAACGTAGATTTTGCTTGGTGCTGTTTCAGGAGTAATTTTGAACAGCTTTGGTTATTTTACATATAATTTCATCTGGAAGCTTACACTGTGGCCATAACATCACCATGTAGGATAAATTGTATACTTTATCAACTAAAGTTTTTTCTGCAAGGCACAATTGACTAGATTCTCATCCTTTTACTTTTCCTCTAGTTTCATCAACTTAACTTGAGAAAGTGTTGTTTTTTTAGAGGAAAAATGTACATGGCTTAGAGGTAAGCAATATTAAGGATGTTGAGGATCACTTTTAAGCTAGCAATTTATATCAAAAGAAATGTTTATGTGGTGACATTCCCGTGTTAATTGTTGCTTTATCTGGTCTGCTAAGCATTTGTTCACTGCATTTACACCTCAAAAGCCAGACTTGAAAACCCTCTAATTACATATAGAGAGTGCATGTATTTAGCTCTTCACAGTGCATTTTTGTACAATTTTGCCTTAAATCAATGGGACTCCTTGTATTCGAGTTCCCTACACTTGCATGGCTGTTTCCACTTCCTTCAAATCAATTTTCAAAATTTAGTAATTTTTTGTCCCGTCTGTTGCACCCATTTTAATTGTGATGTTTGGTGGGGTATGCAGTAACAGTATTATCATTGTACAAAAGTTTGAAGTAATATATATCTTCTTTGTAAATCTCTTCATTAGCTCATGGGATCAATTCTTCCTCATCAGTAGTGAGCGTAGGTTGTTGCATATCTCTTTTTGTGCTACTTGTTTTTGAAGAGAAAACCAGTTGCTTTATTCCCGAGTAGAGCACTCACAAATAGATTTTTGATGCAACACGACAACATCCATGGGCAAAGTTTGTTGTGTTGTACTTCAACCCTTTTGTTTGCGACATTTTCTATATTGTCTTTATTTAGGAGTTATTTGTAGCATGAGACATCTTTTTTTCAATTATTTCAATTTGTTAATTAGCACAATTTTTCCTTTTAACTCCATTTATTTAGTACCATTTTGAAAAAAAATTGGCTTTTCCACGGGTTGTAAGAGAGGCACATCATCATCTATTTATTGCATATATTCACGTACGGTGTGTCGAGGTGTCTTTTTAACAAGACAGGTGAGTTCACACTGCTTGAAGATGGGACTTCACGCTTGTCATTGGAGGTTGGTGAAACCATTCTTGACTCCAGATTAATCATTCGTATCCATCTATGTTAGGATGTTCTCTGTGAGACCTATTAGCTAGGTGTGGTCGAAATCCGTCACTTTGAGTTCAGTTTAGTGACAAAATTATTGAACTCGGCAAGCTTAGGTAGTAGGATATCCTTTCTTATCTTTGATGATTCTAATGCAATTTGAAAAGTATCTTAATCTCCTTTTGTGAGCAATACATCTTCTTAGTGCTATATGATAAGGGTAGTAGTCACTGTGTATACTCGTAATCATGAGAGTGAGATGTCTGCTATGGGCAGCCATGAGGAGCATTGTTAAAAAAAATTCCAGTTGGTATTCACTTGATATTGTACTCTATGCATATTGGAATTATATCTTAAACTCTAATAATGCATCACATTAGGCTTTAGTGCTTGCATAAATCTAATCATTTTCAGGGATATTTAAAGTATAGTTCTGGCTAAAATAGTTTACTAGAGGTTTCTTGATGCTCCTAGGTGCTATGGCTGGAACATTTTCAGTTGTTGCTACCTGCTCAAACTTGCTCCGGTTTGAAATATTTTGTATTTTATCAAATATTATGCAAAGAACCATTATTAAAAACACAGAGTTGGATATGAGGTGTCATGATGTCAACTGAATTACACATATTGCATCTGCAGTTACTGATGCTTATTCAACATTTTCACTAGTTCTGTTTTTCTACTGGCATATACCTTGTGACAATAATTGGACTCCTAACTACATGTTTGTTTGATATCCAACTCAATTCTCCTTGTACGCCATCTTTTCCACCCACAGATCGTATCAGGGTAACATCAAAGCTTTTTATTTCGCCCGCCTTTGTAAACTCCAGTGTATCTGGCGTCACGGTCACATCGAAGCCCTTCTCGGTTTCGATGTTAACTGTAAACTTTTCTGCTCCGTCACCGACATAAGTCACGGTTCGCTTATATGTAACTTCTTCAGACTTCTCGAAGCTCACAGAAATTGATGGATAGTTTAACTCAGACTGATCAATTTTATCAATACTGTTACAGTTTACTTGCTCACGAGTTACAGTTTCCATCTGTCTAGCTGAGTAACCAAGACCACAAAGGAAAGAGATGTAATCTTCCCTTCCCAGCTCATATACAAGTCCTGGGTCTGCTGCCTTCATTGGGTCTACATGACCTGAGCCCATCATATAGTAGTTTGCTGGTTTGTGTTGTTCATCGGTAATTGATTTTCCATCCGTAGATTTAATGTAAGCTGTCGTCATGATTGCAGATTTTATAGCAGCTGGAGACCAATCTGGATGTTTGCTTTTTACAAGTGCTGCTATTCCACTCAAATGTGGAGCCGACATTGATGTTCCTGATATTACATTGAAATATGATCCTGTAGAAGTTGATGATCCTACTGGAAACGGCCATCCAGCAAGAATGCTCACTCCTGGACCTATAATATCGGGCTTTAAAATGTTTGAACTTGCCAAACTAGGCCCACGAGATGAGAACGAAGCAACTGATGGAACTGAATCGTTGACAAGTATCGTTCCTTCAAAAATGAATGCAGCAGTTGGATTACGTTTTTTGCGAAGATAGTTCAAAATTATTGTCCATCCCTTATAACTGATGTGTGAAGCAGGGAGTACATGAGCTTCAGCTAACGTTGTGTACCCATCTTCCTTATCATTGAACAGTATCATTCCAGCTCCACCTGCTCTCTTTACCGCCTCACCAGTCACTATTCTAGGACCGCTAGGTGGCCTATGACATACCACTATCTTTCCTTTTACTAATTTCTTCTTCAGTAAGTGGTCTTCACAGTTAGGCTCTTCTGTTGAACTGATGTTCCCTGGAACTACCAGTGGAATCATTTCATCTGTGAAGTCATGTGGTTGGTAAAGAGATTCACCATGGACTTCTTTTCCATTCCCAAGCTTAACTGTAACCCTAATTCTTCTGTCCATTGTGCTCGCACCGACAGTTAGAACCCACGGTGCCTCGTTACTCAACCTTTCACTGCCAGGGCCGGAGTTGCCTGCAGCGCAACTTACGAAAATACCCTTCTCCATGGCAGAAAATGCACCAATAGCAATCACATCACTATCAAAGTCATGAGCGCTGCCTCCAAGCGACAAGGACATGATATCGACACCGTCTTTGATAGCAGCATCCATACCGGCGAGCACAGCAGAAGTAGAACATCCTGATGTACCGCAGACTTTATAAGCAGCAATATGGGCACCGGGCGCCATGCCAGCTGCTGTGCCGTTACAGTTACCGAAGACAGCTGTGTTTTTCACAAAATTACCTGCAGCCGTGCTTGCTGTGTGTGTTCCATGACCCTGAGTGTCGACCGGAGACTCTATGCTGTTTCCAAATCCGAATTCCTTGCCCCCAATAAGTTTCCTGTTGCATCCATTTGGCTTTCTGAAGGTACAGCGGCCCTTCCATCTGGATGGTGGTTGTTTCATTCCACGGTCGTTGAATGAAGGATGATCAGGATCAATGCCAGTGTCGACCATTCCAATGATGACCCCACTTCCTAAAGTAGAATCTTTTTTCCAAAACCCATTCATTCCTTGCAATCCTAGAAATGTTGGAGTGCGGGTGGTGAGGAGTGGGACTGTACGGTCTAGGTGAGCTTTTACGAAACCGTGCTTCTTCTTTATGCTTTCAACTTCCGTTTCTGTGAGTTTTGCAGCAAAACCAGTAATAGCATCACTGTATTGGTAGATTATCCGTGAGGTTGCTGTGGCATTACCGGTTTTTGGCAAGAATGATTTGTAGTAACTTCGAAGTTGTCTGGGGTCAGAAATTTTAGAACTATGAGGTAACCTTACTTGTATAATGTAGGTTTGCAGCATGGTTTTGTTGCCCCCATATGTTTGTGCAGAAGCTTCAGAAATGAGAGTAAAAGAATGAAGAAACAAGACTACTAATGAAGAAACTATGAGATTAGCAAGAATCCCCATTACTGTAAAGGGAAAAGATCAGTGTGATGAAAATGCAGGATTTTGGCTTGTTACTTATAGGAAAATTGATAGGGAAGGAGACAAAAAGATTGTTAAGCTTTTCTAGAAAATCTTGGATATTTAGTGAGGTGGTTTCTGTGCATACATTGCATTAGAAGTTAAAGTTTAAGTGTATTAAGTAGAGGTAAGCGTTACATAAAATAGTCCGAGATAAGTTTGACAATCCCCATGTATGGTGCACTAACAACCAGTGCAAACACCATATTTTTCGTTGTTATCTATCTTCCTCTTTTTTCTGGGTGAAGATAAAGTTTGAACAGGTTTTGCCCTTCACATGTTTGTTGTGAATGTGCAAATGCGCGTACTGGTTTTCTAAATTATGTTTGCTTACTGAATATATATATATATATATATATATATATATATATATATATATATATATATATATATACATATATATATATATGTATATGTCCGTGGAAGCGAGTGAACATTGAATATTTATAAGATATTCTTCTATCAATTTACAACTAATAAATTTAAATAAATATATACAAATTTTTGATAAAAACCAAAGCAATAATTATCACATACGAAGAATGTTGTATATTCTCTTTTTGGGCATCATATATTTTTCTTTGTTTTTTTTTTTTTTTTTTTTTTTTTTTTTTTTTTTTTTTTTTTTGGCAAAGCAAGCGAGGTTGAATGGCCCCTACCATCTTTATTAACAACCAAATCAGAAATACATTCTAATACAGATACCACGTCAAAAAGTTGAGACAATAGAACGGATCAATACATGTTTAGGAGAAGAAATCCGGTTAAACACCCTATTGTTCCGTTCCATCCACAACAAATAAATACAACTTTTAAAAAGCCTTAGCAATAAGTTACAACTAATACTCTTCCACCGAGTTGCCTTTTTTCTTTGTTTGAATATGAATACTAATGGATTTTGAAATTTTCTAATGGAACTTTTCAAATTAGGTCTCTATTTTTAAGTTGTTATAAGGAAAATTCATATAGAAATGAATATTTAAATAAGATATCTTTTTTCCTAAATTAGAAAACACAGATTGATTAGCAATTTTTTAATAAAAAATGCAAGTTAATTTGTTTTTTCTTTCTTTTTAAGTTTTCAAAATATGAAAACTATAATTTTTTTATCATTCATAAATAAAAACAATCGTTATTTACAGTGGACGGTCCACTATAAAAACCGTATGTGGTGGATGGTCCACCTTAAAAACCGAGTGTAGTAGGTTGGTAAACAGTCAATCTCCTATAATATTTGTAATTATTATTTTTTATAATAATAAGTGTTTGCGGTCATTTTAAAAACCGATCGGTTTTGCCAAAAAATTATTATTATTATTATTTAAGTATAAATTTAGTAAATAACTGCAGTTTTTCACCATCATTAGTTTTTACACAATTTTATATTTTTGTCTAAAAACTGCAAGCTTGTTTTCATTTATTTTAAAAAAAATGAAAGGCGTCTTGCATTTTCCATTATTTCAGAATTATCGGTCTGATTTGCAAAGTTATTTCTACATAGGCTTTTCCTAGAAAGTTATTAAAAACAAGTACCTATGACTAAGGCTGTATACGGATGCAATCGGATACAGATAGTGTTGTATCCGTATCTGATATCCGTATATACCAATGTAGTGTAAGAATATCTATATCCGTGTCTGTGGATATTTTCGGATAAGATACAGACATTTTCGGATATCCAAAAATATCCGTATCCACATTAATGAATACGGATATCTGAAAATATCCGTATTCGAAACTTAAAAATGTGCATTAGATGCAGTTATCCAAAAATATCCGATAATATCTATATTTGAAACTTAAAAATGCACATCCGATGCGATTATCTGAAAATTTTCAGAAAATTATATGAAAAATATTGGAAAACATCCGTATCCGAAACTTAAAAATGCACATCCGATGCAGTTATTCGAAAATATCTGAAAAAATATGCGAGAAATATTCGAAAATAAAACATTGAACATTTGCAGATACATCATTCATATGAAAATTGGACTCAAAAGATATTTTTTTTAAAGCTGATTAAATCTAATTAAAAATTATAATAAGGATGTCAATCATATAAATTTGATACAACAAATATTTTAAGAGATAAAGTGTCCAAAATTAAAAAACACAATCTTAAGACTAAAATAAAACAAAACAACAATGATAGAAGCATTAGATAATCATGTCCTAATTATAATCGTACTACAAAATAAAATGAGCACGGGACTTAAAATGTTACATAATACCAAATACAAATACAACATTTGCTTTTTGCGGTATGGGTATATAATCCAATAGTTGAGATTAGTTTACTATTTTAAGGAAATTCATATATTATCTTAAGCATAAGTAAATTAAACATTATATATACACACACACACACACACATATAAACAAATCAGGATATCGGACAAATATCTTTCGGATACAGATACTGTTATAACCATACCCGTATCCGGAAGGGTTTTCGCATATCGGATATACGTATCCGCATCTCGGATAATGGATATATTCTTTCGGATATAGATGCAGACGAATATCAAATTTTTTGGGTACCCGACAGCCGTACTATAACTTTTTTTAATTTTCGAGTAATCGTTTATAGCTCTAGAATGATTTACTTCAACCATTACAAGTTACAACTTAACCTCTTGTTCCATTGTCATCAGCGTGTGCACGGATGTTTTTAAGTTTATCAGGCTATTCTCGTCGAGAGATAAGTATGACAATCCCAATAAGAGTTGACGCTGATGATTATTTAGCATGTTGTGTCACATAAGAGTTACTGTTAGTGATTGATTGATTATCATGTTGTGTCAAATGAATTTGTTGATTTAAACTTGGTACAATTGCTCTGCTTTTTCTTCCTATCTATCATATATGCTTGGACAAACAAGTTTAGTCCTTCATAATTTTGATGTGAATGTTCAAATGCAAACGTTACACTTACTGCAGTCACTATAAGATAATACGGGTATTCCATTGGCTACAAGCCATTGGCGGTCGTTGGAGTAGCCATTGGTATAGAGTTAATGAATTCTTATGGTTTCCAACGGAAACAACAGGCTCTTTCCGATGACAATAACAACCGCTACTAACGGCTTATAGCCATTGCAACCGGTTGAGTGTCATTGGATAAGAATGGTCAATAAGTCATCAGTAACCATTGAAAACCGTTGCAAAAGGAAGACCAACAAGCCATTGCAATCCATTGGAAACGTTGGTAATATGGGTTTATTTTATATAACAACAAGCCAATAACCTTCCTACCATACAATATCCATTTTCATTCAATTCCTTTCCATTTCGTACATATATAACAGTAACAATATAAACATATGTTGAGGTGGGGAACCGGTCACTCGCACACGCCAATACCCGATGTGTTAATGCATGTTAAGTGAAGTATCCAAACTAATCGAACAATCCAAACATAGAAATGCGAAAAAGTATAACGTCTACGTCCACTTCATAGTAACTATTCATCATCATTGTTATAATTAGAAGAATTATCCAAGTTTCAACACATTTAGTTTACAAAGTAGTGTTAGCGAACAACAAAGTCCTTGGTAATTCTCTATTAGGCCATAATCATCTTCCTCGGGCCAAAATGTGTAAGAGATGCTTCCAAGTCCAAGTATGTCAAAAGCGAGCCAAGTGTCAATCCAAATGTCCAAATGCTAAGAGTAAACTTCTATGCGAAGTTTGTAGGTCCAAAAGACCTTTCGAAGCCATGAAAGAAGCCATTAAAAAGCTCCAAGATGAAGTCTCCTGCATGTTGGAAATGAGCAGCCAAAAGTACCCTCAAGTGTCAAATCAGTGGGTTATTTATAGGTGAGGTATGCAGAACAATGTCCAAAATTCCTATCACGGGAGTCGTGCCGATCCCGTGATCGAAACAACTCCCCGGGAGTTAGCCAAAAATCGAAGTAGCTTGCTGAAATTTCGTATCCTGGATGGAGAGCTGAAAAAACAGTGATCGACACATATAGATCCTCCAAAATTACCTGATCAGCACGCTGCTGAGTTTGCCATGGCAAGCCATGTTATTTCGTGTTCCAGATTTTTTATCTAGGGATCGGAAATCTCGCCATTGACAAAAACCTGATGTGCTCAAGCCATTTAAGTTGATCCGCATATGTTGCTTTAGCACTTTGAGATTGTCGAAGTTGCCAAGTTCAAATGAAGGGATTTCGTATCCTGAAATGCTAAATCCTAAAAACTTGTGTTGCGTATGCCAGTTTGTGTGATCTGCACAGGGCCAAGTGCCCGACGATGGAGTGCATTTCGTATCCGGGGGGGGGGATATGAAATGGTGATTTTGTATCCAATAAGAGGATACGAAATACGTGATTTCGTATCCTAGGAGGGGATAGAAAATCTCAATCTGAGCTCTGCTTTGATTTTCTTGATGATCTGTGCGGTGCACACACATGTTTTGAGCTGATCAACACGGTGTGCTCAAGTGAAATTCGGTGATCAACATGCGAGAAGGGACAATCATGGCAAGTGACCCGATCCGAGTTTTTGGAGGTGATCCGCTTAATGTGCTCAGGCGATTTGAGGTGGTAACACGTGTTTCGCACACGTTTATGGTTGATCCGATCTAGAGTTTGATGAGATGAGCGATACATGTTGATCAAACGTTTTTGCCTGATTTGACCTAGCCGCTCACACGTTTTTGAGATGATTTGATCCAAGAGTTAACCATATTTCCAACCTGATTCTGAGTACTTCGCGACTTCGACCAGATTGCAATGCGCTTCCGTGAGAACGTACTCGAGTCTCGAGTACATACAAAACCGTGAATCCGTTTTTGTGACTACTTTATCAAAAAACGGGTCAACACTTTGCCCTCTAAAACAAGCTTTCCTTGAGAAAAAGGAGTTATGTTTCGCTATAAATTCATAAATCCAAGAAGTCGCCAACCTAAAGAAGCTCGCATAGAAATCCAATTGTCAAATACTAGGAAACCAAAGGCTACGATTGCATCGGATCGTATTAATGGAAATATAGAAAACCAAAAAAACCGACGATCACTCCGGATCGTGCTAACCAGAAAACCAAGACCAAAGAGACTCGACGATCACTCCTGATCATATTATGAGAGATGGCCAAGATAACCAGAATAACCAAGGGTCGGGAAATCAGAGTAACCCGGAATCCGGAAAGTGAGGATAGTGAATAACCAGGTTACCAAATCAGAGGATCGTACGAATCTGAATGTCAGAATAACCAATAACCTGACAACCAAATGATTTCAGCTCGCCTTTGCTAAAACTTGACAAGAGGATCAAGTATAAGGCAGAAGAGTCCAAGACGCCCTTGCCAAGACCTGACAAGAGGACTAAGGATAATCTAAACAGGTAGGGCCCTACCTACCACTAGGCGAGGCGGCCTTGTTAAGTCCTGACAAAACGGCTTGTCTTTCCCAAGAAAAGTCCTACTTGGGGACCAATATTTTTACACTTAGCGAGCAAAGTCCTTACTACGCCAAATCCTTAAAGTTTGAAATTCCAATTCTAGATTTCCGTACTTTGCAAGAAGCGTCCCGACGAGCGAGGCAAATTTTATTAAAGTTTTCAATGGTTGGAGTTTTTAATAAGTCTAAAGGAAAACATAGCGGTGTATTGTCAAGAAAAGAACACACTTATGGGTTAAGGCCTAATCGCGTACATGGCTGAGTCGACTCAACCCCTATCAGTTTCAAGGTCATTGAGTTCCATTAAGTTTGAAGTGGACGGACTAGCATTTGGTACATAACATGCCTATGGGTCGCACTGGTCCCAATCAATGGGTATGCCGACGTAGTCTTCCTTAAGCCAAAGAATGAAAAATAAATGAAGATTGGACGGTTCACCACCTGTAAAGAGTATGCCTAAGGATTAAGGCCTGACCTCATACATGGATAGGCAGGCTTAGCCCTCCAAACTCAAAAATCAGGTAACCAGAGAGAAGTAAAGGAAATCAGAAGGTTTATCGTCCGTAAAGAGCATGTCTGGGGATTAAGCCCTACTCCTATACATGGGTAGACAGACTTAGCCCTCGGGAATTCAAGCCAAATAACCAGAATGAAAGTAGGAGATCAAATGGTTTATCATCCACAAAGATCATGCCTAGAGATCAAGGCCTGATCCTATGCATAGGCAGGCAGACTTAGGCCGTTCGAACTCCGAAGCCGAATGAATCCAGAGACGACTGTTGGAGATTGAATGCTTTCTCATCCACAAAGAGCAAGCCTAGGGATTAAAGTCTGGTCCCGTACATGGGTAGGCGGACCTAGGACCTTCACCCTCCTACAATCGTGTAAAATGAAGGGATTAGTTAATTATGAGGCGAGTGGTTTATAGTCGGGTACAGAGCACGCCTACAGATTAAGTGCTAATCCCATACGTGTTTGATCCGACATAAAGCCATCCATAGCCGATAAACTAGAAGTATAACATCCAGAAGCGTAATATCCAGGAGGCCGAAGCCGATATAACCAAAATCCAAAGGCAGAAAACCAAAGTTTTAATCACTAAATAACCAAAGTACATTTGCCGTAGACCTCGATAAAAGTAGGGTCACATCCACAAGTGGGAAAATAAAAATACCAGAAAGCCAAAAGTATAATCCAGAATCTAAAATATGAAATGCCAAAAGTCCACAATCCGCAAAGCTAGAATCCAGAGGGCGGAAAGATGAAAAGCCAATGAACCAAAAAGCCGAGAATCTAGGAACCAAGAGAAAATCCAAGAGCTGCTAAACTAGATAATCCAGAAAACCGTATAAATTGATAACCATATCGCCGGGATGAGGACTCGGTCTGTCCCTATTCCGAGCCGAAGCAAGTAGTTGGGCATGTCCTAGTACTACAACTTGATTCCGAATGTATTCCTCCATCTCGCCACGTCTGACGTGTTCTTTAATCACATCTCGGATATGCCTGCAATCGTTGGTGTTGTGACCATCCAAGTCGTGGAACAAGCAAAGCCTACTAGAGTGCTTCTCCTTCTGGGTTGACTCCCTAGCTGGAGGCTTCCTAAAGGGAGCAACAGGGTGAAATTCCAGATAAATCTCTTCTAGAGGGCGAGTAATCTCCGCGAATGAAAGGAACTTGGGCTAATTCCATGCATTCTGATCATTATAGGGAGCAGCCTTTACTTTGACTTTACCAGAATTGGATGAGCCTTCGCCTTGAACCGAATTAGCCTCAAGAACTTTCTTGTTGGTTCTCACATCCTCTTCCTTAAAAAATCGATCTTCCATAAAATATAATTAACCAAGGTCCCTCTGTGGATCCCAGTGAAGCGAGATCTTGAACTCCGTCTTATCCATAACACCAAAAAAAGTAGCAATCAAAAGCGTAAAAGGCTTTGGTTGATCGACTGAAGCCACAACAACATTAAACCTTTCCAAAAAACTAAAGCAAGTCTCACCAGTCCTTTGCTTTACCGCCATAAGAATAATTATTGTTGGATCTAGATTAACCCTAGAGGGGGGTGAATAGGGTCTATTGAAGTTTATCGAATATTAAAAATTACCAGATCATAGAATGTAGCAGAAATAAAAATACAGAAAGTAAACAACACATAGAGATACCCAGCTTCGGCAAAATCCTGCCTACTGCCGCATTCCTAAGGTTTCTACTAGTTGTTATAAATAGATCCCGCTTATAATCCCATGTAAACTCGCAGCGCCTGCTCCTGTCCTAACCCTACGCTCAAAACCCTAGACTGATCTAATCCCCTATATCAGATTTCCCCTGGTTTTACAGATTCTAGTAAACTGCCTAGTTTTACAGACGAAACTAGGAAACCACCTAGATTTTATAGACTCTAGAAACTATCAGTTATCCCCTAACTGAATCCCCTAGAATTTTACAGATTCTAGTAACTGTTCAAAGATTACAAAAGAAATAACAAAAAGAATACAAAAAATAAAAAAGAAACCCTAGTTGAAAAATAGTATCCCCTCTATAAAAAATTGGCTTAGCCAATTCAATTGAGTTGGCCAGTGTTGTAACTCATTTGCCCGATCTCTTTCTCCATTTCTGGAAAAACAAAATATGGCGGTTGCGGTTGCTAGGGTTTTTGAATCTTCCCCAAATCGTGTTGTTTAATTGACCGAATTTGTTTCTCTGATGCTTGAGACTTTGTGGCTTTCTGTTGCTATGATTTGGGATGACTTTCGATCGAAAATGATGGAAAATTTTGTGAGTTTTCTCTATTTTGAAACTTTTTCTCTTGAGTTGATTGTTGTTTTCGATAAGATAATTTGCTAGTGATGATTAGTTTTTATAGGGCTTAGAAACCCTAGAATCTCTGATTTCGTGGATGTGATTTGGTCTGGTTTTATTGCGGTTTCCTCTTTTGACAAATTCGATTGAAACTTGATGCCTTGATTTCCTCGATACACATAGATGATATACTGGACTTGATTGAGACCTTTTGCTGTCTGATTTGAAACTAATTTGCTCAAAAATAAATTGTAGAGATTAAATATGAATGGTGATTTCCTTGATTGAAAAACTGCCAAAGCAAATTGTGAATTCTGGAAATTAATTGTTTCCCAAAGCAGATTTCGAAATTCTAGCTTCCCTTGAAAAAACAGTTGCCAAAAAGGGACCTTGATTACCTCGGCATTGATTGAATACATCAATTCTGTAAATTGTTTGATTTGTTGTGCCCTTTAGAAAGATTGCCAAAACTGCTTGCATCATTTCTGGAAACTAAGAAAGAAATCTTGCCTAATATAACACACACTGATTTTGTGTATTTTCTTGCCAACAAAGTTTTTCAAAGCATTTCTGGAAACAGTGTCGAATTGATATTATCCTTTTAAAAATAACAGATTTAAACATGATTTGTTTCCCCTTACTCAAGCATGATTATCTGGAATCAAATATTGCCAAATATGCATCTGCACTGATTATCTGGAAAGTGATTTGCAAATAAAAACATTCCTGTTTTCTTGCATACTAAAGAAGCTATCAAGCTGCTTACTCACAATGAAATTTCATTAATCATGTTGATAAACCCTTTCCTTACTTTTTGGAAATGAAATTGTGATTTCTGTAGTCCATTGAAATGAAACTGTCTTGACTACACTTGCTTGTTCATTGAGCTTTGTTGATGCTGTTTGCAACTTGCCACTTGCTTCACGTGAACTTGGGTTTATACATTTGCACTCCACTGAAATGCACACCACTTATATATGTTGCCATGATGTAGTTGCATCATTCATATCTGGTGTTGTACCACCCACATGCATGAATACATGCACCATTAGCTGCTTGAGTTTACAAGTTGCCCTCTGGTTTGCTCACCATGCTGCAGTATTGACCTGTAAACACACTTTTCACCATACATGCATAAACTACATATTGTTGACATGCCCATTTTCCTACACATCACATCTGCATTGCTTTGCTGATTGTAATGCATCCATATATGCCTGCATGTACCCAGCTTGACCACTAGACCATCTGGTTTTCATTATACATGTATTGTTTTGAGCATCTTAACATGAACCATTCTGCGTCCTTGTTGTGTACATTTATTTGCTCAGTCTTGATCAATGTAAATGAGGCTGTGTATTTGACTATGTAAGCACAGAATTGTGTAGTTGCTGCTGCATGTAGACTTGAGTCTGAAATCATCCCTTGCTGTGTGTATTGATCTGCCATGCAAATATCTGTAAAAGCTGAGCTGATTTGCCATATTTATTTGTCATGTTGATTTGACGTGTAAAATCACTTGTTTTAGAGTTGACCATCAATGTTTGTCCACTCCTTTGGAACTGATCTGTAATCTGAACTTTAACTCAACCATTTCCATGATATGTTTGACCATTTGCACACTGATTTGCATTGTGCACTGAGTCGAGATGGTCCACGTGGCTACTCCTCAGTCGCTCACTGATTGGCAAGGCAGTGCACACGTGTATATCTATACACGTGTGTATATGCAGCCATCTAGAAAATGTTCTTGTCCCTGCACTGAAATATTTTGAATACACACTGACTGCCTTGTGGTATTTACAGTGTCTCACTATGAATATCACAAGCTGTCTGGACACAGATAAATCAGATCAAGTCAGAAAATGATGAGAAAACACTCCAGAAAACCGAGGCAAATAAATTTTTTAAAATAAAAATTATATTCGCTATAATTTAGAATATTATTTCTGTATCAGATACTGTGTGTGTTTCTGTATGTGACAGGTATGAAGACTGGACTGACGGAAGGCTAATGCTGTGACGACAGAAGATTGGAGACCGTGATGAGCCAGTGTGTCAGTATATGAGTCAAAGTGAATGTATATACAAAATGTAACTGTGTCAAAGAATGTATTGAGTGATGTAGTGAGGAACTAATCTATAAATGAAATGTATATGCAATGTGATGTATTACTGAGATAAACAAATAGTGGAGTTATCAAATTGTACTGTTTAAATATTAAAATAAAATACTATATTTAAAAAATATACTGTGTAAATACATGGATTTCTGTACAGGTGTATTCTGTTTAAATATAAATATCATACTCCTGTCTGTGATGAATATATGAAACAGTACAGTTACAAACACATTTATTAATATATATTTGGTTGTTATCATCAAACAAAAATCATATAATTGTGTATACAACACTGTTGTATACAACAATCTCCCCCTTTTGATGATGACAAAAAAATAAAAGATCTTGAGCACAATAAATGTGTTTGACAATGAAGAACTGAACTCCCCCTATTTGAATGCTCCCCCTATAACAGAAACTCCCCCTATAACTGTGCATGAGTGAAGAGAAATGAAAAATTATGAATTTTCAAAATTAAAAATATTTATCAAATATTCACTCATAAATCAAAATTTTAACCCATTCTCCCCCTTTTGTTATCGTCAAAATGATACAGAAATTATATAAATGAAAATTGACTAAAAATATAGTTTCATCTTAAGAGGAAGAACGTTTGTAACAACCCGGAAAATCTGAACCAGTTTAAAAAAATTTAATTGGCTAAATTTGTGGATTTAAATATTTAAAATAAATATTTTAAATAATAACGATGAAAAGTATGTTTGAATCGATGTTTGAAAATAAAAATATTTATTTTAAATTATAAACAAGGCCTGAAATGGCGCTGTAGTTTCAAATTTTGAATTCAAACTTTAACTGACTGTACCGGGTGCAAAATAAAACGGATTTTAGTGAAACCAAAAATATTTAAATCTGTTAGTGAATATCTTTCTAACAAATCTGAAAAATCAAAGTTTCATAGCGGGAATCAAAAGTTATGGCCAAATGAATTTTCAGAAAGGTCGCTATAGAGAATATATCGCCCTTGAAAATAGACATTTTGCAAACGACCTCGGAATTCTACGAAACCGCTTTTGTTGGATCCGGGATGTGAAATTATTGCTAAGTATCAAATTTCATAATTTTTGAAGTCAATATGTGAGCGTGGCGAAGGAAAATGTGTTTTGGTCAATTACAGTTAAATTGGATCGACCAGAAAATGGCCATTTTTCAAACGGTCTCAGAATTTGACGAAACTAGTTTTGTTGGGACCGTATCATCAAAATGTAGCTAGATTTATTTTTCGGGAATTTTTAGAATCAGTATGTGACCCCGACAAATTGGAATGTACGTTCAAAACAAATATTGAATGTTTTATATTTTAATTTGAAGAGAAACTGACTCAAACAGTCGAATGGGCTTACGAAACATATCCCATTGTGTTCAGAATGGGGGTATTTAGCTGAGGACGACGGTCGTTGGGTTTGGATTGGAGTTCGTAGGAGATAAGGGGTATTTTAAAAATTTAAAAATATATAAATAAATAGAAAAACCCTCATTGGCCAGAATCATTCTCTCTCTCCCCGACACCTTCGACGCACGATGGAAAAGCTTCAAAACCTTCTCTCGTGAAATTCTCCCAATCCACTTCACGAAATCCACTACCGCAGTTATGGATTTTGTAGTACTCTTCAAGATCTACACATCCATATAGAATTTGTGATTTATCGTCTCGTGGTTGGAGAGAATCGACGCCAGGAAGTCCGGGCGTTCAAACCATCGCCGCGCCACCTATAGACCACCGAAGTGGGCCCCGCTCCAGGCACCAGTGCGCCTCTCTCCCCTCTTCCGCGCTGCGAAGGCCGATCGTCGATCCGCTTCACCGTTTGATCGAAAAGTTCAAACCTAGTTTTGAAGAATTCAGAGAGGTAACGACTGATAATTATTTAAACTGTTCTATAGCACTTTAAAGTGCTACGGTTTTTGATTTCACTGTAAAAATCATATCTTTCTCGTTTGTTGACGAAATTCTGTGAAACAAGAGACAGTGGACTCGTGAGGACGTCTTCTACATTTTAGAAGAGACCGCATATTTTTCTGATCCTTCTGCAATTTTTGGTGGAGTGGAACCCAATGTGAGATTTCTATGATATAAACGATACGAAAATGACGATGTATAAATTATATAGTCGATGTATGAGTTATATAAGCGTTGTACACCTCATGTATAAGCATTGTATAAGTTGTATGTTCGATGTATAAGTTACATATGCGTTGTAAAAATTATATATGCAATAAAATGACATTGAAATGAATTGAAGTGAATTGAAATATATTTATATACGAATATATATATATATACACTCCCCTTGTCCACAGACCATGGACGATATTTATTGGTTGCGATATTGTTTGGGTTATTTGGTTGATATGAAATTTGGTGAATAATGCGAATGGTTGATAGAATTGTTTGTGGTTGAGAATGATTGATTGTGGTTGAAAAATACCCATTTGTGGTTGAAAGAAAAATTAGAATAGGTTGTGGAAATGAAAGAAAAACATGCTCGCCTGCGTGCGAATTAGATGCATGAAATCCCCATTGTCAAAAACCGCAAGGATTTAAGGTAGAGCGAGGAGCCGTACATCGATACGGTCCCGGTTTTAACTACTCTGCCGTTATGCTGCCGAAATTTCCTTAAATCATTCTGTGTTTGATTTATTTTAAGTGTTGAAATTATATTCATGTGTTGAATAGAAATTCAGGTGTTGAATAATAATCGTGTTTTGAAATAAATTGTTTTATAATAAAAATCACATTTTTATCACCTGTTTGAACTATATAAAATAATCGTGTTTTAAAACAAATTGTTTTATATTAAAAATCACATTTTTATCATTTGTTTGAACTATATAAAATAATCGTGTTTTGAAATAAATTGTTTTATAATAAAAATATCATTTTTATCAAATGTATGAAATGAATATGGTTTTGAAATCGGAGATAATTATATATATATATATAATTATAATATATCAAATAACGAAGCTGCAGTTCGTATTTTGAAACCGTGATTTCAAACGATTATTGCGGGAGATCCGACCATCGGATTTTCCCGAAACTACAACCGTTGGGTTCGCCCTGGAAATACCTTTCCAACGGCACCAACTTTGTAAAGATCCAACGGTTGGATTGTTTGGAATGTTTAATTCAAATCTGAAGAAAAACAGCGCTAGAATCGATTATAATTATATATATATAATTATAATTAAAATAAATCGAATAACGATGCTGCAGTTGGATATTTGAAATCGAAACTTCAAACGATCTTACCGGGAGATCCGACCGTCGGATTTTTCCAAAACTGAAACCGTTGGATTCGTTTTGAAAAGATCTTTCTAATGGTATAAAATTTGTAAAGATCCAACGGTTAGATTTTCAGATATGGGTAAATCAAATCTGAAGAAAAACAGCGCCACGGACGCGTTATGGCCCGAAGCGTCGTTTGAATGAATTGGCTATTTTTGAATAAATAAAAATAGTGATAAATCATGATAAAATATTATAAACGATATGGAATGAAAATAAACTGAATTTGATCGGTTTATTAGATATTTGATAGTCGATTGTGTTTGGCGTGAAAATTACATTAAAGAACAAAATGATTGATGTCGAATAATTTAACCATTGAAATGAATAGATTTGAAGTATTAAATATACGTGAATTATTTGAAAAGGCCGAGTTAATTCTCATTTCAAATAATTGATCGACGATTAAAAGTCGAAGATATGAAGACGGTGCAAGACCGATGATCTTCACGTCGAATGGAGGGGTGCTACTGATGCTCATGATGGAAGTAGCTACCTTGAAGGGGCTGAAGTAGTAGCCGTCCGGATGTACATGTTGATTGTACGGATGTGCGAGGAATAAAGATCCTCTGGTTTCGTTCAGACCCCAAACGGACTTGCAAATGGACTGTGTGTCTGACATTGGATTTCATTCTGTGTGATTGATAGCCATCAGTTGCATGGCGTGAATTGCCTGTGTGGCATGCTGAGATGCAGTGATCAAAGCTTTTGTTGAAAAGCAGAGCTTTGTGGTTGATGATCAAAGCACCACCTGTGTGGCATAGCTTTGTGTATAGCGTTGTCTCGCGAGCCTCACACCCCGGTATGAACCAGAAACGGGAGAAGGATCCAGGGAGGACAAGCGTTTCTTTCTAGCTAGGGTGGTGTCAGTGACCTACCAGCCCTGACATTTATATTACTTTCACATGTGTGGTTGTTGCTGTTGCGAGGCGCCTCGGTTATATCGGTCGATCCGGGACCGATGGAGTCATTCGTTGGCTCATTTACGCCCCAAAGGGTGGGGAAACGCAATGTTCAGGCATTTTAATCCACATCGAGTGGACCGGCCCTGTGGCTCCTAAAGGTGAAGTTGCGGCTGTCCCTGAGGCTCAGGCTAGAGAGTCTCGAAGTGGTGAGGACGATCCCTGGCCTCGGTTCATGATGGAAATCCAATTTCCAAATACGTTATCGTGCGGTTTTGATTGTATACCTATATATGGCGACATAGTGGTACGGGGCATTAATGTCGTCTATGATTGATACTTATGATTGAAATTGTTTTTGAAACATATAAACACTATTAATAATATCAAATGCTTTTGTTTTATTCGTATCAGCATATTTTGTTCATTATAACGTAAAACTCTATCCTTCGGTGTAACACCCCACCTCCGCCAGGGCCATTCACAAGAGAATGCACTAGCTTTGGAGGGGTGTTGTCTAGGTAAACATGCACACAGATATCACAAGACAGAACATAGATAAATAAATAAGTAAAGCAGCGGTCGAAATTTAAAAACCATAGTTAACCATTTCCAAACCAAAGTCAACTTACATCAAAGTACTTAGTCATTATTTTCCAACTACCACAAGTCTAGAAAACATAAACTGAAAATAACATAAAGTAAACTATCCCCAAGATAGATGTGGTGAAGCCATAGCAAGCTCAAGTCCAAACCGTACATGAGCTGTCAAGAAAGCAAGCCAAATGTCCAAGCTAAGCACTAGTGTTCCCTCCCTGAGAACCTGGGGGGGGGGGGGAAACGAGAGAAAAGAGGTGAAAGAAAAAGGGTCAGTCATAAAGACTGGTAAGTCCTACCTACTATTAGTATAAAAACTAATGAAGTTAACTAAACATGAGAATCTGAGATGAAACATAAAGATGGTAACTAACTGGCATGATAAATAGATAACAAGGTAGATCAAGTGTGGCATCGCATATACAAGGTTTAGTTTTGGACCAATAGTACTAGTATTCTAACCCATGTCAAGTATAACAAGAAATGATCCCTTGGCCCAATATCATGAGTTGACCCAATTCAAGGTCCAACTATACAATCTAGTCGATCGGCTCCCTATAAGCCTAACTCGTCGAGTGTCGGTGTCATACGGCCCAATCACGGAATGTAGTCGAACTGTGCTAGGTCCACCCTAGGGTGTGTCAAGCCCTAGGGTGCCAACCACTGACACAAATCAAGCACGCACAATCTAAACCTACTGGTGCCCATGTCTGTTTTATTCAACTCCGGACTATGTGCACGACCATAGTCCGCCTGAACCTACACTGGCGCACCTACTCTGCCGTCTTTCTGGCCGCTTACAATCAGCCCAGTAATCGTGCCCCACCCTAGCCTAGTCCCTAGGGTATCGTGATACATCCAAGAGGGTTACTGCTGAAAAGGACCACGTAACTAGGGTTTCCAGCGGGTTAAGTGTGGTTAACCCCATCCAATCATGTATCAAGTTGGTTAAGTGTATCCAAGTGGTTCATGACTTAACCCTAACATGTGGCATTAATTAATTTAATGCACCCAACCTCTCACATTAGACTTAGTTGTGGTTACTGGATATGCCGGGCGGGTCCGGGCAGCTTTACACCACAACCTAGTCTAACCTCGGGTTTCAAGCGCGATATGACCAACTTCTCACATTGGGTCCTATTGTTTGTAGCCACTGGATTTGTCGGGCGGTCCCGGACAGATTTACGCTACAAACTCAACCCAACCTCGAGTTGGCCACTTTATGGTTTTCTACATGTCATGACCATATTCAAGTTTTCAAGCATAATCAAGTTTCATGTCACATTTCAAGTCATGTTTTTCATGTCATTTCAAGTCATGTTTTTCATGTCATTTCAAGTTTGCCTAACTACCCATAACGTATTCCCATTCGCACGTAAACTCGCATCAACACAAATGAATCAAGGAACATGAAAATATGACCAAGATGGGCATAAGGTGGTAAAGTTGGTCATAAGTTAAACATAATGATATTTGAGGCAAAGGTGTTCATCACAACTAGCATGTAGGATTATTGGCCTCAAAACATGTATGACATCAAACTTAGCAAACAAACTTGTGGGTAGCATGTAGTTCAACATCATAGGCAAAGGTGATAACATGATAATAGTTGACATAGAGTGGTAAACTTGTGTAAGCATGTAGTTCAACGTCATAGGCAAGTTAACATCAAGGTTATGAGGGGTTCTATGTTGCATTATGCATAATCCCCAAATAAAGCTCATAGCTTTCTACCTAAAAATCAAGATGAACGGTACTAGGTTCATGATAGTTCCACAATCATAGATCAAAAGAGTCATAAATGGATCTATGCATACAAATATAGCCCCAAGACAAGTATTACACCAAAAATCCCATTTCAACTTGCTACATGTTCATATTAATTTCATAGTTTAAATCTAAGAGTAGAGTGGGGCTTACAAATCGTGGCTATGAGAACTAGAACCAATTAGAACAAGATAGAGACGTTGTAGAAGCTCTAGGAATGATGTAGCAACAATAGAAGCCTTGAGAATAAGTAGCTCCTTTGATTTGATGGAGAAAGATTGCTCCTTTTTGCCTTAGAAGCTCTCAAGATGAAGACGGAGGCCATGATTAGGGAGCATTTTGGCAGAATTTAGTTGTTAGGATGATTTGTGATGGTTTAGGCTAGGTCTTAGGGTGTTTTTATAGGTGTAGAGACTAGTTTAGGCCATAGGATTAACCCTAGTTTAGATCTGAACCATCAAATCCCGTCACAGGCTAGCTGAGAAGACCCAAAGGAGCAAACAGGTGCACCAGGAAAACATGGCCGACCAGGGAGGTCGACCCCCAGGTCGACACCCAAGTCGACGGGGCAGTCGACCTGGGCTGGGGTAGGTCGACTCCCCAGTCGACCTGGGGTAGGGCGGGAAATCTTCCCGCCCAATCTGTTTGGAGCTGATTTTTGAATTTCGGGCTGAATTTGAATTTTCTGAAATCTTTTATGGGCCATATCTTGGTCATACGGACTCCGATTTACGAAATTTCGGACTCGTTTTCAAGCAGAACTTCGAGACGAACGCAATGGCGTAACCCGTTCCCATTGATTCTTAACTTATGATTTAATTCTGCCCTAATTCCTTATTTTAACATGTTATTAAAATTTCGGGTTGTTACATTCTCCCCACCTTAAAGGATTTCATCCCCGAAATCTCCAAGTTAGGAAGAACGTATCCTACCATCCATCATCCATCTACCCAAACATCATCCACAAGTAATCATTGTCCTTAAAAGATTTCTAATGCTGTATGAACATATGCAAAAGCGTGTGTATATGCACCTATCTAATGCGAAAATCAGACGGTTACTGGCTCAGTAAACCTCCTTAATGCAGAATATGTTAGTGAAATGAGTCCAAATGTATGCAAATTCCTAACATAATTTATAATCTCTACATGAGTGCACATAACATTCAATCATATGCCACATCCACGTGATAGCATAACAAGTTTCATCCATGAATAAGCCTAAACACTCATGCATATGCAATATGAAAGTGTGTGAGCCGATCTTAGTGCCTAACGTGTATCATGCATCCACGAGTAACCACTTGCAACCACTTGCAACCATTTGCAACCATCAAGCATAACATGTTTCAAATACATGTTTCATCCAAAGGGTTTCTACCTAAGGTTCTCATGACAAGATTAACGAGATAACAAGATAAACATGGATAGCAAAAGAAAGATATGCTAACCAGGAAAAGAGATCGAGAATGTACCCTCAAA
Organism: Allium sativum; assembly: GCA_030737875.1. Lineage (NCBI taxonomy): Eukaryota > Viridiplantae > Streptophyta > Magnoliopsida > Asparagales > Amaryllidaceae > Allium > Allium sativum. The sequence continues at coordinate 620,195,838 of CM060926.1, forward strand.
AAGGAATGGATAAAGCCCACGCATCTTCTCCTCTGTTTCCCAAGTTGCATCTTCATCGGCTTCACTCCACTGAACCTTTACTAACTTGACTTCTCGATTCCTCAGCTTCTTGATCTCCGTTCCCAAGATACGAATCGGAGCTCGCCTCAGGGTTGCCTCTTTCTCTACCTCCACGTCTTCCAGAATGCTAGGCTCAACTACTTCGGCTGATTCATGTAGGCATTTTCGGAGATGCAAGACATGAAAAACATTGTGCACTCCAGCCAGCTTCTCGGGCAATTCCACCCTATAAGCCATTTGCCCAATCTTCTCGATGATAGGGAAGGGTCCTACGAACCTTGGTGCTAGCTTTCCAACTGCTCCAAAACGAACCACATTTCGCAAAGGAGAAACCTTCACAAAGACCATATCTCCAACTTCAAACTCTAAGTCTGTCCTTCACTTGTCTGCTTAGGATTTATGTCTGTCTTGGGCCGTTTTCATCCGCCTTCGAATCAACTCAACCTTCTCGGATGTGTCCCTTATCATGTCGGGCCCAGATATAAGCTTATCCGTCGTCTCCCACCAACATGTTGGTGACTTGCACGGTCTCCCATACAAAGCTTCGAATGGTGCCATCCCTATGCTTGCTTGGTAGCTGTTATTATAAGCAAACTCTACGAGAGGAAGGTGGTCTTCCCAAGTGCCACCAAAGTCAAGAATGCATAGCCTCAACAGATCTTCTAGTACCCTATTCACCCTTTCGGTCTGACCATCCGTCTGTGGGTGATAGGCCGTACTTAGATTCAATCGCGTACCCATCGCTTCTTGCAAACTATTCCAAAATTGGCTAGTGAAGATTGGGTCACGATCGCTAACTATGCTAGAAGGAACTCCATGCAATCACACTATCTCTCGAAGATAAACAGATGCTAGCCATGATGCGGTCCTCTTGCTCTTCACTGGAATGAAATGAGCGCTCTTCGTGAGTCTATCCACTATGACCCATATGCTAGTATTCCCCTTCCTTGATCTCGGCAATCCATCCACAAAATCCATAGAGATACTTTCCCACTTCCATTGCGGGACCTCCAATGGATGCAGTAGCCCACCGGGCTTCTTCGACTCGGCCTTTACTTGTTGGCAAACAATGCATCTAGAAACAAACTCTGCAACATCCTTTTTCATCCCATCCCAAAAGAAAATGCGCTTCATGTCCCGGTACATCTTATCCCCTCCGGGATGTATGGTCATCCTCGAGTGATGCGCCTCCTCAAGAACTTTATTTACTAAGTCTCCCACTTGTGGGACACATAGTCTTCCATCACACCTTAGCCACCCCTTGTCATCAATAGTATATCTAGCGAGGTGACTTGACGTCTCACCCCGAATCAACTTGTCCATGATCTCGACTGTCTGCGGGTCTTCCCTCTGTGAAGCCCCAACTTGATCAAGAAGTGTAGGTCTAAGCTCAAGGGATGCTAACGAACCAGTCATCGACTCAACAGCAGGTGTAAAATCAAAGGTTGCCAAGAACTCTAGGCTCTTCATCTCAACAAACAAGGGACTCAAAGTCAACCTTCTTCTACTTAGCGCATCCTCCACAACATTACCCTTGCCAGGGGTATAAGCTATATCGAAATCATATGATGCCAAGAATTCCATCCATCTCTGCTGCCTTAGATTCAAATCTTTCTGCGAGAAGAGGTACTTGAGCGACTTGTGATCAGTATATAACTCAAACCTTTCACCTAGAAGATAATGGCGCCAAGATTTGAGTGCAAAGACGATCGCCGCCAACTCCAAATCATGAGTGGGATAGTTCTTCTCATGAACTTTGAGTTGCCTACCCCCAAAGCATATCACTCTCCCTTCTTGCATCAGGACAGCGCCTAATCCCATGCCACATGTGTCAGTGTACATGGTAAACAACTTCCCTCCATCGGGTAATGCTAGAACTGGAGCTGTGGTGAGGGCTTTCTTGAGCCTTTGAAAAGCAAGCTCACACTCTAAGTCCCATGCAAAGACTAAGTTCTTCTTCGTTAACTTAGTAAGAGGGGCTGAAATCTTAGCGAAGTCCCTAATGAACTTCCTATAAAATCCTGCCAGACCGAGAAAGCTTCTCACTTCAGTTGCATTCTTCGGAATTTTCCAGTCCTGCACCGCAACTACTTTAGCGGGATCCACAGCTATGCCTTGCTTAGAAACTATATGCCCAAGGAACCGAACTTCTCTTCTCCAAAAATGGCATTTGGAGAACTTGGCTTTTAACTGATGAGCTCTAAGCGTATCCATAACCTCCTTGAGATGTGTAGCATGCTCTTCCTCGTCCTTAGAGAAGATCAGAATATCATCCACGAAGACAACCACAAACTTGTTAAGGAACTCCCTAAACACCCTACTCATCAAATCAACGAAGTATGCGGGTGCATTAGTCAAACCGAATGGCATGACGAACCATTCAAAGAATCCATCTGGAGTCCTAAACGCAGTCTTGTCAATACTATCCTCAGCCACTCTAAGCTGATGGAATCCGGTGGCTAGATCGAGCTGAGAGAAAACAGAAGCACCTACAAGCTGGTCAAAGAGATCATTAATCCTCGGTAATGGGTGCTTATTCTTCTTTGTCAGCTTGTTCAACTCACGATAATCAACACATAGACGAAGCGAACCATCCGCTTTAGTAGCGAATACCACAGGAGCACCCCATTCAGAAATGCTTCGCCTAATGAAATTTTTCTCAAGCAACTCCTTGACTTGCTTGCTAAGCTCTCTTCTTTCTCGCGGGGCCATGTGCCTAATAGGCAATGAAACTGGCTTGGCATTATCAACAAGATAAATACGGAAGTCTATCTCGCGTTTAGGGGGTAACTCCTTCACCCCATCAAAAACATCAGGATATTCTCGGACCACCCTCACAGATTGAAGATTGTAAATAGAAGAGTCGAGGGATTCAAGATAACATAACATGACGGGATCCATAGGGTTACAAGAAATCTCTAGGGTATTGCCAAGGCGAGTCATAAGCCTCACTACCCTATGCTCACAATCGAGAATGGCTCCATGACTGGACAACCAATCCATGCTCAAAATCAACCCGTATCCCATAAACCCGAGAACATAAGCATTACATGTGAATTCTACGGTCAAGATAGAAATCCTCAAATCCATACAAATCATAGATAGATGGGCGGAACCCCCAATTGGATTTGAAACACTAACGGGATCCTCATCTAGACTAGTACTTAGGTGCAAACTTTCAACAATGTCAGAAGAAATAAAGGTATGCGATGCGCCAGAATCAAATAAAGTTCGAACAGGAAAACCAGAAATGTAAACAAGGCTTTCTACAGAAATACTACCTCGGTCTGGAGCTGGAGTAGTGTTGAGAGAATGCATCTGCCCTCCAGAAGGTCCTGCCCGCTGAGTCTGTCCTTGCCCTTGTCCTTGCTTCTTTGGGCAATCCTTACTATAGTGTCCAGACTCTCCGCAATGAAAGCATTCTCCCAACTTCCTCTTCTTCTTCCTACAATCTTTGATTATGTGTCCAGTGATCCCACAGAAGTTGCACTTCCTTGTCTCCCTTGCCTTGTTGTTGTTGGCCTTGTTACCCTTGTTGTTCTTGTTGTTCTTGTTGTTCTGGTTGCCTCCCCACTTGGAGTCCGCCTTCTTGGTTTGAGTCTCATTAAGCTTAACTTCTTTCTTGCCATTCTTATCATCTCCTTGAAGCAAGGCCATATCCACTAAGCTCTCAAAAGTGGCCCCCATAGGTATATGAGACATGGCCAAACCTTGCAATGGCTCATTCAATCCTCGAGCAAAGCGTAGAGCCTTCTTCTGAGGTGTGTTAACCATGTATAAACCGAATCGAGCAAGCTTGTTAAACATATTCACATACTCCCTCACGGTCATGTCCCCTTGCTTCAAAGATATAAACCTCTCCAATTGCAGATTCTCTTCAGCAGATGATAGAAACTTAAGCCCAAACCTCATCCTAAAGTCGGCCCAAGTCTCTATAGGTCTAGTAGCGTTGGTGACTTCACACCAATAAGCAGCTTCCTCTTTCAATAGCCATGCTGCCAACAGAACTTTCCTACGATCTTCTACATCAAAGATAGCAAAAAGGTCTTCAGTTTCCCTTAACCAGTTTCTTGCCTCAATATAAGTCTCTGTCCCAACAAAATTCTTGCCACCCATCGCCTTAAAGTCCTTGCAAATCTTCGCGAAATCCGCTTGTGGACTCTGAGGAGGAGGAGGAGGAACCTCAGGTACGGGAGGAGGAGTGGGAGTGTTTGCTGGGCCCGCATCGTTGGCCCTAGCTTCCAAGTACCTTCGGAACCATCCGGGTATGTTTACTCCGTCGGGAAGGTTAAGATCGTCCATGATGAAAAAGGAAAAGATAGATTTAGAACGAGGAAACGAAGGATAGTGCTCATGGCTTTTCGGGAATAGCCTTTTAAAATAAACTAGACTTTTCTTGGAAAAATACTTAATTGGTTTTGAAAATAGTTTTTCAAAAGGGTTTTTAAAACTTTTGTTCGGTCTAGTAAACCTCAGGCTCTGATACCAAATGTAACACCCCACCTCCGCCAGGGCCATTCACAAGAGAATGCACTAGCTTTGGAGGGGTGTTGTCTAGGTAAACATGCACAGAGATATCACAAGACAGAACATAGATAAATAAATAAGTAAAGCAGCGGTAGAAATTTAAAAACTATAGTTAACCATTTCCAAACCAAAGTCAACTTACATCAAAGTACTTAGTCATTATTTTCCAACTACCACAAGTCTAGAAAACATAAACTAAAAATAACATAAAGTAAACTATCCCCAAGATAGATGTGGTGAAGCCATAGCAAGCTCAAGTCCAAACCGTACATGAGCTGTCAAGAAAGCAAGCCAAATGTCCAAGCTAAGCACTAGTGTTCCCTCCCTGAGAACCCGGGGGGGGGGGGGGGGGGACGGAAGAAAAGAGGTGAAAGAAAAAGGGTCAGTCATAAAGACTGGTAAGTCCTACCTACTATTAGTATAAAAACTAATGAAGTTAACTAAACATGAGAAACTGAGATGAAACATAAAGATGGTAACTAACTGGCATGATAAATAGATAACAAGGTAGATCAAGTGTGGCATCGCATATACAAGGTTTAGTTTTGCACCAATAGTACTAGTATTCTAACCCATGTCAAGTATAACAAGAAATGATCCCTTGGCCCAATATCATGAGTTGACCCAAGTCAAGGTCCAACTATACAATCTAGTCGATCGGCTCCCTATAAGCCTAACTCATCGAGTGTCGGTGTCATACGGCCCAATCACGGAATGTAGTCGAACTGTGCTAGGTCCACCCTAGGGTGTATCAAGCCCTAGGGTGCCAACCACTGACACAAATCAAGCACGCACAGTCTAAACCTACTGGTGCCTATGTCTGTTTTATTCAACTCCGGACTATGTGCACGACCATAGTCCGCCTGAACCTACACTGGCGCACCCACTCTGCCGTCTTTCTGGTCGCTTACAATCAACCCAGTAATCGTGCCCCACCCTAGCCTAGTCCCTAGGGTATCGTGATACATCCAAGAGGGTTACTGCTGAAAAGGACCACGTAACTAGGGTTTCCAGTGGGTTAAGTGTGGTTAACCCCATCCAGTCATGTATCAAGTTGGTTAAGTGTATCCAAGTGGTTCATGACTTAACCCTAACATGTGGCATTAATTAATTTAATGCACCCAACCTCTCACATTAGACTTTGTTGTGGTTACTGGATATGCCGGGCGGGTCCGGGCAGCTTTACACCACAACCTAGTCTAACCTCGGGTTTCAAGCGCGATACGACCAACTTCTCACATTGGGTCCTATTGTTTGTAGCCACTGGATTTGTCGGGCGGTTCCGGGCAGATTTACGCTACAAACTCAATCCAACCTCGAGTTGGCCACTTTATGGTTTTCTACATGTCATGACCATATTCAAGTTTTCAAGCATAATCAAGTTTCATGTCACATTTCAAGTCATGTTTTTCATGTCATTTCAAGTCATGTTTTTCATGTCATTTCAAGTTTGCCTAACTACCCATAACGTATTCCCATTCGCACGTAAACTCGCATCAACACAAATGAATCAAGGAACATAAAAATATGACCAAGATGGGCATAAGGTGGTAAAGTTGGTCATAAGTTAAACATGATGATATTTGAGGCAAAGGTGTTCACCACAACTAGCATGTAGGATTATTGGCCTCAAAACATGTATGACATCAAACTTAGCAAACAAACTTGTGGGTAGCATGTAGTTCAACATCATAGGCAAAGGTGATAACATGATAATAGTTGACATAGAGTGGTAAACTTGTGTGTAGCATGTAGTTCAACATCATAGGCAAGTTAACATCAAGGTTATGAGGGGTTCTATGTTGCATTATGCATAATCCCCAAATAAAGCTCATAGCTTTCTACCCAAAAATCAAGATGAACGGTACTTGGTTCATGATAGTTCCACAATCATAGATCAAAAGAGTCATAAATGGATCTATGCATACAAATATAGCCCCAAGACAAGTATTACACCAAAAATCCCATTTCAACTTGCTACATGTTCATATTAATTTCATAGTCTAAATCTAAGAGTAGAGTTGGGCTTACAAATCGTGGCTATGAGAACTAGAACCAATTAGAACAAGATAGAGACGTTGTAGAAGCTCTAGGAATGATGTAGCAACACTAGAAGCCTTGAGAATAAGTAGCTCCTTTGATTTGATGGAGAAAGATTGCTCCTTTTTGCCTTAGAAGCTCTCAAGATGAAGATGGAGGCCATGATTAGGGAGCATTTTGGCAGAATTTAGTTGTGAGGATGATTTGTGATGGTTTAGGCTAGGTCTTAGGGTGTTTTTATAGGTGTAGAGACTAGTTTAGGCCATAGGATTAACCCTAGTTTAGATCTGAACCATCAAATCCCGTCACAGGCTAGCTGAGCAGACCCAAAGGAGCAAACAGGTGCACCAGGAAAACATGGCCGACCAGGGAGGTCGACCCCCAGGTCGACACCCAAGTCGACTGGGCAGTCAACCTGGGCTGGGGCAGGTCGACTCCCCAGTCGACCTGGGGTAGGGCGGGAAATTTTCCCGCCCAATCTGATTGGAGCTGATTTTTGAATTTCGGGCTGAATTTGAATTTTCTTAAATCTTCTATGGGCCATATCTTGGTCATACGGACTCCGATTTACGAAATTTCAGACTCGTTTTCAAGCAGAATTTCGAGACGAACGCAATGGCGTAACCCGAACCCGTTGATTCTTAACTTATGATTTAATTCTGCCCTGATTCCTTGTTTTAACATGTTATTAAAAATTCGGGTTGTTACATCCGGTTTGTGTTGCATTGTGTGATGGGAACTGAGTCTTATAATGGCTTCATTTTTATAAAAAGCATTGGGATGTTGAGAAGATTTACTATTTTAAAGCACTGGCAATCACTGGAGTAAACCCGTTCAGCGAAAGTGGCGTGGTCCTATGATTTGTCATATTGTAAAAGATGTTAAGTAGATTTCTCATACCAGTCCCATGACTAACTCGTAGTTTGTTTCACTTGCAAACTCGGGTGCCCCTATTTCTACACGAGCAGCCTTGTATTCATGTTTTAGCCGGCTCTTTCTAGATAGCTGGAGCTGAAGATGGATTATATCATTTATCTCTTTTTATGCTGTTCAGCTCCTATTGTACATATTATGTTGTTATCTGCTATAGACATTTATGTAAAGCTGAACTGTATTTGTACTAAGTATGATCCTGTATACTGTGTAACTCTGATGTTTATTATATCCAGTATATTCTGTTGTACATTATCTGGTGTACTTATTTATTTCTGTATCTGCTGTTATCTGTTTATGTGTTATATTCCAAAGATTACCCTTGCCTTCGTGTTACGGGGTTTGGATCGTCAAAAACGTGGTATCAGAGCTTTGGTTAAGCTTAGAACTGGAATATAACATATTAACGAACTCGTCAGAAATAGAACCAGTAGTGTTCTAGGACGAGTAACTCATTACAGATAGGATTAGTAATATCCTAGTATGAGTAAAGCTGAATGAAATACACACTGATAGACACATTTACATTAAAGTATATGTCTCTATGTTTTAAAAATACCTTTTCTGTTGACCTGACACTTGTTCTGCTATTTGCAGAAGTACCAGAAAATGAGTGTCATAAATAGAAGGAATGCAAAACCAGATCTAGAGACTCTATTTATGAAATATAGAAATCTGGGTGGAGTACCATTCTTTGGCGAAGAATCTATTGCCAAAACACAAGCTTGGATTCGTTTTGCTGAGAAAATCTTTGAAGATTTAAAGCTGAGGGATGACCAGAAAAGATTACTGGCATCTTGGGCACTCAAAGACGAAGCTTTGTTCTGGTGGGAATTGATTATTAAAGATAATCCAGAAGGTGATATCACCTGGGATAGATTTAAAGAGATTTTCAGTAAAAGATTTATTCCTCCAGAAGCAACTGAGCGGTTATACGATGAGTTCTACTATCCGATACAAGGAGATATGAATATTCCTGAATATCATAAGAAATTCAATGAACTCTCTCGTATTGCCCCGGAGCTAATTGAAATGCCAGAGATGAAGAATATGAGGTTTATAAATAGTCTTCAAAGAAAGTGCCAGAATAGTGTAATGGGGCATGTGAAGCTTCCTTTTTCTGAAATGATATACATGGCTTACTAGTATGAGGATCTCGATAAGAAAGGTATGTTGCGAGACGAAGAGGAAGTCAGTTCTAGCAGTAAAAGGAAATTCGAAACGGATAGCCCAGAGACAAGTACACAGCCTGAGGCTAGTACGACGTCTGGAGTCAGAAAGAAGCCTAAGTTCAACAAGAAAAAGGTTAAATTTGGGAAAGGACCAGTAACAACTGCCATATGCTCTGACTGCAATAAGCAAGGACATCTGTCGTTAAGTTGCAAATCTTTAAAGAAACATATTAAGGGAAAAATTAAATCCAAGAACAAGGTTCAAGAAGATAGAAAATGCAATCTTTGCCATCAGGTTGGTCACGTAAAGCAAGATTGCCGGCTATCCCCGAAGTCTGAAATTGTACAAGTAAATGAAGTGGCAGAAACTTCAGCACCCTCATCCAGTCAGGAAAGGCCAGATGTTTTAGAAGGCACGCTTAATGTCAAATATATTCCAGTTAAAGTACTGTTTGATACAGGCGCGTCGAGAAGCTTTATTGCAAAGAATGCAGTTAAGAAATTGGATTTGAAATTGAAGAAGCTTAAAGAACCCATGACTGTCCATAATCCAGTTGGGGATTCCCTCGATCTTAGTTGGGTTTGTGGGGGTACCTGTTTCTTTTTCTCATTATCGGTTTCCTTGTATCTTGATCGTCATGAATTTTACTGAATTCGATCTTATTTTAGGATTGGATTAATTAAATTATTAGAATGATAGTTAATTAAAACAATAAGGGAATGAATGGTAGAATTTATTCGAATAAATCACACATTGAACTGATTAAAGAATTAATTAGAAATATATACATGTGCATTATATATGTTTGAACAGGTAAATGGATTAGCTGTTGAGTAAAGATTTTATTTGCGTGCCCGACAAATAGGTAAACCTTAATGAGTTGGATGCGCAATTTTATTATTATATCAACTCCTGTTAATGCCATTGGATGCGGAGTGCTGGTTATTCTGTGTGTAATTAATAAATGTCGCCATAGGATAGTAATAATTAATTTTGAACTACTCTACATGGCATACTTCTTGAAGATAGGCATACTTCATCATATACCACATAAGCATTTGGAGCTTGTGTGACGAGGTTGAAGATTTACCATATGAGCGAGTGGCTTGTATGGCGATGACTATATTTTATAGGTTGAACTGATGACTGATATGGACAATATAATTTTGTAACGATAAATTGCCAGATTAATAAAAAAACCCACACGGGTCTAGAGATGATAATAAATACGTCTCTCTTGTAAGGCACAAAAACCATTGGTAGGGTGACGAAACATATCCCATTGTGTCCGAAATGGGGGTATTTGGATGGGGGCGATAGCCGTTGGGTTTGATTTGGAGTAAGGATCGATTAACAAGTAATTTTTGAATAAAAATAAAACAATAAAATATTTCCTATAAAACCCTCTCCTTCAAGAAACCCTAGCCGCCATCGTTAAAAGCAACGCACCCGATGCTCCCAAGAAGAAACCCCAAATTCTCCAATTTCAATTCGATTTAGCCTAGGGTTTATTTATGAAAATCATAGAGTTTTTCGTGGCCTTTCATTTGATACCGGTTTGGTGAGGTATAGTGGCGGATGCAGCTCGGTTTTCAAGCTGAAAGTTGGTTCGCTCGAGCGCCGCTAGGGGGTGCTGTTGGCCACCAAGTTGGCCAAGAATCTAGGGGAAGGCGCGGTGCTCCTAGCCGGAGGTCGTGCCGCAGTCTGATGGTGCTCTAGTCGTCCAACGTCGCGGCAAATTTAAACCCTATCGGTGAAGAATGGGTTCAGTTATCGACTGATGGTAAAAGAAAGTGACAACGCTTTTTGAACGTGATTAAAGGTTAATTGAAAATTAATTAATTTAGTTAACTAATTTTTTAATTATACAATGTTTATAATACAATATCTTTTACGTACGAGGTCCAAGTCGGACGATTTTAGATCCGTTGAAATCGTCTCGACGAGCACTTCAACATGGAACTGACCAGAACTAGAATAGAATAATGACGGTTTTATAGTGAGCATTTTTAATTCCTTTTTAGAATTAAAATTTAATAGCATTGAATTTTCTTTTCGAATTTTTATATAAATAACTTTAAAATAAAAATATGATTTCTCTCTCTCTATATATATATATATTGTTAGATCCAAAAATGGCTCTAACACCCAAACTAGTAATGATTCTGATGAAATGAAAACTAAAACGAAGAAAAAACACAATTTATAGTGGTTCGGCGTTAAGTAGCCTACGTCCACTTACTACTCTTTAAATTGACAATCTAAATGTAAGTACAATGATGATCTTCACTCTATTTCAATTATACAATACATTGATTCACTCAAAGTTCACTAAAATATTGTTTGAAAGATGATTGTAGTCTGAAAAGGATGATGGAATTAGCTTTGATTCTGAAAATGCCTAAAGATCCTTCCAATGCCTCTTGATGTGGTATTTATAGGTGAAAAATCCTCCTGGAACGGGATCGGTTCGGATCCATGTAGCACCAATCCCATCAATATCGGGTTTGGATGGATTTTGGCGATGACAACACATCTGGTTAGTGGAAAACATGGGTAAAACGTGTGCATAACTGCTCCGATTCTTAAGGAGAATGTGGAGTGGAGCAGTTGGAGTTCTGGGCTCGGATCGGATAGATTAATAACTGGGGGGTCGGATCGGCCGTGTTACCTCCGATCCGGTTCGGCCTGCATCCTTTCCTTCATTGCTTTGTGCTGGTTTATCTCTGCCTAAAGAAAACCCGATCCGATCTAAGTGTTTGGCAGAGTGTTCTTCATTATCTGATTCTTCAACTTTGTGTAGCCTAGTTCACAAAATAGGCTAACATTTTGCCCTCAATCAATCTTGGATAACTGACTAAGGCTTATTCAAGGTTGATTAAATTCAAAATCCAGTTGCCCCCGATTCTCTAGCGGGGACATATTCCTTTCGTCATTGATGCTCGTTCTTTTTAGTATCTTTATACTCTCCTGTCTCATAACCCGGTTAGAGTATTACTGAGGCGGTCTCTCATCGGGGTGCACCTTCACGCCTCAAGGGACGTCGTCTTCCCGTCCTTTATACTCTCTCTCGATTCTTGAGAGTTAGAGTTAAGAATGTCGTATTCCCATTCTTTTGTGTTTTATTGTACAAATGGTCATTTTATTCACTCCTGCACATAAGTCATTTCCAGCTTTCCAAATCTAATTTAATATTTCGTGTTTCATGGTCATGATAGAATAATTGTTGAAGACATAAATAATGCAGAAAAGTAAATGACACACGATATTTATAGTGGTTCAGCTAAGTCGTAGCCTACATCCACTTCAGAATCCTTTGTTCATATAAACAGACTTTTTAAGGCAAGTCGCGCCTTTTTACATAGCTTATAAAAACAAAAAAGAAGACATTTCATATTTAGCTCAGGTATTGTCGCAGGTGCTGAGCATTCCAAGCTCTGGGAATCTCTTCACCGTCCACGGTCATTAGCTTGAAGGCTCCTATATCAAGCTTCCATTGGATGGCGTATGGTCCTTCCGACTTTGGACCCAATTGGGTTGAAGGTGGGAAGACTCGTTTTAATACTAAGTCTCTTGGTTCAAAGATCTTGAAGCAGACTTTCCGGTCATAATAACGTGCTACTTGATGTCGATGTCTTGCGGCACGCAAGTCTGCTTCGTCTCTTTTTTCTTCAACCATATCAAGAGACTCTAGAAGGAGTGTTCTATTTGTCATCGGATCATAGTATGCTACTCGATGAGAAGGGACTTCTAGTTCTATCGGGATTACTGCTTCTGACCCGAAGGCGAGCGAAAAAGGGGTATGGCCAGTGGCCGTCTTGAATGTTGTCCAGTAGGCCCACAAAGCTAGCGGTAGCTCATCTACCCACATGGCTTTGGCCCACTCCAATCGCTTCTTCAAAATAGACTTAATGACCTTGTTTATTGCTTCGACTTGGCCATTCGACTGCGGATAAGCTACAGAAGTGTATCGTTTGTCAATCTTGTACCTCTGGCAGAAGTTTCTGAATTCGATACTGTCGAATTGTGTCTCATTATCAGTTATGATGGTCTTCGGTATCCCAAATCAACAGATAATGTTTCTTACCACAAAACTAATCACCTTTCTTGCCGTGATCGTTGTTAAAGGTTCAGTTTCCACCCATTTCGTGAAATAGTCCACGGCGACGATTGCGTAGTTTGCTCCCCCTTTGGCAATAGGTAACACTCCGATAATATCAATTCCGCACATGGAAAACGGCCATGGGCTTACCATCGACTTGAGCTGAGTCGGAGGTGCTCTGGGAATTTTGGCAAATCTCTGACATTTGTCGCAGCGTCGTGAATAATCAGCCGCGTCTTTATTTACGGTAGGCCAAAAATATCCATACCGCAACACTTTCTTTGCTAGTGTTTGGCCCCCGATGTGGTCCCCACACTCACCTTCGTGTACTTCTTGCAGTACACGTTTGATGTCATCGTGTGCGATACACCGTAGCAGGGGCATTGAAAACCCTTGGCGATAAAGGATGTCGTCCTGTAACACGTATCTTGCAGCCTTACGTCTTACAGCTCGTCTCTCGCTTTTCTTTACTGGAAGGATTCCACTCTTGAGAAAATTCTTGATCGGTGTCATCCATGATTCTCTCTCTGGATCAACTTCTAAGGCTAGTTCTACCTCCATCAGGTCGAAACTCGGTGATTCCAAAACCTCTATCGAAACCATTTCAGTTTCTTCGGGGTTATCCGAACTTGCTAGCTTTGCTAACCGATCTGCTTTCTGGTTCTCTGTTCTTGGGATATGCGTTATGTTATAATGCTACAAATCATCCAACAACTTCCTTACTCTTTTGAGATAAGTAACAAGCCGAGGTCCTTTAGTAACAAACTCCTCGCATACCTGGCACACAACTATTTTAGAATCGCAATATATGTCCAATGTCTTCACTCCTAGTTCTTTGGCGAGCTTCAGCCCAACAATCAGGGCTTCATACTCGAAATCGTTATTGGTAGCAGCAAATTCTAATCGTAACGCATAGTAGATAGATCTCCTTCAGGAGTGATCAAAACAACTCCGGCGCCGAACCTTCGATCATTTTTGGCTCCGTCCGTATATAGCTTCCACGGACTTAACTTTAGCTCTTGTTCTAAGGTACCCACCTTGTCGTCCACCGTTTCCTCTTCGGGAAATGTGAATTTAGCTATGAAATCGGCCAGCGCCTGTCCTCGTATTGACTTTCGCGCTTGAAAATTCAAATCGAATTGACTCAACTCAATGTTCCATTTAAGTAACCGCCCCGAAGTTTCAGGTTTCCGCAAAACTTGCCTTAAAGGTTGATCAATGTATACAACGATTGAGTTCGCAGGAAGCAATCAGGAGGCTATAAGCAAGTTTTTCAATTTTCGGATAATTATGCTCTGCAGCGGCTAGCTTTTTGCTCACGTAGTACACAGGCCTCTGGACTTTATCTTCTTCACGTACCAACGCTGTACTGACGGCATGAGATGATACTGCTAGGTAGACAAACAAATCCTCATGTTCCATAGGCTTTGATAATATTGGAGGCTTTTCTAATAAGTCTAATAAATTTTGGAAAGCTTCCACACAATCAGAAGTCCACTCAAAATTTCGCTTCCCTCGTTTTATCAGATCGAAGAAAGGTATGCACTTGTCTGTGGCTTTGGAGATAAACCTGCTTAAGGCATCAACTTTTCCAGCCAGGCTTTGGACATCTTTAATCTTTCGCGGCTCTTGAATATTCTTTATTGCTGCTATTTGAGTAGGATTTATCTCAATCCCTCGAGAACTCACGATAAACCCAAGGAACTTTCCAGATGCGACCCCAAATGAGCATTTTAAGGGGTTTAACTTCATCCCATACCTTCTAAGGATGCCAAATATTTCGGCTAAGTCTTTTGTATGGTCAGAAGATTGTCTAGACTTCACAAGCATGTCATCCACATAAACCTCCATGGTTTTTACGATTTGATTGTAGAACATGCGGTTGACCAAATGCTAATACGTGGCTCCTGCATTCTTTAATCCAAACGGCATTACCACATAGCAATACAACCCTAAGTCTGTGATGAAACTTGTGTGTTCCTGATCTGGTACGTGCATGGGAATTTGATTGTATCCAGAATAGGCATCCATAAAGGATAAAAGCTCGTGTCCAGCCGTCGAGTCTACTAGTTGATCAATCCTGGGGAGAGGAAAGCTATCTTTCGGACTTGCCTTGTTCAAGTCAGAGAAGTCAATACATGTACTCCACTTCCCGTTAGATTTTTTGACCAGTACAGGATTTGATATCCAGTCGGGATATTTTGAATCCTTAATGAATCCATTATCCTTCAATTTCTCTACCTCTTCCTTCAAAGTTGCTGACCGCTCTGGGCCTAACATCCGTCTCTTCTGTTTGACCGGCGGGTGCTTTGGATTAATACTTAAAGAGTGGCTCATGATAGCAGGCGAAATCCCACACATGTCAGCGTGAGTCCAGGCAAATACATCTAAATTTTCTCTTAAGAAATTAGCCAGCTCTTTTGCTTGAATTGGATCCAGTTGTGATCCGATCTTCAATACTTTTGTCAAATCTGTCTCGTCAATAGATATATCTATTGTCGTCTCGTTGGGAGTCTCCTTTCTGCCCTCGGGTTCTCTATCCTCTCTGGGATCTATATCCTCGAGCACATCTAAAGGTGACTCTCTTTGGGTTGGCCCCCTTAATTGCTATGCTGAATTTTCCTTCAAAGGGGGAGAATCGTCTTTGGATTCTATATTCAACCCCTTCATTAGCATCTTCAACTCCGTCATATAACAAGATCGTCATGTAGCTTGGTCACCTCTTATCACCCTAATCCCTGCGTCAGTCGGGAATTTAAGCAACAGGCACCAAGGTGCAATACACGCCCTAAACTCGGCGAGGGCTGGTCGGCCTAGGAAAGCGTTGTAGGGTGACTCTACATCCAAAACTACAAATTGCAGGATCCTCACTCTTTGGCGATCTCCTTGTCCTAGCGTCACTGGTAATTCTATGTATCCCATCGGCGCCGTTGATGACTCATTGAAGCCCCGTATCCATCCTTCGCAGGGCTCCAGATCTTTTGTTTTGAGTCTCATTTGTTCAAAAGCTTTCTTGAAGAGGATGTTGACTGAGCTTTCGTTATCTATCAATAACTTATAGACTAAGGCGGGGACGATGGTCGTGGTAATTACTAGTGGGTCTTCAGTTGGTGATTGGATTCCGGTATCATCTCTGCTAGGGAATACGACGTCGTCCGACATCATCTTTTGTTGTTTTACTGGAGTGATGTCTTCGAGGTTACTACATTATCCTACCTCTACATGCTTGGCGGCATTCACGTATTGATCCATCGCTTTAATACTACAACCAACTAGATGGGGTCCACCTATAATGGTATTAATAACAATCCCCTTAACTTTCTGCTGGGCTGTGGGCTTGGAAGCATGCTGGGCTTGATTCGGAGCTGGTCCTCCTTGCCCCCGGTCCCTCGGGGCAACTTTGTATTCGTCCAACTTCCCTTCCCGTAGCAATTTCTCAACTACATCTCTCAAATGATGGCATTCATTAGTGGAATGGCCGTGGGTTCCATGGAACATACAAAACTTCCCTGTTCCGACCTCCTTC
This sequence comes from Allium sativum, assembly GCA_030737875.1. Lineage (NCBI taxonomy): Eukaryota > Viridiplantae > Streptophyta > Magnoliopsida > Asparagales > Amaryllidaceae > Allium > Allium sativum. The sequence continues at coordinate 620,212,199 of CM060926.1, forward strand.
TCAGTGGAGTCTCTAGGCGGTGGCTTTTTGTATTGCAATATGTTGTATGTATCCAAGTAAATATTCTCCAACATATCACTCAACGGCGTATAGTTTTCAAAAGTTTGGAATCAAGGCCTTTTACTGGAATTACTCCCTCGATTACTGTTCCTTCTATTTCCGTTGCCATTTCGGTTGTTACTTCCTCCATTCTGGTTACCGACGTTCACCTCAACCTTCCCTGAACTATCGCCGGATTGCTTTACGGAAACATTACTTTGGACGCCTTCCCTTGAGGCTCCTTCAGACTTCCTCTTCCTGTTTGCTTTAACTTCCTCTTGCCTTAAGCGAATATTGGCCTTTTCGTAAAACAACTCCCTAGTGGGGGGGGGGAGGGGGTGGTTTTCCAGATAAGTAATCCCCAAATTCTATATCTGGGTCAACTCCTTCTATTAGAGCCATTACAATAGTAGGTTCATGAGGGTCAATAACTTCAGTGACAGCCAGGTTGAAGCGATCTAAATACGATTTCAAAGACTCACCTGGAGCCTGTTTGATCCTTGACAGCTCTATGACGCTCTTGGACTTTCGGGCGTGAAGTCGGAATTGGTTCATAAAGCGCTCACTCAATTCTGTGATATTCGATATCGACCGTGGAGGGAGTTGGGTGAACCACATTAGCGCCACGTCTTCCAGATATATTGGAAAGGCTTTACATTTTACAGCATCAGGAGCTGCTGCAACATTCATGAACCATGCATACCTCATCAGGTGTTGTCCTGGGTCTGTTCTCCCTGAATATCGATCCATTTGAGGTAAGTTGAATCGCCGAGGGAACTGGAAATCTAATATATCATCTGTGAAGGGGGTATGACTTCGCTCATTGCCCCAATCTTCATTCGTGTACCGTCGACTTTCGGACATAATCTGACGCACCATCGTCCATACATCGGCATTTGTTAATGTTTGCACGGGTTCTCTAGGTCTGATATTCGGATTACCCCTAGGTTCCTGATTAGGGTACAGTCTTCTGTTTCTAGCTGCGGTTGCTCTACACTGCTCTCTATGCTCTCGGTCGATCGCGGGAGGAAGAGGCCGAAGAAGCTGTTGTTGTGTAGGGTTGGTTATATTAGGATCCCTGGGAAGAACGTGGGATCCACGCATGGGTAGCAACATAGGCTGTTGGAGGCTTGGGTCATCAGGTCCTAACACACGAGCAGCGTCTTCTCGGGATCCTAAAGATCCAAAAGTTAATTGATCAAGATTTTGAGGTCGTTCAAGCGGCCTTCTTTCTTGAGGGCGATCTTCCTCTGAAGAAGATGAATAATCTGCTGCAGGGCGACGTGTTGGGGATGGCGTTTTTTGCCTACGAAGCTCACTGATTTCCCTACTCATAGTCTTCATATTTTCCTGCATGATGAGACTGTTACGCTGGTGAGTTTCTAAAGCCTCCTTAGTACTTCGAAGCATGTCAAGAAAGCGTGAAAAATCTCCTTGTATGACGGGTGTAGATGGATCAAGCTGGACATTAGACGTCGTGACTGGAATTGGAGCATTGGTGGGAGCTCAAGTAGAAGTTCCAGCCTCATTCTGAGCCGGATCGGATCAGAGTGCATTAGTTGGGCCGGACCGATTCAGATCGACTTCATTGGATCGGCTCGGATCGGGGTCTTCCACCCGGTTCGGATCTCCCTGACTGGAGAGGCCTTCTCCAGAGTCTTGAGCACGTGGCCTTGTTAGCACGATGGCTTGTTGATCTTCTCTAGCATCGTTTCCCCCAGCGCCTTGCACTTCTTTTCCTTCTGTTTTGGCCATAATGTTCGATTTTTCAATGACTAACCAACTAGTACTTAAAGATGTCGAAAACAAAGGATTAACTTCTTTGAACTTGAGGGTTCAAATAGTAGAATGATAATCACAAAAAGCTGAGAATTCAAAGATTTCTTAGTGGAAGCACCAAAATGTTAGATCCAAAAATGGCTCTAATACCCAAACTAGTAATGATTCTGATGAAATGAAAACTAAAACGAAGAAAACAAACAATTTATAGTGGTTCGGCGTTAAGTAGCCTACGTCCACTTACTACTCTTTAAATTGATAATCTAAATGTAAGTACAATGATGATCTTCACTCTCTTTCACTTATACAATACATTGATTCACTCAAAGTTCTCTAAAATATTGTTTGAAAGATGATTGTAGTCTGAAAAGGATGATGGAATTCGGATTGCAAAGGAGCTTTGATTCTGAAAATGCCAAAAGATCCTTCCAAATGCCTCTTGATGTGGTATTTATAGGTGAAAAATCCTCCTGGAACGGGATCGGTTCGGATCCACGTGGCACCAATCCCGTCAATATCGGGTTCGGATGGATTTTGGCGATGAAAACACATCTGTTTAGTGGAAAACATGGGTAGAACGTGTGCATAACTGCTCTGATTCTTAAGGAGAACGTGGAGTGGAGCAGTTGGAGTTCTGGGCTCGGATCGGATAGGTTAATAACTGGGGGGTCGGATCGGCCTTGTTACCTCCGATCTGGTTCGGCCTGCATCCTTTCCTTCATTGCTTTGTGTTGGTTTGTCTCTGCCTAAAGAAAACCCAATCCGAGTGTTTGGCAAAGTGTTCTTCATTATCTGATTCTTCAACTTTGTGTAGCCTAGTTCACAAAGTAGGATAACATACACACACACACACACACACACACACACACATATATATATATATATAACATAGATAAAAATATGATTTTTATTATATGTAGAACGGTATTAAAAAAATGGGGTTTTAATACAAATATACATTGTTTTAAAAATATAAATATGCATTGTTTTGAAAATATAAATGTACATTGTTTTGAAAATATAAATATACATTGTTTTTGTTTAAAAAAAATATAAAAATAGCATGGTTTTAAAAATATAAAAATATGATTTTTGAATATATATAAAAAAAGCATTATAAAAATATGATTTTTATTATATGAATTACATAATAAAAATATGGTTTTTATTATATGAATAACGATATAAAAATATGATTTTTATATATATAGAAGCAATATAAAAATATGATTTTTATATATATGGTAGCGTTATAAAAATATAATTTATATATATATATATATAGTAATGGAATAAAAATATGATTTTTAATGTACATCGCGTGAAATAGATCTCGTTGGAAACGCGATGTAGGACACAACGCGCTGTAATAAATACAAATCCTAATCCGCCAAATAAAGAATGACAAAGTGGAAACCAAAGGTGAGAACTCCTTCTCACTTAATTTATTTTACAGTTAAAAATATTTTAGGTTGTAGACGGGGTTTAGAAGCCCCCGACACTATTTATTGTACAAACCGTATTATGTAATTTGAATTATATGGAGTTCAACACTCGAATTCTAACAATCACATAAATTGAAAGCGATGTATGCATATTACCGACACATGGATTTCATACTCCGCGAATAGCCACTTATGGCGCCGTAAATGGCATTTGGGGTAGTTGAGTATTTATTTATTTGGATGTTCTACGTGATTTGATTATGATTGTAAAATTGGTTATGGATTAACTATGAATTGATTGGAATTGGTTTGTGTATGGCACGAGCCAGTATTAGGCAAGGGATAAGGCTAGACCTTGTTCTGGTTTTAATATCGCGTCGTTATGCTGTAGAAATTTTCTATATTGTGTTAGAAAAATTAATAGCTAGCTAAAAATATTATTTTTAGCTTATAACTGCGATAAACAAAATAATATTTGGATAGTTAAAAATAAATTTACACATCCATTTACAAGTCGGACGACCTGTTTATGCTCGCCTATTTTTGTGATATCGATTGGGACGATAATTTTTACACATTGCCCAAGTGCACAAATAATAATAATAATTTGATGGTTGAATCCCACACAGGTATTGGGATGATATTTGACGTACACTAATCCTAATTGTTTAGTTGTACGTCAATCGATAGGTTGACAGACTGTTGTAAGCGTTAATTATTTATATTTAACGCATATGCAGTTGTGTAATGCACTCTGGATGATGGTTGATTTTATATCATTATGGTTGTGTACATGTGTGTATGAAATCCATACAAATAACGTTATATGATAGTTGACTGTGTCTGATTCCAATTCAGAAAGAACGAATATTTTAAAATAATATTCTGTAAAGGATAAACATGTGATTTTAATGTCCGATTTGGGATGGACACGAAAATGTTGAAATATATGATGTTGTGTTGATTAGAGATGCGCCATTTTGATGCGAACAATATTTATATCTATTTTATTCATTTTTATAATGAATTTCGAAAAGGAAATTATTATAAAATCTGATATTTTGAAAATATTATCATTTAAATATTATAATGATAAGGAGTATCCAGTTTTGATTTAAAATTGAAAATAAAGTTAGAATTATTTTAAAACGAATTTAAAAATCATTTACAAAATACATTTTAGATGGAAATCAACGAAATATATATAATATATATATTTATAAATATATATTTAATGGCCTGAATAGAACGCGCCGCACCGCGACCGTTCGCGAATTTCGACCATTGACTTCGAATTGACATTATGGGAGATCCGACCGTCAGATTCTTCTAAATCCGGAACCGTTGGGTTCGTATCGAAAAGAGATTTCCAATGAATATAAGAGATTTGAAATCTAACAGTTGGATTTGGAATTATGTCCAAATCAAATTTGGAAAAGGTCACTATAAGTGCAGTTCGATGACCGTTTATGGAAACCGACTGAAAGGGCCTTAATGAAATCATTAAAAATATTAATAATTTGTGTAAAATCATCATAAATGATTTGGAAAGAATTGGGATGAAAAATTCCACATTTGTAAAGATGAAAATATAATTTTATCAAAATGAACTAGTTATTAACTAGATTCGAAACCCAATAATTTTTAAATAAAATAAATTGGATTTGTGAATGGTTTTAATATAACCCGAAATTTCCAATGAACGAATTCGAATGGATTTGGAATGGAAATAATCTTCGAAATATTTTGATATTGGACTCCGTGATTATACGAATATTGTTATGGAAATTTGGAAGATATATATATATATATATATATATCGTTATTTCCAATATGATATTTGTTGGTTTCATAATTTTATATTGAATATAAGCCGATATAATTTCTATTTAGAGCCTTGTATTTTATATCGAATTGGATTTTGGGTTTTTCGTGAACGGTGTCTTAAATAACACTGTTGTTAAACCCCGTGTGAAAAGAATAAATCTTTTAATTAAGATTATTAGAGTTTCCAATTATATTTAGTAATTGGAATAAAATGGAAAGTGAATTGGATTTATTGTCAACTGTGTTTTTTACCGACATTCGTTCTTTAACCCGATTGACAGTGAAATGTGATTTGGAATTTATAAATCTTTTAATTAAGATTTAAAGGAAAATTTCCAAAGTAAAGTTTTTCAATTTAATAAAATAAATTGGAATGGAATGGAATTCGATTTGGTAATAATCGAAGTGAGCTTCTATGGAGGAAGGCTGTTAATATATATGGAATTTAAAAGGCTTTGTCGTTATTCCTTTTATATTATTAATCGGATACGGAAATTGATATCGATTATATATATTGATCCGTTTTCCATGGAGATTCCATAATTAATGGAATGTGATTTTGGGTTTATCATGAACTATGTTTTAAACGACATTAGTACTTTAACCCAGTTAAGGACATGATTACATGTCTAACATTGTATTTCGAACTGTATTGTTGATCTCTACTAAATATGTATATCTGTTTGGTGGCAGAGAATGTAACATCCGGAATTTTTAATGACATTAAAGAGAATAAATTAAATAGTAATTAATTTAATATATAGGATTAGAGGAAACGGACTACACCATTGCGTCCGTCTCGAAATTCTGGTCAAGATAGACATTTGGTTTGCGTAAAACGGTCACCGTATGAAGAAGTTATGAGGGTTTTAAGTTTGTATACGCGTAGAAATATTATGTATACACATATGAGTGAGGGACGAGTCAGAATTTTATCCAAAATAGTTCAAATTCGAAAATTGAAAAATAGCGGCAGAATTACCGCTCTAGGGGGTCGACCCCCCTAGAGGGGTGTCGACACTGGGGTCGACCCCCCTTAAGAGGTGTCAACCTAGGGGTTGACCCACCCACAGGGGTGTCGACACCCCTAGGGCAGATGTGGCACTCGGTTTCAGTGGGTCTGGCAACTATATATATGTGTCATATTCTCCTATTTTCTTCGTTGGAATCATGGAGGCCATATGCTGCAGGGGTGCGAACTGAGACGAAACCGTTTTCTACAACAACATACTTTGCCAATCAAATTCAAAAATTCAAGATCTGTTATTTCTTAATTCTCTAAACCTAACATTGTGAGTTTCTAGTTGCTTTTAGGTTTTGATAAATAAAAGTAAATTGTGAAAGACTGTGAATTGGATATGTTGTAAAGTATGATTCTGTGCTAGTGTTAAATCCTATACTATGTCATGATAGATCTATTTCCCTAGATCTAATACAATTGTGGTTATTCTATTATGTTGTCTATGTGGATCTTGACTTGTAATTATTCTGTGTCTGTTTACCTATAAAGCTTCACGAAACTTAATGCATTCCCTTAGTGAGTGACATTAACGGACATGGGGTGTCACACTTGGTATCAGAGCTGAAGGTTACCAGATAAGATGAAATTTTTTGGAATTTTATTTTTCAAAAAGGTTTTAAAAGAAAGTATTTTCAAAAAGAAAAGTCTATTTTGGAAATATTCCCCAAGAAGCCATATGTAATATCCTTCGGTCCTTTATCTGAATTTCTTCCTTTTTCTTGTTTCCTTTTTCATCATGTTTGGGGAATAAAACATTCCTAATATCCCAGAGGGCGTCATAATACCCGGATGGTTCCTTAGGTATTGGAGGTCACGGCGCCTACCGAAGGCCAAAGAGATGTTCCTCCCCTAGCTGCACCAGTCATTCCTCCTCCTCCTCCTCCACGAGCAGATAACTTCGCCAAAATCTGCAAGGACTTCCATGCTATGAGAGGGAAGTCATTCCATGGGAACGAGGCATTCGTGGAAGCTAGGAACTGGCTTAAGGAGACCGAGGACTTATTCATAATCTTTGAAGTGGAGGTCCGAAGAAAGATTTAGTTACCTGCTTGGTTGTTAAAGGACGGAGCCACATTTTTGTTGGAAGTCACCCAAGCTGGACGTCCGATGAAAACATGGGAAGATTTTAGATAGAGGTTCGAAATGAATTTTCTTTCCCAAGGTGAGAGAAGCATACATATGGAGAGGTTTTTAGCACTCAAACATGGAAACTTGACGGTGAAGGAGTATGTGAACAAGTTCAACCAGCTGGCAAGGTTCAGGTTAGAGTTGGTGGATACACCACACAAAATGGCTTTGCGGTTTGCTAAAGGGCTGAATGAGTCTCTGCATGGTTTAGCCATCTCCCATATTCCAATGGGGGCCACTTTTGAAAATCTTGTTGATATGGCCCTAATGCATGATGAGGACAAGGGAGAAAAGAAGGAAGCAAAAGCTGAGGGGACTTCGCAGAATAGAAAGGTGTGGCCCAAGAAGGGGCAGCAACAACAACAACAACAACAACAGCAACAGCAGAAGAAAGGAGGGAAAGATAACAAAGGCAGGGATAAGAGAAAATGTCACAATTGTGGAAATTGTGGAAAGGAGGGTCACTTGATCAAAGACTATAAGAGAAGGAAGAGCAATTGCTTTAATTGCGGAGAGGTCGGACACTTCTCTAAAAAGTTCCCAAAGAAACATGCATCGCAGGGACAAGGTCAAAGAGCAGGAACTTCTGGAGGGAAGGCGCATGCTCTCGCGATCAGTGCGCCTGAAAGAAGTAGAGAATTTTCCGTAGAAAGTTTAGTTTCTCTTTCAAACCATCCAGTTAGAACACTTTTTGATTCTGGCGCTTCACACTCATTTATATCTAATTCTGTTGTTGAATCTCTGCACTTAATTACTAGTATGGTAGTAGATCCCATAGTTGTTTCAAACCCCATTGGTGGTTCGGCTCATTTATCGATGATTTGCGGGGTTTGAAAATATGTGTGTTAGGCGTCGAGTTTGAGTGCCACGCGTATATGCTCGGGTTTATGGGCTATGGGTTGATTCTAGGAATGGATTGGCTTACCACCTATGGGGCCATTCTGGATTGTGAGAGGAGGGTTGTTAGACTCCTGATTTGTCATGGGAAGACCCTCGAAGTTTCTTGTGACCCCCAAGGGTCTGTTATGCTTAGCTTCCTAGAGTCTCTAGATGCATCCATAGATGATTTGCAATCTGTTCCAGTGGTTCGAGATTATTCCGATGTTTTTGATGAGGTACGGGGTTTACCTCCAAGGCACGAGATCGACTTCTGCATATATTCGGTGGACAATGCAAAGCCAGTTGCATTACTAGTGCGCCAAATGGCTCCAAAAAAAAAGGAGGGAGCTGAGTAAGCAAGTAGGGGAGCTACTTGAGAAAGGGTTTATCAGATGAAGCATATCTGAATGGGGTGCTCCAGTAATATTCGCAACTAAGGCGGATGGTTCACTTCGTTTGTGTGTTGACTATAGAGAGTTGAATAAGCTCACCAAGAAGAATAGGCACTCGCTTCCAAGGATTGATGATTTATTTGATGAGCTTGTTGGTGCCTCAGTATTTTCTCAGTTGGACTTGGCTACAGGGTTCCATCAGTTGAGGGTGGCTGAGGACAGCATAGATAAGACTGCTATTAGAACTCCGAATGGTTTCTTTGAAAGGCTAGTGATGCCTTTTGGGCTGACGAATGCACCCGCCTATTTTTTCGATCTGATGAGTAGGGTGTTTCGGGAGTTCCTTGACAAATTTGTCGTAGCCTTTGTTGATGATATTTTGATCTTCTCCAAAACCGAAGAAGAGCATGCCCAACATTTGAGAGAAGTTTTAAAAACTCTCCATGACCATCAACTTAAGGCGAAATTCTCCAGATGCCATTTTTGGAGAAAAGAGGTGAGAAGCTTTCTTAGGTTGGCAGGTTATTATAGGAAGTTCATTAAGGACTTCGCGAAGATATCGGTCCCTCTCACCAGGCCGACAAAGAAGAATTTGTCATTTTCATGGGATATAGATTGTGATGTTTCTTTCCAACGATTGAAGAGGGCTCTGACAACAGCCCCAGTCTTGACCTTGCCTGATGGAGGTAAAATGTTTACTGTTTACACTGATGCGTGCGGTACAGGGCTTGGCGCAATTTTGATGCAAGAAGGGAAAGTAGTATGTTATGGGGGTAGACAATTGAGAGTTCATGAGAAGAACTATCCCACCCATGATCTAGAGCTAGCTTCCATATTATTCGCGTTAAAGACGTAGCGTCATTATTTACATGGAGAAAGGTTCGAGTTATACACCGATCATAAATCTCTCAGGTATCTATTCCCACAGAAGGATCTCAACTTAAGGCAACAACGGTGGATGGAGTTCTTAGCTTCTTATGATTTTGAAATTGCTTATACCCCTGGCAAGGGTAATGTGGTGGCAAACGCACTAAGTAGGCAGACGATGGCCCTGAGTCCTCTGTTCATGGAAAGAAAGAACTTGGATTTCAAACCATCTTTTGATTTTAAACCCTCCATCGAGGTTTTTCCTGATTTGTTTGCATCTTTGGAGATACGACCAAATCATATGGACCAAATAGGGGCTTCGCAACAAGGTGATCCACCTATTTTGGACATCATGGAAAAGCTCAAAAGAGGGGAGACTTCTAGTCACTTCAGTAGATATATCATAGATGAAAACGGGTGGTTGCGACGAGATGGAAGGCTTTGTGTTCCTCAAACATGAAGCTTGATAAAGGCATTCGTAGAAGAAGCCCATCATTCTAAGATGACTATTCATCCAGGTGGTGACAAGATGTATAGAGACATGAAGAGGGTTTTCTTTTGGGCTGGGATGAAGAAAGATGTAGCCGAATTTGTTTCTCAGTGTTTAGTTTGCCAGCAGGTCAAAGCTGAGAAAAAGAAGCCTGATGGATTACTTCATCCGTTGGAGGTTCCGCAGTGGAAATGGGAGAGCGTCTCTATGGATTTCATATATGGTTTGCCTAGGTCAAAGAAAGGCAATACCAGTATTTGGGTGGTGGTGGATAGACTCACTAAGAGCGCTCAATTTATTCCAGTTAAGAGTAAGAGGACGGCACCGTGGTTGGCAACAATTTACGTTCGTGAGATAGATCGTCTTCATGGAGTACCTTCCAACATTGTAAGCGATCGTGACCCCATCCTTACTAGCGAATTTTGGAGGAGTTTGCAAGAAGCATTAGGTACATAGTTGTGTTTGAGAGCTGCTTATCATCCTCAGACTGATGGGCAGACGGAGAGGGTGAACATAATTTTTGAAGATCTTTTAAGACTGTGTAACTAGACTTCGGAGGGACTTGGGAAGAGCATCTTCCTTTAGTAGAGTTTGACTATAATTACAGTTATTAATATAGCATTGGCATGACACCCTTTGAAGCATTGTACGGGAGACCCTGTAGATTCCCACCAACTTGTTGGTGGGAATCTATAGAAAGATTATTACTTGGACCAGATATGGTTAGAGAAGCATCCGAAAAGATTGACCTCATTCGACGGCGGATGAAGACAGCTCAAGATAGGCAAAAGTCCTATGCATACAAGAGAAGAACTGATATCGAATTCGAAGTGGGAGACTTAGTTTTTATCAAAGTATCACCTCTGAGGAATGTAGTTTGCTTCGGAGCAGTAGGGAAGTTGGCACCTAAGTTTGTGGGACCATTTCCCATAACCGAGAGAATTGGCCAAATGCCCTATAGAGTGAAATTCCCAGAAAATCTATCCAATGTTCATGACGTTTTCCATGTCTCTCATCTGCGGAAGTGTCTGCATGATACCATAGAAGTTTATGAGCCGAGTATGTTGGAAGAAGTAGAAGTGGAACAAGAGGCGGTAGTCAGACGAGTCCCTACCCGTATTCTTGGGTCAGAAGTTAAAAAGCTGCGCAATAAGGAGATCATGTTGCTAAAGGTTCAATGGGGAGATAGCCCAGAGGATGCGACTTGGGAGACCGAAGACAAGATTCATGCTTCATACTCTTTTCTTTTCGAGGGTATGTTCTTAACTCCTTTTTCAAAGTTCTATCAGTGCTTGTTTTTGTCAATAGAGTATATCTTATCTATGGTATTTTTCGACCTTTAGATAGGAATCCTATGAATGTAAACATGTGTTTGAAACGTGTTATGTTTGATGGATTCAAGTGGATGCAAGTGTTTGCTAGTGGTTGCCTGTGGACGCATATACACACATTAGGCACTAGATCGGCTCAATCACTCTCATACTGCATATGGATGTGTGTGCATTTTCTTTTCATTTATGGATGGAAATAGATGAGTTTTCATATGGATGTTACATTTGGACGAATGAAGGTGCACACATATAGAACTTATATGATACGTTTATTTGCATACATATTGGATTCATGGCACTAACATACATTGCATTAAGGAGGTCAACTGAATCAATAGACCGCCTGATCTTTGCATTAGTGTTGGGGAATATACACACACCTTTTCATATATTCATATAAGCATTAGAAATATTTAAAGACAATGGATGCCAGTGATTGGTGGATGAGTAAATGGATGATGGATGGTAGGATATGCATTCTTCTCAACTTTGAGATTTCGGGGACGAAATCCTTTGAGTAGGAGAATGTAACACCCCGAATTTTTAATGACATTAAAGAGAATAAATCAAATAGTAATTAATTTAATATACAGAATTAGAGGAAACAGAACACACGATTGCTCCATCTTGAAATTCTGGTCAAGATAGACATTTGGTTTGCGTAAAACGGACACCGTATAAAGAAGTTATGAGTGTTTTAAGTTTGTATACGCACAAAAATATTTTGTATACACATATGAGTAAGAGATGAGTCAGAATTTTATCCAGAACAGTTCAAATTCGAAAATTGAAAAATAGCAGCAGAATTCCCGCTCTAGGGGGTCGACACCCCTAGACGGTTGTCGACACCGGGGTTGACCCACCCACATGGGTATCGACACCCCTAGGGCTGATGTGGCACTCGGTTTCAGGGGATCTGGCAGCTATATATATATATATGTGTCCTATTCTCCTATTTTCTTCATTGGAAATCATGGAGGCCATATACTGCTGGGGTGCGAACTGAGACAGAACCGTTTTCTACAACAACATACTTTGCAAATCAAATTCAGAAATTCAAGATCTGTTCTTTCTCAATTCTCTAAACCTAACGCTGTGAGTTTCTAGTTGCTTTTAGGTTTAGATAAATAAAAGTAAATTGTGAAAGACTGTGAATTGGATATGTTGTAAAGTATGATTCTGTGCTAGTGTTAAATCCTATACTATGTCATGATAGATCTATTTCCCTAGATCTAATACAATTGTGGTTATTCTATAATGTTGCCTATGTGGATCTTGACTTGTAATTATTCTGTGTCTGTTTACCTATAACGCTTCACGAAACTTAATGCATTCCCTTAGTGAGTGACATTAACAGACGTGGGGTGTCACAGAGAATTAATTCTTTTGCTTAACACCCTTCTCTAAGATGTAGGAGCTTAGAGGTTATATATCGGCAGAAATCCATGGTACAGTGTAGATTGTCGAGGCAACATGTTTGGTTTCCCAAATGTAAATAATCATTAATATTGATTTTTGGGAAGATTAAAAATAATTGGTGTTTTAACGAATCTTTAATTAGATCAAAATGAGGATATGATAATTTAAATTATCAAATTTGGGAAAATGGTCGAGAATGGAGTATCACCAGTTTTGCTCCAAGCGATAGTTAAATCTTTAATTAGATTTGAACGTGAAATGGTAGTTAAATTTACCGATAACACTGTGGTGTTAGATATGGAGTATTGCCAGTTTTGCTTCATAGGATGAATAGGTTGGGATTGGGAAATAAAACAAATGATTACTTCGGTAAGGAGCGCTAATCCCAACTAGTTTGGATAAACCTTAATTTGGTTTGAATTGATATCTGAAGGAAGATTAAAGAATAAATTTAAAGAATTTATCTTTGATAAAATTAATGGGAACCTTTCCCAAAGGATATGAATATTTAAATAAAAGAATATTTAGAATTGGAATGAGGCATACGTTGTGTTTTTATAGCACTTGTTTATAATATACACGAGTTATTCGGAAAGGCCGCGTTTATACCCATTCTGAATAACTGATTCAACGATAAGTCGACGATGAAGATGATGGTTAAAGACCGGAGGTCTTCACATCGTTTGTCTGATTACTGATGTCTTGATTGGGCTGTACACCCAAGACAAGGTAATAAGTAGTGATCTTCCAGACGTACTTGGAGATCGACCGGATATGCGAGGACCTCTCTCCTGTATTGAACATATGGGACGAGGAATAAGGTGCCTCCAGTTTCATTCGAAACCAGAACGAACTATTAAATGGATGCGTGTCTGACATTGGATTTTATTCTGTGTTGATTGATCTCTATTAAATACATATCTTTTTGGTGGCGGAGAATTTATTTTCTTGCTTAACACCCTTCTCTGAGACGTACGAGCTCAGAGGATATATATCGATAGACACCATTTGCATGGCGTGAATTGCCAGTGTGGCATGCTGAGATGTAAGTGATCAGGGCTTCTATTGAAAAGCAGAGTCTTGTGGTTGATGATCAGAGCATGGCTTTAATATAGCATAGCTTTGTGTATAGCGTTAATTCATGAGCCTCACACCCCGGTGGAACCAGAAACGGGAGAGTACTGCAGGTAGGACATGCGTTTCTTTCTAGCTAGGAGTGGTGTCATGGTATGGAGCCCAGACATTTTTACTTATATGGATGATGGAAAGCGAGTCGCCACAGTTATATCGGTTACTACGGGGCTGATGGATGATATGGTCGACATACTGGCCATTACCGATTCTTAAACGTAAGAGAGGACCGGCCCTAAAGATCCAAGGTGCAGTTGCGACTGATCCTGAGACATGGTAGGCTAGATTGTCTTGAATTTGGTAAGGATGATTCCTTTACTTGGTTCATAGACGGAATCCAATTTCCAATACGTGACATTTCGATTTTAATTGTAGAGCCTATTATGGCGACATAGTGGGATGGGGCACTATGCCGTCTATGATTAATACATTTATATTCGAAGCTATTTTTGACACTATACTTATAATAGTATCAAAATGATTTGTTTTAAACATACCAAGCATGTTTGACTATTATAAGGTAAAACTCTAATTGTATGATGGGACCTGAGTCTTATAATACCTTCATTTTTCCAAAAAACATTGCGTTGTTTGTTATATGCACTGCTATTCTTGGGAGGAAACCCGTTCCGTGTTATACGGCGTGGTCCCTTGATTTACTGTATTTTTAAAGTAAAGTTTTAAATAACTGTTTTAGTTCTCACACCAGTCACATGACTGACTTGGAGTTTATTGTTTTAACCTAAACTCTGGATGCCCCTATTTTCCACACGGGCAGCTAGTAGTTTTGGTTTTTGTAGATATTATATTCACAGGATCCTGGATTTACAGCTGGAAATATACTCGGAAAGCTCTGTATCTGTGTATTTCTTTCAGTTGTGTGTTATGTATTGATTTTCCGTTGCTTTGTAATTTGAATCTCTGATATTTATCAAATGTATACTATTTATTCATACTCTGTTATATTCTTGTACTCTGATGTAAATTGTTGTAGTGTTCTGATTTGTCGTGTTCTCAACTCAATCCAGGCTTTCCCGTAAGGGTGAGTTTGGGTCGTTTCACAACCATTGTCCATGGAAAAATAAAATGGATTCAGTATACAATGTCACTTGGCCTTTTTATTTAAACTATTGTTAATTTAATTTCTAAACCTTCCAACATTTGGAATAACGCTTTTCAAATCTTTATTTCCAAATCACCCGATTTATAATTCTTAGAATTATAGTATATAAAATCCTTTATGGAAATATTATTTAAACTCTCTCAACTACCCTCGTTACGAAAATAATATCACCTTTGGATAGTCTTGAGGTCGTTACAAGTTGGGGTATTTTAATTACCTCTCAGACTTTAAGACAACAACATTCT
The DNA here is from genome assembly GCA_030737875.1 of Allium sativum. Classification (NCBI taxonomy): domain Eukaryota; kingdom Viridiplantae; phylum Streptophyta; class Magnoliopsida; order Asparagales; family Amaryllidaceae; genus Allium; species Allium sativum. Next base: position 620,227,315 of record CM060926.1, read on the forward strand.
TATCTTTGGAATAGACATAAGTTTATTAACGAAATCTCATTTTAATTAATATCCCAACACTTCTACTTACTATACATTTTAAACATGGCCTTTAACTCCTTCTATTTCATTTGAAAACTCTTTTTCACTTCCAAAGTCACGCTTTCTCAATTTAAAACATTTATATTTCCCCGTCTTTAGGCTTTTAAATCCTCTTTAATTTCCTTTAGGTTACAAATCCCATTTTGAACTGTTTTCGACTCTTGAAATCCTTAATCCATTTATAACTTGTCTTTATGATTGCCCAATTGGGATTTTATAAAAATATGACCAATAGAAATATTGGTAGATGTTTATATTAAATATAAGTTCATTTACAATTTCACTTAACTACACATAAGGCTTTATAACTTCCTAAACTTCCATTAAAAGAATTTAGTTTCAAGATTTATCACTTTGATTATAATAATAATCAATTCCAACATTTTAGAACTCAATTGTTTATTTCAACATTTATGGTTAATCTTCCTTTCATATAATTAAAATGAAAATCTATTATAAAATAATTAACGATTCAATAATCTATCTAGTTTAAAACAGTTTACTTAGTCAACTCAAAATAATGTAAATCCATTAACTAATCCCATTAGTCCTTTTAATCACTTCATATAATTTCCTTTAATTTAATTAACAATCTAATTAAATAAAAAAATCGTAATTAATTGCTATTTGAAACAATTAATTCAATCCTTAACCATTCGGTCAATCTCTGCTCATTGCTTATAAAACTCATTAACACAAGATTCGCTTAATATACTCAATTTATAGTTACTAGATAAAAATAATTATTTATTTATTTAGTAAACCTTTATTCAAATAATCTATATAAAATAGATTTCAAAATCTGTTATTGGTTATAAATTAAATCCTTATAACCTTATTTCTATCGATTTATCTGACTGTAAATCAACATTCACTAAAATGATTCCTTTTTTGGGCCAATCGTTGCCAATTACTCAACTCATATTATCCATTGGTTAATGCTAACAAATGTTGAATTTTAATTCAACAATCAATGATAAATCAATCACTCAATCATACTGGTTAAATAGCTCATATGAAAATAAACAACATATTTTGAGGAATCCGGTTGGATCCCTCCAACTTGTCCTTCCCTGCAATCAAAATGGATTACCTTGAATTCAATATGACAATATATTCACTCGTTACGGTGAACGGAAATAAAGAGTTTAACTAATAATAGTCAAAAATCAATTAATAACATCCAATCAGTCATCCAATTATTTATTTAATATGTTTATATTATTATCAATGTAACCAACAAGGCAAGTTACCTCGTTTGGAATCTCATCGTTAAAATAATGATTTAATTTTATTAAATCAAACAAACATTTAATTCAATCAATGAATATTCAATATACAAGCAAACAGTCATCCAATCGTCAATCATTAGCAATCATTGCACACAGAATAAAAACCCGGTTTATATAAAATATAAACGGGATAAACTGAGTGAGTTAAACTCACCTTGATTTCCTTTTGTCGTTGAAATAATTTGTTTTAATTAAATTAGACCAGTGTTTAATTTAATTAAAACTCTCAGCTGCGTCCAACTCTATCCAACCCAGCTCCAAATTGGTACGCTCGTCGATAAAGTTCCATTGCTTCTGGTCTTGCCGAATTCTGACAACATATGAGGTCATGGTTTAATTTAAACAATAAAACTTTAATAAAATTTAATTAACATCGATTATGTATTCAATTAAATTGGGTTAAGTTAGACTATTTCTTGCGGAATAAAATGGCCACGTTATGCTTATATAAATCGGCACCACGTAAAATGATTTGACACATACTGATGATGCAGTTCCCCACTTTCACTATACACATATATGGAACTTAGTGATGATTTATTTTGCCACGTTGTAACGGTAGTAGGAAAATTCAAAACAATAGGGTGGTTTCAATTAAGGATCAGGCACGAAACAATTTGGCACTAAACATACACACGGAACGAGTAAAATGGGTTTGGCAACATATGACTCACGGTCATGCATAAATTAGTGATTAGGCACATATAATCCATATCAGGACACGTCACGTTATATGTATTATTAACTTAATGTTTAATCATGCTTTAAACAAAACTTTATTACGACCGTTTAAAATGGACGTATAGTGGTCCAGTGGATAGGCATTAACTATTTTAGGTCCAACCATTGTTTATCCCATGAGTGTATGCACACGAGGAGCCTTCATTGTACACCCTATCTACAGTAAAAATTGAAGCGTTGCACACATTTGTATGTTTTTATTTTATTATGTTGGAAAACTGGGTTGCATTCGAGCTACGTTAAATGTCATATAATAATTTAACTAACAAAGGTACTTATGTTAATCAATCCCCAATTAGGCGTACATAACCTTCTCCCGCTCTTGCTCATGTTACTTCTCGGCTGCTCTTATCTCCTACTCGCGATAACTTGCTTTCTTCGTTCTCGTGAGCAGCTCAACACCCCCTGTAACAACCCGAATTTTCAGAACTAATTTAATTTTTTTATTTTAGCTATTTTAATGGATTTTGGATATTTAAAGTAGTTATTTTAAATAATAATGACTAAAATTTATTTAAATCAAAGTTAGAAAGTATAAATTTATTTTAATTATAAAACGAGCTTGGAATGGCGTGGTAGTTTGAAAATTTGATTTTAAATTTCAAATGAATATACAGAATTTAAAATAAATTGGATTTCAGTAAAACTAGAAATATTTGAACCTGTTTAACTATATCTTTTTAACGAATGTGAAAAACTAAGATTTCATAATATCAATTGAAAGATATGTCTAGTTTAAAATTGAGAATAGTCGCTATGGAATTTATATATTTTTTAATGTAATATATAGCCCTTAGAAATAGCCATTGTGCAAACGACCTCCACTTTCGATGAAACCACTTTTGTTGGATCCAGAATTTCAAATTATTGTTAGGTTTCAATTTTCATAATTTTTCAAATTAATACGTAAGCGTGGTGAATTTAAACGTGTTTGGTATTTTCATTTTGAATTTAATTGACTGGAAATGACCATTTTTCAAACGGTTTCCAAATTCGACGAAATTAGTTTTGTTGGGACCGTATCATCAAATATAGCTAGATTTATTTTTCTGGAATTTTTGGAGTCAGTATGTGGCCCCGGTAAATTGAAATGTACGTTTAAATTCAATATATATTGTTTTATATTTTATTTTTGGTAAAAACTGATCAAAGTGATAGAATTGGCTTACGAAACATATCCCATTGTGTCCGGAATGGGGTTTTTTTAGCTAGGGACGACATTTGTTAGGTTCGATTTGGAGTCTGTATTAATAAACAAGTATTTTTGTGAATTAAATATATTAAAGTAATATATATAAATATAAATAAAACCCTAGGTTCTATCTCATTCCTCAGAGCCATCATTTCACTGATGGACGATTCAAATCGTTCCAAACTTCTTCCTTCTCCAACTCGAAATCCACTCAATAATGTTTGAAACTTGCAAAACGTAAATGGAAGATCTAAGTGAGATACACATTCTCAACGGTGGAGATTGGATATCGTGGAGTGTGTTGACCAGATTTTGGCCATATAGGGCTGGTATTCGAATGGAATTCTGAGGCGTCGTGGAGGAGCAAGTAGGGAGGGGTTCAGGTCGGAGAAGAAGGGGGTTCCGGCTCTCGATTTGCTGGTGATTGATTGCCGTCCGATCATCTCTGGTGAAGGGCGCCGGCGAGAATTCAACGTGTGATGGGCTCTGGAGTGTTTTATGGGGAAGAAGGATAACGATGGTGATTAAACATTAATTGGTAATTAGAGTATTAATTATTTTAAATTAATTAATTTGATTGATTAAATGTATAAACATCTGTAACTTACTCAAATGATATCAGAATCACACGAAACGATGTTCGTTGGAATCGCAACAACGAGCACTACGCAATGGAACTGATTGGAGAAAAATGGAGTAGATTTGAATTTGAGGCAGATTCAAACTCAAACAGTATTAAAATCCTCAATTAAGGAATAATGAAGTGGAAACCAATGTGAGAACTCTTTCTCACTCAACTATTTTTGTTATGTAATTATATCATAGGTTGCAAACAGGGCTTAGTAGCTCTTGACACTACTTTTTGTACAAACTTTGGATGATTTGTGTGATATAATTGTGATGTGAAAAATATATATGTGTTGTATAAAATATATACATGTTGTATAAAGAATATATATATGCGTTGTATAATAATATATATATATATATATATATATATATATATATATATATATATATGGGAAAGTCTATTGGGACACAAAATGTAGACACAATTGGTGACACAATCAATCTCCACCATTGGATCACCCCATGAATTACACTTCTTCACATAAAGACAAAAATGATCCAATGGTTGAGGCTTTGTGTCTCTAAGTTTGTGTCTAATTTTGTGTCCAAATAGCCGCCCCCCTATATATATATATGTTGTGAAAATTATATATATATGCATTGTGAAAATTATATATATCCGTTGTGAAGTAAAATATACATATGCATGGTATAAAACTATATATGCAATATATAAAATCGTCATGCTATAGCATAAATATTTGTTTGCTAATAATATTATTTTTAGCTTATATATGCGATATATAAAATGCTCATGTTATGGGATAATTATTGGATTGTTAAAAAAATATTTTTTAACATGTATATGCGATGTATAAAATGGTCATGAAATGGAATAAATATTTGTTCGCTAAAAATATTATTTTTAGCTTACATAGGCGATGAATAAAATTGTCATGTAATGGAAAAAGTATTGGATTGTTAAAAATATAATTTTTAACATATATATGCACGGTATAAAAATTGTCATGTTATGGAATATTCAATTTTGATTTAAAATTGAAATGGAAGTTGGAATCTTTTAAATAAAAAAATTATAAATGATTTATAAAATATGTTTTAAATGGAAATTGACGATCTATATATATATATATTTATATGGCTTGAATAGAACGCGCTACGCAGCGACCATTCGCGAATTTCGACCATTAACTTCAAATTGATGTAATGGGAGATCCGACCGTCGGATTCTCCTAAAACTGGAACCGTTGGGTTCGTATCGAAAAGAGCTTTCCAATGAATATATGAGATTTAAATTTGAATGGTTGGATATTAAATCATGTCCAAATCAATTTTGGAAAAGGTCGCTATGAAAGCAGTTCCGTGGTCGTTATTGGAAACCGACTGTAAGGGCCTTAATAAAATTATTTAAAATATGGAAAAATTGTGTAAAATCATAATAAATGATTTGGATGAAAATCCTAAGTTTGGAAAGATAAAAATACATTTTTATCTGAATGAACTAGTTGTTAACTAGAATAATAATCCAATGTTTTTAAATAAATAAATTGGATTGAAAATGGGTTTTAAAATAGCCAGAATTTTCCAACGTATGAATTGGAATGGATTTGAATGGAAATAATCTTCAGAATTTATAGTTCTTTTATTAAGATTTAATGGAAATTAGTTCTTTAACCTAATTAACAGTGAAGATATGATTTGGAATTTATAAATCTTTTATTAAGATTTAATGGAAATTTTCCAAAGTAAAAATTTTCAATTTAAAATAAAAATTTGGAATTGAATGGAATTCGATTTGGTAATAATAAAAATGAGCTTCTATGAAGGAAGACCATTACTATTTATGGAATTAAAAGGCTTTGCCACAATTCCACTTATAGTATTAGTTTGATACGAAAATTTATATCAATTATATACTGTTATGATTTCCGTAAAAGTTCCATTTGAATGGAGGATGATTTTGGGTTTATCGTGAATTGTGTTTTAAAAAACATTTGTTATTTAACCCAATTAACAGTAGGATTAATTTTCCTAAAGTTGAATAATCAATAAGTATGATTTTGGAGATTAAAACTAAAAAGAGTTTTAATAAATCTTTAATTAGATTGGAACGAATGAACGGTGATTAAATTTACCAAAACATGAGATGTTGTATAAACCAAATATACTTGGTTGTTGATATTGATTGTGATTGATTGATTGTTTGGATTGTGCTTGACAAATTTATGAGCTAGATATGCTTTTACATTTAGCATTGGGTTGGGTAGAGATATTTTTATGCTAACATCTTGTGAAACACTTCACGATTTGACTATGAGATGTTTAGCGTTGTTGTTGAGTTCATTTCAAATTTAATGAATGATTTTTAAATGATATTTTTCTTAAGGGAAAAGAAATGTATTCCCGATTTTGGATAGGGAATGTTTTATAAAAATGTTTTATAAAACAGAAAGGATTTCGAGGCCTAAACCCGATGATTTCGAAATGATTTGGAAATATATTATGGTTTTACATTGTAGTTCAGCACATAACCAATTAGTTGCTATTTATGATGTATCTATTTGGTAGTGGAGAATTTATTCTCTTTCTTAACACCCTTCTTTGAGACGTACGAGCTCAAAGGTTATGCGATTAATAGTGACCGATCATATGTGTGAATTGCTGATGTGAAGTACTATAGTTTGAAAGTACTTGTGATTATTATGTTGTGAAATGGTTTTCCCTACTCCGGGATATGAAATGATTTGGTATATGGCTAAAGATTCGAGTAACCCGGACGACTAAAAGTATGGGTGAGAGAGACCAGGGCCTTAACTAGCGAGTGGTCAGTGTAGCCTGCTCCATAGTGGGAGGTGCACATTTATATATCGAGTTGGTGAGGTGCGTACCCTTTGCCTTGTCTAAGGGGATCCCGATATTTGGTTGCATACTTTGTTTGTATGCATTGTGATGTTTTGGAATTCATATTTCCAAAGATTTTGGTTTGAGATCCCGAAGTAAAATCTACTTTGATATAAAGCTAGATATGTATTTCAAATGATTTGAAATAAGAAATCGGGAAATAAAGTCCAAAGAAATAATTTTTGTAAAGTGAATTGGATTCCGAAAAATCTAAATTTGGGGATCAAGCCTAAATTGGTAGATTGGAAAATTGCATGTTGTACGATGCATTGTAGATCCATATATATATCATTGGTTAGGCACTGGTATTCATAGGGGTAAACCCGTTCTTTGTTATACAGCGTGGTTCCTTCATTTACTCTATTTTAAAGTAAAGTTTTAAATAACTGTTTTAGTTCTCATACCAGTCCCCCTTCCCTGCACTATTCAAAAAGATCCAACCGCCTTCCCACTTCTGTACACAAGTCGTTCCCCCTTCTTTCCTTTTTCTTTTCCAGCATCCCATGTGGTCCACCTCACGTCCTCTTCATGCAGGCACCACACCCACTCTTGCTCCGCCATGTCAGAGATCCACTGCTACTTTCTCTCTCCACCAGAACACCTCAACTCCGAAACCACCTAAAAACCCTCTAAGTTGGTACCGTACTTACTTCGGAACCCATGCAACATCATCTACACCAGGCTACTTCACATACCCCGTCACTCCCATTTTCCAGCACTAGCACTTCACCCAGTCACCCTTGTCCCAAGCCCAAACACGTAATAACTTCTTCCATCCACTCCGGTGACCGGCTCCCAACTTACGCTGCAGACCACCTCCGTCCAAACATCGCGCCAACTCATTGCAATTCTACTCAAAACCCTACTGCACATCTAGTAAAACACTCCCGTCCCCAATATTTACTTCCATGCATGCCTCCGCTCCCCAGACAAGCATTTCATTTATATATATATATATATATATATATATATATATATATATATATATATATATATATCGCTTGCATGGAAGAGCGAAAGGATTATCCAACAAGAATAACTATGGCACCCGTATTTACAGTAGAAAGATCAGGGAAATTGGAATGACATTATATCGTAGCATGTGGTGTAGCTGGGTGATATCTTAGGGTAGCCGTGTGTGTTGTCTACTTTCAAATCTCAGAGAAATGGAATCAACTACGTAGACAAGATGAAATAGGGTAGGACAGGAAGACGTGGGTAGGTTTGCAGTAACGGAATTCTTGTCAAATATAAGTAGGTGTAGCAATTTTTATATCCAGAGGTCCATAGCTGTATGTTTAGTCATGTTAGTTGTGCGGCTTTTCTTTTCTTTTTGAATGGCAACGTGTTTTCCCATCAACTAATAGTTAGTTGATCAGCAGTTTATATTTCTTTCAATGTATTTGTCAGCCCAGTGTATTTTCTCTTCAATGCAGAGGGTAACTGAAAATTTTGGTCGATTGAAGTGAAATACAACAGCGGTGATACTTGTGGAGGTTTATACATGTACGGGCTGGCTTGAGTAAATTTATACTGTAAGTTATATTTTATATGATCCATGTACTTGTATTTGTAGAAGAATAGGGTGTAGATTTCATGTTTGTTTGCATTCAAACACATAGGTGGTACGTATTTAGCTTATGCTAATATATAGGCTTTGTTTTATTTGTACTTAGGGTAGGTGTTTAGGAATGAAGCTTTTTATTCTATTTTATTTTGGGTACGTTCGTTATTAATTTATACCGGTAACTGTCGTTGCAGGTTTTGCATCGTAACATACAAATTCCAAACACAGCGGAAATGTACACATTGCTACATCTCAACATTCCAGTCCTAATGAATTAATTTCATTGAAAACGGACTCCGTTTGCATAACGACGTTATTTTAAATTACTGGTTCACCTCAAAATTACACGCACTGGTGAAACAACTCTGATTGTCCCCAAAATGAAAATCTAGCAATATCTAGCGATACGCATTCCAATAAAACTCGTTTCATCGAAAATAAAGGTCATTTGAAAAGAAAGTTATTTCTAAGGCCTATACCCTATCGCTGAAATATAATTAAAATCCCAAAATAATTCAATTAATAAAACTAAACCAATATTATCATATATATACCCAAATATAATATCATATAACTTCAAAATAAACACATTCAAATTTAAACTACAACTTTTGGAAAATTTCATCGTTAATCGATATTCAAATATGCATAAAAATCTTCGTATATTTATTAAATAAAAATTATTGTTTATTAACAAATTCCATAGCGACTATTTGAAAATTTTAATTGGACATAACTTGCAACCTATAATATGAAATCTCCATTTTAAATAAGTAATTTCGATATAAAATCCATTATATCTCCAATATAATGAATAAAACAGATTTAAATATTCCAATTTAAATAACTGAAAAATTTGGGACGTTACATGTTCGGAATTCTAGAAAATTATAATCTCCGTTATGATTAATTAAATCTTTATTTTAAGATTTATTGAGTTTTTCCAAAGTAAAGTTTACCAATTAATGAATTAAATTGGAATTGAGTGGAAATCGATTTAGTGATAATCGAGATGGGTCTCCATGGATGAAAACGTTTACTATTTAAGGAATTTTAAAGGCTTTATCATTATTCCGTTTATAGTATTAATCTGATATGGGAATTTATATCGATTATAAGCTGATATGATTTCCTTGAAGATTTCATTGAAAATGAAACAATGATTTGGGTTTAACATGAACGATATTTTAAATAACATTTGTTCTTTAACCCAGTTAAAGGGGAAGATAATTTCTCAAGTTAAGTTGAAATCAAATCTTTATTTAATTTTAATATAAAGGTTTAATGCTAGAATTTTTCCCTAGCAAATGATAATAGGAACAAAGTTAAGGATCGCTTAAAAGAATATAAGCATGTTTCGCGTATTGATAAGATTAAGAAATCATAAGTACGATTTTGGGCTAGAAATGTGATCGAGCAAAAATAAAATAATTAACCCTAATCAATGGTCAATGAATGGCTTGCGCTTAGGGTAAATGTGTTTTCCGGTATAGATAATTGAAATCTTTAAGTAGAATTGAAATGAAAGAATGAAATTGGTAATAGCAATTAAACTTATCAAAATACGAGGAGTATTAGACATGGAGTACCACCAGTTTTTCTCCATCGGATGAATAGGATGGGAATGAGATAGTGACGTTAGAAATTACCCTTTTTACGAGATTCAATAATCTCGATAAAGTATAGAAAACTTGATTTGAGTTAAGTTTGTGAAATGAGATTTTTATAACTTTTTGAAATGGTTTCCAATAAAAGATTTTAACAAGAGTTTAAAGTATATACATCTTTGATAAGATTTAAGGGAGTAGCTCCCAATGTAAAGAAAGATTTGAGTAAAAGAATATTCCAAAATGGAATAAGACTCATGACATGTTTATATATTAATTAATTTTAAAGACGCACTCGCTATTCGGAAAGATCGGGTTTCGACCCGTTCTGAATAACTATATGACGAGTATTGAAGATACTTAAGATGGTGGTTGAAGACTGGGGATCTTTGCATCTTTTGGATTTAATGTTGATGTCTCGATTGGGAGGTACACCAAAAATGAGGTTATAAGTGGTAGTAGTCCAGACCTACTTGTTGATTGCTCGGATTTGCTAGGGCCTCTCTCCATTTGTTGGACAAGGAATAAGGTGCCATTAGTTTCGTTCACAACCTAGAACGAACTTGTAAATGAATGTGTGTCTGACGTTGTATTTTACGGCATAACCAATTGGTTTTTATTGATGATATATCAGTTGTTGGCGGAGGTTTTTCTTCTAGCTTAACACCCTCCTCTGAGACTTAGGTACTCAGAGGGTTATATATTAATAGACATCAATTATATATTGTGAGTTGACACCATGACATGCTAAGTGCTGAGCTGTGACGACCTAAAAATCACCTCCTTTGGAATCGACCATAAGCCACACAGGTCTGATCCAAAAAGTCAGAAATCCTCGAACTGTTATGGGGTACAATATATCAGAACAAAATACAGAAGAACATTTCATTGTTATTACGACAACTTTACATCAGAATACAAGAATATATCAGAGTAATAAATTAAAAACAATACATAGGGGAAATACAATTACATTTACAATCAGCGGAAGACTGTGAAATGCTCTGGACACAACTTTAGCTTCAATCCAGGATCCTTCTAAATAAAAATATCTGCAAAACCTAAACTACTAGCTGCCCATGTGGAAAATATGGGTACCTAGAGTTTAGGTGAGAAACAATAAACTTCAGGTCAGTCATCAGACTGGTGTAAGAACCAAAAATAGTTTTAATCTTTATTTTAAAGTTAGGTAAATCACGGGTCCAAGCCGTATAACAGAGAGCGAGTTTTCTCCACATGAATACCAATTATAAAATCTTGTCATGCCTTTTTGAAAAAGAAGCTATTATAAGACTTGAATTCCATCACACAATATAAGCGCAAACCGAAGGAAAGAGTTTTACCTTATAACAACCAAACATGCTTGATACGCAAAAAATTTCTTTTATTGTTACTAGTTCATAGTGTGAAAATCAATTTCGAAAATAAATGTATCAATTTTAGACGTCATAATACCCCATCCTATTATATCGCCATATAGGTTTAGAACTGAAAACACAAGGCCTATATTGGAAGTTGGATTCCATCACGATGGCTCCTGATTCGAAAGATTAATGGCGAAAGTGTGTATTTCCACGGTTAAGTCTAGGCTTTGGAAAGCACCGTAATACACATCCACGCTATATCCAGGACTCGAGTATCACGCCCCACGGCTTTAGTCCAGACTTGGAACACCACTATACTCTATCCATCTAGGACTCAGGTATCACGTCCAACAGCTTTAGTCCAAACTCGGGACACAACTATACCCTATCCCTTCAGGTATGGAGCGACCACAACCCAGTTCACCTCGGTTGATTGAATCCATCACAACTGTAAAAGTTGTTCAATCCCAACCTGAAGGTTATTCATTCCCAACTGGAAAGTTATATTGATTTAACCATCAATTCACCATCTTACTGGGGTGTGAGGTTCGTCGAAGTCACGTATCAATACAAAAAGATACGCTATATCAGCCATGCTTTGATCATCATCCACAAAGCTCTGCTTTTCAAAAAGAAGCTTTGATCAATCTGCTCGCAGCACTCAACATGCCACATTGTCAATTCACACCATACAACCGATGTCTACTAATATATAACCTCTAAGTTCTTACGTCTTAGATAAGGGTTAAGCTAAAAGAATAAATTCTCCGCCACCAAATAGATAAAATTTTGTAAAGATCAATTAATACAACATGAAATACAATGTCAGACACATAATCCATTTGCAAGTTCATTCTGAGTCTGAACGAAACCAAAGACACTTATTCCTCATCCCATATGTCCAATACAGGAGAGAGGCCCTTGCATATCTAGTCGATCTCCAAGTATGTCTGGATGACCACCACTTATTAATTCGTCTTGGGTGTACAGCCCAATCAAGACATCAGCAATAATCCAAACGATGTGAAGATCTCCAGTCTTCAACCACCGTCTTCAATATCTTCGCCTTTTAATTGTTGTATCAATTATTTAGAATTGGTTAAACCGGTCTTTCTGAATAACTCACGCGTCTTTAAATTCACGTGATATTTAAAGATATCATATGCCTCATTCCGATCTAGAATATTCTTTTATTAAAATATTCTTTACATTCGGAATTACTCTCATCCCAATTCAGAATATTCTTTTATTCAAATATTCTTTACATTAGGAATTACTCCCTTAAATCTTATCAAATATTTACTTCATTTAAACTCCTTGTTTAAGTCTTTCCTTGGAAATCATTTCAAAAGATCATATAATCTCTTTTCACAAACTTAACAAAAATTAAGGTTTATAAGCCTTATTGGGATTATCGAGCCTTAAAAAATGTAATCTCTCATATTGTTATCTCATTGTCATCCTATTCATCCCATGGAGTAAAACTGGAGGTACTCCATATCTAACACCCCTTGGGTTTCGGTAAGTTTAATTACCGTCTTTCATTTTATTTCAAATCTAACTAAAGATTGATTAAAACTCTAAAGTAGTCTTAATCTCCATTTACTTCCTACAAATCTTTGTTTAAAGATATATTAAAACTCTAACTTAGTTTTATTATCCAAAAAGCATTATCCAAATCTTTGTTGAAAGATTTATTACATCTCAAACTTGAGAAATTATTTTTCCTTTAATTATGTTAAAAAACAAACGTTATTTAAAACATCGTTCACGCTAAACCCAAAATCATACTTCCATTAAAAATGGGATCTTCAAGGAAATCATATCATATCATTTCACAATCAATATAAGTTTCTGTATCAGACTAATACTATAAGCGGAATAACGACAAAGCCTTTTCAATTCCATAAATAGTAAAGGTCGTCCTCCATGGAGGTTCATCTCGATTATCACTAAATCAATTTCCATTCAATTCCAATTAAATTTATTAATTGGAAAACTTCACTTTGGAAGACTTCATTAATCTTAATTAAAAGATTTATGCCATAAACTTCATGTCAACTGAGTTCAAGAACAGTATTATTGAAGACACCACTTACGAAAAACTCAAAATCCAATTTGGTATCAAATATAAGGCTTTGAATAGAAATCTTATCGACTTATATTCAATATCAAATACTGAAACCAACAAATACCGTATAGGGAATAACGATATCTCTATCTTCCAAATTCCTCAAAACAATACCATTATAATTACAAAATCCAATATCGAAATATCTGAAGATTATTTCCATTTAATCCAATATTCATTAACTGGAAAAACTTAACTTAGTGAAGTATTCTTTAACTTCAACCCATCCCAATCACTTTGTCAAAATAGCTAATTTTCACTAAATAGCTTTATACTATTCAAAAATGAATATATTCAGTCCAAATCAAGTTTAAATCATTTAATATGATTTACCATAAAAAAATTCCCTATTTTTGATAATTTAATAATAGCTTAATTCATTAATAACCCTTTCGGTCATTAATAGCAATAGCACTGTTTTTATTCAAATTTTATTTGACTTTTTCTTAAAGTCAGACCGTTAGATTTTAATTTTTTTACATATCACTGGAAAGCTCTTTTCATTCTAAACAAAACATTTTCCGTTTCAGGAGAATCCAACAGTAAGATCTCCCAGTATGTCCATTTGAAGTTGATGATCGAAATTCGCGAATGGTCGCTGTGCGACTCGTCCTATTCAAATCATTTTATTATTTATAATAAAATTCATCGATTCCATTTAAACGTGAAAACTTCCAAATCATATCAAAAATAATTATCAGATGTGTAACATCCCGGAAATTTGCGATCTTTGGTCATCGACATAAAACCCACGTCGATTATCCAAACATCGAAAATACCGATAGTTAATGAAAGAATTTAGAGGGTGAGAATAGATAAGGTAGAAACTTAGAATAGAAGAAGAAGAAGAACATACAACATCAGAGTAACACGAATCTCACAGCGGAACGAACAACATATAATAGATAACATATCTTTGAAATAAAATCAGTATATGTATACAGTAACATTTTCAAAGTAAAACACTTACAACACAGCGGAAATAAACAATAGCTATATAATCCTGAAGCCTCTTGCTCCAAGCTCTCCAAGTATATCCATAAAATCCTGACTACTTGACTGCCCGTACAAAATTGGGCACCCAAGAGTTTAGGGAAAACAAAACAAAATAAACTACGGGTCAGTCACGGGACTGGTGTGAGTAAAACAGTTTAAAACAGTTTGGGAAAATAACGATATCTCATAAGACCACGCCGTATAACGGAACGGGTTTTTCCCTTTGAGAATCCAAATCAATTTGATTTAACTTTCATATCATTTTGGAAGAAACAATAATCTTTTATGTCAAAACTCTTTGATATTAAAATAGTGTCTATCAACCACAATATAATAATCATCTTGCAGAACGCTTTCATCTCACGTTCCACATATATAGAATACAATCAAAACCGCGAGCACTTATTGGGTAATGGATTTCCAACTATGACAAGGTATGGAACCACCTTCCGATAGAGTACCAATACACTGGGTTCAACAAGAACATCTTGCAACCCGGCCACACATGACCGACCACTCATTTTGCTTAAGTGTATCGAATGTATATCACCAATGGTTGGGATCAGCAACCGTTTCCCGAATGGGACAACATCGACAATAGATTATAGAATGAAATGAATATTATCTAGATAGGTGATTATACACCCTAATAGGTGTGACCTACATAGCCATGCTGCCTGCCCGATTTTTGTCATTTCCCGGTTGTGTGGCTAGAGGCCATGCTTATCTTTGACAGATCACACATCTATTCACTTTGAATGTCACATCGTCATACCTGCCAAATCACAAATTGATTTCCCCAAAAATACAACGGGTATACAACTAAGAGAAACGAATTCCTCCACCACCAAACAAAAATACGTTTGAAGAGATCAACTTACGCGATCTATTAAATATACTCTGTCAGACACTCTTCCATATAGGTCGTCCTGGGACTGGACAAACCGAAGGCACTGTTCTGTAAACAGGACAACCCTTGCATAGCTCCATCTTCGATTACCTTCATCATATTTGATCGCAACGCTAACGCCCATACAGAGTGGGTTTCAAATAATGAATCTGATCCCGGTCTCTCCGTATTGACAACGGAAATGGTCAAAAACTTCGATAATCGGTGAGTTAACTATCAAAGAAAAACACGTGTGCAAACAACGGTCATATTTCCGAATGGAAATCTTACCAATCAATCATCAATCAACTTTTTCTCTTTTTAAATTTAATTTATCATTAATTTATTCAGTTACCCATTTCCATATCTCCATAAATTCTTGTTTTCTAAATTTAGAAAATATACGTATTAACTATTAGAAAATATTTCCATTCCTTATTTCACGTATCACTGTCATTCCAGTATTCTTTATCATCCAACATTTCATTTTCTATGATTAGAAAATATATCTGATATATTTGGAAAATGTTTCCAAACTCATTCATTGGATTTAACAGATGTTTAAATAAAACATCGCTATGCCAACTCAATACATTTAAACTCATTAACTAAATTCACTTAACCAATCTTCACCGTCGAACCTCAACCATTCCTTAGTTAAAAACGAAGCCAATCAAGTTGGGGTATAATTACCTCTCAGACTTAACTGAACAACCTTTCTAACTTCGAAATAGACAAAGTTCACCATCTAAACCTTTAACAAACTTCCTTATCAAATAAATCTCTATTCGATAACTCTTTCCTTGGAATAAACTATATTCAATAATCTCTCTTCGAATAGCCATATTCGATTAACTCTATCAATTTACACTATTCGATTAACTCTAATCGATTTACTCTTATCAGTTAACTCTTATCAATTAACTCCTATCAACTTACTCCTTTCGAATAAACTATATTCGATTAACTCCTTTAACTCTATTCGAATAAACTATATTCGATTAACTCCTCTAACTCTATTCGAATAAACTATATTCGATTAACTCCTTTAACTCTATTCGAATAAACTATATTCGATTAACCCCTTTAACTCTATTCGAATAAACTATATTCGATTAACTCTTATAACTCTATTCAAATAAACTATATTCGATTAACTCCTTTAACTCTGTTCGAATAAACTATATTCGATTAACTCCTTTAACTCTATTCGAATAAACTATGTTCGATTAACTCCTTTAACTCTATTCGAATAAACTATATTCGATTAACTCCTTTAACTCTATTTGAATAAACTATATTCGATTAACTCCTTTCAAATAACTAATATTCGATAACTCCTTCCGAATAACTAATATTCGATAATTTCTTTCAAATAACTAATGTTCGATAACTAATATTCGATCAACTCAAATTCGATTAACTCTAACCGATTAACTCTAACTGGTTAACTCTAACTGATTAACTCTTCGTCCATATTTAGTTTTAAATATCGATGTTAAAATCGATTCTCACTTCTCTATATAAGTCCTGACTCATATATTCTATTTACCCAATGATAAAAATTTTATAAATTTTATAAAATATTATTTATAAATTTATCTTCTCCACCTAACTGTTAAAATATATTTCTATTTAAAATCTATTTTAAATTCATATTCTGTTATACCCGTGTGTGAAGCATGGGTCTAAACTTTCCTAGTGTAAAATTCTCTTTTTATACACTTCTTTCATTTTTGAAGTATTTCCTTTTATAATCTATTTATTTTCTAAATAAATATTTCCTTAAAAATCTATTTATTTTCTAAATAAATTTTTCCTTTACATTTATTTGACAAATATTTTCCCTTATATTTGATTTACAAATATTTTCCTTTATATTTGTTTTACAAATAATTCCCTTTATATTTGTTTTACAAATAATTCCCTTTATATTTGTTTTACAAATAATGTACTTTATATTTGTTTTACAAATATTTTCCTTTATATTTCCAGTATTATATATGGTATTTAAAATACCAAATAACAATGATCGATATCATCCAAACACACATAATCAACAACAGATTATATATCACATCATATATCACCATATATGAAAAACAGCAAAATAAATGTTGAGGAATCCAGTTGGATTCCTCCAACCTGTTTCCCTGCATCAATGATGTTAAACAATATAATTAACATTGATTTCATTTACATATGAAATATTTTACTAAACAGAATCAATATTTGATTAACGATTTATATATATATATCGTTATTTATAATTTCAACCAATACATAAGCAATTTAACCTAACAGTTAACACACAACAATCAACAGATAATTATCAGTTCTAAGGATACGTTATAAAAATATAACTGTTCACAGTTGGTGAGTTTTACTCACATTGGATGATCATCATTAATAACGATAACCATCGCTTGATTCAGACGGACAATTTATTTTTCTATAAATTGTAACGAACTCCGATTCTCTCCCAGTCAGTTCCATTGTGGAGCCACCGTCCATACGATCCCAATGGATCTGGGTTCGCCCAATTTTGATAATGTATGATAGAGTTATACGTTTTAAAAGTTACCCTGGAATTTGAAATAAAAATTAAACTTAGTTTTTATTTAATTTGGGCCTTACTACCTTATCACGACCCACATACCCCTTTAGATCCACAACCCGCAATACCATATCCCTTCTTCCCCGTTGAAATAACACGCTCTGGGCAACTACCCAAAACTCCAAACCGTGCTTCTTTTACTGTAAATCCCATTGCCACAAATTCCTTTACTAATTCTTCATTAATTCACCAAACACAGCTACTCAAGCCAATCCCCATCTCAAGCCGCACTCCCTCATCGTTCATTCTTCAACGAAATCCGCCCAACCCTCCACCATGTTATCTCCCTCTCCACTACACTGAACCAAACAACGAGCCTACCTTCAAACTCCTTACATCTTTCACTCCGTCTCCATACCAATTTAGTCAAGCTCGCACTCACCCAGGAAATCGTGACAGTTACTTTCGTTCGATCCAGCACAGTAACCATCGACAATCATTGTAACTGAATCCCTCCAGAAACTCACCACCGAACCTCCTCCATGCCCAAATACCCTGCTACACTTCAAACACTGATCGATGCTTTCATTCCAGGGAAAATCTGAACCCTAGCCGCGCTGTCTATAAAATCAGCGAACAATTACTTAATCGAACCCAACAAAATCAACATGAGCGTGAAGAGAAAGTAGAGAGGAATCCAAATATACTACTCTCGTGATTTATAGGATTTTCTTCGATTATATTTTGATTTTCCAAGTTTGGGTTTACTGTTGAATTTGTTTGGAGGCGCCGTCGAACTTTTTTGACCAGAGGAAAAACTAGTACGGTTAGGAGAGTTGGTGTATTTATAGAGTAGTTTATATAATTTTTTATTTGATTTTTATATTCCTTTTTAATGCACCGCTATCTATATATGCTGTTTAAAAATTCCAAAAATCCCACACAATATCCAAAAATCATGAAAATGGTCATATAAGTAGAGTTCGACATTACAGACCCAATGAAACTTGTTTCGTCGAATTCTGACTCCGTTTGCTCACACATCGTATTTTTAACCGTCAAAATATCGACTGTTTTTCACATTAAAAATCGGTACGGCCACATACTGACTTCAAAAATCACGAAAATTGAAATCTAATAATAATTTAATATTGCGGATCCAACAAAATTAGTTTCGTCGAAAACGAAGGACGTTTACAAAACTGGCTATTTTTAAAGCTCTAAATAAACCCTTTTAAATATATAAATATATTTAAAAATAATTAAATTAAATATTTAAAAATAAATATTATTGTATATATCCACACTAGAATATCATACAGCTCCACTGGGATTTATAACTCGATATTTCAAATCCCGGTTGAATCGATATTCAATTTATATTGAAAAATCCTTTTATAATATAAATAAATCGATATAAATTATAAAGGAATTCCATAGCGACTTTTCTAAAATTTGATTTGGACATAAATCAAAATCTACACAATGAAATCCCGATTTTTCTCTTCCATTAGAAAAATATACTTCACCAGCTCCGAACGTTTCTTGTTTCATAGAAATCCGATTTAAAACGGACCCTGTATATTCAGTTGAATTTCAAATCGCCAAATAGCGAACTGCCGCGCCATTTCATGCTCGATTATATTTATAATATAATTTATACGTTCAACTGTCGTCAAAATAATATATATGTTATTCTAATTCAATTCTAAGCTGAATTAAATAATTTAAATTGTCCAGTTCACATTATAATGTCAATTCACTATTTCTGACTATTTCGGAAATTAAACATATTATTCTATTATTTAATTTAATTAAATATTCAATGTTATTTAATTAAACAACCTTTAAACTACTAAACCATTATTTTAAATAATTAAATAAATTAATTATTCGACCGTAAAAATACGGGTCGTTACATTCTTCCCCCCTTAAAATAATTTCGTCCTCGAAATTGCTAAGGTAGAAAACAAACCCTATTGCTTGGTTAAATTATTTGTTTACTTCTTTAATTCAGTTTCAACTGAACGAATAAATTCCAATTAAAATATTAATTCATTTCGACTAATGGAAATTTTCAAAAATTCTGAAAATTTTCTAACACCTTAAATTTTCAGAAAATTTCGCCAGCACCTCCTTTGTACGGCTCAATCGGTACAACTACAATTCGCCTCTCTAGGCCTTCTCCAACCCGAAAGAAGAGCAAACAGCCAAGCGGCTTGCCAATTCGGCTCATAAATCTCATATCCAATAGAAATATAAACTTGTACCTTTTTGTTGGGCATATCAACTTTATCACTTTCACCTGTTATGAATCCAACATATACCGATGTCATCTCAATCAAATTCCAATTTGTTTTCATCCACAATTCCAATCATTCGCTTATCCAAGCCAAATTCAATTTCAAATCAAAGTTCCATTCTCGATTTTCAAATTCTTAACTCATCAATTCAATACCATTTCGGATTCCTATGTCACAAATCCAATTTTCTCGATATCATTCTAATCCAATTCAATTTCCACTCAACTGGTTTCAGTTCAATTCCAGTTTATTTCCACAAATTTTTATTTAAATTTGTTTCTAATTCAAACAGCTCTTCCTGTGAGAGTTTAAACAGCTTTGTTTTTCTCAAAAGTCAAACTTTCCTTTTCAGGATTTAAAACAACTTGTTTTGCCAAAACAATTCGAAATCAATATCTTTAGTAGTAATCCGTTACTTACAACTCGAAAATGAATACCAATGATGTCATGATCATCATCGGAATCTATTTCCAGCTATTGAAGTGAGTTCAATACTAGATCACTTTCAAAACCATATCTAAACACTTCCATTTTGAAATTTATTTCAAAATACCATTTCCAATGCCTGTAACAAAAATTAAAATCTCCCAGGATTTTAAAATTCCCATATATTTAATTCAAATCCATTTACAACACTTTTATAACCTTCCACGGTTTTAATTCCAAATTCTGATTTAAATTCAGATTTAATCCATCTAATTCCATACACTACACTTATATGAATTCTGATTGGTTATTTACATAACCATTTAATTTATAATCTTGCTCGATTATAATAACAACCAATATATCCAATATATTATAATTCCAATATATATTTTTTCTCTATATCAAAATATACTTTGGGTAAAATTATTTTCATTTACCCTCTTTTCAAAACATATCGTGTCGACCCATAGTATTCGAGTGTTTAGAAACTCCTACCGATACAGTGGATCAAACCGATCGATCAGAACCCATAAACAACTCAACCAATAAATCTCCACGATATAAAATCATTTTATATCAAATAACAAATACCTACACTCGTATATATACACTCAACTCAATCTAGGCCATTACTAACCCCATCTCTACTGAGTCACGCAACAGAGCCAAGGTAATTACTTAACCTTCAGCTCTGATACAAACTGTAACATCCCAGAAATTTGCGATCTTTGGTCATCGACATAAAACCCACGTCGATTATCCAAACATCGAAAATACCGGTAGTTAATGAAAGAATTTAAAGGCTGAGAATAGATAAGGTAGAAACTTAGAATAGAAGAAGAAGAAGAACAAACAACATCAGAGTAACACGAATCTCACAGCGGAACGAACAACATATAATAGATAACATATCTTTGAAATAAAATCAGTATATGTATCCAGTAACATTTTTAAAGTACAACACTTACAACACAGCGGAAATAAACAATAGCTATATAATCATGAAGCCTCCTGCTCCAAGCTCTCCAAGTATATCTGTAAAATCCTGACTACTTGACTGCCCGTACAAAATTGGGCACCAAAGAGTTTAGGGAAAACAAAACAAAATAAACTCCGGGTCAGTCATGGGACCGGTGTGAGTAAAATAGTTTAAAACAGTTTGTGAAAATAACGATATCTCATAAGACCACGCCGTATAACGGAACGGGTTTTTCCCTTATGAGAATCCAAATCAATTTGATTTAACTTTCATATCATTTTGGAAGAAACGATAATCTTTTATATCAAAACTCTTTGATATTATAATAGTGTCTATCGACCACAATATAATAATCATCTTGTAGAACACTTTCATCTCACGTTCCACATATATAGTATACAATCAAAACCGTGAGCACTTATTGGGTAATGGATTTCCAACTATGACAAGGTATGGAACCACCTTCCGATAGTGTACCGCTAGAGAGGAATACACTGGGTTCAACAAGAACATCTTGCAACCCGACCACACATGACCGACCACTCATTTCGCTTGAGTGTATCGAATGTATATCACCAACGGTTCGGATCAGCAACCGTTTCCCGAATGGGACAACATCGACAATAGATTATAGAATGAAAGGAATATTCTCTAGATAGGCGATTATACACCTTAATAGGTGCGGCCTACATAGCCATGTTGCCTGCCCGATTTTTGTCATTTCCCGGTAGTGAGGCTAGAGGCCACGCTTATCTTTGACAGATCACAAATCTATTCACTTTGAATGTCACATCGTCATACCCGCCAAATCACAAATTGATTTCCCCAAAGCTACAACGGGTATACAGCTAAGATAAACGAATTCCTCCGCCACCAAACGTAAATATGTTGAAGAGATCAACTTACGCGATCTATTAAATATACTTTGTCAGACACTCTTCCGTACAGGTCGTCCTGGGACTGGACAAATCGAAGGCACTGCTCTGTAAACAGGACAGCCCTTGCATAGCTCCGTCTTCAATTATCTTCATCATATTTGATCGCAACGCTAACGCCCATACAGAGTGGGTTTCAGATAATGAATCTGATCCCGATCTCTCCGTATTGACAACGGAAATGGTCAAAAACTTCGATAGTCGGTGAGTTAACTATCAAAGAAAAACACGTGTCCAAACAACAGTCGTATTTCCAAATGGAAATCTTACCGATCAATCATCAATCAACTTTTTCTCTTTTTAAATTAATTTATCATTAATTTATTCAGTTACCCATTTCTATATCTCCATAAATTCTTATTTTCTAAATTTAGAAAATATACATATTAACTATTGGAAAATATTTCCAGTCCTTATTTCACGTATCACTATCATTCCAGTATTCTTTATCATCCAACATTTCATTTTCTACGATTAGAAAATATATCTGATATATTTGGAAAATGTTTCCAAACTCATTCATTGGATTTGACAGATGTTTAAATAAAACATCGCTATGCCATCTCAAAACATTTAAACTCATTAACTAAATTCACTTAACCAATCTTCACTATCGAACCTCAACCATTCCTTAGTTAAAAACAAAGTCAATCAAGTTGGGGTATAATTACCTCTCAGACCTTAACTGAACAACCTTTCTAACTTCGAAATAGACAAAGTTCACCATCTAAACCTTTAACAAACTTCCTTACGTAACTCTCTTTCGAATAAATCTCTATTCGATAACTCTTTCCTTCGAATAAACTATATTCGATAATCTCTCTTCGAATAGCCATATTCGATTAACTCTATTTAATTTACACTATTCGATTAACTCTAATCGATTTACTCTTATCAGTTAACTCTTATCAATTAACTCCTATCAACTTGCTCCTTTCGAATAAACTATATTCGATTAACTCCTTTAACTCTATTCGAATAAACTATATTCGATTAACTCCTTTAACTCTATTCGAATAAACTATATTCGATTAAGTCCTTTAACTCTATTCGAATAAACTATATTCGATTAACTCCTATAACTCTATTCAAATTAACTATATTCGATTAACTCCTTTCGAATAACTAATATTCGATAACTCCTTCCGAATAACTAATATTCGATAACTTCTTTCGAATAACTAATGTTCGATAACTAATATTCGATCAACTCAAATTCGATTAACTCTAACTGGTTAACTCTAACTGGTTAACTCTAACTGATTAACTGAGACGACCCGAACTTCCCCGTGAAGGAAAGCACGGATAGAATTGAGGACAAGACAAAATAGAATGAATACAGAAGAACATTTCATTGTTATTACAACAATTCCATCAGATACAAGAATATACAGAGTATAAATGAATAAATTACATTCAATAAATATCAGAGATTACAATAAATTACATAGTAGCGGAATGATATACAAAACACAACTGAAAGTGATACACGGAGCTTTCCGAGCATCGTTCCAGCTGTAAATCAGGACCCTGTGGATATAAATCTGCAAAACCAAAACTACTAGCTGCCCGTGTGGAAAATAGGGGCACCCAGAGTTTAGGTTAAAACAATAAACTCCAGGTCAGTCATGTGATTGGTGTGAGAACTAAAACGGTTATTAATATTGGTTTTAAAGTATGGTAACTCAAGGGACCACGCCGTATAACACGGAACGGGTTTCCTCCCAAGAATACCAGTGCATAAAACAAACAGCGCAATGCTAAATAAAGAAAAATGAAGCTGTTATAAGACCCAGGTCCCATCACACAATGCAACGCAAGCCGGAGGATAGGGTTTTTACCTTATAACAACCAAAGCATGCTTGATACGTTTAAAACACATTATTTGATACTATTATAGGTGTATAGTGTCAAAACAATTTCAATCATAAATATCAATCATAGGCGGCATTAATGACCCATACCACTATGTCGCCATACTAGGTTCTACAAATAAAACCGAAACACACGTATTGGAAATTGGATTCCATCATGAGTCGAGGCAAGGGGCAAGCTCCTCTCCGCGTTCGAGACACTCTAGCAAATGTCCCAGGACCCCACTATGATCCTTGGATCTTCAGGGCCGGTCCTCTCTTACTTTTGAGGATTAGTTATTCCTGAACACACGTTTCCCGGTCCTTACAGACCTATATCCAAGGCGCCTCGTATCCAACAACCACACAGGTGAAAAGTATATAAATGTCAGGGCTGGTAGGTCACTGACACCACCCTAGCTAGAAAGAAACGTCGTGCTCTCCCTGCATCACTATCCCGTTTTTGACTCATACCGAGGTGTGAGGCTCGCGAATTCGCGTTATACACAAAGCTGCGCCACACAGACCATGCTTTGATCATCAACCACAAGACTTTGCTTTTCAACAGAGAAGCCTTGATCAATTGCCACTTACGCGTGCCACACTGGCAATTCACTCCATGCGACTGATGTCCATCGATATACAACCTCTGAGCTCGTACGTCTCAGAGAAGGGCGTTAAGCAAGAGAATAAATTCTCTGCTGCCAAACAGATGTATATTTAATAGAGATCAATCAACACATAATAAAATCCAATGTCAGACACACAATCCATTTACAAGTTCGTTCTGGGTCTGAACGAAACCGGAGGCACTTTCCTCGCATATCCATCCATCTCCAGGTACGTCTGGACGATCACCAACTGTTTCCCTCATCTTGGGTGTACAGCCCAATCAAGATCATCAGTAATCACCCAAACGATGTGAAGACTTCCGGTCTTCAACCACCGTCTTCATCTTCGACATCTCGTCGAATCGGTTATTCAGAATGGGTATAAACCCGGCCTTTCTGAATAACCCACGTATATAATAAACGAATGTTACACAAATACAACAAACGCCTCATTCCAATTCAGAATATTCTTTTATTCACAAAATCACATTCTTAGGGAAAGGTTCCCATTAATTTTATCCAAGATAAATTCTTCTAAATTTATTCTTTAATCCTCCTTTGGATATCATTTCAAACTAGTCGGGATTAACGAACCACACCGAAGTAATTATTTATTTTATTTCCCAATCCCAACCTATATATCCCATGGAGAAAACTGGTAATACTCCATATCTAACACCACGGTGTTATCGGTAAAATTAATTATCATTTCACGTTCAAATTTATTTAAAGATTTAACTATCGCTTTGGAGCAAAACTGGTGGTACTCCATTTTCGATCACCTTTCATATTTGATAATTTAGATTATCAATTCACATTTTTAATCTAATTAAAGATTCATTAAATCTCCACTTAGTTTCAGTCTCTTCAAAAATCAATATCCTGCCTTTAACTGGGTTAAAGAACCAATGTCATCCAAAACACGATTCACGATAAACCCAAATCACATTTGATATTAAATACAAGGCTCTGAATAGAAAATATATCGGCTTATATTCAATATCAAATTCTGAAACCAACAAATATCGTATTGGAAATAACGATATAAAATATATCTTTCAAATTCCCATAACAATATCTGTATAGTCATGAAATCCAACATCGAAATATTCCGAAGATAATTTCGATTCAACTCCAGTCCAATTCATGTATTGGGAATATTGATTATTTTTAAAATCACCTTCAAATTCAATTTATTTATTTTAAACATAAATTGATTTTAATTCCAGTTCAAAACTAGTTCCTTTTGATAAAAATCTATTTTTATCCTTTCAAATGTGGAATTTTTCAGCCTAATTTTTCCCAAATCATTTCTTATGATTTTACACAAATTATAGATATTTTTAATAATTTTATCAAGGCCCGTGCAGTCGATTTCCATCAACGGCCATCGAACTGCACTTACAACGATCTTTTTCGAATTTGATTTGGACATAATTCCAAATCCAACCGTTAGATTTCAAATTTCTAATATTCATTGGAAAGCTCTTTTCGATACGAACCCAACGGTTTCGGTTTTAGGAGAATCCGACGGTCGGATCTCCCGTAATGTCAATTCGAAGTCAATGGTCGAAATTCACGAACTGCCGCGGCGCGACGCGTTCTATTCAGGCCATTATATATATAATATATATATATTATATATATTTCGTCGATTTCCTTTTTAAAACGTATTTTATAAATCATTTTAAATTCGTTTTCAAAACCATTTCAACACTATATTCAATTTCAAATCGATTTGATTTCAATTCAATTCGAATTCATTTCAATTTTATTTAATTCAAATTCAAATTCGTTTCAATTCAATTCAAATTCTAATTCGTTTCAATTCAATTCTAATTCTAATTCGTTTCGATTCAATTCAATTTGAATTTACCTTCTATTTGATTCAATTCGAATTCATTTCAAATTGATTTCAATTCAATTTCAGTTCGTTTTAAATTCCATTCAAGACGATTTCAATTCGTTTTAATTCAATTCAATTTTAATTCATTTCTATTTTATTCGAATTCAAATTCACTTTCTATTCAATTCAAATTCTAATTCGTTTTCTATTCAATTCGAATCGAATTCATTTTCTATTCAATTCAAATTGATTCAATAAAATTTCAATTTCAATTTTTTTATCTAATTCAATTTGAATTTCATTTCTATTTAATTAGATTTTGAAATCACTTTTCAATATTCATTGTAAAACGAATAAAATCGATATAAATATCGTTCACGTCAAAATAGCGCATTTCTAATCCACGCGGCTTTATATTTTTCAAAAACTTCTTTATTCTATTCAACAAATGAATATTTATTCTATTCAACACATGAATCTATATTTCTTTCAACACACGACTATTTTTGTTATGTAAAATATTTTATAAAACTATGGTAACTATCGTTTGATTTTAATTAGACTCCATCGTAAAGTAGTTCTAATTTTAAATATGATAAAGATGTGAATTTTATTATTAAAATATTTTACTCAACACATAAATATTTTCAACTCAGGAACATCGTCAACACATGACTATTTTTATATTCAACACATGAATCTTCTTTTATAATATTCATTATTTTCCCGATTGGAATGAGGCCCAATCAATCACCATATAATGTTAATTATATGGATTCCATACAACACATGTATATAATAGCATTGAAAAATAATCAACCATCAACCAAAGTGTACTACACTGTATAAGCATCAAATATAGATATCTACGCTTATAACAACCTGTCAATCAATCGATCGACATATTTAATCAATCAGGATGAGTGAACTTCAAATTTCATCCCAACACCCGTGTGGGGTTTCAAACAATCAAACACAGATTTTAGTTGTGCAGTTGGGCGACGTGTAAAATTTATCAACCCAATCAATATCAGTCAAATCAGTGTATATAAACAAATCGGCCGATTTATTTATAAATATTTATTTATTCACTTTCACGTTAAAAATTATATTTTTAATGACCAAAATATTTTATTCAAAATATGAATATTCTATTCGGTTCATTTATTCAATAAAATGATATTTTTTATTTCTCTAACATATTTTAGAAAATTTCGGCGGCATAATGGCACGATACTAGAAACGGGACGAGGCCTAGCCTTATCCCCGGTCTAGTGAAGGCCCACGCCATTCACACATCAATCAAATCCATTCCATTTCACCAAACAATTCAATTCAATTCAAATAGACTAACCAACTACACAACCAAACAATTTAACAAACAAGCCATCCATGGTCTGTGGATGACGGGTGTCGGGTGCTACTAAACACCGTCTACATCCTAGTATATATATATAACTAGAAAAGAAATTAAAGAGTGAGAAGTTCTCACCGATAGCTGTCCCAACTTCACGGCTCTTCTAATGCAGGAAATCTTCACTATTCTCGTCTCTTTATCACCTTCGTTGCCCGTATTCTCTACATAAGTAAAAATCGAATTTTTACTATGCTATTCAATATATAAAAATCGAATTTTTACTTTGTTACTCAATATATAAAAATCGAATTTTTACTTCGCTATTCAATATATAAAAATCGATTTTTTACTATGCTATTCAATATATAAAAATCGAATTTTTACTCTACTATGCTCTATATAAAGATTTCGCGTTTTCAAATATATAGATTTCATCATTATAAAAATCACCACTTTATTTCAACGTATATATAATAAAAATCAGATTTTTATTTCGCTACATATACAAAGATGATATTTTTATATTTTCTATCTCATAAAGATTACATTTTTATAGTTTCTACTATGTAAAAATCATATTTTTAACCCACTACATATGTAAAAATCACACCTTTCTCCATTTAAAAATATCGTCTTTCTTCCTTTAAAAATCTAATCTTTTATATTTTAAAAATCTCGTCTTTTCTATTTTAAAAATCACGTCTTTTCTATTTTAAAAATCACGTCTTTTTGTATTTCAAAATCTAAGCTTTTCCTAAATTAAAAACCATATTTCTTTCAGTTTTTAAACACAATAAAAATCAGTTTTTAAAATCAATAAAAATCAGTTTTTAAAATCAATAAAAATCAGTTTTCAAAATCAATAAAAATCAGTTTTTAAAATCAATAAAAATCAGTTTTTAAAATCAATAAAAATCAGTGAAACTTACAGGGGGGGGTAGCTGCGCGTCGGTTTTGGATCCAGGGGGGACTGTGGTGTCGCGTCGGTTTTTGGTGGTGGGGGGGAACAGGGTGGTGGTCGCTCGCGTCAGGGAGAAGGAGGAGAGCAGGAAGAAGAAGAAGGCGGGCGGAGCAGCAGAGGGCAGGAGGGGATCGCGCTCTGGCGCGAGAAGGGGGGGGGGGGGAGCCGCGCCACCGCGACGGCGACGAGGGGGTCATCGGTGAGGGCGGCGGCTCCTCCCCGCTTCGACTTCTTCCTCCTTTTTTTATCTGCTGAAATCGAAGAATGAGGGGGGGGGGGCAGAGCGAAGTTAAGGGGAGAGGAAAGAGTTTTAATTTTAGTATTTAATTATTTTATTTTAAACCAAAAAGCAACTTTTATTTTCGACCTCTAAACGAGGCCCACCGCCTGCCGTCCATAGCGTATTACCCCCATTCCGAACACAATGGGATATGTATCATAGGCTGATTTGGTCGTTTTGATCAGTTTCCGTTGAATTTACATCTAAATCGCTATATTGAATTTTAAACGTACATTTCAAATTACCGGGGTCACATACTAACTAGAAAAATTCCTGAAAAATATTTTCTAGCTTCGTATTGACGATACGGTCCTAACAAAACTAGTTTCGACGAATTTTGAGACCGTTAGAAAAATGGCCATTTTCCAGTCGATTAAAATTAACTGAAACTGGTCAAACGCGTTTTCCTTTGCCACGCTTACATATTGATTCGAAAAATTATGAAATTTGAAACCTAGCAATAATTTGACATCACGGATCCAACAAAAGTGATTTCGTCGAAATCCGAGGTCGATTGCAAAATTCCCATTTTTAAGGGCCTGAATTCCATAGCGACTATTCAGAATTTTCAACTGGACATATCTTTTGATTCTCGCTATGAAATTTTGATTTTTTGGATTCGTTGGAAAGACATTCACAATTAGATCCTATTATTTTTGGTTTCACTAAAATCCGGATTGTTTTGCACCCGGTACATTCAATTGAAGTTTGAAATCGAATTATCGAACTACCACGCCATTTTCAATTCTATTTATAATTATATATAATTATTTATATTCTAACGACGACGTATAAATATATATGTTCTAATTCTATTCAAAATAAATTTCTCGTCGATATTATTTAAAATATTCTATTTAAATGTTCAAAATTCGCTAAAATTGCCAAAATAAAAATTTTAAACTGGCCCAGATTTTCCGGTTTATTACAATCTCCCCCACTTAAAACTTTTCGTCCCCGAAAAGGAACAAAGTCGAAAGTGGTTTGATTAATCAGCTCTACGTTCGATCTGGCTTCCATCCTCCAACTTTTCAGTTTTTGAGAATTTTCAAATTTTCAAAAATTTGGCTAACACCCTAAATTTTCGAAAAATTTCGCCATAACCTCCCCTGCACCGGGAGCTACGGGAAAAATCCCGAAATTGCCATATAGGCCTTCTGATCTCAAAAGGAAAAAGAAAAAGCCAAGCGGCTAGCCAATAGGCTCATAAAATCATCATCATCCAAACAAAACAGTAAATTATAGTAAATATGTACCTATTTGTCGGGCAAACAAATTTTATTCTCTGCTCTAGCCTCCTTGCTATGACTTGTTCAATGTAAGTACATATATATGCAAGCAAATGTGACCAATTTTCAACACAATTCAATATTTGATTCAATTAGGCTAAATGGTTCAAAATTATCAAACAAATAAACAAACAACACAAACATCAATCTATTAGTGAATTAGAGTTTCAAATTCATAATTTTGATATATATACAAAAAATCATGTTTTGATGCCAATTCACAACAATGTATTCTAGCTATATTGGTTTTGGTTCTCACACCAGTCTAATGGAAATATATAGAAATCACACCTTCGAAACTCGAATATGAATGCTGATGATGATGCACCATCATCAGAATCATCCCCGGATATCTAGAATGTGATTCTATATCTACCCAGTATATTAAAACTTCGAATATACGTTCATGACGCGTATATACAAAACTTTTATATACTGGATTGCCCATATCAATATAAATAAATATTGAAATACGTGTAAAACGATTTAAATTTCAAAACAAAATTGTTTTCATTTGAAAAATATACTCTTCACACTCGTTCTAGGATACTACTGATCCTATCTCTAATGAGTCATTCTAATTGGATATTACTAATCCAATATCTGATGAATTCTTTCGTATGGTTTTAATGTGTCTTGTTCTCGAGCTCTGTAAACCAAAGCTCTGATACCAAACTGAGATGACTCGAACTTCCCCGTGAAGGAAAGCACGGATAGAATTGAGGACAAGACAAAATAGAACGCATACAGAAGAATATTTCATTGTTATTACAACAATTCCATCAGATACAAGAATATACAGAGTATAAATGAATAAATTACATTCAATAAATATCAGAGATTACAATAAATTACATAGCAGCGGAAAGATATACAAAACACAACTGAAAGTGATACACGGATACAGAGCTTTCCGAGCATCGTTCCAGCTGTAAATCAGGACCCTGTGGATATAAATCTGCAAAACAAAAACTACTAGCTACCCGTGTGGAAAATAGGGGCACCCAGAGTTTAGGTTAGAACAATAAACTCCAGGTCAGTCATGTGACTGGTGTGAGAACTAAAACGGTTATTAATATTGGTTTTAAAGTTTGGTAACTCAAGGGACCACGCCGTATAACACGGAATGGGTTTCCTCCCAAGAATACCAGTGCATAAAACAAACAGCGCAATACTAAATAAAGAAAAATGAAGCTGTTATAAGACCCAGGTCCCATCACACAATGCAACGCAAGCCGGAGGATAGGGTTTTTACCTTATAACAACCAAAGCATGCTTGATACGTTTAAAACACATTATTTGATACTATTATAGGTGTATAGTGTCAAAACAATTTCAATCATAAATATCAATCATAGGCGGCATTAATGACCCATACCACTATGTCGCCATACTAGGTTCTACAAATAAAACCGAAACACACGTATTGGAAATTGGATTCCATCATGAGTCGAGACAAGGGGCAAGCTCCTCTCCGCGTTCGAGACACTCTAGCAAATGTCCCAGGACCTCACTATGATCCTTGGATCTTCAGGGCCGGTCCTCTCTTACTTTTGAGGATTAGTTATTCCTGAACACACGTTTCCCGGTCCTTACAGACCTATATCCGAGGCGCCTCGTATCCAACAACCACACAGGTGAAAAGTATATAAATGTCAGGGCTGGTAGGTCACTGACACCACCCTAGCTAGAAAGAAACGTCGTGCTCTCCCTGCAGTCACTATCCCGTTTTTGACTCATACCGAGGTGTGAGGCTCGCGAATTCACGT
Source organism: Allium sativum (assembly GCA_030737875.1). Classification (NCBI taxonomy): domain Eukaryota; kingdom Viridiplantae; phylum Streptophyta; class Magnoliopsida; order Asparagales; family Amaryllidaceae; genus Allium; species Allium sativum. The sequence goes on from CM060926.1 coordinate 620,259,836, forward strand.
TATACACAAAGCTGCGCCACACAGACCATGCTTTGATCATCAACCACAAGACTTTGCTTTTCAACAGAAACCTTGATCAATTGCCACTTACGCGTGCCACACTGGCAATTCACTCCATGCGACTGATGTCCATCGATATACAACCTCTGAGCTCGTACGTCTCAGAGAAGGGCGTTAAGCAAGAGAATAAATTCTCTGCCGCCAAACAGATGTATATTTAATAGAGATCAATCAACACAGAATAAAATCTAATGTCAGACACACATTCCATTTACAAGTTCGTTCTGGGTCTGAACGAAACCGGAGGCACTTTCCTCGCATATCCATCCATCTCCAGGTACGTCTGGACGATCACCAACTGTTTCCCTCATCTTGGGTGTACAGCCCAATCAAGATCATCAGTAATCACCCAAACGATGTGAAGACTTCCGGTCTTCAACCACCGTCTTCATCTTCGACATCTCGTTGAATCGGTTATTCAGAATGGGTATAAACCCGGCCTTTCTGAATAACCCACGTATATAATAAACGAATGTTACACAAACACAACAAACGCCTCATTCCAATTCAGAATATTCTTTTATTCACAAAATCACATTCTTAGGGAAAGGTTCCCATTAATTTTATCCAAGATAAATTCTTCTAAATTTATTCTTTAATCCTCCTTTGGATATCATTTCAAACTAGTCGGGATTAACGAACCACACAGAAGTAATTATTTATTTTATTTCCCAATCCCAACCTATATATCCCATGGAGAAAACTGGTAATACTCCATATCTAACACCACGGTGTTATCGGTAAAATTAATTATCATTTCACGTTCAAATTTATTTAAAGATTTAACTATCGCTTTGGAGCAAAACTGGTGGTACTCCATTTTCGATCACCTTTCATATTTAATAATTTAGATTATCAATTCACATTTTTAATCTAATTAAAGATTCATTAAATCTCCACTTAGTTTCAATCTCTTCAAAAATCAATATCCTGCCTTTAACTGGGTTAAAGAACCAATGTCATCCAAAACACGATTCACGATAAACCCAAATCACATTTGATATTAAATACAAGGCTCTGAATAGAAAATATATCGGCTTATATTCAATATCAAATTCTGAAACCAACAAATATCGTATTGGAAATAACGATATAAAATATATCTTTCAAATTCCCAAAACAATATCTGTATAGTCACGAAATCCAACATCGAAATATTCCGAAGATAATTTCGATTCAACTCCAGTCCAATTCCTGTATTGGGAATATTGATTATTTTTAAAATCACCTTCAAATTCAATTTATTTATTTTAAAAATAAATTGATTTTAATTCCAGTTCAAAACTAGTTCCTTTTGATAAAAAACTATTTTTATCCTTTCAAATGTGGAATTTTTCAGCCTAATTTTTCCCAAATCATTTCTCATGATTTCACACAAATTATAGATATTTTTAATAATTTTATCAAGGCCCGTGCAGTCGATTTCCATCAACGGCCATCGAACTGCACTTACAGCGACCTTTTTGGAATTTGATTTGGACATAATTCCAAATCCAACCGTTAGATTTCAAATTTCTAATATTCATTGGAAAGCTCTTTTCGATACGAACCCAACGGTTCCGGTTTTAGGAGAATCCGACGGTCGGATCTCCCGTAATGTCAATTCGAAGTCAATGGTCGAAATTCACGAACTGCCGCGGCGCGACGCTTTCTATTCAGGCCATTATATATATAATATATATATATATATATTATATATTTCATCGATTTCCTTTTTAAAACGTATTTTATAAATCGTTTTAAATTCGTTTTCAAAACCATTTCAACACTATATTCAATTTCAAATCGATTTGATTTCAATTCAATTCGAATTCATTTCAATTTTATTTAATTCGAATTCAAATTCGTTTCAATTCAATTCAAATTCTAATTCGTTTCAATTCAATTCAAATTCTAATTCGTTTCATTTCAATTCAATTTGAATTTACCTTCTATTTGATTCAATTCGAATTCGTTTCAAATTGATTTCAATTCAATTTCAGTTCGTTTTAAATTCCATTCAAGACGATTTCAATTCGTTTTAATTCAATTCAATTTAATTCAATTTGAATTCATTTCTATTTTATTCGAATTCAAATTCACTTTCTATTCAATTCAAATTCTAATTCGTTTTCTATTCAATTCGAATCGAATTCATTTTCTATTCAATTCAAATTGATTCAATAAAATTTCAATTTGAATTTTTTTATCTAATTCAATTTGAATTTCGTTTCTATTTTATTAGATTTTGAAATCACTTTTCAATATTCATTGTAAAACGAATAAAATCGATATAAATATCGTTTACGTCAAAATAGCGCATCTCTAATCCACACGGCTTTATATTTTTCAAAAACTTCTTTATTCTATTCAACAAATGAATATTTATTCTATTCAACACATGAATCTATATTTCTTTCAACACACGACTATTTTTGTTGTGTAAAATATTTTATAAAACTATGGTATCTATCGTTTGATTTTAATTAGACTCCATCGTAAAGTAGTTCTAATTTTAAATATGATAAAGATGTGAATTTTATTATTAAAATATTTTACTCAACACATAAATATTTTCAACTCAGGAACATCGTCAACACATGACTATTTTTATATTCAACACATGAATCTTCTTTTATAATATTCATTATTTTCCCGATTGGAATGAGGCCCAATCAATCACCATATAATGTTAATTATATGGATTCCATACAACACATGTATATAATAGCATTGAAAAATAATCAACCATCAACCAAAGTGTACTACACTGTATAAGCATCAAATATAGATATCTACGCTTATAACAGCCTGTCAATCAATCGATCGACATATTTAATCAATCAGGATGAGTGAACTTCAAATTTCATCCCAACACCCGTGTGGGGTTTCAAACAATCAAACACAGATTTTAGTTGTGCAGTTGGGCGACGTGTAAAATTTATCAACCCAATCAATATCAGTCAAATCAGTGTATATAAACAAATCGGCCGATTTGTTTATAAATATTTATTTATTCACTTTCACGTTAAAAATTATATTTTTAACGACCAAAATATTTTATTCAAAATATGAATATTCTATTCGGTTCATTTATTCAATAAAATGATATTTTTATTTCTCTAACATATTTTAGAAAATTCGGCGGCATAATGGCACGATACTAGAAACGGGACGAGGCCTAGCCTTATCCCCGGTCTAGTGAAGGCCCACGCCATTCACACATCAATCAAATCCATTCCATTTCACCAAACAATTCCATTTAATTCAAATAGACTAACCAACTACCCAACCAAACAATTTAACAAACAAGCCATCCATGGTCTGTGGATGACGGGTGTCGGGTACTACTAAACACCGTCTACATCCTAGTATATATATAACTAGAAAAGAAATTGAAGAGTGAGAAGTTCTCACCGATAGCTATCCCAACTTCACGGCTCTTCTAATGCAGGAAATCTTCACTGTTCTCGTCTCTTTATCACCTTCGTTGCCCGTATTCTCTACATAAGTAAAAATCGAATTTTTACTATGCTATTCAATATATAAAAATCGAATTTTTACTTTGTTACTCAATATATAAAAATCGAATTTTTACTTCGCTATTCAATATATAAAAATCGAATTTTTACTATGCTATTCAATATATAAAAATCGAATTTTTACTCTACTATGCTCTATATAAAGATTTCGCCTTTTCAAATATATAGATTTCATCATTATAAAAATCACCACTTTATTTCAACGTATATATAATAAAAATCAGATTTTTATTTCGCTACATATACAAAGATGATATTTTTATATTCTCTATCTCATAAAGATTACATTTTTATTGTTCCTACTATGTAAAAATCATATTTTTAACCCACTACATATGTAAAAATCACACCTTTCTCCATTTAAAAATATCGTCTTTCTTCCTTTAAAAATCTAATCTTTTCTATTTTAAAAATCTCGTCTTTTCTATTTTAAAAATCACGTCTTTTCTATTTTAAAAATCACGTCTTTTTGTATTTTAAAATCTAAGCTTTTCCTAAATTAAAAATCTAATTTCTTTCAGTTTTTAAACACAATAAAAATCAGTTTTTAAAATCAATAAAAATCAGTTTTTAAAATCAATAAAAATCAGTTTTCAAAATCAATAAAAATCAGTTTTAAAAATCAATAAAAATCAGTTTTTAAAATCAATAAAAATCAGTGAAACTTACAGAGGGGGGGGGGGGGGTAGCTGCGCGTCGGTTTTGGATCCAGGGGGGCTGTGGTGTCGCGTCGGTTTTTGGTGGTGGGGGGGGGGGGGGGACAGGGTGGTGGTCGCTCGCGTCAGGGAGAAGGAGGAGAGCAGGAAGAAGAAGGAGGCGGGCGGAGCAGCAGAGGGCAGGAGGGGATCGCGCTCTGGCGCGAGAAGGGGGGGGGAAGCCGCGCCACCGCGACGGCGGCGAGGGGGTCATCGGGGAGGGCGGCGGCTCCTCCCCGCTTCGACTTCTTCTTCCTTTTTTTTCTATTCTTTTTTCTTTTATCTGCTGAAATCGAAGAATGATGGGGGGGGGGGAGAGCGAAGTTAAGGGGAGAGGAAAGAGTTTTAATTTTATTATTTAATTATTTTATTTTAAACCAAAAAGCAACTTTTATTTTCGACCTCTAAACGAGGCCCACCGCCTGTCGTCCATAGCGTATTACCCCCATTCCGAACACAATGGGATATGTATCATAGGCTGATTTGGTCGTTTTGATCAGTTTCCGTTGAATTTACATTTAAATCGCTATATTGAATTTTAAACGTACATTTCAAATTACCGGGGTCACATACTAACTAGAAAAATTCCTGAAAAATATTTTCTAGCTTCGTATTGATGATACGGTCCTAACAAAACTAGTTTCGACGAATTCTGAGACCGTTAGAAAAATGGCCATTTTCCAGTCGATTAAAATCAACTAAAACTGGTCAAACGCGTTTTCCTTTGCCACGCTTACAAATTGATTCGAAAAATTATGAAATTTGGAACCTAGCAATAATTTGACATCACGGATCCAACAAAAGTGGTTTTGTCGAAATCCGAGGTCGATTGCAAAATTCCCATTTTTAAGGGCCTGAATTCCATAGCGACTATTCAGAATTTTCAACTGGACATATCTTTTGATTCCCGCTATGAAATTTTGATTTTTCGGATTCGTTGGAAAGACATTCACAATTAGATCCTATTATTTTTGGTTTCACTAAAATCCGGATTGTTTTGCACCCGGTACATTCAATTGAAGTTTGAAATCGAATTATCGAACTACCGCGCCATTTTCAATTCTATTTATAATTATATATAATTATTTATATTCTAACAACGACGTATAAATATATATGTTCTAATTCTATTCAAAATAAATTTCTCTTCGATATTATTTAAAATATTCTATTTAAATGTTCAAAATTCGCTAAAATTGCCAAAATAAAAATTTTAAACTGGCCCAGATTTTCCGGGTTATTACATTAACTCTAACTGGTTAACTGTAACTGATTAACTCTTCGTCCATATTTAGTTTCAAATATCGATGTTGAAATCGATTCTCACTTCTCTATATAAGTCCTGGCTTATATATGCTATTTATCCAATGATAAACATTTTATTAAATTTATCTTCTTCACTTAACTGTTAAAATAGATTTCTATTTAAAATCTATTTTAAATTCATATTCTGTTATACCCGTGTGCGAAGCACGGGTCTAAACTTTTCTAGTGTAAAATTCTTTTTTTATACGCTTCTTTCATTTTTCAAGTATTTCCGTATATAATCTATTTATTTTCTAAATAAATATTTCCTTAAAAATCTATTTATTTTCTAAATATTTCCTTTACATTTCTTTTACAAATATTTTCCCTTATATTTGTTTTGCAAATATTTTCCTTTATATTTGTTTTACAAATAATTCCCTTTATATTTGTTTTACAAATAATTCCCTTTATATTTGTTTTACAAATAATATCCTTTATATTTGTTTTACAAATATTTTCCTTTATATTTCCAGTATCATATATGGTATTTAAAATACCAAATAACAATGATCGATATCATCCAAACACACATAATCAACAACAGATTATATATCACATCATATATCACCATATATGAAAAACAGCAAAATAAATGTAGAGGAATCCAGTTGGATTCCTCCAACCTGTTTCCCTGCATCACAGGTGTTAAACAATATAATTAACATCGATTTCATTTACATATGAAATATTCTGCTAAACCGAATCAATATTTGGTTAACGATATATATATATCGTTATCTATAATTTCAACCAATACATAAGCAATTCAACCAAACAGTTAACACACAGCAATCAACAGATAATTATCAGTTCTAAGAATACGTTATAAAAATATAACTATTCAGAGTTGGTGAGTTTTACTCACATTGGACGATCATCGTTAATAACGATAACCATCGCTTGATTCAGACGGATAATTTATTTTGCTATATATTGTAACGAACTCTGATTCTCTCCCAGTTAGATCCATTGTGGAGCCACCGTCCATACGATCCCAACGGATCTGGTTTCGCCCAATTCTGATAATGTATGATAGAGTTAAACATTTTAAAAGTTACCATGGAATTTGAAATAAAAAATAAACTTAGTTTTTATTTAGTTTGGGCCTTACTACCTTATCCCGGCCCACATACCCCTTTAGATCCACAACCCGCAATACCATATCCCTTCTTCCTCGTTGAAATAACACGCTCCAGGCAACTACCCAAAACTCCAAACCGTGCTTCTTTTACTGTAAATCCCATTGCCACAAATTCCTTTACTAATTCTTCATTAATTCACCAAACACAGCTACTCAAGCCAATCCCCATCTCAAGCTGCACTCCCCCATCGTTCATTCTTCAACGAAATCTGCCCACCTCTCCACCACGTTATCTCCCTCTCCACTGCACTAAACCAAACAACGAGCCTACTGTTAAACTCCTCACATCTTTCACTCCGTCTCCATACCAATTTAGTCAAGCTCGCACCCACCTAGGAAATCGCAACAGTTACTTTCGTTCGATCCATCACAGTAACCATCGACAATCATTGTAACCGAATCCCTCCAGAAACTCACCACCGAACCTCCTCCATGCCGCAAATACCCTGCTACACTTCAAACACTGATCGATGCTTTCATTCCAGGGAAAATCCGAACCCTAGCCGCGCTGTCTATAAAACCAGCAAACAATTACTTAATCGAACCCAAGAAAATCGACATGAGCGTGAAGAGAAAGTAGAGAGGAATCCAAATATACTAATCTTGTGATTTATAGGATTTTCTTCGATTATATTTTGATTTTCCAAGTTTGGGTTTACTGTTGAATTTGTTTGGAGGCGCCGTCGAACTTTTTTGACCAGAGGAAAAACTAGTAGGGTTAGGAGAGTTGGTGTATTTATAGAGTAGTTTATATAATTTTTTATTTGATTTTTATATTCCTTTTTAATGCACCGCTATCTATATACGCTGTTTAAAAATTCCAAAAATCCCACACAGTATCCAAAAATCATGAAAATGGTCATATAAGTAGAGTTCGACATTACAGACCCAATGAAACTTGTTTCGTCGAATTCCGACTCCGTTTGCTCACACATCGTATTTTTAACCGTCAAAATATCGATTGTTTTTCACATTAAAAATCGGTACGGCCACATACTGACTTCAAAAATCACGGAAATTGAAATCTAATAATAATTTAATATTGCGGATCCAACAAAATTAGTTTCGTCGAAAACGAAGGTCGTTTGCAAAAATGGCTATTTTTAAAGCTCTAAACAAACCCTTGTAAATATATAAATATATTTAAAAATAATTAAATTAAATATTTAAAAATAAATATTACCGTATATATCCACACTTGAATATCATACAACTCCTTTGGCCTTTATAACTCGATATTTCAAATCCCGGTTGAATCGGTATTCAATTTATATTGAAAAATCCTTTTATAATATAAATAAATCGATATAAATTATAAAGGAATTCCATAGCGACTTTTCTAAAATTTGATTTGGACATAAATCAAAATCTACACAATGAAATCCCGATTTTTCTCTTCCATTAGAAAAATATACTTCACTAGCTCCGAACGTTTCTTGTTTCGTAGAAATCCGATTTAAAATGGACCCTGTATATTCAATTGAAGTTCAAATCGCCGAATAGTGAACTGCTGCGCCATTTCGAGCTCGATTATATTTATAATATAATTTATACGTTCAACTGTCGTTAAAATAATATATACGTTATTCTAATTCAATTCTAAGCTAAATTAAATAATTTAAATTGTCCAGTTCACATTATAATGTCAATTCACTATTTCAAACTATTTCAGAAATTAAATATATTATTCTATTATTTAATTTAATTAAATATTCAATATTATTTAATTAAACAACCTTTAAACAACTAAACCATTATTTTAAATAATTAAATAAATTAATTATTCGACCGTAAAAATACGGGTCGTTACAAGATGCTTGTTGTAAAGAATCGATTACAAAATTCTTATTTGAATCAATGTGAACCGCCTAGAAACTATGTACTCGAACTTGGACCATAACTGTCATGCGAACAAATTATATACATATAGCATACATATTTTATTATATTGATATCTCAGATACACCAGTTACTTTCGATATTTTAAATTTTCATATATCTACACAAAAATTTTCATTATGACATTAATTTATTTATTTACATAAATTATTTTCAACTAGGAAATCATAATGGAACCATTTTTTATATTCGTAAATATTATGTAAATGCTTATCTCAAAAAGCCATAATTTTAAATAATTCATCATGTTGAATTATTACACATTTACCAAATGGTATTACATAGATTATTCATCAAATATTACCAAAATCATAAACATTTATAAATGTACTTAACATTAATCATAAACATAATTTAAAAACATTTATAATTCTAGTTCATATTATATAATACTCGATTATATACTCATTTTAGCTTCTTTTAAATTTCAACTTCTACAAAATAGTCTCATTATTTTCTTTCGCAAAATGATCAATAGAATTTTAAAAAATTATGTTATCTTTCAATTTTAAGAGTTCAAAATTCATCTTTTTATATTAATTTCAATACATTTACAATTCTTATATATATCATAATAATTAAAAATTGTTTAACTTTTAAAAATATACCATATAAAAACAAAAAGTACGCTTTTATATACAATACTCAACTAATTGTAGGGTATTACTACCCCCATCTCTGATGAGTTTACCTCTAATAGGCTTATGTTTGCTCAACCAAAGCTCTGATAGCAACTGTAACAACCATCTTTTTTGGGATAATTCAAGCTGATAATAAACCACACATGTCCAACTCAACTGTTCCAAAATGACAAATTATCAATAAGGCTTAATACAAGAAAAGAAATTAAGAAGAAAAGAGCTAAAAAATACACAAAATCTCACAACGAAATGATAAAAATATAATAATAACATAATTAGTTCATAAAATTGTTTATCAATATACATTTGATTCTATTTACAATATATTGGAGTTACACATTTAACAAACATGCCGACAATGCAGTGGAAATATAATAGCAGTGAATATAGAAATCTTTAAACACTTGCTTCATCTTCGAGTAACTATAGTCTTCATTAACTAAAAATAACTCATGCTAACCTGAGTGTGATAAATAAAACAAGACATGTGAGTCAAGACTATATATTCTTATGTGATTGAATTCTAATTAGGAAATAAAAATGTAGTAACAAAATATCATTACAGGGTAAAATATAATTAATTATTTATTTCTAACTAATAGTGTTTTTCATAGTTTTATTTCAAATTTTCGAAATAATAATATATTCATTTTTTTCTTGTCAAATCATATATCTTCTTCGAAATTTCAAACAAATTACTTTTGAAAATACGGTTGCTTCAAAATTGGAATATAACGAAGAATCATATCAAAAGGTGTGAGAACAAACCAGGAGACTACTCCCAATAACAAAGATAATGAGTCATAGCTTATTAAAATAAATAAACCAATTGAAGTACACCCTTGACAGATTATACCCAGGTTCTAAATGACCCCTTGAATCATAGGCCCGTTTCTAAACTATGATTTATCGATATTATTGGTAACGTATCATGTCATTTGTTACCTGAATGATAAATCATTTTCACTAATATTAATAAACTTTGCAAATTATATTGTTGTTTATTTTCCAAAATATAAAAATCATTTCAATTCATTAGGGTTTACATTTTCGAGATAGTACTTAAAATCCCGTTAATTCGAAATGTGTTCATAAATAAATTGCCTTGTAAACATTTTATTCGTTTTCAAGTATTATTAAGTGATCAAACATCGCCATTTAATTTAAACCATCTAGTTTATAGTTTGTGTTGATAACATTGTTCCAAATCACTTTAAATTTCAATCAATTAGAAACCATTAAACTTCAACTTTTTTATGTAAATTTAAACTTCATATTAAATCTAATTTAAAATAATGTAAATTTTGATCCAAACAAATTTATATTTCTATTTTATATAATGTAAACTTATAATTCATTTCTACGTTAAAGTAAACTCGTAATTTAAATTTAATTTCAAAGTACTTCAAATCAAATTTCACAGTAATTCAAAATAATTCAAATCAAAGTTTAATTTAAAATAATTTATGACTAATTTCAATTAAAATAATTCAACTCTTATTTACAGCGACACAAAACAATTTAAAATAATTCAATTCTAATTTAAAGAAATTCAATTTAACTTAATTTAAAGCTGGTTAAATTTTTTAATTCAATTTAGAACAAGTTTAAATGCAAAACCCATTGAACTGGATTTCTATTTTCAAACTTAATTTTAACAAATTCAAATCTTAACTTCAAATTTCATTAAAATACTTTGATTTAAATAGTTCAAATAATTTTTTTTACATGAGTATATGTCATTTTAATTCATACTAAAATATTATAGGTATATATAACATTTCAACCTATTTCAGGTATCCAATTGCAGTCATGGCATATAACTATTTAATAACGACGTCAATCCAACAGTCAACACAATATGGTGACATGGATATATCACAACAAGCTACACCATATCATCATCATAGAAATGAATAGATCATGCATACGATCAAAATGCAAGTTAAACATATGACAAAACAATCATATATCATTGTGATCGAATATCGATAACAGTAAATTCTAATATCAATTTTGAAATTTAAATCAAGAAATCTCAAATTTGTTTAATATAAGTTTTTCCAATTAAATTTAAATATTGATATATTCAATTTAGGTTTTCACTTCAATTAAAATGATAATAATATCCATTTAATTCATTTTAAATTCAATATGAAATTTTCATTTCAAATTTTATTTAACTATCAAATATATCAACAATCAATCAACTAACATCCATTTAATTCAATTTCAATGTCGGGTGTCAATTAGCAATAATGTCAAATTGTCAATATTATTTTAAATCACCAATCGACCATTCAATAAACTAACTAAGTAGCATAACAATATACATATAGTGAATCTAATCAATTTAATTCAGATGAAATTTATAAGTAGTGGGTAATAACAATCACCTTTGTACACGGCGAAAAACTTGAGTGAATAATGCGATACGAATGCAGATAACTTGACAGTGAACTAAACATACAGACGCACTAAGACGAGCATACATGCGAACTCAAATATGCTTCGAATAGAATTTATGGTTGAAACTCAATCAGACTAGAACTGAACGGATATGAGGCCACTGCTATCTTAAATAGGCCTGCTGCATGCGAGGTGGTGCAACGACTCTTACAAAAAGGGAAAAACTAAGAGATGCAGTAGAGGTGGAGTTCAGCTTGGTGGTGCAATGGGAGGAGGTCGGTTGGGTAATGACAGCGGGTAGGGCGTAGGGGAAGGCTGACATGGAGATGATAGGAGGTGCGGACAGTCGCAATGAGCATGTTCAAATAGTTAATGGATACAATATGATTTGATTCCGTAAGATCTTCTTATATTATTCTTAATTGCTAGTTCTGCTATGTTTGTGTGATGCTAAAGTGGCTCCTGAGGTCAGCTGATTAATCTGAGATTATTTTAAAGTGCTGCTAGTGACATATGGTCAGAAGGGAGGCTGGAGGCGGTCCACAATGATTAAGAAGTGTTGCGTTCGAGGCGGGCTAGAGGTGGTTGTTGGTGAAAGGCAGAGGCTATTGTTAGTGGGGAAGGAGGTGACACACGTGGTTAAAGGAGGTGCTCAGGTGAGGAGGTTCAAAGGTGGAGGGTAAACGGTGGCAAGGCGGAGGACTATGCGTTGAGAGAGGCTTAACGTGGTTGTGTGAGGCGCACAGGGTGAAGTCAAATGTAAATGGTAGTGAGAGAGCAGGGACAAGGGAACAATGAGATAGGATAACTCGATGAGGTAGAAGTTGTTTAATTCATACTATAATTAGTATGTTGCTAAAAGCACAATCAACCACCGTGTAAAATCATTTTTCACATTGAACAACCGTCGATCAATAACGTTTTCTGCTGTAATCAACCATCTAACTACTGTTGTTCAGTGGTTGATCACCACGGAAAACGGTGTTAGTCGATAGTTGTTCACCGTGCAAGAAAAATAAATATGATATAGTTGGTAGCCCCTTAAAAAGTATGGTATTGGGAAGATTATAATATAAAATTATATGGTATTTTTTTAGTAATGGCATGAGAAAGAAGAAAACGAGATGCCCACAACATTACACTATAATTATTACTATTATTTTCATTATAATCGAAGCTTATATTTTTAAAAGAGTGGAAGGAGAAGTTAGTAACTGCCTATGCTATTAACGAAGTGAAGGAATAATTTTAATTTGAATAAAATAAAGGGATTCTAGCAACAAGTAAAAATTCGAAATAAAAAATATATGAAGGAGGAAAGTTGAATATGTATCCTCTAATCTCGCTCCACAAAATTTCCTTAATACTAGGTAAAATGTTACCTATTCAACATGATTGTTCAGATTTTAAATTTAATTTTATGTTCGCTGATTATGTTATGCACAAGTCCAATAAATCAAATATACCGTAAATCCAAATCTCAACAGCTTCACAGTCCAAATCGAGTGCTTAAACATACAAAATAAAATATCACTATGCTCAGTGCATCAATACGAATGGAATAACATAATAAAAATATATATTTTATTATTCGCATAAAATTTATTGTTTTTGTTATATTCATCAGCCTTTTACATAAAACGATTTAAACGAAGCAAGAGAAATCTAAATTCGACGTAACAAATGTCTACTCTTTAATTATATCTTGTAGAATAATTTCATATAAAATATTTGTTTCGAAAACCAATATTTAACTATTATATTATCCACTAATTTTACAATAACAATCTGAACTCGACTAAATTTTCTTTACAAATGACCGATCTTACTTCTTTAATTCGATCTAAAGACATGCAACCAAACTTTAAATTCAAATTTAAAATTTAAAATTCAGCATCAAAAATCATTTTCCATAAATATTATTTCTATTTCGATTAAATATTAAATTATTTTAATGCACACATAGAATACAATTTACTTTTGGTTTCTTTTAATTGAAAACTTATAATCAGGTTCAGTCTAACTTCAAATTTTTATTAAATATCATTGTTTAAAATTTTCATTAAGAAGTCATATATTTTTAATTCAAAATTTTTTTATTTCAAACAATTTTTATTCAAGAACCGTAAAATTTAATAATTTTAAATTATTCGAAATTATGGGTCGTTACAATAACGGTCGATAAATCGAGAAATATAACTAGAAAACTTTAGATTATCATAAATGTTTTCCAATCCCATTAATTATGGTAGGATGAAAATCAAGTGTATGAAATGATAGCAAATAATTTTGAGTGATTAATAAATAATAAATTTATTTTTATAACACAAACTATTAGCTTAATAAAAAAATACACATTTCCATCGTTATACTAAAATACACAAAATATAAACTATAATCTTGACAATAATCGGAATGATAATTTTCGGATTTCGGATGCTCTTACATCCACATCTACATTTATTTATGAATATAAGGTATTTATCCTTTTTAAAGTCATGGATATGGACAGATTTCAGATATTTCAGCTATGCAGTAACACACATAATCCGTCTCAAAGTACGAGAAAAACTATAGTTCATGGGGAGTTCTCCTCGATGGCTAGCGGTTTAAATGAACAGTCAGTTTAAGCGGATAAAATGAGTTAAGCGGAGAATGTGCTTTTGTGTATTTGAGGGAAATATCGAGTGGTTTATGCGAAAGGAGTTGAAACGACCTAAACTTCCCCGTAAAGGAAAGCCCGAATTGAGTTGAGAACACGACAAATTAGAATACAAACAGAAGAACATTTCATTGCTTATTACAACAATTTCATCAGAGTACAAGAATATAACTGAGTATGAATAAATAATAAACATTTGACAAATATCAGGGATTCAAATACAAAGCAACGGAAAATCAATACATAACACAACCTAAAGAAATACACGGATACAGAGCGTTCCGAATGTAGCTCCAGCTGTAAACCAGAATCCTGTAAAAATAAATCTGCAAAACCAAAACCACTAGCTGCCATGTGGAAAATAGGGGCACCCGGAGTTCAGGTTAAAAAAAACAAACTCCAGGTCAGTCATGTGACCGGTGTGAGAACTAAGACAGTTATTAGCTTGATTTTAAAGTTAGATAAATCAAGGGACCACGCCGTATAACACGGAACGGGTTTAACCCCAAGAATACCAGTGCATATAATAAACAACGCAATGCTTTTTGGAAAAATGAAGCTATTATAAGACCCAGGTCCCATCACATAATGCAACGCAAGCCGGAGGATAGGGTTTTCCCTTATAATAGCCAAACATGCTTGGTACGTTTAAAACAAATCATTTGATACTATAATAAGTGTATAGTGTCAAAAACAGCTTCAAATACAAATGTATCAATCATAGACGGTATGGGTACCATCTATCATGTCGCCATACTAGTTCTACAATTAAAACCGCAAAGTCACGTATTGGAAGTTGGATTTCCATCTGTGAACCAAGGCAAGGGATCGTCCTTCCCGCTTCGAGACTCTCTAGCCCGAGCCTCAGGGCCCAGACTCAGGTGGGCCCTTGGATCGTCAGGCCTGTCCACACGGAGTGGATTAAAATACCTGAACAATAGGTTTCTCCGCCCCGTAGGGCGTTAATCTGGTTAGTATATCGACCATTTCATCCATCGGCCCTGTAGTGACCGATATATCTGAGGCGTCTCGCTTTCCATCATCCACATAAGTAAAAATGTCTGGGCTCCATACCATGACACCACTCCTAGCTAGAAGGAAACGCATGTCCTCTTTGAAGTCCACTCCCGTTTCTGGTTCACACTGGGGTGTGAGGCTCGCGAATTAACGCTATACACAAAGCTATGCTATATTAAAGCCGTGCTTTGATCATCAACCACAAGACTCTGCTTTTCAACAGAAGCCTTGATCATTTGCATCTCATCATGCCACACAGGCAATTTACGCCATGCAACTGATGTCTATCAATCACACAGAATGAAATCCAATGTCAGACACACATCCATTTACAAGTTCGTTCTGGGTCTGAACGAAACTGGAGACACCTTATTCCTCATCCCATATGTCCAATACATGAGAGAGGTCCTCGCATATCCGGTCGATCTGCAAGTACGTATGGACGATCACCACTTATTACCTTGTCTTGGGTGTACAGCCCAATCAAGACATCAGTAATCATCCAAATGATGTGAAGAGCTCCAATCTTCAACCACCGTCTTCATCGTCGACATATCGTCGAATCAGTTATTCAGAATGGGATAAACCCGGTCTTTCTGAATAACCTGCGTATCTTATAAACAAGTGCTATAAAAACACAACATATGCCTCATTCCAATTCTAAATATTCTTTTATTTGAATATTCATATCCTTTGGGAAAGGTTCCCATTAATTTTATCAAAGATAAATTCTTTAGATTAATTCTTTAGATTAATTCTTTAATCTTCCATTGGATATCAATTCAAACCAAATTAAGGTTTATCCAAACTAGTCGGGATTAGCGAACCTTACCGAAGTAATCATTTATTATATTTCCCAGTCCCAACCTATTCATCCCATGAAGCAAAACCGGTAATACTTCATATCTAACTCCACGGTGTTATTGGTAAAATTAATTACCATTTCACGTTCAAATCTAATTAAAGATTTAACTATTGCTTGGAGCAAAACTGAAGATACTCCATTCTCGATCATTTCATGAATTCGATAAATTTAATTATCCCATTCACTTTCCAATCTAATTAAAGATCCATTAAAACTCTAATTCAGTTTTAATCCCAAAAATCATTACTTAATGATTATTAAAAGTTAAGAAATTAATCTTATCTTTAAATGAGTTAAAGAACTAATGTCATTTAATACAAAGTTAACAATAAACCCAAAATATCATTCCACTAATTATGGAATCTTCACGGAAAATAGATCAATATATATAACAATATAAACTTCCGTATCCGACTAATAATATAAATGGAATAACAGAAAAGCCTTTTAAGTTCCATTTATAGTAACAGTCTTCCTCCACAGAAGCTCACTTCAATTATTACCAAATCGAATCCCATTCCATTCCAATTTACTTTATTAAATTGGAATGCTTTACTTTGGAAAATTTCCAATAAATCTTAATTAAAAAGTTTTATAAATTCCAATTCACATTTCACTGTTAATCGGGTTAAAGAACGAATGTCGTTAAAAACACAGTTCACAATAGACACAATTAACATTCCATTTTTATTCCAATTACTAATTATAACTGGAAATTCTAATAATCATAATTAAAACACTTATTCTTATCACACGGGGTTTGAGAACAGTGTTACTGAAAACACCATTCATGACAAACCCAAAATCCCTTTTGGTATTAAATACAAGGCTCTGAATAGAAAATATATCGCCTTATAATCAATATCAAATTCTGAAACCAACAAATATCGTATTGGAAATAACGATATATATATATATATATATCTTCCAAATTCCTCCACAATATCCATATAACCACGGAATCCAATATCGAAATATTCCGAAGATAATTTCGATTCAAATCCATTCCAATTCATATATTGGAAATTATGGTTATATTAAAACCCATTCTCAATCCAATTTATTTATTTAAAAATAATTGGATTATAATTCTAGTTAATAACTAGTTCATTTTCGATAAAAATATATTTTTATCTTTTTAAATATGGAATTTTTCATCCTAATTCTTTACAAATCATTTATTATGATTTTACAAAATTATTAATAATTTTAATAATTTTATTAAGGCCCTTTCTGTCGATTTCCATAAACGGTCATCGAACTACACTTACAGCGACCTTTTCCCACATTTTATTGGGACATAATTCCAAATCCAACTGTTAGATTTCAAATCTCTTATATTCATTGGAAAGCTCTTTTCGATACGAACCCAACGGTTCCAGTTTTAGGAGAATCCGACGGTCAGATCTCCCGTTATGTCAATTCGAAGTCAATGGTCGAAATTCGTGAACGGTCGCGACGCATTCTATTCATCCCATTTAATATATATATATATTATATATTTCATCGATTTCCATTTAAATCGTATTTTATAAATCATTTATAAATTCGGTTTAAAACGATTCCAACTTCATTTTCAATTTTATATCAAAATTGAATTCTCCTTATCATTATAATATATAAATGATAATATTTCTAAAATATCAGATTTTGAAATTGTTTCCTTTCCGATATTCATTATAAAAATGAATAAAATTGATATAAATATCGTTCACGTCAAAATGGCGCATATCAAATCAACACTGCTTTATATATTTAAATATTTTCGTGCCCATCCCAAATCGGACATCAAAATCATATTTTTGTCCATTACTGAATATTATTTTAAAATATTAGTTATTTTAGAATATTCATTATTCATTATTTTAGAATATTTGTTAATTTAAAATATTCGTTAATCTAAAATATTCGTTCTTTCCGACTTGGAACCAAACACAGTCAATTACCATATAATTTTATTTATATGGATTGCATACACTCATGTACACAACAATAATCAAACATAGTCAACCATCATCTAGAGTGCATTACAGAAATGCATAACCGTTAAATATAAATAATTAACGCTTACAACAGCCTGTCAACCAATCGATTGACATACAACTAAACAATTCGGATTAGTATATGTCAAATATCATCCCAATACCCGTGTGGGGTTTCAATCAACACACACCGATTTTATTTGTGCAGTTGGGCGATGTGAAAAATATATCGTCCCAATCAATATCAGTTAAATGAGTGAACATAAACAAATCATCCGATTTGTTAATGAATATTTATTTTCATTCATATACCTGTTAAAAATTATAATTTTAATGATAAAATATTTATTTCAACACATGAATATTTTATACAGTTCATTTATACAATAAAAATGATATTTTTATTATTCTAAATTTTTTAGAAAATTTCGGCAGCATAACGACGTGATACTAGAACCGGAATAAGGTCTAGCCTTATCCCTCGCCTAATACTGCGCCATACACATAGCAATTCTAATCAATTCGATTAACATCCCAAACCAAATTCAAACAATTAAATCACTCAATCCAAAAATCAACCAAACATCCATGGTTTCAAACAAAGGTGTCGGGTGCTACTAACCACCGTCTGCATCCTATATATCTTTAACTAGAAAACGAAGTTACAGTGAGAAGTTCTCGCCTTTGGGATCCACTCCGTTGTTTCATTTCTGAATTTCTGAACAGTTTGGATTTGCCTGAAATTCCAACGTAATCTTTTTCACATTGTTCATAGTAAAAATCACATTTTTAATATGATGTTTAAATATTTAAAAATCCCATTTTTATTTCGCTACATATATAAAAATCATATTTTTAATTTGTTACATATATAAAAATCAAATTTTTACAATGCCATGTATACATTAAAAATCGTATTTTTACAATGCTATTATATATATAAAAAGTATATTTTTATATCGCTATTCAAATAATAAAAATCAAATTCTTATATCGCTATTCAAATAATAGAAATCGAATTTATTTATCGCTATTCAAATAATAAAAATCGAATTTTTATATCGCTATTCAAATAATAAAAATTGAATTTTTATATCGCTATTCAAATAATAAAAATCAAATTTTTATTCATGGTTATGCAAATAAAAATCATATTTTTATATTTATATTTATATAATAAAAATTCCTATTTTAATTTCAAAGCTATTTCTATAAAAATCAATATTTTAGAAAAAAGCATTCCATATAAAAATTACATTTTTATTACGCTATATATAAAAAAAAATCATATTTTTAATAACTCTACATATCAATTAAAAATCCCATTTTTAATTCGCTGTTCTTATATATATAAATCATATTTTTAGTACAATGCTTTATATATAAAAATAACAAATTTTATTTCAATGTTTTATATTTAAAAAATCTGGTTTTTCTTTTCAATTTTTCATTTTAAAAATCACGTTTTGAAGCAATGCTATTTATTTAAATTAAAAATCATATTTTTATTTCTATGTTGTCTACATAAAAATCATATTTTTATTTTAAAGCTATATATATAAAAAACCATATTTTTATTTTAAACATTATATATATAAAAAACCCGGTTTTTAACAATGTATTTATATTAAAATTTCAGATTTTAAATAATGTAACATAATTAACATTTACTAATGTAATTATTAAATAACTAACTAAATTATATAACGTTTAAACATAATAAAAAGAAATTTGTTACCTTCTTCTTCACAAAAACCCCAAGCCGACGGTTTTTTTTGATCAAAACCTAGGTTTCGATTTTGTTCAAAATCTGCAGCACTTGAAGTCGATCTGATGTATCCACGGTCTCAGCCTTCGCACCAGCTCTTCGGCGAGGTGCTCGATGTTGAGCTCGATGTCCAGGCGGAGGCGCGATCTCAGACGAGGCGGTGGCACTTCCAAGGCAGAATTCACACTCCATGATGAACGGTAGATCCTCACACCACCGTGGATTTGAAGAGTATAAAGAATAGATCGATGTTGCTTTAGAAATTGTTGGGATCCATTGAGAGGATCGAGCGGATTTGAGGGGTTTAGATTGGAGCAATATTCCACGTTGAACGAGAGCGACGGCGAATTTTTTCTGCTTCGAAATAATGATTTTAGAGTTTATGACTTTTCCTATTGGCCGGTTTTCTATTTTTTGTTTATTTTTAGTTCATTTAAATCCAAAATTAGTGTTTTCTTATTCGAACTCCAAATCAAACTCAACGAGTGTCGCCCCTAGTTAATTAGCCCCATTCCGAACGCAATAGGATAAGCCAATTCGACTGTTTCGATTAGTTTTCATTTAAATCAAAATATAATCAATGTATATTGAATTTAAACATACATTTTAATTTACCGGGGCCACATACTGACTCCAAAAATTCCAGAAAAATAAATCTAGCTATGTTTTGATGATATGGTCCTAACAAAACTAATTTCGTCGAATTTGGAGACCGTTTGAAAAACGGTCATTTTCCAATCGATTAATTTCAAATTAAATGACCAAACACGTTTAAATTTAGCATGCTCACATATTAATTCCAAAAATTGTGAAAATTGGAATCTAGCAATAATTTGATATTCCGGATCCAACAAAAGTGGTCTCGTCGAAAACAGAGGTCGTCTGCAAAATGGCTATTTTTAAGGGCTATATATTATATAAAATTCCATAGCGACTATTTTGAATTTTAAACCGGACAAAAAAATTTATTTCCTTTATGAAATCTGGATTTTTCACATTCGTTGAAAAGATATTTTCAAACAGATTCAAATATTTCTGGTTTTACTGAAATCCGATTTATTTTTAATCCTGTACATTCATTTGAAATTTGAAATCGAATTTTCAAACTACCACGCCATTTCAGGCTCGTTATATAATTAAAATATTTTTTACCTTCTAACTTCGATTTAAATAAATTTTTAGTCATTATTATTTAAAATAAATCATTTTGAATATTCAAAATTCATTAAAATATCCAAAATAAATTTTTTTAATTGGTTCTGAAATTCTGGGTTGTTACAATCTCCCCCACTTAAAATCTTTTCGTCCTCAAAAAGGAATGGAGCTGAAAGTGTTTAACTAACCAACTCAACTTTCATTCTGGCTTTCATTCTTCAACTTTTCAGTTTCTAAGAATTTTAAAAAAATTCAAAAATTTGGCTAACACCCTAAATTTTCAAAATATTTCGCCATAACCTCCTTTGTAAGGGGAGACATTTAAAACCACAACTGGCCACGCAGGGCCCTCATCATCTAAAAAGAAAAAGAAAAAGAAAAATCCAAGTGGCTAGCCAACCAGCTCATAAAATCATCCAAACCCAAGAAAATAGTAAATATGTACCTGTTTGTCGGGCATACAATTTTATTCCTCTTCTTAGCCTCCTTGCTACGACCTTTTCATTATATACGCATGCACATATATGCAATTGCAATCAATTTTCAAGTCAGCTCAATATTTGATTCAATTTGGCTTAATGGTTCAAAATTTTAATTAATCAAACCAATAATCAAACAACACAATCAACAATCAATTAGTTGAATAGCTTTTCAATCATATATCTTTAACGCATAATAAAAATCATGTTTTTAGTGCCAAATCACAAATAATAAACCCTATCTAGTTTTGATTCTCACACCAGTCAATTGGAAATATATAGATATCTCACTTTCGAAACTCGAACATAAATGTTGATGATGACGCGTCAGTCATCAAAATCATTTTCGGACGACTATAGTGTTATTCTATATCTATCCAGTATTTTTTAGGCTTTGTATACACGTTTTCAAGGCGTATACGCAAAATCTTCATATACTAGATTGTCCAAATTCAATATAAATAAAATACTCAACTACGTATAATAAGGTTTAAACTTTCAAAACAAAATTTGTTTTTATTAAATAATACTCTTCTAAATCATTCTAGGATACTATTGATCCTATCTCTAACGAGTCATTCTTATTAGATATTGCTAATCCAATCTCTGATGAATTCTTTCTTTCGGTTCTAATGTGTCTTGTTCTCGAGCTCTGTAAACCAAAGCTCTGATACCAACTGAAACGACCCAAACTTCCCCGTAAAGGAAAGCCCGGATTGAGTTAAGAACACGACAAATTAGAATATAAACAGAAGAAAATTTCATTGCTTATTACAACAATTTCATCAGAGTACAAGAATATAACAGAGTATGAATAAATAATATACATTTGACAAACATCAGAGATTCAAATACAAAGCAGCGGAAAATCAATACATAACATAACTTAAAGAAATACACGGATACAGAGCGTTCCGAATGTAGCTCCAGCTGTAAACTAGGATCCTATAAAAATAAATCTGCAAAACCGAAACTACTAGCTGCCCGTATGGAAATTAGGGGGACCCAGAGTTTAGGTTAAAACAATAAACTCAAGGTCAGTCATGTGACCAGTGCGAGAACTAAAACAGTTGTTAGCTTGATTTTAAAGTTAGATAAACCAAGGGACCACACCATATAACACGGAACGGGTTTAACCCCAAGAATACCAGTGCATATAATAAACAATGCAATGCTTTTTGTAAAAATGAAGCTATTATAAGACCCGGGTCCCATCACACAATGCAACGCAAGCCGGAGGATAGGGTTTTCCCTTATAATAGCCAAACATGCTTAGTACGTTTAAAACAAATCATTTGATACTATAATAAGTGTATAGTGTCAAAAAACGCTTCAAATATAAATGTATTAATCATAGACGGCATGGGTACCCTCTATCATGTCGCTATACTAGTTCTACAATTAAAACCGCAAAGTCACATATTGGAAGTTGGATTTCCATCTGTGAACCAAGGCAAGGGATCGTCCTTACCGCTTCGAGACTCTCTAGCCCAAGCCTTAGGGCCCAGACTCAGGTGTGCCCTTGGATCTTTAGGTCCGGTCCACACAGAGTGGATTAAAATGCCTAAGCAATAAGTTTCCCCGCCCCATGGGGCGTAAATCTGGTCAGTATATCGACCATGTCATCCATCAGCCCCGTAGTGAACGATATATCCAAGGCGCCTCGCTTTCCATCATCCACATAAGTAAAAATGTCTGGGCTCCATACCATGACACCACTCCTAGCTAGAAGGAAATGAATATCCTCCCTAAAGTCCTCTCTTGTTTCTGGCTCACACCGGGGTGTGAGGCTCGTGAATTAACGCTATACACAAAGCTAATCTATAGTAAAGCCATGCTTTGATCATCAACCACAAGACTCTGCTTTTCAACAGAAGTCTTGATCATTTGCATCTCGGCATGACACACAAGCAATTCACGCCATGCAACTGATGTCTATAATTCACATAAAATGGAATCCAATGTCAGGCACACATCCATTACAAGTCCGTTTTGGGTCTGAACGAAACCGGAGGCATCTTATTCCTCGTTCCATATGTCCAATATAGGAGAGAGTTCCTCGCATATCCGGTCGATCTCCAAGTACGTCTGGAAGATCACCATTTATTACCTTTTCTTGGGTGTACAGCCCAATCAATACATCAGTAATCATCCAAACGATGTGAAGAACTTCGGTCTTCAACTACCGTCTTCATCGTCTACATATCGTTGAATCAGTTATTCAGAATGGGATAAACCCGGTTTTTCTGAATAACTCGCGTTTTATAAACAAGTGCTATAAAAACACAACATACGCCTCATTCCAATTCTGAATATTCTTTTATTTAAATATTCATATCCTTTGGGAAAGGTTCCCATTAATTTTATCAAAGATAAATTCTTTAAATTAATTCTTTAATCTTCCATTGGATATCAATTCAAACCAAATTAAGGTTTATCTAAACTAGTCGGGATTAGCGAACCTTACCGAAGTAATCATTTATTATATTTCCCAATCCCAACCTATTCACCCCATGAAGCAAAACTGGTAATACTTCATATCAAACACCACGGTGTTATCGGTAAAATTAATTACCATTTCATGTTCAAATCTAATTAAAGATTTAACTATCGCTTGGAGTAAAACTGATGATACTCCATTCTCGATCATTTCATGAATTCGATAAATTTAATTATCCCATTCACATTACAATCTAATTAAAGATTCATTAAAACTATAATTCAGTGTTAATCCCAAAAATCATTACTTAATGATTATTCAAAGTTAAGAAATTAATCTTATCTTTAACCGAGTTAAAGAACAAATGTCATTTAAAACACAGTTCACAATAAACCCAAAATCCAATTCCATTAATTATGGAATCTTCAGGGAAAACAAATCAATATATATAATCGATATAAACTTCTGTATCCGACTAACAATATAAATGGAATAACGGCAAAGCCTTTTAAATTCCATTTATAGTAATAGTCTTCCTCCACAGAAGCTCACTTCGATTATTACCAAATCGAATTCCGTTCCATTCCAATTTACTTTATTAAATTGGAATGCTTTACTTTGGAAAATTTCCAATAAATCTTAATTAAAAATATTTATAAATTCCAAATCACATTTCACTGTTAATCGGGTTAAAAAACGAATGTCGTTAAAAACACAGTTCACAATAGACCCAATTAACATTCCATTTTTATTCTAATTACTAATTATAACTGGAAACTCTAATAATCTTAATTAAAAGATTAATTCTTTCCACACGGGGTTTGAGAACAGTGTTACTGAAAACACCATTCATGACAAACCGAAAATCCCATTTGATATTAAATACAATGGTCTGAATAGAAAATATATCGGCTTATATTCAATATCAAATTCTGAAACCAACAAATATCGTATTGGAAATAACGATATATATATCTTCCAAATTCTTCAACAATATCCGTATAATCACAAAATCCAATATTGAAATATTCTAAAGATAATTTTGATTCAAATCCGTCCCAATTCATATATAGGAAATTCTGTTTATATTAAAACTCATTCTCAATCCAATTTATTTATTTAAAAATAATTGGATTATAATTCTAGTTAATAACTAGTTCATTTTCGATAAAAATATATTTTTATCTTTTCAAATATGGAATTTTTCATCCCAATTCTTTTCAAATCATTTATTATGATTTTACGCAAATTATTAATATTATTAATAATTTTATTAAGGCCCTTTCAGTCGATTTCCATAAACGATCATCGTACTGCACTTACAACGACCTTTTCCCAAATTTGATTTGGACATAATTCCAAATCCAATAGTTAGATTTCAAATCTCTTACAATAGTTGGAAAGCTCTTTTCGATACAAACCCAACGGTTCCGGTTTTAGGAGAATCCGACAGTCGGATCTCCTGTAATGTCAATTCGAATTCAATGGTCGAAATTCGCTAACGGTCGCGGCGCGGCGTGTTCTATTCATGCCATTTAATATATAATATATATATTATATATATTTCATCGATTTCCATTTAAATCGTATTTTATAAATTCAGTTTAAAACAATTCCAACTTGATTTTCAATTTTAAATCAAAACTGAATTCTCCCTATCATTATAATATATAAATGATAATATTTCCGAAATATCAGATTTTGAAATCGTTTCCTTTTCAATATTCGTTATAAAAATGAATAAAATCGATATAAATATCATTCGCATCAAAATGGCGCATATCAAATCAACACGACTTTATATATTTAAATATTTTCATGTCCATCCCAAATCGGACAACAAAAACATATTTTGATCCGTTACAGAATATTATTTTAAAATATTAGCTATTTTAAAATATTTGTTAATTTAAAATATTCATTCTTTCCGACTTGGAATCAGACACAGTCAATTACTATATAATTTTATTTATATGGATTTCATACACTCATGTACAGGCCCGGTCCAACGTAATTTTGGACCCTGGGCAAATAGGTTGCTAAGAAAAAATTCGGTTTCATTGTGCCCAAGATAAATAGGCTGCATAAAAATTGCTTGAAGCTACGAGGATTCGAACTCTGGTTGGTTGGTAGGAAATGATTCAATGCTTCCACTCAGCCATGTTACCATTGGTTACAATATACAGTGGCATGATCCATCAATCTTACCTGCAAATTGAATATTAGCAAGCACAACGATTTTGGGCCCTTCCAACGGATTGGGCCCTGGGCCGTCGCCCAGCTTGCCCAGGCCCAGGGCCGGCCCTGCTCATGTACACAACAATAATCAAACACTGTCAACCATCATCCAAAGTGCATTACACAACTGCATAAGCGTTAAATGTAAATAATTAACGCTTACAACAGCCTGTCAACCAATCTATTGACATACAACTAAATAATTGGGAGTAGTGTATGTCAAATATCATCCCAATACCCATGTGGGGTTTCAATCAACACACACCGATTTTATTTTTGTAGTTGGGCGATATGTAAAATATATCGTCCCAATCAATATCAGTCAAATGAGTGTA
Source organism: Allium sativum (assembly GCA_030737875.1). Taxonomy (NCBI): domain Eukaryota; kingdom Viridiplantae; phylum Streptophyta; class Magnoliopsida; order Asparagales; family Amaryllidaceae; genus Allium; species Allium sativum. The sequence goes on from CM060926.1 coordinate 620,286,451, forward strand.
CATAAACAAATCGTCTGATTTATTAATGAATATTTATTTTCATTCATATACTCGTTAAAAATTATATTTTTAATGATAAAATATTTATTTCAATACATGAATATTTATATAGTTCATTTATACAATAAAAATGATATTTTTATTTCTCTAACATTTTTAGAAAATTTCGGCAGCATAACGACGCGATACTAGAACCGGAATAAGGTCTAGCCTTATCCCTCGCCTAATACTGGCTCGCGCCATACACATAACAATTCTAATCAATTCGATTAACATCCCAAACCAAATTCAAACAATTAAATCACTCATTCCAAAAATCAACCGAACATCCATGGTTTCAAACAAAGGTGTCGGGTGCTACTAAGCACCGTCTGCATCCTAGTATATCTTTAACGAGAAAACAAAGTTCGAGTGAGAAGTTCTCACCTTAGGAATCCACTCCGCCATTTCATTTTTGAATTTCTGAACAGTTTGGATTTGCCCGAAATTCCAACGCAATCTTTTTCACGCTGTTCATAGTAAAAATCACATTTTTAATATGATGTTTATATATTTAAAAATCCCATTTTTATTTCGCTACATATATAAAAATTATATTTTTAATTCGCTACATATATAAAAATCAAATTTTTACAATTCCATGTATACATTAAAAATCGTATTTTTACAATGCTATTATATATATAAAGGGTACATTTTTATATCACTATTCAAATAATAAAAATCGAATTTTTATATCGCTATTCAAATAATAAAAATTGAATTTTTATATCGCTATTCAATTAATAAAAATTGAATTTTTATTCATGGTTATGCAAATAAAAATCATATTTTTATATTTCTATTTATATAATAAAAAATCCTATTTTAATTTCAAAGCTATTTCTATAAAAATCAATATTTTTAAAACAAAGCATTTGATATAAAAATTACATTTTTATTACTATATATATATATATATATATTAAAAATCATATTTTTTATAACTCTACATATCAATTAAAAATCACATTTTTAATTCACTGTTCTTTTATATAAAAATCATATTTTTAGTACAATGCTTTATATATAAAAATAACAAAATTTTAATTCAATGTTTTATATTCTCAAAAAATCTGGTTTTTCATTTTAAAAATCACGTTTTGAAGCAATGCTATTTATTTAAATTAAAAATCATATTTTTATTTCTATGTTGTCTACATAAAAATCATATTTTTATTTTAAAGTTATGTATATAAAAACCATATTTTATTTTAAACATTATATATATAAATCCAGATTTTTAACAATGTATTTATATTAAAATTTCAGATTTTAAATAATGTAACATAATTAACATTTACTAATATAATTATTTAATAATTAACTAAATTATATAACGTTTAAACATAACGAAAAGAAATCTGTTACCTTCTTCTTCACAAAAACCCCAGGCCGACGTTTTTTTTTGATCGAAACCTAGGTTTCGATTTTGTTCAAAATCTGCAGCACTTGAAGTCGATCTGATGTATCCACGATCTCGGCCTTCGCACCAGCTCTCCAGCTAGGTGCTCGATGTCAAGCTCGAAGTCCAGGTGGAGGTGCGATCTCAGACGAGGTGGCGGCACTTCCAAGGCAGAATTCGCACTCCACGATGAACGGTAGATGCTCACACCACCGTGGATTTGAATAATATAGAGAATAGATCGATGTTGCTTTAGAAATTGTTGGGATCCATTGAGAGGATCGAGTGGATTTGAGGGGTTTAGATTGGAGCAATATTCCGCGTTGAACAAGAGCGACGACGGATTTTTTTCCGCTTCAAAAATAATGATTTTAGGGTTTATGATTTTTCCTATTGGCCGGTTTTCTACTTTTAATTTATTTTTAGTTCATTTAAATCCTAAAATAGTGTTTTCTTATCCGAACTCCAAATCAAACTCAATGAGTGTCGCCCCTAGCTAATTACCTCCATTCCGAACGCAATGGGATATATCCCATAAGCCAATTCGACTGTTTCGATCAGTTTTCGTTTAAATCAATATATATTGTATTTAAACGTACATTTAATTTATCGGGGCCACATACTGACTCCAAAAATTCCAAAAAAATAAATCTAGCTATGTTTTGACGATATGGTCCTACCGAAACTAATTTCATTGAATTTGGAGAACGTTTGAAAAACGGTCATTTTCCAGTCGATTAAATTCAAACTGAAATGATCAAACACGTTTAAATTCACCACGCTCACATATTAATTCCAAAAATCGTGAAAATTGGAATCTAGCAATAATTTGACATTCTGAATCCAATAAAAGTAGTCTCATCGAAAATGGAGGTCATTTGCAAAATGGCTATTTTTAAGGGCTATATATCATATAAAATTCCATAGCGACTATTCTGAATTTTAAACTGGACATAAATTTTTATTCCTGTTATGAAATCTAGATTTTTCACATTCGTTGGAAAGATATTTCAAACAGATTCAAATATTTCTGGTTTTACTTAAATCTGATTTATTTTGAATCCTGTACATTCATTTGAAAATTGAAATCGAATTTTCAAACTGCCACGCCATTTCAGGCTCGTTATATAATTAAAATATATTTTTACATTCTAACTTCAATTTAAATAATTTTTAGGCATTATTATTTGAAATATATCATTTTAAATATTCAAAATTCATTAAAATATCCAAAATAAAAATTTTAAATTAGTTCTGAAATTCCGGGTTGTTATAGGAGTATTATGATTAAATAGGAAAAACATATAATTATTTGATAGAAGTAATAAAATAAACATTAAAGGGGGTAATTAAAAGGCTAAAAACAATTAATTATGCTTGTCGGATGCCAACGCGTTATTTTGATGTATTGGTGAAATGAACGGTTTCATTGCATTTGCGTCGGCTTTAAATACGCCACAATTTTCCAAGCTTGAATTTCGATAAAAATCGAAACTCAACCCCACTCAAGCACGGAGAGTATAAATACGGTACATACAATTAGTGAGCAAGAGCATAATCGGAGTAAAATAAAACTAACTCACAACAGAAACGAAATAAGATAATAAATACCGACTAAGGAAACTACCTTAAAACATATCGCCACATCGATATCCAGCATTGGAGAACGAGAACCGATAACCAAACTGGACACTTGTAAAGACCTTCCTTTCCCAAGATAAACCTTGGAGATTGTTATGAGGAAAGGGGTCATAACAATAAGTCCTTGTAAGTAGAAAATATATAACACTATCTACAATACACGAATGTATTCCATTTAGTCAGAACCAAAACATATGTTTAACAAGGCTAGCAATTCTAACGTAACCTTGTAAAGATTTATGCGACGACTAACCACCGAACCCAAGGTAGTATCCCAAACATAACGATATCGCTATACTAAGATAGAACGTTTATGCATAAGTATGAATCCTTTAAACCACCATTTAACTAATTGCCAAAGATCAAGAGGAGGGCAACTAACTTCTTGCTATCTCATAAGGAGGTTAATTATTTGTTTATAGTCACTTAAGACCTCACTAACAATATAAGCTAAAGGTGGATCCTTTCGATCACCTAAGACCCAAGAAGGACCTATTGACCATTTAATACCTTATTCGGTGGTTTATTCTACATGAGCATAAATTAGAGGACACTAGCTACTAAGTTCTACTAATTTATGGTTTCCGTCATTCATGCATATAATTATGCCCCACATAAGAAAAGAGAGATAGTAAGAATTCATTTACTGTAAGAGTTTATGCCCTAGAGGCAATCCATTTGATGTGATTAATAATATTGTTGATGTTATTGTTTTATTCGAAATTAAAATATTATGTTATGTTATATTTACTGCTAATATAAATACTAACATAATAGAAGTCCATAGAATAATAATACAGAATTATATAGTTCGAGTAAGACTTGAACTTGAGATTATATAATATATTAAGTATTATAATTCTTAAATGTCCTTAGTCAAGTTTTATTGTTTATATAGGACAATAATAAAACAGTGAGACTAGTATGTTGATTGATTAATGATCACATCTCATTGATCATTAATATACATGATATTAATGTCAAGACATAAATACATATTGAAGAAAAATGTATTGGGTTGACCTAACATGACAAAAACTACATGGAATATAATTAGAAGTATCATAAGTTATTCTTATAGTGACAGTGATGTAATGGTCTTCATACCTGAAATCATTATAATTTTATTCGAGGATATTTATGTTTTGATATCATCAAAAGTTACTTGTAACAGAGTAGACGATAAAGGTGATTATTGGATACATCTTGAGGCGAATGAAAATTATGAATGATCTAGATGGAACTTGTAACGACCCGAATTCTACGCATCGGAGGATCATACGATATTTATTTCATTTTCATATGAGGTCGTGTAGTCGTGTAACTTTGGGGAACGACTATTGGGGTCATTTCCCATGTTCACGATTTTTTCCGATTTTTAAATGACCGTTTTACCCCTAGTGAATCTTATTTTGCCCATAACTTTTGGTTGTTAAGGAGCTTTGACCTAAAACCACTTCTATTGGATTCAGATGATGGTTTACCTTTCCATAGAGTGGTCACATTAGCTAAACGGACTTACCGTTTGGGAGATATGACCGAAACAAGGTTTGGAAGGTGAAAAAACTACTTAAACGGGCTAAGTAGGGTAATTAGTGAATGGGCCCATAACCCATTTCGGGATTAGGGTTATGGAAGGGCTGATAGAGTTAGGGAAAACATTTCATTTCAGTTTCCCAGCCACCATTTACATCCTTGAAACCCTAGCAATGGCCTTCACTTTTTAAATTCATCCCAAATCGCTTTCTAATCACGTATTAGCTTAATCTACACCAAATCAAGGAAGATTAGTGTCAAATCAGAGTTGGAGCTTCTGTGTTGCATTGGAAACCACGCCTAAATAGTAGAGTTTCAGATCTAGTATTTTATTTGTAGCTAAGGTGAATGATTTGCACATTTTTACACTAATTATGGCTAATTAGGGGTGATTAGTGTTAAAAACGAAATTATGCATGCTAAAATTTTGAAAAAATATTTAGAAATTCCGAAATATTATTTTAGGGCTCTGATAAAAATTTGGGTCAATTTGGACATGTTTTGCTAATCGTATGATTAATCATGATTAAGGAGATTAAGGGGAAAACATGGGTTTTGGGTGTGTTTGATCCATATTAACATGTTATAATCATTGTTTTGGTGTTTATGGTTGATTCTATATGTTGCTATTACTGTTTGGAGTGTTTTGTGATTGCCTAGAACTGTTATATTGGTCAAAAACGTCGTCGTATGGCATAAACACTTGCTGGAAAGAGTTGTAGGAAGTTGTGCAGGGACCCGTTCGTGAGCCCCCCTCCCCATTCGTGAGGCATGTGTCACGAACCAAGGTAGGAGGTAAGCCACGAACCAGATAGACCCACACACATCCCACGAACCACCTTCACAAGCCAGCACGAGCCGAACCACTTTCCGAGCCAAGACGCCACGAGCAGAGGACCAGGTGCACCTACGAACCGCTCTAGCACCACCATCACGAACGACCTCACGAGTAGGAAGACCTACAAACTGGGTCCACATAAGGACCACGAGCCGGCCGAAGATCACGAACCGGAATGAGGAGCATGGGCCGATGGCCACGAACCGTAAGGAAGATCACGAACCGGGATAAAGACCAAAACCCGAGATGCAAAGATAGTCCAAATAAGAAGTTAGAACTCAGGATCCAGACGGGAACTAAAGAGTTAACTTCATGAGTTGGACTTTGCTGCGGGACATGTGCAAAGAGGTTATCGATGTCTATAGCTTTGACCCACCATTGAGAGACATATTATTGATTATGGATCAGTGCAGTGGAGTTGTCATGACTCCATGGGGCAAAGTGATCGTAGCATGACTATGAGCCAGTGTAGTGGAGTTGCCATGACTCCATGGGGCAGTGTGGACATAGCAAAGGATTAGAGGCTATGGATCAGCGCAATGGGATCATTATGACTCCCAAGGAGAAGTGATCGTAGCAAAGGATTTGGTGAACAAAGCGGTAGATATCATATACTTTACGCACTGAGTGAGAGATGTGAGGATGATTGCTATGTTTGATGTTTGCTATCACCATGACATGCACACCCCCTCCCCATTATTTTCACACCATGTGTTAGTATCACCTTAGAGTATTGTACATCCTGTTGTGCTAACTCTTTGGTTGTAGGTCCAGGTTCATGTATGGTTATGTATACCTGTTATTGTTCTGTTTTTGCTTCTTATCGCTCATACCAAACTTTTGTTTAACCCAGAGTTTTATGTCTCTTCTTATTAATCTGGGTGCTCCTAAACGATCAAACTAGAGACAGGTTAGCTGGTTATGCATGAGTAGCTGTCTGGAGACGAGCATGAGGCTTACACGTATCATTCCCATATATTCTCCCTGTGTTGTTGCTGGTCACTACTTTGGGCATTAGTAGTGTACCTTTCTATTTTGCTTTAGAGACAGTTTTAAAAGTTGTAATAATGATGGTTTAGATCATAAGCTGTATTTTGATTTTTTTTCCACTGCTATGATGGTTTAGTTTTCAGCTTATGCATTGTCTCGCCTGTTTTATGTCAAGTTATATTATTATTATATTTTACCCTATGCGCTGTGAGATATACTACAGGTTCTTTGTTGATTCATAGTTTCAAATTCCCTTTCCTTTGATGACCGTTGTGTGCTGGTTGGACATCGGCACAACGCACTTCATTGGAAATGTCAGCTGGTGCGTGGCGGGCCGTCACACTTGGTATTAGAGCACTAGGTTGCGTAGTTAACCTTGGGAAAGACACCAAGGAGAGATAGTGTACGTATATGAGAGCGCTTATTTGTTATATTTTGGTTTTCAAAAGCTATATATATATTAGTATATCTAAGGATGAAGTCGCACTGCACTGGCACCACTATGGAGATAGTTAATTGTTTTATCTTTACAGATTGGACGATGAGACGATATACGAGGGGTGCGGGTTCAGGGGCCAATAATAGGAATGCTCCTGACATGAGGACGATGTTTAATACCTTCATGAGGGAGATGCTCAGGGATGTTCAGGGAGCATTTCCTAATGCTGCTAACAGTGATGGTGCAGCATGTAGGCGCCTAGAGCCGATTTCGCCATGCTCTACAAGGATTATACTAGTCTTGGTGGAAATCCATTCCATGGAACGGAATCGACTACGGATGTTCAAGATTGGCTCGATAGTTATGAGCGCAACTTCAAGGACTTATGGATCGATGGTGCAATGAAGAGAAAGCTAGCATCGCATCAACTACAAGGATGGGCTATGAATTGATGGAATGCTATTAAAGTAGCTACTCCTGAGGATCAAGTTACTTGGATCATTTTAAGACCCGCTTTAGTGATAATTTTATCCCAACTGCTCAGAAATCAGAATTGTTTTCTAGCGCTTAAGCAGAATGGTAGGACAGTCTCGGAGTATATTGCTGAGTTCGATAATTTATCGAAGTATGGATTATCCCTTATTGACACTGCCGAGAATAAGAACGAGAAGTTCATAACTGGCTTAGATGAGTACTTGGGGGAAAGGCTTATAAAACACATCGATGAGACGTTTGAATCCATTGTGGGAAAGGCGTTGAGATCAGAGAGTCTTTACCCTAAGCCAAAGACCGAGGTTGCGATTACGTCTGCAGGGGGGCCAAAGCCGCAAGCAAGCGGCAGAGGCAAGAATAATTCTCAAAATAAGAGGAAGCAGAACCAGACCAATGATGGTCAGAAAAAGAAAGACAGGAAATACTTAGAGTGCTATAACTGTGGCAAGAAGGGCCACTATGCTAAAGAATGTCGAGCAAAGCCAGCGGACAGGAAGTGCTTTAATTGCGGCCAAGTGGGACTCATAAGGATAAATGTCTACAACCTCCTAAGGAGAAGCAGATTGTGAAAGAATATGCTATTAATGTTGTTTCTTCTTTGTCAAATGCCCCAACTGCGGCGGAGAAAGGACAGAATGTCATCATTCAAGGTATTCTTTCTATTTATGATGTTCCAGTTCGAGTATTGTTTGATACTGGGGCTTCCCACTCCTTCATATCTAGTGACCTGGTAAATAGGTTGGGATTGGAACCCAAGATAGTCGATAGATCTTTAGTGGTGATGAACCCGATTGGTGGTTCAACCAGCTTTAGCATGGTTTGTCAAAATTTGGTCTTATCGAGTCATTGATGTATGTTTGCTTGTGATTGCTTTGTTTTGGGCTTTACTGGGTTTGGCATTATTTTGGGAGTCGATTTGCTCTAAAGGTACGGAGTGGTGGTAGACTGTGAGGGAGTTCCGGTGACTATTTGAGCGGATGATGGGCGAAGGGTAGTGTTTGGTGGCCTACCTAGTGATGAGGTGATGACTTGTTTTCTAAATTCCCTCGACATTCCACAGGACGAGTTATTAGGGGTTCCCATTGCTGGCCAGTATCCGGATATCTTCGAAGAAGTGACCGGACTTCCACCACACCGAGAGATTGAGTTCCGTATTGATTTAGGGAATGATGCCAGACCTATAGTGATGCCACTTCGTCGTATGACACCAAGGGAGCAGCGAGAGCTCGGGATGCAAGTAAGCGATCTTTTGAAGAAGGGATTTATTAGAAAAAACATTTCTGAGTGGGGAGCACCAATTGTATTTACCACTAAGGCAGATGGTTCCCTTCGTTTATGTGTGGACTATCGCGAGTTGAATAAAGCGACTAGGAAGAATAAGTATCCTCTTCCACGGATAGATGATTTATTTGATCAACTGGAAGGAGAAAGAGTGTTATCCCAATTGGACCTCGCGACAGGATTTCATCAGGTCCGAGTGGCAGCTGAGAGTATTCCTAAAATGGCATTTCGGACGCCATCTGGATTCTGTGAGTGGTTGGTCATGCCATTCGGGTTGACCAATGCACTAGCATATTTTGTGGATCTTATGAATAGCATATTCAGGGATCAATTAAACAAGTTTGTTCTTGTGTTCGTGGACGATATCCTTGTTTCTCAAGGACAGAGGAAGAACACAAGGAACGTTTGAGGACAGTGACGGAGGTGTTGAGAAAACACCAATATAAAGCGAAATTTTCTAAGTGTCACTTCTGGAGGAGGGAAGTGATATTCTTGGGCCATGTTTTTTCAGAGAATGGTATTGTCGTGGATCCTACAAAGGTGGCTACGGTGCAAGATTGGTCTACGCCCAAGAATGCAACAGACTTAAGAAGTTTCTTGGGGTTAGCTGGATATTATCGTAAGTTCATCCAGGACTCCTCCTCTACCATCTGTACACGAGTTTTTCTTTTTTTTCCTGCTTTTGGTTCGACCTGACCGTTTAGACGCCATACCCAACACTGGTTCCCTAAAAATCTGCATGTTCTGCGCAATATTTAAAAACAAACACAATATCATTATACAAATAATACTAGGGATTCTATGTTCTGAGCAATATTGAAAAACAAACATGTACCACAAAAATTAAATCGATATCTTACAAACGTGTTTGCAACTGTGTTAATCCTATTCAACCCCTCTTCATAATACTTCGACTGTTCAAAAGCTAATTGCCGCATACCCATGTTCATTTCCCATAGACTATCAATGACGTAATGGGATGGAATTGGCGGTATATCCATCAAACGAAGAATGGGTAACGGCTCATGTCCTGTCCATTGCAAGTTCCATCCCAGATCTCGGCCCACCCACTTTGTTGTGGTTGTTGATAAAACTGAGATGCATAATTAACTTATGAAGACGTGATGATTGGGGCATCAATTCCTGCCATCAAAGCAGAAGGTGCGAAAAAATCCATGTTACCGATACGGACTGAAGCATCTAGTAACGGACGAACATCTCTGCCCAATGAGCGCCAATACGTGTTGTAGTCCAGCTGGCTCTTTATATACATACTTTTGACAATCATCTTGGTATAAGGCTTGTTGCAACTCCGCATATGTAGAATATGTCATCTTGCAGGTTATGCGTGCGGGAGGATCAATGGGAATAGTCAGCCAGCCTGTAAGCTGCTGCATACATCTCTTTCCTAAATACATCTCATATGAGCTACCGGTTGGAACAATCAAAGGCAATCGTTTCATCGATAGGTTGCGTGCATGGACAACCTCTACATTAGCGAATGCGACTGAATTTTGCCACGGATTCCAATTTATATGCGCAGCGTGGCGATGATCAATATGATACCATGTGCTAAAGAACAAATGAGCCGAAGTATCATGCGTGACGAGCCTTTTTTTTCTCTCAGACTCTCAATCTCGGATATGAAGCTTGCTTCACCTCTTCTTTGACAATATATCCGCACATCGTCATGTACTCAAAAAACCAGTACTGCAATAATGAAAGATGCAATATTAAACACTAGAATAAACCACTGAGACATAAAAAACTTTGTGCTTACTATAACTAACCATACTTGCAGTAGCTCAATGAAACCAGTTATATGTCCTTCCTTAGTTACAACAACATCCAAACTTTGGTAGAGGTAACCCATGATCGTCGAACCCAATTGAACTGTTCCGCTAAGCATAAATTAAATACGGCCTCCAAATATCCCAGACTAATAGTGTCATTTGTTGTCGTAAAAAATAGAGTACTCATCATATACAAAACAAAAATGCGGGCAATATGACTTTTATTATCACTGGCCTCAAGATAACTGTCATGAAAGTACTTCACGAGATGCGATAAAGCAACATTTCCTACCCGAATATCTTTCGGCTCAAGAAGTGGCAATAGTTGCTTTGCATTTTCGAATTGCCCCAACTCTCATCATACGGTATCGTTAGATTATGCATTCCCCCAGGAATGTATGTCAGCATGGTAAAATCTAACAGTGTAAACCCGATCTCTGTACTAGGAAATAAAAATGTATGCGTAGTCGACCACCAATGCTCAACAATAGCATGTATGCATCTGTTATCAGAGTTTTTCAATTCAATTTCCATAAATTTTCCAAATATACTCACTATCAGATCTCGAATTTGCGGATACCCTTTAACTTTCTTCCACCATTTCAACATTGTCGTAAATGCTTCTTGACATCTCATCTTGTCGCGATTTTGGTTATAAAACTAAATCAGTTACATAATCTTTTCGTATCGAATAATTTTATTTAACGCATTTTAAAACAAAAGAATATACCGTAAGCTCTTTTCCACTGTTGTAGATATGTGTAACTCCTTGTAGACTTGTGATAGACATGAATGGAAACGTCAGACCAATTGTTGTCTCCTTCCTTGCTCTGTAGCCACTTTCTTCGCTTACAATCGTTTTTCTACTTTTTCGTGAAACTTTTCTCCTACGTAACGCACTCGCAGCGCTAGTGCCTTCAATGATTTCCTCTTCCATCATCAACCAATTCAACTAATTTGCTAAATCAACAAAAATGTCAAAAATGATGGGTTTAAGGTGGAGAATGATGAAATTGATGGCGCTAAAGTGATGAGAAAGAGTAGATATTGATTTGTTTGAAATTGTAGCAAAAATCTTTTTGTTTTAAAGAAATTTTTGGATTAGGGTTTTGATTTTTTGGGGGTTTTGATGAAAATCGCCTGCTTCTGTTTATAGAGAATAATGACTCTGTAAACAGAAGCCTGCGATATATATATATATTCCTTAGACTAAACGGTTTTCTGAAAACCGTTTAGTCACTAAACACTGTTTTTAGAAAACCGTTTAGTGTTTAATTTAAAAAAAATTGCAGTAGCGTCCCCACCGGCTGCTGGAATAGTGGGGGATCAACGCTCAAAATGAGCGATTCACGCTCAAATTACCTAAAGCTGCTAGGAATGCTCTTAGCGTTCTAACATCTATATATATATATATATATATATATATATATATATATATTGCCAAACATTAGAAAAAATTCGACACTACTATCTTCAAATCATGAGCGGAAAATTCTGGCTATGCCACTGATCGCACGGACATGTTCGACCTAAAATCAATGTCGTTTCCACTGTCCACACTGTCATCGGAACATAATTTCCGCTTGTGCTAAATTAACAACTGAAATCGTATACAGTGAGATGAGTGCGTGCCTGTATCCCGAATTCTGGCCACCGGCCCAAGTTCAACACTTGGTGGGAAATTTCTTTGTCTGTAATCTTCACGTCATCCATTGTTGTAGAAAATGCTTTGATGTCGCTTCGTCTATCCATTGGCAGTAAGTAGTTAATAGCCATACCAAGGGCTTAACCAGAAAGGTAGATTTATAGGACCGTTGTACCGTTTACACATTCGAATCTTGTAGTGAATCTGCAACGAAGCCTTGTAGCATTAGTGGTAGCAATCAACGACTTTGTTTGAAGGATTTCTTCGCCTTTGCTTATGGGTGCTACTGTTCACACCCCGGTTTACACTTTCGGTAACCTTTCTAAATTTAATACAAATGATTATTTTTTATATTCTTCTGGCCACCATATATTATATTATTCTTTCACTCAGTTATTCACCACTGTACTTCTCGTAAGGGAAACACGTACTTCTCTACAATTTCAAGCCCTAAACCATAACAAAAGAAGATATTCTTTTATGCCTAATAAGGATGATACATGAAGACAAAAAAGAGGTTAGAATTACTTGATTTTTATTGTTTTCTATTATGTTGTAGAACATGTTGTTAGGATTTTTGTAATGGTTAGGGTTTTTCATTGTGTTTTAGGATATTTTTTCCGTTTCGTTGGAGATTTTAAGCTTGGACGTTAAATTTGACGACGTTGTAATAGATAATGACAATACAAGCTCTAACTTGTAGGGTTTTTATCCGTATAACTTACGTATCTTTTTTTAAAAAATTGATAAGTTAACTTTTTTGTCGTTTGATAAATCAAGTATTTGAATGATGATAAATTGAACGATAAACATGATGGTTATGATAATATGATGTAAGATGTTCGATCAAATGACTCAAAAAACATAAATGCTTGATGTAAGTAAGAAAGGAAGTGTTCGTGTAGAGGAAGGTGTTGGTTCCCTCTCCATTTTTAGGTTATTAATTTAGACGGTGACCAGGGTGTGAATAGTAGCACCCTTGCTTATTTCCTTTGTATAATGTCTGACGTGGACTTCTTAATTTGATGAGGCAGCCTGTAGCAGCGCTTATTGCAACTGTGGTTGATTTTGACAAAGATGTGGGCTATGCTCAGATTCACCTTGAATGATGTACACCTATTTTTCGATAATGTAAGGTTTAGAGCTTTCCTTTTTTGCACCTAAAGTTGAAATTTTTTTTTGCGGAAAATGAATGATGCGTTTTTGTGCACTGTAATCACTGCAAGTCTCCATACCAAAAAAAGGGACAATGTGCAGTGAGGTTAGTGATGGGTTTCCCATTTTTTCTAGTTCATTTTCTACTGTTATATTAGTATGTCTTGTTTTTTTGGGTTTCGAATGTCTACCATTAGATAATATGGTGTTATGCTTCCTGTATTATCCATAGATCACGCACAAGTGGGCATAACAGTTCTTACAAGATCAATAGTTTCTATGTATTAGTCTGACTTAATTTTGCAATAAATTGCAAACATAAACATCTTATTTAAAGTTTTACATGTCAAGAACATACCTGTGTTGTAAGCAGCCTCCGGTCTGCATTGCATTTAAGGGTCAATATATAAAATTGTGTGCAACATTCCAAACTTGTTTTAGGCATGCGCAACCCGTGTCTATTGAAGCATATTGAATTGTCTGACAACATCTTTATGTCAGTAATTTTGGCTTAGTCAACCTCCACCATCTTTTAGTGCACCCTGCACTGCATGTTTACCATTTTTAAACCAGTTTAGGAAGATTTGGTTTATTTTGAACATAATTAAATCTGATAGCTTAAAGAATTGTTACTAGAACATCACTATGTATAGGTATAAATTCTAGTTTTTATGCAAGGATCAACAATGTAGATTTTGCTTGGTGTTATTTCAGGAGTAATTTTGAACAGCTTTGGTTATTTTATATATAATTTCATCTGGAAGCTTACACTGTGGCCATAACATCACCATGTAGGATATATTGTATACTTTATCAACTCAAGTTTTTTCTACAAGGCACAATTAACTAGATTCTCATCCTTTTACTTTTCCTCTAGTTTCATCAACTTAACTTGAGAAAGTGTTGTTTTTTAAAGGAAAATGTACATGGCTTAGAGGTAAGTAATATTAAGGATGTTGAGGATCACTTTTAAGCTAGCAATTTATATCAAAAGAAATGTTTATGTGGTGACATTCCCGTGTTAATTGTTGCTTTATCTGGTCTGCTAAGCATTTGTTCACTGCATTTACACCTCGAAAGCCAGAGTTGAAAACCCTCTAATTACATATAGAAAGTGCATGTATTTAGCTCTTCACAGTGCATTTTTGTACAATTTTGCCTTAAATCAATGGGACTCCTGGTATTCGAGTTCCATACACTTGCATGGCTGTATGCACTTCCTTCAAATCAATTTTTAAAATTTAGTAAATTTTTATCCCGTCGTACCCATTTTAATTGTGATGTTTGGTGGGGTATGCAGTAACAGTATTATCATTGTATAAAAGTTTGAAGTAATATATATCTTCTTTGTAAATCTCTTCATTAGCTCATGGGATCAATTCTTCCTCATCAGTAGTGAGTGTAGGTTGTTGCATATCTCTTTTTGTGCTACTTGTTTTTGAAGAGAAAACCAGTTGCTTTATTCCCAAGTAGAGCACTCACATATAGATTTTTGATGCAACACGACAACATCCATGGGCAAAGTTTGTTGTGTTGTACTTCAACCCTTTTGTTTGCGACATTTTCTATCGGACATTTTACTATCTTAGGCTTGTTTTTAAAGTTTATTACATGATTAGCCATATTTCAGAAATAATAACAAATATAGACTGTTTTGTCGGGGGAGGGATATAGGCGCGTTCATAGTTATGAAAGGCGCGCCGTGGCGCGCGCCATGGCGCACGGCGCGGCGAGGCGCGACGTTTGCGCCATTTTTTTTGTGGCACGACGCATATGAAAAGACGCACCAAATGGCGCAAATGGCGCACGGCGCATAAATGGCGCACGGCGCAAACTGGCGCGCCTTTTCTTTATTTTATGGTTTTTTTTTGCATTTCAAACTGCTATAACTACTACTACAAATACTCTTATCATCACTACAACCACCATCACAACTACTATTACTATTATTATCATAATGATATGAAATATGAAAAAAAATTAATATCTTTTTTTTAGTTATATGAAAACATAACTACATCATCATTGTTTCCTTTACGATTATCATCAGCGAGTTAATAATCTTACAATTATGTAATTGGCTGATTTTAACATGCCGATATTTAGAACTGACATATGTTTTATTATCCAACTTAGTTTAGATTCATTTTAATATTGTCAGAAGTACATAATTAAATGTATAAAAGTTCATAAAATATTGTCTAGCATTGATGCAAAAGCAAATGAATGAAACTCTGAAGCCATGAACGAAATATCAAGAGAAGCAATTTTGGAGGAAGAAAAAATATTCTCATAAGATAAGCATTCAAGCAGCTCTGAAACATACCCTTGGATCTTATTTTATTTTTGCATATACGTAAATATGTCCAATGTCTTTGTACGATTTGTCTGTAACATAAAAATATTTCATGATTTGGTATTTGTTAAATACAATCGAGCATTCAAAGAATGTATAATATTCATGACACTGTTGGTTTAGTATCTTTGAATGATATTGATGATTGTAATTAATGGTTAACTGAATATATGGCCGATATTGAAGATGAGCTTGGTTCGACAATGAGGATGACCTGACTTGGTGTGTTCTGCTAGAGCAGCAAGAGTGGAGAGATTCAGTTTTTTAGCTCATCCTTAATGTGTATTATTATTTTTGATTTAAAAACTATTGTGCTTGAAATTTTATGCTTTATGTTTTTTTTTTGTAAAATACATAAAAAAAATATTGCGTATATTTTAGCAAAAAAATAGATTTTTTTTTAAAATCTTTTGTTAAAATATTAATTATATTAAAAAAAATAAACATGCGCAGTAAATTAAAAAGGTGTGCACCATTTGCCGCGCCTTGCGCCAAGGCTCTAGAGAGGGTTTGCGCCTTTTTGCGCCGTGCGCCATTAAAAACACTAGGCGCGTTTTGAAACCTCGCCTTCGTGCGCATTTTGAAAAATCGCCTGTGTATTTGGTGTAGTTTCAAAACTTTATATATACTCACCAGTCTTCTTCATACTCAACTACATCTTCACAGCTCCGTAAATTTTCAAAATGACTTCTCAAACAATGGTTGAGCAAGAGGTTAACTCATTCCCAGTTTGCTGCCACTTTGGATATATGGCTGAAGTTGTCGTCTGTGATGATGGCGAAAACATTGGTCGTCGAAGTCTTCTTTGTTCCAATTATCCTCACGGATGCAATTTTTCATAATGGATTGACGAACCGCTTTGTCCCAGGGGCATAGCATATGCGATTGAGCTGGAGCAAGAAATTAGACGTCTCAAAAAACTCCTAGAAGACATGCAATTTAAAGCTAACCACTAGTTTTTCTATTATCCGTCGTCGTTGTAGGTTTCTGAAGATTAGTTTGAATTATTGTATTATCCGTTGTCATTGTATTATCCGTTGTCGTTGTAGGTTTCTGAAGATTAGTCTGAATTATTGTATTATCCGTTGTGTGTTTGTAGGAGTTGGAAGATCAACACGAAGTATTGTATGTTTGTGTTTTGCTAATGAATTATTTTATGCTTTTGAAGTTTGAATTAAAGCTTTGTATTTTGCTGGTTTGTACAGTGTACATTATGACATAAATAAGAATTGACAACTCGCTGCCATAAATTAATGCTGGGTCAGTCTGTTTCTGTACAGTACGATCTGCCGCAAATCAGATGATTTGACTAGACACGGGTAAAGTTGGCCCAATAGTTCAGAATAGTTGTGTCGACAAACATTTGCCAAATCTGATCCAACATTTGTCCATTGTGATAAAGCCGTTATAAGGACAAAGGACAACACTTTATTTCGAATTCAATGACATGATAAAAGCTCTTCCAATTTTGACGCATGGCCTGTTTTGTGTGATCAGTGCGAGCATAAGACAATTGATTCTGATTCTGCTTTATTTTGAAATGGTTGACATGATTAAAGCTCTGCCAATTCTGACTTGACAACGACCGCACACTGAGTTGAGTAAAGTTGATTTAATGGTGACGTTGCTTAGTTGGTTTCCCTATTTCATAGCTCTTTAGCACATTATTTCTCATACACTTCAATCTTGTCTTCAAAGAACTTCAAGAAAAATAAACACAGTCAACAATGGCGCCTGCTTTTATTACTGCACTTATCTACTACAACGGTGAATTGGTTGTGGATGGGAACCAAATTGGAAGTTATGTGGGAGGATTTTGCAAACCAGGGAGAGTTCGAACGGGTTGCATACTTGGTGGGTTGAAAGACACAGTTTTCCAAGCAACCAGAATTAACCCTCTCGAATATGATATCGAGTTGTCGGTCAACTGACCTACTGAATCGAGGTCGAGAGAAGTAGCACTTTTAGAGGATGCAGACGTACAAGTAATGTTTTCTGTTGTGAAGAAATCGTTTGAGTTGTTTGTTGGAAAAGCAGCAAAAGAAATCGTGGAAGATGTCATGGAAGAAATAATCACACCGCCTATAGTGGGTAGCGGTTTCGGTTATTTCACAGAAATGTTGCAAACTCATGATCCATCAGTCAACTTTAGTTCTCCTTTATACACCAATCCGTATTGTCCACCAAATGTGGCTGAGCAGCAACAAAAGCAGCAGCAACAACAAGAAGAGCAACAAACTGATCAGTTAGAATTGTTGGATATGAGCCAAAGGTATGTGTTCCACATCAAGTTAGTTTTATAACTACTCATTGAAATGTAAGATCTAACTGAAATGCATTTATTAATAGATTGATTGTAGAAGCCGAAGAAGAATGGGGTGCAGGTCCTTCACAACAGGCCGAACATATTGACAGCATGGCGGTTGCCACGACAACAGTTGATGATACATACTGGACTGGAGTCAACAATGAACCACTGAACTATGACTATGATACAAACACAGTAGATCCAGAAGAAGATGGTGATGAGGCTCAAATGGAAGTACCCATGGACGATGATCTCTGCACGGCGCAAATGATAGCCAGATCCGGAGTGGCTAATTTAGAGTTTTCTGGCGAAAAATTCTCGGCTTCCTGCGTACAAAACGGTTTTGTTGTTGGGATGGTATTCCGAAACAAGGAACAGTTTCTCCACCAACTTACGGAATGGTCTATTCTGCATGGTGTTTCATACAAGCCAATCAAGTCGAATAAAACAATATATACCGCTGTATGTAGTGTTGATGCTACTTGTCCATGGCGAATACATGCGATTGTTTCGAAGAAATCACAAAACGGATTGTGGAAAATCCGAAAGTTGCCTCATGAACATAACTGTGTCAACCCTACGATTAATTCAAACCACAAGCAAGCCACTTCTGCGTTTCTTGTATCCAAAATCATGGCCTTTGTGAAGGCCAACTTGGATATCTCAGCTAGGACGGTGCAAGTGCTTGTCGTCGAGCAACTTTTCATCAAAATCAGTTACATGAAAGCTTGGCGAACGTTGAATAAAGATTTGGAAAAAATATATGGTGACTGAGCCGAAACGTATTCGTATTTGCCTCAGTATTTTGAGGAAATAAAAAGACGCAATCCAGGTTCAGTAGGACATATGGTACACGATGAGTATGGGGTATTTCATCGTGCTTATTGGGCATTTGGTCCTTCCATTGCAGGTTGTGTACACTGCCGTCCAGTGCTCTCTATTGACGGGACACATTTGTACGGTAAGTACAAAGTAATACTGCTTATTGCTACCGCTGTAGATGCGGACGACTGCCTTTACCCATTAGCTTATGGGGTGGTCGAGTCCGAATCATATGATAGTTGGGCCTGGTTCTTTTCATGCATGCGTGAGTTCATTTATAGCGTACAAAATTGACACATTACATTTATATCTGACAGAATGAAAGGGATTCCAAACGCTTTGCAGGATAAATGGCGACAACCGCACAAACATAGGTTCTGTGCAAGGCATCTTAAAGCAAATTTTCAAGCTGCAGGTCATCGAGACAAGCGACTTGTAGGCTTGTTTTACGATGCTGCATGTGCTTCAGAAGTGATTGAATACAATAAACTTAGAGAAGAGATCAAGACAACTAAATAGGAGGCGCATGACTGGATTGAACGAAGCCTAGGGAATTGCGAAGAAAACTGGGCTCTTTGCAAAGATGACGGCGACCGCTTCCATATTATGATAACCAACGCATCTGAAAGTTTTAATGGCTAACTAAAAGGCGCCAGATCCTTGCCTATAAAGGCGTTGGTTGCAAGAACGTTCTTTCGATCAGTTGAGTATTTCTATAAGAGGCGAGAAAAAGGGGTGGGTCTGAATTCGAAACTTACTCCAAAATGGGAAGCTAAAATTGAAGCTCATGCTATTGACGCACGGCGTTGTAGGCTTGTTCGATTTGGTCGATATAAATGGCAAGTGATTAACAGTTACGGCGATGAATATGATGTTGTGATCGGCGGTGATTTCACCTGTACATGCAGAATCCCACTTCTGCAGAAGATACCATGTGCTCATGTAATGGCGGCTTGTTCAACACAGGATTTTGGTAGTAATAGAGCACATCACGATTTTGCTTCTGAATGGTACTCCATCCAAAGTTATAGAGCTACATACAACCCAGAGTTTAATCCTATACGCGATAAGAAATACTGGGACCCGTACAACGGTTCACTAATACTGGCTCCGCCTGTCAGAAGACTAGCTGGACGACCCAAATCAACGAGGTTCAAAAATGTTATGGATGTGCATCAAACACCCAAAACAAACAGGTGTAGCAAATGTGGATCGCTGGGCCTTAACAGAAAGCGGTGCACTTCAGTAGGCTAAAATGGGGATGTAGGTTTGTTGATGCGATGTCAGTGTGTTGCATTTCGTGTATCTGTATTTCTTATGTTTCTAACTTATCTGTCCTTAACCGGACTATGTATCTCTCTTGTATTTGAATATTAGAATTTGGTATTTGTTTTACGTTGTTTGGTTAAGCTATATATACTATTTAATTGTCGTGGTAGTTTGAAGTTTAATGTTTACACCTTCATTCGAATATATAGGAATCGTTATACGTCGGTTTTCATTGAAACACGAAACGTTCGAATCTATAGAACTATATTTCAGTAATGAAACAAAAAAATGGGAATTTCATATTATAAATATCGAGTTATGTCCAAATCAAATTTCAAGAATGTCGCTATGGAATTAACTACCAAAGTATACAGGCGAGCTTTGAAAACTCGCCCTTGTACGCATTTTGAAAACGCGCCTTCGGTAATACATAACAAGTCTATTTTTGTTATTATTTCTGAAACATGGCTAATCATGTAATAAACTTTAAAAACAAGCCTAAGATAGTAAAAAGTCCTTTTCTATATTGTCTTTATTTAGGAGTTATTTGTAGCATGAGACATCTTTTATTTCAATTATTTCAATTTGTTAATTAGCACAATTTTTCCTTTTAACTCCATTTTTGAAAAAAAAAATTGGCTTTTCCACGGGTTGTAAGAGAGGCACATCATCATCCATTTATTGCATATATTCACGTACGGTGTCGAGGTGTCTTTTTAACAAGACGGGTGAGTTCACACCGCTTGAAGATGGGACTTCACGCTTGTCATTGGAGGTTGGTGAAACCATTCTTGATTCCAGATTAATCATTCATATCCATCTTTGTTAGGATGTTTTCTGTGAGACCTATTAGCTAGGTGTGGTCGAAATCCGTCACTTTGAGTTCAGTTTAGTGACAAAATTATTGAACTCGGCAAGCTTAGGTAGTAGGATATCCTTTCTTATCTTTGATGAATCTAATGCAATTTGAAAAGTATCTTAATCTCCTTTTGTGAGCAATACATCTTCTTAGTGCTATATGATAAGGGTAGTAGTAACTTTGTATACTCGTAATCATGAGAGTGAGATGTCTGCTATGGGCAGCCATGAGGAGCATTGTTAAAAAAAATTCCAGTTGGTATTCACTTGATATTGTACTCTATGCATATTGGAATTATATCTTAAACTCTAATAATGCATCACATTAGGCTTTAGTGCTTGCATAAATCTAATCATTTTCAGGGATATTTAAAGTATAGTTCTGGCTAAAATAGTTTACTAGAGGTTTCTTGATGCTCCTAGGTGCTATGGCTGGAACATTTTCAGTTGTTGCTACCTGCTCAAACTTGCTCCGGTTTGAAATATTTTGTATTTTATCAAATATTATGCAAAGAACCATTATTAAAAACACAGAGTTGGATATGAGGTGTCATGATGTCAACTGAATTACACATATTGCATCTGCAGTTACTGATGCTTATTCAACATTTTCACTAGTTCTGTTTTTCTACTGGCATATACCTTGTGACAATAATTGGACTCCTAACTACATGTTTGTTTGATATCCAACTCAATTCTCCTTGTACGCCATCTTTTCCACCCACAGATCGTATCAGGGTAACATCAAAGCTTTTTATTTCGCCCGCCTTTGTAAACTCCAGTGTATCTGGCGTCACGGTCACATCGAAGCCCTTCTCGGTTTCGATGTTAACTGTAAACTTTTCTGCTCCGTCACCGACATAAGTCACGGTTCGCTTATATGTAACTTCTTCAGACTTCTCGAAGCTCACAGAAATTGATGGATAGTTTAACTCAGACTGATCAATTTTATCAATACTATTACAGTTTACTTGCTCACGAGTTACAGTTTCCATCTGTCTAGCTGAGTAACCAAGACCACAAAGGAAAGAGATGTAATCTTCCCTTCCCAGCTCATATACAAGTCCTGGGTCTGCTGCCTTCATTGGGTCTACATGACCTGAGCCCATCATATAGTAGTTTGCTGGTTTGTGTTGTTCATCAGTAATTGATTTTCCATCCGGAGATTTAATGTAAGCTGTCGTCATGATTGCAGATTTTATAGCAGCTGGAGACCAATCTGGATGTTTGCTTTTTACAAGTGCTGCTATTCCACTCAAATGTGGAGCCGACATTGATGTTCCTGATATTACATTGAAATATGATCCTGTAGAAGTTGATGATCCTACTGGAAACGGCCATCCAGCAAGAATGCTCACTCCTGGACCTATAATATCGGGCTTTAAAATGTTTGAACTTGCCAAACTAGGCCCACGAGATGAGAACGAAGCAACTGATGGAACTGAATCGTTGACAAGTATCGTTCCTTCAAAAATGAATGCAGCAGTTGGATTACGTTTTTTGCGAAGATAGTTCAAAATTATTGTCCATCCCTTATAACTGATGTGTGAAGCAGGGAGTACATGAGCTTCAGCTAACGTTGTGTACCCATCTTCCTTATCATTGAACAGTATCATTCCAGCTCCACCTGCTCTCTTTACCGCCTCACCAGTCACTATTCTAGGACCGCTAGGTGGCCTATGACATACCACTATCTTTCCTTTTACTAATTTCTTCTTCAGTAAGTGGTCTTCACAGTTAGGCTCTTCTGTTGAACTGATGTTCCCTGGAACTACCAGTGGAATCATTTCATCTGTGAAGTCATGTGGTTGGTAAAGAGATTCACCATGGACTTCTTTTCCATTCCCAAGCTTAACTGTAACCCTAATTCTTTTGTCCATTGTGCTCGCACCGACAGTTAGAACCCATTGTTGGGATAAATTAAAATTGCATTGAGGATTGCATGAGTCATTAAGTATTGCATGTGTTAATTACATTTCCAGCTTTGCTTAATCGGTTTTATTTGGTATTGTTTTAATGTAATTTTATTTGGGAAAGAAATAAAGGAGGAGAAGGAGGAAGAAGAGGATGAAAAAATTTGTCTTCCTCAACAAAAATCTTCTTCATCTCTTCCTCTAAAATTTATTCTCTACAAATCGGTATCAGAGTCTGGTTGAAACTATGGTTTTTCTATTTGTTCTCATAAAAGAAAATTTCGAAGAGTGAAGTAATAAAAAGAAAGAAGAGTTGATCTCCAAAGGATTATGGGAGATTGTTGAGTATGGCTACGAATGGCCAAAAGATAAGACGGAGAAAGAAAGTAAAGCATTTGGAAGCTTGAGACGGAAAGATCTTCAAGCTCGTAATTTGATGAGTGAGAACGTTGATAGAGAAGCATGGGGACATATTCATGGAGAAAAATTCGCAAAAGATTCGTGGAATTTTTTGAAAGAGGTGTATGCAATGGATAACACAAAAGCAGAAGAAGAAGATGAAGAGGAGGTCGAAGAAGAGGAAGAAGAGGATGAAAGCAAAGAAGCTGAAAAGAAAGTAACCGAAGCTAAAAAGGCAAATACAGATGCTAACATGGCTGATGTAGAAGCTGACAAAGCGGATGAAGAAATAAAAGAAAAGGAGAAGGCGGAGAGAGAAAACACGTTAGAAAAGGAAGAAGAGGAGAAGGCGAGAAAAGAAGAAGAGCCGATGAGAAAGAAAGCTGCTAAAGAAGAAGAACCAGAGGAAAAGTTAGAGCTTGAGGACAACGAGCCTGAGGATGAGAAAAATAGTGAGGAGGAGAGTGATGAAGAAGTAAAAGAAAAGGAGAAGGCGGAGAGAGAAAACACGTTAAAAAAAGAGGAAGAAGAGAAAGCTTCTAAAGAGGAAACCAGAAGAAAAGTTAGAGCTTGAGGACAATGAGCCTGAGGATGAGAACGAGAAAAATACTGAGGAGGAGAGTGATGCTGAAGCTAAAATGATGGGAGCAGAAGGTGAAGTAAAGGATGACATGAAGATGGAAGATGTAGAAGAAAGTTGTCTTGAAATAAAAGAGGACAACGGTGATGATACAAAAAGGAGAAGAAAGAGAAGAAAAAAGGGGAAGAAATAAAGGACAAAAATGAAGTAAACGGAGATGAAGGCAAAGAGGCAGAGAAGAAGAAAGAAGAGACTGTGCCAGAGCCTATGGAAGAAGAGATGATGGATGAGATGCACAAGAAGATCACAATCATGAATGATAATGAAAGATTGAGAAAAGAAGTGGATGAAAAGTTTGAAGAGGCAGATGAGAAAGAGAAGAATATCGAGGAGGAAAACGTCGAGGCTACAAAATTAGAAGAGGAATCTATGAAAAAATTGAAGAACAAAGAGAAACGTGATGATATGAAAGTTGATGCTAACCAACTAAAATCAAAAGAAGAGAAGGTCGTAGAAACTGAAATTGTTGTTGTGGAAACCAAAGGAGATGATAATGTTGATGAAAATGATCTGAAGGAAGAGAAAGTTGAATATCATGATGAATCTGTAGAGAGGAGATTTGCAAAAGCCACAAACCATGTTGAAAAGAGAACAATGGAATACGACGAAGAAGAAGCAATTGCTGAAGAAAAGCAAGAGGCTATGATGGAGAATACTAAAGACCATGTTGATAATGCACTAGTGGAGGATAACAAGGATGATAAGCTTAAGACTAGCAACAGAGTAGCAAATCAAGGAAAATAGATAAAGTCTATTGAAAAAAATAATACATGGAAGCTTACAAATTTGTCACCACACAAGCATTTTATTGGAGTAAAATGGGTGTACAAAACAAAGATAAATCCAAATGGCTCTATTAACAAGCATAAAGCAATGTTAATCGCAGAAGAGTACAAACAAAAAAGGAGAAAATTTTATAGAGATGTTTGCTTCCATTTCAAAAACTTGGGACGATGTTGATGTTAAGTTTCTTGCAGCCGTTTTGCTAGAAGAAGGCAATGCTAATGCTGAAAGTGAAGACAAAGTAAATGAGAGTGTAGATGAAGATGAAGACAATGATGCCGACTTTGAGCTTAAATTAGAAGAATCATTAGTTGTACAGAAAATTCCATATCCAGAGAATATTTTTAAGTATCCCAATGTTTAC
The DNA here is from genome assembly GCA_030737875.1 of Allium sativum. Taxonomy (NCBI): domain Eukaryota; kingdom Viridiplantae; phylum Streptophyta; class Magnoliopsida; order Asparagales; family Amaryllidaceae; genus Allium; species Allium sativum. The sequence continues at coordinate 620,311,417 of CM060926.1, forward strand.
CCTTCTTATCAGGATAGTAACAGCCTTAACTGGACACCTCAGATAAAAAGCCCTGTGTTATCAGTTGTTGATGTTGCTCCACTTCGTATTGCTAAAGAGTTCATGGATGATGTTAGCAATGGTGTAGCTAGAAAATGTACAGTGCGTATGCGTGCGCTGTATGATAAGTTGATGTCCCCACAGAAGAAGAGCACAATTAAAAAGGTCTGGATAATATCATTATTTTTCTTGCCAAAACACGTCAGGTATAAATCGAGATGTTCTCAAAGAAGGTGACCGGATGACTGATATTTCAACAAAGGCACATAGCAGATGAATCTTCAGAAAAGTGCAGAAAATTTGGAAACAATTAGCAAGTTTTAATTTAGGGGAGATATTGTTGGAATAAATTAAAATTGCATTGAGTATTGCATGAGTCATTAAGTATTGCATGTGTTAATTACATTTCCGGTTTTTCTTAATCGGTTTTATTCGGTATTGTTTTAATGTAATTTTATCTAGAATTTTCTTAAGCATGTATAAATAAAGCATGCATCTTTTGTAATTTTTGAATCAAGCAATTAAGAATAGAAAAGTTTTATAAAATAAAAATTTGTCTTCCTCAACAAAAATCTTCTTCGTCTCTTCCTCTAAAATTTATTCTCTACACCCACTATGCCTCGTTACTCAACCTTTCACTGCCAGGGCCGGAGTTGCCTGCAGCGCAACTTACGAAAATACCCTTCTCCATGACAGAAAATGCACCAATAGCAATCACATCACTATCAAAGTCATGAGCGCTGCCTCCAAGCGACAAGAACATGATATCGACACCGTCTTTGATAGCAGCATCCATACCAGCAAGCACAGCAGAAGTAGAACATTCTGATCTACCGCAGACTTTATAAGCAGCAATATGGGCACCGGGCGCCATGCCAGCTGCTGTGCCGTTATAGTTACCTAAGACAGCCGTGTTTTTCACAAAATTACCTGCAGCCGTGCTTGCTGTGTGTGTTCCATGACCCTGAGCATCGACCGGAGAATCTATGTTGTTTCCAAATCCGAATTCCTTGCCCCCAATAAGTTTCCTGTTGCATCCATTTGGCTTTCTGAAGGTACAACGACCCCTCCATCTGGATGGTGGTTGTTTCATTCCACGGTCGTTGAATGAAGGATGATCAGGATCAATGCCATTGTCAACCATTCCAATGATGACCCCACTTCCTAAAGTAAAATCTTTTTTCCAAAACCCATTCATTCCTTGCAATCCTAGAAATGTTGGAGTGCGGGTGGTGAGGAGTGCGACTGTACGGTCTAGGTGAGCCTTTATGAAACCGTGCTTCTTCTTTATGCTTTCAACTTTCGTTTCTGTGAGTTTTGCAGCAAAACCAGTAATAGTGTCACTGTATTGGTAGATTATCTGTGAGGTTGCTGTGGCATTACCGGTTTTTGGCAAGAATGATTTGTAGTAACTTCGGAGTTGTCTGGGGTCAGAAATTTTAGAACTATGAGGTAGCCTTACTTGTATAATATAGGTTTGCAGCATAGTTTTGTTGTCCCCATATGTTTGTGTAGAAGCTTCAAAAATGAGAGTAAAAGAATGAAGAAACGAGACTACTAATGAAGAAACTATGAGATTAGCAAGAATCCCCATTATTGTAAAGGGAAAAGATCAGTGTGATGAAAATGTAGGATTCTGGCTTGTTACTTAAAGGAAAATTGATATGGAAGGAGACAAAAAGATTGTTAAGCTTTTCTAGAAAATCTTGGATATTTAGTGAGGTGGTTTCTGGGCATGCACTGGATTTAAAGTTAAAGTTTAATTGTATTAAATAGAGGTAGGCGTTACATAAAATAACCCGAGATAAGTTTGACAATCCCCATGTATGGTGCACTGACAACCAGTGCAAACACCAGATTTTTCATTGTTATCTATCTTCCTCTTTTTTCTGGGTGAATACCCTGCATGTTTGAACAGGTTTTGCCCTTCACATATTTGTTGTGAATGTGCAAATGCGCATACTATCCTGACTGGATGTAATATTCATTAGATTGACTAGGGCACTCGATGACCAGATGAGTAGTATCATATTAGTATTGATCAGTAGTTGTTTTCTAAATTATTTTTGCTTACCGAATATATATAGTGTGGTGCTAAGGGCATCCCAATATATTCTTCCTAATACCGCAAAAAAAAAAAAAAACTCATTAAATTTTATATGCTTCCTAATACCACATTATCTCTTCATTCTAATCTCTCGCTTAATCATTATTTTTTGAAATAATCGTGTACTGAGCTAATCTAAATACTCTAATCTCTCGTAATCGTTGTCTTCTTCGCATCTCTCGCGGGAAAATTCAAATTCGTACGGTAATCTCACAATTGTTTGATGATCTAAAAACCCTAGTCTCTCACTTTCTCTTCTTGTTTGCTTCATTCAAACCTTATTCATGGCTTTTGTATATTGCGGCGTCGAATTCGTTGATCGTTTATAAATCTAAGGTTTAGCTCATTGATCGGTTTTACAAATGAGAACGAACGAATATTGAACGAAATAGAAATAAGATAAATAGTGTGGTAGCCCCTATTTTTTAAGTGTGTGGTATTAAGAAGAGTATAATACTAATTCTTATGGTATTTTTTAGTCGCGGTATTAGGAAGAACATTTTGGGGTGCCCTTAGCACCACACATTTTTATGTCCGTGGATGCGAGTGAACATAGAATATAAGATATTCTTCTATCAATTTACAACTAATAAATTTTTAAAAAAAAATACAACATTTTGATAAAAACCAAAGTAATAATTATCACATACGAATGATGTTGTATCCGCATTCGTATTATTTTTTTGGCATCATATAATTTTTCTTAGTTTGAATATGAAAACCAACGGATTTTGTAATTTTCGAATGGAACTTTTCAAATCAGATCTCTATTTCTAAAGTTGTTATAAGGAAAATTCATATAGAAATGAATATTTAATAATATCTCTTTTTTCCTAAATTAGAAAACACAGATTAATTAGCAATTTTCTAATAAATAATGCAAGTTAACTTGTTTTTTTTCTTTTAAAGTTTTCAAAGTATGAAAAATAAAATTTTATCATTCATAAATAATAACAATCGTTATTACAGGGGACGATGAGACGACCCCATTTCCCGTACCGACGGTGGCAAGGGTAATCTTTGGAATATAACACAAAAACAGATAACAACAGAACAGAATTGAATAAATACACCAGATAATGAACAATAGAATATATTGGATTAAAGTAATCATCAGAGTTACACAGGATACAGGATCATACTTAGTACAAATGCAGTTCAGATATACATAATGTCTACAGCGGAAAACAAACATAATGTACAATAGGAGCTGAACAGCATAAAAAGAGATAAATGATAGAATCCATCTTCAGCTCCAGCTATCCAGAAAGAACCAGCTAAACCTGAATATAAGGCTGCCCGTGTAGAAAAAGGGGGCACCCGAGTTTGAAAGTGAAACAAACTACGAGTCAGTCATGGGACTGGTATGAGAAATCTACTCAACACATTTATAATATGGCTAATCACAGGACCACGCCACTTTCGTGGAACGGGTTTACTCCATTGGATTGTCAGTGCTTTAAAAACAAATCTTTCTTTTAAACATCGCAATGCTTTTTATAAAAATGAAGCCATTATAAGACTCAGTTCCCATCACACAATGCAACGCAAACCAGAGGATAGAGTTTTTACCTTATAACGGCCAAAATATGCTTGATACGAATAAAACAAAGGCATTTGATATTATTGCTAGTATTTATATGTTTTGAAAACAATTCCAAATCATAACTATCAATCATAGACGACATTAATGCCCCATACCACTATGTCGCCATATATAGGTATACAATCAAAACCGCACAGTCACGTATTTGGAAATTGGATTTCCGTCATGAACCAAGGCAAAAGATAGTCCTTACCGAATTCGAGACGCTCTAGCCCGTGTCTCAGGATCAGAGCTCGAGTGACCCTAGAATCGTCAGGGCCGGTCCACCGATGTGGATTAAAATTCCTGAACACTGTGTTTCCCCGCCCTATGGGGCGTCAATGAGCCAACGAATGACTCCATCGGTCCTGGATCGACCGATGTAACCGAGGCGCCTCGCAATCCATCATCCACATAAGTAAAATGTCAGGCCGTGTAAAAACACCGACACAACTCTTAGCTAGAAGGAAACGCATGCCCTCCCTGAGGTCCTTCTCCCGTTTCTGGTTCATACTGGGGAGTGAGGCTCGCGAATTAACGTTATACACAAAGCTACGCCACACAGGCGGTGCTTTGATCATCACCACAAGACTTTGCTTTTCAACAGAAGCCCTGATCATTTGCCACTTAGGCATGCCACACTAGCAATTCATGCCATGCGACTGATGTCCATCGATATACAACCTCTGAGCTCGTGCATTTCAGAGAAGGGCGTTAAGCAAAAGAATAAATTCTCCGCCGCCAAACAGATGTATATTTAATAGAGATCAATCAGCACAGAATAAAATCCAATGTCAGACACAAAGTCCATTTACAAGTCCGTTCTGGGTCTGAACGAAATCGGAGGCACTATATACCTCACAAACCCATCGATCACCACTCATTATCCATATTTCGGGATGCCTCCCAATCAGGACCTCGGTTACCATCCAAACGAGGTGAAGATCTCCGGTCTTCGACCACCGTCTTCATCTTCGACTTTCAATCGTCGGTCAATTATTTGAAATGAGAATTACCTCAGCCTTTTCAAATAATTCACGTATATTTAGAATTTCAAATCAATTTATTTCAATGGTTAAATCATTCGACAACACCAATTTTGTTCTTTAATGTAATTTTCACACCAAACACATTCAACCATCAAATACCACATAAATCGAGCAAATTCAGTTTATTTCCATTCCTTATCGTTTATGATATTTTATAACGATTTATCGTAATTTTTATTTATTTTAAAATAGCCAATTTATTCAAAACGACGCTTCGGGCCATAACGCGGCCGTGGCGCTGTTTTTCTTCAGATTTGATTTACACATATCTGAAAATCTAACCGTTGGATCTTCACAAAATTTATATCATTAGAAAGATATTTTCAAAACGAATCCAACGGTTCCAGTTTCGGGAAAATCCGACGGTCGGATCTCCCGGTATCATCGTTTGAAGTTTCGATTTCAAAATACGAACTGCAGCGTCGTTATTCGATTAAATATAATTATATTTATATATATATATATATATAATTGATTCTGGCGTTGTTTTTCTTCAGATTTGAATTAAACATTCCAGACAATCCAACCATTGGATTTTTACAAAGTTGGTGCCGTTGGAAAGATATCACCAAAGCGAACCCAACGGTTGGAGTTTCGGGAAAATCCGATGGTCGGATCTCCCAGTATAATCGTTTGAAATCACGGTTTCAAAATACGAACTGCAGCGTCGTTATTCGATATATTTCAATTCTCTCTCTCTCTCTCTATATATATATATATATATCGATTCTTCGATTTCAAAGCTATATTCTTTCAATACATTTGATAAAAATGATATTTTTATCCAACTGTCTTCTATTTCAACACTTCACTATTTTTAACAATTCATTTATATAATATAAATGTGATTTTTATTGTAAAACAATTCATTTCAAAACGAGATTATTTTATACATTTCATATAGATGATAAAAATGTGATTTTTATATTAAAACAATTTCTTTCAAAACAAGAGTATAGTTCATATAGATGATAAAAAAATGTGATTTTTATATTTAAAACACGAACACCATTCAACACATGAATTTCAATTCAACGAATGAAAATAATTCAATGAATGAAAATAATTCAAACACATGAATATTATTCAAAATTTTCGGCAGCATAACGGCAGGGTAGTTAAAACCGGGACCGTCCCTAGTACGGCTCCTCGCTCTACCTTAAAACCTCGCGGTTTTTGACAATGGGGAATCATGCATCTAGTTCGCACGCAGGCGGCATGTATATTTATTTCATTTTCACAAACTAATCCTATGTGGTTTCAACCAAATATTTCTCAACCACAAACGGGTATTTTTCAACCACAATCAATCAATATCAACCACAAACAATTCCAATCAACCATTCGCTATCAATCAATTTTCACACCAATCACAACCAATAAATATGTCCATGGTTTGTGGACGAGGGGCGTATATATATATTTATATATAGCAATTCACTTCTATTTCAACACATATATAATTTTTACAACGCATATACAACTTATACATCGAACGTACAACTTATACAACGCTTATACAAGAGGTGTACAACGCTTGTATAACCCATACATCGACTATATAATTTATACATCGTCGTTTTCCATATCGTTTATAAATTAGAAATCTCACATTGGGTTCTACTCCACCAAAAATAGCAGAAGGCTCAGAAAAATATGCGGTCGCTTCTAGAATGTAGAAGACGTCCACACGAGTCCACTGTTTCTTATTTCACTGAATTTCGTCAACACACGAAAAAGATATGATTTTTCAATGTTTGCAACGGTTTAAAGGTGTTAAAACTGTTGAAAATATATATAGCCGTACCTCTCTGAAAATCTTCAAAACTAGGTCGCGATTTATCTTCCAATCCGTTGATTGTTGCTTCGATCGGCCAGCGCCACCTTGTCGGGCTAGGAGAGGCGCACGTGCGCCAGGAGGTGGGGCCAGTTCGGTGGTCCCAGACGGCGGCGGCGGTTTGAACGACGGATGTTCAGAGGCTCGATTCTCCCAAACCACTCAATGAAAAAATCCAAACTTTATATGGATTTGAAGATCTCGAGAAGATCTTCAAAAAGTTTAACTGTGACACGAGCTAATTCCGCGTGGATTGATCAGAAAATGAGGGGGAAGTTTTAAAACGGTTTCCGCCTTCGACGTCGGGGAGAGAGAAAGAGTTCTCTTTTTTTTATTAAATTCTGATTGGCCGGTGGGTTTTAAAAGGAGTTTTCTGACACGACCTCCAATCTAAACCCAACGACTATCGTCCCTAGCGTTTTACCCCCATTCCGAACACAAAGGGATATGTTTCGTAGGCCCATTCGACTATTTCAGTCAGTTTCCATTCAATTTAAAATATATAACATTCAATATTCGATTTGAACGTACATTTCAATTTGCCCGGGCCACAAATTGATTCGAAAAATTCTAGAAAAATAAATCTGGCTATGTTTTGATGATACGGTCCCAACAAAACTAGTTGCGTCGAATTCTGAGACCGTTTGCAAAAAGGCCCATTTTTGGTCGATCCAATTTAACTATAATTGACCAAAACACGTTTTCCTTTGGCACACTTACATACTAGCTTCAAAAATTATGAAATTTGAAACCTAGCAATAACTTCACATCCCGGATCCAACAAAAGTGGTTTCGTCGAATTCCGAGGTCGTATGCAAAATGGCCAATTTCACGGGCTATATAAATTCCATAGCGACCTTTCTGAAAATTCATTTGGCCATAACTTTTGCTTTCCGCAATGAAACTTCGATTTTTCAGATTCGTTAGAAAGGTATTCACTAACAGATTTAAATATTTTTGGTTTCACTCAAATCCGTTTTGTTTTGCACCCGGTACAGTCCGACAAAGTTTGAATTCAAATTTTGAAACTACCGCGCAATTTCAGGCCTTGTTTATAATTAGAATTAATTATATTCGTTTTCAATTGTCGATTCAAACTCACTTTTCATCACTATTATTTAAAATATTTATTTTAAATATTTAAAATCCATTATTTTAGCCAATTTAAAATTTTTAAATTGGTTCAGATTTTCAGGGTCGTTACAATCTCCCCCACTTAAAACTTTTCGTCCCCGAAAAGGAACAAAGTCGAAAGTGGTTTGATTAATCAGCTCTACGTTCGATCTGGCTTCCATTCTCCAACTTTTCAGTTTCTGAGAATTTTCAAATTCTTCAAAAATTTGGCTAACACCCGGAATTTTCAAAAAATTTCGCCATAACCTCCTTTGTACGGGGAGAGGTTTGGAAATTTATTGGGCCGTATTAGGTACCCAATAAATCCTAATAAGCATACACATATTTATAGTGATATATTCTGGTGTTTACAGGGGAGCGTGTATTGATAATAACTCCAGAGAATAAATTCTCGTCACCCTGTCAAAGCCTGAGGGAGTGTGTATTTTAAATGCTCCAGAGGATAAATCCTCGTCACCTCGTCCCGTGTGGGAAATAAATAGTCCATGTGCCGTATCTAATAACTAGAGAGACGTGGTTATTGTCAACTCCAGACCCGTGTGGGTTTTTTTATTAATCTGGCAATTTTATCGTTACAATTTAAATAGTCCATATCAGTCATGAGTTCAACCTGTAAAATATAGTCATCGCCATACAAGCCTCTCGCTCGTATGGTAAATCTTCCACCTCGTCACACAAACTCCAAATGCTTATGTGGTATATGATGAAGTATGCCTATCTTCAGAAGTATTCCATGTAATGTAGTTCAAAATTAATTGTTACTATCCTATGGCGACATTTATTATTACACACAGAATAACCAGCACTCCGCATCCAATGGCATTCACAGGAGTTGATATTATAATATTTCGCATCCAACTCATTAAGGTTTACCTATTTGTCGGGCACGCAAATAAAATCTTTACTCAACAGCTAATCCATTTACCTGTTCAAACATATATAATGCACATGTATTTATTTCTATCTATTTTCTACTCAGTTCAATGTGTGATTTAAATGAATAAATCCTACCATTATTCTATTGTTGATTAAATTAACTGTTGTTTCAATAATTCGATTAATCAAATTTACTATCACACAACACAAACTACAATCAAATTGTTTTTAACTTTTCAAAATCATACAAATCAATTTCTATATTCTTTGTTACTCGAACTGATTTCTTCTTCATCGTGCAACATTCCCTTCTTATGGAGATCTTCATATTGATAAGCCATATAAATCATTTCAGAAAAAGGAAGCTTCACACTCCTCATTACACTATTCTGATATCTCCTTTGCAGGCTATGAATAAATCTCAGATTTTTCCTCTTTAGATCTTGAATCAGATGAGGAGCAAAGTGAGAAAGTTCGTTGAATTTCTTATGATATTCTGGGATGGTCATATCTCCTTGTATCAGATAAGAGAATTCATCACATAATCTCTCAGTCACTTCAGGAGGAGTAAATCTTCCTAGGAAAATCTCTTTGAATCTATCCCAGGTGATGTCACCTTCTGGATTATCTTTGATGATTGTTTCCCACCAGATTAAAGCTTCTCCATTGAGCGCCCAAGATGCTACTAATCTTTTTTGGTCGTCTCTCAACTGGATACACTCAAAAATTCTTTCGACGGAACTCATCCAAGCTTGAGTCTGAATTATAGATTCATTGCCCGAGAACTGTGCTCCGTTCAGATTTCGATATCTCTTTAATAGAGCCTCTAGATCGGGTTCTGCATTTCTCCTGTTTCTGACACTCATTTTTCTAGTACTTCTGCAATTAGCAGATCAAGTGTCAGGTCACAGAAAAGATAATTTAAAATATAGAAACACATACTTCAAATGTAAATGTGTCTATCGAGGTGTAATTTCATTCTGCTTTACTCATACTAGGATATTGCTGATCCTATCTGTATAGAGTTACCCATCCTAGAACACTACTGGTTCTATTTCTGACGAGTTCGTTCATATGTTATATTCCAGCACTAAGCTTAATCCAAGCTCTGATACCACGATGAGACGACCCCATTTCCCGTACCGATGGTGGCAAGGGTAATCTTTGGAATATAACACAGAAACAGATAACAACAGAACAAAATTGAATAAATACACCAGATAATGAACAATAGAATATACTGGATTAAAGTAATCATCAGAGTTACACAGGATACAGGATCATACTTAGTACAAATGCAGTTCAGATATACATAATGTCTACAGTGGAAAACAAACATAATGTACAATAGGAGCTGAACAACATAAAAAGAGATAAATGATAGAATCCATCTTCAGCTCCAGCTATCCAGAAAGAACCAGCTAAACCTGAATACAAGGCTGCCCGTGTAGAAAAAGGGGGCACCCGAGTTTGAAAGTGAAACAAACTACGAGTCAGTTATGGGAATGGTATGAGAAATCTACTCAACACATTTATAATATGGCTAATCACAGGACCACGCCACTTTCGTGGAACGGGTTTACTCCATTGGATTGCCAGTTCCTTAAAAACAAATCTTTCTTTTAATCATCGCAATGCTTTTTATAAAAATGAAGCCATTATAAGACTCAGTATCCATCACACAATGCAACGCAAACCGAAGGATAGAGTTTTTACCTTATAACGGCCAAAATATGCTTGATACGAATAAAACAAAGGCATTTGATATTATTGCTAGTGTTTATATGTTTTGAAAACAATTTCAAATCATAACTATCAATCATAGATGGCATTAATGCCCCATACCGCTATGTCGCCATATATAGGTATACAATCAAAACCGCACAGTCACGTATTTGGAAATTGGATTTCCGTCATGAACCAAGGCAAAAGATAGTCCTTACCGAATTCGAGATGCTCTAGCCCGTGTCTCAGGATCAGAGCTCGAGTGACCCTAGAATCGTCAGGGCCGGTCCACCGATATGGATTAAAATTCCTAAACACTGCGTTTCCCCGCCCTATGGGGCGTCAATGAGCCAACGAATGACTCCATCGGTCCCGGACCGACCGATATAACCGAGGCGCCTCGCAATCCATCATCCACATAAGTAAAATGTCAGGCCGTGTAAAAACACCGACACAACTCCTAGCTAGAAGGAAACGCATGCCCTCCCTGAGGTCCTTCTCCCGTTTCAGGTTCATACCGGGGAGTGAGGCTCGCGAATTCACGTTATACACAAAGCTACACCACACAGGCGGTGCTTTGATCATCACCACAAGACTTTGCTTTTCTACAGAAGCCCTGATCATTTGCCACTTAGGCATGCCACACTAGCAATTCATGCCATGCGACTGATGTCCATCGATATACAACCTCTGAGCTCATGCGTTTCAGAGAAGGGCGTTAAGCAAAAGAATAAATTCTCCATCGCCAAACAGATGTATATTTAATAGAGATCAATCAACACAGAATAAAATCCAATGTCAGACACACAGTCCATTTACAAGTCCGTTCTGGGTCTGAACGAAACAGGAGGCACTATATACCTCGCAAACCCATCGATCACCACGTACGTCTGGACGATCACCACTCATTATCCATATTTCGGGATGCCTCCCAATCAGGACCTCGGTTACCATCCAAACGAGGTGAAGATCTCCGGTCTTCGACCACCGTCTTCATCTTCGATTTTCAATCGTCGGTCAATTATTTGAAATGAGAATTACCTCGGCCTTTTCAAATAATTCACGTATATTTAGAATTTCAAATCAATTTATTTCAATGGTTAAATCATTCGACAACACCAATTTTGTTCTTTAATGTAATTTTCACACCAAACACATTCAACCATCAAATACCACATAAATCGAGCAAATTCAGTTTATTTCCATTCCATATCATTTATGATATTTTATAACGATTTATCGCTATTTTTATTTATTTTAAAATAGCCAATTTATTCAAAACGACGCTTCGGGCCATAACACGGCCGTGGCGCTGTTTTTCTTCAGATTTGATTTACACATATCTGAAAATCTAACCGTTGGATCTTCACAAAATTTATATCATTAGAAAGATCTTTTCAAAACGAATCCAACAGTTCCAGTTTCGGGAAAATCCGACGGTCGGATCTCCCGGTATCATCGTTTGAAGTTTCGATTTCAAAATACGAACTGCAGCGTCGTTATTCGATTAAATATAATTATATTTATATATTTATATATATATAATCGATTCTGGCGCTGGTTTTCTTTAGATTTGAATTAAACATTCCAGACAATCCAACCGTTGGATTTTTACAAAGTTGGTGTCGTTGGAAAGATATCTCCAAAGCGAACCCAACGGTTGCAGTTTCGGGAAAATCCGATGGTCGGATCTCCCGGTATAATCGTTTGAAATCACGGTTTAAAAATACGAACTTCAGCGTCGTTATTCGATATATTTCAATTCTATATATATATATATATATATATATATATATATATATCGATTCTTCGATTTCAAAGCTATATTCTTTCAATACATTTGATAAAAATGATATTTTTATCCAACTGTCTTCTATTTCAACACTTCACTATTTTTAACAATTCATTTATATAATAAAATTGTGATTTTTATTGTAAAACAATTCATTTCAAAACGAGATTATTTTATACTTTCATATAGATGATAAAAATGTGATTTTTATATTAAAAAAATTTCTTTCAAAACAAGATTATTTTATATAGTTCATATAGATGATAAAAAAATGTGATTTTTATATTTAAAACACGAACACCATTCAACACATGAATTTCAATTCAACGAATGAAAATAATTCAAACACATGAATATTATTCAAAATTTTCGGCAACATAACGACAGGGTAGTTAAAACCGGGACCGTCCCTAGTACGGCTCCTCGCTCTACCTTAAAACCTCGCGGTTTTTGACAATGGGGAATCATGCATCTAGTTCGCACGCAGGCGGCATGTATATTTATTTCATTTTAACAAACTAATCCTATGTGGTTTCAACCAAATATTTCTCAACCACAAACGGGTATTTTTCAACCACAATCAATCAATATCAACCACAAACAATTCCAATCAACCATTCGCTATCAATCAATTTTCACACCAATCACAACCAATAAATATCGTCCATGGTTTGTGGACGAGGGGCGTATATATTTATATACAGCAATTCACTTCTATTTCAACACATATATAATTTTTACAACGCATATACAACTTATACATCGAACGTACAACTTATACAACGCTTATACAAGAGGTGTACAATGCTTATATAACCCATACATCGACTATATAATTTATACATCGTCGTTTTCCATATCGTTTATAAATTAGAAATCTCACATTGGGTTCCACTCCACCAAAAATAGCAGAAGGCTCAGAAAAATATGCGGTCTCTTCTAGAATGTAGAAGACGTCCACACGAGTCCACTGTTTGTTGTTTCACTGAATTTCATCAACACACGAAAAAGATATGATTTTTCAAAGTTTGCAACGGTTTAAAGGTGTTAAAACTGTTGAAAATATATATAGCCGTACCTCTCTGAAAATCTTCAAAACTAGGTCGCGATTTATCTTCCAATCCGTTGATTGTTGCTTCGATCAGCCAGCACCACCTTGTCGGGCTAGGAGAGGCGCACGTGCGCCAAGAGGTGGGGCCAGTTCGGTGGTCCCAGGCGGCGGCGGCGGCGGCGGTTTGAACGGCGGATGTTCAGAGGCTCGATTCTCCCAAACCACTCAATGAAAAAATCCAAACTTTATATGGATTTGAAGATCTCGAGAAGATCTTCAAAAAGTTTAACTGTGGCACGAGCTAATTCAGCGTGGATTGATCAGAAAATGAGGGGGAAGTTTTAAAGCGGTTTCCGCCTTCGACGTCGGGGAGAGAGAAAGAGTTTTCTTTTTTTTTTTATTAAATTCTGATTGGCCGGTGGGTTTTAAAAGGAGTTTTCTGACACGACCTCCAATCTAAACCCAACGACTATCGTCCCTAGCGTTTTACCCCCATTCCGAACACAATGGGATATGTTTCGTAGGCCCATTCGACTGTTTCAGTCAGTTTCCATTCAATTTAAAATATATAACATTCAATATTCGATTTGAACGTACATTTCAATTTGCCAGGGCCACAAATTGATTCGAAAAATTCCAGAAAAATAAATCTAGCTATGTTTTGACGATACGGTCCCAACAAAACTCGTTGCGTCGAATTCTGAGATCGTTTGCAAAAAGGCCCATTTCTGGTCGATCCAATTTAACTTTAATTGACCAAAACACGTTTTCCTTTGCCAATCTTAAATACTAGCTTCAAAAATTATGAAATTTGAAACCTAGCAATAACTTCACATCCCGGATCCAACAAAAGTGGTTTTGTCGAATTCCGAGGTCGTATGCAAAATGGTCAATTTCACGAGCTATATAAATTCCATAGCGACCTTTCTGAAAATTCATTTGGCCATAACTTTTGCTTTCCGCTATGAAACTTCGATTTTTCAGATTCGTTAGAAAGGTATTCACTAACAGATTTAAATATTTTTGGTTTCACTCAAATCCATTTTGTTTTGCACCCGGTACAGTCCGACAAAGTTTGAATTCAAATTTTGAAACTACCGCGCCATTTCAGGCCTTGTTTATAATTAGAATTAATTATATTCGTTTTCAATTGTCAATTCAAACTCACTTTTGATCACTATTATTTAAAATATTTATTTTAAATATTTAAAATCCATTATTTTAGCCAATTTAAATTTTTTAAATTAGTTCAGATTTTCAGGGTCGTTACAACGGTCCATTATAAAAACTGTATGTGGTGGACGGTCCATCTTAAAAACCGAGTGTAGTAGGCTAGAAAACAGTTAATCTCCTATAATATTTGTAATTATTATTTTTTTATAATAATAAGTGTTTGCGGTCACTTAAAAACCGGTCGGCTTTACCAAATAATAATAATTATTATTATTTAAGTATAAATTTAGTAAATAACTGCAGTTTTTCACCATCATTAGATTATATACAATTTTATATTATTTTCTAAAAACTACAAGTTTATTTTCATTTATTGTAAAAAAATGAAAGGCATCTTGTATTTTCCATTATTTCAAAATTATCGATTTGGTTTACAAAGTTATTTCTACATAGGATTTTTCTAGAAAAATATTAAAAAAAGTACTTATGACTAAGGCTGTAAACGGATGCAGTCGGATACGGATAGTGTTGTATCTGTATCCGTATGTGATACCTGTGGATACCAGCGTAAGAATATCTATATTCGTGTCCGCGGATATTTTCAGATTGGATACAGATATTTTCGGATATCCGAAAATATCTGTATCCGCCTTAGTGAATACGGATACCTGAAAATTATCCATATCTGAAACTTAAAAATGCACATTCAATGCAGTTATCCGAAAATATCCAAAAAGTATCCGAAAATATATGTATTTGAAACTTAAAAATGCACATCCGATGCGATTATCTGAAAATGCCCATCAAGGGGGTGTCGTCTCTTGTGTCGACCCGTGGGTCGACAAACCAAGGGGGGTTCGACCCCCATACAAATCTGGGCAAAATTCTTTTCAGCGTATATGGACTGAATTTTTGGCTATGTTCGTTGAAACTAGGCTATAACTAAGACCCTATACCCATTGTTTTATTCATTCAAAAACAATGGAGAACTAGATGCTGCTTCTGCCTAAACTAAAATAGCCTATTCTTCTTCGACAACAAGAGTTAGACAAATTCACAGATATGTGCTTCAACATCTGCAATTATTCTTCTGTTTCTTAAATCCAATCACTGTGAGTATACGTTATTTTTAGATATAAACAATTAAAAGTTATTTTTGACATGACTATGAATTTGATCTAAGCCTGTGGCTAATTGAATCATATCAGATCTGCCATAACATGTGTATCTAAGTTATTTTGACATGATTATGAATTGGATCTAAGCCTATGCCTATTTATCATGTAAGATCTGCCATTATTTGTATATCTAGTTCACTTATTAGATCTCCTCATGCTTGTTTATGATCATGACACTGACCTAATCAATTCTATTATCACATGTTCATCAGATCTGTTCCTATATGCCTATCTTGTCATTATGCCCAATTTTGTCACTATATGTTTATAAGTTGTTATACCTATTCCTTCTATCATATGTCAATCTTGTTATTATGTTTATTTCTTTTCTCTACCCTTCTTCTTTCCCTTTTTATTTTATAGTCAGGCTACCTTCGAGCCTAGGCATACCGCTGAAATATGTGAACGCATGAAAATGGGAACGAGGGGAAAACGTTAAAATTGGGAAATAACTTGTATCGAGAAATTTGGGCATAACTTGAACCAAATACATGAATATGGATTTGGGGGATAAATCAAATTGTGATTCAGATCTTAATTTTGGGCATATGGTACATGATGAATATGACTTGGAAAAGGGGCATGAAAACCTATATAATGAAATAGGGATAATTGTTAGAGAATGATAATGCCTAGAATTACAGTAATTAGAAACTGTAACCAAGCTTGGACACGATTTTAGATTACACTTGTGGTAGAAGTCTGCCCGGACCCGACCGGCATATCCAACAACCACAAGTGGTGAATCTTATGTGAGGTGTCTAAGTGCATAAACACGTAACGTGCTGAGACACGAGGTTGAGTCCGACTTGTGGAAGAACTCTGCCCGGGCCTGCCCGGTATGTCCAACATCCACAAGTTGTAGGCTTAATGTGGGAGATCTAGCACATTATAACCATAAATGAATATATGGTAATGAACTTGAATACTTAACCTGATTAAATTCGTAGGGATTACATGAACATGTTAACTTGAGTAGGGGTTAAGTAAACTTGATTTAAACAGTGGGAGGATTAAGTATATCTTGGGGTGGTGGGTAATATATATATATATATATATATATATATATATATATATATATATATATATAGGTCCACAAACTTAACCTGTGGGCTTATGCAATCTTTTTACACTGGTATGGCATAACTTGTGGAAATCCTAGTAGTGGGATGCAAGCCTAGCGGGAAGCTTGTATCATCTTGTGTGTGGGACCCGTTTCAGTCAGTAACCCATATATTGGTATCAAAAGAGTACTCCGAACTAGGTCGGAGTCGGGGTACGCTTACTGGACTGATCGTAAGAGATCCAAAATAGGGGAAGGTGTCTGATGGCGCATTCCATTGGACTCATGTGCGTGCATGGATCCGCCTGCTCGGGAAAATAAGACGCTGTGACATCTGCAGATATGGTTGTGCATATCCTGAAAATGAAGTGTTGCCACTTTAGGAAGTGATACATCCTAATGTGGGCCAGCACAGGGTATTTACGGAGTAGGAAGCTGATTGATTGGGGTAGTAATTAGGATACATCTAGACTCCAGTATTGTAACACCCCGTATCTTTAAGATAATAAAATATGAGTAACTTAATTAAATAATGAGAATTAAGTAAAACGGACTGCACCATTGCGTTCGTCTCGGAATTCTGGTCAAGATAGACGTTTGGTTTGTGTAAAATGGACATCGTATGAAGTTATTAAGCCTAGAAGTTTGTATACATGCAAGAGAATTATATATATATACATATATAAACAAATAAAAATATATAAAAAATTCAAAAACAACGATCGGAAGACCCAGGATTTGAACCGCCCCATTCTGGGGGTCGACCTAGACAGGGGTCGACCCAGGGTGTATGGGGTCGACCCTAGGGTCGACACCATAAGAGGGTGGTCGACCCCTATTCAGATCTGGGCAGAATTTTGGTTTTTGAACGTGGACTCGTTTCTCGACCAAATACGTTGCTGAACACCTATAAATAAGCCTATGGAGCCTACCCTAAGTCTCATATTTCTGAGACAACGTAGAAGCTCTGTCATTCCTCTTCCTCCTCAAATCTCTTCAGAAAATTTAGATTATTAGTTTAGGAAAATTCTGAATCTAGATCTGGAGGAAAAGAATGAAAACTAATTAGAAGGTGTTCAGATCTCTTATCGAAGTGAGGTAATTTTCTAGATCTGGTCTATTTCAATTCTCTTTTCTTTCCTTCCTTTTTCTTTTATTAAAGATTGTAGATCCATGGTTGTTAGGTTCTGAATCCAATTAAGGGAAAAACCATGGAATGCTAGATCTGGACGATCCAAGATTTGGAAGCATATGAGGTGAGTGGATTTAAGTTATATCATTTTAGATAATGATATATTATCGTTTAGCATTCCCCGTTATCATAAAATGTGAATTTTCCAGAATAATTAAAAGTGTTAAGATGCTGTTATAACAAGTTGAGATATTAATATGAATATGTTGGAAAACTCATATGTTGAATTAGTTAAAGTGTTGAATGTTTACATGTTGAAAAACAAACTTGTTAGAATATGAGTAGCGACTACTGTTGTTATAATTACATGATTCACTTGTGGTATATTATGTATTTGAATTATTAGATGTAGAATTGAGAAAATCACATGTTAACTTATTGGATTTGAACAATTACCCGATTAAATGATTACATGTCAGGATAGAATTAAATACGTGTTAGAAAGAACATGCGACATAATATAGGCATAATTTGATGACATGTAAATTAGATTGCAGTAAATATGTGAAAAGGATAATATGCCTAAAATTTACAGTAAATAGGAAACTATAACCGTGCTTAGGCACGAGGTTAGATTACACTTGTGGTAGAAGTCTGTCCGGAACCGCCCGGTACATCCATCATCCACAAGTGTAGGCTTAATGTGAGAGGTCAAGTGCATAAATATATGTAAATAGCAGGAGTGATAAATAGTAATTAATGGAAATAAATGGAATTTAAAGAAAGTTACAGCAGTAAAAAGGAATGGAATGAGCAGGGAATGATAATAACCTATTATAAATAAATTACATTAATGAGAATGTTGTACAATAGGTAGACTTGTCTTAGGGACACGTGAAGATTATAACTTAGGTTATAATAAACTAGTAAGGACATGAGATAACTGGTGAAATGAGATAAGTGGCACTTAATTTTAAATTAAGTAATAAGTAAACGGGGAAAATTGAAACCAGTTGTTTGTAATAAGTAGAGAAAAGGGGGAAAGTTTATGAAATGTAAGAAGTTGTACTTAATTATATATTAAGTAATCTGTAAACTTGGAAGTATGAAATCTGCTGATAAGAATAACATGTTTAGGATTGTCCTAGGGACAAGTGGAAATTATAACTTAGGTTATAATAAACGATAAAGGGAATGGAATAACTTATGTAAGGAGATAAGTTGTACTTAATTGTAAATTAAGTTATTTATAAGAACAAGAATCTGAAATCTACGGATGATGACAAAATAAGTTATATTTATGGGAAGAGAAACTTATTAGTGGACCTTAGTTAAGAGAACTAAGTTAATAAGTAAACAACAATAAGTTGTGGTGACAATGAAAGATGGAATTATGAATAAATAGGAAAGGGTGAGGCAAACTTATATGAACTAAGTTATATTTAATCATAAATGATAAGTGACATATTAAATAGAAAACATGTGAATTGAGATATAATTAATTATAGATTAAGTAGAACATGTTATTGTAACCTTGAATCAAATAAGAATATAAAAGGGATTGTGGATTATCGACCTTGGACAACAATCTATAGAATAACATGTTGTGGGCTTATTAATAAACTTAAATGGACTAAGTTATGTGACTGAGACTAATAAGCAAGAGGAACTTGCTAACTTGAATAAGAAGTCAATGTGAATGAGAATAACCAAGTTAAATGGAAACTTGATGAGGTAGAGCAAGCGCACAAAGGAATGTTTAGACATAAGGTCTAATAACATATTAAAAGGAGGCGCTTGGACCAGTCCACATGTTTGAGGGTGAATAACCCAACGGGGTAGATCATCGTGGTGTCATGAGGCACGAGGGGACCGCACGTTCATCTGATTATTCTGACGGCTCCGAAGGACTAGAAGGGGAAGCACGCGTAAAGTGCTCCTGGTAGCCCTCTGTGCGGTGGCAGTTGTTTCGTCTGTTCCCGCAGAGGTTGGGTCTGCGCGTTACTATCAGGTGGGTGGGCCTTGACTGCAAAAGTAGCTTTGCAGTCAGAATGCTGTAACGTGGTGACACTAGGGTGATTCGGCGGTAGCCTCAATGGGGAGGTAGAGGTCAGGACCAACAGAGAAAGTAGATTGTTGGGTATCCATCATCGGCAGCCAGTGGGATGTGAAAAGACTAGAGCTAAAACCAATAGACCATTCACCTTTCACTGTCGAGGTACGATGGTTGAGGGAAGACGCCAATTGGATGTTTAGATTGTTTGTTAGGGGCAAGTCGTTTAGCTCTTGTAGTCTTTACTGTTGAGGGAGGGGATGAGGTGGGGCCATAACCACCATGAAAAATAAATCCTAGGATATTTTGAGGATCCTAAAGACGGGCCTGTACAGATATGGTAAAGCTCCCGACTGAGTTCCGTGTTTCTTGTATAGCCTTATCACAGAACTCGGTCCACATTATGTGCGGTTAAGGCATCAAATACGTTTGACGATACGTACGTGGGACAGTCTAGATACATGCATGTCTTCTCTGGTTGGTGTATCATAGATGTGAGGGCATTACTCCGGTATGAAATCTGATTAGATTGACAGTGGCAGTCCGTATGCTTATGTAGCGTAGTAATGACAGGTATATGCGGAACGTAACATTATTATGTAGAGATCTGTATGTCACTCTGGCGTAGGATGAGGAACTACGTTCATTTCTATGGCATTACGGTGGAGACCATGCGAGTAGGTTACCATGAGGTGTACCTACATATTGAGGGGTAGCTACATATATGCTATATTAGGTTAATCCACTGCGAGGTGAATGGGTATGAAGTATGTGTAAGCCTTGAGTGTTGTTTACCCAAGTAACCTAATAAATATGAAAATATGATTGAACGGTATATGTAGCATTATCCAAAGTGTATAGTTTAAACATACTCGTAGGTTAGATTTGTGGCAGAGACATGATAACTTTAGATATTGGTTAGGCAGTAATATTAATACGGTAAGGCTATACTTTGATTATATTATATTTTATCCACTCCGCTGTGAGATATTTTCTGAGCTCTGACATATTTTATGTCTCTGTCTTTTCTACAGGATACTAGAGCAAACCAACACGAGTTTTGATAGATTAGAATTTTGAAAAAAAAAATTGGTCTGTCGGAATTCGGGTTGTTACATCTGGTATCAGAGCTTAGGTTTGGTATTCTTGTATGGATACTGAGTGAACGTATTTGTATTTTTAAAAATATAAATATTATATATATACCTAGATCCGTAGAGGAACCCACTAAATAGAAGAAATGATTTATAAGATGGTAAGAGTTCGGATGACTGTTTTGTACACTAAAGGATTGAATATGGAAATTTGAGACCCTTAGGAAATTTGGGTGGGAAGTGTACAATACGTTTTGAAATAGAGAAATGAGGATACCATATGTTAATATTTTGTATTAGTGGGTTTGGTAGTAAAACCTTATAAATTGGAAAAGGTTAAACAGAGAAAAATGGATTAGGAATATATATATATATATGTATGTATATATAGTTGAGAGAATTGACCTTGTGGGAGTGTCTAGGCAAGGCTTGAAAATTGGAAACCCGCTTTGAGTCTAATCCCATTGTTAGCTTTTAAGAACTTGAAATTGTAAAAGTTTTGGGAAAATGGTTTATGGTGTTTTCAAGTTTTAATCTTAAAAGTTATAGTTTTAAAATATATAAAGTACACATATTGTGTTTTAAAGTAAAATGGGGTATATTTTGTAAATAGTGATTTCTTGCGAAAACTCTATCCAAAGTAAAATTCTCTCAGTAAAAGGTGCATATTATAGAGCAGGTATAGCTCGCTAGTTTTATTGTTATATTTCATACAAGAATTTTTAATAAAGAAAGTTTTGAAGTCTCTATTCTTTTGACAATCATTTTTGATAACTTGTTTAAAAGAGAAAATTTAATTGGATGGACAAAATAAGTTGTAGAAATTAAGAATAGAGTAGATGTTTGCACCTTGAAGTAAGAGACTGAACCGACTTTATAGGCAAGAACAAGTTATAAACCCGATTGAGAAATAGTTGTCCTTATCTACTCCAGTTTTTGTGATTTGGAAAGAAAAAATCGACATGCATTTTTTTCAAAGATGACATGTTTTATGGTTTGGCAAAAGTAAGTTTTGAAGAGGAAAATAAAATTTTGGCACTTTTAATTGTTGGAAGAAAATTAAATAAAAAGGCCAAACCATGTTTTAAAAGTATGGAATAGGTGAGGATTAATGCCTAGGGAAGACGAGATAAGTTTTGAGACTATGAAGTCAATAGCGAGAATTATCTTGGAATAATAATAAGTTCCTGTAGAATGCATAAGCATTGAAAAGCCTAGGGTGTTGCTTAAAATAATTGTTGGTACATAGCTAGAATTAGTAGTGACTACTAGATAGTAAAACGGGCTAGTAAATGTTTAGACCTTGTTGCTAATTTTCATGTTAAGGGTAAAACCCGCTATTACATTTCTGTTGGGATCGTTCTGTTATTTTTGTTCTTGTTAGGTAGTTAGGGTAACACCTAAACCTGTTGTGGATCCCATAGTTTGGACTTTTCTGTCTGAGGGGGACATAGTCCCGAGATTCTTGGCCCTTAATAGTAGCTGTAGGGTGTCTGTTCTCCTGTTTTAGTTGAAAGACTAGAAGGCTTATTTAAATTTAAACTAAGATCAGATGATTAAATAAGCTAAGGAAAGAGAAATGGTACAACTAAAAAGGAAACAATGAATTTAGTAAAGCAACAAACATGATAAATTATGAGAAAAGATGGATAAGAATAAAAATTTCCAAGATAAGATGAAAAAGAAAATTAGTAACAAAAGAAAATTTTCTTATGTGGGCTATACTTGGATAGGAAAATAGGAAATCTATATAAATAGTTACATAAAAATCCAAGTACGGTTGGAAAAAGGTACATAAAAGAAAACAGAAGATGTGAAATTTTCCGTTTTCCACCTTTTTGTAACATAAGAAATCATATTTAGAAAATTAGATTTTTTTTTTTAAAATTCGAGAAATATAGTTGGTTGGTAGGATTTTTGGATGCAGCAATTGGATGAACTACGATCTTACTCAGTAAGAGTGTGAGAAAATTTGGATGAAAAAGCGTTTGATTTTCAAAATATTGCATTCATGTAGAACTGCCAGTATATTTCAGATATGAGCATCATATTTTAAAAAGGATTTTTGAAAAACTTGCATACACATAGGAGGTACAACTTAGGCATACACGCATTATTATGTTGTATTTCACTTTGCACAAGTGCACATTGTTTGCAAAAATTGACGCGCATATGATGGATGGATATTAGGGGAGTGGTTATTTGATTTTACCCTTATCAATTTCGGGGACGAAATTTCCTAAGGGTGGGAGAACGAGTAAAAACGGACTGCGTCATTGCGTCCCTCTCGGAATTCTAGTCAAGATAAACACTTGGTTAGCGTAAAACGGACATTGTATGAAGAAGTTATTAAGACTAGAAGTTTGTATACGTGCAAGAGAATTATATATATACAAACAAATAAAAATAAAAAATAAAAAAAATTCAAAAACAGCGGTCGGAAGACCCAGGAGCCGAACCGCCCCATTTTGGGGGTCGACCCACGGGTCGCTCCCAGGCTCGACACCATAAGAAGGGGGTCGACCCCTATTCAGATCTGGGCAAAATTCCGGTTTTTGAACGTGGACTTGTTTCTTGACCAAATATGTTGCTGAACACCTATAAATAAGCCTGCAGAGCCTACCCTAAGTGTCATATTTCTGAGACAACGCAGAAGCTCTGCAATTCCTCTTCCTCCTCAAATCTCTTCAGAAAATTTAGATTATTTGTAACACCCCGTACTTTCTGTTAATGTTATAGTATCAAATTAAACAATACTTAATTTCAAATGTGAGAAATAAGGTAAACGGGTTACGCCATTGCGTTTGTCTCGGAATTCTTCTTGAGATAGAGTCCGAGTTTGCATGAATTGGAATTCGTATGAAGAAGTTATGACCTCCAGAAGTTTCAGAAATTCAGATAAATTCAAACAGCTCAAGCCAGATTTCAAAATTCAAAAACAGAAGTCAGAAGCGGGCTCGGCGGGAAAATTCCCGCCCAGGCAGGTCGACCAGGGGGTCGACCCTAGTGTCGACCTCCCCCCTAGAGGTCGACCTGGGGGTCAACCTTAGGGTCGACCTGGCCCCGGCCAGATCTGAATTTTGAACGACTGCTGACTTGATGTTGAGTCACTAGGGTTTCTGGATGGCCCTGATCTGGTCTGAGTGGCTGTGATTAACCCTAGGTTCATCCGACGGCTATAATGAAACTGAAATTCTATATAAACAACTCAATTCTCAACCTAAAAACACACAGAAAAATAATCCTAGAACTGAAATGTCGTCAGTAGAGAACTTGGGATAGCCGTCGCCACATTCAATTCTGAAACAAGAAAGGAGCCTACATCTAAATCAAATTAAAACTAATCTAATTCAACGATCTTCATCAAAGGCGCGCATCTCCAATTTCAAAATTCAGAATTCAGAATTCGGAATTCAAGAATTCCTTTTAGTTTGTAAGTTGGTTATTACGCAGATTTAAACGCTCTTTTCAAATGAAATCATGGCATGTTGTAACTCAAATATGGAATGATGCTTATGTATGAGATAATGAAGTTTGATTCTAATGTATCTTAAATTACTGTTGCGATTGATCATGCCTATATGTTTGTGGTTATAAACATACTATATTGTATGTATTGGGATCTATTATGATTGAGTAACGAGATTATTATGCCAGCAAAAAGGTGAAACATGTCATGTTATTTGCAAGTTTATGATCTAAATCATGCTTACATGTTAGATTAACATTCATGAATATTTAGAACTACGCTAAGTTGTGATGTAAATATGATTTTGATACCTCTCTTATGTTTTAACACATAAGTTATCATGCTAAGTAGTGATGTAAATATGATTTTGATACCTCTCTTATGTTTTAACACATAAGTCATCATGCTAAGTTGCAGTTTAAATATGTCTATAGTAGCTTTCTTATGTTTTGACATACATAAGTTAGTATGCTAAACTGTGGTTTAAAAATTGTGTTTATATGTTAAACCTCCATGTTAGACCCATATCAAATTTACATGAAAATTAGATCCAACTTAGTCACAAGTTCACCCTTACCTGTTTAGTTAAGACAATGATACATCTATGCCAAGTTACATGTGATAAGTTAAATGTATGATATTTTATATTTATTTCATGTTCCTTGTTTATTACCCGTTTTTGTTATGGGTTTGGGCTAATTTGCTAGCCCAACATTTTATGCAATTCATACGTACGTTCTACGGGGATAACGATGGGAAAACATGAAAATTCATGGCATAGGTTTGTTTCATAAAATGGTTTATTTGATATACCATTTATTATGAGCAATAATTGATAAGATAATTATGGCATGAGTAAACTAAAATTAATTTACGTAAAGAATTAGACATATATAGGAAATATGTGAATTTAGAAAAGACGATTATTCCTAACCCGAGGTTAGACTGAGTTGTGGTGTAAAACTGCCCGGAACCGACCGGCATATCCAATGACCACAACAAGACCTGTCTAATGTGTGTGGTTAGTGCATCGAGCCCAAAAAGGACCCGAGGTTAGGCTAAGTTGTGGTGTAAAACCGCCCGAAACCGACCGACAAATCCAGTGACCACAACAAGACCTGTCTAATGTGAATGGTCGGTGCTTTAATGAATAAATTAAAGCTAAGTCAGGATTGGTAGGGTTAAGTCAATTAGGGAAACACTTAACCGATTCAACATGTTAACTAAACTAATGGGTGGGGTTAGGTAAACTTGGACACTTAACCATATAAACATGTTGATTAGAAAACCCTAGTAACGGGGACTCATTTCAGCAGTAACCCATATAGATGTATCATGGTACCCTGAACTAGGAAGGGTGGGGCATGAATACTGGGAAGATTATAAGCGGTCAAAAATGTCGGCGGTTGGTGTGTCAGTGTAGGTTCCGACGGAGTATGGGTGTGCACGTACTCCATAGTGGAAAAAGCAGGCACTGGGCATCAGTAGTATACACTGTGCATCTTGAATCGTGTCGGGTTGCCACCAGAGGGACTGATACACCCCATGGTGGGACCAGCACAGGTAACTACAGTCAAGCGGGGCCGAATGACACAGGACATGAATGAATGCGAGTAGGAGCCGATCATTAAGGGGATCGTTCGTTATAAACACGTGGGGCTGGTTGAACCAATGGTTAGTAGGTGCAGACTTTAGTAATGGGTGCGATCACATATTCATCTTATCTTATATTAGGGTATTGCCCTATATTCCGTTATTACTGTCATGATCATGTTCTTTGTTTAAATATTAGTAATCACTGAACTTACCAGACTTATTGTCTGACCCGTTTCCTTTCGTCTTCTTTTCTTCCGTTCCCCCCCAGGTCCACAGGGAGGGAATACTCCAGCTTAATCAGACTCTTTGCAAGCTTCAAGAAAGTAGATGTATGATTTGGACTCTTTTGCATTGGCTATAGCTTTTGGATACTACACTTGGGGATTTATGCAGTTTTATCTATGTTTTATGCTTCTTTATTTAATAATCAAGACATAAATTATGGTGTAATGTTTTGGAAGTTATTTTTGAGACAATTTGTTGTAATGCTTTTGTATTGAACCACGTATGCAATAATTGTTTGATTTCCGCTGCTTATATTTATCTGTCTTATAAATTTTTCTGTGTCTTGTACCTATAACCCTCCACCAAAGTTAAGGCATTGCCTTTGTGAGTGACCTTAACGGAGGTGGGGTGTTTCACTTGGTATCAGAGCAAAGGTTTACCAAATCAGATAAAAAAATTTGGAAACTATTTTCAAAAAGAGAAATATAAAGAAGCATTTTACAAGGAAAAGTGTTGTTTTAAATTTTAAAAGGCATAATCCCCAAAGCCATATGCCCTATCATTCTATCCTTTGTTTTGAATATTTTCTTTTTCGTTTCAGCATGTCTGGGAATCTTGACCTTCTAGAGGGTGTACCAATACCTGGCTGGTTCAGGAGGTACTTTGAGGCTAGGGCCAACGACGCAGGCCCAACAGATATTTCTCCTCCTCCAGCTATAGCGGTTCCTCCTCCTCTTCCCCCTCGAGCAAATGCTTTCTCAAAGATTTGTAGAGACTTTAGGGCCATGGGTGGAAAGGATTTCAAGGGGACTGAGTCATTCGTAGAAGCAAGGAATTGGCTCAAAGAAACTGAGGATCTATTCGATATCTTTGAGGTGGATGATAGACAAAAAATACAATTGGAAGTGTGGTTGCTCAAAGTCGAAGCTTCCTATTGGTGGGAAGTCACTAACGCTGAAAGACCTGTTGAAACTTGGATGGATTTCAGAATAAGGTTTGAGATGAAATTTCTCTCACAAGCTGAACGAAGTTTACAGCTAGAAAAGTTCTTGTCTCTTAAGCAAGGAAGCATGATGGTCAAAGAGTACGTCAACCAATTCAACCAGCTGGCCCGATTTGGACTGGACTTAGTGAATACTCCTCATAAGAAGGCTCTCCATTTTGTCACGGGATTGAATGAGCCACTTCACAGCTTGGCTATGACCCATGTACCTATGGGGGCTACCTACGAGAGGTTAGTGGACATGGCACTCTTACATGAGGAAGGCAAGGGAAAGAAAGAGGCAAAAGCGGATGCGCCTCAAGATAAGAAGGGGGAAGGGTCACAGAACAAGAATGCTGATTCAAAGAAAGGAGGGAAGAACAACAAACCCCGTGACAAGAGAAAATGTAATTTCTGTGGCAATCCTGGACATCTAGTCGAAGACTGCAGGAAGAAGAAAAGGAAGATGGGTGGCTGTTTCCAATGTGGTGAGACGGGACACATGGCTAAGGACTGCCCAAGAAAGCAAGGGCAGAGAGCTGGACCTTCGTCTGGAGGACAAGTTCACGCTCTCACGGCACCTCCGCAAGAACGAGGTAGAAATATTTATGTCGAAAGTTTAATCTATCTTTTTTATCATCCTGTTCGTACATTATTTGATTCTGGCGCATCGCACTCATTTGTATCTGCTGATTTAGTTGAATCCCTGCACCTATACACTGCTTTAGTAGAGAATCCCTTGGTTGTTTCAAATCTTATCGGGGGCTCAGCTTATTTGTCAATGGTTTGTTTGGATTTGAAAATATCTATTCTAAGCGTTGAGTTTAGATGCAATGCTTTTGTTTTGGGCTTCACGGGCTATGGGTTGATTCTAGGCAAGTATTGGCTATCCAGTAATGGTGCCATCCTCGACTGTGAAAAGAGAATGGTTAGACTCCTGACTCGCCTTGGTAACACTCTTGAAATTTCTTGCAATCCCCTGAACTCTGTTATGCTAAGTTATCTAGAATCTCTTGATGCGTCTGTTGAGGACTTGCAGTTTGTAAAGGTAGTCCGTGAATACTCAGATGTGTTTGAAGAGGTAAAGGGCTTACCCCCTAAGCGGGAGATAGACTTCCACATATACCTTGTTGACAATGCAAAACCCGTTGCCTTACCTGTTAGGCACATGGCCCCAAGGGAGCGGAAAGAGCTCAGTAAGCAAATTAAAGAGCTCCTAGAAAAGGGGTTGATAAGGCGGAGTATTTCTGAATGGGGTGCTCCAGTAGTGTTCGCAACTAAAGCGGACGGTTCACTTCGCCTGTGTGTTGATTATAGGGAGCTAAACAAGCTGACCAAGAAGAATAGGCACCCACTCCCGAGAATAGATGATTTGTTTGATCAGCTTGTGGGTGCACCGGTTTTCTCCCAATTAGATCTAGCTACCGGGTTCCACCGGCTGAGAGCGGCTGAAGACACTATTGATAAGACCGCGTTCAGAACTCCAGATGGTTTCTTTGAGTGGCTTGTCATGCCTTTCGGCTTGACAAATGCACCTACTTACTTCGTTGATTTAATGAGCAGGGTGTACAGAGAGTTCCTCAATAAGTTTGTAGTGGTCTTCGTAGACGATATTTTGATCTTCTCAAAGAATGAAGAAGAGCATGCTCAGCATTTAAGGGAAGTCATGGATACTCTCCGTGCTCATCAGTTGAAAGCTAAATTCTCCAAATGCCATTTTTGGAGAGAAGAAGTTAGGTTCCTTGGACATGTGGTGTCCAAAGAGGGGTTAGCTGTGGACCCCGCGAAAGTGGTTGCTGTGCACGATTGGAAGGTTCCTCGAAACGCAACCGAAATCCGAAGTTTTCTCTGGCTAGCAGGCTTCTATCGAAAATTCATTAAAGATTTTGCAAAACTCTCAGCTCCACTCACAAGGTTGACAAAGAAGAACCTAGCTTTCAATTGGAACTTGGATTGCGATATTGCTTTCCAACGTTTAAAAAGGGCTCTGACAACAGCCTCAGTTCTAACATTGCCTGATGGAAGCAAGATGTTCACAGTATACACAGATGCATGCGGAATGGGACTAGGCGCTGTTCTGATGCAAGAAGGGAAGGTAATGGCTTATGGTGGAAGGCAGTTGAAAGTACATGAGAAAAACTACCCAACCCACGACCTAGAGTTGGCAGCCATCGTTTTTGCGCTTAAGTCTTGGCGCCATTATCTCCTAGGTGAGAAATTTGAATTGTATACTGACCATAAATCGTTGAAATACCTTTTCTCGTAGAAAGATCTCAACTTGAGGTAGCAAAGATGGATGGAGTTTCTTGCCTCGTACGATTTTGAGATTTCCTACACTCCTGGCAAGGGCAATGCAGTAGAAGACACCTTGAGTAGAAAGAAACTGACCTTAAGCCCTCTCTTTGTAGAAAGGCAAAGCTTGGAGTACATAGCCAACTTTGACTTTAGGCCCTCCTCTGAATTTGTGCTTGGCCTTTTAGCAACATTGGAAGTACGACCTACGCTTTTGGACTCAATAGGGGCCGCGCAACGTGAAGACCCTCAGCTAGTTAAGATAATAGATAAGCCGATCAGGGGTGAGACTTTGAGTCACCTCAATAGATACTCCGTCGATGATAAGGGATGGTTGAGGCAGGATGGAAGATTATGCGTCCCACAAGCAAGAGAATTGGTGTGGAAGGTTCTCGAAGAGGCACACCATTCCAAGTTGACCATACACCCCGGTGGAGACAAAATGTACAAAGACATAAAAAGGGTTTTCTTTTGGAGTGGCATGAAAAGAGATGTAGCAGAATTCGTCTCCAAGTGTATGATATGCCAGCAAGTCAAGGCGGAACAGAAGAAGCCTGGAGGTCTGCTTCATCCTCTAGAGGTCCCACAGTGGAAATGCGATATCATTTCAATGGACTTTATTGATGGATTGCCTAGGTCAAGGAGGGGCAACACCAGCATTTGGGTAATAGTGGACAGGCTCACAAAAAGCGCCCACTTTATACCCGTCAAGAGTAGAAGGACGGCCTCATCTCTAGCATCCATATATCTTAAAGAGATAGTTCGATTCCATGGGATACCCTCCAGCATAGTGAGTGATCGAGACCCTATCTTCACGAGCGAGTTTTGGAAGAGTTTCCAAGAGGCTGTAGGCACACAGTTATGCCTAAGCACGGCCTATCACCCTCAAACCGATGGCCAGACGGAAAGAGTCAACAGAGTATTAGAAGACCTCTTGAGACTATGCATTCTTGACTTCGGAGGTACATGGGAGGATCATTTATTTTTGGTGGAATTCGCTTACAACAATAACTACCAAGCCACCATAGGCATGGCGCCTTTCGAAGCTTTATATGGAAGACCGTGCCGATCACCAACTTGCTGGTGGGAGTCCACGGACGAGCTCATACTTGGGCCAGACATGATCAAAGAAACTTCAGAGAAAGTAGACTTAATACGAAGAAGAATGAAGATTGCCCAAGATAGACAGAAGTCCTACGCAGACAAAATAAGAACTGACCTTGAGTTCGAAGTTGGAGACAAGGTGTTCCTTAAAGTATCTCCTTTGAGGAACGTCGTTCGCTTTGGATCCCCAGAAAAGTTAGCACAAATATTTGTAGGGTCGTTCCCTATCATCGAGAAGGTTGGAAAGATGGCTTATAGGATACAGCTGCCCGAAAGATTGGCCGGGATTCATAATGTCTTTCATGTCTCTCACCTTCGGAAGTGCTTACACTAGTCTGCAGAAGTGGTGGAACCAAGCATGCTAGAGGAAGTAGAAGTTGAACGAGAAGCAGCTGTGAGAAGAGTTCCAACCCATATCTTGGGAATAGAAGTCAAAAAGCTACGCAACCGTGAAGTTAGGCTCGTCAAAGTTCAATGGAGCGACGCCGAGGAAGACGCGACTTGGGAGACTGAGGGTAGAATACGTGCAGCCTACCCTTTTCTTTTTGAGGGTACATCTTTGATATCTCTTATCTTAAGTTTATGCTCATATTTATCTTTTTAGGTGTATCTTCTCGATCCTATCCTTATGTAGGAACCTTCTTGGATGTAAACATGTAATTGAAACATGTTATGATTGATGGCTGCAAGTGGTTGCAAGTGGTTGCTAGTGGTTGCTCGTGGATACATATACACACACGTTAGGTATTAGATCGGCTCAGTCTCTTTTCATATTGCATATGCATATATGTATTTGTATATGGATTGAAACTTGATGTGTTAGCATATGGACGTTGCATTTGTATGAATGATTGTTCACTCATGTAGGAAATTTTGAGTAGGAAAAATTGCATACATAATGGACTCATGGCACTGACATAATTTGCATTAAGGAGGTCAACTGAATCAGTAGACCGACTGATTTTGCATTAGATAAGGACATGTACACACACTATGCATATGATCATAAAGCATTAGAAACCTTTTAAGGACAATGGACGCCTGTGTTTTGAATGTTTGAGTAGATGGGTGATTGGATGGTAGGATATAAGTTCTTCTCTACTTGATGATTTCGGGGACGAAATCCTAAAAGGAGGGGAGAATGTAACACCCTGTACTTTCTATTAATGCTATAGTAACGAATTGAACAATAATTAATTTCAAATGTGAGAATTAAGGTAAATGGGTTACGCCATTGCGTTCGTCTCAGAATTCTACTTGAGATAGAGTCCGATTTTGCGTGAATTGGACTTCGTATGAAGAAGTTATGACCTCCAGAAGTTTTAGAAATTCAAATAAATTCAAACAGCTCAAGCCAGATTTCAAAATTCAAAAACAGAAGTCAGAAGCGGGCTAGGCGGGAAAATTCCTGCCCAGGCAGGTCGACTAGGTGGTCAACCCAAGTATCGACCTCCCCCCTAGAGGTCGACCTGGGGGTCGACCTTAGGGTCGACCTGGGGGTCGACCTGGCCCCCGGCCAGATCTGAATTTTGAACGACTGCTGACTTCATGCTGTGTCACTAGGGTTTCTGGATGGCCCTGATCTAGTCTGAGTGGCTGTGATTAACCCCAGGTTCATCCGACGGCTATAATTAAACTGAAATTCTATATAAACAACTCAATTCTCAACCTAAAAACACACAGAAAAATAATCCTAGAATTGAAATGATGTCAGTAGAGAACTTGGGATAACCGTCGCCACTTTCAATTCTGAAACAAGAAAGGAGCCTACATCTAAATCAAATTAAAACTAATCTAATTCAAAGTTCTTCATCAAAGGCGCGCATCTTCAATTTCAGAATTCGGAATTCAAGAATTCCTTTTAGTTTGTAAGTTGGTTATTACGCAGATTTAAAACTTCTTTTCAAATGAAATCATGACATGTTGTAACTCGAATATGGAATGATGCTTATGTATGAGATAATGAAGTTTGATTCTAATGTATCTTAAATTACTGTTGCGATTGATCATGCCTATATGTTTGTGGTGATAAACATACTATATTGTATGTATTGGGATCTATTATGATTGAGTAACAAGATTATTATGCCAACAAAATGGTGAAACATGTCATGTTATTTGCAAGTTTATGATCTAAATCATGCTTACATGTTAGATTAACATTCATGAATATTTAGACTATGCTAAATTGTGATGTAAATATGATTTTGATACCTCTCTTATGTTTTAACACATAAGTTATTGTAACACCCCGAATTTCGGTTAATGCTAAAATTCACTAATTACAGAATTAATAATCTCAGATGTGAGAATTGGGGGAAAACGGGCTGCGTCATTGCGTTTGTCTCGGAAAAATACGCGAAATAGAGTCCGAGTTTTCGAGAATCGGAGTCCGTATGAAAGAGATATGGACGAACGAAGTTAGGCAGAAGAACCCGGAACAGGCCAGAAATGCACTGGCGCACTTGTGAAGTGCGCCAGAACAAAAATAGACTGGCGCACTTGGGAAGTGCGCCCGTGCCGAGCCAAGAAACCTGCACAGTTTCTAGAGAGTTCTGTGGTTGGGTGCACCAGTTTGGGGTTTGGGCTTGGTCTTAGGGCTGATTTCTGGAGAGTTCCGAGATCTAAGGGTCCTAAACTAATCTAGGGTTAATCTAAGGGTCTAAAATGCAACCTAATCCTATAAATAAGACCACAACCCTACCCTAATTCATTCATAATTAAACCTAGTAACTAAACTATGGCAAAATGAAACTTGATCATGGCCTCCACAAATCAATGAAGAGGAAAGCAAGCTAATCAACCTCTCTAATCAACTTCTAATCCATTCTAAGCATCTTAATCTTCTTCTTTTGGAGTGCAAATTGCTAGTGGTGAGTTTCTATCACTTTGATGATCAATTGTTAAGATAAGTAGATTAGGTGTAATGAGACTTATGGTCTTGAATGCGGATTTGTGAGTTTGAATCATTTGTAATGATATGCTAATCTATGTATAATATTAATCCTATGTTGAATATGTAAGTTATGTTGAATATGAGAGTTTATGCAAGTTAAGTATGTGGTTTTATGCATGATGAGTATGTGATTCTATGCATGCTAAGTATATGATATTATGCAAGTTGAGTATGTGATTCTATGCATGCTAAGTATATGATATTATGCAAGTTGAGTATGTGATTCTATGCATGCTAAGTATATGATATTATGCAAGTTGAGTATGTGATTCTATGCATGCTAAGTATATGATATTATGCAAGTTGAGTATGTGATTCTATGCATGCTAAGTATATGATATTATGCAAGTTGAGTATGTGATTCTATGCATGCTAAGTATATGATATTATGCAAGTTGAGTATGTGATTCTATGCATGCTAAGTATATGATATTATGCAAGTTTAGTATGTGATTCTATGCATGCTAAGCATATGATATTATGCAAGTTGAGTATGTGATTCTATGCATGCTAAGTATGTGATAATATGCATGATTAATAAGTTGTTTTATGCATATTTAACAAGTGGGTTTATGCATGTTTAACAAGTTCATATGCAAGTTACATGTATGATGATATATGCTATGCAAGTTACATGTTTGTTAATATGCAAGTTACATGTATGTTAATATGCAAGATATGCTATGCAAGTTACATGTTTGTTAATATGCAAGTTACATGTATGTTAATATGCAAGATATGCTATGCAAGTTACATGTTTGTTAATATGCAAGTATGTGAATGCTTATGCAAGTTATGTGTATGCTTAGATGCATGTTTAACATGTTATGCAAGTTGTGAGAATGCTTATATGCAAGTTCAACATGTTATGCAAGTTATGTGTGCTTATGCAAGTTATGTGAATGCTAATATGCAAGTTCAACATGTTATGCAAGATATGTGTATGATAATATGCAAGTTCATATGCAATATGTTATGCAAGTCATGTGCGATAATATGCAAGTTTGGGTTAAATATAGTTGGGTTAATATATGCTCATGTATGCAAGTTGACATTCTCTTAACCCATGACAAAGTTATATGCTAAGATTTGGTTAAACCCATGATGTTGTGATGGATCTTCCCTTTTATTATGTCGTGAAATGAAAACGATTTGCGTGGGGAACGATGGGGTTAATAAGGATGTTAATAAAAGTATGATTGGGTATGATTAAGCATACCATAAAAACAAATTAACATAAGTGGGAATTTACCTATTGAGTTAGGTCTACCCCATGGGAATTTACCTATTGAGTTAGGTCTACCCATGTTATGAAAAACTTGATATTAATTAGGGATAATTAATATAAATTATGGGGGTGATTAATTAGGTGTAATTAATCGACTAAGACACGAGGTTGGACTCAGTTGTAGCGTAAAACTGCCCGGACCCAACCGGCTTAACCAGTTGCTACAAATGTTAGCCCAATGTGAGAGGTCTTAGGCACAAACTAAATACGTGATTAATGTAAAGACACGAGGTTAGACTCGGTTATGACATAAGGCTGCCCGGACCCAACCGGCTTAACCAGCGGTCATAAAAGATAGTCTAATGTGAGAGGTCTTTATGAGGATCACGGTCTTAATTAATTAAGAAACACTTAACCATATAAGCATGTAGTGGGGCTTGAGGGTTAAGTGGGTGCCTTGGGTGGCATGAGAAAACTAGTGGGTTGCCTTGGGTGGCAATAGAAAACACGATTAGAATACTTAACCAAAGTGGAACATGTAATTAAACATGATTAAGGGGTTAAGTAAGTGCCTCGGGTGGCATGTGGGAATTAAGTAAAGGACTTGGGTGTCATGTGGAAATCTAGTGGGTGCCTTGAAAGGTAATTAAAATATGATTAATGACTTAACCAAAGTATTTATAACATGTAAGTAGACATGGTTAAAGGGGTTAAGTGGGATACACTAGATAAAAAAATAACAAGCTTAGGTGGTAGCTTGTGGGGGCCCATCTCAACCAATATCCCAA
Source organism: Allium sativum (assembly GCA_030737875.1). Taxonomy (NCBI): domain Eukaryota; kingdom Viridiplantae; phylum Streptophyta; class Magnoliopsida; order Asparagales; family Amaryllidaceae; genus Allium; species Allium sativum. The sequence continues at coordinate 620,346,945 of CM060926.1, forward strand.
ACGTATCTTTGTGGGCTCGACCCAAGTCGGGTGACGGGACACGCATGTTGGGCTTGACTATAAGAGGCCAAAAACGGGTTAGCGGTGGCAACGTAGGACCAACGGGTTTCATATGCGTGTGTGGACCCGGGCTGGTTAGTAAATCGTTGTTACATCGTGTAGATATAAAGCCGTGCACCGTTGATATTATCAGGTTGCCACTTTGGGGAAATGATACACCCCATTGTGGGACCAGCACGGGTATCTACGTTAGGGAGCCGATCGCTTGGGAGTAGTGGGTACACCTAGTAATGATAGGGGCAGACGGCACCTATGTAGGGGTACTAGAAACTACTGGGTAAAAATTACTAAGTACATTTAGTGGGATCAACCTTTAAGTAGGAATTAATCTTAGGTAGGTAAAACTGGTGTGGTGCAGTGTAGGAATTATCTTTGAGTAGGTCTGGGGCGGTGTAATTTAGTAATTATCCTTGGGTGGGTAAATGTGTCTTTACGGTGATCTTAGTTTATCCTAAGTTTACCAAGCTGCTTAGTGTAGCCATTCATCCCCAGTCGTTACCGTATATCAACTTATGTCTTCTCTGGTTATTTTAATGATTGTATTGTTAGGGTTATAGGACTCACTCAGACTTATGTCTGACCCCGTTGTTTTTATCTTTTTCCCCCAACCCCAGGTTATTAGAGTGGGCCTGGTGCTAGTGGGCTTTGATCTGATTGCTGTATCTATCCTATGGAGCTTGGACCTCTGAAGTGAAGCTGAGCTTATCTTTCCTTTTATGGCTATTAGTTATGTAGTGGGATTATGTACTTCTATTTTATCAAGATGGATATTATGTACTTGACTCTGGTTTATGGTTTTGTGATGTAACCAAACATGTATTACATTCCGTTGCAATGAAATGATGATTTAAATTTTCAAGTATTACTTATATCTGTCTTGCTGTAATTTTACTGTTCTATATTCACTCAAAATACTTCACCGAAACTAAGGCATTCCCCTGGTATGAGTGACCTTAGCGGACGTGGGGTGTTACACGTGGTATCAGAGCTTAAGGTTACCAGAACAGATAAAATTTTTAGAAAAACTATTTTTCTAAGAAAATTTTTGAAGGAGTATTTTCAAAAACATGTCTTTTAAGAGAAAAGTTTTTGAGAGAAAAGCATAATCCCCGATAGCCATATCTTTATCTTTCGAATTCTCCGTTTGAATCTTTTTTTTCTCTCGTTTTGAGTTTCCCCTCCGTGTGTAGATGATCTTTCTAAGATAGATAAGAATGGAAAACCGCTTCAAGGGACTTAGACGTAAATCAGATTAGAAGTTGGTTCAAGAAGGAGGAGGACTTGTAGGTACTTATTGGATGGACGATGGGAGGAAGGCTCTAATAGTTGTTTGGTTAATAAAGGACGAAGCCTCATTGATGGGAGGTTACGAGTGGAGAATGGGAAGGAGAAGGCTAGTAGTTATCCTTTTGAGGAGGAATAGGACACCTTATTAGGATCGTCCAAAGAAGCAAGGGCAAGATATGGAATCTTCTGGAGGATAGTTGTATTTCCTCATGACTAGGATGCCGGATGGGGATAAGACCGTCTAGGTTGGAATTTGGATTTCTTTGTTATCCGATCCAAACTTTATTTGATTCTGATGTATCGAGTTCGTTTATCTCATCGTTGTTAGTTGAGTCACTGCACTTAGACACCAGTTTAGTAGATGATCCCTTAGTTGTTTCAAACCCAATTGGGCTCCATGATGTGTTTGGGTTTGAAAGTTTCTATACTTAGCATTGAGTTTGGATGTGATGCTTGTTGGGCTTCACGGACTATGGGTTAGTTTTGGGCATGAACTGGTTATCCAGTAGGGGTGCCGTTCTTGATTTTGAAGGGAGAGTTGTTAGGCTTATGACCCGCTTGGGTAACACTCTCGAGATCTCTAGTAATCCCATAGAATCTGTTATGCTAAGTTATCTAGAATCGCTGGACACGTCGGTCGAGAGTTTGCGATCTGTTAGAAGTGGTCCGGGAATACTCGGATGTGTTTGAGAAGGTGAAGGGCTTACCTCCGGAGCGGGAGATTGACTTCCGAATATATCTGGTAAACAATGCCAAACCAGTGACTTGGCCAGTGTGCCACAAGGCTCCTCGTGAGAGGAGGGAACTCCATAAGTAAGTAGGCGATTGCTTGAGAAGGGGTTCATAAGAAGAAGTATATCGGAGTGGGGCGCTCCAGTAGTTTTTGCCATGAACGCGGATGGGTCCCTCAGACTTTGTGTAGGCTAAAGAGAACTAAATAAACTCACAAAGAAGAATAGACACCCATTGCCAAAGATTGATGATCTCTTTGATCAGTTGGTTGGCGCCTCAGTATTTTCGCAGTTGGACTAAGCCACATGGTTTCGTCAGTTGAGAGTGGCTGACGATAGTATAGAGAAGATTGCCTTTAGGACTCCGGATGGTTTTATGAGTGGCTGGTGATGCTATTTGGTTTGACGAACGCCCCCGCATACTTTGTTGATTGGAAGAGAAGGGTGTTCAGGGAGTACCTAAATAAGTTTGTGATGGCCTTTGTAAATGACATCTTGGTCTTTTCAAGGAGCATAATAAGTTTTCGTATGTGCTCAATAGGGTGAGCAAAGCCAGTTATGGGATAAAACGGTGGTTTTGGAGCGAGACTGGCAAGGACATCCAAAGTTGGTCAAAGGCTTAATTGTTTAGCCATTATTATTATTATTTTTAGTATCATCTCACGTAGGTTGCCTGAACTCGAAGGAGATATCCCTTGGGTGTTTGTCTGATATTGGTTTCGGCCTTTGGGGCTTGCATTTGGGGGATGTCGAATTCGACTAGGGTGGTCTGCGTGAGAGATGGACAGTTGTGACGATTTTGGATAGGATTTTTAGCATCTTATGAGTTTGAGATAGCGTATACCCCTAACAAGGGAAGCATGGTAGCAGACGCCTTAAGAAGAAAAAGGTTGTCCTTGAGTTCATTGATCGATTAAACGACGGAGCTTAGGGTTTATTTCTATGTTTGACTTTAGACCTTCCGTTGACTTTGTACCCGGTTTGCTAGCCTCTTTGGAGGTTAGACCTACTCTTTTGGGGCGGATTGGAGAAGCGCAGAGGGACGACCCACAGTTGGTTGAGTTGGTGGGGAAGCTCATAAGGGGGGAGTCGTCCAGCCATTTGAGTAGGTACACCCTAGATGGTAAGGGGTGGTTGCGTAGAGACGGTAGACTTGGTGTACCGAAAGGCAGGGGTTTGAGGAAGGCTATACTTGATGATGCACATCGGTCGAAGATGACCATTAATCCCGATAGGGACAAGATGTACCAAGACATAAAGCGAGTTTTCCTTTTTGCCAATCTGAAGAAAGATGCGGCCAAGTATGTCGCTAGATGCTTGGTGTGCTAACAAGTGGAAGCGGAGCAGAAGAAACCCGGAGGGTTGCTTCACCCGTTAGAAGTTCCGTAATAGGAAGTGGGATAGTGTCTCATTGGATTACCGAAATCAAGGAAGGGTAATACGGGGATTGGGCTTATAGTAGATAGACTTACTAAGTGTGCCCATTTCATACCCGTGAAGAGCAAGAGGACTGTTACATGTCTAGCTTCAGTTTACCTTCGAAAGATTATTAGATTGCATGGTGTACCTTCCAGCATTGTGAGTGATCAAGATCCTATCTTCACTAGTGAGTTTTGGAAGATTTTGCAAGAGGGCGGTAGGGACTCAGTTGTGTTTGAGCACCGCATCTCATCCTCAGACGGACGGTCAGACCAAGAGGGTGAACCGTATCTAGAACATCTTTTGAGGTTATGTATTTTGGATTTTGGAGGTACATGGGAAGAGCATCTTCCGTTGGTGGAGTTCGCATATAATAGCAGCTTTCAGTCCAGTATTGGTATGGCTCCTTTCAAAGCTCTTTATGGAAGGCCTTGTCGATCTCCTACATGTTGGTGGGAATCTACGGATAAGATCTTGCTTGGGCCAGATATGGTTAGAGAGACTTCAGAGAAGATGGGTTGGATTCGAAGAAGGATGAAAGCGGCGGAATCTTATGCGGACAAGAGGAGAACAGAGCTTGAGTTTGATATTAGGACATGCTTTTTATCAAGGTGTCTCCGTTACGGAATGTGGTTCACTTTGGATCTGTTAGGAAGTGAGTACCAAGGTTTGTAGGGCCATTTCCCATTAAGGAAAGAATTGGACGGATGGCATATAGAGTGGAGTTGCCTGACAGACTTAGTGGTGTACCGGATGTATTTCATGTGTCCCATTTGAGGAAGTGCTTACATGAGACCGCTGAGGTGGTAGAGCCGAGTTTGCTTAAAGAAGTAGAGTTAGAGCACGATGAGACGATTCGACGAGCTCCTACTCGCATCATTGGGCCAGAGACTAGGAAGTTGAGGAACAGAGAAGTTCAGCTAGTTAGAATGCTACTTGGGAGACGGAAGCGAAGATGCGTTCTTTGTATCCATTTCTTTTGGAGAGTATGTCTTTTAACTTCTCCTTTATCGCTTGCCTAGTACTTATCTTATCTTTAGTAGGTCCTCTCGTTAGTCCTGTTTGACCTTTAGATAGGGAAAACCTATGGTTGAAACATGTGTTTGAGACATGTTATGGTTGATGGATGCAAGTGGATGCAAGTGTTTGCTAGTGGTTGCTCGTGGATGCATATATACACACTCTAGGCACTAGATCGGCTCAATCACTTCATATTGCATATTGCATAAAATTGTGTGTAGTTAGCTATATTTATGGATGTATAATGATTGTGTTATCATATGGATGATGCATTTTGGTGAATGATTGTGCACTCATATAGATACTGTATGTGTCGATAGGGTTATCTCGCATACATATTGGATGCATGGCACTATCATGGTTTGCATATGTTCGTACATTAGATAGGGAACATATACACACACTTTTCGCATATGCTCATACATCATTAGAAATTGTTTAAGGACAATGGATGCCCGTGTTTGATGGATTGAGTAGATGGTTGTTTGGATGATAGGATATGCATTCTCCTTAGCTTAGAGATTTCGGGGACGAAATCCTTTAAGGAGGGGAGAATGTAACACCCCGAATTTCGGTTAATGCTAAAATACACTAATTACAGAATTAATAATCTCAGATGTGAGAATTGGGGGAAAACGGGCTGTGTCATTGCGTTTGTCTCGGAAAAATACGCGAAATAGAGTCCGAGTTTTCGAGAATCGGAGTCCGTATGAAAGAGATATGGACGAACGAAGTTAGGCAGAAGAACCCGGAACAGGCCAGAAATGCACTGGCGCACTTGTGAAGTGCGCCAGAACAAAAATAGACTGGCGCACTTGGGAAGTGCGCCCGTGCCGAGCCAAGAAACCTGCACAGTTTCTAGAGAGTTCTGTGGTTGGGTGCACCAGTTTGGGGTTTGGGCTTGGTCTTAGGGCTGATTTCTGGAGAGTTCCGAGATCTAAGGGTCCTAAACTAATCTAGGGTTAATCTAAGGGTCTAAAATGCAACCTAATCCTATAAATAAGACCACAACCCTACCCTAATTCATTCATAATTAAACCTAGTAACTAAACTATGGCAAAATGAAACTTGATCATGGCCTCCACAAATCAATGAAGAGGAAAGCAAGCTAATCAACCTCTCTAATCAACTTCTAATCCATTCTAAGCATCTTAATCTTCTTCTTTTGGAGTGCAAATTGCTAGTGGTGAGTTTCTATCACTTTGATGATCAATTGTTAAGATAAGTAGATTAGGTGTAATGAGACTTATGGTCTTGAATGCGGATTTGTGAGTTTGAATCATTTGTAATGATATGCTAATCTATGTATAATATTAATCCTATGTTGAATATGTAAGTTATGTTGAATATGAGAGTTTATGCAAGTTAAGTATGTGGTTTTATGCATGATGAGTATGTGATTCTATGCATGCTAAGTATATGATATTATGCAAGTTGAGTATGTGATTCTATGCATGCTAAGTATATGATATTATGCAAGTTGAGTATGTGATTCTATGCATGCTAAGTATATGATATTATGCAAGTTGAGTATGTGATTCTATGCATGCTAAGTATATGATATTATGCAAGTTGAGTATGTGATTCTATGCATGCTAAGTATATGATATTATGCAAGTTGAGTATGTGATTCTATGCATGCTAAGTATATGATATTATGCAAGTTGAGTATGTGATTCTATGCATGCTAAGTATATGATATTATGCAAGTTTAGTATGTGATTCTATGCATGCTAAGCATATGATATTATGCAAGTTGAGTATGTGATTCTATGCATGCTAAGTATGTGATAATATGCATGATTAATAAGTTGTTTTATGCATATTTAACAAGTGGGTTTATGCATGTTTAACAAGTTCATATGCAAGTTACATGTATGATAATATATGCTATGCAAGTTACATGTTTGTTAATATGCAAGTTACATGTATGTTAATATGCAAGATATGCTATGCAAGTTACATGTTTGTTAATATGCAAGTTACATGTATGTTAATATGCAAGATATGCTATGCAAGTTACATGTTTGTTAATATGCAAGTATGTGAATGCTTATGCAAGTTATGTGTATGCTTAGATGCATGTTTAACATGTTATGCAAGTTGTGAGAATGCTTATATGCAAGTTCAACATGTTATGCAAGTTATGTGTGCTTATGCAAGTTATGTGAATGCTAATATGCAAGTTCAACATGTTATGCAAGATATGTGTATGATAATATGCAAGTTCATATGCAATATGTTATGCAAGTCATGTGCGATAATATGCAAGTTTGGGTTAAATATAGTTGGGTTAATATATGCTCATGTATGCAAGTTGACATTCTCTTAACCCATGACAAAGTTATATGCTAAGATTTGGTTAAACCCATGATGTTGTGATGGATCTTCCCTTTTATTATGTCGTGAAATGAAAACGATTTGCGTGGGGAACGATGGGGTTAATAAGGATGTTAATAAAAGTATGATTGGGTATGATTAAGCATACCATAAAAACAAATTAACATAAGTGGGAATTTACCTATTGAGTTAGGTCTACCCCATGGGAATTTACCTATTGAGTTAGGTCTACCCATGTTATGAAAAACTTGATATTAATTAGGGATAATTAATATAAATTATGGGGGTGATTAATTAGGTGTAATTAATCGACTAAGACACGAGGTTGGACTCAGTTGTAGCGTAAAACTGCCCGGACCCAACCGGCTTAACCAGTTGCTACAAATGTTAGCCCAATGTGAGAGGTCTTAGGCACAAACTAAATACGTGATTAATGTAAAGACACGAGGTTAGACTCGGTTATGACATAAGGCTGCCCGGACCCAACCGGCTTAACCAGCGGTCATAAAAGATAGTCTAATGTGAGAGGTCTTTATGAGGATCACGGTCTTAATTAATTAAGAAACACTTAACCATATAAGCATGTAGTGGGGCTTGAGGGTTAAGTGGGTGCCTTGGGTGGCATGAGAAAACTAGTGGGTTGCCTTGGGTGGCAATAGAAAACACGATTAGAATACTTAACCAAAGTGGAACATGTAATTAAACATGATTAAGGGGTTAAGTAAGTGCCTCGGGTGGCATGTGGGAATTAAGTAAAGGACTTGGGTGTCATGTGGAAATCTAGTGGGTGCCTTGAAAGGTAATTAAAATATGATTAATGACTTAACCAAAGTATTTATAACATGTAAGTAGACATGGTTAAAGGGGTTAAGTGGGATACACTAGATAAAAAAATAACAAGCTTAGGTGGTAGCTTGTGGGGGCCCATCTCAACCAATATCCCAAACGTATCTTTGTGGGCTCGACCCAAGTCGGGTGACGGGACACGCATATTGGGCTTGACTATAAGAGGCCAAAAACGGGTTAGCGGTGGCAACGTAGGACCAACGGGTTTCATATGCGTGTGTGGACCCGGGCTGGTTAGTAAATCGTTGTTACATCGTGTAGATATAAAGCCGTGCACCGTTGATATTATCAGGTTGCCACTTTGGGGAAATGATACACCCCATTGTGGGACCAGCACGGGTATCTACATTAGGGAGCCGATCGCTTGGGAGTAGTGGGTACACCTAGTAATGATAGGGGCAGACGACACCTATGTAGGGGTACTAGAAACTACTGGGTAAAAATTACTAAGTACATTTAGTGGGATCAACCTTTAAGTAGGAATTAATCTTAGGTAGGTAAAACTGGTGTGGTGCAGTGTAGGAATTATCTTTGAGTAGGTCTGGGGCGGTGTAATTTAGTAATTATCCTTGGGTGGGTAAATGCGTCTTTACGGTGATCTTAGTTTATCCTAAGTTTACCAAGCTGCTTAGTGTAGCCATTCATCCCCAGTCGTTACCGTATATCAACTTATGTCTTCTCTGGTTATTTTAATGATTGTATTGTTAGGGTTATAGGACTCACTCAGACTTATGTCTGACCCCGTTGTTTTTATCTTTTTCCCCCAACCCCAGGTTATTAGAGTGGGCCTGGTGCTAGTGGGCTTTGATCTGATTGCTGTATCTATCCTATGGAGCTTGGACCTCTGAAGTGAAGCCGAGCTTATCTTTCCTTTTATGGCTATTAGTTATGTAGTGGGATTATGTACTTCTATTTTATCAAGATGGATATTATGTACTTGACTCTGGTTTATGGTTTTGTGATGTAACCAAACATGTATTACTTTCCGTTGCAATGAAATGATGATTTAAATTTTCAAGTATTACTTATATCTGTCTTGCTGTAATTTTACTGTTCTATATTCACTCAAAATACTTCACCGAAACTAAGGCATTCCCCTGGTATGAGTGACCTTAGCGGACGTGGGGTGTTACAGTTATCATGCTAAGTTGTGATGTAAATATGATTTTGATACCTCTCTTATGTTTTAACACATAAGTCATCATGCTAAGTTGCGGTTTAAATATGTCTATAGTAGCTTTCTTATGTTTTGACATACATTAGTTAGTATGCTAAATTGTGGTTTAAAATTTTTGTTTATATGTTAAACCTCCATGTTAGATCCATATCAAATTTACATGAAAATTAGATCCAACTTAGTCACAAGTTCACCCTTACCTGTTTAGTTAAGACAACGATACATCTATGCCAAGTTACATGGATAAGTTAAATGTATGCTATTTTATGTTTATTTCATGTTCCTTGTTTATTACCCCTTTTTGTCATGGATTTGGGCTAATTTGCTAGCCCAACATTTTATGTAATTCATACGTACGTTCTACGGGGATAACATGAAAATTCATGGCATAGGTTTGTTTCATAAAATGGTATATTTGATATACCATATATTATGAGCAATAATTAATAAGATAATTATGGCATGAGTAAATTAAAATTAATTTACATAAAGAATTAGACATATATAGGAAATATGTGAATTTAGAAAAGACGATTATGCCTAACCCAAGGTTAGACTGAGTTGTGGTGTAAAACTGCCTGGAACCGACCGACATATCCAGTGACCACAACAAGACCTGTCTAATGTGGGTGGTTAGTGCATCGAGCCCAAAAAGGACCCGAGGTTAGACTGAGTTGTGGTGTAAAACTGCCCGGAACCGACCGACAAATCCAGTGACCACAACAAGACCTGTCTAATGTGAGTGGTCGGTGCTTTAATGAATAAATTAAAGCTAAGTCAGGATTGGTTGGGTTAAGTCAATTAGGGAAACACTTAACCGATTCAACATGTTAACTAAACTGATGGGTGGGGTTAGATAAACTTGGACACTTAAGCATACTAACATGTTGATTATAAAACCCTAGTAACGGGGGCCCATTTCAGCAGTAACCTACATAGATGTATCATGGTACCCTGAACTAGGCAGGGCGGGGCACGATTACTAGGCTAATTATAAGAGGTCAAAAACGTCGGCGGTTGGTGCGTCAGTGTAGGTTCCGACAGAGTATGGGCGTGCACGTACTCCGGAGTGGAAAAAGCAGGCACTGGGCATCAGGAGTATACACTGTGCATCTTGAATTGTGTCGGGTTGCCACCAGAGGGACTGATACAACCCATGGTGGGACCAACACAGGTAACTACAGTCAAGCGAGGTCGAATGACACAGGACATGAATACATGCAAGTAGGAGCCGATCATTAAGGGGATCGTTCGGTATAAACACGTGGGGCTGGTTGAACCAATGGTTGGTAGGTACAGAGACTTTAGTAATGGGTGCGATCACATATTTATCTTATCTTATATTAGGGTATTGCCCTATATTCTGTTATTACTGTCATGATCCCGTTCCTTGTTTAGATACTAGTAATCACTGAACTTACCAGACTTATTGTCTGACCCGTTTCTTTCGTCTTCTTTTCTTCCGTTTCCCCCCAGTTCCACAGGGAGGGAATACTCTAGCTTAATCAGATTCTTTGCAAGCTTCAAGAAAGTAGATGTATGATTTGGACTCTTTTGCATTGGCTATGGCTTTTGGATACTACACTTAGGGATTTATGCAGTTTTATCTATGTTTTATGCTTCTTTATTTAATAATCAAGACAGAAATTATGGTGTAATGTTTTGGAAGTTATTTTTGAGACAATTTGATGTAATGCTTTTGTATTGAACCACGTATGCAATAAATGTTTGATTTCCGCTGCTTATATTTATCTGTCTTATAAATTTTTCTGTGTCTTGTACCTATAACCCTCCACCAAAGTTAAGGCATTCCCTTTGTGAGTGACCTTAACGGAGGTGGGGTGTTTCATTATTAGTTTAGGAAAATTCTGAATCTAGATTTGGAGGAAAAGAATGAAAACCAGATAGAAGGTGTTCAGATCTCTTATCAAAGTGAGGTAATTTTCTAGATCTAGTCTATTTCAATTCTCTTTTCCTTCCTTCTGTTTTCTTTTAGTAAAGATTGTAGATCCATGGTTGTTGGGTTCTGAATCCAATTAAGGGATAAACCATGGAATGCTAGATCTGCACCAGATCCAGGATTTGGAAAGCATATGAGGTGAGTGGATTTAAGTTACATCATTTTGGGTAATGATATATTATCGTTTTGCATTCCTCATTATCATGAAATGTGGATTTTCTAGAATAATTAAAAATGTTAAGATGCTATTATAACAAGTTGAGATATGAATATGAATATGTTGGAAAATTCATATGTTGAATCGGTTAAAGTGTTGAATGTTTACATGTTGAAAAGCAAACTTGTTAGAATATGAGTAGCGACTATTATTGTTATAATTACATGATTCACTTGTTGTATATTTTGTATTTGAATTATTAGATGTAGAATTGAGAAAATGACATGTTAACTTGTTGGATTTGAACAATTACCCAATTAAATGACTACATGTCATTATAGAATTAAATACGTGTTAAAAAGGACATGTGACATAATATAGGCATAACTTGATGACACATAAATTAGATTACAGTAAACATGTGAAAAGGATAATATGCCTAAAATTTACAATAAATAGGAAACTGTAACCGTGCTTAGACATGAGGTTAGATTACACTTGTGATAGAAGTCTACCCGGAACCGCCCGGCACATCCAGCATCCACAAGTGGTAAATCTAATGTGAGGGGTCTAAGTGCATAAATAAAACATGTAATGGTGATGTGACACGAGGTTAAGTCAACTTGTGGAAGAAATCTGCTCGGAACCGCCCGACAAATCCAACACCCACAAGTGTAGGCTTAATGTGAGAGGTCTAGTGCGTAAATATATATACGTATATATATATATATATATATGTAAATAGCAGGACTGATAAACAACATTAATTGTTATTAATGGAAATAAATGGAATTGGAAGAAAGTTACAACAGTAAAAAGGTAAGTGCATAAATAAAACATGTAATGGTGATGTGACACGAGGTTAAGTCAACTTGTGGAAGAAATCTGCTCGGAACCGCCCGACAAATCCAACACCCACAAGTGTAGGCTTAATGTGAGAGGTCTAGTGCGTAAATATATATACGTATATATATATATATATGTAAATAGCAGGACTGATAAACAACATTAATTGTTATTAATGGAAATAAATGGAATTGGAAGAAAGTTACAACAGTAAAAAGGAATGGAATAAACGGGGAATGATAATTACATATTATAAATAAGTTACATTAATGAGAATGTTGTATAATAGGTAGACTTGTCTTAGGGACAAGCGAAGAATATAACTTAGGTTATAATAAACTAGTAAGGACATGAGATAACTGGTGAATTGAGACAAGGGGCACTTAATTATAAATTAAGTAATCAGTAAATGGGGAAAACCAAAACCAGTTGTTTGTAATAAGTAGAGAAAAGGGGGAAAGTTTTTGAAATGTAAGAAGTTGTGCTTGATTATAAATTATGTAATCTGTAAACTTGACAGTATGAAATCTGCTGATAAGAATAACATGTTTAGGGTTGTCCTAAGGACAAGTGGAAATTATAACTTAGGTTATAATAAACGATAAAGGGAATGGAATAACTTATGTAAGGAGATAAGTTGTACTTAATTGTAAATTAAGTTATTTATAAGAACAAGAATCTGAAATCTACGGATGAGGACAACATAAGTTATACTTATGGGAAGAAGAATTTATTAGTGGATCTTAGTCAAGAGAACTAAGTTAATAAGTAAACAATGATAAGTTGTAGTGACAACGAAAGATGAAATTATGATTAAATAGGGAGGGGTGAGGCAAACTTATATGAAATAAGTTATATTTAATCATAAATGATAAGTGACATGTTAAATAGAAAACATGTGAATTGAGATATACTTAATTACATATTAAGTAGAACATGTTATTGTAACCTTGAACCAAACAAGAATATAAAAGGGATTGTGGATTATAGACCTTGGATCGCAATCTAGAGAACAACATGTTGTGGGCTTATTAATAAACTTAAATGAACTAAGTTATATAACCGAAATTAATAAGCAAGAGGAACTTGGTAACTTGAATTAGAAGTCAATGTGAGTGGTATAACCAAGTTAAATGGAAACCTGATGAGGTAAAGCAAGCGCACAAAGGATTGCGTAGACATAGGGTTGAATAACATATTAAAAGGAGGCGCTTGGACCAATCCGCACGTTTGAGGGTGAATAACCCAACAGGGTAGATCATCATGGTGTCATGAGGCACGAGGGGAGAGCATGTTCATCCGATTGTTCTAACGGCTCCGAAGGACTAGAAGGGGAAGCACGTGGCTTCCTGAGATACGTAAGGTGCTCCTGGTAGCCCTCTGTTCGGTGGAAGATGTTTAGGCTGTGCCCTCAGATGTTGGGTTTGCGCGTAACTATAAAGTGGGTGGGCTTTTGCTGCAAAAGTAGCTCTGCAGTCAGAATGCTCTAACGTGGTGACACTAGGGTCATTCGGCGGTCGCCTCAATGGGGAGGTAGAGGTCAGGACCAACAGAGATAGTAAATCGTCGGGTACCCGTCATCGGCAGTTAGTGGGATGCGAAAAGACTAGAGCTAAAACCAATAAACCATTCACCTTTCACTATAGAGGTATGGTAGTCAAGGGAAGACGCCATCTAAATGTTTAGATTGTTTGTTAGGGGCAAGTCATTTAACTCTTGTAGTCTTTACTAGTTGAGGGAGGGGCTGAAGTGGAGCCATGGCCACCATGAAAAAAAGGCCCTAGGAATATCTGTATTTTGAGCCTCTTAAAGACGGGCCTGTACAGATATGGAAAACCTCCCGATTGAGTTCTGTGTTTCTTGTGTAGCCCTGCCATGGAACTCGGTGCACATTATGTGCGCTTAAGGCATCGAATACGTTTGACGATACGTATGTTAGATACATGCATGTCTACTCTGGGTGGTGTATCGTTGACTTGAGGGCATTACTCCGGTATGAAATCTGATTAGATCGACGGTGGCAGTCCGTATGCTTACGTAGCGTAGTAATGACAGGTATATGCGGAACGTAACATTATTATGTAGAGATCCATACATTACTCCAGCGTAGGACGAGGGACTGCATTCATTTCTGTGGCCTTATGGTGGAGACCGTGCGAGTTAGGTACCATGGGGTGTACCTCAATATTGGGGGGTAGATACATATATACTGTATTAGGTTAATCCACCGGGAGGTAAATGGCTACGACGTATGTGTAAGCCTTGAGTGTTGTTAACCTAAGTAATCTAATAAATAAGGAAATATGATTGAATGGTATATGTAGGATTATCCAAAGTATATAGTTTAAATCCAGTCACCAGAACTTGTGTTCTGACCCCCTCCTCGTAACATACCCGCATGTTATATTTGCGGCAGGGACATGATAGCTTTGGATACTGGCTAGGCAGTATTATTAATACGGTAAGGCTATACTTTGATCATATTATATTTTATCCATCCCGCTGTGAGATATTTTCTGAGCTCTGACATATTTTATGTCTCTGTATTTTCTGCAGGATACCATAGCAAACCAACACGAGTTTCGATAGATTAGAATTTTGAAAAAAATCTGATCTGTCGGAATTCGGGTTGTTACAGGTATGTTTAGGAGCCCGTTATTATCCTTAGGGATAACTCCGGTATGTTCAGCTGCACTACCTGTTAATGTATGGGGACAAACCTCTAACTAGAAGTACGCCTAAGTCTACCATTGAAACACCCCACCTCCGTTAGGGTCACTCACAAAGGGAATGCCCTAATTTTGGTGGAGGTTTATAAGTATAAGTCACAGATATACAAGACAGCTATAAATGCATACATTTTTAAACAGCGGAAACAATAACAACTTTTATTTCATCAAAATACATGTTACACAAACCACACCATAATTGTCTTACAGTACTTCCAAAAACATTACATTTCCATAACTGTCTTGATTAACAAAGAAGCATAAAACATAAAGTAAAGCAACAAAATCCCCATAATGATATCCAAAGCCATGATCCAAGCCAAAGAGATCCAAACCGTACATCTACTGTCTTCAAGCTTGCAAAAGAGTCTGGCTAGGCTGAGTTGTTTCCTCCCTGTGGACCTGGGGGGGAACGAAAGAAAAGAAGACGAAAAGAAAAACGGAGTCAGACATAAAGCCTGAGTAAATCTAGTGACTTTTCAGTATGTGAATAAGAAAAGGATATGATAGACATAAACTGAAAACCGGATAGTATCATAACTAAGGGAGTGTAGTCTAGAGTCGAATATACTATCGAACCCACACCATATCTCTGCATTTACTAGTATTACTCTAACCAGCACCCCATGCTGAGGGTGAAGTGATCATTTTTGTTTTCTAAAGATCGGCTCCTACTAGTACGTGTGTCTTACGGCTACCCCAAGAAGTGTAGATACCTATGCTGGTCCCGCCATGGGGTGTATCAAGACTCATGGTGGCGGCCCCGACACAATTACTAGAAGGCATAGGATATACTACTGGTGCCCCCAGTGCCCTGCTTGTCAGCTTCGGAGTGCGTGCACTACCGCACACCGTTAGACCTACACTGTGCACCTAACATTGCCGTTATTTGACCGCTTACAATCAGCCCAGTAATCGTGCCCCACCCTGCCTAGTTTCAGGGTACCGTTGATACCTAAATTGGGTTACTGCTGAAACGGGTCCCTGTGTTACCAGGGTTTTCTAGTCAAACATGTTAAGTGGTTAAGTGTACGTATATACCTAACCCCACCCATCAATATTTGTTAACATGTTGAATCTTTGGTTAAGTGTTTTCAGTTGACGTAACCCTACAACCTGTCCTTTGCCTTTTAGAGCACCGACCACTCACATTAGACAGATATCACTACGGTTACTGGATGTGCCGGTTGGTTCCGGGCAGGTTTACACCGTAGTTCAGTCTAACCTCGGGTCTTTATTGGGCTCAATGTTTAACCACCCACATTGGATAGGTATTGTTGTGACTACTGGACAGCCGGGCGGGTTTATGTCACAACTCAATCCAACCTCGGGTTAAACATGTCGTCTTTTCTAGATTTACATATTTCATTATTTATGTAAATGTCGTCTTTTAATTTGGGTATAACAATTTATACCGCAAAAATGTCACAGTCGTTGGCACGCGCCAAACATGCCAACATATTCATTTATATCATGTTTTACACCCAACGCTATTACCCCCGTTTGTACGTACTACTGTTGGGCTCGACACAATTCAGCCCAACTTGATAAGCGTGAGAAAAGGGGAAATTCAGAACATATAATATTTCTATGATACATAGAAGGTGTAGCGCATGAACTTGCAAATTGGCGTTAACATAAACATTGGAGCATGTGAACTTGCATTCAAAATTGGCATACAACTAAATGGGTGTCACATAGAATGGCATATGTAGACTTATACAAACTTGGGTTTTAACATATTAACTTGGCATAACGTCGAACACAAAACTAGCATGTTGTAAATTAACCCAAAATGTCCAAATTTAATATATAGTCTATTTCCACATGAACTTACATTGTTTATGTAGCCCAAACTGCATTTAACATAGTTCTAATCATACTTGTAATGTATCTAAGATGTATACATAAGTTCTGTGTCATATGGCATAAAGGATCTCAGATCTAGGGTGTGTTTACATAAGTATAGGACCCATGATATCAACATAAACATAAAGGGATATTAACATAAACATGAGAGGGATCTAATCATAGACTTTGCCACAAAACTTGCAATTACCATCACTTTCATATACAAACATATAATAAACTTGCATCGATCCATTTATGCCACAAATCAATTCACCAAAAATAATCACGATAGAAACATTACAATACACAAGATCTACATCTATACAATGATATAATTCTATTCCCAATTACATCGTATCACATCATAATTTTATTCAAATTCTGAAAGACCACTATACTTACAACGTGACGAGATCTTGTTTTCTGATTTTTGTTTTCTGAATTTGGAGATGCTCTCCTTTGGGTAGCAATTTGTTGATTGATTTGATTAGACTTTAGTTTGCTTCTTAGTCTGATTCTTGGCGGCTACGATCAACTCCTTCCAGACAGCATGACGACTCCTCTCTTATTTTCTTATGTGAATTAGTTGAGTCTTAGTGTGTATTTATAGAGTTTTCAAGTTAATTTGAGCCGTCAGATGCAAACAGGGAGGGAAATCAGACCGTACAGCACACCAGAGTCGAACCAGGGTCAGACCCACCTGGTCAGGCCGACCAGGCAAGTCGACCTGTAGGTCGACACCCAAGTCGACTGCGTAGTCGACCTAGGGGGCCAGGTCGACTGCCCAATCGACACTAGTGTCGACCTGGTCACTGGGCGGGAGTTTTCCCGCCCAGCCCAGTTTGAACTCGAATTTCAAATTTTAAATGTGATCTGAGTTGTTTTTTTTTTAATTCAAATTTATTCTGAAACTTCCGGAGGTCGTAACTCCTTCATACGGAGTCCGTTTCACGCAAACTCGGACTCTATCTTAACCAGAATTCCGAGACGAACGCAATGGCTTAAGCCATTTCCCTTAATTCTTTCATTAGAATTAATTATACTTTAATTTATGAATTTCACTGTTATAGAATATACGGGGTGTTACATTATCCTCCACTTAAAAGGATTTCGTCCCCGAAATCTTCAAGTTAGGAAGAATGTATATCCTACCATCCAATCGTCCATCTACTCAATCAACAAACACAGGTGTCCATTGTCCTTAAAGATTTCTAATGCTTTATGATCATATGCATTGTGTGTGTATATGTCCTTATCTAATGCAGAAATCAGGCGGTCCACTGATTCAGTTGACCTCCTAAATGCGAATCATGTAAGTGTCATGAATCCATTATGTATGCAATTTTTTTCCTACTCATAATTCTATATGAGTGCACAACAATTCATACAAATGCGATAACCATATGATAACATATAAAATTTCAACCACATATGATGCATATGCAGTATGAAGTGACAGAGCCGATCTAAAACCTAGGGTGTGTGTATGCATCCACGAGCAACCACTAGCAATCATTAGCAACCACTTGCAGCCATCATCCATAACATGTTTTCAAATACATGTTTGCATCCATTTGCTTTCTACCTAAAGAGTTAGGAAAAGGACTGAGGAGATATACCTAAAAGATAGATAAAGCATAACTTAAGGAAAAAGAGGGATCAAAGATGTACCCTCAAAAAGAAAAGGGTAGGCAGCGCGTATTCTGTCCTCAGTTTCCCAAGTCGCGTCTTCCTCGGCGTCGCTCCACTGAACTTTGACGAGCTTGACTTCGTGGTTGCGTAGATTTTTCACTTCAGGTCCTAAGATACGTGTTGGAACTCTTCTCACAGTTGCTTCACGTTCCACTTCGGCTTCTTCTAGAATGCTAGGCTCTACTATTTCAGCAGACTCGTGTAAAAACTTCCGGAGGTGAGAAACATGAAAGACGTTGTGAACTCCGGCCAGTCTCTCGGGTAGCTCTAATCTATCGGTCATCTTCCCAACCTTCTCGATGATAGGAAATGGTCCTACAAACCTTGGTGCTAGCTTTCCAGTGGATCCAAAGCGAACAACGTTCCTTAGAGGAGATACCTTAAGAAAAACTCTGTCCCCAACCTCAAACTCAAGGTCGGTCCTTCTCTTGTCGGCGTAGGATTTCTGTCTATCTTGGGCCGTTTTCATCCTTCTTCGAATCAAGTCCACTTTTTCTGAAGTTTCTCTGATCATGTCTGGACCAAGAATAACCTTATATGTAGACTCCCACCAACAAGTTGGTGACTTGCACGGTCTTCCATACAATGCTTCGAAGGGTGCCATGCCTATGGTAGCTTGGAAGCTATTGTTGTAAGCAAACTCCACTAAGGGAAGGTAATCCTCCCATGTCCCTCCAAAGTCCAGAACGCAAAGTCTCAAAAGATCCTCTAAAACTCTATTCACCCTTTCCGTCTTTCCATCGGTCTGGGGGTGATAGGCCGTGCTCAAACATAACTGTGTGCCTACAGCTTCTTGCAAACTTCGCCAAAACTCGCTTGTGAAGATAGGGTCTCGGTCACTAACAATGCTGGAGGGTATCCCATGGAGTCGAACTATCTCCTTGATGTAAAGAGACGCTAGGGATGAGGCGGTCCTTCTACTCTTGACGGGTAAAAAGTGGGCGCTCTTTGTAAGCCTATCCACTATTACCCAAATGCTAGTATTGCCCCTTCTCGACCTAGGCAGCCCATCAACGAAGTCCATTGAAATGCTATCCCACTTCCACTGTGGGACCTCTAGGGGATGAAGCAGTCCTCCAGGCTTTTTCTGTTCCGCTTTAACTTGTTGTCATACCATACACTTAGAAACGAAATCTGCCACGTCCTTCTTCATGCCGTTCCAAAAGAAAACTCTTTTCATGTCCTTGTACATTTTGTCTCCGCCTGGGTGTATTGTCATCTTGGAACGATGTGCTTCCTCGAGAACCTTCTTTATCAACTCCTTTGTTTGTGGAACGCATAGTCTTCCGTCGCGTCTCAGCCAGCCTTTATCATCGATAGAGTATCTACTGAGGTGACTAGAAGTCTCACCCCTAATTAGCTTATCAACTACTTCAACTAGCTGAGGGTCCTCACGTTGTGCCGTCCCTATTGTGTCTAAAAGAGTAGGGCGCACCTCAAGAGATGCTAACAAACCCGGTACGAAATCAGAGGAGGGCCTAAAGTTAAAACTGGATATATACTCTAGGCTTTGCCTTTCTACAAAGAGTGGGCTTAGGGTCAGTTTCTTTCTACTCAAGGCGTCTGCCACCACATTGCCCTTGCCCGGAGTATAGGAAATCTCGAAGTCATACGAGGCAAGAAACTCCATCCATCTCTGTTGCCTCAAGTTAAGATCTTTCTGCGAGAAAAGATATTTCAATGATTTATGGTCAGTGTAAAGTTCAAACTTCTCACCTAGGAGATAATGTCGCCAAGACTTAAGTGCAAAGACGATGGCGGCTAACTCAAGATCGTTGGTCGGGTAGTTCTTTTCATGAACTTTCAATTGCCTTCCACCATAAGCTACTACCCTCCCTTCTTGCATCAAGACAGCGCCTAGCCCTGTCCCACATGCATCTGTATAAACTGTGAACATCTTGCTTCCGTCTGGCAGAGTCAGGACTGGGGCTGTTGTAAGAGCCCTTTTTAGGCGTTGGAAAGCCAACTCGCAATCCAAGTCCCAATTGAACACTAGACTCTTCTTTGTCAGCCTTGTGAGTGGAGCTGAGATTTTCGCAAAATCCCTTATGAATTTTCGGTAGAAGCCTGCCAGTCCTAGAAAACTTCGGACCTCAGTTGCATTCTTTGGTGCCTTCCAGTCTTGAACCGCAACTACCTTCGCGGGGTCTACGGCCAGCCCTTCTTTAGATACTACATGCCCAAGAAACCTTACTTCTTCTCTCCAAAAGTGGCATTTTGAAAATTTTGCCTTTAGCTTATGTGCTCGGAGAGTATCCATGATTTCCTTCAGATGTTGAGCATGCTCTTCCTCAATCTTTGAAAAGATCAGGATATCATCCACAAAGACAACCACAAACTTGTTGAGGAATTCTCTGAACACTCTGCTCATTAGGTCCACGAAATAAGTGGGTGCATTTGTCAGGCCGAAAGGCATGACAAGCCACTCAAAGAAACCGTCTGGGGTTCTGAACGTCGTTTTATCAATACTATCTTCAGCCACTCTTAGTTGATGAAACCCAGTTGCTAGATCGAGTTGGGAGAAAACCGACGCACCTACAAGCTGATCAAACAAATCGTCGATTCGAGGAAGAGGGTGCCTATTCTTCTTGGTCAATTTGTTTAACTCCCTATAGTCAACGCAAAGGCGAAGCGAACCGTCTTCCTTGGTTGCGAATACCACTGGAGCACCCCATTCTGAAATGCTCCTTCGAATGAACCCCTTCTCAAGAAGTTCTTTAACCTGCTTACTGAGCTCCTTTCTCTCTTTTGGAGCCATATGTCTGACAGGTAAAGCTACGGGCTTTGCGTTATCCACAAGATAGATTCGAAAGTCTATTTCCCGCTTCGGAGGTAAGCCTTTCACCTCCTCGAAGACCATCCGGATATTCCCGGACTACTCTAACCAACTGCAAATTCTCGTCAGAAGCATCAAACGACTCTAGATAACTAAGCATAACAGCATTCAAAGGATTACAGGAAATTCCTAGACTGTTACCAAGCCGAGTCAAGAGTCTAACTACTCTTTTCTCACAATCAAGAATGGCACCGTTACTGGATAACCAGTCCATGCCTAAGATCAAACCGTATCCCGAGAAGCCTAGAACAAAGGCATTACAACTAAACTCAACACTGAGAATAGAGATTTTCAAACCCAAACAAACCATTGACAAGTAAGCGGAGCCCCCAATTGGATTTGAAACTACTAAGGGATCCTCAACCATACTAGTGTCTAGATGCAGAGATTGTACTAAAGCAGATGAAATAAAGGAGTGTGATGCACCATAGTCAAAAAGTGTGCGAACTGGATGATCATAAAGATAGACTACACTTTCTACAGAAATATTACTACCTCGTTCTCAAGATAGGATTGAGAAGATAAGCAAGATAAAACAAAGCGTGAGAAGAAGTTAAAGAGGTACCCCTAGAAGGTCCTGCTTGCGGGCCTTGCCCTTGATTCTTAAGGCAGTTCTTACTGATATGTCCAATATCACCACACTGAAAGCATGCCCCCATCTTCATCTTCTTCTTCCTACAATCCTGAACTATATGCCCAACAATGCCACAGAAATAACATTTCCTTTTCTCACGTGTCTTGTTATTATTGTTGTGGTCCTTTCCTCCTTGACTATTATCCGTCTTCTTGTTCTGCGATTTTTCCGCTTGCTGTTTCACGCAGAGGAGGAGGAGGAGTAAAAGCGTCTGTAGCTGGGGAGTAAGGTTCCCAGACATGCTGAAACAGAAAGAAAAGATTCAAAACGAAGGATAGAGAGAGATAACGTACATGGCTTCGGGGGATTATGCCTTTTAAAATATAACATTTTTTTTAAAAAATGCTTCTTTAAACTTTCTTTTGAAAATAATATCAAAAACTTTATCTTATCTGGTAAACCTATGCTCTGATACCAAGTGAAACACCCCACCTCCGTTAGGGTCACTCACAAAGGGAATGCCCTAATTTTGGTCGAGGTTTATAAGTATAAGTCACAAATATACAAGACAGATATAAATGCAGACATTTTTAAACAGCGGAAACAACAACAACTTTTATTTCATCAAAATACGTGTTACACAAACCACACCATAATTGTCTTACAGTAGTTCCCAAAACATTACATTTCCATAACTGTCTTGATTAACAAAGAAGCATAAAACATAAAGTAAAGCAACAAAATCCCCATAATGATATCCAAAGCAATGATCCTTGCCAAAGAGATCCAAACCGTACATCTACTGTCTTCAAGCTTGCAAAAGAGTCTAGCTAGGCTGAGTTGTTTCCTCCCTGTGGACCTGGGGGGAACGAAAGAAAAGAAGACGAAAAGAAAAACGGAGTCAGACATAAAGCCTGAGTAAATCTAGTGACTTTTCAGTATGTGAATAAGAAAAGGATATGATAGACATAAACTGAAAATAGGATAGTATCATAACTAAGGGAGTGTAGTCTAGAGTCGAATATACTATCGAACCCACACTATATCTCTGCATTTACTAGTATTACTCTAACCGGCACCCCATGCTGACGGTGAAGTGATCCTTTTTGTTTTCTAAAGATCAGCTCCTACTCGTACGTGTGTCTTACGGCTACCCCAAGAAGTGTAGATACCTATGCTGGTCCCACCATGGGGTGTATCAAGACCCATGGTGGCGGCCCCGACACAATTACTAGAAGGCATAGGATATACTACTGGTGCCCCCAGTGCCCGGCTTGTCTGCTCTGGAGTGCGTGCACGACCGCACACCGTTATACCTATACTATGCACCTAACATTGCCTTTATTTTACCGCTTACAATCAGCCCAGTAATCGTGCCCCACCCTGCCTAGTTCCAGGGTACCGTTGATACCTAAATTGGGTTACTGCTGAAACGGGTCCCTACTTTACCAGGGTTTTCTAGTCAAACATGTTAAGTGGTTAAGTGTACGTATATACCTAACCCCACCCATCAATATTTGTTAACATGTTGAATCTTTGGTTAAGTGTCTTCAGATGACTTAACCCTACAACCTGTCCTTAGCCTTTTAGAGCACCGACCACTCACATTAGACAGATATCACTACGGTTACTGGATGTGCCGGTTGGTTCCGGGCAGGTTTACACCGTAGTTCAGTCTAACCTCGGGTCTTTATTGGGCTCAATGTTTAACCACCCACATTGGATAGGTATTGTTGTGACTACTGGACAGCCGGGCGGGTCCGGGCAGGTTTATGTCACAACTCAATCCAACCTCGGGTTAAACATGTCGTCTTTACTAGATTTACATATTTCATTATTTATGTAAATGTCGTCTTTTAATTTGGGTATAACAATTTATACCGCAAAAATGTCACAGTCGTTGGCACGCGCCAAACATGCCAACATATTCATTTATATCATGTTTTACACCCAACGCTATTACCCCCGTTTGTACGTACTACTGTTGGGCTCGACACAATTCAGCCCAACTTGATAAGCGTGAGAAAAGGGGAAATTCAGAACATATAATATTTCTATGATACATAGAAGGTGTAGCGCATGAACTTGCAAATTGGCGTTAACATAAACATTGGAGCATGTGAACTTGCATTCAAAATTGGCATACAACTAAATGGGTGTCACATAGGATGGCATATGTAGACTTATACAAACTTGGGTTTTAACATATTAACTTGGCATAACGTCGAACAAAAAACTAGCATGTTGTAAATTAACCCAAAATGTCCAAATTTAATATATAGTCTATTTCCACATGAACTTACATTGTTTATGTAGCCCAAACTGCATTTAACATAGTTCTAATCATACTTGTAATGTATCTAAGATGTATACATAAGTTCTGATTCATATAGCATAAAGGATCTCAGATCTAGGGTGTGTTTACATAAGTATAGGACCCATGATATCAACATAAACATAAAGGGATATTAACATAAACATGAGAGGGATCTAATCATAGACTTTGCCACAAAACTTGCAATTACCATCACTTTCATATACAAATGTATAATAAACTTGCATCGATCCATTTATGCCACAAATCAATTCACCAAAAATAATCACGATAGAAACATTACAATACACAAGATCTACATCAATACAATGATACAATTCTATTCCGAATTACATCGTATCACATCATAATTTTATTCAAATTCTGAAAGACCACTATACTTATAACGTGACGAGATCTTGTTTTCTGATTTCTGTTTTCTAAATTTGGAGATGCTCTCCTTTGGGTAGCAATTTGTTGATTGATTTGATTTGACTTTGGTTTGCTTCTTAGTTTGATTCTTGGCGGCTACGATCAACTCCTTCCAGACAGCATGACGACTCCTCTCTTATTTTCTTATGTGAATTAGTTGAGTCTTAGTGTGTATTTATAGAGTTTTCAAGTTAATTTGAGCCGTCAGATGCAAATAGGGAGGGAAATCAGACCGTACAGCACACCGGAGTCGAACCAGGGTCAGACCCACCTGATCAGGCCGACCAGGCAAGTCGACCTGCAGGTCGACACCCAAGTCGACTGCGTAGTCCATCTGGGGGGCCAGGTCGACTGCCCAGTCGACACTAGTGTCGACCTGGTCACTAGGCGGGAGTTTTCCCGCCCAGCCCAGTTTGAACTCGAATTTCAAATTTTAAATGTGATCTGAGCTGTTTTTTTTCTAAATTCAAATTTATTCTGAAACTTCTGACGGTCGTAACTCCTTCAAACGGAGTCCATTTCACGCAAACCCAGACTCTATCTTAACCAGAATTCCGAGGCGAACGCAATGGCGTAAGCCATTTCCCTTAATTCTTTCATTAGAATTAATTATACTTTAATTTATGAATTTCACTTTTATAGAATATACGGGGTGTTACAACCATCTTATACTTGTTGGGGATCATCTTGTTCTAGTGATACTAGTATTGGTGCAGAGAATTAGAAACATATTAGAGAAGCGCTATACATATACATTCTACTTAGTTTAACCTGTTTATCTTGTCATACCTGCCTTATATGTTGTTATCTCTCTTGTCCAGTTATATGTCTGTCATGATACTTTTACTTATTTATATGCTAAAAAGTAATTGGACTCGCCAGAATTTATGTCTGAACTATTTTGTTTCCTCTTCTTTCTCTTCCGTTTCCCCTTCCTATGTTCTCAGGGTGGGAATACTCAAGCTTGATCAGGATTCTGCTTTCCTTCTGTTTGAAGCTGCTTAGACATACTGCTTGATTTCGTACCGTTTCTACTTTGGCTATGCTTTTTGGGATTATTCTCTTTGCATGTTTATTGTACTCTGATGATTTTAGTACAAGACATAAATTATAAGCTGATGTATGGGTTTTATGTATTTCAGACTCATGATGTAACTATATTTTGAACCACGATGTATTCTGGTTAATAAAGTTTTAAATTCCGCTGTAATTTCATATCTATCTTGTAATATTTCTATTTATGTTTACTTATAACACTTCACGAAACTTAATGCATTCTCTTAATGAGTTGTTTTAATGGACGTGGGGTGTCACACTTGGTATCAGAGCTGAAGGTTACCAGACCGAATAAAAGATTTTGAAAATTGTTTTAAAAAAGGTTTAATAAGAAAACATTTCCAAAGGAAAAGTCTATTTTGAAAATTATATTCCCCAAAGCCATATGTAATATCTTTCTATTATCTGTTTGAATCCCTTCTTCCTTTTTGTTTCTGCATGCCCGGGGAACCGAATATTCCCGAGGGGGTTCAAGTACCGGATTGGTTCCGTAGGTATCTTAAGGCTACGGTACCAACTGGGAGCCAAGGAGACGTCCCTCCCACAGTTACAGCCGTTGTTCCTCCACCGTCGTGAGTAGATGATTTCTCTAAGAAGAAATGTCATGTTTGTAGACGTAGGGGTCATTTGACCAAAGATTGCAAAGCCCGAGAATAAAGGAAATGTCATAGACGTGGGTACGTGGGTCATTTGATCAATGATTGCAAGAAAAGCAAAAACACTTGCTTCAACTGTGGCGAAGTTGGACACTATACGAGGGAATGCCCAAAGAAGCAAGGACAAGGCCAAAGGGTAGGATCTTTTGGTGGGCAGGTGTACGCTTTCATGGTCATTGTACCTGATAGAGGTAGGAAAAGTTTTTGTTGAAGGCTTGATTTCTCTTTCAATCATCCTGTTAAAACTCTTTTTGATTTGGGTGCTTCACATTCTTTTATATCTGATTCTGTGGTTGAGTCTTTGCACCTTAGTACTAGTATAGTTTTGGAACCCATTGTTTTCTCAAACACCATTGGTGGTACAACTCATTTATCTATGATTTGTCGGGGTTTGATAATATCTGTGTTAGGCGTCGAGTTTGAGTACGATGTATATGTCCTTGGTTTCATGGGTTATAGTTTGATTCTAGGGATGGATTGGCTAGCCATGTATGGTACCATTCTGGACTGTGAGAGGAGGGTCGTTAGACTTTTGACTTGCCATGGGAGGACCCTTGAGATTTCTTGTGACCCTAAAGGGTCTGTCATGCTTAGTTTCCTAGAGTCACTTGATGCATCTATCGATGATCTACGATCTGTACTAGTAGTCCGTGAGTATCCTGATGTTTTTGAGGAGGTTCGGGGCATACCTCTGAGGCGCGAGATTGATTTCCGTATATACTTGGTGGACAATGCAAAACCAGTTGCATTGCCTATGCGCCACATGGCTCTAAGAGAAAGGAGGGAGCTTAGCAAGCAAGTAGGGGAGCTACTTGAGAAAGGGTTTATTAGGCGAAGCATATATGAATAGGGTGCTCCAGTAGTATTCGCAACTAAGGTGGATGGTTCACTTCGCTTATGTGTGGATTATAGGGAGTTGAATAAGCTCACTAAAAATAACAGGCACCCTATCCCGAAGATAGATGATCTGTTTGACCAGCTTGTTGGTGCATCTCTTTTATCTCAGTTAGACTTGGTCACGGGGTTTCATCAGTTGAGGGTGGCCAAGGACAGTATAGACAAGATCACTTTTAGAACTCCATATGGTTTCTTCGAGTGGCTCGTTATGCCTTTTGGGTTAACGAATGCACCCGCCTATTTTGTTGATCTTATGAGTAGGGTGTTTCGGGAGTTTCTAAATAAGTTCGTTGTGGTCTTCGTTAATGATATCTTGATTTTCTCGAAGAGCGAGGAAGAGCATGCCTTACATTTAAGGAAGGTTTTGAAAACTCTCCGTGCGCATCAGCTTAAGGCGGCGTTCTCCAAATGTCATTTTTGAAGAAAAGAAGTGATATTTCTAGGGCATGTTGTCTCTAAAGATGGGATAACAATAGATCCCTCAAAGCTAGTTGCAGTTCAAGATTGGCACATCCCAAAGAATGCAACGGAGGTGGGAAGTTTTCTGGGGTTAGTAGGCTATTATAGGAAGTTCATTAAGGACTTCGCAAAGATATCAATCCCACTCACCAGGCTGACAAAGAAAAATCTGACATTTTCATAGGAAGTAAATTGTGACAATGCTTTCCAGCGATTGAAGAGAGCTCTGACAATAGCCCCAGTCTTGACCTTGCCCGATGGGAACAAAGTGTTCACAGTATACATTGATGCATGTGGTACATGGCTTGGTGCGGTTCTGATGCAAGTTAGAAGGGTATTGTGTTATGGAGGTAGACAACTAAGAGTCCATGAGAAGAACTACCATACCAATGACTTACAGCTAGATGCCATAGTATTCGCTCTTAAGGCATGAAGCCATTACCTACTTGAAGAGAAGTTCGAGTTGTACACCGATCATAAATCTCTCAAGTAATTGTTCTCGCAGAAGGATCTTAATTTGAGGCAACAAAGGTGGATAGAGTTCCCAGCATCCTATGACTTTGAGATTGCTTATACCGCTGGCAAGGGTAATGTGGTGGCAGACGCATTGAGTAGGCATGGGATGACTTTGAGTCCTCTGTTTGTAGAGAGGAAAAGCTTGGTGTTTATATCAATTTTTGATTTTAGACCCTCCACCGAGTTTATACCTGGTTTATTGGCATCACTAGAGGTGCGACCTACCCATAAGGATCAGATAGGAGCTTCACAGCGAGAGGATCCACAGATTTTAGACACTGTAACAACCCATATTTTGAATAACAAGTTATAACATAAATCAAGGCAGAATTAAATGATAAATTCTGAATCAGGGGAAAGGGCTATGCCATTGCGTCCGTCTCGGAAAAATACGCGAAATAGAGTCTGAGTTTTCGAAAATCGGAGTCCGTATGACCCAGTTAAGGCCCATAGAAGTTTTCAGAAAATTCAAATTTAAAAACAGATTTCAAATTCAGCTGGGCAGGATAGGCGGGAAAAGATCCCGCCACTCCCAAAGTCGACTTGGGAGTCGACACACCCCAGGCTATGTCGACTGCCCAGTCGACACCCCTGTCGACTTGGGTGGTCGGCCAGTCTGGCCTGGGTGCACCTGACTTGTTTCTCAAGACATGTTTGGAGGCTAGTGACGTGAATTGATGGCCCAGATCTGAATTAGGGTTAATCCTATGGCCTAAACTAACCTAATCTTCTATAAAAGGACCCTAATACCTAGCCTAAATCATCATAAATCAATCCTACAACTAAACTATGCCAAAATGTTTAATCGTGGCCTCCACCCTCTTGTCATAGCCTCCATCTTCATTCATATGAGAGTTCCTAAGCTTGTTTGAGAGTTTCTAAGGCCAAAGTTCAATCTTTCTTTATCAAAGCAAGGATCTTCTTCTTATTTCTCAAGGGTTTTCATTGAAGCTTGCTATTTGGGGGTCTTTATAGTTGCTAGTGGCTTCGTCTCAATCTTAGTTTTAATTTACAAGTCTTCATAGCATTGTAAGCCCTACACTACTCTTAGATTCTAACTATGAAGTTAAATATGACATGTTGCAAGTTTGAGTTTGGGCCTAAGTATGATATGTGCTTTGATTCTATCATGTTATGCATAGATTTATTCTATGCATGTTTGTAAAGCTATCACCTTGACCTTATGCATAGAAAGCTATGAGCTTTGATTGGAAATGTTGCATAAAGCAACATAGAAACTCTCATAAACCTTGTGTTATCTTGCATATGATGTTATATGCGAATCACTAGCTACCATCCTATGTCATTTATGATCATGTTTCACCTATTTGCTAAAGTTTGATATCATGCATGTTTTGAGGCTTATAATGTAATATGCAAGTTTATGATCTCTCATAAACCTTATGTTATCTTGCATATGATGTTATATGCGAATCACTTGCTATAATCCTATGTCATTTATGACCATGTTTCATCTATTTTGCTAAAGTTGATATCATGCATGTTTTGAGGCCTATAATGTAATATGCAAGTTTATGAACACATTTGCCTCATATGCCACCATGTTTAACTTGTGGCCCAAACCTTATTAATTATGTCATGCTTCTAAGTTTCCCCTTTGAGATCTATTTGCGTTTATGCGAACTTTCATGCGATGGGGTTACGCTATGGGTAAACTAAAATGACATAAAAACATGACTTGAAAAGATGACATGAAATATGACATGTGATTATGCTTGAAACATGAACTTGGACATGACTTCTAGAAAACATGAGAATGGCCAACTCGAGGTTGGGTTGAGTTTGTAGCATAAATCTACCCGGAACCGACCGGCTTAACTAGTGGCTACAAGCAATAGGACCCAATGTGAGTAGTTGGTCATGTCGCACTTGAAACCCGAGGTTAGACCAAGTTGTGGTGTAAAGCTACCCAGACCCGCCCGGCTTAACTAGTAACCACAACAAGGTCTAATGTGAGAGGTTGGGTGCATTAAATTAATTAATGCCACATGATAGGGTTAAGTCATGGACTACTTGAATACTTAACCAATTAAACACGATGGGTTGATAGGGTTAAGTCATGAACCTTGGGTACACTTAACCAACTTGATTGGGTAGGGTTAACCACATTTAACCCGTTAGAAACCCTAGTTACGTGGTCCTTTTCACCAGTAACCCTCTTGATTGTATCATGATACCCTAGGGACTAGGCTAGGGTGGGGCACGATTACTGGGCTGACATGTAAGCGACCAAAACGGCGGCTGAGTAGGTGCATCGGTGTAGGTTCAGGCGGACTATGGTCGTGCACATAGTCCAGAGTTGAAAAAGCAGACACGGGCACCCGTAGCTTTAGACTGTGCGTGCTTGATTTGTGTCTGTGGTTGGCACCCAAGGGCTTGATACACCCTAGGGTGGACCTAGCACAGTTTGACTACACTTCGTGATTGGGCCGTATGACACCGACACTTGACGAGTTAGGCTTTTAGGGAGCCGATCGACTAGACCGTGTTGTTGGACCTTGAACTAGGTTATCTCGGGATATTGTGCCAAGATTGGGCCAAGGGATCTTTTCTTGTTGATACTTGACATAGATTACTAGTACACACTTGATGCAACTTAACCTTGTATATGCGATGCCACACTTGATCTATCTTTTCACCATGCCAGTTATCACCCTATGTTTCATCTCTGCTTTACATGTCCAGTTAACTTTATTAGTTTTTATACTAATAGTAGATAGGACTTACCAGTCTTTTTGATTCACCCATTTTCTTTCGCCTCTTTTCTTCCGTTTCCCCCCCTAGGTTTGTAGGGTGGGAACACTGGTACCTAGCTGGATCTTTAGCTGCTTTTCTGGATAGCTCATGTACGGTTTGGACTTGAGCATGCTATGGCTTTATTCTACTTTGGGGATAGTTACTTTATGTTTTTTCCAGTTTTCAGTTTGTGTTCTAGACTTTGTTTTGTGGGAAAATAATGACCAAGTACTTTGATGTAACTTGACTATGGTTTTGAAATGTTAGTTTTATCCGCTGCTTTACTACTCTGTTTTACTTATATGTTCTGTCTTGTGATATCTGCATGCATGTTTACCTCGTTTAACGCCCCCCAAAGCCAGTGCCCTTGCAAGAGTGGCATTGGCGGAGGTGGGGTGTTACATTTGGTATCAGAGCATAAGGTTTACAAGATTTGAGCAAAAGTGTTTTTAAAACTTACCTTTTTGGAAAACTATTTTCAAAACCTATTAAGTATTTTCCAAGAAAAGTCTAGTTTATTTTAAAAGGCTATTCCCCAAAAGCCATTAGCACTATCCTTTGTTTCCTCGTTCTTAATCTATATTTTCCTTTTTCAGCATGGCCGATCTTAACCTTCCCGAGGGAGTAACCATTCCCGGATGGTTCCGGAGGTACTTGGAAGCTAGGGCCAACGATGCGGGCCCAGCAAACTCCCCCACTGTAACTGAGGTTCCCCCTCCTCCTCCTCCTCCTCAGCATCCACAAACAGATTTCGCAAAGGTTTGCAAAGACTTTAAGGCGATGGGTGGCAAGAATTTTATTGGGACGGAGACTTTTGTGGAGGCGAGAAATTGGTTGAAAGAAACTGAAGATCTCTTCGCTATCTTTGATGTGGAAGACCATAGAAAGGTTTTATTGGCAGCATGGCTATTGAAAGAAGAAGCTGCTTATTGGTGGGAGGTCACCAATGCTACTAGGCCTATAGAGACTTGGGCCGACTTTAGGACGAGGTTTGGGCTTAAGTTTCTATCATCTGCTGAGGTGAATCTGCAATTGGAGAAGTTTATATCTTTGAAGCAAGGGGAAATGACAGTGAGGGAGTATGTGAATAAGTTTAACCAGCTTGCTCGATTCGATTTGGACATGGTTAATACTCCCCAGAAGAAGGCTTTACGCTTTGCACGAGGGTTGAATGAGCCATTACAAGGTTTAGCCCTGTCTCATATACCCATGGGGGCCACCTTTGAAGGCCAAGTGGACATGGCATTGCTTCAAGGAGACGATAAGAATGGCAAGAAAGAAATCAAGACTAATGAGACTCAAACCATGAAGACGGACTCCAAGTGGGGAGGAAATCAGAGCAATCAGAACAACAAGAACAACAAGGGCAATAAGGCCAACAACAACAAGGCAAAGGACCCAAGAAAATGCAACTTCTGTGGGATTGTTGGGCACATAGCCAAAGATTGCAGAAAGAAGGAGAGGAAGTTGGGCGAATGCTTTCACTGTGGAGAGCCTGGACACCTTAGCAAGGATTGCCCCAAGAAGCAAGGACAAGGGCAAGGGCAGACTCAGCGTGCAGGACCTTCTGGAGGGCAAGTGCATGCTCTCAACACTGCTCCAGTTCAGGACCGAGGTAGTATTTCTGTAGAAAGCCTTGTTTATGTTTCTGATTGTCCTGTTCGCACCTTATTTGATTCTGGCGCATCACATAGTTTTATTTCTTCTGATCTTGTTGAAAGTTTGCACCTAAGTACTAATCTAGTTGAGGATCCCGTTAGTGTTTCAAATCCAATTGGGGGTTCCGCCCATCTATCTATGATTTGTGTGGATTTGAAGATTTCTATCTTGACCGTAGAATTCACGTGTAATGCTTATGTTCTCGGATTCACGGGATACGGGTTGATCTTGGGCACGGATTGGTTGTCCAGTTATGGAGCCATTCTCGATTGTGAGCATAGGGTGGTGAGGCTCATGACTCGCCTTGGTAATACCCTAGAAATTTCTTGTAACCCTAGAGATCCCGTCATGTTATGTTATCTTGAATCTCTTGACTCGTCCATCAATGATCTACAATCTGTAAAGGTTGTCCGAGAATATCCTGATGTCTTTGAAGAGGTTAAGGGGTTACCCCCTAAACGAGAGATAGATTTCCGCATTTACCTTGTTGATAATGCCAAGCCAGTTTCATTGCCCGTCAGGCACATGGCTCTACGAGAAAGAAGAGAGCTCAGTAAGCAAATCAAGGAGTTTCTTGAGAAGAATTTTATTAGGCGATGCATTTCTGAATGGGGTGCTCCTGTGGTATTCGCTACTAAGGCGGATGGTTCGCTTCGTCTATGTGTGGATTATCGAGAGTTGAACAAGCTGACAAAGAAGAATAGACACCCGTTACCAAGGATTGATGATCTCTTTGACCAGCTTGTTGGTGCTTCTGTTTTCTCTCAACTCGATCTAGCCACCGGATTCCATCAGCTTAGAGTGGCTGAGGATAGTATAGATAAGACTGCGTTTAGGACTCCAGATGGATTCTTTGAATGGCTTGTCATGCCATTCGGTTTGACTAATGCACCCGCCTACTTCGTAGATTTGATGAGTAGGGTGTTCAGGGAGTTCCTTAACAAGTTCGTGGTTGTCTTCGTGGATGATATTCTGATCTTCTCAAAGGATGAGGAAGAACATGCTAGACACCTCAAGGAAGTGATGGATACGCTTAGAGCTCATCAGTTGAAAGCCAAGTTCTCCAAATGCCATTTTTGGAGAAGGGAAGTTCGGTTTCTTGGACATATAGTCTCTAAGCAAGGCATAGCTGTGGATCCCGCAAAAGTGGTTGCAGTTCAAGACTGGAAGACTCCTAGGAATGCAACCGAAGTAAGAAGCTTTGTCGGTCTGGCGGGCTACTATAGGAAGTTCATCAGGGACTTCGCCAAGATTTCAGCCCCTCTTACTAAGTTGACGAAGAAGAACTTAGTCTTTGCATGGGACTTAGAGTGTGAGCTTTCTTTTCAAAGGCTCAAGAGGGCCCTTACTACAGCTCCAGTCTTGGCATTACCTGATGGAGGCAAGATGTTTACCGTATACACTGATGCATGTGGCACGGGTTTAGGTGCTGTTCTGATGCAGGAAGGAAGGGTGATATGTTATGGGGGTAGGCAACTTAAAGTTCATGAGAAGAACTATCCCACTCATGATTTGGAGTTGGCAGCGATCGTCTTTGCACTCAAATCCTGGCGCCACTACCTTCTAGGTGAAAGGTTTGAGTTATATACTGATCACAAGTCGCTCAAGTACCTCTTCTCGCAGAAAGATCTGAATCTAAGGCAGCAAAGGTGGATGGAATTCTTGGCATCTTATGACTTCGAGATAGCTTATACCCCTGGCAAGGGTAATGTTGTGGCAGATGCATTAAGCAGAAGTAGGTTGACTTTGAGTCCCTTGTTTGTTGAGATGAGGAGCCTAGAGTTCTTGGCAACCTTTGATTTCACAACAGCTGTTGAGTCGATGACGGGTTCGTTAGCATCCCTTGAGCTTAGACCTATACTTCTTGATCAAGTTAGGGCTTCGCAGAAAGGAGACCCGCAGATTGTCGAGGTCATGGACAAGTTGATTCGTGGTGAGACGTCTAGTCACCTTGCTAGATATACTATTGATGACAAGGGTTGGCTAAGGCGTGATGGAAGGCTATGCGTTCCACAAGTAGGAGACTTGGTGCATAAAGTTCTCGAAGAAGCGCATCACTCGAAGATGACTATACATCCTGAAGGAGATAAGATGTATAGGGATATGAAGCGCATTTTCTTTTGGGATGGAATGAAGAAGGATGTGGCAGAGTATGTTTCAAGGTGCATGGTGTGCCAACAAGTGAAAGCCGAGTCGAAGAAATCCGGTGGGCTATTACATCCATTGGAGGTCCCGCAATGGAAGTGGGAAAGTATTTCTATGGATTTCATGGATGGATTGCCTAGGTCAAGGAAAGGGAATACGAGCATATGGGTCATAGTTGACAGACTTACGAAGAGTGCTCATTTCATTCCAGTGAAGAGCAAGAGGACCGCATCATGGCTAGCATCTATTTATCTTTGAGAGATAGTGCGGTTGCATGGAGTTCCTTCTAGCATAGTAAGCGATCGTGACCCAATTTTCACTAGCCAGTTCTGGAATAGTTTGCAAGAAGCAATGGGTACGCGATTGAATCTAAGTACAGCCTATCACCCCAGACAGATGGCCAAACCGAAAGGGTGAATAGAGTGCTAGAAGATCTCTTGAGGCTTTGTGTTCTTGACTTCGGTGGTACTTGGGAAGACCACCTCCCTCTTGTAGAGTTTGCTTATAATAATAGCTATCAAGCTAGCATAGGGATGGCACCATTTGAAGCTTTGTATGGGAGGCCGTGTAGGTCACCATCTTGTTGGTGGGAGACAACGGATAGGCTTATACTTGGGCCCGATATGATACGGGACACATCCGAGAAAGTTGAATTGGTGAGAAGACGGATGAAAGCGGCCCAAGACCGACAGAAATCCTATGCTGACAAGCGAAGGACAGATTTGGAATTCGAAGTTGGAGATAGGGTTTTCGTGAAGGTTTCTCCTTTGCGTAATGTGGTTCGTTTTGGAGCAGTTGGGAAGCTGGCACCAAGGTTCGTAGGACCCTTCCCTATCATAGAAAGAATTGGGAAGATGGCTTATAAGGTGGAATTGCCCGAGAAGCTGGCCGGAGTGCATAATGTCTTTCTTGTCTCGCATCTCTGAAAGTGCTTACATGAGTCCGCTGAGGTGGTTGAACCTAGCATTCTTGAAGACGTGGAGGTAGAGAAAGAGGCAACCTTGAGGAGAGCTCCGATTCGTATCTTGGGAACAGAGATCAAGAAGCTAAGAAATCGAGAAGTCAAATTGGTGAAAGTTCAGTGGAGTGAAGTCGAAGAGGATGTAACTTGGGAAACCGAGGAGAAGATGCGTGGGCTTTATCCATTTCTTTTTGAGGGTACATTCTCGACCTCTTTTCCATTTTAACATATCTTCCTTTTTGCTATCCATGTTTATCCTGTTTATCTTGTTATCTCGTTAACCTTGTCATGAGAACCTTAGGTAGAAAACCTTTGGATGAAACATGTATTTGAAACATGTTATGCTTGATGTTTGCAAGTGGTTGCAAGTGTTTGCAAGTGGATACTCGTGGATGCATGATACACATTCGGCACTAAGATCGGCTCACACACTTTCATATTGCTTATGCATGAGTGCTTATACTTATTCATGGATGAAACTTGTTATGCTATCACGTGGATGTTGCATATGGATGAATGTTATGTGCACTCATGTAGAGATTATAAATTATGTTAGGATTTTGCATACATATGGACTCATTTCACTAACATACTTTGCATTAATGGGGTTTACTGAATCAGTAACCGCCTGATTTTCGCATTAGATAAGTACATATACACACAACTTTGCATATAATCATACAGCATTTAGAATTTGTTAAGGACATTGACTGCACGTGGATGATGTTTTGAGTAGATGGATGATGGATGGTAGGATACGTTCTTCCTAACTTAGAGATTTTGGGGACGAAATCCTTTAAGGTGGGGAGGATGTAACAACCCATATTTTGAATAACAAGTTATAACATAAATCAAGGCAGAATTAAATGATAAAATCTGAATCAGGGGAAACGGGCTGTGCCATTGCGTCCGTCTCGGAAAAATACGCGAAATAGAGTCCGAGTTTTCGAAAATCGGAGTCCGTATGACCCAGTTAAGGCCCATAGAAGTTTTCAGAAAATTCAAATTTAAAAATAGATTTCAAATTCAGCTGGGCAGGATAGGCGGGAAAAGATCCCGCCACTCCCCAAGTCGACTGGGGAGTCAACTTGGGAGTCGACACACCCCAGGCTGTGTCGACTGCCCAGACGACACCCCTGTCGACTTGGGTGGTCGGCCAGTCTGGCCTGGGTGCACCTGACTTGTTTCTCAAGACTTGTTTGGAGGCTAGTGACGTGAATTGATGGCCCAGATCTGAATTAGGGTTAATCCTATGGCCTAAACTAACCTAATCTTCTATAAAAGGACCCTAATACCTAGCCTAAATCATCATAAATCAATCCTACAACTAAACTATGCCAAAATGTTTAATCGTGGCCTCCACCCTCTTGTCATAGCCTCCATCTTCATTCATATGAGAGTTCCTAAGCTTGTTTGAGAGTTTCTAAGGCCAAAGTTCAATCTTTCTTCATCAAAGCAAGGTTCTTCTTCTTATTTCTCAAGGGTTTTCATTGAAGCTTGCTATTTGGGGGTCTTTAGAGTTGCTAGTGGCTTCGTCTCAATCTTATTTTTATTTTACAAGTCTTCATAGCATTGTAAGCCCTATACTACTCTTAGATTCTAACTATGAAGTTAAATATGACATGTTGCAAGTTTGAGTTTGGGCCTAAGTATGATATGTGCTTTGATTCTATCATGTTATGCATAGATTTATTCTATGCATGTTTGTAAAGCTATCACCTTGACCTTATGCATAGAAAGCTATGAGCTTTGATTGGAAATGTTGCATAAAGCAACATAGAAACTCTCATAAACCTTGTGTTATCTTGCATATGATGTTATATGCGAATCACTAGCTACCATCCTATGTCATTTATGATCATGTTTCACCTATTTGCTAAAGTTTGATATCATGCATGTTTTGAGGCTTATAATGTAATATGCAAGTTTATGATCTCTCATAAACCTTATGTTATCTTGCATATGATGTTATATGCGAATCACTTGCTATCATCCTATGTCATTTATGACCATGTTTCATCTATTTTGCTAAAGTTGATATCATGCATGTTTTGAGGCCTATAATGTAATATGCAAGTTTATGAACACATTTGCCTCATATGCCACCATGTTTAACTTGTGGCCCAAACCTTATTAATTATGTCATGCTTCTAAGTTTCCCCTTTGAGATCTATTTGCGTTTATGCGAACTTTCATGCGATGGGGTTACGTTATGGGTAAACTAAAATGACATAAAAACATGACTTGAAAAGATGACATGAAATATGACATGTGATTATGCTTGAAACATGAACTTGGACATGACTTCTAGAAAACATGAGAATGGCCAACTCGAGGTTGGGTTGAGTTTGTAGCATAAATCTACCCAGAACCGACCGGCTTAACTAGTGGCTACAAGCAATAGGACCCAATGTGAGTAGTTGGTCATGTCGCACTTGAAACCGAGGTTAGACCAAGTTGTGGTGTAAAGCTACCCGGACCCGCCCGACTTAACTAGTAACCACAACAAGGTCTAATGTGAGAGGTAGGGTGCATTAAATTAATTAATGCCACATGATAGGGTTAAGTCATGGACCACTTGAATACTTAACCAATTAAACATGATGGGTTGATAGGGTTAATTCATGAACCTTGGGTACACTTAACCAACTTGATTGGGTAGGGTTAACCACATTTAACCCGTTAGAAACCCTAGTTACGTGGTCCTTTTCACCAGTAACCCTCTTGATTGTATCATGATACCCTAGGGACTAGGTAGGGTAAGGCACGATTACTGAGCTGACATGTAAGCGACCAAAATGGCGGCTGAGTAGGTGCGCTGGTGTAGGTTCAGGCGGACTATGGTCGTGCACAAAGTCCGAAGTTGAAAAAGCAGACATGGGAACCCGTAGGTTTAGACTGTGCGTGCTTGATTTGTGTACGTGGTTGGCACCCTAGGGCTTGATACACCCTAGGGTGGACCTAGCAAAGTTTGACTACACTTCGTGATTGGGCCGTATGACACCGACACTTGACGAGTTTGGCTTTTAGGGAGCCGATCGACCAGACCGTGTTGTTGGACCTTGAATTAGGTCATCTCGGGATATTGGGCCAAGATTGGGCCAAGGGATCTTTTCTTGTTGATACTTGACATAGATTACTAGTACACACTTGGTGCAACTTAACCTTGTATATGCGATGCCACACTTGATCTATCTTTTCACCATGCCAGTTATCACCCTATGTTTCATCTCTGCTTTACATGTCCAGTTAACTTTATTAGTTTTTATACTAATAGTAGATAGGACTTACCGGTCTTTTTGACTGACCCGTTTTCTTTCGCCTCTTTTCTTCCGTTCCCCCCCTAGGTTTGCAGCGTGGGAACACTGGTACCTAGCTGGATCTTTAGCTGCTTTTCTGGATAGCTCATGTACGGTTTGGACTTGAGCATGCTATGGCTTTATTCTACTTTGGGGATAGTTACTTTATGTTTTTTCCAGTTTTCAGTTTATGTTCTAGACTTTGTTTTGTGGGAAAATAATGACCAAGTACTTTGATGTAACTTGACTATGATTTTGAAATGTTAGTTTTATCCGCTGCTTTACTACTCTGTTTTACTTATATGTTCTGTCTTGTGATATCTGCATGCATGTTTACCTTGTTTAACGCCCCCCAAAGCCAGTGCCCTTGCAAGAGTGGCATTGGCGGAGGTGGGGTGTTACAGACACCTTGGATAGACTCAGTAGAGGGGAGACTTCTAGTCACCTCATTAGATATTCCACAGACGATAGAGGGTTGTTGCGATGAGATCGAAGGCTTTGTGTTCCCCGACTTGGGAGTTTGTTTAGTAAAGTCCCAAAGGAATCCCATCATTCTAAGATGACTATTCATCCAGGCTGTGATAAGACGTATAAAGATATGAAGAGCGTTTTCTTTTGGTCTGGGATAAAGAAATATGTGGCAGAGTTTGTTTCTCAATGTTTGATTTGCCAGCAAGTCAAGGCTAAGAAAAAGAAGCCCGATGGTTTAATTCATCCTTTGGAGGTCCCACAATGGAAGTGGGAGAACGTCTCTATGGATTTCATCGATGGTTTTCCTAGATCAAGGAAAGGCAACACCACCATTTGGGTTATAGTAGACAAACTTACTAAAAGCACTCATTTCATTCCAGTTAAGAATAAGAGGAAGGCAGCATGGTTGGCAGCAGTTTACGTTCGTGAGATAGTCCGTCTTTATGGAATACCTTCCAGTATCGTAAGTGATCGTGACCCCATTTTCACCAGTGAATTTTGGAGGAGCTTGCAAGAAGCATTAGGTACATAGTTGTGTTTGATCACCGCTTATCATCCTCTGACCGATGGAAAGACAGAAAGGGTGAATAGAGTCCTTGAGGATCATTTAAGGCTGTGTATCTTAGACTTCGGAGGGACTTGGGAAGAGCGTCTTCTTTTAGTAGAGTTCACTTACAACAACATTTATCAAGCTAGCATTGGCATGGCACCCTTCGAAACATTATATGGGCAACCCTGTAGATCACCGACCTATTGGTGGGAGTCTACAGAAAGACTTCTACTTGGACCAGATATGTTTAGAGAAACTTTGGAAAAGATTGATCTTATTAGACGATGAATGAAGACAGCTCAGGATAGGCAATAGTCCTATGCAGATAAGAGAAGGACTAACATTAAGTTTGATGTGGGAGACATGGTTTTCATTAAGGTATCACCATTAAGGAATGTGGTTCGCTTTGGATCTGTAGGGAAACTGGCACCAAGATTTGTATGGGTATTTCCCATAACATAAAGGATTAGCCAAATGGCCTATAGAGTAAAGCTACCAAAGAGACAATCAGACGTTCATGATGTTTTCCACGTTTCTCATTTACGGAAGTGCTTTCATGATATCGCAGAAGTAGTTGAGCGCAGTATACTGAAGGAAGTAGAGGTGGAATGGGAGGCGACAGTTAGACGAGTTCCTACCCATATTCTTGGATCAAAGGTTAAGAAGCTACGCAACAGAGAATTCAAGTTGATGAAAGTTCAGTGGGGAGATAACCAAGAGGATGCAACTTGGGAAACCGAAGACAATGCTTCGTACCCTTTTCTTTTCAAGGGCATGGTCTTAACTTCTTTTTCCAAAGCTTGTATGCATGCTTCTTTCTATCATTTAAGTGTATCCTATCGATTGAATCTTCGACCCTAAGGTAGGAGTCCCATGAATGTAACATATGTCTGAGACATGTTATGCTAGATGGATGCAAGTGGTTGTTAGTGGCTGCTCGTGGATGCATATTCACGCGCATTAGGCACTAGATCGGCTCAATCACTCTCATACTGCAAATAGATGTGTGTGAATTTTTCTTATTTTAATGGATGAAAGTGGTTGTATCATGATGTCGCATTTGGATGAATGACTGCACACGCATATAGAACTTACATGTTATAATAGGATTGTTTGCATATATGTTGGATTCATGGCACTAACATACATTGCATTAAGGAGGTCGACTGAATTAGTAGACCGCCCGATCTTCCGCATTAGTATAGGGACATATACACACACCTCTGTATATGTTCATATAAGCATTAGAAGTCTTTAAGGACAATGGATTCCTATGAATGGTGGATGAGTAGATGGATGATGGATGTTAGGATATACATTCTTCTTAACTTGAAAATTTCTGGGACGAATCCTCTGAATAGGGGTGAATGTAACACCCCGTAATTCTACAACACATTAAGATGATAAAAAATAATACTTAATTAAATATTGGGAAATAAATAAAATGGACCGCGCCATTGCGTTCATCTTGGAATTCTGCTTAAGATAGACTTCGAGTTTGCGTAAAACGGACATCGTATGAAGAAGATATTAAGGTTTGAAGTTTACGCATATATGTTAATTATATATATATATATATATATATATATATATATAAACCTTCCCAGAAATTCAAAATATTTCAAAATGAAGCAGTAGGAGGGAGTGGGAAAATTCCCACCCGTGGCCGTCGACCCATGGGTCGACCCCACTAAGGGGGTGTCGACCCCTAGGTCGACACACCTAGGGGGTCGAGCCTCATACAGATCCAGGCAAAATTCTTTTCAGCGTATGTGGAATAAATTCTTGGCTATATTCACTGATCCTAGGCTATAAATAAGACCTTATACCCATTGTTTTATTCATTCAAAAACAATGGAGAACTAGATGCTGCCTCTGCCTAGACTAAAATAGTCTATTCCTCTTTTACTACAAGAGTTAGACAAATTCAGAGAACTGTGCTTCAACATCTGCAATTATTCTTCTGTTTCTTAGATCGAACCAGAGTGAGTTGACGTTATTTATAGATATAAACATTTAAAAGTTATTTTTGAGATGACGATGAATTGGATTTAAGCCTATAACTAATTGAATCTTATCAGATCTACCGTAACCTGTGCATCTGAGTTATTTTGACATGACTATGAATTAGATCTAAGCCTATGCCTATTTATCATGTTAGATCTGCCATTATGTGTATATCTAATTCACTTATTATATCTCATCATGCCTGTTTATGTTCATGACACTGTGCCTAATCAATTCTATTATCACATGTTCATAAACTCTTTTCCTATATGCATGTCTTCTCATTATGCCCAATTTTGTCACTATACGTTTATTAGTTGTTATGCCTATTCCTGACATCATATGTCAATC
This sequence comes from Allium sativum, assembly GCA_030737875.1. Lineage (NCBI taxonomy): Eukaryota > Viridiplantae > Streptophyta > Magnoliopsida > Asparagales > Amaryllidaceae > Allium > Allium sativum. Next base: position 620,389,000 of record CM060926.1, read on the forward strand.
TTATTATCATGTTTGTTTATGTTCTCTTCCCTTCTTCTTTTCCCTTTTTATTTTATAGCCAGGTCACCTTCGAGCCTAGGCATACTGTAGAAATATGCAAACTCGTGAAATTGGGAACGATGGGAAAACGTTAAAATTGGGGCATAACTTGCATTGGGAAATTTTGGTATAACTTGAACCAAATACATGATATGGATTTTGGAAATAAATCAAATTATGATTTAGATCTTAATTTGGGGCATATGGTACATGATGAATATGACTTGGAAAAGGGGCATGAAAACCTATAATGAAATAGGGATAATTGTTAGAGAATGATAATGCCTAGAATTACAGTAATTAGAAACTATAACAGTGCTCAGACACGAAGTTAGATTACACTTGTGGTAGAAGTCTGCCTCGACCCGATCGACATATCCCACAACCACAAGTGGTAAATCTAATGTAAGGGGTCTAACTGCATAAACACGTAACGTGCTAAGACACGAGGTTGAGTCTGACTTGTGGAAGAACTCTGCCCGGACCTGACCGACATATCCAACATCCCCAAGTTGTAGGCTTAATGTGGGAGGTCTAGCGCATTATAACTATAAATGAATATATGGTAATGAACTTGAATGCTTAACCTGATTGAATTCGTAGGGATTACATGAAAATGTTAACTTGAGTAGGGGTTAAGTAAACTTGCTTTAAACAGTGGGAGGGCTAAGTATATCTTGGGGTGGTGGGTAATATTTATATATAGGTCCACAAACTTAACCTGTGGGGTTATGCAATCTTTTTACACTGGTATGGCATAACTTGTGGAAATCCTAGTAGTGGAGATCCAAGCCTAGCGGGAAGCTTGTATCAACTTGTGTGTGGGACCCATTTCAGTCAGTAACCCATATATAGGTATCAAAAGAGTACTTCGAAGTAGGTCGGAGTCGAGGCACGCTTACAGGGCTGATCGTAAGAGATCCAAAAGAGGGGAATGTGTCTTACGGCGCGTTCCATCGGACTCATATGCTTGAATGGGTCCGCCTGCTCTGGAAGATAAGACGTTGTTGCATCAGTAGATATGGTTGTGCACACCTAAAAATGAAGGGTTTCCACTTTAGGGATTGATACATCCTACTGTAGGGCCAACACAGGGTATCTACGGAGTAGGAAGCCGATCAGTTGGGGTAGTAATTGGGGTACATATAGACTCCGGTACGTTTAGGAGCCCGTTATTATCATAATGGATAACTCTGGTATGCTCAATTTGGCTGGTTGTTAATATATGGGGTTAAACCTCTAACTAGAAGTACGGCTAAGTCTGCCATCTTATACTTGTTGGGGGTCATCTTGTTCTAATGATACTAGTATTGGTACAGGTAAAGAGAAACGTATTAGAGAAGCACTATACATATACGTTCTGTTCATTTTATCCTGTTTACCTTGTCATACCTACCTGATATGTTGTTATCTCTCTTATCTAGTAATATGTCTGTCATGATACTTTTACTTATTTATATGCTAAAAGTAACTGGACGCGCCAGACTGTATGTCTGAACTATTTTATTTCCGCTACTTTCTGTTCCGTTTCCCCCCAGGTTCTCAGGGTGGGAATACTCAAGCTTGATCAGGATTCTACTTTCCTTCTGTTTGAAGCTCCTTAGACATATTACTTGATTTCGTACCTTTTCTACTATGGCTATGCTTTTAGGGATTATGCTCTTTTCATGTTTATTGTACTCTGATGATTTTAGTAAAAGACAGAAATTTTAAGTCGATGTACTGGGTTTTATGTATTTCAAACTCATGATGTAACTATGTTTTGAACCACGATGTTTTCTGCTTAATAAAGTTTTAATTTTCGTTGTTCTTTTATATCTATCTTGTAATATTTATGTTTCTGTTTACTTATAACGTTTCACGAAACTTAATGCATTCTCTTAATGAGTGACATTAAAGGACGTGGGGTGTCACAGAGTATGCCGAAGGATTAAAGCCTAATCTCATACATGGATAGGCAGACTTAGCCCTCCAAACTTCAAGTTAAGTAACAAGAGAGAAGTAAAGGAAATCTAAAGGTTTATCATCCGTAAAGAGCATTCCTGGGGATTAAGGCCTAATCCTATACATTGGTAGGCAGACTTAGCCCTCGGAAATTCAAGCTAAATAACCAGTTTGAAAGTAGGAGATCAGATGGTATATCATCCGCAAAGATCATGCCTAGAGATCAAGGCCTGATTCTATGCATAGGAAAGTAGACTTAGGCCCTCCGAACTCCTAAGCCAGATGAATCCAGAGACGACTGTAGGAGATTGAACACTTTCTCGTCCACAAAGATCATGCTTAAGGATTAAAGCCTGGTCCCGTACATGGGTAGGCGGACTTAGGACCTCCGCCCTTCTACAATTGTGTAAACTGAAGGGATTAGTTAATTATGAAGCGATTGGTTTATAGTCGGGTACAGAGCATGCATAGAGATTATGTCCTAATCCCATACGTTTTTGATCCGACATTAAGCCATCCATAACTGATAAACCAGAAGTATAATATCCAGAAGCATAATATCCAAGAGGTCGAAGCCGATATAACCAGAATCCAAAGACAGAAAACCAAAGTTTTAATCGATAAATAGCCGAAGTACATTAGTCGTAAACCTTGATAAAAGTAGGGTCACACCCACAAGCCAAAAAATTAAAATTACAAAAAACCAAAAGTATAATCCAGAATCTAAAATATGAAATGCAAAGAGTCCAGAATTCGCAAAGCTAAAATCCAGAGTGCGGAAAGATGAAAAGCCAATAAACTAAAAAGCCAAGAAGCTAGGAACCATGGAAACCAATATCCGAAAAAGCCAAATTCCAAGAGCTGCTAAACTAGACAATCTAGAAAACCATATAAATTGATAATATATTGCCGGGACAAGGCCTCGGTCTATCCCTGTTCCGAGCCGAAGCAAGCAGTTGTGCATGCCCTAGTACTACAACTTGATTTTGAATGTATTCCACCAACTCGCCACGTTTGACGTGTTCTTCAGTCACATCCCTGATATGCCTGCAATCGTTGGTGTTGTTACCATCCAGGTCGTGGAACAAGCAAAGCCTACCAGAATCCTTCTACTTCCGGGTTGACACCCTGGTTGAAGGCTTACTGAAGGGAGCAACTGGGTGAAATTCCAGATAAATGTAAGACCCCACATTTTTAATATAATTAAAAATGTACAAATATGTATATATGCATAGATAGGTAAATAATGGTGGTGTAAAATGAAAAATTAATTCATACATTGAAGAGTAAGGAAATTAATGTGATAACAATGCGTGTAATCGACGAGATGAGAAAATAAAAATACTTAATTTAAATATTAGGAATTAAGTAAAACGGACATCACCATTGCGTCCGTCTCGGAATTCTGGTCAAGATAGACACCCGGTTTGCGTAAAACGGACATCATATGAAGAAGTTATTAAGCCTAGAAGTTTGTATACGCATAAGAGAAATATATATATGTATATGTGTATATATATATACAAACAAATTAAAATATAAAATAAAGAATAAAATAAGTATTGCATGTAATAAATACATGCACTAAAAAAAATGTAATGCATGCATTAAAAGAAAGAAAGGATTGGTTGCATGCAATGTAAATATGTTGCATGCACTGATTTGCAAACATAATGCATTAACATTAAAAGAAAAAGATTCGTGCAATGGTTTAATTTAAGTATTGTAATTAACATGAAAAAGAGAAGTAAGGAGAGAACAATAATTATCATTGTTCTAAGACTTATTAACAAAAGACTTCATAGCTTAGTTGGTTAAGACATTGGATTTGTAACATGGAGGTCGGGGGTTCGAACCCCGGCGGCGGCATAATTTTTATCTTTGTTTTAGAGAGGGCCAACTGAACATGCAAATATATGTACGTATACAAATTCAAAATTTGAAAGGATAAGAACATACATATAAGGAAATAAAGAAAATATATGTATATATATGAGAGTATATATATATGTGCATAAATATATGTATACAAAAGATAAAATTCAAGATAAGGCTACAGTCAATGAAATATGGCAAGAATCAAATAACGGTGCAACATCATTTGAATTTTGAAAATAAAATGAAAATTGTGCATATATGTACGCGTAAAATGGTCGGTAGAGTAATTGTATACATATAAGAATATTTCATGTGAATAAAACAGTTAAATAAATTCTAGAAAATTCAAAAGTTCAAAAATCAAATTTCTATGCCAAAACAATTCAAACATTCGAAATTCGAATTTCTGCGCCAAAATAGCTTGCGGGACCCAATACTGACTCAGCGCTGCATGTACGATAAGATTTGGCTAGATTCATCTGCGAACCTGGACTATCTTCTTAACTGGGTTCAATGCTGACTCAGCGCGGCATGTACGATAAGGTCTTGGGCACCAATATAAACACCCCTAAGGCTACAGTTTTCTCTACACATCTTCATTATTCCTATACTCTGCCCTAATTCATATCAAAATAAATCAAAGACAAGGTTATGTTGCTCAAGTTCTTCATTAGAATTCAAGTAGAGAATCAAAGGCTAATTCAATGACTTCAACAACTATTTTCTAAGAATCAAATCTAAATTAGAGGATCGATAATCTACGTCAAGGGATAGGTTTTCAGTTTCAGAAATCAGATCCCAGAATTCAAGATCCGTTCTTAAATCAGTGAGTGGGATTACAATACACTTCATGCATAATAGTATTATTATCGTTCGTCATTCCTCAGTTAAAATTCATGTTGTAATTTAAAATAATCTTTGTATGCTTAATCTATTCCTCTTCTCTATTCTACCTTTTTATTTTTGAAACTTTGCTACCTTCGAGCCAAGGTCAACAACGCGTAAATTATAGTTATTTGGGGAGAGCTTGAGATTTAATCGATGAATTAAGCAATTTGGGTAAAAAGATTATTACACGAATGGTTGTGTAAGCAAAGTAGAAATGGGTTAAGTAGCACTTGACATATGAATAAGCTTAACCAGCATATAAGGAATGATAGGCAATCTTTTAGGAACACATGTATGGGAAACTGGAATAATAGGTATAGCCTATTAACGGGATTATTAGCATGAACATAAATTGGGGTTTTTGGGTAAAGCTTGAATTTGAGACTTGAAAATTGGATATGCCGTTAAGATCCTAGAAACATAATTAAAAATGGAATATGTTGGACAAACCACGTTTTTATGTAATTATGGAACTCGACACATAACATGAAATTGACAATAGTGGCATAACTTGAACATGAACATGCTTGCGAATTGGTCATTGACATTTGATATCTAGAATGAACATGAACATGGTTGTAAATTTATAATTGGCCTATGACACCTAGAATAGACATGAATTGTTAATTGGCTAAACATGAAACATGGCTAACTCGAGGTTAGAATGAGTTTGCAGTGTAATCCTACCCGGAACTGCCCGGCACATCCAGTGACCGCAAACAATAGGTTCTAATGTGAGAAGTTAGTCATAACGTGCTTGAAACTCGAGGTTAGATTGAGTTGTGGTGTAATCCTGCCCGGAACCATCCGGCACATCCAGTGACCGCAACAATAGGTCTAATGTGAGAGGTTGGGCATTAATAATTAATTAATGCTAATGACACATGCTAGTATGGTAAGATTAAGTCAACATGAAACACTAGACAACACTTAACCAATTTGACATGATATATGGGTGGGTTAAGTCAACGTGAACTACTAGATAACACTTAACCAATTTTACATGATATATGAGCGGGTTAAGTCAACATGAATTGATAGAGAACACTTAACCAATTTAGCATGGGACGTGGGTTGAATTGAATACGTGATTGGGGGTTAAGTCAACTTGGACACATGGGCAAACTTAACCAATATAACAGTATCAAAGCAAGGAAATGTGGGAAATGATAAGATTAAGTAATAGATAAACTTATCCTGGGGATAAGAAATGAATATGACTTAAGATGTAATAAAAGACTCGAAGGGTGGGACGACTTGTATCATGAAATAAGTTAATCTAAGCTGAAAATGTTGGAAAACACCCATACACTATCATTTGATAAAGAGAACTTAAGTCATACTTGAATTCATTGGTAAACCTTAGTTAAAAGGAACCAAGTAACAAACCTTAGTTAAAGAGAACTAAGTAATAGAAACTAAGTATCAAACCTTGGTTAAGAGAACAAAGTAATAAACCTTAGTTAAGAGGACTAAGTTGTAAACCTTAGTTAAGAAAACGAACAATTAAGAGAACTAAGTAGTAAACCTTAGTTAAGAGGACTAAGTAGTAAACCTTAGTTAAGAAAGCTAATGATTCAGGAAACTAAGTAGTGAGCCTTAGTTAAGAAAGCTAACGATTCAGGAAACTAAGTAGTAAACCTTAGTTAAGAGAACTAAGTAGTAAACCTTAGTCAAGAAAGCCAAGTAGAACACGAGGAGGAGCGAACGTCCATCTGATCATAAAGAAGGCTCCAAGAACTGGGTTACGAAGCATGCGGCTTTGAGTGGACGTGAGGGTACTCTTGGTATCCCTCTGTGAGGTTGCAGATGATCCTCCTGGGCTCACAGAGGTTAAGGTCTGTGTTAGAAGAGCCAAGGGTATGCCTTGGTTGCAATATAAGCAACCTAAAGACTAGGATGGGTCAGCGTGAGGCGGCGATATCTTGTTTAGCCCTGTGATAGCACGTCGTCGTCTACCTACCATCTTGAGTCAATCGTGATATGCAAGCGGAAAGGCGGAGAACTCCAAAAGACCATATACTTTGCTATCTAGTTATGGGTGAGGGTGGCCAATAGGTTTGTGGGGGCATAGAGGGCCTGCGTACAGTTCTCATTCTTGATTTTCTTGGGTGCCTTTCATTAGTTGAGGGAGGGGTCAAGTGGGACCATAGCCACATACAGATAAAACAGACCTTAGCATCTGCATCGGTAGATAACTTAAAGCTCCCGACCGAGTTCCGTGCAACTAGATATCTAGCACGTTTAACGACACGATTGGGACGTAAAGTCTAGGAACATATATCGCTCTGGGCAGTGTGTCCTAGACTAAGGGGCATTGTTCGATAGGTAGCATAAACCCTAGTGGCCCTAGGTAGCATAAACTCTAGTCGGATCTAGAAAGCGTTCAATAGGTAGCATAAACCCCAGTGGCCCTGAGTAGCATAAACCTTGGTTGAATCTAGGAAGCGCTGGATAGAAAACCCTAGATTAGATCTAGGTAATAAACGGAATCTAGCAAGATCAAGAGTGGTAGTCCAAACGATTTAGAGAATGGTGGCACTACACTAAAGTAGTATAGATTTACATGATGAAGCCCGTACGACAAACGGCAAGGGACTGTATATATACATGGAAGGGATTATACGAGTTGGGCGTATCTACATATACATTGTATTAGGTCAATCTACTAGTGGGACATGAGTATAGCCTAGAGAGCTAATATCGCGAATAACCTAATAAGCAAGAAAATATAACTGAATGGTATATGTAGGATTATACAGAAGTTTATTCTAAGTCCACTCACACAGAACTTATATTCTGACCCCCTCCCATTACATATTTCCAGGTTAGGTTCATGATAGAGATGGTATAAGCTTTGGATACTGGTTAGGCAGTATGTTTTATAAGGTAAAGCTATATTTAAAGTATATTATACTTTGAATTCCTTCCGTTGTAAGATGCTTACGAATTCTGACATGTTTTCTTTATCTCTGTCTTTTTCTGCAGGATACCAAAGCGCCCAACTCGGGTTTCGATAGATTGGGTTTTTGAAAAAAATTCGGTCTGTCGGAATCCGGGTTGTTACATCTGGTATCAGAGCTTCAGTTTAGTGATCTTAGGGAGATAATGAGTGAACGTATTTGTATTTTCTAAAATATAAATATATTATATATATATATAAACCTAAATCCATAAAGTAGCCCACTAGGAATGGATAGAGTTGGGATAGCTATTTTGTACACTAAAGGAATGAACCTAGAAATTTTAAGACCCTTAGGTGGTTTGGTTGGAAAGTGTACAATATGATTTGGTATTGGAGAAAGAAAGTGTCCCATAAGAATTAAAACTGAAATGTTGTTACTTCAGAATAGTGGGTTTAGAAGTGAAACCTTATAAGTTAGAAAAAGGTTAAAATGTGGAAAATGGATTAGGAATATATATATAGTTGAGAGAATTGGTTTGGAAAGTGCCTAGGAAAGCCTAGTTGAGTTGAAAGACCCACTTTGAGTCTAACCCAATAATAAACTTTTAAGAACTTGAATTTGTAAAAGAGTTTGAGGTGTTTTTAAAGTTTTAATCTTAAAAGTATTTTTGATGTTTAAGAAAAATACGTAAAGGACATATTCAGTGCATGTTGGGATTTTAAAGTAAAGTGGTGTATACTTTGGTAAAACAATGATTTCTTGTTTTAAAAGAACTCTCTCATTAAAAAGTGCATAATATAGAGCATATATAGCTCGCTAGTTTTCATATTATAATATATGAAAGGATTCAAAATAAAGTGTTGCGTTTTGTAAAAGAAAATTCTATTCTGTTAACAATAAATTTTGATTATTGATTTACGAAGAAATTTTGTTGGGTGGACAAAATAAGTTGTAGGAATAGAATAGATGTCTGCACCTTATAGCGAGTAGTTAAATTAACATTGTAATTAGAAACAATATAAGCTCGATAGTTGTCCTTGTCTACTCCAGTTTTGTGATTTGGAAAAAAAAATGTTTTGCATTCTATTCTGTAACATGTTTTTATGGTTTGGAGAAAACAAGTTTTGGAGAAGAAAACAAAGTTTTAACACTTTTAATTTTTGAAAGAAAAATGTAATGAAAAGAAAGGAGGCCAAACCATGTTTTAAAAAGAATGGAGTAGGTAAGGATGAGTGCCTAGAAAAGGACGAGAGAAAGTTAATGCTATGAATTAAACAATTGGAACCAACTAGAGATTGGTTGAGTTGAGTGATTCTCTAAGTGTCAATATGGTGTTGATTTCGGTCTTCGGGGTTGATATTTAGGGAGTTACTCTCTTGCTAATTTATAGTCAGGGATTAGCTAATATTAAACTAATGGAAAATTCCCGTAGAATGCATAAGCATTGAGAAACCTAGGTTTGTTGCTTGAGAAAGAGAGAAAAATTATATGCTAGTAATGCACAACAAGGACTAGTAGTGACCACTAAGTAGTAAAGGGCAAGTAAGTGGGTAGATCCTGTTGTGTGGACTCGCAATTGTCTGAGATGACAAAGTCCTAAGATTCTTGGCCCATAGTAGTAGCTGTGTAGGATGCTGTTTGAGTTGAAAACAAAAAAAGCTTATTTGAAACAATAAACTTAAGTAATTGGATTAAGTCAAAAAAGCTACGAAAGAGAAAAGCCTAAGCTAACAAGAGACAATAAATTCAGTAAGGCAACAAATGTGACGGGAAAAGAAAATGGAAATCTTAAGAAAAAGATGAATAAATATGAAATTATTCCAAGATAAGATGAAAGAGAAAGGAAAGTTTTCTTATGTGGTTGTGCTTGGATAGGAAAGTAGGAAGTTTTTATAGAATAGTTATATAAAAATCCGAGTGCAATTATAAAAGGTACAACGGAAAATGTAAATTTTCCGTTTTATCTTTTTGTAACATAAGAAATCGAATTTAGAAAATTAGATTTTTCTACATTTCGAATTTAATGATGGTTTGTAGGGTTTTGGATGCGACAATTGGGTGAACCATGCTCTTATTCTATAAGAGTATGGGAAAACTTAGATGAAAAATATTTTGATTTTTCAAGAATATTGCATTCATATAGAACTGCAAGTATATTTAGGATGTGAGCATCATGTTTTGAAAGGGTTTTTAAAATTTGCATACATATAGGTGGATCCAAATTAGGCATACATACTTTACTATGATGTATCTCACTTTGCATATGTGCACAATGTTTGCAACAATTGGATGCACACTGGATAGATGGATATTGCGAGGTATTATCTATTTTACTCTTATCGAATTTCGGGGACGAAATTCTTTAAGGGTGGGAGAATGTAACACCCCACATTTTTAATATAATTAAAAATGTACAAATATGTATGTATGCATAGATAGGTAAATAATGGTGATGTATAATGAAAAATTAATTCATACATTGAAGAGTAAGGAAATTAATGCGATAACAATGCGTGTAATCGAAGAGTTGAGAAAATAAAATACTTAATTTAAATATCAGGAATTAAGTAAAACAGACATCACCATTGCGTCTGTCTCGGAATTCTGGTCAGGATAGACACCCGGTTTGCGTAAAACGGACATCATATGAAGAAGTTATTAAGTCTAGAAGTTTGTATACGCACAAGAGAAATATATATATATATATACACACACAATTTAAAATATAAAATAAAGAATAAAATAAGGATTGCATGTAATAAATACATGCATTGAAAAAAATTGTAATGCATGCATTAAAAGAAAGAAAGGATTGGTTGCATGCAATGTAAATATGTTGCATGCACTGATTTGCAAACATAACGCATTAACATTAAAAGAAAAAGATTCATGCAATGGTTTAATTTAAGTATTGTAACTAACGTGAAAAAGAGAAGTAAGGAGAGAACAATAATTATAATTGTTCTAAGACTTATTAACAAAAGACTTCATAGCTTAGTTGGTTAAGACATTGGATTTGTAACATGGAGGTCGGGGGTTCAAACCCCGACGGCGGCATAATTTTTATATTTGTTTTAGAGAGGGCCAACTGAACATGCAAATATATGTATGTATACAAATTCAAAATTTGAAAGGATAAGAACGTGCATATAAGGAAATAAAGAAAATATATGTGTGTATATATATATGCATAAATATATGTATACAAAAGATAAAATTCAAGATAAGGCTACAGTCAATGAAATATGGCAAGAATCAAATAACGGTGCAACATCGTTTGAATTTTGAAAATAAAACGAAAATTGTGCATATATATACACGTAAAATGGTCGGTAGAGTAATTGTATACATATAAGAATATTTCATGTGAATAAAACAGTTAAATAAATTCCAGAAAATTCAAAAGTTCAAAATCAAATTTCTACGCCAAAACAATTCAAACATTCAAAATTCGAATTTCTACGCCAAAACAGCTTGCGGGACCCAATGTTGACTAAGCGCTGCGTGTACGATAAGATTTTGCTAGATTCATCTGCGAACCGGGATTATTTTCTTAACTGGGTTCAATGCTGACTCAGCGCTGCGTGTACGATAAGGTCTTGAGCACCTATATAAATACCCCTAAGGCTGCAGTTTTCTCTACACATCTTCATTATTCCTATACTCTGCCCTAATTGATATCAAAATAAATCAAAGACGGGGTTATGCTGCTCAAGTTCTTCGTTAGAATTCAAGTAGAGAATCGAAGGCTAATTCAACGACTTCAACAACTATTTTCTAAGAATCAAATCTAAATTAGAGGATCGATAATCTACGTCAAGGGATAGCTTTTCAGTTTCAGAAATCAGATCCCAGAATTCAAGATCCGTTCTTAAATCAGTGAGTGGGATTACAATACACTTCATGCATAATAGTATTAGTTAAAATTCATGTTGCAATTTAAAATAATCTTTTTATGCTTAATCTATTCCTCTTCTCTATTCTTCCTTTTTATTTTTGAAACTTTGGCTACCTTCGAGCCAAGGTCAACAGCGCGTAAATTATAGTTATTTGGGGCGAGCTTGAGATTTAATCGATGAATTAAGCAATTTGGGTAAAAAGATTATTACACGAATGGTTGTGTAAGCAAAGTAGAAATGGGTTAAGTAGCACTTGACATATGAATAAGCTTAACCAACATATGAGGAATGATAGCAACCTGTTAGGAACACATGTATGGGAAACTGGAATAATAGGTATAGCCTATTAACAGGATTATAAGCATGAACATAAATTGTGGTTTTTGGGTAAAGCTTGAATTTGAGACTTGAAAATTTGATATGCCGTTAAGATCCTAGAAACATAATTAAAAATGGAATATGTTGGACAAACCATGTTTTTATGTAATTATGGAACTCGACGCATAACATGAAATTGACAATAGTGGCATAACTTGAACATGAACATGCTTGTGAATTGGTAATTGACATTTGATATCTAGAATGAACATGAACATGCTTTTAAATTTATAATTGGCCTATGACACCTAGAATAGACATGAAATGTTAATTGGCTAAACATGAAACATGGCTAACTCGAGGTTAGAATGAGTTTGCGGTGTAATCCTGCTCGGAACCGCCCGGCACATCCAGTGACCACAAACAATAGGTTCTAATGTGAGAAGTTAGTCATAACGTGCTTGAAACCCGAGGTTAGATTGAGTTGTAGTGTAATCCTACCCGGAACCAACCGGCACATCCAGTGACCGCAACAATAGGTCTAATGTGAGAGGTTGGGCATTAATAATTAATTAATGCTAATGACACATGCTAATATGGTAAGATTAAGTCAACATGAAACACTAGACAACACTTAACCAATTTGACATGATATATGGGTGGGTTAAGTCAACGTGAACCACTAGATAACACTTAACCAATTTGACATGATATATGGGCGGGTTAAGTCAACATGAACTGATAGAGAATACTTAACCAATTTAGCATGGTACGTGGGTTGAATCGAATACGTGATTGGGGGTTAAGTCAACTTGGACACATGGGCAAACTTAACCAACATAACAATATCAAAGCAAGGAAAAGTGGGGAATGATAAGATTAAATAATAGATAAACTTATCCTAGGGATAAGAAATGAATATGACTTAAGATGTAATACAAGACTCAAAGGGTGGGACGACTTATACCATGAAATAAGTTAATATAAGCTGAAAATGTGCGAAAACACCCATACGCTATCATTTGATAAAGAGAACTTAAGTCATACTTGAATTCATTGGTAAACCTTAGTTAAAAGGAACTAAGTAACAAACCATAGTTAAAGAGAACTAAGTAACATAAACTAAGTATCAAACCTTGGTTAAGAGAACCAAGTAATAAACCTTAGTTAAGAGGACTAAGTTGTAAACTTAGTTAAGAAAACGAACGATTAAGAGAACTAAGTAGTAAACCTTAGTTAAGAGGACTAAGTAGTAAACCTTAGTTAAGTAAGCTCACGATTCAGGAAACTAAGTAGTGAACCTTAGTTAAGAAAGCTAACGATTCAGGAAACTTAGTAAATCTTAGTTAAGAGAACTAAGCAGTAAGCCTTAGTCAAGAAAGCCAAGTAGAACACGAGGAGGAGCGAACGTCCATCTAATCATGAAGAAGGCTCCAACGAACTGGGTTACGAAGCACGCGGATTCGAGGGGACATGAGTGTACTCTTGGTATTCCTCTGTGAGGTTGCAGATGATCCTCCTGGGCTCACATAGGTTAAGGTCTGCGTTAGAAGAGCAAGGGTATTCCTTGTGTAACACCCCCACCTCTGCTAGGGTCACTCACAAAGGGAATGCACTAGCTTTGGTGGAGCATTATCTAGGTAAGCATACATAGAAATATTACAAGACACAACATATAAAACAGTGGAAGAAGAACCAAATTTCATTGCTTTAAAATCTAGAAAGGTCTAAAGCCTTTTTACATCAAAATGCCATTAAATCCATTACATTGAAATCTGTCTTGCAATAGTAAAGAAGCAAAAACCCTAGTATAAATCATTCCCCAAGTAAAACAGTAAAGCAGCCATAGCCAAGAAAGGTCCAAGCCATATATGATGATCTCGAAGCAAAAAGAAGTCTAAACTAAGTAGTAGTGTTTTCCTCCCTGAGAACCTGGGGGGGAGGGGACGGAAGAAAAAGAGGCGAAAGAAAACGGGTCAGTCATAAAGACTGGTAAGTCCTAGTGACTTTCAGCATAGAAACAAGTAAAGATAACATGACATGTATAAACTGAAAGTAAACATAAGGATGATGACAAGATAGGCAAGTTAAACTAAGGTGTCAAGATAAACTATACTAACCAGATAAACTACGGTAACAAGATAAACTATGCTAACCAGATAAACTACGGTAACAAGATAAACTATGCAAACCAGATAAACTACGTATATCATCGCATGTTTAACATTTTCTGCACCAACTGTACTAGTACCCCAACCGTATCATCCTTTCTATGTATATGTACAGTCCAATGCCGTATATCATACGGGTTTCATCATGTATTTCTATACTACTTCAACGTAGTGCCACCATTCTTGAAATCATTTGGACTGCCACCCTTGTTCATGAACTATCGCGTGTTCAACTAGGATTTATGCCACCTAGGACCACTAGGGATTATGCTACCTATTGAACGTTTTCTAGATTCGATTAGGGTTTATGCCACCTAGGACCACTAGGGATTATGCTACCTAACTAACAGCACCCTTTTTCCACGTAACGATCTATTAATCGATCGGCTCCCTACAAGTCCTAGCTCGTTCATGTGTCTGTGTCATACGGCCCAATCACGAAATGTAGTCACTTGTGCTAGGTCCACCATGGTGTATCAAGCCCTAGGGTGCCAACCACCGACACGAATCAAGCACGCACAGTGTAAACCTACCAGTGCCCAATGCTTGCTTTTTCAACTCTGGACTACGTGCATGACCGTAGTCCGCCTGAACCTACAATGGCGCACCAACTTAGTCGTCGTTCTGGTCGCTTACAATCAGCCCAGTAATCGTGCCGCACCCTGCCTAGTTCCAGGGTACCATGATACATCTAGTGGGTTACTGCTGAGAAGGACCGCATAACTAGGGTTTCCGTCCAGCAGGTTAAGTGTTGTCATTTAAATTCGAGACTTAACCCCATCAGTCTAGCATGTCAAGTTGGTTAAGTGTGGTCATTCAAGTTCATGACTTAACCCGTCTACGTGTCATGTCAAATTGGCTAAGTGTTGTCGTTCAAGTTCATGACTTAGCCCTACGAATAATGTGTCAATTGGTTAAGTATATTCAAGCGGTTCATGACTTAACCCTATCAAATCATCGTGTCAAATTGGTTAAGTATATTCAAACGGTTCACGACTTAACCCTATCAAATCATCGTATTAAATTGGTTAAGTATATTCAAGCGGTTCATGACTTAACCCTATCAAATCATCGTGTCAAATTGGTTAAGTATATTCGAGCGGTTCATGACTTAACCCTATCAAATCATCGTGTCAAATTGGTTAAGTATATTCAAGAGGTTCATGACTTAACCCTATCATGTGGCATTAATTCATTAATGCACCCCAACCTCTCACATCAGACCTGTTGTTGTGGTCATTTGATATGTCGGGCAGTTCCGGGCAGAATTACACCACAACTCAGTCTAACCTCGGCTTTTCAAGTGCGATATGACCAACTACCCACATTGGATCCTATTGTTTGCAGTAACTGGATTTGCCGGGCGGTTCCGGGCACTGCAAACTCAACCCAACCTCGAGTTGGCCATTTTCAAGTTCATTCTAAGTGTCATGTCCATGTTCAAGTTTCATGTCAAGTTCGTGTCAAGTTTCATGGCTAGTTTCATGTCCATTTCCAGGTTCAGGTTATAACAGCGTTCATGTTTCAAGTTTTTCCTTTTATCAAGTTCATAATTCATGTTCATAACCAATTCATGTTTTGCCTATTCTACCCAAATCGTGTTCCCATCGCACGTAAACGTGAATCGATCCATACTACAAATAAATCCAAATCTCAGAATAAAGGGAATAACATCAAAACTATGATAGACAAGAGGGACGAGCATAAAGCGATAAAAGGGGTTACAAGACTAGCATGACATAACTTGAGATAATTGGTTACAACATCACTGGCATATAGGATTTCAAATCTAGCAAGATATGGCGATAGTCATGGTAAACGCTGACATAAAAGAATAGGCATGCAAAAGCAAGCCAAATACAAGGATAATGGATCCAATGGTTTTGGTGTACATAATAGCGAATAAACTAAGCAAGTCACACCATAGGTATACGATCCAAAAAATGCCAATTCGGTGCACAACATGGTTTTCAACTATAGTGTTATGGGCATGAACAATCAACTATAATAGTCTTAGGCAATTAACCCCAATAGTCATAGGTAGAAATCTCATAGTTATGAATCATAAGCGACTCATCACAATAATCATGGATAATTATCAAAAATAGTTCTAGGCAAATAGTCATATGCAATTAACAGTAATAGTTTCAAAGTCATGGCCATAGATAATGGCCTTATGTTCATAATCATAGGTAATAATTCACATAGTCAAGAGTCATAGGTGATTAGCCACGATTGTCCTTGTAACGACCCGCCATTTTGACCGTGCCAAATCGACGAAACATGTCTACTCGAAATGTCTAAAACAACAGATTGTTATTAGCTTCTAGGGTAAATAGAATAAATCATAGAATCACAGATCACAGACTCAGATACAGAGCAGTATAACATCTCGCAGCGGAAATAAATAATACAATAGTATTTCATGAAGCTACTAAATAAAATTTACAGCAGAGTTTACAAAGATAATACAGCGGAAGTCTAATACCATAAATTTAAGACACATAAATAAAAAGATAAGTATATAAACTGAAATGACAAGAATAGCTGGAACTGGATCAACTGAACAGGTAGATACATGTGAGCAAATCCAATATAAACTCCAACTCCGAAATTGAATCTCAAAAGTTGTGATACTCGATCTGACCTGAGTAATAATGCAAAACAAAACAACTCGGATCAGGACTAACATTCTCATAGAAGTAAATCAACTCAAATGAAATGTTCGATGAAATGCAATCAGTAACTTAAAGGATGTTTGGGATCACCATCCTCTAAGGATTCGTCATACTAATATTATATAGTATAATACGCTATATATAATAGTGTCTATCAGTAAAGTAAAAATATCAAAATAGCGTAAGCGGGATTACCATGATTACCCTTACACCGTTTATATATTCCCATAGTATATACAGTACCGTAATTCCTCCGTAAACAGGAGGTTGATCAGAGGGCACTCCATATAAAACGGTACAAAACAAAGTCGTAATGGGCTCGTATAAGGCATGTGACAAGGCACGCAAGGAATGCCAGGGTGGATTCACCGTTTGCAGAGCCGGACTGGTGGTAACGTATAGTAGCAACTACCGCCCACCTCGATACACACTCCCATAATAAAAAAGGGCCCAAATCAAATCTCAACAGTAATAGAATAATATCGAAGAAGTGTGCTCGATAAGAGGTATGACCTCACTTGGTCCGTGCATAGCTCCTGTTTTAGCCATATCATGCTGACACAAGGTAGTCAGGGTCTCGTAATTGATATGAAATAAAATAAAATGGAGTCGTTCGCCAAATCATTCCCTTCATTCTGGAACTCCACCGCGTACACAGTTGTTAAAGTGGTTTTCGGTATTTGCAGAGAGTATGGCAATAGCCGATCCCGGTCTCTTTAACAACCAAACGTTTACATTTTTCACACCGTGTCATTATTTTATAAATCACTTTATAAAATAGTTTATACAAATTCTCATATTCGAATTTGAAATCAAATTTAAATATCTAACTTCAATTATATTCAATTTTGAAAACATCTCAGGAGAATTGCTCAAATCAAATCGATTAAAAAAAACATCTCGAAAAGATTTCAAAATGTAGTATAAGCAAATACTATACTATTTAACTTTGATTTTACATAAGTTTTCTAACAAAAATCGCATAACAACTTTCAAATCCCAAATCGACTTATATTTAAGTTATACCTTAAATATCTCAGTTTCCATTTAAATCAATATCCAAACATTTAACTTCAATTATAATTTTGGTTCGGCTTATATTCGCAAAAATTCAAGTTCGAAATCATTCAAATGATTCAAAATTTTCCTTTATAAGAAATCGTTTCAAGTTGATTCATTTAAATCCAACATTTGGTTCAAATTCGAATATACAATTTAAGTCAAAACTTACATTTCAATTTAAAAAAATTATATCGTACTTATAATTCGAGTCAAATAGTTCAAAATTGTTACTTCTACAATTTGAATCAAAATATTATATTTTCATTCAAACAAATTACGATTAAAACCATTCTTTTACATCGATTTAACAAATTATTAATTCAAACCAAACGATATAAAATCAACTCTGCATATAACATCTATATATGTTCCAATTCATGTTTAATCACTTAAATTTTAATTTAATTCATATCAATTATAAATTTCAAATAAATCAATTTACCCAATTCACATTCATTTCTTATCAAAGTTCAAAACTTAAAACAATTCAAATAAAATTTCATATCACTTATAAATTTCAACTTAAGCATCAATTTACGTAATTCAAATTCATCTCTACTAAAAGTTCGTATCAATTCGAATTCATAACTTAATATGAGTACATTTTTTATTCAAATAACGTTATACAAATTTACACCTTAAACCTTCTCGCAAAATCTAACGTATCCATCTTGACATTTATTATTAAAGTTTATAAAATATATATAAGAAAATAAATTTTGAAAATAGATATATATATATATATATAAGTTTATAAACTTCTAAAATTTATTTAGAATATAGATTATAAACATATATAAGATTAAAATAATATAGCAAATATGTTTAAGATAATTATTTATAATAATATAAAAAGTTAAAATACTTATATAATTAAGTTTTATAGTTTAAAATAAATAAATTATAAGTAAAACTTAAATAAGCATTAAATCTGTATTTACATATAAAAATCATTTTAAAACATATAATTAAAAATTATAAAAATTTAAGTTTATAATATTTAAAATATGAAAATATAAAATAAATAAATATTAAGTTATTATTAAAATCAAATTCCTAAATCAAAATACTTCAAAAATATGACCAACGGTGTCCATATATAGTTTTCTACGCTATAGTCAAGTGATACAGATATTCATCATTTCAACCCGCATTTTATAAAATTTCTACGGGTCTATCATTTCAACCCGCGATCAGAAATTCAGTTAAATCGTTCAAGTCTATCATTTCAACTCATAACGATTTTTCCCTATCTAATGTTCATTCGGGTATGTATCATTTCAACCCTTAGTGATTTTTCCTAAAACTAGGGTATCAACAACAATCACATAGCATCGATTATAGTATATATATCACCAATGTAACTACGTGTCATATGAATATATCATGTCACATATAAAAGTGTACATATTAAACAAACAGTTTTACTAGCAGTCCTATACATTTTATAACAGTTCAAATAATTGATCTAACATCCATGAAATAAATGTGAGTCAGGTGTGAGATAAACTCACCTTTTGTGGCACAGAAAAGGATGATAGAGATGTGAGGGCACGATGACAAATCACAAAATGACAACCAAACACGTCTCACGGTTCAAGTCAAATCACGACACTAACACCAATTGGATCAGCGAGCACACAGACCAAACAGCAAAGGAAAAAACTTTAAAATCTTTTTTTTTTTGGATATGGGATAGGAGATGGAAGGGCACAGGCCGGGGGAGGGAACGGTGGTTGCGTAGCTGCTGTGTCATGGTTTCGGTTTTTGGGAATAAGCGTTTATTTATAGAGGCCAGTGTGAAGATTGCATGGCCTGATGGTGACTGAGGTGGAGGGCGGCGGCCTGAAATTGGTCAGTAGTGATGTAGAGGATGTCGTTCATCAGTGGAGATGGAATGGCTGCAGTGGTTTGTAAATGGCAAAACGAATGAGATGGAAAAAGAAACGTGAAAAATAAAAATGTGACAAAAGGAAAGAAGGGAGGGAACAAGTATATACCAAATATATACATAGCATGGCTTTCAAACTGAAGTCCTGGAGCTCTTCTTTCTTTTACGTTTTGGCTTCTTCTCGTTTTTTTCCTTTTTTTTGTATGTAATGGAGGAGTAATAAGTAACGGTGAAGACGAATTTGGCAAAATGGAGAAGTGGACTCAGTTATACGGACGTGAAGGATAATGCCTAAAGAATGGCGACCGTTTAGTTTTCTCCCTAAGAACCGGTAAAACCCTTTGAATATCGGATTCCATAAATTAAAATCTTAGTTTTAAATTCAAGGTTCAAATTTTTTATTTATTTTTTGTCTCATGTATGAAACAGTGAAGGTTTCTAACGCAAACAACGTTAAATGGACACAAGTTTAAATATGAAAGAAAAAGGTGCGCTTGGTTTCACACAAACGTACATGCATGAAAATCAAAGGAATGTGCATGAGAAGAATAGTAAAATAAGCACTTAAGTGTACCCACATACCAAGCTTTCGAAAAAAAATTAGTTAGGTGGTTTAGAAAAATAAAAGTACTTCTTTTGCAGACCCAAAATGTCTAAAAAAAGTATGAAAGATCGAAAAAGGGACACATCGAACTCAAATGACTTTATTTCAAAAATGAACTGTGCAAGCTTTTTGTCAGTTTTAGCGCGAACCAAACACTGAAACTAACAAACGAATATATTGTGATAATCAGCGCGACAAAACGGACACAACGATATAAAATTTGCAGTGGCAGGATGCTCCGTTCAAAAATGCATTACGGACCCCTTTTACCGTAAAAATGCGGACGGAAAACGGAGGTCAAAACGTCCGATTTTCGCAAAATGAATTTCACCATTGGATCACTGACAATGAATAGAATATTTTCCATGTTTGTACGAACTGATTTCAGAGAGATTTTAAAATCGTTAAAATTTGAACTGATATTCGCAGCTTTGCACTGAAAATTGCACGATCGAAAAATATTCAAATTTTTCGATATAATTTTCACTACTGCTACATCTCACTGTACGTATTTCAAATATCAAATTCCCGTTACGAGAAATTATAAAATAATTTCAAAATAAAACTCGATCTAAATCGGAATTTAAATCGTTAAAAATAGCAGGTTATTACATTCTCCCCCACTTAAAACTTTTCGTCCCCGAAAAGGAACGAGACAGGGAAATAGTAATTAAATAATTTAATATATTTGAATCAAAGGTTCACATTTATCATCATACCTATATATTTTGAAATATATATAAATCAAAAGATAAAATATTTTCAAATACTTCAAAATAGTTTCAAGTATTCATGTGATGTCTCGATTGGCTATATATATCTATCTCACTTTCGAAACCCGAAAATAGATATTGATGATGCTGCAGTCATCACCAGAATCATTTTCAAGCAACTAGAGTGTGACTCTATATCTATCTAATACATATATGATTTAACATATACGTTGCTCAAACGTATACCCAAATCACTAGGTATTCGATATGCCAACTTTAACGTCAAACAAGAACTTAAAACATCTTTCTATATTTAAAACAGAATATATACCAAATTTTCTATTCATATATTAAAATAATATATTTCAAATCAATAAAATTTTAAGTAAGGAAATATTATATCTCTCCCCCACTCATTTATTTATTAAAATTCGACCATAATCCAAAATAAATATACAAACAATATTATTATTGAATCAAATTTATAACAATATTATTTTATACAATACTAAATATTTTCAAACCTTTGTTACCAATATTCAAACTTATAAAACTTGTCAAAGTTCCATAAGTTTAACATATATATACAACACAAATTAAAACTTTTATAAGCCCATTTATAAATTCCTATATGTACACATATACATTTATAAACAATACCATTATAGATTTCAAACAAGATAAAATTATTTTCTTACAAAATCTACATCTTTAAATCTTATATAAAATTTATAACATATTAACATCAAATATTTTCAAAATATTATTATTACCAGAACGAATATATATATATATATCAAAATTTCGATATTATATCAAGAAAATCTTATATTATAATACCGTTTAAAAATAAAAAATTTTAAACCAATATTTTGATAGGGATAAACTCGCTAGAAAACCCTTTTTCTATTTCTCACCTTTTTAGGGACAAGTATAAGTTATAGAATTCGAGTTAAAACTGAACGAACGAAAGAACCTAATCAAAGATGATTTACGAAGGAAGACGGATTCAAATGGAACGGAATTTCAAAAGGATTCAAATATTAAACAAAATTTTATATTCAAAAATATTTGTTTTAAACATTTAAAGTCATTTATACTTTAAAATACGCTCTCTCCAAAGAAGGATTCTGCAACCAATTCCACTCATTCTAGAGTATCACTACCCTATCTCTAATGAGCTTTTATCCCATAAACAAAAGCTTTGATAAACCAAAGCTCTGATACCACTTGTAACGACCAGCCATTTTGACCGTGTCGAATCGACAAAACATGTCAACTCGAAACGTCTAAAACAACAGATTGTTATTAGCTTCTAGAGTAAATAGAATAAATCACAGAATTACAGACACAGATACAGAGTAGTATAACATCTCGCAGCGGAAATAAATAATACAATAGTATTTCATGAAGCTACTAAATAAAATTTACAGCAGAGTTTATAAAGATAGTACAGCGGAAGTCTAATACCATAAATTTATGACACATAAATAAAAAGATAAGTATATAAACTGAAATGACAAGAATAGCTGGAACTGGATCAACTGAACAGGTAGATACATGTGAGCAAATCCAATATAAACTCCAACTCCGAAAGTGAATCTCAAAAGCTGTGATACTCGATCTGACCCGAGCAATAATGCAAAACAAAACAACTCGGATCAGGACTAAAATTCTCATAGAAGTAAACCTACTCAAATGAAATGTTCAATGAAATGCAATCAGTAACTTAAAGGATGTTTGGGATCACCATCCTCTAAGGATCCGTCATACTAATACTATATAGTATAATACGCTATATACAATAGTGTCTATCAGTAAAGTAAAAATATCAAAATAGCGTAAGCAGGATTACCATGATTACCCTTACACCGTTTATATATTCCCATAGTATATACAGTACCGTAATTCCTCCGTAAACTGGAGGTTGATCAGAGGGCACTCCATATAAAACGGTACAAAACAAAGTCGTAATGGGCTCGTATAAGGCATGTGACAAGGCACGCAAGGAATGCCAGGGTGGATTCACCGTTTGCAGAGCCGGACTGGTGGTAACGTATAGTAGCAACTACCGCCCACCTCGATACACACTCCCATAATAAAAAAGGGCCCAAATCAAATCTCAACAGTAATAGAATAATATCGAAGAAGTGTGCTCGATAAGAGGTATGACCTCACTTGGTCCGTGCATAGCTCCTGTTTTAGCCATATCATGCTGACACAAGGTAGTCAGGGTCTCGTAATTGATATGAAATAAAATAAAATGGAGTCGTTCGCCAAATCATTCCCTTCATTCTGGAACTCCACCGCGTACACAGTTGTTAAAGTGGTTTTCGGTATTTGCAGAGAGTATGGCAATAGCCGATCCCGGTCTCTTTAACAACCAAACGTTTACATTTTTCACACCGTGGTCATTATTTTATAAATCACTTTATAAAATAGTTTATATAAATTCTCATATTCGAATTTGAAATCAAATTTAAATATCTAACTTCAACTATATTCAATTTTAAAAACATCTCATGAGAATCGCTCAAATCAAATCGATTAAAAAAAACATCTCGAAAAGATTTCAAAATGTAGTATAAGCAAATACTATATTATTTAACTTTGATTTTACATAAGTTTTCCGACAAAAATCGCATAACAACTTTCAAATCCCAAATCGACTTATATTTAAGTTATATCTTAAATATCTCAATTTCCATTTAAATCAATATCCAAACCTTTAACTTCAATTATAATTTTGGTTCGGCTTATATTCGCAAAAATTCAAGTTCGAAACCATTCAAATGATTAAAAAATTTCCTTTATGAGAAATCGTTTCAAGTTGATTCATTTAAATCCAACATTTGGTTCAAATTCGAATATACAATTTAAGTCAAAACTTACATTTCAATTTAAACAAATTATATCGTACTTATAATTCGAGTCATATAGTTCAAAATTGTTACTTCTACAATTTGAATCAAAATCTTATATTTTCATTGAAACAAATTACGATTAAAACCATTCTTTTTACATCGATTTAACAAATTATTAATTCAAACCAAACGATATAAAATCAACTCGGCATATAACATCTATATATATTCCAATTCATGTTTAATCACTTAAATTTTAATTTAATTCATATCAATTATAAATTCCAAATAAATCAATTTACCCAATTCACA
Organism: Allium sativum; assembly: GCA_030737875.1. Classification (NCBI taxonomy): domain Eukaryota; kingdom Viridiplantae; phylum Streptophyta; class Magnoliopsida; order Asparagales; family Amaryllidaceae; genus Allium; species Allium sativum. Next base: position 620,413,167 of record CM060926.1, read on the forward strand.
CTCATTTCTTTTCAAAGTTCATAACTTAAAACAATTTAAATAAAATTTCATATCACTTATAAATTTCAACTTAAGCATTAATTTACGTAATTCAAATTCATCTTTACTAAAAGTTCGTATCAATTCGAATTCATAACTTAATATGAGTACATTTGTTATTCAAATAACGTTATATAAATTTACACCTTAAACCTTCTCGCAAAATCTAACGTATCCATCTTGACATTTATTATTAAAGTTTATAAAATATATATAAGAAAATAAATTTTGAAAATAGATATGTATATATATATATAAGTTTATAAACTTCTAAAATTTATTTAGAATATAGATTATAAACATATATAAGATTAAAATAATATAGCAAATATGTTTAAGATAATTATTTATAATAATATAAAAAGTTAAAATACTTATATAATTAAGTTTTATAGTTTAAAATAAATAAATTATAAGTAAAACTTAAATAAGCATTAAATCTGTATTTACATACAAAAATTATTTTAAAACATATAATTAAAAATTATAAAAATTTAAGTTTATAATATTTAAAATATAAAATAAATAAATATTAAGTTATTATTAAAATCAAATTCCTAAATCAAAATACTTCAAAAATATGACCAACGGTGTCCATATATAGTTTTCTATGCTATAGTCAAGTGATACAGATATTTATCATTTCAACCCGCATTTTATAAAATTTCTACGGGTCTATCATTTCAACCCGCGATCCCAAATTCAATTAAATCGTTCAAGTCTATCATTTCAACTCATAACAATTTTTCCTTATCTAATGTTCATTCGGGTATGTATCATTTCAACCCTTAGTGATTTTTTCCTAAAACTAGGGTATCAACAACAATCACATAGCATCGATTATAGTATATATATCATCAGTGTAACTACGTGTCATATGAATATATCGTGTCACATATAAAAGTGTACATATTAAACAAACAGTTTTACCAGCAGTCCTATACATTTCATAACAGTTCAAATAATTGATCTAACATCCATGAAATAAATGTGAGTCGGGTGTGAGATAAACTCACCTTTTATGGCACAGAAAAGGATGATAGCGATGTGAGGGCACGATGAAAAATCACACAATGACAACCAAACACGTCTCACGGTTCAAGTCAAATCAAGACAATAACACCAATTGGATCAGCGAGCACCTGGACCAAACAAGAAAGGAAAAAACTTTAAAATCTTTTTTTTTGATATGGGATAGGAGATGGAAGGGCACAGGCCGGGAGAGGGAACGGTGGTTGCGTAGCTACTGTGTCATAGTTTCAGTTTTTGGGAATAAGCGTTTATTTATAGAGGCCAGTGTGAAGATTGCATGGCCTGATGGTGACTGAGGTGGAGGGCGGCGGCCTGAAATTGGTCAGTAGTGATGTAGAGGATGTCGTTCATCGGTGGAGATGGAATGGCTGCAGCGGTTTGTAAATGGCAAAACGAATGAGATGGAAAAAGAAACGTGAAAAATAAAAATGTGACAAAAGGAAAGAAGAAAGGTGATAGGAGGGAACTAGTATATAGCAAATATATACATAGCATGGCTTTCAAACTGAAGTCCTGGAGCTCTTCTTTCTTTTACATTTTGGCTTCTTCTCTTTTTTTCTTCTTTTTTTTGTATGTAATGGAGGAGTAATAAGTAACTGTGAAGACGAATTTGGCAAAATGGAGAAGTGGACTCAGTTATACGAACGTGAAGGATAATGCCTAAAGAATGGCGACCGTTTAGTTTTCTCCCTAAGAACCGGTAAAACCCTTTGAATATCGGATTCCATAAATTAAAATCTTAGTTTTAAATTCAAGGTTCAAAAATTGTTTTTTTATTTATTTTTCTCATGTATGAAACAGTGAAGGTTTCTAACGCAAACAACGTTAAATGGACAAAAGTTTAAATATGAAAGGAAAAGGTGCGCTTGGTTTCACACAAACGTACATGCATGAAAATCAAAGGAATGTGCATGAGAAGAATAGTAAAATAAGCACTTAAGTGTACCCACACACCAAGCTTTTGAAAAAAAATAGTTAGGTGGTTTAGAAAAATAAAAGTACTTCTTTTGCAGACCCAAAATGTCTAAAAAAAAGTATGAAAGATCGAAAAAGGGACACATCGAACTCAAATGACTTTATTTCAAAAATGAATTGTGCAAGCTTTTTGTCAGTTTCAGCGCGAACTGAACACTGAAACTAACAAACGAATATATTGTGATAATCAGCGTGACGAAACGGACACAACGATATAAAATTTGCTGTGGCAGGATGCTCCGTTCAAAAATGGATTATGGACCCCTTTTACCGTAAAAATGCGGACGGAAAACGGAGGTCAAAACGTCCGATTTTCGCGAAATGAATTTCACCATTGGATCACTGACAATGAATAGAATATTTTCCATGTTTATACGAACTGATTTGAGAGAGATTTTAAAATCGTTAAAATTTGAACTGATATTCGCAGCTTTGCACTGAAAACTGCACGATCGAAAAATATTCAAATTTTTCGATGAAATTTTCATTACTGCTACATTTCACTGTTGCCACTCGTCCCACTTTCCCTTATCCTCCTTCTAGTATACTCGGCTCAAACATAACTGCGTACTCATGGTTTCATGCAAGCTCTCCAAAATTCACTAGTGAATCCTGGATCCCGTTTACTCACTATAGGGTATTCCACGCAGAAGAATTATCTCTTGCAAATAAACAGATGTCAGCCATGTTGCCAAATGTACTTACTAAGGTGATTTCCTATAACTCATGCCTAAGCGAAATGAACCATCCACCTTAGTGGCGAACACTACTCGAGATCAACAAATGTATCAAGAGATTCTAGGTAACTAAGCATGGCAGAATCCTCAGGGTTACACTAGACTTCGAGGGTATTACCATGGCAAGTCAAGAGTCTAACTACCCTCTTTTCATACTCAAGAATGGCACCAGTACTGGATAACCATTCCATCCCTAGAATCAACCCGTAGCCCAAAAACATAAGCATTACTTAGCATAGACATTCTCAAATCCAAACAAGTCATGACTAAATGAGCTGATTCCCCAACAGGATTGGAGAGAAAAAAATGGGATCCTCTACTACGCTAGTACTAAGGTGCAGAGACTCAACTATCGAAGCAGAAATAAAAAGGATGCGATGTACCATAATCAAAAAGTGTACGGACGGGATAGAAAGATAAACTAGGCTTTCCTACAGAAACATTTCTACCTTCTTGTTCTGAGCCTCATTCGCCTTAACCACTCTTATTTAACGTGTTAACAGGTCTCTCGAGAACTACCTCCATCGCACGGCAACCCTTCAAAGCTTGAAATAAGATTAGTCGTAGATGGAACTAATGTGACTACAGATGGAGGAAAGAAAGGAAAAGGGATTCAAACAAGGAAACAAAGGATAATGCTAATGGCCTTTGGGGAATAGCCTTTAAAAAAAAAACTTTTCTTTAAAAATGCTTCTTTGTAAATGGTTTTGAAAATGATTTCAAGAGGTTTTAAAAACTTTTGTCCAGTCTGGTAACCTTCTGCTCTGATACCAAATGTAACACCCTACCTCCACTAGGGTCACTCACAAAGGGAATGCACTAGCTTTGGTGGAGCATTATCTAGGTAAGCATACACAGAAATATTACAAGACATAACATACAAAACAGCGGAAGAAGAACCAAATTTCATTGCTTTAAAATCTAGAAAGGTCTAAAGACTTTTTACATCAAAATGCCATTAAATCCGTTACATCGAAATCTATCTTGCAATAGTAAAGAAGCATAAAACCAAAGTCATAAATCATTACCCAAGTAAAACGGTAAAGCAGCCATAGCCAAGAAAGGTCCAAGCCATATATGATGATCTTGAAGCAGAAAGAAGTCCAAACTAAGTAGTAGTGTTTTCCTCCCTGAGAACCTGGGGGGGAAACGGAAGAAAAAGAGGTGAAAGAAAACGGGTCAGTCATAAAGACTGGTAAGTCCTAGTGACTTTCAGCATAGAAACAAGTAAAGATAACATAACATGTATAAACTGAAAGTAAACATAAGGATGATGACAAGATAGGCAAGTTAAACTAAGGTGTCAAGATAAACTATACTAACCAGATAAACTACGGTAACAAGATAAACTATGCTAACCAGATAAACTACGGTAACAAGATAAACTATGCAAACCAGATAAACTACGTATAGCATCACATGTTTAACATTTTCTGCACCAACTGTACTAGTACCCAACCCGTATCATCCTTTCTATGTATATGTACAGTCCCTTGCCGTATATCGTACGGGTTTCATCACGTATTTCTGTACTACTTCAACGTAGTGCTACCATTCTTGAAATCGTTTGGACTACCACCCTTATTCATGAACTATCGCGTGTTCAACTAGGATTTATGCCACCTAGGACCACTAGGGATTATGCTACCTATTGAACGTTTTCTAGATTCGATTAGGGTTTATGCCACCTAGGACCACTAGGGATTATGCTACCTAACGAACAACACCCTTTATCCACGTAACGATCTATTAATCAATCGGCTCCCTACAAGTCCTAGCTCGTTCATGTGTCTGTGTCATACGGCCCAATCACGAAATGTAGTTACCTGTGCTAGGTCCACCATAGGGTGTATCAAGCCCTTGGGTGCCAACCACTAACACGAATCAAGCACGCACAGTGTAAACCTACCAGTGCCCAATGCCTGCTTTTTCAACTTCGGAATACGTGCACGACCATAGTCCGCCTGAACCTACAATGGCGCACCAACTCAGCCGTCGTTCTGGTCGCTTACAATCAGCCCAGTAATCGTGCCGCACCCTGCCTAGTTCCAGGGTACCATGATACATCTAGTGGGTTACTGCTGAAAAGGACCGCGTAACTAGGGTTTCCGTCCAGCTGGTTAAGTGTTGTCATTTAAATTCGAGACTTAACCCCATCAGTCTAGCATGTCAAGTTGGTTAAGTGTGGTCATTCAAGTTCGTGACTTAACCTGTCTACGTGTCAGGTCAAGCAGTTCATGACTTAACCCTATCAAATCATCGTGTCAGATTGGTTAAATATATTCAAGCGGTTCATGACTTAACCCTATCAAATCATCGTGTTAAATTGGTTAAGTATATTCAAGCGGTTCATGACTTAACCCTATCAAATCATCGTGTCAAATTGGTTAAGTATATTCAAGCGGTTCATGACTTAACCCTATCATGTGGCATTAATTCATTAATGCACCCCAACCTCTCACATCAGACCTGTTGTTGTGGTCACTGGATATGTTGGGCGGTTCCGGGCAGAATTACACCACAACTCAGTCTGACCTCGAGTTTTCAAGTGCGATATGACCAACTACCCACATTGGATCCTATTGTTTGCAGTAACAGGATTTGCCGGGCGGTTCTGGGCAGAATTACACCACAAACTCAACCCAACCTCGAGTTGGCCATTTTCAAGTTCATTCTAAGTGTCATGTCCATGTTCAAGTTTCATGTCAAGTTCTTGTCAAGTTTCATGGCGAGTTTCATGTCCATATCCAGGTTCTGGTTATAACAGCGTTCATGTTTCAAGTTTTGCCTTTTATCAAGTTCATAATTCATGTTCATAACCAATTCATGTTTTTCCTATTCTACCAAAATCGTGTTCCCATCGCACGTAAATGTGAATCGATCCATACTACAAATAAATCCAAATCTCAGAATAAAGGGAATAACATCAAAACTATGATAGGCAAGAGGGACGAGCATAAAGCGATAAAAGGGGTTACAAGACTAGCATGACATAACTTGAGATAATTGGTTACAACATCACTGGCATATAGGATTTCAAATCTAGCAAGATATGGCGATACTCATGGTAAACGCTGACATAAAAGAATAGGCATGCAAAAGCAAGCCAAATACAAGGATAATGGATCCAATGGTTTTGGTGTACATAACAGCGAATAAACTAAGCAAGTCACACCATAGGTATACGATCCAACAAAATGCCAATTTGGTGCACAACATGGTTTTCAACTATAGTGTTATAGGCATGAACAATCAACTATAATAGTCTTAGGCAATTAACCCCAATAGTCATAGGTAGAAATCTCATAGTTATGAATCATAAGCGACTCATCATAATAATCATGGATAATTATCAAAAATAGTTCTAGGCAAATAGTCATAGGCAATTAACAGTAATAGTTCAAAGTCATGGTCATAGATAATGGGCTTATTTTCATAATCATAGGTAATAATTCTCATAGTCAAGAGTCATAGGTGATTAGCCATGATTGTCCTCGTCATAGGCATAGTCTTATGTTCATAGTCATAGGCATAGGCATAGTCTTATGTTCACAGTCATAGGCATAGTCTTATGTTCATCGTCATAGTCATAGGCAGAGGCAAAACCTTATGTCCACAGTCATAGGCATATTAAGGTTATAGACATGAAAGAATTTGATTTACAACTTGAATAGGCCCCAAATAGAAATATTCCCACAAGTCAAGATCCAAGAATTTATGTTACAATCTAGCGTTTGAATAATAAACTAGGTCCATCAACATGAATGGGCATGATTCAATTGATAAGAAATAACCCCAAATCATAGATTCAAGAAGAGACAAGAACAGATCTAAATAGATAATCAAGCTTAGGTCCAATTTCGTTTCATTCCATGTCCATATTAAATTTAACAAGTTTAAATCTCAAAGTAACTAGAACTTACAGAGCGTGGATCGAGAATTAGAGTGCAGAGATTTGATTCTAGAAATGGTTGTTGCAGTTGTTGAATCTCTATTTATTTAGTCTTGTTCTAGTTGAAAACCCCCAATTTGCAATTCCTAGATGTTGTCTTGATGAAGAAGAAGTAGCCATTCTCTCTTAATTTTAATATTATCATTTTGATTTTCACAGAGGTAGCATAAGGACAGAATGAAATGGTGTAGAGAGAATGAGGGTAGGGGCTGTTTATGTAGGTTTAGAGTCACGAATTTGGTCCAGAAATCGGTCTAGATACGCAGAAATGAACTCAGCCTTGGATCTGGAAATTTGGGGCAGGTCGACCCCCAAGTCGACTACCCAGTCGACCTGGTCGGGGGGGGGGGAGGTCGACTACCCAGTCGACCACCCAGTCGACCTGGGTCCTGGGCGGGAAATTTCCTTCCCAGCCCGCTTCTGGGTTTGAATTCGAATTTCGAATTTGAATTTCGAGCTGTTTTGGTTTCTGAAAATTCTTGAAACTTTGGAGGGTCATAACTTGGTAATACAGACTCCGTTTTTCGAAAACTCGGACTCGTTTCCAAGCAGAATTTCGAGACGAACGCAATGGCGCAACCCATTTCCCTTTATTCTTATTTTAAAATTTAATTCTGCCTTGATTTATGGTTTCAATAAGTTATTAAAATACCGGTTGTTACACCTTGGTTGCAATATAAGCAACCTAAAGACTAGGATAGGTCAGCGTGAGGCGGCGATATCTTGTTTATCCCTGTGATAGAACGTCGTCGTCTACCTACCAACTTGAGTCAATCGTGATACGCAAGCGGAAAGGCAGAGAACTCCAAAAGACCATATACTTTGCTATCTAGTTATGGGTGAGGGTGGCCAATAAGTTTGTGGGGGCATAGAGGGCCTGCGTACAGTTCTCATTCTTGATTTTCTTGGGTGCCTTTCATTAGTTGAGGGAGGGGTCAAATGGGACCATAACCACATACAGATAAAACAGACCTTAGCATCTGCATCGGCAGATAACTTAAAGCTCCCAACTGAGTTGAGTATTTCTTGATTAGCCCTGCCAGAGGACTCGGGCCGCACATATAGAGGACATGTGCAACAAGATATCTAGCACGTTTAACAACACGATTGGGACGTAAAGTCTAGGAACATATATCGCTCTGGGTAGTGTGTCCTAGACTAGAGGGCATTGTTCGATAGGTAGCATAAACCCTAGTGGCCCTAGGTAGCATAAACCCTGGTCAGATCTAGAAAGCGTTCAATAGGTAGCATAAATCCCAATGGCCCTGGGTAGCGTAAACCCTGGTTGAATCTAGGAAGCGCTGGATAGAAAACTCTGGATTAGATATAGGTAATAAACGAAATCTAGCAAGATCAAGAGTGGTAGTCCAAACGATTTAGAGAATGGTGGCACTACACTAAAGTAGTATGGATTTACATGATGAAGCCCGTACGACATACGGCAAGGGACTGTATATATACATGGAAAGGATTATACGACTTGGGGGTATCTACATATACGTTATATTAGGTTAATCTACTAGTGGGACATGAGTATAGCCTAGAGAGCTAATATCGCGAATAACCTAATAATCAAGAAAATATAACTGAACGATATATGTAGGATTATACAGAAGTTTATTCTAAGTCCACTCACACAGTACTTATGTTCTGAGCCCCTCCTCATTACATATTTCCAGGTTAGGTTCATGACAGAGATGGTATAAGTTTTGGATACTAGTTAGGCAGTATGTTTTATAAGGTAAAGATATTTAAAGTATATTATATTTTGAATTCCTTCCGCTGTAAGATGCTTACGAATTCTGACATGTTTTCTTTATATCTATCTTTTTCTGTAGGATACCAGAGCGCCCAACTTGGGTTTCGATAGATTGGGGTTTTGAAAAAAATTCGATCTATTGGAATTCGGGTTGTTACAATAAATCTCTTCTAGAGGGCGAGTAAGCTCCACGAATGAAGGGAACTTAGGCTAATTCCATGCATTCTAATCATTATGGGGAACAACCTTTACTTTGACTTTATCGGAATTAGACGAGGCTTCGCCTTGAACCGAATTAGCCTTGAGAACTTTCTTGTTGGTTCTCGCATCCTCTTCCTTAAGAAATTAATCTGCCTTAAAATAGAATTCACCAAGGTCCCTCTGTGGATCCCAGTGAAGCGAGATCTTGAATTCCGTCTTATCCGTAACACCAAAAACCGCAACCATCAAAACCGTAGAAGGCTCCAGTTGATCGGCTGAAGCCACAACGGCATTAAACCTTTCCAAAAAACTAATGCAAGTCTCGCCATTCCTTTTCTTAACCGCCATAAGAATAATCATGTTCTTGGGTCGAGCAATGTAAATCCTGAACTATTTGATGAATTTCCCAACCAAAATATTCCAAGAACTAACTGATTCATTTTCAAGTTGCCAAAACCACATAGTAGCAATATTTGTGAGATAGAGAGGGAAGCACTTTGCCTAACATTCTCCGAAGTCGAGAGTACTTCCATATGGCGCATATTCCACATCAAATGAACCATAGGATCCTTCCTACCATCAAAAGCCTCCAACATCGGCAATTTGAAGTCTAGTGGGTTTCAAGAATTCCAAATATCCTGAGTGAATGGACTACGAGTAACACAATCCAAATTTTGAGAGAGTGACCCTGTCTCAATCGTATCATTTAATAATATCGGCGATCTGAGCTCCATTACTATTACCAAGCCAATGATTCTAATCATTCAAATAAGCACTGGTGCCCCCGATGTCAAGTCCAACATTATCAAACAATTGAGCCCTAACAAAGACATTTGGCTCAATCCTAACCTGAGGTTACTCCACGGGTACGAATCCAACATTCGGAACTGCAGTAGTTCCTGTATCCAAAGTTGCACGCACCCGCGCAGCGACATTACCAACACCAGAACCCGAAACCAGATTAACCAAAACCTGATCCAACCATGTGAAACGACCCAAACTTCAACTTTTGAGAAAGCCCGGATTGAGTTGAGAACACGACACATCAGAACACAAACAATAGAACATTTCATTGCTATTACAACAATTTTCATCAAAGTACACGAATATTCCAGAGTATGAATAAATATTACACATTGGAAATACAATATCAGAGATTTAATAAATTACAAAGCAGCGGAAAATATAATACAATGCGTAGCGGAAAATACATCACTAGCACAACTGAAAGAGATACACGGATACAAAGCTTTCTGAATATAGCTCTAGATGTAATCCAAGATCCTGTGAAAAGAAATATCTTCACAAACCAAAACTACTAGCTGCCCGTATGGAAAATATGGGCACCCAGAGTTTAGGTAGAAACAATAAACTCCGGGTCAGTCATGGGACTGGTGTGAGAACTAAAAATGGTTATTAATTTTTTACTTTGAAAGTGGGAAAAATCATAGGACCAGGCCGTATAACATGGAACGGGTTTACTCCACATGAACCTCAGTTTAAAATAAAACAACTCAATGCTTTTTGAAAAATGAATCTATTATAAGACTCAGGTCCCATCACACAATGCAACGCAAGACGGAGGATAGAGTTTTACCTTATAATAGCCAAACAGGCTTGACACGCTATAAAACAATTATTTTGATATTACTATAAGTGTATAGTGTCAAAACAACTTCAAATATAAATGTATCAATCATAGACGGCATGGGTACCATATATCATGTCGCCATACTAGTTCTACAACTAAAATCGAAAGTCACGTATTGGAAATTGGATTCCATCTATGAACTGAGGCAAGGGATCTTCCTCATCCGATTAGAGACAATCTAGCCCATGTCTCAGGCTCAGAGCTCGAGTGCGCCTTGGAGCATGCAGGGCCGGTCCGCACTTACGTTAGTGGATTAGTTATTACTGAATAATACATTTCCCCGCCCTATGGGGCGTAAATCAAGAGCCACTAAGGACTCAAATCCGAGGTACCTCGCTTTCCGTCATCCACATAGGTAAAAATATCTGGGCTCCATACCATGACACCACTCCTAGCTAGAAAGAAAGGAATGCCCTCCCTGCTGTCCTCTTCCGTTTCTGGTTCATACCGGTGTGTGAGGCTCGCAAATTAACGTCATACACAAAGCTACACTAATTAAAGCCGTACTTTGATCATCAACCACAAGACTCTGCTTTTCAACAAAAGACTTGATCATTTGCATCCTGGCATGCCACACTGACAATTCACGCCATACGACTGATGTCTATCAATATATAACCTCTAAGCTCGTACGTCTCAGAAAAGGGTGTTAAGCAAGAGAATAAATTCTCCGCCACCAAACAGATATATATATAATAGAAATCAATTAATACAGAATGAAATACAATGTCAGACACACATCCATTTAGAAGTTCGTTCTGGGTCTGAACGAAACCGGAGGCACCTTATTCCTCATCCCATATGTCCAATACAGGAAAGAGGTCCTCGCATATCAGTCGATCTCCAAGTACGTCTGAACGATCACCACTTATTACCTTATTTTGGGTGTACAGGCCAATCAAGACATCAGTAATCATCCAAACGATGTGAAGAACTCCGGTCTTCAGCCACCGTCTTCATCGTCGACTTTTGGTCGTCGTATTAATTATTCAAAATGGGTTAAACCCGGTCTTTCTGAATAACACGCATATTTTATAATCAATAATCAAGTGCTTTAAAAACACATCATACCCTCATTCTAATTCAGAATATTCTTTTAATAAAATATTCACATTATTAGGGAAAGGTTCCCATTAATTTTATCAAAGATAAATTCATTTAAATTTATTGTTTAATCTTCCTTTGGATATCAATTTCAAAAGATTTTATTAACTAGTCGGGATTATCGAATCTTACCGCAATAATCATTTATTATTATACAATCCCAACCTATTCATCCCATGGAGAAAAACTGGTAGCACTCCATATCTTACACCCACTGTGTTCTGAGTAAAATTAATTACCCGTTTACGTTCAAATCTAATTAAAGATTTAACTATCGTCTAGAGTAAAACTGGTGATACTTCATTCTCGATCATTTCAAGAATTCGATAAATTTAATTATCTCATTCCCATTTCAATCTAATTAAAGATTCATTAAAACCTTAGTTCAGTTTTAATCTCAAAAATCATTACTTAATGATTATCAAATTTTTTTTAGGAAACAAATCCTGTTTTAACTGGGTTAAAGAACATATGTCATTTAAAACACAGTTCACGACAAACCCTAAACCATCTTCCATTAAATATGGAATATTCACAGAAATCAGATCAATATATAATCGATATAAATTTCTGTATGAGACTAATAATATAAATGGAATAGCGGCAATGCATTTTAAATTCCATATATACTAACGGTCTTCATTCACAGAAGCTCATCTCAATTATTACCAAATCGAGTTCCATTCGATTCCAATTTATTCTACTAAATTGGAAAATTTTACTTTGGAAAATTTATTTTCATTTAAATCTTAATAAAAGATTTATAAATTCCAAATTATATTTTTCACTATTTGTTGGGTTAAAGAACAAATGTCGATTAAAACACAGTTCACAATCAACTGACAATCAACTTTCATCACAATTCCAATTAAATATTAATTAATTGGTAAACCTCTCTAAATCTTAATTAAAAGATTTATTCTTTTCTCAACTGGGTTTAAGAACAATGTTATTTAAGACACCATTCACGACAACCCAACATCCAATTTATTTTATTTAATTCCAATTAAATATTAATTAATTGGAAAACTTCATTAAATCTTAATTTAAAGATTTATTCTTTCTCATCGGGGTTCAAGAACAGTGTTATTGAAGACACCATTCACGAGAAACCCAAAATCCAATTTATTTTATTTAATTCCAATTAAATATTAATTAACTGGAAAACTTCATTAAATCTTAATTTAAATATTTATTCTTTCTCATCGAGGTTCAAGAACAGTGTTATTGAAGACACCATTCACGACAAACCCAAAATCCAATTCGATATTAAATACAAGGTTCTGAATAGAAATTATATCGGCTTGTATTCAATACCAAAATCCGAAACAGACAAATATCATATTGGGAATAACGATGTGTATATATATATATATCTTCCAAATTCCTCACAATATCCGTATAGTAACGGAATCCAATATCAAAATGTTCCGAAGATGAATTCCATTCAAATCCATTCCAATTTATATATTGGAAAATTCTGGTTATTTCAAAACCATTTACAAATCCAATTTATTTATTTAAAAATGTTGGATTATTACACTAGTTAATAACTAGTTCATTTCGATAAAAATATATTTTTATCTTTTCAAAAATGGAATTTTTCATCCAAAATCTTTCCAAATTATTTATTATGATTTTACACAATTTTTCCATATTTTTAATAATTCTATTAAGTCCCATACAATCGGTTTCCAATATCGGCCACCGAACTGCATCCATATCAACCTTTTTCAAATTTGATTTGGACATAATTCCAAACCCAACCATCAGATTTCAAATCTATTATATTCACTGGAAAGCTCTTTTCGATATGAACCCAACGGTTCCGGTTTTAGGAAAATCCGACGGTCGGATCTCTTGAAACATTAATTTGAAGTTAATGGTCAAAATTCGCGAACGGTCGCTGCACGGCGCGTTCTATTCAGGCCATTAAATATATATAATATATATATGATATATTTCATCTATTTCCATTTAAAATGTGTTTATAAAATATTTATAAATTCATTTTAAAACGATTCCAACTTCTTTTTCAATTTTAAATCAAAATTGAATATCCTATATCTTTATCATATTAAAATGATAATATTTTCAAAATATTAGAATTTGAAATCACTTCTTTTCGATATTCATTATAAAATGAATAAAATCAATCGTAAACCCGTTCGGGTTAAAATGGCGTTTCTATACTTAACCCGACTTCATATTTTTATATTTTTGTGTCCATCCAAAGTCGGACATAAAAATCATAATTTTATTCTTCACTAAATATTATTTTAAAATATTCGTTATTTTAATATATTCTTTATTTTAAAAAATTCTTCATTTAAAAATATTCTTTATTTAAAAAATTCTTTATTTAAAAAAAATCTTTATTTCTGAATCGGAATGCGACTCAATCAATTACCACATAATTTTCAGTTATATGGATTTCATACATCGCATGTATTCAACAATAATGATAAATAATCATTAAACAGTCCATTCATATCCAAAGTGAATTTTACAACTGTGTGAGCATTAAAATAAATAAATAACGCTCATCACAGACTGTCAATCCATCGATTGACATACAACTAAATATTGGGACTAGTGTATGTCAAATACCATCCCAATACCCATGTGGGGTTTTCAAACAACAAAAGTTTATTTAAATAAATTATTGGTTAATAAATTTAACCAATTCTAATTCGGTTTAAGTATTTTTCTACTTAGCCAATTTACAATGTTTAAATTATAAATAAATATTTATAATTAAATTTCAACTACCACATAATAATATTAAATTATTTTTAATATTTTAAACATCCCAATCAACACACAATACAATCAAAACACAATACAATCAATTAAATCGTCCATGGTCTGTGGACGAGTGAGGTGAGCTAACAGGCACTGTATACATTTTATAATGATTAAATCTGATAAAAATCTATACTGGCAATTCTATATATTTTTATACACGAATGAAATAACATGATAAAATAATTTTTGAGTGAGAAGGAGTTCTCACCTTGACTGGTTTCGAAATCGTTATTAAAACGATTGTTTTAATAAAATCAAACAGATGTTTATTTTGTCAACAATCCTTGGTGCTTCCGTTTCTGTCCTAATCAGTTTCATGTTGTAGATCTCAATTTTACGGTTCCAACGGATCTGAATTTGCGAAATTCTGTTTTCGTATGACAAAGTTATTATCATCACAAGTTTGATTTGAATTTATCACTAATTACCATGGTTAAGAATTAACCACGTTGTTAGTCTTTCTTCTTCGTTTAACTACAGGCCAACATACGAATAAAAGCTCCGCCGAAACCCTTGAATCTCGCACCACCCAAGTTGATCTGTCGGTTGATCAGAGTACGCCACCTCATCGACCTCCGCGTGCTCTACCACCTCCGTGAGCCTTAAGAAACTCGGCCTCCGCGTGCTCTACCACCTCCGTGAGCCTTAAGAAACTCGGCCTCCCCTACTGTCCCAACAACCATCACGAACACGGCGACTTTGAGAGGACTATTAGGCCACCTCAAGTTATAACATTCCATCATCTCTATATGATATCAAAGCACTTGAAGGGCTCTACGAAGTTCGTGTTTGGGTCTCTTGAATCAAATCGTGGATTGGAGAAATTAAAAGGAGAAGATCCGGAAAATCTCATCCATTAGAATAGAACTGGCGGCGGTGTCTTATTAGAGAGAATTAGGTTTTATTTTTATATTTATAGCCATTTTATTAAATTAATTTTTATTTAATTAATTCCCAAATTACATGTTTATTGATCCGAACTCCAAATCAAACCTAACGACTGTCGTCCTTAGCTAAATACCCCCATTCCAAACACAACGGGATATGTTTTGTAAGCCAATTCGACTGTTTCGATCAGTTTTTGTCAAAATTAAAATATAAATCAATATATATTGAATTTAAATGGATGATTTAATTTACCGGGGCCACATACTGACTCCAAAGATTACAGAAAAATAAATCTAGCTATGTTCTGACGATACGGTCCTAACAAAACTAATTTAATAGAATTTGGAGACCGTTTGGAAAATCGCTATTTTCTGGTCGATCCAATTCAACTGAAATTGACAAAATACATTTTCTTTTGCCATGCTCAGATATTAATTCCAAAAATTATGAAAATTGGAATCTAGCAATAATTTGACATTACGGATCCAACAAAAGTGTTTTCGTCGAAAACGGAGGTTGTTTGCAAAATGGCTATTTTTAAGGGCTATATATTACATAAAATATATATAAATTCCATAGCGACTATTTTAAATTTTAAACTGGACATAACATTCAATTCTAGTTATGAAATATGGATTTTTCACATTCATTAGAAAGATATAATTAAACAGATTCAAATATTTCTGGTTTTACTGAAATCCGATTAATTTTGAATCCTGTACATTCAATTGAAATTTAAAATCGAATTTTCAAACTACCACGCCATTTCAGGCTCGTTTTATAATTAAAATAAATTTATTAGTTCTAACTTTGATAAATTAAAATTTTTAATTGTTGTTATTTAAAATAAATCATTTTAAATATTCAAAATCCTTTAAAATAGCGAAAATAAAAATTTTAAACTGGTTCTGAAAATCCGGTCCTCGAAAAGGAACGGAGCTGAAAGTTGTTTATTTGATCAACTCAGCTTTCATTCTGGCTTTCTTTCTTCAACTTTTCAGTTTCTATGAATTTCTATTTTTTCAAAAATTTGGCTAACACCCTAAATTTTCAAAAAATTTCGCTATAACCTCCGTTGTACGGGGAGACCTTTAAAACCGCAACTAGCCACACAGGGCCCTCATCATCCAAAAAGAAAAAGAAAAAGCCAAGCGGCTAGCTAATCGGCTCATAAAACCATCAAACCCAAGAAATACAGTAAATATGTACCTATTTGTCGGACATACAATTTTATTCCTCTTCTTAGCTTCCATGCTATGACATGTTAACACATATATATGTACATGTATGCAATTTCAATCAATTTTCAGTTCAATTCAATTTTTGATTCAATTTGGCTAAAATTTACCTTTCATTCTCACACTAGTAAAATTAATCATCATTCCAATATTTTATTAGTTGAATTAACAATCAAACATCACAACCAGCAATCAATTAGTTGCTTAACTTTTCAATCATATATCTTTAATATATATATACTCAAAAAAATCCAATTTTTAGTGCAAATTACAGAAATAAATTTTAACTAAGTTTTGGTTCTCACACCGGTCAATTGGAAATATATAAATATCCCACTTTTGAAACTTGAACGCAAATGCTGATGATTATATATCGATCATCAGAATCATCTCCGGGCGACAAGAGTGTGATTCTATATCTATCCAGTATATTTGGGACTTCATATACACGTGGATCAGACGTATATGCAAAACCTTTATATACTTGATTGTCCAAATCAATTTAAAATAAAATATTCAATTACGTATAATAAGGTTTAAATTTTCAAAACAAAATTTGTTTTCATTTTTATTTTAAAAATAACACTCTTCTCACTCATTCTAGGATACTACTGATCCCATCTCTAACGAGTCATTCTCATTGGATATTACTAATCCTATCTCTGATGAATTCTTTCGTTCGGTTCTAATGTGTCTTATTCTCGAGCTCTATAAACCAAAGCTCTGATACCATGCTAAACAACCCAAATTTCCCCTTTCGAGAAAGCCCTGATTGAGTTGAGAACACGACGCATCAGAACACAAACAATAGAACATTTCATTGCTATTACAACAATTTTCATCAGAGTACAAGAATATTCCAGAGTATGAATAAATATTACACATTGGAAATACAATATTAGAGATTTAATAAATTACAAAGCAGCGGAAAATATAACACAATGCGTAGCGGAAAATACATCACTAGCAGAACTGAAAGAGATACACGGATACAAAGCTTTCCGAATATAGCTCTAGCCGTAATCCAGGATCCTGTGAAAAGAAATATCGGTGCAAACCAAAACTAATAGCACCCAGAGTTTAGGTAGAAACAATAAACTCCGAGTTAGTCATGGGACTGGTGTAAGAACTAAAAATAGTTTTTAAATTTTTACTTTGAAAGTGTGAAAAATCATGGGACCACGCCGTATAATACGGAACGGGTTTACTCTACATGAACCTCAGTTTAAAATAAAACAACACAATGCTTTTTGAAAAATGAAGCTATTATAAGACTCAGCTCCCATCACACAATGCAACGCAAGTCAGAGGATAGAGTTTTAACTTATAATAGCCAAACATGCTTGATACGCTATAAAACAATTATTTTGATATTACTATAAGTGTATAGTGTCAAAACAACTTCAAATATAAATGTATCAATCATAGACAGCATGGGTACCATATATCATGCCGCTATACTAGTTCTAAACTAAAATCGAAAGTCACATATTGGAAATTGGATTCCACCTATGAACAGAGGCAAGGGATCTTCCTCATCCGATTCGAGACAATCTAGCCCATGTCTTAGGCTCAGAGCTCGAGTGCGCCTTGGAGCATGTAGGGCCAGTCCGCACTTACGTTAGTGGATTAGTTATTCCTGAACAATATGTTTCCCTGCCCTGTAGGGGCGTAAATCAAGAGCCACTAGGGACTCAAATCCGAGGTACCTCGCTTTTCATCATCCACATAAGTAAAAATGTCTGGTCTCCATACCATGACACCACTCCTAGCTAGAAAGAAACGCATGCCCTCCCTGTTGTCCTCTCCCGTTTCTGGTTCATACCGGGGTGTGAGGCTCGCGAATTAACATCATACAAAAAACTACGCTAATTAAAGCCGTGCTTTGATCATCAACCACAAGAATCTGCTTTTCAACAAAAGCCTTGATCATTTGCATCCTGGCATGCCACACTGACAATTCACGCCATACGACTGATGTCTATCAATATATAACCTCTAAGCTCGTACGTCTCAGAAAAGGGTGTTAAGCAAGAGAATAAATTCTCTGCCATCAAACCGATATATATATATATAATAGAAATCAATTAATACAGAATGAAATACAATGTCAGACACACATCCATTTAGAAGTTCGTTATGGGTCTGAACGAAACCAGAGGCACCTTATTCCTCGTCCCATATGTCCAATACAGGAAAGAGGTCCTCGTATATCGGTAGATCTCCAAGTACGTCTAAACGATCACCACTTATTACCTTGTCTTGGGTGTACAGCCCAATCAAGAAATCAGTAATCATCCAAACGATGTGAAGAACTCCGGTCTTCAGCCACCGTCTTCATCGTCGACTTTTGGTCGTCGTATTAATTATTCAAAATGGGTTAAACCCGGTCTTTCCGAATAACTCGCGTATTTTATAATCAATAATCAAGTGCTATAAAAACACATAATACGCTTCATTCTAATTCAGAATATTCTTTTAATAAAATATTCACATTATTAGGGAAAGGTTCCCATTAATTTTATTAAAGATAAATTCATTTAAATTTATTGTTTAATCTTCCTTTGGATATCAATTTCAAAAGATTTTTTTAACTAGTCGGGATTATCGAATCTTACCGCAATAATCATTTATTATTATCCAATCCCAACCTATTCATCCCATGGAGCAAAACTGGTAGCACTCCATATCTTACACCCACTGTGTTCTGAGTAAAATTAATTACCCGTTTACGTTCAAGTCTAATAAAAGATTAAACTATCGTCTAGAGTAAAACTGGTGATACTCCATTCTCGATCATTTCAAGAATTCGATAAATTTAATTATCTCATTCCCATTTCAATTTAATTTAAGAATCATTAAAATTCTAGTTCAGTTTTAATCTCAAAAATCATTACTTAATGATTATCCAAATTTTTTAGGAAATAAATCCTGTCTTTAACTGGGTTAAAGAACTTATGTCGTTTAAAACACAGTTCACGACAAACCAAAAATCATCTTCCATTAAATATGGAATTTTCACAGAAATATGATCAATATATAATCGATATAAATTTTCGTATAAGACTAATAATATAAATGGAATAGCGGCAAGGCCTTTTAAATTCCATATATAGTAACGGTCTTCATTCACAGAAGCTCATCTCAATTATTACCAAATCGAATTCCATTCAATTCCAATTTATTCTATTAAGCTGGAAAACTTTACTTTAGAAAATTTTCATTTAAATCTTAACAAAAGATTTATAAATTCCAAATTATATTTTTCCCTATTAATTGGGTTACAGGACAAATGTCGTTTAAAACACAGTTCACGATAACCCACAATCAACTTTCATCTCAATTCCAATTAAATATTAATTAATTGGTAAACCTCTCTAAATCTTAATTAAAAGATTTATTCTTTTTTCAACTGGGTTTAAGAACAGTGTTATTTAAGACACCATTCACGACAACCCAAAATCCAATTTATTTCATTTAATTCCAAATAAATATTAATTAATTGGAAAACTTCATTAAATCTTAATTTAAAGATTTATTCTTTCTCATCGGGGTTCAAGAACAGTGTTATTGAAGATACCATTCACGACAAAACCAAACTCCAATTTGTTTTATTTAATTCCAATTAAATATTAATTAATTGGAAAACTTCATTAAATCTTAATTTAAAGATTTATTCTATCTCATCGGGGTTCAAGAACAGTGTTATTGAAGACACCCTTCATGACATACCCAAAATCCAATTTGACATTAAATATAAGGTTCTGAATAGAAATTATATCGTCTTGTATTCAATACCAAATTCTGAAACCGAAAATATCGTATTGGGAATAACGATATATATATTTATCTTCCAAATTCCTCATAATATCCGTATAGTAACGGAATCCAATATCTAAATGTTCCGAAGATGATTTCCATTAAAATCCATTCCAATTTATATATTGGAAAATTCTGGTTATTTCAAAAC
This sequence comes from Allium sativum, assembly GCA_030737875.1. Lineage (NCBI taxonomy): Eukaryota > Viridiplantae > Streptophyta > Magnoliopsida > Asparagales > Amaryllidaceae > Allium > Allium sativum. The sequence goes on from CM060926.1 coordinate 620,433,521, forward strand.
CATTTACAAATCCAATTTATTTATTTATAAACGTTGGAATATTATACTAGTTAATAACTAGTTCATTTCGATAAAAATGTATTTTTATCTTTTCAAAAATAATTTTTTTTATCCAAAATCATTCCAAATTATTTTTTATGATTTTACACAAATTTTCCATATTTTTAATAATTCCATTAAGGCCCCTACAGCCGGTTTCCAGTATCGGCCACCGAACTGCATCCATAACGACCTTTTTCAAAATTGATTTGGACATAATTCCAAATCCAACCATTAGATTTCAAATCTCTTATATATATTGGAAAGCTCTTTCTGATCAGAACCCAACAGTTCTGGTTTTAGGAGAATTTGACGGTCGGATCTCCCGTTACATTAATTTGAAGTTAATGGTCGAAATTCGCGAATGGTCGCTGCGCGGCGTGTTCTATTCAGTCCATTAAATATATATATATATATATATATATATTATATTTCATTTATTTACATTTAAAATGTGTTTATGAAATATTTATAAATTCGTTTTAAAACGATTCCAACTTCTTTTTCAATTTTAAATCAAAATTGAATATTCTATATCTTTATCATATTAAAATTATAATATTTTCAAAATATTAGAATTTGAAATCACTTCTTTTTTATATTCATTATAAAATGAATAAATTCAATCGATAAACCCATTCGAGTTAAAATGACGTTTCTATACTTAACCTGGCTTCATATTTTAATATTTTTTTGTCCATCCAAAATCGGACATCAAAATCATAATTTTATTCTTCACTGAATATTGTTTCAAAATATTCGTTATTTTAAAATATTCTTTATTTTAAAAGATTCTTTATTTAAAAATATTCTTCATTTAAAAAATTATCTTTATTTAAAAAATATTCTTTATTTCTGAATCGGAACGTGACTCAATCAATTACCACATAATTTTCAGTTATGTGGATTTCATACATCGCATGTATTCAACAATAATGATAAATAATCATTAAACAGTCCATTCACATCCAAAGTGAATTTTACAACTGTGTGAGCATTAAAATAAATAAATAACGCTCATCATAGACTGTCAACCTATCGATTGACATACAACTAAATATTGGGACTAGTGTATGTTAAATATCATCCCAATAACCGTGTGGGGTTTTCAAACAACAACAGTTTATTTAAATAAATCAATGGCTAATAAATTTAACCAACTCTAATTCAGTTTGAGTTATTTTTCTACTTAGCCAATTTACAGTGTTTAAATTATAAATAAATATTTATAATTTAATTTCAACTACCACATAATAATATTAAATTATTTTTAATATTTTAAACATCCCAATCAACACACAATACAGTCAAAACACAATACAATCAATTAAATTGTCCATGGTCTGTGGACGAGGGAGGTGAGCTAACATGCACTGTATAAAATTTATAATGATTAAATCTGATAAAAATCTATACTGGCAATTCAATATATTTTTATACATGAATGCAAGAACATGATAAAATAATTTTTGAGCGAGAAAGAGTTCTCATATTGAATGGTTTTGAAATCGTTATTAAAACGATTGTTTTAATAAAATCAAATAGATGTTTAATTTTGTCAACAATCCTTGGTGCTTCCATTTCTGTCCCAATCAGTTCCGTGTTGTAGATTTCAATTTTACGGTTCCAACGGATCTGAATTCGCAAAATTCTATTTCTGTATGACAAAGTTATTATCATCACAAGTTTGATTTGAATTTAAATTAATACATATGTTAATTGATAGCCTAATTATCAATAATTACCATGGTTAAGAATTAACCACGTTGTTAATCTTTCTTCTTCGTTCAACTAAAGGCCAACATACGAATAAAAGCTCCGCCGAAACCCTTGAATCTCGCACCACCCACGTTGATCTATCGGTTGACCAGAGTACGCCACCTCAACAGCCTCCGCGTGCTCCACCACCTCTGTGAGCCTGAAGAAACTCGGCCTCCCCTACTGTGCCAGCAACCATCATGAACACAGCGACTTTGAGAGGACGATTTGGCCACCTAAGGTTATAACATTCCATCATCTCCATATGAAATCAAAGCTCTTGAAGAGCTCTACGAAGTTCGTGTTTGAGGTCTCTTGAGTCAAATCGTGGATTGGAGAAATTAAAAGGAGAAGATCCAAAAAATCTCAGCCATTAGAATAGAACTGGCTGCGGGTGTCTTATTAGAGAGAATTAGGGTTTATTTTTACATTTATAGCCATTTTATTTAATTAATATTTATTTAATTAATTCCCAAATTACATGTTTATCGATCTGAACTCCAAATCAAATCCAACGACTGTTGTCCCCTGCTAAATACCCCCATTCCGAACACAATGAGATATGTTCCGTAAGCCAATTCGACTGTTTCGATCAGTTTTTGTTAAAATTAAAATATAAATCAATATATATTGAATTTAAACGGACATTTTAATTTACTTGGGTCACACACTGACTCCAAAAATTCCAGAAAAATAAATCTAGCTATGTTCTGACGATATAGTCCTAACAAAACTACTTTCGTCGAATTTGGAGACCATTTAAAAAATGGCCATTTTCTGGTCGATCCATTTCAACTGAAATTGAAAAAACATATTTTCTTTTGCCACACTCACATATTAATTCCAAAAATTATGAAAATTGGAATCTAGCAATAATTTGTCATTCCGGATCCAACAAAAGTGGTTTCATCTAAAACGGAGGTCGTTTGCAAAATGGCTATTTTTAAGGGCTATATATTATATAAAAAATATATAAATTCCATAGCGACTATTTTAAATTTTAAACTGGACATAACATTCAATTCTAGTTATGAAATCTGGATTTTTCACATTCGTTAGAAAGATATAATTAAACAGATTCAAATATTTCTAGTTTTACTGAAATCCGATTTATTTTGAATCATGTACATTCAATTGAGATTTCAAATCGAATTTTCAAACTGCCGCGCCATTTCAGGCTCGTTTTATAATTAAAATAAATTTAATTGTTGTAACTTCGATAAATTAAAATTTTTAATCGTTATTATTTAAAATAAATCATTTTAAATATTCAAAATCCATTAAAATAGCAAAAATAAAAAATTAAAATTGGTTCCGAAAATACGGGTTGTTACGCCATGAATGGTATTCAGGGTGGCGCCCTCGAGCCTAGCTGATCTAGTACCGATCTGTAGACTGGTGTCGACACGTGGTTGTTTTTCGCGAATTGCCCCCATGTCCTGAGCTAATCCCTGAGGAACACTAGCGCTTGTTCCACTATATTTCCTTGGCCTGACAGCCTTCCAAATAATTCAATTTGAGCGAGAAGAACATTCATTGTAGCTTCCTGTATTCGAAAATGTTCGTCCTGTTGTTCCAATCGAGAAGTTAGATCCTTTGTTAAATCCTTAACCATTCCGTCGATATCCTCACATGTAATGTAATTCGATGGAAGCTCAGTAGAGGATAATTCTAGACTTTCCTTTATCCCTACTCCTTCCGAGCGATCAAAACTAATATGTTCCTTTTAACCACAACGAGATCCAAAAGAATCCGAGAGAATCTGTTTCCTTAAAAGTCCAAAAACCAAAAGCAATCCAACGTCCCCTTCCTGGCATGCCAAAATGCTAATGAGGGGAATTGGTCACTCACGCACGCCAATACCCGATGGGTTAATGTTAAGAGAAGTGTTTAAATTAATCAAACAATCCAAACAAAAAATGTGTAAGAGATGATTCCAAGTCCAAACATGTCTAAAAGAGAGCCAAGTGTCAATCCAAATGTACAAATTTTAAGAGTAAACTTCTACATGAAGTTTATAGGTCCAAAAGACCTTGCAAAGCCATGAAAGAATCCATTAAAATGCTCCAAGAAGAAGTCTCCCGCGTGTTGGAAATTAGTAGAAAAAAGTCCCCTCCAGCATCACAACAGTGGGGCATTTATAGGTGAGGTATGCAGGCCAGTTTCCAAAATTTCATATCCCGGGAGTCTTGCCGATCCTGGGATCGAAACAACTCTATCGGAGTCAGCCAAAATTTATAGTAGTTTGCTAAAATTTGGTATCCTTGGAGGAAAGCCGAAAAACAGTGATTGACACGTAAGGATCCTCCAAAATTACCTAATCCGCACGCTGCTGAGTTTGTCGTGGCAAGCCATGTTATTTCGTATCCTAGATTTCCGATCCAGGGATCAGGAATCTCGCCATTGCCAAAAATCTAGTGTGCTCAAGCCATTTAAGTTGAGCTGAATGTGTTGCTCAAGCACTTTGAGATTACCGAAGTTGCCAGATCCAAACGAAGGGATTTCATATCTTGAAATGCCAAATCCTAGAAACCTGTGTTGTGCAAGACAACTTGTGTCATCTGCACGAAAGAAAACTTATCGGGGAAAGTGCCTGGCGATGGAGTGAATTTTGTATCCCTAGGTGGATATGAAATACGCGAATTCATATCCCTAGGGGATACGAAATATGTGATTTTGTATCCCTAGGGCAATACGAATTACGTGAATTAGTATCCTAGGAGGTGATACGAAATCCCGATCCGGGCTCTGCCTTGATATTCTTGTTGATCCAATGTAGCACACACATGTTTTGAGCTGATCGACACGGTGTGCTCAAGTAAAATTCGGTGATCAACATGCTAGAAGGGCCTGCTATGGAAAGTGGCCTGATCCGAGTTTTTGGAGATGATCTGCGTGATGTGCTCAGGCGTTTTGAGGTGATCAACACATGTTTGGCACATGTTCATGGTTGATCCGATCCAGAGTTTGTTGAGGTAAGCAATATGTGTTGATCACACGTTTTTTCCTGATCTGACCATGATGCTCACATGTTTTTGAGCTGATCCGATCCAAGAGTTAACCATATTTACAACATGATTTCGAGCAATTCGCCACTTCGACCAAATCACTGTGCGCTATCATGAGTACATAGAAGATTGTGAATCTGTCGTGTAATTGCTATTACTACTAAAATTTAACACCGAGACAGGTTGTTGGTAAAGGGGTATCCGACCACCATAAGCATCAAAGAGGAATCTGGAAGTAAAAGCACAACACAGGACAAGTCTGAGAGCATAAAGGTAGCCTTTGGAGAAACAGGCAACTAGCACCATCGGCAAAGGATAAAGCTTGATTTCAATACCGGATGGATAATTCCAGAATGAAGGGTTATTAACATAAGCATGAAAAGCAAGGGGAAACCGCCCAAAACCGAAAGCAGGTGAATAAAAAAGACTATGACCCAAAACTAATGAAGAGAAAGGGATATCGACATTAACTTGCTTAATGGCGATACAAAAGGAGACGAAGGCTTCAAAAGGCATGAAAATTCAGAACATTAAGAGATCGTTCTAGAAGCTAACTACCGACACCCACGCTCAATAATCATCAAGATGCAACTTTAGCATCCAATAAACCATGCACCGGAAGCATCCTTTTGGAAGGCCGAAACCAAATTTATGAATCTACCAGAAGCAGTTCAGAGTTTCTAGGAAAGAAAGGCTATCTACACTAATTCACTTGGTGGTTATACCAATAGGGCTGGCGGATCTCTCAACACTCCTTTGAAGCAAAAAGACGAGCCTGGCGAGGAATTAATAGCAAGACCGAGAGCGCTTATCCGGAGGCCTTCCTAAAGCTATCCATACCGATAGGCTTGGTATCGATATGAAGAAAATAGACATGACATCAAAAAGAAGTTCCAAAGACCGGGACCATCGTTCCGAGGGCTTGAAACGACACCCGAAAAATCCATAAGCAAAGCCAAAAGAGCGGCCGAGAGCCAAAACAGCCGGGACCATATGGGAAAGCGGCCAACAAGGGCTTCTACCGGCCCAATAGCAAAAGAGGCCCCGATTTGTCTATAGATAAGACCTCAGGGGGCCATTTTGGGGACCGATTTCTCATTTCTCATTCTTGTACTCTTTTTCTCTAGCGTAAACCCTAATTTATAAATCAATTTAGGGAATTCTGTTGTAATCACTCATGTACTCCAAATCAAAGATCAATAAAAAGTGGATTGCCACATAGCATATTTTCTTATGAGCTTCTTATGTGATTTCTTAGCTATTTGCTACATAACCTACAATAGACTTCCTACATGGTCACGGGTTCCAACCCAAGCTTAGACCCATCCGAAGAGTTCTTGTAAAACCCCTTCCTACAAGCTATTTAGCCCTTTGTTGAGGGTTGTGCTTAGGGATCCCTTGTCCTAAGATAACTATTGGTTTAAGAGTTTCTTAAGTGTGATGCTCACCCCCATTGAGGGAAGAGTAACTAGTCTTTTGAGCTCTAAACCTTGATATCTAGTAAACTGCGAACAAACTCGGGCTCGTGAAAGTTAAATAACCCCATTTTCCACCTTAAGTCCACTTCCGTAAACCTATCTTCGGTGTTGACGAAAAATATCGTTAACATTTTGGCGGTAAAAGGAGGGCTTGAACCTCAGACGTTTTGGTTAACAGCCATATATCTAACAACGTTTTTCCGTCTCGTATTGGACTAGGCTTTGAAGAAGCAAGACCTTGGTTGAAGATGGCAAGGGTAGGAAGGGAAAAGGAGCATGGTTCTAATGCATTTCTCGCATTGAAAGGTAGAGCACTACCAGTTCTAACATGATGAACCGAGAGTTTGAAGAACCTTCAATCTCAGCTAAGGAAGTAAGTGATAAGCTAGAGATATTACAGTTGGCTATGCAAATCGATTCCACCAGAGGGTTCATTGAAATGGACTTAGTTAGAAGGTCCTCCAAGACGGAACCTTAAAAGATAAAGGCAAAGTCAGTAGTACCGCAAGGATTTGACAGCCAAGTTAAATTCCCTCTAAATCTTCAAGGCAATATACATTGGCACAAAGGCAATCAAGCCACTAAAAGGGTACTAAACTTAGAAGAAAACAAGAATCTATCGTTGCTAGGTAATCGAAAACTACCAGGAATAACGTTCTCCAAAGAAATAATGAAGCCCAAGGTCTCAGCTAATATAGAAATGCCTTCTTTCACATATGATGGAACCACAGACCCAAAAAGCCACCTTTTGTAGGTTCGAAAGTTATATGGATATATAATGCTTTTGAAACACTCCGATGTAGAGTGTTCCTAACAACTCTTCAGGGGGAGGCTGGAAGGTGGTACAGACAATATCACGGCCCAACCATCACATGCTGGAGACAACTGTCCACTGCATTTAGCGTACAGTTTCATGATTTAAAAGACTCAACATTAAGCATTTTTGATCTGGTCAATATCAAATAGAAGTCATAAGAATCACTTGGCAGCTATCTAAAGAGATTTAGAACGAAGTTACTAAAAGTAGAAGGAGCAACGGATAGAGAAAAGTTAATAGCTGCTCGATCGAGGTTGCTTATACGATCTTTCGTTTGGAAAGAATTCGCTCTAAAAGAATGTAAAATCTTAGCAGATTTCTATTCTAAAGCCAGTAGATTCATTTATATGGAAAAGATGGCCAACTAAAGAGGAGTTCGACACTGGAACAAAAGGTCGAAAAGATCGGTTCGAATTCCTCTGTGGAAGATTCTTCAAAGCTAGGCCAAGAAAGGAAATACGATTCCTATCATAAGACTTATGGGCATAAGACCAGCCAATGCCGTGATCTGATGAAGAAGAAACTAAGTCAAAATAAAAGGAAAGAATGCTCGGGGGAAGCAAAAGTAGCCAGCAAAGGATGATCAGAAACGCTTCCACATTATAATGGATTTGAACAATAAGTTTCTTATCTCAAATAACTTCTTTTAACAGCCTAGTTCGGTCTCGTTTTATGTATAATTGTATCAATATTAATATAAATGTAAGTGCCATTACTGGTCTAAGATAGACAATGGAAGGAAGGCTGGTCGAATAAATCCCATGACAGGGGACCCTCCTATTTTCATTGTCCTTAGGTAAGGGCTATTGTTATAAGCAATTAATTTAACCTCCAATAAACGGAGTAACTCGTAAGTGGGGTTAAAAATAATAAGTGCATTATACCGAATAAGGGAGTTAATGCAACTCCCTTAGAAGGTGATCCATTATTTGCATACCACCCATCATCCATGTTTTTGCATTCATTTTACATACCATTAGGCTAAAATAATTAGATTAGGCATCGACTACTCGATAAGCGGATAATTAGTTGTAGACAGCCAAGTGAATGGATGGATAGCCAAGAGGGCCTAATGGATTTATTCTAAGTATTAAGTTGCTTGGTACTCCTCGTAGTGAATTGATTTCGTGAAAAATGGGGAACGTCAAGGGATAAGCATCAAACCCCTACCTTAGTCAGCACGAGCTAAATGCTCAGGGGAAAGAATACATATCCTCCTATCTAGAATATATAACCTTTGGGAGGAAAATTTAGGTGGTTAAATGAAATGCATAAAGATACCCGCGGAAAGCAAGCTTGGGAAATTAAGTTAGCGAAAAAGAATTATTAGCTACCAATGGTCAGTTAAGTAATGTAACATAATAAGGAATGTGAAAAGTGTCAACAAAACCATGAAGCCTTAGAGGGGCCTGAGAGGCTTAGTCTCCATATCAAGCTCGAGACCTTTCTGCATAAGGAAAAGTAAATTTGGGTGACCAACAAATGGGGACAGGAAAAGAGGTAAATATACGGTAGTAGCAAGCGATTAGTTCACTCATCTGAGTTTAGGCGGGGACATTTATCACTACCATATTGGAGAAAGGCATAGGGAGTTTGCGATAAAGAATACGATCACATCTTGGAGTTTCCTGTAAAGTTGTACTAAACAACGGGATGTAGCTTGAGAATGGAAAACTCACATGGCACTGTAATAAAGATAAAATTTGTAAAGAGCTTATCTTCCATAGCACACCTGAGGGTAAACAGAACTGTTAAGGTCGCAACCAAAACTAATAACACAAAAAGCAATTAGACCAAGCTAGAGGAAATTGGTGCGGAGCGGGCAGGGGTGAGGGGGAGTTACCTTTAGCACCCTGATCATAGAACCTTCGGCAGGACAACAACGAGGCATACAACACTCTTTAACTTAAGGATAAGGAGACGTGTTTCCAGGTGAGGATTGAGATTCCCTCACTACGAAAGGATAGCTTATGCATTTGGGCCCATTCAAGATTGAAGAAAAGGAGAGCCCCTATACCTAAATCAAGGGATGAGAAATGAGAAAACCATTGGAATGACCAAGTGTCGAAAAGAGAAATCGTCAAACATTACAATTCAAGGGTTAAGACTAGAACCCTCAAAAATTTTGGTCCCACAAAAGGAAACAGATAGCGCCAAGATCCCGTCAGAGGGTCAGCTGAGCCCAAGTTGGGAAGTATCCTGGATTATTCACCGGAAAACCATATCTAAAATATGGTAATCATGAAAACCAAATGGTATCCTTATGCCCAAGGCATGAAATGCAAAGCATTCAAAACCACACTTCGCAATAATAAACAAATGAAGGAGGCCCTTCTCGAGAATATCCATACAAATAAGGGTACGGAGACCCTCTCAAACTTTGGAAAAGCTCGGAATAACCCAAGGTTGATCAAATTATGAATGGATAAAAACCCTTGTCACCGCCAAAGATGGCCAGGGCAAGGCACCCACCGGAGGGGGAGGGGGTGATGTATTAGTCTTTCTCCATGACCAAATCAGAAGGGGCTAGGTTAAAGCATCAAAAGCGTAATCCTCTGATTCACACCAGAAATGGTCATGGTAGAGCGTCTAAATGAGCATGCCCTGCCTCTTCTCGCAGAAGAGTATGCCATGCCTCTGCTTGGGCTAAGCACGTCCTATATCGGCTCGTAGTAGAGCATGTCCTGCGTCTGCTTTAGTCCTTCGTTTCTGCAGAAGGGAACGAATAAGCATGCTCTGCCTCTGCTCATAGACGAGCACGCTCTGCCTCTGCTTCGGCTAAATAAGTCATGCCTCTACTCTTAGACGAGCACGCTCTACCTCTGTTAGTGCCAATTCCCGCAGAAGGGAATACATGCTCTGGAGGAGCATGGTAAGCACATACATCCTCTGCTTACATCTTATCCTGACAAAGGAAACAAAGCTCTGTAGGAGCCCCCTAAGCACAACTCTTTTCTCAACTTACACATCATCCCGTGGGAGGGAACCAAAATTTGAAGGCACATATAACCAATGTTGGGGGAACAAGGCTATAACGACCAATCAAGGCCCATAGAAGTAACTATTTAAATCCAATCAAAAAGACTAAAAGGATGACTCCTAAAATTTAAAGCAAGAAGATGATTCGCCAAATCAAAAACCTGAATCGGGGTTGGTTCAGGACTTCTATCAATATCAAAAATGGATTTTTGTTCATCAATTCTTTGTACTCGAATAGGGGTTGGTTCAGGATTTCCTTCATTACCAAAAGATGATTTGTGGTCTTCAACTCTTATTAACCTGAAAAAAGATTGGTTTATAACTTCCATTATAGTCAGAGGAGAATTTGTGGCCCACTACTAAATACCCAACTCAGGGTTGATGTGAAACCTCTATTATTATTAAATGCAGATATCTGGCCTTCCTTCAAACACCCGAATGTGGGTTAGTTTAAAACCTTTACGCAATAACAGAAAAGGATTTTGGATCTTCCATTTGTAACAATTGGATCAGAGGTGGTTCAGAGCCTCTACCATAATAAAGGGTGGATCCTAAAGTTTACCTCAAACACCTTAATCCAAAGTGTGGATCAAAGCTCAATTATCACCAGAAGGGGATTTCTAGAATCTTAACTTTAATACCCTAACCGGGGTCGCAAGGTCTTAAATCCTAGAGGAAGGAATCAACTACCGATACTCAAGATGATGGCCTAATTCTATTGCTTCAGAGCCTTCAAACGAAGATAATGATCTTCCATCTTTACTCGGGGAGGAGCCCGATTGAGTACTTCAAGTTTCTCTAATAGAACCTTGGGGGAAAGGACATACTGTTCTTAAATTACCGTCGAAGAAAATTTCTCTAAAATTTCTATAAATAAAGATGCTTTTACTAATACAAAAGCAATGAATAATCTTACCGTCCTATCGTACGTCTGTTATCATAAAGCTAACAACTTCTATAGGAAACATGTAGATTACTATGTATGTCCTATAAAGTTAACACAAAGCAACGTGTAAAGTTCACATAGAGTAGTGCGACAAGACTCTGGAAAAAAAGGGGTTCCTAACAGGGAAGCATCACATATCAGGACAACAACCCCGAACCTTAGTTCCAAAGATATGACCCTCACTCTCTAAAGGACAGGAACCCTGGATTTAACAACTCTTCCGGAATAAAGATCCCCTAATTGATCCGTGAATATGCGCTTCAAATTTCTTCAGTTGAAACCTCCCAGTATAAGTCATGTGCCTTAACACCTCATAAAGGAGTTTTTCTAAAAACTTGTATTATGAACATTTTTATTCTAAAATAAACGATTAGTTATCCCTATCAAAAGTTCATTCATCTGTGAAGCTATGAATATTTCACTTAGGTTACATAAGTCCCCATACATATCTTATGCGGAAAGGTTATGCATCGAACGATGTATGGCATAATATGGTGAAATCCTATATGAGGATATTCAAAAAACACCTAGGTCCAAACTCAAAAGGATATATTGTGTTTGGGGTGAACCTGACTCTCTATCCAGAATCTGTGCACATAAGTTTATGTTTTTCTGATTATGTTTCAAAGATTAGATTTCAAAATCACTGTTACATAAGTTAAAACCTTGTGCCTAAATCCACTAATTCCGTTCCACCAAAGAGGGAATCCCTAAGTTCCCGAGTACCCATCTTAAGAAATATAAATGGAAAATTTGTCAGCTGATGAGGAAAGCATAATCCTAGGTTTAAGATCTTAACACCAAAGAAACTTCATATTCGGCCTCATGTTTGTATTGTAGGATATATGAGGCTAATATCTCCTAAACTGCAGGAAATAAATGCATGAACCAGGTAAACACCCGGAATATGCAATTGATCACTTATAATGAGGCAAACACCTTGGATGACCGAGAGGAAAAAGGAACGAAGTAACGAAACAAGACAAAGTAAGAGGAAGCTACCAAAACAACAGCAATGATAGGAAATTGAGAAGAAATAATTATAGGAACATCAGATTAGCAATCGAGAGAAAGAATCAAAAAACATGGTGCCAATATCAACACATAGCAAGCGGTCTGCCTTATGACAGCATCAAAACAGAGCGCAGAACACAGACCCAAGGTTTGACTTGAAAAGTCAAAAATAACCCTTCACAAGTGGGGGGGGCAAACGTTACTACTAAAATTTAACACCAAGGCAGGTTGCTGATGAAGGTGTATCCGACCACCATAGGCATCAAAGAGGAATTTGGAAGAAAAAGCCCAACAAAGGAAAAGTCAGAGAGCATAAAGGAATCCTTCGGAGAAATAAGCAACTAGCACCATTGGCAAAGGATAAAGCTTGATTTCAATACCGTAAGGGTAGTCCTGGAACGAAAGGTAATTAACATAAGTACGAAAAACAAGGGGAAACCACCCAAAACAAAAAGTAGGTGAAGACAAAAGACTATGACCCAAAACTAATAAAGGTGTAACACCCCGCACTTTCTGTTAATGTTATAATAATGAATTAAAAAATACTTAATTTCAAATGTGGGAATTAAGGAAAACGGGATACGCCATTGCGTTCGTCTCAGAATTCTGCTTGAGATAGAGTCTGAGTTTGCGTGAATTGGACTTCGTATGAAGAAGTTATGACCTCTAGAAGTTACAGAAATTCAAAAATATTCAAACAGCTCAAGCCAGATTTCAAAATTCAAAAACAGAAGTCGGAAGCGGGCTGGCCGGGAAAATTACTGCCCAGGCAGGTCGACCAGGGGTTCGACCCTAGTGTCGACCTCCCCTCCTAGAGGTCGACCTGGGGGTCGACCTTAGGGTCGACTGGCCCCCGGCCAGATCTGAATTTTAAACGACTGCTGACTTGATGCTGAGTCACTAGGGTTTCTGGATGGTCCTGATCTTATCTGAGTGGCTGTGATTAACCCTAGGTTCATCCGATGGCTATAATTAAACTGAAATTCTATATAAACAACTCAATGCTTAACACAAAATCACATAGAAAAATAATCCTAGAACTGAAATGCCGTCAATGGAGGACTTGGAATAGCCGTCGCCGTTTTCAAATCAGAAGCAAGATTAAAGCTTACATCTAAAATCAAATTAAAACGAGTCTAATTCAACGATCTTCATCAAAGGCGCGCATCTCCAATTTTAGAATTCAGATTTCAGAACGCAAGAATTCCTTTTAGTTTGTAAGTTAGTTGTTACGCAGATTTAAACAATTCTTTCAATTGAATCATGACGTGTTGTAATTTGGATATAGAATGATGCTTATATATAAGATTTGATTCTCGTTTATCTTAAAGTATCATTGTAATTAATCAAGTCTATATGCTTGTGGCGATGAACATGTTGTATATTAATCATATCTATATGCTTGTGGTGATGAACAACATGTCATGTTATTAATTGGTGGTTATTTGCAAGTTTGTGATCTAAAACACATGCTTATATGTTAGATCTACACTCATGTATATTCTTGTTAGGTTGAATCTAATTATGTTGTAAAAGTTGGAATTGTAGTCCTCTTATGTTTAACACACATAAGATATCATGCTAAGTTGCAATTTAAAAATAATTATAATAGCTTTCTTATGTTTTGACATACATAAGATTATATGCTAAGTTGTGGGTTGAAACTGTGATTATATGTTAAACTTCCAAGTTAGACCTTTGTCAAGTTTACATGACCATTAGACCCAACTTGGTCACAAGTTCACCTTTACCCATTTAATTAAAGTTAATGATACATCTATGCCAAGTTACATGTAATAAGTTAAAAGTATGCTATTTTATGTTTATTTCATGTTCCTTGTTTATTACCCCTTTTTGTTATGGGTTTGGGCTAATCGGTTAGCCCAACATTTTATGTAATTCATACGTACGTTCTACGGGGATAACGATGGGAAAACATGAAAATTCATGGTATAGGTTTGTTCATAAAATGGTATATTTGATATACCATTTATTATGAGCAATATTTGAAAAGATAATTATGGCATGAGTAAATTAAAATTAATTTACATAAAGAATTAGACATATATAGAAAATATGTGAATTTAGAAAAGACGATTATGCCTAACCCGAGGTTAGACTAAGTTGTGGTGTAAACCTGCCTAGAACCGACCGGCATATCCAGTAACCACAACAAGACCTGTCTAATGTGGGTGGTTAGTGCATCACGCCCAAAAAGGACCCGAGGTTAAATTGAGTTGTGGTGTGAACCTGCTCGGAACCGACCGGCAAATCCAGTGACCACAACAAGACCTGTCTAATGTGAGTGGTTGGTGCTTTAATGAATAAATTAAAGCTACGTCAGGATTGGTAGGGTTAAGTAAATTAGGGAAACACTTAACCGATTCAACATGTTAACTAGGCAAGTGGGTGAGGTTAAGTAAATTTAGAACACTTAACCGTTGTAACATGTTAATTAAGCAGATGGTAGGTTTAAGTTAACTAAGGTAACACTTAACCAAAATATATAATGACTTGTGGTAGGGTTAAGTATCACAAAGGGATACACTTAACCAAAATATATAATGGCTTGTGGTCGGGTTAAGTAACACAAAGGGATACACTTAACCAATATATAATGACATGTGGTGGGGTTAAGTAATACAAGAGGAAAACACTTAACCAATTATATAACATGAGGTATGGGAAGGGTTAAGTTAACACGAGAGGGCAACACTTAACCAATATAACTTGATTTGAGGTAGCGTCAAGTCAACACCAGGAGGAAACACTTAACCAACATGACGTGACAAGTGGATGGGTTAAGTTAACTTGAATTGATTAATGACACTTGACCAATATAACTTGATGAGCGAATGGGGCTAAGTTAAAATGGGAAATACTTAACCAATATAACCTGATGCATGAACAGGGTTAAGTTAATGAGTCACACTTAACCAATCCAACATGATAAGTGAGAAAGGTTAGGATAATAAGAACCACTTAACCAACATGACATGACGAGTAGGAGGGTTAAGTACATGTCGGGATTAGTGGGTAATATTAGTAAATATAGGCCCACAGAACTTAACCATTAAATAAACATGCTTGAATCCGTGGGAAGTAAAGCACATGTCGGGTTGGTGGGTAATATTAGTAAATATAGGCCCACAGAACTTAACCATTAAATAAACATGCTTGAATCCATGGAAAGGTTAAGCACATGCCGGGTTGGTGGGTAATATTAGTAAATATAGGCCCACAGAACTTAACCATTAAATAAACATGCTTTAATCCGTGGGAAGGTTAAGCACATGTCGGGTTGGTGGGTAATATTAGTAAATATAGGCCCACAAAACTTAACCATTATATAAACATGATTTTATCGGTGGGAAGGTTAAGTACATATCGGGTTAGTGGGTAATATTAGTAAATATAGACCCATAAACTTAACCAGTAGGAAACCCTAGTAACGGGGACCCATTTTAGCAGTAACCCACTTAGATGTATCATGGTACCCTGAGCTAGGCAGGTTGGGGCACGATTACTGGGCTGATTATAAGCGGTCAACATAGCGGCTGGGGGTATGTCAGTGTAGGTTCCGACGGATTACGGGCGTGCACGTACTCCAGAGTGGAAAAAGCAGGCACTGGGTACTAGTAGATTTACACTGTGTACTCTTGAATTGTGTCGGGGTCGCTATCATAAGGATTGATACACCTTATGGTAGGACCAGCACAGGGTAGTTACACGCAAGAGAGGGCCGATTGACACAGACACTTGGCAAGTTAACACAGATAGGGAGCCGATCGATAGGGTAGTAAGGGTACATCTAACATATTCATGGAAATTGGGTTGATTAAGGTGGAATCCTCAAATATAGATGAACACCTAAAGGCTACCACAACTGCGGGGATTGAGATCGTATTATCATTTTATACATATTACTAGTTGAGATACTAGTTAGGTGGTGCAGAAATTATAGTAATGGGTGCGATCACATGTTCAACCTATCTTGTCTTATATTAGGGTATTGTTCTATGTTCAGTTACTCCTGTCATGATCCCTTTTCCTTGTTTAAATGCTAGTAATCACTGAACTTACAAACTTATTGTCTGACCCATTTTCTCTCGTCTTCTTTTCTTCAGTCCCCCCCCCCGGTAGTCATGGAGGGAATAGCTCAGGTTTGTTTGGACCGTTACTCTTTCCAAGCTTGAAGACTCTTTGACGTGTTGCCTTGGAATCTCTCTTCCACTGCTATGGCTGGCTCATGCTTTATCTGGGGAAATTATTTTATGCTTCTTAATTTTTGTTAAACAAGACATGATACTTTGGTATTGTAAAACAATCTTTGTACAAGCTGTTTGTCAATGAAATAAAGTTTTATTTATTTGCCGCTGCATTAATTGTCTGTCTTGTAATTTATCTGCATCTTTTACCTAAAGCGCTCCACCAAAGTTAAGGCATTCCCTTTGTGAGTGACCTTAATGGAGGTGGGGTGTTACACTTGGTATAGAGCTAACATCTGTTTATCTTGGAAAGATAGTTCGACTACATTGGATACCCTCTGGCATAGTAAGTGATCGAGATCCTATCTTTACTAGTGGGTTTTGGAAATGGAGGTCAAGAAGCTTCGCAATCGTGAAGTTAAATGAGTTAAGGTACGGTGGAGTGAGCATCATACCCTTTTTGAGGGCATATCCTTGATTCCTCTTTTTCTGTAAAATTTATTTGCATGCTAGTCTTTATCTTTTAAGTATATCCTCTCGGTCCTATTCCCGATCCTTAGGTAGAAGCCAATAGATGTAAACATGTGTTTGAGACATGTTACATTTGGTGGATGCAAGTGGTTGCAAGTGTTTGCTAGTCGTTGCTCGTGGATGCATTTACACACATTAGGCACTAGATCGGCTCAGTCACCTTTTCATATTGCATATGGATCCAAGTGCATATGTTTGTATATGGATTAAAACTTGATGTGTTATCATATGGATGTTGCAAATGGATGAATGAATGATTGTGCACTCATGTAGGAAATTTTGAGTAGGAAAAATAGCATACATAATGGACTCATGGCACTGATATAATTTGCATTAAGGAGGTCGACTGAATCAGTAGACCAACTGATTTTGCATTAGATAAGGACATGTACACACACTATGCATATGATCATGAAACATTAGAAGCCTTTTAAGGACAATGGACGCCTGTGTTTGATGGTTGAGTAGATGGGTGATTGGATGGTATGGATATAAGTTCTTCTCTACTTGAAGATTTCAGGGACGAAATCCTAAAAGGAGGGGAGAATGTAACACCCCGTACTTTCTGTTAATGTTATAATAACGAATTAAACAATACTTAATTTCAAATGTGGGAATTAAGGAAAATAGGATATGCCATTGCGTTCGTCTCGGAATTTTGCTTGAGACAGAGTCCGAGTTTGCGTGAATTGGGCTTCGTATGAAGAAGTTATGACCTCCAGAAGTTACAGAAATTCAAATAAATTCAAACAGCTCAAGCAAGATTTCAAAATTCAAAAACAGAAGTCAGAAGCGGGCTGGGCTGGAAAATTCCCTCCCAGGCAGGTCGACCAGAGGGTCGACCCTAGTGTCGACCTCCCCCCTAGAGGTCGACCTGGGGGTCGACCTGGCCCCCGGCCAGATCTGAATTTTGAAAGACTGCTGACTTGATGCTGAGTCACTAGGGTTTCTGGTGGGTCCTGATCTGATCTGAGTTGCTGTGATTAACCCTAGGTTCATCCGACGACTATAATTAAACTGAAATTCTATATAAACAACTCAATTCTTAACCTAAAATCACATAGAAAAATAATCCTAGAACTGAAAAGCCGTCAATGGAGGACTTGGAATAGCCATCACCGTTTTCAAATCAGAAGCAAGATTAAAGCTTACATCTAAAATCAAATTAAAACGAGTCTAATTCAACGATCTTCGTCAAAGGCGCGCATCTCCAATTTCAGAATTCAGAATTCAGAACGCAAGAATTCCTTTTAGTTTGTAAGTTAGTTGTTACTCAGATTTAAACAATTCTTTCAATTGAATCATGACGTGTTGTAATTTGGATATAGAATGATGCTTATATATAAGATTTGATTCTCGTTTATCCTAAAGTATCATTGTAATTAATCATGTCTATATGCTTGTGGCGATGAACATGTTGTATATTAATCATATCTATATGCTTGTGGTGATGAACAACATTTTATGTTATTGGAATCTATTACAATTGGGTAATGGATTTATTTTGCCAATTAAATGGTAAAACATGTCATGTTATTAATTGGTGGTTATTTGCAAGTTTGTGATCTAAAACACATGCTTATATGTTAGATCTACACTAATGTATATTCATGTTAGGTTGAATCTAATTATGTTGTAAAAGTTGGAATTGTAGTCCTCTTATGTTTAACACACATAAGTTATCATGCTAAGTTGCAATTTAAAAATAATTATAATAGCTTTCTTATGTTTTGACATACATAAGATTATATGCTAAGTTGTGGGTTGAAACTGTGATTATATGTTAAACTTCCATGTTAGACCTTTGTCAAGTTTACATGACCATTAGACCCAACTTAGTCACAAGTTCACCTTTACCCATTTAATTAAAGTTAATGATACATCTATGCCAAGTTACATGTGATAAGTTAAAAGTATGCTATTTTATGTTTATTTCATGTTCCTTGTTTATTACCCCCTTTTTTTTATGGGTTTGGGCTAATTGGTTAGCCCAACATTTTATGCAATTCATACGTACGTTCTACAGGGATAACGATGGGAAAACATGAAAATTCATGGCATAGGTTTGTTCATAAAATGGTATATTTGATACACCATTTATTGTGAGCAATATTTGAAAAGATAATTATGGCATGAGTAAATTAAAATTAATTTACATAAAGAATTAGTCATATGTAGAAAATATGTGAATTTAGAAAAGACGATTATGCCTAACCCGAGGTTAGAATGAGTTGTGGTGTAAAACTGCCCGGAACCGACCGGCATGCCCAGTAACCACAACAAGACCTGTCTAATGTGGGTGGTTAGTGCATCAACCCCAAAAAGGACCCGAGGTTAGACTGAGTTGTGGTGTAAACGTGCCCGGAACCGACCGGCAAATCCAGTGACCACAACAAGACCTGTCTAATGTGAGTGGTTGGTGCTTTAATGAATAAATTAAAGCTAAGTCAGGATTGGTAGGATTAAGTAAATTAGGGAAACACTTAACCGATTCAACATGTTAACTAGGCAAGTGGGTGAGGTTAAGTAAATTTAGAACACTTAACCGTTGTAACATGTTAATTAAGCGGATGATATGGTTAAGTTAACTAAGGTAACACTTAACCAAAATATATAATGACTTCTGGTAGGGTTAAGTAACACAAGGGGATACACTTAACCAAAATATATAATGACTTGTGGTAGGGTTAAGTAACACAAGGGGATACACTTAACCAATATATAATGACATGTGGTGGGGTTAAGTAATACAAGAGGAAAACACTTAATCAATTATATAACATGATATATGGGAAGGGTTAAGTTAACACGAGAGGGCAACACTTAACTAATATAACATGATTTGAGGTAGGGTCAATTCAACACCAGAAGGAAACACTTAACCAACACGACGTGACAAGTGGATGGGTTAAGTTAACTTGAATTGATTAATGACACTTGACCAATATAACTTGATGAGCGAATCGGGTTAAGTTAAAATGGGAAATACTTAACCAATATAACCTAATGAATGAACAAGGTTAAGTTAATGAGTCACACTTAACCAATCCAACATGATAAGTGAGAAAGGTTAGGTTAATAAGAACCACTTAACCAACATGACATGACGAGTAGAAGGGTTAAGTACATATCGGGATTAGTGGGTAATATTAGTAAACATAGGCCCACAGAACTTAACGACTAAATAAACATGCTTGAATCCGTGGGAAGTTTAAGCACATGTCGGGTTGGTGGGTAATATTAGTAATTATAGGCCCATAGAACTTAACCATTAAATAAACATGCTTGAATCCGTGGGAAGGTTAAGCACATGTCGGGTTGGTGGGAAATATTAGTAAATATAGGCCTACATAACTTAACCATTAAATAAACATGCTTTAATCCGTGGGAAGGTTAAGCACATGTCGGGTTGGTGGGTAATATTAGTAAATATAGACCCACAAAACTTAACCATTATATAAACGTGCTTGAATCGGTGGGAAGGTTAAGTACATATTGGGTTGGTGGGTAATATTAGTAAATATAGGCCCATAAACTTAACCAGTAGGAAACCCTAGTAACAGGGACACATTTCAGCAGTAACCCACTTAGATGTATCATGGTAACCTGAGCTAGGCAGGGTGGGGCACGATTACTGGGCTGATTATAAGCTGTCAACATAGCGGCTGGGGGTACGTCAGTGTAGGTTCCGGCGGATTACGGGCCTGCACGTACTCCGGAGTGGAAAACGCAGGCACTGGGTACCAGTAGTTTTACACTGTGCACTCTTGAATCGTGTCGGGGTCGCTCTCATAAGGATTGATACACCTTATGGTGGGACCAGCATAGGGTAGCCACACGCAAGAGAGGCCAATTGACACAGACACATGGAAAGTTAACACAGGCAGGGAGCCGATCGATAGGGTAGTAAGGGTACATCTAACATATTCATGGCAATTGGGTTGATTGAGGTGGAATCCTCAAATATAGATGTACACCTGAAGGCTACCGCAATTGCGGGGATTGGGATCGTATTATCATTTTATACAGATTGCTAGTTGAGACACTAGTTAGGTGGTGCAGAAATTATAGTAATGGGTGCGATCACATGTTCAACCTATCTAGTCTTATATTATGGTATTGTTCTATGTTCTGTTACTCCTGTCATGATCCCTTTTCCTTGTTTAAATTCTAGTAATCACTGAACTTACCAGACTTATTGTCTTACCCATTTTCTCTCATCTTCTTTTCTTCCGTTCCCCCCACCAGTAGCGAGGGAGGGAATAGCTCAGGTTTGTTTTGACCGTTACTCTTTCCAAGCTTGAAGACTCTTTGATGTGTTGCCTTGGACTCTCTCTTATAATGCTATAGCTGGCTCATGCTTTATCTGGGGAAATTATTTTATGCCTCTTTATTTTTGTTAAACAAGACAGGATACTTTGGTATTGTAAAACAATCTTTATACAAGCTGTTTATCAATGAAATAAAGTTTTATTTATTTGCCGCTGCTTTAATTGTCTATCTTGTAATTTATCTGCATCTTTTACCTAAAGCGCTCCACCGAAGTTAAGGCATTCCCTTTGTGAGTGACCTTAACGGAGGTGGGGTGTTACACTTGGTATCATAGCTAACATCTGTTTATCTTGGAAAGATAGTTTGACTACATTGGATACCCTCTGGCATAGTAAGTGATCGAGATCCTATCTTTACTAGTGGGTTTTGGAAATGGAGGTCAAGAAGCTCCGCAATCGTGAAGTTAAATGAGTTAAGGTACTGTGGAGTGAAGATCAAGAAGATGCAACTTAGAAGACTAGATATGAGCATCATACCCTTTTTGAGGGCGTATCTTTGATTCCTCTTTTTCTATAAAATTTATTTGCATGCTAGTCTTTATCTTTTAAGCATATCCTCTCGGTCCTATTCCCGATCCTTAGGTAGAAGCCAATAGATGTAAACATGTGTTTGAGACATGTTATGTTTGGTGGAAGCAAGTGGTTGCAAGTGTTTACTCGTGGATGCATTTACACACATTAGGCACTAGAACGGCTCAGTCACCTTTTCATATTGCATATGGATCCAAGTGCATATGTTTGTATATGGATTAAAACTTGATGTGTTATCAAATGGATGTTGCATATGGATGAATGAATGATTGTGCACTCATGTAGGAAATTTTGAGTAGGAAAAATTGCATACATAATGGACTCATGGCACTGACATAATTTGCATTAAGGAGGTCAACTGAATCAGTAGACCGACTGATTTTGCATTAGATAACGACATGTACACACACTATGCATATGATCATGAAACATTAGAAACCTTTTAAGGACAATGGACGCCTGTGTTTGATGGTTGAGCAGATGGGCGATTGGATGGTAAGGATATAAGTTCTTCTCTACTTGAAGATTTCGGGGACGAAATCCTAAAAGGAGGGGAGAATGTAACACCCCGTACTTTCTGTTAATGTTATAATAATGAATTAAACAATACTTAATTTCAAATTTGGGAATTAAGGAAAACGGGACACACCATTGCGTTCGTCTTGGAATTTTGCTTGAGATAGAGTACGAGTTTGCGGGAATTGGACTTCGTATGAAGAAGTTATGACCTCCAGAAGTTACAGTAATTCAAATAAATTCAAACAACTCAAGCCAGATTTCAAAATTCAAAAACAGAAGTCAGAAGCGGGCTGGGCTGGAAAATTCCCGCCCACGCAGGTCGACCAGGGGTTCGACCCTAGTGTCAACCTCCCCCTAGAGGTCGACCTAGGGGTCGACCTGGCCCCCGGCCAGATCTGAATTTTGAACGACTGCTGACTTGACGCTGAGTGACTAGGCTTTCTGGATGGTCCTGATCTGATCTGAGTGGCTGTGATTAACCCTAGGTTCATCCGACGGCTATAATTAAACTGAAATTCTATATAAACAACTCAATGCTTAACCTAAAATCACACAGAAAAATAATCCTAGAACTGAAAAGCCGTCAATGGAGGACTTGGAATAGCCGTCACCATTTTCAAATCAGAAGTAAGATTAAAGCGTACATCTAAAATCAAATTAAAACGAGTCTAATTCAACGATCTTCATCAAAGGCGCGCATCTCCAATTTCAGAATTCAGATTTCAGAACACAAGAATTCCTTTTAGTTTGTAAGTTAGTTGTTACGCAGATTTAAACAATTCTTTCAATTGAATCATGACGTGTTGTAATTTGGATATAGAATGATGCTTATATATAAGATTTGATTCTCGTTTATCTTAAAGTATCGTTGTAATTAATCATGTCTATATGCTTGTGGCGATGAACATGTTGTATATTAATCATATCTGTATGCTTGTGGTGATGAACAACATTTTATGTTATTGGAATCTATTATAATTGGGTAATGGATTTATTTTGCCAATTAAATGGTAAAACATGTCATGTTATTAATCGGTGGTTATTTGCAAGTTTGTGATCTAAAACACATGCTTATATTTTAGATTTACACTCATGTATATTCATGTTAGGTTGAATCTAATTATGTTGTAAAAGTTGGAATTGTAGTCCTCTTATGTTTAACACACATAAGTTATCATGCTAAGTTGCAATTTAAAAATAATTATAATAGCTTTCTTATGTTTTGACATACATAAGATTATATGCTAAGTTGTGGGTTGAAACTGTGATTACATGTTAAACTTCCATGTTAGACCTTTGTCAAGTTTACGTGACCATTAGACCCAACTTAGTCACAAGTTCACCTTTACCCATTTAATTAAAGTTAATGATACATCTATGCCAAGTTACATGTGATAAGTTAAAAGTATGCTATTTTATGTTTATTTCATGTTCCTTGTTTATTACCCCTTTTTGTTATGGGTTTGAACTAATTGGTTAGCCCAACATTTTATGTAATTCATACGTACGTTCTACGGGGATAACGATGGGAAAACATGAAAATTCATGGCATAGGTTTGTTCATAAAATGGTATATTTAATATATCGTTTATTGTGAGAAATATTTGAAAAGATAATTATGGCATGACACTACAACAAAAGTTGCTTCTTATAGCAAATGAGGACAGCGTCTTAGGCTAGTTCGTCGTAATTTCCCCACTTGGGTATACTTCAGTAAATTTTTCTACCAAAATTAAAGCGGCAAAAATTTCACTCCCACCATCTGCTCTCCCAAAAATAAAGCGGTAGCATCCACTAATCATCATCATTCTAATAATTATTCTTCCTCTACTAATCATTCGCTCTAATCTTTCTTCTTCCTGAATCGGTTGTTTATCTTGATCCCCTAGCAACTCTATGTCGCTTTGTTTGTTATCGAAGTCTGTTACAGATTTTCTCTCGATCCTTTGGCAGCTTCATATCATTTCTACTGTCATCAAAAGTTTATGTTAGGTAATGCCTCTATTTAATGTTAAATTTCATTCTAGACAAAGTGTCATTTCAATTTCGTGTGTTGTATTACATTAAAATCGATTCTAATTAGGGCTTATCTCTTTATTGGAGCACATAGGGTTTTATACGGGTTAAAATTTAGGTTTTTATGTTTAGTACGGTCCTCTATGTCAGATTCCCAAATATACAATTTTATTTCATTGCTATTAGAAGTTCTACAGAAATTAATATGTAATACTGGAACTGTTTTCAATAATTTTTATGTTTAGTACTATCCTTTATGTCAGATTCCCAGTAAAATTTAGGTTTTCATTGCTATTGTCGATATTTTTTCGACTGGAAAATTTGTTAAGTTCCAGCAAGGTTTTAGAAGTTACAGTATGATAACCTTTACAGTACAATACTGGAATTTACTTGTCAAATATACAATACTGGAACTTACTTGTCAAAAAAGGGGGGCAACTCAGCAAAAAAATTTCAAATTGCTTATGTCCACTAAAATTAAATATACAATACTGGAACTTCTGGTAGCATTGCTATATTAATCAATAAATTTTCAGTAGAAAATATTATTGAAATCAGTAATATGTTATTGCCTAGCTGCGTGTAAAAGATATATGACCAAGAAATGGAATGTTTTCCATCATTATATATTAAATATTGTTGCACTAACGCTTTGATATGAATTAGTTTTGATGCTGTTACATTGCATTGTTCTCTTATTTTTTAACTATATGTTAGTTTTTTTGGTTGAATTACTGCAATTACTTGTGTAGTCGTATGTTGTTTGTTGAATTTGTGAAGGTATTCTAAGCTTGTTCATGACCTTACGATATTCAGCATTGACATTATTAGTTTATGATACTCAAATTTGAGATTTTTGATAGATTTGTATAACAAGTTATAGATTTGGTTAAACATTTCAGGTGTAAGTAGAGCTGTAATAAATATGCACTTTATTGATGTATGCATCATTACTGTATAAATTGGCAAAATTTTACGAACGAATTGGAAAGGAAGTCTTTAAATCAAGAACTAGATGTTAGTTCTTTTTTTGTCACCTGGTGATAATTTTAAAGCCAATGAGTTTCAAACTAGAAGGCAAAATGATGACTTAAACATCTAAAAATAATAATAGGAAAAGCTAGATAAATTTTGAATAAAACTTTTCTAGTCTAGCAATCGAATACATGCAAATAAAAAAACACAGAAAAATTCACATAAGTGAATCACCGGATTAATTCAAGGCAAATTTTGAATAGAACTTTTCTATAATTAAAAGAATAAAAGTTGAAGTATATATAGAATTTGGAGTTTACTTAAAATTACAGCATATACAAAATTGAAAACTACACGAACAGATGCATTGAGTTGGCTACAGTAGTGGATATCTGTTTGTGTATATGTAAATGTACACAGTCATGGATATCTGTTTGTGTATTTGTAAATATACTCAGTTATGGATAACTAAAAGTTTGTACGGATTCATGATTCTAGGCTAATGATTGGTTTAATTTAGTGCATTTTTTAATTTGCAAAAGGTCACTACATCCTAAATGATGTGTATCACGATGCCCGTTTCCATACTTCAGTCATTCAAAAAAATACTATCATCATTTTATGCACGCTACTTAAATTTCTGGTTTAAACTATCCATTAAATTTAAAAAAACTGGGGATTATTTGAAAGTTTGTGCATCATAGAACTTCATCATAAATGTAAGAGAGTGCAAGCTCAATTCATAGTGCCAATGTTTATTTTGGGCAGCAGCTAATTTTATTTCGCGCAAATGTAAGTTGGATTGATCGATTCACAAAACTTATGGCGCGAACTGTCGGGGCTATATCCGAGTTGCTGCCTACACCTTTTTGAAGATCAAAGATGAATTTAGTGATGTTACACCTCGCCTTGTCAGTAGCTTTCATGATGGCTGATATTACCTAAGTTAACTAATTATATGGAAACTTAATTAAGTTTATAGAACATAACTAATTATATACAAATTATCTAGGTTTTATAAAATTAAACAATTTAACTAGGTTTGGTAAATATATACAAAATTAACTAATATTTATAAAATTTGACAAGTTTTTTTTCAATGAAGTTCACTTCTTTTTTGGAAAAATTAAATAATAAGATTTAAAATTGACATTTATTGGTTGTCAAAATTTCCTTTTATTTAGGAAGGGGCAACATAACTTGGAAGTCCATCACCAAAGAAATGGGGCTTGGAAATGTTCAAAATGCAGGTAAATGATTTCGTTTACTTGCTGTAACGATGATCAAATGATTTCGTTTAGTATGAACGAACCGGTCTATTTAGACAACATAGAGAATTCTTAGCATCATTACACAAAAATGAGTAAAATGTGTTATATGCAATTACATTGTATTGGATGATGGTTACATAGTTTCGAACTTCTACATCCTTTAACATTCAATATTGAACATACTGATTTTCCGTAGATCTTTCAAATCGACGTTGAAAATACTGATTTCCTACTGAATATTTTTTTAGACTATTTACTATGAGCACTACAACTATAAATTGGTACTTGTCCCTTAATTGAACTACTTACAATTATTAATGAGTATAAAACATCTTTGAACACAATTATAAAGCTAAGTATTTTTGTCTTCGACAATTTATCAGACTCAATTTCATCCAGCATCTTTATAATCTGTCATTGTTGGTCTTTTCAAACAGTCCGGTTCTACGCGGTTTATCAATTGGCCTTTTCCCTGTTAAAAATTCAAGCAAAACCACCCTAAAGCCACAATCATCTCCTTTAGTCATGGCATTCCCAATGTCAATATACTCTGTAATCTAACATGTTAATTTACAATCACTTGACCTTGATACATATATTTTCATTAAGTTATCATTGTAATGTAACTGGCCAGGAGCTATGTTACCAAATACGCCAACAACTACAGGGGAAACATGGATCTGATTTAGTTCCATTGATGTAGCTAGTCCAAAATTCAACACTTTAGGATTCATATTTTGATTCGAGAGTATGTTTCCTGATTTTATATCTCAATGAATTATGCACGAGAAAGTATATAATACCCATTGCTGCATATTGTGCAATTTTATACCTTGTTTCCTAGTTTGGTGACTTCCCTCTTGTGCATCTTTTGAGTCTACTGATTATTTGTTTTATAAAAAAAGATCTATGTACTTGTCATTTTTCAACAGTACTTCAGTTAATTGTAATGCTAAAACCATAATTTGTTCCGTAGGGATGCGGGTTTGAACACTGGTCTTGCACCTGGTCTGCTCGGTCTATCAGTTGATATGGCTTTTGGAATGCTAAGACCCCAGTTAAAGGTATATTTTGTCTTTTTTTTTAAATCTGATGGCAGTTACATATATGCTAAGTTCTATTTTTGCATTTCACTACCATGCTAAATTTCCATTGGAGATTTCTTGATTTTCTATTTTATAAACCATTCATTTTAGTTTTTTTTAATGGGTTTCCACTGGAATTCATGCGTGTTGTTGTTCTTTGATGGAATTAATCAAATAGTTGTTGGTTATTATTGCTTCTAATTGCAGTCAACGTGTTATGGGAAAAAAGGTCATATTCGTCATTATTAATTCTATGTCAGCGTGGCACATATGAAAAATATGACACAAGATATATTCTTTCCTTTTGTAATGTAAAATAAATAAATTGATCAGACATGATTTGCAGAGACTGTCATGGATAATTTGCTCTGTTTGCTCGACATAATTGTAAATTTTATTTATTGTATAAGTGAATATGTAGTGTGTTGTGTGCACATGCTGGATAAATTGTGTCTCTGTCCGAGTCTTTCGCTCTTAGTATTTAATCTAAAATAACCTCAAATCTTTCACTCTTATTATTTTATCTGAAATAACCTTTTTATCCTATGGCTTCTAGATAGAGTATAAATAGGTATCATCATATGGCTTCTAAATACCTGCAAATTAATTTGGTATTATTTTGTTTCCAAGCAGTGTTGGAACTTGGAAACAAGTCAATACTATGATTCATGCTTTAACGATCAGGATTGATGGGATTATAGTTTTATATAGAGGGAAATCAGACCTTATCAGTGATGGAGTTACAGGTATCGTCGTTTTCAGCTACCATGTGTAATACATGCTATTCAACTGATTTTCAGTAAAACTAATTCATATTTGAAGTTATATCATATGAATTTAGATGTAGGAACTATGAATGAAATGAAAAGCCCAACAAATACCTCTTATTTAAAAACTTGGTACTGCTTTGCTAATGTATTATTGTTATATGAATTTGTTAATGTCAGGCATCCAAGATTTATGAGACGCCCAAGCTCCTGTGTTTTTTCATTTGGAACAATTGGAATTCTCAGGTTATGCTCTGTAACTGCATTATTTTATTTAACTGCAGTTATCCGGACATTCTTTTATGGCCACATACCTTATCCTACTTATTATATCATAGCAAAAATAAAGGGACTCATCAAATTTGAGAACCTTAATGCTAAAAAAGGTATAAGAACATTTTTTTTAGACGGTTTTTTGATTTCGTAGTATGATAAATATGCTCAAAGAATTCCTTCTGGCCTCCCTTTCATTACGGGAAAGCTGCAAAACTGTAAGCAGCACTCTGTATCAATGCTTTATGTCTTTTAAAATTGAATTTTGCTCTCTACCAGTTATATTATGCTTCTCCTTGCATTACGTTTTTCATTATATGCATATTATATGTCTTAGGTTTATGGATACTGATAGGGAGGAGCATTTTTGGATTAAATGTTTGTGGTGCTGTGGTAACTTATGTTGCCATTACTTTGCCACTGGTTCGCACTCCTGAATGGTTAATTAGTCATTTTAATTGTTAATTATTCATGTCAAAATAGTCTGGACATGAAATAAATATGCGTACATCTTCCGATGCATAAGTAAGTGGATCGGGAAGATTCATTCGATGATGTTCATAATCAAAAAAGATTCCATTTAAATTGTAAAAATGGAACTTAATCCTGACATTTTATACTATCCAATTATTACTGTATGTCCTTTTATGATTTAATTATTTTCACAGTCTGAATGTTATTTTAAGCTTTCACCTGAAGTTTTAGGTCCTTTTCCTATTTTTCTAAATTTATGTTATTTTCTACTAATACAGTCTCAGTTATATTTTTTTTATATCGACTAACAACGGGAATGATAGCTAGTATACGACATAATATACATATTTTTTGAGTAGCATTTATAATTTTCTGTCTACAGTGCAGTCAGAGCCAGCCCAAGGGGTAGGCGACCAAGGCGGTCGCCTAGGGCAGCACGGCAGGAGGAGGAGGAGGGGGCAAAAAAATTCTGGCCATCCTTTTAGAAGTACTATTATATAAATATAATGCAGGGCATGAAACAAACAAAGAACTCCATGGCTGGGTGGTAAAGGTTCCGTAGAAAACATGGAAAGACCTGGGTTCAAGCCTGGGCGGTTGCAAAATTTTGCTTTGCCTTTCGTTTTTGTCTCCAGTGTTTATGTTTAAGTTCGCCTAGGGCAACCAGTCCTGTTGGGCCGGGCCTGAGTGCAGTGCATGTCATTGTGTAATCGTTTTTATTATCATGGGCTCTGACACTATGTGATAGCGTTCCGAAGAAGATACAATCTGGAAATTTAAGTTGACATATGATCGAAAAAAATGTAAGACACACTGGTTTTAAGCAAGAAGAAACGACGACTGAATGTTTTCGTTCCCACTACTACTCTGTGCTTGTTCTATTTTTGCCATCTCAGGTGGATAAGGAATTTAAAACAAAGATATTTGTTATATGCAAATTCTAATTAGCCACGGCTATGGTATTTTAGGTATATTCATCATTTTAGTGTTGAAAAAAATTCATAATTGTTGTTTTCCATAAAGTAGGAACATTTCGCTCCTATTAACAGGAAAGCTTTTTCTTAATAATTTATGGGTGTAAGGGGATCGAGCACGGAGCTGCTGTTCCTGCATGTTGACCACCCGGCTCTAATTTCTACCCTCCTGAAATGGAAAAAATGGTAATGTTAAAATAATTATGGAGTTCTTTATGATAAGTTGTTAAATATATTATGTTAATAGATCTTGGTGCTCATTAACATGTTTTTAGTCACTTGCACTCATGATTAATCATCGCCAGACTTCGCCATCGCCGCTTCAAATACCACCACTAGTTTTTCTTATATTTCTGATTCACATGATAATGTAAGAACCAAAATTTTGTCCACCATTCCATCAGCCTGCAACTTAAATGTTAGTTTATCTTTTTTACTACTTTTTACTCATTACATTAAATGAATATAAGTTTTATTCAAAAAAAAAAAACGACTTTCACTTTAGTTTATTTTTTATTAAATGGAAAATCTTTTGCTAAGGAGTAATGAAATGACTTGATAAGTCATTAATTCAATGAAATAAGAGAAGTTATTTCAAGTTTATTGCAAATTTCCTCTTTTTTGTTAAATGATTTGGCAGTTACAAATAGCTAGTGTTTATTTCAGATAGAATTTCATATCTCACAATAAATGAATTCATTAATCATATAAGCATGTGGTTTTATTTTAGTTTAAATTTGTGTTGCTGACTCATATTATATTAAATTTTGCACTATAAACTTGACAAGAAACAGTATAAATTGAAGTGCAACTGGCTACTAGTTATTTATTTTCTTTTAAATTTGCAGTTAAAGCTTATAATGATGATGACATTTATTGGATGGTAATAAATAATAGGAGATGAGATTTCTTTTTCCCTTTATTTTATAGATACGCACATTCAATCATTCATTTAGCTTAAAATCTTCTTCATTTGTTAATTTTCTATAATATTCTTTCATTCGATAATTTTACAATACTAATGTTTTACTTTAGGTTTTATGCTTACTTTGGCACTACTGATGAAATGAAGGTGTATAAAACGTTGGTAAGGAATTATGATTCATCTTTTCAAGATAATTGCTAAGAAGATGGAAATCGTTATGGTATGTTATATTTTGTTTAATAGAATAAATGATGAAGCGATGCTAAAGGGTTGCTAAAACAAGATTTTCGATGGATGGTTTTCAATAGAGTTAACGTTTATTTAATGAAAAGCATTTAATACATGAGCAAGATGCTCAAATACTTAATACATGTACAATATTTTCTATCAATAATGAAATGCAATAAGCATTTAATGTTTAGATATCAGATTTTTTGCTGATATGAAAAACTATTCATTTTATCTTCCTATACTGGAATAGCATTACTTAGTAGGTTCTACTAAATTTTATGTTCATTAAGAGTAGTGATATTAAGAGTAGTCCATTTCAACCATAATTATCAGGTATGATGAGAAGATCGATTATCTAGTTTCTTTTGGGTGCAATTTTGTTCCAACAAAGGTAAGTACATCTCTTTTATTATATGATTCGAACTTCATATTTCTTGTGTAATTTGTTTTCTATATATCGTTTATCTTATACTTGTAACTTTGAAAAGTGTATATGATAGATGCATTTCATACGCTCCTAATAAATACGTAAAGCACTTGCAGGTTTGAGTCAAAAAGTGATGATTACTTGAAGAGTTCAGATAGATGGAGTGAGGAGTGGTAGCAGTTGGCAACTTATTCAGTGGTAGTGAAGGTGATCACCAGTTGTTGCAGTGCAGAAGTGAGTGTTGAATGGCTGCTAAGAGTTGTGTTAAGAGTAGGGGATGGGGATGGGGATGGGTGAGGTTGGAGTTGTAGAATTGGTTGAAGATGAAAGGAGTTGAAGATGCATAGTTGTAGGCTGATGACTTGTGATGTGAAGGAATGATTACGGCGGGTTGAGGATAGAAGGTTGTAGATGAATAATCACTGGCAATGCTTATTGCATCTATAGCTAATAAGATGGGCATAAACTTAAACTTTGAGAAATTATAGGTGAAATTCAATTTTTTTGGTCCTTTCCTTTTTGAGTATACCACAATACTCATACCTCTGCTTATCCTTAGAGACTCTTATTACTCACTTTTCTACAGAATGGTATTTACAGGTTTAGAAAAACAGAGACCGATGTGGACGCAAACTTCATATGCAGGTGGTAATTTTAACTCCAAACTATGACCGTGCTATTTTTAAATGCTTTTATAATTAAGTACTTATATTCATTGATTTTTATATGAGTCAATTTTTTTATTTAATGCACTATTTCCTTTCTTAGTGATGGTTATGTTATACGTTATTGTCTTGTGTCTGAATTTGTTAAGTATAACAAAAAGCACTTTCTAGCCTTCCATTCCTTCCTTACTGTCATGTTCTAACAATAGTGAATTTTTTTATTTTTGCTTCATAGGTAGGTAGATGAAGCTGATGGAAAACATTGTTGCATGGGTAGAAGTTATTCTTGCCGCTAAGACTATATTTTGGGTCGTAAGAATGTATGAACTACTATGTTTGGTCGCTACTACTTTGTGTATGTGTGTGTGATGTCTCGCTACTATTTTATGAAATGTTTTGGACGTATTATGTATGTTTAATGTAAGAATATTGCATATTTTGATTATATAATTTTATTTGTTGGTTATGAATAACGTGATCAATATAAAATTTGTTATTAATATGACGCATTGATTATGAAATGTGGTATTTATATAATATGTTGATTTTAAACAGCCATAAAAATACCGAGATTGATTGTGAACTTTTTATGGTCTTTTTAAGATGCTATTGAAATTTTACATGGTGATTTTTCAATGGCGTTTAAAAAAAAGCCATAGATAGCTTTTTCAAAAATTGACAAATAAGCACTTACAACAATTCATAAACGTCGTAGATAAATATCACAACAAAAATTAAACGCTATGAACAAATCAATTAAAAATCCATGGAATGTATTAACAACACAAGAGAAACGCCATTGGATATTACTTTTCACAGTGTTTCATTACAGCTATAGTATGATTTTGACTTTTAACTGCATGTTGAAACACAGCGTATGTAAAAATGCTGCTAATACCTTTTACGGCATTTTTTATACGTTGTAAAAAGTCATACTTGTTGTAGTGTGAGTAAATTAAAATTAATTTACATAAAGAATTAGACATATATAGAAAATATGTGAATTTAGAAAAGATGATTATGCCCAACCCGAGGTTAGACTGAGTTGTGGTGTAAACCTGCCCGGAACCGACCGGCATATCCACTAACCACAACAAGACCTGTCTAATGTGGGTGATTAGTGCATCAAGCCCAAAAAGAACCCAAGGTTAGACTGAGTTGTGGTGTAAACCTGCCCGGAACGGACTGGCAAATCCAATGACCACAACAAGACCTGTCTAATGTGAGTGGTTGGTGCTTTAATGAATAAATTAAAGCTAAGTCAGGATTGGTAGGGTTAAGTAAATTAGGGAAACACTTAACTGATTCAACATGTTAACAAGGCAAGTGGGTGAGGTTAAGTAAATTTAGAACACTTAACCGTTGTAACATGTTAATTAAGCAGATGATAGGGTTAAGTTAACTAAGGTAACTTAACCAAAATATATAATGACTTGTGGTAGGGTTAAGTAACACAAGGGGTTACACTTAACCAAAATATATAATGACTTGTGGTAGGGTTAAGTAACACAAGGGGATACACTTAACCAATATATAATGACATGTGGTGGGGTTAAGTAATACAAGAGGAAAACACTTAACCAATTATATAACATGATGTATGGGAAGGGTTAAGTTAACACGAGAGGGCAACACTTAACCAATATAATATGATTTGAGGTAGGGTCATGTCAACACCAGAAGGAAACACTTAACCAACATGACGTAACAAGTGGATGGGTTAAGTTAACTTGAATTGATTAATGACACTTGGCCAATATAACTTGATGAGCGAATGGGGTTAAGTTAAAATGGAAAATACTTAACCAATATAACCTGATGAATGAACAGGGTTAAGTTAATGAGTCACACTTAACCAATCCAACATGATAAGTGAGAAAGGTTAGGTTAATAAGAACCACTTAACCAACATGACATGACGAGTTGGAGGGATAAGTACATATCGGGATTAGTGGGTAATATTAGTAAATATACGCCCATAGAACTTAACCATTAAATAAACATGCTTGAATCCGTGGGAAGGTTAAGCACATGTCGGGTTGGTGGGTAATATTAGTAAATATAGGCCCACAGAACTTAACCATTAAATAAACATGCTTGAATCCATGGGAAGGTTAAGCACATATCGGGTTGGTGGGTAATATTAGTAAATATAGGCCCACAGAACTTAACCATTAAATAAACATGCTTTAATCCGTGGGAAGGTTAAGTACATGTCGGGTTGGTGGGTAATATTAGTAAATATAGGCCCACAAAACTTAACCATTATATAAACATGCTTGAATCGGTGGGAAGGTTAAGTACATATCGGGTTGGTGGGTAATATTAGTAAATATAGGCCCATAAGCTTAACCAGTAGGAAACCCTAGTAACGGGGACCCATTTCAGTAGTAACCCACTTAGATGTATCACGGTACCCTGAGCTAGGCAGGGTGGGGCACGATTACTGGGCTGATTATAAGCGGTCAACATAGCGGCTGGGGGTACGTCAGTGTAGGTTCCGGCGGATTACGGGCGTGCACGTACTCCGGAGTGGAAAATGCAGGCACTGAGTATCAGTAGTTTTACACTGTGCACTCTTGAATCGTGTCGGGGTTGCTAACATAAGGATTGATACACCTTATAGTGGGACTAGCACAGGGTAGCTACATGCAAGAGAGGGACGATTGACACAGACACATGGCAAGTTAACACAGGTAGGGAGCCGATCGATAGGGTAGTAAGGGTACATCTAACATATTCATGGCAATTGGGCTGATTGAGGTGGAATCCTCAAATATAGATGTACACCTAAAGGCTACCACAACTGCGGAGATTGGGATCGTATTATCATTTTATACAGATTACTAGTTGAGACACTAGTTAGGTGATGCAGAAATTATAGTAATGGGTGCGATCACATGTTCAACCTATCTTTTCTTATATTTGGGTATTCTTCTATTTTTTGTTACTCCTGTCATGATCCCTTTTCCTTGTTTAAATGCTAGTAATCACTGAACTTACCAGACTTATTGTCTAACCCGTTTTCTCTCGTCTTCTTTTCTTCCGTTTCCCCCCCAAGGTAGTCAGGGAGGGAATAGCTCAGGTTTGTTTGGACCGTTACTTTTTCCAAGCTTGAAGACTCTTTGACGTGTTGCCTTGGACTCTCTATTCTACTGCTATGGCGGCTCATGCTTTATCTGGGGAAATTATTTTATGCTTCTTTATTTTTGTTAAACAAGACAGGATACTTTGGTATTGTAAAACAATCTTTGTACAAGCTGTTTGTCAATGAAATAAAGTTTTATTTATTTGCCGCTGCTTTAATTGTCTGTCTTGTAATTTATCTGCATCTTTTACCTAAAGCGCTCCACCGAAGTTAAGGCATTCCCTTTGTGAGTGACCTTAACGGAGGTGGGGTGTTACAAAAGGAGACAGGGCTATCGGCATTAACTTGCTTAATGCCGATACCAAAAGGAGACGAAGGCTTCAAAAGGCATGAAAATTCAGAACATCAAGAGATCGTTCCGGAAGCCAACCACTGGGACCCAGGCTCAATAATCATCAAGAGGCAACTTTAGCATCCAATAAACCATGCACCATAAGCATCCTTTTGGAAGGCCGAAACCCAATTCATGAATCTAGCAGAAGCAATTCAGAGTTTTTAGGAAAGAAAGGCTATCTACACCAAAGTTTTAAATCTCAGATATCGGTCGCATTTCGTCTTGGAGATTTTAGAGACTTGATCTCGTATTGGGGGAGATCTCGGATGAGATGAGTCTAACTCAGGGGTTCGTCTCGGGTCTGAAAGTTCATATCAGAATAATCTCGGGGTACATAATATGTTAAAAACTAATATTCTTACAAAATGATTTTTATGAATGTGATTAAAAACATAGTAACTTAAACTTGAATTGCAAAATCACTTTATCATTCTTACTTTATGAAAGATAATCATACTCTAAATTATAATTTGCTTAAAACAGAAATATAACACAATGCAAATAGATTAGTGCATACGACATATGATCCATGAACATGAAATATTATTAGGTAGAAAATATAAAAAAGATCCAAAATTATAAAAAGTTCAGCATAAATCTATACTATACTATTAAAGCTGAGTTGTTTTTCGGTGGCTCTCAAGCCCCTTCCATTTTCTGTGAGACTCTCCCTGAGGGTGACACGTGGAATGTGCACTAAAGCGTCTTCCTTCTTCCCGAATCTTTCTTTCACTTTTCTTTTCGCGTTCTCATCCCCTTTTTCCTTTCCTTTCGTTTTGCTCTGCATTCCCAAACCCTAATTTAATTTCTACATATATGCAGTACATCTCCTTTCTTTACTTTGTCCTCCGCTTATTTTCTCTAACTCCCACCACTTTTTCCCTCCCTAAACCCTAAATTAAATTTGGGCTTTTCAGTTTCGTGATTCAAGAATTGGCTTGCCAGCATGGCTATACCCTGCCATTTCCCCTTTGATTTTGTGTGCGCCTTTCCTCCACCACATCAAACTTATACATTCAGCCTTTGTCATCCTATCCGTTGTATCCTCTAGACTCTGGACGCCCAGCTTGAGGTAAGAACCCTAAATTCACTTCGTTTATCTTACTACTACTTTTACAGTTTTCCCCACCATCCAATTTATCTGTTCATTTTTTTTCGTATTCTCTAAATTAGGACAATTTGATCTATTCCTACTCGCCAAATTAGGGCAATCTGATACTTCGACGTCACAAAATCGGCGAGGGTTACCGTCCATTTGTGAACTACTGGTGAGTTGCTGCGATTTACATGCTCTCCTGGATCACGTTGAGGTAATCTTGGTTCCTAACACTGTTTGCACCAACTGATTTCATTTTTGTGTGGGATTTGTACTCTTTCTATTTTTCCAGTGGTTAATATGTAGTAAAATATAATTTACTAATTTCTCAGATTCATGTCAATTTAGGATCTATGATTTCATTAGATTTTTTTTTATTTTCCCACTATGAATTTTTTTTGATATAAATTACAATACTTTTTGTATTTTAATGATGAGAAACTAAGTTATCAGGATTATGTTTATTACCTGACCTGAACATAAATTCAAAGCAGCTATGATAATATGGCTTTCCAATATTATTCTGTTTCATGCTTTCTATTCTCGGCTTATTCATGTTTTGCTTTAACTATATTTGTATTTTTGATTTTTAATCCACTGGGTTCAAAGCCTTTGTTGGAGCATTGTTGTTTGTACTAGGCGATCATTTTACTTAAAAAATTTGTTCCCAAAAATGATGCTGATAGAACAAACTTATGCCATGGCCATCACTTAACGGTAAGATCTCAGCTTCATGCCAATGGTTGTGAGGAAATGAGTTTCCTTTTGCTGAGTTTCTTTGCAGATAAAGTTCCATGAGGAATTGATAATAGGAAGTGGGACAAGTGTGTGACTGGTGATATATTACAGCCAAATGAGATGCATTAACATGAATATGTTACATTGTTACTAGGGTGGTTTTGTACACATATTGTCAGAAAAGATATGTTATTCAACAAGGAAGATTTTGCGCAAGTTTATCCATTAGATTTTGCGCAAGTCTTACATCCATTTATCTTGCACACACAAAACATAAATATTTGGAAGAACATATGTTTTCGAGTTCAAGCTTTTGTTTGTTGGATATGGGGATATAGTCTTCTCTTATGATTTGAAATGATGTTGTCTCTTGGTATGTTTCTTTGCTTTTGTGCAGTATAGTATAGCTTAGTGATGCATTTATTAAGGTTGTAGGGTAGAATACTTCAAGTTGTTCTAAGATGTGTACAATTACAATTATGTTCATTGTAGATCAATCAATCATTTATCATGACTTGGGTCACAAGTTGGCATCTTGCATGATTAGTGCATTCAGTTAGTGCCTCTATTTAATATTCACTTGATGAGTTGGCACACACACGTGTGTGTGTGTATATATAAATGTATACATATATATATATATATATATATATATATATGTGTGTGTGTGTGTGTGTGTGTGTATGTATATATGTACATATACATCAAGTCTAATAGAGCCCAATGTGTAAAATATAGCAGTTTCATTCTTTTTTTAAAAACAAACCAACTCATTTTCTTCTGCAAATTCAAATATGATAATATTCTGCTCATAAAGTATAACAGACTTTGTTCTTATCAGAAAATGACAGTCTTATCTGCAAAAGCCACTCTTATGTTTATGATAACATGAAGTTAGAATTTTATGTAAACAAATTACTATAATATAAACTGAATAAAAAGATCATGTTGAGTGCGAGGCATTCAAGTGCAAAGTCTGGCAATTATAAACATGATGATTTTTCTTTTGTTTCGCGAACATTCTAAATTTGTACCTTTAGAGTATTACTGAATCATAGATAATCTAATGCTTTTATTGGTCTACATGCATATGCAAATGTAGAAGTAGGGAACATGAAGGTGGAGACGTTTTGGATCTACAATTATATTTCTTGGTGTACGAGACATTGTAGGTTTGTTGTCGTTATTTTTTCAATATTTGACGTCTCTTTAGTTTCATGTTGGATCTCATTAAGATGATACAATTGTCTAAAGTGTTTTTTTAATGTTTTCTTGGAAACCTTAAATTTGAATTCCAATATGCTGGCGCTTTAGTTTATGTCATTGCTTCATTTTTTTTTTCCCCCACTACATTTCATTAGTTAACTATACATTCTTAAAAAAATAGATGGCATATATTATAATGAGTATCAATTTGTATTCCAAATTTAAAGTAAATTACACTTCACTCAATGTTGTTGACGACTTGCCTATAAGCTTTGATGCATACTGTAGGGTAGATATCCCATTTTCACAACAATGTTCCATCCGTATGAGTTGGAGAACGAACTATTGAATATCATCTCTTTTACAGTTTTTTAAACCTGAACTTAAAAATAGTTCAAAGAGTATCATATTTTAGTTCGGTCCATTAAGTTAGTAGGTGTATCTAGATGGTGATGGCTTAAGTAGGAATGTGTAGGTCAATTGGTTGACATATGTTGGGATTTTGTTTGGTGATAAAATTACGATGCTTTCTTTTAAATATAATTACTACTATTTTATGCCATGATATGTGCAAGTAAACTGAACATGTTATAAATTCCAAGACATAAATCTTTTAATAAAAGTTTCATTTACAAAAAACTTATACAGTTAACATTTCTTATGAAACAAGTATGATTAATGCTCAATCTTAGTGAGAAACAGTGTATTTGATTAACTTACCATATATTATCGGGAACACATTTTTGGGTTTTAGCATTCTAACCTTCTGATATTGCACGTAACATTCATTATTGAATCTTTTTTCAAGATTTAATGCATAAAAGTTATTTGAATTGCAGATTAGCAGGTCTGGGTTTAATAGAATGAAGAATTGAAATGGAAGTTGATGGAGAAGGTATTAGGATTTGTATAACAACATAAAGAAGATACTAACTATTTAGATGTCGCACCCCTGTTAAAACCTTCCTGATGCCCTAAGTAATCAGACTGAAATGTCCATTTTTTGAGGTTTGTCATGGTATTAGTTATCTGAATGCATCTTTTGGGTTTGTACACATATTGAAAATAATTACATATACTTATTTGATTGAAGAGGGTGTCCAGATATTCAAAGTATGAATTGCTTCTATAGGCATATTGTGTGGGTAAGTCCGACGCAAACAATAAATTAGCAGTTACAACGAAAATAGGTATTTATTTATTTCATTTCCTTTAAGGTCTGAGACATATGGCTACAGTTTCCTATTCACTCTCTGCTTAATTGGTAAATGTTTTGTGGTTAATATCAGCAAGAAATAATCATGACTCTGTTAGATATAAAAATGCAAATTAATATTGATTTAAGATGATATATCCTCTATATTAAACGACCATCTTTGGTTTTCATAAGTTATAAATACGTTTCCTATAATTTCTTTTGTGGCTTGAAATTTTATGAATATATGTGTTAAAAAAGATGCATTTAAAGATTCAGATCATGTTTTGGTACCACTTATGTTAATATTATAGTAATTGCTTAAAAAGTTAGAAGTTATTTTTATTCTATGATGCTAAGTTTGTGTCGATTGAGAAACTGTCGGAAAGTACATCCAAAGAATAATTATGACAGTAATCGGCAGTTGTATTCGCTGTTATGATTCTTATTGACATTTTGCTATTCTGATCAACCGTATAACTTTTTGGTAGCTTCTGTACTTATTATTGGATGGATTTGTCTGTTAACATCTATATTACAGGTGCATTTCTTCCTCTTTTGCTTGGGGTTGTCCTTATTTCTCATTAGCATCATGAACAAAGAACAAAATATATGAAGCAATGGACTTCTTATTATGAAGCAAGCCATTTGTCATGGTTAACATAAGATATGCAAAGTTTGCTTTGGAAGTATGTTCAATTCGATCTATTTTCCTGTTTTCTCAAAGTTGGTCTAAACCATTATATAACATAAATTGGGAAGTTCATTTTTTTTTATATAAAAAAAATCATTATATAATACATCCAAAGTGTAAAACCTATAAAAATTAAAATCTTTATTGTATGTAAATGCAACCTTCGTTGTCGCTGATCCTATACATGTGAGATGGATGGCCATAAGTTTTCATTTTTATACCAGGCTGCTAGATTGATCACGCCATCAAGTAATATTCAACGGGACAATAATATCTTTAAGGAAAAACAATCTTTATGAGAAAACAAATATTCAATTATGACACTCAAGTTAGAGCAACAACCCGAAGAAATGAATTTATTCTTTATTAATTTATTTAATAGATTTCTCACATAGCACCGAATTGTACATCTTTCTTAAATTTCATACATAACGTAGTATAATGTAATATTTGATTGTCATGTTATTCAAAATGTTATTATGTTATCTTGCTATTTAAATTTTGTTTTCCAACATTTAGAAACTCTGTTTGAAGCTTTTATTCACTCATACTTCAAAATAAGGTACATTATTTTCAACATATTTCCTTCGGAACACACATACAAACTGAGTTTTGCGTGAACAAAAATGTAAATAAGAAGCAACCAATATTTCCATTAGAAGGACTTGAGCATTTGGTTAAAATTGGAAACCTGAACAAAATTAGAGTTTAGGTATATACTTTGATTATAATTTAATATATCCCATCGTTGATTAAAGTTTTTAATATAAAATGATTTTTCAAACACTGGATCACTATACAGGCAGATAAATTGTTCCTTATTCGGTTGCTTTTATTTTATTTCTTCTGTTTTCACTAAAGCTGAAAAAAGATTACGGAAATGAAAGAAAATTCTGACTTTTGATCTATGCTTATCGGGATTAAATCCTGAACTGTTTTATACCTTACAAAGAGTATTGTTTACTAATCTGAAATCTGAAAAACGTATGGTTTTGGTTCTTCATCAATAGTCCGTTTTATAACAGAGCAAGGGGCTGTGACATCATGGTTTCAAGGATATTAAGTTTTAACTCGCATGGAATTAAATAAAGGTGTTGCTTCACCTACACATTAAAGAATTTAATGCAGCGTGTAACTTAGACAATAATCAGGAATGAAAGTGCTCCAGATAAAGCCTTTACTCAAGGTAAATATAACATGAAGTATGCTACAGCATTTATTGCTTTAATTCCAGTTTTTTCTAATAAAATGTACTTATTTCTGTGCTCATTCAGATGATAACCGACAGTTGTGACTCTACGACTTCAATAGTTATGAGCATGACACAATCTATAACCATATATTTTTAGCTATATAGAATTTAAAATAAAAAAAAGAACTGTCATAAGACTCATATCTGTATAGCTAAAAATTGTAAATGATATGCAAAAGAAATTGTAAATTGATTTCATTATTTAATATTCTTATGTTTTAAGCTAAATGGATAGGCTTTGTTATATTTTTTGCACAGAGACAAGATTTTCATCGGTGTAGCAGGAAAATATTCAACTTTTGGCAAGGCAAAATATCCAACTTTCGGAAGTACATTTAGCAATAGAAGTTGAAGACGAATTCTGGAAGCAAGGTTATATAAAACTGGAAGCAGAGCCATTGCTGAATCTAATGCATATGCTATATATGGGGTGTGTTGCATTCAGAATGAATCCTCTATTTTGAAAGCTGATTCACAGTTCAATGCAGTTCTGAGTTACCTTTGATTTTTGTATTATGTTAGCGTTATATTGTGTTTTTCCTTTGGATGGTTATGTTGTATTTTTCCTTCGAATTAAATAAAAATCATGGTGTATTTGAATTTTTGACTTTTTGTGTTCTCTTTAAGCTGCTGCATGTTCAGTTTACTGCTGTCTATATTTTGCTGGCGATTGATGTTTCGTGTGTATGGTGGGTTCGGTTTTTAGTTTTGTATTTTGTTGTCTCAGGAAGCATGCCTACTTGGACAAGTTTGATGTTGTCCATCATACTTGAAGCTTCTGGATATGATTTTATGTTTAACCTTATAATGCAATATTTTGATAAATATGACACAGCATGAATCCCTGATTTCTTACATTTAACGAATCTTATGGTCGTCGCATTATCTTAAATAATTAATTATACCAAAACAATAATGTCAACAAACCATTATTTATATTGCATGATCAGCTATTAGGTTCAAGATGGTCAAAACCGCAATTGTTACCAAGGCTACGTTTATCAATTTAATCATCTATGATAATATAAGGGGGTCTGACAATTATCAAAGATGGTCAAAACTAGAATTGACTGTTCTTTCTGCTTGGAATGGTTTATCTGTAAATAATTTTATATAAATTTTTATCTTTTCATTATAATTTTGTGCAACAGTAGCAGTTATCATCACCTACTAGCCATTATTCAACGATTAGTGATCCAAATTATGTCGAAAACCATCCGTGCATTATATTATAATAAATTTTACCGGATATTGTCATTGTTGTTAACTTAAAATCATACGTGTTAACATCTCTAAAACTCCATGCAAATCTTCAACAAAGAATTTATGCCACTAAACTATTTTCACTTACATAATTTTGTCCTCAGAAAATAGCACATTTGAAATGTGCAGATTCGGTCCTATTTTAGTAGAAAGTTTCAATCTACACTTAAATTGCAAATTGTTGTTTTTCCTCATTAAATATTTTTGCACATGATTTATTTCTATGTGTGTGCGCTATAGTATACCAAAGCTATAACAATTATTTCTTTCACCACATAGTTAGAATGCTGTAAAAATCATTTTTTTGTACATTTTTACTGCCATAACATTCAAAGTTTACAATTTTCAATTCTACTAATTTATCATAGCAATTCAAAAAACCACATTTATAACATTAATGTAAGAGGAAAGTCTATGACATAAAAATTTAGCACAAAATTTATCATTAGATTACCGCATGATTTGCACCTCTCATATAAAAACAAATTAAATACGTGGCTGAGATTTTGTGTCTCCTAATTTATGTTAAACGTTTGTGTTCAAATAATCGCTCACAGTGAGTATACAAATGGAGTCATAAGCCAAATCACAAAATATATATAGTGGAAATTAGGTGCGCATCCTTCTTTTCA
The DNA here is from genome assembly GCA_030737875.1 of Allium sativum. Classification (NCBI taxonomy): domain Eukaryota; kingdom Viridiplantae; phylum Streptophyta; class Magnoliopsida; order Asparagales; family Amaryllidaceae; genus Allium; species Allium sativum. Next base: position 620,477,321 of record CM060926.1, read on the forward strand.
ACTTTAATTCACTGCGGATCCAGTGTAAACTTATATGTAAAGCGAGTCTCTATTTCCTGCAGCAACGTGTGTTTTTTTTTTGCTGCTCTATAATTTTTTTGAAAAAAAATTGTGAATATTCACAAAAAAAATGTGTACAAAAAAAGATGAAGTATCAGCGATTTTTGTGAATAATTGCAGACATTTACGCAATTATTCACGCTGTACATGCATGTGTTAAAAGGCCGATGAACAATTGCTGATATATCAGCAATTATTTATATATAGTTGCTGATATATCAGCAACTATTTTACAGTTGATGTAAATAAATGAAAAAGTTGCTGATGTATCTGAAAATATTGCAAATAATTGCATCATTCGCAGCAATTTACTGAAGATGAAATATTTTTAATACGCATACAATTTTTATTGTATTGTTGTTGATTTTCCTGCAATACTTGAATGCATTAGTATGTATAGGAATTGAGTTTGATTTTTTCATGCAAATCAGCAAAAGTTGCATGAAATTTTGCAATTTTGTTGATATAATTGCTGCAATGTTAGCAATTAAACGGAAAATTGCAGAAAAATTTCGAAGCATGTATATTTTTTATTTTTTTGTTTTTGAATTGCGTGAATACGATGTGACTGTGTGTTGAATTAATTTTTGAAGTTTGGTAAATATATACTTTTTTTTTCGATTTTTGATGATTTTCGAAAAGTAGAGACCTAATTTATAAAAAAATTAAACAGGGAGTTTTCTTATATTTCGAAACTTAACCGGAACCTGAGACAAACTGTCTCATATATATGTCTATATTATTTCTTATAGGAAGAATTAAACATAAATATTTGTGATCAAAATTAACAATGCATACGACTGTAGCAAACTAAAACGATACATACTAAAAATATTTTCATAAACATCGACAAGCATGACCGATTTGAAGGAAAAAGAGTGTGACATCATGTATCAACCTCAAAAGCATCATACAACATCAATAAAGAAGAAGCACAAACATACGTATGTTAGTCAGTATATACAAGTATATATAAGTACAAAAGATGCATCGAGCAAAGACAATGTTGTTGAAGTATTTTATTTTTGGGGGCCTACTGATCTTTTCTTAGTTCTTGCATGTGCTTTCGTTTTGAATGTGTAATTTATATATCCTCACTGGGAAGTGAATAACCAAATCTCAAAACTTGCGCAATTTCTTTACAATGTGGGGATAACATCAATATAGACAAAAACTGTAAATGTTATTTTTTAATGTCCTTTACACGGATGAGCACTTATTAGCTAAAATTCAATAAATCAATCAAAGCCGTTAGTTTTTATAGTTGTTTTCTGATTTGTTTGTTATTCAGTTGGTTTCGACGCTTTTATCATCTTTTTATTTTGTTTGTTGGTTTTGAATACTTGACAAGCGAATCAACCAATTAAACCAAATTTAAAATAAATTTTCCTAATGGTAACGCTATCATTTAATTTTTTTGGACTTATGTTGTATCAGTAACCAGAAGATCTAATTTGTTTGAAAATAAAATTGACAAACTAATTAAGCGTAATATTACCAGTTTGATTTGTTCAAAATTTTAAAATATTAATTTAGTTTGGTTTATGCTTCTTGATTTGTTATTTTTGCAGAGCATGTTCCTTTTACTACTTAGTGCATCCACTTTCTACATTTCCTTTTCCCTTACTACCGATAAGTACACTTTCCCCTTTTAGATCTTTCTCCCACAAATTTGTTTCGGAGCATTCAATAACTACAAATAAACGCAATACCCGTGTGCGAAGCACGGGTTCACACTAGTAGAACTTAAAATACATAATGTCATATGTAACATATATGTAAAAAAAGACGAATAATGTAATCATATGCATTGTAAAACATATGAACTACAATATGATCGTCTAACATGCAAAATGTAAATTAGCAGGAGATTATTGTGGTTAGATTTGACTTTTTAATTATTCTTTTGGTTCAGGTTTAGATATAAATTTTAACCAAAAATAAAAATAAAACCAAGATTTCAGACAATATTCCAATATCTCATCTCAGTCGATATATCGTTCAATATCATAATATCTTGGGCGATATATTTGAATGGAGATTTATAGTGATATTTGCTCTTTCGTTTCAAAAGGAGCCAAAAATGAAATCTCGGAGGAAATCTCGGGTGATATTTTCGAGATCCGAAATAGTGGTCTACACTAATTCACTTAGTGTTGATACCGACATGGCTGCCAGATCTGTCAACATGCCTTTGAAGCAAGAAGACAAGCCTCCCGAGGAATTAATAGAAAGACCGAGGTCGCATATCCGAAAGCCTATATTCAGAAGCCTTCCTAAAGTTATCCATGCCAACAGGCTTGGTATCTATATGAAGAAAATAGGCATGACATCAAAAAGAAGTTCCAAAGATCCGGACCATCCTTCCGAGAGCTTGAGCCAACACCCCAAAAAGCCAAAAGAGCGGCCGAGAGCCAAAACAACCGGGACCAAAGGGGAAAGCGACCGACAAGGGCTTCTGTCGGCCTAATAACAAAAGGGACCCCGATTTGTCTATTAATAAGACCCCAGGGGTCTCATTTTGGGGACCTATTTCTCATTTCTCATTCTTGTACTCTTCATCTCTAGAGTAAACCCTAATTTCTAAATCAATTTGAGAATTTCTTATGTAATCACTCATGTGCTCCAAATCAAAGATCAATAAAGAGCGGATTGACACTTAGCATATTTTCTTCTGAGCTTCTTAATTGATTTCTTAGCTATTTCCTGCATAACTTATAATAGACTTCCTACACGGTCACAGGTTCTAACCCAAGCTTAGACCCTTCCGAAGAGTTCTTGTAGAACCGCTTCCTATAAGCCGTTTAGCCTTTCACCGAGGGTTGTGCTTTGGGAGCCCTATCCCAAGATAACTATTGGTTTTAGAGTTGCTTAAGGGTGATGCTCACTACATTGAGGGAAGAGTAACTAATCTTTTGATCTCTAAACCGTGATATCTAGGAAACGATGAACTAACTCAGGCTCGTGAAAGTTAAATAACCCCATTTTCCCCCTTAAGTCCACTTCCGTAGGCCAATCTCCTGTGTTGATGAAAAATATCGTTAACAACTGCTTTGTCAAAAAGAGGGTCAATAACATCCAACATAAACCAACTTAACACCCATATAAATAAACCATCCAAACATCTCAAACCAAATCTCCAACTTCACACATCAACAAAAAAAAAGTATATCATCAAAATACATCGAAAATAATAACATCACCAACTCCAAAACAATATACGCAACATCAAAACAAATTCCTGACGAACTCCAAGTTAATTGCATCATGCAAGCATAAACACAATAAATCATACTTCTCAAGCATCCTCTTCGACTCTGGAATCACCAGATGATGAAGGGAAGGAGCCATGCTGCTGCATATACTTCGCTAGTTTTTGATTTAGCTGCTCCATTTGTATAGCTCGAAGACAACTCTCTGCCTACAACTACTTAAATATGACTCTAAGCTGTTGTATTTCGACTTTCTTAAGCTTTTTCATATGCTATTTGAGCTGCTCTAGCCTACAAATAGCATGTAAGATGTTCAGATTTATATTATAATTATTTTCATACTAAGCAATGCGTATTTTAAAATATAGAAATGTAGAAGCCGTTAGAGTGATTATCATCTAAACTATGTAAAATAATGAACATCTAGATGTAAGCAATAATATGTAAATATTTTAATCCTCTAAAGTATATCTACATGTTAATTTGTTGCTAATATTTACATAGTTTAAATAATTTGATAACCTAGAAATAATTTTTTCTTCATGTCTACGTAGAAAAGATAAGATGTGAATTGTTGTTTTCATATTTAAAGCACATTAAATAGTTGCATAATAGTCAATTTTATACATATTGACATTAAATATAATATTGCAATGTTGATAAGATTACTACGTGGTTCCCGTAGCCATAATGTCTATTCCACTACGGCAAGTCCATAATTGAGTCGAACAGAGCATCTTCCTCCTCCCGTATCAACTCATCGCGATCAGATCCCTCAAGCAGTTGTTCCCTGCCTCCTGTAAATTTGCCTATAATGCAAAAACAATTACAACTAAAATGTAATAGAACAATATTTTTATTTTATATAGCTAGTTACTAAACTTATCGATATTACTAAATTAGGATTTAAAATATGCATATATATATATATGTGTGTGTGTATATATATAAATTATATATGCGCTGTTGCCTTATCATCATCATCCCATTGATACGTAATGTTGCCAACATTGTTTGTTTGTTTAATGCGTGGGTGTGAGCAAATACGTCCATATAGGACATGGGATGTCCAAGTGCTCTTTCCTACAATATATAATTTATATATTTTAACTTTAGATAGCTAATTACCAAACCGATCAATATACAAATGTAATAATTGATAAATTTGCCAAGTGCTCATGGTGACGCTGGAAACACTTAGATCTGCTAGGATGAGTTACCGCGTTTTTTCTTCTATTTGATGAATTCCTCTCTGACTTCGCCTGCAATTTTACATTGAATAATATATTTAATAATTGAAAAATAATTAATAAGATATTTGGTAGATTTATCTTGAAATCATCACTGTTCCACCAGTTAACTCATTAATCCCATACAGCGGCACCCGTCCAGTTCGGTTTCTTGCCCGATATCTTAAACCCTGACATTATCTCCTTGTAATTCTTAACAATTTTGAATTTAATTGGCGTTGAAGTCAGCCTCCTACAGTTGTATAACCCCATGTACAGTGGGAAAATATTACTAATTGTTCATTTATACTTATTTCTATTGTAAAGCTGTATAAACTGATAAGAAAATCTTGCTAGATGGCCTCCCTGACGGGATCAGAGTTCTTACACCACTTAGGCTGGAAATCTGACATCCTACTTGTATATACCTGATTAGAAATGCCAAGAACCACTCCCGATATCTCCAACTCGAATCTACTGTGTTAAATATAAAATTGAACTTTAGACAATTATCTTATATATAATGCAAATACTTTTCCAAATGAAGCCTTTTTCGAACTTCCAAATGTTCCCATTAATGGTTTGAAGCACAACGAACATAAGATGGCTATGGTAGCGTTTGATTTCTGAACTGGCCAGTTAATGTTCGCGTCTGCGTTCGACGCGTCGGACGCGTCTACGATGGGTCCCACACTTTTGCCCCTTCAAGCTCAACGGTTGAAAATATAGCTTTTGCGTCAGACGCGTCAGACGCGGATTCGGACGCCAACAGAAAATTTACAAAACGGCTATATTTTGCCAAGTTATAAATCCAACCTCTTCCCTTCACCAATTCAAACCATTTCCTTCAACAATTCAAATCGCAAACTCATCAATTTTTCAACGACAATGGCTGAAGTAAATCTTCCGAAAACAACATTTTGTCGTCCTATGAAAGTATGGTCTTCGTTTGCAACTTCAGAGTTTCTTCGTATAGCTGTTGAACATTACCAAGTTGCTGGAAAGAACAAAAAAGGGATACATAAAAAAATTACAGCTACTCTGAACGAGTCCTTAGCTACATCACCGACCGAAATACCAGTCTCTACTGAACAAGTGACGGCTAAGTACGACGCTTATAAAAAGAAATGGACTGTATGGCGCAATTTGAATGACAAAACGGGCGCCAGATGGGATGCTAAATTCGGAACAGTGAGTGGAAGTGAAAGTTGGTGGGTTGACCGAGTGGCGGTAAAATATTGTTAACTCCTTTTTTGTATATTAACAAGTTTAGTACCGTATTTCATATATCAATTTACAACTTAAACGTATATTTAGGAGTACGGCCCTATGGTGTTAAAGTACAAGACGTCCCCAATAGAAAATTTGACCGAACTGGAGCAAATATTCACCAATAGCATTGCAACAGGATCTGGCGCTTACACTCCAGGTTGTACAAGTCAAAACGTGCAACCACAGCCACATTCTCCTCCACCCGAGTTCGTACATCCTACGTTCTTCTTCGATGAAACTCAAGTGCCGTTAGAAGACATCCAGACTCAACAATCGATTCCTGAGCCTCCGAACCAACAACGGGGTGCAGGTTCTTCATCTAAACCTCGGTCTGGCCGAAGAGGTAGAACTGAAACTTCCTCGAAGTTGGAAGAAATTGCTGATATGATACACTCCAGGCAAATTACCAAGAAATCTCGTTCTGACTCCGACAGTCCGAATTCACATCCTGATACGTTTGCTAGTAATTCGCCGTCAAACGCAAGCCCTCTTTTTACTGATATTCCGAAGGTGAAGCAAGCAATAGACCGTGCAAGAACATTTGATGGTATTGACATGCCCCACGGAACATCAATTCTCACAAGTAAGGATAATCAAGATACGTTCATGATTCTTCCTGATGACGAAGCAAGAGGCTGGTTGCGTTTTGAAATCGAGGTCCGCAAGCAAGCACTACGATACAGACAGTTTAAGATGACTACCCCTCCGTATCCACCTCAGTACGCACCCCAGTATCCACCCCAGTATCCACCCCAGTAGCTTGTTTTCTATATTTAATAATTATGTAATTTGTATTCCGTAATTTGTATTCTGCAATTTGTATTCTGCAATTATTTATTTTTATTTTTGCAATTTGTATTCTGCAATTTGAATTCTGCAATTTGTATTCTGCGGTATATTATTCTGTTTAACAATAAACACACACAAACACAAACAATTAAAAATAATATATACAAAAACAATAAAATAATAACTCTGCCCCTTCCAAAATGTCCATTTCGTAAAAAGAACACATTCCCTGTTCCCAACAATTCCCCTTCCAATGCCCCTTCCAAATGCCCCTTCCCGTTCAAAATCAAACGGACCCTATATCTGCCATTTCCGCGTTTGCACGTTTCCACACGGCCACGTAACCACGCTCTCATCCCCCTTCGTAATCTTATATCGCAAACCACTTTTTTTTTCTTCTGCCTCCCAGTTCATCTTCGTTTTTCTTCTACCAGAAATAATGTTCAAAACTGAAGCAGCGGTTAATGTGAAGGGCTGTTAAATCTAGAACAAAGTTATATAGAATTCAAGGTTCCTGCTCTACGGCTATTACACTGATTTGGGGCTTAGGGTTTGTGGAATTTCTTTTCTGCTTTATGTTTTATTCTATTCTGTTTTTTTTTCGTATAGACGCATATCTGTTTTACCCAAATCCCCATTCTCATCCCGTCTTCTTTCAGTTCCCTCACAATAGAAACGACCTGAATTTCTCTAAAACCCCAAATTTTCGTACCTCAGCTGAAGACTCTCAAACACGGTTCAAAGTCGCTCATGCGGAGTCATACGTGAAGAAATTATAGACTATTCCTAGATCTGTCTTACTATCTTAATTTGTTCAATAACCATCCACAATAATCGTTTTAATTCTATGCAGGATTGTATAGGAGCAATAAAGGAGGTTTTCACTTTCAGTTATGGTTGGCTGAGATAAGTAGGGTAGACTGCCAATTAAGGTCCGTATGAAAATCCCCGATCTGTATTTCATGAATAATTTCTCTTCATTGTGTTTTCTTAATTAAAATTGATTTCAACAGATATATGTTTATTTATGAATATCATACTAAAGCTTTTCAGCATAGTTGACAATTTAACTAAGTACCTTTGCAAAGAGAAGCTCCAGTTGATCGATTTGGATACAGGTATTGCTTTCTTGAGTAGTTCATTTTTTTTTCACGTACACAATTTGTTACTTTTTATACCAAATTATTAACATAACCTTTTCTGTTAGTTCTCCTACAACTTACGTTTCTGTGGATGGTGAGGGACAAAGAATGATTAGCCTTATTTTTGTCTACAACAGTTTAGCTGAAGTATTGACTGAGATGAGAAGGATAGACTTCTAATTAAGGTCAGTTTGATGATTTCCAATTTGTATTTCATGAATAATTTCCCTTTTTTGTTCTGTTAATAAAAATTGATTCCAATTAATGTATGTTTAATCATGATTATTATGTTAAACCATTTCATTACACTTGGTATTTCTTTTCAGTTGGATTAGTTTCTCTAGAATGAAATAGTGTCGTTAATTAGGTTTGATTATCAATTCATGTTCTCTATGTATAATGAGAATATTTCCTGTGTCTGGCCTATTACTGTTATTTTTAAATGCCCATTAGATTCTGTACTTCATTTTAAAAAAAGGATTTACTTTTGATTTGTGCTAATATAAATATATAATATTGGCCTATAAATTAGGTATGAATTATTACTATCATTTGCATTTTGCATCTCGGCCAACTATTTTCTTCATGTATTTGCGGTTAAAGGTCCATTACTTTTGGTTTTTTAATAGACATTCCTTCAAAATTGTCATGAAAAATTATTGTGGTTGTTGTTTATGTTTTTCAGTGAAATACTTAAATATGTAGTGGATATGCCTTGAAATTAGGTTGGTACTTATATAGGGTTTGTTTCTTTACATATTTTCAGCTTTCAAAATTTTAACGCTTTATTCCTTCTTGCTTTACATTTGTGTGCAATTTATTTTCTAATATTCTACTGATGGATGTGTATATATATATATATAATAAATACTTCCCTCTTTGAAGCATTTTTCGAATCATCCAAAATGTCGTCATTGAATTCATTTTTTCGTAATATAATATGAGGGTACAATTTGTCTTTTTACTCGCCTCTCACTTACTTACGATGACACGTTTACCTCCATCACGCCCCACTTACACCCACTAACCAAACCATAAAAAAATCAGTACCTTTCTCTCCTCGCTCCCCAATTTCTCCCCTCTTCTCAGTTGCAAACAACCGTGTTTCCTCTTTTCCCATTAAAAAAAGAAATTAAATTGAGCAATTTGTCTATTTGCCTTAGTTTCATTAGGGTACTTGCGGAGAAGAACACTGCGGTGATGGCGACGACGATGTCGCATCATAACAATTCTCAGTTGCAATAGTGATCTTCATACGATTGAAATTTGATTTTTAATTTTTGGTTTACTGAATTAGTCTCCATTAAAACCCTAATTCTCTCTATTTAATTTTCGCAGATATTACAATGATTGATTGCTATGGAGCAGATAGCTGACGATTTGGGCAGAGAGAGACAAAAGTAACTAAGGTACTATTTTATTGATCTTCGTACGATTGAAAATTGATTTATTAATTTTTGTTTACTAAATTAGTTTGCTTTAAAACTGTAATTCTCTTTATTATGTTCTTGCAGATTTTGCAATGATTTAGATTACTGCGGACCAGATGACGGAAAGAAGGTATAAAACATTTGGATCTGAAACTATCAACAAAATATCTGTTTCCGACTTGAGTATTGATTTTATCTATCATATATAAATTTTAATATTGGGTTAACAATGATGGTATTATACAAGTTTTGATCATTATAACATAACATATACGTGTTACTTCTTTGCTGTTGTATGTTAGAACGCCTTAATGAAATTTATCCCTATTGTTTACATTTTGTTTGGAAAAGTTTATAAATCAAGGCCATATCCCATAATTTAAGTTAAATTTATTATTTCATTAAGTTAGTTGGTCCGTTGATATCTTAAAACATTACGATGAACGGTAGATTTTAATGTAAAGTCAGAATTTACATGTTATTTAACAGTAACACTATCAAATTTTACAATGTTTTTTTGTTTATTAACAGACTATATGCATGTTACTCTAATTTTTACCGAATTAGGAATGCATGCCCTTGATTGATTAACAGAACAAATCATTTGTATTTTTGGAAGAGATAAATCAATCAGAGAGTATTAAGCTCAAGGAAGGACGAATCGGAATTTTCTGGCATGGTCAGTAACATATCTGCCAAGTTTTTTATGATAAAAAACTCTGAAAATATGTACTTTCATATTTAATATGGGTTTAACACATTTCAGACTTTTATTTACTGAAGATTCTAGACTTACATTTGATGATAGTCCATTTTGGATTTGTTCATGATAGTCCATTTTTCATTACTATTAGAATGTTTGTGTTTGATGAGCATTTGACAAATCTAACATCGCCTTTTTTGTATTGAATCGTGACTATCACATGTACAAAATTCTTAATACATATTACGCTATCAAGATCTCATTTTCATCATCCTGATCCCTTCATCTCATAACTATAATTAGCTTTATAAAAAAGAATTATTCTTCTCAGGTACGATCCTTCTGATTAGCTTCCGGAAGGTCTCATTTTCTCTTGGTTTATTTGCATCCCGTCTGCCATGGTCGATTTCTTCATATACATGCAGTATGCTATTATTGGTAATTTACTATTTTCTTGATATTTAACTCCATTTTGGATTGTTTTTGATACTTTACTATTTTCTTGATAATTTACTATTTTCTTGATATTTCTTCATATTTATGGTTTATTCGCATCACGTCTGCCATGGTCGATTTTTTCAGAATTATTTTTCATTACTGTATTAGATTATTTATGTTTGATGGTCATTTGACAGATCTGACATCACCTTTTTTGTATTGAATCGTGACTATCATAGGTACAAAATTCTTAATACACATTAGGCTATGAAGGTCTCATTTTCAGCTTTCTTATTCCTTCATCTCATAACTATGATTTTTACAAAATCTTTTGCTCAAAGAGTTGATATCTATAACGAAATATCTTCCTTTATAGCATATATGTTTGGGTTTTTGCCTGACAATCCCAAAATAGCTCAGTTTATTGAATCTCTTGGATGGCGTATGGCATATAGTTTCCTACAGAAAGGCTGACATTTTAGACAGTATATAGTTAGTACACAATGGTTGGGGATGATCTATTCCTATATTATCTTTATTGATTTACTGACAATATTTATTTTTATGTTATGTTTCTACATATTATCATTCAACTTTTTTTTAACAATGACCTAAAAGTTTTTTGTACATCACCACTATTGATGTTTGTTAAATACGAACAAATAAAACTGCATTTGCTATGCTCATGAAACTGCAAGCTTTCCATATCAATTAACAATCAATGAAAATTATATATACATGTAGACTATGAATTTCAATGCTTACAGAAGAGTTTAAAAAATATGAGAAGTTGAATTAGTACATGACTAAGTTAAGCGTGCCCTATTTGTATTAGTTTACAGGATGTCAGAAAAATAAATTAGAAGTTTTGTTTTTTGGGCATATTTTTATTTAGGACTTAGCTCACTTAACATATAATTAATGCGATACTACAACATTAAAATCCATGTTTTTTCCCTTTCAGTGCAAAATATGGAGAGAGAAAAATCAAGTTATGAATGTAAGATTATGTCACTTAAAAAAGACTGCATTATTGCTGTCATGTACCGCTTAATTTTGTTTGCTGGCATTAATTTTTTTCCACAAAATGATATGTAGGTTGAAACAAATGATATTTTGACAATCATTTCGACGCAGATGCCAAAGCATCTTCTGAATGAATGGTTGCTAGCTTTTTCCGTGTTAGCTGGTACTAAGGTACAACAACTAAGGGTAACCAATTATCTTAATTGTTGACTTTAATGCTTCTAAGAAAACATAAATTTATCCGATTGTTGCAAATATTGGTCTTCTTTTTCTTCGTCTTAAACATTTTTATTCTTAAACTATCATACTTACCAACCAACCATGCATTTTACTATTTCTGGACAGCTTTGAATCGTTTTTTTATCAAATTATTTTAAAATATTACAACTCCTACATGGCCAAGTTGTCCTTTTCCCAATTTGGGTTGATGATGCTTTTTGTTACACTCATAAATGAAATTTTGAAATATAATTTTACATTAATATACTGTAAATTTTAATTTATGTATACTGGCCAAGTTGTCCTTTTTATGGTCGTTATTTTGAAAGGAATGATGATCATTAATTTATGAATGAATAAAACACATAATTTACTATAATCAGGAGAGTGTAAAATATAATCAAAGTGTAACCCCACGCATAATAGTGAAATAATTTTATTGGGAAAATAATCAATGTACGATGTTCGTTTCATTCATAAGAGTGTATAATGTCTAGTATTATTTACAATATGTAGTATACGAAAGGTGATCTGAGTTTTCAAAATAAAATGAACATATAGATGTTTATATATGGCATATTAATGAGTATGATCCATTTTCAACTGATCCATTTCTACAATTGTTAACTATACAATCATTTTCAGTTAATTTAGCAACAAAATGCGTCCATGAATTACCCTTGAATACCAATTGAATAAAATAAAAATAGAAAAAACATATTCTGCACATATCTGATGATAGCAGGTGCAGGAAGATCGACCATGTAGAGCTAGCATATCTTAAGATTGTATTCTCTTTAAAAATTAGGTTGAAGTTTTCAATAAATATGATACATCTTATTAATTAGGAAGTTATATATATCTTAAGATTGTATTCTCTTTAAAAATTAGGTTGAAGGCTTATCTTCACTTCAGACATTGATAAGTAAATTCAAAATTCAATCTCAAGATATTATTATTTCATTGTGTGCAAATTTTTAGTGAAGCGAATGAGTTTTGAAAATTTTATTGGTCAATATCTCAAAATTTCCTTTTCTTACATCATTTAATATATAGCCTATTTCATTTATTTATCTGATTTTTATGCCACCTAGCAAAGGGGCATTGTAAGAATACTTTTATTGTAAAAACACACATGTTGGAGATCTTAAGGTAAAAATTGCATCATTTATTTACAACTAACAGCTTAAGCTTGACCTGTATGCATTTATAGCAACCCATGACATTGGCTAATGCAAAATATCAACTCCCTTCACTATTCCCTTAATGCCTTAATGAATTTCTTTAAATAAAAAGGTGGTTTTTACTATTATCTTTGGAGAAAGAAAAAATACCTACTTAGTTGAATGATGGTTTCTAAATAAATCTTGATTAATATTTATTAAGTTCTTTTGAAAGAGCAATTTACGTTAAACCAGAGGAGAATGAAATTGTTGGTTTCTAAAACAAATAATTTATCAACCTGCCATTAATTTTGTAACATATTACTTTGTGTATGTTGAGTACCTTACTACATTCTGTCATATTTGACTATCATTAAGGTATATTTCATGATTCAGTTTCAATAACTAATAATTTTTTAAATCAATATAAGATGATGGTTTATTGTTACATATACTATTTGATTTGATCAAATTTGTACCAGTCTCACTAATTCCTTACTGACGATTACACGGGCATCCAAATGAAACGGAATTAGTATATATAGAATTTTTGAACTGCTATCTTCCTATGCACATGCAACTCATGATATATGTATATGTGTGTGTATGTGTCCGTGTACAAATTTGCTCTTTGATTTAAATTCAAACCTGAGTGTCCTATGTACAAATTTGCTCTTAGATTTCAATTTTAACCCGACTGTCCTAAATGTAACCTAATTTATTTCTTCAATCCAACTAAAATTTGAAGATAACCAAAATGATAATTTGAACTGAACCAATTTTTTTTTCCTCCAGTTGAATTATCATTTTATATACTGCATACGCAAGAGTATTGTGATGCATAATATGCCAATTTTGGCAATCAAGGGGCTAAAATTTTAATTCAAGGCAGCTCTTTACTATAAGATATGAATGTGTACTTTCAATACAATAAATTATTACAAATAATATCATTTATGGTTAGTGTTTTCTATCATTTTTTTACAGTCACATATGGTAGTCAATCATTCATTATTTCACAAAAAGAAACTCCTTTTTGGTTACAAACGTAATGTAAGGAAAAAAAGATATTTGGCTCCTTTAATCATACAAGAAGAAATATATGGGTACTGTAGATACTTTTTTTTGCACAAATATTTGTTTTTTGGCTTGCTGTAGCTAATGTTTGAATTAATTCAAACAACAAAATGTGTGAAATAATTCACATGTTTACTTCTGTGTTCTTTTTTGTTTGGCCATGTACATAGATATAATTTGACAATTTTAAAGTTCTAACCAAATTTTTCTGGTTAGAGCAATTTCTTCCAAGAATATTTTTTAGTCAAATTTTTTTTGCAATAATATGTTGTGTTTGGAAATTTTAAAGTAAATTCAACTTTGACTAATGCCAATATTAATTTATTATACATTTATATGCATTTATTGTTTCTTTTGCAGATCATGTTGTGATTCAAATACTTTACCATGTGATTAGTTTTGTTTCCTTCTGTCTGGCTAATTATCATGGAGGTCTGTTGGAGGTTCAATTTGTCTTATTTATGACGGAGCTTCTGGCGCTGATTATAGTTGATAATGGATTCATATTTGTATGGAAGTCATCTGGTTCAGATCGAAAAGAATTGAAACTAAAATGGATGTATGTGTACTTCCTTTTTAATAACTGTATTCACAATTCGTTAACAATTGTATTTCCGTAAATAGTCACAGAATACAAACAATGTAACTTTTGAATCAACTTTGATGTAAATTCATTTGCATACTGTGAATTATGCACAAAACGTAAATATTACGACTCATCAGCGGAATACAAATGTACGAGTTTCATATTACTATGAATTATACATCCTTTATTCTTTTGCCCTTCTGTTTTTTCTTTTTCTTTTTCTTTGCAATCTTGCCTACCATACCATTTCCACTTTATTCCATGCCCACTTTATTGAAATGTGAAGGAGGTACCAAATATACATCACCAACCGTCACCTTCTATTTCTTTCTTACTCCCTGTTGGCTCATGCTTTGAGGCATTTACATCATCTGCATAAAAATACACCTCATTATATTTTTGGCTGAAATTGTTGCTAATTTTGTCCTTCTCCCTATTTTCCATTCATTATATTTGTTGCCTTCAATGTATATATTCCACCCAAACCAAATCAGAATACATTCCCTCTTTTCACTCCATATTTCCCTCTACAAGTACTGCACTTTTACTCCATATATCAACACTCTTTACATAACAACCCATGCACGTCTTTTTTCCATAAACTAGCTCATTTTCTTTTGCACATTTCAACTTCTCAGTACAATGTCAAAGGTATTTAATATTTTTCTCACAGCCTGAAATTGCATTTCCACTTTTTCACTATGTTTCTGTGCGTCATACCTGAGAATAAATTTATTAACTATTGAGCCCAAATCTTCATCACAAATTAAAGAGACATCGTATTCTTCTTCGGCAGATAAACTGAAACGTAAAAATATGCACCTAACTAAACAAAACCAAGCTGCGTTTTATGAACACAACACTGTCGTATGCAATGGCTCATAATCAATTGTTTCTCAGTGTCAGATAGAAAATTTTAACTACTCAAACCAATTCGTTCATCTTTCGTCTACTGCAGCTCTCAACGAAATTTTGGAGAACGATGACAACTTCGACTGGGATACTTTTTTTATCGATGAAGTGGTATTTTATGAAATATATATTTTTCTATATTTATGTCTACTGATATATACACAGAAATACATAGACATAATATATTGACCATTTTTTCACTTCTGTACTAGATTGCGGAATGTGATAGGGCGGATGCAGATTTCATCGCAAGAGATTTAACAAATGTAGATATACCATTTTGGGGGAAAATTGTTATTTTAGGAAGTGATTTTTGTTAAGTTTCGCCAGTAGTCGTAAATGGTACTAGAGCTCGAATGATTGATGTATGTATAGTATAATCATATTTATATGTTAATGTTCACGTAATTCATTTAACACAAAATATGCGTGCGAGAGATGATCCATCATATGCACAATTTCTCTTACAAATTGGAAATAGAGATGAACACTACGTTGAAGACATGTCATAAACAAAATAAAGTCTCATTCCTGTTTTTCTTAAGACTAATGTGCATGTACATGAACAAAATAAATATCATTATAGACATGTCAGAATCATTCTGTTACATCCAAAAAATCTTATAAACAATATTTTTTAGCATCAATCCATCCTGGTCACGTGCAACGAACGTGCTGGAGTACTCGTGTATATATATATATATATATATATATCCTGTACAAAAAATTTATGCTACCATGCTACTGATTTTGATATACTTACGCTCTATCAACCTTTGGCTGTATATATACGACCAAATGAGCTGGTGGCTCACCGTTACTCTCATCACCAAAGCAGGAAGAGCTACAACATCAAGAGTTAGACAAAACACATGTGGCATACATGTATATCATCTTATTATGTTAAGAAATATGCGTAATTCAAAATAATTATGATATGATGGTACATTAAATAAGTAATACATGCAATGTGTCATGCTCTATGTGTGAGTTTACACTTGTTTGTGATTGAGTGTTTTAAACTGATATTAATGAAAAAATGTAACGTAAATAATTGCAAAAATTACCAGATATTACTCAGTCCTCGTCGTTTTTCGATTCAGACTCCATCTCGTACGCGTTCTTTATTATTTTCCTCTACATACTCAAATGCTTCGACTAATACATTTGCCTCATCATTTAAAGGTACAAAATCAATTTGATTGTCTACAATTGTTATATCATCATTTTCCTTGATATCGGCTTGATAAACTTGTTCGTTTGGAATATTCGTTCCATAGAATGCAAATCTTGCCTTGATTTTAAAAACTGGCAACCAATTTACTTTATCTCTTTTTATATATGGGTAATGGTTGTAATAAAATTGTAGGGCTTGTTATGCTAGTATAAAAGGATCATATTTTAGAAAACGCGAGGTATATTTTATTGCCATAAGCTTAAAATTTGGATGCACGTTAATACCAGAACCAACCAATTGCAACTAAAAAAAACCTTCCTCTGCGGGTCTTGTAAAATAGGTCAGTTGCAAAACCCGGTTAACACGCCATAAAAATCATTTATATAATTATTAGGATTATCACTTCCTTTAACAAATACACCTGTATTGTTTGTTAATTTTTTAGCACCACATTCTTTGGTGTTGAATTTATATCCATTAACGAAAAATGTTCGATACGTTTTAACTTTTCTTTTCGGTCCCAACGCCAAATGTTCGGTCCTTCATTGACCACATGATTTTTGGGATCACAAACGTAGTTTGAAAACCAAGTAATGTAATCTTAGTTTAAATCACGGCTTGGATTTTGTGATTCATAAACACTGCAAACATAAACATAATATATTGTATTATTATTAATTTACATGTGTAGTATTAAATTAAATTGATTAAAACTTGTAATCTAATAATCACCTAACAAATGGTGCAATTTCAGGACAATAAAGAAGAATATATATGTGTACTACATGGTAATCTCTATCATCTAGCCATATAACTAATCATTTTCCAGCAATGTCAACCATGTTGTTTAGAAATAAATAAAATGCTTCAAAAAAGAATCTTGTTCAACAGTCTCATCATTACGTGTAACACATTCAAATGATAAGTTCACATGATCATTGAAATAGTGAGAGAAAAAGAATGAAGCTTCTTTTTCGATATATGATTTGCAAATCAAACCTTCAACTCAAGTTTCTTGTCTCACTTTTTTCTTTAAATGATTTAAGTACCTAATAAAAACTATTTCAGTCCAATATTAACTTTTATTTATAATTATATAAACATTTCCATACTCACATTAATAACATACATCTCTAATGGATACGTTCGTCCATATTGCATAGTTACTAGAAGACGTGCTTCATATGGAAGATGAACAAGTAAATGCTCCATTACGTTAAAGAAACATCGAGGAAATGTTTTTTCCAGATTTCATAGTAGTATATGGATTTCTTCCTCAAGTTTTCATAGACAGCCAACTTTTAACGTAGTTGCACAAAGCACTTATAAAATAAACTAAGCTCCATTGTAATCTTCTAAACTTTTACGGGCAGCAGTTCTTTGAAAACAACGGATAACAAATTTTCCATCATTACATGACAATCATTGCTTTTCATCCCACTCAATTTTTTGTTCTTACGGTCGACACATCTATGCAGATTAGAGGTAATCCTATAGGGTAATCTTAATCCTTCCACTCATTTTAATGGTACTTTAACTCGGTTGTTGTCTAGTTCTAGCATGATTTGACTTTTTCACTGTCATTTGGCTTCATATGAAGTTCAGGACGATTAAATATTTCATCTATATCATGTCTTGATTTCAGATCGTCCTTATTCTTTGCCTTAACAATTAAAACTGTATTAAACACATTATCAAATAGGTTTTTCTAGATATGCATCACATCAATGTTATGACGGGTGAAGAGATTTTTCCAATAAGGCAACTCCTTGAATATACTCTATTTGCACTAATTATGAACCATCATTTTCCTTGGATTTTAGTTAGTTGTCGGGTATTTGGATAATCTTTTCCAAGAACATGTATATCCTCCCTTGACCAAATCATTGGTGGTCGTAAAATCTCATGTCTATCAGCCGTGAATTTTTTCTCACTTCAAAAAGGATGATTAATACGGAGAAAACATTGATGACAATCAAACCATGAAATTTTCTTCGTATGCGGTAAAGAAAATGCTTGTATTTCTTTCATATGCAAAACGATCAGCCATTTTAGAACCCGAAAGCATTGCATGTGCAACAAAATCACTAATAGTCTATAATAAAGAAGCGAACATCCAATTTTTTTTGAATACATCGTGTGTTCAACTTCTTTACACCATAATATTTTCAATTTTTCGATTAATGATTGTAAATAAACATTGAGGCCCCTTGTCGGATCATCAGGGCTAGGGACGAAAACTATGAGAAACATATATGGAGTTTTCATACATATCCATGAGGGTAGATTATGCATGTAATGATTATAGGCCAGGATGAATTTAGAGCCAAACTGAGAAAAAAGTGAGAATGCGTCCGTACATAAACCTAGTCTAACGTTATGGCTCTCCGCTGCGAAATCGGGATATTTCTTATCGAAATACTTCATGCTTCTCCATCGGATGGGTGTGTTAATGTTCTTTATTCAAGTGTTCTCACACTATGCCATCTTATATAATGCGCTTTTATAGATGATGCATATAACTTTCGAAATCTAGGAGCGATAGGTAAATATTGCATACGCTTATAAGGAACTTCCTTTTCCCTTCTTTTTCCTTGGTTTGTATCTTTCCTAATTACATATTTTACAATTCCTAAGATTGATGTCTTCTTTCCAAAACAACATGCACCCATTTAATTATGTATCTATTTTTTGATACGTTAAACCAAAGGATGACAAAAAATTTTGTACTTCATAATAATTTTTACACGTCAAATTATTGGATGACATATGGCGTTTAGCAACTTGTACAAAAACTGTAAATCCAGCTTCTGTGAGTCTGTATTTTGATTTCATTGCAATGTACTCTACAAATATTGATAATTGAATGCCGCTTGTACATCCATTCAAAGTGTTTTCTTAGCAGTGTCCAATAAATCATATAATTTTTTTTCTCTAACATTTTGTTCCTCCTTGACGTTAACATTGTCTTTATGAATTTCAACAATAGGGAACATCGATCGTGCTGCATCTTCAACCATATGTTCTATGATATTCGTCTTACTGACTTCATCACCAACGACCTCCACCAACTGTTCTTGATTTGGGGCTATAATTTCTCCTTGATGATTCCACATCAAATAATCGAGTACGAAACTGTATTGGCGCGAATGAACCCTAACCATATTCAGTATTAATTGCTTCAACAATTTGCAGCTGCAACATGGACAATGAATTTCTACATTTTTTCCAATATTATTTAAAGCGAATTCGGTAAACACATGTACCCCGTTAAGAAAATGTTCACTTATTGAGCCTCCCGTTTCCCTTTTTTGACACATCAAGCTATGATCAATAAAATAATTGACCATTTTCCTACTTTAAAACCTATGATAAATAGTAAAAAAATGTTAATCATTTGTTTTATATTTTGTTTATATTTTAATTTTTTAGCAAATATATACTAAATTATTATGATTTTTACAACTTTACAAAATATATCGTAACCCATTTTTGTATATATACAAAATTATACAAATAATTTTTTTTAAAGTACTAGCTAAATTGTATTATAATTTTTTATAGCATGTGAAACATAGTGTTGTACCAAGCTAGATTTTAAATAAACGATTAAGGGTTCATTGACATTTTTATGCCCTTTGTGATGGTTGGTCATCCTACTTTCCATTAAAAATGCAGTAGTAATTACATTCCTTAAATCATATCATTTTGAACTATTTCCCAAATTTCAATAGCACCTCCCCCGCATCCCTTGTATCTTACACAAATGCGTGTACACCAGGAATGTAAAGAAAACATCATCGAAATTTTGTGAGCCGTTTAAAATGACATGATTTACGAAACGTAATTACTTTATGTTATTTGTAACTTGTCCAATACAGGGACAAATCCAATAAATGTTGTATCGGGTGAATAGGGATATTTGATTTGTAATAAGAACAAATATCCATATAACGATCATATATTACACATGTCAGACAGGGCCAAATAATATCTAAGGGATTTAATATTTGTTTATATTAAATTAAAAAAATCAAAGCACATAATGCATTAATTTGTTTATATTTTACTATTTTATTACATATGTACTAAATCATATGATTTTTACTATTTCGCTTAATATTATACTCGTGTTTGTGTATATATTACATTATACACTAAATTAAATATATAATTTGTTTATATGCTAATTTATATTATTTAAGGAATTCTAACCATGGTTAATCCTAGTAAATCATCCAAAATCATCAAAAACTTACTATACACCAAATAAATTCACATGTTCACATAAATACATAATTTGTGTTTGTATAACTTATCCAAAACTATGATCAATACTAACATAACCACCCTAAACTTACTATACACTACGATCAATCCTAAGAAAATGATCTTAAACATATACAATTAGATGAAAATTGAAAAACCTATATATAAGCAATAATTTGAATATTTTGATGATAATAATAGTAGTTAGCATGCAATATGATGTAATAAACATTGAATAGCTATTGATAACAAGTATAACACAAAATTAAGCCCAAATTAGAAAACCCAAATAACTAGGGTGTAAGTAAAAAAATAGAATCTGAATTTGGGAGGATTGGATACTAGAGAGGGGCATCATGTGCAACTTGGTGGCACCAGAGATAGTTTGTAGGCTAGTTGGAGTGGTGGCAGCATTTAGGGAGGAGAAGACAAAGGAGTTTTTCAGTTTTGAGTTTTGGGGTGGATGACCGAGAAACTCACGGTTTGTTCGAAATATATATAGGTAATTGTTGGATCTAGATTAACCCAAGAAGGAGGTGAATAAGGTTTATTGGATTTTTACGATATAAAAAAATTATCATAGCAACGATTGCAGTAGAGAAAATAAATGCAGGAAATATATAACACAGATTTTACCCAGCTTCGGCAAACCCTACCTACTACTGCATTCCCAAAATTTCTACTAGGTATTAATCAACAATTACAACACCTGTAAACTCACGACAATTCCTAGCCTAATTTTCCTAACCCTACCATTGGCTCGTTTTGTGACCAAGCCACACAAAGTCTAATACTCACAATCAAGGGTAGTTCAATGATTAGGATGGTCATCAATGGACGAGCGATAGGCCGCTTTCAATACCAAGTTGGAGTGCTAAACCCATGAGCTCAATCCCTGGCTCGACTCATGGGCCAGCTCGTGACCCATTCGTGACTCCACCAGCTCGTGCTAGTGCCCCATGACCCGGCTCATGTGTCAGGGTCACGATTCGACCTATAGCCATCACGAATGTTTGACCCATTCAACTTGCTTCTCCCACGAGCCGAATCTCCCGCTCCCGATGACACGTGTTTATAACGACTACATTGACCACTTACTCATGAACCACTCCGAGATTCCGGGGATGCGTTCCACGTGTCTTCACGAAACGCCTGTAGAAATTACCTATAAATAGCCCAAGACTTGACATTTTTTGGGATCTTTCCGCACTTAAGAGTTCTCCTTCCTCCATTATTATATTTCATTCATCTTTAATCAGATTTAACTCCGATTTGCTGAGTTTTATTCGATCAATATTGTGTTATTAATCATTGTAAATGTGAAATTGAGTGGAGAACTTCATTGTACTTGTACTTATTCATATAATCTAAATCATACAAAGGGGACGTGGGCTCGTTAACGCTGAACCACTATAAATTTGGTGTGTTGGCTGCATTTCATTTTGTTTCTAGTTGTAATTCTCTACGAATCAAGAGAATTTGGGTGTTAGAACCACTTTTTGGTCTAACATTTTGGTGCTTTCTCTGAGATGGAATTATCAGCCTATCATATCATTATTCTACTGTATGATCTTCAATTCCGAAAAAGATAGTCTACATTCCTACTGCTTTGTTTTTGAAGACTTCAGTAAAATCAGAACACTATGGCTGCAAATAAATCAATGGATTCATGAGCCTCTCGAGCGAATGAAGCTAATGAAGAGAATATCCAGGAACAAACCGAGGTGGACTCCCCAGCTCATGGCTCTCAGGGGGAGACCCGACCCAAAGAGGGTACCATGGGCCAACCCCAAGAAGGGGTCACGAACCGGTCCCAAAAAGAGACTACGACCCAGCACGGAAAGGAGATTGTGACCCGCTCCACCTATGTTGACGCTTCTGCTCGGCCTAGCTCAAATGCCCCAAATCCAACTGCGAACGCTAGTGACGAACCATCTGCCTCTACCCCAATAACAGAAAGAGATTTTTCTCATTTACTTGATGTTGGATAGGACAAACGATGCTTTGGAGGCTCAGAGATGTGAAAGTTTCTTGATGCGGGAGAACATGACTGCAATGAGTAGACAAATTGATGAGCTTAGAAGGCAGAGAACACCTTCCCCGACTCACTGCTTCAACGCAGATTACTCTTCCTCCTCAGAAGAATGTGTCCACCTCCACGATGGTCGTATGAAAGGTTTGAGAATATCCATCAAGTCCAGTTCGGATCGCTTCCATCCCTTGAAGAAACCGCACGCTAGTCAGATCCTAATGACCCGAACCTAGCTGAACCTGGGTTATTACTTAGGGGAGAATCCAGAGCAAGGCCAAGAGAGGAAAACGTCGTCATCCCTACTCGGGGCCAACCCCTGCCACCCTCACGCTTTGTGACTGCCCATAGCCACATGGGGCAGGGAATGTCGTCAAGGGCTACAGACCAAGAGACGCTTCCTGGAACAAGGACGGGAGCTTCCTATAGAGCAAGAAGTCCCGACCCTGAACCCACCTTGACCAATGCTGACGTAGAGGCGATGGTGAGACATATCATGGAAGATAGTCGAGGACATAGCAATGTAGATTGGGGTGTGGACCGAAGCCATGCGCCTTTCACTGATGACAGTCTAAACGTTCCATTCCCAAGATGGTTCAACCTACCGACTATGAACCGTTATCGGGGAAGAACGAATCCATTTTAGCACTTGATGAGATATTCATGGTACATGAATGCTTCCCCCACTCCAGACAAGGTGAAGTGCAAAGCATTCCCGATCTTCCTAGGGGACGTGGCGTTAATGTGGTTTACTCGACTATTGCCGCGATCAATCTCCAGCTTTAAAGAGTTGAGCAAAAGGTTTATAAATCAATTCCAAATTCATGCTCAGAGGTCCAAGAACATCGTTGAGCTATCCCTTATTAAGCAGCGTCCTGATGAAACTTTGATGTCATACTTGGATCGCTTTAATTTAGTAGTCACGGAGGTGAGAGAATCTCATAAGTAATCCATTCTCATGGCATTAATTGACGGAGTAGATAAAGATACCGAATTTGGTAAATACTTAGCTGGAAAACCGCCACTCACCAGGGAGATATTCTATGAAAAAGCCAATATCCACCTACGTCAGGAAGAGATATATGCTAATCGAAAGAGAAAAGCTGCTGATAAGGAAGATATATAGAGTAATGTGGACATCAAGCAGTCTGGTGACAGCTCTGGGAAGGTAGAGGAAATTGTTGGAAATAAGAACAAGGGCAATGGCCGCAAAAATGGAATTGATAACAAGAAAAAGATTCGGCGGAATGACTCACAGAGGAGACCTTGGTTCTGAACTTTTGAAAACCTCACACCA
This sequence comes from Allium sativum, assembly GCA_030737875.1. NCBI lineage: Eukaryota > Viridiplantae > Streptophyta > Magnoliopsida > Asparagales > Amaryllidaceae > Allium > Allium sativum. The sequence continues at coordinate 620,501,351 of CM060926.1, forward strand.
TTGAACGACATGCTAGAGAATATCTACTTCGACACTTACAACATTCTGCAATACAAGAAGCCTCCACCAAGGGATTCAACGGAAAAGGAGCATGAGACAGGAAAATTCTGTCTTTTCCACCAAACCTATGGGCATTCGACGAATGAGTGACGACATCTAAGAGACGTGGTAGAGAAACTTCTTAGAGAAGGAAAGTTGGATGAGTACAAGGCAATCCCGAGAAGCCAGGGGAAAAGTTGTCCAGAGAAAAATCAAGAGCAGCAACCTCAGAGGGCTACTACTCAGCAAAAGGGTAAAGGCATCGTCATCAACACTATAGTTGGAGGTCCCCATCTAGCAGGGCATAGCAACCTGGCAATGGATCATTATATTAATGCAACCAAGCACCCTGAAGTGGGAGAGTGCAGCAATCCTGAAGATACTGCCCCAGTAAAGCAGTAGAAAACGGTGTCGGATGATGTCATATTCCTTGACAGAGAAAGTATCGGAGTTCAAGCCCCTACCGATGACCCTTGGTGATCACTACCACCATTGGTCCTGCCCCAGTTCACAAGGTCCTGTGCAGTTAAAGCGCTTAGCGGTTCTACAGCGGCGGAGGTGCAAAAAAGTGTAGTAGAGATAAAGCGGGGAAATAACGGGGTTATAGCGGAGGCGCCAAAATGTTAATAAGATGTAAAATAAAATATTTGAAAATTAATTAATCATCTTTCTCACGTTATGTGTGTACAAGAAACTAATATTAATTAATCTTATATAACAAAATCAAGGAATGTCATAATTTTGCATGCTAAATTTGATGAGCGTGATTGATTGTTACCATATATTAGGCATTTATGCGTTAAATTTAGCACTTTACGCTAAATTTGTTGAATTTTTTAAAGAGCAAATAGTCAAATCAAGTGATATATATTAATATTGCTAAAGCGGATGATAAAAAGCCTAGATTTAGCGGATGCAGCAGAAAATAGTGGGGCTATAAGCAGATCTACTGTTCATCGGTGCTAAATTAAAATAGCGTAGCGGTCGAAGAGCGCTATGGGCTAAAGCGGGGATATTGCGGGGCTTTAGCGGGGTTTTAACTGCATATACAAGGTCCTAGTAGATAATGGGATTTCTATTAACATTTTATTTAGGAAAGCATTCGACTAAATGAAGCTCGAAGCAAAAGACTTGATGCCCTGTAAAGGATGGATACGCGGCTTCAACGGAGCGTCAACAACTTCGATGGGATTTGTTGAATTGTAGGTAACTCTTGGAGAGGGAGACCACCGAAGAGTGAGAATTCTCCCATTCGTAGTTATGGATATTGATTCACCCTATAATGCCTTTTTGGTTCAACAAGCCCTCGTAGAGTTCAGGACCTGCATTACACCTTGGGGCTTACTATTGAAATTCCCAAACCGAAGCCGGAGTAGGAGTAATTAGAGGTGATCAAGTAATGGGACGAGCCTGTTATATGGCAGAACTAGAGATGCTACGCAATGGAATGGACGTATAGACCGGGGGTACTTCCTCCCCCGTAAAGGAAGATTCAGCATAGCAATTAAAGGAGACATTTCCGGAGGGGTCGCCCGGAGACCTACCCGAGGACATAGATCCCAGAGAGAATAAGGAGTCTGGGTGCAAGATGGTGACACCCAATGAAACAACCGTGGATATTCCGATCAATGATGATGACCCAGTGAAGGTCTTAAAGATTGGATCCCAGTTGGACCCTCTCCGAGCAATGGAACTAACAGACTTTTTGAAGGCAAATCTAGACGTGTTTGCTTGGACTAACCCTGACATGTGTGGGGTATCCCCCTCAATCATGAGCCATTCGTTGAGCATCAATCCAAAGCATCCACCTGTTAAGAAGAAAAGGCGAATGCTTGGCCCAGAGAGGTCAGCTGCCTTGAAAGAGGAAGTTGAGAAGTTAAGAAGCAACGGATTCATTAGAGATTCAACTTATCCAGAATGGATTTCCAACCCCGTCCTGGTCAAAAAGGTTAAAGGGAAGTGGTGCACGTGCATTGATTTCTCGGATCTGAATAAAGCCTGCCCGAAGGACAGCTTTCCACTCCCTAGAATCGACCAACTGGTAGATCCAATGGCGGGTCATGAACTTCTCTCTTTTATGGATGCATACTCAGGGTATAATTAACTAGATTCCCATGCATATCCCGGATCAGGAACTTACCAGCTTTATCACAGATTTGGGACTGTACTGCTATGTCGTGATGCCCTTCGGCCTGAAGAATGCCGGAGCAACTTACCAACGCTTAGTGAATTAGATGTTTTATAATCATATCGGGAAAACAATGGAATTATATGTCGATGATATGCTTGTGAAATCCAAGCAATCATCCGACCATACAGTTAACTTGGGTGAAACGTTCGATATTCTCCGACGGTATGGAATGAAACTCAACCCTCTGAAGTGTTCATTTGTAGTTACCGCCAGAAAATTCCTTGGTTTTATCGTTAGTTCACGTGGAATCGAAATTAATCCATATAAGATTGCAACACTCAAGAATATCCAAGAACCAAGGCAGATTAAAGATGTACAGAGCCTCGCTGGAAAAGTCGTTGCATTAAGTAGATTCATTTCTAAAGCCACGGACAAGTGCATACCGTTCTTCGATCTGATAAAACGAGGTAAGCGCAACTTCCGATGGACTACTGATTGTGTTGAGGATTTTTAGAACATTCTAACTCACTTGAAGAGGCCCCCAATATTATCCAAGCCGATTGACCACGAAGTTTATTTGTAAACTTGGCAGTATCATCTCACGCAATAAGCTCAGCCTTAGTAAGAGAGGATGATATAGTTACGTGAGTAAGAAGTTAGCGGCTGATGAACGCAACTACCCGAAGATAGAAAAACTCGCATATAGCCTGCTGATCGGATCTAGAAAACTTCGCCACTATTTCCAAGCTTATCCTATCATCATATACACCGATCATCCACTCCGACATGTCTTGCAGCGACCAGCAACGTCCGAAAGGCTATTCAAATGGAATATTGAGTTAAGTCAATTTGACTTGAACTTCCAGCTCCAAAGATCGATAAGGGGGAAAGTGTTGGCTGACTTCATAGCTGAGTTCACTATCGATGAAGAGGATGTATCGAGTGAAGAAGCCGGCCCCTCAGAACAACAGTTCGAATCCAGCACCTGGAGGCTATACATCGACAGTGCTAGAAATGATAGACGGTCCGGCGCTGGAGTTGTCCTAGTTACTCCTCAAGGACGATCAACCTACTATGCTCTGAGATTGGAGTTCCATGCCACTAACAACGACTCCGAGTACGAGGCCCTGATTGTCGGGCTAAAACTCGCAAAGGAGTTGGTAATAGAGAGGTTGGACATTTCCTGCGATTCGAAGATAGTCGTAAACCAAGTTCGAAAGAAGTTTCAAGCTTGGGGGCTAAAGCTAATATCATATTTAACAGAGGTAGGAAAGCTGCTAGGTGGTTTTGAACACTACAATATCTCCCATATCCCTCGGATAGAAAATCAAAAGGTAGATAAATTTGCCAAATTGGCTAGCATGGCAATCCTGAGGACACGGAAATGGTCCCAATTGAAACATTAGAGACTCCGAGTATTGATTAGATCGACGTTGATCTGATACTGGAGACTGAGCTAGAAAAGGAGTCGTGGATGACACCCATAAAGAACTTCCTGATCAATGGAACGCTCCCAACCAAGAAAAGCAAAAGGCATGTCGTTTTTCATGAAGCTTGAAGGTGTATTGTGCAAGGCGAAGTTCTTTATCGATAAGGATTCTCGATGCCACTCCTCCAGTGTATAGCCTATGACGACATCAAGCGGGTACTAAAGGAACTACACGAAGGTGAATGTGGCGACCGCACCGGAGGCTAGACATTGGCTAAAAATACGGCGGTATGACTACTTTTGGCCTACTATGAATAAAGATGCGACTAGTTACGTACGGCATTGCGATATGTGCTAGAAGTTTGCCAAGATTCCTAGAGCACCCCCTAGCCGACTAAAGACAATAGTGAGCCTGTGGTCGTTCGTTGTCTGGGGAATTGATATTATTAGAAGCATACCAATCTCCAATGGCGGAGCAAAATTTGCAATCATCGTCGTGGATTACTTTACGAATTGGGCCGAAGCAGAATCATTAACCACGATCACGACAAAGCGAGTGATAAACTTCATCGTCAGGAATACCATATGCCGATTTGGGATCGCGAAAATCATTATAACTGATAATGGGACCCAATTTGATAGAACAAAATTTCGTGATTTTTGCCAAAAGTATCATATCGAGAAAAGATACACCGCCGTAGCGCATCCTCAATCGAATGGACAAGTAGAAGTGGTAAATAAAATAATTAAGTACAATCCAAAGAAGAGATTGAAGCAAGACAGAGCCATGTGGGTCGATGAATTGCCGTTAGCATTATGGGCTTACAGAACGACCTACAAATTGGAAACGGGTCACACTCCCTTCTCCCTCTCATTCGGATCATAAGCGGTCATTCCAGTGGAATTGGAAGTACCGTCCCACAGAACTACTTATTACAACCCGATGAATAATAATCAGCTACTTCTCGAGTCCTTGGACATGATTGAGGAAAAGAGGGATGACGCGGACCTATGTGCCTCAAGGCACAGATAATAGGTTGCCCGATATTATAACAGGAAAGTTTGGCCACGAACTTTTGAACCTGGAGACCTGGTTCTAAAACGTGTCTTCCCAGACCCCGTCTTCTTGGATCTGAAATGGGAAGGACCGTATACCATCCGGCGGAAGCTTGATAATGGATCTTTCAAGCTAGCGACCGTGGACGGTAATGAAATCCCCAGAGTGTGGAACGCCCAGCATTTGCAGCATTACTTGACTTGAATTGTCACGTTTTTCCTTTTATTTTTAGGACCATGTAAAATGGAACGACTTTCCTAGAATAGTCTGGTTGCATAAGCAAACGATTATGAGGAGGATCCTATGAAGTTCCTAAGGACTGGGATGCAAGCTGAGTAGTTATTGACTTAGAAAATTTTATAATCAGTCCAGAACCAGGGGCAGCTGCAGTGAGAGGTGGTATATTTAAGGGATTTTCGTTGGATTTAACTTTTAGACGCTCATCATTCTTAGTCTTCCTCTTGGCTAAGGTCATGTAATCCTCCTCCTTAGTGCCCCCCCATGATGAAAACATCCTCTTCTTCATCTCCATCGTCACCATCAGTGTCCTTTAGTGCTCCAATTATCTCAGCATCTTTAGGAATCTCTGTTATCACGTACCGAACTCGCCCAGCCTCCGAAGAGATGGGAGAACGCGAATTGTAATGAGAGCACGACACATCGAAATACAAACATGAGAAAATTTCATTGCTATTACAACAATTTACATCAGAGTACAAGATATCAGAGTACAAATAGATAATATATATCAGAAAAATATCAGAGATTAAAATACACAAATTTAAAATGTATAAATACAATGTATGGTGGAAATACATCACCAACACAACTGAAGGGAATACACGAATACAAAGCTTTCCGACTATGGCTCCAGCAGTAATCCAGGATCCTATGAAAAGAAATATCTGCAAATCCAAAACTATAGTTGCCCATGTGGAAAATATGGGCATTGAGAGTTTAGGTTAAAACAATAAACTCCAGGTAAGTCATGGGACTCGTGTGAGAACTCAAAACAGTTATTAGACTTTTACTTTAAAATAAGGTAAATCACGGGACCACGCCGCAGTCATGGAACGGGTTTACTCCCATGAATACCCTGAAATAAACAATTTGTAACCAACGCAATGCTTTTGGAAAAATGAAGCTACTATAAGACTCAGGTCTCATCACACAATGCAACGCAAGCCGAAGGATAGAGTTTTCCCTTGTAATAGCCAAACATGATTGATATGCTTTAAAACAAATCATTTTACAATTACTATAAGTTCATAGTGTCAAAAACAACTTCAAATATAAATGTATCAATCATAGAGGACATAGGTACCATATATTATGTCGCCATACATAGGTTTCGACTAGAACCGAAAAGTCGCGTATTGGAAATTAGATTTCCATCATGAGTCAAGGCAAGGGATGTCTCGTTACCGGTTTCGAGACACTCTAGCAAATGCCTTAGGATCACACCTATGGGAAACCCGTGGATCTTCAGGGCCGGTCCACACCTAACGTTTGTGGATTGGTTATTCATGAACAATACGTTTCCCGATCCTATCGGACCAATCACATGAGCCTTTTAGTCGGCTCTATTCCGAGGTGCCTCGCAATCCAACAACCACATAAGTAAAAATGTATGGGTTCCATACCATGACACCACTTCTAGCTAGAAAGAAATGCATGCAGTCACTATCCCATTTTTGACTCATACCGGGGTGTGAGGCTCGCGAATTAACGCCATACACAAAGCTATGCTACTTAAAGCTGTGATTTGATCATCATCCACAAGGCCCTGCTTTTCAACAAAAGCCTTGATCACTTGCATCTCAACATGCCACGTTGTCAATCCATACCATACCATTGATTTCTACCAATATATAACCTCTAAGCTCGTACGTCTCAGAGAATGGTGTTAAGCAAGAGAATAAATTCTCTACCACCAAACGGATATATATTTAGCAGAGATCAACGAATGTAGCACACCATACAATTTCAGACATAATCCATTCACAAGTCCGTTCTGGGTCTGAACGAAACCCGGGGCACTTTATTCCTCGTCCCATTTGTCCAATACAGGAGAGAGGTCCTCGCATATCCGGTCGATCTCCAAGTACACCTGGACAATCACCACTTATTACCTTGTCTTGGGTGTACAGCCCAATCGAGACATCAATAATCACCTAAACAATGTGAAGATCTATGGTCTTCAACCACCGTCTTCATCGTTGACTTTCAATCGTCGAAACTGTTAATCAGAATGGGTTAAACCCGGTCTTATCAAATAACTCACGTATCTTATAATCAAGTGCTATAAAAACCCATCATATGCTTCATTCCAATTCAGAATATTCTTTTATTCAAATATTCACATCTTTAGGGAAAGGTTCCCATTAATTTTATCAAAGATAAGTTATTTTTAACTATTTCTTTAATCTTCTTTCAGATATCATTTCAAAAGATTTTTTCATATTTCCATAACTTAAACCAAATTAAGGTTTGTCAACTAGTCGGGATTAGCGAATCTTATCGAAGTAATCCATTATTTTATTATCCCAATCCCTACCTGTTCATCCCATGGAGAAAAACTGGTAGGAATCCATATTTAGCACCCATTGTGTTATGGGTAAAATTAATTACCATTCAACGTTTCAAATCTATTTAAAGATTTAGCTATCGCATGGAGTAAAACCGGCGGTTCTCCATTCTCGACATTTCTTGAATTCGGTAAATTTTCTTACCTCATTTTCATTTCAATCTAATTAAAGATTCATTAAAACCCTACTTAGTTTTAATCTCCAAAAATCATCACTTAATGATTATTCAACTTTTTGGAAATTAATCCTGCTTTTACTTGGGTTAAAGAACCAATGTCACTGAAAACACAGTTCACAATAACCCAAAATCCTCTTCCATCCAAATGGAATCTTCACAGAAATCATAATAGTATAGAATTGATATAAATTTCCGTATTGGACCTATAAACGGAATAACGACAAAGCCTTTTAAATTCCATAAATAGTAAACGCTTTCCTTCACAGAAGCTCATCTCGATTATCACTAAATCGAATTCCATTCAATTCCAATTTCTTTTATTAAATTGGAAAACTTTACTTTGAAAATTTCCATTAGATCTTGGAATAAAAATTTATAAATTCCAAATCTTAACTTCACTGTTAATCGGGTTTAAGAACTAATGTTGTTTAAAACACTCTTCACAATCAACCCAAAATCGACTTCCATTTAATTCTAATTATATTTATTAATTAGAAAACCTCCTTAAATCCTAATTAAAAGATTTATTCTTTTCTCATCTGGGTTTAGGAATAATGTTGTTGATGACACCATTCACGACAAACCCAAAATCCAATTTGATATTAAATATAAGGCTCTAAATAGAAATCATGTCGACTTATCTTCAATATCAAATTTTGAGATCAACGGATATCATATTGGGAATAACGATATCTGTATCTTCCAAATTCCTCAACAATATTAGTATAATCACGGAATCCAATATCGAAATATACCAAAGATTATTTCGATTCAAATCCATTCCAATTCATATGTTGGAACAATTCTGGCTATCAAAACCATTTCAATTCATTTCAATTCCTTTTCGTGTCCATCCAAAATCGGACATCAAAACAAATCTTTAATATTTTTGTGTCCATCCAAAATCGGACATCAAAATCATATTTTGCTTCTTCACTGAATATTGTTTTTAAATGTTCGTATATACTCTGAATCGGAATGTAACTCAATCAATTACCGTATAATTTTAATTATATGGATTCCATACATCGCATGTATTCATAAATAGTGATGAAAAACTATTAGACATCCAATTCACATCCAGAGTGAAACCTACAACTGTATAAGCATTAGATAATTAAATAATGCTTACTACGGTCTGTCGATCAATCGATTGACGTAAACTAAACACAAGGGAGATGTGTGAAGTTATTATCATCCGCAGACCCGTATGGGGTTTCCAATCAACATCCAATGATTATTATTTGCATACTTGGACGATGTGTAAAATTATCATCCCAATACCCGTGTGGGGTTTACATCATAATCCATGTGACTTATATATTATTTTCACAGTTTAATAATGACAATATTTAAAATTGTAGCATCCATCAATCACCAAATAAATATTGCCGTCACACGCAATCCATACATATATATATATTTAGCCACAACTATAATAACCGTAAAAATAGTTTGAGTGAGAGAGTTCTCACCATTGGTTTTCCACTCTGCCATTCTTTAATTGATGATTTATAAAAATGATTTTGCAAGAATCGGGCCACTAAAATCTGCGAATTAGTGAAACTGACAATTCACAAACGAAGTCGCAATGGGCCGAAACTCGGTCGGGGAAGAGCCTGGATGTTCTAAACTGTTGACAGTGGTTTCCACCGGTCAACAGCCCAAAAACATGATTCAAACGTATGAATTTAAAATTCATACGTCTGAATTTGTAATTTCCTGAGTCAGTAAGGTTTTAGTTCATTTTTGAGCTATTTCATAAGTTTGAATTTTTTGGGTCAGACATGTGAATTACAATTCAGAAATCTGAATTAAAAATTTCAGATGTCTGAATTGTTCTACTTGTTTATAGAATTATTTGGAGCAGGTCAGACATCTGACCTAAATAATTCAGATGTCTGAATCCTGTTTCAAGGCACAATTTGGCTTGAAAAGACGTTCAAATCAATATCAACAAATGCCCAAAGGCCTATGATGTTATATACTTGCAAATGAGGCTTGTATAACTCTCCGAAGCAACTCATAACACCAAATTTACATGCACAAACATTCATACAAGAGATTTGCAATGATTTTTGATTATAAATTCCAAAGCGGACAAATTTTCTAACCAAAGCAAATCGAATGCAATATAAGCGAATTCTGAAGTCTTAGAACTTGCAGTGGGACAACGGAACTTCACAATATCGCCAAAACAACTCATGGCATGTGCATTCGATCGTATGAACAATCTAAACGAGAAATTCCAAATGAATGAAGCTAAAACTAATGAACCAGAAAGTGTATACTTATCTAACCAATTCATATGAATATACACAACTCTAAATGAACCTAATTTACACTTTACAAGCCTCTAGGCTTGTGGCGTAGATGTGAATTCGTTAAGAACTCACAAAGAACTCGCCTTTGATGGTTAAAAGCTATGAATCAATCTAATAGCGAGCTAGAACATCCTCTCTTCGATAAAAACACTATAATCAACAATTTATGATCATATGAACACATTTCCAAAGAATCAGATCATAGGAAATCTCAAAAATCAAAGAGGAATTGAGTTGGAGAAGATGGTGAGGAGCTTACCTAAGCTTTCCTTTGATTTTCACTTGATTTCCTCAAGAATTGGAGCTCCAAATTGCAAAACCTAGCTTAGGAATTTCTATTTCCCTTTCCCTTCCCCATTTTCTATTTTCTTCTAAGTGTTGGAATGAAGTGACGAAGAGAGGGCCTGATTTTGGGGGCTATAGGGTGGGCTAGGTTTCGCCAAACCAAAACCCAACCCAAGTGCTAAAACTCCAAAGCTTGGAATATATCGAAGTTTATACTTTTCAAGCACTTATACGACGTTTTGAACTCAATGGAAGTGGTTTCGAGGCCAAATTCGTCCATATGCAAAAAGTGATATTTTGGTCTCATATCCTATGAAAAAGACTAAAAAATTTCCAACTCCAAAGGTACCGATGCTTATAGTTTTCGAACACGCAAACGGCATTTTGAACTCAATGGAAGGGGTTTTGAGTTCAAATTCATCCGTGTGCAGAATGTGACTTTTCTACAGGCAATATATACCTTTTTAAAATATATTTAACTTCCATAGAGACTATTCTAAATTTTAATTTAGACATAACTTAGAATTTATAAAGTGAAATCACAATTTCTTACATTCTGATTTATATTGAATTTTGTATATTCATTCAAAATTTAAAATCAAATTTTCGAACATCGCGCTATTTCAAGCTCATTTTAATTAAATTTTAAATTTATAAGTTCCAACTTCAATTTAAGTAGATTTTAAATCACTTATTCTCAAAATAACTCATCTGAAATATTTAATTTTTATGAAAATCCATTAAAAATAATTTTAAATTGGTTCTAAAAATACGGGTTGTTACAATCTCCCCCACTTAAATTCTTTTCTTCTTCGAAAAGGAAGTAGGAACTGATGGTCGTTTACTTAACCAACTCAACTTCGCTTGACTCAAGTTCTTCAACTTTTCACTTTCTAAGAACTTTCTAATTTCTCAAAATTTGGCTAATGCCTTAAATTTTTGAAAAATTTCGCAATTACCTTCTTTGTGCGGGTTGATCGGTACAACTACAAATAGCCTCTATAGGCTCTCATATATCAAAGGAAAAATTCAGAAGCCAAGTGGCTAGCCAATCGGATCATAAAATCATCAAACCCAATCAATATAGTAAATATTACCTATTTGTCGGACATACAATTTTATTCCTCTTCTTAGCTTCCATGCTATGACCTGTTCATGATATGTATCCAATTCGAACTAATTTACATTCAGTTCAACATTATATTTGATTTGGCTTTATTTACCTTTTATTATTCCAATATTTTAATTAGTTAAACTAATTATCATCTGCTACAACCAGCAATCAATTAGTTGATTAGCTTTTCAAATATATAACTTTTATGGACCCAAAAATCATATTTTTAGTGCCAAAGCACAAACAATAAACTCTAACTAAGTTTTGGTTCTCACACCAGTCAATTAGAAATATATAGACATCCCACTTTCGAAACTAGAACATAAATACCGATGATGTCATGACCATCATCAGAATCATCTCCAGAAGACTAGAATGTGATCCTATATCTACCCAGTATACTTGAGACTTCGAATATACGCTCATGACGCGTATATGCAAAATCTTCTTATACCCGATAATCCAAAATCAATATCAAATATAATTTTTAAATCTTTATAATAAAATATAATTTTCAAAACCAAAACTCATTTTTAGGAATAACACTCTTCTAACTCTGTAACGACCCAGGGAATTCACGATCCTGAGTACTCGACATAAATCCCAATGTTGACTATTCAAGCACCAGAAATACCGGATAGTCCATGAAAGAAATTAAAGGGTGAGAATAGATTAGATTGAAACTTAGAATAGAAGAAGAAGAAGAAGAAAATACAACATCAGAGCAAACACGAATCTCACAGAGGAATGAATAAATATATTTCATAACATAACCTTGAAATAAAACAGTATCTGTATATAATACCATTATTAGAGTATAACACATACAACACAGCGGAAATAACAATCTATATAATCCTGATGCCTCCTGCTCCAACTCTTCAAGTATCTGTAAATCCCGACTACTTGATTTCCCGTACAACATTGGGCACCCAAGAGTTTAGGGAAAACAAAACAAAATAAACTCTGGGTCAGCCATGTGACTGGTGTGAGTAAACTCAAATCATTTGATTTAACTTTCAAAAAATCCTTTTGAACCAAAAGATAATCGTAAGACCGATTCACACATAAACACGGATGGTTTTTACCTTACGATAACCCAAATATTTTTCTAAAACGATACTTGTCTAATATTATAATAATGTCTAGATCAAGTAAATAGAAATCTAGCAGTAACGCTTTCATCTCACTTTCTATATATATAAGATACAATCAAAACCGTGGGCTCTTATTGGGGAATGGATTCCAACTATGACAAGGTACGGATCCACCTTCCGATCAGTGTACTCTAGAAGTGATACACTGGAGTTCAACAAAAACATCTTGTAACTCGGCCACACATAACCGACCACTCATTTCTCTTGAGTGTATCGAATATATTGTCACCTACGGTTGCTAGCAACATAACTGTTCCCGGGAAATACAGAAGCAAAAAGAAGTAACAAATATGAATATTCTCCAGATGGTGTCAATATACCCTACCACTTAGCCATGTTGCCTGCCCGATTTCTATCGTTTCCCTGTTGATGAGGCTTGAGGTCATAACGTATCTTTTAACAGATTACTCCTTCATTTAATTTAAATGCCACATCGTCATACCATCAAATCACAAATTGATTTCCCTAAAAATACCACGGGTATAAGCTAAGAGAAACGAATTCCTCCGCCACCAACGTAAATACGTTTGAAACGATCAACTTACGCGATCTACCAGATATTATCCGTCAGACATTCGTCCATATAGGTCGTCTTGGGACTGGACAGACCGAAGGCACTATTTTGTAAACAGGACAGCCCTTGCATAACTCCGTCTTCAATTATCTTCATCATATTTGATCGCAACGCTAATGCCATACGGAGTGGTTTTTAGATAATAAATCTGATCCCGGTCTCTCCGTATTGACAACGAAAATGGTCAAAATCTTTGATAGTCGGTGATTTAACTATCAAAGGAAAACATGTGTGTAAACAACGATATTATTTCCAGATGGAAATTCTATCGATCAATCATCAATCAACATTAATTCATTTCCCCATTTCTCGTTTCCATATATTCATCAAATCCTTATTTTCTAATTTTAGAAAATATACGTTATTAACTTTGGAAAACATTTCCATTTCTGATTCATGCATCACTATCTTCTCACATATATCAGTCTCTAACTGTAAACTAGTAAGAGAACAACCCCCTACATATTAAGCCCGAAGCCCGAAACCAACATCAGATCGATACCCTGAAAGTCATTTAACTCAACTAATTTCTAGTCAGTTTCTAATTTCAGTAGTTCCATTTAAATTCCAAATTCAAACCCCAAATTCCACTATAATATTTTATTTGCAAAATATCTACTTTAAATCAATATCGTGTTACACTCGTGTGTGAAGCACGGGTCTAAACCTTCCTAATGTAAAATTCTATTCGTTTTCCAAATATTTCCCTTTTATAATTCTATTTACTTTCTAAATAATATTCCTTTTATAGTTCTGTTTGTTCTAAATAAATATTTCCTTTTATAAAATTCTATTTATTCTATATAAATTCCTTTTATATAATTCTATTCATTCTAAAAATATTTCTTTTTCAATTCTATTTGTTTAACAAATAAATATTTCCTTTTCAATTCTATTTGTAATTGTTCTGCAAATATTTCCTCTTATAAAATCTTATTTGTTTCATAGATAATTCCTTTTATAAAATCTATTCATTTTAAAAATATCTCTTTCTATAAAATCCTTTGATTTTATATATTTTTCTTTTTCAATATAACATTGAAAATTTCCTTTATCTATTCCAGTATTTCTTATGGTATTTGAAATACCAAATAACAATGATCGATATCATTCAAACACACATAATCAACACAGATTATATATCACATCATATATTACAATATATGAAAAACAGTAAAATAAATATTGAGGAATCCGGTTGGATTCCTCCGACCTGTTTCCCTGCATCCAATGATGTTAAACAATACAATTAACATCAATTTCATTTCGATATGAAATATTCTGATAAGCAGAACCAACATTTGATTAACAATTTATATATATAAATCGTTATCTATAATTTCAATCAATACATCAGCAATTTAACCAACCAATCAACACACAACAATCAATTATCATTTATCATTACTAGATTATATTTATAAAAATATAAATTGATCAGAGTTACTGAGATTTACTCATATTGGACGATCATCGTTAAATAACGATAACTGTCGCTTGATTCAGACGGACAATTTATTTCGCTATAAATTGCAATGAGCCCCAATTCACTCCCAGTCAGTTCCAGTGTGTAGCGCTCGCCCATACGATTCCAATATGACGGGTTTCATCTGTTTATGTTCATGAATGAACATATTATACGCGTTACAAGATTTTCATTGAATTAATATAAGTTTGTATACTAATTACCATTTATCAAATTAATTACCGTTATCAAAATTTTGACTCTTCTTCCCCTCACAGATTTTGAACCCAGTTGTTTTCATTTATTTTTCTTTCATTACAGACATCCTGAGCCCCAGACTCCCACCATAGACCATGCCATTCAAAGTGAACCACTCCAACAGCATATCCATTACAAGGTCATCCACCTCCACGACATCATAAACAGTTCGAATACCTTTCTTCCAAATAGCGTTGCCCAACTGAAACTTCGTCAATCCCCTATGTTGAATGGCAACCCCGTTCGTCCTTCCAACATCACCCATCCATGTCGAAGGATCCATCCTCCATCGCAACTCAGGCCATTCATGTAATCGACAGTGAACTTTTTGACCAAAAATTACACCAAACTCCACCAAAACAATGAAATTACAGACTCCTGATTTCACTAACCCAAATTGGAACTCAACAAAATAACCGGCATCCCCTCTATGTAAATCGCAATGTTGATATTTTCCACGATCCTCGCCCCTGTCTGCCAACGTCGGACCACCGTCACTGACCTCAACTCTGACCACCCTTCTCTGATTTACCAAAAAACCCTGGCCTCAACCCACCTCGTCGCTTCTATCGTCAGTATTTCCCAGCCCTAACTACCGCTGCACAAAAACCCGAGTATCATATTGACATCGAACCCATCATTTCTCACATAGAATCGAAGCTCATCCCACGACTATCTCAAAGAACTAAACCTTTCGATTTATAGATTTATTTGTGAATTGTTTTGATTTTCTGAGTATCTCGTTTTTGGTTGTGGAGAACGAATTGGTGGCGGCTGAGAAAAATGAAGCCTGGCCTTCTTTTGATTGGGGAAAAAAAGAGTAAGGGTTAGAAGGAATAAAGTGTTTATATAGGATAAGGGATAGGATATATTTTAATTATAATATCCTTTTATAGTCAAACACTATATGTATCATTGAATAAAAATTCCTATAGTCACATACAATACCCAAAAATCATGAAAATGGACATACAACTAGAGTTTGACATTACGGACCCAACGAAACTAGTTTCGTCGAATTCCGACTCCGTTTTCTTATACAGCGTATTTTTAACCGTCGAAATACTAACTGTTTTTCACATTAAAAATCCGTACAGCCACATACTGGCTCTAAAAATCACGAAAATTGAAATATAAAAATAATTTAATATTGCGGATCCAACAAAATTTGTTTCATCGAAAACGGAGGTCGTTTGCAAAATTGGCTATTTTTACGCATCCGTGTGCGACGACTAAACAAAAGCGGGGTAGACACACGGCGTGGGGTTTACTTAAGTGAGTATCAGTGTATACTGTGATCTTAAGGTTCCCCATGATATCAAAAAAAAAAGCTCTAAATAACCCATTTAAATATATAAATATATTTAAAAATAATTAAATTAAATATCAATAAATATATATTATCGTATATATTCACATAGAATATAACTCAGCTCCATATCGGGATTTATAACTCGATATTCCAAATCCAGTGTTACATCGATATTCATTTTATATTTAAAATCCATTTAAAATATAAATAAATCGATATAAATTATAACAGAATTCCATAGCGACTTTTAAAAATTTGATTTGGACATAACTCAAAATCTACACAATGAAATCCCGATTTTTCTCTTCCACTAGAAAAATATACTTCACCAGCTCCGAACGTTTCTTGTTTCACAGAAATCCGGCTTAAAACGGATTCTGTATATTCAGTTGAAGTTCAAATCGCCAAATAGCGAACTACCGCGCCATTTCGAGCTCGATTATATTTATAATATAATTATACGTTCAAATTTCATTTAAAATAATATATTTGTTAATATAATTCAACTACAAATTGAATTAAATATTTTAAATTGCCCAATTCACACCGTATTGCCATTTCAGCTAATTCTGATTATTTCAGAATTTAATATATTATTTAATTATTATATTATTTAAATATTCGATAGTTATTTTAATTTAAACCATTTAAATTACAAAACCATATATTAAATAATTAAATAAATTAATTATCTCTTGCTGAAAATACGGGTCGTTACATTCTTCCCCCCTTAAAATAATTTCGTCCTCGAAATTGCTAAGGTAGGAAACAAACCCTATTAGCTGAGTTACAAATTATTTGTTTACTTCTTTTTCAGTTTCAACTGAACCACTTTAATTTTAATTAAAATATTAATTCTTTCCGACTAATTAAATTTTCAAAAATTCTGAAAATTTTCTAACACCTTAAATTTTCGGAAAATTTCGCCAGCACCTCCTTTGTACGGCTCAATCGATACAACTACAACTCGCCTCTCTAGGCCTTCTCCAACCTAAAAGAAAATCAAACAGCCAAGCGGCTTGCCAAATCGCCTCATAAATCTCACGCTGAATGAAACAAGTACCATTTTGTCAGGCATATCATTATATCCCTTGCATCTGTTACCAATTCAACATATACCAATGTCATCCCAATCAAACTCCAATCTCAAATTCCAAACTCTTAACATATCAACTCAATTCCATTCCAAATTATTCTCTAACCAAATCCAGTTTTTATTTAACTTGGTTCAAGTTAAATTCTAATTTACTTTCTTATCTTTACCATCTTGATTTATTTAACTTAATAAGTTAAATTTGAATTTCAAGATTTAAATTATTTGGTTTTTATTTCAATTCCATTTTGAAATCATAATAACAATTCAAAACATTTGAATTCCTTGAATAACTTGTTTTCTCAAAACACTTTAAAAACAAAATCTTTGGTAGTAATCCGTCACGTAGCAATTCGAAAATGAACACTGATGATGCAGCTGTCATCATCAGAATTTATTTTCCAGCGATCGAAGTGAGTTCAATACTATATCACTTTTCAAAACCATTTCTAAACACTTCCATTTTGAGATCAATTCAAAATATTATTCTCAAAACAATTTAAAATCTCCCAGGATTTTAAAATTCTCATATATTCAATCCAAATTCATTTACCAACACTTTTCCAATTTCCAGGAATTTTAAATTCCAATTTCTGATTAAATTTCAGATTTAATCCATCTGATTCCATATATTACACTTATATGAATTCTGATAGGTTATTTACATAACTGTTTCAATTATAATCTTATCGACTATAACAACAACCAACACATCCAATATACTATAATATATCAAATATTTATACTTTGTTTATATCAAAATATAATTTGGATAAAATTATTTCATTTACCCTCCTTTCAAACCATACCATGTCGGTCCATCGTATTTAAGTGTTTATAAACCCCTACCGATACAGTGGATCAAACTGATCGACCAGAACTCATAAACAACTCAACCAATAAATCTCCACAATATAAAATAGTTTTTATATCAAATAACAAATACGTTCACTCGTATATATACACTCAATTAAATCTAGGGTATTGCAAACCCCATCTCTACTGAGTCATGCCACAGAGCCAAGGTAATAACTTAACCTTTAGCTCTGATACCACTGTAACGACTCGGGGAATTCACGATCCTGAGTACGTGACATAAATCCTAATGTCGACTATTCAAGCACCAGAAATACCGGATAGTCCATGAACGAAATTAGAGGGTGAGAATAGATAAGATAGAAACTTAGAATAGAAGAATAAGAAGAACATACAACATCAGAGTAAACACGAATCTCACAGCGGAATGAATAAATATATTTCATAACATAACCTTGAAATAAAACAGTATCTATATACAATACCATTATTAGAGTATAACACTTACAACACAGCGGAAATAACAATCTATATAATCCTGAAGCCTCCTGCTTTAGCTCTTCAAGTATCTGTAAATCCCGACTACTTGACTGCCCGCACAAAATTGGGCACCCAAGAGTTTAGGGAAAGCAAAACAAAATAAACTCTGGGTCTGTCATGTGACTGGTGTGAGTAAACTCAAATCATTTGATTTAACTTTCAAAAATCCTTTTGAGCCAAAAGATAATCGTAAGACCGATCCACACATAAACACGGATGGTTTTTACCTTACAATAACCCAAATATTTTTCTAAAACGATACTTGTCTGATATTATAATAATGCCTAGATCAAGTAAATAGAAATCTAGCAGAAACGCTTTCATCTCACGTTCTACATATATAAGATACAATCAAAACCGCGGGATCTTATTGGGGAATGGACTCCAACTATGACAAGGTATGGATCCACCTTCCGATCAGTGTACTCTAGAAGCGATACACTGGAGTTCAACAAGAACATCTTGTAACTCGGCTACACATGACCGACCACTCATTTCTCTTGAGTGTATCAAATATATTGTCACCTACGGTTGCTAGCAACATAACCGTTCCCGGGAGATACAGAAGCGAAAAGAAGTAACAAATATGAATATTCTCTAGATGGTGACAATATACCCTAATTGGGTGCGGCCCACTTAGCCACGCTGCCTGCCCGATTTCTGTCATTTCCCAGTTGATGAGGCTTGAGGTCATAACATATCTTTTAACAGATTACTCCTTCATTTACTTTGAATGTCACATCGTCATACCGTCAAATCACAAATTGATTTCCCCATAGATACCACGGGTATAAGCTAAGAGAAAAGAATTCCTCCGCCACCAACGTAAATACGTTTGAAACGATCAACTTACGCGATCAACCAGATATACTCCGTCAGACATTCGTCCATACAGGTCATCCTGAGACTGGACAGACCGAAGGCACTATTATGTAAACAGGACAGCCCTTGCATAACTCCGTCTTCAGTTATCTTCATCATATTTGATTGCAACGCTAATGCCATATGGAGTGGTTTTCAGATAATATATCTGATCTCGGTCTCTCCGTATCGACAACGAAAATGGTAAAAATCTTCGAAAGTTGGTGATTTGACTATCAAAGGAAAACATGTGTGCAAACAACGATATTATTTCCAGATGGAAATTCTATCGATCAATCATCAATCAACATTTATTCATTTCCCGATTTCTCGTTTCCATGTATTCATCTAATCCTTATTTTCTAATTTTAGAAAATATACGTTATTAACTTTGGAAAACGTTTCCATTTCTTATTCACGCATCACTATCTTCTCACATATATCAGTCTCTAACTGTAAACTAGTAAGAGAACTACCCCCTACGTATTAACCCCGAAGGCCGAAACCAACATCAGATCGATACCCAGAAAGTCATTAAACTCAACTAATTTCTAGTCAGTTTCTAATTTCAGTAATTACATTTAAATTCCTAATTCAAACCCCAAATTACTTTACAATATTTTATTTGCAAAATATCTACTTTAAATCAATAACGTGTTACACCCGTGTGCGAAGCACGGGTCTAAACCTTCCTAATGTAAAATTCTATTCATTTTCCAAATATTTCCCTTTTATAATTCTATTTACTTTCTAAATCAATATTCCTTTTATAGTTCTATTTATTCTATATAAATATTTCCTTTTATAAAATTCTATTTATTTTATATAAAGTCCTTTTATATAATTCTATTCATTCTAAAAATATTTCATTTTCAATTCTATTTGTTTAACAAATAAATTTTTCCTTTTCAATTCTATTTGTAATTGTTCTACAAATATTTCCTCTTGTAAAATCTTATTTGTTTCATAGATAATTCCTTCTATAAAACCTATTCATTTTAAAAATATTACTTTCTATAAAATCCTTTGATTTTATATATTTTTCTTTTTCAATATAACATTGAAAATTTCCTTTATCTATTCCAGTATTTCTTATGGTATTTAAGATACCAAATAACAATGATCGATATCATTCAAACACACATAATCAACACATATTATAAATCACATCATATATTACAATATATGAAAAACAATAAAATAAATGTTGAGGAATCCAGTTGGATTCCTCCGACCTGTTTCCCGGCATCCACAGATGTTAAACAATACAATTAACATCAATCTCATTTCGATATGAAATATTCTGATAAACAGAACCAACATTTGATTAACAATTTATATATATATATATATATATATATATCGTTATCTATAATTTCAACCAATACATCAGCAATTCAACCAACCAATCAACACACAGCAATCAATTATCATTTATCATTACTATATTATATTTATAAAAATATAAATTGATCAGAGTTAGTGATATTTACTCACATTAGACGATCATCGTTAAATAACGATAGTTGTCGCTTGATTTAGATGGACAATTTATTTCACTATAAATTGTAACGAGCCCCAATTCACTCCCACTCAGTTCCAGTGTGTAGCGCTCGTCCATACGATTCCAATATGATCGGTTTCATCTGTTTCTGTTTATGAACAAACATATTATAAGCGTTACAAGATTTTCATTGAATTAATATAAGTTTGTATACTAATTATCATTTATCAAATTAGTTACCGTTATTAAAATTTCAACTCTTCTTCCCCTCACAGATTTCGAACCCAGTTGTTTTCATTTATTTTTCTTTCAATACAGACTTCCTAAGCTCCAGACTCCCACCATAGACCACGCCATTCAAAGTGAACCACTTCAACATCATATCCATCACAAGGTCATCCACCTTCACGACATCATAAACAGTTCGAATACCTTTCTTCTAAATAGCGTTGCCCAACTGAAACATCGTCAATCCCCTATGTTGAATGGCAACCTCGCTCGTCCGTCCAACATCACCCATCCATGTCGAAGGCTCCATCCTCCATCGCAACTCAGGCCATTCACGTAACCGACAGTGAACTTTTCGACCAAAAATTACACCAAACTCCACCAAAACAATGAAATCGAAGACTCCTGGTTTCACTAACCCAAATTGGAACTCAACAAAATAACCGGCATCCCCTCCCTGTAAATCGCGATGCTGATATTTTCTACGACCGTTGCCCATGTCTACCAACGTCGGACCACTATCACTGGCCTCAACTCTGACCTCCCTTCTCTGCTCTACCAAAACCCCCTGGCCTCAACCCACCTCGTCGCTTCTGTCGTCAGTATTTCCCAACCCTAACTACCGCTACACAAAAACCCGAGTATCATATTGACGTCGAACCCATCATTTCTCACATAGAATCGAAGCTCATCCCACGACTATCTCAAAGAACTAAACCTTTCGATTTATAGATTAGTTGTTTTGATTTTTTGAGTATCTCGTTTTTGGTTGTGGAGAACGAATTGGTGGCGGTTGAGAAAAATGAAGCATGGCCTTCTTTTGATCGGGGAAAAAAATGAATAAGGGTTAGAAGGATTAAAAGTGTTTATATAGGATAAGGGATAAGAGATATTTTAATTTTAATATCCTTTTACAGTCAAACGCTATATGTATCATCGAATAAAAATTCCTATAGTCACATACATTACCCAAAAATCATGAAAATGGACATACAACTAGAGTTTGACATTACGGACCCAACGAAACTAGTTTCGTCGAATTCCGACTCCGTTTTCTCACACAGCGTATTTTTAACCATCGAAACACTGACTGTTTTTCACATTAAAAATCCGTACGGCCACATACTGGCTCTAAAAATCACGAAAATTGAAATCTAACAATAATTTAATGTTGCGGATCCAACAAAATTTGTTTCATCGAAAACGGAGGTCGTTTGCAAAACTGGCTATTTTTAAAGCTCTAAATAACCCATTTAAATATATAAATATATTTAAAAATAATTAAATTAAATATCAATAAATATATATTATCGTATATATTCACATAGAATATAACTCAGCTACATATTGGGATTTATAACTCGATATTCCAAATCCAGTGTTACATCGATATTCGATTTATATTTAAAATCCATTTAAAATAAATAAATCGATATAAATTACAAAGGAATTCCATAGCGACTTTTCGAAAATTTGATTTGGACATAACTCAAAATCTACATAATGAAATCCCGATTTTTCTCTTTCACTAGAAAAATATACTTCACTAGCTCCGAATGTTTCTTGTTTCACAGAAATCCGGCTTAAAACGGATTCTGTATATTCAGTTGAAGTTCAAATCGCCAAATAGCGAACTGCCGCGCCATTTCGAGCTCGATTATATTTATAATATAATTATACGTTCAAACTTCGTTTAAAATAATATATTCGTTAATATAATTCAACTACAAACTGAATTATATATTTTAAATTGCTCAATTCACACCGTATTGCCATTTCAGCTAATTCTGATTATTTCAGAATTTAATATATTATTTAATTATTATATTAATTAAATATTCGATTGTTATTTTAATTTAAACCATTTAAATTACAAAACTATATCTTAAATAATTAAATAAATAAATTATCTCTTGTTGAAAATACGGGTCATTACAAACTCATTCTAGGGCATTACTAACCTTATCATTAACGAGTTATACTTATAGGATGTTACTAATCCTATCTCCGATGAATTCTTTCGTTTGGTTCTAATTAACGTGCTTGTTCTCGAGCTTTGTAAACCAAAGCACTGATACCAAACTATCACGCACCGAACTTACCTGGCCTCAAAAGAGATGGGAAAACGCAGATTATAATGAGAACACGACGCATCAGAACACAAACATAAGAACATTTCATTTCTATTACAACAATTTACATCGGATTACAAGATATCAGAGTTCAAATAAATAATATAGAGCGAAAAAATATCAGAGATTAAAATACACAAATTTACAATGTATAAATACAATGTACAAAAGAAATACTTCAGCTAACACAACTGAAGGGAATACACGGATATAAAGCTTTTCGAATATGGCTCCAGCAGTAATCCAGGATCCTGTGAAAAGAAATATCTGCAAATCCAAAACTATAGCTGCCCGTGTGGAAAATATGGGAACCTAGAGTTCAGGTTAAAACAATAAACTCCAGGTCAGTCATGGGACTGGTGTGAGAACTCAAAACAGTTATTAAACTTTTACTTTAAAATAAGATAAATCACGGGACCACGCCGCATGTCACAGAACGTGTTTACTCCCATGAATACCCTGAAATAAACAATTTGTAAACAACGCAATGTTTTCGAAAAAATGAAGTTGTTATAAGACTCAGGTCTCATCACACAATACAACGCAAGCCGGAAGATTGAGTTTTCCCATATAATAGCCAACATGCTTGATACGCTTTAAAAAAATCATTTTATAATTACTGTAAGTGCATAGTGTCGAAAACAACTTCAAATATAAATGTATTAATCATAGACGACATAGGTACCATATATTATGTCACCATACATAGGTTTACAACTAGAACCGAAAAGTCGCGTATTGGAAGTTAGATTTTCGTCATGTGTCAAGGCAAGGGATGTCTCCTTACCGGTTTCGAGACACTCTAGCAAATGCCTCAAGATTACACCTATGGGCAACCCTTGGATCTTCAGGGCCGGTCCACACCTAACGTTTGTGGATTGGTTATTCCTGAACAATACGTTTCCCAATCCTATCGAACCTATCACATGAGCCTTTTAGTCGGCTCTATTCCGAGGCGCTTCGCAATCCAACAACTACATAAGTAAAAATGTATGGGTTCCATACCATGACACCACTTCTAGCTAGAAAGAAACGCATGCAGTCACTATCCCATTTTTGACTCATACCGGGGTGTGAGGCTCGCGAATTAACGCCATACACAAAGCTATGCTACTTAAAGCTGTGCTTTGATCATCATCCACAAGGCCCTGCTTTTCAACAAAAGCCTTGATCATTTGCATCTCAACATGCCACATTGTTGATCCATACCATACCGTTAATTTCTGCCAGTATATAATCTCTAAGCTCGTACGTCTTAGAGAAGGGTGTTAAGCAAGATAATAAATTCTCCACCACCAAACAGATATATATTTAGCAGAGATCAACGAATATAGCACACAATAAAATGTCAGACATAATTCATTCACAAGTCCATTCTGGGTCTAAACGAAACCGGAGTATGTCCAATATAGGAGACAGGTCCTTGCATATCCAGTCGATCTCCAAGTACATCTGGACGATCACCACTTATTACCTTGTCTTTTGTGTACAGCCCAATCAAGATATCAGTAATCATCCAAACGATGTGAAGATCTATGGTCTTCAACCACCGTCTTCATCGTTGACTTTCAATGGTCGAAATTGTTATTCAGAATGGGTTAAACCCGGTCTTTCCGAGTAACTCGCGTATCTTATAATCAAGTGCTATAAAAACCCATCATACGCCTCATTCCAATCCAGAATATTTTTTTATTCAAATATTCACATCTTTAGGGAAAGGTTCCCATTAATTTTATCAAAGATAAGTTCTTTTAAACTATTTCTTTAATCTTCTTTTGGATATCATTTCAAAAGATTTTATTTCATATTTCCACGACTTAAACCAAATTACGGTTTGTCAACTAGTCGGGATTAGCAAATCTTATCGAAGTAATCTATTATTTTATTATTCCAATCCCAACCTATTCATCTCATAGAGCAAAACTGGTAGAACTCCATATTTAATAGCCATTGTATTATCGGTAAAATTAATTACCATTTGACATTTCAAATTTATTTAAAGATTTAACTATCGCATGGAGTAAAACTGGCGGTTCTCCATTCTCGACATTTCTTGAATTCGGTAAATTTTCTTACCTCATTCCCGTTTCAATCTAATTAAAGATTCATTAAAACTCTACTTAGTTTTAATCTCCAAAAATAATTACTTAATGATTATTCAGCTTTCTAGAAATTAATCCTTCTTTTACTTGGGTTAAAGAACCAATGTCACTTAAAACACAGTTCACAATAAACCCAAAATCATCTTCCATCAAAATGGAATCTTCACGGAAATCATAACAGTATAGAATCAATAAAAATTTCTGTATCGGACTAATACTATAAACGGAATAACGGCAAAGCCTTTTAAATTCCATAAATAGTAAACGCCTTCCTTCACAGAAGCTCATCTCGATTATCACTAAATCGAATTCCATTCAATTCCAATTTCATTTATTAAATTGGAAAATCTTACTTTGGAAAATTTCCATTAGATCTTGGAATAAAGATTTATAAATTCCAAATCTTAACTTCACTATTAATCGGGTTTAAGAACTAATGTTGTTTAAAACACGGTTCGCAATCAACCCAAAATCGACTTCCATTTAATTCTAATTATATTTATTAATTAGAAAACCTCCTTAAATCTTAATTAAAAGATTTATTCTTTTCTCACCTAGGTTTAAGAACAATGTTGTTGAAGACACCATTCACGACAAACCCAAAATCCAATTTTATATTAAATATAAGGCTCTAAATAGAAATCTTGTCAACTTATCTTCAATATCAAATTCTGAGATCAACAGATATCGTATTGGGAATAACGGTGTTTGTATCTTCCAAATTCCTCAACAATATCCATATAATCACGGAATCCAATATCGAAATATTCCAAAAATTATTTCCATTCAAATCCATTCTAATTCATATATTGGAAAAATTCTGGTTATCAAAACCATTTCAATTCATTTCAGTTTATTTTCGTGTCCATCCAAAATCGAATATCAAAACAAATCTTTAATATTTTGTATCCATCCAAAATCGTACGTATAAATCATATTTTTGCTTCTTCACTGAATATTCTTTTAAAATATTTGTATATACTCTGAATCGGAATGTGACTCAATCAATTACCATATAATTTTAATTATATGGATTGCATACATCGCATGCATTCATAAATAGTGATGAGCAACTATTAGACATCCAATTCACATCTAGAGTGAAACCTACAACTGTATAAGCATTAAATAATTAAATAACGCTTACTACGGTCTGTCGATCAGTCGATTGACATACAACTAAACACAAGGGAGATGTGTGAAGTTATTATCATCCCCATACTCGTGTGGGGTTTCCAATCAACATCCAATGATTATTATTTTCATACTTGAGCAACATGTAAAATTATCGTCCCAATACCAGTGTGGGGTAATCCGTATGACTTATATATTATTTTCACAGTTTAATAATGACAACATTTAAAACTGTAGCATCCGTCAATCACCAAACAAATATTGTAATCACACGCAATCAACATATATATATATATATATATTTAGCCACAACTATAATAACTTTAAAAATAGTTTGAGTGAGAGAGTTCTCACCATTGGTTTCCACTCCGCCATTCCTTAATTGATGATTTATTAAAACGATTTCGCAAGAATCGGGCTGTTGAAATCTGCGAATTAGTGAAACTGAAAAGTCACAAACGAAGTCGAAATGGGTCGAAACTCAACCGGGAAAGAGCCTGGATGGATCTAAATTGTTAACCGTGGTCTCCACCGGTCAACAGACCAAAATCACAATTCAGATGTTTGAATTAACAATTCAGACGTTTGAATTTGCATTTTCCCAAGTCAGCAAGGTTTTAGTTCATTTTTCAGACGTTTGAATTTTTTTGGTCAGATGTCTGAATTACAATTCAGACATCTGAATTAAAAATTTTGGACATCTGAATTCTCTGCTTGTTTATAGAATTATTTGGAGCAGGTCAGACGTTTGACCTAAATAATTCAGACGTCTAAATCCTATTTCAAGGCGCAATTTGGCTTGAAAACATGTTCAAATCGATATCGACAAATGCCCGAAGGCCTATGATGTTATATATATATATATATATATATATATATATATATATATATATGCAAATGGGGCTTCTATAACTCTCTGAAGCAACTCATAACACCAAATTTACATGCATAAACATTCATACATGAGATTTGCAATGATTTTTGATTATAAATTCCAAAGTGGACAAATTTTCTAACCAAAGCAAATCAAATGCAATATAAGCCAACTGTGAAGTCTTAAAACTTTCCAGTGGGACAACGGAAGTTCACAATATTGCCAAAACAACTCATGGCATCTGCATTCGATTGTATAAACAATCCAAACGAGAAATTCCAATTGAGTGATGCTAAAACTAATGAATCGGAAAGTGTATACTTGTCTAACCAATTCATATGCATATACACAACTCTAAATGAACCTAATTTACACTTGACAAGCCTCTAGGCTTGTGGTATAGATGTGAATTCATTAAGAACTCACTAAGAATTCACCTTTGATGGTTAAAAGCAATGAATCAATCTAATAGCGAGCTAGAACATTCTCTCTTCGACAAAAACACTAGAATCAACAACCTATGATCATATGAACACATTTCCTAAGAATTGGGTCATAGGAAAACTCAAAAATCAAAGAGGAATTGAGTTAGAGAAGATGGAGAGGAGCTTACCTTAGCTTTCCTTTGATTTTCGCTTGATTACATCAAGTATTGGAGCTCCAAATTGCAAAACCTAGCTTAGGAATTTTTATTTCCCATTCCCTTCCCCATTTTCTATTTTCTTCTAAGTGTTGGAATGAAGTGAGGAAGAGAGAGGCTGATTTGGGGGTTATAGGTGGGCTAGGTTTAGCCAAACCAAGACCCAACCCTAGTGCTAAAACTCTGAAGCTTAGAATATATCGAAGTTTTTACTTTTCAAGCACCTAAACGATGTTTTGAACTCAATGGAAGTGGTTTCAAGTCCAAATTCATCCATATGCAAAAAGTAATATTTTGGTCTCATATCTTATGAAAAGACCAAAAAATTTCCAACTCCAAAGGTATCGATGCCTATAGTTTTCGAAGATGCAAACGACATTTTGAACAAGGGGTTTCGAGACGAAATTCATCCGTATGCAAAATGTGACTTTTCTATGGGCAATATATACCTTTTTAAAAAATATATTTAACTTTCATAGCGACTATTCTAAATTTTAACTTAGACATAACTTACAATTTATAAAGTGTATTCTCAATTTCTTACATTCATTAGAGAATTATAATTCAAAATATCCCAACGTTTCTTGCTTTATCAAATTCTGATTTATATTGAATTTTGTATATTCATTCAATGTTTAAAATCAAATTTTCGAACTACTGTGGCATTTCAAGCTTGTTTTAATTAAATTTCAAATTTATACGTTCCAACTTCGATTTAAATAGATTTTAAATCATTTATTCTAAAAATAACTCATCTGAAATATTTAATTTCTATGAAAATCCATTAAAAATAAATTTTAAATTGGTTCCAAAAATATGGGTTGTTACATCTGTGCTTGACGATCTAATGGCCTTCTCGTCCACCTCAATGTTTACTTGCTTTTCTCTAATTCCTTTATTAGGCCTGGCACCTGAATCACAAGAAATAATAGTTATTAATTTAGGAGAGAACATGGTCCTCTCAACTATTTGCTCCACAATGCGATGACAAGTTATAACATCCTTGACAAATTATGGAGAGAGTGCAAAGATACCTTCCGCTGATTGCTCGTTTGGAGTTGTAAAAACCTCAACAGGGGAAGGAATATGAACTTCGGAAATTAACGGGTCATCAGGATTCTACTCCTCGACCCCAGCATCCTTGAATTCAAATGGCTGAGATAGAACCTTCCTCAACCTGATTCTTACATTTATGCTTGCGCCTCTCCTCCTCCATAGATTCTTTAATTAAATGCCTCCCTTCTGCTAGACGCTCAGGTTCCTCACCTTTGAGATAAGTTTGCATGAGTTGGTCCTCGTCAATAGCCTCAACCTGTAAACATCGCTTTTCACCTTCAACGATTTGGTCCCATACCTTGACCAGAGTAGTAGGATAGTTCTTAATCCATGAGATGTCTCGAGTTCGAATCACCTGAGAAATGAAGTCTATCAGCAACTCATCGAATTCTTCTATCTCCTGTTTAGCCATTGCAAGTTTAGTGTTAGCATCGGAAGCAGACTTGAGGGTTATATCAACGTGTCCTTAAGCAAAAACCGATCTTTCCTTGGCCTGAGCTAGCTGGGTCTTCAAACTTGCCATTTCCCTCTCCCAAACAGCTTTTTACTTCGCAAGGTGATCATGTGATAATTTCAACTCGGTATTAGTAGATCTGAGATCCTCTATCTCTTTTCTCATGGTTGTACGCTACTTGCTATTTGAGTCGAGCTCAATATGGAAACGCCTCTCCGCATCCTCGAATTACTTCTTGCAATTTTCGGCATCCCGTCGAGGCAAGGCAAGCTGAGTTTGAGTATCTTCAAGTTCTTTCTCGGCCTTATCCCTGGCCTTGATATTGTATTCATCCTTTTCTTTAGCATCAACCACATCCACCTCAAGATGGCGTATGATCTCAGAGACCTTTTTAGCATACTTCTTCATTTCGTGATATCTCTTAGCAAAAACACCTACTTGGCCAATGACCTACGTGTCCCAGTCTTCGGGAACTGGTTTGAGATTTAGAACAAAGTGCATTTTCCCAAAGCGAAAATCCGGAAACCTTTCTTTTAAAAGTGCCAACTTTTTCTCCTTTTAAGTAGTAAGAACTACCGGCTGTGTAGTGGTAATGTCGGCATTACGCTGTTTGGAAGGGACAAGAGCTTTCATTCCCTTTTCCAACTCTTTGTTTGGGTCCTTATGGTTGTCTTTGGCATTATAACGCTTTTCAGTAGATTTCCCCTGAGGGCGAACACTCTTCGGAGGGACCATAGCTTTGGGCGGTTGTTTGCCTCCCTCATGCTGAATTTGATGACTATAATGTTTTTTGATATCGTGCCTTGGGGGAGAACGAGAGCGCAAAGAATGAGGTTGGTGGGAATCGTTGTGCTTCCTTCTATCTCTCCCGCGACTATCTCCATGCTCGTGCTCGGTAACATGATTGAATCTAGGCATGTACTCGTGGAGATCCCAATGAGAATAACGACGATGAATCAATTTCTTGCAAAAATGATAGACAAGTATGAGAATCATAGGTTAATACGGTATATAAGTGTCGTGATGTGCGGTGCATGTGATGTGTGTGTCTTATGTGATCCCTCCAATGGACCAGAGCCCAGAGCCAGGCTTGTATGTACATTATCTCCATCTTTAACAGGACCAGGCTCTTCAATAGAAGTAGGAAAGAACGACCCTGTTCCAATATCCTCGGAAGTGTAAATGTCATCTGGCAAAGGAAGCTCGTCTAAATCTCCAAATACTTGTTCTTCTGTTTGTAAGTCATGAGTTAGAGGCTTAGTCGGTGGAGAGGGTTGGCTTTCGGGAATGGAAGCGTCTTTCGGCTCATCGCCTTGAACTTCACTTCCAGTGTACACATTCAGATCTTCATCGTCTTGGGACTCATTGGTGAAGGACTTTTGGGAAGCTCAGTTGGTTCTCTAATTTATGTGGTCACATGTCCCTTGATTTAGGGCATGCTACTTGATGCCCCCAAGAGTTTGCGCTGGGGGTACTTACTTGTAGGCTTGCCTCCTTGACCGAGGCCTCATTTAATATCAAGAAGGTGGTGTTTATAGAGATTCTCATTGACTATGCATTTCTTGATTCTGAGAAAATCGGTCTTTCTTTCCCTAAGGCGGGTCAAACGATCTTCATATATTTCTCCCTCTTGCTTCTTGGGATTGGGAACTGTAAAAGAAAAAGCAATATCAGTGTGTAGATTTATGCAATTGGAGTAGACACTTAAAGATCTGAAACTTACTTGACCGCAACCACCTCCTCGCTCATCCAGTTTGGTGCTTTATATAGAACCACTCAGATTTAGCATTGCCTAAATTACTGTGTCAATCAGTCAGGACTTTATTATTGGGGACAAATTCGAAGAAGACAAAAGAAGGGGTCCTTGTGGAATGATGTTTAAAGTAGAAGTAGAAGTTCAAATCTTCATAAAAAAGCTCTGTATCAAAAATTTATGCATATGTGATGTGCAAGCTATATTAAGCAGCATAGGAATTGGGGTAAAGCTTCATGGGAGCAATACGCAATCGTCTCAAAAAGTCGACAACAAGTGGATTAAAAGGGAGGAATAGCGCCTATTGAACACATGACCTTGCTAATGGCCATATACCCTTCCGGAGCAAAATGAGGCCTATTCGTTTCCTCTGCAACTTTAACGTTGTACAATGGAATCTCGTGCTTTAAAAATATCCTCTTTAGCTTTATGTCATCAAGTGTAGAAGCTATGGAATCACTCAGATTGACTAACTTTATGAAAATCTCGAACTCATCAGGAGCACGGTCATTTCCAATTACACCTTCCATTCTTCTTCCTCGAGTGATGTACTTTCAGAGGATGATGATTCTGTACCAATGTCTGTTTCATATTCTGATCCGGAGTTATCCCAGTCTAGGTCCAATGGGAGTACATCGGGATCATAATGACTTGAAGCTTCGGGAGCTGCGCTCTTATCTAATAACCTTGCTGAACGTCTATTAGACATATCTGCTGTGTTAACACACAAACATCAAGGATTATAGTATAGTTGCCTGTGGCACCCATGTGTGCTAGTGCTAGTGTGTGCTAGTGTGTGCAGTACTGAAAAAATAAAGTGTGAAGTAAAACAAATAAGTATGTAATCAGTCGATATACGTCGTCAAGTAACATTCTCGTCCGGTCCAGATCGATCTGTTCGAAGGCACTATCCTAACTGTCCATCAGCATATTTAAGTTGCAATTAATTTTAATCTAGGCATGAGTTAAATTGGTCAATGAATCATAATTGCTACAAGATGTTAAGTCGTATATGGTGATTGGCTCGTGAATGAAATTTGGAGCATGATTCAAGACCGGCTCACCCACCTCACTCGCCTCGCACCTCGAAGTCAGTTCATGGCCCCGAGTGGCTCAGAAACCAGGTAAGGCTCGCGCTTTGAATCGGTTCGTGCTTGAGTGAGGGGATCGGGTAGTTCTTGAACCACGATCCGCTGCTAAGAGGGGTTTTCCCTTTTGAATGGAGCTCGCAATTGCGGTCCGGTCCATACCCCACGAACAATTCGCTGAGTCACCCGCGCGCTCTGTGTCCCCACGAAAGTCTCTCTCGGGACCAACGAAGGAATCAAGTCACTAAGGCTCGACCCGATATGACTTCAGCACTCCATCGCTAGTACGACTCATTAGAGACACCCCATCCACCAATTTTTGCTTCCTCGCAAACAACATGTTCCTTTGTACAACCCTCTTGCTCAACATTCATAAGCAAGTCTCCAACACAGGAAGCTAACACGAAATGCTCCAATCCCTTCATCCCCACATAACAACTCTCTCCCTCTCTTATTGAGTCACTTAACTGTAGATGAACACACATCTTTGTGGTTGTCGCCTAATCGTGGCTGAGACCACTGATGCCGGCGCTGACAACAGGAACAACGACGCCGAAGCTATCAGAAAAAGACAATGAGAATCAATACGGAAATTCGATTCCGATTCATAAACTACACAAATTAAAGATGTAAATTGAAGTAGAGATCAATCAATTTCTTAATACCTATTGATTTGATGTGGAAATTGGCGATTTAATCAAGGCTTAGAATTAGGGTTTTGGATTGGAAATAGAAGAAATTACGGTGTTGAAAAGTTAATAAGGAAATGAGGTTAAAACGCTTTATATATTTTATGGAGAAGCAGACCCCTCGTATCCCCAGCCTGGTCCACTACTGGGCAAATGATTCAGTGGACAACTCGACTTAGCCCAACATAGCAGAAGAGGCTCGGTGGATGATTGGCATTTGGCCCAAGCGTGTAATAACTTGAGCGAGGACAGGCCATCCTGACTACTCACAATGACCACGACCCAAGCAAAATGTTTGAGCATTGAGCAAAAGTGGAGTGCTTCAAGAGAAAGTTGCAAAAAACCCAAGCACATGTGTAGGAAAAAAATAATGAAATAATTCCCAATTTAAAGCTAAGAAAGGTCTGATAATTTACCTGAGAAACCATCTGCAATCCAGCTTGATGTTGGAGATCGACAAGTATGCAGAAATAATTGGAAACTTAAATATGTATTTACACCCGTCTCAAAAAACTAACAGACACGATTTCGTGAAATGGCAAGACGATACAAACAAATATGACTGTTGGTGCTCACCTTTTCGAAAATAGACAGATGTATAATTTCAAAACACGTTCCATCCTTGATAAGATGTACTTCGAGGGGGAAAATGTTGGCTTGTTTTGTGACCAAGCCACACAAAGTCTGATACTCACAATCAAGGGTAGTTCAATGATTAGGATGGTCATCAATGGACGAGCGATAGGCAGCTTTTGATACTAAGTTGGAGTGCTAAACCCATGAGCTCAATCTCTGGCTCGACTCGTGGGCCAGTTCGTGGCCCATTCGTGACTCCACTTGCTCGTGCTAGTGCTCCATGACCCGGATCATGTGTCAAGGTCATGATATGACCCTACAGCCAACACGACTATTTGGCCCATTCATGTAAACACCCGGAAAATGCGGGCCGATTTAAAAATTTTATTTTGGCAATTTTAGCGAATTTTGAATATTTAAAATGAATTATTTTAAATCACAACGACGAGAAATTTATTTTGGAAAGAATTAGAACGTATATATTTATATACGTCGTCGTTAGAATATAAATAATTATTTATAATTATAAAAGGAATTGAAAATGGCGCGGTAGTTCGATAATTCGATTTCAAACTTCAAACGAATATACAGGATTCAAAATAAACCGGATTTTAGCGAAACCAAAAATATTAGAATCTAATTGATAATATATTTCAAACGAATCAGAAAAATAAAAATTTCATAGCGGGAATCAAAAGATATGTCCAGTTGAAAATTCAGAATAGTCGCTATGGAATTATGGCCCTTAAAAATGGGAATTTTGCAAACGACCTCGGATTTCGACGAAACCACTTTTGTTGGATCCATGATGTCAAATTGTTGCTAGATTCCAAATTTCATAATTTTTCGAACCAATATGTGAGCGTGGCAAAGGAAAACGCATTTGGCCAGTTTCAGTTGATTGTAATCGACTGGAAGATGGCCATTTTTCAAATGGTCTCAGAATTCGATGAAATTAGTTTTGTTAGGACCGTATCGTCAATATGAAGCTAGAAAATATTTTTCAGGAATTTTTAGAGTTCGTATGTAACCCCAGTAAATTGAAATGCGCGTTCAAATTCAATATATAGAGTTATATGTTGATTTTGACGAAAACTGAACGAAACGATCGAATCAGCTTACGAAACATATCCCATTTTGTTCGGAATAGGGGTAATTAGCTAGGAGCGATAGTCGGTGGGATTGATTTGGGATTCAAACAAAAAGTCAACTTTGACGGAGAATAAAATAATAATTAAAATAAATATAAATATAATTTCCTTCCTCCCCCATTTCATTTCCTCCTTCTGAAATAAAACCCGCCCCTTTTTTTTACCATCGTGCCCTAGCCTTCCATCCCGCCATCACTGACGTCGGAGCCCCTCCTGACGCTCGATCCCTCCCTGACGCTCCCCTCTGCCTCTCGATCCTCCTCTCCTCTTCTATTCCAGACCACAATCGCACACCCTGCCCTGCGCCCTCCGACCGCCACCTCCCTCCGCCATCCACGAACCCCCAAACCCCCTCTCGCGTTCACCTCCTCCTCTCCCCATCTCGATGCAGTCAACCCCCACGCCTAGCCCAGAACGATCGGAAATCGCCAGCGCCTCCTCCCCTGGGTCGCCGCCGGACAACCGACGCCGAGTCCGACCTCCTACGATGGAACCCAGGTGATTTTCAATTTATAAATTCAGTTTTTATAAATAAATCAGTTTTGATGAGGCATGATTTAAAATATAATTTTTATATAATAGCGTGTAAAGACTAGATTTTTATTCGCTAAAGATCAGATTTTTATTCGCTGAAGATCAGATTTTTATTCGCTAAAAGGATTGGTTTTTATAATAAAAAGAGACGGTTTCTTAATAGGAAGGTTAAAAATATAATCTTTTATATTGTAGAAGGTTAAAAATATAATCTTTTATATTGTAGAAGTATAAAAATATAATCTTTTATATTGTGGAAGTATAAAAATATAATCTTTTATAAAGTAGGAGTATTTAAAATATGGTTTTTATCAAGGTAGAGTAATAAAAATATAATTTTTATATGGGTATGATAATAAAAATTCGATCTTTATATAAGAAGTAGAAATATAAAAATATAATTTTTATATAGAGAATAGCGTGATAAAAATAGAATTTTTATCTATATAGTAGCGGTATAAAAATAGAATTTTTATCTATATAGTAGCGGTATAAAAATAGAATTTTTATCTATATAGTAGCAGTATAAAAATAGAATTTTTATATACACAGCTACAATATAAAAATGGGATTTTTATATATGTAGTGGCTACGGGCAGCGAAATTGACAAAAGGCGAGCACGGCGAAGATTTCTACATAAGAAGAGTCGTGGCGTTTGGTTTAGCTAGTCGGTGAGAATTTCTCACTCTTTAATTTAATTTTCTAGTTATAAATATATACTAGGATGCAGATGGTGCTTAATAGCACCCGACACCCGTCGTCCACAGACCATGGACGGCTTGTATGCTTGTTTGATGTGTTGTGAAATTTGTTTGTGATGTCGATGTGAAATCGAAAATAAAATGTAGATGGTTGAAATAAATATTTTATCGTTAAAAATATAATTTTTAACGTGAATGTGAATAAATAAATATTCATTTACAAACCGGACGGTTTGTTTATGTACACCTATTTGAAGGATATTGATTGGGATGATAAATTTTACACATTGCCCAACTGCACAAATAATTTTCGGTGTTTGTTGATTTGAAACCCCACACGGGTGTTGGAATGATATTTGACGTACACTAATCCCAATTATTTAATTGTATGTCGATCGATTGGTCGACAGGATGTGTAATCGTTAATTATTTATATTTGATGCTTATGCAGTTGTGTGGGGCGCTTTGGATGATGGTTGATTATTTGTCGTTGCTATTATATACATGTATTGTATGAAAACCATATAATTAACATTATATGGTGATTGATTGGGCCTCATTCCAATCGGGAAAATAAAGAATATAATAGAATATATTCATGTGCTGAATAGAATAAATAGTCATGTGTTGACGATGTTCATGTGTTGAAACTATTCAGGTATTGAGTAAAATATTTTAATAATAAAATTTACATCTTTATCATCTTTAAGATTAGAAACTACTTTACGGTTGGAGTCTAATTAAAAATCAAACGATAGATACCATAATTTTATAAAATATATTACATAACAAAAATAGCCAGGTGTTGACAGTACTCATGTGTTAAGATTAGTCATGTGTTGAATAGAAATATAGATTCATGTGTTGGATAGAATAAATATTCATTTGTTGAATAGAATAACGAATTTATTGAAATATATAAAGCCGTGTTGATTAAAGTTGCGCTATTTTGACGTGAACGATATTTATATCGATTATAGTCGTTTTTATAATAAATATAGAAAAGGAAGTGATTTCAAAATATAACATTTTGAAAATATTATCATTTATATAGTAATGATATGAAATATTCAATTTTGATTTGAAATTGAATATAGAGTTGAAATGGTTTTGAAATCGAATCTAAACGATTTATAAAATACGTTTTAAATGGAAATCGATGAAATATATATATATATATATATATATATATATATATATATATTATATATAATGGCCTGAATAGAACGCGCCGCGGTAGTTCGTGAATTTCGACCATTGACTTCGAATTGACGTTGCGGGAGATCCGACCGTCGGATTCTCCTGAAACCGGAACCGTTGGGTTCGTATCGAAAAGAGCTTTCCAATGAATATTAGAAATTTGAAATCTAACGGTTGGATTTGGAATTATGTCCAAATCAAATTTGGAAAAGGTCGCTATAAGTGCAGTTCGATGGCCATTGATGGAAATCGACTGTGCGTGCCTTGATAAAATTATTAAAAATATCAATAATTTGTGTAAAATCATAAGAAATGATTTGGGAAAAATTGGACTGAAAATCTCCATATTTGAAAAGATAAAAATAGATTTTTATCGAAATGAACTAGTTTTGAATTAGAATTAAAATCAATTTATTTTTGAAATAAATAAATTGAATTTGAAAGTGGTTTTAAAAATAATCAAAATTCCCAATACGTGAATTGGAATGGATTTGAATCGAAATTGTCTTCGGAATATTTCGATGTTGGATTTTGTGATTATACAGATATGGTTGTGGAAATTTGAAAGATATATTTATATCGTTATTTCCAATACGATATTTGTTGGTTTCAGAATTTGATATTGAATATAAGCCAATATATTTTCTATTCAGTACCTTGTATTTAATATCAAATGTGATTTGGGTTTGTCGTGAATCGTGTTTTAGGTGACATTGGTTCTTTAACCCAGTTAAAGACATGATATTGATTTTTGAGAAGATTAAAACTAAGTGGAGTTTTAATGAATCTTTAATTAGATTGACATGATCGAGAATGGAGTATCACCAGTTTTGCTCCAAAGCGATAGTTAAATATTTAATTAGATTTGAACGTTAAATGGTAATTAACTTTACCGATAACACCGTGGTGTTAGATATGGAGTATTACCAGTTTTGCTCCATGGGATGAATAGGTTGGGATTGGGAAATAAAATAAATAATTACTTCGGTGTGGTTCGCTAATCCCGACTAGTTTGGAAAACCATAATATGGTTTGAAATGATATTCAAAGGAAGATTAATGAATAAATTTAGAAGAATTTATCTTTGATAAAATTAATGGGAACCTTTCCCTAAGAATGTGAAATTTTGAATAAAAGAATATTATGAATTGGAATGAGGCGTATGTTGTGTTTGTGTAACACGTGTTTATTATATACGCGGGTTATTCGGAAAGGTCGGGTTATACCCATTCAGAATAACCGATTCGACGATATGTCGAAGATGAAGACGGTGGTTGAAGACCGGATGTCTTCACATCGTTTGGGTGATTACTGATGATCTTGATTGGGTTGTACACCCAAGATGAGGGAATCAGTTGGTGATCGTCCAGACGTACTTGGAGATGGATGGATATGCGAGGAAAGTGCCTCCGGTTTCGTTCAGACCCAGAACGAACTTGTAAATAGACTGTGTGTCTGACATTGGATTTTATTCTGTGTTGATTGATCTCTATTAAATATACATCTGTTTAGCGGCGGAGAATTTATTCTCTTGCTTAACGCCCTTCTCTGAGACGTACGAGCTCAGAGGTTGTATATCGATTGACATCAGTCGCATGGAGTGAATTGCCAGTGTGGCACGCGTAAGTGGCAATTGATCAATGCTTCTGTTGAAAAGCAAAGTCTTGTGGTTGATGATCAAAGCACGGCCTGTGTGGCATAGCTTTGTGTATAGCATGAATTTGCGAGCCTCACATCTCGGTATGAGTCAAAAACAGGATAGTGACTGCAGGGAGAGCACGACGTTTCTTTCTAGCTAGTGGTGGTGTTAGTGCTTAAACTGGCAGACATTTATATACTTTTCACCCATGTGGTTGTTGGTTGCGAGGCGCATCGGATATAGGTCTATTAGGACCGGGAAACGTGTGCTCA
The DNA here is from genome assembly GCA_030737875.1 of Allium sativum. Lineage (NCBI taxonomy): Eukaryota > Viridiplantae > Streptophyta > Magnoliopsida > Asparagales > Amaryllidaceae > Allium > Allium sativum. The sequence continues at coordinate 620,540,300 of CM060926.1, forward strand.
GGAATAACTAATCCTCAAAAGTAAGAGAGGACCGACCCTGAAGATCCAAGGATCATAGTGGGGTCCTGAGACATTTGCTAGAGTGTCTCGAATCGGAGAGGAGCTTGCTCCTTGCCTCGACTCATGACGGAAATCCTATTTCCAATACGTGACTTGCGGTTTTATTTGTAGAGCCTAGTATGGCGACATGATAGATGGTACCCATGCCGCCTATGATTGATATTTATGATTTGATTTGTTTTGACACTATACACTTATAATAGTATCAAATGATTTGTTTTAAACGTACCAAGCATGTTTGGCTATTATAAGGTAAAACCCTATCATACGGCTTGCATTGCATTGTGTGATGGGACCTGGGTCTTATAATAGCTTCATTTTTCAAAAAAGCATTGTGTTGTTTATTCTAAGCACTGGTATTCTTGGGAGGAAACCCGTTCCGTGTTATACGGCGTGGTCCCTTGAATTACTCTCTTTTAAAGTAATGTTTTAAATAACTGAATTAGTTCTCACACCAGTCTCATGACTGACCTGGAGTTTATTGTTTTAACCTAAACTCTGGGTGCCCTTATTTTCGACATGGGCATCTAGTAGTTTTGGTTTTGCAGATTTATATTCACCGGATCCTGATTTACAGCTGGAACGATGCTCGGAAAGCTCTGTATCCGTGCATTACTTCTAGTTGTGCTTTTGTATTATTTTCCGCTGCGATGTATATAATTGTAATTTAAATTTCTGATATTTGTCGAATGTATTTTATTTATTCATACTATGTGTATTCTTGTATTCTGATGGAATTGTTGTAATAAACAATGAAATGTTCTTCTGTTTGCGTTCTGATTGGTCTTGTCCTCAACGCAATCCGGGCTTTCTTTACCGGGGAAGTTTGGGTTGTGTTAGTTTGGTATCAGAGCTTTGGTTTACAGAGCTCGAGAACAAGACACATTAGAACCATATGAAAGAATTCATCAGATATTGGATTAGTAATATCCAATTAGAATAACTCGTTAGAGATGGGATCAGTAGTATCCTAGAACGAGTGTGAAGAGTATATTTTTCAAATGAAAACAAATTTTGTTTTGAAATTTAAATCATTTTATATGTATTTGAATATTTATTTATATTGATTTTGGGCAATCGAGTATATAAAGGTTTTGCATATACGCGTCATGAACGTATATTCGAAGTTTTAATATACTGGATAGATATAGAATCACACTCTAGTCGCCCGCGGACAATTCTGGTGATGTCGCGACATCATCAGTCTTTGTGTTCGAGTTTCGAAGGTGTGATATCTATATATTTCCATTAGACTGGTGTGAGAACCAAAATATAGCTAGAATACATTGTTGTGATTTGGCATCAAAAACATGATTTTTTTTTGTATATATATCAAAATTTTGAATTTGAAACGTTAATTCACTAATTGATCAATGTTTGTGTTGTTTGTTTATTCGTTTGATAATTTTGAACCATTTAGCCTAATAGAATCAAATAGTGAATTGTATTGAAAATTGGTCGCATTTGCTTGCATATACATGTACTTACATTGAACAAGTCATAACAAGGAGGCTAGAGCAGAAGAATAAAATTGTTTGCCCGACAAATAGGTACATGTTTACCATAATTTACTGTTTTGTTTGGGTGACGATGATTTTATGAGCAGATTTGCTAGCCGCTTGGCTTTTTCTTTTTCTTTTTGATTGAAGAAGGCCATTGGAGGCTATATGAAATATCCCGAAGTCTCCGGTGCAGGGGAGGTTATGGCGAAATTTTTCGAAAATTTAGGGTGTTAGCCAAATTTTTGAAAGATTTGAAAAGTTCTTAGAAACTGAAAAGTTGAAGAACTTAAGCCGTAAAGAAAATAATGGAAGTTGAGTTCATTAGTAAAACAACTTTCGGCTTCGTTCCTTTTCGGGGACGAAAAGTTTTAAGTGGGGGAGATTGTAACAACCCGGAAAATGCGGGCCGATTTAAAATTTTTATTTTGGCAATTTTAGCGAATTTTGAATATTTAAAATGAATTATTTTAAATAATAACGACGAGAAATTTATTTTGAAAAGAATTAGAACGTATATATTTATATACGTCGTCGTTAGAATATAAATAATTATTTATAATTATAAAAGGAATTGAAAATGGCGCGGTAGTTCGATAATTCAATTTCAAACTTCAAATCAATGTACAGGATTCAAAATAAACCGGATTTTAGCGAAACCAAAAATATTAGAATCTAATTGAGAATATCTTTCCAACGAATCAGATAAATCAAAATTTATAGCGGGAATCAAAAGATATGTCCAGTTGAAAATTCAGAATAGTCGCTATGGAATTCTGGCCCTTAAAAATGGGAATTTTGCAAATGACCGCGGATTTCGATGAAACCACTTTTGTTGGATCCATGATGTCAAATTATTGCTAGATTCCAAATTTCATAATTTTTCGAATCAATATGTGAGTGTGGCAAGGGAAAACGCATTTGGCCAGTTTTAGTTGATTTTAATCGACTGAAGATGGCCATTTTTCAAACGGTCTCAGAATTCGGTGAAATTAGTTTTGTTAGGACCGTTTCGTCAATACGAAGCTAGAAAATTTTTTTGGGAATTTTTAGAGTTCGTATGTAACCCCAGTAAATTGAAATGCGCGTTCAAATTCAATATATAGAGTTATATGTTGATTTTGACGAAAACTGATCGAAACGATCGAATCAGCTTACGAAACATATCCCATTGTGTTCGGAATAGGGGTAATTAGCTACGAGTGACAGTTGGTGGGATTGATTTGGGATTCAAACAAAAAGTCAACTTTGATGGAGAATAAAATAATAATTAAAATAAATATAAATATAATTTCCTTCCTCCCCCATTTTATTTCCTCCTTCTGAAATAAAACCCGCCCCTTTTTTTTACCATCGCGCCCTAGCCTTCCATCCTGCCGCCACTGACGTCGGAGCCCCCCCTGACGCTCGATCCCTCCCTGACGCTCCCCTCCGCCTCTCGATCCTCCTCTCCTCTTCTATTCCAGACCGCAATCGCACCCCCACTGCGCCCTCGGACCGCCACCTCCCTCCTCCATCCACGAACCCCCAAAACCCCCTCTCGCGTTCACCTCCTCCTCTCCCCATCTCGATGCAGTCAACCCCCACGCCCTAGCCCAGAACGATCGGAAATCGCCAGCGCCTCCTCCCTTGGGTCGCCGCCGGTCAACTGACGCCAAGTCCGACCTCCTGCGATGGAACCCAGGTGATTTTCAATTTATAAATTCAGTTTTTATAAATAAATCAGTTTTGATGAGGCATGATTTAAAAATATAATTTTTATATAATAGCGTGTAAAGACTAGATTTTTATTCGCTAAAGATCAGATTTTTATTCGCTAAAGATCAGATTTTTATTCGCTAAAGATCAGATTTTTATTTGCTAAAAGGATTGGTTTTTATAATAAAAAGAGACGGTTTCTTTATAGGAAGGTTAAAAATATAATCTTTTATATTGTAGAAGGTTAAAAATATAATCTTTTATATTGTAGAAGTATAAAAATATAATCTTTTATATTGTAGAAGTATAAAAATATAATCTTTTATATTGTGGAAGTATAAAAATATAATCTTTTATAAAGTAGGAGTATTAAAAATATGGTTTTTATTAAGGTAGAGTAATAAAAATATAATTTTTATATGGGTATGATAATAAAAATTCGTTCTTTATATAAGAAGTAGAGATATAAAAATATAATTTTTATATAGAGAATAGCGTGATAAAAATAGAATTTTTATTTATATAGTAGCGGTATAAAAATAGAATTTTTATCTATATAGTAGCGGTATAAAAATAGAATTTTTATCTATATAGTAGCGGTATAAAAATAGAATTTTTATATACATAGCTACATTATAAAAATGGGATTTTTATATATGTAGTGGCTACGGGCAGCGAAATTGACAAATGGCGAGCACGACGAAGATTTCTACATAAGAAGAGTCGTGGCATTTGGTTTAGCTAGTCAGTGAGAATTTCTCACTCTTTAATTTAATTTTCTAGTTATAAATATATACTAGGATGCAGACGGTGCTTAGTAGCACCCGACACCCGTCGTCCACAGACCATGGACGGCTTGTATGCTTGTTTGATGTGTTGTGAAATTTGTTTGTGATGTTGATGTGAAATCGAAAATAAAATGTAGATGGTTGAAATAAATATTTTATCGTTAAAAATATAATTTTTAACGTGAATGTGAATAAATAAATATTCATTTACAAACCGGACGGTTTGTTTATGTACACCTATTTGAAAGATATTGATTGGGATGATAAATTTTACACATCGCCCAACTGCACAAATAATATTCGGTGTTTGCTGATTTGAAACCCCACACGGGTGTTGGGATGATAATTGACGTACACTAATCCCAATTATTTAATTGTATGTCGATCGATTGGTCGACAGGCTGTGTAAGCGTTAATTATTTATATTTGATGCTTATGCAGTTGTGTGGTGCACTTTGGATGATGGTTGATTATTTGTCGTTGCTATTATATACATGTGTTGTATGAAAACCATATAATTAACATTATATGGTGATTGATTGGGCCTCATTCCAATTGGGAAAATAAAGAATATAATAGAATATATTCAAGTGTTGAATAGAATAAATAGTAATGTGTTGACAACGTTCATGTGTTGAAACTATTCATGTATTGAGTAAAATATTTTAATAATAAAATTTACATCTTTATCATATTTAAGATTAGAAACTACTTTACGGTTGGAGTCTAATTAAAAATCAAACGATAGATACCTGAATTTTATAAAATATATTACATAACAAAAATAGCCAGGTGTTGACAGTACTCATGTGTTGAGATTAGTCATGTGTTGAATAGAAATATAGATTCATGTGTTGGATAGAATAAATATTCATTTGTTGAATAGAATAACGAATTTATTGAAATATATAAAGTCGTGTTGATTAGAGTTGCGATATTTTGACGTGAACGATATTTATATCGATTATAGTTGTTTTTATAATGAATATAGAAAAGGAAGTGTTTTCAAAATATAAAGTTTTGAAAATATTATCATTCATATAGTAATGATATGAAATATTCAATTTTTATTTGAAATTGAATATAGAGTTGAAATGGTTTTTAAATCGAATCTAAACGATTTATAAAATATGTTTTAAAAGGAAATCGACGAAATATAATATATATATATATATATATATATATATTATATATATATAATGGCCTGAATAGAACGCGCCGCGGCAGTTCGTGAATTTCGACCATTGACTTCGAATTGACGTTGCGGGAGATCCGACCGTCGGATTCTCCAGAAACCAGAACCGTTGGGTTCGTATCGAAAAGGGCTTTCCAATGAATATTAGAAATTTGAAATCTAATGGTTGGATTTGGAATTATGTCCAAATCAAATTTGGAAAAGGTCGTTGTAAGTGCAGTTCGATGGCCGTTGATGGAAATCGACTGTGCGGGCCTTAATAAAATTATTAAAAATATCAATAATTTGTGTAAAATCATAAGAAATGATTTGGGAAAAATTGGACTGAAAATCTCCATATTTGAAAAGATAAAAATAGATTTTTATCGAAATGAACTAGTTTTGAATTAGAATTAAAATCAATTTATTTTTGAAATAAATAAATTGAATTTGAAAGTGGTTTTAAAAATAATCAAAATTCCCAATACGTGAATTGGAATGGATTTGAATCGAAATTGTCTTCGGAATATTTCGATGTTGGATTTTGTGATTATACAGATATGGTTGTGGAAATTTGAAAGATATATTTATATCGTTATTTCCAATACGATATTTGTTGGTTTCAGAATTTGATATTGAATATAAGCCGATATATTTTCTATTCAGAGCCTTGTATTTAATATCAAATGTGATTTGGGTTTGTCGTGAATCGTGTTTTAGGTGACATTGGTTCTTTAACCCAGTTAAAGACAGGATATTGATTTTCGAGAAGATTAAAACTAAGTGGAGTTTTAATAAATCTTTAATTAGATTGACATGATCGAGAATGGAGTATCACCAGTTTTGCTCCAAAGTGATAGTTAAATCTTTAATTAGATTTGAACGTGAAATGGTAATTAACTTTACCGATAACACCGTGGTGTTAGATATGGAGTATTACCAGTTTTGCTCCATGGGATGAATTGGTTGGGATTGGGAAATAAAATAAATAATTACTTCGGTGTGGTTCGCTAATCCCGACTAGTTTGGAAAACCATAATATGGTTTGAAATGATATTCAAAGGAAGACTAATGAATAAATTTAGAAGAATTTATCTTTGATAAAATTAATGGGAACCTTTCCCTAAGAATGTGAAATTTTGAATAAAAATATATTCTGAATTGGAATGAGGCGTATGTTGTGTTTGTGTAACACGTGTTTATTATATACGCGGGTTATTCGGAAAGGCCGGGTTATATCCATTCTGAATAACCGATTCGAAGATATGTCGAAGATGAAGACGGTGGTTGAAGACCGGAAGTCTTCACATCGTTTGGGTGATTACTGATGATCTTGATTGGGCTGTACACCTAAGATGAGGGAATCAGTTGGTGATCGTCCAGACGTACTTGGAGATGGATGGATATGCGAGGAAAGTGCCTCCGGTTTCGTTCAGACCCAGAACGAAGTTGTAAATAGACTGTGTGTCTGACATTGGATTTTATTCTGTGTTGATTGATCTCTATTAAATATACATCTGTTTGGCAGCGGGGAATTTATTCTCTTCCTTAACGCCCTTCTCTGAGACGTACGAGCTCAGAGGTTGTATATCGATGGACATCAGTCGCATGGAGTGAATTGCCAGTGTGGCACGCGTAAGTGGCAATTGATCAAGGCTTCTGTTGAAAAGCAAAGTCTTGTGGTTGATGATCAAAGCACGGCCTGTGTGGCACAGCTTTGTGTATAGCATGAATTCGCGGGCCTCACATCTCGGTATGAGTCAAAAACAGGATAGTGACTGCAGGGAGAGCACGGCGTTTCTTTCTAGCTAGTGGTGGTGTCAGTGCTTAAACTGGATGACATTTATATACTTTTCACCCATGTGGTTGTTGGATGCGAGGCACCTCGGATATAGGTCTGTTAAGACCGGGAAACGTGTACTCAAGAATAACTAATCCTCAAAAGTAAGAGAGGACCGGCCCTGAAGATCCAAGGATCATAGTGGGGTCCTGAGACATTTGCTAGAGTGTCTCGAATCGGAGAGGAGCTTGCCCCTTGCCTCGACTCATGACGGAAATCCAATTTCCAATACGTGACTTGCGGTTTTATTTGTAGAGCCTAGTATGGCGACATGATAGATGGTACCCATGCCGCCTATGATTGATATTTATGATTTGATTTGTTTTGACACTATACACTTATAATAGTATCAAATGATTTGTTTTAAACGTACCAAGCATGTATGGCTATTATAAGGTAAAACCCTATCCTCCGGCTTGCGTTGCATTGTGTGATGGGACCTGGGTCTTATAATAGCTTCATTTTTCGAAAAAGCATTGCGTTGTTTATTCTAAGCACTGGTATTCTTGGGAGGAAACCCCTTCCGTGTTATACGGCGTGGTCCCTTGAATTACTCTCTTTTAAAGTAAAGTTTTAAATAACTGTTTTAGTTCTCACACCAGTCCCATGACTGACCTGGAGTTTATTATTTTAACCTAAACTCTGGGTGCCATTATTTTCGACACGGGCAGCTAGTAGTTTTGGTTTTGCAGATTTATATTCATAGGATCCTGATTTACAGCTGGAACGATGCTCGGAAAGCTCTGTATCCGTGCATTACTTCTAGTTGTGCTTTTGTATTATTTTCTGCTGCGATGTATATAATTGTAATTTAAATCTCTGATATTTGTCGATTGTATTTTATTTATTCATACTCTGTGTATTCTTGTATTCTGATGGAATTGTTGTAATAAATAATGAAATGTTCTTCTGTTTGCGTTCTGATTGGTCTTGTCCTCAACGCAATCCGGGCTTTCCTTACCGGGGAAGTTTGGGTCGTGTCAGTTCAACTTGCTTCTCCCATGAGCTTAATCCCCCACTTATGATGACACGTTTTTATAACGGCTACATTGACCATTTCCCCACTTACTCGTGAATGCTCTGAGATTCCCGGGATGCGTGCCATGTGTCTTCACGAACCTCCTGCAAAAATTACCTATAAATAGCCCCGGAGTAGACATTTTTTGGGATCTTTTGGCACTTAAGATTTCTCCTTCCTCCGTTATTATATTTCATCCATCTCTAATCAGATTTTACTCCAATTTGCTGAGTTTTATCTGATTGATATTGAGTAATTTATCGTTGTAAATGTGAAATTAAGTGGAGAACTTCATTGTACTTGTACTTATTCATATAATCAAAATCATACAAAGTGGACGTAGGCTTGTTGACGCCAAACCACTATAAATTTGGTGTGTTGGCTGCATTTTGTTTTGTTTCTAGTTATAATTCTCTATGAATAAAGATAATTTGGGTGTTGAACCACTTTTTGGTCTAAAAACCTACGCTCAAAACTTATCCCCAAGTTTCTACTAGGAGCTTCACAAAAAAGTCTCACAATCTTGCTCTAGTTGCACTAATTCTATGCTCAAAACCCTGCACTGATTTCTGTCCCCAAAACCAAATTTTCCCCTAGCTACAAACCCATAGCTAGTAAAACCTTATTTTATAGGAAACCTATTAAACCTATAAATTGGAAATTACAAAAGAAAATACAAATAAATTAAAACAAATACCCTTTTAGTATTAAAAGCAAGTACCTCACTTTAAAAAACAAGACCGACCCCTTTTGTTTCTTTTATTCTTGCTTTTGAAATCAATATCGGCTGACCCCTAAAAGTTAGAGTTTTTCTCCTTGCCCTAATTCGAATCGTGATTATGAAAAATGTATACTTTGGAAATTACCAGAAGCTCGAATCCTTGTTGCTTTGTTCGAAGATTGATTTACTCCTTCTTGCGATTGAAAACGTTAGTTATTCTGAATTTATTTGTTCAATTTTTCTGCTTGAATTTTTCGATGGTTGTTGCTTGGTTTTCAATCGAATTTGCCTGTGATGATAAAGACGTTATTTATAAGATTATAGAACCTTGTAACATCTCTGATTCCCCAAAAGCCTTCATCTGATTGTTGCGTGATTGTTGTGATTGATTTGCATGAGTTTCTTATTGGATTTTTCGGATTTGAAGGCTTGCGTGATATTCCAATTTGATTCTCTATCCAAAAGTGATTGCGAAATTCTGGAAACAAATAAGTGTTTTCTTTGGCTTTGAAATATAGGAAATGACTTCGAATAAAATATTCTTGCCAAAATATTTTATGGAAAAGTTGAAATGTTTTCATGCTATAAATAACTTGTTCAAAATATGTTCTTGCTGAAATGATACTTGCCCATTTTTCTCTATTGTAAATAAGATGAATTGATTTTCAGGGTTGAGATGAAAACTTGCCAAATAATGTTGCCTAATTTCTTTTGAATGCTTTGGCGATATATGGAAATATTTGAAATCAGCAATCCATCAATGCTAAAGTGCACACCATTAAAAAACCTGATGGATTCACGTATGATTAAAAAAACCTTTACAAAAGTTTTTCTACTTGTTTTGGGTCAGTAAATTTTTTTCCCTGTTTCTAGGAACTTATTTGAGTAGTGTAAAACTTGTAATTTCATGGCCAGTATAATTAATTCTTTCCCCATGCTGCTTTCATTATAAACATGCGTGCATCATTGCATTTTCTTGAAGCTGTTGCCACTTTCATTGACCACTATGTGAACATGTTGATATTTCTTTTGGGATGAACCAGTTTGTATCAGTGCATACATGATGTTGCACCATATATATATATATATATATATACATATACATATACATACCAGTGTCTATGTATGTGTGTGTGTATATATTAACATTGTTGTTTCATGACTGTGTGCATACACAAAGTTCTATGTGTATATGTTGATACCCATTGTGTCTTTAACACTGGTCTTGTATTCAGTTTGACTACCTCTATATATGTACATATATTCATATATGCATATATGTATGAATTGCACGTTGTCTTGCTACTGTGTAGATGTATTTCTTCATGAAATCTTGTGTTGGGATGATGAAAAGCAATCTCATGATTAAACTGCTATCTTCATGTACACGCTGACTCTGAGTATTGTATTGTTCCACGCATGTTTCACCAAGTCATTTGCATGACCCTGAAATATCCTGGTTCATGTGCATCATCTATGCACACTGAAATATTGCTGCACTTGACTTTGTCATGCCTTTTTCACTGTTGTACACTTGTGTACATCACCAGCTTGCATACCTGGCTTCTTTGCTCATGTAAACTTTGGCTTGAGCCCTACATGCCTGATAATACTGCTTTTATATGCACATGTATTTGAAACCAAACTTGCTGCCATGTTATGCTTTGTTTAGTCGAATCACATGCCCACATTTATTCACTTGCTTGTGCACGACATTCGACATTAGCACTATGAAAACAAACTATCTTTGATTGCTGAATCTGGTTCATGTGTGTGATGCACGATATGTTTGGGCTTGCCTTATTGCTTGATGCTTTGACATGTAATTGTTCTTCGACTATGTCCAGCTTGGCTATTGTACTTGGCATGTTGTACTGAGTTTGAGTTTATGTTGCATCATGTTTTGCTGATATATAGTGTCCATTAGCTTGAACTGTGTGCATTTGTACATGGTCGAGCTGTGTACATCTTGATTGGCTTGAGTATTTTGAGCTCTATCTTGACATGCCACTGTATAAATTCTTGTATATATACACAAATGTGTGTGTATATGTGTGTCACTGAACACTTCATACTTATATATTTGTCCCCTGCAGACCATATTGCCCCTGTATGCCTGAAAAGAAATATGTGTATGTACATACATGTATGTGTATACATGTATTGTGTACCGGATATATATATATGTGTGTATGTATGTATTGTGTACATGCACAAATCGAGAAATGGTACAAACATACACACACACACACACACACACACACATATATATATATATATATGAGACTAAAGACGATGTGAGTCTTATGGTATTTATGGTGAATCACTATGAATATAAAAAACTGTCTAGACACAGATGGATATATATACAGATCAGGTCAAGTCATGAAAACGATGAGAAACACACCAAAATTTTAAGGAAAATAAGTTTCAAAATAAAAATATATCTGCTAGAATATAAATTTTTTTTTGTTCCAGTTTATTGTGTGTGTTTATGTGATAGGTAAGCAGAAGACTGGACTGACTGTGCTGGCAGACAGAAGACAGAGGATAAGACTGTGTAACTATATATCAGTGAGTGACTGTGTATGTATATATGAATTTGTACAACTGAGTGGAGTGTAACTGAGTGACTGAGAATTGTAGTGAGGAACTGTGTATGTATGAAATGGAATTTGAAACTGAAATACACTGAGATGTACAAATAGTGGAGTCGTAAATCTGTACTATTCAAATGTAGAAATAAAATATTATATTTTAATAAAATACTATTTGAATATTTGAATTCTTGTGAAATAGTATTTTATTTAGATATAAATATTTAATTCTGTCTGTGATGTAGTAGAATAGTACAAACACATTTAATATATATATATATATATTTGTTTGTTATCATCAAACAAAAATCATAGAATTGTTAGATACAACATTCTCCCCTTTTTGTTGATGACAGACATTTAATAAGATTTTTAATATTATAAATGTGTTTGACAGTGAATTGTTGAACTCCCCCTATATGTATGCTCCCCCTGCAACAAAACTCCCCTTAGATATGTGCATGAGTGAAAAGAAAACAACAATTGAAACTTTCAATATTAAAATATTTAAAGAATATCCACTCATCGATCAAAATCTTAACCCATTCTCCCCCTTTTGTTATCATCAAAAGGATACAAAAATTAAAACAGTGATGAATTATTGACTAGAACTAAAACATCAGCTTAAGAGGGAGAACGTTCATCATAAATCTCAATCAATCAAACAAAAATCATAATATTCTAAGAACTAGTGGCAAATTTCACATTGTAAAATGATGGATTTATGATGAAATTTATAAAAATGAAGTGAGTTTAAAAAACATATGGATTCCAAATATTTTGATTTTTTTTATAAAAAATGAGCACAAAAACAGTGATGGATTTGGACAACGATTATAAATTCAAATTAAGTGATGCAATCAAATAATCTCAAATTCCAGTGACTATCAATCAACAAATCATAATATATCAAAAAAATCAACACATTTCACAAGTTAAAAATTGGATTGATAGGCTGGTTTTTACACAACAAGGTGGATTTCATATATATTTTTATTTATATCAAATTATTTTCTTTTCCTTTTCTTTTCATTTAAGAGCACATTGACCATGCATAACCAGATCTTGGATTTTTAAATGAGATCAGTTGCAGCTTAAATAATAAGTAATCTCTTAACCATGCATGACCAAAGGTGAGATTTTTAAATGATGTAAGAGAAACACTTATGTATTTTTTTTATCCTTTACATTTTCACAAACTCCTCAGTATATAAAACCAATATGAATGATAGAAATATGGTCGGTACAGAAATGACTGTGAAATAAATTTCTAAATTAATCACATTATAAAATATGGTCAACTATACCGGGATTCTTGAAAATTTTCAATTATCTTTATTTCTGAAAAATAATACAGTCACAATTCTGTCACAAATTTTGACACAGTATATTTAAGATGATTTCAAAAAAATATTAAACTCTCCATATTAATATAAAATCATGATGGATGACAGAATGATGGTAGATAAAGAAGATGTTCATGAAATAAGTACCAATTCAAAGATATTATAAAAAATGTTCAAACTATCATGAGAATTTAAATAAAATTTCCTCATGTTGTGAAATATACTGTAATCACAACTCATCACAATTTCAAACATTCTGATGATAATTTTAATAAATTTTAAATACAGTTCAATTTGTGTATTGATTTCAATTTCTAAATAAATAACCAATAAATGATTTTAAAAACCAAAAATCAACTACAAGAGGGATTTGAAAGATCTATATAGTTTTAAAATCGGTTTAAATCAGATCAGTCAAAGATAGATGAATGTGAATAGATTTCAAACACTTCTAGTACTTATACCACTTGTTATCTCCATTAATGAAAATTTTAATACCACCCTGGTGGCTAACAACGGTTTCTCAGACAACAATATCCAATTATAAAAAAAAACAAGCAAACTGATTTCATCTATCAGAGTAGCAATCAGTATTTACCAAAACAAGCAGTCATTAAAACATTTTCAAAATGATTTGTTTCATCAACACAACAAAATAATGAGTTTCAGAGAAAAATTCAAATTATTTACATAAAACTTACGAGATGATTCATGATCCATGTTTAGAAACAGTCTATTTGAAATCACTTGAAGGGATGTTAAAAATTCAAGATACAATGAATCGATCACACAAGATTATTAATTTCAAATTCGAGAAGTGTGTGAGATTCAAGATACGAATGATTTTAAATAATTTCAAACAAACACAAATCTAAGTCAAATGATCATGAATTAAAATGAATTTCAAGATGCAATAAAATGATTCAAAAAACATATTTTCAATTTAGAACAGACAAGCCAGTCCAAAAACCAAAGAAATTATCACAACAGAAAATAGTAGTTTTCTATAGTGAGTATAATTTTTCAAGTCTTTCAAAAATTAATTAGAAGAAACTCAAAACAGCAAGGGTGTGTGAAATTTCATTGATTATTCAGATTTTCAATAATTTAGAATTTAAATTAACAGTGTTCAAGATATGGTAAGAATGCTTTAGCACTATTAGGAATTTGGGAAAAAATTAAACTTCAACAGAATTGCAGAAATATTTACAAATCTAAATTCAAGATCTGGAAATGGTTAAAACTTGAGAGTTTTATACAAATGAAGCACACTTCCAGAAAACCAAGAATTCTACAATTTGAAATTAAGAAGACAAAGACAAAAATAAAAAAGATGGCAGTGGCAGAGCAAATATTAAAAATAAAAAATAAGAGGGGTAGAAGGAGGAAAAAGACAGGAAGAGTAAAAAACAAAGAGTGTACACACAAAAAATGTGAGTCTAGAGATCATACCTAAATTCGATCTGAGCAAATGAATCTCTAACTAAGCAATCTTGGCTAAGGAACCTTGAATGATACATAAATATGGAACATCTTGAATTCAATTCTCTTTCGTAAAGCAGTTCCTCGGCCTCCTCCAGTACCTAACAGTTTAGGGGATCGAGTGGTCTAACAAAATTTGTAAAAAAAACTCTGAAATGTGTTCACGACTTTAGGTACTAAACCTGTTTGCATAACAATCCATTTGAATTTACCTTTGTACCGTTAGGAAACGAAATCAGTTTGAATTTAGTCAAAATCGTTTTATTTCCATTTGGGATCCAAGATTGTTTAAATGGTTTGTTATCAAACAAATTCTCATCTTGTTTATGATTCAAAAATATTTTGAAATTATAATAGTTTAAATTTCCAAAACGATCCTTTCCAAAACAATTTGAAGAATTTTTAAAACCATTTGGATTCTGTTTTTCAGAGCCATCATGTTTTCCGAAACCAAGTTCATTTTTATTTCCTGAGGAAAGTTGATTTTCAACAACATATTCGAAGATTTTTCTTTGTTAGCAAATTTGTTCAGAGTTGATTCAAGTTGTTGAAATTTATATTTAAGATCAAAATTCTCTTACATCAGATTTGAACAATGATTTATGCTGATCTTTTTCCTTTCAGCATCAGTTTGTTTAAAAAGAAAATTTTCGTTTTCAAGCAATTTGATTTTGGTCTTGAACTCAAAGATCTCATATTCAAATTGAATTTGTTTTTCGAATTGATGTTTTTCAAGTTCCTTGAAATTTTCGATTTCTTTTTCAAGTTCAGTAAAGATTGATTTAGTTTTCTATAAATCTTATTTTCAAAAAAATTATGTTTGGAATTAAGCTTATCCAGCTCCTTTCGCAAAGCGTTGTTTTTATAAATCAGCTCATCCTCATTTTGTTTTAAACTCATAATTTCTTTTTCAAGTTTTTGAAGATTTTTTATTGAGATGAGCTAAATCATTTTTCAAATTTAAACAATTATTGCAATCCGATTTTTCATGTTTTAATTCCAATGTATTATTTTTGTGAATCAATTCAAAATTTTCAGATTTTAGAATTTTGTTTTTCCGTTGGAGTTTATCAACGGATTTAGTTAAATCAGTACATAGATAAACTAAATCGTCATAAGGGTAATTTTCTGTCTCATCGTCTGTTGAGTCTCCATTGTATGATCCATCTGAAAGTTTATCTGTACGACCTATTAAACATAGATATGAATCAAAGTTGGCCTTCTGAGGTTTTGAGCAGTTGTCGTCTCTTCAATACAACACGTTAAGAGTTTTCGATATTTCATGTGCAGTCAAACAATGGGAGATATGGTTATATTGGTCATCATCAACATAAGAATGTAAAATATGAGTAGCATGAGAATTAAACCCAACATCATTTCTATCGACCATATCATACCCATTAATAACAATATCTCAACATTTAATATTAACAAATTTTAAATAGGATTCCATTTCTGATTTCCAATTTAAAACATCGTACCATTAAAAATAATTGGACAACGACTGGACTGACCCTCAATGAACTAACAACTAGAGAACATCATTACTCTAGAGTTAAAGAAATACCTTCTCTGATACCACTTGTTGGATCTATATTAACCCTAAAGGGGGATGAATAGGGTTTATTGAATTTTTACGATATATAAAAATTATCACAGCACAAACTGTAGTAGAGAAAATAAATGCAAGAAATAAATAACACAGATTTTACCTAGCTTCGGCAAACCCTGCTTACTGCTGCATTCCCAAGATTTTTAATGGGTATTAGTCAACTATTACAACGCTTACAACACTTGTAAACTCGCGATAATTCCTAGCCTAATGGTCCTAACCCTACGCTGAAAAATTATCCCCAAGTTTTTGCAAGGATCTACACAAAAAAGCCTCACAATGTCACTCTAGCTGCACTAATCCTACGCTAAAAACCCAACGCTGATTTCTATCCGCGAAACCAGATTTTACCCTAGCTACAAACTCGTAGCTAGTAAACCCTAACTTTTACAGGAAAATTAGTAAACCTATAAATTGAAAATTACAAAAGAAAATACCAATAAATTAAAACAAAAACCCTTTTAGTATTAAAAGAAAGTGCCTCCCTTTAAAAAAATGACCAACTCCTTTTGTTTCTTTTATTCTTGCTTTTGAAATCAATGTCGGCCAACCCCTAAAAGTTAGGGTTTTTCTCCTTGTCTCAAATCGAATCATGATTATGAAAAATGGATGCTTTGGAAATTCTCTGAAGCTTGAATCGTGGTTTCTTTGTTTGAAAATTTATTTACTCCTTATTGCGATCGAAAACGTGAATTATTATGAATTTATTTGTTCGTTTCTTCTGCTTGAATTTTTCGACGGTTGTAGCTTGCTTTTCAATCGAATTTGCCTATGATGATAAGATGTTATTTATAGGATTATAGAACCCAATAAAATCTCTGATTTCCCAAATGACTTCATTTGATTGTTGTGTGATTGTTTTGTGTGAGTTTCCTATTGAATTTTTCGACTTTGAAGGCTTGCGTGATATTCCATTTTCCAATTTGATTCTTTGCCCAAATGTGAATTCGAAATTCTGGAAACAGATAAGTGTTTTCTTTAGCTACGAAATACTAGAAACGATGTCAAATATAATATTCTTGCCAAATTATTTTTCGGAAAAAGTTGAAATGTTTTCATGCCATGAATAACTTGCTCAAAATATGTTCTTGCTGAAATAATGCTTGCCAATTTTGCTCTATTGTAAATCAGATGAATTGATTTTCAGTTATCCAAATGCCACAAATAATTCTTGCCATGATTGAGATAAAAACTTGCCAAATAATGCTGCCTGATTTCTTTTGAATGCTTTGACGATATATGGAAATATTTGAAACCAACAATCCATCAATGCTAAAGTGTGCACCATTAGAAAACCTGATGGATTCATGTATGATTAAAAAAACATTCCAGAAGTTTTTCTATTTGTTTTGGGCCAGTAAAAAAAGTCTCTATTTCCAGAAACTTATTTGAGTAGTGTAAAGCTTGTAATTTCATGGCCAGCATGTTTCTCTTCTTTGTGCATGTTTCTTTCGTTATGAACATGCATGCATCATTTCTTTTGCTTGAAGTTGTTGCCACTTTCATTACCACTATGTGAACATGTTGATATTCCTTTTGGGATGAACCTGTTTGTATCAATTCATACATGACGTTGCACCATATATATATACACATACCAGTCTGTATGTGTGTGTATATATATAGATATTAACACCGCTATTTCATGACTGTGTACATACACAAAGTTCTGTATATACATCTGTTGATACCCACTGTGTCTTTAGCACTGCTCTTGTATTCACCTTGACTGCCTTTGTGTATATGCATATTCATATATGTATATATGTATGAATTGCACATTGTCTTGTTATTGTGTAAATGTATTTCTTCGTGCAATCTTGTGTTGGGATGAAAAGTAATTTCATGATTAAACTGTTGTCTTCATGTACATGTTGACTCTGAGTGTTGTTTTGTTGCACACATGTTTCACCAAGCCATTTGCGTGACGCTGAACTATCCCATTTCATCTGCATCATCTATGCACACAGAAATATTGCTACACTTGACTTTGTCATGCCTTTTTCATTGTTGTACACTTGTGTACATCACCTTTGTAACACCCTGTATTTTCTGTGAATATTAAAAATTAACAAATCTAAGAACACTTAATTTTAAAAGTGGGACTTAAGTAAACGGGTTACGCCATTGCGTTCGTCTCGGAATTCTGCTCGAGATAGAGCCCGATTTTGCGTGGATCGGACTCCGTATGAAGAAGTTATGGAGTCCAGAAGATTTCAAGTATAAACAGAAATTAAATTAAAAGTCAGAAAACAGTTTGAAATTCGAAATTCGGTCAGAACTACTGGGCGGGAAATTTCCCGCTTAGGGGTGTCGACCCCCCCCCAAGGGGGTGTCGACATAGGTGTAGACTCCCCTGTAGGGGTGTCGACATAGGTATCGACCCCCCCTGTAGGGAGTCGACCCCTTTGAGATCCAATTCCTATGATGAATTTTTATAGCCCTGAGCTAATGTAGCCTTCTCTGATTGGCCTGATGACCACTTTCTAAGGTATTAGGGCTTATGTGTCGGGACATGGTTGGCTGGATGACACATCTCTTTGGTTTGGATGGCTCTGATTACTCCTAGACTAATCTAAAGGCTAGAATTAATCCTAGACTTCTATATAATCACCCCAAACCTCAACCCTAGGCCTCATAACCCTATTCTATAAAGCCGTTGTGCTATCCATGTCTAAGCTAGCCTAGCCTCCATCTTCTCCAAACTAGAAATCAAGTTAGAAAGCTCCAAACCAAATCCAAACTAGAGAATCAAACGTCTACATCAAAGGATTAGCTTAACAAATTCAGAAATCAGATCCCAGAATACGAGATCCGTCCTTTTTCTGTAAGTTCAGTTATTATTCGTATTTGAACACCTAATAGAAATCATGACTGTAATAATCGGATTTAGAACTATGCCTAAATCTAATTCATGCTTATCCTTTTGTCAAATCTGAATTGCCTATGCCTATGAGACTATTGTGATGGATGTAATGACACCTATCATGCCTATAAGACTGTTGTGACTGACATAATGAAACCTATCATGCCTTTGAGACTGTTGCGATTGACATAATGGAACCTATCATGCCTATGAGACTGTTGTGATTGATATGATGGAACTTATCATGTTGTACATCCTATGCCTATGAGACTATTGTTATTGATATAATGGGACTTATCATGTTGTACATCAAAATTAGTGATTCTCTTAAGTCCAATTCTATCTAATCTTTATACCTATGGTGTAAATTGCTTAGCTTGCCCACACTTATTATTAATGTACAACATGCCTATTGAAATATGATTCTTGAATTGGGTATACCTTTACATGCCTATTTTCCCTTATGTCAATTCTTATGCTCCTTCTCTATTTTTCCCCTTTTTATTTTCTTTTATGAATACTAAATTCATTCGAAAATTAGATTGAATCTCGTTGAACGTGCGATTATAACGCGGGAAAATTGAGTAAATTTTGGGCATAGCATGTGAATGTGGCATAAAACTTGTACTGACTACACTTGGGAAATATTGACATAAAAAGACCTAAACTAGGACACACATGAAAAATATGTAAAATGGATAAAGATGATCATGCCTAACCCGAGGTTAGATTGAGTTGAGGTGTAAGAATGCCCGGAACTGCACGGCACATCCAGCGACCGCAACAATATAGATCTAATGTGAGAGGTTAGAGCATTAAGCCCAAAAACCCGAGGTTAGATTGAGTTGCGGTGTAAGACTGCCCGGAACCGCCCGGCACATCCAGCGACCGCAATAATATAGATATAATGTGAGAGGTTGGTGTTTTAATGAATTAAAGCTAAGGGATGGACAAGCTAAGAATGGTAGTGTTAAGTTAATTAAGGCAACACTTAACCAATACAATATGTTAATTGAACAGATGAGTGGGGTTAGGTTAATTTGAGAACACTTAACCGTTATAACATGCTGATTAGGAAACCCTAGTAACGGGGACCCATTTAAGCAGTAACCCACATAGATGTATCACGGTACTCTGAACTAGGCAGGGTGGGGCACGATTACTGGGCTGATTATAAGTGGTCAAAATAGCGGCGGGTGGTGCAGCAGTGTAGGTTCCAGCGGAGTATGGGCATGCACGTACTCCGGAGTGGAAAAAGCAGGCACTGGGCATCAGTAGTATACAATGTGCATCTTGAATTGTGACGGGTTGCCATCATAGGGATTGATACACCCCATGGTGGGACCAACACAGGTATCTACAAGCAAGCGGGGCCAAATGAGACAAGTAATAGATGCATACGAGTAGAAGCCGATCGGAAAAGGGATTTCTTTGTTATGAACACATGATGGTAGTTTAAACATTCGTTAGTAGGTGCAGAGAAATGGAAATGAATGCGATATTATATTCAGTTTATCTTGCCTTATCTTATGTTATCTTATTTCTATGGTATTGTCCTATATTCAGTTTATTCATGTCATGATCCTTTTACCTGTTTACATGCTGAGTAATCACTGGACTTACCAGGCTTATGTCTGACCCGTTTTCTTTCGCCTTCTTTTCTTCAGTTTCCCCCCCCCTCCCCAGGTCCGTAGGGAGGGAATACTTCAGCTTAGTGCAGACCTTTTTCCAGCTGAAGAGAGTAGATGTATTGCTTGGATTCTCTTTTCTTGGGCTATGGCTGTGGTTACACTTTTATTGGGGATTTATGCTGCTTTACTATTGTTTTATGCTTCTTTATGTACTTGGAGTTTTAAATCAAGATAGATGTTTTGTTGTAATAATTTAGAAGTTTGGTTTTGAGACAATGTTTGTAATGTTTTGACTGAACCACGCTATTTATGAAATGATTTCAGTTTTCCATTGTTTATACGTCTGTCTTGTAAATTATCTGTGCCTTTTACCAAAAAATGCTTCATCAAAGTTAATGCATTCCCTTTGTGAGTGACCTTAACGGAGGTGGGGTGTTTCACTTGGTATCAGAGCGATGGTTAACCAGATCAGATAAAAGTTTTTGAAAACCATTTTTTTTAAAGAAAGTTTAAAGAAGCATTTTCAAGAAAAGTGTTGTTTTATTTTAAAGGCATAATCCCAAAGCCATATGCACTATCTTTTTATCCTTTGTTTTGAACCTTTTCTTTTCGTTTCAGCATGTCTTGGGATCTTAATCTTCCCGAGGGCATACCGATACCTGGCTGGTTCAGAAGGTATCTGGAGGCTAGGGCTAATGACGCAGGCCCAGCAGACGTTGTTCCTCCCCCAGCTGCAGCCGTTCCTCCTCCTCCGCGCGTGAATGATTTCTCGAAGATATGTAGAGACTTTTGAGCTATGGGTGTAAATAACTTTAATGGGGCTGAGTCATTTGTGGAAGCAAGAAACTGGCTCAAGGAAATAGAAGATTTGTTTGTTATCTTCGAAGTGGACGATAGGCAGAAGATACAATTGGCTGTATGGTTACTTAAGGATGAAGCCTCATACTGGTGGGAAGTTACTAATGCTGAGAGACTAGTTGAAACTTGGAAGGATTTCAAAATGAGATTTGAAATGAAGTTCCTCTCGCAAGCTGAACGAAGCCTACAGATGGAGAAGTTCTTAGCACTCAAACAGGGAAGCCTATCGGTAAAGGAACACGTCAACCAATTCATCCAGCTGGCTAGATTCGGACTGGAGGTAGTAAACACTCCACATAAAAAGGCTCTCCATTTCGTTAAAGGGTTGAATGAGCCACTGCACAGCCAAGCTATGTCCCATATACCTATGGGCGCGACTTTTGAGAGACTGCTAGACATGGCACTGTTACAGGAGGAAGACAAGGATGGCAAGAAAGAGGCAAAGGTAGAAGAACCTCTAGACAAGAATGTGGAGGGATCGTAGAATAAGAAGATAGATTCCAAGAAAGGCGGGAAGAATAACAACCCCCCCCCCACGTGACAAGAGGAAGTGTAAATTTTGTGGCATACCTGGACATCTGATTAAGTACTGCAGAAAGAAGAAGAGGAAGATGGGTGGTTGTTTTCAATGCGGTGAGACATGACATATGACTAAGGATTTCCCAAGAAGGCAAGGGAAAGGGAAGAGGACTGGATCTACTTCTGGAGGGCAGATTCACGCTCTCATTGTACCTCCGCAAGAATGAGGTAGAAATATTTTTGTTGAGACTTTAGTTTATCTTTCTGATCACCCAGTTCGTACTCTTTTTGATTCTGGCGCATCGTACTCTTTTATATCTACTGCTTTAGTTGAATCTCTGCACCTAGATACCAGTATAGTAGAGGATCCCATGGTTGTTTCAAATCCAATTGGGGGTTCGTCTTATTTGTCAATGATTTGTTTGGATTTGGAAATTTCTATACTAAGCGTTGGGTTTAGATGTAATGCTTATGTTTTGGGTTTCACGGGCTATGGGTTGATTCTAGGCATGGTTTGGTTATCCAATAATGGTGCCATCCTTGATTGTGAAAGGAGAGTGGTTAGACTTATTACTCGCCTCGGTAACACTCTCGAAATCTCTTGTAATCCCATGAATTCTGTTATGCTTAGCCGCCTAGAATCTCTTGATGCGTCTGTTGAAAACTTGCAATCTGTTAGAGTAGTCCGTGAATACTCGGATGTCTTTGAAGAGGTGAAGGGTTTGCCTCCGAAGCGAGAGATAGACTTCTGCATATACCTTGTTGATAATGCAAAACCTGTTGCTTTACCTATTAGACACATGGCTCCAAGGGAAAGGAAAGAGCTCAGCAAGCAAGTTAAAGAGTTGCTTAAAAAGGGGTTCATAAGGCGGAGTATTTCTGAATGGGGTGCTCCAGTGGTGTTTGCAACCAAAGCGGATGGTTCACTTCGCCTGTGCATGGACTATAGGGAGCTAAACAAGCTGACCAAGAAGAATAGGCACCCACTTCCTAGAATAGACGACTTGTTCGACCAGCTCGTACGTGCCTCAGTTTTCTCCCAACTAGATCTGGCCACCGGATTTCATCAGCTAAGAGTGGCTGAAGATAGCATAGATAAGACCGCGTTCAGGACCCCGGATGGTTTCTTCGAATGGCTTGTCATGCCATTCGGCTTGACAAACGCACCATCCTATTTCGTAGACTTGATGAGTAGGGTGTTCAGGGAGTTCCTTAATAAATTTGTAGTGGTCTTCGTGGACGACATTTTGATTTTCTCAAAAAGTGAGGAAGAACATGCTTTGCATTTAAGGGAATTCATGGATACTCTTCGTGCACATCAGCTAAAAGAAAAATTCTCCAAATGCCATTTTTGGAGAGATGAAGTAAGGTTTTTTGGACATGTGGTGTCCAAAGAAGGGATAGTTGTGGATCCCGCAAAAGTAGTTGCGGTGCAAGATTGGAAGATCCCACGGAATGCAACCGAAGTATGAAGTTTTCTCGGGCTAACGGGCTTTTACAGAAAGTTCATTAAGGACTTTGCGAAGATCTCAGCCCCACTTACTAGGTTGACGAAGAAGAACCTAACTTTTGCTTAGAATTTGGATTGTGATGTTGCTTTTCAACGATTAAAAAGGGCTCTGACAACAGCCCAATTCTGACATTGCCTGATGGGAGTAAAAAGTTTACAGTATACACAGACGCATGCGGTACATGATTGGGCGCTGTCTTGATGCAAGAAGGCAAAGTAGTTTGTTATGGGGGAAGGCAGTTGAAGGTACATGAGAAGAACTACCCAACTCATGATTTAGAACTAGTTGCCATTGTTTTCGCTCTTAAGTCATGGCGGCATTACCTGCTAGGAGAAAGGTTTGAATTGTTTACTGACTATAAATCGTTAAAATACCTTTTGTCACAAAAAGATCTTAAGTTAAGACAACAAAGGTGGATGGAGTTTCTTGCCTCATACGATTTTGAGATTGCATATACCCCTGGCAAGGGCAATGTGGTAGCAGACGCCTTGAGTAGGAGAAAGCTGAACTTAAGTCCTCTCTTTGTAGAAAGGCAAAGCTTGGAGTACATAGCAAACTTTGACTTTAGATCCTCCTTTGAATTTGCACCTGGTTTGTTAGCATCGCTAGAGGTGTGGCCTACTCTTTTGGACTCAATAGGAACTGCACAACGTGAAGACCCTCGGCTAGTTGATGTGATGGATAAGCTAATTAGTGGTGAGACTTCTAGTCACCTTAATAGATACTCCATCGATGACAAGGATTGGTTGAGACGGGACGGAAGACTATGCGTCCCACAAGCAAGGGATTTGGTGAAAATCGTTCTCGAAGAATCACACCATTCTAAGTTGACTATACACCCAGGTGGGGACAAGATGTATAAAGACATAAAAAGGGTTTTCTTTTGGAATGGCATGAAGAAAGATGTAGCTGAGTTTGTCTCCAAATGCTTGATATGCCAGCAAGTCAAGGCAGAGCAGAAGAAGCCTGGTGGTCTGCTTTATCCTCTAGAGGTCCCACAATGGAAATGGGATAGCATTTCGATGGATTTTATTGATGGGTTGCCTAGGTCAAGAAGGGGAAATACCAGTATTTGGGTAATAGTTGACAGGCTCACTAAAAGCGCTCACTTTATACCTGTTAAGAGTAGGAGGATTGCCTCATCGTTAGCATCCATTTATCTTAAAGAGGTGGTTCGACTGCATGGAATACCCACTAGCATAGTAAGTGATCGAGATCCTATCTTTACGAGCGAGTTTTGGAAGGGTTTGCAAGAGACTGTAGGCACATAGTTATGCCTAAGCACTGCCTATCACCCTCAAACCGATGGTCCGACGGAAAAGGGTGAACAGAGTATTAGAAAATCTCTTGAGATTGTGCATTCTTGATTTTGGGGGAACATGGGAGGATCACCTTCCTTTGGTGGAGTTTGCCTACAACAATAGCTACCAAGCCACCATAGGCATGGCACCCTTTGAGGCTTTATATGGAAGACCATGCCAATCACCAACTTGTTGGTGGGAGTCTACAGACAAGCTCGTACTTGGGCCTGACATGATCAGAGAAACTTCAGAAAAAGGTGGGCTTGATACGAAGATGAATGAAGACCACACAAGATAAACAAAAGTCCTATGCTGATAAAAGAAGGACAGACCTTGAGCTTGAGATTAGAGACAGAGTTTTTCTTAAAGTATCTCCTTTGAAGAATGTCGTTCGTTTTGGGTCCGTAGGAAAATTGGCACCAAGATTTGTAAGGCATTTCCTATCATTGAGAGGATTGCAAAGATGGCTTATAAAGTAGAGCTGTCCGAAAGATTGGCTGGAGTACATAATGTCTTTCATGTCTCTCATGTACGAAAGTGCTTACATGAGTCTGCGGAAGTTATGGAGCCAGACATACTAGAGGAAATAGAAGTCGAACGAGAAGCAACTGTGAGAAGAGTTCCTACTCGTATCTTGGGTACAGAAGTTAAAAAGCTACACAATCGTGAGGTCAAGCTAGTTAAAATAAATGGAGTGATGCTGAGGAAGACGCGACTTGGGAGACTGAGGACAAGATACGCGCAGTCTACACTTATCTTTTTGAGGGTACATTCTTGATCTCTTTTTCCATAAGTTTATGCATGCTTGCATCTATCTTTTAAGTATATCTCCTCGGTCCTATTCTCGATCCTTAAGTAGAAACCAATGGATGTAAACATGTATGTGAAACATTTTATGATTGCTCATGGATGCATACACACACACACACTAAGTACTATATTGGCTCAGTCACTTTCATATTGCATATGCATATATGTATTTATATATGGATTGAAACTTGATGTGTTATCATGTGGACATTGCATTTGTATGAATGATTGTGCACTCATGTAGAAGTTACAAAATACGATTAGGAATAATTGCATACATGATGGACTCATAGCACTGGCATGATTCACATTAAGGAGGTCAATTGAATTAGTAGATCGCCTGATTTTGCATTAGATAAGGACATATACACACACTATGCATATGATCATGAAAGCATTAGAAATCTTTTTAAGGACAATGGATGCCTGTGATTGATGGTTGAGTAGATGGATGTTGGATGTTAGGATACATTCCTCTTAACTTAGAGATTTCGGGGACGAAATCCTTTAAGGAGGGGAGAATGTAACACCCCGTATTTTCTATGAATATTAAAAATTAACAAATCTAAGAACACTTAATTTTAAAAGTGGGAATTAAGTAAAACGGGTTGTGACATTGCGTTCGTCTCGGAAGTCTGCTGAAGATAGAGTCCGAGGTTGCGTGGATCGGACTCCGTATGAAGAAGTTATGGAGTCCATAAGATTTCAAGTATAAACAGAAATTAAATTTAAAGTCAGAAAACAGTTTGAAATTCGAAATTCGGTCAGAACAGTTGGCGGGAAATTTCCCGCTCAGGGGTGTTGACCCCTCCCCCAGGGGGAGTCGACATAGGTGTCGACCCCTCTATAGGGGTGTCGACATATGTGTCGACCCCACTGTAGGGAGTCGACCCCTTTGAGATCCAATTCCTGTGACGGATTTTTATAGCCCGGAGCTGATGTGGCCTTCTCTGATTGGCCTGATGACCAATTTCTGAAGTATTAAGGCTTATGTGTCGGGCTGTGGTTGGCTGGATGACACATCTCTTTGGTTTGGATGGCTCTAATTACACCTAGACTAATCTGAAGGCTAGAATTAATCCTAGACTTCTATATAATCACCCCAAACCTCAACCCTAGGCCTCATAACCCTATTCTATGAAGCCGTCATGCTATCCATGTCTAAGCTAGCCTAGCCTCCATCTTCTCCAAACTAGAAATCAAGTTAGAAAGCTCCAAACCAAATCCAAACTAGAGAATCAAACGTCTACATCAAAGGATTAGCCAAACAAATTCAGAAATCAAATCCCAGAATACAAAATCCGTCCTTTTCTGTAAGTTCAATTATTATTCCGATTTAAACACCTATTAGAAATCATGACTGTAATAATCGGATTTAGAACAATGCCTAATTCTAATTCATGGTTATCCTTTTGTCAAATCTGAATTGCCTATGCCTATGAGACTATTGTGAATGATGTAATGACACCTATCATGCTTATGAGACTGTTGCGACTGACATATTGAAACCTATCATGCCTATGAGACTGTTGCGATTGACATAATGGAACCTATCATGCCTATGATACTGTTGTGATTAATATGATAGAACTTATCATGTTGTACATCCTATGCCTATGAGACTATTGTGATTAATATAATGGGACTTATCATGTTGTACATCAAAATTAGTGATTCTCGTAAGTCCAATCCTATCTAATCTTTATACCTATGGTGTAAATTGCTTAGCTTGCCCACACTTATTATTAATGTAAACATGCCTATTGAAACATGATTCTTGAATTGGGTATACCTTTACATGCCTATTTTCCCTTATGTCAATTCTTATGCTCCTTCTCTATTTTCCCCTTTTTATTTTATTTTATGAATACTAAGTTCATTTGGAACTTAGATTGGATCTCATTGAACGTGCGATTATATCGCGGGAAAATTGAGTAAATTTTGGGCATAATATGTGAATGTGGCATAAAACATGTACTGACTACACTTGGAAAATATTGACATTAAAAGACCTAAACTAGGACACACATGACAAATATGTAAAATGGCTAAAGATGATCATGCCTAACCCAAGGTTAGATTGAGTTGCGGTGTAAGACTGCCCAGAACCGCCCGGCACATCCAGCGACCGCAACAATATAGATCTAATGTGAGAGGTTAGCGCATTAAGCCCAAAAACCCGAGGTTAGATTGAGTTGCGGTGTAAGACTTCCCGGAACCGCCCGACACATCCAGCGAGCGCAACAATATAGATCTAATGTGAGAGGTTTGTGCTTTAATGAATTAAAGCTAAGGGACGGACATGCTAAGAAAGGTAGGTTTAAGTTAATTAAGACAATACTTAACCAATACAACATGTTAATTAAACAGATGGGTGGGGTTAGGTTAATTTGAGAACACTTAACCGTTATAACATGTTGATTAGGAAACCCTAGTAACGGGGACCCATTTCAGTAGTAATCCACATGGATGTATCATGGTACCCTGAACTAGGCAGGGTGGGGCACGATTACTGGGCTGATTATAAGCGGTCAAAATAGCGGCGGGTGGTGCAGCAGTGTAGGTTCCGGTGGAGTATGGGCGTGCACGTGCTCCGGAGTGGAAAAAGCAGGCACTGGGCATCAGTAGTATACACTGTGCATCTTGAATTGTGTCAGGTTGCCATCATAGGGATTGATACACCCCATGGTGGGACCAGCACATGTATCTACAATCAAACGGGGCCGAGTGACACAAGTAATAAATGCATACGAGTAGAAGCCGATCGGAAAAGGGATCACTTTGTTATGAACACATGATGGTAGTTGAAACATTCGTTAGTAGGTGCAGAGAAATGGAAATGAGTGCGATATTATATTTAGTTTATCGTGCCTTATCTTATGTTATCTAATTTCTATGGTATTGTCCTATATTCAGTTTATTCATGTCATGATCCTTTTACCTGTTTACATGCTGAATAATCACTGGACTTACTAGGCTTATCTCTGACCCATTTTCTTTCGCCTTCTTTTCTGCCCCCCCCCCCAAGATTCGCAGGGAGGGAATACTTCAGCTTAGTGCAGACCTTTTCCAGCTTGAAGAGAGTAGATGTATTGCTTGGATTCTCTTTTCTTGGGCTAAGGCTGTGGTTACACTTTTATTGGGGATTTATGCTGCTTTACTACTGTTTTATGCTTCTTTATGTACTTGGAGTTTTAAATCAAGACAGATGTTTTGTTGTAATAATTTATGAAATTATTTCAGTTTTCCACTGTTTATATGTCTGTCTTGTAAATTTTCTGTTTCTTTTACCTAAAAATGCTTCACCAAAGTTAATGCATTCCCTTTGTGAGTGACCTTAAACGGAGGTGGGGTGTTTCAACCTTCTTGCAAACCTGGCTTCTTTGCTCATGTAAACTTTGGCTTGAACCTTACATGCTTGATAATAGTGCTTTTATCTTCACATGCATTTGAAACTAACTTGCTTCCGGGTTATGCTTTGTTTAGTCGAATCACATGCATGCATTTATGCACTTGCTTGTGCACTGCATTCAACATTAGCAATATGAAAACTTGTGTAACACCCTGCATTTTTAATCAAGTAAAATAAAATTTGAGAAGCTATCAGAATTTGGCCATGGGATTAGCGTCACTGCATCCGTGACAATTTTCTTGTCAATTTAGACTTATGGATTGCAGAAAACTAATTTAAAATTAAAGAGATACGTTTAAATGAAATATTGTAAGAAACATGAAAAGAAGGTAAAAGAAAAGGAACAATGACCATCTTTGTATTTAATCTTGTTAGCAAAAGCCTATGTAGTCCAGTTGGTAAGAGCATGTGACTATTAAGAGAGTGGCGCGAGTTCCATTCCCACTGGCGCCGTATTTTTTTAGGGGAACAGTTAAAATAGTACATGTTCTAAGAAGAAAATAGGTGTGCATATACGGAAAATTACACATATAAGGAAGGACAAGAATATATGTATACATAGATATGTAATTATATACATATATGTGCAATTTTTTTTTTTTTGAAAATTGGTAACTTTATTGTAATACCAATCATATACTTTGTTCATATGCCTCATCAAAACCTTATGCCCCCTACTGGGTACCACATAAGGAAAAAGAGCACGTATAAACTCCATATATTAGCAATACAAGAGAAAACTATCTCAGTTCTAAAAAATATAAGAAAAAAAATATACAAATCACTCCCAAAACATACTCTCTCAAAACAAATACCTCTCACAACATCCACTCTCAAATTATAAAGGCAATCAGCATATAAATCTACAATACCTCTTCATCTAGTGTCCAATAGATCGACCCCCCACCTCCTTAAGAAATTCACATTGCTTTCAGTTCTTCGAGTCTTGCTTCCATTATTATTGATCAGATATGTAACTTCTCTTTCAATCATTTTAGCCTTCCGTTCCTTTGTAATGCATTTGCCATTAAATTGTCTTGAATTTCATTCCATCCATATATGATATATCCCACATGTGAATGTTGCGCATGCTACATCAAATGGCTGGTCTTTCTCCTTAAACTTCTGCATAATTTTCAAAGCCTCCTCCTCTAGTGAGACATATGAAACATTATAATATCCAAGCTTACAAGCAATATAACCCCAAATGTACTTTGAATAATTACAATTGAAAAACAGATGACATACCATTTCTTCTGTATTGTTGCACAGTATACACAAACTATCTTCAATCACTCCAAATCTCTTTAGCCGATCTTTTGTGCTAAGCCTGTTATTAAAAGAAAGAAAGGTAATCATGGTCATTCTATTAGCATTAGATTTGTACCATATCACTTTATAAATAACATTAGCTTTGCCTTTCTTGCATACTCCCATGCCTTGTGAAAAGAAAATTCACCTCCCATTGTCCATTCATAGAAATCAATATTAAATTTTGTATTTATCTTCATTTCATTTACCAAATTTAACACCTCTTTTGTTGCTGCATGAAGGGATCCATTTATTTTAACATTTTGGATAATTGTTGAAACAAGTTCATCCTTTCTCCCCACCATTTTAACTCTTGATAAGCCAATTAAATCAACTAAGCATCTACTATTAATCCATGGATCAAACCATAATAATGTATTAGATGCTGGATCTAGATTAACCCTGGAGGGGGGGGGGGGTGAATAGGGTTTATTATTTTTTCGCAAGATATTAAAATAATCACAGATCGCAGAATATAGCAGAGATAGAAATGCAGAAAGTAAATGACATAAGACATACCCAGCTTCGGCAAAATCCTGCCGACTGCTGCATTCCTAAGGTCTACTAGGTGTTAAACACAAATCCCGCTTACAAACCCTGTAAACTCGCGAACTCCTCGCTCCTGTCCTGACCCTACGCTCAAAACCCTAGACTGACCGGTATCCTCTCGACCAGATTTTCCCGTATTACAAACCCGTAACACGTAACCCTAGATTTTACAGACTCTAGTGAACTGCTAGATTTTATAGACTCTAGAACTGTTTCATAATGATTCAAAAGAAAATAAAAATATAACAATTAATAAAACAAACACTCTAAAACCCTAGTTAAAAGGAATTTAATAAAAATCCCTTCACATCAAAATGGCCGGGCCCTTTAGATTGTGTTGCACCCTTTTTCATTTATCACTCGATCACTTTCCCTTTTGAACAAAAATGGCGGTGACTCTAGGGTTCTGGAAAATCTCCCAAATTCGAATCAATTGGTGAATGAAATTGCTTGTCCCTTTAATCCCGAGTGGCTTGAATCTTCGACTGAATATTCTATGATTTGGCTTTATCGATTTGGGATCAATCGTGATCGAAAACGCTTGGAAAAATTTTGAGTTCTCTATGTTTTATGCCTTTGAATTCCTCTGGAACCGTTCTGTGTTTTCCGATTTGAAATGTTGTGTAACAACCCGAAAATCTGGGCCAGTTTAAAATTTTTATTTTTGCAATTTTAATGAATTTTGAATATTAAAATGAATTATTTTAAATAATAACGACGTAAAATTTATTTTGAATAGAATTAGAACGTATATATTATATACGCGTCGTCGTTAGAATATATAATATTTATATATAATTATAAAAAGAATTGAAAATGGCGCGGTAGTTCGATATTTCGATTTCGAACTTCAATTGAATGCACCGGATGCAAAACAATCCGGATTTTAGTGAAACCAAAAACATTAGGATCTATTTTAGAATATCTTTCCAACGAATCTGAAAAATCGAAATTTCATAGCGGGAATCAAAAGTTATGTCCAGTTGAAAATTCAGAATAGTCGCTATGTAAATTTTATGCGGCGCCAAAAAGTCAAATTTTGCATACGGATGAATTTGGACTCGAAACCACTTCCATTGAGTTCAAAATACCGTTTAGAACTCCGAAAAGTATAAGCTTCGATATATTCCGATATCCGGAATAGTGGATATGGGCTGGTGTTGTTCGGTTAACAATACATAGCCCTTAAAAAGTGAAATTTTGCATACGAGCTCAGAATTCGACGAGATAAATTTTTATGGATTCATAATGACAAATTATTGTTATGTTCCAAAGGGCGCGTCGAACGGAGTCAATATGTGGCCGTGCGAGCTAAAACAGTTCAGGGTAAAACGAGCAGTCATTTTACAAAGGAACATTATTGATACGACCTCGGAATTCAATTCTACTTTTTTTTTGGATTCATATCATCTAATAATGGTTAAATCCAAGAGGGCTTGATTTTTTGAGTTAGCATGTGAGCGTGCGAGAAGAAAAGGTGCGCCAAAATCGCATATTTAGAGCTTATCTGAGCATTTTTGTGATTTTTAACGGACGGTCAAACGAACTCGGAATTCGACGAAACTTGTTTCGTTGGACTCGTCTTCACGTCTACTATCTCGTGTCCGAAAGCCACGGCAGTTAGAGATCGTCGGCATTCGGACGATAGGCGAGAAACAGGCATATAAGCCACTTTACTTCCTTTTCTCTTCATTATTTTCTTCCTCCTTCCTCCAAAAAAATCAAAAATGGAGACCACCCTTCCTCCTTGCCGCTGCCACCGCCCCTCCACCACCTCCACCGACCGCCGCCGGCCTCCCTCCGGGCGCCGCACCCCCTCTTCCTCCTCCCCTCCTCCTCCTCTTCCTCCTCCCCTCCTTCCTCTCTTCCAACCGCAAACCCTAGGAGCCACCACCACCACCACGGCCACCACCACCACCGCCGCCGGCCCCTAGCCACCTCCCCACGCCACATCAGGTCCGGCGCCCCCCTTTCCCTCCCCCAATTCCGACCGTGGGCCCCACATGGCCAATATCCCCTTTTTCACCAAAAATCCCGTTTTTGCATAAAAGTCCCTGACCGTTTTTCGTCAATAACTCCCAAACCGTGTACTTTTGGCCAAAGTCCCTCAAGACCAAAGTTGTAGAGCACGAGATTCTCTTCGATTTGGTATATGATAAGTCCTATTTTGCATTGCGGAGTTGCCGGGAAAACGCGTCCGAAGTCTGCTGTTCAAACACTGTCAAAATGCTGTCTTTTCGCGATTTCCGGCGAAATGACACATTTTCGGCAAGAAGACCACTAGGCAAAAGTTGTTCAGAATGGCGTGCTTGTGCTAGAAAAACAATGGTGTGAAGATTGAAGCTCGTTTGCAAATTCTGGAGCTAGAACAACAAATCCGGGCGATAGAAAATATGTGAGTTTTCTCTGTTTTAAAGCTTCTACAGTTTTTGACATATAAAATAAATAAAAATATGATCTTTATATTATAGAGAGGATAAAAATCCGATTTTTAACTTATAGAAGATATAAAGATGAGATTTTTATAAAATGTAGATAATAAAATTGTGATTTTTATATATGTAGTGACTACGGGCGGTGAAAGTGACAAAAGGCGAGAACGACGAAGATTTCTACATAAGAGTCGTGGCGTTTGGATTAGCTAGTCGGTGAGAACTTCTCACTCTAAACTTCTTTTTCTAGTTATATATATATATACTAGGATGCAGACGGTGCTTAGCAGCACCCGACACCCGTCATCCACAGACCATGGATGGCTTGTTTGTTAAATTGTTTGGTTGTGTAGTTGGTTAGTCTAATAGGTTTGAATTGAATTGTTTGGTGAAATGGAATGGATTTGATTGATGTGTGAATGGCGTGGGCCTTCACTAGACCGAGGATAAGGCTAGGCCTCGTCCCGTTTCTAGTATCGTGCCGTTATGCCGCCGAAATTTTCTAAAATATGTTAGAAAAATGAAAATATCATTTTTATTGTGTAAATGAACTGAATAGGAATTCATGTGTTGAAATAAAATATTTTATCGTTAAAAATATAAATTTTAACGTGAATGTGAATAAATAAATATTTATAAACAAATTGACCGATTTGTTTATATACACTGATTTGACTGATATTGATTGGGTCGATAAATTTTACACATCGCCCAATTGCACAAACAAAAATATGTGTTTGTTGATTTGAAACCCCACACGGGTGTTGGGATGATATTTGGCGTACACTAATCCCAATTATTTAATTATTGTCGATCGATTGGTCGACAGACTGTGTAAGCGTCGATTATTTATATTTGATGCTTATGCAGTAGTGTGGTGCACTTTGGTTGATGGTTGATTATTTTTCAATGCTATTATATACATGTGTTGTATAGAATCCATATAATTAACATTATATGGTAATTGATTGGGCCTCATTCCAATCGGGACAACAATGAATATTATAAAAGAAAATTCATGTGTTGAATATAAAAATAGTCATGTATTGACGACGTTCATGTGTCGAGTGAAATATTTTATACAATGAAATTTACATCTTTATCATATTTAAAATTAGAACTACTTCTCAGTAGGAGTCTAATTGAAAATCAAACGATAGATACCATAGCTTTATAAAATATTTTACATAACGAAAATAGAGATGTGTTGACAGTACTCATGTGTTGAGATTAGTCGTGTGTTGAAAGAAATATATATTCATGTGTTGAATAGAATAAATATTCATTTGTTGAATAGAATAACGATTTATTGAAATATATAAAGCCGTGTTGATTAGAGTTGCGCTATTTTGACGTGAACGATATTTATATCGATTATATTCGTTTTTATAATGAATATAGAAAAGAAGTGATTTCAAAATATAACGTTTTGAAAATATTATCATTTATATAGTAATGATATAAAATATTCAGTTTTGATTAGAAATTGAAATAGTGTTGAAATGGTTTTGAAACGAAGTTAAAACGATTTATAAAATACATTTTAAAAGGAAATTGACGAAATATATAATATATATATATATTATATATATAATGGCCTGAATAGAACGCGCCGCTCCGCGGCAGTTCGTGAATTTCGACCATTGATTTCAAATAGGCGTTGCGGGAGATCCGACCGTCGGATTCTCCTAAAACCGGAACCGTTGGGTTCGTATCGAAAAGAGCTTTCCAATGAATATTAGAAATTTGAAACCTAACGGTTGGATTTGGAATTATATCCAAATCAAATTCGAAAAAGGTCAATGTAAGTGCAGTCCGATGGCCGTTGATGGAAATCGACTGTACGGGCCTTGATAAAATTATTAAAAATATCTATAATTTGTGTAAAATCATAAGAAGTGATTTGGGAAAAATTGGGCTGAAGAATTCGACATTTGAAAAGATAAAAATAAGTTTTTATCGAAATGAACTAGTTTTGAACTAGAATTAAAATCAATTTATTTTTGAAATAAATAAATTGAATTTGAAAGTGTTAATTAAAAATAATCAATATTCCCAATACGTGGATTGGACTGGAGTTGAATCGAAATTATCTTCGGGATATTTCGATGTTGGATTTCGTGACTATACATATGTTGTTATGGGAATTTGAAAGATATATTTTATATCGTTATTTCCAATACGATATATGTTGGTTTCAGAATTTGATATTGAATATAAGCCGATATATTTTCTATTCAAAGCCTTGTATTTAATATCAAATGTGATTTGGGTTTATCGTGAATCGTGTTTTAGAAGACATTGGTTCTTTAACCCAGTTAAAGGCAAGATATCGATTTTTGAAAAGATTAAAACTAAGTGGAGTTTTAATGAATCTTTAATTAGATTAAAAATGTGAATTGATAATTTAAATTATCAAATCTGAAAAGTGATCGAGAGTGGAGTATCACCAGTTTTGCTCCAAAGCGATAGTTAAATCTTTAATTAGATTTGAACGTGAAATGGTAATTAATTTTACCGATAACACCGTGGTGTTAGGAATGGAGTATCACCAGTTTTGCTCCATGGGATATATAGGTTGGGATTGGGAAATAAAATAAATAATTACTTTGGTGTGGTTCGCTAATCCCGACTAGTTTGGAAAACCACAATATGTTTTGAAATGATATCCAAAGGAAGATTAAAGAATAAATTTAGAAGAATTTATCTTGGATAAAATTAATGGGAACATTTCCCTAAGAATGTGATTTTGTGAATAAAAGAATATTCTGAATTGGAATGAGGCGTTTGTTGTGTTTGTATAACATTCGTTTATTATATACGTGGGTTATTCAGAAAGGCCGGGTTTATACCCATTCTGAATAACCGATTCGACGAGATGTCGAAGATGAAGACGGTGGTAGAAGACCGGAAGTCTTCACATCGTTTGGGTGATTACTGATGATCTTGATTGGGCTGTACACCCAGGATGAGGGAATCAGTTGGTGATCGTCCAGACGTACCTGGTGATGGATGGATATGCGAGGAAAGTGCCTCCGGTTTCGTTCAGACCCAGAACGAACTTGTAAATGGATTGTGTGTCTGACATGGGATTTTATTCTGTGTTGATTGATCTCTATTAAATATACATCTGTTTGGCGGCGGAGAATTTATTCTCTTGCTTAACGCCCTTCTCTGAGACGTACGAGCTCAGAGGTTGTATATCGATGGACATCAGTCGCATGGAATGAATTGCCTGTGTGGCACGCGTAAGTGGCAATTGATCAAGGCTTCTGTTGAAAAGCAAAGTCTTGTGGTTGATGATCAAAGAACGGCCTGTGTGGCGTAGCTTTGTGTATAACGTGAATTCGCGAGCCTCACACCTCGTTATGAGTCAAAAACGGGATACAGACCCAAGGAGTGCACGACGTTTCTTTCTAGCTATGGTGGTGTCAGTGACCTACCAGCCCTGACATTTATATACTTTTCACCTGTGTGGTTGTTGGATACGAGGCGCCTCGGATATAGGTCTGTAAGGACCGAGAAACGTGTGTTCAGGAATTGCCAATCCTCAAAAGTAAGAGAGGACCGGCCTTGGAGGATCCAAGGGATTGCTGTGTGCGGTCCTGAGGCATTTGCTAGAGTGTCTCGAACGCGGAGAGGAGCTTGCCCCTTGCCTCGACTCATGATGGAATCCAATTTCCAATACGTGTATTGCGGTTTTAATTGTAGAACTAGTATGGCGACATGATATATGGTACCCATGCCGTCTATGATTGATATTTATGATTGAATTGTTTTGACACTATACACTTATTATAGTATCAAATAATGTGTTTTAAACGTATCAAGCATGCTTTGGCTGTTATAAGGGAAAACCCTATCCTCCGGCTTGCGTTGCATTGTGTGATGGGACCTGGGTCTTATAACAGCTTCATTTTTCTTTATTTAGCATTGCGCTGTTTGTTCTATGCACTGGTATTCTTGGGAGGAAACCCGTTCCGTGTTATACGGCGTGGTCCCTTGATTTACCTAACTTTAAAACCAATATTAATAACTGTTTTAGTTCTCACACCAGTCACATGACTGACCTGGAGTTTATTGTTTTAACCTAAACTCTGGGTGCCCCTATTTTCCTCACGGGCAGCTAGTAGTTTTGGTTTTGCAGATTTATATTCACAGGGTCCTGATTAACAGCTGGAACGATGCTCGGAAAGCTCTGTATCCGTGTATCACTTCTAGTTGTGTTTCGTATATTTTTCCGCTGCTATGTAATTTATTGTAATCTCTGATATTTGTTGAATGTAATTTATTCAATTATACTCTGTATATTCTTGTATCTGATGGAATTGTTGTAATAACAATGAAATGTTCTTCCGTATGCGTCCTTTTGTGTGTTGTTCTCAAAGTATTCGTGCTTTCCTTCACGGGGAAGTTACGGGTTCTTACATGTTGGGTTGGTTTTCGATGACTGCCGATGATGAGAATGGTGTAAATATATAGGATTTCAAATCCTTTAAATCTCCGATTTCGTTATAAAATTGATTGGATCTGATTTGTGCGGATTTCCCTTTTTGGTTCCTCTTTGGTAAAATCAGCTCTGAATGGAATGAACCTGGACTTGAACAGATTGTCCCCTTTTTAATTAAAAAAAACTCGGCTTTGATTGAATATGCCAATACTGGAAAAATTGACATATAATTGCTTGCCAAAAACATTTCTGGAATTTATGGAAACAAAGATCAAATCGTGGTCCCTTGTGTGATTCCTAATTGATAGTAGTTGCCTTGAATATCTCGATGAATTAGATAATATTCTGGACTTGATTGTGGCTTTTTAAAAAACAGATTTTTCCCCTTTTGAATGAATCATTTCTGCAAATAAAAAAATGAAATCTTGTCCAATATGTCTAACTGAACTTCTGGAATTAAATTGTTGCCATGCTCGAATTCATTTGCCCTTGGTACTTGCTAAATTTGCTTTGCTAATTTCTGCAAACCAATTTGGAATTTTCCCTTTGTCCATATATGAATGTTGAATTCTTGGAACCAATTTAATATTTGCCTGAAATCCAAAATGTGATTTTCTGGAAATTCAATTGTCGCTCTGTTCGAATTCTTTGATGGATTATATGCATTAATCACTACTACACCATGTACATCTATTGTTACCCTGTTTGTCCATTATATATACATGCAGTTGTTACCTGATCCTTATTACAATACTTTACCCATGTTGTTTACTTGGTTTATGTCACTCTGATCATTGTTGTGTCCATGTTTGACTATGCTAAACCATTTCATTGCACTAGTCACTGAATCACTTTGCTTTCATCCCAAATATTGATCATGTGCCAAAAAGATTCTTTTTCATTGCCTTCATGCTGTGTTGACTTTACTTGCATTTGAGCTTTGACATGCTCATTTCATTTTTCACCTTGTTGTGCTGAATCATGTATATGAATTTGCACCTGACTTTGACCCATGTATGCCTGTAAACTTGTTAACACCACTACATAACAACACTGCTGTTGCTAACTTGTTTGCCATTAATCCTGAAACCATTCCTGATGTAATAACCCGCAAAATCTGGGCAAATTTAAAATTTTTATTTTTAATAATTTAATGAATTTTAAGGTTTGGAATAATTTATTTTAAATGATAACGACGAAAATTTTATTTAAAAACGATGTTTAAATTAATAAATTTATATCAATTATATTCGAGCCTGAAACGGCGCTGTAATTTCAAATTTCGATTTCCAACTTTGAAAAATTATATAAAACTAATTATAAGTCGAAACTGAACGAAACAAGAAACGTTAGGACCATATAGAATATATCTTTCTAATTAATTTTAGAAATTTAGATTTCAATTTATAATTTGTAAGTTATGGTAAAATCAAAATTTAGAAAGGTCGCTATGAAATTTATATATATAATATATATGGCACAAACCGCTACTTTTTGCAGACGAAGGAATTTGGACTCGAAACCACTTCCATTGAGTTCGGAATGTCGTTTTTGCATTGAAAAACAGTAAACATTTATATATTTCGAGTTTCGGAAATTTTCGGTATAAAAATTTATTTTTAATATTAAATATATACGCCTTGAAAAATGGGATTTTGCAAACGGACTCCAAATTGAACGAAATTAATTTTGTTGGATTCGTATCGTCAAAACAAAGCTAAAAATGATTTTTCTGTAAGTTTTAGAATTAATATGTAACTATTATTGATTTTACAGTGAAAAATGACTTTAAAAATTCATTAAAAATACATTCGGACTCGAAAAATTACGAAACAAGTTTCTATAGGTTCGTATTGATTAGAATTAGTTGTGTTCCGAATTTCATAGAATTTAGAATCAGTATGTGATCGTACGGTCTTAAAAATGTGAAATGTACGTTAATAATAGCATGAAGGTTATAATTAAAAATGGGTTTAAACACATAAAGGCCCAATTAAAATTGAACACATCTATATATTATCTCATAGCAGCCATAACATAGACCTAATTCATTTTTCTAAACCTAATGCTAGCCTCCACCTTCATTTCTCTAATGGCGGCTCATCTCTTCACAAAATACAAGCTGAAAATCAAATCTCTCCAAACCTTAACAAATTATATATCAAAACGAAGGCCTCGACGATACGAAGCTATGAATGCCATTAGTTTTGTCATACAGTGCTTGGATTCGCCGGAATTTCGGATCAAACTTTCTGATTTTCGAAATTAAAAAGCAGCAGATGTAAATGAATTTTTTCCCGCTAATCTAGGAAGAACTGGAAAAAGTGGTCAACTTGAAAGTTCTTCGTCTTCGCGAGATACAGGTGCTGGAATTTTTTCAGAATTTTTGGAGCATCGAGGTGGCCGGTGGGGCCCG
Organism: Allium sativum; assembly: GCA_030737875.1. Lineage (NCBI taxonomy): Eukaryota > Viridiplantae > Streptophyta > Magnoliopsida > Asparagales > Amaryllidaceae > Allium > Allium sativum. The sequence continues at coordinate 620,580,201 of CM060926.1, forward strand.
CAAAGCGAATTTCGCTTTCTGGCCAGATTCCGGCGGACGGAGCATCATCGGCGGTGGCCCTTTCTGGTGGTGATGCGTCTTGCCAAGACGAAGAGATGGGCGTTGGTTTCAGGTCAGTCGGAGGTCGGAGGAGAAAGTTATGGGCAGTCAAAGTTGGCAAGAGGAGGGTTGACCAGATTTTGGGTATTCCTATTTTTAATTATTTAATCAATGTATTCAAACTTCAAACTTATATAACTCTCTCATACGAAGTCGAAATTTAATGATTTCAGATGTGTTGTGATCGTGGCATCGAGACCTTCGCGGGGACACTAATTTTGTCCAATTTGGAGACTGTCAAAATTTTTAGGTATTTTCACGAATTTTAAATGATTATTTGAATTGTCCAAACTTCAGTAAAGCATAACTTTTTTGCAACGAACTCGAAATGACTCGAAACAGGGTTTGCCATGATCAGTGTATTTTTAGCGACGCACAGACACCAATTTCGCTCAATTCTGAGGATGTTGAAATTTGGGCCAAAATTGGGCCCGAAACCGCCCATTTGGACCCGATAAAGTCAAATCTCGGTGAGAACTCTTTTCGCACTCAATCTTTGTTTTCAATAATTATTTATTTTCATAAATAAATATATTTAAATGCCTATGATGATTTGTTTGTAAGTTAATTCTATGTTATGCATGATTTGTGGTGTATTAATGTTTGGTTGAAATGCAATGTTTGAAGTCTGAAAATTTGTAACATGTTAATTAATGTGAATTTATGATTATGCATGATAATTCAAAATTGTTACACTGCCATATACAAGTTGACTGACTTGCATATGTTGATTGGACAGATATTTTCACACATCGCCCAAGTACACATATAATCTATTGTTATTTGGATTTTGTTGTAAAAACTATTGTTTGAATGTCAATTTGATGTATTTTGTTTGAATGTCTATTACATGAATGAATGAATGTCATTTGATGTTGTGATTGGAAGGTAATTTGGGTAATGAAAAGATGTCAGTCATCATTTTGCAAATGAGTTGTTTTGAAATCCATTAATTAATGGTTTTGATGTGGGTCTCATTCCAATAAAGGATTTTCACAAGATTTTAAAAATAATTTTCCGTTAGAGAATTAATTGTGAATTTAATGTTATTAAATATTATTTAATGTGCATGAAGCCGATTAAGTAGTCTTGCGCTATTTACACGGGAATAAATATTTCCATGAATTCTATTTATTATACAATAATTGATAAAGGTTTGAAATTTGAAAATTAACATTTCGAATTCATTTTTAATGGTATTAAAATAAAATAAACATGCTTAACCCGAGATTAGATTGAGTTGTGGTATAAGACTGCCCGGACCCGCCCGGCATATCCAGCAACCGCAACAATAAATCTAATGTGAGAGGCTAATGCTGTAATTAATAATTAGTTAATTCAAAATTTTACATTTTTGAAAATATAATATTGTAAGAATAAGTGTAGTATTAAATGATTAATTAATACTGAGAGTTTGAATTTCAAAAGTTGATTTTTTGAAACATTATTATAATTATAATATTAATGTAATATTAAAGGAATATGGAAAGACAAAGTTTTATTTAATATTCAAATTTAAGATTAAGGTATGAATTTACAGCGCATATAAATTACATTTATTTTTAATGTAATTAAGATATGATTTTGTATGGTAATATAAATTACATTTTTAAGTGTAATTAAAGACGAGATTTTGTACATGAAATAAAAATTACATTTTTTATTAAGTTAAGATATGAAATGAATTATATACAATTACAATGTATAAGATATGAAATGAATTATATACATTTTACAATGTAAAAGATATGAAATGAATTATATACATTTTACAATGTATAAGATATGAAATGAATTATTACAATTACAATGTATAAGATATGAAATAAATTATATACATTTTACAATGTATAAGATATGGAATGAAATATACACATTTTACCATGTAAAAGAAATGAAATGAAATTTTACATTATTTTTAATATAATTAATGAATGTTATGAAATTTTACATTATTATTAATGTAATTGAAATGTTTTAATGTAATTATGAGGGAAAGGAATTATTCACATTTTTAAATGTAATAAGTTCTGAAATGAATTTACATTTTAAATGTAATAAATTAAGAAAGAATGAAATTATTACACATCTCTTTGTAAAAAAATGAATGAAATTAAGAATGCGGATATTTTATTAAAAGGATATTCTGAATTGGAATAAGTCATTGATGTGGTTTATGTATAACACCTAATTTTAAATCACGCGAGTTATTCGGAAAGACCGGGTTTAATCCATTCCAAATAATGAATTGAAGACGACGATTGAAGACCGACGATCTTCGCATCGAATGGGTAACTAGTGTTGAGGCCCTTGATTGATTTGCTCCCAAGACGGGGCTAAGATGGTAGTTATCCGGACATAGTGTTGATTTGTACGGATTTGGATTTCGCTCAGACCCAGAGCATAGGCTTATAAATGGAATGTGTGTCTGACATTGTACTCCTTTATATTGTATTTATTGATTTTCTGTCGAATGTACGAATGCTTGGTGGCGGAGAATTTATTCTCTTGCTTAACACCCTTTTGTATATATTGGCAAAAGATTAATAGTATGATATGGATTGACAGTGTGGCATACTAAGATGCAATGATCAAGGCTTTTTGTTGAAAAGTAGGCCTTGTGGTATGACGTGACTTCGCGGACCTCACAACCCGGTATGAACCTAAAACTGGAGAAAGGAAACCAGGGAAATGGACATTTGTTAGTTTCTAGCTAAAAGTTGTGTCAGGTTTTTACACAGTCTGGCATTTTACTTATGTGTATGATGGATGACGAGGCCTCGGATATGACATGGAGTCCTTAGTGGCTCATATTTATGCCCCAAAGGGCAGGCTAACATATAGTTTACGGTATTGCCAATCATCGACGGAAGACCGACCCTGCTATTCCAAGGTGCAGTTGCGACTGTTTCCTGAGGCTGGGGCTAGACAGTCTCGAACTCGGTAAGGACTATCTTTTGCCTTGGTTCATGATGGAAACCCAACTTCCAATACGAAACTTTACGGTTTTAGTTGTAGAACCTAGTATGGCGACATGATATTATGGTACCCATGCCGTCTAGGATTGATACATTTATATTCGAAATTTATTTCTACACTATGCACTTATATAGTATGAAAGAGAACTTTCGCGTATCAAGCATGTTTAATCATCATAAGGTAAAACTCTATCCTTTGGTTTGTGTTGCATTGTGTGATGGGACCTGAGTCTTATGATGATTTCATTTTTCTAAAAAGCATTGCGTTGTTTTATGCAATGAAATATCCTACTTTAAAATAAAAGTTTATAACTGTTTTTGAGTTCTCATACCAGTCCCATGACTGACCTGGAGTTTATTGTTTTAATCTAAACTCTCGGTGCCCATATTTTTCTGCACGGGCAGCTAGTAGTTTCGGTTTGCAGATATGTATTCATAGGATCCTGGTTTGCAGCTGAAGCAATATTCGGAAAGCTTTGTATTCGAGTATTTATTTCAGTTGTATTTTGTATTATTTTTTCCTCTGCTATTGTAAAATGTAAATATGTAATCTCTGATATTGTATTTCCAATGTATATTTTTTCATCTGTACTTTGATATATTCTTGTACACTGATGTAATTGTTGTAAAAAGAAATAAAATGTTCTTTAGTTTGTGTTCTGATGCGTCGTGTTCTCAAAACAATCCAGGCTTTCCTTTATTGGGAATTTCGGGTCGTCACATTTGGTATCAGAGCTTTGGTTTACAAAGTTCGAGAACAAGACACATTAGAACGAAGCGTAAGAATTCATCAGAGATTGGATTAGTAATATCCAATGAGGATAACTCGTTAGAGATGGGATCAGCAGTATCCTAGAACAAGTGTGAAGAGTATTATTTTCTTTAAAATTAAATAAAAACAAAGTTAATTTTGAAAATCTTATATTAAAACACGTAATTGAGATATTATTATATTTTGATTTGGGCAATCAAGTATATGAAATTTTGAATATACGTCTGATCCATGTGTATATGAAGTCTCATATACTAGATAGATATTTGCTGGTGTGAGAACCAAAACTTAGGAATTGTTGTGACTTGGCATCAAAAATATGATTTTTGTAGTATATATATGTAAAAGTTATTCGTTTATAATTTAATCAACGAATTGATTGATGGATGTGTTGCTTGGTTATTAGTTTAACTAATATATATATTGGATAAATTAAATTGAAAACTTGGTTGGAATTTCATACTTGTGCTTGCATATATAAGTAATGAACAGGTCTAGCAAGGAGGCTAGAGCAGAGGAATAAAATTGTATGCCCGACAAATAGGTACACGTTTACTATATTTCTTGGGTTTTGATTTTATGAGCCGATTGGCTAGCCGCTTGGCTTTCTCTTTCTTCTTCCCTCTTTCTTCTTTTTCTTTTTTGGTTGATGAGAGCCCATGTGGCCAGTTGAGTTTTTCGGTGTTCTCCGTACAAAGGAGGTTATGGTAAAAAAATTCGTAAATTTGAAGGGTTAACCAAATTTTTAGAAAAATATTATTAATTGAGAAGTTGAAAACTTAAGCCATAATTTAAAATAATAAAAATTGGATTGATTATTAAAACAACTTTTAGCCTCGTTCCTTTTCGAGGACGAAAAGTTTTAAGTGGGGGAAACTGTAATAACCCGCAAAATCTGGGCAAATTTAAATTTTTTATTTTTAATAATTTAATGAATTTTAAGGTTTGGAATAATTTATTTTAAATAATAATGACGAAAATTTTATTTAAAAACGAATTTTAAATTAATAAATTTATATTAATTATATTCGAGCCTGAAACGGCGCGGTAATTTCAAATTTCGATTTCCAACTTTGAAAAATTATACAAAACTAATTATAAGTCGAAATTGAACGAAACAAGAAACGTTAGGACCGTATAGAAAATATCTTTCTAATGAATTTAAGAAATTTAGATTTCAGTTTATAATTTGTAAGTTATGGCAAAATCAAAATTTAGAAAGATCGCTATGAAATTTATATACAAAATATATATGGCCCAAACCGCTACTTTTTGCAGATGAAGGAATTTGGACTCGAAACCACTTCCATTGAGTCCGGAATGTCGTTTCTGCATTGAAAAACAGTAAACACTTATATATTTCGAGTTTCGGAAATTTTCGGTATAAAAATTTATTTTTAATATTAAATATATACGCCTGGAAAAATGAGATTCTGCAAACGGACTCCAAATTGAATGAAATTAATTTTTTTGGATTCGTATCGTCAAAACAAAACTAAAAATGAATTTTCTATAATTTTTAGAATTAATATGTAACTATTATTGATTTTACAGTGTAAAATGACTTTAAAAATTCATTAAAAATACATACGGACTCGAAAAATTACGAAACCAGTTTCTATAGGTTCGTATTAATTAGAATTAGTTGTGTTCCGATTTTCATCGAATTTAGAATCAACATGTGATCGTACGGTCTTAAAAACTGTGAAATGTACGTTAATAATAGCATGAAGGTTATAATTAAAAATGGGTTTAAACACATAAAGGCCCAATTAAAACTAAACACATCTATATATTATCTCATAGCAGCCATAACCTAGACCTTATTCATTTTTCTAAACCTAATGCTAGCCTCCACCTTCATCTCTCTAATGGCGGCTTCTCTCTTCACAAAATACAAGCTGAAAATCAAATCTCTCCAAACCCTAACAAATTATATATCAAAATGAAGGCCTCGACGATACGAAGCTATGGATGCCATCAGTTTTGTCATACAGCGCTCAGATTCTCCGGAATTTCGGATCAAACTTTCAGATTTTCGAAATTAAAAAGCACCAGATGTAAATGATTTTTTTTTCGCTAATCTAGGAAGAACTGGAAAAAGTGGTCAACGTGAAAGTTCTTTGTCTTCGCGAGATACAGGTGCTGGAATTTTTTCAGAATTTTTGGAGCATCGAGGCGGCCTGTGGGGCCCACAAAGCGAATTTCGCTTTCTGGCCAGATTCCGACGGCTAGAGCATCATCGGCGGCGGCGCTTTCTGGTGGTGATGCGTCTTGCCAAGGCAAAGAGATGGGCGGTGGTTTCAGGTCAATCGGAGGTCGGAGGAGAAAGTTATGGGCAGTCAAAGTTGGCAAGAGGAGGGTTGACTAGATTTTGGGTATTCCTATTTTTAATTATTTAATCATTGTATTCAAACTTCAAACTTGTGTAACTCTCTCATACGAAGTCGAAATTTAATGATTTCAGATGCGTTGTGATCGTGGCATCGAGACCTTCGCGGGGACACTAATTTTGTCCAATTTGGAGATTATCAAAAAATTTAGGTATTTTCACGAATTTTAAATAATTATTTGAATTAACCAAACTTTAGTAAAGCATAACTTTTTGTAACGAACTCGAAATGACTCGAAACAGGATTTGCCATGATCAGTGTATTTTTAGCGACGCATAGACACCAATTTCGCTCAATTCTGAGGATGTTGAATTTTGGGCCAAAATTGGGACCGAAACCGCCCATTTGGACCCGATAAAGTCAAATCTTGGTGAGAACTCTTTTCTCACTCAATTGTTGTTTTCAATAATTATTTATTTTCATAAATAAATATATTTAAATCCATATGATGATTTGTTTGTAAGTTAATTCTATGTTATGCATGATTTGTGGTGTATTAATGTTTGGTTGAAATGCAATGTTTGAAGTCTGAAAATTTGTAACATGTTAATTAATGTGAATTTATGATTATGCATGATAATTCAAAATTGTTACACTGCCATATACAAGTTGACTGACTTGCATATGTTGATTGGGCAGATATTTTCACACATCGCCCAAGTGCCCATATAATCTATTGTTATTTGGATTTTGTTGTAAAAACTATTGTTTGGATGTCAATTTGGTGTATTTTGTTTGAATGTCTATTACATGAATGAATGTCATTTGATGTTGTGATTGGAAGGTAATTTGGGTAATGAAAAGATGTCAGTCATCATTTTGCAAATGAGTTGTTTTGAAATCCATTAATTAATGGTTTTGATGTGGGTCTCATTCCAATGAAGGATTTTCACAAGATTTCAAAATAATTTTCCGTTAGAGAATTAATTGTGAATTTAATATTATTAAATATTATTTAATGTGCATGAAGCCGATTAAGTAGTCTTGCACTATTTACACGGGAATAAATATTTCCATGAATTCTATTTATTATACAATAATTGATAAAGGTTTGAAATTTGAAAATTAACATTTCGAATTCATTTTAATGGTATTAAAATAAAATAAACATGCTTAACCCGAGGTTAGATTGAGTTGTGGTATAAGACTGCCCGGACCTGCCCGGCATATCCAGCAACCGCAACAATAAATCTAATGTGAGAGGTTAATGCTGTAATTAATAATTAGTTAATTCAAAATTTTACATTTTTGAAAATATAATATTGTAAGAATAAGCGTGGTATTAAATGATTAATTAATACTGAGAGTTTGAATTTCAAAAGTTGACTTTTTGAAACATTATTATTATTATAATATTAATGTAATATTAAAGGAATATGGAAAGACAAAGTTTTATTTAATATTCAAATTTAAGATTAAGGTATGAATTTACAGCGCATATAAATTACATTTATTTTTAATGTAATTAAGATATGATTTTGTACGATAATATAAATTACATTTTTAAATGTAATTAAAGATGAGATTTTGTACGTGAAATAAAAATTACATTTTTTATTAAGTTAAGGTATGAAATGAATTATATACAATTACAATGTATAAGATATGAAATGAATTATATACATTTTACAATGTATAAGATATGAAATGAATTATATACATTTTTGTATAAGATATGAAATGAAATATATACATTTTACCATGTATAAGATATGAAATGAATTATTACAATTACAATGTATAAGATATGAAATGAATTATATACATTTTACAATGTATAAGATATGGAACGAAATATACACATTTTACCATGTAAAAGAAATGAAATGAAATTTTACATTATTTTTAATATAATTAATGAATGTTATGAAATTTTACATTATTATTAATGTAATTGAAATGTTTTAATGTAATTATGAGGGAAAGGAATTATTCACATTATTAAATGTAATAAGTTATGAAATGAATTTACATTTTAAATGTAATAAATTAAGAAAGAATGAAATTATTACACATCTCTTTGTAAAAAAAATGAATGAAATTAAGAATGCGGATATTTTATTAAAAGGATATTCTGAATTGGAATAAGGCATTGATGTGGTTTATGAATAACACCTAATTTTAAATCACACGAGTTATTCGGAAAGACCGGGTTTAACCCATTCCAAATAATGATATGACGTTCGAAGAATTGAAGACGACGATTGAAGACCGGCGATCTTCGCATCGAATGGGTAACTAGTGTTGAGGCCCTTGATTGATTTGCTCCCAAGACGGGGCTAAGATGGTAGTTATCCGGACGTAGTGTTGATTTGTACGGATTTGGCTTTCGTTCAGACCTAGAGCATAGGCTTATAAATGGAATGTGTGTCTGACACTGTACTCCTTTATATTGTATTTATTGATTTTCTGTCGAATGTACGAATGCTTGGTGGCGGAGAATTTATTCTCTTGCTTAACACCCTTTTGTATACATTGGCAAAAGATTAATAGTATGATATGGATTGACAGTGTGGCATACCAAGATGCAATGATCAAGGCTTTTTGTTGAAAAGCAGGCCTTGTGGTATGACGTGACTTCGCGAACCTCACAACCTGGTATGAACCTAAAACTGGAGAAGGGAAACCTGGGAAATGGACATATGTTAGTTTCTAGCTAAAAGTTGTGTCAGGTTTTTACATGGTCTGGCATTTTACTTATGTGGATGATGGATGACGAGGCCTCGGATATGACATGGAGTCCTTAGTGGCTCATATTTATGCCCCAAAGGGCAGGCTAACATATAGTTTACGGTATTGCCAATCATCGACGGATGACCGGTCCTGCTAATCCAAGGTGCAGTTGCGACTGTATCCTGAGGCTGGGGCTAGACAGTCTCGAACTCGGTAAGGACTATCTTTTGCCTTGGTTCATGATGGAAACCCAACTTCCAATACGAAACTTTATGGTTTCAGTTGTAGAACCTAGTATGGCGACATGATATTATGGTACCCATGCCGTCTAGGATTGATACATTTATATTCGAAATTTATTTCTACACTATGCACTTATATAGTATGAAAGAGAACTTTCGCGTATCAAGCATGTTTAATCATCATAAGGTAAAACTCTATCCTCTGGTTTGTGTTGCATTGTGTGATGGGACCTGAGTCTTATGATGATTTCATTTTTCTAAATAGCATTGCATTGTTTTATGCACTGAAATATCCAACTTTAAAATAAAAGTTTATAACTGTTTTTGAGTTCTCATACCAGTCCCATGACTGACCTGGAGTTTATTGTTTTAACCTAAACTCTAGGTGCCCATATTTTTCCGCACGGGCAGCTAGTAGTTTCGGTTTTGCAGATATATATTCACAAGATCCTGGTTTACAGCTGAAGCAATATTCGGAAAGGTTTGTATTCGAGTATTTATTTCAGTTGTATTTTGTATTATTTTTTCCGCTGCTATTGTAAAATGTAAATATGTAATCTCTGATATTGTATTTCCAATGTATATTTTTTATCTGTACTCTGATATATTCTTGTACTCTGATGTAATTGTTGTAAAAAGCAATAAAATGTTCTTCAGTTTGTGTTCTGATGCGTCATGTTCTCAAAACAATCTGGGCTTTCCTTTATTGGGAATTTCGGGTCATCACACCTGAGCTTTGCTTTTGCTTATCTATGCTGCACTGTATTAGTGCATACTCGATCACCTTGTAAACTAGCTTGACACAACTGAGCTGTCTTGACACTTGGGTTGCTTTGAAAACATGTTGCACCGCTTTGTTGAATAGATACTCCATGCTTATCAAACATTTGTATATAAGCACATTCATGTCCATGCTTTCTTGCCAACTTGGCTGCACCAGAAACATGTACAATTACTGTTCACTTGTAGTTTGTACCTGAGTCTTGTCTTGTGTATCTTCATGTTGTGCACTTCTTGTTGTGTAAAACTGAATACTGTTGACTGCTTGATCATGGCACCATTTACATGCTGAAAGTATCACTTGTAAATTTCAGCTCGACCATGTTGAGCTATTTTTCCATGTTGCTCCACCAGTCATGTATTACTTGCATTGCTTATGAATTCTTGCATTTGTGACATTGCTGTGTGACCATCCATGAACATGTTAACTTGTTTGGGCTGTGTTGTATATGCTCGACAACTTTGAACTGTGTTGCACTTTGTATTGTGTCGGCCACTTTAGCGTGAATTGTTTCTCTGTTGATTGTGCACTGAGTCGAGATGGTCTATGTGGGTACTCAGTTGCACACTGATTAGCGAGGCAGTGCACACGTGTATATCTATACACGCGTGTATATGCAGCCATCAGATAAAATTTGTTGTCCCTGTAATATATATATATACAAACTGACTAGACACAGATAAATCAGATCAAGTCATAAAAAATGATGAGAAACACACCAGAAATATAAGGCAAAAAATTTTAAAAATAAAATTTATATTCGCGTGTATCCATATTTTATTTCTATTGCAGTGTACTGTGTGTGTGTGTGTTTCATGTGATGGGTAAGCAGATGATGACTGGACTGACAGTGAAGATGCTGTGAAGACAGAAGATTGAAGATGAAGACAATATGAAGTACGTGTCAATGTATCAGTGTCAATGTGTATGAGTGAAAGAATGTATATAAGAAAATGTAAAATGAGTGTCTCAGAGAATATGTAGTGAGGAGCACTGTATATGGAATTGAATGAAATGTATACAAATAGTGGAGTTGTTAAAAGTTGTACTATTTCGAATATTGAAATAAAATAGTATATTTAAATAAAATACTGTTTGAATGTTTATATTCATGTACAGTAGTATTCTGTTTAAATATAAATATTATATTCCTGTCAGCGATGTATATATGAAATAGTACAGTAACAAATACATTTAAAATAAAATATATTTGTTTGTTATCATAAAAATATCACATAATTGTGTATACAACACCGTTATATGCAACAATCTCTCCCTTTTGATGATGACAAATAAATGTTAAGATTTTGAATCCAATAAATGTGTTTGACAGTGAAGAACTGAACTTCCCCTATTTGAAAGCTCCCCCTACAACAGAAACTCCCCCTATAACTGTGCATGAGTGAAAAAGTGAAAATCGAATGAATTTTCCAAATTAAAAATATTTATAAAATATTCACTCGTAAATCAAAATCACAACCCATTCTCCCCCTTTTGTTATCATCAAAAGCATACAGAAATTAAAATATAGATGAATAATGACTTGAAATATAATTTCAGCTTAAGAGGAAGAACAGTCATCGTAAATCTCAATCAATCAAACAAAAATCATAATATTCTGAGAATAGGTGGCATATTTCACATTTTAGATAATGTCGGATTTATGATGAAATTTATATATAATGGAGAGAGTTCATATTTTCCAATTATTTTGCAGAGGAATTTTATAAAAATGAACACAAAAACAGTGATGGATTTGGACTATAGTTAATAATTCAATTTAAGTGACAACATCGAATAATCTCAAATCCCAATACCCATCAATCAACAAATCATAATACGTCATAAGATTTCTACACATTTCACAAATAGAGGATGGATGGATAGGCTAGTTTTTACACACTAAGGAGAATTTCAAATTAATTTCTATTTATAGCACATTTTTTCTTTTTCTTTTTCTTTTATTTAAGAGCACACTGACCACGCATAACCAAAGCTTGGATTTTAAATGATGTCAGTCGCAGCTTAAATTATAAGTTGTCTCACAACCATGCATGACTGGAGCTTGGATTTTTAAATGAGATTGGAGACACACTTATGTATTTATTAAATTATCATTTCAGCTTTAGAAGGAAAAAAATTCCTCGGTATATAAAACCAATATGGATGATAAAAAAGTGATACGTACAGAAATGATTTGTGAAATAACTTTATAAATTAATCATATTATGAAATATGATCAACTGTACTGAGATCATTGAAAATTTTCAATTATCACTAATTCTGAATAATAATATAGTCCAATTTCTATCACAAATATTTCCATTGTTTATTCAAGATTTTTTTTTAAAATATTAAACACTCCACATTAATATAAAAAACATGATGGATGGCAGAATGATGGTAGATAAAGAAGATGGTCGTGAAATAATCGCCAATTCAAAGATATTATAATAATTGTTCAACCATCATGAAAATCTAAATAAAAACTCCCCTTGTTGTGAGATATATTGTAGTCATAACCCATCACAATTTCAAAATCTGATAATTATTTTGATGAATTATAAATACAGTTCAATTTGGATATAGATTTCAATTTCTGAATGAATAATCAATAAATAATTTTAAAATTGAAAATCAATTACAAGAGGGATATGGAGATCTATACGAAACAAGAGGAAAAAATTTGTACAAGGCAAAAAGAGTGTGTGGATCTATACAAGATGAAGATTAGAATCTAAGATAGATGGCTGAGACAAATATAAGGCACTTCTGATACCACTTGGTGTCCCTATTAATGAGGATTGTAACAAAACACCGAAGACAAACCAGGATATCATAGACAAACAGAAATTCAATCATAAGGTCCAAGCAGACAAGACAAGCAAAATAATTTCAGCAGTACTCAATTTTAATCAAAACAAGTAATGATCTATGATCATTTTCAAAAGCAGTATCAGAGCAGCATAGAAACCAATAACACAACAGACTTGTCAGAAAATGTTACTGATGGTCACAAAATATATTCCATGATCCAATATTATAAAATTTAGTTTATTTTAAATCATTTGAGGAAAATTGAAAAATCAGGATTCAATGAATCAATCACACCAGATTATAAATTTCAGATCCAAGATATGTGTGTGATTCAATAAATCAATAATTTCAAATGATTCTAAACAAACATATATTCAAATCAAATAATCAAGAAATAACCGTGAGTTTCTAGACTAGATTTTCAAAGATTTTTTCTCAAGTATTTCTGACAAGTACACGAGAAATTTCAGATCATTTACATCAAGTTTGAGAGGTATTCATGATCCAAAAAATTAAAAATAATTTGTTTGAAATCACTTGAATCAATGTCAAGTTTGAGATATAATGAATCATTCACACAAGATGATAATTTCAGGATTAAGAGGCGTGTGATACTCAAAATATCAAGAATTTCACATGATTTCAAACAAACAAATTTCAACCATAACGATCATGAATAAAAGTGAAATTCAAGATGTATCACTGATTCAATACAATTCAAAATATCCAAGCCAATCTGAAAAATAATGAAATTATCACAACTGATAAATATTGGTGTGCTGTAATGAGTATAAATTTTCAAGCCTTTCCCAAATGAATTAGAAGAAATTCAAAACAGCATAGGTGTGTGAAATTCCATTAAATTTTCTTATCTTCAAAATTTAGAATTCAAATCAACAGTGTTCAAGATATGATAAGAATACATCAACACTGTTATGAATTCAGCAATCAAAAAATAAACTTCAAAACAATTGCAGAAATTTACAAGTTTAAATTCAAGATCTAGAAATGGTTAAAACATTAGAGTTTTATACAAATGAAGTGAATTTCCAGAAAATATGTATTCTACAATTGGAAGTTTAAGGAAGCCCAGAATAAAAGAAAAAAATATGGCAGTGATCTATCAAAAAAAGAAAACAAAAACAGGAGGAGATAGAAGGAGAAATAAACAAGAAAATAAAAAAAAATACAAAGGTGAGTTTAGAGATCATACCAGAATCCAATGTAAATCAGAATCTCTAACTCAAATGATTTGGCCAAGGAACTGTGAATGGTTCAATGATATGAGGCAGTTTGAAATCAATTTCTCTTTTGCAAAGCAGCTCCTCAGCCTCCTCCGGTACCTAACAGTTTAAGGGATCGAGTGGTCTAACAAAATTTGTAAAACCACTCACAGTTGTATTTATTTATATTGGTACCCAGACTTGTTTATATAACAATCCATCTGAATTTACCTTTGTACCCTTTGGAACCCAAATCTGTTTGAATTTAACGAAATTTGTTTTATTTCCTTTTGGGATCCAAAGATGTTTAAATGGTTTGTTATATAACAAATTTTCATCTCGATTGTGATTTAAAAATCTTTTGGAATTTTCAAAATTCAAATTTTCAGAGTGACCCTTCTTGGAGCAGTTTGAAGGATTTTTAAAATCACAAGAGTTCAAATTTTCAAAAACATTTCTTTTCCCAAAACCAAGACCATTTTTATTTTTCGAAGAAAATTGGTTTTTCAACAACATATTCAAAGATTTTTCACCATTAGAATATTTAGCAAATGTTGTTTCAAGTTGTTGAATTTTAAATTTAAGATCACCTGTGTTAACCCCAAACTTCCACGGGATGAAAGTAAGGAATAATCATTTGGAATACAACATAAATATAACAATACAGATCACAAATACAACATAGTAAAGGAAAACTATAGAATAACAACATCATAGCAGCGGAATATGAATGTCATCAAACACAGAATCCCATAGTCACAGAGTTTAAATTATTACATCAAGTTTCAGCAAAAAGGAAATAAGTCCCAACTTCAAAATAGAACAACTGGAAATAAAATAAGTCTGGATGTTTCAGAGTTTAAAGATAAAATGCAACAAAAGATAAATGATAGATAATCTTCGTGGTCCAACATAAGCACCTCCAAATAAGCACTCCAAGATAAATAAGCAGCTTCAAGATAGCTAATCCAAAGAAAGCTAGACCTGTTACTTGGCTGCCCATGTGGAAAAGACGGCACCCGAGTTTGCAAAGGTGAAAACAAACTACGAGTCAGTCATGGGACTGGTGTGAGAATTCTTAATTAATTTAACTAATAGTAATAAGGCAAATCCAAAGACCATGCCGCTAACGCGGAACGGGTTTATTCCAATGGATTTCCGAGCATAATTTAAGGTGATTGAACAAATAAATAGGTAAAACGTAAGACAACGCAATGCTTTTGGAAAAATGGAATCAACATAAGACTCAAGTCCCATCACACAATGCAACACAAACCATAGGATAGAGTTTTACCTTATGGTGATTAAACATGCTTGGTACGATAAAAACGAATTTGATATTATTATTAGTGTATATAAAAACATTTCAAAATAAATGTATCAATCGTAGGAAGCATAACTACCATATACTATGCCTCCATACTAGTAATACAATCAAATCCGTAGGGTCGTATTGGGAATTTGGTTTCCATCGTGATTCAAGGCTAGGGAGGAGCTCCTTACCGATTCGAGACGCTCTAGTTAATGTCTCAGGATTCCCCGCAGTGAACCCTTGGATAGCTGCAGGGCCGGTCTACACATACGATTTTGCGGATTGGCAATTCATGAACACACGTTTCCCGGTCCTATAGGACCTATCATCCGAGGCGCCTCATTCCATCATCCACATAAGTAAAATATCAGCCAGTCTAAGCACTGACACTACTTCTAACTAGAAAGAAACGTGCTGTTCTCCCTGCGTTCCCTTCTCCCGTTTTAGACTCCACCGGGTTGTGAGGCTCGTGAACCTACGTAATACACAAAGCTATTCTTATTCAAGCTGTGCTTTGATCGTCACCACAAGGTTCTGCTTTTCAACAAGAAGCCTTGATCATTGCATCTTGGTATGCCACACTATCACTCCATATCATACTACCAATCCTTTGCCAAAATATACGAAAGGGTGTTAAGCAAGAGAATGAATTCTTTGCCACCAATCATTTGTACA
Organism: Allium sativum; assembly: GCA_030737875.1. Taxonomy (NCBI): domain Eukaryota; kingdom Viridiplantae; phylum Streptophyta; class Magnoliopsida; order Asparagales; family Amaryllidaceae; genus Allium; species Allium sativum. Next base: position 620,596,166 of record CM060926.1, read on the forward strand.
TTCGACAGAAAATTAATAACATGATATTTAACGGAGTACGATGTCAGACACACAATCCATTTATCTGCTTATGCTCTGGGTCTGAGCGAAAACCAAACCTGTGAAATCAACATGTGAAACACCCCACCTCCGTTAAGGTCACTCACAAAGGGAATGCCTTTATTTTGGTGGAGGTTTATAAGTAAAAGACATAGATAAAACACAAGACAGATATAAACACATATAAATAAGCAGCGGAAAAACCAACAGACTTTTATTATCATAAATACGTGTTCATACAGAACATTTCCAACATTGTAACAACCCGAATTTTTATAACATGTTAATACAAGAATCAAGGCAGAATTAAATTTTAAAATAAGAATCAAGGGAAATGGGTTGTGCCATTGCGTTCGTCTCGAAATTTTACATGAAATAGAGTCCGATTTTTCGAAAATCGGAGTCTGTATGACCAAGTTATGGCCTGTACAAGTTTCAGCAGACTTTCAGGCAGACTGACCCCAGGTCGACTGTAGTGTCGACTGCACAGTCGACTTCCCCCCCCCCAGGTCGACTGTAGTGTCGACCTCCCCCCTGTACAGGTCGACCTGGTCAGCCTGGTGTGGCCCAAAACCCATTTTTGAGGCCCGCGGTGAGTTTTGATGGTCCGGATTGACTCTAGGGATGATCTAAGGGCCTAAATGAGTTCCTACATCTATCAATACAACCTAAGGCCTAACCCTAATTCACTACAACATGTCTAGCCACCATTATACTGCTAAATTCCCTCTTGGTCATGGCTGCTGTCTCTAATCTTCTTCTTAAGCTTTCATACGCAATCCAATGCAAAGATGAAGACTTCTACAACAATTCAAGGAGATGAATCAACAACGCTACAACATCGATTTCAGTTCTTAAATTCGCTAGCCATGCTATGTAAGTTCTAGTTACTTTTTGGATTAAAATACTTAATTTTAATATGGCTATGGAATAAAGTGTAATTGGATATAAGCATGTTTATCAATTCAGACCTATTCCTGTTTACCTTTGAACCTTGAGTTTTGAGACTTGTTCATCTCCATTCTTATGTCTAGTTCATGCTCTATTCAGTCGTTGTAAATCAGTTTCTTGGATTCATGTTGATATTATTATCAAGATCCAATCTTTATGCCTATCATGATGATTTTATGCTGTTTTCTCTCTGATCTTGTTTTATTGCAAAATTCTACCTTTCCCCTATTTATTTTCTTTTGATGAACCTAGATCAATTTCGGATCTAGGCCTAAACCACGATTTTGCATACGAATGAATACGGGGAAAAGTATGGGAATATTACCTATTTGGATATATGTGATTGGTGGAATTGATGGCATAACATGAAAATTGGATATATGGGTATTATTGCAATTAATATGAAATTTGATAATTGGGTATTGCCATTAAAATGGTAATTGTAAGAATTGGGATTGGCATATGTAATTTTTGGCTAGAACTTGATATGTGTAAATTGACATAAAAATTGGTAAACATATAAAATGGCATGAACTGAACATATGTAAATTTGGTATGAATTAGGCATATGTAAAACAGACATGTAATCTAGAACTTGGGCATATGTTAATTATGTGAGATTTGTAGTTGAAACACATATGATAATTTATGTCTTGAAAAGGGGCTAATATGAACACACCTAAGTGGGTTTTTGGTAGTTAGCATGTAATAGCCTTAAAGGAAGGATAAATATAAATTGAGATAAGTTGCCTTTAATGACATAAGATAAATTGTGGTAAAATTGGTATGATTTTGCATACCATTAATTGATGAACATAATTGAGTCAATTATGGACATCGTTAAATTAGGAATTAATTAATAATTTGAATAGGGAAATTATTAAGACTGGGGTAAAAGATTATAAGCGATAATCAATGCTTAGGACACGAGGTTGGACTCATTTGTGACGTAAAACTGCCCGGACCCGCCCGGCGAATCCAGTAGTCACAAATGGTAGCCCAATGTGAGAGGTCCTAGGCCCAAATTAAAAGCGTAATAGTTGTAAAGACACAAGGTTAGACTCTTTTATGGTGTAAGACTTCCCGGACCCGCCCGGCAAATCCAGCTGCCATAAATGTCAGTCTAATGTGAGAGGTCTTTATAGGGTTACGGCCTTAATGAATTAAGAAATACTTAACCAGATAAACATGTGGTGGGACATGGGGGTTAAGTGGGTGACATGTGGGTGACATATGGAAATACGAATAGTAATACTTAACCAACATAACATGGTAATTAGACCAGTGGGTAGGGTTAAGTAAACTAAGAACACTTAACCAATATGTTATGAGTGGGTGGGTTAAGTAATATGATTAGGCTAATGACACTTAACCAATATGGTATGAATGGGTGGGTTAAGTAATATGATTAGGCGAATGACACTTAACTGTTATGACATGAATGGTTGAGTTAAGTAAATCTTAATTAATGCCTAAGTGGGAATGATAACTTATGGAATAAAGTAAGTTAGGCGGAACAATAGATAAGATGAGATAACTTATGTAATAAGGAAAGATGTGCTTCATTGTAGATTAAGCAATATATAAAGACAAGAATGAATTTACAATTGAAGGCGACATAAGTTATATTATAAAAAGGAACAAAACATTGGTTAGGTTGGATAATCCTCTGAGTATCAATCTGATTTTGATTCCGGTCTTCGGGGTTGGTATTTAGGGAATTATTCTCTCTCTCCAGTGTGTTTGTAAGTTAAGGGGTACTTGGTTGTAAAGATTGAATAAGAACATGTTATTGTACCATAACGGGGGTTAATGTATGAATCATAGGAATAACATGTTGTGGGCTTATTAATGGACTTAATATAGTGCAAGTTAAGAATTGAATTAATAAGCAAAGTTGAAGGTTGGTATGAATGGAAATAACCAAGTTAAATGATAAGACTGATGAGGTAGCACAAGCGCATAATTAATGGATAGACATAGGGTCTAATGGCAGATAAAGCCAAGGCGCTTGGTTAAACCCAGACGTTGGGGATAATATGAACGACATGTAAAATATAAGCTATAAGCACTTAACCAAGATAAAGCATGTATTAAGACATGAGGATGATGTAGGGGTTAAGTGGGGGATATGGGTAACATGTAAGACATAACTGGTGTATACTTAACCAAAATTTGAGCATGTAAGTGGACATGAATAAGAAGGGGTTAAGTAAGAATTACTAGAGGGGACCAAGCATAGGTGGGAAGCTTGTGTCGAGAAAAGGGGACCCTTTTTAGAACAGTAGCCCATTACGTATCTTTGTGAGCTCGACCCATGTCGAGGACGGGACACGCATACAGGGTTTGATTGTAAGAGGTCAAAACGGGTTAGCGGTGGCAACGCAAGTCCAATGGGTTTCATATGCGTGTGTGGACCCGGGCTGGTAGGTAAGACGTTGTTGCATCGTGTAGGTATAAGCCGTGCATTCTCAAGTTGTATCGGGTTGCCACTTTAGGGGAGTGATACACCCCACTATGGGGCCAGCATGGGTATCTACCAGTTAGGGAGCCGATCGCATGGGGTTTGGTGGGTACACCTAGTGGAGATAGGGGCAGGCGGCACCTATGTAGTCAGTTAGGGGTACGTAAGACTAGTATTATGATTTACACCTAGTGGAGATAGGGGCAGGCGACACCTATGTAGTCAGCTAGGGGTACGTAAGACTAGTATTATGATTTCTAAGTAGTGGGTGGGATCACCTTATTTTATAACACGGGCTACTAGTTGGGACACTAGTAGGGGGTAAGGATCCTTGTTACAGAGGACACTAGTTAGAGTACTAGTAGGAATACGAAACATTCCATGTAAGACACATGTAAAGATGCTAGTTAGGTGGTGCAGAGCAAATATTTTAATGGCGAAGCAGAGGAATCTTGTTATGCTTGATAGGAATCCTACGAAATTATACTTAGTTTATCTTGAATGGGAACCTTGCGATGTTACTTGACAAAAACCACATCATGTTAACCTTAGTTATCTTGCCTGTTGCTTATCTTGTCATCATGCTTATGTTTACTTTCAGTTTACTCGTGCCATATTATCCTTAACTATTTTTATGCTGAAAGTCACTAGGACTTACTCAGTCTTTATGACTGACCCGTTTTGTTTCGCCTCTTTTTCTTCCGTTCCCCCCCCCCCCTCAGGTTCGCAGGGTGGGAATACAGCTTAGTTCGGATCTTACCAAGCTCCAAGGCTCTTTCATGTATGGCTTGGATTTCTCTTGTCTATGGCTTGCTTTGCTTTATTGGGGAATACTACAGTTTGTTTTTATGCTTCTTTGTTTTTGAGCAAGACAGATATTTTAACTATGTAATTGGGTATTGGAAGCTGATGAGCTTTTATTGTAAACAATCATATTTAATAAATGATTTTAAGTACTTCCACTTTACTTTCCGCTGTTTTATATATGTTTGTCTTGTAATATTTCTGTTCCAGTACCCATAATGCTCCATTGAAGTTAAGGCATTCCCTTTGTGAGTGACCTTAATGGATGTGGGGTGTTACAAACATTGTCTCAAAACAAACTTCCAATTATTACAACCATAATACTATCTTGATTTTAAAAGTTAAAGAAGCATGAAACATAAATAAAGTTGCATAATCCCCATAAATGATATCCAAAGCCATGGTCCAAATGAAAGAAATCCAAGCAATACATTCTCTCTCTTCAAGCTGGATGAAAAACTGACTAAGCTGCGGTGTTTCCTCCCTGTGGACCTGGGGGGAACAGAAGAAAAGAGGACGAAAGGAAAATGGGTCAGACAAAAGTCTGGTAAGTCTAGCTATATTCCTAGGATGTTAATAATAAAAAGATCATGACTTGCATAAAGTGAGAACAGGACGATATCAGGATAATAGACTATCCTAGAACTAGATAAGGTGTCCTAAAACGAACATCCCTTCGCACCCTATTTTAAATCTCTATCTCTGCACCTACTAATTCTTATACCAACAGGCACCCCGTGATTGGGGTGAAGTGATCCCTTTCTCTTTCTTTAAAAGATCGGCTCCTACTCGTATATTCACATGTGTCCTATAGCCCTATATGGTAGATACCTATGCTGGTCCCACCGTGGGGTGTATCAAGTCCCATGGTGGCGGCCCCGACACAATTCTAGCATGCATAGGGTATACTACTGATGCTCCAGTGCCCTGACTTGTCTGCTCCAGAGTGTGTGCACGCCCGCACTCTGTTAGAACCCACACTGTGCACCAACCGCCGTCGCTTTTGACCGCTTACAATCAGCTCAGTAATCGTGCCCCACCCTGCCTAGTTCAGGGTAACATGATACCTAATTGGGTTACTGTTGAATCGGGTCCCCGTTACTAGGTTTTCTAGTCAAACATGTTAAGTGGTTAAGTGTCTGAATGAACCTAACCCCCACCCATCCAAATTATTTAACATGTTGAATTTGGTTAAGTATTTATTAAATTGACTTAACCCTATCAGTCCTAACTCAGCTCTAATTGTCTTATTAGAGCACCAACCTCTCAGATTAGACAGATATTGTTGTGGCTGTTGTATGATGGTTGGGTCCGGGCAGTCTTACGCCACAACTCAGTTTAACCTAGGGTCTTTATTGGGCCCCATGCCTTAACCTCTCACATTGGATAGCTATTGTTGTGACAACTGGACAGCCGGGCAGGTCCGGGCAGGTTTACGTCACAACTCAATCCAACCTCGGGTTAAGCGCGTTCATATTTTCTAATTTACATTTTAATTATGTAAATTATTCAAATTCAAATTACTGTCACATTTATTTCCAATTAATCTCATTAATTAAGGTAATTAATGCCTTTTTATGCCATAAATCACTTATGTGATTAATGACCAATATGTAAATTAGAAAATATTCAAATTACTGTCACATTCATTTCCAATTAATCTCATTAATTAAGGTAATTAATGCCTTTTTATGCCATAAATCACTTATGTGATTAATGACCAATTTATGGCAAGTTTTCCTAAAATTTTCATTTTTACCCAACGTTACCCCGTCCAATATTAGGCTAACCATCTCAGCCTAATTTACGTTCGCATGATTTTTGGTGTAAAGTATTAGGCTTAAAACTTAGCCTAATTTAATATACGCAAATTGGCATAAATTAGCATAAACATGACAAGGGTATAACTTTGGTATTGATGGCATAATCAATATGAACATAATAGGGTGTACTTGCAAAATAACTAACATGAACATTTTAGGGGTGAACTTGCAAAATAACTAACATGAACATTATAATGTCATAGGTACAAACTTGCAAAAAGACTAACATAAACATTATAATGTCGTAGGTATGAACTTGCACTTATAGGCTAACTCAACACATATGTGTTTTTAACATAGGCCATATTAACAACATACATGAGAATTGGCAATATGAACTAATCCATATACATATGTTAATTTGCAACATAGGCAAATCAACATACGTATATGTGAGTTAGCAACATAGGCTAATCAACATACACATGTGTTAATTAGTAACCCAGATTTAAACACACTTGCAAATTAATCCCAACATATGATAAGTGTGAACATGGCATAAGTTTTGCATAAACATGAACATATAGATTTGGCAATTGGTCGCATAACTTCACTACATAAACTTGCATAATAAACTACACAATTCTCATAAGATGTTACAATCCAAGTCCATGCTTATACAAATAATCTAATCCAATAATCCCAAATTTAACATGATAATAGAATCAAGTCACTGGCATAGATTAATATTATAAACATAATAAACATCATACTTAATAATTCTCAATTCAACATGATAGTATAATCAAATCACAAACGTATATTAATAACATAACGAGTATCGCACTATTATCATTTCATCGCAACACATGATATTCATATTAATTCGCATTCTAAAAATGTAGCTAAACTTACAATCGTAGACAGTCTTGTTTTCTGAGTTCTGAAATTCTGAATTTGCAAAGCTTTCCTTTGGGAAGACGTTGCTTTGATTCTAATTTGTTGTTGCTTTTTAATCTTTTAGTTTGTATTCGCTATGTTGTTCGTCTCTTTCAAGTGGAGGCTCCCTCTAGTTCTCAGCAGACAGCATGCTGGCTCCAATTCTTATTCTTTTTTTTTGTGAATTTTTAGTTTGAGACCTAGGGTCTTTTTATAGAGTTGCAAGTTAATTTGAGCCGTCGATGAAGCTAGGGTTAACCAGAGCCGTCCGTTGTAAAGAGAAGCCAATTATGTTCACCATTTCTTTCTTAATGTACATTTACTATTATTTGTCAATCCATATAAATACGTACGCATTAGATACATCTCCCCTTTACACATTTATTATTATTTTTGTATGCACATTAGATACATCTCCCCTTTACACATTTATTATTATTCTTGTATGCACATTAGATACATCTCCCCTTTACACATTTATTATTATTCTTGTATGCACATTAGATACATCTCCCCTTTACACATTTATTTTTGTATTAGCAACTTTAGTGTTAACAGAAATACGGGGTGTTACAACATGTTCGTTTGGGCAATGACCATGACCCTTGAATTGGGAGCAAGTCAAATCAGGGCCTCGATCATTGTCCTCTCGATGGAAGATTTACGGTCTTCATACGCCGTCCTCATACTTCGATTCTTAACGTCGTTTGATTATTTGGAATGAGAGAAACTCGGACTTTCCAAATAATTCTCGTATATACATACTTATTAAAAATCATTCCTATTCGTTAATATTATTTTATAACGATTAATTTCTATTTTAACTATTTAAAATAGTTAAATCTTTATTTAACGACGCCACGGGTCAGCGGCGATTCTGGCGCTGCTTTCAAACAATTTTGATTTTCACATTTCTCGAGATCTAACCGTTGGTTTTTAACATATTTTATATCGTTAAAAATATTTTCCCAAGACGGTCCTAATGGTTCCAGTTTTGGGAAAATCCGACGGTCGGATCTTTTGGTATAGTCGTTTAAAGGTACGGTTTCAAAACGCGAACTACGGCGCTCGATTCGTTTAATTTTAATTATATTTATATATATAAATATAATCGTTTAATCGTAATAACGTCGTTCGATTTAAACAACGCTCTAAACAACTACCGATCCTCATTAAATTTTAATTCATTTGAAAATGAAGATAATATTTCAGCATCCTAAATTCATTCTCTATTTACATTAAAAATGTAAATTCCATCCTTTATTCTTTAATTTACATTAGAAATGTAAATTCCATCCTTTTCATTTACATGTAAAAATGTAAATTTAATTCCTATGTAAATTCCTACTTTTTATTTACATATAAAAATGTAAATTTTAATACATTGCAAATTCCTACTTTTAATTTACATGAAAAATGTAAATTTTAATACATCACAAAATCCTGCTTTTAATTTACATGTAAAATGTAAATTTTAATACATTGCAAAATCCTACTTTTAATTTACATGTAAAATGTAAATTTTAATACATTGAAAAATCCTACTTTTAATTTACATGTAAAATGTAAATTTTAATACATTGCAAAATCATACTTTTAATTTACATGTAAAATGTAAATTTTAATACATTGCAAAATCATACTTTTAATTTAAATATAAAATGTAAATTTTAATACATTGCAAAATCATATTTTTAATTTACATGTAAAAATGTAAATTTTAATAAATTGCAAAATCCTACTTTTAATTTATATGTAAAATGTAAATTTTAATACATTGCAAAATCTTACTTTTAATTTACATGTAAAAATGTAAATTTTAATACATTGCAAAATCATACTTTTAATTTACATGTAAAATGTAAATTTTAATACATTGCTAAATCACACTTTTAATTTACATGTAAAAATGTAAATTTTAATACATTGCAAAATCCTACTTTTAATTTATATGTAAAAATGTAAATTTTAATACATTGCAAAATCCTACTTTTAATTTACATCAATTTCTATTACATAAAATGTTCTTTTGATTACAACACTCAATTTTTCTTTTTAGTTACGTTATAAAAATGTAAACTTATTTTCACGTTAAATTCTCTTTCTAATTTCATTACAATGTACTTAATCATAATGGTGAAAAATTCCATCTTTATAAATTACATCAAAAATGTAATTTTAATTACACCGTCCAAATCTGCTTTTTTTATATTAAAATATGTAATTTTATTTACATTGTGAATTCCTCTTCTCTAATTACATATAAAATGTAATTTTTAATCACAATGTAAATTCTCATTTCTAATTATATAAAAATGTACTTTTTAACTTACGGTGTAAATTATCATTTCTAATTACATATAAAAGGTATTCTTTATTTTACAATGTAAATTCACTCTTCTAATTACAAAAAAAAGTAATTCTTGTTTTACAATGTAAATTCTCTTTTTATAATTACATAAAAAAAGTACTTCTTGTTTTAATTTTATGTCCAATATTTCATGTCCAACCCAACCACAAACAATATTTTAAATAATAAAAGGGATCAAATCGAATTAATAACATGAAGTTAATCTCGAGTTGAGAGTTCTAGTTCAATTCTGAGAATAACTAAGGGTGTGTTCTTACATGTAGACATATGGTTCGTGAATATCAACAAACCATGATTGACAAGATTAACAAATAAAATGATCCTAATAAATCACCAAACTCAGATCTAACACTTAAATTTTCAGATCTAATATCATAACATCACAAAAAATTCAGATCCATAACTTAGAATAACATCCATCGCAGATCCATTTATTTTTGCCACTCAAATTTCACATAACGCAAGAATAATAATTAAATTAATTAAATTTAATTAAAAATAAATTCTCACTTTGCTTGGAATTGAAATGAAGGTTCGAGCTCGATCAGATCTCCTGTTCAAAGTCACAGTGGTTTCGGATCTGAAAGATTTCAATTTGAAGTTCATATGTACAAATTAGAAAATTACTTTTAACAACTGTCGCTGTGACATTTAAAAGCGTCGCAAATCTGAAATTGAAATTTACCTTGAATTTTAGAAAGTTCAAAACTTTGAATTAAATTTTCGGGAGATGTAGTTGATGGTTTTCAGAATGGTTTGTTGGAGATCAAAGAGCTTGGAGAGGGGAATCGGCACCTGAAAGGGGGGAGGGTGCGGCGGCGGGTGTGGGGCCTGGATGGTCACGGCGGCGGCGGACTTCAGGGAGGTGGGGCGGCGGCTACAGGGTACGGGAGGTGCTGATTTCGGTATGGAATCGAAGAGCTCGGAAATCTCTTCGAAAGTTGGGCTACGGCGAAGGATTTCGTGGAGAAACGAGGGAGGAATCATAGTTTGAAGATTTGAAGAGTTATGGGTTAAGCGGCTGGGTAAATCGGGGAAGAGGAAGACGTACTATACGCCCGTATTTATACTGTTTTACTAGGGTATTTTCTTTTTATTTTTAATTTAATTAATTTCAGAAATTAGGGTCTTTCCGTCTGACCTCCAAACGGAGCCCAACGACAGTCGAACAATAGGTTTTGACGTCTTCTGAACGCAATGGCGCTAGTGTCGAAGGCTAATTGTGAAGTTTACAGCATGTTTCATTTATTTTTAAAATAAATCCTTTATATTTAATTCGAACGTACTTTCTAATTTTACCGGGGTCACATACGAACTCAAAAAAATCCAAAAATTATATTTTTGGTTATGTTTTGACGATACGGTCCTAACAAAACTAATTTCGTCGAATTCTGAGATCGTTTGAAAAATGGCCATTTTCTGGTCGATCCAATTTAACTCTAATTGACCAAAACACATTTTCCTTTGCCACGCTCACATATTGACTTCAAAAATTATGAAATTTGAAACCTAGCAAAAATTTGACATCCCGGATCCAACAAAAGTGGTTTCGTCGAATTCCGAGGTCGTATGCAAAATGTCTATTTTCAAGGGCGATATATTCTTTATAGCGACCTTTCTAAAAATTCATTTGGCCATAACTTTTGATTCCCGCTATGAAACTTCGATTTTTCAGATTCGTTAGAAAGATATTCATTGATAGATTTAAAATTTTTTGGTTTCGCCAAAATCCGATTTATCCTGCATCCTGTACAGTAAGTCAAAGTTCAGATTTGACTTTTCAAACTACCGTGCTATTCCTAATTCCTTTTATAATTAAATTTAATATATTCGTATTAAATTCAATCAAAATAAATTTCTAGTTGTTATTATTTAAAATAATTTATTTCAAATATTTAAACACCTTTAAAATCTCTAAAATGAAAATTTTAAATTGGCCCCCAAATTCCGGGTTGTTACAATCTCCTCCGCTTAAGAACTTTTCGTCCCCGAAAAGGAAAAAGAAAATAGAAGAGTAGGAACCAACACAGAGAATGTGAAATATTTTAAGCGTACCTCAAAATAAAATCTAATCGGAGATATCCACTCTGTATTTGGGATAGGCTTGTTTGATAACCTCCTCGGTTTCCCCAGTGCAGTCTCTAGGATCACTGCTCCATTGCACTTTGACTAGGTTGATTCTTTTATTTCTCAGCACTCTAGTCTCTTTGCCAATAATTTTCAGCGGTCCCTTCTCACTGCAAGGCTTGGGGTAATCTCCAAATCTTGTTGTGCAGCTTCTTCCACAACCAGATCCGGATCATGGACATGCCTTCGAACTTGAGATACATGGAATACATCGTGCACTCCAGGCAACCAGTTGGGCGTCTGAATTCTGTAGGCTAGGGTGCCAATCTTTTCAAGAATAGGGAAGGGGCCGATGAATTTAGGTGCTAATTTTCCTGTCTTTCCAAAACGGATTACACCTCGCATTGGAGCAACTTTCAAATAGACACCCACTTCAAAAGCCAATTCTCTTCTTCTTAAATCTGCATAGCTCTTTTGTCTACTTTGGGCAGCCAATAATCGCTTCTTAATAAAATCAACTTTGTCTGAAGCTTCACGAACCATGTCTGGACCCAATACAAGACGATTTCCTTTTTCAACCCAACATGCTGGCGATCTACATGGGCTACCATATAAGGCTTCAAATGGAGACATTTTTAAACTTACTTGGTAACTATTATTATAAGAGAATTCAACTAAGTGCAAGTGATCCTCCCAGGAACCTCCAAAATCGAGTATGCAATCTCGCAATATATCCTCAAGAATGCGATTCACCATCTCAGTTTGGCCATCAGTCTGAGGGTGATATGCGGTACTGAGATTTAACTTCGTTCCCGACTCATTTTGGAATGCTTCCCAAAATTTGCTAGCAAAGATAGGATCACGGTCGCTAACAATGCTACTAGGAACTCTGTTTAAAACAAAAGATTATTCTTTTATCATTTCATTAGGAGATGAGAATTTTCATTTAGATAATGATAAAAAGGAAAGATTTAGCTTTATTACCCATGTAGCCTAACGATTTCTTTGAAATAGATTTGCGCCAGACTTTGAGCATTTCGAGTGGACTTGACAGGTATGAAATGAGCGGACTTTGTAAAGCGGTCCACGATCACCCATATGCTGTCATTCCCTCTCCTAGTATGGGGCAAACCATCTATAAAATCCATGGAGATTTGGTCCCACTTCCAACTTGGAACCTCCAATGGTTGCAACAATCCCGCAAGCTTTTGTTGATCGCTCTTAACCTGTTGGCTTGTATGACATCTACTCACATAGATGGATATATCCCTCTTCATAGACCTCCACCAAAATGTGCGCTTTAGATCTTGATACATCTTGCTCACGCCTGGATGGATGCTAAGCTTTGATTTGTGGCCTTCATCTAAAACCTCTCTTATGAGCTCTCGGATATTTGGAACACAGATTCGCCCTTGCAATCTAAGGACTCCCTTGCGATCTATTTGGAAGCTCGTGCTTTCTCCTCTTTGAATTTTCTTAATAATTCTTTGAATAAACTCATCCTCCTTTTGAAGAGTAGAAATTTTATCAATTAAAGAAGGGGTAATGATGAGGCTTGCGACAATGACGTCCTTTTTACTAAGTGCATCCGCCACAACATTGACTTTTCCCGGCGTATATAAGATGTCAAGATCGTATGCCGCCAGAAATTATAGCCACCGTTGCTGCCTTAAATTCAAATCCTTTTGATCGAAGAGATATTTCAAAGAATGATGGTCTGTCAATAATTCAAATTTTTCGCCCAAAAGATAATGTCTCCAAATTTTTAAATCAAAGACTACGGCCAACAACTCCAAGTCATGGACACGATAATTTTTTCTCATGCGGCTTTAATTGACGACTTGCGTATGCAACAACTTTGCCTCTTTGCATCAGTACCGCACCAAGACCACCACTTTGAGAAGCATCGGTATAGACTTTTAAATCTTGGTTGCCATCGATGATGGTTAGTACGGGAGCAGTGGTCAAACTCACTTTTAGCTTTTGGAAGGCCTCCTCACACTCCGATGTCCAATTGAACTTGGTATGCTTCTTGGTGAGCTTTGTTAATGGGCAAGATAGCTTGGCGAAGTCTTTGACAAATTTCCTGTAATATCCAGCCAATCCTAGGAAGCTTCTTACTTTAGTGGGTGTACTGGGCTGCTTCCAGTCTCGAATGGTGGCAATTTTACTTGGGTCAACAGCAATTCCTTCTTTTAACACAACATGGCCCAAGAATTTTACCTCCTCTTGCCAAAATGTGCATTTGGAAAATTTTGCTTTTAAAACATTTCTTCGCAGAATCTCCAACACTTCCTTTAAATGCCCTTCATGCTCCTCCTTAGTTTTAGAATAGATTAGAATATCATCAATGAAGACTAGGATGAATTTGTTTAGGACATCTCGGAAGACCCTATTCATCAAGTCAACAAAGTAGGCGGGAGCATTGCATAGACCGAACGACATTACTAACCATTCGTAGAATATGTCAGGACCTCTGAAGGCAGTCAAAGGTATGCATTCTTCGGCGGTGCGGAGTTGGTGGAAACCTGTGGCTAGGTCCATCTTTGAAAACACCTTGGCTCCATTTAATTGGTCCATTAAGGTCGAGGCAAAGGGTATTTGTTCTTCAATGTTTGTTTATTAAGGTCGCGGTAATCCACACAGAGTCTTAGAGTACTGTCAGACTTGGGGACAAACACCACAACTGCACCCCAATTGGAAAAACTGGGCCGGATTAGTCCCTTCCATAAGAGCTGCTTAGTTTGGGTTTGCAACCCTTCTTTTTCTTTAGGGGTCATTCTCCGGATAGCATGAACTGCAGGCCTTGCATTTGGGACAAGATCAATTCTGAAATCGATTTCCCTTCGCGGGGGTAAGCTGTCAACTTCTTCAAATACGTCCGCGTAATTTTTGACCACAGAAATATTTTCTAAAGAAATAGGAGTGATCTCGAGGGAAGACCAAAATGCCTTTCTATCAGATTTTGGACCATGGCAAGGTATAGTAACAGTATTTCCGAATCCTGGTTTCGCCTTCACTACTCTTTCTGAGCATAGCACTTCAGCGTCAAACTTTGTTAGCCAATCAAGACCAAGTATGATATCAAACTCAGAAAAATTCATAATGGTCAAGTCAAAGGGGAACTGAAAGTAAGAATAAGAAATAAGCACCCTATAGTATAAATCAAGGACGATAGAACCTCCTACACGATTATGAACATTAATTGGCTCTTTAAGACTTCTTTGTTTTAATTTCAATTTCTGGACCATGTTGCTAGAAATAAAACTTCTTGATGCACCTGTATCAAACAAAGCAGTAACAGGAATGTTTTTAATAGAAATGGTACCATCTAAAACGTCAGGCTTACCTGCTCCTTTAGAAGAAGTAGGCGCGGAGGAAGGTGGTGCACTTGGCCCCTCGTACACATGTGCAATCTGAGCTCCTTTCAACAGTGGACCATTTGGCTTGATATGACCCTTTTTGTGGAAGTTATAGCATTCTTTAGTCATCACTTCTGGCCTTCTTCGGATTTCTGCAGTCCTTGCTATAGTGTCCAAACTTCTAGCAGTTGTAGCATTGCACCTTTGACTTATCATGGGTTTTAGCAGCTCCAGAACTGCTTCCTTCAGTCTTCTTCTCTGTTTGCTTCCTTTTATTATTATTGTTGGCCAAGCTCCTTTCTCTATCTTGTTGTGAAACTCTTTTGTCGTTCTCCTCATAGCGACAAGCAAACTCAATCAGCTTATTGAAAGAAAGGTCAATGTGAGCAGTAACCCTGTCAGTGTACTTCCTTGCAAGTCCATTAATAAACCTCTTGTTTTTTTTTAAATCATCCTGAATCAATTCTAGGGCATAGCGAGAGGGGTCTTCAAATCTTCTTACATACTCCAAGATAGTCTTGTCGCCTTGCTTCAAGTTGGCGAACTCGTCATGCAGCTTTTCCACTTCTTGCTTTGGGATGTATTTTTCATTGAACAACTCCTTAAACTTGGTCCAAGACATATTTTCTTCATCACCTCCTATATTGATCAATTCCCACCAATTCTGTGCCCCGCCTTGGAGCAGCCATAAAGCTGTAAATCTCCTCCTTTGATCATCCAGCCCTAGCCCTCCAAATATCTTCTCACAATTCTTAAGCCATGCTTGAGCCTGTATCGCGGTCTCCGTACCAGAGAATGGAACTCCACCTAAGTTTTTGAACTTCTTCGCTACCTTATCCAAGTCAAAGGGCTGCGGTAGTGGTGGCGGTCGAGCTGTGGGCTCCTTAGTTTCAGCAACATTCTGCCTCCTTGCTCTAGCTCTAGCGGCAGCAGTACTCATTTTTAGTTAGTTCTATACGATCAAGGAAAGAGTCAGAACAAATGTAATGGTGATTTTTAAGAAATGATACAAATAAAAGGATGGAAAAAAGGATGGCGATAAAATGACTGACTATTATGTATTCTCATGAAATGTTCGCCATAGAATATTGTGATTCTATGTAAACAAATTATTATAATTATGTTATATTCCAAAGCTATGTTTAACCAAAGCTCTGATACCAACTGTGATAGCCCCAAACTTCCACGGGATGAAAGTAAGGAATAATCATTTGGAATACAACATAAATATAACAATACAGATCACAGATACAACATAGTAAAGGAAAACTATAGAATAACAACATCATAGCAGCGGAATATGAATGTCATCAAACACAGAATCCCACAGTCACAGAGTTTAAATTATTACATCAAGTTTCAGCAAAAAGGAAATAAGTTCCAACTTCAAAATAGAACAACTGGAAATAAAATAAGTCTGGATGTTTCGGAGTTTAAAGATAAAATGCAACAAAACATAAATGATAGATAGTCTTCGTGGTCCAACATAAGCACCTCCAAATAAGCACTCCAAGATAAATAAGCAGCTTCAAGATAGTGACTCCAAAGAAAGCTAGACATGTTACTTGGCTTCCCGTGTGGAAAAGAGGGCACCCAAGTTTGCAAAGGTGAAAACAAACTACGAGTCAGTCTGTAATGACCCGGATTTTGAGCGACTTTGGTTATCGACATAAACACGATGTCGATAACCAAAACATCGAAAAATCCTGGTAATTAATGAAAGAAATTAGAGGGTGAGGAAAGATAAGATAGAAACTTATAGAAAAGAAGAAGAAGAAGAACACAATATCAGAGTAACACGAATCTCACAGCGGAACGAATAAATATATTTCATAACATAACTTTGAAATACAAATCTGTACTTGAATGTAATAACCCGGAAAATACGAGCCAATTTAAAATTTTTAAATTGATTATTTCAAAGCAATTTGAACCATTGAAATAGAATATTTCAAGAAATTAGTGAGTTAAGAATAGTAAGTCAGTTTGAAAATTGATATTTTGCATATGGCCTCGGAATTCGACGAAACCACTTTTGTCGGGTCCGGGATGTCAAACTATTGTTAGGTTTCAAATTTCATAAATTTTCGAATCAATATGTGAGCGTGGCAAAAGAAAACGCGTTTGACCAGTTTCTGTTGAATTTAATCGACTGGAAATTGGCCATTTTTCAAACGGTCTCAGAATTCGGCGAAACTAGTTTTGTTAGGACCGTATCGTCAATACGAAACTAGAAAATATTTTTCGGGAATTTTTCTAGTTAGTATGTGACCCCGGTAATTTGAAATGTACGTTAAAAATTCAATATAAGGATTTAAATGTAAATTCAACGGAAACTGATTGTAACGATCAAACCAGCTTACGACACATATCCCATTGTGTTCGGAATGGGGGTAAAACGCTATGGACGACAGGCGGTGGGCCTCGTTTCGAGGTCATATATAAAAGTCAACCCTAGTGCAAATATAAATAATTAAATAATGAAATAAAATAATAATAAAAAAATAAACTTCTCCCCTTTTCTTCTGCCTTGGCCCCCCCCCCCCCCCGATCATTTATCAGAGAAATAAAAAAAAAAAAAAACCTAGGAACTAAAACAAGCCGCCGCCCGATCTTCGAAGCCGCCGCCTGACCGCCGAAGCCCCACCGCCTGACCGCCGAACCCTTCGCCTGAGCCGCCCTCGACTCCTTCTCCTCCCACCGAACGAACCATCGAACAACCCCTCGAGACACCTCGTCGCGACGCCTCTCTGAGCCGCCCTCGACTTCCCTCCTCCCCTTCGCATACCACGGTAAGCATTTACTTTATATTTATTTTTATTTTTGTTTTATGATTTCTGATTTATAAAACGATTTAAAATTAAAACTGTATTTTTTTTTTTTTTTTTTAGTTATAAAAACTGCATTTTTGAGGAGGAAACAAAAACTACATTTTTATAAAATATATAAACTGATTTGTTCGAATTTAAAAACTGTTTTGTTTTTAAAGGTTTTAAAACTGTTTTTTTTAGGATATAAAAACAGAAAGAAAAAAAGTGAAGACTGATTTTTGTTTTAAGATTTTAAAAACTGAAATTTTATAAAAGATTTTAAAAACTGCATTTTTAAAAGGCTTTTTAAAAACTGCATTTTAAGAAAACAAAAAAAAACTGTTTTGAAAAGAAATTTAAAACTGCATTTTTAAAAAAAAAAAGTTAAAAAAAAACTGCATTTTTTTAAAAAGGCTTTTTAAAAACTGCATTTTTAATAAAAGATTTGAAAACAGATTTTTTTATAAAAGAGTTTCAAAAACTGTTTTGAAAATAATTTAAAAACTGTTTTGAAAAGAAAAATAAAAACTGATTTGAAAAGGAAAAGAAAACTGATTTTATTTTAAACTTTGAAATAGAAAAAGATTTAATCTTTTAGTAGAAAAAGATTTGAACTTTTAAAAATAAAGATCATATTTTTAAAAAAAAAGAGAAAAGACAGAATTTTGTTAAGTAGAAGAAGTAAGATGTGATTCTTATATTTTCAAAGCAATAAAAATATAATTTTTACATCATAGGAATATTAAAAATATAATCTTTGTTTTTAAAATATGATCTTTATATATTGGATAACATAGTAAAAATGCGATTTTTATCTATGTAGAGAATACGGGAAACGAAAACGACAAGAAGACGAAATAGGCAAAGATTTCCACAAAGGAAGAGTTGTGTTATTGGATAGCTACTGGTGAGAAATTCTCACTCTTCAATTTCTTTTTTTAAATAAATTGTCTATGTGTGGAAAATAAAAGTGAATTGCTATATATAAATATTTATAAATATATATATACGCCCCCTCGTCCACAAACCATGGACGATATTTATTGGTTGAAATTGTGGTGAAAATTGGTTGACAACAAATTGTTGTTTGGGATTGTTTGTGGTTGATATTGAATTGATTGAGGTTGAAAAATACCCGTTTGTGATTGGAAAAATATTTGGTTGAAACCACTTAGGATTAGTTTGTGGTAATGAAATAAATATAAACATGCCGCCTGCGTGCGAATTAGATGCATGATCCCCATTGTCAAAAACCGCGAGGTTTTAAGGTAGAGCGAGGAGCCGTACTAGGGACGGTGCCGGTTTAACTACCCTGCCGTTATGCTGCCGAAATTTTGAATAATCTTTGTGTGTTAGAATTATTTTCATATGTTGAAATTATTTTACATGCATTGAAATTAAAACCATATATTGAAACTATGTCCATGTGTGGAAATATTCATGGGTTGAAAAGTGTTGTGTGAAAATAAAATTCATTTGTGAATGAATGAAGTGAATAAACAATAAAAATCACATTTTTATATATATATGAAGTATGAAAAATATTCGCCTTATATAAATAGTTTCAACAATCAAAATTTCATCTTTCTAATATGAACAACATAAATAAATTGTCCATGTGTGGAAATGCTCATTTGTTGAGAAGTGTGTGTAGTGGAAATATTCATGTGTTGAATAAAAAGATTGAACGATAAAAATTACATTTTTATTGAAACTATGAAGTGTTGAAACCATACGTTGGTTGAATAAATATTTTAAATGATAAAAATATCATCTTTATCATATGTGTGATATGCTAAAAATATGCAGACGTTGAAACAAATATTTATGATAGAAATATTATTTTTAACATGCATAGGAACTAAATAAAATAGTCATGTGTTGAAATCTACTTTAGTTCGCCAAAATTATCACTTTGAAATATGAAGTGTTAAAAATATCCACTTGTTCAAATAAGCGTGCATGAGTTGAAATATACATTAACTAGCTAATGATATGATTTTAGCCTATGCATGCGACATTAGAATGAATGGTATTTTTAAACCAAAGCAAGTCAAATATGAAGTTGAATCGAAAATGATAAATATTAGGAATTGTATATATGTGCATGCATATCTGTTGAACAGGTTATAGCAAAGGGGCTAGAGAAGAGGAATAAAATTTTGTGCCCGACAAATAGGTACACGTTTACAGATTTGTTTGGGTGATGATTTTGAGCCTGTTGGCTAGCCGCTTGGCTTTTTCTTTTTCTTTTTGAGATTAGAAGGACCGGGAACGCTATTTGCGATTTCCCGATGCCCCCGGTACAGGGGAGGTTATGGCGAAATTTTCCAAAATTTTAGGGTGTTAGAAAAATATTTGAAGTGAAAACGATATAGAAATTATTGAATGGACTATATTTATATAAATATATAAATATAAATATAATTAAAACGAAACGTGGCCGTGCAGTTCATATTTTGAAACCGTGATTTCAAATGACTAGTGCGGAAGATCCGACCATTGGATTTTCCCGAAACCTCAACCGTTGGGTTCGCCTTGGAAATATCTTTCCAACGGCACCAACCTTGTGAAGATCCGACGGTTGGATTGTCTGGAATGTGTAAAACAAAATTAGTGAAAAACAGCGCCAGAAACGATTATATTTATATATATATATAAATATAATTAAATTAAATCGAATAACGACGCTGCAGTTCGTAAATTGAAATCGTAACTTCAAATGGTTAGTGTGGAAGATCCGACCGTCGGATTTTCCTAAAACTGGAACCGTTGGGTTCGTTTTGAAAAGACCTTCCTAATGGTGTAAAATTTGTGAAGATCCAACGGTTAGATTTTCCTATATGTGTAAAACAAAATTAGTGGAAAGCAGCGCCAGTGCGTAGATACGACCTGAAACGTCGTTTAATTAATTATGGCCGTTTTTAAATTAAATAAAAATGGCGATATATCGTTATTAAGTGCTATAGACGATATAGAGTGAAAATGAACCAATTTTGTTGTGATTGCTTGATATGTGATGGTTGAATGTATTTGACGAGAAAATTATAACTAAACAACTGAAATGTGAATGTTGAATAGTTCAACCTTGTGATTAATTGATTTGAAAATCTAAATATACGTGGGTTATTTGAAAAGGCCGAGTTTATCTCATTTCAAATAATCGATCGACGTTGAGAAGTCGAAGAGTCGAAGACGACTGAAGACCGACGATCTCCACGTTGGATGGATGGGTGCTACTGATACTCGTGACTGGAGTAGCTACCATGAAGGAATTGAAGTAGTAACCGTCCAAACATAGTGTTGATTGTACGGATATGCGAGGAATTGGTGCCTCCGGTTTCGTTCAGACCCAGAACGGACTTGTAAATGGACTGTGTGTCTGACATTGGATTTTGTTCTGTGTTGATTGATCTCTGTTAAATATATATCTGTTTGGCGGCGGAGAATTTATTCTCTTGCTTAACGCCCTTCTCTGAGACGTACGAGCTTAGAGGTTATGTATTGACAGAAATCAGTCGCATGGAGTGGATTGCCTGTGTGGCACGCCTAAGTGGCATATGATCAAGGCTTCTGTTGCAAAGCAAAGTCTTGTGGTTGATGATCAAAGCATGGTCTGTGTGACTAGCTTTGTGTATAACGTGAATTCGTGAGCCTCACACCTCGGTATGAGTCAAAAACGGGAGACGGACCGCTGGGAGTGCACGACGTTTCTTTCTAGCTGTGGTGGTGTCAGTGACCTACCAGCCCTGACATTATATATACTTTTCACCTGTGTGGTTGTTGGAATGCGAGGCGCCTCGATTATAGGTCTGTAAGGACCGGGAAACGTGTGTTCAGGAATTGCCAATCCTCAAAAGTAAGAGAGGACCGGCCCAGCCGATTCCAAGGATCATAGTGGGGTCCTGGGACATTTGCTAGAGTGTCTCGAATCGGAGAGGAGCTTGCCCCTTGCCTCGACTCATGAAGGAATCCAATTTCCAATACGAAATGTGCGGTTGTGATTGTATTACTAGTATGGCGACATGATATATGGTACCCATGCCGTCTAGGATTGATATTTATGATTGAATCTGCTTTTGAAAGATATATGCACTAGTAATAATATCAAACACTTTGTTTTATTCGTATGAAGCATCTTTGGCCATTATAAGGGAAAACTCTATCCTCCGGCTTGCGTTGCATTGTGTGATAGGACCTGAGTCTTATAGTGGCTTCATTTTAGAAAAAGCATTGCGTTGATTTAATCGTTTGTTTTATTTCATGCACTAGCACTCATTGGAGTAAACCCGTTCCGCGAAAGTGGCGTGGTCCTTTGATTTGCCTTATTATTGTTGTTAATAAGTTGAATAGATTTCTCATACCAGTCCCATGACTGACTCGTAGTTTGTTTCACCTTGCAAACTCGGGTGCCCTCATTTTCACACGGGCAGCCTATTTACAGGTTTCTGACGCACCTTTTGGCTCATGGCGAGGCTTGACTACACCGTGCTGACTTGGATTTTCTCCGCCATTATTGTATCTATATTATGATTCCGCCACTGGCGATGTAGACTGATATTCCTTTTGTGTACTCTTTATGTATGATTCCGCCTCAGGCGATGGTGACTGATTATGTATCATTAACTACTAAGTTGTATCCTGTACTGTGCTTCTCTGATGTGATGTTATCTATATGATTCCGCTGTCATATGTGTGTAAATTATTCTATTTTCTGTTTATGCTATTATCTGTGATCTGCTAATGATGATTAATGTGTTATATTCCAATGATTATCCTTAACACCGTGTCACGGGGTTTTGGGATCGTCACAGCTGGTATCAGAGCTTTGGTTAACCTTAGTTCTGGAGTCTAACACATTAAACACTTCGTCAAGATAGAATCAGTAGTATTCTAAGGCGAGTCGCTCATTAGAGATAGGACTAGTAAAGTCCTAGAATGAGCTGAGCAGAATAGCAAAAACAATTGATCAGTCCATCGTTATCTTTCCGTAGGAATTTCTGCTTAACTATGCAATAGACTATTATTTCTGTTAACTGACTTTTTCGTTACTTATACAGAATTTGACAAATGGCTACCAGAGGAGCCGCTGCTAGAGGAGGCCGTGCCGGCCGAGGCCGAGGAAGGGGAGAAATCCCAGCTCAAGAAGGACCTTTGATTCAACCTCCGGCAGCTCAATACTTCGAGCTCGACCGTGTAGCTAAGAGATATAAGAACTTAGGAGGCAAGACCTTCTCAGGGACTGGCACCGTAATAGAGGCCCTTGCATGGCTCAAAACATGCGAGAAGATTCTTGAAGGCCTAAGGCTAGGAAGCGAAGACAAAGCTACTATGGGCGCCTGGCTTATGCAGGAACAAGCCGAATTATGGTGGGACTCTCTTACCGCCGGGAATAGAGAAGCCGGAAGAACATGGGACGGATTCAAAGAACTCTTCAAGGAGAAATATGTCCCAGAACAAGCTTTAGAAAGAATGCACGATGACTTCGCCAATCTCCAGCAAGGGGATCTTTCCGTGCAAGATTATCTGAACAAATTCACAATGCTGTCGCCCTATGCTCCCGAACTTGTTGCTACCGCAAAATCCAAGAATAAGAGGTTTATCTTTGGGCTGAAACGTCAATATCATGATAGAGCAATGGCCCATGTCAAGCTGGATTTCAACGAGCTAGTGGAAATGACCTGCAACTATGAAGACCTTGATCAAAGGCATCTGGATCAGGACCGCGCTAGAAGTCAAGCAGGAAACAAGCGCAAACCTACTGCAAATCAGGGCGAGTCAAGCCAAGCAGCATCTTCAAAGCCTCAGACTGGCAATCCGCCACGAGGAAATTGCTTTAATTGTGGTAAGCCGGGGCACTACTCAAACGTCTGCACAGCTCCGAAGAGGCAGAGAACAAACTCTCAAGGCTCGAGCCAAGGCTCTCAGAACCCTCGCTCGTGTTTCAACTGTCGCAAGACCGGCCATCTAGTCAAAGACTGTCCTTTGCTAAAGAAAGCTACTGTAGCTCATGTCTTTGACGGGTCTAGCCCGCCAGCTGCTTCCGATGGAGCAGGTAAACCCGATGTTTTGGGAGGTACCCTTACAATTAAAAATATTCCTGTTTCTGTATTATTTGACACAGGTGCATCGCGTAGTTTTATTGCTAAAAACACAATGCACAAATTAAAGTTAAAACAGCGAAAGCTTAAAGAATCGGTTGAAGTTCATAACCCGATAGGGGGTCCTATTACTCTCGGTTCATATTGCAAAGTTCCTATTTCTTTTTCTCGATACAAGTTTCCCTTTGATTTAATCGTTATGGATTTTCCCGAATTTGATATTATTCTCGGGTTAGATTGGTTAACGAAATATGAAGCTGAAGTGAATTGTGCGGAAAGAATTGTTAAAATCCGAACGAAGCTTGGATATATTACGGTTCCTTGTCATGGTTCGAATCCGAATAGAGAAGAATTTTGGTCAGCATTAGAACTTATCCCCACTTCATTAGAAAAGATTCCAATTGTTAGCAACTATGCGGATGTGTTTGAAGAAGTTGAAAACTTACCTCCGCAAAGAGAAATAGAATTCCGAATCGATCTAATTCCTAATGCCAGACCCGTGGTACATCCAATTCGTAGAATGACTCCGAAAGAAAAAGAAGAATTAGGCGATCAAACTCGTCAACTATTGTGGAAAGGTCTAATCAGACCGAGTTTTTCTAATTGGGGTGCAGCTGTCGTGTTTGTCCCAAAGTCAGACGGTACTCTTAGATTATGTGTTGATTACCGAGACCTCAACAAACAGACGCTTAAGAACAAATATCCATTACCCCGCATTGATGATTTGCTAGACCAATTGAATGGGGCAAAAGTATTTTCCCGAATGGACCTAGCTACAGGTTTTCATCAATTGAGAATAGCAGAAGAGTGTGTTCCTTTAACCGCTTTCAGAGGTCCAGACATATTTTATGAATGGTTAGTAATGCCGTTTGGCCTTTGCAACGCTCCAGCATACTTTGTCGATCTAATGAATAGAGTGTTCAGGGGAGTTCTGAATAAATTTGTCCTCGTATTCATCGATGATATTTTAATCTACTCCAAATCAAAACCCGAGCATGAAAAACACTTAGAACAAGTATTGGAGATTCTAAGGAAGAACGTCTTCAAAGCCAAATTCTCTAAATGTGTCTTCTGGCAAGAAGAAGTTAAATTTCTTGGCCATGTCGTGTCAGCGAAAGGAATTTCTGTTGATCCAAGCAAGATAACAGCGATTCAAGACTGGAAACAACCCACTACTCCAACAGAAGTTAGAAGTTTTATGGGGTTGGCTAGTTATTATCGAAAGTTCGTTAAGGATTTTTCGAAGATATCCGGTCCGTTAACGAAGCTCACAAAGAAACATGAGAAGTTTAAGTGGACTTCCGACTGTGAAGAAGCTTTCCAGGAATTGAAATCGAAGCTGACCACCGCTCCAGTGTTAACTATTATTGATGGCAATCAAGATTTAACGGTTTGGACCGATGCTTCTATTAGAGGTCTTGGTGCAGTGTTAATGCAGAGAGGCCAAGTAGTCGCTTATGCAAGCCGCCAATTGAAACCGCATGAGAAGAATTATGTGACTCATGATCTTGAGTTGCTAGCCATCGTATTTGCCTTGAAAATCTGGAGGCATTACTTATTGGGCGAGAAATTTATACTGTACACAGATCACCAATCATTGAAGTATTTATATACCCAAAAAGATCTGAATCTGAGACAGCAGCGTTGGCTAGAATTTCTTGCAGCGTATGATCTTGATATCCTGTATACGCCGGGGAAAGCTAACGTAGTAGCGGATGCGCTTAGTAGAAAAACCGCAATTGTTGCCCATCTTATAATTACACCTAGCTTGATCGATAAGATATGTGCTCTCCAGAAGGATGATTATTTCATTCAAAGGATCAAGGAAAGAATCCAGAAAGGAGAATCCTCTAGTTTCCAAGTAAATAAAGAAGGAGTTTTGAGGCTGAATGGGAGAATTTGTGTTCCCAACCTTCCTGAGCTCAAAAGAGAAGTACTAGATGAATGCCATAAATCCAAATTTTGCATCCACCCAGGGGTAAGTAAAATGTACAATGATATCAAACGCACTTTCTGGTGGAAGGCAATGAAAAGAGATATTTCTTTGTATGTTAGCAGATGCCCTACTTGTCAATTGGTCAAGAGTGACCAACAAAAGCTAGCTGGACTGTTGCAACCGTTGGAAGTCCCAGGCTGGAAATGGGAACAGATTTCCATGGATTTCATAGATGGTTTGCCGCGAACCAAGAAAGGTAATGACAGTATTTGGGTAATCGTAGATCGCTTCACGAAGACTGCCCATTTTATACCTGTCAGATCCAATCGAACTGCCCAAAGTCTAGCTCAGATATATTTCAAAGAAATTGTTAAGCTGCATGGAATTCCCATCAGCATAGTCAGTGATAGAGATCCCCTATTTACTAGCAAATTCTGGGAGGCTTTCCAGACTGAATTGGGGACGAAACTGAATATGAGCACCGCTTATCACCCCCAAACAGATGGCCAAACTGAGCGGGTGAATAGAATTCTAGAAGACCTATTGCGGGCTTGTATAATCGATTTTGGTGGGTCATGGGAAGATCATTTGCATTTGGCAGAATTCTCATATAACAATAGCTATCAAGCAAGTTTGAGAATGTCACCATTTGAAGCATTATATGGCAGACCCTGCAGATCTCCAGCATGTTGGGTAGAACCTGGCAACAGACTTGTACTAGGACCCGATATGATTAGGGAAGCATCTGATAAAGTGGACTTCATCAAGAAGCGATTGAAAACCGCCCAAAGCCGACAGAAAAGTTATGCAGACTCTAGAAGGAGAGATTTGACATTTGCTGTTGGTGATCATGTTTATTTAAGAGTTTCTCCGATGAGGGGAGTAATCAGATTTGGTAAGACTGGGAAGTTGGCACCGAGATTTATTGGTCCCTTTCCTATACTTGAACGAATTGGAACTCTTGCTTATAGGGTTCAATTGCCAGATTGGTTGCCTGGAGTGCACAATGTATTTCACGTATCTCAACTTAGGAGACATGTACATGATCCGGATCTTGTTGTAGAAGAAGCAGCGCAACAGGATGTGGAGATAACTCCAGAATTAGCACTCAGAAGAGAGCCATTGAAAATAGTTGGCAAAGAAACTAGAGAACTCAGGAGGAAAAAGATTCATCTAGTCAAAGTGCAGTGGTGCAGTGATCCTAGAGACTGTACTTGGGAAACTGAGGAAAGCATTAAGCAAGCTTACCCCAACTGCAGAGTGGATATCTCTGACTAACTCCGGTGCAAGGTACATTCACCATACTTTGCATTTACATTTTATTTCCTACTTTAGTGTTGTTTCCTTTTCGAGGACGAAAAGTTTTAAGTAGGGGAGATTGTAATAACCCGGAAAATACGAGCCAATTTAAAAATTTTAAATTGATTATTTCAAAGCAATTTGAACCATTGAAATAGAATATTTCAAGAAATTAGTGAGTTAAGAATAGTAAGTCAGTTTGAAAATTGATATTTTGCATATGGCCTCGGAATTCGACGAAACCACTTTTGTCGGGTCCGGGATGTCAAACTATTGTTAGGTTTCAAATTTCATAAATTTTCGAATCAATATGTGAGCGTGGCAAAAGAAAACGCGTTTGACCAGTTTCTGTTGAATTTAATCGACTGGAAATTGGCCATTTTTCAAACGGTCTCAGAATTCGACGAAACTAGTTTTGTTAGGACCGTATCGTCAACACGAAACTAGAAAATATTTTTCGGGAATTTTTCTAGTTAGTATGTGACCCCGGTAATTTGAAATGTACGTTAAAAATTCAATATAAGGATTTAAATGTAAATTCAACGGAAACTGATTG
The DNA here is from genome assembly GCA_030737875.1 of Allium sativum. Taxonomy (NCBI): domain Eukaryota; kingdom Viridiplantae; phylum Streptophyta; class Magnoliopsida; order Asparagales; family Amaryllidaceae; genus Allium; species Allium sativum. The sequence continues at coordinate 620,623,628 of CM060926.1, forward strand.
TAACGATCAAACCAGCTTACGACACATATCCCATTGTGTTCGGAATGGGGGTAAAACGCTATGGACGACAGGCGGTGGGCCTCGTTTCGAGGTCATATATAAAAGTCAACCCTAGTGCAAATATAAATAATTAAATAATGAAATAAAATAATAATAAAAAAATAAACTTCTCCCCTTTTCTTCTGCCTTGGCCCCCCCCCCCCCCCCGATCATTTATCAGAGAAATAAAAAAAAAAAAAAAAAACCTAGGAACTAAAACAAGCCGCCGCCCGATCTTCGAAGCCGCCGCCTGACCGCCGAAGCCCCACCGCCTGACCGCCGAACCCTTCGCCTGAGCCGCCCTCGACTCCTTCTCCTCCCACCGAACGAACCATCGAACAACCCCTCGAGACACCTCGTCGCGACGCCTCTCTGAGCCGCCCTCGACTTCCCTCCTCCCCTTCGCATACCACGGTAAGCATTTACTTTATATTTATTTTTATTTTTGTTTTATGATTTCTGATTTATAAAACGATTTAAAATTAAAACTGTATTTTTTTTTTTTTTTTTTAGTTATAAAAACTGCATTTTTGAGGAGGAAACAAAAACTACATTTTTATAAAATATATAAACTGATTTGTTCGAATTTAAAAACTGTTTTGTTTTTAAAGGTTTTAAAACTGTTTTTTTAGGATATAAAAACAGAAAGAAAAAAAGTGAAGACTGATTTTTGTTTTAAGATTTTAAAAACTGAAATTTTATAAAAGATTTTAAAAACTGCATTTTTAAAAGGCTTTTTAAAAACTGCATTTTAAGAAAACAAAAAAAAACTGTTTTGAAAAGAAATTTAAAACTGCATTTTTTAAAAAAAAAAGTTAAAAAAAAACTGCATTTTTTTAAAAAGGCTTTTTAAAAACTGCATTTTTAATAAAAGATTTGAAAACAGATTTTTTTATAAAAGAGTTTCAAAAACTGTTTTGAAAATAATTTAAAAACTGTTTTGAAAAGAAAAATAAAAACTGATTTGAAAAGGAAAAGAAAACTGATTTTATTTTAAACTTTGAAATAGAAAAAGATTTAATCTTTTAGTAGAAAAAGATTTGAACTTTTAAAAATAAAGATCATATTTTTAAAAAAAAGAGAAAAGACAGAATTTTGTTAAGTAGAAGAAGTAAGATGTGATTCTTATATTTTCAAAGCAATAAAAATATAATTTTTACATCATAGGAATATTAAAAATATAATCTTTGTTTTTAAAATATGATCTTTATATATTGGATAACATAGTAAAAATGCGATTTTTATCTATGTAGAGAATACGGGAAACGAAAACGACAAGAAGACGAAATAGGCAAAGATTTCCACAAAGGAAGAGTTGTGTTATTGGATAGCTACTGGTGAGAAATTCTCACTCTTCAATTTCTTTTTTTAAATAAATTGTCTATGTGTGGAAAATAAAAGTGAATTGCTATATATAAATATTTATAAATATATATATACGCCCCCTCGTCCACAAACCATGGACGATATTTATTGGTTGAAATTGTGGTGAAAATTGGTTGACAACAAATTGTTGTTTGGGATTGTTTGGGGTTGATATTGAATTGATTGAGGTTGAAAAATACCCGTTTGTGATTGGAAAAATATTTGGTTGAAACCACTTAGGATTAGTTTGTGGTAATGAAATAAATATAAACATGCCGCCTGCGTGCGAATTAGATGCATGATCCCCATTGTCAAAAACCGCGAGGTTTTAAGGTAGAGCGAGGAGCCGTACTAGGGACGGTGCCGGTTTAACTACCCTGCCGTTATGCTGCCGAAATTTTGAATAATCTTTGTGTGTTAGAATTATTTTCATATGTTGAAATTATTTTACATGCATTGAAATTAAAACCATATATTGAAACTATGTCCATGTGTGGAAATATTCATGGGTTGAAAAGTGTTGTGTGAAAATAAAATTCATTTGTGAATGAATGAAGTGAATAAACAATAAAAATCACATTTTTATATATATATGAAGTATGAAAAATATTCGCCTTATATAAATAATTTCAACAATCAAAATTTCATCTTTCTAATATGAACAACATAAATAAATTGTCCATGTGTGGAAATGCTCATTTGTTGAGAAGTGTGTGTAGTGGAAATATTCATGTGTTGAATAAAAAGATTGAACGATAAAAATTACATTTTTATTGAAACTATGAAGTGTTGAAACCATACGTTGGTTGAATAAATATTTTAAATGATAAAAATATCATCTTTATCATATGTGTGATATGCTAAAAATATGCAGACGTTGAAACAAATATTTATGATAGAAATATTATTTTTAACATGCATAGGAACTAAATAAAATAGTCATGTGTTGAAATCTACTTTAGTTCGCCAAAATTATCACTTTGAAATATGAAGTGTTAAAAATATCCACTTGTTCAAATAAGCGTGCATGAGTTGAAATATACATTAACTAGCTAATGATATGATTTTAGCCTATGCATGCGACATTAGAATGAATGGTATTTTTAAACCAAAGCAAGTCAAATATGAAGTTGAATCGAAAATGATAAATATTAGGAATTGTATATATGTGCATGCATATCTGTTGAACAGGTTATAGCAAAGGGGCTAGAGAAGAGGAATAAAATTTTGTGCCCGACAAATAGGTACACGTTTACAGATTTGTTTGGGTGATGATTTTGAGCCTGTTGGCTAGCCGCTTGGCTTTTTCTTTTTCTTTTTGAGATTAGAAGGACCGGGAACGCTATTTGCGATTTCCCGATGCCCCCGGTACAGGGGAGGTTATGGCGAAATTTTCCAAAATTTTAGGGTGTTAGAAAAATATTTGAAGTGAAAACGATATAGAAATTATTGAATGGACTATATTTATATAAATATATAAATATAAATATAATTAAAACGAAACGTGGCCGTGCAGTTCATATTTTGAAACCGTGATTTCAAATGACTAGTGCGGAAGATCCGACCATTGGATTTTCCCGAAACCTCAACCGTTGGGTTCGCCTTGGAAATATCTTTCCAACGGCACCAACCTTGTGAAGATCCGACGGTTGGATTGTCTGGAATGTGTAAAACAAAATTAGTGAAAAACAGCGCCAGAAACGATTATATTTATATATATATATAAATATAATTAAATTAAATCGAATAACGACGCTGCAGTTCGTAAATTGAAATCGTAACTTCAAATGGTTAGTGTGGAAGATCCGACCGTCGGATTTTCCTAAAACTGGAACCGTTGGGTTCGTTTTGAAAAGACCTTCCTAATGGTGTAAAATTTGTGAAGATCCAACGGTTAGATTTTCCTATATGTGTAAAACAAAATTAGTGGAAAGCAGCGCCAGTGCGTAGATACGACCTGAAACGTCGTTTAATTAATTATGGCCGTTTTTAAATTAAATAAAAATGGCGATATATCGTTATTAAGTGCTATAGACGATATAGAGTGAAAATGAACCAATTTTGTTGTGATTGCTTGATATGTGATGGTTGAATGTATTTGACGAGAAAATTATAACTAAACAACTGAAATGTGAATGTTGAATAGTTCAACCTTGTGATTAATTGATTTGAAAATCTAAATATACGTGGGTTATTTGAAAAGGCCGAGTTTATCTCATTTCAAATAATCGATCGACGTTGAGAAGTCGAAGAGTCGAAGACGACTGAAGACCGACGATCTCCACGTTGGATGGATGGGCGCTACTGATACTCGTGATTGGAGTAGCTACCATGAAGGAATTGAAGTAGTAACCGTCCAAACATAGTGTTGATTGTACGGATATGCGAGGAATTGGTGCCTCCGGTTTCGTTCAGACCCAGAACGGACTTGTAAATGGACTGTGTGTCTGACATTGGATTTTGTTCTGTGTTGATTGATCTCTGTTAAATATATATCTGTTTGGCGGCGGAGAATTTATTCTCTTGCTTAACGCCCTTCTCTGAGACGTACGAGCTTAGAGGTTATGTATTGACAGAAATCAGTCGCATGGAGTGGATTGCCTGTGTGGCACGCCTAAGTGGCATATGATCAAGGCTTCTGTTGCAAAGCAAAGTCTTGTGGTTGATGATCAAAGCATGGTCTGTGTGACTAGCTTTGTGTATAACGTGAATTCGTGAGCCTCACACCTCGGTATGAGTCAAAAACGGGAGACGGACTGCTGGGAGTGCACGACGTTTCTTTCTAGCTGTGGTGGTGTCAGTGACCTACCAGCCCTGACATTATATATACTTTTCACCTGTGTGGTTGTTGGAATGCGAGGCGCCTCGATTATAGGTCTGTAAGGACCGGGAAACGTGTGTTCAGGAATTGCCAATCCTCAAAAGTAAGAGAGGACCGGCCCAGCCGATTCCAAGGATCATAGTGGGGTCCTGGGACATTTGCTAGAGTGTCTCGAATCGGAGAGGAGCTTGCCCCTTGCCTCGACTCATGAAGGAATCCAATTTCCAATACGAAATGTGCGGTTGTGATTGTATTACTAGTATGGCGACATGATATATGGTACCCATGCCGTCTAGGATTGATATTTATGATTGAATCTGCTTTTGAAAGATATATGCACTAGTAATAATATCAAACACTTTGTTTTATTCGTATGAAGCATCTTTGGCCATTATAAGGGAAAACTCTATCCTCCGGCTTGCGTTGCATTGTGTGATGGGACCTGAGTCTTATAGTGGCTTCATTTTAGAAAAAGCATTGCGTTGATTTAATCGTTTGTTTTATTTCATGCACTAGCACTCATTGGAGTAAACCCGTTCCGCGAAAGTGGCGTGGTCCTTTGATTTGCCTTATTATTGTTGTTAATAAGTTGAATAGATTTCTCATACCAGTCCCATGACTGACTCGTAGTTTGTTTCACCTTGCAAACTCGGGTGCCCTCATTTTCACACGGGCAGCCTAGTTACAGGTTTCTGACGCACCTTTTGGCTCATGGCGAGGCTTGACTACACCGTGCTGACTTGGATTTTCTCCGCCATTATTGTATCTATATTATGATTCCGCCACTGGCGATGTAGACTGATATTCCTTTTGTGTACTCTTTATGTATGATTCCGCCTCAGGCGATGGTGACTGATTATGTATCATTAACTACTAAGTTGTATCCTGTACTGTGCTTCTCTGATGTGATGTTATCTATATGATTCCGCTGTCATATGTGTGTAAATTATTCTATTTTCTGTTTATGCTATTATCTGTGATCTGCTAATGATGATTAATGTGTTATATTCCAATGATTATCCTTAACACCGTGTCACGGGGTTTTGGGATCGTCACATTGAATATACATATCATTACCAAAGTACATCACTTACAACACAGCGGAAAAACTATAGCTATATAATCCTGAATCCTCCTGCTCCAAGCTCTTCCAGTATATGTAAATCCCGATTACTTGACTGCCCGTACAAAATTGGGCACCCAAGAGTTTAGGGAAAACAACAAAATAAACTCTGGGTCAGTCATGGGACTGGTATGAGTAAAACAGTTTAAAACAGTTTGAACAAGTAAACGATATCTCATAAGACCACGCCGTATAACGGAACGGGTTTTTTTCCTTATTAGAATCCAAATTATCTTTATATCAAAAACCTTTTGATATTATAATAATGTCTATCAACCACAACTATAATAATCATCTAGTAGAAACGCTTTCATCTCACGTTCTACATATATAGTATACAATCAAAACCGCAAGCACGTATTGGGTAATGGATTTCCAACTATGACAAGGTATGGAACCACCTTTCGCTAGTGTACCTCTAAAGAGGAATACACTGGGTTCAACAAGAACATCTTGCAACCCGGCCATACATGACCGACCACTCATTTCGCTTGAGTGTATCGAATGTATATCACCAACGGTTGGGATCAGCAACCGTTTCCCGAATGGGACAACACAACAATAGATTTTTAGAAGTAAATGAAACTCTAGATCAGGTGATTATACACCCTACTTCGGTGCGACCGACTTAGCCATGCTGCCTGCCCGATTTCTGTCATTTACCGGTTGATGAGGCTAGAAGCTACGCTTTATCATCACACCAGATTCACTTTGAATGCCACATCATCAAATCCATCAAATCACCGATTGACGTCCTCAACCATACATTACGCGTTAGCTAAAAGAAGTTTCCTTCTCCGCTTCCACTCTTGGTACAGTTGGAGAAATCAATATACGTGATCGTCTGGAAATACTCTGTCAGACATCCGTCCATACAAGTCATCCAGGAACAGGATGAACCGAAGGCACTATTCTGTAAACAGGATAGCCCTTGCATAACTCCGTCTTCAATTTCCTTTGGCATATATGATTCGCAACGCTTATGCCAATACAGAGTGGTTCTTTGGATAATAATCCAATCGGTTTCTCCATATTAACAACGTTAAAATGGTCAAAACTTCGATAGTCTGTGATTTAACTATCAAAGAAAAACAGGTGTGCAACAAACGATATTATTTCCAAATGGAAATTTATATCAATCAAACATCATTCAACATTTATCTCTTTATTTCATAAATTTACTTACCTCCTGTTTCCCTATATTCAATATTTCTTATTTTCTAAATTTGGAAAATATACGTTATTAACAATGGAAAACATTTCCATTTCTTGTTTTCTTTATTAGAAAACATTTCTGGTTTCTTATTTTGAAAACATTTCCAAAGCTTCTTCATTGGACTTAGACAGATGTTTTAAACAAACCATCGCGATGCCAACTCAAACCATTTCCTTTACTACCGAACCTTAACTACTCCTTAGTTAAAAACGAAGCCAATCAAGTTTGGGTAGAACTACCTCTCAGACCTTAACTGAACAACATTTCTAACTTTGAAATAGGCAAAGTTCACTTTATATCCCTTTTACTAACTTCCTTACTTAACCCTCTTCGAATAGCTATATTCGATTTACTCTTTTCACTTAACTCTATTCGATTAACCCCTATCAATTAACTCTATTGGACTAACACTATTGGATTAACACTATTTGACTAACGCTATTGATTTACTCATTTCACTTACTCCTTTCGAATAAACTATATTCGATAACTCCTTTTACTTTCTTCGAATAAACTATATTCGATTAATTCATTTGCTTCTATTCGAATTACTATATTCGATTAACTCATTTGACTTTCTATTCGAATAAACTATATTCAATTAACTCATTTGACTTAACTCAAATCGATTAAACTAACATCGATTAACTCCTTTGCTTTAACTCTAATCGATTAAACTAACATCGATTAACTACTTTTACTTTAACTCTAATCGATTAAACTGACATCGATTAGCTCCTTTTACTTTAACTCTAATCGATTAAACTGACATCGATTAACTCCTTTTACTTTAACTCTAATCGATTAAACTAACATCGATTAGCTCCTTTTACTTTAACTCTAATCGATTAAACTGACATCGATTAGCTCCTTTTACTTTAACTCTAATCGATTAAACTAACATCGATTAGCTCCTTTTACTTTAACTCTAATCGATTAAACTGACATCGATTAGCTCCTTTATTCTATTCGAATAAACTATTCATTTATAAAGATTTACTTTTAGTAATAGTTCTTCACTTTACAAATGATTTCCCTTTTATAAAACTCTATTCGTTTTAAAAACATTTTTCCCTTTTTATTTACTTTCGAATTATTTCCTTTTATAAAATCTGTTGATTTTATAAACTCCCTTTTATTTCAATATACATTGAAATAATTCTTTTTATTTTACATCCCAGGGTCTTTTATGATATTTAAAATATCAAATAACAATGATCAACATCATTCCAACATACATAATCCATAACAGATTATATAACACATCATATATCACAATATATGAAAAACAGTAAAATAAATGTTGAGGAATCCAGTTGGATTCCTCCAACCTGTTTCCCTGCATCACAGATGTTAAAAAATATAGATAACATCACTTTCAGTTCCATATGATATATTCTGTTAAACAGAATCAATATAGAAATTCAATTAACTGACTAGCAGTTCAGTCAACACACAGTCAATCAACAAATGTTTAACAGTTCTAAAAATACAACATGAAATTATAAACTATTCAGAGTTAGTGAGATTTACTCACATTGGACTATCATCGTTAAATAACGATAATTGTCGCTTGATTCGGACAGACAATTTATTTCACTATAAATTGTAACGAGCTCGGATTCACTCCCGGTCAGTGTCATTGTGTTGCTCCCGTCCATACGATCCTGTCGGATCTTGTTTCACTGAAAACCCATACCGTATGGAGAAGTTATTGACTTTACAAGTTCGAACGCTGTTTAAATTGAATAATAACTTAACCTACATTTTAAATGGGCCTCACTTACTTTTCTTTGGCCCAAATACGGTTTTAACCCCTCAGGCCCACATCCCTCTTCTTCCCCAACTACCGAAATGAACCCCTGTCGTCTGTCCTTAACCATTCACCATTGTTTCCTCTTCCAAACACGTCGTGCTCCCTCCATGAACCACCGTTCAACAAACCAAGGCCACCGTCTTCCTCCACTTCGAAATCTCCACAACCCCATACCCTCAATACCCTATTCGATGCCCCCCAACAGACTTCCGTCGATAGCAGTTTTGGGTAACAGCATAAATCGAGTGACCTATTTATAACCCAATCACCACCAAACTTGGCCAACCCCGCTACTCTTCACCCTCATCACCACAACGATATCGGATTCGCACCGAAGTGCTCTAACTCGAGGAAAACAGAAGCCCTAGGCTTTACTGTCACATTTCGAGCATCAGGAAATTGCGTCGCTCGCCACAAAACAAGTATGGGATTGAAGATAATCATCCCAGGATCTTAAATACATGAGTATTTAGAATTATTGGGTTTTATTTTCCTTTGTTTGGATTTTTGAAAGTCTGTTTTCACCGTTCGAGGATGGAAACTTGCGGCGACATTTTTAGTTGACTGAGGAATGATGGAAATTAGGTTTTAAGGGTAAGAGGAGGTATTTATAGTATTACAAAATATCTAGATATTTTCTAGGATATTTTATTTTGGATATTTTTGTTTTTTATTTGTCTTTTAAAAATTCCTGTGGTCATATACGATACCCAAAAATCACGAAACTGGATATGTAGCTAGAGTTCGACATTGCGGACCCGATGAAACTGGTTTCGTCGAATTCCGACTTCGTATGCTCACACAGCGTATTTTTAACCGTCAGAATATCGACTGTTTCTCACTCTAAAAATCCGTACGGCCACACAGTGCCTCTAAAAATCACGAAACTGGAAATCTAACAACTATTTAATATTGCAGATCCAACAAAATTAGTTTCATCGAATTCCGACTTCGTTTGCAAAAGTGGTTATTTTTAAAGATCTGGATGACCCATTTAAATATATAAATATATTTAAATATAATTAAATTAAATATTAATAAATTAATATTATCGTATATATATTCACAGTGGAATACCATACAGCTCTAGAATATTCCTATATGAATTTCTACTCGATATTCATTTCTGGGTCAACCCGATATTCAATTTATATTGAAATTCCTTTTTTAAAATATAAATAATTCCTTTATAAATTATAAAGGAATTCCACAACGACTTTTCTAAAATTTGATTTGGACATATCTCAAAATCTACACAATGAAATCCTGATTTTTCTCTTCCACTAGAAAGATATACTCCACCAGCTCCACACGTTTCTTGTTTCACAGAAATCCGGCTTAAAACGAATCCTGTACATTCAGTTGAAGTTCAAATTGCCAAATAGCGAACTACCGCGTAGTTTCGAGCTCTATTTTAATTATATTATAATTCTACGTTCAAACTATCGTTTATATAATATATTCGTTATTCAAATTCAATTCCAACCTGAATTAAATATCACAGGTGATCCTGTTCACACCATATCGTCATTTTAGCCAATTCTGATTATTTCAGAATTAAATATATCATTTAATTTATTATTTTAATTAAATATTCATCATTATTTAATTAAACCACTATTTTATTCACTATATCCTATTTATACAATTAAATTAATTAATTATAACCCCTCTGCCAATGCGGGTCATTACAATCTTCCCCACTTAAAATAATTTCGTCCTCGAAATTGCTAAAAGGTAGAGGACGACCCTATCGACTGGTTAGAACATATTTGTTCACTCCTTAACTTCAGTTTCAACTGAACCAATTTAATTTCAATTAAATTATTAATTAATTTTGACTAACGAAAATTTTCAAAAATCCTGAAAATTTTCTAACGCCTTAACTTTTCGAAAAATTTCGCCAGCACCTCCTTTGTACTGGTTAATCGGTCAAACTCCCACTCACCTCTCTGGGCCATCTCCAACCCAAAAGAAAATCAAACAGCCAAGCGGCTTGCCAATTCGGCTCATAAATCTTATATCCAATAGAAATATAAACATGTACCTTTTGTCGGCATATCATTATATCCTTTCCACCTGTTATCAATTCAGCATATACCAATGTCATGCCAATCAGACTCCAAATCAGTTTTTATCTCCAACACAACCATTCGCTTATATCCAAGCCAAATCCTATTCAACTCAAGTTCAATTCTTAATTTTCAATTCCTTAACTCCTCAATCCAATACCATTTCGGATTCTAATTTCACAAATCCAATCTTATTCGATTGCAATTCAACTTCAGTTACCACTTAACTGACTTTACTTTAATTCAAATCTGCTTTCACAAATTTCTGTTAAATATGTTTTTAATTCAAACATTCTTTCCCTGGGAGTTTTTTTAAACAATTTACTCTTTTCAAAAATCAAATTTTCCTTTTTGAAATTCAACTGAGCCCTTAATCAATATTCCATTAGTTAAATCACTTCTCCATTTCTTTATCAATATTTGTTAACCAAATATTTTCAATAACCATATTGGCCTTTTATGTTATTTGGAAAACATTTCCGAATATCGCCTTCCTTTATTTTCTAAATCAATAACCTTTATAATCCTATTTATAATTGGAAAATACTCCAATTACTTATCTTTTTTCCGATCTCGTTTATTTCTATACTTAGGAAATATTTATTTTTCTATTTCCAAGTTTACACATATTTGGGTTAAAACGGATGTTGTGTAAAACATCGCTACGACAACCCAAATACTATATTCAACTAACTCTTATTCAGCATTGATCTTCGAGCCTGAAATCTCACTATTTATTTATTAATAATGAAATCAATCAAGATGGGGTATAACTACCTCTCAGACCTTGACTGAATAACATTTATAACATCAAAACATATACGACTACTTACTCGAATAATCAATACCATACAACTACTTATTCACTTTTAAACACGTACACGCTTCCTCTTTCTATTCTTACTAGATTTTATTCTTAGTCTTCCTTTTTGATTTTACTATTCTATTTCTAAGTTCGTTTCCTTATCGACTTCTATATATATCGATACGTTGATTTCTAACTATCAAATTTTCTTAAAAATATTCTAACTCCTTAAATTCTTGGAAAAATTCTCCATAACCTCCTTTGTACTAGGAACATCGGGATATTTCAAATAGCCTCCCATGGCCCTCACCAATCCAAAAGAAAAAGAAAAAGCCAAGCGGCTAGCCGATACGGCGCATAAAATCTCATATGGAAATTAAATACATACCTTTCCGTCGAGTATTCTATTTATATACCTTCATACCTTATCCATACCTATCTCATATATATATTTATACCTGCTCAATCTATTTTAACTATACCCGATCGTTTTAACTCAATTCATTAATTAATTTGTTAATTAACTCTTTAGTCTATTTCACTTTTATATTTGAACATGACATGTTCGAATATATTTTAACTTGCTTATTAACTAATTTGAATCCAAATTTCAAATTTAAGTTCTATATTCGATTTCGAATATCCATTTACAAATCCAATTCACCTTTCAAAGTTCAACTTCAAATTCAAAACTCGATTAACTAATTCCTCTTCGACTTAGTTAATTCTATTCAATTTCTATTCAAATCTTATTCAGATTATATATATCCAAATTCTACTCAAATTCTATTCAAATTCTATAGTTTAAATTCCATTTGAATTCTATATTCAAACTCTATTTGAATTTCTATATTCAAACTCTATATATTCAAATCCTATATTTGAATTCCATTTGAATTCTATATTCAAATTTTATATTTGAATTCCATTTGAAGTTCTATATTCAAACTCTATTTGAATTTCTATATTCAAACTCTATATATTCAAATCCTATATTTGAATTCCATTTGAATTCTATATTCAAATTCTATATTTGAATTCGATTTGAATTTCTATATTCTATATATTCAAACCTTATAATTCAAATTCTATATATTCAAACTCCCTTTGAATTTCTATATTCAAATCCTATTATTACTCTATATGAATTCTATTATTCAAATTCTATATTTAAATCTATTTGAATTCTCTTTATTCAAATCCCCTTTTGAATTTTCTATATTCAAATCCCCTTTCAATTTTCTTATTCAAATCCCCTTTTGAATTTTCTTATTTAAATTCTATGTTTGAATTTCCTTTATTCAAATTCCTTTTCAAACTTTCTTTATTCATTCTTTACATAAGTCTCGATTTCAATTCCTTTTGAAATCGATATTTCTACCTTTGGAAAATAGATTTCCCTTTAAATTTCACACTTGTATTTTTATTTCTGAATTATCCAATGATAATTCTTTTCACTTCATTTATAAACTTCGTTCATAAAAGAACTATTTATAAACTTTATTTATAAAGGAACTTCTCGTTTTATTTCTTTTAAAACAAGTTAATATTTCAAATCTATTTAAAATTTCAAATTCTATTATTCAAATTCTATATTATAAATCCCATTTTTAAATTCAACACGACTTGTCTTTCCCAAAACAAATTCAAAACAATATCTCTGGTAGTAATTCATCACTTACAACTCGAAAATGAATACGGATGATGCAGTTGTCATCATCAGAATCTATTTTCCAGCGATCGAAGTGAGTTCAATGCTATAAAACCATTTCTAAACATTTCCACTTTGAAATTCATTTCAAAATATAATTCACACTGCTTGTAAAACAATTTAAAATCTCCCAGGATCTTAAATTTTCCTTATTTTTTTATCTAAATCCATTTACAAACACTTATTCAATTCTCTAGAGTTTTAATTCAATTTCTGGCTTAAATTTTAGATTTAACTCATTTCGTAACACTTATACGAATTCTGATTGGTTATTTACATAACCATTTAATTTATAATCTTACTCGATTATAATCACAACCAATATATCCAATATATTATAATCATTCCAATATAAATCCTTTATATCAAAAATATATTTTGGGTAAAATTATTTTGTTTACCCTCTTTTACAAAACATATCATGACGGTTCATCGTATTCAAGTGTTTACCAACTCCTACCGATACAGTGGATCAAACTGATCGACCAGAATTCATAAACTACTCAACCAATAATTCTCCATAATATAAAAATTATTTTTATATCATCTACAAATACGTTCACTCGTATATATACACTCAAACTCAATTTAGGGTATTACTAACCCTATCTCTACCGAGTCACGCCACAAAGCCAAGGTAATTCACTTAACTTAAGATCTGATACCAACTGTAATGACCCGGATTTTGAGCGACTTTGGTTATCGACATAAACACGATGTCGATAACCAAAACATCGAAAAATCCCGGTAATTAATGAAAGAAATTAGAGGGTGAGGAAAGATAAGATATAAACTTATAGAAAAGAAGAAGAAGAAGAACACAATATCATAGTAACACGAATCTCACAGTGGAACAAATATATATATTTCATAACATAACTTTGAAATACAAATCTGTACTTGAATATACATATCATTATCAAAGTACAGCACTTACAACACAGCGGAAAAACTATAGCTATATAATCCTGAAGCCTCCTGCTCCAAGCTCTTCCAGTATCTGTAAATCCCGACTACTTGACTGCCCGTACAAAATTGGGCACCCAAGAGTTTAGGGAAAACAACAAAATAAACTCCGGGTCAGTCATGGGACTAGTATGAGTAAAACAGTTTAAAACAGTTTGAACAAGTAAACGATATCTCATAAGACCACGCCGTATAACGGAACGGGTTTTTTTCCTTATGAGAATCCAAATTATCTTTATATCAAAAACCTTTTGATATTATAATAATGTCTATCAACCAAAACTATAATAATCATCTAGTAGAAACGCTTTCATCTCACGTTCTACATATATAGTATACAATCAAAACCGCAAGCACGTATTGGGTAATGGATTTCCAACTATGACAAGGTATGGAACCACCTTTCGCTAGTGTACCTCTAGAGAGGAATACACTGGGTTCAACAAGAACATCTTGCAAACCGGCCACACATGACCGACCACTCATTTCGCTTGAGTGTATCGAATGTATATCACCAACGGTTGGGATCAGCAACCATTTCCCGAATGGGACAGCATCAACAATAGATTTTTAGAAGTAAATGAAACTCTAGATCAGGTGATTATACACCCTACTTCGGTGCGACCGACTTAGCCATGCTGCCTGCCCGATTTCTGTCATTTACCGGTTGATGAGGCTAGAAGCTACGCTTTATCATCACACCAGATTCACTTTGAATGCCACATCATCAAATCCATCAAATCACCGATTGACGTCCTCAACCATACATTACGCGTTAGCTAAAAGAAGTTTCCTTCTCCGCTTCCACTCTTGGTACAGTTGGAGAAATCAATATACGTGATCGTCTGGAAATACTCTGTCAGACATCCGTCCATACAAGTCATCCAGGAACAGGATGAACCGAAGGCACTATTCTGTAAACAGGATAGCCCTTGCATAACTCCGTCTTCAATTTCCTTTGGCATATATGATTCGCAACGCTTATGTCAATACAGAGTGGTTCTTTGGATAATAATCCAACCGGTCTCTCCATATTAACAACGTTAAAATGGTCAAAACTTCAATAGTCTGTGATTTAACTATCGAAGAAAAATAGGTGTGCAACCAACGATATTATTTCCAAATGGAAATTTATATCAATCAAACATCATTCAACATTTATCTCTTTATTTCATAAATTTACTTATCTCCTGTTTCCCTATATTCAATATTTCTTATTTTCTAAATTTGGAAAATATACGTTATTAACAATGGAAAACATTTCCATTTCTTGTTTTCTTTATT
Source organism: Allium sativum (assembly GCA_030737875.1). Lineage (NCBI taxonomy): Eukaryota > Viridiplantae > Streptophyta > Magnoliopsida > Asparagales > Amaryllidaceae > Allium > Allium sativum. Next base: position 620,638,846 of record CM060926.1, read on the forward strand.
AGAAAACATTTCTTGTTTCTTATTTGGAAAACATTTCCAAAGCTTCTTCATTGGACTTAGACAGATGTTTTAAACAAACCATCGCGATGCCAACTCAAACCATTTCCTTTACTACCGAACCTTAACTACTCCTTAGTTAAAAACGAAGCCAATCAAGTTGGGGTAGAACTACCTCTCAGACCTTAACTGAACAACATTTCTAACTTTGAAATAGGAAAAGTTCACTTTATATCCCTTTTACTAACTTCCTTACTTAACCCTCTTCGAATAGCTATATTCGATTTACTCTTTTCACTTAACTCTATTCGATTAACCCCTATCAATTAACTCTATTGGACTAACACTATTGGATTAACACTATTTGACTAACGCTATTGATTTACTCATTTCACTTACTCCTTTCGAATAAACTATATTCGATAACTCCTTTTGCTTTCTTCGAATAAACTATATTCGATTAATTCATTTGCTTCTATTCGAATTACTATATTCGATTAACTCATTTGACTTTCTATTCGAATAAACTATATTCAATTAACTAATTTGACTTAACTCAAATCGATTAAACTAACATCGATTAACTCCTTTGCTTTAACTCTAATCGATTAAACTAACATCGATTAACTCCTTTTACTTTAACTCTAATCGATTAAACTGACATCGATTAGCTCCTTTTACTTTAACTCTAATCGATTAAACTGACATCGATTAACTCCTTTTACTTTAACTCTAATCGATTAAACTAACATCGATTAGCTCCTTTTACTTTAACTCTAATCGATTAAACTGACATCGATTAGCTCCTTTTACTTTAACTCTAATCGATTAAACTAACATCGATTAGCTCCTTTTACTTTAACTCTAATCGATTAAACTGACATCGATTAGCTCCTTTATTCTATTCGAATAAACTATTCATTTATAAAGATTTACTTTTAGTAACAGTTCTTCACTTTACAAATGATTTCCCTTTTATAAAACTCTATTCGTTTTAAAAACATTTTTCCCTTTTTATTTACTTTCGAATTATTTCCTTTTATAAAATCTGTTGATTTTATAAACTCCCTTTTATTTCAATATACATTGAAATAATTCTTTTTATTTTACATCCCAGGGTCTTTTATGATATTTAAAATATCAAATAACAATGATCAACATCATTCCAACATACATAATCCATAACAGATTATATAACACATCATATATCACAATATATGAAAAACAGTAAAATAAATGTTGAGGAATCCAGTTGGATTCCTCCAACCTGTTTCCCTGCATCACAGATGTTAAAAAATATAGATAACATCACTTTCAGTTCCATATGATATATTCTGTTAAACAGAATCAATATAGAAATTCAATTAACTGACTAGCAGTTCAGTCAACACACAGTCAATCAACAAATGTTTAACAGTTCTAAAAATACAACATGAAATTATAAACTATTCAGAGTTAGTGAGATTTACTCACATTGGACTATCATCGTTAAATAACGATAATTGTCGCTTGATTCGGACAGACAATTTATTTCACTATAAATTGTAACGAGCTCGGATTCACTCCCGGTCAGTGTCATTGTGTTGCTCCCGTCCATACGATCCTGTCGGATCTTGTTTCACTGAAAACCCATACCGTATGGAGAAGTTATTGACTTTACAAGTTCGAACGCTGTTTAAATTGAATAATAACTTAACCTACATTTTAAATGGGCCTCACTTACTTTTCTTTGGCCCAAATACGGTTTTAACCCCTCAGGCCCACATCCCTCTTCTTCCCCAACTACCGAAATGAACCCCTGTCGTCTGTCCTTAACCATTCACCATTGTTTCCTCTTCCAAACACGTCGTGCTCCCTCCATGAACCACCGTTCAACAAACCAAGGCCACCGTCTTCCTCCACTTCGAAATCTCCACAACCCCATACCCTCAATACCTTGTTCGATGCCCCCCCAACAGACTTCCGTCGATAGCAGTTTTGGGTAACAGCATAAATCGAGCGACCTATTTATAACCCAATCACCACCAAACTTGGCCAACCCCGCTATTCTTCACCCTCATCACCACAACGATATCGGATTCGCACCGAAGTGCTCTAACTCGAGGAAAACAGAAGCCCTAGGCTTTACTGTCACATTTCGAGCATCAGGAAATTGCGTCGCTCGCCACAAAACAAGTATGGGATTGAAGATAATCATTCCAGGATCTTAAATACATGAGTATTTAGAATTACTGGGTTTTATTTTCCTTTGTTTGGATTTTTGAAAGTTTGTTTTCACAGTTCGAGGATGGAAACTTGCGGCGACTTTTTTAGTTGACTGAGGAATGATGGAAATTAGGTTTTAAGGGTAAGAGGAGGTATTTATAGTATTACAAAATATCTAGATATTTTCTAGGATATTTTATTTTGGATATTTTTGTTTTTTATTTGTCTTTTAAAAATTCCTGTGGTCATATACGATACCCAAAAATCACGAAACTGGATATGTAGCTAGAGTTCAACATTGCGGACACAACGAAACTGGTTTCGTCGAATTCCGACTTCGTATGCTCACACAGCATATTTTTAACCGTCAGAATATTGACTATTTCTCACTCTAAAAATCCGTACGGCCACACAGTGCCTCTAAAAATCACGAAACTGGAAATCTAACAACTATTTAATATTGCGGATCCAATAAAATTAGTTTCATCGAATTCCGACTTCGTTTGCAAAAGTGGTTATTTTTAAAGCTCTAGATGACCCATATAAATATATAAATATATTTAAATATAATTGAATTAAATATTAATAAATTAATATTATCGTATATATATTCATAGTGGAATACCATACAGCTCTAGAATATTCCTATATGAATTTCTACTCGATATTCATTTCTGGGTCAACCCGATATTCAATTTATATTGAAATTCCTTTTTTAAAATATAAATAATTCCTTTATAAATTATAAAGGAATTCCACAGCGACTTTTCTAAAAATTGATTTGGACATATCTCAAAATCTACACAATGAAATCCCGATTTTTCTCTTCCACTAGAAAGATATACTCCACCAGCTCCACACGTTTCTTGTTTCACAGAAATCCGGCTTAAAACGAATCCTGTACATTCAGTTGAAGTTCAAATCGCCAAATAGCGAACTGCCGCGTAGTTTCGAGCTCTATTTTAATTATATTATAATTTTACATTCAAACTGTTGTTTATATAATATATTCGTTATTCAAATTCAATTCCAAGCTGAATTAAATATCACAGGTGATCCTGTTCACACCATATCGTCATTTTAGCCAATTCTGATTATTTCAGAATTAAATATATCATTTAATTTATTATTTTAATTAAATATCCATCATTATTTAATTAAACCACTATTTTATTCACTATATCCTATTTATACAATTAAATTAATTAATTATAACACCTCTGCCAATGCGGGTCATTACACAGTCATGGGACTGGTGTGAGAATTCTTAACTAATTTAACTAATAGTAATAAGGCAAATCCAAAGACCACGCCGCTAACGCGGAACGGGTTTATTCCAATGGATTGCCGAGCATAATTTAAGGTGATTGAATAAATAAATAAGTAAACGTAAAACAACGCAATGCTTTTGGAAAAATGGATTCACCATAAGACTCAAGTCCCATCACACAATGCAACGCAAACCAGAGGATCGAGTTTTACGTTATGGTGCTTAAACATGCTTGGTACGATAAAAACGAATTTGATATTATTATTAGTGTATATAAAAACATTTCAAAATAAATGTATCAATCCTAGGAAGCATAGTTACCATATACTATGCCTCCATACTAGTAATACAATCAAATCCGTAGGGTCGTATTGGGAATTTGGTTTCCATCATGAGTCAAGGCTAGGGAGGAGCTCCTTACCGATTCGAGACACTCTAGTTAATGTCTCAGGATTCCCCATAGTGAACCATTGGATAGCTGCAGGGCCGGACCGCACATACGATTTTGCGGATTGGCAATTCTTGAACACACGTTTCCCAGTCCTATAGGACCTATCATCCGAGGCGCCTCATTCCATCATCCACATAAATAAAATATCAGCCAGTCTAAGCACTGACACTACTTCTAACTAGAAAGAAACGTGTTGTTCTCCCTGCGTTCCCTTCTCCCGTTTTAGACTCCACCGGGTTGTGAGGCTCGTGAAGCTACGTAACACACAAAGCTATGCTTATTCAAGCTTTGCTTTGATCGTCACCACAAGGTTCTGCTTTTCAACAAGAAACCTTGATCATTGAATCTTAGTATGCCACACTGTCACTCCATATCATACTACCAATCCTTTGCCAAAATATACAAAAGGGTGTTAAGCAAGAGAATGAATTCTTTGCCACCAATCATTCGTACATCCGACAGAAAATTAGTTACATGATATTTAACGGAGTACGATGTCAGACACACAATCCATTTATCAGCTTATGCTCTAGGTCTGAGCGAAAACCAAACCCGTGAAATCAACATGTTCGTTTGCGCAATGACCATGACCCTTGAATTGAGAGCAAGTCAAATCAGGGCCTCGATCGTTGTCCTCTCGATGGAAGACTTCATACACCGTCTTCATACTTCGATTCTTAACGTCGTTTGATTATTTGGAATGAGAGAAACTCGGACTTTCCAAATAATTCTCGTATATACATACTTATTGAAAATCATTCCTATTCATTAATATTATTTTATAACGATTAATTTTTATTTTAACTATTTAAAATAGTTAAATCTTTATTTAACGACGCCACGGGTCAGCGGCGATTCTGGCGCTGCTTTCAACTAATTTTGATTTTCACATTTCTCGAGATCTAACCGTTGATTTTTAACATATTTTATATCGTTAAAAATATTTTCCCAAGACGGTCCTAATGGTTCCAGTTTTGGGAAAATCCGATGGTCAGATCTTTTGGTATAGTCGTTTAAAGGTACGGTTTCAAAATGCGAACTACCGCGCTCGATTCGTTTAATTTTAATCATATTTATATATGTAAATATAATCGTTTAATCGTAATAACGTCGTTCGATTTAAACAACGCTCTAAATAACTACCAATCCTCATTAAATTTTAATTCATTTGAAAATGAAGATAATATTTCAGCATCCTAAATTCATTCTTTATTTACATTGAAAATGTAAATTCCATCCTTTATTCTTTAATTTACATTTGAAATGTAAATTCCATCCTTTTCATTTACATGTAAAAATGTAAATTTAATTCCTATGTAAATTCCTACTTTTTATTTACATATAAAATGTAAATTTTAATACATTGCAAATTCCTACTTTTAATTTACATGTCAAATGTAAATTTTAATACATCGCAAAATCCTGCTTTTAATTTACATGTAAAATGTAAATTTTAATACATTGCAAAATCCTACTTTTAATTTACATGTAAAATGTAAATTTTAATACATTGCAAAATCCTACTTTTAATTTACATGTAAAATGTAAATTTTAATACATTGCAAAATCCTACTTTTAATTTACATGTAAAATGTAAATTTTAATACATTGCAAAATCATACTTTTAATTTACATGCAAAATGTAAATTTTAATACATTGCAAAATCATACTTTTAATACATTGCAAAATTATACTTTTAATTTACATGTAAAATGTAAATTTTAATACATTGCAAAATCATACTTTTAATTTTCATGTAAAAATGTAAATTTTAATACATTGCAAAATCGTACTTTTAATTTACATGTAAAATGTAAATTTTATTACATTGCAAAATCATACTTTTAATTTACATGTAAAAATGTAAATTTTAATACATTGCAAAATCATACTTTTAATTTACATGTAAAATGTAAATTTTAATACATTGCAAAATCATACTTTTAATTTACATGTAAAAATGTAAATTTTAACACATTGCAAAATCCTACTTTTAATTTACATGTAAAAATGTAAATTTTAATACATTGCAAAATCCTACTTTTAATTTACATCAATTTCTATTACATAAAAATGTTCTTTTGATTACAACACTCAATTTTTCTTTTTAATTACGTTATATAAATGTAAATTTATTTTCACGTTAAATTCTCTTTCTAATTTCATTACAATGTACTTAATCATAATGGTGAAAAATTCAATCTTTATAAATTACATCAAAAATGTAATTTTAATTACACCGTCCAAATCTTCTTCTTTTTTTATATTAAAATATGTAATTTTATTTACATTGTGAATTCCTCTTCTCTAATTACATATAAAATGTAATTTTTAATCACAATGTAAATTCTCATTTCTAATTATATAAAAATGTACTTTTTAACTTACGGTGTAAATTATCATTTCTAATTGCATATAAAAGGTATTCTTTATTTTACAATGTAAATTCACTCTTCTAATTACAAAAAAAAGTAATTCTTGTTTTATAATGTAAATTCTCTTTTTCTAATTACATAAAAAAAGTATTTCTTGTTTTAATTTTATGTCCAATATTTCGTGTCCAATATTTCATGTCCAATATTTCATGTCTAACCCAACCGCAAACAATATTTTAAATAATAAAAGGGATCAAATCGAATTAATAACATGAAGTTAATCTCGAGTTGAGAGTTCTAGTTCAATTCTGAGAATAACTAAGGGTGTGTTCTTACATGTAAAAGTATGGTTCGTGAATATCAACAAACCATGATTGATAAGATTAACAAGTAAAATGATCCTAATAAATCACCAAACTCAGATCTAACACTTAAATTTTCAGATCTAATATCATAACATCACAAACAATTCAGATCCATAACTTAGAATAACATCCATCGCAGATCCATTTATATTTGCCATTCAAACTTCACATAACGCAAGAATAATAATTAAATAATTAAATTTAATTAAAAATAAATTCTCACTTTGCTTGGATTTGAAATGAAGGTTCGAGCTCGATCAGATCTCGTGTTCAAAGTCACGGCGGTTTCAGATATGAAAGATTTCAATTTGAAGTTCATATGTATAAATTAGAAAACAACTTTTAACAACTGTCGCTGCGACATCTAAAAGCGTCGCAAATCTGAAATTGAAATTTACCATGAATTTCAGAAAGTTCAAAACTTTGAATTCGATTTTCGGGAGATGTAGTTGATGGTTTTCAGAACAGTTTGTTAGAGATCGAAGAGCTTAGAGAGGGGAATCGGCGCCTGGAAGGGGAGAGGGTGCGGCGGCGGGTGTGGGGCCCGGTTGGTCACAGTGACGGTGGACTTCAGGGAGGTGGGGCAGCGGCTACAGGGTACGGGAGGTGCTGATTTCGATATGGAATCGAAGAGCTTGGAAATCTCTTCGAAAGTTGGGCTACGGCGAAGGATTTCGTGGAGAAACGAGGGAGGAATCAGAGTTTGAAGATTTGAAGAGTTATGGGTTAAGCGGCTGTGTAAATCGGGGAAGAGGAAGACGTACCGTGCACCCGTATTTATACTATATTTCTAGGGTATTTTCTTTTTATTTTTAATTTAATTAATTCCAGAAATTAGGGTCTTTCCGTCCGACCTCCAAACGGAGCTCAACGACTGTCGAACAATAGGTTTTGACGTCTTCTGAACGCAATGGCGCTAGTATTGAAGTCTAGTTCTGAAGTTTACAGCATGTTTCATTTATTGTTAAAATAAATCTTTTATATTTAATTCGAATGTACTTTCTAATTTTACCCGGGTCACATACGAACTCAGAAAAATCCGAAAAAATTATTTTTGGTTATGTTTTGACGATACGGTCCTAACAAAACTAATTTCGTCGAATTCTGAGATCGTTTGAAAAATGGTCATTTTCTGGTCGATCCAATTTAACTATGATTGACCAAAACACATTTTCCTTTGCCACGCTCACATATTAACTTCAAAAATTATGAAATTTGAAACCTAAGAATAATTTGACATCTCGGATCAAAAAAATGTTGTTTCATCGAACTCTGAGGTCATATGCAAAATGTCTATTTTCAAGGGCGATATATTCTCTATAGCGACCTTTCTGAAAATTCATTTGGCCATAACTTTTGATTCCCGCTATGAAACTTCGATTTTTTAGATTCGTTAGAAAGATATTCATTAACAGATTTAAATATTTTTGGTTTCACCAAAATCCGATTTATCCTGCATCCTGTACAGTCAGTCAAAGTTCAGATTTGACTTTTCGAACTACCGTGCTATTCCTAATTCCTTTTATAATTAAATTTAATATATTCGTATTAAATTCAATCAAAATAAATTTCTAGTCGTTATTATTTAAAATAATTTATTTCAAATATTTAAACACCTATAAAATCTCTAAAATGAAAATTTTAAATTGGCCCCAAATTCCGGGTTGGTACAATACAATTTTCTTTCATTAAATCTGAACAGCGGTTACTAGTGATCTTCCTTTCAGCATCATATTGTTTCAAAACCAAATATTCAGATTCAAGTAATTTAATTTTGGTTTGGAATTCAGCAATTTCAAATTCAAAATGTTTTCGACTTTCAGATTCAAAATTCTTGAGTTTAACAATCTCAATTTCTAGCTAGACTCAGTTTTCAACAAATTTTGTTTTTCAGCAAAATATATTTGGAATATTCAGTCGTTTTAAAATTTTCAAATTCTTTTTGCAAACAATTGTTTGTTCTTTCAAGCACTGTCTTGTTCTCTTTGAAAAACAGGATTTCATTTTCAAATTTTTGAATATTTTTATTTTGCTGAACAAGATCATTTTTCAAATTTAAACAATTTTTGCAATTAGAATTTGAAGACTTCTTAACGATTTTGAGTTTTGATTCCAAAAGATTATTTTTGCAGATCAACTAAGGATTCTCAGATTTCAGAAGTTTGTTTTTAGATTTTAGATTCTCAACAGATTCAGTTAAACCGTTTAAACGATGAATTAAATCTTTATAAGAAATATTTCCTGTTGGGTCTCCAACTGAATTTCCATCTGAACAACCAGTTAAGCACAAATCTAAAGCTGAATTGACATTCTGAGGCCTTGAGCTATTGTCAGATTTTCCATACACCGCATTGAGAGTTTTCCAGATTTCCTGCGTAGTCAAACAATGAGAGATAAGACTATATTGTATATCATCAATATAAGAATATAGGATATGAATAGCACAAGTATTAAATCCAATATCATTCCTATTTACAATATCATATCCATTTATAACACTAGTCCAACATTTAATATCAACAGATTCTAAATAGGATTTCATTTCTAATTTCCAATTTAGAAAATCTGTACCATTAAAACTAGATGGAATACGACTGGACTGACTCTCAAAGGACTGACAATTAGGATGACCCATTACTCTAGAGTTAACAGAAAATACCTGCTCTGATACCACTTGTTGGATCTAGATTAACCCTAGAGGGGGGAGGGGGGTGAATAGGGTGTATTAATTTTTTGCGAAATATTAAAATAATCACATATCACAGAATATAACAGAGATAGAAATGCAGAAATTAAATGACACAAGATATACCCAGCTTCGGCAAAATCCTGCCTACTGCTGCATTCCTAAGGTTTCTACTAGAACACAGATCCCGCTTACAAACCCAGTAAACTCGCAAACTCCTCGCTCATGTCCTAACCCTACGCTCAAAACCCTAGACTGAGATATCCTCTCGACTAGATTTTCCCGTATTACAAACCCATAACACGTAACCCTAGATATTATAGACTTTAGTAAACTGCTAGATTTTATAGACTCTAGAACTGTTTCAGAATGATTCAAAAGAAAATAAAAATACAACAATTAATAAAACAAACACTTTAAAACCCTAGTTAAAAGGAATTTAACAAAAATCCCTTCACATCAAAACAGTCGGCCTCGTTAGATTGTGTTGCACCCTTTTTTATTTATCACCCGATCACTTTCCCTTTTGAACAAAAATGGCAGCGGCTCTAGGGTTCTGGAAAATCTCCCAAATCCGAATCAATTGGTGAATGAAATTGCTTGTGCCTTTAATCACAAGTGGCTTGAATCTTCGACTGGATATTCTCTGATTTGGCTTGATCGATTTGGGATCAATCGTGATCGAAAACGCTCGGAAACATTGTGAGTTCTCTGTGTTTTATGTCTTTGAATATCTCTAACATCGTTCTGTGTTTTTCGATTTGAAATGTTGGGTTGGTTTTCGATGACTGCCGATGATGAGAATGGTGTAAATATATAGGATTTCAAATCCTTTAAATCTCTGATTTCGTTATAAAATTTATTGGATCTAATTTGTGTGGATTTCCCTTTTTGGATCCTCTTTGATAAAATCGGCTCTGAATGGAATGAACCTGGACTTGAACAGATTGTCCCCTTTTTAATTAAAAAAATCGGCTTTGATTGAATATGCTAATACTGGAAAAATTGACATTTAATTGCTTGCCAAAAACATTTCTAGAATTTATGGAAACAAAGATCAAATCGTGGTCCCTTGTGTGATTCCTAATTGACAGTAGCTGCCTTGAATATCCCGATGAATTAGATAATATTCTGGACTTGATTTTGGCTTTTTAAAAAATAGATTTTTCCCCTTTTGAATGAATCATTTTTGGAAATAAAAAAAATGAAATCTTGTCCAGTATGTCGAACTGAATTTCTGGAATTAAATTGTTGCCATTCTCGAATTCATTTGCCCTTGGTATTTGCCAAATATGCTTTGTTAATTTCTGGAAACTAATTTGCAATTTTCCCTTTGTCCATATATGAATGTTGATTTCTTGGAACCAAAATAATATTTTCCTGAAATCCAAAATGTGATTTTCTGGAAATTCAATTGTTGCTCTGTTCGAATTCTTTGATGGATTATATGCATTAATCACTACTGCACCATTTACATCCATTGTTACCTTGTTTGTCCATTGTATATACATGCAGTTGTTACCTGATCCTTATTACAATACTTTACCCATGCTGTTTACTTGGTTTATGTCATCCTGATCATTGCTGTGTACATGCTTGACTATGCTAAACCATTTCATTGTACTAGTCATTGAATCATTTTGCTTTCATCCCAAATATTGATCATGTGCCAAAAAGATTCTTGTTCATTGCCTTCATGTTGTGTTGACTTTACTTGCATTTGAGCTTTGACATGCTCATTTCATTTTTCACCTTGTTGTGCTGAATCATGTATATGAATTTGCACTTGACTTTGATCCATGTGTGCCTGTAAACTTGTTAACACCACTGCACAACAAAACTGCTGTTGCTAGCTTGTTTGTCATTAATCCTGAAACCATTCCTGAGCTTTGCTTTTGCTTATCTATGCTGCACTGTTTTGATGCATGCCCAATCACTTTGTAAACTAGCTTGACACAACTGAACTGTCTCGACACTTGGGTTGCTTTGAAAACATGTTGCACCACTTTGTTGAATAGCTGCTCCATGCTTATCAAACAATTAATATAAGCACATTCATGTCCATGCTTTCTTGCTAACTTGGCTGCACTAGAAACATGTACACTTGCTGTTCACTTGTAGTATGTACCTGAGCCTTGTCTTGTGTATCTTCATGCTGTGCACTTCTTGTTGTGTAAAACTGAATTGTGTTGACTGCTTGATCATGGCACCATTTACATGCTGAAAGTATCACTTGTGAATTTTAGTCTCGACATGTTGAGTTGTTTTGCCATGTTGCTCCACCAGTCATGTATTACTTGCATTGCTTATGAATTCTTGCATTTATGACATTGCTGTGTGACCATCCATGAACATGTTGACTTGTTTGGGCTGTGTTGTATATGCTCGACAACTTTGAACTGTGTTGCACTTTGTACTGTGTCGGCCACTTTGGCTTGCATTGTTCCTCTGTTGATTGTGCACTAAGTCGAGATGGTCCACGTGGCTACTCCTCAGTTGCACACTGATTGGTGAGGCAGTGCACACGTGCATATCTATACACGTGTGTATATGCAGCCATCAGATAAAATTTCCTGTCCCTGTACTATATATATATATACAAACTGACTAGACATAGATAAATCAGATCAAGTCATGAAAAATGATGAGAAACACACCAGAAATATAAGGCAAAAAAATTTAAAAATAAAATTTATATTCGCTTGTATCCATATTTTATTTCTATTGTAGTGTACTGTGTGTGTGTTTCATGTGACAGGTAAGCAGATGATGACTGGACTGACAGTGAAGATGTTGTGAAGACAGAAGATTGAAGATGAAGACAATATGAAGTACGTGTCAATGTATCAGTGTCAATGTGTATGATTGAAGGAATGTGTATAAGAAAATGTAAAATGAGTGTCTGAGAGAATATGTAGTGAGGAGCACTGTATATGGGATTGAATGAAATGTATACAAATAGTGGAGTTGTTAAAAGTTGTACTGTTTCGAATATTGAAATAAAATATTATATTTAAATAAAATACTGTTTGAATGTTTATATTCGTGTACAGTAGTATTCTGTTTAAATATAAATATTATATTCCTGTCAGTGATGCATATATGAGACAGTACAGTAACAAATACATTTAAAATAAAATATATTTGTTTGTTATCATCAAACAAAAATCATATAATTGTGTATACAACACCATTATATACAACATTAGATACCGATGTTATCACCTTATTAAACAATTGTTTACCTGAATTTCTGAATCTCAGTATTGTTTTCCAAGTACCTGAAGAATTATTATCAATGTTCATGCTGCAGAAAGGTTTATCACCACAATATCTTTACCACATCCATTTACTCCACATAGAAGATGTTAAAATTTCCACATCATTTTTATTCTTGCTGCTCTTTCAAATCAGAGAAAGATTTAAGTCTAGTTCCCCCTTCATATTTCGGCAAACATAATTTTGCCCAATTAACCTTATGTGATGAGTTACACCAAAAGAAATCAGCACATAACATATGCAATATATCAATTAAATGCTTAGGTAAATTATATATAAATAATCAATATATGACTGTTGGGATAATTACTGATTGTATCAATTCAGCACGCCCAACAAAACTTAAGAACTTAACATCCCAGCTTTGTATTTTAGCCTGAACCTTAGCTAGTAATTGTAACAACCCGGATTTTTAGCGATACTGAATTGGAAATCCAAAAATAAATAGGTAATAATGATATTAAATATTTTCTGAAAATTAAATAAATGAAAATAAAAATATTAAAATTGATGAAGGGAGAAAATGACGATGGCAATAAAACGTTTGTGCAAAGTTAATATGAAGAATTTCATCTTTTTATTTCATAATGGAATTTGTTTAGTGAATGAACTTTTGAGAAAAATGTATTTATGTGCTCATAAAAGGAAATAATGATAATACAGGCGAAAAAGGTAAAAAATAATAAAAATAAATAAGTAAATAAATAAAAATGATAATAATTATAAATTAGTTAAGTGGTGAACAAATCCTTTGCATATAATAAAAAGACTAATTCAGAAATAATTGGAAAAGTGCAAAGTTAATGAATGAATTTTTGTTTGATTTCGTAAAGTGTGTTCATTTCTATGTGTGTTATTTAAATAATATTAAGCAATGTTTCAAGTCATAAAGTATATTTCATTAAATGTAGTAATGTGAGTTATGTAAGGTAAAATGAAGTAATGTTCATTTTTCAAAGAGAGAAAAAGAAAAAGAAAAGTCAAAATTTTAGATGCATATGGATAAATCTAGAAACAAACAAAAGAATGTTGTGAACAAAACATCTTAACATGAGATGACATGTCATCATTTTGTTCCTTAAATAAATAATAAAATAAGAATAAAAAGAGAGATTTTTGTTAAGAGAAATCTAGAAAGGGGTATAAGGGTAAAAATCCTTGTAACCCTCATTCCATGGGATAGGAACAATCTCATTTCTCGGGTAGAAGCCGTACATAATTTCATTTCTCAAGAGAAACCGAAGAACTAAACTTCTTCTGATCTTATTCAATATTTTCTTACAAATCTATTTTACAAATAAAATATCAGAAGAAAATAATTCTCAATTCTAATTCGATTATTAGAAGAAATGTTGTACAAAGGCTTGCTATAACAGATCTAGGAAATTGCATTTTTGGAGTTCGAGGTTAGTGAGATTTGATCTTTCTCCTCATCTAGATTATGGTTTTATGTTTCATGTTTGCCTAAACATTGTGTTTAGGCTGGTAAAGAAAAATCATTGGATGATAAAATTGGGAGGTATGAAATTATCAGCCATAATATGGTCATAGATCTTACATAATTGTTGTTTAATGATTGCATGCTTAATCCGTGCAATGGTTTGGTTTGGTGGATGATTATTGAAGAGAAATTGTACATTAAAGTTTGTTGCATGCACAAAATTTTATTGCATGCAAGTTGTATGTTTAATTTCCCCATAGTTGTTGAATACATACACTTTTAATGCATTCAAGGTGTATGCATGATTGCCTCATAGATAAACAACTTGATGGTTATTGAAAAGAAAATTTTGATTTTGTTGGTATATGCAACTGAGATTTATGAATGTTAGCTGAAAATATTAGCTAAAGAATATGGAATTCGTACCATTTGGTAAACTTCCTTCCTTTGAATTTTTTTTCACATGAACTACATCCATATTTAAAGCTACTGTAAAAAATTTGAGTTGAAAATGTTAAATTTCGATTTTTTGTGATTTTTGCAAATTGGGTATATGAAACGGAGGTTTTTGGAACACAGCTGAAAATGCATGATGAAGAATTGTAAATCTATACCAATTGGTAAGGATTCTGGATTTTAAATTTTTGAGGCATAAACTACATTCACATTCAAAGCTACTATAAAAATTATGAGCTAAAAATATTAATACTCGAATTTTTATGATTTTTGCAAGTTGGGTATATGAAACTGATATTTTCATAACACAACAGAAAATGGATGAAGAAGAACTTCAAATCTGAGCCAATTAATAAATTTTCTGGATTTGAAATTTTGTATACATAAACTACATTCATATTCAAAGTTACTACAAAAAAATTGAGCTAAAAATGTTAAATTTCGAATTTTTATGATTTTTACAAGTTGAAAATATGAAAATGAGATATTCAAAGCAAAGCAGAAAATGGATGATGAAAAACTACAAATCTGTACCAACTTTTATATTTTTTGGCTTTAAATTTTTTTCACATAAACTACATTTTTATTAAAAGCTACCGTAAAAATTTTGAGTTAAAATTATTAAATTTCGAATTTTTATGATTTTTGCAATTTGGATATTTGAAAATTGAGATTTTTAGAACACAGCAGAAAATGGGTTGTGAAGAATATGAAATCTGTACCAAATGGTTTTGATTTTGGTTCTCGAATTTGGTACATACAAAAAAGACTGGTATTCAAAGGTACTGCAAAAATTTTACATTTAAAAGATTAAATGTGGATTTTATATGATTTTTACAAAATCAGTATATGTAAATTGATATTTTCAGGCCTAAACACAAATTGTTTTGGGTATAACTTTTTGGTTTCTTATAGGATTTTGATAAGTCTTGAAGCTTTGGAAAGCTTAAAAAAATGTGTTATGACTTTTATGTTTTGAGATTTGTATAAATTTAATGTCTAGATTTTCAAAAACTTAATTCTTTGTAGTTGGTCTATCAATAAAGATAGAATGAATTTTAAGACATGACTAACGAACCAAATTTCATATTTAGGATTTTGAGACAATTGTTAATCTACATAAGTGGCATTCAGATACGATTTATAACATCATAACTTTATGGAATAGTTATTTGTGTGTATTTTAAGTAAGTGGAATTTACTCTCATTTAGTAAATATTAAAGTAATGCAATGTGGTATGGGATGCAAGTGCATTATTTAAGTAGTTACTATTTGGAATTATATGATACTTTTTGAATTGATGTGGTTTTAGTTCTTCATTGTGTTGGCATGCTTATATGCCATTCTTATGATGATATCTTTTTCTCTATCGCAACTATTGTGATTTGATTTATTTTGTCATATTGTTTTATATATGATATTTATTATGAGTATCATATTAACTTATATATGATACTCTGACTTGATTGATTTTTTCATATTGTTTTTATATATGATAAAGTTGAATATCAGCTTTGCTTTGTTTAATTCAGGTTGCGTTTATTATTTTGTTTTGCATGTGATGGTATATTTTCAAAACATGATTAAGTTAACAAAGTGTTTTGACATTGTAAACACTTTGAATTTCACGGCATATTTATTATAAAACAATGTTTATAAAAATACTTTTGAGTTCAAGATTGGGATAGATTGGACTCTGTTGCACCAATGGACCAAAACTCCTTCTTGGTCGACCTGATTCAGGATCGCTACGTGGTTTTAAATTTCGCCCATCTACCACCAAAGGTCAACGGTCTGCTACATTGACAATTTTGTTATTTCGATCAGGATTCCCGATCGGTGGTCACAGACTACAATAGATGGAGGCATGGGGGTCCCACGTGTAGTGCCGTGAACGGGTAGCACACGACATTCGCCTTAGACCGTCTTGGTTATCCTGGGTTGATCGCCAGGTGTGTTATGGCATTATGAGTAAGTTACGATGCTGATGTCTCGATGCGCGCTCGAGCTCTACCACTGTGATTTACAAATTAACGTCAGTTTATTTGGTATGTTATGAGTCAGGTTATATTTATCCCATAATCCCCTAATATTATATTACATTACTATAATTGATCAATTTTATTATCATATTGATTTATATATGATAATTGTTATGAGTATCGTATTAATTTATATATGATACTCTGATTTGATTTATATTATCATATCGATTTATATATGATAATTGTTATGAGTATCGTATTGATTTATATATGATACTCTAATTTGATTTATATTATCATATTGATTTATATATGATAATTGTTATGAGTATCGTATTGATTTATATATGGTACACTGATTTGATCATATTGATTTATATACGATAATTGTTATGAGTATCGTATTGATTTATATATGGCATTCTAATTTTATTTCTATTATCATATTGATTTATATATGATAAATGTTATGAGTATCATATTGATTTATATATGGTACTCTGATTTGATCATACTGATTTATATATGATAATTATTATGAGTATCTTATTGATTTATATATGGTACTCTGATTTGATCATATTGATTTATATATGATAATTGTTATGAGTATCATACTGATTTATATATGGTACTCTGATTTGATCATATTGATTTATATATGATAATTGTTATATGTAACGACCAAAAAATTTTGACGCTTAAAATTATAAAATTTTAATTAAAGATTATCATTGAAATAAATATTTTATTGAAATTTTGTCTATTTTGTGAAATTTAGTTAAAAACAATGTTTGTTTTGGTAAAACGTTTTGTTGTTAGTCGAAATATTGAACGAGTTGTAATTCAGTTGTTAGAAATGATCAGAATTTGAAATTAAATTATAATTAAATATTCGTTTCAAATTTTTGTTCAGTTTCTGTTTGCGTAGTCTTAGAATATTTTATAAAATTTTATTGTAATTTTTATTTGGGGAAATAAGCATATATTTTTGTAACAACCCGAAAATCTGGGCCAGTTTAAAATTTTTATTTTGGCAATTTTAATGAATTTTGATTATTTAAAATGAATTATTTTAAATAATATCGACGAGAAATTTATTTTGAATATATTTAGAATGTATATATTATACGCGTCGTCGTTAGAATATAAATAATTATATATAATTATAAAATAGAATTGAAAATGGCGCAGTAGTTCGATAATTCGATTTCAAACTTCAATTGAACGTACCGGGTGCAAAACAATCCGGATTTTAGTGAAACCAAAAAAATTAGGATCTAATTGATGATATCTTTCCAACGAATCCGAAAAATCAAAATTTCATAGCGGGAATCAAAGGATGTGTCCAGTTGAAAATTCTGAATAGTCGCTATGGAATTCAGGCCCTTAAAAATGGACATTTTGCAAACGACCTCGGATTTCGACGAAACCACTTTTGTTGGATCCGCAGTGTAAAGTTATTGCTAGATTCCAAAATTCATAATTTTCTGAATCAATATGTGAGCGTGGCAAAGGAAAACGCGTTTGACCAGTTTCAGTTGATTTTAATCGACTGGAAAATGGCCATTTTTCTAACGGTCTCAGAATTCGACGAAACTAGTTTTGTTAGGACCGTATCGTCAATACGAAGCTAGAAAATATTTTTCTGGAATTTTTCTAGTTAGTATGTGACCCCGGTAATTTGAAATGTGCGTTCAAATTCAATATATAGAGTTATATGTTGATTTTGACGGAAACTGATTGTAACTATCGAATCAGCCTACGATACACATCCCATTGTGTTCAGAATGGGGGTATAACGCTAGGGGCGACAGTCGTTGGGCCTCGTATAGAGGTCGTATGTAAAAGTCAACATTTAGGAATTAAAATAAATAATAATAATAAAAAAAATCATTCTCTCTCCTCTCCCCTTTATCTCCTCTGCCCCCCCCCCCCCGTTCATTTCGATTTCAAACAAAAAGAAAAAAAAGAAAAAAACGAAGCAACCCTCGGCGGAGCCGCCTCCAACCACCTCCGCGCCATCGCCGGAGGACCCCCACCACGCTGCCGACGCCCTGCTTCTCTCCCGCCATCTCGCGTCTCGTCCTCCCTCTTCTTCCCCAAACCGATTTCCCCTAAATCCCCTAGCCCAACTCGGACGCCCTGGCACCACCGCCTCCCCCTCCTGGAATCCTCTCCGACGCCCTCCTCTTCCCCCATCTCTGGCCTCCGTTCGAGCTTCCCCCCCCCCCAAAACCCAGACGTGCCCAAACCCCACCGACCTCCCCGACGCCGCCAAGCACAGCACCAGTCCCCCCTTTCCCAATTAAATACTGTAAGTTTTTCTATTTTATTTTTATTCATTTTTATATAATGTAATTGATTTTTTTTAGCATAAATTTAAAATCAGTTTTTATAAATATTATAGTATTAAAAAGCAATGATTTTTAAAAATAAAAAGTGAGGATTTTTATATGATAAAATATACGATTTTAAAAACTGAAAATATAGGACTTTTATTCATGTAAAAATTAGATTATTCTATATTGAACATCGAAGTAAAAATGTGATTTTTATATATTGAACATCGAAGTAAAAATGTGATTTTTATATATTGAACATCGAAGTAAAAATGTGATTTTTATATATTGAACATCGAAGTAAAAATGTGATTTTTATATATTGAACATAGAAGTAAAAATGTGATTTTTATATATTGAATAGCAAAGTAAAAATTTGATTTTTATATAATAGAGAATATAAAAATGTGATTTTTAAATATGTAGAGAATACGGGCAACGAAGGTGATAAAAGGGCGAGCACGGCGAAGATTTTCTATAAATAAGGAGTCATGGTATTGGATAGCTATCGGTGAGAACTTCTCACTCTTCAATTTAATTATTCTAGTTATATATATACTAGGATGCAGACGGTGTTTAGTAGCACCCGACACAATCGTCCACAAACCATGGACTTGTTTGTTTGGTTGCAAAGATTAGTTAGATGATTTGAATTTGGTTGTTTGGTGATTTTGATTGATGTGTGAATGGCGTGGGCCTTCACTAGACCGGGGATAAGGCTAGGCCTTGTCCCATTTCTAGTATCGTGCCGTTATACCGCCGAAATTTTCTAAAAATAAGTTAGAAAAATAAAGATAACATTCTATTTAATAAATGAACCGAATAAAATATTCATAGTGTAATGGCCCAGGGATTTTCGGCCTCGAAAATCGACATAAATACCCTTATCGTACTCATGTCGACCTTCTAACACCGAAAACACTGGAACGTTTATAGAAAGAAATTAGAGGGTGAGATAAGAAAGAAAGAAATATTAGAATAGAAGAAGAAGAATCAACGCACACAGAGTCTCACATCGTAGCGGAACAAAATATAATACAAAAATAAATATTTATTGAGAGCTTCAAAATACTTACAATATCAGAGTACAGCACAAACGGGACAGTTATAATAACCTGTTCCCATATATAACACACAGCGGAATAGTATCATACGTCTGGACCCATCCAACTCGTCTCTTCATAGCATTAGATAACCTGAACCTGTACACCCCGGGCTAACCCGAGCATTTACAAAACACCGGGTCAGTCTGGTGAACCAGAGTGAGAAAAACTCGCACAGTTTAAGGGTATCACACAACTTGATTTTAAAGTCAAAATCTTTTCGAAAGAAAAAGACAATCGTAAGACCAAATCCACACATAAATACGGACGGTTTTTACCTTACGATAACCCAAAACAGTTTTGAAACCAATATCTTGTCTGATATTATAATAGTGTCTAAATACAAGTAAGTAGAATCTAGTAGAACGCTTGCATCTCACGCTCTACATATATAGTATACAAACAAAACCGCGGCGCTTATTGGAGATTGGATTCCGACTATGACAAGGTATGGGACCACCCGCCGATCGTGTATCTCTAGAGGCGAATACACTGGGTTCAACAAGAACGTCTTGCAACCCGGCCCTCACATGACCGACCACTCATTTCGCTTGAGTGTATCGAATGTATATCACCAACGGTTGGGTGCGACCCACCGTCTTCCCGACACGGGACAACATCGATAGATTAAAGAAGCAAAAGGAATTTCTCTAGATAGGTGATCATACATCCTAATGGGAGCGACCCACATAGCCATGCTGCCTGCCCGATTTCTGTCATTTCCTGGTTGTGAGGCTTGAGGTCAGGATTTACTTCGGAACATCTGATCATCATTCACTTTGAATGCCACATCATCAGATCCGCCAGATATCACTAATTGACGTCCAAAAAAATACTCTGCTCGTTAAGCTAAGAGAAGTGCCCTTCTCCGCCACTAACAGAAATATGTTTGTAAAAATCAACGTACGTGATCCCTTTGGAAATACTCTGTCAGACATCCGTCCATACAAGTCATCCAGGAACAGGATGAACCGAAGGTACTCCTACTGCATCAAATAAAGGAATCACCCCATGGATCAGTAGCGAGAAGTCCTTGCAACCCGCAGATTCCAATCACGATAGAATCACAGTTCATCTCTGGGAGCTAACCAGAGATTTATTAGTAATCCTTCCGCTTATGAAGATCCATGGTCTTCAATGCTCCCTCTCGACCGTCTTCAAACATCTTCACGTATTTGTTGGTCGGAATGGTATTCGAATATAAATTTGATCCCGGTCTTTCCGTCCCAACAACGCATTGGCCATGATTTTGATAGTCGGTTCTCTAACTATCAAAATAAACAAGCATAACATAAATGAATTCATTGGTCGGCTGTACAACATCACTTGGCCATTCAAAATACTATCTTTAATTTAATATATTTATTCTCCAAAGTAATTGGTTTTAACCTCTCCACTATTACGACCAATATCA
This sequence comes from Allium sativum, assembly GCA_030737875.1. Taxonomy (NCBI): domain Eukaryota; kingdom Viridiplantae; phylum Streptophyta; class Magnoliopsida; order Asparagales; family Amaryllidaceae; genus Allium; species Allium sativum. The sequence goes on from CM060926.1 coordinate 620,660,217, forward strand.
TCCTTTGGTAATCCTGAAGTCGTTCAAGTTGGGGTATTTAAATTACCTCTCAGACCTTGATCAACAACGTTCTTACCTCAAGATAATATCAGTTGTAATAAACACTTATATTCATTCTCAATATCCAAACAAGTCCTCTTAAAACATCATTTCTTTTATATATGGAAAATCTATTTCATTTTTATAACTCCGTTTAACAATCTCAAACTTCGGATATTAAACTTAACTTATCATCGTTACATAAACTTATTTAAACCCCACTTTACTAAAAACAATTGTTTTCAACTTTACACCCCTTTGTTCACAACTTTTAAACCCCAAGATGTCACTTTATTCAACAAGTTTCAACATTTGAAAATGGTTTAATTATCCATTCTATTTCCACTAAATAATTCAAATTCGAATGACACAGTTGACTTAGTCAATTCTACACATGATTAACACATTAATCAAATCCAAGTTCGTCTTTTCATTTTAAATTAATTTCAAATTAAATTAATTTAAATAATTCCCTATTGATTTTGAGAAATAATCAAATCAATTTAATCTCATCTCAAATTTGCTTCTTAAAACCAATTACCTTTGGGTTATTGAATATCGCCTTAATATCCACTCTCTTCCTTACCAATATTGTAACACCCCACTCCCGCTATGATCACTCACTAAGGGAATGCCATAGCATCGGTGGAGTATTTTAGTGAATATAGAACAGAAAAATTACAACAAGACAGATATAAATAGTACTTGAAATTTTAAAACATCATCTCATAACAGCGGAAGTAAAACATGTCTGGTTACATCATAAAACCACAATAAAGGTCAAGTACAATATCCATCAAAATAAAGAAGTACATAATCCCACTCTCATACAATAGCCAAACAAAAGAAAAGATAACTGGATAACTGGAGCTTTACATCTATCCAAGCTCCTAAAGACTGGAACAGCAATCCGATCAAGCTCCACTACTGCTAGGATCCACCGTAGGACCTGAGGGTTGGGAAAAAGATAAAAACAACAGGGTTAGACATAAGTCTGAGCGAGTCCTATAACTTTAACAATACAATCGTTAAAGTAACCAGAGAAGACATAAACTGATATACGGTAACATATAGGGATGAATGGCTACCCTAAGCAGTCAACTAAACGAAGATAAAGGATAAAGACGCATCTACCCTCCCTAAGGTAAATTACTAAACTGCACCACACCAGTCGTTCCTAACTTAAAGGTTGATCCCACCCAAGGACTTATAAAATTTACTAATTAGTACCTGCGTACCCCTAGGTGACCAAGTAGGCGCCACGGGGCCCTACAATCCACTAGGTGTACACACTACTTCCCATTCGATCGGCTCCCTAACGTAGATACCCGTGCTGGCCCCACCGTGGGATGTATCATTCCCCAATGTGGCAACCTGATGAAACTAAAGGTGCACGGCTTATATCTACTCGATGCAACAACGGCTTACCTACCAGCCCGGGCCCACTCACGCATATGAAGCCCGTTGGACTTGCGTTGCCACCGCTAACCCGTTTGCCTCTTACAGTCAAGCCCAGTATGCGTGTCCCGTCCTCGACATGGGTCGAGCCCACAAAGATACGTATGGGTTACTGGTTGAAATGGGCCTCCACAAGCTACCCACCTAAGCTTGTCCCTTTTTCTAGTATATCCCACTTAACCCTTTAATCATGTTTTAATTACATGTTCCATTTTGGTTAAGTATTCTAATCGTATTTTCTATTGCCACCCAAGGCAACCACTAGATTTTCTCATGCCACCCGAGGCACCCACTTAACCCCTCATGTCCCTCTACATGCTAATGTGGTTAAGTGTTTCTTAATTAATTAATTAAGAACGTAACCTTTGTAAAGACCTCTCACATTAGACTGTCTTTTATGACCGCTGGTTAAGCCGGTTGGGTCCGGGCAGCCTTATGTCATAACAGAGTCTAACCTCGTGTCTTTACATTAATTACGTATTTAGTTTGTGCCTAAGACCTCTCACATTGGGCTAACATTTGTGGCAACTGGTTAAGCCGGTTGGGTCCGGGCAGTTTTACGCTACAACTGAGTCCAACCTCGTGTCTTAGTCAATTAATTACACCTAATTAATCACCCTCATAATTTTATATTAATTATCCCTAATTAATCAAGTTTTCTTAACATGGGTAGACCTAACTTAATAGGTAAATTCCCATGGGGTAGACCTAACTCAATAGGTAAATTCCCAACACATAGTATGGGTACACCTAACCAAATAGGCAAATTCCCATACTATGTTTATTTATTTTGTGTTATGCATAATTATATTAATTTCACACAATCTTATTAACTTATGCATTTAATTACCCCATCGTTCCCACGTAATTTCGTTCATGATATAACACATATAAAAGGTGTCAACTTGCATATGAATGAACATGTTTCAAAGGTGCCATCTTGCATATTAACAAACACATAACTTGCATATGAACTTGCATAACATGTCACATAACTTGCATATAATATGTCACATAACTTACATATTCATTTTGCATAACAAACTTGCATATTAGCTTATAGACTTGCATAATGTGTCATCATGAACTTGCATATTAATAAACATGTAACTTGCATATTTACATACATGTAACTCGCATATTAACAAACATGTAACTTGCATATAAAGAAACATGTAACTTGCATATTTACATACATGTAACTTGCATATTAACAAACATGTAACTTGCATATTAACAAACATGTAACTTGCATATTAACAAACATGTAACTTGCATATTTACATACATGTAACTTGCATATTAACAAACATGTAACTTGCATGTTTACATACATGTAACTTGCATAGCATATTACCATGAACTTGCATAACATGCATATGATTACATAGCCCACAACTTGCATATTTAGCATCATGCAAACATAACATACATCATATTAAACTTGCATAAGCTTACATACTCAACATGCATAAACATAAGATTAATGCTAACATCATATCATATGATTCAAAGCTCATTAACCCACATACAAAACCATAAATCTCATCACATCTCATCTAATTAGTTTACCAAAAGATCATCAAAGTGATAGAAACTCACAACTAGCAACTTTGAACACCAAATGAAGAAGATTAAGATGCTAAGAAGGGATTAGAAGTTGATTAGAGAGTGATTAGTATGCAACCCTCTTCATAAAATTAGTGGAGGCCATGAGAGCTAGCATTTTGCCATAGTTTAGTCACTAGGTTTAATTATGAATGAATTAGGGTAGGTTAGGGGTCTTATTTATAGATTAGGCAAGTGTTTTAGGCCATAGGATTAACCCTAGATTTAATCCAAGCCATCAAAGCATGTCTTGGGGAAGAAGTCAAGTGTAGGAACCATCTAGGGCCTTTAGATTAAAGATGGACCATGAGAACCATTCAAATGCAAAATCTGCACTTGAGCGAATCGGCCCACGGGTTGACAGCCAAACACCCTGGATTAACCCCTAGTCGACCCAGCGGGCTCGGGTCGACTTCAAAAATCGGCCGGTTCGGTTATTCCCCTCTCCCAATTCGCTGTTTTGAGCATTTTTGCATATTTATTTATTAAATTTTCAATTATATATATATATATATATATATCAATATATATATATATATATATATATATCTACACAACCCATTTCACTTAATTAAGTATACTTTAATTTGGGAATTTTCGTGAAACTTCGCGAGGCCATATCTTGGTCATACGGACTCCGATTTTCGAAAACTCGGACTCTATTTCGCGTATTTTTCCGAGACGAACGCAATGGCATAGCCCGTTTCCCTTGATTCCCATTTTAGAATTAAATTCTGCCTCGATTTATGTTATTACAGGTTATTGAAAATACGGGTTGTTACATTCTCCCCTCCTTAAAGGATTTCGTCCCCGAAATCTTCAAGTTAGGAAGAACGTATCCTACCATCCAATCATCCATCTACTCAAAGCATCATCCACGAGCTATCATTGTCCTTACAAGATTCTAAATGCTGGATGGATATATGCAAAAGTGTGTGTATATGTACTTACCTAATGCGAAAATCAGGCGGTTACTGATACAGTAAACCTCCTTAATGCAAACCATGATAGTGCCATGCATCCAATATGTATGCGAAACCCTATTGACACATACAAATTTCTACATGCGTGCACAACCATACACAAAAATGCATCATCCATATGATAACACAGCCATGATACATCCATCAATCTAACTACCACATCCATTTATGCAATATGCAACATGAAGTGACTGAGCCGATCTAGTGCCTAATGTGTGTGTATATGCATCCACGAGCAACCACTAGCAAACAATTGCATCCATATGCATCCATCAACCATAACATGTTTCAAACACATGTTTCAACCATAGGTTTTACCCTATCTAAAGGTCATAGGTATTAGCGAGAGGATATACTAAAGATAAGATAAGTACTAGACAAGCAATAAAGGAGAAGTTAAAAGACATACTCTCAAAAAGAAATGGATACAAAGAACGCATCTTTGCTTCCGTCTCCCAAGTAGCATTGCTTTCGTCATCTCCCCATTGCACTTTAACTAGCTGAACTTCTCTGTTCCTCAACTTCCTAGTTTCTGACCCAAGGATGCGAGTAGGAGCTCGTCGAATCGTCGCATCACGCTCTACCTCTACATCTCTAAGCAAGCTCGGCTCTACCACCTCCGCGGTCTCATGTAAGCACTTCCTCAAATGTGATACATGGAATACATCATGAACACCACTAAGTCTGTCGGGCAACTCCACCCTATATGCCATCCGTCCAATCCTTTCCTTAATAGGAAACGGCCCAACAAATCTCGGTGCTAACTTCCCTACGGACCCAAAGCGAACAACATTTCTCAATGGAGATACTTTGACAAAAACCATGTCCCCAACCTCAAACTCAAGATCCGTCCTTCTCCGATCCGCATAAGATTTCTGTCTATCTTGCGCTGCTTTCATCCTTTTTCGAATTAAATCAATCTTCTCTGAAGTCTCTCTAACCATATCCGGCCCAAGCAAGATCTTATCCGTAGATTCCCACCAACATGTAGGAGATCGACAAGGCCTTCCATAAAGAGCTTCGAAAGGAGCCATACCAATACTGGACTGAAAGCTGTTATTATATGCGAACTCCACCAAAGGAAGATGTTCTTCCCATGTACCTCCAAAATCCAAGATACAAAGCCTCAAAAGATCTTCTAAGATACGGTTCACCCTCTCAGTCTGACCGTCCGTCTGAGGATGATATGCGGTGCTCAAACACAACTGAGTCCCTACCGCCTCTTGCAAACTTCTCCAAAACTCACTAGTGAAAATAGGATCTCGATCACTCACAATGCTGGATGGTACGCCATGCAATCTAACAATCTCTCTAACATAGACTGAAGCAAGCCATGGAGCGGTCCTCTTACTCTTTACGGGTATAAAATGGGCACTCTTGGTAAGTCTGTCTACCACAACCCAAATTCCCGTATTGCCCTTCCTCGATCTCGGTAACCCGTCGATGAAATCCATCGAGACACTATCCCACTTCCACTGTGGAACTTCCAATGGGTGTAGCAACCCACCGGGTTTCCTTTGCTCCACTTTAACTTGTTGGCACACTAAGCATCTAGCCACATACTCGGCCACATCTTTCTTCATACCGGCCCAGAAGAAAACTCTCTTCATGTCTTGGTACATTTTGTCTCCACCGGGATGAATAGTCATTCTTGAACGATGTGCATCATCCAAAATAGCCTTCTTCAAACCCTCATCTTGCGGTACACAAAGTCTACCGTCTCTATGCAACCATCCCTTATCATCTATGGTGTATCTACCCAAATGGCTGGACGACTCCCCTCTTATAAGCTTCTCTACCAACACAACCAACTGTGGGTCGTCTCGCTGAGCCTCGCCAATCCGTCTCAAAAGAGTAGGTCTAACCTCCAAGGATGCCAACAAACCAGGTACAAAATCAACAGAAGGTCTGAAGTCAAACAAAGAAAGAAACTCCAAGCTTCGTCGTTCCATGAACAATGGACTCAAAGATAGCCTTTTTCTACTTAAGGCGTCTGCCACCACGTTACCCTTACCAGGGGTATACGCTATCTCGAAATCATAGGATGCTAAGAACTCCATCCACCTTTGCTGTCTTAAGTTTAAATCCTTCTGAGAGAATAAGTACTTCAATGATTTATGGTCGGTGAACAACTCGAATCTCTCACCAAGAAGATAATGGCGCCAAGACTTAAGTGCGAAAACAATCGCGGCCAACTCTAGATCATGGGTAGGGTAATTCTTCTCATGCACTCTCAATTGTCTCCCTCCATAGGCTATTACCCTTCCCTCCTGCATCAAGACTGCACCTAATCCTGTTCCACAAGCATCGGTATAAACAACAAACGGCTTACTCCCATCCGGGAGCACTAAAACTGGAGCGGTGGTCAAAGCTCTCTTTAACCGTCGGAAAGCATCATCACAATCTACATCCCACGAGAAAACCAGATTCTTTTTCGTCAAGCGGGTTAATGGGGCTGATATCTTCGCGAAGTCTTTGATGAACTTCCTATAATATCCTGCCAACCCCAAGAAACTTCTTACCTCGGTAGCATTTCTAGGAACTTTCCAATCCTGGATAGATACTATCTTTGCGGGATCCACAGCTATCCCTTCCTTAGAGACCACATGCCCTAAGAATCGCACTTCTCTTCTCCAAAAATGGCATTTAGAGAATTTAGCTTTAAGACTATGCGCTCGAAGAGTCTCCAACACTTCCTTGAGATGTAAGGCATGCTCTTCTTCATTCTTGGAAAAGACCAAGATGTCATCCACAAAAACTACTACAAACTTATTCAGATACTCTCTGAACACTCTACTCATGAGATCAACAAAGTATGCGGGGGCGTTTGTCAACCCAAATGGCATCACTAGCCACTCATAAAAACCATCCGGAGTCCGGAAAGCAGTCTTCTCTATACTGTCCTCCGCCACTCTTAACTGATGAAACCCTGTAGCTAAGTCCATCTGCGAAAATACTGACGCGCCAACCAACTGATCAAAGAGATCATCTATCCTCGGTAATGGGTGTCTATTCTTCTTCGTGAGCTTATTAAGTTCTCTATAATCCACACAAAGTCTGAGGGACCCATCCGCCTTCGTGGCAAACACTACTGGAGCTCCCCACTCCGATATACTTCGCCTTATGAACCCCTTCTCAAGCAACTCCCCTACTTGCTTATGAAGTTCTCTTCTCTCACGAGGAGCCATGTGGCGTACTGGCAAAGACACTGGTTTGGCATTATCCACCAAATAAATTCGGAAATCTATCTCCCGCTTCGGAGGCAAACCCTTTACTTCTTCAAACACATCCGGATATTCCCGGACTACTCTGACAGAACACAAACTCTCGACCGAAGCATCGAGCGATTCAAGATAACTTAGCAAAACAGATTCCATGGGATTGCAAGAGATCTCGAGAGTGTTACCCAAGCGGGTCATGAGCCTGACAACTCTCCTTTCGCAATCAAGAACGGCACCATTACTGGATAACCAGTCCATGCCCAAGATCAACCCATAGCCCGTGAAGCCCAATACAAAAGCATCACATCTAAACTCAACGCTAAGTATAGAAATCTTCAAACCCAAACATATCATAGACAGATATATGGAGCCCCCAATTGGGTTTGAGACAACCAAGGGATCATCAACTAGACTGGTGTCTAAGTGCAGTGACTCAACTAACGATGATGAGATAAAAGAATGCGATGCGCCAGAGTCAAACAAAGTACGAACTGGATGATCAAACAGAAAAACCAGACTTTCAACGGAAATAGTTCTACCTCTCTGCTGAATCGGTGGAACTGAGAGAACCTGAACTTGCCCCCCTGACTGAGGTGGTGCTATAAGAGCTTGCACCTGGCCTCCTGAGGTAGACCCCGTCTTCTGCCCCTTCTTTGGGCAGTTTTTCACAAGATGCCCTGCTTCACCACAATGAAAGCAACCGGTCTTCTTCTTTTTGCGACAATCCTTACTAAGGTGTCCTGGTGTTCCACAATTGAAGCACTTCTTCTTCGTCTTCTTTTTGTCACCATTGCCTTTTCCGCCCTTGCCTTGTTGTTGCTGTTGCGGTTTCTTCTGATCCCCCTTTTTCTCTGGTGCCTTAGAATTCTTATCATCCTCATGCATAAGTGCCATGTAGACAAGCTTCTCAAAAGTGGCCCCCATAGGAATGTGAGTCATAGCTATTCCTTGCAATGGTTCGTTCAAGCCTCTAACGAACCTCAAAGCCTTCTTCTCCGGTGTATTCACCAACTCTATGCCAAACCTTGCTAATTGATTGAATTTGTTGACATATTCTTTCACCGTGAGATTCCCTTGCTTCAAATTCAAGAACTTCTCCATAAACAGATTCTCTTCCGCCCTTGAGAGAAACTTAGCCCCAAACCTTTGCTTAAAATCTGCCCAAGAGTCAACAGGGCGTTCTCCATTAGTGACCTCCCACCAGAATGAGGCCTCTCCCTTCATTAACCAAGCCGCCAACTTGACTTTCTTTCCCTCTTCGACTTCAAAGATATCTAGCAACTCTTCCACTTCCTTAAGCCAATCTCTAGCCTCTACGAAAGTCTCTGAACCAAGAAAAGGTTTTCCTCCTATAGCCTTGAACTCCTTGCAAACCTTAGCAAAATTATCCACTCTAGGCTGAGGAGGAGGAGCGGTTGTCTCTGGTGTAGTAGCATTGGCCGGACCCGCAGCCGCGGCCCTAGCCTCTTGCAACCTCCTATACCATAGTGGTATAACTAAACCCTCCGGGATGTTAAGATCTTCAGCCATGCTGAAACGAAAGAGGAAAGATTCAAAAAGGAGATTCCGAAAGATAAAGATATGGCTATTGGGGATTATGCTTTTCTTTTTCAAAAACTTTTTCTCTTAGAAGACATGCTTTTTAAAAATACTTTCTTCGAAAATACTCTTAGAAAGTAGTTTTTCTCAAAAAATTTATCTGTTCTGGTAACCTTAAGCTCTGATACCACGTGTAACACCCCACTCCCGCTATGATCACTCACTAAGGGAATGCCATAGCATCGGTGGAGTATTTTAGTGAATATAGAACAGAAAAATTACAACAAGACAGATATAAATAGTACTTGAAATTTTAAAACATCATCTCATAACAGCGGAAGTAAAACATGTCTGGTTACATCATAAAACCACAATAAAGGTCAAGTACAATATCCATCAAAATAAAGAAGTACATAATCCCACTCTCATACAATAGCCAAACAAAAGAAAAGATAACTGGATAACTGGAGCTTTACATCTATCCAAGCTCCTAAAGACTGGAACAGCAATCCGATCAAGCTCCACTACTGCTAGGATCCACCGTAGGACCTGAGGGTTGGGAAAAAGATAAAAACAACAGGGTCAGACATAAGTCTGAGCGAGTCCTATAACTTTAACAATACAATCGTTAAAGTAACCAGAGAAGACATAAACTGATATACGGTAACATATAGGGATGAATGGCTACCCTAAGCAGTCAACTAAACGAAGATAAAGGATAAAGACGCATCTACCCTCCCTAAGGTAAATTACTAAACTGCACCACACCAGTCGTTCCTAACTTAAAGGTTGATCCCACCCAAGGACTTATAAAATTTACTAATTAGTACCTGCGTACCCCTAGGTGACCAAGTAGGCGCCACGGGGACCTACAATCCACTAGGTGTACACACTACTTCCCATTCGATCGGCTCCCTAACGTAGATACCCGTGCTGGCCCCACCGTGGGATGTATCATTCCCCAATGTGGCAACCTGATGAAACTAAAGGTGCACGGCTTATATCTACTCGATGCAACAACGGCTTACCTACCAGCCCGGGCCCACTCACGCATATGAAGCCCGTTGGACTTGCGTTGCCACCGCTAACCCGTTTGCCTCTTACAGTCAAGCCCAGTATGCGTGTCCCGTCCTCGACATGGGTCGAGCCCACAAAGATACGTATGGGTTACTGGTTGAAATGGGCCTCCACAAGCTACCCACCTAAGCTTGTCCCTTTTTCTAGTATATCCCACTTAACCCTTTAATCATGTTTTAATTACATGTTCCATTTTGGTTAAGTATTCTAATCGTATTTTCTATTGCCACCCAAGGCAACCACTAGATTTTCTCATGCCACCCGAGGCACCCACTTAACCCCTCATGTCCCTCTACATGCTAATGTGGTTAAATGTTTCTTAATTAATTAATTAAGAACGTAACCTTTGTAAAGACCTCTCACATTAGACTGTCTTTTATGACCGCTGGTTAAGCCGGTTGGGTCCGGGCAGCCTTATGTCATAACAGAGTCTAACCTCGTGTCTTTACATTAATTACGTATTTAGTTTGTGCCTAAGACCTCTCACATTGGGCTAACATTTGTGGCAACTGGTTAAGCCGGTTGGGTCCGGGCAGTTTTACGCTACAACTGAGTCCAACCTCGTGTCTTAGTCAATTAATTACACCTAATTAATCACCCTCATAATTTTATATTAATTATCCCTAATTAATCAAGTTTTCTTAACATGGGTAGACCTAACTTAATAGGTAAATTCCCATGGGGTAGACCTAACTCAATAGGTAAATTCCCAACACATAGTATGGGTACACCTAACCAAATAGGCAAATTCCCATACTATGTTTATTTATTTTGTGTTATGCATAATTATATTAATTTCACACAATCTTATTAACTTATGCATTTAATTACCCCATCGTTCCCACGTAATTTCGTTCATGATATAACACATATAAAAGGTGTCAACTTGCATATGAATGAACATGTTTCAAAGGTGCCATCTTGCATATTAACAAACACATAACTTGCATATGAACTTGCATAACATGTCACATAACTTGCATATAATATGTCACATAACTTACATATTCATTTTGCATAACAAACTTGCATATTAGCTTATAGACTTGCATAATGTGTCATCATGAACTTGCATATTAATAAACATGTAACTTGCATATTTACATACATGTAACTCGCATATTAACAAACATGTAACTTGCATATAAAGAAACATGTAACTTGCATATTTACATACATGTAACTTGCATATTAACAAACATGTAACTTGCATATTAACAAACATGTAACTTGCATATTAACAAACATGTAACTTGCATATTTACATACATGTAACTTGCATATTAACAAACATGTAACTTGCATGTTTACATACATGTAACTTGCATAGCATATTACCATGAACTTGCATAACATGCATATGATTACATAGCCCACAACTTGCATATTTAGCATCATGCAAACATAACATACATCATATTAAACTTGCATAAGCTTACATACTCAACATGCATAAACATAAGATTAATGCTAACATCATATCATATGATTCAAAGCTCATTAACCCACATACAAAACCATAAATCTCATCACATCTCATCTAATTAGTTTACCAAAAGATCATCAAAGTGATAGAAACTCACAACTAGCAACTTTGAACACCAAATGAAGAAGATTAAGATGCTAAGAAGGGATTAGAAGTTGATTAGAGAGTGATTAGTATGCAACCCTCTTCATAAAATTAGTGGAGGCCATGAGAGCTAGCATTTTGCCATAGTTTAGTCACTAGGTTTAATTATGAATGAATTAGGGTAGGTTAGGGTCTTATTTATAGATTAGGCAAGTGTTTTAGGCCATAGGATTAACCCTAGATTTAATCCAAGCCATCAAAGCATGTCTTGGGGAAGAAGTCAAGTGTAGGAACCATCTAGGGCCTTTAGATTAAAGATGGACCATGAGAACCATTCAAATGCAAAATCTGCACTTGAGCGAATCGGCCCACGGGTTGACAGCCAAACACCCTGGATTAACCCCTAGTCGACCCAGCGGGCTCGGGTCGACTTCAAAAATCGGCCGGTTCGGTTATTCCCCTCTCCCAATTCGCTGTTTTGAGCATTTTTGCATATTTATTTATTAAATTTTCAATTATATATATATATATATATATCAATATATATATATATATATATCTACACAACCCATTTCACTTAATTAAGTATACTTTAATTTGGGAATTTTCGTGAAACTTCGCGAGGCCATATCTTGGTCATACGGACTCCGATTTTCGAAAACTCGGACTCTATTTCGCGTATTTTTCCGAGACGAACGCAATGGCATAGCCCGTTTCCCTTGATTCCCATTTTAGAATTAAATTCTGCCTCGATTTATGTTATTACAGGTTATTGAAAATACGGGTTGTTACAAATATCGTAAGTATTAGAATCAATCTAATAAATCATTTCATATGTTGGATAAAACACGTGCTTTATACACAGATATATTTTTGTACCAAAATGGTTAAAATCATCGATGTAGGTATGGTTGGTCTATTTTCTTTTTATAAACCCAATTAAATAATGTATTTAAAATAAATTCCACATCTTCATTACCATTGATTAATGGTAAATCTGCCTTTTATAAGGAAACGTATATTTAGGCCATCCACTGTCAGTTTCTTAACCAATACGGTCTATTGTTTAATAACCAATAATTGTTGAGTTTGGATTCAACAATCGGTAACCACTCAAAATTCAATCATCATGATTCAACAGTTCATATAACCAAAATAAACGATAATCAATACACTCATAGTGGTCAACCAACAATGATTCAAGCGTCCAATCTAATTCAAACATGTTTATGTAACCAACAAGGTAAGTTACCTTTATTGGAAATCATCGTTAAAAATAACGATGTTATTTTATTTAAATTAAACCATGTTTAATTTAAATAGATGATATAACAATATATATCAACATCCAACCAATCATTAAATCAATCAATACTTGGCAAAACATGGCACACAAATAATAAACCCAATTTATAAAAATTATAAATGGGATTACTGAGTGAGTTAAACTCACCTGGACTGGTTTGGTCGTTGAACACCGGCTTTTCAATTAAATTAAACATTGTTTAATTAAATTAAAAATTATTCTTGCTCCCGGCCTTGCCTGATCCTGCTCCATCACGAAGCCCTCGTCTCTGCGGTTCCAACGAATCTGTTCATGATAAAATCCGTTAACGTGTGTTCGAGATATCGCGTAAACAATTTTGTAAAGTGTTTAGATTATTTAAACATGGATTTTATTAAATAAAAACCTCACCTTGGTCCGTTTGGCCCATCTGACAACCCGGCCCATCCCCAACAAATAAAACCCGTCCCCCTTATTTTCCAAACCCTCAGATCCAAAAGAAACCCACCGCCTTTCACTAATCCACGAAACCCTAGCCTCAATCTTCTTTCTGCTCTTTGACGAGGTCAGCTGCGTCGTCACCCACGATGTCGGACCCTCACCCGCAACCTCTCTTCTCCGCTCTCTCCGTTCTCCAGCGACCGAGCACCCTCTGGTCTCGTCGAACAACCACATGCCGAAGCTAATCTCTACCAAAAACCTATCACAAGCTTCCGGTCTCGAGCAACATCAGAGCGTCAGAAGCATCACGAATTGAAGCTAAGTATTCAAATTTTGAATTTTATTTGCTGAATGATTTTTGTTTCGAATTCCTTTACTGTGTTTGTTTATTGGGTTGCTGGAATTGATAAAATCCTTGTGCGTGTGGATCGTATATATAGTAGTGGCTTGATTTAGATGACTACAACGTCCATCACGATTTTGTCATAGGTAGATTTGGCTACCATATCTTTAGGCCATTGGGGTGTTCTTTGTTTCTTGATCCTGTGTACTGATGATGGCCGTATGATAGATTTTATCAGAGATATGTTGGGTTAAATATTATATTTCCAATACTGTTTCTGTTCATATTGAATGACTTGTGTAGATTTTGTTGATTGAGTTCATGACTTGTCCATTCTACACAGATTCGAAATCGTGACATGGATCTTGTGTTCACATTTTAAGATGTAAATTTCATCCTTGTATGCTGTATATAATTTCCTGTATAGACTTGATGGTTTCATAAATTTGATGTACATGTAGGTGCATATGGCTAGCTGTTACCCTAGCTGTTTGCTACTGTTTTCCCCTCTTTATTCACTGTTCAATAGATTTGTAAAATATTTCCATATCTTTAGTTGTTCAATATTTATTTTCTTAGCTGATTAGCTATGAATATAGCTGTGCACCTGTGGAGAAAATCGTGATTTTGCCATTCCTTGAAAGGGCAAGTCATACTGTATTTGAATTAAATTGAGTTGTCTTGTCTCCTTTGGTTTGCATTTGTACAACAATGATGTACAATTGTTTCTTAAACCATGTACTTTCTTATTTCTTTAGTTGTTCATTTTGTACTTCACTGTATTGATATATACCTATCTGTTTTCAGCCGGTTATGGTATTGTCTTGTCTTGTTGGCTGTTTCTTCTATCTTCATATCTGTTTTCATGCTCCCCTTTTTCTCTAGCTGTTCATAGATTTTCATTTGATTTTAAATATATATATTTGTCTATTCAATTTATATACCTATATATACTTTATTTATTTATTACTAATAGGTTCACTGTTTTCTTGTAACTCATGATAAGGGTCCAAGATCTTGCGAGAGGACAATATAGCACTTGTAATATGGATGAGCTGTTTCATGAATTTGGTTCAGCCGAAAGTGTAGTTGTGATTTTCTGTTGTACAGACAATACTGTTTGTATAAAATTTTGTATTGGTATCGACAGCTATGTACATGAATTTTCCTTTTTCCAATTGTATAAACAATAATCTATATGCTTCTTTGTTTTACATCTCCCTTTATATATGTTTCAGTTTATTTACTTGCTTGTATGTTCATGGCGACATCTTTAGTTATTTGACAAGTGTGGTATATTCATGTTTTCAAGTTTGTTTATGGCGCGACCCTATTATGGCGCGACCTCTTTAAAGTTGGTTTATCATTTAAATCTCCTATAACCTTAATACACCATAAATCAAGTTTTCAAAAGATGATAATACATTAATATCATTGTATAAAAGCAAAGAACTTCAATAAAAATTTAGAACTCAACATTTTAAAGCTCTGGGTTTATAAATGATATTCCATATATATTAAACCCTTTTATAAATATATATAAATTATACGTCTATATGTTATCTAATAAACAAATTATATATAGTAAATTCATTTATAATTATAAATCCATGTTCAAATATTAAATATCTGAGTACTGGAATGCGGGTCGTTACATTCCTTCCCCCTTAAAATAATTTCGTCCTCGAAATTGCTAGGTAAGAGGAATGTTCTCATCCCAATTATTCTCAAATAATTATGGAATTATTATCAAATTCTAAGTTATAAAATTTCGAAGGATCCGCCAGCATCTTCGTTGCCCGATCAAACCAACTGCAAATGCCATTCTCGGCCTAACTTCGATTCAAGGAAACAAGAACCCAAACGAGTACCCTTTCAGGGTTATAAAGCAAATCACCAATCCACTTTTCCAACAACCAATCGACAATGCGCAATCTATCAACTTTTATTTCCAAATTCCGAATTCTAATTCCAATATCCACATTTAAACCACGTTAAGTTTCCAAATCATATTCGATTAACCATTTATCCTCAAATTTATATATCTCCAGTTCACATTCAATTTTGATTTCTATTTCAAGCATTATCATTTATCTCTTTTCGATTCATATATGAAAAATTGGAGTTATATTAGACCATTTCAATTTCATAGTCTAATTCGAATTTAATCCAAATCAACCAACTCAAAATCAATCATAAACTTATTCTTTTCCTATACAAAATATAATTATGGCCAAAATTATTTCATCTGACCATTTCATAAAACGTTATTGTGTCAGTTGCTAGTTCAAAATCGAACTAGTCAAATATAAAACAATTTTATATAGAATTTACGAATACGCTCTCATATATATATACACTCAAACTCAATCTAGGGTGTTACTACCCCATCTCTATTGAGTTACGCCATAGAGCCAAGGTTACTATTCAACCAATAGCTCTGATACCACTGTAACGGCCCAGGGATTTTCGGCCTCGAAAATCGACATAAATACCCTTATCGTACTCATGTCGACCTTCTAACACCGAAAACACTGGAACGTTTATAGAAAGAAATTAGAGGGTGAGATAAGAAAGAAAGAAATATTAGAATAGAAGAAGAAGAATCAACGCACACAGAGTCTCACATCGTAGCGGAACAAAATATAATACAGAAATAAATATTTATTGAGAGCTTCAAAATACTTACAATATCAGAGTACAGCACAAACGGGACAGTTATAATAACCTATTCCCATATATAACACACAGCGGAATAGTATCATACGTCTGGACCCATCCAGCTCGTCTCTTCATAGCATTAGATAACCTGAACCTGTACACCCCGGGCTAACCCGAGCATTTACAAAACACCGGGTCAGTCTGGTGAACCAGAGTGAGAAAAACTCGCACAGTTTAAGGGTATCACACAACTTGATTTTAAAGTCAAAATCTTTTCGAAAGAAAAAGACAATCGTAAGACCAAATCCACACATAAATACGGACGGTTTTTACCTTACGATAACCCAAAACAGTTTTGAAACCAATATCTTGTCTGATATTATAATAGTGTCTAAATACAAGTAAGTAGAATCTAGTAGAACGCTTGCATCTCACGCTCTACATATATAGTATACAAACAAAACCGCGGCGCTTATTGGAGATTGGATTCCGACTATGACAAGGTATGGGACCACCCGCCGATCGTGTATCTCTAGAGGCGAATACACTGGGTTCAACAAGAACGTCTTGCAACTCGGCCCTCACATGACCGACCACTCATTTCGCTTGAGTGTATCGAATGTATATCACCAACGGTTGGGTGCGACCCACCATCTTCCCGACACGGGACAACATCGATAGATTAAAGAAGCAAAAGGAATTTCTCTATATAGGTGATCATACATCCTAATGGGAGCGACCCACATAGCCATGCTGCCTGCCCGATTTCTGTCATTTCCTGGTTGTGAGGCTTGAGGTCAGGATTTACTTCGGAACATCTGATCATCATTCACTTTGAATGCCACATCATCAGATCCGCCAGATATCACTAATTGACGTCCACAAAAATACTCTGCTCGTTAAGCTAAGAGAAGTGCCCTTCTCCGCCACTAACAGAAATATGTTTGTAAAAATCAACGTACGTGATCCCTTTGGAAATACTCTGTCAGACATCCGTCCATACAAGTCATCCAGGAACAGGATGAACCGAAGGTACTCCTACTGCATCAAATAAAGGAATCACCCCATGGATCAGTAGCGAGAAGTCCTTGCAACCCGCAGATTCCAATCACGATAGAATCACAGTTCATCTCTGGGAGCTAACCAGAGATTTATTAGTAATCCTTCCGCTTATGAAGATCCACGTTCTTCAATGCTCCCTCTCGACCGTCTTCAAACATCTTCATGTATTTGTTGGTCGGAATGGTATTCGAATATAAATTCGATCCCGGTCTTTCCGTCCCAACAACGCATTGGCCATGATTTTGATAGTCGGTTCTCTAACTATCAAAATAAACAAGCATAACATAAATGAATTCATTGGTCGGCTGTACAACATCACTTGGCCATTCAAAATACTATCTTTAATTTAATATATTTATTCTCCAAAGTAATTGGTTTTAACCTCTCCACTATTACGACCAATATCATCCTTTGGTAATCCTGAAGTCGTTCAAGTTGGGGTATTTAAATTACCTCTCAGACCTTGATCAACAACGTTCTTACCTCAAGATAATATCAGTTGTAATAAACACTTATATTCATTCTCAATATCCAAACAAGTCCTCTTAAAACATCATTTCTTTTATATATGGAAAATCTATTTCATTTTTATAACTCCGTTTAACAATCTCAAACTTCGGATATTAAACTTAACTTATCATCGTTACATAAACTTATTTAAACCCCACTTTACTAAAAACAATTGTTTTCAACTTTACACCCCTTTGTTCACAACTTTTAAACCCCAAGATGTCACTTTATTCAACAAGTTTCAACATTTGAAAATGGTTTAATTATCCATTCTATTTCCACTAAATAATTCAAATTCGAATGACACAGTTGACTTAGTCAATTCTACACATGATTAACACATTAATCAAATCCAAGTTCGTCTTTTCATTTTAAATTAATTTCAAATTAAATTAATTTAAATAATTCCCTATTGATTTTGAGAAATAATCAAATCAATTTAATCTCATCTCAAATTTGCTTCTTAAAACCAATTACCTTTGGGTTATTGAATATCGCCTTAATATCCACTCTCTTCCTTACCAATATCGTAAGTATTAGAATCAATCTAATAAATCATTTCATATGTTGGATAAAACACGTGCTTTATACACAGATATATTTTTGTACCAAAATGGTTAAAATCATCGATGTAGGTATGGTTGGTCTATTTTCTTTTTATAAACCCAATTAAATAATGTATTTAAAATAAATTCCACATCTTCATTACCATTGATTAACGGTAAATCTGCCTTTTATAAGGAAACGTATATTTATGCCATCCACTGTCAGTTTCTTAACCAATACGGTCTATTGTTTAATAACCAATAATTGTTGAGTTTGGATTCAACAATCGGTAACCACTCAAAATTCAATCATCATGATTCAACAGTTCATATAACCAAAATAAACGATAATCAATACACTCATAGTGGTCAACCAACAATGATTCAAGCGTCCAATCTAATTCAAACATGTTTATGTAACCAACAAGGTAAGTTACCTTTATTGGAAATCATCGTTAAAAATAATGATGTTATTTTATTTAAATTAAACCATGTTTAATTTAAATAGATGATATAACAATATATATCAACATCCAACCAATCATTAAATCAATCAATACTTGGCAAAACATGGCACACAAATAATAAACCCAATTTATAAAAATTATAAATGGGATTACTGAGTGAGTTAAACTCACCTGGACTGGTTTGGTCGTTGAACACCGGCTTTTCAATTAAATTAAACATCGTTTAATTAAATTAAAAATTATTCTTGCTCCCGGCCTTGCCTGATCCTGCTCCATCACGAAGCCCTCGTCTTTGCGGTTCCAACGAATCTGTTCGTGTTAAAATCCGTTAACGTGTGTTCGAGATATCGCGTAAACAATTTTGTAAAGTGTTTAGATTATTTAAACATGGATTTTATTAAATAAAAACCTCACCTTGGTCCGTTCGGCCCATCTGACAACCCGGCCCATCCCCAACAAATAAAACCCGTCCCCCTTATTTTCCAAACCCTCAGATCCAAAAGAAACCCACCGCCTTTCACTAATCCACGAAACCCTAGCCTCAATCTTCTTTCTGCTCTTCGACGAGGTCAGCTGCGTCGTCACCCACGATGTCGGACCCTCACCCGCAACCTCTCTTCTCCGCTCTCTCCATTCTCCAGCGACCGAGCACCCTCTGGTCTCGTCGAACAACCACATGCCGAAGCTAATCTCTACCAAAAACCTATCACAAGCTTCCGGTCTCGAGCAACATCAGAGCGTCAGAAGCATCACGAATTGAAGCTAAGTATTCAAATTTTGAATTTTATTTGCTGAATGATTTTTGTTTCGAATTCCTTTACTGTGTTTGTTTATTGGGTTGCTGGAATTGATAAAATCCTTGTGCGTGTGGATCGTATATATAGTAGTGGCTTGATTTAGATGACTACAACGTCCATCACGATTTTGTCATAGGTAGATTTGGCTACCATATCTTTAGGCCATTGGGGTGTTCTTTGTTTCTTGATCCTGTGTACTGATGATGGCCGTATGATAGATTTTATCAGAGATATGTTGGGTTAAATATTATATTTCCAATACTGTTTCTGTTCATATTGAATGACTTGTGTAGATTTTGTTGATTGAGTTCATGACTTGTCCATTCTACACAGATTCGAAATCGTGACATGGATCTTGTGTTCACATTTTAAGATGTAAATTTCAGCCTTGTATGCTGTATATAATTTCCTGTATAGACTTGATGGTTTCATAAATTTGATGTACATGTAGGTGCATATGGCTAGCTGTTACCCTAGCTGTTTGCTACTGTTTTCCCCTCTTTATTCACTGTTCAATAGATTTGTAAAATATTTCCATATCTTTAGTTGTTCAATATTTATTTTCTTAGCTGATTAGCTATGAATATAGCTGTGCACCTGTGGAGAAAATCGTGATTTTGCCATTCCTTGAAAGGGCAAGTCATACTGTATTTGAATTAAATTGAGTTGTCTTGTCTCCTTTGGTTTGCATTTGTACAACAATGATGTACAATTGTTTCTTAAACCATGTACATTCTTATTTCTTTAGTTGTTCATTTTGTACTTCACTGTATTGATATATACCTATCTGTTTTCAGCCGGTTATGGTATTGTCTTGTCTTGTTGGCTGTTTCTTCTATCTTCATATCTGTTTTCATGCTCCCCTTTTTCTCTAGCTGTTCATAGATTTTCATTTGATTTTAAATATATATATTTGTCTATTCAATTTATATACCTATATATACTTTATTTATTTATTACTAATAGGTTCACTGTTTTCTTGTAACTCATGATAAGGGTCCAAGATCTTGCGAGAGGACAATACAGCACTTGTAATATGGATGAGCTGTTTCATGAATTTGGTTCAGCCGAAAGTGTAGTTGTGATTTTCTGTTGTACAGACAATACTGTTTGTATAAAATTTTGTATTGGTATCGACAGCTATGTACATGAATTTTCCTTTTTCCAATTGTATAAACAATAATCTATATGCTTCTTTGTTTTACATCTCCCTTTATATATGTTTCAGTTTATTTACTTGCTTGTATGTTCATGGCGACATCTTTAGTTATTTGACAAGTGTGGTATATTCATGTTTTCAAGTTTGTTTATGGCGCGACCCTATTATGGCGCGACCTCTTTAAAGTTGGTTTATCATTTAAATCTCCTATAACCTTAATACACCATAAATCAAGTTTTCAAAAGATGATAATACATTAATATCATTGTATAAAAGCAAACAACTTCAATAAAAATTTAGAACTCAACATTTTAAAGCTCTGGGTTTATAAATGATATTCCATATATATAAAACCCTTTTATAAATATATATAAATTATACGTCTATATGTTATCTAATAAACAAATTATATATAGTAAATTCATTTATAATTATAAATCCATGTTCAAATATTAAATATCTGAGTACTGGAATGCGGGTCGTTACACATAGGTTGAATAAAATAGTTTGATCGTTAAAAATATAATTTTTAACGTGAACGTGAATAAATAAATATTCATTTACAAACCAGACGGTTTGTTTATGTACACCTATTTGAAGGACATTGATTGGGACGATAAATTTTACACATCGCCCAACTGCACAAATAAAAATCTGTGTTTGATTGCTTGAAACCCCACACGGGTATTGGGATGATATTTGACGTACACTAATCCCGATTGTTTAGTTGTATGTCGATCGATTGATTGACAGGCTGCTATAAGCATTGAATATTTATATTTGATTCTTATACAGTGTAGAATGCACTTTGGATGATGGTTGATTATTCATCGTTGTTGATATATATATGTGTTGTAGAAAATCCATATAATTAACATTATATGGTAATTGATTGGGCCTCATTCCAGTTTCGAAAAAGAAATATTTGAAATAGAAATATTTGAAGAGAAACATTTGAAATAAAAATATTTGGAAGAGAAATATTTGAAGAGAAATATTTGAATAGAAATATTGGAAATGAAAATATTTGAAATAGAAATATTTGAAACAGAATATTTGAAAATAGAAACATATGAAGCCGTGTTGGTTAGATTGACGCCATTTTGACGTGAACGATATTTATATCGATTTTATTCATTCTTCAATGAATATTGAATAGATTTGAAATTAATTAGATTTGAAATTCGAACTATATTGAAATGAATTGAAATTCGAATTATATTTAAAGTGAATTGAAATTCGAATTAAACTGAATTGACTTGAAGTTCGAAATACACTGAAATGATTTGAAATTGAATATAAAATGATTTCGAAATGAATTGAATATAGAATGAATTCGAATTGAATTTAAAACGAATTGAAATGAATTCAAATTGAATTGAAACTTGAATTGAATAGAAATGAATTTTAAAACGAATTTATAAGGAAAGATTCAATTTTGATTTGAATTGAGATGGAAGTTGAAATTGTTTTTGAAACGAATTCAAAACTATTTATAAAATTCGTTTTAAATAGTAATCGACGAAATATATATTATATATATATATAATGGCCCGAATAGAACGCCGCGCCGCGGCAGTTCGTGAATTTCGACCATTTATTTCAAACGAATATTACGGGAGATCCGACCGTCGGATTCTCCTAAAACCGGAACCGTTGGGTTGGTATCGAAAAGAGTTTTCTAACGGATATTTGAAATTTGAAATCTAACAGTTGGATTTAGAATTATGTCCAAATCAAATTTGAAAAAGGTCGTTGTAAGTGCAGTTCGATGGCCGTTGATGGAAATCGACTGTACAGGCCTTGATAAAATTATTAAAAATAGTAATAATTTGTGTAAAATCATAAGAAATGATTTAGAAAGAATTGGGATGAAAAACTCCATATTTGAAAAGATAAAAATAGATTTTTATCGAAATGAACTAATTTTGAACTAGAATTATAATTCTATTTATTTTTAAAATAAATAAACTGGATTAGAGATGGCTTTGAAAAATAGCCAGAATTTCCAATAATTATATTGGAATGGATTTGAATCGAAATTGTCTTTGGATTATTTCGATGTTGGATTTCGTGATGATACAGATATTGTTATGGGAATTTGAAAGATATATATATCGTTATTTCCAATATGATATTTGTTAGTCGTAGAATTTGATATTGAATATAAGCCGGTATATTTTCTCTTCAGAGCCTTGTGTTTAATATCAAATGTGATTTGGGTTTGTCGTGAATGGTGTCTTCATTAACACTGTTCTTGAACCCAGTTGAGAAAAGATTAAATATTTTTATTTAGATTTAATGAAGAGTACCAATTAAATAATATTTAATTGGAATAGAATTGATATCGATTTTTGGGTTTATCGTGAACAGCGTTTTAAATAACACTCGTTCTTTAACCCGATAATTAATGGAATGTGATTTTGGGTTTATCGTGAACCATGTTTTAAATGACACTGATTCTTTAACCCAGTTAACGATTAAAACTAAGTGGAGTTTTAATGAATCTTTAATTAGATTGAAATGACCGAGAATGGAGTATCACCAGTTCTGCTCCAGGCGATAGTTAAATCTTTAATTAGATTTGAACGTGAAATGGTAATTGAATTTACCGATAACACCGTGGTGTTAGATATGAAGTACTACCAGTTTTACTTCATGGGATGAATAGGTTGGGATTGGGAAATTAAAACCAATGATTACTTCGGTAAGGTTCGTTAATCCCGACTAGTTGAATCGAAATTCAAAAGATGATTAAAGAATAGATTCAAGGAATCTATCTTGGATAAAATTAATGGGAACCTTTCCCTATGAATGTGAAATTTAGAAACTAACTGCCGGTTAGCCAAGCAGAATGGTTTTCTGGATATTGATCTGATGTTGGTTTCGGCCTTCGGGGTTAATATTTGGGGAATTATTCTCTTGATTAATTTACGGTTAGTGACTGATGAATTGGAATGAGGCGTATGTTGTGTTTGTGTAACACTTATTTAAAATATACGTGAGTTATTCGGGAAGACCGGGTTAACCCATTCTGAATAAATGATACGACGATAAATCGAAGATGAAGACGGTGGTCGAAGACCAGAAGTCTTCACGTCGTTTGGGTGATTACTGATGATCTTGATTGGGCTGTACACCCAAGAAGATGGAAACAGTTGGTGATCGTCCAGACGTACTTGGAGATCGATGGATATGCGGGGTACTAGGTGCCTCCGATTTCGTTCAGACCCAGAACGGACTTGCAAATGGAATGTGTGTCTGACATTGGAATTCATTCTGTGTGATTGATAGCCATCAGTTGCACGGCGTGAATTGTCTATGTGGCATGCTAAGATGCAATGATCAGGGCTTCTGTTGAAAAGCAAAGTCTTGTGGTGATGATCAAAGCACTGCCTGTGTGGTGTAGCTTTGTGTATAACGTGAAATCGCGAGCCTCACACCCCGGTATGAACCAGAAACGGGAGAAAGGACCTCAGGGAGGGCCTACGTTTCCTCCTAGCTAAAAGTGGCGTTAGTGGTTTTACACGCCCTGACGAGTTTGACTTATGTGGTTGTTGCTGTTGCGAGGCGCCTCGGTTAGATCAGACGATCCGGGTCCGATGGAGTCACTTGTTGGCTCGCTTACACCCCCAAAGGGCGGCGAAACGTAGTGCTCAGGCATTTTTAATCCACTCCGTGTGGACCGGCCCTGTCGCTCCAAGGGTCGATGCGTTTTGATCCTGAGACTCGGGCTAGGCAGTCTCGAATTCGGTAAGGACTATCTTTTGCCTTGGTTCATGACGGAAATCCAATTTCCAAATACGTGATCTTGCGGTTGTAGTTGTAATCCTATATATGGCGACATAGTGGGATGGGGCGCTCATGCCGCCTATGATTGATACTTATGATTTGAAGTTGTTTTATACACTATGCACTTAATAGTATCAAACGATTTGTTTTAAACGTATCAAGCATTCTTGGCTATTATAAGGTAAAAACCCTATCCCCCGGCTTGCGTTGCATTGTGTGATAGGACCTGGGTCTTATAATAGCTTCATTTTTCTCTATTTAGCATTGCGCTGTTGTTTTATGCACTGGTATTCTTGGGAGGAAACCCGTTCCATGTTATACGGCGTGGTCCCTTGATTTACCGAGCTTTAAAATAAAGATTAATAACTGTTTTAGTTCTCACACCAGTCACATGATTGACCTGGAGTTTATTGTTTTGACCTAAACTCTGGGTGCCCTTATTTTGACATGGGCAGCTAGTAGTTTTTGTTTTATATATTTATATTCACAGGATCCTGGTTTACAGCTGGAAGGATATCCGGAAAGCTTTGTATCCGTATATCTCCTTCAGTTGTGTATTGTATTATTTTCCGCTGCTATGTAATGTATTGTAATCTCTGATATTTCTGTTTAATATTTATTTGTTTATACTCTGTATATTCTTGTAATCTGATGCATTGTTGTAATATACAATGAAATGTTCTTCCGTCTGCGTTCTGTTGTGGCTTGTTCTCGAACTATCCGCCGCTTTCCTTTACGGGGAAGTTACGGGTCTTCATAGTTGGTATCAGAGCTTTGGTTTACAAAGCTCAGAGAACAAGGCACATTAGAACCATGCGAAAGAATTCATCAGATATTGGATTAGTAAAATCCAATGAGAATGACTCGTTAGAGATGGGATCAGTAGTATCCTAGAACGAGTGTGAAGAGTATATTTTTAAGATGAAAACAATTTTTGTTTTGAAAATTTAAATCAACTATTCGTATTCGATTATTTATTTATATTGATTAGGACAGTCCAGTATATAAAGATTTTGCATATAAGCCTTGCAAACGTGTATTTGAAGTTTTAATATACTGGAAAGATATAGAATTACACTCTAATCGCCCGGAGATGATTTTGATGATGGAGCTCCATCATTAGAATTTATATTCGAGTGACGAACATGTAATATCTATATATCTCCTATTGACTGGTGTGAGAACCAAAACATTAGATAGGGCATATTGTTGTGATTTGGCATCAAAAACATGATTTTTATATATGTATCAAAATTATGAATTTGAAATTTAATTCACTAATTGATTGATGTTTGTGTTGTTTGTTTATATGTTTGGTAATTTTTAGCCAATCAGCCTAATTGAATCACATATTGAATTATATTGAAAATTGGTCGCATTTGCTTGCATATATGTACTTACATTGAACAGGTCATAGCAAGGAGGCTAGAGCCGAAGAATAAAATTTGTTTGCCCGACAAATAGGTACATGTTTACTACATAATTTACTGTTTTGTTTGGGTGATGATGATTTTATGAGCCTATTGGCTAGCCGCTTGGCTTTTTCTTTTTCTTTTTGAGATCAGAAGGCCTGTATGGCAATTAAGGGATTTTCCCGTGGCTCCCGGTGCAGGGGAGGTTATGGCGAAATTTTTCGAAAATTTAGGGTGTTAGCCAAATTTTTGAAAATTTGAAAATTCTCAGAAACTGAAAAGTTGGAGAATGGAAGCCAGATCGAACGTAGAGTTGATTAATCAAACCACTTTCGACTTTGTTCCTTTTCGGGGACGAAAAGTTTTAAGTGGGGGAGATTGTAACAACCCGAAAATCTGGGCCAGTTTAAAATTTTTATTTTGGCAATTTTAATGAATTTTGATTATTTAAAATGAATTATTTTAAATAATATCGACGAGAAATTTATTTTGAATATATTTAGAATTTATATATTATACGCGTCGTCGTTAGAATATAAATAATTATATATAATTATAAAATAGAATTGAAAATGGCGCGGTAGTTCGATAATTCGATTTCAAACTTCAATTGAACGTACCGGGTGCAAAACAATCCGGATTTTAGTGAAACCAAAAACATTAGGATCTAATTGATGATATCTTTCCAACGAATCCGAAAAATCAAAATTTCATAGCGGGAATCAAAGGATATGTCCAGTTGAAAATTCTGAATAGTCGCTATGGAATTCAGGCCCTTAAAAATGGACATTTTGCAAACGACCTCGGATTTCGACGAAACCACTTTTGTTGGATCCGCAGTGTAAAGTTATTGCTAGATTCCAAATTTCATAATTTTCTGAATCAATATGTGAGCGTGGCAAAGGAAAACGCGTTTAACCAGTTTTAGTTGATTTTAATCGACTGGAAAATGGCCATTTTTCTAACGGTCTCAGAATTCGACGAAACTAGTTTTGTTAGGACCGTATCGTCAATACGAAGCTAGAAAATATTTTTCTGGAATTTTTCTAGTTAGTATGTGACCCCGGTAATTTGAAATGTGCGTTCAAATTCAATATATAGAGTTATATGTTGATTTTGATGGAAACTGATTGTAACTATCGAATCAGCCTACGATACACATCCCATTGTGTTCAGAATGAGGGTATAACGGTAGGGGCGACAGTCGTTGGGCCTCGTATAGAGGTCGTATGTAAAAGTCAACATTTAGGAATTAAAATAAATAATAATAAAAAAAAATTCATTCTCTCTCCTCTCCCCTTTATCTCCTCTGCCCCCCCCCCCCCCCCCCGCGTTCATTTCGATTTCAAACAAAAAGAAAAAAAAAGAAAAAAACGAAGCAACCCTCGGCGGAGCCGCCTCCAACCACCTCCGCGCCATCGCCGGAGGACCCCCACCACGCTGCCGACGCCCTGCTTCTCTCCCGCCATCTCGCGTCTCGTCCTCCCTCTTCTTCCCCAAACCGATTTCTCCTAAATCCCCTAGCCCACCTCGGACGCCCTGGCACCACCGCCTCCCCCTCCTGGAATCCTCTCCGACGCCCTCCTCTTCCCCCATCTCCGGCCTCCGTTCGAGCTTCCCCCACCCCCCCAAAACCCAGACGCGCCCAAACCCCACCGACCTCCCCGACGCCGCCAAGCACAGCACCAGTCCCCCCTTTCCCAATTAAATACTGTAAGTTTTTCTATTTTATTTTTATTCATTTTTATATAATGTAATTGATTTTTTTAGCATAAATTTAAAATCAGTTTTTATAAATATTATAGTATTAAAAAGCAATGATTTTTAAAAATAAAAAGTGAGGATTTTTATATGATAAAATATACGATTTTAAAAACTGAAAATATAGGACTTTTATTCATGTAAAAATTAGATTTTTCTATATTGAACATCGAAGTAAAAATGTGATTTTTATATATTGAACATCGAAGTAAAAATGTGATTTTTATATATTGAACATCGAAGTAAAAATGTGATTTTTATATATTGAACATCGAAGTAAAAATGTGATTTTTATATATTGAATAGCAAAGTAAAAATTCGATTTTTATATAATAGAGAATATAAAAATGTGATTTTTACATATGTAGAGAATACGGGCAACGAAGGTGATAAAAGGGCGAGCACGGCGAAGATTTTCTATAAATAAGGAGTCATGGTATTGGATAGCTATCGGTGAGAACTTCTCACTCTTCAATTTAATTATTCTAGTTATATACATACTAGGATGCAGACGGTGTTTAGTAGCACCCGACACAATCGTCCAAAGACCATGGACTTGTTTGTTTGGTTGCATAGATTAGTTGGATGATTTGATTTGAATTTGGTTGTTTGGTGATTTTGATTGATGTGTGAATGGCGTGGGCCTTCACTAGACCGGGGATAAGGCTAGGCCTTGTCCCGTTTCTAGTATCGTGCCGTTATACCGCCGAAATTTTCTAAAAATAAGTTAAAAAAATAAAGATAACATTCTATTTAATAAATGAACCGAATTAAATATTCATAGGTTGAATAAAATAGTTTGATCGTTAAAAATATAATTTTTAACGTGAACGTGAATAAATAAATATTCATTTACAAACCAGACGGTTGGTTTATGTACACCTATTTGAAGGACATTGATTGGGACGATAAATTTTACACATCGCCCAACTGCACAAATAAAAATCTGTGTTTGATTGCTTGAAACCCCACACGGGTATTGGGATGATATTTGACGTACACTAATCCCGATTGTTTAGTTGTATGTCGATCGATTGATTGACAGGCTGCTATAAGCATTGAATATTTATATTTGATGCTTATACAGTGTAGAATGCACTTTGGATGATGGTTGATTATTTATCGTTGTTGATATATGTGTTGTAGAAAATCCATATAATTAACATTATATGGTAATTGATTGGGCCTCATTCCAGTTTCGAAAAAGAAATATTTGAAATAGAAATATTTGAAGAGAAATATTTGAAATAAAAATATTTGGAAGAGAAATATTTGAAGAGAAATATTTGAATAGAAATATTGGAAATGAAAATATTTGAAATAGAAATATTTGAAACAGAATATTTGAAAATAGAAACATATGAAGCCGTGTTGGTTAGATTGATGCCATTTTGACGTGAACGATATTTATATCGATTTTATTCATTCTTCAATGAATATTGAATAGATTTGAAATTGATTAGATTTGTAATTCGAACTATATTGAAATGAATTGAAATTCGAATTATATTTAAAGTGAATTGAAATTCGAATTAAACTGAATTGATTTGAAGTTCGAAATACACTGAAATGATTTGAAATTGAATATAAAACGATTTCGAAATGAATTGAATATAGAATGAATTAGAATTGAATTTAAAATGAATTGAAATGAATTCAAATTGAATTGAAACTTGAATTGAATAGAAATGAATTTTAAAACGAATTTATAAGGAAAGATTCAATTTTGATTTGAATTGAGATGGAAGTTGAAATTGTTTTTGAAACGAATTCAAAACTATTTATAAAATTCGTTTTAAATAGTAATCGACGAAATATATATTATATATATCATATATATATATATAATATAATGGCCTGAATAGAACGCGCCGCGCCGCGTCAGTTCGTGAATTTCGACCATTTATTTCAAACGAATATTACGGGAGATCCGACCATCGGATTCTCCTAAAACCAGAACCGTTGGGTTGGTATCGAAAAGAGCTTTCTAACGGATATTTGAAATTTGAAATCTAACGGTTGGATTTAGAATTATGTCCAAATCAAATTTGAAAAAGGTCGCTATAAGTGCAGTTCGATGGCCGTTGATGGAAATCGACTGTACAGGCCTTGATAAAATTATTAAAAATAGTAATAATTTGTGTAAAATCATAAGAAATGATTTAGAAAGAATTGGGATGAAAAACTCCATATTTGAAAAGATAAAAATAGATTTTTATCGAAATGAACTAGTTTTGAACTAGAATTATAATTCTATTTATTTTTAGAATAAATAAACTGGATTAGAGATGGCTTTGAAAAATAACCAGAATTTCCAATAATTATATTGGAATGGATTTGAATCGAAATTGTCTTTGGATTATTTCGATGTTGGATTTCGTGATGATACAGATATTGTTATGGGAATTTGAAAGATATATATATCGTTATTTCCAATACGATATTTGTTAGTCGTAGAATTTGATATTGAATATAAGCCGGTATATTTTCTATTCAGAGCCTTGTGTTTAATATCAAATGTGATTTGGGTTTGTCGTGAATGGTGTCTTCATTAACACTGTTCTTGAACCCAGTTGAGAAAAGATTAAATCTTTTTATTTAGATTTAATGAAGAGTACCAATTAAATAATATTTAATTGGAATAGAATTGATATTGATTTTTGGGTTTATCGTGAACAGCGTTTTAAATAACACTCGTTCTTTAACCCGATAATTAATGGAATGTGATTTTGGGTTTATCGTGAACCGTGTTTTAAATGACACTGATTCTTTAACCCAGTTAACGATTAAAACTAAGTGGAGTTTTAATGAATCTTTAATTAGATTGAAATGACCGAGAATGGAGTATCACCAGTTCTGCTCCAGGCGATAGTTAAATCTTTAATTAGATTTGAACGTGAAATGGTAATTGAATTTACCGATAACACCGTGGTGTTAGATATGAAGTACTACCAGTTTTACTTCATGGGATGAATAGGTTGGGATTGGGAAATTAAAACCAATGATTACTTCGGTAAGGTTCGTTAATCCCGACTAGTTGAATCGAAATTCAAAAGATGATTAAAGAATAGATTCAAGGAATTTATCTTGGATAAAATTAATGGGAACCTTTCCCTATGAATGTGAAATTTAGAAACTAACTGCCGGTTAGCCAAGCAGAATGGTTTTCTGGATATTGATCTGATGTTGGTTCCGGCCTTCGGGGTTAATATTTGGGGAATTATTCTCTTGATTAATTTACGGTTAGTGACTGATGAATTGGAATGAGGCGTATGTTGTGTTTGTATAACACTTATTTAAAATATACGTGAGTTATTCGGGAAGACCGGGTTTATCCCATTCTGAATAACTGATACGACGATAAGTCGAAGATGAAGACGGTGGTCGAAGACCGGAAGTCTTCACGTCGTTTGGGTGATTACTGATGATCTTGATTGGGCTGTACACCCAAGAAGATGGAAACAGTTGGTGATCGTCCAGACGTACTTGGAGATCGATGGATATGCGGGGTACTAGGTGCCTCCGGTTTCGTTCAGACCCAGAACGGACTTGCAAATGGAATGTGTGTCTGACATTGGAATTCATTCTGTGTGATTGATAGCCATCAGTTGCACGGCGTGAATTGTCTGTGTGGCATGCTAAGATGCAATGATCAGGGCTTCTGTTGAAAAGCAAAGTCTTGTGGTGATGATCAAAGCACTGCCTATGTGGCGTAGCTTTGTGTATAACATGAAATCGCGAGCCTCACACCCCGGTATGAACCAGAAACGGGAGAAAGGACCTCAGGGAGGGCCTACGTTTCCTCCTAGCTAAAAGTGGCGTCAGTGGTTTTACACGTCCTGACGAGTTTGACTTATGTGGTTGTTGCTGTTGCGAGGCGCCTCGGTTAGATCAGACGATCCGGGTCCGATGGAGTCACTTGTTGGCTCGCTTACGCCCCAAAGGGCGGCGAAACGTTGGGCTCAGGCATTTTTAATCCACTCCGTGTGGACCGGCCCTGTCGCTCCAAGGGTCGATGCGTTCTGATCCTGAGACTCGGGCTAGGCAGTCTCGAATTCGGTAAGGACTATCTTTTGCCTTGGTTCATGACGGAAATCCAATTTCCAAATACGTGATCTTGCGGTTGTAGTTGTAATCCTATATATGGCGACATAGTGGGATGGGGCGCTCATGCCGCCTATGATTGATACTTATGATTTGAAGTTGTTTTATACACTATGCACTTAATAGTATCAAATGATTTGTTTTAAACGTATCAAGCATTCTTGGCTATTATAAGGTAAAAACCCTATCCCCCGGCTTGCGTTGCATTGTGTGATAGGACCTGGGTCTTATAATAGCTTCATTTTTCTCTATTTAGCATTGCGCTGTTGTTTTATGCACTGGTATTCTTGGGAGGAAACCCGTTCCGTGTTATACGGCGTGGTCCCTTGATTTACCGAGCTTTAAAATAAAGATTAATAACTGTTTTAGTTCTCACACCAGTCACATGACTGACCTGGAGTTTATTGTTTTGACCTAAACTCTGGGTGCCCTTATTTTGACACGGGCAGCTAGTAGTTTTGGTTTTGCAGATTTATATTCACAGGATCCTGGTTTACAACTGGAAGGATATCCGGAAAGCTTTGTATCCGTATATCTCCTTCAGTTGTGTATTGTATTATTTTCCGCTGCTATGTAATGTATTGTAATCTGTGATATTTCTGTGTAATATTTATTTGTTTATACTCTGTATATTCTTGTAATCTGATGCATTGTTGTAATATACAATGAAATGTTCTTCCGTCTGCGTTCTGTTGTGGCTTGTTCTCGAACTATCCGCCGCTTTCCTTTACGGGGAAGTTACGGGTCTTCACAATTTTTCTAATGTAATTTATGGTAACTGTGGTCCCTTTTGACACTTTACGGAATATATCAACCGGTCTATTTTATTACCGTTCTGGAATTATGCTACATTGTTATACAAGATTTTATTATTAGTTGGGTTTATTTGCTATCTATAATTATAAAATAAAATAAAATTAACTGAAAATTATGCTACAACAAAACAGAAACGCAAACCCAAAAACATAGACTTCACGCCAACTTAACACAAGCGGTAGAATTATATTATAGAAAAGTAAATAAAAACAAAAATAACTTAAAACGTGGCAGCAAAATAAGGTGAAGTTGGACAAGTGGCACATTGTTCTACATGTGCTCGGCATTTCTCTTCACCGTTTAAACCTATACAAGTTGCTTCTCCTTCCAACCTTTCTTCTTCCCTACTGTAGAACCTTCTCCTATCCCCTTTCGAAATAGGTTCCGCTATTAACCAGAAAGAAAAGAAAAAAAAGACTTTCGCCTATGCATACAATGACCACATCACTCCTTTTCCCCGCCAAAACATCATCCTTCTTCTACACGAACACAACACACCATTTTCCCCTCTAACTCCGTTGCCCACACACCGAACTCAAACAACCCTCTTCTAGAAAACCATCCGCACTTCAGGCCTCCACCACTAGTTGCTGAACATCGCTTCAGCCAAGCCGTTCCCTTTAGTTGCTCTGACTTCCCTCAGCCAAACCCCTCAGTCCGGACCGACTTGAACCTGCTGTTTCACCAAGTTTTCGCCTCCTTCTAGTATGCATGCATGCGTATGCACTTTATTTTGCAGTGGAAATGCAAAAGCTTGTTTCAAAAAAAAAAGAGAGAGAGAGAGAGAGACAGAGAGTGATGTGAGAAAAAGAAGAGAGAAAGAGTGAGAGAGCGCAAAAAATGAAAGCAAGAAATAAGGAAGGCTACGCAAGGACTATGGGCGTTGACGTTTTGGTGGGTGCATGAAAATGAATGAAGGTGCCGTGCATGTATTTTGCAGAGCGAAGAGGAAACGCAAGAAGAAAAAAAAGAACGTGAGAAAAAAAAAGAGAACAGAAAAAAAAGAGAACGCAAGAAAAAGGGAGCATGTGGAGAATACAGAAAATAACTTTCTTCTGGGAAACAACACTGGGGTGAGAACACATTTAATTTTATTTAATTTTATATGATTTAAATTTTTATGCATAGTTAATGAATTTGAAAATATGCGGTTACATGAATGGCTAATTAATTATTGTTAGTGTGTGATGCTTGCCAAATAAATGCATTTGAGACGCGTTAGTGTATAACGCGTATTTGGAATTTTATTCGTTGATTGCGTGTAGAAATTAATGTATAAAACGGTGTTGAATGTGTGCATATATGATATATGTACTCACTATGACCTTCTATGAATTGTCAGCGGAAAATTAGAAATTTCCTAAATATAATTAAGAAGGTTAAATGACAAATTAGTGAATATGTAGTGTTTATTACTTAATAATGTTATTGACATTCTTTGGTTCGATAACATTTGCTAATTTAAGTAATATTTGATTTCGCGAATAATTTTCCCAAATTAACATTTTATGATAGTAATACAGTTGATAATGTTAATTTAAATTATATGGTGTCATTAAAGTGATGCATTAACCAAGTTATGTTATTAACATTGTTAAATATGAAATGAAATAATGGGTGAGTAATACTTGGAAACTTATTAATTTTATAGTATAAATAAATTCCATTTTTTTTGAAAACCAATTAACATGTTATCATCAAAAATAAGTGATATTATAATGTATTTGATTTTTTTGATTTGATGTAGCTTAAATGAAATTTTGTGTTGAACTTAATTACCGCTTATGTTAATGATAATTATGGAAAAATGTAAAGCGAGTATTAAGAAATGTTAATTATTTTGTGAATTAAATATTTAGTTAATGGTAATCATCTTGTGATTCAGGTGCGGTGCATAATGTGAATTTGGAACCTAGATTTTTATCCAAATTATAATTTGATGCGGTGTTATAATTTGTCTTTCAAATGACCTGAATTTATATCATTTGATCTTGAGTTCGAATGAAATTTTAAATTTGATTAAATTGGATGGATGTGATCTTCGGATATTTGATATAATTTCTGTGGATGATGACTAACACTATTTGTGGAATTAAACAGTGGAAATATCGTAATTCTTCTTATAGTATCGGTTTAATACGGAAACATATATTGGATATAAGAAGTTCGATTTCTAACCAATTGTATATATCTAGTATGAATCATTTGGAATAAGTTGAATGACATGGTTGTAACATGGTTTTAACCAAGTAAGATTTAAGTTAATTATGGAATTTAATATGGAACTAATTGAACGAAAGAGAAAAGTGGAATGTCTACGAATTGATTTGATTAACTCAAGATTTTTCAGAACTAGTATACTTTCGAGTATGAATATGAATCCAAGTCACTGGCATGGGAAGGAAACAATTCCAATTTAAAGTATTTGTATATTTATATAGGTTTTCATCTATTTAAACATTATATGTTAATTTCAAAAATACTTAAATAAAACTTATTTGTTTTAAAGTATGCATATGTTTAAAGGTATTATATTTGTATACTTCTTCAAAGTAAATATATGTTAAGTAGTTTTTAACCATTTCTATTTTTAAAGTTAGTACATATATATATATATATATATATATATATATATTAGTTATGACAAATGTATTATTTTCAAATATTTTATTTAATTAAATTTGGAATTGTTTCGGCCCTGAATCCTTGATTTGATATAATGAATCCGTTTTGAATGATTACAACGAATTTGGATTTAAGAAATATTGAAATCGAGATCCTTGATTTATAAACGATTTGTTCGGGAATAAAGAGTTAAGAGGAAGACTATTTATAAACGATCATCTCTTAACAATCATTTCTAGATTTAGAAAAGAATTAAGAGGTGTATGTGTGTATATATATGACGGAAATCACTTGTTTCGAAATATGAAGCACCAGTTATTTGGAAAGTTCGGGATCAGAATTTAGTTTCCGAAAACCATTCGAAATAACCGTACGACGTAATAATGAAGAAGTAGAAGTGACGGTTGAAGACCGTGGTTCTTCACATCGAGCGGACTGCCTGCCGATTGGTTTCTTTACTGATAGCTACAGTAGAGAGATGCCCCTATTAACGGAGTGGCAGAAAGTCCGAACGTATTTGGAGAATTTTCGGATTTTGTTCCGTTCAAACCCAAAATGGACTTGTATGGATTGTGTGCCTGACATTGTAATTGACAGCATAACACTGATTTCCGTTGATATGTATCTGGTTTGTGACGTACGAGCTCAAAGTGGGTATGTAATGATGGAAATCAGTGGTCATGTTGTGAATGGACAATGTGACATACTTAAGATATGAAATGAGCTTGTACGATCAAGGCGTTGCTTCTCTAGGCATGCTTTGTGTATGACGTGACATCGACAAACCCCACACCCCGGATGATGAGAAACTGGCGGTTAGGTTGTGTATATATATATGAATTGATGATGACCGCTGCAGCAGTGGGAAACCACTTATGACTTATGGAATAGGGTATGTTCGGGGGGCCGTGTCTGGTCGAAAACCGTTGATCTACCTCGCGATTTGTATTGGTGTCCGCGTCTGGATGAAGAACCCTTGATTACATTTCGTTTGTGTTCCGATTGATCTTTCGTGCCAGGAATCATCAAGTTGGAAATCCAAATCTCCAATACGAACCATACGATTTAGATTGTATATATATATATGGCGACATAATATTATGGGTATTATGCCGTCTAGGATTAATACATTTATTTGCGAAATTGTTTTCCACACTATGTAATAATATTGAAGAGGATTTTCACATATGAAAGCATGTTTGGTTATCATAAGATAAAACTCGCCCATCTGGTGTACGCTTGCATTTTGTGATGTGGGAAGAGCTTATGATAGCTTCATTTTCAAAAGTCATTGCGTATTTATATGCACGGGCATTCACATGGAGTAAGTCCGTTCCGCGTTAGTGGCGTGGTCCGGTGAATTTCCCAACTTTAAAATAAATCCTAAAATAACTGTTTTTATGTTCTCACACCAGTCCCATGACTGACCTGGAGTTTATTATTCCTTCCTAAACTCTGGGTGCCCATTAATTTTCAAACGGGCAGCTAGTAGTTTAGTTTTTGCAGCTATGATTCGTTGGAGCGAAGTTCAGAGCGCTTTCTGAGTTAGAGTCCACGATAGAGTTGAAGCTTCCGCTGTGTTTTGTTCTTCCGCTGAGAGTATAGTTATATGTTTTCTTGCGCTGTGTATATATGTGTAACTCTAATATTCCCTGTAACTCTGATGTAATATTGTTTTTGTGCAATGAAAAGTTATGTTATTTTGTTCAATGTATGTATGTACCCATAACAATTCGTCTTTCTGAACGGTTTAAGTTGGTTTAATTACCGGCGAGAACCGGGCAAAAAGACGGGTCGTTACAGTTGGTATCAGAGCTTTGGTTATACAAAGCTATGGGGTACAACATATTTGAACAAAGGATCGGACTCATCAGAGTTATATTATCTCATTAGAGATAGGGTTAGAAATGCCCTAGAATGAGGTTCTGGAATATTATGATCGAGAGAGCGTACTCTGAAAATAGGTTATTTTGAAACAAAGTAAAGTGTTTAAAGAACGAAAACATTCTGAAAGGTAACTTTTAAAAGACTTTTGAGTATTTTAATCGACGTCGTGATAGGACTATTTTTATATATGAAGATTTCGAATATACGCAGGGCCAGTGTATGTACGAAGCCTTATATGTACGCAATAGATATAGAGTCGCACTTTAGTCGCTCGAGGATGATTCTACTGATGACCATGGCACCATCAGCAGTTATTTTCGAGTTTCGAAGTGGGATGACTATATGATTCTGATTAGGACGTCGAGGGATACTATTTTGACAAATGTTATGTATGTTAAATAAATTCAACATAAGGTGGATAATAAGTATAAGTGAAGATCAAACCATTTTGTCGACAACTGGAAATATACATTTTGGAAGTGCACATACGTAAAATAATATATAACATTTTGTTTAAGACATGTTGAAGTATCACTGCATCTGTTAGAATGACAATGGTAGTATATCAAACCGTGACAAGATTTGAATATGAAGATCTAGTAAGATATCATTTTGGCCATCTCGACAAATATAAGCAATCGATTCGCATGTATACCTAGTATGAATTGTGAATGAAAAATACAAGCTAAACTAAGTTGCTTAAAAGTATATATAAATAAATAAAAAAAGGAATCCCAAGAATAAACTACTTATGATTGTATCCTTAGGAGCGCTTGACTTTCCTATCTTAGCTTAGGCTAGTTCCATCGTTTAAATTCGAACCACTGAGTAGCGTGTTCGTTTCCCTTTACTTAAGCTTGGTCGAATATCTTGACTTGAATTATCGTACTTTGAACTGCCTATACTCGCATTCTTGGGCGCACTTGACTTTCTAGTCTTGATCCTGTTTGAGAATTTGGACCAAACTTATTTGATCTTGAGTAGTTCATCTTTTGATTTAGGCGTGTTTTGATTTAGGCCATTATACCATTTGATGCTCATTTGATATTAAGCTTTTGTTTTGTATACGTGGCATTTGACTTGATCCATGTATGTATACCCTTTTGTGTCTGTTTTCGAACGAAACCTAGATCGAGTTCAACTAAATAACTTTGATTTATCCAAGACATTATGTTAATGGTACTTAAACAGATAAGTTTGCATAGAAATTTGGAAGTGTTTGAAATATATAATTTAATTATGCAAGGAAAATGGATTTTGAAAGATGAACTGTAAGGATTTGGTTCCAAATATTGAAACTTATTTCTAATGTTTGAATAATGATAGTTTGAAACATGCACGTACTAAATTAGAGTGCGCAGCGAAAGCATGACGGTATATTTGAATAAGAATGAATAAATCCCTATAGTATGGTTAAAATGAGTTATGTTTGAAGAGAGAAAAAAAAGGTGCAACTATTTGAATCGTAAAGCGATTTCAACTTATGGTTCTTGAAATATTCTATCTTGTGATATCGAAGATATTCGAAATGAAGGAAGTATAAACGATTTTCGAAAACTAAAAAGGCTTGAATTCGTATGAAATTAGATTTGAGAAGTTCGAATGGTTTAAATACGATCATGGATTTCGAAATATGAAACATAAATAGCATACTTGAAAGTTGAAAATTTTATTTTCAATTGGACGAATTTGGTTTCCAACTAGTTTAGATATGATGAATAGTTTATAAAAGAGATTTCGACGACTGGAATCCCGATATTTTGAAATGTTTTGAAACGACGAGTATTTGTAAATTTTGGTCGCAAAATGATTTACAACTTGGGGATATGAAATGATTTGGTTTGTTAGAGTAACCGTGGCTAAAACTGGGTTGTGATGAGGGATTGGATTTCGTAAGATTGGTGTTACTCAGTTGCCCTGTCATGAGGATGAACTTCTCGAACTAATAACATATTTCAGTATAGAATGTTTGAGTTTTTGAAAGCAAATTTGGTTTTGAAAATCCCGAAGTAAAGTATGATTATCTATATGGAAAGAATATATAATATTTCAATGGTTTGGAATGAAAAGAGGATTCTAAGTCAGAGAAGTCATTTTGAGATTTTTAAAATGCATTGCAAATGATGACCCGTAATCAGAGGATAAACTCGAACTTCTTTAATTAACCCTTCCAAATTTATACCTTCCTAATAAAACGATTTGAGTTTTGTTTAATAAGCTTTCATATAAAGGTTTTGGCAAATTTAATCATATGAAAATTTTCTTATAAGTTGCGTTGATAAATTTAGACTTAATATAAGAATTTGTAAGTTTAACAAATTTATATGTAAGATCTATTTGCTTATGTATAATTTTGTGAGCTCTCCTTTTCGAGGACGAAAAACCTTAACTGGGGGAGATTGTAACGACCTAAAAATTTTGACGCTTAAAATTATTAAATTTTAATTAAAGATTATCATTAAAATAAATATTTTATTGAAATTTTGTCTACTTTGTGAAATTTAGTTAAAAACAATGTTTGTTTTGGTAAAACGTTTTGTTGTAAGTCGAAATATTGAACGAGTTGTAATTCAGTTGTTAGAAATGATCAGAATTTGAAATTAAATTATAATTAAATATTCGTTTCAAATTTTTGTTCAGTTTCTGTTTGCGTAGTCTTAGAATATTTTATAAAATTTTATTGTAATTTTTATTTGGGGAAATAAGCATATATTTTTCTAATGTAATTTATGGTAACTGTGGTCCCTTTTGACACTTTACGGAATATATCAACCGGTCTATTTTATTACCGTTCTGGAATTATGCTAAATTGTTATACAAGATTTTATTATTAGTTGGGTTTATTTGCTATCTATAATTATTAAATAAAATAAAATTAACTGAAAAGTATGCAACAACAAAACAGAAACGCAAACCCAAAAATATAGACTTCACCCCAACTTAACACAAGCGGTAGAATTATATTATAGAAAAGTAAATAAAAACAAAAATAACTTAAAACGTGGCAGCAAAATAAGGTGAAGTTGGACAAGTGGCACATTGTTCTACACGTGCTAAGCATTTCTCTTCACCGTTTAAACCTATACAAGTTGCTTCTCCTTCCAACCTTTCTTCTTCCCTACTGTAGAACCTTCTCCTATCCCCTTTCGAAATAGGTTCCGCTATTAACCAGAAAGAAAAGAAAAAAAAAGACTTTCGCCTATGCATGCAGCGACCACATCACTCCTTTTCCCCGCCAAAACATCACCCTTCTTCTACACGAACACAACACACCATTTTCCCCTCTAACTCCGTTGCCCACACACCGAACTCAAACAACCCTCTTCTAGAAACCCATCCGCACTTCAGGCCTCAACCACCAGTTGCTGAACACCGCATCAACCAAGCTGTTCCCTTTAGTTGCTCTGACTTCCCTCAGCCAAAGCCCTCAGTCAGGACCGACTTGAACCTGCTGTTTCACCAAGTTTTCGCCTCCTCCTAGTATGCATGCATGCGCATGCACTTTATTTTGCAGTGGAAATGCGAAAGCTTGTTTCAAAAAAAAAAAGGAAGAAAGAGAGAGAGAGAGACAGAGACAGAGAGTGACGTGAGAAAAAGAAGAGAGAAAGAGTGAGAGAGCGCAAGAACTGAAAGCAAGAAATAAGGAAGGCTACGCAAGGACTATGGGCGTTGACGTTTTGGTGGGTGCATGAAAATGAATGAAGGTGCCGTGCATGTATTTTGCAGAGTGAAGAGGAAACACAAGAAGAATAAAAAGAACGTGAGAAAAAAAAAAGAGAACGCAAGAAAAAGGGAGCATGCGGAGAATACATAAAATAACTTTCTTCTGGGAAACAACACTGGGGTGAGAACACATTTAATTTTATTTAATTTTATATGATTTAAATTTTTATGCATAGTTAATGAATTTGAAAATATGCGGTTACATGAATGGCTAATTAATTATTGTTAGTGTGTGATGCTTGCCAAATAAATGCATTTGAGACGCGTTAGTGTATAACGCGTATTTGGAATTTTATTCGTTGATTGCATGTAGAAATTAATGTATAGAACGGTGTTGAATGTGTGCATATATGATATATGTACTCACTATGACCTTATATGAATTGTCAGCGGAAAATTAGAAATTTCCTAAATA
Organism: Allium sativum; assembly: GCA_030737875.1. Lineage (NCBI taxonomy): Eukaryota > Viridiplantae > Streptophyta > Magnoliopsida > Asparagales > Amaryllidaceae > Allium > Allium sativum. The sequence continues at coordinate 620,701,517 of CM060926.1, forward strand.
TAATTAAGAAATGATTTATTGGTTAAATGACAAATTAGTGAATATGTAGTGTTTATTACTTAATAATGTTATTGACATTCTTTGGTTCGATAACATTTGCTAATTTAAGTAATATTTGATTTCGCTAATAATTTTCCCAAATTAACATTTTATGATAGGAATACAGTTGATAATGTTAATTTAAATTATATGGTGTCATTAAAGCGATGCATTAACCAAGTTATGTTATTAACATTGTTAAATATGAAATGAAATAATGGGTGAGTAATACTTGGAAACTTATTAATTTTATAGTATAAATAAATTCCATTTTTTGTGAAAACTAATTAACATGTTATCATAAAAAATAAGTGATATTATAATGTATTTGATTTTTTTGATTTGATGTAGCTTAAATGAAATTTTGTGTTGAACTTAATTACCGCTTATGTTAATGATAATTATGGAAAAATGTAAAGCGAGTATTAAGAAATGTTAATTATTTTGTGAATTAAATATTTAGTTAATGGTAATCATCTTGTGATTCAGGTGCGGTGCATAATGTGAATTTGGAACCAAGATTTTTATCCAAATTATAATTTGACGCGGTGTTATAATTTGTTTTTCAAATGACCTGAATTTATATCATTTGATCTTGAGTTCGAATGAAATTTTAAATTTGATTAAATTGGATGGATGTGATCTTCGGATATTTGATATAATTTCTATGGATGATGACTAACACTATTTGTGGAATTAAACAGTGGAAATATCATAATTCTGCTTATAGTATCAGTTTAATACGGAAACATATATTGGATATAAGAAGTTCGATTTCTAACCAATTGTATATATCTAGTATGAATCATTTGGAATAAGTTGAATGACATGGTTGTAACATGGTTTTAACCAAGTAAGATTTAAGTTAATTATGGAATTTAATATGGAACTAATTGAACGAAAGAGAAAAGTGGAATGTCTGCGAATTGATTTGATTAACTCAAGATTTTTCAGAACTAGTATACTTTCGAGTATGAATATGAATCCAAGTCATTGGCATGGGAAGGAAACAATTTCAATTTAAAGTATTTGTATATTTATATAGGTTTTCATCTATTTAAACATTATATGTTAATTTCAAAAATACTTAAATAAAACTTATTTGTTTTAAAGTATGCATATGTTTAAAGGTATTATATTTGTATACTTCTTCAAAGTAAATATATGTTAAGTAGTTTTTAACCATTTCTATTTTTAAAGTTAGTACATATATATATATATATAAATTAGTTATGACAAATGTATTATTTTCAAATATTTTATTTAATTAAATTTGGAATTGTTTCGGCCCTGAATCCTTGATTTGATATAATGAATCCGTTTTGAATGATTACAACGAATTTGGATTTAAGAAATATTGAAATCGAGATCCTTGATTTATAAACGATTTGTTCGGGAATAAAAAGTTAAGAGGAAGACTATTTATAAACGATCATCTCTTAACAATCATTTCTAGATTTAGAAAAGAATTAAGAGGTGCATGTGTGTATATATATATGACGGAAATCACTTGTTTCGAAATATGAAGCACTGGTTATTTGGAAAGTCCGGGATCGGAATTTATTTTCCGAAAACCATTCGAAATAACCGTACGACGTAATAATGAAGACGTAGAAGTGACGGTTGAAGACCGTGGTTCTTCACATCGAGCGGACTGCCTGCCTATTGGTTTCTTTACTGATAGCTACAGTAGAGAGATACCCCTATTACCGGAGTGGCAGAAAGTCCGAACGTATTTGGAGAATTTTCGGATTTTGTTCCGTTCAAACCCAAAATGGACTTGTATGGATTGTGTGCCTGACATTGTAATTGATAGCATAACACTGATTTCCGTTGATATGTATCTGGTTTGTGACGTACGAGCTCAAAGTGGTTATGTAATGATGGAAATCAGTGGTCATGTTGTGAATGGACAATGTGACATACTTAAGATATGAAATGAGCTTGTACGATCAAGGCGTTGCTTCTCTAGGCATGCTTTATGTATGACGTGACATCGACAAACCTCACACCCCGGATGATGAGAAACTGGCGGTTAGGTTGTGTATATATATGAATTGATGATGACCGCTGCAGCAGTGGGAAACCAATTATGACTTATGGAATAGGGTATGTTCGGGGGGCCGTGTCTGGTCGAAAACCGTTGATCTACCTCGCGATTTGTATTGGTGTCCGCGTCTGGATGAAAAACCCTTGATTACATTTCGTTTGTGTTCCGATTGATCTTTCGTGCCAGGAATCATCAATTTGGAAATCCAAATCTCCAATACGAACCATACGATTTTGATTGTGTATATATATGGCGACATAATATTATGGGTATTATGCCGTCTAGGATTAATACATTTATTTGCGAAATTGTTTTCCATACTATATAATAATATTGAAGAGGATTTTCACGTATGAAAGCATGTTTGGTTATCATAAGATAAAACTCGCCCATCTGGTGTACGCTTGCATTGTGTGATGTGGGACGAGCTTATGATAACTTCATTTTCAAAAGTCATTGCGTGTTTATATGCACGGGCATTCACATGGAGTAAGCCCGTTTCGCGTTAGCGGCGTGGTCCGCTGAATTTCCCAACTTTAAAATAAATCCTAAAATAACTGTTTTTATGTTCTCACACCAGTCCCATGACTGACCTGGAGTTTATTATTCCTTCCTAAACTCTGGGTGCCCATTAATTTTCACACGGGCAACTAGTAGTTTAGTTTTTGCAGCTATGATTCGTTGGAGCGAAGTTCGGAGCGCTTTCTGAGTTGGAGTCCACGATAGAGTTGAAGCTTCCGTTGTGTTTTGTTCTTCCGCTGAGAGTATAGTTATATGTTTTCTTCTGCTGTGTATATATGTGTAACTCTGATATTCCCAGTAACTCTGATGTAATATTGTTTTTGTGCAATGAAAATTCTGTTATTTTGTTCAATGTATGTATGTACCCATAACAATTCGTCTTTCTGAACGGTTTAAGTTGGTTTAATTACCGGCGAGAACCGGGCAAAAAGACCGGTCGTTACATTATAAGTATCGTATTGATTTATATATGGTACTCCGTTTTGATTTATTTTATCATATTGATTTATATATGATAATTGTTATGACTATTGTATTGATTTATATATGATACTCTGATTTGATTTACAAACGATAAATGCCATGAAGATTTTATTGACTTGATTAATTATCATAAAGTACTTATTATATGCATCTTATTGTTCTCTATATGTATTTGTTATGAGTATCGTAGTGATTTATATATGGTACTCTGTTTTGGGTTATTTTATCCTATTGTTTTTATATATGATAAATGTCATGTGGATTTCATTAGTTTATGATACTCTGACTTAATTATTATGAGTATCCTATTAGTTTATATATGATTTATTGAGAGCTTCGCATCAATTTTGTGATACTCTGTTTTGATTTATTTTATCGTATTGATTTATATATGATATTTGTTCAGAGCACCCATTGATTTAAATGTGATACTCTGTTTTGATCATATAGAATTGTATATGATATTTGTTAAGAGCATCGTATTAATTTTTATGTGATACTCTGACTTGATGAGTATCATATTATTCTATATATGCTATTTTCTATCATATGGTTTATATGTGATATTCTAGCTTGATTTATTTTATCATTTTATTTTTCATATGATAATTGATGTTGGTATTGTATAGAGTTACATACAATACGTACGTTTGGAATTATGACTTATTTAAATGAGATGATTATGCTAAAATTTTCATATATATTAACATTCATATGCCTCACGTTGACTTATACATGTGGCATCATTTATCTTTTGTTGTCAAATTTTGATCTCCATAGATTCTTACTTCACTCACACTAGAAATATTCTTACCCATGTGATTTATTTTACAATCATCGGGTCAGGTTGAGGATTATTCGTAGGTTTGGTTTCGTGGACTGTAGCAGCATCCTTATCTTTTTCCACGTTTTGGGGTTTTAGATATGCAACTTTGGACTTGTCAGTACCTAGTAGTTCATTATGATATGTATGCTCTTATGTATTTTGGGAGTGATATTATGTATTATGGACATCACTATTATGATATGTATTATGTTGTTATCATTGTGCTGCGATTGATTCTATTATATTTTGTAATACGCAAATTGAGAAATTTTCTTATATTGTTGCTTTGAATCTAGATTGTGCACGAATGGTAAGTTGAAAGGTTTTAAAATTTTCGTACCAGTGTTCGTTCAAAGGAATGAGTATAGCATTTAGCCCTATCAAGTCCTATTCTCCTTGCTTTCCGACAGTAATACTTAGTATTGCTCTTGGTTAACATGGGTATAGGGGTCGGGCATCACATTTTTGGTATCAGAGCGAGAGTGGATATAGTACAAAATATAATTAGAATACTGTTAGCACAAGATAGTAGAAACATCGTACATATCTATACATCTTTGAGTATCACTCCCTTAATACAATAATAGTTATGTATATATGATCTATAACCCCAAGTCATTAATTGATCTAGTGTGAAAAAAAATCCATAAATATGACAGAACATACCCATTTTACATTGATTGTTTGATCAGGTTTGGATGATTATGTAAATTGTTTGGTGCTTTAGTAAGGTTTGCCCTATTGCATTGGGTTGAATCTATAATTTAGTTATAGATGTATCCCGTATATAAAAATTGCGAGGACGCAATTTTTGTAGGGGGAAGTCTGTAACAACCCGGATTTTTGGGGATACTGAATTGTAAATCGAAAAATAAATGGGTAATAATGATATTAAATATTTTCTGAAAATTAAATAAATAAAAATAAAAATATTAAAATTGATGAAGGGAGAAAACGACGATGGCAATAAAACATTTGTGCAAAGTTAATATGAAGAAGTTCATCTTTTTATTTCATAATGGAATTTGTTTAGTGAATGAACTTTTGAGAAAAATGAATTTATGTGTTCATAAAAGGAAATAACGATAATACTGGCGAAAAAGGTAATAAAAATGATAATAATTATAAATTAGTTAAGTGGTGAATAAATCCTTTGCATATAATAAAAAGACTAATTCAGAAATAATTGGAAAAGTGCAATGTTAATGAATGAATTTTTGTTTGATTTCATAAAGTGTGTTCATTTCTATGTGTGTTATTTAAATAATATTAAGCAATGTTTCAAGTTATAAAGTATATTTCATTAAATATAGTAATGTGAGTTCTGTAAGGTAAAATGAAGTAATATTCATTTTTTAAAGAGAGAAAAAGAAAAGTCAAAATTTTAGATGCATGTGCAGAAATCTAGAAACAAACTAAAGAATGTTGTGAACAAAATATCTTAACATGAGATGACATGTCATCATTTTGTTCCTCAAATAAATAATGAAATAAGAATAAAAAGAGAGATTTTTGTTTAGAGAAATCTAGAAAGCGGTATAAGGATAAAAATCCTTGTAACCCTCGTTCCGGGGGGATAGGAACAATCTCATTTCTCAGGCAGAAGCCGTACATCATTTCATTTCTCAGGAGAAACCAAAGAACTAAACTTCCTCTGATCGTATTCAATCTTTTCTTCCAAATCTACTTTGCAAATCAAAGATCAGAAGAAAAGAATTCCAAATTCTAATTCAGTTATTAGAAGAAATGTTGTAATCAAAAGGCTTGCTGTAACAGATCTTGGAAATTGCATTTTTGGAGTCCGAGGTAAGTGAAATTAAGTAAGTGAAATTTGATCTTTCTCCTCATCTAGATTATGGTTTTATGTTTCATGTTTTCCTAAACAATGTGTTTAGGCCGGTAAAGAAAAATCATTGGATGATAAAATTGGGAGGTATGAAATTATCAGCCATAATATGGCTATTGATCTTATATAATTGTTGTTTAATTATTGCATGCTTAATCCATGCAATGGTTTGGTTTAACAAATGATTATTGAAGAGGAATTGTACATTAAAGTTTGTTGCATGCACAAAATTTTATTACATGCAAGTTCTATGTTTAATTTCCCCATAGTTGTTGAATGCACACACTTTTAATGCATGCAAGGTGTATGCATGATTACCTCATAGATAAACAACTTGATGGTTATTGAAAAGAAAATTTTGTTTTTGTTGGTATATGCAACTGAGATTTATGGATGTTTGCTGAAAATATTTGATCGTCGCTAATCTATGAATCAGAAAAGCGCGACATTTAAATTAAATTCTGCAAGCATACAGGTGTGTAGCATACAGGTCGAACACAGGGTGGTGTTATTAAAAATTATTATTTATTTATTCTTGGGCGAGTTAGACGATTTTCGAGGTTGGTTTTTGAAAACGATAAAAATTGAAACCGCGATCCGATTCAGAACAAATCTAATTGAACCGACGATCAAATCACAACTATCAATTGGAAATTAAAATGCAAAACAGAAATAAAATGCAGAAAGTAAAATAGCAGGAAAAGAAGAACAACAAAAAGTAAATTAGGATTGTCGTTGAAACTAATCAAACGACTAATCACTAACAAAAAATGTAAAATACTACTGGTGCTCTTCCAAAACTAATTGTGAAGACAACACCGATTGCTAAGAAAGAAAAATGCAGAAATAGTAAAAAGAAGAAGAACTTTTATTAATGGAGAAGAGAATACAGAAAAAATGGAGATGGTGGCTACAATGACATTACAAGGGTATTTATAGGATAGATAGCCAAACCCTAACCCTAACCCTAATACAATGATAGATGGGCCTTAGGGAATTCACAAAAGAGTTTACAATGAGAGTTTCAAATGGGCCTTAGTTAAATCTATTAAATTTTTCGCCTTTCTTCTTTTCCTCTTGGTTCTTTGACAAGCTTCCCTTGATTTGAGAAATTCTTGGTCTTTCTATCAATCATTTTCTTGTCCAACGGCAACTAGATGTGAGATCTTCATCTACAATTCTTCAAAATGTAAATATATACCAATTTGATCTCCATTTCTCTACTTTTCTGGCTGCATGCGGGCTGGGTTGGAATATCTGTAAAAGTAACAAAACAATACCCAAGTAATATTTATTTATATACAAAAGATAAGATAAAAGAGCATAAAATAAACACATTTCTATGTCAATCAAATACCCCCACACTTATCTTTTACTCGTCCTCGAGTAAAACAAAAATTAAAAACTAACTAGATAGGTCACACTTTCGTAGGAAACACGATTGCATTGAGCGTATGCAACAAGCCGTTAAACCTCTAGGTGTCCCTAGTAGGACGAGTGGTGTCTCGTGAGGGTTTTCAGTGGATACTACCCACAAAATCCAAATGCAGTATGTGCGGATCTAATGTAACTACATGAATGCAAAGGACTTATGCAATTGAAAACAAAAATTAAAAACAAAAATTGAAAACAAAAATTGAAAACACGACTTGTTTCAGGAAGGTGGTACAACAAATTAAGTTAACAATTTCTAATCAGTTGATTTTATTTTAGATATCTCAACTTGTCACAAATTTCCAATATATATCAAGTTTTCAAATGTTAAATTCCAGTTTGGCCAGTTAGTTCGGTCGATAACATAGTGCAGCCATGAAATAGATTCTTAGTTTGCTTGGCGCAGTTTGTAAAGTGGTATTACTATTTTCTCATGTATGGCTAGTCAAATTAATAAGGTCAAGAAGTGTTTGGGCATCATCGCTTATTCTTTATTCTATAAAATTTTAAAATTTATGATCAAGTACATACACCTAACTTAGAAGACCAAGGTTTACCACCCATGCACTGCCTCGCGGACTAACGGAGAGTGGGTAAAGAGCTTGGCGGATTGTGCAGGCCGACTTTGACTTTGTCAACAACGTGTCGGTAATCCTTAGGTGTCCAATCTCATAAAATGAGACCAAGATATTCCAACGCTGACTTTGTCAACAACATGTCGGATAGAGCTTGGCGGGTTTGCACACCAACGCTAGATATACAAGCAATGTTGGATACCCTTGGATTACTATTATTATTATTGAATTTATAAGCACAAAAGAGAGTTACGCGAATTCAACTTAACACAGCTTAGTTTTAAAGATTTGACAAGCCAATATAAGTATTTTAAGTCCTCCACTCAGTAAACAAAGACTACAATTTAGAATAAACTTCATGGCCATCACCTAAGAATCACCCTATGTGCCGGTTACACTATTATCCCTCAAAATTCAACTTTTCATTATATTTCTTATTCGATCTAAGTTGAGAGAAAAAAATACTATCAACTGACTAATAATTGTTAACTTATTTTGTTGCATCAAACTAAAATGAGTCATGTTTCAAAAAAAAATGGCATGTTACTACAGTCTGGAATGCATGATGGTCCTATTTAAATGGCTGAAAATGAAAAGAAAGAAAAATAAAGAAATAACGAAAATGAGTGAAATGCAGACTCGCCCCCACACTAGAACTAAACAGTGTCCACACTGTAAACGTTTCCTAAATTTGAAAGATCGTACCCAAAGGTGAATGAGTTGCAAAATTATTTGTAGAATGAAATGCAATCTAACTATATGTAAGAATGGATCATATGTACAATGATATATGTGTTTGCGGTGCATGCGATGCAAAGAATACCACCATCTTTTTCCCCCACACTTGGTTCTTGCCCTATGAGTCCCATTCCCACTATGTCTAGGCATGTTTTCTAATAAGCAAAGGTTTTTGAAAACCATTTCATCTTTAAACCTAGATTTATAGTCCAGGAGATAAATATCCAGGGTCGTCCTAACATGAAGTTTTTCAACAAAGCTAACATTCCAAAAATAGTTCATGTGTTCAACAAATTTATCAGTGTAATTATTCAAAAATTTGTGATTGTATATAAATTCAGTGAAAATTGAAATCCGATTGTTGTTCAAGACTATGTGATCACATTTCTCATCATTAACTGACAACGTATTTTCAACACTGACAATTTCAAGTTTGTTTGAAATTTTCTGAAAGTTAAAATTTTCGAACTCGTGACGTGAATCTACTTCTTCCTCATTTGGCAACTCATCCTCGTACAATCCAAAAAATTCATGTTCATTAAAATCCATTTCCACTTCTGAGTTTTTGAAAAATTCAACATCTTTATTTTCCTCAATTTCAAAATTTTCAAGTTTCTCGCAGCCTGAAAGAGAAAGATCAAAATCTGAGTTTAATTCTTTTTCCTGAAAGGAGTTGAAGTCTAAATCATTTGGTGAATTGTGAACAACTTCATTTAGATCGTCATTTTCAATTTCCAAAGTTGTAATCTGAAAAATTTCAATGTCAGCAAAGAATGGATTACTTCCTGATTCATCACATTGAATTTGATTTTGTTGCTCGAGTTGTTTTTTAAAACATGTCATTAAACAAAGAAGTTCATCAAGCTGTCTATCTTTTTCACCAAGCTCTCTATCTTGCTTTTCTACCCTCTCTCTAAGAATGTTAAGGTGATATTCTTCAGAATCATTGATTTGAAAGCTCTCGTTGTGGATTTCTTGATTCTCAAAATTATAGTCCACATCAATTTCACAATCAAAATTATTTCCAATGTGGTAGTTGTTTGAATTTTTAGAAAAATGATATTGGAAATCATTTTGATTTTGAAAATTAGGTTCATAACCAAAACTGTCGAAATTCGAGGGAAAACAACAATTTTGGTCATATTCAAGATGTGGATAGGAGTTGTTATTTTGAAGATTTTGATCGATTTGAAAATCATTTTCGTTTTCAAAATCATTTTCGAAGTGATTTACAACCCCGTATTGATGTTGATCAAAGGTATATTGGGATTCAAAGCTATTTTGATATGGATGTGGCCCATAATCGAAATTATTGAAATTTGAATTGAAGTCGCCATTTCGATCATAACTTTGAAAATGTTGGTCATTTTGAAAATTTTGAAAATTGTTGACATGTGGCTCGCGAAATTTTGGAAAATCTTGCCTTATGAGTTGTAATTCGTATTCATACTCATCAAGAGGACGTCTACTCTGATTATTATCCCACATATCTCTCAATGATTTTTTTGAATCAGACATTTGAATGAAATCAAGGCAAGACAGAAATTATTCCCAGTTCAAAATAGTATAAAATACTAAGCTGTGCTCTGTTAATTAACTGACTCAGTTAGAAGGGGGAAGAGAGTCTTATGGCCGTTCACGTATAGTATAAATACTAAGGGTTACGACCAATGTTTTACGGGTAGTATGCAACCTCTTTTGCTAGAAGTTCAATAAATTGAACTACTGTATATCCGCGATCCAATTATACGAGACAATCAACTTCACAAAACACCACTTTTCAATTATATTATTTTGAAATATCTAATCAGATTTTATTGTTGAGAAACGATGAGAGTGATGACAGTAGTTATGGAAATTTCAACTCACAACAATCAGACAGAATAATTGCAGAAATTTAAAATTGTACATAGCAAGCCGCTGCCCCTGCATGAGATTTTTACAAGCAATGTCTATATATTTTTGAGAAACTGCAGCACCTGTAGGGTTCAGAAAATTTTACAGTGGGGTATGGCAGTCTGTCCAAGAAAATTTGAGTAGTGCTAGCGCTTCAAATCCCAGTGTTTGGAATTGTTTGACCTCTGAATTTCTTGTTTTACTTGAATATTGTTTAAACTCTTCACTTCAAAGTTGATTTGAAACTCTCTTCTTCTTCTTTTTTTTAGAGAAAAGAAAAATAACAAACAAAAGAGAGAAAAAACTAAATTGGAATTAAAACAAAACTAGACTAAAAAGGTGAAAAAAAACTAAACTATTGACACTCTAAAACTAAACCGACCTACAGTCACCTCTTAAAAGAAAATAAATGGAAAAAAATAAAAAATAAATCTCAACCACAACTCGGGCATGACAATAGAACTTAGCACCAAACAAAAAGGCAAGAGTCAAACGGATACGAATTAAATGCCACGTCTATAAAACAAATCACACCAAAGGGAAACAAATCATCTGCCAAACCAATTTAAGTAACACCAGATTCTCAACTATAAAACACACCCCTTTTCTTTTTATTCGATTTCTCAAACTAAAAGCCAAAAGAAAATCATGAAAATCACCCTTTCTATGGAAGACCACGCCTAAAAGATCAATTTCCAAATTAATGCCAGGAACCTACTTCAATGTTTCGAATAAAAAAGGGCTGCAGTACCCCAAACAAAATCACCAAAACAAAACTCAAAAAGATCACTCTCGCATCTCCCTTGCTCAGGAAACAGATCACCTTCCTAATTATAAACCGATGGAAATCAGTATGAAAATCAAAACTTTCCTCTTTCTCTTTTTTTTTAGGATCGATTAAAAGAAATCGAACATTCATCTTGAATCGGAGTTCGATCAAATTGCTGTGGTTACAGATTGGGTTTGGGTTTGCTATTGGTTTGTGAATTGTTTCGAATTGCTTTCGGGGAAGGATTGGGATAGCAATTTCAGATCTGTGTGGATTGATTTCTGAATCGATGTGGCTGAGAATGTCTGGAAGTGTTGCGGCAGAACTGATTTGCAGCGATGAACGGAGACCAAGTGTGGAGAAGGTACGCTGTATGTGGGTTGCGAACGGACTGAAGGCTTTTGGGGTGGTGAATGTTGTATGTTGGTGTTGAGGATGGAGTTATTGTTGTCCGAATAAAGTGTGAATTGTTGAGGAAAGTGGCAGCTGATGGTTCAAAGATGTGCGTTGTCTAAGAGGAGGGATCCAAGTTGTTGCAAAGATGCTGTTGCAATTATGGGGTTGGATGGAGATGGATTTATGGGAACGATGAACTCAAATGTGGCTTGTACGACAGCGATGGTGGTTGATGAACGGGGTCTTCTCGTTTGTAAGTGGTGGAGGATTTGTAGGTCTGTTGTGTGATGGCTATGCAGTGTTCGGCTTGAACGTGGGTGCGAATTTCGGCTTCAGAGAAGGTGGATGATGGAAGAACTAGGAGGTGGCTGATGGTTTTGTGAGTGGTTCGAAGAGATGGTCTGCTGTAACAACCCGTAAAATGCGAGCCAGTTTGAAATTTTTATTTTGGCAATTTTAGCGAATTTTGATTATTTAAAATGAATTATTTTAAATAATATCGACGTGAAATTTATTTTGAATATAATTCGAACGTATATATTATATACGTCGTCGTTAGAATATATAATAATTATATATTATTATAAAAGGAATAGAAAATGGCGCGGTAGTTCGAAAATTCGATTTCTAATTTCAAATGAATATACAGAATTCAATATAAGTCAGAATTGAACGAAACAAGAAATATTTGAATCTGTATAACTATATCTTTGTAACAAAGTTAACAAACTGAGATTTCATTTTAGAAATGATAAGATATGTCCAGTTTAAAATTAGAAATAGTCGCTGTGGAATTTATATATATTTTTATATATATAAGGCCCTTAAAAATAGCCATTTTGCAAACGACCTCGGATTTCGACGAAACCAGTTTTGTTGGGTCCGTGATGTTAAGTTATTGCTAGATTCCAAATTTCATAATTTTTCGAATCAATATGTGAGCGTGGCAAAGGAAAACGCGTTTGACCAGTTTTAGTTGATTTTAATCGACTGGAAATTGGCCATTTTTCAAACGATCTCAGAATTTGACGAAACTAGTTTTGTTAGGACCGTATCGTCAATACGAAGCTAGAAAATATTTTTCTGCAATTTATAGAGTTAGTATGTGACCCCGGTAATTTGAAATGCGCGTTTAAAATTCAATATAGTGATTTAAATGAAAATTCAAAAGGAAACTGATTGTAACGATCAAATCAGCTTGCGATACATATCCCATTGTGTTCGGAATGGGGGTGAAACGCTATGGGCGACAGGCGGTGGGCCTCGTTTCGAGGTCGTATGTAAAAGTCAACCATTTTGCAAATTTAAATAATAAAATAAAAAAAATAAAAAAAAATATATAATTTTTAATTTCCCTCCCTCCTTATCTCCTGCCTGCCCCCCCCCCCCCCCGACTTCATTTACCAGAAAAGAGAAAAAAAAAAAAACAACAAAACCTAAATCGATTCGATCCGCCCTCCCTCGTCTCGCAGCCGACCTCCAGCCTCCACCCAGACCCCACCGCCTCCTTCTTCTTCTCTATCCTCTCGCTCCACCTCCTCTGACCTAAAACCGCCGCTCCGGGGGACTTCGAACAACGCGCCACTACTGGCGTTGGCGGGGCACGAGGGCGAAGGAGGTGATGACCTCCGATGGTGGTCCGATCAGCCTAGGGCGGCGCGGTTGACGGGGAAACCAAATCGACTTCGGTTTCAGCTGTTCCAGGCAGAGACGAACACCACTGTAGTGAGTTTTTTTTTGTTGTTGTTTTGTTAATTTTCATTTATTTATTTAGTAATCAAGTAAATTTTCAGTTTTTAACATAAACAACAATGATTTAATTTTCGGTTTAACATACGGATAACACTGTTTAGGAATATGGTTTTTATGCATATAACTTTAAAATAGAAATGTGATATATATATTTATATTTATATATATATACATATATGTGACTTCGAATAAAAATATGATTTTTATCTATTGGACTTCGAATAAAAATTCGATTTTTATATATTGAACTTTGAAATAAAAATTCGATTTTTATATATTGAGAAGTGAAATAAAAATTCGATTTTTATATATTGAGAAGTGAAATAAAAATTCGATTTTTATATATTGAGAAGTGAAATAAAAATTCGATTTTTATATATTGAGAAGTGAAATAAAAATTCGATTTTTATATATTGAGAAGTGAAATAAAAATTCGATTTTTATATATTGAGAAGTGAAATAAAAATTCGATTTTTATATATTGAGAAGTGCAATAAAAATTCGATTTTTATATATTGAGAAGTGAAATAAAAATTCGATTTTTATATATTGAGAAGTGAAATAAAAATTCGATTTTTATATATTGAGAAGTGCAATAAAAATTCGATTTTTATATATTGAGAAGTGAAATAAAAATATGATTTTTATATATTGAATAGCGAAGTAAAAATTCGATTTTTACATATGTAGTGAAAGCGGACAACGAAGGTGACAAAAAGGCGAAACGACGAAGACTTCTGCAAATGAAGTGCCGTGGAGCTTGGATAGCTTTCGGTGAGAACTTCTCACCTTTCAATTTAATTTTTCTAGTTATATATTTATACTAGGATGTAGACGGTGTTTAGTAGCACCCGACACCCGTCATCCACAGACCATGGATGGCTTGTTTGTTAAATTGTTTGGTTGTGTAGTTGATTAGATGATTTGATTTGAATTGAATTGTTTGGTGAAATAAATTGATTGATTGATTGATGTGTGAATGGCGTGGGCCTTCACTAGACCGGGGATAAGGCTAGGCCTTGTCCCGTTTCTAGTATCGTGCCGTTATGCCGCCGAAATTTTCTAAAATAAGTTAGAAAAATAAAAATATCATTTTATTTAAAGAATGAATTGAATAGAAATTCATAGGTTGAAATAAAATGTTTTATCGTTAAAAAAATAATTTTTAACGTGAAGTGAATAAAATAGAATATTCATTTACAAACCAGACGGTTTGTTTATGTACACCTATTTGAATGACATTGATTGGGACGATAAATTTTACACATCGCCCAACTGCACAAATAAAATATTTGTTTGATTGTTTGAAACCCTACACGGGTGTTAGGATGAAATATGCAGTTCACTCATCCTGATTGATTAAATATGTCGATCGATTGATTGACAGGTTGTTATAAGCATTAGATATCTATATTTGATGCTTATACAGTGTAGTGCACTTTGGTTGATGGTTGATTATTTTTCAATGCTATTATATACATGTGTTGTATGAAAATCCATATAATTAACTTTATATGGTGATTGATTGGGCCTCATTCCAATTTGAAAAATAAAGAATATTATAAAATAAAAGTTCTTGTGTTGACAGTACTCATTCATTGAGATTGGTCATGTGTTGAACGAAATATTTTAGTAATAAAATTTACACCTTTATCGATATTATAAAATAAAAGTTCATGTGTTGACAGTACTCATTCATTGAGATTGGTCATGTGTTGAACGAAATATTTTAGTAATAAAATTTACACCTTTATCGATATTATAAAATAAAAGTTCATGTGTTGACAGTACTCATTCATTGAGATTGGTCATGTGTTGAACGAAATATTTTAGTAATAAAATTTACACCTTTATCGATATTATAAAATAAAAGTTCATGTGTTGACAGTACTCATTCATTGAGATTGGTCATGTGTTGAACGAAATATTTTGATAATAACAACTATTTTGAAAAAGAAATATTTGAAAAAGAATATTTGAAAATAGAAATTTATGAAGCCGTGTTGATTAGATTGACGCCATTTTGACGTGAACGATAATTATATCGATTAAAACGATTTCGAAATGAATAGAATTGAAAACGATTTCGAAATGAATAGAATTGAAAACGATTTCGAAATGAATAGAATTGAAAACGATTTCGAAATGAATAGAATTGAAAACGATTTCGAAATGAATAGAATTGAAAACGATTTCGAAATGAATAGAATTGAAAACGATTTCGAAATGAATTGAATTGAAAACGATTTCGAAATGAATTGAATTGAAAACGATTTCGAAAGGAATTGAAAACGAATTCGAATTGAATTGAAAACGAATTGAAATGAATTCAAATTGAATTGAATAGAAATGAATTTTAAAACGAATTTATAAAGAAGAATTCAATTTTGATTTGAATTGAAAAGGAAGTTGAAATTGCTTTTGAAACGAATTTAAAACTATTTATATAATTCGTTTTAAATATAAATCGACGAAATATATATTATATATATTATATATATAATATAATGGCCTGAATAGAACGCGCCGCGCCGCGGCAGTTCGTGAATTTCGACCATTTATTTCAAACGGACATTACGGGAGATCCGACCGTCGGATTCTCCTAAAACCAGAACCGTTGGGTTCGTATCGAAAAGAGCTTTCTAACGAATATTAGAAATTCAAAATCTAACGGTTGGATTTGGAGATACGTCCAAATCAAATTCGGAAAAGGTCGCTGTAAGTGCAGTTCGATGGCCATTGATGGAAATCGACTGTACGGGCCTTGATAAAATTATTAAAAATAGTAATAATTTGTGTAAAATCATAAGAAATGATTTGTGAAGATTTGGGATGAAAAACTCCATATTTGAAAAGATAAAAATAGATTTTTATCGAAATGAACTAGTTTTGAACTAGAAATATAATTCTATTTATTTTTAAATAAATAAATTGGATTTGAAAAGGGTTTTGAAAATAACCAGAATATCCAATGATTGCATTGGAGTGGGTTTGAATCGAAATTGTCTTCGGAATATTTCGATGTTGGAATTCGTGATTATACAGGTGTTGTTATGGAAATTTGAATGATATATATTTATATCGTTATTTCCAATACGACATTTGTTAGTCATAGAATTCGATATTGAATATAAGCCGATATATTTTCTATTTAGAGCCTTGTATTGAATATCGAATGTGATTTGGGTTTGTCGTGAATGGTGTCTTCACTAACACTGTTCTTGAACCCAGTTGAGAAAAGATTAAATCTTTTTATTTAGATTTAATGAAGTGTACCAATTAAATAATATTTAATTGGAATTGATATTGATTTTTGGGTTTATCGTGAACAGTGTTTTAAATAACACTTGTTCTTTAACCCGATAATTAATGGAATGTGATTTTGGGTTTATCGTGAACCGTGTTTTAAATGACACTGATTCTTTAACCCAGTCGAAGATTAAAACTAAGTGGAGTTTTAATGAATCTTTAATTAGATTGAAATAATCGAAATGGAGTATCACCAGTTTTGCTCCAAGCGATAGTTAAATCTTTAATTAGATTTGAACGTGAAATGGTAATTGAATTTACCGGTAACACTGTGGTGTTAGATATGAAGTATTACCAGTTTTACTTCATGGGATAAATAGGTTGGGATTGGGAAATTAAAACCAATGATTACTTCGGTAAGGTTCGTTAATCTCGACTAGTTGAATCGAAATTCAAAAGAGGAATAAATTCAAGAAATTTATCTTGGATAAAATTAATGGGAACACTTCCCTATGAATGTGAAATTTAGAAACTAACTGTCGGTTGGCCAAACAGAATGGTTTTCTGGATATTGATCTGATGTTGGTTTCGGCCTTCGGGGTTAATATTTGGGGAATTATTCTCTTGATTAATTTACGGTTAGTGACTAATGAATTGGAATGAGGCGTATGCTGTGTTTGTGTAACACTTATTTAAAATATACGCGAGTTATTCGGAAAGACCGGGTTTATCCCATTCTGAATAACTGATACGACGATAAGTCGAAGATGAAGACGATGGTCGAAGACCGGAGGTCTTCACGTCGTTTGGGTGATAACTGATGATCTTGATTGGGCTGTACACCCAAGAAGATGGAAATAGTTAGTGATCGTCCAGACGTACTTGGAGATCGATGGATATGCGGGGTACTAGGTGCCTCCGGTTTCGTTCAGACCCAGAACGGACTTGAAAATGGACTGTGTGTCTGACATCGGATTTCATTCTGTGTGACTGATATCGGTTGCATAGGATGGTTTGCCTGTGTGGCATGCTAAGATGCAAATGATCAAGGCTTCTGTTGAAAAGCAAAGTCTTGTGGTGATGATCAAAGCACGGCCTTTGTGGCGTAGCTTTGTGTAACGTTTACCTCGCGTGTTTCACACCCGGTATGAACCAAAAACGGGAGACGGACCTCAGGGAGGACTTGCGTTTCTTTCTAGCTAGAAGTGGCGTCAGTGGTTTTACACGCCCTGACGAGTTTGACTTATGTGGTTGTTGCTGTTGCGAGGCGCCTCGGATTGATCGGTCGTTCTCGAACCGATGGAGTCATTTAGTTGGCTCGTTTACGCCCCATAGGGCGGGGAAGCGCATGTTCAGGGTTTAAGTTTAATCCACATCGGTGGACTGGCCCTGAGGATCCAAGGGTCACTCGAGCTCTGATCCTGAGGGGCGGGCTAGAGCGTCTCGAATCGGTTGAGGACTATCTTTTGCCTCGGTTCATAGACGGAAATCCAATTTCCAAATACGACATTGCGGTTTTGATTGTAAACCTATATGTGGCGACATAGTGGCATGGGACGCTCATGTCGCCTATGATTGATACTTATGATTTGAAGTTGTTTTATACACTATGCACTTATAATAGTATCAAATGATTTGTTTTAAACGTATCAAGCATTCTTTGGCTGTTATAAGGGAAATCCCTATCCCCCGGCTTGCGTTGCATTGTGTGATAGGACCTGGGTCTTATAACAGCTTCATTTTTCTTTATTTAGCATATCGCTGTTTGTTTTATGCACTGGTATTTTTTGGGAGGAAACCCGTTCCGTGTTATACGGCGTGGTCCCTTGATTTACCTAGCTTTGAAAATAAAGATTAATAACTGTTTTAGTTCTCACACCAGTCACATGACTGACCTGGAGTTTATTGTTTTAACCTAAACTCTGGGTGCCCCTATTTTGACACGGGCAGCTAGTAGTTTTGGTTTTGCAGATTTATATTCACAGGAGCCTGGTTTACAGCTGGAACGATATCCGGAAAGCTTTGTATCCGTATATCTCCTTCTAGTTGTGTATTGTATTATTTTCCGCTGCTATGTATTTAAATGTAATTTAAATCTCTGATATTTCTGTGTAATATTCATTTATACTCTGTATATTCTTGTAATCTGATGCATTGTTGTAATATACAATGAAACGTTCTTCTGTATGCGTTCTGTTTTGTCCTGTTCTCAACGATAGGGCGTTTCGAACGGTCTGGATCAGTTTAGCGACTGGTTCGGACTGAGCGAAATTCATTGCCGTCACAGTTGGTATCAGAGCTTTGGTTTACAAAGCTCAGAGAACAAGACACATTAGAACCATACGAAAGAATTCATCAGATATTGGATTAGTAATATCCAATGGGAATGACTCGTTAGAGATGGGGTCAGTAGTATCCTAGAACGAGTGTGAAGAGTATATTTTTCAAATGAAAACAATTTTTGTTTTGAGAATTTAAATCAATTATTCGTATTTGATTATCTATTTATATTGAGTTGGACAGTCCAGTATATATAGATTTTGCGTATACGTCTGATCCACGTATATTCAAAGTTTTAATATATTGAATAGATATAGAATTACACTCTAGTCGCCCGGAGATGATGTTGATAATGACCATGGCATCATCGATAATTATGTTCGTGCTCCGAAGGTGTAATATCTATATATTTCCTATTGACTGGTGTGAGAACCAAAAATTAGATAGGGCTTATTGTTGTGATTTGGCATCAAGAATCTGATTTTTGTGTATATATCAAAATTATGAATTTGAAACGTTAATTCACTAATTGATTGATGTTTGTGTATATTGTTTGATAATTTTGAACCATTTAGCCTAATTATATCAAATATTGAATTGTATTGAAATTTGGTCGCATTTGCTTGCATATACATATTCTTATATTGAACAGGTCATAGCAAGGAGGCTAGAGCAGAGAATAAAATTTGTTTGCCCGACAAATAGGTACATGTTTACTACATAATTTCCTATTTTGTTTGGGTGATGATGATTTTGTGAGCCTATTGGCTAGCCGCTTGGCTTTTTCTTTTTCTTTTTGAGATCTGAAGGACCGGGGAAGCTATTTGAAATTCCCCGATGCTCCCGGTGCAGGGGAGGTTATGGCGAAATTTTTCAAAAATTTAGGGTGTTAGCCAAATTTTTGAAATTTTGAAAATTCTCAGAAACTAAAGAGTTGGAGAATGGAAGCCCGATCGAATGTAGAGCTGAATAATCAAACCACTTTTGACTTTGTTCCTTTTCGGGGACGAAAAGTTTTAAGTGGGGGAGATTGTAACAACCCGTAAAATGCGAGCCAGTTTGAAATTTTTATTTTGGCAATTTTAGCGAATTTTGATTATTTAAAATGAATTATTTTAAATAATATCGACGTGAAATTTATTTTGAATATAATTCGAACGTATATATTATATACGTCGTCGTTAGAATATATAATAATTATATATTATTATAAAAGGAATAGAAAATGG
Organism: Allium sativum; assembly: GCA_030737875.1. NCBI lineage: Eukaryota > Viridiplantae > Streptophyta > Magnoliopsida > Asparagales > Amaryllidaceae > Allium > Allium sativum. The sequence goes on from CM060926.1 coordinate 620,721,601, forward strand.
CGCGGTAGTTCGAAAATTCGATTTCTAATTTCAAATGAATATACAGAATTCAATATAAGTCAGAATTGAACGAAACAAGAAATATTTGAATCTGTATAACTATATCTTTGTAACAAAGTTAACAAACTGAGATTTCATTTTAGAAATGATAAGATATGTCCAGTTTAAAATTAGAAATAGTCGTTGTGGAATTTATATATATTTATATATATATAAGGCCCTTAAAAATAGCCATTTTGCAAACGACCTCGGATTTCGACGAAACCAGTTTTGTTGGGTCCGTGATGTTAAGTTATTGCTAGATTCCAAATTTCATAATTTTTCGAATCAATATGTGAGCGTGGCAAAGGAAAACGCGTTTGACCAGTTTCAGTTGATTTTAATCGACTGGAAATTGGCCATTTTTCAAACGATCTCAGAATTTGACGAAACTAGTTTTGTTAGGACCGTATCGTCAATACGAAGCTAGAAAATATTTTTCTGCAATTTATAGAGTTAGTATGTGACCCCGGTAATTTGAAATGCGCGTTTAAAATTCAATATAGTGATTTAAATGAAAATTCAAAAGGAAACTGATTGTAACGATCAAATCAGCTTGCGATACATATCCCATTGTGTTTGGAAAGGGGGTGAAACGCTATGGGCGACAGGCGGTGGGCCTCGTTTCGAGGTCGTATGTAAAAGTCAACCATTTTGCAAATTTAAATAATAAAATAATAAAAATAAAAAATAAAAAAAATTTTTAATTTCCCTCCCTCCTTATCTCCTGCCTGCCCCCCCCCCCGACTTCATTTACCAGAAAAGAGAAAAAAAAAAAAAACCTAAATCGATTCGATCCGCCCTCCCTCGTCTCGCAGCCGACCTCCAGCCTCCACCCAGACCCCACCGCCTCCTTCTTCTTCTCTATCCTCTCGCTCCACCTCCTCTGACCTAAAACCGCCGCTCCGGGGGACTTCGAACAACGCGCCACTACTGGCGTTGGCGGGGCACGAGGGCGAAGGAGGTGATGACCTCCGATGGTGGTCCGATCAGCCTAGGGCGGCGCGGTTGACGGGGAAACCAAATCGACTTCGGTTTCAGCTGTTCCAGGCAGAGACGAACACCACTGTAGTGAGTTTTTTTTTGTTGTTGTTTTGTTAATTTTCATTTATTTATTTAGTAATCAAGTAAATTTTCAGTTTTTAACATAAACAACAATGATTTAATTTTCGGTTTAACATACGGATAACACTGTTTAGGAATATGGTTTTTATGCATATAACTTTAAAATAGAAATGTGATATATATATTTATATTTATATATATATATATATATATATATACATATATGTGACTTCGAATAAAAATATGATTTTTATCTATTGGACTTCGAATAAAAATTCGATTTTTATATATTGAACTTTGAAATAAAAATTCGATTTTTATATATTGAGAAGTGAAATAAAAATTCGATTTTTATATATTGAGAAGTGAAATAAAAATTCGATTTTTATATATTGAGAAGTGAAATAAAAATTCGATTTTTATATATTGAGAAGTGAAATAAAAATTCGATTTTTATATATTGAGAAGTGAAATAAAAATTCGATTTTTATATATTGAGAAGTGCAATAAAAATTCGATTTTTATATATTGAGAAGTGAAATAAAAATTCGATTTTTATATATTGAGAAGTGAAATAAAAATTCGATTTTTATATATTGAGAAGTGCAATAAAAATTCGATTTTTATATATTGAGAAGTGAAATAAAAATATGATTTTTATATATTGAATAGCGAAGTAAAAATTCGATTTTTACATATGTAGTGAAAGCGGACAACGAAGGTGACAAAAAGGCGAAACGACGAAGACTTCTGCAAATGAAGTGCCGTGGAGCTTGGATAGCTTTCGGTGAGAACTTCTCACCTTTCAATTTAATTTTTCTAGTTATATATTTATACTAGGATGTAGACGGTGTTTAGTAGCACCCGACACCCGTCATCCACAGACCATGGATGGCTTGTTTGTTAAATTGTTTGGTTGTGTAGTTGATTAGATGATTTGATTTGAATTGAATTGTTTGGTGAAATAAATTGATTGATTGATTGATGTGTGAATGGCGTGGGCCTTCACTAGACCGGGGATAAGGCTAGGCCTTGTCCCGTTTCTAGTATCGTGCCGTTATGCCGCCGAAATTTTCTAAAATAAGTTAGAAAAATAAAAATATCATTTTATTTAAAGAATGAATTGAATAGAAATTCATAGGTTGAAATAAAATGTTTTATCGTTAAAAATATAATTTTTAACGTGAAGTGAATAAAATAGAATATTCATTTACAAACCAGACGGTTTGTTTATGTACACCTATTTGAATGACATTGATTGGGACGATAAATTTTACACATCGCCCAACTGCACAAATAAAATATTTGTTTGATTGTTTGAAACCCTACACGGGTGTTAGGATGAAATATGCAGTTCACTCATCCTGATTGATTAAATATGTTGATCGATTGATTGACAGGCTGTTATAAGCATTAGATATCTATATTTGATGCTTATACAGTGTAGTGCACTTTGGTTGATGGTTGATTATTTTTCAATGCTATTATATACATGTGTTGTATGAAAATCCATATAATTAACTTTATATGGTGATTGATTGGGCCTCATTCCAATTTGAAAATAAAGAATATTATAAAATAAAAGTTCATGTGTTGACAGTACTCATTCATTGAGATTGGTCATGTGTTGAACGAAATATTTTAGTAATAAAATTTACACCTTTATCGATATTATAAAATAAAAGTTCATGTGTTGACAGTACTCATTCATTGAGATTGGTCATGTGTTGAACGAAATATTTTAGTAATAAAATTTACACCTTTATCGATATTATAAAATAAAAGTTCATGTGTTGACAGTACTCATTCATTGAGATTGGTCATGTGTTGAACGAAATATTTTAGTAATAAAATTTACACCTTTATCGATATTATAAAATAAAAGTTCATGTGTTGACAGTACTCATTCATTGAGATTGGTCATGTGTTGAACGAAATATTTTGATAATAACAACTATTTTGAAAAAGAAATATTTGAAAAAGAATATTTGAAAATAGAAATTTATGAAGCCGTGTTGATTAGATTGACGCCATTTTGACGTGAACGATAATTATATCGATTAAAACGATTTCGAAATGAATAGAATTGAAAACGATTTCGAAATGAATAGAATTGAAAACGATTTCGAAATGAATAGAATTGAAAACGATTTCGAAATGAATAGAATTGAAAACGATTTCGAAATGAATAGAATTGAAAACGATTTCGAAATGAATTGAATTGAAAACGATTTCGAAATGAATTGAATTGAAAACGATTTCGAAATGAATTGAATTGAAAACGATTTCGAAAGGAATTGAAAACGAATTCGAATTGAATTGAAAACGAATTGAAATGAATTCAAATTGAATTGAATAGAAATGAATTTTAAAACGAATTTATAAAGAAGAATTCAATTTTGATTTGAATTGAAAAGGAAGTTGAAATTGCTTTTGAAACGAATTTAAAACTATTTATATAATTCGTTTTAAATATAAATCGACGAAATATATATATTATATATATTATATATATAATATAATGGCCTGAATAGAACGCGCCGCGCCGCGGCAGTTCGTGAATTTCGACCATTTATTTCAAACGGACATTACGGGAGATCCGACCGTCGGATTCTCCTAAAACCGGAACCGTTGGGTTCGTATCGAAAAGAGCTTTCTAACGAATATTAGAAATTCAAAATCTAACGGTTGGATTTGGAGATACGTCCAAATCAAATTCGGAAAAGGTCGCTGTAAGTGCAGTTCGATGGCCATTGATGGAAATCGACTGTACGGGCCTTGATAAAATTATTAAAAATAGTAATAATTTGTGTAAAATCATAAGAAATGATTTGTGAAGATTTGGGATGAAAAACTCCATATTTGAAAAGATAAAAATAGATTTTTATCGAAATGAACTAGTTTTGAACTAGAAATATAATTCTATTTATTTTTAAATAAATAAATTGGATTTGAAAAGGGTTTTGAAAATAACCAGAATATCCAATGATTGCATTGGAGTGGGTTTGAATCGAAATTGTCTTCGGAATATTTCGATGTTGGAATTCGTGATTATACAGGTGTTGTTATGGAAATTTGAAAGATATATATTTATATCGTTATTTCCAATACGACATTTGTTAGTCGTAGAATTCGATATTGAATATAAGCCGATATATTTTCTATTCAGAGCCTTGTATTGAATATCGAATGTGATTTGGGTTTGTCGTGAATGGTGTCTTCACTAACACTGTTCTTGAACCCAGTTGAGAAAAGATTAAATCTTTTTATTTAGATTTAATGAAGTGTACCAATTAAATAATATTTAATTGGAATTGATATTGATTTTTGGGTTTATCGTGAACAGTGTTTTAAATAACACTTGTTCTTTAACCCGATAATTAATGGAATGTGATTTTGGGTTTATCGTGAACCGTGTTTTAAATGACACTGATTCTTTAACCCAGTCGAAGATTAAAACTAAGTGGAGTTTTAATGAATCTTTAATTAGATTGAAATAATCGAAATGGAGTATCACCAGTTTTGCTCCAGGCGATAGTTAAATCTTTAATTAGATTTGAACGTGAAATGGTAATTGAATTTACCGGTAACACTGTGGTGTTAGATATGAAGTATTACCAGTTTTACTTCATGGGATAAATAGGTTGGGATTGGGAAATTAAAACCAATGATTACTTCGGTAAGGTTCGTTAATCCCGACTAGTTGAATCGAAATTCAAAAGAGGAATAAATTCAAGAAATTTATCTTGGATAAAATTAATGGGAACACTTCCCTATGAATGTGAAATTTAGAAACTAACTGTCGGTTGGCCAAACAGAATGGTTTTCTGGATATTGATCTGATGTTGGTTTCGGCCTTCGGGGTTAATATTTGGGGAATTATTCTCTTGATTAATTTACGGTTAGTGACTAATGAATTGGAATGAGGCGTATGTTGTGTTTGTGTAACACTTATTTAAAATATACGCGAGTTATTCGGAAAGACCGGGTTTATCCCATTCTGAATAACTGATACGACGATAAGTCGAAGATGAAGACGATGGTCGAAGACCGGAGGTCTTCACGTCGTTTGGGTGATAACTGATGATCTTGATTGGGCTGTACACCCAAGAAGATGGAAACAGTTAGAGATCGTCCAGACGTACTTGGAGATCGATGGATATGCGGGGTACTAGGTGCCTCCGGTTTCGTTCAGACCCAGAACGGACTTGAAAATGGACTGTGTGTCTGACATCGGATTTCATTCTGTGTGACTGATATCGGTTGCATAGGATGGTTTGCCTGTGTGGCATGCTAAGATGCAAATGATCAAGGCTTCTGTTGAAAAGCAAAGTCTTGTGGTGATGATCAAAGCACGGCCTTTGTGGCGTAGCTTTGTGTAACGTTTACCTCGCGTGTTTCACACCCGGTATGAACCAAAAACGGGAGACGGACCTCAGGGAGGACTTGCGTTTCTTTCTAGCTAGAAGTGGCGTCAGTGGTTTTACACGCCCTGACGAGTTTGACTTATGTGGTTGTTGCTGTTGCGAGGCGCCTCGGATTGATCGGTCGTTCTCGAACCGATGGAGTCATTTAGTTGGCTCGTTTACGCCCCATAGGGCGGGGAAGCGCATGTTCAGGGTTTAAGTTTAATCCACATCGGTGGACTGGCCCTGAGGATCCAAGGGTCACTCGAGCTCTGATCCTGAGGGGCGGGCTAGAGCGTCTCGAATCGGTTGAGGACTATCTTTTGCCTCGGTTCATAGACGGAAATCCAATTTCCAAATACGACATTGCGGTTTTGATTGTAAACCTATATGTGGCGACATAGTGGCATGGGACGCTCATGTCGCCTATGATTGATACTTATGATTTGAAGTTGTTTTATACACTATGCACTTATAATAGTATCAAATGATTTGTTTTAAACGTATCAAGCATTCTTTGGCTGTTATAAGGGAAAACCCTATCCCCCGGCTTGCGTTGCATTGTGTGATAGGACCTGGGTCTTATAACAGCTTCATTTTTCTTTATTTAGCATATCGCTGTTTGTTTTATGCACTGGTATTTTTTGGGAGGAAACCCGTTCCGTGTTATACGGCGTGGTCCCTTGATTTACCTAGCTTTGAAAATAAAGATTAATAACTGTTTTAGTTCTCACACCAGTCACATGACTGACCTAGAGTTTATTGTTTTAACCTAAACTCTGGGTGCCCCTATTTTGACACGGGCAGCTAGTAGTTTTGGTTTTGCAGATTTATATTCACAGGAGCCTGGTTTACAGCTGGAACGATATCCGGAAAGCTTTGTATCCGTATATCTCCTTCTAGTTGTGTATTGTATTATTTTCCGCTGCTATGTATTTAAATGTAATTTAAATCTCTGATATTTCTGTGTAATATTCATTTATACTCTGTATATTCTTGTAATCTGATGCATTGTTGTAATATACAATGAAACGTTCTTCTGTATGCGTTCTGTTTTGTCCTGTTCTCAACGATAGGGCGTTTCGAACGGTCTGGATCAGTTTAGCGACTGGTTCGGACTGAGCGAAATTCATTGCTGTCACATCTGCATTGAGTTTTTTTTTTTTTTTTTGCAGATGGAAAGGGGATGTTGTTTGAACGATACTGATACGTTGTGAAGTTGTGGTTTGCTGAAGTTGTATGGTTGATGTTTATGGCCTGTTATGGAGGAGCTGTGAAATTACGTGGGGTGATGTGGTCTAAGTTTGAAGGGGAAGCTTCCAGGAAGTTGTCTGAGGCAGGTTCGGTTGCAAAATTGTGATGAAGATGAGGGGAATTCGGATATCGAATTGAAGGCAAAGGAGAAAAAAAAGCTCGGAGTTGTTTACGTGATGAGGCCGAATTTGGGTGGAGGATAGTTGGAAGAATTTTGTGGTTTGATTTGGGGCCTGTACGTAACGGTGGATGGTTGTGGTTTTTGTATGTTAGTGGGGAGCGTGGTAATTGGCTCGATCGTTTTGAGAAGATGTAGTTCAGGCAGGGGGAGGTGGAGGCAATGTTGTGATGAAAGGCATGAGATGATCTTTCGATGTGATGATTTGGTATCGGTTTTGTATATGAGGGTGTTTGCTGGTGGTGGAGGGATTTAGAGTGATGAGATTTGCAGAAGGAAAAACAACCTGTAGAAAAAACAAACAACTTGTAGAAGGAAATGTTTTTTTTTCTTTTATTGAAATTTGTACAAAAGGAGAGGTCTATAAGAATTGGAAAGGAAAATGAATTGAGAAAGGAAAGAAATAAAAATAGATTGACATTATTATTATTATTATTATTTGAAAATAAATTGTAAACAAAAGGAAAGAGAAAATGAAGAAATTGGAAAGAAATTGGCAGAAAAAAAAGAAAGAAATAAAGAAAAGTTGGTAAGTTTTTTTTTCTCACTTAGAGGATCATAGTATCAATCATTAATACAAATCAACTAGTCAAGACTTTTTTTTTTTGGTATATATACGAGAAAACAAAAGGAAACAAAACAAAATAAAAACTAACACGGATTAGAAATTAAATAAATAATAAAATTTAATTGTTGCCTCCCCGGCAACGGCGCCAAAAACTTGATCGCCGCTAATCTATGAATCAGAAAAGCGCGACATTTAAATTAAATTCTGCAAGCATACAGGTGTGTAGCATACAGGTCGAACACAGGGAGGTGTAATTAAAAATTATTATTTATTTATTCTTGGGCGAGTTAGACGGTTTTCGAGGTTGGTTTTTGAAAACGATAAAAATTGAAACTGCGATCCGATTCAGAACGAATCTAATTGAACCGACGATCAAATCACAACTATCAATTGGAAATTAAAATGCAAAACAGAAATAAAATGCAGAAAGTAAAATAGCAGGAAAAGAAGAACAACAAAAAGTAAATTAGGATTGTCGTTGAAACTAATCAAATGACTAATCACTAACAAAAAATGTAAAATACAATTGGTGCTCTTCCAAAACTAATTGTGAAGACAACACCGATTGCTAAGAAAGAAAAATGCAGAAATAGTAAAAAGAAGAAGAACTTTTATTAATGGAGAAGAGAATACAGAAAAAATGGAGATGGTGGCTACAATGACATTACAAGGGTATTTATAGGATAGATAGCCAAACCCTAACCCTAACCCTAATACAATGATAGATGGGCCTTAGGGAATTCACAAAAGAGTTTACAATGAGAGTTTCAAATGGGCCTTAGTTAAATCTAATAAATTTTTGGCCTTTCTTCTTTTCCTCTTGGTTCTTTGACAAGCTTCCCTTGATTTGAGAAATTCTTGGTCTTTCTACCAATCATTTTCTTGTCCAACAGCAACTAGATGTGAGATCTTCATCTACAATTCTTCAAAATGTAAATATATACCAATTTGATCTCCATTTCTCTACTTTTCTGGCTGCATGCGGGCTGAGTTGGAATATCTGTAAAAGTAACAAAACAATACCCAAGTAATATTTATTTATATACAAAAGATAAGATAAAAGAGCATAAAATAAACACATTTCTATGTCAATCAATATTTACTAAAAAATATGGAATTTGTACCAATTGTAAACCTTCTTCCTTTGAATTTTTTTTGCACATGAACTACATACATATTTAAAGCTACTGTAAAAATTTTGAGTTGAAAATGTTAAATTCCAAATTTTTGTGATTTTTGCAAATTGGGTATATGAAATGGAGGTTTTTGAAACACAGAAGAAAATGCATGATGAAGAATTGTAAATCTGTACTAATTGGTAAGGCTACTGGCTTTGAAATTTTGTACGCATAAACTATATTCACATTCAAAGCTACTGTAAAAACTTTGAACTAAAAATATTAAGATTCGAATTTTTAGGATTAATTGACATGAATAATCCGAAGTTTAGCGCATCCGCCCAAATTAATCCCAAGTTTGCATTATTTAAAAATAATCCCAAGTTTAGGGGGTGCCTTCCCAAATTGATCCCACTGAACCATTAACCTGCTACAGCCGGTTTTAAATTTTAACTTTACACATGGATTCATTTCTTCCTCTCTGTTCTTCTTCTTCGTTACTGGCTGCCTTTTTTCAACAGAAACAAAAATGGCATTAAGTTTCAGATTTCCAACAAATTGCACATTTACCTACCCCTTTTTTCCAATTGAAATACGTTACATGCCTTACCAGATCGCAAGTCCCCGCCTCCATCCATCGTTTCCTCCTCCGTTCAAATCGCAATCGAAAACCGCGAGGTACTCTTTCAACTTGAAGCCATTGGTGCTGCTCTAGTTCGATTTGAGGTGAGGTGGTTTGGAGGTTCGCAAATTTGGGTGATTGGAAGGAGGCAGAGGTTGCAGGTTGTGGTTTCTCGTTGAAGCAAATTCCAGAAGCAAGAGAGAGAGAGAGAGACTAGGAGTGTGAGCTGCGAGTGTACAACATAAAGGATGAACTAAAGGAGGGGTAGGAATGAGGCATTATACAAAACCATGTTGAGTGTTGGAGATGGAAGATTCAGGTTTGTGAATTGCAGTTGTTGAGTAGCTGGTAGGTGTTGTACTTGATGCAGGGGGATGGTGAGTGAGTTGTCATAGTTGTAGGCTAATGAAGGAAGTAAGTTGAATGCAGATGCATTGTTGTTGGAATTGAAGTGCTTTGCTTTTGAGGTCGATTACCATTGAATCTTTGTGGGTGTTGTAGTGATGAGAAGGTGCAGGATGATGGTACCGAATGGGTTTTCAGAGGGTGACAGTGGTCGCTGGCTCATGTGATGTATAAGATGAGGTGGAGTGAACATCAGTTTGTTATAGGTGGAGGTTCTAGCGATTATGGGAGGAGATGGAGCAGGTTGGCGAGTTGTGGATTAGCAGTTTGTGGTGTTTAATGAAGTTGATGAAAACTGTATTTTGATTGATGTTGTAGTGTTTTTGAAGGAATTGAACAGAAGTGATGATAATGACGGTGCAGTTTCTGGTTGATGTGATGAAAATAGTGTTGCAAGTTAGTGCTTCGTGTTGTGTCTCTTGTGCGTATGCAGAGAAAGTTTGGCGCAGTTTGGAGTGGCAGTACAAGTGGTCAGCGAGGAATGCGGCAATGTTGTATTGCAAGTTGTTCGAAACAGTGTCTGTTATGGCAGAGCAAGAAGGGACGAGGTGGAGAGGAAGATTAAAGAAGTGATGGGAGAGATAACCTGCTATAGCAGGTTAATGGTTCAGTGAGATCAATTTGGGAAGGCACCCCCTAAACTTGGGATTATTTTTAAATAATGCAAACTTGGGATTAATATGGACGGACACGTTAAACTTTGGATTATTCGTGTCAATTGAGCCGAATTTTTATGATTTTTGCAAGTTGGGTATATGAAATTGAGGTTTTCATAACACAACAGAAAATCGATGAAGAAGAACTTCAAATCTGAACCAATTGATAAATTTTCTAGCTATGAATTTTTATATACATAAACTATATTCATATTCAAAGTTACTATAAAAAATTTAAGTTAAAAATGTTAAATTTCGAATTTTTACGATTTTTAAAAGTTGAATATATGAAAATGAGATATTCAAAGCAAAGCAGAAAATGGATGATGAAAAACTTCAAATCTGTACTAGCTTGTATATTTTTTGGCTTTGAATTTTTTTCACATAAACTACATTCATATCAAAAGCTACTATAAAATTTTTGAGTTAAAGCTATTAAATTTCGAATTTCTAAGATTTTTGCAAGTTGTATATATGAAAATTGATATTTTTAGAACACAACAGAAAATTGGTTGTGAAGAATACGAAATCTATAGCAAATGGTTTTGATTTTGGTTCTCAAATTTGGTACATGCAAACTAGACTGGCATTCAAAGGTACTGTAAAAATTTGAGCTTTAAAAGATTAAATGTTGATTATATATGATTTTTACAAAATCAGTATATGTAAATTGATATTTTTAGGCCTAAACACAAATTGTTTTGGGTATAACTTTTTGGTTTCTTATAGGATTTTGATAAGTCTTGAAGTTTTGGAAAGCTTAAAAAAATGTTATGACTTTTATGTTTTAAGATTTGTATAAATTTAATGTCTGGATTATCAAAAACTTAATTCTTTGTTGCTGGTCAATCAATAAAGATAGAATGAATTTTAAGACATGACTTACGAACCAAATTTCATATTTAGGATTTTGCGACAATTGTTGATCTACATAAGTGGCTTTCAAATACGATTTATAACATTATAACTTTGTGGAATAGTTATTTGTGTGTATTTTCAATAAGTGGAATTTACTCCCATTTAGTAAATATTAAAGTAATGCAATGTGGTATGGGAAGCAAGTGCATTAATTAAGTAGTTACTATGTGGAAGTATATGATACTTTTTGAATTGATGTGGTTTTAGTTCTTCATTGTGTTGGCATACTTATATGCCATTCTTATGATGATATCTTTTTCTCTATCGCAACTATTGTGATTTGATTTATTTTGTCATATTGTTTAATATATGATATTTATTCTAAGTATCATATTGACTTTTATACGATACTCTGACTTTATTGATTTAACTATATTGTTTTTATATATATGATAAAGTTGAATATCAGCTTTGTTTTGTTTGATTCAGGTTGTGATTATTATTTTGTTTTGCATGTGATGGTATATTTTCAAAACATGATTAAGTTTACAAAGTGTTTTGACGTATTAAACACTTTGAACTTCATGGCATATTTATTATAAAATAATGTTTAAAAAATACTTTTGATTTTGAGATTGGGATAGATTGGACTCTGTTGTGCCAATGGACCAAAACTCCATCTTGGTCGACCTGATTTAGGATCGCTACCTGAATCGGTGGTTTTAAATTTCACCCATCTACCACCAAAGGTTAACGGTCTGCTACATTGGACAATTTTGTTGTTTCGATCAGGATTCCCGATCGGCAGGTCATGGACTACAATAGATGGAGGCGTGGGGGTTCCATGTGTAGTGCTGTGAACGGGTAGCATACGGTCTTCGCCTTAGACCGTCTTGGTTATCCTGGGTTGGTCGCCAGGTGTGTTATGGCGTTATGAGTTAGTTATGGTGTTGATGTCTCGATGCGCACTCGAGCTCTACCACTGTGATTTACAAATTAAAGTCTGTTTATTTGGTATGTTATGAGTCAGGTTATATTTATCCCATAATCCCCTAATATTATATTACATTACTATAATTGATCAATTTTATTATCATATTAATTTATGTATGATAATTATTATAAGTATCATATTGACTTATATATGATAATTGTTTTGAGTATCGTACTGATGTATATATGATATTATGTTTTGATTTATATTATCATAATGATTTATATATGATAATTATTTTGAGTATCATACTGATTTATATATTGTACTTTGATTTGATCATATTGATTTGTATACGATAATTGTTATGAGTATCGTATTGATCTATATATGATATTCTGATTTGATTTCTATTATCATATTGATTTATATATGATAATTGTTATGAGTATCGTATTGATTTATATATGGTACTCTGATTTGATCATACTGATTTATATATGATAATTGTTATGAGTATCGTGTTGATTTATATATGGTACTCTGATTTGATCATGTTGATTTATATATGATAATGGTTATGAGTATCATATTGATTTATATATGGTACTCTGATTTGATCATATTGATTTATATATGATAATTGTTATGAGTATCGTATTGATTTATATATGATACTCTGATTTGATTTATTTTATCATATTGATTTATATATAGTAATTTTTATGACTATTGTATTGATTTATATATGATACTCTGATTTGATTTACAAATGATAAATGCCATGAAGATTTTATTGACTTGATTAATTATCATAAAATATTTATTATATGCATCTTATTGTTCTGTATATGTATTTGTTAGGAGTATCGTAGTGATTTATATATGGTACTCTGTTTTGGGTTATTTTATCATATTGTTTTTATATATGATAAATGTCATGTGGATTTCATTAGTTTACGATACTCTGACTTAATTATTGTGAGTATCCTATTAATTTATATATGATTTGTTGAGAGCTTCGCATCGATTTTGCGATACTATGTTTTGATTTAATTTATCGTATTGATCTATATATGATATTTGTTAAGAGCACCCATTGATTTAAGTGTGATACTCTGTTTTGATAATATTGAGTTATATATGATATTTTTTAAGAGCATCACATTAATTTTTATGTGATACTCTGACTTGATGAGTATCATATTATTCTATATATGTTATTTTCTATCATATGGTTTATATGTGATACTCTACCTTGATTTATTTTATGATTTTATTTTACATATGATAATTGATGTTGGTATTGTATAGAGTTACATACAATACGTACATTTGGAATTATGGCTTATTTAAATGAGATGATTATGCAAAAAAATTCGTATATAGTAAGATTCATATGTCTCTCGTTGACTTTTACATGTGGCATCATTTATCTTTTGTTGTCAAATTTTGATCCCCATAGATTCTTACTTCACTCACACTAGAAATATTCTTACCCGTGTGATTTATTTTACAATCATCAGGTCAGGTTGAGGACTGTTCGTAGGTTTGGTTTCGTGGATTGTAGCAACATTCTTATCTTTTTCCACGTTTTGGGGTTTCAGATATGCAGCTTTGGACTTGTCAGTAGCTAGTAGTTCATTATGGTATGTATGTTATTATGTATTTTGGGAGTGATATTATGTATTATGGACATCACTATTATGATATGTATTGTGCTGTTATCATTGTCCTGCGATTGATTCTATTATATTTTGTACTATGCAACTTAGGAAATTTTCTAATACTATTGCTTTGAACCTAGACTGAGCACGAATGGTAGGTTGAAAGATTTTAAAATTTTCGTGCTAGTGTTTGTTCAAAGGAATGAGTATAGCATTTAGCAATATCGAGTCCCAGTCTTCGTACTTTCCAACAGTAATACTTAGAATTGCTCTTAACTAGCATGCGTATAGTGGTCGGGCGTCACAGTAGTATTTGACAATCATTATAATGGATGTAGTTGGAAGAAATTGGGACTCCTAAGTATTTTACTGGTAATTGTAAAATCTGAAAACATACATCATACATATATATTTATATATATATAAACAAAAGAGAGAAGTTCAAAATAGGGTTACAATCAAAGAAATATAGTAAGAATCAAATAATGGCATAACGACATTTGAATTTTGAAAATGAAATAAAAGTTGTGCTTATATATATATATACATGTTAAATAGGCATTAGAAGTTTTGTACACATATAAGGAGTTTATATGTAAATAAATTAGAGGTATAATAAGAAATTAATCAATGTTTAATCAATAAATGTTAACATATAATCACCGCGCCCCCATTTCTACTCGTTGGACCCAAGTGGGTTGACCCACGCTTGCTTGGGTTGACCCATGGGTCAACCTAAGGGGGGCTGGGTCGACCCAAGGGTCGACCTAGGGGGGTATGTGGGTTGACCCACCCCTGATCCGGGTAGACTCATTTGATGAATATGAACTGTTTTTCTAATCGTGTTCGTTGTTGACTCAACATCGCATGTACGATAAGATCCTATACACTATAAATAGGCTAGAAGAGCCTAGCCTAAATCTCACATTTTCTGAGAGGATATGTAGACTTTGCCATTCTTCTTCCTCCTCAAACTTCTTCAGAAAATAGAGTAATTATTATTAGGAGATTCTTATTCAAGATCTGGAGGAAAAGAATGCATACATACAAAAAAAGGGTGTTCAGAATTCCGCTTGAATTAAGGTAAATTCTTAGATCTGGTCAATTTAAATTTCTCCTCTTCCTTCCCTTTTTCTTTTAGTCTGAGAATTGTGAATCCGTGGTTACTTAGATTCTAGATCCAGTTGGAGAGCCGTAGAATACTAGGTCTGCCCACGATTCAGAATTGGAATGCAATCAGGTGAGTGGATTTAAGTTATGCCTTTTTGATAATGGTATATTTATTGTTTGGCATTCCGGGGGAAGTATGTATAATAAATTTGTAGAAATGATTAATCTGTTGAAATGTATAAATCCACTGAAATGTAGATCGGCTGAAATATATAACCCCGCTGAAATGTAAATCTGCTGAAATGAATAAACTTGTTAAAGTATGTGGAAAGGATTATATTGTATGTAGACCGTTTCTAATAACTTGTTAATTGGATACTGTAAGTTAGGTTATAGTAAAAATTGGGAATAATTTTAATGTTGCATAAGACCCATTTTCCATTAATCATCTGTCTGAGTTGGAATTTACTGTAAATGTTATAATTAGGAAATTTACAATGAACATGAATATTTGTTTAAAAATATTATTATGCCAAAAGATTGTAAATAAAAATTATAGTAAAATTTGGAAGAATGAATATGCCTAAATTTACAGTAAATAGAGAATTGTAACCGCGCCTAGACACGAGGTTAAATTTTACTTGTGGTAGAAGTCTGCCCAGAACCGCCCGACAAATCCAACATCCACAAGTGGTTAATATAATGTGAGAGGCCTGGTGTAACAACCCGCAAAT
The DNA here is from genome assembly GCA_030737875.1 of Allium sativum. Lineage (NCBI taxonomy): Eukaryota > Viridiplantae > Streptophyta > Magnoliopsida > Asparagales > Amaryllidaceae > Allium > Allium sativum. The sequence continues at coordinate 620,737,215 of CM060926.1, forward strand.
CCATACCATTTGAGCCGATTGAGTATAGATCACATCCAACCCCAATTTGCATGAATATACTAATCATTAATAGAAAGAAGTTAGAGGATGAGAAATAGAAAGATAGAAAATTAGAATAGAAGAAAATAGATAGAAGATAGAACTGAACAACAACACAGAATCTCATAATCGCAGCAGAATAAAATAAAATATATATAATCAACTTTGAAATACAAAATATATTTGAACTCACATACATCATTAGAGTACATTACATATACAACACAACGAAAATAAACTCTAAATATCGAACGCTGAAGCATCCTGCTTCATGCTCCTTCAAAAAATCTGTAAAATACTGAACTATTTGACCGCCCGCACAAATTTGGGCACCCACGAGTTTAGGGAAAACAAAGAAAAAAATAAACTCTGGATCAGTCATGGGACTGGTGTGAGTAAACTATTTTAAAACAGCTTGATAGATAAAGAATATCTCATAAAACCATGCTATATAACACGGAACGGGCTTTTAGCTTATGAGAATCCATGATAGTTGGTTTAACTTTTTAAAATGTTTTCGAAAGAAAAGATAATCGTAAGACCGACCCACACATAAACGTGGATGGTTTTTACCTTGTGATAACACAAAACATCTTTATATCAAACTCTTCTGATATTATAATAATGTCTAAATCAAATAAATAGAAACCTAGCAGAATGCTTACATCTCATGCTCTAAATACATAATATACAATCAAAACCGCGAGCACTTATTGGATAATGGATTTACAACTATGACAAGGTATGGAACAACCTTCCAATAGTGTATCTCTAGAGGGGAATACGTTGGGTTCAACAAGAACATCTTGCAACCCGGCCACACATGGCCGACCACTCATTTCGCTTGAGTGTACCGAATATATTATCACCAACGGTTGGGTGCGACTGACCGTGTCCCGAAAGGTACAACGTCGAAAGAACAAAGAAGTGAAATGAAATTTCTCTATATAGGTGACAATACACCCTAATTGGGAGCGACCCACTTAGCCATGCTCCCTGCCCGATTTTTTTTATTTCCGGTTTATGAGGCTGAGGCTGTACTTACCCTTGGATATAGCACGTCTTCTTTCACTTTGAATGCCACATCGTCAAACCCGTCAAATCACAAATTGATTTCCCAAAAAATACCACGGGCATAAAGCTAAGAGAAACGAATTTCTCCACCACCAAACGTAAATACGTTTGAAGAGATCAACTTACTCAATTTATTACGCATACTCTGTTAGACACTCATCCATACAAGTTGTCCTGGGACTGGACAAACGAAGGCACACTACTACAAAAGTGGGCATATTCGACACTAATTTGTGTGCATTGCATGAAAAGTGTGGCGAAAGCTATGCTTTCTTTGACCTTCTACAAAAACATTCATATGTTGTTGCATTAGATATGAATGCAGTGTTGCAATTGAAATTCTTGTGCTGTGACATGCAACAACAGTTCAAAGTGTTGCTTTACATAAATACATGTCACGTTAGCTATCCGCGTTATAAGTTTAAACAAATAAATAACCGTACATGTTGATTAATCCAACGGTTCAAATGTATCCCTGCTTCAGTTTAGTGACAATTTGGCACGATCTTCCCCATTCACGAAATACTTCCCCCTAAAACAAATTTCTCCCGTACTCCTCCTTCTGTCCGTTGCTCTCTCCACGAAATCCGTCCACGAAGACCTCCGATTGCTACTCTACCGCCATTACAAACTATAAACCTCCGATTGCTCATATTTTACAAAATCTACACCTTTGATTTGGATCATTTAGGACAATTATTGGTAGTTAGGGCTTCATCATTTCAGTTTTATTTAGATAATTTTATCTTTAACTTATTTTGGTCTACGTTCAAAGTCTCTGGATGATTTGGGTATACCGATTGCCTTAAATTAGGGTTTTTTATACTTGAAGTGTTGTATTTATATGTTTGTATGTGTTGAAATTGTGCATGTTCTGTATTTTTATGTTTTCCAAACCATTGATGTATTGGTAAATAATGCTTATTTTGAATGGTGGAAACAAAATTTAGAGGATAAAAGAAATCCAATTTAAATGTTTGAATGTCTATTTCTGTTTGTAGTTAAATAATGCCTATTTTTCTTCCTATATCGTATGACTACGAAGATACCCTGGGCATGGGTGATCTACGACTGTCAAACCCACCATCACCATAAACTCCAATTGATTTTTATATGGAGATGCAAGAAAGATACTACTATGATTTTCTTGAGTATGAACTAGAGCAAGAAGAACTCCGAAGATAATGGCGAGAAGAAGAACGACGCGAAGAAAGGGCGAAGCTACGACATAGTCGTGCTACCTTGCGTCATCAGCATCAAAATAACCAAGTGGTTAGCGAACAGCAAACTGACTCACCAATCATAATGTGTGATTGTGGGTATGCCGCTGTAGAAGATGTCATTTCGATTGGATTCAACATTGGTCGTCGTTGTTTTAGATGTCGTGTTTACCCCACAGGGCATGCCTTTTGGCAGTGGATTGACCAATAGTTTCCAAGTCGAGCCGTTGATTAAGCAAATGAATTACAACATCAACTTACAACGCTGCAAAATCGAGTTATTGGTTTTCGAACTGACGTTAGTAAACTTAACGACCAGCTTCAAGGGCTAAACATTAGAAGACAAAATTAAATTATTGTGTCGTTCTTTGTATTAGGTACAACTCTATTGTCTTTGTATCACCTGTATAGTTTTTGTATCTGTACTGTTTTGTTTTAGTGCATTCATGTAATGTTATGAATTTGTGTTTAGTATCCTTAGTTGCCTGTTTAATGTATTCTCCTGATAACTCTGTTCCAAAAGTTAGTGATAATTCATATCAAAACAATCATCTTTGTATCGTCACATTGATTATGTATATTTGTAAATTATTAACATGTTTTATTTTTATTTCTAATTTAGTCAAACCTTACAGGGTAGCCCCTATTCATGTCTTGAAACTATTAGTGGTATCAAATTTAGTCTTACTAGGTCGTGGTTAGATTGTGGCAATGGATAGTGAGTATTACATATGGATAGGACTTCCGAGATCGAGTGCAGAATATGTAAGAGGAGTAACAGCTTTTCTAAGAAATGCATTTCCCATTTATAAAGTAGGTGATGAGATAAAGTGCCCCTGCAAAAAATGTACAGAACGTAATTGGTATTGTGAAAATGTCATATACGATCATCTTATTTTTAATGGCCCTTCTCCATTACATACCGGGTAGATTTGTGAAGTCTCACAAACAAAATTAATAGGTATTGATGACCATATGGATTGTGCAACGGAGATGAATTTTGAGGATAATTTAGATGTGATGTTCAAATGTGCGGGTTACAAATTTGGTCAAAATCCCAGGGACTTTGTAGTAAAACCAAATCTAGATGCCGAGAAATTTTATCGGCATGTTAAAGCTGGAAAAAAACTGTTATATCCTGCCTACACTAAATTTTCTCGACTAAGTTTCTTGATCAGGCTTTATCATTTAAAGTGTGCTTATGGAATTAACGAGTCTGCATTCGGGGAATTACTAAAGCTTAAAAAAGAAGCCTTTCCTGATGCCCAGCGCCTTTGTCTTCCTACGCTACAAAGAATGTCATAAAGATTTAGGCCTTGATTACCATAAATTAAATGCAGGCCTAGACCATTTCATGTTATATTGGGTAGAGAATAAATATAAAGAGGCTTGTGACATTTGTTGTTTTTCGAGGTGGTATGTAAAAGAAAAAGAAGACATCATTGATAATAATGATCCACCAAAGTTGATTCCCAATGTGCCGACTAATGTTATGAGGTACTTTCCTCTAAGACCAAGGTTACAAAGGATGTTTATGTGTAAAGAATTTTCCAAACTTATGAGATGGCACCAAGTGGAACGAAAACAAGATGGAAAACTAAGACATCCGATTATTATTTTTATTATTACTAGTTCTGCTAAGAAGCTGGTTGCAAAGCGCAAGTATACTAATGCACATAGACTTCAGCAGCAACACAAAATGATGAAAAACAACCCAGCTCAAGTGGATCAGAAGAAACTATCACTGGAGCCTGATATAAATAATGATGAAGAAGATGTTACTATGACAGACAAAGGAACTAGGAGGAAATTAAATGTAGAAAATGAAACAGATAATGATGATGATACCCAAGAGAATGAAGCTGATGTTCATGTATTTTTCATTTTTCATTTCAGTTTTATTAATCTGGAAAAAAATCTTGTATTTCAAACTACTTTTTATCAAAATTCTGCACGTAAAAGCAAGAACTGGATTTTAGTTGTTTTCTATTACTGTGTCGATGTCCTATTCCTACCATGAAGGCTACAGCTATTTCAAGTAACTATTTGTTCTTTGTGCATGCATTTTGTCAAAAATAGCAAGAACTTTTTATACGTCGACTCTATTTGGTTAACTAGATTAAATTTATCATCGATGGTGAGTAATAATGCTAATCTGCTTGCAGTTCTCACAACCATCAGTTTTGACGAAGTATAAACAAGAGCGAATCGCGCGAATGCAAGAAAATGATGCAGTTAGTAGATCACTTAGGGTGCCTTCATTGGTTAGTTGTATGTAAGAGGCTGCCGCACGAAATAGGAAAGATAAAGGTAAAGATGTTGCTGGACGTGATGAATACATCCCAGAAAATGCTGGTGAAGACGTCACTGATGATTCATCGGAGTCAGAGGTATAAAGAAGTTATTTGTTTATTACTTATTGTCTTTGCCTTTATGAAAGTAAAAAATCTTGAACTTCGACTTAATGGTAGAGAATCAAAATTGCTAAGTCAAAGGATTCTTGACCTGGACTGAGAACTCGTTCACGAACCAATGCAGCCATTGAAATTGAGAAGTAAGTGATGACCTGCACCCCCCCCCCTCCAAAGAAAGTTGGCTCCAATAAGGAGTTGATCATGACACACACTCACACTCCAAAGAAACTCAGTAACCAGGAGAAATTCGCAAAAACATTAAAGAAATTGACGAAACCTACACCGTCTTTTTTAGGAGTTTTAAAACCTACAATCTCTCGTCCATCCGTTTTAAAACCTACATGTAGAAAATTGTTCAAACAATCAACAAATTCATGTGAAGCTACTGGTTCAGTTGCTGCTTAATAGCGATGTGAAAACGTCAAAAGCAGAATGTTGAAGTGCCTCCAATAATGGAAAATCTTACTGATCGATTAGAGCAGGAATGGATTGCACAGTAAGATGAAGCAGGTACAGGTATAATATAATGTTTCTTTATCTGTGCACTGCACTGCACTGTTGAGTGTCTATTTTCTATTCATTTTTTTGAACCTGGTAGATAAAGTACAAGGTCCAAAAAAAACCTAGAGGGAAGTCAAAAATGATCAAGGTTCATGCTAGAACCCCTGATGATAAAGTAGTCATTGAGTTGAATGAGGATGGTTAGCTAGTATCTGATAATATTACAGAGTTAAGCAATTTTCTTGGGACATTAACAAAGGATAATGTGTCTCTTACATCAATTGGCATGTTGTTCCTGATCAATTGAAGCAACAAATGTTGGAATATACTCTGGTACAATCTAATTTCCTTAACCATATACAGTTCAACTGACTTCCTAAATGTTTGGTTTTAATTAATTAGTTTGTTTCCTGAATTTTGTGATTGATATATTGTAGGCTAGGTATGTCATTCCGGAAGAAGGACACAAGTGGGTCCTGAACACGCTTCGACTCTTGGAGACAGTACAAGTCTCGCATCAAAGCAAGGTATTATAAAAATATTCAACTTATGAGGAAAGGCTTGCAAATAGGCCCAGTACAATTCCATTGTAGGATTTTAAAATGCTCTTGGAATAATGGGGGGATGAAGCAGTTCAGGTACGACTTTAATGATATTCACATTTGTATAATGTTTAGTAGTTAACATTATCTTGTTTAGTGCTAATCTTTTCTTTAGTAGTTCACATTATCCTTGTTTAGTGCTATTTTTTTTTGGATTTCCAGGCCCTAGCTGATACTAATTCCGTGCGTCGTAATTCATTAAATGAGACACATACCATGGGTCCCAAAGCTCATGCAGTAGCCAAAGAAAAGATAGTATGTGTTTTTTGAAGTTAATTATTATTTTTTGTGATTGAGTTGAATTGGCCACATGATAATTCTAATTTGTTGTATCATTGAATTATATATATCATTGTCATAATGGTCATAGGCAGCTGCTAGATCTGTAAATTCTTAACATTGAATGTTAAAAATTGTGTTTAATTTTTGGAAATTTTAATACTTGACAGAGAAAGAAGGAACCAGAAAGTGCCTCCCCATCCACTACCTTGGTTTATTTGGAAACATATAAACGAGAACCGGGTAGAAGTTACAAGACTAACACAGATGAACTAAAGGCCAAATATGTGAGTACATATATAATTAGATACTGAAATAGCATTACTTGTGTCAGTATAATTGGCACATTGTACGTTTGTTGGAGCTACTTATTAATCGAACGCATAGTTAGTTTGAAAGAAAACCAGTTCTGTTAATAAATTTGTTCCTGCCAGCTGCCTATTTATCTATATGCTTTCCTAGTTTTCATTTTGTAGGCGAAGGTTCAAGCAATGGTGGATGCCAGAAACATTGCTGAGGCAGATGCACTTTTTTCTGGTGGAAAGAGCCACACGCGGAACTGGCTTGTAGGAAGGTGAGGTAAAATGGCTGAAAAGTCTCTAACAGCTCCTAGTTCTTCGGACAGTTATGTGCAAGAGCTGACCAAAAAAACAAGGCAAGCGCTTGAGGCAGATTTGGAAGAAAAGGTGAACAGAAAAGTGAAAGAGAACGTGTCATGGGTGTTAAAAAAGCTAGGTGAAGCCAATCCAGATCTTAATTTAGATGTCGGAGACTTTTGTGTCACCACAATAAGTGATGAAGATGACATTTATACTCCTGCAACCCCGGCAACTGTAATGACCCGCATTTTCCAGGGGTATAATTAATTTATTTAATTGTTTAAAATAGTGATATAGGGAATTTAATCGTCGTTAATTTAATAATATGGAATATTTAATTAAAATAATAAATTAAATAATATATTTAATTCAGAAATAATCAAAAATATTGAAAATCACAATATTCTGTGAATGGGGTCGTCCCTTAGATTTAATTCAGCTTAGAGTTGAATTATATTGACAAATATATTCAATCGACGTCAGTTTGAACGTATATTTTTATTATAATTAAAACCGAGCTCGAAATGGCGCTGTAGTTCGTAAATTGGCGATTCGAACTTCAACTGAATGTACAGGATTCGTTTTAAGCCGGATTTCTGTGAAACAAGAAACGTGTGGAGCTGGTGGAGTATGTCTTTCTAGGAGAAGAGAAATATCAGGATTTCGTCGTGTAGATTTTGATTTATGTCCAAATCAAATTTTAGAAAAGTCGCTATGGAATTCCTTTAGAATTTGTAACGCTTTATTTACGTTATAAAAGAGTTTTCAATATAATGGGATATTGGTATCGAATTTGGACAAACCCTCCTAGACGTAGTGATAATTTAATTTTTAGAATTTTATGGTAATTTTTAATTAATTAAATAAGCAACTTTTTATTTGGAGTATTTTGCACCCTGAAATCAATATTTTGAGGTTTCAAAATATGAGTAAATCTACCGGTATTATTATATTTTTGGGATCGTGGCACCGAGCTGATTACAACAGTATGTTTATCTCTGTCGATAGAAATCCGTAAACGAGTAGAGTTGCATATAAAGGTTACGTTAATTTCAAATGGACAAGCATGGATGGACTAAAGAAGACCAGACATTATTAAACAAAAATGAGAACATAAAGGAGCCACATTGTGATTTATCAGCCACCCCCTTCCACTATTTGGAACGCCACCAGTTTTCTTTGATCAAAAGAAAGCCACGTCCACTATTATGAACGTGGAGGGCTAAGTATGACAAACCAATACATGGTATTCCTCTTGACACATCTCACGCCTGCACCCACATATATAATTCCCTTATAAATACCCTTTAGAAAATGCCCTAAGACAAAAATATTCGTTCTTCAGCAAACTAACAAGAAATCAATTCAAAGAAAATACCAACAAAAATCCTAAATCTCAAAAAAACTGTGTATGAAATCCTGGTGCTTTCCTCTTCAATCTGGTATACAAATAGGAGGTCGCGACAGTATCTGGTTGTGTTCGATGGGTTTTATAGTGAGACTAGGGTTCGACTTAGCAATTGTTGTGGTGATCAGTTCGTGGATTGAGTGGTATTTTGGGGTTCTAGAGATCGAATGGTATCTTGCAGTTGTTTTTTTGGGAATTCCGTTCACAAACACGTCGCCAATTTCTTACTATAGCTCGCGGAAGTGGGTGCGATGCAGCAGTGAAGTGGTGCTCGAGTTATGCTTTCTGGGTATGGAGTGATGAAGATTGATGAGAGGAGTTGGACGCAAGTTCTTGAGTGAAGGTTCATGAGGTATCGATTGAGGGAAGGGGATGGAAAACATCGTGAAAGTAACTATGTATTTTCGGTGGAGCTCAGAGTATTTGGGGGAGATGAACTATCGAGCGGGTTAGGTTAAATGAAGGGGTATTGGGCCGGGAAAATTATAAAGGGGGTAAGGCCCGTTTGAAAATAAATCAAGTTTTTATTTTAATTTAAATGTTTATAACTTCGTAATATCATAACTTCGTCGTACGAGGTCAGAATTCAACGAAACAAGATCCGCTGGGATCGTATGAACGACGTCAACACCATGGAACTGACTGGAAGTCCATCAGAGCTCATTACAATTTATGGCAAAATAAATTGTCCACCTAAATAAAATCGAGCGATGGTTATCGTTATTAACGATGAACGTCCAATGTGAGTAAAACTCACCAACTCTGAATAGTTCTATTTTTATAACGTATATTTAGAACTGATAAATAATGACTGATTGCTGTGTGTTAACTGTTGGTTGAGATGTTTGTGTATTGATTGAAATCATAGACAACGATATATATAAATCGTAAATTGAATATTGATTCTGTTTTATCAGAATATTTTATATATGTGTTGTTTAACATCTGTGATGCAGGGGAACAGGTTGGAGGGGTCCAACTGGACTCCTCAATATTTATGATACTGTTTTGTTCATATATTGTAATATATGATGTGATATATATAATCTGTGTTGATTATATGTGTTTGAATGATGTTGATCATTGTTATTCGATATTTTTAATATCATAAAAAGACCCTAGGATGTAAATAAAAAAAAAGGATTTTATAAAATCAACCGATTTTATAAAAGGAAATATTTTGAAAATAAAGTATTTATAAAATCATAGGATTTTATAAAGGAGAACATTTCTTTAGAAAATAAATAAAGTTGATAAAGGAAATATTTATTTAGGAAGTACATAGAATTAATAAAGGGATATTTATTTAGAAAATAAATATGATTTATAAAAAGGAGATTAACGAGATAGAAAAGAGTTAGTCGATTAGAGTTATCAAATAGAAGTCAAATCCAATATAGTTTATTCGAAGGAGTTAGTCAAACATAGTTGTTCAGGATAAGTTACCATTTAGCACAACTGCTAGCGTAATTCGCAGGGTTGTAGATTGCCTACGGCGGTCGGATGTTTCCTGAGGGAATCAGGCGTAACCATTGTGATCGCTGCGATCTAGAGTCAAGCGAATGGAGTTAAATTCAATATTAGTTATTCGAATAGGAGTTAAACAAATAGAGTATTCAATTAGAGTTAATCGAAATAGAGTTAAAACAAAATTAGAAACTGACTAGAGATTAGTTAAGTTGAATAGTTTTCTGAGTATCGACCTGATGTTGGTTTCGGCCTTCGGGGTTTATACTTAGAGAATTGTTCTCCAACTAGTTACAGTCAGGGACTGATATTTGTGAAATGATAGTGATATGTAAATAAATAATGGAAATGTTTTCCAGTGTTAATAACATATATTTTCTAAACATAGAAAATAAGGAAATGTGAATATATATTTATATATGGTTAATGATGATTGATCGATATAATTTCCATCTGGAAATAATATCGTTGTTTGCACACCTGTTTTTCTTTGATAGTTAACTCACCGACTATCGAAGTTTTCGACCATTTTAACGTTGTTAATATAGAGAGACCGGTTGGATTGTTATCCGAAGAACCACTCTGTATTGGCATAAACGTTGCAAATCATATATGCCAAAGATAATTGAAGACGGAGTAAAGTGCAAGGGTTGTCCTGTTTTCCGAATAGTGCGTTCGGTTTGTCCAGTCCCAGGACGACCTGTATGGAAGAAGGTTTGACAGAGTATATCCAATGGACCGCGTAAGTTGATCTGTTCAAACGTATTCACGTTGGGTGGCGGAGGAATTCGTTTCTCTAAGCTGTATACCCGTGTTATTTTTGGATAAATCAATTTGTGATTTGGCGGGTATGACGATGTGACATTCAAAGTGAATGAGGGTGACTTGTGTTGATGAATGTCTGACAGAGTATTTCTAGAAAGGTCATGTACATTGATTTCTTCAACCATACCAAGAGTGGAAGCGGAGAAGGAAACTTCTTTTAGCTGACACGTAATGTATGGTTGTAGACGTCAATTAGTGATTTTCGATGGATCTGACAATGTGGCATTCGAAGTGAATCTGATGTGATGATAACGCGTAACTTCTAGCCTCATCATCCGGTAAATGACAGAAATCGGGCAGGCAGCATGGCTAAGTTGGTCGCACCGAAGTAGGGTGTATAATCACCTATCTAGAGAATATTCATTTGTTCCTTAAATCTATCAATGTTGTCCCATATATATACGGGAATGGTTGCTGATCCCAACCGTTGGTGATATACATTCGATACACTCAAGCAAAATGAGTGGTCGATCATGTGTGGCTGAGTTACAAGATGTTCTTGTTGAACTCCAGTGTATCGTTCCTAGAGTACACTGATCAGAAGGTGGTTCCATACCTTGTCATAGTTGGAAATCCATTACCCAATATGTGCTTGCGGTTTTGATTGTATACTATATATGTAGAACGTGAGATGAAAGCGTTTCTGCTAGATGATTAATATATTGTGGTTTGATAGACATTATGATAATATCAAAGGATTTGACATAAAGATATTTTGGATTCTCATAAGGGAAAAACCCGTTCCGTTATACGGCGTGGTCTTACGAGATATCGTTTACTTGTTCAACTGTTTTTAAACTGTTTTACTCACACCAGTCCCATGACTGACCCGGAGTTTACTTTGTTGTTTTCCCTAAACTCTTGGGTGCCTAAATTAGTACGGGCAGTCAAGTAGTCGGGATTTACAGATATACTTGAAGAGCTGGAGCAGGAGGCTTCTGGATCATATAGCTATAGTTTATTTCCGCTGTGTTGTAAGTGTTGTACTCTGATAAGTGCTATTGTATACATAACTGTTATATTTCAAAGTTATGTTATATATTATATGTTATTCGTTCCGCTGTGAGGTTCGTGTTACTCTGATGTTGTGTTCTTCTTCTTCTTCTATTCTAAGTTTCTATCTTATCTATCCTCACCCTCTAATTTCTTTCATTAATTACCAGGATTTTTAGATGTTTTGGTTATCGACATCGTGCTTATGTCGATAACCAAAGTCGCCGAAAATCCGGGTCGTTACAGCAACTGACTAAAGTATTTGGATGGTATGTGTTTGCACTTGTGATATATTCGGATTGTTCTTTTAAATTATGGAACTTGTGGTATGTGTTCGTGATGACACTTGTGGAAAATATTGGTGATGGCACTTGTGGAATGTGCTGGTGATGTCACTTGTGAGTTGGTATATATAATTGGTTGGTCTGACTGTGGTGATGAATGTTTTGGGAGGATCTGTTGTATGAATATTTTGGTATATATGTATGAATGTGGTACAATGTTATGGATTGAATATATGTACTGTAGAATCTGTAATTACAGGGTTGTATTATAGTTGCAGTTGATTTTTTCTAGTGTTGCATTTGATATTTTTACCATTGCAGTTGATGTTTTCTAGTGTTGCATTAGATTGATGTGGTGTCGCACTAGATGGAGTTGTGGTGTTGCATTAAACTGATGTGGTGTTGCATTAGACTGTGCTGTGGTGTTGCATTAAGTGTAATATTATTAATTCCACAAAGGTACGACACGTGGGGCCCACAGCTTACGTGGCACCATGTGGATATCTGACGTGGCATGTGACACATGTGCAGATGACGTGGCGAGCTGACGTGGCATGTGACACGTTGGCAGCTGACGTGGAAAGTCCATGTGGACCCCACTACCATGACATGGAAGCCAGGCTCTGGCTTCTTCTTAAGGCAATGCTATATGTTGTGGCATTACATGCATATACTGTTACAATAGGGTTATAATGCAACACTTTCTTTCTGTGGTCGTAGATGGGCAAACGCGTTGCTTAGATGGCTAATGCAACGGCCGCAGATGCCATGCCCCTTGGTGTTGCCTATTTGAAAATATGACCTACGACAGCACTTTTTTGACCCACGGCCACAGAAAAATAGTGTCGAATATGCCCACTTTTGTAGTAGTGACACTATTCTATAAATCCATTTTAGGCAATTTCTACCTAGAATTGGTAGTAAAAGCCTTGCATAAACTCCGTCTTCAACGGACTTCAATATAATCTTTGACTCGTAACCTATATATCATATTGAAGTGGAATTTAGATTTCGGTCTCTTCGAAAACAACACGAAAATGTCCAAATTTGATAGATGGCAATTTAACTATCAAATATAAAGTAAAATAAACAAAATTATTTCAATTGGATCTACTAAGCCTTATTTAATTTCAAATATAAACTTTATATATATTTTATTGAAAACATAAGTATCACTTAGAAAACTATTTTTTATCTTACGTGATAATCTCACTCTCGAATATCCGTTTTCGTAGCTGAAAATGATATTCAACTCTAACACTTATTCTGAACACAAACTAAAACGATCTATCAGATGATAGTGAAATAGTTTAAGTTGGGATATTTTAATTACCTCTTAACCTTGATTCGAAACCATCCTTATCGTCAAGATTCGTAGAAGTTCGATATCCAAATCTTAAACTAATTTGCAAACATTTATCAAGTTAACTTGATTAACTTAAATAGTGAAAACTGAGGAATTCAATCCAAATGAACCAACTTTATTTCTTTATCCTTTTAAAATTAAATTATCTTACTTACTTACTTAATTAAAAGATTAATTAAGTTAAAACATACCGTCTTGGATAATTTATCCAAGTTTTTAAATTTACTATTTAATTATACCAATATCCTACCAATCTGTTAATTTAAAAAAATTCAAGTTTAAAACAATCGTTTATTTAAAACCTCTTTTATTAAATTGATTGAAACAAATTAATTTAATAATCAATTCTCATTTAAACATTCGATTTAAATCAAGTCTAAACAACCTGATTAACTGATTATAACTAATCCTCCCTTTTTAATTTATTAATAATATTTTTAATTTAAAATAATCCCTTTTTATTGTTTCTTAAAATAGTTTATCTCCAATTATCAAACTCAAGTTCATTTCTGAGTTACTTTACAGAAATATAACTTAGCAGTTCCAACGGTATATAGCAGTTCTGATAAGTGATAACATACTACATTCAAGTTTTTACCCATTTTGCACAAATAATCATATACATACAATACAATATTATCAAGTTATAATGTAATATCTCAACAACATATTTATTAACTGATAAAATATGTCAAATTGATATAATAGCAGAACGGTGTTCATTTCTGCTAATAGAGTGTTCAAACAATTTCGTCGATCCAATTATATAGTGGAACGATGTTTATTTCCACTAATAGTTGTTAATTATGATTAATATAATTAAACACAACCAAATTTATCAATCAATTAAGTGGAAAAAAAATCCAGGATTTACTGAATTACAGATTATTACTGATCAATAGTTTATACGTTAATTTAGTTTAACGACTAAATTTTACATTCGATAAATGATATTTAGTACTAAAACCATTTTTAATTATTTGATAAACCAATTTATTCTAAATTGAATTGTTGAAACTTGATGTTAGACTAAAAAGTGGTTCTAACACCCAGTTGAATAATAATTTTGAATAAAATAGAAAGAAAAACAACGAGAACACCAGATTTATAGTGGATCGGCATTAAAGAGCCTACGTCCACTTTATATTTCTTTGATTGATGATTCAAATACAAATTCAATGCCGATTGTCACTCAATCTCACTTGTACAATTGGTAATCTCTCTTCAATTTGTGGAATTATACTCCAAAAGTTTGGGTATAATCTGAATAAAGCAATTAAATTTGCTGGTCTGGAAGATAGAGTGATTAATTTGCCAAAAAAAATCCCTTTAAATGGTGCTTGCTAGTGTATTTATAGGCAGAAATCTGAACCGGTTCGGTGCCACGTGGGACCTATCCCGTGTGTTTCGGGTTCGGGTGTTCCAAGATGTTTACATCACATTAAAAACGTGGGTTAGTGGAGTGAAACCGCTCCAGGTTTGTAGGATAGTGGGATGCAACTGTCATATTTCTGCTTCTCGGTTCGGATCTAAGGGACAAGAAGGGGTACGGATCGGAGAAGCCTATACCGAACCGATCCGTGCATGCTACCTCTTCTTGGTCTTTCGATTCGTGTACAATAAAATTGAGGAATTCGGCTCGAGCGGTCCGACCTACCCCGGAGGGCCTTCCATTCTACTTTACATACTCAAGAACGTTCATTAGATAACTCTTTTACTTTGTATAGCCTAACCACAAAGTAGGCTAACATTTTCCCCCATCAACATACGCATTTATTGGAGATAAGGTGTGCTTCGAAATAAATAACTTGTCTGCTCCAGATTCAGTGTCTCCTAATAGTCATGTCTTCTATTTGGGTAGCGATGTTTCATAGACTCGCATTTTCTAACATTTATGCAATACCTATAAATTCACTACAGGATCACAAAAAATTATTTCAGTTGTTTTGTGTAACGACCCAGAAAATCTGAACCAATTTAAAATTTTTAAATTGGCTAAAATAATGGATTTTAAATATTTAAAATAAATATTTTAAATAATGGCGATGAAAATTGAGTTTTAATCGACATTTGAAAACGAATATAATTAATTATAATTATATATAGAATCGAAAATGGCGCGGTAGTTCGATAATTCGATTTCAAACTTCAATTGAATATACCGGGTGCAAAACAATCGGATTTTAGTGAAACCAAAAATATTTAAATCTGTTAGTGAATATCTTTCTAACGAATCCGACAAATCGAAATTTGATAGCGGGAATCAAAAGATATGTCCAGTTGAAAATTCTGAATAGTCGCTATGGAATTCAGGCCCTTAAAAATGGACCTTTTGCAAATGACCTCGGATTTCGACGAAACCACTTTTGTTGGATCCGCAGGGTCAAGTTATTGTTAGGTTTCAAATTTCATAATTTTTCAAATCAATATGTGAGCGTGGCAAAGGAAAACGCGTTTGACCAGTTTCAGTTGATTTTAATCGACTGGAAATTGGCCATTTTTCCAACGGCCTCAGAATTCGACGAAACTAGTTTTGTTAGGACCGTATCGGCAATACGAAGCTAGAAAATATTTTTCTGGAATTTTTCTAGTTAGTATGTGGCCCCGGTAATTTGAAATGTATGTTTAAAATTCAATATAGTGATTTAAATGTAAATTCAACGGAAACTGATTGTAACGATTAAATCATCTTGCGATACATATCCCATTGTGTTCGGAATGGGGGTAAAACGCTATGGGCGACAGGCGGTGGGCCTCGTTTCGAGGTCGTATGTAAAAGTCAACCTTTTTGCAAAATTAAATAATTAAATAATAAAATAATAAAAATAATTTTAATTTCCCCCCCCCCTTTTATCTCCCTTTCTGCCCCCCCCCCCCGATTCATTTAAACAGAAATAAAAAAAAAACCTAAAACAATCGATCGGCGACGCCTCCACCAAGCTCCACCCACGACCGCCCCCTCCGTCCAGCCTCCTCCTCCCAGTGCGCAACCCCCGAAGACCCCGTCCCCCTCGAAGCCATCGCGAGCGATTCGAGAGCCCCCCCGTTCGAGACGCTGAAGCCGCCTCCCCCGTTCGAAACCCTAGCGCCGCCCTCCTCGAAGCCAGACTCCGCCTCTCCTCCGACGAACTGCGGAAAACCCCCTCCCTCTCTGTAAGTCTTTTTTTTATTTTTTTTATTTTATATAAACAGAAAAAAAACTGATTTTAATTAGAGTTTAAAACTGATTTTAATTAGAGTTAAAAACTGATTTTAATTAGAGTTTAAAACTGATTTTTAATTAGGGTTAAAAACTGATTTTTAAAGAAGTTAAAAACTGATTTTTAAAGGAGTTAAAAACTGATTTTTAAAGGGGTTAAAAACTGATTTTTAAAGAAGTTAAAAACTGATTTTTAAAGGAGTTAAAAACTGATTTTTAAAGGAGTTAAAAACTGATTTTTAAAGAAGTAAAAAACTGATATTTAAAGAAGTAAAAAAAAAACTGATTTTTAAAGAAGTTAAAAACTGATTTTTAAGAAGTTAAAAACTGATTTTTAAGAAGTTAAAAACTGATTTTTTTCAGATTTAAAAACTGATTTTTAATTTAAATTTTAAAATAGAAAAGGTTTGAATTTTAAAATACAAAAGGTTTGAACTTTAAAATAGAAAAGGTTTGAACTTTAAAATAGAAAAGGTTTGAGCTTTAAAATAGAAATGGTTTGAGCTTTAAAATAGAAAAGGTTTGAGCTTTAAAATAGAAAAGGTTTGAACTTTAAAATAGAAAAGGTTTGAGCTTTAAAATAGAAAAGGTTTGAACTTTAAAATAGTAAAGGTCATATTTTTAGAATGGAAAAGATCATATTTTTAAAAATAGAAAAGACGGAATTTTTAATAAGTAAAAGAAGTAAGATATGAAAATTTATATTTTTAAAGCAATAAAAATATAATTTTTACATCATAGGAATATTAAAAATATAATCTTTATTTTTGAAAAGGCGGAATATATATTTTTGAAATGCAGTTTTTATATATTGAATAACATAGTAAAAATTCGATTTTTACATATGTAGAGAATACGGGCAACGAAAGCGACGAAAGGCGAGATTGGCGAAGATTTCTCTAAGGAAAAGTCGTGGTATTGGATAGCTTCGTGTGAGAATTTCTCACTCTTCAATTTCTTTTTCTGTATATATATATATATATATATATATATATATATGTGTGAAAATAAAAGTGAATTGCTATATATAAATATATATATATATATATATATACGCCCCTCGTCCACAAACCATGGACGATATTTATTGATTGAAATTGTTGTGAAAATTGATTGATAGCGATTGATTGTTTGGGATTGTTTGTGATTGATATTGGTTGATTGTGGTTGAAAAATACCCATTTGTGGTTGAGAAATATTTGGTTGAAACCACATAGGATTAGTTTGTGGAAATGAAATAAATATATACATGCCGCCTGCGTGCGAACTAGATGCATGATCCCCATTGTCAAAAACCGCGAGGTTTTAAGGTAGAGCGAGGAGCCGTACTAGGGACGGTCCCGGTTTAACTACCCTGCCGTTATGCTGCCGAAATTTTGAATAATATTCGTGTGTTTGAATTATTTTCATATGCTTAAACTATATTTATTCATTGAATAGAAAACATTCATGTGTTGAATTGATATTCATTCGTTGATTAGTAATTCATGTGTTGAATGGTATTCGCGTTTTAAAATGTAAAAATCACCTTTTATCTATATATAGAAACTATAGAAAACATTCATGTGTTGAATCGATATTCATTCGTTGATTAGAAATTCATGTGTTGAATGGTATTCATATTTTGAAATAAATCGTTTGATAATAAAAATCACATTTTATCGACTATATGAACTGTGTAAAATAATCTCGTCTTAAAAGGAATTGTTTTATGATAAAAATCCTATTTTTATCACCTATATGAACTATATAGAAAAATAGTGTTTTGAAATGAATTGTTTTACAATAAAAATCACATTTTTATTGTATGCATAAATCGTTGAAATGTGAAGTGTTAAAAATAGCCACTTGTTCAAAATAAACATACATGAGATGAAATATTCATTAATTAGCTAATGAAATGATTTGCACCTATGTATGTAACATTAGAATAAACGGTGTCTTTAAACCAAACAGAAATCAAATATGAAGTTGAATAGAAAATGATAAATGATAAGAACTGTATATATATGTACATGCATATTTATTGAACAGGTTATTGCAAAGGGGCTAGAGAAGAGGAATAAAATTTTGTGCCCGACAAATAGGTAGACATTTACTGTTTTGTTTGGGTGATGATTTTATGAGCCTGTTGGCTAGCCGCTTGGCTTTTTCTTTTTCTTTTTGAGATTAGAAGGACCGGGAAAGCTATTTGCGATTTCCCGATGCTCCCGGTGCAGGGGAGGTTATGGCGAAATTTTCCAAAATTTTAAGGTGTTAGAAAAATATTTGAAGTGAAAACGATATGGAAATCATTGAATGAACTATATTTATATAAATATATAAATATAAATAAAATTAAAACGAAACGAGGCCGTGCAGTTCGTATTTTGAAACCGTGATTTCAAACGACTAGTGCGGGAAATCCGACCATTGGATTTTCCCGAAACCTCAACCGTCGGGTTCGCCTTGGAATAATCTTTCCAACGGCACCAACTTTGTAAAGATCCAACGGTTGGATTGTCTGGAATGTTTAATTCAGTTCTGCTATTATATGTTTCTGTGTTATATTCCAAAGATAACCCTGTTTCCGTGAGAACGGGATTTCGGGTCGTCTCATTTTGAATAACTTCAAGGCTCCTCCCAAGGTTGAAGCAATTTTTTTAAGGTATTCTTCTTGATGTATTACACATAAATTTTAGTTCCTTCTAAATTCCCTTACTTCCCTTTCGTATACCAAAACATTCCATCAAGGTAGTAAATTCGTTTCGATTCCGACCCAGTTTACCCGAATTGCCTTGCATCCGACTCGGCGTTGCAGCACTAGGCTAACAAAAAGCCTTTTATCTGCTTGGATCCGATTGGACCGTCTAATCCAATAAAATAAAAAGAACCCCCTACTCATTATATATGGCAGAAATTTCCCCATTTTCCTTCACTTGTACACTACCTTCAAAATCCGATTTCCAAAAGAGAAAAACTCTAATCTCTGATTTGCTCATTCCGTTTAAATTTCCCAAATCAAATTCTGGTAGGTTTAAACACTTCATCTTTACTTTCTAATCTCTTATTATACATATGAATACCCGAAATTTTCATTAGCTTGTAATATCTCGCCTTTGTTGACGGTAATTATGGAGTTTACTTGTTCATCGTCGCCGCTGGTGGTACTCTTATGATCTCGAGTTGGCGACGCTGGTAACTTGTGCTTTGCGTCATGAGTAATAGATTAAGGGTGTTTGATGGGTTTCAATGATTTGGGGATGGTGAAGATAAGTCTTTGATTCGATAAAAGAAATACGAAAGAAGACGATGAATCTAGAAGAGGAGCGGATCGGCTAAAAGTGGGAGGACTTGAGACTTACCCAAGCATGCGCAGTAGGAAGCGTTGACAATATGGGATCGGTTCGGATCGTAAATGCTCAAGGGATGGAGTCAGCTTCTAGAAAGTTGTTCCGACTCGGCTTGGTGCTGACTGATTTGAACCATTATGACTTCACAAGACCCGGTCCAAACTGTTAAGGCTTCATAGGACCCATTCCGAACCGTTAAGGCTTCACAGGACCCGCTCCGAACCGGCTTTTTTTCTCTTTCTCCCCTTAACCGAACTGATGAACTTCTGAACCGAGCCGTTATTTAGGCTTTCGACCTCCGAACCGAATATCTTTCATGTGGAACATATACATAACCTATGAATAACTTGATAAAAACAAAGTATGATAGGGAACTTGTGGATAGTTAAGATAGAGCCTTCGTCACTTGATCGTCTAGACTTAACGAACCCATGACTACTTTCCATACTGCTTTTCTTTCTGTTGATCTTGTATTCTTTTATTTCAGCATTGTACACATTGCACACTTTAGCGCACATACATACAATGGGGACACGGGAAACTATACTCTAATCTCTGTTATCTTTTGGATAGTTTAGCAGTCATGACTAGGAGATCTTCGGCTAGGCTAGCAGAGAGAAAAAGAAGCTGCAGGGTCATCTGAAAATCTTATCATCGAAGACATGCCCTCCACTTCAGATCCCGAATGGGACAGTGAGGGTCCGGACTATGAAATGGAAAATCATGAAAGTGGAGTGTAATGACCCGTATTTTCAGCTATATAATAATTAATTTGTTTAATTTTTTTATATAGTGATTTAGAGGTTTATATGGTCGTTAATTAAATAAATTGCAATATTTAATTAAAATAAATAAATAAATAATATATTTAAATTCCAGAATAGTCGGAAATAGTAAATTTCACAATACGATGTGAACTGGATCATATATAAGCTATAATTCAGTTTGGAATTAATTTAGAATAACGAATATATTATTTGAATGAAGTTTGAACGTAGAGTTTATAATATAATTAAAATCGAGCTCGAAATGGCGCTGTAGTTCGTAATTTGGTGATTCGAACTTCAACTAAATGTACAGGATTCGTTTTAAGCCGGATTTCTGTGAAACAAGAAACGTTCGGAGCTGGTGAAGTATATCTTTCCAGTGGAAGAGAAAAATCGGGATTTTGCCGTATAGATTTTGATTTATGTCCAAATCAAATTTTAGAAAATTCGTTGTGGAATTCCTTTATAATTTATAAAGGAATTATTTATATTTGAAAGAGAAATTTCTTTATAAATCGAATATCGATTTATCGGGATTTGAAATATAAAGTTAGAAATTCATATAGGAATATTCTGAAGCTGTATGATATTCTGTTGTGAATATATGCGATAAAATTTATTTATAAATATTTAATTTAGTTATATTTAAATATATTTATATATTTAAATGGGTCATTCAGAGCTTTAAAAATAGCCAGTTTTGCAAATGAAGTCGAAATTCGACGAAACTAATTTTGCTGGATCCGCAACATCAAATTATTGTTAGATTCCAAGTTCCGTGATTTTTGGGGTCACTGCGTGGCCGTACGGATTTTTAGAGTGAAAAACTTACGGTACTCTGACAGTTAAAAATACGCTGTGTGAGCAAATGGAGTCGGAATTCGATGAAACCAGTTTCGTTGGGACCGTAATGTTTAACTGAAGGTGTATGTCCATTTCTGTGATTTTTGGGCATCGTATGTGGTCACAGGGATTTTTAGAAGACAAACAAGAGCAACGGTTGGATAAAATAAAATATTAAAATCAATAAAATAAATATCCTACATTTATTGGTGACCATAATCAAGCCACCTACTTATCGTTTCAGCCACACACTAAAATTCTATCCCCATATAAATCATTCTCATTCAAGCCGCCACCAGGAAGAATTTGAACAGCAAAAAAAAAAAACCAACTTCAAAATTTATGAAGAAATCCCAGAAAAATATATAAATCAACCTAGGTATATATTTGGATCCAGGTTGAAAGAGCTTCGAGATGATATACGTTTGGATGGGTTCGGTTCATCTCTGGTTCGCTATATATTTTACAGCGTCAGTTCAAAATGGGTTAGGGCTAAGGATTTAAGAAATTTTGGGTAACAATTCACGAATTGGTTACTGTATTTTTGTTTGTAGTAAGGAGAAGAGTTGTTTGTGGTTTTTTTTTGTGGAATCCGAAGTCGAAAATGTCGCACCTGTGTAGCAGGGGTGCTCGACGAAGGGAAATGCAGGGGGGGTTCGAGTTTCGTTTTGAGGGTATGAATTGGAAGAGGAGGTGAAGAGAAAGGTGATGGAGGTGGTTTGAAGATGAATGATGGAGTAATGCGGTGGGATTTTGGATGTGAAATTCGGCGTGATTTAGAGGAGCGGTATCAGAAGCTCGTGGGGGAAGAAAGGGATTAACGGGTGGGCTTGGGTTTAACTCAAGGAAGTTGGGCCAGGAAATAGAAAGTAAGCCCAATAAATAAATGGTTAAGTTTATTTTAAATTTAAAATAGTATGTTAATTCTGAAATGCGTATCTTTTTCATACGTTATCAGACTGACGAACCGTAAGTTGCGTTGAGATCGTATGGACGGACACACCCCAATGGAACTGACTGGGAGTGAATCCGAGCTCGTTACAGGTCATAGAAAAATAAATTGTCCGTCTGAATCAAGCGATGGTTATCGTTATTAACGATGATCGTCCAATGTGAGTAAAACTCACCAACTCTAAACAATTTTGTTTTTATAACGTATATTTAGAATTGATAAATGATGACTGATTGCTATGTGTTAACTGTTGGTCGAGTTGTTTGTGTATTGATTGAAATAATAGATAACGATATATATATTTAAATCGTTAATCGAATATTGATTCTGTTTAATAGAATATTTTATATTCGTGCGTTTAACATCTGTGATGCAGGGAAACAGGTTGGAGGGGTCCAACTGGACTCCTCAATATTTATAATATTGTTCTGTTCATGTATTGTAATATATGATGTGATATATAATCTGTTATGGATTCTGTGTGTTAGAATGATGTTGATCATTGTTATTCGATATTTTTAATATCATAAGAAACCGTGGGATGTAAAAAGGAATATTTCAACGTATATTGAAATAAAGGAATTTTATAAAATCAACCGATTTTCAAAAGGAAATAATTTGAAAATATTTATTTAGAAAATAAATAGGAGATTATAAAGGAGAATATTTATTTAGAAAATAAATAGGATAATGGAATATTTCTTTAGGAAATGAATAGAGTTAATCAATTATAATAAATCGATTAGAGTTAGTTAAAAAGGAGTTAATCGATGTTAGTTAAATAAAGTTAAAAGAGTTATCGAATGTAGTTTATTCGAATAAAGTTAAAGGAGTTATCGAATATAGTTTATTCGAATAGAGTTAAAGGAGTTATCGAATATATTTTATTCGAATAGAGTTAAAGGAGTTATCGAATATAGTTTATTCGAAAGGAGTTAAGTGAAAAGAGTTAATCGATTAGAGTAAATCAAATAGAGTTAATCCAGTGGAGTTAATTGGTAAGAGTAAATTGATAAGAGTTAGTTGAATAGAGTTAATCGAATATAGTTTATTCGAAGAAAGGTTTTCGAATCTAATTATTCGTAAGAGAGATTATCGAATATAGTTATTCGAAGGGAGAGTTATCGAATAGAGATTATTCTAAAGAGAGTTACAAAAGGAAGTTTGTTAAAGGTTTAAAAGATAAACTTTGTCTATTCTGAAGTTAAGACGTTGTTCAGTTATGGTCTGAGAGGTAATTATACCCCAACTTGATTGACTTCCTTCTTAACTAAGGAATGGTAAGGTTTGATAGAGAATGATGATTAAGTGAATTTAGTAAATGGTTTGAGTTGGTATAGCGATGTTTTATTTAAACATCTGTTTAAAGCCAAATGAAGGAGATTTGGAAATGTTTTCCAAATAAGAATCAGAAATATTTTCTAATATAGAAAACAAGAAATGGGAATGTTTGCCATTGTTAATAAAGTATATTTTCTAAATTTAGAAAATAAGAAATGTTGAATATAGGGAAACAGGAGATGAAAAATGAATAAGTTAAATAGAGAGATAAATGTTAAATGATGATTGATTGATATAAATTTCCATTTGGAAATAATATCGTTGTTTGCACACGTGTTTTTTTGGATAGTTAACTCACTGACTATCGAAGTTTTTGACCATTTTAACGTTGTTAATATGGAGAGACCGGTTGGTTTATTATCCAAAGAACCACTCTGTATTGGCATAAGCGTTGCGAATCATATATGCCAAAGAAAATTGGAGACGGAGTAAAGTGCAAGGGCTGTTGTATAAATCTTAGATAACAATTGCCTAAGATGGATGTACTGAAAAGTGCCTTCGATTTGTCCAGTCCCAGGACAACCTGTATGGAAGAATGTCTGACAGAGTATATCTAATAGATTGTGTAAGTTGATCTCTTCAAACGTATTCACGTTTGGTGGCGGAGGAATTCGTTTCTTTTAGCTGTATACTCATGGTATTTTTGGGGAAATCAATTTGTGATTTGGCGAGTATGACGATGTGACATTCAAAGTGAATGAAGATATGATATGTAAAAAGATATGCGTAGCTTCTAGCCTCACATCCGGTAAATGACAGAAATCGGGCAGGCAGCATGGCTATGTAGGTTGCACCTATTAGGGTGTATAATCACCTGATCTAGAGTTTCATTTACTTCTAAAAATCTATTGTCGGGGACACGGTTGCTGATCCCAACCGTTGGTGATATACATTCGATACACTCAAGCGAAATGAGTGGTCGGTCATGTGTAGCCGGGTTGTAAGATGTTCTTGTTGAACCCAGTGTATTCCTCTCTAGAGGTACACTAGCGAAAGGTGGTTCCATACCTTGTCATAGTTGGAAATCCATTTCCCAATATGTACTTGCGGTTTTGATTGTATACTATATATGTAGAACATGAGATGGAAGCGTTTCTGCTAGATGATTATTATATTGTGGTTGATAGGCATTATTATAATATCAAAAGGTTTTTGATATAAAGATATTTTGGATTCTCATAAGGGAAAAACCCGTTCCATTATACGACGTAGTCTTATGAGATATCGTTTAATGGCTCAAACTGTTTTAAACTGTTTTGCTCACACCAGTCCCATGACTGACCCGGAGTTTATTTTGTTTTGTTTTCCCTAAACTCTTGGGTGCCCAATTTTGTATGGGCAGTCCAGTTGTCGGGATTTACAGATACTTGAAGAGCCGGAGCTGGAGGCTTCAGGATCACATAGCTATGGTTTATTTCCGCTGTGTTGTACTTTAATAATGATGTATATTCAAGTACAGATGTATATTTCAAGTTATGTTATATATATTATATGTTATTCGTTCCGCTGTGAGGTTCGTGTTACTCTGATGTTATGTTCTTCTTCTTCTTCTATTCTAAGTTTCTATCTTATCTATTCTTACCCTCTAACTTCTTTCATTAACTATTCGGTTATTTTCGATCCTTGGATGTTCGATATGTGTTGTATATTGGATAACCAAGGTCGCTAATTTTTGGGTCGTTACAATTGGTATCAGAGCTTAAGGTTAAGTATTTACCTTGGCTCTGTGGCATTACTCAATAGAGATAGGGTTAGTAATACCCTAGATTGAGTTGAGTGTATATATACGAGTGAACGTATTTGTTATTCGATATAAATAATTTTATATTGTGGGGATTTATTGGCTGAGTTGTTTATGTGTTCTGGTCGATCACTTGATCCACTGTATCGATAGGAGTTTATAAACACTTGAATACGATGAAACGTCATGGTATGTTTTGAAAAGAGGGTAAATGAAATAATTTTACCCAAAGTATATTTTGATATAAAAGTGAATGTATATTGAAATTATTATATTTGATGTGTTGGTCACTATTATAATCGAGTAAGATTATAAAAGTAAAATGGTTATATATATAACCAAGTAGAATTCGTACAAGTGTTACGAAATGAATTAAATCTGAATTTAAACCAGAAATTGATTTAATATTCTGGAAAATTGGATAAGTGTTTGTAAATGGATTTGGATTGAAAATAAGGAAAATTTAAGATCTTGGGAGATTTTAAATTGTTTTACAAGCAGTGTGAATTATATTTTGAAATGAATTTCAAAGTGGAAATGTTTAGAGATGGTTTTGAAAGTGATATAGTATTGAACTTACTTTGATCGCTGGGAAATAAATTCCAATGGTGCATCATCGGTGTTCATTTTCGGGTTTCTAAGTGACGGATTACTACCAAAATTTTAGTTTTGAATTGTTTTGAGAAAAACAAGTTGTTTGATTCCGAAAGGGAATATTGGATTTGTGAAAAACAAAGTTATTTAAAACTCCCAGGAAAAGATTGTTCGGATTAAAACAAATTTAAATTTGTGAAAATAAGCTGGAATTTAATTGAAGTCAATTATGTGAAAAATTGAATTGAAATTTGCAAAAGCAAATTGGAGTTGAATTGGATTAGAAGGATATCGAGAAATTTGGATTGATGAGTTAATAAATTTAAATCGAGAACGAAACTTTGGTTTGAAATGAAATTCGACTTAGGTATAAGTGAATGGTTGGATTTGAGGATAAATTGATCAGAATTTGATTGGGATAACATTGGTATATGCTGAGTAGATAGCATATGGAAGTGATAGAGTTGATATGCCCGACAAAAAGGTACAAGTTTAAATTTCATATGGTATGAGATTTTGATGAGCCGAATTGGCAAACCGCTTGGCTGTTTGATTTTCTTTTGGGTTGGAGATGGCTCAGAGAGGCGAGTTGGAGTTTGACCTAGTGACCAGTACAAAAGAGGTGCTGGTGAAATTTTCCAGAAATTTCGGGTGTTAGAAAATTTTCAGGATTTTTGAAAATTTTCGTTGATAAGAATTAATTAAATATTTAATTGAAATTAAATTGGTTCAGTTAAAACCGAAGTTAAGAAGTGAACAAATAAGTTCTAATCGGTCGATAGGGTTTGTTTTCTACCTTAGCAATTTTGAGGACGAAATTATTTTAAGTAGGGAAGAATGTTATGACCCGTATTTTCAGCTATATAATAATTAATTTATTCAATTATTTATATAGTGATTTAGAGGTTTATATGGTCGTTAATTAAATAAATTGTAATATTTAATTAAAATAAATAATTAAATAATATATTTAAATTTCAGAATAGTCGGAAATAGTAGAATTCACAATACGATGTGAACTGGATAATATATAAGCTATAATTCAGTTTGGAATTAATTTAGAATAACGAATATATTATTTGAATGAAGTTTGAACGTAGAGTTTATAATATAATTAAATTCGAGCTCGAAATGGCGCTGTAGTTCGTAATTTGGCGATTCGAACTTCAACTGAATGTACAGGATTCGTTTAAAGCCGGATTTCTGTGAAACAAGAAACGTTCGGAGCTGGTGAAGTATATCTTCTAGTGGAAGAGAAAAATGGGATTTCGTCGTATAAATTTTAATTTATATCCAAATCAAATTTTAGAAAAGTCGCTGCGGAATTCCTTTATAATTTATAAAGGAATTATTTATATTTTAAAGAGAAATTTCATTATAAATCGAATATCGATTTATCGGGATTTGAAATATCAAGTTAGAAATTCATATAGGAATATTCTGAAGCTGTATGATATTCTATTGTGAATATATACGATAATATTTATTTTTAAATATTTAATTTAATTATATTTAAATATATTTATATATTTAAATGGGTCATTCAGAGCTTTAAAAATAGACAGTTTTGCAAACGAAGTCGGAATTCGACGAAACTAATTTTGTTGGATCCGCAACATCAAATTATTGTTAGATTCCAAGTTCCGTGATTTTTGGGGTCACTGTGTGGCCGTACGGATTTTAAGAGTGAAAAAACAGATAATATTCTAACAGTTAAAAATACGCTGTGTGAGCAAACGGAGTCGGAATTCGACGAAACCAGTTTCGTTGGGACCGTAATGTTGAACTGAAGGTGTATGTCCATTTCCGTAATTTTTGGTTATCGTATGTGGTCACAGGGATTTTTAGAAGACAAACAAGAGCAACGGTTGGTTAAAATAAAATATATAAATCAATAAAATAAATATCCTAAATTTATTGGTGACCATAATCAAGCCACATACTTATTGTTTCAGCCACACACTAAAATTTTGTCCCTATATAAATCATTCTCATTCAAGCCGCCACCAGGAAGAGTTCCAACAGCAAAAAAAAACCCAACTTCAAAATTCATGAAGAAATCATAGAAAAATATATAAATCAAACTAGGTATATATTTGGATCCAGCGTTGAAAGAGCTTCGAGATGATATACGTTTAGATGAGTTCGGTTCATCTCTGGTTCGCTGTATATTTTACAGCGTCAGTTCAAAATGGGTTAGGGCTAAGGATTTAAGAAATTTTGGGTAACGATTCGCGAATTGGTTACTGTATTTGTGTTTGTAGTAAAGAGAAGGGTTGTTTGTGGTTTTTTTTGTGGAATCCAAATTGTCGCACCTGTGTAGCAGGGGTGCTCGACAACGGGAAATGCAGGGGGGTTCAAGTTTCGTTTTGAGGGTATGAATTGGAAGAGGAGGTGAAGAGAAAGGCGATGGAGGTGGTTTGAAGATAAACGATGGAGTAATGAGGTGGGATTTTGGAGGTGAAGTTCGGCGTGATTTAGAGGACCGGTATCAGAAGCTTGTGGGGAAGAAAGGGATTAACGGGTGGGCTTGGGTTTAATTCAAGGAAGTTGGGCCAGGAAATAGAAAGTAAGCCTAATAAATAAATGGTTAAGTTTATTTTAAATTTAAAATAGTATGTTAACTTCTAAAATGCATATCTTTTTCATACATTATCAGATTAACGAACCGTAAGTTGTGTTCAGATTGTATGGACGGACATTCCCCAATGGAACTGACTGGGAGTGAATCCGAGCTCGTTACATGTAATAGAAAATTAAATTGTCCGTCTGAATCAAGCAATGGTTATTGTTATTAACGATGATCGTCCAATGTGAGTAAAACTCACCAACTCTGAACAGTTCTATTTTTATAACGTATATTTAGAATTGATAAATGATGACTGATTGATGTGTGTTAACTGTTGGTCGAGTTGTTTGTGTATTGATTGAAATCATAGATAACGATATATATATATACATAAATCATTAATCGAATATTGATTCTGTTTAATAGAATATTTTATATCCGTGCGTTTAATATCTGTGATGCAGGGAAACAGGTTGGAGGGGTCCAACTGGACTCCTCAATATTTATAATATTGTTCTGTTCATGTATTGTAATATATGATGTGATATATAATCTGTTATGGATTCTGTGTGTTAGAATGATGTTGATCATTGTTATTCGATATTTTTAATATCATAAGAAACCCTGGGATGTAAAAAGGAATATTTCAACGTATATTGAAATAAAGGAATTTTATAAAATCAACCGATTTTCAAAAGGAAATAATTTGAAAATATTTATTTAGAAAATAAATAGGAGATTATAAAGGATAATATTTATTTAGAAAATAAATAGGATAAAGGAATATTTATTTAGGAAATGAATAAAGTTAACCGATTAGAATAAATCTATTAGAATAAATCGATTAGAGTTAGTTAAAAAGGAGTTAATCGATGTTAGTTAAATAAAGTTAAAGGAGTTATCGAGTATAGTTTATTCGAATAAAGTTAAAGGAGTTATCGAATATAGTTTATTCGAATAGAGTTAAAGGAGTTATCGAATATAGTTTATTCGAATAGAGTGAAAGGAGTTATCGAATATAGTTTATTCGAAAGGAGTTAAGTGAAAAGAGTTAATCGATTAGAGTAAATCAAATAGAGTAAATCAAATAGAGTTAATCCAATGGAGTTAATTAGTAAGAGTAAATTGTTAATAGTTAGTTGAATAGAGTTAATCGAATATAGTTTATTCGAAGAAAGGTTTTCGAATCTGGTTATTCGTAAGAGAGATTATCGAATATAGTTATTCGAAGGGAGGAGTTATCGAATAGAGATTATTCTAAAGAGAGTTATGTAAGGAAGTTTGTTAAAGGTTTAAAAGATAAACTTTGTCTATTCCGAAGTTAAGACGTTGTTCAGTTAAGGTCTGAGAGGTAATTATACCCCAACTTGGTGGACTTCCTTCTTAACTAAGGAATGGTAAGGTTTGATAGTGAATGATGGTTAAGTGAATTAAGTAAATGGTTTGAGTTGGTGTAGCGATGTTTTATTTAAACATCTACTTAAAACCAAATGAAGTAGATTTGGAAATGTTTTCCAAATAAGAATCAGGAATGTTTTCCACTGTTAATAACGTATATTTTCTAAATTTAGAAAATAAGAAATGTTGAATATAGGGAAACAGGAGATGAAAAATGAATAAGTTAAATAGAGAGATAAATGTTAAACGATAATTGATCGATATAAATTTCCATTTGGAAATAATATCGTTGTTTGCACATGTGTTTTTCTTTGATAGTTAACTCACTGACTATCGAAGTTTTTGACCATTTTAACGTTGTTAATATGGAGAAACTGGTTGGATTATTATCCATAGAACCACTTTGTATTGGCATAAGCGTTGCGAATAATATATGCCAAAGAAAATTGGAGACGGATTAAAGTGCAAGGGCTGTTGTATAAATCTTAGACAATAATTTCCTAAGATGGATGTACTGAATAGTGCCTTCGGTTTGTCCAGTCCAAGGACGACCTGTATAGAAGAATGTCTAACAGAGTATATCTAATAGATCGCGTAAGTTGATCTCTTCAAACGTATTCACGTTTGGTGGAGGAGGAATTCGTTTCTTTTAGCTGTATACCCGTGGTATTTTTGGGAAATCAATTTGTGATTTGGCAGGTATGACGATGTGACATTCAAAGTGAATGAAGATATGATATGTAAAAAGATATGCGTAGCTTCTAGCCTCACATCCGGTAAATGACAGAAATCGGGCAGGCAGCATGGCTATGTAGGTCGCACCTATTAGGTTGTATAATCACCTGATCTAGAGTTTCATTTACTTCTAAAAATCTATTGTCGATGTTTTCCCATTCAGGAAATGGTTGCTGATCCCAACCGTTGGTGATATACATTCGATACACTCAAGCGAAATGAGGGGTTGGTCATGTATGGTCGGGTTGCAAGATGTTCTTGTTGAACCCAGTGTATTCCTCTCAAGAGGTACACTAGCGAAAGGTGGTTCCATACCTTGTAATAGTTGGAAATCCATTTCCCAATACGTGCTTGCGGTTTTGATTGTATACTATATATGTAGAACGTGAGATGGAAGCGTTTCTGCTAGATGATTATTATATTGTGTTTGATAGGCACTATTATAATATCAAAAGGTTTTTGATATAAAGATATTTTGGATTCTCATAAGGGAAAAAACCGTTGCGTTATACGGCGTGGTCTTATGAGATATCGTTTAATGGCTCAAACTGTTTTAATCACACCAGTCCCATGACTGACCCGGAGTTTGTTTTGTTTTGTTTTCTCTAAACTCTTGGGTGCCCAATTTTGTACGGGCAGTCAAGTAGTCGGGATTTACAGATACTTGAAGAGCTGGAGCAGGAGGCTTCAGGATCACATAGCTATAGTTTATTTCCGCTGTGTTGTAAGTTTTGTACTTTGATAATGATGTATATTCAAGTACAGATGTATATTTCAAGTTATGTTATATATATTATATGTTATTCGTTCCGCTGTGAGGTTCGTGTTACTCTGATGTTGTGTTCTTCTTCTTCTTCTATTCTAAGTTTCTATCTTATCTATTCTCACCCTCTAACTTCTTTCATTAACTATTCGGTTATTTTCGATCCTTGGATGTTCGATATGTGTTGTATATCGGATAACCAAGGTCACTAATTTTTGGGTCGTTACATGGAGCATCATCCGGAGGTGATGTCTCTATGGATGAAGATGAGGAAGGAGGAGTAGGAGACAATCGCGCTCCCGACGAGTTTGAGAAAGTTATTGTCTTGGAGTCGCTTGGCGATTCCTTTGCATCAACAATTGACAACGCCAAACTTACACGAATATGTTTGAAGCATGGAATTCTTCGGAAGGACCCTGAGTTGCCTACTGAAAAGGACCGGCCTCATAATCCACCCAAAGGGTATATGGCGATTAGTAGCCTAATGTGCCTTTTCGAGGCGATATCTCCATTCCTTCCATTCGTCGTCGACTTTCTAAGACGAATGCACATCGCTCTTATGCAGCTCCGACCTAACTCCTACGATTATCTGTACACCTTATATATTGCTTATAGGGAAATTTTGGGTACAGAGATCACCTTCGAAGATGTTCGTTTCTTTTACAATTTCAAGCACAGGACCCAGGACACCCCGTCCTTTGTATATTTTGAATCGGTGCCAAAGCGGAAAATCATTAGCATACCATTTAGCAACAAAGTTGGTGATCCAAGACCCGAATGGTTCTATATCAAACAACAACCAGGATGTGCCAGGAGATGGCTTAAATCAAGTAAAGATTTCAGACCTCGATTTCTAATTTTAATCACTAATGTAAATGTATTGACAGTCGTTCACTTTCACTTGCAGTTCCTAACCCCAAATAGGAAGCGCATCAGGTGTACTTTTATCGTTTGAACCAACTGCTTGATGGTGATCAAAAATTCTTGACCATCAGAGACTGCCTAGTGGATGAGTATCTTCACCGCCACCGCTTACTTGCTATCACTGGTAGCATAGGCCACAGAGATGGTCCCAATGTATATATACCTCCATTTGAGGGACCAATTGAAATTTTACCTGAAAAGGGAGAGAGTTCGAGAGATCCAATGATGCCTCAAAAGTGTCCTCCCACTTCAACCCAAGATGATATATTAGACAGCATAGCTGCCAAATATAGGGATAAATACATCACTCCTAAGGATGCAGCTACTCCTGAAAAACCAGTTTCCCCAAAGGAACTACCATCGATCATGTCTCGCGGCGATGATTCTGTCATGGATGATTTTATATACCGGGCTTTGAGGGATCTTCCCCTGCCTGACATTATTTATACTTCCGGAGATTTTGGCAAAGATCCTCTTTCTCCCACCTATGAAGAAGAAGTTACCCCTTGAAGGCCGGGGCAACTATACATACTGGCCTAACTCTAGGCTCTGGTCTGTTAGGGGGTGTCACTTAGGATACACACAACACTCTAGTGATGCACGTCATAACACTTGTGCTTTATATTAATACCAATAATATATATCTTAGAGTTGAATCACTTTCCCATTGGGGTTGTCGGAAATCAATTGTAGCTCGATTTGAAGACCTTATATAAGATAGTCCCGGTCAACTTAATGATTTCTTAGGAGAAAGAGCAAAGTGCTGGAGAACTAAAGCCTTTAGGAAAGGTTTAACTAGCCGGTATGTTATGAATTAGTTTGCTAGGAGCAGGAGACTTATAGGCACACCATACAAAGAATACTCCAGTTGTTCGCCAGATCCAGATACTGGGTCGAGTGAGGATGTCCCGTTCTCCCGGGCTAAAGATGCCCTAAGGACTTAATCCGATTTAGCGGCTTCAACTACTGTTTTGCAGGACAAATGGCACGTCATCGCTACTATATGAGAGATGTTCATTCGAGCATGCCCCTGATGGATTCTGGTGCAGGGCATGATCAACATGAGAGTCGGGGAAGAGATGACAGGAGAAATCGGCCACCTCAGCCTTATCAGTCGTCTCATTCTCAATCTCCGCATCATACAGATTCAGCCAAACATAAGAGCCGACCAACATATCGTGAAAGGGATAAACATGTCCCCAAGACTCCTACTTTGTCTAAAGATAGAACTCATCAGGACAGACCTTCGAAGAAAGGGTCCGATCCGAAAGAGAAACAAAATGAACCAGGTAAAGAAGCAGAGAAGAGAAAATCTATTGTGCCACTGAAGCGTCGCAACATTGACATCACCACTACAAGGCCGGTCATACTTGACAATGAAAACAAGGACAAATTGAAGCTTCTAAAGGAACAATTTCCCGAGCATCATTTCGGGACTATGCACTTTGTTCCAGCTCTTAAACTAGTTGATCCTGACTGGGCCACCGAAGTCAAAGCTAAAATAGATTTCGTGGATACTCATGTTGGATCTAGAATAACCCTAGGGTGGGGGGGGTGAATAGGGTTTTTCATAGCTTTTACGTGATATTAAAAATTCGACAGGATATTAAATAAATACAACAGAAATAAAAAGCAGAAAGTAAATAACACACAGAGATACCCAGCTTCGGCAAAATCCTGCCTACTACTGCATTCCTAAGGTTTCTACTAGGTGTTATAAACGGATCCCGCTTACAATCCCATGTAAACTCGCAGCGCCTGCTCCTGTCCTAACCCTATGCTCAAAACCCTAGAATGATCTAATCACCTAGATCAGATTTCCCCTAGATTAACTGCTAGCTAAAACCTTAACTGGATTTCCTAGTATTTTACAAACACTAGAAACTGTTCGGATACAAATTGATTTCAAAAACAAAACAAAATAAAAAATGAAATCTAAAGACAAAAAAACCCTTTTAAACAACTAGGAACAAGGCTTAGCCCATGTAGAATATGCCGGCCCTATTTCATTTGTTATTTCCAAATATGGTCGGTCTCTCTGTTTATTAATGGCCACCGAGATAAAAAATTAGGGTTTTCCCTTTTTGCTCCCAATCGAAGATTCCACTCGTTGATTTGATGCTTTCGATGCTTTAAATCAGATGTGTTCGTCTTTGTCTTCAATTAACAACACTGATGGCTTTCGATCGAAACCCTAGAAGCTGTAAGCTCTCTAAATTTTGAACTTTGGTTGCTTGAATTGATTTTGTTGGTTTTTGATACTGCCTGTGATGAATTGGTGTGGATTTATAGGGTAAATAGAAACCCTAGTCTCTGATTTCTTGATAAATGGCTTGGCCCGATTTTGTTGAATGATTTGTCCCTGATTTGCGAGTTTCCCTTTTGGCTTGGGCGTGAATTTGTGAAATGCTAGTGGCCCCTAGGAAACCGATTGTCTGTCCCTTTTGACCTTGCCACAACCATGTTTCGTGATATATTTTATTTCAGAGAATTCTTTGAATGCTTTACGGATTCTTGTAAATAATCGGAAGGATTAAAATTCGATATTGAGGATAGAAAAACAGGAAAAATTGAAATCTTGCCAAAACATTACTTTGATTGCTCACCTGAATTTCCAAGTTTCAATTTATGACTTCAGGAAACTTTGCATTGATTTCTTCCCATATGCAGATCCTTAAAACATCCTTGCTGATTTTTTAGTATTTTCTGGAAATGTTAAAATTAATAACTTTCCCATTATCATTAAAAACTGGAAGCATTGATTTCTGGATAAATTCCTTGGCCCTTGCTTCAGTGATATTACATCATGCACAAGCTGCTGCACATTATCACCTTGACTTGCTACTTCTATTCATACTTGGCAAGTCCATGTGTACATTGTGCCTTATAAAAACTATTGCACCCATTTTCTTGCTTCTGCTCCAATACACATAGATAATGGCTTTGCATTATATATATATACACACACACACAAATCATGTATACATACATGAGTGAGAGCTTGGATTTGCAAACAACTTATCATGTGCATTCATGCTTTTGTCTACTGCATGTATCTTGTACCTGAGCTTCAAAAACTGGCTCGACCAATTAAAACCTGGCATTAACTTGAAATGTTGACATGCACTTGTTTATATTTTGCTGCACCATGTATATCCTGTGTTTGAACTATTTTTGTCTTTGCTGATCTTGTCCTGTACAAGCCTCGACCATGCACCATTGTTTGCTATGTTGAATTTTGTACTTGACCAGTCGAGCTTTGCTTTGCACAAGTCACTTTGACACTTGTTTGCAGTGTATATTTCAGTTTTGATACACTTGAACCATTTTGAATTTTGGGCTGATTGTCTTGAGCACTGTCTTTCTCACCTAATTTGAAACTTCTGAACCTAGGCTTTGACTTGTAACTTATGTGTTGACTTGCTTGACATGCTGATTGAACTTGTCCATGTGAACACCATGATGGTCTGGTCTTGTTCATATTTGCACTGCCTGTCTAGCTTGTATTGCACATGCCTCTGGACTTGACTTGTTGCATTGACCATTCAGACTCCATACACATGTTCATAGCAGTGCGCACACATGTATATATGTTCACCTGAGTTGTAACTTGCTGGGTCCACATGCTTTGTTGCACTGTCTCGACCATGCTGTTTTGTTTGAGATCACTACACTTGTGTAGTTGCTGCCTTGTTGCACTGAGTCGAGTTGGCCCACGTGGCTTCTCTTCAGTTGCACACTGATTGACGAGGCGGTGCACACGTGTATATTTATACACGTGTGTATATGCAGCCATCAGACAATATTTCCTGTCCCTATACTATACATATACAAAGTGACTAAACATAGATGAATCAGGTCGAGTCATGAAAAATGATGAGAAACACACCATAGATCTAAGGCAAGTAATATGTTTTTAAATAAAATTTATATTCACATGTATTCAGTTTTATTTCTATTGCATTTTATTGTGTGTGTGTTTCATGTGACAGGTAAACAGGTGATGACTGGACTGACTGAGTGGATGTTGTGAAGACAGACGATAGAAGACGAGTATAGACAGTGAAATGTATGAGTGTCTGTATATGAGTCAATGTGAATGTATATATAGAAATGTATAACTAAG
Source organism: Allium sativum (assembly GCA_030737875.1). Classification (NCBI taxonomy): domain Eukaryota; kingdom Viridiplantae; phylum Streptophyta; class Magnoliopsida; order Asparagales; family Amaryllidaceae; genus Allium; species Allium sativum. The sequence goes on from CM060926.1 coordinate 620,773,570, forward strand.
TGACAGTGTTATAGTGAGGAGCAGTGTATGAATGTATAATGAGAGAATTGTACTGGTATTTGTAATAAAAAAAATCGATTGAAATAAAATATTATTTTATTGTGTTCAAACAAACTTGTCTATTATATTTAGTTTATTTACAAGTACAATATTCTGTGAATTTATATGAAATGTCATGTGTTCAAATAGTGGAGTTATAAATAGTTGTACTGTTTGAATGTTTGAAATAAAATATTATATTTCCTATGTGATGTATATATGAAAAAGTATAGTAGCAAACACATTTATAATAGAAATATATTTGTTTGATATCATCAAACAAAAATCATATAATTGTGTATACAACACCGTTATATACAACAATCTCCCCCTTTTGATGATGATAAACAAATATTAAGATTTTGAATACAGTAAATGTGTTTAATAGAGAAGAACATAACTCCCCCTATTTGAAAGCTCCCCCTACAACAGAGACTCTATAATAGAGACTCCCCCTATAACTGTGCATGAGTGAAATGAAATAAATAATAATGTATTTTCAAAAATTAAAAATATTTATTAAATATTCACTCATAAATCAAAATCTAGACCCATTCTCCCCCTTTTGTTATCTTCAAAAGGATACGGAATTTAAAATATAGATGAATAATGACTAAGGATATAATTTCAGCTTAAGAGGAAGAATAGTCTTCATAAATCTCAATCAGTCAAACAAAAATCATAATATTCTAAGAACAGGTGGCATATTTCACATTATAGTGAATGGAGAATTTACGATGAATTTTATATAAAATGGAGAGAGTTACAAAAATATGATTTCCAATTATTTTCCAATTAAAATTTGTAATATAAAGCACAAAACAGTGATAGATTTGGACTATAATTAATAATTCAATTTAAGTGACAACATCGTATAATCACAAATCCCAATACCTATCAATCAATAAATCATAATACGTCATAAGATTTCAACACATTTCACAAGTTAGAATATGGATTGATAGGCTGGTTTATATACACAAAGGAGAACTTCAGATTTATTTCAATTTATAGCACATTATTTTCTTTTCTTTTCTTTTTTTATTAAAGAGCACACTGACCACGCATAACCAGAGCTTGGATTTTTAAATGAGGTCAGTCGCAGCTTAAATTATAAGTTGTCTCTTAACCATGCATGACCAGAGCTTGGATTTTTAAATGAGATTAGTGACACACTTATATATTAATAAAATTTATCATTTCATTTTTAAAAGGAAAAACTCCTCAGCATATAAAACCAATATATGGATGATAGAAAATGGGGTAGGTACAAAAATGGACTGTGAAATAAATTTCTAAATTAATTATATTATGAAATATGCTCGACTGTACCGAAATCGTCCAAAATTTTCAATTATCACTAATTCTGAATAATAACATAGTCCCACTTCTATCACAAATGTTTCCACTGTTTATTCAATTTTTATTAAAACATATTGACTCTCCACATTAATATAAAATTATAATAGATGGCAGAATGATGATAGATAAAGGAGATGGTTGTGAAATAGTTGCCAATTCAAAGATATTATAATAAATGTTCAACCATCATGAAAAATTTAAATAAAATCTCCTCTTGTGGTGAAATATACTGCAGTCACAATTCATCACAATCTCAAAATCTGATAATAATTTTGATGAATTATAAATACAGTTCAATTTGGATATTGATTTCAATTTATGAATGAATAATTAATAAATAATTTTAAAATTGAAAATCAATTACAAGAGGGATATGGAGATCTATACAAAATAAGAGGGAAAAAATATACAGCAAGACAAAAAATAGCACATCTGATACCAATTGGTGTCCCTACTAATGAAGACTGTAACAAGACATAGTAGACAAACAAGAGTATCACAGATAAAAGAATTTTAAGCCCAAGGCCCAAGCAGACCAAGCAACAGATTTGGCACATTTATCAAAGCAGCAGACAGATCAAAAACAAGCAGTTATCTAAGAACAGTATCAGAGCATCATACAAAAAGGTTTCAAAGCAAACTTGTCAGGATGACGGTCACATAAGATGATTAATGATCCAAGATTAAAAATACCGTTTATTTTAAATCATTTGATGGAATATGTAGGTATCAGGATTCAATGAATCGATCACACCAGATTATTAATTTTTGATTCGAGATATGTGTGAGATTCAATAAATCAATAATTTCAAATGATTTTAAACAAACTGATACTCAAATCAAATAACCATGAAATAACAATAAATTTCAAGAACCAAATTTTTCAAAGAATTTTTCCAAATAATTTCTGATAAGCCCAAGAGTAATTTCAGATCATTTACATCAAGCTTGAGATATATTCATGATCCATAAATTAAATTAATTAATTTGAAATCAATTGAATCAGTGTCATGTTTGAGATACAATGAATTATTCACACAAGATTGATAATTTCAAATTTAAGTGGTATGTGATATTCAAAATATCTAGAATTTCAAATGATTTCAAACAAAACTAATTTCAACCATAATAATCATGAATAAAGATGAATTTCAAGATGTATCACTGATTCAAGCCAATCCAAAAATCAATGAAATTATCGTAACTGATAAGTAGCAGTGTGCTGTAATGAGTATAACATTTTAAGCTTTTCTAAAATGAATTAGAAGAAACCCAGAACGGCAAAGGTGTGTGTAATTTCACAAATTTTCAGATCTTCAAGAATTTAGAATTCTAATTAATAATGTTCAAGCTATGACAAGGATACATCCACACTTTTATGAATTCAGAAATCAGACAGATAAACTTCAAAAACAATTGCAGATATTTATAAGATTAAATTCAAAATCTGGAAATAATTAAAACATCAGAATTCTATTCAACTAAAGTGAATTTCCAGAAAATATGAGTTCTACAATTGGAAGTTAATGAAGCCCAGAAGAAGTTACAATGATATGATAGTACCAAATCAGATCGGAAAAAAAAACTAGAAGGGGAAGAAGAAGAAATGAACAAAGAAAATAATAGCAGAGAATATTTACACAGGTGAGTTTAGAGATCATACCAGAATCCAATGTAAATTAGAATCTCTAACTCAGCATCTTGATTTCAAATCTCTTTTTGCATAGTAGTTCCTCAACCTCCTCTGGTACCTAACTGTATAGAGAATTGAGTGGTCTAACAAAAACAGTAAAACCACTCATAGTTATATTCGTACGTTTTGGTACCCAAACCTGATTATATATTAATCCATTTGAATATGACTTTGTACCCTTTGGAACCCAAATCTGTTTGGATTTAGTGAAGTTCGTTTTATTTCTTTTTGGGATCCAGAATTGTTCAATTGAGTTATTATAAAACATATTCACATCACATTTATGATTCAAAAATCCTTTGCGATTATCAGAGTTTGAATTTTCATATCGATTCTTTCCGAAGCAGTTTAAAGGATTTTTAAAATCATTTGAGTTCTGATTTTCAAAAACATTAGTTTTCTCTAAGCCGAGACCACTTTTATTTCCAGATGAAAATTGATTTTTCAACAACATATTCAGAGATTTTTCACCATTAGAAAATTTAGTCAAAGTTGACTCAAGTTGTCGAATTTTAGTTTTAAGATCACGGTTCTCTTTCATTAAATCTGAACAATGATTTTTAGTGATCTTACATCTTTCAAAATCAGATTTTAAAACCAAATTTTCATCTTTAAGAATTTTAATTCTTGCTTCGGATTCCATGATTTCAGATTTAAATCGTTTTTGTTTTTCAGACTCAAATTTCTTGGATTTTTCAATCTCATTTTCAAGTTCTTCTAAAATCAAATTTGATTTCAACAAGTTCTCCTTTTCAGCAATTTCAAATTTGAAATTTAAATCTATTCTAAAATTTTTAAATTCCTTTTGCAGAAGGTTATTCAAATTTGATAACTCAGTCTTGTTCTCATTTAAGATTAGAATTTCATTTTCAAACTTTTGAATATTTTTATTGAGATGAACAAGATTGGTTTTCAATTTTAAACAATTTTTGCAAACTGAATTTGAAGAATTTTTAACATATTCAAGTTGTGATTCCAAATCACCAATTTTGCTAGTTAACTCAAAAATATTAGATTTCAGAGACTTATTTTTCAGTTGGAGTTTATCAACAGATTTCGTTAAATCAGGACACATATAAACCAGATCTTCATATGAGAAATTTTCGGTTTCAGCATTTTTTGATTCTCCATCATCTGATCCATTTGAAGTTTCATTTACATGACTTGTTAAGCATAGATCTGAATCTGAGTTGTCATCCTGGGGTTTTGAGCTGTTGTCAGATTTTCCATACAGCTTGTTGAGAGTTCTCCAGACTACCTGCGTAGTCAAACAGCGAGAGATAAGTTCAAGCTGATTATTACTGAGATAAGAATAGAGAATTTCCATAACACGGGCATTAACAACTTTATTTTTCTTATCTAACATATCTCCCATATTTTCAATAATATTCCAATATTCAATATTAACAGATTTTAAGTATAATTCGAATTTTGATTTCCATATTAAAAAATCTGTTCCATTGAAAATTATTGGAATATCATTGGACTGACTATCAGAAGACTGACAACTAGGATTCACTATTTCTCTAGAGTTAAAGAAAATACCTGCTTTGATACCACTTGTTAGATCTAGAATAACCCTAGAGCGGGGGGGGTGAATAGGGTTTTTCACAGTTTTTACGTTATATTAAAAATTCGACAGGATATTAAATAAATATAGCAGAAAGGAAATAACACACAGAGATACCCAGCTTCGCCAAAATCCCGCCTACCGCTGCATTCCTAAGGTTTCTACTAGGTGTTATAAACAGATCCCGCTTACAATCCCATGTAAACTCGCAGCGCCTGCTCTTGTCCTAAACCTACGCTCAAAACCCTAGACTGATCTAATCACCTAGATCAGATTTCCCCTAGATTTACAAACTCTAGTAAACTGCCAGAACCATAACTAGATTTCCTAGTATTTTACAGACACTAGAAACTGTTCGGATACAAATTGAATTCAATAACAAAACAAAATAAAAACAATGAAATCTAAATACAAAGAAAACCCCTTTTTAACAACTAGGAACAAGGCTTAGCCCATGTAGAATATGCTGGCCCCATTTCATTTGTTATTTCCAAATATGGTCGGTCTCTCTGGTTTGTTACTGGCCATCGAGATAAAAAAATTAGGGTTTTCCCTTTTTTCTCCCAATCGAAGATTCCACTCGTTGATTTGATGCTTTCGATGCTTTGAATCATATGTGTTCCTCTTCGTCTTCAATTGACAACACCGATGGCTTGCGATCGAAACCCTAGAAGCTGTAAGCTCTCTAAATTTTGAACTTTGGTTGCTTGAATTGATTTTGTTGGTTTTTGATACTGCCTGTGATGAATTGGTGTGGATTTATAGGGTAAATAGAAACCCTAGTCTCTGATTTCTTGATAAATGGCTTGGCCCGATTTTGTTGAATGATTTGTCCCTGATTTGCGAGTTTCCCTTTTGGCTTGTGCGTGAATTTGTGAAATGCTAGTGGCCCCTAGAAAACCGATTGTCTATCGCTTAAAAAAATGAGCAAACCTGGAATGTTTTTTTGAAATGATATTGATTTCCTTTGGCATGATTGATGAATTACCAAGAATGTGTTGTTCAAAACTGGAAACAGATTCCTAGGATTTGTAAATTGATTTCCAAATCTGGAAATACATATTGACCTTGCCACAACCATGTTTCGTGATATATTTTATTTTAGAGAATTATTTGAATGCTTTTCTGATTCTGGGAAATAATTGGAAGGATTATAATTCGAAATTAAGGATGGAAAAACAGGAAAAAATTGAAATCTTGCCAAAACATGACTTTGATTGCTCATCTGAATTTCCAAGTTTCAATTTATGACTTCAGGATACTTTGCATTGATTTCTTCCCATATGCAGATCCTTAAAACATCCTTGCTGGTTTTTTAGTATTTTCTGGAAACGTTAAAATTAATAATTTTCCCATTATCATTAAAAACTGGAAGCATTGATTTTTGGATAAATTCCTTGGCCCTTGCTTCACTGATATTGCATCATGCATAAGCTGCTGCACATTATCACCTTGACTTGCTACTTCTATTCATACTTGGCAAGTCCATGTGTACAATGTGCCTTGTAAAAACTGTTGCACCCATTTTCTTGCTTCTGCTCCAATATACATAGTTAAATGGCTTTGCATTATATACATACATACATATATATACACACACACACAAAAATCATGTATACATATATGAGTGAGAGCTTGGATTTGCAAACAACTTATCATGCTTTTGTTTGCTGCATGTATCTTGTACCTAAGCTTCAAAAACTGGCTCGGCCAATTAAAACCTGGCTTAAACTTGAAATGTTGACATGCACTTGTTTATATTTTGTTGCAACATGTATATCCTGTGTTTGAACTATTTTTGTCTTTGTTGATCTTATCCTGTACATGCCTCGACCATGCACCATTTTTTGCTATATTGAATTTTGTACTTGACCAGTCGAGCTTGCTTTGCACAAATCACTTTGACACTTGTTTGCAGTGTATATTTCAGTTTTGATACACCTGAACCATTTTGAATTTTGGGCTGATTGTCTTGAGCACTGTCTTTCTCACCTAATTGGAAATTGCTGAACCAAGGCTTTGACTTGTAACTTATCTGTTGACTTGCTTGACATGCTGATTGACCTTGTCCATGTGAACACCATGATGGTCTTGTCTTGTTCATATTTGCACTGCCTGTCTAGCTTGTATTGCACATGCCCCTCGACTTGACTTGTTGCATTGACCATTCATACTCCATACACATGTTCATAGCAGTGGGCACACATGTATATATGTTCACCTAAGTTGTAACTTGCCGGGTCCTCTTGCTTTGTTTCACCGTCTCGACCATGCTGTTTTGTTTGAGATCACTACACTTGTGTAGTTGCTGCCTTGTTGCACTAAGTCAAGTTGGTCCACGTGGCTGCTCCTCAGTTGCACACTGATTGGTGAGGCAGTGCACACGTGTATATTTATACACGTGTGTATATGCAGCCATCAGACAATATTTCTTGTCCCTGTACTATACATATACGAACTGACTAAACACAGATGAATCAGGTCGAGTCATGAAAAATGATGAGAAACACACCCGAAATCTGAGGCAAATAATATTTTTTTAAATAAAATTTATATTCACATGTATTTTGTTTTATTTCTATTGCAGTGTACTCTGTGTGTGTGTGTTTCATGTGACAGGTAAACAGGTGATGACTGGACTGATTGAGAGGATGCTGTGAAGACAGAAGACGAGTATAGACAGTGAAATGTATGAGTCTCTGTATATGAGTCAATGTGAATGTATATATAGAAATGTATAACTAAGTGACAGTGTTATAGTGAGGAGCAGTGTATGAATGTATAATGACAGAATTGAACTGGTATTTGTAATAAACAAATTCGATTGAAATAAAATATTATTTTATTGTGTTCAAACAAACTTGTCTATTATATTCAGTTTATTTACAAGTACAATATTCTGTGAATGTATATGAAATGTCATGTGTTCAAATAGTGGAGTTATAAATAGTTGTACTGTTTGAATGTTTGAAATAAAATAAAATATTTCCGTCTGTGATGTATATATAAAACAGTACAGTAGTTACACATTTATAATAGAAATATATTTGTTTGTTATCATCAAACAAAAGTCATATAATTGTGTATACAACACCGTTATATACAACAACTCAATATAAGGAGATGAAAAGATATTCGAAGAACCTTTCGAAAATCATTAGAGACTTGATTGCCGATGTAAAAACCATGAGGGACGCAACTGAATATTATTCGAAGGCTATTGAGAACTCCGAGAAAGACCTCGAGGATGCTCAAGCCAAACTTGCCCTTGTACAAAGTGATGCGGACATCTATAAGAAGTAATTTGAAGAATTACAAAAGTGTTACCACACTGAGCTTGATTCTCATAGCCAGGAGCACAAAGACTTAAAGAAGCAAGCCGAGGATGCTAAGTATGAAAGCACCATGGCAAAGTTGGCCTGTACTCGTCTTGAACAGGAGAAAGCGGAGTTGGCGAGGAAGAATGCAGAGCTAGAGGCCAAACTGATGGAGGCTGAGACAAGGGAAACACTTGCCGAGGGGAATGCAAATATGGCTTTAAAGTTTATCGAGAAGATTAGTGCACAACTTACTACAGCCAAAAAAGAATTGGATGAAGGTGGAGAGACTATGATGGGGTTCTTTGCTCAGGTGATCCGACATAGGGATACTGCATGGATCAAAGACTACCCCACCAATCTGGTATATGTATGTGATCAGATGGTTGAATGGGAAAGATAAGAGCTCAAAGTGGACTCCATTGATGAGGATAAACTCATGGAGAAGTATTTGAGGGGTGAGGAAATAGTGCGTTTGGTCGAAGGGCACAAGCTTATCACTACTGCTATGGAGGAGGTGAGGCGTCAGGTCAAAGGAAAAGAAACTATTGAATCTGGTTCCTCTTCTGTTGCCCCTCGGGCTACCGAAACGGAGGGATACGACCCAGAGAATATAGGAATTCCCAAAGCATCTTTCTTGTCTCCTATCATTGAAAAGACTCCAGAGATTCCTGCCGCTCATGTTGATAAATCATCTGAAAGTATCTCTAGCTTTTCACCTCAGTTTGTTAGGGTTATCTCAACCTACCGTCATATCGTTGGACAAACAACTGAGGAACCTACTCTTTTTTTTGAGCTAATAACTGTTACTTCTCGCTCTATAGGTGTAGAACCAGCTGGAAAGACCGATGAATGGCAAGAAAAAGTCATCAGTACAAAATCTGTTAAGGAGACTCAGGGGAAATAGGGTGATGCCACTGATTCAAAATCTACGGGGGAGACCAAGGATAAAAAGTGGGAGGTCAATGACAAAGCTCCCATGCCATCTAGCATCGAGATTCCCAAAGATGGGAATATAATAGATGCCTTGAAAGACGATGGAGGCAATGAGGAAGACGACCATGTTGTGATGACCGAAGGCTCGGAGGGAGCCGATAACATGACTTTGGCAGAGATGAAGGCAAAGCAAGATTTGCTTTTAAAAGCCAAAGTTAAGAAGGAGGATCCCCAAAATCTTAAACCTCTCACGACAATCCCTCCTGGGTCAAAGTTAGTTGTCAAGCTTTCAACCCGGTCGATTACTGAAGAGCTTGCTCAAAATCTTCTATTGATCCCAGCACTCCAGTTTCAAGGAAAAAGAAGCCAAAGCATATCTTTTCCAAAGCTGAAAAGAAGAAAGGGTTAAGCTCAAGGCTGCCAAGAAAGCTATGTCTGCCCCCAAAGCCCAAATGAGAGTGGTTTGTCTATTTGTTTTGATTTTTCATTGGTCTTCTGTTGTTGTAGCGAGTGTAACCCTCGCATTTTCTTGTTTAATCTTCTTGTACAAACCTGTACTCACGTAAATGAAGTAGTTTTTTTCCACTACGTTAAATACTTGCAAGTTTGTCATTTATTTCAGTTAAGTCCAGTAATGGTCATAGTACTAAAAACACAAGTAGTAAATAACAATCCATGCCATGATTGAGCTTCCCTGCAGATGCATAAATAACAAAATTATGCAAGAATCACTGGTTAGCTAAACAATCGATAACAGGGGATGTGGTGTGTATGCCCCCAATCAGTCTTGAATAAATTGCCTGGCCAGGGCTTGTTCGATATTGATTAGGTTCGGCATTGGATTTCCCCCTACTCTTTGGTGGGGGAAAGATTCTATTTCATTGGCACTTGTTCGTAGCACCTTTATACACTCCTATCGTATGGTCAAGTTAGAGTGAATTCAAGGCGGTCTTTTATTGCGGTGCACCTTCACGCCTTAGGGAGTCGTCTACCCTTCCTTTATACTCTCTCTTGAATCATGAGAGTTAGAGTTTAGGACGTCGTCTTCCTGTCCTTTTCATCCTGTTGCGCAAACGGCCATATCGTTCGCTTAGATTTCTCTCCACACATGATTTCTTAAGGTAGAGTTTCACCGGTTGGATACACAATTTCAGATTTAGTGTCTCGTATTTAGATCACAGTAATCACAAAATATATAAAGAGATTTATGTAAAAAAAGTAAATCACACAGGATATTTTTATAGTGGTTCGGCCAAGTCGTGGCCTACGTCCACTTTATAATTTTTTGTTTATGTCAACCAGACTTTTCTAGGCAAGTCATGCCTTTTTACATGGTTCATAAAACAAAAGAAAATGATACAAATCTAAGTCAAGTACTGCCGCAAGTGTTGGGCACTCCAAGCTCTGGGAATCTCTTCACCATCCACGGTCGTTAACTTGAAAGCTCATGTATGAAGCTTCCGCCGGATGGTATATGGTCCTTCCCACTTCGGACCCAGATGGAGCGGGGATGGAAAGACACGCTTCAGTACTAAGTCTCCAGGTTCAAAGGTCCGAGAAAGAACCTTTCTGTCATAGTAAAGTACCACTTGACGCATGTGCCTTGAGGCACACAAGTTCGCTTCATCTCTCTTCTCTTCAACCATATTAAGGGATTCAAGGAGAAGCGCTTTGTTCGTCATCGGATCGTAACACGTCGCCCTGTGAGAGGGAACTTTCAGTTCCATTGGAATGACTGCTTTTGATCCAAAAAAATGAAAAAGGGTATGACCTGTTGTCGTCTTGTAAGTCGTTCGATAAGCCCATAATGCCAATGGTAAGTCATCGACCCACATGGCCTTTGCCTGTTCCAATCATTTTTTAAGAATAGACTTAATAGTTTTGATTATCGCCTCAACTTGTCCATTTGACTGTGGGTGAGCTACTGCAGTGTATCTTTTGTCAATCTTATACTTCTGGCAGAAATTTCTGAATTATGTGCTATCAAATTGGGTTCCATTGTCAGTTATGATGGTTCTTGGTATCCCAAATCGATAGAAGATATTCCTAACAATAAAGTTTTCACCCGCTTCGTCGTGATCGTAGTTAAGGGTTCGGCTTGTACCAATTTTGTGAAATAGTCCACGACCACGATTGCATATTTGGCTCTTCCTTTTGTGATTGGCAGGGTTTCAATGATGTCCATCCCCCACATAGCGAATGTCCACGAGCTCACCATTCGCTTAAGTTGACTTGGAGGTGCCCTAGGAACATCTGCAAATTTCTGGCACTTATCGCAGTGTCATGAATAATCAGCTGCGTCTTTATTTATGGTAGGTCAAGAATAGCCATGCTGTAATACTTTCTTTGCCAGTGTTTGGCCTCCGTTGTGGTCTCCACATTCACCTTCATGTACTTTTTTTAGTACACGCTTGATGTCGTCATGTGCTATATACTTGAGGAAGGGCATGGAAAATCCCTAGCTATAAAGAATTTCATCTTGTAAGACATATCTTGCGGCTTTACGAATCACATCTCATCTCTTGCTCTTTTTCGCTAGGAGTGTTCCGCTTTTAAGGAAGTTCTTAATTGGTGTCATCCATGACTCCCTTTCCAGCTCAGCTTCAAGTATTGGGTCAACTTCCATTTGATAAAAGCTTGGTGACTTGAGTACCTCTATTGGAACCATCTCTATTTCTTCTGGATTATCACAGTTTACTAATTTAGTTAACCTGTCTGCTTTCTAATTTTCTATCTGCGGGATGTGAGTTATGCTATAAAGCTCCATGTTTCCCAACAACTCCTGTACTTTTTCAAGGTAAGTAATGAGTCGAGGTCGCCTAGTCTGGAATTCTTTTCGGACCTGGCAAACAACTATTTTGGAATCACAGAAAATGTCTAGCGTGGTCACCTCCAATTCCTTAGCGAGTTTTAGCTTGGCAATTAGGGCCTCATGTTCGGAATCATTATTAGTGACAGAGAATTCCAACCACAAAGCATAGTAAATAGATCTTCCTTTAGGAGTTATTAAAACGACTTCGGCGTTGGACCTTCAATCATTTCTTGCCCCATCTGCATACAATTTCCAAGGGCTAAGTTCTAGACTCGGCTCTGAGGAGCTAGCCTTATCATCTTACACATCCTCTTCGGAAATGGTGAATTCTGCGATGAAGTCAGCTAAAGCTTGTAACCTTATTGATCTTCTTGGCTGGAAGTTTAAGTCGAACTGGCTCAGCTCAATGTTCCATTTAAGCAATCGTTCAGATGCTTCGGGTCGTTACAATACTTGTCGGAGCGGCTGATCGGTGTATACTACAATCGGATGAGCCTGGAAATAATGACAGAGTTTTCGAGATGCAATTAGGAGGCTATAGGAAAGTTTTTCTATCCTTGGGTAATTACGCTCTGTCGCTGCTAATTTCTTGCTTATGTAATACACTGGCCTCTGAACTTTGTCTTCCTCGTGTACTAGAGCTGAACTGATGGCATAATATGATACTTCCAAATATACGAACAGATACTCATGGTCTACTGGTTTATAAAAAATTGGGGGATTCTCTAGTAGATTCAAAAAAATTTGAAAAACCTCCACACAATCGGGGGTCCACTCGAAGTTGCGTTTTCCTCGTTTGATTAACTCGAAGAAAGGAACACATTTGTCTGTGGCTTTGGAAATGAATCTGTTTAACGCTACAACTTTTTCGGCCAAACTTTGAACATCTCTGATCTTTCATGGCTCTTCTATGTTCCTGATTGCTGCAATCTGTTTAGGATTAATTTCAATCCCTTGGGAGATGACTATGAACCCAAGGAACTTTCCCGATGCAACCCCGAATGAACACTTCAAAGGATTCAACTTCATCCCGTACCGTCGTAAAATGTCGAACATCTCCACCAAGTCTTTTGTGTGATCGGAAGATCGCCTGGACATCACAAGCATGTCAACTACGTAAACTTCCATTGTTCTCCCGATCTGACTTTAGAACATACAGTTCACTAAACGTTGATATGTGGCTCCAACATTTTTTAGTCCAAATTGCATCACCACATAAAAGTACAACCCCAAATCTGTAATGAAACATGTACGTTCTTAATCCCATACATGAATGGGGATTTGGTTGTACCTCGAATATGCGTCCATGAAGGAGAGAAGTTCGTGCCGTTCTATTGAATCAACTAGTTGGTCAGTCCTAGGGAGTGGAAAACTGTCCTTCGGGTAGGCTTTGTTGAGATCAAAAAAGTTGATACAGTTTCGCCACTTCCCATTTGATTTCTTAACCAGTACAGGGTTTGATATCCAGTTAGGATAATTGAGTCTCTGATGAACCCATTATTCCATAACTTCACTACTTCTTCTTTCGAAGCTGCCGACCTCTCTAGGCGCAACATACGCCTTTTTTGCTTCACCGGAGGATGTTTTAGGTTTAGGCTTAGTGAATGGCTCATAATTTGGGGAATAAATTCCATACATGTCTACATGGGTCCAAACAAACACATCAAGGTTTGCATTCAGAAAGTCAGTCAATTCTTTCATCCGAAAAGAATCCAAATGAGATCCAATCTTCAAGACCTTTGTCGGGTCATCGTTACCGATTGGGATATCAACAGTTGCCTCGTTGGGCGTCGCCTTCCTAATTCCTGGTTCCTCGTCCTCTCTAGGATCGATAAGGTTGGTCGTCGGGCGACTCCCTTGGCGGTATTGTCTTTAGTTTCTATGCTAAGTTTTCCTTAGCAGGAGGGGAAATGTTCTTAGGTTCCAAACTCTTTCCGTTACACAACATCTTTAACTCCGCCATATAGCAGGCTCTTCCGGTAACTTGATTACCTCGGATCATTTCCACTCCAGCATCTGTTGGGAATTTCATTAGCAGGCACCATGGAGCAATGCAAGCCCTGAACTCCAAAAGTGTTGTTTGTCCTAGGAAATTGTTGTAAGGTGGGTCAATGTCCATGATGATGAACTTGAGAATCCTCACTCTTGTACCCTCTCCTTCACCTAACTCTACAGGAAGTCTATCACTCCAATCGGGTCAGTGGAGGTTCCGTTAAAGCCACGAATCCAACCTTCACATGGCTTTAAATCCTTCATTTCCAGTTTCATCTAATCGAAAGCCTTTTTAGATAGGATGTTAACAAAACTCCGATTATCCACAAGAACTTTCTTGACTATTGCATGTCCAATAACGATAGTTATCACTAATGGATCAGTGCTCGGCACTTCAACTCTAATACTTTCTCTGTCTCAGAAGACGTTATCATCAGTAGCTGTCTTCTGTTGTTTTATTGGTGCAATTTCTTCAAGATTACTACATTCCCCTATTTCGAGATGTTTGGCTGCATTAACATAATATTCCATTGCCTTATTACTGGACCCAGCTGGATGAGGTCCCCCAACTATGGTATTGATGACAATATTCTTACCCTTCTATTGGGTAGTGGGTTTAGAGGCAAGTTGATTTTGATTTGGGGCTTGCCTTCCTTGTCCCCTATCTCTTGGGGAAACCTTGTACTCATCCAACTTTCCTTCCCGAAGCAATTTTTCAATATCTCTTATATGAGGACACTAATTAGTAGAGTGTCCATAAGTTCCATGGAACAAACAAAATTTCCCAATCGCGAGCTCCTTCCCAGTGGAATCCCTGGGCGGAGGTTTCTTGTGTTGTAAGACGTTATAAGTATCTAGATAAATGTTTTCTAGAGTGTCATTAGACGACGTGTAATTTTTGAAAGTCTGAAATCGAGGCCTATTTTCGGAGTTGTTCCCTCGATTCCTGTTCCTTTTCCCGCCGTTTCTATTCCGATTGTTATTTCCTTTATTTTTGTTGCCGGCTTTTACCTCGATCTTCCCTGAATTATCACCTGACTGTTTCATAGAGATATTACTTTGAATGTCTTCTCTGGATGCTCCATCAGATTTTCTCTTTCAATTGGCGTATATTTCCTCCAGGCGCAGGAGAATATTGGCCTTTTCATAGAACGATTTCCTTGTCAATGGCGGTTTTCCAGCCAGATATCCTTTGAACTCCATGTCTAGATCTACCCCATCTATCAACGCCATCATAATGGTTGGCTCATGTGGGTCACTTACTTCGGTAACTGCTAGGTTGAAACGGTCTAAATATGACTTCAAAGATTCACCCAAAGCCTGTTTGATTCTAGACAGTTCAATGACGCTTTTAGATTTCCGGGCATGGAGTCAGTACTGGTTCATAAAAATTTCGCTTAGTTCTTTAAATCTCGATACTGATCGTGGAGGGAGTCGAGTGAACCACACCAATGCAACATCTTCTAGATATATCGGAAAAGCTTTACATTTCACCGCGTCGGGTGCTGCTGCAGCATTCATATACCACGCATACCTCATCAAATGTTGTCCTGGATCAGTTCTTCCTCCATATTGATCCATTTGCAGGAGATTAAACCATCGGGGAATCTGGAAATTCAGGATGTCATCGGTGGATGGGGTGTGGCTACGTTCAGTGCCCCAATCTTTATTGCTGTAATGTCGGCTATCGGCCATGATCTGGCGCATCATCGCTTCTACCTCGGTATTGGTTAAAGTTGGTTCAGCATCCACACTACTATTTCTTCTAACATGCCATGTTCCCACATCAGGTGAAGTTCTTTGGTTCCGAGCTGTAGTTGAACTTCCTTGCCCTCTATGATCCTGGCCATTCACAGGATGAGTGGGCTGGAGAAGTTGTCCTTGAGTAGGATTAGTGATATTGGGATCCCTGGGAAGGACATGTGATCCTCGCATTGGTAACAACATTGGTTCTCTTAAGCTATGATCATCAGGTCCAAGGACACGGGCAGCATCTTCGCGAGATCCCTGTAACCCAAAAGTTAACTAATCAACATTCTCAGGCCTTCCATATGGACTTCTCTGACATGGACGCTCTTCATCTAAAGAGGATGAGTGATCTGCCACAAGATGGTGAGTTGGGGAGGACGTTCTTTGTCTTCTGCTAGACCAAAATATGGTCCTAACACCCAAATGATCTTGATTTGTAGAATATTAAAACTAGAAAAGAAAGAAAAAGCAACAAACACACCAAATTGATAGTGGTTAGGCGTTAAAGAGCCTACATCCACTTTATATGACTTTGATTATACGTTTGAATGCAAGTACAATCACAATATTCTCCCAATCTCACTTTTACAATAATATTTCACTCAGTAAATTCAAGATCACACTGACTAGAAGTGATGAAAGTATGATAATGGTGGAATCGGAACTCTGATTTGCCAAAAAATCCTCAAAAATGCCAAGTGTTGGGCTATTTATAGGTGATTTCTACAAGAGGTTCGTGAAGACATGTGGCACCAATCCCGATAATCATGGACCCGTTCGTGAGTGTGTGGAGAAGTGGTCAACATGGTTGTTGTGGACATGCATCATTAGGTCCATCGATTTCATTTCGTGGTTGACCAAGTCATGGTCACCATTTCCTAAACACATGGTCGGTTCATGAGAACTATCCGCGAACCAGGTCATGAAGTTGAGGTGCAAGCGAGATGCATGGTGAGGGGTCACAAGCTGAGCCACGAGCGGGGATCTAAGAGGGAGTTCACGAGCCACACCATGAGTATCACGAGCCAGGGTGTGTTTGCTTCGAACTTGGATGGATAAGTCTTCATCCATCTGATTATGAATATTTGTACTCTTGGTGGCTTGATAACAAAACTAGCCAACATTTTGCCCCCTCGAAGTACGTTTTATCAAGGATGGAACATGCTTCGAAATTTCCTAATTATCTTTTCTTGAAACGGTGTGAGTCAACAGTCGTATTTGTTCGTACCGTCATGCCTGCTTCACAAAGTTGTGCCTCTTTATGAATCCACGTTTTCTGTTATTTCTAGACGGGTACAAATATCAGATTGAATTTCCAATTATTCTTCCCATGTTTGTTGATTTTCTTCTCGATTTTGAATTCCAAGGCAGCCCGCGAGCAATTTTTCAGGTAAAACACCCCAAATTTTCATAAGTAGGGTTAAGGAGCTTAGTAATCCTTATCCTGATGGATAAAAATCCTCATTTTTTTTAAAGCTCGACCACTAAACCAGGCTATATGTCGCGTTACCTAAGTTGAATTGTGGCCTTTATTTAAGGTTGACCAAACCTTCTTCTAGGAAAACCGCTTCACGTATGGGCTGACCATCCGAGGCCCATTAAGTTGCTCGTGTGGTAGCAGGCTAAGGCCCGATGTTGAGATTGATCCCCCTCCCCTTTTATTCACAATTTACTTTTTCATTCTCTTTCTTATTTACTCTTTATCACTACAAAGTAATCCCTCAATTCCAAAAACCCTAGTCCGCTCAATCTAGAAAGGTAATAATAATAAAAAGCTTTTTCTTGACTTCGATTGTCATTTCATTGCTTTGAACCACGTACTGGTTCGAGTATTGATATCTCCGTCACCTTTCTCCGATTCCCATTGGCTCGCCGTTGACTTTGGCATCGCTACCAGTATTGGTGACGACGGTTGTTGAAATTCGAGCTGACCGAGTGGCTTAATGGAAGGATGACGGCGTTGTGAAGGGACCGTGGAGTTAAAGGTCGAGAGGGACGATATGGTGAATGGTTTCTAGTTGAAGAGGAGATTTGTGATCAGCTTTGTTGTCGAGGACCTGCCCGTGAGGAGGGCAGGCGAAAGGGTAGATGGAAATGTGTGTTTCTATGGTTCGAGTCGTGAAGAGGTGTTAAGTGTCAAAGCAGATCGTGGAGCATGAAAGTGAGCTTTCTCGTGAAAGGGGACAAGGCTTCGGTTCGTGGATGATGGCAAGGCATCAGTTCGTGGATTGGGGTAGTAAAGCGAGTCGTGGTGGCGGCTCGCGAGCCACTCAAACACAAACCGATAAGCTTTACTTCTTAGCCATTAGACCAAATATGAATCATGACCCGATACCTTGCTCACAAGCCGGAAAGTGCAGATCGACATGGTGCGCAGGAGGATACTCGGCCATGAGCCGTGCTATTATCACGAGCCGTGCTATTACCACGAACAGGATTTCTTCTCGCCATGCGATGCCCAATCACGAACCGCATTGCATAACTTTGTGAATCGACTGATTTCCAAGCCATTTTTTCTTATACAAATGTATTCGACTAAGTAACATCAATTAATCGAATATGCCAACATATATTTCTGCGAAGGATTAACCCTAATTTGAACAAATTTGCAAACAGTTAGGTTAGAGCCTCCAAGTCGATTAGTCAGGACTAGACAAGGACTTAACTTACATACATGCAATGATCGATTAGTCTCTCCTTTGCTTTATATCATGCTTTTCTTCTTAGTACTGCACATACTTGCACACACTGCCATTTGCACACATGGGGTTCATGGGTGTTTACGATCTAATTCTCTCCTGTATTTGTTTATCAACCAAACAGACTTGTCTAGCCGATGCTCAGCAAGACTATCAGAGAAAAGTGCAGGTCCATAATCTATAAGCTACTATAATCCTGACGTACTTCCATCGGACCCGGATTGGAATAATTCTGGATCTGATTATGAAACAGATATTGATGTGGTCAACATCTTCTGAAAGCACGTCGCTTGACGATGAAGAGGATGATCAGGCTCCCAATGAGCTTGAGGGTGTTAAGTATTTAGACAAGCCGAGTGATTCCATAGCTTCCAAACTGGATGATTTAAAGTTAAAGAAACTCTGCTTAAGGCACGGGATCCCATGAGATGAAGTTAAAACCCCAGAGAAAGGGGATATACCTCATTCTGCTCCGGAGGGGCATATGACCATCAGTAAGGTCATGTGCTCAATAGGCGCCATTCCTCCATTTCCTCCGATTGTAGTTGGTCTCTTGAGATGACTGTGTATTTCTCCTATGTAGCTTCACCCCAACACTTATGCTGCTCTATATACTTTATATATTGCGTACCCAGAAATTCTAGTAGTTGAGCTTGTTTATAAGGACTTGAACTTTTATTACCATTTCAAACATTGTTCGACAGGGAACCCGAATTTTGTTTTCATTGAGTCTATTCCTACTAGGAAAGTCTTGAGTGAGGGACATAACAACTTGGGGGATGCTAAATCCGAGTGGTTCTATATAAAGAATCAGGCTGGTTGTGCGACGAGGTGGTCACAGTCAAGTAGGTTTTAGATTCTTCAGTATCCGCTTTGATTATGTAAAGCAATGTACTAATACTTAATTTCTTTTCATAGTCCCTAACCCAAAGAAGCAAGAGGGTAGAATGTACGAAGGTCGCTTGTCTCGCCTTGTAAAAAGCAACTCTGATTTTTGCAAAATCAAGAAGTGCATAACCGATGAGAACCTTCATAAACATCATCTTCTTGATGTAAGATTTGGTCTTGGTCGGGGTGGCAGGCCTTACAAGTATGTTCCCCCTATCCAGATGATTGGGGAATCTAGCAGCATGCCCCCGGTCGAGGGGGAAGTGACCACGGAAGCTACAAAGACAATCGAGTTTCCTAAAAGTCCTTCACCTATGGATGTTCAAGATGATGAAGAAATGAACATATACAATGGAGGTGAAGTTCGAGCAGATGAACCAAAGGATGCTTCCATCCCAAAAAGGGAGGCTTCTCCCAAGACACCTCTGCCAACTAAGACTTCGACTCATGGTTCTTTGACAGAGGAACAAATATATGGGGATTTAGACAAGCTCCCCTTGTCGGATAACATTTACACATCTGAGGATTTTGAAGCGGAACTGTTCATCCTTATCTCCGAGGAAGAATCCACTCCTGCCAAAGAAAAGGGAACTGTACATACGAGCATAGCTCCGGGCCCGGGTCTATTAGGGGGGATCGCACGGGATACACACATCACATGCACCACATGTCACAACATTCATACACTGCATGTACTCATGGTTCTTATACTTGCATGTCATTTTTGCAGGAAAATGCCTCGTCGCCGCTCCTATTCTCATCGTGAACTTCGTGAGTGCACGCCCAGACTCAATCCCGCATCCAAGCATGATCGCAGTGATAGTCGGGGAAGAGATAGTAAGAAACACTATGATTCTCATCAGCCCGCTCTCATTCTCCTTCAAGACAAGATCCCGAGAAGCACCATAGTCATCAAGTGCCACATGCGGGAGGCAAACAACTTCCCAAGGCTCCGACTCCCCCGAAGGGTATTCCTCCTCAGGATAAGTCCTCCAAGAAGCATCATGAATCCAAAGACAAGAATAAAGACTTGATATAAGGTTTGAAAAGGGAGAGAAATCTCTCGTCCCATCAGGAAAACACAACATTGATATTACCACTGCGCAGGAGGTGACCCTTACTCCTGAAAATCAGGCGAAGCTAGAGCGTCTGCAGAAGCAGTTCCCCGAATCTATTTTGGCAGGATGCTCTTCGTTCCGGATCTCGAGCAAGTTCCGATGATTGGGACACAGAAGTCGTTAACCGAGTAGGCCACGTGGCTACTCAATATTGGGCAATGAAGAAGCTTTCAGATGTTGTACATCGTATGGAAATGGATGTGGCAAAAGTTAAAGAAAAAGATGAACACGATACCAAGGCCAGGGATAAGGCTGAGAAGCAACTTGAAGACACTCTTGCTCTTCTTGCCATAGCCCAGAGGGATGCAGAAAGCTATAAGACACAGTTGGAGGATGCGAAGAAATGCTTCCACCTTGAGCTTGATTCGAACAGTCAAGAGCATATATCTATGAAAAAATGAAATAGAAGATCTCAAGTTGGCTAATGTTGAACTGAAAACATCACAGGACCGCTTTGACATGGAAAATGTTGTTTGGGAGAAAGAAAAGGCGACTTTGGAAGACAAGCTCGCTCAAGCCGAGGAAAGAGCAGTCCTTGCCGAAGGGCATGCCAATAAAGCTCTAGAGTCTGCATTTGATGCTACTAAATAACTCGCTGCAGCTGAGCAAGAGATAGAAGGATTTGATGAATTGTTGATGGAATTTTTTCTCAGATCACTCGAACCCGAGACATTTCATGGAACAAGAATTATTCCTCCACTTTGGTCAATGTATGGGACGAGATTGTTGAAGGTGAAAGGCAACGTTTACAGTTTGAAACCGTCGACGAGGACCATCTTATGCAGACTTTTCTTAAAGGTAGAGAACCTAAGGTACTTATAGAGGGCAGACATAAAATTAAAGAGTCTATGGAGGCAGAGAGGCTTAAGCTCAAGGGAAAGGACAAAGTTGATGAGAGTTTAAGCTCAGCTATGGAGTTCAAGACTTCTGGGGCCGACGAGTATAACCCCGATGACACGCTAATTTCTGAAATTTCTGTTCCCCAACCTGCTGGGGTTTCTACTGGAGCTCCTGACGAGTAGTCGGTAGAAGGTATCTCCACATTCTCTGCACAATTTGTTAAAGCTATCATAACTTGTCGTCTCATTGTGGAGCAAACAATTGAGAAGACCACATTTTCTCCTAAATTAATAACAGTTGCTTCTCATAATGTAGGTGCCAAGCCGACCGAGGGGACTGTAGCAAAGCAAGAAGTGGTCGAGAAGGTCACCGTATCATCAAGCCCTATGGTCCCCAAATTCCCTACACAAACTGAGGTCGAAGCGACCGAGAAGGCCATTGCGCTATCGAGCACTGATGTTCCTAAGGATGCTGAAATCATTAGGACCTTGAAGGACATTGACAGTGAGGGCAGGGATGAAGAAGAGGATGTCACTATCACAGGGGAGAGCCTATAAATGTGTCACCTCTCTCTGCAGCAGCTCCTGGATCTAGTCTGATTATAAAGCTCTCCTCCAAGTCGATAACCACACAACTCGCATCTTAGTCCTCTGATGATCCACAAGACCCTCCTTTGGATAAGAAGAAGAGGAAAAAGCATGATGAATCTGATGCTAACAAGGAGAAGCCAGAGAAGCAGAAGAAAGAGAAGAAACCGAGGCAGTCTCCGAAACTTAAGTAGAGCTTGTTTACTTTTTCTTGCTTTAAGTTTCTGGCCTTATGACGTAATTGTGAGAGTGTCCCTCACATTTTGACAAGCTTGTAGTTCTGTACTCTGTAAATAGAATCTTGTTTCTTTCGCATTATTATGTACCTGCAAGTTTATCATACTTAGTCATACATGAACATTCAGATCATAACTAAGTTAAAATCACATCATAAACCATTCTAGTAATGAAAAAATTGAAACTGCACTGCGCGTATATGTGTATGGTATGCGTGCCCCCAATCAATCATTAACATGGTGCCTGGCCGGGGCTTCTTGATGATTGATTAGGATCGTGTAAGTGTTGCCCCCATGTTTGGGAATGATGGGTTTGGGCTCAGCTTTCATTCTTGTTCCTGGTCCTTCAACGGGATAGGATCCCTTTCGTGGCATTTAATCAAAATGCTTTTATACTCTCCTGTCGTATGCCCAGGATAGAGTTCGAACTCAGCTTTCAGTTTTCCCCCAATCCTTCAGTGGAGTAGGAGGAGTTAATTCGCGATGCTCAGTTCTTGGCGCCTTTATACTCTCCTGTCGGATGCCAATGATAGAGTGAAGTTGAGGCGGTCTATTAATTGTGGTGCACCTTCACGCCTCGTGGACAATTCATTTCGTTGTCCTTTATTTCTTTTCCAAGTCGAGCACTTGATGTTGCATCATTTACTTTATTGCCCTTTTTCCTTCTGATTTTATTGAAGGTTCTTTGAATTACATGTTTTGAGATCATCGTAAAGTTTATGACAAACATCACAATTATAATAGCTCATATGAGCAAAGAATGAAAGAATAAATAAGAAATGGTGCGATAAAAGTAAACGACAAACTGTATTTTATAGTGGTTTGGTCGAATCATGACCTACGTCCACTTTATAATCTTTTGCTTACGTAACCAGACTATTCTAGGCAAGTCGTGCCTTTTTACATGGTTCTAAAAACAAAAGCGTAAAAATGACAACTTCATGTCAAGTAATGCCGCAAATGCTGGGCGTTCCGTACTCTGGGGATTTCAGCTTCGTCCACGATCGCTAGCTTGAAGGATCCATTATCAAGCCTCTGTAGGATGGTATATGGTTCTTCCCATTTCGAAACAAAATGGACTGGGGGTGGAAAGACATGCTTTGGAACCAAGTCTCCAGGTTCAAAAGTTCGAGCTCGGACCTTCTTATTGTAATATCGGGTGACTTGCTGCTTATGCCTCAAAGAGCGTAGGTCCGCTTTGTCCCTTTTTTCTTCAACCATATCCAGGGATTCGAGGTGCAGTTTATTATTAGTCATCAGGTCATAGTAAGTAGTTCTATGGGATGGTACTTCTAATTCGACCGGGATGACCGCTTCTAACCCGTAAGCAAGGGAAAAGGGGGTGTACCCCATGGCTGATTTATAAGTCATTCTGTAGGCCCATAATGCCAAGGGTAACTCAACGACCCATATGGCTCTGGCCCGCTTCAGTTGCTTCTTCAAAATGGACTTAATTACTTTGTTTGCTGCATCTACATGATATTTGTGGCATAAGTCTCGGAACTCGGTGCTATCAAATTGGGTCTCGTTATCTGTTATGATAATCTTCGGGTCCCGAATCGACATATAATATTTCGGACGATGAAGTTTATCACTCGCTAAGTTGTAATTATGGTCAACGGTTCTACTTCGACCCATTTCGTAAAGTAATCTACATCCACGATTACGAATTTTGCTCCACCTTTTGCGATTGGTAAGCTACCAATAATATCAATTTCCCATATGGCGAATGGCCGCGGGCTCATCATCGTCTTTAATTGACCGGGAGGTGCCCTAGGGATCTTAGCAAATCTCTAGTATTGGTCGCAACGTCGTGCATATTTGGCCGCATCTTTATTCACCATGGGCCAGAAATATCCATATCGCAATAATTTCTTTGCCAGCGTTTGGCCTCCGGTGTAGTCGCCACATTCACCTTCGTGCACTTCCCTCAGTACCTGGTCGATGTCATCATGGGCTATACACCGGAGGAATGGCATCGGGAATCCCTCTCTGTAGAGGACTTCGCCTTGCATAACATATCTAGAGACCTTACGAATAGCAGCACGCTTCTCGCTTTTCTTGGTTGGAAGTGTTCCATTCATCAGGAAGCTCTTTCGGGGTGTCATTCACGACACTCTTTCCGGCTCACATTCCAGTACAGGATCAATTTCCATCTAATCGATACTTGGAGCCTCCAATGTATCAAGTGGGACCATCTTTGTGTCCTCGGGGCCGTCAGAACTAGCCAGCTTGGCAAACTTATCTGCCTTCGGATTCTCTGATCGGATAATATGTGTTATACTGTAGTGTTCAAAACCGTCCAACAATTTTCTCACTTCTTTCAAATATGATACAAGTCTTGGCCTCTTGACCTAAAACTCCTTATTGACCTGGTTTACGACTATCTTGAAGTCGCAAAAGATATCCAACCTTGCTATCCCCAACTCCTTTGCAAGCCTTAGCCCGACAATCAGGGCTTCGTACTCGGAGTCGTTATTAATGGCATGAAATTCTAATCTTAGAGCATAGTAAACCGACCATCCTTCAGGAGTAACTAGAACAACTCCGGCGCCGGACCGTTTGTCATTTTTGGCACCATTAATATATAGATTCCAGGTATTAGGGTCAAATAGTTGCTTTGAGGGATCCATCTTCTTCGCTTGATATATCTTCTCCAGGAATAGTAAATTCTGCTATGAAGTTTGCCAATACTTGCCCCCTTATCGATTTTCAGGGATGGAAGTTCATATCAAACTGATTTAATTCTATATCCCATTTGAGTAGCCTTCCTGATGCCTCTGGTCTTTGCAGGACTTGTCGAAGCAGATGATCAGTGTAACAGCCCACATTTTACGTATCGGAAGATCGTAAAATATTTTTATTTTATTCCCTGAGGGTTGGATCATTCTCATCTTTTGGTATGTTGTTTATGGGGATGTGAGACGTGTCCATAAATTTTACTGATTTTGTTTGTGACCATTTTGCCCTTGTCAGTCTTGTACAGGGCATAACTTTTGACTCAGGTCGAATCAGAGGGTGAGATCTGTGCCATTGGAAAGGAATTGATGATTCTCTTTCCGTAGAGTGGTTACATGAAAGATTTGGTTCAGCGGTATGGGAGAAATCGCTGTTTTAAGGTTTTTCAGTTGGTTGTTCAGGTTTTGGAAGGCTAATGGGCTGATTTGGAGAAGGCCCATTAAGGGGTTGGTAGAGGCTATAAATAGAGGGTAAGGGATATGGGGAAAGGTTGGATTTTCCATTCTCTTATGGGGAGGCTTTGATCTCCTTCTTCCTCTAACACCTTTCCACCGTTAAAATTCCAAATCCAAGGAGGGAAATCGAAGATCTATACCATTCAAGGCTAGATCAACATCGTTTCAAGGGCGAATTCATCGGATTGAAGGGTTTGATTCGAAGTGTTCGCTGTCCGGATTGCTTTTTCATCGCTTTTGCTTTGTTTTGGATAATCGGTGAGTGATTTGCATCTCTCATTCGGATTCATGAAAGTATGTGAGTTATAGGATGTTAATTTCATCATGTTATTTTCTTTAGATCTACACCATGCTATGTCCATTTTACATATGAATCACCTTAGGATCTGATCTAGATAATTTAAATGGTTAATTTCATGATTTCTCTCAAGTTTATGCAAATTAGATCCATTTTTATGTTCATATGTTCACTTCTCATGTTTCGGGAAATTTATGTGTTTTGATGGAAACTGTTAGATTGATGATATTGTTGGTTGCATAACATGTTTGTGGTTGCGTTTGAATGAATCGGATAAGCCGGTTTCGAAGGATTCGTCGTTTGGCGAAGTTTTGGTCGAAATCAAAGTCGAAATGGAGCTGTGCAGGAATCGAGTCGGTCTAGAGGGGTCGGTCCTAGACTGGTCGGTCAAGACGTGGCTTGGGGAGCAAGACAGGTTTTGGGTCGGTTTTCTTCCTGGTCGGTTGGTCTCAGGTGAGAAAGGCTGGTCGGTCTTGGAGCTGGTCGGTCTGATCGGTCGGTCCATACTGGTCAGGTCGAGCAAATCTGGAGTTCTGATTTGGAGCAGGCGGGTCGGTCATGTTCCAGGAAGGGGTGATCAGGTCGGGTCGGTTTTAGAGGGTTGGGTCGGTCAGATGGTGGCAAACCTGGTCGGTCGGGTCAGCTGATTGGTGGTAGGGTCGATTCCTGAAGCCAGAAGGGAACCGGGTCGGTGGGTCGGTTTTAGCTGGGTCGGTTGGGCTAAGCTTTTGGGTCGATCTTAGTGGCTCGGTCGTAAGGAAGTGGTCGGTCGGTTTTAACAGGGTCGTTTTCTGGAAAAGTACGTTTTCGGGTACGACTCAGATTTGGAGAAAAAGGTCTGAAAAAATATATTTTTCGGGGGCAACCCCCCGAACCCTAGCCGCAGCGCAGTGATGTGATTGGCTCGGTGATGGTGTGACTTCGAGGTGGTTCAAGTAGGAAGGCTCGAAGTGATGAATGTGTTCGTTGATCAAGGTGGAACAACGAATGCGGTGACAACTCAAAGGTCGTGAGTTGATGGATAATGGCTGCTCGAGAAGGTTGCTTAAGCTATGAAACATCGTCAAGGTTGGACGACTAGAGATGCGAAGGCCGAGACGTCATCGTTGTCGTAAGTTCTAGCTGGCTCAAAGCAGGGGTACGATGGGGGCACCCAAAAGACTAGAAGGTTGCTGGTCGAGTACCCTGGGTTTTGGGGAAAGGCCTAGTGTCAAGGTTGGACATTGTCAAGGTTGGACATATGGAGTTCATGCTAGAACTGGGGTTACCATTAGCCCTTGACATATGGCAAGGTTGGACGTCATACGATAATGATGGTTTCGAAGCAGGATTGGCGGTGATAGCCAGAGTCTGTCATGTATGCTGGATGTTTTGCTTGTGCCATCTCACGTGGGTTATCCAACATCGAAGTAGATGTTCCTTGAGTGCTTGTCTGATATTGGTTTCGGCCTCTGGGGCTTGTATTCGAGGGATGTTGAATTCGACTAGGATGATTTGCGTGAGATATATATAATCTGGATGCCATGATTGCTATTGTTGATTGTTTCTGTTTGCTATGAACAAATGGTTGTTCTGGTTTCTATGGATTAATGGTTGAAATGCTTGGTGTAAAGGCTATCACTGTCTGATGTGGGGAAGATAAGGTTGAGTTCTTCTCTGGTGTTGTGGGTAGATAAGTTGTTCATTTACCCATTCTCATATACTTTCTTGTTGAAGTTTGTTAGCTGTTTTATCGCTCACTAAGACTATTGTCTGACTCAAGGTTTTATGTCTCCTCTTATTACCTTGGGCTGTTCATCCGGTTGTGGATGGGCAGATTGAGTAGCAGGTTACAGGTAATGGAGCTTAGTGAGACGAGGAAGCTGAGCGAAGACAAGCAGGAGGCTGGCGTACCAGTTTTATTACTATCTAGTATTTCTGTTTCCGCTGTTTGAGTTGCTAGAGAGTTATAGTGAGGCCTTATGTACAAACTTTGATATCAGTTGGATAATCTTTCTGGATGTTGAGAAAGTTTCAAAAGTTTGTTATACGATACCTCATTGCTATTACCTGTTGTATATGTTCTATTATATTTTATCCTTGCGCTGTGAGCTCTACGACAGGTTTCGATGTGTTTACCTACTCTGATGATCGTCCATAGCAGCCTGGCACACCTTTCAACGCATTTTCCACTTGTTTAGTGCGGGGGTTATGGGCGGTCGTCACAATCAGCATATATGGTGATGTGGTAAGCCTGAAAATAGTGGCGAAGCTTTCTAGATACGATTAGCAGGCTATACGCAAGTTTTTCTATCTTTAGGTAATTTCTCTCTTCTGCCGCTAGCTTCTTACTCACATAGTACACGGGCCTCTGGACCTTATCTTCTTCCCTTACCAAAGTTGAGCTTATTGCATGGGACGACACTGCCAAGTATACGAATAATTCTTTGTGGTTGACTGGCTTGGACAATATCGGGGGTCTCTCCAGATGAGTCAACAGATTCTGAAAGGCTACCACACAATCAGGAGTTCATTGGAAATTGTGTTTCCTCGCTTTATCAAGTTTAATAATGGAATGCATTTATCTGTAGCTTTAGAAATAAATCTACTCAATGCGGCAACTTTCCCAGCGAGGCTCTGCACATCTTTAATCTGTCTTGGTTCTTGGATATTCCTGAATGTCGCGACCTGATCTAGAATAATTTCAGTTCTACGCGAGCTGATGATAAAGCCCAAGAATTTTCTGAAAGCCACTCCAAATGAACACTTCAAAGGGTTGAGCTTCATCCCGTATCGCCAAAGAATATCGAACTTTCTGCTAGGTTAGGAGTATGATTAGATGACTGCCTGGATTTCACAATCATATCGTCAACGTACACTTCCATTGTCTTCCCGATCTGATTATAGAACATCGGTTCACTAGCTGTTGATAGGTTGCTCCAATGTTCTTCAAACCGAAGGGCATCACCACATAGCAGTATAGTCCCAAACCCATGATGAAACTGGTGTGGTCCTGGTTTGGAACATGCATGGGAATTTGGTTATATCCTGAGTATGCATCCATAAAGGAAAGAAGTTCATGACCCGCTGTTGAATCCACTAATTGATCAATTCTAGGGAGTGGAAAACTGTCCTTCGGGCAAGCTTTATTCAAATATGAGAAATCAATGCAGGTGCGCCATTTTCAGTTGGACTTCTTAACCAAAACTTTATTTGAGATCCATTCTGGGTAACTTGAATCTTTAATGAATCCGTTGTTTTTAACTTCTCAACTTCTTCCTTTAGGGCAGCTGACGTCACGGGGCCAAGCATTCGTCTTTTCTGCTTAACAGGTGGATGCTTTGGATTGATGTTCAACGAGTGGCTCGTGATTGTGTGGGATATCCCACACATGTTAGCGTGGGTCTAGGCAAACACATCTAAGTTAGCCTTTAAAAAGTCAGCCAATTCTTTTGCTCGAAGAGGATCTAGCTGGGACCCGATTTTCAAGACCTTCGCTGGGTAGTTATCACCGATCAGGATATCCTCAGTTGTTTTATTAGGTGTCGCCATTCTTCCCTCGGGCTCCTCGTCCTATCTGGGGTCTATGTCCTTGGGAAGTTCTCTTTGGGACTCCCTGGGGATCGTCTCCTTAAATTGCTATGCTGAATCCTCCTTCGCGGGGGAGGAAGCACCTTTAGTTTCTATGTTTATGCACTTTAGTAGCATCTTCAATTCTGCCATGTAGCAGGCTCGTCTAGTAGCCTGGTCACCTCTAATTACTCCCACTCCCGCTTCGGTTGGGAATTTCAACAATAAGCACCAGGGCACGATGAAGGCCCTGAGTTTTAGAAGGACCGGTCGGCCCAAGAAGGCGTTATAGGGTGAGTCGATGTCCAAAACTACAAACGAGAGAATTATCACCCTCCAGCAGTCTCCTTGTCCCAATGTCACTAGCAATTCTACATATCCCATTGGGGCTGTCGAGGCCCCATTGAAGCCGCTATCCACCCCTCGCAAGGCTTTAAATCTTTTATTTTAAGTTTCATATCATCGAATGCTTTCTTGAAGAGAATATTAACTGAACTCCCATTGTCCACTAATACCTTGTGAACTAGAGCAGGACCAATAATGGTGGTGATCACCAATGGGTCAAATATGACATCATCTGACATCGTTTTTTATTGCTTCACTGGGGTGGTATCTTATGGAATGCTGCATTCCCCTATCTCGAGGTGTTTAGCCGCATTTACATATTGATCCATTGCCGTATAGCTATGTCCAGCCGGATGTGGTCCTCCTACTATAGAGTTGATAACAATATTCTTTCCCTTCTACCGAGCAGTGGGCTTTCAAGCTGGTTGGTTTTGATTCGGGGCCTATGCGGCTTGCCCCCTAACTCAGGGAGCAACCTTGTATTCATCTAACTTTCCTTCTTGAAGTAGTTTTTCAACTACGTCTCTTAAATGATGGCACTCGTTAGTGGAGTGACCATGAGTCTGATGGAAAAGGCAGAATTTTCTTGTTTCACGCTCTTTCTCCGTAGAGTCCCGTGGTGGAGGCCTCAAGAACATTGTAGGTGTTCAGGTAAATATTCTCTAATGCATCATTCAATGGTGTGAAGTTTTCAAAAGTTCTGAATCGGGGTCTCTTTTGTGAGTCATTTCCTCGATTTTTCTTCTTGTTATTGTTTCCAATTTTGCGGCAATTACCCTGGTTCTTATTTACAACATTGACCTCTACCTTCCCAGAGCTATCTCCAAACTGTTTGATTGCCATGTTACTCTGTATATCTTCCTTATCCATGTCCTTCATCTTTCGATTAGCATACAATTTCTCTTGACGCAGGCAGATATTGGCTTTCTCATAGAATATTTCTCTGGTCAGCATCTGTTTTCTAGCAAAGTATTTGTCGAACTCCATATCTTTATCTACCCCATCAATTAAGGCCATTAGGACAAATTGCTCGTGAGGGTCTTTAATATCCGCGACTGCTAAATTAAAGCGGCCCAAATACGACCTCGGAGTTTCATCAGGACGCTGCTTGATGAGCGATAGTTCAATGACGTGTTTGGATCTTTGAGTATGGAGCCGGAATTGATTTATGAACCTTTCGCTCAATTCTTTGAAGCTAGAGATCGATCGAGCAGGCAAGCGTGTAAACCACGTTAAAGCCACATCCTCTAAGAAGAAAGGGAATTCTTTGCATTTCACTATGTTAGGGGCGACATCAACATTCATATACCATGAATATCTCATTAAATGTTGAACCGGGTCCGTCCTGCCCGAATAACAGTTCATAGTTGGCATGTTGAATCTCCTCGGGAATTGAACATCTAATATATCACCAGTGAAGGGCATATGACTGCGGTCTATACCCCAATCCTCGTTTCTTTGTCCACGGCTGTCTACCATGATATGCCTCACCATTGCCTCAATGTCAGCATTAGTCAAGATGGATTCTGGATCAGCACTCCTTTCCCTGCGGGTCCCCCCCCAATGTCTCTTCGATGCATCGCTCCCAAGTATGGGGCCTGAGTAGAGCTTCCTTGCCCCTATAGCCACGGTCAATCACGCGGTAAAGGGATAGTAATGGTTGATTCTGAATAGGGTCTTCAACATCCTGACTCCTAGGTAGTACTGTGGGTCACCTTGCAGGCAAAAGAGTGGGATTATCTGAGTTACGGTTGTCAGGTCCCAGGTTAAGTGTCGTTTCTTCTCAAGAAGGATGGGATCTAAATCGAAGCTTCTCTATGTTTTCGGACCTTTCTAATTATCGTCATAGGGGGTCTAGGAGGTTCTTCTGACGAGGAGGAATAGTCGGGAGTAAAGCGGTGAGTTGGTGAAGGCATTTTCGAGTTTTGAAGTTCGTCTATCAGCCTTCTCATCACAGCCATATTTTCTCTCATCAAGGTACTCTCACGTCATTGAGCCTCCAAGGAATCATTCGTCCTCTCCAACATATCAAGAAGACGTGATAAATTTCCTTTTGTTACTGGAGCAGAGGCAGGTAACTGATCATTAACATCCACCGTTGGACGCAGAGCACTTGAGCCAAGTCGAGCAGCAGCATCAGTGTGAGTAGAGCGAGCCATAATTTCCTTTTCGGGTCAGGTCGTGGTCACTTGGTGGGAGCGGTTCATGACCACCTCTATGGAGCAGTAGGTGGCCCTATCGTCAGGGCGGCTCATGACATGCTCTTGCGGGCGGCTCATGGTTCCTTCCTAGGACCGGGTCGTGACACCTTCCTAGGATCAGTTCGCCCCTGCAAGCCGTGAGCCGGGAAGCTCACCTCAACCTGCTCCTGAACGCTCCCTTCTTTAGCTTCGTTTTCTCGAGAAGCTCATGAATTCTTGGATTTCTTTGCGGCTATAACGTCTTGACTTTGCTGAAGTCTTCAAAAATGAAACATTGGGAATGCAGACTATTTTTTTTGGAAATGAAGATCCAAACAGTAGAGCAATAATCCGACAGGCTGAGAATTCAGTTCTCTATGAAAGCACCAAAATGTTAGACCAAAATATGGTCCTAGCACCCAAATTATCTTGATTTTCAGAGTATTAAAACTAGAAATGAAAGAAAGAGCAACAAACACACCAAATTTATAGTGGTTCGGCGTTAAAGAGCCTACGTCCATTTTATATGACTTTGATTACACGTTTGAATGCAAGTACAATCACAATATTCTCTCAGTCTCACTTTTACAATAATGTTTCACTCAGTAAATTTGAGATCACATTGACTAAAAATGATGAAAGTATGGTAATGGTGGAATCAAAACTCGGAATTGTAAAAAGATCCTTAAAAATGCCAAATGTTGGGCTATTTATAGGTGATTTCTACAGGCGGTTCTTGAAGACACATGGCACCAATCCCGAGAATTTCGGACCCATTCGTGAGTGAGTGGAGAAGTGGTCAACTTGGCCGTTGTGGACACGCGTCATTAGGTCCACCGATTTCGGTTCGTGGGTGACCAATTCATGGTCACCAGTTCCTGAATACATGGTCGGCTCGTGACCCTGAAGGAGGGTCGGTTCGTGAGCCCTATCCGCGAACCAGGTCGTGAAGTAGAGGTGCGCGCGGGACACATGTTGAGGGGTCACAAGCTAAGCCATGAGTGGGGATCTAAGAGGGAGCTCACGAGCCACATCATGAGTATCACGAGCCGGGGTGTGTTTGCTTCGAACTTGGATGGATAAGTCTTCATTCGTCTGATTACGAATATTTGTACTCTTGGTGGCTTGATCAAAAGGCTAGTCAACATCTTCGAAGTTCACTTATTTCCCTACTTATAGCTTTCATATTTTCTCATATAAGAACGCTATCGCTCTTATGGGCCTCTAAACCATCCCTGATGCTGTCTAACGTATCGAGTAAGCGTGAGAAATCCATGTGTGTGACGGGCAAAGAGGGAGCAGGCTGACTACTAGTTGTTGTGGTTGGCATTCGAGCATCTGCAGGAGCTCGAGTAGGAGTACCAACCTCTGCCACATTCGGTTCGGATCGAGTCACAGTTGCAACTCCGGTTCAGGTCGGGGGGGGGGGGGGAGGGGGTAGGACTAGAAATGTTCAGGTCTCCGGTTCGGTTCAGGTTTGCATCGGTGGATCGGTTCGGGTCATCGGCTTCGGTTCGGATTGGTGATGCTCCCTTGGACCGGTTCGGTCCTGAACTTTGTCCCCTCGACCCGCTGACAATCATGGCATGTTGATCTTTACCCGTCTCGTTGTCCCAAGCAACTTACGGTTCTTTTCCTTTTCCTTTAGCCATAAAGTCCAATTCTCTTGTGATTAATCAGAAAACTTCCAAAAATGCTAAAGAAAGTGGATTAACTTCTTTGAACTTGAGGGTCCAAATAGTAGAACGATAATCCAAAACACCGAGAATTCAAAAGTTCTCAGTGAAAGCACCAAAATGTTAGACCAAAAAGTGGTTCTAACACCAAATTGAATAATAATTTTGAATAAAATAAAAAGAAAAGCAACGAGAACACCAGGTTCATAGTGGTTCAGCGTTAAGGATCCTACGTCCACTTTATATTTCTCTGATTGATGATTCAAATACAAATACAATGTTGATTGTCACTCATTCTCAGTTATACAATTGATATTCTCTCTTCAATTTGTGGAATTATACTCCAAAGGTTTGGGTATAATCTGAATAAAGCAATGAAATTCGCTGGTATGGAAGTTAGAGTGATTAATTTGCCAAAAAATCCCTTCAAATGGTTCTTGATGGTGTATTTATAGGTATAAATCTGATCTGGTTCAGTGCCGCGTGGGACCCATCCTGTGTGTTTCGGGTTCGGGTGTTCCAAGATATTGACAACGCATTAAAAACGTGGGTTAGTGGAGTGAAACCACTTCGGATTTGTAGGATCGTGGGGTGCAACTGTCGTATTTCTACTTCTTGGTTTGGATCGGAGGGACAAGAAGGGGTACGGATCGGAGAAACCTATACCGGACCGATCCGTGCATGCTATCTCTTCCTGGTCTTTTGCTTTATGTGCAATAAAGTCGAGGAATTCAGCTCAAGGGGTCCAACCCGACCTGGAGGGCCTTCCATTATGCTTTACATACCCGAGCACGTTCATTAGATAACTCTTCTACTTTGTATAGCCTAACCACAAAGTAGGCTAACACTCAGTAATTATATCGAGTTACTTACCGACATTATTGTTCGAGTCAACCATGCACAAACAAACCAAAATCCATTCGAACCTATGTTCTCGATCTACATGTACATTAATATATAATATATTACATTATAATTTTAAACATAAAACATCTCTCTCTCTCTTTATATATATATATATATATACATATATATATATATATGTACTAACATGTATATGCATATCTATGTACATTATATATATAACTTAAAATGAAAATTTAAAACTTCCCTTACCTTATATATGTTACTTTGTATTTGTATATTAATGGGCCAAGCCTAGTTATACACACATCCAATTATGATTAAATCATGTGCATCCATCTTCTTTCCTTACTTGTCCCTTTTGGTCCATTTCCTTCTGTTGTTCTACTTACCTTCGTCGTCCCATTTTCTTCTTTTGTTCCTCCTGTTTCTTTCTTACTACTCTGCTCTTTTATTTCTCTCGTTCCTTAATGTATTTTTTTTATACACGTGGGCCAAGCCTAGGCCCAACCAACCATGTATTACTTAAGAAACCGAATGCATACATAACTACCCCAATGTTGCGCCCTCCCCCCCTCTCTCTTTTTTCCAGTTCCTTATCTTCCCATTCCATCAGTTGCCCTCACGCCTTCTTCTTTTTTATCCATTCTTCTTGTTTTTTTTCTTTTTCAAATACAGGGCTAAAGCCCAACTTCACACCCAGTAACGTACGCACCTAGAAATGCTGCACTCACTTTCCCCATTTCATTCTTCCAGGCAACGCAAGTGTATGAATGGACCAAAATACAATTCAAGCACCAGATCTTTTGTTTTGAAAAATAAACTTAATTCATTGTATCTTCTCTTTACATATGGCATGTAAAAATGAATTCATTTTTCATTGCAAATATTGGAATTTCTCTTGCTTGGGTTTACGTAGTAAAGCAAAGTAATCAACCAATATATAACTCAGTACTAACTTTCCTGTTCCATAATTCCATTCATGCATTTAAGTGGATACTATGTTGCCTTGAGTATATTCTTGTATATTCACACAAAAAGTAACCCATCTCCCAGCAAGACCATGCCTTAAAAGTGCACTACCTCAGAGACTACTTCACATGATGAACCAAAGTTGCTTCCCAGTCTACACTTAGACCATAACCAACCATCCGTTCTGTTCAGTTATTCTCTCTCTTGTTTTGAAACTGGTCCAACGAGCGGAGCAACCAGAAGAAGGAACTAGCCACGAGTCAGGTAAGGGGGGTTACAACGGCAAACACTTTGCTGTTGTAACATTATAACGGCAAACACTTTGCCATTATAATGTTATAACGGCAAAGTGTTTGCCGATATAACCCAAAACCAGAAAACCCCCCTGCCGCCACCCCTCTTCTTCATTCTCCTTCTCCACATTTCAAACCCGAAAATCCAACTTCATCCCCAATTTTTCACCAATTTTTTTTTCCACCAATTCACCAATCCCTCATCTTTTAACCAAATTAACTACCGTATTTGAGATATTCGTTGGAAAATATGGCCAGACTACTAAAAAAATTCACCAAAAAATTCATGCACGACGACGATGGTGGCACCGGGGGAAGTGGCGCAGGCGGGAGTGGTGCAAGGGATAGTGGGGAACAACCAGCGCTCGGAATAGAAGACTTGCTTGCAGCCGTCGAAAACATGGAGAATGAAGACGTAGGGGCGCACGAGGAAGGCGACCATCGTGGACGTGGCGGGCGTAGAGGCGGACGAGCATGCAGGGCGCGTAGGGATGTGGGATCTGTTTCCGCTAGACAGGTCGATCTCGATGGTTTTCTGGATATGAACCTCAGCGCCGCGAAGCTTCCTTTCCTTTCCAACTTTCGCATTCTTCCAGGAGACGAAGTACACGTTAGCACGCAGTCGAGTTTGGCTGTAAGTATTTTTAGTATTATTTAAATAGTATTCTTTGAGTATTAGATATTGGGTAGATAGTATAACATTTTGTTGAACCGCTGACAGTCGTGGAATATACGTTCACGTGGTTCGTTAGTGACCACACTTATATATTATCATGCACACTTGGCGGGTAAGGAGGGGGTCACAGGACTGTTACATGCTCTTGGATTTCAATTTTTTCTAGGTAATATTAAAGACCTTTTAATGAAACAAGTGGATAATTTATTAGTCATATTTTATCTTATTGTGCACTTTACAATTTTAGTAATAAACCATGTTATAAATACCGATGTCCAATTGTGTGCGGCCATTGCTCTACGGTGGTACAAAACCACCCACACATTTCACTTTCCTTGTGGTAAGTTAGGACTTACACCACTTGATTTCTCCATGCTTACTGGTATTAGCATTAGAGTAGGTGCTTATCCCCGACTACCTTATGACGATGGTCGATGGCGTGATCGTGCACTTGTTCATGATCTACTGCCTCATTTTGATGTTTCTGCTGTGTCGTATCAGGCAGAAGGCGCTATTAGAGTGAGCGCCATCCGTGCGGCCATGGACATCATAATCCGTCAGTACTCCGTTGATGACGACTTGGAGCTTGCTTGATTATTTGTGTTATACCTTATGGGTAACCTGTTCTTTAGTTCTTCGAGCAGTAGTTTGCCTGTGGGGTTTCTTGAGGTCGCGGCTGAGTTAAATGCCGATGGGGCAATTTTATATGATTGGGGCACACCTATCCTTGCATACCTATACAGATGTCTCGACATGCAGTGCACCATCTCTGATTCTCAGGTTTCTTTATTTGGATTCTAGGAGTTGTTACAGTATGGTACTTTGAGTACTCTAGGAACTTTCATTTTGTCACCCGTACTGCAGACCTATCGACCTTTTTCCCCCATATTTCCTTTTGGACTGCGGACAACCGGGGGTCCAGGGATAATGAGTCACGCCAAGTGTATCCAGTTGCCCACAACCAGATCGAGCTGAGGATGTATAGGGATCAGATTATATGGCATCCATCTGAGCAGAGTACATCCATCATTCTTGAGATCATACAGATTGCTAAGACGCTTGTAGGACGGAGATTTCCACTTATATCTTATCCCATGGCGGTAGGTGCTTGTTGGTATCTTGGTGAGAGGTGCTGGAGACAGTTGTATGACTTCGATGCTATTCCAGATGATCCATACCCACATACTTATCGTTGTATGATTTACCCGACGGAGCAGCTAGATATAGCCAGGGCAGCAGGCTGGTGGACGACCGAGAGCTTTGTTATTACCGGGGAGTGTTACCTTACCTTCTGGCGTAGATTTTTCAACGGGTCCTCCGACACGATTACACATGCAGCATCGATTGATTTAGCAGGGCCATCTGCTATACCACACGACATACGCCCACCTGTTGTCGAGGATATTACCCAGCCCAGTCAGAGTTTTCGTGCAGCTGATCATGTGGCGGCCGCCAGTCATTTTTGATGGACCATGGCAGTGCCCACCATTGGACCATATCGTTACGTTGACGTGTTTCATCCTTCGGCCCACCACGATTACCTGGATCCTACACAGATATCATATCATGATCTGTATGATATGCAGATGGGGATTAGGCATACGGGCTATATAGAGCATAGGCGTAGCCTAGATTACTATGATGGTGAGCTACGTCGTGTTGCAGAGGAGGCACGACAGCATCATGCGCATTTAGAGGCCCAGCTTGAGGCAGAGCGCAAGAGATTTCAGGACTTGCATATGTATTACCACCATAGGTCTAGTGCTGGGTCCAGTCAGCCTCCAGATGTTGGTGATGATGAGAGACGTCATCGGCGCCGCACACGTATACGTACACATCCACCTTCAAATGACTCGGACGAGTGACTTACTACCACTTTCATGTACTTTCGCAGTTGTCAGTTGTATGTACTTTTTATGTATTACATTTTCCTAGTTGTTAGTTGTATATCTCTGTTGTTTGAGTAGACGTTCTGTGTTTGTTCACTACCACTATTATGTACTTTCGATGTATTACATTTTCGCAGTTGTCAGTTGTATGTTCCTATTGTTTGAGTACACGTTCTGTATTTGTTGACTACCACTATTATGTACTTTGGATGTATTTTTTGTATGTTCTGGTTATGTTTCTGTTTAGAGACTGTATTTGGTTCTGTGTAGCGACTATATATCTGTGTAGAGACTGTTTTTGTGTAGAACCGGTATGTTCTATTGTTCTAGTTCCTGTAGGTGTTGTTTGGAATGTAATAACGTTTGAATTTGATGTAAAGATTGCCCTCTTCTCATGTAGGAATGCAAAATTCTTAAATAGAATGCCAACATAACAGGGTTTACAGATAACTCCATATTCTACGGACAAACATCAAATTAAATAGACAGTAAAACAACAATAAAATCACAATACCATAAGCCTACTCAGTTCCATAGCGTGTCAACCAAATGTAGCGGAGTTTATATGCTTTGTAACCAACAAACTCCTCACCGTACTCGAAAAGGTAACGAGAATCATATGTTGCTTGATTTGTTTACAATTTCGATAATATTTGTGTACTGATCACAAGCGTCTGCAAAATGACAATTAGCCATTTGGATTTAATCCGATGTTTGTCTAGTAGGCCGGGAACGATGGTTGTTTTATAGCCTCGTGATCATTGCCCATCTTTCTTCATATGTTAAACCCCCTCCAAATGCATTAGTAACTCATCTCTCTTTTCAACCTTAATATAGGATTTTACGAGGGCCAGCAAATCCTTCGACGAAAAATCTGGAGTAGGAGAATTCAATGTTTGAGCACTATTACTAGGTCATTGATTTACTGGAGAAGGACGTGGAGCTGTAACCGCTCGATGCTGAATCGCGACAGGCACCTCTTCAACTTGTGTATCATGAACTAATCCAACTTCGTTATCGTTCACTAAGTTTCGTTCGTACTCATCATAAATCCTTCCCATTTGTTCATCACTTATTTCTGAATCGTCCATGTAACCTACGCGTCAGTAGAATAAGTAGAGTTACTAGAAGTACGAATTTTGTTGATAATAAACGTTACCTTTAGAAAAACAAGAAAATAAATTTTCTCACTTGAGCCTACAACGGTGCTGCTTGAAGCTGTAGAAGGTATGAGTGGGATTATCAAATATAGAGTACTTATAAGGGCAATGTACGACCAACAGTTAGAATTCAACAGACTTGAATACCCATTACAGAGTTCTCGTGATATTATGTTAGATTCTGTACAATGACCGGTCACATCATTGCAGCACGAAAAACGGTGCCATCACATGAAATGTTGGCATGTACTTTTAGTCTCGTGATATTACGTTAGATTCCCTACAGTGACTTTTCACATCACAACAAATGTGGGAAGTTACTATTAATTTCGTATACTGTTGTCATTTAATTCGGAAGAGACTACTCAATGCAGTCTGCGAAAGATGGAGACGTTTAATGGAATCCCAACAACAAATGATGGAGACGCGTCTTTATTTTTTTCTTCTCAGTGAATGGTCTAATCATGTCATACATGCATGTGAAAGGGTATACTCTACATACACGTGACTCGTATTAATTTCACAGTGATATTGCAATATGTAATATTGTTGTATGCCTCATTGTCAAGTCATTTCATTGACTGTAGCAGGCTTTGGAAACATTATTCGTAATTGTTTTGTCATAGTGGCAATTTTGTGTATATGTAGGAGTTTAAAAATAGGGGTCGCCCACCGGTGCTTTGACCATTTCAATTCACGAAAGAGTTAAGAAAAATGGGTCGTTCCCAGGTGCCTTACATAACTTAGAAGCTTACATGACTTGACAATTACAACAACTACGACAATTGAGCAATTATAACAGCTGAAACAACGACAACTAGTACAACAGAAGGAAATGCCAAACTATAATCATACAAACTACAACAAATGAGCACACAAGCATCAAATTCAAACACGTACACCTACCATGGCATAGGGAAAGGACCATCTCTTGTCTTACCGGCATTAATCTTGCTCAAGCGTATTATTTTTGCTTGCGCTTCGAGTGCATACTGACGTCCACGTTCGCACATGGGAGGGTCAATCCACTGCTTAAAGCAACAACAATCAATGTCATCAGGATAATTCATGTTGTCGTTGTAGGCTCGACAACCGAAAAATCGACGACCAGCATTTGTTTCGGTCTCGTCAACAGCCACGACCGACTCTTGTCCACAATGGCAAATAGGGTTGGATCCAATCGTTCGTAGCGGCTCGGAAACCTTCCCTTCAAGTACAATTTCTTTACCAGATCTTTGATGAACGGAAGAGGCATCTTCGTTTGAATACGGTGAGTATCCGTATTCGTGAATTGGGCGAAATGATTGCTGGTGTTGGCCTGGACGTTGCATGGCATATGATGACGAGTGCGCTTGGGACACGGGTTTCTTGCTTGCATATTTTTTGCCGGTACGCTTTGGTTCAGATGAAGACATTTTTCTGGTTGTCACAAATGAATTTGAGAAGGTGGTCTGGTTGTGTGGAAGGAGGAGATAGGTTGGTATATAAAGGGAGGGCTTGCGACCGTTTAAGTAGCCGCTGTGGTGCCACGACTATAAAATATAACGACAAATAGTTTGCCGTTATATTTTTATACAAGCAATTTCTTTTCCTAGTGTGTAGGCCTGTCACTCTTTTTCTACAGTTTTCAGACCAGAGTGTGGTCATGTCACTCTTTTTCTAAAGTTAAGAACGCATTTTCCAACGTAGCT
Source organism: Allium sativum (assembly GCA_030737875.1). Classification (NCBI taxonomy): domain Eukaryota; kingdom Viridiplantae; phylum Streptophyta; class Magnoliopsida; order Asparagales; family Amaryllidaceae; genus Allium; species Allium sativum. Next base: position 620,814,195 of record CM060926.1, read on the forward strand.
ACAGGAAACAGTGCACAGTGTACAGTATACAGCGGACAATATGCAGTAAAAAGTGCACAGTATACAATGCGCAGTCCAACGTAAACATTACCCGTTGTCAATTTGTTTTCACATTCCGTGTCTTTTGGAAATGGAAAGTAATATCCTTATGCAGTGGTAACTAAATCTCCTCCTATATATAACTAACATTGATTCAGCAATACCCGATCCATGCGGACCGAAAATTATATCTCAAATAAGAAAAATGCCAATATCGTATCCATCTTCTTACAATTACACGGACCTTCTCTCAGGACCATCAAACCCTAATCCGTCCACACCCAGAGAACCAATAGAGTGGTATACTGAAATGGAAGAGCGACACAATGACGAGGTGCGACAATTAGAACTTGAAGCAGGAATGCATGAAATGGAAATACGACATCAGCATGACAATCGTAATCGACAACGTGATCGCAGGTCTAACCTTGTAATTCCTCGTGTTAGAGCCATGGTAGAAGAAGGCAAGGTGCAATCCGCAAATATTGTATGCTTTTGTGGATTTGAAGCACCGCAATTTGTCGTCCGTCATGGAAACGACGTTGGACGTCGATATTATAGTTGTCCAGCACGTGGCAACGGATGCGAGTTTGGACAGTGGATAGATGATCGTTTTCCCCGTCGAGCAATTACGTATGCTGTGGAACTAGAGGAAGAAATAAGAAAGCTGCAAAATCAAGTAAACGACCTAAGTAATGCAAATTATCGCCTGCAACGTGGGTTAAATTAGGATTTAAATATTTTATGTTATGTGTACTATGTACTGTATCGTTACGCGTCGTATCACTTTTATCTTTATGCTTTATTTTAGTTGAAAACCTTCACTGAAGTTCGAATAAAGTATGTAACCCTATAGCTGTGTAACGTTTAGGTTATGTAGGCTGATTTTATTTGTGGAACCTATTGTTTGTCTAATCTACCATTTGTGTAATTTATCATATTTGTTACTTATTATCACTTATGTAACCTATGCGTAAGGGTCGTTCCTAGGTGCATTAAACGATTCAATACAACAACGAGTTAAAAAATATGGGTCGTTCCGCATTGACTGGTCAAGTCTTGCACAGTTCCCATAGTTCAGCCATGTTTTATTGCAGGGTGGAGTCATGCCACTGTTTTTCGAGAGTAGGAGTTAAAAATTGGGGTCGTCCTCGGGTGCATTTACCATTCAATACGTGTAGGAGTTAAAAAAAAAGGGTCGACCTACTTTATGTCAAACAATTTATAGAAACAGTCAAACAGTATACAGTGCAAACAGTGATACACTATACATTGATACAGTACTAGTAATTATGTTACTGATAAAGTTGATGCAGTATATATCAATGCCAAAAATTTATCACTGGTATCACCTACTTTGTGTTTATGTTAGGAATTGCAACATCTCTTTTTACAAATCTAGCCCTGCATTGTGTTCAAATGCAGCAATAAATATGCACCAGGTTTATATCTCTAACAGAACAAAAATTCCATACACTTTGAATTCATTTCAGTTGCTTAAGGTTTTGTTTTGTATTGAAGCTATGGACAACTTGGAGATTGACGATGAAACAATGAATAATTGTTATGAAGAGTTTGAACGGTCAAGGAATAGTGTACAACACAACAAGCCTACGGTGGAATTCGGTAAAGGAGCACAAGTTCAGTCTAAATCAGTGAAGTCGAGAATAAAATCTTTGAATGCTCGACTGTGCGAAGTTGTAGCAAATCAAAGACCTGATAAGCAGATCGTATACGAAGGACAAGAAATCGAGCCCCTACATCCAATCGGTCCAACGCTACCTAGTGGAGCTTACCCTATTTGTTGTTGTGGAGATGAATCGGTTGTTGTTGTTGCCAAAACTGAAAAAAATGCTGGACGTCGATTCTTCGGATGTCCTGCCTTCGAAGACCATAGGTAATACCCCAATGATATTCAATGTTGTAATTTTATGCAGTGGATAGACCCCCCGATGTGCCAACGTGGACTTCAACATGCACTGGGAGCGCAAGACGAAATAAGGCGGTTGAACAAGATTGTTGCGGATGCAACTAGAGCTGGCTATCTCAGAAATCGTTAGGATTTGGTTTTTCTTGGATCGAAGATTTATTACTGTACTTTGAATTTGATGTTGCTATATTCTGTTGTTCTAGTTCCTGTAAGTGTTGTTTGAAATGTATTAGCGTTTGAATTTGATCGTGAACAAGATTGTCGTCTTCTCGTTTCGAAATGCAAAATTCTTAAATAACGCGCCAACATAACAAGGTTTGCAGATAACTCCATATTCTACGTAAGAACATAATGGGTCAACCAGCTGTAGTGCAATGATTGGTCAAGTCTTGCGTTCTTCGCATAGTGCAGTCATGTCATCAGGAAGATTCCATATAGTGTTCCCTACAGTGTAGCTTTTGACCATTCACACCATTACCAATCTTCCAACTATATATAAATACGTTAACTTACTCACAACATACAAAACTCAAACAACTTCTTCCCCATTCTTAGAGCACATCCTTGGATTTGCATTCACTGAAAGTGTCTTCGTGGGCAACATCTACAGATTCCGAGGAACAAGCTTACAAAAACATGAGGCTACAGGAGCTTGAAGACGAACTTCAGTTCCTAAACCAAATGAAACCGCAAACTATGCCGCCATACGAACAAGTGAACGTTCAACCTCCACATGAAACACCAGTACCACCTGTTCAAGTATCATCTCAACAGGAGGTCACTCAGTCAATGTAGGAAGCAGAGTTCTTTCATGTACCACTGCACGAACATGTAGTTGATTCTTATCCAGTTCGTTGCTATTGCGGGTATGCGGTTGAAGTTGTCGTTTGAGCAGAGGTCAACAATATATGTTGGCGCATGCAGCGATGTCTAGCCTATCCAAATGGTTGCAATTACACGGACTGGATAGACCAACCTTTGTGTCCTCGGGGAATAGCATATGCTAACGAGCTCGAACGAGGAAATAGACGTGTTCGAAGTGATAATGAGCAGTTGCGATTGAACATCATGCGACAACCGTAAGACTAAACGTAACATGCATTGTAATGAAGTTGCTAATGCCTACTCCATGGTTTGATTGAGTTAGTTCGCATGTACTATCATCAGTTGTTGTGTCTTTATAAACTATTTTATCTTTGTGCTTATTGTTGTATCTCCTTATCCTACTCTACTGTGACAATCTTTGTCGTTAATATTATATTGGAGATATAATTGATTTTATATCGAGTTTATTATATAAAACGAAGTTGGATATATATATATAGTTTATAATATGATTAAAACGAGCCCAAAACGCGACGGTAGTTCGTAATTTTCAACACGAACTTTAACTGAATATACCGGATCCGATATAGGTCAGAATTCTTTGAAACAAGAATCGTTCGGGTCGAGAAGATTAAAATTATCTGTTGGGGGAAAAAAATTGAGATTTTGTGACATAGATTGTTAGTTATGTTCAATTTAAATTTTTAAATAGTCGCTACGGAATTTCGTTAATAAACGATAACGTTTATTTAATTGAATATAAAGGAATTTCTATACATTTGGATATCGTTTCAAACGTAAATTTCTGAAAATTTACAAAATCATTTATTACATAAATACAAAGGAAATTCTCCATTATATTCTCTATTACTTTCACATCACAACAACTGTCCGAATTGACTACTCAATGACAGAACCATTATTATCCCAACCATTATGTCGGAACCATTATTGTCAACCATTCTTGGCTACATGTATTGCCAGGCATTATTGCCAACATTTCACAGCACAACAGAAGACCCATTTTACTACTCAATGACAGAGATATTATCCACACCATTATTACCAACCATTCTTGTCTACATGTATTGCCAACCATTATTGCCAACCTTTCACATCACAACAACTGCCTGATTTGACTACTCAATAACAGAGATATTATGCCAACCATCCTTGATTATATATATCTGTCCTATGTCTACACTCAGGGAGAACAATGAAATTAAATCTATAAAAAAGCAAGCAATGGATCCAAATCTATACCACCATTACTACGAAGTCATGAATCAAACTGACAATTCCGAACTAGAAATGGAGGAAGAGACGGAGGAGGAGCTGGAACAGCACGCAATGGTTGGGTATTCCAATTATTTTGCTGAAGGCTCAATGAACAACCATCGAGGTAGTATGCTTGGCCGGATTGACCGGCGGTATAAGAGAGACTACAAGGATGGACATGAAAGATAATGAGGGATTACTTCATCGACAATCCAACCTACGATATAACTTTGTTCCGCCGTCGTTATCGTATGAGTCCGGCAATTTTCTCAAAAATTTATCTTAAACTTCATCAGTCAAACCCATATTTCACTTATAGACTGAACGGAGCACAAGAAATTGGCCACTCGCCCCACATCAAAATTTCATCGGCGTAGAGGATGTTAAGCTATGGAACATCTGGCGACCAAATGGATGAATATTTCAGAATCGCGGCATCAACAACAATAGAGTGTCTGAAAGAATTCTGTAAAACAATTGTTGAACAGTTCAGGCAGGAGTTTCTACGGACGCCTGGACCAAACGATATAAGAAGGATACTACGCAGGGGAGAAGCTAGAGGATTTCCAGGTATGATTGGAAGTTTAGATTGCATGCATTGGCCTTGGAAAAACTGCCCAACGGGATGGAAAGGAATGTTCACCGGACATAAAAAAGTGCCATCAATGATCCTTGAAGCAGTATCAAGAGACGATTTATGGGTTTGGCATGCTTTTTTTGGAGTCCCAGGTTCATTGAATGATATAAATGTTTTAAAACAATCATATCTTTTCACAGAACTTGCTAATGGACTGTCAATAGATGTTTCATATAAAGTTGGTAATATCGAACACAAAACTGGGTACTACCTAGTGGATGGAATATACCCAAAGTGGAGAACTTTGATGCAAGGATAAAGAGTACCATCAAATGATAAAGAAAGGTATTTCACTGAAAAAGTAGCTAGCTACAGAAAGGACATCGAATTTACGTTTGGTGTTTTACAAGCCCTATTTCATATTTTACGAAATCCTACTCGTTTTCATGATGCAAGAGTGCTTTCAGAAATCATGTATGCTTGTATAATAATACATAACATGATTGTGGAGTCTGAAAGAGGTGGATATAAGAATCAAAAGTCTAATTATCCTGACATGTTTACGGGGTCAAATGCAAAACCCCATAAAGATGTAAACTCAATGGAAGAATATGTTGATATGGTTCAACACATTGAAGATCAAGCTGCGCACTTCCAATTGCGTGACCAGTTGGTGGAACATTTGTGGGCGCATAAAGGAAGGAATAGTCGGAATCAGTAGTTGGTACTAGAACTATGTATCAGTGCGTAGTCGTGTACTATGTATAAGAGTACTATCTATCAGTGTGTAGTTGGGTCAATAAATCTGGTTTCCAATCATATTGCAGATTGTATCATTATTTCAACAACTGGTACATAAATACTAAAAACTGCTCACAATCATATTACAACTCAACCCAACATATACAGCTAGTACATAAACAACAACTACTACATAAATACTACAAACAGGTCACAATCATATTACAACTCAACCCAACATATATAGCTAGTACGAAAACACCCACCAGTAGATAAATACTACAAACAGTTCACAATCGTATTACAACTTAACCCAACATACATAGCTAGTCCATATACGAGCCACTACCGCTTCCGCTTCCTTTGTGTTTTTTGTACTCTCCAATCTGCTCGGTTACTAGTTCTTGCTGTAGAGGGGAAAGCTTGCAAAATCACATGTAATCATTTTAGTATAATTCTTCTCTCGCATCATAGCTTTCGTCTCCTCCAGCTTCTCTCGTACCATTGCTTTCTTCTCTCTCCTGCTTCTCTCATAGAATGGCTTTCTTCTCCTCCTGCTTTTCTCGTACCATGGCTTGTTTCTCCGTATGTACATGTCTGCGAAGCTCTCGATCATCCCTAACTGCCTTTGGAACTCTTCGTTGCTATGGTTTCTTTGCACCGAAAATCGAGCTCTATGCACTTTTGCCGCCTTTGATGAATTCTCTATCATTTCCATAAATCTAGAAAACTCTGCACTGCGTTGCTCCAGCTGAATTGACTTGGCTCTGCTAACAGGTCGTCCGTCACTAGTTCCAAATAAAGGGTTTCTTTGTTGCGAACTCAGGTCACTTCCTGGACTAGAACCAGAGTAGTTCATCCTTCTAGCTTTGTTCTGCTGCTCAAACATGAAGTTGCTTGGGTTTTTCCACTTCGGCAAACTTGATAGAAGCTCGAAACAGTCTGAAATTTAAATGGATGACCATACTTTTGTTGGTAGGCCTTTCGTAACTCTTCAATCTGTAACAAAAAGTGGAAATTGTATGAGCGTATGACATTTATAACTAATCAATCATATTATAGTAAGTTATTTTTCAAAGTAATCTACGGTACATACAACGTCATAAGGTGCATCACCGCTTTGCTGTCTGTTCTGCAAGCCTTTCAGTATTGCCAGATAGTTCTGACATGCGGCATTCATAACTCTATAACCGCCTCTAAGTGATGCCCGTGTTCTATTCCTCGCTTCCAACGAATTGTAAAACTCTGCTACTCTTTCCCAAAATTTCTGACCTTTCATATTATTCCCAACAATGTTGTTTTGTGAAATGCGTATCCACGATTTAGCAAGTGAAACGTACTGCTCGGAAGTAAACTTACATTGTTTTTTTTTCATCCACTTCTAATCCTTCCCCTTTAGCATGATCATCCTCAATATCTTCTATTCCGGGATCCGGCTCCTATTCAACTTCGGTTTGGTGTCGTTTACTGAAAATGCCGTTTTAAGACTTCCACTTCGTCTTCTTTTGGTTATATTCGGGACTAATAGGTGCAACGTATTCTTGAATAAATTCTTCAGAATTTGTAACATTTGCATCCTCATTTGCATCTTCCTCCGCCTCCTCCGTTAATGTTTCAACATTTTCTTCGGTAGTAGGAGAGACATACCCGTACGAAAACTGTCTTTGCAGATTTTGCATAGCTTCACGGTCACGAACCTCGGTCTGTTGCGGAGTTAGGTGAGGTTGTTGACTTTGATCGATCTACATCATCATTGACATATACGACGAATGATCGTCGTACACGCCTACCCCGGTCGGTCATTGGTAAAACTGTGGCTGGGCGGTAGAATGAATGGGAGGAAATTTAGGAGGAGCGAGCGGTTGGTACGGTGGTCGGTATGGATAATTTGAATACGGAAAGTAGCCATACTCGTGAGATGGCTGCAACGGTTGCTGTTGTTGGATTGACCGTTGCATGGCATACGATGACGAGTGCGGTTTGGACATGACTGTCTTGTTTGCTGATTTTTTCCCGCTTCGTTTGGGTGCAGAAGAAGACATTTTGTTGTTGAAGAAGTTGAAGTTGAGAAGGTGGAGTGGTTGTGTGGAAGAAGGAGGTAGGTTGGTATATAGGAAGGAAGTGCACTAGCTGTTGGAGTGCAACGGCCAGTGCTTATAACGGCAAACTCTTTGCCGTTATAACGGCAAAGAGTTTGCCGTTATAAGCTTATAACGGCAAACACTTTGCCGTTATAAGCACCAGCCCCTGTTCAGTCAACCAGCCACGAACGAGCTCAAAACTAGCCACAGACTAGCCACGGGTGACTGAACAAGCTACAGCTGGTTGCTTCGTGGCTTGTGTAGTAACTAAACAAGCCATTGTTGGTTGTGCTCTTACTTCCAACACCCTATTCTTTCCAATACGCTTCAGTAAACCCAAAAAGAAGAGCTGCTCCAAACATATCCCATGTACACGTCCCTCTTCCCGGTGCATATGCACACAACTTCGGTCACCGTAGTTTTGCAAGGGAGCAACAAAGTGCTGCGCCGGCTCTCCACTGCTAGTCAGATTTCGGGGTTTTGTGCGCAGCGGAAATTTGACAAAACGCCAAGAAAAATAGTATCTTTATCACCCAATCACTTGAAGATGAATGTGATTGAAAAATAAACAGCACCACAAAAATATCGGAAATATGAGCACACAATATTCCACCCAACCACCCTTTTTATTGATTCACCAATAAAAATTGTTTACAATCGATCTCAACTATTGTTACAAACAATTACAACTTGAATCAATAACCTTACTGAGAAATAGGTAGAGAATATCTAATGGCTAAATAATTTGATGGAGAACACTCAATTCAGAATTGCTAGAATGATCACTCTTGGTGGCTCTCACCCACACCTAATGAAGATGTTCACTATGCCTTTTATAGAGTGAATTGCTTCATACCCAAGTAAATTTGGCACCTAAATTATCTTCATATATGTCATAAATTTATTTGAATAAGCACAAAATAACCCTTGCCTTAATTATCCCACAAATATAGCAACCAATATCTCTCCATAAAATCTAGCAACAAATCTCTCCACAAAATATGTAAGATTATTTATTGTCCAAAATTGTGATTTACATATCACCAATTTCAACATCAGACGTGTCTTCGACGATGTAGAGAGTGTCAATCATCAGAACCTCCGCATAACGCCCCTTATACCCTACGAACAAAATTTGTCCATTGGAATATGTATTGTATTGTTGTAAATCACTGTCATTAAATCATACTATACGAACCCATATAACAGTAGCTACCCTGTAACATCCCACCATTTTGACCGCCCCAAGTTGATAATTAAACTATCTCGAAGCATTCAAAACGATGGATTGTTATTGGCTTACAGGGTTTAAACGGAATCTAATACAGAATCACTACACACAATTTTACAACGGAAAGAATTTTATGGAAATATCAGAGTTTGCAATATTAATAAAACGGAAAAATAAATTTTACACATAAATTTGAAAGAATAAGTTTGGAGAGTATCACAAATAAATGCACAGGCAACTTTCACATTTACATTTTCTTTCCATATATATAATATCCTGTGCTTGCAAACCCAACAAGAAAATGTGCCCAAACTTTCCCACAACAAATGTTGTAGCAAATGAACTTTAAAATCCACAAAATCCACTTGGTCCCCATGTATGCATTTTGCAATATGTTAATATGAAAAAGACTAACAAAAAGTACAAAGTTATCTGCTTTACCAAAAGTGGCAAAAATTTCTTGACAAATTACACAAGACAACTTGTGTAAGTAAACTTTATGGTGCATTGGATATTTCGAGCAAGGCATAAATAAAACATATTCAACAAAAATGCTAAACTGGTAAAATAAAAACATTAGGAAAAGGGAGTGGTTTAAATTTTGACTAATAGGGAAGTAATATTGGTACATATATTAGCTGAAATGGAAATATACATTCACTTATATTACCATTTCATAAATATGAAATTTATAATATGCAAGCTGTAATAAGATGCATTACAAGTAAGATTATTATCTATAAAACCAACATCTTTGCATTATAAATAAGTCAAGAAAATTGGGCCACGTTTCATATTTATGCTCAGCATCTGAATAGGTAACCGCGCATAACGGTGGACACAAATTCATCATGGTTCACGGCTACATCCAATTAATGATTACCATTATAAGAGAATAAGTAGATGTATTACTTGCATCGATATTGACTCTAGCTTCTCTTTTATAATTCAATGATTTTTTTAACTTGGTTTCCAAGATAGGCATATTTGTCTGTAGTTTGTTGTAATACATATATAAATGTTGTGAATATGCTTTTATTAGTTCTCTGTTTAGTCACACATCATGGGAAAAAGTTAAACATCAGCTCCAAAGCCTATATATAAAAGCCAATGTAATAGAAAGAAACACACATCTGAATGAATAGAAATGTCCTCTCTCCCTTATTTCTTCTGTTCTGTGTTCGTTTTATAACACGTTATCAGCACGAGATTCTATTAAAGTTATTTATTAAAATCTTCTAGATTTACATCTATGAATTTGTCATGTAAGTAATTTTTATTTGAGAATATCAATTCATGGATTTCTATATTTGTTCTATAATTATTTTCTATTTGAGAATATTTGATCTATGGATCTATATACTTTTTATAGATCTAGATTATGTTCCAGTGGATCTAACTTTTTAGATCTAATTATTTTTAACTTAGTGGTATCTAGTTATCCACCTACTTATATTTGATCTGGCATTATGGTATACCAAATATATTTTTTAGGAAGATCCATTCTTTTTCTTTATATAATATTATATATGGATCTTTTACCCCATACGCCATACATAATTCATCTTCATTTGCTACTTTATCTCTTCAATAATAGAGAAGTCATTGCTAATAGGTATGCATATATGTAAACAGCAAGCTGCTTGTTAGCTAACATATGTATTACTATGGTCATTATTTTTGTTATGTAACATGGTGTATGGCTCTGAGACGACCCCAAACCTCGTACCGACGGAGACAAGGGTTATCTTTGGAATATAACATAAAAACAGATAATAGCAGAACAAAATTAAATAAATACACCAGATATGAACAATAGAATATACTGGATAAAAGTAATCATCAGAGTTACACAGTACACAGGATCTTACTTAGTACAAATACAGTTCAGCTATACATAAATGTCTACAGCGGAAATAAACAAAATATGTACAACAGGAGCTGAACAGCATAAAAAGAGATAAATGATAGAATCCATCTTCAGCTCCAGCTATCCAGAAAGAACCAGCTAAACCTGAATACAAGGCTGCCCGTGTAGAAAAAGGGGCACCCGAGTTTGAAAGTGAAAAAAACTACGAGTCAGTCATGGGACTGGTATGAGAAATCCACTCAATGCATATATAATTGGCTAATCACAGGACCACGCCACTTTCGTGGAACGGGTTTACTCCATTGGATTGCCAGTGCTTTAAAACAAATCTTTCTTTTAAACGTCGCTATGCTTTTTATAAAAATGAAGCTGTTAAAGACTCAGTTCCCATCACACAATGCAACGCAAACCGAAGGATAGAGTTTTTACCTTATAACGGCCAAAATATGCTTGATACGAATAAAACAAAGGCATTTGATATTATTGCTAGTGTTTATATGGTTTGAAAACAATTTCAAATCATAACTATCAATCATAGACGACATGAGCGTCCCATGCCACTATGTCGCCAAATATATATACAATCAAAACCGCACAGTCACGTATTTGGAAATTGGATTTCCGTCATGAACCAAGGCAAAAGATAGTCCTTACCGAATTCGAGACTGCCTAGCCCGAGTCTCAGGATCAGAGCTCGAGTGACCCTTGGATCGTCAGGGCCGGTCCACCGATGTGGATTATTATGCCTGAACAATACGTCTCCCCGCCCTTTGGGGCGTAAACGAGCCAACGAATGACTCCATCGGACCCGGATCGTCCGATCAAACCGAGGCGCCTCGCAACAACAACAACCACACGGGTGAAAAGTATATATAAATGTCAGGGCTGGTAGGTCACTGACACCACCCTAGCTAGGAGGAAACGCAGGCCCTCCCTGAGGTCCTTTCTCCCGTTTCTGGTTCATACCGGGTGTGAGGCTCGCGAATTTACGTTATACACAAAGCTACGCCACACAGACGGTGCTTTGATCATCACCACAAGACTTTGCTTTTCAACAGAAGCCCTGATCACTGCATCTTAGCATGCCACACAGAATAAAATCCAATGTCAGACACACAGTCCATTTACAAGTCCATTCTGGGTCTGAACGAAACCGGAGGCACTAAATACCTCGCAAACCCATCGATCACCACGTACGTCTGAAAGATCACCACTCATTATCCATATTTCGGGATGCCTCCCAATTAGGACCTCGGTTACCATCCAAACGAGGTGAAGATCTCCGGTCTTCGACCATCGTCTTCATCTTCGACTTTAAATCGTCGGTCAATTATTTGAAATGAGAATTAGCTCGGCCCTTTCAAATAATTCACGTATATTTAGAATTTTCAAATCAATTTATTTTAATGGTTAAATTATTCGACAACACCAATTTTGTTCTTTAATGTAATTTTCAAACCAAACACATTCAACCATCAAAAGCCACATAAATCGAGCAAATTCAGTTTATTTCCATTCCATATCGTTTATGATATTTTATAACGATTTATCGCTATTTTTATTTATTTTAAAATAGCCAATTTATTCAAAACGACGCTTCGGGCCATAACGCGGCCGTGGCGCTGTTTTTCTTCAGATTTGATTTACACATATCTGAAAATCTAACCGTTGGATCTTCACAAAATTTACATCATTAGAAAGGTCTTTTCAAAATGAATCCAACGGTTCCAATTTCGGGAAAATCCGACGGTCGGATCTCCCGGTACAATCGTTTGAATTTTCGATTTCAAAATACGAACTACAGCGTCGTTATTCGATTAAATATATAATTATATTTATATATATAAATATAATCGCTTCTGGCGCTGTTTTTCATCAGATTTGAATTAAACATTCCAGACAATCCAACCGTTGGATTTTTACAAGGTTGGTGCCGTTGGGAAGATATTTCCAAGGCGAACCCGACGGTTGAGGTTTCGGGAAAATCCAATGGTCGAATTTCCCGCACTAGTTGTTTGAAATCATGGTTTCAAAATGCGAACTGCACGACTACGTTTCGTTTTAATTTTATTTATATTTATATAAACATAGTTCATTCAATGATTTCAATATCGTTTTCACTTCAAATATTTCACTAACGCCTTAAAATTTTGGAAAATTTCGCCATAACCTCCCCTGCACCGGGAGCATCGGGAAATCTCAAATAGCTTCCCCGGTCCTTCTAATCTCAAAAAGAAAAAGAAAAAGCCAAGCGGCTAGCCAACAGGCTCATAAAATCATCACCCAAACAAAACAGTAAATGTGTACCTATTTGTCGGACACAAAATTTTATTCCTCTTCTCTAGCCCCTTTGCTATAACCTGTTCAATGAATATGCATGTACATATATATAGTTCTTATCATTTATCATTTTCTATTCAACTTCATATTTGATTTCTATTTGGTTTAAAAACACCATTCATTCTAATGTTACATACATAGGTACAAATCATATCATTAGCTAATTAATGAATATTTCAACTCATATATATTTATTTGAACAAGTGGCTATTTTTAACACTTCACATTTCAACGATTCATGCATATAATAAAAATGTGATTTTTATTGTAAAACAACTCATTTCAAAACACTATTATTTTATATATTTCATATTGGTGATAAAAATAGGATTTTTCTTATAAAACAATTTCTTTCAAAACGAGATTATTTTACACAATTCATATAGTCGATAAAAGGTGATTTTTATTATCAAACAATTTATTTCAAAATACGAATACCATTCAACTCATGAATTTCAAATCAACGAATGAATATCGATTCAACACTTGAAGGTTTCCTATAGTTTCTATATATAGATAAAAAAATGTGATTTTTATATTTAAAACGCGAATACCATTCAACACATGAATTTCTAATCAACGAATGAATATCGATTCAACACATGAAGGTTTTCTATTCAGTGAATAAATATAGTTTAAGCAAATGATAATAATTCAAACACACGAATATTATTCAAAATTTCGGCAGCATAACGGCAGGGTAGTTAAAACCGGGACCGTCCCTAGTACGGCTCCTCGCTCTACCTTAAAACCTCGCGGTTTTTGACAATGGGGATCATGCATCTAGTTCGCACGCAAACGGCATGTATATATTTATTTCATTTCCACAAACTAATCCTATGTGGTTTCAACCAAATATTTCTCAACCACAAACGGGTATTTTTCAACCACAATCAATCAATATCAACCACAAACAATCCCCAAACAATCATTCGCTATCAATCAATTTTCACACCAATCACGATCAATAAATAGCGTCCATGGTTTGTGGACGAGGGGCGTATATATATATATATATATATATATATATATATAGCAATTTACTTCATTTCAACACATATATAATTTTTACAACGCATATATAACTCATACATCGAACGTATAACTTATACAACGCTTATACAAGAGGTGTACAACGCTAATATAACTCATACATCGACTATATAATTTATACATCGTCGTTTTCCATATAGTTTATAAATTAGAAATCTCACATTGGGTTGCACTCCGTCGTGCTTTGCTTCTGAACTGTTGAACCGTCTGGATCTGCTTGAAATCCCAATGCAGTTCTTTGTCCCGCTGTTCATAATAAAAATTATATTCTTAACATTTTGCTTATATAAAAATTATATTTTTATTCTCCACACCATATAAAAATCATATTTTTATAATCTACATTTTATAAAAATTATCGTGTTTAATAGATTAAAAGAATCACTTCTTTACATCGTTAAAAATCCCATCTTTCTTTAATTAAAAATCCCATCTTTGTTTATATAAAAATCATACCTTGTAAATATAAAAATCGAACCTTTTATATATTTAAAACCATATTTTTATATTGTTTTCTATGAGAAGAAAAAAAAACTCATACTCAAATAATTGTATATACAAATAATAAAAACTAATCTTTACTTTTAACTTCTAAAATCTCAGTGTTCTTCATACAAAAATCAATGCGTTATATCGTTAAAAATCCTACCTTTCTATGCTAATATCACATATAAAAATCCGACCTTTCTATGCTAATATCACATATAAAAATCCGACCTTTCTATGCTAATATCACATATAAAAATCCGACCTTTCCATGCTAATATCACATGTAAAAATCCGACCTTTCCATGCTATAAAACTTTTATCTTCCTTATTAATAATCGTCACTTCAATTTCAGTTCTACAGAAAATAAATAAATAAAATAGAAATAAACTAAATGAAATAAATAAAAATCACCTTTGTTTTGAAGGGGGGAGTTCACCAGCGTTCGGAGGAGGGAGGGGGTCGTGTGGAGGGTTGGGGGGTCCGGCGCAGGGCCTGGGTGTGGCGGTTGTTCTTGCCGGCGGTGGATCCGGTGTAGTGGAGGGGGTGTCGCGGGTTCCAAGGCTAGAGGATTAAGGGTTGGAGAGAGAGGTTCGCGAAGAGGAGGGTGGGGGAGGCTGACGCGGCGAGGCTGGAGGTGGCGATCGCCTGAGCGACGGCGAGCTCTGGTGCGGCAGAGCAACGAGATGGAGCGCGGTTTTTTTTTGTTTTTTTTATTTTGATCGATCTGAAATATAGAGGGGGAGAGAGAGAGTAAGAGGGAATGAGGGCTTATGTGGAAATTTATTTTATATTTTATTTTATTTAATTCTTTTAAGAGTTGACTTTTATTTTGAACTCAAAATCAAACCCATCGACTGTCGCCCCTAGCTAAATACCCCCATTCCGAACACAATGGGATATGTATCGTAAGCTGATTCGATCGTTACAATCAGTTTTCCATTAAAATCAACATATAACTCTATATATTGAATTTGAACGCGCATTTCAATTTACCGGGGCGACATACTAACTAGAAAAATTCTCAAAAAATATTTTCTAGCTTCGTATTGACGATACGGTCCTAACAAAAGTGGTTTCGTCGAAATCCGAGGTCGTTTGCAAAATGTCCATTTTTAAGGGCCTGAATTCCATAGCGACTATTCAGAATTTTCAACTAGACATATCTTTTGATTCCCGTTATCAAATTTCGATTTGCCAGATTCGTTGGAAAGGTATTCACTAACAGATTTAAATATTTTTGGTTTCACTAAAATTCGTTTTGTTTTGCACCCGGTACAGTCTGACAAAGTTTGAATTCAATTTTTGAAACTACAGCGCCATTTCAGGCCTTGTTTATTATTATAATTAATTATATTCGTTTTCAATTGTCGATTCAAACTCAGTTTTCATCGCCTTTATTTAAAATATTTATTTTAAATATTTAAAATCCATTATTTTAGCCAATTTAAAAAAAATTAAATTGGTTCAGATTTTCTGGGTCGTTACAATCTCCCCCACTTAAAACTTTTCGTCCCCGAAAAGGAACAAAGTCGAAAGTGGTTTGATAAATCTACAATCACACAACACAACAACAAATCCATTTGTTTTTAACCTTCAAAAATATACTAATCAAATCCTATACCCTTTAAAAATCCTTCAGACTATATAATTAAAAGTGCACATCTATGAAAAGAAAATAACAATAGAGTAGAGAATTGAATGGTAGTGCAAAGTAGGGTAAATGTACCTTGCACCAGAGTCAATCAGAGATATCTACTCGGCATCTAGGATAAGCCTTCTGAATGCTCTCCTCAGTTTCCCAAGTACAATCTCGTGGATCTCCACTCCATTGCACTTTGACTAAGCGAACCTTCTTGTTCCTCAGCTCTTTGGTTTCTTTGCCTATTATCTTTAGCGGCTCTCTTCTCACAGCTAATTCTGGGGTTATTTCAATGTCATGTTGAGCTGCTTCTTCCATGATCAAGTCTGGATCATGAACGTGCTTTCGAAGTTGAGATATGTGAAATACATCATGAATTTCAGGCAACCAATTAGGCAGTTTGACCCTATAAGCGAGAGTTCCGATCCGTTCCAGAATAGGAAACGGACCTATGAATTTGGGCGCTAACTTTCCCGTTTTACCGAACCGGATAACTCCTCTCATCGGCGATACTTTCAAATATACATAGTCGCCAACTTCAAAGGATATATCTCTTCTTCTTCTATCGGCATAGCTCTTTTGTCGGCTTTGAGCGGCGAGTAATCGTTTCTCAATAAAATCGACTTTGTCGGCGGCTTCCCGAATCATATCTGGACCCAACACAAGTCTATTTCCAGGCTCGACCCAACAAGCAAGAGATCGGCACGGTCTACCGTATAATGCTTCGAATGGCAACATTGTCCGACTCGCCTGGTAGCTGTTGTTATACGAGAATTCAGCCAAATGCAGATGGTCTTCCCATGATCCACCGAAATCTATAACACAAGCCCGCAATAGATCTTCTAAAATACGATTCACCCTCTCAGTCTGACCGTCTGT
Source organism: Allium sativum (assembly GCA_030737875.1). Classification (NCBI taxonomy): domain Eukaryota; kingdom Viridiplantae; phylum Streptophyta; class Magnoliopsida; order Asparagales; family Amaryllidaceae; genus Allium; species Allium sativum. The sequence continues at coordinate 620,831,168 of CM060926.1, forward strand.
CTGAGGATGATAAGCGGTGCTCAAGTTCAGCTTCGTTCCCAGCTCGACTTGAAATGCTTCCCAGAATTTGCTAGTGAATATTGTATCTCTATCACTGACGATACTGAGCGGTACTCCATGCAGTCTAACTATTTCCCGGAAGTATATCTGCGCCAGACTCTGAGCAGTTCTGTTTGATCTGACAGGTATGAAATGGGCGGTCTTCGTGAAGCGATCTACGATCACCCAAATACTGTCATTCCCTTTTCTGGTTCTGGGCAGACCATCAATGAAATCCATGGAGATATGCTCCCACTTCCAACCAGGAACTTCCAGTGGTTGTAACAATCCAGCCAATTTCTGTTGGTCGCTTTTGACTAGCTGGCAAGTAGGGCATCTACTAACATATATCGAGATGTCTCTTTTTAACGACTTCCACCAGAATGTGCGTTTGATATTGTTATACATTTTATTCACACCCGGATGGATACTGAGCTTAGATTTGTGGCATTCATCAAGCACATCTCTTCTGAGTTCAGGAATTTCTGGAATGCAAATTTGTCCTTCTAACCTCAGAATCCCTTCGCTGTCTAGCTGGAAATCCGAAGTATTGCCTTCACGAATTCGCGACTCATTCCTTTGATAAATTGGTCTTCTTCTTGGAGAGCCGATATCTTGTCAATCAACGAAGTCGCAATGACGAAACTCGCGATCATTTCATTCTTTCGGCTCAACGCATCGGCCACGACATTGGCTTTCCCTGGAGTGTATAGAATTTCAAAATCATAAGCTGCAAGAAACTCCAGCCAACGTTGCTGCCTCAGATTCAGGTCTTTCTGAGTGAACAGATACTTTAACGACTGATGATCTGTAAACAGCTCGAATCTCTCACCCAGAAGATAATGCCTCCAGATTTTCAAAGCGAATACTATAGCCAATAACTCGAGATCATGAGTTACGTAGTTCTTCTCGTGCGGCTTCAGTTGACGGCTAGCATAAGCAATCACTTGGCCCCTTTGCATTAACACTGCGCCAAGGCCTTCTCTAGAAGCATCAGTCCAGACCTTTAAATCTTGGTTGCCATCGATGATGGTTAACACTGGAGCAGTCGTTAGTCTTAACTTTAGCTCTTCGAAAGCCTCCTCACTTTCTGGAGTCCATTTGAATTTAGAGTGCTTCTTAGTAAGCTTCGTTAAATGACCAGATATCTTCGAAAAGTTTTTAACGAACTTCCGGTAATAGCTAGCCAATCCGAGAAAACTGCGGACTTCAGTAGGGGTACTGGGCTGTTTCCAATTCTGAATAGCTGTGATTTTGCTTGGATCCACAGCAATTCCTTCTTTTGATACGACGTGGCCCAGAAATTTTACTTCATCTTGCAAGAAGATACATTTGGAAAACTTTGCTTTCAATACATTCCTTCTCGGGATTTCTAGAACTTGTTCCAGATGCTTTTCATGTTCGGCTTTTGATTTAGAGAAGATTAAAATATCGTCAATGAAAACTAGAACAAATTTATTCAAAACCCCTCTGAACACTCTATTCATCAGATCGACGAAGTAAGCTGGAGCGTTACATAAGCCGAACGGCATTACTAACCACTCGTAGAATAAGTCGAGACCTCTGAATGCTGTCATTGGAACACATTCTTCGGCAATTCGAAGTTGATGGAAGCCTGTAGCTAGGTCCATTCGTGAGAATACTTGTGCTCCATTTAATCGATCTAACAAATCATCAATCCGCGGCAATGGATACTTGTTCTTTATTGTCTGTTTGTTCAGATCACGATAATCCACACATAGACATAGAGTACCGTCAGATTTTGGGACAAACACCACTGCTGCACCCCAATCAGAGAAACTAGGCCTGATCAGACCCTTCCATACGAGCTGTCGTGTTTGGTTGTCTAATTCCTCTTTCTCTTTCAAGGACATTCTTCGAATAGCGTGAACTACCGGCCTTGCATTCAGAATCAAAGCAATCTTGAAATCTATTTCTCTCTGCGGAGGTAAGCGAACAACTTCTTCGAACACATCCGCATAGTTCTTGACGACAGGAATATCTTTCACTAGATCGGGAATATTCTCTGTGATGTCAGGGACATTTTCTATTTGGGATGGAGAAACATTCAAAGCTGCCCAGAAGTCTTTTCTATTAGTATTTTGACCTTCACAGGGAATGGTTATATAATCACCTGATTTAATCTTCGCCTTTACGACTCTGTCGGCGCATTTAACTTCAGCTTCATATTTGGTCAACCAGTCTAACCCCAAGATAAGATCAAACTCTTTAAAATTCATGACGACTGCGATGGTAGGAAACCGATATCGAGAGAAGGAAACCGACACTCCACAGACCCAACTTAGATCAATGGAACCTCCAACCGGATTCTGGACAGTCATTGGTTCCTTGAGCTTCCTTAAATTCAAATCTAGCTTCTTAGAGGCATCCTTCGAAATGAAGCTTCGTGATGCGCCTGTGTCAAATATCACTTTAACTGGAATATCTTTGACAGTAAGCGTGCCTTCTAAAACATCCGGCCTTTCCTGAGCAGACGAAGATGCAGGTACTTCTACCATTTCATTTAGATGTACTACTTCAGGCTTCCTGAATAGCGGGCAGGCCTTTGAAAGGTGACCGGTCTGATGGCATTGACTGCACTTTCTATTCTCTTGGAACTTCTTACCGGATTTAGTTTCATCTTTCCTTAGCTTCCTCGAGGGTTTACAATTTCTGGTCAAATGCCCCTGTTTATGGCAGTTACTGCATACAGCTGTTGTTACTGGATCTTTTTCAGATCTGGCCCTTTTTCGATTTACTTTGGGCTCCTTACCGACTTCAGACATGGTACTGGCCTCAGGACGATCAGTTTCAGACTCAATTTTATTACTAGAGCTGACTTCCTCTTCGTACTGTAACATACCTTTCTTATCTAGATCTTCATATTGATAAGCCATATAAATCATTTCTGAAAAAGGAAGCTTCACATGCCCCAATACTTTATTCTGGTATTTCCTTTGAAGCCCGTAAATAAATCTCAGATTCTTCCTCTTCGTATTCTGAATTAGATGGGGAGCAAAGTGAGCAAGTTCGTTGAATTTATTATGATATTCTGGGATGGTCATATCCCCTTGTATCAAATAAGAAAATTCATCACAAAGTCGCTCGGTCGCTTCGGGAGGAGTAAATCTTTCCAGGAAAATCACTTTGAATATATCTCAGGTGATATCACCTTCTGGATTATCCTTAATAACCGAATCCCACCAGAATAAAGCTTCGTCTTCGAGTGCCCAAGAGGCCAGTAATCTTTTCTGGTCATCCCTAAGCTTTAATGCTTCGAAGATTTTCTCAGCCGAACGAATCCAAGCTTGTGTTCTCATAATAGATTCTTCGCCCGAGAACGGCTTTCCACCCAGATTTCTATATTTCATATATAGGGCTTCTATATCCGGGTCAGTATTACTTCTTCTGTTTCTAGCACTCATTTTCTAGAGCGTCTGCAATTAGCAGATCAAGTGTCAGGTCAACAGAAAAGATATTTCAAAATATAGAGACAAATACTTGAATGTAAATGTGTCTATCGAGGTGTTATTTCATTCTGCTACTCATACTACTTCTTCTGTTTCTAGCACTCATTTTCTAGAGCGTCTGCAATTAGCAGATCAAGTGTCAGGTCAACAGAAAAGATATTTCAAAATATAGAGACAAATACTTGAATGTAAATGTGTCTATCGAGGTGTTATTTCATTCTGCTACTCATACTAGGATATTACTGATCCTATCTGTATTGAGTTACCCGTCCTAGAACACTACTGGTTCTATTTCTGACGAGTTCGTTCAAATGTTATATTCCAGAACTAATCTTGACCAAAGCTCTGATACCACGTTGAGACGACCCCAAACCCCGTACCGACGGAGATAAGGGTTATCTTTGGAATATAACACAGAAACAGATAATAGCAGAACAAAATTAAATAAGTACACCAGATATGAACAATAGAATATATTGGATAAAAGTAATCATCAGAGTTACACAGTACACAGGATCTTACTTAGTACAAATACAGTTCAGCTATACATAAATGTCTACAGCGGAAATAAACAAAATATGTACAATAGGAGCTGAACAGCATAAAAAGAGATAAATGATAGAATCCATCTTCAGCTCCAGCTATCCAGAAAGAACCAGCTAAACCTGAATACAAGGCTGCCCGTGTAGAAAAGGGGGCACCCGAGTTTGAAAGTGAAACAAACTACGAGTCAGTCATGGGACTGGTATGAGAAATCCACTCAACGCATATATAATTGGCTAATCACAGGACCACGCCACTTTCGTGGAACGGGTTTACTCCATTGGATTGTCAGTGCTTTAAAACAAATCTTTCTTTTAAACGTCGCTATGATTTTTATAAAAATGAAGCCGTTATAAGACTCAGTTCCCATCACACAATGCAACGCAAACCGAAGGATAGAGTTTTTACCTTATAACGACCAAAATATGCTTGATACGAATAAAACAAAGGCATTTGATATTATTGCTGGTGTTTATATGGTTTGAAAACAATTTCAAATCATAACTATCAATCATAGACGACATGAGTGTCCCATGCCACTATGTCGCCAAATATATATATACAATCAAAACCGCACAGTCACGTATTTGGAAATTGGATTTCCGTCATGAACCAAGGCAAAAGATAGTCCTTACCGAATTCGAGACTGCCTAGCACGAGTCTTAGGATCAGAGCTCGAGTGACCCTTGGATCGTCAGGGCCGGTCCACTGATGTGGATTATTATGCCTGAACAATACGTCTCCCCGCCCTTTGGGGCGTAAACGAGCCAACGAATGACTCCTTCGGACCCGGATCGTCCGATCAAACCGAGGCGCCTTGCAACAGCAACAACTACACGGGTGAAAAGTATATATAAATGTTAGGGCTGGTAGGTCACTGACACCACCCTAGCTAGGAGGAAACGCAGGCCCTCCCTGAGGTCCTTTCTCCCGTTTCTGGTTCATACCGGGGTGTGAGGCTCGCGAATTTACGTTATACACAAAGCTACGCCACACAGACGGTGCTTTGATCATCACCACAAGACTTTGCTTTTCAACAGAAGCCCTGATCACTGCATCTTAGCATGCCACACAGAATAAAATCCAATGTCAGACACACAGTCCATTTACAAGTCCGTTCTGGGTCTGAACGAAACCGGAGGCACTAAATACCTCGCAAACCCATCGATCACCACGTACGTCTGAACGATCACCACTCATTATCCATATTTCGGGATGCCTCCCAATCAGGACCTCGGTTACCATCCAAACGAGGTGAAGATCTCCGGTCTTCGACCATCGTCTTCATCTTCGACTTTCAATCGTCGGTCAATTATTTGAAATGAGAATTAGCTCGGCCCTTTCAAATAATTCACGTATATTTAGAATTTTCAAATCAATTTATTTCAATGGTTAAATTATTCGACAACACCAATTTTGTTCTTTAATGTAATTTTCACACCAAACACATTCAACCATCAAAAGCCACATAAATCGAGCAAATTCAGTTTATTTCCATTCCATATCGTTTATGATATTTTATAACGATTTATCACTATTTTTATTTATTTTAAAATAGCCAATTTATTCAAAACGACGCTTCGGGCCATAACGCGGCCGTGGCGCTGTTTTTCTTCAGATTTGATTTACACATATCTGAAAATCTAACCGTTGGATCTTCACAAAATTTACATCATTAGAAAGGTCTTTTCAAAACGAATCCAATGGTTCCAGTTTCGGGAAAATCCGACGGTCGGATCTCCCGGTACAATCGTTTGAATTTTCGATTTCAAAATACGAACTGCAGCGTCGTTATTCGATTAAATATATAATTATATTTATATATATATAAATATAATCGCTTCTGGCGCTGTTTTTCATCAGATTTGAATTAAACATTCCAGACAATCCAACCGTTGGATTTTTACAAGGTTGGTGCCGTTGGGAAGATATTTCCAAGGCGAACCCGACGGTTGAGGTTTCGGGAAAATCCAATGGTCGAATTTCCCGCACTAGTTGTTTGAAATCATGGTTTCAAAATGCGAACTGCACGACTACGTTTCGTTTTAATTTTATTTATATTTATATAAATATAGTTCATTCAATGATTTCAATATCGTTTTCACTTCAAATATTTCACTAACGCCTTAAAATTTTGGAAAATTTCGCCATAACCTCCCCTGCACCGGGAGCATCGGGAAATCTCAAATAGCTTCCCCGGTCCTTCTAATCTCAAAAAGAAAAAGAAAAAGCCAAGCGGCTAGCCAACAGGCTCATAAAATCATCACCCAAACAAAACATTAAATGTGTACCTATTTGTCGGGCACAAAATTTTATTCCTCTTCTCTAGCCCCTTTGCTATAACCTGTTCAATGAATATGCATGTACATATATATAGTTCTTATCATTTATCATTTTCTATTCAACTTCATATTTGATTTCTATTTGGTTTAAAAACACCATTCATTCTAATGTTACATACATAGGTACAAATCATATCATTAGCTAATTAATGAATATTTCAACTCATATATATTTATTTGAACAAGTGGCTATTTTTAACACTTCACATTTCAACGATTCATGCATATAATAAAAATGTGATTTTTATTGTAAAACAACTCATTTCAAAATACTATTATTTTATATATTTCATATTGGTGATAAAAATAGGATTTTTCTTATAAAACAATTTCTTTCAAAACGAGATTATTTTACACAGTTCATATAGTCGATAAAAGGTGATTTTTATTATCAAACAATTTATTTCAAACTACGAATACCATTCAACACATGAATTTCAAATCAACGAATGAATATCGATTCAACACATGAAGGTTTTCTATAGTTTCTATATATAGATAAAAAATGTGATTTTAATATTTAAAACGCGAATACCATTCAACACATGAATTTCTAATCAACGAATGAATATCGATTCAAAACATGAAGGTTTTCTATTCAATGAATAAATATAGTTTAAGCAGATGAAAATAATTCAAACACACGAATATTATTCAAAATTTCGACAGCATAACGGCAGGGTAGTTAAAACCGGGACCGTCCCTAGTACGGCTCCTCGATCTACCTTAAAACCTCGCGGTTTTTGACAATGGGGATCATGCATCTAGTTCGCACGCAGGCGGCATGTATATATTTATTTCATTTCCACAAACTAATCCTATGTGGTTTCAACCAAATATTTCTCAACCACAAACGGGTATTTTTCAACCACAATCAATCAATATCAACCACAAACAATCCCCAAACAATCATTCGCTATCTGTGAGGACCCGTTTCTTCCCCGTTAAGGAAAGGGCGAATACTTTGAGAACAACACACAACAGAACGCAGACGGAAGAATATTTCATTGTTATTACAACAATACCATCAGAATATAAGAATACACAGAGTATAAATGAATAAAATTACATTCGATAAATATCAGAGATTACAATAAATTACATAGCAGCGGAAAATAATACAAAGCACAACTGAAGGCGATATACGGATACAGAGCTTTCCGGATATCATTCCAGCTGTAAACCAGGATCCTGTGAATATAAATCTGCAAAACCAAAACTACTAGCTGCCCGTGCGGAAAATAGGGGCACCCGGAGTTTAGGTTAAAACAATAAACTCCAGGTCAGTCATGTGACTGGCGTGAGAACTAAAACAGTTATTTAATATTGGTTTTAAAGTTAGGTAAATCAAGGGACCACGCCGTATAACACGGAACGGGTTTCCTCCCAAGAATACCAGTGCATAAAACAAACAGCGCAATGCTAAATAAAGAAAAATGAAGTTGTTATAAGACCCAGGTCCTATCACACAATGCAACGCAAGCCGGGGGATAGGGTTTTCCCTTATAACAGCCAAAGCATGCTTGATACGTTTAAAACAAATCATTTGATACTATAATAAGTGTATAGTGTCAAAACATTTCAATCATAAATATCAATCATAGGCGGCATAGCTACCATCTACTATGTCGCCATACTAGTTCTACAATTAAAGACGAATTACACGTATTGGAAATTGGATTCCGTCATGAGTCGAGGCAAGGGGCAAGCTCCTCTCCACGTTCGAGACACTCTAGCAAATGCCTCAGGGTTACGCACTCTGGGCAACCCCTGGATGCTTCAGGGCCGGTCCTCACTTACGTTAGAGGATTGGCAATTCCTGAACACACGTTTCCCGGTCCTTACAGACCTATAATCGAGGCGCCTCGCATTCCAGCAACCACATAGGTGAAAGTATATAAATGTCAGGGCTGGTAAGTCACTGACACCACCAAAGCTAGAAAGAAACGTCGTGCTCTCCCTGCAGTCCGTATCCCGTTTTTAACTCATACCGAGGTGTGAGGCTCGCGAATTCACGTTATACACAAAGCTGCCACGTAGGCGTGCTTTGATCATCAACCACAAGACTCTGCTTTTCAACAAAAGCCTTGATCATTGCATCTTAGCGTGCCACACAGGCAATTCATGCCATGCGACTGATGTTCATCGATATACAACCTCTGAGCTCGTACGTCTCAGAGAAGGGCGTTAAGCAAAAGAATAAATTCTCCGCCGCCAAACAGATGTATATTTAATAGAAATCAATCAACAAAGAATAAAATCCAATGTCAGACACACAATCCATTTACAAGTCCGTTCTGGGTCTGAACGAAACCGGAGGCACTTTCCTCGCATATCCATCCATCTCCAAGTACGTCTGGACGACCACCAACTATTTCCATCCTCTTGGGTGTATAGCCCAATCAGGATCGTCAGTAATTATCCAAACGATGTGAGGACTTCCGGTCTTCAACCACCGTCTTCATCTTCGACTTATCGTCGAATCGGTTATTCAGAATGGGTATAAACCCGGAATTTCCGAACAACCCGCGTATATTAAAAACAAATGTTACACAAACACAACATACGCCTCATTCCAATTCAGAATATTCTTTTATTCACAAAATCACATTTTTAGGGAAAGGTTCCCATTAATTTTATCCAAGATAAATTCCTTAAAATTTATCTTTTAATCTTCCTTTGGATGTTATTTAAAACCAACTTATGGTTTTTCCAACTAGTCGAGATTAGCGAACCACAACGAAGTAATTATTTATTTTATTTCCCAATCCCAACCTATTCATCCCATGAAGCAAAACTGGTAATACTCCATATTTAACACCACTGTGTTATCGGTAAAATTAATTACCATTTCACGTTCAAATCTAATTAAAGATTTAACTATCGCTTTGGAGCAAAACTGGCGATACTCCATTCTCGCTTATTTCCTAAATATGATAATTTAGATTATCCATTCACATTTCAATCTAGTTGTAGATTCATTAAAACTCCTTTTACTGGGTTAAAGAACTAGGTGTTATTTAAAACACAGTTCACGACAAACCCAAATTACATTTTTTTTATTATCGGGTTAAAGAACTAGTGTTGTTTAAAACACAGTTCACGATAAACCCAAATCACATTCTATTTATCATCGGGTTAAAGAACTAGTGTTGTTTAAAACACAGTTCACGATAAATCAACAGATCAATTCTAGTTCAATTCAAATCGAATATATTAGGAATTCCGATTATTTAAAACCCCTTTTTAAAACTAATTTATTTATTTAAAAATAAAAATCGGGTTTTAAATTGAGTTCAAACTAGTTCATTTCGATAAAAATCTATTTTTATCTTTTCAAATGTGGAGTTTTTCACCCCAATTTTCCCAAATCATTTCTTCTGATTTTACAAAAATTATTATTATTTTTAATAATTTTATCAAGGCCCGTACAGTCGATTTCCAACAACGGCCATCTAACTGCACCTATAGCGACCTTTTCCGAATTTGATTTGGACGTATCTCCAAATCCAACCATTAGATTTTGAATTTCAAATATTCGTTAGAAAGCTCTTTTCGATACGAACCCAACGGTTCCGGTTTTAGGAGAATCCGACGGTCGGATCTCCCGTAATGTCCGTTTGAAATAAATGATCGAAATTCACGAACTGCCGCGGCGCGGCGCGTTCTATGCAGGCCATTATATTATATATAATATATATAATATATATTTCGTCGATTTCTAATTAAAACGAATTATATAAATAGTTTTAAATTCGTTTCAAAAGCAATTTCAACTTCCATTTCAATTTAAATCAAAATTAAATTCTTCTTTATAAATTCGTTTTAAAATTCATTTCTATTCAATTCAATTTGAATTCATTTCAATTCGCTTTCGATTCAATTTGAATTCGTTTTCAATTCAATCCAATTTCAAAGTCGTTTTCTATTCGATTCAATTCAAATTGGTTTTCTATTCGATTCAATTCAAAGTGGTTTTCTATTCGATTCAATTCAAATTGGTTTTCTATTCGATTCATTTCAAAGTGGTTTTCTATTCGATTCAATTCAAATTGGTTTTCTATTCGATTCATTTCGAAATCGTTATATATTCAATTCATTTCGAAAACGTTATATATTCAATTCATTTCGAAAACGTTATATATTCAATTCATTTCGAAAACGTTATATATTCAATTCATTTCGAAAACGTTATATATTCAATTCATTTCGAAAACGTTATATATTCAATTCATTTTGTTTTCTATTTGAATCAAATTCATTACCGTTTTCTATTTGAATCAAATTCATTATATATTCAGTTGAAATCAAATTCGTTTTATATTCAATTCGAATTCAATTCCTTATATATTCAATTCGAATTCGTTTTCTATTCAATTTGATTCAAATTTCATTTCAAAATATTCGATTTCGAAATCACTTTTCAACATCATTTTAAAATGATTAAAATCGATATAAATATCGTTCACGTCAAAATGGCGTCAATCTAATCAACACGGCTTCATATATTTCTATTTTCAAATATCCTATTTCAAAATATTTTTATTCAATACACGACTCTATCTCTTTGTCAACACACGACTAATCTCAACGAATGAGTACCGTCCACGTGTGACTATTTTGTTATTTAACATATTTTATGAAAATTAAGGTATCTATCGTTTGATATTAAATCAGACTCCAACAGTAAATTAGTAAGAGAACGATTCCCTGAATATTAACCCCGAAGGCCGAAACCAACATCAGATTAATATCCAGGAGACCACTCATCTTATCTATTTTCTAGTCAGTTTCTAATTTTATATATGATAAAGATGTAGATTTTATTTTAAAAATATTTCGTTCAACACATGACTAATCTCAACGGATGAGTACAGTCAACACATGAACCTTTATATTATATTGATAAAGATGTAATTTTTATTATAAAAATATTTCGTTCAACACATGACTAATCTCAACGGATGAGTACAGTCAACACATGAACCTTTATATTATATTGATAAAGATGTAATTTTTATTATAAAAATATTTCGTTCAACACATGACTAATCTCAACGGATGAGTACAGTCAACACATGAACCTTTATATTATATTATTCTTTATTTTCTAGATTGGAATGAGGCCCAATCAATCACCATATAAAATTAATTATATGGATTTTCATACAACACATGTATATAATAGCATTGAAAAAGAATCAACCATCAACCAAAGTGCACTACACTGTATAAGCATCAAATATAGATATTTAACGCTTATACAGCCTGTCAATCAATCGATCGACATATTTAATCAATCAGGATGAGTGGACTTCATATTTCATCCCAACACCCGTGTGGGGTTTCAAATCAACAAACACAGATTTTAATTGTGCAGTTGGGCGATGTGTAAAATTTATCGATCAAATCAATGTCATTCAAATAAGTGTACATAAACAAACCGTCCGGTTTGTAAATGAATATTTATTTATTCACATTCATGTTAAAAATTATATTTTTAACGATAAAATATTTTTAACTATATAAATATTTTCTTTCCTTTCAACACATTAATTTCTATTTCGTTTATTTACACAATAAAATGATATTTTTATTTTCTAACTTATTTTAGAAAATTTCGGCGGCATAACGGCACGATACTAGAAACAGGACGAGGCCTAGCCTTATCCCCGGTCTAGTGAAGGCCCACGTCATTCACACATCAATCAAATCCATTCATTTCACCAAACAATCCGATTTCAAATCAAATCATCTAACTAATTTATGCAACCAAACAAACAAGTCCATGGTCTGTGGACGGTTGTGTCGGGTGCTACTAAGCACCGTCTGCATCCTAGTATATATATATATATATATATATATATATATATATATATATAGCTAGAAAAGAAAATTGAAAGGTGAGAAATTCTCACAAATAGCTATCCTAGCTCCACGGCACTTCATTGATAGAAATCTTCATCGCTATCGCATCTTCGTCATCTTCGTTGCCCGTAGCTACTACATATATAAAAATCACACATTTTTATATTTGCTGATGTCTTTAAAATAAAAATCACATTTTTATTTATTCACCTTCAATTTAAAAATCATATTTTTATAATTGCTTCATACCTTTTAAAAATTGAATTTTTTCTTTGTTATACTTTATATAAAAATCAAATTTTTGTTACGTTATCATATAGATAAATTTCCATTTCAAAAATATAGATTTCGCATTTTTACATCTAAAAATTTCGCCTTTTCACATTTAAAAATATTGCCTTATCATATTTTAAAAATATCGCCTTATCATATTTTTACATCTATATCTCATAAAGATTATATTTTTATAGTTCCTACTATGCAAAGATCATATTTTTATCTTTCTACAACATAAAAGATGCTATTTTTAATATTTCTATCATGTAAAAATTATATTTTTAATTCTTCTATATAGTAAAGACTATATTTTTAATACTTTAAAAATATAAAAATCATATTTTTATTACTTAAAAAAAATCGCTTCTTTATATTTCTAAAAATCAGTTCTTTATATTTCTAAAGATCACTCCTTCACTATGATAAAAATTTCATTTTTACTATGATAAAAATTCCATTTTTATCACATTAAAACCCTATTTACTCTAGCAAAATCCTAATGTTATTTACCTTGGAGAAAAAAAGAAAAAGAAAAAAAAAGAATTTAAACAACAATTTTATTTTAAAGCAAATAAAAATAAGAAGAAGGACGCACCACTGGTCAGAGGGGGAAATGGCACGTCGGAGTTCGTCTGAGGAGGGCGCAGCAGGTGGTCGGGCTCGGCAGAGGAGGGGGGTTCGAATCAGGTCTGGGGGGGTCTTCCTGCGTCGTCGGAGGATGGTGGGGGCCGGCCGATGAAGGGGAGGCGGCAGACGGTGTGCGGTGGCATCGGGAAGGGGCTAGGGTTGCTGGCGGCTCCGATTTGGGGATGTTGGAGTTTGGGGATCGTCGAGGCGGGCCAGGGTGCTGCGGAGGTCAAAGGGGGTGGCGGCGCAGGGGGCGGAGGGGGAAGGAGAGGCGGCGGTTGCGGCAGAAGGGGGAGGCGACGGGTTTCGTTTTGTTTTTTTTTCTTTTTTTTCTGCTTTATAAATTGAATCGAGAAAAGGGGGGCCAGAAATTATAGAGGGAGAAAGGTATATTTTATTTATTTTAATTTATTTTTCGCCAAAAAACAACTTTTATTTTCGATCACAAAACGAGGCCCACCGCCTGTCGCCCATAGCGTTTTACCCCCATTCCGAACACAATGGGTTATGTATCGTAAGCTGATTCGATCGTTTGAATCAGTTTCCGTTGAATTTACATTTAAATCATTATATTGAATTTTAAAAGCGCATTTCAAATTACCGGGGTCACATACTAACTAGAAAAATTCCAGAAAAATATTTTCTAGCTTTGTATTGACGATACGGTCCTAACAAAACTAGTTTCGTCGAATTCTGAGATCGTTGGAAAAATGACCATTTTCCAGTCGATTAAAATCAACTGAAACTGGTCAAACACGTTTTCCTTTGCCACGCTCACATACTGATTCGAAAAATTATGAAATTTGAAACCTAGCAATAATTTGACACTGCGGATCCAACAAAAGTGGTTTCGTCGAAATCCGAGGTAGATTGCAAAATTCCCATTTTTAAGGGCTTGAATTCCATAGCGACTATTCAGAATTTTCAACTGGACATATCTTTTGATCCCCGCTATGAAATTTTGATTTTTCGGATTCGTTGGAAAGATATCATCCATTAGATCCTATCATTTTTGGTTTCACTAAAATCCGGATTGTTTTGCACCCGGTACATTCAATTGAAGTTTGAAATCGAATTATCGAACTACCACGTCATTTTCAATTCTATTTATAATTATATATAATTATTTATATTCTAACGATGACGCGTATAAAATATATATGTTCTAATTATATTCAAAATAAATTCCTCGTCGATATTATTTAAAATAATCTATTTTAAATGTTCAAAATTCGCTAAAATTGCCAAAATAAAAAATTTTAAACTGACCCAGATTTTCGGGTTGTTACAATCTCCCCCACTTAAAACTTTTCGTCCCCGAAAAGGAACAAAGTCGAAGGTGGTTTGATTAATCTGCTCTACGTTCGATCTGGCTTCCATTCTCCAACTTTTCAGTTTCTGAGAATTTTCAAATTTTCAAAAATTTGGCTAAAACCCTAAATTTTCGAAAAATTTCGCCATAACCTCCCCTGCACCGGGAGCATCGGGGAATTTCAAATAGCTTCCCCGGTCCTTCTAATCTCAAAAAGAAAAAGAAAAAGCCAATAGGCTCATAAAATCATCATCACCCAAACAAAACAGTAAATTATGTAGTAAACATGTACCTATTTGTCGGGCAAACAAATTTTATTCTTCGGCTCTAGCCTCTTTGCTATGACCTGTTCAATGTAAGTATATGTATATGCAAGCAAATGCGACCAATTTTCAATATAATTCAATATTTGATACAATTAGGCATAATGGTAAAAAAAATTAGCAAACAAATAAACAAACAACAATCAATTAGTGAATTAGAGTTTCAAATTCATAAATTTGATATATATACAGAAAATCATGTTTTTGATGCCAATTCACAACAATGTGTTCTAACTATATAAATTTTGGTTCTCACACCAGTCTAATGGAAATATATAGAAAATCACACCTTTGAAACACGAAAATAAATACTGGTGATGGCGCGCCATCATCAGAATCATGTCCGGGCGACTCGAATGTAGTTCTATATTCATCCAATATATTAAAACTTCGGATATACGTTCATGACGCGTATATGCAAAATTTATATATACTCGATTGTCCATATTCAAAATAAATAAATATTCAAATACGTATAAAATGGTTTAAATTTTCAAAACAAAATTGTTTTCATTTGAAAAATATACTCTTCACACTCGTTCTAGGATACTACTGATCCTATCTCTAACGAGTCATTCTAATTGGATATTACTAATCCAATATCTAATGAATTCTTTCGTATGGTTCTAATGTGTCTTGTTCTCGAGCTCTGTAAACCAAAGCTCTGATACCAAATGTGAGGACCCGTTTCTTCCCCATTAAGGAAAGGACGGATACTTTGAGAACAACACACAACAGAACGCAGACGGAATAACATTTCATTGCTATTACAACAATACCATCAGAATATAAGAATACACAGAGTATAAATGAATAAAATTACATTCGATAAATATCAGAGATTACAATAAATTACATAGCAGCGGAAAATAATACAAAGCACAACTGAAGGCGATATACGGATACAGAGCTTTCCGGATATCATTCCAGCTGTAAACCAGGATCCTGTGAATATAAATCTGCAAAACCAAAACTACTAGCTGCCCGTGCGGAAAATAGGGGCACCCAGAGTTTAGGTTAAAACAATAAACTCCAGGTCAGTCATGTGACTGGCGTGAGAACTAAAACAGTTATTTAATATTGGTTTTAAAGTTAGGTAAATCAAGGGACCACGCCGTATAACACGGAACGGGTTTCCTCCCAAGAATACCAGTGCATAAAACAAACAGCGCAATGCTAAATAAAGAAAAATGAAGCTGTTATAAGACCCAGGTCCTATCACACAATGCAACGCAAGCCGGGGGGTAGGGTTTTCCCTTATAACAGCCAAAGCATGCTTGATACGTTTAAAACAAATCATTTGATACTATAATAAGTGTATAGTGTCAAAACATTTCAATCATAGGCGGCATAGCTACCATCTACTATGTCGCCATACTAGTTCTACAATTAAAGACGAATTACACGTATTGGAAATTGGATTCCGTCATGAGTCGAGGCAAGGGGCAAGCTCCTCTCCGCGTTCGAGACACTCTAGCAAATGCCTCAGGGTTACGCACTCTGGGCAACCCCTGGATGCTTCAGGGCCGGTCCTCAATTACGTTAGAGGATTGGCAATTCCTGAACACATGTTTCCCGGTCCTTACAGACCTATAATCGAGGCGCCTCGCATTCCAACAACCACATAGGTGAAAAGTATATAAATGTCAGGGCTGGTAAGTCACTGACACCACCAAAGCTAGAAAGAAACGTCGTGCTCTCCCTGCAGTCTGTATCCCGTTTTTAACTCATACCGAGGTGTGAGGCTCGCGAATTCACGTTATACACAAAGCTGCCACGTAGGCGCGCTTTGATCATCAACCACAAGACTCTGCTTTTCAACAAAAGCCTTGATCATTGCATCTTAGCGTGCCACACAGGCAATTCATGCCATGCGACTGATGTCCATCGATATACAACCTCTGAGCTCGTACGTCTCAGAGAAGGGCGTTAAGCAAAAGAATAAATTCTCCGCCGCCAAACAGATGTATATTTAATAGAAATCAATCAACACAGAATAAAATCCAATGTCAGACACACAATCCATTTACAAGTCCGTTCTGGGTCTGAACGAAACCGGAGGCACTTTCCTCGCATATCCATCCATCTCCAAGTACGTCTGGACGACCACCAACTATTTCCATCCTCTTGGGTGTACAGCCCAATCAGGATCGTCAGTAATTATCCAAACGATGTGAAGACTTCCGGTCTTCAACCACCGTCTTCATCTTCGACTTATCGTCGAATCGGTTATTCAGAATGGGTATAAACCCGGACTTTCCGAACAACCCGCGTATATTAAAAACAAATGTTACACAAACACAACATACGCCTCATTCCAATTCAGAATATTCTTTTATTCACAAAATCACATTTTTAGGGAAAGGTTCCCATTAATTTTATCCAAGATAAATTCCTTAAAATTTATCTTTTAATCTTCCTTTGGATGTTATTTAAAACCAACTTATGGTTTTTCCAACTAGTCGAGATTAGCGAACCACAACGAAGTAATTATTTATTTTATTTCCCAATCCCAACCTATTCATCCCATGAAGCAAAACTGGTAATACTCCATATTTAACACCACTGTGTTATCGGTAAAATTAATTACCATTTCACGTTCAAATCTAATTAAAGATTTAACTATCGCTTTGGAGCAAAACTGGCGATACTCCATTCTCGCTTATTTCCTAAATATGATAATTTAGATTATCCATTCACATTTCAATCTAGTTGTAGATTCATTAAAACTCCTTTTACTGGGTTAAAGAACTAGGTGTTATTTAAAACACAGTTCACGACAAACCCAAATTACATTTTTTTTTATTATCGGGTTAAAGAACTAGTGTTGTTTAAAACACAGTTCACGATAAACCCAAATCACATTCTATTTATCATCGGGTTAAAGAACTAGTGTTGTTTAAAACACAGTTCACGATAAATCAACAAATCAATTCTAGTTCAATTCAAATCGAATATATTAGGAATTCCGATTATTTAAAACCCCTTTTTAAAACTAATTTATTTATTTAAAAATAAAAATCGGGTTTTAAATTGAGTTCAAACTAGTTTATTTCGATAAAAATCTATTTTTATCTTTTCAAATGTGGAGTTTTTCACCCCAATTTTCCCAAATCATTTCTTCTGATTTTACAAAAATTATTATTATTTTTAATAATTTTATCAAGGCCCGTACAGTCGATTTCCAACAACGGCCATCTAACTGCACCTATAGCGACCTTTTCCGAATTTGATTTGGACGTATCTCCAAATCCAACCATTAGATTTTGAATTTCAAATATTCGTTAGAAAGCTCTTTTCGATACGAACCCAACGGTTCCGGTTTTAGGAGAATCCGACGGTCGGATCTCCCGTAATGTCCGTTTGAAATAAATGATCGAAATTCACGAACTGCCGCGGCGCGGTGCGTTCTATGCAGGCCATTATATTATATATATAATATATATAATATATATTTCGTCGATTTCTAATTAAAACGAATTATATAAATAGTTTTAAATTCGTTTCAAAAGCAATTTCAACTTCCATTTCAATTTAAATCAAAATTGAATTCTTCTTTATAAATTCGTTTTAAAATTCATTTCTATTCAATTCAAATTTCAATTCAGTTTGAATTCATTTCAATTCGCTTTCGATTCAATTTGAATTCGTTTTCAATTCAATCCAATTTCAAAGTCATTTTCTATTCGATTCAATTCAAATTGGTTTTCTATTCGATTCAATTCAAAGTGGTTTTCTATTCGATTCAATTCAAATTGGTTTTCTATTCGATTCATTTCAAAGTGGTTTTCTATTCGATTCAATTCAAATTGGTTTTCTATTCGATTCATTTCGAAATAGTTATATATTCAATTCATTTCAAAAACGTTATATATTCAATTCATTTCGAAAACGTTATATATTCAATTCATTTCGAAAACGTTATATATTCAATTCATTTCGAAAACGTTATATATTCAATTCATTTCGAAAACGTTATATATTCAATTCATTTCGAAATCATTTTATATTCAATTCATTTCATTTTCTATTTGAATCAAATTCATTACCGTTTTCTATTTGAATCAAATTCATTATATATTCAGTTGAAATCAAATTCGTTTTATATTCAATTCGAATTCAATTCCTTATATATTCAATTCGAATTCGTTTTCTATTCAATTTGATTCAAATTTCATTTCAAAATATTCGATTTCGAAATCACTTTTCAACATCATTTTAAAATGATTAAAATCGATATAAATATCGTTCACGTCAAAATAGCGTCAATCTAATCAACACGGCTTCATATATTTCTATTTTCAAATATCCTATTTCAAAATATTTTTATTCAATACACGACTCTATCTCTTTGTCAACACACGACTAATCTCAACGAATGAGTACCGTCCACGTGTGACTATTTTGTTATTTAACATATTTTATGAAAATTAAGGTATCTATCGTTTGATATTAAATCAGACTCCAACCGTAAATTAGTAAGAGAACGATTCCCTGAATATTAACCCCGAAGGCCGAAACCAACATCAGATTAATATCCAGGAGACCACTCATCTTATCTATTTTCAAGTCAGTTTCTAATTTTATATATGATAAAGATGTAGATTTTATTTTAAAAATATTTCGTTCAACACATGACTAATCTCAACGGATGAGTACAGTCAACACATGAACCTTTATATTATATTGATAAAGATGTAATTTTTATTATAAAAATATTTCGTTCAACACATGACTAATCTCAACGGATGAGTACAGTCAACACATGAACCTTTATATTATATTGATAAAGATGTAATTTTTATTATAAAAATATTTCGTTCAACACATGACTAATCTCAACGGATGAGTACAGTCAACACATGAACCTTTATATTATATTATTCTTTATTTTCTAGATTGGAATGAGGCCCAATCAATCACCATATAAAATTAATTATATGGATTTTCATACAACACATGTATATAATAGCATTGAAAAAGAATCAACCATCAACCAAAGTGCACTACACTGTATAAGCATCAAATAAAGATATTTAACGCTTATACAGCCTGTCAATCAATCGATCGACATATTTAATCAATCAGGATGAGTGGACTTCATATTTCATCCCAACACCCGTGTGGGGTTTCAAATCAACAAACACAGATTTTAAATGTGCAGTTGGGCGATGTGTAAAATTTATCGATCCAATCAATGTCATTCAAATAGGTGTACATAAACAAACCGTCCGGTTTGTAAATGAATATTTATTTATTCACATTCATGTTAAAAATTATATTTTTAACGATAAAATATTTTTAACTATATAAATATTTTATTTCCTTTCAACACATTAATTTCTATTTCGTTTATTTACACAATAAAATGATATTTTTATTTTCTAACTTATTTTAGAAAATTTCGGCGGCATAACGACACGATACTAGAAACAGGACAAGGCCTAGCCTTATCCCCTGTCTAGTGAAGGCCCACGCCATTCACACATCAATCAAATCCATTCATTTCACCAAACAATCCGATTTCAAATCAAATCATCTAACTAATTTATGCAACCAAACAAATAAGTCCATGGTCTGTGGACGGTTGTGTCGGGTGCTACTAAGCACCGTCTGCATCCTAGTATATATATATATATATATAGCTAGAAAAGAAAATTGAAAGGTGAGAAATTCTCACAAATAGCTATCCTAGCTCCACGGCACTTCATTGATAGAAATCTTCATCGCTATCGCATCTTCGTCATCTTCGTTGCCCGTAGCTACTACATATATAAAAATCACACATTTTTATATTTGTTGATGTCTTTAAAATAAAAATCACATTTTTATTTATTCACCTTCAATTTAAAAATCATATTTTTATAATTGCTTCATACCTTTTAAAAATTGAATTTTTTCTTTGTTATACTTTATATAAAAATCAAATTTTTGCTACGTTATCATATAGATAAAATTCCATTTCAAAAATATAGATTTCGCATTTTTACATCTAAAAATTTCGCCTTTTCACATTTAAAAATATTGCCTTATCATATTTTAAAAATATCGCCTTATCATATTTTTACATCTATATCTCATAAAGATTATATTTTTATAGTTCCTACTATGCAAAGATCATATTTTTATCTTTCTACAACATAAAAGAGGCTATTTTTAATATTTCTATCATGTAAAAATTATATTTTTAATTCTTCTATATAGTAAAGACTATATTTTTAATACTTTAAAAATATAAAAATCATATTTTTATTACTTAAAAAAAATCGCTTCTTTATATTTCTAAAAATCAGTTCTTTATATTTCTAAAGATCACTCCTTCACTATGATAAAAATTTCATTTTTACTATGATAAAAATTCCATTTTTATCACATTAAAACCCTATTTACTCTAGCAAAATCCTAATGTTATTTACCTTGGAGAAAAAAAAGAAAAAGAAAAAAAAAGAATTTAAACAACAATTTTATTTTAAAGCAAATAAAAATAAGAAGAAGGACGCACCACTGGTCAGAGGGGGAAATGGCACGTCGGAGTTCGTCTGAGGAGGGCGCAGCAGGTGGTCGGGCTCGGCAGAGGAGGGGGGGTTCGAATCAGGTCTGGGGGGGGTCTTCCTGCGTCGTCGGAGGATGGTGGGGGCGCGGCCGATGAAGGGGAGGCGGCAGACGGTGTGCGGTGGCATCGGGAAGGGGCTAGGGTTGCTGGCGGCTCCGATTTGGGGATGTTGGAGTTTGGGGATCGTCGAGGCGGGCCAGGGTGCTGCGGAGGTCAAAGGGGGTGGCGGCGCAGGGGGCGGAGGGGGAAGGAGAGGCGGCGGTTGCGGCAGAAGGAGGAGGCGACGGGTTTCGTTTTGTTTTTTTTTTCTTCTTTTTTTTCTGCTTTATAAACTGAATCGAGAAAAGGGGAGGCCAGAAATTATAGAGGGAGAAAGGTATATTTTATTTATTTTAATTTATTTTTCGCCAAAAAACAACTTTTATTTTCGATCACAAAACGAGGCCCACCGCCTGTCGCCCATAGCGTTTTACCCCCATTCCGAACACAATGGGTTATGTATCGTAAGCTGGTTCGATCGTTTGAATCAGTTTCCGTTGAATTTACATTTAAATCGTTATATTGAATTTTAAACGCACATTTCAAATTACCGGGGTCACATACTAACTAGAAAAATTCCAGAAAAATATTTTCTAGCTTCGTATTGACGATACGGTCCTAACAAAACTAGTTTCGTCGAATTCTGAGATCGTTGGAAAAATGGCCATTTTCCAGTCGATTAAAATCAACTGAAACTGGTCAAACACGTTTTCCTTTGCCACGCTCACATACTGATTCGAAAAATTATGAAATTTGAAACCTAGCAATAATTTGACACTGCGGATCCAACAAAAGTGGTTTCGTCGAAATCCGAGGTCGCTTGCAAAATTCTCATTTTCAAGGGCCTGAATTCCATAGCGACTATTCAGAATTTTCAACTGGACATATCTTTTGATCCCCGCTATGAAATTTTGATTTTTCGGATTCGTTGGAAAGATATCATCCATTAGATCCTATCATTTTTGGTTTCACTAAAATCCGGATTGTTTTGCACCCGGTACATTCAATTGAAGTTTGAAATCGAATTATCGAACTACCACGCCATTTTCAATTCTATTTATAATTATATATAATTATTTATATTCTAACGATGACGCGTATAAAATATATACGTTCTAATTATATTCAAAATAAATTCCTCGTCGATATTATTTAAAATAATCTATTTTAAATGTTCAAAATTCGCTAAAATTGCCAAAATAAAAAATTTTAAACTGGCCCAGATTTTCGGGTTGTTACAATCTCCCCCACTTAAAACTTTTCGTCCCCGAAAAGGAACAAAGTCGAAAGTGGTTTGATTAATCAGCTCTACGTTCGATCTGGCTTCCATTCTCCAACTTTTCAGTTTCTGAGAATTTTCAAATTTTCAAAAATTTGGCTAACACCCTAAATTTTCGAAAAATTTCGCCATAACCTCCCCTGCACCGGGAGCATCGAGGAATTTCAAATAGCTTCCCCGGTCCTTCTAATCTCAAAAAGAAAAAGAAAAAGCCAAGCGGCTAGCCAATAGGCTCATAAAATCATCATCACCCAAACAAAACAGTAAATTATGTAGTAAACATGTACCTATTTGTCGGGCAAACAAATTTTATTCTTCGGCTCTAGCCTCTTTGCTATGACCTGTTCAATATAAGTATATGTATATGCAAGCAAATGCGACCAATTTTCAATATAATTCAATATTTGATGCAATTAGGCATAATGGTAAAAAAATTAGCAAACAAATAAACAAACAACACAAACATCAATCAATTAGTGAATTAGAGTTTCAAATTCATAAATTTGATATATATATAGAAAATCATGTTTTTGATGCCAATTCACAACAATGTGTTCTAACTATATAAGTTTTGGTTCCCACACCAGTCTAATGGAAATATATAGAAAATCACACCTTTGAAACACGAAAATAAATACTGGTGATGGCGCGCCATCATCAGAATCATGTCCGGGCGACTCGAATGTGGTTCTATATTCATCCAATATATTAAAACTTCGGATATACGTTCATGACGCGTATATGCAAAATTTATATATACTCGATTGTCCATATTCAAAATAAATAAATATTCAAATACGTATAAAATGGTTTAAATTTTCAAAACAAAATTGTTTTCATTTGAAAAATATACTCTTCACACTCGTTCTAGGATACTACTGATCCTATCTCTAACGAGTCATTCTAATTGGATATTACTAATCCAATATCTGATGAATTCTTTCGTATGGTTCTAATGTGTCTTGTTCTCGAGCTCTGTAAACCAAAGCTCTGATACCAAATGTGAGGACCCGTTTCTTCCCCATTAAGGAAAGGGCGGATACTTTGAGAACAACACACAACAGAACGCAGACGGAATAACATTTCATTGCTATTACAACAATACCATCAGAATATAAGAATACACAGAGTATAAATGAATAAAATTACATTCGATAAATATCAGAGATTACAATAAATTACATAGCAGCGGAAAATAATACAAAGCACAACTGAAGGCGATATACGGATACAGAGCTTTCCGGATATCATTCCAGCTGTAAACCAGGATCCTGTGAATATAAATCTGCAAAACCAAAACTACTAGCTGCCCGTGCGGAAAATAGGGGCACCCAGAGTTTAGGTTAAAACAATAAACTCCAGGTCAGTCATGTGACTGGCGTGAGAACTAAAACAGTTATTTAATATTGGTTTTAAAGTTAGGTAAATCAAGGGACCACGCCGTATAACACGGAACGGGTTTCCTCCCAAGAATACAAGTGCATAAAACAAACAGCGCAATGCTAAATAAAGAAAAATGAAGCTGTTATAAGACCCAGGTCCTATCACACAATGCAACGCAAGCCGGGGGATAGGGTTTTCCCTTATAACAGCCAAAGCATGCTTGATACGTTTAAAACAAATCATTTGATACTATAATAAGTGTATAGTGTCAAAACATTTCAATCATAGGTGGCATAGCTACCATCTACTATATCGCCATACTAGTTCTACAATTAAAGACGAATTACACGTATTGGAAATTGGATTCCGTCATGAGTCGAGGCAAGGGGCAAGCTCCTCTCCGCGTTCGAGACACTCTAGCAAATGCCTCAGGGTTACGCACTCTGGGCAACCCCTGGATGCTTCAGGGCCGGTCCTCACTTACGTTAGAGGATTGGCAATTCCTGAACACACGTTTCCCGGTCCTTACAGACCTATAATCGAGGCGCCTCGCATTCCAACAACCACATAGGTGAAAAGTATATAAATGTCAGGGCTGGTAAGTCACTGACACCACCAAAGCTAGAAAGAAACGTCGTGCTCTCCCTGCAGTCCGTATCCCGTTTTTAACTCATACCGAGGTGTGAGGCTCGCGAATTCACGTTATACACAAAGCTGCCACGTAGGTGCGCTTTGATCATCAACCACAAGACTCTGCTTTTCAACAAAAGCCTTGATCATTGCATCTTAGCGTGCCACACAGGCAATTCATGCCATGCGACTGATGTTCATCGATATACAACCTCTGAGCTCGTACGTCTCAGAGAAGGGCGTTAAGCAAAAGAATAAATTCTCTGTCACCAAACAGATGTATATTTAATAGAAATCAATCAACACCGAATAAAATCCAATGTCAGACACACAATCCATTTACAAGTCCGTTCTGGGTCTGAACGAAACCGGAGGCACTTTCCTCGCATATCCATCCATCTCCAAGTACGTCTGGACGACCACCAACTATTTCCATCCTCTTGGGTGTACAGCCCAATCAGGATCGTCAGTAATTATCCAAACGATGTGAAGACTTCCGGTCTTCAACCACCGTCTTCATCTTCGACTTATCGTCGAATCGGTTATTCAGAATGGGTATAAACCCGGACTTTCCGAACAACCCGCGTATATTAAAAACAAATGTTACACAAACACAACATACGTCTCATTCCAATTCAGAATATTCTTTTATTCACAAAATCACATTTTTAGGGAAAGGTTCCCATTAATTTTATCCAAGATAAATTCCTTAAAATTTATCTTTTAATCTTCCTTTGGATGTTATTTAAAACCAACTTATGGTTTTTCCAACTAGTCGAGATTAGCGAACCACAACGAAGTAATTATTTATTTTATTTCCCAATCCCAACCTATTCATCCCATGAAGCAAAACTGATAATACTCCATATTTAACACCACTGTGTTATCAGTAAAATTAATTACCATTTCACGTTCAAATCTAATTAAAGATTTAACTATCGCTTTGGAGCAAAACTGGCGATACTCCATTCTCGCTTATTTCCTAAATATGATAATTTAGATTATCCATTCACATTTCAATCTAGTTGTAGATTCATTAAAACTCCTTTTACTGGGTTAAAGAACTAGGTGTTATTTAAAACACAGTTCACGACAAACTCAAATTACATTTTTTTTATTATCGGGTTAAAGAACTAGTGTTGTTTAAAACACAGTTCACGATAAACCCAAATCACATTCTATTTATCATCGGGTTAAAGAACTAGTGTTGTTTAAAACACAGTTCACGATAAACCCACAAATCAATTCTAGTTCAATTCAAATCGAATATATTAGGAATTCCGATTATTTAAAACCCCTTTTTAAAACTAATTTATTTATTTAAAAATAAAAATCGGGTTTTAAATTGAGTTCAAACTAGTTCATTTCGATAAAAATCTATTTTTATCTTTTCAAATGTGGAGTTTTTCACCCCAATTTTCCCAAATCATTTCTTCTGATTTTACAAAAATTATTATTATTTTTAATAATTTTATCAAGGCCCGTACAGTCGATTTCCAACAACGGCCATCTAACTGCACCTATAGCGACCTTTTCCGAATTTGATTTGGACGTATCTCCAAATCCAACCATTAGATTTTGAATTTCAAATATTCGTTAGAAAGCTCTTTTCGATACGAACCCAATGGTTCTGGTTTTAGGAGAATCCGACGGTCGGATCTCCCGTAATGTCCGTTTGAAATAAATGATCGAAATTCATGAACTGCCGCGGCGCGGCGCGTTCTATGCAGGCCATTATATTATATATATAATATATATAATATATATTTCGTCGATTTCTAATTAAAACGAATTATATAAATAGTTTTAAATTCGTTTCAAAAGCAATTTCAACTTCCATTTCAATTTAAATCAAAATTGAATTCTTCTTTATAAATTCGTTTTAAAATTCATTTCTATTCAATTCAAATTTCAATTCAATTTGAATTCATTTCAATTCAATTTGAATTCATTTCAATTCGCTTTCGATTCAATTTGAATTCGTTTTCAATTCAATCCAATTTCAAAGTCGTTTTCTATTCGATTCAATTCAAATTGGTTTTCTATTCGATTCAATTCAAAGTGGTTTTCTATTCGATTCAATTCAAATTGGTTTTCTATTCGATTCATTTCAAAGTGGTTTTCTATTCGATTCAATTCAAATTGGTTTTCTATTCGATTCATTTCGAAATCGTTATATATTCAATTCATTTCGAAAACGTTATATATTCAATTCATTTCGAAAACGTTATATATTCAATTCATTTCGAAAACGTTATATATTCAATTCATTTCGAAAACGTTATATATTAAATTCATTTCGAAAACGTTATATATTCAATTCATTTCGAAAACGTTATATATTCAATTCATTTCGAAATCATTTTATATTCAATTCATTTCGTTTTCTATTTGAATCAAATTCATTACCGTTTTCTATTTGAATCAAATTCATTATATATTCAGTTGAAATCAAATTCGTTTTATATTCAATTCGAATTCAATTCCTTATATATTCAATTCGAATTCGTTTTCTATTCAATTTGATTCAAATTTCATTTCAAAATATTCGATTTCGAAATCACTTTTCAACATCATTTTAAAATGATTAAAATCGATATAAATATCGTTCACGTCAAAATGGCGTCAATCTAATCAACACGGCTTCATATATTTCTATTTTCAAATATCCTATTTCAAAATATTTTTATTCAATACACGACACTATCTCTTTGTCAACACATGAATAATCTCAACGAATGAGTACCGTCCACGTGTGACTATTTTGTTATTTAACATATTTTATGAAAATTAAGGTATCTATTGTTTGATATTAAATCAGACTCCAACCGTAAATTAGTAAGAGAACGATTCCCTAAATATTAACCCCGAAGGCCGAAACCAACATCAGATTAATATCCAGGAGACCACTCATCTTATCTATTTTCCAGTCAGTTTCTAATTTTATATATGATAAAGATGTAGATTTTATTTTAAAAATATTTCGTTCAACACATGACTAATCTCAACGGATGAGTACAGTCAACACATGAACCTTTATATTATATTGATAAAGATGTAATTTTTATTATAAAAATATTTCGTTCAACACATGACTAATCTCAACGGATGAGTACAGTCAACACATGAACCTTTATATTATATTGATAAAGATGTAATTTTTATTATAAAAATATTTCGTTCAACACATGACTAATCTTAACGGATGAGTACAGTCAACACATGAACCTTTATATTATATTATTCTTTATTTTCTAGATTGGAATGAGGCTCAATCAATCACCATATAAAATTAATTATATGGATTTTCATACAACACATGTATATAATAGCATTGAAAAAGAATCAACCATCAACCAAAGTGCACTACACTGTATAAGCATCAAATATAGATATTTAACGCTTATACAGCCTGTCAATCAATCGATCGACATATTTAATCAATCAGGATGAGTGGACTTCATATTTCATCCCAACACCCGTGTGGGGTTTCAAATCAACAAACACAGATTTTAATTGTGCAGTTGGGCGATGTGTAAAATTTATCGACCCAATCAATGTCATTCAAATAGGTGTACATAAACAAACCGTCCGGTTTGTAAATGAATATTTATTTATTCACATTCATGTTAAAAATTATATTTTTAACGATAAAATATTTTTAACTATATAAATATTTTATTTCCTTTCAACACATTAATTTCTATTTCGTTTATTTACACAATAAAATGATATTTTTATTTTCTAACTTATTTTAGAAAATTTCGGCGGCATAACGGCACGATACTAGAAACAGGACAAGGCCTAGCCTTATCCCCGGTCTAGTGAAGGCCCACGCCATTCACACATCAATCAAATCCATTCATTTCACCAAACAATCCGATTTCAAATCAAATCATCTAACTAATTTATGCAACCAAACAAACAAGTCCATGGTCTGTGGACGGTTGTGTCGGGTGCTACTAAGCACCGTCTGCATCCTAGTATATATATATATATATATAGCTAGAAAAGAAAATTGAAAGGTGAGAAATTCTCACAAATAGCTATCCTAGCTCCACGGCACTTCATTGATAGAAATCTTCATCGCTATCGCATCTTCGTCATCTTCGTTGCCCGTAGCTACTACATATATAAAAATCACACATTTTTATATTTGTTGATGTCTTTAAAATAAAAATCACATTTTTTTTTATTCACCTTCAATTTAAAAATCATATTTTTATAATTGCTTCATACCTTTTAAAAATTAAATTTTTTCTTTGTTATACTTTATATAAAAATCAAATTTTTGCTACGTTATCATATAGATAAAATTCCATTTCAAAAATATAGATTTCGCATTTTTACATCTAAAAATTTCGCCTTTTCACATTTAAAAATATTGCCTTATCATATTTTAAAAATATCGCCTTATCATATTTTTACATCTATATCTCATAAAGATTATATTTTTATAGTTCCTACTATGCAAAGATCATATTTTTATCTTTCTACAACATAAAAGATGCTATTTTTAATATTTCTATCATGTAAAAATTATATTTTTAATTCTTCTATATAGTAAAGACTATATTTTTAATACTTTAAAAATATAAAAATCATATTTTTATTACTTAAAAAAAATCGCTTCTTTATATTTCTTAAAATCAGTTCTTTATATTTCTAAAGATCACTCCTTCACTATGATAAAAATTTCATTTTTACTATGATAAAAATTCCATTTTTATCACATTAAAACCCTATTTACTCTAGCAAAATCCTAATGTTATTTACCTTGGAGAAAAAAAAGAAAAAGAAAAAAAAAAGAATTTAAACAACAATTTTATTTTAAAGCAAATAAAAATAAGAAGAAGGACGCACCACTGGTCAGAGGGGGAAATGGCACGTCGGAGTTCGTCTGAGGAGGGCGCAGCAGGTGGTCGGGCTCGGCAGAGGAGGGGGGGTTCGAATCAGGTCTGGGGGGGGGGGTCTTCCTGCGTCGTCGGAGGATGGTGGGGGCGCGGCCGATGAAGGGGAGGCGGCAGACGGTGTGCGGTGGCATCGGGAAGGGGCTAGGGTTGCTGGCGGCTCCGATTTGGGGATGTTGGAGTTTGGGGATCGTCGAGGGGGGCCAGGGTGCTGCGGAGGTCAAAGGGGGTGGCAGCGCAGGGGGCGGAGGGGGAAGGAGAGGCGGCGGTTGCGGCAGAAGGGGGAGGCGACGGGTTTCGTTTTGTTTTTTTTTTCTTCTTTTTTTTTCTGCTTTATAAACTGAATCGAGAAAAGGGGGCCAGAAATTATAGAGGGAGAAAGGTATATTTTATTTATTTTAATTTATTTAATTTATTTTTCGCCAAAAAACAACTTTTATTTTCGATCACAAAACTAGGCCCACCGCCTGTCGCCCATAGCGTTTTACCCCCATTCCGAACACAATGGGTTATGTATCGTAAGCTGATTCGATCGTTTGAATCAGTTTCCGTTGAATTTACATTTAAATCATTATATTGAATTTTAAACGCACATTTCAAATTACCGGGGTCACATACTAACTAGAAAAATTCCAGAAAAATATTTTCTAGCTTCGTATTGACGATACGGTCCTAACAAAACTAGTTTCGTCGAATTCTGAGATCGTTGGAAAAATGGCCATTTTCCAGTCGATTAAAATCAACTGAAACTGGTCAAACACGTTTTCCTTTGCCACGCTCACATACTGATTCGAAAAATTATGAAATTTGAAACCTAGCAATAATTTGACACTGCGGATCCAACAAAAGTGGTTTCCTCGAAATCCGAGGTCGCTTGCAAAATTCCCATTTTCAAGGGCCTGAATTCCATAGCGACTATTCAGAATTTTCAACTGGACATATCTTTTGATCCCCGCTATGAAATTTTGATTTTTCGGATTCGTTGGAAAGATATCATCCATTAGATCCTATCATTTTTGGTTTCACTAAAATCCGGATTGTTTTGCACCCGGTACATTCAATTGAAGTTTGAAATCGAATTATCGAACTACCACGCCATTTTCAATTCTATTTATAATTATATATAATTATTTATATTCTAACGATGATGCGTATAAAATATATACGTTCTAATTATATTCAAAATAAATTCCTCGTCGATATTATTTAAAATAATCTATTTTAAATGTTCAAAATTCGCTAAAATTGCCAAAATAAAAATTTTTAAACTGGCCCAGATTTTCGGGTTGTTACACTATCAATCAATTTTCACACCAATCACGATCAATAAATATCGTCCATGGTTTGTGGACGAGGGGCGTGTATATATATATATATATATTTATATTTATATATAGCAATTTACTTCATTTCAACACATATATAATTTTTACAACGCATATATAACTTATACATCGAACGTATAACTTATACAACGCTTATACAAGAGGTGTACAACGCTAATATAACTCATACATCGACTATATAATTTATACATCGTCGTTTTCCATATAGTTTATAAATTAGAAATCTCACATTGGGTTCCACTCCGCCGTGCCTTGCTTCTGAACTGTTGAACCGTCTGGATCTGCTTGAAATCCCAATGCAGTTCTTTGTCCCGCTGTTCATAATAAAAATTATATTCTTAACATTTTGCTTATATAAAAATTATATTTTTATTCTCCACACCATATAAAAATCATATTTTTATAATCTACATTTTATAAAAATTATCGTGTTTAATAGATTAAAAGAATCACTTCTTTACATCGTTAAAAATCCCATCTTTCTTTGATTAAAAATCCCATCTTTGTTTATATAAAAATCATACATTGTAAATATAAAAATCGAACCTTTTATATATTTAAAACCATAGTTTTATATTGTTTTCTATGAGAAGAAAAAAAAACTCATACTCAAATAATTGTATATACAAATAATAAAAACTAATCTTTACTTTTAACTTCTAAAATCTCAGTGTTCTTCATACAAAAATCATGGCGTTATATCGTTAAAAATCCTACCTTTCTATGCTAATATCACATATAAAAATCCGACCTTTCTATGTTAATATCACATATAAAAATCCGACCTTTCTATGCTAATATCACATATAAAAATCCGACCTTTCCATGCTAATATCACATGTAAAAATCAGACCTTTCCATGCTATAAAACTTTTATCTTCCTTATTAATAATCGTCACTTCAATTTCAGTTCTACAGAAAATAAATAAATAAAATAGAAATAAACTAAATGAAATAAATAAAAATCACCTTTGTTTTGAAGGGGGAGTTCACCAGCGTTCGGAGGAGGGAGGGGGTCGTGTGGAGGGTTGGGGGGTCCGGCGCAGGGCCTGGGTGTGGCGGTTGTTCTTGCCGGCGGTGGATCTGGTGTAGTGGAGGGGGTGTCGCAGGTTCCAAGGCTAGAGGATTTGGGGATGGAGAGAGAGGTTCGCGAAGAGGAGGGTGGGGAAGGCTGACGCGGCGAGGCTGGAGGTGGCGATCGCCTGAGCGACGGCGAGCTCTGGTGCGGCAGAGCAACGAGATGGAGCGCGGTTTTTTTTCTTTTTTTTATTTTGATCGATCTGAAATATAGAGGGGGAGAGAGAGAGTAAGAGGGAATGAGGGCTTATGTGGAAATTTATTTTATATTTTATTTTATTTAATTCTTT
The DNA here is from genome assembly GCA_030737875.1 of Allium sativum. Classification (NCBI taxonomy): domain Eukaryota; kingdom Viridiplantae; phylum Streptophyta; class Magnoliopsida; order Asparagales; family Amaryllidaceae; genus Allium; species Allium sativum. The sequence goes on from CM060926.1 coordinate 620,863,475, forward strand.
TAAGAGTTGACTTTTATTTCGAACTCAAAATCAAACCCATCGACTGTCGCTCCTAGCTAAATACCCCCATTCCGAACACAATGGGATATGTATCGTAAGCTGATTCGATCGTTACAATCAGTTTTCCATTAAAATCAACATATAACTCTATATATTGAATTTGAACGCGCATTTCAATTTACCGGGGTCACATACTAACTAGAAAAATTCTCAAAAAATATTTTCTAGCTTCGTATTGACGATACGGTCCTAACAAAAGTGGTTTCGTCGAAATCCGAGGTCGTTTGCAAAATGTCCATTTTTAAAGGCCTGAATTCCATAGCGACTATTCAGAATTTTCAACTGGACATATCTTTTGATTCCCACTATCAAATTTCGATTTGCCAGATTCTTTGGAAAGGTATTCACTAACAGATTTAAATATTTTTGGTTTCACTAAAATTCGTTTTGTTTTGCACCTGGTACAGTCCGACAAAGTTTGAATTCAATTTTTGAAACTACAGCGCCATTTCAGGCCTTGTTTATAATTATAATTAATTATATTCGTTTTCAATTGTCGATTCAAACTCAGTTTTCATCGCCTTTATTTAAAATATTTATTTTAAATATTTAAAATCCATTATTTTAGCCAATTTAAAAAAAATTAAATTGGTTCAGATTTTCTGGGTCGTTACAGGCTCCTTGACGATTTGTATTGTTTCATTATTGTAAGAAGTTCATTGTAAATGTATAGAGAAAGACTTGAAGATTTGGAATTTTTTTTAATGATTCCGTGCCATAATATATTCAATTTATTACATGCATGTATACGGTACTATTCTATTTTACGAGATCTGCATATTTTTTTATGATATAACAGTACTACAGTTTCATCATTTTGTCTGTTCGTTAATTTGTTTTGATAATTATAGAACATGTATACTGATATGTGAATTTTGTTTAATTAAGCATCTGCAATTATTATTTTTGTATAGTTCACAAAAATGTCGAACACTGAAATCCATTTACAATCTCAATGCTTAGAGAGTACCATTAAAAATGGTAATAATATGTCCTAGCAGGACAAAGCAAAGGCCCTGATATTTTTAAGAGGCCATATCCACGATGATCTAAAATCAGAATATTTAAATGAAAAAAGATCCTCTCCAGTTATGGAACTCCTTGAAGGAGCATTATGACCACCAAAATACGGTCATACTTTCAAACCAAAGCAAGAGTCGTTGAACCTGAAGTTCACATGCAAATGACTTGAAGCTCATATGATCTAAAGTCATATACAAATTCTTTCAAATAAGAAACCTGAAGTTCATATGCAAACAAGAACATGAAGTTTATATGCAAACAAGGAACCTGAAGTTCATATGCAAACAAGGAACCCGAAGTTCATATTCAAACGAGAAACATGAAATAAAGCATAAAAGCATATAATTGCATTTAATATTTGCATATAGAAAATGACCTGTAAAAGGAAAGGATTTGAAAAATCAATGAAAGGAAAAATTTCAACAAAAGGGAAAAAGCCTTATATTCCAACTTTATGCTACATATAATCTCTTGAAGAAACTTATTATTGGAAGAGATCATTACATTTATAATAAATACTATTTTCTTGAAGAAAAATAGTAAAATGACTCTCATATGTAACTTTCTAGAAAAGTTGCTTCAATTTAAAATATACAATAATAATATGTGAATAATAATAAAACCTGAAGTTTTATTACAGTAATTTTAGAGCATATCATATTTCCAGAAGAAATGTTTTTATTGTTCCTTAGGAAAAACTTTTATAAAGAGAATATGCATCCTGAAGATCATATTAAGTTAAGATCTAAATATTGATCTTAATTCTGCACACCGGAAGTGAATGCAAAAACAATTTTTGTCATTACATGGAAAATTTAGAACCTGCAGTTTGTAAAAAGGCAAGAAGCAATTTTGATATAAAAAAAAGATCTAAAAGATCTTTATATGAATTGTATAATTTAAATCAAAAAATATGTAATTTTTATGTTTGTGAATTTTATGTATGAATTTACAAGTTTTTCAAATCATTCATATTGAAGAATGAGAAAAAAAATTGAATATGAGACATGTAGTTTAATTTTGTTTATAGTTGTGAATTTTATGTACAGATCTGTAAATTTTTGAACAATTGAATGTTAGAGAATGCATTGTTATGATAATATATTATATTACCTTATTGTCATAAATGCATTATAATGCATTAGTTATTGTTAGTTAATTGATGTATGTTTGTATTTGGAATAAGAATAAACATGTGTATTATTATTCGATGTACTTAGCTAGTAATAACTAATGTTATGGAAGAAAGGATAGAACCACAACCTGAAGTTGTGCAAAGAAAATATTTATACTGGAAGTTGTATAACTCAAAGTCTTGGACCTGAAGTCTTGAATTATATATATATATATGTATATGTATATATATAAACATTTTTGATAAAGTTTACAAGTTTGAAATCTTGTCAATTAGCAAAAATGTAAAAGCTTCTAAATTAAAAGTATGTTAAAAGATTGAGAACCAGAAGTTAATCATAAATTTATAAAATTGATATATATATATATATATGCATAAGAACTCGAAGTTCCTCGATCAATGAATTTGAAACACTTCATAATTTAAAATCCTGAAGCTTTATTCAAACCGTATGAAATAATAACATTACACTTCTTAGTTAAATCATATGAGACAATAATGAAGCATCCAAAGATTGCACAATTTTCAAAACGAGTTGTATCTTACTTATATATTTATATTTACATATCGTATTGAAGAATAAATTTTAACAACTCGAAGTTGTTATATATTTTATTTGAACCAAAAGTTCAACACAGTAGAACCAGAAGTTCAATACAGTGGAACCAGAAGTTCAATACAGTGGAATCATAAGTTCAATACAATGGAACCAGAAGTTCATTACAGTTGAATCAGAAGTTCAATACAGTTTAACAAACTTGAAATTGTTTATATGATATTTGAACCAGAAGTTCAATACAGATTAACAACTTGAAGTTGTTCATATATTTCATTTGAACCAGAAGTTCAATACAGTTCCAAATCAGATATTTTGGATATTATGATACGATCTTTAAGATTCGCATTGACATTGCTTGATAAGTAAAAATTAGTGATTGGAACCTTATGAACAATTTGTTCTAAAATAGGTAACTCAAATGAGAAAGAATATGCAAATCAATTACATATGTAATACGTGGACGCACGTATATACACATATATGCGAAAATTTTATTAACAACCTGAAGTTGTCAAGAGCTCATATTAAAAATTATGCATATATTATTTAATATTTCAGAAAGTCGATTGACATCAATATTGAATGACCTGAAGTCATGTGCATATTCAAATGATAGAAAATTCCTCCAAGTCATTAGATCATTGAAAGGGAATAGGAAATACAATGAATGCATCTTATCAAGTAATAAGAACATTATCCTCCTACAATTGAAATACATCTAATGTATTTGCTAGCTATGATGCTATAATTGATCAAAAATGAATCCAAAATAGGTTTATTATTTTATGTGACAATGTTTGTCAACATTGAGGGGGAGGATAAAAGAATCATCGATGTTAAATATTTGCTAATATATAGAATTATGCAAAGTATTAAGTAACTTGCATAAATTATCAATTATGTCCCTTATAGGCTTTCTCCAATATACATTTGAATCTCCGAAGGATCAAAAGGTGTAAATCACAACTGAAAATATGGTATAAAAGTCAGTTCAAAATATTTATGGAGTAAGTCATAAAGATGCAAAATAAAGGAGGTGAGTGTTCCTGAAGAAACACAAAAGGTGCTTTGAAAGAAACCCATGACATGATTGTCAAAATAACCCCAAAAGTGGTTTAGGTACCTAAAGTATGATAATTTTTTGAGATCTCAATGAATCATGTATAGAACTGACAGAAAATAATCATCGATGATAAATTAATAAATAATAAAGCGCTTATATTTATAAATGGATTAAAATCCATATTAGAGAGAAACATGATTGGCCATCATGAAATTCTCCTAAATAAGATATATGGACCTGTAGTCCATAAGATATGAACCTGTAGTTCATAAGATAAAAATAGAAATATATATAATGACAAAAGCACATGGAAGTTACTGAAGCACTATAGAGTGTCAACAACATGTTAATTGCCATGAGCAGTGTATCTTCAGAGATAATTGAATTGATTATAGTGGTGAAAGTGTTTAAAACGCGTACAATACCCTAAAGGTATAAACGATGGAAGTATACAAATTCCAGAAGAATTTAAATAACTTTGGTAGTGATAAAGAGCAAGAAATGTAGATTACAACATTCTTTTAAGTATTGTTGTGATGAAAATCTTTAAATAATTCATGATGAGTAGATCACTTCCTGCTTTCAAGAATCGTTGTAATAAAACTCTTAATATCCATTGAAGTGGTAGTTGCGATATGCAAAACTTATTATAATATATAAGTTCCTGAAGAACATAAATAACATTTCTTATTATAAAGAATACCAAGAACATGGATGATGGATTGGAACATTCTTCTAAGTATTGTTGTAATGAAAATCTTGATATACTTCAAGATGAGTAGATTACTTCCTGCTTAGTAATGAAAGTTGTCTTATTCATCAAATATGTATTGCAACTTGCAAGTCCGATTGAAACAGAAAATTATAAGCACATGAAGTGTATTCATAAATGAATATTAGTATCATACAAATCACAAAAGGAAGGCGTTTTAAATAAGAAAGCATGCCTGAAGCATGGAAATACACATGAAGTTTTAAAAGAAAAACTTCATTAAGAAGGATTTGTAAGAAATTTGAGTTATTGAAAGAAGAATACGAATTCAGAGGAAATTATTAAATCAGGGGGAGCATCCATAAGTATGATATAATGCACTCTTTTTCCTTAACTAAGTTTTTCCCTACTGGGTTTTCTTAGTAAGGCTTTAATGAGGCACGGGTCATGATCCAGAAGTATCAACCCAAAAGTAACATACAAAAATAAGTTATAATGTACTATTTTTCCTTATTTAAGTATTTTCCCACTGGGTTATTCTTAATAAGGTTTTAACGATAGTATCATACTACTTTTGACGTAGTAAATATAACATTGTATGTTGTACTCTTTTTCCTTCACTAAGATTTTTTCCATGGGTTTTTCTTAGTAAGGTTTTGACGAGGCAATGTTTTGATCCAGAAGTATCAAACATATTTTGATGCAGTAAACTATTATTTATGAAGAAGACAAGACAGTTTGCATGGCTCAGATTCAAGTGAATTATATCAAGTATGAAAGGATGGGGCACATTTCTCCTAAATTTCTCTTCACATATGCATGAAAGGATAACAAGAAAGAGGAGAAACAAATTCAGTTTCAAGAAAAGATGGTAGATCCGTTCTCAAAGGCAATTTCCAAATCAACATTCCAGAAGTTGATATACAAAATTGGCATGCGTCGACTACATTAATAGACTAATTGAATAATGAGTTATAAATATGGGGGAGCATATAAAATTATGCTATAATGTACTCTTTTCCTTCACTAATATTTTTCCCATTGGGTTTTTGTTAGTAAGGTTTTTAATGAGGCATTATCTTGATCCTGAAGTATCAACCCTTATGGTAACATTGTAAAATATGTTACCTAAAAAGGAAATAAATTTGCACTCTTTTCCTTTTTAATGATTTTTCCCACAGGGTTTTTCATAAAAAAGTTTTTAATGAGGCATTGTTTTGATCCTGAAGAATCAAACTCTTTTAAGGAATATCATTTTATTATGATATTCATAATGTCAGACGTTATACTCTTTTTCTCGTTCAAGGTTTTTCCTGATAGAGTTTTGAAGGCAACAAACAATAGTTGTATCGACTGAACGGATAATTATAAGGGGGAGCAATCATCATATATGTTTTAAAAGGGATAACTTCAAGTTAGCAAAGCATTCAAGATTTTGAAGATGCATATTCAATGGGGAGTGTTGTAATATATATATATATATATATATATATATAATTGTTCTGAATATGCTTTTATTATTTCTCTGTTTAGTCCCACATGATGGGAAAAAGTTAAACATCAGCTCCAAAGCCTATATATAAAGGAGCCAATGTAATAGAAAGAAACACACATCTGAATGAATAAAAATGTCCTCTTTCCCTTATTTCTTCTATTCTTTGTTCGTTTTATAACATAGTTAGAGTTTTAGTTTAGTAAATACTAGGTATTAATGTATATAGAGTTGCATAAACATGTGCCCATTTCAAGTATGGAAAATATTAATGACAGAATTAGCACAGTAAAAAAATAAGTACAGAATTACAATTCTTATTACAGCTTTGAAGTGAGAACAATCAAACAAGTGGAAATGAATTCAAAGATTTTAAATGAAAATCAATGTTCAAATTAAGGCAGCCACCTCAGTGATTTCCATAAAGGGTTTTTTCATGATTCTCGTGTAGTGCATCCAGATCACTTTTCATTAAAAACATGAAATGGTAATTAAAATGAACAATCTGATTAGAATGAATAGAATAAAACAATTGTTGCCTGCATTAATGATGACATTATTACAGTAAGTATTGCAATAATTGTGTAACTCTCTCTCCAGAATCAAATCCTAATATTATTTCCTAATCAAAGAAGACAACTAAATGGACCCAAGTACAAATTTATGACCCACTGCACCTATAAATAATGGCACCTTCTAATCCCATACACAAAACTACAGAACATAGGGAAGAAAGAAAGTGATAATCCAATTCATATTTAACCTGGAAAAGAGAAAAGCCACATTTAGGAGAAGGTGGAAAGGAGTTCTAAAGAAGGCGTATGAGCTAAGCACACTGTATGATGTGGAAGTGTGTGCTCTGTAGGGTATAGTACCGATGAAACATCGTCTGTAGCTTGGCCATCCGATTGCCAACATACATGCCAACAAGCAAAGTAACTGAAGCAAAGGATTGCATAAATGAATTCAGCAAATGCAAAAAGTCAGTCAAACAAGACATGGCACACAAACATGTACTGGCGAACCCCAAATTTACTATTTTGTTTCAGATTACTCACCGAAGTTGATAGACTTGAATCAAGATTTAACTATGAACAAACACTCACCTTGAATTAATCCAGCAGCTCCATTAGGTCGGACTTCACCCAAGAATCCAAGATGGCAATGGCAACACATGCAGGTGACTTCGAACAATCGGTCGGTGGAGCAATTTGGAGGAGAAGCTACTGCTAGTCATGCAGTGGATAGGTGAGACAGGCGCGGATGGAAGCAGCGCTGTCTGACGGAAGTTGTGAGTGCCGAAGCTACCAGCGATGAAGGAGGTGAAGTCGGCGGCTTTGGGGTGGTCATTGCCGGCGCTAATCGAAACCCATCTTGGTGGAGGCACTGCCTGCCGGCGAAGGTGGTCCCAACTTCAAGCAATAGTGGTTGCATGTGGTTCTGGCCAGAAAAGGAGGAAGCGGTGAGCGCTCAATAGGGTTTGCACTGGCCGTTGATTTCCATTTTTGGGGAGGAAACATCGGTGTTCGATTTTTATTTTGGGGAGCACAAAAACAATACGGCTGTTTAAAAAAGTGTGGTGTTAAGGGCACCCTAGTATGTTCTTTCTAATACCACGACTAAAAAATACCACAAGAATTAGTATTACACTCTTTTTAATACCACGCACTTAAAAAATAGGGGCTACCACACTGTTTTATGTTATTTCTATTTCGTTCGATATTCGTTCGTCCTCATTTCTAAAACCGATCAACGAGTTAAACCCTAGATCTATAACCAATCAATAAATTCGACGTCATAATGCCGAGGAATATACAAAATCCATGAATAAGGTTTGAATTAGGCAAACTAGAATAGAAAGTGAGATATTAGGGTTTTTAGATCACCAAACAATTGGGAGATTATCATACGAATTTGAATTTTCCCGCGAGAGATGCGAAGAAGACAACGATTACGAGAGATTAGGGTTTTTAGATTAGCTTAGTAGGTGATTAATTCAGAAAATAATTCTTGAGTGAGAGATTAGAATGGAGAGGTAATGTGGTATTAGGAAGCGTACAAAATTTAATGAGTTTTATTTTTTAATTGTGGTATTAAGAAGAACATTTTGGGGTGCCCTTAGCACCACACTAAAAAAAGGAAAGAATTGTTTTTCTCTCTTTTGGTCAAATAAGAAGACGCACGTTCCCTTTGTAATTCAAACAGATGGAACTAGACATAGGAAGAGGACGACACGTGGTAGTCCAAAATAAGGTGGCAAGAACAAGTGGGAATAATATTCAGCAATGTGAAAGCAAAAGGCAAAAATGTTCAGCGCCCAAACTTGGATTCAAAATTCTTAGATATGACTTGAAGTAAAAATTTGGCTGGACAATAAAAGTGGTTTAACCGAAAGAAATAGATTGAATGAACGCTTCTGCTGAACGATGCACAGCGGGAACGAACAACGCTGTTAACTTGTTTAGACGCGTTATAAATTTAACCACTACTTACCATAAATTATTTTTTAAAGGTTAACGTAAAATATGCGAATTTTATTTCATAATTTATACATCAACCGTATATTCAACTATTGCCATTTTGGAATGAATTGCACTTATGAAAAATAAAATAAAATAACGGTTATATTTGAAACCGTGCTTTAAAATAAATTTGACCTCGAGTTATCCTAATTACAAAACTAAATTACACTTAACAATTTGGCTTCAAACTGATTCTAAAATAAATCAGCTCCTTTAAATTTGTAAATACGTCTCAATTTATATTTCGACATATCTTCAATTTCCAAATTAATTATACCGTTATATTTCAAGTTGACTAGATTAATTTCTTTTTTCTCTCTTAAATCAAATTTGCGAGATATAAGTCTCAAAACGGAATATGATTTCAAAGTTACATAAATTTAAATTAATAAAGCTAATAATACCTGGTTTCTATACATTCTTATTAAAAATCAAGTTTACAAAAGGAGATTATATGTACAAAATCATTTCATTTTAAAAGTAGATACAAAGTTCAAAATGGATGGACATCCAAATTCCAAGTATAAACATTAGTTTTCTATGTAAATCTTAATTTAATTCATTTTCAAATGCCAAAATTCTCTGAGTCATTACAGCCCTTTTCCAAAAATTCGGGTAGATATATACCCCCACCAAACATTGCTACCATCGACTATTATGAAGAGCATACTTAATTTGATTTAACCTTATCCAAATTGGTTCTTAAACTTGTCCAGATTTTAACCCAGTTAAACAGGTAGGATTAAGATAATTGGGCTGACTGAAAATTATACGAGAAAACTTATCCAAACTATTCTGTTTATGAATTATTTACCCCCATCAAATAAAATCCTATATGTCAGCCAATAGTTCACCATTCTGGCATTTAGGAGCTTTGGATACGTGAATCCCTGTTCTTCTTTATTCCAGTTAATCATTTAAGGAAATATAATAATAGTTATATTAATCCAAATTGGTGTATTAGGATAACCCACTTAAACAATAGGGCACAATTCATAATAAATAACAATAATCAACTTAACGATCAAGTCCTGAAACTCATTAGAAAACAAGGTATGGATTTCTTTTAAACAGGTGTTAAACTAAGCTTCTGTTTCTAGACACACATTGGTGTTTTACAAGTATTTACAGTGTTTAATCAACAACGGATGAATAGATATGTCAAATGTGAGGTAACACAAACAAATATACTCACTTAACATTTGCATCATTCAGCGCCAATCAAGAGATGTTAAACAAAGGCTAAAAAAAGAGTTTGCTCACACACACACACACACACACACACACATATATATATATATATATATATATATATTTTTAGTTCCATGTTTTAATCTTTTTGTTTCCAAGTTTTTATTCAGATTTTAGCCCAATATGATTACAATATAAATACACACACACACACACACATACACACACACACACATATATATATATATGTATATATATATTATATATATGCATAATCATAAACAAAAGGGGGGAGATTTACTCACCTTTGTACTCTGTTTTTAGTTTCATGTTTTCAGCTCAAGTTCTGCCATTTTTTCTCTAGTCTCAGGTCTTAAGTATTCAAATGAAATGTGTGAGGGTACTGATGTATATGCAAGTGTATTTATAGGTGGAAAACGAGACTTACACATGAAGTTTTGTAGTGTAGATGGGGGTAAATAGGAGTAGTAGCTGCTGCTACATGTTGTGATTGAAAAGAGGGGTTGATAAGGCTAATCACTGCCTTCCCAGATGGATGATTGGTTAACATCTATCTTGCCTGCATGTATGCACGGTCATGTAGTTGTGTATGTATAATTATATGTATCAACCATGTGCTCAAATGAATTAGCCTTAGCATCTAAGCAACACAAGTTATCACTTTCCTATGTCTATGGATTAGCTGCCTACCTAAATGATTGAAGGCAGAGTGTTTAGGGTCTTAGCTGGTTTTAGGATTGGAAATGAAGGTTGTTTAGTCACTTAGTTTGATGTATATGCACATGGTTAAACTATGGTGTAGGCTACCTAAGGTTTTGTTGTGAAGAAATGGGCAAGTTAACTTGCTTCCACACGTATGTGAAAAGAAATGTTTCTAAAAACAATCTCCATTGTAAAGCAAATATATGTACATTAAATGTTTTTTTTTAAACAAATCTTAGCTTTCTAGACAATACAAGCTATTACTAGCCGTGTACCTTCTTCATTTCTTCCATATGAAGTAAATAAATTTTTATTTATAATATTCTCCTTAATTGCACAATTAAAAACCAAACTTATATCTATATGTATTAAAAACAAATTTAAACACAAACAAAGTATTGAAACAACATTACTTGTATATATATATATATATATCAAGTTTAAAATATACACATAATTTTTTTAAATAATTATTATTTTATTTTTAACTAGAGTTTAAAACCCAATTAAAACTACAAAACAAAATGGTCAGCTATTTCTTACCGATTTTATAAATATATATACATTGTTCAAGGAATTTTAAACCATTGAAAAAATATATATACTAGAATTTGTCCTCAGTATTTATTATTCATAATTTATTATTTAAATCAATTATTAAAATAATCCAAAATAAATTGTGTTATAAAATCAGTTAAAAACTGGGACATTACATCCAATGCTTAAACATACATATAAGTGCCAAGACACGAGGTTAATTCCTTGTGGTAGAAGTCTGCCCGGAACCGCCCGACAAATCCCGCATCCACAAGTCGTCGGCTTATATATGAATATATGTATATAATAGGATAGAAGTAAACGGCATTGGTTGTAACTAATGGAAATGAAGGAGAGTTACAACAGTAAAAGAATTGGAATGAACAGGGAATGATAATAACCTATTATGAATAAATCTGAAAAAGGGAAATGGAAAGATAATAGGTAAGCTTGTCCTAGGGACAAGTGGAAATTATAATTTAGGTTATAATAAACGATAGGAAGAATTAGAAAACTTATGTAATGAGATAAGTTGTACTTAATTATAAATTAAGTAATCTGTAAAATCTGGAAACTTGAAACCTGTTGCTTGTAATAAGTAGAGAAAATAAGGGGAAACTTATGAAAGGCAATATTGTACTTAATTATAAATTAAGTAATTCGTAAATCGGAGAATCCGCGATCTGTTAATAGGAATGACATGTTATAGGCTTATTAATGAACTTGAATGGGATAAGTTATATAACTGAGATTAATAAGCAAGAGGAACTTGGTAACTTGAATAATAAGTTAACATGATTGAAATAAGCAAGTTAACTGGAAATCTGATGAGGTAGACCAAGCACGTAATTAAACGGTTAGACATAGGGTCTAATAACACGTTAACTGATGCGCTTGGACCAGTCCGTATGTTTGAAGATGAATAACCCAACGGGTTAGATCATCGTGGTGTCATGAGGCATGAGGGGAGCGTACGTTCACCTGATTATTCTATTGTTCTACCTAGTTTTCTATTGATATTCTATTGGCTCCGAAGGACTGAAAAGGGAAGTACACAGCTTCCGAGGACGTGGAGGGTACTCCTGGTAATCCTCTGTGCGGTGGCAGCGTTCAAGCTATGCTTGCAGAGGTTAGGTATTCGCGTTACTACCGGTGAGTATACCTTGACTGCCACAATAGGGGGTAGTCAGAAGGCTATAGGGTGGCATAGGTGATTCGACGATTCGGTTGCCTTGTGACTAGGCGGATTACGACCATTTTATCTGTTTGCCTTTGGCGGGTCTAACCATCTGTTTGATAGCAGTCGTTGGGTACCAACCATCGATAGTCAGCGTGATGTGTTATGCGGAAAGACAGAGAGCTAAACCTATAGATCATCGACCTTTCGCTATCAAGGCTTTAGTTGCGGGACAGGGAAATTAGGATGTTTTTTGTTGTTTTTCTGGGCTACGTCACTAGCTCTCAGTTCCGTTTGTCTTTCACTAGTTGAGGGAGGGGTTTGGTGGGACCATAGCCACCGTGAAAATGCAAACCATAGCATCTGTGTATACAGATTTCTGAAAAACCTCCTGATAGAGTTCTGTGTTTCTGATACAGCTCTGTTACGGAACTCAGTGCACATTGGATAATACGTGCATATACATGCATACCATTTGCTGATGGTGTATCGTAAAGGTTAAGGCATCGAGTACGATTGACGATATGTACGTGAGAAAGTCTAGATACATGCATGTCTGCTCTGGGGGGTGTATCCTTGAATCTAGGGCATTACTCTATGATGGAATCTGATTCGATCGATGGTGGCAGTCTGTACGCTTACATAGCATGGTGATGGAGGTTTTATGCGGAACATAGCATTGTTAAACAGAGATTAGTACGTCGTTCCGACATAAGATGAGGGACTGCGTATACTTTTGTTGCGTTACGACGGAGACCATGAGAGTGGGGCACCATGGGTTGTACCTTAATGTTGGGGGTAGCTACATATATATATTGTATTAGGTTAATCCACTGAGAAGTATATGGGTACGACATGTGTGTAAGCCTTGAGTGCTGTTAACCCAAGTAACCTAATGAATAAGAAAATATAAATGAACGGTATATGTAGGGTTATCCAAAATGTGTAATTTAAATTAAGTCACCAGAACTTGTGTTCTGACACCCTCCTCATAACATACTTGCAGGTTGGATGTGTGGCAGAGATATTATAACTTTGGATACTGGTTAGGCAGTATTACTATCCGGGTAAGGCTATATTTTGATTATATTATATTTTATCCATTCCGTTGTGAGATGTTATCAGGGCACTGATATATTTTATATCTCTGTCTTTTCTGCAGGATACTAGACAAACCAACACGAGTTTCGATAGATTAGAATTTTGAAAAAAATTCGATCTGTCGGAATTCGTGTTGTTACAACTTGACTGTCTTTGATTGCTGAATCTGGTTCATGTGTGTGATGCATGACATGTTTGGGCTTATCTTATCACTTGATGCTTTGACATGTAATTGTTGTTCGACTATGTCCAGTTTGGCAATTGTACTTAGCATGATGTGCTGAGTTTGAGTTTATGTTGCATCATGTTATGCTATTGTACAGTGTGCATTCGCTTGAACTGTGTGCTTGCATGGTCGAGCTGTGTTCATCTTGACTGGCTTGAGTATTTTGAGCTCTGTCTCAACATGTCGCTGTATACATTCATGTATATATACACAAATGTGTGTGTATATGTATATGTGTGTCACTGAACACTTCATATTGATATATTTGTCCCCTGCAGACTATATTTCCCCTGTATGCCTGAAAAGAAATATTTGTATATACATACATGTATGTGTATACATGTATTGTGTACGGGCAGAATATATATAAGCACTAGAGACAATGTCTGCCTTGTGGTATTTGTAGTGAATCACTGTGAATATCACAAGCTGTCTAGACACAGATTGATATAAATACATATCAGAACAAGTCATGAAAATGATGAGAAACACATCAAAATTCTAAAGCAAATAAATTTAAAAACAAAAATATATCTTCTAGAATATAAAAAATATTTTTGTTCCAGTTTACCGTATGTGTTTCTATGATAGGTAAACAGAAGGTTGGATTGACTGTCCTGACAGACAGAAGACAGAGGACAAGACTGTGTAACTGTATATGAGTGAGTGACTATGTATGTACATATGAATTTGTACCACTGAATGAATTGTAACTAAATGACTGAGAGTTGTAGTGAGGAACTATGTATATATGAAATGGAATTTGAAATTGAAATACAGTGAGATATACAAATAGTTGAGTCATAAATCTGTACTATTCAAATGTAGAAATAAAATATTATATTTTAATAAAATACTATTTGAATATTTGAATTCTTGTGCAATAATATTTAATTTAAATATAAATATTTAATTCTATCTGTGATATAGTTGAATAGTATAATTACAAACGCATTTAATACATATATATATATATGTTTGTTATCATCAAACAAAAATCATAGAATTGTTTAATACAACCATAATTTGCAATGACTACTAACAGCCGCAAATGGATTATATTAAAACGACTCTCAATGACTAATAATGGTTAATTTATTAAAATAACTAACAAACCATGAAATCAACACACTAATGTAAACCATTGAAATTGCCTTTGGAGGGCGTTGGAACTGGGGAGTGGATATATACATTAGTTCTAGTAGTGAGTATTCATAAAATTTACTAACATATATAATGTTAGCCTATTGCAACTTATAACTTAGCCTCTACTGTTACACTACCTACAAATACAATATGCTTAGGTTATTTTTGCTGGCACGGTCCACCATCTTATGGAATAAGTTTTCAGATAGGAGAAAAAGGCAAGTTTTCGAGATTTTGTAGTTGAAATCACTCATCACTCGTTCTATTAGCACCCTGATATTTGTCTTTACCACTTTGCTTCTTTTATTGAAATTTAACATCTTACACATATTTTCCACCCTATCGTTGTTCCCTTCCTACCTTTTAGTATTTTTTTCACTCTTTATTCAGGTTTTTTACATTCTTCCTTGTTTCTTCTTTAATTATTATTTTTTCAAAAAAGATGGAAATGAAAGTTTCTCAACCTTCATTGATAAAATGGAGAAAAAAGTCAAAGAAATTCAGATCATAAATCTACATTTTAGTTTCTATGGAAATTATTAAAAAGAAAAGTTTATGTAAATAATTGATCGTAAAAATAGGTTTACGATGATTTCTAATGTATACAACAGTAGGTTTTAATCATATTATGAAGTGCATTCCACTAGGATTTTATCAATTTCGAGTTCATAACACATTTAGTTTCACAAAATTCCAAGAAACCACATGAACTTGACAAGGGAGAAAAGATAAGTATGTTATTTAAGGACATTAAAATTTGTCACGTTTGAACTCGCCATCACATTTGTTTTTCTTAGAAAAATCATCATGCATCCTTTATTTTATTTTTAAAAAATGTAACAATTCGTCTAAAATAACTTATTTAGCAAAGGTAAATTTATAGTGGAAAATTTGTTGTTTTAAGTGGATAGGAGAGGAAGTTAACAGAGGGGTTGATAGTCATAACCTTACTTATAACCACATGAGCATTTTTTTCATCGGCTCATTCTACCTTAACAGAACCGACATCACTAATTTGTGTCTATCTCAAAACTAGGGTTATTTTCCATGTCCCAAAACTAAACCAAATTAATTATTTCAACTTGACAAGCTTTTGAAACTTCATCCAACAACTTGAATCAACACTCAATAATAGCTTACAACTTCAAATATTGCTTTAAAGTTATGGAATTACACATTAGATTTAGATAAATTCCAAGTTAAAGATAATTTGACACATGTAAATTCCTTGATAATTTTGTATAACACACGACCAACTTGTAATGACCTTCCTTTCAGCTTGTCTCGACTCGGTAATTAAACGGACTCAAACCTTTCTCAAATACGGATGGTTAGGGATACTTACACATTGGAACTAAAAAACGAACTTTTTCATTATCATAACAATAATTTGTACATCACAACATATATCAGAGTACAACGGAAAATAAACAGCAGAAAATAACTATGTTTTGCAGAAAAAAATAAAAATGCTTTGAACACAGCTCCAGCTCTAATCCGAAATCTGCTCTAAAATGACTCCAGGACTAAATTTGCAAAACCTTAACTACCAGGATGCCCGTATGGAAAATATGGGTACCAAGAGTTTAGGTGGAAGAACAATAAACTCCAGGTTAGTTATGGGACTGGCGTGAGAAACTAAAACAATTATACTTTACAAAGTAGGGTAATTCATAAGAACGCGCCATATAAACATAGAACAGATTTTTTCCTTATGAATACACATGCATAAAATCGCAATTCTTTTTGTAAATGAAGCTACCATAAGGTCTCTCGGTACAAACACCAAGAAAACACAGACTTGGGAGAGATTTCTGCTTATGATAACTAAACATGCTTGATACACGAAATCATTTGGTATTATTATTAGTGTCTAAATATGGAAATCACTTTTGTAAGTAAATGTATCAATCCTAGCCGGCATAGGTACCATATATTATGTCGACATATAGGTTTACAAGTAAAACCGTACAAACTTGTAGTTGAGAATGAATTTCCAACAAATGACCAGGCTAAGGAACGTCCTTACTGACGGGTACATCTCTAGAGGAATATTCAGAGAACAACTCAAGTTCTCTACCAACATAAGGTCGGTCTCCCGGCCCTTAATTGGATTACACTAGGATATATTACCTTTCGATCGTTAACAACCATAAACCGAGTGCCCGCAACGTCAACAACCAAAAAAAGTTGAAGTTTCCACATAAGCAATACTTGGGCTCCATACCATGGTACACTTTTTGTAACACCCCGTAATTTTAAATATTAAAGTTAACAAATTTAAGAATACTTAATTTCAAATGTGGGAATTAAGGGAAACCGGTTGCGCCATTGCATTCGTCTCGGAATTCTGCTTGAGATAGAGTCCGAGTTTGTGTGAATTGGACTTCGTATAAAGAAGTTATGGCCTTCAGAAGTTTTAGAATTTAAATAAATTAAAAACAGCTCGAATCAGAAAATTCAAATTCAAATTCAAAACAGGGAAGCGGGGTGGGCGGGAAAATTCCCGCCCAGAGGCCAGGTCGACCAAGGGGTCGACCTGGGGGTCGACCTACCCTACAGGTCGATCAGGGGGTCGACCTGGGTGTCGACCTGCCCCTCCCCCGGGCAGATCTGAAAGATGACGTTGTTTTGACATGTAGCTAAGTCATTAGGGCTGAGGTGTCATTCTATCTTGACTGGATGGTCTTGATTGATTCTAGGTTAATCTGACGGCTCTTAATTAATTAATCTTCTATAAAAACACCACTAAATTCTCAACCCTAATCACACAAATTCATACCAAGAGCCGCCATGCCTTCAATGGAGAACCTAGAGTAGCCGCCATACACTTTCAACCAAAAAGCAAGATAGAAGCTTGAATCAAAATCAAAACAAATCTAACATAATTCAAATAACGATTAGTCTACATCAAAGGCGAGCAATTCAATCTCAGAATACAAATCCCATAAAGACAAGACTATTCTTTTTAATTGTGAGTATGATAGCTTTCACAAAATAATTCATTAATTTAATTATGATAAGATATAATTGGGATTATGAGAATATGATTTTGAATCATGTGATGTAAATTATATGCATGTTTGTGATGTTGAATCATATGTTAGTTCTTATGTAAATCTTATGCAAGTTGAATCATATGATAATTCTTATATGAATCTTATGCAAGTTCGTGATATTGGATCATATGTTCTTATATGAATCTTATGCAAGTTTGGGATGTTAAAATATATATGAATCTTATGCAAGTTTGGGTTGTTGAAATATATGTGAAACATGTATATGCATATGTTAGTTTATGTGACATTAACCTTTATGTTTAGATCCATATGCAAGTTCTCACCTTTATGATTAGATCCATATGCAAGTACGCATCTTTATGTTTAGATCCATATGCAAGTTCACATCTTTATGTTTAGATCTATATGCAAGTTCACATCTTTATGTTAGATCTATATTTAGATCCATGGCAGTACATAAGTTATGCAAGTTTATGCCCATTACCTATGCCAGTTTTGTGTCATATGCTAGTTTGAACGAAATTCATATGCAAGTTATTGGCTATGTAAACTTATGTCATGATTCTTAGATCTATTTCATGTATTATGCAAGTTGTGATGTTGCTTTCCTTTTTATAAGTTAGACTATTGCGAGTCTAAAACGTACGAATAGCATGGGGACAATGGGAAAATATTGAATATACATAATTGTGAATTGGCATAAAATGGCGTAAAAAGGCATATAATTAATTTGAGACATTAATTGGCATAATTGGTATTTATGGACATAATTTAAGAGACAATTATGGACATAAATAAATTTGGAATTTATTGACAAATTTGAATAGGGATATTAATCCAAATTGGGGTTAAATAAAGATGTGTAATAATTAACCACCTAAGACACGAGGTTAGACTCTTTTGTGGTGTAAGACTGCCCGGACCCGCCCGGCAAATCCAGCAGCCACAAATGTCAGTCTAATGTGAGAGGCCAAAGGCACGAAATAAATGCGTAACAATTGTAAAGACACGAGATTAGGCTCGTTTGCGGGATAAGACTGCCCAGACTCGCCTGGCAAATCCAGCAATCGCAAATGTCAATATAATGTGGGAGGTCTTTACAAGGTTACGGTTATAATGAATTAAGTAACACTTAACCAGATAAACATGTGGTGGGACATGGGGGGTTAAGTGGGTGCCTTGGGTGGCATGTGAAATACGATTAGATACACTTAACCAAGTTGAAACATGTAAGAAGACATGAATAAGAATGGGGTTAATTGGGGAAACCTTAGTGGGGACCAAGCATAGGTGGAAAGCTTGGGTCAAGCATGGGGGCCCTTTTCAAACCAGTAACCCATTAAGTATCTTTGTGAGCTCGACCCAAGTCGAGGACGGGACGCGCTTACTGGATTTGACTGTAAGAGGTCAAAACGGGTTAGCGGTGGCAACGCAAGTCCAACGGGGTCATGTGCGTGTGTGGGCCCAAGCTGGTAGGTAAGACGTTGTTGCATCATGTAGATATAAGCTGTGCATCTTTGGTGGTATCGGGTTGCCACTTTGGGGAGTGATACACCCCCACTGTGGGGGCCAATACGGGTATCTACGAGTTAGGGAGCCGATCGCATGGGGGTAGTGGGTACAACTTGTGGAGATAGGGGCAGACGGCTCCTATGAAGGTAGCTAGGGGTACATGAAACTACCATTATCATTATTAAGTTCTGTAGGCGGGATCAACTTTTAGGGTGACTAGTGGTGGTGCAGTACAGTGATTATCCTATAGTAATTAGGAACGAGATTAACGCCATAATATTCCTCTTGATTGCTTTGTCATGCCCACTTGTTTCATGATCATACCTTATCTTACCAGTTTATGCCTTATCCTAGCTACTTTAATAATTATATTGTTAAAGTTATTATACTCGCCAGACTTTATGTCTGACCCCCTTGTTTTCGCCTCTTTTCTTCCCTTCCCTCCCCCTCCCCTAGGTTCTCAGGGTGGGACTAGTATTAGTGGAGCTTGATCTTGGATCTCTTTCTCTCTCTTTTTGGAAGTGCTTGGATTGCTGAAAGTAAAGTTCAGCTCATCTCTTTTATGGCTACTTGTGTTTGGGGTTATTCTTTTTAATTTATGTACACTGAAAACAATTTGTCAAGATGGATATTAGGTGTACTTGGTTTATGAAGTTGTTGTAATCAAACTATTTCTCCGCTGCAATAAAAGTTGTTTTAAAATTTTCAAATACCATTATTTATATCTTTCTTTTTATACTCTGTTCTATACACTAAATACGCTCCATGGAAGTTAATGCATTCCCCTTGTGAGCGATATTAATGGACGTGGGGTGTTACACGTGGTATCAGAGATGAAGGTTACCAGATCAGATATGAATTTTGAAAAACTGTTTTTTTTTTCAAAAGCATTTTATAAAGAAATACTTTCAAAAATATGTTTTAAGGAAAGTATTTTCAAGAGAAAGGTTTGTTTTAAAAATATAACCTCCAAGAGCCATATATCTTTCTTTCGATTCTCCGTTTTGAATCCCTTTCCTCTTTCTTTTCAGCATGTCCGGGGCACCTGAAATACCGGAGGGCATACCGATACCAGGCTGGTTTAGAAGGTATCTGGAGGCTAGGGCCAATGCCGTAGGCCCAACAAATGTTCCTCTTCCCCCAGCTGCAGTCGCTCCTCTTCCTCCCCCGCCTCGCGTTGATACTTTTTCAAAGATATGCAAAGATTTTAGGGCAATGGAAGGAAAACCTTTTCACAGATCAGAGACGTTTGTGGAAGCTCGAAATTGGCTTAAGGAGGTAGAAGATCCATTTGGTATTTTCGAGGTGGAAGATGGAAGGAAGGTCCAATTGGCTGCTTGGTTAATGAAGGACGAAGCCTCGTTTTGGTGGGAGGTCACGAATGGAGAGCATCCGATGGAGACATGAATCGATTTCAGGTGTAGGTTCAAGATGAAATTTCTCCCACGGGCAGAAGAAAACTTATATATGGAAAGATTCTTAGCATTGAAGCAAGGGGATTTATCAGTATAGGAGTATGTCAACAAGTTCAATTAGTTGGCGAGATTTGGCTTGGAATCAGTAAACACACCTGAGAAGAAGGCCCTGAGGTTCGTTAAAGGTTTGAATGAGCCACTACATGGGTTAGCTATGACCCACATTCCTATGGGGGCTACCTTTGAGAAACTGGTTGACATGGCGCTTATGCATGAGGAAGAGAAGGTGCTAATACTAGTAAGGCACCGGAGAAGAAAGGAGACCAAAAGAAACCACAACAGCAAAACAAGAAAGGCGGGAAGAACAATAATAGCAAGGGAAAGAAAAAGTGCTTTAATTGTGGGACACCAGGCCATCTGAGCAAGGACTATAGAAAAAAGAAGAAGACTGGCTGCTTCCACTGTGGAGAGGCAGGACATCTTGTTAAAGACTGCCCAAGGAAACAGGGGCACGGGCAAAGAACGGGGTCCACTTCTGGAGGGCAAATTCAAGCTCTTATGGCACCAGGGCAGGCAAGAGGGAAGATTCAGTCTCTCATGGCACCAGGACAGGAGAGAGGTAGAAACATTTCCGTTGAAAGTTTAGTTTTTCTGTTTGATCATCCTGTTCATACTTTGTTTGACTCTTGCGCTTCAAACTCGTTTGTATCTGCTTCGTTAGTTGAAACACTGCGCATAAATACTAGTCTAGTTACAGATCTCATAGTAGTCTCAAATCCTATTGGTGGTTCGGCTCATCTTTCTATGATTTTTCGGGATTTGAGAGTGTCTATCTTGGGTGTTGGGTTTGAATGCAACGCCTTCGTTCTTGGCTTCATGGGCTATGGCTTGATTCTAGGTATGGATTGGCTAGCTAGATACGGCGCCATCCTAGATTGTGAAAGAAGGGTAGTTAGATTGTTGACTCATTATGGAAAGACCCTTGATATTTCTTTTGACCCTAGAGGTCCGGTAATGCTTAGCTACCTAGAATCCCTTGACGCATCCAATGATGATTTGAAATCTGTTCGTGTGGTCCGTGAATATAGTGACATCTTCGATGAAGTTCGAGGCTTACCCCCGAGGCATGAGATAGACTTTCGAATATATCTAGTAGATAATGCAAAGCCAGTTGCATTACCAGTGCGCCACATGGCTCCGAGGGAGAGAGGAGAACTCAGTAAGAAAGTGAAAGAATTGCTTGAGAAGGGGTTCATAAGAAGAAGTATTTCGGAGTGGGGTGCTCCAGTCGTTTTTGCTACGAAAGATGATGGTTCACTTAGATTGTGCATGGACTATAGAGAGTTGAATAAGCTAACAAAGAAGAACAGACACCCATTGCCGAGGATAGATGATTTATTCGATCAGTTGGTGGGTGCTTTAGTTTTCTCGCAACTGGATTTAGCTACAGGGTTTCATTGGCTAAGGGTGGCTAAAGATTGCATCGATAAGACCGCATTTAGAACTCCTGACGGTTTCTTCGAGTGGCTCGTCATGCCTTTTGGTTTGATGAATGCACCCGAATACTTTGTTGACTTAATGAGTACGGTGTTTAGGGAGTTTCTAAACAATTTTGTGGTAGTCTTTGTGGACGATATTCTGATTTTCTCTAAAAAAGAAGAAGAGCATGCCCTACATCTTAGGGAAGTCTTAGAGACCCTACGAGCGCATCAACTTAAAGCTAAGTTCTCCAAGTGCCATTTTTGGAGAAAAGAAGCGAGGTTCTTAGGACACGTGGTCTCTAAGGAAGGGATAGCTGTGGATCCCGCCAAGGTAGTGGCAATCCAAGATTGGAAAACTCCTAAGAACGCAACAGAAGTAAGAAGCTTTTTGGGACTGGCTGGTTATTATAGGAAGTTCATTAAGGACTTCGCGAAGATATCAGCCCCTCTCACTCGATTAACGAAGAAGAACTTGAATTTTACTTGGGACATTGACTGTGACGATGCTTTCCAACGTCTGAAGAGGGCTTTGATGACAGCTCCAGTTTTAGTTTTGCCAGACGGGAGTAAGCCATTTACTGTATATACTGATTTTTGCGAGACAGGGCTTGGCGCAGTTTTAATGCAAGAGGGAAGGGTGATATGCTATGGTGGAAGGCAGTTGAAAGCCCACGAGAAAAATCACCCTACCCACGACTTAGAGTTGGCTGCCATAGTTTTTGCACTTAAGTCATGGCGTCATTATTTGCTTGGCGAAAGGTTTGAGTTGTATACAGACCATAAGTCACTAAAGTACTTATTCTCTCAGAAGGACCTAAACTTTAGGCAACAGAGATGGATGGAGTTTTTGGCATCCTACGACTTCGAGATCGCATATACCCCTGGCAAGGGTAACGTTGTAACCGACGCCTTAAGTAGAAAGAAGTTACTTTAAGTCCTTTGTTCGTAGAGCGACAGAGTTTAGAGTATATATCTACTTTTGACTTCAGACCCTCTGTCGTTTATATACCCGGATTATTGGCATCATTAGAGGTGTAACCTACACTTTTGGGTCGAGTTGGAGATGCACAGCGAAATGACCCACAGTTGGTTGAGATAGTAGGCAAGCTTATAGGAGGCGAGTCCTCGAGTCATTTTGATAGATATGCTATAGATGAGGGAGGCTGGCTATGCAGAGATGGGAGACTTTGCGTACCACAAGACGAGAGTTTGAAGAAGGCAATTCTTGAACACTCACATCGCTCTAAGATGACCATACATCCCAGTGGTGATAAGATGTATAGGGATATGAAGCGAGTTTTCTTTTGGGCCGGAATGAAAAAGGGCGTGGCTGAGTTCGTTTCTAGTGGCTTAGTGTGCCAGCAAGTCAAGGCGGAGCAAAAGAAGCCCGGAGGTTTGCTCCACCCCTTAGAGATTCCGCTTTGGAAATGGGAAAGTGTTTCCATGGATTTTGTAGATGGGTTACCAAGATCAAGGAAGGGTAATACGGGATTTGGGTAATTGTAGACGGACTTACCAAAAGTGTCCATTTTATTCTCGTTAAAAGTAGAAGGACTGCCGCATGGTTAGCATCTGTTTACCTTCGAGAGGTAGTTCGTTTGCACGGCATACCCTCTAGCATTGTGAGTGACAGAGACCCCATGTTCACAAGCGAATTTTGGAAAAGCTTACAAGAGGCGGTTGGAACGCAATTATGCTTAAGTACCGCTTATCATCCTCAGACGGACGACCAGACCGAGAGAGTAAATCGGATTCTAGAAGACCTTCCAAGGCTATGCATCCTAGACTTTGGAGGAATATGGGAAGATCACCTTCCACTAGTAGAGTTCGCTTATAATAATAGTTTTCAGGCTAGCATTGGCATGGCGCCTTTTGAGGCTCTTTATGGACGATCGTGCCGATCACCTACATGTTGGTGGGAATCCACGGATAAAGTTTTTCTTAGACCCGACATGATTAGGGAGACTTGGAGAAGATAGACCTGATTCGATGGCGAATGAAGACGGCACAGGACCGATAGAAGTCATATGCTGATAGGAGACGAACCGATCTTAAGTTCAATGTTGGGGACATGGTTTTTGTTAAGGTGTCACCGTTGAGAAAAGTAGTCCGCTTTGGATCAGCAGGGAAGTTGGCACCAAGGTTCGTAGGACCCTTTCCAATTTCGGTCAGAAGATTTTGGGGAAAGCTTCGATTTCGGAGAAGAATATTCCATTAAAAATTGAAAAGGGAAACAAATTTATACTGAAGGGAATGGGAGAAGTAGTGTTATTTATAAAAGGAAAAACGAGGATAAGAACAATGTAAACTTAAATAGGTTTAGGATAGCTGGGATTTTTAAGAAATAGGTCGACGCGTTAATTAACTGTGGAAGGTGATATTTGAGATAGGTAACGTTCAGGTATAATTAAATATTAATCTTTATCACGAGTTTATCATTGAACGCTCTACGTTTGAACCATCAACACAAACTCCAATTGCGACGAAAATTATACGTATCTCTTCGTTGCCGCATTCTGAATCCAATAAAATTAATCTGGTTGTAATCCGACTTTATCAGTATACAAAGTTATTTTTAATTTTAAATTATTTACCGTTTCACCTATTTTATTCTATTTGTCCACCAACAACTCCGTTCGATTCCAGATTTTGATACATTAAGTTAATTCCCTTTATAACTACGAATACACACATATCCAGGACGATTTTCATACATTTCAACAAAATAAAATTTCCAATTTGTTTACATCAACAACGTTTATAAATAAAATTTCCAATTTGTTTACATCAGCAACGTTTATTTTTAAATTCAGCCATTTATTTTTTTCAATCAAATTCCCAATCCATTTCAAATATTCAACCAAATTCAATTTAAATTATCAATAACAAATATTTGATTCCCAACCAATCATTCTGAATTAAATATCGAGTTCAATTCATACTCAAAATAATATATTTGATTTTTAAATTTCTAACCCAAGTATCAATACAAAATTTGATTATTAATAGTTAAATCTTTAATTAATTCCATTTCCAATTGTTAAAATTTCTAGGACGTTACAATCCCCCCTTTAAAACTTTTTGTCCTTGAAAAGGAGAGATCTTTAGAGTTATATCAATACCAGTATGCATGCACGCCCGATGGGCGTGTGCATAGATAAATTTGACCAAAGCTAGAATTGATGTCTAAAATAAACAGTTGTTGTGATGCTTTGTGTGTACAATTATAGGATATTGCAATTTGAAAAAAAGAAACGCAATTAAGTATGAAAATTGAATGTTGTGCAGACTCTGTTGTATAAAGAAAGGCCCCAAGTTTGTAAAGACAAAATAAAATCTAGAGAGTACAGTACCCAGAATTGATGTGAACCACGTTCAACACATATGCATGATAAATCAAGATTAGATGAGTAAAATAAGAAGGAGCATAAATGACAGCATTTTTCAGTTTGAAACAAATGGAGAAAGGTACAACATATTATAAAAAAAATAAACATTACATCTACAAACAAAAATTATTGAAAGTAAAGAAAAAAAGCTGGAAAGTAAGATTGGAAGGTGCAATCTGCAGCAATAGTTTCAGCGCGGACGGTTTGCTTCTAAATCAACAAAAATTTGCTTTTTTCCCTGTTTGGCCATTAAAAATTTGTATCAAACATGACAGTGAAGTGGGAAAATGAACAAATGCCATAAATGTGAATATTTTTTTTGAAATTAGGTCAACCGCCTCGTTAAAAACCTATACCTATACTCAGCATGAGTACATGATAGGGAAAAAAGAGTACGGTTTTTTATTGACAGCAAATCAATAAAATATACAAACATTATAGGGCAAATAAACATCATCACCTTACTTGCCCAAAACCCATAATATACAAAGAAAAACAAGGCTGTAAAAGCCCAAAGCCCACGAGAATTCATCATTAAACAAAATGGCTACACGGTCAAAGAACTAATCCGACATAAAAGAATTAAAAAAGGAAATAGACGCTTTAAACTTCTTCAAAACAGGAAACCCTACTTCTTGAACAAAAACCGACGGCGAAGCTATCCAGGATCCAGACAGTCGATGCTCCAGTTCCGCAACAAATTACCATATCGATTCGAGTTCTTCTTCTTCGATTTGTGTAGCAGGTACTTTATTTCGATTTCAATGATTTGCCAATGTTTAAATTTATCCATTAAACCACTTCCATTAATCCGTGCATTTCTTTCGGCCCAAATATGATACACGATAGTTACAATACTGCAGAAAGCAATATCCTGAGCTATGTCCTTGTTTGAAAAATTTGTTTTCAGAAACATCAATTCTTCTTCCAAGACGAACGGTCCGCTCACGGTGGTAAGGGAACCAAGCTTCAGCCTGCATCTTGCTCAGAGATACGCCGAATACAGGCAAGAGAAGAACATGTGATCTCTGGATTCGTTACTTTCTTTGCATAAAACACATATAGGATTCACTTCATAACCCCATTGTAAAAGACGGTCCTGCGTAGTTAACCTGCTAAGCACCGCTTTATACATACACATAGACATTTTCAGACTATTTATATAATGCCATGTGATCTTACACCAGTCCAAATCTGGGTTATAGTCCTTTATAATGTCCCATGCCGAGAAAAAAGAAAAACCATCTTTACTATTGTTCCAACTCCAATAATCTTGGTCAAAATTTCTCATAATTTGAACTTCATTAATTTTGTTTGCAATCATCCTTGACACAGTCAAATGATTTGTACTGAACTTATCATCCTGGATTAGGTAGTTGACTTTTAAATCTTCTCCTCCACACACATCTATGCTGTCCCATCCCAATATATTAACAAGAATCTCACTGTTTAGCCAGGGGTCAAACCAGAGCATGGTATCGTTTCCGTTAATAATACTTCTATTAATACATTTGAGGCCCATATCTTTATTTCTGAGCATGGCTTTCCATGTACATGAGCTGTTATTATCAAGATTCATAACCCAAAAATTATTTTCTTTGCAATATCTACTCGCCACCCAGTTTTTCCACATGCTATTTCCACTTACAAAGTGCCATACCAGTTTAACAGCAGTTGCAGATTTAATATCTTCGAATTTGCGCAATCAAACCCCTCCTTCACTTTTAGGGCGACACATAATGTCCCAAGCTATCTTATGGCTTTTTCCTTCCTATACAAAATTAGCGCATAAGCTGTTAAGTTTACCAATAGTCGCAGATGGAAGTTGATATATTAGCAGCCAATACATGACCATGGGCGTGATAACTAATTTAATCAGTTCGATTTTCCCCGCCATTGATAGTAGCCTACAATCCCAACTATTCATTTTCTTTCGGATCTTATCAAATAGTTCACCACAATCAGAAAAGTGTAAGTAATTATTTGTCAGTGGAACACCAAGGTATTTAATGGGTAGATTTCCATCCTTCATATTTAACTGATCTATCAAGGCTCCTTTGTTATTCACTCCTTTGCTGAAATAAATCTTTGATTTAAGTTCGTTAACTTTTAGACCCCCCAAAGTAGTCATCTTGTCTAAAATTTTGGAAATTTCTTCAGCACTCTTTATCTTAGCTTTAGAAAAAATCATCAAATCATCAGCGTAAATCAAATGGTTATTGTTCGGCTCATTATTAAAAATAGGAGGAACCAAATTCATTTTACAGGCCTTATACATCATTATGAAGAAAAATTCCATAACGATACAAAAAAGATAAGGGGAAAGAGGGTCACCTTGTCTCAAACCTCTATTACTATGAATAAAACCCGTTGGACTGCCCTTGAGAAGAATTGAAAATGTAGGCGTGGTAATACACTTTCTAATAATTCTCACCAATCTATAAGGAAATCCCATCATATTCAGCATATGGCAAACAAAATCCCTATTTACCATATCATAAGCTTTTTGCAAGTCAATTTTAATACACATGTTGCCACTGCCATTTCTATTAAAATGTCTAATTTGTTCGTGAGCAAGCAACACATTTTCAGCTATATGTCTACCAGGAATGAAAGCCGATTGGTTTTCAGAAATAAGATGCCTAAGATATGGCTTAATTCTGTTGCAAATGACTTTAGATAATATTTTGTAAATAACATTGCAACACGAAATAGGCCTATAGTCAGACATCTTCAACTGTTTCTCCACTTTAGGAATAAGAGTTATAAAAGTATGATTCATACCTTTAGCAAACTTACCTGTTCTAAATACCTCCTGAATTAAATGTGTAAGGGGTATCTTTATTTCTTCCCAGTGAATTTTGAAGAATTTTGCTGTAAAACCATCCGGACCCGGACTTTTATCATCAAGAATTGAATAAATGGCCTTATATACCTCCTCCATGGTTATGCACGATAGAAGATGCTCCCTACCACTGTCATTTATCATAACTTTACAATTAATATTTGGGTAGGAGATAGGTTGTGGGCAATCAGTATTAAATATGTTTGTGAAGTAATTTACGGCCTATCTTTCTATACTTTCAGAATCATGTAGCAGTTCACCATTAGCCAAAAAAATATTGCCCTAATTATTTATGTGCCTCCTTAAAGACATCTTAGCGTGAAAAAATTTAGAATTCGTATCGCCTTCAGTCAACCAAGAAATCTTGGCTTTTTGTTTTGCATTTAAAAATTTAGTGTTGCATTGCTCTTTCCATCTTCTGTAAGCCGTATCCAGTTTATCAAACAGCTCCAGATCCGTAGGGTTGTTGTCAATCTCCTTTAAGATATCATAGTACTCCTCTTCAAGTCTTCTGATATCTTTTTTGTAATTCCAGTTACTACAATTCCATCACTTCAAATTTTCTTTGCAACATCTCAAAAACATCAGAAAAATGTATGATTTAGACCCCCTCCATAGTCCCTAGCCCATATATTCCTTAGCCCAATAGAAACAGTCCCAGTATCTTTCAATACCATGCCATGAATTAACGTATCTGAAAGGAATGTTTCTTTTCCTGCTGTCATTAGGATTAAATTTGCAACATATTGGAATACGATCACTAACTGGACTAGATTCCCCAAAAGCAGTAAGCTCTGGAAAAGTATCTAGAAAATGGTGATTGCATAACAATCTATCGATCTTGGCTGCCAATCCCCTCCTCCAATTATATTTGAATCCCAAAATAGGAATGTCCATAAGTCCAGTGTTCGCTAGACAATCAATAAAACCGGAGACATGTCTATAAGGGACCATTGATCCCCCTTTTTTATCACTCATTGACAGAATATTATTGAAATCTCCTACCACAATCCAGGGCGTATCAACTTCATTAGCCTCATTAGCAATATCTTTCCAAAATTTCTCTCTGTCTAGCAGGAAATTGCTAGCATAAATGAATGTCACATAATATATTAGTCCCCCAACATTCATCACGGAAAAAGACATATGTTGGTATGATTTGCTTAAAAGTACAACATTAGGCCAAATATTTGAGTCCCAGGCTACCAGTATTCTCCCTTTACAGTTACTATCACTAATATATGCAAACTCCCAGTTTTCCTGAAATCTACGCTGAAAAAACACCAACATTCTATCATTCAATTTATTTTCCAAAAGGCCAACAATTGAGGGCCTTAATTTGTTAAGAAATTTGTACACTTCAAACTGCTTCGACGAGGTGTTCAAACCCCTAACATTCCAAGAAATTAAATTCATTTAATCTTACACTGGCTCCTTGTCGAAACTATAGGAGGAGCGATGGGTTTAGCAGGGTATTTCTTTTTAATGTTCTTGTTTAAATTTTCAATTTCATCCATAAATTTCTTGTTTACTTCGACATTATTGCTTACATCCACTTCTTTTTATTTTACAGGTGCAGAAGGTTCTCTCTCTACATTATTCAGCAAGTCTATCATGTCTACTTCTTCAATGTCGGCCCATTCACCACCAGAATTGGCCCCAGCGGTGTGTTGTGTTTCTTCATCATTTTCCTTGATGGTGCCACAAGAAGATTCATCATGTGTCGCTTTACATGGATTAGCAGTTCCCTCATTTTGTTTTGGAGCTTGCTTATTGATGTCTCCATCTACCAGAAGACCCAACAGTCCATATTTATTTTGTAAATTCATTGTAATCCCTGTATAGTCTTTCTGAAGTATATTTGTCTCTTTATTTCTTGCACTTTCTGTAGATAGTAACACGTTAAGATTTGGTTCCTTGTTACTGACTGCTGAAGCATCGGCCAAGTTAGCTAATGTAATCTCCATATCCATACCACAGCTACCGTTAATGTTAGAGGTATCATGACTGGTATTATGCGTGTTCTTTTCTAGGTTATTTTGTATGTTACCATTATCATTATTAGATCCTATCTTGTCTGATACCGCATTATTATTTTCATGTGGAACTGAGTTCAGGATTGAAACCCCATCCACATGTTCCAAAACCTGATCTGATTCATCAATGTTAACGTTATTCGATCCCGCGGTTACATTTTCTACTTGTAGATCCTTGCTGTTACCTTTTTTAGGAACCCATACTTCTTCTGTCTTCGATTTGCATTGGCTCATTGTATGTCCAAACACCTTGCAATTACAAAGCATAGAGGTTTATATATGTAATCAACTTTTACTTTCACCTCTTCCCCTTGTAACACCATATCTACTTCTTGAGGAAACTCCGAGCTCGCCTCAATCTCAACCATAATCTTTGTGAACGCTATTCTCGATTCATCGGCCGTAATCTTATCCATTTTAAACGGTTTACCCAACACACTAACAATAGCGCTAAGAGCCTCTCGATCCTACAATTCAAGTTCAAGATTTGTCAACTTGACCCATAGCGGCATAGTTGATAATACATCCTTTTTGAATCTCACTCCCATATTCCATTTTTTTCAGAATAATAATTCTACTATCGAATAAATACGGACTACCTTTCAGAACATTATCACAATCATTCGGGCTGTCAAATCATATTACAAAAAAACTGTTTTCTCTCGACAAAAGTTGAAAACTCCCGGACTGTTTCCATACACGTTCAATATAAATTTTCAAATGAACATGATAGGGTCTAGCCGCTTACACATAGAAAACTATGGAATTCTTCCATTTGTCAGCCGCTCTGATCATAACTTGTTGTGGAATAAAAGCCTTTCGTTTATTATTGACAAATGTTGGTTCAATGAAATTTAAATCTACAAAATCAACCTGCGTTTGTCCAACACCGCCATTTGCGGCTTGAACCCAGTTTTTTGGTAAACCCTTGTTCACATCATTTTGAATTTCTTTCCGTTGCCTATCTGTTAATCGGGATATGCTTCTTCCATGCCGTTGATGGATCTGTGGATTGCCGAGGTTGGATCGAACATCCGTTCCCCCCAATTTCGACAACCTAGAAGGATGTCCTGCAAAGGCAGGATTTTGGGATGGAAGATCCCTATCACTTCTCAGACCATCGATGCCATGGACCTTTGACGTACTTCCTTTGTCAAATACCCTTTGCCCTTCAACAGATCTACCCAAAGGTTGTTTCCCAGCGCCTGCCACTCTCTGATTTATGGCCTCCTTATCCTTCCAACCATCTGGAGGTATGCCTGAATTCATCCCTTTGAAAGCATCCGCCATGAATTTATTTGAGGCCGCCATGAAAGTATCCAAATTGATTAAATATTTGTATAAATGTGAATAATTTGAATGCACTCATCTTGAATGCACCTATGCATCAACCCTGCTAATATATTTAAGCATGAATGGTAGTGTAAATGAAAGTTTCAAATTCTAGGCAAGAAAACAGATTTTTTTTGAAGATATTAGTCTTAGTTAAGCACTTTACCCAATAAGAAAAAAACATTCCTCTTCAAGACTGAGACCTATGCCAAATAAATATCTTAATAATGGCAGAGTTAAATATTTG
Source organism: Allium sativum (assembly GCA_030737875.1). Classification (NCBI taxonomy): domain Eukaryota; kingdom Viridiplantae; phylum Streptophyta; class Magnoliopsida; order Asparagales; family Amaryllidaceae; genus Allium; species Allium sativum. Next base: position 620,895,419 of record CM060926.1, read on the forward strand.
TGTATATTACAAATGATGTTAAGTCTAGAAACAAATGAAAAAATATTCTAACAAATATATAATGGTTATCATATATAAAAATGATTTCATGTTGAATGATTATGCTTTTATGTCTCAAATTCATACTTTATTTGAATCTTCTTAACCTGCTCTGAATGATGGGTGTATAAATCAACTCCTCAAAACTGCAATGGTTATTCGTAGTATAATTTAAAGATGTACCTTTAAGCCGAACCAAAATGCCTTGTATCGCATATGCATTCCAGTAAATATAATAACCTACAAAAGAAATAATTGAGATGGGAATAAAAAAAGCATTTATGGACTGAATGAATAGGAGGATTTTGACGGATTATATAAAGGCAGTGAGCATAAAATTATACATAGCACAATGGTTAACAATACCATCTTATGTTTACTGCACATTATTTTAAATTAATAGTCCAAGCTTGGACACTAGAATTGCAAGTTCATGCAACAATATTAAAGAAAAATAGGTAAGAGAGAATTAAATCTGGAAAATCAAATAGGTACGGGAAAAAATATGACATACCCAAATGCAGTAGAGACCAATTCGTTCACATTTACTTGTATTACTTTGATCGTTCAAAGTCGCTGAAAAAAACCAAATTGTTGCATAGAGCACCTATATTCAAAATCAAAAAACGTATTGGGTTATGGCCTCTATTATGGATGGAAGTCGTTAATGCATCTGTAGTTGTCTCCATGCAAAATTGTAGTATGGGGCATAGCGGCTGAAATCCGATAGAAATATTACTTCAGTTATGGCCACTACTATGGATCGAGGTAGATCCAAAACGTCATTATTGAAATCAGAGAAACAGAGATTCGAATCAGGTAATGAAGGTGATTAAGGCATCAGCCAGGGATAGAGATAGTTGTAGAAAGTCGTCAACGAAGTTGAAAGGGAAAGAAAATAATTGGGTCCGAGATAGCGTATGGAGTGAGATCAGATATTTTACTAAAGGTAAAGAAGAAGAAAGTTAGTGGATGATTTTCCCAGTAGGGGAATGGTAAGGGTTAGAGAATTGTGAGGAGGTTAGTCGAACGTGGGGGAGGAACTGGTGTTAAACGTGGATAAGCAGGTAATCAAAAGGAAAATTCATACTTTATTTGAAATTATGGCACAACATTGATTGTGTCCAAATTAAAATTTTGTACCTCTACTATAGGCAGGTTGTGAATAATTCAGCTCCTCTTTACTGGGTATAAATTTGTCGGAAGCTGCACTAATTCATGGTGAACAGTTCCATTTACTGCACTGTTTTATTATCTTACAGCGATGCCTTCCTCACAACCTATCGCAGAACAACATAATATCAGTATATGACAATTTAAACCCAGTCAACTCATTCAAGACAATGCAAAACGTATTAGGTTCTCTTAGGTTGGTTAAGAATCAAATCACACACATGCTACGGAGCTGGATTAAATCCAAGAAGCGGGTATGGATGTGCTGTAAATGAACAAAAGAGGAAATTAAGCAAACTAGAATACAATAAACATGAAGTAGAGATCTTTGAATAAAGTGTTGTAATCTGGCTTAAATCATGAAGGCGAACTGAAGAAGAGAAAATTGGAGCTCTTATGGTAGGTTGCTTGCAAAATGAAGAAGGGGCGCTATTTTAAGTTAACACAATAAAAGCAAATAATGAAACGCAACCAAATGTTTAAATCGGCAAGGAAAAAATATATATTGAACAGAGGTATAATCTCACTAAAAAGGGAGAATTCAAAGTGGAAGTTGAGCAGACAAAAAATATACAAACTTGTAGTAGATTACTATATATTCAGCACATCTTCTGCAAAATAGAAGTTGCACATCCTTCCATTTACCACATACAAAATATGCAAGTTAGTACATTTATCAACTTAAATCTGTAGTAAATAATAAATGACCATCCAAAAAACTGTTGTCGGCAAGAAATGTCGAAAACACCAAAGATTCCTATTACTAGGAATTGTTATTATGGTCATAGGACTAAGTAGAAGAAAGTAGTAAATGACACAAGAGATTTATAGTGCTTCTGCCCGGCGAGGCCTACGTCCACTTTAAAGAGGTGCTGGAATATTATTAATGACCAAAGGTTACAAGGTGAGACTATCTTGAGATATCTCATTACATTCATAGTCCATGATATATGACATCATAATTATCATATATTAAATAAGTAAGGAAAAATGTGATTTAGTCCTTCTTCTTTCTCAAATAGGAGATGCAATTAATGGAGCTCTAGAAAGGTCCCAAGGTCACAAAATCCAACCCCTTTGAAGTGTGAGGCCATGGACTATTTATAGAAGTGGGGGTAGGTAGAATTAGGTATGAGTAGGTGAGAAAGGGGGGCCACATGCAGATTTTCGCACCTGGCTGGGTGCGAAATCCACTTTCCGGGGTATGCGAGGACTGCAGATTCGAGTGTTTTTCAGGACATACGATTCGTCCCGGATTTGAGGCCTCAACTCAAAAATGGGTTTTGGGTGCTGCGAGGTTATAAGCGACACGGTCCTTTCTCTATCCTATCTCTTATGTTCATAAGCATCCCTCTCGGTCTTAATTCCACGCAATGCGTTGAGTTGAGCGTGTCTGATGTGCTCCTGGGAACCGAACCAAAAATTCGGTTAACATTTCCCCCCCAAAGTACGTCTTGTCTTGACATGATGTGCTTTGTGTTGGTTGAGATAACAACCGAGTTGTTTAAGTCAAAAGGAGAACAAGCATTAGTTGTTGGGCTCGTTCGCACTAGTGGTGCGAATGAGCTGTCTTTGGGGGCAGCGCCGTGCTCAAGTCACTAAGTACCCGCAATGTGTCGCTTTCGTGGATCACGGGAGTCGGTGCGCATGCAGCGAGTATGTATACGAGAGAGTGTGGTGTAGTTCCTCGAACCAGGAGGTGAGAGAAACTTTTTATTTTTTTGGATGTGAACCTTCGAACCTTTAGGGGTTCGAGATTTCGAGCTCGGAGGGTTTCGAATCTTCGAATCCCTGGAGGTTCGAAATTTCGACCCCAGGAGGGTCGAATTTTCGAACCCCTAGAGGTTCGAATTTTCGAAGCCAAGGGGTTCGAATTTTCGAACCCCTGGCGGTTCGAAATTTCGAACCTGATAGGTTTGAAATTCTCGAACAGACCTTGGAATGCGAAGGGACAAACTTTCCTTTTATAAATAGGCCTCCCCCTCACTTTCTTCCTTCTATTATTTCTTCCCTGACCGCCATTGTTGAAAAGCTTCGAACCCGGGAACTACGAACCAGAAATTTCAAACCTGAACTAGGTAAGGACTAGGGTCGAGAAAGTGAGGAGGAAGGTGGTCGAAGGGCCATGGCGCTACTGCAAGAGGCAGAGTTGTCGAGCCTTTGAGTAAGGCATGGAAGCTCGAACCCAACTGGGTTTGAAGTCTCTAACCTCCATAGGTTTGAACTCTCGAACTTTTGGGTTTGAATTTTCGAACCTCATGAGGTTCGAAACTTTGAACCTTGATAGGTTCAAGTCTTTGAACCCGGTGGGGCTCGAAATTTCGAAATCGGAAGGGTTTGAAGTTTCGAACCCTGTGGGGTACGAGATTTCGAACCCTGTGGGATACGATTTTTCGAACCCTGATGGATTCGAAATTTCAAACCTAGAGGAGTTCGAAAATTCGAACTTCGAGGCCTGGGGCTCTGGATTCTAAGATGGGTTGGCACCTTTCTCTCCCACCTAGGACTTTGACCACATGACTGCCCGTCTTCATATTTACATATCAATCATACGATCGCGCGTTTAGCGCTCATGTACACATCAGTGGTTGCACGAGCATGTTTTCGAACTATTCACATAGGATAGAACATACATTCGGACTGGGACTTGAACAGTTGGACTATTTCGGGCTTGTCTTTGTGTTACTCTTCTTTGCACAGCACTACATACACATGTTAGTTACTACCGACACGAGGGGTACAGGTCACTTTACTGCTAGTACTAACACTGATGTGTTGAAGTATAGTTAGCAATGCAAACAAGATCAATAACTGGAAAGACCTCGGAGGTCGAGGCATCCCTGCCCTCGCCGTACACGTGCGGCTCTACCCTTAGTGGTAGCTCGTCTGGCAGCGAGCTTCAGAATATAGAAGAATCGACTCCTTCTCACACTGCCAGCTCACCTAGAGCATCTGAGCATAGGGAACAAACTGAGAGGCAGCATTCCCCGGTTGTAACTGAGGAGGTTGAGAATGTGGACATTATGAATGAGGATGCACCTACGCCTCCGGTGGCCCCGGATATGCTGCCTGATGCGGTTATCTTAGAGAATATGGTAGATTCGGTACCATCGCGCATGGACGCCACAGTAGTTAGAAAAATAGCGGTGCGTTTCAATATACCGATGGGTGAAGCCCACGCCCCATGGAGGGATGGAAGAGCTCACGCGCCGCCCAAGGGTCTTACTGCCTGGATCAGACAAGCTTGCTTTGCCGGGTGCGTGCCCTCGGCCAATGACTTCATTTGGAACATACTATACTATTTTCACCTTGCACTGTCACAACTGCAGCCGAATGCTTATGCTTCGCACTTGGGCACCTATGTTCTCTACCATGAGTTCTTGCAACGGGAATCAACCGGAGAAGATATCCGATACTTTTTCCGCCTAAGGAGAACGAGCGATGTCGCACCTTCTTAATGGTTTCTAAAAGCAATGCCTGCTACTAATTTTTTTTATCGGGAAGTGTCCCAGGCCGTCAGTGATTAAGTACGAATGGTTCTTTGTCCGCTGCCCTCCTGGGTTTGCGAGGAGATGGATAGAAGGGAGTAAGTATTCCTCTAACTTTATTCCTTGCGTAAATTCCTGGATCTTCTATCTCATTTTCCTTTTGATCGGATAATGGAAGGGAATCTGGAGGCACCTACCGATGACGAGTATCGGCAACGCCTTAATGCTCTACGAGCGATACCGGAGAATCTCCGCAATACCGACACTGTAACAAGCCAGGAGCGCCTTCGCCGCGCCGGGTTGCTTCCTAGTGATCGGGCTATGATTTGTCCTGTAGTTGCAAGCAGTCCACCAAAGGAAATTGTGGCCACTGGTTCAATTGTCGTTGGGCGAAAGAGGAAGATGCCCCCAACTGGAAGGGAACTACAAAAGACTGCCCAATCGCAAGGAAATATGCGCAGAGGCAAGGCCCACGGTCAGGAGGAGGCTGCCGGAGATGAGGGGTTGTCGAGCGCTCCTGTCCTTCCTCCATCGAGAGAGGGGGAAGGAGCGTTGGATATACCACAATCTCCTGCGACCCACTTTGGGACCGTCGCTTCGCTCGAGGATACGGGCCAGTCTGATGAATTAAATAAACTCGACCTGGATTTGACTCTGTGGCCGAATACAACGAGCATGTAAGAGCTAACCCTTGCTGCGGAGGGGTTAACTTCTTCACGTGGACCACCATCTGGTCTGTTGAGAGAACACTTAGGGCATACACTCATATACACTTCATAGCGTAGATGTTTGCCCGTGCATGTGACTTGACTAACTTTGACTTGTTCCTTGGCGGGTAACATGACTAGAGGACTTGGTGGACGAGGTTATGGACATGGGGACCACCGACGCCCCTGGATCTCTTCCTTCGAAAGCTTCAGGAGATCGACCAGTTTATATGATGTCCACCCCCACTAGGACAAGGTAGTGAACATCAGGGTAGAGACCGATCTCACCGACCCCTCCTCCCGTTCGCGTGTCTGCGGGAGATTCTCAACTTAACCTAGGCGGCCCCCGGCCTTCGCCTGTGACAGCTTCCCTACATACTGCTCTTGTGGCCCCCGTTCATTCTGCTAAGGGGAAGGAGCTGTTGTTCGGTCAACCAGGACCGGGTGGGGAGGCTGTGACGGGAATGCAAGACCTGACAGAGTCCCAAATTCAAGCGTTTTCTACAACGGAGAGGAGAACATTTTTGGAGGTGTATTTTCCCCAGTACTACTTTGATGTGCTGGCGTCCCTTCCTGATCTTTGCCCAACTCCTAGCAGGGAGTCGGGAGAGATATGGATGCATGTTTGGGCTGCGTATCATCAAGCCAACGAGCTTACCACGTACTCTTTTCACCTTTCGGAGCTGATCAAAGAGATCTTGGAGCTCTTTAACCAGAGGTCGACTATTGATGCTGGGAAGATCACTATGGAAAATTTAAACAAGAAGATTGGTATGTCCATTCCCTACATTGTAAGTCTTCTTTTAGGCGTTAGCAAACCCTTGAATGCTAGCTTATGGCTCTTGTTGTTGCAGCTGAGATGATGCAGGCTTACAATATACTGAAGAGGGAGTCGGAGCACCCCCTTTCGAATTTTAAAGACATCGTAACTGACTTAACTACCGAGAACATGGCTTTAAAAAAGGACAAGGCTGATCTGGTGCGAGTGTGTGGTATCTTAGAGAAGAACAATGCGAGGGTTACCGAATTCCATAATGATAATGCTGCTCTGGGGGTGGAGAATGAAAGGTTGTGAGCCGAGAATGCCGAGGTTGCTGAGCTAAAGAGGCAACTAGTGGCTATGAGTAAAGCAAAGGAGGACGCCAAGGCTCGTAACCGGGATGTGTTGAGCACGGTTGATGGGCTGAAGGTCGAACATCTGAGGGAAGTAGAGCAGCTAAGGGGACAACTGGAGGATGCAGAATTCCATGTAGGATCATCCTTTGAGGAAAGCATCCAGAATATGTATGTCAAGATTCTGAAATTCCATGGGCTTGCATGGGTCGAAGACTACTCCCATGAGTTGGCTCGAACTTTGGGGAGGTTGGTCCCATATGAGGCCCATTTGCGTCGAGTGAATGTGAGCACTTTGGATGAGCGCCAGCTTATGATCGACCTTCTGACCGCTGAGGAGCTGGAGGAGGGAATGAGACTGTTGCTAGAGGATGCTAAGAGAGAGAGGTTGGCCAGGCTTAATTCGGAGAAAGGGAAATCCGCTATCACTGAGAGCGTGATCGTGGCGGCTACATTTGCAGAGGGGAGTTCTTGCCGGCCCTGGCCCCCGGGTCTGCTATGGTGAGTGGCTCCGGAGCCTTGGCCCAAGCCTCCACCGAGTACAATCCTGATTATTCGGCTCTCGGAGATACTGGGTTTACCTTACCAACTGTTACGAGTGCCTTTCCTTCCCTCTCTATGTCGTCCCGGACCATAGGTAAATTTCCTTGATCCTGCATCCCTGAGAATGGCGTGATCACCGAATTTGCAAAACAAAAGGTTGCTTTTTTGCCATGCAGCTCCTTTTGGGCTGTTAATGCCTGACCCTACCTCTGTGATCCCACAAGCGACCGAGTCTAGACCAGGGCCCGCGGAGATGCAGTTCGGAGAGGTATGGAAATAGGCTTGACACTTTCTCAGGGATTGAGATAACTCCAAGCATGTGTGAAATCCTTAACGAGGAAGGAGAGGTGGTAGACAGACAGAGTGCTCCGCTAGAGGCCCAGTGGAAGTAGACATGCCTTCGATGGCAGCTATGGTGGAAGCTCAGAATACCAATATGGTGGCTAAGAGCGAAGAAGTGGAGGAGAATCGAGAACATGATGAGGCTTCCAGGAAGGAGGTCCTAATGAAGACCAGGGAGGACGCTGAAAAGAAAGCCGTTGACATGGTCGCGAAGAGAAAGGCCGATAAGGAGGCCCAGAAGAAGAGGGCCGATGATGAGGCCCGGAAGAAGAGGGAGGATGAGGAAGCACAACAAAGGACTATTGAGCCCCTCGAGAAAGCCAAGGCTGATAATGTCACGCCGCACAAGTCCTAGAAGCTCGTTGCGCGGCGCGCTGCCAAAGAGGCCAAGGAGAGAGCTGAGTGGGAAGGCAAGGCGGTTCCGGAGACGGGCGACGCTGTGGTCGGCCTCGTTGCTGGGAGTACCCCCAAGACTACGTTGCATGCCACCCTCATTGATATTACTGAGGTCTCTAGCGGTGATGGGATGGACGAGAGATGCCTCTCAGCTTCTCATGAATCGGCGAATTCCCGGAGGGGACGAGATGGAAAGAGCGGGTCTGGCAAGAAGAGGCCTGGTGCCAAGGATGAACCGTCGAGCACTAAATCTGCAAAAAAGAACAAGCACAAGAGGAAAAAACATGATTAGTGTTAGTAACTTAAGTAGATGTTACCGTTATTTTGGTAATGTAGGACGATAGTTTACGCGAGGGGTTTTTTCAAGACATGGTGTGGTTCTCATGTACACCCTGTCATTAAAAAGGAGTATGTTAGACAAGTAGCCTATTAAATGTGTGTGTGTGAAAATTGAAATATGAAGTAGTAAAGATCGCAGTTTATGTCAAGTGTTCTGATGTTCTTTTCATGTTTTTCAGCGTCCTGTACTGTCATAAGCATACTTATCGTTACACTTGTCATAAAAGCGATTGAGTACTGCGCTCTGGGTCAATTATTCCACAGGGCTGTAATAGAGCGCTGGTTTCAGTAAGTTTCCCTCAGCTCAGGAAATCGGTAGTTTGCGAAACCAGAATGTGTGCCTGCGGTTTTGGGCTGCCCGTGGTTAATCCCAAGTATAGCGAAGGCGTAGGGCATCGCGTTTTGCGGTCCTCCTGGTGGGTGGCTCTCACGTCGTTCATCGGGTTGGGGCGAGCCGTCGGCGTCGCTTATTCGACGACAAGGTGAGCCTGGGTCATCAGCTCGTAAGGTCCGATCAAGGCCATGGGCTACCCCTATGCCTTGAGAGCTAAAGGGGAAGAAATGATTTAAGATTGGCCTTGGTGTTGTGCCACGATTCGACCGGCACTCGCAATCGGCGAAGAGAGACTGGCGTTACTCTTAGTCAGCCGCTGGGTGGCGATGCCAAGTTGCCTGGACTTGGACACAGAATGATTTATTCTCAGCCTCGGTACGGGGCCGAGGTTCGAGTTAGTGGTTATTTAAACTCGGTCGCGCCGTGGGCCAACGATTCGAGTAGCGTTGCCGGCTCCTGTGCTCGGGGTGTCGGACGTAGCCAAGTATTTCGGCCTCAATGTTGGCTCGAGGTTGGGACGGCGGCATCGGCTCCCGTCCCTGGGGTGCCGCTACCGCGATCGCATGTTTGATTTATGCTAGTTGTCAGAACGAACAAGACACATCACGTGAGAAGTAAACGACAAGGGGTTAGGAAACTAAACATCATTTCTACTAATAACTTTGGCAGTAGTAGCCTTTACAAGGCCTTGAATTTCTAGAAAACAAAACATTGTTGGAAAGCATAAACAACCGTAAACCGAGTTATGTAAAGTAGCGGCGGAGATGTTCGCTATTCCATGGCCTTGGGAGTTCAGCTTCGTTGACGGTGGCGAGTTTGAAAGTTCCATTGCTAAGCTTTCGTTGTATGTGAGTATGGGCCTTCCCAACGAGGTGCGAGACCTATTGGCAGGGGGAAAAACCGCTTTAGGACGAGGTCGCCAATGTTGAGGTCCTTATGTCGAACCCTGGAATTGAAGTATTGGGCTACCCGCTGTATTTGGGCAGCTGCTCTGAGATTGACCTCATTCCTCTTTTCTTCCAATAAGTCGAGTGATCCAAGAAGTTGGTCTTGGTTTGTCCTTGGATTGAAGTAAGCGACCCGATGGTATTGAAGCTCAAGCTCGATGGGATGACGGCTTCGGTTCCGTATGCGAGGGCGAAAGGAGTATGACCGGGTGCTATCTTGTGGGTGGTCCGGTAGGCCCATAGGGCCAGAGGAAACTCGTATGCCTACATGCCCCCAGCCTTTTCCAGACATTTCTTGATGATGGATTTGAGCACCTTATTAACGGCCTCGACTTGCCCATTCTCTTGAGGATGAGCCACTGTTGAAAATCTTTTATCGATGCCATGGCGCTGACAGAAGGCTTTGAACTCGGCGCTCTCAAACAAAGTATCGTTGTTGAAGATGATAGCTTAGGGAAACCTATAGCGGGTAATGATCTTGCGGACAACAAAATTAATCATCTTCTTCGTGGTAATAGTAGCGAGGGCTTCAGCTTTTGCCCACTTGGTGAAATAGTCCAATGCGACGATGCATATTGTGCCCCGCCTCTAGTCATTGGAAGAGTTCCGATGATGGCAATTCCCCACATGGTGAACGACCATGGGCTGACCATTTGAGACAATTTGATAGGCGGGGTCTTGGGATTTTGGAGAAGCGCTGTCACTTATCACACTTGCGACGTAGTCCGCAGCATCTTGATCAAGTGTGGGCCAATAATAACCATGTCTGAGTGTTTTTCTGGGCAGGGTTTGCCCCCCATTGTGGTCGCTGCATTTGCCTTCATGCACGTTGCTCAGCACTCAGAGGGCGTCGCCGTGAACTATGCATCGGAGCAAGGGAACAGAGAAACCCTTGCGGTAAAGTACTCCATCTATAAGAAGGTACCGAGCTGATTGGCGAGTGAGCACCCGCCTTTCTTTGTAGTGCTTTGATAGGGTCCCGTGCTGTAGGTAATTCCTAATCAGTGTCATCCATGACTCAGGCTCGGGTTCGGTACTCATGACCATCTCGGTTTGCCCTTACTTGATGCTCGGAGAGTTGAGCACTTCAACTGGGGAGAACCCATTAAGTTCCGGATCTTCGGCGCTTTCCATCTTGGCGAGGGAATCTGCTCTTTCATTTTGCTCTCGGGGGACATGGGTGATGGCAAAATGGTCGAAGTGAGTGAGTAGCTCCTAAACCCGGCCCAGGTATAGAGTGAGTCGTACCTCTTTCGCTAGATACTCTCCCTGCACTTGACGGACAATCAATTGTGAATCGGAGAAAATTTGGACGGTCTCCAGCTTGAGTTCGGTTGTGATTCTGAACCCGACGATCAAGGCCTCACATTCCGCGTCGTTGTTGGTTGTATGGAAATTCAGTCTTAACGCGTAGTATATCGGGCATTCCTCAAGGGTGATGAGGATGACTTCGACCCCAGAACATTTCCTATTAGAAGAGTCATCCACAAACAACTTCCATTGGATACCGGGAGCTTCGGCATTCTCCGTAGGAGTCTCCTCTAGTGCAGTGAATTCCATTATGAAATCCACGAGAGCTTGGCCGAGGATGGCTCGTCAAGGGATGAACGTTATCTCGAATTGGCTTAGCTCTATACTCCATTTCAGTAGTCGGCCGAATGCCTCGAGCCGTTGTTAAGACCGGACGTAGCAGTTGGTCGATGAAAACCTTTATGGGGTGAGACTGGAAGTATGGTCGGAGCTTTCGAGAGGAAATCAATAAGCAGAATGCCAGCTTTTCCAGCTTCGGATAATTATTTTCTGCCCTCGTCAACTGCTTGCTGATATGGTAAATAGACCAATGGATGTGATCTTCGAGGCGTATTAGTGCCAAGCTAATTGCCTGCGCAGAAACAGCTAGATAAATGTATAAGTCCTCATGGTCTATGGTCTTAAACAGGACAGGTGGTCACTCTAAGTGATCCAGGAGTTCTTTGAATGCCGGGACGCACTCGGAGGTCCACTCGAAGTTGTGTTTCCCTTTTCGAAGTAAATCGAAGAAAGGAATGAATTTATCTGTGGCCTTAGAAATGAACTGACTTAAAGCGGCGACCTTTCCATTTAGACTTTGGACACCCCTGATGCGCTTGGGGATTTGGATGTCCCGAATAGCTTGGATTTTTTCTGGATAAGCTTCGACGCCCCGAGAATTGACAATGAAACCCAAGAATTTTCCTGAGGCGACTCCGAAGGAGCATTTCAGGGGATTGAGTTTCATGTTGTACTGGCGGAGGACATCGAACATTTTGGAGAGGTTGTGGACGTGGTCGCTTGATATCTTAGATTTTACCAGCATAATGTATATGCACACCTCCATGGATCTCCCGATTTGATGTTTAAAGAGACGATTGACCATTCATTGATAAGTGGCGCCGTCGTTCTTGAGGCCGAAAGGCATGACACGGTATCAGAAAAGTCCGAGGTCGGTGATAAAGGAAGTATGATCCAGGTCACGAAGATTCATGGGGATTTGGTTGTAGCCTGAATAGGCATCCATGAAAGATAGTAGCTACAACCCGGCAGTTGAGTCGACCAGTCTATCGATCTTCGAAAGCAGGAAGCTGTCCTTAGGACATGCCTTGTTTAAATCGGAGAAGTCAATGCACGTTTGCCATTTACCATTGGCTTTCTGGACCAGGATCGGATTGGAGACCGACTAAGGATAGTTGGCTTTGCGAATGAAGGTGTTGTTGAGTAGGCGATCTACCTCTTCCTCGAGTGCTTTGGACCTCTCGGGTCCCTAGAAGCGTCGTTTCTGCTTGATCGGAGGCATCGTAGGATCTAGGCTTAGAAAGTGACAAGCAATAGCAGGATCGATTCCTTTCATGTCGGAGTGAGTCCGTGCGAACCCATCCAAGTTAGCCTTCAGGAAATCTTTAAGATCTTCTTTGACTGCAGGGTGGAGTTGCGATCCCATCTTCAACACCCTTTTCTGGTCGTCGAGGCTGACGGGAACATCCTCTGTGGATTCGACCGGGGTGGCCCTCTCATATTCGGGCTCTTCGTCCTTCCGGTGGTCGAGGTCATCGGACAGACGGTAGTGGCGCCTGAGCTAGGGCCCAGACGCCACTGATTTCTATGCGGAAATGTTCTTGGCGCGAGAAGGTGTGGGCACGGCTTTGCCCTTTTCCTTGTTGCGCGCATTCTATTGCATAACATTCTATGGCGCTCACTTGGTCACCTTTGATTGTTCCAATCCCCTTTTTTGTTGAGAATTTCATTACGAGAGACCGTGGCGCCACACAAACCCGAAACTCAGTGAGAAAAGGGTGCCTTAGAAAAGAATTGTAGGGGGAATCTATGTCTATAACCACAAAATTGGGAATCCGGACTCGGCTCCAGTCCCCTTCGCCCAATTCCACGGGTAGCTCGATCATACCTATGGGGGAACTAGAGGCCCCGTTGAAGCTGTGGATCACGGTGCGGCATGGCTTTAAATCGTTCGTTTCCAATTTCATCTGGTCGTAAGCGGTTTTGTAGATGATGTTGACCGAGCTTCCTAAGTCAACTAATACCTTTCTAACAGAAGCAGCACCGATTTGAGCCGTGATGTCTAGTGGATTGGTGGTCGGGATATCCATCCTAGTAGAATCTCTTTTGCGGAAAACGATGTCATCCCGCATGGTCTTTGTAGCTTGGCTGGGGCACATTCGCTGAGAGCAAAGCAGGATTCATAAGTAGCATACTTTATGGAACTCACATACTCCTCCATTTTCCGGAAGCTGTCGTGTGTGGGGTGAGGTCCGCCACATATAGTGTTGATAATAATCCCACACTTTGGATTAAATGGACGCGAAGCTGCCTTGGCGGGCGTCGGAGGAGCCATCGCCGAAGGCTGAGAGTTTGGTTCGGGAGGAAAGGGTTCTTAGACATATTTTTCGAGTCATTTCTCATGGATAAGCTTCTCGGTTGCATCCCTAAGCTGGCGGCACTCGTTGGTGTCATGCCCGTACATGTCGTGGTATCGATAGTACCTCCCGGTGTTCTTCTAGCGGTCAGTTGATTCCCTGACACCTGGCTTTTTGTAGGGAAAAGTGTTGCATGTTTCCAAGTAAATTGTTTCTAAGTATTCGTTTAATGTGGTGTAGGTATTGAAGGCACGGGGAGGGCCAGGACTTCCTGTCTATGCTAGGGTTTGTCCGTTGTTTCGGCCACCCGACCAACCGTTGTTTGGTTTTTTCCTGTAGGGACCTGCCTCCTTGTTTGGATTGGGGGGCTTCTCGACTTGCATTCGTCTAAGGTTGTCATTTGTGGTGCCCTCTTGTGGGTCATTAGGGCAACTGGTGGCGGAGACCCAGTTCCGCCTTGCCTCCTCTTGGCATACGTATTGATCTGCTTTCTCATAGAACGCGTCGAGACTCTTGGGCTGCTTCTAATTGATCCATTCCTCGAACTCTGAAGTAGGGAGGACATCTTTTGCTAACTAAAAGAGTACGGTGCGAGGATCAGGGTCTTCGACCTCGGCGAGAGCTGTGTTGAATCGGGAAAGGTAGCTTTTGAGCGACTCGGCAGACCCTTGGTATAGGTTGGACAGAGTGAGGGAATTCTTCGGAGTCGGGCTATGAACCCTGAATTGCTTAACTAGTTCTGTCGCTAAATGCCCAAACTTGTTAATGGAATCAAGTGGGAGGTCAGAGAACCTAAGTAAAGCGGTTCCGAATAGGAAGACCGGGAAGCATTTGCATTTGGCTGGGTCATTATCCCAGCTCAAGTCCATTTTCCATTCATGTCGATTAAGGAAGGCGCAAGGATCAGTAGTGCCATCGTAGAGTGGCATTTGTGGCATGCTAAAGCACCGTCGCCCTTCAGCCTCATTCACTCTTCTAGTGAAGAGGTTACGCCTAATGTGAGCCTCCCATGAGCCATGTGCACCCACTCGCATTTCTCTCATGATCCTTCATACCATGTCGGGAAGATAAGTTGGATGGGGATCCGCCATCGGGATCCATGGGATTTGACGAGGTTATGGAGTTCTATTGCGAGGGAGCCTTCTATGATGGACGTCCGGATCGTCCTCTTCCATGTCCTCGACGTCTATGATTGGGTTTTGGTGTGGATGGTGAGGTGGGACAGGGTGATGTGGTTCCTGTTCTGGAGGATTGCGTGTCGTTGGAATAGCAGGCCCATCATCCTGATTATCCACCGTCGGGTTGTGTAGAGGAAGAGGTTGGTTTGTAGGACCTGGTCCGTCGTTGATGATCAAGCGAGAGAGGTCTCGGTGCTGTGCCCCTCGCTATATGTGACCATAGTTCGATCGCCGTTGTCGTTCCCATTGCCGTTAGCGTAGCCATTGCCATTACCGTTGTCGAGGGCATTGCTATGAGCGGCGACATTGTTGATGAGGCTAAACCTCTTCCTTTGATGTGGGCCCCTCGACTCGGAAGAGGAGGTTTCCGAGGTAGTTGGTCGAGGTCGAGCATTGTTGCGAGCTAGTTGAAGTCGAGCGATGACACGTTGACTTTCTTGAAGTTGTCGCATAAGGTCGATGTTATTCCTTAATGCTTGATTAAGCCCGACCATTGTGTTCTCATATTTTTCACTAAGCGCGCGGATTTGAGCATGCGTTGCGGGCGCTTCGGGGCCCACAACTGGAGGGACGTCTTCATTAGCGGCCAGGATGTCCGTGGGTTGAGGTTGTTGGGATGTCCCGGCCTCGGCTACGGCTGAAGAGCCGACCATCGCGTTCTTTGGTCGCTTTGCCATCGTGAGTGGACTCGGCGGCAGTTAAGCAAGGAACCTCAAACTCGTCGAAGGTCGAGATAACCATGTGCGACAAAGGCGTGAAATCCGAGTGTTCTCAGTGAAAGCACCAAATGTTGATGGCAAAAAATGTCGAAAACACCAAGGATTCCTATTACTAGGAATTGTTATTATGGTCGCAAGACTATTAGAAGAAACAGTAAATGACACAAGAGATTTATAGTGGTTCGGCCCGGCGGGGCCTACTTCCACTTTGAAGAGGTGTTGGAATATTACTAAGGGTCAAAGGTTACTAGGTGAGACTATCTTGAGATATCTTATTACATTCACTCTCCATGATATATGACATCATAATTATCATATATTAAATAAGTAAGGAAAAATGCGATTTAGTCCTTCTTCTTCCTCAAATAGGAG
Organism: Allium sativum; assembly: GCA_030737875.1. Lineage (NCBI taxonomy): Eukaryota > Viridiplantae > Streptophyta > Magnoliopsida > Asparagales > Amaryllidaceae > Allium > Allium sativum. The sequence goes on from CM060926.1 coordinate 620,910,996, forward strand.
ATGCCATTAATGGAGTTCTATAAAGGTCCCAAGGTCACAAAATCCAACACCTTTGAAGTGTGAGGCCATTGGCTATTTATTGGAGTGGGGGTAGATAGGATTAGGTAGGAGTAGGTTAGAAAGGGGGACCATATACAGATTTTTGCTCCTGTCACCTGCACTAGCAGAATTTTCGCACCCGATGGGTGCAAAATTTCGCACTTGTGGGGTGCGAAATTTCACACCCTGGCTGGTACGAAATTTGCTTTCCGGGGTACGCGAGGACTGCAGATTCGGGTGTTTTTTGGGACTTGCGATTCCTCCCGCATTTGAGGCCTCGACTCGGAAATGGGTCTTGGGTGCTGCGAGGATATGAGCGGCGCGGTCCCTTCTCGATTCTATCTCTTTCGCACCTAAGCGTCCCTCTCGGTCTTAGCTCCATGCGATGCATTGAGTTGAGCGTGTCTGATGTGCTCCTGGGAGCCGGAACAAAAAACTGATTAACAAAAACTAAAATTGAAAAATAATCACACATGTATGGTTGTATATGAAGGGAAATACAAATCAGTAATATGTGTTCATTTAAACCAAATAGTAAGTCGTAGGCCTCGATTTCCCACATGCGATTTCTTTGAAATTAAAAAACAGTAAATTAGTAAATGAAAATGATCAAAATTACAAATTGGAAATTCTTTACTTAAGATATAATTTCACAATAGAAATGAATAGTGATTCAATAGAGAAAGTGAAAAAATTTATCCTGAGCTCGAAATACAATGTCAAAAACAAAACATAAATTATTAGCATTAAAAAATTATAAAATTTTGACAACTATTATAAACCCATCGAGCAAAAGATACTACAATGTCTACAAACTTCATTTATGAACTGAAATTCAGGTACTTAATTGATTATGTTCTGATCTAAAAAGTGCTGAGACGAACCAAAGGTATTGGCATTAAAGTAGTAGTGCCCAAGTATACATAAGAATTCATATTAGCTAACTCACAGGCGCTTAATCGTTTCAGAAAACTTCAAAAGCTTGACATACATATTTTCCATATTATTTTCTGAATGATATCCAAATAAAAGATCAACGAATATATAGGCAAATAATATGTGCATTTGACGCCACCAATGAAATGATTTTGATCGATATATGTCATGGTTTCTAAAGATTAAGCGAATCCATATGAAAAATAAGGTGGAAGGATCTAAATAACAACCATAGAAAATATCTATCATGAATATACAAAAAGAAATCAGAAAAGCAAAGACAAAAGTGTCCATCTTACAAAGACAGGCATTTGTATCTGAAATGCTTTCATTTTCAGTATGCCCACTTCAGTCTTTCCCATAATGGAAGTCTTCCTCTCACCAAAACAGAATGGTTCTTCACTCATTTTGATAATTTTAAGATGTCTCTTTTTAAAAGCATCGAAACTGAAACAATAATGTAAATAGATACAAAAATTAATATTAATTACAGAAAACACGGTACACAAAAGCAATAGATTTTAGTAAACATTGACTGCTAACAATGTTGTTATTGTTGAAGAACTAAAATTGATCAATTTACTTTATCCAAAAAGTACATCCCTTTTACGTTATTTTTCCTGTCACGTTAGATATAAATTGAAAAGAAACTCCTACGTGTCACTTATAAAAAAACAAAAAAAGAAAACCGTGTTTTAAAAGTAAATAAATCCGCATAATCAGGTTAACTCACTCAAACAAATGCAATTGACCAATTTCTTCTCCCATTCATATGATGAATCTCAGAAACCATAATTAATAGAAGCAAGCAAAGAAATCTATAATCGATGAACAAATAATTTCATAATGAACAGTGTAGGAAATAAATTATTCTATGAACAGTCAGTACCTTCTTTCCCTCCACCGTGTATTATCAGAATGAAGCCCTTATGTTTCCAAACTTGCTGTAATCCAAGCCTGTCATTTCCCAATCCGCTTTTTATTATTAAAGTTCAACCAAAAGGTATAAGCGATGTGATGGAAATCACGATAAGCTAAGGAGTTGAAATTCTTATATTTTTGAAGCAATTGAAGAAAAAATCGATATTAATTAAACAGAAAAAAGAAAGCGAACTCAGGCATGTAAGAGAAGCAAGTAATTTACCTAATTAATAGTAGCAGACAACCTCGTAGAGCTTTGTCGCAAACCTCAAATTTGAAGATTAGAATGGCTGCTTAGCCGCCTGCACTATGATAATTCCCAAATTAATTTACCACTACAGGCTCAAACCACAAGGAATTTTCTCCCATTTTTTTTGCTAGGGAAACTAGATCCAAAATCATTCAAATAGGTGGACTGTAATCGGAGGCGGGAACTCCAGATGTCGCGTCACAGATTTGCGGATGCCTCTCCGGCGGTTTTTTTGTCCAAGCTTGTTCCTATTTGGGACGATTTGCTGAAGGGGAGCACATGTTATTTGGGATGGAGGGGGAAATGGGTTGGAAAATGAAGACTGGAAACAAAAAGAACGGAGTCGTGCGGAAGTTATTGATACACGAACGATATAGGTACTCCAAGTGGGTCACTTTGTAGTAGAAAGACAGGACCACCCTCATAGCCATTTTTACACCAAAGTTGAAATAGGCGTATTGTCGGAAAGGTAAAAAAGGCTTCACTTTGATCTGTTGACCACAGGTTTCGCATTATAATATAAGATATACTTCAATTTTCATATTTGTGTGAAATTTTTCCACAACTAATTTAAATATCGATATTTATGCTATTGTTCCTCTTTGTTTATTCATCATATTCAATTAACTCAAAAAATCAAATTTCTTTTTAAAACCAATCTCTTCTTAAATTTCAAATTCTGCATAAGTTGGATTCATGCATCTCAAATTATTCCAAATTTCTTTATAAACCTTATCTGTCAATGTTTGCTTATTTATTTTTACACTTCAACCCAACCTCCTCGCATTCAATCCATTAAATTTTCCCTACTCGTTGAACAGTGTAAATAACGGCTCATCTTCACGTTACAAATTATCGACTTGAAAATTCCCAAAATCAGAAATCTATTATAACTTTTATACATAACACGAAATTCAAGTAGAAAATATTTGTATTATTACCTCAAAGCTATGGACTTGAAAATACTTCGAAATCATCTTTCTTAACTTTTGAGTATATTTTAATTTAAAATTACTTATTTAAAAATACATTATAATCGAAACTTGACAAGTCTATTGTTGTTCTCACAGATGTTAGGGATACGCTGGCCAGGCGCACGACTAAAATCTCCAAGTACTATATATCCTTGTTTCAACTCCCAGTGAAAATATTTCAAAAGTTCTTTGTTAAAAGAAAACATATACAGAAAGTACCAATGAGATAATATGTTGATTGTTCATGAATCACAAATACACAATGGTTTTTTCTGGGTACCCAGAAAACGTTCATATCCATAGGAAATCACTTCCTTGCGAATTTCATCATGGAAAAATCAACAGAAGATATTTAAGAATCAAAAGAAAATATGAGGTCATTGAGCATTGGCTGCTCTATCTCAGGGTCACGAAAATAAATCATCAAATTATGGACATAAATAAAGTCACAATGACAAATCATGTCACGAAGACACAGTGCTGCATCAAACAGATGGCCAGACATCACTAATATATCTCAACATAGCATGGCTCCATTCTACCTTTAGTAACTCTAGTGCTTACATCTGTTTCACTTGTTGATATGCCATGTGGAACACAGGTACACAATGGTTATGCCTAGGTCCTCCAGGAAACAACCATACCCGTAAGCTTTCATAACTCTGCGCATTATGCCCTTACACGCAACTGTAGAACGCAACAAACATAATGGTTACGTTTGGTTTGCCTAAGAAACATCCATCCGTCGTAGGCCTTGTACAACCCTGCGAATTTCGCTACACGGTCATTCTTCCAGGAACTATGACAACTTGGGTTTTATGTCCGGACAACATACTACCACTAACAAAACATCTCAATTAAGTTCAAAATTCAAAGGAGAAGGAAGGTACTTTCCTTATTTTTCTTTGAGAACATATAATACTATGTACATATAGTACTTTATTTCATACTCCTCATAAATCATACTTATGTCAACTTACATAAGATTTTCTTTCCAAATCATGTTTTCAAACATCTCATTCTTATATAAATTATGTTATATAAGAATTCATTTCAATCCAATATCTTCCAAATCAATAGTTTCCAACTTCGTTATATAATATATAATTTTTTCCATATAAGTTTCAGATACTTCTATATCCAATATCTAAAATCGAATATCCTCAAATTTCAATTTAAATTTCAAAATTTCAGTTTTGATCCCTTAATCAATTCAAATATTTGATATCTTTTCAAACTCTGATTTATGAATCTACTGGTTATAAACCAAATTTTCTTCTAATTTTTCCATTCATTAAGTTCATCGCTTAAATCAAATCTTTATGCTCTTTAAATTTCAGAATTTTTCATTCTTATAACAAATTTCCCATTCAGGCATTATTACTCTTCCATATTCACATCCTTCGACAGTAAATTAGCAAGCAAACAACTCTCTAAGTATCAATCCCGAAGGCCGACACCAACATCGGATCAATACTTGGGAAGTCATTAGACTTGACCAATTTCCAGTTAGTTTCCAATTTTCTTAAATCCATTACTTAATTTCTTATCCAATCACTTCTTACGAAACTCTAGGATTCAATTTACAAATCCACTTCTTTTACGAAAATCATTGATTATAACTATAATTCACACCAATGAAATATGTGACACCCCACGTTCATTAATGTCGCTCATTAAGAGAATGCATTAAGTTTCGTGAAGCGTTGTAGGTAAACAGAAATAGAAACATTACAACATAGATATAAAATAGCAACGGAATTAAAATCTTTTATTAATCATAAAGCATCATAGTTCAAAATATGGTTACATCATATGTCTGAAAAAACATAAAACCCAGTACATCATTAAAATTTCTGTCTTGTACTTAAAACAACAAAGTACAATAAATAAAAAAGCATAATCCCCAAAACATAGCCATAGTAGAGAAATGTTAAATCTAGCAGTACATTTATGCTGCTCCAAGCAAGATGAAAGCAGAATCTTGATCAACCAAGAGGATTCCCACCTTGAGAACTGAGGGGAAGGCAAGGAGGAGAAAGGAGAGGAAACAAAACGGGTCAAACATAAAGTCTGGTGAGTCCAGTTACTTTTAGCATATAAATAAGTAAAAGTATCATGACAGGAATATAAAGTGGATAAGAGAGATAACATCATAAAAGCAGGTATGACAAGGTAAAAAGGATTGACATGATAGAGTATATTATGCTTGTCTAATAATTTCCCTACACCAATACTAGTACAATCAAAATGAGATGATCCCAACAACTACAAGATGGTAGACTTACGTGTGCCTCCAATGAGAAGTTTTCACCCCATACAATCAACACGTAGCCCAAAATATCGGAGTTACCCCTAAGTGTATTAACGGGCTCTCAAACATACCGGAGTTTAGATGTACCATAATTACTACCCCAATCGATCGGCTCCCTACTCCGTAGATACCCTATGTTGGCCCCATAGCAGGGTGTATCACTCCCTAAAGTGGCAACCCTTTGTTTTCAGGATGTGCACAACCATATCTACAGGTTTCACGGCCTCTAAACCTCCTCTACCGGAACCATGCACGCACATGACCCCGTCGGAATGTGCCTCCCACACCATCCCCCAGGTTTGGATCTCTTACAATCATCCCAGTAAGCGTGCCCCGACTCCGACCTAGTTCGAGGTACTCGTTTGGTACGTATATATGGGTTACTGACTGAAACGAGTCCCACACACAAGATGATACAAACTTCCCCTATGCTTGCATCCTCACTAGGTTTTCCACATGTTATGTCACACCAGAGTAAAAGATTGCATAACCCCACAGGTTAAGTTTGTGGGACTATATATAAATATTACCCACCCACCCTAGATTTACTTAACCTACCCACTGTTTCAAACAAGTTTACATAACCCCTGCTCAAGTTATATATTCATACAATCCATATGGATTCAACTAGGTTGAGTATTCCAATTCATTACCATATTCATTTATGGTTATAATGTGCTAGACCTACCACATTAAGCCTATCACCTGTGGATGTTGGATATGTCGGTCGGTTCTAGGCAGACTTCTTCCACAAGTCGGACTTAACCTCGTGTCTTAGCATGTCTCATGTTTATGCACTTAGACCCCGCACATTAGATTCACCACTTGTGGTCATTGGATATGTCGGTCGGTTCCGGGCAGACTTCCACCACATGTGTAATCTAACCTCGTGTCTAAGCGCGGTTATAGTTTCTAATTAATGTAACTCTAGGCATTTCAATTATTAACCAATTATTCCTATGTGGTTATAGGTTTTCATGCCCCTTTCCCAAGTTATGTTAATAATGAACCATATACCCCAAATTAAGGTCTTTAACCACAAGTTGATTTATGCCCCAAATTTCCAATTACAAGTTATGCCCTAATTTTACCGTTTTCCCCTCGTTCCCAATTTAAAGCGTTCGCATATTTCAACGGCATGCCTAGACTTGAAGATAGCCTGGCTATAAAAATAAAAGGGAAAAGATGAAGGGAAGAGGACATAAATGATCATACTAACAAATTTGTCATAAAATGGCAGAAATAGGCATAAACATATAGTGGCATAATGACAAGATAGGTATATAGGAACAGATCTGATGAACGTGTGACAATAGAACTGATTCTACCATAATAGGGACATCACAAACAGGCATGATGAGATCTAAACAATGAATTAATAACAGATCTGATTTAGCCACAAACATAATAGGAACATGCATGAGATGATCTAAATAGTGAATATGATCTACAAACAATGGCAGATCTGACATGATAAATAGGTATAGTTTCAGACCTAGTTCATAGTCATGTCAGAATAACTTAGATAAATAGGTTATAGCAGATCTGATATGATTCAAATAGTCACAGGCATAGATCCAAGTTACAGTCATGTCAAGAGTTACTTTTTAAATATTTAGATCTAAAATTAACATAGACTCACAGTGTTTGGATCTAGAAAAATAGAGAAAAGAATTACTGATGTTGAATCACAGATCTCTAAACTTGAATAACTCTAGTTGATTGCTGAAGAAGAAAAGACATTATTTAATCTGGGAAGAGGCAGCATCTAGTTCTCCATTATTTTTGGTGTGGGGAAACAAGAGAAATGAGGCCATATATATATATATATATATATATAGCTATCACTAAAGCCCTAATCTTCCCAGATCTGCCGTAGGGGGTCGACCCATGGGTCGACACCCCCTTATGCGGTTCACCGAGGGGTCGACACCCCCTTGATGGGGTCGACAAACTTGGGCAGGAATTTTTCCACTCCCCCAAATTCTGCGATTTTGAACTATTTTGAATTTTTTGGATATCTTTTATTCATATATATTCTTCTTATGCGTATACAAACTTCAAATCAATTTCCTCATACGGTGTCCGTTTTACGCAAACTAGTACCTTTTTTGACCAAAATTCCGAGAGGAACGCAATGGCGTAGTCCGTTTCACTTAATTATGAATATTAAATTAATTATTCTTTAATTTATCATTTTTAATGTTGTTAAAATTACGGGGTGTTACATTCTCCCCTACTCAAAGGATTTCGTCCCCGAAATCTCTAAGTTAAGAAGAATGTATATCCTACCATCAACATCCATCTACTCATCCACCAATCACAGGCATCCATGGTCCTTAAAAATTTCTAATGCTTATATGAACATATGCAAAGGTATGTGTATATGTTCCAATACTAATGTGAAGATTAGGAGGTCTATTTATTTAGTTGACCTCCTTAATGAAAAAAATGTTAGTGCCATGAATCTAATATGTATGCAAATAATCCTATTAAAACTTGTAAGTTCTATATGTGTGCACAATCATCCATCCAAATGCAACATCCATATGATGATACATCCATTTTCTTCCAATAAAAGAAGAAAAATGCACACACATCCATATGCAATATGAGAGTGATTGAGTCGATCTAGTGCTTAATGTGTGTGTATATGCATCCACGAGCAACCATTAGCAAATTCTTGCATCCAATTGCTTCCATCAAACATAACATGTTTCAAACACATGTTTACATCCATGGGATTCCTACATAGAGGTCAAAGATTCGATCGATATGATATACTCAAATGATAGAAACAAGTATGAATAAAAGCTTTAGAAAGGACGTTAAGAACGTACCCTCGAAAAGAAAAGGGTACGAAGCACGAATATTGTCTTCGGTCTCCCAAGTTGCATCCTTTAGGTTATCTCCCCACTGAACCTTCATTAACTTGACTTCTCGGTTGTGTAGCTTCTTAACTTCTGATCCAAGAATATGGGTAGGAACTCGCCTAACTGTCGCCTCTCGTTCCACCTCTACTTACTCCAATATACTTGGCTGAACTACTTCTGCGGTATCATGCAAATACTTCCATAAATGAGAAATGTGGAAAACATCATGAACACCAGACAGTCTCTCTCGTAGCTTTAATCTATAGGCCATTTGGCCAATCCTTTCTGTTATGGGAAATGACCCTATGAATCTTGGTGACAATTTCCCCATAGATCCAAAGCGAAACACATTCCTTAAAGGTGACACCTTGATGAAAACCATGTCTCCCACCTCAAACTCCTTGTCAGTCCTTCTCTTATTTGCATAGGATTTCTGTCTATCCTGAGCTATCTTCATTTGTCGTCTACTAAGATCAATCTTCTCGAATGTTTCTCTAACCATATCTGGTCCAAGTAGAAGTCTTTCTGTAGACTCCCACGAACAAGTTGGTGATCTACAGGGTCATCCATACAATGCTTCGAAGGGTGTCATGCCAATGCTAGCTTGATAACTGTTGTCGTAGGCAGAATCTACTAAAGGAAGGTGGTTTTCCGAAGTCTAGGATGCACAGCCTTAAGAGACCCTCAAAACCCTATTCAGCCTTTCTGTCTATCCATCGGTTTGTGGGTGATAAGCGGTGCTTAAACACAGCTATGTACCTAATGCTTCTTGCAAGCTCCTCCAGAATTCACTAGTGAAAATGGGGTCAAGATCACTTAGATACTGGAAGGTACTCCATGAAGACGGACTATCTCACGAACGTAAACTGCTGCCAACCATGATTCCGTCCTCTTACTCTTAACTGGAATGAAATGAGCGCTCTTAGTAAGTCTGTCTACTAGAACCCAAATACTGGTGTTGCCTTCCTTTGATCTAGGTAAACCATCTATGAAATCCATAGAGACGCTCTCCCACTTCCACTGTTGAACCTCCAAAAGATGAAGTAAACCATAGGGCTTCCTTGCTCAGCTTTAACTTGTTGGCAAATTAAATGTTGAGAAACAATCTCTGCCACATTTTCTTCATCCCAGCCCAAAAGAAAACCCTCTTCATATCTCTATACAGCTTATCACCGTCTGGATAAATAGTCATCTTAGAATGATGAGCTTCCTCTAGTACTGTCTTCAACAAACTCCTACTTTGGGGAACACAAAGCCTCCCATCTCTTCGCAACCACCCTTTATCGTCTATGGAATATCTATTGAGGAGATTAGAAGTGCGATGTACCGCCCCAGACTAGCCGACATTTCCCCGAAATGCGTTGTGCCAATGCCCGAGTAGCATGGGACGGTCGTCAAAAGAAAAGGATTTTAAACTATAAATCATCAAAGAACCTATAGTATATCTCACAGCGCATGGAATACAATATAATAATAACATAACTTGACATAAAACAGGCAAGACAGTGCATAAGCTGAAGACTAAACCATTATAGCAGCGGAATCCAAAATACAGCTTATGATCTAAACCATTAATACAACTTCAAAATACTCTCTAAAAGAAAGATAGAAAAGGTACACTACTAATGCCCAAAGTTGTGACCAGCAACAACATAGGGAGAATATATGTAAATAGTACGTGGAAGCCTCATGCTCGTCTCCGGGCAGCTACCCGTGCATATCACCTAACCTATCTCTAGTCTCCTCGTTTAGGAGCACCCAGAGTAATAAGAAGAGACATAAGACTCTGGGTCAGACAAAATTCAGGTATGAGCGATAACAGCAAAATAAAACACTAACAGGTATAAATAATCATACCTAAACCTGGATCTGCAACCAAAGAGTTAGCACAACAAGATATACAGTACTTTAAGGTAACACTAACCTAAAATGTAAAATGGGAGTGTGTATGTCATGGTGATAGCAAACATCAAACATAGCAATCATCCTCACATCACTCACTCAGTGCGTAAAGCATACGATATCTACCACTTTGATCACCCAATCCTTTGGTATGATCACTTTACCCTTGGAAGTCACAATGACCCCATTGCACTGATCCATAACCCATAATCTGTCTCTCCATGGTGAACCAAAATTATGGATATCGATAAACCTTTGCACACGTCTCGCAACAAAGCCCAACCCTAAAAGTTAACTCATTGGTTCCCATCTAGATCCTGAGTAATAACTTCTCATTTAGACATCCTTTGCATCTCGGGTTTTGGTTGAATTGGTTTTGATCTTCAGAAGAGTTCATAATTGTCATCGCGTGGTAGAAGTACGAATTCGGTTCAATTTGGAGTCATCATCTTGGATGAAGTGACAAAGTATAGGAAAGCTCGGAATCCCGCTCTCGGAATCCTACTCTCGAAATCCCACTCTCAAAATCCCGCTCTCGGAATCCCACTCTCGGATCTCGCTTTCGGAATACTACTCCCGAAATCCCGCTATCGGAATCCCATTCTCGGAATACTACTCCCGAAATCCCGCTCTCAGAATCCCACTCTAGGAATTGTCAGCATACGCCTTCAGGAATCGTCAGCATACCCCCTTCACGAATCGTCAGCATACCCCCTTCACGAATCGTCATCATACCCCCCTTCAGGAATCGTCAGCATACCCCTTTAGGAATCGTCAGCATAACCCCCTTTAGGAATCGTCAGCATACCCTCTTCAGAAATCGTCATCATACCCCCTTCAGGAATCGATAGCACACCCCCTTCAGAAATCGTCAGCATATCCCCCTTCAGGAATCGTCAGCATACCCCCTTCAGGAACTGTCAGCATACCCCCTTCAGGGATCGTCAGCATACCCCCTTCAGTAATGGTCAGCATACCCCTTGGTCAAGGCGGTTCTTGACCACCTGGTCAAGGCGGTTCGTGAGGCAGCCCCTTCGGAAATTCTGGGCGGTTCGTGAGGCACCCCCTTCAGTAATTCTGGGCGGTTCGTGACCACCCCCCCGGCCACCATCAGGAATTCTGCAGTTTTTCCAGCAAGCTAATTTCGCCAAACAACAGCGTTTTCAACCATTCTAACCTTACTATGAAGTCACAAAACATACCAAACAATAGTAGTAACATGTAGGATCAAACAAAAACACCAAAATATCAATCAAATGAAATATTTTAGATCAAACACACCCAAGAAGCATGATTTTCCCCTTAATCTCCTTAAAAATGCTTTAGCTATACGATTAGCAAACTTAATCGAAATTAATCCAAATTTTCACCTGTGACATAAAATAATTTTTTAGAATTTCTAAATATTTTTCCACATTTTTATGATGCATAATTTCGCTAATTATCACTAATCACCCCCAATTAGCTGTAATTAGTGAATAAAAGTGCAAATCACCCACCTTAGCCACAAATAAATTTCAGATCTGAAACTCTAACTGATTTGGCATGGATCCCAATGCAACACAGCAGTTCCAACTCTGATTTGATGCTATTTTGACTTGATTTGATGTAATTTAGCTTAATATTTGATTAGAAAATGATTAAGAGGTAGTTTAGAAGGTAGAATCCATTGTTAGGGTTGAAGAGAGGTAAGTGGCGGCTGTAAAAATGACAAAGAAAGGTTTCCCTAACCCTTTTCACCCCTTATATAATCCTAATCCCGAAATCCCCAATGGGGTTAGCTGTTAATTACCCAATTAAGCCCAATTAAGCTGTTTTTCACCTTCCAAACCTTATTTCAGTCATATCTCCCAAACGGTAGGTCTGTTTGATAAATGTGACCACTCTACGGAAAGGTAAACCATTATCTGAATCCACTGGAAGTGGTTTCATGTCAAAATTCCTTACCAATCAAAAGATATAGGCGAAACAATATTAGCCAAGGGCAAAACGGTCATTTAGAATTCAGCAAAAATCATAAACATGGGAAATACCCCAATAGTCTTTTCCTAAAGTTACACGACCCTGTGACTTCCTATGAAAATGAAATAAATATTCTATGACCCTTCGATGCGTAGAATGCGAGTCGTTACACTCCCCCTCCCCCAATGAAATTTCGGCCCCGAAATTACTCAATCAAAACATACAATGGAGCCCCGCATGCCTATCACCTATTCACAAACAAACAAACATACATGGTATCACAACAAGCCTATCCTAGCATGCGGTTTACTAACAAGGCAATAACTATCATTATTAAAATCTTACTAGGCAAAAAGCTCTGGATATGACTTCCTTATGTTCTTCTCGGTATCCCAAGTACAGTCATCCTCATTATCACACCATCGATATTCATCTCCTACTTGGAGATGATTTCTATTAGGTTAGGATCGTCTCTTTGACTTGAACCTATCCGCTCAATCAAAGTCGGTCTAGCTGTCAAACTTGCTAACATCTCTGGACCCAGTCCATACTTAGGTCTGAAATCATATCCCGCGATATACTCCAGTTGCTTCCATTCAAGAAACCTAGCATCTATACTGGCATGTCTCCTACTCAATGCATCAACTATCGCACCTAGTCCGGTAGCACAGGTATTTGTGTACACCGTTATCTCTTCATTTCCCATTGCCAGAATCCTACATGTGATAGTCTACTCAAGAGAAGAAAATCGGAACAACCATAGCAACCACATCATCCATTAAACAATTCATATCTATCACCTGCTAAAGCCATGAATACGTCGATACCTGTATGACTAGTCCAACCAATATCAAGGGCCAATGGAAGCCCTAGCTCCAAACGGACTACCATACATCTTACGTACGTTTATCCTCCAAGGATAACTAGATCACGTCCAATGGATCTGAAACACCCCACGTTCATTAATGTCACAAACAAAGGGAATGTATTAACTTCAGTGAAGCGTTATAGGTAAGAGGTGCAGATAAATTACAAGACAGACAAATAAAGCAGCGGAAAATAAAGTCATTTTATAAGCAATGTAGTTCAGTCAAGCTTTTACAACAATTGACTCAATCATACTTAAAAGTATTACATAAAATTTCCGTCTTGATTCAGAAACTTTCGAGTATATAAGAAGCATAAAACATAGCAAAGTAGCATAAGTCCTCAAATTAAAGTGCAATCACAGCCATGGCCAAAGATAAGAGGTTCCAAGCCACACATCACAGAATCTCCAAGCTTGGAAAGAGAAACGGTCCAAACTAACCTGAGCTATTCCCTCCCTGACTACCTGGGGGGAAAACGGAAGAAAAGAAGACGAAAGAAAACAGGTCAGACATAAGTCTGGTAAGTCCAGTGATTTTTCAGCATGTAAACAAGATAAAGGACATGACATGAATAAACTAAAAATAGGACAATACCATAAACAAGATAACTTAAGACAAGATAAGCAAGGTAAACTGAATGCGCTTCTACTCTTTCTCTGCTTCGCTACTACTCTGTTATTTTGATTTCTATATCTCAGCACCGCCTAACTAGTGTCCCAACTAATAATCTGTATAAAATGATAATATTACAACGTGATCCCAATCCCCGCAATTGTGGTAGCCTTCAGGTGTACATCTAGTAGGAGGATCTTACCTCAATCAGCCTAATTGCCATGAAGATGTTAGATGTACCCTTACTACCCTATCGATCGGCTCCCTACTTGTATTAATGTTCCATGTGTCTGTGTCAATCGGCCCTCTCTTGCATGTAGATACCCTATGCTGGTCCCATCATAAGGTGTATCAATCCTTATGATAGCAACCCGACACAATTCAAGATGCGCAGTGTGTAACTGCTGGTACCCAGTGCCTACTTTTTCCCACTCCGGAGTACGTGCACGCCCTTAAACCGTCGGAACCTACACTGACGTACCCCCTGCGGCTATTTTGACCGCTTATAATCAGCCCAGTAATTGTGCCCCACCCTTCCTAGTTCAGGGTACCATGATACATCTATGTTGGTTACTGCTGAAATGGGTCCCTGTTACTAGGGTTTCCTACTGGTTAAGTTTGTGGGCCTATATATACAAATATTACCCACCTACACGTTATGTACTTAACCCTCCCACCGATTCAAACATGTTTATTTAATGGTTAAGTTTGTGAGCCTATATATACTAATATTACCCACCTACACGAGATGTACTTGACCCTCCCACCGATTGAAGCATGTTTATTTAACGGTTAAGTTTTGTGGGCCTATATACACTAATATTACCCACCTACACGAGATGTACTTAACCCTCCCACCAATCAAGTCAATACGTATTATTGGTTAAGCTTGCCTTAACCCTATCTGCTTCGTTTATGTAATACTGGTTAAGTGTTGTCCATTCTTGTTAACTTAACCCACCCACACATCATGTTGTATTGGTTAAGTGTTTTCTATTAACTTAACCCCACTCGTTCATCATGTTAAATTGGTTAAGTGTTGCCCTCTTATGTTACTTAACTCTATCATACATCATGTTATATATATATATATTTATATATATATATATATATATTGGTTAAGTGTTGCCTTCTTGTGTTATTTAACCCTGCCATACATCATGTTATATATTGGTTAAGTGTTGCCTTCTTGTGTTACTTAACCCTACCATACATCATGTTATATCGGTTAAGTGTTTCCTTAGTTAACTTAACCCTACCATTTATTTAATTAACATGTTGTACTGGTTAAGTGTTTCCTTAGTTAACTTAAACCTACCATTTGTTTAATTAACATGTTGTACTGGTTAAGTGTTGCCTTAGTTAACTTAACCCTACCATTTGTTTAATTAACATGTTGTACTCGTTAAGTGTGGCCTTAGTTAACTTAACCCTACCATTTGTTTAATTAACATGTTGTACTGGTTAAGTGTTTCCTTAGTTAACTGAACCCTATCATTCATAGCATGTCTTGTTCATTAGCATTAATTGATTTATTAATACACCAACCTCTCACATTAGATCTGTGTTGTTGCGGTTACTGGATGTGTCGGGCGGTTCCGGGCAGTTTTACACCACAACTCAATCTAACCTCTGGTTTTTCTTGGGCATGATGCACTAACCTCTCACATTAGATAGGTGTTGTTGCGGTTACTGTATGTTTCGGGCGGTTCCGGGCAGTTTTACACCACAACTCAATCTAACCTCGGGTAAGGCATGTTCATCCTTTATTTAATTTACGTATTCGTCATTTATGTCAAGTTTATATGTAAATTATCCACAAGTGTTGTCATGTCACATTTACTATTTAAATTATGTTCATAATTATTGATATACAAATTATACCATTTCATGCTATTAATCATTTACATGATTATGAGCCAATACATGCCATTATCATATAATTTAATGTTTTACCCCAACGTTTCCCCCCGTTATTTGTTCTCATAATTTACATAGAATGTTAGGCTCGCAAATTAGCCTAATTCATAAACAAAAGGGAAAAGAAAGGAACATGTTGCATTCCAACATCACAAAATAATATGAATCTAACTAAGCATCTGTAATACAAATTTTTTTCATGAACAATATAAACTTAATCAAGCATATCAATGTGAACTTGTACTTGAGTTACATCCAATTAACATAGATTTTAAGCATATGAACAGGAATTTACATAGATCTTAAACATATTTATTAACTTGGATCTAAATATGTAAGCATGTAGATCTAAACATATAAGCATATATGAACATGACTTAGTTTATGAACATGTACATAACATAACATAAAAGCAAGCATGTAGATCTAAACATATAAACATACATGAACATGACTTAGTTTATTAACATGTACATAACATAACATAAAAGCAAGCATATAGATCTAAACATATAAGCATATATGAACATGACTAAGTTTATGAACATGTACATAACATAACATAAAAGCAAGCATGTAGATCTAAATATAGAAGCATATATGAACATGACTTAACTTATGAACATGTACATAACATAACATAAAAGCATCACCAAATTAATATACAATATGATAGGTTCAATTGTACAAATCACAATAGTCTCATAGGCATAGTTAATTTCAGATTTGTCAAAAGGATAAACATGAATCAGAATCACAATTAGGCACAGTTCTAGATTCGATTTATTTCAAGTCATGACTTTTATATATTTAAATCTGAAATATAACTGAACTTGCAGAAAAAGAATAGTTCTTGTATTCTGGAATCTGATTTCTGAATTTGTTAAGCTATTCCTTTGATGTAGATTATTGATGTTCTTCTAATTGATTCCTAGTTGAAGAAGATATTTTGGTTTTAAGAAGATGGAGGCTACGCTAGTTCAAAGAGAGACGGCATGGCGGCTTCATAGAATGTGTTTATGTGTTTTAGGTTTAGGGTTTGAGTTGATTATATAGAAGTCTAGGATTAATTCTAGCCTTTAGATCAGTCTAGGAGTAATCAGAGCCATCCAAACCAAAGAGATGTGTCACTCAGCCAATCACAGTACCACACATAAACCCTAATACATCAGAATTCGTCACCGGGGCAATCCGAGAAGGCCATGTTAAAAAAAACAATCCATGACCAACAAAAATGCGCCACGTGTGCCGCATGAGGCGTACATGTCATATGTATATATATATATATATTTTTTCTATATGTATATATTTATTTTTCTTTTTAGCTATCTTCCAAATTAACCATTTTCACACTAAACCACTTTTTGAACTGCGTTCACACTAAGCCACTTTTTAGCCATTCCCTTAAAACAAAAATATGGCGCTGGCGGGGATCGAACTCTGTACCTCTTGTATGCAAGTCACATGTTCTAACCAAATGAGCTACTAAATCTTTTTGCTTACAAACCTTAGAACAATGCTAAATATTATTCTTTTCTCATTCCTCTTTTTCATAGTTTGCTGCAATATTTAATTTAAAGATATCTTCCTCATTTTAAATTGGTTTTCTGCAAACCATAGGTCTAAATTGACTAGAAAATCGTCACGAACACAATGATGCTAATTTCGTGACCAAATTCCTGAAGCTCTTCAAATTTTTCTTTTTATTTCTTGTTTTCTATTTAATTGTTCGCATGCGTTTCTTCGCATTTCATGTATTGCACTTAATTTTTCCTTCATTTCACT
Organism: Allium sativum; assembly: GCA_030737875.1. Taxonomy (NCBI): domain Eukaryota; kingdom Viridiplantae; phylum Streptophyta; class Magnoliopsida; order Asparagales; family Amaryllidaceae; genus Allium; species Allium sativum. The sequence continues at coordinate 620,928,353 of CM060926.1, forward strand.
GCATGAACTTATTACATGAAATATTTAATTTTTCTCTTAAATATATCTATGTATATAATATATATACATATTTCCACATTTTTAATTTCATTAGAAATGCGGGGTGTTACATTCTCCCCTACTTAAAGGATTTCATCCCCGAAATCTCTGAGTTAAGAAGAATGTATCCTACCATCCAATCATCAATCTACTCATCCATCATCCACAAGCATCTATTGTTCTTAAAAGATTTCTAATGCTTTTCATGAACTTATGCATAGTGTGTGTATATGTTCTTACTCTAATGCAAAATCAGGCGGTCTACTGACTTAGTCGACCTCCTTGATGCAAATCATGATTGTGACATGCGTATATTATGTATGCAAAAGAATCCTACACATCATTTTTACATGCATGGACAATCATTCATCCAAATGCAACATTCATATGATAACACATTCAATATACATCCATCAAATTAATTATGCACACTTATTCATATGCAATATGAAAGTGATTGAGCCGATCTAGTGCATAATGTGTATGTAAATGCATCCACGAGCAACCACTAGCAAACACTTGCATCCACTTGCATCCACCAAACATAACATATCTCAAACAAATGTTTACAACAATAGGATTTTCCTACCTAAAGATCGAAGATGTAATCGAGAGGACATACTGAAGAATATAACAAGTATAAACAAAGCGATAGAAAAAGGAGAAGTTAAGAACATACCCTCCAAAAGGAAAGGGTACAGCGTACGCATCTTGTCATCCATCTCCCAAGTTGTGTTTCCTTGATCATCTCCCCATTAAATTTTAACCACTTGACCTCTCGGTTGCATAACTTCTTGACCTTCGATCTAAGGATGCATGTAGGAGCTCGTCTAATCGTGGCATCTTGCTCCACTTCCACTTCCCTAAGCATGCTCGGCTCCACTACTTCCGCGGTATCACGTAAACGCTTCTTCAAGGATTGTCTTCCTCAAGCTCTGTTCTTATGAACCCTTCCTCAAGTAGCTCCCCTACTTGCTTACTGTGTTCTTCCTTTCCCTTGGAGTCATGTGTCGTACAGGTAATGCAACTGGCTTTGCATTGTCAACAAGATATATGCGGAAGTCTATCTTGCGTTTTAGGGGACAAACCCCTAACCTAATCAAAAACATCTGCGTACTCATGGACTACTCTAACGGATCGCAAATCGTTGATAGATGCATCAAGTGATTCTAGGTAGCTAAGCCTAACTGATCCCTTAAGATCGCACGAAATCTCGAGGGTATTACCGAGGCAAGTCAAAAGTCTAACTACCCTCCTTTCACAATTACTAGCTAACCAATCCATGCCTAGAATCAACCCATAGTCCATGAAACCAAAAACATAAGCATTACACTTAAACTCAATACTTAATATAGCTATTCTCAAATCCTTACAAACCAAAGATAAATGAGCCGAACCACCAATTGGATTTGAGACGATAATGGGATCTTCTACTATACAAGTACTAAGGTGTAGAGAATCAACTATGGAAGCAGATATAAACGAATGTGAAGTGCTAAAATAAAAAAGAGTACTAACAGGATGATCAAAAAGAGAAACTAAACTTTTCAACAGAAGCTTTACTACCTCTCTCTCAGGTACGCTGGCGGTGAGAGCATGCACTTGCCCTCCGGAAAATCCTGTCCTTTGTTCTTTCCCTTGTCCTTAATTATATGACCCGTTATACCATAATAAAGACACTTCCTCTTGTCTTAGGCTTTACTATTCTTTCCTCCCTTCTTGTCCTGTGATTCTTCCACTTACACCTCTTTCTTTTTACCTCCTTTGTGAACCAAGTCTATATCCTTGAGTTTCTCATCCTTGGGTTGTGCTCCTTAGCCAAACTCCCTCATTCTTACATTTACCATCCTTGTGTAACATGTTGACAAGTCTCTCGAAAGCGGCCTCCATCGCATGGAAAACCCCACAAAGCTTGAAAGAAAGCTACCCGCAGGTGAAACTACAGCGGCTATAAATGGAAGTTGGGCACTTCTTCGCCCTTTGACAGGTGTCAAAGTCTCATCAAGCCTACGTAACCATGCCGCGATGAGGTTACCTCCCGGAAAGCCAGGAGCCCCGGAGACTCAGGAATAAAGGAAACAAGGATTCAAACAGAGGATCAAAAGATAGTGCATATGGCTTTGGGGAATATGCCTTTAAAACAAATCTTTTCTTTTGAAAATGCTTCTTTTAAAATCGTTTTGAAAATAATTTTTCAAATCTTCTATCTGATCTGTAACCTTCAGCTCTGATACCAAATGAAACACCCCACGTTCATTAATGTCACTCACAAAGGGAATGCATTAACTTCAGTAAGGCGTTATAGGTGAAAGATGTAGATAAATTACAAGACAGACAAATAAAGTAGCGGAAAATGAAGTCATTTTATAAGCAACATAGTTTAGTCAAGCTTTTACAACAATTGACTCAATCATACTTAAAAGTATTACATAAAATTTCTGTCTTGATTCAAAAACATCCAAGTATATAAGAAGCATAAAACATAGCAAAGTAGCATAAGTCCCAAGATTAAAGTGCAATCACAGTCATGGCCAAAGATAAGAGGTTCCAAGCCATACATCACAGAATATCCAAGCTTGGAAAGAGAAACGGTCCAAACTAAGCTGAGTTATTCCCTACCTGACTTCCTAGGGGGAGAACGGAAGAAAAGAAGACGAAAGAAAACAGGTAAGACATAAGTCTGGTAAGTCCAGTGATTTTTCAGCATGTAAACAAGATAAAGGATCATGACATGAATAAACTGAAAATAGGACAATACCATAAAACTAGATAACTAAAGAGAAGATAAGGCAAGGTAAACTGAATGCGCTTCTACTCTTTCTCTGCTTCGCTACTACTCGGTTATTCTGATTTCTATATCTCTGCACCGCCTAACTAGTGTCCCAACTAGTAATCTGTATAAAATGATAATATTACAACGTGATCCCAATCCCCGCAATTGTGGTAGCCTTCAGGTGTACATCTAGTACGAGGATCTTACCTCAATTAGCCTAATTGCCACGAAGATGTTAGATGTACCCTAACTACCCTATTGATCGGCTCCCTACTTGTATTAATGTTCCATGTGTCTGTGTCAATCGGCCCTCTCTTGCATGTAGATTCCCTGTGCTAGTCCCACCATAAGGTGTATCAATCCTTACGATAGCAACCCGACACGATTCAAGATGCACAGTGTGTAACTACTAGTACCCAGTGCTTGTATTTTACACTCCGGAGTACGTGCACGCCCGTAAACCGTCAGAACCTACACTGTCGTACCCCCTGCCGCTATTTTGACCGCTTATAATCAGCCCAGTAATCGTGCCCCACCCTACCTAGTTCGGGGTACCATGATACATCTATGTGGGTTACTACTGAAATGGGTCCCCGTTACTAGGGTTTCCTACCGGTTAAGTTTGTGGGCCTATATATACAAATATTACCCACCTACACAAGATGTACTTAGCCCTCCCACCGATTCAAGCATGTTCATTTAACGGTTAAGTTTGTGGGCCTATATATACTAATATTACCCACGTACACGAGATGTACTTAACCCTCCCAACGATTCAAGCATGTTTATTTAACGGTTAAGTTTGTGGGCCTATATATACTAATATTACCCACCTACACGAGATGTACTTAACCCTCCCACTAATCAAGTCAATACGTATTATTGGTTAAGTTTGCCTTAACCCTATCCGCTTCGTTCATGTAATATTGGTTAAGTGTTGTCCATTCATGTTAACTTAACCCACCTACACATCATGTTGTATTGGTTAAGTGTTTTCTATTAACTTAACCCCACTCGTTCATCATGTTATATTGGTTAAGTGTTGCCCTCTTGTGTTACTTAACCCTATCATACATCACGTTATATTTATATTGGTTAAGTGTTGCCTTCTTGTGTTACTTAACCCTACCATACATCATGTTACATATTGGTTAAGTGTTGCCTTCTTGTGTTACTTAACCCTACCATACATCATGTTATATCGGTTAAGTGTTGCCTTAGTTAACTTAACCCTACCATTTGTTTAATTAACATGTTGTACTGGTTAAGTGTTGCCTTAGTTAACTTAACCCTACCATTTGTTTAATTAACATGTTGTACTCGTTAAGTGTTGCCTTAGTTAACTTAACCCTACCATTTGTTTAATTAACATGTTGTACTAGTTAAGTGTTGCCTTAGTTCACTTAACCCTACCATTCTTAGCATGTCTTGTTCATTAGCATTAACTGATTTATTAATGCACCAACCTCTCGCATTAGATCTATGTTGTTGCGGTTACTGGATGTGCCGGGAGGTTCCGGGCAGTTTTACACCACAACTCAATCTAACCTTGGATTTTTCTTGGGCATAATGCACTAACCTCTCACATTAGATAGGTGTTGTTGCGGTTACTAGATGTGTCGGGCGGTTCCGGGCAGTTTTACACCACAACTCAATCTAACCTCGGGTTAGGCATGTTCATCCTTTATGTAATTTACGTATTCGTCATTTATGTCAAGTTTATATGTAAATTATCCACAAGTGTTGTCATGTCACATTTACTATTTAAATTATGTTCATAATTAATGGTATACAAATTATACCATTTCATGCTATTAATCATTTACATGATTATGAGCCAATACATGCCATTAGCATATAATTTAATGTTTTACCCCAACGTTTCCCCCCGTTATTCGTTCTCATAATTTACATAGAACGTTAGGCTCGCAAATTAGCCTAATTCATAAACAAAAGGGAAAATAAAGGAACATGTAGCATTCCAACAGCACAAAATAATATGAATCTAACTAAGCATGTGTAATACAAATTTTTTTCATGAACAATATAAACTTAATCAAGCATATCAATGTGAACTTGTACTTGTGTTAGATCCAATTAACATAGATCTTAAGCATATGAATAGGAATTTACATAGATCTTAAACATATGTATTAACTTGGATCTAAACATGTAAGCATGTAGATCTAAACATATAAGCATATACGAACATGACTTAGTTTATGAACATGTACATAACATAACATAAAAGCAAGCATGTAGATCTAAACATATAAGTATATATGAACATGACTTAGTTTATGAACATGTACATAACATAACATAAAAGCAAGCATGTAGATCTAAACATATAAGCATATATGAACATGACTTAGTTTATGAACATGTACATAACATAACATAAAAGCAAGCATATAGGTCTAAACATATAAGCATATATGAACATGACCTAGTTTATGAACATGTACATAACATAACATAAAAGCAAGTATGTAGATCTAAATATATAAGCATATATGAACATGACTTTACTTATGAACATGTACATAACATAACATAAAAGCATCACCAAATTAATGTACAATATGATAGGTTCAATTGTACATATCACAATAGTCTCATAGGCATAGTTATTTTCAGATTTGTCACAAGGATAAACATGAATCAGAATCACAATTAGGCACAGTTTTAGATTCGATTTATTTCAAGTCATGACTTTTATATATTTAAATCTGAAATTTAACTGAACTTACAGAATAAGAATAGTTCTTGTATTCTGGAATCTGATTTCTGAATTTGTTAAGCTATTCCTTTGATATAGACTATTGATGTTCTTCTAATTGATTCCTAGTTTAAGAAGATATTCTGGTAAGAAGATGGAGCCTACGCTAGTTCAAAGAGAGACAGCATGGCGGCTTCTTAGAATATTTTTTTGTGTTTTAGGTTTAGGATTTGAGTTGATTATATAGAAGTCTAGGATTAATTCTAGCCTTTAGATCAGTCTAGGAGTAATCAGAGCCATCCAAACCAAAGAGATGTGTCACTCAGCCAATCACAGTACGATACATAAGCCCTAATACATCAGAATTCTTCACCGAGCCAATCAGAGAAGGCCACGTTAAATAAAACAATCCTTGATCAACAAGAATGCGCCTTGTGCCACATGAGGCGTACACGTCATATGTATATATATATATATATATTTTCCATATATATATATATATTTATTTGTCTTTTTAGCTATCTTCCAAATTAACCATTTTCACACCAAACCACTTTTTGAACTGCGTTCACACTAAGCCAGTTTTTAGCCATTCCCTTAAAACAAAAATATGGTGCTGGCGGGGATCGAACTTTGTACCTCTTATATGCAAGTCACATGTTCTAACCAAATGAGCTACTAAGTCTTTTTGCTTACAAACCTTAGAACAATGCTAAGCATTATTCTTTTCTCATTCCTCTTTTTCATGTTTTGCTACAATATTTAAGTTAAAGATATCTTCTTCATTTTAAATCGGTTTTCTGCAAACCATAGGTCTAAATGGACTAAAAATCGCCATGAACGCAATGACGCTAATTTCGTGACCAAATTCCTGAAGCTATTCAAATTTTTCTTTTTTATTTCTTTTTTTCTATTTAATTGTTCGCATGCGTTTCTTCGCATTTCATGTATTGCACTTAATTTTTCTTTCATTTCACTGCATGAACTTATTACATGAAATATTTAATTTTTCTCTTAAATATATCTATGTATATAATATATATACATATTTCCACATTTTTAATTTCATTAAAAATGCGGGGTGTTACATTCTCCCCTACTTAAAGGATTTCGTCCCCGAAATCTCTGAGTTAAAAAGAATGTATCCTACCATCCAATCATCAATCTACTCATCCATTATCCACAAGCATCCATTATTCTTAAAAGTTTTCTAATGCTTTTCATGAACATATGCATAGAGTGTGTATATGTTCTTACTCTAATGCAAAATCAGTGGTCTACTGACTCAGTCGACCTCCTTAATGCAATTCATGATAGTGCCATGCGTCCATTATGCATGCAAAAGAATCCTACATATCATTTTTACATGTGTGCACAATCATTCATTCAAATGCAACATCCATATGATAATAAATTCAATATACATCCATCGAATTAGTTATGCACACTTATTCATATGCAATATGAAAGTGATTGAGCCGATCTAGTGCCTAATGTGTGTGTAAATGCATCCATGAGCATCCACTAGCACACACTTGCATCCACTTGCATCCACCAAACATAACATGTCTCAAACACATGTTTACAACCATAGGATTTTCCTACCTATAGATCGAAGATGTAATCGAGAGGACATACTGAACGATAGAACAAGTATAAACAAAGTGATAGAAAAAGGAGAAGTTAAGAACATACCCTCCAAAAGGAAAGGGTATAGCGTACGCATCTTGTCTTCCGTCTCCCAAGTCGCGTTTCCTTGATCATCTCCCCACTGTATTTTAACCACTTGACCTCTCGGTTGCGTAACTTCTTGACCTCCGATCCAAGGATGCATGTAGGAGCTCGTCTAATCGTTGCATCTTGCTCCACTTCCACTTCCCTAAGCATGCTCGGCTCCACTACTTCCGCGGTATCATGTAAACGCTTCTTCAAGGCTTGTCGTCCTCAAGCTCTCTTCTTATGAACCCTTTCTCAAGTAGCTCCCCTACTTGCTTACTGAGTTCTTCCTTTCCCTTGGAGTCATGTGTCGTACAGGTAATGCAACTGGCTTTGCATTGTCAGCAAGATATATGCGGAAGTCTATCTCGTGTTTTAGAGGACAAACCCCTAACCTAATCAAAACCATCTGCGTACTCATGGACTACTCTAACTGATCGCAAATCGTCGATAGATGCATCAAGTGATTCTAGGTAGCTAAGCCTAACTAATCCCTTACGATCGCACGAAATCTCGAGGGTATTCCCAAGGCAAGTCAAAAGTCTAACTACCCTCCTTTCACAATTACTAGCTAACCAATCCATGCCTAGAATCAACCCATAGCCCATGAAACCGAAAAAATAAGCATTACACTTAAACTCAATACTTAATATAGCTATTCTCAAATCCTTACAAACCAAAGATAAATGAGCCGAACCACCAATTGGATTTGAGACGATAATGGGATCTTCTACTATACAAGTACTAAGGTGCAGAGACTCAACTATGGAAGCAGATATAAACGAATGTGAAGCGCTAAAATCAAAAAGAGTACTAACAGGATGATCAAAAAGAAAAACTAAACTTTTTCAACAGAAGCTTTACTACCTCTCTCTCAGGTACGCTGGCGGTGAGAGCATGCACTTGCCCTCCGGAAAATCCGGTCCTTTGTTCTTGCCCTTGTCCTTAATTATATGACCCGTTATACCATAATAAAGACACTTCCTCTTGTCTTAGGTTTTACTATTCTTTCCTCCCTTCTTGTCATGTGATTCTTCCACTTACACCTCTTTCTTTTTACCTCCTTTGTGAACCAAGTCCATATCCATGAGTTCTCATCCTTGGGTTTTGATCCTTAGCCAAACTCCCTCATTCTTACATTTACCATCCTTGTGTAACATGTTGACAAGTCTCTCGAAAGCTGCCTCCATCGCACGGAAAACCCTACAAAGCTTGAAAGAAAGCTACCCGCAGGTGAAACTACTGCGGCTATAAATGGAAGTTGGGCACTTCTTTGCCCTTTGACAGGTGTCGTAGTCTCATCAAGCCTACGGAACCATGTCGCGATAAGGTTACCTACCAGAAAGCCAGAAGCCCCAGAGACTCAAGAAAGAAGGAAACAAGGATTCAAACAGAGGATCAAAAGATAGTGCATATGGCTTTGGGGAATATGCCTTTAAAACAAAATTTTCTTTCGAAAATGCTTCTTTTAAAATCATTTTGAAAATAATTTTTCAAATCTTTTATCTGATCCGGTAACCTTCAGCTCTGATACCAAATGAAACACCCCACATTCATTAATGTCACTCACAAAGGGAATGCATTAACTTCAGTGAAGCGTTATAGGTAAGAGATGCAGATAAATTACAAGACAGAAAAATAAAGCAGCAGAAAATAAAGTCATTTTATAAGCAACGTAGTTCAGTCAAACTTTTACAACAAATGACTCAATCATACTTAAAAGTATTACATAAAATTTCTGTCTTGATTCAAAAACTTCCAAGTATATAAGAAGCATAGACGTAGCAAAGTAGCATAAGTCCCCTAATTAAAGTGCAATCACAGCCATGGCCAAAGATAAGAGGTTACAAGCCATACATCACAGAATCTCCAAGCTTGGAAAGAGAAACGGTCCAAACTAAGCTGAGCTATTCCCTCCCCGACTACCGGGGGGAACGGAAGAAAAGAAGACGAAAGAAAACAGGTCAGAAATAAGTCTGGTAAGTCCAGTGATTTTTCAGCATGTAAACAAGATAAAGGATCATGACATGAATAAACTGAAAATAGGACAATAACATAAAACAAGATAACTTAAGACAAGATAAGGTAAACTGAATGCACTTCTACTCTTTCTCTACTTTGCCAGTACCCTGTTATTCTGATTTCTATATATTTGCACCGCCTAACTAGTGTCCCAACTAGTAATCTGTATAAAATGATAATATTACAACATGATCCCAGTCCCCGCAATTGTGGTAGCAGTAACACCCCATAATTTTAAATATTAAAATTTACAAATTTAAGAATACATAATTGTTAAAATGAGAATTAAGGGAAACGGGTTACACCATTGCGTTCGTCTCGGAATTCTGCTTGAGATAGAGTCTGAGTTTGTGTGATTTGGACTTCGTATGAAGAAGTTATAGCCTTCAGAATTTTCAGATTTTAAATAAATTAAAAACAGATCAAATCTGAAATTCAAAACAGGGAAGCGGGCTGGGCGAGAAAATTCTCACCCAAAGGCCAGGTCGACCACGGGGTCGACCTGGGGGTCGATCTACCCTACAGATCGACCAGGGGGTCGACCTGCCCCCCCACCCCCCAAGCAGATCTGAAAGATGATGCTTTTCTGACTTGATGCTAAGTCATTAGGGCTGAGGTGTCATCCTATCTTGACTGGATGGTCTTGATTGATTCAAGGTTAATCTAACGGCTCTTAATTAATTTTCTATAAAAACACTCCTAAACCCTCAACCCTAATCACACAAATTCATACCAAGAGACGCCATGCCGTCAATGGAGAACCTAGAGTAGTCGCCATACACTTTCAACCCTAAAGCAAGATAGAAGCTTGAATCAAAATCAAATCAAATCTAATTTAGAACAACGATTAATCTACATCAAAGGCGAGCAATTCATTTTAAGAATACAGATCTCAGAAAAACAAGACTGTTCTTTTGATAGTGAGTGCTATTTCTTTCACAATACAATTAACAAATTAATTATGATGGGTTGTAATTGGATTATGCGAACATTTCTTTTGAAACATGTGATATTATTGTCTATTTGTGAACATATGGCGGTTTTGTTATTGTATGATTGGTAGATCTATTTATATGTACAATTATACATGTTTAACTTGATTCATTTTATGCAAGTTTACATATGTTGATTTGTAAATCTTATGCAAGTTCATGTTATGTGAATCTTATGCAAGTTTGGGATGTAAAAACATATGTGAATCAAGTATATACATATGCTAGTTTGTATGCAAAAACATGTGACATTAATTACATGTTTAGATCCATATGCAAGTTTGTAGGAATCTATATGCAAGTTCACATTTTTATTAGATCTATGTTTAGATCCAAGGCAGTAACATACTTATGCAAATTTATGTTTCCTATGCTAGTTTTGTATGTGAATCACATGCTAGTTTGAATGTAAGTTTGTATGAAATTCATATGCAAGTCATAGGAAAACCATATTCATATATGCAAGTTCATAATTACATGTTTAGATCTATACATTTAGATCCATGATAGTACATAGTTTATAAAAATATATGTTTTATGACTATTGCCTATGAAAGTGTTGATTATGCAAATTTATGTTAATATGAATCATAATCATGCCAGTTTTGATCCATGTTATGTTAGTTAGATCTATTTTGTGTGTTATGCAAGTTGTGATGTTTCTTTCCTTTTTATGAGTTAGACTATTTGCGAGTCTAACATATTTCACGTTCAACGTACGAATGACGTGGGGATAATGGGAAAATATTAAATTTTGCAAAATTGTGAATTGGCATAAAATGGCATAAAGGCATATAATTAATTTGAGACATTAATTGGCCTAATTTATATGCATAGAAATTATGGACATAATTTAAGTGACAATTATGGACATGGATTAAAATTGGAAGTTATTGGCAATTTGAAATAGGGATATTAATTCAAATTGGGGTTGAATAATAATAATTGCCTAAGACACGAGGTTAGACTCGTTTGTGGTGTAAGACTGCCTGGACCCGCCCGGCAAATCCAGCAACCACAAACTTTAGTCTAATGTGAGAGGTCAAAGACACAAATTAAATGGGTAATAAAGGCCTAAGACAGGAGGTTAGACTCATTTGTGGTGTAAGACAGCCCGGACCCTCCCGGCAAATCCAGCAACCACAAACGGTAGTCTAATGTGAGAGGTCAAAGGCATAAATTAAAAGATGCTTAGACACGAGGTTAAGTCTTGCTTGTGGTGGAAGTCTGCCCGAAACCGCCCGGCATATCCAGCGGCCTCAAGCAATCGACTTAATGTGAGGGGTCTGTGCATTAATAATTAATTAATGCTGATTAAAGGTGAATATGAATGACAAACAGAAGTTTGGTTGAGTGAGTGATTCTCTGAGTGACAATCTGATGTTGATTTCGGTCTTTAGGGTTGGTACTTAGGGAGTTATTCTCTTAACCAATGTATCTGTGAACTAAGATGTACATAATCGTAAATTAAGTAAAACATGGTAAGTGGATAGGGTTAAGACCGGCTTCACCAATAATTTGATAGGTGGGAAGGGTTAGCTTAACCAATAATACATACATACATACATACATATATATATATATATATATATATATATATATATATATATATATATATTAATCTGATAAGTGGATAGGGTTAAGTCAAACTTAACCAATAATATGTATTGATCTGATAGGGTTAAGACAAGCTTAAACAATAATAATATATTGATCTAATAAGTGGATAGGGTTAAGACCAACTTAACCAATAAGATATAAGTGGATGGGGTTAAGACCAGCTTAACCAATAATATATTGATCTGATAAGCGGATAGGGTTAAGACAAGCTTAACCAATAACACATGTTGATTTGTTAAGTGGATAACATGGGGGATATGTGGGATATAATTATAAACACTTAACCAAGTTGAAAACATGTAAGAAGACATGAATAAGAAGGGGTTAGGTGGGGAATCTTAGTGGGGACCAAGCATAGGTGGAAAGCTTGTGTGGGGAACCTTTTCAAACCAGTAACCCATTAAGTATCTTTGTGAGCTCGAACCAAGTCGAGGACGGAACACGCTTACTGAGTTTGATTGTAAGAGGTCAAAACGGGTTAGCGGTGGCAACGCAAGTCCAACGGGGTCATGTGCGTGCATGGCCCCGGGCTGGTAGGTAAGACGTTGTTGCATCGTGTAGATATAAGCCATGCATCTTTAATGGTATCGGGTTGCCACTTTGGGGAGTGATACACCCCACTGTGGGGCCAGCACGGGTATCTACGAGTTAGGGAGCCGATCGAATGGGGAAGGTAGTGGGTACGACTAGCGGAGATAGGAGCAGACGGCACCTATGAAGACAGCTAGGAGTATAACTACCATATTATGAATAAACATTGTAATTAGAATGGGAAGGGTAGTGGGTACGACTAGCGGAGATAGGGGCAGACGACACCTATGAAGACAACTAGGGGTACGCGAAACTACCATTATTATTATTTCGTTCAGTGGGCGGGATCAACTTTTAGGGTGACTAGTAATGGTGCGGTGTAATTAGCATTGGTGCAGTATTGTAATTATCCTATAGCGATTAGGAGCGAGATTAAAGCCAGAATATTCCTCTTGTTTGTTTTGTCATGCCCACTTGCTTCACAGTCATTCCTTCTTTTACCATTTTATGCCTTATCCTAATTACTTTAATAATTGTATTGTTAAAGTTATGGTACTCGCCAGACTTCATGTCTGATCCTTTGTTTTCACTTCTTTTCTTCCTCCCCCCCCCAAGGTTCTCAGGGTGGGACTAGTACTAGTGGAGCTTGATCTTGGATCTCTTTCTCTCTCTTTTGGAAGTGCTTGGATTGCTAAAAGTCAAGTTCAACTCATCTCTTTTATGGCTACTTGTGTTTGGGGTTATGCTTTTTACTTTATGTACTCTGAAAACAATTTTGTCAAGATGGATATGAAGTGTACTTGGTTATGAAGTTGTTGTAGTCAAACTATTTCTCCGCTACAATAAAAGTTGTTTTAAATCTTTCAAGTACCAATATATGTATCTATCTTGTTATATTCTGTTCTATACACTAATAATGCTCCATGGAAGTTAATGCATTCCCTTTGTGAGTCACATTAATGGACATGGGGTGTTACACGTGGTATCAGAGCTGAAGGTTACCAGATCAGATATGAATTTTGAAAAACTGCTTTTCAAAAATAATTTTATAAAGAAATACTTTCAAAAATATGTTTTAAGGTAAGTATTTTCAAAAGAAAATTTGTTTTAAAAACATAGCCCCCAAGAGACATAAATCTTTCCTTCGATTCTCTGTTTTGAATCTCTTGCTCTTTCCTTTTTGAATTTCTCCCTCCACGAATAGACACTATTCCTATGATATGTAAGAACTTCCGTACGATGGGCGGAAAAACCACTTCATGGGACTGGGACGTTTGTCAAAGCTAGAAGGAAGCGGAGGACTTGTTGGTACCTTTAAGATAGACAACGGGAGGAAGGTTCAATTAGCTGCTTGGTTAATAAAGAACGAAGCCTCATTTGGTAGGAGGCCACGAACAGAGAATGTGTAGGAGAGACATGGAAAGGACACACGATAAAGTAGATCCAACGAAAGGCGATAAGGATAACAAGGGGCCAAGAGAAAAGGAAGGGCCACACTTGTGGAATACCTGACTACTTAAATAAAGATGTTAGAAAGCAGAAGGCAAAGGTAAGGACAAGGTACATGATCTTCTGGAGGGCAGACGCGTTCCCTCACGACTGGCATACCTGATAGAGGTAGAAATATATCTTGGTTGGAAATTTGGTTTTTCTTTTTGATCATCCTGTTCGAACCTTGTTCGAATTCTGGCGCTTCACACTCATTTGTATCTGCTTCGTTAGTTGAAACACTGCACCTAAATACTAGTTTAGTTACGGATCCCATAGTAGTCTTAAATCCTATTGGTGGGTCTGCTCATCTTTCTATGATTTGTCGAGATTTGAGAGTGTCTATCTTGGGCGTTGGGTTTGAATGCAATGCCTTCGTTCTTGGCTTCCTGGGCTACGGCTTGATTCTAGGCATGGATTGGCTAGCTAGATACGGGGCCATCCTAGATTGCGAAAGAAGGGTAGTTAGATTGTTGACTCGTTGTGGAAAGACCCTCGATATTTCTTATGACCCTAGAGGTCCGTAATGCTTAGCAACCTAGAATCCCTTGACACATCCAATGATGATTTGGAATCTGTTCGTGTGGTCCGTGAATATAATGACATCTTCGATGAGGTTCGAGGTTTACCCCCGAGGCGCGAGATAGGCTTTCGTATATACCTTGTAAATAATGCAAAGCCAGTTGCATTACCAGTGCGCCACATGGCTCTGAGAGAGAAATGAGAACTCGGTAAGCAAAGGAGTTGCTTGAGAAGGGGTACATAAGAAGAAGTATTTCGGAGTGGGGCGCTCTAGTTGTTTTTTCTACGAAAGCCGATGGTTCACTTAGATTATGTGTGGACTATAGAGCGCTGAATAAGCTAACAAAGAAGAACAGACACCCATTGAAGAGGATAGATGATTTTTCGATCAGGTGGGTGCTTCGGTTTTCTCGCAACTGGATTTGGCTACAGGATTTCATCAGCTAAGGGTGGCTGAAGATAGCATAAATAAGACTGCATTTAGAACTCCTGACGGTTTCTTCGAGTGGCTCGTCATGCCTTTTGGTTTGTCGAATGCATCTGCATACTTCGTTGACTTGATGAGTAGGGAGTTTCTAAACAAGTTGTGGTAGTCTTCGTGGACGATATCTTGATTTTCTTTAGAAGCGAAGAAGGATACACCCTACATCTTAGGGAAGTCTTAGAGACCCTACGAGTGCATCAACGCAAAGCTAAATTCTCCAAATGCCACTTCTGGAGAAAAGAAGTGAGGTTCTTAGGACATGTGGTCTCTAAGGAAGGGATAGCTGTGGATCCCGAAAAGGTGGCAGCAACCCAAGATTGGAAGATTCCTAAGAACGCAACAGGAGTAAGAACCTTTTTAGGGCTGGCTGGTTATTATAAGAAGCTCATTAAGGACTTCGCAAAGGTATCAGCCCCACTTATGCGGTTAACGAGGAAGAACTTGACTTTTGCTTAGGGATGTTGACTATGACGATGCTTTCCAGCATTTGAAGAGAACGTTGACGACAGCTCCAGTTTTGGTTTTGCCAGATGGAAGTAAGCCATTCACAGTGTATACCAATGCTTGCGGGACAGGGCTTGGAGCAGTTTTCGATGCAAGAGGAAAAGGTGAATAAAATCCTTGAAGATCTTTTGAGGTTATATATCCTAGATTTTTGAAGGAAATGAGAAGAGGCAACTAGCTTAGTGACGTTCATGACACATTTTCACGTATCGCATTTGCGGAAGTGTTACAAGATACCGTGGAAGTAGAGGAGCCGAGCATGCCTAGATAAGTGGAAGTGGAGTGAGATGCCATGATTAGACGAGCTCCAACATGCATCCTTGGATCGAAGGACATAAAGCTATGCAACAGAGAGGCCAAGATGGTGAAAATCTAATAGGGAGATGATCAAGGAGACGCAACTTGGGAGACGGAAAGCGAGATGCATACGTTGTACCCTTTTCTTTTTGAGGATATGTTCCTAACATCTCCTTTCTCTATCGTTTTTTTTATACTTGTCCTATCGTTTAGGATGTCTTGGCGATGATATCTTCGATCTTTAGTTAGGAAAAAGACCCTATGGTTGTAAACATGTGTTTGAGCCATGTTTTGTTTGGTGGATGCAAATGGATGCAAGTGGTTGCTAGTGGTTGCTCGTGGATGCATGTACACACACATTAGGCACTAGATCGGCTCAATCACTTTCATATTGCAAATAAATATGTGTGCATATTTAAATTAATGGATGTATAATGGTTGTGTTATCACATGGATGCTGCATTTTGATGAATGGTAGTGCACACATATAGAAGTAATATGTATCGTTAGGATTCTTTCGCATACATAATGGATGCATGGCACTATCATCGTTTGCATTAAGGAGGTCAATTGAATTAGTAGACCGCCTGATTTTGCATTAGATAAGGAACATATACACACACTTTTTGCATATGTTCATACAACATTAGAAACCTTGTAAGGACAATGGATGCCTGTGTTTGATGGTTGAGTAGATGGATGATTGGATGTTAGGATATGCATTCTCCTTAGCTTGGATATTTCGGGGGCGAAATCCCTTTAAGGAGGGAGAATGTAACACCCCGTAATTTTAAATATTAAAATTTACAAATTTAAGAATACCTAATTGTTAAATTGAGAATTAAGGGAAACGGGTTATGCCATTGCGTTCGTCTCGGAATTCTGCTTGAGATAGAGTCTGAGTTTGTGTGAATTGGACTTCGTATGAAGAAGTTATGGCCTTCAGAAGTTTTAGAAATTAAATAAATTAAAAACAGTTCTAATCTGAAATTCAAAACAGGGAAGCGGGCTGGGCGGGAAAATTCCCGCCCAAAGGCCAGGTCGACTAGGGGGTCGACATGGGGGTCAACCTACCCTAGAGATCGACCAGGGGGTCGACCTGGGGGTCGACCTGGGTGTCGAGCTGCCCCCTCGAGCAGATCTGAAAGATGATGCTTTTCTGACTTGATGCTGAGTCATTAAGGCTGAGGTGTCATCCTATCTTGACTGGATGGTCTTGATTGGTTCTAGGTTAATTTGAGGGCTCTTAATTAATTAATCTTCTATAAAAACACTCCTAAACCCTCAACCCTAATCACACAAATTCATACCAAGAGCCGCCATGCCGTCAATGGAGAACCTAGACTAGCCGCCATACACTTTCAACCATAAAGCAAGATAGAAGCTTGAATCAAAATCAAATCAAATCTAATTTAGAACAACGATTAATCTACATCAAAGGCGAGCAATTCAGTTTTAGAATACAGATCCCAGAAAAACAAGACTATTCTTTTGATAGCGAGTGCTATTTCTTTTACAATATAATTAATAAATTAATTATGATGGGTTGTAATTGGATTATGAGAACATGTCTGTTGAAACATGTGATATTATTATCTGTTTGTGAACATATGACGGTTTTGTTATTGTATGATTGGTAGATCTATTTATATGTACAATTATACATGTTTAACTTGATTCATTTTATGCAAGTTTACATATGTTGATTTGTTAATCCTATGCAAGTTTATGTTATGTGAATCTTATGCAAGTTTATGTTATGTGAGTCTTATGCAAGTTTAGGATGTTAAATCATATGCGGATCTTATGCAAGTTTGGGATGTTAAAACATATGTATCAAGTTTAGGATGTTAAAACATATGTGAATCTTATGCAAGATTGGGATGTAAAAACATATGTGAATCAAGTATATACATATGCTAGTTTGTATGCAAAAACATGTGACATTAATTACATGTTTAGATCCATATGCAAGTTTGTAGGAATCTATATGCAAGTTCACATTTTTATTAGATCTTGTAGCGCCCCGCCTCTATACCCACCATCGTCCAGTTTATTTCAGAGAAATGTCGTAGACCATAACGGAGAATGAGGTTTGTGAAGAGCGACCGATTGCATGATTACTCCATATGAGGAATGCACATCGAATTCTGATACCGATTAAAATTTTGACATGACCATTCGACACATAGGGCAACTACACAACGACTATAAGCAATCCAGAAAGCAGTATAAAATAGACAACAACAATAATATAAGTATGGTATATCTCAAAGCCAGACACAGAATAATCATATCACAAAGGTGGAATAGATATGAATAAACTGTAACAACCCTGAATTTTGGGGCCAATTTAAAATTTTATTTTAAGTTATTTTAATGAGTTTTGGTTAATTAAAATAATTTATTTTAAATAATAACAATTAAATTTTTTATTTTATTTTAGAATTTTTGTTGAAAATGAGTCTAGATTTAAAATTTCTAATTTTAAATAATTATTAAACAATAGAAGAAAATATATATATAATTTGAATAAAAAGTTTTACAGTAAAAATACAATTTTAGAGTTGATATTTTACAAAATAAAAAAAGGGCTTAAATTAAAAAGTTACATTGTCATTTTGTTAAAATGAAAAGATTTCATTTTCAAGGTAATAAAAGTTTGCATTTTTGTCATATAAACAAGTTTTCATTTTTGTCATATAGGCAAAATAAAACCATTGTTTTGTCACATTAATTTACACAATTGAAATATAATGTATCATTTCGTTTACATTAAAAAGTTTGCATTGTAATTTTTGTTTACAATAAAGAGAATGAAATGTATCATTTTTATTTACATTAAAATGTTTAAAAGGAAAAAAGTATTATTATTGTTGCAAAACAAAATATTCATTTTTGTTAGAATTAGAATGACGCACAAAATATCAATTTTGTTGAATAGTAAATGACACGTAGAATTACAAGTTTTGTGAATTGAAATGAATTGGGCCTGAATAGGAGAAAGTGGTTTAATGGGTCTTTAATGTGATTAAGGGATTGGAAAATTATATATATAAAAAAAAAATTGGTCCATCCCCTATTTCTCCATTATTATGTTTCCTTTTTATATTCACACATTACATAATTCCAATTTCAAAAACGTATGTATCTTAAACCACTCAATTTATTAATTAATGTCATTCATTTCATAATTAATTTTTCTTAATTGATTGCTTACTCAATTTAACTATTAACTCTATTAATTCTTCTCCGTTTGCAACGTTCATTTATAAATTGTATCATTCTCCTTCCATTGCTTCCATTATAAATTTACTATTTACACATGTTTGAATGATTCCAAACTCCAAATATATATACCACTAGTTAGACATTATATTGTTATAAATATATTAAATTTCTTTCTTATGTTTGTAACATACATTAATTACTAATTAACGTATATTAATTTTTGCGGTGACGTACATAAATTAAAATTGTAATATAGATTAATTGTTATCAAATCATAGTAATTATTAATTAGCAAATTTGGGGCTTTTCTGTAAATTAGTGAAAATAAAAATATTTTATTTCAAATATAAGATATAATGGATTTATTTGTAAAAGAAAAAAAACTTATTATTTATTTTAAATCTTGATAATACAAAATAGTTTCTTTTCTTTAAAAGTTAAAAGAGGAGAAAAATTAAACACATGCTTTAACATTTGCTATGTATATACTTGTATCATGATGCTTGTTGATTTCATTGAAATGTTGCATCCTAATGAGAAATCCAATTAATCATATATGTTAACTTTTATCTATTTCGCACTTTATTTTATGTAATTGACCATCTACTGATGCAAATAATATTCTCCCTATTAATTAAATAATTTAAAGAAAGGAAATGAAAGTTTTCCTTCTCTAACTACCCTCATTTATTAAATAATTTAAAGAAAGGAAATGAATTGTTTTTCTCTCCCCTCCCTCATTAATTGATTACATTAAACAAAAGGAGGTGGGAAGTTTCATCTCAAAATAAAAATATGTAGTAATTAATTTTATTAAAAAAAGAGAGGATTAGATAAATTTATAAATACCCTAAAATTAAACCAAAACCATAATTCTCATATGACAGCCGCCATCCTCTTTTATCAATGGCCGATATCCTCCCCTTTTCACCCCTAAATAATTCTCAATTCCTTTCAAGTTAGCCTTGATTCCAAAACACAAATCGAAGTACTCCTCAAGCTGTTCAAAATGAGATGGATTTGATCGGCTGATGAAGAAGACGGGACGAGGAACCAAAAACAAGCGGTGTAAACATAATTAGCCTATTGGTAAGGTCGATTAATTTTGTAATTATTTGAGTTAACGGTTTTTTTAATGTGTACTAACGTATAAAAAATTGTAACTTTGTTATACGATGTCAAAATCCAGCGAAATCAAATTCGTTAGAACCGTGAGGATGTGATCTATGTTATGGGATGGACTGGAACAATCTTGGAGCTCGTCTCAATTTTTGGGCAGAGTGGAAAGCCTTATGTGAGCAATTCTAAATTTAAAATTTAAAATTTAATTTAATTTAATTATTTTTCTTAATTTATAGACATGTGTTCGTGAATCTATGTGATAGCTTAGATCTGTGTCTGTGATGGATGTAGTTTTATTTTAGATCTCTTTCAGATCTAAAATACGATATTGCTTAATTTTTATTTTTAGATCTACTTTTCAGATCTGTGCTTGCGCTGCAAATATTTAATTCTTTATCGCTAATTGATATATCTAAATATATGATTATAATCACTTCTGCGATGCTTTATGTTTAGATGTTGGTTGCTTTGTGAATTGTGATAATTTGAAATAATGGGTAGTTGGGCAATAAAGTTTTAATCATTATTGATGGATTCATGAAATAATGGAAGTATGGAAAATAAAGTTTGGACCTTTTATTTTGATTTATAAAATAGATAAAGTGTGGATCTTTTATTTTGATTCATAAAATCAATAAAGTTTGCTCTTTTATTTTGGGTTCATGAAACTTAACATTAAATGGTATGTATTGTCATGAAATTAGCATTGTGTATTTTTATGAGTTATAAACATAAAATTTGTGTGGTATATTTTATGAATTATGAACATAATATTAGTGTTGAGTGTTTACACTAAAACAAGTATAAACAAGGATGAATCCGGAAATTTTTATCGTTCTCATGAAACTTGTAAATTGCATATACAAATTAGCGTTAATGCAAAATATGAAAAGTAGGAATAGAATAAAAAGGATTACACATTCATGTAATCAAAATGGATTATATTTTCTTATAATCAAAGAAATGAACAAAAAGATGACATCTTTATGTAAATAAACATATTTTTACCGTTTATGTTAAAATTTGAAATTAAGATTATTTTTATCATTTATGTAGAAATATGAAATTAAGGATATTTGTAGCGTTTTTGTAGAAACACGGGAGTAAACATATTTTTAGTGTTTATGTAAAAACATGAAGAAGAATGACATTTTTTTCGCTATGTCACTTTAGTGAATATGAATATATTTTAGCGTTATGTCGATATGGTGAATATGAACATAATTTTGTCGTTGTGTCATTTTAGATAAAATGAACACATATTTTAGCGTATGTCATTTTAGATAAAATGAACACATATTTTAACGTATGTCATTTTAGGTAAAATGAATACATATTTTAATGTATGTCAAATTTAGTTGAAATGAACATAATTTTAGCATTATGTAAATTTAGTTGATATGAATTATATTTTAGCATTGAGAGAAAATATGTTTACATTAGATATGTTTATATTAGAAATGTTGCATTAGAGAAAAATAACTTTTTTTTGTATTATAAAATGTAGCATGAGAATTAAAATATCACTTTAATGCTAATGTATACATTAGAATTTAGGTGCAAAATGAAATTATCATTTTGATGTAAATACATACATTAGAATATATAGAGAAATGTTATCATATAAAATAATCTTTTGTATGATATTTAATGTTAAGTAGATAAAATATCACTTTTTATTTGTTTTGTCGAAGTGTTAGAATTGATTTAACATTATTTTTTTTTATCCTTTTTATGTTAATATGGAAAGTTAGGAATGTTCACATATAGAATACTCTTTTATTTGATAAATGTTAACATAGAAAATATTATTTATATAATATTAGAATGCATTGAATACGTTAACATAGAAAAAGATTATTTATAGAATGTATAGAAAATGTTAACGTAGAAAATATTATTTATATTAGAATGCCTAGAATATGTTAACATAGAAATTGTTCTTTTAGATGTAAATTAAACATAGAAAAAGAATTATACTTTTTAATGTAATATTAGAAACGTAGAACAGAAATAAACATTTTGTCAAAAGAATAAAATTGGGATAAAATTCACTTTTTTGTCTAAATAAAAGAGTTGAAACGTTCATTTATTTGTCATGAATATATATAGAAAACATGATTAGAGAAGCGGAAAACAATAAAAATTACATTCTTTATTTGTAATATAAAATAGTAGGAAAGAGGAAGACAATAGGAATTACATTTTCATATGTAAAAAAGAATGAGACTTACATTGTAAATTAAAAATTTATTTTACATGTAAATGAAAGGTAGGAATTTGCATTGTAAGTAAATGTACATTTTTTTTATATGTAATTAAAAGGGTAAGTTATAATATTTGGAATCAAGTTATTTTGGAAATATGGAATGTTCCAAAATTAAGATATTTTGAAATTAGAAACAGTTTAAAATAATATTTTAGTAGAACAATTATAATGATTAATTAAAATTGTACTTGGACACGAGGTTAGGTTACACTTGTGGTGGAAGTCTGCCCGGATCCGACCGGCATATCCAGCAGCCACAAATGTTGGGCCTAATGTGAGAGGTCCAAGTGCGCAAATACAAATTGGGCCAAGATACGAGGTTAAGCCCAACTTGTGGTGGAAGTCTGCCCGGAACCGACCGACCTATCTAGCATCCACAAGTTGCAGGCCTAATGTGAGAGGTCTGGCCCATATTAAAATATAAATGGTTAAATAGAAAATGGACATTTTTTTACACCGTCATGAGTTAAATTAGAAATTGACGTTATTTTCACACCGTCATGTGTTAATAATGAAATAAATATTTTCACCTCCAGGTTTGTTATAAAAGAAAGTTACATTTTTAATGTAATAAGATAAGGATTAGAAAAGTTTTACATTTTCTTAATGTAAATAAGAATTAGAAGAAAATTACATTTTTTTTTGTAATTAAGTAAAAGAACATAAAATTTCATTTTTGTGTAATTAAGGAAATTTACATGTGAATTAGATTGAAAGTGAAAAATTTACGTTTATCATGTAAATTAAGATAAAGGAGAAAAATTACATCTTATGTAATCAAGTTAAAGTAAAAGAAGTTTACATTCTTAATGTAATTAAATTATAGAAATAACTTACATTTTTAATGTAGATTGTATTAAAAAGAAAAGTTTACATTTTTAATGTGAATAAAAATAATAGAAATGAAATGTATATTTTTGTCGTCACTTTAGATGCGATAAAAGAATAGAATAAAAATTATATATTTTTTCGTTATTTTAGAGGCGGTAAAAAGAAGTTACATTTTTCAATATAAGTAAAAGAAAAATAGGAAGTTACATCTTTATATGTAATTAGAAAAATATATAAATTTACATTTTTCAATGTAATTAATAAGATTAGAAATTTACATTTCTAAGGAATAGAATTTCATTAGAAAAATAATGAAACCAAATATACATTTGGTGTAAACTGAAAAATGGAAGAGTAAAATGTACATTGTTATGTTTAGGATGTGCATGTAAAGTAAAAATAGTGATAGATCGTTATAAATTATTAATGACGGTATGAAATGGTTTTCAAATTTATATATGCGAGAGTTATTTGGAAAGTCCGAGTTTACTCTCATTCCAAATAATGATACGACGTTCGAAGAATTGAAGATGGCGATTGAAGATCGACGATCTTCACATCGAATAGGTAACTAGTGTTGAGGCCCTTGATTGATTTGCTCCCAAGACGGGGCTAAGATGGTAGTTATCCGGACGTAATGTTGATTTGTACGGATTTGGCTTTCGCTCAGACCCAGAGCATAAGTATAAATGGAATGTGTGTCTGACATTGAACTCCTTTATATATTGTACTTATTGATTTTCTGCCGAATGTATGAATGATTGGTGGCGGAGAATTTATTCTCTTGCTTAACTCCCTTTTGTATATTTTAGCAAAATATTAATAGTATCATATGGATTGACAGTGTGGCATACCAAGATGCAAAGATCAAGGTTCTTTGTTGAAAAGCAGGCCCTGTGGTTGATGATCAAAGCACGACCTGTTTAGGCGAAGCTTTGTGTATAGCGTGACTTCGCGAGACTCACAACCCGGTTGAGTCTAAAATGGGAGAAGGGAACGCAGGGAGAGTAGCACGTTTTTTTCTAGCTAGAAGTGGTGTCGGTGCTTAAACTGGCTGATATTTACTTATGTGGATGATGGAATGTGGCGCGCCTCGGATGATAGGTTCTATAGGACCGGGAAACGTGTGTTCAGGAATAACTAATCCACGAAGCTGTATGTGTGGACTGGCCCTGCAGGATCCAAGGGTTAACTGCGAGGTATCCTGAGACATTAGCTAGAGTGTCTCGAATCAGTAAGGAGCTCCTCCCTAGCCTTGACTCATGATGGAAACCCAATTTCCAATACAACCTCATGCGGATTTTATTGTATTACTAGTATGGAAGCATAGTATTATGGTATCTATGTGTCCTAGGATTGATACATTATGATTCAACTGTTTTTGAAAACTTATATACACTAATAATAATATCAAATTCGTTTTTATCGTACCAAGCATGTTTAATCACCATAAGGTAAAACCCTATCCTCTGGTTTGTGTTGCATTGTGTGATGGGACTTGGGTCTTACTGTGATTCCATTTTTCTCAAAAAGCATAGCGTTGTTTTACGATTTAATTATTGTTTGTTTTGTCACTTTAAGTTATGCATGGCAACCCACTGGAGTAAACCCGTTCCGCGTTAGCGGCGTGGTCCTTGGATTTGCCTTATTACTTTTAGTTAAATTAGTTAAGAATTCTCACACCAGTCCCATGACTGACCCGTTATTTGTTTCCACCTTTGCAAACTCGGGTGCCCTCTTTTTCCACATGGGCAGTCGAGTAGCTTTTTGCAGATATTTACTTCTTGAGCAGGATTCTGGATTGAAGCTTAAAGCTATGTCCAGAGCATAGTTTCTTCCGCTGTATCTATTTTATTTCCGCTGCACTGTATTGTATTAAATTTATTGTAAAATTTTCTTCCGCTGTATTTTAATTTCGATGTACTCTGATATATTATGTACTCTGATGTAACATTATTGAAGTGTTTATAAAAGTCTGCTGTTATTGTTCTGATGTTGTTGCATTCCCAAAGTTAACGTGTGCGGATTTTGAACGGTCTTAGTCGATTTTGCGATCAATTAAGGTCAGGCGAAACCCGTGTCCTTACAGTTGGTATCAGAGCTTTCGTTAGCTTAAATCTTTAGGGTACAACTCGTTAGAACTAAACAAAAGACTCATCAGAGATTGGATTATTTATATCCAATAAGAATACTCATTAGAGATAGGATCAGCAGTATCCTAGAATGAGAAAACTCATTAGAGATGGGGTTAGTAATGCCCTAGAATGAGTTGAGAGTGACAAGCTTATAATATACGTATTTGTAATTATAATCTATTTTAGAAAATATGCTTTTTGAACATATAAAAGTTATATATATTTTAAATATCTAATCAACTAATTGATTGATGGTTGTGTAGTGTAATTATTAGTTTAACTATAAAATTATCTAAACCAATGAATGAATAATAAAGAATGAAAAATTGAGTAGGATAATTAAACACTTTTGGGCTTCGTTCCTTTTCGAGGACGAAAGTTTTTAAGTGGGGGAGACTGTAACAACCCTGAATTTTGGGGCCAATTTAAAATTTTATTTTAAGTTATTTTAATGAGATTTGGTTAATTAAAATAATTTATTTTAAATAATAACAATTAAAAATTTTATTTTTTTAGAAATTTTGTAGAAAATGAGTCCAGATTTAAAATTTCTAATTTTAAATAATTATTAAACAATAGAAGAATATATATATATATATAATTTGAATAAAAAGTTTTACAGTAAAAATACAATTTTAGAGTTGATATTTTACAAAATAAAAAAAGGGGTTTAAATTAAAAAGTTACATTGTCATTTTGTTGAAATGAAAAGATTTCATTTTCAAGGTAATAAAAGTTTGCATTTTTGTCATATAAACAAGTTTGCATTTTTGTCATATAGGCAAAATAAAACCATTGTTGTGTCGCATTAATTTACACAATTGAAATATAATGTATCATTTCGTTTACATTAAAAAGTTTGCATTGTAATTTTTGTTTACAATAAAGAGAATGAAATGTATCATTTTTATTTACATTAAAATGTTTAAAAGAAAAAAGTATTATTTTTGTTGCAAAACAAAATATTCATTTTTGTTAGAATTAGAATGACGCACAAAATATCCATTTTGTTGAATAGTAAATGACACATAGAATTACAAGTTTTGTGAATTGAAATGAATTGGGCCTGAATAGGAGAAAGTGGTTTAATGGGTCTTTAATGTGATTAAGGGATTGGAACATTATATATATATAAATAAATAAATAAATTGGTTCATCCCTATTTCTCCATTATTATGTTTCCTTTTCATATTCACACATTACATAATTCCAATTTCAAAAACGTATGTATCTTAAACTACACAATTTATTAATTAATGTCATTCATTTCATAATTAATTTTTCTTAATTGATTGCTTACTCAATTTAACTATTATCTCTATTAATTCTTCTCCGTTTGCAACGTTCATTTATAAATTGTATCATTCTCCTTCCATTACTTCCATTATAAATTTACTATTTACACATGTTTGAATGATTCCAAACTCCAAATATATATACCACTAGTTAGACATTATATTGTTATAAATATATTAAATTTCTTTTTTATGTTTGTAACATACTTTAATTACTAATTAACGTATATTAATTTTTGCTGTAACGTACATAAATTAAAATTGTAATATAGATTGATTGTTATCAAATCATAGTAATTATTAATTAGCAAATTTCGGGATTTTCTGTAAATTAGTGAAAATAAAAATGTTTTATTTCAAATATAAGATATAATGGATTTATTTGTAAAAGAAAAAAATACTTATTATTTATTTCAAATCTTGATAATACAAAATAGTTTCTTTTCTTTAAAAGTTAAAAGAGGAGAAAAATTAAACACATGCTTTAACATTTGCTATGTATATACTTGTATCATGATGCTTGTTGATTTCATTGAAATGTTGCATCCTAATGAGAAATCCAATTAATCATATATGTTAACTTTTATCTATGTATCACTTTATTTTATGTAATGGACCATCTACTGATGCAAATAATATTCTCCCTATTAATTAAATAATTTAAAGAAAGGAAATGAAAGTTTTCCTTCTCTAACTACCCTCATTTATTAAATAATTTAAAGAAAGGAAATGAAACGTTTTTCTCTCCCCCCTCATTAATTGATTACATTAAACAAAAGGAGGTGGGAAGTTTCATCTCTAAATAAAAATATGTAGTAATTAATTTTATTAAAAAAAAAGAGGATTAGATAAATTTATAAATACCCTAAAATTAAACCAAAACCATAATTCTCGTATGACAGTCGTCATCCACTTTTATCAATGGCCGATATCCTCCCCTTTTCACCCCTCAATAATTCTCAATTCCTTTCGAGTTAGCCTTGATTCCAAAACACAAATCGAAGTACACCTCAAGCTCTTCAAAATGAGACGGATTTGATCGGCTGGTGAAGAAGACGGGATGAGGAACCAAAAACAAGCAGTGTAAACATGATTAGCCTATTGGTAAGGTCGATTAATTTTGTAATTATTTGAGTTAACGGTTTTTTTATGTGTACTAACGTATAAAAAATTGTAACTTTGTTATACGATGTAAAAATTCAGTGAAATCAAATTCGTTAGAACCGTGAGGATGTGATCTATGTTATGGGATGGACTGAAACAATCTTGGAGATCGTCTCAATTTTTGGGCAGAGTGGAAAGCCTTATGTGAGCAATTCTAAATTTAAAATTTAATTTAATTTAATTATTTTTATTAATTTATAGATATGTGTTCGTGAATCTATGTGATAGCTTAGATCTGTGTCTGTGATGGATGTAGTTTTATTTCAGTTCTCTTTCAGATCTAAAATACGATATTGCTTAATTTTTATTTTCAGATCTACTTTTTAGATCTGTGCTTGCACTGCAAATATTTAATTCTTTATCGCTAATTGATATATCTAAATATATGATTATAATCACTTCTGCGATGCTTTGTGTTTATATGTTGGTTGCTTTGTGAATTGTGATAAT
Organism: Allium sativum; assembly: GCA_030737875.1. Classification (NCBI taxonomy): domain Eukaryota; kingdom Viridiplantae; phylum Streptophyta; class Magnoliopsida; order Asparagales; family Amaryllidaceae; genus Allium; species Allium sativum. The sequence goes on from CM060926.1 coordinate 620,956,560, forward strand.
TTGAAATAATGGGTAGTTGGGCAATAAAGTTTAATCATTATTGATGGATTCATGAAATAATGGAAGTATGGAAAATAAAGTTTGGACCTTTTATTTTGATTCATAAAATAGATAAAGTGTGGATCTTTTATTTTTATTCATAAAATCAATAAAGTTCGGCTCTTTTATTTTGGTGTGAAAACCCGTAACTTCCCCGGTTGGGAAAAGTGCGGATAGTTCGAGAACAAGCCACAACAGAACACAAACAGAAGAACATTTCATTGCTTATTACAACAATTCCATCAGATACAAGAATATACAGAGTATAAATGAATATTACACAGAAATATCAGAGATTTAAATTACATTTAAATACATAGCAGCGGAAAATAATACGATACACAACTGAAGGAGATATACGGATACAAAGCTTTCCGGATATCGTTCCAGCTGTAAACCAGGATCCTGTGAATATAAATCTGCAAAACCAAAACTACTAGCTGCCCGTGTCGAAAATAAGGGCACCCAGAGTTTAGGTTAAAACAATAAACTCTAGGTCAGTCATGTGACTGGTGTGAGAACTAAAACAATTATTAATCTTTATTTTTAAAGTTAGGTAAATCAAGGGACCACGCCGTATAACACGGAACGGGTTTCCTCCCAAGAACACTAGTGCATAAAACAACAGCGCAATGCTAAATAAAGAAAAATGAAGCTATTATAAGACCCAGGTCCCATCACACAATGCAACGCAAGCCGGAGGATAGGGTATTTTCCTTATAATAGCCAAGAATGCTTGATACGTTTAGAACAAATCATTTGATACTTTTATAAGTGCATATTGTATAAAATATCTTCAAATCATAAGTATCAATCTTAGACGGCATAAGTGCCCCATCCCACTATGTCGCCATAGTAGGCTCTACAAATAAAATTGAAATACACGTATTGGAAATTGGATTTCCATCATGGTGGCTCCTGATTCGAAAGATCGATCGCGTAATGCAATTCACCACGGCTTACGTCCCAGCGAGAGAAAACACCGTCTGCATCCGCACATTTGGGACCAGAGTACCACTGCGGCTTACGTCCCAGCAAGAGAAAACACCGCCTACTCTATATATCCCTGAGCACTAGGCTCATCTCGGTCGACCGAATCCACGACACCACTAAGGTGCCCATCCACGAAAAAAGCATACTGATCAAACCACCAGTTTACCACCATACCGGGGTGTGAGGCTCGCGGATCAACGCTATACACAAAGCCATGCTATATCAGCTGCGCTTTGATCATCAACCACCAAACTTTGCTTTTCAACAAAAGTCTGGATCACTGCATCTCAGCATGCCACACTATCAATCCATATCGTACCACTGATTTCTGCCAATATATAACCTCTGAGCTCATATGTCTCAGAGAAGGGCGTTAAGCAAGAGAATAAATTCTCCGCCGCCAAACAGATATATATTTAGCAGAGATCAACAAATACAATATAAAGGAATACAATGTCAGACACACCATCCATTTACAAGTTCGTTCTAGGTCTGAACGAAACCGGAGGCACTTTCCTCGCATATCCATCCATCTCCAAGTACGTCTGGACGACCACCAACTATTTCCATCCTCTTGGGTGTACAGCCCAATCAGGATCGTCAGTAATTATCCCAACGATGTGAAGACTTCCGGTCTTCAACCACCGTCTTCATCTTCGACATATCGTCGAATTGATTATTCAGAATGGGTATAAACCCGGCCTTTCCGAACAACCCGCGTATATTAAAACGAATGTTACACAAACACAACATACGCCTCATTCCAATTCATATTCTCAGGGAAAAGTTCCCATTAATTTTATCCAAGATAAATTCTTTAAAATTTATCCTTTAATCTTCCTTTGGATGTCATTTCAAACCAAATTATGGTTTTCCAAACTAGTAGCGAACCACAACGAAGTAATTATTTATTTTATTTCCCAATCCCAACCTATTCATCCCATTAAGCAAAACTGGTAATACTCCATATTTAATACTATGGTGTTATCGGTAAAATTAATTACCATTTCACGTTCAAATCTAATTAAAGATTTAACTATCGCTTTGGAGCAAAACTGGCGATACTCCATTCCCGCTCATTTCTAAATCTGATAATTTAGATTATAGATTCACATTTCAACCTAATTGCAGATTCGTTAAAACTCCTTTTATTGGGTTAAAGAACTAGGTGTTATTTAAAACACAGTTCACGACAAACCCAAATCACATTCTATTCATTATCGGGTTAAAGAACTAGTGTTGTTTAAAACACAGTTCACGATAAACCCAAATCACATTCTATTTAATTCAAATCAAATATATTAGGAATTCTGATTATTTAAAACCCCTTTTTAAATCTAATTTATTTATTTAAAAACAAATCGGGTTTTAAATTTAGTTCAAAACTAGTTCATTTTGATAAAAATCCATTTTTATCTTTTCAAATATGGAGTTTTTCATCCCAATTTTTCCCAAATCATTTCTTATGATTTTACACAAATTATTACTATTTTTAATAATTTTATCAAGGCCCGTACAGTCGATTTCCATCAACGGCCATCGAACTGCACTTCCAGCGACCTTTTTCAAATTTGATTTGGACGTATCTCCAAATCCAACCGTTAGATTTTGAATTTCAAATATTCGTCAGAAAGCTCTTTTCGATACGAACCCAACGGTTCCGGATTTAGGAGAATCCGACGGTCGGATCTCCCGTAATGTCCATTTGAAATAAATGGTCGAAATTCACGAACTGCCGCGGCGCGGCGCGTTCTATTCAGGCCATTATATTATATATATAATATATATAATATATATTTTGTCGATTTCTATTTAAAACGAATTTTATAAATCGTTTTAATTTCGTTTCAAAAACAATTTCAACTTCCATTTCAATTCACATCAAAATTGAATTTTCTATTCTAAATCCTTTTTACTTTCAATTCAAATCGATTTCAATTCAAATCGATTTCAATTCTATTTCAATTTGTTTCAATTGAATTTAATTCAATTCAAATTTGTTTTCTACTCAATTCAATTCGAATTCGTTTTCTATTCAATTCAATTCGAATTCGTTTTCTATTCAATTCAATTCGAATTCGTTTTCTAATCAATTCAAATTCGTTATCTATTCAATTCATTTCGAAATCGTTTTATATTCAATTCATTTCATTTCGAAATCGTTTTCAATTCAATTTATTTCGAAATCGTTTTCAATTCATTTCATTTCGAAATCGTTTTCAATTCATTTCATTTCGAAATCGTTTTCAATTCATTTTATTTCGAAATCGTTTTCAATTCATTTCATTTCGAAATCGTTTTCAATTCAATTTATTTCGAAATCGTTTTATATTCAACAAATGGATATTTATTTTTGTCAACACACGACTAATCTCAACGAATGAGTACTGTCCACGTGTGACTATTTTTGTTAAATTATTTCGTTCAACACATGACTAATCTCAACGGATGAGTACAGTCAACACATGAACCTTTATTTAATAGTGATAAAGATATAAAATTTATCGTTAAAATATTACGTTCAACACATGACTAATCTCAACGGATGAGTACAGTCAACACATGAACCTTTATTTAATAATATTTTTTTTCTCTAAATTGGAATGAGGCCCAATCAATCACCATATAAAGTTAATTATATGGATTTTCATACATCACACATATATAATAGCATTGAAAATAATCAACCATCAACCAAAGTGCACTACACTGTATAAGCATCAAATATAGATATCTAACGCTTATAACAGCCTGTCAATCAATCGATCGACATATTTAAAAAATCAGGATGAGTGAACTTCAAATTTCATCCCAACACCCGTGTGGGGTTTCAAACAATCAAACACAGATTTTAGTTGTGCAGTTGGGCGATGTGTAAAATTTATCGACCCAATCAATATCAGTCAAATCAGTGTGTATAAACAAATCGGCCGATTTGTTTATAAATATTTATTTATTCACCTTCACGTTAAAAATTATATTTTTAACGATAAAATATTTTATTTTAACACATGGATTTTTATTCAGTTCATTCTTTAAATAAAATGATGTTTTTATTTTTCTAACTTATTTTAGAAAATTTCGGCGGCATAACGACACGATACTAGAAACGGGACAAGGCCTAGCCTTATCCCCGGTCTAGTGAAGGCCCACGCCATTCACACATCAATTAAATCAATTTCATTTCACCAAACCATTCAATTCAAATCAAATCATCTAACTAATTTATGCAACCAAACAAACAAGTCCATGGTCTGTGGACGATTGTGTCGGGTGCTACTAAGCACCGTCTGCATCCTAGTATATATATATAATTAGAAAAGAAATTGAAAGGTGAGAAATTCTCACCGATAGCTATCCAACTTCACGACACTTCATTTAGAGAAATCTTCATCGTCCTCGCCTTTTGTCATCTTCGTTGCCCGTATTCTCTACATATGTTAAAATCGAATCTTTACTTCGCTATTCTATATATAAAAATCGAATTTTTATCTACTATATGAATAAATAAAAATCATATTTTGCTTTTCCTTCTACATAAGGAAAAATCATATTTTTATATCGATGTCTTCATTATAAAAATTATACTCTTATACCGATTTTATTTATATAAAAACATATTTTTACATCGTTGTTAGATATATAAAAATTCTATTTCTAAAACAGTGATTTTATTTAAAATAATCTATTTTAAATATTCAAAATTCGTTAAAATAGCCAAAATAAAAATTTTAAACTGGCCCAGATTTTCGGGTTGTTACAATCTCCCCCACTTAAAACTTTTCGTCCCCGAAAAGGAACAAAGTCGAAAGTGGTTTGATTAATCAACCCTACGTTCGATCTGGCTTCCATTCTCCAACTTTTCAGTTTCTGAGAATTTTCAAATTCTTCAAAAATTTGGCTAACACCCTAAATTTTCGAAAAATTTCGCTGTAACCTCCCCTGCAACGGGAGCATCGGGGAATTTCAAATAGCTTCCCCGGTCCTTCTAATCTCAAAGAGAAAAAGAAAAAGCCAAGCGGCTAGCCAATAGGCTTATAAAATCATCATCACCCAAACAAAACAGTAAATTATGTAGTAAACATGTACCTATTTGTCGGGCAAACAAATTTTATTCTTCGGCTCTAGCCTCCTTGCTATGACCTGTTCAATGATATACATGTATATGCAAGCAGATACGACCAATTTTCAATACAGTTCAGTATTTGGTTCAATTAGGCATAATGGTTCAAAATTATCAAACAAATAAACAAATAACACAATCATCAATCAATTAGTGATTATCATTTGAAATTCATAACTTTGATATATAGTCAAAAATCACATTTTTGATGCCAAATCACAACAATAAGCCCTATCTAATTTTGGTTCTCACACCAGTCAATAGGAAATATATAGAAATCTCACCTTCGAAACACGAAAATAAATTCTAACGATGACGCATCAATTATTAGAATCATGTCCGAGCGACTAGAGTGTGATTCTATATCTATCGAATATATTTGAGGCTTCAATACACGTGGATCAGACGTATACTAAAATCTCTATTTATTTGATTGTCCAAATCAATGTAAATAAATAATCAAATACGTATAATTGATTTAAATTTTCAAAACAAAAATTTGTTTTCATTTTCAAAAATATACTCTTCACACTCGTTCTAGGATACTACTGATCCCATCTCTAACGAGTCATTCCATTGGATATTACTAATCCAATATCTGATGAATTCTTTCGTATGGTTCTAATGTGTCTTGTTCTCTGAGCTTTGTAAACCAAAGCTCTGATACCAACTGTGAAAACCCGTAACTTCCCCGGTTGGGAAAAGTGCGGATAGTTCGAGAACAAGCCACAACAGAACACAAACAGAAGAACATTTCATTGCTTATTACAACAATTCCATCAGATACAAGAATATACAGAGTATAAATGAATATTACACAGAAATATCAGAGATTTAAATTACATTTAAATACATAGCAGCGGAAAATAATACGATACACAACTGAAGGAGATATACGGATACAAAACTTTCCGGATATCGTTCCAGCTGTAAACTAGGATCCTGTGAATATAAATCTGCAAAACCAAAACTACTAGCTGCCCGTGTCGAAAATAAGGGCACCCAGAGTTTAGGTTAAAACAATAAACTCCAGGTCAGTCATGTGACTGGTGTGAGAACTAAAACAATTATTAATCTTTATTTTTAAAGTTAGGTAAATCAAGGGACCACGCCGTATAACACCGAACGGGTTTCCTCCCAAGAACATCAGTGCATAAAACAACAGCGCAATGCTAAATAAAGAAAAATGAAGCTATTATAAGACCCAGGTCCCATCACACAATGGAACGCAAGCCGGAGGATAGGGTTTTTTCCTTATAATAGCCAAGAATGCTTGATACGTTTAGAACAAATCATTTGATACTTTTATAAGTGCATATTGTATAAAATATCTTCAAATCATAAGTATCAATCATAGACGGCATAAGTGCCCCATCCCACTATGTTGCCATACTAGGCTCTACAAATAAAACCGAAATACACGTATTGGAAATTGGATTTCCATCATGGTGGCTCCTGATTCGAAAGATCGATCGCGTAATGCAATTCACCACGGCTTACGTCCCAGCGAGAGAAAACACCGTCTACATCCGCACATTTGGGACCAGAGTACCACCGCGGCTTACATCCCAGCGAGAGAAAACACCGCCTACTCTATATATCCCTGAGCACTAGGCTCATCTCGGTCGACCGAATCCACGACACCACTAAGGTTCCCATCCACGAAAAAAGCATACTGATCAAACCACCAGTTTACCACCATACCGGGGTGTGAGGCTCGCGGATCAACGCTATACACAAAGCCATGCTATATCAGCTGTGCTTTGATCATCAACCACCAAACTTTGCTTTTCAACAAAAGTCTGGATCAGTGCATCTCAGCATGCCACACTATCAATCCATATCGTACCACTGATTTCTACCAATATATAACCTCTGAGCTCATATGTCTCAGAGAAGGGCGTTAAGCAAGAGAATAAATTCTCCGCCGCCAAACAGATATATATTTAGCAGAGATCAACAAATACAATATAAAGGAATACAATGTCAGACACACCGTCCATTTACAAGTTCGTTCTAGGTCTGAACGAAACCGGAGGCACTTTCCTCGCATATCCATCCATCTCCAAGTACGTCTGGACGACCACCAACTATTTCCATCCTCTTGGGTGTACAGCCCAATCAGGATCGTCAGTAATTATCCCAACGATGTGAAGACTTCCGGTCTTCAACCACCGTCTTCATCTTCGACATATCGTCGAATTGATTATTCAGAATGGGTATAAACCCGGCCTTTTCGAACAAACCGCGTATATTAAAACGAATGTTACACAAACACAACATACGCCTCATTCCAATTCATATTCTCAGGGAAAAGTTCCCATTAATTTTATCCAAGATAAATTCTTTAAAATTTATCCTTTAATCTTCCTTTGGATGTCATTTCAAACCAAATTATGGTTTTCCAAACTAGTCGAGATTAGCGAACCACAACGAAGTAATTATTTATTTTATTTCCCAATCCCAACCTATTCATCCCATGAAGCAAAACTGGTAATACTCCATATTTAATACTATGGTGTTATCGGTAAAATTAATTACCATTTCACGTTCAAATTTAATTAAAGATTTAACTATCGCTTTGGAGCAAAACTGGCGATACTCCATTCCCGCTCATTTCTAAATCTGATAATTTAGATTACAGATTCACATTTCAACCTAATTGCAGATTCGTTAAAACTCCTTTTATTGGGTTAAAGAACTAGGTGTTATTTAAAACACAGTTCACGACAAACCCAAATCACATTCTATTCATTATCGGGTTAAAGAACTAGTGTTGTTTAAAACACAGTTCACGATAAACCCAAATCACATTCTATTTAATTCAAATCAAATATATTAGGAATTCCGATTATTTAAAACCCCTTTTTAAATCTAATTTATTTATTTAAAAACAAATCGGGTTTTAAATTTAGTTCAAAACTAGTTCATTTTGATAAAAATCCATTTTTATCTTTTCAAATATGGAGTTTTTCATCCCAATTTTTCCCAAATCATTTCTTATGATTTTACACAAATTATTACTATTTTTAATAATTTTATCAAGGCCCGTACAGTCGATTTCCATCAACGGCCATCGAACTGCACTTACAACGACCTTTTTCAAATTTGATTTGGACGTATCTCCAAATCCAACCGTTAGATTTTGAATTTCAAATATTCGTTAGAAAGCTCTTTTCGATACGAACCCAACGGTTCCGGTTTTAGGAGAATCCGACGGTCGGATCTCCCGTAATGTCCGTTTGAAATAAATGGTCGAAATTCACGAACTGCCGCGGTGCGGCGCGTTCTATTCAGGCCATTATATTATATATATAATATATATTTCGTCGATTTCTATTTAAAACGAATTTTATAAATCGTTTTAATTTCGTTACAAAAACAATTTCAACTTCCATTTCAATTCACATCAAAATTGAATTTTCTATTCTAAATCCTTTTTACTTTCATTTCTATTTGATTTCAATTCAAATCGATTTCAATTCTATTTCAATTCGTTTCAATTGAATTTAATTCAATTCAAATTCGTTTTCTACTCAATTCAATTCGAATTCGTTTTCTATTCAATTCAATTCGAATTCGTTTTCTATTCAATTCAATTCGAATTCGTTTTCTAATCAATTCAAATTCGTTATCTATTCAATTCATTTCGAAATCGTTTTATATTCAATTCATTTCATTTCGAAATCGTTTTCAATTCAATTTATTTCGAAATCGTTTTCAATTCATTTCATTTCGAAATCGTTTTCAATTCATTTCATTTCGAAATCGTTTTCAATTCATTTTATTTCGAAATCGTTTTCAATTCATTTCATTTCGAAATCGTTTTCAATTCAATTTATTTCGAAATCGTTTTATATTCAACAAATGGATATTTATTTTTGTCAACACACGACTAATCTCAACGAATGAGTACTGTCCACGTGTGACTATTTTTGTTAAATTATTTCGTTCAACACATGACTAATCTCAACGGATGAGTACAGTCAACACATGAACCTTTATTTAATAGTGATAAAGATATAAAATTTATCGTTAAAATATTACGTTCAACACATGACTAATCTCAACGGATGAGTACAGTCAACACATGAACCTTTATTTAATAATATTTTTTTCTCTAAATTGGAATGAGGCCCAATCAATCACCATATAAAGTTAATTATATGGATTTTCATACATCACACATATATAATAGCATTGAAAATAATCAACCATCAACCAAAGTGCACTACACTGTATAAGCATCAAATATAGATATCTAACGCTTATAACAGCCTGTCAATCAATCGATCGACATATTTAAAAAATCAGGATGAGTGAACTTCAAATTTCATCCCAACACCCGTGTGGGGTTTCAAACAATCAAACACAGATTTTAGTTGTGTAGTTGGGCGATGTGTAAAATTTATCGACCCAATCAATATCAGTCAAATCAGTGTGTATAAACAAATCGGCCGATTTGTTTATAAATATTTATTTATTCACCTTCACGTTAAAAGTTATATTTTTAACGATAAAATATTTTATTTTAACACATGGATTTTTATTCAGTTCATTCTTTAAATAAAATGATGTTTTTATTTTTCTAACTTATTTTAGAAAATTTCGGCGGCATAACGGCACGATACTAGAAACGGGACAAGGCCTAGCCTTATCCCCGGTCTAGTGAAGGCCCACGCCATTCACACATCAATTAAATCAATTTGATTTCACCAAACCATTCAATTCAAATCAAATCATCTAACTAATTTATGCAACCAAACAAACAAGTCCATGGTCTGTGGACGATTATGTCGGGTGCTACTAAGCACCGTCTGCATCCTAGTATATATATATAATTAGAAAAGAAATTGAAAGGTGAGAAATTCTCACCGATAGCTATCCAACTTCATGACACTTCATTTAGAGAAATCTTCATCGTCCTCACCTTTTGTCATCTTCGTTGCCCGTATTCTCTACATATGTTAAAATCGAATCTTTACTTCGCTATTCTATATATAAAAATCGAATTTTTATCTACTATATGAATAAATAAAAATCATATTTTGCTTTGCTTTCTACATAAAGAAAAATCATATTTTTATATCGATGTCTTCATTATAAAAATTATACTCTTATACCGATTTTATTTATATAAAAACATATTTTTACATCGTTGTTAGATATATAAAAATTCTATTTCTAAAACAGTGATTTTATTTAAAATAATCTATTTTAAATATTCAAAATTCGTTAAAATAGCCAAAATAAATTTTTTAAACTGGCCCAGATTTTAGGGTTGTTACATTTGGGTTCATGAAACTTAACATTAAATGGTATGTGTTGTCATGAAATTAGCATTGTCTATTTTTATGAGTTATAACCATAAAATTTGTGTGGTATATTTTATGAATTATGAACATAAGATTAGTGTTGAGTGTTTACACTAAATCAAGTATAAACAAGGAAGAATCCGGAAATTTTTATCGTTCTCATGAAACTTGTAAATTGCATATACAAATTAGCGTTAATGCAAAATATGAAAACTAGGAATAGAATAAAAAGGATTACACATTCATGTAATCAAAATGGATTATATTTTCTTATAATCAAAGAAATGAACAAAAAGATGACATCTTTATGTAAATAAACATATTTTTACCGTTTATGTTAAAATATGAAATTATGATTATTTTTATCATTTATGTTGAAATATGAAATTAAGGATATTTGTACCGTTTTTGTAGAAACACGGGAGTAAAAATATTTTTAGTGTTTATGAAAAACATGAAGAAGAATGACATTTTTGTCGCTATGTCACTTTAGTGAATGAATATATTTTAGCGTTGTGTCGATATGGTGAATATGAACATAATTTTGTCGTTGTGTCATTTTAGATAAAATGAATACATATTTTAGCGTATGTCATTTTAGATAAAATGAACACATATTTTAACGTATGTCATTTTAGGTAAAATGAATACATATTTTAATGTATGTCAAATTTAGTTGAAATGAACATAATTTTAGCATTATGTAAATTTAGTTGATATGAATTATATTTTAGCATTGAGAGAAAATATGTTTACATTACATATGTTTATATTAGAAATGTTGCATTAGAGAAAAATAACTTTTTTTTGTATTATAAAATGTAGCATGAGAATTAAAATATCATTTTAATGCTAATGTATACATTAGAATTTAGGTGCAAAATGAAATTATCATTTTGATGTAAATACATACATTAGAATATATAGAGAAATGTTATCATATAAAATAATCTTTTGTATGATATTTAATGTTAAGTAGATAAAATATCACTTTTTATTTGTTTTGTCGAAGTGTTAGAATTGATTTAACATTAAAAAAAATTATCCTTTTTATGTTAATATGGAAAGTTAGGAATGTTTACATATAGAATACTCTTTTATTTGATAAATGTTAACATAGAAAATATTATTTATATAATATTAGAATGCATTGAATATGTTAACATAGAAAAAGATTATTTATAGAATGTATAGAAAATGTTAACGTAGAAAATATTATTTATACTAGAATGCCTAGAATATGTTAACATAGAAATTATTCTTTTTAGATGTAAATTAAACATAGAAAAAGAATGATACTTTTTAATGTAATATTAGAAACGTAGAACAAAAATAAACATTTTGTCAAAAGAATAAAATTGGGATAAAATTCACATTTTTGTATAAATAAAAGATTTGAAACGTTCATTTATTTGTCATGAATATATATAGAAAACATGATTAGAGAAGCGGAAAACAATAAAAAATGCGTTCTTTATTTGTAATATAAAACAGTAGGAAAGAGGAAGACAATAGGAATTACATTTTCATATGTAATAAAGAATGAGACTTACATTGTAAATTAAAAATTTACATTTTACATGTAAATGAAAGGTAGGAATTTGCATTGTAAGTAAATGTACATTTTTTTTATATGTAATTAAAAGGGTAAGTTATAATATTTGGAATCAATTTATTTTGGAAATATGGAATATTCCAAAATTAAGATATTTTGAAATGAGAAACAGTTTAAAATAATATTTTAGTAGAACAATTATAATGATTAATTAAAATTGTACTTGGACACGAGGTTAGGTTACACTTGTGGTGGAAGTCTGCCCGGACCCGACCGGCATATCCAGCAGCCACAAATGTTGGGCCTAATGTGAGAGGTCCAAGTGCGAAAATACAAATTGGGCCAAGACACGAGGTTAAGCCCAACTTGTGGTGGAAGTCTGCTCGGAACCGACTGACCTATCCAGCATCCACAAGTTGCAGGCCTAATGTGAGAGGTCTGGCCCATATTAAAATATAAATGGTTAAATAGGAAATGGACATTTTTTATACCATCACGAGTTAAATTAGAAATTGACGTTATTTTCACACAGTCATGTGTTCATATTGAAATAAATATTTTCACCTCCAAGTTTGTTATAAAAGAAGGTTACATTTTTAATGTAATAAGATAAGGATTAGAAAAGTTTTACATTTTCTTAATGTAAATAAGAATTAGAAGAAAATTACATTTTTTTTGTAATTAAGTAAAAGAACATAAAATTTCATTTTTGTGTAATTAAGGCAATTTACATGTGAATTAGATTGAAAGTGGAAAATTTACATTTATCATGTAAATTAAGATAAAGGAGAAAAATTACATCTTATGTAATGAAGTTAAAGTAAAAGAAGTTTACATTCTTAATGTAATTAGATTATAGAAATAACTTACATTTTTAATGTAGATTATATTAAAAAGAAAAGTTTACATTTTTAATGTGAATAAAAATAATAGAAATGAAATGTATATTTTTATCGTCACTTTAGATGCGATAAAAGAATAGAATAAAAATTAAATATTTTTATCGTCATTTTAGAGGCGGTAAAAAGAAGTTACATTTTTCAATATAAATAAAAGAAAAATAGGTAGTTACATCTTTATATGTAATTAGAAAAATATAGAAATTTAAATTTTTCAATGTAAATAATAAGATTAGAAATTTACATTTCTAAGGAATAGATTTTCATTAAAAAAAATAATGAAACCAAATATACATTTGGTGTAAACTGAAAAATGGAAGAGTAAAATATACATTGTTATGTTTAGGATGTGTATGTAAAGTAAAAATAACGATAGATCATTATAAATTATTAATAACGGTATGAAATGGGTTTCAAATTTATATATGCGAGAGTTATTTGGAAAGTCCGAGTTTACTCTCATTCCAAATAATGATACGACATTCGAAGAATTGAAGACGGCGATTGAAGAACGACGATCTTCACATCGAATGGGTAACTAGTGTTGAGGCCCTTGATTGATTTGCTCCCAAGACGGGGCTAAGATGGTAGTTATCCAGACGTAATGTTGATTTGTACGTATTTGGCTTTCGCTCAGACCCAGAGCATAAGTATAAATGGAATGTGTGTCTGACATTGTACTCCTTTATATATTGTACTTATTGATTTTCTGCCGAATGTATGAATGATTGGTGGCGGAGAATTTATTCTCTTGCTTAACACCCTTGTGTATATTTTGGCAAAAGATTAATAGTATGATATGGATTGACAGTGTGGCATACCAAGATGCAAAGATCAAGGTTCTTTGTTGAAAAGCAGGCCTTGTGGTTGATGATCAAAGCACGGCCTGTTTAGGCGAAGCTTTGTCAATAGCGTGACTTCGCGAGCCTCACAACCCGGTTGAGTCTAAAACGGGAGAAGGGAACGCAGGGAGAGCAACACGTTTCTTTCTAGCTAGAAGTGGTGTCGGCGCTTAAAATGGCTGATATTTACTTATGTGGATGATGGAATGTGGCGCGCCTCGGATGATAGGTCCTATAGGACCGGGAAACATGTGTTCAGGAATAACTAATCCACGAAGCTGTATGTGTGGACCGGCCCTGCAGGATCCAAGGGTTAAATGTGGGGAATCCTAAGACATTTGCTAGAGTGTCGCGAATTGGTAAGGAGCTCCTCCCTAGCCTTGACTCATGATGGAAACCCAATTTCCAATATGACCTCATGCAGATTTTATTGTATTACAAGTATAGAAGCATAGTATTTTGGTATCTATGTGTCCTAGGATTGATACATTATGATTGAACTGTTTTTGAAAACTTATATACACTAATAATAATATCAAATTCGTTTTTATCGTACCAAGCATGTTTAATCACCATAAGGTAAAACCCTATCCTCTGGTTTGCGTTGCATTGTGTGATGGGACTTGGGTCTTATGGTGATTCCATTTTTCTCAAAAAGCATAGCGTTGTTTTACGATTTACTTATTGTTTGTTTTGTCACTTTAAGTTATGCACGGTAACCCACTGGAGTAAACCTGTTCTGTGTTAGCGGCGTGGTCCTTGGATTTGCCTTATTACTTTTAGTTAAATTAGTCAAGAATTCTCACACCAGTCCCGTGACTGACCCGTTGTTTGTTTCCATCTTTGCAAACTCGGGTGCCCTCTTTTTCCAAACGGGCAGTCGAGTAGCTTTTTGCAGATATTTACTTCTTGAGCAGGATTTTGGATTGAAGCTTAAAGCTGTGTCCAAAGCATAGTTGTCTTCTGCTGTGTCTATTTTATTTCCACTGCATTGTATTGTATTAAATTTATTGTAAAATTTTCTTCCGCTGTATTTTAATTTCGATGTACTCTGATATATTCTGTACTCTGATGTAACATTATTGAAATGTTTATAAAATTCTGTTGTTATTGTTCTGATGTTGATGTATTCCCAAAGTTAACGTGTGCGGATTTTGAACGCTTTTGGTCGATTTTGTGATCGATTAAGGTTGGGCGAAACCTGTGTCCTTACATAAACCAAGAATGTGTACAACAAAATAGTGGTCAACAAAGATCCATTAATCCCAAAAGAATAGATACATGCACCAAGATCTAAATACAAGAATATGTACACAACAAATGATAATGTCATAGGTACAAAAGTACATAAAACTACGGAGACCGAGTAGCAAGATGAAAGCGGAAGATCAATCCTGCGAGGAGTCCCAGAGGAGTACCTAAAATGACTCGGCGGTCTGACATGAGTATTATTTATAAGAATAAACAATAAACGGGTCAGTCTAGCTGTACTCATCAAATAAACCGAGATAACAAGAGATATAACACAGGATGACATGAACATGGCATGTCGACACAATCAGGAAACGACAATGGAATGTCAGCACACAAATATCTCTAAATATTCTCCTAGCTAATATAGAATCCAACATTCAAATAATAGCACACAACATGAAATGACAGCGGAATGCCAAATAAACTAAACACATGACGATCATAACGACAAGGCTGCTGACACCACCCATAAGCAATTCTGTCAATAATGGTCAGGTCGCTAACACCTTCCACAAGCAGTTCGATCATAATGACAAGGTCGCTGACACCACTCATAAGCAATTCTTTCAATAATGGTCAGGTTGCTAACACCTTCCACAAGCAGTTCGATCATAATGACAAGGTCGCTGACACCACTCATAAGCAATTCTGTCAATAATGGTCAGGTCGCTGACACCACTCATAAGCAGTTCGATCATAAATCTGTTCATAGATGAGATACGATCTCTAGGTAGCAAACCTATAAGTTTGAGCCGGAGCTCCCCACGAAGCCGGGTCGTGACCCCGGAAGAGAGAAAATGCATAATCGTGAAATCCCTAGAAAACATCATAAATCATAGAAAATCATAGAAAGTAGGATCGAAGTCCCCCAGGTGAAATCCAAGAATCGTATATCCCACTCAGGCGATCGAGGACCACAAAACATAAATCATCAAAGGACCGCATCGGTCCGGTGAGTATAAATTACACCGAGATAGTTAATATAAGAAAAGAGCTAAATGTCCCATAACCACTCGCTATTCCCAAATATTTACAAACCCGTTGTTGATTCATACTAAAAACAACAAGAATCGTCACAACATGTTCGAATGTACGAGTCCAAGAGTTATTCGCCGAAGTAAACATATAAGGTGTCATAGTCCTCAGTTTTACTAAGGTAAATAAACTACATTTCTCACCCGATCGAGTAAAGAGGATCCGTACACACTAATAGATTGGAATCCGTAGAAGGATTCCTAGTCCATTAATAATATATAAACCCTCGCATAAGTCCGACGTGACAATGTACACGAGCACGATTGCCGAAGCGAATCGATCAAGGGAATTCACGTTGCAATAACGTAAATTCAATTCATAAATCATCAAATATAAATTCGATAAATCGGATAAATATATCGCTCGTTAATGAATCCAATGACGTTAAGGAACGATTAGAAATCACTTTGAGCAACAGGAACCAAAGACACAAAACTGGGTGCCACGGATCAGAGTACGATCACCAAGGTGATCGATCACTCATAATTCACATTACAACAATCATATAAGAAATCAAAGGGATAACGGTTGTAATTTCGATCAACGAACTAATCGAAATCCCAAACTAGCACCCAAAGGTTTTAAACTACATCTGAATAGACTCGAAGGATATGGAGTCGATAATTCACGTTTTAATGGAGCGAATTATATTAATAGGAGTATCGAATAAATTCGATATACAAAATAGAGCGCACAAGCTCTAGAATGATCACTTATTCAATTCACATCATAACAATGTGAATAGACCAAAAGAATCAACATCGGAAGAATCACTTGAAAATCAAAGACGACAAATCGAGCTGCTGGAATCTGTGAATTCATGAAGCTGAGGTTCACAATCGAAGTCCGAACAGCCCAAGCTCCGGCCGGGAAAGAGCCTGGATGGGGGTAGACTGTGGTCCGGTCCACAGCAGAAAAACAGATTCAGACGTCTGAATCATTTAGGTCAGGCATCTGACTTTGCAATTTTCTGGGCCAGCAAGCTTTTAGTTCATTTTGACCCCAATTCAGATGTCTGAATTATTCCGGCCAGACGTCTGAATTACAATTCAGACGTCTGTGCAATAATTTTCAGACATCTGAATTCTGTTGCTTGAAACTATAATTATTTGGAGCAGGTCAGACGTCTACCCAAAAATATTTAGACGTCTGAATCCTGTTCCAGAGCACAATTTGCCTTGAAAACATGTTCAAAACGATATCGACGAATGCCTGAAGGCATATGATGTTATGCACATGTATACGAGGCTTCAAGAACTTGCCGACACAACTTATAACACCCAAATACGCATGCACAAACGTTCATACAAGAGATTAGCAATGGTTTTGATTATAAATTCCAAAACGAGCGAATTTTCTAACCAAAGCAATCAAATACGATTCAAGCGACGTGTGAAGGCTTAGAACTATGTCGGGGGACAACGGAGCTTCACAACATCACCAAATCAACTCAAAACATACGCACAAGATCATGTAAACAATCCTACTTATAATTTCAACTCAATGGAACATAAACATATGGAATCAGCTAAGTTACACTAACATAACCAATTCACTAGCACATGTAAACACATATGAACACTAAATTACACTTGTACAAGCCAATGGCTTGTGACATAGATGTGAATTCAAAAAGAACTCACCTTTGCTTGCTAGAAGATAGGAATCAAGCCAAAGCTTTGCTAAATCAACCTCTTTTCAACAAGAACCCAAGAATTTTCAACCTAAACACATATACATGAATCTCCTACGAATTAAGTCATGGGAAATTTCAGAAATTGAAGAGAGAATAGGTTGGAGAAGATGGAGAGGAGCTTACCTAAGCTTCTCCAAGGATTTGCACAAGATTTCCACAAGAATTGGAGCTCCAAGATTAAGCTAGGGCTTAGGGAATTTTAATTTCCCATTCCCTTATCCATTTCTATTTTCTTTTGAAGTGTTAGAATGAAATGAAGAAGAGAGGGCTGATTTGGGTTTATATGGTGAGCTAGGTTAGCTCAACCAAGACCCAACCAAAGTGCCAAATTTTCGAATACCGGAACATATCGATGCTAATAGTCAAAAAGGCCGTAAACTACGTTTTGAACTCAATGGAAGTGTTCCTGAGTCCTAATTTTATCGTTTGTGGAAAACGACATTTTGAGTGACACATAAGATACGATGATATATTTAGATAAAATATATAAATCTAAAATCGTCGAATGAGCGGGTTGTTACAGATCTGTATTTAGATCCAAGGTAGTAACATACTTATGCAAATTTATGTTTCTTATGCTAGTTTTGTATGTGAATCACATGCTAGTTTGAATGTAAGTTTGTATGAAATTCATATGCAAGTCATAGGAAAACCATATTCACATATGCAAGTTCATAATTACATGTTTAGATCTATACATTTAGATCCATGACAGTACATAGTTTATACAAATATATATTTTATGACTATTGCCTACGCAAGTGTTGATTATGCAAATTTATGTTGATATGAATCATAATCATGCCAGTTTTGATCCATGTTATGCTAGTTAGATCTATTTTGTGTGTTATGCAATTTGTGATGTTTCTTTCCTTTTTATGAGTTAGACTATTTGCGAGTCTAACATATTTCACGTTCAACGTACGAACGACGTGGGGATAATGGGAAAATATTAAATTTTGCAAAATTGTGAATTGGCATAAAATGGCATAAAGGCATATAATTAGTTTGAGACATTAATTGGCCTAATTTATATGCATAGAAATTATGGACATAATTTAAGTGACAATTATGGACATGGATTAAAATTGGAAGTTATTGGCAATTTGAAATAGGGATATTAATTCAAATTGGGGTTGAATAATAATAACTGCCTAAGACACGAGGTTAGACTCGTTTGTGGTGTAAGACTGCCCGGACCCGCCAGGCAAATCCAACAACCACAAACGGTAGTCTAATGTGAGAGGTCAAAGGCACAAATTAAATGGGTAATAAAGGCCTAAGACACGAGGTTAGACTCGTTTGTGGTGTAAGACTGCCTGGACTCGCCTGGCAAATCCAGCAACCACAAACGGTAGTCTAATGTGAGAGGTTAAAGGCATAAATTAAAAGTTGCTTAGACACGAGGTTAAGTCTTGCTTGTGGTGGAAGTCTGCCCGGAACCGCCCGGCATATCCAGCGGCCACAAGAAATCGACTTAATGTGAGGGGTCTGTGCATTAATGTAACAACCCGTATTTCGATAACATGATTAAGACGAGAATCAAGGCAGAATTAAATTTTAAATTCTGAATAAAGTAAAACGGGCTATGCCATTGCGTTCGTCTCGGAAAAATACGCGAAATAGAGTCTGAGTTTTCAAGAATCGGAGTCCGTATGACCAAGTTATGGTCCGACTAAGTTTTCAGAATATTCAAGTTCAAAAACGAGTTCAAATTTCAAAAATTAGGGCTGGAAGGCTAGGCGGGAAAAATTCCCGCCAGGCACCCCAAGTCGACAGCCCTGTCGACTTGGGAGTCGACTTGGTTTGTCCCCAAGTCGACAGCCCTGTCGACTTGGCTGTCGACATAGGTGGCCGAGCCATCTTGGCTTAGTGCACCTGCACTGGTCTCTGGTCTTGTTCTGGAAGCTTCTGACGTGGTTTGATGGTTCAGATCCGATTTAGGGTTAATCTAAGGGCCTAAAACTACCCTAATCTCTATAAAAACACCCTAAACCTAACCTAAATCCCTAAAAATCAAACCTAGCAACTAAGTGCTGCCAAAATCAATTTTGATCATGGCCTCCATCTCCAATCCCTAGAGCCTATGCATTCAAATCGAGTTCAAATCAAAAGGTGCAAGCTTGCTACACCAAATAGAGGCCAAATCAACGTTGCTATGCGAGTTTCATGACGGATCTTCATCAAAGGAGCCACCTTTCTTCGTCAAAACGATTCATGCTCCTAGTCCTCTTGCCACGCTAGGTAAGTTCTAGCTACTTGTAGATTTAAACGATGATTTTGATGTGACATGGGATAAAATGCAAAGTAACATGAGTATGTTAGCCTATGGGAACCTAGTTTGCCTCTCTATCATGAACATATGATTTTGGGTGATGTTGTAGCGACTAAACCATGCTATTCATGTTGCATTGGACTTAGTTTGCCATGCAAGATTGGAATTTTACTTGTAGTATGATAGCATGAACACTTAGAGCCTCTTTGACTTGTGAAATAATGGCATAAATTGGACTTTGGGGCTTATGCATGTAAATGAAACCAACCCCTTATGATATCATGTTTATGTAAGGTCAAATCCCGTTATGACAACATGCAAGTTTGTGAGTAAATTTCCTATGATAATATGCAAGTTTGTGGCCAAATCCTTTATGACATTATGCATGCTTATGGCCAATCCCTATACAACACTATCATGCATGTTTTAAGGCCAAACCCCCTTATGACACCATGCATGTTTTGGAGCCAATCCCTTTTGGGGCATCGTGCATGTTTTGGGGTCTACATGTGGCCATAGTATACCTACTATGTTGACTCACTTTTACTCAAGAGAAAACACGATTTTGGGTAGTTAGATAAACATGAACATGACGCGAAGTCTTAACTTGAATATGACATGAAAACTTGACTTGAGGTTACATGTGAACACGACATGTAAGTTGAACCAAAAATGGGTGCATGACACGTGAGGTAAACTTGGGACGTGAAATTAGACATGTATGGGTTGTAAGTATAATATAACACTAGACCAAACATGAAAGTGGCCAACTCGAGGTTGGGTTGAGTTTGTAGCATAAATCTACCCGGACCCGCCCGGCTTAACTAGTGGCTACAAACAATAGGACCCAATGTGAGAAGTTGGTCATGTCGCGCTTAAGACCCGAGGTTAGACTAGGTTGTGGTATAAATCTACCCGGACCCGCCCGGCTTAACTAGTAACCACAACAAGGTCTAATGTGAGAGGTTGAGAGTGCATTAATTAAATTAATGCCACATGATAAGGTTAAGAAAATTTGATTAATGACACTTAACCGATATGACACGAATGGGTAGGTTAAGTGGGACCGGGCTTGATTTCTTAATGACACTTAACCATGCAAGATGATTAGGGGATGGGGGTTAAGTAATTTACACTTAACTAATCCGACTTGGTAATTAGATGAGGTTAAGTAATTAAGGCTTAATTAATCTAAACACGGTAATTAGATGGGGTTAAGTAATTAAGACTTAACTAATCTAAACATGGTAATTAGATGGGGTTAAGTAATCCACACTTAACTAACCTAAGCACGGTAATTCGATGGGGTTAAGTTAAACACTTAACCAATTTAAACTTGGTAATTCAATGAGGTTAAGTAACCAATACTTAACCAACCTAACGTGATGATTTAAGGGGGTTAAGCAGCTTATACTTAACCAATTATACATGATGATTTGATGGGATTAAGTAACCTACACTTAACCAATCTAATACGCGGACCTGGTAAGGTTAAGTCACAAGACCTTTTTATAATATACTTAACCATTGTAGTACGATTAGAGGATGGGGTTGAGCTAGCCTATACTTAACCAATCCGACTCGATAATTTGATGGGATTAAGATAATCTATGCTTAATCGATCTAGCAAGATAATCCGATAGGATTAAGGTAAGCTAGTACTTGACCAATTTGGCTTGATAGGGTTAAGTCATGAGCCTCTAGGTACACTTAGCCAACTTGTAGGGCTAAGTCTTGAACTTAAATACTTAGCCAGTCTTGACGTGATTCGTGGGCGGGTTAAGTCATGGACTTGAATGATAACACTTAACCCAATAGACAAACCCTAGTTAAAAGAACTAGGTAGAAAACCGTGGTTAATCAAGGATAACAGGAAAGGAAGCTAAGTGGTAAACCTTAGTTAAGGGTAACTAAGTAATAATTCTTAGCTAAGGACATAGGACTAATTCACAAAGAAATGAGTAACTTGATACGGTAGGTCATCGCTTAGTATACGAGGAGGAGCAAGTTATCTGACTTGGATAAAAGCTCCAGCGCACTGGGTGCCGAAGCGGAAGCTTCGGGGGACGTGAGGATACTCTTGGTATCCCTCTGTGAGGATGCAGATGATCCGCCTGGGCTCACAAGAGGTTAAGGTCTGCGGTAGAAGAGCCAAGAGTATGCCTTGGTTGCTATGCGAGCGACCTAAAGACTGGGGTGGATTAGCGTGGAGTCGGCGATACTTGGTTTTGCCCTGGATAGCACGTCGTCGACTACCTACCATCTTTAGTCAATCGTGTACGAACGGAAAGGCAGGGAACCCCCAACAGACCATGTTCTTGCTATCGAGTCATGGGTGAGGTAGGCCCGTAGGAAAGTGGGGCTATAGTGGGGCCGGGATGTGGTTCTCGTACATGATTTTTCTTGGGTTGCCTTTCAGTAGTTGAGGGAGGGGTCACGTGGGACCATAGCCACGGGTACAAAAACAGACCTTGATATCTGCATCAGTAGACGACTTAAAGCTCCCGACCGAGTTCCGTATTTCTTGGTTTGCCCTGGCACGGAACTCGGATGGCACATTGAGGAACATGTGCGTCTAGACATGGAAAACGATTCACGATACATACGTGGGATAAAGGGCGCGGTTGACGGGTGACGTAATCCCTAGTGGTCCTAGGTGGCCAAAACCCAAACCGTGACACGGAAACGTTCATTAGGTAGCATAATCCCTAGCGGCCCTAGGTGGCATAAATCCTAAGTGGACGCACGATAGTTCATGGTAGGGAAACGCAACTAGATCAAGGGTTGCAGTCCAAAACAACTTCAAGGATAAAACGTTTACATGAGAAAGTCCGTACGGCCTACGGCAAAGGACTGAACTTATTCATGGAAAGAAACATACGAGTTGGGGAAACCTACATATGCTATATATTAGGTTGACATGGACCATTACATGACGTTGGGCAAGGGACATTCACGGTTAACACATGACGCGGGTAGGGATACTAGTACGAGAGGTGCAGAGCAAACATACATGTTAGAACCAAGAGCAAATATACATGATAGATACCGTGGGATGTTATACAGGGTGGATACCTTGGGATAGTATACTTGATAGGAACCTGACGATGCGATACCTTGATTTATCATGACACCGTAGTTTATCATGATATCTTAGTTTACCTTGCTACAGTAGTTCAGCCTGTTACCCTGGTTTAGTTTATCTATCTTGTAGTCATCCTTATGTTTACTTTCAGTTTATGCATGTCATGTTACCTTTACCTGTTTTTATACTGGAAGTAGATAGGACTTACCAGCCTTTATGACTGACCCCGTTTTCTTTCGCCTCTTTGTCTTCCGTTCCCCCCCAGGTTGCAGGGAGGAAATGCTATTGTTAGTTCGGACTTCTCCTGTTGAAGATCATCATGTATGGCTTGGACTTTTCTTGGCTATGGCTACTTTACTGTTTCACTTGGGGAATAATTTATAAAAAGGTTTTTATGCTTCTTTATTATTGCAAGACAGGTTTTGATGTACTCTGATGTATAAGGCTTTAGACCTTATTTTATAAGGTGATGAAATTTGTTTTACTTCCGCTGTTTTATATATATATATGTTCTGTCTTGTAATATTTCTATGCATGTTTACCAATAATGCCCCTCTAAAGCTAGTGCATTCCCTTGCGAGTGACCCTAGCGGAGGCGGGGTGTTACATTTGGTATCAGAGCGAGGTTGGTTACCAGACTGGGCAAAAGTTTATAAAACCTTCTGAAAACTATTTGAAAAACCGTTTACAAAGAAGCAATTTTCAAGAAAAGTTTTTAAAGGCTATTCCCCAAAAGCCATTAGCACCATCCTTTGATTCCTTGATTTAATCTCGTTTCCTTTCTTTCCTCCATCCGTGGTCACAGTAGTTCTAACTGTGACTAATCTTTGTCTAGCCACGTAGGTGTTTCCCGTACGATGGAGGTGGTTCTCGAGAGACCCATTGTCGTGTTACAAGAAAGGATAATAAGAGTAAGGGTAAAGGATACCAGGTTAAGGATAAGCAACTGTTGTTATGGCTTAGTCCATCAAGGAAGACAAGGACAAGATCAGCGGAGAGGGAAATAGTACGCTCCCATTTCTAGGATACCTAAAAGAAATGGTGCCGTTTCTGGTAAAGGTTTAGTTGTTCTTTTCTATCATCCCGTCCAGACTTTGTCTTGATCATCGTATCACTTAAGTCTGCTTGGATAGTGAGTCTCTGCACCTTAGTACTAGCATGGTAGAGGATCCCAGTTTTGTCCCAAAAATCTGGTTGGAGAGTTGGTCCATTCCTTCATGACTTGTTGGATTTGAGAATGACATGTCTCAACTACGGAGGGATTCTAAGGATAAAGTGGTCACCCAATAAGGGGTGCCATTCTCGGTTTTGGAAAGAGGGTAGTTAGACTCTCGACTCATCTTGGTGATACCCTCGAAGTCTCGTGTAACCTTTTTGGGTTCTGTCATGGTTAGTTACCAAGAATCCCGGGATGCAGTGTTGGAAATCCGTTCGAATAGAATTCGCCGCTAAGGCGGATGGTTCGTTCGATTATGCATGAGTTATGGGAATCACCCTAGTAAGAACTCTTGGCAACATGGATCGGCATCGGAAAACGAGATCCAGAATTCACTAGTGAATTTTTGGAGAGCTTGCATGAGTACGTTGATAGGGTTGAGCTAAGTATAATAGGGAAAGAATAAATGGAAGTGGAACGAGAGCCGACAGTGAAAAGAGTTCCGACTCATACTTTGGAAATAGGAATCAAGGAGCTACGAAATCATGAAGTCAAAGACGGTCAAGGCATGATGGAATTAAGCTCATGGAAATGCGGCTTGGACGCGCGCATCACGTCTCTTTTTAAGAGGATATCTTTGATCCTTGGTTCACCTGTAAAGCTTACTTGCATGCTATCGCTTGGTGGATATCCTCTCGGTCCTGTTTCTGTTACAAACCCCGTAAGGAGTTTGTCTTGTCTATCCTCTCGATCTTATCTTGGGAACCTTAGGTAGAACGCTATGGATGTAAATATGTATTTGAGGCATGTTATGATTGATATGGTTGCAAATGGTTGCAAGTGGTTGCTCGTGGATGCGCGAATACACGTTAGATACTAGATTGACGCGATCACGTTCCATGTTGCATATGCACGAGCATTTATACTTCTTTATGGATGAAATTGAATGTGTTGTCATGTGGATGTTACATATGAATGAATGTTTGTGCACGCATATAGTACTTATATGACTAGGACTATTTGCATACATGTTGGATTCATGGCACTTAACATATCTTGCATTAGAAAGATCATTCAGGCCTGATCATTAGCATTAGCTAAGGAGCACATACACACACGTTTTGCATATGTTCATACAACATTAGAAATCATCTAAGGACAATGGTCGCTTGTGGATGATGTTTTGAGTAGATGGATGATAGGATATGTTCTCCCTTACTTGGAAATTTCGGGGACGAAATCCTAAAAGGTGGGGAGAATGTAACAACCCGTATTTCGATAACATGATTAAGACGAGAATTAAGGCAGAATTAAATTTTAAATTCTGAATCAAGTAAAACGGGCTATGCCATTGCGTTCGTCTCGGAAAAATACGCGAAATAGAGTCTGAGTTTTCGAGAATCGGAGTCCGTATGACCAAGTTATGGTCCGACGAAGTTTTCAGAAAATTCATGTTCAAAAACGAGTTCAAATTTCAAAAATTAGGGCTGGAAGGCTAGGCGGGAAAAATTCCCGCCAGGCACCCCAAGTCGACAGCCCTGTCGACTTGGGAGTCGACTTGGTTTGTCCCCAAGTCGACAGCCCTGTCGACTTGGCTGTCGACATGGGTGGCCGAGCCATCTTGGCTTGGTGCACCTGCACTGGTCTCTGGTCTTGTTCTGGAAGCTTCTGACGTGGTTTGATGGTTCAGATCCGATTTAGGGTTAATCTAAGGGCCTAAAACTACCCTAATCTCTATAAAAACACCCTAAACCTAACCTAAATCCCTAAAAATCAAACCTAGCAACTAAGTGCTGCCAAAATCAATTTTGATCATGGCCTCCATCTCCAATCCCTAGAGCCTATGCATTCAAATCGAGTTCAAATCAAAAGGTGCAAGCTTGCTACACCAAATAGAGGCCAAATCAACGTTGCTATGCGAGTTTCATGACGGATCTTCATCAAAGGAGCCACCTTTCTTCGTCAAAACGATTCATGCTCCTAGTCCTCTTGCCACGCTAGGTAAGTTCTAGCTACTTGTAGATTTAAACGATGATTTTGATGTGACATGGGATAAAATGCAAAGTAACATGAGTATGTTAGCCTATGGGAACCTAGTTTGCCTCTCTATCATGAACATATGATTTTGGGTGATGTTATAGCGACTAAACCATGCTATTCATGTTGCATTGGACTTAGTTTGCCATGCAAGATTGGACCTTTACTTGTAGTATGATAGCATGAACACTTAGAGCCTCTTTGACTTGTGAAATAATGGCATAAATTGGACTTTGGGGCTTATGCATGTAAATGAAACCAACCCCTTATGATATCATGTTTATGTAAGGTCAAATCCCGTTATGACAACATTCAAGTTTGTGAGTAAATTTCCTATGATAATATGCAAGTTTGTGGCCAAATCCTTTATGACATTATGCATGCTTATGGCCAATCCCTATACAACACTATCATGCATGTTTTAAGGCCAAACCCCCTTATGACACCATGCATGTTTTGGAGCCAATCCCTTTTGGGGCATCGTGCATGTTTTGGGGTCTACATGTGTCCATAGTATACCTACTATGTTGACTCACTTTTACTCAAGAGAAAACACGATTTTGGGTAGTTAGATAAACATGAACATGACGCGAAGTCTTGACTTGAATATGACATGAAAACTTGACTTGATGTTACATGTGAACACGACATGTAAGTTGAACCAAAAATGGGTGCATGACACGTGAGGTAAACTTGGGACGTGAAATTAGACACGTATGGGTTGTAAGTATAATATAACACTAGACCAAACATGAAAGTGGCCAACTCGAGGTTGGGTTGAGTTTGTAGCATAAATCTACCCGGACCCGCCCGGCTTAACTAATGGCTACAAACAATAGGACCCAATGTGAGAAGTTGGTCATGTCGCGCTTAAGACCCGAGGTTAGACTAGGTTGTGGTATAAATCTACCCGGACCCGCCCGGCTTAACTAGTAACCACAACAAGGTCTAATGTGAGAGGTTGAGAGTGCATTAATTAAATTAATGCCACATGATAAGGTTAAGAAAATTTGATTAATGACACTTAACCGATATGACACGAATGGGTAGGTTAAGTGGGACCGGGCTTGATTTCTTAATGACACTTAACCATGCAAGATGATTAGGGGATGGGGTTAAGTAATTTACACTTAACTAATCCGACTTGGTAATTAGATGAGGTTAAGTAATTAAGGCTTAACTAATCTAAACACGGTAATTAGTTGGGGTTAAGTAATTAAGACTTAACTAATCTAAACATGGTAATTAGATGGGGTTAAGTAATCCACACTTAACTAACCTAAGCACGGTAATTCGATGGGGTTAAGTTAAACACTTAACCAATTTAAACTTGGTAATTCAATGAGGTTAAGTAACCAATACTTAACCAACCTAACGTGATGATTTAATGGGGTTAAGCAGCTTATACTTAACCAATTATACATGATGATTTGATGGGATTAAGTAACCTACACTTAACCAATCTAATACGCGGACCTGATAAGGTTAAGTCACAAGACCTTTTTAGAATATACTTAACCATTGTAGTACGATTAGAGGATGGGGTTGAGCTAGCCTATACTTAACCAATCCGACTCGATAATTTGATGGGATTAAGATAATCTATGCTTAATCGATCTAGCAAGATAATCCGATAGGATTAAGGTAAGCTAGTACTTGACCAATTTGGCTTGATAGGGTTAAGTCATGAGCCTCTAGGTACACTTAGCCAACTTGTAGGGCTAAGTCTTGAACTTAAATACTTAGCCAGTCTTGACGTGATTCGTGGGCGGGTTAAGTCATGGACTTGAATGATAACACTTAACCCAATAGACAAACCCTAGTTAAAAGAACTAGGTAGAAAACCGTGGTTAATCAAGGATAACAGGAAAGGAAGCTAAGTGGTAAACCTTAGTTAAGGGTAACTAAGTAATAATTCTTAGCTAAGGACATAGGACTAATTCACAAAGAAATGAGTAACTTGATACGGTAGGTCATCGCTTAGTATACGAGGAGGAGCAAGTTATCTGACTTGGATAAAAGCTCCAGCGCACTGGGTGCCGAAGCGGAAGCTTCGGGGGACGTGAGGATACTCTTGGTATCCCTCTGTTAGGCTGCAGATGATCCGCCTGGGCTCACAAGAGGTTAAGGTCTGCGGTAGAAGAGCCAAGAGTATGCCTTGGTTGCTATGCGAGCGACCTAAAGACTGGGGTGGATTAGCGTGGAGTCGGCGATACTTGGTTTTGCCCTGGATAGCACGTCGTCGACTACCTACCATCTTTAGTCAATCGTGTACGAACGGAAAGGCAGGGAACCCCCAACAGACCATGTTCTTGCTATCGAGTCATGGGTGAGGTAGGCCCGTAGGAAAGTGGGGCTATAGTGGGGCCGGGATGTGGTTCTCATACATGATTTTTCTTGGGTTGCCTTTCAGTAGTTGAGGGAGGGGTCACGTGGGACCATAGCCACGGGTACAAAAACAGACCTTGATATCTGCATCAGCAGACGACTTAAAGCTCCCGACCGAGTTCCGTATTTCTTGGTTTGCCCTGGCACGGAACTCGGATGGCACATTGAGGAACATGTGCGTCTAGACATGGAAAACGATTCACGATACATACGTGGGATAAAGGGCGCGGTTGACGGGTGGCGTAATCCCTAGTGGTCCTAGGTGGCCAAAACCCAAACCGTGACACGGAAACGTTCATTAGGTAGCATAATCCCTAGCGGCCCTAGGTGGCATAAATCCTAAGTGGACGCACGATAGTTCATGGTAGGGAAACGCAACTAGATCAAGGGTTGCAGTCCAAAACAACTTCAAGGATAAAACGTTTACATGAGAAAGTCCGTACGGCCTACGGCAAAGGACTGAACTTATTCATGGAAAGAAACATACGAGTTGGGGAAACCTACATATGCTATATATTAGGTTGACATGGACCATTACATGACGTTGGGCAAGGGACATTCACGGTTAACACATGACGCGGGTAGGGATACTAGTACGAGAGGTGCAGAGCAAACATACATGTTAGAACCAAGAGCAAATATACATGATAGATACCGTGGGATGTTATACAGGGTGGATACCTTGGGATAGTATACTTGATAGGAACCTGACGATGCGATACCTTGATTTATCATGACACCGTAGTTTACCATGATATCTTAGTTTACCTTGCTACAGTAGTTCAGCCTGTTACCCTGGTTTAGTTTATCTATCTTGTAGTCATCCTTATGTTTACTTTCAGTTTATGCATGTCATGTTACCTTTACCTGTTTTTATACTGGAAGTAGATAGGACTTACCAGTCTTTATGACTGACCCCGTTTTCTTTCGCCTCTTTGTCTTCCGTTTCCCCCCCAGGTTGTAGGGAGGAAATGCTATTGTTAGTTCGGACTTCTCCTGTTGAAGATCATCATGTATGGCTTGGACTTTTCTTGGCTATGGCTACTTTACTGTTTCACTTGGGGAATAATTTATAAAAAGGTTTTTATGCTTCTTTATTATTGCAAGACAGGTTTTGATGTACTCTGATGTAAAAGGCTTTAGACCTTATTTTATAATGTGATGAAATTTGTTTTACTTCCGCTATTTTATATATATATATATGTTCTGTCTTGTAATATTTCTGTGCATGTTTACCAATAATGCCCCTCTAAAGCTAGTGCATTCCCTTGCGAGTGACCCTAGCGGAGGCGGGGTGTTACAATTAATAATTAATTAATGCTGACTAAAGATGAATATGAATGACAAACAGAAGTTTGGTTGAGTGAGTGATTCTCTGAGTAACAATCTGATGTTGATTTCGGTCTTCGGGGTTGGTACTTAGGGAGTTATTCTCTTAACTAATGTATCTGTGAACTAAGATGTACTTAATCATAAATTAAGTAAAACATGGTAAGTGGATAGGGTTAAGACCAGCTTAACCAATAATTTGATAGGTGGGAAGGGTTAAGACCAGCTTAACCAATAATGTATATATATATATACATATATTAATCTAATAAGTGGATAGTGTTAAGACAAACTTGACCAATAATATGTATTGATCTTATAGGGTTAAGACAAGCTTAACCAATAATAATATATTGATCTGATAAGTGGATAGGGTTAAGACAAACTTAACCCACAAGATATAAGTTGATGGGGTTAAGACCAGCTTAACCAATAATATATTGATCTGATAAGCGGATAGGGTTAAGACAAGCTTAACCAATAACACATGTTGATTTTTTAAGTGGATAACATGGGGGACATGTGGGATATAATTATAAACACTTAACCAAGTTTGAAAACATGTAAGAAGACATGAATAAGAAGGGGTTAAGTGGGGAATCTATGTGGGGACCAAGCATAGGTGGAAAGCTTGTGTGGGGACCCTTTTCAAACCAGTAACCCAATAAGTATCTTTGTGAGCTCGACCCAAGTCGAGGACGGGAAAAGCTTACAGAGTTTGATCGTAAGAGGTCAAAATGGGTTAGCGGTGGCAACGCAAGTCCAATGGGGTCATGTGCGTGCGTAGGCCCGGGCTGGTAGGTAAGACGTTGTTGCATCGTGTAGATATAAGCCGTGCATCTTTAGTGGTATCGGGTTACCACTTTGGGAAGTGATACACCCCACTATGGGACCAACACGGGTATCTACGAGTTAGGGAGCCAATCGAATAGGGAAGGTAGTGGGTACGACTAGCGGAAATATGAGCAGACGACACCTATGAAGACAGCTAGGAGTATAACTACCATATTATGAATAAACATTGTAATTAGAATGGAAAGGGTAGTGGTTACGACTAGCGGAGATAGGGGCAGACGGCACCTATGAAGACAGCTAGGGGTACGCGAAACTACCATTATTATTGTTTCGTTCAATGGGCAGGACCAACTTTTAGGGTGACTAGTAATAGTGCGGTGTAATTAGCATTGGTGTAGTATAGAAATTATCCTGAAACACCCCACCTCCGTTAAGGTCACTCACAAAGGGAATGCCTTAATTTTGGTGGAGGTTTATAAATAAAAGACACAGATAAAACACAAGACAGATATAAACACATATAAATAAGTAGCAGAAAAACCAACAGACTTTTATTATCATAAATACGTGTTTATACAGAACATTTCCAACATTGTCTCAAAACAAACTTCCAATTATTACAACCATACTACTGTCTTGATTTTAAAAGTTAAAGAAGCATGAAACATAAATAAAGCTGCATAATCCCCATAAATGATATCCAAAGCCATGGTCCAAATTAAAGAAATCCAAGCAATACATTCTCTCTCTTCAAGCTAGATGAAAAACTGACTATGCTGCGGTGTTTCCTCCCTGTGGACCTGGGGGGGGGGGGGGGGGGAGGGGGACGGAAGAAAAGAAGACGAAAGGAAAATGGGTCAGACATAAGTCTGGTAAGTCTAGCTATATTCCTAGAATGTTAATAATAAAAAGATCATGACTTGCATAAAGTGAGAACATGACGATATCGGGATAATAGAGTATCCTAGAACTAGATAAGGTGTCCTAAAACGAACATCCCTTCGCACCCTATTTTAAATCTCTATCTCTGCACCTACTAATTCTTATACCAACAGGCACCCCGTGATTGGGGCGAAGTGATCCCTTTCTCTTTCTTTAAAAGATCGGCTCCTACTCGTATATTCACATGTGTCCTACGGCCCTATATGGTAGATACCTATGCTGGTCCCACCATGGGGTGTATCAAGTCCCATGGTGGCGGCCCCGACACAATTCTAGCATGCATAGGGTATACTACTGATGCTCCAGTGCCCTGACTCGACTGCTCCAGAGTGTATGCACGCCCGCACTCTATTAGAACCCACACTGTGCACCAACCGCCGTTGCTTTTGACCGCTTACAATCAGCCCAGTAATCGTGCCCCACCCTGCCTAGTTCAGGGTACCATGATACCTAATTGGGTTACTACTGAAACGGGTCCCCGTTACTAGGTTTTCTAGTCAAACATGTTAAGTGGTTAAGTGTCTGAATGAACCTAACCCCCACCCATCCAAATTATTTAACATGTTGAATTTGGTTAAGTATTTATTAAGTTGACTTAACCCTATCAGTCCTAACTCAGCTCTAATTGTCTTATTAGAGCACCAACCTCTCAGATTAGACAGATATTGTTGTGGCTGCCTGTATGCCGGTTGGGTCCGGGCAGTCTTACGCCACAACTCAGTTTAACCTCGGGTCTTTATTGGGCCCCATGCCTTAGCCTCTCACATTGGATAGCTATTGTTGTGACAACTGGACAGCCGGGCGGGTCCGGGAAGGTTTACGTCACAACTCAATCCAATCTCGGGTTAAGCGCGTTCGTATTTTCTAATTTACATTTTAATTATGTAAATTATTCAAATTCAAATTATTGTCACATTCATTTCCAATTAATCTCATTAATTAAGGTAATTAATGCCTTTTTATGCCATAAATCACTTATGTGATTAATGACCAATATGTAAATTAGAAAATATTCAAATTACTGTCACATTCATTTCCAATTAATCTCATTAATTAAGGTAATTAATGCCTTTTTATGCCATAAATCACTTATGTGATTAATGACCAATTTATGGCAAGTTTTCCTAAAATTATCATTTTAACCCAACGTTACCCCGTCCAATATTAGGCTAACCATCTCAGCCTAATTTACGTTCGCATGATTTTTGGTGTAAAGTATTAGGCTAAAAATTTACCCTAATTTAATATACACAAATTGGCATAAATTAGCATAAACATGACAAGGGTATAACTTTGGTATTGATGGCATAATCAATCTGAACATAATAGGGTGTACTTGCAAAATAACTAACATGAACATTTTAGGGGTGAACTTGCAAAATAACTAACATGAACATTATAATGTCATAGGTACAAACTTGCAAAAAGACTAACATAAACATTATAATGTCATAGGTATGAACTTGCACTTATAGGTTAACTCAACATATATGTGTTTTTTTAACATAGGCCATAATAACCACATACATGAGAATTAGCAATATGAACTAATCCATATACATATGTTAATTTGCAACATAGGCAAATCAACATACGTATATGTGAGTTAGCAACATAGGCTAATCAACATACACATGTGTTAATTAGTAACATAGATTTAAACATACTTGCAAATTAATCCCAACATATGATAAGTGTGAACATGGCATAAGTTTTGCATAAACATGAACATATAGATTTGACAATTGGTCGCATAACTTCACTACATAAACTTGCATAATAAACTACACAATTCTCATAAGATGTTACAATCCAAGTCCATGCTTATACAAATAATCTAATCCAATAATCCCAAATTTAACATGATAATAGAATCAAGTCACTGGCATAGATTAATATTATAAAACATAATAAACATCATACTTAATAATTCTCAATTCAACATGATAATAGAATCAAATCACAAATGTATATTAATAACATAACGAGTATCGTACTATTATCATTTCATCGCAACACATGATATTCATATTAATTCGCATTCCAAAAATGTAGCTAAACTTACAATCGTAGACGGTCTTGTTTTCTGAGTTCTGAAATTCTGAATTTGCAAAGCTTTCCTTTGGGAAGACGTTGCTTTGATTCTAATTTGTTGTTTCTTTTTAATCTTTTAGTTTGTATTCGCTATGTTGTTCGTCTCTTTCAAGTGGAGGCTCCCTCTAGTTCTCAGCAGACAGCATGGTGGCTCCAATTCTTATTCTTTTTTTAGTTTGAGACCTAGGGTCTTTTTATAGAGTTGCAAGTTAATTTGAGCCGTCGATGAAGCTAGGGTTAACCAGAGCCGTCCGTTGTAAAGAGAAGCCAATTATGTTCACCATTTCTTTCTTAATGTACATTTACTATTATTTGTCAATCCAGATAAATACGTACGCATTAGATACATCTCCCCTTTACACATTTATTATTATTTTTGTATGCACATTAGATACATCTCCCCTTTAAACATTTATTATTATTCTTGTATGCACATTAGATACATCCCCCCTTTACACATTTATTTTTGTATTAGCAACTTTAGTGTTAACAGAAATACGGGGTGTTACATTCTCCCCTCCTTAAAGGATTTCGTCCCCGAAATCTCCAAGTCTAGGAGAACATATATCCTACCATCCATATGTCCATCTACTCAATCATCAAACACGATCGTCCATTGTCCTTAAAAGACTTCTAATGCTTCATGATCATATGCATCATGTGTGTACATGTCCTTATCTAATGCAAAAATCAGGCGGTCTGCTGATTCAGTTGACCTCCTTAATGCAAATTATGTAAGTGTCATGAATCCATTATGTATGCAAACTTTTTCCTATTCATAATTCTACATGAGTGCGCAATCATTCAAACAAATGCGACATCCATATGACAACATATTATGCTTCAACCATATACAAACATAAACACATATATGCATATGCAATATGAAGTGACTGAGCCGATCTAAAACCCTAGATTGTGTGTGTATATGCATCCACGAGCAACCACTAGCAAACATTTGCAACCACTTGCAACCATCATCCATAACATGTTTCAATTACATGTTTACATCCAAAGGGGTTTCCACCTAAGGATAAAAGGGTAAGGTCGTGGAGATATACCTAAAAAGATAGATACTAACATGACTTTAAGGAAAAAGAGAGATCAAAAATGTACCCTCAAAAAGAAAAGGGTAGGCTGCGCGTATTCTATCCTCGGTTTCCCAAGTCGCGTCTTCCTCGGCGTCGCTCCACTAAACTTTGACGAGTTTGACTTCGCGGTTGCGTAGCTTTTGCACTTCAGTTCCTAAGATGCGAGTTGGAACATTCCTCACAGTTGCTTCGCGTTCTACTTCAGCTTCTTCTAGAATGTTTGGCTCTACCACTTCCGCTGACTCATGTAGATACTTCCGGAGGTGAGAAACATGAAAGACGTTGTGAACTCCGGCCAGTCTCTTGGGTAACTCTAACCTGTAGGACATCCTCCCAATTTTCTCGATGATAGGAAACAACCCTACAAATCTTGGTGCTAGCTTCCCTGTGGATCCAAAGAGAACGACGTTCCTTAAAGGAGATACCTTAAGGAAAACCCTGTCCCCAACCTCAAATTCAAGGTCGGTCCTTCTCTTGTCTGCGTAGGATTTTTGTCTGTCTTGGGCTATCTTCATTCTTCTCCGTATTAAGTTTACTTTCTCTGAAGTCTCTCAGATCATATCTGGTCCAAGTATGATCTTGTCAGTAGACTCCCACCAACAAGTGGGCGATCGGCACGGTCTTCCATATCAAGCTTCGAAGGGCGCCATTCCGAGGGTGGCTTGGTAGCTGTTGTTGTAGGCAAATTCCACCAAAGGAAGATGGTCCTCCCAAGTCCCTCCAAAGTCAAGGACGCAAAGTCTCAAAAGGTCTTCCAAAATCCTGTTCACCCTTTCCGTCTGACCATCGGTTTGGGGGTGATAGGCCGTGCTCAAACATAACTGTGTGCCTACAGCTTCTTGCAGACTCCGCCAAAACTCGCTTGTGAAGATAGGATCTCTGTCGCTAATAATGCTGGAAGGTATTCCATGGAGTCGAACTATCTCCTTAAGATAAAGAGAAGCTAGAGACGAGGCAGTCCTTCTACTCTTGACAGGTAAAAAGTGGGCGCTTTTAGTACGCCTATCCACTATTACGCAAATGCTAGTGTTGCCTCTTCTAGACCTAGGCAGACCATCAATGAAGTCCACTGAAATGCTATCCCACTTCCATTGTGGGACCTCTAAAGGATGGAGCAGACCGCCCGGCTTCTTCTGCTCCGCCAAGACTTATTGGAAAATCATGCACTTAGAAACAAAATCTGCCACGTCCTTCTTCATGCCACTCCAAAAGAAAACTCTCTTTAAGTCCTTGTACATTTTGTCCCCGTCTGGATGTATTGTCATCTTGGAATGATGTGCCTCCTCAAGAACTTTCTTCACCAACTCCTTTGCCTGTGGGACGCATAGTCTTCCATCCCATCTTAACTACCCTTTGTCGTCGATGGTGTATCTATCGAGGTGACTAGAAGTCTCACCCCTAACGAGCTTATCAACCACTTCTACAAGTTGAGGGTCTTCTCGTTGTGCGGTCCCTATTGAGTCTAAGAGAGTGGGCCGCACTTCTAGCGATGCTAACAGACCGGGTACAAAATCAGAGGAGGGCCTAAAGTCAAAACTGGCTATAAACTCTAGGCTTCGCCTTTCAACAAATAGCAGGCTCAACGTTAGCTTCTTTCTACTCAAGGCATCTGCGACTACGTTGCCCTTGCCAGGAGTGTAGGAAATCTCGAAATCATACGAGGCAAGAAACTCCATCCACCTTTGTTGCCATAAGTTAAGGTCCTTCTGCGAGAAGAGATACTTCAAAGATTTATGGTCAGTATACAGTTCAAATTTCTCACCTAGGAGATAGTGGCGCCAAGACTTAGGCGCCAAGACGATGGCGGCCAAGTCAAGGTCGTGGATTGGGTAGTTCCTTTCATGAACTTTCAACTGTCTTTCGCCATAAGCTACTACCCTTCCTTCTTGCATTAGGACAGCGCCTAGTCCTGTCCCGCATGCATCCGTGTATACTGTAAACATTTTGCTTCCATCCGGCAAGGTCAGAACTGGGGCTATTGTAAGAGTCCTTTTTAAGCGTTGGAAAGCAAACTCGCAATCCAAATCCCAAGAGAAAACTAGATTCTTCTATGTTAGCCTTGTAAGAGGAGCTGAGATTTTTGCAAAATCTCTGATGAACTCCTGATAAAAGCCTGCAAGCCCGAGGAAGCTTCGGACCTCGGTTGCATTCCTTGGTGCCTTCCAATCTTGCACCGCTACTACTTTTGCGGGGTCTACAGCTAACCCCTCTTTGGACACTATATGCCCAAGAAATCTCACTTCTTCTCTCCAAAAGTGGCACTTGGAGAATTTAGCTTTTAACTGATGTGTTCTAAGAGTCTCCATGATTGCCTTTAGGTGCTGAGCATGCTCTTCCTCATTTTTTGAGAATATCAAAATATCGTCTACGAAGACCACCACGAATTTATTGAGGAAATCTCTGAACACCCTACTCATTAGGTCCACGAAGTAAGAGGGTGCGTTTGTCAAGCCAAAAGGCATGACAAGCCACTCAAAGAATCCGTCTGGGGTTCTGAAAGCTGTCTTATCGATGCTATCATCAGCTACCCTTAGCTGATGAAATCCGGTCGCCAAATCAAGTTGGGAGAAAACTGACGCTCCTACAAGCTGGTCAAACAAATAGTCAATTTTGGGGAGAGGGTGCCTATTCTTTTTAGTCAGCTTGTTTAGCTCCCTATAGTCAACACATAGACGAGTGAACCATCCGCCTTTGTAGCGAACACCACTGGAGCGCCCCGTTCTGAAATGCTCCGCCTAATGAACCCTTTTTCTAAAAGCTCTTTAATCTGCTTACTGAGCTCTTTCCTTTCCCTAGGATCCATGTGCCTCACAAGCAAAGCAACGGGCTTCGCATTGTCAACAAGATAGATGCGGAAGTCTATTTCCCATTTCAGAGGTAAGCCCTTCACCTCATCAAAGACATCCGAATATTCTCGGACCACCTTAACTGACTGCAAATTCTCAACAGAAGCGTCAAGCGATTCAAGATAACTAAGCATAACCACATTCGAGGGATTACATGTAATTTCTAGAGTGTTACCGAGTTGGGTTAAGAGCCTAACCACTCTTTTCTCACAACCAAGGATGGCACCATTACTGGATAGTCAGTCCATGCCCAAAATCAATCCATACCCCGAGAAGCCCAAAACAAAGGTACTACATCTAAATTCTACACTTAGAATAGAGATTTTCAAATTCATACATATCATTGACAAATAAGCTGGGCCTCCAATTGGATTGGAGACAACTAAGGGATCCTCTACCATACTAGTTTCTAGGTGCAGAGATTCTACTAAATCAGATGAAATAAAGGAGTGTGATGCACCAGAATCAAATAAAGTGCGAACTGGGTGATCATAAAGATAAACTACACTTTCTACAGAAGTATATCTACCTCACTGTTGCAGAGGTGGTGCCTCCAGTGCATGAACTTGTCCACCCGAAGTGGATGCAGCCTTCTGCGCCTGCCCTCGCCTCTTAGGGAAGTCCTTAGCTATGTGTCCTGTTTCTCCACAATGAAAGCAACCACCATTCGTCTTTGCCTTCTTCTTCCTGCAGTCTTTCACCACATGTCCAACCACACCACAGAAATTACACTTTCTTGTTTCGCGAGCTTTGTTGTTTTTCCCGCCCTTCTTAAAGTCTGTTTTCTTAGGCTGTAAAGCTTCTTTCTTTCCCTGAGACCCTTCCGCCTTTGTCTCCTT
This sequence comes from Allium sativum, assembly GCA_030737875.1. NCBI lineage: Eukaryota > Viridiplantae > Streptophyta > Magnoliopsida > Asparagales > Amaryllidaceae > Allium > Allium sativum. The sequence continues at coordinate 620,995,188 of CM060926.1, forward strand.
CTTGCCTTTATCCTCCTCATGTAGTAACGCCATCTGTACCAGCCTTTCATATGTAGCTCCCATAGGTATATGGGTCGTGGCCAGGCTATGAAGCGGCTCATTCAGTCCCTTGACAAAGCGGAGAGCCTTCTTGTGTTGGGTGTTGATTAGGTCCAGTCCGAACCTAGCCAGCTGATCAAACTGGTTGACGTACTCTTTGACGGTCATACTTCCTTGCTTAAGGGATAGGAACCTCTCCATTTGAAGACTACTCTCAGCTTCTGAAAGGAACTTCAGCTCAAATCTAAATCTGAAATCTTCCCACGTTTTTACTGGTCTTTCTGCATTGGTGACTTCCCACCAGTAGGAAGCCTCTCCTTTGAGCAACCACACTGCCAGTGTTACCTTCTGCCTGTCTTCTACCTCGAAGATAACGAAAAGATCTTTGGTCTCTTTCAGCTAGTTCCTGGCTACTACGAAGGACTCGGTTCCATGAAAGTCTTTCCCACCCATAGCTTTAAAATCTCTTCAAGTCTTGGCAAAAGCATTTCCTCTCGGAGGAGGAGGAGGGGGAATTTCAGCAACTGGGGGAGGAGGAGGAATTGCTGCAGCTGGGGGAGGAAGATTCGTTGGGCCTGCCTCATTGGCCCTAGCTTCCAAGTACCTTCTAAACCAACCAGGTACAGCCAAACCTTCTGGAAGGTCAAATTCTCCCGACATGCTGAAACGAAAAAGGAAAGATTCAAAACGAAGGATAGATAATTCACATGGCTTTAGGGGATTATGCCTTTCTAAAACTATAAAACAATTCTTTTTCTTGAAAAATGCTTCTTTAAATTTTAATTTGAATATAGTTTCAAAAACTTTTTATCTGGTCTGGTAAACCTATGCTCTGATACCAAGTGAAACACCCCACCTCCGTTAAGGTCACTCACAAAGGGAATGCCTTAATTTTGGTGGAGGTTTATAAGTAAAAGACACAGATAAAACACAAGACAGATATAAACACATATAAATAAGTAGCGGAAAAACCAACAGACTTTTATTATCATAAATACGTGTTTATACAGAACATTTCCAACATTGTCTCAAAACAAACTTCCAATTATTACAACCATAATACTGTCTTGATTTTAAAAGTTAAAGAAGCATGAAACATAAATAAAGCTGCATAATCCCCATAAATGTTATCCAAAGCCATGGTCCAAATGAAAGAAATCCAAGCAATACATTCTCTCTCTTCAAGCTGGATGAAAAACTGACTATGCTGCGGTGTTTCCTCCCTGTGGACCTGGGGGGGGGGGGGACGGAAGAAAAGAAGACGAAAGGAAAATGGGTCAGAGATAAGTCTGGTAAGTCTAGCTATATTCCTAGAATGTTAATAATAAAAAGATCATGACTTGCATAAAGTGAGAACAGGACGATATCGGGATAATAGAGTATCCTAGAACTAGATAAGGTGTCCTAAAACGAACATCCCTTCGCACCCTATTTTAAATCTCTATCTCTGCACCTACTAATTCTTATACCAACAGGCACCCCGTGATTGGGGCGAAGTGATCCCTTTCTCTTTCTTTAAAAGATCAGCTCCTACTCGTATATTCACATGTGTCCTACGGCCCTATATGGTAGATACCTATGCTGGTCCCACCATGGGGTGTATCAAGTCCCATGGTGGCGGCCCCGACACAATTCTAGCATGCATAGGGTATACTACTGATGCTCCAGTGCCCTGACTTGACTGCTCCAGAGTGTGTGCACGCCCGCACTCTGTTAGAACCCACACTGTGCACCAACCGCCGTCGCTTTTGACCGCTTACAATCAGCCCAGTAATCGTGCCCTACCCTGCCTAGTTCAGGGTACCATGATACCTAATTGGGTTACTGCTGAAACGGGTCCCCGTTACTAGGTTTTCTAGTCAAACATGTTAAGTGGTTAAGTGTCTGAATGAACCTAACCCCCACCCATCCAAATTATTTAACATGTTGAATTTGGTTAAGTATTTATTAAGTTGACTTAAACCATATCAGTCCTAACTCAGCTCTAATTGTTTTATTTGAGCACCAACCTCTCAGATTAGACAGATATTGTTGTGGCTGCCTGTATGCCGGTTGGGTCCGGCAGTCTTACGCCACAACTCAGTTTAACCTCGGGTCTTTATTGGGCCCCATGCCTTAACCTCTCACATTGGATAGCTATTGTTGTGACAACTGGACAGCCGGGCGGGTCCGGACAGGTTTACGTCACAACTCAATCCAACCTCGGGTTAAGCGCGTTCGTATTTTCTAATTTACATTTTAATTATGTAAATTATTCAAATTCAAATTACTGTCACATTCATTTCCAATTAATCTCATTAATTAAGGTAATTAATGCCTTTTTATGCCATAAATCACTTATGTGATTAATGACCAATATGTAAATTAGAAAATATTCAAATTACTGTCACATTCATTTCCAATTAATCTCATTAATTAAGGTAATTAATGCCTTTTTATGCCATAAATCACTTATGTGATTAATGACCAATTTATGGCAAGTTTTCCTAAAATTATCATTTAAACCCAACGTTACCCCGTCCAATATTAGGCTCACCATCTCAGCCTAATTTACGTTCGCATGATTTTTGGTGTAAAGTATTAGGCTAAAAACTTAGACTAATTTTATATACACAAATTGGCATAAATTAGCATAAACATGACAAGGGTATAACTTTGGTATTGATGGCATAATCAATCTGAACATAATAGGGTGTACTTGCAAAATAACTAACATGAACATTTTAGGGGTGAACTTGCAAAATAACTAACATGAACATTATAATGTCATAGGTACAAACTTGCAAAAAGACTAACATAAACATTATAATGTCACAGGTATGAACTTGCACTTATAGGCTAACTCAACATATATGTATTTTTTTAACATAGGCCATAATAACAACATACATGAGAATTAGCAATATGAACTAATCCATATACATATGTTAATTTGCAACATAGGCAAATCAACATACGTATATGTGAGTTAGCAACATAGGCTAATCAACATACACATGTGTTAATTAGTAACATAGATTTAAACATACTTGCAAATTAATCCCAACATATGATAAGTGTGAACATGGCATAAGTTTTGCATAATCATGAACATATAGATTTGACAATTGGTCGCATAACTTCACTACATAAACTTGCATAATAAACTACACAATTCTCATAAGATGTTACAATCCAAGTCCATGCTTATACAAATAATCTAATCCAATAATCCCAAATTTAACATGATAATAGAATCAAGTCACTGGCATAGATTAATATTATAAAACATAATAAACATCATACTTAATAATTCTCAATTCAACATGATAATAGAATCAAATCACAAACGTATATTAATAACATAACGAGTATCGTACTATTATCATTTCATCGCAACACATGATATTCATATTAATTCGCATTCTAAAAATGTAGCTAAACTTACAATCGTAGACGATCTTGTTTTCTGAGTTCTGAAATTCTGAATTTGCAAAGCTTTCCTTTGGGAACACGTTGCTTTGATTCTAATTTGTTGTTGCTTTTTAATCTATTAGTTTGTATTCGCTATGTTGTTCGTCTCTTTCAAGTGGAGGCTCCCTCTAGTTCTCAGCAGACGGCATGGTGGCTCCAATTCTTATTCTTTTTTTTAGTTTGAGACCTAGGGTCTTTTTATAGAGTTGCAAGTTAATTTGAGCTGTCGATGAAGCTAGGGTTAACCAGATCCGTCTGTTGTAAAGAGAAGCCAATTATGTTCACCATTTCTTTCTTAATGTACATTTACTATTATTTGTCAATCCATATAAATACGTACGCATTAGATACATCTCCCCTTTACACATTTATTATTATTTTTGTATGCACATTAGATACATCTCCCCTTTACACATTTATTATTATTCTTGTATGCACATTAGATACATCTCCCCTTTACACATTTATTTTTGTATTAGCAACTTTAGTGTTAACAGAAATACGGGGTGTTACATATCCTATAGTGATTAGGAGCGAGATTAACACTAGAATATTCCTCTTGTTTGTTTTGTCATGCCCACTTGCTTCACAGTCATTCCTTGTTTTACCAGTTTATGCCTTATCCTAATTACTTTAATAATTGTATTGTTAAAGTTATGGTATTCGCCAGACTTCATGTCTGACCCCCTTTGTTTTCGCTTCTTTTCTTCCTTCACCCCCCTCCCCCGGTTCTTAGGGTGGGACTAGTACTAGTGGAGCTTGATCTTGGATCTCTTTCTCTCTCTTTTGGAAGTGCTTGGATTGCTGAAAGTAACGTTCAACTCATCTCTTTTATGGCTACTTGTGTTTGGGGTTATGCTTTTTTACTTTATGTACTCTGAAAACAATTTTCTCAAGATGGATATGAAGTGTACTTGGTTATGAAGTTGTTGTAATCAAACTATTTTCCACTGCAATAAAAGTTGTTTTAAATCTTTCAAGTACCAATATATGTATCTGTCTTGTTATATTCTGTTCTATACACTAATAATTCTCCATGGAAGTTAACGCATTCCCTTTGTGAGTGACACTAATGGACGTGGGGTGTTACAGTAGCCTTCAGGTGTACATCTAATAGGAGGATCTTAACTCAATCAGCCTAATTGCCATGAAGATGTTAGATGTGCCCTTACTACCTTATCGATCGACTCCCTACTTGTATTAATGTTCCATGTGTCTGTGTCAATCGACCCTCTCTTGCATGCAGATACCATGTGCTGGTCCCACCATAAGGTGTATCAATCCTTATGATAGCAACCCGACACGATTCAAGACGCACAGTGTGTAACTACTGGTACCCAGTGCCTGCTTTTTCCCACTCCGGAGTACGTGCACGCCCGTAAACCGTCGGAACCTACACTGACGTACCCCCTGCTGCTATTTTGACCGCTTATAATCAGCCCAATAATCGTGCCCCACCCTGCCTAGTTCCGGGTACCATGATACATCTATGTGGGTTACTGCTGAAATGGGTCCCCATTACTAGGGTTTCCTACGGGTTAAGTTTGTGGGCCTATATATACAAATATTACCCACCTACACGGGATGTACTTAACCCTCCCACCGATTCAAGCATGTTTATTTAACGGTTTAGTTTATGGGCCTATATATACTAATATTACCCACCTACACGAGATGTACTGTAGTGTCCCATAAATCCGCACTATCTGAGTTGACTAAATACACCACAAGTCCAACCCAAATATCACGAAAATATGAATCATTATTTAAAGAAGTTAGAGGATGAGAAATAGAAAGAAATAAACTTAGAAAAGAAGAAGAAGAATAGAAACACAACACAGAATCTCACATCGCAGCGGAACAAAATATAATATGTATAACAGATTTTGGAATACAAAATTTGAACTGTATATACATAACATTATCATTAGAGTACAACACTTACAATACAGCGGAAATAACACTAGATAACTAACGCTAAAGCCTATTGCTCCGAGCTCCTCCAAGAATAAATCTGTAAAATCCTGAACTATTTGACTGCCCGTACAAATTTAGGCACCCAAGAGTTTAGTTAAAACAAAACAAAATAAACTCCGGGTCGGTCATGGGACTGGTATGAGCAAACAATTTAAACAGTTTGAGAAACTAAAGGATATCTCATAAGACCACGCCGTATAACGGAACGGGTTTTCCCCTTATGAGAATCCGAGTATAATCTTTATATCAAACTCTTTTGATATTGTAATAGTGTCTAAATCAAATAAATAACAATCTAGTGGAACCCTTGCATCTCACGTTTTACATAAATAATATAAATCAAAACCGCAAGCACTTATTGGGTAATGAATTTCCAACTATGACAAGGTATGGAACCACCTTCCGATAGTGTATCTCTAGAGAAGAATACACTGGGTTCAACAAGAACATCTTGCAGCCCGGCCACACATGACCGACCACTCTTTTCGCTTGAGTGTATCGAATGTATACCACAAACGGTTGGGATCAGCAACCGTTTCCCGAATGGGACAACATCGAATAGAATAAGGAATGAAATGAATCTCTAGATAGGTGATAATACACCCTAATGGGAGCTAACCACATAGCCATGCTGCCTTCCCAATTTTTGTCATTTCCCCGTTGTTGAGGCCTGAGGCTACGCTTACTTGCCATTCATTGATAGCACCATCACTTTGAATGCCACGTTGTCAGATCAGTTAATCATTAATTGATTTGCACAAATATATTCTGGATATTATGCTAAGGGAATAAGTCCATTTCCACCAAATATATTTATACAGACCAACATATTTGATCATTGGAAATACTTTGTCAGACATTCGTGCATATACGTTCGTTCTTGGACTGAACGAAACCGAAGGCACTATTCCGTACATCCATCCTAGGCAATCTCTACCTAGGATTTATACAACGACCCTTGCACTTTACTCCGTCTTTAATATATTCAGCATACTTGGTTTGCAATGCTTATGCGAATATGGAGTGGTTCTTCAGATAATAATCCAACCGGACTCTCCATATTAACAACGTTAAAGTGGTCAACAACTTTGATAGTTGGTGATTTAACTATCAAATGAAAAATGTCCGTGTACACACATTGATCTTATTTCCAAATGGAATTATCGATCAAATCATCAAACATATATATATATATATATTCATATTTCCTTATTTTTTATGTTTAGAAAATATATGTTATTAACACTGGAAAACATTCCGATTTCTTATTTACATATCACTATTCTTCCACATCTATTAGACTCTAACTGTAAACTAGTAAGAGAACAACTTCCTAAGTATAAACCCCGAAGGTCGAAACCAACATCAGATCGATACTCAAAAAGTCGTTCAACTGAACTGATTTCCAGTCAGTTTCTAATTCTGCTTAACTCTATTTCTTTAACTCCATTTGATTAACTTCTAATCAACATGATCATTTTAAATATGCAAATCATTTGCTTTTAAATCATCGTTCACTTTTAAACGTATATCTCCCAAGATTCTATTTATAAAATTCCTTTTCGTTTATAATATTCTATTTTAAGTTCGTTTCATTATCGAATTCTATATATATCGATATATTGATTTCTAGTTTATCAAATCTTCTTAAAAATATACCATCTCCTTAAATTTCCGGAAAAATTCACCATAACCTCCTTTGTACGGGGTTACCGGAAAAAGTCAAACCTTGTCACACATGCCTCTCCATTCAAAAGAAAATCAAAAAGCCAAGTGGCTAGCCGATACGGCACATAAAATCTCATATTCAATTTGAATACGTACCTTTTTGTCGAGCTTTTATATTTATACTCTTTCATTTCTTCATTTCTATACCTGCTTAACATATATCTAATCATTCTAATTCATTCCAACTTAAAACACTTGTTTTAACTCAACTCATTAATTAATTCGTTAATCAACTCTTTTTCCTATTTCACTTTCATATTTGAATATGACATGTTCAAATATATTTTAACTTACTTATAAACCAATCCAATTCCACTTTTCAAACTCAGGTTTCATATTCGATTTGAATATGAATTTACAAGTTTAATTTACTTATTCAAAGTTGAACTCAAATCTTAAACTTAATTAACTAATTTTCCTTTTGCTTAGTTAATTCTATCAACAATCAAAATATGATTTTCGTTTCAGAAATCATTCCATTTACTTCACTTGGGTTCATATTCATGTTATCCAATTTATGATTCTTCCTTTTTATTTACAAACCCCATTTATTTTACTTGTTTATTTATTTAGACAAGTCTCGATTTCAAATTTCATTTGAAATAAATATTTCTACTATTTAAAAATAAATTTCCCTTTTCAAATTAACACTTTTATTTATATTTCCTGAATTACCCAATGATAATTCATTTCACTTCATTTATAAACTTCATTTATAAATGAACTGCTTGTTTAAATTAATATTTTTGTTCTAGTCAAATTTCATATTCTATTTTAGAAAAATAGAATTTCCTATTTAAAAACTGGAGATTTCCATTTTACGATATTTTTAAATATCAACATTTAGGCCCAGTGGTAATTAAACACCCAAAACAATCAATTATTTATTTCAGGTTTTCTAACACATCATATAGGACAGTATATCTGCAAACAAATAAACAAACAGATAATATATTTTTGTGGAATCCAGTAGGATCCCTCCTACTTGTTTTCCTGCATCCACATATGTTAGTCAACATAAATAATACCATCCTGCTTCGAGGCAGGATATTGTGGTATGAAGGTCATCCACTATCATAGCGTGGGGCGCATAGGGTCAACATAAATAATACCCCACTTTCTCTCCACACAATTTCATTACACCTATACTCTGCTCTAAATCATATTACAATAAATCAATGGTGTCGCTACTCTGCTGAAACCAAAGCTAGAACTGGTGCTTCTTCTTCTTCCAATCTGAATAGGATTAAAAGATAACAAATCAACGCTTACATCAAACAGAAAGCTAAATCAAATCCAGAAAATCAGATCCCAGAATTATCCTTCTCTTTCTTAAACCACGAATTGTGAGTACAGTTATTTTCAGATATGAAATTTAATTATGATCTTGACATGGTTATAAATCAGAAAAGGAGATTATGCATCAGATCTGTTTTTCTGTGTAAATCTATCTTATTCCTGTTTATCATATCTGTTTTTCTGTGTAGATCTATCTTATTGATGCTATTGTAACAATTCTGCATCTCTTACTTCCTTCTATTCTATAGCTAGGCTACCACGAGCCTGAGCCAAATCTCATAAGAGTATTGATGCACGAACGCTAAATTTGGGGAAAATAATGAATGATGCATAATTGGACATGACTGATTTGTGACTGATTTAAGAAGTGGGCATAGGTTGTAATTTAAAATTTAGATCTAGGCTTACTATAAATGATAGTTTATGATTTGGAAGAAGGAGAATTATTGTATGACAACATATGACTTTTAATTTGGGAACATAATGCATGTTATAATTCAAGATCTTATTTTGAGGACATAATATATGTTGTAATTTAAGATCTACGTTTGGGGCCATATTTTATATGATGATCTATGACTTGGAAGAAAAAGGATATATGATTTAGGCATAAAAGGTCTATATTAAAATAGGATAACTATTAATTGGTAATACGCCTAAATGAGGATTTTGGATATCTACATACGCTGAAATCAAAGGCTATAATTTGGCATAATTCATATTGTATATCATGATTTGGGGTTTTTGGAGAATATTCTGTACTATGTAAATTTAACTAGAAATTTGGGGCATATGTTATATTATGAATTATGACCATAATTTGAGCATGTGAAATTAGGCTTAATTTTATGATTAAGCAAGGTATGTCAATGGAATTTTAAGGGATGATTAAATCTGTTAAATTGCCTAATCTGTTAAATCCGTTGAGATTGAATACGGTAATTTGGGGTATGAAAATCTATAGGCTCGATCTAAAATTGAGCAAAACAAGTTAATAGAACTTTGGGTAATCTGCTGTGTAATGACCCGCATTGGCAGAGGTATTATAATTAATTTATTTAATTATATAAATGGTGATATAGTAAATTTTATGGTCGAGGAATTTAATAATGGTGAATATTTAATTAAAATAATAAATTAAATAATATATTTAATTCTGAAATAATCAAAATTGGCGGAAATGGCGATTTGGTGTGAACTGGGCAATTCAAAATAAATAATTCAGTTTAGAATTGAATTAGAATAACGAATATATTATTTGAACGACAGTTTGAACGTATAATTATATTATAATTAAAATCGAGCTCGAAATGGCGCTGCAGTTCGTAAATTGACAACTCGAACTTCAACTGAATGTACAGGATTCGTTTTAAGCCGGATTTCTGTGAAACAAGAAACGTTAGGAGCTGGTGGAGTATATCTTTCTAGTGGAAGAGAAAAATCGAGATTTCGTCATGTAGATTTTGATTTATGTCCAAATCAAAATTTAAAATAGTCGCTATAGAATTCGTATATAATTCGTAACGCTTTATTTACGTTATAAAAGGGTTTTCAATATAATGAGACACCGGATTCGAATTTAGACAAGATTCTTTTGAGGCGTAGTGATAATTTAATTTTTAGAATTTTATTGTAATTTTTAATTTATTAAACAAGAAACTTTTTATTTGGAGTATTTTGCACCCTGTAGTCAACATTTTGAGGTTTCACAATATGAGTTAAACTACCAGTATTATTATATTTTTGGAACCCTGGCACATCGCTGATTACAACGGTATGTTTATTTCTGTCTATAGCAGTTAGTATAAATAAAAACTTCACTTCGAAATAATGCATATCCATGCCACAACAACTTATAAACATTCATATATTTACATATTATAACAGGATAGTTTTACTTAGCAAGTAAGCAATTCAGATGGCGTAGAGACAAGGCTTTGGTGAACTTAAATGCGCCTGTACCCTCTTCACTTGTATACGTGTACCACTTCTTAACACTAGTTTCCCTTGCTTACAAATAAACACATGGTCTCCTTTCTAGCCTCTCTTTAGAAACCAATACACCATGTACCGTGTTGTTTCCTTAGGCCGTAAGAAATCCATGTAGTATATATACCATGCCAGACAAGTGTATTCGTTTTCACACAACAAAAAAATCCTTTGTATCCATCACTCTCTTGTTGCGTGTCTGATCCACATCCCCTCATGGTTCCTTTGATCTTTACGAAATGAATTAAGGGAAACTAAAAGCAAATGCAGTAAAATAGAGTTGCTTGCGGAAATGGAGGGTTTTGTGCTTCAGAAATGGGTTCAGGCATGGGATAACGTGAAGGAAACAGAGATCGAAGGGGTGTACATGGCACTCAAAAAACTGCTGGTGCTGAATGGTAACAAAAGGTGAAACCGCATGTGCATGAAATCATGAGAGGTGAGGGTGTGTAGTAGTGTATGGAGTGGGACGTGGTGCCTGTCACCGTGGTACATGCGTGAAGGATGGGGAGGGAGTATTTGCACAGAAGGATGGGGATGGCCGTGTTGCACTCGCGACGTGATGAACTATGGTGGTGTTCTCGATGTATTCGGTGATCTGTAAGTGGAGATACGGTGGGTATATGGTTCGAGTGTTTCCTGTGATGTGTGTTTTAGGACTGTCGCGCACTTCCAGTTTGAGATCGAATGAAAGGATGGTAGTATCAAATGGAAAAGGAGGTTAAAGGGAGATTAACGGTGGTGAACTCGGGTGTTTAAGTGCAAGAAACAAAGGAGCATGGTCTTGAGATAAGGGCGGAAATAGCTGTGATTTTAGTGTCTGGAGTTCATGAATAGGATTTGGGAAGATGAAGTAATGGGTTGGGCTGGTGAAAATCTAAATGGGTCGGGAATAAATCAATTGGGTAAAAGCCCAAAGTGAATTGTGTTTTAAGTTATTTATATTTCAAAATATGTATTAACTAGTTTATATCATATCTTTATCATACGATATCGAAATTCAGCGAAACAAGATCCGACAGGATCTTATGGACGGGAGCAACACAATGAGACTGACCGGGAGAGAAACAGTGCTCGTTACAATTTATGGCGAAATAAATTGTCCGACTGAGTCAAATAACGCAAACCGTTATTTAAAGGTTAATGCGCCAATGTGAGTAAATCTCACTAACTCTGAACAGTTTATAATTTCATGTTGTATTTTTAGAACTGTTTGATATTGGCTGATTGACTGTGTGTTGACTGTTTGATTGAACTGCTAGTCAGTTAGTTGAAGTTCTATATTGATTCTGTTTAACAGAATATATCATATGGAACTGAAAAGTGATGTTATCTATATTGTTTAACATCTGTGATGCAGGGAAACAGGTTGGAGGAATCCGACTTGATTCCTCAACATTTTATTTTACTGTTTTTCATATATTGTGATATATGATGTAATATATAATCTGTTGTCAATTATATGTGTTTGGACGATACTGATCATCGCGATTTGAACATACCATAACATACTGAAATGTTGATAAGGGAATATTTTCTAAGTGTATTTTGAAAATGAATTATTTATATAAAATCGATGGATTTTATATAGAAAAGGAAAAGGGTTTTTATAAAAGAAAATAATTATAAAAATCAAAGGATAAGTAGGATAAAAGGAAATCATTTGTAAAGTGAAGAACCGTTACTAAAAGTAAATCTTTATAAATGAATAGTTTAATAAAGTTAAAAGGAGTTAATCGATGTTAGTTAATCGATTAGAGTTAAAGTAAAAGGAGTAAATCGAATATAGTTTATTCGAAGAAAGTAAAAGGAGTTATCGAATATAGTTTATTCGAAAGGAGTAAGTGAAATGAGTAAATTCAATAGCGTTATTCAAATAGAGTTAATCCAATAGTGTTAGTCCAATAGAGTTAATTGATAAGGGTTAATCGAATAGAGTTAAGTGAAAAGAGTAAATCGAATATAGCTATTTGAAGAGGGTTAAGTAAGGAAGTCAGTAAAAGGGATATAAAGTGAACTTTGCCTATTTCAAAGTTAGAAATGTTGTTCAGTTAAGGTCTGAGAGGTAGTTCTACCCCAACTTGATTGGCTTCATTTTTAACTAAAGAGTAGTTAAGGTTCGGCAGTAAAGGAAATGGTTTGAGTTGGCATCGCGATGGTTTGTTTAAACATCTGTCTAAGTCCAATGAAGAAGCTTTGGAAATGTTTTCCAAATAAGAAACCAGAAATGTTTTCTAATAAAGGAAACAAGAAATGGAAATGTTTTCCATTGTTAATAACGTATATTTTCCAAATTTAGAAAATAAGAAATATTTAATATAGGGAAACAGGAGATAAGTAAATTAATGAAATAAAGAGATAAATGTTGAATGATCTTTGATCGATATAAATTTCCATTTGGAAATGATATCGTTGTTTGCACACCTGTTTTTCTTCGATAGTTAAATCACAGACTATTGAAGTTTTGACCATTTTAACGTTGTTAATATGGAGAGACCGGTTGGATTATTATCCAAAGAACCACTCTGTATTGGCATAAGTGTTGCGAATCATATATGCCAAAGGAAATTGAAGACGGAGTTATGCAAGGGCTATCCTGTTTACAGAATAGCGCCTTTGGTTCATCCTGTTCCTGGATGACTTGTATGGACGGATGTCTGACAGAACATTTCCGGACGATCACATATATTGATTTCTCCAACCGTACCAAGAGTGGAAGCGGAGAAGGAAACTTCTTTTAGCTAACACATAATGTATGGTTGAGGACGTCAATCGGTGAATTGATGGATTTGATGATGTGACATTCAAAATGAATCTGGTGTGATGATAAAGCGTAGCTTCTAGCCTCACATCCGGTAAATGGCAGAAATCGGGCAGGCAGCATGGCTAAGTCGGCCGCACCGAAGTAGGGTGTATAATCACCTGATCTAGAGTTTCATTTACTTCTAAAAATCTATTGTTGATGCTGTCCCATTCGGGAAACGGTTGCTGATCCCAACCGTTGGTGATATACATTCGATACACTCAAGCGAAATGAGTGGTCGGTCATGTGTGGCCGGGTTGCAAGATGTTCTTGTTGAACCCAGTGTATTCCTCTCTAGAGGCACACTAGCGAAAGGTGGTTCCATACCTTGTCATAGTTGGAAATCCATTACCCAATACGTGCTTGCGGTTGTGATTGTACACTATATATGTAGAACGTGAGATGAAAGCGTTTCTGCTAGATGATTATATATACTGTGGTTGATAGACATTATTATAATATCAAAAGGTTTTTGATATAAAGTTATTTTGGATTCTCATAAGGGAAAAACCTGTTCCGTTATACGGCGTGGTCTTATGAGATATCGTTTACTTGTTCAAACCGTTTTAAAATGTTTTACTCATACCAGTCCCATGACTGACCCGGAGTTTATTTTGTTTTGTTTTCCCTAAACTCTTGGGTGCCTAAATTTGTACGGGCAATCAAGTAGTCGGGATTTACAGATATACTGGAAGAGCTGGAGCAGGAGGCTTCAGAATCATATAGCTATAGTTATTTCCGCTGTGTTGTAAGTGTTGTACTTTGAAATGATATGTATATGCAAGTACAAAGTTATATTTCAAAGTTATGTTATATATTATATGTTATTCGTTCCGCTGTGAGATTCGTGTTACTCTGATGTTGTATTCTTCTTCTTCTTCTATTCTAAGTTTCTATCTTATCTATCCTCACCCTCTAATTTCTTTCACTAATTACCAGGATTTTTCGATGTTTTGGTTATCGACATCGTGTTTATGTCGATAACCAAAGTCGCCAAAAATCCGGGTCATTACATGCTGTAACTTGTAAAGAAGTTAATTTGTGGAATAGGCATTATTAGTCTAATATTGGCATAATCAGTGAATGAATACTTTAGCTAAAATAAGAATGCTGAGACACAAGGTTAGACTCTGTTTGTGGTAGAAGCCTGCCCGGACCCAACCGGCTTAACCAGCAACCGCAAACTGTCAGTCTAATGTGAGAGGTTGTAGGCATAAAGATGCTTAGACATGAGGTTAGGTCTGGCTTGTGGCAGAAGTCTGCCTGGAACCGCCCGGCACATCTAGCGGCCACAAGCTACCGACCTAATGTGAGAAGTCTCTGCATTAATATTTAATTAATGCAAATCTAAGATAAATATGATGCCTAAAACGTATTGGGTACATAGGGTAAAATCAACTGGACTGATGAATCTAATAAACCCGTTTGAAAGTCTGTAGGCCCAATACAAGGTTAGGTGAAATAATCTGTAAGTCTGCTAATCTGTAATCTGACCCGTTAGGTCTGAAAACTTGTTAATCTGTATATCTGATCTGTTAGTCTGAAAACTTGTAAACTTGTATGTCTGGTCTGAGAATTAGTTAATCTGAACTTTGTACATTTCAAATTTGTAAGTAAGTTAATCTGAAATCTGTTAGTCTGGGGGCACAAGGTTAGGAGGGGCAATTACTTATGTCATCTGTTGTTTGGGACCCATATTAGTCAGTAACCCTTTCTGGTATCAAAACTATGAGCCAACACTAGGTAGGGGTCCAGGGCACGCTTACTGAACTAATTGTACTCTGATAATGGCGAGGAGTGTTGATGGCTCATTCCAACCGGGTCATGTGCGTGCATGGATCCGGTCTGCTCTGAGGATGTAAGACACCGTGACATCTGTAAATAGGTCTGTGTCTATAGGTTACCACTTTAGGGAGTGATACACCCATCTGTGGGGACGGCACAGGGTATTTATGTATTAGGGAGCCGATCGCTTGGGGAAGAATTTAGGGTACACTTAGTTATGTCTGTTTCTGTTGGGGTACTGTCTGTTTCTGTTGGGGTGGTAACACCTGTCTATTTGTGTGTGGTACCGTCTGTTGGGGTGCTAAAGGCCCATTACTAGTGTTCACCTAATTCAAACATTCTGTTTCCATAAGGAATATTCTGTTTCCGTCTCTGATTATGTTTCTACTTCTGTCTCTATACCGTCTGTCTCTGTTCGGGTGGTAAAGGCCCATTACTAGCATTCTGTTTCTGTACATCTGTCTCTATTAGGGTTGTAAAGGCCCATTACTAGCATCGTGTTTCTGAAGAAATCATTCTGTTTTTCTTTTTAGATAATAGGACAACACCTAATTGTGTTATACTAGTATTAGTGCAGAGAAGTGAAAACCAAGTAAGAAGCTTAGTTTAGCCTATATCATTCTGTCTCTTCTGTTAACCTGCTACTCCTATTATGCTTATCTCTTATCCAGTTTTAGTTAAATGTCATGATACTGTTATCTGTTTGTATGCTGAAAGTCACTTGACTCACCAGACTTACGTCTGACCTAGTTTGTTTTGCCTTTTTTCTTCCGTTTCCCCCTCCCCCAGGTTCTCAGGGTGGAAACATAGGAGCTTGACTCAGGTTCCATCTGATTAGAGTGCTAGGAGTGCTTGAAATATTGCTTGGCTTTGATTCTACCTATTTATGGAATTCTCTGTTGGGGATTATGGCTTTAAAATTATGCATTCTGAAGGATTTTGTATAAGACTGATATTTGTGTACTTGGGTTTTGGTATTATGATGTAACCAAAATTATTTTTGTTTCTGCTGTAATAAGTTATAAAATTTTCAAGTACTACTTTACATATCTGTCTTGTAAATTTCTGTTCTGTTTACTTATAACGTTCCACCGAAGTTAAGGCATTCCCTTTGTGAGTGACCTTAACGGAAGTGGGGTGTTACACTTGGTATTAGAGCTGAAGGTTACCAGATTAGATAAAAGTTTTTGAAAACTATTTACAAAAAGGTTTTACAAAGGAAGTATTTTCAAAAATAAAATTTATTTTGAAAAACATAATCCCCAAAAGCCATATATCTATCTTTCGAATTCTCCGTTTTGAGTCTCTTCATTTTCTTTTCACCATGTCTTGGTTACACAAGATACCCTAGGGCATACCGATACCAACTTGGTTCAGAAGGTATCTGGAGGCTAGGGCCACCGCCGCAGGCCCAGCAGACGTTCCTCCTCCCCCTCCCCGCGTTGATACTTTTTCGAAGATATGCAAAGAGTTCCGGGCAATGGGCAGTAAACCTTTTCATGGATCGGAGACATTTGTTGAAGCTCGAAATTGGCTTAAGGAGCTGGAAGATTTGTTTGGTATCTTCGAGATAGAATTTGGAAGGAAGGTCCAATTAGCTGCTTGGTTAATGAAGGATGAAGCCTCGATTTGGTGGTTGTTCATGAATGGAGAGCGTCCGGTGGAGACATGGAGGGGTTTCAGGCATAGGTTCAAGATGAAATTTCTCTCACGAGCAGAAGAGAATTTATACATGGAGAAGTTGTTAGCATTGAAGCAACGGAATTCATCAGTGAGGGAGTACGTCAACAAGTTCAATCAGTTGGCGAGATTCGACTTAGACTTGGTGAACACACCTGAAAAGAAGGCCCTGAGATTCATTAAAGGTTTGAATGAGCCGCTACACGGGTTGGCTATGACCCACATTCCTACGGGGGCAACCTTCGAGAAATTGGTTGACATGGCGTTAATGCATGAAGAGGAAGCCAAAAGTGAGAAGAAAGAGGAAAAGCTCGAAGGACCACATAACAAGAAAGCGTGGCCCAAAAAGGAAACACAAAAGAAGGATGAAAAGTCTGAAGATAAGAAGGAGAAAAAGTGCTTTACTTGTGAAAGCTTTACTCATCTGAACAAGGACTGCAGAAAGAGGAAGGACGCTTGCTTCAACTGTGGAGAAATAGGACACTTCACTGGGGACTGCCCAAAGAAACGTAGGCAAGGGCACAGGGCAAAACCTAATTCTGGAGGATAGGCGAATGCTCACGTGACTGGTAGATAGGGTAGAGATAGGAAAATTTTTGTAGAAGGATTAATTTACTTATCTGATTATTGAGTTAAAACCCTTTTTCATTCTGGCATTTTGATTCTGTAATTGAGACTTTGCACTTTAATACTAGTCTTGTTTCTGATCCCGCTATAGTCTCAAACCCCATGAGGGTTATGACTCATCTGTTTGTGATAGGTTTGGGTTTGAAGGTATCTGTGTTAAGTGTTAAGTTGACTGTGACGCATACATTCTGGTTTTTGTGGGATATGGTGGGGTTTTATAATGCTTATTTTCCTAAGAATCATTTGATAATCTGATCTGTACTAGTAGTCTATAAGTATCTGAATATTTCTGAAATGGATAGGGGTTTTTTCTCGAAGCATGAAACAGATTTCCAGTTTTGACATTGTTTAATGGGACTAATTCTCTAAGTGTCAATCTGATGTTGATTTCGGTCTTCGGGGTTGATACTTAGGGATTTATTCTCTTAACCGATGTTTAATGGGAATAGAACTTTTGTTTTAATTGTACTTGCTTCTATCACTCGGCTGTATCCTATCGATCAAGTCTTCGACCTTTAGGTAGAAACTAATGGGTGTAAACATGTGTTTGATACATGTTATGTTTGATGGTTGCAAGTGGTTGCTAGTGGTTGCTCGTGGATGCATATACACACACTAGGCACTAGATCGGCTCAAAAACACTCTCATACTGCATATGGATGTGTGTGCATTTTTTCAATTTTTGTGGACGCAAAATGATTGACTCATCACATGGATGTTGCATTTGGATGAATGGTTATGCACCCATATAGAAATGATGTGCATCAAATAGGATTTGTTGCATACATAAGTGGACTCATGGCACTAACATAATTCGCATTAAGGAGGTCAACTGAATCAGTAGACCGCCTGATCCTTGCATTAGATAAGAGACATATACACACACTTTTGCATATGTTCATACAACAATAGAAGTTTTCTAAGGACAATGGATGCTTGTGGATGATGGTTGAGTAGATGCGTTATTGGATGGTAGGACACATTCTTCTTAACTTGAAGATTTCTGGGACGAAATCCTTTAAGGAGGGGAGAATGTAACACCCCGTATTTTCTGTGAACATAAAGTAACAAAACAAAGTTTACTTAATTTTTAAAAGAAGAATTAAGGGAAATGGGCTACGCCATTATGTTCGTCTTGGAATTCTACTTGAGATAGAGTCCGAGTTTGCGTAAATCAGACTCCGTATGAAGAAGTTATGACCTTCAGAAGTTTTCAGAAGATTTAAATAGCTCAGTCGAAAATTCAAAATTTGAATTCAAATACACACCCGGGCTGGGCGGGAAAATTCCCGCCCAGGACCCAGGTCGACCAGGGGCTCGACCTGGGTAAACAGGTCGACCATGGGGTCGACCAGGGGGTCGACCTCCCCCCATTTCAAGATCCGTGGACAGCTACGTTTTGTGGCATTTAGACGCACGTTCTGACCAGATTCGTTGCTCCTAAGCTATTTAAACACCCCCAAACCCCACTTTCTCTCCACACAATTTCATTAAGCCTATACTCTGCTCTAAATCATATTAAAATAAATCAATGTCGTCGATACTCTGTTGGAACCTAAGCTAGAACTGGTGCTTCTTCTTCTTGTTCCAATCTGAATAGGATTAAAAGATAACAAATCAAGGCCTACATCAAACGGAAAGCTAAATCAACTCCAGATAATCAGATCCCAGAATTGTCCTTCTCTTTCTTAAACCATGAATTGTGAGTACAGTTATTTTCAGATATGAAATTTAATTATGATCTTGACATGGTTATAATTCTAAATTGGAGATTATGCATCAGATCTGTTTTTCTGTGTAAATCTATCTTATTCCTGTTTATCAGATCTATTTTTCTGTGTAGATCTATCTTATTGATGCTATTGTAACTATTCTGTATCTCTTACTTCCTTCTGTTTTATAGCCAGGCTAAGACGAGCCCGAGCCAAATCTCATAAGAGATTGACGCACGAACGCTAAATTTGGGGAAAATAATGAATGATGCGTAATTGGACATGACTGATTTGTGACTGATTTAAGAAGTGGGCATAGGTTGTAATTTAAGATCTAGATCTAGGCATACTATATATGACGGTTTATGATTTGGAAGAAGGGGAATTATTGTATGACAACATATGACTTGTAATTTGGGAACATAATGCATGTTATAATTGAAGATCTGATTTTGAGGACATAATATATGTTGTAATTTAAGATCTAGGTTTGGGGCCATATTTTATATGACGATCTATGACTTGGAAGAAAAAGAATATATGATTTAGGCGTAAAAGGTCTATATTAAAATAGGATAACTATTAATTGGGAATACGCCTAAATGGGAATTTTGGACATTTACATACGCTAAAATCAAAGGCTATAATTTGGCATAATTCATATTGTATATCATGATTTGGGGTTTTTGGAGAATATTCTGTACTATGTAAGTTTAACTAGAAATTTGGGGCATATGTTATATTATGAATTATGACCATAATTTGAGCATGTGAAATTAGGCTAAATTTTATGATTAAGCAAGGTATGTCAATGGAATTTTAAGGGATGATTAAATCTGTTAAATGGCCTAATCTGTTAAATTTGTTGAGACTGAATACGAATCTGGGGTATGAAAATCTGTAGGCTCGATCTAAAATTGAGCAAAACATGTTAATAGAACTTTGGGTAATCTACAGTAACTTGTAAAGAAGTTAATTTGTGGAATTGGCATAATTAGTCTAATATTGGCATAATCTATGAATG
The DNA here is from genome assembly GCA_030737875.1 of Allium sativum. Taxonomy (NCBI): domain Eukaryota; kingdom Viridiplantae; phylum Streptophyta; class Magnoliopsida; order Asparagales; family Amaryllidaceae; genus Allium; species Allium sativum. The sequence continues at coordinate 621,015,304 of CM060926.1, forward strand.
AATACTTTAGCTAAAATAAGAATGCTGAGACACGAGGTTAGACTCTATTTGCGGTAGAAGCCTGCCCGGACCCAACCGGCTTAACTAGCAATCGCAAATTGTCAGTCTAATGTGAGAGGTCGTAGGCATAAAGATGCTTAGACACGAGGTTAGGTCTGGCTTGTAGCAGAAGTCTGCCCGGAACCGCCCGGCACATCCAAGGGCCACAAGCTACCGACCTAATGTGAGAGGTCTGTGCATTAATATTTAATTAATGCAAATCTAAGATAAATATGATGCCTAAAACGTATTGGGTAGATAGGGTTAAATCAACTGGACTGATGAATCTAATAAACCCGTTTGAAAGTCTGTAGGCCCAATACAAGGTTAGGTGAAACAATCCGTAATTCTGTTAATCTGTAATCTGACCCTTTAAGTCTGAAAACTTGTTAATCTGTATATCTGATCTATTAGTCTGAAAACTTATAAACTTGTATGTCTGGTCTGAGAATTAGTTAATCTGAACTTTGTACATTTCAAATCTGTAAGTAAGTTAATCTGAAATCTGTTAGTCTGGAGGCACAAGGTTAGAAGGGGCAATTACTTATGTCATCTGTTGTTTGGGACCCATATTAGTCAGTAACCCTTTCTGGTATCAAAACTATGAACCAACACTAGGTAGGGGTCCAGGGCACGCTTACTGAACTAATTGTACTCTGATAATGGCGAGGGGTGTTGATGGTTCATTCCAACTGGGTCATGTGCGTGCATGGATCCGGTCTGCTCTGAGGATGTAAGACACCGTGACATTTGTAAATAGGTCTGTGTCTATAGGTTGCCACTTTAGGGAGTGATACACCCATCTATGGGGACGGCACAGGGTATTTATGTATTAGGGAGCCGATCGCTTGGGGTAGAATTTAGGGTACACTTAGTTCTGTCTGTTTCTGTTGGGGTACCGTCTGTTTCTGTTGGGGTGGTAACACCTGTCTATTTCTGTGTGGTACCGTCTGTTGGGGTGCTAAACGCCCATTACTAGTGTACACCTAATTCTAACATTCTGTTTCCATAAGGAATATTTTGTTTCCGTCTCTGATTCTGTTTCTGCTTCTGTCTCTATACCGTCTGTCTCTATTCGGGTGGTAAAGGCCCATTACTAGCATTCTATTTCTGTACATCTGTCTCTGTTAGGGTGGTAAAGGCCCATTGCTAGCATCGTGTTTCTGAAGAAATCGTTCTGTTTAGATATTAGGACAACACCTAATTCTGTTATACTAGTATTAGTGCAGAGAAGTGAAAACCAAGTAAGAAGCTTAGTTTAGCCTATATCATTCTGTCTCTTCTGTTAACCTGCTACTCCTATTATGCATATCTCTTATCCAGTTTTATTTAAATGTCATGATACTGTTATCTGTTTATATGCTGAAAGTCACTTGACTCACCAGACTTACGTCTGACCTAGTTTGTTTTGCCTTTTTTCTTCCGTTTCCCCCTCCCCCAGGTTCTCAGGGTGGAAACATAGGAGCTTGACTCAGGTTCCATCTGATTAGAGTGCTAGGAGTGCTTGAAATATTGCTTGGCTTTGATTCTACCTATTTATGGCATTCTCTGTTGGGGATTATGGCTTTAAAATTATGCATTCTGAAGGATTTTGTATAAGACTGATATTTGTGTACTTGGATTTTGGTATTATGATGTAACCAAACTTATTTCTGTTTCTGCTGTAATAAAGTTATAAATTTTTCAAGTACTACTTTACATATATTTCTTGTAAATTTCTGTTTTGTTTACTTATAATGTTCCACCGAAGTTAAGGCATTCCCTTTGTGAGTGACCTTAACGGAAGTGGGGTGTTACACTTGGTATCAAAGCTGAAGGTTACCAGATTAGATAAAAGTTTTTGAAAACTATTTACAAAAAGGTTTTAAAAAGGAAGTATTTTCAAAAGTAAAGTTTATTTTGAAAAACATAATCCCCAAAAGCCATATATCTGTCTTTCGAATTCTCCGTTTTGAGTCTCTTCATTTTCTTTTCAGTGTGCCTGGGTTACCCGAGATACCCGAGGGCATACTGATACCAACTTGGTTCAGAAGGTACCTGGAGGCAAGGGCCACCGCCGCAGGCCCAGCAGACGTTCCTCCTCCCCCCCCCCCCCCCCGCGTTGATACTTTTTCGAAGATATGCAAAGACTTCCGGGCAATGGGCGGGAAACCTTTTCACGGATCAGAGACGTTTGTTGAAGCTCGAAATTGGCTTAAGGAGGTGGAAGATTTTTTTGGTATCTTCGAGATTGAAGATGGAAGGAAGGTCCAATTAGCTGCTTGGTTAATGAAGGACGAAGCCTCATTTTGGTGGGAGTTCACGAATGGAGAGCGTCTGATGGAGACATGGAGGGATTTCAGGCATAGGTTCAAGATGAAATTTCTCTCATGAGCAGAAGAGAATTTATACATGGAGAGGTTCTTAGCATTGAAGCAACGGAATTCATCAGTAAAGGAGTACATCAAAAAGTTCAATTAGTTGGCGAGATTCAGCTTAGGCTTGGTGAACACACCTGAAAAGAAGGCCCTAAGATTCGTTAAAGGTTTGAATGAGCCGCTACACGGGTTGGCTATGACCCACATTCCTATGGGGGCTACCTTCGAGAAATTGGTTGACATGGATTTAATGCATGAAGAGGAAGCCAAAAGTGAGAAGAAAGAGGAAAAGCTCGAAGGACCACAGAACAAGAAAGCGTGGCCCAAAAAGGAAACACAAAAGAAGGATGAAAAGTCTGAAGATAAGAAGGAGAAAAAGTGCTTTACTTGTGGAAGCTTGACTCATTTGAACAAGGATTGCAGAAAGAGGAAGGACGCTTGCTTCAACTGTGGAGAAATGGGACACTTCACTAGGGATTGCCTGAAGAAACGTGGGCAAGGGCAGAGTGCAGAACCTACTTCTGGAGGGCAGGCGAATGCTCACGTGACTAGTAGATAGGGTAGAGATAGGAAAATTTCTGTAGAAGGATTAATTTCCTTATTTGATTATTGAGTTAAAACACTTTTTCATTCAGGCTTTTTGATTCTGTAATTGAGACTTTGCACTTTAATACTAGTCTTGTTTCTGATCCTGCTATAGCCTCAAACCCCATGAGGGTTACGACTCATCTGTTTGTGATAGGTTGGGGTTTGAAGGTATCTGTGTTAAGCGTTAAGTTGACTGTGACGCATACATTCTGGTTTTTGCGGGATATGGTGGGGTTTTTTAATGCGTATTTTCCTAAGAATCATTTGATAATCTGATATATACCAGTAGTCTGTAAGTATCTGAATATTTCTGAAATGGATAGGGGTTTTTACTCGAAGCATGAAATAGATTTCCAATTTTGACATTGTTTAATGGGAGTAATTCTCTAAGTGTCAATACGAGGTTGATTTTGGTCTTCGGGGTTGATACTTAGGGATTTATTCTCTTAACCGATGTCTAATGGGAACAGAACTTTTGTTTTAATTGTACTTGCTTCTATCACTCGGCTGTATCCTATCGATCGAATCTTCGACCTTTAGGTAGAAACTAATGGGTGTAAACATGTGTTTGAAACATGTTATGTTTGATGGTTGCAAGTGGATGCAAGTGGTTTCTAGTGGTTGCTCGTGGATGCATATACACACACTAGGCACTAGATCGGCTCAAAAACACTCTCATACTGAATATGGATGTGGCTGCATTGTTTCAATTTTTGTGGACGCAAAATGATTGACTCATCACATGGATGTTGCATTTGGATGAATGGTTATGCACACATATAGAAATGATTTTTATCAAATAGGATTTCTTGTATAAATAAGTGGACTCATGGCACTAAGATAATTCGCATTAAGGAGGTCAACTGAATCAGTAGACCGCCTGATCCTTGCATTAGATTAGAGACATATACACACATTTTTGCGTATGTTCATACAACAATAGAAGTTTTCTTAGGACAATGGATGCTTGTGGATGATGGTTGAGTAGATGGGTGATTGGATGGTAGGACACATTCTTCTTAACTTGAAGATTTCAGGGACGAAATCCTTTAAGGAAGGGAGAATGTAACACCCCGTATTTTCTGTGAACATAAAGTAACAAAACAAAGTTTACTTAATTTTGAAATGAAGAATTAAGGGAAACGGTTTACACCATTGTGTTCGTCTTGGAATTCTGCTTGAGATAGAGTCCGAGTTTGCGTAAATCGGACTTCGTATGAAGAAGTTATGACCTTCAGAAATTTTCAGAAGATTTAAACAGCTCAGTTGAAAATTCAAAATTTGAATTCAAATACACACCCGGGCTGGGCGGGAAAATTCCCGCCCAGGACCCAGGTCGACCAGGGGGTCGACCTGGGTAAACAAGTTGACCATGGGGTCGACCTCCCCCCCCTTTTCAAGATCCGTGGACCGATACGTTTTTCTGCATTTAGACGCCCGTTCCGACCTGATTCGTTGCTCCTAAGCTATTTAAACACCCCCAAACCCCACTTTCTCTACACACAATTTCATTACGCCTATACTCTGCTCTAAATCATATTAAAATAAATCAATGTCGTCACTACTCTGCTGAAACCTAAGCTAGAACTGGTGCTTCTTCTTCTTCCAATCTGAATAGGATTAAAAGATAACAAATCAACGCCTACATCAAACGGAAAGCTAAATCAACTCCAGAAAATCAGATCCTAGAATTGTCCTTCTCTTTCTTAAACCACGAATTGTGTGTACAGTTATTTTCAGATATGAAATTAAATTATGTTCTTAACATGGTTATAAATCTGAATTGGAGATAATGCATCAGATTTGTTTTTCTGTGTAAATCTATCTTATTCCTGTTTATCAGATCTGTTTTTCTATGTAGATCTATCTTATTGATGCTATTGTAACTATTATGTATCTCTTACTTCCTTCTGTTCTATAGCCAGGCTACTACGAGCCTGAGCCAAATCTCATAAGAGATTGACGCACGAACGCTAAATTTGGGGAAAATAATGAATGATGCATAATTGAACATGACTAATTTGTGACCGATTTAAGAAGTGGGCATAGGTTGTAATTTAAGATCTAGATCTAGGCATACTATATATGACGGTTTATGATTTGGAAGAAGGAGAATTATTGTATGACAACATATGACTTGTAATTTGGGAAAATAATGCATGTTATAACTGAAGATCTGATTTTGAGGACATAATACATGTTGTAATTTAAGATCTAGGTTTGGGGCCATATTATATGACGATCTATGACTTGGAAAAAAAAAGATATATGATTTAAGCGTAAAAGGTCTATATTAAAGTAGGATAACTATTAATTGGGAATACGCCTAAGTGGGGATTTTGGATATTTACATACGCTGAAATCAAAGGCTATAATTTGGCATAATTCCTATTGTATATCATGATATGGGGTTTTTGGAGAATATTCTGTACTATGTAAATTTAACTAGAAATTTGGGGCATATGTTATATTATGAATTATGACCATAATTTGAGCATGTGAAATTAGGCTTAATTTTATGATTAAGCAAGGTATGTCAATGGAATTTTACGGGATGATTAAATCTGTTAAATTGCCTAATCTGTTAAATCTGTTGAGACTGAATACGGTAATTTGGGGTATGAAAATCTGTAGGCTCGATCTAAAGTTGAGGAAAACATGTTAATAGAACTTTGGGTAATCTGCTGTAACTTGTAAAAAAGTTAATTTGTGGAATTGGCATAATTAGTCTTTTATTGGCATAATCTGTGAATGAATACTTTAGCTAAAATAAGAATGCTGAGACACGAGGTTAGACTGTATTTGCGGTAGAAGCCTGGCGGGACCAACCGGCTTAACCAGCAACCGCAATCTGTCAGTCTAATGTGAGAGGTCGTAGGCATAAAGATGCTTAGATACGAGGTTAGGTCTGGCTCGTGGCAGAAGTCTGTCCGGAACCGCCCGGCACATCCAGCGGCCACAAGCTACCGACCTAATGTGAGAGGTCTATGCATTAATATTTAATTAATGCAAATCTAAGATAAATATGATGCCTAAAATGTATTAGGTCGATAGGGTTAAATCAATTGGACTGATGAATCTAATAAACCCGTTTGAAAGTATGTAGGCTCAATACAAAGTTAGGTGAAACAATCTGTAAGTCTGTTAATCTGTAATCTGACCCGTTAAGTCTGAAAACTTGTTAATCTGTATATCTGATCTGTTAGTCTGAAAACTTTTAAACTTGTATGTCTGGCCTGAGAACTAGTTATTCTGATCTTTGTACATCTGAAATCTGTTAGTAAGTTAATCTGAAATTTGTTAGTGTAACACCCCACATCCGTTAGTGTCACTCACAAAGGGAATGCACTAAGTTCTGTGGAGCATTTAGGGTAAAAGATGCAGATAAATTACAAGACAGACAAAAATTAAACAGCGGAAAATAAAACTTTGCTTTATTGATAAAATAGTTTGTACAACGATTTCTTTATAATATCAGAGTATCATCTGTCTTACAAAATAAAGAAGCATAAAACAACATTTATATTCCCCAATTTTGGCAAGAGCCAGCCATAGCATCTGAAAAGAGAATCCAAGCAATCCCAATCCCTTTAATTTCTGTTGCCTTCAGGCATACATTTATTATTTGTTACCTAGATCTAATCTAGGGTTTTCTACCAAGTGCTTTCTAGATTCAACTAGAGTTTACGCTATCTGCTGAACGCTTCTCGGATTCAGGGTTTATGCCACCTAGTCCAACTAGGGATTATGCTACCTGTCAAACGATGTCCACAAGTCTAGGACACACTACCTAGAGTGGTATATGTTCCTATACTTCCCCACGCATGTATCGCGAATCGTTATCGCTTGTCTAGATGCACATGTCCTGTAATGTGCGGACTGAGTCCTGTGGCTGGGCAAATCAAGAAACACAGAACTCAGTCGGGAGCTTTCAGATATCTGCCGATGCAGATGTTAAGGTCTATTTTTATTCTAGTGGCTATGGTCCCACTCGACCCCTCCCTCAACTAATGAAAGGCACACCTTGAAAAATGAGAACTATACGCAGGCCCCCTATGCCCCACTAACCTATGGCCATCCTCACCCATAACTAGATAGCAAGTATATGGTCTTTTGGAGTTCTCCGCCTTTCCGCTTCACGTATCTCGACTGACTCAAGATGGATGGTAGACGACGAGTTGCTATCACAGGGCCACCGTTTGCTCGCCGAATCACGCTGGTCCATCCTAGTATTTAGGTTGCCATATATTGCAACCAAGGCATACCCCTGGTTCTTCTACGCAGACCTTAACCTCTGTGAGCCCAGGAGGATCATCTGTAGCCTCACAGTGGGATACCAAGAGTACCCTCACGTCCCCTCGAAGCCTCGGGCTTCGTAACCCAATTCGTTGGAGCCTTCTTTTTACTCAGACGGACATTCGCTCCTTCCCGTGTTATACTAAGAATTACTACTTAGTTTTACTAACTAAGGTTTACCACTTAGTTTCCAGAATCGTTGTTTTCTTAACTAAGGTTTACTACTTATCTCCTTTTAACTAAGGTTTACTACTTAGTTCTCTTTCACGTCAGTTTGGATTGGTTAAGTGTCATTAGTCAATTCAAGCTAACTTAACCCTCTTCATTCATCCTGTTAAACTGGTTAAGTGTTATCAGTAATTCATGTTGACTTAACCCTACCACAAACCAGGTTATATCGGTTAAGTATTTCTTATTACTTAACCCTACCCATTCATCCTGTATTGGTTAAGTGTTCTTTTTTTTAACTTAAACTTGCCCGTCTGATTTAACTAACATGTTATTAATGGTTAAGTATTATCCCTTCATATTTTAGACTTAACCCTATTCACAATCTGATGGTTAAGTGTTCAAGTTTACTTAACTCTACGGTCTAGTCCAGCTAACATGTCAAATTGGCTAAGTGTATTTACTTAACCCCAACCTCTAGTCTAGTTAACATGTTAATTTGGCTAAGTGTATTAACTTTACTTAACCCACCTTCTAGTCTAGTTAACATGTTAATTTGGCTAAGTGTTTTCTTAGTTACTTAACCCCTACAAATCTTGTCTTGTTACCATGTTGAGTTGGTTAAGTGTCCCTATGGACTTAGCCCTAACATTCTAGCTTAACTGTGTTAAGTTGGTTAAGTGTTCCTATGGACTTAACCCCTCCATTCTAGCTTAACTGTGTTAAGTGTCTGTATGAACCTAACCCCACCCACCGGTCTGGTTATCATGTTGAATTGGTTAAGTGTCTTAGTTAACTTAACCCTACCTTTCTTGTTCTAGCTTTAACTAAATAAATTAAAGCCGCGACCACTCACATTAGACAGGTATTGTTGCGATTACTGGATGTGCCGGTTGGTTCCGGGCAGCTTTACATCGCAACCCAGTCTAACCTCGGGTTAGGCATATTCGTGTTTTCTAAGTTCAAAGGGTTTTGATTAATTTTCAATTCAGGTTTTGAAAGTAACCATCCCGTCCGTCGGATCAGTTAGGGATAGCCAGGCAGAGCAGGAAACTTGTATTTTCCAAACCCAAGCCTAGACACTATCCTCTCTGTCACCCTAGAACTTTCTGGTGTATTATTAAAAGAGATGTCGAAAATAAACCTTTAATTTGTCTAAATTTACATTTTCTCATTTAGGACAAATTCTATAAGTAAATTATTCCTAATTTACTTATTTCATAATTACTCTTTTAATGTAAATTGTCAACATTTATTCTTATGGCCCATTTTCCCCTCTATATCATATTTATGCTTTTTGGTATGTAAACTATACCAAATTAAGGGTCACTAACCATGATTTTGCTAAACCTGACAAGTACTCCCAATTATGGCCAATCTCAAATTTATGCCAATATACTTATCATGCCAAATTAGCTAATCCAATTCCGATTTAACATTCTAATTACAGTTCATGTCAAACTAGACTTATTTCTAGTTCACAATTCATGTAAATGCTAGATTTACAAGTCACTACTAGATTCAAATTACACATTCATGTCAAATTTATCCAATTTGCATTTTTATGAACATGCCATAATACATGTTCCCAATTTTATGTCAATTTCCAAGTTAAAAACTACGTTTTTAATAAATTTCATATTTTGCCCAAATCGTATTCCCACCGTTCATATAATCGTGATTCAATCTAGATTATAGATAAATCTAGATTCGTAGAAAATAGGGAATGAACCAAAGATGCTATGAAAAAGATAGACATAATAACTGGCATAAGATGACAATTTACTAATTACAGACCTAACGAATTACACTGAAATTGATCTAAAACATCGGAAGCCTATAGGTCTGAAAATCTTATGACATAAAAAGGGTTGAATAACGACGTAGGTTCAAGAACATGGGTAGACCTAACTTAATATGTAAATTCCCAAGGTCTAAAACCAAAGAAAACCAAGAATAGATAATCAGGCTTAGACCCAATTTCATAGTCACAAAACTTAAGCAACACTTTCCTAGTCATAAATCATAGGTGTTTAATCACAGTTGTCCTTGTTATGTCATAGGCAATAGTTTATGTTTCCCAATCAAAGGCGTAGGCTTGTGTTCGTAGTCAAGGAAATAATTCGCATAGTCACAGTCATAGGAAATGTTCATAGTCATAGGCAATGTTCATAGTCATAGGTAATGTTCATAGTCATAGGCAAGGCCTAATTGGTCATCGAATCATAACAGTTCTTAATTAGGTCCAAAGTTATAAGCACTGATGTGAATAGAAAGATTTGGCATATTCTTTTATTCCTTTAATTTCATGTCACAAATAGAGAAAACGTTCAAATCTAAAAAGTAACCGACTTACAGAGACTAGATTAGATTCGTAGAAAAACAGTCGTTGCAGTCGTTTGAATCTTCACTTGAAATCTAGCTTGTTTTGAATCCTCTCTTGAAGGTCTTGAGCAGCATTTCCCCATCTTGATTTATTTTATATATTATTTTACTCACTTATTTATTCATTTCTCAGAGGCAGCATAAGGATAGAAAAGAATTGTGAATAGTGAAGGAGACTAGGGCTGTTTATATAGTGTAGAAGTCAACGAATCTGGTCAGAATGGCGTCCGGATACAGAAAAACGAACCAGGCTGCAGATCTGGAAAAAGCAGGGGGCTCGACCCCCAGGTCGACTACCCAGTCGACCTGGGTACCCCAGGTCGACTATCCAGTCGACCTGGGTCCTGGGCGGGAATTTTCCCCCCAGCCCAATCTGGGTCTGTTTTTCGAATTTGAACTCGTTTTTGACCTGTTCGAATTTTAAATCGAATTCTGAAACTTCTGAAGACCATAACTCCTTCATACGGACTCCGATTCTCGCAAACTCGGACTCGTTTTCATGCAGAATTCCGAGAGGAACGCAATGGCGCATCCCGTTTCCCTTGATTTTGATTTTAAAATTTAATTCTGCCTTGATTTGTGATTCTTAGTGTTACAGAATTACGGGGTGTTACATTCTCCCCCACTTAAAAGGATTTCGTCCCCGAAATCTTCAAGTTAGGAAGAATGTATCCTACCATCCAATCACCCATCTACTCAACCATTCAATCACAGGCATTCATTGTCCTTAAAAGATTTCTAATTCTTTCATGTTCATATGCATAGTGTGTGTATATGTCTTTATCTAATGCAAAATCAGGCAGTCTACTGATTCAGTTGACCTCCTAAATGCGAATCATGTCAGTGCCATGCATCCAATCATGTATGCAAGCATCCCTAGTTATGTAAATACTACATGTGTGCATAGCCATTCATCCACATGCAACATCCATATGATAACATATCAAGTTCAACTTACAAACAAATACATATCTGTAAATGCAATATGAAAGCGTCCGAATTGATCTAGTGCCTAATACGTATGCATATGCATTCACGAGCAACCATTAGCAACCACTTGCAACCATCAACCATAACATGTTTCAAATACATGTTTACATCCATTGGCTTCTACCTAAGGATCGAAGATACGACCTAGAGGATATACTTTGGAAAGAGAGAAACAATTATGCGTAAAGCTCCTACAAAAAAAAAAAGAAATCAAGGATACACCCTTAAGGAAAAGGGTATGATGCTAGTATCTAGCCTTCTTGAGCTTTACTCCACTGTATCTTAACTAATTTAACTTCACGATTGTGAAGTTCCTGATCTCCATTTCCAAAATAAACAGATGTCAATCACGGTACCAAGTATATGTACTAAGATGATTAGAGGTTTCCCTCTTATCTGCCATGCCATAACTATAAGGGTCGAAAGGTTACTACGTGCTTTTTAGAGTGCCTATCACAACTATCCATCTCTCACGCAAACCATCCTAGTCGACCTCGACATTCCTAAAGTACAAACCCCAAAGGCCTAAACCAATATCAGACAAGCACCCAAGGAATATCTCCTCCGAATTTAGACGATCTACGTGAGATGATATAAGCAAACTCGATAGCTATTCTCAAATCCCTACTAACCAAAAATAAACTGGTCAGACCACCAATTGGATTTGAGACTCTAGTGGGATCTTTCTACTATACAAGTACTATGGTGCAGAGACTCAACTATGGAAGTGGATATGAACAAACGCGAAGCGCTAAACCCAAAGGAAAGAGTACGAACAACAAAACTAGACTCTTTCAACAGAACTTCACTACCTTTCTCCTAGGTATGCTTGGTGGTGAATGTATGTACTTGCCCTTCCAAAAATCTTGTTCCTCGTTCTTGCCCTTGTCCTTAATTATATGCCCTATCATACCCTAGTAAAGATACTTCCTCTTGTCTTAGGTTTTATAATTTCTTCCTCCTTCGTGAGCTAAATCCACATCCATGAATTCCTCATCCTAGGGTTGTGCTTCCTAGCCAAACTCCTTATCCCCTTCCATGTGTAACCATGTTGACAAATATCTCGAAAGCTACTTCCATCGTACAGAAAACCCTATAAGCTTGAAAGAAAACTGGCCGTAGGTGAAACAACCACAGCCATAGATGGAAGTCGGGCACTACTTCGCCCTTCGATGAGGTTACATCCCAGAAAGCCAGGAGCCCCAGAGACTCAAGAAAGAAGGAGACAAGAATTCAAACAGAGGAAGAGAAGATAGTGCGCATGGCTTTGGGGAATATGCCTTTAAAACAAACCTTTTCTTTTGAAAATGCTTCTTTCAAAACCGTTTTGAAAATAATTTTTCAAATCCTTTATCTGATCTGGTAACCTTCAGCTCTGATACCACGTGTAACACCCCACATCCGTTAGTGTCACTCACAAAGGGAATGCACTAAGTTCTGTGGAGCATTTAGGGTAAAAGATGCAGATAAATTACAAGACAGACAAAAATTAAACGGCGAAAAATAAAACTTTGCTTTATTGATGAAATAGTTTGTACAACGATTTCTTTATAATATCAGATCTGTCTTACAAAATAAAGAAGCATAAAACAACATTTATATTCCCCAATTTTGGCAAGAGCCAGCCATAGCATCTGAAAAGAGAATCCAAGCAAAACTTCGACAAATCTTCAAGCTGGGAAAGAGTGACAGTCCGACTTAACCTGAGCTATACTATTCCCTCCTTTACTACCTGGGAGGGGGGGGGCGGAAGAAAAGAAGATGAAAGAAAAACAGAGTCATACATAAAGCCTGAGTAAGTTCAGTAACTTCTAGCATGTGAACATGAAAAAACAAAACGACATGAATTAACTGAATACAAGATAACACCTTGACGATATGGTCCGCAAGATTAGACAAGATAATCACAAGATATGCTAAGATAAGATAAACTGGATATGCTCTAATACTTTCGCCGCTTCACTATTTCCTTGTTATACTGGTTTCTATATCTCTGCACCACCTAACTAGTGTCCCAACTAGTAATGATAACGTGATCCCAATCCCTTTAGTTTCCATTGCCTTCAGGCATACATTTATTATTTGTTACCTAGATCTAATCTAGGGTTTTCTATCAAGTGCTTTCTAGATTCAAATAGAGTTTACGCTATCTGCTGAACGCTTCTCGGATTCAGGGTTTATGCCACCTAGTCCAACTAGGGATTATGCTACCTATCAAACGATGCCCCCAAGTCTAGGACACACAACCTAGAGTGTTATATGTTCCTATACTTCCCCACGCATGTATCGCGAATCGTTATTGCTTGTCTAGATGCACATGTCCTGTAATGTGCGGCCCGAGTCCTGTGGCAGGGCAAATCAAGAAACACAGAACTCGGTCGGGAGCTTTCAGATATCTGCCGATGCAGATGCTAAGATCTGTTTTTATTCCAGTGGCTATGGTCCCACTCGACCCCTCCCTCAACTAATGAAAGGCACACCTTGAAAAATGAGAACTATACGCAGGCCCCCTATGCCCCCACTAACATATGGCCATCCTCACCCATAACTAGATAGCAAGTATATGGTCTTTTGGAGTTCTCCACCTTTCCGCTTCACGTATCTTGACTGACTCAAGATGGATGGTAGACGACGAGTTGCTATCACAGGGCTACCATTTTCTCGCCGAATCACGCTGGTCCATCCTAGTATTTAGGTTTCCATATATTGCAACCAAGGCATACCCCTGGTTCTTCTACGCAGACCTTAACCTCTGTGAGCCCAGGAGGATCATCTGCAGCCTCACAGAGGGATACCAAGAGTACCCTCACGTCACCTCGAAGCCTCGGGCTTCGTAACCCAATTCGTTGGAGCCTTCTTTTTACTCAGACGGACATTCGCTCCTTCCCGTGTTATACTAAGAATTACTACTTAGTTTTACTAACTAAGGTTTACCACTTAGTTTCCAGAATCGTTGTTTTCTTAACTAAGGTTTACTACTTAGCTCCTTTTAACTAAGGTTTACTACTTAGTTCTCTTTCCCGTCAGTTTGGATTGGTTAAGTGTCATTAGTCAATTCAAGCTAACTTAACCCTCTTCATTTATCCTGTTAAATTGGTTAAGTGTTATCAGTAATTCATGTTGACTTAACCCTACCACAAACCAGGTTATATCGGTTAAGTATTTCTTATTACTTAACCCTACCCATTCATCCTGTATTGGTTAAGTGTTCTTTTTTTTAACTTAACCTTGCCCGTCTGTTTTAACTAACATGTTATTAATGGTTAAGTATTATCCCTTCATATTTTAGACTTAACCCTATTCACAATCTGATGGTTAAGTGTTCAAGTTTACTTAACCCTACGGTCTAGTCCAGCTAACATGTCAAATTGGCTAAGTGTATTTACTTAACCCCAACCTCTAGTCTAGTTAACATGTTAATTTGGCTAAGTGTATTAACTTTACTTAACCCCACCTTCTAGTCTAGTTAACATGTTAATTTGGCTAAGTGTTTTCTTAGTTACTTAACCCCTACAAATCTTGTCTTGTTACCATGTTGAGTTGGTTAAGTGTCCCTATGGACTTAGCCCTCCCATTCTAGCTTAACTATGTTAAGTTGGTTAAGTGTTCCTATGGACTTAACCCCTCCATTCTAGCTTAACTGTGTTAAGTGTCTGTATGAACCTAACCCCACCCACCGGTCTGGTTATCATGTTGAATTGGTTAAGTGTCTTAGTTAACTTAACCCTACCATTCTTGTTCTAGTTTTAACTAAATAAATTAAAGCCGCGACCACTCACATTAGACAGGTATTGTTGCGATCACTGGATGTGCCGGTTGGTTCCGGGCAGGTTTACATCGCAACTCAGTCTAACCTCGGTTTAGGCATATTCGTGTTTTCTAAGTTCAAAGGGTTTTGATTAATTTTCAATTCAGGTTTTGAAAGTAACCATCCCGTCCGTCGGATCAGTTAGGGATAGCCAGGGAGAGCAGGAAACTTGTATTTTCCAAACCCAAGCCTAGACACTATCCTCTCTGTCACCCTAGAACTTTCTGGTTTATTATTAAAAGAGATGTCGTAAATAAACCTTTAATTTGTCTAAATTTACATTTTCTCATTTAGGACAAATTCTATAAGTAAATTATTCCTAATTTACTTATTTCATAATTACTCTTTTAATGTAAATTGTCAACATTTATTCTTATGGCCCATTTTCCCCTCTATATCATATTTATGCTTTTTGGTATGTAAACTATACCAAATTAAGTGTCACTAACCATGATTTTGCTAAACCTGACAAGTACTCCCAATTATGGCCAATTTCAAATTTATGCCAATATACTTATCATGCCAAATTAGCTAATCCAATTCTGATTTAACATTCTAATTACAGTTCATGTCAAACTAGACTTATTTCTAGTTCACAATTCATGTAAATGCTAGATTTACAAGTCACTACTAGATTCAAATTACACATTCATGTCAAATTTATCCAATTTGCATTTTTATGAACATGCCATAATACATGTTCCCAATTTTATGCCAATTTCCAAGTTAAAAACTACGTTTTTAGTAAATTTCATATTTTGCCCAAATTGTATTCCCACTGTTCGTATAATCGTGATTCAATCTAGATTATAGATAAATCTAGATTCGTAGAAAATAGGGAATGAACCAAAGATGCTATGAAAAAGATAGACATAATAACTGGCATAAGATGACAATTTACTAATTACAGACCTAACGAATTACACTGAAATTGATCTAAAACATCGGAAGCCTATAGGTCTGAAAATCTTATGATATAAAAAGGGTTGAATAACGACATAGGTTCAAGAACATGGGTAGACCTAACTTAATAGGTAAATTCCCAAGGTCTAAAACCAAAGAAAACCAAGAATAGACAGAATAGATAATCAGGCTTAGACCCAATTTCATAGTCACAAAACTTAAGCAACACTTTCCTAGTCATGAATCATAGGTGTTTAATCACAGTTGTCCTTGTTATGTCATAGGCAATAGTTTATGTTTCCCAATCAAAGGCATAGGCTTGTGTTCGTAGTCAAGGAAATAATTCTCATAGTCACAGTCACAGTCATAGGAAATGTTCATAGTCATAGGCAATGTTCATAGTCATAGGCAAGGCCTAATTGGTCATCGAATCATAACAGTTCTTAATTAGGTCCAAAGATATAAGCACTGATGCGAATAGAAAGATTTGGCATATTCTTTTATTCCTTTAATTTCATGTCACGAATAGAGAAAATGTTCAAATCTAAAAAGTAACCGACTTACAGAGACTAGATTAGATTCGTAGAAAAATAGTCGTTGCAGTCGTTTGAATCTTCACTTGAAATCTAGCTTGTTTTGAATCCTCTCTTGAAGGTCTTGAGCAGCATGTCCCCGTCTTGATTTATTTTATATATTATTTTACTCACTTATTTATTCATTTCTCAGAGGCAACATAAGGATAGAAAAGAATTGTGAATAGTGAAGGAGACTAGGGTTGTTTATATAGTGTAGAAGTCAACGAATCTGGTCAGAATGGCGTCCGGATACAGAAAAACGAACCAGGCTGCAGATCTGGAAAAAGCAGGGGGGGTCGACCCCCAGGTCGACTACCCAGTCGACCTAGGTCCTGGGCGGGAATTTTCCCGCCCAGCCCAATCTGGGTCTGTTTTTCGAATTTGAACTCGTTTTTGACATGTTCGAATTTTAAATTGAATTCTGAAACTTCTGAAGACCATAACTCCTTCATACGGACTCCGATTCTCGCAAACTCGGACTCGTTTTCATGCAGAATTCCGAGATGAACGCAATGGCGCAGCCCGTTTCCCTTGATTTTGATTTTAAAATTCAATTCTGCCTTGATTTGTGAATCTTAGTGTTACAGAATTACGGGGTGTTACAGTTAGTTTGGGGACAAAAGGTTAGGAGGGGCAATTACTTGTGTCATCTGTTGTTTGGGACCCATATTAGTCAATAACCCTTTATGGTATCCAAACTATGACCCAACATTAGGTAGTGGTCCATGACACGCTTACTGAACTAATTGTAAGAGGTCCACTCTGATAATGGCGAGGGGTGTTGA
Organism: Allium sativum; assembly: GCA_030737875.1. NCBI lineage: Eukaryota > Viridiplantae > Streptophyta > Magnoliopsida > Asparagales > Amaryllidaceae > Allium > Allium sativum. The sequence goes on from CM060926.1 coordinate 621,032,198, forward strand.
TGGCGCATTCCAACCGGGTCATGTGCGTGCATGGATCCAGTCTGCTCTGGGGATGTAAGACACCGTGACATCTGTAAATAGGTCTGTGTTTATAGGTTGCCACTTTAGGGTGTGATACACCCCTGTGTGGGGCCGGCACAGGGTATTTATGTATTCGGGAGTCGATCGCTTGGGGTAAAATTTATGGTACACTTAGTTCTATCTGTTTCTGTTAGGGTACCATATGTTTCTGTTGGGGTGGTAACACCTGTCTATTTCTGTCTGTTGGTGTGGTAAAGGCCCATTACTAGTGTATACCTAATTCTAACATTCTTTTTCCATAAGGAATATTCTGTTTCCGTCTCTGATTCCGTTTCTGCTTCTATTTCTATACCGTCTGTCCCTGTTCGGGTGGTAAAGGCCCATTACTAGCATTCTGTTTCTGTACATCTGTCTCTGTTAGGGTGGTAAAGGCCCATTACTAGCATCGTGTTTCTGAAGAGATCGTCCTGTTTTTCTGTGTAGATATTAGGACAACACCTAATTATGTTATACTAGTATTAGTGCAGAGAAGTGAAAACCAAGTAAGAAGCTTAGTTTAGCCTATATCATTATGTCTCTTATATTAACCTGCTACTCCTATTATGCTTATCTCTTATCCAGTTTTATTTACATGTCATGATACTGTTATCTGTTTATATGCTGAAAGTCCCTGGACTCACCAGACTTACGTCTGACCTAGTTTGTTTCGCCTCTTTTCTTCCGTCCCCCCTAGGTTCTCACGGTGGAAACATAGGAGCTTGACTCAGGTTCCATTTGCTTGGAGTGCTAGAAGTGCTTGAAATATTGCTTGGCTTTAATTCTACCTATTTATGGCATTCTCTGTTGGGGATTATGGCTTTAAAATTATGCATTCTGAAGGATTTTGTATAAGACTGATATTTGTGTACTTGGGTTTTGGTATTATGATGTAAGCAAACTTATTTCTGTTTCTGCTGTAATAAAGTTATAAAATTTTCAAGTACTAATTTACATATCTGTCTTGTAAATTTCTGTTATGTTTACTTATAACGTTCCACCGAAGTTAAGGCATTCCCTTTGTGAGTGACCTTAACGGAAGTGGGGTGTTACACTTTTATTTTGAAGTATCGGCCATTTTCTGATTTGAATAATGGAGCTTGGCCATTTTTGATTCATTTAGGAGAATAGAGAGGCACGTCTTATTTCCATTTTGTTTCTCTTTTATGCGGCTAAGTTTGGTTTTGCTCTTGCGGTTTAAAAATTTAACAGCAAGGCCATTTTTTCCTTTTTGATGTTTCGTTTCTGTCCACAAACAAAAAGGGATTTCTTCTATGTTATTTTATTTTAATTAGTTTTTATCCGTTGTCCTTTAATTAAATTACCCTATGATTCCGAACTCCTTTATGAACCCAACAACTGACATTTCTAAGGTTACACCACTATTCTGGACCCATTGGAACTGGTTCCGATGTCTCATTTGATCGTCTGTAGAAGATATTAATTTAAACTGATATAAATTAAATTAAAAACCATTACTTTTCTTCAATAATAAATAATTATTATTATCGTCGATTCCATTCCAATAGAATTTCTATACATCATTTGAATTATTTTGATTCAGTTTTAATTTCGAACTGAATTATTTTTTGTATTAACGTAATTTAATATATTCAATATTAAATCGAAATCGATTTTTAAATCGATAACTCAATATAAAAATTGATTTATATTCTCAATTCAATATTTAAAACCATATTAAATATTTAAAATTAGTTGACCGAAAATCCGGGTCGTTACATTCTTCCCCACTTAAAAGAATTTCGTCCCCGAAATTACTAAGGTAGGAAAAATGCTACTAACCTATTTACTTTTCAAAATCAACTTATGTTGAACTCAACATTTTATACTTCTGCAATTTTGGTTCTACCAAAACTTTTGGTCTTCATTCATATGCATTCAAATTCATTTCAATTGATTTTAATCAATTGATTTACTACGATCCTTTTAACTTTCTTGAGTTAAATTTAAATTCACGGGTTTTGATTTCAAATCCTTTAGAAACCTTATAAATATAGACATATATTTATTTCCATTTCAAATTCAAAACATATGAATTTTCCAAAACAACTTGTTTTCTTTCAAACAAATTTCCATCAATTTTTTTCCTAAGGTAGCAATTCATCACTTAGAAACTCGAAAATGAACACTGATGATGTTGCAATCATCATCATAATTATTTTCCATCCAATGAAGTGAGTTCAGTGCTTAATTACTTTCAAAAATCCATTCAAAACAAAGCTATATTATTTTAATATACTTTAAGGAAAATATTCTTCTAAACACCCAGGATTAAAAACTCCAAATTCTTATTTGAATTCAATTTTAATTCATCTTATTTGTATTTCATTCGTATACAAGTTCCATTTGGTTTTACAACCCTTCCAATTTTTTAATCTTATTTGATTATAAGAACAACAACCAACACATCCAAAATATAATAATTTTAGAAAATTATTTTTTTCTATATCAAAATATAGTTTGGGGTAAAGTTATTTCAATTACCCACTTTAAAACAATACTGTGTCCAATCTTCTGTTCAAGTATTTACAAACTCTTGTCGACGTCGTGGCGTCCCACAATTCGACCAGAATCCATAAACCGCTTAACAGACTAGCCAACACAATAAAAAATAATTTTTATATCAATTAACAAATACGCGCTATCGTGTATATATATATATATATATATATATATATATATATATAGACTCAAATCATTCTAAGGCACTACTGACCCTATCTCTAATGAGCACAACCCCAACAAAGCGTAGGTATTCGCTCAACCTAAGCTCTGATACCAACTGTAGTGTCCCGCAAATCTGCACTATCTAAGTTGACTAAATACACCACACGTCCAACCCAAATATCACGAAAGTACGAATCACTATTGAAAGAAGTTAAAAGATGAGAAAAAGAAAGAAAGAAACTTAGAATAGAAGAAGAAGAACAGAAACACAATACAGAATCTCACATCGCAGCGGAACAAAATATAATATATATAACAGATTTTGGAATACAAAATTTGAACTGTATATACATAACATTATCATCAGAGTACAACACTTACAATACAGCAGAAATAACACTAGATAACTAACGCTGAAGCCTCCTGCTCCGAGCTCCTCCAAGCATAAATCTGAAAAATCCTGAACTACTTGACTGCCCGTACAAATTTAGGCAACCAAGAGTTTGGTAAAACAAAACAAAATAAACTCCGGGTAAGTCATGGGACTGGTATAAGTAAACAATTTAAACAGTTTGAGAAACTAAACGATATCTCATAAGACCACGTCGTATAACGGAACGGGTTTTCCCTTATGAGAATCCAAGTATAATCTTTATATCAAACTCTTTTGATATTATAATAGTGTCTAAATCAAATAAATAACATTCTAGTGGAACGCTTGCATCTCACATTCCACATAAATAATATACAATCAAAACCACAAGCACTTATTGGGTATTGAATTTCCAACTATGACAATGTATGGAACCACCTTCCGATAGTGTATCTCTAGAGGAGAATACACTAGGTTCAACAAGAAAATCTTGCAACCCGGCCACACATGACCGACCACTCATTTCGCTTGAGTGTATCGAATGTATACCACAAACAGTTGGGATCAGCAACCATTTCCCGAATGGGACAGCATCGAATAGAATAAGGAATTAAATGAATCTCTAGATAGGTGATAATACACCCTAATGGGAGCTAACCACATAGCCATGCTTCCTGCCCGATTTTTGTCATTTCCCGGTTGTTGGGGCCTGAGGCTACGCTTACTTGCCATTCATTGATAACACCATCACTTTGAATGCCACATTGTCAGATCCGTTAATCATTAATTGATTTGCACAAATATATTCTGGATATTATGCTAAGGGAATTAATCCGTTGCCACATATATATTTATACAGACCAACATATTCGATCATTGGAAATACTTTGTCTGACATTCGTCCATATACGTTCGTTTTGGTACTGAACGAAACCGAAGGCACTATTCCGTACATCCATCCTAGGCAATCTCTACCTAGGATTTATACAATAGCCCTTGCACTTTACTTCATCTTCAATATATTCAGCATACTTGGTTTGCAACGCTTATGCCAATACGGAGTGGTTCTTCAGATAATAATCCAACCGGTCTCTCCATATTAACAACGTTAAAATGGTCAAAAACTTTGATAGTCGATGATTTAACTATCAAATGAAAAATGTCCGTGTACACGCAACGATCTTATTTCCAAATGGAATCATCGATGAAATCATCAAACATTTATATATATATATATTCATATTTCCTTATTTTCTGTGTTTAGAAAATATATGTTATTAACATTGGAAAACATTCCCATTTCTTATTTACATATCACTATTCTTCCACATCTATCAGACTCTAGCTGTAAACTAGTAAGAGAACAAGTTCCTAAGTATAAACCCCGAAGGCCGAAACCAACATCAGATCGATACTCAAAAAGTCGTTCAACTTAACTAATTTCCAGTCAGTTTCTAATTCTGCTTAACTCTATTTCTCTAACTACATTTGATTAACTTCTAATCAACACGATCATTTTAAATCTGCAAATCATTTGCTTTTAAATCATCGTTCACTTTAAAACATATATCTCCCAGGATTTTATTTATAAAATTCCTTTTCGTTTATAATATTCTATTTAAGTTCGTTTCATTATCGAATTCTATATATATCGATATATCGATTTCTAGTTTATCAAATCTTCTTAAAAATATTCTATCTCCTTAAATTTCTGGAAAAATTCGCCATAACCTCCTTTGTACGGGGTTACCGGAAAAGTCAAACCTTGTCACACATGCCTCACCATTCAAAAGAAAATCAAAAAGCCAAGCGGCTAGCCGATACGGCGCATAAAATCTCATATTCAATTTGAATACGTACTTTTTGTCGAGCATTTATATTTATACTCTTCCATTTCTTCATTTCTATACCTGCTTAACATATATCTAATCATTCTAATTCATTCCAACTTAATACACTTGTTTTAAATCAACTCGTTAATTAATTCTTTAATCAACTCTTTTGCCTATTTCACTTTCATATTTGAATATGACATGTTCAAATATATTTTAACTTATAAACCAATCCAATTCCATTTTTCAAACTTAGGTTTCATATTCGATTTGAATATGAATTCACAAGTTTAATTTACTTATTCAAAGTTGAACTCAAATCTTAAACTTAGTTAACTAATTTTACTTTTGCTTAGTTAATTCTATCCAACAATCAAAATATGATTTTCGTTTCAGAAATCATTCCATTTACTTCACTTGGGTTCATATTCATGTTATCCAATTTATGATTCTTCCTTTTTATTTACAAACCCCATTTATTTTACTTGTTTATATATTTAGACAAGTCTCGATTTCAAATTTCATTTGAAATAAATATTTCTACTTTGTAAAAATAAATTTCCCTTTTCAAATTAACACTTTTATTTATATTTCCTGAATTACCCAATGATAATTCATTTCACTTCATTTATAAACTTCGTTTATAAATGAACTGCTTGTTTAAATTATTCAAAACAAGTTAATATTTTTGTTCTAGTCAAATTTCATATTCTATTTTAGAAAAATAGAATTTCCTTTTTAAAAACTGGAGATTTCCATTTTACGATATTTTTAAATATCAACATTAGGCCAGGTGGTAATTAAACACCTAAAACAACCAATTATTTATTTTAGGTTTTCTAACTACATCATATATGACAGTATATCTGCAAACAAATAAACAAACAGAAAATATAGTTTTGAGGAATCCAGTTGGATACCTGTTTTCCTGCATCCACATATGTTAGTCAACATAAATAATACCATCCTGCTTCGAGGCAGGATATCGTGGTATGAAGGTCATCTACTATCATAGCGTGGGGGCGCATAGGGTCATCTGCTAATGATACTGCGGGTATCCGCTAATGAGACTGCGGGAATCCAACCACCAAACCAATATATATATATAATAGTCAACCATAAATAACTAATATATTTAAAACAACCAGGAAGCATTCAAACAAGCAACAACCAATTATTTTTAACGAATAAAAATAATTCTAAATAAAGAGTGAGTGAGATTTACTCACCAGTGTTTTTATTTGTGATCCATTCTGCTCCCAAAATTCAATCCTAATGCGTAATTGACGGTAATATGAATTCAACATAATTCGTTTCGCCTTCGAATTTGGTAACGTATGACATATATAAACGCATTATAAGCTTAATTCGAATTGAAATGTCGTTAACAAGATTAATTAATAAATTAATTACCTTGCCTTTAATTTTCCTTCTTCGATTTAAAACACGCAAGCACTTAAAGTATTATTCACCACTACCTTGAAATTTGCTTTCACCTCTACCACCCTATTTATTCCCGAAATCATTCACTGAAATTTCACCACCAATACTTCCCATTCAAACAGCAAATCTCCCACCTCTTCTAGATGCCCGCCCTTTTTCCGATGCTCAGAACCTCCTCCTTACAAAATTTGGACCTGTGTCTATTTGCCCTAATAACCAGATTCACCTCTGGATATCATGAACTTCACTACAGGTCCTTAGCCCGTCAATGACGGTCTTAACATCACAAACTTCAATCTCCAACTTCCTCAAAGTCCAGCTCGACCCTTTGTTGACCCCATCTCTTAGCTGCTACAGTAAGTTAACCTAAAACAGCCGTCCCTTCAGAAATCATACCCCACCTCGACGCTAAACCGTAGTCACCACACTGTCGATCCCCAGGTTAAATCACTCGAGCACCACTCCAAATCACGGACCGCGATTCCAATCAGTGACTGCCCCAATCGGCATCGCACCAGATGCAAATGTGTCCAAGTTTAAGCGCAACCTATGTGAACACCATTACGCTCCACTTGGCTTGAATCGAAATCCAGATGTCTACGAGCTTCACGAACACCAGCAATTCTCAAGTCGCGATACGCGATTGGGTTTCCGTTTTCATTTTTAAATTGGTGGTTTCAATTTTGGTTGAAAGGGTAAAAATCACCGCAGCCATTTTCTTTTTTATTTATTTGAACTGAAGCTTTTATTTTGAAGTATTGGCCATTTTCTGATTTGAATAATGGAGCTCGGCCATTTTTGATTCATTTAGGAGAATAGAGAGGCACGTCTAATTTCCATTTTGTTTCGATTTTGTTCGGCCAAGTTTGGTTTTGCTCTTGCGATTTAAAAATTTAATAGCAAGGCCAATTTTTCCTCTTTGATGTTTCGTTTCTGTCCACAAACAAAAAGGGATTTCTTCTATGTTATTTTATTTTAATTAGTTTCGATCCGTTGTCTTTTAATTAAAATACCCCATGATTCCAAACTCCTTTCTGAACCCAACAACTGACATTTCTAGGGTTACACCACTATTTTGAACCCATTGGAACAGGTTCCAATGTCTCATTTGATCGTCTGTTGAAGATATTAATTTAAACTAATATAAAATAAATTCAAAACCATTAATTTCTTTGATAATAAATAATTATTATTATCTTCGATTCTATTACAATAGAATTTCTGTACATCATTTGAATTATTTTGATTCAGTTTTAATTTCGAACTGAATTATTTTTCGTATTACGATAATTTAATATATTCAATATTAAATCGAAATCGATTTATAAATCGATAACTCAATATAAAAATTGATTTATATTCTCAATTCAATATTTAAAACCATATTAAATATTTAAAATTAGTTGACCGAAAATTCGGGTCGTTACATGTACTTAACCCTCCCACCGATTCAAGCATGTTTATTTAACGGTTAAGTTTGTGGGCCTATATATACTAATATTACCCACCTACACGAGATGTACTTAACCCTCCCACTGATCAAGTCAATACGTATTATTGGTTAAGCTTGCCTTAACCCTATCCGCTTCGTTCATGTAATATTGGTTAAGTGTTGTCCATTCATGTTAACTTAACCCACCCAAACATCATGTTGTATTGGTTAAGTATTTTCTATTAACTTAACCCCACTCGTTCATCATGTTATATTGGTTAAGTGTTGCCCTCTTGTGTTACTTAACCCTATCATACATCATGTTATATGTGTAACGCCCCAGATTCCGCCCGACCCGGTCGATCGCAAAATCGACCAGGGCCGTTCAAAACCCGAATACGTTAACTGTGGGAATACAACACATCAGAACAACAACAGCAGACTTTTATTATGTCATGATAGTATAACATCAGAGTACATAATATCAGAGTACATAGATAAAATACAGAAGAAGATAAATTACAATATTTTAATACAATACAGTGCAGTGGAAACAAAGTAACTAAGGCAGCGGAAGACAACTATGCTCTGGACACAACTTTAATCTTCAATCCAGGATCCTGCTCGAGATAAAGACCTGTAGAGAAACTACTCGACTGCCCGTGTGGAAAAGAGGGCACCCGAGTTTGTAAAGGTGTATACAAACAACGGGTCAATCATGGGACTGGTGTGAGAATTCTTAACTAATTTAACTACTAGTAATAAGGAAAATTCAAGGACCACGCCGCTAACGCGGAATGGGTTTATTCCAATGGATTGCCGTGCATAACAGTAAAGTAAATCGTTAAAACAACACAATGCTTTTGGAAAAATGTAATCACCATAAGACTCAAGTCCCATCACACAATGCAACGTAAACCAGAGGATAGAGTTTTACCTTATGGTGATTTAACATGCTTGGTACGATAAAAACGAATTTGATATTATTATTAGTGTATATAAGTTTCAAAATCATTTCAAAGTAAACGTATCAATCCTAGGAAGAATAGTATCCTATACTACTATGCCTCCATACTAGTAATACAATCAAGTCTGTAGGGTCATATTTGGAATTTGGTTTCCATCATGAGCCAAGTTTAGGGAGGAGCTCCTTACCGATTCGAGACACTCTAGCTAATGTCTCAGGATCCCCCGCAGTGAACCCTTGGAAAGCTGCTGGGCTGGTCCACCATACGAGTTGCGGATTACTTATACCTGAACACACGTTTCCCGATCCTATAGGACCTATCATCCGAGGCGCCTCATTCCATCGTCCAAATAAGTAAATATCAGCCAGTTTAAGCACCGACACCACTTCTAGCTAGAAAGAAACGTGATGCTCTCCCTGTGTTCCCTTCTCCAGTTTTAGACTCCACCGGGTCGTGAGGCTCGCGAAGTCACGCTATACACAAAGCTACGCCTAGACAGGCCATGCTTTGATCATCAACCACAAGGCATGCTTTTCAACAAAAGCCTTGATCATTTCATCTTGGTATGCCACACTGTCAATCCATATCATACTATTAATCTTTGCCAAAATATACAAAAGGGTGTTAAGCAAGAGGATAAATTCTCCGCCACCAAGCATTCATACATTCAGCAGAAAATCAATAAGTACAATATATAAAGGAGTACAATGTCAGACACACATCCAATTTATAAGCTTATGCTCTGGGTCTGAGCGAAAGCCAAATCCGTACAAATCAACACTACGTCCGGACGGCCACCACTGTAGCCCCTTCAAGGTAGCTACTACAATCACGGGCATCAGCAGTTGTCATCCATTCGATGTGAAGATTGCCGGTCTTCAATCATCGTCTTCAACTACTCGACTTTCATTCGTCGTATGATCATTTGAAATGAGATTGAACTCGGACTTTTCAAATGATCCTCGCATATATATATATTTAAAAATCATTTCATATCATTGATATTAATTTATAACAATCAACCTTTATTCTTATTTATATAAAAATAATTAAATTCCATTTTACGACGCTTCAAGTCAATAGGGGACCTTGGCGCTGTTTTCACCCAAATTTGTTTTACACATTTCTCTAAATCTAACCGTTGGAATTTAACATAATTCATATTGTTGGAAAGATCTTCCCAAGGTGAACCTAACGGTTATAGATTTGGGAAAATCCGACGGTCGGATATTTCGGTATAATCAACTAAAAGTACAATTCTATAAAGTGAACTACCACGCTCGATTCATTCAATTAAAATTTGTTTATATATATGATTATATATATGCATACAATTTCTTCGGCCATTTCATTATTGTGACAATCATAACAAGTAGAGAACACTTGGTTTCTTAACATTTTGATATATAACATACCACACAATGATGTTTATTTTATTTTAATTCACATACACATCCTATACATGCAATGTATTTTTTCTATTTTCCATCTACACAAACATGCAATTTCTTATGCGTCATTTCTAATCCAACAAAAATGATTATTTTGTGTCCTTCTTTTCTTTACACGCAAAATGATATTCTTGATTAAATCTTTACACATAAAAATGTGAATTTCATATCTTAAATCTTTTTAATGAAAATTCAATTGATTAAAATGTAAATCTTCTTCTTTAAGTTCTATTTACATGAAAATGTAAAGTCCTCCTTCTCTTATTCACATTAAAAATGTAAAATTTTATTTTTACATTAAAAATGTAATTTTCATCTTTTTAATCTTATTTACATTAAAAATGTAAACTTTATTTCAATATATTATTATATTGAAAATGTAACTTTTGTTTCATATCCTACTTACATTGGAAAATGTGTATTTCTAATCATTTTTTTATTTTATATTGAAAATGTAAATGTCTATTTCACATTTTATTTACATATAAAAGTGTAACCTTTATTTCATCCTTTATTCACGTATAAAATGTAAATTTCTATTTAACCTTTCATTTACATGTAAAATGTAAATTCCTATCAAACCTTTTTATTTACATTGGAAAATGTAAATTCTTTAATTCCTTTTTTATTTACATTGGAAAATGTAAATTCTTTAATTCCTTTTTATTTATATTGGAAAACACAAATAAAAAGATGCACTTTAATTTCCATGTCATATTTGCATTGTGGAATGCAAATAAAAAGGGAATTTTATTTTCTATGTTATATTTGTGTTAGAGAACACAAACAAAAGACCGTTTATTTTCCTAAGTTATATTTACATTAAAAAGAATAATTTAATGTACTCACATATTTTTACATGTGTTTCCTTTTCCTCTTTTCAGCATATTAAAATTAATGTTTTTAACATATAAATATTTTCTAACATGTATTTTAGCAATGTTAAAAATAATGTTTTTAACATACTTATCCTTTTCTAACAAATAATATTTTAGCAATGTTAAAAATAATGCAAGGGCTATCCTGTTTACAGAATAGTTCCTTCGGTTCATCCTGTTCCTGGATGACTTGTATGGACGGATGTCTGACAGAGTATTTCCAGACGATCACGTATATTGATTTCTCCAACCGTACCAAGAGTGGAAGCGGAGAAGGAAACTTCTTTTAGCTAACACATAATGTACGGTTGAGGACGTCAATTGGTGATTTGATGGATTTGATGATGTGGCATTCAAAGTGAATCTGGTGTGATGATAAAGCGTAGCTTCTAGCCTCACATCCGGTAAATGACAGAAACCGGGCAGGCAGCATGGCTAAGTCGGTCGCACCGAAGTAGGGTGTATAATCACCCGATCTAGAGTTTCATTTACTTCTAAAAATTTATTGTTGATGCTGTCCCATTCGAGAAACGGTTGTTGATCCCAACCGTTGGTGATATACATTCGATACACTCAAGCGAAATGAGTGGTCGGTCATGTGTGGCCAGGTTGCAAGATGTTCTTGTCGAACCCAGTGTATTCCTCTCTAGAGGTACACTAGTGAAAGGTGGTTCCATACCTTTTCATAGTTGGAAACCCATTACCCAATACGTGCTTGCGGTTCTGATTTGTATACTATATATGTAGAACGTGAGATGAAAGCGTTTCTGCTAGATGATTATTATATTGTGTTGATTGACATTATTATAATATCAAAAGGTTTTTAATACAAAGATAATTTGGATTCTCATAAGGGAAACACCCGTTCCGTTATACGGCGTGGTCTTATGAGATATCGTTTACTTGTTCGGACTGTTTTAAATTGTTTTACTCATACCTGTCCCATGACTGACCCGGAGTTTATTTTGTTTTGATTTCCCTAAACTCTTGGGTGCCTAAATTTGTATGGGCAGTCAAGTAGTCGGGATTTACAGATATACTGGAAGAGCCTGGAGCAGGAGGCTTCTGGATTATATAGCTATAGGTTATTTCCGCTGTGTTGTAAGTGCTGTACTCTGGAAATGTTATTGTATACATATAATGATTTGATTTCAATGATATGTTATCTATTATGTGTTGTTTCGTTCCGCTGTGAGATTCGTGTTACTCTGATGTTGTGTTCTTCTTCTTCTTCTTCTATTCTAAGTTTCTATCTTATCTATTCTCACCCTCTAATTTCTTTCACTAATGACTGATATTTTTCGATGTTTGGTTAGTCATCATTGAGTTTATGGCGATAACCAAAGTCGACAAAATCCCGGGTCATTACAGAGTATTCTTATTGGATACTACTAATCCAATCTCTGTGAGTCTTTTGTTCAGTTCTAATGAGTTGTATCCAAAAGATTTGAGCTGACCAAAGCTCTGATACCAAGTGTAATGCCCCGGATTTCGCCCGACCCGGTCGATCGCAAAATCGACCAAGACCGTTCAAAACCCGAATACGTTAACTCTGGGAATACAACATATCAGAGCAACAACAACAGACTTTTATTATATCATGATAATATAACATCAGCGTACAGAATATCATAGTACATCGATAAAATATAGCGGAAGATAAATTACAATATTTTAATACAATACAGTGCAGCGGAAACAAAGTAACCAAGGCAGCGGAAGACAACTATGCTCTAGACACGGCTTTAAGCTTCAATCCAGGATCCTGCTCGAGATAAAGACCTGTAGAGAAACTACTCTACTGCCCGTGTGGAAAAGAGGGCATCTGAGTTTGTAAAGGTGGAAACAAACAACGGGTCAGTCATGGGACTGGTGTGAGAATTCTTAACTAATTTAACTACTAGTAATAAGGCAAATTCAAGGACCACGCCGCTGACGCAGAACGGGTTTATTCAAATGGATTGCCGTGCATAACAGTAAAGTAAATCGTTAAAACAACGCAATGCTTTTGAAAAAATGGAATCACCATAAGACTCAAGTCCCATCACACAATGCAACGCAAACCAGAGGATAGAGTTTTACCTTATGGTGATTAAACATGCTTGGTATGATAAAAACGAATTTGATTTTATTATTAGTGTATATAAGTTTCAAAAACATTTCAAAGTAAATGTATCAATCCTAGGAAGAATAGTATCCTATACTATTATGCCTCCATACTAGTAATACAATCAAGTCCGTAGGGTCGTATTTGGAATTTGGTTTCCATCATGAGCCAAGGCTAGGGAGGAGCTCCTTACCAATTCGAGACACTCTAGCTAATGTCTCAGGATCCCCCGCAGTGAACCCTTGGAAAGCTGCAGGGCCGGTCCACCATACGAGTTGCGGATTAGTTATTCCTGAACACACGTTCCCCGATCCTATAGGACGTATCATCCGAGGCGCCTCATTCCATCGTCCACATAAGTAAATATCAGCCAGTTTAAGCACCGACACCACTTCTAGCTAGAAAGAAACGTGTTGCTCTCCCTGCGTTCCCTTCTCCCGTTTTAGACTCCACCAGGTCATGAGGCTCGCGAAGTCACGCTATACACAAAGCTACGCCTAGACAGGGCGTGCTTTGATCATCAACCACAAGGCTTGCTTTTCAACAAAAGCCTTGATCATCACATCTTGTTATGCCACACTGTCAATCCATATCATACTATTAATCTTTGCCAAAATATACAAAAGGGTGTTAAGCAAGAGGATAAATTCTCCGCCACCAAGCATTCATACATTCAGCAGAAAATCAATAAGTACAATATATAAAGGAGTACAATGTCAGACACACATCCCATTTATAAGCTTATGCTCTGGGTCTGAGCGAAAGCCAAATCCGTACAAATCAACATTACGTCCGGACAGCCACCACTGTAGCCCCTTCAAGTTAGCTACTACAATCACGGGCATCAGCAGTTGTCATCCATTCGATGTAAAGATCGCCGGTCTTCAATCACCGTCTTCAACTCTTCGACTTTCATTCATCGTATGATTATTTGAAATGAGATTGTTGTAACGACACAGATTTCGCCCGGACCTAATCGATCGCTAAACCGACCAAGACCGTTCGAATCCCGCATACGCTAACTCTGGGTATACAACACATCAGGATAAATAACAGAAGACTTCTATAAACATCATAATAATGTTACATCAGAGTACAGAATATCAGAGTATATCGAAATAATACACAGCGGAAGATAAATTTACATAAATGTAATACAATGCACAGCGGAAATATAAACTACACAGCGGAAGACTGTAAATGTCTAGACACAGCTTAAAGCTTCAATCCAGAATCCTGCTCAATACATCTGCAAAATAAAACTACTCGACTGCCCGTGTGGAAAATAGGGGCACCCGAGTTCGCAAGGGAAAAGCAAACTACATGTCAGTCATGGGACTGGTGTGAGAAACTCTAAAAGTTATAATTAACTTATTTAATAATATGGTATATCACGGGACCACGCCGCTAACGCAGGACGGGTTTACCCCCATGAATGCCAGTGTATAAACAACAATTAATATAGATATATGGATCTACTATGCATCAATCAACATGCAATATCCCAATCTACCCACTTAGATTAATCACTACACTTAGATTTTCTAAATCCAATTCAATTTACAGAAATTATTCCTTTGGATTATATTCCTGATTTCTTATTTCAAGTCATTTGAAATACATATCTAACTTTCTATATCAAAGTAGATTTCACTTCGGGATCTCAAATCAAATCGTTTGGAAATATGAATTCCAAAACATAACAATGCATACAAACAAGTATGCAACCAAATATCGTGCTCCCCATCGACAAGGCAAAGGGTACACACCTCGCAACTCGATATATAAATGTGCACCTACCCCACATATGAGTAGGCTACACCGACGATGCACCTCCCACACATGGAGAGCATACACCGCCCTCTCACCCATACTTTTAGTCTCAGGGTTACCCGAATCTTTAGCCACATACTAAATCATTTCATATCCCGAAGTAGGGAAAATCATTTCACAACATAATAATCACAATTACTTTCAAAATATAGTACTTCACAACAGTAAATCACACATATGATCAGTCACTATTAATCACATAACCTTTGAGCTCGTACGTATCAAAGAAGGGTGTTAAGCAAGAGAATAAATTCTCCGCCACCAAACAGATACATCATCAATAGCAACTAATCGAATATGCGATGAACCACAATGTAACATATAATACATTTCTAAATCACTTTAGAAATCATCGGGTTTTGGGCCTCGAAATCCTTTCTGTTTTATAAAACATTTTTATAAAACATTCCTTGTCCAAAATCGGGAATATATTTCTTTTCACTTTAAGAATAATATCATTTCACAATCATTCATTAAATTCGAAATGGACAACATCGCTAAACACCTTATCGTCAAATCGTGAAGTGTTTCACAAGGCGTTAGCACATAGATATTTTCAACCCAACCCAATGCTAAATGTAAAAGCATTTTCTGCTCATAAACTGGTCGAGCACAATCCAAACAATCAATCAATCCAATTTGACATTAAATAGAAGGGTTTGAATAAAGATAGTATCGACTTATATTCAACATCAAATCCTGAAACCAATAGATATTATATCGGGAATAACGATATCGATATCTTCCAAATTCCCATCACAATATCTATATAATCACGGAATCCAATATCGAAAATATCCAAAGATAATTTCAATTCAAATCTAATCCAATTTATTTATTTATAACCATTGGATTATTTTTCTAGTTAATAACTAGTTCATTTCGATAAAAATATATTTTTATCTTTTCAAATATGGAGTTTTTCATCCCAATTCTTCCTAAATCATTTCTTATGATTTTACACAAATTATCGATATTTTTAATAATTTTATCAAGGCCCATACAGTCGATTTCCATCAACGGTCATCGAACTGCACTTACAACGACCTTTTCCAAATTTGATTTGGACATAATTCCAAATCCAACCATTAGATTTCAAATCTCTAATATTCGTTAGAAAGCTCTTTTCGATACGAACCCAATGGTTCTATTTTCAGGAGAATCCGACGGTCGGATCTCCCGTAATGTCCATTCGAAGTCAATGGTCGAAATTCGCGAACTGCCGCAGCGCAGCGCGTTCTATTCAGGCCATTATATATTATATATATATAATATATATTTCGTCGATTTCTATTTAAAACGAATTTTATAAATCGTTTTAAATTTCTTTTCAAATCGATTTCAACTTCTTATTTCAAATTCAAATCAAAATTGAATTTTCTATTATAAATCCTTTTTACTTTCATTTCTATTTGATTTCAATTCAAATCGATTTTAATTCGATTCGAATTCATTTTCTTTTCAATTCAATTCGGATTCATTTTCTATTCAATTCAATTCAGATTCATTTTCTATTCAGTTCAATTCGGATTCATTTTCTATTCAATTCAATTCGAATTCATTTTCTATTCTATTCAATTCGAATTCATTTTCTATTCTATTCAATTCGAATTCATTTTCTATTCTATTCAATTCGAATTCATTTTCTATTATATTCAATTCGAATTCATTTTCTGTTCAATTCAATTCGGATTCATTTTCTATTCAATTCAATTCGGATTCATTTTCTATTCAATTCAATTCGGATTCATTTTCTATTCAATTCAATTCGAATTCATTTTCTATTCTATTCAATTCGAATTCATTTTCTATTCTATTCAATTCGAATTTATTTTCTATTCTATTCAATTCGAGTTCATTTTCTATTCAATTTAATTCGAATTCGTTTTCTATTCAATCCAATTCAGTTCGAATTCATTTTATATTCAATTCAATTCGAATTCATTTTCTATTCTATTCACATCGTTTTCACATTTCATATTTATACGTTTTCATATTTCATATATATACGTTTTCATATTTCATATATATATCGTTTTCATTTCATATATATGCGATATTTTCACTTTCAATATATACGATATTTTCACTTTCAATATATACGATATTTTCACTTTCAATATATATATTATCACTTTCAATATATTCGATATTTTCACTTTCAATATATATAATATTTTCACTTTCAATATATATATATATATATATTTCATTTTTAGTATATGCGATATTTTCACTTTCAATATATATAATATTTTCACAACACATCAATCAAACAAACAAGCCATCCATGGTCTGTGGATGACGGGTGTCCGGTGCTACTAAACACCGTCTGCATCCTAGCATATATTATAATATAACTAGAAAAAGGAATTTTTTTAAAAGGTGAGAAGTTCTCACCAAAGCTATCCCAACTCCACGACACTTCTATTGTAGGAGTCTTCGCCGTTTCTCGCCTTTTGTCACCTTCGTTGCCCGTATTCACTATCTATATAAAAATCGAATTTTTATCTCGCTATTCAATATATAAAAATCGAATCTTTTCTATTTTAAAAATCTAATCTGTAGTGATTAATCTAAGTGGGTAGATTGGGATATTGCATGTTGATTGATGCATAGTAGATCCATATATCTATATTGATTGTTGTTTATACACTGGCATTCATGGGGGTAAACCCGTTCCGCGTTAGCGGCGTGGTCCCGTGATATACCATATTATTAAATAAGTTAATTATAACTGTTAGAGTTTCTCACACCAGTCCCATGACAGACCTGTAGTTTGCTTTTCCCTTGCGAACTCGGGTGCCCCTATTTTCCACACGGGCAGTCGAGTAGTTTTATTTTGCAGATGTATTGAGCAGGATTCTAGATTGAAGCTTTAAGCTGTGTCCAGACATTTATAGTCTTCCGCTGTGTAGTTTATATTTCCACTGTGCATTGTATTACATTTATGTAAATTTATCTTCCGCTGTGTATTATTTCGATATACTCTGATATTTTGTACTCTGATGTAACATTATTATGATGTTTATAGAAGTCTTCTGTTATTTGTCCTGATGTGTTGTATACCCAGAGTTAGCTTATGCGGGATTCGAACGGTCTTGGTCGGTTTAGCGATCGATTAAGTCCGGGCGAAATCCGTGTCGTTACATATTCAAAATAAATTTCTCGTCGTTATTATTTAAAATAATTCATTTTAAATAATCAAAATTCGCTAAAATTGCCAAAATACAAATTTTAAACTGGCCCAGATTTTCGGGTTGTTACAATTGTACTCGGACTTTTCAAATGATCCTCGCATATATATATTTAAAAATCATTTTATATCATTGATATTAATTTATAACAATCAACCTTTATTTTTATTTATATAAAAATAATTAAATTCCATTTTACAACGCTTCAAGTCAATAGGCAACATTGGCGCTGTTTTCGCCCAAATTTGTTTTACACATTTCTCTAAATCTAACCGTTGGAATTTAACATAATTCATATCGTTGGAAAGATCTTCCCAAGGCGAACCTAACGGTTACAGATTTGGGAAAATCCGATGGTCGGATATTTCGATATAATCAACTAAAAGTACAATTCTATAAAGTGAACTACCACGCTCGATTCATTCAACTAAATTTTGTTTATATATATGATTATATATATACATACAATTTCTTCGGCCGTTTCATTATTGTGACAATCATAACAAGTAGAGAACACTTGATTTCTTAACATTTTGATACATAACATACCACACAACGATGTTTATTTTATTTTAGTTCACATACACATCCTATACATGCAATGTATTTTTTCTATTTTCCATCTACACAAACATGCAATTTCTTGTGCGTCATTTCTAATCCAACAAAAAATGATTATTTTGTGTCCTTCTTTTTTTTACACGCAAAATGATATTCTTGCTTAAATCTTTACACATAAAAATGTAAATTTCTTATCTTAAATCTTTTTAATGAAAATTTAATTGATTAAAATGTAAATCTTCTTTTTTAAGTTCTATTTACATGAAAATGTAAAGTCCTCCTTCTCTTATTCACATTAAAAATGTAAAATTTTCTTTTTACATTAAAAATGTAATTTTCATCTTTTTAATCTTATTTACATTAAAATTGTAAACTTTATTTCAATATATTATTATATTGAAAATGTAACTTTTGTTTCATATCCTACTTACATTGGAAAATGTGTATTTCTAATCATTCTTTTATTTTATATTGAAAATGTAAATGTCTATTTCACATTTTATTTACATATAAAAGTGTAACCTTTATTTCATCCTTTATTTACATATAAAATGTAAATTTCTATTTAACCTTTCATTTACATGTAAAATGTAAATTCCTATCAAACCTTTTTATTTACATTGGAGAATGTAAATTCTTTAATTCCTTTTTTATTTACATTGGAAAATGTAAATTCTTTAATTCCTTTTTATTTACATTGGAAAATGTAAATTCTTTAATTCCTTTTTATTTACATTGGAAAACACAAATAAAAAGATGCACTTTTATTTCCATGTCATATTTGCATTGTGGAATGCAAATAAAAAGGGAATTTTATTTTCTATGTTATATTTGTGTTAGAGAACACAAACAAAAGACCGTTTATTTTCCTAAGTTATATTTACATTAAAAAGAATAATTTAATGTACTCACATATTTTTATATGTGTTTCCTTTTCCTCTTTTCAGCATGTTAAAATTAATGTTTTTAACATATAAATATTTTCTAACATGTATTTTAGCAATTTTAAAAATAATGTTTTTAACATACTTATCCTTTTCTAACAAATTTTCTTTCCTTTCTTTATAAGCATGTTGAAAATAATGTTTTCAACATATGAAACTTTTCTAACATTACATGTAAACAATGAAAAGAATATTCTTAATGTTTAACAATTCTAACCATTCATATTAACATAAAAATAATATTTTTATGTTACATCGTTTCTAACACTTCATATTAACATAACAAGAATATTTTTATGTTGAATCAATGCTAACACTTTGACAAAACAAATAAAAAATTATATTTTATCTATTTAACATTTTATAACTAAAATGTTATTTTCAATTTACCTTAACATTTTATAACTCAAATGTTGTTTTTCTTTTACAAGGCATTTCTTAACAAAATTGATGTTTTAATTAACATGCCATTCTCTAATAAAAGTGATGTTTTCTAATATCATATAAAAGAACATTTTATATGTTAACATTTCTCTAATGCAACATTTTACAATAAAAATGTCGTTCCTTTGTTAATGTAACATTTATAAAAATGTTATATCTTATCTAATATCACATTCCTAATGTAACATATTTCTAATGTAATCAAATTTCTAATCTAACATCATTTCTAATGTAATCAAATTTCTAATGTAACATCATTTCTAATGTAATCTAATTTCTAATGTAACATCATTTCTAATGTAATCTAATTTGTAATGTAACATCATTTCTAATGTAACAATTTTCTAATGTAACATCATTTCTAATGTAATCAAATTTCTAATGTAACATCATTTCTAATGTAATCATATTTCTAATGTAACATCATTTCTAATGTAATCAATTCTAATGTAATCAAATTTCTAATGTAACATCATTTCTAATGTAATCAAATTTTTAATGTAACATCATTTCTTATGTAATCAAATTTCTAATGTAACATCATTTCTAATGTAATCAAATTTCTAATATAATATCATTTCTAATGTAATCAAATTTCTAATATAACATCATTTCTAATGTAATCAAATTTCTAATGTAACATCATTTCTAATGTAATCAAATTTTGTAATAACCCGGAAATCTGGGCCAGTTTAAAATTTTTATTTTGGCAATTTTAGCGAATTTTGATTATTTAAAATAGATTATTTTAAATAATATCGACGAGAAATTTATTTTGAATATAAATCGAACGTATATATTATATAGATCGTCGATAGAATATAAATATTTATTTATATTTATAAAAGGAATTGAAAATGGTGCGGTAGTTCGATAATTCGATTTCAAACTTCAAATGAATGTAACGGGTGCAAAATAAACCGGATTTTAGTGAAACCAAAAATAATAGGATCTAATTGATAATATCTTTCCAACGAATCCGAAAAATCAAAATTTCATAGCGGGGATCAAAAGATATGTCCAGTTGGGATTTCTGAATAGTCACTATGGAATTCAGGCCCTTAAAAATGGAAATTTTGCAAACGACCTCGGATTTCGACGAAACTACTTTTGTTGGATCCGTGATGTAAAGTTATTGCTAGGTTTCAAATTTCATAATTTTTCGAATCAATATGTGAGCGTGACAAAGTAAAACGCGTTTGACCAGTTTTAGTTGATTTTAATCGACTGGAAAATGACCATTTTTCAAACGGTCTCAGAATTCGATGAAACTAGTTTTGTTAGGACCGTATCGTCAACACGAAGCTAGAAAATATTTTTTTTGGGATTTATAGAGTTCGTATGTGACTGCAGTAAAATGAAATGCACATTCCAATTCAATATATAGAGTTATATGTTGATTTTAACGGAAACTGATCGTAACCACCGAATTGGCTTACGCAGCATATCCCATTGTGTTCGGAATGGGGGTAATTAGCTAGGGAGGACAAACGTTGGGACTCGATTGGAGTTCGGTTGGAAAGTCAACTTTTTGAAAAATATAAAATAATATTAATATATATATATTTATATAATCAATTCCCCCTTCCTTTCTTCTCTCTACCCGACACAATTCAGATCTGAGAAATTAAAAAAAAAGAACACCATGCCACTTCGATCAAACGCGCCGCCGTCCAGGTGGGCCCACTGCCTCCGTCGTGCTCCGAGAGCCCTCCGACGATCCCCCCTTTCTTCTCCTCCTCTATTCTTCCCCCTCTCGCGATGTAGTCAACCCCCAAAACCGCTCGATGCCCAAATCGTCGCGCCCCCTTTTGCTCTGATCCGCCGTACCCTAGTGACCAACCCTCCACCGATGTGCCTCGCCACTCGCTCCATCCTCCCTGTCGTGAGCGCGAGCCCCTCGCCCAAACGAGACCCGCAACCCATCGCAGCCGCCGCCAGTGAAGGCCCCATCGTCGGTCAACCTCGCCCAGCGCCGATGCCCCCTCAGAACAGCAGTAAACCCCCCTTCCTCCTTCGATTAACTGTAAGTCATTTATTTATTTATTTTTATATAAAAATCAGTTTTTTTTTTCTGTTTTCTTTTATATTTTAGCAAAATAAAAATGCTGTTTTTATATATATATTATGAGGATCAAAATGTGAGTTTTCTTCGTATAGAAATTTTATATGAATTCTAGTATAAAAGTTCGATTTTTAGTTGTAGAGAAAAAAATATGATCTTTCTTAGTTAAAGATTTGATTTTTACTTCTATAAGGATTAGATTTTTATTTCTATAAAAAGGAAATTTTTAGAAGTGGAAAGATACGATTTTTAGAAGAATAAAATTTCTATTTCTTCATTAGACTAGTAGCGATAATATTTCTATTTTTACAAATTGAGGTTAACGGTAAAAATTCGATTTTTATATATTGAATAGCAAAGTAAAAATTCGATTTTTTTTCTATATTGAATAGCAAAGTAAAAATTCGATTTTTATATATTGAATAGCAAAGTAAAAATTCGATTTTATATATTGAATAGCAAAGTAAAAATTCGATTTTTACATATGTAGTGAATACGGGCAACGAAAGTGACGAAAGGCGAGAACGACGAAGATTTCTACAATAGAAGAGTCGTGGAGTAGGGATAGCTATTGGTGAGAATTTCTCACCTTTTATTTAATTTTCTAGTTAAAAATATATACTAGGATGCAGATGGTGTTTAGTAGCACCCGACACCCGTCGTCCACAGACCATGGACGGCTTGTATGCTTGTTGGTATGATTTTGATGTGTAGTTGATTGTGTGATGTGATGTGAAATGAAATAAAATATTTATATAGCTAAAAATATTTTACAGTTAAAAATAGAATTTTTAACGTGTATATGAAATGAAATAAATATAAACAAATCGGACGACTTGTTTATATACACACATTTGACTAATATTGATTGGGACGATAAATTTTACACATCGCCCAACTGCACAAATAAAATCTGTGTTTGATTGTTTGAAACCCCACATGGGTATTGGGATGATATATGACATACACTAATCCCAATAGTTAGTTGTATGTCGATCGATTGATTGACAGACTGTTATGAGCATTAAATATTTATATTTGATGCTTATACAGTGTAGAATGCACTTTGGATGATGGTTGATTATTCATCATTGTTATTGTATACACATATTGTAGAAAATCCATATAATTAACATTATATGGTAATTGATTGGGCCTCATTTCAATATTTGAATAGAATATTTGAAAATAAGAAATATTTGAATAGAATATTTGAAAATAGAAATATTTGAATAGAATATTTGAGAATAGAAATATTTGACATAGAAATATTTGAATAGAATATTTGAGAATAGAAATATTTGACATAGAAATATTTGAAAAAGAAATATTTGAAATAGAACATTGGAAAATAGAAATATATGAAGCCGTGTTGATTGGATTGACACCATTTTGACGTGAACGATATTTATATCGATTTTATTCAAATTGAAATGAATATTAAAGTGAATTGAAATTCGAATTAAATTGGATTGATTTGAAATTCGAATTAAATTATATTGATCAGAAATTCGAAATAAACGGAAGTGATTTGAAATCAAATAAAATTGAAATTCGAATTAAATTGAACTAGAATTTAAATCGTTTTGAAATGAATTCGAATTGAAATTGAATAGAAATGAATTCGAATTGAAATTGAATAGAAATGAATTCGAATTGAAATTGAATTGAATTAAAAATCGATTGGAATTGGAATCAATTTGAAATGAATTTAAAACGAAATTGAAAGGGAAAATTCAGTTTTGATTTGAATTTGAAAATGAAGTTGAAAACGTTTTGAAAACGAATTTAAAACGATTTATAAAATACGTTTTAAAAGGAAATCGACGAAGTATAAATTATATATATTATATATATAATATAATGGCCTGAATACAACGCGCCGCGCTGCGGCAGTTCGCGAATTTCGACCATTGACTTCGAACGGATATTGCGGGAGATCCGACCGTCAAATTCTCCTAAAACCGGAACCGTTGGGTTCGTATCGAAAAGAGCTTTCTAACGTATATTGGAAATTAGAAATCTAAAGGTTGGATTTGGAATTATGTTCAAATCAAATTTGAAAAAGGTTGCTGTAAGTGCAGTTCGATGGCCGTTGATGGAAATCGACTGTATGGACCTTGATAAAATTATTAAAAATAGTAATAATTTGTGTAAAATCATAATAAATGATTTAGAAAGAATTGGGATGAAAAACTCCATATTTGAAAAGATAAAAATAGATTTTTATCGAAATGAACTAGTTTTGAACTAGAATTATAATTCTATTTATTTTTAAATAAATAAATTGAATTTGAAACGGTTTTGAAAATAACCAGAATTTCCAATGATTGCATTGGAATGGATTTGAATCGAAATTGTCTTCGGAATATTTCGATGTTGGATTTCGTGATTATACAGATGTTGTTATGGAAATTTGAAAGATATAGATACATATATCGTTATTTCCAATACGATATTTGTTGGTCGTAGAATTTGATATTGAATATAAGCCGGGATATTTTCTATTCAGAGCCTTGTATTTAATATCAAATGTGATTTGGGTTTGTCGTGAATGGTGTCTTGACTAACACTGTTCTTGAACCCAGTTGAGAAAAGATTAAATCTTTTTATTTAGATTTAATGAAGTGTACCAATTAAATAATATTTAATTGAAATTGAATTGATATTGATTTTTGGGTTTATCGTGGACAGTATTTTAAATAACACTCGTTCTTTAACCCGATAATTAATGGAATGTGGTTTTGGGTTTATCGTGAACCGTGTTTTAAATGACACTAATTATTTAACCCAGTTAACGATTAAAACTAAGGGGAGTTTTAATGAATCTTTAATTAGATTGAAAAGATCGAGAATGGAGTATCACCAGTTTTACTCTAGGCGATAGTTAAATCTTTAATTATATTTGAACGTGAAATGGTAATTGAATTTATCGATAACACCGTGGTGTTAGATATGAAGTATTACCAGTTTTACTTCTTGGGATGAATAGGTTGGGATTGGGAAATTAAAACAAATGATTACTTCGGTAAGGTTCGTTAATCCCGACTAGTTGAATCGAAATTCAAAAGAAGATTAAAGAATAAATTCAAGGAATTTATCTTTGATAAAATTAATGGGAACCTTTCCCTATGAATGTGAAATTTAGAAACTAACTGTCGGTTAGCCAAGCAGAATGGTTTTCTGGATATTGATCTGATGTTGGTTTCGGCCTTCGGGGTTAATATTTGGGGAATTATTCTCTTGATTAATTTACAGTTAGTGACTGATGAATTGGAATGAGGCGTATGTTGTGTTTGTGTAACACTTATTTAAAATATACACGAGTTATTTGGAAAGACCGGGTTTATCCCATTCTGAATAACTAATACGACGATAAGTCGAAGATGAAGACGGTGGTCGAAGACCGGAGGTCTTCACGTCGTTTGGGTGATTACTGATGATCTTGATTGGGTTGTACACCCAAGAAGATGGAAACAGTTGGTGATCGTCCAGACGTACTTGGAGATCGATGGATATGCGAGGTACTAGGTGCCTCCGGTTTCGTTCAGACCCAGAACGGACTTGTAAATGGACTGTGTGTCTGACATTGGATTTTAGTCTGTGTGATTGATTTCTATTAAATATATATCTGTTTGGCGGTGGAGAATTTATTCTCTTGCTTAACGCCTTTCTCTGAGACGTACGAGCTCAGGGGTTATATACTGATGGATATCAAACGCATAGAGTGATTTGCCTGTGTGGCATGCCTAAGTGGCAATTGATCGAGGCTTCTGTTGAAAAGCAAAGTCTTGTGGTGATGATCAAAGCACCGCCTGTGTGGCATAGCTTTGTGTAACGTGAATTCGCGAGCCTCACACCCCGGTTGTGAACCAAAAACGGGAGACGGACCTTAGGGAGGGCATGCGTTTCTTTCTAGCTAGGGTGGTGTCAGTGACCTACCAGTCCTGACATTTATATACTTTTCACCTGTGTGGTTGTTGCTGTTGCGAGGCGCCTCGGTTTGATCGGACGATCCGGGTCCGATGGAGTCATTCGTTGGCTCATTTACGCCACAAAGGGCGGGGAAACATAGTGTTCAGGCATAATAATCCACATCGGTGGACCGGCCCGGACGATCCATGGGGCAGTTGCGGCTGTTCCTGAGGCTCGGGCTAGACAGTCTCGAATCGGTTGAGGACTATCTTTTGCCTCGGTTCACAGACGGAAATCCAACTTCCAAATACGTGACATTTGCGGTTTTAGTTGTAGAGCCTAGTACGACGACATAGTGGGATGGGGCGCTTATGCCGTCTATGATTGATACTTATGATTTGAAATTGTTTTATACACTATGCACTTATAATAGTATCAAATGATTTGTTTTAAATGTATCAAGCATTCTTGGCTATTATAAGGTAAAAACCCTATCCTCCGGCTTGCGTTGCATTGTGTGATGGGAACTGGGTCTTATAATAGCTTCATTTTTCTTTATTTAGCATTGCGTTGTTGTTTTATGCACTGGTGTTCTTGGGAGGAAACCTGTTCCGTGTTACACGACATGGTCCCTTGAATTACCGAACTTTAAAAATAAAGATTTATAACTGTTTTAGTTCTCACACCAGTCACATGACTGACCTGGAGTTTATTGTTTTGACCTAAACTCTGGGTGCCCCTATTTTGACACGGGCAGCTAGTAGTTTTGGTTTTGCAGATTTATATTCACAGGATCCTGGTTTACAGCTGGAACGATATCCGGAAAGCTTTGTATCCGTATATCTCTTCTAGTTGTGTATTGTATTATTTTCCGCTGCTATGTATTTAAATGTAATTTAAATCTCTGATATTTCTGTGTAATATTGATTCATACTCTGTATATTCTTGTAATCTGATGGAATTGTTGTAATATACAATGAAATGTTCTTCCGCATGCGTTCTAATTTGTCGTGTTCTCAAACAATCAGGCGTTTTCGAACGGTCTAGATCGGTTTAGCGACTGATTCGGATCGAGCAAAATTCCTGGTCGTCACAGTTGGTATCAGAGCTTTGGTTTACAAAGCTCAGAGAACAAGGCACATTAGAACCATACGAAAGAATTCATCAGATATTGGATTAGTAATATCCAATTAGAATGACTCGTTAGAGATGGGATCAGTAGTATCCTAGAACGAGTGTGAAGAGTATATTTTAAAAATGAAAACGAATTTTGTTTTGAAAATTTAAATCAAGTATTCGTATTTGATTATTTATTTTAAATTGATTTGGACAGTCCAGTATATAAAGATTTAGCATATACGCCTTGCAAACGTGTATTTGAAATTTTAATATACTGGATAGATATAGATTCACACTCTAGTCGCCCGAAGATGATTCTGATGATTGTAGCTACATCATCAGAATTAGTGTTCGAGTGTCGAAGGTATGATATTTATATATCTCCTATTGACTGGTGTGAGAACCAAAATTAGATAGGGCCTATTGTTGTGATTTGGCATCAAAAATGTGATTTTTGACTATATATCAAAGTTATGAATTTGAAACGTTAATCAACTAATAGAGTGATGGTTGTGTTGTTTGATTATTGTTTGATAAATTAAAATTTGTACCATATAGCCAAATTGAATCAAATATTGAATTGTATTGAAAATTTGTCGCATTTGCTTGCATATACATGTACTTACATTGAACAGGTCATAGCAAGGAGGCTAGAGCAGAGAATAAAATTTGTTTGCCCGACAAATAGGTACATGTTTACTATATAATTTACTATTTTGTTTGGGTGGTGAAGATTTTATGAGCCGATTGGCTAGCCGCTTGGCTTTTTCTTTTTCTTTTTGAGATCATAAGGCCTGTATGGCAATTTCGGGATTTTCCCGTGGCTCCCGGTGCAGGGGAGGTTATGGCGAAATTTTTCGAAAATTTAGGGTGTTAGCCAAATTTTTGAAAAATTTGAAAAGTTCTTAGAAACTGAAAAGTTGAAGAACTTAAGCCGTAATCAAAACAATGAAAGTTGAGTTGATTTGTGAAACAACTTTCGGCTTTGTTCCTTTTCGGGGACGAAAGGTTTTAAGTGGGGGAGATTGTAATAACCCGGAAATCTGGGCCAGCTTAAAATTTTTATTTTGGCAATTTTAGCGAATTTTGATTATTTAAAATAGATTATTTTAAATAATATCGACGAGAAATTTATTTTGAATATAAATCGAACGTATATATTATATAGATCGTCGATAGAATATAAATATTTATTTATATTTATAAAAGGAATTGAAAATGGCGCGGTAGTTCGATAATTCGATTTCAAACTTCAAATGAATGTACCAGGTGAAAAATAAACCGGATTTTAGTGAAACCAAAAATAATAGGATCTAATTAATAATATCTTTCCAACGAATCCGAAAAATCAAAATTTCATAGCGGGGATCAAAAGATATGTCCAGTTGGGATTTCTGAATAGTCGCTATGGAATTCAGGCCCTTAAAAATGGAAATTTTGCAAACGAGCTCGGATTTCGACGAAACCACTTTTGTTGGATCCGTGATGTAAAGTTATTTCTAGGTTTCAAATTTCATAATTTTTCGAATCAATATGTGAGCGTGACAAAGTAAAACGCATTTGACCAGTTTTAGTTGATTTTAATCGACTGGAAAATGGCCATTTTTCAAACGGTCTCAGAATTCGATGAAACTAGTTTTGTTAGGACCGTATCGTCAACACGAAGCTAGAAAATATTTTTTTGGGATTTATAGAGTTCGTATGTGACCGCAGTAAAATGAAATGCGCGTTCAAATTCAATATATAGAGTTATATGTTGATTTTAACAGAAACTGATCGTAACCGCCGAATTGGCTTACGCAGCATATCCCATTGTGTTCGGAATGGGGGTAATTAGCTGGGGAGGACAAACGTTGGGACTCGATTGGAGTTCGGTTGGAAAGTCAACTTTTTGAAAAATATAAAATAATATTAATATATATATTTATATAATCAATTCCCCCTTCCTTTCTTCTCTCTGCTCGACACAATTCAGATCTGAGAAATTAAAAAAAAAAGAACACCGTGCCACTTCGATCAAACGCGCCGCCGTCCAGGTGGGCCCACCGCCTCCGTCGTGCTCCGAGAGCCCTCCGACGATCACCCCTTTCTTATCCTCCTCTATTCTTCCCCCTCTCGCGATGAAGTCAACCCCCAAAACCGCTCGATGCCCAAATCGTCGCGCCCCCTTTTGCTCCGATCCGCCGTACCCAGTGACCAACCCTCCACCG
Source organism: Allium sativum (assembly GCA_030737875.1). NCBI lineage: Eukaryota > Viridiplantae > Streptophyta > Magnoliopsida > Asparagales > Amaryllidaceae > Allium > Allium sativum. The sequence goes on from CM060926.1 coordinate 621,061,715, forward strand.
ATGTGCCTCGCCACTCGCTCCATCCTCCCTGTCGTGAGCGCGAGCCCCTCACCCAAACGAGACCCGCAACCCATCGCAGCCGCCGCCAGTGAAGGCCCCATCGTCGGTCAACCTCGCCCAGCGCCGATGCCCCCTCAGAACAGTAGTAAACCCCCCCTTCCTCCTTCGATTAACTGTATGTCATTTATTTATTTATTTTTATATAAAAATCAGTTTTTTTCTGTTTTCTTTTATATTTTAGCAAAATAAAAATGCTGTTTTTATATATATATATATTATGAAGATCAAAATGTGATTTTTCTTCATATAGAAATTTTATATGAATTCTAGTATAAAAGTTCGATTTTTAGTTGTAGAGAAAAAAATATGATCTTTCTTAGTTAAAGATTTGATTTTTACTTCTATAAGGATTAGATTTTTATTTCTATAAAAAGGAAATTTTTAGAAGTGGAAAGATACGATTTTTAGAAGAATAAAATTTCTATTTCTTCATTAGAGTAGTAGCGATAAAATTTCTATTTTTACAAATTGAGGTTAATGGTAAAAATTCGATTTTTATATATTGAATAGAAAAGTAAAAATTCGATTTTTTTTTTATATATTGAATAGCAAAGTAAAAATTTGATTTTTATATATTGAATAGCAAAGTAAAAATTCGATTTTATATATTGAATAGCGAAGTAAAAATTCGATTTTTACATATGTAGTGAATACGGGCAACGAAAGTGACGAATGGCGAGAACGACGAAGATTTCTACAATAGAAGAGTCGTGGAGTAGGGATAGCTATTGGTGAGAATTTCTCACCTTTTATTTAATTTTCTAATTAAAAATATATACTAGGATGCAGACGGTGTTTAGTAGCACCCGACACCCGTCGTCCACAGACCATGGACGGCTTGTATGCTTGTTGGTATGATTTTGATGTGTAGTTGATCGTGTGATGTGATGTGAAATGAAATAAAATATTTATATAGCTAAAAATATTTTACAGTTAAAAATAGAATTTTTAACGTGTATATGAAATGAAATAAATATAAACAAATCGGACGACTTGTTTATATACACACATTTGACTGATATTGATTGGGACGATAAATTTTACACATCGCCCAACTACACAAATAAAATCTGTGTTTGATTGTTTGAAACCCCACACGGGTATTGGGATGATATATGACATACACTAATCCCAATAGTTAGTTGTATGTCGATCGATTGATTGACATAATGTTATGAGCGTTAAATATTTATATTTGATGCTTATACAGTGTAGAATGCACTTTGGATGATGGTTGATTATTCATCATTGTTATTGTATACACATATTGTAGAAAATCCATATAATTAACATTATATGGTAATTGATTGGGCCTCATTTCAATATTTGAATAGAATATTTGAAAATAAGAAATATGTGAATAGAATATTTAAAAATAGAAATATTTGAATAGAATATTTGAGAATAGAAATATTTGACATAGAAATATTTGAATAGAATATTTGAGAATAGAAATATTTGACATAGAAATATTTGAAAAAGAAATATTTGAAATAGAATATTGGAAAATAGAAATATATGAAGCCGTGTTGATTGGATTGACACCATTTTGACGTGAACGATATTTATATCGATTTTATTCAAATTGAAATGAATATTAAAGTGAATTGAAATTCGAATTAAATTGGATTGATTTGAAATTCGAATTAAATTATATTGATTAGAAATTCGAAATAAACGGAAGTGATTTGAAATCAAATAGAATTGAAATTCGAATTAAATTGAACTAGAATTGAAATCGTTCTGAAATGAATTCGAATTGAAATTAAATAGAAATGAATTCGAATTGAAATTGAATAGAAATGAATTCGAATTGAAATTGAATTGAATTAAAAATCGATTGGAATTGGAATCAATTTGAAATGAATTTAAAACGAAATTGAAAGGGAAAATTCAGTTTTGATTTGAATTTGAAAATGAAGTTGAAAACGTTTTGAAAACAAATTTAAAACGATTTATAAAATACATTTCAAAAGGAAATCGACGAAGTATGAATTATATATATTATATATATAATATAATGGCCTGAATAGAACGCGCCGCGCCGCGGTAGTTCGCGAATTTCGACCATTGACTTCGATCGGATATTGCGGGAGATTCGACCGTCGGATTCTCCTAAAACCGAAACTGTTGGGTTCGTATCGAAAAGAGCTTTGTAACGAATATTGGAAATTAGAAATATAACGGTTGGATTTGGAATTATGTTCAAATCAAATTTGAAAAAGGTCGCTGTAAGTGCAGTTCGATGGCCGTTGATGGAAATCGACTGTACGGGCCTTGATAAAATTATTAAAAATAGTAATAATTTGTGTAAAATCATAATAAATGATTTAGAAAGAATTGGGATGAAAACTCCATATTTGAAAAGATAAAAATAGATTTTTATCGAAATGAACTAGTTTCGAACTAGAATTATAATTCTATTTATTTTTAAATAAATAAATTGAATTTGAAATGGTTTTGAAAATAACCAGAATTTCCAATGATTGCATTGGAATGGATTTGAATCGAAATTGTCTTCGGAATATTTCGATGTTGGATTTCATGATTATACAGATGTTGTTATGGAAATTTGAAAGATATAGATATATATATATCGTTATTTCCAATACGATATTTGTTGGTCGTAGAATTTGATATTGAATATAAGCCGGGATATTTTCTATTCAGAGCCTTGTATTTAATATCAAATGTGATTTGGGTTTGTCGTGAATGGTGTCTTGACTAACACTGTTCTTGAACCCAGTTGAGAAAAGATTAAATCTTTTTATTTAGATTTAATGAAGTGTACCAATTAAATAATATTTAATTGAAGTTGAATTGATATTGATTTTTGGGTTTATCGTGGACAGTGTTTTAAATAACACTCGTTCTTTAACCCGATAATTAATGGAATGTGGTTTTGGGTTTATCGTGAACCGTGTTTTAAATGACACTAATTCTTTAACCCAGTTAACGATTAAAACTAAGGGGAGTATTAATGAATCTTTAATTAGATTGAAAAGATCGAGAATGGAGTATCACCAGTTTTACTCCAGGCGATAGTTAAATCTTTAATTAGATTTGAATGTGAAATGGTAATTGAATTTACCGATAACACCGTGGTGTTAGATATGAAGTATTACCAGTTTTACTTCATGGGATGAATAGGTTGGGATTGGGAAATTAAAACAAATGATTACTTCGGTAAGGTTCGTTAATCCCGACTAGTTGAATCGAAATTCAAAAGAAGATTAAAGAATAAATTCAAGGAATTTATCTTTGATAAAATTAATGGGAACCTTTCCCTATGAATGTGAAATTTAGAAACTAACTGTCGGTTAGCCAAGCAGAATGGTTTTCTGGATATTGATCTGATGTTGGTTTCGGCCTTCGGGGTTAATATTTGGGGAATTATTCTCTTGATTAATTTACAGTTAGTGACTGATGAATTGGAATGAGGCGTATGTTGTGTTTGTGTTACACTTATTTAAAATATACGCGAGTTATTCGGAAAGACCGGGTTTATCCCATTCTGAATAACTGATACGACGATAAGTCGAAGATGAAGACGGTGGTCGAAGACCGGAGTTCTTCACGTCGTTTGGGTGATTACTGATGATCTTGATTGGGCTGTACACCCAAGAAGATGGAAACAGTTGGTGATCGTCCAGACGTACTTGGAGATCGATGGATATGCGGGGTACTAGGTGCCTCCGGTTTCGTTCAGACCCAGAATGGACTTGTAAATGGACTGTGTGTCTGACATTGGATTTTAGTCCGTGTGATTGATTTCTATTAAATATATATCTGTTTGGCGGCGGAGAATTTATTCTCTTGCTTAACGCCCTTCTCTGAGACGTACGAGCTCAGGGGTTATATACTGATGGATATCAAACGCATAGAGTGATTTGCCTGTGTGGTATGCCTAAGAGGCAATTGATCGAGGCTTCTGTTGAAATGCAAAGTCTTGTGGTGATGATCAAAGCACCGCCTGTGTGGCATAGCTTTGTGTAACGTGAATTCGCGAGCCTCACACCCCGGTTGTGAACCAAAAACGAGAGACGGACCTCAGGGAGGGCATGCGTTTCTTTCTAGCTAGGGTGGTGTCAGTAACCTACCAGCCCTGACATTTATATACTTTTCACCTGTGTGGTTGTTGCTGTTGCGAGGCGCCTCGGTTTGATCGGACGATCCGGGTCCGATGGAGTCATTCGTTGGCTCATTTACGCCCTAAAGGGCGGGGAAACGTAGTGTTCAGGCATAATAATCCACATCGGTCGACCGGCCCTGATGAACCATGGGCAGTTGCGGCTGTTCCTGAGGCTCGGGCTAGACAGTCTCGAATCGGTTGAGGACTCTCTTTTGCCTCGGTTCACAGACGGAAATCCAACTTCCAAATATGTGACATTTGCGGTTTTAGTCGTAAAGCCTAGTATGGCGACATAGTGGGATGGGGCGCTTATGCCGTCTATGATTGATACTTATGATTTGAAATTGTTTTATACACTATGCACTTATAATAGTATCAAATGATTTGTTTTAAACGTATCAAGAATTCCTGGATATTATAAGGTAAAAACCCTATCCTCCGGCTTGCGTTGCATTGTGTGATGGGAACTGGGTCTTATAATAGCTTCATTTTTCTTTATTTAGCATTGCACTGTTGTTTTATGCACTGGTGTTCTTGGGAGGAAACCTGTTCCGTGTTATACGGCGTGGTCCCTTGAATTACCGAACTTTAAAATAAAGATTTATAACTGTTTTAGTTCTCACACCAGTCACATGACTGACCTGGAGTTTATTGTTTTGACCTAAACTCTGGGTGCCCCTATTTTGACACGGGCAGCTAGTAGTTTCTGTTTTGCAGATTTATATTCACAGGACCCTGGTTTACAGCTGGAACGATATCCGGAAAGCTTTGTATCCGTATATCTCTTCTACTTGTGTATTGTATTATTTTCCGTTGCTATGTATTTAAATGTAGTTTAAATCTCTGATATTTCTATGTAATATTGATTCATACTCTGTATATTCTTGTAATCTGATGGAATTGTTGTAATATACAATGAAATGTTCTTCCGCATGCGTTCTAATTTGTCGTGTTCTCAAACAATCAGGCGTTTTCGAACGGTCTAGATCGGTTTAGCGACTGATTCGGATCGAGCGAAATTCCCGGTCGTCACAGTTTTCTAATGTAACATCATTTCTAATGCAATCAAATTTCTAATGAAACATCATTTCTAATGTAATAATTTTTTTTTAATCCCTTCCAATGAACAAATAAGAGAATGATTTATTTATATACAAATTTTTATTTTAACTTAACAAATAAAATGAAAATTTCATTTGTTAACCAATCCTGTTTAACAAAAATGATATTTTTGTTAAATCTAATTTATCTCAACAAAAATGACCCTCATTACAATAAAAATGTAATTTTTATTCTAAATAAACATTTCCTGCCAAAATTGTTATTTTCAATTCTAATGCGACATTTCATAACAAATGATAGTTCTAACATCGCTAACAATTCATAAAAATGATCACTTGGTTTTGTTGAAAATTCTATTCAACATAATAATATACAAAAGGCTACTTGGTTTTGTTGAAAGTTTTATTCAACAAAATGAATAAAATAACTCTTTATTTATAACTATCTCCTTTCAACAAAAATAGCGTTATCATTTGTTTTGACTATTTTATTTCATCGCAATAGTTCATCCAATCAAACAGATCAACCAACAGCATCCAACAATTTAAAAAAAACAAATCACGAACATACAAGGATTACTAAACATGATAATAATTAATTTATTTTTAATTATCTAAAAAGGAAAAGAATTCTCACATTGGTTTTTGGTCAGATCTAAAATCAAATAGGACTCAGAAATTTTTGCAAGCGGTTCCAGAAAGTTGCATTTGACAACACGGTTCTAATGTCTCCGAAATCGTTCAATTCTGAAATCGTACGTACAAGATATGATTTTAATTATTTAATTACAATTTGAAACGTAAATAAAGAGTTGCAAATCATTTGAATTATATTCGTCGTTAAACTTCAGAATTTGTTCAATTTTTCATCTCCAGGTTACGGGAGATTGAAGGCTTGGTAGGACGATCGGGTTGCGGCACCTTGGAGTGCTTGGAGGGGCGCCTGAACGCCAGAGGTGGCGGCGAGCTCGGTGGCGCGGTGGGCCCGGGATGGAGCTCGAACGGTCGAGACTTCGGCGGGATGGTGCAGAGGCTATAGGGCTCAGCTTGGGGAGATCTTGGTATGGATGTGGAGAGGAGGAAGAGACCTTGAAAAAGTTACAAAGTGTGGAAGGAATTCGGTGAGTGGATTGTGAGAATTTAGAGGAAGAGGAATCGAGAGAGGAGGGCCATTGAAATGTAAGAGGCGGTGGCTAATTCTGAAATGTACGATTAGGGTTTTGTTTTATTTTGAAGATTATATAATATTTAATTAGTTTATTAGCCCGTTAAGGCCCGATTTGGCCCGAACTCAGAATTAGGCATGCTTACTGTCCATCAATAGGTTTTGATGTCCTCTGAAAGCAATAGAGCTAGTGGCGAAGCCCAATTTCAAAGTTTAACGCATGTTTACTTTATTTTAATATAAATCATTTAATTTTTAATTCAACCGTACTTAAAAATTCACCGGGGTCACAAATTTACTTCAAAAATTCTCGAAAAATATATTTTTCTATGTTTTGACGCTGCAGACCAAGGAAAATTAATTTCGTTCAATTCTGAGCCCATTTGAAAAATGGCATTTTTCAAATCGATTAAAATTGACCGAAATTGACCAAATTGAAATCTTTTTGCCACGGCCACAAATTAAGTCAAAAAATTATGAAAAATTAAACTTAGCCATATTTTGACATTCCGAATCCAATGAAAGTGGTTTCGTCGAAAACAGAGGTCGTTTGTAAAATGGCTATTTTCAAGGCGTATAAATTAAACATTAAAATTACATTTTTAAACAAATAATATCTGAAACTCGAAATATGTAAGTGTTTACTATTTTTCAATGCAGAAACGTCATTCTGAACTCAATGGAAGTGGTTTCAAGTCCAAATTCCTTCTTATGCAAAAAGTAGCATTTTTGTCCTTTGTAAATCTCATAGCGACATTTCTAAATTTTAATTTGGGCATAACTTTTGATTCCCGCTATGAAATTTTAATTTTTTAGATTCATTAGAAATATATTTTTAAATAGATTCTAATAATTTTGGTTTCACTAAAATCCGTTAAATTTTGCATCCTGTACGGTCAGTCAAAGTTCAAGTTTGACTTTTCAAACTACCGCGCTATTTCTAACTCCTTTTATAATTAAAATTAAATTATTCATTCTAACTTCAATTTAAATCAATTTTTAATCATTATTATTTTAAATACCAAAAACCCATTAAAATTACTTAAAATAAATTTTAAAATTATCCCAAAATTTAGCGTTGTTACAATCTCCCCCACTTAAAATCTTTTCGTCCTCGAAAAGGAACGAAGCTAAAAGTTGTTCGATTAATTAACCAAATTTTCATTCTTTTATTGGTTCCGATAATTTTATTAGTTGATTAACTTTCAAATATATAACTTTTATATATTAAAAAAAAATCATATTTTCTATAATAGATTTATGTACAAAAAAATACGTTAATTATAAAATGGGCACTCTCAACTCATTCTAGGGCATTACTAACCCTATCTATAATGAGTTTTCTCATTTTAAGATACTGCTGATCCTATCTCTGATGAGTATGTAATGACCCGCATTGGCAGAGGTATTATAATTAATTTATTTAATTATGTAAATGGTGGATTAGTGAATTTGATGATCGTTGAATTAAATAATGATGAATATTTAATTAAAATATTAAATTAAATAATATATTTAATTTTGAAATAATCATAATTAGCTGAAATGACGATATGGTGTGAACCAGATCATCTGTGATATTTAATTCAGCTTGGAATTGAATTAGAACAACGAATATATTATATAAACGACAGTTTGAACGTAGAATTATATTATAATTAAAATCGAGCTTGAAATGGCACTGCAGTTCGTAAATTGGCGATTTGAACATCAACTGAATGTACAGGATTCGTTTTAAGCCGGATTTCTGTGAAACAAGAAACGTGTGGAGCTGGTGAAGTATATATTTCTAGTGGAAGAGAAAAATTGGGATTTCATCGTGTAGATTTTTGTATATGTCCAAATCAAATTTTAGAAAAGTCGCTGTGGAATTCCTTTATAATTTATAAAGGAATTATTTATATTTTAAAAAGGATTTCAATATAAATCGAATATCGGGTTGACCCAGATTTGAAATATCGAGTTAGAAATTCATATAGGAATATTCTAGAGCCGTATTATATTCTGTGTGAATATATACGATAATATTAATTTATTTATATTAAATTTAATTATATTTAAATATATTTATATATTTAAATGGGTCATTCAGAGCTTTAAAAATAGCCACTTTTGCAAACGACCTCAGAATTCGACGAAACTAATTTTGTTAGATCCGCAACATCAAATTATTGTTAGACGTCGAGTTTCGTGATTTTTAGAGTCAGTATGTGGCCGTACGGGATTTTAATGTGGAAAAACAGTTAGTATTTTGACGGTTAAAAATACGCTGTGTGAGCATACGGAGTCGAAATTCGACAAAACCAGTTTCGTTGGGACCGTAATGTCGAACTCTAGCTACACGTCCAGTTTAGTGATTTTTGGGTATCGTGTGTGATCACACAGATTTTTAGAAGGAAAACAGAATATTAAAATGAAAATAAATTGAAAATATCTTACACAAATAACTAGCTAAAATATCTAAAGGGAATTTGCCTATAAATACCCTCCATTTACATACTTAAGACCTAATTCATTTCCGCCGTTAGCTCATTTTCTTACAGCGGAAAAATGGAAGCAAAATAAATCAAAGAAAAATGGAAATCAATTCAAATAAATTCTTATAAATCATAAGATGGGTCTGTACGAATTCAGCAGCGAAGGAGCTTGAATATGGTGTAGGAATGGTACAGTGCGACGCTGATTTTCAAAGGGGCGAAATTGTACAGTAGCCTTAGGGTTTGGTATTGGGGGAAATTTATGCGGTTATAAATCAATTCGAGTTCATTTTCAAGTTGAGGGGATGAAACTGCATTCGCGTACAAGATTTAGGGATTTTTGGTTGTTGAAAAATGTCGCACGAGATTTTGGTGCGCTGAGTACAGGAGGTCGACGCGAATTGTTTAGTGAGCTCGAATTGAAAATGAAGGATGCAGTCGGATAGATCTCATGAAGGAGATCGACGTGGTGAAGACGGTTTGAATTGCGGTGGGGAGATGATGGAGTTTGGGAGGTTCAAAGTCGTGGAAATGGCCTGTGTTATTTACTGGAGCTCGAACAGATTTCGGGGAAGATGGAGTTTAAAGCGGGCTAGGTTTGGATGTAAATGGGACGACATTTATATAGAAGGGGTATGGCCCAATTGGGAATTTAATTCAATTTGATTTAATTTAAAAGTATACTAACTTATAATGTCAATAACTTATTCATATGAAATCAGAATCACGAACCGTAAGTTGCGTTGGAATCGTATGGACGGGAGCAACACAATGAGACTAACTAGGAGTGAATCCGAGGTCGTTACAATTTATGGCGAAATAAACTGTTTGATTCAAATCAAACACCAGTTTATCGTTCTTTAACGATGAACTGCCAATGTGAGTAAAACTCACTAATTCTGAACAGTTTATAATTTCATGTTGTATTTTTAGAACTGTTAGATATTGGCTGACTGACTGTATGTTGACTATTTGATTGAACTGCTAGACGGTTAGTTGAATTTCTATATTGATTCTGTTTAACAGAATATATCATATGGAACTGAAAGTGATGTTATCTATATTGTTTAACATTTGTGATGCAGGGAAACAGGTTGGAGGAATCCAACTGGATTCCTCAACATTTATTTGTTGTTTTTCATATATTGTGATATATGATGTGATGTATATCTGTTATGTATTATTTGTGTTAGAATGATGTTGATCATTGTTATTCGATTTTTTAAATATCATTAAAGACCCTGGGATGTATAAAGAATTATTTCAATGTATATTGAAATAAAAGGGATTTTATAAAATCAACAGATTTTATAAAAGGAAATATTTCGAAAGTAAATAAAAGTGATAAGGTTTTTAAAACCTATAGAGTTTTATAAAAAGGAAGTCATTTTAAAGTGGAGAACCGTTACTAAAAGTAAATCTTTAAAAATGAATAAACGTTGTTAAAAGGGAAATCTTTATAAATAGAAAGTAAAGGAGTTAATCGAATATAGTTTATTCGAATAGAATCAATTGAGTTAATCGAATATAGTTTATTCGAATAGAAAGTAAAGGAGTTAATCGAATATAGTTTATTCAAATAGAAGTAAAAGGAGTCAATCGAATATATAGTTTATTCAAATAGAATTAAAAGAGTTATCGAATATAGTTTATTCGATAGGAGTTAAGTGAATAGAGTTAGAGTTAAATCAAAGGAGTTAAGTGAATAAAGTTAGAGTTAAATCAAAAGAGTTAAGTGAATAGTATAAATTGAATAGAGTTATCGAATATACCTTATCGAAGGAAAGAATTATCGAATAGAAAAGATTTGAAAGAGAGTTACGTAAGGAAGTTTGTTAAAGAATTAGAAGTGTGAACTTTGTCTATTTCAAGGTTAGAAACGTTGTTCAGTTAAGGTCTGAGAGGTAGTATTACCCCAACTTGATTGACTTCATTCTTAACTAAGGAATGGTTAAGGTTCGATAGTAAAGGATGGTTAAGTGAATTTAGTAATTAAAGGAAATGGTTTGAGTTGGCATCGCGATGGTTTGTTTAAACATCTGTTTAAGTCCAATGAAGAAGCTTTGGAAATGTTTTCCAAATAAGAAACCAGAAATTTTTTCTAATAAAGAAAACAAGAAATGGAAATGTTTTCCATTGTTAATAACGTATATTTTCCAAATTTAGAAAATAAGAAATATTGAACATAGGGAAACAGGAGATAAGTAAATTAATGAAATAAAGAGATAAATGTTGAATGATGTTTGATCGATATAAATTTCCATTTGGAAATAATATCGTTGTTTGCACACTTGTTTTTATTCGATAGTTAAATCACAGACTATCGAAGTTTTGACCCTTTTAACGTTGTTAATATGGAGAGACTGGTTGGATTATTATCTAAAGAACCACTCTGTATTGGCATAAGCGTTGCGAATCATATATGCCAAAGGAAATTGAAGACGGAGTTATGCAAGGGCTATCCTTTTTACAGAATAGTGCCTTCGGTTCATCCTGTTCCTGGATGACTTGTATGGACGGATGTCTGACAGAGTATTTCCAAACGATCACGTATATTGATTTCTCCAACCGTACCAAGAGTGGAAGCGGAGAAGGAGACTTCTTTTAGCTAACACATAATGTATGGTTGAGGACGTCAATCGGTGATTTGATGGATTTGATGATGTGGCATTCAAAGTGAATCTGGTGTGATGATAAAGCGTAGCTTCTAGCCTCACATCCGGTAAATGACAGAAATCGGGCAGGCAGCATGGCTAAGTCGGTTGCACCGAAGTAGGGTGTATAATCACCTGATCTAGAGTTTCATTTACTTCTAAAAATCTATTGTTGATGCTGTCTCATTCGGGAAACGTCTGCTGATCCCAACCGTTGGTGATATACATTCGATACACTCAAGCGAAATGAGTGGTCGGTCATGTGTGGCCGGGTTGCAAGATGTTCTTGTCGAACCCAGTGTATTCCTCTCTAGAGGTACATTAGCGAAAGGTGGCTCCATACCTTGTCATAGTTGGAAACCCATTACCCAATACGTGCTTGCGGTTTTGATTTGTATACTATATATGTAGAACGTGAGATGAAAGCGTTTCTGCTAGATGATTATTATATTGTGTTGATAGACATTATTATAATATCAAAAGGTTTTTGATATAAAGATAATTTGGATTCTCATAAGGGAAAAACCCGTTCCGTTATACGGCGTGGTCTTATGAGATATCGTTTACTTGTTCGAACTGTTTTAAACTGTTTTACTCATACCAGTCCCATGACTGACCCGGAGTTTATTTTTTTTGTTTTCCCTAAACTCTTGGGTGCCTAAATTTGTACGGGCAGTCAAGTAGTCAGGATTTAAAGATATACTGGAAGAGCTTGGAGCAGGAGGCTTCAGGATTATATAACTATAGGTTATTTATTGTAATAACCCGGAAAATGTGAACCAATTTAAAATTTTTAAAATTGGTTATTACCAAAGAATTTGAATAATTGAAATAGCATATTTCAATAAAATAAAGAATTGGGGCTAGTATTGCAGTTTGAAATTTTGAATACAAACTTTGTTTGACTGTACCGGGTGGAAAATATAACGGATTTTAGCGAAACTGAAAATATTTAAAAATTTTTATGAATACCTTTCTAACGAATCTGAAAAATCGAAGTTTCATAACAGGAATCAAAAGTTATGGCCAAATGAATTTTCAGAAAGGTCGCTATATAACATATATAGCGCTTGAAAATTGATATTTTGCATACAACCTCGGAATTCGACGAAACCACTTTTGTTGGGTCCGGAATGTCAAACTATTGCTAGGTTTCGAATTTCATAATTTTTGAAGCTAGTATGTGAGCGGGGCAAAAGAAAATGTGATTTGTCAATTTCTGTTAAAATGGGTCGACCTAAAAATGGCCATTTTTCAAACGAGCTCAGAATTTGACGAAACTGGTTTTGTTGGGACCGTATCGTCAAAACAAAGCTAGATTTATTTTTCTGAAATTTTTCGATTCAGTTTGTGGCCCTGGCAAATTGAAATGTACGTTCAAATTAAATATTGAATGTTTTATATTTTAATTTGGAAAATAACTGACAGTAACCGTCGAAATGGCCAACGAAACATATCCCATTGTGTCCGGAATGGGAGTATTTAGCTAGGGGCGACAGTCGTTGGGTTTGATTTCGAGTTCGTTTGTAAAAACACTATTTAAAATTTCCTATAAATCCTCGGCCAATAGGATTTTTTCTTTCAAAAAAAAAATCACGGAAAAACCCTAGCCGCCTTTCGCTCTCAACGATTCACGTTGCTCCAACCTTCCCTCCCCTTTTCCGGCCGCCACCGCCATCTACAGCCGACGCCACCACCACCACTCGACTCGCCTTCGCCCCCTCTTCACATCCGACCCCGATACGACCTCCACCATCACTTCCTCCGCCTGAATCGAAGCCAGGAAGTCATCGACTTCCCAGCGCCGCCGCCGCTCTGATCTGCCACCGCACCCCCTCAAATCACCAGCACCGTGAAGCCCTCGCCGTCCTCTTCCACGTCAGCACCGCCGATCATCCCAATACTTCACGGATTTTGTGAAAATCCCAGACCTAGTTCTGAACGAAATATAAAGGTTCGACCTTTATTATTTTGAAATGAAAATAACACTTTTAAGTGTTGCAAAACTTTGAAAAATAATATCTTTTTCGTTCGTTAACGAAATTTGATGAAACAGGAGACACCGTGACCGCAAGGAGGCTCTCTACCATCTAGCAGAAGCCGCGGATTTTTCTGATCTTCCTACGATTTTTAGCACTGCAAAAACCAATGTGAGGAATCTAAACTAAATTGTGTGAATGGAATCGCGTTGTATAAATTATATAAGCGAAGTGTAAATTATATACGCATTGTACACCTCATGTACATGTGTAGTATAAGTTATATTAGCGATGTATAAATTATACAAGCGTTGTATGAAACATATATGCTTTGAATTTAAGCACCGCTTATCACCCACAGACAGCCGGCCAAACTGAGCGGTGAATAGAATTCTAGAGGATTTACTGCGGGCTTGCGTTATCGACTTTGGAGGCTCATGGGAAGATCACTTACATTTAGCCGAATTCTCTTACAACAATAGCTATCAAGCAAGTTTGGGAATGTCTCCATTTGAAGCATTATACGGTAGACCGTGCAGATCTTCCGCATGTTGGGTAGAACCTGGCAACAGACTTGTGTTAGGGCCCGATATGATTCGAGAAGCATCAGATAAAGTCGACTTCATTAAGAAGCGATTGAAAACCGCACAAAGTCGACATAAAAGTTATGCTGATGCGAGAAGAAGAGATTTATCATTTGCCGTTGGCGATTATGTTTATTTAAGAGTTTCTCCAATGCGGGGAGTAATCAGATTTGGCAAAACTGGGAAGTTGGCACCGAGATTTATTGGTCCCTTTCCTATACTTGAACGGATTGGAAATCTTGCATATAGGGTTTCATTACCTGATTGGTTGCCTGGTGTACATGACGTGTTCCACGTGTCTCAACTCAGAAAACATGTTCATGATCCAGATCTTGTTGTAGAAGAAGCAGCGCAACAGGATATAGACATAACTCCAGAATTAGCGCTCAGAAGAGAGCCATTAAAGATTCTTGGCAAAGAAACTAGAGAGCTAAGGTGCAAAAAGATTCATTTAGTCAAAGTGCAGTGGAGTAGTGATCCTAGAGACTGTACTTGGGAGACTGAGGAAAGCATTAAACAAGCCTACCCCAAATGCAGAGTGGACATCTCTGACTAACTCCGGTGCAAGGTAACTTTACAATACTTTGCATTTACATTTTGTTCTCTACTTTGCTGTTATTTCCTTTTCGAGGACGAAAAGTTTTAAGTGGGGGAGATTGTAATAACCCGGAAAATGTGAACCAATTTAAAATTTTTAAAATTGGTTATTACCAAAGAATTTGAATAATTGAAATAGCATATTTCAATAAAATAAAGAATTGGGGCTAGTATTGCAGTTTGAAATTTTGAATACAAACTTTGTCTAACTGTACCGGGTGGAAAATATAACGGATTTTAGCGAAACTGAAAATATTTAAATCTGTTTATGAATACCTTTCTAACGAATCTGAAAAATCGAAGTTTCATAACAAGAATCAAAAGTTATGGCCAAATGAATTTTCAGAAAGGTCGCTATATAACATATATAGCCCTTGAAAATTGATATTTTGCATACGACCTCGGAATTCGACGAAACCGCTTTTGTTGGGTCCGGGATGTCAAACTATTGTTAGGTTTCAAATTTCATAATTTTTGAAGCTAGTATGTGAGCGGGGCAAAAGAAAATGTGATTTGTCAATTTCTGTTAAAATGGGTCGACCTAAAAATGGCCATTTTCAAACGAGCTCAGAATTCGACGAAACTGGTTTTGTTGGGACCGTATCGTCAAAACAAAGCTAGATTTATTTTTCTAGAATTTTTCGATTCAGTTTGTGGCCCTGGCAAATTGAAATGTACGTTCAAATTAAATATTGAATGTTTTATATTTAAATTTGAAAAATAACTGACTGTAACAGTCGAAATGGCCAACGAAACATATCCCATTGTGTCCGGAATGGGGGTATTTAGCTAAGGGCGACAGTCGTTGGGTTTGATTTCGAGTTCGTTTGTAAAAACACTATTTAAAATTTTCTATAAATCCTCGGCCAATAGGATTTTTTCTTTCAAAAAAAAATCACGGAAAAACCCTAGCCGCCTTTCGCTCTCGATGATTCACGTTGCTCCAACCTTCCCTCCCCTTTTCTGGCCGCCACCGCCACCTACAGCCGACGCCACCACCACCACTCGACTCGCCTTCGCCTGAATCGAAGCCAGGAAGTCATCGACTTCCCAGCGCCGCCGCCGCTCCGATCTTCCACCGCACCCCCTCAAACCACCAGCGCCGTGAAGCCCTCGCCGTCCTCTTCCACTTCAGCACCGCCGATCATCCCAATACTTCACGGATTTCGCGAAAATCCCAGACCAAGTTCTGAACGAAATATAAAGGTTCAACCATTATTATTTTGAAATGAAAATAACACTTTTAAGTGTTGAAAAACTTTGAAAAATAATATCTTTTTCGTTCGTTAACGAAATTTGATGAAACAGGAGACACCGTGACCGCAAGGAGGCTCTCTACCATCTAGCAGAAGCCGCGGATTTTTCTGATCTTCCTACGCTTTTTAGCACTGCAAAAACCAATGTGAGGAATCTAAACTAAATTGTGTGAATGGAATCGCGTTGTATAAATTATATAAGCGAAGTGTAAATTATATACGCATTGTACACCTCATGTACATGTGTAGTATAAGTTATATTAGCGATGTATAAATTATACAAGCGTTGTATGAAACATATATGCTTTGAATTGTGATGAAATGCAAGTGAATTATAAAAATAATATATATATATATATATATACACACACACTCCCCTCGTCCACAGACCATGGACGATATTTATTGCTTGTGATTGACGTGATATTATATGTTATGACGAATGGTTGGAAATAATTGTTTGTGGTTGATATTGTGGTTGAAAAATACCTTTGTGGTTGAAAAATACCTTTGTGGTTGAAAAATACCCTCTTGTGGTTGAAACAAATTAGAATAGGATTGTGGAATTGAAAATAAAACATGCCGCTTGCGTGCGAACTAGATGCATGATCCCCATTGTCAAAAACCGCGGGGTTTTAAGGTAGAGCGAGGAGCCGTACTAGGGACGGTCCTGGTTTTAACTACCCTGCCGTTATGCTGCCGAAATTTTCAGAAATATTCATGTGTTAGAATAATTTTCATTCGTTGAAATAAATTACATATGTTAAAACCAATATTCATGTGTTGAGTTGAAATTCATGTGTTGAATATTATTTGAATTTAAACAAATAGCTTTAGTGATAAAATTCACATTTATATATATATACAAACTATAGAGAATATTCATGTGTTGAATTGAAATTCATTCGTAAAATCGAAATTCATGTGTTGAATATTATTTGAATTTAAACAAATAGCTTTAGCGATAAAAATCACATTTTTATATATATAGAAAATATAGAAAATATTCATGTGTTGAATTGAGATTCGTTCGTCGAGTTGAAATTCATGTGTTGAATGTTATCGTATTTTAAAATGAAATGAATAGACAATAAAAACTACATCTTTATTTTGAATATGAAGTGTTAAAAACATTCACGTGTTGAATAAATATTTTTGAAGATAAAAATATTTCTTTTATCATGTATACGCTTTGATAAAAATACACACATGTCGAAATAAATTATAGTTTGCTAGAAATATTATTATTAGCTTTGTTCTGCATAGATATACATGTGTTGAACAGGGAAAATGGATTAGCTGTAGAGTAAAGAAATTATTTGCGTGCCCGACAAATAGGTAAGCCTTGATGAGTTGGCTGCGCAATTTTATTTTTATATCAACTCCTGTGAATGCCATTGGATGCGGAGTGCTAGTTATTCTGTGTGAAATAATAAACATCGCCATAGGATAGTAACAACTAATTTTGAACTACACTACATGGCATACTTCTTGATGATAGACATACTTCATCATATTCCACATAAGCAATTGGAGCTTGTGTGACGAGGTGGAAGATTTACCATACGAGCGAGAGGCTTGTATGGCGATGACTATATACTACAGGTTGAACTGATGACTGATATGGACTATATAAAATATAACGATAAATTGCCAGATTATTAAAAACCCCACACGGGTCCGGAGTTGACAATAATCACGTCTCTCTAGTTATTAGATACGGCACATGGACTATTTATTTCCACACGGAACGGGGTGACGAGAATTTATTAAATGGAGTTATTATCTATACACGCTCCCCCGTAAACACCAGAATATATCACTATAAATATGTGGATGCTTTTTAGGATTTATTGGGTACCTAACACGGCCCAATAAATTTCCAAATCTCTCCCCGTACAAAGGAGGTTATGGCGAAATTTTTCGAAATATTAAGGCGTTAGCGAAATATTTGAAGTGAAAACGAAGTTGAAATTAATGAATAAACTATATTTGAAATTATAGAATGAACTATATTTATATATATAAATATAAATATAATTAAAAGGAATCGAAGCCGTGCAGTTTGTGTTTCGGAATCGTAATTTGAAACGATTAGTACGAGAAATCCGACCATCGGATTTTCCCGAAACCGCAACCGCTGGGTTCGCCTTGGAAATATCTTTCCAACGGCACCAACCTTGTAAAAATCCAACGGTTGGATTGTCCGGAATGTTAAATTCAAATCTGAAGAAAAACAGCGCCAGAATCGTTTATATTTATATATAAATATAAATATAATTAAATTAAATCGAATAACGATGCTGCAGTTCGAATTTTGAAACCGTAACTTCAAACGACTAGTGTGGAAGATCCGACCGTCGGATTTTCACGAAACTGGAACCATTGGGTTCGCTTTGGGAATATCTTCCCACTGATATAGACTTTGTAGAAATCCAACGGTTAGATTTTCCGATATGTGTAAAACAAATTAGGGGGAAAACAACGCCAGTGCTACGGCACGACCTGAAACGTCGTTTAATTGAATATGGCCATTTTTAAATAAATAAAAATGGCAAAAAATAGTTATAAAATATTATAAGCAACATAGATTGAAGATAAACCAATTTGGCTTGATTTGATTGATATTTGATGGTTGTATGTGTTTGACACGAACATAACACTAAAGAACTTAAATATGGATGTCGAATAATATAACCATGGAAAGAATTGATTTAAATTCTAATTACGTGAATTATTTGAAAAGGCCGAGCTAACCCTCATTTCAAATAATTTAGCGAGCGATTCGAATTGGAAAATACAAAGACGATTCAAGACCGACAATCTTCGTATCGGTTGGATGGGCGCTGCTGAGGTTCCTGACTGGAGTAGCTACCGTGAAGGAACAGAAGTAGTAGCCATCCGAACGTATGTGTTGATTGTACGGATATACGAGGAATTTGACGCCTCCGGTTTCGTTCAGACCCAGAACGGACTTGTAAATTGATTGTGTGTCTGACATTGGATTTTGTTCTATACTGATTGATCTCTGTTAAATATATATCTGTTTGGCGGCGGAGAATTTATTCTTTTGCTTAACGCCCTTCTCTGAGACGTACGAGCTCAGAGGTTATATATCGATAGAAATCAATCGTATGGAGTGGATTGCCTATGTGGCATGCCAAGATGCTGTGATCAAGGCTTCTGTTGCAAAGCAAATTCTTGTGGATGATGATCAAAGCACGGTCTATGTGGCCCGGCTTTGTGTATAGCGTGGATTCGCGAGCCTCACACCTCGGTATGAGTTAAAAATGGGATACGGACCGCTGGGAGAGCACGACGTTTCTTTCTAGCTATGGTGGTGTCAGTGACTTACCAGCCCTGACATTTATATCTACTTTTCACCTTTGTGGTCGTTGGAATGCGAGGCGCCTCGATTATAGGTCTGTAAGGACCGGGAAACGTGTGTTCAGGCATAATTAATCCTCAAACGTAAGAGAGGACCGGCCCAGCCGAATCCAGGGTTACCCAGGGTGTGTAGTCCTGAGGCATTTGCTAGAATGTCTCGAAGCGGAGAGGAGATTGCCCCTTGCCTCGACTCATGACGGAAATCCAATTTCCAATACGAGATAACGGATTCGATTGTAACTTATATATGGCGACATAGTGGCATGGGACGCTCATGTCGCCTATGATTGATATTTATGATGCTATTCATTTTTGAAACATATATGCACTTGTAATAATATCAAATGATTTTGCTTTACACGTATCAAGCATATTTGGCCATTATAAGGTAAAACTCTATCCTCCGGCTTGCGTTGCATTGTATGATGGGACTTGAGTCTTATAATGGCTTCATTCTTTTTAAAAGCATTTCGTTGTTTTAAAGAATTTACTTTGTTTTAAATGCGCTAGCAATCACTGGAGTAAAGACATTCCGCGAAAGTGGCGTGGTCCTATGATTTGCTTATTACTGTTGTTTAAACTGTTAAATAGATTCCTCATACCAGTCCCCATGACTGACTCGTTGTTTGTTTCACTTTGCAAACGCGGGTGCCCTTATTTTCGCACGGGCAGCCTAGTTCACAGGTGACAGGTTGTTTTTGGCTCTGCACTGTTGCATTGAGTGCATTTTGGCTCATGGCGAGGCTGACTTCACAGAGATGACTTTGACTTTTTTCCGCCATTATTGTACTTATATTATGATTCCGCCACAGGCGATGCAGACTGCTTTACTTTCAGTGTTTATTCTCGTATGTATATGTACCGCCTTCGGCGATGTAGACTGATACCCTTATTATGTCTCACGGCATGTATGTATTCCGCCTCTGACGATGATGACTGATCACTTCCCTTTTTTTCTAAGTTATATCCTACGCTGTGCTATTCTGATGTTGTTACATGTTGTGATTCCGCTGTCATATCCATATAAAATTATTCTATTTATTGTTTCCGTTATTATCTGTTCTCTGCTATGATGATTGATGTGTTATATTCCAATGATTATCCTTAATACCGCCCCTTGGATTTTGGGATCGTCACAGTTGGTATCAGAGCTTTGGTTAACCTTAGTTCCGGGATCTAACACATTAAACACCTCGTCAGAATAGAATCAGTAATGTTCTGAGGCGAGTAGCTCATTAGAGATAGGATTAGCAATGTCCTAGAATGAGCTAAGCGGATTAGCAAAACAATTTGATCAGTACATCATTACCTTTCCTTATGTTTCCCCTGCTTTATCATATATGGAAATTATCAAATCTGTGAGCTTGACACTTTTCTTGCTTATACAGTACTCTTTCTGATGGCTACGCGAGCAACAGCAGCTAGAGGAGGCCGTGGAGGCCGAGCAGGAGTAGCAGGAGGACGGGGGAATATCACCGTAGTTGAGGAAGGCCCTATTATTCAGCCACCAGCACCCCAGGACTTTGAGCTAGATAGAGTAGCGAAGAGGTATAGGAACCTGGGGGGAAAACCCTTTTCTGGCCTTGGCACAGTGACAGAGTAGCGAAGAGGTATAGGAACCTGGGGGGAAAACCCTTTTCTGGCCTTGGCACAGTGACAGAGGCTATTGCTTGGTTAAAGACCTGTGAAAAGATCTTTGAAGGAATGGGTTTGGGGACCAACAACAAAGCACGACTAGGTATCTGGCTCTTACAGGAGGAAGCAGAGTTGTGGTGGGATGCCATCACCTCAGAAGATGCAGCAGGTACTGTCAGGACCTGGGAGCAATTCAAGACCATGTTCAACGAGAAGTTTGTACCTGAGCAGCCTTAGAGAGGATGCGAGAGCAGTTTGCTAATCTCCAGCAGGGAGATCTCTCTATCCAAGATTACCTCAATAAATTCACTCAGTTGTCGCGCTATGCTCCAGAGCTTATTATGACTAACAAAGCTAAGAACAAGAGGTTTATATTTGGGCTAAAGCGCAAGTACCATGACAGAGCCATGAGCAACATCAAACTCTCCTTCTCAGAATTGGTAGAAATGGCTTGCAATTATGAAGATATGGATGAAAGACACGCCAACCAAGACCGCGCCAAAAGCCAAGCTGGAAATAAGCGCAAAGCTTCAGCAGATCAGCCAGAGTCTAGCATTACAGCGGCCGCTACTCAGAAACCTGGAAAGATACTAAAAGGGAATTGCTACAACTGCGGGAAGCCAGGACATTTCTCTAATGTGTGCAAAGCCCCGAAGAAGCCAAAGGCAAATCCAGACTCAGCCGAATGCTACAACTGCCATAAGAAGGGGCACTATAGCAGGAATTGTCCTCTGAAGCAGAATGCACAAGTGGCTCATGTGTATGACGGGGAGACCCCGCCAGCTATCACCGATGGATCAGGTAAACCCGACGTCTTGGGAGGTACCCTTACCATTAAAAATATTCCTGTTTCTGTACTTTTTGATACTGGTGCATCACGTAGCTTCATTTCTGGTAACACTGTTCACAAGTTAAAATTGAAACAAAGAAAGCTTAAAGAACCAATTAAAGTTCAAAACCCGATAGGAGGTTCTGTTAATCTCAGTTCATACTGCAGAGTGCCTATCTCTTATTCACGTTACAAGTTTCCCATCCACTTAATCGTTATGGATTTGTCTGAATTTGATGTTATTCTCGGTTTGGAATGGTTGACAAAATATAAGGCCGAAGTTAGATGTGCCGAGAGAATCGTGAAAGTTAAAACGAAGCTTGGACCTATATGTATACCATGCCATGGCTCAGAAATTAATAGAACAAAATTTTGGTCTTCTTTAGAAGTTACTCCCCCTTCATTAGAAAAGATACCGGTCGTTAAAACTACGCGGATGTGTTTGAAGAAGTAGAAAACTTACCGCCGCAAAGAGAAATTGAATTTAGAATAGATCTAATTCCTAATGCCCGACCAGTAGTACATCCAATTAGAAGAATGGCCCCGAAAGAAAAAGAAGAGTTAAGTAGTCAAACCCGAGAATTGCTTTGGAAAGGTCTGATCAGACTGAGCTTTTCAGCTTGGGGAGCAGCAGTAGTATTTGTCCCGAAATCAGACGGTACTCTAAGACTTTGTGTTGATTACCGAGATCTCAATAAGAAGACACTGAAGAACAAATATCCCTTGCCACGTATAGATGATCTGTTAGATCAATTAAATGGAGCAACAGTATTCTCCAGAATGGACCTAGCTACAGATTTCCACCAATTATGTATAGCAGAAGACTGTGTTCCTTTGACAGCCTTCAGGGGCCCCGATTTATTCTACGAATGGTTAGTAATGCCGTTCGGCTTGTGTGACGCTCCGGCATACTTCGTGGACCTTATGAACAGAGTGTTCCATGGTGTATTGAATAAATTTGTTCTAGTCTTCATCGATGACATTTTAATCTACTCAAAGTCGGAAGGCGAGCATGCAAGGCATTTAGAACAAGTGTTGAAAATTATAAGGAGAAATGTCTTGAAAGCTAAATTTTTTAAATGTGTCTTCTGGCAGGATGAAGTTAAGTTCCTAGGCCATGTCGTATCAAAAGATGGGATTGCGGTAGATCCAAGCAAAATTACAGCGATTCAAAACTGGAAACAACCTACTACCCCCACAGAAGTTCGAATTTTCCTAGGATTGGCTAGTTACTATCGGAAATTCGTTCAGGATTTTTCAAAGATATCTGGTGTATTGACAAAGCTTACAAAGAAGCATGAAAAATTCAAATGGACTCCTGAATGTGAAGAAGCTTTCCAGGAGCTGAAACTGAAGTTGACAACCGCCCCAGTATTGACAATTATAGAAGGCAACCAAGACTTAATTGTATGAACAAATGCTTCTATTAGAGGGCTAGGCATAGTATTAATGCAAAAAGGCCAAGTGGTTGCTTATGCCAGCCGTCAGCTGAAGCCGCATGAAAGAAACTATGCAACTCATGATCTTGAGTTATTAGCTATCGTGTTTGCTTTAAGAATCTGGAGGCATTATTTACTAGGCGAGAAGTTCGAACTATTTATCGATCATCAATCCTTGAAATATCTATTCACTCAGAAAGATCTAAACTTGAGACAACAACGTTGGTTAGAATTCCTTGCAGCATACGATTTTGAGATCCTATACACTCCAGGGAAAGCCAATGTTGTAGCATATGCGCTTAGTAGAAAGAATGAAATCATCGCCAGTTTTATCATTACTTCTTCCTTAGAAGATAAGATTACTATTCTACAGAAAGACGATGAATTTATTAAAAGGATTAGCCAGCGGATCCGAGAAGGAAAACCCTCAGATTTTAGCCTAGATATCCAAGGGGTCCTAAGATTACGAGGGCGAATTTGTGTGCCAGGAATTCCTGAGCTCAGAAGGGAAGTACTTGATGAATGCCACAAGTCCAAATTAAGTATCCATCCCGGTATGAGCAAAATGTATAACGATATCAAGCGCACATTCTGGTGGAAGGCGATGAAAAGAGATATTTCATTATATGTTAGCAGATGCTCCACTTGTCAGCTAGTTAAGAGCGATCAGCAGAAATTAGCTGGACTATTACAACCTTTAGAAATTTCAGGATGGAAGTAGGAGCAAATTTCGATGGACTTCATTGATGGCTTGCCTCGAACTAAGAAAGGAAACGACAGTATATGGGTAATCGTAGATCGCTTCATGAAGACTGCCCATTTTATACCTGTCCGATCCAACAGAACGGCTCAATGTTTAGCACAGATTTACTTCAAAGAAATAGTTAAACTACATGGGGTGCCGCTCAATATAGTCAGTGATAGAGATCCCCTATTTACTAGCAAATTCTGGGAAGCATTCCAGAATGAATTGGGAACAAAATTGAATTTAAGCACCGCTTATTACCCACAGACAGACGGCCAAACTGAGCAGGTGAATAGAATTCTAGAGGATTTACTGCGGGCTTGCGTTATCGACTTTGGAGGCTCATGGGAAGATCACTTACATTTAGCCGAATTCTCTTACAACAATAGCTATCAAGCAAGTTTGGGAATGTCTCCATTTGAAGCATTATACGGTAGACCGTGCAGATCTCCCGCATGTTGGGTAGAACCTGGCAACAGACTTGTGTTAGGGCCCGATATGATTCGAGAAGCATCAGATAAAGTCGACTTCATTAAGAAGCGATTGAAAACCGCACAAAGCCGACAGAAAAGTTATGCTGATGCGAGAAGAAGAGATTTATCATTTGCCGTTGGCGATTATGTTTATTTAAGAGTTTCTCCAATGCGGGGAGTAATCAGATTTGGCAAAACTGGGAAGTTGGCACCGAGATTTATTGGTACCTTTCCTATACTTGAACGGATTGGAACTCTTGCATATAGGGTTTCATTACCTGATTGGTTGCCTGATGTACATGACGTGTTCCACGTGTCTCAACTCAGAAAACATGTTCATGATCCAGATCTTGTTGTAGAAGAAGCAGCGCAACAGGATATAGACATAACTCCAGAATTAGCGCTTAGAAGAGAGCCATTAAAGATGGTTGGCAAAGAAACCAGAGAGCTAAGGAGCAAAAAGATTCATTTAGTCAAAGTGCAGTGGAGTAGTGATCCTAGAGACTGTACTTGGGAGACTGAGGAAAGCATTAAACAAGCCTACCCCAAATGCAGAGTGGACATCTCTGACTAACTCCGGTGCAAGGTAACTTTACAATACTTTGCATTTACATTTTGTTCTCTACTTTGTTGTTATTTCCTTTTCGAGGACGAAAAGTTTTAAGTGGGGGAGATTGTAATAACCCGGAAAATGTGAACCAATTTAAAAATTTTAAAATTGGTTATTACCAAAGAATTTGAATAATTGAAATAGCATATTTCAATAAAATAAAGAATTGGGGCTAGTATTGCAGTTTGAAATTTTGAATACAAACTTTGTCTGACTGTACCGGGTGGAAAATATAACGGATTTTAGCGAAACTGAAAATATTTAAATTTGTTTATGAATACCTTTCTAACGAATATGAAAAATCGAAGTTTCATAACAGGAATCAAAAGTTATGGCCAAATGAATTTTCAGAAAGGTCGCTATATAGCATATATAGCCCTTGAAAATTGATATTTTGCATACGACCTCGGAATTCGACGAAACCGCTTTTGTTGGGTCCGGGATGTCAAACTATTGCTAGGTTTCAAATTTCATAATTTTTGAAGCTAGTATGTGAGCGGGGCAAAAGAAAATGTGATTTGTCAATTTCGGTTAAAATGGGTCGACCTAAAAATGGCCATTTTTCAAACGAGCTCAGAATTCGACGAAACTGGTTTTGTTGGGACCGTATCGTCAAAACAAAGCTAGATTTATTTTTCTGGAATTTTTCGATTCAGTTCGTGGCCCTGGCAAAATGAAATGTACGTTCAAATTAAATATGGAATGTTTTATATTTTAATTTGAAAGATAACTGACCGTAACAGTCGAAATGGCCAATGAAACATATCCCATTGTGTCCAGAATGGGGGTATTTAGCTCGTGGCGACAGTCGTTGGGTTTGATTTCGAGTTCGTTTGTAAAAACACTATTTAAAATTTCCTATAAATCCTCGGCCAATAGGATTTTTTCTTTCAAAAAAAAAAATCACGGAAAAACCCTAGCCGCCTTTCGCTCTCGACGATTCACGTTGCTCCAACCTTCCCTCCCCTTTTCCGGCCGCCACCGCCACCTACAGCCGACGCCACCACCACCACTCGACTCGCCTTCGCCTGAATCGAAGCCAGGAAGTCATCGACTTCCGAACGCCGCCGCCGCTCCGATCTGCCACCGCACCCCCTCAAACCACCAGCGCCGTGTAGCCCTCGCCGTCCTCTTCCACGTCAGCACCGCCGATCATCCCAATACTTCACGGATTTTGCGAAAATCCCAGACCAAGTTCTGAACGAAATATAAAGGTTCAACCTTTATTATTTTGAAATGAAAATAACACTTTTAAGTGTTGAAAAACTTTGAAAAATAATATCTTTTTCGTTCGTTAACGAAACTTGATCAAACAGGAGACACCGTGACCGCAAGGAGGCTCTCTACCATCTAGCAGAAGCCGCGGATTTTTCTGATCTTCCTACGATTTTTAGCACTGCAAAAACCAATGTGAGGAATCTAAACTAAATTGTGTGAATGGAATCACGTTGTATAAATTATATAAGCGAAGTGTAAATTATATACGCATTGTACACCTCATGTACATGTGTAGTATAAGTTATATTAGCGATGTATAAATTATACAAGCGTTGTATGAAACATATATGCTTTGAATTGTGATGAAATGCAAGTGAATTATAAAAATAATATATATATATATATATATACTCCCCTCGTCCACAGACCATGGACGATATTTATTGCTTGTGATTGACGTGATATTATATGGTATGACGAATGGTTGGAAATAATTGTTTGTGGTTGATATTGTGGTTGAAAAATACCTTTGTGGCTGAAAAATACCTTTGTGGTTGAAAAATACCCTCTTGTGGTTGAGACAAATTAGAATAGGATTGTGGAATTGAAAATAAAACATGCCGCCTGCGTGCGAACTAGATGCATGATCCCCATTGTCAAAAACCGCGAGGATTTAAGGTAGAGCGAGGAGCCGTACTAGGGACGGTCCCGGTTTTAACTACACTGCCGTTATGCTGCCGAAATTTTCAGAAATATTCTTGTGTTAAAATAATTTTCATTCGTTGAAATAAATTACATATGTTGAAACCAATATTCATGTGTTGAGTTGAAATTCATTCGTTGAGTTGAAATTCATGTGTTGAATATTATTTGAATTTAAACAAATAGCTTTAGCGATAAAAATCACATTTTTATATATATACAAACTATAGAGAATATTCATGTGTTGAGTTGAAATTCATTCGTTAAATCGAAATTCATGTGTTGAATATTATTTGAATTTAAACAAATAGCTTTAGCGATAAAAATCACATTTTTATATATATAGAAACTATAGAAAATATTCATGTGTTGAATTGAGATTCGTTCGTCGAGTTGAAATTCATGTGTTGAATGTTATCGTAATTTAAAATGAAATGAATAGACAATAAAAACTACGTCTTTATTTTGAATATGAAGTTTTAAAAACATTCACGTGTTGAATAAATATTTTTGAAGATAAAAATATTTCTTTTATCATGTATACGCTTTGATAAAAATACACATATGTCGAAATAAATAATAGTTTGCTAGAAATATTATTATTAGCTTTGTTGTGCATAGATATACATGTGTTGAAAAGGGAAAATGGATTAGCTGTAGAGTAAAGAAATTATTTGTGTGCCCGACAAATAGGTAAGCCTTGATGAGTTGGCTGTGCAATTTTATTTTTATATCAACTCCTGTGAATGCCATTGGATGGGGAGTGCTGGTTATTCTGTGTGAAATAATAAACATCGCCATAGGATAGTAACAACTAATTTTGAACTACACTACATGGCATACTTCTTGATGATAGACATATTCCATCATATTCCACATAAGCATTTGGAGCTTGTGTGACAAGGTGGAAGATTTACCATACGAGCGAGAGGCTTGTATGGCGATGACTATATACTACAGGTTGAACTGATGACTGATATGGACTATATAAAATATAACGATAAATTGCCAGATTAATAAAAACCCCACACGGGTCTGGAGTTGACAATAATCACGTCTCTCTAGTTATTTGATACGGCACATGGACTATTTATTTCCACACGGAACAGGGTGACGAGAATTTATTTTCTGGAGTTATTATCTATACACGCTCCCCCGTAAACACCAGAATATATCACTACAAATATGTGGATGCTTTTTAGGATTTATTGGGTACCTAACACGGCCCAATAAATTTCCAAACCTCTCCCCGTACAAAGGAGGTTATGGCGAAATTTTTCGAAATATTAAGCCGTTAGCGAAATATTTGAAGTGAAAACGAAGTTGAAATTAATGAATAAACTATATTTGAAATTACAGAATGAACTATATTTATATATATAAATATAATTAAAAGGAATCGAAGCCGTGCAGTTCGTGTTTCGGAATCGTAATTTGAAACGATTAGTACGAGAAATCCGACCATCGGATTTTCCCGAAACCGCAACCGCTGGGTTCGCCTTGGAAATATCTTTCCAACGGCACCAACCTTGTAAAAATCCAACGGTTGGATTGTCCGGAATGTTAAATTCAAATCTGAAGAAAAACAGCACCAGAATCGTTTATATTTATATATAAATATAAATATAATTAAATTAAATCGAATAACGACGCTGTAGTTCGAATTTTGAAACTGTAACTTCAAACGACTAGTGTGGAAGATCCGACCGTCGGATTTTCACGAAACTGGAACCGTTGGGTTCGCTTTGGGAATATCTTCCCACTGATATAGACTTTGTTGAAATCCAACGGTTAGATTTTCCGATATGTGTAAAACAAATTAGGGGAAAAACAACGCCAGTGCCACGGCACGACCTGAAACGTCGTTTAATTGAATATAGCCATTTTTAAATAAATAAAAATGGTGAAAAATCGTTATAAAATATTATAAGCAACATAGATTGAAGATAAACCAATTTGGCTTGATTTGATTGATATTTGATGGTTGTATGTGTTTGACACGAAAATAACACTAAAGAACTGAAATATGGATGTCGAATAATATAACCATGGAAAGAATTGATTTAAATTCTAATTACGTGAATTATTTGAAAAGGCCGAGCTAACCCTCATTTCAAATAATTTAGCGAGCGATTCGAATTGGAAAATACAAAGACGATTCAAGACCGACAATCTTCGTATCGGTTGGATGGGCGCTGCTGAGGTTCCTGACTGGAGTAGCTACCGTGAAGGAACGGAAGTAGTAGCCGTCCGAACGTATGTGTTGATTACGGATATACGAGGAATTTGACGCCTCCGGTTTCGTTCAGACCCAGAACGGACTTGTAAATGGACTGTGTGTCTGACATTGGATTTTGTTCTATACTGATTGATCTCTGTTAAATATATATCTGTTTGGCGGCGGAGAATTTATTCTTTTGCTTAACGCCTTTCTCTGAGACGTACGAGCTCAGAGGTTATATATCGATAGAAATCAATCGTATGGAGTGGATTGCCTATGTGGCATGCCAAGATGCTGTGATCAAGGCTTCTGTTGCAAAGCAAAGTTTTGTGGATGATGATCAAAGCACGGTCTACGTGGCCTGGCTTTGTGCATAGCGTGGATTCGCGAGCCTCACACCTCGGTATGAGTTAAAAACGGGATACAGACCGTTCTGAGAGCACGACGTTTCTTTCTAGCTATGGTGGTGTCAGTGACTAACCAGCCCTGACATTTATATCTACTTTTCACCTTTGTGGTCGTTGGAATGCGAGGCGCCTCGATTAAAGGTCTGTAAAGACCGGGAAATGTGTGTTCAGGCATAATTAATCAACAAACGTAAGAGAGGACCGGCCCAGCCGAATCCAGGGTTACCCAGAGTGTGTAGTCCTGAGGCATTTGCTAGAATGTCTCGAAGCGGAGAGGAGCGTGCCCCTTGCCTCGACTCATGTCGGAAATCCAATTTCCAATACGAGATAACGGATTCGATTGTAACTTATATATGGCGACATAGTGGCATGGGACGCTCATGTCGCCTATGATTGATATTTATGATGCTATTCATTTTTGAAACATATATGCACTAGTAATAATATCAAATGATTTTGCTTTACACGTATCAAGCATATTTGGCCATTATAAGGTAAAACTCTATCCTCCGGCTTGCGTTGCATTGTATGATGGGACTTGAGTCTTATAATGGCTTCATTCTTTTTAAAAGCATTGCGTTGTTTTAAAGAATTTACTTTGTTTTAAATGCACTAGCAATCACTGGAGTAAACCCGTTCTGCGAAAGTGGCGTGGTCCTATGATTTGCTTATTACTGTTGTTTAAACTGTTAAATAGATTCCTCATACCAGTCCCCATGACTGACTCTTTGTTTGTTTCACTTTGCAAACGCGGGTGCCCTTATTTTCGCACGGGCAGCCTAGTTCACAGGTGACAGGTTGTTTTTGGCTCTGCACTGTTGCATAGAGTGCATTTTGGCTCATGGCGAGGCTGACTTCACAGAGATGACTTTGACTTTTTTCCGCCATTATTGTACTTATATTATGATTCCGCCACAGGCGATGCAGACTGCTTTACTTTCAGTGTTTATTCTCGTATGTATATGTACCGCCTTCGGCGATGTAGACTGATACCCTTATTATGTCTCACGACATGTATGTATTCCGCCTCTGGCGATGATGACTGATCACTTCCCTTTTTTTTCTAAGTTATATCCTACGCTGTGCTATTCTGATGTTGTTACATGTTGTGATTCCTCTGTCATATCCATGTAAAATTATTCTATTTATTGTTTCCGTTATTATCTGTTCTCTGCTATGATGATTGATGTGTTATATTCCAATGATTATCCTTAATACCGCCCCTCGGATTTTGGGATCGTCACAGTTGGTATCAGAGCTTTGGTTAACCTTAGTTCCGGGATCTAACACATTAAACACCTCGTCAAAATAGAATCAGTAGTGTTCTGAGGCGAGTAGCTCATTAGAGATAGGATTAGCAATGTCCTAGAATGAGCTAAGCGAATTAGCAAAACAATTTGATCAGTACATCATTACCTTTCCTTATGTTTCCCCTGCTTTATCATATATGGAAATTATCAAATCTGTGAGCTTGACTCTTTTCTTGCTTATACAGTACTCTTTCTGATGGCTACGCGAGCAACAGCAGCTAGAGGAGGCCGTGGAGGCCGAGCAGGAGTAGCAGGAGGACGGGGGAATATCCCTGTAGTTGAGGAAGGCCCTATTTTTCAGCCACCAGCACCCCAGGACTTTGAGCTAGACAGAGTAGCGAAGAGGTATAGGAACCTCGGGGGAAAACCCTTTTCTGGCCTTGGCACAGTGACAGAGGCTATTGCTTGGTTAAAGACCTGTGAAAAGATCTTTGAAGGAATGGGTTTGGGGACCAACAACAAAGCACGACTAGGACCCTATGTTGATGTTCTCTATTGGATAGTAGAATTTTGAAGGAATAGGATGTGTTCATTGATCATGAATGATACAACGAAGATTAGAGCGATTCAAGTTGGACTTGAACTCGTAAAAGAAAATAGGTGTTCGTTGATCTTGAAGATGCAACGAATAGGGAGACGACTCACGTTGGACTAGAGTTTGTCGGTACTCAAGACTGGGTCTGAGTTATAGAGTGACTCGAGTTGGACTCGAGAAGGCTGCAAGGAATTGGATTCAGCTCAAGTTGGACTCGAGAGGGCAGGGTTGGACTCAAGTATTTTAGGAGGACTAAAAGCAGGGGTATCTGGGGACGCCCGTTACCTTGGATCCGTTGGACGTGATCTAGTTATCCTTGGAGGATAAATGTACGTTGGACGTACGGTAGTCCAATTGGAGGCTGGGCTTCCATTAGTTTAATTATCCTTGGAGGATAAACGTACGTTGGACGTACGGTAGTCCGATTGGAGGCTGGGCTTCCATTAGTTTAATTATCCTTGGAGGATAAACGTACGTTGGACATACGGTAGTCCGAAGGGAGGCGGGGCTTCCATTGGCCTGGGATTGGTTGGACCAGTCAAGTAGGCATCGGTGTATGTATGGAGGCTGGGCTTCCATTAGTTATTGATGTTGGTTGGACCAGACAGACTGGAATCGACATATTGGGATTGGTTAGACCAATCATGTAGGTGTCGATGTGTTTATGACTTTAGCAGGTGATAGATAGGATTTGTTTGATGGATGTTATGGTTGCTATGTTGTTCCTATTTTTCTTCCCTTGAGTAGACTATCACCTGTAGGGTTCCAGCGATGGGGAACAAAGTGATTATAGTAGAACTATGAGCCAGTGCAGTAGAGTCGTCATGACTCGAGGGGCAAAGTGGACATAGTAAATAATTAGTAAGGCTATGAGCCAGTGCAGTGGAGTTGTTATGACTTCATGGGGCAGAGTGGACATAGCAAAGGACTAGTGGCTATGGATCACTGTAGTGGAGTCGCCATGACTCCATGGGGCAGAGTGATCATAGTAAATGATTTGGGTGCGGTACTAGTTGCATTGAGTAGGAGACATGCCAGTTTAGGGGTTTTGTTTCTAGGATGAAGCAACTAGAGTATGTCACAGGATATGATTTCAGACCCAAGACTGAATTGGATTCAGAAACACTAGTAAGCTTGACGATTAGATCGATTTTGGTTGAGTGGATTGGTTCCAGTTAGAAGGACGATCCTAATCTATTGGAAACCATCTCTAGGGTAGAGATGGGTATCGATGGAAAGAGAATGATCAAGTAAGGATTTGACCGAGAAGGGTGGCTTCGATAGAATAAGGGACTAGTTGTACCCAACGTAGATGGACTGAGAGGTGAAGTGCTTAGAGCATATCATCACTCGAAATTAACTATACATCCCAGTGGTAATAAGATGTATTGAGACTTAGAGCAGATCTACTACTGGGAAGGGATAAAGATAGGCAGAAGGCTTATCTCGATAAGAGACGAAGGGATTTGGAATTCTTCGTTAGCGACTTGGTGTTCGTCAGGATCTCTCCATTGAGAATGTGATTCAGATTGGTTGGAGAGGTAAGTTAGCACCAAGATTTGTTGGCCCATTCCCAGTCCTTGAGCAAGTTGGGAATTTGGCGTATGAAGTAGAGCTACCTGACAAGATGGCGGGAGTTCACAACGTATTTCATGTTTCCCAGTTAAGGAAATTCGTGCACGACCCTAGTGTGGCTATTTCACCTGATCAATTGGATAACATCGAAGTTGAACTCGAGGCGGTTGGGAACCGCAAGTCTATGCGTATTGTTGGGAACGATACGAAGCAGCTTCAAAGGAAGGCGGTGAAACTAGTCAAAGTCCAGTGGGGTGAGAATGAAAAAGACTGTACTTGGGAAACAGAAGAGGATATAAGGAAGAAGTATCCAGAACTCTTTGCCTAGTAAGGTTTTGGTAGTGATAGTTCCTTCCCTTGTTAGTAAACCGCATGCTAGGATAGACTTGTTTTGCATGTTGATTGTTGTTTTATGGTTGATAGGAATGCGGGACCCTTTGTGTGTTCTGGTTAGGGAATTTCGGGGGCGAAATTTCTTAAGGGGGGGGGGGGGGGAGAATGTAACAACCCGCATTCTACGCATCGAAGGATCGTAGAATATTTATTTATTTCTCATATGAAGTCGTATGGTCATGTAACTTTGGGAAACAACCATTAGAGTCATTTCCCATGTTCATGATTTTTGCCGATTTTTAAATGACCGTTTTACCCATAGTTGGTACTGTTTTGGCCATAACTTTTGACTGGAAAGGAGTTTTGACCTGAACCCACTTCCATTGGATTCGAATGATGGTTTCTCTTTCCGTAGAGTGGTTACGTTAGCCAAACGGACTTACCGTTTGGGAGATATGGCTGAAACAAGGTTTAGAAGGTGAAAAACAGCTAATTGGGCTAAACCGGGTGATTAGCAATTAGGCCCAATGGGGGATTTCGGGATTTGGGGGTATTTAAGGACTGCTAGGGTTAAGATTTCGGTTTTAGACTCATTTTTCCAGCTGCCACTTACCTCCTTCAAGCTCTAGCAATGGCCTCCACCTTCTAATTTCATCCCAAATCGTCTCTAATCACTTTCTAATTGAAGATTAAGCAAAACTACATCAAATAAAAGAGGATTAGCACCAAGGCAAGGTTAGAGCTGCTGTTAGACATCAGTATTCATGCCAAACAGAGATTCATTTCAGATTTGGTATTTTATTTGTGGCCAAGGTGATTTGCATTGTTTTTCACTAATTACGGTTAATTATGGTAATTAGCGAAGATTAGCGAAATTATGGCTCAGAAAAATCTAGAAAAATTCCTACAATTCTAAAACATCATTTTATGCCTCTGATATGAATTTGGGTTGATTTCGACTAATTTTGCAAATCCCGGAATTTGGGGGATTAAGGGGTAATTAGTGATAATTAGCGAATTTGTGCATGCTAAAAATCTGGCAAAATATTCATAAATTCTGAAATATTGTTTTAGACCTCTGATGTGAATTTGGGATAATTTGGTTAAGTTTTGCTAATCATATCATAAGTTTCACCCAAACATGCTCAAGGGAAAATATGGGGTTTTGGCTATGTTTGATCCATTTTAACCTATCATATTGTTGTTTTGGTGTTTGTGGTTGATTATACATATTGCTATGACTGTATGTTATGCTTTGTGATTGTTTAGAATAGTTAGAATGGTCGAAAACGTCGTCGAATGGCGTAAACTGCTCGCTGGAAGAACTGCAGGAAATCAGCCCGAACCGGACCGGATCGGTGGAAGCAAAGGCGATCCGAACCGATGGCGCGACCCGATCCGCTGATGCTTGAAGACCACGATCCGACGATGTGATCCGATCCGAGCCCTCCACCACGATCCACCTTCACGATCCGCTAGCAGCTCCGATCGCCAGAAGGAAGCACGACCCGATCCGACAGGGGCCCCACGAACTGATGAAGCACGACCCGACCCGAAAGAGCTTGTCACGAACCGATCCGTGGCGATGGACTTGGAGACCCCGACCCAATCCGCTGAAGGGTACTCGAACCGATCCGATGGAGCTGGAGGACCACGAGTTGATGGCGCGACCCGATCCGAATGGAGGAACTCGACCTGAACCAGTATGGTGACTGCGAACCGAACCAGGAGGCGATGAACTGAATGAAGACCGATCCGGAGGATGATGACTAAAACCCGAGACGCAAAGGTAGTCCAAATGGAAGTTAGAGCCCAGGATCCCGGACCCAGTTGGGAACCAATGAGTTCACTTCATGATTGGGCTTTGCTGCGGGACGTGTGCAAAGGGGTTGTCGGTATTCATAACTTTGGTTCACCACTGAGAGATGGATAGTGGGCTTGTAGTGATAGTTACACGGGATTGGATTCCGTCATGGCCCAAAGTATTAGGTGACCAAAGTAGTGGATATCGTATGCTTTACGCACTGAGTGAGGGATGTGAGGATGATTGCTATGCTTGATTGTTTGACATCACTATGACATTCACACCCCCACCCCCGTTATCTTTACACCATTTGAAAGGGCACCTTAGAGTGTTGTACAGTATGTAGTGCTAACTCTTTGGTTGCAGGTCTAGGTTCAGGTATGATTGGATTATACCTGTTATTATTCTGTTTAGATGCTTATCGCTCGTACCAGGCTTTATGTCTGACCCAGAGTTTTATGTCTCTTCTTATTACTCTGGGTGCTCACACGAGCAGACTAGAGACAAGTTATGGTTAGCTGGTGATGCGCGAGTAGCTAATTCGGAGGCGAGCATGAGGCTTCCACGTATGATATATAGATATTCTCCCTTTGTCGTTGGTGGTCGCTACTTGGGCATTAGTAGTGTACCTCCTTTATCTTACTTTTGCTTTGAGACAGTTTGAAAAGTTGTAATAATGTTTAACTTTGGATCATAAGCTGTACTTATATTTTCCGCTGCAATGTTAGTTGTTTCAGCTTATGCACTGCCTCACCTGTTTTATGTCAAGTATGTTATTATTATATTTTATTCTATGCGCTATGAGACATACTACAGGTTCCTTGATTAGCCCATTCTCTTCTTTCTTTTTTTCTTGACGACCGTTCTGTGCCAGTCGGGCATGTGTACAGCGCACTTTTGGAGGAAATGTCGGCTGGTGCGGGGCGGGCCGTCACACTTGGTATCAGAGCTCTAGGTTGCGTAGTTAACCTAGGGAAAGACGCTAGGGAGAGTTAGTACGTATATGAGAGCGCGTATTTGTGATTACTTTGGTTTTCAAAAGCTATATATATACTATTGGTAGTATAAGAATGAAGTCGTACTGCACTAACACCACTATGGGATCGTTAATCGTTTCCCCTTTTACAGATTAACGATGAGACGATATCCTAGAGGTGCTGGTAGAGGGACCAACCAAGGGAATGCTCCTGACATGAGGACAATGTTCACTAACTTCATGAGGGAGATGCTTAAGGATGTTCAAGGGGCAGTTCCCAATCCCGGAAATGGTGGTGGTCCAGTAGTGCAGGCGCCTAGGGTCGATTTCGCCAAGTTGTGCAAGGATTACACTAACCTTGGTGGGAAGTCGTTCCACGGAACGGAGTCGGCCACAGATGTTCAGGATTGGTTGGATAGCTGTGATCGTATCTTCGACGACTTGGGTCTTGAGGATGCGATGAAGAGAAGGCTAGCGTCTCGTCAGCTGCAAGGGCGAGCGATGAATTGGTGGAATGCCATTAGAACAGCTACTCCAGAAGATCAAGTTACTTGGAATCAGTTTAAGACTCGCTTTTGTGATAAGTTTATTCCAGCTGCTCATAAATCAGAACTGTTCAAGAAGTTCTTGGATCTTAAGCAGAATGGTAGAGCAGTCTCGGAGTATATCGCTGCATTCGACACTTTATCGAAATATGGATGGTCCCTTATCGATACAGTCGAAAAGAAGAACGAGAAGTTCATAACTGGCTTGGATGGGTACTTGGGGGAAAGACTTATAAACCATATCGATGAGACGTTCGAGTCTATTGTAGGAAAGGCATTAAGGTCAGAGAGCCTTTTCCCTAAGTCGAAGGCCGAAGTTGCTACGACATCTACAGAGGAGCCAAAGCCGCAAGCAGGCGGTGAAGGCAAGAAGAATTCTCAGAACAAGAGGAAGCAGAACCCGACCAAGGATGGTCAGAGTAAGAAAGATGGCGAATGCTTTAGTTGTGGCAAGAAGGGCCATTATGCCAGAGATTGTCGAGAAAAGCCTGGGGAAAGGAAGTGCTTTAACTGCGGCCAGGCGGGACATCACAAGGATGATTGCCCACAACCTCCTAGGGAGAAGCAGATTGTGAAAGCGTATGCTATCAACGCTGTTCCTTCTTCGTCAAATGCCCCAACTGTGGCGCAGAAGGAAAAAGGTGTCATTATTCGAGGTATGCTTTCTATTTAAGATGTTTTGATCAGGTTTTGTTTGACAAATCTGAGTTGGTCGATAGACCTTTAGTAGTGACGAACCCGATTGGTGGTTCGACTAGTTTTGGCATGATTTGTTAATGTGGTCTTATCGAGTCATGGATGTATGTTTCCTTGTGATTGCTTTGTTTTGGGCTTTACTGGGTTTAGCATTATTTTGGGGAGTCGATCTACTCCAAAGGAATAGGGTGGTATTAGGTACCTACCTAGTGATGGCAAGGGTAAATGGAGTTAAGGAAGCTAAGAGGTTATCGTTGTAATAAGTTCTAGTTGTCTCTGGGAGGCAAATGAGTACACCAGTGCTGGATTGTTTTGTTAGTATCACCTCATGTGGATTGTCCAAACTCGGAGGAGATGTTCCTTGGGTGCTTGTCTGATATTGGTTTAGGCCTTTGGGGCTTGTGCTTGGGGAATGTCGATTTCGACTAGGATGGGTTGCGTGAGGGGTAAATAGTTGTTGTGATTTTTCATTGGATGATATCTTGGTTCACTCGAGGAGTGACGGGCAGATGGAACATGATAAGACTGTTCAATGGTATAGACTGCCCAGGGTTGGACTCGATAGGGTTATGAGATTGCTCGAGTGGGACTCGAGAAAGATGCAAAGTAATGGATTGTTTAGGAACCTATGTTGATGTTCTCTATTGGATAGTAGAATTTTGAAGGAATAGGATGTGTTCGTTGATCATGAATCATACAACGAAGATTAGAGCGATTCAAGTTGGACTTGAACTCGTAAAAGAAAATAGGTGTTCGTTGATCTTGGAGATGCAACGAATAGGGAGACGACTCACGTTGGACTAGAGTTTGTCGGTACTCAAGACTGGGTCTGAGTTATAGAGTGACTCGAGTTGGACTCGAGAAGGCTGCAAGGAATTGGATTCAGCTCGAGTTGGACTCGAGAGGGCAGCAAGATAATGGATAGACTTGGGTTGGACTCAAGTATTTTAGGAGGACTAAAAGCAGGGGTATCTGGGGACGCCCGTTACCTTGGATCCGTTGGACGTGATCTAGTTATCCTTGGAGGATAAATGTACGTTGGACGTACGGTAGTCCGATTGGAGGCTGGGCTTCCATTAGTTTAATTATCCTTGGAGGATAAACGTACGTTGGACGTACGGTAGTCCGATTGGAGGCTGGGCTTCCATTAGTTTAATTATCCTTGGAGGATAAACGTACGTTGGACGTACGGTAGTCCGAAGGGAGGCGGGGCTTCCATTGGCCTGGGATTGGTTGGACCAGTCAAGTAGGCATCGGTGTATGTATGGAGGCTGGGCTTCCATTAGTTATTGATGTTGGTTGGACCAGACAGACTGGAATCGACATATTGGGATTGGTTAGACCAATCATGTAGGTGTCGATGTGTTTATGACTTTAGCAGGTGATAGATAGGATTTGTTTGATGGATGTTATGGTTGCTATGTTGTTCCTATTTTTCTTCCCTTGAGTAGACTATCACCTGTAGGGTTCCAGCGATGGGGAACAAAGTGATTGTAGTAGAACTATGAGCCAGTGCAGTAGAGTCGTCATGACTCGAGGGGCAAAGTGGACATAGTAAATAATTAGTAAGGC
The DNA here is from genome assembly GCA_030737875.1 of Allium sativum. Taxonomy (NCBI): domain Eukaryota; kingdom Viridiplantae; phylum Streptophyta; class Magnoliopsida; order Asparagales; family Amaryllidaceae; genus Allium; species Allium sativum. Next base: position 621,100,692 of record CM060926.1, read on the forward strand.
TATGAGCCAGTGCAGTGGAGTTGTTATGACTTCATGGGGCAGAGTGGACATAGCAAAGGACTAGTGGCTATGGATCAGTGCAGTGGAGTCGCCATGACTCCATGGGGCAGAGTGATCATAGTAAATGATTTGGGTGCGGTACTAGTTGCATTGAGTAGGAGACATGCCAGTTTAGGGGTTTTGTTTCTAGGATGAAGCAACTAGAGTATGTCACAGGATATGATTTCAGACCCAAGACTGAATTGGATTCAGAAACACTAGTAAGCTTGACGATTAGATCGATTTTGGTTGAGTGGATTGGTTCCAGTTAGAAGGACGATCCTAATCTATTGGAAACCATCTCTAGGGTAGAGATGGGTATCGATGGAAAGAGAATGATCAAGTAAGGATTTGATCGAGAAGGGTGGATTCGAAAGAATAAGGGACTAGTTGTACCCAACGTAGATGGACTGAGAGGTGAAGTGCTTAGAGCATATCATCACTCAAAATTAACTATACATCCCAGTGGTAATAAGATGTATTGAGACATAGAGCAGATCTACTATTGGGAAGGGATAAAGATAGGCAGAAGGCTTATCTCGATAAGAGACGAGGGGATTTGGAATTCTTCGTTAGCGACTTGGTGTTCGTCAGGATCTCTCCATTGAGAATGTGATTCAGATTGGTTGGAGAGGTCAGTTAGCACCAAGATTTGTTGGCCCATTCCCAGTCCTCGAGCAAGTTGGGAATTTGGCGTATGAAGTAGAGCTACCTGACAAGATGGCGGGAGTTCACAACATATTTCATGTTTCCCAGTTAAGGAAATTCGTGCACGACCCTAGTGTGGCTATTTCACCTGATCAGTTGGATAACATCGAAGTTGAACTCGAGGCGGTTGGGAACCGCAAGTCTATGCGTATTGTTGGGAACGATACGAAGCAGCTTCAAAGGAAGGCGGTGAAACTAGTCAAAGTCCAGTGGGGTGAGAATGAAAAAGACTGTACTTGGGAAACAGAAGAGGATATAAGGAAGAAGTATCCAGAACTCTTTGCCTAGTAAGGTTTTGGTAGTGATAGTTCCTTCCCTTGTTAGTAAACCGCATGCTAGGATAAACTTGTTTTGCATGTTGATTGTTGTTTTATGGTTGATAGGCATGCGGGACCCTTTGTGTGTTCTGGTTAGGGAATTTCGGGGGCGAAATTTCTTAAGGGGGGAGAATGTAACAACCCGCATTCTACGCATCAAAGGATCGTAGAATATTTATTTATTTCTCATATGAAGTCGTATGCTCATGTAACTTTGGGAAACAACCATTAGAGTCATTTCCCATGTTCATGATTTTTGCCGATTTTAAATGACCGTTTTACCCCTAGTTGGTACTGTTTTGGCCATAACTTTTGACTGGAAAGGAGTTTTGACCTGAACCCACTTCCATTGGATTCGAATGATGGTTTCTCTTTCCGTAGAGTGGTTACAATAGCCAAACGGACTTACCGTTTGGGAGATATGGCTGAAACAAGGTTTAGAAGGTGAAAAACAGCTAATTGGGCTAAACCGGGTGATTAGCAATTAGGCCCAATGGGGGATTTCGGGATTTGGGGTATTTAAGGACTGCTAGGGTTAAGATTTCGGTTTTAGACTCATTTTTTCAGCCGCCACTTACCTCCTTCAAGCTCTAGCAATGGCCTCCACCTTCTAATTTCATCCCAAATCGTCTCTAATCACTTTCTAATTGAAGATTAAGCAAAACTACATCAAATCAAAGAGGATTAGCACCAAGGCAAGGTTAGAGCTGCTGTTAGACATCAGTATTCACGCGAAACAGAGGTTCATTTCAGATTTGGTATTTTATTTGTGGCCAAGGTGAGTGATTTGCATTGTTTTTCACTAATTACGGTTAATTATGGTAATTAGCGAAGATTAGCGAAATTATGGCTCAGAAAAATCTAGAAAAATTCCTAAAATTCTAAAACATCATTTTATGCCTCTGATATGAATTTGGGTTGATTTCGACTAATTTTGCAAATCCTGGAATTTGGGGGATTAAGGGGTAATTAGTGATAATTAGCGAATTTGTGCATGCTAAAAATCTGGGAAAATATTCATAAATTCTGAAATATTGTTTTAGACCTCTGATGTGAATTTGGGATAATTTGGTTAAGTTTTGCTAATCATATCATAAGTTTCACCCAAACATGCTTAAGGGAAAATATGGGGTTTTGGCTATGTTTGATCCATTTTAACCTATCATATTGTTGTTTTGGTGTTTGTGGTTGATTATACATGTTGCTATGACTGTATGTTATGCTTTGTGATTGTTTAGAATAGTTAGAATGGTCGAAAACGCCGTCGAATGGCGTAAACTGCTCGCTGGAAGAACTACAGGAAATCAGCCCGAACCGGACCGGATCGGTGGAAGCAAAGGCGATCCGAACCGATGGCGTGACCCGATCTGCCGATGCTTGAAGACCACGATCCGACGATGTGATCCGATCCGAGCCCTCCACCACGATCCACCTTCACGATCCGCTAGCAGCTCCGATCGCCAGAAGGAAGCAAGACCCGATCCGACAGGGGCCCCACGAACTGATGAAGCACGACCCAACCCGAAGGAGCTTGTCACGAACCGATCCGTGGCGATGGACTTGGAGACCCCGACCCGATCCGCTGAAGGGTACTCGAACCGATCCGTTGGAGCTGGAGGACCACGAGTTGATGGCGCGACCCGATCCGAATGGAGGAACTCGACCCGAACCAGTATGGTGACTGCGAACCGAACCAGGAGGCTATGAACTGAATGAAGACTGATCCGGAGGATGATGACTAAAACCTGAGATGCAAAGGTAGTCCAAATGGAAGTTAGAGCTCAGGATCCCGGACCCAGTTGGGAACCAATGAGTTCACTTCATGATTGGGCTTTGCTGCGGGACGTGTGCAAAGGGGTTGTCGGTATTCATAACTTTGGTTCACCACTGAGAGATGGACAGTGGGCTTGTAGTGATAGTTACACGGGATTGGATTCCGTCATGGCCCAAAGTATTTGGTGACCAAAGTAGTGGATATCGTATGCTTTACGCATTGAGTGTGGGATGTGAGGATGATTGCTATGCTTGATTGTTTGACATCACTATGACATTCACACCCCCACCCCCGTTATCTTTACACCATTTGAAAGGGCACATTAGAGTGTTGTACAGTATGTAGTGCTAACTCTTTGGTTGCAGGTCCAGGTTCAGGTATGATTGGATTATACCTGTTATTATTCTGTTTAGATGCTTATCGCTCATACCAGGCTTTATGTCTGACCCAGAGTTTTATGTCTCTTCTTATTACTCTGGGTGCTCACACGAGCAGACTAGAGACAGGTTATGGTTAGCTGGTGATGCGCGAGTAGCTGATTCAGAGGCGAGCAGGAGGCTTCCACGTATGATATATAGATATTCTCCCTGTGTCGTTGGTGGTCGCTACTTGGGCATTAGTAGTGTACCTCCTTTATCTTACTTTTGCTTTGAGACAGTTTGAAAAGTTGTAATAATGTTTAACTTTGGATCATAAGCTGTACTTATATTTTCCGCTGCTATGTTAGTTGTTTCAGCTTATGCACTGTCTCACCTATTTTATGTCAAGTATGTTATTATTATATTTTATTCTATGCGCTGTGGGACATACTACAGGTTCCTTGATTAGCCCATTCTCTTCTTTCTTTTTTTCTTGACGACCGTTCTGTGCCAGTCGGGCATGTGTACAGCGCACTTTTGGAGGAAATGCCGACTGGTGCGGGGCGGGCCGTCACAGTAATATCCTAGATTGAGTTTGAGTGTATATATACGAGTGAACGTATTTGTATATGATATAAAAATAATTTTTTATATTGTGGAGATTCATTGGTTGAGTTGTTTATGGGTTCGGGTCGATCAGTTTGATCCACTGTATCGGTAGGAGTTTATAAACACTCGAATACGATGGGTCGTCACGATATGTTTTGTAAAGAGGGTAAATTAAAATAAGTTTACCCAAGGTATATCTTGATATAGAGAAGATATATATATCAAAATTATAATATAGTGGATATATTGGTTGTTATTATAATCGAGTAATATTATAAATTAAATGGTTATGTAAATAACCAATCAGAATTCACATAAGTGAAATACGTGAAATCAGATGAGTTGAAATCTGAAATTTAAACCAGAAATTGAGTTAAAACTCTGGAGAATTGGATAAGTGTTTGTAAATGAATTTGGATTAAAAATAAGGAAAATTTAAGTTCCTGGGAGATTTTAAATTTGTTTTACAAGCAGTGTGAATTATATTTTGAAATGAATTTCAAAGTGGAAATGTTTAGAAATGGTTTTATAGTATTGAACTCACTTCGATCGCTGGAAAATAGATTCTGATGATGACAGCTACATCATCAGTATTCATTTTCGAGTTGTATGTGACGAATTACTACCAGAGATACAGTTTTGAATTTGTTTTGGGGAAGACAAGTTGTTTTGAATTTCAAAATGGGATTTATAATAAAGAATGAATAAAGAAAGTTTGAAATAGAAATTGAATATAGAAATTCAATGGGAGTTTGAATATATGAAATTCAATGGAAGTGATATAGAATTTGAATATAGAAATTCAAATGGGGTTTGAATATAGAAAATATAAAGGAATTCAAATATAGAATTTGAATATATAGAATTTGTATATAGAAATTCAAATGGCATCTATAATATAAAATTTGAATAGAAATTGAATAGAATTAACTAAGTCGAAGAGGAATTAGTTAATCGAGTTGTGAATTTGAAGTTGAACTTTGAAAGGTGGATTGGATTTGTAAATGGATACTCGAAATCGAATATAGAACTTAAATTTGAAATTTGGATTCAAATTATTTAATAAGCAAGTTAAAATATATTTGAACATGTCATGTTCAAATATAAAAGTGAAATAGACTAAAGAGTTAATTAACAAATTTATTAACGAATTGAGTTAAAACGATCGGGTATAGTTGAATTAAATTGGACAGGTATAGATATACATGAGATAGGTATGGATAAGGTATGAAGGTATATAAATAGAATGCTCGACGAAAAGGTATGTATTTAATTCATATATGAGATTTTATGCGCCGTATCGGCTAGCCGCTTGGCTTTTTCTTTTTCTTTTGGATTGGTGAGGGCCATGGGAGGCTATTTGAAATATCCCGATGCTCCTGGTACAAAGGAGGTTATGGCAAATTTTTCCGGGAATTTAAGGAGTTAGAATATTTTTAAGATAATTTGATAGTTAGAAATCAACGTATCGATATATATATATATATATATATATATATATATATATATATATATATAGAAGTCGATAAGAAAAAAACTTAGAAATAAAATAGTAAAATCAGAAAGGAAGTCTAAAATAAAATCTAGTAAGAATAGAAAGAGGAAGCGTATACGTGTTTAAAAGTGAATAAGTAGTTGTATGGTATTGATTATTCGAGTAAGTAGTCATATCTGTTTTGACGTTATAAATGTTATTCAGTCAAGGTCTGAGAGGTAATTATACCCCAACTTGATTCATTTCATTATTAACAAATAAATAGTAAGATTTCAGGCTCGAATATCAATGTTGAATAAGAGTTAGTTGAATACAGTATTTGGGTTGTCGCAACGATGTTTTACACAACATCCGTTTTAACCTAAATAAGTGTAAGCTTGGAAATATAATAAAGAATATTTCCTAAGTATAGAAATAAACGAGATTGGAAAAGAGATAAGTAATTGGAATATTTTCCAATTATAAATAGCATATATTTTCTAAAGTTTAGAAAATAAAGGAAGGCTATATTCAGAAATGTTTTCCCAAATAACATAAAAGGCCAATACGGTTATTGAAAATATTTGGTTAACAAATATTGATAAAGAAATAGAGAAGAGATTTAACTAATATTAATTAAGGGCTCAGTGACATGTTCAAAAGGAAATTTTGATTTTTGAAAAGAGTAAACTGTTTAAAAACTCCCAGGGAAAGACTGTTGAATTAAAAACAAATTTAACAAAAATTTATGAAAGCAAAATTGAATTAAAGTAAAGCCAGTAAAGTGGTAACTGAGATTGAATTAGAATGACATCAAGACAAATTGGATTGTGAGATTCAAATTTAAAGTGTAATGTGATAATCAAGATAAGAGTTGGGAATCGAGGAGAAACTAGAGTTGAAATGATATTTGGCTCGGATATAAGCGAATGGTTGTGTTGTGGATAAAAACAGATTGGAATTTGATTGGGATGACCCGTGTATCCGCTGAATTGATAACAGGTGGGAAGGATATAATGATATGCCAACAAAAGGTACAAGTTTATATTTCTATTGGATATAAGATTTATAAGCCGAATCGGCAAGCTGCTTGGCTGTTTGATTTTCTTTTGGGTTGGAAATGGCCCAGAGATGCAAGTTGGAGTTTGACGTATTGACCAGTACAAAGGAGGTGCTGGCGAAATTTTTCGAAGAGTTAAGGCGTTAGAAAATTTTCAGGATTTTTGAAAATTTTCGTTGATAAGAATTAATTAATAATTTAATTGAAATTAAATTGGTTCAGTTGAAACTGAAGTTAAGAAATGAACAAATATGTTCTAACTAGTCGATAGGGTCGTTCTCTACCTTTTAGCAATTTCGAGGACGAAATTATTTTAAGTGGGAAAGATTGTAATGACCTGCATTGGCAGAGGTATTATAATTAATTAATTTAATTATATAAATGGTGGATTATTGAATTTGATGATCGTTGAATTAAATAATGATGAATATTTAATTAAAATATTAAATTAAATAATATATTTAATTCTGAAATAATCAGAATTGGCTGAAATGATGATATGGTGTGAACCGGATCATTTGTGATATTTAATTCAGCTTGGAATTGAATTAGAATAACGAATATATTATATAAACGACAGTTTGAACATAGAATTATATTATAATTAAAATCGAGCTTGAAATGGCGCTGCAATTCGTAAATTGGCGATTTGAACTTCAACTGAATGTACAGGATTCGTTTTAAGCCGGATTTCTGTGAAACAAGAAACGTGTGGAGCTGGTGAAGTATATCTTTCTAGTGGAAGAGAAAAATCGGGATTTCATCGTGTAGATTTTTGTTTATGTCCAAATCAAATTTTAGAAAAGTCGCTGTGGAATTCCTTTATAATTTATAAAGGAATTATTTATATTTTAAAAAGGATTTCAATATAAATCGAATATCGGATTGACCCAGATTTGAAATATCGAGTTAGAAATTCATATAGGAATATTCTAGAGCCATATTATATTCTATGTGAATATATACGATAATATTAATTTATTTATATTAAATTTAATTATATTTAAATATATTTATATATTTAAATGGGTCATCCAGAGCTTTAAAAATAGCCTCTTTTGCAAACGACCTCAGAATTCGACGAAACTAATTTTGTTAGATCCGCAACATCAAATTATTGTCAGATGTCGAGTTTCGTGATTTTTAGAGTCAGTATGTGGCTATACGGGATTTTAATGTGGAAAACAGTTAGTATTTTGACGGTAAAAAATACGATGTGTGAGCATACGGAGTCGAAATTCGACGAAACCAGTTTCGTTGGGACCGTAATGTCGAACTCTAGCTACACGTCCAGTTTGGTGATTTTTGGGTATCGTGTGTGATCACATAGATTTTTAGAAGGAAAACAGAATATTAAAATGAAAATAAATTGAAAATATCTTACGCAAACATCTAGCTAAAATATCTAAAGGGAATTTGCCTATAAATACCCTCTATTTACATCCTTAAGACCTAATTCATTTCCGCTGTTAGCTCATTTTCTTACAGCGGAAAAATGGAAGCAAAATAATTCAAAGAAAAATGGAAATCAATTCAAATAAATTCTTATAAATCATAAAGATGGGTCTATATGAATTCAGCAGCGAAGGAGCTTGAATTCGGTGTAGGAATGGTACAGTGCGACGCTGATTTTCAAAGGGGAGAAATTGTACAGTAGCCTTAAGGTTTGGTATTGGGGGGAATATATGCAGTTATAAATCAATTCGAGTTCATTTTCGAGTTGAGGGGATGAAACTGCATTCTCGTACAAGATTTGGGGATTTTCGGTTGTTGAAAAATGTCGCATGAGATTTTGGTGCGTTGAGTACAGGAGGTCGACGCGAATTGTTTAGTGAGCTCGAATTGAAAATGAAGGATGCAGTCAGATAGATCTCACGAAGGAGATCGACGTGGTGAAGACGGTTTGAATTGCGGCGGGGAGATAATGGAGTTTGGGAGGTTCAAAGTCGTGGAAATGCCCTGTATTATTTACTGGAGCTCGAACAGATTTCGGGGAAGATGGAGTTTAAAGCGGGCTAGGTTTGGATGTAAATGGGCCGGCATTTATATAGAATGGGTATAGCCCAATTGGGAATTTAATTCAATTTGATTTAATTTAAAAGTATACTAACTTATAATGTCAATAACTTATTCATATGAAATCAGAATCACGAACCGTAAGTTGCGTTTGGATCGTATGGACGGGAGAAACACAATAAACTGACTAGGAGTGAATCCGAGCTCGTTACAATTTGTGGTGAAATTAACTGTTTGATTCAAATCAAACACCAGTTTATCGTTCTTTAACGATGAACTGCCAATGTGAGTAAAACTCACTAATTCTGAACAGTTTATAATTTCATGTTGTATTTTTAGAATGTTAGATTTTGGCTGATTGACTGTATGTTGACTGTTTGATTGAACTGCTAGACAGTTAGTTGAATTTCTATATTGATTCTGTTTAACAGAATATATCATATGGAACTGAAAGTGATGTTATCTATATTGTTTAGCATCTGTGATGCAGGGAAACAGGTTGGACGAATCCAACTGGATTCCTCAACATTTATTTACTGTTTTTCATATATTATGATATATGATGTGATGTATATCTGTTATGGATTATGTGTGTTAGAATGATGTTGATCATTGTTATTCGATATTTTAAATATCATAAAAGACCCTGGGATGTAAAAAGAATTATTTCAATGTATATTGAAATAAAAGGGATTTTATAAAATCAACAGATTTTATAAAAGGAAATATTTCGAAAGTAAATAAAAGGGAAAATGTTTTTAAAACGAATAGAGTTTTATAAAAAGGAAATCATTTTAAAGTGGAGAACCGTTACTAAAAGTAAATCTTTAAAAATGAATAAACGTTGTTAAAAGGGAAATCTTTATAAATAGAAAGTAAAGGAGTTAATCGAATATAGTTTATTCGAATAGAATCAATTGAGTTAATCGAATATAGTTTATTCGAATAGAAAGTAAAGGAGTTAATCAAATATAGTTTATTTAAATAGAAGTAAAAGGAGTTAATCGAATATATAGTTTATTCAAATAGAATTAAAAGAGTTATCGAATATAGTTTATTCGATAGGAGTTAAGTGAATAGAGTTAGAGTTAAATCAAAGGAGTTAAGTGAATAGAGTTAGAGTTAAATCAAAAGAGTTAAGTGAGTAGAATAAATTGAATAGAGTTATCGAATATACCTTATCGAAGGAAAGAATTATCGAATAGAAAAGATTTGAAAGAGAGTTACGTAAGGAAGTTTGTTAAAGAATTAGAAGGGTGAACTTTGTCTATTTCAAGGTTAGAAACGTTGTTCAGTTAAGGTCTGAGAGGTAGTATTACCCCAACTTGGTTGACTTCATTCTTAACTAAGGAATGGTTAAGGTTCGATAGTAAAGGATGGTTAAGTGAATTTAGTAATTAAATGAAATGGTTTGAGTTGGCATCGCGATGGTTTGTTTAAACATCTGTCTAAGTCCAATGAAGAAGCTTTGGAAATGTTTTCCAAATAAGGAACCAGAAATGTTTTCTAATAAAGAAAACAGGAAATGGAAATGTTTTCCATTGTTAATAACGTATATTTTCCAAATTTAGAAAATAAGAAATATTGAATATAGGGAAACAGGAGATAAGTAAATTAATGAAATAAAGAGATAAATGTTGAATGATGTTTGTTCGATATAAATTTACATTTGGAAATAATATCGTTGTTTGCACACTTGTTTTTATTCAATAGTTAGATCACAGACTATCGAAGTTTTGACCATTTTAACGTTGTTAATATGGAGAGACCGGTTGGATTATTGTCCAAAGAACCACTCTGTATTGGCATAAGCGTTGCGAATCATATATGCCAAAGAAAATTGAAGACAATGTTATGCAAGGGCTATCCTGTTTACAGAATAGTTCCTTCGGTTCATCCTGTTCCTGGATGACTTGTATGGACGGATGTCTGACAGAGTATTTCCAGACGATCACGTATATTGATTTCTCCAACCGTACCAAGAGTGGAAGCGGAGAAGGAAACTTCTTTTAGCTAACACATAATGTACGGTTGAGGACGTCAATTGGTGATTTGATGGATTTGATGATGTGGCATTCAAAGTGAATCTGGTGTGATGATAAAGCGTAGCTTCTAGCCTCACATCCGGTAAATGACAGAAACCGGGCAGGCAGCATGGCTAAGTCGGTCGCACCGAAGTAGGGTGTATAATCACCCGATCTAGAGTTTCATTTACTTCTAAAAATTTATTGTTGATGCTGTCCCATTCGAGAAACGGTTGTTGATCCCAACCGTTGGTGATATACATTCGATACACTCAAGCGAAATGAGTGGTCGGTCATGTGTGGCCAGGTTGCAAGATGTTCTTGTCGAACCCAGTGTATTCCTCTCTAGAGGTACACTAGTGAAAGGTGGTTCCATACCTTTTCATAGTTGGAAACCCATTACCCAATACGTGCTTGCGGTTCTGATTTGTATACTATATATGTAGAACGTGAGATGAAAGCGTTTCTGCTAGATGATTATTATATTGTGTTGATTGACATTATTATAATATCAAAAGGTTTTTAATACAAAGATAATTTGGATTCTCATAAGGGAAACACCCGTTCCGTTATACGGCGTGGTCTTATGAGATATCGTTTACTTGTTCGGACTGTTTTAAATTGTTTTACTCATACCTGTCCCATGACTGACCCGGAGTTTATTTTGTTTTGATTTCCCTAAACTCTTGGGTGCCTAAATTTGTATGGGCAGTCAAGTAGTCGGGATTTACAGATATACTGGAAGAGCCTGGAGCAGGAGGCTTCTGGATTATATAGCTATAGGTTATTTCCGCTGTGTTGTAAGTGCTGTACTCTGGAAATGTTATTGTATACATATAATGATTTGATTTCAATGATATGTTATCTATTATGTGTTGTTTCGTTCCGCTGTGAGATTCGTGTTACTCTGATGTTGTGTTCTTCTTCTTCTTCTTCTATTCTAAGTTTCTATCTTATCTATTCTCACCCTCTAATTTCTTTCACTAATGACTGATATTTTTCGATGTTTGGTTAGTCATCATTGAGTTTATGGCGATAACCAAAGTCGACAAAATCCCGGGTCATTACAGAGTATTCTTATTGGATACTACTAATCCAATCTCTGTGAGTCTTTTGTTCAGTTCTAATGAGTTGTATCCAAAAGATTTGAGCTGACCAAAGCTCTGATACCAAGTGTAATGCCCCGGATTCCGCCCGACCCGGTCGATCGCAAAATCGACCAAGACCGTTCAAAACCCGAATACGTTAACTCTGGGAATACAACATATCAGAGCAACAACAACAGACTTTTATTATATCATGATAATATAACATCAGCGTACAGAATATCATAGTACATCGATAAAATATAGCGGAAGATAAATTACAATATTTTAATACAATACAGTGCAGCGGAAACAAAGTAACCAAGGCAGCGGAAGACAACTATGCTCTAGACACGGCTTTAAGCTTCAATCCAGGATCCTGCTCGAGATAAAGACCTGTAGAGAAACTACTCTACTGCCCGTGTGGAAAAGAGGGCATCTGAGTTTGTAAAGGTGGAAACAAACAACGGGTCAGTCATGGGACTGGTGTGAGAATTCTTAACTAATTTAACTACTAGTAATAAGGCAAATTCAAGGACCACGCCGCTGACGCAGAACGGGTTTATTCAAATGGATTGCCGTGCATAACAGTAAAGTAAATCGTTAAAACAACGCAATGCTTTTGAAAAAATGGAATCACCATAAGACTCAAGTCCCATCACACAATGCAACGCAAACCAGAGGATAGAGTTTTACCTTATGGTGATTAAACATGCTTGGTATGATAAAAACGAATTTGATTTTATTATTAGTGTATATAAGTTTCAAAAACATTTCAAAGTAAATGTATCAATCCTAGGAAGAATAGTATCCTATACTATTATGCCTCCATACTAGTAATACAATCAAGTCCGTAGGGTCGTATTTGGAATTTGGTTTCCATCATGAGCCAATGCTAGGGAGGAGCTCCTTACCAATTCGAGACACTCTAGCTAATGTCTCAGGATCCCCCGCAGTGAACCCTTGGAAAGCTGCAGGGCCGGTCCACCATACGAGTTGCGGATTAGTTATTCCTGAACACACGTTCCCCGATCCTATAGGACGTATCATCCGAGGCGCCTCATTCCATCGTCCACATAAGTAAATATCAGCCAGTTTAAGCACCGACACCACTTCTAGCTAGAAAGAAACGTGTTGCTCTCCCTGCGTTCCCTTCTCCCGTTTTAGACTCCACCAGGTCATGAGGCTCGCGAAGTCACGCTATACACAAAGCTACGCCTAGACAGGGCGTGCTTTGATCATCAACCACAAGGCTTGCTTTTCAACAAAAGCCTTGATCATCACATCTTGTTATGCCACACTGTCAATCCATATCATACTATTAATCTTTGCCAAAATATACAAAAGGGTGTTAAGCAAGAGGATAAATTCTCCGCCACCAAGCATTCATACATTCAGCAGAAAATCAATAAGTACAATATATAAAGGAGTACAATGTCAGACACACATCCCATTTATAAGCTTATGCTCTGGGTCTGAGCGAAAGCCAAATCCGTACAAATCAACATTACGTCCGGACAGCCACCACTGTAGCCCCTTCAAGTTAGCTACTACAATCACGGGCATCAGCAGTTGTCATCCATTCGATGTAAAGATCGCCGGTCTTCAATCACCGTCTTCAACTCTTCGACTTTCATTCATCGTATGATTATTTGAAATGAGATTGTTGTAACGACACAGATTTCGCCCGGACCTAATCGATCGCTAAACCGACCAAGACCGTTCGAATCCCGCATACGCTAACTCTGGGTATACAACACATCAGGATAAATAACAGAAGACTTCTATAAACATCATAATAATGTTACATCAGAGTACAGAATATCAGAGTATATCGAAATAATACACAGCGGAAGATAAATTTACATAAATGTAATACAATGCACAGCGGAAATATAAACTACACAGCGGAAGACTGTAAATGTCTAGACACAGCTTAAAGCTTCAATCCAGAATCCTGCTCAATACATCTGCAAAATAAAACTACTCGACTGCCCGTGTGGAAAATAGGGGCACCCGAGTTCGCAAGGGAAAAGCAAACTACATGTCAGTCATGGGACTGGTGTGAGAAACTCTAAAAGTTATAATTAACTTATTTAATAATATGGTATATCACGGGACCACGCCGCTAACGCAGGACGGGTTTACCCCCATGAATGCCAGTGTATAAACAACAATTAATATAGATATATGGATCTACTATGCATCAATCAACATGCAATATCCCAATCTACCCACTTAGATTAATCACTACACTTAGATTTTCTAAATCCAATTCAATTTACAGAAATTATTCCTTTGGATTATATTCCTGATTTCTTATTTCAAGTCATTTGAAATACATATCTAACTTTCTATATCAAAGTAGATTTCACTTCGGGATCTCAAATCAAATCGTTTGGAAATATGAATTCCAAAACATAACAATGCATACAAACAAGTATGCAACCAAATATCGTGCTCCCCATCGACAAGGCAAAGGGTACACACCTCGCAACTCGATATATAAATGTGCACCTACCCCACATATGAGTAGGCTACACCGACGATGCACCTCCCACACATGGAGAGCATACACCGCCCTCTCACCCATACTTTTAGTCTCAGGGTTACCCGAATCTTTAGCCACATACTAAATCATTTCATATCCCGAAGTAGGGAAAATCATTTCACAACATAATAATCACAATTACTTTCAAAATATAGTACTTCACAACAGTAATTCACACATATGATCAGTCACTATTAATCACATAACCTTTGAGCTCGTACGTATCAAAGAAGGGTGTTAAGCAAGAGAATAAATTCTCCGCCACCAAACAGATACATCATCAATAGCAACTAATCGAATATGCGATGAACCACAATGTAACATATAATACATTTCTAAATCACTTTAGAAATCATCGGGTTTTGGGCCTCGAAATCCTTTCTGTTTTATAAAACATTTTTATAAAACATTCCTTGTCCAAAATCGGGAATATATTTCTTTTCACTTTAAGAATAATATCATTTCACAATCATTCATTAAATTCGAAATGGACAACATCGCTAAACACCTTATCGTCAAATCGTGAAGTGTTTCACAAGGCGTTAGCACATAGATATTTTCAACCCAACCCAATGCTAAATGTAAAAGCATTTTCTGCTCATAAACTGGTCGAGCACAATCCAAACAATCAATCAATCCAATTTGACATTAAATAGAAGGGTTTGAATAAAGATAGTATCGACTTATATTCAACATCAAATCCTGAAACCAATAGATATTATATCGGGAATAACGATATCGATATCTTCCAAATTCCCATCACAATATCTATATAATCACGGAATCCAATATCGAAAATATCCAAAGATAATTTCAATTCAAATCTAATCCAATTTATTTATTTATAACCATTGGATTATTTTTCTAGTTAATAACTAGTTCATTTCGATAAAAATATATTTTTATCTTTTCAAATATGGAGTTTTTCATCCCAATTCTTCCTAAATCATTTCTTATGATTTTACACAAATTATCGATATTTTTAATAATTTTATCAAGGCCCATACAGTCGATTTCCATCAACGGTCATCGAACTGCACTTACAACGACCTTTTCCAAATTTGATTTGGACATAATTCCAAATCCAACCATTAGATTTCAAATCTCTAATATTCGTTAGAAAGCTCTTTTCGATACGAACCCAATGGTTCTATTTTCAGGAGAATCCGACGGTCGGATCTCCCGTAATGTCCATTCGAAGTCAATGGTCGAAATTCGCGAACTGCCGCAGCGCAGCGCGTTCTATTCAGGCCATTATATATTATATATATATAATATATATTTCGTCGATTTCTATTTAAAACGAATTTTATAAATCGTTTTAAATTCCTTTTCAAATCGATTTCAACTTCTTATTTCAAATTCAAATCAAAATTGAATTTTCTATTATAAATCCTTTTTACTTTCATTTCTATTTGATTTCAATTCAAATCGATTTTAATTCGATTCGAATTCATTTTCTTTTCAATTCAATTCGGATTCATTTTCTATTCAATTCAATTCAGATTCATTTTCTATTCAGTTCAATTCGGATTCATTTTCTATTCAATTCAATTCGAATTCATTTTCTATTCTATTCAATTCGAATTCATTTTCTATTCTATTCAATTCGAATTCATTTTCTATTCTATTCAATTCGAATTCATTTTCTATTATATTCAATTCGAATTCATTTTCTGTTCAATTCAATTCGGATTCATTTTCTATTCAATTCAATTCGGATTCATTTTCTATTCAATTCAATTCGGATTCATTTTCTATTCAATTCAATTCGAATTCATTTTCTATTCTATTCAATTCGAATTCATTTTCTATTCTATTCAATTCGAATTTATTTTCTATTCTATTCAATTCGAGTTCATTTTCTATTCAATTTAATTCGAATTCGTTTTCTATTCAATCCAATTCAGTTCGAATTCATTTTATATTCAATTCAATTCGAATTCATTTTCTATTCTATTCACATCGTTTTCACATTTCATTTTTATACGTTTTCATATTTCATATATATACGTTTTCATATTTCATATATATATCGTTTTCATTTCATATATATGCGATATTTTCACTTTCAATATATACGATATTTTCACTTTCAATATATACGATATTTTCACTTTCAATATATATATTATCACTTTCAATATATTCGATATTTTCACTTTCAATATATATAATATTTTCACTTTCAATATATATATATATATATATATATATATATTTCATTTTTAGTATATGCGATATTTTCACTTTCAATATATATAATATTTTCACAACACATCAATCAAACAAACAAGCCATCCATGGTCTGTGGATGACGGGTGTCCGGTGCTACTAAACACCGTCTGCATCCTAGCATATATTATAATATAACTAGAAAAAGGAATTTTTTTAAAAGGTGAGAAGTTCTCACCAAAGCTATCCCAACTCCACGACACTTCTATTGTAGGAGTCTTCGCCGTTTCTCGCCTTTTGTCACCTTCGTTGCCCGTATTCACTATCTATATAAAAATCGAATTTTTATCTCGCTATTCAATATATAAAAATCGAATCTTTTCTATTTTAAAAATCTAATCTGTAGTGATTAATCTAAGTGGGTAGATTGGGATATTGCATGTTGATTGATGCATAGTAGATCCATATATCTATATTGATTGTTGTTTATACACTGGCATTCATGGGGGTAAACCCGTTCCGCGTTAGCGGCGTGGTCCCGTGATATACCATATTATTAAATAAGTTAATTATAACTGTTAGAGTTTCTCACACCAGTCCCATGACAGACCTGTAGTTTGCTTTTCCCTTGCGAACTCGGGTGCCCCTATTTTCCACACGGGCAGTCGAGTAGTTTTATTTTGCAGATGTATTGAGCAGGATTCTAGATTGAAGCTTTAAGCTGTGTCCAGACATTTATAGTCTTCCGCTGTGTAGTTTATATTTCCACTGTGCATTGTATTACATTTATGTAAATTTATCTTCCGCTGTGTATTATTTCGATATACTCTGATATTTTGTACTCTGATGTAACATTATTATGATGTTTATAGAAGTCTTCTGTTATTTGTCCTGATGTGTTGTATACCCAGAGTTAGCTTATGCGGGATTCGAACGGTCTTGGTCGGTTTAGCGATCGATTAAGTCCGGGCGAAATCCGTGTCGTTACATATTCAAAATAAATTTCTCGTCGTTATTATTTAAAATAATTCATTTTAAATAATCAAAATTCGCTAAAATTGCCAAAATACAAATTTTAAACTGGCCCAGATTTTCGGGTTGTTACAATTGTACTCGGACTTTTCAAATGATCCTCGCATATATATATTTAAAAATCATTTTATATCATTGATATTAATTTATAACAATCAACCTTTATTTTTATTTATATAAAAATAATTAAATTCCATTTTACAACGCTTCAAGTCAATAGGCAACATTGGCGCTGTTTTCGCCCAAATTTGTTTTACACATTTCTCTAAATCTAACCGTTGGAATTTAACATAATTCATATCGTTGGAAAGATCTTCCCAAGGCGAACCTAACGGTTACAGATTTGGGAAAATCCGATGGTCGGATATTTCGATATAATCAACTAAAAGTACAATTCTATAAAGTGAACTACCACGCTCGATTCATTCAACTAAATTTTGTTTATATATATGATTATATATATACATACAATTTCTTCGGCCGTTTCATTATTGTGACAATCATAACAAGTAGAGAACACTTGATTTCTTAACATTTTGATACATAACATACCACACAACGATGTTTATTTTATTTTAATTCACATACACATCCTATACATGCAATGTATTTTTTCTATTTTCCATCTACACAAACATGCAATTTCTTGTGCGTCATTTCTAATCCAACAAAAAATGATTATTTTGTGTCCTTCTTTTTTTTACACGCAAAATGATATTCTTGCTTAAATCTTTACACATAAAAATGTAAATTTCTTATCTTAAATCTTTTTAATGAAAATTTAATTGATTAAAATGTAAATCTTCTTTTTTAAGTTCTATTTACATGAAAATGTAAAGTCCTCCTTCTCTTATTCACATTAAAAATGTAAAATTTTCTTTTTACATTAAAAATGTAATTTTCATCTTTTTAATCTTATTTACATTAAAAATGTAAACTTTATTTCAATATATTATTATATTGAAAATGTAACTTTTGTTTCATATCCTACTTACATTGGAAAATGTGTATTTCTAATCATTCTTTTATTTTATATTGAAAATGTAAATGTCTATTTCACATTTTATTTACATATAAAAGTGTAACCTTTATTTCATCCTTTATTTACATATAAAATGTAAATTTCTATTTAACCTTTCATTTACATGTAAAATGTAAATTCCTATCAAACCTTTTTATTTACATTGGAGAATGTAAATTCTTTAATTCCTTTTTTATTTACATTGGAAAATGTAAATTCTTTAATTCCTTTTTATTTACATTGGAAAATGTAAATTCTTTAATTCCTTTTTATTTACATTGGAAAACACAAATAAAAAGATGCACTTTTATTTCCATGTCATATTTGCATTGTGGAATGCAAATAAAAAGGGAATTTTATTTTCTATGTTATATTTGTGTTAGAGAACACAAACAAAAGACCGTTTATTTTCCTAAGTTATATTTACATTAAAAAGAATAATTTAATGTACTCACATATTTTTATATGTGTTTCCTTTTCCTCTTTTCAGCATGTTAAAATTAATGTTTTTAACATATAAATATTTTCTAACATGTATTTTAGCAATTTTAAAAATAATGTTTTTAACGTACTTATCCTTTTCTAACAAATTTTCTTTCCTTTCTTTATAAGCATGTTGAAAATAATGTTTTCAACATATGAAACTTTTCTAACATTACATGTAAACAATGAAAAGAATATTCTTAATGTTTAACAATTCTAACCATTCATATTAACATAAAAATAATATTTTTATGTTACATCATTTCTAACACTTCATATTAACATAACAAGAATATTTTTATGTTGAATCAATGCTAACACTTTGACAAAAACAAATAAAAAATGATATTTTATCTATTTAACACTTTATAACTAAAATGTTATTTTCAATTTACCTTAACATTTTATAACTCAAATGTTGTTTTTCTTTTACAAGGCATTTCTTAACAAAATTGATGTTTTAAATAACATGCCATTCTCTAATAAAAGTGATGTTTTCTAATATCATATAAAAGAACATTTTATATGTTAACATTTCTCTAATGCAACATTTTACAATAAAAATGTCGTTCCTTTGTTAATGTAACATTTATGAAAATGTTATATCTTATCTAATATCACATTCCTGATGTAACATATTTCTAATGTAACATACTTCTAATGTAATCAAATTTCTAGTGTAACATCATTTCTAATGTAATCAAATTTCTAATGTAACATCATTTCTAATGTAGTCAAATTTCTAATGTAACAACATTTCTAATGTAATCAAATTTCTAATGTAACATCATTTCTAATGTAACAAATTTTTAATGTAACATCATTTCTAATGTAATCAAATTTCTAATTTAACATCATTTCTAATGTAACAAATTTCTAATGTAACATCATTTCTAATGTAACAAATTTCTAATGTAACATCATTTCTAATGTAATCAAATTTCTAATGTAACATCATTCCTAACGTAATCAAATTTCTAATGTAACATCACTCCTAATGTAATCAAATTTCTAATGTAACACCATTCCTAATGTAATCAAATTTCTAATGTAACATCATTTCTAATGTAATCAAATTTCTAATGTAACATCATTTCTAATGTAATCAAATTTTTAATGTAACATCATTTCTAATGTAATTAAATTTCTGTTTTAATCCCTTCCAATGAACAAATAAGAGAATGATTTATTTATATACAAATTTTTATTTTGACTTAACAAATAAAATGAAAATTTCATGTGTTAACCAATCCTGTTTAACAAAAATGATATTTTTGTTAAATCTAATTTATCTCAACAAAAATGACTCTCATTACAATAAAAATGTAATTTTTATTCTAAATAAACATTTCCTGCCAAAATTGTTATTTTCAATTCTAATGCGACATTTCATAACAAATGATAGTTCTAACATCGCTAACAATTCATAAAAATGATCACTTGGTTTTGTTGAAAATTCTATTCAACATAATAATATACAAATGGATACTTGGTTTTGTTGAAAGTTTTATTCAACAAAATGAATAAAATAACTCTTTATTTATAACTATCTCCTTTCAACAAAAATAGTGTTATCATTTGTTTTGACTATTTTATTTCATCGCAATAGTTCATCCAATCAAACAGATCAATCAACAGCATCCAACAATAAAAAAAAAAAAACAAATCACGAACATACAAGGATTACTAAACATGGTAATAATTAATTTATTTTTAATTATTTAAAAGGGAAAATAATTCTCACATTGGTTTTTGGTCAGATCTAAAATCAAAGAGGACTCAGAAATTTTTGCAAGCGGTTCCAGAAAGTTGCATTTGACAACACGGTTCCAATGTCTCCGAAATCGTTCAATTCTGAAATCGTACGTACAAGATATGATTTTTAATTATTTAATTACAATTTGAAACGTAAATAAAGCGTTGCAAACCATTTGAATTATATTCACCGTTAAACTTCAGAATTTGTTCAATTTTTCATCTCCAGATTTCGGGAGATTGAAGCACTAGTACAAAAAGCACCTGTTGCTTCTCCTCATTTGCTTCTGATGTGCCTGCAACAGAAGCAAATAATATTATTTGCTTCTTTTCATCATTACATTAGAAGCAATAAGTACGGGGAGTACAGCAGAAAATCCAAATGTTACAATTTGCTTCTGTTGTTGTAGGAACGGAAGCAATAGAAAGGAAGCAATTTTGTTTTTTGCTTCTAATCCTTACACATTGGAAGCAATTTCTATTTATTTGCATCCGATTCTCAAGCAACGGACGCTAATTATATTGGACATTCCACCAAAACCAAATCTCCCCGCCACAAACAACCATACCGCGCCCAATTTTCTATCTAACACGTCAATTGACTCAATTTCTATCAACACGTCACTACTTATCCAAGGAAAAAAAAAGTAAACCTCCTTTTTTCACAGAAATTGTTCATAAAAAAAAAAGAACGTACTCAACATAAATCGTTTCTCCAGATCGACTCTTCATCGACTCATCAAGGGTGAATTCAACGCTAATTTGGATCTGCGTGATTTACCGATTCGCTGGTTTGGATTGCTTCAGGTATTAACCGATTTATGAATTCCCTTGTTTGTGATTCCCTAAATTTTTGTTATGCGTTTTGAGTTTAGCGAAGAGTTTAAAGATTGGTTACGTTTAAGCAAAGTTAGAAATCGGCGTATGGGCGCTGGTTGTCAGTACTCTATTAAGTACGGCAGCTTCTTGAGGATGCTCTTTTGTGTTGTGATTTAGTTGAATTCGAAAATTCTTTCAGTTTTTTGTTTCTACGTGGTTTATTTGAGATAAATACTGTCGAATTTGTGCATTACATACTAATATCTAATTGGTATGATATTAATTTTTGTATTTGAGGTCTGTAAAGGAACACTGTATTTTCATAAAACATAATAGATAATGTGCAACCATAAAAGTGCACTGCATGGAGAGTGTTTGCTGGTGAGTAATGCAGAGTTTATTCGGCCTCCATGAGTGAGCCTTTTATACCATTAGAAATATTAGTGGTTTAATTTTGGGTATTTCACGAGTGAGATCTGATAAGTGATATTTATTAAAATCGCATAGAAAAATTCAAGTAGTAACATTAAAATGATGAAATAAGAAGTAAGTTATTGTTACTGCAATAAGTTTTGACAAAAATAAGCCCGTTGATTGGAATTAATTTGTTTTAGCGGATTCCTTTACAAACTTTAAAGAAACTTTCAACAATACAGTCCTACATAATGTTTACGTTATTAATGGGAAACTATAAATTACTTGCTTCCAGAAATGTAAATGAACCTTTTTCTATTTTTTAAGAACCATGTTTTACCACACCCTTAACCTGATGGCCTGAATGCATAATTTTAGAAAGAGAATTAAAAAAAGTTGCATTAATGTTTTGAGAGGTAATTCTTTGAGAGGTATTAACAGCACGCTATGGGAGTGTACCTCCCTATAAGGTCCCATACGTTGAACATGGTTATCAGGACAAGGGCGTACCATGCCCCTAAACCGTGGGACCCTGTGTCCTCTGATAGGAAGCCTGGGAATATGGACACCGTCAGCGTGTATGTCATGAATATGTCGAATGCATAGTCTTTGTTCTCAGCCAGTAGCTGTTTGCTGGTTAGCCTTTCCATTTCTTCTCCTTTAATACCTCCTCCTAGCTCCTGCTTTTGAAATTTCATTCATGACCCTTAACTTATCTAACGACTTTGAATCATCATAGAATATAGCACGAACATGTGCTACTTTATACTCATGAATATATACAAGGACGTACCTACCTTAGGTCGAGTGGGGTCTGGCACCCCCACTCATTTTGTTAAATTTAGGTACATATAATCCCAACTTATGTGAAGATTTGAAAGCATAGCTATGTTACTTCATGCGAAATAGAAAAAGAAAAAAGATGGAAAGATAGTAAAGCTGCTACTGTAACTAAAGAAATTTGATTCGAGTATGGCCAAATCTTAACTCTCATAATAAATTTATTTCACTCTTTTATCATTTAATGTTCTTATGCGTTAACTTTTTGTATGATACTTCAACTCTAAAATAAAAATCAGGCAATATCAGTTTGTATAAACATTCAATTTTGAGTAAATATTTATAATTTTTGTTTCGTGGTCAATGTTTAATATTATATTGCAAGTTAATACTGTAGCTAAATAGTGGGTTTTGATAGCTATTACCATAATTTATACACATCATAATAAATCACTGTGGGAATACAATTTATTTGATTACAAACTTAAAATGATTGGAAGTAATATATAATTTTTATTGTGAATATGAAAGAAAAATCATTCGCCCCCACTGTTCAGAATTTCTGCGTACGTCACTGAATATATACATGCAACATGGCATATATCCAATGTCCATCAAACGGCAATCCTTTTCATTATTGAAAGGATCATGGGAAACAAGTGTAATTACGTAGCAAGAGATAGCAGTAACCATATTTTTCTTTTTTCTTTCTGCTTCATATAAACAATTCTATCAAATGCATGATAAGTGAAGTGGTATTTTCATAGGTTGCTGGTATTCATGTGAAATTACATATTTCATGTTTACCAAATCATAAAGCTTTTTAAAATGTTTGAAAAAACATCCTTCGTAAGTTTCATAATCAACTTTCATTCTCTGTCAAAGACAGGTTTCATAAAAAATATCCGTTGGCATTCTCAACAAAATTGTGTAGTTTATACTGTAAATATTTGTAATTCTAACAATGTATTTTTGTAAAACATCGTAGATACTTGTATTCTATATTGCATGTATTTGCAATCCATACTGCTAAGTTTTTTTCCTTTTTTTAATTTGTCCAGTTAGAACTGCAAATATGTGCAATCTACACTGCATATTTTCATTGAAAACATTGACGTGGATGTTTTCGTGAAACTTCTTTAAAAAAAAGTTTTTGGGGTATTAAGACTTTTTCTTTTTATTTTGAAAAAAGGGGAGAGAGACGGAGATAGATTAGTAAGAATTAAGAATGGACTTACTCATTCCAAATTCTGTTGTACACCGCCAGCAGCAAGATCAGAAGAAACAGTCTTTGATCCTTCCGCAGCTGCTTTTGATCTGTATTGCCTCACTATTGGTAGTTTTGGAAACACTAGTGCATACAGAATAAAGCAGGCGAGCTCGAAAATGCATGAAATTGCTAGGAAAGTAACTGCATATATGAAAAACCAATTACTTAATTAAGAAAATGTTACATCAATATTCTTTATTAGAGATCGTACGAGCTCCCTTTCGAAGGCCATTGTGAGAATCCTGGAAAGCAGCTTTTGTTATTATCCTTAGCACCGATGTTAGAGCTCCAGATGCTGCCGTGCCATCCAAATATGACTAACAGTAGTAAGAGAATAAGGCCTTATCATTAAGGTAAAATTAACAATGACCTTTTTTTTCTTTTTTCCTTCAGTAGTAATTGGAGAAAAGGGAAAGAAACCTATAGTAATTGGGGAGGCATCAGGGAGAGATCACCAACCATGCCACCTGCAACTTGTGCTTCTGATATGCCAAAAATTACTCCAGCTATACATATACCCACAAATGGACCAATTCCCCTTTTCCATTAGCTCCTATATCCAACTTTTATATGTACATATATACGCACACACAAAAAATTAATATCTACATCTATCATTTAGCGGGTTTTAAAAAAAGAAAAGAAAAATCAACATACCAAAAGCACTAATAGCGAAGCTGAGAAGAAGATCGTGTATCCTGCAATAATTCTAACTCTGGTATTTATTCTGGCTTCATGATAGGCAAGTATTGCAATTGTTATCAACCCATATGGTTGGTAGACTAGCGTCAATATTCTAGTTGGATGGTATTTCTGCATATAAATGACGAAAAATAAAGAATATCTGTATGGATACAAAGAGACTACAGTTCACATTGACCGATTAGTTTTTCGAATAGCTATGTAGTTCTGTATAAACAATGCTAATAGTAAATTTTTTGAGAGAAGAGACCAGATAGATATACCGGAAAAAGAATGGAATAGTAGTCCTGGATCGTTAGCATGCTGTTCCATGGAAAAAGACAGCCATTTCCCAGTATCCAGCACATTATTATCGCCTTATACTTCCCCTGCAGTATGTGTGTGTGTGCGCACACATCTATATATGTTTAGTCTCTTGTTTTTCATAAGATAACCATTATGTTATACATTGTGTAATGGATGAACCAACGAGGACTGACCACTTTAGCGGCTGCTGATGCCTGTAACTGGTGATCACTACCTGCGGTCACCTCGTCGTCGCTCATTCCTAAATGATTGAATTCTTTTTGATTGCAAGCTACCGATAAAAAGTTATAACATTGACCTGGAAATTAAGAACTAAAATTATATGTATATAAACATTTGCAGGTTCTTATATAATAAGTGTGGTCTGTTGACTAAAATTAAGAAAGATTGGAAACCCAATAAGTGACGTTTTTTTTTCTACTCATTAAATGGGTAAAGGATGCCTTGCACTTTTAGGTAAGTTTAAGCACATCATTGATTACTCTTTTCTGAGTTGGCATTGCATTGGTTGAAACAATTGTGCATTGGTCATTGCAACAATTCAGTTAACTGTGTTAATTAGTAATTCATGTATACGAAATGTGCATAGACTACAAAAAGAGCTAACTCGCTATGTACAGAAATTTTCACAAGCCTAAATGCATATATATAGCAGTCGGCACCATTGTCATGAACAACCTTCATGTGTATAATACATTTAAATTAAAATGACATTTTACGCGATATCTTTCTCCTAAGATTAAGTACATCATTATACACAAATTTTAGATGAATGAAGGAAGAATTGTCATGATGATGGAATAGAAAGTATAAAGTATGAGCTAAAGTGCAATTAACTGTACTAAAAATAATATACAGCATCATGATAAAGCGCTGAACTACAACCTGTGCTTTTTTAGCATCATTTACTCACCTTGGTTTCTATGTCTACTGACGCCAGAGCCTTGAAAGGCAATATTGGATCTCTAGCATAGCGGGCCTGCACATATATGGGATATGAACGTATCTCCTTCAATTTCTATTGTACAATTGACATTGTTTTATGTATGTGATCATTATTGCATTGATCATATGGATGTTTTAGTTCTACATTGTGATTTTGGTATAATTGTTGAATTTGCTCCATGTATGGTTTTGATTATGCACAGGTTATTTTTATGGCATGATATCTTGCCTTGCTTTTGTGCGACCATCTTGTTTCGTACTAATCTGCAGTGTGGTCATTGATGTTTCCATCCTTGTATTTGCAGTGCATGCACATTTCTAAACTTATGAGAACTTGCAGTTCTCGGCACATGCTACTAACCATTATGCACATTGGTTTTTCTGTACTTTTACATATCACTATGCCCACTCAGTTTAGGTTGTTGCTTGAGATTATGTGTAATGATCATCCTCATTTATGAATCAGGAAGCATGTAGATGTTAGGGAGTATTGTTGTCCATGTTGAAAAATATGCATGTAGTTAGTTTGTTTTGCTCTGGACTTATGTTAGTTTAGAAAAAGATTTGACAAACATCTATTTTCATTAGCCACCAGTATTTGACTAAAATTTGCACCATGTATATTTTGAAGTTTCATGCACCTGTAAGCCAATAACAATCCGTTGTTTTGAACGCTTCAAGATGGTTAAATCACCGGCTTGGAGCGGTCAAAATGGCGGGCTGTTTTGTCGAGTATCCTTTCATTTTTCCAGCTTTCATATTTGCTTTTATTTTTGTATTCGTTGTATTAAATTTTTTTTTGGGTATAGTTTGTCCTTGACATTTAAAAATGGATCGTAGTTGGATGTATAATGCAAAACGTAGCAGTCATGAGTTTCTCAACAAAATTGAAGAGTTCATCATTTGTGCATTAAATAATTAATCAAGAAGAGGAGACAAAACTATTTTTTTTCCTTGTAGATTCTGTAAAAATATGAGGAGACTCCGCAACGTAGATCAAATTAGGGATCACATAATTCGTTATGGGTTTAAGCAAAATTATGAACGGTGGATATGGCATGGAGAAAGTATACCCAGTGGAGCTAGTTCTAGTAATAATGAGAATGACAGGAATGATCGGGAGAAATACGGGGATGATCGGGGGAATGACGGGGATGATCAGGAGAATGATGTGAATAATGAGGCAAATGACGATAATGATTGCATTCATGAGATGTTTCGTGATGTTGAAGATCATTTGATGAAAGAGCCAAAGTTACACGAAAGAATATTAATAGATGCTGAGAAGTCTTTGTTTGATGGTAGTGCATTCACAGTGTTGTCTGTCGTGCATAAGCTTTTTAATTTAAAATCAAAGTACGGATGGAGTGACACAAGTTTTACATCATTGTTGACACTTTTGAAAGAGATGCTTCCGGAAGGTAATGAGCGACAGTTAATTAATTAAAATTATGATGTATGTAGATAATCGATCAGTATTCCAACCGTGCTGCTCAATTATCATTTTGTAAAATTTATAAATTGTATAATTTATCATTATGTCTTAATTTCATATATAGGAATAATGGAAGTAGAACCATATGGATAGAATGAAGAGCAGAACACTTCTTCTACGCAGTCGTCCTCTAAGAAGAAGGGAAGAGGCCCAACAACCAGAAAAAAATACAGAACACAAGAGCCAAAATATATTGAGTGGGGTGATAATGGCAAACCTATTGGAAAGTGGGCGAATTCTTACAAGGCGTATGTGGGTGATGCCGCTAGATCCAAAATTGATATCACTATTAAGAGTTGGGACGACGTGAGTCAAGGGCTTAAGGATGTTATTTGGGAAGATATCAAGGTATTAAATTCATTTATATTTGCTTGTTTTTAATTGGTTGAAACATGAATCACCTATCTAGTCGGTTGTCAAAATTATCATTACGTCAAACTGAGAAAATGGTTTTTTTAAAAAAAGAGCAAAAACTATGATGATGATATATATGTTGAAAATTACATCAAGAATGAAGTTAATTATTGCCATTTCTATGGACTAACGATACATGTTTAACTAGACGACACTTATCGAGCATATAGTTCGGCAACATAGCATAGCAATTATGGCTGTGCTATTGTGAATGCGTGAGAATTGCCATTGGGTTTATGTGTCCCCAGAAGCTTTCCCAAGTGCGGAAGTTTCCAGATGCGACAAATACATATATCTCAAACACATGGAGCACGTCAAAATCTAAGAACTTACTCTTAGCCCCATACTACGAAGGGTATGAATATAAAACTTTTAGTAACTTTTACAAATTTGGGGTTGATTTTAATGTCTACAAATCTTATATTGCAGGAAACACTGTATACTAATTGTTTTCCGTTTAGAAAAGAGCGAGGTTTAGGTTTTGGATCCCCAATCCGAACGCAAGCACAACTTGAAAATCAAGCCACAAGCGAATATGTATGTTTTATTTGTTTGCTTTTAAATATCCTTTTGGCTCGGTGGATAAGTGATAATATCGAACTAACTATATAGCGGTGTGTCTAATCTACATGAAGAGTTAACGAATTGTATATTTCTATTGTCTTATTATTTGTTGTTTTAACATTTGTTGAATGTCAGGGCCTTCAAAACATACAGAGTAAGTGGCGGCAAGTCTCGGGCGAGTACCTTGAGTTGGAACAATGTTAAGGTTATCTGTTTTGTAACGATAGTAGTAATAATAATAAACTTATATGTTGTTTTGGATATAAACCCATTTTAAACTGAATATTTAATTTTCTTGAAATGTTGCTATAGTGTCCCCAACAACAAGGATCAATGGATTGTACATATTATGTGATGAGGTATATGCATGATATAATAAAAAACCACCGTCAAATTATCGAGTTAAACGAGGTATCACTTTCTTAGTTTTATCGTTTCCCTTCATATTTTATATTACGTAATCATATGATTAATTTTTTTTGAAAAAATATATCTTTTAATTGCAGAATTTTATACAAGTTGATTCTTATAGTCAACAAGAGATGGACGAGGTTCGAGATAATATGGCTAGTTATATCATGCAGAACTTGATGTAGTCGTCGTATATGCTTCATTATTGTGAGTTTATTCTCGCCTCTTTTAGTTGCATCGTAAAAATAGCTTCAATATTGTGAGTTTGTTGTAGATGATGATTGGAATGGGTTAACTTATATTTGGTGTACCAAGATTCGTGTAGCTAGGCGCGACTCTAATCTGTAACCCCCTTAGAGACCTTAGTCAACGGTTTCATATTTCTCATAATTGCTTCTTCCGCATTGGCAACGGCGTCTATATTATTATTTTAACAAATAAAATTCATTGTTTGCAATCTATCTATGTTATATACCCAATTCTGGGAATGCATCCATGCATTTCCAGCATTACAAAGTGATCCCATTATTCATTGATATGATGTTCTAATCCCAAATTATCACAGCTGAAACTCTTTTTTTTTCTAACTAACTATTGAGAATACATTGGTCTAATAGACCGAATTTGAAAAACTACCTTTTTAAAACATCTAAACGAAATATACGTAGCTATTAAAACAATTTCAGTTAGAAGATCAGAAAAACTGAAATCGGCTTCAAATGTAAGGCTTAATAATCACATATGTATTTAAATAATCTACCATTAGTTTGTCATGTCGAAACGATTCACAAGTCAATATCACATATAATACGACCAAACTGCTAAGCTTTTGACATTCAATGATTAACAATCATAAGAGAATTAGCTATACAATCCTTATTAATTAATCCACTTATTTGTTAATTCAACAAATTAACATGTTACTTGATAATCATAGAACGAGGTTTTATTTTGTTCAATAAACATCCATATGGTCTCACAACTGAAATTAACTTGGTGGCATTTTATTTGGCCAACTACATGTCACTGGTTGAAACGTATAATTTAGACAACTTTATTATTGTAAATAACACAATATAAACTCTGTCTATTCAATATGTCATAAATTTATACTTAAACTTTGTCTGTTCAGCATGTTGTAAATTTATACTTAATTAGATCTGTCAATAAACTTTGCTAAAGTGATGTGCTCGTAGTCATGAATCCAACGCAAAACCTATTCGTTGAACCGAATTCGTATGGCCAAGTACCCTTTATTTTACACTACACATGAATCACATATGTAGTTAATAAAAGATATACACATGAATCACATATGTAGTTAATAAAAGATATACACATGAGCAACTTTTATTTGAGGCAAACCTTAAATTTTGGAAATTTATCATATTTTTAAGTGAACTGCTATTGGTATCCCAGTTCTCCCTTCCGGTCATATATATAATTTTAATAGAGATAATTATTCCTTGTGAACTTCTAGCCACCATAGTGTATCCCTTCGCTTAATCGTTTATAGCTCTTCTTCTCAAAATAATATGAATTTTTTCAAAATTTCAAACCCTGAAAAAAGAAAAACTCTTTTTTCTATTAAACGGTAAAAAGTGAAGACAAAAAAGAGTTTTTTTTTCATGCATCTATATCTTTTTTGGAATTGTTGTCTAGGTTTTTCTACTGCTTAAGCTTTCTTATTGTTTTTAGGATTGTTCTTGTGATCCCCGACTAAGGCAAGTTCAAAGTACTTATATAGTATGATGTTATGATAGAAAATGTCAATCTAAGTCACCTATGAGGCTTTTAATATCATACAACTTATATGGCTTGTCCATAAATAAACATCACAAAAATTGTTTTTCCATTTAATGGAGAATGTGAACAATAACAAAAATGACAGTGCTCTCATTGCTTTGGATCATAAATATATTGATAATGACAATACGGCGCAAGATGATTAATTGAATGATCTAGTTTTTCTATTGCGGTATTTTGATGACCGATCTTTATCCAAGGTTCCAAGAAAAAAGCACGTTGCTTTGATTTTTTTTATTTTTTTCCCCATAAAATTGGATGTTTAGGTGCCTGCTTCTAATTACCCAAAAAAAAGAATAAAAAAAATAAAAAAATAAGAAGATGATGCTAGAAAGTGGAGAGGTATCATTTTGAGGTAGCCTTTGGTGTGGTGGTTAGAAGAGTAAACAGGTGTGCTAATAGCAACAGACTACTTTGTATGAAAGACGTTGGAATTGGACCTGTCTATATACACAACACCATACTAAAATTGTTTATGGAACATATGGAGTAAAAACTTGATGTTCATGTGATCAATTTTAAGAGTCGATACCCATCTTTCGTGCGCGCATCCGCATCGCAAATTTGTAATTTTTTGGTTCCTTTGGTGCTTTTAAATCGTACTACTGGCACGTCGGTTAAAGCAACAAAATTTATATACATGTAATAAGCAACAAACTTGATGTTCATTAACTCAGATGTCTTCATCTCTTTGTATGCAAATATACATGTAATAAGGCGTCAAATAACTCAGATGTCTGCATTGCTCATTATACAAGTTGCTCTGTATGCATAAGCAATTATCATACTCTACAACAAACAATGGACATTTTTAAAAACTCTGCACAACAACAAAATTTTCTATGCTAAAGCAAGAGGGTATAACTCCCTACAATTTGCGGAATAAATTTACAAGTATATCATTTAGCAAGGAATTTCTTTTTCTATGCTTCTCTGACTACTTTCTGCCCAATTGAAAGTAACATTCCTCTTCAGCATTTCCGATAAAACTGGTGGTACTATTGTTGATGGAGGTTCCACGCCGATACCATCTTCATAGTCTGTCATTTGTACATTATTAGTTACTTTCACCCGTACTGGTTGGTTCAAACTTCTTTAAAAATCATCTAATAAACTAATAAAAGATCATCATGATTGATGAATGCATGATAAATATTGTAAACAATGGCGATATAATTCAAAGGGGAGATAAAAAATGTCCAAATTTACAAGAAAGGAAAGGAAATCTTAAGGGAGATCTCAGCGGAGATGAAGCAAACATGCTCAATTCCTCTAAAATTTAGGGATAAAACCCTGACATATATTCCAATGATTAAGCTAATATTCTGCAAAACTGGAACTGAAATTCTAAATAGGTGCAGATACACTTAAAACTGTACACTGTTATCTCACCTGAAGATTTAGGGAGCTGGTAGTTCACCTGAAGATTTAGGGAGCTGAAGTCCACCCACGATGACCCAAGACCCGCTGTTCCTTCCCCCTTCTTTTTTGTTTTCCCAGTCTTCTCCCCCGTCCCTCCGCCCCTAAACAGTTCAAACAGTATTCTAGCCCGGCCCATCACCCAAACGGATCCAACCTGCATCATATAGAATGCCTCCGCCTCTGTCTACATGTAAATTGGTAAAAAGAAAATACCCTTGTATTGCTGCTAAGTGCTCTTATTGATGTATTTCATAATCATATTGGGTTTACTATTGAAATTGGTAAAAAGAAAAAAAAAACATGTTATGCGGATTAGTTTGGAGTCTGTACACTGTATGACATGTAATTGTAGTTAAGGGTGAATTTTAGTATTTATCTATTCTAGAGTTGGATTTAGTATTTATTCTAGAGTCTGTACACTATATGACATGTTCTTGCTTCTACTGAGTGTATAATGTTGGGCCAGTCCTTATGTTTGCAAACCTGAAACTCACTA
This sequence comes from Allium sativum, assembly GCA_030737875.1. Lineage (NCBI taxonomy): Eukaryota > Viridiplantae > Streptophyta > Magnoliopsida > Asparagales > Amaryllidaceae > Allium > Allium sativum. Next base: position 621,133,018 of record CM060926.1, read on the forward strand.
TTTTAATCTGTGCCTATCCAAATTTTGTATAAAGAAGCACTCATACATCTCATTAATGATAGCTATGAGTTATTTATCGTTGGTTGATCCATGTTATGAAAGCTTTAATGGAATTTGAAGTATTAAGTATCACAAGTACAATAAATAAAAAACATCAGTTATCATTAATTGCCATGTTATTTAATAGTGGTGAATTGTTTTAGTTAATATTACCAGTTTAAGCATGCTTTGTCTTTCCAATATGATGATTAACGGATGACATAAGCTGCACTTCTCGTGACTAAATTGTTTTAGTTAATAATTTTTCATTTGGATTTTACAGAGAAGATGTCTGGATAATAACGCTTATGTGGTTGTTTGATCTGAAATGAAGCATGCTTGGTCACTTAGTTAATAATTTTTCGGCCAATATGTGTTCTCATGACTATTATACTTAACTGTTTGCCTGCACAACACTATCAAAATTCCATCTCATGACTATGGTCACTGTATTGCAGTTGTATTATATATCAAAATTCCATTTCATCTGGGTTACAATGCCATTGTATTATATACCAAACTGAGTTTTTTGAGTTTGCACAACTCAGTGGCAAACTGAGTTGTCAAAACTGGGTTACAATGACATTGCCAATTTTGCATGTGGTACCAACTATAATTCATATCTAACGTTGTACTTTTCTACTTGCAGTCATATATTTCAATTGTATCCGACAATTAAAGAGCAGCATGTTTGAAGAAACCGAAGAGAAACTACGTTCCCCTCGGAGAGTTGTATTTTGTAAAAGCCGCACAAGATAGATTGCACTTGATTTTATAATTAGTAAGTTGTAGTTTTAAGTTTGTACTTGGTTTTTTCTTGTGTTAAGACCGGATTATTAACAATATTACTAAATTATTTTATTTTCTGTTATGTTGTTGCTCTCAAGTGTATGAATTATAATACGATCAATGAAATTGTGATATTCAGTTGTCCAATTTATATTATTATATGTGTCGATTATATAATTGCAAAAGATAATTACCTGTGATATATATCAATTGCTTGTTTGAGAATTATAGTGATTTAAAAGGGGTATATTTTATTATTAAATGTAGTTTTTTGCTTCTGACGTAAGCATAACAGAAGCAACAAATAAGGTCCAGCAACCCCTTTTTTGCTTCTACAGCGAGGAACAGAAGCAAAAAAGATTTTTTTCTTGCTTCTGTTGTTCACCAGAAGCAACAAATTTGGATCTATTTGCGTCTTCTTCATTTGCTTCTGATGTTGAACAGAAGCAACATGGGGTAGGAAACCGAAGCAAAAAATATTTTTTGCTTCTGACGTTGAACAGAAGCAACAAGGAGGTAAGAAACCGAAGCAAAAAATATTTTTTGCTTCTGACGTTGAACAGAAGCAACAAGGAGGTAAGAAACCGAAGCAAAAAATATTTTTTGCTTCTGTTCCCAAGCGGAAGCAACAAGTTTTGGTTTATTGCTTCGTTTGCAGTTGCTTCTTTTGTTGAACAGAAGCAACAGGGGTTTGACAACAGAAGCAACAGACCAGTTTTGTAGTAGTGAAGGCTTGGTAGGATGATCGGGTTGCGGCACCTTGGAGTGCTCGGAGGGGCGCCTGAACGCCGGAGGTGACGGCGAGCTCTATGGCGCGGTGGTCCCAGGGCGGGGCTCGAACGGTCGAGACTTCGGCGGGATGGTGCGGAGGCTATAGGGCTCAGCTTGGGGAGATCTTGGAATGGATGTGGAGAGGAGGAAGAGACCTTGAAAAAGTTACAAAGTGTGGAAGGAATTCGGTGAGTGGATTGTGAGAATTTAGAGGAAGAAGAATCGAGAGAGGAGGGCCATTGAAATGTAAGAGGCGGCGGCCAATCCTGAAATGAACGATTAGGGTTTTGATTTATTTTGAGGATTATATAATATTTAATTAGTTTATTAGCCCATTAAGGCCCGATTTGGCCCGAACTCAGAATTAGGCATGCTTACTGTCTATCAATAGGTTTTGATGTCTTCTGAATGCAATGGCGCTAGTGGCGAAGCCCAATTTCGAAGTTTACTGCATGTTTACTTTATTTTAATATAAATCATTTAATTTTTAATTCAACCGTACGTAAAAATTCACCGGGGTCACAAATTAACTTCAAAAATTCCCGAAAAATATATTTTGCTATGTTTTGACGCTACGGACCTAGGAAAATTAATTTCGTTCAATTCTGAGCCCATTTGAAAAATGACATTTTTCAAATCGATTAAAATTGACCGAAATTGACCAAACTGAAATCTTTTTTCCACGGCCACAAATTAAGTCCAAAAATTATGAAAAATTAAACTTAGCCATATTTTGACATTCCGAATCCAATGAAAGTGGTTTCGTCGAAAACATAGGTCATTTGTAAAATGGCTATTTTCAAGGCGTATAAATTAAACATTAAAAATACATTTTTAAACAAATAATTTCTGAAACTAGAAATATATAAGTATTTACTATTTTCCAATGCAGAAATGTCATTCTGAACTCAATGGAAGTGGTTTCGAGTCCAAATTCCTTCGTATGCAAAAAGTAGCATTTTTGTCCTTTGTAAATTTCATAGCGAGCTTTCTAAATTTTAATTTGGGCATAACTTTTGATTCCCTCTATGAAATTTCAATTTTTCAGATTCGTTAGAAAGATATTTTAAATAGATTCTAATAATTTTGGTTTCACTAAAATCCATTAAATTTTGCATCATGTACGGTCAGTCAAAAGTTCAAGTTTGACTTTTCAAACTACCGCGCTATTTCTAACTCCTTTTATAATTAAAATTAAATTATTCATTCTAACTTCAATTTAAATCAATTTTTAATCATTATTATTTTAAATACCAAAAACTCATTAAAATTACTTAAAATAAATTTTAAAATTATCCCAAAATTCAGGGTTGTTGCAATATGTATATATTGGTTAAGTGTTGCCTTCTTGTGTTACTTAACCCTACCATACATCATGTTAGATATTGGTTAAGTGTTGCCTTCTTGTGTTACTTAACCCTACCATACATCATGTTATATCGGTTAAGTGTGGCCTTAGTTAACTTAACCCTACCATTTGTTTAATTAACATGTTGTACTGGTTAAGTGTTGCCTTGGTTAACTAAACCCTGCCATTTGTTTAATTAACATGTTGTACTGGTTAAGTGTTGCCTTAGTTAATTTAACCATATCATTTGTTTAATTAACATGTTGTACTGGTTAAGTGTTGCCTTAGTTAACTTAACCCTACCATTTGTTTAATTAACATGTTTTACTGGTTAAGTGTTGCCTTAGTTAACTTAACCCTACCATTTGTTTAATTAACATGTTGTACTGGTTAAGTGTTGCCTTAGTTAACTTAACCCTACCATTCTTAGCATGTCTTGTTCATTAGCATTAATTGATTTATTAATGCACCAACCACTCACATTAGATCCGTGTTGTTGCGGTTACTGGATGTGCCAAGCGATTCCGGGCAGTTTTACACCACAACTCAATCTAAACTCGGGTTTTTCTTGGGCATGATGCACTAACCTATCACATTAGATAGGTGTTGTTGCGGTTACTGGAGGTGTCGGGCGGTTCCGGACAGTTTTACACCACAACTCAATCTAACCTCGGGTTAGGCATGTTCATCCTTTATTTAATTTACATATTCGTCATTTATGTCAAGTTTATATGTAAATTATCCACAAGTGTTGTCATGTCACATTTACTATTTAAATTATGTTCATAATTAATGGTATACAAATTATTCCATTTCGTGCTATTAATCATTTACATGATTATGAGCCAATCTATGCCATTAGCATGTAATTTAATGTTTTACCCCAACGTTTCCCCCCGTTATTCATTTGCATAATTTACATAGAATGTTAGGCTCGCAAATTAGCCAAATTCATAAACAAAAGGGAAAAGAAAGGAACATGTAGCATTCTAACAACACAAAATAATATGAATCTAACTAAGCATGTGTAATACAATTTTTTTTCATGAACAATATAAACTTAATCAAGCATATCAATGTGAACTTGTACATGAGTTAGATCCAATTAACATAGATCTTAAGCATATGAACAGGAATTTACATAGATCTTAAACATATGTATTAACTTGGATATAAACATGTAAGCATGTAGCTCTAAACATATAAGCATATATGAACATGACTTAGTTTATGAACATGTACATAACATAACATAAAAGCAACCAAGCAGATCTAAACATATAAGCATATATGAACATGACTTAGTTTATGAACATGTACATAACATAACATAAAAGCAAGCATGTAGATCTAAACATATAAGCATATATAAACATGACTTAGTTTATGAACATGTACATAACATAACATAAAAGCAAGCATGTAGATCTAAACATATAAGCATATGTGAACATGACTTAACTTATGAACATGTACATAACATAACATAAAAGCATCACCAAATTAATATACAATATGATAGATTCAATTGTACAAATCACAATAATCTCATGGGCATAGTTAATTTCATATTTGTCACAAGGATAAACATGAATCAGAATCACAATTAGGCACAGTTCTAGATTCGATTTATTTCAAGTCATGACTTTTATATATTTAAATCTGAAATACAACTGAACATACAGAAAAAGAACAGTTCTTGTATTCTAGAATCTGATTTCTGAATTTGTTAAGCTATTCCTTTGATGTAGACTGTTGGTGTTCTTCTAATTGATTCCTAGTTGAAGAAGATATTCTAGTTTTAAGAAGATGGAGGCTACGCTAGTTCAGAGAGAGACAGCATGGCGGCTTCATAGAATGTGTTTATGTGTTTTAGGTTTAGGGTTTGAGTTGATTATATAGAAGTCTAGGATTAATTCTAGCCTTTAGATCAGTCTAGGTGTAATAACCCGGAAATTCTGAACCAGTTTAAAATTTTTATTTTGGCAATTTTGGCGAATGTTGAACATTTAAAATAGATTATTTTAAATAATATCGACGAAAATTTATTTGGAATATAATTAGAATGAATATATTTATATACGTCGTCGTTAAAATATGAATATTTATATATAATTATAAATAGAATTGAAATGGCACGGTAGTTCGATAATTCGATTTCAAACATCAATTGAATGTACCGGGTGCAAAACAATCCGGATTTTAGTGAAATCAAAAACATTAGGATCTAATTGGGAATATCTTTCCAACGAATCCAAAAAATTGAAATTTCATAGAGGGAATCAAAAGATATGTCCAGTTGAAAATTCTGAATAGTCGCTATGGAATTCAGGCCCTTAAAAATGGAAATTTTGCAAACGACCTCGGATTTCGACGAAACCACTTTTGTTGGATCCGCAGTGTTAAATTATTGCTATATTCCAAATTTCATAATTTTTCGAATCAATATGTGAGCGTGGCAAAGGAAAACGCGTTTGACCAGTTTCAGTTGATTTTAATCGACTAGAAAATGGCCATTTTTCCAACGGTCTCAGAATTCGTCGAAACTAGTTTTGTTAGGACCGGATCGTCAATACGAAGCTAGAAAATATTTTTCTGGAATTTTTTGAGTTAGTATGTGACCCCGGTAAATTGAAACGCACGTTCAAATTCAATATATAGAAGTATATGTTGATTTTGGGGAAACTGATTGTAACAGCCGAATCAGCTGAGGATACATATCCCATTGTGTTCGGAATAGGGGTAAAACGCTAGGGACGACAGGCGGTGGGCCTCGTTTAGAGGTCGTATGTAAAAGTCAACTTTTTGAAATTAAAATAATAAATAAAAAAATCTCTCTCCCTTAAACTCCTCAGGCTCCCCCCTGTTCAATTAATTTCATAACAGAAGAAAAAAAAAGAGAGAACGCGCCTCTGCCCTAAGCCGCCGCCGCGGCCACCAGGGGGCGGCGCGCCTCTGGCGCCGCCATCCAGCAGGCCCCCCTCCTCTTCTTCCTCCCTTCTCCCTTCCTTCTTTGCTGGAGCCTCCCCCGACCTCTCCAGCAATCGCCGCCACCGCTCCTTCGACCTCCGCCCCCCCTCATCACCAGAAACCGCCTCACCGCGCACCCCAAGGCCACCGCACCCCCTTAAACCCCCCTCGCCACTAGCTGTAAGTCCTTTTCTTTTTATTATTTTTGTTTATATAAAACAGATTTTTTTTTCTTTATATAAAAACCGATTTATAAGGAAGATAGGTTTTTTATATAATTATGAAAGGATTATAATTTTTGAACACATAAAGTGGGGATTTTTAATTCAAAAGTCATGATTTTTGCTCATGAAACAAAGATTAGATCTTTAAACTATAAAAGATTTGTTTTTTTAAACTATGAAGGAATTTGATTTTTAACTTTGAAAGGGTTTGATTTTTAACTATGGAAAGATCAGATATTTTTACCATTGTAAAGACGATATTTTTATCATTGTAAAGAAGCGATTTTTCATAGCAAAAGGAAATGATTTTCAATAATATAAAAGTTGAATTTTTATATTAATGAAGGCGAGATTTTTATATATTGAATAGAAAAGTAAAAATTCGATTTTTATATATTGAATAGCAATGTAAAAATTCGATTTTTATATATTGCATAGCAAAGTAAAAATTCGATTTTTATATATTGAATAGCAAAGTAAAAATTCGATTTTTATATATAGAATAGCAAAGTAAAAATTTGATTTTTATATATTGAATAACAAAGTAAAAATTCGATTTTTATATATTGCATAGCAAAGTAAAAATTCGATTTTTATATATTGAATAGCGAAGTAAAAATTCGATTTTTATATATTGAATAGCAAAGTAAAAATTCGATTTTTATATATTGAATAACAAAGTAAAAATTTGATTTTTATATATTGCATAACAGAGTAAAAATTCGATTTTTATATATTGAATAACAAAGTAAAAATTCGATTTTTATATATATATAGTGGCTACGGGCAACGAAAGCGACAAAAGGCGAGAATGGCGATGGTTTCTCTAAATGAAGTGTCGTGAAGTTGGAATAGCTATTGGTGAGAATTTCTCACTCTTCAATTTCTTTTTCCAGTTATATATATATATATATATATATATATATACTAGGATGCAGACAGTGTTTAGTAGCACCCGACACCCGTCATCCACAGACCATGGATGGCTTGTTTGTTTAATTGTTTGGTTGTGTAGTTGGTTAGACTATTTGGTTTGAATTGAATTGTTTGGTGAAATGGAATGGATTTGATTGATGTGTGAATGGCGTGGGCCTTCACTAGACCGGGGATAAGGCTAGGCCTTGTCCCGTTTCTAGTATCGTGCCGTTATGCCGCCGAAATTTTCTAAAACAAGTCAGAAAAATAAAGATATCATTTTATTTGATAAATGAACTGAATAAAAATTCATGTGTTGAAATAAAATGTTTTGTCGTTAAAAATATAATTTTTAACGTGAATGTGAATAAATAAATATTCATTTACAAACCGGACGGTTTGTTTATGTACACCTATTTGAAGGACATTGATTGGGTCGATAAATTTTACATATCGCCCAACTGCACAAATAAAATCTGTGTTTGATTGTTTGAAACCCCACACGGGTATTGGGATAAAATATGACATACACTAATCCCAATAATTAGTTGTATGTCGATCGATTGATTGACAGGCTGTTATAAGCGTTAAATATCTATATTTGATGCTTATACAGTGTAGTGCACTTTGGATGATGGTTGATTATTTATCGTTGCTATTATATACATGTGTTGTATGGAATCCATATAATTAACTTTATATGGTAATTGATTGGGCCTCATTCCAATTTAGAAGGTAAAGAATATTATAAAATAAAGGTTCATGTGTTGACCATACTCATCCGTTGAGATTCGTCATGTGTTGAACGAAATATTTTAACAATAAAATTTACATCTTTATCATTAGAAAATAAAGGTTCATGTGTTGACCGTACTCATCCGTTGAGATTAGTCATGTGTTGAACGAAATATTTTAACAATAAGATTTACATCTTTATCATATATAAAATATATTAAATAACGAAAAGAGTCACACGTGGACAGTACTCATCCGTTGAGATTAGTCATGTGTTGACAAAAATATAGATTCACATATTGAATAGGATAAATATTCAATAATTGAATAGAATAACGGAATTATCGAAATATATAAAGCCGTGTTGATTAGAGATGCGCTATTTTGACGCGAACGATATTTATATGGATTATATTCGTTTTTATATTTGAATTGAATCAAATAGAAAACGAAATGAATTTGATTTGAATAGAAAACGAATATAATTTGATTTAAATAGAAAACCAATTTGAATTGAATCGAATAGAAAACCAATTTGAATTGAATCGAATATAAAACGAATTCGAAATGAATTGAATATAAAACGAATTCGAAATGAATTGAATATGAAACGAATTCGAAATGAATTGAATATAAAACGAATTTGAATTGAATTGAAAACGAATTCGAATTGAATTGAAAACGAATTGAATTGAATTCAAATTGAATTGAATTCAAATTGAATTGAAATTTGAATTGAATAGAAATGAATTTTAAAACGAATTTATAAGGAAAAATTCAATTTTGATTTGAATTGAAATGGAAGTTGAAATTGTTTTTGAAACGAATTCAAAACTATTTATAAAATTCGTTTTAAATAGTAATCGACGAAATATATATTATATATATAATATAATGACCTGAATAGAACGCGCCGCGCCGCGGCAGTTCGCGAATTTCGACCATTTATTTCAAACGGACATTACGGGAGATCCGACCGTCGGATTCTCCTAAAACCAGAACCGTTGGGTTCGTATCGAAAAGAGCTTTCTAACAAATATTAGAAATTCAAAATCTAGCGGTTGGATTTGGAGATACGTCCAAATCAAATTTGGAAAAGGTCGCTGTAAGTGCAGTTCGATGGCCGTTGATGGAAATCGACTGTACGGGCCTTGATAAAATTATTAAAAATAGTAATAATTTGTGTAAAATCATAAGAAATGATTTGGGAAAAATTGGGATGAAAAACTCCATATTTGAAAGGATAAAAATAGATTTTTATCGAAATGAACTTGTTTTGAACTAAAATTAAACCCGTTTATTTTTAAATAAATAAACTGGATTTGAAATGGGTTTTAAACAGAATTGATTTGTGGGTTTATCGTGAACGGTGTTTTCAATAACATTTGTTCTTTAACCCGATAATAAATAGAATGTGATTTGGGTTTGTCGTGAACTGTGTTTTAAATGACATTAGTTCTTTAACCCAGTAAAGGGAGTTTTGATGAATCTGTAATTAGATCGAAATGTGAATTGATAATTTAAATTATCAAATCTGGCAAATGAGCGAGAATGGAGTATCACTAGTTTTGCTCCAAAGCGATAGTTAAATCTTTAATTAGATTTGAACGTGAAATGGTAATTAATTTTACCAATAACACTGTGGTGTTAGATATGGAGTATTACCAGTTTTGCTTCATGGGATGAATAGGTTGGGATTGGGAAATAAAACAAATAATTACTTCGGTGTGGTTCGCTAATCTCGACTAGTTTGGGAAACCATAATTTGGTTTGAAATGACATCCAAAGGAAGATTAAAGGATAAATTTTAAAGAATTTATCTTGGATAAAATTAATGGGAACCTTTCCCTAAGAATATGAAATTTAGAAACTAGCTGTAGGTTAGCTAAGAAGAATGGTTTCCTGGGTATTGATCTGATGTTGGTTTCGGCCTTCGGGGTTAATATTTGGGAAATTGTTCTCTTGTTAATTTACGGTTAGTGACTAATGAATTGGAATGAGGCGTATGTTGTGTTTGTGTAACATTTGTTTTTAATATACGCGTGTTGTTCGGAAAGGCCGGATTTACACCCATTCTGAATAACCGATTCGACGATAAGTCGAAGATGAAGACGGTGGTTGAAGACCGGAAGTCTTCACATCGTTTGGGTGATTACTGATGATCTTGATTAGGCTGTACACCCAAGATGAGGGAATCAGTTAGTGGTCGTCCAGACGTACTTGGAGATCGATGGATATGCGAGGAAAGTGCCTCCGGTTTCGTTCAGACCCAGAACGAACTTGTAAATGGATTGTGTGTCTGACATTGGATTTTATTCTGTGTTGTTTGATTTCTGTTAAATATATATCTGTTTGGCGGCGGAGAATTTATTCTCTTGCTTAACGCCCTTCTCTGAGACGTACGAGCTTAGAGGTTATATATCGATAGATATCAATCGCATGGCATGAATTGCCTGTGTGGCACACTGAGTTGCATGGATCAAGGCTTCTGTTGAAAAGCAAAGTCTTGTGGTTGATGATCAAAGCACGACCTACGTGGCAGCTTTGTGTATAGCGTGGATTCGCGAGCCTCACACCTCGGTATGAGTCAAAAACGGGATGAGGACCCAAGGAGTGCACGACGTTTCTTTCTAGCTATGGGTGGTGTCAGTGACCTACCAGCCCTGACATTTATATACTTTTCACCTTTGTGGTTTGGATGCGAGGCGCCTCGATTATAGGTCCTATAGGGCCGGGAAACGTGTGTTCAGGAATAATTAATCCTCAAACGTAAGAGAGGACTGGTCTTGGAGGATCCCAGGGTTACCCAGAGTGTGTAGTCCTGAGGCATTTGCTAGAGTGTCTCGAACGCGGAGAGGAGCTTGCCCCTTGCCTCGACTCATGACGGAAATCCAATTTCCAATACGTGTATTTCGGCTTTATTTGTAGAGCCTAATATGGCGACATAGTAGAATGGGATGCTATGCCGTCTATGATTGATATTTATGATTGAAATTGTTTTGACACTATACACTTATTATAGTATCAAATGATTTGTTTTAAACGTACCAAGCATGTTTGGCTATTATAAGGGAAAACCCTATCCTCCGGCTTGCGTTGCATTGTGTGATGGGATCTGGGTCTTATAATAGCTTCATTTTTCGAAAAAGCATTGCGCTGTTTTTTCTATGCACTGATATTCTTGGGAGGAAACCCGTTCCGTGTTATACGGCGTGGTCCCTTGAATTACTCTCTTTTAAAGTAAAGTTTTAAATAACTGTTTTAGTTCTCACACCAGTCACATGACTGACCTGGAGTTTATTGTTTTAACCTAAACTCTGGGTGCCCTTATTTTCGACACGGGCAGCTAGTAGTTTTGGTTTTGCAGATTTATATTCACAAGATCCTGGTTTACAGCTGGAATGATATCCGGAAAGCTCTGTATCCGTATATCACCTTCAATTGTGTTTTATATTGTTTTTCCGCTGCTATGTAATTTATTGTAATCTCTGATATTTGTCGAATGTAATTTATTCATTTATACTCTGTATATTCTTGTATCTGATGGTATTGTTGTAATAACAATGAAATGTTCTTCCGTCTGCGTTCTGATTTGTCCTGTTCTCAAACGATCAGGGGTTTCGAACTGTCTAGATCGGTTTAACGACTGATTCAGATCGAGCGAAATTCCCGGCCGTCACATTTGGTATCAGAGCTTTGGTTTACAGAGCTCGAGAACAAGACACATTAGAACCATACGAAATAATTCATCAGATATTGGATTTGTAATATCCAATTAGAATGACTCGTTAGAGATAGGATCAGTAGTATCCTAGAACGAGTGTGAAGAGTATATTTTTCAAATGAAAACAATTTAGTTTTGAAAATTTAAATCGTTTTAAACGTATTTGATTATTTATTTATTTTGAATTTGGACAATCCGCTATATAAAGATTTTGCATATACGCGTCATGAACGTATATTCGAAGTTTTAATATACCGGATAGATATAGAACCGCACTCTAGTAGCCCGGAGATGTTATGATGGTGGTTCGAAACATCATCAGCATTTATTTTCGTGTTTCGAAGGTGTGATTTCTATATATTTCCATTAGACTGGTGTGAGAACCAAAACTTATATAGATAGATTTATTGTTGTGGTTTGGCATCAAAAACAAGATTTTCTGTATACATATCAAAATTATGAATTTGAAACGTTAATTCACTAATTGATTGATGTTTGTGTTGTTTGTTTATTTGTTTGATAATTTTGAACCATTATGCCTAAATTGCATCAAATATTGAGTTATATTGAAAATTGGTCGCATTTGTTTGCATATACTTGTACTTACATTGAACAGGTCATAGCAAGGAGGCTAGAGCAGAGAATAAAATTTGTTTGCCCGACAAATAGGTACATGTTTACTACATAATTTACTGTTTTGTTTGGGTGATGATGATTTTATGAGCCGATTGGCTAGCCGCTTGACTTTTTCTTTTTCTTTTTGAGATCAGAAGGCCTATACAGCAATTTCGGGATTTTCCCGTGGCTCCCGGTGCAGGGGAGGTTATGGCGAAATTTTTCGAAAATTTAGGGTGTTAGCCAAATTTTTGAAAATTTGAAAATTCTCAGAAACTGAAAAGATAGAGAATGGAAGCCAGATCGAACGTAGAGTTAATTAATCAAACCACTTTCGACTTTGTTCCTTTCCGGGGACGAAAAGTTTTAAGTGGGGGAGATTGTAATAACCCGGAAATTCTAAACCAGTTTAAAATTTTTATTTTGGCAATTTTGGCGAATGTTGAACATTTAAAATAGATTATTTTAAATAATATCGACAAAAATTTATTTGGAATATAATTAGAACGAATATATTTATATACGTCGTCGTTAAAATATAAATATTTATATATAATTATAAATAGAATTGAAATGGCGCGGTAGTTCGATAATTCGATTTCAAACTTCAACTGAATGTACCGGGTGCAAAACAATCCGGATTTTAGTGAAACCAAAAACATTAGGATCTAATTGGGAATATCTTTCCAACGAATCCGAAAAATTGAATTTTCATAGCGGGAATCAAAAGATATGTCCAGTTGAAAATTCTGAATCGTCGCTATGGAATTCAGGCACTTAAAAATGGAAATTTTGCAAACGACCTCGGATTTCGACGAAACCACTTTTGTTGGATCCGCAGTATTAAATTATTGCTAGATTCCAAATTTCATAATTTTTCGAATCAATATGTGAGCGTGGAAAAGGAAAACGCGTTTGACTAGTTTCAGTTGATTTTAATCGACTGGAAAATGACCATTTTTCCAACGGTCTCAGAATTCGACGAAACTAGTTTTGTTAGGACCGTATCGTCAACACGAAGCTAGAAAATATTTTTCTGGAATTTTTCGAGTTAGTATGTGACCCCGGTAAATTGAAACGCGCGTTCTAATTCAATATATAGAAGTATATGTTGATTTTGGGGAGACTGATTGTAACAGCCGAATCAGCTGAGGATACATATCCCATTGTGTTCGGAATAGGGGTAAAACGCTAGGGGCGACAGGCGGTGGGCCTTGTTTAGAGGTCGTATGTAAAAGTCAACTTTTTGAAATTAAAATAATAAATAAATAAAAAAATCTCTCTCCCTTAAACTCCTCAGCCCCCCCCCCCCCCGTTCAATTAATTTCATAACAGAAGAAAAAAAAAGAGAACGTGCCTCTGCCCTAAGCCGCCGCCGCGGCCACCAGGCGGCGGCGCGCCTCTGGCGCAGCCATCCAGCAGGCCCCCCTCCTCTTCTTCCTCCCTTCTCCCTTCCTTCTTTGCTGGAGCCTCCCCCGACCTCTCCAGCAATCGCCGCCACCGCTCCTTCGACCTCCCCCCCCCTCATCACCAGAAACCGCCTCACCGCGCACCCTAAGGCCACCGCACCCCCTTAAACCCCCCCTCGCCACTAGCTGTAAGTCCTTTTCTTTTTATTATTTTTGTTTATATAAAACTGATTTTTTTTCTTTATATAAAAACCAATTTATAAGGAAGATAGTTTTTTTATATGATTATGAAAGGATTATAATTTTTGGACACATAAAGTGGGGATTTTTAATTCAAAATTCATGATTTTTGCTCATGAAACAAAGATTAGATCTTTAAACTATAAAAGATTTGTTTTTTTAAACTATGAAGGAATTTGATTTTTAACTTTGAAAGGGTTTGATTTTTAACTATGGAAAGATCGGATATTTTTACCATTGTAAAGACGATATTTTTATCATTGTAAAGAAGTGATTTTTCATAGCAAAAGGAAATGATTTTCAATAATATAAAAGTTGAATTTTTATATTCATGAAGGCGAGATTTTTATATATTGAATAGCGAAGTAAAAATTCGATTTTTATATATTGAATAGCAAAGTAAAAATTCGATTTTTATATATTGCATAGCAAAGTAAAAATTCGATTTTTATATATTGAATAGCAAAGTAAAAATTCGATTTTTATATATTGAATAGCAAAGTAAAAATTTGATTTTTATACATTGAATAACAAAGTAAAAAATTCGATTTTTATATATTGCATAGCAAAGTAAAAATTCGATTTTTATATATTGAATAGCAAAGTAAAAATTCAATTTTTATATATTGAATAGCAAAGTAAAAATTCGATTTTTATATATTGAATAACAAAGTAAAAATTCGATTTTTATATATTGCATAACAAAGTAAAAATTCGATTTTTATATATTGAATAACAAAGTAAAAATTCGATTTTTATATATATATAGTGGCTACGGGCAACGAAAGCGACAAAAGGCGAGAATGGCGATGGTTTCTCTAAATGAAGTGTCGTGAAGTTGGAATAGATATTGGTGAGAATTTCTCACTCTTCAATTTCTTTTTCCAGTTATATATATATATATATATACTAGGATGCAGACAGTGTTTAGTAGCACCCGACACCCGTCATCCACAGACCATGGATGGCTTGTTTGTTTAATTGTTCGGTTGTGTAGTTGGTTAGATTATTTGGTTTGAATTGAATTGTTTGGTGAAATGGAATGGATTTGATTGATGTGTGAATGGCGTGGGCCTTCACTAGACCGGGGATAAGGCTAGGCCTTGTCCCGTTTCTAGTATCGTGCTGTCATGCCGCTGAAATTTTCTAAAACAAGTTAGAAAAATAAAGATATCATTTTATTTGAATGAACTGAATAAAAATTCGTGTGTTGAAATAAAATGTTTTGTCGTTAAAAATATAATTTTTAACGTGAATGTGAATAAATAAATATTCATTTACAAACCGGACGGTTTGTTTATGTACACCTATTTGAAGGACATTGATTGGGTCGATAAATTTTACACATCGCCCAACTGCACAAATAAAATCCGTGTTTGATTGTTTGAAACCCCATACGGGTATTGGGATAAAATATGACATACACTAATCCCAATAATTAGTTGTATGTCGATTGATTGATTGACAGGCTGTTATAAGCGTTAAATATCTATATTTGATGCTTATACAGTGTAGTGCACTTTGGATGATGGTTGATTATTTATCGTTGCTATTATATACATGTGTTGTATGGAATCCATATAATTAACTTTATATGGTAATTGATTGGGCCTCATTCCAATTTAGAAGGTAAAGAATATTATAAAATAAAGGTTCATGTGTTGACCGTACTCATCCGTTGAGATTAGTCATGTGTTGAACGAAATATTTTAACAATAAAATTTACATCTTTATCATTAAAAAATAAAGGTTCATGTGTTGACCGTACTCATCCATTGAGATTAGTCATGTGTTGAACGAAATATTTTAACAATAAGATTTACATCTTTATCATATATAAAATATATTAAATAACGAAAAGAGTCACACGTGGACAGTACTCATCCGTTGAGATTAGTCATGTGTTGACAAAAATATAGATTCACGTATTGAATAGGATAAATATTCAATTATTGAATAGAATAACGGAATTATTGAAATATATAAAGCCGTTTCGTTTTTATATTTAAATTGAATCAAATAGAAAACGAAATGAATTTGATTTGAATATAAAACGAATATAATTTGATTTAAATAGAAAACCAATTTGAATTGAATCGAATAGAAAACCAATTTGAATTGAATCGAATATAAAACGAATTCGAAATGAATCGAATATAAAACGAATTCGAATTGAATTGAAAACGAATTGAGTTGAATTCAAATTGAATTGAAATTTGAATTGAATAGAAATGAATTTTAAAAGGAATTTATAAGGAAAAATTCAATTTTGATTTGAATTGAAATGGAAGTTGAAATTGTTTTTGAAACGAATTCAAAACTATTTATAAAATTCGTTTTAAATAGTAATCGACGAAATATATATTATATATATAATACAATGGCCTGAATAGAACACGCCGCGCCGCGGTAGTTCGCGAATTTCGACCATTTATTTCAAACGGACATTACAGGAGATCCGACCGTCGGATTCTCCTAAAACCAGAACCGTTGGGTTCATATCGAAAAGAGCTTTCTAACGAATATTAGAAATTCAAAATCTAACGGTTGGATTTGGAGATACGTCCAAATCAAATTTGGAAAAGGTCGCTGTAAGTGCAGTTCGATGGTCGTTGATGGAAATCGACTGTACGGGCCTTGATAAAATTATTAAAAATAGTAATAATTTGTGTAAAATCATAAGAAATGATTTGGGAAAAATTGGGATGAAAAACTCCATATTTGAAAGGATAAAAATAGATTTTTATCGAAATGAACTAGTTTTGAACTAAAATTAAACCCGTTTATTTTTAAATAAATAAACTGGATTTGAAATGGGTTTTAAACAGAATTGATTTGTGGGTTTATCGTGAATGGTGTTTTCAATAACATTTGTTTTTTAACCTGATAATAAATAGAATGTGATTTGGGTTTGTCGTGAACTGTGTTTTAAATGACATTAGTTCTTTAACCCAGTAAAGGGAGTTTTGATGAATCTGTAATTAGATCGAAATGTGAATTGATAATTTAAATTATCAAATCTGGCAAATGAGCGAGAATGGAGTATCACTAGTTTTGCTCCAAAGCGATAGTTAAATCTTTAATTAGATTTGAACGTGAAATGGTAATTAATTTTACCAATAACACTGTGGTGTTAGATATGGAGTATTACCAGTTTTGCTTCATGGGATGAATAGGTTGGGATTGGGAAATAAAACAAATAATTACTTCGGTGTGGTTCGCTAATCTCGACTAGTTTGGGAAACCATAATTTGGTTTGAAATGACATCCAAAGGAAGATTAAAGGATAAATTTTAAAGAATTTATCTTGGATAAAATTAATGGGAACCTTTCCCTAAGAATATGAAATTTAGAAACTAGCTGTAGGTTAGCTAAGAAGAATGGTTTCCTGGGTATTGATCTGATGTTGGTTTCGGCCTTCGGGGTTAATATTTGGGAAATTGTCCTCTTGTTAATTTACGGTTAGTGACTAATGAATTGGAATGAGGCGTATGTTGTGTTTGTGTAACATTTGTTTTTAATATATGCGGGTTGTTCGGAAAGGCCGTATTTACACCAATTCTGAATAACCGATTCGACGATAAGTCGAAGATGAAGACGGTGGTTGAAGACCGGAAGTCTTCACATCGTTTGGGTGATTACTGATGATCTTGATTGGGCTGTACACCCAAGATGAGGGAATAAGTTAGTGGTCGTCCAGACGTACTTGGAGATCGATGGATATGCGAGGAAAGTGCCTCCGGTTTCATTTAGACCCAGAACGAACTTGTAAATGGATTGTGTGTCTGACATTGGATTTTATTCTGTGTTGTTTGATTTCTGTTAAATATATATCTGTTTGGCGGCGGAGAATTTATTCTCTTGCTTAACGCCCTTCTCTGAGACGTACGAGCTTAGAGGTTATATATCGATAGATATCAATCGCATGGCATGAATTGCCTGTGTGGCACGCTGAGTTGCATGGATCAAGGCTTCTGTTGAAAAGCAAAGTCTTGTGGTTGATGATCAAAGCACGACCTACGTGGCAGCTTTGTGTATAACGTGGATTCGCGAGCCTCACACCTCGGTATGAGTCAAAAACGGGATGAGGACCCAAGGAGTGCACGACGTTTCTTTCTAGCTATGGGTGGTGTCAGTGACCTACCAGCCCTGACATTTATATACTTTTCACCTTTGTGGTTTGGATGCGAGGCGCCTCGATTATAGGTCCTATAGGGCCGGGAAACGTGTGTTCAGGAATAATTAATCCTCAAATGTAAGAGAGGACCGGTCTTGGAGGATCCCAGGGTTACCCAGAGTGTGTATTCCTGAGGCATTTGCTAGAGTGTCTCGAACGCGGAGAGGAGCTTGCCCCTTGCCTCGACTCATGACGGAAATCCAATTTCCAATACGTGTATTTCGGCTTTATTTGTAGAGCCTAGTATGGCGACATAGTAGCATGGGATGCTATGTCGTCTATGATTGATATTTATGATTGAAATTGTTTTGACACTATACACTTATTATAGTATCAAATGATTTGTTTTAAACGTACCACGCATGTTTGGCTATTATAAGGGAAAACCCTATCCTCCGGCTTGCGTTGCATTGTGTGATGGGACCTGGGTCTTATAATAGCTTCATTTTTCGAAAAAGCATTGCGCTGTTTATTCTATGCACTGGTATTCTTGGGAGGAAACCCGTTCCGTGTTATACGGCGTGGTCCCTTGAATTACTCTCTTTTAAAGTAAAGTTTTAAATAACTGTTTTAGTTCTCACACCAGTCACATGACTGACCTGGAGTTTATTGTTTTAACCTAAACTCTGGGTGCCCTTATTTTCGACGCGGGTAGCTAGTAGTTTTGGTTTTGCAGATTTATATTCACAGGATCCTGGTTTACAGCTGGAATGATATCCGGAAAGCTCTGTATCCGTATATCACCTTCAGTTGTGTTTTATATTGTTTTTCCGCTGCTATGTAATTTATTGTAATCTCTGATATTTGTCGAATGTAATTTATTCATTTATACTCTGTATATTCTTGTATCTGATGGTATTGTTGTAATAACAATGAAATGTTCTTCCGTCTGCGTTCTGATTTTCCTCTCCTCAAACGATCAGGGGTTTCGAACGGTCTAGATCGGTTTAACGACTGATTCGGATCGAGCGAAATTCCTTGCCGTTACACTAGGAGTAATCAGAGCCATCCAAACCAAAGAGATGTGTCACTCAGCCAATCACAGTACGACAAATAAGCCCTAATACATCAGAATTCGTCACCGGGCCAATCAGAGAAGGCCACGTTAAAAAAAACAATCCTTGACCAACAAAAATGCGCTACGTGTGCCACATGAGGCGTACACGTCATATGTATATATATATATGTATATATATATATTCTATATATATATTTATTTATTTATTTTTCTTTTTAGCTATCTTCCAAAGTAACCATTTTCACACTAAACCACTTTTTGAACTACGTTCACACTAAGCCACTTTTTAGCCATTCCCTTAAAACAAAAATATAGCATTGGTGAGGATCGAACTCTGTACCTCTTGTATGCAAGTCACATGTTCTAACCAAATGAGCTACTAAGTCTTTTTTCTTACAAACCTCAGAACAATGCTAAACATTATTCTTTTCTCATTCCTCTTTTTCATGTTTTGCTGCAATATTTAATTTAAAGATATCTTCTTCATTTTAAATCGGTTTTCTGTAAACCATAGGTCTAAATTGACTAGAAAATCGCCACGAATGTAATGACGCTAATTTCGTGAACAAATTCCTGAAGCTCTTCAAAATTTTCTTTTCTATTTCTTTTTTTTTCTATTTAGTTGTTCGCATGCGTTTCTTCGCATTTCATGTATTGCCCTTAATTTTTCCTTCATTTCACTGCATGAACTTATTACATGAAATATTTAATTTTTCTCTTGAATATATCTATGTATATAATATATATACATATTTCCACATTTTTAATTTCATTAAAAATGTGGGGTGTTACAGGATCCAAGGTAAATGGGCGTTCCCAGATATCCCTGCTTCAAGTCCACCTAGAACACTCTAAACTATCGTTGATTCCTTGGCACCTCATCAGAGCTATCCACAACTCCATCTTCAACTCGAGTCAACCCAAGTCAATCCATTATCTTGCAGCCTTCTCGAGTCCCACTCGAGTCATCTCATAGCCCTATCGAGTCCAATTCAGGGCAGTCCACATCATGAAACAGTCTTATCATGTCACGGCTTCCCATCACTCCTCGAGTGAAACAAGACATCATTCAATGGAAATCACAACAACTACTTATATCTCACGCAAACCATCCTAGTCGAACTCCACAATCCCCAAGTACAAGCCCCAAAGGCCTGAACCAATATCAGATAAGTACTCAAGGAACATCTCCTCTGAATCCAAACAATCTACGTGAGATGATATGAACAAAATAACCAAACACTCGAGCACTCATAACTAACTCTGGCTATCCTCGCCAATCTTGCTTCGAAACTATCATTGATCGCACAATAGCCCATGCCATATGTCAAGGGTAAATAGCGACCCCGACTCTAGCCAGACTACTACACGTCCAACGTACATTTTCCTCTCAGAGACTACTAGAACTTACGACAATGATAGTCTCTCTATAACTCTTATCGGCATTGCCGGCGACTATCCAAAAACTCAGACCCAGTCTCGAGTATCCATTTCCCACAAACCCAAGCCCAACATGAGTCGTCTCCCTACTCATTGCATCTCCAAGATTAACGAACAACCAATGTTTATGAGTTCAAGTCCAACTTGAATCGTCCTAACCTTCGTTGCATCCCCATGATCAACGAAAACATCTTATTGCTTCGAGATTTCCCCATTGAATTTACTCCGAAGTTATTACCATTCTTGAACCAAAGAGAACATCAATCATAAAGTCCTAAACAATCCATAGTAATCACTCATTTACTACGGAATACCAAAATGCTCATGCTATTCACCACAGCGTTTAAAAATGCTTCCAAAGGCCCTTCCTTCACGAGTCATGGCCGACCCGAATCTCTTTGTTCCCTTAGTTCTAGTTATTATTACCATCATTAGGTAGGTACCCAATACCACCCTATACCTTGGAGTCGACTCCCAAAATAATGCCAAACCCAGTAAAGCCCAAAAGAAAGCAATCACAAGCAACATACATCCATGACTCGATAAGACCAAATCACGACAAACCATGCTAAGGCTAGTTGAACCACCAATCAGGTTTGTCACAACTAAAGGTCTATCGATAATCTCGGGTTCCAATTCCAAATTATCTACCAGTGAACTAGATATGAAGGAATGGGAATCTGCGGTATCAAACAATACTTGAACAGGAACATCATAAATAGAAAGCATACCTTGAATAACGACACCCTTTCCCTTCTGCGCCGCAGTTGGGGCATTCGACGAAGAAGGAACAGCGTTGATAGCATATGCTTTCATGATCTTCTTCTCTTTAGGGGGTTGCGAACATTTATATCCTTGTGATGTCCTGCTTGGCCGCAATTGAAGCACTTCCTTTCCCCAGGCTTTTCCCGACAATCTCTGGCATAGTGGCCCTTCTGGCCACAACTAAAACACTCGCCATCTTTCTTATTCTTCTTTTTCTGACCATCCTTGGTTTGGTATTATTTCCTCTTATTCTGGGAATTATTCTTGCGTCCACCGCTTGACTGCGGCTTTGGCTCCTCTACAGATGTAATAGCAACCTCGGTCTTCGACTTAGGGTAAAGGATCCCAGATCTCAATGCCTTTCCCATAATAGATTCGAAATTCTCATTGATATGGTTTATGAGTTTATCCCCTAAGTACTCAACTAGGCCAGTTATGAACTTCTCGTTCTTCTTCTCGACCGTATCGATAAGGGACAACTCATACTTCAATAAGGTATCAAATTCAGCAATATACTCCGAGACTGCCCTACCATTCTGCTTAAGCTCCAAGAATTTCCCAAACAATTCTGATTTCTAAGAAGCTGGAATAAATTTATCGCTGAATCGGGCCTTTAACTGATTCCAAGTAACTTGATCCTCAGGAGTAGCTGCTTTAATAGCATTCCACCAACTCATCGCCTGTCCTTGAAGCTGACGCGATGCTAGCTTTCTATTTATCACATCTTCGATTCCCAAATCATCGAAGATGCACTCACAACTATCAAGCCAATCCTTAACCTCTGTAGTCGATTTCATTCTGTGAAACAGCTTCCCACCAAGACTAGTATAATCCTTGCATAGCTTGGCGAAATCGGCTCTAGGCGCCTGCACCGCTGCACCACCACCATTAGCAGCATTAGGAACTTCTCCCCAAGCATCCCTAAGCATATCTCGCATGAAGGTAGCAAACTTCGTCCTTATATCAGGGACATTCCAATTGTTATCCCCTGAACCCGTACTCCTTGTACATCGGCTCGTCGTCCAATATGCAAAGGGAAAACGATTAACCATCTCCTTTGTGGTGCCAGTGCAGTGCGACTTCATCCTTAGATATACTAATGGTATATATATAGTTTTTGGAAACCAAAATATCACAAATACGCACTCTCATCTACGTATACTATCTCTCCCTGATGTCTTCCCCTAGTTTAACTACGCAACCTAGTCTCTGATACGAAGTGTGACGGCCCGCCCCGGACCAGTCGACATTTTCCCAAAATGCGTTGTGCCAATGCCCGACTAGCACGGGACGGTCATCAAAAGAAAAGGATTTGAAACTATGAATTGTCAAAGAACCTGTAGTATATCTCACAGCGCATGGAATAAAATATAATAATAATATAACTTGACATAAAACAACCGAGACAGTGCATAAGCTGAAGACTAAACCATCATAGCAGCGGAATCCAAAATATAGCTTATGATCCAAACCACTAATACAACTTCAAAATACTGTCTCTAAAAGCAAGATAGAAAAGTATACTACTAATGCCCAAAGTAGTGACTAGCAACAACACAGGGAGAATACATGTAAATAGTACGTGGAAGCCTCCTGCTCGTCTCCGGACAACTACCTGTGCATATCACCTAACATGTCTCTAGTCTACTCGTTTAGGAGCACCCAGAGTAATAAGAAGAGACATAAAACTCTGGGTCAGACAAAAATCTGGTATGAGCGATAGCAGCAAAATAAAACAATAACAGGTATAAATAATCATACCTGAACCTGGACCTGCAACCAAAGAGTTAGGACAACAAGATATACAGTAATTAAAGGTAACATTAACATAAAATGTAAAATGGGAGTGTGCATGTCATGGTGATAGCAAAAATCAAACATGCAGTCATCCACACATCACCCACTCAATGCGTAAAGCATAGGATATCCACCAATTTAATCGCCCAATCCTTTGCTACAATCACTTTGCCCTTGGAAGTCACAATGACACCATTGCACTAATCCATAGCCCATATTTGTCTCTCTGTGGTGAACCAAAATTATGGATATCGATAGCCCCTTTGCGCACGTCCTGCAGCAAAGCCCAACTCTAAAAGTTAACTCATCGGTTCCCATCTGGATCTTGAGTAATAACTTCTCATTTGTAATTCCTTTGCATCTTGTGTTTTGGTTGAATTGGTTTTGGTCTTCAGAAGAGTTCACAATTGTCGTCGCGTGGTAGAAGTACGGATCCGGTTCAGTTTGGAGTCATCATCTTGGATGAAGTGACAAAGTATAGGAAAGCTCGGAATCCAGCTCTCGGAATCCCACTCTCGAAATCCCACTCTCGAAATCCCGCTCTCGGAATCCCACTCTCGGAATCCCTCTCTCCGAATCCCGCTCTCGGAATCCCTCTCTTCGAATCCCTCTCTCGGAATCCCTCTCTTGGAATCCCGCTCTCGGAATCCCACACTCAGAATCCTGCTCTCGGAATCCCACTCTCGGAATCGTCAGCATACCCCCTTCAGGAATCGTCAGCATACCCACTTCAGGAATCGTTAGCATACCCCCTTCAGGAATTGTCAGCATACCCCCCTTTAGGAATCGTTAGCATACCCCCTTCAGGAATCGTTAGCATACCCCCTTCAGGAATCGTCAGCATAACTCCCTTCAGGAATCGTCAGCATACCCCCTTCAGGAATCGTCAGCATACCCCCTGGTCAAGGCGGTTCGTGACCACCTGGTCAAGGTGGTTCGTGAGGCAACCCCTTCAGGAATTCTGGGCGGTTCGTGAGGCACCCCCCTTCGTGAATTCCGGGCGGTTCGTGACCATCCCCCGGCCACCATTAGGAATTCTGTAGTTTTTCCAGCAAGATAATTTCGCTAAACGACGGCATTTTCAACCATTCTAACCTTACTATGAAGTCACAAAACATATCAAAGAACAGTAGTAACATGTAGGATCAACCAAAAACACCACAATATCAATCACATGAAATTTTTTTGATCAAACACACCCAAAAAGCATTATTTTCCCCTTAATCCCCTTAAGCATGTTTTAACTATAAGATTAGCAAACTTAATTCAAATTAACACAAATTTTCATGATTACATAAAATAATTTTTTAGAATTTCTAAATATTTTCCAGATTTTTATGATGTTTAATTTCGCTAATTATCACTAATCACCCTTAATTAGCCGTACTTAGTGAATAAAAGTGCAAATCACTCACCTTAGCCACAAATAAATTTCAGATATGAAACTCTAACTGATTTGGCATGGATCCCTATGCAACACAGCAGCTCCAACTCTGACTTGATGCTATTTTTACTTGATTTGATGTAATTTACCTTAATATTTGATTAGAAAGTGATTAAGAGGCAGTTTAGAAGGTATAAGCCATTGTTAGGGTTGAAGAGAGTTAAGTGGTGGCTGTAAAAATGACAAAGAAAGGTTTCCCTATCTCTTTTCAGCCCTTATATAACCCTAATCCCGAAATCCCCAATGGGCTTAACTGCTAATTACCCAATTAAGCTGTTTTTCACCTTCCAAACCTTACTTCAGCCATATCTCCCAAATAGTAGGTCCATTTGATTAATGTGACCACTCTACGGAAAGGTAAACTATCATCCGAATCCGATGGAAGTGGTTTCAGGTCAAATCTCCTTACCAATCAAAAGTTATAAGTGAAACAAGATTCGTTAGGGGCAAAACGGTCATTTAGAATATGACAAAAATCATGAACATGGAAATGACCCCAATAGTCGTTTCCCAAAGTTACACAACCCTATGACTTCGTATGAAAATGAAATAAATATTCTACGATCCTTCGATGTGTATAATGCGGGTCGTTACAAGAAGTCGCCCCATTACTGAGCCTAGATGTCTGATATCTATGGATCATCTCGCTACGAAGCTCCTATCTGATCCATAAGAGTAGGTCGTATCTCTAGTGATGCAAACAAACCAGGAAAAAACTCGTTGGAGGGTCTAAAGTCAAAAGTCGATATGAACTCCAAGCTTTTCCATTCCACAAACAGAGGACTTAAGATCATCCTCTGCCTACTCAGTGCGTCTGCCACCACATTACCCTTGCCAGGGGTATAAGCGATCTCGAAGTCATATGATGCTAGGAACCATTAGCTGTCTACACTTGAACCCTTAGTTGTCTACATATGATGCTAGGGGTATAAGAGATCTTCTCATGAACCCTTAGCTGTCTAACCCATAACATACTACCTTTCCCTCTTGCATCAGAATCGCTCCAAGAATTGTACCACATGCATCAGTGTATACTGTAAACACTTTGCATCCATCGGGCAAGGTCAATACTGGGGCTATTGTCAGAGCCATTTTCAATCGTTGGAAAGCAAAATCACAATACATATCCCCTGAACACGTCAATTTCTTCTTCGTCAGCCTGGTGAGCGGGGCTGATATCTTTGCGAAGTCCTTAATGAACTCCTTATGATAGCCTGCTAATCCAAGAAAACTTCTCACCTCCCTTGCATTCTTTGGGATTTTCCAATCTTGAACTGCAACTACCATTGCAGGATCTACTGTTATACCATCTGTAGTGACCACATGCCCTAGAAATCTCACCTCTTTTCTCCAAAAGTGGCATTTGGAGAATTTCGCCTTAAGTTAGTGCGCACACAGAATTTTCAAAACTTCTCCCAAATGTTGGGCATGCTCTTCCTCGCTCTTTGAAAAGATCAAGATATCACCAACAAAGACTACAACGAACTTATTTAGAAACTCCCAAAACACCCTACTCATCAGATCAACAAAATAGGCAGGTGCATTTGTCAACCCAAAAGGCATAATGGGCCATTCAAAGAAACCATCTGAAGTCCTAAAAGTTGTCTAGTCTATAGTGTCCTCGACCACCCTCAATTGATGAAACCCTGTGTCCATGTCTAATTGAGAGAATATTGATGCACCAACAAGCTGGTCAAACAGATCATCTATCCTTAGGAGTGGGTGCATGTTCTTCTTTGTGAGTTTATTCAACTCACTATAGTCTACACATAAGCGAAGCGAACCATCCGCCTTAGTTGCGAATACTACAGGAGCACCCCATTCAGACATGCTTCGCCTAATAAATCCTTTCTCAAGTAGCGCCCCTACTTGCTTACTAAGCTCTCTCCTTTCCATTGGAGCCATATTGCGCACATGTAATGGAACTGGCTTGGCATTGTCTACCAAGTATATACGAAAATCGATCTCGCGCCTTGGAGGTAATCCCCGAACCTCCTCAAAAACATCAGAATATTCATGGACTATTGGTACAGATTGCGGATCATCAATAGATGTGTCATTGACTCTAGGAAACTAAGCACGATAGACCACTTAGGGTCACAAGAAATCTCGTGGGTCCTCCTATGGCAAGTCAAAATTATAACGACCCTCCTTTTAAAATCCAGAATGGCACCATACATGGCTAGCCAATCCATCTCTAGAATAAAACCATAGCCCATAAAACCGAGCACTTATGCGTCGCACTCAAAATCGATGCCTAACACTGATATTCTGAAACCCCAACAAATTATGGACAAATGAGCCGAACCACCAATGGGGTTTGAGACAACTATGGGATCCACTACTATACTAGTATTAAGGTGCAGAGACTCTACTACAGAACCAAATATAAATGAGTGTGAAGCACCAGAATCAAAAAAGTTCTAATAGGATGATTGGAAAGAGAAATCAAACCTTCTAGGGAAACTTTCCTACCTCGATCTACAACACTGATCGCGAGAGCATGCACCTGCCCCCCAGAAGCTACTGCCCTTTGACGTTGTCCTTGCTTCTTCGGGCATTCCTTAGAAAAGTGTCCGACCTCTCCACAACTGAAGTAAGCATTCTTCCTTCTTTTGTATTCCATGATCAAATGACCCCCGCGTCCGCAAGTATGGCACTTCCTCTTATCCTTAGCCTTGTCATTTTTTCTGCCTTTCTTTTGTTGTTGTTGATGTTGTCCCTTCTTGGGCCATACTTTCTTGTTTTGTGTTTCCTCGACCTTAATTTCTTTCTTTTCGGCTTTATCTTCTTCATGCATCAAGGCCATATCAACGAGCCTTTCAAAAGTTGCTCCCATTGGAATATAGGACATAGCTAACCCATAAAGGGGTTCATTTGGTCCTCTAGCAAACCGCAAAGCTTTATTATGCAGAGTATCTACCAGCTCCAATCCAAATCTCACTAGTTGGTTGAATTTGTTAACATACTATTTGACAGTCATGCCTCCTTGCTTGAGTGCCAGAAACCTTTCCATTAGCATGCTTTTCTCAGATTGAGAAAGAAACTTCATTTCAAACCTTTGCCGAAAATCATTCCAAGTCTCCACTGGACGCGCTGCTTGCATCACTTCACACCAGAACGAAGCTTCATCTTTCAGTAGCCAGGCGGCTAACTGAATCTTCCTATGATCGTCCACTTCGAAAATTCCAAATAGAACTTCCGCCTCTTTGAGCCAATTCCTTGCTCTATGAACGTCTATGTTCCATGGAATGGCTTTCTCCCATAGCACATAAATCTTTGTAGAGTTTAGAGAAATTATCTACATGCAGAGGAGGAGGAGGAGGAACGACGGGTGCAGTTGGGGGAGGAACGTCTGCTTGACCACCTACAGGTGCCATGGATTCTAAATACCTACGGAACAAGCCTGGCATCGTAACGCCCTCGGGAATATTAGGTTCCCCAGACATGATGAAAAGCAAATGAAAGGGAGTCAGAAAAATGATTGAAAGATATTACATATGGCTTTGGGGAATATGTTTTTCAAAACTGACTTTTCTTTTTGAAAATTCTTTCTTTTAAAACCGTTTTGAAAATAATTTTCAAAAACTTTTATCCTATTTGGTATCCTTTAGCTCTGATACCAAGTGTGACACCCTGTGTCCATTAATATCACTCATTAAGAGAATGAATTAAGTTTCGTGAAGCGGTATAGGTAAACAAAAACAGAAACATTACAAGATTAATATAAAATAGCAGCGGAATTAAAAGCTTTTATTAATCATAAAGCATCGTAGTTCAAAACATGCCATATGTCTGAAAAAACATAAAACCCGTACATTATTACAATTTCTGTCCTGTACTTAAAACATCAGAGTACAATAAATAAAGAAGCATAATCCCCAAAACATAGCCATAGTAGAGAAACGTGAAATCGAGTAGTACATTTATGCAACTCCAAACAAGATGAAAGCAGAATCCAGATCAAGCTGGAGTATTCCTTTGGGGGGGAGGGTGGGAAAACAAAAGAGAAAGGAGAGGAAACAAAAAGGGGCAGACATAAAGTCTGGCGAGTCTAGTTACTTTTAGCATATAAATAAGTAAAAGTATCATGACCGGCATATAAAGTGGATAAGTGAGATAACATCATAAAATTAGGTATGACACGGTAAACAGGATAGACATGATAGAGTATATTACGCTTCTCTAATGATTTCTCTGCACCAATACTAGTATAACCAGAATGAGATGATCCCAACAACTACAAGATAGTAAACTCAGGTGTACTTCCAGTGAGTGGATTTTACCCCATACAATCAACAGGTAGCCCAACATATCGGAGTTACCCCTAAGGGTATTAATGGGCTCCTAAACATACCGGAGTTTAGATGTACCATAATACTACCCTAATCGATCGGCTCCCTACTCCGTAGATACCCTGTGCTTGCCCTATAGTAGGTTGTATTACTCCCTAAAATGGCAACCCTTCATTTTTAGGATGTGAACAACCATATCTACTGGTGCCACGGCGTCTAAACCTCCTCTATCGGACCCATACACGCACATGACCCCGTCGAAATGCGCTGCCCACACCATGCCCTACATTTGGATCTTTTACAATCAGCCCAGTAAGCGTTCACGGACTCCGACCTAGTTCGGAGTACTCGTTTGATACCTACATATGGGTTACTGACTGAAACGGGTCCCACACACAAGATGGTAAAAGCTTCCCCCTACGCTTGCATCCCTACTAGGTTTTCCACAGGTTATGCCACACCAGAGTAAAAGATTGCATAACCCTACAGGTTAAGTTTGTGGGCGTATATATAAATATTACCCACCCACCTAAGATTTACTTAACCCACCCACTGTTTCAAACAAGTTTACTTAACCCCTAATCAAGTTATATGTTCATACAATCCTTATGGATTCAACTAGGTTAAGTATTCCAATTCATTACCATATTTATTTATGGTTATAATGTGTTAGACCACCCACATTAAGCCCATCACCTGTGGATGCTGGATATGCCGGTCGGTACCCTACAAACTTCTTCCACAAGTCGGACTTAACCTTGTGTCTTAGTACGTCTCATGTTTATGCACTTAGACCCCTCACATTAGATTCACCACTTATGGTCGCCAGATATGTCGGTCGGTTCCGAGCAGACTTTCACCACAAGTGCAATCTAACCTCGTGTCTAAGCGCAGTTATATTTTCTAATTACTGTAATTCTAGACATTTCAATTATTAACAAATTATTCCTATGTCGTTATAGTTTTTCATGTCCCTTTCCCATGTTGTGTTCATAATGAACCATATACCCCAAATTAAGGTTTTTAACCGTAAGTTGATTTATGCCCCAAATTTCCAATTACATGTTATGCCCTAATTTTACCGTTTTCCCCTCGTTCCCAATTTAACGCGATCGCATATTTCAGCGGCATGCCTAGGCTCGAAGATAGTCTGACTATAAAAATAAAAGGGAAAAGATGAAGGGAAAAGGACAGAAATGATTATACTAACAAGTTTTTCATATAATGGCAGAAATAGACATAAACATATAGTGGCATAATGACAAGATAGGTATATAGGAAGAGATCCGATGAACATGTGACAATAGAACTGATTCTAGCATAATAGGGACATCATAACCAGGCATGATGAGATCTAAAAAATAAATTAACAACAGATCTGATTTAGCCATAAGCAAAATAGGAAAAGGTATAAGATGATCTAAACAGTGAATAAGATCTACAAACAATGGCAGTTCTAACATGATAAATAGGTATAGGTTCAGATCTAGTTCATAGTCTTGTCAGAATATCTTAGATAAATAGTTTATAGCAAATCTGATATGATTCAAATAGTCATATGCATAGATCCAAGTTACAATCATGTCAATGTTTACTTTTTAAATATCTAGATCTAAAATTAACATGGACTCACAATGTTTGGATCTAGAAAAATAGAGAAAATAATTACTGATGTTGAATCATAGATCTCTAAACTTGAAATAACTCTAGTTGATTGCTGAAGAAGAAAAGACTTGATTTAATCTGGGCAGAGGCAGCATCTAGTTCTCTATTATTTTTGGTGTGGAGAAACAAGAGAAATGAGGCCATATATAAATATATATATATACACACACATAGCGGTCACCAAAACCGTAATATGCCCAGATCTGTCGTGGGGGGTCAACTCCCCCTTTATGGGGTCGACCCATGTGTCGACACCCCTCTTATGGGGTCGACCCGGGGGTCGGCACCCCCTAGATGGGGTCGACACCCCCGGGCGGGAATATTCCCACTCCCCCAAATTCTGCAATTTTGAACTATTTTGAATTTTCCTGATATATTCTATTCATATATATTCTTCTTATGCATATACAAACTTCAAACCTTAATAAATTCTTCATACGGTGTCCGTTTTACGCAAACCAGGTGTTTTTTTTGACCAAAATTCCAAGTCGAACGCAATAGTGCAGTCCGTTTCACTTAATTTTGAATATTAAATTAATTATTCTTTAATTTATCATTTGTAGTGTTGTTAAAATTACGGGATGTTACAAAATATTTAACTTTAAAATATACTTTATTCATTATTCTGAATATATAAACAATTAATTTATAATATATTAAATTTTTAATTAAAATGGAAAGTAATTAGTACTTTCCTTAAATTCGACATTGTTGCTTCCCATGAATAACTTCCTTCGTATAATTTATTATTTGATAATACATTCCAAATTTCAAAAAAAATCTCATTTATATCTCGAACTTCGGAAAAATCTTACCATACTGGTCAACTTCATTTTCGTTATTCCTAATTTCATTTGCAACATTTTTGCTTCCAAACGTTGCTCACTTCTAAAAAGTGAATATTATTCCTTTTATAGGAATATGAACCCTCTACATCAATTTAGTTTTGATTTCATTTAAATATAAGTTCACATCTCTTTAAAATCTTCATTCATATTTCGCTTCATTTATAACTCTCGTTTGCATTAATTAATTAATAGGTTTATAACTTACTATCGAATTCACATACTCGATTTTACATTATTGGTTTGAAACCAATTATAATTTATCTTGCCAAGTTCTTGATATTTTGAATAAATTAGGTGATTCCAAAAATTTTAAATCTCAAATAAATTTCTGTTTCCGCAATATTATTTTTGAAATACCAGTTTCAAAATACTTAATATTTCCAAAATAATTTACCTTCCAAAATTAAAGTACTTTCAAAATTTATATTTCAAAATCCTTTTATTTTCAAAACTCTCTTTTTCTAATGTCGATCCTACTCATTTCAAACTCGATAAGATAAGCTTTGAATAAACCAAAGCTCTGATACAACTTGTAACGTCCCGCTTTTTTGATCGCTTCAAATCGGTAATTAAACCAACGTAAAACATTCAAATGACGAATCGTTATTTAGTTTACAGAGTTTAAAAACGGAATCAACACAGAATAAATAAATAACACAATACTGAATATAAAAATAAACTTTTATATATATTCAAAAAATTTGATACAAGAATTTCTATATAATAGGATTTAAAATACAGTTGAATACAAGAAAAATATTTACTGATTTAAAATATTCAGAGTGTGCCTATCTATGGAATCCCCAAGCTTTACGAATCTTCGAATACTAATCTATAATCTCTAGATCTATAACACTCGGGTCTGACCCAAGCGTTTCATGCAAAAACATAAAACACTCGAGTCGGGATTAATCATTTGTTCATGTAAACCAACTTCAATAGAAACTGAAATATAATAATTAATCCTAGTGATGAATGTTGTTTAAGACTTGTAAATTATTCATGTTAGCTAAATTTTAGCATAGGCATAAAAATGACATATGATAGGGTATGTATATCCTCAAGTCGTATTAATATGCCCTAGAAAATTCATGCCTACGTGACCTAACTAGGTGCGCAAATATGAATTAACCAAAGCATATAAACATGGGTATATATTATTTTCCATTAGAAAGATGTCAGCTATCATGAGTCGTGGCGTATAACACATGCATGAATTTGGAGAGGTGAGCACACACGAATACTAAAAACCAGCCAAATAATATTTTTTATATAAAAGTTACGCTGAATTTTCTTTTCAGCATAAAGAATGTTGAAACATATGGTCATCCCAAGTTTGTAATAATTTTATCTATTCCAAATATGTAGTCACCAAATCTTATTGTATAAGACTGTTGCGTTTTCAGGGTTGAAATCAATAAAGAATATATGTAACTCAGTACATACATTATTTAAGTCATATACATGATTTAAACCAACTTACCTATAAAAATTCAAAAGGGAAGGCATGAATTTTAAGGTTAATGACATATATGTAACTCTGTATCAATATACACGATGTCCAAAATTTCAAGCATAACAGGGAATAGTGAAATAGCAAACAAGTGCTAAGTTCCATATAGTAATGTATGTCCAACCTACTAACATCATATTACTACTTGAATACAATTTCAGGTATATTTTATAGATATAAATGAATCAACTATCTTCAAATTTACGTAGGTACTCGATATTTTCAGGTTTCTCCAAAAATAACACCTGATATTATACTGTTTCCTATCACACAACATGGATCAGAAATCAAGTATTTGAGTTTCATGTCTTGTCAAATCGGTTTTCTTTTTATTTGTTCAAGTTTGATCATTGATCTTGTGAGGTTTTGAATTTTTTTTAGACTTTAGACATTGAGATGTAATTATACTCACAAACAGAGGCTATGCTTTCTTCGTATTGCCCACAATCATAACTGAAAGATGATTTATTGGCACAAGATTGTTCCTTAATAAGAAACCGGACTGCTGGTTGTTTCCCCAATTTGGGTTTGACTTTTAACAAATTAGAATGTAAGGCAAAGTAACAGAAGAACACAATAGTTTAATTTACCATTGTTCAGGGTCTCAAGCTAAGATGTAAAAGCAACACTATGCTAATATTTTTTAGTTATATTATTATTTTCCAGGTTCATGGATTGTCTAATTTCCTGAAACATTATTTCCCACCCGGAAGCTTTGTCTATTACTGACAAATGTCATAAAATCTACCATTTCTTTGACTTGTAAATCCATACGAATGTCTCAAAGAAATGAAATCATATGGCATGAACAACAGCCCAATGCCGTACAACATAGAAATAAAGCAAACATGTGAGTTTTAGGTAGAAATGGTGATAACATACAGTTCAACAACAAACAAAAGTAAAGTAAGAAATAAGGCAACAACCATTAACCATAAAAAAATTGGTTTAAGCCGAAATTAATCTACTTGAAACAAAAGTTAATCGTGAGTGTAATACTCACCTTCGTTGGTGGCAGCAGCGATTTCGGTTAGCGCACGTGATGGCTGCGGTTGCTAGGGATAATTGTGGCGACTTGAGTAGTGGATTCCATAACGGATCTCAGGTGTGAATCTGTTGAAACAGCGGTGGTGGTTGTTGCGCCCGTGAACTATAAATGGTCAGCGAAGAAGAGAAGAGGCATGTGTGATGAACAGGAAGAGGCAGGTGGCCAAACTTCGTCATTGAGGGGCATTGTGTAACACCCCAAAAATTTAATACACTATAACCAAACTTGAAGAGAATAAAATGGGAATAACTTAATTAAGTATTTAGAAATAACTGGAATCGATATCACCGTTGCGTTCGTCTTAGAATTCTAGTTTAGATAGACCCCAAATTTGCGTAAAACGGATAACGTATGAATCAGTTATGGGCATTAGAAGTTTGTATACACGTAAGGTTCATATATATTAACATATTAATAATAAAATATTCCAAAAGAAAAAAGAGACAACACGCGGAAAAATGGTCCATTAGGGTCGACCCAGGCAAGGGTTTGTCGACCCTAGGGTCGACCCACCCCAGATCTGGGCAGATTCGTTTGTCGAATCTGGATTATTTTTCAGACTATATTCGTTGCAATGCTGCATATGCAAGAACACCTATAAATAGGCTAGTAGATCCTAGCCTAAATCTCATATTTTCTGAGGGGTTGGCTAAGCTCTGCCATTTTTCTTCCTCCTTAAATCTCTTTAGAAAAATAGAATAATTAGTCTAAGGAAATACCGATTCAAGATCAAAAGGAAAAGAATGTATATCTGCAAATAGGTGTTCAGAACTCTAATCGAAGTGAGGTAAATTCTTGGATCTGGTCAATTTAGATTTCTCTTCTTTCTTCCCTTTTTCTTTTAGTTTGAGAAATATGAATCCATGGTTATTTAGGTTCTAGACTCAGTTAGGGGAGCCATAAAATGCTAGATCTGGACCATATTCATGAATTGGGAAGCTATTAGGTGAGTGGATTTAAGTTATGCCTTTTTGATAATGGTATATTTATCATTTGGCATTCCCCATTAATATGTATAATAAACATGTTGAAATGTTTAACCTGTTCTAATCTGTTGAAATGATTAATCTGTTGAACTGTAAACCTATAAAATGTATGAACATGTAAATCTATAGGCTTAATTCAAGATTAAGTGGAAAATTGTGTATTAAAACTTGTTAGGACATGTTAAAAAGATTATTGTTGTATATAGAACCATCCTAAGAACCCATCAATGGGCATATTATGTACGTGAACCCCTGACTGTAAGTATTGGGATAATTACATGTTAATTTGTTAGGTTGAAGTAATTACATGATTGGATAATTACATGTTATTCCTTTAAAATTGGGTTAATTGCATGTTAGGAAAAACATGCAACTTGATAATAGGTTAGAATGGACTTAATATGATATTAAGTATGACGTGTAAAAATAGAATTACAATAAAAATTTGGAAGAATGAATATGCCTAAATTAACGTAATTAAGAAATTGTACCGCACTTAGACACGAGATTGAATTCAACTTGTGGTGGAAGTCTTACCGGAACTTCCTAGCAAATCCAGCATTCACAAGTGGTTAATTTAATGTGAGGGGTCTAATGCGTAAATATACAGGTAACAGTGCTAAGACACGAGGTTGAGTCCAACTTATGGTAGAAGTCTACCCAGAACCGCCCGACAAATCCAACATCCACAAGTGTTCAGCTTAATGTGAGAGGTTTGGGTCATAAACACAAGTATGAATATATGTACATAACAAGATAGAAAATGGCATTAATTGTAATTAGTGGAAATGGATAAAGTTACAGTAGTATAAACATTGGAACGAATGGTGAATATAATAACCTATTATGAATAAACTTGGAAGCGGAAAGGAAAAGATAATAGGTAGGCATGTCCTAGGGACAGGTGGAAATTATAACTTAGGTTATAATAAAATATAGGGAGAAATGAGATAACTTATGTAATGAGATGAGTTGTGCTTAATTATAAATTAAGTAATCTGTAAAATATGGAAACCTAAAACTGTTGTTTTTAATAAGTAGAGAAAAGAAGAACATGTTGTCTGTAAACCTGAGAATCTGAATTCTGCCGATAAGAATAACATGTTAAAGACTTATTAATGAACTTAAATGGGTTAAGTTATATAATTGAAATTAATAAGAAAGTGGAACATGGTAACTTGAATAAGAGGTCAATATGACTTGAAATAACCAAGTTAACTGGAAATCTGATGAGGTAGAGCAATAGCGTAATTGAATGTTTAGACATAGCGTCTAATAACACATTAACCCGACGCTCTTGGACCAGTCTGTACGTCTGAAGGTGAATAACCCAACGGGATATATCATCGTGCTATCATAGGACACGAGGGGAGTGCACGTCCATATAATTATTTTTCCTATTGTTCTGCTGATATTCTGCTGGTTCCAAAGGCCTAGAAGAGGAAGCACGTGGATTCCTGGTAGTCCTCTATGCGGTGACATCGCTTAAGCTATTCTTGCATGGGTTGGGTTTGCGCGTTACTACCCGGTGAGTATACCTTGATTGCCATGATAGTGGGCAATTAGAAGGCTGTAGGTTGGCTTAGGTGATTCGACGATCCTGTTGCCTTGTGACTAGGCGGGTTACGACCATTTCTGTTTGCCTTTGGCGAGTCTAACCATCTATTTGATGGTAGTCGTCGGGTACCAATTATCAACGGTCAGCGCAATACATGATGCGTGATGCGGAAAGATGGAGAGCTAAATCAAAAACCATAAACCTTTTACTATCAAGGCTTTGGGTGAGGGACATGCCAATTAGGATTTGTTGTTTGTTGTTTTCTCCAGGGCCACATCACTAGCTCTCACTTGTGTTTGTCTTGCACTAGTTGAGGGAGGGGTCGGGTGGGACCATAGCCGCTGTAAAAATGCAGACCATAGCATAGGTGTATATATATATCTGAAAAATCTCCCGACCGAGTTCCATGTTTCTGATACCGCCCTGTTACGAAACTCAGTGCAATATAGATAATATGTGCAGATACATACATACCGTTTTCAGATGGTGTATTGTAATGATTACGGCATCGAGTATGATTAACGATACGTCCGTGAGAAAGTCTAGATACATGCATGTCTACTCCGGGTGGTGTATCGTAGACTTTAGGGTATTACTCTATGATGGAATCTGATTCGATCAAAGGTAGCAGTTCGTACGCTTACATAGCATGGCGATGACAGTTCTATTCGGAACGTAGCGTTGTTATACAGAGATCCATACATCGTTCCGGCGTAGGATGAGGGACTGCGTATATTTCTGTTGGCGTTATGACGAAAGCCGTTCGAGTGGGTACTATGGGGTGTACCTAAATGTTGGGGGTAGCTACATATATACTGTATCAGGTTAATCCACTGGGAAGTAAATAGGTACGAAGTGTGTGTAAGCCTTGAGTGTTGTTAACCCAAGTAACCTAATAAATAAGAAAATGTAGCTGAATGGTATGTGTAGGATTATCCAAAATGTGTAGTTTAAATCCAGTCACCAGGACTTGGGTTCTGACCCCCTCCTCTTAACATACTCGCAAGTTAGATTTGTGGCAGAGATATGATAGCTTTGGATACTGATTAGGTAGTATTATTATCTGGGTAATGCTATATTTTGATTATATTACATTTTATCCATTCCGTTGTGAGATGTTTTCTGAGCTCTGATATATTTTATATCTCTATCTTTTCTGCAGAAAACCAGACTAACCAACACGAGTTTCGATAGATTAGAATTTTGAAAAAAAACCGGTCTGTCGGAATATGGGTTGTTACATCCGGTATCAGATCCTGGGTTTAGGATTCCTGTATAGATAGTGAGTGAACGTATTTTTATTTTTTAAATATAAATATATTATACATATATACTTAGATCCATGGAGGAACCCACTAAATAGAAAGAGCATAATATGTTGAGAATTGGGATATCTGTTTTGTACACTAAAGGAACTAATATGGAAATTTGAGACCCTTTGGTAATTTGGGTGGGAAGTGTACAATATACTTTGTATGAAAAAAAAAGTGAAGCATATGTGTTAGTATTTCAGGTTAGTGGGTTTGGCAGTAATGCCTTATAAATTAGAAAAGGTTAAAAAGAGAAAAATGGATTAGGAATATATATGGTTGAGAGAATTGACTTTGTGGGAGTGTCTAGGAAAGCCTAGGTAAGTTGGAAACCCACTTTGAGTCTAACCCCATTTTTATCTTTTGAGAACTTGGAATTCTAAATGTTTTTGGAAGATGGTTTATGGTGTTTTCAAGTTTTGATCTTAAAAGTTACAGTTTTAAAATATGTAAAGAACATAGTTGAAAAGTACACATTGAGTTTTGAATTAAAATGGGGTATATTTTGCAATCAATGATTTTTTTCGAAAATTTTGTTAAAAATGAATTCTTTCAGAAAAAGGTGCACATTATAGAGCATGTATAACTCGCTAGTTTTCTAGTTATGTAGTATGAAAGGATTAAAAAGAAAAAAAAATAGAAAAGGTTACATTTTGATGTTACATTTTGTTGAAAACTAGAATTTTTAGTAAAGAAATTTGAAATCTCTATTCTTTTGACAATCATTTTTGATAAATTGTTTTAAAGAAAAAAATTGTTGGGTGGACAAAATAAGTTGTAGAAATTAAGAATAGAGTAGATATTTGCACCATGTGGTAAGTAACTAAACTGACCTTATAGGAAAGAACGAGTTGTAAACCTGATTGAGTTAGTTGTCCTTATCTACTCCAGCTTTTGTGATTTAAAAAAAAAGATATAAAGTTTTATAAAATGGCATGTTCCACGGTTTGGTAAAAGTAAGTTTTGGCGAGGAAAATAAAATTTTGATATTTTTAACTTTTTGAAAAAAGTGAAATGAAAAGGCCAAATCGTGTCATAAAAAGTGTGGAGTAGGTAAGGATTAGTGCCTAGGGAAAACGAAAAAAGTTTTAAGGCTATGAAACAGGTAGCGAGAACTATCTTAGAATAATGGTAAGTTCCCGTAGAATACATAAGCATGGAAAAGCCTAGGGTGTTGCTGAAATGATTGTTGGTACATAGCTAGGACTAGAAGGCTTATTTGAAACTAAAATTAGATCAGAGGATTAAGTTAAATAAGCTAAGAAAAGAGTAATGGCACAAGTGAATAGGGAAATAACAAATTCGGTAAAGCAACAAACATGACAGTTAAAGAAAAACGGAAAATTCTTAGAATAAGTGAACAAGAATAAATTTTTCCAAGATAAATTAAAAAAGAAAATTTGTAACAAAGAAAGTTTTATTATGTGGGCTGTGGTTGGATAGGGAAATAGGGAATCTTTATCTAATAGTTTCATAAAATCCAAGTACAGTTGGAAAAAGGTACATAAAAGAAAACCGGAAGATGTGAGGTTTTTCGTTTTTCACCTTTTTGTAACATAAGAAATCAAATTTAGAAAATTAGATTTTTCTAAAATTCAAAAAATAAAGTTGCTTTGTAGGTTTTTGGATGCAAAAATTGGATGAACTACGCTCTTGCTCAGTAATAGTGTGGGAAAATTTGGATGAAAAAGCATTTTGATTTTCAAACATTGCATTCATATAGAAATTGCTAGTATATTTATGATGTGTGTATCATGTTTTCAAAGAGATTTTCAAGAAAAACCTTATTGATATAGGAGGTACTGCTTAGGCATTTATTTCATTCATTTATAATTATGTTGAATTACACTGTGCACTAGTACACAAATGGTTGCAAAAATTGGATGCACACATGATGGATGTATATTATGCGGGGGATTAATTAATTTTACCCTTATCAAATTTCGGGGACGAAATTTCCTAAGGGTGGGAGAATGTAACACCCTAACAATTTAACACACTATAGCCATACTTGAAGATAATAAAATGGGAATAACTTAATTAAGTATTTAGAATTAAGTGGAACAGGCATCACCATTGCATTCGTCTCGGAATTCTGGTTCAGATAGGCCCCAGGTTTGTGTAAAACGTATAACATATGATGGATTTATGAGCATTAGAGGTTTTTATACACACAAGGTTTACATATATTACCATATTAATAATAAAATATTCCAGAAGCCAAACGAGACAACGCATGGGAAAATGGGCCATTAGGAGTCGACCCACACCCTTCAAGGTGTCGACCCATGGGTCGACCAAGGCAAAGTTGTGTCGACCCTAGGGTCGACCCACCCTAGATCTGGGCAGATTTGTTTGTCAAATCTATATTGTTTTTCAGACTATATTCGTTGCTGACTCAGTGCTGCGTGTGCAAGAACACCTACAAATAAGCCAGTAGAGCCTAGCCTAAATCTCATATTTTCTGAGAGGCTGCCTAAGCTCTGCCATTCTTCTCCCTCCTTAAATCTCTTTAGAAAAATAGAATAATTAGTCTAAGAAAATTTTGATTCAAGATATAGAGGAAAAGAATGTATATCTGCAAATAGGTGTTCAGAACTCTAATCGAAGTGAGGTAAATTCTTGGATCTGGTCAATTTAGATTTCTCTTCATTCTTCCCTTTTTCTTTTAGTTTGAGAAATATGAATCCATGGTTATTTAGGTTCTAGACTCAGTTAGGGGAGCCATGGAATGCTAGATTTGGACCAGATTCATGAATTGGGAAGCTATTAGGTGAGTGGATTTAAGTTATGCCTTTTTGATAATTGTATATTTATCGTTTGGCCTTCCCCATTAATACATATAATAAACCTGCTGAAATGTTTAACCTGCTGTAATCTGCTGAAATGATTAATCTGTTGAACTGTAAACCAACTAAATTGTATGAACATATAAATCTATAGGCTTATTTCAAGATTAAGTGGAAAATTATGTAATAATACTGTTTAGGACATGTTAAAAAGATTACTATTGTGTATAGAACCATCCTACACTACAACAAATTGACCATATTACAATGGTGGAAAACAGTTGTAAAAGACATTTTACAATGGTGGGGCAACCATCGTCTATTAAGAAGTTGTAATAGACTAAAATCTTTAACAACTTTTTTGCACCGTTGCGACACCGTTGTGACTTCGTATATTTTACAACTGTTTTTCACTGTTGTAATAAACTTTATTACATCTTTTTTGCACCGTTTTAGAAATCCCTACTACAACTGTTATGCACCATTGTGAATTCATAATTTTTACTACTATTTCTGTTAATTGTAATACACTTTCTTATAACTATAATTGAATACAATTTATAAATGCAATAAAAGCTGGATAAATAGAAAACAAATTGATATAAATTCAAAGTATTGGATCCATTCATACAAAAAACGTTACAACTTTATATTCAAAATACAATACAAATTAATCATACATCATTACAGTGATATATATCAATTCTTCATTACAAATGATGATTACAAAAACTAATGGGTGCGTTTTTTAGAGGTCCCTATTAAGTTTCAAAATATAAAAAAACTCGGTCATAAACTTATTGTAAATTAGGTCCCTATTTTCTGAAAATTCATCAAAAAAATATAAAAAAATCACGTAAATTCGTATTTAAATAAAACATGTAAACGCTAAAAAATTCAGAACAAAAAACCATCAAACAAGGCGTCAAAAAAAAAAAAAAAAAAAAAAAAAACGAAATTTGCAGTGAAATGCATAATAGTATGCAGATATATCATTTTCCTGCATACGTCCATGCTTATTTTTCACTACATTCATCTTCGTTGATTTTTATTCATGCAAATATATGCTTACATGTGTGCAAATATTTCAAATACTTACACACATTTGTGCAGGTTTATTTTCAGATTTCCAAACCGAACACAGCTTACGGAAAAGTTGCATACATATATGCAATTATCAGTAATAATTGCATAAATGTATGCAACTATTATTTTTATTTCCGTGGAATCCTGAAATTATTTCTAGATTTTAGAATTTTTTTTTAATGAAGTACCACACATTTTTTTAAAAAAAAGGCGGAACTCAAAAAATAGGGGGCGGGTTTTAATTTTAAATTTCTTTTTTTTTAATAAATTAGGTCCCTACTTTTAGCTAACGTGTTATCCTATAAAAATGTTGCACACACGTGTACATGTATTCTGAGATATTTGCACATTTGGATGCAAATAAAAATGAACTGAAATATGCAGTTAAATCTAGGCGCTGTAAGAACTGTAATAATTGCACATATGCATGCAATAAACTCAAAAAGGTGCATAATATTATGCATTTAACTGCAGTTTTTTCTGTTTTTTTGCTGTTTTCTTCTTTCTGACATGATTTTTGTTGTTTTAGAACTGAATTTTTTGTATAATGCATAATTTATTTTATTACTAATTTACGCTTTTTTTTATTTTTTTAATTATTATTTTATAAGTTTTGAAAACAGGGACCTAATTTATAATAAGTTTATGACCGGATGTGAGCCTAATTAAGTTTCAAAATAGGGATGTGAGCCTAATATTCACAAAACTAATATCCACTTGAAAGACATCTACTTGTCCAGATTTACAGTAACAAGTAACTTGACATAAATTAGTGAACTTATAAGGTGATTGTAAAAGATCATACCCAGCAAAACCAAGTCATAAAATGTAGGATTATGTCTTAACATACCTACTCATATGTAAGTCATAAAATACAGGATTATAAATCCAATGGTGCCAATACAAATTACATTATCACCTCACTCTCCTGGAACGTCACTATACATGGCCTTAACATTTCTCAATTTCTCACCATCAAGCTTGGTGATATCCTCTTCACGCTCGATCCACTGCTACTCTTCTTCCAAAAAAGTGAAGAATACAAATTCGAATTTAAGAGAAGCACGGAGGTGCAAATCGAAGCCAATCAAGCCTGGTGGAGTTTATCCTGCCAAGGACTACTGCAGCAAATGTGGCTTATGTGATACTTACTGTACTGCACACGTAAAAGATGCCAATGCTTTTTTGGGAGTTGGCATGTTCAGACTTGAGGAGCTCAGTAGACTGGAATTGTTACAACAGTCCCAGTAGAAATATTGAAGGGGGATTTGGTAGATGCTGTTGTTTGCAGAGTTATCCTAAAGATAGACCGACTCCAAAGCCTGTTTTAGCCAGGACGCCAGATGAAGTATACGCAGCAAAGGGAGTTCAACCCACTTTGTCTCCAAACCTTGATACTATTTCCTTAGTCGAGGCTGCAGGAGTAAAGAGGCTTATGTTCTGTGGTGTTGGTTGTCAAGTGCAAGCACTAAGATCTGTAACACCCCGTATTTTCTATGAACATAAAAGTAACAAAACGAAGTATACTTAATTTTGAAGGGAAGAATTAAGGGAAATGGGTTATGCCATTGCGTTCGTCTCGGAATTCTGCTTGAGACAGAGTCCGAGTTTGCGTAAATCGGACTTCGTATGAAGAAGTTATGGCACTTAGAAGTTTCAGGAATTTAAAACAGAAACCAGCCCGAATTCAAAATTTAAAAGTTCGAAATTCAAAACACATACACGGGCAGGGCGGGAAATTTCCCGCCCAGGACCCAGGTCGACCAGGGGGTCGACCAGGGGTCGACCTCCTCCCATTTCCAGATCCGAGGACTGGTTCATTTTTCTGCATTTGGACGCCGGTTCTGACTAGATTCGTTGATCCCTGTGCTACATAAACACCCATAAGGCTACAGTTTTCTCTACACAACTTCATTACGCCTATACTCTGCCCTAATTCACAATAAAATAAATCAATGGCATCGCTACTTTGCTGAAACCTAAGCTAGAACTTGTGCTCCTTCTTCTTCCAATCTGAATAGGATTAAAAGAGAACAACTACAACCCTTTTTCTTTTAGAATCCAACCAAGTTGAGTACAGTTATTTTCAGATATGAAATTTAATTATGATCTTGACATGGTTATAAATCTGAATTTGAGATTATGCATACTCTTGTTTATCAGATCTGTTTTTCTATGTAGATCTATCTTATTAATATTATTGTAACTATTCTGTATCTCTTCCTTCCTTCTGTTCTATAGCCAGGCTACCACGAGCCTGAGCAAAATCTCATAAGAGATTGACGCACGAACGCTAAATTTGGGAAAAATAGTGAATGATGCATAATTGGACATGAGTGAATTGTGACTGATTTGAGAAAAGAACATATGTTGTAATTTAAGATTAAGAACTGGGCATACTATATATGATAGTCTGTGA
Source organism: Allium sativum (assembly GCA_030737875.1). NCBI lineage: Eukaryota > Viridiplantae > Streptophyta > Magnoliopsida > Asparagales > Amaryllidaceae > Allium > Allium sativum. The sequence continues at coordinate 621,176,955 of CM060926.1, forward strand.
TTTGGAAGAAGGAGAATTATTTTGTATATGACTTAGGCGTAAAGATCTACATTAAAATATGATAACCATTAAACGTGAACATCCCTAATTGGGGATTTTTGGACATATGACATACGCTGAAATCAAAGGCTATAATTTGGTTAAATTCGTATTGTATATCATGATTTGAAGTTTTTTGGAGAATATTATGTACTATGTAAATTTAACTAAAATTTGGGGCATATGTTATATTGTGAATTATGACCATAATTTGGGCATGTAAAATTAGGCTTAATTTTATGATTAGGCGAGGTATGTCAATGCAATTTTAAGGGATGATTAAATCTATTAAATTGCCTAATCTGCTAAATCTATTGGAACTGAATACCGTAATTTGGGGTATGAAAATCTGTAGGCTCGATCTAAAAATTGAGCAAAACAAGTTAATAGAACTTTGAACAATCTGCTGTAATTTGTAAAGAAGTTTAATTTGTTGAATTGGCATAATTAGTCTGAGATTGGTATAATCTATGAATGAATACTTTAACTAAAAATAAGAATGCTGAGACACGAGGTTAGACTCTGTTGGCGGTAGAAGCCTGCCCGGACCCAACCGACTTAACCAACAACCGCAAACTGTGAGTCTAATGTGATAGGTCATAGGCATAAAGATGCTTAGACACGAGGTTAGGTCTGGCTTGTGGCAGAAGTCTGCCCGGAACCGCCCGATACATCCAGCGGCCACAAGCTACCGACCTAATGTGAGAGGTCTGTGCATTAATAATTAATTAATGCAAATCTAGGATAAATATGATGCCTAAAACGTGTTGGGTGGATAAGGTTAAATCAACTGGGCGGATGAATCTAATAAACCCGTATGAAAATCTGTAGGCCCAATACAAGGTTAGGTGAAACAATCTTTAAGTCTGTTAATCTGTATATCTGATCCGTTAATCTGTATATCTGATCCGTTAGTCTGAAAACTTGTTAATGTGTATATCTGATCCGTTAGTCTGAAAACTTGTTAATCTGTATATTTGATCCATTAGTCTGAAAACTTGTTAATCTGTATATCTGGTCCGTTAGTTTGAAAACTTGTTAACCTCTATGTCTGATCTGAGAACTAGTTAATCTGGACTTTGTACATCTGAAATCTATAAGCAAGTTAATCTGAAATCTGTTAGTCTAGGGACACAAGGTTAGGAGGGGTAATTACTTGTGTCATCTGTTGTCTGGGAGCCATATTAGTCAGTAACCCTTTCTGGTATCAAAACTATGACCCAACACTAGGTAGGGGTCCAGGGCACGCTTACTGAGCTAATTGTAAGAGGTTCACTCTGATATTGGCGAGGGGTGTTGATGGTGCATTCCAACCGGGTCATGTGCGTGCATGGATCCGGTCTGCTCTGAGGACGTAAGACACCGTGACATCTGTACCTAGGTCTATGTCTATAGGTTGCCACTTTAGGGAATGATACACCCTTTTGTGGGGCCGGCACAGGGTATTTATGTATTAGGGAGCCGATCGCTTGGGGTAGAATTTAGGGTACAACTAGTTCTGTCTGTTTATGTGGGGTACCGTCTATTCCAGTTGAGTGGTAACACCTGTCTGTTTCTGTGTGGTACCGTCTGTTGGGGTGGTAAAGGCCCGTCACTAGTGTACACCTAATACTAGCATTCTGTTTCTGTACCATCTGTCTCTGTTCGGGTGGTAAAGGCCCATTACTAGCATTCTGGTTCTGTACCGTCTGTCTCTGTTCGGGTGGTAAAGGCCCATTACTAGCATTCTGTTTCTGTACCGTCTCTCTCTGATGGGGTGGTAAAGGCCCATTACTAGCATTCTGTTTCTGTACGTCTGTCTCCGTTAGGGTGGTAAAGGCCCATTACTAGCATCGTGTTTCTGAAGAGATCGTTCTGTTTTTTGTTTAGACATTAGGACAACACCTAATTCTGTTATACCAGTATTAGTGCAGAGAAGTGGAAAACCAAGTAAGAAGCTTAGCTTAGCCTGTATCATTCTGTTTCTTCTATTAACCTGCTACTCCTGTTACGGTTATCTCTCATCCAGTTTTATTTACATGTCATGATATTGTTATCTGTTTATAGGCTGAAAGTCACTGGACTCGCCAGACTTTATGTCTGACCCCCATTTGTTTTCGCCTCTTTTCTTTCCTCCCCTCCTAGGTACTCAGGGCGGGAACATAGAAGCTTGATTTAGATTTCTCTCTACTCGAAGTGCTAGAAGTGCTTGAAGTATTGCTAGGCTTTTATTCTACCTATTTATGGCATTTTCTATTGGGGATCATGGCTTTAAAATTATGTACTCTGAAGGCTTTTGTACAAGACTGATATTTATGTACTTGAATTTCGGTATTGTGATTTTGAAAGATGTAACCAAACTTGTTTCTGTTTCCGCTGCAATAAAGTTATAAAAATTCTCAAATACTACTTTAATTATCTATCTTGTAATATTTTGTTCTATTTACTTATATCGCTCCATGAAAGTTAATGCATTCCCTTAGTGAGTGACATTAACGGACATGGGGTGTTACACTTGGTATCAGAGCTGAAGGTTACCAGATTAGATAAAAGTTTTTGAAAACTATTTTCGAAAAGATTTGAAAAAGGAGAGTATTTTCAAGAGAAAAGTTTGTTTTAAAAACATAACCCCCAAGAGCCATATATCTTTCCTTTGATTCTCCGTTTTGAATCTCTTCCTTTTTCTTTCCAGCATGTCTGGGGTACCCGAGACACCCGAGGGCATACCGATACCAACTTGGTTCAGAAGGTTTCTGGAGGCTAGGGCCACCGCCGCAGGCCCAGCAGACATTCCTCCTCCTCCCCCTCCCCGCGTTGATACTTGTTCAAAGAAATGCAAGGACTTTCGGGAAATGGGAGGGAAACCTTTTCACGGGTCAGATACGTTTGTTGAAGCTCGAAATTGGCTTAAGGAGGTTGAAGATTTGTTTGGTATCTTCGAGATAGAAGATGGAAGGAAGGTCCAATTAGCTGCTTGGTTAATGAAGGACGAAGCCTCATTTTGGTGGGAGGTCACGAATGGAGAGCGTCTGATGGAGACATGGATGGATTTCAGGCATAGGTTCGGGATGAAATTTCTCTCATGAGCAGAAGAGAATTTATACGTAGAGAGGTTCTGTAACAACCCGTATTTTTGAATAACATGTTATAACATAAATCAAGGCAGAATTAAATGTTAACATCTGAATCAAGGGAAACGGGCTGTGCCATTGCGTTCATCTCGGAAAAATACGCGAAATAGAGTTCGAGTTTTCGAAAATCGGAGTCCGTATGACCAAGTTATGGCCCGTCAAAGTTTTCAGAAAATTTCAAGTTCAAAAATAGTTCAAATTTGAATTTAGAATTCAAATTCAACAAAAACAGACTGGGCGGGAAAATTCCCGCCCAGACAGGTCGACAGGGGGGTCGACACTAGGGTCGACCTCCCCCCAACCAGGTCGACACTAGAGTCGACCTGGGGGTCGACCTCCCTGGTCGGCCAGGCCGGCCTGGTGCACCTATTTTGGCTGTTTGGACCTGTTTTGGAGGCTAGTGACATGAATTGATGGCCCAGATCTGAATTGGGGTTAATCCTATGGTCTAAATTAACCTAATCATCTATAAAAAGACCCTAATACCTAGCCTAAATCATCATAAATCAATCTAGTAACTAAGTGCTGCCAAAATGTTTAATCATGGCCTCTACCCTCTTGTCATAGCCTCCATCTTCATTCATATGATAGTTCCTAAGCTTGTTTGGAAGTTCCTAAGCTTGATTTAAGGCCAAAATTCAATCTTTCTTCATCAAAGCAAGGATCTTTTGCTTGTTTCTCAAGGGTTTTCATTGGAGCTTATCATTTGGGAGTGTTTAGAGTTGCTAGTGGCTTCGTCTCAATCTTATTTATATTTTATAAGTCTTCATAGCATTGTAAGCCCTATACTACTCTTAGATTCTAACTATGAAGTTAAATATGACATGTTGCAAGTTTGAGTTTGGGCCTAAGTATGATTTGTGCTTTGATCCTATCATGTTATGCATAGATTTACCCTATGCAAGTTTGTAAAGTTATCACCTTGACTTTGTGCATAGAAAGCTATGACCTTTGATTTGGAATGTTGCATTATGCAACATGAGAACTCTCATAACCTTTATGATAACTTGCATATAATGTTATATGCGAACTTCTAGTCATCATCCTATGTTATCTAGGACCATGTATCACCTATTCGCTAAGTTTGAATGTTATGCATGTAACATGCAAGTTTAAATGAACATATTTATGCCTCATATGCCACCATGTTTAACTTGTGGCCAACCTTGTTACCTTATGCCCTTTTGTCATGCTTTTGCCAAGTTCCCTCTTTTGATCTATGTTATGTTATGCGAAACGTTCATGCGATGGGAATGCGTTGGGTTTGGGTAATATTAATGACATGAAAACATGGTTTTAAAATATGACATGAACATTGACTTGTGATTATGTTTGTAAACATAATGATGGACATGACACTTAGAAAATATGAGTGTGGCCAACTCGAGGTTGGGTTGAGTTTGTAGCATAAATCTACCCGGAACCGACCGGCTTAACTAGTGGCTACAAACAATAGGACCCAATGTGAGTAGTTGGTCATGTTGTGCTTAAACCCGAGGTTAGACTAGGTTGTGGTGTAAAGCTACCCAGACCCGCCCGGCTTAACTAGTAACCACAACAAGGTCTAATGTGAGAGGTTGGGTGCATTAAATTAATTAATGCCACATGATAGGGTTAAGTCATGGACTACTTGAATATACTTAACCAATTAAACACGATGGATTGGTAAGGTTAAGTCATGGACTACGTGAATATACTTAACCAATTGAACACGATGGATTGGTAGGGTTAAGACATGGACTACTTGAATACTTAACCAATTAAACCCGATGTATTGATAGGGTTAAGTCATGAACTGCTTGAATACAGTTGACCAACTCAATACATGGTTAGGATAGGGTTAACCACACTTAACCCGCTTGAAACCCTAGTTACGTGGTCCTTTTCAGTAGTAACCTACTTGGAAGTATCATGGGTACCCTGGACTAGGCTAGGGTGGGGCACGATTACTTGACTGATTGTAAGAGACCAAAAGAGACGGCTGAAGGGTGCACCGGTTGTTCAGGCGGACCATGGTCGTGCACATTAAGTCCGGAGTTGAACATGGGCACCAGTAGGTTTAGACTGTGCGTGCTTGAATTGTGTCTGTGGTTTACACCTTAGGGCTGGATACACACTGGGGTGGACCTAGCACAGTTAACTACATTCCACGATTAAGCCGTATGACACCGATACACGACGAGTTAGGCTTATAGGGAGCCGATCGACTAGACCGAGTAGTTGGACCTCGATTTAGGTCATCTCATGATGTGGGCCAGCTTTGGGCCAAGGGATCATTTCTTGTTTATACTTGACATGGATTGGAATACTAGTACACACCTGGTACAACTTAACCTTGTATATGCGATGCCACACTTGATCTATCTTGTTAACTTTTCACCATGCCAGTTATCACCCCATGTCTCATCTCTGTTTTACATGTTCAGTTAACTTTATTAGTTTTTATACTAATAGTAGATAGGACTTACCAGTCTTTTTGACTGACCCGTTTTCTTTCGCCTCTTTTCTTCCGTCCCCCCCCCCCCCCCAAGGTTTACAGGGTGGGAACACTGGTATCTAGCCTGGATCTTTAGCTTCTTTTCTGGGTAGCTCATGTACGGTTTGGACTTGAGCACGCTATGGCTTTATTCTACCTTGGGGATAGTTACTTTATGATTTTCTTTCCAGTTTTTAGTTGATGTTTCTAGACTATGTTTTGTGGAAAATAATGACCAAGTACTTTGATGTAACTTGACTATGGTTTTGAAATGTTAGTTTTACCCACTGCTTTATTTACTCTGTTTTTACTTATATGTTCTGTCTTGTGATATCTGCATGCATGTTTACCTCGTTTAACGCCCCTCCAAAGCTAGTGCGCTTGCAAGAGTGGCATTGGCGGAGGTGGGGTGTTACATTTGGTATCAGAGCATAAGGTTTACAAGACATGAGCAAAAGGTTTTTAAAACTTACCTTTTGAGAAACTATTTTCAAAACCAATTAAGTATTTTCCAAGAAAAGTCTAGTTTATTTTAAAAGGCTATTCCCCAAAAAGCCATTAGCACTATCCTTTGTTTCCTCGTTCTCAATCTATCTTTGTTCTTCGTTTCAGTATGGCCGATAATTTTGCCATTCTGGAGGGCGTACCAGTACCTATTTGGTTTAGAAGGTACATGGAGGCAAGGGCGAATGAAGTCGGCCCCACGGACATTCCTTCTCTTTCCCCCGTGGCTAACATTCCTCCCCCTCCCGTAGATGAGGTCCCTCCTTCTCCTCCTCCTCAGAATCCGCAAGCGGATTTCGCGAAGATTTGCAAGGACTTTAAGGCGATGGGTGGCAAGAATTTTATTGGGACGGAGACTTTTGTGGAGGCAAGAAATTGGTTGAAAGAAACTGAAGATCTCTTCGCCATCTTTGATGTGGAAGACCATAGAAAAGTTCTATTGGCAGCGTGGCTATTGAAAGAAGAAGCTACATATTGGTGGGTAGTCACCACCACTACTAGACCAATTCAGACTTGGGATGACTTTAGGAGAAGGTTCAGATTGAGGTTTCTATCATCTACAGAAGAGAACCTTCGGATGGAGAGGTTCCTATCTCTAAGGCAAGGGGACATGACAATTAGGGAATACGTGGATACGTTTAATCAACTTGCTCGGTTCGGTCTAGACTTGATTAACACAGCTCAGAAAAAGGCCCTACGCTTTGCTCTAGGATTGAATGAGCCATTGCGCGGTTTGGCCATGTCTCATATACCCCTGGGGGCGACTTTCGAGAGTTTGGTGAATATGGCCCTGCTTCAAGAGGGAGATAAGAGTGGCAAGAAGGAGGTCAAGGCAAATGAGTCTCAAGGCAAGAAGGAAGATTCCGAGAAAGGAGACAAGAACAACAAGAAGGGAAACAAGGGCAACAACAACAACAATAGCAAGGACAACAAGTCAAGAGAAAGGAGGAAGTGCAACTTCTGTGGGACTACTGGGCACATAGCCAAAGACTGTAGGAAGAAGAAAAGGAAGTTAGGAGAATGCTTTCATTATGGAGAGTCTGGACACTATAGCAAGGCATAGCTGTGGATCCCGCGAAAGTGGTTGCGGTTCAAGACTAGAAGACTCCTAGGAATGCAACTGAAGTAAGAAGCTTCCTCGGTCTGGCGGGCTACTATAGGAAGTTCATCAGGGACTTCGCTAAGATTTCAGCCCCTCTTACTAGATTGACGAAGAACAACTTAGTCTTTGCGTGGGACTTAGAGTGTGAGCTTGCTTTTCAAAGGCTCAAGAGGGCCCTTACTACAACTCCAGTTTTGGCATTACCTGATGGCGGTAAGATGTTTACCGTGTACACCGATGCATGTGGCACGGGTTTAGGTGTTGTTCTAATGCAAGAGGGAAGAGTGATATGTTATGGGGGTAGGCAACTTAAAGTTCATGAGAAGAACTATCCCACTCATGATTTGGAGTTGGCGGCGATCATCTTTGCTCTCAAATCCTGGCGCCACTACCTTCTAGGCGAAAGGTTTGAGTTGTATACGGATCACAAGTCACTCAAGTACCTCTTCTCACAGAAAGATCTGAATCTAAGGCAGCAAAGGTGGATGGAATTCTTGGCATCTTATGAATTCGAGATAGCTTATACCCCTGGCAAGGGTAATGTTGTGGAAGATGCACTAAGCAGAAGTAGGTTTACTTTGAGTCCCTTGTTTGTTGAGATGAGGAGCCTAGAGTTCTTGGCAACCTTTGATTTCACAACAGCTGTTGAGTCGATGACGTGTTCGTTGGCATCTCTTGAGCTTAGACCTATACTTCTTGATCAAATAGGGACTTCGCAGAAGGAAGATCCACAGATAGTCGAGATCATGGACAAGTTGATTCGTGGTGAGACGTCTAGTCACCTTGCTAGATATACTATTGATGACAAGGGGTGGCTAAGGCGTGATGGAAGGCTATGCATTCCACAAGTAGGAGACTTGGTGCATAAAGTTCTCGAAGAAGCGCATCACTCGAAGATGACTATACATCCTGGAGGAGATAGGATGTATAGGGATATGAAGCGCATTTTCTTTTGGGCTGGAATGAAGAAGGATGTGGCAGAGTATGTTTCAAAGTGCATGGTGTGCCAACAAGTGAAAGCCGAGTCGAAGAAACCCGGTGGGCTATTACATCCATTGGAGGTCCCGCAATGGAAGTGGGAAAGTATTTCTATGGATTTTGTGGACGGATTGCCTAGGTCAAGGAAAGGGAATACAAGCATATGGGTCATAGTTGACAGACTTACGAAGAGTGCTCATTTCATTCCAGTGAAGAGCAAGAGGACCGCATCATGGCTAGCATCTATTTATCTTCGAGAGATAGTGCGGTTGCATGGAGTTCCTTCTAGCATAGTTAGCGATCGTGACCCAATTTTCACTAGCCAGTTCTGGAATAGTTTGCAAGAAGCGATGGGTACGCGATTGAATCTGAGTACAGCTTATCACCCCCAGACGGATGGCCAAACCGAAAGGGTGAATAGAGTGCTAGAAGATCTTTTGAGGCTTTGTGTTCTTGACTTTGGTGGTACTAGGGAAGACCACCTTCCTCTTGTAGAGTTTGCTTATAATAATAGCTATCAAGCCAGCATAGGGATGGCATCATTTGATGCTCTGTATGGGAGGCCGTGTAGGTCACCATCTTGTTGGTGGGAGACAACGGATAGGCTCACACTTGGGCCCGATATGATACGGGACACATCCGAGAAAGTTGAATTGGTGAGAAGACGGATGAAAGCGGCCCAAGACCGACAGAAATCCTATGCTGACAAGCGAAGGACAGATTTAGAATTCGAAGTTGGGGATATGGTTTTCGTGAAGGTTTCTCCTTTGCGTAATGTGGTACGTTTTGGAGCAGTTGGGAAGCTGGCACCAAGGTTCGTAGGACCCTTCCTTATCATAGAAAGAATTGGGAAGATGGCTTATAAGGTGGAATTGCCTGAGAAGCTGGTCGGAGTACATAATGTCTTTCATGTCTCTCATCTCCGAAAGTGCCTACATGAGTCCGCTGAGGTGGTTGAACCTAGCATTCTTGAAGACATGGAGGTGGAGAAAGAGGCAACCCTAAGACGAGCTCCGATTCGTATCATGGAAACGGAGACAAAGAAGCTAAGAAGCAAAGAAGTTAAGCTTGTTAAGGTGCAATGGAGTGAAGCAGAGGAAGACGCAACTTGGGAAACCGAGGAGAAGATGCGTGGACTTTATCCATTTCTTTTTGAGGGTACATTTTCAATCTCTTTTCCTAGTTGGTATATCTTTCTTTTGCTATCCATGTTTATCTAGTTTATCTTGTTTCGTAAATCTTGTCATGAGAACCTTAGGTAGAAACCCTTGGTTGAAACATGTTATGCTTGATGTTTGCCAGTAGTTTCAAGTGTTTGCAAGTGGATACTCGTGGATGCATGATACACATTAGGCACTAAGATCGGCTCACACACTTTCATATTGCATATGCATGAGTGTTTATGCTTATTCATGGATGAAACTTGTATGCTATCACATGGATGTTGCATATGGATGGATGTTATGTGCACTCATGTAGAGACTATAAGTTATGTTAGGGATTCGCATACATATGGACTCATTACACTAACATATTTTGCATTAAGGAGGTTTACTGAATTAGTAACCGCTTGATTTTCGCATTAGATAAGTACATATACACACACCTTTGCATATGTTCATACAGCATTTAGAATCTTTTAAGGACAATGATTACTTGTGGATGATGTTTTGAGTAGATGGATGATGGATGGTAGGATACGTTCTTCCTAACTTGAAGATTTCAGGGACGAAATCCTTTAAGGTGGAGAGGATGTAACAACCCGTATTTTTGAATAACATGTTATAACATAAATCAAGGCAGAATTAAATGTTAAAATCTGAATCAAGGGAAACGGGCTGTGCCATTGCGTTCGTCTTGGAAAAATACGCGAAATAGAGTCCGAGTTTTCGAAAATCGGAGTCCGTATGACCATGTTACGGCCCATCAAAGTTTTCAGAAAATTTCAAGTTCAAAAACAGTTCAAATTTGAATTTAGAATCCAAATTCAACCAAAACATACTGGGCGGGAAAATTCCCGCCCAGACAGGTCGACAGGGGGGTCGACACTAGGGTCGACCTCCCCCCAACCAGGTCGACACTAGACTCGACCTGGGGGTCGACCTCCCTGGTCGGCCAGGTCGGCCTGGTGCACCTATTTTGGCTGTTTGGACCTGTTTTGGAGGCTAGTGACGTGAATTGATGGCCCAGATCTGAATTAGGGTTAATCCTATGGTCTAAATTAACCTAATCATCTATAAAAAGACCCTAATACCTAGCCTAAATCATCATAAATCAATCTAGTAACTAAGTGCTGCCAAAATGTTTAATCATGGCCTCCACCCTCTTGTCATAGCCTCCATCTTCATTCATATGAGAGTTCCTAAGCTTGTTTGAGAGTTCCTAAGCTTGATTTAAGGCCAAAGTTCAATCTTTCTTCATCAAAGTAAGGATCTTTTGCTTGTTTCTCAAGGGTTTTCATTGGAGCTTATCATTCGGGAGTGTTTAGAGTTGCTAGTGGCTTCGTCTCAATCTTATTTATATTTTATAAGTCTTCATAGCATTGTAAGCCCTATACTACTCTTAGATTCTAACTATGAAGTTAAATATGACATGTTGCAAGTTTGAGTTTGGGCCTAAGTATGATTTGTGCTTTGATCCTATCATGTTATGCATAGATTTACCCTATGCAAGTTTGTAAAGCTATCACCTTGACTTTGTGCATAGAAAGCTATGACCTTTGATTTGGAATGTTGCATTATGCAACATGAGAACTCTCATAACCTTTATGATAACTTGCATATAATGTTATATGCGAACTTCTAGTCATCATCCTATGTTATCTAGGACCATGTATCACCTATTCGCTAAGTTTGAATGTTATGCATGTAACATGCAAGTTTAAATGAACATATTTATGCCTCATATGCCACCATGTTTAACTTGTGGCCAACCTTGTTACCTTATGCCCTTTTGTCATGCTTTTGCCAAGTTCCCTCTTTTGATCTATGTTATGTTATGCGAAACGTTCATGCGATGGGAATGCGTTGGGTTTGGGTAATATTAATGACATGAAAACATGGTTTTAAAATATGACATGAACATTGACTTGTGATTATGTTTGTAAACATAATGATGGACATGACACTTAGAAAATATGAGTGTGGCCAACTCGAGGTTGGGTTGAGTTTGTAGCATAAATCTACCCGGAACCGACCGGCTTAACTAGTGGCTACAAACAATAGGACCCAATGTGAGTAGTTGGTCATGTTGTGCTTAAACCCGAGGTTAGACTAGGTTGTGGTGTAAAGCTACCCGGACCCGCCCGGCTGATCTAGTAACCACAACAAGGTCTAATGTGAGAGGTTGGGTGCATTAAATTAATTAATGCCACATGATAGGGTTAAGTCATGGACTACTTGAATATACTTAACCAATTAAACACGATGGATTGGTAAGGTTAAGTCATGGACTACTTGAATATACTTAACCAATTGAACACGATGGATTGGTAGGGTTAAGACATGGACTACTTGAATACTTAACCACTTAAACCCGATGTATTGATAGGGTTAAGTCATGAACTGCTTGAATACAGTTGACCAACTCAATACATGGTTAGGATAGGGTTAACCACACTTAACCCGCTTGAGACCCTAGTTACGTGGTCCTTTTCAGCAGTAACCTACTTGGAAGTATCATGGGTACCCTGGACTAGGCTAGGGTGGGGCACGATTACTGGACTGATTGTAAGAGACCAAAAGAGACGGCTGAAGGGTGCACCGGTTGTTCAGGCGGACCATGGTCGTGCACATTAAGTCCGGAGTTGAACATGGGCACCAGTAGGTTTAGACTGTGCGTGCTTGAATTGTTTCTATGGTTTACACCTTAGGGCTGGATACACCCTGGGGTGGACCTAGCACAGTTAACTACATTCCACGATTAAGCCGTATGACACCGATACACGACGAGTTAGGCTTATAGGGAGCCGATCGACTAGACCGAGTAGTTGGACCTCGATTTAGGTCATTTCATGATGTGGGCTAGCTTTGGGCCAAGGGATCATTTCTTGTTTATACTTGACATGGATTGGAATACTAGTACACACCTGGTGCAACTTAACCTTGTATATGCGATGCCACACTTGATCTATCTTGTTAACTTTTCACCATGCCAGTTATCACTCCATGTCTCATCTCTGTTTTACATGTTCAGTTAACTTTATTAGTTTTTATACTAATAGTAGATAGGACTTACCAGTCTTTTTGACTGACCCGTTTTCTTTCGCCTCTTTTCTTCCGTTTCCCCCCCTCCAGGTTTACAGGGTGGGAAAACTGGTATCTAGCCTGGATCTTTAGCTGCTTTTCTGGATAGCTCATGTACGGTTTGGACTTGAGTACGCTATGGCTTTATTCTACCTTGGGGATAGTTACTTTATGATTTTCTTTCCAGTTTTTAGTTGATGTTTCTAGACTATGTTTTGTGGAAAATAATGACCAAGTACTTTGATGTAACTTGACTATGGTTTTGAAATGTTAGTTTTATCCGCTGCTTTATTTACTCTGTTTTTACTTATATGTTCTGTCTTGTGATATCCGCATGCATGTTTACCTCGTTTAACGCCCCTCCAAAGCTAGTTCGCTTGCAAGAGTTGCATTGGCGGAGGTGGGGTGTTACAGGTTCTTAGCATTGAAGAAAGGGAATTTATCAGTAAAGGAGTACGTCAAAAAGTTCAATTAGTTGGTGAGATTTGGCTTAGACTTGGTGAACACACCTGAAAAGAAGGCCTTGAGATACGTTAAAGGTTTGAATGAGCCGCTACACGGGTTGACTATGACCCGCATTCCTATGGGTGCTACCTTTGAGAAATTGGTTGACATGGCATGGATGCATGAAGAGGAATCCAAAAGTGAGAAAAAAGAGGAAAAGCTCGAAGGACCACAGAACAAGAAAGCATGGCCCAAAAAGGAAAGACAAAAGAAGGATGAAAAGACTGAAGATAAGAAGGAGAAAAAGTGCTTTACTTGTGGAAGCTTGACTCATCTGAACAAGGACTGCAGAAAGAGGAAGGGCGCTTGCTTCAACTGTTGAGAAATGGGACAATTCACTAGGGACTGCCCGAAGAAACAAGGGCAAGGGCATAGGGCAGAACCTACTTCTGGAGGGCAGGCGAATGCTCTCGTGGCTTGTGGATAGGATAAAGATAGGAAAATTTCTGAGGATTAATTTCCTTATCTGATTATTGAGTTAAAACTCTCTTCGATTTTGGCATTTTGATTCTATAATTGAGACTCTGCACTTTAATACTAGTCTTGTTTCTGATCCCGCTATAGTCTCAAACCCCATGAGGGTTACGACTCATTTGTTTGTGATAGGTTGGGGTTTGAAGGTATCTGTGTTGGGCGTTAAGTTGACTATGACGCATACATTCTGGGTTTTGTGGGATATGGTGGGGTTTTATCATGCTTAGTTTCCAAAGAATCATTTGATAATCTGATCTGTACCAGTAGTCTGTAAGTATTTGAATATTTCTGATAAGGTTAGTGTTTTTTACTCAAAGCATGAAGTAGATTTCCAGTTTGGCATTTGTTTAATGGGAGTAATTCTCTGAGTGTCAATCTGATTTTGATTTCGGTCTTCGAGGTTGAAACTTAGGGAATTATTCTCTTCAACCGATGTCTAATGGGAACAAAGCTTTTGTTTTAATTGTACATGCTTCTATCACTCGGCTGTATCCTATCGATCGAGTCTTCGACTTTTAGGTAGAAACTAATGGGTGTAAACATGTATTTGAGACATGTTATGTTTTATGGTTGCAAGTGGATGCAAGTGGTTGCTAGTGGTTTCTCGTGGATGCATACACACACACACACACACTAGGCACTTGATCGGCTCAAAAACACTCTCATACTACATACGGACGTGTGTGCATTTTTCAATTTTTGTGGATGCAAAATGATTGACTCATCACGTGGATGTTGCATTTGGATGAATGGCTATGCACTCATATAGAAATGATGTGTATCAAATAGGATTTCTTGCATACATAATTGGACTCATGGCACTAACATAATTCGCATTGAGGAGGTCAACTGAATCAGTAGACCACCTGATCTTTGCATTAGATAAGAGACATATACACACACTTTTGCATATGTTCATACAACACTAGAAATTTTCTAAGGACAATGGATGCTTGTGGATGATGGTTGAGCAGATGGGTGATTGGATGGTAGGACACATTCTTCTTAACTTGAAGATTTCGGGGACGAAATCCTTTAAGGAGGGGAGAATGTAACACCCCGTATTTTCTGTGAACATAAATGTAACAAAACAAAGTGTACTTAATTTTTAAGAGAAGAATTAAGGGAAATGGGTTACGCCATTGCGTTTGTCTTGGAATTCTGCTTGAGATAGAGTCCGAGTTTGCGTAAATCAGACTTCGTATGAAGAAGTTATGGCACTTAGAAGTTTCAGGAATTTAAAATAAAAACCAGCCCGAATTCAAAATTTAAAAGTTCGAAATTCAAAACACATACCCGGGCTGGGCGGGAAATTTCCCGTCCAGGACCCAGGTCGACCAGGGGTTTGACCTGGGTCGAATAGTTCGACAAGGGGGTCAACCTCCCCCGTTTTTCCAGATCCGAGGACTGGTTCATTTTTCTGCATTTGGACGTCCGTTCTGACCAGATTCATTGATCCATATGCTATATAAACACCCCTAAGGCTACAGTTTTCTCTACACAACTTCATTACGCCTATACTCTGCCCTAATTCATATTAAAATAAACCAACGGCGTCGCTACTCTGCTAAAACCTAAGCTAGAACTTGTGCTCCTTCTTCTTCCAATCTGAATAGGATTAAAAGAGAACAACTACAACCCTTTTTCTTTTAGAATCCAACCAAGTTGAGTATAGTTATTTTCAGATATGAAATTTAATTATGATCTTGACATGATTATAAATCTGAATTTGAGATTATGCATACTCTTGTTTATCAGATCTGTTTTTCTGTGTAGATCAATCTTATTAATATTATTGTAACTATTCTGTATCTCTTCCTTCCTTCTGTTCTACAGCCAGGCTACCACGAGCCTGAGCCAAATCTCATAAGAGATTGAAGCATGAACGCTAAATTTGGGAAAAATAGTGAATGATGCATAATTGGACATGACCGATTTGTGACTGATTTGAGAAAAGAACATATGTTGTAATTTAAGATTTAGATCTGGGCATACTATATATGATAGTCTGTGATTTGGAAGAAGGAGAATTATTTTGTATATGACTTAGGCGTAAAGACCTACATCAAAATATGATAACCAGTAAACGTGAACACGCCTAATTGGGGATTTTTGGACATTTGACATACGCTGAAATCAAAGGCTATAATTTGGCATATTTCGTATTGTATATCATGATTTGGGGTTTTTTGGAGAATATTATGTACTGTGTAAATTTAAGTAAAATTTGGGGCATATGTTATGTCGTGAATTAAGACCATAATTTGGGCATGTAAAATTAGGCTTAATTTTATGATTAGGCGAGGTATGTCAATGAAATTTTAAGGGCTGATTAAATCTGTTAAATTGCCTAATCTGCTAAATCTGTTGAAACTGAATATGGTAATTTGGGGTATGAAAATCTGTAGGCTCGATCTAAAAATTGAGCAAAACAAGTTAATAGAACTTTGAATAATCTGCTGTAATTTGTAAAGAAGTTTAATTTGTTGAATTGGCATAATTATTCTGAGATTGGTATAATCTGTGAATGAATACTTTAACTAAAAATAAGAATGCTGAGACACGAGGTTAGACTCTGTTTGCGGTAAAGCCTGCCCGGACCCAATCGGCTTAACCAGCAACCGCAAACTGTCATTCTAATGTGAGAGGTCGTAGGCATAAAGATGCTTAGACACAAGGTTAGGTCTGCCTTTGTAACACCCCGTGATTTTAAATATTAAAGTTAACGAATTAAAGAATATTTAATTCCAAATTTGAGAATTAAGGGAAACGGGTTGCGCCATTGCGTTCGTCTCGGAATTCTGCTTGAGATAGATTTCGAGTTTGTGTGAATTGGACTTCGTATGAAGAAGTTATGGCCTTCAGAAGTTTCAGAATTTAAATAAATTAAAAACAGCTCTAATCAGAAAATTTGAATTTCAAATTCAAAATAGGGAAGCGGTCTAGGCGGTAAAATTTCCGCCCAAAGGCCAGGTCGACCAGGGGGTCGACCTACCCATACAGGTCGATCAGGGGGTCAACCTGCTCCTCCCCCTCCCTCCTCCGGCAGATCTGAAAGATGACGTGTTCTGACTTGTTGCTGAGTCATTAGGGCTGAGGTGTTATTTTATCTTAAATGGATGGTCTTGATTGATTCTAGGTTAATTCGACGGCTCTTAATTAATTAAACTTATATATAAGCAGCCTAACTCTCAAGCCTAAATCATACTAATTCATACAAAGAGCCGCCATGCCGTCAATGGAGAACCTAGAGTAGCTGTCGTTCTCTTTCAACTCAAAACAAGATAGAAGAAAGAGTCAAAATCAAATCTAATATAATCTAAATAATAACTAGTCTACATCAAAGGCGAGCAATTCAGTTTCAGAATACAAATCCCAGAAAAACAAGACTGTTCTTTTGTTAGTGAGTACTATTTCTTTCACAATATAATTAATAAATTAATTATGATGGGTTATAATTCGATTATGAGAACATATCTGTTGAATCATGTGTTGTTATTATCTGTTTGTAAACATATGACAGTTTTGTTATTTTATGTTAGTAGATCTATTTATATGTACAATTATATATTTTTAACTTGATTCATATGTATGCAAGTTTGGGATGTCAAAACATATGTATATGAATCTTATGCAAGTTTGGGATGTTAAATCATATGCTAGTTTATGAATTTTATGCAAGTTTGGGATGTTAAAACATATGTGAATCCTATGCAAGTCTGTAGGTGGATTATACACAAGTTCATATGTGAATCATGTAGATACATATGCTAGTTTATGTGACATTAATTTACATGTTTAGATCCATATGCAAGTTCACATCTTTATGTTTAGATCCATATGCAAGTTCACATCTTTATGTTTAGATCTATATTTAGATCCATGGCAGTACATAGTTACGAAAATTTATGTTCTATATGCCTATTGCCTATGCTAGTTTTGTATGTGAATCATATGCTAGTTTGAATGAAATTCATATGCAAGTTATAGGCAAACCATATCCATATATGCAAGTTCACGATTACATGTTTAGATCTATAATTAGATCCATGATAATTATGCAAATTTTTGTATTGCCTATGCAAGTTATTGGCTATGCAAATTTATGTCATGATGGTTAGATTTATTTTGTGTGTTATGCAAGTTATGATGTTTTTTTTGTTTTTATAAGTTAGACTATTTGCGAGTCTAACAAATGTCGTATTAAAACGTACGAATAACGTGGGGACAATGGGAAAATATTAAATATTAATATTGTGAATTGGCATATAATGGCCTTAAAAGGCAAATAATTAATTTGAGACATTAATTGGCCTAATTTATATGCATAGTAATTATGGACATGATTTAAGTGACAATTATGGACATGGTTTAAAATTGGAAGTTATTGGCAATTTGAAATAGGGATATTAATTCAAATTGGGGTTGAATAATAATAACTGCCTAAGACACGAGGTTAGACTCGTTTGTGGTGTAAGACTGCCCGGACTCGCCCGACAAATCCAGCAACCACAAACGGTTATCTAATGTGGGAGGTCAAAGGCACAAATAAAATGGGTAATAAAGGCCTAAGACACGAGGTTAGACTCGTTTATGGTGTAAGACTACCCGGACCCGCCCGACAAATCCAGCAACCACAAAACGGTAGTCTAATGTGAGAGGTCAAAGGCATAAATTAAAAGATGCGTAGACACAAGGTTAAGTCTTGCTTGTGGTGGAAGTGTGCCCGAAACCACCCGGCATATCCAGCGGCCACAAGCAATCGACTTAATGTAAGAGGTCTGTGCATTAATAATTAATTAATGCTGATCAAAGACAAATATGAATGACAAACAGAAGTTTGGTTGAGTGAATAATTCTCTGAGTACCAATCTGATGTTGATTTTGGTCTTGGGGTTGATACTTAGGGAGTTATTCTCTTAACCAATGTATCTGTGAACTAAAATGTACTTAATTATAAATTAAGTAAAGCATAATATATAAGTGGATAGGGTTAGTACCGGCTTAACCAATGATATATAAGTGGATAGGGTTAAGACCAGCTTAACCAATAATATATAAGTGGATAGGGTTAAGACCAGCTTAACCAATAATATATAAGTGGATAGGGTTAAGACCAGCTTAACCAATAATATATAAGTGGATAGGGTTAAGACCAGCTTAACCAATAATATATAAGTGGTTAGGGTTAAGACAAACTTAACCAATAATATACATTGATCTGGTAGGGTTAAGACAAACTTAACCAGTAATATATATTCATCTGATAAGTGGATAGGGTTAATACTAACTTAACCAATAAGATATAAGTGGATGGAGTTAAGACTAGCTTAACCAATAATATATTGATCTGATAAGCGGATAGGGTTAAGACACGCTTAACCAATAACACATGTTGATTTGTTAAGTGAGTAACATGGGTGACATGTGGGATATAATTATAAACACTTAACCAAGTTGAAACATGTAAGAAGACATGAATAAGAGGGGTTAAGTGGGAAATTCTAGTGGGGACCAAGCATAGGTGGAAAGCTTGTGTCAAGCATGGGGGACCCTTTTCAAACCAGTAACTCATTAAGTATCTTTGTGAGCTTGACCCAAGTCGAGGAT
The DNA here is from genome assembly GCA_030737875.1 of Allium sativum. Taxonomy (NCBI): domain Eukaryota; kingdom Viridiplantae; phylum Streptophyta; class Magnoliopsida; order Asparagales; family Amaryllidaceae; genus Allium; species Allium sativum. The sequence continues at coordinate 621,195,996 of CM060926.1, forward strand.
GGGACACGCTTACTGGGTTTGATTGTAAGAGGTCAAAACGGGTTAGCGGTGGCAATGCAAGTCCAACGGGGTCATGTGCGTGCGTGGGCCCGGGCTGGTAGGTAAGACGTTGTTGCATCGTGTAGATATAAGTCGTGCATCTTTAGTGGTATCGGGTTGCCACTTTGGGGAATGATACACCCCACTGTGAGACCAGCATGGGTATCTACGAGTTAGGGAGCCGATCGAATAGGGAAGGTAGTGGGTACGACTAGCGGAGATAGGAGAAGACGGCACCTATGAAGACAGCTAGGAGTATAACTACCATATTATTAATAAACATTGTAACTAGAATGGGGAGGGTAGTGGGTACAACTAGTGGAGATAGGGGCAGACGGCACCTATGAAGACAGCTAGGGGTACACGAAACTACCATTATTATTATTTTGTCCAGTGGGCGGGATCAACTTTTAGGGTGACTGGTAATGGTGCGGTGAAATTAGCATTTGTGCAGTATAGTAATTATCCTATAGTGATTAGGAGCGCAATTAATGCCTGAATATTCCTCTTGTTTGCTTTGTCTTGCCCACTTTCTTCACAGTCATTCCTTATTTTTTCCAGTTTATGCCTTATCCTAATTACTTTAATAATTGTATTGTTAAAGTTATGGTACTCGCCAGACTTCATGTCTGAACCCTTTGTTTTCACCTCTTTTCTTCCTTTCCCCCCCCCAAGGTTCTCAGGGTGGGATTAGTACTAACGGAGCTTGTTCTTAGGTCTCTTTCTCTCTCTTTTGGAAGAGCTTGGATTGCTGAAGGTAAAGTTCAGATCATCTCTTTTATGGCTACTTATGTTGGGGTTATGCTTTTTACTTTATGTACTCTGAAAACAATTTGTTGTAACAACCCGTATTTTCAATAACCTGTTATAAAATAAATCGAGGCAGAATTTAATTCTAAAATCTGAATCAAGGGAAACGGGCTATGCCATTGCGTTCGTCTCGGAAAAATACGCGAAATAGAGTCCGAGTTTTCGAAAATCGGAGTCCGTATGACCCAGTTAAGGCCCATTGAAGTTTTCAGAAAATTCCTAAGTAAAAACAGATTTAAATTTAATTTAAAAACAAGGGTTAGGGCAATCTGGAGACGGCGGGAAAAATTCCCGCCAGGACCCACATGTCGACAGCCCTGTCGACAGGGCCCCCAGGGTGTCGACAGCCCTGTCGACAGCCCTGTCGACAGGGGGTGCCCGGGCAGTTTAGCCTGGTGCACCATTTCTGATTTGGGTTGGGTCTTGTTGCTTGGTTCTAGAGAGTTCCGAGATCTGACGGGCCTAAACTAACCTAGGGTTAATCCTAGGGCTAAAAACACTCTAATCTTCTATAAATATACCCCTAATCCTACCCTAAAGCCTCATTAATCAATCTAGCAACTAAACTATGTCAAATTGAATCCTCAAATGGCCTCCACCTAAAAACCCTAGCCTCCACCTTCTTCAAAGTTTAATCCTATGAAGATATGATGATCATACAACCTTTTCTATGTTGTATGAATGCTTAATAACTTGCATACTTCATTAAGTTGCAAGTTTGATTTGCTAAGTTTGTGTTTTTGGGGTTTTGCAAAAGGGTTTTCTTATTTGAAGCTTTGTTTTGGGTTTTCAAAGGGCTTCTTCATCTTATTTGGTGGATTTGTGACTTGTTTATATTTGTAAGCCCTCTTACCTTCATTTTAGAAACTCTAAAGTTAATATGTGATGAAAGTTGGGATCTTAGCAAGTTTACTAAGCCATGATTTGCAAGTTTATTGAGTTATGCATGTTTATGCAAGTTTGCTAAGCCATGATTTGCAAGTTTATTGAGTTATGCATGTTTATGCAAGTATGCTAAGCCATGATTTGCAAGTTTATTGAGTTATGCATGTTTATGCAAGTTTGCTAAGCCATGATTTGCAAGTTTATTGAGTTATGCATGTTTATGCAAGTTTGCTAAGCCATGATTTGCAAGTTTATTGAGTTATGCATGTTTATGCAAGTATGCTAAGCCATGATTTGCAAGTTTATTGAGTTATGCATGTTTATGCAAGTTTGCTAAGCCATGATTTGCAAGTTTATTGAGTTATGCATGTTTATGCAAGTTTGTTAAGCCATGATTTGCAAGTTTATTGAGTTATGCATGTTTATGCAAGTATGCTAAGCCATGATTTGCAAGTTTATTGAGTTATGCATGTTTATGCAAGTTTGCTAAGCCATGATTTGCAAGTTTATTGAGTTATGCATGTTTATGCAAGTTTGCTAAGCCATGATTTGCAAGTTTATTGAGTTATGCATGTTTATGCAAGTATGCTAAGCCATGATTTGCAAGTTTATTGAGTTATGCATGTTTATGCAAGTTTACTAAGCCATGATTTGCAAGTTTATTGAGTTATGCATGTTTATGCAAGTCCACTATACCATGATTTGCAAGTTAAATGAGTTATGTATGTTTATGCAAGTTCATTACGCCATATTGTGCATGTTTAATAAGTTATGTATGCTTATGCAAGTTTAAAATGACAAGTTCTGCATGTTTGACAAGTTATGCATGCTATGCAAGTTTAAAATGACAATTTGTGCATGTTTGACAAGTTATGCATGTTTATGGTAATATGCAAGTTCACTATGCTAAGTTGTGCAAGTCTAACATGTTATGCATGATTGTTGTGCAAGTTTATCATATATGTTATGCCAAGTTCCCTCTTCCTATCCTTTATGCGTTATTACGAATATGTAAGCGATAGAATGACGTTGGGGGGTTTGGGTAAACTTAAAATATATGAAAATATAAGATTGGGAATTTACCTATTAAGTTAGGTCTACCCCTTGGGAATTTACCTATTAAGTTAGGTCTACCCAAGCATTTGTTGACTTGTAATCATGTTTTGAAATAAAGTGGACATGGCACTTAGAAAATATAAGTGTTGCCAACTCGAGGTTGGGTTGAGTTTGTAGCGTAATTCTACCCGGAACCGACCGGCTTAACTAGTGGCTACAAACGATAGGACCCAATGTGAGAAGTTGGTCATGTGGTGCCAAAACCCGAGGTTAGACTAAGTTGTGGTGTAAACCTACCCGGACCCGCCCGGCCTAACTAGTAACCACAACAAGGTCTAATGTGAGAGGTTAAGGTGCATTAAATTAATTAATGCCTCATGATTAGGGTTAAGTCAGGGTCCACTAGTACTTAACCAATTTGGGGATTCGAGGGATTGAAATGGGGTTAAGTGGTAAACTGTTGGTTACACTTAACTAGTTTAATCCATGATTAGTGAAGGGTTAAACCACACTTAACCCTCTTAGGAAACCCTAGCAACGTGGTCTGTTCTAACAGTAATCCCAGTTTGGTATCATTCACAACCCTAGAAGCTAGGCTAGGGCGGGGCACGATTACTGGACGGATGTAAGCGACCAAAAGGCGATGGCTGAGTGGTACAGCGGTGCGGGTCCAGGCGGGCTACGGACGTGCACGTAGTCCGGTGTTGGACAAACTCGAGGCACGGGTACCAGTAGGTTAGGGCTGTGCATTATTGCTTAAGTGTCTGGGGTTGACACCCGAGGGCTTGATACACCCAAAGGTGGACCCAGCACAGTCTAACTACAACCATATGTGGGCCATATGGACACCAACACTTGACGGGTTAGGTTTATAGGGAGCCGATCGACTAGACCGTTGGGCTAGACCTTATATTAAGGTCACTTCATGTTATTGGGTTAAAAGCTTGGGCCAAGGGATTAATACCTGTTATGTTGGGTTGCTAGTACACCGTGGTGCAAAACTTAACCTTGTTTATGCGATGACACCTCTATCTATCTTGTAGTTAATTTACCATGCCAGTATGTTGTTATCTATGATCATCTCAGTTTCCATCATGATGTTAACTTTATTAGTTTATAGACTGATCGTAGCAGGGCTTACTCAGTCTTTTTGACTGACCTGTTTTCTTTCGCCTCTTTTCTTCCGTGCCCCCCCCCCCAGGTTCTCAGGGAGGGAATACAGGAGCCTAGCTTGGATCTTAGCTGCTTTCTTGGATAGCTCATGTATGCTTTGGACTTGAGCTCGCTATGGTTTCTTCCACTGTGGGGATAGCTACTTTTATGTTTTCCTTTTCAGTTTCAGATGTTATTTTATGTACTAGACTTGTTTAATTGGGAAATTGACATTATGATGTAGCAGACTTGTTTTTGAAATAGTTTAAAATTCTTCCGCTGTTTTATCTATCTACTTACTCTGTTTATTTACATATATATATATGTCATGTCCTGCCTTGTTATATCATTATGCATGTTTACCTTGTTTCAAAAACGCCCCACCAAAGTCAGAGTTGCTTGCAAGAGCCACCCTGGCGGAGGTGGGGTGTTTCATTTGGTATCAGAGCATATGGTTTACGAGAAGGGATAAAAAGGTTTTTAAAAACTTTTGAAAAGAAAAACTATTTTCAAAACCAAGTATTAAGTATTTTCCAAAGGAAAGTCTAGTTATTTTTAAAAGGCTATTCCCCAAAAAGTCATTAGCACTATCCGTTGATCCCTCATTTGAACTCTTTTCTTTTCGTTTCCAGCATGTCTGATAATCTCATCTTGCCCGAAGGGGTAACAATACCCGATTGGTTTCGTCGGTACTTGGAAGTCACGGGTCCGGTCCCAAGTGTCTCTAATGTTGTCTTTCCAGTCAAGGCCGCTGTTCCTCCTCCTCCTCCTTCCGTAGCTGATGTTCCTCTTCTCCCTCAGTCTCCGCAAGCGGATTTTGCGGAAACTTGTAAGAACTTTAAGATGATGGGTGGCAAGAATTTTAGTGGGACTGAGACTTTTGTAGAGGCAAGGAATTGGTTGAAAGAGACCGAAGATCTTTTAGCCACCTTTGATATAAGTGACCGCAGGAAGGTTTTATTGGCATTATGGTTGCTAAAGGAAGAAGCTGCACGTTGGTGGGTAGTCACCACCGCTACTAGGCCAATAGAGACGTGGGATGACTTTAGAGGAAGGTTTGGACTGAGATTCTTATCACTGAAGCAAGGGGACATGACTATTAGGGAATACATAGATAAGTTTAATCAACTGGCTCGAGTCGATTTAGACTTGGTTAATACAACTCAGAAGAAGGCCCTACACTTTTCTCTAGGATTAAACGAGCCATTACATGGTTTGGCCATGTCTCATATACCCTTGGGGGCGACTTTCGAGAATTTGGTGAATATGGCCCTACTTCAAGAAGAAGATAACAATGACAAGAAAGAGGTCAAGGCGAATGAGTCTCAAGGCAAGAGAGTAAATTCCGGGAAACGGGGCAAGAATAACCACAACCGCAAGGACAAGCCAAGAGGGAATAGGAAATGCAACTTCTGTGGTGAAGTTGGACATGTAGCCAGGGAATGTAGGAAGAAGAAGAGAAAGCGGGGCGAATGCTTTCATTGTGGTGAGTTTGGACATCTCAACAAGGATTGCCCAAGGAAACAAAGGCAAGGTCAGACTCAGTATGCAGGACTATCTGGAGGGCGAGTTCATCCCCTCAATACCGTTCGTCCAGCTTATGATAGAGGTAGTGTTTCTGTTGAAAGTCTTGTTTACATTTTCTGATTTTCCCTGTTCGTACTTTGTTTGATTCTGGCACATCGCATAGTTTTATTTCATCTGATCTAGTTGAAAGTTTGCACCTAAGTACTAGTCTAGTTGATGATCCCGTATGTGTTTCAAATCCAATTGGGGGTTCTGCCCGTTAGTCTGTGGTCTGAGTGGATTTGAAAATTTCTATCTTGAGTATAGAATCCTCGTAGGATGTTTATATTCTCGGTTTCCGGGGATATGGGTTGGTTTTGGGCATGGAATGGTTGCCCTGTTTTGGAGCCATTCTTGGTTTTTGTATATAGGGTTGTGAGGCTCATGACTCGCCTCGGGAATACCCTAGAAATTTCTAGTAACCCTATGGGTCCCGTCATGTTATGTTATCTTGAAATCCCTCGACTCGTCTATCGATAGTTTGCAATCGGTGAGGGTGGTCCGAGAATATCCTGATATCTTGGGTGAAGTGAAGGGGTTACCCTTAGACGTGGGATAGATTTCCGCATTATCTGGTTGGTAATACCAAGCCAGTTTCGTGGCCGGTTAGGCACGTGACCTCACGAGATGAGAGTTAAGAAAGCAAGTCAAGGAGTTGCTTGAGAAGAACTTCCTGAGACGAAGCATTTTCGAGTAGGGTGCTCCAGTAGTATTCGTTACTGATGTGGACAGTTTGTTTCGCTTATGTGTTGATTATCGTGAGAGGAATAGATAACCGTTACCAAGGATCAATGATTTGTTTGATCAGCTTGTAGGAGCATCTGTTTTCTTTTGATCTAGCTACCGGATTCCATCAGCTTAGGATGGCTGAGGATGGAATTGACAAGACTGCGTTTAGGACTCTAGATGGGTTTTAGAATGGCTAGTCATACCATTTGGTTTGACTAATGCACCCGCATATTACGTAAACTGGATGGGTAGGGTGTTTAGGGAGTCCTTGAACAAGTTTGTCATGGTCGTCATAGACGATATTTTGATCTCCTCAAAAGAACGAGGAAGAACATGCTATACATCTCAAGGAGGAGATGGATACGCTTAGAGCCACCAGTTGAAGGTCAAGTTCTCCAAATGTCGCTTTGGAGGAAAGAAGTTGGATTTCTTGGGCACATAGTTCCTAAGTAAGGCTTAGCGGTGGATTCCACTAAAGTGGTTGCGGTTTAAGACCGAAAAACTCTGAGGAGGGCAATTGAAGTAAGAAACTTTCTCCGTTTGGCTAGTTAGTTAGCATTCCCGGAGCTTAGACTTACTCTTCTAGATCAAAGAAAGGGAATACGGGTATGAGGGTCATAATAGGTAGACTCACAAAGAGTGCTCATTTCAGTCCGGTAAAGAGCGAGAGGACTGCATCATGGTTAGCAACAGTTTATCCTCAAGAAGTTGGCCAGTTTTGAAATAGCCTACAGGAAGCCATGGGTAGGCAACTGAATCTAGGTATGGCCTATCACTCATAGGCGGATGGTTCATTTCGATTAAGCATGAGTTATAGAAAATCACGTTTATAAGGGCAATTGGCAACGTGGATTGGTATTTTCAAGAAAAATTCTGCTGGAATACTTTATAGACGAGATCCAGGATTCACTAGTGAATTTTGGAGAGCTTGCACGAATCATGAGGTTATAATTATGTTTAAGCCAAGTATACAGAAAGAAGAATAAGTGGAAAAGGAAGACGAGAGGCGATAATGAAATGAGTTCCAACTCGAATTTGGGAAATAGGAGTTAGGAAGCCAAGGAATCATGAAGTGAAAGATAGTCAAAGCACAGTGGAGTTAAGCTCAAGGAAACGTGACTAAGAAGAGTGTAGACTAGATACGCGCATCATATCTCTTTTTAAGAGTGCATCCTTGATCCTTGTTTTCCTGTGGAGCTTGCTTGCAAGTTATCTTTTGTATATACCCTCTCGGTCCCATTCTCGATCTTATTTCTGTTGTAAACTCCATAAGGGGGTTAAGACTCATCGGTTAGTACTATATGTCAAAGTTTGAACGGATTTCTTGTAATCCAAAAAGGAGTTTATCTAGTTTATCGTGTCTATCTTGTCATGAGAACCTTAGGTAGAAACCCTTTGGATGAAACATGTATTTGAAACATGTTATGCTTGATGTTTGCAAGTGGTTGCAAGTGTTTGCAAGTGGTTACTCGTGGATGCATTATACACATTAGGCACTAGATCGGCTCACACACTCTTCATGTTGCATATGCATGAGTGTTTATGCTTATTCATGATTAAAACTTGTTGTGCCACCACATGGATGTTGCATATGGATGAATGTTATGTGCACTCATATAGATACTATGAATTTAGGAATTTGCATACATATGGATTCATTTCACTGACATACATATGCATTAAGGAGGTTTACTGTATCAGTAACCGCCTGATTTACATACATACGCATTAAGGAGGTTTACTGTATCAGTAACCGCCTGATTTTTGCATTAGGTAAGTACATATACACACACTTTTGCATATGTTCATACCACATTTAGAATCCTTTAAGGACAATGATTGCTCGTGGATGATGTTTTGAGTAGATGGATGTTGGATGGTAGGATATGTTCTTCCTAACTTGAAGATTTCGGGGACGAAATCCTTTAAGGAGGGGAGAATGTAACAACCCGTATTTTCAATAACCTGTTATAAAATAAATCGAGGCAGAATTTAATTCTAAAATCTGAATCAAGGGAAACGGGCTATGCCATTGCGTTCGTCTCGGAAAAATACGCGAAATAGAGTCCGTGTTTTCGAAAATCGGAGTCCGTATGACCCAGTTAAGGCCCATTGAAGTTTTCAGAAAATTCCTAAGTAAAAACAGATTTAAATTTAATTTAAAAACAAGGGTTAGGGCAATCTGGAGACGGCGGGAAAAATTCCCGCCAGGACCCACATGTCGACAGCCCTGTCGACAGGGCCCCCAGGGTGTCGACAGCCCTGTCGACAGCCCTGTCGACAGGGGGTGCCCGGGCAGTTTAGCCTGGTGCACCATTTCTGATTTGGGTTGGGTCTTGTGGCTTGGTTCTAGAGAGTTCCAAGATCTGACGGGCCTAAACTAACCTAGGGTTAATCCTAGGGCTAAAAACACTCTAATCTTCTATAAATATACCCCTAATCCTACCCTAAAGCCTCATTAATCAATCTAGCAACTAAACTATGTCAAATTGAATCCTCAAATGGCCTCCACCTAAAAACCCTAGCCTCCACCTTCTTCAAAGTTTAATCCTATGAAGATATGATGATCATACAACCTTTTCTATGTTGTATGAATGCTTAATAACTTGCATACTTCATTAAGTTGCAAGTTTGATTTGCTAAGTTTGTGTTTTTGGGGTTTTGCAAAAGGGTTTTCTTATTTGAAGCTTTGTTTTGGGTTTTCAAAGGGCTTCTTCATCTTATTTGGTGGATTTGTGACTTGTTTATATTTGTAAGCCCTCTTACCTTCATTTTAGAAACTCTAAAGTTAATATGTGATGAAAGTTGGGATCTTTGCAAGTTTACTAAGCCATGATTTGCAAGTTTATTGAGTTATGCATGTTTATGCAAGTTTGCTAAGCCATGATTTGCAAGTTTATTGAGTTATGCATGTTTATGCAAGTATGCTAAGCCATGATTTGCAAGTTTATTGAGTTATGCATGTTTATGCAAGTTTGCTAAGCCATGATTTGCAAGTTTATTGAGTTATGCATGTTTATGCAAGTTTGCTAAGCCATGATTTGCAAGTTTATTGAGTTATGCATGTTTATGCAAGTATGCTAAGCCATGATTTGCAAGTTTATTGAGTTATGCATGTTTATGCAAGTTTACTAAGACATGATTTGGAAGTTTATTGAGTTATGCATGTTTATGCAAGTCCACTATACCATGATTTGCAAGTTAAATGAGTTATGTATGTTTATGCAAGTTCATTATGCCATATTGTGCATGTTTAATAAGTTATGTATGCTTATGCAAGTTTAAAATGACAAGTTGTGCATGTTTGACAAGTTATGCATGCTTATGCAAGTTTAAAATGACAAGTTGTGCATGTTTGACAAGTTATGCATGTTTATGGTAATATGCAAGTTCACTATGCTAAGTTGTGCAAGTCTAACATGTTATGCATGATTGTTGTGCAAGTTTATCATATATGTTATGCCAAGTTCCCTCTTCCTATCCTTTATGCGTTATTACGAATATGTAAGCGATAGAATGATGTTGGGGGGTTTGGGTAAACTTAAAATATATGAAAATATAAGATTGGGAATTTACCTATTAAGTTAGGTCTACCCCTTGGGAATTTACCTATTAAGTTAGGTCTACCCAAGCATTTGTTGACTTGTAATCATGTTTTGAAATAAAGTGGACATGGCACTTAGAAAATATAAGTGTGGCCAACTCGAGGTTGGGTTGAGTTTGTAGCGTAATTCTACCCGGAACCGACCGGCTTAACTAGTGGCTACAAACGATAGGACCCAATGTGAGAAGTTGGTCATGTGGTGCCAAAACCCGAGGTTAGACTAAGTTGTGGTGTAAACCTACCCGGACCCGCCCGGCCTAACTAGTAACCACAACAAGGTCTAATGTGAGAGGTTAAGGTGCATTAAATTAATTAATGCCTCATGATTAGGGTTAAGTCAGGGTCCACTAGTACTTAACCAATTTGGGGATTCGAGGGATTGAAATGGGGTTAAGTGGTAAACTGTTGGTTACACTTAACTAGTTTAATCCATGATTAGTGAAGGGTTAAACCACACTTAACCCTCTTAGGAAACCCTAGCAACGTGGTCTGTTCTAACAGTAATCCCAGTTTGGTATCATTCACAACCCTAGAAGCTAGGCTAGGGCGGGGCACGATTACTGGACGGATGTAAGCGACCAAAATGCGATGGCTGAGTGGTACAGCGGTGCGGGTCCAGGCGGGCTACGGACGTGCACGTAGTCCGGTGTTGGACAAACTCGAGGCACGGGTACCAGTAGGTTAGGGCTGTGCATTATTGCTTAAGTGTCTGGGGTTGACACCCGAGGGCTTGATACACCCAAAGGTGGACCCAACACAGTCTAACTACAACCATATGTAGGCCATATGGACACCAACACTTGACGTGTTAGGTTTATAGGGAGCCGATCGACTAGACCGTTGGGCTGGACCTTATATTAAGGTCACTTCATGTTATTGGGTTAAAAGCTTGGGCCAAGGGATTAATACCTGTTATGTTGGGTTGCTAGTACACCGTGGTGCAAAACTTAACCTTGTTTATGCGATGACACCTCTATCTATCTTGTAGTTAATTTACCATGCCAGTATGTTGTTATCTATGATCATCTCAGTTTCCATCATGATGTTAACTTTATTAGTTTATAGACTGATCGTATCAGGGCTTACTCAGTCTTTTTGACTGACCTGTTTTCTTTCGCCTCTTTTCTTCCGTTTCCCCCCCCCCAGGTTCTCAGGGAGGGAATACAGGAGCCTAGCTTGGATCTTAGCTGCTTTCTTGGATAGCTCATGTATGCTTTGGACTTGAGCTCGCTATGGTTTCTTCCACTGTGGGGATAGCTACTTTTATGTTTTCCTTTTCAGTTTCAGATGTTATTTTATGTACTAGACTTGTTTAATTGGGAAATTGACATTATGATGTAGCAGACTTGTTTTTGAAATAGTTTAAAATTCTTCCGCTGTTTTATCTATCTACTTACTCTGTTTATTTACATATATATATATATGTCATGTCCTGCCTTGTTATATCATTATGCATGTTTACCTTGTTTTAAAAATGCCCCACCAAAGTCAGAGTTGCTTGCAAGAGCCACCCTGGCGGAGGTGGGGTGTTTCATTTGTCAAGATGGATATTAAGTGTACCTGGTTTATGAAGTTGTTGTGATCAAACTATTTCTCCGCTGTAATAAAAGTTGTTTTAAAATTTTCAAGTACCAATATATGTATCTGTCTTGTTATATTCTGTTCTATACACTAATAATACTCCATGAAAGTTAATGCATTCCCTTTGAGAGTGACATTAATGGATGTGGGGTGTTACACGTGATATCAGAGCTAAAGGTTAACAGATCAAATAAGGGATTTTGAAAAACTATTTTTCAAAAGTGTTTTTATAAAGAAATACTTTCAAAAATATGTTTTAAGGAAAGTATTTTCAAGAGTAAAGTTTATTTTGGAAAACATAACCCCCAAGAGCCATATATCTTTCCTTCGATTCTCCGTTTTGAATCTCTTCTTCTTTCCTTTTTGAATTTCTTCCTCCATGTATAGACGCTTTTTCTATGGTATGTAAGAACTGCCATACAATGGGCGGAAAACCACTTTATGGGACTGGGGCGTCTGTCAAAGCTAGAAGGAAGTAGAAGACTTGTTGGTACCTTTAAGATAGACGATGGGGGGAAGGTTCAATTAGCTGCTTGGTTAATGAAGAACGAAGCCTCATTTGGTAGGAGGTCACGAACAGAGAATGTGCAGGAAAGACATGGAAAGGACACACGATAAAGTAGATCCAAAGAAAGGCGATAAGGATAACAAGGGGCCAAGAGGAAAGGAAGGGCCACACTTCTGAAATACCTGACTACTTAAATAAAGACGTTAGAAAGAAGAAGAAGACTAGTTGTTATCGTTACGGAGAAACATGACATCTTATTAGGATCGTCCGAAGAAGCAAAGGGCAAAAGGACAAAGGACAGGATCTACTGGAGGGCAGACTCGTTCCCTCACGGCTGGCATACCTGATAGAGGTAGAAATATCTTGGTTGGAAGTTTGGTTTTTCTTTTTGATCATCCTGTTCGAACTTTGTTTGAATTCTGGTGCTTCACACTCGTTTTTATCTGCTTCGTTAGTTGAAACACTGCACTTAAATACTAGTCTAATTACAGATCCCATAGTAGTCTCAAATCCTATTGGTGGTTTGGCTCATCTTTCAATGATTTGTCGGGATTTCAGAGTATCTATCTTGGGCGTTGGGTTTGAATGCAACGCCGTCGTTCTTGGCTTCATGGGTTACGGCTTGATTCTAGGCATGGATTGGCTAGCTAGATACAGTGCCATCCTAGACTGTAAAAGAAGGGTAGCTAGATTGTTGACTCAAAGACCCTTGATATTTCTTGTGACCCTAGAGACCTAGAATCCCTTGACGCATCCAACGATGACTTGGAATCTATTCGTGTGGTCCGTGACGTCTTCGATGAAGTTCGAGGTTTACCCCTGAGGCGCGAGATAGACTTTCGAATATACCTAGTAGATAATGCAAAGCCAGTTGTATTACTAGTGCACCACATGGATTCAAGAGAGAGAAGAGAACTCAGTAAGCAAGTGAAAGAATTGCTTGAGAAGGGGTTCATAAGAAGAAGAATTTCGGAGTAGGGTGCTCCAGTCGTTTTTGCTACGAACGCTGATGGTTCACTTAGATTGTGCATGGACTATAGAGAGCTGAATAAGCTAACAAAGAAGAACAGACACACATTGTCGGGGATAGATGATTTGTTCCATCATTTGGTGGGTGCTTCAGTCTTCTCGCAACTGAATTTGGCTACAAGATTTCATCAGCTAAGGGTGGCTGAAGATAGCATAGATAAGACTAAATTTAGAACTCCTAACGGTTTCTTCGAGTGGCTCGTCATGCCTTTTGGTTTGACGAATGCACCCACATACTTCGTTGACTTAATGAGTAGGGTGTTTAGGGAGTTTCTAAACAAGTTTGTGGTAGTCTTGGTGGACGATATCTTGATTTTCTTTAGTTGCGAAGAAGAATACGCCCTATATCTTAGGGAAGTCTTAGAGACCCTACGAGTGCATCAACTCAAAGCTAAGTTCTCCAAATGCCATTCTTGGAGAAAAGAAGTGAGGTTCTTAGGACACGCGGTCTCTAAGGAAGGGATAGCTATGGATCCCGCAAAAGGTGGTGGCAATCCAAGATTGGAAGATTCCTAAGAATGCAACAGAGGTAAGAAGCTTTTTTTTAGGGCTAGCCGGTTATTATAGGAAGTTCATTAAGGACTTCGCGAAGATATCAGCCCCACTTACTCGGTTAACGAAGAAGAACTTGACATTTTCTTGGGGATGTTGACTGTGACGATGCTTTCCAGTATTTGAAGAGGACGTTGATGATAGCTCCAGATTTAGTTTTGCCAGGTGGAAGTAAGCCATTTGCAGTGTATACCGGTGCTTGCGGGACAGGGCTTGGAGTAGTTTTTGATGCAAGGGGATAAGGTGATATGCAAAAAAAGCGGCAAGTACGAGCATCGCTTATCATCCACAGACGGTTGGACGGACAGAAAGGGGTGAACAAAATGCTTGAAGATCTTTTAAGGTTATGTATCCTAGATTTTGGAGGGACATGAGAAGAGGAAACTAGCTTAGTGATGTTCATGACATGTTTCACGTATCGCATTTGCGGAAGTGTTACAAGATACCGCGGAAGTAGTGGAGCCGAGCATGCTAGATAAGTGGAAGTGGAGTGAGACGCCATGATTAGACGAGCTCCTGCATGCATCCTTGGTTCGGAGGTATAAAAGCTACGCAACAAAGAGGTCAAGTTGGTCAAAGTGCAATGGGGAGATGATCAAGGGGACGCGACTTGGGAGGCGGAAGACAAGATGCGTACGTTGTATCCTTTCCTTTTTGAGGATATGTTTTTTTAACTTCTCCTTTCTCTACCGCTTTGTTGATATTTATCCTATCATTTAATATGTCTTTGCGATGATATCTTCGATCTTTAGATAGGAAAAATCCTATGGTTGAAAACATGTGTTTGAGAAATTATGTTTGATGGATGCAAGTGGATGCAAGTGGTTACTAGTGGTTACTCGTGGATGCATGTACACACACATTAGGCACTAGATCGGCTCAATCACTTTTATATTGCATATAAATGTGCGCGCATATTTAAATTAATGGATGTATAATGGTTGTGTTATCTTATGGATGCTGCATTCTGATGAATGGTTGTGCACACATGTAGAAGCAATATGTATCGTTAGGATTCTTTTGCATGCATAATGGACGGATGGCACTATCATGATTTGCATTAAGGAGGTTAACTGAATCAGTAGACCGCCTGATTTTGCATTAGATAAGGAACATATATACTCACTTTTTGCATATGTTCATACAGCATTAGAAATCTTGTAAGGACAATGGATGTATGTGTTTGATGGTTGAGTAGATGGATGATTGGATTTTAGGATATACATTCTCCTTAACTTGGAGATTTCGGGGGCGAAATCCTTTAAGGAGGGGATAATGTAACACCCCGTGATTTTAAATATTAAGGTTAACGAATTAAAGAATATTTAATTACAAATGTGAGAATTAAGGGAAACAGGTTGCGCCATTGCGTTCGTCTCGGAATTCTGCTTGAGATAGAGTCCGAGTTTGTGAGAATTGGACCTTGTATGAAGAAGGTATGGCCTTCATAAGTTTCAGAATTTAAATAAATTAAAAATAGCTCGAATCAGAAAATTTGAAATTCAAATTCAAAACAGGGAAGCGGGCTGGGCGGGAAAATTCCCGTCTGAAGGCTAGGTCGACCAAGGGGTCGACCTGGGTGTCGACCTACCCATACAGGTCGACCAGGGGGTCGACCTGCCCCCCCCCCTCCTTGGAAGATCTGAAAGATGACGCTGTTCTGACTTGTTGCTGTGTCATTAGGGCTAAGGTGTTATTCTATCTTAACTGGATGGTCTTGATTGATTCTAGGTTAATCCGGCGGCTCTTAATTAATTAAAATTCTATATAAGCAACCTAACTCTTAACCCTAAATCATACTAATTCATACCAAGAGCCGCCATGCCGTCAATGGAGAACCTAGAGTAGCCGCCATTCTCTTACAACTCAAAACAAGATAGAAGAAAGAATAAAAATCAAATCTAATCTAATCTACATAACAATTAGTCCACATCAAAGGCGAGCAATTTAGTTTCAGCATACAGATCCCAGAAAAACATGACTGTTCTTTTGTTAGTGGGTACTATTTCTTTCACAATATAATTAATAAATTAGTTATGATGGGTTGCAATTGGATTATGAGAACATGTCTGTTGAATCATGTGATGTTATTGTCTGTTTGTGAACATATGACAGTTTTGTTATTTTATGTTAGTAGATCTATTTATATGTACAATTATATATGTTTAACTTGATTCAAATGTATGCAAGTTTGGGATGGCAAAACATATGTATATGAATCTTATGCAAGTTTGGGATGTTAAATCATATGCTAGTTTATGAATTTTATGCAAGTTTGGGATGTTAAAACATATGTGAATCCAATGCAAGTCTGTAGGTGGATTATAAACAAGTTCATATGTGAATCATGTAGATAAATATGCTAGTTTATGTGACATTGATTTACATGTATAGATCCATATGCAAGTTCACATCTTTATGTTTAGATCCATATGCAAGTACACATCTTTATGTTTAGATCCATATGCAAGTTCACATCTTTATGTTTAGATCTATATTTAGATCCATGGTAGTACATAGTTATGAAAATTTATGTTCTACATGCCCATTGCCTATGCTAGTTATGTACGTGAATCATATGTTAGTTTGAATGAAATTCATATGCAAGTTATATGCAAACCATATCCATATATGCAAGTTCACGAATACATGTTTTGATCTATATTTAGATCCATGATAGTTATGAAAATTTATGTATTGCCTATGCAAGTTATTCGCTATGCAAGCCTATGTCATGATACTTAGATCTATTTTGTGTGTTATGCAAGTTGTGATGTTGCTTTTTTTTATAAGTTAGACTATTTGCGAGTCTAACAAATGTCGTATTAAAACATACGAATAACGTGGGGACAATGGGAAAATATTAAATATTAATATTGTGAATTGGCATATAATGGCCTTAAAAGGCATGTAATTAATTTGATACATTAATTGGCCTAACTTATATGCATAATAATTATGGACATAATTTAAGTGACAATTATGGATATGGATTAAAATTGGAAGTTATTGGCAATTTGAAATAGGGATATTAATTAAAATTGGGGTTGAATAATAATAACTGCCTAAGACACGAGGTTAAACTCGTTTATGGTTTAAGACTGCCCGGACCCGCCCAGCAAATCCAGCAACCACAAATGGTAGTCTAATGCGAGAGGTCAAAGGCACAAATTAAATGGGTAATAAAGGCCTAAGACACGAGGTTAGACTCGTTTGTGGTGTAAGACTGCTCGAACCCGCCCGACAAATCCAGCAACCACAAAACGGTAGTCTAATGTGGGAGGTCAAAGGCATAAATTAAAAGATGCTTAGACACGAGGTTAAGTCTTGCTTTGGTGGAAGTCTGTCCGGAACCGCCCGGCATATCCAGCGGCCACAAGCAATCGACTTAATGTGAGAGGTTTGTGCATTAATAATTAATTAATGCTGATCAAAGGCGAATATGAATGACAAACTAAAGTTTGGTTGAGTGAATAATTCTCTGAGTATCAATCTAATGTTGATTTCGGTCTTCGGGGTTGATACTTAGTGAGTTATTCTCTTAACCAATGTATCTATGAACTAAGATGTACTTAATTATAAATTAAGTAAAGCATAATATATAAGTGGATAGGGTTAAGACCAGCTTAACCAATAATATACAAGTGGATAGGGTTAAGACCAGCTTAATCAATAATATATAAGTGGATAGGGTTAAGACCAGCTTAACCAATAATATATAAGTGGATAGGGTTAAGACCAGCTTAACCAATAATATATAAGCGGATAGGGTTAAGACTAGCTTATCCAATAATATATAAGTGGATAGGGTCACTACGCCATAGATGGGCTATCGCAACGAAAATCCGTGGTGTTGCTAGCTACAATGTTGCCATTGCTATGCTGTTTTTTGTCTATTGCAATGCACGCTTCAATGTGTTAGCATAGATACTAGCAATATGTTGCAGTTGCCTTAAATATATTGAAAATAAAAAAATAAAAATAAGAATGACACCTCAGCGATCTGCACCTCATTTAAAACACAATCTCAACCGTTAATTCCTACTAGCAATCCATACCTTTGCTATTTTTATTTTCTCTTGTATTTTCATTCTCCCGCCTTTCTTTACATTTTGTTTCCACCCGCCAAAATTTCCCCAAAATTTCCAAAATCATTCGGATCCTCCAAATCGAGCTGAAAATCTCTTTCGTTTTCTTAGCTCGTTGATTTAGTGCTGCTGGATGCGTTCCAAAGATGAAATTCGATCTGAGCAAAGTGAACCCTTAATTCACACTCATTCTTCTCGTCCTCCACAATCCCCAATTCACCCCAAAAGGCCCAATTCCAAAACCTAACACAGACAAAGCTTCTTCTAATGCGTCATCTGCCTTAATGGATCCATCGGCGGCGATTGATCTGCGATAGTCGTGGCTCAGCTGCTGTTCCTCGAATCTGAGAATCCATCTAAGCCGCTTTCTCTTGTACTTAATCTCTGACCACCGCAAGCTACGTTGCTGGATGGATTTGGCAGTGATATGAGCATGGCTTGACATGCTTGGTGGTACTTATTTTACCGTGCAGGCGATTGGGTATGTCTCTATTTCTATTGTTTGTTTTAATGGCATCTGTTGGTTTCTCTGCCAGATTTGGTCAAATTCGATTTTGGGGGTGTTGTTCTTGGTATCTGGACTTGTGAATGGATTTTTTGGTAGTTTGTTTTGCTTGTAGTTACCAGGAAGTTTAGTGAATATTACCATCACTTTAGTCCAATGCTATCTACATTAATTCCTATTATAGAATCAACCTTCACTTAAGTGAATATTACCTTACAGAATGCCATAGTCCCTGCTAGCAACACATCTCAAAGCCAGATTAAAGGCCTTCTTAGATAAGGAAGATGATAAAAGTTGATGAAGTCAGTATTCGTTAACATCATTGTTTGGTCATATAAGCATACATTTATCTGCAAGTTTCCATTCTTAGTATTTCCATTTGATTGATAAATTACTTGTATTCTTCATGTTCTTCATTCTTTAGATGCATAATATTTCATATTCAAGGTTATAAGCTCCTTTTCAATTTGATAGTGACATTGGCAGAATTGATAGTGTCATTGGCACATAGGCAATTGGAGATTGACATAGTGGAAGCTTCAGTAAGTGTATTAACCAAATCAGTAGCACATGTTATATAATGCATCTGCGTCTACCACAATACCATTGGCTTGTTGTTTGGTTACACTCAATATCAAGTTGGAGTGACCATGCACTTGCTGCAACATATTGTGGTAAATAAAACTGATTATCTTATGAGTTGATCATGGATGGTTTGTTTATTATATACTAAATAGGTGGATGTTGTAGATAGAGTGGATTGCGGTGACAGTTACAGTGCAGCAATAGCTTTTGCATGTGTACTCCATAAGTTAACGTGCATAATTCTCTTACTTGTGGAAGTGAGGTATATTTCTGTAAAATTTTTGACCATGGCATCTCTTCGTAATAAGTATTTGCGAAAGAGGACACAAACAACCATCTTATGGTCAAAAATAGGTTGGTCTAATGTTACTTGGCCATATACGTTTACAACGTCTATAATGGTTTGTTAAAAAAAAGGATGATCTGATTCCTTTTGAATATACAGTAAGTTATACAAATTTTATTATGTTCAACGAATATTTTTAACATGGTAGATAAGCTAACCGACTGAACTGTCCCAATCTAAGAGTAAAATAGTAACCCATAGCTGAAATGCCCTGCATTTTCATGAACTTCAATCTTTTTTGTATTAATCCACTATAGAATAAGACATGAACCAGCACTTGTCTTATGAATTTATGTGCAGAATGTTAGTTGGCTCTTGCAAATACAATCAGATGTATAGCATTTTTGAACTTGTATCTCATCCTGCATTTCTTATATATTTTTTCTGTTTCTTATTTGATTTCATGTTCTAAAAATTTTGTGTATAATTTTTCTCACTTAATTGTTATTTGATTCAGTTTCTAATGGCTGTAATAGCTTGAAGATTGGGGAGAGTAGAAGTGTATAGCAGAAGAATGTAAGTGAACCCAGGTGACATTATTTCCACTAATCATGCTGTTGAAAAGTTGTTACTGAACTGAATTTAACATAGCCTTGAAGATCAGTGATTCATATGGTTGTACGAGTGATTCTGCATATGAGTGAATTGAGTGACAATGTAGCGAGGAATGTATCTAAATACGAATGATTGTGTAATATACGAGTGAATGTACAATAGTTGGGTCAAAATATTTGTACCATTTGAAATGTTGAAATAAAATATTTATTCGAATAAAATACCGTGTTATAATAATATTTATTGTAATATTATGAAATCTTTGATTAATAGCAGTTGAGGTGTAATTACTTTTAGCAGTTGTAAAACAAATTTTAACAACTGCTAGAAACAGTTGTAAAAAAGGTTGACTTTATTACAATTGCTAGCGGTACTAAACATATTACAACTTTTTTGGCAGTTGTGAAAGGGAATCTTTTTTTGTTTTATTGGTACTTGTGGCAACACCTGTACCGATATTGCCATAGAGTCGCAAAGGCGTTGCCTTTGACTCTAAGGCAACGCGGCAAAAGGCAACCCCAAAAAAGTGTTGCCACAGACCAATAGCAATACTTTTTGGCACCTACTGCGTCATTTCTTTGGGGTTGCCATAGGCCATCTATGGCGTAGTGGGTTAAGACCAGCTTAACCAATAATATATAAGTGGGTAGGGTAAAGACAAACTTAACCAATAATATACATTGATCTGGTATGGTTAAGACAAACTTAAGCAATAATATATATTGATCTGATAAGTGGATAGGATTAAGACCAACTTTACCAATAAGATATAAGTGGATGGGGTTAAGACCAACTTAACCAATAATATATTGATCTGATAAACGGATAAGGTTAAGACAAGCTTAACCAACAACACATGTTGATTTGTCAAGTGAGTAACATGGGTGACATGTGGGATATAATTATAAACACTTAACCAAGTTGAAACATGTAAGAAGACATGAATAAGAGGGGTTAAGTGAAAAATTCTAGTGCGGACCAAGCATAGGTGGAAAGCTTATGTCAAGCATGGGGGACCCTTTTCAAACCAGTAACCCATTAAGTATCTTTGTGTCGAGGACGGGACACGCTTACTGGGTTTGCTTGTAAGAGGTCAAAACTGGTTAGCGGTGGCAACGCAAGTCCAACGGGGTCATGTGCGTGCGTGGGCCCGGGCTGGTAGGTAAGACGTTGTTGCATCGTGTAGATATAAGCCGTGCATCTTTAGTGGTATCGAGCTGCCACTTTGGGGAATGATACACCCCACTATGGGACCAACACGGGTATCTACGAGTTAGGGAGCCGATCGAACGGGGAAGGTAGTGGGTACGACTAGCGGAGACAGGAGCAGACGGCACCTATGAAGACAACTAGGAGTACAACTACCATATTATGAATAAACATTGTAACTAGAATGGGGAGGGTAGTGGGTACAACTAGTGGAGATAGGGGCAGAAGGAACCTATGAAGACAGCTAAGGGTACACAAAACTACCATTACTATTATTTTGTTTAGTTGGCGGGATCAACTTTTAGGGTGACTTGTAATAGTGCGGTGAAATTAGCATTGGTGCAGTATAGTAATTATCCTATAGTGATTAGGAGCGCAATTAACGCCCGAATATTCCTCTGGTTTGCTTTGTCTTGCCCACTTGCTTCACAGTCATTCCTTATTTTTCCAGTTTATGCCTTATCCTAGTTACTTTAATAATTGTATTGTTAAATTTATGGTACTCACCAGACTTCATGTTTGACCCCCCTTTTTTCGCCTCTTTTCTTCCTTTTCCCCCCAGGTTCTCAAGGTGGGTTTAGTACTAGCGGAGCTTGATCTTGGATCTCTTTCTCTCTCTTTTGGAAGTGCTTGGATTGCTGAAAGTAAAGTTCAGCTCATCTCTTTTATGGCTACTTATGTTGGGGTTATGCTTTTTACTTTACGTACTCTGAAAACAATTTGTCAAGATGGATATTAAGTGTACTTGGTTTATGAAGTTGTTGTAATCAAACTATTTCTCCGCTGCAATAAAAGTTGTTTTAAAATTTTCAAGTACCAATATATGTATCTGCCATATTATATTCTGTTCTATACACTAAAAATACTCCATGAAAGTTAATGCATTCCCTTTGAGAGTGACATTAATGGACGTGGGGTGTTACAGGCTTATGGCAGAAGTCTGCCCGGAACCGCCCAGCACATCCAGCGACCACAAGCTACCGACCTAATGTGAGAGGTCTGTGCATTAGTAATTAATTAATGGAAATCTAGGATAAATATGATTCCTAAAACGTGTTGGGTTGATAAGGTTAAATCAACTGGGCGGATGAATCTAATAAACCCATTTGAAAATCCGTAGGCCTAATACAAGGTCAGGTGAAACAATCTGTAAGTCTGTTAATCTGTATATCTGATCCATTAATCTATATATTTGATCTGTTAGTCTAAAAACTTGTTAATCTGTATATCTGATCCGTTAGTCTGAAAACTTGTTAATATGTATATCTGATCCGTTAGTCTGAAAACTTGTTAATCTGTATATCAGATCCGTTAGTCTGAAAAACTTGTTAACCTGTATGTCTGATCTGAGAACTAGTTAATCTGGACTTTGTACATCTGAAATCTATAAGCAAGTTAATCTAAAATCTGTTAGTCTGGGGACACAAGGTTAAGAGAGGTAATTACTTGTGTCATCTGTTTTTTGGGACTCATATTAGTCAGTAACCCTTTCTGGTATCAAAACTATGACCCAACACTTGGTAGTGGACCATGGCACGCTTATTGAGCTAATTGTAAGAGGTTCACTCTGATAATGGCGAGGGGTGTTGATGGTGCATTCCAACCGGGTCATGTGCATGCATGGATCCGGTCTTCTCTGAGGATATAAGACACTGTGACATCTGTAAATAGGTCTGTGTCTATAGGTTGCCACTTTAGGGAATGATACACCCTTCTATGGGGCCGACACAGGGTATTTATGTATTAGGGAGCCGATTGCTTGGGGTAGAATTTAGGGTACAACTAGTTCTGTCTGTTTATGTGGGGTACAGTCTGTTCCTGTTGGGTGGTAACCCCTGTCTGTTTCTGTGTGGTACCGTCTGTTCGGGTGGCAAAGGCCCATCGCTAGTGTACACCTAATACAAGCATTCTGTTTCTGTACCGTCTGTCTCTGTTCGGGTGGTAAAGGACCATTACTAGCATTCTGGTTCTGTACCGTCTGTCTCTGTTCGGGTGGTAAAGGCCCATTACTAGCATTCTGTTTCTACACTGTCTGTCTCTGATGGGGTGGTAAAGGCCCATTACTAGCATTCTGTTTCTGTACGTCTGTCTCCTTAGGGTGGTAAAGGCCCATTACTAGCGTCGTGTTTCTGAAGAGATCGTTCTGTTTTCTGTTTAGACATTAGGACAACACCTAATTCTGTTATACTAGTATTAGTGCAGAGAAGTGGAAAACCAAGTAAGAAGCTTAGCTTAGCCTGTATCATTCTGTTTCTTCTGTTAACCTTCTACTCCTGTTACGGTTATCTCTCATCCAGTTTCATTTACATGTCATGATATTGTTATCTGTTTATATGCTGAAAGTCACTGGACTCGCCAGACTTTATATCTGACCCCCGTTTGTTTTTTCCTCTTTTCTTTCCTTCCCCCAGGTACTCAGGGTGGGAACGTAGAAGCTTGATTTAGTTTTCTCTCTGCTCGAAGTGCATGAAGTATTGCTTGGCTTTGATTCTACCTATTTATGGCATTTTCTGTTGGGGATTATGGCTTTAAAATTATGTACTCTGAAGGCTTTTGTACAAGACTGATATTTATGTACTTGAATTTCGGTATTGTGGTTTTGAAAGATGTAACCAAACTTGTTTCTGTTTCCGCTACAATAAAGTTATAAAAATTTTCAAGTACTACTTTAAGTATCTATCTTGTAATATTCTGTTCTGTTTACTTATATTGCTCCATGAAAGTTAATGCATTTCCTTAGTGAGGGACATTAACGGACATGGGGTGTTACAAGATCTGTAGAGAAATATCTGGGTTTGGAGAAGCTCTATGTAATGGGGACCAATTGTGGTTCATTTGAAGAATTTAGATGGCCATATTGAAGAGGTTCCATATTTTTGCATTCCATCAAATGAATTAGTGGATGTCATTGCACCATCCTGTTACAACTACTTTGACTACACAAATGCATTGGCGGATTTAGTTGTTGGATACATGGGTGTGCCAAAATATTCTGGATTAAAAATGACGGAGCATCCACAATATATTGCTGTAAGAAATGAACATGGAAGGGAAATGCTTAGTCTTGTGGAGAGTCTACTAGAGATATCTCCTACAATCTGCAGTGGTTTCAGACAAACATTTGTAATGGAAACAGTTAAAGCTAATGACCAAGCCAAAAAGGGCAAAGGCCCTTCTCAGCCTGCTCCACTTTTGCCGGTAATTTGATTGCGTTCATTTTGAACTTGATTGGCCCTAAAAGACTTGAATTTGGTTGTTACTCTTTAGATTATCACACGATAAGGAATTACTTGTATGTAAACCGAGAATGGAGAAAGTAAAGGGACGATAGACATATACCCTCGTATGCCAAAAAAACGTGAAAAAATATAATGTCGATGGATGCATGGACTTAATGCTCATGGAAAAGTGACTTTACCAAGAGATGACCAAAGAAGCTGACGTTACTTGGGACATTGTAAACCAGTGGATGAGAAAAACAAGAAAATTAACTGTTGTAACTATTGTTTAAAAGTTATCACTGTTGGTATTTAAATGAAGCATCATCTTGCTCATAATCCTGCAAATGTAAAATCATGTCTAAATGTATCGAAAGAGATAGTTGCATTATTCAAAAGTGTATTTAAGAAATATAAGTGCAATTTTAATGATAATTACAATGGGAAAAAATCCAATGGTGCTTGTGTTTGTCTTTCTGGAATGCTACTGCAACACTGTTTTTTTGGTGCCTTGCTTAATTCCAATTCACCGATCTCAACTGCAATCCTCTTTTCTTGTCCTTGCAAATGTTGAATGTATTTGATTGCATCCTTTACTATGGATGCCTTGTCCATCTGAACCCAAATCATAATATTCAACCACTACTTTGAGTTAACTCATTGCCAATACACAATTTGTATTGATTTATGTGCTATTTTATGTATATATAAATACCTTGGTAATATTTGGAACTAGGCTGCGAAAGTCGTATAGCTTATCATTGAGCATTCTTTTCTTGATTCCTTCTAGCATTAATATTGTAAGTAGAAGGAGAGTTGTTTTCTGTTACCGGTTCCTAATACACTTTCAATACCTGTAATGACAAAAAATATGTAATAACAAAACAGCTCACTAAAACTAAATGCATTTTTCAAACATTTATTCAAGAAAGTGGGTGGTTGTAGTTCCGTCAGTATATACAGAAGCGCAAGACATGCTTTTAAGTAGATTGAGAATAATAGTCACGCAATACAAAAATGAATCAATCATTCTAATTTTTTGATTAGCCGAATGTAACGAAAAGGAATTTCGCTCGACCCGAATCAGTCGCTAAACCGACCAAGACCATTCGAAACCCCTGATTGTTTTGAGAACACGACAAATTCGAATGCAAACAGAAGAACATTTCATTGTTTATTACAACAATTCCATCAGAATACAAGAATATACAGAGTATAAATAAATATTACACATTCACTAAATATCAGAGATTACAATACATTACATAGCAGCGGAAAAATAATACAAAACACAACTGAAAGTAATACACAGATACAGAGCTTTCCGAGTATCGTTCCAGCTGTAAACCAGGTTCCTATGGATATAAATCTGCAAAACCAAGACTACTAGCTGCCCGTGTCAAAATAAGGGCACCCAGAGTTTAGGTTAAAACAATAAACTCAGGTCAGTCATGTGACTGGAGTGAGAACTAAAACAGTTATTAATCTTTATTTTAAAGTTAGGTAAATCAAGGGACCATGCCGTATAACACGGAACGGGTTTCCTCCCATGAATACCAGTGCGTAAAACAACAACGCAAAGCTAAATAAAGAACAATGAAGCTATTATAAGACCCAGGTCCCATCACACAATGCAACACAAACTGGAGGATATGGCTTTACCTTATAATAGCCAAAGAATGCTTGATACGCTAAATTCATCTTTTATTATTACTATAAGTGTATAGTGTCAAAATAATTTCAATCATAAGTATCAATCATAGACGACATGGGTACCATATATCATGTCGCCATACTAGGCTCTACAAATAAAACCACAAAGTCATGTATTTGGAAATTGGATTTCCATCTATGAACCGATGCCGGGGATCGTCCTCTACCGATTCGAGACTGTCTAGCCCGAGCCTCAGGAACAGCCGCAACTGCCCCATGGATCGTCAGGGTCGGTCCACCGATGTGGATTATTATGCCTGAACACTACGTTTCCCCACTCTTTGGGGCGTAAATGAGTCAAATGTCTCCATCGGCTCCACACAGTCACCGATATATCTGAGGCGCCTCGCAACAGCAACAACCACACGGGTGAAAAGTATATAAATGTCAGCCAGTTTAAGCACTGACACCACCCTAACTAGAAGGAAACGCATGCCCTTCCTGAAGTCCTCTCCCATTTCTGGTTCACAACCGGGGTGTGAGGCTCGCGAATTAACGCTACACAAAGCTATGCCACACAGGCTGTGCTTTGATCATCAACCACAAGACTCTGCTTTTCAACAGAAGCCTTGATCATTTGCATCTTAGCATGCCACACAGGCAAACCACTCTATGCAACTGATATCCGTCAATCACAAAGAATGATTTCCAATGTCGGACACACAGTCCATTTACAAGTCATCGATATATATGATAATATTGTATATATTTCGTCAATTTCCTTTTAAAACGTATTTTATAAATCGTTTTATATTCGTTTTCAAAACGATTTCAACTTCATATTCAATTTCTAATCAAAATTGAATATTCCATATCATCGATATATATATGATAATATTTTCAAAACGTTATATTTTGAAATCACTTCCTTTTCTATATTCATTGTAAAAACAAATATAACCAATATAAATATCATTCGCGTCAAAATGGCGCAAAGCTAATCCATACGGCTATATATATTTCAATAGCTTCGTTATTCTATTCAACAAATGAATATTTATTTTATTCAACACATGAATTTTCTTTTATTCAACACATGAATATATTTTATTCAACACATGAATTTATATTTTCAACACATGAATATTCTCAACACATGAGTATTGTCAACACATGACTATTTTGTTTATTCAACACATGAATATAATTTATTTTCTAAATTGGAATGAGACACACTCAATTACCATATAATATTATTTATATGGATTCCATACAACACATGTATATAATAGCAACGATAAATAATCAACCATCATCCAGAGTGCATTCTACACTGTATAAGAATCAAATATAAATATTCAACGCTTATAACAGCCTGTCAATCAATCGATCGACATACAACTAATTATTGGGATTAGTGTTATGTCCAATTTCATCCCAACACCCGTATGGGGTTTTCCAACAATCAAACACATATTTTATTTGTGCAGTTGGGCGATGTGTAAAATTTGTCGTCCTAATCAATATCAGTCAAATCGGTGTACATAAACAAATCGTTCGATTTGTAAATGAATATATATATTTTATTTCAACACATGAATATTTATTTTATTTCAACACATGAAATTATTTTATTTCAGCACATGAAATTATTTTATTTCAACACATGAAATTATTTTTCTTTCAACACATGAATATATACTTTTCACATCACAATCAATCGTCAAATTTCACAACACAAACAATCACACAAGTCGTCCTTGGTCTTTGGACAACGGGTGTCGGGTGCTGCTAAACACCGTCTGCATCCTAGTATATATTTCAACTAGAAAAATAAATTAAAATTGAGGAGTTCTCATAGAGGGTTCCAATCCGCCGTGATTTGCTTTTTGAACTGCTGAACCGTCTGGATCCATTTGAAATTCCAATGCAGTCCTTTTCACGCTGTTCATATATAAAAATTATATTTTTATTGCTTCATTCCAATAAATAAAAATCATATTTTTATTTATACTTCATATATTTTTACAACGCTTCTTTCTATATAAAAATTGTTTTTTTATATTTTTACTTCATATATAAAGATCGAATTTTTAATACTTCTATAATAT
Source organism: Allium sativum (assembly GCA_030737875.1). Lineage (NCBI taxonomy): Eukaryota > Viridiplantae > Streptophyta > Magnoliopsida > Asparagales > Amaryllidaceae > Allium > Allium sativum. The sequence continues at coordinate 621,223,777 of CM060926.1, forward strand.
AAAAATCATATTTTTAATCTTCTACTAATATAAAAATTATATTTTTAATCTTCACATCATATAAAAATTATATTTTTATTCTTTACATCATATAAATTTATATTTTTATTCTTCACATCATATAGAAATTATATTTTTATTCTTCACATTATATAAAAATTATATTTTTATTATTCACATCATATAAAAATTATATTTTTATATCTTTACTTCTTATAAAAAACCAACCTTTTCATGTATAAAAACCTAATCTTTATACAAATGAAAATCTACTCTTTATACAATGTTCATACAATAAAAATCAAACCTTTATTCTCATGTTCATGTAATAAAAATCAAATCTTTATTCTCACGTTCATATAATAAAAATCAAACCTTTATTTAAATAAAAACCAAAGCTTTCTATAAATAAAAAAAAAATCAGTTTTTCCAATAAACAAAAACAAGTTTTTCCTATAACTAAAATCAGTTTTTCTAGGGATTTAAAATCGAAGAAAAGAGGGGGGAAATAACTTACATTGGAAGGGGGGTGGTCTGCTGCGTCGGAGATGGGGTGGCTCGAGGTGGAGGTGCTGTGGAGGTGAGGGGAGGTTGAGGGAAGGTCGAACGACGGTATAGGATACGGTGGGTCTATCTGGGGGGGGGGGGGTGCTGGGCTTTTCTCGTCGCGGATTTTGGAGAGGGGCATGAGGAGAGAGGGGGAAGGGACGGCAGTCTCTCGGGGTGGTGGCGCCAGAGGTGCGACGCCTCTGATGGGCGGCGGCGGCGAATCCCCCCCCTGCGTCATTTAATATTTTTTTTCTTTTTATTATTCTTTCTGAAATGATATCGACGGTGGAGAATAGAAAGTAAAGGGGGGGGGTTGAGTATAAGTATATTATTATATATATTATATTAATATTTATTTTCCGAAGGTGTTGACTTTTCATTCGTCCTCCAAACGAGATCCAACGACTGTCGCCCCTAGCTAATTACCCCCATTCCGAACACAATGAGATATGTCACGTAGGCCAATTCGATTGTTACGATCTGTTTTCGTTGAATTTAAAATATAAATAAGTATATATTCAATTTGAATGAACATTTCAATTTACCGGGGCCACACACTAACTCTAAATATTCCCGAAAAATTATTTCTTGCTTCTTATTGACGATACGGTCCCAACAAAACTAGTTTCGTCAAATTCTGAGACCCTTTGAAAAATGACCATTATCCAGTCGATTAAAATTGACTGAATCTGTCGAAAACCTTTCCAGTCGAATAAAATTGACTGAATCTGTCAAAACACGTTTTCCTTTGCCACACTCACATATTGATTCAGAAAATTATGAATTTTGGAATCTGGCAATAATCTGACATCACGGATCCAACAAAAGTGGTTTCGTCGTCGTTTGCAAAATTTCCAATTTTAAGGGCCAGAATTCCATAGCGACTATTCTGAATTTTCAACCGGGTGTATCTTTTGATTCCAGCTATGAAATTTTGATTTTTCGGATTCGTTGGGAGATATTTTCAAATAGATTCTAATATTTTTGGTTTCACTAAAATCCGATTTATTTTGAATCATGTACATTCATTTGAACTTTGAAATCGAATTTTCGAACTACCGCGCCATTTTCAATTCCTTTTATATTTAAAAATAAATAATTATTTTCTAACGTCGATCTATATAAATATATACGTTCTAATTCTATTCAAAATAAATTTATCGTCGTAATTATTTAAAATAATTCATTTTAAATATTCAAAATTCACAAAACTTGCCAAAATAAAAAATTTAAATTGGCTTAGATTTCCGGGTTATTAAAATCTCCCCCACTTAAAACTATTCGTCCCCGAAAAGGAATGAAGCCGAAAGTTGTTTAACTAGTCAACTCAACTTTCACTATTTTCATTACGGCTTAAATTCTTCAACTTTTCAGTTTCGAAGAACTTTTCAAATTTTTCAAAAATTTGGCTAACACCCTAAATTTTCGAAAAATTTCTCCATAACCTCCCCTGCACCGGGGACTTCGGGATATTTCATATAGCCTCCCATGGCCTTCTTCAATCCAAAAGAAGAAGAAAAAGCCAATCGGCTCATAAAATCATCCAAACCCAAAGAAATACAATAAACATGTACCTATTTGTCAGGCATACAATTTTATTCCTCTTCTCTAGCCTCCTTGCAATGACCTGTTCAATGTAAGTACATGTATATGCAAGCAAATGTGACTAATTTTCAATACAACTCACTATTTGATCAATTTGGCTAAATGGTTCAAATTTTAATTAATCAACAAATAATCAAACAACACGATCAGTAATCAATTAGTTGATTATCTTTTCAAATTCATAATTCTGATATATAGCCAAAAATCACATTTTTGATGCCGAATCACAACAATAGACCCTATCTAATTTTGGTTCTCACACCAGTCAATTGGAAATATATAGAAATCCCACTTTCGAAATACGAACATATAACTGATGATGTCCGGACATCATCAGAATTATCCCCGTGCGGCTAGAGTGTGATTCTATACCTATCCAGTATATTAAAACTTCGAATGCACGCAGATTAGACGTATACGCAAAATCTTTATATACTGGACTGTCCAAATCAATACAAATAAATAATCAAATACGAATAATTGATTAAAATTTTCAAAACAAAAATTGTTTTCATGTTAAAAATATACTCTTCACACTCGTTCTAGGATACTACGGTTCCCATCTCTAACGTGTCATTCTTATTGGATATTACTAATCCAATCTCTGATGAATTCTTTCGTATGGTCATAATGTGCCTTGTTCTCTGAGCTTGGTAAACCAAAGCTCTGATACCAAATGTAACGAAAAGGAATTTCGCTTGACCCGAATCAGTCGCTAAACCGACCAAGACCGTTCGAAACCCCTGATTGTTTTGAGAACACGACAAATTCGAATGCAAACAGAAGAACATTTCATTGTTTATTACAACAATTCCATCAGAATACAAGAATATACAGAGTATAAATAAATATTACACATTCACTAAATATCAGAGATTACAATACATTACATAGCAGCAGAAAAATAATACAAAACACAACTGAAAGTAATACATGGATACAGAGCTTTCCGAGTATTGTTCCAGTTGTAAACCAGGTTCCTATGGATATAAATCTGCAAAACCAAAACTACTAGCTGCCCGTGTCAAAATAAGGGCACCCAGAGTTTAGGTTAAAATAATAAACTCAGGCCAGTCATGTGACTGGTGTCAGAACTAAAACAGTTATTAATCTTTATTTTAAAGTTAGGTAAATCAAGGGACCACGCCGTATAACACGGAACGGGTTTCCTCCCAAGAATACCAGTGCATAAAACAACAGCGCAATGCTAAATAAAGAACAATGAAGCTATTATAAGACCCAAGTCCCATCACACAATGCAACACAAACCGGAGGATAGGGTTTTACCTTATAATAACCAAAGAAGGCTTGATATGCTAAATTCATCTTTTATTATTACTATAAGTGTATAGTGTCAAAACAATTTCAATCATAAATATCAATCATAGACGGCATGGATACCATATATCATGTCGCCATACTAGGCTCTACAAATAAAACCACAAAGTCACGTATTTGGAAATTGGATTTCCATCTATGAACCGAGGCCAGGGATCGTCCTCTACCAATTCAAGACTGCCTAGCTCGAGCCTCAGGAACAACCGCAACTGCCTCATGGATCGTCAGGGCCGGTCCACCGATGTGGATTATTATGCCTGAACATAACGTTTCCCCGCCCTTTAGGGCATAAATGAGCCAAATGACTCCATCGGCTCCACACAGTCACCGATATATCGGAGGCGCCTCGCAACAGCAACAACCACACAGGTGAAAAGTATATAAGTGTCAGCCAGTTTAAGCACTGACACCACCCTAGCTAGAAGGAAACGCATGCCCTCCCTGAAGACCTCTCCCGTTTCTGGTTCACAACCGGGGTGTGAGGCTCGCGAATTAACGCTACACAAAGCTATGCCACACAGGCTGTGCTTTGATCATCAACCACAAGACTCTGCTTTTCAACAGAAGCGTTGATCATTTGCATCTTAGCATGCCACACAGGCAAACCACTCTATGCAACCGATATCCATCAATCACATAGAATGATTTCCAATGTCGGACACACAGTCCATTTACATGTCCGTTCTGGGTCTGAACGAAACCGGAGGCACCTTGTACCTCGCATATCCATCGATCTCTAAGTACATCTGGACGATCACCAATTGATTCCCTCCTCTTGGGTGTACAGCCCAATCAAGATCATCAGTAATCACCCAAACCATGTGAAGACCTCCAGTCTTCGATCACCGTCTTCATCCTCGACACCACGTCGAATCAGTTATTCAGAATGGGATAAACCCCGTCTTTCTGAATAACTCGCGTATATAATAAACAAGTGTTACACAAACACAACATACGCCTCATTCCAATTCAGAATATTCTTTTATTCAAATATTCTTATACTTTGGGAAAGGTTCCCATTAATTTTATCAAAGATAAATTCTTTAAATTTATTCTTTAATCTTCTTTTGAATATCAATTCAAACTAGTCGGGATTAGCGAATCACACCGAAGTAATCATTTATTTTATTTCCCAATCCCAACCTATTCATCCCATAAAGTAAAATTGGCCATACTTCATATCTAACACCACGGTGTTATCGGTAAATTCAATTACCATTTCATGTTCAAATCTAATTAAAGATTTAACTATCACCTGGAGAAAAACTGGTGATACTCCATTCTCAATCACTTCAATCTAATTAAAGATTCATTAAAACTCCACTTAGTTTTAATCTTCCCAAAAATCAATGATTATTTAACTTGGGAAATCACATCCTGTCTTTAACTGGGTTAAAGAACCAATGTCATTTAAAACACGGTTCACGATAAACCCAAAATCACATTCCATTAATTGTCGAGTTAAAGAACGAGTGTTATTTAAAACACCGTTCACGATAAACCCAAAAATCAATTCAAATTCAATTCCAATTAAATACCATTTAATTGGTACAATTCATTAAAACTAAATAAAAAGATTTAATCTTTTTCTCAACTGGGTTTAACAACAGTGTTAATGAAGACACCATTCACGACAAACCCAAATCCCATTTGATATTAAATACAAGGCTCTGAATAGAAAATATATCGGCTTATATTCAATATCAAATTCTACGACCAACAAATATCGTATTGGAAATAACGATATAAATATATCTTTCAAAATTCCATAACAATACCTGTATAATCACGAAATCCAACATCGAAATATTCCAAAGACAATTTCGATTCAAATCCATTCCAATTCAATTATTGGAAATTCTGGTTTTTTCCAAAACCATTTCAAATCCAATTTATTTATTTTAAAAATAAATGGAATTATAATTCTAGTTCAAAACTAGTTCATTTCGATAAAAATCTATTTTTATCTTTTCAAATATGGAAATTTTCATCCCAATTCTTCACAAATCATTTCTTATGATTTTACACAAATTATTACTATTTTTAATAATTTTATCAAGGCTCGTACAGTCGATTTCCATCAACGGCCATCGGACTGCACTTACAGCGACCTTTTCCAAATTTTATTTGGACATAATTCCAAATCCAACCGTTAGATTTCAAATCTCTAATATTCGTTAGAAAGTTCTTTTCGATACGAACCCAACGGTTCCGGTTTTAGGAGAATCCGATGGTCGGATCTCCCGCAACGTCAATTCGAAGTCAATGGTCGAAATTCGCGAACTGCCGCAGCGTGGCGCGTTCTATTCAGGCCATTATATATATAATATATATATTGTATATATTTCGTCGATTTCCTTTTAAAACATATTTTATAAATCGTTTTAAATTCGTTTTCAAAACGATTTCAACTTCATATTCAATTTCTAATCAAAATTGAATATTCCATATCATCGATATATATATATATATGATAATATTTTCAAAATGTTATATTTTGAAATCACTTCCTTTTCTATATTCATTATAAAAATGAATATAACCGATATAAATATCATTCGCGTCAAAATGGCGCAAATCTAATCCACACAACTATATATATTTCAATAGCTTCGTTATTCTATTCAACAAACGAATATTTATTCTATTCAACACATGAATATTTTCTTCAACACATGAATTTTCTTTTATTCAACACATGAATTTATATTTTCAACACATGAATATTCTCAACACATGAGTATTGTCAACACATGACTATTTTGTTTATTCAACACATGAATATAATTTATTTTCTAAATTGGAATAAGACCCACTCAATTACCATATAATATTATTTATATGGATTCCATACAACACATGTATATAATAGCAACGATAAATAATCAACCATCACCCAGAGTGCATTCTACACTGTATAAGTATCAAATATAAATATTCAACGCTTATAACAGCCTGTCAATCAATCGATCGACATACAGCTAATTATTGGGATTAGTGTATGTCCAATTTCATCCCAACACCCATGTGGGGTTTTCAAACAATCAAACACAGATTTTATTTGTGCAGTTGGGCGATGTGTAAATTTTATCGTCCCAATCAATATCAGTCAAATCGGTGTACATAAACAAATGGTTCGATTTGTAAATGAATATATATTTTATTTCAACACATGAATATATATTTTATTTCAACACATGAAATTATTTTATTTCAACACATGAAATTATTTTATTTAAACACATGAAATTATTTAATTTCAATACATGAAATTATTTTTCTTTCAACACATGAAATTATTTTATTTCAACACATGAAATTATTTTTCTTTCAACACCTAAATATATACTTTATTTCAACACATGAAATTATTTTTCTTTCAACACATGAATATATACTTTTCACATCACAATCAATCGTCAAATTTCACAACACAAACAATCACAAAAGTCGTCCATGGTCTGTGGACAACGGGTGTCGGGTGCTGCTAAGCACCGTCTGCATCCTAGTATATATTTCAACTAGAAAAATAAATTAAAAGTGAGGAGTTCTCACAGAGGGTTCCACTCCGTCGTGCTTTGATTTTTGAACTGCTGAACCGTCTGGATCCGTTTGAAATTCCAATGCAGTCCTTTTCACGCTGTTCATATATAAAAATTATATTTTTATTGCTTCATTCCAATAAATAAAAATCATATTTTTATTTCTACTTCATATATTTTTACAACGCTTATTTCTTTATAAAAATTGTATTTTTATATTTTTACTTCATATATAAAGATCGAATTTTTAATACTTCTATGATATAAAAATCATATTTTTAATCTTCTACTAATATAAAAATTATATTTTTAATCTTCACATCATATAAAAATTATTTTTTATTCTTTACATCATATAAAATTTATATTTTTATTCTTCACATAATATAAAAATTATATTTTTATTCTTCAGATCATATAAAATTATATTTTTATTCTTACATCATATAAAAATTATATTTTTATTATCATACTTATATAAAAATTATATTTTTATATCTTTACTTCTTATAAAAACCCAACCTTTTCATTTATAAAAATATAATCTTTATACAAGTGAAAATCTACTCTTTATACAATGTTCATACAATAAAAATCAAACCTTTATTCTCATGTTCATATAATAAAAATCAAATCTTTATTCTCATGTTCATATAATAAAAATCAAACCTGTATTTAAATAAAAACCAAAGCTTTCTTTAAATAAAAAAAATTAGTTTTTCCTATAAACATAAATCAGTTTTTCCTATAACTAAAATCAGTTTTTCTAAGGATTTAAAATCGAAGAAAAGAGGGAAAAAAACTTGCATTGGAAAGGGGGGTGGTCTACTGCGTCGGAGATGGGGTGGCTCGAGGTGGAGGTGCTGTGGAGGCGGGAGGAGGCTGAGGGAAGGTCGGACGACGGTCTGGGGTGCAGCGGGTCTCTTTGCGGGGGCACTGGGCTTTTCTCGTCGCGGTTTTTGGAGAGGGGCAGGAGGAGAGAGGTGGAAGGGACGGCGTTCTCTCGGGGTGGTGGCGCCAGAGGTGCGACGCCTCTGATGGGCGGCAGCGGCGAATCCCCCCCAGCGTCGTTTAATATATTTTTTCTTTTTATTATTCTTTCTGAAATGATATCGACGGTGGAGAATAGAAAGGAAAGAGGGGTGAGTGTAAGTATATTATTTTATATATTATATTAATATTTATTTTCCAAAGGTGTTGACTTTTCATTCGTCCTCCAAACGAGACACAACGACTGTTGCCCCTAGCTCATTACCCCCATTCCGAACACAATGGGATATGTCACGTAGGCCAATTCGATCGTTATGATCTATTTTTGTTAAATTTAAAATATAAATCAGTATATATTCAATTTGAATGCACATTTCAATTTACCGAGGCCATACACTAACTCTAAAAATTCCCAAAAAATTATTTCTAGCTTCGTATTGAAGATACGGTCCCAACAAAACTAGCTTCGTCCAATTCTATGACCGTTTGAAAAATGACCATTTTCCAGTCGATTAAAATTGACTGAATCTGTCAAAACACGTTTTCCTTTGCCACGCTCACATATTGATTCAGAAAATTACTAATTTTGGAATCTAGCCATAATTTGACATCACAGATCCAACAAAAGTGGTTTCTTCGAAAACAGAGATCATTTGCAAAATTTCCATTTTTAAGGGCCAGAATTCCATAGCGACTATTCTGAATTTTCAACTGGGCTTATCTTTTGATTCCCACTATGAAATTTTGATTTTTCAGATTCGTTGGGAAGATATTTTCAAATAGATTCTAATATTTTTGTTTTCGCTAAAATCCGGTTTATTTTGAATCCTGTACATTCATTTGAACTTTGAAATCGAATTTTCGAACTACCGCGCCATTTTCAATTCCTTTTATAATTAAAAATAAATAATTATTTTCTAACGTCGATCTACATAAATATATACATTCTAATTCTATTCAAAATAAATTTCTCACCGTAAATATTTAAAATAATTCATTTTAAATATTCAAAATTCACTAAAATTGCCAAAATAAAAAAATTAAATTGGCTCAGATTTCCGGGTTATTACACCGAAGTAGCCCAATATAGAAAGAGGCTTCTTTTAGCTTTACTAAGATTATATATTTCCCTACTTTTTCCGTTTGTGGCTATCTTCTCTTGTTTTCATCGTCTTTTTTTTTCCTCCTGCTCCTTTAATTGTTTGCTTCCAATCTAATCTGAAAATTACTCATCTGACAAAAAACACTAACATGTTACCAAAATTATACATAAAACTAGGATACAAAAACTACTACAGCGTTTTTTGTTAATACAAAGCCTACTCTCAACATTTCAGAAATATTGGATATTTTTTGAAAAGATTATTCTTATGCCACTAAAGTATGCATTAAGTAATACGTGTTGGCTATACAAAACAATCTGTCTGTTTGTATTTAAGCCACTTTAGACCTTAATCTATGACTGGTCACTATAACAATTGGTGGAATTTTTTATCAAACATTCTTTGGCAATTACATCAACGCTTCATATTTCTATTGGCTACTACTAATATGTTTTAGACATAGATATTGATCAGAGCCTGCAAGTAGACCATTTTATTTATTAAATTTTATCATTCAACAATTTATAGTGTAGTCTCCCTATAAAGACAGTATTATTGTTGTCAACCACATTATTTCGATCATCACATTTAGACAACGTCATCATTGCAGTGAAACACCCTTTCAAACAATTTACGAATAAAAAACCAATTTCAACTTCCCCTTTTATTAAAATGGAACCGAATATAAAAGCAGTTATTGTGTGTGTAGTACTACAACAATTATAGATTACCAAGAATGAATACAGGCTTCGCCAGATTAAACGGTGCTTTGAATTTTGTAAACTCTCCGCTTGTGCCCACTCTCTCCAATTGATTGGAAAGCATCTTCTTCAAATTTTCTGGCAGGTCCTTGTTTTTCTCCCTTTTTGTACTTAGAAATTGCGACATTGCTAGATCTGGTTCATTCTTTCGGCGCTGGTATCGCTTCTTGGATCATCTCGCGATGTTTGGGATGAGAAGCGGCAGCTTTTTTCGTAGCCACTTAGAAATTTTAAATTAGGGTTAAAGGGAGAAGATTTCAGTTTCTGGAGAGGATGAGATAGGAATAAATTGTGAAGTTGGTTCGTCGACAAAAATATCGTTTCTCACAATGAAAATTTCCCTAATTGGAGCCAAAACTTGTACTTTGGAGCCAAAACGGTTTCAATGCACTTTATTCTGTAGTTACTAGAAAAATATTTCAAATTTAATTCCTTTTATGAATTTTTCTAAACTACTGGATATTATATAAAACTTTAACTTTAGTTAATTCTAGCGAAAATAAAAATGTATTTTAAAACTTTATGAACATTTTAAAAAAATTCTGAATTTTACATTTTTCAGAATTAAACATTGAATGTACTATTAAATAACACATATTGCTTAGAAGTTAATTCAGAACATTTAATAAAAAATTAGCGTTTTATGAAACATTAAAGATTTTACAAAATTTAAAATTATAATTTGTTTCATTTTTGAATTTTGTGATTTTAAATTTTATGTGTGTTTTTGAATTTTAAGAAAGTTTTTAAATATACTCTAAAAAAATCATAAATTAACATTTAATTTTAAATAAAATTATCAATTTTAGTTATCAAAAATTAAAATCATTAACATCTATTACAAGTAAAATAATAATAAAAGTTGCTGAATATAGTCATCTATTACAACTGTCAAAAAAGAAATGTTGTAATAGACGTTTGCAACAACTGGTGGTAAAAAATGTTTATTATAACTGTTAATTTGTGATTGTTGTAAAAATACAGTTGTAATATGGTCAATTTGTTGCAGTGCCAAGAAATCATTAATTGGCATATTATGTACATGAACCCTTGACAATAAGAATTGGGATAATTACATGTTAATCTGTTAGGTTGAAATAATTTCATGATTGAATAATTACATGTTATTCTTTAAAACTGGGTTAATTGCATGTTAGGAAGAACATGCGACATGATAATCAGTTAGAATGGACTTAATATAATATTAAGTATGACGTGTAAAATTAGAATTACAGTAAAAATTTACAAGAATGAATATGCCTAAATTTACAGTAATTAAGAAATTGTAACCGCACGTAGACACGAGGTTAAATTTAACTTGTGGTAGAAGTCTGCCCGAAACTGCCCGGCAAATCCAGCATCCACAAGTGGTTAATTTAATGTGAGGGGTCTAGTGTGTAAATACATAAATGAATATATGTATATAACATGATAGAAATAAATGGAATGGATCACAATTAATGGAAATGGATGAATGTTACAACAGTATAAACATTGGAATGAACAGTGAATGATAATAACCTATTATGAATAAACTTGGAAGGGAAAAAGGAAAGATAATAGGTAGGCTTGTCCTAGGGACAAGTGGAAATTATAACTTAGGTTATAATAAACGATAATGGGAAATGAGATAACTTATGTAATGAGATAAGTTGTACTTAATTATAATTAAGTAATCTGTAAAATCTGGAAACCTGAAACCTACTGTTTGTAATAAGTAGAGAAAAGAAGAACATGTTGTCTATAAACTTGAGAATCTGAAATCTGCTGATAAGAATAACATGTTCGAGACTTATTAATGAACTTAAATGGGTGAATTTATATATCCGAAATTAATAAGCAAAAGGAACTTGGTAACTTGAATAAGAAGTCAATATGACTTGAAATAACCAAGTTAACTGAAAATCTGATGAGGTAGAGCAAGCGAAAAATTAAATGTTTAGACCTAGGGTCTAATAAAACATTAACCAGAGGCGCTTGGACCAATCCACACATCTGAAGGTGAATAACCCAACGGGGTAGATCATAGTGGTGTCATAGGACACGAGGGTAGTGCACGTCCATCTGATTATTCTTCCTGTTATTCTGTTGATATTCTTCTAGCTCCGAGGGACTGGATGGGGAAGCACACAGATTCTTGGGACGTCGAGGGTACTCCTGGTAGTCCTCTATGCGGTGATAGCGCTTAGGCTATGCTCACATGGGTTGGATCTATGCGTTACTACCCGGTGAGTATCCCTAGATTACCACTATAGTTGGCAATCAAAAGGCTGTAGGGTGGCTTAGGTGATTTGACAATCCTTTTGCCTTGTGACTAGGAGGGTTACGACCATTTCTATTTGCCTTTGGTGGGTCTAACCATTTGTTTGATAGTAGTCGTCGGGTACCAACCAACTATAGTTAGCGTGATACGTGATACGGAAAGACGGAGAGCTAAACCAAAAGACCATAGATCTTTTACTAACAATGCTTTGGGTGAGCGACAGGCCAATTAGGGTTTGTTGTTTGTTGTTTTCTTTGGGGCCACATCACTATCTCTCACTTCTTTTTGTCTTTCACTAGTTGAGGGAGAGGTCAGGTGGGACCATAGCCACTGTGAAAATGCAGACGATAACATATGTGTATACAAATATCTTAAAAAGCCCCCGACTGAGTTCCATGTTTCTAATACCGCCCTGTTACGGAACTCAGTGCACAGTATATAATATGTGCGGATACATGCATACTGTTTCCGGATGGCGCATCGTAAAGGTTAAGGCATCGAGTACAATTAACGAGTATGTGAGAAAGTCTAGATACATGCATATCTGCTCCGGGTGGTGTATCGTAAACTTTGGGGCATTACTCTGTGATGGAATCTGATTCGATTGAAGGTGGCAGTCTGTACGCTTACATAACATGGCGATGACAGTTCTATGTGGAACGTAGCGTTGTTATACAGAGATTCATACGTCATTACGGCATAGGATGTGGGACTGCGTATATTTCTGTTGGCGTTACGGCCGAGACAGTGCGAGTGGTGTACCTAACTGTTGGGGGTAGCAACATATATACTGTATTAGGTTAATCCACTGGGAAGTTGATGCATACGACGTGTGTGTAAGACTCGAGTGCTGTTAACCCAAGTAACCTAATAAATAAGAAAATGTAACTGAACTGTATATATAGGATTGTCCAAAATGTGTAGTTTAAATCTAGTCACCAGGACTTGTGTTCTGGCCCCCTCCTCATAACATACTACAGGTTAGACTTATGGCAGAGATATGATAGCTTTGGATACTGCTTAGGTAGTATTATTATCTGGGTAAGACTATAGTTTGATTATGTTACATATTATCCACTCCGCTGTGAGATATTTTCTAAGCTCTAATATATTTTATATCTCTGTCTTTTCCGCAGGATACCAGACAAACCAACCTGAGTTTCGATGGATTAGAATTTTGAAGAAAAAAATCGGTCTGTCGGAATTCGTGTTGTTATACACAGTTTATTTCGATAAACCGACTAAACGTAGGGAGGTAGCAGGGGTTTGCTTCGCTCGAATTAACGGCTGCGAGCAAGGAGGAAGGAGTGCTTCGATGATGGAAGCCATGGATTTCGGTCAAGAGAATTTGGGGAAAGCTTCGATTTTGGAGAAGAACGATTTACGGTGGCCATTGAAAAGGGAAACAAATTTTTCTGAAGGGAACGGCGAAAGCAGCGTAATTTATTAAAGGAAAAAAGAGGATAAGAACAATGTAAACTCAAATAGGTTTAGGGTAACTGCGATTTTTAAGATATATGTCGGCACGTTAATTAACCCTGGAAGGTGATATTTGGGATAGGTAATATTCGGGTATAATTAAATATTAATCTTTATCACGAATTTACCGTTAAACGCTCTATATTTGAATGGTAACACATACCCTAAATGCGACGAGAATTATACGTACCTCTTCGTACCTGCATTCTAAATACAATAAAATTAATCTGGTTGTAATCTGACTTTATTTGTATACAAAATTATTTTTAATTTTTAATTATTTATCAGTTCAGCAATTTTATTCTGTCTGTCCACTAACATATCCAATCGATTCCAAATTTTGGAACATTATACTTACGGATACACACATATCCAAGAAGATTTTCATACATTTTAACAAAATAAAATTTCCAAATCGTTTAACGTCAACTATGTTTATTTTTAAATTCAACCATTTATATTTTTCAATTGAATTCCCAATCCAATTCAAATAATCAACCGAATTCAATTCAAATACTCAACAATAAATATTTGATTCCCAAACAATCATTCTGGATTAAATATCGAGTTCAATTCATACTCAAAACAATATATTTGATTTTTAAATTTCCAACCCAAGTATCAATATAAAAATTGATTATTAATAGTTAAATCTTTGATCAATTACATTTCCAATTGTCAAAATTTCTAGGACATTACAGGATCCATGGACTATATACACATAATACAACACGCTATAATTATAGTGTCTATGGTAAATATACTACTGAAAATAATGTAAGTGGTATTACATTTTTACCCTTATATTTTTTATAAGAATCATAGTCTGTACAATACCGTAAATCCATCGCATAATTGACTTCAATGGGCACTCCATAGAAAACAACGCCAAACCAAAGTAATATGGTGTTGATCTGGATAATGTGGCAGGGCATACGAGGCAATAACCAAGCTACGATTCTATCAGTTGCACTTCAGGCTGATGGTAATGCTTAGCAGCTACTACTTCCTACCTAAAAATACACTTACATAATCAAGGGTAGCCACCAATCAAAACATAAAGTCATAGATATGGTATCGAAGAATTGTGTTCGACCGAAATAGCAACCCCACTTAATCTATGAGTACAACTCTTGTTTTAGTCATTCTAAGACTCGAAGGTCAATGTTATCCATCATCGTTCTCTTACTTCATTCCTCTACCATTCTCCAAACCATCATACAACAAGTTTTTCTCCATTTCCAGTACAAATAATCCATCTCTAAAAGATGCATATATAGGAAAATAGAAAACCTAGGTCAATACCCTAATTGAGCCCTAAAAGATCTCAAAATAAATCTTCCACAAAACTCGGTCAAAATAGAATATTTCCGATTTAGATGTATGGATTCAATTTTAGACGTTTGAAAATATTTTTGTACGTCAGAAGGCCATACGTCTGAAAATACTTCCGGGATAAAACTCTGAAATCATTCATACGTCTGAAAACAATTTCAGACATCTGAAATGCCTTGCTTCCTCTTGCGACTCTTTCTTGTGATATCTTCTTCTCCGCTACAATGCACGATATCATTGAATTCAATATCATGTGATTTTGTATCACAAATCACAACAATAAATTCATATGCACATATCACATTCAATATCACATAATAGAGCTTAGCATAACATAGTATAGCATAACATGTCAAAATAAGCATGATCGTGTCAACATTTCAAATAACATCAATTTACTTAACATAAGCATGTAATTCATGAGTGATTGCACACCTGCCGTCGTTTTGGAATTGGAGACGGACTATGACTTGACACGAAAACACGTCCATATAGATACACATTGGACTCAAGCACGATACCCAACGATAACGAGAAAACATAAGGACAAACTGGAACGACAAACAAAAGGCCACGACCATCTAACATCCACGTTTAAATTGCGTCCTTTGCACTATTCGTTGCCACTTTCCCCAAACCAAACGGCCTCTTACCAAACACCAAAAAAAATAATATGGAAACCACAACAATAAACTATTCACTCCATTCCCCTTAATGTTTCCGGCCGATCTCAAATCCTTACGGTCACAACCTCCACAATTACTTCGCCATCCATGTCTTCAATTTGACAAACACAACATCTCCCTGAAAGTAACACAATTCAATACCATCCCCAATCATTGACAAGCTTCATCACCAACACATCACTTCACCCACCACTACCAAACCGAAAAACTACTCTCACTATAACCATCTTCATGCAATCATCTTAACCTAAAACAGATCCTTTCACTAACTTTCTTAACCGCATTTCACCAGTACTAAACAACCTGCAATCATCATCAAATTGCTTAAACTGAACCATAACTACATCACGGTCCTCCTTCTTAATCATCACAAAACCAATCATCGATGAAACCAACCTTCCGTTTTAACTACAACTGTCATCTCAAAATCTACCATCTATGCAACCCATTAACATTAGGTGATGGCTAGGCAGGAGCGACATGTGGACGTGGTAGGGTGGATGTTTGATGCAAGGAGGGTGATGGAAGCGTGTGTCGAAGGTGGTTTGCTGTAGGGCTGGACATTTTTTTCTTTATTACCAACTGATACCCACGAAAGTGGTACCGCGCAATTGGCAACCGATTTATTGGTACGGTATGCCAAACCACAAGAAAATATGCGGTATGGTAATGGTATTTAAGCATTAGCAATGGTAATTACCATACCTACCACATACCTTAAACAATACATATGTATATTCTTATATTTCATCATATATGCTTATTACATAACAACGAACATCTAATGTGTTATGATTTAAAAAAATGCCAAGGAAAATACTATTGCGATCAAGATTGAATGCAATGTTTATCATACGTCTTAGAAATAGTATGATTTATATGATATTTTAGTTCATCCATAATGTTTTCTTTCATGCTTAACTACCAAAAATAAGATAGATAATAATATAATAACAAAAAATAAATTTTAATATTTAATATCTTAATGTGAAAACTTATTATCGATCTTTACTAACCATTACCAACCATAAACCAAACTCTTGTTAATCGATTTCTTTGGCTGGTAATGGTATCATTTTCC
Source organism: Allium sativum (assembly GCA_030737875.1). NCBI lineage: Eukaryota > Viridiplantae > Streptophyta > Magnoliopsida > Asparagales > Amaryllidaceae > Allium > Allium sativum. The sequence goes on from CM060926.1 coordinate 621,240,509, forward strand.
TCTTATCATATAAGTCGGTACGGTAATGGTTTTGAATACAAAGTTCCGGTGCCGAACGATTCCACCCCTAGTTAGCGGTGTTAGACGTGTTGGCTTTGCAAGCTTCAATTTTATTTGTAAGGATGTGCTTGGGATTTTGAGGAAGAGAGGAAAGAGATTTAGGTTTTGGTGCGCAAGTGGGTACATTTTTATTGCATAATTTGTTTGTTTTCTATTTTTTTCCATGCATCAAGAAGGAGAAAGAAAGAGAAGAGGAGGTATGCAATCGTGAAAAATGAATATAGGAAGAGAATTGATATGCTTTAAAATTAGGAACCAACGGTTAGAAAATCTGTGAACACCCCAATTTCAAAAATTACAGGAACTAAAACTACTGAGTTTATAAGTCCATTCGTGAACAAACTAGAGAAAGACAGATAAAAAAGATAATAATATATATATATAAGTATATATATAGGTAAAAGAATTACCTACTTTTAGTCAAAATCGTGAATTTAGAGAAATAATCATTCGAATTTCATAAAACGAAATTGATGTCATTTTTTGGATTTCGTCTAATATTTTAAAAAAATGCTTAAATTTTGACAATATTTTAATTTCCAACAACTGATCCAAATTTAACTAAAATAATACAAACTGAAAAAATTACATATTTTACTGTGAAATTTATTTCTTCGCAATATTTAATTTAACTTATTCCAAATTTGAAATTTCGTAATTTAATAAAAATTTAAATTTTAACGTTAATTACACTATACTAGTTGTCATTATCATAAATCGATCATTTGAAGAAAAATGATTTCTAATTCATTTTCATTAAACTTCATGGATGAGACTCGATCAATCTAAGCCTGCCCTTAGATGGCCGGCAAGTCGATCAAGTGATCCTCTTCTTTCTGTTTCTTCTCCTCTTATTTCTAACTCTTATCCTCCTCCTGATCCGGAGTTTGATAAGAATAATGAAATTAGACCTCAAAAATGCGTTGTTTGATTTTCTATGTGACAAAATGTAAAAATTAGTCAGGAATAGCTCCCTCAAAGGGGAGTGCCTTAGTTTTTGTTTGTCAGATGTCCGATACGAAGTTGTTCAGGGCCGTTGTTTCTAGGTGTGGGAATTGTCCTCGGGATTCCCTTGGGAAAGTAGACCGTGAAGCGATCCCCATTTCTCATGCATATATCCCTTTTCAAGAATTGGTTTTCTTCATCGGTTTTATTCTCCTAAGCATACCTAGGAAAAAAGACCTCTTAAGACCTTATATATTTCTCAAAAGAGCCGATTTTGCTATCTCCTATCAGTCATGTTTTGTTCCGGCTGCCTCACACACGTGCATGTACATGCATGTGTACACATATGCATATACACATAAAATTTGGGGTTGTGAATAGATGTGAAACTCTCAACTTACACAAATCATCGAAAATCTTCATTATTAAGCCTGGTGGCAGCGATCGGGTGTAGGGATGGATAGTCGGCTTTGCGACCTTTCGCAAAACGTCTTCCTTATAGTTTAGAAGTATTGACCAAAGACACCGAAGGAGTTCATCGTCTAAGGATTCTGCTTCATTAGGAATTTTTTTAAGGAAGCTGACAAATAGTTAATGAAGCTATTTGTTTTTCTGAAGCTAAATGAGTTGTTAAGGAAGAAAATTGTTCTGAATGAAGCTATAAGATTGTTAATGAAGCTAATTGTTCTTAAGGAATCTAAATGAGTGCTTAATGAAGCTAAGAGTTCTGGGGTAAGGTTTCGTCGACTAAGAATAGATGGTAAAGCAAAGCGAGAGAAGTTTAATGTTTTCATTATAATACTATTTGGATCAATTCTATAAAAAATTATTACATCTCAAGATTAATATTTCAATGTTTAATTAATAATCGATTTCACATTATTTCAAAACAATTAATTGTTGAATTAATGATCAATTCTGTAACAACCCGCCGGAATGGGCCTAAATTTCAACCCAAAAAAGGCTCAATGGAACTTAGAGCCACTCAAACAAATCATTGGTTCCTATAAGGAATAACTTTACTAGATATACAGAGCAATCTAAAGTGAAAATCAGAACACAGCGAATGTGGCAAAATATAATATCATAAATTTAAGATGTATCAATTATTTAAAAACCACAATTCAGAGTTACAACATGTCTCAAACTTCAAGGTACATCATTATTCATCCCAATTACATAACAATAATAGCAAATAAGCAATAGCCATAATAACTAGATCTTGAAGAGGCTACTCCTCCAAGAGCCCGTCTTCTATCCCTAATCACATGTCCCACCTATCGTCCTGTTAATGTTAAAAGAAGTGAGGTCAAAACATAAAGTTCTAGTAAATGAAATACAATTAAATTAAGAATGCTATTTTCTATATTTGGCTGTTTCAAACTTCTCAAGTTATGTCTACATTACAAACACACAAGGTGACATATAGGGAGGACGTCCTAAAAGCCACTTAATACCTCAAAACTAAATTAAGGGTGTGCACCTCCTCTGATTACTTAATACAATATTTATTTAGGTCGGACATTTCTCCATACTTAATACCCACTGGCGGGCCCCAAGCCACTTAAGACCCCATTCTAACGTTAATACTTTATAAATAATAACTCTCTTATAGGAAAAGAAATTGCAATGATTGCTTACTATTTGACTGTGGGTCAGAAACATGACTTCATATAAGAAGAACCCCTCCGGCGAACCCTCTTGTTACTATCTATTTGTCCCTACGTGTGAACTCCTGGCCACTTAATACTTCCCTTAGACGGTGGTTCCTTAGGCTACGTATACATAATATGTCCCTAAGTCAGCCCTCACTAGCCCCTAGATAAGAAGCAGACATTACTTGGATAACTACCCTACACACATTATCATCTACTAGGTCCATTTAATACCTTTTAGGAGAAAGGCAGACCCAACGATCATTTACTTCTCGAAGGGTGGATCCAATGACTTATGTTCTGAACCAAGGAGTGAACCCTAGGAACGAACCTAGTCCTAACCACTTAATACCTAATAAGAGACTGCTCAGGCACTTAATACCTTTTTCCTAAGGCATCTTACGTTAGGCCTATCACTTGTAGCTGTTGGATCCGTTGGGCGGTTCTGGGCAGGCTTCTACTATAAGTTGGGCATAACTTCGCATCATACTAATTGTAATAGGCCGTGGAACCTAGACCTCTCACATTAACAGAATTTACTTGTAAACGTTGGATATGTCAGTCAGTTTCGAGCAAACTTCTACTACACGTAACGGTTAACCTCGGGTCTATGTGTCATTAATATAAATTAAGCCATTAACTTACACACATACTAGCATACAAATTCTATTCCTAATTTAATTGTATTTATAATGCACTTAAAATGCATTTATATGCATTCATTACGTTATAGTTATATATAAAAATATAAACGTAAATTAAGCGAATGGAATTAGCGTCCACGTAATTGAAATGTCAATCCTATTAAATTCTTAAGGTGTACAAGTTATTTTCCCATATTTTCTTCAATCATAACATAAGTTTGCATATGATAATAAAATGGGAAGAACAATCAGAACAACATATAAACTTGCAACTTAGGTTTTTACTTGATTGTGACAACAATAAAAGATGAACATTACGTCAACTATATATGTTTATAACTCCTATTTCGAATAGATTCCTTTTCTTATGTTTGTTTATACATAAAACATTAATATTTAGATACATAGTAAATAACACATTTAAATTCTCTATTTTGAGAAATAGAGATTCAAACCTATTAAATTTACAAACTGCTCAAATCTTAATCTTTTGCATATAAACCAGACTTGTGAATTTACAATAAAAATAGAATAAAAAGGATTCCAATCAATAAAGAAAATCCAAACAATATAGAAAATCATAAAAAAGAATCATGTTCTTCTTGTATTATTAAAATAACCCAAAACCCAAATATAACAAGATTGAACATTTATAGGAACAATAAAATAAACGGACGGTTTGAGGGGTTTAACCATGTTTTCTTTTCGTATATGCCAAATCCCTCAAGGCTTGACAATCCAAATCCATTACTATCAATATAAAGAAAATAGTAACTTAGACGGATTCCACTCACAGAGCTATTAGGAAGAGTAGCAACAGGATTGAATGAAAAGGAAATTGGATTTGGCCTTCAATAACGAACGTATGCTCCAAGCCTTTCAAATATATATATATATATATATATATATATATATATATATATATGAATCACCATTAGAATCTTTTATGTATGTATGAATCTAAATTCCAGATAGAAGAAAGGTAGAATGGAGGCGCTGAGAGAAATGGCTGTTGGGTTTAGAATGAGGGATTGAGGGGCTATTTATAATTATTATCGCATGTATAAACCATTAGATTAGTTTGATTAAATTTAAACGGTCCGTTTGATGTATGTTATAAATAAGACCATATATAAAACAACACTCACTAGGCTTCCCTACAAAAGGGAGGTCAACAGCCCCTAGGAGGGCGGTCGACCACCCTCCCTATAGGGCCAGGCCAATAGGAAATTCCTTTAGAACGTTACTTTTTTATTGTTCCTTGATTAATTCTCTTTATTTATTTCCTTAGCTAATTTATTCTTGTCCCCTGCTATGTGTGAATATATATATGCATAAGTTTGAAACGAAAGGGATTATTCTTTTCATGCTTATCCTATTTAACATATTCCCAGCTTGTATATATATTTATTTAAAATTCAAACCTTCGTGTACTTTTTTTGGCAAAGCTGACCGGTTTTTATAGTGCTCTGTAACACTCTTTTATGAGTAAGAAAAGTATAGTTCATGTGCTAAGAATCATACTTAACAACTAAAGTTGTCTCCTTCCACATGGGGACAAGAGACCAAGCATATAAAAATACATAATGAGTTACATAGTGCATATAACATAATATAACCAAAGAGGTTTAACATATTGAGTAACATATTGAGCTTCATGCTGCTTATTTCTATTGAAGTTGCAGCCTCTAACAATCATATTAGTCATTATCAAATAGGCTACCCACCCCCATAACACTCTTTTTACTTTGCGTGACGTAGCCAGGATGTGAAGCAGAGATAGGGGAGTTGGTATATATTTCTTTGATTTCAGGTCTGGGGTGGTTCTTTGCGACCAAGAGGTGCAACAATATGAGCATAAGGGTTCACTCTAATCCATTCTTTACGTTGTTGCGATCTTAACTAGATTCTACATTGTCAACAAAAGCAAGGACCGAATTCGTAGTTCCAATATTTGGTTTAGAAGGTGATTTGTTCAAGAAACCAGGCTTGATAGAAGAGGATTTCTTCTGGACAGCATTATTAGTAATAACACAATTACCCATATCTTGCTCAATGCCTTGTTTAACCACACTATCGATTTGCTTAATGATTTTTCCTTTTTGTTCAGTGTTGAAAGCACTTAATATTTCATTAATCTCAATTTCATTGTCTTCACTAGCATCAAAATTTTTATCATTCACTAATAGAACAGGGCTAGCTGCAAAGAACGGAATGAATACTTAAGAGATTAGATCTCCCATTCTGAGTATCTCATCTTCTTGATTCTCCATTTCATTGGCAAAAATTTCACCTTCCTCCATACTTTGAGATAATACATTAAATCTGTTTCCATCACCCTCACCAACCACAGTTCCATCCACATCCTTACCCACTGGAATGTCCCTAGCTGCCTGCTGTTCAACAATGTAAGAGTTAGCAGCTTTTTCAAATCTAGTCTTCTTATTTTCATAGTCTTCTTATTTGCTACTTTAGTGCAAACTGGTTTACTATTTTTATGAGTAATAGACTTTCCTGCAAGCAACGACCCATTACATCCATCATTTATGTTGCCATCATCACCACCTTTCAAAGCCCTGACCTTACTGCAAACATTAACATTACCAATACTTTTAACATTAGCCTTACTGCTAACATTAACAATACCACCACCGACAAAAGAGCGGTTATAAGAGAGCATTTATCATTCTTCACTCAAAAGCTTTGCAGTCCACACAGATGTCGGGCTTCCAAATGTATTCGACATGCACCATTTTCTCAGTACCATCGGGTAACATGATAGGGAACTCTTGTGGAAGAGGACTCTCAAGAGTAACCTCCAATAAACATTTGGCAAACTACAGCCAATCCAATGTTTTAGTTGGAGCATCCATGCAAACAAATCTACCGATACGTGTGGCAAGCCAACTAATTACATGTTTCGACCGAGCACAGAGTGGTATACTTAAAAGGTTAAGCCAAATTGGTACATTTTAAATACTATTGCAACCAACGTTACAATAACATGGCTTTCGAATGAATATCTTGTTTCTAATCCAAATAGGATCAGAGCATAAAATACGTTTCCTATCTTCTGGATTAGAAAGAAGAAACAGGAAAATATCAACAGTTAAGTTAATTTTGATACCCCCATCAAGCTTCCATAGCCATAGCAAGTGGTTAGCTACAACAGTGAAAGAAAGAGAATCATCTAAGAAAAAGCCAACAAGATAATTCTGCCAAACTTCCTTACCAGCAGCACATATATCCTTAGTTAGCAGAAGCACTTTGCCAGTGTGATTGAAGCAAAATTAGGGGTGGTGTAATGACCCGCGTTGGCAGAGGTGTTATAATTAATTTATTTAATTATATGAATGGTGAATTAAAGGATTTAATGGTCGTGGAATTAAATAACTGGGAATATTTAATTAAAAATAATAAATTAAATAATATATTTAATTCAGAAATAATCAGAAATATTGGAAATCACAATATTCTGTGAACGGGGTCGTCCCTTAGATTTAATTCAGCTTAGAGTTGAATTATATTGACGAATATATTCAATCGACGACAGTTTGAACGTATAATTATATTATAATTAAAATCGAGCTCGAAATGACGCTGCAGTTCGTGAATTGGCGATTCGAACTTCAACTGAATGTACATGATTCGTTTTAAGCCGGATTTCTGTGAAACAAGAAACGTGTGGAGCTGGTGGAGTATATCTTTCTAGTGGAAGAGAAAGATCGGGATTTCGTCGTATAGATTTTGAGATACATCCAAATCAAATTTCAGAAAGGTCACTGTGGAATTCCTTTATAATTTATAAAAGGATTATTTATATTTTAAAAAGGAAATTCAATATAAATCGAATATCAGGTTGACCCAGATTTGAAATATCAAGCTAGAAATTTATAGAGGAATATTCTAGAGCTATATGATATTCTGTTGTGAATATATACGATAATATAAATTTATTTATATTTAATTTAATTATATTTAAAAATATTTATATATTTAAATGGGTCATCCAGAGCTTTAAAAATAGCCACTTTTGCAAACGAAGTCGAAATTCGACGAAACTAATTTTGTTGGATCCGCAATGTCAAATAGTTGCTAGATTTCCAGTTTCGTGATTTTTAGAGTCACTGTGTGGTCGTACCGATTTTTAGAGTGAGAAACAGTCAGTATTTTAACAGTTAAAAATACACTGTGTGAGCATATGAAGTCAGAATTCGACGAAACCAGTTTCGTTGGGGCCGTAATGTCGAACTGTAGCTGCATATCTAGTTTGATGATTTTTGAGTATCATATGTGATCACACAGATTTTTAGAAGGCAAAACGAATTAAGAAAAAGGGAATATACCGGGAATATGCCTTCTACAAAAATATCTAGATATTTTGAAATTGCTATAAATAGCCCACCCTTACCCCTTAAACCCTAAGCTCATTTTTTCTTTTGGTCAAACTTCATTTTTTCTGCGCCGTCACTTCTTTCTTACATAGCAAAAACATGGAGAGAAAATAAATCAAAAGAAATGCAAGCAAAATTCTTTAAATACAAATACAGCTATATTAGAGATCAGTAAAGGATGCTCTTCATTTCTGTATAACAATCATAAGGTGCGATGCAGAGTTCTGAAGGTGCGAAAAACAACAGCGGACTAGGGTTGGATAAGGCGTGGGATTTGGGTGTTAATTCTTGAAATCGAGTGTAGTTTTGGGTTCAGGGATGAAAACCGCACCTTGTGTGCTCATTTTGTGGAGTTCCACCACAATTTGGTTCGGTGGTTTTTCACAGTCGATGGGAACTGGGCTTCGACGCATTTTGGAAGGAGGACCCGATCTTGTTGAAGTTGGTATAGCATCGAAGCTTGTAAGATGAGAAGCATAGTGGTGGTATTGGTTTTGAGGTTCATTGGAGAATGAGGGAGCAGTTGAAGGAGGAGCGACGCAGAAGGCTACAGGTGTTTTATATCAGGTGGAAGAAGAAGTGGAGATACGGTCTTGGGCTTTTAAGTTGGGTGGACCGGAAATTTAAATAGTAAGGCCCGGTAAGAAAATTAGTTAAAGTTTATTTTAAATTTAAATATTGATTTAACTTGTTAACACGATATCTCGACCATATGGAATCAGAATCACGAACCGTAAGTTGCGTTGGGACCGTATGGACGAGAGCTTCACAATGAAGCTGACTGGAAGTGGATCCGAGCTCGTTACAATTTATGGAGAAATAAATTGTCCGTCGAAATCAAAGAACGCAAACCGATTATATAACGGTTAACGCGTCAATGTGAGTAAATCTCACCAACTCTGAACAGTTTATAATTTCATGTTGTATTTTTAGAACTGTTAGATATTGTCTGTTTGATGTGTGTTGACTGTTTGATTGAACTGCTAGACAGTTAGTGGAAACTTTATATATATGTGTATACATACATATATATATATATATAACAGTTGGATATTTATATGTTGATTCTGTTGATCAGAATAATTCACATCAAAGTGAAATCGATGTTATCTATATTATTTAACATCTGTGATGCAGGGAAACAGGTTGGAGGAATCCAACTGGATTCCTCAACAGTTATTTTACTGTGATTTATATAGTGTGATATATAATCTGTTGGCGATTATATGTGTTTGAACGATATTGAACATCGTGATTTGATATGATTGGATACCATAACATACCGGAATGTAGATAAGGGAATTTTCAAAGTGATATTGAAAATAGAATATTTATAAAATGGGATATTTATAAATAAGAGATATTTATAAAGTGGAATATTTATAAATAGTAAATGTTTATAGATTGGGATATTTATAAATAGGAGATATTCAAAAAGGAAATAATTTCAAACCATTTTCTTTTTGAATGGAAAGGCCTGTGTGGCGAGTTTGGGGATTTTCCCGATGCTCCCGATACAAAGGAGGTTATGGCGAATTTTCCCGGAAATTTAAGAAGTTAGAATATTTCAAGAATAAATTTGAAAAGGAAATATTTGTAAACCATTTACAAATAGAATTGGAAAGGGAACATTATAAAAAGGAAATCATTTTTAAAGTGTACAACCGTTATTTAAAAGTAAATCTTTTCAAATGAATAAAACGTTGTTAAAACGGAAATCTTTATAAAGTGAATAAAGTAAATCGAATATAGACATTCGAAAGGAGTTAATCGAATATGGTATTCGAAGTTAGTTAATCGAATATGGTATTCGAAGTTAGTTAATCGAATATAGACATTCGAAAGGAGTTAATCGAACATGGTATTCGAAGTTAGTTAATCAAATATGGTATTCGAAAGTTAGTTAATCGAATATGTTATTCGAAAGGGGTAAGTCAAGTCGAGTTAGTCAAATAGGGTTAACCAATTAGAGTTAATCAGTTAGAGTTAACCAGTTGGAGTTAATTAGTTAGAGTTAATCGATTTGAGTTAAAACGAACTAGAGTTAATCAAATATAGTTATTTGAGACAGAGTTAGTCAAACATAGTATTCAGGATAAGTTGCCATCTCGTACGACTGCTAGCGTAATTCGCAGGGCTGTAAATAGCCTACGGCGGTCGGATGTTTCCTGAGGGAGTCAGGCGTAACCATTGTGATCGCTGCGATCTAGAGTCAAGCGAATGGAGTTAAATCGAATATTAGTTATTCGATAGGAGTTAATTGAGTTGATCGAGTTGAGAAATAAGTTAAGTTAGTCAAGTTAGTCGAGCCTAGTTAATCGAATCGAATTGGTCGAACCAAGTAAGTCGAGTTAGTCGAGTCAAGTTAAGTTAGTCGAGTTAAGTTCGTCGAGTTAAATAAATTGATGTTAGTTTCATCAGAAGGAGTAATCGATGTTAGTTCCATCGAACGGAGTTATCGATGTTAGTTTCATCGAAGGGAGTTATCGATTATAGTTTAATCGAAGTGAGGTTTTTCAAAGATGAGATATTTGAAAAGGAAGAGTTATCGAATATTAGTTGATCGAAGTGAGATTTATCGAACAAGAGTTATTCGAAAAGAGATTTTCGAATATAGTTTATTCGAAAGTAAGATTTTCAAATATGAGATATTTGAAAAGGAAGAAGATAATCGAATATAGCTTATTCGAAGAAGAATTAATCAAATAGAGATTTCTCGAAGAGAGTTAATCGGCAAATTCGATTATATCGAATTCGGGAAAGTACTTATACTTTCCAGTGTTTAAATAGAGATTTATTTGTTTATAAATGAATAAATGTTAGGTTAATTATTCACTAATAAGAATAGAAGTTATAATTAAAGTTAGATAATTCGAAAGTAGGGATTATAACGTTATCGTTATAACCAATGTTTTAAATATAGAAGTGGGTTAGTAAAATTGGATCCGAGAAAGGCGTAAAGAAGTTGTTAAAGATTAAAAGATAAACTTTGACCATTTCGAAGTTATAACGTTGTTCAGTTAAGGTCTGAGAGGTAATTATACCCCAACTTGAGTGATTTCCTTCTTAACTAAGAAATGGTAAGGTTTGATCGTAAAGGAGTTTTGGAAATGTTTTCCAAACGAGAATCAGAAATGTTTTCTGATAAAAGAAAATAAGAATTTAGAATATAGGGAAACAGGAGATAAGTAAATAAATGAACTAAAGAGATTTATGTTAAATGATGTTTGTTCGATATAATTTCCATTTGGAAATAATATCGTAGTTTGCACACTTATTTTCTTTGATAGTTAACTCACCGACTATCGAAGTTTTTGACCATTTTAACGTTGTTAAATATGGAGAGACCGGTTGGATTATTATCCATAGAACCACTCTGTATTGGCATAAGCGTCGAGAATCATATATGCCAAAGATAATTGAAGACGGAGTAAAATGCAAGGGCTATCCTGTTTACAGAATAGTGCCTTCGGTTTGTCCAGTCCCAGGACAACTTGTATGGACGAAGGTCTGACAGAGTATATCCAATGGATCGCGTAAGTTGATCTGTTCAAACATATTCACGTTTGGTGGCGGAGGAATTCGTTTCTCTTAGCTGTATACCCGTGTTATTTTTGGATAAGTCAATTTGTGATTTGGCGGGTATGACAATGTGACATTCTAAGTGAATGAAGATGGATGTCTGACAGAGTATTTCCAGAAAGGTCACGTACATTGATTTCTTCAACCGTACCAAGAGTGGAAGCGGAGAAGGAAACTTCTTTTAGCTGACACGTAATGTATTGTTGTAGACGTCAATTAGTGATTTTCGATGGATTTGACAATGTAGCATTCGAAGTGAATCTATTGTGATGATAAAGCGTAGCTTCTAGCCTCACATCCGGTAAATGACAGAAATCGGGCAGGCAGCATGGCTAAGTCGATCGCACCGAAGTAGGGTGTATAATCACCTATCTAGTGAATATTCATTTGTTCTTAAATCTATCAATGCTGTCCCATATATATACGGGAACGGTTGCTGATCCCAACCGTTGGTGATGTACATTCGATACACTCAAGCGAAATGAGTGGTCGGTCATGTGTGGCTGAGTTGCAAGATGTTCTTGTTGAACTCCAGTGTATCGTTCCTAGAGTACACTAATCGGAAGGTGGTTCCATACCTTGTCATAGTTGGAAATCCAATCATCCAATACGTGCTTGCGATTTTGATTGTATACTATATATGTAGTAACGTGAGATGCAAGCGTTTCTGCTAGATTGATATTTATTTGTACTTAGACATTATTATAATATCAGAATGATATTGCTTTGAAAAGTTATTTGGATTCTCATAAGGGAAAAACCCGTTCCGTATTCACGGCGTGGTCTTATGAGATATCATATACCTGTTTAAATGATTTGAGTTTATTCACACCAGTCCCATGACTGACCCGGAGTTATTTGTTTTGTTTTCCCTAAACTCTTGGGTGCCTAAATTTGTACGGGCAGTCAAGTAGTCGGGATGTGCAGATACATTGAAGAGCTGGAGCAGGAGGCTTCAGGATCATATAGCTATTATTATTTCCGCTGTGTTGTAAGTGCTGTACTCTGATAAGTGCTATTGTATACATATACTGATGTTATTTCAAAGATATGTTATGTTATATTTTATTCGTTCCGCTGTGAGATTCGTGTTTACTCTGATGATGATGTTCTTCTTCTTCTTCTATTCTATAAGTTCTATCTTATCTATTCTCACCTTCTAATTTCTTTCATTAATTACCGGGATTTTTCGATGTTTTGGTTATCGACGTCGGGCTTACGTCGATAACCAAAGCCGCCGAAAATCCGGGTTACTACAGTTGGTATCAGAGCTTAAGTTAAGAATTACCTTGGCTCTGTGGCGTGACTCGGTAGAGATAGGGTTAGTAATACCCTAGATTGAGTTTGAGTGTATATATATACGAGTGCGTATTTGTATTTGATATAAAAATGGTTTTATTTTGTGGAGATTTATTGGCTGAGTTGTTTATGAGTTCTGGTCGATCAGTTTGATCCACTGTATCGGTAGGAGTTACTAAACACTTGAATACGATGGGTCGTCACGATATGGTTTGAAAAGAGGGTAAATTAAAATAAGTTTACCCAGAATATATTCTGATATAGAGAATATATATATATTAGACATATTGGTTGTAATTATAATCGAGTAAGATTATAATGTGAAATTGGTTATATATAACCAATCAGAATTCATATAAGTAAAGTATATGATATAAGATGAATTAAATATGAATTTAAACCAGATTTGGAATTAAAATAAGGAAATTTTAAGTTCCTGGGAGATTTTGAAATGTTTTCAAAATGGAAGTATTTAGTAATGGTTTTGAAAATGATATAGTATTGAAATCACTAGTGTCGCTGGAAAATAATTTCGATGATGACTGCGCAGTATCATCGGTGTGATTTTCGAGTTCTAAGTGGTGGATTACTACCAGAGATTTTGATTTGAATTGTTTTGAGAAAACAAGTTGGCTAGAAATTCAAAGGTTTTGAATTGGCAGTATGATTTCAAATTTGATTTGAAATTTACCCAGGAATTTAAGTTCTAGAAATTAAAATTTAACTAATGAAGTTAAATAAAATGAGATGGTAAAAATAAATTGAAATTTAACTTGAACATAGTTAAATAAAATTGAATTGGATTAGAGATAATCTGGAATAGAACCAAATTGATAAGTCAATAATTTGGAAATTGATATTGGGGTTCGAATGAAATTCGATTTGGATTTGAGGATATGAATTGATTGGAATTTGATTTGAGATAACACTTATATATGCTGAGTTGATAACATATGGAAGTGATAGAGTTGATATGCCCGACAAAAAGGTACCAGTTTATATTTGATATGAGTTTGGGATTGATGAGCCGAATTGGCAAGCCGCTTGGCTGTTTGATTTTCTTTTGGGTTGAGGAGGCCTAGGGAGGCGAGTTGTGGTTTTACCGATAGGGCTGTATAAAAGAGGGTATGGCGAAATTTTTCGGAAAGTTTAAAGTGTTAGAATTTTTTTAGAATTTTTGAAAATTTTAGTTAGTCGGAATAAATTAATATTTTAGTCAATATTAATTGGTTCAGCTGAAAATCAGAAATAAGGGGTAAACAAATCTTTGGAATTCCAATAGATAGGGTCGTCCTCTAACTTAGCAATTTCGAGGACGAAATTATTTTAAGTGGGGAAGAATGTAATGACCCGCGTTGGCAGAGGTGTTATAATTAATTTATTTAATTATATGAATGGTGAATTAAAGGATTTAATGGTCGTGGAATTAAATAACTGGGAATATTTAATTAAAAATAATAAATTAAATAATATATTTAATTCAGAAATAATCAGAAATATTGGAAATCACAATATTCTGTGAACGGGGTCGTCCCTTAGATTTAATTCAGCTTAGAGTTGAATTATATTGATGAATATATTCAATCGACGACAGTTTGAACGTATAATTATATTATAATTAAAATCGAGCTCGAAATGACGCTGCAGTTCGTGAATTGGCGATTCGAACTTCAACTGAATGTACATGATTCGTTTTAAGCCGGATTTCTGTGAAACAAGAAACGTGTGGAGCTGGTGGAGTATATCTTTCTAGTGGAAGAGAAAGATCGGGATTTCGTCGTATAGATTTTGAGATACGTCCAAATCAAATTTCAGAAAGGTCGCTGTGGAATTCCTTTATAATTTATAAAAGGATTATTTATATTTTAAAAAGGAAATTCAATATAAATCGAATATCGGGTTGACCCAGATTTGAAATATCAAGCTAGAAATTTATAGAGGAATATTCTAGAGCTATATGATATTCTGTTGTGAATATATACGATAATATAAATTTATTTATATTTAATTTAATTATATTTAAAAATATTTATATATTTAAATGGGTCATCCAGAGCTTTAAAAATAGCCACTTTTGCAAACGAAGTCGAAATTCGACGAAACTAATTTTGTTGGATCCGCAATGTCAAATAGTTGCTAGATTTCCAGTTTCGTGATTTTTAGAGTCACTGTGTGGTCGTACCGATTTTTAGAGTGAGAAACAGTCAGTATTTTAACAGTTAAAAATACACTGTGTGAGCATATGAAGTCAGAATTCGACGAAACCAGTTTCGTTGGGGCCGTAATGTCGAACTGTAGCTGCATATCCAGTTTGAAGATTTTTGAGTTTCATATGTGATCACACAGATTTTTAGAAGGCAAAACGAATTAAGAAAAAGGGAATATACCGGGAATATGCCTTCTACAAAAATATCTAGATATTTTGAAATTGCTATAAATAGCCCACCCTTACCCCTTAAACCCTAAGCTCATTTTTTCTTTTGGTCAAACTTCATTTTTTCTGCGCCATCACTTCTTTCTTACATAGCAAAAACATGGAGAGAAAATAAATCAAAAGAAATGCAAGCAAAATTCTTTAAATACAAATACAGCTATATTAGAGATTAGTAAAGGATGCTCTTCATTTCTGTATAACAATCATAAGGTGCGATGCAGAGTTCTGAAGGTGCGAAAAACAACAGCGGACTAGGGTTGGATAAGGCGTGGGATTTGGGTGTTAATTCTTGAAATCGAGTGTAGTTTTGGGTTCAGGGATGAAAACCGCACCTTGTGTGCTCATTTTGTGGAGTTCCGCCACAATTTGGTTCGGTGGTTTTTCACAGTCGACGGGAACTGGTCTTCGACGCATTTTGGAAGGAGGACCCGATCTTGTTGAAGTTGGTATAGCATCGAAGCTTGTAAGATGAGAAGCATAGTGGTGGTATTGGTTTTGAGGTTCATTAGAGAATGAGGGAGCAGTTGAAGGAGGAGCGACGCAGAAGGCTACAGGTGTTTTATATCAGGTGGAAGAAGAAGTAGAGATACGGTCTTGGGCTTTTAAGTTGGGTGGACCGGAAATTTAAATAGTAAGGCCCGGTAAGAAAATTAGTTAAAGTTTATTTTAAATTTAAATATTTATTTAACTTGTTAACACGATATCTCGACCATATGGAATCAGAATCACGAACCGTAAGTTGCGTTGGGACCGTATGGACGAGAGCTTCACAATGAAGCTGACTGAAAGTGGATCCGAGCTCGTTACAATTTATGGAGAAATAAATTGTCCGTCGAAATCAAAGAACGCAAACCGATTATATAACGGTTAACGCGTCAAAGTGAGTAAATCTCACCAACTCTGAACAGTTTATAATTTCATGTTGTATTTTTAGAACTGTTAGATATTGTCTGTTTGATGTGTGTTGACTGTTTGATTGAACTGCTAGACAGTTAGTGGAAACTTTATATATATGTGTATACATATATATATATATAACAGTTGGATATTTATATGTTGATTCTGTTGATCAGAATAATTCACATCGAAGTGAAATCGATGTTATCTATATTATTTAACATCTGTGATGCAGGGAAACAGGTTGGAGGAATCCAACTGGATTCCTCAACGGTTATTTTACTGTGATTTATATAGTGTGATATATAATCTGTTGGCGATTACATGTGTTTGAACGATATTGAACATCGTGATTTGATATGATTGGATACCATAACATACCGGAATGTAGATAAGGGAATTTTCAAAGTGATATTGAAAATAGAATATTTATAAAATGGGATATTTATAAATAAGAGATATTTATAAAGTGGAATATTTATAAATAGTAAATGTTTATAGATTGGGATATTTATAAATAGGAGATATTCAAAAAGGAAATAATTTCAAACCATTTTCTTTTTGAATGGAAAGGCCTGTGTGGCGAGTTTGGGGATTTTCCCGATGCTCCCGATACAAAGGAGGTTATGGCGAATTTTCCCGGAAATTTAAGGAGTTAGAATATTTCAAGAATAAATTTGAAAAGGAAATATTTGTAAACCATTTACAAATAGAATTGGAAAGGGAACATTATAAAAAGGAAATCATTTTTAAAGTGTAGAACCGTTATTTAAAAGAAAATCTTTTCAAATGAATAAAACGTTGTTAAAAAGGAAATCTTTATAAAGTGAATAAAGTAAATCGAATATAGACATTCGAAAGGAGTTAATCGAATATGGTATTCGAAGTTAGTTAATCGAATATGGTATTCGAAGTTAGTTAATCGAATATAGACATTCGAAAGGAGTTAATCGAACATGGTATTCGAAGTTAGTTAATCAAATATGGTATTCGAAAGTTAGTTAATCGAATATGTTATTCGAAAGGGGTAAGTCAAGTCGAGTTAGTCAAATAGGGTTAACCAATTAGAGTTAATCAGTTAGAGTTAACCAGTTGGAGTTAATTAGTTAGAGTTAATCGATTTGAGTTAAAACGAACTAGAGTTAATCAAATATAGTTATTTGAGACAGAGTTAGTCAAACATAGTATTCAGGATAAGTTGCCATCTCGTACGACTGCTAGCGTAATTCGCAGGGCTGTAAATAGCCTACGGCGGTCGGATGTTTCCTGAGGGAGTCAGGCGTAACCATTGTCAAGCGAATGGAGTTAAATCGAATATTAGTTATTCGATAGGAGTTAATCGAGTTGATCGAGTTGAGAAATAAGTTAAGTTAGTCAAGTTAGTCGAGCCTAGTTAATCGAATCGAATTGGTCGAACCAAGTAAGTCGAGTTAGTCGAGTCAAGTTAAGTTAGTCGAGTTAAGTTCGTCGAGTTAAATAAATTGATGTTAGTTTCATCGGAAGGAGTAATCGATGTTAGTTCCATCGAAAGGAGTTATCGATGTTAGTTTCATCGAAGGGAGTTATCGATTATAGTTTAATCGAAGTGAGGTTTTTCAAAGATGAGATATTTGAAAAGGAAGAGTTATCGAATATTAGTTGATCGAAGTGAGATTTATCGAACAAGAGTTATTCGAAAAGAGATTTTCGAATATAGTTTATTCGAAAGTAAGATTTTCAAATATGAGATATTTGAAAAGGAAGAAGATAATCGAATATAGCTTATTCGAAGAAGAATTAATCAAATAGAGATTTCTCGAAGAGAGTTAATCGGCAAATTCGATTATATCGAATTCGGGAAAGTACTTATACTTTCCAGTGTTTAAATAGAGATTTATTTGTTTATAAATAAATAAATGTTAGGTTAATTATTCACTAATAAGAATAGAAGTTATAATTAAAGTTAGATAATTCGAAAGTAGGGATTATAACGTTATCGTTATAACCAATGTTTTAAATATAGAAGTGGGTTAGTAAAATTGGATCCGAGAAAGGCGTAAAGAAGTTGTTAAAGATTAAAAGATAAACTTTGACCATTTCGAAGTTATAACGTTGTTCAGTTAAGGTATGAGAGGTAATTATACCCCAACTTGAGTGATTTCCTTCTTAACTAAGAAATGGTAAGGTTTGATCGTAAAGGAGTTTTGGAAATGTTTTCCAAACGAGAATCAGAAATGTTTTCTGATAAAAGAAAATAAGAAATTAGAATATAGGGAAACAGGAGATAAGTAAATAAATGAACTAAAGAGATTTATGTTAAATGATGTTTGTTCGATATAATTTCCATTTGGAAATAATATCGTAGTTTGCACACTTATTTTCTTTAATAGTTAACTCACCGACTATCGAAGTTTTTGACCATTTTAACGTTGTTAAATATGGAGAGACCGGTTGGATTATTATCCATAGAACCACTCTGTATTGGCATAAGCGTCGCGAATCATATATGCCAAAGATAATTGAAGACGAAGTAAAATGCAAGGGCTATCCTGTTTACAGAATAGTGCCTTCGGTTTGTCCAGTCCCAGGACAACTTGTATGGACGAAGGTCTGACAGAGTATATCCAATGGATCGCGTAAGTTGATCTGTTCAAACATATTCACGTTTGGTGGCGGAGGAATTCGTTTCTCTTAGCTGTATACCCGTGTTATTTTTGGATAAGTCAATTTGTGATTTGGCGGGTATGACAATGTGACATTCTAAGTGAATGAAGATGGATGTCTGACAGAGTATTTCCAAAAAGGTCACGTACATTGATTTATTGAACCGTACCAAGAGTGGAAGCGGAGAAGGAAACTTCTTTTAGCTGACACGTAATGTATTGTTGTAGACGTCAATTAGTGATTTTCGATGGATTTGACAATGTAGCATTCGAAGTGAATCTATTGTGATAATAAAGCGTAGCTTCTAGCCTCACATCCGGTAAATGACAGAAATCGGGCAGGCAACATGGCTAAGTCGGTCGCACCGAAGTAGGGTGTATAATCACCTATCTAGTGAATATTCATTTGTTCTTAAATCTATCAATGCTGTCCCATATATATACGGGAACGGTTGCTGATCCCAACCGTTGGTGATGTACATTCGATACACTCAAGCGAAATGAGTGGTCGGTCATGTGTGGCTGAGTTGCAAGATGTTCTTGTTGAACTCCAGTGTATCGTTCCTAGAGTACACTAATCGGAAGGTGGTTCCATACCTTGTCATAGTTGGAAATCCAATCATCCAATACGTGCTTGCGATTTTGATTGTATACTATATATGTAGTAACGTGAGATGCAAGCGTTTCTGCTAGATTGATATTTGTACTGAGACATTATTATAATATCAGAATGATATTGCTTTGAAAAGTTATTTGGATTCTCATAAGGGAAAAACCCATTCCGTATTCACGGCGTGGTCTTATGAGATATCATATACCTGTTTAAATGATTTGAGTTTATTCACACCAGTCCCATGACTGACCCGGAGTTATTTGTTTTGTTTTCCCTAAACTCTTGGGTGCCTAAATTTGTACGGGCAGTCAAGTAGTCGGGATGTGCAGATACATTGAAGAGCTGGAGCAGGAGGCTTCAGGATCATATAGCTATTATTATTTCCGCTGTGTTGTAAGTGTTGTACTCTGATAAGTGCTATTGTATACATATACTGATGTTATTTCAAAGATATGTTATGTTATATTTTATTCGTTCCGCTGTGAGATTCGTGTTTACTCTGATGATGATGTTCTTCTTCTTCTTCTATTCTATAAGTTCTATCTTATCTATTCTCACCTTCTAATTTCTTTCATTAATTACCGGGATTTTTCGATGTTTTGGTTATCGACGTCGGGCTTACGTCGATAGCCAAAGCCGCCGAAAATCCGGGTTACTACAGGTGGAGAGTAAACTCCACAATTTTTTGGTTTCCTCTCAAAGAGGGTAGTCCATTTCTGATTGTTCATCATTGAAAGGGAAGGTGAAGGAGCAGCTAAGCTAGAGAGAGGTGGTAGTTCAGGTGAGGAACAGATCGGTCGATGTAGAGGATCAGAAAGAGGCAGTGAGGTACAGTTTAGAGTAGGTGTTTTGCTCGAGAGAGTATGTTAAAGGGCCAAAGAAAAAAAAGGATGCCATTTTTAATGTGAGTAGGGTTGAAACCTTCGTGTATTATTATATATACACAACTTAATTAATTGATAACTTTTGCATATGGACTCCGTTTTCAGCAAATAAAATATGAAAACGGATCAAAATCTCGCCACAAATGTAACTACAATACTTTCGTGGACCAATTTATAATTGTACAAAATTCCATTTTTTGTCTTTTAATATGTTATAAATTATTATTGTTTATTTTTAAATTAAATTAACCTAGATTTAAATTAAGTATATTTTACAAGGTGTTACATTCTCCCCCATCCATATTAGAGATTTCATCCCAAAATATTTTGAAGTGGTGAAGAATACAACTCGCTCTAGACAAGCTTGTTCGACACCCATGTTATTTTAAAAACATCAAAACTCATAGTGATTATGAACTGCGGACTTGCTATAACGAGCTCAGTCCTAGCATGTTAGTGTAATAAGTGATGTAATATGTATGCAAAACACCCTAATATGCATTTAATTCTATATGAGTGCATTTATGTCGCTCTATACCCTACCATCCAATCTAGAAACGATAATGCAACCAAAAACAATAATTTAGAGGAAAATAATTAACCGAGAAAAGCCCTGGGTGAGTAAGTCTAATCTTCTCCTCAGTCTCCCATGTGCTCTCCGCAGGGTTATCCCCCATTGAAATCAGACAAGTCAAATAGATTTGTTGATGAGTCATTTGATTGTGTGCTCCACGTTCCTTGCGGTGGCACAAGGCCCACTAAACTCCAACTCAGGGCTTCCTACGTCCTCAATATCTTCAAGCTCGAGTCTGTCAGCTAAATCATGAAGGCATTTGCGAAAATGGGAAACATGAAAAATGTTTTGGACTTTAAACAAGTGCTCTGGAAAATCCACTCGGTAAACCATATTCCCAACCTTATCCAAAGTCCAAAAAGGCCCAATAAATATAGGAGCTAACTTCCCAGTCTTCCCAAACCGAACTGTCTTCTTGAGAGGAGAAACCTTAATGTATACCGAATCTCCGACATCAAATTCCAATTCTCTCCTCCTCCTATCTACTTACGACTTTTGCCAGTCCTGGCCAGCCTTCATTCTATGTCGAACCAAAGTGATAATCTCTGTGGAATCATGGATAAGATCCGGTCTGAGTAAAACCATGTCGGTAGTTTCCCACCAACAAGTTGACGATTTGCATGGTCACTTACACAAAGCTTCATATGGGGCCATACCAATCATCTCTTGGTAACTATTATTGTATGAAATCTCAACCAACGGTAACTACTACTCCCATGCTACTCCGAAGTCGACTATGCAAGCTCTGACTAGATCTTGAGTATACAAGCTCTGACCAGATCCTCCAAAACCCTATTAACTCTCTCTTCTGGCCATTTATCTACGGATGATAGGCTATGATTAAACTTAGGGTCGTTCCCAGTGCTTCTTGAAGACTCTTCCAAATATTCTAGTAAATAATGGATCTCTATCACTTACTATAGTAGTTGGAATCTCATGTAGCCTAATAATCTCTTTAACATACAATTGGGCGAATAAGGTGGCGGTCATGTTCTTCTTAATGGGAATAAATGGGCACTCTTCGTTAATCGGTCCACTATCACCCAAATATCCTTATTCCCTTTCTTACTCCTGGTAATCCCATCAATGAAATAAATAGAAATGTGCTTCCATTTCCAAGTGGGAGCCTCCAACGGTAACAAAAGTCCTCAAGGCTTCCCTTGTTCCGCCTTTATCCATTGGCAGGTTAAGCATCTAGAAACAAACTCTGTCACATCCATCTTCATTCCTTGCTAATAGAAACTTCTCTTCACGTCCTTGAACATTATATCACCACCCGGGTGAATGGTCATCCTTGACCTATGGAATTCTTCTAGAACCTCTTTCCTAAGATCCAAACTCCTAGGGACACAAATTCAACCATCTCTTCTCAAGCTACATTGCTATCAATAGGATGGATATCTACTAGATCATGGGAATGACTCTCCCCTAGAAACTTTTCACTTTAACGCCCTCAACTTGTCATCGTAGTCTTGCTCATCCTTGATTCTTTCCAATAAAATTAGCATGGTCTCCACTCTAAGAAACCCTTGAGCTTCCTCATATAGGGTTGCAAATTAAAACTAGAGAGAAACTCTAACTGCCTCCATTCGGTAATCGGACTAAGGATAGTGTGCTTCCGACATAAAGCGGTGGCCACGACGTTACCCTTCCAGGGGTGTACTGAATAGAGAAATCAAAAGATGCGAGATATTCCATCCATCTCTGTTGCCGAAGGTTCAGATTTTTCTGAGAAAACAGATACCTAAGGAACTTATGATATGTGGATAAATCGAACTTCTCTCCAAGAAGATATTGCCTCTACATATTAATAACGAAAACTACTGCTGCTAATTCCAATCATGGACAGATACCTTTTCTAATGATCCTTGAGTTGTCTACTTGTGTAGGCAAATGGTCTACCATCTTGTGTGAGGACTGCTCTTAACCGGGTCCCATATACATTGGTGAAAACGATGATCATCATGGCTTCATCCGAGATAATCAAAATAGGTGCACTTTTGAGAGATTCCTTCAATCTCTCAAAGTCATTCCCACAATTCTCGGTCCACAAAAAATTATGATCCCACCTTTTCTGTTGGTTTAAAAGTTTAGCGATCTTTTCGAAGTCCGTGATAAATTTTTTGTAACAGCCTGTTAACCCAAGGAAGCTTCTAATCATATTCGCATTTCAAGGTATCTTCCACTCTTGGACAGTTTTTACCTTAGCTTAGTCGGTTGCTAATCCATTCCCTTAGACAATATGTCCTAGAAACTTAACTTCTTTCTTTTAAAAGTGGCATTTTGAGAATTTGGCTTTAAGATTGTTCTTTTGTAGGATTCCTATGACCCTTGTCAAGTGATCTTCACACTTCTTATGGTCTTTGGAAAAGATATGGATGTCATCTATAAGCACTACCACGATATTATTGAGTATACCCCGAAATACCCTACTCATCAGGTCTACTAAGAAACCAGGGGTATTCGTCAATCCAAAAGGCATGACCTCCCACTCTAATAGTACATCTGGTTTCCTAAACGCTGTCTTGGTCTTACTCCCTTCTGAAATTCTTAATTTGTAAAATCTAGTAGCCAAATATAACTAGAAAAATATTTAGGTTCCTTCTTAATGATCATACAAGTCACCAATTCTTGGTTAGGGATGCCTATTCTTTTTGGTCAGCTTGTTAAGTTCCCAATATTCAAAACATAACCTTAAAGATCCATATGGCTTCGGGGAAAACATTATTGGGGCACCCCACTTTTAGGCACTCCTATGAATGAATCCCTTCTACAACAATTACAGGATTTTCTTGTTTAAATCTCTCCTTTCCAGAGGAGCCTTGTGCCTTAAAGGCAATGCTACAGGAGTCGCATCCTTTTCCATGTCTATTATAAATGATATTCCTTGGTGGGTTGGGAGTCCTTCGACTTCCTCAAAAATGTCAGGAAACTCATATACAACTGGTATCGAGGATAGTCCTTCAAAATCAGAAGGTAGAGAAAATAAGGTCGAACTCCTACTCCTTTTCCAACTAGGAACCTCTATATTGCGGGCTCCGAGGGCTTCTCAAACAAACTACTCTCCTATCGCATTTGAGGATGGCCCATAAAATGATGGCATATCCATTCTCAAAATAAGACAGTACCCCTCAAATTCAAGCACATATGCATAAAAAAGGAAGTCGACATCACCTTTGTATAGTAGTAAGTCTTTACAAACAACAGAAAGTTGCATAGTCCCCCCGATAGGGTTAGACACTTCTATCGGATGGACAACAAAGGATAAGGGAATTTTAAAAGAATCTACAATCTTCCGAGCAATTATTGAGTGGGTGGCTCCAAAATCAAATAGGGTACATAAAGAATTCCCTAGAATAAAATTATACCTTCCAATGTGGGTTGTCCCTTATCCCTAGGGGGCTAACTACAAATTAGCGCTACTTTGAATGCATAGTTCTGGCCTTCTTGAACCATCCTGGGCTTTGGGCAGTTCCTCGCTAAGTGTCCATCTTCATAACAGTAAAGCATTTCCCTTTGAACTCTACCTTTGCCAAGTTTACTCTACAGTCCTTCACTTCATGCCCTCTCTTGTGGCATCTAAACAAGTCTTGGCTTCCTTCTTGAATTCATCTCTCTTCTTCTTCTTGAGCCATAAATTCTTTTCCTTATTCCTCCCATCACCAGAAGTACCTTCTCCTTTATAAGTTGTCTTAGCTTCCTTAACATTTTCTATAGAATATAGGATAGCTGCCTAAACCAAAGCCTCAAATGTAGCTCCAAAAGTAACTTGTGCTAAACACATCTCCTTTAATGGTGAATTCAACATCTTCACAAACCTAAGGGATTTATCCATTGGGGTATCCACCAAACCTCTACCAAACTTAGATAACTCAATAAACTTTGCCACATACTCTTTCAACTCCATCTCTCCTTGCTTTAAATGAATAAAATTTTCTTGTTGTAGGGTCTTCTCTACATTAGTTAGGAATTTATTCTTGAAATGAGTCCTAAACTATGCCCACGTAAACACTCTACCCACATTCTCTTGAGAAAATTGGTTCCACCATTACAGGGCCTACCCTTTCAAGTTCCTGGCTGCTACCATATGCTTTAGTTCATTTTCCCATTGCATAGCCTAAAAAATCCTTTCACACTCCGAAATCCAAGCTTTTTCTTCCACAAAGTTCTCATTTCGTAAAAAGGTTTTGCCTACCAAGCTTACAAAATCTTTACAACGGCGAGGGAAATTCAGTGCCCTTTAGCGGGCTAAGCGGCTAGTTCAGCTAGGCAGGATTAGAAATAGGGACTTGTTCCACAGTCCGAAGATACTATTGGAACCATTCTAGAAAGTAATGAGGCCTTGCTTGGTTTCCCTGCTTAGGCTAATTTTCAACCATATCTACTATCTGAAAAAGGAAAAACCCTTCAGTGGACTTCCTATGTTAGTATTAAGGCCCAAAAAGAAAGACAAGGTTGCCTAGTAAGACTGTGTATGTTTTGGCGCATAGTACTTATACATATAAATACGTATATTTTTGAAAACCTTTTCGAATAGCAAATACGTCTCTCATACGTATATTTCCCCGTAATCGGGTAACCTATTTGTTACCAAATGTAACAACCCACCCAGAATAGGCCTAAATTCTGACGCAGAAAAGGCCCATCAGAACATAGAGACAATATAAACGGATCATTATTTCCTATAAGGATTAACTTAAAAAGATATACGGAGAAATCTAAAACGAAAATCATAACTCACATAGAGGATGGGACAAAATATAATAGAATAAATATAAGATGTACCGGTTTTTTAAAAACTACATTTAGAGTAATAACATGTCTCAAACTTCAAGATACATAATTATTCATCTCAATTACACAACAATAATGGTAAATAAGCAATAGCCATAATAACTATCATCAAGAGGCTCCTCCTCCAAGAGATCGCCCTTCATCCTTAATCACCTATCTTACCTATTGTCCTGTTAATGTCAGGAGGAAGGAGGTTAGAACATAAAGTTCAGATGAATGAAATACAAGTTAAGAAGGCTATTTTCTATATTTGTCAGTTGCAAACTTTTCAGGTTGTGTCTTCTTTACAAAGATACAAGGAAACATATAGGTCATATGTCCTAAAAGTCACTCAATACCCCAAAACTAAATTAAGGGCAGTCACCTTCTATGGTCATTTAATACCATATTTATTTAGGGTAAACATTCCTCTGGTCACTTAATACCCAATAGCGGACCCCAAGCCGCTTAAGACCCTATATAATGTTAATACGTTATAAATAATAAATCTCTCATAAGGGGAGAAATATTAATGACAACTTACTACCAGGCTTTGGTCCAGGAACATGGCTTCATATAAGAAGAACCCCGCGACGAACCTACTTAATACTTCCCTAAGGTAGTGTTTCCTTAGGCCATGTATACATAATCCATTCCTAGGTTAACCATCACTAGCCCCTAGATAAGAAGCCGACATTACTTAAAGGACTACCCTACGCACTTATTGTAACACCCTGTGAATTCTATAACATTAAGCTTCACAAATTAAAGTGTAATTAATTCTAAATGAAAGAATTAAGGGAAATGGGTTATGCCATTGCGTTCGTCTTGGAATTCTGCTTGAGATAGAGTCCGAGTTTGCATGAATCGGACTCCGTATGATGGAGTTATGACCTTCGGAAGTTTCAAAATAAAATTTAAAATTCAAACAGCCCGGTTTTAAATTCAAAATTCGAAAAACAGGTTCAAACTGGGGTGGGCGGGAAAATTCCCACCCAAGGACCAGGTCGACCATAGGGTCGGCCAAGGTGTCGACCTGGTCACCCCAGGTCGATCATAGTGTCGACCTGGGTGTCGACCTGCCAGTCGACCTACCTGGTCGACCTGGCTGGTTGGGTCTGGCTCTGGCTCGAATTTCTCTGGCTCGGTGTGTCATTAGGGCTGACATGTCACCTCTTGATTGGCTCTTTGAACTTTGTATGGTCTAGATTCCTCCTGTCTTCATCTGACGGCTCAAAACAATTTAAAAATCTATATATACACCCTTGGTCTCAACTTAAATTCACACAAAAAAATAAGATGGGAGTCGTCATGCTGCCAGGAAGGAATTGAGCGTAGCCGTCAAGAGAGAGGAGCTTAGAGACAAATCAAATTAATAAGAAGACTAAAGCTTAATCAAATTAATCAACGCAACGTTAGTCTACCCAAAGGAGCGCATCTCAATTTCAGAATTCAGAATCCAGAATTCAAGATTCTGCATTTGTTGTAAGTATAGTGACCTTTCAGAATATGAATAAAACTGTGGCGTGATTCGATGTAAATGAAAATAGAATTGTGTTATTGTATAATAATGATATAAATTCTATGTATTGTAATGATTTTGTCGTGACTTGTGTATTGATATTTGTGGCCTAAAATTGATTGATGCAAGCCTATTGAACAATTGTGTATGAAAATAATGGCACTTTCAAGTTGTGGCAAAAACTAGAATTTGATCCATTTATGTTTATGACGATGGCATGGACTGTATACATTCTCTAAGTCTAAATTAAGGCTTAGGTAAACATGTTCTAGACTTGAGACCTTTTATGCCTACATGACTCAAAACCTATGAACACATTCTTATGTTTATTTGCAAGTATAATTGGTTCTATGTTAAGTGCCGTTTGGGTTACATAAACTATGCAAGTTTCATGTTGAAATAGGCTATATGATTAGTTGTTTAAAATTAGACATTTTGGTGATTATTCAACATGTTAGTTTTGTATTTGACATTATGCCAAATTAAACACGTTTAACCCAAGTTTGTATAAGCCTAAACTATGCCATTTCATATGTCACCTACTTAGTTATACTTTGATTTGAATGCAAGTTCACATGACCCATAATTTGTGTTAGTTGAATCGTTAAATTGCACGTTCATGCGCCAAACACCTTTATGTATTGATAAATATTACATGTTCTTGATTTCCCCTTTTACTCACGTTTAAAAAGATGGGCTGAATTGTGTCGAGCCCAACATTTGTTATAATGTTGCGAACGTACAAACGGGGGTAATAACGTTGGGTGTAAAACCTGAAAAATATATGTTGGCATGTTTGGCACATGCCAACGACAATGACATTTAAGCAGTATAAATTGTTATACCCAAGAATAAAGGACATGACATTTACATATAATTTGGAAGTGGTAAAATATGTAAATTTAGAAAACACGGTATGCTTAACCCGAGGTTGGATTGAGTTGTGACGTAAACCTGCTCGGAACCGCCCGGCTGTCCAGTAGTCACAACAATACCTATCCAATGTGAGTGGTTAAGCAATGAGCCCAATAAGGACCCGAGGTTAGACTGAGCTACGGTGTAAACCTGCCCGGAACCAATCGACACATCCAGTAACCGTAGCAATATCTATCTAATGTGAGTGGTCAGGTGCTCTAGGAGGCTAATGACAGATGGTATGGTTAAGTCAACTAAAAACACTTAACCAAATTCAACATGTTAACAAGAATTGATGGGTGAGGTTAGGTAAATACAGACACTTAACCACTTAACATGTTTGACTAGAAAACCCTATTAATGAGGGACCCGTTTCAGCAGTAACCCGAGTTAGGTATCATGGTACCCTGAAACTAGGCAGGGTGGGGTACGATTACTGGGCTGATTGTAAGCGGTCAAAACGACGGCGGTGGGTGCACAGTGTAGGTTCTAACGGGGTGCGGGCATGCACACACTCCGGAGCAGACAAACAGGGCACTGGGGCACCAGTAGTATAACCTAAGTATTCTAAGGTTTGTGTCGGAGCCGCCACCATGGGTCTTGATACACCCCATGGTGGGACCAACATAGGTATCTACAGTTCTTGGGGGCCGTATGACACATATGTTTATGCGAGTAGGAGCCGATCTTTAGAAACGGAATCACTTCACCCTCAGAATAGGGTGCATCTTTAGAAATGGGATCACTTCACCCTCAGCATGGGGTGCCAGTTAGAATAAAGGTCAAGTAGGTGCAGAGATATAGTGTGGGTGCGATAGTACATTCGATTCTAAACTACACTTCCTTAGCTTGTGATACTTTACTGTTTTCACTTTATATCTATCATGCCCTTTTCCTATTCACATACTGAAGAGTTACTAGATTTACTCAGGCTTTATGTCTGACCCTAATTTCTTTTCGTCTTCTTTTCTTTTGTTCCTCCCCCAGGTCCACAGGGAGGAAACAACCCAGCTTAGTCAGACTCTTCGCAAGCTTCAAGACCGTAGATGTATGGTTTGGATCTCTTTTGCTCGGACTATGGCTTTGGATGTCACTATGGGGATTTTTTGTTACTTTATTCATGTTTTATGCTTCTTTAATAATCAAGACAGTTAAGAGGCTGTAATGTTGGAAGTATTTTGAAACAATTATGGAAATGCTTTGTTGGAACACGCATTGATGAAATAAAAGTCTGTTTGGTTTCCACTCTTCAAAATATGTGTATTTATATCTGTCTTGTGTTTACCTGTGACTTTTACTTATAAACCTCCACCAAAGTTAAGGCATTCCCTTTGTGAGTGACCTTAACGGAGGTGGGGTGTTTCACTTGGTATCAGAGCATAGGTTTACCAGATAAGATAAAAGTTTTTTTGAAATTGTTTTCAAAAGAGAGTTTAAAGAAGCATTTTTTAAGAAAAAAAATGTTATATTTTTTTTTTAAAAAAAAGGCATAATCCCCCAAAGCCATGTGCACTATCTCTCTCTATCCTTCGTTTTGAATCTTCCCTTTTCTGTTTCAGCATGTCCAGAGACCTTAACCTTCCAGAAGGAGTGCCGATACCCGGCTGGTTTAGGAGGTACTTAGAAGCAAGGGCCAAAGGCGCAGGCCCAGCACACATTCCTCCTTCAGTGGCCGCGGGTCCTCCTCCTCCTCCTCGTGGAAATGCCTTCGCAAAAACATGTAGAGACTTCAAGGCTATGGGAGGAAAAGACTTTTATGGGACAGAGTCCTTTGCAGGAGAAAGAAACTGGCTAAAGGAGACCGAGGATCTGTTTGTCATCTTCGTAGTTGATGACAGGCAAAAGATACAGCTACCAGTGTGGTTGCTTAAAGATGAAGCTTCCTATTGGTGGGAGGTTACCAATGCTTAGAGGGCGGTGGAAACATGGGAAGATTTCAGGACAAGGTTTGAGATGAAATTCCTCTTCCAAGCTGGAAGAAGCCTGCAAATGGAGAAGTTCCTAACTCTTAAACATGGGAGCATGACGATCAGGGAGTACGTCAATCAGTTTAATCAGCTGGCCAGGTTTGGGCTGGACTTAGTAAACACCCAACACAAGAAAGCGCTTCTCTTCGTCAAAGGTTTGAATGAGCCTCTACACAGCCTTGCTATGACCCATGTATCCACGGGAGCGACTTATGAAAGCTTGGTGGACATGGTGTTGCTACACGAGGAAGACAATGGCAAGAAAGAGACTAAGGTGGAAGAAAAGAAAGAGGGTTTACAAGCTATGAAAACAGACTTCAAGAAAGGAGGGAAGAACAATAAGCCCTGTGAGAAGAGAAAGTGCAATTTCTGTAGCATTGTGGAACATATAGCAAAAGACTGCAGGAAGAAGAAGGCAAAAATGAATGGTGGTTGCTTCAGTTGTGGAGAGACTGGGCACTTGGCTAAGGACTGCCCAAAGAAGTGGGGGCAGGGGCAGAGGACTGGATCCACCTCTGGAGGTCAAGTTCATGCACTGGCGGCACCTCCGTAGGAACGAGGTAGTAATATTTCTGTAGAAAGTGTAGTCTATCTTTATGATCATCTAGTTCGCACACTTTTTGATTCTGGCGCATCACACTCCTTTATTTCATCTGCCTTAGTAGAATCTCTGCATCTAGACACTAGTATGGTAGAGGATCTCTTAGTAGTTTCAAATCCAATTGGGGGCTCCGCTTACTTGTCAATGGTTTGTTTGGGTTTGAAAATCTCTATTCTCAGTGTTGAGTTTAGTTGTAATGCCTTTGTTTTGGGCTTCTCGGGATATAGTTTGATCTTAGGCATGGACTGGTTATCCAGTAATGGTGCCATTCTTAATTGTGAGAGAAGAGTAGTTAGACTCTTGACTCGGCTTGGTAACACTCTAGAAATTTCTTATAATCCCTTGAATGCTGTTATGCTTAGTTATCTAGAGTCGCTTGATGCTTTGGATGAGAATTTGCAGTCAGTTAGAGTAGTCCGGGAATATCCGGATGTCTTTGAGGAGGTGAAGGGCTTACCTCCGAGGCGGGAAATAAACTTCTGCATATATCTTGTGGATAATGCAAAGCCTGTAGCTTTACCTGTCAAACATATGGATCCAAAGGAGAGAAAGGAGCTCAATAAGCAGGTTAAAGAACTTCTCGAAAAGGGGTTCATTAGACGGAGCATTTCAGAAGGTGCTCCAGCGGTGTTTGCAACCAAAGTAGACGGTTCGCTTCGCCTTTGCGTCGACTATATGGAGTTAAAAAAATTGACCAAGAAAACTAGGCACCCTCTTCACCGAATCGACGATTTGTTTGATCAGCTTGTAGGTGCGTTGGTCTTCTCCCAACTTGATCTGGCAATTGGGTTCCATCAGCTAAGAGTAGCTGAAGACAGCATTGATAAAACGGCGTTCAGAACCCCAGACGGTTTCTTCGAGTGGCTTGTCATGCCTTTCGGCTTGACAAACGCACCTGCTTATTTCGTAGACCTAATGAGTAGGGTATTTAGAGAATTCCTCAATAAATTCGTGGTGGTCTTCGTAGATGATATCTTGATCTTCTCAAAGAATGAGGAAGAGCATGCTCTGCATCTGAAAGAAATCATGGAAACTCTTCGAGTTCATCAGCTAAAAGCCAAATTCTCCAAGTGCCACTTTTGGAGAGAAGAGGTAAGATTTCTTGGGCATATAGTGTCCAAAGAAGGGTTGGCGGTTGACCCCACGAAAGTGGTGGCAGTGCAAGATTGGAAGATACCAAGAAATGCAACCGAAGTCCGAAGCTTTCTTGGGCTAGCAGGTTTTTACCGAAAGTTCATTAGGGATTTCGCGAAAATCTCAGCTCCACTCACAAGGCTAACAAAGAAGAATTTAGCATTTGTTTGGGATTTGGACTATGACATTGCCTTCCAACG
The DNA here is from genome assembly GCA_030737875.1 of Allium sativum. Classification (NCBI taxonomy): domain Eukaryota; kingdom Viridiplantae; phylum Streptophyta; class Magnoliopsida; order Asparagales; family Amaryllidaceae; genus Allium; species Allium sativum. The sequence continues at coordinate 621,272,244 of CM060926.1, forward strand.
CCTAAAAAGAGCTCTTACAACAGCTCCAGTTCTAACTCTGCCTGACGGAAGCAAAATGTTCACAGTATACACAGATGCATGTGGAACGGGACTAGGCGCTGTTCTAATGCAAGAAGGAAGGGTAGTAGCTTATGGTGGAAGACAATTGAAAGTCCATGAAAAGAACTACCCAACCCATGATCTTGAGTTGGCCACCATCGTCTTTGCTCTTAAGTCTTGGCGCCATTATCTCCTAGGTGAGAAGTTCGAATTATACACTGACCATAAATCATTGAAATATCTCTTCTCGCAGAAGGATCTTAACTTGAGGCAGCAAAGGTGGATGGACCTTCTTGCCTCATATGATTTTGAAATTTCCTATACTCCCGGCAAAGGCAACGTAGTAGCAGACGCGTTGAGCCAAAAGAAACTGGCCATAAGGCCTCTCTTTGTAGAAAGGCAAAGCTTGGAGTATATAGCCAGTTTTAACTTTAGGCCCTCCTCTGATTTTGTACCGGGTTTATTAGCATCTCTCGAAGTACGTCCTACTCTCTTGGACCCAATAGGACTGCACAGCGTGAAGACCCTCAGCTTGTTGATGTGATTGATAAACTTATTAGGGGTGAGACTTCTAGTCACCTCAATAGATACACCATCTATAATAAGGGTTGGCTGAGGCGAGATGGGAGATTATGCGTCCCACAAACTAGGGATTTGATAAAGAAGATTCTCGAGGAAGCACATCATTCCAAGATGACTATACACCCTGGCGGTGATAAGATGTACAAGGATATAAAAAGAACTTTCTTTTGGAGCGCCATGAAGCAGGACGTGGCAGATTTCGTTTCTAAGTGCATGACCTGCCAACAGGTCAAGGTGGAACAGAAAAAGCCTGGTGGACTACTTCATCCTTTAGAGGTCCCACATTGGAAGTGGGATAGCATTTCAATGGACTTCATTGATGGACTGCCTAGGTCAAGAAGATGTAATACTAGCATTTGGGTAATAGTGGATATGCTTACTAAAAGCGCCCACTTTATACCCATTAAAAGTAGAAGAGCTGCCTCATCTCTAGCATCTCTTTATCTCAAGGAAATATTTCGACTCCATGGGATACCCTTCAGCATTGTTAGTGACCGAGACCCTATCTTCACAAGCGAGTTTTGGCGGAGTCTGCAAGAAGCTGTATGCACACAGTTATGTATGAGCACGGCCTATCACCCCCAAACAGATGGCCAGACGGAAAGGGTGAATAGAGTTTTAGAGGATCTTTTGAGACTTTGCATTCTTGACTTTGGAGGGACATGGGAGGATCACCTTCCTTTAGTGGAATTTGCCTACAACAGCTACCAAGCTACCATTGGTATGGCGCCCCTCGAAGCCTTGTATGGAAGACCGTGCATATCACCAACTTGTTGGCGGGAGTCTACAGATAAGATTATACTTGGGTCGGACATGATTCGAGAGACCTCAGAAAAAGTGGACTTGATACGGAGAAGGATGAAGACAGCCCAAGACAGACAAAAATCCTACGCCGACAAAAGAAGGACCGACCTTGAGTTTGAGGTTGGGGACAGGGTTTTCCTTAAGGTATCTCCTTTAAGGAACGTCGTTCGCTTTGGATCCACAGGAGAGTTAGCACCAAGGTTTGTAGGGCCGTTTCCTATCATCGAGAAGGTTGGGAAGATGGCCTATAGATTAGAGCTACCCGAGAGACTGGCCGGAGTTCACAACGTCTTTCATGTTTCTCACCTCCGGAAGTGTTTGCATGAGTCTGCGAAAGTGGTGGAACCTAGCATTCTAGAAGAAGCCGAAGTGGAACGTGAAGCAACTGTGAGGAGAGTTCCAACCCATATCTTAGGAACTAAAGTGAAAAAGCTACGCAACCGCGAAGTCAAACTTGTTATAGTTCAGTGGAGCGACATCGAGGAAGACGCGACTTGGGAAACTGAGGATAGAATACGCGCCGCTTACCCTTTTCTTTTTGAGGGTACATCTTTCATCTCTCTTTTTCCTTAAGTTATGCTTTATCTATCTTTTTAGGTATATCTCCTCGATCCTTTTCCCTTACTCCTTAGGTAGAAAACAAATGGATGCAAACATGTATTTGAAAACATGTTATGAATGATGGCTGCAAATGGTTGCTAGTGATTGCTAGTGGTTGCTCATGGATGCATATACACACACACCCTAGGTTTTAGATCGGCTCAGTCACTTCATATTGCATATGCATATATGTATTATCATTTGTATATGGTTGAAACTTGATATGCTGTCATATGGTTGTCGCATTTGTATGAATAATTGTGCACTCATGTAGAATTATCATAAGGAAATTTTTTTGCATACATAATGGATTCATGACACTTACATGATTCGCATCAAGGAGGTCAACTGAATCAGTAGACCGCCTGATTTCTGCATTAGATAAGGACATGTACACACACTATGCATATAATCATGAAGCATTAGAAGTCTTTTAAGGACAGTGGACGCCTGTGTTTGTTGGTTGAGTAGATGGACGATTAGATGGTAGGATATACATTCTTCCTAACTTGAAGATTTCGGGGACAAAATCCTTTTAAGGGGGGAGAATGTAACACCCCGTGAATTCTATAACATTAAGCTTCACAAATTAAAGTGTAGTTAATTCTAAATGAAAGAATTAAGGGAAATGGGTTACGCCATTGCGTTCGTCTCGGAATTCTGCTTGAGATAGAGTCTGAGTTTGCGTTAATCGGACTCCGTATGAGGGAGTTATGACCTTCGGAAGTTTCAAAATAAAATTTAAAATTCAAACAGCTCGGTTTTAAATTCAAAATTCGAAAAACAGGTTCAAACTGGGCTGGGTAGGAAAATTCCCGCCCAGGGACCAGGTCGACCATAAGGTCGACCATGGTGTCGACCTGGTCACCCCAGGTTGACCATAGTGTCGACCTGGGTGTCGACCTGCCAGTCGACCTACCTGGTCGACCTGGCTGGCTAGGTCTGGCTCTGGCTCGAATTTATGTGGCTCGGTGTGTCATTAGGGCTGACATGTCACCTCTTGATTGGCTCTTTGAACTTTGTATGGTCTAGATTCCTCCTGTCTTCATCTGATGGCTCAAAACAATTTGAAAATCTATATATACACCCTAGGTCTCAACTAAAATTCACACAAAAAAATAAGATGGGAGTCGTCATGCTGCCAGGAAGGAATTGAGCGTAGCCGTCAAGAGAGAGGAGCTTAGAGACGAATCAAATTAAGAAGAAGACTAAATCTTAATCAAATTAATCAACGCAATATTAGTCTACCCAAAGGAGCGCATCTCAATTTCAGAATTCAGAATTCAAGATTCTGCATTCGTTGTACGTATAGTGACCTTTCAGAATATGAATAAAACTGTGGCGTGATTCGATGTAAATGAAAATAGAATTGTGTTATTGTATAATAATGATATAAATTCTATGTATTGTAATTATTTTGTCATGACTTGTGTATTGATATTTTTGTCCTAAAATTGATTGATGCAAGCCTATTGAACAATTGTGTATGAAAATAATGGCACTTGCAAGTTGTGGCAAAAACTAGAATTTGATCCCTTTATGTTTATGACGATGGCATGGACTGTATACATTCTCTAACTCTAAATTAAGGCTTAGGTAAACAGGTTCTAGACTTGAGACCTTTTATGCCTACATGACTCAAAACCTATGAACACATTCTTATGTTTATTTGCAAGTATAATTGGATCTATGTTAATTGCTGTTTGGGTTACATAAACTATGCAAGTTTCATGTTGAAATAGGCTATATGATTAGTTGTTTAAAAGTAGACATTTTGGTGATTATTCAACATGTTAGTTTTGTGTTTGACATTATTCCAAATTAAACACGTTTAACCCAAGTTTGTATAAGCCTAAACTATGCCATTTCATATGTCACCTACTTAGTTATACTTTAATTTGAATGCAAGTTCACATGACCCATAATTTGTGTTAGTTGAATCGTTAAATTGCAAGTTCATGCGCCACACACCTTTATGTATTGATAAATATTACATGTTCTTGATTTCCCCTTTTTCTCACATTTAAAAAGTTGGGCTGAATTGTGTCGAGCCCAACATTTGTTATAATGTTGCGAACGTACAAACGGGGGTAATAACGTTGGGTGTAAAACCTGAAAAATATATGTTGGCATGTTTGGCACAAGCCAACGACAATGACATTTAAGCGATATAAATTGTTATACCCAAGAATAAAGGACATGACATTTACATATAATTGAGAAGTGGTAAAATATGTAAATTTAGAAAACACGGTATGCTTAACCCGAGGTTGGATTGAGTTGTGACGTAAACCTGCCCGGAACCGCCCGGCTATCCAGTAGTCACAACAATACCTATCCAGTGTGGGTGGTTAAGCATTGAGCCCAATAAGGACCCGAGGTTAGACTGAGCTACGGTGTAAACCTGCCCGGAACCGACCGGCACATCCAGTAACCGTAGCAATATCTGTCTAATGTGAGTGGTCAGGTGCTCTAAGAGGCTAAGGATAGATGGTAGGGTTAAGTCAACTAAAAACACTTAACCAAATTCAACATGTTAACAAGAATTGATGGGTGAGGTTAGGTAAATACAGACACTTAACCACTTAACATGTTTGACTAGAAAACCCTAGTAACGAGGGACCCGTTTCTGCAGTAACCTGAGTTAGGCATCATGGTACCCTGAAACTAGGTAGGGTGGGGCACGATTACTGGGCTGATTGTAAGCGGTCAAAACGACGGCGGTGGGTGCACAGTGTAGTTTCTAATGGGGTGCGGGCATGCATACACTCTAGAGCAGACAAACAGGGCACTGGGGCACCAGTAGTATAACCTATGTATTCTAAGGTTTGTATCGGGGCTGCCACCATGGGTCTTGATACACCCCATGGTGGGACCAGCATAGGTATCTATAGTTCTTGGCGGCCGTATGACACATATGTTTATGCGAGTAGCAGCCGATCTTTAGAAATGGAATCACTTCACCCTCAGAATAGGGTGCATCTTTAGAAATGGGATCACTTCACCCTCAACATGGGGTGCCAGTTAGAATAAAGCTCAAGTAGGTCCAGAGATATAGTGTGGGTGCGATAGTACATTCGATTCTACACTACACTTCCTTAGCTTGTGATACTTTACTGTTTTCACTTTATATCTATCATACCCTTTTTCCTATTCACATACTGAAGTGTTACTAGATTTACTCAGGCTTTATGTCTGACCCTATTTTCTTTTCGTCTTCTTTTCTTTCGTCCCCCCCCCCCCCCAGGTCCACAGGGAGGAAACAACCCAGCTTAGTCAGACTCTTTGCAAGCTTCAAGACCGTAGATGTATGGTTTGGATCTCTTTTGCTCGGACTATGGCTTTGGATGTCACTATGCTGATTTTTGTTACTTTATTAATGTTTTATGCTTCTTTAATAATCAAGACAGTTATGAGGTTGTAATGTTGGAAGTATTTTGAAATAATTATGGAAATACTTTGTTCAAACACGCATTGATGAAATAAAAGTCTGTTTGGTTTCCGCTGTTTAAAATATGTGTATTTATATCTGTCTTGTGTTTACCTGTGACTTTTACTTATAAACCTCCACCAAAGTTAAGGCATTCCCTTTGTGAGTGACCTTAACGGAGGTGGGGTGTTTCACTTATCATCTACTAGGACCATTTAATACTTTATAGGAGAAAGGCAGGCCCAATGACCATTTACTTCTCGAACGGCAGGCCCAATGACTTTGGTTCTGAACCAATGAGTGAACTTTAGGAAAAACCCTTTCCTAACCACCTAATACCCAATAAGAGATAGGTCGACCACTTAACACCTTTTTCCCAAGGCAGGCCTACTTCGTGCACATAAATAATATATATACACACACACGCCAACACACGCACACACACACACACACGCACGCACACACACACACACACACACACACACACATATATATATATATACATATATATGCACACTAGACATCTCACATTAGACCTACCACTAGACATCTACTATAAGTTGGGTCTAACCACGCATCATAATATACTAATTATAGTGGGTCATGGCACCTAGTCATCTCATATCAACCAGATTTACTTGTAGACGCTGGATATGCGATTCGGTTCCATGCAGACTTCTACTACAAGTAACGGTCAACCTCAAATCTATGTGTCATTAATATAAATTAAGCCATTAACTCACACACATACAAGCATACATATTTCATGGGAACATTAAAATTCTATTCCTAATTTAATCATGTTTATAACACACTTAATACACATTTATGTACGTCGATTATCTTATATATATATATATATATATATATACGTAAATTAAGCGAATGAGACTAGCGTCCTTATCACGTATTTGAAATGTCAATCCTATTAAATTCTTAAGGTGTATAAGTCATTTTCCCATATATTCATCAATCATAACATAAGTCTCTATATGACAATAAAATGGGAAAAATAATCACAAGAACATATAAACTTGCAACCCAGGTTTTTACCTGATTGTTGCAGCATCAAAAGATGAACATGGTTTCAACTATATATGTTTATAACTCATATTTTGAATAGATTCCTTTTCTTCTGTTTGTTTGTAAACCAAGCATTAATATTTAGATATATACAGTAAATAATACATTCAAAATCACTATTTTGAGAAATAGAGATTCAAACCTATTAAATTTAGAAACTGTCTAAATCTTAATATTTTGCCCATAAATAAATCATGTGAATTTACAATAAAAATAGAATAAAGGGGAATCCAACCCAATCAATATAGAAAATCCAAACAATATAGAAAATCATACGAAACTATCATGTTCTTCTTTTATTATCACAACAACCAAAAGCCCAAATATAATTAGATTGAACATTTCTATGAACAATAAAATAAACAGAGGATTTGAGTGGTTTAATCATGTTTTCTTTTCATATATCCCAAATCCCCTAAGGCACGATATTCCAAATCCAAAACTATAGAATAATAGAGAATAGTAACTTAGATGGATTCCACTCACAAAGATATTAGGAAGAGTAGCAACAAGATTGAATAGAAAATATATTGGATTTGGCCTTCAATAACGAACGTACGCTCCAAGCTTTTCAAATATATATATATATATATGAATCTCCATTAGAATCTTATATATATAAACTATGAATCTAAATTCCTGATAAATCTCAAATCTAATGTTAGAACAAGATAGAGAAGATATAATAAATTAGAATAGATTTAGAGAAATAGGAGAAATTTAAATCCTTCAAGCTTTCTGGAATTTGAGATAAAAGAAAGGCTGAATGGGAGCGTTAAGAGAAATGGATGTATGGTCTAGAATGAAGTTTTGTAGGGCTATTTGTGATTGTTATTGTGTATATGAACCATTAGATTAGTTTGATCAAATCTAAACAGTCCATTTGACATATATTATAAATAAGTCCTTACATAAAACAACCCTCACTAGGCTTCCCTACAAGACGACATTCGACACCACCCCAGGAGGGCGGCTAACACCTCTCCTAGAGGGGTGGTCGAGCCCCTTCTGGGGTCAAGCTAGGAGGAAATTCCTTCAGAACGTTACTTTTTTATCGTTCCTTGATTAATTCTCTTTATTTCTTTCCTTTGTTAATGTATTCTTGTCCCCTACTGTGTGTGGACATATACACATAAGTTTGAAATGAAAGGGAATATTCTTTTCATGTTTATCTTATTTAATATAATCCCAGCTTGTATATATATTTATTTAAAAATCAAACCTTTGTGTATAACAGGTTTACAAAAAAACACAGATGCGGTAATTCATTTCCATTAGAAAGGAATTTCATATAATTAAGATATCAACTTACATAATACAAGTCACACCACAACTAAACGGGACACATGAGACGATACGAACATAGGCTTAGATATTATTCATATCATAGGTTACCTAAACTCTACGTTTTGGGTATTAACACAAGAAATCACTAAACATAGAAGAGAGGACCTAGAAGACACTAAACCCAAAATTTCACTAAAATCACAGAAATCACGAGAATTATTGGAATCACATGAATCGTTGAAATCACAGGGATCTCTAAGATCACATGAATCAGTGGACCAACAAGAATCACTGAAATCACCATATAAACGGAAATCCTTCAATGATTGAAGCAATATATATGTAAAATAGAAGTTCTCACGAAAATGGTGAAATCATCTATAACAAAAAAATGCACAAACAACATGAGGCAGATACACACAGATTACAATGGCCTCGACGACGTTGCTAACAACTCCCTAAGTAGTTTTGCTATTATGACAAGGTCGCTTACACCTTCCCCAAGTGGTTTTGTCTTATAGGATAAGTCGCGTAAACCTCTCCAGGTAGTTTTGTCATATGTCCATAGAATGTGTCACGGACTCTCAGATATTGAGCTCAATATTCCATACCACATGATCTCACTTGTTGGTTTACATCCTGCAAGTCAGCTCCACAATAAAAATCACATGCACATTAGGAAACACGAAACACAACAGGAATCCATAGGTATTAAATGCAGTAATCAAGTTGGGAATTAACTGATTCCGTATATTGTCGTGTCCTATATCACAAGGTTTACGATGTCGTTTAATCACCGTCACGCTGTCTTGAAGGGTGCAGTAGTGTTTATTTTGATATTTGGAAATACATAATTTATGAAATAAATTTATACAACATACTTTGAAACTAATCAATTTTATTCTTTAATACCCTTTATAATTTGAAAATAAACTATGTACCGACCAAGAAATTTCGATATTTTGAAAATTCAAGTTTTTGAGAATTTGGAATAATTGCAACATTTCAGGATGCATTCACTCATTTTTAAATACAACTCCAAAAATTGTAACGAATACATAAGATATTTATATCATTTTTATCAACTTACCTATTCAAATAATTTATGGTACATAGTCAGAAATCAAAATTTAACTTATTTTGTCGATTTTGTTAACTAGGTCAAAAAAACTGTAGAAATTGGAATTAATGTTATATAACTTTTAAAAATCAATAGGAATGTTTTAATTTATACAAGGATGTAGGAAATCTTGCAGATTTTTTTACATAAGCGGATAGTGCAAATAAACACCAAAATATCTCTACTAATTGTTTTTATAAAAAATCAATGGTTTAACCAAAATAAGTTGTACGAACGTTTTGCAACATGAATAATAACATACGAATATGTTAACAAGTATTAAACCTCTTTTGAATTAAAGGAAAGAACTTTACTAAGTTAACGGAGAGATTTATCCTAAACTAATCAATGATTTAGCCTAAATTATACTTAAGGAATCCATCATTACACTTAGCACAACTTTCCATATGACGTAACATGATTTTATGGGGGAAAAAAAGCACATTTAAACTTCATCATTACATGTCACAAATCACAGAAAGCAAACATATCTTCATGCATGGAAAATGAGCAAAGGAAGTGTAGACATTTCCTAACTTTCTCATTACCATTAACGCAAATCAAATTTTAACCTTGACATTAGCAACACAGCACTTCTTTGTCGCTTCCTTAATCCCTTAACCACGAAGTAATTCTTTTCCTATAAATACCCTATCCTTTCCTCCATTTTCACCGCTTCATTCACAATTCAAAACTATCTTCTTCTCCACCTCTTCTTCATTTTAATGGATTCCAAAATCCCTATCTTGCTTCCATCTCAAAGTTCCACCACCCACGGCTACAACTTCTACCACACATGATCAAAACTCTACCACTCAAAACCAAGCTTAATGACAAAATTAAACTTTTTTCACCCAACTTCAACATTGATATCTGTTCCGAAAAGGAAATCATAAAATTCTTATTCTGAAACCATTTCGGTCTTATTCTCTTACTAATTATTTTATTTTCATCATTTATTTATAATTTTCTGTAATTATTTACTTTTATTCCCCAAAAGTACCAAGATTTGTTAAGTTACTTCATACATACAAATTTTAATCCTCTTTTTGCACATGAAAATAAGACAAAGGTGTAAACTACAAAAACATGGGTTAAGAAAGAGGAAAACCAAATTTATAGTAAACACATGTAAAAATTATAGATCTGTAATAAAAATGATTTAAATTGAATTAGGCAAATTTATAGGAATTTGCAATATAATTATGACAAGTTTTGTAATTTAAAAAGAGATAGAAAATGAGTAGATTATTATGGTAACTGTACTTGACATGTTAAAGAAATAAAAAAGGAATAAAACATATTATGATAATATATGATATTATAGGCTCAGGTTAGGGACTGAGCCAATATGTTAGGATTAGTTATGGGATTGGGCCAAGTGCAGAAACTTAGATCCTGGATTAAGTTTATTAATAAATAAAACCTAGATCAAGGATTGAGTCAGTAAATAGAACTTAGGTGAAGGACTGAGTATGGGTGAAAGCGCAACTGGAACATTTGTAGTTAGCATTTTCCATTCAGGTCAAGGGCTGATGATCTCAAATCTGGTATTGAGATCAGAAACAACATATTATGTTTTAGGAATAGTTGGGGCATTAGTAGGCACTCGACGATCATCGTGCATGCAAAATCGATTAGGGACTACTACGTACTTGTGCTAGTGAGATGTCCATATAAGGGCTAATCTGCTAATGAGTGATGTTAAGGACAATATCCAGTTCACATCCGAGCAGAGTTGATTCGATGTAAGAGGCGTTGGCTACCACGCTAGTTTCATGGTAGATGTAACAACTTAATTTTTTTAATGATTTTTAAATAAGATTGTTAACTGAAATTAAACTTGAAAATTTAAAAATATAATTTGTTGTGTATGTTTGAATTTAATTTCTAAATATGAGTTATAATACAAATGTCATGTTTAGAATTTGTAACATCCCATAAAATATACTTAATTTAGATATAGGTTAGTTTAATTTAAAAATAAAAAGTAATAATTAATAATATATTAAAAGTTGAAAATGAAATTTTGGACAGTTATTAATTCGACCATGAACTATTATAGTTACATTTGTGGTGAGAATCCGATCCGTTTTCCTAATTTATTTGCCAAAACGGAGCCCGTATGGAAAAGTTTTTTTGAGCAGGATGGTTGTGTAGAGCGGATATAAACAGTCGGTTCATAATTAATATTAAGATAAAATGTAACACCCCACCTCCGCTAGGGTCACTCTTTTGGGGGAACTAGCTTCTGGGGGGCGTTAGAACTGGGTAAGCATGCATAATGATATATCAAGGCAGAACAGGAACATAAATATATATATGTAAAACAGAGTAAGTGAGAATAAAACAGCGGAATATCTCAAACCATCTCAAAACAAGTCTAGTACATCATAAAGTCATCTGCCAAAATAAATATGTCTAGTACAACATAAACAGAAATACTGAAATACATAGTGCTATCCCCAAAAATAAAAGTGATAAGCCATAGCGAGCTCAATATCCAGACATACATGAGCTATCCAGCGAACAAGCAAGCGATCCAAGCTAAGCACCACTGTTCCCTCCCTGAGAACCTGAGGGGGGGGGGGGAACGGAAGAAAAGAAGCGAAAGAAAACAGGTCAGTCAAAAAGACTGGTAAGCCCTACTACGATCAGTCTATAAACTAATAAAGCTAACATCATGATGGAAACTGAGATGAGCATACTGGCAGTAGATAAAGGTGTCATCACATAAAGAAGATTAAGCGTTGCACCATAGTGTACTAGCAGATTAACATAACAGGTATTGATCCCTCAGCCCCAAACTTTGGCCCAATTGCATGAGATGACCTTAATACAAGGTCCAGCCCCACGGTCTAGTCGATCGGCTCCCTATAAACCTAACACGTCAAGTGTTGGTGTCCATACGGCCCACATATGGTTGTAGTCAGACTGTGCTGGGTCCACCTTCGGGTGTATCAAGCCCTCGGGTGTCAACCCCAGACACCTAAGCAATAATGCACAGTCTAAACCTACTGGTACCCGTGCCTCGAGTTTGTCCAACACCGGACTACGTGCACGTCCGTAGCCCGCCTGGACCCGCACCGCTGTACCACTCAGCCGTCGCTTTGGTCGCTTACATCAGTCCAGTAATCGTGCCCCGCCCTAGCCCAGCCTCTAGGGTTGTGAATGATACCAAACTGGGATTACTGCTGGAACAGACCACGTTGCTAGGGTTTTCTAAGAGGGTTAAGTGTGGTTTAACCCCTCACTAATCATGGATTAAATTAGCTAAGTGTAACCAACAGTTCACCACTTAACCCCATTTAATCCCTCGTATCCCCAAAATTGGTTAAGTATTAGTGGGCCATGACTTAACCCTAATCATGAGGCATTAATTTAATTGTACCTTAACCTCTCACATTAGACTTTGTTGCGGTTACTAGTTAAGCCGGGCGGGTCCGGGTAGCTTTACACCACAACTTGGTCTAACCTCGGGTCCAAGGTACACATGACCAACTTCTCACATTGGGTCCTATTGTTTGTAGCAACTAGTTAAGCCGGTCGGTTCCGGGTAGGTTTACGCTACAAACTCAACCCAACCTCGAGTTGGCCACACATGTTTTCTAAGTGTCATGTCCACTTTATTTTCAAACCATAATTACAAGTTTAACAAATACTTGGGTAGACCTAACTTAATAGGTAAATTCCCAAGGGGTAGACCTAACTTAATAGGTAAATTCCCAATCTTATATTTTCATGTATTTTAAGTTTTACCCAAAACCCCCCCAACGTCATTCTATCGCTTACATATTCGTAATAACGCATAAAGGATAGAAAGGGGGAACTTGGCACAACATACATGATAAATCTCACATATTATAATAGGCATGCATAACATGTTGGACTTGCATAACTTGGCATAGTGAACTTGCATAAACATGCATATCTTGTTAAACTTGCAAATCATGACTTAGTGAACTTGCATAAACATGCATAACTTATTAAACTTGCAAATCATGGCATAGTGAACTTGCATAAGCATGCATAACTTATTAAACTTGCAAATCATGGCATAGTGAACTTGCATAAACATGCATAACTTATTAAACTTGCAAATCATGGCATAGTGAACTTGCATAAACATGCATAACTCATCAAACATGTGTAACATGGCATATTGAACTCGCATAAGCATGCATAACCCATTAAACATACATAACATAGCATAGTGAACTTGCATAAGCATGCATAACTTATTAAACATGCATAACATAGCATAGTGAACTTGCATAAGCATGCATATGCATAAATCCCAACTTTCATCACATATTAACTTTAGAGTTTCTAAAATGAAGGTAAGAGGGCTTACAAATATTATGAAGACACAAATCTACTAATAAAGATTGAGAAGCCCTTTTATGTAAGCAAATAAAACCCCAAAACAAGCTCCAATTAACAAAAATCCCAAAAACTCTAGCTTAGCAAATAAAGCTTGCAACTTGATGATGTATGCAAGCTAATGATCATTCATACAACTTAGAAAAGCTTGTATGAACATCAAAATCTTAATAGAAATGATTTTTGAAGAGGGTGGAGGCTAGCGTTCTTAGGTGGAGGCCATTTGAGATTTCAATTTGACATAGTTTGGTTGCTAGATTGAATAATGAGGCTTTAGGGTAGGATTAGGGGCTTATTTATAGAAGATTAGAGTGTTTTTAGCCCTAGGATTAACCCTAGGTTAGTTTAGGCCCGTCAGATTTAGGAATTCTCTAGAACCAAGCCACAAGACCAAGCCCAAATCAAAATGGTGCGCCAGGCAAAACTGCCTGGCCACCCCGTGTCGACAGGGCTGTCGACAGGGCAGTCGACACCCTAAGACCCCTGTCGACATGCCTGTCAACATGGGGGCCCTGGCGGGAATTTTCCCGCCTGACACCAATTAGCCCTAATCCTTGTTTTTAATTTGAAATTTAAATCTGTTTTTAACATAGAAATTTCTGAAAACTTCAATGGGCCTTAACTGGGTCATACGGACTCCGATTTTCGAAAACTCGGACTCTATTTCACGTATTTTTCCGAGACGAACGCAATGGCATAGCCCGTTTCCCTTGATTCAGATTTTTGAATTAAATTCTGCCTCGATTTATGTTATAATAGTTTATTGAAAATACGGGTTGTTACATTCTCCCCTCCTTAAAGGATTTCGTCCCCGAAATCTTCAAGTTAGGAAGAACGTATCCTACCATCCAATCATCCATCTACTCAAAGCATCATCCACGAGCAATCATTGTCCTTAAAAATTCTAAATGTTGGATGAACATATGCAAAAGTGTGTGTATATGTACTTATCTAATGCAAAGATCAATGCAAAATATGTTAGTGAAATGTATCCATATGTATGCAAATCCCTAACATAATGTATAATATCTACATGCGTGCTCAATCATACATCCATATGCAACATCCATGTGATTGCATACAAATTTCATCCAAGAATAAGCATAAACACTCATGCACATGCAATATGAGGATTGTGTGAGCCGATCTAGTGCCTAATGTGTATCATGCATCCACGAGTAACCACTTGCAAACACTTGCAACCACTTGCAACCATCAAACATAACATGTCTCAAACACATGTTTCATCCAAAGGGTTTCTACCTAAGGTTCTCATGACAAGATTAGCATGATAACTAGATAAACATGGATAGCAAAAAGAAAGATATGCTAACAAAGAAAAGAGATTGAGAGTGTACCCTCAAAAAGGAATGGATAAAGCCCACGCATCTTCTCCTCGGTTTCCCAAGTTGCGTCTTCTTCGGCTTCACCCCATTGAACCTTCACCAACCTGACCTCACGATTCCTTAGCTTCTTGGTCTCTGTCCCCAAGATACGAATCGGAGCTCTCCTCAAAGTTGCCTCTTTCTCTACTTCCACGTCTTCAAGAATGCTAGGTTCAACCACCTCAGCGGACTCATGTAGGCACTTTCGGAGATGCGAGACATGAAAGACATTATGCACTCCAGACAGCTTCCCGGGCAATTGCACTTTATAAGCCATCTTCCCAATTCTCTCTATGATAGGGAAGGGTCCAACAAATCTCGGTGCCAATTTCCCAACAGCTCCAAATCGGACCACATTCCGCAAAGGAGAAACCTTCACGAAAACCTTGTCCCCAACATCAAACTCCAAATCGGATCTCCGCTTGTCAGCATAGGATTTCTGTCGGTCTTGGGCCGCCTTCATCCGTCTTCTAATCAACTCGACCTTCTCGGATGTATCTCTAATCATGTCAGGTCCGAGTATAAGCTTATCTGTAGTCTCCCACCAACATGTAGGTGACTTGCACAGCCTCCCATATAAAGCTTCAAATGGTGCCATCCCTATGCTTGCTTGATAACTGTTATTATATGCAAACTCAACAAGAGGAAGATGGTCTTCCCAAGCACCACCAAAATCCAGAATGCAAAGCCTCAACAAGTCCTCAAGTACCCTATTCACCCTTTCTGTTTGACCGTCTGTTTGTGGGTGATAGGCCGTACTCAGGTTCAACCTTGTGCCCATAGCCTCTTGCAAACTGTTCCAGAACTGACTAGTAAAGATGGGGTCTCGGTCACTGACTATGCTGGAAGGGACTCCATGTAATCGTACTATCTCACGAAGATATACTGATGCTAGTCCAGATGCGGTCCTTTTGCTCTTTACTGGAATGAAATGAGCACTTTTCGTAAGCCTATCTACAATGACCCAAATGCTTGTATTCCCCTTCCTTGACCTTGGAAGCCCATCAATAAAGTCCATAGAAATACTCTCCCACTTCCATAGCGGGACCTCTAGAGGATGCAATAGCCCACCGGGCTTCTTCGACTCAGCTTTTACTCTCTGACAAATAACACATCTCGAGACAAACTCGGCCACATCCTTCTTCATTCCAGGCCAGAAGAAAATGCGCTTCATATCCTTATACATCTTATCTCCACCCGGATGTATAGTCATCTTGGAGCGATGTGCTTCATCAAGGACTTTCCTCACCAAGTCTTCTACCATCGGAACACAAAGCCTTCCGTCTCTCCTCAGCCAACCCTTATCGTCTATAGAATATCGAGCAAGGTGACTAGATGTCTCCCCTCGAACCAGCTTATCCATGATCCCAATTATCTGAGGGTCTTCCTTCTGCGAAGCCCCAACTTGATCCAGAAGGGTAGGCCTGAGCTCTAGAGATGCCAAAGAACCGGTCATCGACTCAACTGTCAAGGAAAAATCAAAGGTTGCCAAGAACTCTAAATTCTTCATCTCAACAAATAGAGGACTTAGTGTCAACCTTTTCCTACTCAACGCATCCGCTACAACATTCCCCTTGCCAGGGGTATAGGCTATATCAAAATCATAGGAAGCCAAGAATTCCATCCATCTTTGCTGCCTCAAGTTCAGATCCTTCTGCGAAAAGAGATACTTTAAAGACTTATGATCAGTATACAGCTCAAATCTCTCTCCCAGAAGTTAATGACGCCAAGCCTTGAGTGCATATACAATCGCTGCCAGCTCTAGATCATGAGTGGGATAATTCTTCTCATGCACCTTAAGTTGCCTCCCACCAAAACATATAACTCTGCCCTCTTGCATCAGAACGGCGCCCAATCCCGTGCCACAAGCATCAGTGTACACGGTAAATATCTTACCACCATCGAGTAAAGCTAGAACGGGTGCAGAGGTAAGGGTTCTCTTGAGTCTCTGAAAAGCAAGCTCACAATCCATATCCCAAGCAAAGACTAAGTTCTTCTTCGTCAACTTAGTGAGAGGAGCGGATATCTTCGCGAAGTCCTTGATGAACTTCCGGTAAAAACCCGCAAGACCTAGAAAGCTTCTCACCTCGGTTGCATTCCTTGGAGTCTTCCAATCCTGAACTGCAACCACCTTAGCGGGATCCACCGCTAAGCCTTGCTTGGATACGATATGCCCAAGGAATCTGACTTCCCTTCTCCAAAAGTGACACTTGGAGAACTTGGCCTTTAGCTGATGCGCTCTAAGCGTCTCCATCACCTCTACAAGATGCCTCGCGTGCTCTTCTTCATCCTTGGAGAAGACCAGAATATCATCCACAAAGACCACGACAAACTTGTTCAAGAACTCCCGAAACACCCTACTCATCAAGTCCACAAAATACGCGGGTGCATTCGTCAAACCGAACGGCATAACAAGCCATTCAAAGAATCCATCTGGAGTTCTGAATGCAGTCTTGTCTATACTATCTTCAGCCACTCTGAGCTGATGAAATCCAGTAGCAAGATCAAGCTGAGAGAAAACAGAAGCACCAACAAGCTGGTCAAAGAGATCATCGATCCTCGGTAACGGGTGTCTGTTCTTCTTAGTCAGCTTATTCAATTCTCTATAATCCACACAGAGTCGAAGAGAACCATCTGCCTTAGTAGCAAACACCACAGGCGCTCCCCATTCGGATATACTTCTTCTGATGAAGTTCTTCTCAAGCAATTCTTTCACTTGCTTGCTTAGCTCCCGTCTCTCACGCGGAGCCATGTGCCGAACGGGCAAAGAAACAGGCTTAGCATTATCCACCAGATAAATGCGAAAATCAATCTCTCGTTTCGGGGGCAACCCCTTAACTTCTTCAAAAACATCTGGATAATCTCGGACCACCCTTACAGACTGAAGGGCTTCCTCTGACGAGTCGAGAGATTCAAGATAGCACAACATGACGGGATCCTTCGGATTGCATGAAATCTCTAGGATGTTGCCAAGGCGAGTCACAAGCCTCACAACCCTATGCTCACAATCAAGGATGGCTCCATATCGGGACAGCCAATCCATGCCCAGTATCAATCCGTATCCCCTGAAACCAAGAACATATGCACTACACAAGAACTCTACACTGAGTATAGAGATCCTCAGATCCTCACATCTCATAGATAGATGAGCAGAACCCCCAATGGGATTCGAAACACAAACGGGATCATCCACTAAGCTAGTACTAAGGTGCAAGCTATCAACAAGATCAGATGAAATAAAGCTATGTGATGCACCAGAATCAAACAAGGTATGAACTGGAAGATCAGAAACATAAACAAGGTTCTCAACAGAAACACTACCTCGATCGGGAACTGGAGCGGTATTGAGAGCATGAACTTGCCCTCCTGAAGGTCCAGCCTGTCCTTTCTTCTTTGGGCATTCCTTGCTGAAGTGTCCAGTCTCACCGCAGGAAAAACATCCACCACTAAGCTTCCTTTTCTTCTTCCTTCAATCCTTAGCAAAGTGTCCAGGCACACCACAGTAATTGCACTTTCCCTTGCCTTTGTTGTTGTTGTTCCCCTTCTTGTTCTTGCCCTGATTCCCCGGGCTGCTTTGACCACCTTGATTGCCTTTGCCTTGAGAATCAGTCTTCTTTGCTTGAGTATCACTCGTCTTGACCTCTTTCTTCCCATCTCCCTGAAGTAGAGCCATATTGACCAAACTCTCAAAAGTAGCTCCATGCGGAATATGTGACATCGCCAAGCCCTGCAGCGGCTCATTCAACCCTCTAGCAAATCGAAGAGCCTTCTTCTCCGGAGTGTTCACCATATCCAAACCAAAACGGGCCAGCTGATTAAACTTGTTCACATACTCCTTAACAGACATATCACATTGCTTTAATGCAATGAACTTCTCCATCTGTAAATTTGCATCAGCAGAAGATAGAAACTTGGCCACAAATCTTGCCCTCAAATCGGCCCAAGTCTCAACGGGCCTCGTCCCATTGGTGACCTCCCACCAATAGGCCGCTTCATCCTTCAAAAGCCACACTGTCAATAAGATCTTCCTCTCGTCGTCAATCCCAAAGATAGCAAACAAGTCCTCAGTGTCTTTCAGCCAATTCCTAGCTTCAACAAAAGATTCCGTGCCTAGGAAATTCTTGCCTCCCATCGCCTTGAAGTCTTTACAAATCTTCGTGAACTCAACCTGAGGATGCTGAGGGGGAGGAGGAGGAAGAGGAGCCTCAGCAACGGGAGGGGGAGGAACATTAGCAACGGGAGGAGGAATATTAACTGCGGGAGGAGGGGGAGCAGGAACCACTGGAGGAGGGATATTAGGGAGAGGATTCTCAACTACAGGAGGAGGAGTGGGAGTAGGGTTTGCGGGGCCGGCTGCCGCCCTAGCTTCTAGAAGCCTCCTATACCAGAGTGGCACATTTACTCCATCCGGGATGGCAAGATCCTCGGCCATACTGAAACGAAGGATAAGATAAGATTAGGTCACGGGAACGAAGGATAACGCTAATGGCTTTTTGGGGAATAGCCTTTTTAAAATACTAGACTTTTCTTTGGAAAATACTTTATACTTGTTTTGAAAATAGTTTTTCAAAAGTCTCTTAAAAAAAACTTTTTGTTCTTTCTTGTAAACCTTATGCTCTGATACCAAATTTGTAACACCCCACCTCCGCTAGGGTCACTCTTTTGGGGGCACTAGCTTCTGGGGGGCGTTAGAACTGGGTAAGCATGCATAATGATATATCAAGGCAGAACAGGAACATAAATATATATATATGTAAAACAGAGTAAGTGAGAATAAAACAGCGGAATATCTCAAACCATCTCAAAACAAGTCTAGTACATCATAAAGTCATCTGCCAAAATAAATATGTCTAGTACAACATAAACAGAAATACTGAAATACATAGTGCTATCCCCAAAAATAAAAGTGATAAGCCATAGCGAGCTCAATATCCAGACATACATGAGCTATCCAGCGAACAAGCAAGCGATCCAAGCTAAGGACCACTGTTCCCTCCCTGAGAACCTGGGGGGGGGGAACGGAAGAAAAGAAGCGAAAGAAAACAGGTCAGTCAAAAAGACTGGTAAGCCCTACTACGATCAGTCTATAAACTAATAAAGCTAACATCATGATGGAAACTGAGATGAGCATACTGGCAGTAGATAAAGGTGTCATCACATAAAGAAGATTAAGCTTTGCACCATAGTGTACTAGCAGATTAACATAACAGGTATTGATTCCTCAGCCCCAAACTTTGGCCCAATTGCATGAGATGACCTTAATACAAGGTCCAGCCCCACGGTCTAGTCGATCGGCTCCCTATAAACCTAACACGTCAAGTGTTGGTGTCCATACGGCCCACATATGGTTGTAGTCAGACTGTGCTGGGTCCACCTTCGGGTGTATCAAGCCCTCGGGTGTCAACCCCAGACACCTAAGCAATAATGCACAGTCTAAACCTACTGGTACCCGTGCCTCGAGTTTGTCCAACACCGGACTACGTGCACGTCCGTAGCCCGCCTGGACCCGCACCGCTGTACCACTCAGCCGTCGCTTTGGTCGCTTACATCAGTCCAGTAATCGTGCCCCGCCCTAGCCCAGCCTCTAGGGTTGTGAATGATACCAAACTGGGATTACTGCTGGAACAGACCACGTTGCTAGGGTTTTCTAAGAGGGTTAAGTGTGGTTTAACCCCTCACTAATCATGGATTAAATTAGCTAAGTGTAACCAACAGTTCACCACTTAACCCCATTTAATCCCTCGTATCCCCAAAATTGGTTAAGTATTAGTGGGCCATGACTTAACCCTAATCATGAGGCATTAATTTAATTGTACCTTAACCTCTCACATTAGACTTTGTTGCGGTTACTAGTTAAGCCGGGCGGGTCCGGGTAGCTTTACACCACAACTTGGTCTAACCTCGGGTCCAAGGTACACATGACCAACTTCTCACATTGGGTCCTATTGTTTGTAGCAACTAGTTAAGCCGGTCGGTTCCGGGTAGGTTTACGCTACAAACTCAACCCAACCTCGAGTTGGCCACACATGTTTTCTAAGTGTCATGTCCACTTTATTTTCAAACCATAATTACAAGTTTAACAAATACTTGGGTAGACCTAACTTAATAGGTAAATTCCCAAGGGGTAGACCTAACTTAATAGGTAAATTCCCAATCTTATATTTTCATGTATTTTAAGTTTTACCCAAAACCCCCCCAACGTCATTCTATCGCTTACATATTCGTCATAACGCATAAAGGATAGAAAGAGGGAACTTGGCACAACATACATGATAAATCTCACATATTATAATAGGCATGCATAACATGTTGGACTTGCATAACTTGGCATAGTGAACTTGCATAAACATGCATATCTTGTTAAACTTGCAAATCATGACTTAGTGAACTTGCATAAACATGCATAACTTATTAAACTTGCAAATCATGGCATAGTGAACTTGCATAAGCATGCATAACTTATTAAACTTGCAAATCATGGCATAGTGAACTTGCATAAACATGCATAACTTATTAAACTTGCAAATCATGGCATAGTGAACTTGCATAAACATGCATAACTCATCAAACATGTGTAACATGGCATATTGAACTCGCATAAGCATGCATAACCCATTAAACATACATAACATAGCATAGTGAACTTGCATAAGCATGCATAACTTATTAAACATGCATAACATAGCATAGTGAACTTGCATAAGCATGCATATGCATAAATCCCAACTTTCATCACATATTAACTTTAGAGTTTCTAAAATGAAGGTAAGAGGGCGTACAAATATTATGAAGACACAAATCTACTAATAAAGATTGAGAAGCCCTTTTATGCAAGCAAATAAAACCCCAAAACAAGCTCCAATTAACAAAAATCCCAAAAACTCTAGCTTAGCTAATAAAGCTTGCAACTTGATGATGTATGCAAGCTAATGATCATTCATACAACTTAGAAAAGCTTGTATGAACATCAAAATCTTAATAGAAATGATTTTTGAAGAGGGTGGAGGCTAGGGTTCTTAGGTGGAGGCCATTTGAGATTTCAATTTGACATAGTTTGGTTGCTAGATTGAATAATGAGGCTTTAGGGTAGGATTAGGGGCTTATTTATAGAAGATTAGAGTGTTTTTAGCCCTAGGATTAACCCTAGGTTAGTTTAGGCCCGTCAGATTTAGGAATTCTCTAGAACCAAGCCACAAGACCAAGCCCAAATCAAAATGGTGCGCCAGGCAAAACTGCCTGGCCACCCCGTGTCGACAGGGCTGTCGACAGGGCAGTCGACACCCTAAGACCCCTGTCGACATGGGGGCCCTGGCGGGAATTTTCCCGCCTGACACCAATTAGCCCTAATCCTTGTTTTTAATTTGAAATTTAAATCTGTTTTTAACATAGAAATTTCTGAAAACTTCAATGGGCCTTAACTGGGTCATACGGACTCCGATTTTCGAAAACTCGGACTCTATTTCGCGTATTTTTCCGAGGCGAACGCAATGGCATAGCCCGTTTCCCTTGATTCAGATTTTTGAATTAAATTCTGCCTCGATTTATGTTATAATAGTTTATTGAAAATACGGGTTGTTACATAAAATATAGTAATGGTTAACAAGCCTAACCGCAGACTGAAATAGACAAGAGTTTGCACGCAAGCAAACAAAGTACGTAACGCATAGTGCTAATAATGTACAAACATAAGAGCTCATATATTACAACAGTAAGCATCAAGTAAATCAATCAATGAGCTTAATTATAAAACTCCAAAACTTACTATGGATATCAAACCAAAAGACCGGCATAAGAGCACACAGTGCATCATCAATTGGTGAACATGATGAGGTTACCATGGACGGGGATAGGACCGACGCTGGCGTAGCCCATCAGCCTAAGAGCTGCCCATAGATTCATCCTAAATGATCATAGTATCCATAATAGAGGGATGAAAGGAAAAGTCTATGTACTTATCCAAAGATGGTAAAAGTAAAAATCTATGGCATAACTGAAACTTCGAAGCATAATGTCTGTTGAAGCATCGGTTATTTCGTTCAAGCCAAATGGTCTAAACAAAAGCAACAAAGAAAGTGTCAAGGTTGATTGATGAGGGAGAGTATTGCCAATATTCAAAGTGATGAAGCCGAGGAGGAAGGTAATCAAAAACATGGGTAGCCATTAAAACCAAAAGGTAGAAGCTAAGGTCACAGTCATAAGGAAGATGAGTGAGAGATTCATTGTCACGATGGCAAAGAACGCAGGAAGGACTGACTGGAACTCCTTTGTGAATCAACATATCTCTGGTATTAATTCTTTCGCGAGAAAGACACCATTGAAAGAAGAGTAATCTCGGTGGCACTTTGACCTTCCAAATTCGTAAGTAAGAAGAACGCCTACCAGTGTGAGTGATGTAGCTAAAGCAATACTTGACCATGAATGTTTGCTTAGTTGAGGGGATCCAGTAAGAGGAATTAGGGATACAGTGTTTGGTGGTTGAATTGATGATGTTCTTCACTTCAGAATATCTTGTAGGATGGTCTAATGGAAGTAGGTGGTTGGCATGATGGCAGATAGTCCCTGGTTAACTTCTTCTTATATGGTGATGGATCGATTGGGACAGATGGAGAAAAGTGAAGGGAAAAGGTGTACTAGAGGGCTTTCAAAGAACCTAGTGTCCTTCCGTAAATGGCTTGTGGATCCATCTCCTACCATAATGGCGAAAAAGTGCAAAATGCGGGGTAATGTCCTTAGCACACCCCCTTCCCCTACCCACCCCCTCCCCGAGAATGGTGAAGGGAGGGATTGTGGACGTGAGTGCAGTACGGAATTGGGTTGATTGTTGTGGTAGAAGGAGAGGATTAAAGACTTCCAAGTGAAAATGCCAGGAGTTAGGTATTGTCTTATCCATTTAGCAAGTAGCGCATGGTTAAGTGAGCGGAGATCAGGAATTCCCAGCCCACCTGCGTTGACACTCAAACAAAATGACTTCCAACTGACAAGCGATCGAACTAGACTTCCATGCCAAGGAAAGGAACGTCTAGCATGGTCAATATACTTTATAACCCAGCTAGGAGCCCGATGAATTGAAAGCCAATATAAAGGTAGGGCAGAAAGAACAACTTGACTATAACCAAATGACCGGCAGAGGAAAGGGAGGAGGCTTTTCGATGAGCCAATCTCAAGTCAATCTTAGTGAGGAGGGTGGTCCGGTCATGCCAGCAAAGTTTGGTTGGAAGAAGGGGAACACCATGGTAAGACATCGAGAAGTGTTGGAGCTTGCAAATAAGAACATGAGCGATTGAAACGCCATGACTATCCGGGTTCCCTAGCATGTAGATGGAGATTTCGGAAAAATTGATGGAATGACCGAAGATCGGTTTGAAGGAGAACTTTGAGACAGTGAATATTTTGAGGACTAGGTGTGGTGAAGAGAATGGTGTCGTCAGCAAATTGAATGTTCGCACAGACTGGGCTGGGAGGATTTGTGTGTATGCTCGATAAGATGTTGTTATGGAGGGAAAGTATAATCATCTAGTTTAGGGTGTCAGCAACGAGGATGAAGAGGAAGGGAGAAAGGGGATAACCTTGGTGAAGTCCTCTTCTCGATTTAATGAGGATACCGTCAATACCATATGTGTGGACGGAAGACATACTGGAGTTTAGGATGGAGGAGATCCACACACACCAACGAGGAGGGAAGCCTCTATTGGAGAGAATTTGAAGGAGAAAGTCCAAACTAACAGTATCAAAAGCCTTGCTAAAGTCGATTCTGAGAAGAAGACCTTCAACGTTGGTGCGATGGCAGTAGGAAATAATTTCTTGTGCCGAAGCAATGCAATCATGAATGTTTCTACCAGAGTTAAAGGAAGATTGTTCGGTATCGAACAACGAGGGAATGAATAATTGAAGGTAGTTAGCAAACACTTTAGCGATGAGTTTAAAGGAGCAGTTAAGAAGGTTGATGGATCAGAAATTGTTAGGATGGTTTACACCTTCGTGTTTGGGGAGGAGGATGATTTTGTCATAGTTCAAACGGCTGATGATAGTTGGATCTGAGTGAAAGGCTTGGAACAGGTTGATGATGTCTTGTTTGGTGCTATCCCAGAAGTTGATGTGGAAAGCAGGACCAAAACCATCAGGACTACAAGCTTTGTTGATATCCATTTCTTTGAGGGAAGTCAGAATCTCGATCTGGTGATCGTTAACTGGGATAGGAGTTTGGTTGGGGTAAAGAAATGGCCAGTCGATAGGAGGTGGAGGTAGTGGTTGATGTCTAAGGAGGTTTCTGAAAAAGGTGGTAAAGTGGGTGTTGATGGGAATGGGGTTGGAGGTATGGAAGTCGTCATAATCATGAAGCTCGGTAATGGTCATGAAGTGCCATCTACCATTCACAAATTTATGGAAAAATGCAATATTCAAGTCTCCTTCAGAAATCCATCAAGCTTTGGCACGCTGCTTCCAACCAATCTCCTCCTGTTTGAGAAGCCGCTGAGGCTCATTCTCCATTTCTAACATTTTGTTAGCGTCATCCAAACTTAGAGGGGATGATTCTACTTTGATGTTGTGTTCAACAATGTCATTTTGAATGATGTCAACGCGCCTTTTGATAGAACTCCAAACATTGTTTACCCATGGTTTGATGAGTTTACGAAGGCATGTAAGTTTGGACACAAAAGTGGACGTAGCAACATGAAACTTTGGGAACGAAGGCCATGCATTTTTCAAAAGGTCTGAAAAACCTGGTTCATTCAACCATAAGCGTTCGAAACAGAATGGACGTCGTGAAGGAAGATCATTACTAGTGGATGGCGACAGCGGGCAGTGGTCAGAAAGCATTGAAGCTAGGATAAAGACTGTGGAGAGAGGAAAGAGATCATCCCAGAGTGATTTAAAGAGGAAGCGATCAAGCTTGACTATGGTGGAAAATCTCTATAGTTTGACCAGGTGAAACGCCTGTTGGTAATGGGTGGGGTCGATCTGAGAATAGGCGTTCATGAAATCGTTAAAATCAACAGATTTAGATGAGATGGTAGTATTTCTACGTTTAGACCATCCACGAGTTACTTTAAAGTCGCCACCGAAGAAGCCATGGACCATTGTGGTTCAGGCCAACGTCCATGCAGTATTGCCAAAGCTGGCGCTTGTTGCTGCTGCTACACCCCACATCCGTTAATGTCACTCATTAAGAGAATGCATTAAGTTTTGTGAAGCGTTATATGTAAACAGAAAAAGAAACAGAAACATTACAAGACAAATATAAATTAGCAGCGGAATAAATAAAGTAAAATTTATTAATCATAAAGCATCATGGTTCAAAACATCATATGTCTGAAAATACATAAACGCAGTACATCATCGAAACTTTTGTCTTGCACTTAAAACATCAGAGTACAAAATAAAAGAAGCATAATCCCCAAATAAAAACATATCCATAGTAGCAAAGATAGGAGCTTGAGCAATACATCTAAGTAGCTCCAGCAAAATGATAGCAGAATCCTGATCAAGCTTGAGCATTCCCACCCTGAGAAATTGGGGGAACGGAAGAAAGAAGAGGAAACAAAAGGGGTTAGACATAAAGTCTGGTGAGTCCAGTTGCTTTTAGAAAATAAATAAGTAAAAGTATCATGACATGCATATAAAGTGAATGAGAAAGATAACATCACAAAAGGCAGGTATGACAAGGTAAATGTAACAATAAGGAATTTCGCTCGATCTGAGTCGATCGCTAAACCGACCAAGACCGTTCGAAAGCCCGGATTGCTATGAGGACAATAATGAATCAGAACACAAACAAAAGAACATTTCATTGTTTATTACAACAATTCCATCAGAATACAAGAATATACAGAGTATGAATAAATATTATACAACACAGAATATTAGAGATTTAAATACATTACTACAGCGGAAAAACAATACAACACACAACTGAAAGTAATACACGGATACAGAGCTTTCCGAGTATCGTTCCAGCTGTAAACCAGGATCCTGTGAATATAAATCTGCAATATCAAAACTACTAGCTGCCCGTGCGGAAAATAAGGGCACCCAGAGTTTAGGTTAAACTAATAAACTCCAGGCCAGTCATGTGACTGGTGTGAGAACTAAAACAATTATTAATCTTTATTTTAAAGTTAGGCAAATCAAGGGACCACGCCGTATAACACGGAACGGGTTTTTACCCCAAGAATACCAGTTCATAAAACAACAGCGCAATGCTAAATAAAGAAAATGAAGCTATTATAAGACCCAGGTCGCATCACACAATGCAACGCAAGCCGGAGGATAGGGTTTTTACCTTATAATAGCCAAACATGCTTGGTACGTTTAAAACAAATCATTTGATACTATTATAAGTGTGTAATGTCAAAACAATTTCAATCATAAATATCAATCCTAGGCGGCATGAATGACCCATACCACTATGTCGCCATACTAGGCTCTACATTCAAAACCAAAACATCATGTATTGGAAATTGGATTTCAGTCATGAGTCGAGGCAAGGGGCAAGCTCCTCTCCGTTCGAGACACTCTAGCAAATGTCTCAGGACCACACACAACGATCCTAGATGCTTCAGGTCCGATCCTCTCCTACTTTTGAGGATTAATTATTCCTGAACACACGTTTCTCGGTCCTATAGGACCTATATAATGGTCTGTACGCCGGCTCACATAGTGCCAGTTATCGACCATATATTCGAGGCGCCTCGCATTCCAACAACCACACAAGTGAAAATTAACGTAAATGTCAGGGCTGGTAGGTCACTGACACCACCCATAGCTAGAAAGAAACGTTGTGCTCTCCCTGCAGCCCGATCCCGTTTTTGACTCATACCGAGGTGTGAGGCTCGCAAATTAACGCTATACACAAAGCTATGCCACACAGGCCGTGCTTTGATCATCAACCACAGGACTTTGCTTTTCAACAGAAGCCTTGATCATTTGCCACTTAGTCATGCCATACAGGTAATTCACTCCATGCGACTGATGTCCATCGATATACAACCTCTGATCTCGTACGTCTCAGAGAAGGGTGTTAAGCAAGAGAATAAATTCTCTGCCACCAAACATATGTATATTTAATAGAGATCAATCAACACAGAATAAATCCAGTGTCAGACACGCAGTCCATTTACAAGTTCGTTCTGGGTCTGAACGAAACCGAAGGAACTTTCCTCGCATATCCATCGATCTCCAAGTACGTCTGGACGATCACCAACTGATTCCCTCATGTTGGGTATACAGCCCAATCAAGATCATCGGTAATCACCCAAACGATGTGAAGACTTCTGGCCTTCAACCAGCGTCTTCAACTTTGAATTATCGTCGAATCGGTTATTTAGAATGGGTATAAACCCGACCTTTCCGAATAACACGCGTATATAATAAACAAATGTTACACAAACACAACTGACGCCTCATTCCACTTCAGAATATTCTTTTATTCGGATATTCACATTCTTAGGGAAAGGTTTCCATTAATTTTATCAAAGATAAATTCTTTTAAATTTATTCTTTAATCTCCCTTTGGATATCATTTCAAACCATATAATGGTTTTCCAAACAAGTCGAGATTAGCGAACCACACCGAAGTAATTATTTATTTTATTTCCCAAACCCAACCTATTCATCCCATGGAGCAAAACTGGTAATACTCCATATCTAACACCACGGTGTTATCGATAAATATTAATTACCATTTCACGTTCAAATCTAATTAAAGATTTAACTATCACTTTGGAGCAAAACTGGTGATACTCCATTCTCGATCATTTCAATCTAATTAAGGATTCATTAAAACTCCACGTAGTTTTAATCTTCCAAAAAATCAATATCCTGTCTTTAACTGGGTTAAAGAATCAATGTCATCTAAAACACGGTTCACGATAAACCCAAAATCACATTCCATTGTTAATCGGGTTAAAGAACAGGTGTAATTCAAAACACCGCTCACAATAAACCCAAAAACCAATTTGAATTCAATTCCAACTAAATACCAAATTAACTGGACAATTTCTCTAAATCTTAATTAAAAGATGTATTCTTTTCTAACCTGGGTCCAAGAACAGTGTTATCTAAGACACCATTCACGACGAACCCAAAATCCCATTTGATATTAAATATAAGGCTCTGAATAGAAAATATATCGGCTTATATTCAATATCAAATTCTGAAACCAACAAATATCGTATTGGAAATAACGTTATAAATATATCTTTCAAATTTCCACAACCATATCTGTATAATCACAAAATCCAACATCGAAATATTCCGAAGGTGTTATCTATGACACCATTCACGACGAACCCAAAATCCCATTTGATATTAAATACAAGGCTCTGAATAGAAAATATAACGGCTTATATTCAATATCAAATTCTGAAACCAACAAATATCATATTGGAAATAATGATATAAATATATCTTTCAAATTTCCATAACCATATCTGTATAATCACGAAATCCAACATCGAAATATTCCGAAGATAATTTCGATTCAAATCCATTCCAACACATATATTGGGAAACTACAAATCTAGTTCAAAACTAGTTCATTTTGATAAAAATATATTTTTATCTTTTCAAATATGGGATTTTTCATCCCAGTTCTTACCAATTCATATATTATGATTTTACACAAATTATTAATATTTTTAATAATTTTATCAAGGCCTGTTCATTTCCAATAACGGTCGTCGAACTGCACTTACAGCGACCTCATCGAAATATTCCGAAGGTGTTATCTAAGACACCATTCCCGACGAACCTAAAATCCCATTTGATATTAAATACAAGGCTTTGAATAGAAAATATATCGGCTTATACTCAATATCAAATTCTGAAACCAACAAATATCGTATTGGAAATAACGATATAAGTATATCTTTCAAATTTCCACAACCATATCTTTATAATCACGAAATCTAACATCGAAATATTCCGAAGATAATTTTGATTCAAATCCATTCCAACACGTATATTGGGAATTCTGATTATTTTTAAAACCACTACAAATCTAGTTCAAAAATATTTCATTTTGATAAAAATATATATTTATCTTTTCAAATATGGGATTTTTCATCCCAGTTCTTTCCAATTCATATATTATGATTTTACACAAATTATTAATATTTTTAATAATTTTATCAAGGCCTGTTCATTTCCAATAACGGTCGACGAACTGCACTTACAACGACCTTTTCCAAATTTGATTTGGACATAATTTCAAATCCAATCATTAGATTTCATATTTGTAATATTCATTGGAAAGCCCTTTTTGATACGAACCCAACGTTTCCGGTTTCAGGAGAATCCGACGGTCGGATCTCCCGTAACGTCTATTCGAAGTCAATGGTCAAAATTCGCGAACTGCCGCAGCGCGACGCATTCTATTCAGGCCATTTATACACACACACACACACACACACACACATATATATATATATCGTCGAATTCAATTCAAAACGTACTTTATAATTCGTTTTAAATTCGTTTCAAAACGATTTCAACTTCATATTCAATTTTAAATCAAAATTGAATATTCCATATAATTAATATATAAATGATAATATTTTCAAAATGTTATATTTTGAAATCACTTCCTTTTCTATATTCATTATAAAAACGAATATCATCGATATAAATATCGTTCGCGTCAAAATGGCGCAAATCTAATCAACACGGCTTTATATATTTCCATAACTTCGTTATTCTATTTAACAAATGAATATTTATTCTATTCAACATATGAATCTATATTTCTTTCAACACATGAATATTCTCAACACATGAGCATCGTCAACACATGACTATTTTTGTTATTTAATATATTTTATAAAATTATGATAAAGATGTAAATTTTATTGTTAAAATATTTTACTTAACACATGAATATTTTCAACACATGAATATATATTTTATTCTATTCAACACATGAATATATATTTTATTCTATTCAACACATGAATATATATTTTATTCTATTCAACACATGGATATATATTTTATTCTATTCAACACATAGATATATATTTTATTCTATTCAACACATGGATATATATTTTATTCTATTCAACACATGAATATATATTTTATTCTATTCAATTGGAATGAGGCCCAATCAATTACCATATAATGTTAATTATATGGATTCCATACAACACATGTATATAATAGCAATGATAAATAATCAACCATCATCCAAAGTGTACCACACAACTGCATAAGCATTAAATATAAATAAATAACGCTTACACAGTCTGTCAATCAAACGATCGACATACCACTAAACAATTGGGATTAGTGTACGTCAAATATCATCCCAACACCCGTGTGGGGTTTCAATCCACAAACACTGAATATTATTTGTGCGGTTGGGCGACGTGTACAATTTACCGTCCCAATCAATGTCCTTCAAATAGGTGTACATAAAAAAACCGTCCGGTTTGAAAATGAATATTTATTTATTCACATTCACGTTAAAAATTATATTTTTAACGATAATTAATTTATTTCAACACATGAATATTTTATTATCCATTTCACCTCAATATCACAAAACAAACTTCACAACACATCAAACAAGCATACAAGTCGTCCATGTTCTGTGGACGATGGGTGTCGAGTGCTGCTAAGCACCGTCTGCATCCTAGTATATATTTTAACTTGAAAACAAGATTTAAAGTGAGAAGTTCTCACCGACTAGCTAAACCAGTACACCGCGACTCTTCATATGTAGAAATCTTCGTTATGCTCGCCTTTCCTCGGTTTCATTGTCCGTAGCCATTACATATATAAAAATCACATTTTTATATTGTTGCTATGTATATAAAAATCACATTTTTATAATCACTCTACATGGATAAAAATCACATTTTTATCCCGTTACTATATAGATAAAATTCTATTTTTGTACGGTGTTCATATAATAAAAATCATATTTCTCTCTCGCTATTCTCTATATAAAAATTATATTTTTATTGCTTCATTCCAATGAATAAAAACCACATTTCATTTATGATTCATATATTTTTACAATGCTCCTTCCTATATAAAAATTATATTTTTATATATCTACTCCCAATGTAAAGATCGGATTTTTATTTCGACACTATAAAAATCATATCTTTATACTTTCTATAATATAAAAATCATATCTTTATACTTTCTATAATATAAAAATCATACTTTATGTTTTCTATAATATAAAAATCATATCTTTATGTTTACTATAATATAAAAATCATATCTTTATGTTTTCTATAATATGAAAATCATATCTTTATGTTTTCAATAATATAAAAATCATATCTTTATGTTTTCAAAGATCATATCTTTCTATCTTCAAAAAATCTCTTCTTTTCATTGTAAAAGAACTTTGTTTTATTTTTTTATTTTTTTATTATAAAAATCTTATCTTTTCCTAAATAAAAATTTAATCTTTTTATTTTGTGAAAATCCTATCTTTTATTTATTTATTTTAAAAATCTCATCTTTCACGTGTTAAAAATCCCGTTTTTCAGGTGTTAATACAAATCAAACTTCCTTGATTTATAAATCAAATCTCCTTTAACTAAATAAAGCAAAATAAAATAAAATAAAACTTACTGGCTGAAGAGGGGGTGCGGTTGGCTGCGTCGGAGGTGGAGTAGGCGGTGCGCGAAGTCTGGTGGCGGGGCTCAGGCGATCTACGGTGGTAGTTTGGCTGAGGGGGGGCTCTCGGTCTCGCGTGGAGGAGGGGAGAGGAAGAGAGGCGGGAGAGAGGGTCGACGAGGGGCTTGAAGGAGGGAGGCGCGGTGGATGAAGGGGAGGAGGGGTGGTGGCGCGAGCCTGGAGGCGGCCGACGGTGTGAGGCTCGGCGGTGGCGGGAATCGGGATCGAGGAGGGGCCAACGGGTTTCATTTTCTTTTTTTCCTTAAATCGATTTCTGAACTGAAGGAGAATAAAAGAGGGAGGAGAGAGTATATGAATATATATATTCAATTATTTTAAAATTTAAAAAGCAACTTTTTATTTCAACCTCCAAACGAGACCCACGGCCTGTCGTCCATAGCTAATTACCCCATTCCGAATACAATGGGATATATATCGTAAGCCAGTTCGGCCATTTCGATCAGGTTTCGTTAAAATCAAAATATAACTCTATATATTGAATTTGAACGCGCATTTCAATTCACCGGGGCCACATACGAACTATAAAAATTCCCGAAAAATATTTTCTAGCTTCGAATTGACGATACGGTCCTAACAAAACTAATATCGCTAAATTCCGAGACCGTTCGAAAAATGGCCATTTTCAGGTCGATCGAAATTAACTAAAACTATCAAAACACGTTTTACTTCGCCACGCTCACATATTGATTCAAAAAATTACGAATTTTGAAACCTAGCAATAACTTGACATCACGGATCCAACAAAAGTGGTTTCGTCGAAAACCGAGATCGTTTGCAAAATTTCCATTTTTCAGGGCCAGAATTCCATAGCGACTATTCTGAATTTTCAACTGGACATAACTTTTTATTCCCGCAATGAAATTTTAATTTTTCGGATTCGTTGGAAAGATATTCTCAAATGGATTCCAATATTTTCGGTTTCCTTAAAATCCGGTTTATTTTGAATCCTGTACATTCATTTGAACTTTGAAATCGAATTTTCAAACTACCGCGCCATTTTCAATTCCTTTTATAATTAAAATAAAATATTTATATTCTAACGACGATCTATATAAATATATACGTTCTAATTCTATTAAAAATAAATTTCTCATCGTCATTATTTAAAATAATTCATTTTAAATACTCAAAATTAATCAAAATTGCCAAAATAAAATTTTAAATTGGCTCAGAATTTTCGGGTTGTTACAATCTTCCTCACTTAAAACTTTTCGTCCTCGTAAAGGAACGAAGCTGAAAGTTGTTTTACAAACCAACTCAACTTTCAATATTTTCTTTATGGCTTAAGTTCTTCAACTTTTCAGTTTCTAAGAACTTTTCAGATTCTTCAAAAATTTGGCTAACACCCTATATTTCCGAAAAATTTCGCCATAACCTCCCCTGCACCGGGAGCTTCGGGATATTTCAAATAGCCTCCCATGGCCCTCATCAATCCAAAAGAAAAAGAAAAAGCCAAGCGGCTCATAAAATCATCCAAAACCCAAAGAAATACAATAAACATGTACCTATTTGTCGGGCAAACAATTTTATTCCTCTTCTCTAACCTCCTTGCTATGACCTGTTCAATGTAAGCACTTGTATATATCCATGCATGCATTTGCAAAAAAATTTCAATACAGTTCAATATTTGGTTCGGTTTGGCCTAAATTTACCTTTCATTCACATAATGGTTTAAAGGAATAATCATACAACACAACCATCAATCAATTAGTGGATTATCGTTTCAAATTCATAATTTTGATATATAGTCAAAAATCACATTTTTGATGCCAAATCACAACAATAGACCCTATGTAATTTTGGTTCTCACACCAGTCAATTGGAAATATATAGAAATCTCACTTTCGTTACTCGAAAATAAATACTGATAACGCTGCAGCATTATCAGAATCATCCCCGGGCGACTAGAGTGTGATTCTATATCTATCCAGTATATTAAAACTTCGAATATACGTTTGCAAGGCGTATATGCAAAATCTTTATATATTGGATTGTCCAAATCAATTTAAAGTAAATATTCAAATACGTTGAATAAGGTTTAAATTTTTAAAAACAATTGGTTTTCATTTTAAAAATATACTCTTCACACTCGTTCTAGGGTACTACTGATCCTATCTCTAACGAGTCATTTTCATTGGACATTGCTAATCCAATTTCTGATGAATTCTTTCGTTCGGTTCTAATGTGTCTTGTTCTCGAGCTCTGTAAACCAGAGCTTTGATACCACTGTAACAATAAGGAATTTCGCTCGATCCGAGTCGATCGCTAAACCGACCAAGACCGTTCGAAAGCCCGGATTGCTTTGAGGACAATAACGAATCAGAACACAAACAAAAGAACATTTCATTGTTTATTACAACAATTCCACCAGAATACAAGAATATACAGAGTATGAATAAATATTATACAACATAGAATATCAGAGATTTAAATACATTACTGCAGCGGAAAAATAATACAACACACAACTGAAAGTAATACACGGATACAGAGCTTTCCAAGTATAGTTCCAGTTGTAAACCAGGATCCTGTGAATATAAATCTGCAAAACTAAAACTACTAGCTGCCCGTGCGGAAAATAAGGGCACCCAGAGTTTAGGTTAAAACAGTAAACTCCAGGTCAGTCATGTGACTGGTGTGAGAATTAAAACAATTATTAATGTTTATTTTAAAGTTAGGTAAATCAAGGGACCACGCCGTATAACACGAAACGGGTTTTTACCCCAAGAATGCCAGTGCATAAAACAACAACGCAATGCTAAATAAAGAAAATGAAGCTATTATAAGACCCAGGTCCCATCACACAATGCAATTCAAGCCGGAGGATAGGGTTTTTTCCTTATAATAGCCAAACATGCTTGGTATGTTTAAAACAAATCATTTGATATTATTATAAGTGTATAGTGTCAAAACAATTTCAATCATAAATATCAATCCTAGGCGGCATGAATGACCCATACCACTATGTCGCCATACTAGGCTCTACAATCAAAACCGAAATATCACGTATTGGAAATTGGATTTCCGTCATGAGTCGAGGCAAGGGGCAAGCTCCTCTCCGTTCGAGACCCTCTAGCAAATGTCTCAGGACCACACACAGCAATCCTGGATGCTTCAGGGCCGGTCCTCTCCTACTTTTGAGGATTAATTATTCATGAACACACGTTTCCCGGTCCTATAGGACCTATATAATGGTCTGTACGCCGGCTCACATAGTGCCAGTTATCGACCATATATTTGAGGCGCCTCTCATTCCAACAACCACACAAGTGAAAAATAATGTAAATGTCAGGGCTGTTAGGTAACTGACACCACCCATAGCTAGAAAGAAACGTTGTGTTCTCCCTGCAGTCCGATCCCGTTTTTGACTCATACCGAGGTGTGAGGCTTGCGAATTAATGCTATACACAAAGCTATGCCACACAGGCCGTGCTTTGCTCATCAACCACAAGACTTTTCTTTTCAACAGTTGCCTTAATCATTTGCCACTTAGGCATGCCACACAGGCAATTCACTCCATGCGACTGATGTCCATCGGTATACAACCTCTAAGCTCGTACGTCTCAGAGAAGGGTGTTAAGCAAGAGAATAAATTCTCCGCCACCAAACAGATGTATATTTAATAGAGATCAATCAACACAGAATAAAATCCAGTGTCAGACACACAGTCCATTTACAAGTTCATTCTGGGTCTGAACGAAACCGGAGGCACTTTCCTCGCATATCCATCGATCTCCAAGTACGTCTGGACGATCACCAATTGATTCCCTCATCTTGGGTGTACAGCCCAATCAAGATCATCAGTAATCACCCAAACGACGTGAAGACTTCCGGTCTTCAACCACTGTTTCATCTTCGACTTATCGTCGAATCGGTTATTCAGGATGGGTATAAACCCAGCCTTTCCGAATAACCCGCGTATATAATAAACAAATGTTAGACAAACACAACATACGCCTCATTCCAATTCAGAATATTCTTTTATTCGAATATTCACATGCTTAGGGAAAGGTTCCCATTAATTTTATCAAAGATAAATTCTTTTAAATTTATTCTTTAATCTCCATTTGAATATCATTTCAAACCGTATTATGGTTTTCCAAACTAGTCGGGATTAGCGAACCACACCGAAGTAATTATTTATTTTATATCCCAATCCCAACCTATTCATCCCATGGAGCAAAATTGGTAATACTCCATATCTAACACCACGGTGTTATCCATAAATATTAATTACCATTTCACGTTCAAATCTAATTAAAGATTTAACTATCGCTTTGGAGCAAACTGGTGATACTACATTCTCGATCATTTCAATCTAATTAAAGATTCATTAAAACTCCACTTAGTTTTAATCTTCCCAAAAATCAATACCCTGTCTTTAACTGGGTTAAAGAACCAATGTCATCTAAAACACAGTTCACGATAGACCCAAAATCACATTCCATTGTTAATCGGGTTAAAGAACAGGTGTTATTCAAAACACCACTCACAATAAACCCAAAAACCAATTTGAATTCAATTCCAATTAAATACCAAATTAACTGGACAATTTCACTAAGTCTTAATTAAAAGATTTATTCTTTTCTAACCTGGGTCCAAGAACAGTGTTATTTAAGACACCATTCACGATGAACGCAAAATCCCATTTGATATTAAATACAAGACTCTGAATAGAAAATATATCGGCTTATATTCAATATCAAATTCTAAAACCAACAAATATCGTATTGGAAATAACGATATAAATATATCTTTCAAATTTCCACAACCATATCTGTATAATCATGAAATCCAACATCGAAATATTCTGAAGAAAATTTCGATTCAAATCTATTCCATAACGTATATTGGGAATTCTGATTATTTTTAAAACCACTACAAATCTAGTTCAAAACTATTTCATTTTGATAAAAATATTTTTTTATCTTTTCAAATATGGGATTTTTCATCCCAGTTCTTTCCAATTCATATATTATGATTTTACACAAATTATTAATATTTTTAATAATTTTATCAAGGCCCGTTCAGTCGATTTCCAATAACGGTCGTCGAACTGCACTTACAGCGACCTTTTCCAAATTTGATTTGGAAATAATTCCAAATCCAACCATTAGATTTCAGATTTCTAATATTCATTGGAAAGCTCTTTTCGATACGAACCCAATGGTTCCGGTTTTAGGAGAATCCGACAGTCGGATCTCCCGTAACGTCTATTCGAAGTCAATGGTCAAAATTCGCGAACTGTCGCAGCGCGGTGCATTCTATTCGAGCCATTTAATATATATATATATATATATATATATATATATATATCGTCGATTTCAATTCAAAACGCATTTTATAATTCATTTTAAATTCGTTTCAAAATGATTTCAACTTCGTATTCAATTTTAAATCAAAATTGAATATTCCATATCATTAACATATAAATGATAATATTTTCAAAACGTTATATTTTGAAATCACTTCCTTTTCTATATTCATTATAAAAACGAATAACATCCATATAAATATCGTTCGCGTCAAAATGGCGCAAATCTAATCAACACGGCTTTATATATTTCCATAACTTCGTTATTCTATTTAACAAATGAATATTTATTCTATTCAACACATGAATCTATATTTCTTTCAACACATGAATATTCTCAACACAAGAGCATCGTCAACACATTACTATTTTTGTAATTTAATATATTTTATAAAATTATGATAAAGATGTAAATTTTATTGTTAAAATATTTTACTCAACACATGAATATTTTCAATACATGAATATATATTTTATTCTATTCAACACATGAATATATATTATATTCTATTCAACACATGAATATATATTTTATTCTATTCAACACATGAATATATATTTTATTCTATTCAACACATGAATATATAATTTATTCTATTCAACACATGGATATATATTTTATTCTATTCAACACATGGATATATACTTTATTCTATTCAACACATGGATATATATATATTTTATTCTATTAAATACATGAATATATATTTTATTCTATTCAACACATGAATATATATTTTATTCTATTCAATTGGAATGAGGCCCAATCAATTGCCATATATTGTTAATTATATGGATTCCATACAACACATGTATATAATAGCAATGATAAATAATCAACCATCATCCAAAGTGCACCATACAACTGCATAAGCATTAAATATAAATAATTAACGCTTACACAGTCTGTCAATCAAACGATCGACATACCACTAAACAATTGGGATTATTGTACGTAAAATATCATCCCAACACCCGTGTGGGGTTTCAATCCACAAACACTGAATATTATTTGTACAGTTGGGCAACGTGTACAATTTACCATCCCAATCAATGTCCTTCAAATAGGTGTACATAAACAAACTGTCCGGTTTGTAAATGAATATTTATTTATTCACACTCACGTTAAAAATTATATTTTTAACGATAATTAATTTATTTCAACACGTGAATGTTTTATTATCCATTTCACCTCAACATCACAAAACAAACTTCACAACACATCAAACAAGCATACAAGTCGTCTGTGGTCTGTGGACGACGGGTGTAGGGTGCTGCTAAGCACCGTCTGCATCCTAGTATATATTTTAACTAGAAAACAAGATTTAAATTGAGAAGTTCTCACCAACTAGCTAAACCAATACACCGCGACTCTTCATATGTAGAAATCTTCGTTGTGCTTGCCTTTCGTCAATTTCAATGTCTGTAGCCACTACATATATAAAAATCACATTTTTATATTGTTGCTATGTATATAAAAATCACATTTTTATAATCACTCTATATGGATAAAAATCACATTTTTATACCGCTACTATATAGATAAAAATTCTATTTTTATACGGTGTTCATATAATAAAAATCATATTTCTCTCTCGTATTCTCTATATAAAAATTATATTTTTATTGCTTCATTCCAATGAATAAAAACAACATTTCATTTATGATTCATATATTTTTACAATGCTCCTTCCTATATAAAAATTATATTTTTATATATCTACTCCTAATGTGAAGATCGAATTTTTATTTCGACACTATAAAAATCATATCTTTATACTTTCTATAATATAAAAATCATATCTTTATACTTTCTATAATATAAAAATCATATCTTTATGTTTTCTATAATATAATATAAAAATAATATCTTTATATTTTCTATAATATAAAAATCATATCTTTATGTTTTCTATAATATAAAAATCATATATTTATGTTTTCAAAGATCATATCTTTCTATCTTCAAAAATCTCTTCTTTTTATTATAAAAGAACTTTGTTTTTTTATTGTAAAAATCTTATCTTTTCCTAAATAAACATTTAATCTTTTTATTTTGTGAAAATCCTATCTTTTATATTTTTTTAAAAATCTCACCTTTCACGTGTTAAAAATCCCGCCTTTCACGTGTTAATACAAATCAAACTTCCTTGATTTATAAATCAAATCTCCTTTAACTAAATAAAGCAAAATAAAATAAAATAAAACTTACTGGCTGAAGAGGGGGGTGGGGTTGGCCGCGTCGGAGGCGGAGCATGCGGCGCGCGAGGTCTGGTGGCGTTGCTCAGGCGATCTACGGTGGCAGTTTGGCTGGGGGGGTTTGAGGTCTCGCGTGGAGGAGGGGAGAGGAAAAGAGGTGGGAGAGAGGGTCGGCGAGGGGCTTGAAGTAGGGAGGCGTGGTGGATGAAGGGGAGGAGGGGTGGTGGCGTGCGCTTGGAGGCGGCGGACGGTGTGAGGTTCGACAGTGGCGGGAATCGGGATCGAGGAGGGGCCAGCAGGTTTCATTTTTTTTTCCTTAAATTGATTTCTGAACTGAAGGAGAATAAAAGGGGGAGGAGAGAGTATATGAATATATATATATATATTTTAAATTTTAAAAGGCAACTTTTTATTTCAACCTCCAAACGAGACCCAAAGCCTGTCGTCCATTGCTAATTACCCCCATTCCGAATACAATGGGATATATATCGTAAGCCAGTTCGGCCATTTCGACTAGTTTTCGTTAAAATCAAAATATAATTCTATATATTGAATTTGAACTCGCATTTCAATTCACCGGGGCCACAAACGAACTCTAAAAATTCCCGAAAAATATTTTCTAGCTTTGTATTGACAATACGGTCCTAACAAAACTAATTTCGGCAAATTCCGAGACCATTTGAAAAATGGTCATTTCCAGGTCGATCGAAATTAACTAAAACTGTCAAAACACGTTTTACTTCGCCACGCTCACATATTGACTCGAAAAATTACGAATTTTGAACCTAGCAATAACATGACATCACGGATCCAACAAAAGTGGTTTCGTCGAAAACCGAGGTTGTTTGCAAAATTTCCATTTTTAAGGGCCAGAATTCCATAGCGACTATTCTGAATTTTCAACTGGACATAACTTTTTATTCCCGCTATGAAATTTTGATTTTTTGGATTCGTTGGAAAGATATTCTCAAATATATTCCAATATTTTCGATTTCGCTAAAATCCGGTTTATTTTGAATCCTGTACATTCATTTGAACTTTGAAATCAAATTTTCAACCTACCGCGCCATTTTCAATTCCTTTTATAATTAAAATAAAATATTTATATTCTAACGACGATCTATATGAATATATACGTTCTAATTCTATTAAAAATAAATTTCTCGTCGTCATTATTTAAAATATTTCATTTTAAATACTCAAAATTCATCAAAATTTCCAAAATAAAATTTTAAATTGGCTCAGAATTTCCGGGTTGTTACAGTAAACATGATATAGTGTATACGCTTCTCTAATGATCAGTCTGCACCGATACTGGTATAACAAGAATAAGATGAAACCAACAACTATAAGATGGTTGACTCATCCGCACTTCCAGTGAGAAGTTTTCACCCCATACAATCAACAGGCAGCCCAATGTTTCGTAGTTACCCCTATGGATAATAATGGCTCCTAAACATACCGGAGTCTAAGTGCACCCTAATT
This sequence comes from Allium sativum, assembly GCA_030737875.1. Taxonomy (NCBI): domain Eukaryota; kingdom Viridiplantae; phylum Streptophyta; class Magnoliopsida; order Asparagales; family Amaryllidaceae; genus Allium; species Allium sativum. The sequence continues at coordinate 621,313,610 of CM060926.1, forward strand.
ACTACCCTAACTGATCGGCTCCCTACTCCGTAAATACCCTGTGCTGTCCCCATAGTAGGGTGTATCACTCCCTAAAGTGGCAGCCCTTCATTTTCCGGATGTGCACAACCATATCTACTGATGTCGCAACATCTCATTTTCCCGAGTAGGCGGAGTCATGCACGCACATGACCCCGATGGAATGCGCCGTCAGACACCGTCCCCACTTTTGGATCTCTTATATCTAGCCCAGTAAGCGTGGCCCGACTCCGACCTAGTTCGGAGTAATAGCTTGATACCTATATATGGGTTACTAACTGAAACGGGTCCCATATACAAGATGATGCAAGCTCTCCCCTTTGTCTTGCATCCCCACAACTAGGTTTTCCTCAGATTATGACTACCTACTGGTGTCATAAAATTGCATAATCCCAACATGTTAAGTTTGTGGGCATATATATAAATATTACCCATCCACCCCAGATTTACTTAACCCATCCACTGTATCAAACAAGTTTACTTAACCCCTAATCGGGTTCATGTTCATACAATCCCTATGTATTCAACTAGGTTAAGTATGCCAACTCATTACCATGTCCATTTATGTTTATAATGTGCTAGACCTCCCAAATTAAGCATACCACTTGTGGATGCTGGATATACCGGTCGGTTCCGGACAGACTTCTTCCACAAGTTGGGCTTAACCTCGGTCTTAGCACGTCTCGTGTTTGTGCACCTAGACCCCTCACATTAGATTCACCACTTTTGGTCGTTGGATATGCCGGCGGTTCCGGGAAGACTTCCACCACAACTGTAATCTAACCTCGTGTCTAGGCATGGTTACAGTTTCTAATTACTATAATCCTAGGCATTTCCATTATTAACCAAATTTACCTATGACGCTACAGGTTTTCATGCCCCTTTTCCAAAGTTATGTTCATAATAAACTATATGCCCCAAATTCATATTATTACACTTTATTCACGTTATGCCCAAATTCCCAATTACAAGTTATGCCCAATATTTTTCCCCTCATTCCCAATCTAACGTATTTGCATATTTCAGCGGCATGCCTAGGCTCGAAGGTAGCCTGGACGTATAAAAATAAAAGGGAAAAGATAGAGGGAAAAGGATAAAGATCGTAACAACCCGGAAAATCTGAACCAGTTTAAATTTTTTATTTTGGCAATTTTAACGAATTTTGAATATTTAAAATGAATTATTTTAAAAAAAATCGACGAGAAATTTATTTTGAATTGAATTAGAATGTATATATTTATATACGTCGTCGTTAGAATATAAAATTTTATTTTAGTTATAAAAGGTATTGAAAATGGCGCGGTAGTTCGATAATTCGATTTCAAACTTCAAATGAATGTATCGGGTGCAAAATAAACCGGATTTTAGCAAAACCAAAAATATTTGAATCTAGTTGAGAATATCTTTCCAACGAATCCGAAAAATTGAAATTTCATAGCGGGAATCAAAAGTTATGTACAGTTGAAAATTCAGAATAGTCGCTATGGAATTTCGGCCCTTAAAAATGAAAATTTTGCAAACGACTTCGGATTTCGACGAAACCACTTTTGTTGGATCCGTGATGTCAAGTTATTGCTAGATTCCACAATTCATAATTTTTCGAATCAATATGTGAGCGTGGCAAAGGAAAACGCGTTTGACCAGTTTTAGTTGATTTTAATCAACTGGAAATTGGCCATTTTTCAAACGGTCTCAGAATCAGACAAAACTAATTTTGTTTGGACCGTATCATCAATACGAAACTAGAAAATATTTTCCTGGAATTTTTCGAGTTAGTATGTGACCCCGGTAAATTGAAATGCGCGTTCAAATTCAATATATAGAGTTATATTTTGAATTTGGCGAAAACTAATCGAAATAGTCGAATCAGCCTATGATACATATCCCATTGTGTTCGGAAAGGGGGTAATTAGCTATGGATGATAGGCGGTGGGTTCGATTTCGAGGTCGAAATAAAAAGTTGCTTTTTGGAAATTTAATAATAAAAAAAATATCTCTCTCACTTACTCTCTCAGGCGCCCCCCTCCGTTTACTTTTTCGATCGAATGAATGAAAAAAAACCCAAATCACGATCGGTGCCAATAAATCGAGGGGTCGCCGCCCCTGCCCAGTCGCCGATCGACGGCGCTCCTTCTTCCCTGGCCTCCTCATTCTTCCCCGACCTCCCTCTCCCCCCCCCCCCCCCAATCAAAAACCCGTGCTACCCCAAATCTCGCCGGAGCGGCCCCAAACGCCCACCGCGCCCTGTGCCAATTCCCCAACCAACTCCGACGATCTCGTGCGCCCTTTCCTGAGGTCAGCCACCACTCTTCCCCAGCGGCACTACCCCCTATTTCGAATGCTGTAAGCGGTTTTTATTTGTTCATATTTATTTATAGTTTTCAGTTTATACAAGAAACAATATATATATATATATAAAGGGATTAGATTTTTGTTTTTATTAATAGGAAAGAACTGATTTTTAGCATTATAAAGACTTGATTTTAATTCATATAAAGTTAGCATTTTTATGTTAGTAAAGTTATAATTTTTATCTTAGGAAAGTTATAAATTTTTATATAGTGAAAGATCAAAATTTTATATTATAGAAAGATTAAAAATATGATTTTTTATATTATAGAAAGATTAAAAATATAATTTTTATATGATAGGAATGTTAAAAATACAATTTTTATATGATAGGAATGTTAAAAATATAATTTTTATATGATAGGAATGTTAAAAATATATTTTTTATATAATAGGAATAATAAAAATATGATTTTTATCATATGTGAAATATAAAAATATTATCTTTATATATGTAGCGAAATAAAAATCTGATTTTTATTATATATATAGTGAAGAAAAAATGAGATTTTTTTAGCGATGAAATAAGGATTCGATCTTTGTATATGAAATAGAAATATAAAAATATAATTTTTATATAGAAATAAGAGTTGTAATATATATGAAGTAGAAATAAAAATACAATTTTTGTTTATTGAAATGAAGTGATAAAAATATAATTTTTATTATAAACAGCGGGAAAAAGACTGCATAGGAATTTCAAGCAGATCGAGACTGTTCAGCAGTTCAAAAGCAAAGCACGGCGGAGTGGAACACTCTGTGAGAACTTCTCACTTTAAATTTCCTTTTCTAGTTAAAAATATATACTAGGATGCAGACGGTGCTTAGCAGCACCCAACACCCGTCATCCACAGACCATGGATGGCTTGTATGTTTGATTGTTTGTTGTGGTGAAAATTGATCGTGTGATGTGAAATGAAATAAAATATTTATATAGTTAAAAATATTTTATCGTTAAAAATATAATTTTTAACGGGTATGTGAATGAATAAAAATCTGTGTTTGTTGATTTGAAACCCCACACTGGTATTGGGATAAAATACGGCATACACTAATCCCAATAATTAGTTGTATGTCGATCGATTGATTGACAGGCTGTTATAAGCATTAGATATCTATATTTGATGCTTATACAGTGTAGTGCACTTTGGATGATGGTTGATTATTTGTCAGTGCTATTATATACATGTGTTGTATGGAATCCATATAATTAACATTATATGGTAATTGATTGGGCCTCATTCCATTTAGGGAAATAAAGAATATCATAAAAAATTAATGATCATGTGTTCAAAATTATCATGTGTTGAAAGAAATATCTTAACAATAAAATTTACATCTTTATCATATTTAAAGTTAGAAACTAACTGGAAAATAGATAAGATGAGTGGTTTCCTGGGTATTGATCTGATATTGGTTTCGACCTTCGGCGTTAATACTTAGGGAATCGTTCTCTTACTACGTTACGGTTGGAGTTTGATTTAAAAAATCAAACGATAGATACCATAATTTTATAAAATATATTAAATAACAAAAATAGTCATGTGTTGACAGTGCTCATGTGTTGAGAATATTCATGTGTTGAAAGAAATATAGATTCATGTGTTGAATAGAATAAATATTCATTTGTTGAATAGAATAACAAATTTATTGAAATATATAAAGCCGTGTTGATTAGAGATGCGCCATTTTGACGTGAGCGATATTTATATCGATTATATTCATTTTTATAATGAATATAGAAAAAGAAGTGATTTCAAAATATAACGTTTTGGAAATATTATCATTTGTATATCGATGATGTGGAATATTCAATTTCGATTCGAAATTGAATATGAAGTTGAAATCGTTTCGAAAATGAATTTAAAACGATTTATAAAATACGTTTTAAAAGGAAATCTACGAAATATATATAATATATATTATATATCTATATCTATATATATATATATATATATAATGGCCTGAATAGAACGCGCCGCGGCAGTTCGTGAATTTTGACCATTGACTTCGAATGGACATTACGAGAGATACGACCATCGGATTCTCCTAAAACCGGAACCTTGTGTTCGTATCGAAAATAGCTTTCAATGAATATTAGAAATTTGAAAACTAATGGTTGGATTTGGAATTATGTCCAAATCAAATTTGGAAAAGGTCGCTGTAAGTGCAGTTCGATGGCTGTTGATGGAAATCGACTGTACGGGCATTGATAAAATTATTAAAAATATCAATAATTTGTGTACAATCATAAGAAGTAATTTGGGAAGAATTGGGATGAAAAACTCCATATTTGAAAAGATAAAAATACATTTTTATCGAAATGAACTAGTTTTTAGCTAGAATTAAAATCAATTTATTTTTGAAATAAATAAATTGAATTTGAAAGTGGTTTTAAAAATAATCAAAATTCACAATATGTGAATTGGACTGGATTAGAATCGAAATTATCTTCGGAATATTTCGATGTTGGATTTCGTGATTATACAAATATTATTATGGGAATTTGAAAGATATATTTATTTCATTATTTCCAATACGATATTTGTTGGTTTCAGAATTTGATATTGAATATAAGCCGGTATTATTTCTATTCAGAGCCTTGTATTTAATATCAAATGTGATTTGGGTTTGTCGTGAATGGTGTCTTCATTAACACTGTTCTTAAGCCCAGTTGAGAAAAAGATTAAATCTTTCTATTTAGATTTAATGAAGTGTACCAATTAAATAATGTTTAATTGGAATTGAATTTGAATGTGATTTTGGGTTTATCGTGAACCGTGTTTTAGATGACATTGGTTCTTTAACCCAGTTAAAGTCAGGATATTGATTTTTGAGAAGATTAAAACTAAGTGGAGTTTTAATGAATCTTTAATTAGATTGAAATGTGAATTGATAATTTAAATTATCAAATCTGAAAAGTGATCGAGAATGGAGTACCACCAGTTTTGCTCCAAAGCGATAGTTAAATCTTTAATTAGATTTGAACGTGAAATGGTAATTAATTTTACCGATAACACCGTGGTGTTAGATATGGAGTATTACCAGTTTTGCTCCAGGGGATGAATAGGTTGGGATTGGGAAATAAAACAAATAATTACTTCGGTGTAGTTCGCTAATCCCGACTAGTTTGAAAACCCATAAAATGGTTTGAAATGATATCCAAAGGAAGATTAAAGAATAAATTTAGAAGAATTTATCTTTGATAAAATTAATGGGAACCCTTCCCTAAGAATGTATTTTGTGAATAAAATAATATTCTGAATTGGAATGAGGCGTTTGTTGTGTTTGTGTAACATTTGTTTATTATATACGTGGGTTATTCATAAAGGCCGGGTTTATACCCATTCTGAATAATCGATTCGGCGATAAGTCGAATATGAAGACGGTGGTTGAAGACCGTATGTCTTCACATTGTTTGGGTGATTACTGATGATCTTGATTGGGCTGTACACCCAAGAGGAGGGAATCAGTTGGTGATCGTCCAGATGTACTTGGAGATCGATGGATATGCGAGGAAAGTGCCTCTGGTTTCGTTCAGACCCAGAACGAACTTGTAAATGGACTGTGTGTCTGACATTGGATTTTATTCTGTGTTGATTGATCTCTATTAAATATACATCTGTTTAGCGGCAGAGAATTTATTCTCTTGCTTAACACCCTTCTCTGAGACGTACGAGCTCAGAGGTTGTATATCGATGGACATCAGTCGCATGGAGTGAATTGCCTGTGTGGTACGCCTAAGTGGCAATTGATCAAGGCTTCTGTTGAAAAGCAAAGTCTTGTGGTTGATTATCAAAGCACGGCCTGTGTGGCGTAGCTTTGTGTAGCGTGAATTCGCGAGCCTCACACCTCGGTATGAGTCAAAAACATGATACGGACCATTGGGAGAACACGACGTTTCTTTCTAGCTAGTGGTGGTGTCAATGCTTAAACTGGCTGACATTTATATACTTTTCACCTATGTGGTTGTTGGATACAAGGCGCCTCGGATAAAGGTCTGTTAGGTCCGGGAAACGTGTGGTCAGGAATTGCCAATCCTTCAAAGTTAGGTGAGGACCGGCCCAACCGATTCCAAGGATCATAGTGGGGTCCTGAGACATTTGCTAGAGTGTCTCGAACGGAGAGGAGCTTGCCCCTTGCCTCGACTCATGACGGAAATCCAATTTCCAATACATGATATTTCGGTTTTATTTGTAGAACCTAGTATGGCGACATAGTGGTATGGGTCATTCATGCCGCCTATGATTGATATTTATGATTGAAATTGTTTTGACACTATACACTTATAGTAATATCAAAATAATGTGTTTTAAATGTATCAAGCATGCTTTGGCTATTATAAGGTAAATACCCTATCCTCCGGCTTGCGTTGCATTGTGTGATGGGACCTAGGTCTTATAATGGCTTCATTTTACTTTATTTAGCATTGCGCTGTTTGTTTTATGCACTGGTATTCTTCGAAGGAAACACATTCTGTATTATACGGCGTGGTCCCTTGAATTACTCTCTTTTAAAGTAAAGTTTTAAATAACTGTTTTAGTTCTCACACCAGTCCCATGACTGACCTGGAGTTTATTGTTTTAACCTAAACTCTAGGTGCCCTTATTTTGACATGGGCAGCTAGTAGTTTTGGTTTTGCAGATTTATATTCAAAGGATCCTGATTTACAGCTGGAATGATACTCGGAAAGCTCTGTATCCGTGTATTACTTTCAGTTGTGTTTTGTATTGTTTTTCCGCTGCTATGTAATTTATTGTAATCTCTGATATTTGTCGAATGTATATTCATTCATACTCTGTATATTCTTGTATTCTGATGAAATGGTTGTAATGAACAATGAAATGTTCTTTTGTTTGCTATCTATTTTGTCTTGTCCTTGACGCAATCCGTGCTTTCCTTCACGGGGAAGTTCGGGTCGCTACAGTTGGTATCAAAGCTTTGGTTTACAAAGCTCGGGAACAAGACACATTAGAACCATGCGAAAGAATTCATCAGATATTGGGTTAGTAAATTCCAATTAGAACAACTCGTTAGAGATGGGATCAGTAGTATCCTAGAACGAGTGTGAAGAGTATATTTCTCAAATAAAACAATATTGTTTTGAAAATTTAAACCATTGTATACGTGTTGGCTTGCTTTTTGACCTAGCCACCAAAGTCCAAAAGCAAAGGAAATATGAGTCTTTAAGGGTCCGACCCCTCGAGCATTCGATCGTGGTCATATCGTCATCCCCGAATCGTGACACTCCCCCGGATCGCTGCGCCAGTATGCGACCCAATCGCCCCTCGTAGCCTCGATCCAATCTGTACCTATTGCCACGACCCGTCCTCTCCTCTTCACCACGAGGCGATCCGATCCCAGATACCAAGTTGAAGGTCAAGACTGAGTCATTCACGATCCGAGAAGGCAGGATCTCGCGACACCTGTCCACAACTGTCATATTGACCAATTCTTCCTTAAGCTACGAACCAGTCCGAGATCCTCGGGATGTGGCCCACGTATGACCGCGATCCACCTGAAGAAATCAGCTATAAATAACCCAGAACTTGGCATTTTTCAGGATCTTTTTGGCAGTTTTAAGGATTGATTCCACCATTACTGTCATACCACTATTTCATACCAGATTTACTTCGAGATAACTGAGAGAAATCGTAATTGTAAGAGTGAGTTTGAGAGAAATCATTGGTTGTACTAGCATCCAAAGTATAATCAATAGCATATAAAGTGGACGTAGGCTCGTTAACGCCGAACCACTATAAACCGTGTGTGTTTTCTGCTTTTTCCTCATTTTTTAGTTATAATTCCCTACGAATCAGAACAATTTGGGTGTTAGAGCTAAATTTTGATCTAACATTTTGGTGCTTTCATTGAGAGTTGATTTCTCGGCATATTGGATTGTTGCTCCGTTGTTTGGATATTCAAGTCCGAAGGAAACATTCCTGAAACTTCACTGTTCAGATTTTTGAAGATTCCAGCGGCATCTGATATCATGGCCGGAAAGAAGTCTAAGGAAGTACGAGCTTCACAGGCGATTGAAGTCGCGAATGAAGCAGTTGAAGAAAGTGTACATGAGCATGTTAAGGAGGGCCTCGCGGATCGCGGTGACATAGGGGCGGACCGATCCGAACGTGGCGTCACGAACCAGTCTGAAGGGGGCGCCACGATCCGAACTGAAGGGGTCGTCACTCGATCCCACGACAACGCCGCGGACCCTCCACCTAATGTTACCACAATCCGACCCCGGGGGGGCGCTACGAGCCACAGACACAGGTCCACAACGATCCGAAGTGATGACCAGACTACAACTCGACCTGGAAAGGAGGTTATGGCTCACTCTTCCCATCCCGGTACCTCTGTTCGACCTGGCTCAAGTTCCCTGTGCATAAGAGAAAATGTTGATGACCAATATGACCCTTCTGCTCCGGTCACTGAAGGAGATCTCTCTCGCTTCTCTTAAATGTGGCATAGGCTGTTTGATGAATTAGCAGCTCAAAGGCAGCAAAGCTCTGTGCTGCGAAAGAACTTAACTGCTATGGATAGAAGGCTCGATGATCTCGCAAGACAAAGAACACTCCCAGTTCGTCCACTCACCCCAGAGTACTCTTCTTCATCAGAGGAATCACCAAGACCTCTGCGGCAACCGTATGAGAGGGCTGAAAACATAGAGCAGCTTCGATTTGGAACCCTACCATCACGAGAGGAAGAGACACTTGGTGTAGGACCCTCAAACCGCAACTTGAATAATCGTGCCGCAACTCCTAGAGCTCGAGTTGTGGACAATCCTATTGAGAATAGACCACCTCAGCCCCTTCACCGTACAAATACTCATAGTAACAGAGGGCAACGGAGCCCAATCCGAGCTCCGGATTTCGTGGCCGTTCCTAGAAGAGAGATCGGAGAATTCCACCGAGCGAGAAGCGCTGATCCCGAGCCTCCGATGACCAGTGCAAATGTTGTAGCTATGTTCCATCAAATCCTGGCAGATAGCCGTGGACAAAGGAATGAAGATTGGGGGATTGACCGCAGTCACACCCCTTTTACTTATGACATTCTAGATGTAACATTCCCGAGGCTCTTCAACATGCCTCAGATGAACTGTTACGCGGGTAGATCTGATCCAATCCTACATCTAATGAGATATTCTTGGTCAATGACCGCTGCCGCAGCCTCTGATGCTGTAAAGTGCAAAGCATTCCCTATATTCCTGGAGGATGTAGCGTTATTATGGTTTACTCTATTACCAGCAAGATCAATTTCCAGTTTCAGGGAGTTGAGTGAAAGGTTCGTGGAACAGTTCCGCATTTATGCACAGAGGACAAAGAGTGTGACTGATCTGTTCCTTGTCAAACAACGACTAGGCGAGAGCTTAAGGGTGTATCTGGATCGTTTCAACCTAGCCACCACTGAAGTCAAGGATCCCCATGAGCCAAATGTTGTGGCAGCCCTGATTGATGGGGTAGATAAAGATACTGAATTTGGGAGATACCTGGCTGGCAAGCCACCTCATACTAGAGAATTGTTCTACGAGAAAGCAAACGTACGCTTACGTCAGGAGGAGGTATATGCTAACCGGAAGATGAAAATGGCAAATAAGGAGGAAATCCAAAGTAATGTGGCCATCAAGCAAACCGGAGACAACTCGGGGAAGGTTGAAGTCAATGTTGGAAACCAAAACCAGGGCGGCGGCCACCGGTCAGGAAGCAATGGTAACAACAGTAATGGCAATAATCGGAAGAGAAATCGGGGGAACGAATCCCAGAAAAGGACCCGTACCAGGTCTTTCGAAAATTATACGCCAATAAATGATACTTTGGAGAATATATTCGTAGACTCATACAACGTTCTCCAACATAAAAGGCCTCCTCCAAGAGATTCAACGGAGAAAGAACGTGAGACGGAGAAGTTTTGTCTCTTCCATCAGACTCACGGCCACTCTACAAATGAATGCCGTCATCTGAGAGACGTAGTTGAGAGGCTGCTCCGGGAAGGGAAGTTGGATGAGTACAGGGTGACTCCTAGAGACAGGGGGCAAGCTATTTAGACCCCGAACCAAAACCGAAATCAACCTACTGCCAGGCCAACTGTCGAGCAAAAAGGAAAGGATCTTGTTATCAATACCATAATCGGAGGGCTTCACCTAGCCGGGCATAGTTTCAAGGCGATGGATCAGTACGTAAACGCAGCAAAGCAGCATTTTGAGGTAGGAGAGTGTAGCAACCCTAAGGACAATGTCCCGGTAAAACAGCAAAAGATGATGTCAGATGACGTCATTTTTCGCAACCGAGAGAGTATTGAAGTCCACGCTCCGACCGAAGATCCATTTGTAATCACAGTTCCTATTGGCCCGGCCACTGTTCATAAAGTTTTAGTGGATAACGGGAGTTCAGTCAACATTCTATTCAAAAAGACGTTCGATCAAATGAACCTTGAATTGAAAGATTTAAAGTCGTGTGAAGGATGGATCCGTGGATTTAACAGAGCTTCAACTGCTCCAATGGGATATGTAGAGCTGCCGGTAACACTTGGGGAAGGAGAACGCCAGAGAGTGAGAATTCTTCCCTTCATGGTTTTGGGTATTGAATCGCCTTATAATGCCTTCTTGGGCCGACCGGCCCTAGCAAAGTTTAGAGCTTGTATAGCCCCCTGGTGCTTGTTATTGAAGTTTCCTACGGAAGCTGGTGTTGGCATAGTCAGAGGAGATCAGGTTGCCGCACGAGCATATTACATTGCAGAGCTAAAGCTACTCCGTAAAGGAAGAGATATAGAAACTAAAGACGCTTCTTACCCCACAAGGGAGGAGACGTCATAACAATTAAAGAGAATGGCTATGGGTGAGTCGCCCGGAGAACTGGTCGAGGATATAGATCCCAGAGAGAACGAAGAGACTGGGGGCAGAATGGCGGCTCCCAACGAAACGACTGTGGATGTACCGATCGATGATAGTGACCCAGAGAAGGTCCTGAAGATTGGATCCCAGTTGGATCCAGTTCGAGCTAAAGAAATGATAGATTTCCTGAAAGATAACTTGGATGTATTTGCTTGGACCCACGCGGACATGTGTGGGATATCTCCATCAATCATGAGCCACTCATTGAGCATTAACCCAAAGCATCCCCCTGTAAAACAAAAAAGGCGAATGTTGGGCCCAGAGAGGTCCGCGGACTTGAAAGAAGAAGTTGAAAACTTAAGAAGTAACGGATTCATCAGAGACTCAACCTACCCAGATTGGATTTCAAATCCAGTTTTGGTAAAGAAGGCCAATGGGAAGTGGCGTACGTGTATTGATTTTTCGGATTTGAATAAAGCCTGCCCAAAAGATAGCTTTCTGTTACCCAGAATTGATCAGTTGGTAGATTCAACGGCGGGTCATGAGCTTCTCTCTTTCATGGATGCTTATTCAGGATATAACCAGATCCCTATGCATGTTCCAGATCAAGAACACACTAGCTTCATTACGGATCTGGGATTATACTGCTACGTGGTAATGCATTTTGGTTTGAAGAACGTAGGTGCTACATATCAACGGTTAGTGAACAGACTGTTCTATAACCAGATTGGGAAAACGATGGAGGTATACGTTGACGACATGTTGGTTAAGTCCAGACAATCATCCAATCACACTACAGACTTGGCAAAGATGTTTGGTATCCTTCGAAAGTATGGGATGAAACTCAACCAAACGAAATGCTCATTTGCAGTTGCCTCCGGGAAATTCTTGGGATTCATTGTCAGCTCGCGCGGGATTGAGATTAATCCAGCCAGATCGCAGCAATCATAGGCATTCAGGAGCCTAGACAAATCAAAGATGTGCAAAGCCTTGCAGGGAAAATAGCAGCATTAAGCAGATTCATCTGTAGAGCGACAGACAAATGCATTCCATTCTTTGAATTGATAAAGCGAGGAAAATGCAATTTTAAATGGACTCCTGATTGCATAGAAGCATTTCAGAACCTGTTGAATCATCTGGAGAGGCCTCCGATACTGTCTAAGCCAGTGGACCACGAGGATTTATTCGTGTACTTAGCAGTGTCGTCCCACGCAATCAGCTTAGCATTAGTAAGAGAAGAAGACAAGGTTCAAAGGCCAGTGTACTACGTAAGTAAAAAATTGGCGGCAGTTGAGCGCAATTATCCGAGGATAGAAAAGCTGGTGTACAGTTTATTGATTGCATCTAGGAAGCTTCGACATTATTTCCAAGCTCATCCTATCACCGTGTACACTGATCATCCGTTCAAGCAAGTTCTACAGAGACCAGAATCTTCTGGGAGACTGCTCAAATGGAATATTGAATTGAGTCAATTTGATCTAAATTTTCAGCCCCGACGATCGATACGGGGGAAAGTGCTGGTAGATTTCATAGCAGAATTTACTGTCTCGGAAGATGACATAGTAAACGAAGAGGCTGACCCACCAAAACTACTTCTCGATCCTAGCGCCTGGAAATTGTATACTGATGGTGCTAGGAATGATAAACGATCCGGTGCCGGAGTGGTGCTTGAAACTCCTAAGAAACGATTGATATCCTATGCTATCCGGTTGGAATTTCGCACCACTAACAACGACTCCGAATATGAAGCCCTGATAGCCGGGATGAGGATCGCAAAGGAATTAGAGATCGCGAAGCTGGACATATTTTGTGATTCCAAGTTGGTTGTAAATCAGGTCACTAGAAAGTTCCGAGCTAAGAGCCCAAGATTGATTTCATATTTGGAGAAAGTGAAGGAGTTGCTGACTGGCTTTGATCACTACAGTATATCTCATATTCCACGGTCAGAGAACCAACAGGCGGACAAGTTAACGAAGATGGCTAGTTCCGATGATCCTGAAGAAGTCGGGCTAGCCCCAGTTGAAGTACTTCAGTTCCCTAGCATAGGTCAGATGGAAATTGATCCGTTACTAGAGACTGAGCCAGAAAGGGAGTCATGGATGACCCCTCTAAAGAATTACTTGATGAATGGAACGCTTCCGACAAAGAAGAGCGAGAGGTGTAAAATAATCCGTAAAGCTTCCCGATACGTTCTGCAAGGCGAAGTCCTGTACAGACAGGGATTTTCGATGCCTCTTCTCTGGTGTATAGCCCATGACGACATCAAGCGTGTACTGCATAAAGTACATGAGGGTGAATGTGGTGACCATACTGGAGGACAAACATTGGCAAAAAAGGTGTTGTGGTATGGTTACTTCTGGCCTACCATAAACAAAGATGCGGCAAAATACGCACGGCGTTGTGATGCATGCCAAAGATTTTCAAAAATTCCCAGGGCACCTCCTGGACAGTTAAAGACAACGGCGAGTCCATGGCCTTTCGCTATGTGGGGAATCGATATCATCGGAAGCCTCCCTATAGCGAAGGACGGAGCAAAGTTCGTTATTGTAACTGTAGACTACTTCACCAAATGGGTCGAGGCTGAGCCGTTAACTACAATCACAACCAAGCGAGTGATTAATTTCGTTGTTAGGAACATTATTTGCCGGTTTGGGATCCCGAAGATCGTCATAACTTACAATGGAACCCAGTTTGATAGCAACGAGTTCAGGGACTTCTGCCAGAAGTACCACATCGAGAAACGGTAAACCTCTATGGCACATCCGCAGTCGAACGGACAGGTCGAAGCAGCAAATAAAGTGATTAAGTCCATTATCAAAAGAAGATTGAAGTGAGCCAAAGACATGTGGGTCGATGAATTACCCTTGGCATTATGGGCCTACAGGACAACGTATAAATTGGCGACAGGCCATACCCCCTTCTCTCTCGCTTTTGGAGCAGAGGCAGTCATCCCGGTTGAGCTAAAAGTACCATCTCACCGAGTCACTTACTACGATCCGATGACTAATAACGAGTTGCTCATTGAATCCCTAGATACAATAGAGGAGAAGAGGGATGAAGTAGACCTACGTGCCTTGAGACACAAGCAACAGGTCGCTAGATACTACAACAAAAGAGTTCGAGCCCGAACCTTTGAACCCGGAGACTTGGTTCTGAAGCGTGTCTTTCCACCCCCAACTCATATGGGTGCAAAGTGGGAAGGACCATACTCCGTTCTACGAAGGCTTGATAATGGAACCTTCAAGCTGGCAACCGTAGATGGAGAAGAAATCCCCAGAGTGTGCAATGCCCAACATTTGCGGCCCTATCTGACATAAAGTTGTCAGATTTATCCTTTTGTTTCATAGGACCATGTAAAAGGCATGACTTTCCTAGAATAGTCCAATGTTTTGAGCAAAGGATTATAAAGTGGACGTAGGTCATGATTCGACCGAACCACTATAAAAATATTGTTTGTCGTTTACCTTTAGTGGCACTATTATTTATCTGCTCTTCTATCTTTATAAAGTTTGCTGTAAAACCATATAGCGATCACAGAAACGTGTAATTCTAAGTGCCTTCCATCAGAATGGAGAGCACTCCGCAGCCAGAACGCTGAAGGTGCAATAAAGTGAATCACACCATTGATTGCACTCTAACTCTGCAGAGCCGAGAGAGAACGTGAAAATAACGTCCACATGGCAAGGCGACGCACCATGATAAGAACCGCCTTGACAGGACTCTAACCTTGGCGACTGCCAGGAGAGTATAAAAGAGTCTATGATTAAGTGCTGAGAAAGAGCTCTTACCCCGCTGAAGGATCGAGGGGCGACTGAACGGCTGAGCTCGAACTCTAACATTGGCGACTACCAGGAGAGTATAAAGGCGCCTATGATTAAGCGCTGAGAAAGAGCTCTTACCCCGCTGAAGGATCGGGGGGCGACTGAACAGCTGAGCTCGAACTCTAACCTTGGCGGCCGCCAGGAGAGTATAAAGGCGTCTATGATTAAGCGCTGAGAAGGATGCTGGAGACTCAGCACCCCCAGAATTTCTGCCCCGCTGAAGGATTGGTGGGTGGATCATGGTACGAGTTCGAACTCTAACCCGCTGATGGATCGGGAAAGTATAGAGGTACCGGAGATTTGGCGCCTCAAGGACTATAATCCTACTAAAAATTCCAAGTCCCCCGTATTCAGAGATAGGGGGCAACATGCATAGAAATTTTTAAATTTTTTCTGTCGCTTGAAGGATTTGTAATATAATTTCAACTTGATTATAGTCAAATGACTTGTGACTAAGGGTGAAGAGTTTATTGAATGCAGGTACATGATGATGCAAAAGAAATAAACTTTCATTCATAAACTGCAAGCTTACAAGATAAAGAGGAACCTAAACAAAAGTGAGGGTCATTCTCACAATTACATTTCATGGCCAGTGGAAAGCCTAAAAACAAAATACGGAAAAACGACTACATCCTACTTATGCTTGGGAGACGGCTTGGATTTTTTCTCCTTCTTCTGCTGTTCCAGTTCCGCCTTGCCAGCATCAGATTGATCACTCTTCTTTCTTTTTCTTTTCTCAATAAGGGGAGCTGAGGGATCATCAGAAGACTGAGAAGCAAGCTGTTTGGTAATTGATTTGGGTTGGAGTTTTAGTACCAACCTAGTTTTGGGATTAAACTCCGAGATCGGAGGCACATGCAAAGGCTCTTGCTCATCTTTTTTCAAGGCCAGCTGTTTTTCTTGCCTAGCCTTCCTTTCAGCCAAGGTTTCCTCATCATCGCCTTTGATTTCTTTGGTAATGGTGACTTCTTCTTCATCGTCTTCGTGGTTCCCGTCCATATCTCCTAAAGCCTCGATGGGCTCAACATCTCAGGAAATATCAACACTGGGTGCAAGAATGACTTTCTTCGTTGTCGCACCTTCGGACTGCTTGGGAGCGTCAGTACTAGCACTTGGCGGGATGACAATCTTCTCCGCCTCTGTCTTCTTCTCAGCGTCCTTATCGGCTGGCTCGCCACCTGTAAAATGAGAAACAAATGTTATTTCAGGAGAGAATGCGGTTTGCTCAGTTGATTGTTCGGCAAGACGGCGACAAGTGACGATTGCTTTGACAAATTGCGGAGAGAATATAGAGATACCTTCCGCTGATCCTCCATCCAAGCTAGCAGTAGAAGCTCCGACAACTGGAGGAGTCGGACCCAGAGGAATCAGTGGATCATCGGGACTGTATTCCTCAATTTCGGAGGCCTTGGGCTCTGCAGCTGAGCTCGAGCCTTCTTCAATTTTATTTTTGCCCTTGGCCAGAGTTTTCTCCTTATCCATCTCTTCTTGGAGTAGGCGTATGCCTTTCTCTAAATCCTCGGGTTCGTTATCCTTAAGAATGGTCTGCATCAACTCATTCTCATCAATCTCATCGACTCCTAATCGCCGTTTCTCGCCCTTGACGATTGCATCCCATATGTTGGCTAAAGTGACATGGTAGTCCGGGATCCAGGAGATGTTACGGGTCTTGATGACCTGGCCAAGGAAGCCAAACAGCATTTCTACAAATCCTTCAATATCTTTCTCTCTCTCGAGGAGCTTTTCATTAGAAGCAGTAGCCATTTCAATGGCACTTTCCACATTATTTTCAGCAAGAACCGCGCGTTTCTCTGCTTGTGCGAGTTGATCATTCAGAATCGCCCTCTCTTTTTCGGCCAGAGCTAAATTGTCTTTCAAGCTTGCCTTTTCTTTCTCCCAAGCAGCTTTTTCAGCTTCGAAATGGTCCTGTGCTATTTTCAGTTCGGTGTTGGCCATCTTGAGATCTTCCACCTCCTTCTTCAATGACACACGCTCTTGCTGTTAGAATCGAGCTCATTATGAAAACATTGCCTGGCCTCCTCCAGCTCTGTCTTGTAATTTTTAGCATCTCGTTGAGGCAAGGCAAGCAGAGATTGAGCATCTTCCAAGTCCTTTTCCATTTTCACCCTGGCCCTGTCATTGTTATCTATCCTTACTTTGGACCTGTGTGCTTCCATTTCTAGCGTTCGGATAGCGTCTGAAAGGTTGACAGCGTGTTTCTTCATCGCCTCATATTGCTTGGCTACATGGCAAACATGTCCGATGACTTCAGTATTCCAATTCCCAGGGACTGGTTCCAGAGCTGGAACGAACATCATCCTCTCAAAGAAGATATCGAGGAATTGTTCTCGTAATTTCCCCAGCTTAGCCTAAGCCTCAGGACCATGGACATAGTCTCGTCCCCCGGGGGCACTTAAACTTTGTTGACTGGAGGGGATGATGACAGTTTTCTCCTTCTCAGAATCCTTGTTTTTATCCTTAGGCTCGTGGTGTTTTTTGGATGATCTGATGTGAGACGGCATGCTCTTCGGAGTAGTTAAGTCTTTGGGAAGTTGTTTTCCCCCTGTAGGTGGCACTTGATGACTATGGGGCTTTCCAGAGGTTTGTTTTGACGGAGATCTGGACCGTGAAGAATGAGGCTTGTGAGAATCCCGGGACCGATGGCTGTCTCCCCCTCGGCTACTGCTACGAGCATGCTCAGGATCTGAACCAAGAGTTGGGGTACCCGCACGAAGGGAACGATAAGAATAAGATTGTCTGCGAGTCATCCTTCCTACAAATGAAACAAGAATATATTAGAACTATGAACATCAATAGTGTAGAAAGTGCTGTGGTGAGCGGTGCATGTGATATGTGCATCCCATATAATCCCCTAACAGACCAGGGACCAGAGCCAGGCTCGTCTGCGTAGTTTCTTTTTCTCCAACAGGGGCATTCGCTTCCTCGGAGGAAAGAAAGAATGGTTCCTCATCAAAGTCTTCATGAGAGTAAATGGCATCTGGAAGAGGAATCTTGTTTAGCTCCCCTATTATCTGCTCCTCTGTGAAATCATCATGAACGACGGGATCGACCGGTGGTGAAGCTCATGAGGGAGAATGCTCTTTAGAGGCCGGAATTTCTTTAGGCTCGTCAGCCCAGATCTCATCTCCCTTATACTTATTTAGATCTTCATCGTCTTGATCAAGAGCGGTGAAGGACTCTTTTGGAGTCTAGTTGTTTCTATAGCTCGTGAGGTTCCCTCTCCCCCAACCAGAGGCACATATTAATAAGATATGCCGTCCTTGCCCCGTCCGAATCTTATATCCAGAAGACGGTGCTTATGAAGATTCTCGTCGGTGAGACACAACTTTATTCTCAAGAAACTTGATTCGCTTTTGAGAAGACGAGATAATCGGTTTTCATACACCGAGCCTTTTGTCTTGGGGAAAGTATGATCTGCATGGAGAAAAGAAACATGTGAGTGTCTTGATTATTCGGTCAAGTCACCAATCTGGAGAATTAAAACTCACTTGCTTTAAGCCATCTTCGTGCGCATGCCGCCTGCAGTTTTATGTAAAACCAATCGGCTTTGGGATCCACTATATTGCTGTAACCGTCAGTTACGACCTTCCTATTGACCACTGATTCAAAGAAGGTTATATTTGGAGTTGCCTTGGAATGATTCTTAAAAAGGTAATAGAACTTTAAATCCTTAAAGGTAAGCTCAGTCCCCAGAACCTCTGGATACGCAACGGATAAAGTGTATAGAGCTGCATAAGCATTGGGGTGGAGCTGCATTGGAGCAATACGCAACCGCCTTAAAGTTTCGACGACGATTGGCGGGAATGGAGGAATAGCGCCTACCATACACATCAATCTACTAATGGTCATGTGCCCAGCTGGGGCAGAATTAGGTCTATCATCCTTGCCTGGAGTTTTGACGTCATCCCAAGATATTCCGTGCTTCAAGCATAGTTTCTGAAGCTTGGTGTCGTCCAATTTGGAAGCCAGACAATCAGTGAACTTATCTATATCCTTAGCTCCCGGAACCTCATCGGGAGCCCGATCATCCGCCTCTTCGGAGGATGTATCGTCTGAAGACGTTGATTCCACACCAGAGTCCATTTTGTAGTTAGGATCGGACTTATCCTGATCTGAGGTTGAAGGAAGCACGTTGGGTTCATGATGCGCCGATATCTCTGGTTCAGTGTCCTTCTTTGGCGTCTCAATCCCTTGTTTATCTGACATAGCTGTGTTGGCAAGTATAACGAATTAGAATACAACTACCCTTCCCCCCGTGTGTGCAAGTGCAAGTGTGTGTCTGTGTATGCATTAAGGAAAAGCAAAAAGATAATAAGATCGTCGAGATGTCAGTCGTTGTCCACTATCAAGTTAAACTGTTTTTCAGTCCAGAAAGTTCGTCTCAAAGGCTCTAACCTAACTATTCATGGGTGTATTAAAGTTAAGTCGCATTTTTTGTGTAGCAAGTAAATCAGATCGCACAACTCCTCGAATCGCATGTCTCCTCGGATCGCATGTCTCCTCGGATCGCAAGACCGGGATCGGATCGCGAAGCATCTACGGATCGCGAAGCAAACACAGACTTGTAGAAAAAACATCAGCTCGAGTAAGAGTGCTGGATCGTGGAAATCTGAGGGATCGCTCTAACCTCTCGCGATTAACCTCGATCGTCTCGATCCGAACCGACATATCAACGTGGAAGCATTCGTTCATCCTCCTCGATCCGATCAGTCCCTGCTACCACGACCCGATCCGCTCTTCGAATTCCACTGCCTCGTCATCACCACGATCCGATCCAGCCTCCTTCTTCTTCTTCTCCTTTGATTCTCCTCCCTACTCACGAAACCAGTACCACTGCTCTCCCAAAAGTCACAATATTCACAAAACTCCACCAGCTCTTCACTCAAACCGACTGAAACTCAAGTAAAACGAAGATAGAGACACTAGACTATGTTTTTTATGACATTACCTTTCTTAAAAGTGAAGAAATTTGGGTTTTTCTCTTTTGAAATCGGAAAAGATATGGGTTTGGTCAAAGCTTCAGGCGGCGGAGCGAAGAGAGAAGAAGAAGAGAAGAAGGAATAGAGGTCGGGTTTATATAGATGGGTTCGTGACCGTTAATCTTCCCTTTTTTGTCTCGATCGAACCATGGGGACCTGGTGGGCCACGAGTCCAAGCCCATCGGAGAAAGGGGGCGCGACCTGCTTCACTGAAGACCCATCTGAATGATGGATCACGACGAGGCTACTTTCCACGATCCGCACCACATAACGACGATCCAAACCCAATAACGATCATTAATAGAAGAATATGAACGAAGTTTAAAGGATTAAAAAAGTTTTACCTGACAATCACCCGACAATCTTGCGATGAAATCTCCAAAAGATTGCAGAAAAGAAGGTAATCTGATGAATGAAGAAATAATCAATGGTATATCTGGATATATATACTAATCAGGGAATGCAACTCTTTAAAACGACACGACGATATGAACGAACGAGTACGACCTTTGATTCGCATCACTTCAGGAAAAGACAGTTCAAAAATTTCGAAGCATGTTCCATCCTCGGTAAAACATACTTCGAGGGGGCAAAATGTTGGCTAGCTTTTTGACCTAGCCACCAAAGTCCAAAAGCAAAGGAAATATGAGTCTTTAAGAGTCCGACCCCTCGAGCATTTGATCGTGGTCATATCGTCATCCCCGAATCGTGACAATCCCCCGCATCGCTGCACCAGTATGCGACCCGATCGCCCCTCGTAGACTCGACCCGATCTGTACCCGTAGCCACGACCCGTCCTCTCCTCTTCAACACGAGGCGATCCGATTCCAGATACCAAGTTGAAGGTCAAGACTGAGTCATTCACGATCCGAGAAGGCAGGATCTCGCGACACCTGTCCACAACTGTCATATTGACCAATTCTTCCTTAAGCTACGAACCAGTCCGAGATCCTCGAGATGTGGGCCACGTATGACCGCGATCCGCCTGAAGAAATCAGCTATAAATAGCCCAGAACATGGCATTTTTCAGGATCTTTTTGGCAGTTTTAAGGATTGATTCCACCATTACTGTCATACCACTATTTCATACCAGATTTACTTCGAGATAACTGAGAGAAATCGTAATTGTAAGAGTGAGTTTGAGAGAAATCATTGGTTGTACTAGCATCCAAAGTATAATCAATAGCATATAAAGTGGACGTAGGTTCGTTAACGCCGAACCACTATAAAACGTGTGTGTTTTCTGTTTTTTCCTCATTTTTCAGTTATAATTCCCTACGAATCAGAACAATTTGGGTGTTAGAGCCAAATTTTGATCTAACAATACGTATTTGAATATTTCATTTATATTGAATTTGGACAATCGAGTATATAAAGATTTCGCGTATACGCGTCAAGAACGTATATTCAAAGTTTTAATATACTAGGTAGATATAGAATCACACTCTAGTTGCCCGGGGATGGTTCTGATAATGCTGCAGCGTTATCAGTATTTATTTTCGAGTATCGAAAGTGAGATATCTATATATTTCCATTAGACTGGTGTGAGAACCAAAATTAGATAGATTTATTGTTGTGATTTGGCATCAAAAACATGATTTTCTGTATATATATATATATCAAATTATGAATTTGAAACGTTAATCCACTAATTGATTTCTTTTTGTGTTGTTTGATTATTGTTTGATTAATTCAATTTTGAACCATTATGCCAAATTGAACCAAATACTGAACTGTATTGAAAATTGTTTGAAATTGCATGCATATACATATATATACATTGAATAGGTCATAGCAAGGAGGCTAGAGTAGAAGAATAAAATTTGTTTGCCCGACAAACTGGTACATGTTTACCATAATTTACTGTTTTGTTTGGGTGATGATGATTTTATGAGCCGATTGGCTAGCTGCTTGGCTTTTTCTTCTTCTTTTGAGTTGAAGAAGGCCATGGGAGGCTATATGAAATATCCCGAAGTCCCCGGTGCAGTTGAGTTTATGGCAAAAAAATTCAGAAATTTAGGGTGTTAGCCAAATTTTTGAAAAATTTGAAAAGTTCTTAGAAATTGAAAAGTTGAAGAACTTAAGCCGTAACGAAAATAATGAAAGTTGAGTTGATTAGTTAAACAACTTTCGACTTCGTTCCTTTTTGGGGACGAAAAGTTTTAAGTTGGGGAGATTGTAACAACCCGGAAAATCTGAACCAGTTTAAATTTTTTATTTTGGCAATTTTAAAGAATTTTGAATATTTAAAATGAATTATTTTAAATAAAATCGACGAGAAATTTATTTTGAATTGAATTAGAACGTATATATTTATATACGTCGTCGTAAGAATATAAAATTTTAGTTTAATTATAAAAGGAATTAAAAATGGCGCTGTAGTTCGATAATTCGATTTCAAACTTCAAATCAATGTACCGGGAGCAAAATAAACCAGATTTTAGCGAAACCAAATATATTTGAATCTAGTTTAGAATATCTTTCCAACGAATCTGAAAATTTGAAATTTCGTAGCGGGAATCAAAAGTTATGTCCAGTTGAAAATTCAGAATAGTCGCTATGGAATTTCGGCCCTTAAAAATGGAAATTTTGCAAACGACCTCGGATTTCGAGGAAACCACTTTTGTTGGATCCGTGATGTCAAGTTATTGCTAGATTCCAAATTCATAATTTTTCGAATGAATATGTGAGCGTGGCAAAGGAAAACGCATTTGACTAGTTTCAGTTGATTTTAATCGACTGGAAATTGGCCATTTTTCAAACGGTCTCAGAATCTGAAGAAACTAGATTTGTTAGGAACGTATCGTCAATACGAAACTAGAAAATATTTTTCTGGAATTTTTCGAGTTAGTATGTGACCCCGGTAAATTGAAATGCGCGTTCATATTCAATATATAGAGTTATATTTTGAATTTGGCAAAACTAATCGAAACAGTCAAATCAGCCTGTGATACATATCCCATTGTGTTCAGAATGAGGGTAATTAGTTATGGACGAAAGGCGGTGGGTTCGATTTCGAGGTCGAAATAAAAAGTTGCTTTTTGGAAATTAAATAATAAATAAAAAATATCTCTCTCACTTACTCTCTCCCCCCCCCCCCCCCGGGTTTAATTTTTCGATCGAATGAATGAAAAAAAAACCCAAATCGCGATCGGTGTCACCAAATCGAGGGGCCGCCGCCACTGCCCAGCCACCGATCGACGACGCTCCTTCCCCGGCCTCCTCCTTCTTCCCCGACCTCCCTCTCCTCTTCCCCCCCCCCCCTCAATCAAAAACCCGTGCTACCCCAAATCTCGCCGGAGCCGCCCCAAACGCCCACCGCGCCCTGCGCCACTTCCCCAGCCAACTCCGATGATCTCGTACGCCCTTTCCTGAGGTCAGCCACCACTCTTCCCCAGCGACACTACCCCCCTATTTCGAACGCTGCAAGTGGTTTTTATTTGTTCATATTTATTTATAGTTTTCAGTTTATACAAGAAACAATATATATATATATATATATTAAGGGATTAGATTTTTGTTTGTATTAATAGGAAAGAACTGATTTTTAGCATTATAAAGACTTGATTTTAATTCATATAAAGTTAGCATTTTTATGTTAGTAAAGTTATAATTTTTATCTTAGGAAAGTTATAAATTTTTAAATAGTGAAAGATCAAATTTTTATATTATAGAAAGATTAAAAATATGATTTTTATATTATAAAAGGATTAAAAATATAATTTTTATATGATAGGAAAGTTAAAAATATAATTTTTATATGATAGGAATGTTAAAAATATAATTTTTATATGATAGAAATGTTTAAAATATAATTTTTATATCATAGGAATAATAAAAATATGATTTTTATCGTATGTGAAATATAAAAATATTATCTTTATATCTGTAGCGAAATAAAAATCTGATTTTTATTATATATATAGTGAAGAAAAAATGAGATTTTTATAGTGATGAAATAAGGATTCGATCTTTGTATATGAAATAGAAATATAAAAATATAATTTTTATATAGAAATAAGCATTGTAATATATATGAAGTTGAAATAAAAATATGATTTTTATTTATTGAAATGAAGTGATAAAAATATAATTTTTATTATAAACAGCGGGAAAAAGACTGCATAGGAATTTCAAGCAGATCCAGACTGTTCAGCAGTTCAAAAGCAAAGCACGGCGGAGTGGAACCCTCTGTGAGAACTTCTCACTTTAAATTTCCTTTTCTAGTTAAAAATATATGCTAGGATGCAGATGGTGCTTAGCAGCACCCAACACCCGTCATCCACAGACCATGGATGGCTTGTATGTTTGATTGTTTGTTGTGGTGAAAATTGATCGTGTGATGTGAAATGAAATAAAATATTTATATAGTTAAAAATATTTTATCGTTAAAAATATAATTTTTAACGGGTATGTGAATGAATAAAAATCTGTGTTTGTTGATTTGAACCCCCACACGGGTATTGGGATAAAATACGGCATACACTAATCCCAATAATTAGTTGTATGTCGATCGATTGATTGACAGGCTGTTATAAGCGTTTGATATCTATATTTGATGCTTATACAGTGTAGTGCACTTTGGATGATGGTTGATTATTTGTCAGTGCTATTATATACATGTGTTGTATGGAATCCATATAATTAACATTATATGGTAATTGAGTGGGCCTCATTCCATTTGGGGAAATAAAGAATATCATAAAATATAAATGATCATGTGTTGAAAATTATATCTTAACAATAAAATTTACATCTTTATCATATTTAAAGTTAGAAACTAACTGGAAAATAGATAAGATGAGTGGTTTCCTGGGTATTGATCTGATATTGGTTTCGGCCTTCGGCGTTAATACTTAGGGAATCATTCTCTTACTACTTTACGGTTGGAGTCTGATTTAAAAAATCAAACGATAGATACCATAATTTTATAAAATATATTAAATAACAAAAATAGTCATGTGTTGACAGTGCTCATGTGTTGAGAATATTTATGTGTTGAAAGAAATATAGATTCATGTGTTGAATAGAATAAATATTTATTTGTTGAATAGAATAACGAATTTACTGAAATATTCAAAGCCGTGTTGATTAGAGATGCGCCATTTTGACGTGAGCAATATTTATATCGATTATATTCATTTTAGAAAAAGAAGTGATTTCAAAGTATAAAGTTTGGGAAATATTATCATTTGTATAACGATGATGTGGAATATTCAATTTCGATTCGAAATTGAATATGAAGTTGAAATCGTTTCGAAAACGAATTTAGAACGATTTATAAAATATGTTTTAAAAGGAAATCGACGAAATATATATAATATATATATTATATATATAATGGCCTGAATAGAACGTGCCGTGCCGCGGCAGTTCGTGAATTTCGACCATTGACTTCGAATGGACATTACGGGAGATCCGACCATCGGATTCTCCTGACACCAGAACCATTGGGTTCGTATCAAAAATAGCTTTCCAATGAATATTAGAAATTTGAAATCTAACGGCTGGATTTGGAATTATGTCCAAATCAGATTTGGAAAAGGTCGCTGTAAGTGCAGTTCGATGGCCGTTGATGGAAATCGATTGTACGGGCCTTGATAAAATTATTAAAAATATCAATAATTTGTGTAAAATCATAAGAAGTAATTTGGGAAGAATTGGGATGAAAAACTCCATATTTGAAAAGATAAAAAATACATTTTTATCGAAATGAACTAGTTTTGAGCTAGAATTAAAATCAATTTATTTTTGAAATAAATAAATTCAATTTGAAAGTGGTTTTAAAAATAATCAAAATTCCCAATACGTGAATTGGACTGGATTTGAATTGAAATTATCTTCGGAATATTTCGATGTTGGATTTCGTGATTATACAGATATTGTTATGGGAATTTGAAAGATATATTTATATCGTTATTTCCATTACGATATTTGTTGGTTTCAGAATTTGATAATGAATATAAGCCGGTATTATTTCTATTTAGAGCCTTGTATTTAATATCAAATGTGATTTGGGTTTGTCGTGAATGGTGTCTTCATTAACACTGTTCTTAAGCCCAGCTGAGAAAAAGATTAAATGTTTCTATTTAGATTTAATGAAGTGTACCAATTAAATAATATTTAATTGGAATTGAATTTGAATGTGATTTTGGGTTTATCGTGAACCGTGTTTTAGATGACATTGGTTCTTTAACCCAGTTAAAGTCAGGATATTGATTTTTGAGAAGATTAAAACTAAGTGGAGTTTTAATGAATCTTTAATTAGATTGAAATGTGAATTGATAATTTAAATTATCAAATCTGAAAAGTGATCGAGAAAGGAGTACCACCAGTTTTGCTCCAAAGCGATAGTTAAATCTTTAATTAGATTTGAACGTGAAATGGTAATTAATTTTACCGATAACACTGTGGTGTTAGATATGGAGTATTACCAGTTTTGCTCCAGGGGATGAATAGGTTGGGATTGGGAAATAAAACAAATAATTACTTCGGTGTAGTTCGCTAACCCCGACTAGTTTGAAAAACCATAAAATGGTTTGAAATGATATCCAAAGGAAGATTAAAGAATAAATTTAAAAGAATTTATCTTTGATAAAACTAATGGAAACCCTTCCCTAAGAATGTGATTATTTGAATAAAAGAATATTCTGAATTGGAATGAGGCATTTGTTGTGTTTATGTAACATTTGTTTATTATATACGTGGGTTATTTAGAAACGCCGGGTTTATACCCATTCTGAATAACCGATTCGGCAATAAGTCGAAGATGAAGACGGTGGTTGAAGACCGGAAGTGAAACACCCCACCTCCGTTAGGGTCACTCTCAAAGGGAATGCCCTAATTTTGGTGGAGGTTTATAAGTACAAGTCACAGATATACAAGACAGATATAAGAACACATATTTGTAAACAGCGGAAGAACAACAAACTTTATTTCATAAAGTCAAATACGTGTTACAACAACATCCTTTCCAAAAACATAACATAACACTTTCATAATCTGTCTTGAGTACATTATTTTTAAAGAAGCATAAATAAAACATAGATAAACTGCAAAAGCCCCATAGTGGATTGTCCAAAGCCATAGTTCAAAACAGGAAAGTCCAAGCAATACATTTCTCTTCTTCAAACTGGATGTTGAGGTTGGTCAAGCTGCTGTGTTCCCTCCCTGAGGACCTTGGGGGGGGGGGGAAGGGAAGAAAGAAGACGAAAGAAAAGTAGAGTCAGACATAAAGCCTGAGTAAGTCTAGTACTATTTTGTCTATGAATAAAGAACTGGGTATGATAAGTATAAACAAGAAGTGGGCATGCACTATAAACTTGGTTAAGTTGTCTAGGGTCGAATATACTATCGTACCCCATGTTAATCTCTGAACCCATATAAACTAGTTTCCAACTGGCACCCCATAATCAGGGTGATGTGATCCATTCTACGATGATCGGCTCCTACTCGCATAATTACATGTGTCTTACGGCCCCCGATGTTGTAGTTACCTATGCTGGTCCCACCATGGGGTGTATCAAGTCCCATAGTGGCAACCCGACACAACCTTAGAGTGCACAGGTATGCTACTGGTGTCCAGTGCCTTATTTTTCTGCGCCGGAGTGTGTGCACGCCCGCACTCCGTTAGAACCTACACTGCTACACCACCGCCGTCGATTTTACCTCTTACAATCAGCCCAGTAATCGTGCCCCACCCTGCCTAGTTTCAGGGTATCCTGATACACCTTTTAGGGTTACTGCTGAAAAGGGTCCCCCGTTACTAGGTTTTCTATCTCTAGCCAACATGCTAAGTTGGTTAAGTGTTTCCTAACCTAACCCCACCAGTCCGTTTAGTTTAGCATGTTCCATTTTGATTAAGTTTTTAGTTCACTTAATCCTAACAATCCTGACTCAGCCTTAATTGTCTTATTAAGGCCCTGACCTCTCACATTAGACAGGTATTGTTGTGGCTGCCTGTTGCCGGTTGGTTCCGGGCAGTCTTACGCCACAACTCAGTCTAACCTCGGGTCCTTATTGGGCTCCATGTTTAACCTCCCACATTGGATAGGTATTGTTGTGACTACTGGACAGCCGGGCGGTTCCGGGCAGGTTTACATCACAACTCAATCCAACCTCGGGTTAAACACATCGTATGTTCTACATTTACATATTTTGTCATTCCTCTTTATTTCTTATATGTAAATATTTGCGGCCCATTATTAAGTTAATGGTGTAAAGGTTACACCAATCATGGGCCCAACCCATACTTGAATTTGGGCCCTTTTTATATTTTCATTCATTAATTAATTTTAACCCAACGTTATTTTCCCCCGTTTTACACGTCCGTTTATATACATTGGGCTTAGCCTTTTAAAGCCCAATTTAGCCATGCGAAAAGGGGAGGCTCAAAGCGTGATTACATACACAAAGAGGGGAAGGTGAGCGCATGAACTTGCATATGACGTTGGAAACACATACTTGCATATATATACTTTGGTCATAAAGCATAGGTGACATGAACCAAACCACGTAAACTTAAGATAAGAATCTAACTCAGGTGTCACATAGTCTTAACTACAACATAGACCTATATTCTCATTTAGGCATAAACATAAACAAGTCATGTTCATAAGGTTTCTACATGTTTACAAAGGGGATACTTTGCTACTAACACAAAAGCATAGTTCAACTTAATCATGATTTAAGTCTAATCACATAACGATGGTATAAACATACTTATGCATAAATATTCCTAAACATGGTGTTTGCTTTAAACTTGCAAAAAGGGATTTTTGAGTCTAACCTAGCCATGTCTCACATGTGTCATCATATAATTCTTTTAAACAAGATGGATTTCAATTATGCCAAATATCATTCATAGCCTAGCCATATTCATAAGTTTGCAAAAGCATGACTTAATACATGGATTATGGTGTCAAAATTCCAACATAGTTTCATATGAACTATAATAACCAAACTTGTTTCAATTACTTGCAAAATGATTTATGCACAAAAATATACATTATGATGGCATAATAACAAAGCCCCAAACTTGCATGAATTTCAATCAACTACATACATGTAGCTTCCACATAGATTACATAATTTGCGCAATATTCCAAACGTATACTTGCATCTTTATAATGAATAACATAATTTTTCACAAATATGAACTACTTTATTATCCCAATTCAAGCATACAAATCAATACAGTTGTTTATTCATACAAAAGTAATACTCTACTTACAATGGTTTGATGAATTCTCTAGTTTAGGGATTGAAGACGCAAATTCCTTTGTTGAATTGATTTGATTTAGGTCTCTTTAAGCTTTTAATTTTCCTCCTAATCCTCTCTCTAGTTGGCGGCTACTCTTTGTCGTTCCTCAGCAACATGGCGGCTATGTTCTTAATTTTGAATGAATAGATTAGGGTTTAGTCTAGGGTTGTTTATATAGAGGTTAGGAATTGATTAGGACCGTTGATGTTGCTAGGTTAGATCGTAGCCATTCATTAGATAGAGAGACCAATTAGAACCCGCCACCTAGCCCTAATGACAAAGCAGACCACAGAAAATCGGCCAAACACAGACCTGGCCAGCCAGGTTGGCTGGGCTCGACCAGGTCGACACCCCTGTCGACAGGGCTGTCGACAGCCCTGTCGACATGGGTAGCCCAGGTCGACAGCCCAGTCGACCTGGGTGGCCTAGGCGGGTGTTTATCCGCCCTGGCCCATTGGGCCCGATTTTTAATTATTTTATTCTGTTTGAATTTTAAATTTGATTCAAAACTTCCGAAGGCCATATCTTCTTCATACGGACTCCGTTTTTCGAAAACTCGGACTCTAATTCGCGTATTTTTCCGAGACGAACGCAATGGTGTATCCCGTTTCCCTTAGTTCTTTGATTTGAATTTGATTATACTTTAATTTGTGAATTTCATAGTTATAGAATTCGCGGGGTGTTACATTCTCCCCCACTTAAAAGGATTTCGTCCCCGAAATCTTCAAGTTAGGAGGAATGTATATCCTAACATCCAATCATCCATCTACTCATCCATCAAACACGAGCATCCATTGTCCTTAAAAGACTTCTAATGCTTCATGATCATATGCGAAGTGTGTGTGTACATGTACTTATCTAATGCAAAATCAGGCGGTCTACTGATTCAGTTGACCTCCTTAATGCGAATTATGTAGGTGCCATGAATCCATTATGTATGCAAATTTTCCTATTCTTGATTCTACATGAGTGCACAATCATTCAATACAAATGCAGCATCCACATGACAACACATTAAAGTTCAACCACATTCGAATGCAAACATATATGCATATGCAATATGAAGTGACTGAGCCGATCTAAAACCTAGATTGTGTGTGTATATGCAACCACGAGCAACCACTAGCAATCACTTGCAACCACTAGCAACCATCATCCATAACATGTTTCAACTACATGTTTCCATCCAAAGGGTTTCTACCTAAAAGATACGGTCGAGGAAATATACCTAAAAAGATAGATAAAAGCGCAACTTAAGGAAAAAGAAAGATCAAGGATGTACCCTCGAACAGAAAAGGGTAGGCAGTGCGTATTCTAGCTTCAGTTTCCCAAGTCGCGTCTCCCTCGGCGTCGCTCCACTGAACTTTGACGAGCTTGCCTTCGCGGTTGCGTAACTTCTTCACTTCCGTTCCTAATATGCGGGTTGGAACTCTCCTTATGGTTGCTTCGCGTTCCACTTCGGCCTCTTCGAGGATATTTGGCTCTACCACTTCAGCAGACTCATGTAGACATTTTCGGAGATGTGACACGTGAAAAACGTTGTGGACTCCGGCCAACTTCTCGGGTAGCTCTAACCTATAGGCCATTTTCCCAATTTTCTCGATGATAGGGAATGGTCCTACGAACCTTGGTGCCAGTTTTCCTGTGGTTCCAAAACGAACAACGTTTCTTAGCGGTGATACCTTGAGAAAAACTCTGTCTCCAACTTCAAATTCAAGGTCGGTCCTCCTCTTGTCGGCATAGGACTTTTGTCTGTCTTGGGCCGTCTTCATCCTTCTTCGTATTAAGTCCACTTTCTCTGAAGTCTCTCGGATCATGTCTGGTCCAAGTATGAGCTTATCTGTGGACTCCCACCAACAAGTGGGCGATCGGCACGGTCTTCCATATAAAGCTTCGAAGGGCGCCATTCCGATGGTTGCTTGATAGCTGTTGTTGTAGGCAAATTCCACCAAAGGAAGGTGGTCTTCCCATGTCCCTCCGAAGTCAAGGACGCATAGTCTTAGAAGGTCTTCCAAAACTCTGTTCACTCTCTCTGTTTGGCCGTCGGTTTGGGGATGATAGGCCGTGCTCAAGCATAACTGCGTTCCTATTGCTTCTTGCAGACTCCGCCAAAACTCGCTGGTGAAGATGGGGTCTCGGTCACTAACGATGCTAGATGGTATTCCATGGAGTCGAACGATTTCCTTGAGGTAAAGTGATGCTAGGGATGAGGCAGTCCTTTTACTTTTGACAGGTAAAAAGTGGGCGCTTTTAGTAAGCCTATCCACTATTACCCAAATGCTAGTGTTGCCTCTCCTAGACCTAGGCAGCCCATCGATGAAGTCCATTGAGATGCTATCCCACTTCCACTGTGGGACCTCCAGAGGATGTAGTAGTCCGCCAGGCTTTTTCTGTTCCGCCTTAACCTATTGGCACACCATACACTTAGAAACGAATTCTGCCACGTCCTTTTTCATGTCGTTCCAGAAGAAAGTCCTTTTTATGTCTTTGTACATTTTATCTCCGCCTGGATGTATCGTCATCTTGGAGTGATGTGCTTCCTCGAGAACCTTCTTTATTAAATCTTTTGTCTGTGGGACGCATAGTCTTCCATCTCGCCTTAGTACACCCTTATCGTCAATGGAGTATCGGTTGAGGTGACTTGAAGTCTCACCCCTAATTAGCCTATCAATTATTTCCACAAGCTGAGGGTCTTCGCGTTGTGCTGCCCCTACTGAATCTACTAAAGTTGGGCGCACTTCGAGAGATGCAAGCAAGCCCGGTACGAAATCGGAGGAAGGCCTAAAGTCGAAGCTGGCTATAAACTCTAGGCTTTGTCTTTCAACAAACAACGGGCTTAGGGTCAATTTCTTTCGGCTCAACGCGTCTGCCACTACGTTGCCTTTGCCCGGAGTGTAGGAGATTTCGAAATCGTACGAGGCAAGAAACTCCATCCATCTTTGTTGCCTCAAGTTAAGATCCTTCTGCGAGAAAAGATATTTCAACGATTTATGGTCAGTGTAAAGTTCGAACTTCTCACCTAGGAGATAGTGTCGCCAAGACTTGAGTGCAAAGACGATGGCGGCTAACTCAAGATCGTGGGTTGGGTAGTTCTTTTCGTGCACCTTCAACTGCCTCCCGCCATAAGCTACTACCCTTCCGTCTTGCATTAAGACGACGCCTAGCCCTGTCCCACATGCATCCGTATAAACAGTGAACATCTTGCTCCCATCTGGCAGCGTCAAAACTGGGGCTGTTGTGAGAGCCCTTTTTAGTCGTTGGAAAGCAAACTCGCAATCCAAATCCCAATTGAACACTAGATTCTTCTTAGTCAATTTCGTGAGCGGAGCTGAGATTTTCGCAAAATCCCTTATGAACTTTCGATAGAAACCCGCTAGTCCTAGAAAGCTTCGGACCTCAGTCGCATTCCTTGGTGTCTTCCAATCCTGTACCGCCACTACCTTAGCGGGGTCCACTGCTAACCCTTGTTTGGATACTATGTGCCCAAGGAACCTCACCTCTTCTCTCCAAAAGTGGCATTTGGAGAATTTGGCTTTTAGTTGATGGACTCGCAAAGTTTCCATGATTGCCCTTAAGTGTTGAGCATGTTCCTCTTCACTCTTTGAGAAGATAAGGATATCATCTACGAAGACCACTACGAATTTGTTGAGGAAATCTCTAAATACCCTACTCATCAGGTCCACGAAGTACGCAGGTGCATTTGTCAAGCCGAAAGGCATGACAAGCCATTCAAAGAAGCCGTCTGGGGTTCTGAACGCCGTTTTATCGATGCTATCTTCAGCCACCCTTAGCTGATGAAAACCGGTTGCTAAATCGAGTTGGGAGAAAACAGACGCTCCTACAAGCTGGTCAAATAAATCGTCAATTCTAGGGAGAGGGTGCCTATTCTTTTTCGTTAGCTTGTTGAGCTCCCTATAGTCAACACATAGACGGAGTGAACCATCCGCCTTTGTAGCGAACACCACTGGAGCGCCCCATTCTGAAATGCTCCTCCTAATGAACCCCTTTTCTAGAAGCTCTTTAATCTGTTTACTGAGCTCTTTCCTTTCTCGTGGAGCCATATGTCTAACGGGCAACGCAACGGGCTTTGCATTATCTACAAGATATATGCGGAAGTCTATTTCCCGCTTCGGAGGCAAGCCCTTCACCTCTTCAAAGACATCCGGATATTCCCGGACCACCCTAACTGAATGCAAATTTTCAACAGAGGCATCTAGCGATTCAAGATAACTAAGCATAACCGCATACGAGGGATTACAAGAAATTTCCAAAGTATTACCGAGCTGGGTTAGGAGCCTAACAACCCTTTTCTCACAATCAAGGATGGCCCCATTACTGGATAGCCAATCCATACCCAAAATCAAACCATAACCCGAAAAGCCCAAAACAAAGGCACTACATTGAAATTCTACACTTAGGATAGAAATTTTCAAATCCAGACAGATCATAGACAAATGAGCTGGGCCCCCAATTGGGTTTGAAACAATTAAGGGGTCCTCTACCATACTAGTTTTTAGGTGCAGAGATTCTACTAAAGCAGATGAGATAAAGGAGTGTGATGCGCCAGAATCAAATAAAGTGCGAACGGGGTGATCATAAAGATAAACTACACTTTCTACAGAAGTATTTATACCTCGCTGTTGCAGAGGTGGCGCTTCTAGCACATGAACCTGTGCCCCTGGGGTGGATCCAGCCCTCTGCCCCTGTCCTTGTTTCTTTGGGCAGTCCTTAGCCCTATGGCCCGTCTCACCGCAAGAAAAGCACCCACCATTCTCCTTGGCCTTCTTTTTCCAGCAGTCCTTTACTAAGTGCCCCACTTTGCCACAGAAATTACACTTCCTCTTCTCTTTGTTGCCTTTCCCGCCCTTCTTAAAGTCTGTCTTCTTAGGCTGCAAACCCTCTTTCTTCCCTTGAGAGCTTTCTGCCTTTGTCTCCTTCTTGCCCTTATCCTCTTCATTCAGCAATGCCATTTGCACCAATCTTTCATACGTGGCCCCCATGGGTATATGGGTCATGGACAAACTGTGTAATGGCTCATTTAACCCTTTGACGAAACGGAGAGCCTTCTTGTGCGGGGTGTTGACTAGGTCAAGTCCAAACCTAGCCAGCTCATCGAACTGATTCACATACTCTCTGACTGTCTTGTCCCCTTGTTTAAGAAATAAAAATCTTTCCAACTGCAAACTTCTTTCCGCATCTGAGAGAAATTTAGTCTCAAACCTTGCCCTAAAGTCCTCCCATGTCTCCACTGGTCTTTCAGCATTAGTGACTTCCCACCAGTAGGAAGCCTCGCCCTTCAATAGCCACACCGCCAGTTGTACTTTTTGTCTATCCTCTACCTCAAAGATGATGAATAGGTCTTCCGTTTCTTTCAGCCAATTCCTAGCTGCCACGAAGGACTCAGTTCCATGGAAATCCCTTCCTCCCATAGCTTTAAAATCTTTACATATCTTAGCAAACGTGTTTCCCCGAGGAGGAGGTGGAGGAAAAGGTGCCGCTGCAGCTGGATGATTTCCTTCAGCTGGGGGAGGAGGAACGGTAGGACCTGGCTGAGTGGCCCTTGCTTCTAAGAACCGTCTAAACCAACCAGGTATTGGTACCCCTTCCGGCAAGTTAAGTTCTTGGGACATGCTGAAATAAAAAGGATAGATTCAAAACGAAGGATAAGAGATAATACCTATGGCTTTGGGGAGTGGACTTTGTCTTTTTAAAATAAAATAATATTTTTCTTTTTAAAAATGCTTCTTTAAATTTCCTTTTTGAAAATAATTTTTCAAAACTTTTTATCTTATCTGGTAAACCTATGCTCTGATACCAAGTGAAACACCCCACCTCCGTTAGGGTCACTCTCAAAGGGAATGCCCTAATTTTGGTGGAGGTTTATAAGTACAAGTCACAGATATACAAGACAGATATAAGAACACATATTTGTAAACAGCGGAAGAACAACAAACTTTATTTCATAAAGTCAAATACGTGTTACAACAACATCCTTTCCAAAAACATAACATAACACTTTCATAATCTGTCTTGAGTACATTATTTTTAAAGAAGCATAAATAAAACATAGATAAACTGCAAAAGCCCCATAGTGGATTGTCCAAAGCCATAGTTCAAAACAGGAAAGTCCAAGCAATACATTTCTCTTCTTCAAACTGGATGTTGAGGTTGGTCAAGCTGCTGTGTTCCCTCCCTGAGGACCTGGGGGGGGGAAACGGAAGAAAGAAGACGAAAGAAAAGTAAAGTCAGACATAAAGCCTGAGTAAGTCTAGTACTATTTTGTCTATGAATAAAGAACTGGGTATGATAAGTATAAACAAGAAGTGGGCATGCACTATAAACTTGGTTAAGTTGTCTAGGGTCGAATATACTATCGTACCCCATGTTAATCTCTGAACCCATATAAACTAGTTTCCAACTGGCACCCCATAATCAGGGTGATGTGATCCATTCTACGATGATCGGCTCCTACTCGCATAATTACATGTGTCTTACGGCCCCCGATGTTGTAGTTACCTATGCTGGTCCCACCATGGGGTGTATCAAGTCCCATAGTGGCAACCCGACACAACCTTAGAGTGCACAGGTATGCTACTGGTGTCCAGTGCCTTATTTTTCTGCGCCGGAGTGTGTGCACGCCCGCACTCCGTTAGAACCTACACTGCTACACCACCGCCGTCGATTTGACCTCTTACAATCAGCCCAGTAATCGTGCCCCACCCTGCCTAGTTTCAGGGTATCCTGATACACCTTTTAGGGTTACTGCTGAAAAGGGTCCCCCGTTACTAGGTTTTCTATCTCTAGCCAACATGCTAAGTTGGTTAAGTGTTTCCTAACCTAACCCCACCAGTCCGTTTAGTTTAGCATGTTCCATTTTGATTAAGTTTTTAGTTCACTTAATCCTAACAATCCTGACTCAGCCTTAATTGTCTTATTAAGGCCCTGACCTCTCACATTAGACAGGTATTGTTGTGGCTGCCTGTTGCCGGTTGGTTCCGGGCAGTCTTACGCCACAACTCAGTCTAACCTCGGGTCCTTATTGGGCTCCATGTTTAACCTCCCACATTGGATAGGTATTGTTGTGACTACTGGACAACCGGGCGGTTCCGGGCAGGTTTACATCACAACTCAATCCAACCTCGGGTTAAACACATCGTATGTTCTACATTTACATATTTTGTCATTCCTCTTTATTTCTTATATGTAAATATTTGCGGCCCATTATTAAGTTAATGGTGTAAAGGTTACACCAATCATGGGCCCAACCCATACTTGAATTTGGGCCCTTTTTATATTTTCATTCATTAATTAATTTTAACCCAACGTTATTTTCCCCCGTTTTACACGTCCGTTTATATACATTGGGCTTAGCCTTTTAAAGCCCAATTTAGCCATGCGAAAAGGGGAGGCTCAAAGCGTGATTACATACACAAAGAGGGGAAGGTGAGCGCATGAACTTGCATATGACGTTGGAAACACATAATAGAAACTGGTGTACTTGCATATATATACTTTGGTCATAAAGCATAGGTGACATGAACCAAACCACGTAAACTTAAGATAAGAATCTAACTCAGGTGTCACATAGTCTTAACTACAACATAGACCTATATTATCATTTAGGCATAAACATAAACAAGTCATGTTCATAAGGTTTCTACATGTTTACAAAGGGGATACTTTGCTACTAACACAAAAGCATAGTTCAACTTAATCATGATTTAAGTCTAATCACATAACGATGGTATAAACATACTTATGCATAAATATTCCTAAACATGGTGTTTGCTTTAAACTTGCAAAAAGGGATTTTTGAGTCTAACCTAGCCATGTCTCACATGTGTCATCATATAATTCTTTTAAACAAGATTGATTTCAATTATGCCAAATATCATTCGTAGCCTAGCCATATTCATAAGTTTGCAAAAGCATGACTTAATACATGGATTATGGTGTCAAAATTCCAACATAGTTTCATATGAACTATAATAACCAAACTTGTTTCAATTACTTGCAAAATGATTTATGCACAAAAATATACATTATGATGGCATAATAACAAAGCCCCAAACTTGCATGAATTTCAATCAACTACATACATGTAGCTTCCACATAGATTACATAATTTGCGCAATATTCCAAACGTATACTTGCATAGAACTACCGCATGTAGTTCTTTATAATGAATAACATAATTTTTCACAAATATGAACTACTTTATTATCCCAATTCAAGCATACAAATCAATACAGTTGTTTATTCATACCAAAGTAATACTCTACTTACAATGGTTTGATGAATTCTCTAGTTTAGGGATTGAAGACGCAAATTCCTTTGTTGAATTGATTTGATTTAGGTCTCTTTAAGCTTTTAATTTTCCTCCTAATCCTCTCTCTAGTTGGCGGCTACTCTTTGTCGTTCCTCAGCAACATGGCGGCTATGTTCTTAATTTTGAATGAATAGATTAGGGTTTAGTCTAGGGTTGTTTATATAGAGGTTAGGAATTGATTAGGACCGTTGATGTTGCTAGGTTAGATCGTAGCCATTCATTAGATAGAGAGACCAATTAGAACCCGCCACCTAGCCCTAATGACAAAGCAGACCACAGAAAATCGGCCAAACACAGACCTGGCCAGCCAGGTTGGCTGGGCTCGACCAGGTCGACACCCCTGTCGACAGGGCTGTCGACAGCCCTGTCGACATGGGTAGCCCAGGTCGACAGCCCAGTCGACCTGGGTGGCCTAGGCGGGTGTTTATCCGCCCTGGCCCATTGGGCCCGATTTTTAATTATTTTATTCTGTTTGAATTTTAAATTTGATTCAAAACTTCCGAAGGCCATATCTTCTTCATACGGACTCCGTTTTTCGAAAACTCGGAATCTAATTCGCGTATTTTTCCGAGACGAACGCAATGGCGTATCCCGTTTCCCTTAGTTCTTTGATTTGAATTTGATTATACTTTAATTTGTGAATTTCATAGTTATAGAATTCGCGGGGTGTTACAGGAAGTCTTCACATCGTTTGGGTGATTACTGATGATCTTGATTGGGCTGTACACCCAAGAGGAGGGAATCGGTTGGTGATCGCCTAGACGTACTTGGAGATCGATGGATATGCGAGGAAAGTGCCCTCGGTTTCGTTCAGACCCAGAACGAACTTGTAAATGGACTGTGTGTCTGACATTGGATTTTATATAGTGTTGATTGATCTCTATTAAATATACATCTGTTTGGCGGTGGAGAATTTATTCTCTTGCTTAACGCCCTTCTCTGAGACGTACGAGCTCAGAGGTTGTATATCGATGGACATCAGTCGCATGGAGTGAATTGCCTGTGTGGCACGCCTAAGTGGCAATTGATCAAGGCTTCTGTTGAAAAGCAAAGTCTTGTGGTTGATGATCAAAGCACGGCCTGTGTGGCGTAGCTTTGTGTATAGCGTGAATTCGCGAGCCTTACACCTCGGTATGAGTCAAAAACGGGATACGGACCGTTGGGAGAACACGACGTTTCTTTCTAGCTAGTGGTGGTGTCAGTGCTTAAACTGGCTGACATTTATATACTTTTCACCTGTGTGGTTGTTGGATACGAGGCGCCTCGGATATAGGTCTGTTAGGACTGGGAAACGTGTGTTCAGGAATTGCAAATCCTCCAAAGTTAGGTGTGGACTGGCCCAACCGATTCCAAGGATAATAGTGGGGTCCTGAGACATTTGCTAGAGTGTCTCGAACGGAGAGGAGCTTGCCCCTTGCCTTGACTCATGGCGGAAATCCAGTTTCCAATACATGATATTTCGGTTTTATTTGTAGAACCTAGTATGGCGACATAGTGGTATGGGTCATTCATGCCGCCTATGATTGATATTTATTATTGAAATTGTTTTGACACTATACACTTATAGTAATATCAAAATAATGTGTTTTAAACGTGTCAAGCATGCTTTTGCTATTATTAGGTAAAAACCCTATCCTCCGGCTTGCGTTGCATTGTGTGATGGGACCTGGGTCTTATAATAGCTTCATTTTTCTTTATTTAGCATTGCGCTGTTTGTTTTATGCACTGGTATTCTTGGGAGGAAACCCGTTCCGTGTTTTACGGCGCGGTCCCTTGAATTACTCTCTTTTAAAGTAAAGTTTAAATAACTGTTTTAGTTCTCACACCAGTCCCATGACTGACCTAGAGTTTATTGTTTTGACCTAAACTCTGGGTGCCCTTATTTTGACATGCGCAGCTAGTAGTTTTGGTTTTGCAGATTTATATTCACAGGATCCTGATTTACAGCTGGAACGATGCTCAGAAAGCTCTGTATCCGTGTATTACTTTCAGCTGTGTTTTGTATTGTTTTTCCGCTGCTATGTAATTTATTGTAATCTCTGATATTTGTCGAATGTATATTTATTCATACTCTGTATATTCTTGTATTCTGATGAAATTGTTGTAATGAACAATGAAATGTTCTTCTGTTTGCGTTCTATTTTGTCTTGTCCTCGACGCAATCTGTGCTTTCCTTCACGAGGAAGTTCGGGTCGCTACAAAGATGATCATACTAACAAGGTTGACATGTAATGGCATAAACATATAGTGGCATAATGGCAAGATAAGTATATAGGATGAACATGTGGCAATAGCACTGATTCTAGCATAATAGGGATAGGCATGATGTGATCTAAACAATGATTTAGATGTCCAACTAACAACATATCTGATTTGGCCATAAACATGATAGAACATGTATAAGGTGATCTAAACAGTGAATTAGATCTATAATCAAAGGTAGATATGACATGATAAAGGTTAAGATCCAAGTCATAGTCATGTCAGAATATCATAGTTACACAACTTATAACAGATCTAATATGATTCAAGCAGTCACAGGCATAGATCCAAATTACAGTCATATCCTGTTTTACTTTTTAATTATTTAAATCTAAAAGTAACTTAAACTCACAGTGTTTGGATCTGGAAAAATAGAAGGAGAATAACATATGTTGAATCACAGATCTACACTTGAATAATTCTAAACTTGATTAACTCGATTGCAGAAGAAGAAAAAGGTTTGATTCAATCTGGGCAGCGACAACATCTAGTCCTTTATTATTTTCAATGTGCAAAACATGAGAAATGAGGCCATATATATAGCTGCCAGCCCCAAACCATAATCTGCCACGTCTACCCTAGGGGTTCGACTCCCCCTTAGGAGGTCGACCCATGGGTCGACACCCCATTGAGGGGCCGACCAAGGGGTCGACACCCATGGGAGGGAGAATTCCCGCTTCCCCAAATTTTTGCATTTTGAACGATTTTGAATTGATTTTTGAATTTCTGGACGCTATATATACATACACACACACATACAGATATATATATATACATAATTCTCTTGCGCATATAAAAACTTCAAACCTTCATAACTTCTTCATACGGTGTCCGTTTTACGCAAACCAAGTGTCTATTTTGACCACAATTCCGAGACGAACTCAATGGAGTAGTCTGTTTCTCTTAATTCTGATTATTAAATTAATCATTCTTTAATTTGTCCTCTTTAGTGTTGTTAAAATTATGGGGTGTTACATTCTCCCCTACTCAATGGATTTCGTCCCCGAAATCTCCAAGTTAAGAAGAATGTATATCCTACCATCCATCACTGATATACTCATCCACCAATCATAGGCATCCATTGTCTTTAATGACTTCTAATAATTATATGAACATATGCAAATGTGTGTGTATATGTCCTTATTCTAATGCAAAGATCAGGCGGTCTACCGATTCAGTCGACCTCCTTAATGCAATGTACGTTAGTGCCGTGAATCCAACATGTATGCAACAACCCTATTATAACATGAAATTTCTATATGTGTGCACAATCATCCATCCAAATGCAACATCAATATGATGATACATCCATTTAAAAGAAGAAAAATGCACACACACACACACATATGCAGTATGAGAGTGATTGAGCTGATCTAGTGCCTAATGTGTGTGTGTGTATGCATCCACGAGTAACCACTAGCAAACACTTGCATCCATCAAACATAACATGTCTCAAACACATGTTTACATCCACGGGATTCATACTTGAAGGTCGAAGATTCGATCATTAGGACATACTTAAATGATAGAAACAAGCATAAATAAAAGCTCTGGAAAGTAAGTTATGAATATACCCTCGAAAAGAAAAGGGTACGAAGCACGAATCTTGTCTTCGGTCTCCCAAGTCACATCCTCTAGGTTATCTCCCCATTGAACTTTCATCAACTTAACTTCTCTATTGCGTAGCTTCTTAACTTCTGATCTAAGAATATCGGAAGGAACTCGTCTAATTGCCGCCTCCCGTTCCACCTCTACTTCCTCCAATATACTTAGCTCAACTACTTCCACGGTATCATGCAAGTACTTCTACAAATGGGAAACGTGGAAAACATCATGAACGTCGGATAGCCTCTCTGGTAGCTTTATTCTATAGGCCATTTGGCCAATTCTTTCTATTATGGGAAATGGCCCTACAATTCTTGGCGCCAATTTCCCTACAGATCCAAAGCGAACCACATTCCACAAAGGTGACACCTTAATGAAAACCATATCTCCTAGTTCAAATTCAGTGTCATTCCTTCTCTTGTTAGTATAGGATTTTTGCCTATCTTGAGCGGTCTTCATTCGTCCTCTAATAAGATCAATCTTATCGGACGTTTCCCTAACCATATCTAGTCCAAGTAATAGCCTTTCTGTAGATTCCCACCAACAAGTTGGTGACCTACAGGGTCATCTGTACAATGCTTCGAAGGGTATCGTGCCAATGCTAACTTGATAACTATTGTTGTAGGCGAACTCTACCAAAGGAAGATGCTCTTCCCAAGTCCCTCGAAGTCTAGGATACACAGTCTTAAAAGATCCTCAAGAACTTTGTTTACCCTCTCCGTCCATCAATCTGTATGTGGGTGATAAGTGGTGCTCATAATGCTTCTTGCAAGCTCCTCCAAAATTCACTAGTGAAAATGGAGTCATGATCGCCTACGATACTAGAAGGTACTCCATGAAGACAGACTATCTCACGAACATAAACTGATGCCAACCATGTTGCCGGCTCTTAACTAGAATAAAATGAGCGTTCTTAGTAAGTCTATCCACCATAGCCCAAATACTGGTGTTGCCTTTCTTTGATCTAGGCAAACCATCTATGAAATCCATAGAGACACTCTCCCACTTCCACTATGGAACCTCCAAAAGATGAAGTAACCCACCAGGCTTCTTTTGCTGAGCTTTGACTTGCTGACAAATCAAACATTGAGAAACGAACTCCGCCACATCTTTCTTCATCCCAGCCCAAAAAAAAAACCTCTTCATGTCCCTATACATCTTATCACTGCCTGGATGAATAGTCATCTTAGAATGATGAGCTTCTTCTAGGACTGTCTTTAACAAACTTTCAGTTTTGGGAACACAAAGCCTTCCATCTCATCGCAACCACCCTTTATCGTCTATTGAATATCTATTGAGGTGATTAGAAGTCTCCCCTTTACTGAGCCTATCCAAGATGTCTAAAATATGTGGATCATCTCGCTGCGAGGCTCCTATCTAATCCATAAGAGTAGGTCGTGTCTCTAGCGATGCAAATAAACCAGGCAAAAACTCGGTGGAGGGTCTAAAATCAAAATTTGATACGAACTCCAAGCTTTTCCTTTCTATAAACATAGGGCCTAAAATCATCCTCTTCCTACTCATTGTGTATGTCACCACATTACCCTTGCCAGGGGTATAAACAATCTCGAAGTCATATGTTGCTAGGAACTCCATCTACCTTTGTTGCCTTAAATTAAGATCCTTCCGCGAGAACAATTACTTGAAAGATTTATGATCGGTGTACAACTAGAACTTCTCTCCAAGCAAATAATGACGCCATGTCTTAAGCGCGAATACTA
Source organism: Allium sativum (assembly GCA_030737875.1). Taxonomy (NCBI): domain Eukaryota; kingdom Viridiplantae; phylum Streptophyta; class Magnoliopsida; order Asparagales; family Amaryllidaceae; genus Allium; species Allium sativum. The sequence goes on from CM060926.1 coordinate 621,356,807, forward strand.
TGGTAGCTAGCTCTAAACCATAGGTAGGGTAGTTCTTCTCATGAACCCTTAGCTACCCCCATAACATACTACCTTCCCTCTTGCATCAGAATCACACCAAGCTCTGTACCACATGCATCAGTGTATATTATAAACATTTTGTTCCCATCGGGCAAGGTAAAGACTGGGGCTGTTGTTAGAGCCCTCTTCAATCGTTGGAAAGCAACATCACAATCTGTATCCCACGAAAACGTCAGATTCTTCTTCGTCATCTTGGTGAGTGGGGCAGATATCTTTGTGAAGTCCTTAATGAACTTCCGATAACAGCCTGCCAGTCCAAGAAAACTTCTCACTTCCGTTGCATTCTTTGGAATTTGCCAATCTTGAACTACAACTACCTTTGTGGGATCTACTGTTGTCCCATCTTTAGAAACCACATGCCCTAGGAATCTCACCTCTTTTCTCCAAAAATGGCATTTGGAGAACTTTTCCTTAAGCTGACGCGCATGGGGAGTTTTCAAAAATTCTCTCAAATGTTGGGCATGCTCTTCTTCGTTCTTTGAGAAGATCAAGATATCATCAAAAAAGACCACGACAAATTTATTTAGAAACTCCTGAAACACCCTACTCATCAGATCTACAAAATAGGCGGGTGCATTCGTCAACCCGAAAAGCATAACGAGCCATTCAAAGAAATCATCTCGGGTCCTAAAAGCGATCTTATCTATACTGTCCTCATCCACCCTCAACTGATGAAACCCAGTGGCCAAGTCCAACTGAGAGAATACTGATGCACTAATAAACTAGTCAAACAAGTCATCTATTCTCAGAAGTAGGTGCATGTTCTTCTTAGTGAGCTTATTCAACTCCTTATAGTCTACACACAAGAGAAGCAAACCATCCGCCTTAGTCGCGAATACTACTGGAGCACCCCATTCAGATATGCTTCGCCTAATAAATCCTTTCTCAAGTAGCTCCCCTTCTTGCTTGCAAAGCTCCCTCCTTTCTCTTGGAGCCATATGGCGCACATGTAATGCAACTGGCTTTGCATTGTCCACCAAATATATATGAAAATCCATTTCGCGGCTCAGAGGTAGGCCCCTTACCTCATCAAAAATATCAGGATAATCTCGGAATACTGGCATAGATCGCAGATCATCGATAGATGTATCTAGAGACTCTAGGAAACTAAGCATGACAGACCCTTGCGGGTCACAAGAAATCACGAGGGTCCTCTCATGGCAAGTCAAAAGTCTAACGACCCTCTTCTCACAATTCAGAATGGAACCATACATGGTTAGCCAATCCATCCCTAGAATCAAAACATTGCCCATAAAATCGAGCACATATGTGTCGCACTCAAACTCGACGCCTAACACAGATATTCTCAAACCTCGACAAATCATGGACAAATGAGCCGGACCACCAATGGGGTTTGAGACAACTATGGGATCCACTACCATACTAGTATTTAGGTGCAGAGACTCAACCACAGAACTAGATATAAATGAATATGAAGCGCTTGAATCAAAAAGAGTTATAATAGGATGACTGGAAAGAGAAATCAAACCTTCCATGGAAACTTTCCTACCCCTATCTGGAGCACTGGTCGCAAGAGCACGCACCTGCCCTTCAGAAGCTCCTTGCATTTGACCTTATCCCTATTTCTTCGGGCACTTCTTAACAAAGTGTCCGACCTTTCCATAATTGAAGCAAGTATTCTTCCTTCTTTTGCAAACCTTTACCAAGTGACCCTCTCATCCACAATTATGGCACTTCCTCTTATCCTTAGCCTTGTCATTCTTTCCGCCATTCTTCTGTTGCTATTGTTGCAGTCCTTTTTTGGGCCATACGTTCTTGTTTTGTGATTCCTCAGCTGTAACATCCTTCTTGTCTCTTTTGTCTTCCTCATGCATTAAGGCCATAACAATAAGCCTTTCAAAAGTTGTTGCCATTGGAATATGGGAAATAGCTAACCCATAAAGGGGTTCATTCAGCCTTTAACAAATCACAAAGCTTTCTTATGCGGAGTATCTACCAGTTCTAATCCAAAGCTTGCTAGCTGATTGAATCTATTTATGTATTCTTTAATAGTCATGTTTCCTTGTTTGAGGTCCAAGAACCTCTCCATTTGCATGCTTTTCTCAGCTTGAGAAAGAAACTTTATTTCAAACCTTTGTCTAAAATCATCCCAAGTTTCCACTGGACGCCCCGCTTAGGTTGCTTTCCACTTGAACGAAGTTTCATCCTTCAGTAGCCAGGTGGCTAGCTGAATCTTCCTACGATCATCCACATCGAAAATTCCAAATAAGCCCTCTGTCTCCTTGAGCTAATTCCTTGCCTCTATGAACGTCTCGGTTCCATGGAATGGTCTTCCTCTCATAGCATGGAAATCTTTGTAGATCTTAGAGAAGTTGTCTGCACGCGGAGGAGGAGGAGGAGCGATGGGTGCAGCTGGGGGAGGAACGTCATCTTGACCACTGGAAGGCGTCGTGGTCTCTAGATACCTAAATAACCATCTTGGTATCGTAACGCCCTCTGGAATATTAGGTTCCCCAGACATGCTGAAAAGGAAAGGAAAGAGATTCAGACAAAGGATCGAAAGATATTACATATGGCTTTGGGGAATATGTTTTTAAATACATTTTTTTTTCTTATGAAAATGCTTTCTTTTAAAACTTTTTGAAAATAATTTTCAAAAACTTATATCTAATCTGGTAACCTTTAGCTCTGATACCAAGTGTGATACCCCACGTCCATTAATGTCACCCGTTAAGAGAATGCATTAAGTTTCGTGAAGCGTTATAGGTAAACAGAAACATAAACATTACAATAAGATATAAATTAACAACGGAATAAATAAAAAAAACTTTATTAATCATAAAGCATCATGGCTCAAAACATCATATGTTTGAAAATACATAAAACCGGTACATCATCGAAACTTTTGTCTTGCACTTAAAACATCAGAGTACAAAATAAAAGAAGCACAATCCCCAAATAAAAACATATCCATATTAGCAAAGATAGGAGCTTGAGCAATACATCTAATCATCTTCAGCAAAATAATAGAAGAATCATGGTCAAGCCTGAGTATCCCACCCTGAGAACCTGGGGGAGGAAACGGAAGAAAGAAGAGGAAACAAAAGGGGTCAGACATAAAGTCTGGCGAGTCCACTTACTTTTAGCAAATAAATAAGTAAAAGTATCATGACAAGCTTATAAAGTGGATGAGAAAGATAACATCACAAATGACAGGTATGACAAGGTAAACATGATAAAGTATATATGCTTCTCTAATGATTACTCTGCACTGATACCAGTATAACCAGAATGAGATGATGCCAACAACTATAAGACGGTAGACTTAGGTGTACTTCCAGTGAGAGGTTTTCACCCCATATAATCAACAGGAAGCCCAACGTTTCATAGTTACCCCTATGGATAATAATGGGCTCCTAAACATACCGGAGTCTAAGCGTACCCTAGTTACTACCCTAACTGATCGGCTCCCTACTCCGTAAATACCCTATGTTGTCCCCACAGTAGGGTGTATCACTCCCTAAAGTGGAAACCGTTCATTTTCCGGATGTGCACAACCAAATCTACTGATGTCGCAACATGTTATTTTCCCGAGCAGGCGGAGTCCATATGCAAAAGTGGGTAGGCATAATCTGAGGAAAACCTAGTAGAGGGTGTACCGTAATTAATACCCTAATTGATCAGCTCCCTACTTCGTAAATACCCTGTGCTGGCCCCACAGTAGGGTGTATCATTCCCCAAAGTGGCAATCCTTAATTTTCCGGATGTGCACAACCATATCTACTGATGTCACAGCGTCTTATTTTCCCGAGCAGGTGGAGTCGTGCAGGCACATGACCCCGATGGAATGTGCCGTCAAACACCGCCCCACTTTTGGATCTCTTATATTTAGCCCAGTAAGCGTGCCCTGACTCCGACCTAGTTCGGAGTACTCGTTCGATACCTATATATGGGTTACTTACAGAAATTTATCCCACACACAAGATGACGCAAGCTCTCCCCTTTGTCTTGCATCCCCACTACTAGGTTTTCCTCAGATTATGCCTACCTACTGGTGTCATAAGATTGCATAATCCCAACATGTTAAGTTTGTAGGCCTATATATAAATATTACCCACCTACCCCAGATTTACTTAAATCACCCACTATTTCAAACAAGTTTACTTAACCCCTAATCGGGTTCATGCTCATACAATCCCTATGGATTCAACTAGGTTAAGTATTCCAACTCATTACCAAGTCCATTTATGGTTATAATGTGCTAGACCTCCCACATTAAGCCTACCACTTGTGGATGCTAGATATGTCGGTCGGTTCCGGGCAGACTTCTTCCATAAGTCGGGCTTAACCTTGTGTCTTAGCACGTCTCGTATTTGTGCACCTAGAACCCTCACATTAGATTCATCACTTGTGGTCGTTGGATATGTCGAGCGGTTATGAGCGGACTTCCACCACAAGTGTAATCTAACCTCGTGTCTAGGCGCGGTTACAGTTTCTAATTACTGTAACCCGAGGCATTTCCATTATTAACCAAATTTACCTATGTCGTTACAGGTTTTCATGCCCCTTTTCCCAAGTTATGTTCATAATAAACTATATGCCCCAAATTCATATTATTACACTTTATTCAAGTTATGCCCAAATTCCTAATTATAAGTTATGCCCAATATTAATGTTTTCCCATCATTCCCAATCTAACGTATTCGCATATTTCAGCGGCATGCCTAGGCTCGAAGGTAGCCTGGCCGTATAAAAATAAAAGGGAAAAGATATAGGGAAAAGGACAGAGATGATCATACTAACAAGGTTGACATGTAATGGCATAAACATATAGTGCCACAATGGCAAGATAAGAATATAGGATGAACATGTGACAATAACACTGATTCTAGTATAATAGGGATAGGCGTGATGTGTTCTAAACAATGATTTAGATTCCCAACTAACAACATATCTGATTTGGCCATAAACATTATAGAATGTATAAAGTGATCTAAACAGTGAATTAGATCTATAATCAAAGTAGATCTGACATGATAAAGGTTAAGATCCAAGTCATAGTCATGCCAGAATTTCATAGATACACAAGTTATAACAGATCAGATATGATTCAAGCAGTCACAGGCATAGGTCCAAATTATAGTCATATCATGTTTTACTTTTTAATTATTTAAACCTAAAAGTAACTTAAACTCACAGTTTTTGGATCTAGAAAAATAGAAGGAGAATAGCAGATGTTGAATCACAGATCTACACTTGAATAATTCTAAACTTGATTAACTCGATTGTAGAAGAAGAAAAAGGTTTGATTCAATCTGGGTAGCGACAACATCTAGTCCTCCATTATTTTCAGTGTGCAAAACATGAGAAATGAGGCCATATATATATAGCTGCCAGCCCCGAACCCTAATCTTCCATGTCTGTCCTAGGGGGTTGACCCATGGGTCAACACCCGTAGGGCGGAGAATTCCTTCTTCCCCAAATTTTTGCGATTTGAACGATTTTGAATTGATTTTTGAATTTCTGGACCCTATATATATATGTACGTATGTATATGTATGTATGTATATATATATAATCCTCTTGCGCGTATACAAACTTCAAACCTTCGTAACTTCTTCATACGTTGTCTGCTTTACGCAACCCAGGTGTCTATTTTGACCAGAATTCCGACACGAATGCAATGGCGCAATCCATTTCTCATATTTCTGATTATTAAATTAATTATTATTTAGTTTGTCCTCTTTAGTGTTGTTAAAATTACGGGTGTTACAATTGTTGCATATCGATCCATAAATATTGTAGAAAAGGAAGGTGACAATGGAGGAAAGATGATGAAGAGTGACAAGGAGGGATGATGTGGATTTGTAGACATATTGAGGGGACCGTAGGTTATTATTCCAAGCGGTCATTAATCCTCCACTTGAACCGACGACATTAACGAACTCCCGGTTAGGAAAAGACGAATGCTAAACAGGAATTAATGAAAGTAAGGTTGTTACATTTGGATTCTTGGATTAAAAGAATGTCGAGATGTAAAGAAGGAAGAATGAAATTAACTTCAAAATGGTTATTGGGGTCCCCACAAACCCGAATGTTCCAAGAAAGAATCCTCATTGAGAAAAGGTATATCTCTCCTTTTCTAATGTTTGCAAGGAAGAATAGTGTACATGAGATAAATCTGTCCTCATGCAACATGCTAACTTTTTATTTAAAGTATAATTTTCGTCAGAAAAAACAATAGGATGGAAGAAACTTCTTTTAACAGGTGAGGAATTACTAGAGGTTGAAGCGTTGAGTCTGGCACTTCGGCGAACAGCTGAAGATGAAAGAGATGGAGCCAACAGCGGAGATTGACGGTCAAGGGGAGGTGGTGGCGTTTCGGTGAATAGGGGGCCTGGGGATCGCCGGGATTGGTCGAAACAGGTGGGGAGGTGGATCAAAGAGGTCAATGTCTCTTAGGGGGTGCCACCTAGGTTCAAGCGAAAGCCAGGGGTCCGATCCTAGCGGATAGATGACCTCCGTGGAGATGTCAGGGATTGGATTAGGAAGGGGTTTGGCTGATGCATGAAGCGGAGCAAGGAGTTCGGGTATGGTGGATTTGACAATCATTAAAACACCCCACCTCCATTAAGGTCACTCACAAAGGGAATGCCCTAACTTTGGTGGAGCATTATAGGTAAAAGATGCAGATGAATTACAAGACAGACAAATAAAGCAGCGGAAAATAAAAATCATTTTATAAACAATGTGGTTCAGTCAAGATTTTACAATAGTTGTCTCAATCATACTTAAAAGTAATACATAGAACTTCTGGCTTGAATTAAAACATAAAGAAGCATTAAAACAACGATAAGGCAGCATAAATCCCCAATAAGAGAGTATCCAAAGCCATAGCCCAAGGAAAAAGATTCCAAGCAATACATCTACTTTCTTCAAGTTGATCCGATCTAAGCTGAAGTGTTCCCTCCCTGCGTACCTTGGGGGGGGAACGGAAGAAAAGAAGACGAAAGAAAATGGGTCAGACATGAGTCTGGTAAGTCCAGTGACTATTTAGTATGTAAACAAGAAAAAGGGTTATGACATGAATAAACTGAATCTAGGACAACACCCTAGAAATAAGATAATAAGGCTGAATATGCTATCACACTCATTTCACTTCTCTGCACCACCTAACTAGTGTCCTAACTAGTAATCTATTTAAAATGATCATATTGTAATGTGATCCCAATCCCCGCAATTTTGGTAGCCTTCAGGTGTACATCTATCGTGAGGATTCCACCTCAATCTGCCTAATTGCCATGAACATGTTAGATGTACCCTTACTACTCTATCGATCGGCTCCTTACTCGTATTAATTTTTCCTTGTGTCTGTGTCAATCGGCCCTCTCTTGCGTGTAGATACCCTAAGCTGGTCCCACCATAAGGTGTATCAATCCTTATGATAGAAACCCGACACGATTCAAGATGCACAGTGTATAACAACTGGTACCCAGTGCCTGCTTTTTCCCACTCCGGAGTACGTGCGCGCCGGTAAACAGTCGGAACCTACATTGACGTACCCCCTACAACTGTTTTGACCGCTTATAATCAGCTCAGTAATCGGGCCCCACCCTGCCTTGTTCAGGGTACCATGATACATCTATGTGGGTTACTGCTGAAATGGGTCCCGTTACTAGGGTTTCATACTGGTTAAGTTTGTGGGCCTATATATACAAATATTACCCACATACACGAGATGTACTTAACCCTCCCACAGATTCAAGCATATTTATTTAATGATTAAGTTTATGGGCCTATATTTACTAATATTACCCACCAACCCAATATGTACTTAACCCTCCTACTGATTCAAGCATGTTTATTTAATGGTTAAGTTTGTGGGCCTATATTAACTAATATTACCCACCCAACTTGATATTTACTTAACCCTCTCGTACATTATGCCATATTGGTTAAGTGTTGTCCATTCATGTTAACTTAACCCACCCGTTCATCATGTCATGTTGGTTAAGTGTTTCGTATTAACTTAACCCTCCTCACTTATCATGTTGGATTGGTTAAGTGTTTCCAATTAACTTAACCCCGTTATTCCATCAAGTTGTATTGGTCAAGTGTTTTTTGTTATCTTAACCCCACGTGTTCATCATGTCATGTTGGTTAAGTGTCATCAATCAATTCAAGTTACTTAACCCACCTACTTGTCATGTTACTTTGGTTAAGTGTTGCCTTCTTGTGTCAACTTAACCCTACCATAAATCAAGTTATATTGGTTAAGTGTTGCCCTCTTGATTTAACTTAACCTTATCACAAATCAAGTCATATTGGTTAAGTGTTGCCCTCTCGTTTTAACTTAACCTTACCACAAATCAAGTTATATTGGTTAAGTGTTTCTTATTACTTAACCCTACCCATTCATCATGCTATACTGTTTAAGCGTTTCCTATTAACTTAACCCTAGTCATTCATCTTGTTATATTGGTTAAGTGTTTCTCATTAACTTAACCCTAGTCATTCATCTTATATTGGTTAGGTGTTTCTCATTAACTTAACCCTAGTCATTCATCTTATATTGGTTAAGTGTTTGTATGAACTTAACCCTAGTCATTCACCTTGTTCATTAGCATTAATTGATTTATTAATGCACCAACCTCTCACATTAGATATGTGTTGTTGCGGTTACTGGATGTGCCGGGCAGTTTCGGGCAGTTTTACGCCACTACTCAATCTAACCTTGGGTTTTCCTTAGGCATGATGCACTAACCTCTCACATTAGATAGGTGTTGTTGTGGTTACTGGATGTGCCGGGCGGTTTCGGGCAGTTTTACACCACAACTCAATCTAACCTCGGGTTAGGCATGTTCGTCTTTTACTTAATTTACATTTTTACTTTTCATATTTATATGTAAATTTTCCACAGTTATTTCCATTCAAGCCATGCCCGATTTTTCCTCTAAATCATATTCAAGATTTTTGGTATGTAAATTATACCATTTTTACGCCACTAATCATTCATACATTTATGAGCTAAATTATGCCAATAATATAAATTAAAGATTTTCCCAACGTTACCCTCGTCATATGTTCGCAAAATTCACATAGAATGTTAGGCTCGTAACTTAGCCTAACTTATATACAAAAGGGGAAAGAAGGGATCATGTACCATTCACACAACATATAAGGAACTATCTAAACATGTGTCATGTAAACGTGGCATAATATAATGAACTTGCATTTTTGGATCCAACTAACATTAGTCTTTAAGCATATGAGATTACCCAAATCCAACTAGGCAAGTAAATGTAAACTTTTATTTTGGGTCCAATGAACATAAACCTTAAGCATATAGAATTGCACAAGTTCAACTAGACATGTGAATGTAAACTTTAATTTGGATCCAATAATCATGAATCTTAAACATATGGAATTACACGGGTTTAACAAGGCATGTAAATATGAACTTTTATCTTGGATCCAACAAACATGCATCTTAAGCATATGGTTTTACACAAGTTTAACAAGGCATGTAAATATGAGCTTTAATTTTGGATCCAATTTTCATAGATCTAAATGTGAATCTAAACATAATAAATGTCTTAGCCCAACAACTTGCATGATTCAATAAACATAAATCTAAACAACTTGCATGATTCAATAAACATAGATCTAAATGTAGATCTAAACAACATGCATGATTCAATAAACATAGATCTAAATGTAGATCTAAACAACTTCCATGTTACATAACATGAAAAAGTCATCAAATTTACATAATATATGACTGGTTTAACATCAACATAATGACCACAATAATCTCTCAAGCATACACGATAGAATCGTTACAAGAATAGGCATAAATCAGCATCGTCATTACCTTACAACTAGGAATTACTCTAGTTTTCATTTTATTACAAATCACAACTTTTAATCGTTCACTTCTAAATAATAGCAGGACTTACAAAGAAAAGAAAGTCTTGTTTTCTGAAATTGGAAAGCAATCCCTTGAAGAAGACTATCAATTCTCTAAGTTAGTTTTGATTCGTAGCTTTAATCTTGCTTTCAAGTTGAAGAAGGAATGGTGTCTAAACTAGAACAATCATGGACGACATGGTGGCTCCTTGGAATGAATTTGTGTGATTTAGAGTTTGAGGATTATGGTTGCTTTTATAGAAGTTAAATCTTATGTGAGGCATTAGATCATTTTAGGAGCATTCAGAGCCATCCAGGTAAAGCAATGTGTCACTTAGCCAATCATAGCATGACACATAAGCCCTAACGCCTCAGAATTTGTCCCAAAGCCAATCAGAGAAGGCCATGTAAAAAAGACAATCCTTGACCAACAAAAAAATGCGCCACGTGCGCCACATGATGCGTACACGTCATATATATATATATATATTCTTTTTATCTATCTTCCCAATTAACCATTTTCACACTAAACCACTTTTTGAACTGCGTTCACACTAAGCCACTTTTTAGCCATTCCACTGAAACAAAAATGTGGCGCTGGCGGGGATCGAACTCTGTACCTCTTGTATGCAAGTCACATGTTCTAACCAAATGAGCTACTAAGTCTTTTTCTTAAAACCTTAGAACAATGCTAAACATTATTCTTTTCTCATTCTTCTTTTTCATGTTTTGCTGCAATATTTAATTTAAAGATATCTTCTTCATACGGAGTGCGATTTACGCAAATCGGACTCTATCTCAAGCAGAATTCCGAGATGAACGCAATGGCGCAACCCGTTTCACCTATTTCTTCTTTTTCAAATTAATTATTCTTTAATTTGTTATTTTAATATTCTCAGAAAATACGGGGTGTTACATTCTCCCTTCCTTAAAGGATTTCGTCCCCGAAATCTTCAAGTTAAGAAGAATGTATATCCTACCATCCAATCATCCATCTACTCAACCATCAAACACAGGCATCCATTGTCCTTAAAAAGATTTCTAATGCCTTCATGATCATATGCATAGTGTGTGTACATGTCCTTATCTAATGCAAAATCAGGTGGTCTACTGATTCAGTTGACCTCCTCAGTGCGAATTATGTCAGTGCCATGAGTCCATCATGTATGCAATTATTCTTAATCGTACTTTATAACTTCTACATGAGTGCACAATCATTCATACAAATGCAGCATCCATATGATAACACATCAAGTTTCAGTTCATATATATAAAAATTCACTCATGAAAAAGTGGAATCAAGGATATTCCCTCAAAAAAGGTATGATGCGTGTATCTAGTCTTCAGTCTTCTAAGTCGCATCTTCTTGAGCTTCACTCCATTGTACCTTCACTAATTTAACTTCACGATTGCGAAGCTTCTTGACCTCCATTTCCAAAACACACTAGTAAAGATAGGACCTCGATGACTTACTATGCTAGAGGGTATCCAACGTAGTCGAACTATCTTTCCAAGATAAACAGATGTTAACCATGATACCAAGTGTATACACTAAGATGATTAGAGGTCTCTCTTCGACTTAGCTTATCCATCATGTCACAAATCTGAGGGTCGATATCTCTCACGCAAACCATCCTAGTCGAACTTGACATCACTCAAGTACAAGCCCCAAAGGCCTAAACCAATATCAGACAAGCACCCAAGTAATACCTCCTCCGAATTTGAACGATTTATGTGAGATGATACTAGCAAAATAACCAAACAATTGTGCACTTAACCGACTCTGGCTATCCTCGCCAATCTTGTTCCAAAACCATCGTTGATCGCATAACTGGCTTTGCATTGCCAACTAGATATATACGGAAGTCTATCTCGAGTTTTAGGGGGGAAATCCCTAACCTAATCCAAAACATCTGCGTACCCATGGACTACTTTAACGGATCACAAATCGTTGTTAGACGCATCAAGTGATTCTAGGTATCTAAGCCTAACTGATCCCTTAGGATCGCACGAAATCTCGAGGGTATTCCCGAGGCAAGTCAAAAGTCTAGCTAACCAATCCATGCCTAGAAACAACCCACAGCCCATGAAACCGAAAACATAAGCATTTCATTTTAAACTCAGTACTTAATATAGCTATTCTCAAACCCTTACAAACCAAAGATAAATGAGCCGAACCACCAATTGGATTTGAGACAATAATGGGATCTTCTACTATACAAGTACGAAGGTGCAGAGACTCAACTATGGAAGCAGATATAAACGAATGTGAAGTGCTAAAATCAAAAAGAGTACTAACAGGGTGATCAAAAGGAAAACTAAACTTTTTCAACAGAAACTTTACTACCTCTCTCTTTGGTACGCTGGCGGTGAGATCATGCACTTGCCTTCTTGAAAATCCTATCCTTTGTTCTTGCCCTTGTCCTTAATTATATGACCCGTTATACTATGATAAAGACACTTCCTCTTGTCTTAGGTTTTACTATTCTTTCCTCCTTTGCGAACCAAGTCCATATCCATGAGTTTCTCATCCTTGGGTTGTGCTCCTTAGCCAAACTCCCTCATTCTCATCTTTGCCATCTTTGTGTAACTTGTTGACAAGTCACTTGAAAGCTGCCTCCATCGCACGGAAAAACCCTAAAAAGCTTGAAAGAAAATTAACCGCGGGTGAAACTACTGTGGCTATATATGGAAGTTGGGCACTTCTTCGCCCTTTGACAGGTGTCGTAGTTTCATCAAGTCTACGGAACCATGCCGCGATGAGGATACCTCCCAGAAAGCCAGGAGCCCCGGAGACTCAGGAAAGAAGGAAACAAGGATTCAAACAGAGGATCAAAAGATAGTTCATATGGCTTTGGGGAATATGTGTAACGACAAGGAATTTCGCTCGATCCGAATCAGTCGTTAAACCGACTAAGACCGTTTGAAACCCCTGATCGTTTTGAGAACAGGAAAAATCAAAACGCAGACGGAAGAACATTTCATTTTTATTACAACAATTCCATCAGATACAAGAATATACAGAGTATAAATGAATATTTACATTCAACAAATATCAGAGATTACAATAAATTACATAGCAGCGGAAAAATATACAAAACACAACTGAAAGTAATACACGGATACAGAGCTTTCCGAGCATCGTTCCAGCTGTAAATCAGGATCCTGTGAATATAAATCTGCAAAACCAAAACTACTAGCTGCCCGTGTGGAAAATAGGGGCACCCAGAGTTTAGGTTAAAACAATAAACTCCAAGTCAGTCATGTGACTGGTGTGAGAACTAAAACAGTTATTTAAAACTTTACTTTAAAAGAGAGTAATTCAAGGGACCACGCCGTATAACACGGAACGGGTTTCCTCCTAAGAATACCAGTGCATAGAAAATACAACGCAATGCTTTTTCGAAAAATGAAGCTATTATAAGACCCAGTTCCCATCACACAATGCAACGCAAGCGGGAGGATAGGGTTTTACCTTATAACAGCCAAACATGCTTGATACGTTTAAAACAAATCATTTGATACTATAATAAGTGTATAGTGTCAAAACAATTTCAATCATAAATATAAATAATAGACGGCATGAGTGCCCCATCCCACTATGTCGCCATACTAGGCTCTACAAATAAAACCGCAGTATCACGTACTGGAAATTGGATTCCGTCATGAGCCGAGGCAAGGGGCAAGCTCCTCTCCGATTCGAGACACTCTAGCAAATGCCTCAGGACCCCACTATGATCCTTTGGAACCTCCAAGGCCGGTCCTCTCTTACTTTTGAGGATTGGCAATTCCTGAACACACGTTTCCCGGTCCTTACAGACCTATATCCGAGGCGCCTCGTATCCAAAAACCACACAGGTGAAAAGTATATAAATGTCAGGGCTGGTAGGTCACTGACACCACCCTAGCTAGAAAGAAACGTCGTGCACTCCTTGGGTCCGTATCCCGTTTTTAACTCATACCGAGGTGTGAGGCTCGCGAATTCACGTTATACACAAAGCTATGCCACACAGGCCGTGCTTTGATCATCAACCACAAGACTTTGCTTTTCAACAGAAGCCTTGATCAATTGCCACTTACGCGTGCCACACTGGCAATTCACTCCATGCGACTGATGTCCATCGATATACAACCTCTGAGCTCGTACGTCTCAGAGAAGGGCGTTAAGCAAGAGAATAAATTCTCTGCCGCCAAACAGATGTACATTTAATAGAGATCAATCAACACAGAATAAAATCCAATGTCAGACACACAATCCATTTACAGGTTCATTCTGGGTCTGAACGAAACCGGAGGCACTTTCCGTGCATATCCATCCATCTCCAAGTAGGTCTAGACGATCACCAACTGTTTCCCTCATCTTGGGTGTATAGCCCAATCGAGATCATCAGTAATCACCCAAACGATGTGAAGACTTCCGGTCTTCAACCACCGTCTTCATCTTCAACATCTCGTCGAATTGGTTATTCAGAATGGGTATAAACCCGGCATTTCTGAATATCCCACGTATATAATAAACAAATGTTACACAAACACAACGAATGCCTCATTCCAATTCAGAATATTCTTTTATTCACAAAATCACATTCTTAGGGAAATGTTCCCATAAATTTTATCCAAGATAAATTCTTCTAAATTTATTCTTTGATCTTCCTTTGGATATCATTTCTAACTAGTCGGGATTAGCGAACCACACCGAAGTAATTATTTATTTTATTTCCTAATCCCAACCTATTTATCCCATGGAGAAAAACTGGTGATACTCCATTCCTAACACCACGGTGTTATCGGTAAAATTAATTACCATTTCACGTTCAAATCTAATTAAAGATTTAACTATCGCTTTGGAGCAAAAATGGTGGTACTCCATTCTCGATCACCTTTCAGATTTGATAATTTAAATTATCAATTCAATTTTTAATCTAATTAAAGATTCATTAAAACTCCACTTAGTTTCAATCTTTTCAAAATTCAATATCTTGCCTTTAACTGGGTTAAAGAACCAATGTCATCTAAAACACGATTCACGGCAAACCCAAATCATATTTGATATTAAGTGCAAGGCTCTGAATAGAAAATATATCGGCTTATATTCAATATCAAATTCTGAAACCAACATATATCGTATTGGAAATACCAATATAAAATATATCTTTCAAATTCCCATAACAATATCTGTATAGTCCTGAAATCCAACATCGAAATATTCCGAAGAAAATTTCGATTCAACTCCAGTCCCATCCATGAGTTGGGAATATTGATTATTTTTAAAATCAATTTCAAATTCAATTTATTTATTTCAAAAATAAATTGATTTTAATTCTAGTTCAAAACTAGTTCATTTCAACAAAAATATATTTTTCTCCTTTGAAATGTGGAATTTTTCAGCCCAATTCTTTCCATTCCATATATTATGATTTTATACAAATTATAGGTATTTTTAATAATTTTATCAAGGCCCGTACAATCGATTTCCATCAACGGCCATCGAACTGCACTTACAGCGACCTTTTCCCAATTTGATTTGGACATAATTCCAAATCCAACCGTTAGATTTCAAATTTCTAATATTCATTGGAAAGCTCTTTTCGATACGAACCCAACGGTTCCGGTTTTAGGAGAATCCGACGGCCGGATCTCCCGCAACACCAATTCGAAGTTAATGGTTGAAATTCACGAACTGCCGCGGCGCGGCGAGTTCTATTCAGGCCATTATATATATAATATATATATATTATATATATTTCGTCAATTTCCTTTTAAAACGTATTTTATAAATCGTTTTAAATTCGTTTCAAAAACAATTTCAACTTCATCTTCGATTTCAAATCGATTTGATTTCAATTCAATTCGAATTCAGTTTCACTTTCTATTCAATTTGAATTCAAATTCACTTTCTATTCAATTTGAATTCAAATTCACTTTCTGTTCAATTCGAATCGAATTCATTTTCTATTCGATTCGAATTCATTTCAAACTGATTCAATAAAATTTCAATTTGAATTTTAATCTAATTTAATTTGAATTTCATTTCAAAATATTAAATTTTGAAATCACTTTTCAATATTCATTATAAAACGAATAAAATCGATATAAACATCGTTCACGTCAAAATAGCGCAACTCTAATCAACACGGCTTTATATATTTCAATAAATTCGTTATTCTATTCAACAAATGGATATTTATCTCATTCAACACATGAATCTATATCTCTTTCAACACACGACTAATCTCAACACATGAGTACTGTCAACACATCACTATTTTTGTTATGTAAAATATTTTATAAAACTATGGTATCTATCGTTTGATTTTAATTAGACTCCACCGTGAAGTAGTTCTAATTTTAAATATGATAAAGATGTGAATTTTATTATTAAAATATTTTACTCAACACATGAACATCGTCAACACATGACTGTTTTTATATTCAACACATGAATTTTCTTTTATAATATTCATTATTTTCCTGATTGGAATGAGGCCCAATCAATTATCATATAACGTTAATTATATGGATTCCATACAACACATGTATATAATAGCAACGACAAACAATCAACCATCATCCAAAGTGCACCACACAACTGCATAAGCATCAAAATAAAAATAATCAACGCTTACACAGCCTGTCGACCAATCGATCGACATACAATTAAATAATTGGGATAAGTGTACTCAAATATCATCCCAACACCCGTGTGGGGATTCAAATCAACAAACACATATTTTTATTCGTGCAGTTGGGCGATGTGTAAAATTTATCATCCCAATCAATATCAGTCAAATCAGTGTATATAAACAAATCGGCCGATTCGTTTATAAATATTTATTTATTCACTTTCACGTTAAAAATTATATTTTTAACGATAAAATATTTTTAATTATATAAATATTTTATTTCCTTTCAACACATTAATTTATATTATCGATTTCACATCAACAACACAAACAAATTTCACAACACATCAAACAAGCATACAAGCCATCCATGGTCTGTGGATGACTGGTGTCGGGTGCTGCTAAGCACCGTCTGCATCCTAGTATATATATATATATATATAACTAGAAAAGGAAATTTGAGTGAGAAGTTCTCACCGATAGCTATTCCAACTCCACGCCACTTCAAATGTAGAAGTCTTCGTCATTCCCGCCTTTTGTCACTTTCGTTGCCCGTTGCCACTACATATGTAAAAATCGAATTTTTACTTTGCTATTCAATATATAAAAATCGAATTTTTACTTCGCTATTCAATATATAAAAATCGAATTTTTACTTCTCTATTCAATATATAAAAATCGAATTTTTACTTCGCTATTCAATATATAAAAATCGAATTTTTACTTCGCTATTCAATATATAAAAATCGAATTTTTACTTCGCTATTCAATATATAAAAATCGAATTTTTAATATCTATACTATATAAAGATCATATTTTTAATCCATTACATATGTAAAAATCACGCCCTTCTCCATTTAAAAATATCGTCTTTCTTCCTTTAAAAAATATATCTTTTCCATTTTAAAAATCTCAGATTTTCTATTTTAGAAATCTAATCTTTTCTATTTACTAGGAAAAATCATTTCTTTCCTCGCTATTATAATCAAGTAAAAATCATATTTTGTACAACGCTAAATATAAAATCAATACACTTTAACATATAAAAACTCATATTTTTATTTGCAAAAAATTAATTAAACAAAACAAAATGAAATAAAATAAAAGCTTACATTGTTTAAGGAGTAACGGAGGGGGTTTTCTGCATGTGGATCGGATTTCGAAGGAAAGGGGGGGCGAGGACGGGTTGGTGGCGAGAGGCGCGTCGCCTGAGGTGGCTGACGGTGGACTGGAGGTGCGGGGTTTGCGTCGGAAGTGGGAGGAGTCGCGTCGTTCTTCAAATCGGAGGGCGTCGTTCTTCAAATCGGGGGGAGGAGGAGGATCGACGGAAGGAGAGGGTGAGGGCGCAGCCATGGGGAGGCGCGCACGCCACTAGCGGCGACGGTCGGGCTTGAGCGGGGTGATTTCCCCTTTTTCTTGTTTTTTTTTTCTTATTTTTTCCTTTTGTTGAATCGAATATGAAGGGGGGGGGGCAACCTGAAGAAGATAAGGGGAGGAGGGAGATTTAATTTTTTTATTATTATTTTATTTTCAAAAAGTTGACTTTTACATACGACCTCTAAACGAGGCCCACCGCCTGCCGTCCATAGCTAATTACCCCCATTCCGAACACAATGGGATATGTATCGTAGGCTGATTCGACCGTTTCGATCAGTTTCCGTTAAAATCAACATATAACTCTATATATTGAATTTGAACGCGCAATTCAATTTACCGGGGTCACATATGAACTCTAAAAATTCCCGAAAAATATTTTCTAGCTTCATATTGACTATACGGTCCTAACAAAACTAGTTTCGTCGAATTCTGAGACCGTTGGAAAAATGGTCATTTTCCAGTCGATTAAAATCAACTGAAACTGGTCAAACGCGTTTTCCTTCGCCACGCTCACATATTGATTCGAAAAATTATGAAATTTGAAACCTAACAATAATTTGACACTGCGAATCCAATAACAGTGGTTTCATCGAAATCCGAGGTCGTTTGCAAAATATCCATTTTTAAGGGCCTGAATTCCATAGCGACTATTCAGAATTTTCAACTGGACATATCTTTTGATTCCCGCTATGAAATTTCGATTTATCGGATTCGTTGGAAAGATATTATCAATTAGATCCTATTATTTTTGGATTCACTAAAATCCGGATTGTTTTGCACCCAGCACATTCAATTGAAGTTTGAAATCGAATTATCGAACTACCGCGCCATTTTCAATTTCTTTTTATAATTATATATAAATATTTATATTCTAACGACAACGTATATAATATATACGTTCTAATTATATTCAAAATAAATTTTCTCATCGATTTTATTTAAAATAATCTATTTTAAATGTTCAAAATTCGTTAAAATTGCCAAAATAAAAATTTTAAACTAGCTCAGAATTTCCGGGTTATTACAATATGCCTTTAGAACAAAACTTTTCCTTTGAAAATGCTTCTTTTAAAACCGTTTTGAAAATAATTTTTCAAATCGTTTATCTGATCTGGTAACCTTCAGCTCTGATACCAAGTGAAACACCCTACCCCCGTTAAGGTCACTCACAAAGGGAATGCCTTAACTTTGGTGGAGAATTATAGGTAAAAGATGCAGATGAATTACAAGACAGAAAAATAAAGCAGTGGAAAATAAAAATCATTTTATAAACAATGTGGTCCAGTCAAGCTTTTACAATAGTTGTCTCAATCATACTTAAAAGTAATACATAGAACTTCTGTCTTGAATTAAAACATAAAGAAGCATTAAAACAACAGTAAGGCAGCATAAATCCCCAATAAGAGAGTATCCAAAGACATAGCCCAAGGAAAAAGATTCTAAGCAATACATCAACTCTCTTCAAGCTGATCCGATCTAAGCTGAAGTGTTCCCTCCCTGCGGACTAGGTGGGTGGAGAAACGGAAGAAAAGAAGACGAAATAAAATGGGTCAGATATGAGTCTGGTAAGTCCAGTGACTATTTACTATGTAAACAAGAAAAAGGGTTATGACATGAATAAACTGAATCTAGGACAACACCCTAGAAATAAGATAATAAGGCTGAATATGCTATCGCACTCATTTCACTTCTCTACACCACCTAACTAGTGTCCCAACTAGTAATCTATATAAAATGATCATATTGTAATGTGATCCCAATCCCCGCAATTTTGGTAGCCTTCAGGTGTACATATATTGTGAGGATTCCACCTCAATCCGCCTAATTGCCATGAACATGTTAGATGTACCCTTACTACTCTATCGATCGGCTCCTTACTCGTATTAATTTTTCCTTGTTTCTGTGTCAATCGGCCCTCTCTTGCATGTAGATACCCTATGCTGGTCCCACCATAAGGTTTATTAATCCTTATGATAGCAACCCGACACGATTCAAGATGCACACTGTATAACTACTGGTACCCAATGCCTGCTTTTTCCCACTCCGGAGTACGTGCATGCCCATAAACAATCGGAACCATCACTGACGTACCCCCTGCCGCTGTTTTGACCTCTTATAATCAGCGCAGTAATCGTGCCCCACCCTGCCTAGTTCAGGGTACCATGATACATCTATGTGGGTTACTGCTGAAATGGGCCCCGTTACTAGGGTTTCCTACTGGTTAAGTTCGTGGGCTTATATATACAAATATTACCCACCTACACGAGATGTACTTAACCCTCCCACAGATTCAAGCATGTCTATTTAATGGTTAAGTTTGTGGGCCTATATTTACTAATATTACCCACCAACCCGATATGTACTTAACCCTCCTACTGATTCAAGCATGTTTATTTAATGGGTAAGTTTGTGGGCCTTTATTTACTAATATTACCCACCCAACTTGATATTTACTTAACCATCTCGCACATTATGCCATATTGGTTAAGTGTTGTCCATTCATGTTAACTTAACCCACCCGTTCATCATGTCATGTTGGTAAAGTGTTTCTTATTAACTTAACCCTCCTCACTTATCATGTTGGATTGGTTAAGTGTTTCCTATTAACTTAACCCCGTTCTTCCATCAAGTTGTATTGGTCAAGTGTTTCTTGTTATCTTAACCCCACGTGTTCATCATGTCATGTTGGTTAAGTGTCATCAATCAATTCAAGTTACTTAACCCACCTACTTGTTATGTTACTTTGGTTAAGTGTTTCCTTCTTGTGTCAACTTAACCCTACCATAAATCAAGTTATATTGGTTAAGTGTTTCCCTCTTGATTTAACTTAACCTTACCACAAATCAAGTCATTTGGTTAAGTGTTGCCCTCTCGTTTTAACTTAACCTTACCATAAATCAAGTTATATTGGTTAAGTGTTTCTTATTACTTAACCCTACCCATTCATCATGCTATACTGGTTAAGCGTTTCCTATTAACTTAACCCTAGTCATTCATCTTGTTATATTGGTTAAGTGATTCTCATTAACTTAACCCTAGTCATTCATCTTATATTGGTTAGGTGTTTCTCATTAACTTAACCCTAATCATTCATCTTATATTGGTTAAGTGTTCGTATGAACTTAACCCTAGTCATTCATCTTGTTCATTAGCATTAATTGATTTATTAATGCACTAACCTCTAACATAAGATATATGTTGTTGCAGTTACTGGATGTGCCGGGCGGTTCCGGGCAGTTTTACACTACAACTCAATCTAACCTTGGGTTTTCCTTGGGCATGATGCACTAACCTCTCACATTAGATAGGTGTTGTTGTGGTTACTGGATGTGCCGTGCGGTTCCGGGCAGTTTTACACCACAACTCAATCTAACCTCGGGTTATGCATGTTCGTATTTTACTTAATTTACATATTTACTTTTCATATTTATATGTAAATTTTCCGCAGTTATTGCCATTCAAGCCATGCCTGATTTTTCCTCTAAATCATATTCAAGATTTTTGGTATATAAATTATACCATTTTTATGCCACTAATCATTCATATATTTATGGGCCAAATTATGCCAATAATATAAATTAAAGATTTTCCCAACGTTACCCCCGTCATACATTCGCAAAATTCACATAGAATGTTAGGCTCGTAACTTAGCCTAACTTATATTCAAAAGGGGAAAGAAGGGAGCATGTACCATTCACACAACATATAAGGAACTAACTAAACATGTGTCATGTAAACGTGGCATAATATAATGAACTTGGATTTTTAGATCCAACTAACATGAGTCTTTAAGCATATGAGAATACCCAAATCCAACTAGGCATGTAAATGTAAACTTTTATTTTGGGTCCAATGAACATAAACCTTAAGCATATAGAATTGCACAAGTTCAACTAGACATGTGAATGTAAACTTTAATTTGGATCCAATAATCATGAATCTTAAACATATGGAATTACACGGGTTTAACAAGGCATGTAAATATGAACTTTTATCTTGGATCCAACAAACATGAATCTTAAGCATATGGTTTTACACAAGTTTAACAAGGCATGTAAATATGAGCTTTAGTTTTGGATCCAAATTTCATAGATCTAAATGTGAATCTAAACATAATACATGTCTTAGCCTAACAACTTGCATGATTCAATAAACATAGATCTAAATGTAGATCTAAACAACTTGCATGATTCAATAAACATAGATCTAAACAACTTGCATGTTACATAACATGAAAAAGTCATCAAATTTACATAATATACAATTGGTTCAACATCAACATAATAACCACAATAATCTCACAAGCATACACGATAGAATCGTTACAAGAATAGGCATAAATGAGCATCGTCATTATCTTACAACTAGGAATTACTCTAGTTTCCATTTTATTACAAATCACAACTTTTAATCGTTCACATTTAAATAATAACAGGACTTACAAAGAAAAGAAAGTCTTGTTTTTTGGGACCTGTTTTCTGAAATTGGAAAGCAATCCCTTGAAGAAGACTATCAATTCTCTAAGTTAGTTTTGATTCGTAGCTTTAATCTTGCTTTCAAGTTGAAGAAGGAATGGTGGCTAAACTAGAACGATCATGGACGGCATGGTGGCTCCTTGGAATGAATTTGTGTGATTTAGGGTTTGAGGATTATGGATGCTTTTATAGAAGTTAAATCTTATGTGAGTCGTTAGATCGTTTTAGGAGCAATCAGATCCATCCAACTAAAGCAATGTGTCACTCAACCAATCATAGCATGACACATAAGTCCTAACACCTCAGAATTTGTCACAAAGCCAATCAGAGAAGGCCACGTAAAAAAGACAATCCTTGACCAACAAAAAAATGCGCCACGTGCGCCACATGATGCGTACACGTCATATATATATATATATTCTATATATATATATTCTATATATATATATACATATTTTCTTTTTATCTATCTTCCCAATTAACCATTTTCACACTAAACCACTTTTTGAACTGCGTTCACACTAAGCCACTTTTTAGCCATTCCCCTAAAACAAAAATATAGCGCTGGCGGGGATCGAACTCTGTACCTCTTGTACGCAAGTCACATGTTCTAACCAAATGAGCTACTAAGTCTTTTGGTTACAAACCTTAGAACAATGCTAAACATTATTATTTTATCATTCTTCTTTTTCATGTTTTGCTGCAATATTTGATTTAAAGATATCTTCTTCACACGGAGTCCGATTTACGCAAACTCAGACTCTATCTCAAGCAGAATTCCGATATGAACGCAATGGCGCAACCCGTTTCACCTATTTCTTCTTTTTCAATTTAATTATTCTTTAATTTGTTTATTTAATATTCTCTAAAAATATGGGGTTTTACAATCATGGTTTCAAAACGGTAGTCTGGGTCAGGCGAGGGGAGATGAAGGGGTTCCATAAAAAAATCCATATTGTTCTCAAACTGGTTTCCTAAAAGGAGGCCATGAGGGTCAAGGGTTGGATGGAAATGGTTCCAGTTTTCAATGGTGATGATGTAGTAGGCGTTGTTAAGGTAGATAGATTAAGTACAAAGAATTTTGACTGCTTTAAGGTGTCTGACTCTGGCAAAGACGAAGTGGAAGTCTCTCTGGGCCCATCCACGATCTTCTGCCCTAAGGTAAGTGCCAACTGGGTAAATGGCGGTGGTGAGGTAGTCTGGGATGTGGTGGAGGTGAATGGGGTAGCCTCTAATTCTAACCTAGGTAATGGGCCAGAATTTCCTGACAATGTTCTCCTTTGCTAGCGACCAAGCATCTAGAGTAAGAGAGGCACCTGGCTTAGAGAAGAACTGTCGATTCAGCGTGGCATGGTACAGATCTGTTGAAGGGAACTGGATGAGAAACTAATGGTCGGAGATGATGTAAATTGTCCAATCATAGTGGCGAAAAAAGTTAGAAAGCGTCGATCGCACGGTATGGATATTCCAATAGCCGACGATGATGGAAGCGAGGATAAAATTAGCGATGTTAGAAGGAAGTGCCATTACGGCTTCGAAGGAAGATGAGATGAGATTTTACAAAGAAGAAGTGATTTTTTTAGAGTGAAGTGGTAGATTTATGAGTGAGAGCAAGAACGGCACAGTTTTTGATGGGGAGAGAAGAAGAGGTGTGGATGGCTAGCATGTGTGATGAGAGAGAAGCTGATTTTTTGGCAGAATCGACCACATCAGGGGAATGGGAAGAGTCCTTTTGGCTAACCGAGGCAGAAAGTGCTTTTGTTGTTTACCCCGACATGAGCAGCTTCTATTTGAATTCCCGAAAAATCCACACCTGTAGCAAATCCTGGCGTTCCTACAGTTCTTCGCCGCATGTCCCTTAGAAGTACAGTGGTTACAATGGTGATTGAATTTCAAAAATTCAATAGTGTGCGTAATTGAAGTGAATGAAGGAGGGATATCCTTTTGAGCAGTTGATGATGACTTCACAGGTAACGGAGACTGGCGTCGCTGTGGTTGTGACTTCAATGAGGCGACGTAAGAGAAGCGGTGGGATTCAGGTGGCGTGGGGATCAGGGGTAGTAACTGAATATTGAAAGGTGCTTACTTAAATGCAGGCGATGGAGGCGGAGGCATTGGTGATGACGTAGTAGTTGGCGGTGGAGGCGGTGGTGCAGGCATTGGAGCTGGAGGTTGTGTGGAGATGAGTGCTACTACAACCATCATATCTGGGAAGCCAAAATCCGGTGGTTGAATAGAAGCGACGACATCGTTGAAGGCTGTGGTCGTTAGAGGCTGAGGATGAACAGAGAGAGGATCAGGTGGTTAGGCAGCTATGAACGAAGAAAGTATTGATTTTACTCTATGTATGCAAATGTTATTAATTAAATAAGTTGTACGTATAAATTTATTTTGAGATACCTCGTAAAAGAACATTCATAGACGAAAGGTATGTTTTGGAGCTTCGAATGTTAATGGCGACAAGAAACAAATCTCCAATTTTTCTGCAATTCTTTTTCTCCTCGTTTCCACTCTAGATGTTCTGCTCTCTTTCTCAATTCTTTCGATCAAACCTCCTCTCCTTCTAAGTTTCCTAATTTTGCTGGCGTATAAAAACTCCAAGACCAAGTTTTCATTTTCAGATTTGACCTATACCTTAATCTCAAACATCCCTTTTTCTTCTTGAATCGTTCCTCTAATAGTTAATCTCCTCCTCGCACCAGTCATAGCTTCCCTTCTTCCGCATGGTGTAACCTGTTGTGTCTAGTAACCACATTGTTGAGCCTTCTTAGTGCTTATGTCGAGTACATATGTACTAATGGTGCTCTTGAGCTTATTTCTAAGGTGGAATTCAGTAGATCGACATCTTTTTCGACTTGCAATAGAAGGTGATGGCATGTTTCTACAGTGGAGTTCCTGGAATTGCTTTGCAATTTTGTTTGTTGCGCAACTCTCCTATCCTACTCTGGCATGATTTTCTTTGATGAAGTATGCAATCATTTATGTGCTAAGCCTCTTACTTGATGAACTTTTGATGAAATGTGTTACTGGAATGGGTCAGAATTTGTTAGGCTCATTCACTATATTTGTTTGTCGCGTTCGTCTTGTTAGAACAGCCCTTGACAACTGATGTTGGTTTTGTTTTGTACTTTTGGAGTTTCGATTATATTATTTGGGAGTTTGGGGTTTTTGATGGTCATGAAGGTGCCTTGTTTCTAGTTTCTTCTCGGTTTGAGCTTAGCTGGTTCTAAGAAATACATGAGATGCTTTGGAACTGAATTTTTTCATTCGTTTGATGGAGTTCTAGTCTAAGCTTGCTCTAACCAATTGTGTTAGATCGTGCAGTTTTTGGAAGGTACGGGAAATTTTCACATCGCTCTATTTTAGAGATGTATGTCATGGTGCAACACTGGATGCTCACTACTTTGTTAGGCGTTGTTCTTTCAGTAGTTGTCACTATTTTTGAGTGCCTCAAGATGTTAGGTTCTTTGGGATTGTATTTATGCAACTTGGACTTTTGGCTTTTGGCTTTCTGTCCTCTGTACTAATGTACATGAAAGATTTGGTATTGTTACCATTTTGTAATATATTTTTTAACAGTGAATGTAATAAAACTCCATGCATTGAGAATGAAACTATTATAGTTCATTTAATTTAGGTTAGCTCTAGTACTGTAAACCTTTAAGTTAGTGTGGACGGGACACTATAAACTCCGTAAGCGGTGGACGATCCACCTTTAAAACAGAAGCAGTTGATTGTCAACTACAATCACCTGTACTATATTGTATTTTTATTATGGTTAAAATAAAAAGGTGTTTGCGGTCACCTTAAAAACCGGTCGGCTTTACCAATTTTTTTTAGATTTATTTTCTTATTGGAAGGAATTGATGTCTAGTTAATACTATATTTCTTATATCATAATAATTTATATGTAAATTAGACTGACCGTGTGTGTTGATTCTCAAGTCAGACCGAGTTGTTTCAGGTTATAGATTGTTGTTAATTCAGGGTTAGCTGATTCATCTTGGACGTTATCCTTTAGAGTTGGTTCTTAGCTGTACTCATGTATTTTTGTCATTGTATATTGTTGTTTGGGACGTTATTCGTCAATTCACTTGAGATAAGGAAAGAAAAAAAATTATATATCCAACCAAAGTACTCAGTGCTCGTTTAATAGGAAAATATGGATGGTCCCCCCTAACCAGCCCTATTATATGCTCTTATAGATGCCATTACCCGTTAATGCCCATTATTATGGTGGTCCTCGGGGTGGGCTGTCACATGTTTAGTTCTACTTTGCAAATTTTTGAATATAAGATCTATGACATTCCTGCAAGCAACTGACAAAAATTCTTAATCAATCACAAATAAAAGTTACCAATGAAAAACAATTACTTAAATATAAAGAAAATATTTTTTGAGGAATTTATAATTCCTTCGTAGACAAAGCAGTCATGTCGCTTCAAAGGGTTAGATTCTTCTCACCTTTATCTACTCCAATCCTTGAAATACATATAAGATATCAAGAGTAATTTGATATCGAATCTGTCAGTCCAGGATAAAGCAGAATGGAAACGTCAAGTCGACGCACTTGTTTCTACATAGGCTAAGCTTCCTTTAGATAGGCCAAATCCCTTCTCTCTTTTTGGAGTCGATGTAGATTGTATTACTTCACTTTTTTAAAATTGGTTTCAAATCATTATTTTAACCTATGTGTTTGATAATCTGACACCAGTATGAATGACACATTGCATTGTGTTGCCTTGGCTTGTAACGAACTGGTAAAAGAATTTGATGCTCGAATTCCGACAATTTTATATATATACCAGTATTACTTACCCAAAACCCAAGTATCGAAACCACCTGATAGTTAATAGAAAGAAATTAGAGGATGAGAAAAGAAAGAAGTATCAGAATAGAAGAAGAAGAATCAATACCACACAGAATCTTACAACGAAGTGGAACAAAATATAATATAGAAATAAATCTTCATTAAGAGCTTGAAAATACTTATAATCATCAGAGTACATCAACATATCTGGACAGTTATAATAACCTGTCCTCATATACAAAACACAGCGGAATAAATATTAACACGTATCATACGTCTAAACTCCTCCAACTTGTCTTCGATTTTTACAGCATCCGATAACCTGAACCTATAAAACCCGAGCTAATCCGAACAGTACAAACGCCAGATCAGTCTAGTGAACCAGAGTGAGAAAAACACACTAAGTTTAAGGTATCACACAACTTGATTTTAAAGTCAAAATCTTTTCAAAAGGAAAGGATAATCGTAAGACCAAATCCACACATAAATATGGACGGTTTTTACCTTACGATAACCCAAAATAGCTTTGGAAATCATATCTTGTCTGATATTATTATAATGTCTAAATAC
This sequence comes from Allium sativum, assembly GCA_030737875.1. NCBI lineage: Eukaryota > Viridiplantae > Streptophyta > Magnoliopsida > Asparagales > Amaryllidaceae > Allium > Allium sativum. Next base: position 621,384,593 of record CM060926.1, read on the forward strand.
AAATAAATATCAATCTAGCAGAACGCTTGCATCTCACGCTCTACATATATAATATACAATCAAAAAAGTGGGCGCTTATTGGAGACTGGATTTCCATGGCATGGTATGGGCAACCACCTTTCCGATAGTGTATCTCTAGAGAGGAATACACCGAGTTCAACAAGAGCATCTTGCAACTCATGCTAAACATGACTGGCCCCTCATTTCGCTTGAGAGTACCAAATATATTGTCATCTACGGTTGGTACCAACATAACCGTACCCAGGAGATACAGAAGCGAAAAGAAGAACAAATATGAATATTCTCTAGATGGTGAAAATACAACCTAATGGGAGCGACCCACATAGCCATGCGACCTGCCCGATTTTTACCATTTCCCAGTTGATGAGGCTTGAGGTCATAAATAACTTTAGAATATTTGGCCACCCTTCACTTTGAATGTCACATCGTTAGATCCGCCAAAAAATCACTAATTGACGTCTACAAAAATACCCTAGCTGTTAAGTGAAAGAATTTTACCTTCTATGCCATCAACTTGGTACATTTGAAGAAATCAATGTACGCGATCCCTTTAGAAATACTCTGTAAGACATCCGTCCATACAAGTCATCCAGGAACAGGATGAACCACAGACACCCTCCTACCGCATCCTAGGTATCACCCTACGGATCAGTAGCGAGTAGTCCTTGCAGTCCGTAGATTCCAGTCATGAAAGAACTCCAATATATCTATGGCTGCTAAACCAGAGATTTTAAGTAGTTCTTCTGCTTTATGAAGATCCACGGTCTTCAATGCTCCATCTTCAATCTTTATGCATTCCTATTTGCTGGTTTAGAATGGTATTCTCGAATATAAATTAGATCCCGATCTTTTCGTACCAACAATGCATTTAGCCATATTTTGATAGTCTGTTGTTTAACTATCAAATAAATAATTTTCAATTATGAAAATAAAATGTGTTCACTAGTTCAGTATTCAGCATCACTTGGCCTCTTTTAATTAAAAATAATTACGAAGGTTAATTTAAAACTCTTAAATCTTTCAATATTTAAAATACGGTTTTTACTTATTATTTTATATATATTAATGTTCTCAAAACCATTTAACTATAATACTTAGAAAAATATCTTATAACCATATTCAGTTTCCATTTAATTCACTTTTCAAACATTTTCTTACATCATTCCTCATTACCTATAGTTGGAAAATAAATTCAATTTGTCACTCGTAAAACAAGGTTACGAAATCTGTTTTATTTCATTACTTGAAACCAATAACCAGTCTTATTCTTGTAGAAAACTTATTTCAAACACAACTTCTCATTTTCCTCTTTACCGTGAAAATATCGTTATATCTTCATGCAATCTCCTTTGTTTTTGTTACCACGGAATTTTCATTATATATATATACTCGAGTCCTTTTATTTCCTTTTCTTTAGAAATTATATTATACATTCTCCAATCCTTTAGTTCCGTTACTTTGGAAATTTCATTATATATTCTCAAATCTTTTAACTAACCTTGCACTATTATTTCTCTTACGGACATAATAAATTAGTTCTAACATTTTTACCACTACCAACTAATATCATCCTTGGAAAATCCTGAAGTCGTTCAAGTTGGGGTATTTTAATTACCTCTCAGACCTTGATCAACAACATTCGTATCTTAAGATAAATAAGAGTTGTAATTTAAAAACCGATATCCATTCTAATATCAAAACACATCTTATTTAACTATTTTATTAAAAATATAGTTTTATAACCCTTCTTATCTTTTTGGTAGTCACCTCTTTGAATATAACTAATATTACTTGATTCGTCGATTAAATAATTCTTACTAAACGTTACCATTTTAACTTTCAACTTATTTAGATAAATTTGTTTTCGAAACTAGGTTTTTATTTCAAATCCTATTACCAACTCCTTTTACCAACTCAATTATGAATCCCTTTTACCAATCCACTTTCCTCTTAGAAAATCCCATTTCAACTCCATTTATTCAACTTAATTCTGATATTAAGTATCGCCGATTCAAAATCAACACTTCCACTTCCATCTCCTTTATAAACCTTGTTTATAAAATTCTGGTTTAATATAAAACCCTTTTTATCTCACTTCCTTTTACTTAATTTAAATATTAAGTAAACATTAAATTAAGCTATCGTGTTCACTTTAGTTCTCTTTCTATAACTTCATTTATTTATTTTAAATCTCAGGTTTTTAATAAAAACCTGTTCATATACCTCTTTCAAATTTCCACTAGATTCCAATTCAATCCTCGATTTCTTTACTTCGATGAATTTCCTTTACAGGGTAATTACTTACATTATTATTATTTAAAATAATAATTTACCATAACATTAACTATTGCAAAATTAGTTAATCGCTTTATTAACTAAAGTAAATAATAAATTTCCCTTTTAAACTCTTATTAAAATTTAAACAAATATTCATTAAGCTATTTTAGTATATTACTTGGAATTAAACTAATTTAACTTAATAATCAAACCCCAATTAAAACGGTTAACTTAGTTAAGTTAACACAGTTATCTCATACAATTCGGTTCATTTGATTACTACAGAGATGAACCTAACCCAGAATATGAACCGTAAAAAATACACCTACTAAACCAATCATAAGAATACCAGCTACAGTACCTATTAGCCAAAGAGGAATCCTTCCAGTGGTATCAGCCATTTCCTCCACTTTCCTCCACATTTCATCAAGTAGTCATAGTTGATCCATGATTTATGTTTCATCTTTCTTTTTGTTTGTTTCGAGAAAGATATCGATCAATTCTGATTCTTTCTTTTTCGATTGATTCTTTTCCGATCGAGATGTATGGATCCTAACGGCGGTTAGTTAATTCTCCTTTTAATTTAATTAATAGTATAATTATTTTAAATAATTTCATTTAATTGTTTCTAAGAAAACAATTAATTCGATTCTTAACTGTTACTTTAATTTCTGCTTAACTGCTTGTAAATCAAATTAACATAAGAATTTGATTTAAAAAACATTTAATAATTGTTTATAAACATAAATAATACATATAAATTTCCATTTAAACAAACTTTTATTCAAATTAATAGATTTAAAAAAAAATTCTATCTTCAGTTATAAAATAAATTTTATAACTTCATTTCTATTGATTCACCTGACGGTAAATCAATATTTCCAAAATGACTGATTTTCAAGCCATCTGATGTCAATTACTCAACCAATATTATCCATTGGTTAATATCATAAAAAATGTTGAATTACGTTTCAACAATCACTAACAAATAAATCAGCTAATCAGGTTGGTCATACAGTTCATAAAATGGGGATATGAAAATAAACAATAAATTTGAGGAATCCATCTCGATTCCTCCAACCTATTTTTCCCTGCATCCAAATACGTTATCTCATATAAAATCATTCGATACAAATTATCAAATTTAAACTAATAATTTTTGAAACAGCAAATAAAGAATATTTAACATTAACCAATTTATGTCAACAAACAATTCAAACATTTAAATTAATCACGTTTATATTATAAACGTGAACAATAAGGTAAGTTACCTCAATTGGTTCCAATCGTTAAAACAATGATTTGGTGTTTCATTGAAATTAAACAACGTTTAGTTTCATCGGTTCAATTAATATATGAATATATATTTAACAAACAACCAACCATAGCAACCATAGCGCACCAAATAAAAACCCGGCTTATAAGTGGGAAGAACTGAGTCAGTTTAATTCACCTTGGATTTTCATTCGTCGAGATAACGACTGATTTTAGTTAAACTAGACATGCATTTAATTTAACTAAAAAACTCCAATTGCATCAAAATGTGTCAAATCCATCCCAGAATGATATGCTCATCGTGACGATTTCAACGTCCCCTGTTTTCTCAGATCCTGTTAATAAATGAAGACGTTAAATAATTTAGTAACTTAATTAATTATATTTTATCTATCGTAAATTATGTTTAGGCACTTATAAACTAACTTGGCCACATAAAATATCATTAGGTAGTTTATAACAGGTAGGCCCAAATAGATGTGGTTATGCACGGGTTAATCATACAACTGTCACATTTAAATAATCGGACACGTATACACTTCTACATCAATCACATTAAAATGTAGTATAGGGTCAGGAGCGCTACCACAATTGGCATATTGAATGTAATTAGGTACATTAGAGTGTCAGGCATAGTATATACGTATATATTATTAGGCAGATATAAGTATAATCACGTTAATTTCATTTATTTAAGCCACGATAATAACCAAGATTAGGAAGATATTAATATAGATTAGTCATGTTTAAAGTATGATTAGGAATATTCAAAATGGGCTTCTTCTACCTGTTACTGTCTTTCTTCTTCTTCGAACAATACTCCACTATCTCCATCTCACCACCGCACTTCCCATGCTCCGGAAATAACCATCCTATCGCCGGTGATCTGACACCACGACTCCCACCTTACGAACTTCTCCACAGCCTTGCTGTTCGAAAGATCCCACGTATAAACTCCCCAAACCCAATCAATCGAGCTACAGCGTTCACAATCCCCCTATTGCGCCCATCACCCGACTGCTCCGTCCCATTGCCACTACGTCTGAATTATGGTGTTACTTCACACCCACGACTGACCTTTTACACCCACACAGCTACACCACGAACCACCTCGTCTCAACAGTGCGGCACTGCCTGTCACAACTCATCTCGCAACTTCCATTGAATGACACCCAACCCATGCCGCTGTCACCATGAACTACACCAACCCCCGTACTGTCATCCACCATCCGAGCAAACCCTTGCAGACTCTGCTCCCTCTCCGGTGTGATCTCAACTACCGCACTGGAACATCCCTCACGTCAACAACCGAGAACTCATGCAGCTTCATGTTGAGGCATATGATTTTTTTAAAGAGGGGTTAGTGGTTGATATTCTAAGAGAAGGTTACAGTTTGTTTCAATTTCGGAAGAACATTGGTTCGTCTGCTTTTTGGGGATTAATTTGTGAATTGATTTTGCTTTCAATCGAAGAGGGGTTTCGATTTCTCCTAGTTGAAACAAAATAAGAGTGAAGGATTGCGTGTTAATGGTGGGAGAAAATGAATGTAGTGGCACAAATGAGTATATTGAAACGACCCAAACTCACCCTTACGGAAAGCTCGGATTGAGTTGAGAACACGACAAATCGGAACACATACGACAGAACATTTCATTGTTTATTACAACAATTACATCAGAGTACAAGAATATAACAGAGTATGAATAAATAATATACATTTGATAAATATTATAGATTTAAATTACAAAGCAGCGGAAAAATAATACATAACATAACTGAAAGAAATACACAGATACAGAGCTTTCCGGGTATAGTTCCAGCTATAAATCCAGGATCCTGTAAGAATAAATCTGCAGAACCAAAACTACTAGCTGCCCATGTGAAAAATAGGGGCACCAAGTGTTTAGGTTAAAACAATAAACTCCAAATCAGTCATGTGACTGGTGTGAGAATTAAAATAGTTATTTAAAACTTTACTTTAGAAATAAAGTAAATCAAGGGACCACGCCGTATAACATGGAACGGATTTTCTCCCAAGAATACCAGTGCATACAACAAATAGCGCAATGCTTTTTGGAAAAATAAAGCTATTATAAGACTCAGGTCCCATCTCACAATACAACGCAAGCCAGAGGATAGAGTTTTCCCTTATAATAGCCAAACATGCTTGGTACGTTTAAAACAAATCATTTAGATATTACTATAAGTGTATAGTGTCAAAATCAATATCAAATATAAATGTATCAATCATAGGCGGCATGAGTACCATCTATCATGTCGCCATAGTAGGCTCTACAATTAAAACTGAAATGTCACGTATTAGAAATTGGATTTCCGTCATGAGTCGAGGCAAGGGATGACTCCTCACCGATTCGAGACACTCTAGCAAATGCCTCAGGATCCCCCGCAATGAAGCCTTGGATCTTCACGGCCGGTCCGCACTTACGTTAGTGGATTAGTATTCCAGAACACACATTTCCCGGTCCTATCGGACCTATCCATCGGCTCCGTATGAACCGATATATCCAAGGCGCCTCGCAATCCATCATCCACATAGTAATAAAAATATAAATGTCTAGGCTCCATACCATGAGACCACCTACAGCTAGAAAGAAACGTCATGCACTCCCTGCAATTCGATCCCGTTTTTTATTCATACCGAGGTGTGAGGCTCACGAATTAACGCTTTACACAAAGCTATGCTATATTAAAGCTATGCTTTGATCATCAACCACAAGACTCTGCTTTTCAACAGAACCCTTGATCACTTGCATCTCAGCATGCCACACTGGCAATTCACGCCATGCAACTGATGTCTATAGATATATAACCTCTGAGCTCGTACGTCTTAGAGAAGGGTGTTAAGCAAGAGAATAAATGCTCCACCACAAAACATATATATATTTAATAGAGATCAATCAACATAGAATAAAATCCAATGCCAGACACACATCCATTTAATAGTTCGTTCTGGGTCTGAATAAAATCGGAGGCACCTTATTCCTCGTCCCATATATCCAACACAGGAGAGAGGTCCTCGCATATCCGGTCGATCTCCAAGTACATCTGTACGATCATCACTTATTACCTTGTCTTGGATGTACAGACCAATCAAGACATCAATAATCATCCAAACGATGTGAAGACCTCCAGTCTTCAACCACCGTCTTCATCGTCGACTTATCGTCGAATCAGTTATTCAGAATGCGTATAAACCCGGCCTTTCGAAATAACTCGCGTATATAATAAACAAGTGCTATGAAAACACAACATATGCCTCACTTCCAATCCAGAATATTCTTTTATTTAAATATTCCTATCCTTTGGGAAAGGTTCCCATTAATTTTATCAAAGATAAATTCTTTTAAATTTAATCTTTAATCTTCCTTTGGATATCAATTCAAACCAAATTAAAGTTTATCCAAACTTGTCGGGATTAGTACTCCTTATCGAAGTAATCATTTGTTTTATTTCCCAATCCCAACCTATTCATCCCATGGAGCAAAACTGGTAATACTCCATGTCTAACACCACAAAGTTATCGGTAAATTAATTACCATTTCCCGTTCAAATCTAATTGAAGATTTAACTATCTCTTGGAGCAAAACTGTTGATACTCTATTCTCAATCATTTCCCAAATTTGATAATTTAAATTATCACATTCACATTTCAATCTAATTAAAGATTCATTAAAACTCCAATTAGTTTTAATCTTCTCGAAAATCAATATTATTGATTATTTAACTTTGGGAAATCAAACATGTCGCATCGACAATCTCCACCGTACCATTGATTTCTCCGATATATAACATCTGAGCTCGTACGTCTCAGAGAAGGGTGCTAAGTAAGAGAATAAATTCTCCACCACCAAAAAGATATATATTTTGCAGAGATCAATAATACGGTTCGAAATACAATGTTAGACATGTAATCCTGTCTCTAGTTGGGTTAAAGAACCTGTAACACCCCACCTTCGCTAGGGTCACTCACAATGGGAATGCACTAGTTTTGGTGGAGTATTATCTTGGTAAACATGCACAGAGATATCACAAGGCAGAACATAAATAAAGCAGCGGTAGAAATTAAAAACCAACTTTTTATTACTTTCACGAAAAGAGTCAAAACCTCATATATCCAAGATACAAATTATTCCATTACATCAAGTTCCAAATAAAGAAGCATAAACTTAAGATAACAAAAGTAAATTATTCCCCATAAATAGCAGAAGCAGCCATAGCATAGCTCAAGACCAAACCGTACATGAGCTGTCAGAAAGCAAGCTAAGTCCAAGCTAAGAGCTAGTGTTTCCTCCCTGAGAACCTGGGGGAGGGGGGGGGGGGGGAGGAAACGAAAGAAAAAGAGGCGAAAGAAAAAGCGTAAGTCATAAAGACTGGTAAGCCCTAGTGACTTTCAGTATGAAAACTAGTAAAGGTAACATGATATGTGAAAACTGGAATTAAACATAAGGATGATAACAGAACTGGTAGGATAATTAAGATAACAAGATAAGTCAAGTCTAGCATCGCATATTCAAGGTTCGCTACACCAACTGTACTAGTGTTCTAACCCATGTCAAGTATTAATCATGAAATGATCCCTTGGCCCAGTATCATGAAGTGACCCATTACGGGGTCCTACGGTACGATCTACTAATCGATCGGCTCCCTACAAGTCCTAGCTCGTCATGTGTCTGTGTCATACGGCTGTATCCTGAAATGTAGTTACCAGTGCTAGGTCCACCATAGGGTGTATCAAGTCCTATGGTGCCAACCACCAACACGAATCAAGCACGGGTGCCCAATGCCTGCTTTTTTAACTCCGGACCACGTGCACGACCATAGTCCGCCTGAACCTACAATGGCGCACCTACTCAGCCGTCGTTCTGGTCGCTTACAATCAGCCCAGTAATCGTGCCCCACCCTGCCTAGTCCCAAGGTATCGTGATACATCCAAGTGGGTTACTGCTGAAAAGGATCGCGTAACTAGGGTTTCTAATGGGTTAAGTGTTGTCATTCAAATTCGTGACTTAACCATATCCAAATCGTGTATCGAGTTGGTTTAGTGTGTTCAAGCGGTTCATGACTTAACCCTATCAAATCATCGTGTCAAGTTGGTTAAGTATATTCAAGTGGTTCATGACTTAACCCTATCATGTGGCATTAATTCATTAATGCACCCCAACCTCTCACATTAGACTGACTGTTGAGGTCACTGGATTTGCCGGGCGGTTCCGGGCAGATTTACACCATAAGATAGTCTAACCTCGGGTTTTTCGTGGATATGACCAACTACCCACATTGGATCCTATTGTTTGCAGTCACTGGATTTGCCGGGCGGTTCCGGGCAGATTTACACTGCAAACTCAACCTAACCTCGAGTTGGCCATTTTCAAGTTTATCTAATTGTCATGCCCACGTTCAAGTTTTCATGTCAAAATTCATGTCGAGTTTTCATGTCATGTTTCATGTCAAATCGTGTTAAGTTCATGTCCGTATCCAGGTTCAAGTTATAATAACGTTCATGTTCAAAGCCAATTTATGTTTTACCTAGTCTACCCAAATCGTATTCCCATCGCACGTAAGCTCGAATCGATGCAAATAAATCTAATTAGGGAATAACATAAAAAAGGACGGCTATACGGTGGCAACAGTGATTTCTAGCATAGCATGGTACAACTTGAGATAAATGATATAACATTACTGGCATATGGAATATTGGCCTCAAACATAAAGATTCCAAATTTAACAAAATAAGGTACTAGTCAAGATAACAGTTGTCATAAGGTGATAGCATAGTCATAGTAACGATTGACATAAGGTGATAGTATAGTCATGGTAGCGATTGACATAAGGTGACAGTCATAAACTTGTGACTAATAGCAAATTCAACATGATAATATGAGGGGTTTTCTTTTTGATTTACAACATGAATAGGCCCCAAATCAATGTCATAATATATCCAAAAGTCAAGATACAAGATGAACAAGAATGGATGTAAAACAGTCATCATACATAGGTCCAATTTCAATTTACATCATATTCATATTACATTTACAGGTTAAATCTAAAAATAACTGGGGCTTACCGATCGTGGTTCGAGAATTAGAAAAAGGGAGTCGATGTTGAATCTTTATATGCTTAGTCAAGTTCTGATAGAAATCCCCAAATCAGCAACGTAGTTTCGACGTAGAAGAAGTAGCCCCTTTCTCTTACTTTTCAACCAGAATTAGAGCAGCATAAGGTCAGAAAGAATTTTGTGTTGAGAGACTAGTGTGAGGGGCTGTATATATAGGGTTAGTTCAACGAATGTGGACAGAAACAAGGCCAAAAACATCAGAGTGAATCCAGCTTCAAAAGTGGACTCGGCCACCAGGTCGACCCCCAGGTCGACACTATGGTCGACCTGGTCCTGGGTAGGTCGACTACATAGTCGACCCCCAGGTCGAACTGGTCCTGGGCGGGAAATTTTCCGCCCAGTCCATTCTGAGGTTTGAAATTCGAATTTTGAATTTGAATTGAGCTGTTTTTTGAACTTGAAAACTTCAAAAGGTCATAACTTGGTCATAGGGGCTCCGATTTTCGAAAACTCGGACTCGTTTCCAAGAAGAATTTCGAGATGAACGCAATGGCGTAACCCGTTTCCCTTGATTCTTATTTTAAAAATTAATTCTGCCTTGATTTATGGTTATTACACGTTATAAAAACACGGGATGTTACATTATCCCCCCTTAAAGGATTTCGTCCCCGAAATCTCTAAGTTAGCGAGGATATGTCCTACCATCCAACATCCATCTACTCAAAGCATCATCCACAGGCAACCATTGTCCTTAAAAGATTTCTAGTGCTGTATGTACATATGCTGAAAGTGTGTGTATATGTACTTATCTAATGCAAAAGATCAGGCGGTTACTGATTCAGTAAACCTCCTTAATGCAAAATATGTTAGTGTAATGAATCCAACATGTATGCAGATTCCTAACATAGTTTATAATCTCTACATGAGTGGACAAACATTCATTCATATGCAACATCCAAGTGATAGCATAACAAGTTCCATCCATGTACAAGTATAAGCACTCATGCATATGCAACACGAAAATGTGACTGAGCCGATCTAGTGCCTAATGTGTGTCATGAATCCACTAGCAACCGCTTGCAACCACTTGCAACCATTTGCAAACATCAACCATAACATGTTTCAATCACATGTTTACATCCACATGGTTCTACCTAAGGTTCTCAAGATAAGATCGAGAAGATAACAAGACAAATGTAGATAGTAGAAGCATGATATGAAAAGGTTCTCAAGTTTATAGGAAAAAGAGATCGAGAATGTACCCTAAAAAAGAAATGGGTAAAGCATGCGTATCTTCTCTTCGGTTTCCCAAGTTGCGTCTTATTGGGCTTCACTCCATTGCACTTTAACTAGCTTGACATCTCGATTCCTTAGCTTCTTAATCTCCGTTCCTAATATACGAATCGGAACTAGCCTCAATGTTGCTTCTTTTTCCACTTCTACGTCTTCAAGGATGCTAGGCTCAACCACTTCGGCTGACTCATGCAAGCACTTCCGGAGATGCGAGACGTGAAAGACATTGTGCACCCTAGCCAGCTTCTCAGGTAAGTCTACCTTATAGGCCATCCGTCCAATCCTCTCAGTGATAGGGAACGGTCCTACGAACCTTGGTGCTAGCTTTCCAACTGCTCCAAAACAAACTACACTGCGTAACAGAGAAACTTTTATAAAGAACATATCTCCGACTTCGAACTCTAGGTCTGTCCTTCTCTGGTCCACATAAGATTTCTGTCTATCTTGGGCTGTTTTCATCCGTCTTCGTATTAACTCAATCTTCTCAGAAGTGTCCTTTATCATGTCGGGCCCAAGTATAAGTCTGTCTGTCGTCTCCCACCAACAAGTTGGCGACTTGCACGGTCTTCCATACAGGGCTTCGAACGGTGCCATTCCGATGCTAGCTTTGTAACTATTGTTATATGCAAACTCCACGAGAGGAAGATGGTCTTCCCAAGTGCCCCCAAAGTCAAGAATGCATAGCCTCAGGAAATCTTCTAGTACCCAATTTACCCTTTCGGTTTGTCCATCTATCTGTGGGTGATAGGCCTTGCTTTAGTTGAATCGTGTACCCATTGCTTCTTGCAGACTATTCCAAAATTGGCTAGTAAAAATCGGGTCACGATCACTAACTATACTAGAAGGAACTCCATGCAACCGTACTATCTCTCGAAGGTAAATAGACGCTAGCCCTGATTCGGTCCTCTTGCTTTTCACTGGAATGAAGTGAGCACTTTTCGTGAGTCTATCAACTATGACCCATATGCTAGTATTTCCCTTCCTTGACCTAGGCAGTCCATCCACGAAATCCATCGAGATACTCTCCCATTTCCATTGCGGAACCCCCAAATGATGTAATAGCCCACCGGGCTTCTTTGACTCGGCCTTTACTTGTTGGCACACTATGCACTTCAAAACGAACTCTACCACGTCCTTTTTCATTCCAGCCCAAAAGAAAATGCATTTCATATTCCTGTACATCTTATCCCCTCCAGGATGTATGGTCATCATCGAGTGATGCGCCTCTTTGAGAACTTTACTTACTAAGTGTCCCACTTGCTGGACACATAGCCTTCCATCGCGCCTTAGCCATCCCTTGTCATCTATGGCATACCTACCGAGGTAACTCGACGTCTCACCCCTAATCAGCTTGTCCATGATTTCGACTATCTGTGGGTCTTCCTTCTGTGAAGTCCCTACTTGATCTAGAAGTGTAGGTCTTAACTCAAGAGATGCAAACGTAGCAGTCAATGACTCAACAGCAGGTGTAAAATCAAAGGTTGCTATAAACTCAAGGCTTTTCCTTTCAACAAACAAGGGGCTCAAAGTCAACCTTTTTCTACTTAACGCATCCGCCACCACAATACCCTTGCCAGGGGTATAAGCTATATCGAAGTCAAATGATGCCAAGAACTCCATCCACCGCTGTTGTCTCGGATTCAAGTCTTTCTGTGAGAAGAGGTACTTGAGTGATTTGTGGTCGGTATACAGCTCGAACCTCTCTCCTAGAAGATAATGGCGCCACGCTTTAAGTGCAAAACCAATCGCGGCCAACTCCAAGTCATGCGTGGGATAGATTTTCTCATGAACTTTAAGTTGTCTGCCCCCGTAGCATATTACTCTTCCCTCTTGCATTAGGACAGCGCCTAATCCCGTGCCGCACGCATCTGTGTACATGGTAAACATCTTACCTCCATCGGGTAATGCCAAAACTGGAGCTGTGGTGAGGGCTCTCTTGAGTCTCTGAAAAGCAACGTCACACTCTATGTCCCATACAAAGCTAGGTTCTTCTTTGTTAACTTAGTAAGAGGGGCTGAATTCTTAGCGAAGTCCTTAATGAACTTCCTGTAGTAGCCCGCCAAACCTCGAAAGCTCCTCACCTCCGTTGCATTCTTAGGAATTTTCCAGTCCTGTACCGCAACTACCTTTGCGGGGTCCACGGCTATGCCTTGCTTAGAAACTATATGTCCAAGGAACCGAACTTCCTTCCTCCAAAAATGGCATTTGGAGAACTTAGCCTTTAACTGGTGTGCTCTAAGTGTTTCCATGACTTCCTTGAGATGTCTGGCATGCTTTTCTTCATCTTTTGAGAAGATCAAAATATCATCCATAAAAACTACCACAAACTTGTTAAGGAACTCCCGAAACACCCTACTCATCAAATCTACAAAGTATGCGGGTGCATCTGTTAACCCAAACGGCATGACGAGCCATTCGAAGAATCCATCTGGAGTCCTAAACGCAGTTTTGTCAATGCTATCCTCAGCCACTCTAAGCTGATGGAATCCAGTGGCTAGATCGAGTTGAGAGAAAATAGATGCTCCCACAAGCTGGTCAAACAAATCGTCGATTCTTGGTAGTTGGTGCCTATTCTTCTTTGTCAGCTTGTTTAACTCACGATAATCTACGCATAGACGAAGCGATCCATCCGCCTTAGTAGCGAATACCACCGGAGCACCCCATTCAGAAATGCTTCGTCTTATGAAATTTTTCTCAAGCAACTCGTTAACTTGTTTACTGAGCTCTCTCCTTTCTCGCGGGGCCATGTGCCTAACGGGCAATGAAACTGGCTTGGCATTATCAACAAGATAAATTCGGAAGTCTATCTCGTGTTTAGGAGGTAACCCCCTCACCTCATCAAAGACATCTGGATATTCTCGGACCACTCTTACAGATTGCAAATTATCGTCGGACGAGTCAAGGGATTCAAGATAACACAACATGAACGTACACTTAGGGTTACAAGAAATTTCAAGGGTATTACCAAGGCGAGTCATGAGCCTCACTACCCTTCGTTCACAATCAAGAATGGCTCCATAATCGGACAGCCAATCCATACCTAGGATCAAACCGTATCCCATGAATCCGAGAACATAAGCATTACACGTGAATTCTACGCTTAAGATAGAGATCTTCAAATCCACACACATCATAGATAAATGGGCGGAGCCCCCAATTGGATTTGAAACTATATCGGGATCCTCAACCAGACTAGTACTTAGGTGCAGATTTTCAACAATATCAGAAGAAATAAAAGTATGCGATGCGCCAGAGTCAAATAAGGTTCGAACAGGAAAGTCAGAAATGTAAACAAGGCTTTCTATGGAAATATTACTACCTCGGTCAAGAGCTGGAGTGGTGTTGAGAGCATGCAACTGCTCTCCAGAAGGTCCTACTCGCTGGGTCTGCCCTTATCCCTGCCCTTGCTTCTTAGGGCAGTCCTTGCTGATGTGTCCAGTATCTCCACAATGAAAGCACTCACCCAACTTCCTCTTCTTCTTTCTATAGTCTTTAGCTAGATGTCCAGTAATACCACAGAAGTTGCACTTCCTCGTCTCACGTGGTTTGTTGTTGCTCTTGTTATTCTTGTTACCCCCCTTCTTGAAGTCAGCTTTCTTATTCTGAGTCTCATTAGGCTTAACCTCCTTCTTGCTATTCTTGTCTTCCTCATGAAGTAGAGCCATATCCACCAAGATTTCAAAGGTCGCCCCCATGGGTATATGAGTTAGGGTCAAGCTGTGTAGTGGCTCGTTCAATCCTTGAGCAAAGCGTACAGCCTTTTTCTGGGCTGTGTTGACCAAATCCAAACCGAACCGAGCAAGCTGATTAAACTTATTCACGTACCCCTAACAGACATGTCCCCTTGCTTGAGTGCTAGGAACCTCTCCATCTGAAGGTTCTCTTCTGCTGATGATAAGAATTTAAGCCCAAACCTCTCTCTAAAGTCTGCCCAAGTCTCAACTGGACTGGTAGCGTTGGTGACTTCCCACCAAAATGCAGCTTCCTCTTTCAACAACCATGCTGCCAACTGAACTTTCCTATGGTCCTCCATATCAAAGATAATGAACAAGTCTTCCGTCTCCTTTAGCCAGTTTTGTGCTTCAACAAAGGTTTCAGTTCCAATGAAGTTCTTTCCGACCATTGCTTTAAAATCTTTGCATATTTTGGCAAAGGCGGTACCAGGAGGAGGAGGAACCGCAGCCACTGGGAGAGGAGGAGGAGGGATGTGTGCCGTGCCCGCGTCGTTGGCCCTAGCTTCTAAGTACCTTCGGAACCATCCAGGCATGGGTATTTCCTCAGGTAGGTTAAGATCAGCCATACTGAAAAACGAAAAGAAAAAGATTCAAACGAGGAAACAAAGGGAAGTGCTAATGGCTTTTTGGGGAATAGCCTTTTTAAACAAAAAACTTTTCTTGAAAAATGCTTCTTTATAAATGGTTTTGAAAATAGTTTCAGAAGGTTTTTAAAACTTTTGCCCAGCCTGATAACCTTCTGCTATGATACCAAATGTAACACCCCACCTCCGCTAGGGTCACTCACAAAGGGAATGCACTAGTTTTGGTGGAGTATTATCTAGGTAAACATGCACAGAGATATCACAAGGCAGAACATAAATAAAGCAGCGGTAGAAATTAAAAACCAACTTTTTATTACTTTCAAAAAAAGAGTCAAAACCTCAAACATCCAACATATTAATTATTCCATTACATCAAGTTCCAAATAAAGAAGCATAAACTTAAGATAACAAAAGTAAATTATTCCCCATAAATAGCATAAGCAACCATAGCATAGCTCAAGACCAAACCATACATGAGATGTCAGAAAGCAAGCTAAGTCCAAGCTAAGAGCTAGCGTTTCCTCCCTGAGAACCTAGGGGGGGGCGAAAGAAAAAGAGGCGAAAGAAAAAGGGTCAGTCAAAAAGACTGGTAAGCCCTAGTGACTTTCAGTATGAAAACTAGTAAAGGTAACATGATATGTGAAAACTGGAATTAAACATAAGGATGATAACAGAACTGATAGGATAATTAAGATAACAAGATAAGTCAAGTCTAGCATCGCATATTCAAGGTTCGCTGCACCAACTGTACTAGTGTTCTAACCCATGTCAAGTATTAATCATGAAAAGATCCCTTGGCCCAGTATCATGAAGTGACCCATTACGGGGTCCTACAGTACGATCTACTAATCGATCAGCTCCCTATAAGTCCTAGCTCGTCATGTGTCTGTGTCATACGACCCTATCCTGAAATGTAGTTACCTGTGCTAGGTCCACCATAAGGTGTATCAAGTCCTGTGGTGCCAACCACCGACACGAATCAAGCACGCACAGTGTAAATCTACGGGTGCCCAATGCCTGCTTTTTCAACTCCGGACCACGTGCACGACCATAGTCCGCCTGAACCTACAATGGCTCCTACTCAGCCGGCATTCTGGTCGCTTACAATCAGCCCAGTAATCGTGCCCCACCCTACCTAGTCCCAGGGTATTGTGATACATCCAAGTGGGTTACTGCTGAAAAGGACCGCGTAACTAGGGTTTCTAATGGTTTAAGTATTGTCATTCAAATTCTTGACTTAACCCTATCCAAATCATGTATCGAGTTGGTTAAGTGTGTTCAAGCGGTTCATGACTTAACCCTATCAAATCATCGTGTCAAGTTGGTTAAGTATATTCAAGTGGTTCATGACTTAACCCTATCATGTGGCATTAATTCATTAATGCACCCCAACCTCTCACATTAGACTGACTGTTGTGGTCACTAGATTTGCCGGGCGGTTCCGGGCAGTTTTACACCACAACATAGTCTAACCTCGGGTTTTTCATGCGATATGACCAACTACCCACATTGGATCCTATTGTTTGCAGTCACTGGATTTGCCGGGCGGTTCTTGGCAGATTTACACTGCAAACTCAACCCAACCTCGAGTTGGCCATTTTCAAGTTTATCTAATTTTCATGCCCACTTTTAAGTTTTCATGTCAAAATTCATGTCGAGTTTGTCATGTTTCATGTCAAATCGTGTCAAGTTCATGTCCATATCCAGGTTCAAGTTATAATAACGTTCATGTTCAAAGCCAATTTATGTTTTTCCTAGTCTACCCAAATCGTATTCCCATCGCACGTAAGCTCGAATCGATGCAAATAAATCCAATTAGGGAATAACATAAAAAGGGACGGGTATACGGTGGCAACAGTGATTTCTAGCATAGCATGGTACAACTTGAGATAAATGATATAACATTACTGGCATATGGAATATTGGCCTCAAACATAAAGATTCCAAATTTAACAAAATAAGGTACTTGTCACAATAACAGTTGTCATAAGGTGATAGCATAGTCATAGTAACGATTGACATAAGGTGATAGTATAGTCATGGTAGCGATTGACATAAGGCGACAGTCATAAACTTGTGACTAATAGCAGATTCAACATGATAATATGAGGGGTTTTCTTTTTGATTTACAACATGAATAGGCCCCAAATCAATGTCATAATATATCCAAAAGTCAAGATCCAGGATGAACAAGAATGGATGTAAAACAGTCATCATACATAGGTCCAATTTCAATTTACATCATATTCATATTACATTTACAGTTTAAATCTAAAAATAACTGTGGATTACCGATCATGGTTCGAGAATTAGAAAAAGAGAGTCAATGTTGAATCTTTATATGCTTAGTCAAGTCCTAATAGAAATCCCCAAATCAGCAACGTAGTTTCAACGTAGAAGAAGTAGTCCCTTTCTCTAACTTTTCAACCAGAATTAGAGCAACATAAGGTCAGAAAGAATTTTGTGTGGAGAGACTAGTGTGAGGGGCTGTATATATAGGGTCAGGTTAACGAATGTGGACAGAAACGAGGCCAGAAACATCAGAATGAATCCAGCTTCAAAAGTGGACTCGGCCACCAGGTCGGCCCCCAGGTCGACACTATGGTCGACCTGGTCCTGGGTAGGTCGACTACATAGTCGACCCCCAGGTCGACCTGGTCCTGGGCGGGAAATTTCCCACCCAGTCCATTCTGAGGTTTGAAATTCGAATTTTGAATTCGAATTGAGCTATTTTTGAACTTGAAAACTTCTGAAAACTTCGAAAGGTCATAAATTAGTCATACGGGCTCCGATTTTCGAAAACTAGGACTCGTTTCCAAGCAGAATTTCGAGACGAACGCAATGGCGTAACCCGTTTCCCTTGATTCTTATTTTAAAAATTATTCTGCCTTGATTTATGGTTATTACACGTTATAAAAACACGGGTTGTTACAGAACCAATGTCATTTAAAACACGATTCACAATAAACCCAAAATCACATTCCATTAATTATGGAATCTTCACGGAAAACAGATCAATATATAATTGATATAAATTTTCATATTCGATTAATAATATAAATGGAATAGTGACAAAGCCTTTTAAATTCCATATATATTAACAGTCTTCCTCTACAGAAGATCACTTCAATTATTATCAAAATGAATTCCATTCCGTTCCAATTTATCGTATTAAATTGGAAAACTTTACTTTGGAAAATTCCCTTTAAATCTTAATAAAATGATTTATAAACTCCAAATCATATTTCATTGTAAATCGGGTTAAAGAACGAATGACGTTAAAAACACGGTTCACAATAAACCCAATTCACATTCCATTCTATTCCAATTAAATGTTAATTAACTGGAAACTCTAATAATCTTAATTAAAAGATTTATTCTTCTCACATGGGGTTTAAGAACAGTGTTATTTAAGACACCATTAACGACAAGCCCAAAATCCAATTCTTTTATCCAATTCCAATTAAATATTAATTAATTGGAAAACTTCACTAAATCCTAATTAAAAGATTTATTCTTTCCTTAACTGGGTTTAAGAACAGTGTTATTTAAGAAACTGTTCATAATACACCCAAAATCCAATTTGATACCAAATACAAGGCTCTGAATAGAAATTATATCGGCTTATATTCAGTATCAAATTCTGAAACCAACAAATATCGTTTTGGGAATAATATATATATATATATATCTTCCAAATTCCCATAACATTATCTGTATAATCACGGAATCCAATATCGAAATATTTCGAAGATGATATCCATTCAAATCCATTCCAATTCATATATTGGAAATTCTGGTTACATTAAAACCATTCACAAATCCAATTTATTTTATTTCAAAAGTATTGGATTTCAAATCTAGTTAATAACTAGTTCATTTTGATAAAAATATATTTTTATCTTTACAAACGTGGATTTTTTTCATCCAAACCATTTATTATGATTTTACACAAATTATTTATATTTTTTATAAATATATTTTGATTATATGGATTTCATACATCGCATGTGTGCATAATAATGATAAAAAATTAAACAAACAGTCCATTCACAACCAGAGTGAAATTTACAACTGTGTAAGCATTAAAATAAATAAATAACGCTCATCACAGACTGTCAATCCATCAATTGACATACAACTAAATATTGGGACTAGTGTATGTCAAATATCATCCCAATACCCGTGTGGGGTTTTCAAACAACAACCGTTTATTTAAATAAATCATTGGTTAATAAATTTAACCAATTTTCACTTTCAAATTATAAATGAATATTTATAATTTAATTTCCCTATCACATTAATATTAACATTTTTAATGTGTTAAACATTTCAACAACACACAATACAGTCAATTTAAATCGTCCATGGTTTGTGGACGAGGGAAGTGATCTAACAAGCACTGTATACAGTCTATAATGATTAAATTGATAAAAATCTAAACTGGCAATTCTGTATATTTTCCAATTATGAAAATAAATAAAAACTATGCAGAATTTTTAGTGAGGAGTTCTCACCTTCGTTTCCACTCCGTCCGTCTTTAACTGGTGATTTTGATTCCGTTCTACTTTCAGTCAGTTCCATCGAAATCTGTTTCACACGGTATATATATTAAAAATCATATTTTTTAATTCGATGATCTTATACATAAAAATCATATTTTAATATTGCCATTTCTATTTTTGAAAACAATGCAAATTATATTTTAAAATCAATGCAAATTATATTTTAAAATCAATGCAAATTATATTTTAATAACATTGTAAATTCCATTTTATTAACAATGTAGATTTCATTTTAATAACAACAAAAAAATTTATATTAAAAACAAATGTGATTTTTATTACAAAACAATGCAAAATTTTCTTTTCACAAATCATATGCTAATTTTACTTTTCAAACAATGTATATTTTATTTTTCAAACCAATGTTTATTTTATATTTCAAAACAAGGTATATTTTATATTTCAAAACAATGTTTATTTTATATTTTGAAACAATATTTGTTTTATTTTTAAAAACAATGCGATTTTCATTTTAAAAAAACAATGATGTTTATATTTTACAAAACAATGATGTTTATATTTTTCAAAACAATGATGTTTATATTTATAAAACATTTGCTAATTTTATTCATAAAACATTCTATTTTTATTTATAAAACATACTATTTTTATTTTTCAAAACAATACTGTTTTTATTTTTCAAATCAATACTATTTTTATTTATTTTAGATTTTAAACAAATGCTTCTTTTCATATATATATATATATGTGTATATTTTAAAATTTTACTAATTACAAGAATTAAAAAAAAAAGAAAAAAAAAGAGCTCACTGTCTTCTTCTCAGAATCGTATTCGAATGAAGCCCTTGAACTAGGGTTGGATATTGCCACCGCTTGGAGCTGCTGACCATCGATCGGAGGACGTCGCGTGTAGCACCTTGAGGTGCGCTATCATCGCCAGGTGTGGTCCCCAAATCGGTGTCGCCGTTGATCTCAAAAATAGCCTCGAAGTCGCGAGTTTTGAGCTCGAAATTCTGACAGACTAGGCCACGATGATCGATCAACACATTATGATTTTGAAGAGCTCGAAAAGCTCTTTGATCCTCACTTTGAAATCATAAGCCAATTCGAGAGGGACTGGTAGATTTTAAGGGAACAAATTCGGACATTTTCAGCCATGAAAAACATGATGGTGGCGGCCTGTATATTTAGGGTTTTACGAGAAATACAACATAAGGCGTATAGTTGGGGTATATATACTCGTATTTGTATATATATTTATTTATTTTTCTTTTAATTCTGATAATTCTTGTTTAATGCCACGAACTCCGAACCAAACCCAACGACTGTCGCCCCTAGCTAAATACTCCCATCCCGGACACAATGGAATATGTTTCGTAACCCAATTCGATCGGTTTTTCTTTAAATTAAAATAAAAATCAGTTTATATTTAATTTTAAACGTACATTTTAATTTATCGGGGCAACATACTGACTCTAAAAATTCCAAAAAAAAATTTCTAGCTATGTTTTGACGATACGGTCCTAACAAAACTAATTTCGTCGAATTTGGAGACCGTTTTTAAAATGGTCATTTTCTGGTCGATCCAAATTGACTAAAACAGTCAAAACACGTTTTCTTATTCCACGCACACATATTAATTCCAAAAATTATGAAAATTGGAATCCTGCAATAATTTGACATTCCGGATACAACCAGGGTTGTTTCGTTGAAAATGGAGGTCATTTGCAAAATGGCTATTTATATGGGCTATATATTATATTAAATTCCATAGCGACTATTCTAAATTTTAAACTGGGCATAACTTTTTATTCCTGCTATGAAATTTCAATTTTTCAGATTCTTGGAAAGATATTATTAAACAAATTCTAATATTTTTGGTTTCACTAAAATCCGCTTTATTTTGAATCCTGTACATTCATTTGAAATTCGAAATCGAATTTTCAAACTACCGCGCCATTTCAGGCTCGTTTTATAATTAAAATAAAATTGTTCATTCTAACTTCGATTAAAATAAATTTTTCGTCATTATTATTTAAAATAAATTATTTAAAATATTTAAAATCCATTAAAATTGTTAAAATAAAATTTTTAAATTGGT
The DNA here is from genome assembly GCA_030737875.1 of Allium sativum. Lineage (NCBI taxonomy): Eukaryota > Viridiplantae > Streptophyta > Magnoliopsida > Asparagales > Amaryllidaceae > Allium > Allium sativum. The sequence continues at coordinate 621,406,480 of CM060926.1, forward strand.
TTCGTTTTTCCGGGTTGTTACATTTTTAATAATTTTATTAAGACCCCTTTCAGTCGATTTCCATAAACGGTCATCGAACTACACTTACGTCGACCTTTTCCAAATTTGATTTGGACATAATTCCAAATCCAACCATTAGATTTCAAATCTCTTATATTCGTTGGATAGCTCTTTTCGATACGAACCCAACAGTTCCGGTTTTAGGAGAATCCGATGGTCGGATCTCCCGTAATGTCAATTCGAAGTCAATAGTCGAAATTGGCGAGCATTCATGGCGCGGCGCGTTCTACTCAGGCCATTAAATATATATAATATAAATATTATAAATATTTCATCGATTTCCATTTAAAACGTATTTTATATTTCGTTTTAAAAACGATTCCAACTTCATTTTCAATTTTTAAACCAAGATTTAATATTCCTTATCATTATAATATTTAAATGATAATATTTTCAAAATATCAGATTCTGAAATCATTTCCTTTTTGATATTCATTATAAAAATGAATAAAATTGATATAAATATTGTTCGCGTCAAAATGGCGCATATCTAATCAATACAGCTTCATATATTTCAATATTTTCGTGTCCATCCAAAAATCGGACACTAAAATCAGATTTTAATCCTTTATTGAATATTATTTTAAAATATTCCTTATTTTAAATTATTCGTTCTTTTTGCATTGGAATCAGACACAGTCAATTACCATATAATGTTATTTATATGGATTTCATACATCATATGTATACAACAACAATGATAAATAATCGACCATCATCCGGAGTGCATTCTACACTACATAAGCATTAAATATAAATAATCAACGCTTAAAACAGCATGTCAACCAATTGATTGCATACAACTAAACGATTGGGATTAGTGTACATCAATTATCATCCCAATACCGGTGTGGGGTTTCAACCAACAAATATTGAATATTATTTTTACAGTTGGGCGACGTGTAAAATTTATCATCTCAATCAATATAAGTCAAATGGGTGTACATAAATAAACCGTCCGATTTGTAATTGAATATTTATTTTCATTTCAGGAAAATTTTATGTCGTTCATATATATGTTAAAAATTATATTTTATCGATAAAAATATTTTATTCAACACATGAATATTTTATATTATTCATATATAAGTTAAAAATAATATTTTTAACTAACCATTATATTTCTAACATATTTTCGAAAATTTTGGCAGCATAACGGCGCGATACTAGAACCGGAATAAGGTCTAGCCTTATCCCTACCCTAATACTGGCTCGCGCCATACACATACCATTTCCAATCAATTCCATTCACATCCCAAACCAAATTCAAATAAATAAATCAATCAAAACAAACAACCAAACATCCATGGTATCAATCAAAGGTGTTGGGTGCTACTAAGCACCGTCTGCATCCTAGTATATATCTAATGGTAAACAAAATTAGAGTGAGAAGTTCTCGCCTTGGGTTTCCACTCCTCCATTCTTTATTTCTGAATGGTTTGAATTTGTATTTGTTTCCAGTCAGTCTTATCGTAATCTATTTCACACGATTTTTATATTAAAAATCACATTTTTATTTTAACACTATATAGTTAAAAATCATATTTTTATTGTTATTCTATTTACATAAAAATCACATTTTTATTCTATTCTATTATATATAAAAAAACCAATCTTTATACTATGCTATTATATATAAAAATCATATTTTATTTAAAACAATTATATATAATAAAAAACATATTTTTATTTAAAACCATTTCATAATAAAAATCACATTTTTATTGAAGCTATCTTATTTTTAAAAATCACGTTTTTATAAGTTGTCATATAAATTAAAAATCATATTTTTAATTCGCTACATATATAAAAAAAATCATATTTTTATTTCACTACATATATAAAAAATCATATTTTTATATCGTTAAAAATCATATCTTTATATTACTAAAAATCATAACTTTATATTATTAAAAATCATAATTTTATATTATTAAAAATCATAATTTTATCCATCGTTATGTAAATAAAAAATCTCTTTTCTAATCAATGATATTCACAATTAAAAATCAAAGAATTAAATTTAGGAAACTCACATTTTTATGTTTTTTGAAGGTGGAGGGTCCCGTAGCCAGAATGGGGTGGCCAAAGGGGGCGACGTGGCTTCTGGAGGGGGCGGCGTGTTGCAGGCGACGGCGGCAGCACCCTCGGTGGCCGGAGGTGCTGTTTTGGGATGGGTTTACTCGAGTTAGGAGAGAGGAGGGAGGGAGAAGGCGAAGGGGAAGAATGGGATGGCCAAGGAAGAGGGTGGCGGGGTGGTGGAGGCCCTCCGGTGATTGTGCGGCGGCGCGAGTGGAGCGGATAGGGTTAGGCGTGATTTCAATATTTAAAAAAAAAATGTCGGGTTTGACTGAGAAGGAAAGGGGAAGGGAGAAAGTTATATAATTTTATATTTAATTATTTTAATTTCCAAAGAAAAAGTTAATTTTTCATTTGATCTCCAATACGAACCAAACAACTATCATCCCTAGCTAATTACCCCCATTCCGAACACAATTGGATATGTTTCGTAAGCTAATTCAGCTGTTACGATTAGTTTTTCATTAAATTAAAATATAAATCAATATATATTACATTTGAACGTACATTTTAATTTACCGGGGCCACATACTGACTCCAAAAATTCCAGAAAAATAAATCTAGTTATGTTCTGATGATACGGTCCTAAGAAAACTAATTTCATCAAATTTGGGGAACGTTTGAAGAACGATCATTTTTCAGTCGATTAAATTCAAACTTAATTGACCAAACACGTTTAAATCCACGACGCTCACATATTGATTCCAAAAATTATGAAAATTGGAATCTAATAATTACTTGACATTCTAGATCCAACAAAAGTTATTTCATCGAAAATGATGGTCGTATGCAAAACGACTATTTTTAAGGGCTATATATTATATTAAATTCCATAGCGACTATTTTAAACTTTAAACTGGACATAACTTTTTATTCCCGTTATGAAATATGGATTTTTCACATTCGTTGGAAAGATATTTTTGTATAGATTAAAATATTTCTTGTTTTTACTGAAATTTGATTTATTTTGAATCTTGCATTCATTTGAAATTTGAAATCGAATTTTCAAACTGCCGCGCCATTTTAGGCTCGTTTTATAATTAAAATAAATTTATATGTTCTAACTTCAATTAAAATAAATTTTAAGTCGTTATTATTTAAAATAAATCATATTAAATCATCAAAATCCATTAAAATAGCAAATATAAAATTTTTAAATTGGTTTTGAAAATCCGGGTTGTTACATATATATAGGCGATGAAGATTTTAAGATAAAAATAATGTCCATCAACAAGGTACACATAGGTCTGGGGTAAGGCAGTATTGCTATTGGGTAGCTGTTGAACTTGCTATGGAATGAACGGACACACATACGGTAAGCTATGCGACATGTACATATTAGGTAGGCTGACTCTTTTTGGTAGCATGTGCAATGGTTGTACCTTGATTGATAAAGGCATGTGCAAACTGGGTTAATTGTTGATAAATACACTATATATACGGCACCGTTTACGATTGTTCAATGCAAGTTAACACATGTCAACCACCTTTTTAATTTTTAATAAATCATATATGACATGAGGGTTAGGCATCGAATTAAAGGAACTAGCATTGTATAATATAACATGTGAGTTTCCAGGTAGTAGAGTATAAAACAAATCACAGTTAGGTACCCACCATTCCATATTGTACAAAAACTATATAGTCTGAATATCATTATTATTTATAATATATATCAATAGAATCAAAGTTCATTTATCATATGTTGATTATGGACTTTTATCATATAAACATAGTACGTACATATTATATACATTTATCGATATAATTTAATTTTGGAACAATTCAATTCAATAATTATAAATTACTATTGACATAAATATCCAAATAAAATATCATACAGCTTCACATACAAACAATATGGATTTATAACCCAACATTATCAATTTTTGAGTTAAACAATTTCCAAATTACATAAATACCTTATTAATTTGTTAAATAAACGTTATCGTTTATTAACGATTTCCATAGCGACTATTTTAAAATTTAATTTGGACTTAACAAACATTCTATAACACAAAATCTGGAATTTTCTCTTTCATATAAAAATTATAATCAACAAGATTCAAACGTTTCTTGTTTCATAGAAACCTGACATATATCGGATCCTGTATATTCAATTGAAGTTCAAAACTCAATATTACGAACTACCGCGCCATTTCGAACTCATTTTAAGTTAATTATAATTTTAATGTTTAAATTTCGTTATATAATCGAATTATATATTATAACACCATTTATAATTCCAAAAAAATATTTAAAAAATAAAATAATTTATATATATATTTGACCACTAAAAATACGGGACATTACAAGGCTATTTTAGAGTAAAAGTAAGCTCGCATTTTGAATCGCTGGTGACATGATATATATTGTGCAAAGCCTAATTTTGTTTCTTCTAATGGCTTTAATCACATATTTACATTTATTTTATATTTGATTTGAAGGCGAGGCATCTGGGTCGAACCCCTATATCGCATAATTTCCAAATTGTTTAGTTTTGAAGGGTTTTGCCTATTTGGCCTTGTGTTTTGAAGTTTGTTTACTTTTAAAAACAATAGTTTTCAACAAAAAATATTAGCAAAACATATATTTTGCCTAACGTTTTATATGAATAGTTACAAAAATTTCCTTGTTTTAAAGAGAGATTTCAAAGAATTGAAATATTTGATGTCCAATATTTTCAAGAAAATATTAACTGTAATTAACCCATCTTTTACTATAAGTGTTTGTATTCTATCACCATTAGATAGATAGGGTACAAATAGATTTGACTTGAAATGTTAGAAAACCAGATAGGACTAGTCTGGGGCCACAACACCCTATACTTCAGATATCGCCCCTAGCTGAAACTATCCATAATTCCAATGCTAGGGGAGCATTGGGATAAAACTAAAAGTAAGTTACATATAGAAAGGAATACATAAGTAGATATGTTACTGGTGAGCCCATAAAACCATTAGGTTTTTATTTGGCCTATTACAGATAAGAGAAAAGTGGGAAGCCATGAGAAGATCTTGTTCGGATGGATAGTCGAGTTTGCTTCTAAAATTTAGTTAGATATCGTAGTAAATCTGATAGGCTATAGTCAGCAGTATAAATTTGTAGTTACCATGGTAAAACTATGAAGTAAAGATAGAAAATCAGAATTACCCATGTGACATGCATATATATATATATGATTGTTTGTGGTTATTAGTTTGTGATTGCTGATGCAACAATGGTTGATATGAACAAGGATACAAGTAAGGGAAAAACTCATTTCATGCAGCTGCATGGTCTCGTCAATATCTATACATTAAGATGGCATTTTACTATTCACACCAGACTGATTGTCAGACATAGATTTTTTTATTTTCCCTCTCTAACTCTTGGGTACTCAGTTCGGTAGCTTGGAGGTAAGATTTTAAGTGTTTGGGAAATAAAGCTTTCAAGATATGAAGGAGGCAGTGCTAGTTAACATGAGCTATATCTTGGACTCTACTGTGTATTATATGTCTGTACTTAAATGTTGTAATAATTATTATATGAACTTGTTAAACCAAAGAACCGTTTTAGGATCATGTAATGTACCTGAATTGTGACTCCAAAATGAAATGAAAATTTCAATGATATTGTTATAGAAATTTATTTCATATTTATGTGCTTTTGGTTTCTATACAATTAACATATCCACTTTTAGAGAATGGAGTTTTGATGATAACAACCTTATTTCAATATTAATAGAACATATACTAACACTTTTATAAAGAATATATATACACACACACACACATATGCAGGATCTATACACATGAAATATTACAGAAGACTGTACAGTTTTAAAGATGTTAAAGATTCAGAATTCAGAGATATTTCAAGAATCACGAGTATTCAAGAGTTCAAGATTGATATAGTTATAGAGTCTATATTATGTAAGACTCTAAATAACACTCTAGGTTCAAATTCTGTTTTCAAATTCTATCTTCAATCCTCTCTATTTCATTTTCTATCTATTCTATTTTTCTTTCTTACTTTACTTTTATTTTCAAATTCAATGTTTATGAGTTTTATATATTTATACTTTATATTTATATAGCTTTAAACTTTATAATTTTATAAATATGTTTATATAGTTTATATTTATGTTTCATATGATTTCCTACTTTATAATATTAATTTATAACAATATATTATAGTTCAAGAATTTCCAGAATTATATTTATATAACAATACTTGAAAAATGCTCAAAAATTAATTTTATACTAAGTATATGGTGACATGAAGAAAACACCATGTATAACTGTCATTTTTCCAAATTTGAAAGGAAGTGTATTTTCACTATTTGTGATGGTTCTGGAGCGTTGCAACCCTTCACACACTATAAAAAGAGTTTTATTTCGAATTTTTAATCACTCCTTCTTCCCCACTTTAACTCTCTTTCATTACACCATTATTTCTTATCATTTTTATGATTCCTACACCTATACTCTGCCAAATTAAATTCTGTTTTCAATAATCTTCTTCTCTCTCTACCCTCTACTCTCTAAATCAAGTGCTATTGAAGAGTTTTAGGGCTATAGTCATTATTTGGGAAGTATTTGGGAATCAATATTTTCCCTATAGCCCTGAAATTAAGGAATGGAATCAGTGTTTTCCTTGTTGCCGTGAAATCAAGGAACGGAAGCAATGTTAACCTTGTAGCCATGAAATCAAGGGGTGTAATTGGATATTGATACAGTAATAAAACTTTGGGCAATCCAGTGTTGTGCGGTACTGGACATAGGAGCAATCTGAACCAGTATAAAATCCGGTGTGTTCTTTCCTTTTCTGCAGTTTTATTTCTGTTTATTTTGCTTCTGCGTTTGATTCTATATCTGTGATTGTCTCTGTAGTGTTTGATTTATATAGTTTATCACATAATTTTTAGATTTAGTATAAATTCTCAAAAACACTATTCACCCCCTCCCCTCTAGTGCTTTTTTTTCCTTAACGATCCTTTCCGCAATCCCTAACATCCGCATTATATGAAAGTTAATGAACCATCTTTTGGAATGATAGGGAACATTTTCCTTTCAGCTTTAGGTTGTTTGCGATGACCCAAATCCCCGTTTGACGGTGGCAAGGATAATCTTTGGAATATAACACATAAACAAATAACAAAAGAACAGAAATATATAATTACACCAGATAATGTACATCAAATTACATTGAAAATAATAACAACATCAGAGTTACATAGCATAATAGGATCATACTTAGCACAAAATACAGTTTCAGCTTAATATAAAATGTCTGCAGCGGAATCAACCATAATATACATAATGAAGTCTGAAACAGTAAAATAAGAATGATAGAATCCATCTCCAGCTCCATAGCTATCCAGAATGAGTCTGCTAAAACCTGAATACAAGACTGCCCGTGTAGAAAATAGGCGCACCTGAGTATTCAAGTGAAACAAACTACGAGTCAGTCATGGGACTGGTATGAGAAATCTACTTAATTGGTTAAACAATAATAATAAGGTAAATCATAGGACCACGCCGCTAACATGGAACGGGTTTACTCCAGTGATTGCCAGTGCATGAATAAAGTAAAGTATTTAAACAACGCAATGCCTTTTAGAAAAATGAAGTCGTTATAAGACACAGGTCCCATCACACAATGCAACGCAAGCCGGAGTGTAACACCCCACGCCCGCTATGGTCACTCACTAAGGGAATGCCATAGCATCGGTGGAGTATTTTAGTGAATATAGAACAGAAAAATTACAACAAGACAGATATATACAGTACTGGAAATTTTAAAATATCATCTCATAACAGCGGAAGTAAACATGTCTGGTTACATCATAAAACCACAATTAAAAGTCAAGTACTATATACATCAAAATAAAGGAGTACATAGTCCCACTCTCAATACAATAGCCAGAACAAAAGAAAAGATAACTGGATATCTGGAGCTTTACATCTACCCAAGCTCCTCAAGACTGGAACAGCAATCCGATCAAGCTCTACTACCGCTAGGATCCACCGTAGGACCTGAGGGTTGGAAAAAGATAAAAACAACGGGGTCAGACATAAGTCTGAGTGAGTCCTACAACTTTAACAATACCATCATTAAAGTAACCAGAGAAGACATAAACTTTACCTACGGTAATATCTGGGGATGAATGGCTACACTAAGCAGCTTGGTAGACTTAGGATAAACTAAGATAACCGTCAGGACGCATCTACCCACCCAAGGATAATTATTAACTGCACCACACCAGTCATTCCTACTTAAAGGTTGATCCCTTCCAAGGACTTAGAGAATTTCCCCAGTAGTTCCATGTACTCCTAGCCCACTACATAGGTGCCGTCTGCCCCTATCTCCACTAGGTGTACCCAGTAATTCTTACCCAGTAGTTTCGTGTACCCCTACATAGGTGCCGTCTGCCCCTATCTTTACTAGGTGTACCCACTACTTCCCAAGCGATCGGCTCCCTACCGTAGATACCCGTGCTGGTCCCACAGTGGGGTGTATCACTCCCCTAAAGTGGCTACCCAATACTATCAACGGTGCACGGCTTTATATCTACACGATGCAACAACGGCTTATCTACCAGCCCGGGCCCACACACGCATATGAAACCCGTTGGACTTGCGTTGTCACCGCTAACCCGTTTTGGCCTCTTATAATCAAGCCCAATATGCGTGTCCCGTCACTCGACATGGGTCGAGCCCACAAAGATACGTTTGGGATATTGGTTGAAATGGGCCCCCACAAGCTACCCACTTAAGCTTGTCATATATCTAGTGTTTCCCACTTAACCCTTTAATCATGTTTAATTACATGTTTCCACTTGGTTAAGTATTCTAATCGTATTTTCTATTGCCACCCAAGGCAACCCACTAGATTCCACATGCCACCCAAGGCAACCACAAAATTTCCACATGCCACCCAAGGCACCCACTTAACCCCTCATGTCCCACTACATGCTAATATGGTTAAGTGTTTCTTAATTAATTAAGACCGTGATCTCCCATAAAGACCTCCCACATTAGACTGGCTGTTATGACCGCCTGGTTAAGCCGGTAGAGTCCGGGCAGTCTTACGTCATAACAGAGCCTAACCTCGTGTCTTTACTTTAATCACGTATTTAATTTATGGCTAAGACCTCTCACATTGGGCTGACATTTGTAGCAACTGGTTAAGCCGGTCGGGTCCGGGCAGTTTTACACTACAAATGAGTCCAACCTCGTGTCTTAGTCGATTAATTACACCTAATTAATCACCCCCATATTAATTATCCCTAATTAATATCAAGTTTTCCATAACATGGGTAGACCTAACTCAATAGGTAAATTCCCATGGGGTAGACCTAACTCAATAGGTAAATTCCCACTTATGGTAATTTATTTTTATGGTATGCTTAATCATACCCAATCATACATTTATTAACATATTTTCCAACCCCATCGTTCCCCACGTAAATCGTTCTCATTTCATGACAAAATAAAGGGAAAGATCCATCACAAATATCATGGGTTTAGCACATAACTTTGTCATGGGTTAAGAGGATGTCAACTTGCATATATGAGCATATATTAACCCAACTACATTTAACCCAAACTTGCATATTATCATACACATGATTTGCATAACATGTTGCATATGAGCTTGCATATTATCATACACATATCTTGCATAACATGTTGAACTTGCATATAAGCATTCTCATAACTTGCATAACATGTTAAACATGCATTTAAGCATACACATAACTTGCATAAGCATCCACATACTTGCATAAGCATTCACATACTTGCATAAACATTCACATACTTGCATAAACATTCACATACTTGCATAAACATGCATAACTTGCATATCATGTCATTTAAGCATATACATATCTTGCATAAGCATTCATATACTCGCATAAGCATGCATGACTTGCATATCATGTTAAACTTGCATTTAAACATATACTTAACTTGCATAAGCATCCATATACTTGCATAAGCATGCATAACTTGCATATCACATTAATCTTGCATTTAGGCATATACATAACTAGCATATGAACTTGCATATCTCACTTTGTTAAACATGCATAAACCAACTTATTAAGCATGCATAAACCAACTTATCAAAACATGCATAAACATGGAAAAACATAGAGTAGCATATCATTATAAATGATTCAAACTCACTAATCCGCATTTAAGACCATAAGTCTCATTACACCCAATCTACTTACTTTAACAATTGATGTTAAAGTGATAGAAACTCACCAAAACCAAGATTAGCAAACTTATGAAGTGGAATTAGTTGCTAACTATGAAGATGGTGATGATTAGAGATTGATTAGAGAGGGATTTGCTTGCAACTTCCTTCATGAACTAGTGGAGGCCATGCTCAAATTTCATTTTGCCATAGTTTAGTTACAAGACCTAATTATGAATGAATTAGGGTAGGGTTGGGGTCTTATTTATAGGATTAGGTGAGTGTTTTAGGCCCTTAGATTAACCCTAGATTAGATTAGGACCCTTAGATTTAGGAAATCTCTAGAACCAGCCCTCTAAGCCAGCCTAGAACCCAACCTGGTGCACCCAGGTTCACAGGACGCCACGCCCCTGTCGACAGGCAAGTCGACAGGCAAGTCGACACCCCTGTCGACAGGCCTGTCGACAGCCCTGTCGACATGGGTAGGGCGGGATTTTTCCCGCCTGACCCCACCTGTCCAATTTAAAATCTGAATTTTAAATTCTTAATTCTGTTTTTAATTTTGAATTTTCTACAAACTTCTTTGGGCCATAACCGGGCCATACGGACTCCGATCCTCGAAAACTCGGACTCTATTTCGCGTATTTTTCCGAGACGAACGCAATAACGCATCCCGTTACCCCCAATTCCCACATCTGAGATTATTTATTCTATAATTAGTAAATTTTAGCATTAACCCAAAATACGGGGTGTTACATTCTCCCCTCCTTAAAGGATTTCGTCCTCGAAATCTCTAAGCTAAGGAGAATGCATATCCTATCATCCAAACAACCATCTACTCAATCCATCAAACAAAGGCATCCATTGTCCTTAAAACAATTTCTAATGATGTATGAGCATATGCAAAAAGTGTGTGTATATGTTCCCTATCTAATGTATGAACATATGCAAACCATGATAGTGCCATGCATCCATTATGTATGCGAAAGAACCCTATCGACACATACAATATCTATATGAGTGCACAATCATTCACCAAAATGCATCATCCATGTGATAATACATCCATTATACATCCATAAATATATTTTCCTACACACAATTTTATGCAATATGCAATATGAAGTGACTGAGCCGATCTAGTGCCTAGCGTGTGTGTATATGCATCCACGAGCAACCACTAGCAAACACTTGCATCCACTTGCATCCATCAACCATAACATGTCTCAAACACATGTTTCAACCATAGGTTTACCCTATCTAAAGGTCCAAGGTACTTAATGAGAGGGCATACTAAAGATAAGATAAGTACTAGTCAAACGATAAAGGAGAAGTTAAAAGACATACTCTCAAAAAGAAATGGATACAAAGAACGCATCTTCGCTTCCGTCTCCCAAGTCGCGTTGCTCTCATCTTCTCCCCATTGTACTTTGACTAGCTGAACCTCTCGATTCCTCAATTTCCTAGTCTCTGACCCAAGGATGCGAGTAGGAGCTCGTCGAATCGTCGCATCACGCTCTACCTCTACATCTCTAAGCAAGCTTGGCTCTACCACCTCTGCCGTCTCATGTAAGCACTTCCTCAGATGTGATACATGGAATACATCATGAACACCACTAAGCCTGTCGGGCAACTCCACCCTATATGCCATCCGTCCAATCCTTTCCTTAATAGGAAACGGCCCAACAAATCTCAGTGCTAACTTCCCAATGGATCCAAAGCGAACAACATTTCTCAACGGAGATACCTGGACAAAAACCATATCGCCAACCTCAAACTCAAGATCCGTCCTTCTCTTGTCCGCATAAGATTTTTGCCTATCTTGCGCTGCTTTCATCCTTCTTCGAATCAAGTCAATCTTCTCAGAAGTCTCCCTAACCATATCAGGCCCAATCAAAATCTTATCCGTAGATTCCCACCAATATGTAGGTGATCGACAAGGCCTTCCATAGAGAGCTTCGAAAGGAGCCATACCAATACTGGACTGAAAGCTGTTATTATATGCGAACTCCACCAATGGAAGATGCTCTTCCCATATACCTCCAAAATCTAAGATACAAAGCCTCAGAAGGTCTTCTAGAACACGATTCACCCTCTCAGTCTGGCCGTCTGTCTGAGGATGATATGCGGTGCTCAGACACAATTGAGTCCCCACTGCTTCTTGCAAACTTCTCCAAAACTCGCTAGTGAAGATAGGATCTCGATCACTCACTATGCTAGAGGGTACCCCATGCAATCGAACTATCTCTCGAAGATATACTGAAGCTAGCCATGGAGCAGTCCTCTTGCTCTTTACAGGTATGAAATGGGCGCTCTTAGTAAGTCTGTCTACCACCACTCAAATTCCTGTATTACCCTTCCTCGACCTGGGTAACCCGTCAATAAAATCCATCGAGACGCTATCCCACTTCCATTGCGGAACTTCCAATGGGTGAAGCAACCCACCAGGTTTCTTTTGCTCCGCTTTCACCTGTTGGCATACCAAGCATCGAGCGACATATTCGGCCACATCTTTCTTCATACCGGCCCAGAAGAAAACCCGCCTCATGTCTTGGTACATCTTGTCCCCACCGGGATGAATGGTCATCCTAGAACGGTGTGCATCATCAAGAATAGCCTTCCTCAAACGCTCATCTTGCGGTACACAAAGTCTACCGTCTCTACGCAAGCACCCCCTATCGTCTAGGGTGTACCTACTCAAATGGCTGGACGACTCCCCCCTTATGAGGTTTTCTACCAACTCAACCAACTGTGGGTCGTCCCTCTGTGCTTCTCCAATCCGGCCCAAAAGAGTAGGTCTAACTTCCAAAGAAGCTAGCAAACCGGGTACATAGTCAACGGAAGGTCTGAAATCAAACATCGAGATAAACTCCAAGCTTCGCCGTTCCACGAACAATGGACTCAAGGACAACCTCTTCCTGCTCAAGGCGTCCGCCACCACGTTACCCTTGCCAGGGGTATACGCTATCTCGAAGTCATAGGATGCTAAGAACTCCATCCACCTTTGCTGTCTCAGATTCAAATCCTTCTGAGAGAATAAGTACTTCAATGATTTATGGTCAGTGAACAACTCGAATCTCTCACCAAGAAGATAATGGCGCCAAATCTTAAGCGCAAAAACAATAGCGGCCAGCTCTAGATCATGAGTAGGGTAATTTTTCTCATGTGCCCTCAACTGCCTTCCACCGTAGGCTATTACCCTTCCCTCTTGCATTAAGACTGCGCCAAGTCCTATCCCACAGGCATCGGTATAGACAACAAATGGCTTGCTCCCATCTGGCAACACCAAAACTGGAGCGGTGGTTAAAGCTCTCTTTAACCGTCGGAACGCATCATCGCAATCTACGTCCCATGTGAAAACAAGATTCTTCTTCGTCAAGCGGGTTAATGGGGCTGATATTTTCGCGAAGTCTTTGATAAACTTCCTATAATAACCCGCCAACCCCAAGAAACTTCTTACTTCGGTAGCATTCTTTGGAACCTTCCAATCCTGAATTGATACTACCTTCGCGGGATCCACAGCTATCCCTTCCTTGGAGACCACGTGCCCCAAGAACCGTACTTCCTTCCTCCAGAAGTGACATTTAGAGAATTTAGCCTTAAGGCTATGCGCTCGAAGAGTCTTCAACACCTCCCCAAGATGTAGGGCATGCTCTTCTTCACTCTTAGAAAATACTAAGATATCATCCACAAAGACCACCACGAATTTATTAAGGAACTCCCTGAACACCCTACTCATCAAATCAACAAAGTATGCAGGGGCGTTCGTCAACCCAAATGGCATCACCAGCCACTCATAGAAACCATCCGGAGTCCTAAAGGCAGTCTTGTCTATGCTATCCTCAGCCACCCTCAACTGATGAAACCCCGTGGCTAAGTCCAACTGAGAAAATACTGAAGCGCCAACCAACTGATCGAAAAGATCATCAATCCTCGGCAATGGGTGTCTATTCTTCTTTGTGAGCTTGTTGAGTTCTCTATAGTCTACACAAAGTCTGAGGGACCCATCCGCCTTCGTAGCAAATACTACTGGAGCACCCCACTCCGATATACTTCGTCTTATGAACCCCTTCTCAAGCAACTCCCCTACTTGCTTATGGAGTTCCCTCCTCTCACGAGGAGCCATGTGGCGCACTGGTAAAGATACCGGTTTAGCATTATCCACCAGATATATTCGGAAGTCAATCTCCCGCTTCGGAGGTAAGCCCTTCACCTCCTCAAACACATCCGGATATTCCCGGACCACTCTAACAGATTGCAAACTCTCGACCGACGCGTCAAGCGATTCAAGATAACTTAGCATAACAGAGTCCCTGGGATTACAAGAAATCTCGAGAGTGTTACCCAAGCGGGTCATGAGCCTAACAACTCTCCTTTCGCAATCAAGAACGGCACCATTACTGGATAACCGGTCCATGCCCAAAATCAACCCATAGCCCGTGAAGCCCAACACAAAAGCATCACATCTAAACTCAATGCTAAGTATAGAAATCTTCAAACCCAAACATACCATGGACAAATAAGTGGAGCCCCCAATTGGGTTTGAAACAACCAAGGGATCATCTACCAGACTGGTGTCTAAGTGCAGTGACTCAACTAATGATGATGAGATAAACGAATGCGATGCGCCTGAATCAAACAACGTACGGACAGGATGATCAAATAGAAAGACCAGACTTTCAATGGAAATAGTTCTACCTCTCTCCTGAATCGGTGGAACCGCGAGAGCCTGTACTTGCCCCCTAGCCTGACTCGGTGCCATAAGAGCTTGCACCTGTCCTCCTGAGGTAGATCCCGTCCTTTGCCCCTTCTTAGGACAATCTTTCACTAGATGCCCTGCTTCGCCACAATGGAAGCAGCCAGTCTTCTTCTTCTTGCGACAATCCTTGCTTAGGTGGCCAGGTGTTCCACAATTGAAACACTTCTTCTTCTTGCCTTTGCCACCGTTGCCTTTCCCACCTTTGTTTTGTTGTTGTTGCTGAGGTCTCTTTTGATCTCCCTTCTTCTCGGGTGCCCTACTAGCATTGGGACCCTTCTCTTCTTCGTACATGAGTGCCATGTCAACTAGCTTCTCAAAGGTGGCCCCCATAGGGATATGAGTCATAGCCAACCCATGCATCGGTTCATTCAAGCCTTTCACGAATCTCAAAGCCTTCTTCTCCGGTGTATTCACCATGTCTAGGCCAAATCTTGCCAATTGATTAAACTTGTTGACATATTCCTTCACCGAGAGATTTCCTTGCTTTAGAGTCAAGAATCTTTCCATATACAAGTTTTCCTCCGCCCTTGAGAGAAACTTTGCCACAAATCTTTGCCTAAAATCCGCCCAAGAGTCAACGGGGCGTTCTCCATTAGTGACCTCCCACCAGAATGAGGCCTCTCCCTTCATTAACCAAGCAGCCAACTTGACTTTCTTTCCTTCTTCCATCTCAAAGATATCTATCAATTCTTCCACCTCTTTAAGCCAATCTCTAGCCTCCACAAAAGTTTCAGATCCTTGAAGAGGTTTCCCTCCCATAGCTTTAAATTCCTTGCAAGTCTTAGCAAAAGTATCCGTGCGAGGAGGAGGGGGAGGAGGAAGATCGGGTGCTACGGTTGGTGGAGGAACATTTGCTGGACCCGCCGTGGTGGCCCTAGCCTCCATCAATCTCCTATACCATACTGGTACCGTCACACCCTCCGGAAAATTAAAATTCTCGGCCATGCTGAAACGAAAGAGGAAAGATTCAAAATGGAGAATTCGAAGGATATAGATATGGCTATTGGGGATTATGCTTTTCCTTCAAAAACTTTTCTCTTAAAAGACATGTTTTTGAAAATATCTCTTCCAAAAATGTTTTAGAAAAATAGTTTTCTAAAAAAAAATTATCTGTTCCGGTAACCTTTGCTCTGATACCACGTGTAACACCCCACGCCCGCTATGGTCACTCACTAAGGGAATGCCATAGCATCGGTGGAGTATTTTAGTGAATATAGAACAGAAAAATTACAACAAGACAGATATATACAGTACTGGAAATTTTAAAATATCATCTCATAACAGCGGAAGTAAACATGTCTGGTTACATCATAAAACCACAATTAAAAGTCAAGTACTATATACATCAAAATAAAGGAGTACATAGTCCCACTCTCAATACAATAGCCAGAACAAAAGAAAAGATAACTGGATAACTGGAGCTTTACATCTACCCAAGCTCCTCAAGACTGGAACAGCAATCCGATCAAGCTCTACTACCGCTAGGATCCACCGTAGGACCTGAGGGTTGGAAAAAGATAAAAACAACGGGGTCAGACATAAGTCTGAGTGAGTCCTACAACTTTAACAATACCATCATTAAAGTAACCAGAGAAGACATAAACTTGACCTACGGTAATATCTGGGGATGAATGGCTACACTAAGCAGCTTGGTAGACTTAGGATAAACTAAGATAACCGTCAGGACGCATCTACCCACCCAAGGATAATTATTAACTGCACCACACCAGTCATTCCTACTTAAAGGTTGATCCCTTCCAAGGACTTAGAGAATTTCCCCAGTAGTTCCATGTACTCCTAGCCCACTACATAGGTGCCGTCTGCCCCTATCTCCACTAGGTGTACCCAGTAATTCTTACCCAGTAGTTTCGTGTACCCCTACATAGGTGCCGTCTGCCCCTATCTTTACTAGGTGTACCCACTACTTCCCAAGCGATCGGCTCCCTACCGTAGATACCCGTGCTGGTCCCACAGTGGGGTGTATCACTCCCCTAAAGTGGCTACCCAATACTATCAACGGTGCACGGCTTTATATCTACACGATGCAACAACGGCTTATCTACCAGCCCGGGCCCACACACGCATATGAAACCCGTTGGACTTGCGTTGTCACCGCTAACCCGTTTTGGCCTCTTATAATCAAGCCCAATATGCGTGTCCCGTCACTCGACATGGGTCGAGCCCACAAAGATACGTTTGGGATATTGGTTGAAATGGGCCCCCACAAGCTACCCACTTAAGCTTGTCATATATCTAGTGTATCCCACTTAACCCTTTAATCATGTTTAATTACATGTTTCCACTTGGTTAAGTATTCTAATCGTATTTTCTATTGCCACCCAAGGCAACCCACTAGATTCCACATGCCACCCAAGGCAACCACAAAATTTCCACATGCCACCCAAGGCACCCACTTAACCCCTCATGTCCCACTACATGCTAATATGGTTAAGTGTTTCTTAATTAATTAAGACCGTGATCTCCCATAAAGACCTCCCACATTAGACTGGCTGTTATGACCGCCTGGTTAAGCCGGTAGAGTCCGGGCAGTCTTACGTCATAACAGAGCCTAACCTCGTGTCTTTACTTTAATCACGTATTTAATTTATGGCTAAGACCTCTCACATTGGGCTGACATTTGTAGCAACTGGTTAAGCCGGTCGGGTCCGGGCAGTTTTACACTACAAATGAGTCCAACCTTGTGTCTTAGTCGATTAATTACACCTAATTAATCACCCCCATATTAATTATCCCTAATTAATATCAAGTTTTCCATAACATGGGTAGACCTAACTCAATAGGTAAATTCCCATGGGGTAGACCTAACTCAATTGGTAAATTCCCACTTATGGTAATTTATTTTTATGGTATGCTTAATCATACCCAATCATACATTTATTAACATATTTTCCAACCCCATCGTTCCCCACGTAAATCGTTCTCATTTCATGACAAAATAAAGGGAAAGATCCATCACAAATATCATGGGTTTAGCACATAACTTTGTCATGGGTTAAGAGGATGTCAACTTGCATATATGAGCATATATTAACCCAACTACATTTAACCCAAACTTGCATATTATCATACACATGATTTGCATAACATGTTGCATATGAGCTTGCATATTATCATACACATATCTTGCATAACATGTTGAACTTGCATATAAGCATTCTCATAACTTGCATAACATGTTAAACATGCATTTAAGCATACACATAACTTGCATAAGCATCCACATACTTGCATAAGCATTCACATACTTGCATAAACATTCACATACTTGCATAAACATGCATAACTTGCATATCATGTCATTTAAGCATATACATATCTTGCATAAGCATTCATATACTCGCATAAGCATGCATGACTTGCATATCATGTTAAACTTGCATTTAAACATATACTTAACTTGCATAAGCATCCATATACTTGCATAAGCATGCATAACTTGCATATCACATTAATCTTGCATTTAGGCATATACATAACTAGCATATGAACTTGCATATCTCACTTTGTTAAACATGCATAAACCAACTTATTAAGCATGCATAAACCAACTTATCAAAACATGCATAAACATGGAAAAACATAGAGTAGCATATCATTATAAATGATTCAAACTCACTAATCCGCATTTAAGACCATAAGTCTCATTACACCCAATCTACTTACTTTAACAATTGATGTTAAAGTGATAGAAACTCACCAAAACCAAGATTAGCAAACTTATGAAGTGGAATTAGTTGCTAACTATGAAGATGGTGATGATTAGAGATTGATTAGAGAGGGATTTGCTTGCAACTTCCTTCATGAACTAGTGGAGGCCAT
Organism: Allium sativum; assembly: GCA_030737875.1. Lineage (NCBI taxonomy): Eukaryota > Viridiplantae > Streptophyta > Magnoliopsida > Asparagales > Amaryllidaceae > Allium > Allium sativum. The sequence continues at coordinate 621,425,408 of CM060926.1, forward strand.
GCTCAAATTTCATTTTGCCATAGTTTAGTTACAAGACCTAATTATGAATGAATTAGGGTAGGGTTGGGGTCTTATTTATAGGATTAGGTGAGTGTTTTAGGCCCTTAGATTAACCCTAGATTAGATTAGGACCCTTAGATTTAGGAAATCTCTAGAACCAGCCCTCTAAGCCAGCCTAGAACCCAACCTGGTGCACCCAGGTTCACAGGACGCCACGCCCCTGTCGACAGGCAAGTCGACAGGCAAGTCGACACCCCTGTCGACAGGCCTGTCGACAGCCCTGTCGACATGGGTAGGGCGGGATTTTTCCCGCCTGACCCCACCTGTCCAATTTAAAATCTGAATTTTAAATTCTTAATTCTGTTTTTAATTTTGAATTTTCTACAAACTTCTTTGGGCCATAACCGGGCCATACGGACTCCGATTCTCGAAAACTCGGACTCTATTTCGCGTATTTTTCCGAGACGAACGCAATAACGCAGCCCGTTACCCCCAATTCCCACATCTGAGATTATTTATTCTATAATTAGTAAATTTTAGCATTAACCCAAAATACGGTGTGTTACACGGAGGATAGAGTTTTACCTTATAATGGCCAAAATATGCTTGATACGTATAAAAACAGTTCATTTGATATTATTGTTAGTGTATTTATGTTCAAAAAAAAACAATTTCAATCATAATATATCAATCGTAGACGATATGAGCGTCCCATGCCACTATGCTGCAAATATAAAGGTTTACAAATCAAAACCGCACAATGTCGTATTGGAAATTGGATTTGCATCGTGAACCAAGGCAAGGGATCGTCCTTACCGAATTCGAGACTCTCTAGCCCGAGCCTCAGGATACAGTCGCAATTTCTCCTTAGGAGCCGTAGGGCCATTCCACACTAAGCGGATTAATAATACCATAAACTATATGCTAGTCTGCCCTATGGGGCATAAATGATCCAGATGACTCAACATCCATCGGCACTGCAGTGACCAATATATTCGAGGCCTCTCTATCCATCAAGTAATAATAAGCAACATCCACATGATTAAAATGTCTAGGCTTGCAAAACACAGACACCACTCCAAGCTAGAAACTAGCATATGTCCATTTCCTTAGATCCCTCACCCGTTTCTGGTTCACACCGGGGTGTGAGGCTCGCGAATTAACGCTATACACAAAGAGGCGCTATATTAGAGCTATGCTTTGATCATCAACCACAAGGCTCTTCTTTTCAACAAAAGCCTTGATTAGTGCATCTCAGCATGCCACATAGGCAATTCACGCCATGCGACTAATGTCTATCGATATACAACCTCGGAGCTCGTACGTCTCAGAGAAGGGTGTTAAGCAAGAGAATAAATTCTCCGCCACCAAACAGTTGTATATTTAATAGAGATCAATCAGCATAGAAAAAAATCCAATGTCAGACACACAATCCATTTACAAGTTCGTTCTGGGTCTGAACGAAACCGGAGGCACTTTATTCCTCGTTCCATATGTCCAATACAGAAGAGAGGCCCTCACACATCTGAACGATCAACAAGTACGTCCGGACAACCACCACTGTAAACCTTTCAAGGCAGCAACTCCCATCAAAGACATCAGTAGCCATCCATTCGATGTGAAGATTATCTGTCTTGCACCATCTTCATATCCTCGACTTCTAATCGTCGACCAATTATTTGAAATGAGAGTTAACTCGGCCTTTTCAAATAATTCACGTATATTTAGAATTTAAATCAATTCTTTCCCTGGTTAAATTATTTTGACATCCATAATTCAGTTCATTAATATAATTTTCATGTCAAACACATTCAACAGTCAAATATCCAATAAACCAAGTAAATTCGGTTTATTTCCATTCCACATCGTTTATAATATTTTATAACGATTTATAGCTAATTTTATTTATTTAAAAATAGCCCATTTTATTTAAATGACGCTTCAGGCCATAACGCGGCCCTGGCGCTGTTTTTCTTCAGATTTGATTTACACATATATGAAAATCTAACCGTTGGATCTTTACAAATTTTATATCGTTGGAAAGATCTTTTCAAAGCGCACCCAGCAGTTCCAGTTTTGGGAAAATCCAACGGTCGGATTTCTCGGTATAATCGTTTAAAATTACAATTCCAAAACGCGAACTGCAGCGTAGTTATTCGTTTTATTTTAATATATATATATATATAATTCGTTCTTCGATTTCCAAACCATTTTCACTTCATATACATGTTAAAAATAATATTTTTAACCATCAGATATTTATTTCAGCACATGAATACTTTTAGCGATTTATCCATACAATAAAAATGTTAATTTTATTGTTCAAATTCTTTATTCCACACACAAATACTTTTAGTGACTCATATACATGATAAAATTAATATTTTTATCGTTTAAAGAATTTATTCAACACGTGAATATTTTTAACACTTCGCTAACATGATAAAAATGCGATTATTATCGTTCAAACCATTTATTCATCATATGAATAATTTTAACACTTCGCTTACATGATAAAAATGTGATTTTTATCGTTCAAACCATTTATTCATCATATCAATATTTTTAACACTTTGCTTACATGATAAAAAATGTGATATTTATCGTTCAAACCATTTATTCATCATATGAATATTTTTAACACTTCGCTTACATGATAAAAATATGATTTTTATCGTTCATATCAATTTATGGAAATCATGAATATTTTATCAACACATGAATATAATTCAAGCACATGAATATTTCAGAAAATTTCGGCATTATAATGGCAGGGTAATTAAAACCGGCACTGTCCCGATGTACAACTCCTCGCACTACCTTAGGCCTCGCAGCGTTTACAAGTGGGCTTACTAAATGATCTAAACATTTCGATCATTTTTATATCACAATGAATTTTCCACAAACAATTTCAATTTCGTTTCAACCACAATCAACCATTCGCAATATCAACCAAATTTCACATCACAACTCAAACAAGTCGTCCATGGTTTGTGGACGACGGGTGTTGGGGGTTTCTAAACTCCGTCTACAATCTAATATATTTTATTTCTACATTTAATTGAATTTAGAAATCTCATATTACTCTCGGCTTCACCAAAAATTGTAGTGAGCCCTAAAATTTCTCCGGTCTCTTCTAGAATGTAGAAGATGTCCACACGAGTCCAATGTCTCCTGTTTCATCGAATTTCGTTATCGTATGGTAAAGATATGATTTCTATAAATAAACATGAATTTGCAACACTTTTAAACTGTTATATATAGTTTAAAATTTCAAAACTGTATACCTCAATAATCGTTCAAATCTAGGGTGTGAATTCGCGCTCGATCCGTTCAGTTTTAGGACGATCAGATCATACCACGTCGAAGAGCTTCAGAAGGGCTTGCCGGCGCTGGTGGTTTCATGGAGATCGACGACATAGGGGTGGAGATCGACGGCGATGAATGGGGCAACTTCGAGCGTGCGATTCGAGGCACACACGCAACGATAGGATCTCCAACCAGTATGGATTTGTAGATTTAGGGTTTCTCAACAAAATTCGTAAAAGGAGCATCTGATTTTGTCGAGAGGATCAATGGTTTTTGGGGAGGAAAGGAATCGACTTCCGCCGCCATGAAAACATGGGTTACGTTTTATTTTATCTGGAGCGAAGTAATGAAGAAGAAATGTGATTGGCCGCTAATTTATATTTTAATTTTTAATTCAATTAATTCCAAAAATATCCTTCCATCCATACGAACTCCAAATCAAACCCAACGACTGTCGCCCGAAGCTAAATACCCCCATTCCGGACACAATGGAATATGTTTCGTAAGCTTGTTCAACTGTTTCAGTCAGTTATTCTTCAAATTAAAATATTAAACATTCAATTTTAGAGTTGAGCGTACATTTTAATTTGCCGGGACCACATACTGATTCGAAAAATTCCAGAAAAATAAATCTGGCTATGTTGGGATGATACGGTACCAACAAAATTAATTTCATCGAATTTGGAGACCATTTGAAAAATGGACTTTCTTTGGTCGATCCAATTCAAGCTGAAATTACCAAATGCGTTTTCTTTTGCCACGCTCGCAAATTAATTCCAAAAATATTGGAATTTTAACCCTAGCCATAAATTGACATTCCAGATCCAACCAAAGTGGTTTCATCGAAAATGGAGGTCGTTTGCAAAATGTCTATTTTTAAGGGCTTTATTTATTTTAAATTTCATAGCGACTATTTTAAATATTCAGCTGGCCATAACTTGTGATTACCTCTATGAAATTTCAATTTTTCAGATTCGTTAGAAAGATATTTTTAAATAGATTTAAATATTTTAGGTTTTACTGAAATCCGATTTATTTTGAATCATGTACATTCAGTCAAAGTTCAAAGTTGAATTTTCAAATTGCCGCGCTATTTCTAACTCCTTTTAAAATTAAAATAAATATATTCGATCTAACTTTATCGAAAATAAATTTTTAGTCGTTATTATTTAAAATAAATTATTTTAAATATTCTAAATTCAATAAAATAGCCAAAATAAAATTTTTAAATTGGTTCTGATTTTTCGGGTTGTTACATTGTTTTAGGTTGCATTCGGTTTTTGTGAGTTTCTATTGTAAAGTGCTTCCCTTGGTTGCTCGGCGTGTGTTACTCTTTTCAAAGCATTCCTTTTAATAGCTGCCAATTCATTGGTAATTTCTTTTTGTGTGATGCTTGTCATGTTATTTCCTATGTTGACTTTGCTGGGATTTGGTGTTGTTAGTTTGCGGTGTTGGGGATTTATCAATGTTATTTTGGTCCCACTGCAATGAAGATTATGGAGCTAATTTGTTCGTTGTGAGGTAATGCAGCTATTTTTTTTCTACTGCTGTGTTATGTTTTTCCCATGTAATTTAGTATAAGGCAATTTACACATGTTTAGTGTTGTGAGTCTGCTAGTTATTTTTGCTATGGCAATAGTTTAGTTATTGTATGTGTGACTGCTTTATGTAGATTTCATTATAGGTGCTCCCTACATGGAATATGGTTTGTAGCACTCTAGACATATAGTCTAGTTTATGTACTTTAAGCTAGGATAGTTGTAGTGGTCGGTCTACTTTAAAACTGAATGTACTAGTTAGAAAACCAATTTATCTCCTGTTCCTTTCTGAATTTATTACTTTTTATAATTAAAATTGTTATAGATCACTTTAAAAACCATCCTTCTTTTCCAAAAGAAACATATCTATATTCTACCATCAAAACTTAATACTATACATGACTGCAACATTTGTAGTGCTTAGTTTTAGGCCTCATAATGGATGATGTTACTCACATATATTTATGTATATATATACATACATAACATTAAGAAACACATTTTTACATTACGACATACATATGAACAGCAAAACCAAAGTGAGGTTTAGCCATGACAAACATAGGAATCAAGTATATAACATAAACAAGCCTAATAATGCAACCAACAAAGCAAAAGTGTTCAATTCTAGTTTAATAAAAATAGTGCATCAAATTCAAGTGCAAATTGATAAACCAAGAATTCAAATGCTATACGCTCAAATTCAAATGCTAAGTGCTCAAATTCAAGTGCAAGTGTAGAATACACAAATTTAAGTGCTAGTGCTCAAGTTCAAGTATCAAGATATAATAAATATATAAGAATGCAAGTAGCCAACATACAAATATACATATATACACACATGTACATAATGAGGAAAAAGGTCAGGCCTTAGTACATCCATCTTAAAATCAAAGCAACTATGAAATACAAATATACATGGGCAATCCCCTATTTATAACATAAAATAAAGGCACAAGCACATGAAAGTGCCTAAACAGGTAAAGGCATAAGTGCATGAATGTGCACAAAATAGTTCAACCACCAACATTCACATGTAAAAACATACATGTATGTATGTATAGATGTTTAAACCATCAAGAACAAAATGAAGTGTGTCAACATTCACACATGACGTGAAAGTAAAATCACTTTGGCAGAATAATCATTTAGGGTGCAATGTGCTACGGTTGCGGTTCAAATCCAAGTGCACAAACCGGCAAAGTCAAAAAACATGAAAATGCGCTGATAGTGTGAATCAAACCAAGCATAATTATTGTGCAATGCTTTTGTGAACAACCATAAACAAGGCAGTGCACTTACTTTTTAAGGTAGGTCCAGTACAAAAAAATAATCGGGCATAAGAACATGAAAATTAATCAAACTATGGACAATAAACCAAAGAACATGAATGTAATCAAACTGAAAAACATGAAATAAATGTGCAACCACATGAAAGTGCATAAACTACCAATAGTTCAAGCACATGAAAGCACAAACTAGACCAACCAACAACACTCACACATATATACGTACAAAGTTATTTATGTATTACAAAGCTCAAAACTGTCCAGAATTAGCGACATGATTCAAAATGACAATGAAATCAAATTATCAAGCAAAAACCAAGACAAAGTATTATCAACGCAATTCAGAATTCGATTAGAAATCTAGGCAATGCACCATCAAACCAAAGAAAAGCACCATCAAAAAATGCAAGAATCAAAGCAAAGTACCATAAAAAAAAGAAATCAAATTGAAGCACATGTTTGAAAATATACAAAATCAATTCCTACATAAATAACCTATTATCATCATGGCTAAAAATCACTCAAGTTCAAGAAAAATTAAAAGTATAGCAGAAGGGACAAAAACCATACGATATAACAATCAAAATATTCAATTAGAAAAAGTATAGCAAATGTATTACCGCCAATATTACCATTAAAATCAGCAAAGGAAACGAGCGATTTCGATTAGGAAACCCTAAGTCCAAAAGATGACTCGAGGATAAGATGAATAAGGTTTAGGTTTCTGAGGTGGTAAGGAAAAATATGTCCGGAGTGAACAAAGGTAAAAGAAGGAGATGTGATTAGGGGAACAAAAATTTAATTGGATTCAAGTAACAACCTGAGTTTTCAAAATTACCAGCTATAATAATTAATCTAATAAAATATAATATCTGGGAAATAATTTTAGCAAGGCTAAGCTGGTTTTATTAAGAGCGCAACCACTTTCATTATAACAGGTAATGATTACATGCAAAAACAAGAGTTAGACTATTTGTCTAACTGCTACAAGACTAGATGATGTGCCAGGACACATGCAGCGACCCGAAAAATTCGATGCTCGAATTTCAACACTAATATATCATGTGTTCAAACTCAAGCACCGAAATCCAGAAACTAAAAGGAAGAAATTAGAGGTAAGGAAAGAATGAAAGAAATATTAAAATAGAATATAATAAGAAGAAGAACCAACACATCAAAGATTCTTACATCGCAGTGGAATAAAATATAATATAGAGATAAATCTTTATTGAGAGCTTTGAAATAATAGTTACAACCATCGGAGTACAGTGGACATCAATACATATGGATAATTATAACAACCTATCCTCATATACAATACATAGTGGAATAATATTGTACACATATCATACGTTCGAACTTCTCGCTCGTCTCTATATTTACAACATCCTATTCAGAACTTGAAAAACTCGATCTGACCCAACCATTGCAAACACCACGGATCAGTCTAGTGAACCAGCATGAGAAAACTCATTAAGTTTATAGGTATCATCCAACTTGATTTTAAAGTAAAAATCTTTTCGAAAGAAAGGATAATAGTAAAATCAGTCCACACATAAAAACGAACGGTTTTTACCTTATGATAACCCAAAATATTTTGAAATCATGTCTTATTCTGATATTATAATAGTGTCCAAATCAAATATGTAACCATCTAGCACAACGCTTGCATCTCATGCTCTACATACATAGTCTATAATCAAAAACCGCAGGCTCTTATTGGAAATGGATTTCCAACTATGGAAAGGTATAGGACCACCTTACAACAGTGTATCTCTACAAAAAATACACTAGGGTTCAACAAGATCATCTTGCAACCCAAGGAAAACATGACCGACCACTCATTTCGTTTGAGTGTTCTAAATATATTGTCACCCTACTGGATTTGGGCCCACATGTTCCCGGGTCATATAAAAACAAAAGAAGAACCAATGAATTTTCTCTAGATGGTGACAGTACACCCTAATGGAACCGACCCACATAGCCATGCGACCTACACGATTTTCTTCCATTTCCTGGTTGATGAGACTTGAGGTTCCAATTATCTTTTTAGAACATTTGGCTACCGTTCAATTTGAATGCCACATCGTTAGATTCCCCAGAAATCACTAATTGATTTCCATAAAAATACATTGGGTGTTAAGCTAAAGAAGTTTCTTTCTTTGTCATCAAAATTGGTATGTTTGAAGAAATCAACGTACATGACCTCTTTGGAAATACTCTGTCAGAGATCCATCCAGACAAGTTGTCCTGGGACTGGACAAATCGAAGGCACCCTCCTACTACAACCTAGGAATCTCCCTATGGATCATTAATGAGTAGTCCTTGCAATCCATAGACTTCAATCACGACATAATCGCTGTCAAAATATCTCCATGGATCAGCTAGAGAAATTCAACATTAATTCCTCCTCTCATGAAAAATTACGGCCTCTAATTGCTCCATCTCGATCTGCATCAGATATCTTCTTTATTTACGTATTCGCTGTTCGAAATGGTTTTCAAACATAAATTCGATCCCAGTCTTTTCGTATCAACAATCGTATAGGCCAGATTTGTAGGATGTTATTTAGCTGTCAAATAAATAATCATACATCTGTAAAAAGAAAATGAATTCTCGTATTCAATGTCCAGCATCATTTGGCCTCCTTAATTAACTAGTTGTTAATTAAAACTTTTAAATCTTCCAATATTAGGAAAACATTTCACTTTTTCTTATTTAATATGAGAATATTCAATTATCATGTCACTTCTATATTATCTTCTCATTGTAAATTGTTAAGTGAATAAATATCTAAGTATATATCCCCGGAGGCCGAAACCAACATCAGATTGACACCTCAAAAGTTACTCGACTCAACCAACATACAACAGGTTCCAATTTCTTAAAAAAACCACATCGTATTCCTTAACATACTTAGTATATCTTTTAAAACATTATATATAAGCCTTGATTCTAATATAAATAGAATCCTTTATAAAACTTCTTATAAACTTATTTCTAATTTATTTTGGTTATATCCTATATAAACTCCATCTCTCTCTTAAAATATGCAATTTTCGATCGACTCCTTATAACTTAACTCGCCTAACCATTCTATTTCCCTCTGGGTTTCCATTTCATATTTTCACACTTCTAAGCCTTCATTCCATTCATAAACCATTTTAAATTTTATAACTTTAATAGCTCATTTCAATAATTGAAATCGTTTGCAGCACTTTCAAATAAACTTGATTTCTTTATTACTTCATCTAATCTTGGATTTTATAAAAAACCAAATTTAATAGAATTCCAAAAAGCATTCAATTTATACTTCAATTTAAAACTTAACTTATAATATTATTAATATAAATTTGCTTTAATATTCAATTAACTATAAATAATGTCTTATGGTTTCATAAATCTCCATAAATTAATTTTAATTACAAAATCATCACTTTAATTATTATTATTAAATAAGAATCAGTTTCAACATTTAAAAAAACGGTTTACTTCATCATTAACTCTTTCCATTAATTTTAGTTTACAACTACTAATTTAATAACCAATTCCCCATTAAGCAGTTGACTTAGTCAACTCAACATGGTTAACTCGTTAATCTATCCCAATTTGTCCTTCCATTAAATCGATTAATAAAATAATTAATTTAAACAATCCCATTTAATTTTCTCTTAAAACCAATTAATTTAGTTCTTAACCCTTAGGTAAATGTCTACCCACTTGCTTCTAAAACTTATTAACATAAGTATTTGTTTTATAAGCCATTTAATAATTACTTCGGACTTAAATAATAAATATTTATTTCCTTTTTAATAAACTTTCATTCAAAATAATAAATTTCAAAATCTATCTTCAGTTATAAAATAAATTTTATCACTTCATTTCAATCGATTCACCTGACGGTAAATCAATCTTAATAAAACAGTGTATTTTTAGGCCATATGCAATCCATTTCTCAACCAATGCTACCCATTGGTTAATAACAAAACAAATGTTGAATTGTGAATTCAATAATCAATAACTAAATCAATCATCTAATCAGATTGGTTAAATAGTTCACATAATGATAATATGAAAATAACAATAATTTTGAGGAATCCAGTTGGATCCCTCCAACCTGTTTTCCCTGCACCCAAATAGGTTACCTTAAAAAAACCATACATTCAATACGACAATTTATTATCTACTAAAATAAATATGAATAATTGACTCAATTGATAACGGTCAACTAATAACAACTCAAGCATCCAATTTGATTTAATACATTTATATTATTATAAATGCAACCAACAAGGTAAGTTACCTCATTTGGAAAAAATCGTTAAAAATAATGATAGGTTTCGATTAAATTAAAAGAACGTTTAATTTAAATCTGCTATATAAAAATATTCAACATATATCCAAACAATGGTCAAATTATCCAACAATTAGCAAACATAGCACACAAATATTAAACCCGACTTGCATAAAATATAAGTGGGACAAACTGAGTGAGTTATACTCACCTTGATTTCATTCCATTGTCAATACAATTTGTTTTAATTCAATTAAGCAGGTGTTTAGTTTAGTTAAAATTTCCAACTTCTTCTGTCTTCGTCCAATCTAGCTCCATAATGTAGTGCTTCTTAATAGGGTTCCAATGCTTCTCGTTTCGTCCGATTCTCACACGGATGAAATATATATACACGATATAAGTTAACAAGTTTTGAATAAAATAATTAATACCTAATTTAAAATATAATTAACTTAATTTTAATTAAAATTTATAATAGGTCGGCTACCTTACTTTTGATATCAGAATTAACGGCCCAAACTTCCATTGCCAAAAATAAATAGGTCGACTAATATATTTTTTTATCTTTGATTTCTGTTTCATTCGATATTCACCGTTCTCGTTCACCCACTTCACCTCGCTTCCCTTGATCACCAATGTTAGAACCGCGCCGCCCTTCCTCGAACAAACATCCATCTGACCTCGTCAGCGATCAACCTCTTAGCCCTATGTCCTTCCAACAGCCCGCCTCTCTCTTCTCCTTCTGATTTCTATTTCCAGAAACATGGCATAACTCCTTCATCAAAACACGCCACTGCCCTCTCCTACCATCGCCAATGCCTGACCGGGCACCACCCACAACCGCGATGCTTCCCCTCTTCCTCCTCCCCTAAACTCGAGCACCCAGGACTCTATGCTTCTACCATTGACTCGCGAACTATAGAAATACACTCAGTACCACCAAAAAACCGTCACATTCAACGTCAATAGCACCTTCATCGACAGCCTGGGCTCCAGCGAGCCCCACCATTCCCTACTTATACTCCTCCTCGACTTACCATTCTAATCTCGAAGCATTGAAATACACCAGTCGTCGAAAAAAATTAGAAATATAGATCTGCCATTCAACTTCCCTTCCTTCCACCTCCTACTTTACCTTAGTGTCGAGCTAACCACCCTCTCCAATTTGTTAGTAGATGATATTGGCTATAACTTGTTGGTTATGGAGAAAATTTTGTTTTACTGTATTTAAATTCGGTTTTCCTATTGATGTTTATAGTTCATGCTGAGAAAAGAAATACAAACTAAACCTATGCATTTATATACAGGCGAGAAGAGAAGAGGATAGGATCAATGTCATGTTTTAAGTGGTACAACGTGCATGTGCTATTTATTTTAGACTTTGCAGAAAATATAGGGTAGTTGTATTAAGATTTTCACTTCTCATTAGCTGTGTGTACAAAATATAGGCTGTAGAAAAGAAATATAGGGTAGCATGTGTTTGTTTATTTCTCCAGGTTGTGTGTTGCATTTAAGTAGGTGTACATGTTTTATATATATTCTATATTTTCATCTTAGGACTTAAGAAATGTTGAAGTAGTATAGGCTACACATTTTAGGGTAGAAATAGGTCGGCTAGTTTAATTGATTTAACTAGTGTTATTAATTTGATCTGAAAGGGTTTTTTATTCAGTTATAAAATTCTATCGTTATTTAATGTTGCACGTTCTAAATTCGTACTGAAATACACGAACTCCAAACAAAATGAAAACAGGTGCACCGCTACGTCTTGACGTTCCGAGCCCAATGAAATTTGTTTGATCGAAATTAGACTTCGTTTGCACAACGACATTATTTTAATTTCAATTTATTTATCGATTCCCAATTTATTTTTACCCGCTCACAAAACAACTCTAATTGGCTCCAAATTTGAAAACATACAATAATTAGCTATACGTATTCTAATAAAATTCGTTTAATGGAAAACGAATATCATTTAAAAAATATCTATTTCTATGGCTTATATAATATCAATAAAATATTAATTAACTCCAAAACAATTCAATTTAATAAAAATAAATTATTGTTTTCGTAGATATATCCAAATGGAATTATGTATATAGCTTCAAATTCAACCAGTATGGGATTATAACTCAACATTAACATTTCCTAGTTAAATGATATCCAAATTATTTAAAAATCCTTTTTAATTTATTAAATAAAGATTTTTGTTAATTAACGAACCATAGCGACTATTTGAAAATTTGATTTGGACATAACTCACAATCTACAAGATAAAATATTGATTTTTCTCTTTCATTAGAAAATTATAAACTAATAGAACCTAACATTTCTTGTTTCAAAGAATTCCGACTTATAATTGATTATGTATATTCAATTAAAGTTCAAAACTTAATATTATGAACTACCGTGTTGTTGCGAGTTCATTTTAAATTAAATATAAATTTAAATGTTTAATCATCGTTTTATAAACGAATTCTATATTAAAAATCCATTAATATTTAAATTATAATACTTAAAACAAGTTTAAATATTCAAATTCAAATTATAATATTTAAAACATAGAAATGAATAAACATGAGTGAAGCAGAGTGCTTCAGCTATTAATGATGACCAACTCAGTTAATCCCCAACAAAGGAGGAAATATTGGAGTCATCACTACCTATAACATTGACATAACCAGTAAAAAGTTAGGAGAGGTTAGGTACAAAACATGGGTTAGGACTAGGAAACTCATACTTTCGATCCGAAGCAAAATTAAGTAAAAGAGGTTTGTTCCTCTCACCTAGCTCACCTACCTCAGTGAGCTTAAAACTATCTCCCATAACATAGTATTCCAATCTCCTAAAATCATCCTCAATATCAAAGATATATTTATAATGCTTGTTTCCATATGGATCATATCTTATCCCAGATATATCATGGACCCACGAGCGATCATCCGAGAACAAACAGATACCATCACCATCAGATTCCTCAGCTAAAGAAACAACTTCATTATCCATAATTACTTCAACATAAGGAGTAACAGATTCCTGAATAGGTTGTTGATTAACATAATTTGGGATGATATCATTTGAAGGAGATTTTGGGACCTATTCCACAATAGGAGGTTGAGGAAAAGGAACTCGATCAGATGAGAGACAATAACTAGGGAGGAGAAAGATGGTTTTCAAACTCAAGTTGCATGTTTGTGTCCAAAAGAGTAGCATAGTGTGTATATATTATGTGTCCAATCATAGCGCACTCTCATCTAAGCCACATAATCATCGACGATTCTAAATTTTATAGTCTTCGAAAGCGGTTTGTCTGGTGATATCTCAATTAAAGATTTTCCATAAAACAAATTGTCATGAGTCACTATGTTTGCATCAAAATACCTAAACTTCCCTATATAGTTGGAGAACCAGTTCAAACCTATCAACGATTGCAATACGGAGGGGATATGTGAGAAGTAAGTCCAGATCGGACTGGAAAGAACATGCTCTCTTGCTCGGCCAATATACTTACTCTACGGAGTAATGATATAGGCTTCACTCCAGTAATAGTAGGCTTAGAGCTGAGGACACGAAGACGCTCCTCTAGAAGAGAGAATTTCATATAAAAATAGTTTGATCCAACCGAACTTGTAAACTACCACGCAACTACCAAGCTTTTCCACAATGTTTCTTTACAAGAAAATAAGGAGGTGGAGTTTTATAGGAAAAAAACAACCAAAGTATATTTCCAGCAATAATCCCCTGCATTAATCACCTCTGTAGATAGATTACTTAAGCCTTCAGAAATAGAATTTGTGAAATAACATGGCTCATAATTTTCCTTGTTACGAGGAGTGTTTTCAAATAGATAAGACCACTTGGGAAACTTCGGATCTACTTTCTCACTTTCAGCACTTCGACTTGCATGAGAATTCAGTGGCAACCAAGTAGAAATATCACACAAACTAGGGGTAGATTTAGATTTCATAGCCATGCCAGAACCAATATTGTAACAACCCGGAAAATCGGGACCAATTTAAATTTTTTTTTGGCTATTTTAATGAATTTTGAATATTTAAAATGATTTATTTTAAATAATAACGACTAAAATTTTATTTTTAATCGAAGTTAGAACGAAAAAATTTATTTTAATTATATAACGAGCCTGAAATGGCACGACGGTTTGAAAATTCGATTCCAAATTTCAAATGAATGTACAGGATTCAAAATAAATCGGATTTCAGTAAAACCAGAAATATTTGAATCTGTTGAATAATATCTTTCTAATGAGTGTAAAAAATCCAGATTTCATAACGGGAATTAAAAGTTATGTCCAGTTGAAAATTGAAAATAGTCGCTATGGAATTTATATATATTCTATATAATATATGGCCCTTAAAAATAGCCATTTTGTAAATGACCCCTGTTTTCGACGAAATCACTTTGGTTGGATCCGGAATGTCAAGTTACTGCTAGATTCCAATTTTCAAAGTTTTTGGAAATAATATATGAGTGTGGTGGATTTAAACGTGTTTGGCACTTTTAGTTTGAATTTAATCGACTGGAAATTGACCGTTTTTCAAACGGTCTCTGAATTCGATGAAATTAGTTTTGCTAGGACCGTAACGTCAAAACATAGCCAGATTTATTTTTCTGGAATTTTTGGAGTCAGAATGTGACTCTAGTAAATTAAAATGTACGTGGAAATCAATATAGAACGTTATATTAATTTATATTTTAATTTTGATGAAAACTGATCGTAACAGTCGAATTGGCTTACCAGACATATCCCATTATGTTCGGAATGAGGGTATTTAGCTAGAGGCGACAGTCGTTGGGTCTCGTATGGAGTACAAATGTAAAGTCAACTTTTTTTTTTGGAGAATTAGAAGAATATTATAATATATTAATAAACGATTTTACATAGAAGCCCCCTCCATTTTATTTCTCCGATTAGAAGCTCTTCCACCCCCCTCGCATTCGAAGTCAATGGCGACGTCGGCCTCGCCATCGCTCCCACCCCCGTCGCCCTCAGTCAACCGCCTCCCTCCTCCGCCATCCCCTTCTGCTTCGCCTCCTCCTCCACCTTGACAATGACCACCCCTTCTCTCGAAACCCAGGTCGACGGCCCTCCAAACCGAGCATCGTCGGCCGCCATCCCCCTCTAGTCAGTCGCCAGCGTCGAACTCTCTCTCTCTCCAACTTCGTACCCCTCCTCCTCCCTCCCCATTCACTTTCCTCGCTCCACTGGAAACCCTAGCCGCCTATGAGCACAACAGCCGCCACCCCTGACCGCCGCTCCACCTCCGATAGCTCAGAATGGCCGGCGACGAGATGGGTTCGGTTACAGCTGAGGGCATCAGTGAAGACGATCAACAGTGAGCTCATTATTTTATTTTCAGAGTTTTTAATATAAATTGGCACTGTTTAAATCAGTTTAAAAAAATATAATTTGCATTGTTATTTTCAGTTTTTAAAATATAAAAGCATTGTTTTTAAAAAGAAATAATAATGTATAAAAATATGATCTTTATATATAATAACATGTATAAACGTATGATTTTCATATATGAGAACATTGAAATAAAAATGTGATTTTTATAGATATAACATTGTTATAAAAATATGATTTTTATAGGTATAAAGTTGTTATAAAAATATGATTTTTATATATGAAATTGATTTATAAAACTATGATTTTTATATAGAAAACTAATATATAAAAATGTGATTTATATATATAGTAGCGGTATAAAAATGTGATATATATATATATGGCTTTGAAAAGAAATGTTATTTTTAAAATAAATAGCTTTGTTAAAACTGTGATTTTTAATATCAACTGCGTGAAACAAATGGCGATGGAACGGACTGAAATCAAAACGAAATACAAACCATCCCATAAAGATTGACGGAGTAGAAACAAAAGGTGAGAACTCCTTCTCACTTTAATTTTGTTTACAGTTAAATATATACTAGGTTGCAGACGGTGCTTAGTAGCACCCGACACTATTGATTGGAACCATGGATGTTTGGTTGCTTGTTTTGAATGATTTATTTGTTTGAATTGGTTCGGGATGTGAATGAAATTGATTGAATTTGTTTTGTGTATGGCGCGAGCCAGTATTATGCGAGGGATAAGGCTAGACTTTATCCCGGTTCTAGTATCGCGCCGTTATGCTGCCAAAATTTTCTAAAGTATGTTAGAACAATAAAAATATCATTTTTATTGTATAAATGAACTAAATAAGATATTCATGTGTTGAAATAAATATTTTTTCGTTAAAAATATAATTTTTAATGTGTATATGAATGAGAATAAATATTCATTTACAAATCAGACGATTTGTTTATGTACACTCATTTGACTAATATTGATTGAGACGATATATTTTACACATCGCCCAACTGCACAAATAAATTCTGTGTGTGTTGATTGAAACCCCACACGGGTATTGGGATGATATTCGACATACACTAATCCCAATTGTTTAGTTTCATGTCAATCGATTGGTTAACAGACTGTTGTAAGCGTTAATTATTCATAATTAATGCTTGTGCAGTTGTGTAGTCCACTCTGGATGATAGTTGATGGTTTATCATTATTGGTATATACATGTGTTGCATGAAATCCACTTAACTAGCATTATATGGTAATTGATTGTGATTGATTCCAATTCAGAAGGCATGAATATTTTAAAATAAAGAATATTTTAAAATAATATTCTGCAAAGGATTAAAAGGTGATTTTGATGTCCGATTTGGGATGGACACAAAAATATTTAAATATATAAAGCCGTGTTGATTAGATTAACGTCATTTTGATGTGAATGATATTTATATCGATTTTATTCATTTTTATAATGAATATCAAAAAGGAAATGATTCCAAATTTTTATATTTTGGAAATATTATCATTTGTATATTATAATGATAAGGAAAATTCAATTTTGATTTAAAATTGAAAATGAAGTTAGATCCACTTTAAAACGAATTTATAAACGATTTATAAAGTACGTTTTAAATGGAAATCAATGAAATATATATAATATATATTATATATATTTGATTGCCTGAATAGAACGCGCCGCGCCGCGGCCGTTCGCGAATTTCGACCATTGACTTCAAATTGATATTACGGGAGGTCCGATCGTCGGATTCTCCTAAATCTGGAACTGTTGGGTTCGTATCGAAAAGAGCTTTCCAAAGAAAACAAGAGATTTGAAATCTAATGGTTAGATTTGGAATTATGTCCAAATCAAATTTGGAAAAGGTCGATGTAAGTGCAGTTCGATGACCGTTTATGGAAATCGATTGAAAGGGCCTTAATAAAATTATTAAAAATATTGATAATTTGTGTAAAATCATAATAAATGATTTGGAAAGAATCGGGATGAAAAATTCCGTATTTGAAAAGTTAAAAATATATTTTTATCGAAATGAACTTGTTATTAACTAGAATTATAATCCAATAATTTTTAAATAAATGAATTGGATTGAGAATGGATTTGAATATAACCAGAATTTCCAATATATGAATTAGAGTGGATTTGAATGGAAATCATCTTCAGAATATTTCGATGTTGGATTTCGTGATTATGTGGATATTTTTATGGAAATTTGGAAGATATAGTTATATCGTTATTTCCAATACGATATTTGTTGGTTTCATAATTTGATATTGAATATAAGCCAATATAATTTCTATTCAGAGCCTTGTATTTGATATCAAATTGGATTTCGGGTTTGTCGTGAATGGTGTCTTAAATAACATTGTTCTTAAACCCAGTTGAGAAAAAGAATAAATCTTTTAATTAAGATTTAGTGAAGTTTTCCACTTAATTAATATTTAATTGGAATTGAATAAAAGAATTGGATTTTAGGTCTATCGTGAATGGTGTTTGTAACACCGTTCTTGAACACCCTGTGAAAAGAATATATCTTTTAATTAAGATTATAAGAGTTTCGAATTACATTTAATAATTGGAATAAAATGGAATATGAATTGGGTTTATTGTGAACTGAGTCTTTAACGACATTCATTCTTTAACCTGATTTACAATGAAATGTGATTTGGAATATATAAATCTTTTTATTTAGATTTAAAGGAAATTTTCCAAAGTAAAGTTTTCCAATTTAATACAACAAATTGGAATGGAATGGAATTCGATTTGATAATAATAGAAGTGAACTTTTGTGTAGGAAGACTAGTAATATATATGGAATTTAAAAGGCTTGGTCGTTATTCCATTTATATTATTAGTCGGATACGGAAATTGATATCGATTATATATATATCGATCTGTTTTCCGTGAAGATTCCATAATTAATGGAATGTGATTTTGGGTTTATCGTATACTGTGTTTTAAATGACATTAGTTCTTTAACCCAGTTGAAGACAGGATTACATGTCTAACATTGTATTTCGAACTGTATGGTTGATCTTTGCTATATATATATATATATATATATCTGTTTGGTGGCGGAGAATTTATTCTCTTGCTTAACACCCTTCTCTAAGACGTACGAGCTTAGAGGTTATATGTGACACCCCATGTCCGTTAATGTCACTCACAAAAGGAATGCATTAAGTTTCGTGAAGCGTTTTAGTAAACAGAATAGAGACATTACAAGATAGATATAAATTTTTTGCAATGGAACAAAAAAAACTTTTATTAATCATAAAGCATGGTTACACCATATGTCTGAAAATACATAAACTTTGTTCATCATTAAAACTTCTGTCTTGTACTTTAATATCAGAGTACAATAATAAAGAAAGCATAATCCCCAAATCATAAGCCATAGTAGAAAATATAGAACCTTGAGCAATACATCTAGAAGCTCCAAGCAAGATGATAGTAGAATCCTGACTAAGCCTGAGAATTCCCTCTCTTGAGAACCTTGGGGTGGAACGGAAGAAAGAAGGAGAAACAAAAAGGGTCATACAAAAAGTCTGGCGAGTTTAGTTACTTTTAGCCAGTAGATAAATAACAGTATCATGATAGGCATATAAAGTGGATAAGGGAGATCACTACATAAATGGCAGGTGTGACAAGGTAAGCAAGATAAAGTGTACATGCCTCAATAATGATTTCTCTGTACTGTTACTAGTATATCTAGAAAGAGATGACCCCTCCAACTATAAGGTGGTAGATTTAGGTATACGTCCAAATGTATCCTAGCTACTACCCTGATCGATCGACTCTCTAACCCTTGTAGATACCTTGTGCTGGCCCCACAGTAGGAGGCATAACTTCCTAAAGTGGCAACCCCTCGTTAATAATGTGCACAACCATATCTACAGGTGTCACGGTCGTCTTAGCCCCCTCTACCCGGCCCATGCACGCACATGTCCCCGGTCTGTTTGCGCCGCCCACACCGTCCTCCTCGTTTGGATCTCTTATAATCAGTCCAGTAAGCATGCCCCTTCTCCGACCTAGCTCGGAGTATATACTTGATACCAACTCCGGTTTACTGGCTGAAACGGGTCCCACACAATATGATACAAGCTCTCCCCTTTGTCTTGTATCCCCCACTAGGTTTTTCACTGACTATGTATACCCTTAGGTGTCTTTAATTACATACCCCTATGTCAGTTATGCTTACCTATAGGTGTCTTTAATACATAACCCTCAATCTTTCTACCGGTTATGCTTACCTATAGGTGTCTTTAATACATAACCCTACCATTTCTATAAGTTATGCTTACCATAAAAGGTGCCTTTAATTACATAACTTTATTATTTTTCTCGGTTATGTATACCACTAGGTGTCTTTAATTACATAACCTTATCAGGTTAAGTTTGTGGGCCTATATATACTAATATTACCCACCTACCCAAGATTTTCTTAACCCTCCCACTGATTTAAGCATGTTTATTTAACGGTTAAGTTTGTGGGCCTATATATAATATTATTACCCACCTACCCAAGATTTACTTAACCCACCCCTTTTGTTCAACCAAGTTTACTCAACCCCCAACTTAAATTTAAGTTCATACTATCCCTATAGGTTAACTTTAGGTTAAGTAGTGCAATTCTTTACCATGTCCATTTATGGTTTCATAATGGGCCAGACCTCCCACATTAGGCCTACAACATGTGGATGCTGGATATGCCGGTCGGGTCTGGGTAGACTTATTCCATAGTTGGGCCTAACGTCGTGTCATAGCCCGATTCGTATTTACGTACTTAGACCTCCCACATTAGTTATTGGCTGCTGGATATGCCGGTCGGGTCTGGGCAGACTTCCACCACTAATGCAACATAACCTCGTGTCATAAGTGCAATTACAATTCCTAATTGTAATTACTAGACATTCCATTTTTAATTAATTAATCAATTAATTAACTCTTTCCTTTTATAGGTGCCAATACCTATTTTGCCCAATAATTTGAATTACATGTCCATAAATGTTCGTATTCAAATTATGCCATTTTTAATTAATTTACTAATTATTTAATCCTTTCCTTTTATAGGTGTCAATACCTATTTTGCCCAATAATTTGAATTACATGTCCATAAATGTTCGTATTCAAATTATGCCATTCTTAATTAATTTGCTAATTAATTAATCCTTTCCTTTTATAGGTGTCAATACCTATTTTGCCCAATAATTTGAATTACATATCAATTCATTTAAACATTACATGCCAATTATTAATCCCTTTTCCCCCGTTTCCTTCACTAACATATTCACACGTATTTTGGCGGCATCTAGGCTAATAAGTAGTCTAGCCATAACAATGAAAAGGGAGTATAATAGCGGTGAAAGTTTCAACATATATTTGCATAAACATACTTGTATGATAACAAAGTGAATGGACATGTAATTAACATCATATCTAAGTGAACAAACATATTGTCATGAACATGTAATCATCATCATAACGGGATCTAACATAAATATTGCTTTAGATCTACATAAAAAATGTCCACATGCTCTAGATCTAATAGATTAAATTAGATCTAATCATAAATAGAGGTTTAGATCTATAGGTTTATAAATAGATCTACCCAAATCCACATCATAGAGGTTACAATTAAGATAAAGGTGTGGACCCAATCCTAATTAATTCAAGATGGCATATGTTCATGGTTCACATAAATGATGTGATCTATCCAAATGAAACAAAAATAACATACTAGGACAATCACAATTGAATTGGATCTCGAGAGATAGATCTATCATAGCATAAGGTATGATCATAAAATAGATCTAGCATAAAACATGATCATAAAGTGGATCTAGCATAAAACATGATCATAAAGTGGATCTAGCATAAAACATGATCATAAAGTGACAATTTTAAATCACATAGGATAGATCTAACATGAATCATAAGGTGACAATTTTAAATCACATAGGATAGATCTAACATGAATGATAAGGTGAAAGTTTTAGATCACATAGGATAGATCGAACATGATAATTTTAGATCACATAGAATAGATCTACATACATCTGCATCATAGCATATCATAAAAGTTACAACCCAAGATCCATAATGATAACGTAGTAGAACAATTGAATTGGATCCAAAGAAATAGATCTATCATAATATAACATGAGATCTACCAATAACATAGGTTTAAATCTACAATCGTATCCACATCACAGTCTTTCATAGTTTCACTATTATTTATCTAAACCTAAAAGCAACTAGAACTCACTATGATTAGATTGCTAAAATGATAGAAAAGGTGCTGAGTCTATGTTTGAATCTCAGAATTTGATATGCTTTAGAAGTAGATGAGAGATCCTAATTCAATCTAGAATCCAGCAGAGTCCGACCACCATCGCTTTTCTTTGAAGAAAACAAAGGATATGGGATATATTTATAGCTGTTGGGTTACAGAATTCGGATTCCACCTCAGCCATAATAAAATTGGGTCAGTTAACGGGTTGACACTCACTCGAAAAAGGCCCGAACACCTAGAAACTGTTCTGGGCGCACTTGGCAGGTGCGCCAGTGCAAAAATACTTTGGCGCACTTGTCAACTGCGCCAGTGCATTCTGCTTTCATCGTAAAACTTTAACCGTCTATAACTTCTTCATACATTATCCGTTTTACTTAAACTCGGATTCTATCTCAAGCAGAATTCCAAGACGAACGCAATGACGTAACCTGTTTCACTTACTTCTGAATATTAAATTAATTATTCTTTAATTTATCCTCTTTAATGTCTTTAAAAATTCGGGGTGTTACATTATATATCGGCAGAAATCAGTAGTACGGTGTAGATTGTCGATGCAGCATGTTTGTGTTTCCAAAGTTAAATAATCATTAATATTGATTTTTAGGAAGATTAAAACTAAGTGGAGTTTTAATGAATCTTTAATTAGATTGAAAACAGAATGCGATAATTTAAATTACCAAATTCGGGAAATGATCGAGAATGGAGTAGCACCATTTTACTCCAAGCGATAGTTAAATCTTTAATTAGATTTGAACGTGAAATGGTAATTAATTTTTATCGATAACACTGTGGTGTTAGATATGGAGTATTACCAGTTTTGCTCCATGGGATGAATAGTTGGGATTGGGAAATAAAATAAATGATTACTTCGGTAAGGTTTGCTAATCCCGACTAGTTTGGAAAACCTTAATTTGGTATAAATTGTGAAAAGAATATTTGAATAAAAGAATATTCTGGATTCGAATGAGGCGTATGTTGTGTATTTATAGAACTTGTTTATAAAATACGCGAGTTATTCAGAAAGACCGGGTTTATCCCATTCTGAATAACTGAATCGACGATTTGTCGACGATGAAGGCAGTGGTTGAAGATCGGAGGTCTTCACATCTTTTGGATGATTACTGTTGTCTTGATTGGGCTGTACACCCAAGGCGAGGTAATAAGTGGTGACCGTCTAGACGTACTTGGAGATCGACCGGATATGCGAGGACCTCTCTCCTGTATTGGACATATGGGACGAGGAATAAGGTGCCTCCGGTTCCGTTCAGACCCAGAACGACCTTGTAAATGGATGTGTGTCTGACATTGGATTTTATTCTGGGTTCATTGTTCTCTATTAAATATATATCTGTTTGGTGGCGGAGGATTTATTCTCTTGCTTAACACCCTTCTCTGAGACGTACGAGCTTAGAGGTTATATCGATAGACTTCAGTCGCATGGTGTGAATTGCCTGTGTGGCATGTTGAGATGCAAAAGATCAAGGCTTCTGTTGAAAAGCAGAGTCTTATGGTTGATGATCAAAGCATGGCTTTAATATAGTATAGCCTTGTGCATAGCATTAATTCGCGAGCCTCACACCTCGGTGTGAACTAGAAATGGGAGAGGACTACAGGGAGGACATGCATTTCCTTCTAGCTAGGAGTGGTGTCCTGGTATGGAGCCTAGACATTTTTACTTATGTGGATGATGGAAAGCGAGGCGCCTCGGTTATATCGGTCACTACGGGGCCGATGGATGACATGGTCGATATACTGACCAGTTTTACGCCCCATAGGGCGGGGAAACGTATTGTTCAAGCATTTTAATCCACTACGTGTGGACCGGCCCTTACGATCCAAGGGTCACTAAAGCTATGATCCTGAGACACGGGCTAGAGCATCTCGAAGCGGTAAGGACGATCCCTTGCCTTAGTTCATAGACGAAAATCCAATTTCCAATACGTAACATTTCGGTTTTGATTGTAGAGCCTAGTATGGCGACATAGTAGCATGGGATACTATGCCGTCTATGATTGATACATTTATATTTGAACTTGTTTTATACACTTTACACTTATATTAGTATCAAAATGATTTGTTTTAAACGTATCAAGCATGTTTGGCTATTATAAGGTAAAACTCTATCCTCCGGCTTGCGTTGCATTGTGTGATGGGACCTGAGTCTTATAATAGCTTCATTTTTCCAAAAAACATTGCGCTATTTGTTTTATGCACTGGTATTCTTGGGAGGAAACCCGTTCCGTGTTATACGGCGTGGTCCCTTGATTTACCAAATTCTGAAGTAAAGTTTTAAATAACTGTTTTAGTTCTCACATCAGTCACATGACTGACTTGGAGTTTATTGTTTTAACCTAAACTCCGGGTTCCCCTATTTTCCACACGGGCAATTAGTAGTTTTGGTTTTGCAGATATTATATTCACAGGATCCTAGACTTACAGCTGAAGCTATATACGGGAAGCACTGTATCGGTATATTTCTTTCAGTTGTGTTATGTATTATTTTTCCGCAGCATTATAGTTTTAAATCTCTAATATTTATATATGTGTAATATTTATTCATACTTTGTTATATTCTTGTACTCCGATGTAAATTGTTGTAATAAGCAATGAAATGTTCTTCTGTTTGAGTTCTGATTTGTCGTGTTCTCAACTCAATATAGGCTTTCCCGTAGGGTCGAGTTTGGGTCATTTCAATTGGTATCAGAGCTTTGGTTTACAGAGCTCGAGAACAAGACATATTAGAACCGAACAAAAGAATTCTTTAGAAATTGGATTAGTAATATCCACTGAGAATGACTCGTTAGAGATGGGATCAGTAATATCCTAGAATGAGTCCAAAGAGTGTTATTTTTTAAAATAAAAATGAAAACAAATTTTGTTTTGCAAATTTAAACTTTATGATTCGTATTTGAATATTTATTTTATATTGAATTTAGACAAACGAGTATATGAAGATTTTTAATGTACGCTTGATCCACGTCTATACAAAGCCTCAAATATACTGGATAGATATAGAATCACACTCTAGTCGCCCGGAGATGATTCTAATGATTGAGGCTTCATCATCAGAATTTATGTTCGAGTGACGAAAGTGGGATACCTATATGTTTCCAATTGATTGGTGTGAGAACCAAAATTAGATAGGATTTGTTTGTTGTGCGCCTAAAAAATGGATTTTTAGTATATGTAACAATTTATGTGTTTGAAACGATAACCAACTAATTGATTGCTGATTGTGTTGTTTGATTACTGGTTGGATTATTTAAATTTCAAACCATTAGGCCAAATAAAAATTTAACGATTAAATTAAATTGAAAATTGATTGAAATTGCATGCATGTACATATATATGTGTGTGAAAAGGTTACAGCAAGGAGCATACAGAAGAATAATAAAATTGTATGCCCGACAAATATGTACATGTTTACTAATTTCTTGGGTTTGGGTGATTTTATGAGCCGATTGGCTAGCCGCTTGGCTAGCCGCTTGGCTTTTTCTTTTTATTTTGGATTGATGAGGGGCCTGAGTGGCTAGTTGCGGTTTTAAAGGTCTCCCCGTACAAAGGAGGTTATGGCAAAAAAATACGAAAATTTAGGGTGTTAGCCAAATTTTTTGAGAAATTAGAAAATTCTTAGTAACTGAAAATTGAAGAATGAATGCCACAATGGAAGTTGAGTTGGTTAGTTAAACAACTTTCAGCTCCGTTGCTTTTCGAGGACGAAAAGATTTTAAGTGAGGGAGAGTGTAACAACCCGGAAAATCGGAACCAATTTAATTTTTTTATTTTGGCTATTTTAATGAATTTTGAATATTTAAAATGATTTATTTTAAATAATAATGACTAAAAATTTATTTTGAATCAAAGTTAGAACGAATAAATTTATTTTAATTATATAACGAGCCTGAAATGACGCGACAGTTTGAAAATTCGATTCCAAATTTCAAATCAATGTACAAGATTCAAAATAAATCGGATTTCAGTAAAACCAGAAATATTTTAATCTGTTGAATAATATCTTTCTAACGAGTATGAAAAATCCAGATTTCATAACAGGAATTGAAAGTTATGTCTAGTTGAAAATTGAAAATAGTCGCTATGGAATTTATATATATTTTATATAATATATGGCCCTTAAAAATAGCCATTTTGCAAACGACCTCTGTTTTCGACGAAACCACTTTGGTTGGATCCGAAATGTTAAGCTATTGCTAGATTCCAATTTTCATAGTTTTTGGAACTAATATGTGAGCGTGGTGGATTTAAACGTGTTTTTCACTTTTAGTTTGAATTTAGTCGACTGGAAATTGACCGTTTTTCATACATTCTCCAAATTCGATGAAATTAGCTTTGCTAGGACAGTATCATCAAAACATAGCCAGATTTATTTTTCTGGAATTTTGGAGTCAGAATGTGTCCCCAGTAAATTAAAATGTACGTTGAAATCAATATAAAACATTATATTAATATATATTTTAATTTTGTTGAAAGCTGATCGTAACAGTCGAATTGGCTTACCAGACATATCCCATTGTGTTCGGAATGGGTGTATTTAGTTAGGGCGACAGTCGTTGGGTCTCGTTTGGAGTTCAAATTTAAAGTCAATTTTTTTTTTCCGAGAATTAGAAGAAAATTAAAATATATTAATGAACGATTTTACATATAATCCCCCTCCATTTTATTTCTCCGATCAGAAACTCTCCTCCTCACCCCCCCCCCCCGAATTCGAAGTCAATGGCGACGTCGGCCTCGCCATCGCTCCCACCCCCGTCGCCCTCAGTCAGCCACTTCCCTCCTCCACCATCCCTTTCTGCTTCGCCTCCTCCTCCATCTCGACAACGACCACACCTTCTCTCGAAACCCAGATCGACTCCCCTCCAAATCGAGCATCGTCAGCCTCCATCCCCCTCCAGTCAGTTGCCATCGTCGAACTCACTCCTCCCTCTCCCCAGCGCCATACCCCTCCTCCTCCCTCCCCCTTCTCTTTCCTCGCTCCACTGGAAACCCTAGCCGCCTGTGAGCACAGCAGCCGCCACCCCTAACCGCCGCTCCACCTCCGGTAGCTCAGAATAACCAACGACGAGAAGGGTTCGGTTACAGCTGATGGAAAAGGTGAAGACGATCAACAGTGAGTTCATTATTTTATTTTCAGAGTTTTTAATATAAATTGGCACTGTTTAAATCAGTTTTTAAAAATATAATTTGCATTGTTATTTTTAGTTTAAAATATAAAAGCGTTGTTTTTGAAAAAGAAATAATAATGTATAAAAATATGATCTTTATATATAGTAACATGTATAAAAATATGATTTTTATATATAAGAACATTGAAATAAAAATGTGATTTTTATAGATATAACATTGTTATAAAAATCCGATTTTTATAGATATAAAGTTGTTATAAAAATATGATTTTTATATATGAAACTGATTTATAAAAATATGATTTTTATATAGAAAACTAATATATGAAAGTGTGATTTTTATATATATAGTAGCGGTATAAAAATGTGATTTTTATATATATATGGCTTTGAACAAAAATGTTATTTTTAATATAAATAGCGCTGTTAAAAATGTGATTTTTAATACCAGCTGCGTGAAACAGATGGCGATGGAACGGACTGAAATCAAAACGGAATCCAAACCGTCCCATAAAGATTGACGGAGTGGAAACCAAAGGTGAGAACTCTTTCTCACTCTAATTTTATTTACAGTTAAATATTTACTAGGATGCAAACGGTGCTTAGTAGCACCCGACACCTTTGATTAAAATCATGGATGTTTGATTGCTTGTTTTGATTGATTTATTTGTTTGAATTGGTTTGGGATGTGAATGAAATTGATTGAATTTGGTATGTGTATGGTGCGAGCCCGTATTAGGCAAGGAATAAGGTTAGACTTTGTCCCGGTTCTAGTATCGCGCCGTTATGCTGCCAAAATTTTCTAAAATATGTCAGAACAATAAAAATATCATTTTTATTGTATAAATGAACTAAATAATATATTCATGTGTTGAAATAAATATTTTTTCGTTAAAATATAATTTTTAACGTGTATATGAATGAGAATAAATATTCATTTACAAATCAGATGATTTGGTTATGTACACTCATTTGACTGATATTGATTGGGACGATATATTTTACACATCGCCCAACTGCATAAATACATTCTGTGTGTGTGTTTTGATTGAAACCCCACACGGGTATTGGGATGATATTCGACATACACCAATCCCAATTGTTTAGTTCTATGTCAATCGATTGGTTGACAGACTATTGTAAGCGTTAATTATTCATAATTAATGCTTATGAAGTTGTGTAGTGTACCCTGGATGATGGTTGATGGTTTATCATTGTTGTTATATACATGTGTTGCATGAAATTCATATAACTAGTACTATATGGTAATTGATTGTGTCTAATTCCAATTCAGAAGGCATGAGTATTTTAAAATAAAAAATATTTTAAAATAAAAAATATTTTAAAATAAAAAATATTTTAAAATAATATACTGAAAGGATTAAAAGGTGATTTTGATGTCCGATTTGGGATGGACACGAAAATATTTAAATATATAATGTCCTGTTGATTAGATCACCATTTTGACTTGAACGATATTCATATCGATTTTATTCATTTTTATAATGAATATAAAAAGGAAATGATTTCAAATTTTTATATTTTGAAAATATTATCATTTATATATTATAATGATAAGGAAAATTCAATTTTGATTTAAAATTGAAAATGAAGTTGGAATCGATTTAAAATGAAATTATAAACGATTTATAAAGTACGTTTTAAATGGAAATCGACTAAATATATATAATATTATATTATATATTTAATGGCCTGAATAGAACACACCGCGCCACTTGCGAATTTCGACCATTGACTTCGAATTGATATTATGGGAGATCCGACCATCGTATTCTCCTAAAACTGAAACCGTTGGGTTCGTATCGAAAAGATCTTTCCAAAGAATACAAGAGATTTGAAATCTAATTGTTGGATTTGGAATTATGTTCAAATCAAATTTGGAAAAGGTCGATGTAAGTGTAGTTCGATGACCGTTTATGGAAATCGATTGAAAGGGCTTTAATAAAATTATTAAAAATATTGATAATAATTTGTGTAAAATCATAATAAATGATTTGGAAAGAATTGGGATGAAAAATTCCGTATTTGAAAAGATAAAAGTATATTTTTATCGAAATGAACTAGTTATTAACTAGAATTATAATCCAATAATTTTTAAATAAATGAATTGGATTGAGAATGGGTTTGAATATAACTAGAATTTCCAATACATGAATTGGAGTGGATTTGAATGGAAATCATCTTCGGAATATTTCAATGTTGGATTTCGTGATTATACGGATATTGTTATGGAGATTTGGAAGATATAGTTATATTGTTATTTCCAATACGATATTTGTTGGTTTCATAATTTGATATTGAATATAAGCCGATATAATTTCTATTCAGAGCCTTGTATTTGATATCAAATTGGATTTTGGGTTTGTCGTGAATGGTGTCTTAAATAACACTGTTCTTAAACCCAATTAAGAAAAAGAATAAATCTTTTAATTAAGATTTAGTGAAGTTTTCCAAATAATTAATATTTAATTGGAATTGAATAAAAGAATTGGATTTTGGGTTTGTCATGAATGATGTTTTCAGTAACACTGTTCTTGAACCACATGGAAAAGAATAAATCTTTTAATTAAGATTATTAGAGTTTCCAATTATATTTAATAATTGGAATAAAATGGCGTGTGAATTGGGTTTTTTGTGAACTGTGTTTTTAATGACATTCGTTCTTTAACCGGATTTACAATGAAATGTGATTTGGAATTTATAAATCTTTTCATTTAGAT
Source organism: Allium sativum (assembly GCA_030737875.1). Classification (NCBI taxonomy): domain Eukaryota; kingdom Viridiplantae; phylum Streptophyta; class Magnoliopsida; order Asparagales; family Amaryllidaceae; genus Allium; species Allium sativum. Next base: position 621,455,402 of record CM060926.1, read on the forward strand.
TTAAAGGAAATTTTCCAAAGTAAAGTTTTCCAGTTTAATACAACAAATTGGAATGGAATGGAATTTGATTTGATAATAATCGAAGTGAACTTCTATGGAGGAAGACAGGTAATATATATGGAATTTAAATGGCTTGGTCGTTATTCCGTTTATTTTATTAGTCAGATACAGAAATTGATGTAATAACCCGGAAATCTGAGGCAATTTAAAATTTTTATTTTGGTAATTTCAGTGAATTTTGAATATTTAAAATGAATTATTTTAAATAATAATGACGAGAAATTTATTTTTAATAGAATTAGAACGTATATATTGATCGGAATCGTCGTTAGAATATAAATAATTATTTTAAATTATAAAAGGAATTGAAAATGGTGCGGTAGTTCGAAATTTCGATTTCAAAGTTCAAATGAATGTACAGGATTCAAAATAAACCGGATTTTGGCGAAACCAAAAATATTTGAATCTATTTGAGAATATCTTTCCAACGAATTCGAAAAATTGAAATTTCATAGCGGGGATCAAAAGATATGCCCAGTTGAAAATTTAGAATAGTCGTTGTGGAATTCTGGCCCTTAAAAATGAAAATTTTGCAAACGTCCTCGGTTTTCGACGAAACCACTTTTGTTGGATCCACGATATCAAGTTATTGCTAGATTCCAAAATTCGTAATTTTTCGAATCAATATGTGAGTTTGGCAAAGGAAAACGCGTTTGACCAATTTCAGTTGATTTTAATCGACTGGAAAATGGCCATTTTTCAAACGGTCTCAGAATTCGGTGAAATTAGTTTTGTTAGGACCGTATCGTCAATACGAAGCTAGAAAATATTTTTCTGGAATTTATAGAGTCAGTATGTGGCCCCGGTAAAGTGAAATGTGCGTTTAAAATTCAATATATAGATTTATATTTTAGGTTCAACGGAAACTGATCGAAACGATGGATTTTTCTTATGAAACATATCCCATTGTGTTCGAAATAGGGGTAATACGCTAGGGTTGACAGTCGTCGGGCTTGATTTGAGATTCGAATTAAAAATCAACTTTAAGGAGAAAAATTAAATTAAATTAAAATAATATATATAACAACAATCCTCTTTCCTTTAAGCCCCCCTTTCCTTCGTTGACCTCAGAAACAAACTGCACCCCCCTTATAGAAATCCCGTCGCCATCGTTCCTCCACCCTCCGCCAGGCGCCGCCGCGCATCGAGACCCCCCCACGGCGTCGCCCTCCTCTACCTCCGACGTGCCCCCCCCCCCCCCGTGCCTCCCTCTTCTTCGATTGAACCCCTCCCCCACTAAATCAAACCGCCAACGCCCTAGCCGACACCACCTAACCGGCGCCGCCCCTTGCTACCACCAGCGAATCCTTCAACCCCTAGTCAGCACGTGGGACCCCCCTCCTTCGAGCGAAAACCGAAAGAAATGTGAGTTTCTACTTTTGTTTATTTATTTATCATTATGTAATTAGTTTAATTAGCTTAGTAACTGAATAAAAATCTGATTTTTAGTATGTAATGGTTTTAAAAAAAAAAGAATATATATATAGGATCTTTACAAAAAAAATGTGATCTTTGATGTGTATTAAACAACCTAAAGATTCGATTTGTAATCACGTAAAGATTTGATTTTTATTGTATATGAAGAATAAAAATATGATTTTTATATCATAGGAAGAATAAAAATATGATTTTATATTATAGAAGAAATAAAAATATGATTTTTATATTATAGAAGAAATAAAAAATATGATTTTTATATTATAGAAAGAATAAAAATATGATTTTTATAAGATAGAGAATATAAAAATACGATTTTTATATATGTTGTAGTGATAGAAAATTGTGATTTTTAGCTATGTTGCTTGATTATAAAAATATGAAATTATTTTAGAAAGATAAAAATATAATTTTTAGCCTTTGTATGTTATTTGTGAAGTAATCATACAAGGAAATAATTATTGATTGGTTAAAAATATAATTTTTAACGTAGGTAGACTACATAGATCGACAATCAAAGCACGGTGGAGTGGATACCCAAAGGTGAGAACTTCTCACTTTTAATTTATTTTCTAGTTGAAATATATACTAGGATGCAGACGGTGCTTAGTAGCACCCGACACCTATTGTCCACAGACCATGGACGACTTGTGTGATTGTTTGTGTTGTGAAATTTGATTGTTGATTGTGATGTGTAAAATATATATTCAGGTGTTGAAATAAAATATATATTCATGTGAAAGAAAAATATATATATATATATATTCATGTGTTGAAATAATATATATATTCATGTGCTGAAATAAAATATATATTCAGGTGTTGAAATAAAATATATATTCATGTGAAAGAAAAAAAATATTCATGTGTTGAAATAATATATATATTCATGTGTTGAAATAAAATATATATATTCATGTGTTGAAATAAAATAAATATTTATTTACAAATCGAACGATTTTTTTATGTACACCGATTTGACTGATATGGATTGGGACGATAAATTTTACACATCGCCCAACTGCACAAATAAAATCTGTGTTTGATTGTTTGAGACCCCACACAGGTGTTGGGATGAAATTTGACATACACTAATCCCAATAATTAGTTGTATGTCGATCGATTGATTGACAGGCTGTTATAAGCATTGAATAATTATATTTGATGCTTATACAGTGTAGAATGCACTGTGGATGAAGGATGATTATTTATCGTTGCTATTATATACATGCGTTGTATAGAATCCATATAAATAATATTATATGGTAATTGAGTGGGTCTCATTCCAATTTAGAAAATAAAGAATATTATAAAAGAAAATTTATGTGTTGAATAGAATAAATAGTCATGTGTTGACGATACTCATGTGTTGAGAATATTCATGTGTTGAAGGAAAAATATAAGTTCATGTGTTGAAGAAAATATTCATTTTGTTGAATAGAATAACGAAGTTATTGAAATATATCAAGCCGTGTTGATTAGATATGCGCCATTTGGACGCAAACGATATTTATATCGATTATATTCGTTTTCAGAATGAATATAGAAAAAGGAAGTGATTTCAAAATATAAAGTTTTGAAAATATTATCATTTATATATTGGTGATATGGAATATTCAATTTTGATTAGAAATTGAATATGAAGTTGAATCGTTTTTAAAACGAAGTTAAAACGATGTAAAAAATACGTTTTGAATTGAAATCGACGAAATATATATTATATATATAATATAATGGCCTGAATAGAACGCTGCGCGCTACGGCAGTTCGCGAATTTCGACCATTGACTTCGAATTGACGTTGCGGAAGATCCGACCGTCAGATTCTCCTAAAACCGGAACCGTTGGGTTCGTATCGAAAAGAGCTTTCTAACTAATACAAGAAATTAGAAATCTAACAGTTGGATTTGGAATTATGTCCAAATCAAATTTGGAAAAGGTCGCTGTAAGTGCAGTTCGATGGTCGTTGATGGAAATCGACTGTACGGGCCTTGATAAAATTATTAAAAATAGTAATAATTTGTGTAAAATCATAAGAAATGATTTGTAAAGAATCGGGATGAAAATTCCATATTTGAAAAGATAAAAATATATTTTTATTGAAATGAACTAGTTTTGAACTAGAATTATAATTCATTTATTTTTGAAACAAATAAATTGGATTTGAAAGGGTTTTAAAAGTAACCAGAATTTCCAATAATTGACTTGGAATGGATTCGAATCGAAATTGTCTTTGGAATATTTCGATGTTGGGTTTCGTGATTATACAGATATTGTTATGGAAATTTGAAAGATATATTTATATCGTTATTTCCAATACGATATTTGTTGGTCGTAGAATTTGATATTGAATATAAGCTGATATATTTTCTATTCAAAGCCTTGTATTTAATATCAAATGAGATTTTGGGTTTGTCGTGAATGGTATCTTCATTAACACTGTTCTTAAACCCAGTTGAGAAAAAGATTAAATCTTTTTATTTAGATTTAATGAAGTGTACCAATTAAATGGTATTTAATTGGAACTGAATTTGAATTGATTTTTGGGTTTATCGTGAACGGTGTTTTAAATAATACTTGTTCTTCAACCCGATAATTTATGGAATGTGATTTTGGATTTGTAGTGAACCATGTTTTAAATGACATTGGTTCTTTAACCCAATTAAAGACAGGATGTGATTTCCCAAGTTAAATAATCATTGATAGTGATTATTGGGAAGATTAAAACCAAGTGGAGTTTTAATGAATCTTTAATTAGATTGAAATGGTCGAGAATGGAGTATCACCAGTTTTGCTCCGGGCGATAGTTAAATCTTTAATTAGATTTGAACGTGAAATGGTAATTTAATTTACCGATAACACCGTGGTGTTAGATATGAAGTATTACCAGTTTTACTTCATGGGATGAATAGGTTGGGATTGGGAAAATTAAGTAAATGATTCCTTCGGTGGGGGTCGCTAATCCCGACTAGTATGAATTGATATTCAAAAGAAGATTAAAGAATAAATTTAAAGAATTTATCTTTGATAAAATTAATGGGAACCTTTCCCAAAATATAAGAATATTTGAATAAAAGAATATTCTGAATTGGAATGAGGCGTATGTTGTGTTTGTGTAACACTTATTTATTATATACGCGAGTTATTCAAAAAGACCGGGTTTATCCCATTCTGGATAATTGGTTCGACGTGGTGTCGAGGATGAAGACGGTGGTCGAAGACCGGAGGTCTTCACATCGGTTTGGTGATTACTGATGTTCTTGATTGGGCTGTACACCCATGAGGAGGGAATCAGTTGGTGATCGTTTAGACGTACTTGGAGATCGATGGATATGCGAGGAATAAGGTTCCTCCGGTTTCGTTTAGACCCAGAATGGACTTGTATGGACTGTGTGTCTGACATTGGATTTTGCTCTGTGTTGATTGATTTCTATTAACTATACGTCTGCCTGGTGAAGGGGAATTCATTCCCTTACTTCACCCTTCTCTAAGACGTACGGGATCAGAGGTTGTGTATCGATAGACATCAGTCGCATGGTGTGAATTGCCTGTGTGGCATGCCTAAGTGGCAATTGATCAAGGCTTTTGTTGAAAAGCAAAGTCTTGTGGTTGATGATCAAAGCACCGCCTGTATGGCATAGCTTTGTGTAACATGAATTCACGAGCCTCACACCCCGGTGGTGAACCAGAAACGGGAGAGGACATTAGGGAGGGCATGCATTTCCTTCTAGCTAGGGTGGTGCCAGTGACCTACCAGCCCTGGCATTTATATTATTTTCACCTTTGTGGTTGTTGCTGTTGCGAGGCGCCTCAGATATATCGGTGACTATGTGGAGCCGATGGAGTCATTTGGCTCATTTACGCCCTAAAGGGCGGGGAAACGCAGTATTCAGGCATTTTAATCCACATCGGTGGACCGGCCCTGGCGATCCAAGGGCCACTCGAGCTCTGATCCTGAGACTCGGGCTAGACAGTCTCGAATCGGTAGAGGACTTTCTTTTGCCTCGGCTCACAGATGGAAATCCATCTTCCAATACGTGACTTTGCGGTTTTGATTGTATAACCTATATATGGCGACATAGTGGTATAAGGCATTCATGCCGCCTATGATTGATACTTATGATTGAAATTGTTTTGACACAATACACTTATAGTAATAATAAAACATGAAATTTCACATACCAAGCATTCTTGGCTATTATAAGGTAAAAACCTTATCCTCCGGCTTGCGTTGCATTGTGTGAGGGGACCTAGATCTTATAATAGCTTCATTGTTCTTTATTTAGCATTGCGCTGTTGTTTTATGCACTGGTATTCTTGGGAGGAAACATGTTCCTAGTTATGCGGCGTGGTCCCTTGAATTACCTAACTTTAAAATAAAGATTAATAACTGTTTTAGTTCTCACACCAGTCACATGACTGACCGGGAGTTTATTGTTTTAACCTAAACTCTGGGTGCCCTTATATTCGACATGGGTAGCTAGTAGTTTTGTTTTTGCAGATTTATATTCACAGGAACCTGGTTTACAACTGGAATGATATCCGGAAAGCTCTGTATCCGTATATCTCTTTCAGTTGTGTATTGTATTATTTTTCCGCTGCTATATAATGTATTTAAATCTATGATATTTAGTGAATGTGTAATATTGATTTATACTCTGTATATTCTTGTAATATGATGAAATTGCTGTAATATACGAGGAAATGTTCTTCTGTTTGCGTTCCGATGTGGCTTGTCCTCAAAGCAATCCGGGCTTTCCTTACCAGGGAAGTTTGGGTCGTTTTAGTTGGTATCAGAGCTTTGGTATACAGAGCTCGGAGAACAAGACACATTAGAACCATACGAAAGAATTCATCAGAGATTGGATTAGTAATATCCGATAAGAATGACTCGTTAGAGATGGGATCAGTAGTATCCTAGAACGAGTGTGAAGAGTATATTTTTAAAATGAAAACAATTTTTGTTTTAAAAAATTTAATCAATTATTCGTATTTGTTTATTTATTTGTATTGATTTGGATAGTCCAGTACATAAAGATTTTGCGTATACATCTGATCTGCGTACACTCGAAGTTTTAATATACTGGATAGATATAGAATCACACTCTAGCCGCTCGGGGATAATTCTGATGATGTCCGGACATCATCAGTATTTATGTTCGTGTTTCGAAAGTGGGATTTCTATATGATTCCAATTGACTGGTGTGAGAACCAAAACTAGATAGGGCTTATTGTTGTGATTTGGCATCAAAAATCTGATTTTTGACTATATATCAAAATTATGAATTTGAAATGATAATCAACAAATTGATTGCTGATTATGTTATTTGATTAATTGGATGTTGAACCTCTAGCCAAATTGAACCAAATATTGAATTGTATGTAAAATTTGTCGCATTTGCATACATATACATGTACTTACATGGAACAGGTCAGAGCAAGGAGGCTAGAGAAGAGGAATAAAATTGTTTGCCTGACAAATAGGTACATGTTTATTGTATTTCTTGGGTTTTGGATGATTTTATGAGCCAATTGGCTAGCCGCTTGGCTTTTTCTTTTTCTTTTGGATTGAAGAAGGCCATGGGAGCCTATATGAAATATCCCGAAGTCCCCGGTGCTGGGGAGGTTATGGCGAAATTTTTCGAAAATTTAGGGTGTTAGCCAAATTTTTGAAAAATTTGAAAAGTTCTTAGATACTGAAAAGTTGAAGAACTTAAGCAGTAATGAAAATAATGAAAGTTGAGTTGATTTGTTAAACAGCTTTTGGCTTCGTTCCTTTTTGGGTTTTAAGTGGGGGAGATTGTAATAACCCGGAAATCTGAGCCAATTTAAAATTTTTATTTTGGCAATTTTAGTGAATTTTGAATATTTAAAATGAATTATTTTAAATAATAGCGACGAGAAATTTATTTTAATAGAATTAGAGCGTATATATTGATCGGAATCGTCGTTAGAATATAAATAATTATTTTAAATTATAAAAGGAATTGAAAATGGCGCGGTAGTTCGAAATTTCGATTTCAAAATTTAAATGAATGTACAGGATTCAAAATAAACCGGATTTTGGCGAAACCAAAAATATTTGAATCTATTTGAGAATATCTTTCCAACGAATCCGAAAAATTGAAATTTCATAGCGGGGATCAAAAGATAGGCCCAGTTGAAAATTCAGAATAGTCGTTGTGGAATTCTGGCCCTTAAAATTGGAAATTTTGCAAACGACCTCGGTTTTCGACAAAACCACTTTTGTTGGATCCGCGATGTCAAGTTATTGCTAGATTCCAAAATTCGTAATTTTTCGAATCAATATGTGAGTGTGGCAAAGGAAAACACATTTGACCAATTTCAGTTGATTTTAATCGACTAGAAAATGGCCATTTTTCAAACGGTCTCAGAATTCGATGAAATTAGTTTGGTTAGAACCGTATCGTCAATACGAAGCTAGAAAATATTTTTCTGGAATTTATAGAGTCAGTATGTGGCCCCGGTAAAGTGAAATGTGCGTTTAAAATTCAATATATAGATTTATATTTGAAGTTCAATGGAAACTGATCGAAACGACGGAATTGGCTTACGAAACATATCCCATTATGTTCGAAATAGGGGTAATACGCTAGGGACGACAGTCGTCGGGCTCGATTTGAGATTCTAATTAAAAATCAACTTTAAGGAGAAAAAATAAAATAATATATATAACAACAATCCTCTTTCCTTTCAGGCCCTCCCCATTTCCGTCGTTGACTCAGAAACAAACTGCACCCCCCCTTACAGAAATCCCGTCGCCATCGTTCCTCCACCCTCCGCCAGGCGCCGCCGCGCATCGAGACCCCACCACGGCGCCGCCCTCCTCTACCTCCGACGTGCCCCTCCACCCCCCCCCCCCCCCCGTGGCTCCCACTTCTTCGATTGAACCCCTCCTTCACTAAATCGAACCGCCAACGCCCTAGCCGACACCACCTGACCGGCACCGCCCCCTTGCTACCACCAGCGACTCCTCCGACCCCCAGTCACCACGTGGGACCCCCCTCCTTTAAGCGAAAACCGAAAGAAATGTGAGTTTCTACTTTTGTTTATTTATTTATCATTATGTAATTAGTGTAATTAGCTTAGTAACTGAATAAAAAAATCTGATTTTTAGTATGTAATAGTTTTGAAAAAAAAAGAATATATATAGGATCTTTACAAAAAAAATGTGATCTTTGATGTGTATTAAACAACCTAAAGATTCGATTTGTAATCACGTAAAGATTTGATTTTTATTGTATATAAAGAATAAAAATATGATTTTTATATCATAGGAAGAATAAAAATATAATTTTATATTATAGAAGAAATAAAAATATGATTTTTATATTGTAGAAGAAATAAAAATATGATTTTTATATTATAGAAGAAATAAAAATATGATTTTTATATTATAGAAGAAATTAAAATATGATTTTTATTTTATAGAAAGAATAAAAATATGATTTTTATAAGATAGAGAATATAAAAATACGATTTTTATATATGTTGTAGCGATAGAAAATTGTGATTTTTAGCTATGTAGTGTGATTATAAAAATATGAAATTATTTTTAGAAAGGAAAAAGTATAATTTTTAGCCTCTGTATGTTATTTGTGAAGTAATCATACAAGGAAATAATTATTGATTGGTTAAAAATATAATTTTTAATGTAGGTAGACTACATAGATCGACAATCAAAGCACGGTGGAGTGGATCCCCAAAGGTGAGAACTTCTCACTATTAATTTATTTTCTAGTTGAAATATATACTAGGATGTAGACGGTGCTTAGTAGCACCCGACACCCGTTGTCCACAGACCATGGACGACTTGTGTGATTGTTTGTGTCGTGAAATTTGATTGTTGATTGTGATATGTAAAATATATATTCAGGTGTTGAAATAAAATATATATTCATATGAAAGAAAATATATATATATATATATATTCATGTGTTGAAATAATATATATATTCATGTGTTGAAATAAAATATATATTCAGGTGTTGAAATAAAATATATATTCATGTGAAAGAAAAAAAATATTCATGTGTTGAAATAATATATATATTCATGTGTTGAAATAAAATATATATTTATGTGTTGAAATAAAATAAATATTCATTTACAAATCGAACGATTTGTTTATGTACACCGATTTGACTGATATGGATTGGGACGATAAATTTTACACATCGCTCAACTGCACAAATAAAATCTTTGTTTGATTGTTTGAAACCCCACACGTGTAACACCCCACACCCGCTAAGATCACTCACTAAGGGAAAGCCTTAACTTCGGTGGAGTATTTTAAGTGAATATAGAACAGAAAAATTACAACAAGACAGATATAAGTAATACTTGAAATTTAAAACATCATTTCATTGCAGCAGAAGGTAAACATGTTTGGTTACATATCAAAAACCAACAAGAGTCAAGTACAAAATATCCATCTCGTTAAAAACATAAGTACATAATCCCACTACATACTAATAGCCATAATAGAAAAGATAAGCTGGGCTTTACATCAACGGTCCAAGCTCCAAAAGATAGATAAAGCAATCTGATCAAAGCCCACTAGTGCTAGGCCCACTCTGAGAACCTGAGGGTTGGGAAAAGATAAAAACAACGGGGTCAGACATAAGTCTGAGCGAGTCCTATAACTTTAACAATACAATCATTAAAGTAATTAGGGTATGATATAAACTTGGTATGGTAATGACTGGGGATAAATGACTACACTAAGCAACCAACTAGACATAGGATGAACTAAGATATCGGTAAAGACGCATCTACCCACCCAAGGGTAATTACTACACTGCACCACACCAGTCATTCCTAACTTAAAGGTTGATCCCACCCAAGGACTTAGAAAATATAACTAGTAGTTTCGTGTACCCCTAGCTGACCACATAGGTGTCGTCTGCCCCTATCTCCACTAGGTGTACCCACTACTCCCCAAGCGATCGGCTCCCTACCGTAGATACCCGTGCTGGTCCCACAGTGGGGTGTATCATTCCCCAAGTGGCAACCCGATACCAACACTGATGCACGGCTTATACCTACACGATGCAACAACGTCTTACCTTCCAGCCCGGGCCCACACACGCATATGAAACCCGTTGGACTTGCGTTGCCGCCGCTAACCCGTTTTGGTCTCTTATAGTCAAGCCCAGTACGCGTGTCCCGTCCTCGACATGGGTCGAGCCCAATAAGATCCATATGGGTTACTGGTTGAAATGGGCCCCCACAAGCTACCCACCTAAGCTTGTCCCTTTTTCTAGTGCATCTCACTTAACCCTTTAATCATGTTTAATTACATGTTTCCACTTGGTTAAGTATTCTAATCGTATTTTCTATTGCCACCCAAGGCAACCCACTAGATTTCCACATGCCACCCAAGGCACTTACTTGATTTCCACATGCCACCCAAGGCACCCACTTAACCCCTCATGCCCCACTACATGCTTATCTGGTTAAGTGTTTCTTAATTGATTAAGAACGTAACCTTTGTAAAGACCTCTCACATTAGACTATCTTTTATAGCAGCTGGATTTGTCGGTCGGGTCCGGGTAGCCTTACGCCATAACAGAGTCTAACCTCGTGTCTTTACACTTTTCACGTATTTAGTTCATGCCTAAGACCTCTCACATTGGGCAAACCATTTGTAGCCGCTGGATTTGCCGGTCGGTTCCTGGCAGTCTTATGCTACAAAAGGGTCCAACCTCGTGTCTTAGTCGATTAATTACACCTAATTAATCACCCCCATATTTTGAATTAATTTTCCCTAATTAATTCTAATTTAATGATGTACATAATTGACTCAATTATGTCCATCCACTCATGGTATGCAACATCATACCAGTTTCACCACAATTTTGTTAACATGAATATTAACCCCATCGTTCCCCACGTAATACGCTAACATGACATACTTAAAAGAGAAGATTCATCACAAATACAATGGGTTCAACTTAGCATAACATTAGCATCACATGGGTTTTAAAGGTGTCAACTTGCATATATGACCATAGCATCAAACCCAACTAGCATAAATAATCAACCCAAACTTACATGAATCACATATGTCATAAAGAGGGTAACTTGCATAAGTTACTTATGTCATACAAAGGGGTAAACTTGCATATTTATGTATGACATACAAAGGGGTTAACTTGCATATGTATGCATATCATACAAAGGTGTAAACTTGCACATGTTACTTGCATATAATCAAACACCAAACTTGCATAACATGTCATATATGAACTTGCATATAATCAAACACCAAACTTGCATAACATGTTATATATGAACTTGCATATAATCAAACACCAAACTTGCATAACATGTCATATATGAACTTGCATATAATCAAACACCAAACTTGCATAACATGGTGTCATAATGGATCAATGTTTATCATAGTGATTTGCATAACTAGCATCATGAACATATAGCATAAATTACACCCAACTTGCATAACTAGCTTCATGGGCACATAGCATCAAACTTGCATAACTTGCATCATGAACATATAGCATACAACTTGCATAACTAGCATCATGAACACATAGCATAAAACTTGCATAACTAACATCATGAATACATAACATATGATAACATAACTTGCATTGATCCACATACATAACCATAACCACATTATATCCTATCATAATTAGTTTAGAAATTGCTTTCTAAAGGCATAGTAACTCACAACTTGTTGATTAGCACTCCTATGAAGAAGATTTAGTTGCTAGAGTTGATTAGAAGTTGATTTGAGAAGCTATCTTCCTCTTTAATTTGTGGAGGCTCCTTCTAAGTTGCATTTTGACGGCATGACGACGTTGTATCCAATTTTAGTATGGATTAGGGTAGTCTTACGGTGTATTTATAGATTTAGGATGTAGTTTAGGCCCTTAGATTAACCCTAGATTAGGTTAGAGCCGTCAGATTTCGTCACAAGCCCCAAAACACAGCCCAAACTCCTTCAGGCTGCACCCAGGCCAAACTGGCCGAGCACCCTGTGTCGACAGGGGTGTCGACACTACTGTCGATAAACCCCCCTGTGTGTCGACTCCCCAGTCGACACGGGGGGTCGACCTGGTGCTGGCGGGAATTTTCCCGCCTAGCCCCCCTTCTGCATTTGAAATCTGTTTTTTCGAAATTTGAATTTTCTGAAAACTTCTTCGGGCCTTAACTGGGTCATACGGACTCCGATTTTCGAAAACTCGGACTCTATTTCGCGTATTTTTCCGAGACGAACGCAATGGCATAGCCCGATTCCCCTAATTCAGATCATAAAATTTATTTCTGCCCTGATTTATATTATAACAAGTTATTCAACATACGCGGTGTTACATTCTCCCCTACTTAAAGGATTTCGTCCCCGAAATCTCTAAGTCAAGAAGAACGTATCTTACCAACTAAACAACCATCTACTGAACCATCAAACACTGGTATCCATTGTCCTTAAAGTTTCTAATGCTGTATGAACATATGCAAAAAGTGTGTGTATATGTTCCCTGTCTAATGCAAAATCAGACGGTCTACTGATTCAGTTGACCTCCTCAATGCAAACCATGATAGTGCCATGCATTCAATATGTATGCGAAAGAACCCTATCGACACATACTATTTCTACATGTGTGCACAACCATACACCAAAATGCATCATCCATATGATAACACAACCATTATACATCCATTTATATAGCTACCTACACACAATTATATGCAATATGCAATATGAAGTGACTAAGCCGATCTAGTGTCTAAAGTGTGTGTATATGCATCCACGAGCAACCACTAGCAAACACTTGCATCCACACGCATCCATCAATCATAACATGTCTCAAACACATGTTTCAACCATAAGTTTACCCTATCTAAAGGTCAAAAGTACTAATGAGAGGACATACTAAAGATAAGATAAGTACTAGACAAACGATAAAGGAGAAGTTAAAAGACATACCCTCAAAAAGAAATGGGTATAGTGAACGCATCTTCGCTTCTGTCTCCCAAGTAGCGTTGCTCTCATCATCTCCCCATTGCATTTTGACTAGTTGAACCTCTCTGTTTCTCAACTTGCTAATCTCTGACCCAAGGATGCGAGTAGGAGCTCGTCGAATAGTCGCATCATGCTCTACCTCCACTTCTCCAAGCAAGCTCGGCTCTACCACCTCTGCGGTCTCATGTAGGCACTTCCTCAAATGTGACACATGGAATACGTCATGTACACCACTATGTCTCTCGGGTAAATCCACTCTATATGTCATCTGTCCAATCCTTTCCTTAATAGGAAACGGTCCTACAAACCTTGGTGCTAACTTCCCAACGGACCCAAAGCGAACAACATTCCGTAATGGAGATACTTTGACAAAGACCATGTCCCCAACATTAAACTCAAGATCCGTGCTCCTCTTATCCGCGTAAGATTTCTGCCTATCTTGCGCTGCTTTCATCCTTCTTTGAATCAAATCAATCTTTTCCGAAGTCTCTCTAACCATATCAGACCCAAGCAAGATCTTATCCGTAGATTCCCACCAACATGTAGGTGATCGACAAGGCCTTCCATAAAGAGCTTCAAAAGGAGCCATACCAATACTAGACTGAAAGCTGTTATTATACGCGAACTCCACCAATGGAAGATGCTCTTCCCATGTACCTCCAAAATCTAAGATACATAGCCTCAAAAGGTCTTCTAGAACACGATTCACCCTCTCGGTCTGGCCGTCCGTCTGAGGATGATAAGCGGTGCTCAAACACAACTGAGTCCCTACCGCCTCTTGCCAACTCTTCCAAAACTCGCTAGTGAAGATAGGATCTCGATCGCTCACTATGCTAGAAGGTACACCATGCAACCGAACTATCTCTCGAAGGTAAACTGAAGCTAGCCATGGAGCAGTCCTCTTACTCTTCACGGGTATAAAATGGGCGCTCTTAGTAAGTATGTCTACCACAACTCAAATTCCCGTATTACCCTTCCTCGGTCTCGGTAACCCATCGATAAAATCCATCGAGGCGCTATCCCACTTCCATTGCGGAACTTCCAATGGGTGAAGCAACCCACCGGGTTTCTTTTGCTCTGCTTTCACTTGTTGGCACACCAAGCATCTAGCGACATACTCGGCCACATCTTTCTTCATACCGGCCCAAAAGAAAACTCGCTTCATGTCTTGGTACATCTTGTCCCCACCGGGATGAATGCTCATTTTCGAACGATGTGCATCATCAAGTATAGCCTTCCTCAAACCCCCATCTTGTGGTACACAAAGTCTACCGTCTCTACGCAACCACCCCTTATCATCTAGGGTGTACCTACTCAAATGGCTGGACGACTCCCCCCTTATGAGCCTCTCTACCAACTCAACCAACTGTGGGTCGTCCCGTTGTGCCTCGCCAACCCGTCCCAAAAGAGTAGGTCTGACCTCTAAGGATGCTAGCAAACCGGGTATAAAGTCAACGGAAGGTCTGAAATCAAACATCGAGATAAATTCCAAGCTTCGTCGTTCAACGAACAATGGACTCAAAGACAACCTTTTTCCGCTTAAGGCGTCCGCCACCACGTTACCCTTGCCAGGGGTATACGCTATCTCGAAATCATAGGATGCTAAGAACTCCATCCACCTTTGTTGCCTTAAGTTCAAATCCTTCTAAGAAAACAAGTACTTCAATGATTTGTGGTCAGTGAACAATTCGAACCTCTCGCCAAGAAGATAATGGCGCCAAGACTTAAGCGCAAAAACAATAGCGGCCAACTCTAGATCATGTGTAGGGTAATTTTTCTCATGCGCTCTCAACTGCCTTCCACCATAGGCTATTACCCTTCCCTCTTGCATTAAGACTGCGCCTAGTCCTGTCCCACAAGCATCGGTGTAAACAACAAATGGCTTACTCCCATCTGGCAACACTAAGACTGGAGCTGTGGTTAAAGCTCTCTTTAACCGTTGGAACGCATCATCACAATCTACGTCCCATGTGAAGACTAGATTCTTCTTCGTCAAGCGAGTTAATGGGGCTGATATCTTCGCGAAGTCCTTGATAAACTTCCTATAGTTGCCAGCCAACCCCAAGAAACTCCTCACCTAGGTAGCATTCTTCGGAACCTTCCAATCTTGGATGGACACTACCTTCGCGGGATCCACAACTATCCCTTCTTTGGAGACCACGTGCCCTAAGAACCGCACTTCCTTCCTCCAAAAGTGACATTTAGAGAATTTAGCCTTAAGGCTATGCGCTCGAAGAGTCTCCAATACTTCCCTAAGATGTAGGGCATGCTCTTCTTCACTCTTAGAAAAGACTAAGATGTCATCCACAAAGACCACCACGAACTTATTAAGGTACTCCCTGAACACCCTACTCATCAAATCAACAAAGTATGCAGGGGCGTGTGTCAAACCAAATGGCATCACAAGCACTCATAGAAACCATCCGGAGTCCTAAAGGCAGTCTTCTCTATACTATCCTCAGCCACTCTCAACTGATGAAAACCCGTGGCTAAGTCCAACTGCGAAAACACTGAGGCACCAACCAACTGATCAAAGAGATCATCAATCCTCGGCAATGGGTGTCTATTCTTCTTTATGAGGTTGTTGAGTTCTCTATAGTCTACACAAAGTCTGAGGGACCCATCCGCCTTCGTGGCAAAAACTACCGGAGCACCCCACTCCGATATACTTTGTTTTATGAACCCCTTCTCAAGCAACTCCCCTACTTGCTTATGGAGTTCCCTCCTCTCACGAGGAGCCATGTGGCGCACTGGTAAAGATACTGGCTTAGCATTGTCCACCAGATATATTCGGAAGTCTATCTCCCGCTTCGGAGGTAAGCCCTACACCTCCTCAAACACATCCGAGTACTCCCGGACCACTCTAACAGATCGCAAACTCTCGGCCGAAGCGTCAAGCGATTCAAGATAACTTAGCATAACAGAACCGATGGGATTACAAGAGATCTCGAGAGTGTTACCCAAGCGGGTCATGAGCCTAACAACTCTCCTTTCGCAATCAAGAACGGCACCATTACTGGATAACCAGTCCATGCCCAAAATTAACCCATAGCCCATGAAGCCCAAAACAAAACCATCACATCTAAACTCAACGCTAAGTATAGAAATCTTCAAACCCAAACATATCATGGACAAATAAGTGGAGCCCCCAATTGGGTTTGAAACAACCAAGGGATCATCTACTAGACTGGTGTCTAAATGCAGTGACTCAACTAATGATGATGAGATAAACGAATGCGATGCGCCAGAGTCGAATAAAGTACGGACAGGATGATCAAACAAAAAACCAGACTTTCAACGGAAATAGTTCTACCTCTTTCCTGAATCGGTGGAACTGCGAGAGCCTGAACTTGCCCCCTTGCCTGACTTGGTGCCATAAGAGCTTGCACCTGTCCTCCTGAGGTAGATTCCGTCCTTTGCCCCTTCTTAGGGCAGTCCTTCACTAGATGCCCTGCTTCGCCACAGTGGAAGCAGCCAGTCTTCTTCTTCTTCCGACAATCTTTGCTTAGGTGGCCTGGTGTCCCACAATTGAAGCACTTCTTCTTTCCCTTGCCACCGTTGCCTTTCCCACCCTTGTTTTGTTGTTGCTGTTGAGGTCTCTTCTGATCTCCTTTCTTCTCGGGTGCCCTATTAGCATTGGGACCCTTCTCTTCCTCATGCATAAGTGCCATGTCTACTAGCTTCTCAAAGGTGACCCCCATAGGGATGTGGGTCATAGCCATCCCATGCATCGGTTCATTCAAGCCTTTAACGAACCTCAAAGCCTTCTTCTCCGGTGTATTCACCATGTCTATGCCAAACCTTGCCAACTGATTAAACTTGTTGACATATTCCTTCACTGATAGGTTTCCTTGCTTTAGAGTCAAGAACCTTTCCATATACAGGTTTTCTTCCGCCCTTGAGAGAAACTTTGCCACAAACCTTTGTCTGAAATCCGCCCAAGAGTCAACTAGGCGTTCTCCATTAGTGACCTCCCACCAGAACGAGGCCTCTCCCTTCATTAACCAAGCAGCTAACTTGACTTTCTTTCCTTCTTCCATCTCAAAGATGTCTATCAACTCTTCCGTTTCCTTGAGCCAATCCCTAGCTTCCACAAAAGTTTCTGATCCTTGAAAAGGTTTCCCTCCCAATAATTTATTCAACATACGGGTTGTTACAACACGGGTGTTGGGATGAAATTTGACATACACTAATCCCAATAATTAGCTGTATGTCGATCGATTGATTGACAGGCTGTTATACGCGTTGAAAAATTATATTTGATGCTTATACAGTGTAGAATGCACTCTAGATGATGGATGATTATTTATCGTTGCTATTATATACATGTGTTGTATAGAATCCATATAAATAACATTATATGTAACTGAGTGGGTCTCATTCCAATTTAGAAAATAAAGAATATTATAAAAGAAAATTCATGTGTTGAATAGAATAAATAGTCATGTGTTGACGATACTCATGTGTTAAGAATATTCATGTGTTGAAGGAAAAATATAAATTCATCTGTTGAAGAAAATATTCATTTGTTGAATAGAATAACGAAGTTATTGAAATATATCAAACCGTGTTGATTAGATATGTGCCATTTGGACGCAAACGATATTTATATCGATTATATTCGTTTTTAGAATGAATATAGAAAAAGGAAGTGATTTCAAAATATAAAGTTTTGAAATATTATCATTTATATATCGATGATATGGAATATTCAATTTTGATCAGAAATTGAATATGAAGTTGAAATCGTTTTTAAAACGAAGCTAAAACGATGTATAAAATACGTTTTGAATTAAAATCGACGAAATATATGTATTATATATATATAATATAATGGCTTGAATAGAACGTGCCGCGCTACGGCAGTTCGCAAATTTCGACCATTGACTTCGAATTGACGTTGCGGGAGAACCGACCGTCGGATTCTCCTAAAACCGGAACCGGTGGGTTCGTATCGAAAAGAGATTTCTAACGAATACAAGAAATTAGAAATCTAACGGTTGGATTTGGAATTATGTCCAAATCAAATTTGGAAAAGGTCGTTGTAAGTGCAATTCGATGGCCGTTGATGGAAATCGACTGTACGGGCCTTGATAAAATTATTAAAAATAGTAATAATTTGTGTAAAATCATAAGAAATGATTTGGAAAGAATCGGGATGAAAATTCCATATTTGAAAAGATAAAAATAGATTTTTATCGAAATGAACTAGTTTTGAACTAGAATTATAATTCATTTATTTTTAAAATAAATAAATTGGATTTGAAAGGGTTTTAAAAGTAACCAGAATTTCCAATAATTTAATTGGAATGGATTTGAATCGAAATTGTCTTTGGATTATTTCGATGTTTGGTTTCGTGATTATACAGATATTGTTATGGAAATTTGAAAGATATATTTTATCGTTATTTCCAATACGATATTTGTTGGTCGTAGAATTTGATATTGAATATAAGCCGATATATTTTCTATTCAGAGCCTTGTATTTAATATCAAATGAGATTTTGGGTTTGTCGTGAATGGTGTCTTCATTAACACTGTTCTTAAACCCAGTTGAGAAAAAGATTAAATCTTTTTATTGAGATTTAATGAAGTGTACCAATTAAATGGTATTTAATTGGAATTGAATTTGAATTGATTTTTGGGTTTATCGTGAACGGTGTTTTAAATAACACTTGTTCTTCAACCCGATAATTAATGGAATGTGATTTTGGGTTTGTAGTGAACCGTGTTTTAAATGGTATTGGTTCTTTAACCCAGTTAAAGACAGGATGTGATTTCCCAAGTTAAATAATCATTGATAGTGATTATTGGGAAGATTAAAACCAAGTGGAGTTTTAATGAATCTTTAATTAGATTGAAATGGTCGAAAATGGAGTATCACCAGTTTTGCTCCAGGCTATAGTTAAATCTTTAATTAGATTTGAACGTGAAATGGTAATTGAATTTACCAATAACACCGTGGTGTTAGATATGAAGTATTACCAGTTTTACTTTATGGGACGAATAGGTTGGGATTGGGAAAATAAAATAAATGATTCCTTCGGTGTGGGTCGCTAATCCCGACTAGTTTGAATTGATATTCAAAAGAAGATTAAAGAATAAATTTAAAGAATTTATCTTTGATATAATTAATGGGAACCTTTCCCAAAATATAAGAATATTTGAATAAAAGAATATTCTGAATTGGAATGAGGCGTATGTTGTGTTTGTGTAACACTTATTCATTATATACGTGAGTTATTCAGAAAGATCGGGTTTATCCCATTCTGAATAACTGGTTCGACGTGGTGTCGAGGATGAAGACGGTGGTCGAAGACCGGAGGTCTTCACATCGTTTGGGTGATTACTGATGATCTTGATTGGGATGTACACCCAAGAGGAGGGAATCAGTTGGTGATCGTCCAGACGTACTTGGAGATCGATGGATATGCGAGGAACAAGGTTCCTCCGGTTTCGTTCAGACCCAGAACGGACTTATATGGACTGTTTGTCTGACATTGGATTTTACTCTATGTTGATTGATTTCTATTAAATATACATCTGCCTAGTGAAGGGGAATTCATTCCCTTACTTCACCCTTCTCTGAGATGTACGGGATCGGAGGTTGTGTATCGATAGACATCAGGCGCATGGTGTGAATTGCCTGTGTGGCATGCCTAAGTGGCAATTGATCAAGGCTTTTGTTGAAAAGCAAAGTCTTGTAGTTAATGATCAAAGCACCGCCTGTGTGGAATAGCTTTGTGTAACATGAATTCGCGAGCCTCACACCCCAGTTGTGAACCAGAAACGGGAGAGGGCATCAGGGAGGGCATGCGTTTCCTTCTAGCAAGGGTGGTGTCAGTGACCTACCAGCCCTGACATTTATATTATTTTCACCTGCGTGGTTGTTGCTGTTGCGAGGCGCCTCTGATATATCGGTGACTATGTGGAGCCGATGGAGTCATTTGGCACATTTACGCCCCAAAGGGCGGGGAAACGCAGTGTTCAGGCATTTTAATCCACATCGGTTGACCGGCCTTGACGATCCAAGGGTCACTCGAGCTCTGATCCTGAGACTCGGGCTAGAAAGTCTCGAATCGGTAGAGGACTATCTTTTGCCTCGGTTCACAGATGGAAATCCAACTTCCAATACGTGACTTTGCGGTTTTGATTGTATAACCTATATATCGCGACATAGTGGTATGGGGCATTCATGCCGCCTATGATTGATACTAATGATTGAAATTGTTTTGACACTATACACTTATAGTAATAATAAAACATGAAATTTTACATACCAAACATTCTTGGCTATTATAAGGTAAAAACCCTATCCTCCGGCTTGCGTTGCATTGTGTGATGGGACCTGGGTCTTATAATAGCTTCATTGTTCTTTATTTAGCATTGCGCTGTTGTTTTATGCACTGGTATTCTTTCGAGGAAACCCATTCCGTGTTATATGGAGTGGTCCCTTGAATTACCTAACTTTAAAATAAAGATTAATAACTGTTTTAGTTCTCACACCAATCACATGACTGACTGGGAGTTTATTGTTTTAACCTAAACTCTGGGTCCCCTTATTTTCGACACGGGCAACTAGTAGTTTTGGTTTTGTAGATTTATATTCACAGGAACCTTGTTTACAGCTGGAATGATATCCGGAAAGCTCTGTATCCGTATATCACTTTCAGTTGTGTATTGTATTATTTTTCCGCTGCTATATAACGTATTTAAATCTCTGATATTTAGTGAATGTGTAATATTGATTTATACTCTGTATATTCTTGTAATCTGATGAAATTGTTGTAATATACAAGGAAATGTTCTTCTGTTTGCGTTCCGATGTGGCTTGTCCTCAAAGCAATCTAGGCTTTCCTAACCGGGGAAGTTCGGGTCGTTTTAGTTGGTATCAGAGCTTTGGTTTACAGAGCTCGGAGAAGAAGACACATTAGAACCATATGAAAGAATTCATTAGAGATTGGATTAGTAATATCCAATAAGAATGACTCGTTAGAGATGGGATCAGTAGTATCCTAGAACGATTGTGAAGAGTATATTTTTAAAATGAAAACAATTTTTGTTTTGAAAATTTTAATCAATTATTCGTATTTGATTATTTATTTGTATTGATTTGGAATGTCCAGTATATAAAGATTTTGTGTATACGTCTGATCCGCGTGCACTCGAAGTTTTAATATACTGGATAGATATAGAATCACACTCTAGCCCTCGGGGATAATTCTGATGATGTCTAGATATCATCAGTATTTATGTTCGTGTTTCGAAAGTGGGATTTCTATATGATTCCAACTGACTGGTGTGAGAACCAAAACTAGATAGGGCTTATTGTTGTGATTTGGCATCAAAAATCTGATTTTTGACTATATATCAAAGTTATGAATTTAAAATGATAATCAACAAATTGATTGCTGATTGTGTTGTTTGATTAATTGGATGTTGATCCTTTAGCCAAATTGAACCAAATATTGAATTGTATTGAAAATTTGTCGCATTTGCATGTATATACGTGTACTTACATGGAACAGGTCATAGCAAGGAGGCTAGAGAAGAGGAATAAAATTGTTTGCCCGACAAATAGGTACATGTTTATTGTATTTCTTGGGTTTTGGATGATTTTATGAGCTGATTGGCTAGCCGCTTGGCTTTTTCTTTTTCTTTTGGATTGAAGAAGGCCATGGGAGCCTATATGAAATATCCCGAAGTCCCCGGTGCAGGGGAGGTTATGGCGAAATTTTTCGAAAATTTAGGGTGTTAGCCAAATTTTTGAAAAATTTGAAAAGTTCTTAGAAACTGAAAAGTTGAAGAACTTAAGCCGTAATAAAAATAATGAAAGTTGATTTGATTTGCTAAACAACTTTCAGCTTCGTTCCTTTTCGGGGACGAAAAGTTTTATGTGTGGAAGATTGTAATAACCCGGAAATCTGAGCCAATTTAAAAATTTTATTTTGGAAATTTTAGTGAATTTTGAATATTTAAAATGAATTATTTTAAATAATAGTGACGAGAAATTTATTTTTAATAGAATTAGAATGTATATATTGATCGGAATCGTCGTTAGAATATAAATAATTATTTTAAATTATAAAAGGAATTGGAAACGGCGCGGTAGTTCGAAATTTCGATTTCAAAGTTCAAATGAATGTACAGGATTCAAAATAAACCGGATTTTGGCGAAACCAAAAATATTTGAATCTATTTGAGAATATCTTTCCAACGAATCCGAAAAATTGAAATTTCATAGCGTGGATCAAAAGATATGCCCAGTTGAAAATTCAGAATAGTCGCTGTGGAATTCTGGCCCTTAAAAATGGAAATTTTGTCAACGACCTCGGTTTTCGACAAAACCACTTTTGTTGGATTCGTGATGTCAAGTTATTGCTAGATTCCAAAATTCATAATTTTTCGAATCAATATGTGAGCGTGGCAAAGGAAAACGTGTTTGACCAATTTTAGTTGATTTTAATCGACTGGAAAATGGCCATTTTTCAAATGGTCTCAGAATTCGATGAAATTAGTTTTTTTAGTACCGTATCGTCAATATGAAGCTAGAAAATATTTTTCTGGAATTTATAGTCAGTATGTGGCCTCGGTAAAGTGAAATGTGCATTTAAAATTCAATATATAGATTTATATTTTAAGTTCAACGGAAACTGATCGAAACGATGGAATTGGCTTACGAAACATATCCCATTGTGTTCGAAATAGGGGTAATACGCTAGGGACGACAGTCGTCGAGCTCGATTTGAGATTCGAATTAAAAATCAACTTTAAGGAGAAAAATTAAATTAAAATAATATATATAACAACAATCCTCTTTCCTTTAAGCCCCTCCCCCTTTCCTTCGTTGACCTCAGAAACAAACCGCACCCCCCCCTTACAGAAATCCCGTCGCCATTGTTCCTCCACCCTCCGCCAGGCGATGCCGTGCATCGAGACCCCCCCACGGCGCTGCCCTCCTCTACCTCCGACGTGCCCCCCCCCCCCCACCGCGTGCCTCCCACTTCTTCGATTGAACCCCTCCTCCACTAAATCGAACCGCCAACGCCCTAGCCGACACCACCTGACCGGCGCCGCCCCCTTGCTACCACCAGCGACTCCTCCGACCCCCAGTCAGCACGTGGTACCCCCCTCCTTTGAGCGAAAACTGAAAGAAATGTGAGTTTCTACTTTTGTTTATTTATTTATCATTATGTAATTAGTGTAATTAGCTTAGTACCTGTATAAAAATATGATTTTTAGTATGTAATAGTTTTTTTAAAAAAAGAATATATATAGGATCTTTACAAAAAATGTGATCTTTGATGTGTATTAAACAACCTAAAGATTCGATTTGTAATCACGTAAAGATTTGATTTTTATTCAATATGAAGAATAAAAATATGATATTTATATCATAGGAAGAATAAAAATATGATTTTATATTATAGAGAAATAAAAACATGATTTTTATATTATAGAAGAAATAAAAATATGATTTTTATATTATAGAAAGAATAAAAATATGATTTTATTAAGATAGAGAATATAAAAATACGATTTTTATATATGTTGTAGCGATAGAAAATTGTGATTTTTAGCTATGTTGCGTGATTATAAAAATATGAAATTATTTTTAGAAAGGTAAAAATATAATTTTTAGCCTTTGTATGTTATTTGTGAAGTAATCATACAAGGAAATAATTATTGATTGGTTAAAAATATAATTTTTAACGTAGGTAGACTACATAGATCGACAATCAACGCACGGTGGAGTGGATCCCCAAAGGTGAGAACTTCTCACTATTAATTTATTTTCTAGTTGAAATATATACTAAGATGCAGACGGTGCTTAGTAGCACCCGACACCCGTTGTCCACAGACCATGAACGACTTGTGTGATTGTTTGTGCTGTGAAATTTGATTGTTGATTGTTATGTGTAAAATATATATTCAGGTACTGAAATAAAATATATATTCATGTCGCCAATACTAGGCTCTACAATCAAAACCGCAAATGTCACGTATTGAAAGTTGGATATCCGTCTGTGAACCGAGGCAAGGGATCGTCCTTACCGCTTCTAGACTCTCTAGCCCGAGCCTCAGGATCCAGACTCAGGTGGACCCTTGGATCGTCAGGGCCGATCAACTCGATGTGGATTAAAATGCCTAAACACTGCGTTTCCCCGCCCTATGGGGCGTAAATGAGCCAAGTGGCTCCATCGGCCTTGGATCGACCGATATAACTGAGGCGCCTCGCTATCCTTCATCCACATAAGTAAAATGTTAGGGTGTGTAAAACGCTGACACCACTCCTAACAAGAAAGAAACGCATGTCATCCCTGAGGTCCTCTCCCGTTTCTGGTTCACACCGGGGTGTGAGGCTCGCGAATTAACGCTACACAAAGTTATGCTACAAAGGCCGTGCTTTGATCATCAACCACAAGACTCTGCTTTTCAATAGAAGCCTTGATCATTTGCATCTCAGCATGCCACACAGGCAATTCACGCTATGCAACCGATGTATATCAATCACACAGAATGAAACCCAATGTCAGACACACATCCATTTACAAGTTCGTTCTAGGTCTGAACGAAACCGGAGGCACCTTATTCCTCCCCGATATGTCCAATACGGGGGAGAGGCCCTCACATATCCGTCGACCTCCAAGTACGTCTAGACGATCACCACTTATTACCTAGCCTTTGGTGTATAGCCCAATCAAGACATCAGTAATCATCCAAACGATGTGAAGACCTCCGGTCTTCAACCACCGTCTTCATCCTCGACACATCGTCGAATCAATTATTCAGAATGGGATAAACCTGGTCTTTCTGGATAACTCGCGTACATAATAAACAAGTGCTATAAAAACACAACATATGCCTCATTCCAATCCAGAATATTTCATTATTCAAATATTCTTATATTTTGGGAAAGGTTCCCATTAATTTTATCAAAGATAAATTCTTTAAATTTATTCTTTAATCTTCCTTTGGATATCATTTCAATCTAATTAAAGATGCGTTAAAACTCCACTTGGTTTTAATCTTCCCAAAAAACAATATTAGCGATTGTTTAACTTGGGAAATCATATCCTGTTTTAACTGGGTTAAAGAACCAATGTCATTTAAAACACTGTTCAAGATAAACCCAAAATCACATTCCATTCCATCAGCCTTTAACCGTAAATTAGCAAGTGAACAATTCCCTAAGTATTAACCCCGAAGGCCGAAACCAACATCAGATCAATACCCAGGAAACCACTCAACTTAACTAATCTCCAGTTAGTTTCTGATTTTCATAACTCCATTGGGTCTAAGAATAGTAGTATTAAAGATACCATTCACGACAACCCAAATCACATTCCATTAATTATGGAATCTTCATGGAAAAACAAATCAATATATAATCGATATCAATTTCCATATCCGACCAATAATATAAATGGAATAACGGCCACGTCTCTTAAATTCCATATGTATTAACAGTCTTCCTCCACAGAAGTTCACTCGATTATTATCAAATCGAATTCCATTCAATTCCAATTTAATATATTAAATTGGAAAACGTTACCTTGGAAAATTCACGTTAAATCTTAATAAAAAGATTTATAAATCCCAAATCACATTTCACTGTAAATTGAGTTAAAGAACGAATGTCGTTAAAAACACAGTTCACAATAAACCCAATTCACATTAGCCTCTAACCGTAAATTAGTAAGAGAACAATCCCCTAAGTATTAACCCCGATGGCCGAAACCAACATCAGATCAATACCCAAGAAACCATTCAACTTAACTAATCTCCAGTCAGTTTCTAATTTTCTTAACTCCATTCGGTTCAAGAACAGTATTAAAGATACCATTCACGACAAACCCAAAATCCAATTTGATATTAAATACAAGGCTCTGAATAGAAAATATATCGGCTTATATTCAATATCAAATTCCGGAACCAACAAGTATCGTATTGGAATAACAATATATATATCTTCCAAATTCCTCCACAATCTCCATATAATCACGAAATCCAATATCGAAATATTCCGAGCATAATTTCAATTCAAATCCATTCGAATTCATATATTGGAAATCCTGGTTATTTTTAAAACCATTTCAAACCCATTTTATTTATTTTAAAAATATTGGATTTATTATTCTAATTCAAAACTAGTTTATTTCGATAAAAATCTATTTTTATCTTTTCAAATATGGATTTTTTCATCCCAATTCTTTCCAAATCATTTCTTATGATTTTACACTAATTGTTGATATTTTTAATAATTTTATCAAGGCCCGTACAGTTGATTTCCATAAATGGGCATCGAACTGCACTTACAACGACCTTTTCCAAATTTGATTTGGACATAACTCTAAATCCAACCATTAGATTTCAAATCTCAAATATTCTTTAGAAAGCTCTTTTCGAAACAAACCCAACGGTTCCGATTTTAGGTGAATCCGACGGTCAGATCTCCCGTAATATCCATTCGAAGACAATGGTCGAAATTCACGAACTGCCGCAGCGCGGCGCGTTCTATTCAGGTCATTATATGTATATATATATAATATATATATTATATATATTTCATCGATTTCCTTTTAAAACGTATTTTATAAATCATTTCAAATTCGTTTTCAAAACGATTTCAACTTCATATTCAATTTCAAATCAAAATTGAATATTCCATATCATCGATATATAAATGACAATATTTTCAAAACGTTAGATTTTGAAATCAATTCCCTTTTCCATATTCATTATAAAAATGAATAAAATCGATAAATATATCGTTTACGTCAAAATGGCATTAATCTAATCAATACGGCTTTATATATTTAAATATATTCGTGTCCATCCCAAATCAAACATCAAAATCATATTTTGATTCTTTTCTGAATATTATTTGAAAATATTCGTTATTTTAAAATAATCATTATTTTAAAATGTTCATTCTTTCTGAACGGGAATCGGACACAGTCAATTACCATATAATTTGATTATATGGATTTCATACAATACATGCGTACAACAACAATCTAATACAGTCAACCATCATCCATAGTGCATTCTACACTGCATAAGCACTAAATATAAATATTTAATGCTTATAACATACTGTCAATCCATCAGTCGACATACAACTAATTATTGGGATTAGTGTATGTCCAATATCATCCCAATACTCGTGTGGGGTTTTCAAACAACAAACAATGAATTTATATGTGCAGTTGGGCGATGTGTAAAATTTATCGTCCCAATCAATATCAGTCAAATGTGTGCACATAAACAATGAATATTTATTTAATTCATATACACATTAAAAATTATATTTTTAACTATAAAATATTTTATTCCATTCCACATCACACAATCAATTTTCACAACGCAATCAAACAAACAAACAAGTCGTCCATGATTTGTGGACGACGGGTGTCGGGTGCTGCTTCCTTTGTGAGAAGTTCTCACCTTTGGGTTCCACTCCGCCAGTCTTCCTTTGTGAACGGTTCGGATTTACCCAAAATTCCAATGCATCCTTTTCATGCTGTTCATATATATAAAATCATATTTTTATTATCACTACATGTACATAAAAATCATATTTTTTATTTCCACTTCATATATATAAAAATCGAATTTTTATCGCAACTTCACATAAAAATCGAATTTTTATAGCTATTTCACACATATAAAAATGGAATTTCTACATAGCTAAAAATTATATTTTTATTTCGCTATGATATTATAAAAAATCAAATCTTTTCTAGTTATAAAAATAAAATCTTTTCTAGTTATAAAAATCAAATCTTTATATTATTTTTAATCTAATCTTTTCGATTGCAAAAATCTAAACTTTTCTATTATAAAAATCAAAACTTTATACGTATAAAAATCCTAGCTTTATATGAATAAAAATCGTATTTTTATATTTTAAAATCTAGTCTTTCTTAAAATAAAGATCAATTCTTTTCTTTTTATAAAAATCAAGCCTTTTTCCCATTTAAAAAATCTTACCTTTGCATTTTAAGCACAATTAAAAACTGAAAACAAAAATATAAAAATTCAATTCGGAATTACATTAAAAACAAAATAAAAACAAATTAAAAACTCACCGCTACTTCGATTCTCAATGAAGGGGGAGGGGCATCTGCTGTTCGAACGGAGGAAGAGGGGCTCGAAGTGGCGCGAAGTCAGTGGGAGGCGGCGGAGGGTTCACATTGGTCGGAGGTGGCTTTTGGGGCTTCGCGGGTTACAGGGGGCACGGTTTAGAATGGGAGTGGCGGGGGAGGAAGAGGGGGTACTGGAGATCGTCGAGTAGCGGTGGAAGGCGGCGTTGTGGCGCGGAGGGGTGGGCGACATTGATCGGTGGCGACGGTGGTTGTCGCGCTCTGCACGTTGGAATTTTTTTCTTTCATTCGATTTTTGAAACGAACGGTGGAAAAGGGGCGCGGTTTTGACCACGATAAATAAGGTTAGGGTTTGGCCAATAAGAAGGGTTTTATATTATATTTAATTATTTATTTTATTATCCAAAAAGTAACTTTTCATTCGAACTCAGAATCGAACCCAACGACTATCGTCCATAGCTAATTACCCCCATTCCGAACACAATGGGATATGTCCTGGAAGCCAATTCTATCGTTTCAATCAGTTTTGCTTTAAATTAAAATATAAATCTATATATTCAATTTTAAACGTACATTTCAATTTACTGGGGTAACATACAGACCCCAAAAATTCCATAAAAATTATTTCTAGCTTCGTATCGATACGGTCCTAATAAAAGTAATTTCGTCAATTTTGAAAGCCGTTTGAAAAATGGCCATTTTCTGGTCGATCCAAATTGACTAAAACTGTCAAAACACGTTTTCTTTTGCCACGCTCACATATTGATTCGAAAAATTATGAATTTTGGAATCTGGTAATAACTTGACATCCCGGATCCAACAAAAGTAGTTTCGTCGAAAACGGAGGTCGTTTGCAAAAATTCCATTTTTAAGGGCTAAAATTCCATAGCGACTATTCTGAATTTTCAACTGGGCGTAACATTTTATTCCCACTATGAAATTTGGATTTTTCGGATTCGTTGGAAAGATATTTTCAAATAGATTCTAATATTTTTGGTTTCGCTAAAATCCGGTTTATTTTGAATCCCGTACATTCATTTGAAATTTGAAATCGAATTTTCAAACTACCGCGCCATTTTCAATTCCTTTTATAATTAAAAATAAATATTTATATTCTAACGATGATTCAAATAAATATATACGTTCTAATTCTATTCAAAATAAATTTCCCGTCGTTATTATTTAAAATAAACCATTTTAAATATTCAAAATTCATTAAAATCACAAAATAAAAATTTTAAATTGGCTCAGATTTCCCGGCTTGTTGCAATTTACGACCTCCACATTGCCATTTAGTCCCACGTTTATTTCAGTCTCAGTCTAGGGAGTCTCAATTAGTGAGGCAGCAAAATTAGGGATGTTAGGATTACCTGTAGCCGTGTGAACAATGGACTTAGCCCCTTTGTCATCACCACAAAGAGTGCCAAACTCATGACCAAACCCCGAAATAGTTTCTGCCTTTGCAGATAGTTTAGTATCCACAAATGTACCTTGCATCAAGGGCGACACGAGTAATGCTGCCAGGTCTGTCTATAAGGTCATAAAGGGCACCAAGGTGTTGCAAACATCTACGTAATTTTCAGTGGCCTTTGTCATAGGAAACGACATTCTAGAAAGAGGTGTGGCCTTGTTTGATGGATTAATTTCAATACTGGAGCAAGGGTGTGGAGATACCGAGATTTTTGCCCCCAAATCTAGTGGAAGTTACCAGATACGTGTTGCAGGAGTTGGTTTTCTTCTTCTTACCCATTGTAGAAAGAAGAGAGCGAGAGTTAAGAAGGGGAAGGTGACTGATGCCATGGTCATATGAGGAATGTATTTAATATGGAGAAGGCAGCGGAAATCGCTTTATTTTCAAAAGAGGAAGTCGCCATTTTAAGTTGGACAAATCATTAGTTGGGTGATTCGAATTAGTTATTAGGTAAATTGATGTTTGTGGTTTAATGGTGGGATTTAATCACACTTAAATTAATAAACTAAAGCTTGTGTTATTAATTGCAAAGTTTGAGGAAAAATGGATAACATTGTTTTTATGTGTGAAAATTGGAAAATTTTGACGTATGAACACTAATAAGTGGTAACATATATTGTTGTTTTGAAATGACCAAAAGAGTAAATGTTTTCCATGAAACTTTATTGTATAAAACCATTTTAATTATGGTTGTTGATGATTATCGTAGTTTCGGGTATAAATATGTAATACTATGTAAACCATAAAGGAAAAAAATTGTTTTATTTAATAGTACATATAAAAATATGTGTTTGTTCATGGTTAGTTATTTATTAATTAAAATTTATTCATTGTAATGTTTATTTTGTTAACGTCACCAAGATTACATAAATGTTTGTAAAGTGTTTAACTACGTGTAACTTGCGTAAATTTGTTATAAAATTTTAAATTTTGTTCTAGAAAGAAGTTTTAAACCTAAAAAGCATTAAAATGGTGTTAACAAACTTTATTTAGTTTCATTTGTGTTATCTATGTTAGTTTTGTGAATAATAGTGTAGGATTTGGTGTAAGACATGGTTTGACATGCTAATTGGGTGATAATCATAGCCTAATTAGGCTTCCAAAGTTCCTTATTATCACCTTGGGATTAATTAAGGGATTAGGGGGCCTAATTGTTACTTTAACAAAAGAATGTTCCGGAGAAGGAAGGGTGCGTACATTCCCTTCTTCCTTACTTTCTTCTTTCAAAAAACTAAAAGAGGGAAAATAGAGAAATCACCTAAGAGTAAATTATATTAAGCCTCAAACCATTTCAAATTTGAAGATTTCAGTTGCTAAGCTTCCTAACAGGAGCAGTCAGAGTCTCTACAAGTGAAAAATCTTCTCAACATTGAAGCTCTAAATTGCATCAAAACCTTGCTAAATTCATTCTAATCACTGCCAAGCTTGATCTTTCCAGGTATTTCCAACTGTTGTTGATTTCTTTAGGCTTCCTCATGGATTTTTCATTTCTTGGGCTACTTAGTTTAGCTATTTTGTTATATATATGTTGTATGCAATCCATATGCTCTTATGAAGTATCTATATTTTATTTTGGACTCTGATGTACCTATTGTGGTTTTGTACAACTTTTTGTGACACTGGTTGTTGTATATTATGTGTTTATGTATATGATGCAGGCTGATCTACTCTGTGATGTGTATTATGATATTAGTTGTATTTGGACTGAATTATATTCTAGCCACCATAGTATTGTATTAGATAGAGATTAAGAGTATTGTTCCACGAAAAAAAAGAGATAGCACCTTTTATCGATACTCCTAATATTTATTTTATACAAGACTCATGGATGGTCGCCCTTATTCAGCCTTATTCCCTACATTAGTAGACAACATTCTAGTTATTGGTCTTTACTAATGTAGGTCTCGGGGAAGGGCATCATAGTTTGGTATTAGAGTGGATTTATAAAAAAATGGGATTAAAATAGAATAGAATATGAACAATACATTACATTGAGATAGAACATTATAGTTCAAAATACGGTTGTTGCATCGCCTCATTTGCTTCAGTTGTGCTCACAACTGAAGCAAATAATATTATTTGATTCTGTTATGCCAACAACCGAAGCAGACACACCGAAGCAAATACTATTAGTTGCTTCGGTTGTGCTCACAATCGAAGCAATAATACCATTATTTGCTTTGGTTTTTAACTAGCGAATCATATGTGTCGAAGCAAATAGTCGTATTTGCATAAGTGGATCTTACGACAGAAGCAAATAGCGTAATTTGCATCAGTTACTTAGGAACTAAAGCCAATGCATCAAAGCAAATAGTGTTATTTGCATTGGTTCACAGGAACCGCAACAACCACGAATGGAGCAAATGCACATATGAATAATCATAAACTGCTTACGTCTATCATTATTTATAGTTCATTATCATCAATGATTATAAGTAAATAATTCATAACTACTAATTATTATAGGTAATCAATAATTATATTTATAATATTATGGTTAATTATTAATAATCTATATTTTGATAATTAATGTTTAACATTCTATATTTAATTCATAAGTAATATTTAATAATTACAAGTAATATTTAATAATTAGAAGTAATATTTAATATTTACTAATTATCAATTACTATTACTTAATTAATTATATAATATTCAAAACTAATATTTAGTAACAAGTAATAAAATTTAATTAATACATATAAGATATAATTAATACTTGTAATTATAAAGCATTAAATGTAAAATATCAATTCTAAATTATGAATATTTCTTATTGATTACGAATTACAAAATATTACTTTTACCTATTGATTATTATTAAATTTTTAATAACTGTTATTAATTACTAATTCTTTAAAACAAGTTACTAGATACTAATTATCACTTTATAATTATTAATTTTTGTTGCTTGTTATTAAATATTAAATATGTGTATTGATTATTGTATAATTATTAATAATTTAACTAATATTGATTAATAATTAATAGTTATTAAATAATACTTTTAACTATTAAATATTAATTAAATATTGAATGTTAAACATTAATTGATTATTAATAATTAACTCTAATGTTATAAATATAAAAATAATTAACTATTATTAATACTTATGAACTAATAATTAATAATCAATAATTTGTTTTAAATAATTAGTAATTAATAACGATTATTAAAAATTTAGTAATAAACAATAATCAATAGGTAATAATAATATTTTGTAATTTATAATCAATAAGAAATATTGATAATTGAGAAGTATATTTAACATTTAATGCTTTATAGTTATATGTATTATTTATATCTAATATTTAATACCTATTTTTTTATAAATGATTGTTACTAATATTAACAATGTATGCTTAGTGGTTCATACTTTGTAGTTACAAATTTATTATATTAAATGATTCATGAATAATAATTTATAATTATTGGTATTAATTTTAAATAAATTGTTAATTATAGGCTAATGATAATTTCTTATCCTCTTAAGGCACGAATGTATTACACGCTGATGGTAGTCACCTATGCTCAAAAGAAAATAGGACTGGAAATTAAATTAAAAAATCCATAGTTCGATAATCGTCTCTAGCGTCCAAAGCAAACAGGTCAAGAAATTAAATAACTTAAAAAACTCGCCCGACCCAATAGTCAGATAACCCTAGTTTCCATGCCTCCCCCTCACATCTATCGACCTCTTGGTTGCTAAAGTGCCCAATGAACATATATGGTGCTGAGGTGTTTAATTAAATAATACGTTACTTTATTTGTTATTCTCTAGCCTTACTTAAAATATTCTCTGTACCCTCTATCTTATCCTCTGTTTGAAATTCTAATTCACCCTTATTTATTTTAATATATTTTGGATATACATTACTCATCTGATTATATATATATATACATATATATATATATATATATATTTGCGTTTCATTGTCTAATTACATTTTCTTGTATCTTATTCATACTTACAACGTTTTCAGCATATTATATATGAAAACAATTCAGAATTTCGCCACAAATCCGAATAAATCGTAGCCAAATTCTTAAAGCTAAAAAACCTCATTTTCAAGTCTAACTATTAAATTGTTTTTTTTATTTATTGTTAATATTTATGTCTTTTATGGGGTGTTACATTCTTTACCCCTTAAATTAGATTTTGCCCCGAAATCTGTTTGAACGAGCGAAGAACACAACTTGTTTGTAACATCTATGTTGTACATGAATGTTATTTTTAATTCATAAATAAACATCCATGACTCGCAGTGGTTATGAATTGCAGATCCAGCAAAGTGAGTTCTATCATAGCATGTAGGTGTAATAAGTGATACAATATGCATACAAACTACTTAGTTGTGCATATATTTCTATACGAGTGCATTGTGCAATGGTGTTGCATCCATTTCCTAACATCCAATCTAGCAATCAAAATGCATCCATAAATGTTATTTTGAGGAAAAATTACCCGAGAAAAGCTCTGGGTGAGTCTGTCTCATCTTGTCCTCGGTCTCCCATGTGCTTTCCGCAGGATCATTTCCCCATTGTACTTGGACGAGGCGAATAGTTTTATTGCGGAGTCTCTTGATTCCATAATATACCATCCTTGTAGTGGCACATGGAACCCTAGACTTCAACTCGATTTTTTCTATGTCCCCAATTTCATCAGGCTCGAGTATGATGGCGTAATCATGAAGGCATTTCCTTAGATGAGATACATGAAAAACATTATGGATTCTCGATGGATGCTCTTGGAGATCCACTTGATAAGCCAAAGATTATACCTTCTCGAATGATGCGAAAAGGTCCAATACATCCGGCAGCCAACTTCCCAGTCTTCCCAAATCGAACAGTCATCTTGAGAGGGGATATTTTTACGAATTCCAAGTCTCTCCAACATTTAACTCAAGTTCCCTACTTCGTTTATCGACATACGATTTCTGACGATCTTGGGATGCCTTCATCCTCTGTCTACTGAAGGATGTCTTCTTCGTGGAATCATGGACGAAGTCTGGTCCAAGTAGAACCTTGTCGGTAGCTTCCCTCCAACAAGTTGGCGATTTGCATGGCCTCCCGTAAAGCGCTTCAAAATGGACATACCAATCATCGTTTGAAAACTATTATTGTAAATGAACTCTACGAGTAGTAGGTGCTGCTCCCAAACTCCTCTAAAGTCGATGATGCAAGCTCTGAGCAAGTCTTCCAAGATCTGATTTACTCTTTTTGTTTGGCCGTTAGTTTGCGGATGATAGGTTGTGATTAGGTATAGGGTTGTTCCTAATGATGCTTGTAGGCTTCTCCAAAATTCTTTTGTGAACAAAGGGTCTCTATCACTCACTATACCTGATGTGCTACCATGTAATCTGACTATTTCTTTGACATATAGTTGGGCCAATGAGGCTGCAGTCCTTGTCTTCTTGATTGGTATAAAATGAGAGCTTCTGGTTAAACGATCTAGCACAATCCATATGGCATCATTACCCCTTTGGCTTCTAGGAAGTCCATCTACAAAGTTCATGAAAATATGTTCCCACTTCCACATGGGGATCTCTAAAAGTAGTAATAACCCTTCAGGCTTCCCTTGCTCCTCTTTTACTTTTTGGCACATCAAGCATTTGGTTACAAACTTGAGTACATCTCTCTTCATTCCTTCTCAAGGGAGATTCCTCTTTATATCTCTATACATTTTATCCCCACCGGGGTGTATGGTTGTTTTTGACCTATGGTACTCCTCTAAAATTTCTTTCATCAACCCTTCATCCAGAGAGACGTAAAGTCGTCCGTCCCAAAGTAAACTTCCATCATCGCCAATCAAATATCTAGCTGAATGGGAAAGGTTTCCTTCTTTCCCACTTTATGCTTCTTAATTCTTTGTCCCAATCTTATGTGCTTTGAATCCTCTTTTTTAGAGTAGGTCCAATTATCATAGCCCTAAGAAAACCATTAGAAGTTATTGGCGAGGGTTGTAAATTAAAATTAGAGAGAAACTCTAATTGTTTCCATACTGAGATCGCATTTAAGGTTGCATGTTTCCTACTTAACATGTCTGCCACAACATTCCCTTTTCCCAGGGTATACTAAATCATGAAATCAAAGCAGGCAATATGTTCCAATCATCATTGTTGTCTCAAGTTCAGATCACGTTAACAAAATAAATACTTTAGGGGATTATGGTTGGTAAAAAGTTCAAATTTCTCCCCTAAAATATAATGCCTCCACATTTTAAGGGCGGACACTATTGTGGATAACTCAAGGTCATGAACTGGGTACCTCTTTTCCGAATCCTTGAATTGTCTCCTACGTAAGCAACTACTCTTCCTTCTTTCATAAGGACCGCTCCTAAACCGGTCCCACACGCATCGGTGTAAACTGTAAGCATTTTGAACCATCGAGTATAACTAGGACTTGCGCAGTATTTAATACTTCCTTTAATTTATTAAAGGCTATATCACATTTATAACTCCAATAAAATACCAAATTCTTCTTTGGTAGTTGGGTTAAAGGAGTAGCAATCTTTGTGAAGTTTTTAATGAATTTCCGATAAGATCCGACAATCCAAGGAAGCTTCCCACTTCCATAGAATTCCGAGGTATCCTCCATTCCTTGATTGCCTTGATCATTCTGGGTCTACAGCCAAGCCTTCACTCGACACAATATATCCAAAAAATATAACTTTTTCCCTCCAAAAATGGCACTTCGAGAATTTTTCTTTCAATTGGTTCTTCCTTAATATCCTTAAAACTTGTTTTAAATGATTTTTACGCTCTTTTCGGTCTTTTAAAAATACAAGGATATCATCTACGAAGACAACCGCAATCTTATTTAGAATGCCCCTAAACATTCTACTCATAAGGTCTATAAAGAAGCAGGTGCATTCGTCGATCCGAAGGGAATGACTTCCCATTGGAACAATCCATCCGGCGTCCTAAACGAGTTTTGTCCCTACTGTCCTCCGCAATCCTTAACTGGTGAAATTCAGTGGCAAGGTCTAATTGGGAAAATACTCGAGATCCTTCCAAGTGGTCAAAAAGCTCGTCGACTCTAGGTAAGGGGTAACTTTTCTTCTTTGTCAACTTATTAAGTTCCTTATAATCCACACAAAGTTTTGAAGATCCGTCTGCTTTGGTGGAAAACACAACAGGTGCACCCTATTCTGATGTACTTCGCCAAATGAAACCTTTTTGCAATAATTCTGAAATCTGCTTATCCAGCTCCCTTCTTTCCTTAGGCACCATATGCATCAAGGGTAGTGCTACAGGTCTAGCGTCCTTCTCTAGGTCAATACGAAAAGGAATTTCCCAGTGGGGGTGGAAGTCCCGTGACTTCCTCAAAAACATCCAAGAACTCACATACTATTGGGACCGAAGATGGTCCTCCCGGACTAAGAGATAAGGAATATAATAAGGATTTATCCTTGGTCCTAAAATTACAAGGAATACTCATACTACATCCTCCTTAGCTCCTAAGACGGACGATTCTCTTTTCGAAGTCTAGGACGATATAATGTCCTGTATTTTTGGTAATCAAGTATTTAATATATTTTATTATTTTAAATTTTGATTTGGAATTTTAAATGGATTTATAATCTAGAATTAGTTATTTAATGATTTATTAACGTATAATTTATATTTAATTATGAATCGAACTCGTAACGTTGCGATAGTTCGTAATTTACTATTGAACTTCCATTGAATGTACAGAATCCATTTTAAGTTGGAATTCAGTGAAATAAGAATTGTTTGAATCTATTTGATTATATTTTTCTAATGTAAGATAAAAATTGAGATTTCATATTATAGATTGTGAGTTATGTACAATTCAAATTTTTGAATAGTCGTCATGGAATTGATTAATAAACGATAACATTGATTTGTTAAAATATAAGAGATTTTTATATATATTTGAATATAATTGAACCCGGGATTTTTAAAGTTGAGTTTAAAATCCATATTAATTTATATTTGAGGCTATATGATATTCCACTTGGAAATATACGTTAATAATAATTTATTACGCAATTAAACTATTTTAATTTATTATATCGATATTATATAGGCCTTAAAAATGTTTTCTTTTCAAACGACCTTTGTTTTCAATGAAACAAATTTTATTGGAACACGTATGGCTTGTTATTTCTAGATTTTCACTTTAGAGCCAATCGAAGTTGTTTTATCGGTGTTCGCAATTTTAAAGGTGAACTGATAAATAAACCGGGAATTAAAATAACGCCGTTGTGCAAACGGTGTCCATTTACAATGAAATTAATTTGATTGGGATTGGAACGTTAAGACGTAGCAGTGTGTCTAATTTCTTTTTGTTTGAAATTCATGTGTGGTGATAAGAATTTAACGGTTACCGGTAAACAAAGATTAGCAGTTAAATTTAGTACCTGTAAAATATATTAAAATAAAATAAGTAAACCTAAGGCTTAAGTAATTCAAGTACCTACCCTAAACTAAGTTCAAACATCATGCAGACATACCCTATAATTATATATGCAAACTACTTCATGGCTAAGCTAAGAATTTCATCATACCTAACCCAAAACGGTACGAACTACCCCATCTATATATATATATATATATATACGTATATATATATATATATATATGAAATGAAATAAAAACTGCTGCATATTCTAACAATTCTGCATGCTAGCATAAACAAATGTGTGTGTTTTCTCAAATCACGTGCAACATCCTCTCAAATTCGCACATGCTTAAGTACCAGTCTCGTAGCCTATACTACCCAGCCTACCAGCCTAAAACCTTCGGTGCCAAGGAACTCTTCGCGTATAAATACACACCAATCTACATCAATTTTCTTCACATAGTAGTTTCTCTTCGTATATATCTCAGTCCCCTTGAATGTTTCAAACCAGATCGAAGCAGTGTATAAAAAAATACTTGGAGGGAGGCCAAAAAAGCAACATAGTAGTTTTTTTAAAAAAATATACGAGGCTGATGTGCTGACATCAGAGCTTAGTGTGGTCGAAGGCGAGGTGCGTGGCGTTCGAGGGGCATGGCGTGGGTCAGAAGTGGGAGGTGGTCTTCACTGGCGAACTCGAGTGAGAGAATGAGGTGAAACCACGAGCAACGGAACTGGAGGGGGAGGTCAAGCAGTTTGATGTAAAAGAGAAGTATGGGGTCAGAGCGTGACTGGATTAGGGCAGGAGGGGATGAGTGTGGCGGTACAGTTCACTGTCGTGGTTGTGCTTGGATGGGGCAATGCGCGGGGTTCTCTGGTGGAAGAGGGGATAAGCGGTTGTGCTTGGATGGGTTTCGAATTGAGGATAGCAGGTGAGGGAAGAAGGCATTTCATATGCCTCATAATTTATTAAAGGTGCATTTTCGAACTGAGGATAGCAGGGGAGGGAAGAAGGCATTTCATATGCCAAATAATTTATTAAAGGTGCATTTTGTTTTTTGTCCAAATTATACACAACGTGGTCGTAGCTTTGTATTAGTGCTTAATCATTTTCTTTAAAATGTGCCGAACAATGTTAATTTGGCCAAATACAAATTTGGGTAACATGGACGGATTTAAAATGAGTATAATCTCAGCTGATTTTATACTAAAATTGTTACATTTAGCTTTAAAATGCGTAACCATCTTTATATATATGCCTAACTACTTTTTATAATGCCTAATCAAGTTTTAAGTGGAAATTAGTAACGTACGCATTGCTGTATATAAAATGAAATAAAAAGAAAATGTACAACGTTTGATTTTTGGTTAGAAAGTGCCAATATATCATGCCGAACCTTTGTAAAGAGATATGCTGATGTAGTTTAAAAAAGTGGCCCGACTTTCATATAACAAAGTTAACATTAAATAAAAAGATAAGATTTAGTTAATTTAACTTAAAATCATAATCGTAAAATATTTATAGCGTGCTTGTATATTGTCAGAATTGGACAATACTGGGGACATCGGAATCGCCATTATAAGCGCTTCATTTTTAACCAGATTTTAATGTAGTTGGATGCAGCCGATATTTTTCAGTTAAATTAAACGTGTGTTTAATTTAACTGAAAAATAGTCTTTATCTCAACGAACAGAAAACCAAGATGAGTTCAACTCACTCAGTTTTTGTCCCACTTATATTTTTATAAGTCGGGATTATATTTGTATGTTATGGTTGTTTGTTATTGGATGATACTTAAATATGTTGACTAAGCTGATCGAATTAAACGTTCGTTTAATATAATTTAAACCAATCGTTATTTTAACGATTATTACCAAATAATGTCACTTACCTCGTTGGTTATATTTGTAATAACATAAACATATTAAATTGAAATATGGACATTTTGGATTGATGTTATCATTTGATTGTTGAATATTATATCTGTTATTGATATATTTGAGGTAACATATTTGGATGTAGAGAAAAAAATAGGTTGGAGGGATCCAATTGGATTCCTCACATATATTAAATGCTATTTATTTTCATATTATCATTATATGAACTGTTCTAATTGAATGGTTGATTTGGTTGTTGATCGTTGACTTGAAATTCAACGTTTGTTTTGTTTTAACTAGTGGGTAGTATTGATTGGGTAATTGGCAGCATATGGCCTATAAATCAATCAGTTTATGAATATTGATTTACCGTCAGGTGAATCAACAGAAATAAAGTTATAAAATTTATTTCATAACTGAAGATAGATTTTGAAATATATTATTTTGAATAAAAATGTAATAAAGTAAATTAATATTTATTATTTAAGTTTATAAGTAATTATTACATGGTTTTATAAATCAAAATGTTAAATGTGATTTATAAGCAAGTGAGTATAAATTAACCAAACAGATAAGAATTGGATTAACTGTTCCCAAAAAACAAATTGAATGGAATTATTTAAATTAGTTATATTATTTATTAGTTTAAAAGGAGAAATAATTGAGATTGGTTAACGAAAAATCATGGTTTGAGTTAACTAAGTCGGTCGTTTAATCGGAATTGGTTATTTGACTAGTTTATTTTTAATTAATCTAATGAAATAGATTAATGAATATTCATTTTAATAAGATTTTAAATAAATTTATTATTTATTTTAGTTAATAATGAATTTATCTACCCCTACGGTAGTTAATGATGGATTGAATTATTATCTTAACAATAATTTAAGTGGTTATTTATTAAACTTATTTATGTAAGTAATCAAAGTGGGTGACGAAATCTAGTTGAATTTTGAAAAGAAGTTATGAACGGGTTTTATTTAGCCCAAGTTTCTATAACGAAGTTATAAAAGAGATTTTAAACATATATGATAGCTTAAAATAGATGTTTACGTAATATGTAAATTAAGCAAGAAGAGATCGAGGTAAAAAGGGTTTTATATTAAACCCGAGTTATATAAATCAGGTTTAATAAAAGGGTGTGAGGCTAAAGCGTTGATTTTAAGTTGATATTAATTAATAATGAGATTAAGTGAAGTGATTAGAGTTGAAACGAGATTTTCAAAGGGGAAAATGTTATAAAAGAAAACTTTTTGCAGATTTGAATTGAGTTAAGGAAATTAGAAACTGACTAGAGATTATTGGAGTTGAATGAATTCTTGAGTGTCGATCTGATGTGGGTTTCGGCCTTTGGGGTTGATATTTAGGGAGTTGTTCTCTTACTAGTTTCGGTTAGGGACTAATGAATGTTGATGTAATGGGAATAGAAAGAGATTTGGAGAATGTAACGACAAATTCAAGATTTAAGAAATTAACGAGATGTGTTTGATTAAGTTTACTAAAAGGGAAAGTGTTAGTTATTGTTTCGAGAAATAGAACCAAAGTGATTTCGCGAAGATGTTTACGTGAATGGGTTTACCAAAGTTGGTATATCTATATATGATTGAATTCTAATGCATTTAAAAAAAGAGTTTTTAAAATACTCTTATATTATAATAAGAAGTAAATACTATGATTAAAATATTGAAAGATTAAGAAGTTAATTAGTTTATAATTTAAAAAGGCCAAGTGATGCTGAGTACTGAACTAATGAACTCATTTTATTTTCATTATTGAATGGATGTTATTTGATAGTTAAATAACCGACTATCAAATCTTACCTATACGATTGTTTGTATGGAAAGACTGGAAATCGAATTTATATTCAAACAACATTCTGAACCGGCAAATATGAAATCATCGAAGATACAGATTGAAGATGGAGCAGTTGAAGATTGTGGTTCATAAACGGAAGGGCTACTTGAAAAATTACTCTGGATTGCAACAGAGTATTTTGATGGTCATTCTATCATGATAGAATCTGTGGATTTCAAGGACTATTTTCTACTGATCCATAGGGCAATTCAAGGATGCATTTGGAGAGTGCCTTCGGTTTGTCCAGTCCCACTACAACTTGTATGGACGAATGTCAGAGATAGTATTTCCAAAGGAATTGCATACGTTGATTTCTTCAAAGTACCATAGTTGTGGCGGAGAATGGCCATTCTTTTAGCTTAACAACTAGAGTACTTTTAGGGATATTAATTAGTTATTTTCTTGCGGATCTGACGATGTGGCATACAAAGTGAATGGTGGCCAAATGTTCTGAAAGTTAATTATAACCTCAAGCCTCACAACTGGGAAATGACAAAAATCGTGCAGGCAGCATGGCTAAGGGGGTCACTCCCAATTAGGGTGTATAATCACCTATCTAGAAAAATTCCATTTCCATCTTTATTCTATCGATGTTTTCCCTTTTTGGGAAACAATTGCTGATCCCAACCGTTAGTGATATACATTCGATACACTCAAGCGAAATGAGTGATCGGTCATGTATGGCCAGGTTGCAAGATGTTCTTGTTGAACCTAGAGTATTCCTCTCTAGAGATACATTGTCGGAAAATGGTTCAATACCTTGTCATAGTCGAAATCTAATCTCCAATAAGCGCCCGCGGTTTTGATTGTATACTATGTATGTGGAGCATGAGATGCAAGTGTTCTGCTAGATTGCTATTTATTTGTGTTAGACACATTATAATATCATATAAGATACGATTTCAAAAATATTTTGGGTAATCGTAAGGTAAAAACCATCCGTGTTTATGTGTGGATTGGTCTTACGATTATCCTTTTTCTTTCAGGAAAGATTTGTTTAACTATAAAATCAAGTTGGTTGATACCCTTAAACTTGGTGTGTTTCTCACTCTGGTTCACCAGACTGATCTGGCGTTTGTAATGCTCGGGTTAGACCGGGTTTTACACGTTCAGGTTTGGACGATACGGACTTCAGAAGATAAGCTGGATAAGTTCAAACGTATTAATATTTATTCCGATGTGTGTTGTATATGGGGACATATTATTATAACTGTCCAGATGTGTTGACTATAAGTTGTACTCTGATGATTGTAAGTTTTATTTCAAGCTCTCAATAAAGATCCTATTTATGTATTAAATTTTATTCCGCTACGATTTGAGACTCTG
Source organism: Allium sativum (assembly GCA_030737875.1). Classification (NCBI taxonomy): domain Eukaryota; kingdom Viridiplantae; phylum Streptophyta; class Magnoliopsida; order Asparagales; family Amaryllidaceae; genus Allium; species Allium sativum. The sequence goes on from CM060926.1 coordinate 621,498,915, forward strand.
ATTTGTGCGATGTTATTCTTCTTCTCCTTTTATTCTAATTTCTTTCTTATCTTACCATATAATTTCTTTCTATTAACTATCTGGTGTTTTCAATACTTGAGTTCTGACAAGTAATACAGGTTTATGGATTATTGCTGGAATTCGAGCATCAAATTTGTTGGGTTGTTACAATGGTATCAGAGCATAAGGTTTAGTAATAAACTTGGCTCTGTGGCGTGACTCGATAGAGATTGGATTAGTAATACCCTAGATTGAGATTGAATGTGTATATATGAGACCACGTATTTGTAGATTTTATATACAAATGTTTTGTATTGTGTTGTTTGATTTGTTCAAGTGTTGAGAAGCATTTGAACTAGCAATTGACACGATATTGTTTTATAAAGAGGGTAAATAAATAATTTTGCCCAAATTATATTTTTGTATAGAAAAGAATGAATTTCATCGAAATATTGAGTATTGATTTATTTGATAGATTTGAATGGAATTCAAGTTAGATTTAAAATTTGAATGATTTAATATAACCAAAGAAGATTTCTCATATTAGTAAATGAGACCGAGCGATTTAGAGTATAACTTGGAGCTAAGTTATATAAGGACAATGGATGATTTTTGAAATAAAATCAGAATTTGAACTTTTAAATGGAAGTAAAGTAATTTTGAAAATAAATTAGTTAATTGAATATGGAATTGGAATTTAACGTGGTTAAGTGGATGGAGTTAAAAGAAATTTTGGATTTGGAAACCAAATGAATATAAAACATGGAAGTAATAATAACTGATTAGAAATAAATCGTATATTAATCGATTGATATTTAAGTGTATAAAACCCAAGTGAATACTGATAGTAAATATATATTGACTGATTTGGCTAAATTGATTGGGTTATGTTGATTGTGCATTTGTTGTTGATTGTTTGATAGAATGGATGAATATAAATTCATCTATGATTTAATGAGAGTTACATGAATTGGTTTTCGATTTATAATAAATTAGATTCTTGAAAGATTATGGGATTTATAGCATTTTTACTACCTTAGAAATTTCGGGGATGAAATTCGTTTAAGGGGGAAGGAATGTAACATCCCATGTTTTTGGTAATGAAGTATTTAATATATTTTATAGCTTTAAATATTGATTTGGAATTTTAAATGGATTTATAATATAGAATTCGTTATTTAACGATATATGAACGTATAATTTATATTTAATTATAAATCAAACTCATAACATCGCAGTAGTTCGTAATTTACAATTTGAACTTCAATTAAATGTACAGAATCCATTTTAAGTTGGAATTCTGAGAAATAAGAACCGTTTGAATCTATTTGATTACATTTTTCTAATGTCAGAAAAAAATGAAGATTTCATATTATAGATTGTGAGTTATGTCCAATTCAAATTTTTGAATAGTCGCTATAGAATTGGTTAATAAACGATAACTTTTATTAATTAAAATATAAAATATTTTTGTATATATTTGAATATCGTTGAACCCGGGATTTTTAACGTTGAGTTCAAAATCCATATTGATTTATATTTGAAGCTATATGATATTCCATTTGGAAATATACGTTAATAATAATTTATTATTTAATTAAATTATTTTAATTTATTAAATCGATATTATATAGGCCTTGAAAATGTTTTATTTTCAAACGACCTCTGTTCTCGACGAAACAAATATTATTGGAATACGTATGGATTGTTATTGCTAGATTTCTAGTTTGGAGCCAATCGGAATTGTTTTATCAGTGTGTGCAATTTAAAGGGAACTGATAAATAAATAAGGAATTAAAATAACGTCGTTGGGCAAACGGAGTATGTTTACAAAGAAATTAATTTCATTAGGGCCGGAACGTTTAGACGTAACAGTGTGTCTAATTTTGTTTTGTCTGAAATTCGTGTGTGGTGATACGAACTTAATGGTTACCGGTAAACAATGATTAGCAGTAAAATTTAATACAGCGTAAAATATATTAAAATAAAATAAATAAACTTAAGGCTTAAGTAATTCAAGTACCTACCCTAAACTAAGTGCAAACGTCACGCAGACCTAACCTATAATTATATATGCAAACTACTTCATGGCTAAGCTAAGAATTTTAGCATACCTAACCCAAAACAGTACGAACTAACCGATATATATGAAATGAAATAAAAATTGCTGCCTATTCTAAGAATTCTACATGCTACCCTAAACAAGTGCCTTTTATTTTCTCAAATCACGTACAACATCCTCTCAATTTCGCACATGCTTAGGTACCAGTCTCGCAGCCTATACTACCCTGCCTACTAGCCTAAAACCTTGGGTGCCAAGGAACTCCTTGCATACAAATACGCACTAATCTTCATCAATTTTCTTTACACACCAGTTTCTCTTCGCCTATATATCTCAATCCCCTTGAATATTTCAAACCAGATCGAAACAGTGTATAAAAAATATGCGGAGGGGGGGGGGCAGAAAAGCAACACAGCAGTTTTCAAAAAAAAAAATTGCGAGGCAGAGGTGGTGACGTCAGAGCTTAATGTGGTCGGAGGCAAGGTGCGCGGCGTTCGGGGGGTATGGCATTGGTCAAAAGTGGGAGGCGGTCTTCACTGGCGAACTCGAGTGAGGGAGTGGGTTAAAACCGCGAGCAATGGAACTGGAGGGCGAGGTCGAGTAGTTCGATGTGAAGAAGCAGTACGTGGTTGGAGCATGACTGGATTGGGGAAGGAGGGGATGAGTGTGGCAGTGCAGTTCACCTTTGCGTCCCTGGGAGATACAAAAGCGAAAGAAGTACAAAATGAATATTCCCTATATGGCGACAATATACTCTAATTGGGAGCGAAATGAATGGTCGGTCATGTGTGGCTGAGTTGCAAGATGTTTTTGTTGAACTCCATTGTATCTCCTCTAGAGTACACTGACCAGAAGGTGGTTCCATACCATGTCATAGATGGAAATCTATTACCTAATAAGAGCCCGTAGTTTTGATTGTATATTATATATGTGGAGTGTGAGATGCAAGTGTTCTGTTGGAATGTTATTTACTTGTATTAGGCACTATTATAATATCAGAATAATATTATTTTAAAAGAATGTTTGGGTTATCGTAAGGTAAAAACCATCCATGTTTATGTATGGATCGGTCTTACGATAACCATTTCTTTGAAAAGGATTTTGAATAGTTAAACCAAGTTATTGGAGTTTACTCACACCAGTCCTATGACTGACCCAGAGTTTATTTTGTTTTGTTTTACCCTAAACACTTGGGTGCCCAAATCTGTACGGGCAGTCAAGTAGTTGGGATTTTACAGATATACTTGGAGGAGCTTGGAGCAGAAGGCTTCAACTTAGATATATATATATATAGTTTATTTCCGTTGAGGTGTTCTGTTTTGTACTCTGAAATGGTATATATATACTGCTATAAGTTTGTATTTCAAAGTTATGATATATAATATATTTTATTCATTCCACTATGAGATTTGTATTTACTCTGATTCTGTTTTGTTGTGTTCTTCTTCTTCTATTCTAATTTTCTTTCTTCTCTATTTCTCATCCTTTAACATCTTTCTATTAATGATTCGGTATTTTCGATACTTGAATAGTCGATATGGTGTTTTATATTGATTTTCAGGGTCAAAAATCCTTGTTCGTTACAGTGGTGACTCTGATTTGTGCGATGTTATTCCTCTCCTTATTCAATTCTAATAATTCTTTCTTTCTTTTCTCACCCTTTAATTTCTTTCTATTAACTATCTGTTGTTTTCGATACTCGAGCTCTGGCAAGTAATACAGGTTTATGTATTATTGTTGGAATTCGGGCATCAAATTCACTGGGACATTACAACGGCTCCATAAAATGATAGCAAGTCCATACCTAGGATAAGGTCATACCCCATAAAATCCAGTGCATACGCTTCACAAAGGAACTCGACATTGCCGACCTCCAATACTAGGTCTTTGCAGAACAGTTCAATATACTTAGATCCTCCGACAGGGTTGGCTACCTTTATCGGACTATCAGAGATAGACATGGGAAGGTTCAACAGATTAACTAATCTCTTCGATATAAAATAATGAGTCGCTCCCAAATCGAAAAAGTTGTATACAGAATTTCCTAAATCAAAAGTTATACCATCAAGTGCAGGTTGTCCTTGGTCTTTTGGGGGTCGGCTTTGAATCGTTGTTGCCTCTATTGCATAATTCTGACCACTTCCGATAACTTTGGACTTTGGGAAGTCCTTAGATATTGTCCTTCTTCATGGCAGTTGAAACACTTTCCTTTGAATTCCTTCTTTGCCAACGAGGTCCTCCAATCCTTGGCCTCATGGCACTTGTGGTTGCATCTCGTATAAGTCTTCGCCTCCTTTTTGAATTTTCCCCCTTTCTTCTTGTTCTTCCACCATTCCTTTTTCTTATTCTTTTTGGAAATTCCTTCTCCTTTCTCGCCTTCTTTATCCTCCTTGGAGCCTTCAGCCATGCGTAGGATAGCTTTCTCTACTGGGTTTTCAAAAGTTGCCCCAAATGTTACTTGTACTAATAAAGTTTCCTTCAGTGGAGAGTTAAACCCTTTAACAAATCTCAAAGCTTTGTTCATGGGGTTGTCAACTAAATCGCTTCCAAACTTACTCAATTCGATAAATTTGGCTACATATTCTTGCAAGCACAAGCTTCCTTGCTTGAGTTGGATAAATTTTTCCAACTGGATCGTCATTTCTGCTCTTGGCAAAAACTTCGCTTAGAAATGAGTTTTGAATGTGGCACATGTAAATATCTGCCCCGCGTTATCTCCAGTTACTAAATTCTACCATTCAAGGGCCTCCTCTTTCAAGTGTCAGGCTGTAATTCTCCTTTTTTACTTCATCGGGCTAGCCAGTTGCTTCAAAAATTCTTTCGTAGTCCATTATCCAAGATTGGGCATCAGTAAAACTTTCCTTTCCAATGAATGATTTCCCTCCAAGATTTGCAAATCTCTTACATAAGCGAGAAAAGTCAAAGGCTACCTTTGTGGCAGGAGATGCTGGCACCGTTGGGGCGGGATTGGCAACAGGGACCTGTTCCACGGTATGGAGATACTGTTGGAACCATTCTGGAAAGTATTGGAGTCTTTCCTGGTTTCCCTGTTCAGTAGGATTATCTTCCATTCTACTATCTGAAAAGAAAAGGAAGAATCCTTAGTTGATACTCCTGAGATAGTATTTAAGCTAAAAAGGGAAGAAAACGATAAAGTTGCCTAGTATTGATGCATATGCTTATTGGGGGTAAATATATATATATATATATAGTTTAAAAAACCTTTTTCAATATAAAAATACGTCTCTCGTACGTATAATTCCCTTATAATTGGGTAACCTAGGCTCTGATACCAAATATAACTATATGCCCGGAGTAGGCCTAAATTTCTACGCAGCAAAGGCCTATCGAAACTTAAAACCATTCTAAACGGGTCATTGGTTCCTGTAAGGAATTACATTTTCACAGATAATATATATAAAAACACTTCGAATGGAAATCTCACAGCAGAACGAGAAAAATAATGTACCGCTTTATTAAAAATCACAGAACTCCAATACAAATGTCAATATTACATTTTTTTTCCACTGGTACATCGATAAATTCATTCTCCAAAGTTTCCATATGTAACGACCCATATTTTTGACCGTTTAGAATCGACAATAAGCCACACATGTCGACCCAAACAAATCGCAAATGCAGGTAGTTATTGGGAAAAGAAGGAAAGAAGAGAAAAACAATAACAGAATCTCACAGCGGAAGGACAACATATAATAACCAAATAGCAGTTAAAAAGCAGTTGAAATGTATACTGTGGTTATAACATTCAATGATTATCAGAGTTACATATACATACGGATGTACATAATAAGCAGCGGAAATACTTATACTTGATATATATATATACACCAAATCCTCATCTTCATCCTCCAAGCTATTTCCATCTTCGCTAACTGCAACTTCTGCTGACCCGAGCGTATTGCATAATAAGAAAACACAACAAACAATCGGATCAGCACTAAATCATTCTCATATTAGTTAAATAAAAATACGAAATAATATCAGTGTCATGGGTGCAGTAACTCAAGAGATGTTACGGGATTTTCCCATCTCTCAAGGATCCGTTAAACTAATACATAGATAGTATAATACGCTATTATGATAGTGTCTATTCAGTAAAGTATAAATACTGAAAATAGCGTAAGCGGGATTACATTTTTACCCTTACGCCGTTTATAATACCGTAGTCTATACAGTACCATAAACCCACCGTAAACGATGGCATCAAAGGGCACTCCATAGGTACGATACAAATCAAAATCGTATGGGGCTCGATAAGGATAATATGACACTCGAGGCAATGCCCAGGGTAGGATTCTACCAATTGCACTCCCGGACCGATGGTAACGCATAGCAGCCACTACCGCCCACCTCGGAACACACTCCCAAAGTCATAAATGGGCCTAAATCATCATCATCATCATAGTCATAGAAATAATATCGAAGAAGTGTGTCCGATCAAAGGTGCTACCTCAATTAGTCACGGTATAGCTCCTGTTTTAGTCATTTCAATTCTGACCCGAAGGTCAGGGCTATTTCGTCATCGATCATCTTCTTCGATTCAATAATCGCCTCCAAGTCATCATACTCAATCTGGATACGTCATAACGTTCACAGTTGTTAAAGTGGTATCGACACTGACAGAGAGTATGCCTTATGTCGACTCCGGTCTCTTTAACAACCAACGCTTACATCTTTCACATCGGTCGGTTCTTTTATATTTGATAAAGGTTCGCTTTCATATTAAAATATCATCTTCTGTTTCGAACCCAATTTATATTCAAACAAATAAAATTTTCATATCGACATATCATAATCATACCCAAAGCGTTTATATTCTAAAACTAGAATATATTTCATATCATTATATTATAATCATATAATATTTCAAAATGACTTATATTCAAATAGAATATAATTTATCTCAAAGATTTCAAATTATCACGGATTCTTATCTCAACTCCATTTGAAACAGCGGTTCAAACTCAAGCATTTCCATTCGGAAGGAATTTTAAATTTCAAAATACTTGTAAACGAAATGTTTATATAATAATAATAATAATAAATTTTATATAAATAAATATATAGATATATAGAATATAATAATTAAAATAAATCAGTAATTTAAATATTATATATATACTTAAAAATAAGGTTTACTAGAAAATTTTGAAAAATGAATTATAAGGAAAAATTATTTAAAATACAATAGTTATAAGTAAAGGTGAATAATAAATTTTAAAGCAATAATAATTATTTGGAATCAAATGCATAAATATATTTAAAATAAATTTCTCTAATCAAAATCTTTCCTTCCTTACAAATTTCAAATACTTGAATCTATTCTCCGGTCTCAACGGAGTTCATTTAATTCCATATCTCGTTTCAACCCCATCCAAACAACTATTTGATTTCAAGAGTTAAAACATATATTCAAACTGAGTTAAAACAACTCAGATACCCTCGATTTCCAAATTTCCCAAAAATTAGATTCCACAAGAATTTATTTCCTTCTAATCCAACTCTTAATTTGAAAAGATTTTAAATCATATTCAAATCCCAATTTAAATATTTTCATTTTGTTTTGGAAAATTCCTTTAACCCTTTTTAATCAACATCCCAGTTCAGAATCTTTGAAGAATTGAATTATCGAGTATCGGTACATTCTTTTAAAGGGAAAATTCTATCAAATAAAATTTCAAATATTTAAAATCATTTACCCAACCGATGTCTTTATATAATTATCTACCCTATGGCCAAGTGATTTTAAATTTAATTTCTCGATATTTTAGGGATGGATCTATCATTTCAATCCAAATCAGGGTCACAGAGATTTATCATTTCACTCCGTGTTCTTAATTTAATTTACTGATAAATCCCGGGTTCATTAGATGCCCGTAACATCAAGGGTAAATGGGATTTATCGCTAAAATCAACAGGAAATAAAATATACTGGAATAAAGAGCATTAGCAACATCAATATAAATTCAGTAATAAATTTCAACCAACATCCATCGCGACCATTTCATTCAACTGATCAGCATTAACTGTTTCAGGGTTTGGCAAGGGTTCGAAATTTCAACTAGAATTTAAATTAAATTAAATAACTAATTAGTGAGTAAATTTGAATATTAACACACTTGCATGTCAAATTTAACAACACATCAACAATCCAACACAACCATGCAGCCAAACTTATTTCATAATTTAATTCAATAAATATGGGGAAAATTCAGTATTTCATGAGTGAGAAAATCACTCACCTTTGTGTCCATAGTTGATCGAACGTCCAACTAAGGCCAAAATTTGACAGTCACCAAACGCAGCCAGGTTAGTGCCAAAACGTCCGCAATTCCGCCACGATCCCAACGCAACAAACCGCGCTCGAATCCGAGTTAAAACGAGCAAGTTATTAGCGTTTTACGATTTTAAATTTTGAATATAAATAAATAAATAAATAAATATCTCACCAATCCCGGAGAGCCACGTCAGCAGGAAAAATCCCGCTCCTTCTATCTTACATGCTACAGGACCGATGGAAAATCCCAACCCGCACCAACCTTTGACCACCTCCAGCACTCGACTCCGACCATCGGAGAACCTCTGACCGCCCCAACTTAGACCCCCGTGACGATCCACACCCGACGACCCCTTTGACTGCACCTCCGATGCAGTGTAGGCCCACTTCCGGCGAGATGAACGGAAGTCATCTCTGGTTTTAAAACTCAAATTCCCGCCACCCTACTGACTTCTGGATCGAACGAACACCATCTACGGATTCCCACCGAAAATCTCTACCATACCCAGGTAACAATTTCATCGATTAACCACCAAATCAAAAACCCCTAAAATGAAACCTAGGGTTTCGAAAATTTGACTGTTTGACCGCAAATTCCGGCAACTCCTTCCACTGCATGTCGAATTTGACCATACCCGTAGCATTTCTGACGTCACGAGCTTCGATTTGACATATAATACGATAGGTTTTGAAGAGATTTTATTTTGAATTTCTATTTTGACTTTGAGCTAGGGTTTTAAATTTTTCTCCAGCCATTAAAGAGGATTGTGAAGGTGAGAGTGTACGTATGATGGAAAAATGGCTGATGAGGTGGTCATGGGCTATAGTTTTATACATATATAAGGCCCAAAAGTAGAAATAACCAATTATCTAATTACATTGATCTCGTTCACATTTTCTCTCGTACGATCAAACGGTAAGTCGGATTGTAACGCAAATTGAAATCTTATCATAATTCACCGTTCCGGTTCTGATGGCGCCAGTTTCGTCGAATTCTGAGACCGTCGCCAAAACAGTTAAATTTCACTGTTAATTAATTAATAAAATATTCAAATATTCATTTAACTGTTTTAATTCAATTTGAATATTCATTAAATTCCATTTAAATCAAATTATAACTTAAATAAATTTATAAATCAAATTTCACATATTTTAAGTTCCCAAATTTTATTATTTATCAATTTAAATTTGTATTTCAATTATACATTAAACAATTTAACTTCAGTTAAATTGTAGATACTATATTTGAATTTTCAATTCTTTATCACTATAACAAAATGAAATTTCACTTATCCTAAGTCATTAAAATTAACTTTTAATAGACTTTATAAATGGGTTTCAGGTATTTTAAATTCCCTTTTTATCTTAAACAACTTAAGTCTAATTAGTCATTAAAATATTAAATTTCACATCACAACATTTCTAACCTAACTCAATTTATTCAAATTCATTAATATTAAATTAAAAGTTTCAAATCTAAATTAATATTATCAAATTTAGATTTCCGGTTTATGCTTAAGGTAAGTTACCATATAAGAAAAACCATTAAAATTTGAATGTTACCATTTATCATTGAATTTATTCTATTAAATTCAGAAATTTAAATATAGAGAAAATATGGGTTGTTACATTCTCCCCCACTTAAAAACTTTTCGTCCTCGAAAAGAGAACGAAACGATATTAAGTACACATCTATTTCAAATCTATACTTAAAATAGTGTTTATAAAATAAGTTATAGTTGTAAAACTCATAATTTTCTAACTTCCGAAATTACGGAAAATTTCGACAGCATTTCCCCTGTACGGAGAGCTCCGGGAAAATCCCGATATATATATCAACCCAAAATATACATCTCATCATCGATGAGGCATCCCTGTACAAGGGGAAAACACAAACCAAACTACCAAACCCATATAACATACATACGTACCTTGTTTAGCGTTTATTTGCACTTTTATTTACCTTAACATTTAGCATTTAGCACAAGCGAGCCCCAAAGCATAGCGCGACTTCCTTACACCTGCTACATACTCACATACACATAAGAATCAAACATATATGTAATACATAGCAAAAGTACACAATTTACACAGCATATAATCAACATTTCAACTACAAATCCAAAATATTCATAACAGGTCAGCGAACAAAACAAGGTTTATCACTCACTAAAAGTTGGAATTTGGCTAAAGAGGGAAAAGTTGTTCTAATCGTTTCAGGCTTTCCGAATTGTCCGGACTCGTTGAATTCGGATAATTCGTTCAAAAGTTATGCTCATTTTAGTGGAGGTGAACACTTCAGCCCGCACACTGAAAATGCAGATCTGAAATGTTTTACCCAGTTTTTAACCCTTTAAACATCAGATTTATGCTTAACACTTTACGAAAAAGTTTTAGTTTACGTCCTGGCCTTTCCGAATTGCACTCGCACATTAAAATCCGACGCTCCGTTAGAGAGTTATGGTCAAAACAATATCGCTATTCAGTTCAGATTTTTATTTTCTGCGTATAAAACTACGACTAAAACTTGCATTTCAGCTTAGTAAACATATGAATTAGACATGGCTTTATAAGCGAAAGTTTTAGCTCAGTTTCTAAGGTTTCCGAAAAGTCTGGAATTGTCGCATTCCGATCAGCCCATCAAAAGCTATGGTTATTTTAGTTCAGCTTATCGAATAGTTCAGATTTTTGCATAACATTGGTTTATATTCGGAGTTTTCAACCTTTCAGATTTCAAAATTTAAACAAGGCTTTATTATCAAAGATGGATTGTCGCTTCGTTTTGTTCATAATACGATTCACCCCTCTATTGCTTACACATATTCATTTCCCTCATATTAAATGTAAATTTTAGTCAAACTCGAATTCATTTTACTTTCTGAGTTTTATTCGATTATATTAAATCATCTATTCATCAACTCTGGTCAATTTCTTTTCATTCGTCAATTTCTTATTTATTTAAACTTCAAAGATTTTACCCCTATTCTGAGGTTTAAAGTTTTCCAATCCAGTAATTCTAGTAAACTTTAACATTTACAATGGTCATCACTTCTTAAATCACATAATAGATTTTTTCATTGAATTCGATTTCAATTTATTCCTATTTTCCATTCATATCGAATTACACTTCATTTCTTCGTTTACATTCATTTGCTTTTTTTATTTTATTATTGTTCAACTATTCTTCATTCCATACTTTACATTCATTTCCATTTTCCTTTCCACTTATATATCCATTCATTTTTAGTAAAACTTATACTACTAACTTAAATTTATTTATTGAGTTCTCGAATCCTGAATTGGGTTGAGGACTATCCATATAGCTCAAAATCGTTTAGTTCTCAACTCATTATTCGAATTCTAAGTTAAATTTGTTTAATTGGATTCTTTTACTTATTTACCCTTTTATCGTTCACTAAATTTCATTTATTTACATAACATTTATCGCTGGTACGAATCAAATTTCCCTCACTAAACATAACCATCAACATGTATTCTAAATCGACTTATTAAATTCTCTAAGTTGATTTCTTTAATTAATCCATCGTCTCGACTCAAGTTATATTTTATATCTCATTCCTATAGTTCAAATAAAATTCATTCACTTAACTAAATCTATTACTTGACTCACAAATCCTGAATTGAATTTAGAACCATTCATGACTCAAATCTTATGATTAATTCTCAACCATTATTATTATTCGATTTCTAAGTTACTTGTTTAACTCGATTGCTATTTTTTTTCGAATCAAGTTACGTTCCATTTTCCTTTCACGGCTTTACTTAGACTTAATATCGATGCATTGCCTAAATGAGGTCCGACCCATTTAGACTTATATGTATTCATTCTACGTGTATTCTAATTCACCATTTAATTCTTTGTTTTAGTTTATTAACCATTCATATATTTCGACAACTTCACTTCTTATCAATTCCTTCCTCGACTAGCCTACCACATTCAGAAATCTTGTCGAGTCACAAGCTATGCAAATATTATTTGTACAACGACTTCCCCATTTATTTACTTGGTTGGATTTCGTTTCTTAGTCAATTTTCAACTTTATCGATCACTTACATTGACCGAATTTGGTTCTAAATTCTATTATTACCTATACTTAAGTATTCCAATGACCATTTCGCCTTCCTTAATACTTAATCTCCTTTCCTGTTTTTAAGCCAAAATTTCTAATAACGCGAGTTACCTTAATACTTAAATCCGTCTTACTTATTAAAACGAACTTAAATACCTTAATTCCGGGTTTTAACCAAGTCTAAAATAACATAAGTTTAAAATTTTATAGAAAACAATTCCATAAAATATTAAGTCCGAATTCTTAATTACCGAAGAACATAAGAACCTCGGTTTTCTTAAATTTAAACTCAACTTCAAATACAAATACTAATATCGTTATTCAAACCTTTACACTATATGGAGTCCCAATTTAAAACTTTTTCCAAACTAGTTATGAAAGTACGGAGTAGTCTCCCCCACTTAAACACTTCAGAATAACGTCGATAATGCGTGCACTCATTACCGAAATCATTTCTGATGTCCGAGAAGGGATTACATACTTTAATCCTGAAAATCCTTTAGAAAACTACTTATAATACGATATTATTTCAAAACTTGACAACACTATTTCAAGAGTACCCCAGGATCAAGTTTCAAGTTCATTTCTATTTCAATCACAAATCTTTCTCACCCAATTATACTTAAAGATAACATTTCATTTCAAATATATTCTAAATTCATTAATTTTCCTTATTAGATTTATTATCTAATCAACCATAATGGGTAATAGCTTAATATTACCACCTTATAAAACGAATACCTATATACTTGAACCAATAATATGTGTTTGATATATTTTAAAATATAATCGAAAACCATATTATGTCGATCATTCTGTTCGATTATTTAGGAATTCCTATTGATTCTATGGAGTCCCATATATCGACCAGAATCCATAAATATTCAACAGAACAATTCAACACAATGAAAAACCAATTTATATCAAAATACAAGTACGTTCTCTCATATCACTCAAACTCACTCTAGAGCGTTTTCTAACCCCATCTCTAATGAGTTAATCCCCAACAGAGCCAAGGTTATCGCTAACCATCGCTCTGATACCAACTGTAACGAACCATATTTTTGACCGTTTAAAATCGACAATAAGCCACACATGTCGACCCAAACAAATCGCAAATGCAGGTAGTTATTGGGAAAAGAAGGAAAGAAGAGAAAAACAATAACAGAATCTCACAGCGGAAGGGCAACATATAATAAACAAATAGCAGTTAAAAAGCAGTTAAAATGTATACTGTGGTTATAACATTCAATGATTATCAGAGTTACATATACATACGGATGTACATAATAAGCAGCGGAAATAAATGCAGCGGAAATACTTATACTTGATATATATATATACCAAATCCTCGTCTTCATCCTCCAAGCTATTGCCATCTTCGCTAACTGCAACTTCTGCTGACCCGAGCGTATTGCATAAAAAGAAAACACAACAAACACTCGGATCAGCACTAAATCATTCTCATATTAGTTAAATCAAAATACGAAATAATATCAGTGTCATGGGTGCAGTAACTCAAGAGATGTTATGGGATTTTCCCTTCTCTCAAGGATCCGTTAAACTAATACATAGATAGTATAATACGCTATTATGATAGTGTCTATTCAGTAAAGTATAAATACTGAAAATAGCGTATGCAGGATTACATTTTTACCCTTACGCCGTTTACAATACCGTAGTCTATACAGTACCGTAAACCCACCGTAAACGATGGCATCAGAGGGCACTCCATAGGTACGATACAAATCAAAATCATATGGGGCTCGATAAGGATAATATGACAAGGCACTCGAGGCAATGCCCAGGGTAGGATTCTACCAATTGCACTCCCGGACCGGTGGTAACGCATAGCAGCCACTACCGCCCACCTCGGAACACACTCCCAAAGTCATAAATGGGCCTAAATCATCATCATCATAATCATAGAAATAATATCGAAGAAGTGTGTTCAATCAAAGGTGCTACCTCAATTAGTCACGGTATAGCTCATGTTTTAGTCATTTCAATTCTGACCCGAAGGTCAGGGCTATTTCGTCATCGATCATCTTCTTCGATTCAATAATCGCCTCCAAGTCATCATACTCAATCTGGATACGTCATAACGTTCACAGTTGTTAAAGTGGTATCAACACTGACACAGAGTATGCCTTATGTCGACTCCGGTCTCTTTAACAACCAACGCTTACATCTTTCACATCGGTCGGTTCTTATATATTTGATAAAGGTTCGCTTTCATATTAAAATATCATCTTCTGTTTCGAACCCAATTTATATTCAAACGAATAAAATTTTCATATCGACATATCGTAATCATACCCAAACCGTTTATATTCTAAAACTAGAATATATTTCATATCATTATATTATAATCATATAATATTTCAAAACGACTTTTATTCAAATAGAATATAATTTATCTCAAAGATTTCAAATTATCACGGATTCTTATCTCAACTCCATTTGAACCAGCGGTTCAAACTCAAGCATTTCCATTCGGAAGGAATTTAAAATTTCAAAATACTTGTAAACTAAATGTTTATATTATAATAATAATAATAATAATAATAAATTTTATATAAATAAATATATAGATATATAGAATATAATA
The DNA here is from genome assembly GCA_030737875.1 of Allium sativum. NCBI lineage: Eukaryota > Viridiplantae > Streptophyta > Magnoliopsida > Asparagales > Amaryllidaceae > Allium > Allium sativum. Next base: position 621,513,977 of record CM060926.1, read on the forward strand.
ATTAAAATAAATCAGTAATGTAAATATTATATATATACTTAAAAATAAGGTTTACTAGAAAATTTTGAAAAATGAATTATAAGGAAAAATTATTTAAAATACAATAGTTATAAGTAAAGGTAAATAATAAATTTAAAGCAATAATAATTATTTGGAATCAAATGCATAAATATATTTAAAATAAATTTCTCTAATCAAAATCTTTCCTTCCTTCCAAATTTCAAATACTTGAATCTATTCTCCGGTCTCAACGGAGTTCATTTAATTCCATGTCTCGTTTCAACCCCATCCAAACAACTATTTGATTTCAAGAGTTAAAACATATATTCAACCTGAGTTAAAACAACTCAGATACCCTCGATTTCCAAATTTCCCAAAAATTAGATTCCATAAGAATTTATTTCCTTCTAATCCAACTCTTAATTTGAAAAGATTTTAAATCATATTCAAATCCCAATTTAAATATTTTCATTTTGTTTTGGAAAAAGCCTTTAACCCTTTTTAATCAACATCCCAGTTCAGAATCTTTGAAGAATTGAATTATCGAGTATCGATACATTCTTTTAAAGGGAAAATTCTATCAAATAAAATTTCAAATATTTAAAATCATTTACCCAACCGATGTCTTTATATAATTATCTACCCCATGGCCAAGTGATTTTAAATTTAATTTCTCGATATTTTAGGGACGGATCTATCATTTCAATCCAAATCAGGGTCACAAAGATTTATCATTTCACTCCGTGTTCTTAATTTATTTTATCGATAAATCCCGGGTTCATTAGATGCCCGTAACATCAAGGGTAAATGGGATTTATCGCTAAAATCAACAGGAAATAAAATATACTGGAATAAAGAGCATTAGCAACATCAATATAAATTCAGTAATAAATTTCAACCAACATCCATCGCGACCATTTCATTCAACTGATCAGCATTAACTGTTTCAGGGTTTGGCAAGGGTTCGAAATTTCAACTAGAATTTAAATTAAATTAAATAACCAATTAGTGACTAAATTTGAATATTAACACACTTGCATGTCAAATTTAACAACACATCAATAATCCAACACAACCATGCAGCTAAACTTATTTCATAATTTAATTCAATAAATATGGGAAAAATTCAGTATTTCATGAGTGAGAAAATCACTCACCTTTGCGTCCATAGTTGATCGAATGTCCAACTAAGGCCAAAATTTGACAGTCACCAAACGCAGCCAGGTTAGTGCCAAAACGTCCGAAATTCCGCCACGATCCCAACGCAACAAACCACGCTCGAATCCGAGTTAAAACGAGCAAGTTATTAGCGTTTTACGATTTTAAATTTTGAATATAAATAAATAAATATCTCACCAATCCCGGAGAGCCACGTCAGCAGGAAAAATCCCGCTCCTTCTTCTATCTTACATGCTACAGGACCGATGGAAAATCCCAACCCGCACCAACCTTTGACCGCCTCCAGCACTCGACTCCGACCATCGGAGAACGTCCGACCGCCCCAGCTGGGACCCCCGTGATGATCCACACCCGGCGACCCCTTTGATTGCACCTCCGATGTTGTGCAGGCCCACATCCGGCGTGATGAACGGAAGTCATCTCTGGTTTTAAAACTCAAATTCCCGCCACCCTACTGACTTCTGGATCGAACGAACACCATCTACGGATTCCCACCAAAAATCTCTACCATACCTAGGTAACAATTTCATCGATTAACCGCCAAATCAAAAACCCCTAAAATGAAACCTAGGGTTTCAAAAATTTGACTGTTTGACCACAAATTCCGACAACTCCTTCCACTGCATGTCGAATCTGACCATACCCGTAGCTTTTCTGACGTCACGAACTTCGATTTCACATATAATACGATAGGTTTTGAAGAGATTTTATTTTGAAGTACTATTTTGACTTTGAGCTAGGGTTTTAAATTTTTCTCCAGCCATTAAAGAGGATTGTGAAGGTGAGAGTGTACGTATGATGGAAAATGGCTGATGAGGTGGTCATGGGCTATAGTTTTATACATATATAAGGCCCAAAAGTAGAAATAACCAATTATCTAATTACATTGATCTCGTTCACATTTTCTCTCGTACGATCAAACGGTAAGTCGGATTGTAACGCAAATTGAAATCTTATCATAATTCACCGTTCCGGTTCTGATGGCGCCAGTTTCGTCGAATTCTGAGACCGTCGCCAAAACAGTTAAATTTCACTGTTAATTAATTAATAAAATATTCAAATATTCATTTAACTATTTTAATTCAATTCAATATTCAATAAATTCCATTTAAATCAAATTATAACTTAAATAAATTTATAAATCAAATTTCACATATTTTAAGTTCCCAAATTTTATTATTTATCAATTTAAATTTGTATTTCAATTATACATTAATCAATTTCACTTCAGTTAAATTGTAGATACTATATTTGAATTTTCAATTCTTTATCACTATAACAAAATGAAATTTCACTTATCCTAAGTCATTAAAATTAACTTTTAATAGACTTTATAAATGGGTTTCGGGTATTTTAAATTCCCTTTTTATCTTAAACAACTTAAGTCTAATTAGTCATTAAAATATTAAATTTCATATCACAACATTTCTAACCTAACTCAATTTATTCAAATTCATTAATATTAAATTAAAAGTTTCAAATCTAAATTAATATTATCAAATTTAGATTTCCGGTTTATGCTTAAGGTAAGTTATCATATAAGAAAAACCATTAAAATTTGAATGTTACCATTTATCATTGAATTTATTCTATTAAATTCAGAAATTTAAATATAGAGAAAATATGGGTTGTTACACCATAAGAAGTAAAGCAATAACAACTAATAATAGCATAACGACTGCATCTTCGTCTTCAGCTCCTATCATTATTTTGTCTATAGATTCGAACCCATCTACTGACCTGTTGGATATATTAAGGAGAGGGGTCAGAATATAAATTTCCGTGTGACTGAAATATAGCACTTACTTAAAGTCCATACCCTAGTTTTTAGCAGGTTACATATGCCAAGGTATATCTACGCAGCAAACAACATTCACATAAATACCAAGTATCTAACCAATGAGGTGGATATCCAAGTCAGCAGCTCATTAGTGTTTTTAGCGTAAAGACCCAACGAGGGGGGCATTCTCGATTACTTATGGCCCTATTAAAGGTGGATTCCTATGATCACTTATAATCCTTAGGAGGACCCTAGCCTCTTAAGACCCCATCCCAATACGTCAACGTTCTTAAGTCTATATTCTTAATTGTATTATGATAAGTAGTATTGCGAACGTTACTACCTAACTGATATTACGATGGAACACCTATGTTGCTTAAGACTTCCCTTAGACAGTTGGTGAGCATGCTATATGTAATGACCCGCATTTTTACTGTTGAATAATTAATTAATTTAATTATTAAATATCGATTTAACAATATCGATAACTCGAATTAAATAATATTTATATTTAATTAATATAAATAATAGAATAATATATTTCCGGGATAATCGGAAATAACAGAATCCATGATATGGTGTGAATTGGACAATTTGAATTATATAATTCAGTTTATATTGAATTATATTGACGAATATATTTATAATCGTCAACTAAAGGTAGAAATTATATTATAATTAAAATTGAGCTTGAAATGGCAAGGCAATTCGCGATTTCGCGATTTGTACTTCAACTGGGAATACAGAATCCGTTTTAAGCCGGATTTCTGTGAAACAAGAAACGTGTGGAGCTGGTGGAGTATATTTTTCTACTGGAAGAGTAAATTTGGGATTTCATCGTGTAGATTTTGATTTATGTCCAAATCAAATTTTAGAAAAGTCGCTATGGAATTCCTTTATAATTTATAAAGGAATATTTATATTTAAAAAGGGTTTTTAATATAAATCGAATATCGATATAACTGGGAATTTTGAATTATCGAGTTAGAAATTCATATAGGAATATTCTAAAGCTGTATGGTATCATATGTGAATATACGATAATATTTATTTATAAATATTTAATTAATTTTAAATATATTTAAAATTTAAAAGGGTTATTTAGAGCTTTAAAAATAGCCAGTTTTGCAAACGACCTCAGAATTCGACAAAACCAATTTTGTTGGATCCGTAATGTTAAATTGTTGCTAGATTTAAGTATCCATGATTTTTGAACTCAGCATGTGGCCGTACGGGATTTTAATGTGAAAAATAGTCAGTATTCTGATGGTTAAAAATACGCTGTGTGAGCAAACGGAGTCGGAATTCGACGAGACCAGTTTCGTTGGGTTTGTCAAACTCTAGTTGTATGGCAATTTTCATGTTTTTTTGTTATCGTATGTGATCACAGGAATTTTAGAGGATGAATACAATTAGCGATCGCTTAAAATAAAATAAAATAATCAATAAAAAAAATTCTATAAGTACCCTTAACAAACCCTCCCAACCCTAATTTACTTCCTATGGTCAATCACTAAACCCGCCGCCAGTTCTTCGCAGCAAAAACAAATCGAGATTGGAAAGAAAAATCCTCAAACAAAATTCAAATAATCATGAAACATGCATATTCGAATTTATCAAGTGCTTCTCTTCAAACTGGTATTAGTTTTATAGGGTTCGAATGCTTTTCAGTTCGAAATAGCTATTGAGCCGCAGGCTAGGGTTAGTTTTTATGGAGGATCGACGCATCTATTCATGAAGTGGAGTATGGATTTGGTTTTTGTGTGAAGAATAGCACCTACCTTGGAAGTTTGGAGGGATTCGAAATCAAAAGGTGTCACTCCAAATCTGTGATGCGTGAAGAACGACCAGAAGTCGCACCTGGCAAGCTTGCATCGAGTTGAGGGTTTAGGGTATCAGTTGATGGAGATTTGGATGAGGAAAAGAATGGTGGTGGTTTTGCGTTGATCGGTGGTGTGTAGGAGGAGTTGGAGATCGGGGAAGTGGTGGTAATGGAGGAGGACACGTCGATGTCTCTGTGTTTGGGAAGAAAGGAAATGGTCCGCATTTTTAAGGGAGTGGGTGGGCCGATATTTTCAAGGTGAGGCCCAATAACAAAGGAGAATTTAAATTTAAACTATTTAATTGTGTACTAAGTTGTAAAATCAATAACATTATCATACATTATTAGAATTTAGCAAAACAAGACCCGTTGGGATCGTATGGACGGTGGCTACCTAATAGAACTGACTGGGAGTGGATTGGAGCTCGTTTGAATTTATGGCGAAATAAATTGTTTGATTCAAATCAAACAAACAGTTTATCATTCTTTAACGATGAACTGCCAAAGTGAGTAAAACTCACCAACTCTGAACAGTTATATTTTTATAACGTATTCTTAGAACTGATAATTATCAGTTGATTGATGTGTGTTAACTGTTTGGCAGAATTGCTTATGTATTGGTTGAAATTATAGATAACGATATAGATATAAATCGTTAATCAAATATTGATTCTGTTTAACAGAATATTTCATATTGAAATGAAATCGATGTTAATTATGTTGTTTAACATCTGTGATGCAGAGAAACAGGTTGGAGGAATCCATTTGCATTCCTTAACATTTATTTTACTAGTTATTCATATATTGTGATATATGATGTGATATATAATCTGTTGTTGATTATGTGTGTTTGGACGATATCTATCATTGTTATATGGTATGTTAAGTACTATAAGAAATACCGAAATGATAAAAGGGGATTTTCAAAGTATATTTTGAAAATAAATTATTTATATAAAATCAACGGATTTTATATATAAAAGGAAAAAGGATTTTATATAAGGAAATAATTATAAAATCAAAAGAGTTAAAAAGGAATATATTTGTAAAACAAATATAAAGGAAATTATTTGTAAAACAAGCAAAAAGTGAATATATTTGTAAAACAAATACAAAGGAAGATATTTGCAAAACAAATAGAAAGAGAAATATTTGTAAAACATTTACAAATAGAATTTAAAAGGAAATATTTGTAAAACATTTACAAATAGAATAAATGGAAATATTTATTTATAGAAATAAATAAAATGTTATAAATGAGATATTTATTTGTTAAATAAATAGAAAAGATAAAAGAAATATTTATTTGTTAAATAAATTGAATTGAAAAGGGAATAGTTATTTGTTAAGTAAACAAATAGAAAAGGAATAATTCAAAGGAGATATTCCAAAGGAGATAATTCAAAGGAGATAATTCAAAAGGAGATAAATCAAAAGAGTTAATCGAAAGTGTAATTCGAAATGAGATAATCGAATATTAGTTATTCAATTAGAGTTAATCGATTAGAGTTAGAGTTAATCAGTTAGAGTTAATCAGTTAGAATTAATCAGTTAGAATTAATCAGTTAGAATTAATCAGTTAGAGTTAACCAGTAGAGTTATTCAAATGGAGTAGATCGAGTAGAGTTATCGAATATCGCTTATTCGAAGTAGAGTTATCGAATATCACTTATTCAAAGTAGAGTTATCGAATATAGTGTATTTAAGAGAAGAGTAATCGAATATAGTTTATTCAAGAAGAGTAATCGAATATAGTTTATTCGAGAAAAGTAACCGAATATAGTTTGTTCGAGAAGAGTAATCAAATATAGTTTATTCGAGAAGAGTAATCGTGTAACAACCCGGAAAATACGACCCAATTTAAAAAATTTAAATTGGTTATTTAAAAGAAATTTAAACAAATGAAATAAAAGATTTCAATAAAATAATGAATTAGAAATAGTGAGGCAGTTTGAAAATTTGAGTTCAAACTTTAACTGACTGTACCGGGTGGAAAATATAACAGATTTTAGTGAAACCAAAAATATTTAAATCTGTTTATGAATATCTTTGTAACGAATCTGAAAAATCGAAGTTTCATAGCGGGAATCAAAAGTTATGGCCAAATGAATTTTCAGAAAGGTCGCTATATAGAATATATAGCCCTTGAAAATAGACATATTGCAAACGACCTCGGAATTCGACGAAACCACTTTTGTTGGGTCCGAGATGTCAAACTATTGCTAGGTTTTAAATTTCATAATTTTTGAAGCTAGTATGTGAGCGTGGCAAACAAAAAATATGTTTGGTCAATTTATGTTAAATTAGGTCGACCAGAAAATGGCTATTTTTCAAACGATCTCAGAATTCGACGAAACTAGTTTTGTTGGGACCGTATCGTCAAAACATAGCTAGATTTATTTTTCTGGAATTTTTCGAATTTGTTTGCGGCCCTGGCAAATTGAAATATACGTTCAAATTGAATATTAAATGTTTTATACTTTAATTTGAAAAATTACTGACTGTAACAGTCGAATTGGCCAACGAAACATATTCCATTGTGTCCGGGATGGGGGTATTTAGATAGGGACGACAGTCGTTGGGTTTGATTTGGTGCCCGTGTGGAATAACACTATTTAAAAATTTAATAAAACCAAGGGCCAATGAAAATTCTTCTTTCATAATTTAGAAAATATAAAAACTTTAAAAAAAACCCCGCCCCCTTTTCTAACCGATGGAAATCGTTCTCCGTCGTTCCCGACAAGATTCCAACCGCCTCAGCCCACGCCAGCCTCCGCCACCACCTGCAATCGACGGCGCCGCCTCCCCTCTTCAAACCCGACCCACCCTCGTCTTCTCCCTCCTCCCCATCGACGAGAACGAGCCCCACGAAGTTAGAACCTTCCCACCGCCGCCCCGACCAGATCCGACCACCGAACACCCTCCTCCGACCATCGATCCAAGCGCCTCACCCCCTCTACGTCGTGGTGTATTCCGATCTTGACCACAAGCCATGGATTTGCCGCAAAATCCAAACCCTAGTTCGAACTAAATTTGAAAGGTATTAGCTTTATTTTCTTTGAACTGAAAATAACAGTTTTAAGTGTTACAAACTTTGAAAAATCATATCTTTATGGTGTGTTGACGAAATTCGATGAAACAGGAAACATCGTGACCGCAAGGAGGCTCTCTACCACATAGAAGAGACTGCGGATTTTTCTGAGCTCGCTAGGATTTTTAGCACCTCAACAACCAATGTGAGATTTCTAAACTGAAATGTGAATGGAAAATGTCATGTATAAATTATACAAGCGAAATATAAATTATACACGTGTTGTATACCTCATGTACATGCGTAGCGTAAGTTATATGAGCGAAGTATGAATTATACATGCACTGTATAAATGATATGTGTGTTGGAATGGTAATAAAATATATATATATATATATATACACACACATATGTACTCCCCTCGTCCACAAACCATGGACAATATTTATTGTTTGCGAATTGGTGTGAAAATTTTGGTGAATAATGCGAATGGTTGAAAATAATTGTTTGTGGTTGATATTGTTTGGTTGTGGTTGAAAAAATACCCATTGGTGATTGAAATGAATTTTAAATAATTATGGAAATGAAAATAAAACATGTCGCCTGCGTGCGAACTAGATGCATGAAATCCCCATTGTCAAAAACCGCGAGGTTTTAAGGTAGAGCGAGGAGCCGTACTCGGGACGGTGCCTGTTTTAACTACCCTGCCGTTATGCTACCGAAATTTTGAATAATATTCATGTGTTAGAATTATTTTCATATGTTGAAATTATTTTCATGTTTTGAAACCAAAGTCCTGTGTTGAAACTATATCCATGTGTGGAAAATGCTCATGTGTTGAGAAGTCATGTGTTGAAAATTAAATTCATGTGTTGAATGAATAAAGTGTTTAAACAATAAAAATCACATTTTTATTACACATATGAAGTATGTAAAATATTCGCATTACAAATAAATTGTTTCAACAATAAAAATTACATCTTTCTTATATGAACCAACTATATAAAATATCTATGTGTGGAAAATGCTCATGTGTTGAGAAGTGCGTGTGTGAAAACATTCATGTGTTGAATAAAAAGATCGAGCAATAAAAATTACATTTTATTGAAAATATGAAGTTTAAAAAACATTCATGTGTTGAATAACTATTTTAAATGATAAAAATACCATTTTTATCATATATGTGATTTGCCAAAAATATACTACTGTTGAAATAAATATTTTTTTGCTATGAATTTTTTTTTAACATGTATAGGAACTAAATAAAATAGTCATGTGTTGAAATATATTTTGGTTCGCCAAAAATACCGTTTTGAAATGTGAAGTGTTAAAAATAACCACTTGTTCAAATAAATATGCATGGGTTGAAATATTCATTAATTAGCTAATGATATGATTTTTGCTTATGTATGCAACATTAGAATGAATGGTGACTTTAAACCGAAGTGAATCGAAAATGAAATTGAATGGGAAATGATAAGTGATGAAAATTGCACATATGTACATGCATATTTATTGAATAGGTTATAGCAAAGAGGCTAGAGAAGAGGAATAAAATTGTGTGCCCGACAAATAGGTACACGTTTACTGTTCTGCTTGGGTGATGATTTTATGAGCCTATTGGCTAGCCCCTTGGCTTTTTCTTTTTCTTTTTGAGATGAGTCGCCTGTGTGGCTATTTGGGAATTTTTCCAGCCCCTCCCGTACAAAGGAGGTTATGGCGAAATTTTCCAAAATTTAAAGGCGTTAGTGAAATATTTGAAGAGAAAACGATATTGAAATTGTAACACCCCGAATTTCGGTTAATGCTAAAATTCACTAATTACAGAATAAATAATCTCAGATGTGAGAATTGGGGGAAACGGGCTACGTCGTTGCGTTCGTCTCGGAAAAATACGCGAAATAGAGTCCGAGTTTTCGAAAATCGGAGTCCGTATGGCCCAGTTATGGCCCGATGAAGTTTGCAGAAAATTCAAAACTAAAACAGATTTAATAAATTCAAATATTCAGATTTGGGATGGGCCAGGCGGGGTCAGGCGGGAAGCTTCCCGCCTAACCCATGTCGACAGGGCTGTCGACAGGCCTGTCGACAGGGGTGTCGACATGCCTGTCGACTTGCCTGTCGACAGGGTGGCACGTCCAGTGAACCTGGGTGCACCAGGTTGCACCAGGTTGGGTCTTGGCTGGCTTGGAGGGCTGGTTCTGGAAGCTTCTTGGATCTGATGGTCCTAAATTAATCTAGGGTTAATCTAAGGGTCTAAAATGCAACCTAATCCTATAAATAACACCCTAACCCTACCCTAATTCATTCATAATTAAACCTAGTAACTAAACTATGGCAAAATGAAACTTGGTCATGGCCTCCACAAATCAATGAAGAGGAAAGCAAGCTCTAATCAATCTCTAATCCATTCTAAGTATCTTAATCTTCTTCATTAGCTTGCTAATTGTGTTTTGGTGAGTTTCTATGGCTTTAATAATCAATTGTTAAATTGATTATGGTAGGATGTGATAAGAAATGGTTATGTTTGTGGATAAGTGAGTTATATGCAAGTTGTATGATATGTGAATTGCAAGTTTTATGCCATATGCAAGTTTATTTCCATGTTTTATGATGTAAAATATTATGTTGAATATTTATGCATATGTAACATGTTATGCAAACTATATGTGAGAATATATGCAAGTATATGTAACATGATATGCAAGTTATGCATGTGATTTTATGCATGCTAAGTAGTTGGTGTTATGCATGTTAAGTATTTGATGTTGTGCATGCTAAGTATTTGATTGTATGCATGTTAAGTATTGGGTTTTATGCATGCTAAGTGTTTGGGTTTATGCAAGTTAAGTGGTATGTTTATGCATAATAAGAAATTGGTTCTATGCATGCTAAGTATATGATATTATGCAAGTTTAGTATATGATATTATGCAAGTTTAGTATGTGGTTCTATGCATGCTAAGTATATGCTATGCAAGTTACATGTATGATAATATATGCTATGCAAGTTACATGTATGTTAATATGCAAGATATGCTATGCAAGTTACATGTATGATAATATATGCTATGCAAGTTACATGTATGTTAATATGCAAGATATGCTATGCAAGTTACATGTTTGTTAATATGCAAGTTACATGTATGTTAATATGCAAGATATGTTATGCAAGTTGTGAGAATGCTTATATGCAAGTTCAACATGTCATGCAAGTTAGGTGTGCTTATGCAAGTTATGTGAATGCTTATATGCAAGTTCAACATGTTATGCAAGATATGTGTATGAAAATATGCAAGTTTGGGTTAAATGTAGTTGGGTTAATATATGCTCATATATGCAAGTTGACATCCTCTTAACCCATGACAAAGTTAGTTAAAACCCATGATATTTGTGATGGATCTTCCCTTTTTATTATGTCGTGAAATGAGAACGATTTGCGTGGGGAACGATGGGGTTAATAAATATGTTAATTAAAGTATGGTTGGGTATGATTAAGCATACCATAAAAATAAATTAACATAATTGGGAATTTACCTATTGAGTTAGGTCTACCCCATGGGAATTTACCTATTGAGTTAGGTCTACCCATGTTATGAAAAACTTGATATTAATTAGGGATAGTTAATATAAATTATGAGGGTGATTAATTAGGGGTAATTAATCGACTAAGACACGAGGTTGGACTCAGTTGTAGCGTAAAACTGCCCGGACCCAACCGGCTTAACCAGTTGCTACAAATGTTAGCCCAATGTGAGAGGTCTTAGGCACAAACTAAATACGTGATTAATGTAAAGACACGAGGTTAGACTCGGTTATGACATAAGGCTGCCCGGACCCAACCGGCTTAACCAGCGGTCATAAAAGATAGTCTAATGTGAGAGGTCTTTATGAGGATCACGGTCTTAATTAATTAAGAAACACTTAACCAAATTAGCATGTAGTGGGACATGAGGGTTAAGTGGGTACCTTGGGTGGCACGTAGTAACTGGTGTGGGTACCTTGGGTGGCACGTAGTAACTAGTGTGGGTGCCTTGGGTGGCATGAGGAAACTAGTGGGTTGCCTTGGGTAGCAATAGAAAACACGATTAGAATACTTAACCAAAGTGGAACATGTAATTAAACATGATTAAGGGGTTAAGTAAGTGCCTCGGGTGGCATGTGGGAATTAAGTAAAGGACTTGGGTGTCATGTGGAAATCTAGTGGGTGCCTTGAAAGGTAATTAAAATATGATTAATGACTTAACCAAAGTATTTATAACATGTAAGTGGACATGGTTAAAGGGGTTAAGTGGGATACACTAGATAAATTAACAAGCTTAAGTGGTAGCTTGTGGGGGCCCATCTCAACCAATATCCCAAACGTATCTTTGTGGGCTCGACCCAAGTCGAGTGACGGGTCACGCATATTGGGCTTGACTATAAGAGGCCAAAAACGGATTAGCGGTGGCAACGCAAGTCCACCGGGTTTCATATGCGTGTGTGGGCCCGGGCTGGTAAGTAAGACGTTGTTGCATCGTGTAGGTATAACCCGTGCACCAAAATCAGGCTTGCCACTTTGGGAAATGATACATCCCACTGTGGGGCCAGCACGGATATCTACGTTAGGGGGCCGATCGCTTGGGAGTAGTGGGTACACCTAGTAATGATAGGGGCAGACGGCACCTATGTAGGGGTACCAGAAACTACTGGCTAAAAATTACTAAGTACATTTAGTAGGATCAACCTTTAAGTAGGAATTAATCTTAGGTAGGTAAAACTGGTGTAGTGCAGTGTAGGAATTACCCTTGGGTGAATAAGTCTGGGGTGGGGGTAAGAATTATCTTTGGGTGGATAAATGCGTCTTTTCGGTTATCGTAGTACATCCGGTGTTTAGTTGGCTACTTAGTGTAGTCATTATCCCCAGAGGTACCGTACCTTATTTATGTCATACCCTAATTACTTTAATGGTTGTATTGTTAGGGTTATAGGACTCACTCAGACTTATGTCTGACCCCGTTGTTTTTATCTTTTTCCCAACCCTCAGGTTATCAGAGTGGGCCTAGCACTAGTGGGCTTGGATCAGACCGCTATATCTATCTTTTGGGGCTTGGATCGTAGAAGTAAAGCTCGGTTTATCTTTTCGGTTATGGCTATTGTCTATGTAGTGGGATTATGTACTTCTATTTTATCAAGATGGATATTATGTACTTGACTCTGGTTTATGGTTTTGTGATGTAACCAAACATGTATTACTTTCCGTTGCAATTAAATGATGATTTAAATTTTCAAGTATTACTTATATCTGTCTTGCTGTAATTTTACTGTTCTATATTCACTTAAAATACTTCACCGAAACTAAGGCATTCCCCTGGTATGAGTGACCTTAGCGGACGTGGGGTGTTACACGTGGTATCAGAGCTTAAGGTTACCAGAACAGATAAAATTTTTAGAAAAACTATTTTTCTAAGAAAATTTTTGAAGGAGTATTTTCAAAAACATGTCTTTTAAGAGAAAAGTTTTTGAGAGAAAAGCATAATCCCCGATAGCCATATCTTTATCTTTCGAATTCTCCGTTTGAATCTCTTTCTCTCTCGATTTGAGTTTCCCCTCCGTGTGTAGATGATCTTTCTAAGATAGATAAGAATGGAAAACCGCTTCAAGGGACTTAGACGTAAATCAGATTAGAAGTTGGTTCAAGAAGGAGGAGGATTTGTAAGTACTTATTGGATGGACGATGGGAGGAAGGCCCTAATAGTTGTTGGTTAATGAAGGACGAAACCTCATTGATGGGATTTTACGAGTGGAGAATGGGAAGGAGAAGGATAGTAGTTATCCTTTTGGGAGGAATAGGACACCTTATTAGGGTTGACCAAAGAAGCAAGGGCAAGGTATGGAATCTTCTGGAGGGTAGTTGTATTCCCTCACAACTAGGGTGCCGGATGGGGATAAGACCGTTTAGGTTGGAATTTGGATTTCTTCGTTATCCGATCCAAACTTTATTTGATTCTGATGTATCGAGTTTGTTTATCTCATCATTGTTAGTTGAGTCACTGCACTTAGACACCAGTTTGGTAGATGATCCCTTAGTTGTTTCAAACCCAGTTGGGGCTCCATGCTATGTTTGGGTTTGAAAGTTTTTATACTTAGCGTTGAGTTTGGATGTGATGCTTGTTGGGCTTCACGGACCATGGGTTAGTTTTGGGGCATGGACTGGTTATCCAGTAGGGGTGCCGTTCTTGATTTTCAAGGGAGAGTAGTTAGGCTTATAACCCGTTAGGGTAACACTCTCTAGATCTCGTGGAATCCCATGGAATCTGTTATGCTAAGCTATCTAGAATCGCTTGACACGTCGGTCGAGAGTTTGCGATCTGTTAGAAGTGGTCCGGGAATACTCGGATGTGTTTGAGAAGGGGAAAGGCTTACCTCCGGAACGGGAGATTGACTTCCGAATATATCTGGTAGACAATGCCAAACCAGTGACTTGGCCAGTGTGCCACAAGGCTCCTCGTGAGAGGAGGGAACTCCATAAGTAAGTAGGCGATTGCTTGAGAAGGGGTTCATAAGAAGAAGTATATCGGAGTGGGGCACTCCAGTAGTTTTTGCCATGAAGGCGGATGGGTCCCTCAGACTTTGTGTAGGCTAAGGAGAACTAAATAAACTCACAAAGAAGGATAGACACCCATTGCCGAAGATTGATGATCTCTTTGATCAGTTAGTTGGCGCCTCAGTATTTTCGCAGTTGGACTAAGCCACATGGGTTCGTCAGTTAAGAGTGGCTGACGATAGTATAGAGAAGATTGCCTTTAGGACTCCGGATGGTTTTATGAGTGGTTGGTGATGCTATTTGGTTTGACGAACGCCCCTGCATACTTTGTTGATTGGAAGAGGAGGGTGTTCATGGAGTACCTAAATAAGTTTGTGATGGCGTTTGTAAATGACATCTTGGTCTTTTCAAGGAGCGTAATAAGTTTACATATGTGCTCAATAGGGTGAGCAAAGCCAGTTATAGGATAAACGGTGGTTTTGGAGCGAGACTGGCGAGGACATCCAAAGTTGGTCAAAGGCTTAATTGTTTAGCCATTATTATTATTATTATTTTTAGTATCATCTCACGTAGGTTGCCTGAACTCGAAGGAGATATCCCTTGGGTGTTTGTCTGATATTGGTTTCGGCCTTTGGGGCTTGCATTTGGGGGATGTCGAATTTGACTAGGGTGGTCTGCGTGAGAGATGGACAGTTGTGACGATTTTGGATAGGATTCTTAGCATCTTATGAGTTGAGATAGCGTATACCCCTAACAAGGGAAACATGGTAGCAGACGCCTTAAGAAGAAAAAGGTTGTCCTTGAGTTCATTGATTCGTTAAACGACGGAGCTTAAGGCTTATTTCTATATTTGACTTTAGACCTTCCGTTGACTTTGTATTCGGTTTACTAGCCTCCTTGGAGGTTAGGCCTACTCTTTTGGGGCGTACTGGCAGAGCACAGCGGGACGACCCACAATTGGTTGAATTAGTAGAGAAGCTCATAAGGAGGGAAGTCGTCCAGCCATTTGAGTAGGTACACCCTAGATGGTAAGGGGTGGTTGCGTAGAGACGGTGGACTTTGTGTACCGCAAGACGAGGATTTGAGGAAGGCTATACTTGGTGATGCACATCGATCGAAGATGACCATTCAACCCAGTAGGGACAAGATGTACCAAGACATGAAGCAAGTTTTCTTTTTGGCCAATCTGAAGAAAGATGCGACCAAGTATGTCGCTAGATGCTTGGTGTGCCAGCAAGTAAAAGCGGAACAGAAGAAACCCGAAGGGTTGCTTCACCCGTTGGAAGTTCCGAAATAGGAAGTAGGATAGTGCCTCGTTGGATAACCGAAATCAAGGAAGGGTAATACGGGGATTGGGCTTATGGTAGATGGACTTACTAAGTGTGCCCATTTCATACCTGAGAAGAGCAAGAGGACTACTCCATGGCTAGCTTCAGTATATCTTCGAGAGATAGTTTGATTACGTGGGGTACCCTCTAGCATAGTAAGCGATCGAGATCCTATCTTCACTAGCGAGTTTTGGAAGAGTTTCCAAGAGGCGGTAGGGACTCAGTTGGGTTTGAGCACCGCATCTCATCCTCAGACGGACGGTCAGACCAAGAGGGTGAACCGTATCTAGAACATCTTTTGAGGTTATATATTTTGGATTTTGGAGGTACATGGGAAGAGCATCTTCCATTGGTGGAGTTCGCATATAATAGCAGCTTTCAGTCCAGTATTGGTATGGCTCCTTTCGAAGCTTTTTATGGAAGGCCTGGTTGATCACCTACATGTTGGTGGGAATCTACGGATAAGATCTTGGTTGGGCCGATGTGATTAGAGAGTCTTCAGAGAAGATTGACTTGATTCAAAGAAGGATGAAAGCGACGCAAGATAAACAAGAATCTTATGCGGACAAGAGGAGAACAGAGCTGGAGTTTGATATTAGGACATGCTTTTTATCAAGATATCTCCGTTACAGAATGTGGTTCACTTTGGATCTGTTGGGAAGTGAGTACCAAGGTTGTTGGACCGTTTCCTATTAAGGAAAGGATTGGACAGATGTCATAAAGAGTGGAGTTGCCCGACAGGCTTAGTGGTGTACATGACATATTCCATGTGTTACATTTGAGGAAGTGCTTACATAAGACCGCTGAGGTGGTAGAGCCGAGTTTGCTTAAAGAAGTAGAGTTAGAGCACGATGAGACGATTCGACGAGCTCCTACTCGCATCCTTGGGTCAGAGACTAAGAAATTGAGGAATCGAGAGGTTCAGCTAGTCAAAGTGCAATGGGGAGAAGATGAGAGCAACGCAACTTGGGAAACGGAAGCGAAGATGCGTTCATTGTACCCATTTCTTTTTGAGGGTATGTCTTTACTTTCTCCTTTATCGTTTGTCTAGTACTTATCTTAATCTTTAGTATGTCCTCTCGTTAGTACCTTTGACCTTTTAGATAGGGTAAACCTATGGTTGAAACATGTGTTTGAGACATGTTATGGTTGATGGATGCAAGTGGATGCAAGTGTTTGCTAGTGGTTGCTCGTGGATGCATATACACACACTCTAGGCACTAGATCGGCTCAGTCACTTCATATTGCATATTGCATAAAATTGTGTGTAGGAAGATATATTTATGGATGAATAATGATTGTGTTATCACATGGATGATGCATTTTGGTGAATGATTGTGCACTCATGTAGATATTGTATGTGTCGATAGGGTTTTCTCGCATACATATTGGATGCATGGCACTATCATGGTTTGCATATATTCGTACATTAGATAGGGAACATATACACACACTTTTTGCATATGCTCATACATCATTAGAAATTGTTTAAGGACAATGGATGCTCGTGTTTGATGGTTTGAGTAGATGGTTGTTTGGATGGTAGGATATGCATTCTCCTTAGCTTAGAGATTTCGGGGACGAAATCCTTTAAGGAGGGGAGAATGTAACACCCCGAATTTCGGTTAATGCTAAAATTCACTAATTACAGAATAAATAATCTCAGATGTGAGAATTGGGGGAAACGGGCTACGTCGTTGCGTTCGTCTCGGAAAAATACGCGAAATAGAGTCCGAGTTTTCGAAAATCGGAGTCCGTATGGCCCAGTTATGGCCCGATGAAGTTTGCAGAAAATTCAAAACTAAAACAGATTTAATAAATTCAAATATTCAGATTTGGGATGGGCCAGGCGGGGTCAGGCGGGAAGCTTCCCGCCTAACCCATGTCGACAGGGCTGTCGACAGGCCTGTCGACAGGGGTGTCGACATGCCTGTCGACTTGCCTGTCGACAGGGTGGCACGTCCAGTGAACCTGGGTGCACCAGGTTGCACCAGGTTGGGTCTTGGCTGGCTTGGAGGGCTGGTTCTGGAAGCTTCTTGGATCTGATGGTCCTAAATTAATCTAGGGTTAATCTAAGGGTCTAAAATGCAACCTAATCCTATAAATAACACCCTAACCCTACCCTAATTCATTCATAATTAAACCTAGTAACTAAACTATGGCAAAATGAAACTTGGTCATGGCCTCCACAAATCAATGAAGAGGAAAGCAAGCTCTAATCAATCTCTAATCCATTCTAAGTATCTTAATCTTCTTCATTAGCTTGCTAATTGTGTTTTGGTGAGTTTCTATGGCTTTAATAATCAATTGTTAAATTGATTATGGTAGGATGTGATAAGAAATGGTTATGTTTGTGGATAAGTGAGTTATATGCAAGTTGTATGATATGTGAATTGCAAGTTTTATGCCATATGCAAGTTTATTTCCATGTTTTATGATGTAAAATATTATGTTGAATATTTATGCATATGTAACATGTTATGCAAACTATATGTGAGAATATATGCAAGTATATGTAACATGATATGCAAGTTATGCATGTGATTTTATGCATGCTAAGTAGTTGGTGTTATGCATGTTAAGTATTTGATGTTGTGCATGCTAAGTATTTGATTGTATGCATGTTAAGTATTGGGTTTTATGCATGCTAAGTGTTTGGGTTTATGCAAGTTAAGTGGTATGTTTATGCATAATAAGAAATTGGTTCTATGCATGCTAAGTATATGATATTATGCAAGTTTAGTATATGATATTATGCAAGTTTAGTATGTGGTTCTATGCATGCTAAGTATATGCTATGCAAGTTACATGTATGATAATATATGCTATGCAAGTTACATGTATGTTAATATGCAAGATATGCTATGCAAGTTACATGTATGATAATATATGCTATGCAAGTTACATGTATGTTAATATGCAAGATATGCTATGCAAGTTACATGTTTGTTAATATGCAAGTTACATGTATGTTAATATGCAAGATATGTTATGCAAGTTGTGAGAATGCTTATATGCAAGTTCAACATGTCATGCAAGTTAGGTGTGCTTATGCAAGTTATGTGAATGCTTATATGCAAGTTCAACATGTTATGCAAGATATGTGTATGAAAATATGCAAGTTTGGGTTAAATGTAGTTGGGTTAATATATGCTCATATATGCAAGTTGACATCCTCTTAACCCATGACAAAGTTAGTTAAAACCCATGATATTTGTGATGGATCTTCCCTTTTTATTATGTCGTGAAATGAGAACGATTTGCGTGGGGAACGATGGGGTTAATAAATATGTTAATTAAAGTATGGTTGGGTATGATTAAGCATACCATAAAAATAAATTAACATAATTGGGAATTTACCTATTGAGTTAGGTCTACCCCATGGGAATTTACCTATTGAGTTAGGTCTACCCATGTTATGAAAAACTTGATATTAATTAGGGATAGTTAATATAAATTATGAGGGTGATTAATTAGGGGTAATTAATCGACTAAGACACGAGGTTGGACTCAGTTGTAGCGTAAAACTGCCCGGACCCAACCGGCTTAACCAGTTGCTACAAATGTTAGCCCAATGTGAGAGGTCTTAGGCACAAACTAAATACGTGATTAATGTAAAGACACGAGGTTAGACTCGGTTATGACATAAGGCTGCCCGGACCCAACCGGCTTAACCAGCGGTCATAAAAGATAGTCTAATGTGAGAGGTCTTTATGAGGATCACGGTCTTAATTAATTAAGAAACACTTAACCAAATTAGCATGTAGTGGGACATGAGGGTTAAGTGGGTACCTTGGGTGGCACGTAGTAACTAGTGTGGGTACCTTGGGTGGCACGTAGTAACTAGTGTGGGTGCCTTGGGTGGCATGAGGAAACTAGTGGGTTGCCTTGGGTAGCAATAGAAAACACGATTAGAATACTTAACCAAAGTGGAACATGTAATTAAACATGATTAAGGGGTTAAGTAAGTGCCTCGGGTGGCATGTGGGAATTAAGTAAAGGACTTGGGTGTCATGTGGAAATCTAGTGGGTGCCTTGAAAGGTAATTAAAATATGATTAATGACTTAACCAAAGTATTTATAACATGTAAGTGGACATGGTTAAAGGGGTTAAGTGGGATACACTAGATAAATTAACAAGCTTAAGTGGTAGCTTGTGGGGGCCCATCTCAACCAATATCCCAAACGTATCTTTGTGGGCTCGACCCAAGTCGAGTGACGGGACACGCATATTGGGCTTGACTATAAGAGCCCAAAAACGGATTAGCGGTGGCAACGCAAGTCCACCGGGTTTCATATGCGTGTGTGGGCCCGGGCTGGTAAGTAAGACGTTGTTGCATCGTGTAGGTATAACCCGTGCACCAAAATCAGGCTTGCCACTTTGGGAAATGATACATCCCACTGTGGGGCCAGCACGGATATCTACGTTAGGGGGGCGATCGCTTGGGAGTAGTGGGTACACCTAGTAATGATAGGGGCAGACGGCACCTATGTAGGGGTACCAGAAACTACTGGCTAAAAATTACTAAGTACATTTAGTAGGATCAACCTTTAAGTAGGAATTAATCTTAGGTAGGTAAAACTGGTGTAGTGCAGTGTAGGAATTACCCTTGGGTGAATAAGTCTGGGGTGGGGGTAAGAATTATCTTTGGGTGGATAAATGCGTCTTTTCGGTTATCGTAGTACATCCGGTGTTTAGTTGGCTACTTAGTGTAGTCATTATCCCCAGAGGTACCGTACCTTATTTATGTCATACCCTAATTACTTTAATGGTTGTATTGTTAGGGTTATAGGACTCACTCAGACTTATGTCTGACCCCGTTGTTTTTATCTTTTTCCCAACCCTCAGGTTATCAGAGTGGGCCTAGCACTAGTGGGCTTGGATCAGACCGCTATATCTATCTTTTGGGGCTTGGATCGTAGAAGTAAAGCTCGGTTTATCTTTTCTGTTATGGCTATTGTCTATGTAGTGGGATTATGTACTTCTAATTTATCAAGATGGATATTATGTACTTGACTCTGGTTTATGGTTTTGTGATGTAACCAAACATGTATTACTTTCCGTTGCAATTAAATGATGATTTAAATTTTCAAGTATTACTTATATCTGTCTTGCTGTAATTTTACTGTTCTATATTCACTTAAAATACTTCACCGAAACTAAGGCATTCCCCTGGTATGAGTGACCTTAGCGGACGTGGGGTGTTACAGAAATCGTCGAATGAACTATATTTATATATATATAAATATAAATAAAATCAAAACGAATCGTGGCCGTGCAGTTTGTGTTTTGAAACCGTGATTTCAAACGATTAGTGCGGGAGATCCGACCATTGGATTTTCCCGAAACCGAAACCATTGGGTTCGCCTTGGAGATATCTTTCCAATGGCACCAACTTTGTGAAGATCCGACAGTTGGATTGTTTGGAATGTTCAATTCAAATCTGAAGAAAAACAGCGCCAGAATCGATTATATTTATATATAAATATAAATATAATTAAATTAAATCGAATAATGACGCTGCAGTTCGTAATTTGAAATCGTAACTTCAAACGACTAATGTGGGAGATCCGACCGTTAGATTTTTCCAAAACTGAAACCGTTGGATTCGTTTTGAAATGATCTTTCTAATGATATAAAATTTGTGAAGATCTAACGGTTAGATTTTCAGATATGTGTAAAACAAATTTAGTGAAAAACAGCGCCAGTGCCTCAGCACGACCTGAAACGTCGTTTAATTAAATATGGCCGTTTTTAAATAAATAAAAATGGCGAGATATCGTTATAAAATATTATTGACGATATAGAATGGAAATAAACCGATTTTGCTTGGTTTGCTTGATATGTGAAGATTGAATGTATTTAACATGGAAACTATACTAAGGAACTGAAATGTGAATGTTGAGTGATTTAACCATGTGAAGAATTGATTTGAAAATCTAAATATACGTGGATTATTTGAAAAGGCCGAGTTCATTCTCATTTCAAATAATCAGTCGACGGTGAGAAGTCAAAGAGATGAAGACGGTTGAAGACCGACAATCTTCACATTGGATGGATGGGCACTACCGATGCTCGTGATTGGAGTAGCTACCTTGAAGGAGCTGAAGTAGTAGCCGTCCGGACGTATTGTTGATTGTGCGGATATGCGAGGAATATGGTGCCTCCGGCTTCGTTCAAACCCAGAACAAACTTGTAAATGGACTATGTGTCTGACATTGGATTTTGTTCTGTGCTGATTGATCTCTATTAAATATATATCTGTTTGGCGGCGGAGAATTTATTCTCTTTCTTAACGCCCTTCTCTGAGACGTACGAGCTCAGAGGTTATATATAGATAGAAATCAGTCGCATGGAGTGGATTGCCTATGTGGCACGCCTAAGTGGCATATGATCAAGGCTTCTGTTGCAAAGCAAATTCTTGTGGTTGATGATCAAAGCATGGTCTGTGTGACATAGCTTTGTGTATAACGTGGATTCGCGAGCCTCACACCTCGGTATGAGTCAAGAACGGGAGAAGGACCCAAGGAGTGCACGACATTTCTTTCTAGCTATGGTGGTGTCAGTGACCTACCAGCCCTGACATTATATATACTTTTCACCTGTGTGGTTGTTGGAATGCGAGGCGCCTCGATTATAGGTCTGTAAGGACCGGGAAACATGTGTTTAGGAATAATTAATCCTCAAACGTAAGGGAGGACCGGCCTTGGAGGATCCAGGGATTGCTGTGTGCGGTCCTGAGGCATTTGCTAGAGTGTCTCGAACGGAGAGGAGCTTGCCCCTTGCCTCGACTCATGATGGAATCCAATTTCCAATACGAAATATGCAGATATGATTGTATTACTAGTATGGCGACATGATATATGGTACCCATGCCGTCTATGATTGATATTTATGATTGAATTTGCTTTTGAAACATATATGCACTAGTAATAATAACAAACACTTTTGTTTTATAAGTATGAAGCATTTTTGGCCATTATAAGGTAAAACTCTATCCTTCGGCTTGCGTTGCATTGTGTGATGGGAACTGAGTCTTATAA
Organism: Allium sativum; assembly: GCA_030737875.1. Taxonomy (NCBI): domain Eukaryota; kingdom Viridiplantae; phylum Streptophyta; class Magnoliopsida; order Asparagales; family Amaryllidaceae; genus Allium; species Allium sativum. The sequence goes on from CM060926.1 coordinate 621,536,686, forward strand.
TGGCTTCATTTTTATAAAAAGCATTACGATGATTTAATCATTTATTTTATTTCATGCACTAGCACTCATTGGAGTAAAACCCGTTCCGCGAAAGTGGTGAGGTCCTTTGATTTGCCTTATTATTGTTGTTTAATAAGTTAAGTAGATTTCTCATACCAGTCCCATGACTGACTCGTAGTTTATTCCACCTTGCAAACTCGGGTGCCCTTATTTTCACACGAGCAGCCTAGTTACAGGTAGCTGACATATTTTGGCTTGGCACTGTAGTAGAGGTGCACTTTTGGCTCATGGCGAGGCTTGACTACACCGTGATGACTATGGCTTTTTCCGCCATTGTTGTATATGTATTATGATTCCGCCACAGGCGATGTAGACTGATGTTTAGTTTATGTACTCTCTATGTATTAGGATTCCGCCATTGGCGATGTTGACTGATTATGTATTATTATGCACTAAGTAGTATCCTGCACTGTGCTCTCTGATGTGGTGATATATATGATTCCGCTGTCATATTTGTGTGAATTATTCTATTTCTTGTTTATGCTATTATCTATACTCTGCTAATGATGATTAATGTGTTATATTCCAATGATTATCCTTAACACCATAGCACGGGGTTTGGGGTCGTCACAGCTGGTATCAGAGCTTTGGTTAACCTTAGTTATTGAATTTAGCACATTAAACACTTCGTCAGAATAGAATCAGTAGTATTCTAAAGCGAGTATCTCATTAGAGATAGGACTAGTAATGTCCTAGAATGAGCTAAGCAGAATAGAAAAAACAATTTGATCAGTACATCGTTATCTTTCCTTAAGTTCTTCTGCTTTACCATACAATAAAATTATCATTTCTGTAAGCTGACTCTTTTCTTGCTTATACAGAACTTGAGCAATGGCTACCCGAGCAGCTGCTGGTAGAGGAGGCCGAGCTGGCCATGGCAGAGGACGAGGTGAAGTCCCAGCTGAAGATGGACCTTAATACAACCCCCGGCCGCTCAATCATTCGAACTTGACCGCGTGGCTAAAAGGTACAAGAACCTAGGAGGCAAAACCTTCTCTGGAACGGGCACTGTAATTGAGGCCTTGGCATGGCTAAAAACATGCGAGAAGATACTAGGAGGCCTGAGGCTGGGTGATCAAGATAAAGCTTTCATAGTTGCCTGGCTTATGCAAGAAGAAGCCGAATTATGGTGGGAAGCTCTCACCGCAGGGAACAGAAACGTTGGTAGGACCTGGGATGAATTCAAAGAATTATTCAAAGAGAAGTATGTCCCAGAGTAAGACCTTGAGCGCATGCATGACGAATTCGCAAACCTCCAGCATGGGGATCTCTCGGTGCAAGATTATCTGAACAAGTTTACACAATTATCCCGCTATGCTCCCGAGCTCGTCGCCACCGCAAAGTCCAAGAATAAGAGGTTCATTCTCGGGCTAAAGCGCAAGTACCAGGATAGGGCAATGGCCCACATCAAACTGGGGTTTAATGAATTAGTGGAGTTGGCGTGCAACTATGAGGACCTGGATCAGGATCGTGCTAAAAGCCAAGCCGGGAATAAACAAAAGCCCGCTACGAATCAAGCTGAGTCAAGCCAAGCGGCATCCTCGAATCCACGGACCAGCAGGCCGCCAAAAGGAAGCTACTACAATTGTGGCAAGGTGGGGCACTACTCAAATGTTTGCACAGTCCCGAAACGGCAGAAACCAATTCTCAAGGTTCAAGCCAAGGCTTCCAGAACCCTCGCTCGTGCTTTAACTACCGCAAGACAGATCATCTTGTCAAAGACTGTCCTTTGCTTAAGAAGACCGCAGTAGCTCACGTATATGATGGGACGAACCCGCCGGCTACTTCCGATGGAGCAGGTAAACCCGATGTTTTGGGATACAATTAAAAATATTCTTGTTTCTGTATTATTTGACACGGGTGCATCACGTAGCTTCATTTCTAGTAACACTGTTAGTAAGTTAAAATTTAAAGTAAGGAGGCTTAAAGAACCAATTAGAGTTCAAAATCCGATAGGAGGCTCTCTTGTCCTCAGTTCATATTGCAGAGTGCCCATCTCCTATTCCTTCTACAAGTTTCCCATCAATTTAATCCTCATGAATTTTTCTGAATTCGACGTTATCCTTGAGTTAGAATGGTTAATGAAATATAAGGCAGAAGTTAGATGTGCCGAAAGAATCGTTAAAATTGAAACGAAGCTAGGACATATATTTATACCCTGTCATGGCTCGAATGCAAATAGAAAAGAATTTTGGTCTACGTTAGAAGTTATCCCCACTTCCTTAGAAAAGAGTCCTGTTGTTAGAAACTACGCGGATGTGTTTGAAGAAGTCGAAAACTTACCTCCGCAAAGAGAAATAGAATTCAGAATCGATCTAATCCCCAATGCCAGGCCAATAGTACATCCAATTAGAAGAATGACCCCAAAGGAAAAGGAAGAATTAGGCGATCAAACTCGTCAACTGCTATGGAAGGGTCTGATCAGACCTAGCTTTTCTAGTTGGGGTGCAGCTGTAGTGTTTGTCCCAAAGTCAGACGGTACTCTTCGATTGTGTGTTGATTACCGAGACCTCAACAAACAGACGCTCAAAAACAAATACCCATTACCCAACATTGATGATCTGCTAGACCAATTAAATGGGGCGAGAGTATTTTTCAGAATGGACCTAGCTACAGGTTTCCATCAATTGAGAATTGCAGAAGAGTGTGTTCCTTTGACAGCTTTCAGGGGTCTGGACATATTTTATGAATGGTTAGTAATGTCGTTCGGCCAATGCAATGCTCCGGCATACTTTTTCGATCTAATGAATAGAGTGTTCAGGGGAGTTCTGAATAAATTTGTCCTCGTATTCATCGATGAAATTTTAATTTACTCCAAATCAAAACCCAAGCATGAAAAACACTTAGAACAAGTATTGGAGATTCTAAGAAAGAACGTCTTCAAAGCCAAATTCTCTAAATGTGTCTTCTGGCAAGAAGAAGTGAAGTTCCTCGGCCATGTCATGTCAAAGGAAGGGATTTCTGTAGATCCGAGCAAAATTACAGCAATTCAAGACTGGAAACAGCCTACTACGCCCACAGAGGTTAGAATTTTTATGGGGTTGGCTAGTTATTATCGAAAATTCGTTAAGGATTTCTTGAAGATATCCAGTCCATTGACAAAGATTATGAAGAAGCATGAGAAATTTAAGTGGACTTCCGACTGTGAGGAAGCTTTTCAGGAATTGAAATCAAAATTGACAACTGCTCCAGTGTTAACCATTATCGATGGCAATCAGGATTTGACGGTTTGGACAGATGCTTCTATTAGGGGTCTTGGTGCAGTGTTAATGCAAAGAGGCCAAGTAGTGGCTTATGCAAGCCGCCAGCTAAAACCGCATGAGAAGAATTATGTAACTCATGATCTTGAGTTGTTAGCTATCGTTTTTGCTTTGAAAATCTGGAGGCATTACTTTTTGGGTGAGAAATTCAAACTGTATACAGATCATCAATCATTAAAGTATTTGTACACCCAGAAAGATCTGAACTTGAGGCAGCAGCGTTGGCTAGAATTTCTTGCAGCATATGATCTAGATAACCTGTATACGCCGGGAAAGGTTAATGTTATAGCAGATGCGCTTAGTAGAAAAACTGCAGTCATTGCCAATCTTATAATTACGTCCGGCTTGATTGATAAGATATATGCTCTCCAGAAGAATGATCACTTCATTCAAAGGATCAGAGGGAGAATACAGAAGGGCGAGCCCTCAAGTTTTCAGATAGATAAAGAAGAAGTTCTGAGACTGAAAGGAAGAATCTGTGTTCCCAACATCCCAGAGCTCGAAAGAGAGGTGCTCGATGAATGCCATAAATCCAAGCTTTGCATTCATCCTGGAGTAAGTAAAATGTACAATGATATCAAACGCACTTTCTGGTGGAGATCAATGAAGAGGGACATTTCTTTATATGTTAGCAGATTCCCTACTTGTCAATTAGTCAAGAGCGACCAACAAAAGCTAGCAGGATTGTTGCAACCGTTGGAAGTCCCAGGTTGGAAATGGGAACAGATTTCCATGGATTTCATAGATGATTTGCCCCGAACCAAGAAAGGTAACAACAGTATTTGGGTGATCGTAGATCGCTTCACGAATACTGCCCATTTCATACCTGTCAGATCCAATAGAACCGCTCAAAGTCTAGCACAGATATATTTTAAAGAAATTGTTAAGCTACGTGGAATTTCCATCAGCATAGTCTGTGATAGAGACCCAATTTTTGCTAGAAAATTCTGGGAGGCATTCTAGACAGAATTGGGAACAAAATTGAATCTAAGCACCGCTTATCACCCTCAGACAGATGGCCAAACTGAGCGGGTGAATAGAATTCTAGAAGATCTACTGCGAGCTTGTATTATTGATTTTAGCGGGTCATGGGAAGATCACTTACATTTGGCAGAATTTTCATATAACAATAGCTATCAAGCAAGTTTGGGAATGTCGCCATTTGAAGCATTATACGGTAAACCGTGCAGATCTCCAGCATGTTGGGTAGAACCTGGCAACAGACTTGTGTTAGGACCCGATATGATTCGAGAAGCATCTAATAAAGTCGATTTCATTAAGAAGCGATTGAAAACCGCACAAAGCCGACAGAAAAGTTATGTAGATTCCAGAAGAAGATATTTGACATTTGCTGTTGGTGATCATGTTTATTTGAAAGTTTCTCCGATGAGAGTGATCTGATTCGGTAAAACTGGGAAGTTAGCACCCATATTTATTGGTCCCTTCCCTATACTTGAACGAATCGGAACTCTTGCTTATAGGGTTCAATTACCTGATTGGTTTCCTGGAGTGCATAATGTGTTCCACGTATCTCAACTTAGAAGACATGTGCATGATCCGGATCTCGTTGTAGAAGAAGCAGTGCAACAAGACTTGGAAATTACTCCAGAATTAGCAGTCAGAAGAGAGCCATTAAAAATTGTTGGCAAAGAAACTAAAGAGCTTAGAAGCAAAAAGGTTCATTTAGTTAAAGTGCAGTGGAGTAGTGATCCTAGAGATTGTACTTGGGAGACTGAGGAAAGCATTAAGCAAGCTTACCCCAAATGGAGAGTGGACCTCTCTGACTGTAATGACCCGTATTTTGACAAGATAATAATTTATTAATTTAATTATATAAATAGTGATTTAGAGAATTAAATGGTCGTTAATTAAATAATGTTGAATATTTAATTAGAATAATAAATTAAATAATATATTTAATTCTGAAATAATCAGAATTGGTTGAAATGGCGATATGGTGTGAACTGGATCATCTGTGATATTTAATTCAGTTTAGAATTTGAATTAGAATAACGAATATATTTAAATAACGTCAGTTTGAACATAGGATTTTAATATAACTAAATTAGAGCTCGAAATGGCGCTGTAGTTCGCTATTTGGCGATTTGAACTTCAACTGAATATACAGGGTCCGTTTTAAGTCGGATTTCTGTGAAACAAGAACCGTCAGGACCGATTTGATAATAGTTTTCTAATGGAAGAGAAAAATCGGGATTTCGTCATGCAGATTTTGATTTACGTCCAAATCAAAATTTAGAAAAGTCGCTGTGGAATTCCCTTTATAAATTATAACGATATATATAAGGAATTTCATTATAAATTGAATATCGATATAATATGGATTTGGAATATCGAGCTGTAAATCCATATATGAATATTCTGGAGCTATGGTATATTCTATGTGAATATATACGATAATATTAATTCATTAATATTTAATTTAATTTTATTTAAATATATTTATATATTTAAATGGGTTATTCAGAGCGTTAAAAATAGCCACTTTTGCAAACGAAGTCGGAATTCGACGAAACCAGTTTTGTTGGATCCGCAATGTCAAATTATTGTTAGATTCCAAGTTTCGTGATTTTTAGAGTTAGTATGTGGTCGTACGGATTTTTAGAGTGAGAAACAGTCAATATTTCGACAGTTAAAAATATGCTGTGTGAGCAAACGGAGTCGGAATTCGACGAAACCAGTTTCGTTGGGACCGTAATGTCGAACTTTGGCTGCATGTCCAGTTTCGTGATTTTTGGGTGTAATACGTGACCGTAGGAAATTTTAGAAGGGTAAATACAAGAGCGTATGCATATAAATAAATATAAAAATATTTTTTTTTCCTTATAAATAACCCTTCATACCCTTAAACCCTAATTTCATACTTCTTCTGGTCAACGACATTATCCCGCCGTTCTTATTCTTCCAACAGTAGAAATCCCCAACTTCAAAAATCAAAAGAAAACCCCAAATAAAAATATATATTACAACATGTATAGCAAGGAACTCAGAAATGTCGCAGCTTCATTTTGGCACCATTTTTACATAATGCGATCAGCTCTGGGGTTCGGCCATTTTTACAGCGAGATGGGTCTTCAGTTTTGGGGAGTAGGAGCATCGATGCACGGGTTTCGAGTTTAGTTTCAGGTCAGTGGGGAGGAGCGGCGCTTGTAGCCGGAGTCTGAGGGTAGTTTGTGGTGAACGTCGCACTATACTGGGTACTCGCGAACCGAAAAGGCCGGAGGTCGGATCCTCCTTGGCAGGTGCGAGTTCGATATTTAGGGGAGGAGATGGAAGAGGATTTGACGCTGAGTAATTTGGTGGTGGTTGCGCCCTGAGTAGGTGGTCGGAGCGGTGGCCATGGTTGGTCAAATGGGGTCAACGGGGAGGAGTTATCTAGTGGTCGGGATTTCTAATTTGGGGGAGAAGTAAAGATTGCGGGTCGGATTTATATTCAAGTGGTGGGCTGATGTTGAAAGGGGTAAGGCCCATTAACAATTTAAAATCCAAGTTTTTTTCTTAAATTTAAAGTGTATTAATTTGTATAAGACATAACTTGGTCGTACGTGAACGAAATTCAGCGAAACTGGTCACGTTGGGATCGTATGGACGGGAGCAACACAATGAGACTGACCGGGAGTGAATCAGGACTCGTTACAATTTAGGGCGAAATAAATTTTCCGACTCAATCAAAGAACGCGAACCGATTATTTAACGGTTAACGCGCCAATGTGAGTAAAACTCAACAACTATGAACAGTTATAATTTTATAATGTATTCTTAGAACTGTTAATCACCTGTTGATTGCTGTGTGTTGGTTGAGTGATTGAACTGCTAGTCAGTTAGTTGAAATTATATATATACATATATAAACCATTATATATATATATATATTGATTCTGTTTATCAGAATAATTCGTACTGAACTGTAATGGATGTTGATTATACTGTGTAACATCAGTGATGCAGGGAAACAGGTTGGAGGGGTCCAACTGGACTCCTCAATATTTATATTACTGTTCTGTTCATATATTGGAATATATGATATGATATATAATCTATTGTCGATCATATGTGTTTGGACGATATTTATCATCGTGGTTTGATATGATTGAATACCATAACGTACGGGATGTTGATAAGTAGATTTTCAAAGTGATATTGAAAACAGAATATTTATAAATTGGAATATTTATAAATAAGAGATATTTATAAATGGAATATTTATAAATAAGGAATATTTATAAATTTGGAATATTTATAAATAGGAGATATTCAAAAAAGAAATAATTTCAAACCATTTTCTTTTTGAATGGAAAGGCCTGTGTGGCGGGTTTGGGGATTTTCCTGATACTCCCGATACAAAGGAGGTTATGGCGAATTTTACCGGAAATTTAAGGAGTTAGAATATTTTTAAGAATAAATTTGAAAAGGAAATATTTGCAAACCATTTACAAATAGAATAAAATAGAAAAAAAGAAATATTTGTAAACCATTTACAAATAGAATTGAAAAGGGGATATTTAGAAACTAAATAGAGTTAATGAAAAGGAAATTGGTTTATAACGGAATAAGAAGTTATAAAAAGGAAACCGTTATAAAAAGGAAACCGTTATAAAAAGGAAAACGTTATTAAAAGAACATTTATAAAGTGAAGAACCGTTACTAAAAAGTGTTTATAAATGAATAAACGTTGTTAAAAAGTGAATCTTTATAAATGAATAAACATTGTTAAAAAGCGGATCTTTTTAAATGGATAACGTTATAAAAAGGAGAAATCGAATATGGTATTCGAAGTTAGTTAATTGAATATGGTATTCGAAGTTAGTTAATCGAATATGGTATTCGAAGTTAGTTAATCGAATATGGTATTCGAAGTTAGTTATTCGAATATGGTATTCGAAGTTAATTAATCGAATATGGTATTCGACGTTAGTTAATCGAATATGGTATTCGAAGTTAGTTAATCGAATATGTTATTCGAAAGGGGTTAGTCGAGTCGAGTTAGTCAAATAGAGTTAATCGATTAGAGTTAACCAGTTAGAATTTAATCGATTAGAGTTAACCAGTTAGAATTTATTCAGTTAGAGTTAATTAGTTAGAGTTAAACCGATAGAGTTAATCAGTTAGAGTTAAACCGATAGAGTTAATCAGCTAGAGTTAAACCGATAGAGTTAATCAGTTAGAATAAATCAATTAGAGTTAATCCAAATGAGGTACCATTTAGCACGACTGCTAGCGAAATTCGTAGGGCTGCAGATAGCCTAAGGCGGTCGGATGTTTCCTGAGGGAATCAGGTGTAACCATTGTGATCGCTGCGATCTAGAGTCAAGCGAATGGAGTTAAATCGAATATTAGTTATTCGATAGGAGTTAAGATAATCGAGTTAAGATAATCGAGTTAAGTTATCGAGTTGAGTTAATTAAGTTAAGTTAGTCAAGATGAGTTAATCCAAAGGAGTTAGTCGAATATTAGTTATTCGAATAGAGTTAAACGGAGTTAAATAGAGTTAATCGAATATTAGTTATTCGAATGGAGTAAATAGAGTTATCGAATATTAGTTATTCGAACGGAGTTAAACAGAGTTAGTCGAATATAGTTTATTCGAATAGAGTTAAAAGGAAGGAGTTATCGATTATAGTTTAATCGAAAGGAGTTATCGATTATAGTTTAATCGAAAGGAGTTATCGACTAGTTAATCAAAGGAGATTATCGAATATAGCGTATTCGAAAGAAAGAGATCGAATATAGTTTATTCGAAAGAGAGAGATTTCGAATATAATTATTCGAAGAGAGATAATCGAATATAGGTTATTCGAAGAAGAGTTAATCAATTTGAGATTTACTCGAAAGAGAATTATACGTCGAATTCAATTATATCGAATTCGGGAAAGTAATATTTACTTTCCGGTTATTAAATCAAGAGTATACACTAATAAATTAGGGTTAGGTAATTATTCAAATTAAAGAATAAAGGTTATAATTGAAGTTAGATGTTGCGAAGGTAGGGATTATAACGTTATCATTATAATCAATGTTTTCAAATAAGAAGTGGATTCGTTAATTGAATCCGAGAGTTACGTAAAGAAGTTGTTAAAGTTTTAAAAGATGAACTGTTACTATTTCGAAGTTATAACATTGTACAGTTAAGGTCTGAGAGGTAATTATACCCCAACTTGATTGACTTCCTTCTTAACTAAGGAATGGTAAGGATTGATCGTGAATGATGGTTAAGTGAATTCAGTAAATGGTTTGAGTTGGCATAGCGATGTTTATTTAAACATCTGTTTAAAATCCAATGAAGGAACTTTGGAAATGTTTTCCAAATAAGAAATCAGAAATGTTTTCTAACATAGGAAACAGGGAATGGAAATGTTTTCCAGTGTTAATAAAGTATATTCTCTAAAATTAGAAAATAAGGAAGGTTGAATATATGGAAACAGGATATAAGTAAAGTAATGGACTAAAGAGATAAATGTTGAATGATGATTGATTGATATAATTTCCATCTGGAAATAATATCGTTGTTTGCACACGAGTTTTCCTTTGATAGTAAAATCACAGACTATCAATGTTTTGACCATTTTAACGTTGTTAATATGGAGAGACCGGTTGGATTATCATCCAAAGAACCACTCTGTATTGGCATAAGCGTTGTGAATCATATATGCCAAAGATAATTGAAGACGGAGTAAAGTGCAAGGGGTATTGTATAAGTCTTAGATAACAGTACCTAAGATGGATGTACTGAATAATACCTTCGGTTCATCATGTTCCTGGATGACTTGTATGGATGAATGTCTGACAGAGTATTTCCAGAAAGGTCACGTACATTGATTTCTTCAACCGTACCAAGAGTGGAAGCGGAGAAGGAAACTTCTTTTATCTGACACGTAATGTATGGTTGTAGACATCAAATTAGTGATTTAGATGGATCTGACAATGTGGCATTCGAAGTGAATCTGATGTGATGATAAAGCGTAACCTCAAGCCTCATCAACCGGTAAATGACAGAAATCGGGCAGGCAGCATGGCTAAGTCGGTCGCTCCGAAGTAGGGTGTATAATCACCTATCTAGAGAATATTCATTTGCTTCTTTTAATCTATCAATGCTGTCCCATATATATACGGGAAACGGTTGCTGATCCCAACCGTTGGTGATGTACATTCGATACACTCAAGCGAAATGAGTGGTCGGTCATGTGTGGCTGAGTTGCAAGATGTTCTTGTTGAACTCCAGTGTATCGTTCCTAGAGTACACTGATCGGAAGGTGGTTCCATACCTTGTCATAGTTGGAAATCCATTACCCAATACGTGCTTGCGGTTTTGATTGTATACTATATTTGTAGAACGTGAGATGAAAGCGTTTCTGCTAGATTGTTATCTAATTGTATTTAGACATTATTATAATATCAGAATGATATTGTTTACAAAGTTGTTGGATTCTCATAAGGGAAAAACCCATTCCGTTATGCGGCGTGGTCTTATGAGACATCGTTTACTTGTTCAAACTGTTTTAAACTGTTTTACTCATACCAGTCCCATGACTGACCCGGAGTTTATTTGTTTGTTTCCCTAAACTCTTGGGTGCCTAATTTTGTACGAGCAGTCAAGTAGTCGGATTTTTACAGATACACTTGGAGACCTTTGAGCAGGAGGCTTCAGGATTCTATAGCTATTATTATTTCCGCTGTTATTGTAAGTGTTGTACTCTGATAAGTGCTATTGTATATATGTATCTGTTTGTATTTCAAAAGTTATGTTATATTTTATTCGTTCCGCTGTGAGATTCGTGTTTACTCTGATGACGATGTTCTTCTTCTTCTTCTATTCTATAAGTTCTACCTTATCTATCCTCACCGTCAATCTTCTTTCTATTAGTTTCTTGAATTTCTAGTGCAATTTGGGGTTTGACTTATGTTATTTGGTTAGCTCAAATTGGACCGGATTTTCGGGTCACTACAGTTGGTATCAGAACATTGGTTTAGTTAATACCTTGGCTCTGTGACGTAATTCAGTAGAGATGGGATTAGTAATATCCTAGACTGAGTTTGAGTGTATATATACGAGTGTGTATTTGTTAGTTAATATAAAGTGGTTTTATATTGTGGAGATTTATTGGTTGAGTGGCTTATGAATTCTGGTCGATCAGTTTGATCCACTGTATCGATAGGAGTTCTATAAACACTTGAATACGATGAACCGACATAGTATGTTTTGATATAGTATATTGGTTGTGTTGGTTGTTATTATAATCAAGTAAGATTATAAAAGTGAAATAGTTATAAATAACTTATTAGAATTCATATAAGTAAAGTATATGAAATAAGATGAAGTAAATCTGAATTTAAATCAGATTGGAATTAAAATAAGGAAATTTTAAGTTCCTGGGAGATTTTGAAAACGTTTTTCAAACAGAAGGTGATATAGTATTGAACTCACTTCGATAGCTGGAAAATAGATTCTGATGATGAATCACGACATCATCAGTGTTCATTTTTGAGTTCTAAGTAACGGATTACTACCAAAGGTTTTGTTTTTGAATTGTTTTGAGAAAACAAGTTATTTAGAAATTCAAATGTTTTGAATTGGCATTATGATTTCAAATTGATTTGAAAGAAAACCCAGGAATTTAAGTTCTGGAATTAAAATTTAACTATTGAAGTTAAATAAAATGAGATGGTAAAGATAAATTGAAATTTAACTTGAACTAAGTTAAATAAGACTGGATGTGGTTAGAGAATAATCCTGAATGAAATTTATTTGAAAGGTTGAGAGTTTGGATTGTGAGATTGGAGTTGGAATGGAATTCGACTTAGATATAACCAAATGATTTAGTTTGAGATAAACGTGATTTGAGTTTGATTGGGATAACATTAGTATATGCTAAGCTGATAGCATATGGAAGTGATTGAGTTGATATGCCCGACAAAAAGGTACAAGTTTATATTCTATATGAGTTTGGAATTTATGAGCCATTTTGGGCAAGCCGCTTGGCTGTTTGGTTTTCTTTTGGGTTGGAGATGGCCCAGAGAGGCGAGTTGGAGTTTGAGTTATTGACTAGTACAAAGGAGGTGCTGGCGAAATTTTTCGAAAAGTTAACGTGTTAGAAAATTTTCAGAATTTTTGAAAATTTTGTTAGTCGGAATAAATTAATATTTTAGTCGATATTAATGGGTTCAGTTGAAACCGGAGATAAGAGGTAAACAGATAAATTCTTACCCAGTAGATAGGGTCGTCCTCTACCTTAGCAATTTCGAGGACGAAATTATTTTAAGGGGGAAAGAATGTAACGACCCGTATTTTGACGAGATAATAATTTATTAATTTAATTATATAAATAGTGATTTAGAGAATTAAATGGTCGTTAATTAAATAATGGTGAATATTTAATTAGAATAATAAATTAAATAATATATTTAATTCTAAAATAATCAGAATTGGCTGAAATGGCGATATGGTGTGAACTGGATCATCTGTGATATTTAATTCAGTTTAGAATTTGAATTAGAATAACGAATATATTTAAATAACGTCAGTTTGAACGTAGGATTTTAATATAATTAAATTAGAGCTCGAAATGGTGCTGCAGTTCGCTATTTGGCGATTTAAACTTCAACTGAATATATACAGGGTCCGTTTTAAGTCGGATTTCTGTGAAACAAGAACCGTCAGGACCGATTTGATAATAGTTTTCTAATGGAAGAGAAAAATCGGGATTTCATCATGCAGATTTTGATTTACGTCCAAATCAAAATTTAGAAAAGTCGCTGTGGAATTCCCTTTATAAATTATAACGATATATATAAGGAATTTCATTATAAATTGAATATCGATATAATATGGATTTGGAATATCGATAAATCCATATATGAATATTCTGGAGCTGTGGTATATTCTATGTGAATATATACGATAATATTAATTCATTAATATTTAATTTAATTTAAATATATTTATATATTTAAATGGGTTATTCAGAGCGTTAAAAATAGCAAGTTTTGCAAACGAAGTCGGAATTCGACGAAACCAGTTTTGTCGGATCCGCAATGTCAAATTATTGTTAGATTCCAAGTTTCGTGATTTTTAGAGTTAGTATGTGGTCGTACGGATTTTTAGAGTGAGAAACAGTCAATATTTCGATAGTTAAAAATATGCTGTGTGAGCAAACGGAGTCGGAATTCGACGAAACCAGTTTCGTAGGGACCATAATGTCGAACTGTAGCTGCAAGTCCAGTTTCGTGATTTTTGGGTATAATACGTGACCGTAGGAAATTTTAGAAGGGTAAATACAAGAGCGTATGCATATAAATAAATATAAAACAAAATTTTTTTTATAAATAACCCTTTATACCCTTAAACCCTAATTTCATCCTTCTTCTGGTCAACGGCATTATCCCGCCGTTCTTATTCTTCCAACAGTAGAAATCCCCAACTTCAAAAATCAAAAGAAAACCCCAAATAAAAATATATTACAACATGTATAGCAAGGAACTCAGAAATGTCGCAGCTTCATTTTGGCACCATTTTTACATAATGCGATCAACTCTGGGGTTCGGCCATTTTTATAGCGAGATGGGTCTTCAGTTTTGGGGAGTAGGAGCGTCGATGCACGGGTTTCGGGTTTGGTTTCAGGTCAGTGGGGAGGAGCGGCGCTTGCAGCCGGAGTCTGAGGGTAGTTTGTGGTGAACGTCGCACTGTACTGGGTACTCGCAGACCGAAAAGGCCGGAGGTCGGATCCTCCTTGGCAGGTGCGAGTTCGATATTTAGGGGAGGAGATGGAAGAGGATTTGACGCTGAGTAGTTTGGTGGTGGTTGCGCCCTGAGTAGGTGGTCGGAGCGATGTCCATGGTTGGTCAAATGGGGGTCAACGGGGAGGAGTTATCTGGAGGTCGGGATTTCTAATTTGGGGGAGAAGTAAAGATTGCGGGTCGGATTTATATTCAAGTGGTGGGCTGATGTTGAAAGGGGTAAGGCCCATTAACGATTTAAAATCCAAGTTTTTTTCTTAATTTAAAGTGTATTAATTTGTATAAGACATAACTTGGTCGTACGTGAACGGAATTCAGCGAAACTGGTCACGTTGGGATCGTATGGACGTGAGAAACACAATGAGACTGACCGGGAGTGAATCAAGACTCGTTACAATTGAGGGCGAAATAAATTGTCCGACTCAATCAAAGAACGCGAACCGATTATTTAACGGTTAACGCGCCAATGTGAGTAAAACTCACCAACTCTGAACAGTTATATTTTTATAATGTATTCTTAGAACTGTTAATCACCTGTTGATTGCTGTGTGTTGGTTGATTGATTGAACTTCTAGTCAGTTAGTTGAAATTATATATATACATATATAAACCGTTATATATATATTGATTCTGTTTATCAGAATAATTCGTACTGAACTGTAATGGATGTTGATTATATTGTGTAACATCTGTGATGCAGGGAAACAGGTTGGAGGGGTCCAACTGGACTCCTCAATATTTATATTACTGTTCTGTTCATATATTGCAATATATGATATGATATATAATCTATTGTCAATCATATGTGTATGGACGATATTTATCATCGTGATTTGATATGATTGAATACCATAACGTACGGGATGTTGATAAGGAGATTTTCAAAGTGATATTGAAAACAGAATATTTATAAATTGGAATATTTATAAATAAGAGATATTTATAAATGGAATATTTATAAATTTGGAATATTTATAAATAGGAGATATTCAAAAAGGAAATAATTTCAAACCATTTTCTTTTTGAATGGAAAGGCCTGTGTGACGGGTTTGGGGATTTTCCCGATACTCCCGATACAAAGGAGGTTATGGCGAATTTTACCGGAAATTTAAGGAGTTAGAATATTTTTAAGAATAAATTTGAAAAGGAAATATTTGCAAACCATTTGCAAATAGAATAAAATAGAAAAAAAGAAATATTTGTAAACCATTTACAAATAGAATTGAAAAGGGGATATTTAGAAACTAAATAGAGTTAATGAAAAGGAAATTGGTTTATAACGGAATAAGAAATTATAAAAAGGAAACCGTTATAAAAAGGAAACCGTTATAAAAAGGAAACCGTTATAAAAAGGAAAACGTTATTAAAAGAACATTTATAGAGTGAAGAACCGTTACTAAAAAGTGAATCTTTATAAATGAATAAACGTTGTTAAAAAGTGAATCTTTATAAATGAATAAACGTTGTTAAAAAGCGGATCTTTTTAAATGGATAACGTTATTAAAAGGAGAAATCGAATATGGTATTCGAAGTTAGTTAATTGAATATGGTATTCGAAGTTAGTTAATCGAATATGGTATTCGAAGTTAGTTAATCGAATATGTTATTCGAAGTTAGCTAATCGAATATGGTATTCGAAGTTAGTTAATCGAATATGGTATTCGAAGTTATTTAATCGAATATGGTATTCGAAGTTAGTTAATCGAATATGGTATTCGAAGTTAGTTAATCGAATATGTTATTCGAAAGGGGTTAGTCGAGTCAATTTAGTCAAATAGAGTTAATCGATTAGAGTTAACCAGTTAGAATTTAATCGATTAGAGTTAACCAGTTAGAATTTATTCGGTTAGAGTTAATCAGTTAGAGTTAAACCGATAGAGTTAATCAGTTAGAGTTAAGCCGATAGAGTTAATCAGTTAGAGTTAAACCGATAGAGTTAATCAGTTAGAATAAATCAATTAGAGTTAATCCAAATGAGGTACCATTTAGCACGACTGCTAGCGAAATTCGCAGGGCTGCAGATAGCCTAAGGCGGTCGGATGTTTCCTGAGGGGATCAGGCGTAACCATTGTGATCGCTGCGATCTAGAGTCAAGCGAATGGAGTTAAATCGAATATTAGTTATTCGATAGGAGTTAAGATAATCGAGTTAAGATAATCGAGTTAAGTTATCGAGTTGAGTTAATTAAGTTAAGTTAGTCAAGATGAGTTAATCCAAAGGAGTTAGTCGAATATTAGTTATTCGAATAGAGTTAAACGGAGTTAAATAGAGTTAATCGAATATTAGTTATTCAAATGGAGTAAATAGAGTTATCGAATATTAGTTATTCGAACGGAGTTAAACAGAGTTAGTCGCATATAGTTTATTCGAATAGAGTTAAAAGGAACACTACAACAAAAACACCATATTACAACTTTAATTTTACAACGGTGCATAAATCACCGTTGTAATAGAGCATTTATTACAACGGTGCAAAACGCACTGTTGTAATAAATGTTTTTTACAACGGTGAAATTATCACTGTTGTAAAGAACATATATATTACCATATCACAACTTTAATTTTACAACGGTGCATTAATAACCGTTGTAATAGATTCTTTTTTACAACGTTGCATTACTCACTGTTGTAAAGAGCATATATATTACCATATTACAACTTTTATTTTACAACGGTGGCGTCCACCGTTGTAATAGATCCCTTTTTACAACCTTGCAAAACTCACTGTTGTAATAAACATATATATCACAACTTTTCATTTTATTCGTTGTAATTGAGATGCCTAGTGCATACTTCATGTTTATAATATCTATATTTAGTAACTAATTATATTGAAACTTAATAATAATAATTAATAATAAACTTGGGAATCAATAATATTTGTCAATTATTTTTAAATAATTAATAGTTAATAAGTAGTAATTTTTTTTAATAGTTAATATATGTTAACTAGCTACTTTATTAATTAATAGTAACATAAGTTTGTAATAAGTATTCCTCTCGATTATAATTAACTTAAATTTTTTTGGGTCTGTGCCTATCTACCTGTTTTTGGATGTATGTACACAAGCCATGAGTTTATGGGTACATGCATCCTACTTTAAGCATGTATTCCTTGGCGCACATGTACCATTCCATAGAAAACACATTACCTATGTATTACTTTTTAATTTTACTCAGTTTCTAGAATATGGCATCTTAGACAGTCAAACATATGATAATTGACTACTCTTTTTGCATAAGAATGGTCCCTGTTCTGTACACTATCAACATGCCTTTAAAAAAAACTATTGATATAAGGTTGTAGTTTGTTGGTTGTACAAGTAATTTATCGACATGTCTGTATTTCGGTTCAGCAAAGAAAAACACTGGCTTTTCTTCTTACATCCAATGTAAGTATGAAATAAATTATAAGATGTCAATAATTGTTGTTCTTCCAATGCTGTTTGCTTATGCTTTGTTCAAGTAATCAATGACAATTGAGTCAACTATACCGCATGTTCCAATCTATCATGTTCTCTATTTTGTTCTAAATAAATTCAAAATAAGCATACAATCAAAACAAGCATGTCTAATTATTAAGTAAAAAGGTCCTAAGTTGACATAGTACATACTTAACAAAATTTCCATAAACACAGCGTACATATCAGCGTACATAGTACATACTTAACAAAATTTCCGTCGGTTCTTCAATTAAACGTGCCTTTTGACATCGGTTCTTCCATCGTGTTCCATAGTATTCCGAATTTCCTTTTCCATCGTATTCCACCGCAAACCCTAATTCCCCTTTCGATCCACTTCACATCGCCGCTTCACATCACATCGCCACTGCTCGATCGCCGCTGCTCAATCGCCACTGCTCGATCGCCGCTACTCAATCGCCACTACCCGATCGCCTACGTATCTCGCTGGTAAATTTTTATTCGTTGTCTCAATTGCATGTGACAATGCTCCTGTGTCATACTGATTGTAACAATTTTTATTCGGTTCACAGTACAATTTTTATTCGTTGTCTCAATTGCATGTGACAATCGCTACTGTGTCATACTGATTGTAACAATCGCTACTGTGTCATACTGTGTCATTTATCCTTTTAATTAGATGTTTCATTTGGATGTTTCATTTGGAAAACAAATTAACTGTTTCAGAAAACATCGGATTATTATCAAATGATATTTCATAACCAATGCTAAACTCTGTTTGGCTGTTTCATTTGGATGTTTCAGTTTAGTTTACATCTATTTGGATGTTTCATTTGGATGAAACATTGGAAAACAAATTAGTTGTTTCATTTGGATGTTTCAGAAAACATTGGATAGAAAACATTGGATAATACTCCAATGATTTCAGAAAAAATCTAATTCATTTGGATGTTTCATTTGGAAAACAAATTAGCTGTTTCATTTGGAAAAAAAATCCTGAACTAACACAACAGCCAAATTGAATAGTTCTTCTCAAAAGTTCTGTCAATTTTGGTACATGTTCTTCTCACAATTGAACCAAAACTACAAATCCTAAACTAACAATAGCTAAACTAAATAGTTCTTCTCATATTAGTGTTTTTCTGCTTGAACTGATGTCATTAGGGTATGAAGTTTTAGATCTGAATCTCTAACTTAACATCTCAAATTAATAAATGTACAACATCCAAGCAAAATTATAAAGCTGAAGAACATGTATCATTTCTAGTATAAAAAAATTAACTTCATTTTAACATATATTACTAACATTAAACCGAACCTTCAAAGACCAGAGCAGATAGTACCTCCCTTGCCTCATGGCTGAGAGACCCTGAAATATAAATTCAAACATCGTGTCACAAATCAAAGTAAATAGAAACATGTTCAATCATTTTTCTTGTTCTGTACAAGGCATAATTTTTAGTGCAATTCAGTTTAATTGAAATTCAGAATTTGAATAATATGAGTCATATGACTTACAGAAGAACTATTCAGTTTAAGTGCAATTAGATGCCCATGTCACAAATCAAAGTATGCTCACCCCTATGTGTGATGGTCTTTTATTTGTGTTTATTTTGATGATATATATATTATTATGCAAATACGTTGTTTTAGAGGGTGGGTCGAAGTATGATAGGTGATGCATAAGAGGGGTAGATAAGGTGGGTGCGTATAACCAAGTTGTACAATAATGTTGAGCATAAGTCTTTATAGTAGGTCCGAAAATTAGAGGCGTTGTTTTACCAAGATGAACAAAGCATGGGTCAATCTACCAAGGTTTCATCATTTTGGCTATTACTTCCATAGTTATAAGTAGTGTGATGCTAAGGGCACATCATTTTCCTCTTACTAATACCACGAATAAAAATAATAAGTACAATAAATTTGATGTACTTCCTAATACCATTATAAACAAATATAAGTATTTATGAATGAGTTTGGTGTTAGGAAGAATGTAGTATAAAATTTTGGTATTAGCAAGAAGAAAACGAGGTGCCCTAGCATCACACTATAAGTATTTAAGAAGGAGTATTAATACATTTTTTGTGTTGTAGAATGACAAGCGAATATAGGCAAGCTGTGGAAAATTTTGTATATGGGCATGTTGCGAGTGAAGGGAATCCCGAAAAAATTAGATGCCCATGTCGTGATTGTAGGAATCTAATTTGGCAAACATCAAGGGAAGTTGTGTCACACTTGATTTGTTTTGGAATGGACCCAACCTATGATATATGGATTTTTCATGGAGAAAAACGGCCATCACAAAATAATAGCGAGACAGATACTTATAGAATGTATGTTGATGCGCAAATCTATGATGAGGAGGTAGAAGCCAATGTTGAAGCAAGACATGGGGAAGGTATTGAGGAAATGATGGAGAATGCCGAAATTCCTTTGTATCACGGTTGTGCAAGCCACACAAAGTTGTCTGCTACAGTACTTCTTTTCAAGCACAAAGCGCGAAATGGTATATCGGACACGACTTTTACAGAGCTTCTTAAACTTCTAAAGGATATGTTGCCTAAAGAAAACATGCTTCCTGATTCTACATATGCAACAAAGAAGTTGCTTAAGTCATTTGGTTTAGGCTATAAGCAGATACATGCATGTGTAAATGATTGTTGTTTATTTAGAAAAGAGCTTGCAAATAGTGATTTCTGTCCTAAGTGTGGTTAGTCTCGCTGGAAAAAAAACAAGACTACTAAAGATGGGAAGCAAACCAAAATACCTATGAAGGTTTTGAGATACTTCCCACTGATACCAAGACTGAAAAGATTGTTTGCATCCCCAGAAACATCAGAACAACTAAGATGGCATAGCAGTCATAAGAGTGATGATGGTAAATTGCGTCATCCAGTGGATTCTACTCAGTGGGCTACGATTGATAGAATGTATCATTCTTTTGCTTCCGATCCACGAAATTTAAGGCTTGGCATTGCATCTGATGGCTTTAATCCTTTCGGTGATTGGAATTGTGGATATAGTTGTTGGCCAGTGTTTCTTGTTGCTTACAACTTTCCTCCGTGGCTTTGTATGCACAAAGATAATATGATGCTATCTTTGTTAATTCCTGGGCCACGACAACCGGGAAATGACATTGATGTATACTTGCAACCACTTATTGAAGATTTGAAAAAATTGTGGGATAAAGGGGTGAAAGCGTACGACGCTTACAGTCGTAGTGAATTTAGATTACATGCTATTCTTATGTGGACAATCAATGATTTTCCAGCTTACGGAAATTTAGCTGGTTGCCCTGTAAAAGGTAAGAGAGCATGTCCAGTTTGTGGTGTCAATACCTGCTCAATATGGCTACCATTTAGTAAAAAGTGTGCATACATGGGTCATAGACGATTCCTTGAACCTAACCATGAGTATCGTCAACGGAAAAACTTATTTGATGGAACTATAGAGAATAGAGAAAGGCCTCAAATACAAACTGGTGTTCAAATCTTTGATGATGTTCAAGATATTATTAATGATTGGGGGGAAAAATTAAAAAAGGAAGAGAAAGGTGAAAGGAAAAGGAAAAGGAAAACTATGATGAAAAAAGGATGTACAATGTGGAAGAAGAGGTCCATTTTCTTTGACTTGCCTTATTGGAAGGTGAAATTTAACTAGAAACACATTGCTTTCCATTTTCTATTCATGTTTGCTACTTAGTACTTAATTAGTTGTGTTTTGTCAATTTTTAGGCACTTCCTTTGCGGCATAATCTAGATGTGATGCATATTGAGAAAAATATTGGTGAAAGTATTATTGGTACATTGCTTGATATCAAAGGAAAATCAAAAGATGGCCTCAATTCACGCCAAGATCTAGAAGCAATGGGCATTAGAAAAAAATTGCATCCTATAGACATTGGAAATAAAGTATTGCTCCCAGCCGCACCGTGCACCTTATCCAATCAAGAAAAAGAGATCTTTTATAGTAGAATGAAGAACTTGAAAGTGCCTGATGGATATAGCTCAAATATTGGAAAATGTTTTGCAAAAGAAGAAAAGATATCAAACCTTAAGTCTCATGATTATCATGTTTTGATGCAACAACTATTGTCCGTTGCATTAAGAGGACTTCTACCTACAGGGATAAGGAATGCACTACTACGACTATGTTCATTTTTTAATGACATATGCCAAAGAGTGCTTGATAGGGATAAATTAGAATTAATGGACTATCAAGTTGCATTAACACTATGTGATCTAGAGAGGTTCTTTCCCCCTTCCTTTTTCGATATCATGATTCACTTAACAATACATTTAGGGAGAGAAGCAAGAATTTGTGGGCCGGTCCAATATCGATGGATGTATCCATTTGAGAGGTAATATTTATTATAAATAATTGACGGTTAAAAGTATCTATAGTTATGAAAGTAACTTGTTTATTCATTTTGGTTATAGATATATGAAAATATTAAAAGGGTACGCTAAAAATCAAGCACGACCTGAAGGGTGCATTGCTGAGCGTTATGTTTCCGAAGAATGTATGAAATATTGCTCTGGATATATTAAAGATGCATTACAAATTGGAGAGAGGAAAAACCGAAATGAAGTGGAACAAAATGATTTTATACTTGAGGGGCGTCCTATTTCCAAAGGAAAACCTATTACAGTCGATGAGGAGGTGATTAATGCTGCTCATCGATACGTTTTGTTTAATACGGAAGAAGTAGAGCCATATATAGAGTAAGTATAAGTCCAACTTAACTATGACATACAAAATAAATTAGATCCTTAATTACATTTATGTATGCAGAATGCACAAAGAGGAGCTAAAATGTTTGCATCCTCATCTTGCACAAGACGATTTGGAACTGTCAAAATTGCAATCGAAGAATTTTAGTTTTTGGTTCGGAAAAAAGGTTGATAGCTATATCTTAAAAAACTATTAATGATGAAAGTAATAGATCAACATAAATCTTTATTTAATATATTGTATTTGTCCAGGTTAGAGATGATAGACGTATATCCAATGTCAGCAACATAATAAAATGGCTTTCATACGGACCTCGTTCGCAAATAATTTCTTATTCTGGCTATATTGTTAATGGTCGACGTTTTCATACGAAAGACTTTGAGAAGGCGACACAAAATAGTGGTGTTTCCATTGAGTCAAGTACTGTTTGTGTAGATGGGTCTATTGAAAAAATAATATATTATGGGGTCTTGCGTGAGATTTTCTTGTTGGATTATCGTCAATTTCAAGTTGCCTTGTTTAAATGTGATTGGGCAAATATGTATCGTGGAGTCAAAGTTGAAGATGGATTTACATTGGTCAATTTGCATCAATTTCAAAATAAGTTTGAAAGCGACCCGTTTATCTTAGCCACACAAGCGGTTCAAGTTTTCTTCTCTAGAGAAGGTAGTTCTTCAAATTGGTATGTTGTGTTGAGAGCGCCCTCTAGAGGGTTTCATGAATTGGAAAAATACGACGAGGATGAAGAATCAACTAGTAAACCATTGGATGAGTCACAACTTGATGATAGAGACGTAGATAATGGGGATGAAAGTTACGTAAGGGAGGGTTGTAACAGTATTTTGGTATGTTATAAGCATATTTTATTGATTTTTTATTTTATGCATGTTCATATATACCATAAAATGTGTTGTTAGAATGAAAAAAAAGAAAAAAAAATCTGATATAAGATTGACATCTTAGCGTGTATCAAAATAACTTTATTTTCTATTTTATGTTCTTTGCATGTGTAGTTTATTTTGTACGTGGTTGTTACAAAGTAGTGCTATATTTAGTGTGATTTTCTAATCCTTTGTAAATCGTTTTGTTTTTTTATAGGTCGACGAGGAAGATTGATCTTGTATTATCGGCGAGGAAGATGGTGCTAGACAAAGGAGAGGTATTCAAGTACATATTGCATTTTTTACCACATGTTTTTTTTTAAGTTCTGCTATAAAAGTTCAAATATTAAAATCAACTTGAATGTATGTACAAATCTTAAATATGGATCTTTTGGATATGTGATTTATGATTTAAATTTTATTTTGATTTAAAGTTTGAACTTTGCTTTTTACAATTTTTATCCCATTGAAAATTTGGCATTTCAAATAGATAAAAAAAAAATGTAAACAAAAACTTGTGTTTCCTGCCTTTTATTATTATTTCTATCTGTGAAAATTGGCTGAATAAATTTGCAAAATGTAGAGAAATGTTAAGTTATTAAAATATATGTTTTTACAAAACTATTTTATTAACTAATTTTTAGAAAATTCAATATTTAAAGGTATTTTTTCACAAAGAGAGCTAAAATCAACATAAAGAATACTGATTAAAACCATCAGAAAAAAAGAATCCATAATTTAAATATCGCAAACACCAGAAATACAGGATACCGAACCAATGTTTCAAAACATTTCGATTAAGCGTGCTCTATGTAGAGCTTAAAATCTTACAGATATACACACCATGAAGGTAGCTTAGCAGTTGTTTATAAATGTGCACCATCTCCATCCTCATATTGGTTTTTCCACACAGAACCTGCCTTTCTGTAAGTTGCCCTTTGTATGTTTGTCAAGTTATTTCCTCTGCATTGTTCTAGGTAAAGCTTTGTAAGTCCAGCTATTCCTATATATGGACTAAACAACAATCATACGATGAATGTAATGTGATATAATCATTGTAAGTCCAGCTATTCCTATATATGCGGTAACAGTAATAATAAGAATAAGAAAAAGCTCCAGGAACAATAAGTTAATATAATGTGAGTTGTAGATTGCAAACTTGCATTAAGTTAATATAATGTGAGTTGTATGGCAAGTGCTTCACGCGTGATTTATTTGTTTATATGACTTGTATGTTTAACCTATTAACAATAAATAATTTATATGTATATTTTAATGTCAGAATAATATGTTTTTGTTTAATGTTGTAATATCTTATGATTTTTAAATGTGAATGTTCATTTCAATTAATTAATGAAAAATGAATATGTGCATAAAAATTCTTTATTAGATCAGCAGATGAATATGTGCTTAAAAAATGTGCATAAAATGAATATGTGCAAGTAGTTTTCAATAGCTAAAATGAATATGTGCATAAAAAATGGTCCTCATGTGTACGTAGATGTACTTGCGGGGAAGTGGACTCCGTCTCCACCTCATGCCCTTGCCACTTGTGGCTACTTGATCAGCAGATCGGCATCAAGGCTCCTTTATTTCCTTTTTGGTGTCAAGGTGGAATCTAGTGTAGATTTGTCATAATAATTCGATGGATATTTTAATAACCAAATACTCCTTAACGACAATTTTGTGAGTCTGATATAACGATTGGAAAACCCAAAGAACCGGCAGCCACTGATTTGGAAAATCCATTCCTCGGTTACGTTTCAAACGCGATAAGCACATTTACTCCCTACATTTTGATTAAAGACTCTATTCAGCAGCACCTACCAGTATTTATATGCCTTCCGTACGTACATTTTAAACTGAGCACTGGCAAAAAAAAAACATTTTTATGTCACTTTTATTTTACCCACTTGTACCCTTGCCATTGCTCAGTGCTCAGTGCTCAGTTTAAAATATAATCATTTCACTGTAGTCGCTTGTATTTTGATGAACAACACAGTTCGTCTTATGATGTTCATGTAGTGCTCAGTTTAAAATATATTGTATGTTCAGCCATTGAAAAATGACTTAAGATTTTTATTTTTTAGCTATTGAAAACTGACTTAAATTTTTTATTTTTTAGAGCTCAAAAATTGCAAGCAAAAGAGCAAAAAAGCAAAGTTTAGCTGCACTTGCAGCTGTTCGTGCTGCTGATGAAAGACCGGTTGGGATTAGAATCAACGAACACCCAGATGGACCACTTCCGTTGCTTCGTGAATTAAATATTGCTATAAGACGATCTCCTCGAAAACATGCTGAATACCCAATACGCACAATTCGCAAACATGGAAGCAACCTTGGCCACACTGCAGAAGGGATGCAGTCCCCTCCTCCTTCCAGTAGCATCCCCGTCGACACTACAAACCAGATACAGCCCCCTCCTTCCAATAACAGCCCCTTCGACAATACAAACCCAGCACAGCCCCCTGCCCGTCAACTACACTTCCATGAATCTCCAGCCAACGATGATTCCAGTCCAAACGAAATTCAACCCGATTCTACTGAAGATCAAAGATTGAAGCAAGCTAGAAGAAAGAGAGGCAGAACGATGATGAAATCATTAGCTATGATACCGGATGAGAAGCCGGAAGTTGAATTTAATGAACGCGGACAAGCAATAGGTGCTAATTCCAAACATTTGTCGTCATATATTGGTACTCTAGCAAGGGAGATGGTGCCTTTTACCATTAGCACATGGAGGAACGTCGGTGACGATTTGAGGGATGATCTGTGGACTTGTATAGAGGTACGTACTGATATTTGACTTGTATACCATATGTCGGCTTTCAATAGTAAATTATGGCTTTCAATAGTAAATTCTGTGAATGATAAATTCTGGCTTGTGTACGATTTGAGGGATGATCTGTGAATAATAAATTCTGGCTTTCAATAGTAAATTCTGGCTTTAAGTTGTATTTAATTTTACTGATTCTATGTTATTTATGTTAGGGAGTACTTATATGTCTCAATATTAAAAGCAACATATTATATGCCTGCTATAGTTCTCTTTATAATGACATATGCATTATGCACATTGCAATACTGTTACATATTATATGTCTCAATATTCAAAGCAACAAATTATATACCTGCTGTGGTACAACATTGCATTTTGCAATACTGTTAGAGACTAATCTGCTGTTTTTTTTTTTTTTTTTTTTGTGTGCGCGCAGTCAAGATTCAAGGTAGATATGGTGTATAAGGATTACTTGTTAATGATAATAGGACAGCGGTGGAAGGAGTCGAAATCAAGGTTAGTTGCAGCTATCAAAAAAGCGTCTCAAAATCCCGACTCTACCGATACTTTAGCAAGCCTAAAACCGTTCAATATAAAGAGCGATGACGAGTGGAATGCTTTTGTAACTGAAAAATTGTCAGAAAAGTTTGAGGTGGTTATTTTTGTCTTACTGAGTTTAACTGTTAAATATATTACATTTTCCTATATCATATTTACTGAATTGATTTTATAGGCAACAAGCCAAAGATTCAAAAGCATTAGAGAAAAGAATAAAGTTCCACACACCATGAGCAGAAAAGGTTATGCAAGATTGGAAGAAGAAATGGTAAAAAAATATTGTTAAAGCAACTATTATATGTTATCACATGAAAAATTCTGAAGCTGTTAAGCTATTTTTGCAGAAAAAGGAAACGTCAACATCTACTATCACTAGAGACGAATTGTGGTGCAAAGGCCACACTAGAAAAGATGGAAAAC
The DNA here is from genome assembly GCA_030737875.1 of Allium sativum. NCBI lineage: Eukaryota > Viridiplantae > Streptophyta > Magnoliopsida > Asparagales > Amaryllidaceae > Allium > Allium sativum. Next base: position 621,563,549 of record CM060926.1, read on the forward strand.
CTCCGAATTCAATTGCTGCCGAATGCATAGTAAGAATAAGTTCAAATATACAATATCAGAAACTGTTGCTATTGTTAACGTAGTTTTAATTTTAATTTCTGAATTTTGGATGTTTTTTAATTTGTAGTCTAAGATAAACGAGCATCATAATGCCGCAAGTCAGGATTCTCATGGAGCAACATCAGTTACTCAAGATGGCGTGTCGAAGCTTTTTGGTCAGGAGCATGGAGGACGTGTAAGAGGGCTTGGTTTTGGGGTTGTACCATCTCAGCTTCGTATTCGGGGTAGCTCATCAGGTGAAGTACATGCATTGCGAAACCAAGTTAGTGGATTGGAGACCAAAGTACAGGAGCTCACTACGATGTTGATGGTAAGTGTTAATTAGAAATTTATTTTAACGGCGATTTTTCCTGTTTTCCTGTTAATTAGAAACCAAGTTATTGTCGGTTTCCGGTTCCGTTCCGGATATTTCGGAATTTCCGGTAAATTCCCGGTTTGATAATTGCGGTGTGGTTTTCTCATGCTGATTTTCCAGATTGACCCATGTTATTCCATTATAATGCTCCGGTTACGTCGATTATTTGACCAATTGCATTTTCTTTTCGTAGCCAACGGTACCAATCAGTAGTGGGTAATGTTTTAAAACAACTCGGAAAAAACAGTGTGACCAGACCCAGTGCCACTCTAACCCAAACTATTTATCTAGGGGTTTCTGCCATGTATATATATATTCCTCAAAAATCCATTTATCCAGCAGTTTACAGAGCCTACTCGAACATTTTCCTCCTCTTTCTTTATGGTCCTGTTTCTAAACCTTTAGCATTGTTTTTTGGAACAAATATCTGCTTCCAGCTTTCATCTTAAATTGCAACTGTTTGTCGCAAGGTTTATTATCATTAGGATTTAGGCTAAAAGCCTTTAGATCCGATTTTTCAACACTCTGCAGAATTCTAGGTATTATGGTAAGCAAAATTTATATTATTCATCAAGCTTGGTTAATTAGTTTTTGGCGTGATTTGTGCTATGTAGAGAAGAATCGTTCGGATTCTCATTGGTTTGTTGTCAAATGGAAATAAGATTTTAACCAGCTACGTCCGACTGATTTCTTCTATCAATTAAATTGAAGTTTATTTAATTTTTTCAACGTTCGTCAATTTATTCCTACTCTTTGATTCGGGATCTGTCGGCTATTTCCTATTAGTTCCGGCATTATGTATGAAATAAAGTTATTTTTGTTTGCCTTCGATTTTTTATATTGAAATAAGAATCATTTCAATTTTTTATATTGCAAGACGATGCTAAGATGGTATGAGTCTGAATTCAGTGTGGATATATTCTTACATTGGCCTTCAATCTGATTGCCTTCGATTTGCTTTGTGTTATTTAACTTATTTCGGAGAGTTTTCAAATTAATACCTTAATTCTTCATAGTATGGTTGTATTAAACAAATACTCCTATTTGTGATTTTCGGGATCTGCTGGTGCTGGGTTGCTGATCAATAAACATAGGCTCCAAAATTTTAAAAAGAACCAGCAATCGCCTATGGGCTGTGGCATTTTGCTGCCGTAGCATGGAGCCAATAATAAAAACTTCACCAGAGGTAGAATGCCTTGGATTATTCTCATGATCCTTTGCCACGATATCTGGTTACATTTTAACACTTTTTTCTTTTAATTCTTAATCTCCCAGGTTAAAGAAATAAGACATGGCCATTTGTACAATGTTTGTTCTTGGACATAACCCATTATGTCTCTACAATTGAAAAAAAATATTAAAAAAAGAGCAAAGCAAAATGCCTTTTTTTTTTCATAATGTGTTTCAAATTTACGGCTTCCCAATTGTGCTAGTTTTATATGACCAAAATCATATTTTGTGCTAATTTTATATGACCTATGTATATGCAATCTTTACAGGATCTAAAAGAAAAGCAAGCTAATGCGGGAAATCCAGCAAATCCTGATCCTAATACGCCTCAGGTACCCTTTTTTATTGGTATAATTGATAAAAAGATGTAACATTTCATTGAAATGCTTTTACCGAACTGTGAAATTTTAGGGTGATTTTAAGGACAGTAAATGGAGGGGGGTTGGGTACTGTTAAACTAAATTACCGCGCATTAGAAGCTGAAGAACTTTTTAACGTAAACTAAATTCAATTTGGAATAACCTTTGTGTTTATACTGTTATCTAAAACATGCTAAAATTGGGGTACTTTATTTTTGAAAGTGAGGTGTTCATCTTTTATTATTATTGTATTCATACAACAGTAAAGGAAATTTCTCATTTCTAGATCTTACTTCACATAGTTAATCACTTCCAGTCATATATAAGTGTAGTCAACTAATAATCTATCAAAGTACTCATATCTATACCCACACTAGATTAAATTCAGAGAGTTTGCACAGAGTTTATTCACAAAAGATCCACTGTTTTCATATTTCGTCCAGTTTTTGACATGAAGAACAATTAGTTACACATACATATTCACAAACATATATGCATATATATATGTGTGTGTGTGTGTGCGCGCGCGCCTGCATCATACTATATTCAATCACTAAGGGTTTAAAAAGAAAGAGTTTGCAGATGTATTACTGTGTTTTTCTATTGTGTTCACTATCTTTACCATTCTCAGGTTTTATAATTACATTCGTAGATTAAACAAAAATAAGGAAATTATTTGTAAAATAAATAAAGATAACAATCCATTACACATAAATTTCATAGATTCAACTCATCCACTCTTTGTTCCCAGCTTAGAAAGACGCTTCTGGTGGTGTTGTTCTGTCGTTAAATCTATTGCATTGTTCTCACAATACAACTGGCAGTAACTGAAACTGCTCCACTCAACAGCCATCAAATTAACTTAAACTTAGTCGTGTGTCTTGTCTTTGATTATACATAAGCCTTTGATTATACATAAGTGCTTACTGTCTATGATGCATAAGCCTTGGATTATACATAAGTGCTTACTGTCTTTTGTATTTAGTTCCATGTATTTATTTGCCTCACTTTCTGTTTTTAGTTTCCAGTTCAGATTTTCTAGATTTTTTTTGTTTGCAGTCACACCGTGGAAGCAATACCTTGGCAGTTCAACTGTCTAAACAAAATGGAAAGCATGCACCTGAAAATGGAAAGCAGGCACCTGAAAATGGAAAGCAATCAGCTGAAAATGAAAAGCATCCATCTGAAACTGACGGCAGCAAAACAGAAAAACAGTCTAAGCAGAAAAATCCGGCCAGAAAAACAGCAGTGCAAGCTGATGGAAATGAGGGCAGAAAGTGTAAGATATTGAATTGGGAAAAACAAGTTGTTGCGGAAGGAAGAGTGGCATCCACTGATCCAGAAGCTTTGGTGCACTTTAAAAAACTTGGATCGCAAGGCTGGAAAGTTTGGATTGACGTGGCGGGGGATCCAGAAGCATTCTTGTGGAAGCCGAATTCCGCAATGACTACTATTGGAGAAGCTGTTGGATCAACTGTGGCCTGGAATAAAAATTACGTTGCCTTCAGCTAGAGTGCTTTCGTAGGGTATGCTTTCGTAGACATTCCATCTTTCTTATGTACATATTGGGTTAAATCATGCATGTATTATGAAACGGTTGTGTTTTTGGTGACACGGTTATGTTATGTATATATTGGGTTATGTTTTTGGTGACACGGTTAAGTTGGTGATGTACTACATACTTGCGTGTTATGTTGATCGAATATTATGTTAAGTAATATATATAAATGATTATGTGTACTAATATTTGTTGCATTGAAATGTGAATCATATTATCAGTAATATATATGAATTTGTTTTACTAGTCAGGTCCATGCAAATTACAACAGAAAAAAAAGTTGTAATAAGTCATGTTACAACGGTGTGAAAATGTTGTAATATAAATCAATTCACAACGGTGGAAAAATGTTGTAATATCAATGAAATTACAACGGTGCAGACATGTTGTTATATAAATGAACACAACATTATTACAAAATCTACAACAACGGGGATAAAAGTTGTAATATAGTTTATTACAACGGTGATAAAAGTTGTTATACGTATACTCTAACTGTACTATAGTATATACGACAACTTGTAAAAAAAATTATTACAACGGTTGATAACTGTTGTTAAATAATCCTATTACAACGGTGCTGCAACAGTGCAGAAAAGTTGTAATAAAAAATAATATATTACCACGTCTGCATACACGACGGTGGGGGCACCGTTGTAAAATGATATTACAACGGTGTTGCACCGTTGTAATAGGGTGAATTGGTTGTAGTGGAAGGAGTTATCGATTATAGTTATCGATTATAGTTTAATCGAAAGGAGTTATCGATTATAGTTTAATCGAAAGGAGTTATCGATTAGTTAATCGAAGGAGGTTATCGAATATAGCGTATTCGAAAGAAAGAGATCGAATATAGTTTATTCGAAAGAGAGAGATTTCGAATATAAGTTATTCGAAGAGAGATAATCGAATATAGGTTATTCGAAGAAGAGTTAATCAAATAGAGATTTACTCGAAAGAGAATTATACGTCGAATTCAATTATATCGAATTCGGGAAAGTAATATTTACTTTCCGGTTTTTAAATCAAGAGTATACACTAATAAATTAGGGTTAGGTAATTATTCAAATTAAAGAATAAATGTTATAATTGAAGTTAGATATTGCGAAGGTAGGGATTATAACGTTATCATTATAATCAATGTTTTCAAATAAGAAGTGGATTCGTTAATTGAATCCGAGAGTTACGTAAAGAAGTTGTTAAAGTTTTAAAAGATGAACTGTTACTATTTCGAAGTTATAACATTGTACAGTTAAGGTCTGAGAGGTAATTATACACCAACTTGATTGACTTCCTTCTTAACTAAGGAATGGTAAGGGTTGATAGTGAATGATGGTTAAGTGAATTCGGTAAATGGTTTGAGTTGGCATAGCGATGTTTATTTAAACACCTATTTAAAATCCAATGAAGGAACTTTGGAAATGTTTTCCAAATAAGAAATCAGAAATGTTTTCTAACATAGGAAACAGGGAATGGAAATGTTTTCCAGTGTTAATAAAGTATATTCTCTAAAATTAGAAAATAAGGAAGGTTGAATATATGGAAACAGGATATAAGTAAAGTAATGAACTAAAGAGATAAATGTTGAATGATGATTGATTGATATAATTTCCATCTGGAAATAATATCGTTGTTTGCACACGAGTTTTCCTTTGATAGTAAAATCACAGACTATCAATGTTTTGACCATTTTAACGTTGTTAATATGGAGAGACCGGTTGGATTATCATCCAAAGAACCACTCTGTATTGGCATAAGCGTTGTGAATCATATATGCCAAAGATAACTGAAGACGGAGTAAAGTGCAAGGGCTATTGTATAAGTCTTAGATAACAGTACCTAAGATGGATGTACTGAATAGTACCTTAGGTTCATCCTGTTCCTGGATGACTTGTATGGATGAATGTCTGACAGAGTATTTCCAGAAAGGTCACGTACATTGATTTCTTCAACCGTACCAAGAGTGGAAGCGGAGAAGGAAACTTCTTTTAGCTGACACGTAATGTATGGTTGTGGACATCAAATTAGTGATTTAGATGGATCTGACAATGAGGCATTCGAAGTGAATCTGATGTGATGATAAAGCGTAACCTCAAGCCTCATCAACCGGTAAATGACAGAAATCGGGCAGGCAGCATGGCTAAGTCGGTCGCTCCGAAGTAGGGTGTATAATCACCTATCTAGAGAATATTCATTTGCTTCTTTTAATCTATCAATGCTGTCCCATATATATACGGGAAACGGTTGCTGATCCCAACCGTTGGTGATGTACATTCGATACACTCAAGCGAAATGAGTGGTCGGTCATGTGTGGCTGAGTTGCAAGGTGTTCTTGTTGAACTCCAGTGTATCGTTCCTAGAGTACACTGATCGGAAGGTGGTTCCATACCTTGTCATAGTTGGAAATCCATTACTTAATACGTGTTTGCGGTTTTGATTGTATACTATATTTGTAGAACGTGAGATGAAAGCGTTTCTGCTAGATTGTTATCTAATTGTATTTAGACATTATTATAATATCAGAATGATATTATTTACAAAGTTGTTGGATTCTCATAAGGGAAAAACCCGTTCCGTTATGCGGCGTGGTCTTATGAGATATTGTTTACTTGTTCAAACTGTTTTAAACTGTTTTACTCATACCAGTCCCATGACTGATCCGGAGATTATTTGTTTGTTTCCCTAAACTCTTGGGTGTCTAATTTTGTACGGGCAGTCAAGTAGTCGGGATTTTACAGATACACTTGGAGAGCTTGGAGCAGGAGGCTTCAGGATTCTATAGCTATTATTATTTCCGCTGTTGTTGAAAGTGTTGTACTCTGATAAGTGCTATTGTATATATATATATATCTGTTTGTATTTCAAAAGTTATGTTATATTTTATTTGTTCCGCTGTGAGATTCGTGTTTACTCTGATGATGATGTTCTTCTTCTTCTTCTATTCTATAAGTTCTACCTTATCTATCCTCACCCTCTTACTTCTTTCTATTAGTTTCTTGAATTTCTAGTGCAATTTGGGGTTTGACTTGTGTTATTTGGTCAGCTCAAATTGGACCGGATTTTCGGGTCACTTCACTGACTAACTCCGGTGCAAGGTACCTTCACAATACTTTGCATTTACATTTTGTTTCCTACTGTACTGTTGTTTCCTTTTCGGGGATGAAAAGTTTTAAGTGGGGGAGATTATAACAACCCGGAAAATATGAGTCAATTTAAAAATTTTAAATTGGTTATTTCAAAGAAATTTAAACAATTAAAATAGAAGATTTCAATAAAATAATGAATTAGAAATAGTGAGGCAGTTTGAAAATTTGAGTTCAAACTTTGACTGACTGTACCGGGTGGAAAATATAACAGATTTTAGTGAAACCAAAAATATTTAAATCTGTTTATGAATATCTTTGTAACGAATCTGAAAAATTGAAGTTTCATAGCGGGAATCAAAAGTTATGGCCAAATGAATTTTCAAAAAGGTCGCTATATAGAATATATAGCCCTTGAAAATAGACATTTTGCAAACGACCTCGGAATTCGACAAAACCACTTTTGTTGGGTCCGGGATGTCAAACTATTGCTAGTTTTCAAATTTCATAATTTTTGAAGCTAGTATGTGAGCGTGGCAAAAGAAAATGTGTTTGGTCAATTTCTGTTAAATTGGATCGACTAGAAAATGGCCATTTTTCAAACGATCTCAGAATTCAACGAAACTAGTTTTGTTGGGACCGTATCGTCCAAACATAGCTAGATTTATTTTTCTGGAAATTTTCGAATTAGTTTGTGGCCCTGGCAAATTGAAATGTACGTTCAAATTGAATATTAAATGTTTTATACTTTAATTTGAAAAATAACTGACTGTAACAGTCGAATTATCCAACGAAACATATCCCATTGTGTCCAGGATGGGGGTATTTAGCTAGGGACGATAGTCGTTGGGTTTGAATTAGTGTCCGTGTGGAATAACACTATTTAAAAATTTAATAAAACCACGGGCCAATGAAAATTCTTCTTTCATAATTTAGAAAATATAAAAACTTTAAAAAAAAACCCGCCCCCTTTTCCAACTGACGGAAATCATTCTCCGTCGTTCCCGACTAGATTCCGACCGCCTCAGCCCACGCCAGCCTCCGCCACCACCTGCAATCGACGGCGCCGCCTCCCCTCTTCAAATCCGACTCACCCTCGTCTTCTCCCTCCTCCCCATCGACGAGAATGAGCCCTACGAAGTTCGAACCTTCCCACCGCCGCCCCGACCAGATCCGACCACCAAACACCTTCCTCCGACAATCGATCCAAGCGCCTCACCCCCCCTCTACGTCGTGGTGTATTCCGATGTTGACCACAAGCCATGGATTTGCCGCAAAATCCAAACCCTAGTTCGAACTAAATTTGAAAGGTATCCACTTTATTTTCTTTGAACTGAAAATACCACTTTTAAGTGTTACAAAACTCTGAAAAATCATATCTTTATGGTATGTTGACGAAATTCGATGAAATAGGAAACACCGTGACCGCAAGGAGTCTCTCTACCACATAGAAGAGACCGCGGATTTTTCTGAGCTCGCTAGGATTTTTAGCACCTCGACAACCAATGTGAGATTTCTAAACTGAAATGTGAATGGAAAATGTCATGTATAAATTATACAAGAGAAATATAAATTATACACGTGTTGTATACCTCATGTACTTACGTAGTGTAAGTTATATGAGCGAAGTATGAATTATACATGCACTGTATAAATGATATATGTGTTGGACTGGTAATAAAATATATATATATACTCCCCTTGTCCACAAACCATGGACGATATTTATTATTTGTGAATTGGTGTGAAAAAATTGGTGAATAATGCGAATGGTTGAAAATAATTGTTTGTGGTTGATATTGTTTGGTTGTGGTTGAAAAAATACCCATTGGTGATTGAAATGAATTTGAAATAATTATGGAGATGAAAATAAAACATGCCGCCTGCGTGCGAACTAGATGCATGAAATCCCCATTGTCAAAAACCGCGAGGTTTTAAGGTAGAGCGAGGAGCCGTACTCGAGACGGTGACGGTTTTAACTACCCTGCCGTTATGCTGCCGAAATTTTGAATAATATTCATGTGTTAGAATTATTTTCATATGTTGAAATTATTTTCATGTGTTGAAACCAAAGTCCTGTGTTGAAACTATATCCATGTGTGGAAAATGCTCATGTGTTGAGAAGTCATGTGTTGAAAATTAAATTCATGTGTTGAATGAATAAAGTGTTTAAACAATAAAAATCACATTTTTATTATATATATGAAGTATGTAAAATATTCGCATTATAAATAAATTGTTTCAACAATAAAAATTACATCTTTCTTATATGAACCAACTATATAAAATATCCATGTGTGGAAAATGCTCATGTGTTGAGAAGTGCGTGTGTGAAAACATTCATGTGTTGAATAAAAAGATCGAGCAATAAAAATTACATTTTATTGAAAATATGAAGTGTTAAAAACATTCATGTGTTGAATAACTATTTTAGATGATAAAAATACCATTTTTATCATATATGTGATTTGCCAAAAATATACTAGTGCTGAAATAAATATTTGTTTGCTATGAATATTTTTTTTTAACATGTATAGGAACTAAATAAAATAGTCATGTGTTGAAATATATTTTGGTTCGCCAAAAATACCGTTTTGAAATGTGAAGTGTTAAAAATAACCACTTGTTCAAATAAATAAGCATGAGTTGAAATATGTATGCAACATTAGAATGAATGGTGACTTTAAACCAAAGTGAATCAAAAATGAAATTGAATGGGAAATGATAAGTGATGAAAATTGCACATATGTACATGCATATTGTAACAACCCGGAAAATCTAGGTCAGTTTAAAATTTTTATTTTGGCAATTTTAGCGAATTTTGATTATTTAAAATGAATTATTTTAAATAATATCGACGAGAAATTTATTTTGAATATAATTCGAACGTATTTATTTATACGCGTCGTCGTTAGAATATAAATATTTATATATAATTATAAAAGGAATTGAAGATGGCGCGGTAGTTCGATAATTCGATTTCAAACTTCAATTGAATGTACCGGGTGCAAACCAATCCGGATTTTAGTGAAACAAAAAAATGATAGGATCTAATTGATAATATCTTTCCAGCGAATCCGAAAAATCAAGATTTCATAGCGGGAATCAAAAGATATGTCCAGTTGAAAATTCTGAATAGTCGCTATGGAATTCGGGCCCTTGAAAATGGGAATTTTGCAAACGACCTCGGATTTCGACGAAACCACTTTTGTTGGGTCCGTGATGTAAAGTTATTGCTAGATTCCAAATTTCATAATTTTCTGAATCAATATGTGAGCGTGGCATAGGAAAACGCGTTTGGCCAGTTTTAGTTGATTTTAATCGACTGGAAAATGGCCATTTTTCAAACGGTCTCAGAATTTGACGAAATTAGTTTTGTTAGGACCGTATCGTCAATACGAAGCTAGAAAATATTTTTCTGGAATTTTTCTAGTCAGTATGTGACCCCGGTAATTTGAAATGTACGTTTAAAATTCAATATAGTGATTTAAATGTAAATTTAACGGAAATTGATTGCAACAGCCGAACCAGCCTACGATACATATCCCATTGTCTTCGGAATGGGGGTAGAATGCTATGGACGACAGGCGGTGGACCTCGTTTCGAGGTCGTATGTAAAAGTCAACTATTTGCAAATAAAATAATTAAAAAAAACCCCTTTCCCTTATCTTCTGGCCCCCCCCCCTTATTTTTCAAAACAGGAAATCGTTTTTTCAGATAAAAAAAAAGAGGGAAAGAAGACGTCGAAGCGGGAGGAGCCGCCGCCCTCCACCTAGACGCCGCCGTCCCTTCTTCTTCTCCCCCCGCACCTCCTTCTTGCCCCTCAGCTATCCCCTCGTCGATCGAGACCCCGAGCCCGTAATCGAGACCCAAAACCCCCTGAAAGCCCTAGCTCGCTGCCTTGGACCCCACCGCGCCTGGCGCAGCCCGACCACCCTCTCCGACCGCCAGAGGTCCCCTCCGCCCGACCCAACCCCGCTGTCCCCTCTAACACCACCCGCACTGTAAGTTTATATTTTCTTTTATTTTATAGTTTCTTTGTTTTTTTTCCTTTCTCTTTTATGTAATTAGGTTTAAGAAAAAAGAAATATAAAGTAGTTTTGTTTATGATTTTAAATAAGATTTCAGTGTAATAAAAATATGATTTTTATATTTTTAAAGTATTAAAAATATAGTCTTTACTATATAGATGATGTCAAAATATGATTTTTGTTTAAGTAAAGAATTAAAAATATAAATTTTACATGATAGGAATATTAAAAATATGATCTTTATATGTGTAGAAAAATAAAAATGAGATTTTTATAAAGTTGAAATCTTTATTTTAATAAAGGCGAAATCTATATGTTTATAAAGGCGAAATCTATATGTTTATAAAGGCGGAAACTTTATATAGAAAATAGCGTGATAAAAATATAATTTTTATCTATATAACATAGTAATAAAAATTCGATTTTTATATATTGAATAGCGAAGTAAAAATTCGATTTTTACATATGTAGTGGCTACGAGCAACGAAAGCGACAAAAGGCGTGAAAGATGAAGACTTCTATCAAAGAAGAGCCAAGATAGTTGGATAGCTATATATGAGAATTTCTCACTCTTCAATTTCTTTTCTAGTTATACATATATACTAGGATGCAGACGGTGCTTAGTAGCACCCGACACAATCGTCCACAGACCATGGACTTGTTTGTTTGGTTGCATAGATTAGTTAGATGATTTGATTTGAAATTGAATTGTTTGGTGAAATGAATGGATTGATTGATGTGTGAATGGCGTGGGCCTTCACTAGACCGGGGATAAGGCTAGGCCTCGTCCCGTTTCTAGTATCGTGCTGTTATGCCGCCGAAATTTTCTAAAATAAGTTAGAAAAATAAAAATATCATTTTATTTAAAGAATGAACTGAATAGAAATTCATATGTTGGAATAAAATGTTTTGTCGTTAACGTGAATGTGAATAAATAAATATTCATTTACAAACCAGACGGTTTGTTTATGTACACCTATTTGAAGGACATTGATTGGGTCGATAAATTTTACACATCGCCCAACTGCACAAATAAAATATGCGTTTGATTGTTTGAAACCCCACACGGGTGTTGGGATGAAATTTGAAGTTCACTCATCCTGATTGATTAAATATGTCGATTGATTGATTGACAGGCTGTTATAAGCGTTAGATATCTATATTTGATGCTTATACAGTGTAGTGCACTTTGGTTGATGGTTGATTATTTTTCAATGCTATTATATGTGTGTAATGCATGAAAATCCATATAATTAACTTTATATGGTAATTGATTGGGCCTCATTCCAATTTGAAAAATAAAGAAAATTATAAAATAAAAGTTCATGTGTTTACAGTACTCATCCATTGAGATTGGTCATGTGTTGAATGAAATATTTTAGTAATAAAATTTACATCTTTATAATATAAAATAAAGGTTCATGTGTTGACAGTACTCATCCATTGAGATTGGTCATGTGTTGAACGAAATATTTTGATAATAACAACTATTTTGAAGAAGAAATATTTGAAATAGAATATTTGAAGATAGAAATTTATGAAGCCGTGTTGATTAGATTGACGCCATTTTGACGTGAACGATATTTATATCGATTTTATTCATTTTGAAATGAATTGAATTGAAAACGATTTCGAAATGAATTGAATTGAAAACGATTTCGAAATGAATTGAATTGAAAACGATTTCGAAATGAATTGAATTGAAAACGATTTCGAAATGAATTGAATTGAAAATGATTTCGAAATGAATTGAATTGAAAACGGTTTCGAAATGAATTGAATTGAAAACGGTTTCGAAATGAATTGAACTGAAAACGATTTCGAAATGAATTGAACTGAAAACGATTTCGAAATGAATTGAACTGAAAACGATTTCGAAATGAATTGAACTGAAAACGATTTCGAAATGAATTGAATTGAAAACGATTTCGAAATGAATTGAATTGAAAACGATTTCGAAATGAATTGAATTGAAAACGATTTCGAAATGAATTGAATTGAAAACGATTTCGAAATGAATTGAATTGAAAACGATTTCGAAATGAATTGAATTGAAAACGATTTCGAAATGAATTGAATTGAAAACGATTTCGAAATGAATTGAATTGAAAACGATTTCGAAATGAATTGAATTGAAAACGATTTCGAAATGAATTGAATTGAAAACGATTTCGAAATGAATTGAATTGAAAACGATTTCGAAATGAATTGAATTGAAAACGATTTCGAAATGAATTGAATTGAAAACGATTTCGAAATGAATTGAATTGAAAACGAATTCAAATTGAATTGAAAACGAATTCAAATTGAATTGAAAACGAATTCAAATTGAATTGAAATTTGAATTGAATAGAAATGAATTTTAAAACGAATTTATAAAGAAGAATTCAATTTTGATTTGGATTGAAAAGGAAGTTGAAATTGCTTTTGAAACAAATTTAAAACTATTTATATAATTCGTTTTGAATAGAAATCGACGAAATATATATTATATATATAATATAATGGCCTGAATAGAACGCGCCGCGCCGCGGCAGTTCGTGAATTTCGACCATTTATTTCAAACGGACATTACGGGAGATCCGACCGTCGGATTCTCCTAAAACCGGAACCGTTGGGTTCGTATCGAAAAGAGCTTTCTAACGAATATTAGAAATTAGAAATCTAACGGTTGGATTTGGAATTATGTCCAAATCAAATTTGAAAAAGGTCGCTGTAAGTGCAGTTCGATGGCCGTTGATGGAAATCGACTGTACGGGCCTTGATAAAATTATTAAAAATAGTAATAATTTGTGTAAAATCATAAGAAATGATTTGTGAAGATTTGGGATGAAAAACTCCATATTTGAAAAGATAAAAATAGATTTTTATCGAAATGAACTAGTTTTGAACTAGAAATATAATTCTATTTATTTTTAAAATAAATAAATTGAATTTGAAAAGGGTTTTAAAAATAACCAGAATTTCCAATGTTTGTATTGGAGTGGATTTGAATCGAAATTGTCTTCGGAATATTTCGATGTTGGAATTCGGGATTATACGGATGTTGTTATGGAAATTTGAAAGATATATATTTATATCGTTATTTCCAATACGACATTTGTTAATCGTAGAATTTGATATTGAATATAAGCCGATATATTTTCTATTCAGAGCCTTGTATTGAATATCAAATGTGATTTGGGTTTGTCGTGAATGGTGTCTTCATTAGCACTGTTCTTGAACCCAGTTGAGAAAGGATTAAATCTTTTTAATTAGATTTAATGAAGTGTACCAATTAAATAATATTTAATTGGAATTGAATTGATATTGATTTTTGGGTTTATCGTGGACAGTGTTTTAAATAACACTCGTTCTTTAACCCGATAATTAATGGAATGTGACTTTGGGTTTATCGTGAACCGTGTTTTAAATGACACGGATTCTTTAACCCAGATAACGATTAAAACTAAGTGGAGTTTTAATGAATCTTTAATTAGATTGAAATGATCGAAAATGGAGTATCACCAGTTTTGCTCCAGGCGATAGTTAAATCTTTAATTAGATTTGAACGTGAAATGGTAATTGAATTTACCGATAACACCGTGGTGTTAGATATGAAGTATAACCAGTTTTACTTCATGGGATGAATAGGTTGGGATTGGGAAATTAAAACAAATGATTACTTCGGTAAGATTCGCTAATCCCGACTAGTTTGAATTGATATTCAAAAATGGATTAAAGAATAAATTCAAGGAATTTATCTTGGATAAAATTAATGGGAACCTTTCCCAATGAATGTGAAATTTAGAAACTAACTGTCGGTTAGCCAAGCAGAATGGTTTTCTGGATATTGATCTGATGTTGGTTTCGGCCTTCGGGGTTAATATTTGGGGAATTATTCTCTTGATTAATTTACGATTAGTGACTGATGAATTGGAATGAGGCGTATGTTGTGTTTGTGTAACACTTATTTAAAATATACGTGAGTTATTCGGAAAGACCGGGTTTATCCCATTCTGAATAACTGATACGACGATAAGTCGAAGATGAAGACGGTGGTCGAAGACCGGAAGTCTTCACGTCGTTTGGGTAATTACTGATGATCTTGATTGGGCTGTACACCCAAGAAGATGGAAACAGTTAGTGATCGTCCAGACGTACTTGGAGATCGATGGATATGCGGGGTACTAGGTGCCTCCGGTTTCGTTCAGACCCAGAACGGACTTGTAAATGGACTGTGTGTCTGACATTGGATTTTAGTCCGTGTGATTGATCTCTATTAAATATATATCTGTTTGGCGGCGGAGAATTTATTCTCTTGCTTATCGCCCTTCTCTGAGACGTACGAGCTCAGGGGTTATATATTGATGGATATCAATCGCATGGAGTGAATTGCCTGTGTGGCATGCTAAGATGCAAATGATCAAGGCTTCTGTTGAAAAGCAAAGTCTTGTGGTTGATGATCGAAGCATGGCCTTTGTGGCGTAGCTTTGTGTAACGTTGATTCGCGAGTATCACACCCGGTATGAATCAAAAACGGGAGACGGACATCAGGGAGGACATGCGTTTCTTTCTAGTTAGGAGTGGCGTCAGTGCTTGAACTGGCTGACGAGTTTGACTCATGTGGATGTTACTTATTATTATTTGCTGAAAAGCGAGGCGCCTCGTGATATCGGTTTCGGCCGATGCTTCTGGTCGGCTGACGGGCCAGGCTTACGCCCCAAAGGGCGGGGAAACGCAGTGTTCAGGCATAATAATCCACATCGGTGGACCGGCCCTGACGATCCATGGGGCAGTTGCGGCTGTTCCTGAGACACGGGCTAGAGCGTCTCGAATCGGTAGAGGATCTTGCCCCTAGCCTCGGTTCATACCATAAATGATAACCCAACTTCCAATACGACCTTTGCGGTTTTAATTGTAGAACTATATGACGACATAGTGTTATGGGGCATTCATACCACCTATGATTGATACTTATGATTTGAAGTTGTTTTATACACTATGCGCTTATAATAGTATCAAACGATTTGTTTTAACCGTATCAAGCATTCTTTGGCTGTTATAAGGGAAAACCCTATCCTCGGCTGCGTTGCATTGTGTGATGGGACATGGGTCTTATAACAGCTTCATTTTTCTTTATTTAGCATGGTGCTGTTTGTTTTATGCACTGGTATTCTTGGGAGGAAACCCGTTCCGTGTTATACGGCGTGGTCCCTTGATTTACCTAATGATTTAAAATAAAGACTAATAACTGTTTTAGTTCTCACACCAGTCACATGACTGACCTGGAGTTTATTGTTTTAACCTAAACTCTGGGTGCCCCTATTTTCGACACGGGCAGCTAGTAGTTTTGGTTTTGCAGATTTATATTCACAGGATCCTGGTTTACAGCTGGAGCGATATCCGGAAAGCATTGTATCCGTATATCTCCTTCTAGTTGTGTATTGTATTATTTTCCGCTGCGATGTATTTAAATGTAATTTAAATCTCTGATATTTCTATGTAATATTTATTCATTTATACTCTGTATATTCTTGTAATCTGATGCATTGTTGTAATAAGCAATGAAATGTTCTTCTGTATGTGTTCTGTTGTGGCTTGTTCTCGAACTATCCGCCGCTTTCCTTTACGGGGAAGTTACGGATTTTCACAAATATTTATTGAACAGGTTATATGTAACGACCCAAAATTCCGGTCCAATTTGAGCTGACCAAAAACACAAGTCCAACCCCAAATTAAACTGAAACTTCAGGAAATTAATAGAAAGAAAACAAAGGGTGAGGATAGATAAGATAGAAACTTAGAATAGAAGAAGAAGAAGAACACAACATCAGAGTAACACGAACCTCACAGCGGAACGAATAACATATAATATATGTAACATAACTTTGAAACATACATCTGTAATTGAATATACATATCATTTCAAAGTACAGCACTTACAACACAACAGAAATACACTATAGCTATATGATCCTGAAGCCTCCTGCTCCAAGCTCTTCCAGTATATATGTAAATCCCGACTACTTGACTGCCCGTACAAATTTAGGCACCCAAGAGTTTAGGGAAACAAACAAATAAACTCCGAGTCAGTCATGGGACTGGTATGAGTAAACAGTTTAAAACAGTTCAAGCAAGTAAACGATATTCCATAAGACCACGCCGTATAACGGAACAGGTTTTTCCCTAATGAGAATCCAAATTATCTTTATATCAAAAATCTTTTGATATTATAATAATATCTATCAACCACAATATAATAATCATCTAGTAGAAACGCTTTCATCTCACGTTCTACATATATAGTATACAATCAAAACTGCAAGCACGTATTGGGTAATGGATTTCCCACTATGACAAGGTATGGAACCACCTTTCGCTAGTGTACCTCTAGAAAGGAATACACTGGGTTCAACAAGAACATCTTGCAACCCGGCCACACAAGACCGACCACTCATTTTGCTTGAGTGTATCGAATGTATATCACCAACGGTTTGGATCAGCAACCGTTTCCCGAATGGGACAACATCAACAATAGATTTTTAGAAGTAAATGAAACTCTAGATCAGGTGATTATACACCCTACTTCGGTGCGACCGACTTAGCCATGCTGCCTGCCCGATTTCTGTCATTTACCGGATGTTGAGGCTAGAAGCTACGCTTTATCATCACATCAGATTCACTTTGAATGCCACATCGTCAAATCCATCAAATCACTGATTGACGTCCTCAACCATACATTATGTGTTAGCTAAAAGAAGTTTCCTTCTCCGCTTCCACTCTTGGTACGGTTGGAGAAATCAATATACATGATCGTCTCGAAATACTCTGTCAGACATCCATCCATACAAGTCATCCAGGAACAGGATGAACCGAAGGCACTATTCAATACATCCATCTTAGACACTGTTATCTAAGACTTATACAATAGCCCTTGCACTTTACTCCGTCTTCAATTATTGTAACAACCCGGAAATTCTGGGCCAGTTCAAAATTTTTATTTTGGCGATTTTAGCGAATTTGGAATATTTAAAATGAATTATTTTAAATAATATCGAAGAGAAATTTATTTTGAATAGAATTCGAACGTATATATTATATACAGCGTCGTTAGAATATAAATAATTATATATACTTATAAAAGGAATTGAAAATGGCGCGGTAGTTCGATAATTCGATTTCAAACTTCAATTGAATGTGCCGGGTGCAAAACAATCCGGATTTTAGTGAAACCAAAAGCAATAGGATCTATTTGGTAATATCTTTCCAACGAATCCGAAAAATCGAGATTTCATAGCGGGAATCAAAAGATATGTCCAGTTGAAAATTCTGAATAGTCACTATGGAATTCAGGCCCTTAAAAATGAGAATTTTGCAAACGACCTCGGATTTCGACGAAACCACTTTTGTTGGATCCGTGATGTCAAGTGATTGCGAGATTCCAAATTTCATAATTTTTCGAATCAATATGTGAGCGTGGCAAAGGAAAACGCGTTTGACCAGTTTCAGTTGATTTTAATCGACTGGAAAATGGCCATTTTTCCAACGGTCTCAGAATTCGACGAAACTAGTTTTGTTAGGACCGTATCGTCAATACGAAGCTAGAAAATATTTTTTGGGAATTTTTAGAGTTCGTATGTGACCCCGGTAAATTGAAATGCGCGTTCAAATTCAATATATAGAGTTATATGTTGATTTTAACGGAAACTGATCGAAACGATCGAATCAGCCTACGGTACATATCCCATTGTGTTCGGAATGGGGGTAATTAGCTATGAACGACAGGCGGTGGGCCTCGTTTAGAGGTCGTATGTAAAAGTCAACTTTTTGAAATTAAAAAAAAAGAAAAAAAATATATATAACCCTCTCCTCTTTTATACCCTCAGCCCCCCGATTTAAATCAGAAATAAAAAAAAAGAGGACGGAGCGGCCTCCTCCATCGGCGCCGCCACCGCGGAACTACGCCTCCGCCTCCTCCCTGGCCACCCGCCCTTCCCACGACGCCCTTCCCTCTTCCTCCTTCTCCGCTTCCATTACTCCAGCACCCCATCGACGGAACCCTAGCCCCACGAGCCTCCTTCCCCGTCGCCCATCGACGGTGATGCCACAGCCCTCCCCAACCCCCCCCCTCCTTTCCCCGACCACCCTCCGCGCAGCTCCACTGGCCGACGCCCTCCGATGAACCACAAACCCCCTCTTCCAATCAGAAATGTGAGTTTTATTTATTAACATTTATTTTCAGTTTTATTTTATAATAGTTTCTTTAAGAATCTGAAATTTTATATTGTAGGAGGATAAAAATATAATCTTTTATATTGTAGAGAGTTCAAAATATAATTTTTATCGTATGTAAAGGTAGAAAATATAATTTTCATATGAGATAGATGATAAAAATGTGATCTTTATATGGTAGGATATAAAAAGACGATATTTTTATGTAGTGAAAGATTAGATTTTTAAAATAGAAAAGATTAGATTTTTAAAATTGAAAAGACGAAATCTTTAAAATTGAAAAGGCGAAATCTTTAAAATTAAAAAGGCGAAATCTTTAAAATTGAAAAGGCGAAATCTATAAAATTGAAAAGGCTAAATCTTTAAAATTAAAAAGGCGAAATCTTTATATGAAGAATAGCGTGATAAAAATAGAATTTTTATCTATATAGTAGCGATGTGAAAATAGAATTTTTATCTATATAATAACGTGATAAAAATAGAATTTTTATCTATATAGTAGCGATGTAAAAATATAATTTTTGTCTATATAGTAGCGGTGTAAAAATTCAATTTTTATATATTGAATAGCGAAATAAAAATTCGATTTTTATATATTGAATAGCGAAGTAAAAATTCGATTTTTATATATTGAATAGCGAAGTAAAAATTCGATTTTTATATATTGAATAGCAAAGTAAAAATGTGATTTTTATATATGTAGTGGCTACGGGCAACGAAAGTGACAAAAGGCGAGAACGACAAGATTTTCTACAATAGAAGTGTCGTGGAGTTGGGATAGCTATTGGTGAGAACTTCTCACTCAAATTTCCTTTTCTAGTTATATATATATATACTAGGATGCAGACGGTGTTTAGTAGCACCCGGCACCCGTCATCCACAGACCATGGATGACTTGTTTGTTTAATTGTTTGGTTGTGTAGTTGGTTAGATTATTTGGTTTGAATTGAGTTGTTTGGTGAAATGGAGTCTGATTTGATATCAAACGATAGATACCATAATTTTTATAAAATATATTAAATAACAAAAATAGTCACACGTGGACAGTACTCATTCGTTGAGATTAGTCGTGTGTTGACAAAGATATAGGGTCGTGTATTGAAAGAAATATAGATCCATTTGTTGAATATAAAGCCATGTTGATTAGAGATGCGCTATTTTGACGCGAACGATATTTATATCGATTATATTCGAAATTGAATTTGAATCGAATAGAAAACCAATTTGAATTTGAATCGAATAGAAAACCAATTTGAATTGAATAAAAAACAAATTTGAATTTGAATTGAATAGAAAACCAATTTAAATTTGAATCGAATAGAAAACCAATTTGAATTTGAATTGAATAGAAAACGAATTTGAACTTGAATTGAATAGAAAACGAATTTGAATTTGAATTGAATAGAAAACCAATTTGAATTTGAATCGAATAGAAAACCAATTTGAATTGAATAGAAAACGAATTTGAACTCGAATTGAATAGAAAACGAATTTGAATTTGAATTTGAATTGAATAGAAAACGAATTTCAATTGAATCGAATAGAAAACCAATTTGAATTGAATCGAATAGAAAATGAATTGAAAAGAAAATGAATTCGAATCGAATTAAAATCGATTTGAATTGAAATCCGATAAAAATTAAAGTAAAAAGGATTTATAATAGAAAATTCCATTTTGATTTGAATTTGAAATAAAGGTTGAAATTGTTTTTGAAACGAATTTAAAACTATTTATAAAATTCGTTTTAAATAGAAATCGACGAAATATATATTATATATATAATATAATGGCCTGAATAGAACGCGCCGCGCCTCGGCAGTTCGTAAATTTCGACCATTGACTTCGATCGGATATTACGGGAGATCCAACCGTCGGATTCTCCTAAAACCGGAACCGTTGGGTTCGTATCGAAAAGAGCTTTCTAACGAATATTAGAAATTTAAAATCTAACGGTTGGATTTGGAGATACGTCCAAATCAAATTTGGAAAAGGTCGCTATAAGTGCAGTTCGATGGCCGTTGTTGGAAATCGATTGTACGGGCCTTAATAAAATTATTGAAAATAGTAATAATTTGTGTAAAATCAAAAGAAATGCTTTGGGAAAAATTGGGATGAAAAACTCCATATTTGAAAAGATAAAAATAGATTTTTATCGAAATGAACTAGTTTTGAACTAAAATTAAACCCGTTTATTTTTAAATAAATAAATTGGATTTGAAACGAGTTTTAATAGAATTGATTTGTGGGTTTATCGTGAACTGTGTTTTAAATGACATTAGTTCTTTAACCCAGTAAAAGGAGTTTTAATGAATCTGCAATTAGATTGAATTGGGGAATTGATAATTTAAATTATCAAATTTAGAAATTGAGCGAGAATGGAGTATCACCAGTTTTACTCCAAAGCGATAGTTAAATCTTTAATTAGATTCAAACGTGAAATGGTAATTAATTTTACCGATAACACCGTGGTGTTAGATATGGAGTATTACCAGTTTTGCTTCATGGGATGAATAGGTTGGGATTGGGAAATAAAATAAATAATTACTTCAGTGTGGTTCGCTAATCTCGACTAGTTTAGAAAACCATAATTTGGTTTGAAATGACATCCAAAGGAAGATCAAAGAATAAATTTAAAGAATTTATCTTGGATAAAATTAATGGGAACCTTTCCCTGAGAATATGAATTGGAATGAGGCGTATGTTGTGTTTGTGTAACATTTGTTTATAATATACGCGGGTTGTTCGGGAAGGCCGGGTTTACACCCATTCTGAATAACCGATTCGACGATAAGTCGAAGATGAAGACGGTGGTTGAAGACCGGAAGTCTTCACATCGTTTGGGTGATTACTGATGATCTTGATTGGGCTGTACACCCAAGATGAGGGAATCAGTTAGTTGTCGTCCAGACGTACTTGGAGATCGATGGATATGCGAGGAAAGTGCCTCCGGTTTCGTTCAGACCCAGAACGAACTTGTAAATGGATTGTGTGTCTGACATTGGATTCCATTCTGTGTTGATTGATTTCTGTTAAATATATATCTGTTTGGCGGCGGAGAATTTATTCTCTTGCTTAACGCCCTTCTCTGAGACGTACGAGCTTAGAGGTTATATATCGATAGATATCAATCGCATGACATGAATTGCCTGTGTGGCATGCTGAGTTGCATGGATCAAGGCTTCTGTTGAAAAGCAAAGTCTTGTGGTTGATGATCAAAGCACGGCCTACGTGGCAGCTTTGTGTATAACGTGAATTCGCGAGCCTCACACCTCGGTATGAGTTAAAAACGGGATACAGACCGTTGGGAGAACACGACGTTTCTTTCTAGCTTTGGTGGTGTCAGTGACTTACTAGCCCTGACATTTATATACTTTTCACATTTGTGGTTGTTGGAATGAGGCGCCTCGATTATAGGCCTGTAAGGACCGGGAAACGTGTGTTCAGGCATAATTAATCCTCAAACGTAAGAGAGGACCGGCCCAACCGATCCAGTGGCTGCCCAGAGTGTGTAGTCCTGAGCATTTGCTAGAGTGTCTCGAAGCGGAGAGGAGCTTGCCCCTTGCCTCGACTCATGACGAAAATCCAATTTCCAATACTTGTATTGCGGTTTTAATTGTAGAACTAGTATAGCGACATAGTAGATGGTAGCTATGCCGCCTATGATTGATATTTATGATTGAAATTGTTTCGACACTATACACCTATAATAGTATCAAATAATGTGTTTTAAACGTATCAAGCATGCTTTGGCTGTTATAAGGGAAAACCCTATCCTCCGGCTTGCGTTGCATTGTGTGATGGGACCTGGGTCTTATAACAGCTTCATTTTTCTTTATTTAGCATTGCGCTGTTTGTTCTATGCACTGGTATTCTTGGGAGGAAACCCGTTCCGTGTTATACGGCGTGGTCCCTTGATTTACCTAACTTTAAAACCAATATTAATAACTGTTTTAGTTCTCACACCAGTCACATGACTGACCTGGAGTTTATTGTTTTAACCTAAACTCTGGGTGCCCCTATTTTCGACACGGGCAGCTAGTAGTTTTGGTTTTGCAGATTTATATTCATAGGATCCTGGTTTACAGCTGGAATGATATCCGGAAAGCTCTGTATCCGTATATCACCTTCAGTTGTGCTTTGTATTATTTTCTGCTGCTATGTAATTTATTGAAATTTCTGATATTTATCGAATGTAATTTATTCATTCATACTCTGTATATTCTTGTATTCTGATGGAATTGTTGTAATAACAATGAAATGTTCTTCCGTCTGCGTTCTGATTTGTCCTGTTCTCAAAACGATCAGGGGTTTCGAACGGTCTAGATTGGTTTAACGACTGATTCGGATCGAGCGAAATTCCAGGCCGTCACATTTGGTATCAGAGCTTTGGTTTACAGAGCTCGAGAACAAGACACGTTAGAACCATACGAAAGAATTCATCAGATATTGGATTAGTAATATCCAATTAGAATGACTCGTTAGAGATGGGATCAGTAGTATCCTAGAACGAGTGTGAAGAGTATATTTTTCAAATGAAAACAATTTCGTTTTGAAAATTTAATTCATTTTAAACGTATTTGGATATTTATTTATTTTGAATTTGGACAACCGAGTATATAAAGATTTCGCGTATACGCGTCATGAACGTATAGTCGAAGTTTTAATATACTGGGTAGATATAGAATCACATTCTAGACATCCGGGGATGATTCTGATGATGGTGCATCATCATCAGTATTCATATTCGAGTTTCGAAGGTGTCATATCTATATATTTCCATTAGACTGGTGTGAGAGCCAAAACTAATATAGATAGGTTTATTGTTGTGAATTGGCATCAAAAACATGATTTTCTGTATATGTATCAAAATTATGAATTTGAAACGTTAATTCACTAATTGATTGATGTTTGTGTTGATTGTTTATTTATTTGATAATTTTTGAACCATTATGCCTAATAGAATCAAATATTGAATTGTATCGAAAATTGGTCGCATTTGCTTGCATACACATATACTTACATTGAACAGGTCATAACAAGGAGGCTAGAGCAGAGAATAAAATTTGTTTGCCCGACAAATAGGTACATGTTTACTATATAATTTACTGTTTTGTTTGGGTGATGATGATTTTATGAGCCTATTGGCTAGCCGCTTGGCTTTTTCTTTTTCTTTTTGAGATCAGAAGGCTTGTATGGCAATTTCGGGATTTTCCCGTGGCTCCCGGTGCAGGGGAGGTTATGGCGAAATTTTTCGAAAATTTAGGGTGTTAGCCAAATTTTTGAAGAATTTGAAAATTCTCAGAAACTGAAAAGTTGGAGAATGGAAGCCAGATCGAACGTAGAGTTGATTAATCAAACCACTTTCGACTTTGTTCCTTTTCGGGGACGAAAAGTTTTAAGTGGGCGAGATTGTAACAACCCGGAAATTCTGGGCCAGTTTAAAATTTTTATTTTGGCGATTTTAGCGAATTTTGAATATTTAAAATGAATTATTTTAAATAATATCGAAGAGAAATTTATTTTGAATAGAATTCGAACGTATATATTATATACGGCGCCGTTAGAATATAAATAATTATATATAATTATAAAAGGAATTGAAAATGGCGCGGTAGTTCGATAATTCGATTTCAAACTTCAATTGAATGTACCGGGTGCAAAACAATACGGATTTTAGTGAAACCAAAAACAATAGGATCTATTTGGTAATATCATTCCAACGAATCCGAAAAATCGAGATTTCATAGCGGGAATCAAAAGATATGTCCAGTTGAAAATTCTGAATAGTCGCTATGGAATTCAGGCCCTTAAAAATGGGAATTTTGCAAATGACCTTGGATTTCGACGAAACCACTTTTGTTGGTTCCGTGATGTCAAGTGATTGCGAGATTCCAAATTTCATAATTTTTCGAATCAATATGTGAGCGTGGCAAAGGAAAACGCGTTTGACCAGTTTCAGTTGATTTTAATCGACTGGAAAATGGCCATTTTCCCAACGGTCTCAGAATTTGACGAAACTAGTTTTTTTAGGACCGTATCGTCAATACGAAGCTAGAAAATATTTTTCGGGAATTTTTAGAGTTCGTATGTGACCCCGGTAAATTGAAATGCGCGTTCAAATTCAATATATAGAGTTATATGTTGATTTTAACGGAAACTGATCGAAACGATCGAATCAGCCTACAATACATATCCCATTGTGTTCGTAATGGGGGTAATTAGCTATGGACGACAAGCGGTGGGCCTCGTTTAGAGGTCGTATGTAAAAGTCAACTTTTTGAAATTTAGATATATATATATATATATATATATATATATATATATATATATATATAAAACCCTCTCCTCTCTTATACCCTCAGCCCCCCGATTTAAATCAGAAATCAAAAATAAATAAATAAAAAGAAGAGGACGGAGCGGCCTCCTCCATCGGCGCCGCCAACGCCGAACTTCGCCTCCGCCTCCTCCCTGGCCACCCGCCCTTCCCACGACGCCCTTCCCTCTTCCTCCTTCTCCGCTTCCATTACTCCAGCACCCCATCGACGGAACCCTAGCCCCACGAGCCTCCTTCCCCGTCACCCATCGACGGTGACGCCACAGCCCTCCCCAACACCCCCCCTCCTTTCCCCGACCACCCTCCGCGCAGCTCCACTGGCCGACGCCCTCCGATGAACCACAAACCCCCTCTTCCGATCAGAAATGTGAGTTTTATTTATTAACATTTATTTTCAGTTTTATTTTATAATAGTTTCTTTAAAAATCTGAAATTTTATATTGTAGGAGGATAAAAATATAATCTTTTATATTGTAGAGAGTTCAAAATATAATTTTTATCGTATGTAAAGGTAGAAAATATAATTTTCATATGAGATAGATGATAAAAATGTGATCTTTATATGGTAGGATATAAAAAGACGATATTTTTATGTAGTGAAAGATTAGATTTTTAAAATAGAAAAGATTAGATTTTTAAAATTGAAAAGGCGAAATCTTTAAAATTAAAAAGGCGAAATCTTTAAAATTAAAAAGGCGAAATCTTTAAAATTGAAAAGGCGAAATCTTTAAAATTAAAAAGGCGAAATCTTTATATGAAGAATAGCGTGATAAAAATAGAATTTTTATCTATATAGTAGCGAGTTGAAAATAGAATTTTTATCTATATAATAGCGTGATAAAAATAGAATTTTCATCTATATAGTAGCGATGTAAAAATAGAATTTTTGTCTATATAGTAGCGGTGTAAAAATTCAATTTTTATATATTGAATAGCGAAGTAAAAATTCAATTTTTATATATTGAATAGCGAAGTAAAAATTCGATTTTTATATATTGAATAGCGAAGTAAAAATTCGATTTTTATATATTGAATAGCGAAGTAAAAATTTGATTTTTATATATTGAATAGCGAAGTAAAATTGTGATTTTTATATATGTAGTGGCTACGGGCAACGAAAGTGACAAAAGGCGAGAACGACAAGATTTTCTACAATAGAAGTGTCATGGAGTTGGGATAGCTATTGGTGAGAACTTCTCACTCAAATTTCCTTTTCTAGTTATATATATATACTAGGATGCAGACGGTGTTTAGTAGCACCCGACACCCGTCATCCACAGACCATGGATGGCTTGTTTGTTTAATTGTTTGGTTGTGTAGTTGGTTAGATTATTTGGTTTGAATTGAGTTGTTTGGTGAAATGGAGTCTGATTTGATATCAAACGATAGATACCATAATTTTTATAAAATATATTAAATAACAAAAATAGTCACACGTGGACAGTACTCATTCATTGAGATTAGTCGTGTGTTGACAAAGATATAGGGTCGTGTATTGAAAGAAATATAGATCCATTTGTTGAATATAAAGCCGTGTTGATTAGAGATGCGCTATTTTGACGCGAACGATATTTATATCGATTATATTCGGAATTGAATTTGAATCGAATAGAAAACCAATTTGAATTGAATCGAATAGAAAACCAATTTGAATTTGAATTTGAATTTAATAGAAAACTAATTTGAATTTGAATTGAATAGAAAACCAATTTGAATTTGAATCGAATAGAAAACCAATTTGAATTTGAATTGAATAGAAAACGAATTTGAACTTGAATTGAATAGAAAACGAATTTGAATTTGAATTGAATAGAAAACCAATTTGAATTTGAATCGAATAGAAAACCAATTTGAATTTGAATTGAATAGAAAACGAATTTGAACTTGAATTGAATAGAAAACGAATTTGAATTTAAATGGAATAGAAAACGAATTTGAATTGAATCGAATAGAAAACCAATTTGAATTGAATCGAACAGAAAATGAATTGAATTTGAATTGAAAAGAAAATGAATTCGAATCGAATTAAAATCGATTTGAATTGAAATCCAATAAAAATGAAAGTAAAAAGGATTTATAATAGAAAATTCCATTTTGATTTGAATTTGAAATAAAGGTTGAAATTGTTTTTGAAACGAATTTAAAACTATTTATAAAATTCATTTTAAATAGAAATCGACGAATAATATATTATATATATTATATATATTATATAATGGCCTGAATAGAATGCGCCGCGCCTCGGCAGTTCGTAAATTTCGACCATTGACTTCGAACGGATATTACGGGAGATCCGACCGTCGGATTCTCCTAAAACCGGAACCGTTGGGTTCGTATCGAAAAGGGCTTTCTAACGAATATTAGAAATTTAAAATCTAACGGTTGGATTTGGAGATACGTCCAAATCAAATTTGGAAAAGGTCGCTATAAGTGCAGTTCGATGGCCGTTGTTGGAAATCGACTGTACGGGCCTTAATAAAATTATTAAAAATAGTAATAATTTGTGTAAAATCAAAATAAATGTTTTGGGAAAAATTGGGATGAAAAACTCCATATTTGAAAAGATAAAAATAGATTTTTATCGAAATGAACTAGTTTTGAACTAAAATTGAACCCGTTTATTTTTAAATAAATAAATTGGATTTGAAACGAGTTTTAATAGAATTGATTTGTGGGTTATCGTGAACTGTGTTTTAAATGACATTAGTTCTTTAACCCAGTAAAAGGAGTTTTAATGAATCTGCAATTAGATTGAATTGGGGAATTGATAATTTAAATTATCAAATTTAGAAATTGAGCGAGAATGGAGTATCACCAGTTTTACTCCAAAGCGATAGTTAAATCTTTAATTAGATTCAAACGTGAAATGGTAATTAATTTTACAGATAACACCGTGGTGTTAGATATGGAGTATTACCAGTTTTGCTTCATGGGATGAATAGGTTGGGATTGGGAAATAAAATAAATAATTACTTCAGTGTGGTTCGCTAATCTCGACTAGTTTAGAAAACCATAATTTGGTTTGAAATGACATCCAAAGGAAGATCAAAGAATAAATTTAAAGAATTTATCTTGGATAAAATTAATGGGAACCTTTCCCTGAGAATATGAATTGGAATGAGGCGTATGTTGTGTTTGTGTAACATTTGTTTATAATACACGCGGGTTGTTCGGAAAGGCCAGGTTTACACCCATTCTGAATAACCGATTCGACGATAAGTCGAAGATGAAGACGGTGGTTGAAGACCGGAAGTCTTCACATCGTTTGGGTGATTACTGATGATCTTGATTGGGCTGTACACCCAAGATGAGGGAATCAGTTAGTTGTCGTCCAGGCGTACTTGGAGATCGATAGATATGCGAGGAAAGTGCCTCCGGTTTCGTTCAGACCCAGAACGAACTTGTAAATGGATTGTGTGTCTGACATTGGATTCCATTCTGTGTTGATTGATTTCTGTTAAATATATATCTGTTTGGTGGCGAAGAATTTATTCTCTTGCTTAACGCCCTTCTCTGAGACGTACGAGCTTAGAGGTTATATATCGATAGATATTAATCGCATGGCATGAATTGCCTGTGTGGCATGCTGAGTTGCATGGATCAAGGCTTCTGTTGAAAAGCAAAGTCTTGTGGTTGATGATCAAAGCACGGCCTACGTAGCAGCTTTGTGTATAACGTGAATTCGCGAGCCTCACACCTCGGTATGAGTTAAAAACGGGATACGGACCGTTGGGAGAACACGACGTTTCTTTCTAGCTTTGGTGGTGTCAGTGACTTACCAGCCCTGACATTTATATACTTTTCACCTTTGTGGTTGTTGGAATGAGGCGCTTCGATTATAGGTCTGTAAGGACCGGGGAACGTGTGTTCAGGCATAATTAATCCTCAAACATAAGAGAGGACCGGCCCAACCGATCCAGTGGCTGCCCAGAGTGTGTAGTCCTGAGCATTTGCTAGAGTGTCTCGAAGCAGAGATGAGCTTGCCCCTTGCCTCGACTCATGATGGAAATCCAATTTCCAATACGTGTATTGCGGGTTTAATTGTAGAACTAGTATGGCGACATAGTAGATGGTAGCTATGCCGCCTATGATTGATATTTATGATTGAAATTGTTTCGACACTATACACCTATAATAGTATCAAATAATGTGTTTTAAACGTATCAAGCATGCTTTGGCTGTTATAAGGGAAAACCCTATCCTCCGGCTTGCGTTGCATTGTGTGATGGGACCTGGGTCATATAACAGCTTCATTTTTCTTTATTTAGCATTGCGCTGTTTGCTCTATGCACTGGTATTCTTGGGAGGAAACGCGTTCCGTGTTATACGGCGTGGTCCCTTGATTTACCTAACTTTAAAACCAATATTAATAACTGTTTTAGTTCTCACACCAGTCACATGACTGACCTGGAGTTTATTGTTTTAACCTAAACTCTGGGTGCCCCTATTTTCGACACGGGCAGCTAGTAGTTTTGGTTTTGCAGATTTATATTCACAGGATCCTGGTTTACAGCTGGAATGATATCCGGAAAGCTCTGTATCCGTATATCACCTTCAGTTGTGCTTTGTATTATTTTCCGCTGCTATGTAATTTATTGAAATCTCTGATATTTATCGAATGTAATTTATTCATTCATACTCTGTATATTCTTGTATTCTGATGGAATTGTTGTAATAACAATGAAATGTTCTTCCGTCTGCATTCTGATTTGTCCTGTTCTCAAAACGATCAGGGGTTTCGAACGGTCTAGATCGGTTTAACGACTGATTCGGATCGAGCGAAATTCCAGGCCATCACATTTGGTATCAGAGCTTTGGTTTACAGAGCTCGAGAACAAGACACGTTAGAACCATACGAAAGAATTCATCAGATATTGGATTAGTAATATCCAATTAGAATGACTCGTTAGAGATGGGATCAGTAGTATCCTAGAACGAGTGTGAAGAGTATATTTTTCAAATGAAAACAATTTCGTTTTAAACGTATTTGGATATTTATTTTGAATTTGGACAACCGAGTATATAAAGATTTCGCGTATACGCGTCATGAACGTATAGTCGAAGTTTTAATATACTGGGTAGATATAGAATCACATTCTAGACATCCGGGGATGATTCTGATGATGGTGCATCATCATCAGTATTCATATTCGAGTTTCGAAGGTGTGATATCTATATATTTCCATTAGACTGGTGTGAGAGCCAAACTAATATAGATAGGTTTATTGTTGTGAATTGGCATCAAAAACATGATTTTCTGTATATGTATCAAAATTATGAATTTGAAACGTTAATTCACTAATTGATTGATGTTTGTGTTGATTTTTAATTTGTTTGATAATTTTTGAACCATTATGCCTAATAGAATCAAATATTGAATTGTATCGAAAATTGGTCGCATTTGCTTGCATACACATATACTTACATTGAATAGGTCATAGCAAGGAGGCTAGAGCAGAGAATAAAATTTGTTTGCCCGACAAATAGGTACATGTTTACTGTATAATTTACTGTTTTGTTTGGGTGATGATGATTTTATGAGCCTATTGGCTAGCCGCTTGGCTTTTTCTTTTTATTTTTGAGATCAGAAGGCCTGTATGGCAATTTCGGGATTTTCCCGTGGCTCCCGGTGCAGGTGAAGTTATGGCGAAATTTTTCGAAAATTTAGGGTGTTAGCCAAATTTTTGAAGAATTTGAAAACTCTCAAAAACTGAAAAGTTGGAGAATGGAAGCCAGATCGAACGTAGAGTTGATTAATCAAACCACTTTCGACTTTGTTCCTTTTCGGGGACGAAAAGTTTTAAGTGGGGGAGATTGTAACAACCCGGAAATTCTGGGCCAGTTTAAAATTTTTATTTTGGCGATTTTAGCTAATTTTGAATATTTAAAATGAATTATTTTAAATAATATCGAAGAGAAATTTATTTTGAATAGAATTCGAACGTATATATTATATACGGCGTCGTTAGAATATAAATAATTATATATAATTATAAAAGGAATTGATAATGGCGCGGTAGTTCGATAATTCGATTTCAAACTTCAATTGAATGTACCGGGTGCAAAACAATCCGGATTTTAGTGAAACCAAAAACAATACGATCTATTTGGTAATATCTTTCCAACGAATCCGAAAAATCGAGATTTCATAGCGGGAATCAAAAGATATGTCCAGTTGAAAATTCTGAATAGTCGTTATGGAATTCAGGCCCTTAAAAATGGGAATTTTGCAAACAACCTCGGATTTCGACGAAACCACTTTTGTTGGATCCGTGATGTCAAGTGATTGCGAGATTCCAAATTTCATAATTTTTCGATCAATATGTGAGCGTGGCAAAGGAAAACGCGTTTGACCAGTTTTAGTTGATTTTAATCGACTGGAAAATGGCCATTTTTCCAACGGTCTCAGAATTCGGTGAAACTAGTTTTGTTAGGACCGTATCGTCAATACGAAGCTAGAAAATATTTTTTGGGAATTTTTAGAGTTTATATGTGACCCCAGTAAATTGAAATGCGCGTTCAAATTCAATATATAGAGTTATATGTTGATTTTAACGGAAACTAATCGAAACGATCGAATCAGCCTACGATACATATCCCATTGTGTTCGGAATGGGGGTAATTAGCTGTGGACGACAGGCGGTGGGCTTCGTTTAGAGGTCGTATGTAAAAGTCAACTTTATGAAATTTAAAAAAAAAATTATATATAAAACCCTCTCCTCTCTTATACACTCAGCCCCCCGATTTAAATCAGAAAAAAAAAGAGGACGGAGCGGCCTCCTCCATCAGCACCGCCACCGCCGAACTTCGCCTCCGCCTCCTCCCTGGCCACCCGCCCTTCCCACGACGCCCTTCCCTCTTCCTCCTTCTCCGCTTCCATTACTCCAGCACCCCATCGACGGAACCCTAGCCCCACGAGCCTCCTTCCCCGTCGCCCATCGACGGTGACGCCACAGCCCTCCCCAACACCCCCTCCTTTCCCCGACCACCGTCCGCGTAACTCCACTGGCCGACGTCCTCCGATGAACCACAAACCCCCTCTTCCGATCAAAAATGTGAGTTTTATTTATTAACGTTTATTTTCAGTTTTATTTTATAATAGTTTCTTTAAAAATCTAAAATTTTATATTGTAGGAGGATAAAAATATAATCTTTTATATTGTAGAGAGTTCAAAATATAATTTTTATCGTATGTAAAGGTAGAAAATATAATTTTCATATGAGATAGATGATAAAAATGTGATCTTTATATGGTAGGATATAAAAAGACGATATTTTTATGTAGTGAAAGATTAGATTTTTAAAATAGAAAAGATTAGATTTTTAAAATTGAAAAGGCGAAATCTTTAAAATTGAAAAGGCGAAATCTTTAAAATTAAAAAGGCGAAATCTTTAAAATTAAAAAGGCGAAATCTTTAAAATTAAAAAGGCGAAATCTTTAAAATTGAAAAGGCGAAATCTTTAAAATTAAAAAGGCGAAATCTTTAAAATTGAAAAGACGAAATCTTTATATGAAGAATAGCATGATAAAAATAGAATTTTTATCTATATAGTAGCGATGTGAAAATAGAATTTTTATCTATATAATAGCGTGATAAAAATAGAATTTTTATCTATATAGTAGCGATGTAAAAATAGAATTTTTGTCCATATAGTAGCGGTGTAAAAATTCAATTTTTATATATTGAATAGCGAAGTAAAAATTCAATTTTTATATATTGAATAGCGTAGTAAAAATTCGATTTTTATATATTGGATAGCGAAGTAAAAATTCGATTTTTATATATTGAATAGCGAAGTAAAAATGTGATTTTTATATATGTAGTGGCTACGGGCAACGAAAGTGACAAAAGGCGAGAACGACAAGATTTTCTACAATAGAAGTGTCGTGGAGTTGGGATAGCTATTGGTGAGAACTTCTCACTCAAATTTCCTTTTCTAGTTATATATATATACTAGGATGCAGACGGTGTTTAGTAGCACCCGACACCCGTCATCCACAGACCATGGATGGCTTGTTTGTTTAATTGTTTGGTTGTGTAGTTGGTTAGATTATTTGGTTTGAATTGAGTTGTTTGGTGAAATGGAGTCTGATTTGATATCAAACGATAGATACCATAATTTTTATAAAATATATTAAATAACAAAAATAGTCACACGTGGACAGTACTCATTCGTTGAGATTAGTCGTGTGTTGACAAAGATATAGGGTCGTGTATTGAAAGAAATATTGATCCATTTGTTGAATATAAAGCCGTGTTGATTAGAGATGCGCTATTTTGACGCAAACGATATTTATATCGATTATATTCGGAATTGAATTTGAATCGAATAGAAAACCAATTTGAATTTGAATCGAATAGAAAACCAATTTGAATTTGAATTGAATAGAAAACGAATTTGAATTTGAATTGAATAGAAAACCAATTTGAATTTGAATCGAATAGAAAACCAATTTGAATTTGAATTGAATAGAAAACGAATTTGAACTTGAATTGAATAGAAAACGAATTTGAATTTGAATTGAATAGAAAACCAATTTGAATTTGAATCGAATAGAAAACCAATTTGAATTTGAATTGAATAGAAAACGAATTTGAACTTGAATTGAATAGAAAACGAATTTGAATTTGAATTGAATAGAAAACGAATTTGAATTGAATCGAATAGAAAACCAATTTGAATTGAATCGAATAGAAAATGAATTGAATTTGAATTCAAAAGAAAATGAATTCGAATCGAATTAAAATCGATTTGAATTGAAGTCCAATAAAAATGAAAGTAAAAAGGATTTATAATAGAAAATTCCATTTTGATTTGAATTTGAAATAAAGGTTGAAATTGTTTTTGAAACGAATTTAAAACTATTTATAAAATTCGTTTTAAATAGAAATCGACGAAATATATATTATATATATTATATATATAATATAATGGCCTGAATAGAACGCGCCTCGGCAGTTCATAAATTTCGACCATTGACTTCGAACGGATATTACGGGAGATCCGACCGTCGGATTCTCCTAAAAATGGAACCGTTGGGTTCGTATCAAAAAGAGCTTTCTAACGAATATTAGAAATTTAAAATCTAACGGTTGGATTTGGAGATAAGTCCAAATCAAATTTGGAAAAGGTCGCTATAAGTGCAGTTCGATGGCCGTTGTTGGAAATCGACTGTACGGGCCTTAATAAAATTATTAAAAATAGTAATAATTTGTGTAAAATCAAAAGAAATGCTTTGGGAAAAATTGGGATGAAAAACTCCATATTTGAAAAGATAAAAATAGATTTTTATCGAAATGAACTAGTTTTGAACTAAAATTAAACCCGTTTATTTTCAAATAAATAAATTGGATTTGAAACGAGTTTTAATAGAATTGATTTGTGGGTTTATCGTGAACTGTGTTTTAAATGACATTAGTTCTTTAACCCAGTAAAAAGAGTTTTAACGAATCTGCAATTAGATTGAATTGGGGAATTGATAATTTAAATTATCAAATTTAGAAATTGAGCGAGAATGGAGTATCACCAGTTTTACTCCAAAGCGATAGTTAAATCTTTAATTAGATTCAAACGTGAAATGGTAATTAATTTTACCGATAACACCGTAGTGTTAGATATGGAGTATTACCAGTTTTGCTTCATGGGATGAATAGGTTGGGATTGGGAAATAAAATAAATAATTACTTCGGTGTGGTTCGCTAATCTCGACTAGTTTAGAAAACCATAATTTGGTTTGAAATGACATCCAAAGGAAGATCAAAGAATAAATTTAAAGAATTTATCTTGGATAAAATTAATGGGAACCTTTCCCTGAGAATATGAATTGGAATGAGGCGTATGTTGTGTTTGTGTAACATTTGTTTATAATATACGCGGGTTGTTCGGAAAGGCCGGGTTTACACCCATTCTGAATAACCGATTTGACGATAAGTCGAAGATGAAGACGGTGGTTGAAGACCGGAAGTCTTCACATCGTTTGGGTGATTACTGATGATCTTGATTGGGCTGTACACCCAAGATGAGGGAATCAGTTAGTTGTCGTCCAGACGTACTTGGAGATCGATGGATATGCGAGGAAAGTGCCTCCGGTTTCGTTCAGACCCAGAACGAACTTGTAAATGGATTGTGTGTCTGACATTGGATTCCATTCTGTGTTGATTGATTTCTGTTAAATATATATCTGTTTGGCGGCGGAGAATTTATTCTCTTGCTTAACGCCCTTCTCGGAGACGTACGAGCTTAGAGGTTATATATCGATAGATATCAATCGCATGGCATGAATTGCCTGTGTGGCATGCTGAGTTGCATGGATCATGGCTTCTGTTGAAAAGCAAAGTCTTGTGGTTGATGATCAAAGCACGGCCTATGTGGCAGCTTTGTGTATAACGTGA
Organism: Allium sativum; assembly: GCA_030737875.1. Classification (NCBI taxonomy): domain Eukaryota; kingdom Viridiplantae; phylum Streptophyta; class Magnoliopsida; order Asparagales; family Amaryllidaceae; genus Allium; species Allium sativum. The sequence continues at coordinate 621,599,168 of CM060926.1, forward strand.
ATTCGCGAGCCTCACACCTCGGTATGAGTTAAAAACGGGATACGGACCGTTGGGAGAACACGACGTTTCTTTCTAGCTTTGGTGGTGTCAGTGACTTACCAGCCCTGACATTTATATACTTTTCACCTTTGTGGTTGTTGGAATGAGGCGCCTCGATTATAGGTCTGTAAGGACCGGGAAACGTGTGTTTAGGCATAATTAATCCTCAAACGTAAGAGAGGACCGGCCCAACCGATCCAGTGGCTGCCTAGAGTGTGTAGTCCTGAGAATTTGCTAGAGTGTCTCGAAGCGGAAAGGAGCTTGCCTCTTGCCTCGACTCATGACGGAAATCCAATTTCCAATACGTGTATTGCGGTTTTAATTGTAGAACTAGTGTGGCGACGTAGTAGATGGTAGCTATGCCGCCTATGATTGATATTTATGATTGAAATTGTTTCGACACTATACACCTATAATAGTATCAAATAATGTGTTTTAAACGTATCAAGCATGCTTTGGCTGTTATAAGGGAAAACCGTATCCTCCGGCTTGCGCTGCATTGTGTGATGGGACCTGGGTCTTATAACAGCTTCATTTTTCTTTATTTAGCATTGCGTTGTTTGTTCTATGCACTGGTATTCTTGGGAGGAAACCCGTTCCGTGTTATATGGCGTGGTCCCTTGATTTACCTAACTTTAAAACCAATATTAATAACTGTTTTAGTTCTCGCACCAGTCACATGACTGACCTGGAGTTTATTGTTTTAACCTAAACTCTGGGTGCCCCTATTTTCGACACGGGCAGCTAGTAGTTTTGGTTTTGCAGATTTATATTCACAAGATCCTGGTTTACAGCTGGAATGATATCCGGAAAGCTCTGTATCCGTATATCACCTTCAGTTGTGCTTTGTATTATTTTCCGCTGCTATGTAATTTATTGAAATCTCTGATATTTATCGAATGTAATTTATTCATTCATACTCTGTATATTCTTGTATTCTGATGGAATTATTGTAATAACAATGAAATGTTCTTCCGTCTGCGTTCTGATTTGTCCTGTTCTCAAAACGATCAGGGGTTTCGAACGGTCTAGATCGGTTTAACGACTGATTCGGATCGAGCGAAATTCCAGGCCGTCACAATTATCTTTGGCATATATGATTCACAATGCTTATGCCAATACAGAGTGGTTCTTTGGATAATAATCCAACCGGTCTCTCCATATTAACAACGTTAAAATGGTCAAAACTTCGATAGTCTGTGATTTAACTATCGAATAAAAACAAGTGTGCAAACAATGCCATTTTTTTCAGGGGGAAATTATATCGATCAATCATCATCCAACATTTATCTCTTTATTTCATTAATTTACTTATCTCTTGTTTCCCAATATTCAACATTTCTTATTTTCTAAATTTAGAAAATATAAGTTATTACCATTGGAAAACATTTCCATTTCTTGTTTTCTATATCAGAAAACATTTCTGGTTCTTATTTGGAAAACCTTTCTAAAACTCCTTCATTGGACTTAGACAGATGTTTAACAAACCATCGCGATGCCAACTCAAACCATTTCCCTTAATTACTAAATTCACTTGACCATCCTTTACTGCCGAACCTTAACCATTCCTTAGTTAAAAACGAAGCCAATCAAGTTGGGGGTATAACTACCTCTTAGACCTTAACTGAACAACATTTCTAACTTTGAAATAGGCAAAGTTCACTTTATATTTCTTTAACACTTCCTCACGTAACTCTCCTTCAAATCATCTCTATTCGATAATTCTTTCCTTCGATAGGGTATATTCGATAACTCTATTCAATTTACTCTATTCGATTAACCCTTATCACTTATCTCTATTGGACTAACGCTATAGGATTAACTCTATCGGACTAACGCTATTTATTTACTCGTTTCACTTAACTCCTTTCGAATAAACTATATTCGATAACTCCTTTTACTTTCTATTCGAATAAACTATATTCGATTAACTCATTTAATTCTATTAGAATAAACTATATTCGATTAACTCTATTTACTTTATATTCGAATAAACTATATTCGATTAACTCATTTGCTTTAACTCTAATCGATTAACTCCATCGAATAACTAAATTCGATAACTCCTTCGAATAACCAAATTCGATAATTCCTTTCGAATAAACTATATTCGATTACTCACTTCGATTAAACTAATCGTTAACTCTTTTTGATTAAACTATAATCAATAACTCCTTTCCTTTAACTTTATTCGAATAAACTAATGTTCGATAACTCCATTTGGATAACTCTAGTTCGATTTACTCTAACTGTTTTTCTCTAACTAGTTTAACTCTAACTGGTTTAACTTTAACTGGTTAACTCTAACTGGTTAACTCTAACTGGTTTAACTCTATCTGGTTAACTCTATTTGATTAACTCTAACTGGTTTTACTCTAACTGGTTTAACTCTAACTGGTTCAACTCTAATTGGTTAACTCTATCTGGTTAACTCTATTTGATTAACTCTAACTGGTTTAACTCTAACTGGTTAACTCTATTTGATTCTATTTGTAAATGGTTTAACAAATATCACCTGTTTCCCTATATTTGTAAAGGTTTTACAAATATTCCTCTTTCTATTTGTCTGACAAATATTTTCCCTTTATATTTGTTTTTACAAATATCTTCCTTATCCTTGTTTTACAAATAATTTCCTTATTATTTGTTTTACAAACAATTTCCTTTTTAATTCCTTTTCACAAATATTTATTTAACAAATAAGTATTTCTTTTTATAAAATCTTTTGATTTTATAAATATTTCTTTTCAACATAACATTTGAAAATCTCCTTTACAACATTCCAGTATTTCTTATGGTATTTTACATACCATATAACAACGATAAATATCGTCCAAACACACATAATCAACAACAGATTATATATCACATCATATATCACAATATATGAATCACAGTAAAATAAATGTTGAGGAATCCAGTTGGATTCCTCCAACCTGTTTCCCTGCATCACAAATGTTAAACAATATAGATAACATCACTTTTCAGTTCCATATGATATATTCTGTTAAACAGAATCAATATAGAAATTCAACTAACTGACTAGCAATTCAATCAAACAATCAACACACAGCCAATCAGGCAATATTTAACAGTTCTAATATACAACATGAAATTATAACTGTTCAAAGTTAGTGAGATTTACTCACAGTTGCGCATTAACCGTCAAATAACGGTTTGCGTTATTTGATTTCGACAGACAATTTATTTCTCCATAAATTGTAACGAGCTCGGATTCACTCCCAGTCAGCTCCATGGTGTAGTGTCCGTCCATACGATCCTAACAGATCTTGTTTCGCGGGATTCCGATAACGTACGAGCAAGTTATGGTCATTTCAAGTTAATACATAATTAAATAAAAATTAAATTTAAATTAATGATAGGCCTCACCCCTTTATTAACCGGTCCAACCACATTTTCAAAAGCCCAAATCCGCCCACGTTTTCAACCCGCTACTTCCTTTTCTCCAAACAGACGTCCTCCCCAATTAAACACCATGCCATTTCCTATTCTTCCTCCACCAAATTGCTCCTCCTCCTTTCATTAAATTCAAAACCAATACTACCATTTCTCTCCTCCTTCCGGCCTCTCCCTCCTCCACTTAAACTCAACAAGTACGATGGCTTCCTTCAAATCCAATGCACGCAAGTTTTCACGCAGGAAGCCAAATTTTGATCGACACTTTGTGATCCGGAATTTCCCAAAAAGTTCACAAATTAATCTCCTCATCTCCACGGTTTCGAAACCCAACTTCCCTTGAGCTCAAAACCCTAGAATGCGACAAAAATGCCAACCCTAACTTCCGCTGGCAAACCTCCGCCCCAAAAAAAAAGCATCGAACAAGTTGAAACATATATAGAATCGTAGAGAATTGATTCAGGAACTCGAATATATAAATATAGTTATTTATAAACTCTCCTTTGAATTTGTTTGATTTTAGAAGATCTCGGAAGGGTTTTTCAGAAGAGAAAGTGGTGGCGGCTTAGGAGATGTTTATATAAGGGGGAGAACGGGAATTTGTGAGGCTGAAAAGGAGAAGATGTGGCTCCTTTAATGTTCACACAATTGGTTTATATATTTTATTTTTGTATATTTTTTCTTACAAAAAATTCGTCTGATCACACACGATACTCAAAAATCACGAAACTGGACATGTAGCTAGAGTTCGACATTACAGTCCCAACGAAACTGGTTTCGTCGAATTCTGACTCCGTATGCTCACACAGCGTATTTTTAACCGTCAAAATACTGACTGTTTTTCACTCTAAAAATCCGTACGACCACACAGTGACTCTAAAAATCACGAAATTGGAAATCTAACAACTATTTAACATTGCGGATCCAACAAAATTAGTTTTGTCGAATTCCGACTTCATTTGCAAAAGTGGCTATTTTTAAAGCTCTGGATGACCCATTTAAATATATAAATATATTTAAATATAATTAAATAAAATATTAATAAATTAATATTATCGTATATATTCGCAGTGGAATACCATACAGCTCTAGAATATTTCTCTATGAATTTCTAACTTGATATTTCAAATCTGGGTCAACCCGATATTCTATTCATATTGAAATTCCTTTAAAAAAAAAATTCCTTTATAAATTATAAAGGAATTCCACAGCGACTTTTCTAAAATTTGATTTGGACATAAATCAAAACCTACACGACGAAATCCCAAATTTTCTCTTCCACTAGAATGATATACTCCACCAGCTCCACACGTTTCTTCTTTCATAGAAATCCGGCTTAAAACGAATCCTGTACATTCAGTTGAAGTTCGAATCGCCAATTTACGAACTGCAGCGCCATTTCAAGCTCGATTTTAATTATATTATAATTCTACGTTCAAACTGTCATTCAAATAATATATTCGTTATTCTAATTCAATTCTAAACTGAATTAAATATCACAGATGATCCAGTTCACACCATATCACCATTTCAGCCAATTCAGATTATTTCAGAATTTAATATATTATTTAATTTATTATTTTAATTAAATATTCACCATTATTTAATTCCACGACCATTAAATTCTCTATATCACTATTTATATAATTAAATAAATTAATTATAATACCTTTGCAAATGCGGGTCATTACATTATAGCAAAGAGGCTAGAGAAGAGGAATAAAATTGTGTCCCCGACAAATAGGTACACGTTTATTGTTTTGCTTGGGTGATGATTTTATGAGCCTATTGGCTAGCCGCTTGGCTTTTTCTTTTTCTTTTTCTTTTTGAGATGAGACGCCCATGTGGCTATTTGGGAATTTTCCCAGCCCCTCCCGTACAAAGGAGGTTATGGCGAAATTTTCCAATATTAAAAGGCGTTAGTGAAATATTTGAAGAGAAAACGATATTGAAATCGTCGAATGAACTATATTTATATATATATAAATATAAATAAAATTAAAATGAATCGTGGCCATGTAGTTCGTGTTTTGAAACCGTGATTTCAAACGATTAGTGCGGGAGATCCGACCATCGGATTTTCCCGAAACCGAAACCGTTGGGTTCGCCTTGGAGATATCTTTCCAACGGCACCAACTTTGTGAAGATCCGACGGTTGGATTATCTGGAATGTTTAATTCAAATCTGAAGAAAAACAGCGCCAGAGTCGATTATATTTATATATAAATATAAATATAATTAAAATAAATCGAATAACGACGCTGCAGTTCGTAATTTGAAATCGTAACTTCAAACGACTAGTGTGGGAGATCCGATCGTCGGATTCTCCCAAAACTGAAACCGTTGGATTCGTTTTGAAATGATCTTTCTAATGATATAAAATTTGTGAAGATCTAACAGTTAGATTTTCAGATATGTGTAAATCAAATTTAGTGTAAAACAGCCCAGTGCCTCGGCACGACTTGAAACGTTGTTTAATTAAATATGGCCGTTTTTAAATAAATTAAAATGGCGAGATATCATTATAAAATATTATGTGATGGTTAGCTTGATATGTGATGGTTGAATGTATTTAACATGAAAACTATACTAAGGAACTGAAATGTGAATGTTGAGTGATTTAACCATGTGAAGAATTGATTTGAAAATCTAAATATACGTGGATTATTTTAAAAGGCCGAGTTCATTCTAATTTCAAATAATCGATCGACGGTGAGAAGTCGAAGAGATGAAGACGGTTGAAGACCGACAATCTTCACATTGGATGGATGGGCGCTACCGATGCTCGTGATTGGAGTAACTACCTTGAAGGAGCTGAAGTAGTAGCCGTCCAGACGTATTGTTGATTGTGCGGATATGCGAGGAATATGGTGCCTCCGGCTTCGTTCAAACCAAAACGAACTTGTAAATGGACTGTGTGTCTGACACTGGATTTTGTTCTATGCTGATTGATCTCTATTAAATATATATCTGTTTGGCGAAGGAGAATTTATTCTCCTTCTTAACACCCTTCTCTGAGACGTCCGAGCTCAGAGGTTATATATAGATAGAAATCAGTCGCATGGAGTGGATTGCCTGTGTGGCACGCCTAAGTGGTGTATGATCAAGGCTTCTGTTGCAAAGCAAAGTCTTGTGGTTGATGATCAAAGCATGGTCTGTGTGACCTAACTTTGTGTATAACGTGGATTCGCGAGCCTCACACCTCGGTATGAGTCAAAAACGGGAGAAGGACCAAAGGAGTGCACGACGTTTCTTTCTAGCTATGGTGGTGTCAGTGACCTACCAGCCCTGACATTATATATACTTTTCACCTGTGTGGTTGTTGGAATGCGAGGCGCCTCGATTATAGGTCTGTAAGGACCAGGAAACGTGTGTTTAGGAATAATTTATCCTCAAACGTAAGGGAGGACCGGCCTTGGAGGATCCAGGGAATGCTGTGTGCGGTCCTGAGGCATTTGCTAGAGTGTCTCGAACGGAGAGGAGCTAGCCCCTTGCCTCGACTCATGATGGAATCCAATTTCCAATACGAAATATGCGGATGTGATTGTATTACTAGTATGGCGACATGATATATGGTACCCATGCCGTCTATGATTGATATTTATGATTGAATTTGCTCTTGAAACATATATGCACTAGTAATAATAACAAACACTTTTGTTTTATACGTATGAAGCATTTTTGGCCATTATAAGGTAAAACTCTATCCTCCGGCTTGCGTTGCATTGTGTGATGGGACCTGAATCTTATAATGGCTTCATTTTTATAAAAAGCAATGCGATGATTTAATCATTTACTATATTTCATGCACTATCACTCATTGGAGTAAAACCCATTCCGCGAAAGTGGCGTGGTCCTTTGATTTGCCTTATTATTGTTGTTTAATAAGTTAAGTAGATTTCTCATACCAGTCCCATGACTGACTCGTAGTTTGTTCCACCTTGCAAACTCGGGTGCCCTTATTTTCACACGGGCAACCTAGTTATAGGTAGTAGACATATTTTGGCTTGGCACCGCAGTAGAGGTGCACTTTTGGCTCATGGCGAGGCTTGACTACACCATGATGACTATGACTTTTTCCCCCATTATTGTATATGTATTATGATTCCGCCACAGGCGATGTAGACTGATGTTTAGTTTATGTACTCTTTATGTATTAGGATTCCGCCATTGGCGATGTTGACTGATTATGTATTATTATGCACTAAGTAGTTTCCTGCATTGTTCTCTCTGATGTGGTGATATATATGATTCGGCTGTCATATTTGTGTAAATTATTCTATTTCTTGTTTATACTATTATCTGTACTCTACTGATGATGATTAATGTGTTATATTCCAATGATTATCCTTAACACCGTAGCACGGGGTTTGAAATACCCCACCTCCATTAAGGTCACTCACAAAGGGAATGCCTTAACTTTGGTGGAGGTTTATAAGTAAAAGTCACAGGTAAACACAAGACAGAAATAAATACACATATTTTAAACAGCGGAAACCAAACAGACTTTTATTTCATCAATACGTGTTCCAACAAAGCATTTCCATAATTGTCTCAAAATACTTCCAACATTACAACCTCATTACTGACTTGATTATTAAAGAAGAATAAAACATAAATAAAGTAACAAAAATCCCATAGTGATTTCCAAAGCCATAGTCCGAGCAAAAGAGATCCAAACCATACATCTACGGTCTTAAAGCTTGCGAAGAGTCTGACTAAGCCGGGTTGTTTCCTCCCTGTGGACCGGGGGGGAACGAAAGAAAAGAAGACAAAAAGAAAATAGGGTCAGACATAAAACCAGAGTAAATCTAGTAACTATTCAGTATATGAATAGGAAAAAGGGCATGATAGATATAAACTGAAAACAGTAAAGTATCACAAGCTAAGGAAGTGTAGTTTAGAATCGAATGTACTATCGCACCCACACTATATCTTTGCACCTACTTGAGCTTATTCTAACTAGCACCCCATGCTGAGAGTGAAGTGATCCCCATTTTCTAAAGTTGCACCCTATACTGAGGGTGAAGTGATTCCGTTTCTAAAGATCGGCTCCTTCTCGCATAAACATATGTGTCATACGGCCCCCAAGAACTGTAGATACCTATGCTGGTACCACCATGGGGTGTATCAAGACCCATGGTGGTGGCCCCGACACAAACCTAAGAATACATAGGTTATACTACTGGTGCCCCAGTGCCCAGTTTGTCTTCTACGGAGTGTGTGCACGCCCGCACCCCGTTAGAACCTACACTGTGCACCCACCGCCGTCGTTTTGACCGCTTACAATCAGCCCAGTAATCATGCCCCACCCTGCCTAGTTTCAGGGTACCATGATACCAAACTTGGGTTACTGCTGAAACGGTCCCTCGTAACTAGGGTTTTCTAGTCAAACATGTTAAGTGGTTAAGTGTATGTATTTACCTAACCTCACCCATCAATTCTTGTTAACATGTTGAATTTGGTTAATTGTTTTTAGTTGACTTAACCCTACAATCTGTCCTTAGCCTCTTAAATCACCTGACCACTCACATTAGACAGATATTGCTACGGTTACTGGATGTGCCGGTCAGTTTTGGGCAGGTTTACACCGTAGCCCAGTCTAACCTTGGGTCCTTATTGGGCTCCATGCTTAACTACCCACATTGGATAGGTATTGTTGTGACTACTGGACAGCCGGGCGGGTCCGGGCAGATTTACGTCATAGCTCAATCCAACCTCGGGATAAGCTTATCGTGTTTTCTAAATTTACATATTTTATCACTTCTCAATTATATGTAAATTTCATGTCCTTTATTCTTGGGTATAACAATTTATACCGCTTAAACTTCATTGTCGTTGACATGTGCCAAACATGCTAACATATATTTTTCATGTTTTACACCCAACGTTATTACCCCCATTTGTACGTTCGCAACATTATAACAAATGTTGGGCTCGACACAATTCAACCCAACTTTATAAACGTGAGAAAAGGGGAAATCAAGAACATGTAATATTTCACAATACATAAAGGTGTGTGGCGCATGAACTTGCAATTTAGCGATTCAACTAACATAAATTATGGGTCATGTGAACTTGCATTCAAATCAAAGTATAACTAAGTAGGTGACATATGAAATGGCATAGCTTAGGCTTATACAAACTTGGGTTAAACATGTTTAACTTGGAAAAATGTCAACCACAAAACTAACATGTTGTATAATCACCAAAATGTCCAATTTTAACAACTAATCATATAGCCTATTTCAACATGAAACTTGCATAGTTTATGTAACCCATACGGTACTTAACATAGATCCAATTATACTTGCAAATAAACATAAGAATGTGTTCATAGGTTTTGAGTCATGTAGGCATAAAAGGACTCAAGTCTAGAACATGTTTACCTAAGCCGTAATTTAGACTTAGAGAATGTATATAGTCCATGTCATCAACATAAACACAAAGGGATCAAATTCTAGTTTTATTTTGCCACAACTTGCAAGTGCCATTATTTTCATATACAATTGTCCAATAGGCTTACATCAATCAATTTAGGCCACAAATACCAATACACAAGTCATAAAAGAATCATTACAATACACAGAATTTATACAATAACACAATTCTATTTTCATTTACATCGAACCACGTCACAGTTTCATTCATATTCTGAAAGGTCACTATACTTACAACGAATACAGAATCTTGAATTCTGGATTCTGGATTCTGAATTCTGAAATTGAGGTGCGTTCCTTTGGGTAGATTAACGTTGCATTGATTAATTTGATTAAGCTTTATTCTTCTTCTTAATTTGATTCGTCTCTAAGCTCCTCTCTCTTGACGGCTATGCTCAATTCCTTCCTGGCAGCATGACGACTCCAATCTTATTTTTTTTTGTGAATTTTAGTTGATACTTAGGGTGTATACAAAGATTTTTAAATTGTTTTGAGCCGTCAGATAAAGACAGGAGGGACCTAGACCATACAAAGTTCAAAGTGCCAATCAAGAGGTGATATGTCAGCCCTAATGACACACCGAGCCACAGAAATTCAACCCAGAGCCAAACCCAGCCAGCCAGGTCGACCAGGTAGGTCGACTGGCAGGTTGACACCTAGATTGACATTATGGTCGACCTGGGGTGACCAGGTCGACACCATGGTCGACCTGGTCCCTGGGCGGGAATTTTCCCGCCTAGCCCAATTTGAACCTATTTTTTTGAATTTTGAATTTGAAACTGAGCTGTTTGAATTTTAAATTTTATTCAGAAACTTCCGAAGGTCATAACTCCTTCATACAGAGTCCGATTCACGCAAACTCGGACTCTATCTCAAGCAGAATTCCGAGACGAACGCAATGCCGTAACCCATTTCCCTTAATTCTTTCATTTAGAATTAATTACACTTTAGTTTGTGAAGCTTAATGTTATAGAATTCACGGGGTGTTACATTCTCCCCCTTTAAAAGGATTTCGCCCCCGAAATCTCCAAGTTAGGAAGAATGTATATCCTACCATCCAATCATCCATCTACTCAACCAACAAACACAGGCGTCCACTGTCCTTAAAAGACTTCTAATGCTTCATGATCATATGCATAGTGTGTGTACATGTCCTTATCTAATGCAGAAATCAGGCAGTCTACTGATTCACTTGACCTCCTTAATGCGAATCATGTAAGTGTCATGAATCCATTATGTATGCAAAAAAAATTCCTACTCATAATTCTACATGAGTGCACAATTATTCATACAAATGCGACAACTATATGACAGCATATCAAGTTTCAACCATATATAAATGAGAATACACATATACATATGCAATATGAAGTGACTGCCGATCTAAAATCTAGGGTGTGTGTGTATATGCATCCACGAGAAACTACTAGCAATCACTAGCAACCATTTGCAACCATCACCCATAACATGTTTTCAAATACATGTTTGCATCCATTTGTTTTCTACCTAAGGAGTTAGGAAAAGGACCGAGGAGATATACCTAAAAAGATAGATAAAGCATAACTTAAGGAAAAAGAGAGATCAAAGATGTACCCTCAAAAAGAAAAGGGTAGGCAGTGCGTATTCTGTCCTCAGTTTCCCAAGTCGCGTCTTCCTCGGCGTCGCTCCACTGAACTTTAACGAGTTTGACTTCGCGGTTGCGTAGCTTTTTCACTTCAGTTCATAAGATGCGGGTTGGAACTCTCCTCACAGTTGCTTCACATTCCACTTCGGCTTCTACTAGAATGCTAGGTTCCACCACTTCCGCAGACTCATGCAAACACTTCCGAAGGTGAGAAACATGAAAGACGTTGTGAACTCTGGCCAGTCTCTCGGGTAGCTCCAATCTATAGGCCATCTTCCCAACCTTCTCGATGATAGGAAACGGCCCTACAAATCTTGGTGCTAACTTTCCTGTGGATCCAAAGCGAACGACGTTCCTTACAGGAGATACCTTAAGGAAAACCGTGTCTCCAACCTCAAACTCAAGGTCGGTCCTTCCTTTGTCGGCATAGGATTTTTGTCTGTCTTGGGCTGTCTTCATCCTTCTCCGTATCAACTCCACTTTCTCTGAGGTCTCTCTGATCATGTCTGGTCCAAGTATAAGCTTATCTGTAGACTCCCACCAACAAGTAGGTGATTTGCACGGTCTTCCATACAAGGTTTCGAAGGGCGCCATACCGATGGTAGCTTGGTAGCTGTTGTTGTAGTTAAATTCCACTAAAGCAAGGTGATCCTCCCATGTCCCTCCAAAGTCAAGAACGCAAAGTCTCAAAAGGTCCTCTAAAACTCTATTCACCCTTTCCGTCTGGCCATCTGTTTGGGGGTGATAGGCCGTGCTCAAACATAACTATGTGCCTACAGCTTCTTGCAGACTCCGCCAAAACTCGCTTGTGAAGATAGGGTCTCGGTCACTAACAATGCTGGAGGGTATCCCATGGAGTCGAACTATTTCCTTGAGATAAAGAGATGCTAGAGATGAGGCAGTCCTTCTACTTTAACGGGTATAAAGTGGGCGCTTTTAGTATGCCTATCCACTATTACCCAAATGCTAGTATTGCCCCTTCTCGACCTGGGCAGCCCATCAACGAAGTCCATTAAAATGCTATCACACTTCCACTGTGGGACCTTTAAAGGATGAAGTAGTCCTCCAGGCTTCTTCTGTTCCGCCTTGACCTGTTGGCAGGTCATGCACTTAGAAACGAAATCTGCCACGTCCTGCTTCATGCCGCTCCAAAAGAAAGTTCTTTTTATATCCTTGTACATCTTATCACCGCCAGGGTGTATAGTCATCTTGGAATGATGTGCTTCCTCGAGAACCTTCTTTGTCAACTCCCTTGTTTGTGGGACGCATAATCTCCCATCTCGCCTCAGCCAACCCTTATCATCGATGGTGTACCTATTGAGGTGACTAGAAGTCTCACCCCTAATAATTTATCAATCACATCAACAAGCTGAGGATCTTCACGCTGTGCAGCCCCTATTGAGTCCAAGAGAGTAGGGCGTACTTCGAGAGATGCTAACAAACCCGGTATAAAATCTGAGGAGGGCCTAAAGTTAAAACTGGCTATATACTCCAAGTTTTGCCTTTCCACAAAGAGAGGGCTTAAGGTCAGTTTCTTTCGGCTCAACGCGTTTGCTACTACGTTGCCTTTGCCGGGAGTATAGGAAATTTCAAAATCATACGAGGCAAGAAACTCCATCCGCCTTTTGCTGCCTCAAGTTAAGATCCTTCTGCGAGAAGAGATATTTCAATGATTTATGGTCAGTGTATAATTCGAACTTCTCACCTAGGAGATAATGGCGCCAAGACTTAAGTGCAAAGACGATGGCAGCCAACTCAAGATCGTGGGTTGGGTAGTTCTTTTCATGGACTTTCAATTGTCTTCCACCATAAGCAACTACCCTTCCTTCTGGCATTAGAACAACGCCTAGTCCCGTTCCACATGCATCTGTGTATACTGTGAACATTTTTCTTCCGTCAGGCAGAGTTAGAACTGGAGCTGTTGTAAGAGCTCTTTTTAGGCGTTGGAACGCAATGTCGCAGTCCAAATCCCAAGCAAATGTTAAGTTCTTCTTTGTTAGCCTTGTGAGTGGAGCTGAGATTTTCGCGAAATCCCTATGAATTTTTGGTAAAAACCTGCTAGCCCAAGAAAGCTTCGGACTTCGGTTGCATTTCTTGGTGTCTTCCAATCTTGCACTGCCACCACTTTCGCGGGGTCCACCGCCAACCCTTCTTTGAACACTATATGCCCAAGAAATCTTACTTCTTCTCTCCAAAAGTGGCACTTGGAGAACTTGGCTTTTAGCTGATGAACTCGAAGAGTTTCCATGATTTCTTTCAGATGCTGAGCATGTTTTTCCTCATTCTTTGAGAAGATCAAGATATCATCTATGAAGACCACCACGAATTTATTGAGGAATTCTCTGAATACCCTACTCATTAGGTCTACGAAATAAGCAGGTGCGTTTGTCAAGCCGAAAGGCATGACAAGCCACTCGAAGAAACCGTCTGGGGTTTTGAACGCCGTTTTATCAATGATGTCTTCAGCTACTCTTAGCTGATGGAACCCAGTTGCCAGACCAAGTTGGGAGAAGATCGACGCACCTACAATTTGATCAAACAAATCGTCAACTCGGGGAAGAGGGTGCCTATTTTTCTTGGTCAATTTGTTTAACTCCCTATAATCGACGCAAAGGTGAAGCGAAACATCCGCTTTGGTTGCAAACACCACTAGAGCACCCCATTCCGAAATGCTCCATCTAATGAACCCCTTTTCCAGAAGTTCTTTAACCTGCTTACTGAGCACCTTTCTCTCCTTTGGAGCCATGTGTCTGGCAGGTAAAGCTACAGGCTTTGCATTATCCACAAGATATATGCGGAAGTCTATTTCACTCCTTGGAGGCAAGCCCTTCACCTCCTCAAAAGACACCCAGATATTCCCGGACTACTTTAACTGACTGCAAATTCTCATCCGAGGCATCAAGCGACTCTAGATAACTAAGCATAACAGCATTCAAGGGATTACAAGAAATTTCTAGAGTGTTACCAAGCCGAGTCAAGAGTCTAACTACTCTTCTCTCACAATCAAGAATGGCACCATTACTGGATAACCAGTCCATGCCTAAGATCAAACTATATCCCAAGAAGCCCAAAACAAATGCATCACAACTAAACTCAACGCTGAGAATAGAGATTTTCAAACCCAAACAAACCATTGACAAGTAAGCGGAGCCCCCAATTGGATTTTAAACTACTAAGGGATCCTCTACCATACTAGTGTCTAGATGCAGCGATTCTACTAAGGCAGATGAAATAAAGGAGTGTGAAGCGGCAGAGTCAAAAAGTGTGCGAACTGGATGATCATAAAGATAGACTACACTTTCTACAGAAATATTTCTACCTAAGATTCTCAAGATAGGATTGAGAAGATAAGCAGGATAAAACAAAGCATCTAGGAGAAGAAGTTAAAGAGGTACCCCCAGAAGGTCCTGCTTGCGGGCCTTGCCCTTGCTTCTTAGGGCAGTCCTTAGCCATGTGTCCAACTTCACCGCAATGGAAGCAAGTAGCACTCATCTTCCTATTCTTCTTTCTGCAGTCGTTCACCACATGTCCAACAATGCCACAGAAATAACATTTCCTTTTCTCGCGTGTCTTGTTATTATTGTTGTGGTCCTTTCCTCCTTGACTATTAGCCGTCTTCTTGTTCGGCGATTCTTCCTTTTGCTGGTTCACGTAGAGGAGGAGGAGGAGGAGTAAAAGCATCTGTAGCTAGGAAGTAAGGTCCCCAGACATGCTGAAACAGAAAGGAAAGATTCAAAACGAAGGATAGAGAGAGATAGTGCATATGACTTTGGGGGATTATGCCTTTTAAAATATAACACATTTTTTTTCTTGAAAAATGCTTCTTTAAACTCTCTTTTGAAAACATTTTCAAAAAAAACTTTTATCTTATCTGGTAAACCTATGCTCTAATACCAAGTGAAACACCCCACCTCCGTTAAGGTCACTCACAAAGGGAATGCCTTAACTTTGGTGGAGGTTTATAAGTAAAAGTCACAGGTAAACACAAGACAGATATAAATACACATATTTTAAACAGTGGAAACCAAACAGACTTTTATTTCATCAATACGTGTTCCAACAAAGCATTTCCATAATTGTCTCAAAATACTTCCAACATTAAAACCTCATTACTGTCTTGATTATTAAAGAAGCATAAAACATAGATAAAGTAACAAAAATCCCCATAGTGATTTCCAAAGCCATTGTCCGAGCAAAAGAGATCCAAACCATACATCTACGGTCTTGAAGATTGCGAAGAGTCTGACTAAGCCGGGTTGTTTCCTCCCTGTGGACCTGGGGGGGGGGGGGAATGAAAGAAAAGAAGACGAAAAGAAAATAGGGTCAGACATAAAGCCTGAGCAAATAACTCTTCAGTATACGAATAGGAAAAAGGGCATGATAGATATAAACTGAAAACAGTAAAGTATCACAAGCTAAGGAAGTGTAGTTTAGAATCGAATGTACTATCGCACCCACACTATATCTTTGCACCTACTTGAGCTTATTCTAACTGGCACCCCATGCTGAGGGTGAAGTGATCCCCATTTTCTAAAGATGCACCCTATACAGAGGGTGAAGTGATTCCGTTTCTAAAGATCGGCTCCTACTCGCATAAACATATGTGTCATACGGCCCCCAAGAACTGTAGATACCTATGCTGGTCCCACCATGGGGTGTATCAAGACCCATGGTGGCGGCCCCGACACAAACCTTAGAATACATAGGTTATACTACTGGTGCCCCAGTGCCCTGTTTGTCTGCTCCGGAGTGTGTGCACACCCGCACCCCGTTAGAACCTACACTGTGCACCCACCGCCGTCATTTTGACTGCTTACAATCAGCCCAGTAATCGTGCCCCACCCTGCCTAGTTTCAAGGTACCATGATACCTAACTTAGGTTACTGCCGAAACGGGTCCCTTGTTACTAGGGTTTTCTAGTCAAACATGTTAAGTGGTTAAGTGTCTGTATTTATCTAACCTCAGCCTTCAATTCTTGTTAACATGTTGAATTTGGTTAAGTGTTTTTAGTTGACTTAACACTACCATCTGTCCTTAGCCTCTTAAAGCACCTGACCACTCACATTAGGCAGATATTGCTATTGTTACTGGATGTGCCGGTCGGTTCCGGGCTGGTTTACACCGTAGCTCAGTCTAACCTCGGGTCCTTATTGGGCTCCATGCTTAACCACCCACATTGGATAGGTATTGTTGTGACTACTGGACAGCCGGGCGGGTCCGGGCAGGTTTACGTCACAACTCAATCCAACCTCGGGTTAAGCTTATCGCGTTTTCTAAATTTACATATTTTATCACTTCTCAATTATATGTAAATGTCATGTACTTTATTCTTGGGTATAACAATTTATACCGCTTAAATGTCATTGTCGTTGGCATGTGCCAAACATCCCAACATATATTTTTCATGTTTTACACCCAACGTTATTACCCCCGTTTGTACGTTCGCAACATTATAACAAATGTCGGGCTCGACACAATTCAACCCAACTTTATAAATGTGAGAAAAGGGGAAATCAAGAACATGTAATATTTCACAATACATAAAGGTGTGTGGCGCATGAACTTGCAATTTAGCGATTCAGCTAACATAAATTATGGGTCATGTGAACTTGCATTCAAATCAAAGTATAACTAAGTAGGTGACATATGAAATAGCATAGCTTAGGCTTATACAAACTTGGGTTAAACATGTTTAACTTGGCATAATGTCAACAACAAAACTAACATGTTGTATAATCACCAAAATGTCCAATTTTAACAACAAATCATATAGCCTATTTCAACATGAAACTTGCATAGTTTATGTAACCCATACGGTACTTAACATAGATCCAATTATACTTGCAAATAAACATAAGAATGTGTTCATAGGTTTTGAGTCATGTAGGCATAAAAGGTCTCAAGTCTAGAACATGTTTACCTAAGCCTTAATTTAGACTTAGAGAATGTATATAGTCCATGCCATCGACATAAACCTAAAGGGATCAAATTCTAGTTTTTTTCTTTGCCACAACTTGCAAGTGCCATTATTTTCATATACAATTGTCCAATAGGCTTGCATCAATCAATTTAGGCCACAAATACCAATACAAAAGTCATAACAGAATCATTACAATACACAGAATTTATACGATAACACAATTCTATTTTCATTTACACCGAACCACGTCACAGTTTCATTCATATTCTGAAAGGTCACTATACTTACAATGAATGCAGAATCTTGAATTCTGGATTCTGAATTCTGAAATTGAGGTGCGTTCCTTTGGGTAGATTAACGTTGCGTTGATTAATTTGATTAAGCTTTAGTCTTCTTCTTAATTTGATTCGTCTCTAAGCTCCTCTCTCTTGACGGCTACGCTCAATTCCTTCCTGGCAGCATGACGACTCCAATCTTATTTTTTTGTGTGAATTTTAGTTGAGACTTAGGGTGTATATATAGATTTTTAATTTTTTTTGAGCTGTCAGGTGAAGACAGGGGGAATCTAGACCATAAAAAGTTCAAAGAGCCAATCAAGAGGTGACATGGCAGCCCTAATGACACACCGAGCCACAGAAATTCAAGCCAGAGCCAAACCGAGCCAGCCAGGTCGACCAGGTAGGTCGACTGGCAGGTCGACACCCAGGTCGACACTATGGTCGACCTGGGGTGACCAGGTCGACACTATGGTCGACCTGGTCCCTGGGCGGGAATTTTCCCTCCCAGCCCAGTTTGAACCTGTTTTTTCGAATTTTGAATTTGAAACTGAGCTGTTTGAATTTTAAATTTTATTCAGAAACTTCCGAAGGTCATAACTCCTTCACACGGAGTCCGATTCACGCAAACTCGGACTCTATCTCAAGCGTAATTCCGAGACGAATGCAATGGCGTAACCCATTTCCCTTAATTCTTTCATTTAGAATTAATTACACATTAATTTGTGAAGCTTAATGTTATTGAATTCACGGGGTGTTACAGGGTTTTGGGGTCATCACAAATCGAATATAGTTCATTCGAGAAGAGGAATCGAATATACTTCATTCGAGGAGAGTTATCAAATATACTTTATTCGAAGAGGAGTTATCGAATATTGGTTATTCGAAGTGAGTTAATCGAATCTAGTTATTCGAAAGGAGTTATCGAATCTAGTTATTCGGATGGAGTTATAAAATCTAGTTATTTTAAAGGAGTTAATCGAATATAGTTTATTCGAATAGATTTAAAGGAGTTAATCGAATATAGTCATTCGAATAGAATTAAAGGAGTTAATCGAATATAATCATTCGAATAGAATTAAAGGAGTTAATCGAATATAGTCATTCGAATAGAGTTAAAGGAGTTATCGAATAAAGTTTATTCGAAAGGAGTTAAGTGAAAGGAGTTAATCCAATAGAGTTAATCGATTAGGGTTAATCCAAAGAGTTAATCCAATAGAGTTAATCAAATAGAGTTAATCAATTAGAGTTAATCCAGAGAGTTAATCCAAAAAGAGTTAATCCAAAAAGAGTTAATTGATAAGAGTTAATTGAATAGTGTAAATCGAATATAGTTTATTCGAAGAAAGGTTTTCGAATCTAGTTATTCAAAAGAGAGATTATCGAATATAGTTATTCGAAGGGAGGAGTTATCGAATAGAGATTTATTCGAAAGAGAGTTACGTAAGGAAGTTTGTTAAAGGTTTAATAGATAAACTTTGACTATTTCGAAGTTAAAACGTTGTTCAATTAAGGTTTGAGAGGTAATTATACCCCAACTTGATTGACTTCCTTCTTAACTAAGGAATGGTAAGGTTTGATAGTGAATGATGGTTAAGTGAATTTAGTAAATGGTTTGAGATGGCATGGCGATGTTTCATGTAAACATCAGTTTAAATCCAATGAAGGAGCTTTGGAAATGTTTTCCAAATAAGAAACCAGAAATGTTTTCTAATATAGAAAACAGGAAATGGAAATGTTTTCCATTGTTAATAACGTATATTTTCTAAAATTAGAAAATAAGAAATGTTGAATATATGGAAACAGGAGATAAGTAAATTAATGTACTAAAGAGATAAATGTTAAATGTTAAATGATGATTGATCGATATAATTTCCATCTGGAAATAATATCGTTGTTTGCACACCTGTTTTTCTTTGATAGTTAACTCACCGACTATCAAAGTTTTTGACCATTTTAACGTTGTTAATATGGAGAGACCAGTTGGATTATTATCCGAAGAACCACTCCGTATTGGCATAAGCGTTGCGAATCAAGTATGCTGAATATATTGAAGACGGAGTAAAGTGCAAGGGCTATTGTATAAATCTTACGTAAAGATTGCCTAAGATGGATGTACTGAATAGTGCCTTCGGTTTGTCCAGTCCCAGGACAACCTATATGGAAGAATGTTGACAGAGTATATTTAATAGATCGCGTAAGTTGATCTCTTCAAACGTATTTATGTTTGGTGGCAGAGGAATTCATATCTCTTCGATGTATACCCGTGGTATTTTTGGGGAAATCAATTTGTGATTTGGCGGGTATGACAATGTGACATTCAAAGTGAATGAAGATATGATATGTAAAAAGATATGCGTAGCTTCTAGCCTCACATCCGGTAAATGACAAAAATCGGGCAGGCAACATGGCTACGTAGGTCACACCTATTAGGGTGTATAATCACCTTATCTAGAGTTTCATTGACTTCTAAAAATCTATTGTCGATGCTGTCCCATTCGGGAAACGGTTGCTGATCCCAACCGTTGGTGATATACATTCGATACACTCAAGCGAAATGAGTGGTCGGTCAAGTGTGGCCGGGTTGCAAGATGTTCTTGTTGAACCCAGTGTATTCCTCTCTAGAGGTACACTAGAGAAAGGTGGTTCCATATCTCGTCATAGTTGGAAATCCATTACCCAATACGTGCTTGCGGTTTTGATTGTATACTATATATGTAGAACGCAAGATGAAAGCGTTTCTGCTAGATGATTATTATATTGTGGTTGATAGACACTATTATAATATCAACGAGTTTTGATATAAAGATTTTTTTGGGTTCTCATAAAGGAAAAACCCGTTCCGTTATACGGCGTGGTCTTATGAGATATCGTTTAATGGCTCAAATTGTTTAAACTGTTTTACTCATACCAGTCCCATGACTGACCCGAAGTTTATTTTGTTTTGTTTTCCCTAAACTCTTGGGTGCCAAATTTTATACGGGCAGTTAAGTAGTCAGGATTTTACATATATACTTGGAGAGCTTGGAGCAGGAGGCTTCAGGATTACATAGCTATAGTAATTTCCGCTGTGTTGTAAGTGTTGTACCCTGATAATGCTACTGTAAACATATACTGATTTTATTTCAACGATATGTTATCTATTATATGTTGTTCGTTCCGCTGTGAGATTCGTGTTACTCTGATGTTGTATATTCTTCTTCTTCTTCTATTCTAAGTTTCTATCTTATCTATTCTCACCCTCCAATTTCTTTCATTAACTACCGGTATTTTTCGATGTTTGGTTAGTCGTCATTGAGTTTATGTCGATAACAAAAGTCGTCAAAAACCGGGTCGTTACAGTTGGTATCAGAGCTTAAGGTTAAGTGAATTACCTTGGCACTGTGGCGTGACTCGGTAGAGATGGGGTTAGTAATACCCTAGATTGAGTTTGAGTATATATATACGAGTGAACGTATTTGTTATTCAATATAAAATGGTTTTATATTGTGGAGATTTATTGATTGAGTGGCTTATGAATTTCTGGTTGATCAGTATGATCCACTGTATCGATAGGAGTTACGAAACACTTGAATACGATGAATGTAGTAACCCGGATTTTGAGCGACTTTGGTTATCGACGTAAGCTCGACGTCGATAACCAAAACATCGAAAAATCCTGGTAATTAATGAAAGAAATTAGAAGGTGAGAATAGATAAGATAGAAACTTAGAATAGAAGAAGAAGAAGAACACAACATCAGAGTAACACGAACCTCACAGCGGAACGAATAACATATAATAGGTAACATAACTTTGAAATATAACAGTTATGTATACAATAGCACTTATCAGAGTACAACACTTACAACACAGCGGAAATAAACTATAGCTATATGATCCAGAAGCCTCCTGCTCCAGCTCTTCAAGTATATCTGTAAATCCCGACTACTTGACTGCCCGTACAAATTTAGGCACCCAAGAGTTTAGGGAAAACAACAAAGTAAACTCCGGGTCAGTCATGGGACTGGTATGAGTAAACTCAAATCATTTAAACAGGTATATGATATCTCATAAGACCACGCCGTGAATACGGAACGGGTTTTTCCCTTATGAGAATCCAAATAACTTTCCAAAGCAATATCATTCTGATATTATAATAATGTCTAAATACAAATAAATATCAATCTAGCAGAAACGCTTGCATCTCACGTTACTACATATATAGTATACAATCAAAATCGCAAGCACGTATTGGATGATTGGATTTCCAACTATGACAAGGTATGGAACCACCTTCCGATCAGTGTACTCTAGGAACGATACACTGGAGTTCAACAAGAACATCTTGCAACTCAGCCACACATGACCGACCACTCATTTCGCTTGAGTGTATCGAATGTACATCACCAACGGTTGGGATCAGCAACCGTTCCCGTATATATATATGGGACAACATTGATAGATTTAAGAAACAAATGAATATTCACTAGATAGGTGATTATACACCCTACTTCGGTGCGACCGACTTAGCCATGCTGCCTGCCCGATTTCTGTCATTTACCGGATGATGAGGCTAGAAGCTACGCTTTATCATTACCTCAGATTCACTTCGAATGCTACATTGTCAAATCCATCGGAATCACTAATTGACGTCTACAACCATACATTACGTGTCAGCTAAAAGAAGTTTCCTTCTCCGCTTCCACTCTTGGTATAGTTGAAGAAATCAATGTACGTGACCGTCTGGAAATACTATGTCATACATCCATCTTCATTCACTTAGAAATGTCACATTGTCATACCCGCCAAATCACAAATTGACTTATCCAAAAATAACACGGGTATACAGCTAAGAGAAACGAATTCCTCCGCCACCAAACGTGAATACGTTTGAACAGATCAACTTACGCGATCCATTGGATATACTCTATCAGACCTTCGTCCATACAAGTTGTCCTGGGACTGGACAAACCGAAGGCACTATTCTGTAAACAGGATAGCCCTTGCATTTTACTCCGTCTTCAATTATCTTTGGCATATATGATTCGCGACGCTTATGCCAATACAGAGTGGTTCTATGGATAATAATCCAACCGGTCTCTCCATATTAACAACGTTAAAATGGTCAAAACTTCGATAGTCGGTGAGTTAACTATCAAAGAAACACAAGTGTGAAAACAACGATATTATTTCCAGATGGAAATTATATCGAACAAACATCATTTAACATTAATCTCTTTAGTTCATTTATTACTTATCTTCTGTTTCCCTATAATCTAAATTCTTATTTTCTTTTATCAGAAAACATTTCTGATTCTCGTTTGGAAAACATTTCCAAAACTCCTTTACGATCAAACCTTACCATTTCTTAGTTAAGAAGGAAGTCACTCAAGTTGGGGTATAATTACCTCTCAGACCTTAACTGAACAACGTTATAACTTCGAAATGGTCAAAGTTTATCTTTTAATCTTTAACAACTTCTTTACGCCTTTCTCAGATCCAATTTTACTAATCTACTTCTATATTTAAAACATTGGTTATAACGATAACGTTATAACCCCTACTTTCGAATTATCTAACTTTAATTATAACTTCTATTCTTATTAGTGAAAAATTAACCTAACACTTATTTATTTATAAATAAATAAATCTCTATTTAAACACTGGGAAGTATAAGTACTTTCCCGAATTCGATATAAATCGAATTTGCCAATTAACTCTCTTCGAGAAATCTCTATTTGATTAACTCTTCTTCGAATAACCTATATTCGATTAACTCCTTCTCGAATAAATGATATTCGATAATCTCTCTTCGAATAACTAATATTCGATGACTCTTCCTTTTCAAATATCTCATATTTGAAAATCTCACTTCGATTAAACTATAATCGATAACTTCCTTCGATGAAACTAACATCGATAACTCCTTTCGATGAAACTAACATCGATAACTCTTTTCGATGAAACTAACATCGATTTATTTAACTCGACGAACTTAACTCGACTAACTTAACTTGACTCGACTAACTCGACTTACTTGGTTCGACCAATTCGATTCGATTAACTAGGCTCGACTAACTTAACTTGACTCGACTAACTCGACTTACTTGGTTCGACCAATTCGATTCGATTAACTAGGCTCGACTAACTTGGTCGAACCACCCGATCAACTCAACTTATTTAACTTAACTTATTTCTCAACTCGATCAACTCGATTAACTCCTATCGAATAACTAATATTCGATTAAACTCCATTCGCTTGACTCTAGATCGCAGCGATCACAATGGTTACGCCTGACTCCCTCAGGAAACATCCGACCGCCGTAGGCTATTTACAGCCCTGCGAATAACGCTAGCAGTCGTGCAAGATGGCAACTTACCCTGAATACTATGTTTGACTAACTCTGTCTCAAATAACTATATTTGATTAACTCTAGTTCGTTTTAACTCTAATCGATTAACTCTAACTAATTAACTCCAACTGGTTAACTATAACTGATTAACTCTAACTGGTTAACTCTATTTGACTAACTCGACTTGACTAACCCCTTTCGAATAACATATTCGATTAACTAACCTTCGAATACCATATTCGATTAACTAACCTTCGAATACCATATTCGATTAACTAACTTCGAATACCATATTCGATTACTAACTTCGAATGTCTATATTCGATTCCTAACTTCGAATACCATATTCGATTACTAACTTCGAATGTCTATATTCGATTCCTAACTTCGAATACCATATTCGATTTCTCCTTTTTATAACGTTTATCCATTTTAAAAAGATCCCCTTTTTAATACGTTTATTCATTTATAAAGATTTACTATTAGTAACGGTTCATTACTTTATAAATGTCCTTTTAATAACGTTTTCCTTTTTATAACGGTTTCTGTAACACCCCACCTCCGCCAGGGTCACTCGCAAAGGAATGCACTAGCTTTGGAGGGGCATTATTGGTAAACATGCATAATGATATAGCAAGGCAGGACATGACATATATATATATATGTAAATAAACAGAGTAAGTAAATAAAACAGCGGAAGACTTTTAAACTATTTCAAAAACAAGTCTGCTACATCATAATGTCAATTTCCCAAGTAAACAAGTCTAGTACATAAAATAACATCATCTGATACTGAAAAAGAAAACATAAAAGTAGCTATCCCCAAAGTGGAAGAAACCATAGCGAGCTCAAGTCCAAAGCATACATGAGCTATCCAAGAAAGCAGCAAGATCCAAGCAAGGCTCCTGTATTCCCTCCCTGAGAACCTGGGGGGGGGGAAACGGAAGAAAAGAGGCGAAACAAAACGGGTCAGTCAAAAAGACTGAGTAAGCCCTGCTACGATCAGTCTATAAACTAATAAAGTTAACATCATGATGGGAACTGAGATGATCATAGATAACAACATACTGGCATGGTAAATTAACTACAAGATAGATAGAGGTGTCATCGCATAAACATGGTTAAGTTTTTGCACCACGGTGTACTAGCAACCCAACATAACAGATATTGATCCCTTGGCCCAAGCTTTGGCCCAATAACATGAGGTGACCTTAATACAAGGTCCAGCCCAACGGTCTAGTCGATCGGCTCCCTATAAACCTAACACGTCAAGTGTTGGTGTCCATATGGCCCACGTATGGTTGTAGTTAGACTGTGCTGGGTCCCCCCTTTGGGTGTATCAAGCCCTCGGATGTCAACCCCAGACACTTAAGCAATAATGCACAGCTCTAATCTACTGGTACCCGTGCCTCGAGTTTGTCCAACATCGGACTACGTGCACGTCCGTAGCCCGCCGGACCCGCACCGCTGTACCACTCGGCCATCGCCCTTTTGGTCGCTTACATCCTCCAGTAATCGTGCCCCGCCCTAGCCTAGCTTCTAGGGTTGTGAATGATACCAAACTGGGATTACTGTTAGAACAGACCACGTTGCTAGGGTTTCCCCATGAGGGTTAAGTGTGATTTAACCCTTCACTAATCCTGGATTAAACTGGTTAAGTGTGGCTTAACCCCATTCTAATCCCTTGAACTCCCAAATGGATTAAACTAGTTAAGTGTAACCAACGGTTCACCACTTAACCACATTCTAATCCCTCGAATCCCCAAATTGGTTAAGTATTAGTGGACCCTGACTTAACCCTAATCATGAGGCATTAATTAATTTAATGCACCTTAACCTCTCACATTAGACTTTGTTGCGGTTACTAGTTAAGCCGGGCGGGTCCGGGTAGGTTTACACCACAACTTAGTCTAACCTCGGGTTTTTGGCACCACATGACCAACTTCCCACATTGGGTCCTATTGTTTGTAGCCACTAGTTAAGCCAGTCGGTTCCGGGTAGAATTACGCTACAAACTCAACCCAACCTCGAGTTGGCCACACTTATGTTTTCTAAGTGTCATGTCCACTTCATTTCAAAACATAATCACAAGTCAAACAATTACTTGGGTAGACCAAACTTAATAGGTAAATTCCCAAGGGGTAGACCTAACTTAATAGGTAAATTCCCAATCTTATATTTTTCATGTATTTTAAGTTTACCCAAAAAACCCCAACGTCATTCTATCGCTTACATATTCGTAGTAACGCATAAAGGATAGGAAGAGGGAACTTGGCACAACATACATGATAAACTTGCACAACAATCATGCATAACATGTTAGACTTGCATAACTTAGCATAGTGAACTTGCATGTTACCTTAATCATGCATATCTTGTCAAACATGCACCACTTGTCATTTTAAACTTGCATAAATATGCACAACTTGTCAAAACATGCACAACTTGTCAAAACATGCACAACTTGTCATTTTAAGCTTGCATAAACATGCACAACTTGTCAAAACATGCACAACTTGTCAAAACATGCACAACTTGTCAAAACATGCACAACTTGTCATTTTAAGCTTGCATAAACATGCACAACTTGTCAAAACATGCACAGCTTGTCAAAACATGCACAACTTGTCATTTTAAACTTGCATAAACATGCACAACTTGTCAAAACATGCACAACTTGTCAAAACATGCACAACTTGTCAAAACATGCACAACTTGTCATTTTAAGCTTGCATAAACATGCACAACTTGTCAAAACATGCACAGCTTGTCAAAACATGCACAACTTGTCATTTTAAACTTGCATAAACATGCACAACTCAATAAACATACAAATCATGGCTTAGCAAACTCGCATATGCATGCATAACTTATGAAACATGTAAAACATGGTATAGTGAGTTCGCATAAGCATGCATAATCAACTAAACTCACATAAATCTCAACTTCCACCACATATTAACTTTAGAGTTTGTAAAGTGAAGGTAAGAGGGCTTACAATGCTTATGCGGACTCAAATGAGTATAACAAATGCAAGGAACCCCTTATGCAACTAATTAAAACCCCCAAATGCAAGCAAACTTGATCAAGACTCCTCCTTGATGATGCCAATTGAAAAACAAGCCTTTTATGCAAGCTAAGGAGGATCATACAAGCCTAAATATACTTGTATGCATGGAAAATTACTTGGAAATCAATTTAGGAATTGTATGAAGAGGGTGGAGGCCATGAGAGTTTTGATTTTGGCATAGTTTAGTTACTAGGATGATTAATGAGGCTTTAGGGTAGGATTAGGGGTATATTTATAGAAGATTAGAGTGTTTTTAGCCCTAGGATTAAACCTAGGATAGTTTTGGCCCGTCAGATCTCGGAACTCTCTAGAACCAAGCCACCCAATCAAGCCCAAATCAGAAATGGTGCACCAGGCTAGACTGCCTGGGCACCCCCTGTCGACAGGGCTGTCGACAGGGCTGTCGACTCCCTGGGCACCCTGTCGACATGCCTGTCGACATGCGGGTCCTGGCGGGATTTTTCCCGCCTTGGCCCAGCTGGCCCAAATCCTTGTTTTTAATTTGAATTTAAATCTGTTTTAATTATGGAAATCTCTGAAAACTTCCATGGGCCTTAACTGGGTCATACGGACTCCGATTTTCGAAAACTCGGACTCTATTTCGCGTATTTTTCCGAGACGAACGCAATGGCGTAGCCCGTTTCCCTTGATTCCCATTTTAGAATTAAGTTCTGCCTCAATTTACGCTATAATAGATTATTGAAAATACAGGTTGTTACATTCTCCCCTCCTTAAAGGATTTCGTCCCCGAAATCTTCAAGTTAGGAAGAACGTATCCTACCATCCAATCATCCATCTACTCAAAGCATCATCCACGAGCAATCATTGTCCTTAAAAGATTCTAAATGTGGTATGAACATATGCAAAAGTGTGTGTATATGTACTTATCTAATGCAAAAATCAGGCGGTTACTGATACAGTAAACCTCCTTAATGCATATGTATGTTAGTGAAATGAATCCATATGTATGCAAATTCCTACCATAATTTATGGTATCTATATGAGTGCACATAACATTCATCCATATGCAACATCCAAGTGATAACACACAATTTCCAGCCATGAATAAGCATAAACACTCATGCATATGCAATATGAGGAGTGTGCGAGCCGATCTAGTACCTAATCGTGTATAATGCATCCACGAGCAACCACTTGCAAACACTTGCAGCCACTTGCAACCATCAAGCATAACATGTTTCAAACACATGTTTCAACCAAAAGGGTTTCTACCTAAGGTTCTCATGACAAGATAGACACGATAAACTAGATAAACTAGATAAACTAGGTAAACTCCTTTTTTGGATTACAAGAAATCCATTCAAACTTCGACATATAGTACTAACTGATGAGTCTTAACCCCCTTATGGAGTTTACAACAGAAATAGGGTCGAGAATGGGACCGAGAGGGTATATACAAAAGATAACTTGCAAGCAAGCTCCACAGGAAAACAAGGATCAAGGACGCACTCTTAAAAGAGATATGATGCGCGTATCTAGTCTTAACTCCACTGTGCTTTGACTATCTTTCACTTCATGATTCCTTGGCTTCCTAACTCCTATTTCCCAAATTCGAGTTGGAACTCATTTCATTATCGCCTCTCGTCTTTCTTTTCCACTTATTCTTCTTTCTGTATACTTGGCTTAACCATACTATAACCTTATGATTTTATGCAAGCTCTCCAAAATTCACTAGTGAATCCTGGATCTCGTCCACTTACTATAAAGTATTCCATGCAGCAGAACTTTCCTTGAAAATACCAATCCACGTTGCTAGTTGTCCTTATAAACGTGATTTTCTATAACTCGTGCTTAAATCGAAACGAACCATCTGCCTATGAGTGATAGGCCATACCTAGATTTAATTGCCTACCCATGGCTTCCTATAGGCTCCTTCAAAACTGGCCAACTTCTTGAGGGTAAACCGTTGCTAACCATGATGCAGTCCTCTCGCTCTTCACCGGACTGAAATGAGCACTCTTTGTGAGTCTACCTATTATGACCCACATACCCGTATTTCCCTTTCTTTGATCTAGGTAGTCTATCCACCTAATCTATCGAGATGTTTTCACACTTCCCTTGCGGAACCTCCAATTGAGGTAATGGCCCGCTGGGCTTCTATGGCTTGACCTTAACCTGGTGGCACAACATGTATCCTGAGACCAACTCGGCCACCTCCTCGAGTGATGCGCATCTTCAAGAACCTTCTTTACCAAGTCTTTCACTCGAGGAACACATAATCTCTCATCGCGCCTTAGTCATCCCTCGTCATCTATAATATATCCAGCGAGGTGACTTAACATCTCGCCTCGAACCGCCTGGTCCATGTTCTTGACCAACTGCGGATCTTCTTCCTGCGAAACCCCCTTCTTGATCCAGAAGAGTAAGTCTAAGCTCCGGGAAAGCTAACTAACTAGTCAAACAAAGGAGGCTTCTTACTTCAATTGCCCTCCTCAGATTTTTCCGGTCTTATACCGCAACCACTTTAGCGGAATCCACCGCTAAGCCTTACTTAGGAACCATGTGCCCAAGAAATCCAACTTTCTTCCTCCAAAGTGACATTTGGAGAACTTGACCTTCAACTGGTGGCTCCAAGCGTATCCATCTCCTCCTTGAGATGTATAGCATGTTCTTCCTCGTTCTTTTGAGGAGATCAAAATATCGTCTATGACGACCATGACAAACTTGTTCAAGGACTCCCTAAACACCCTACCCATCAAGTTCACGTAATATGCGGGTGCCTTAGTCAAACCAAATAGCATGACTAGCCATTCTAAAAATCCATCTAGAGTCCTAAACGCAGTCTTGTCAATTCCATCCTCAGCCCTCCTAAGCTGATGGAATCTGGTAACTGGATCAAAAGAAAACAGATGCTCCTACTAGCTGATCGAACAAATCATCGATCCTTGGTAACGGTTATCTATTCCTCTTACGATAATCAACACACAAGCGAAACAAACTGTCCACGTCAGTAACGAATACTACTGGAGCACCCTACTCGAAAATGCTTCGTCTCAGGAAGTTCTTTTCAAGCAACTCCTTGACTTGCTTTCTTAATTCTCACCTCGTGAGGTCACGTGCCTAACCGGCCACGAAACTGGCTTGGTATTACCAACCAGATAATGCGGAAATCTATCCCACGTCTAAGGGTAACCCCTTTTCTTTCCCCCAAGATATCAGAATATTCTCGGGCCACCCTCACAGATTGCAAACTATCGATAGACGAGTTGAGGGACTCAAGATAACAATCATGACGGGACCCATAGGGTTGCTAGAAATTTCTAGGGTATTACCGAGGCGAGTCATGAGCCTCACACCCCTGTATACAAAAACCCAGAATGGCTCCAAAACAGGATAACCATTCCATGCCCAAAACCAACCCATATCCCCCGAAATCGAGAATATAAACATCCCACGAGAATTCTATACTCAAGATAGAAATTTTCAAATCCACTCAGGCCATAGACAAATGGGCAGAACCCCCAATTGGATTTGAAACACATACGGGATCATCAACTACACTAGTACTTAGGTGCAAAACTTTCAACTAGATCAGATGAAATAAAACTATGCGATGTGCCAGAATCAAACAAAGTTCGAACAGGGAAAATCAGAAAATGTAAACAAGATTTTCAACAGAAACACTACCTCTATCATGAGCTGGAAAAACGGTGTTGAGGGGATGAACTCGCCCTCCAGATAGTCCTGCACACTGAGTCTGACCTTGCCCTTGTTTCCTCGGGCAATCTTTGTTGAGATGTCCAGACTCACCACAATGAAAGCATTCGCCCCGCTTTCTCTTCTTCTTCCTACATTCCCTGGCTATATGTCCAACTTCACTACAGAAATTGCATTTCCTATTCCCTCTTGGCTTGTCCTTGCGGTTGTTGTTATTCTTGCCCCGTTTCCCGGAATTTACTCTCTTGCCTTGAGACTCATTCGCCTTGACCTCTTTCTTGTCATTGCTACCTTCTTCTTGAAGTAGGGCCAAATTAACTAAACTCTCGAAAGTCGCCCCCAAGGGTATATGAGACAGGGCCAAATCACGTAATGGCTCGTTTAATCCTAGAGCAAAGTGTAGGGCCTTCTCCTGAGCTGTATTAACCAAGTCTAAATCGACACGAGCCAGTTGATTAAACTCATCTATGTATTCCCTAATAGTCATGTCCCCTTGCTTTAGTGATAAGAATCTCAGTCCAAACCTTCCTCTAAAGTCATCCCAAGTCTCAATTGGCCTGGTCGCGGTGGTGACTACCCACCAACGTGCAGCTTCTTCCTTTAGCAACCATACTGCTAATAAAACCTTCCTGCGGTCACTTATATCCAAGGTGGCTAAAAGATCTTCGGTCTCTTTCACCCAATTCCTTGCTTCTACAAAAGTCTCTGTTCCATTAAAATTCTTGCCACCCATCCTCTTAAAGTTCTTGCAAGTTTCCGCAAAATCCGCTTGTGGAGGCTGAGGGGGAAGAGGAACATCAGCTACGGGAGGAGGGGGAGGAACAACGGTCTCGACTGGGGAGACAACATTAGGGACACCCGGGACCGGTGCCGTGACTTCCAAGTACCGACGAAACCAATCGGGTATCATTACTCCTTCGGGCAAGATGAGATTATCAGACATGCTGGAAACGAAAAGAAAAGAGTTTAAACGAGGAGTCAAAGGATAGTGCTGATGGCTTTTGGGGAATAGCCTTTTTAAAACGACTAGACTTTTCTTTGGAAAATACTTTATACTTGGTTTTGAAAATAGTTTTTCAAAAGTTTTAAAAACCTTTTTATCCCTTCTCGTAAACCATATGCTCTGATACCAAATGTAACACCCCACCTCCGCCAGGGTCACTCGCAAAGGAATGCACTAGCTTTGGAGGGGCATTATTGGTAAACATGCATAATGATATAGCAAGGCAGGACATGACATATATATATATGTAAATAAACAGAGTAAGTAAATAAAACAGCAGAAGACTTTTAAACTATTTCAAAAACAAGTCTGCTACATCATAATGTCAATTTCCCAAGTAAACAAGTCTAGTACATAAAATAACATCATCTGATACTGAAAAAGAAAACATAAAAGTAGCTATCCCCAAAGTGGAAGAAACCATAGCGAGCTCAAGTCCAAAGCATACATGAGCTATCCAAGAAAGCAGCAAGATCCAAGCTAGGCTCCTGTATTCCCTCCCTGAGAACCTGGGGGGGGGGGGGAAACGGAAGAAAAGAGGCGAAACAAAACGGGTCAGTCAAAAAGACTGAGTAAGCCCTGCTACGATCAGTCTATAAACTAATAAAGTTAACATCATGATGGGAACTGAGATGATCATAGATAACAACATACTGGCATGGTAAATTAACTACAAGATAGATAGAGGTGTCATCGCATAAACATGGTTAAGTTTTTGCACCACGGTGTACTAGCAACCCAACATAACAGATATTGATCCCTTGGCCCAAGCTTTGGCCCAATAACATGAGGTGACCTTAATACAAGGTCCAGCCCAACGGTCTAGTCGATCGGCTCCCTATAAACCTAACACGTCAAGTGTTGGTGTCCATATGGCCCACGTATGGTTGTAGTTAGACTGTGCTGGGTCCCCCCTTTGGGTGTATCAAGCCCTCGGATGTCAACCCCAGACACTTAAGCAATAATGCACAGCTCTAATCTACTGGTACCCGTGCCTCGAGTTTGTCCAACATCGGACTACGTGCACGTCCGTAGCCTGCCGGACCCGCACCGCTGTACCACTCGGCCATCGCCCTTTTGGTCGCTTACATCCTCCAGTAATCGTGCCCCGCCCTAGCCTAGCTTCTAGGGTTGTGAATGATACCAAACTGGGATTACTGTTAGAACAGACCACGTTGCTAGGGTTTCCCCATGAGGGTTAAGTGTGATTTAACCCTTCACTAATCCTGGATTAAACTGGTTAAGTGTGGCTTAACCCCATTCTAATCCCTTGAACTCCCAAATGGATTAAACTAGTTAAGTGTAACCAACGGTTCACCACTTAACCACATTCTAATCCCTCGAATCCCCAAATTGGTTAAGTATTAGTGGACCCTGACTTAACCCTAATCATGAGGCATTAATTAATTTAATGCACCTTAACCTCTCACATTAGACTTTGTTGCGGTTACTAGTTAAGCCGGGCGGGTCCGGGTAGGTTTACACCACAACTTAGTCTAACCTCGGGTTTTTGGCACCACATGACCAACTTCCCACATTGGGTCCTATTGTTTGTAGCCACTAGTTAAGCCGGTCGGTTCCGGGTAGAATTACGCTACAAACTCAACCCAACCTCGAGTTGGCCACACTTATGTTTTCTAAGTGTCATGTCCACTTCATTTCAAAACATAATCACAAGTCAAACAATTACTTGGGTAGACCTAACTTAATAGGTAAATTCCCAAGGGGTAGACCTAACTTAATAGGTAAATTCCCAATCTTATATTTTTCATGTATTTTAAGTTTACCCAAAAACCCCCAACGTCATTCTATCGCTTACATATTCGTAGTAACGCATAAAGGATAGGAAGAGGGAACTTGGCACAACATACATGATAAACTTGCACAACAATCATGCATAACATGTTAGACTTGCATAACTTAGCATAGTGAACTTGCATGTTACCTTAATCATGCATATCTTGTCAAACATGCACCACTTGTCATTTTAAACTTGCATAAATATGCACAACTTGTCAAAACATGCACAACTTGTCAAAACATGCACAACTTGTCATTTTAAGCTTGCATAAACATGCACAACTTGTCAAAACATGCACAACTTGTCAAAACATGCACAACTTGTCAAAACATGCACAACTTGTCATTTTAAGCTTGCATAAACATGCACAACTTGTCAAAACATGCACAGCTTGTCAAAACATGCACAACTTGTCATTTTAAACTTGCATAAACATGCACAACTTGTCAAAACATGCACAACTTGTCAAAACATGCACAACTTGTCAAAACATGCACAACTTGTCATTTTAAGCTTGCATAAACATGCACAACTTGTCAAAACATGCACAGCTTGTCAAAACATGCACAACTTGTCATTTTAAACTTGCATAAACATGCACAACTCAATAAACATACAAATCATGGCTTAGCAAACTCGCATATGCATGCATAACTTATGAAACATGTAAAACATGGTATAGTGAGTTCGCATAAGCATGCATAATCAACTAAACTCACATAAATCTCAACTTCCACCACATATTAACTTTAGAGTTTGTAAAGTGAAGGTAAGAGGGCTTACAATGCTTATGCGGACTCAAATGAGTATAACAAATGCAAGGAACCCCTTATGCAACTAATTAAAACCCCCAAATGCAAGCAAACTTGATCAAGACTCCTCCTTGATGATGCCAATTGAAAAACAAGCCTTTTATGCAAGCTAAGGAGGATCATACAAGCCTAAATATACTTGTATGCATGGAAAATTACTTGGAAATCAATTTAGGAATTGTATGAAGAGGGTGGAGGCCATGAGAGTTTTGATTTTGGCATAGTTTAGTTACTAGGATGATTAATGAGGCTTTAGGGTAGGATTAGGGGTATATTTATAGAAGATTAGAGTGTTTTTAGCCCTAGGATTAAACCTAGGATAGTTTTGGCCCGTCAGATCTCGGAACTCTCTAGAACCAAGCCACCCAATCAAGCCCAAATCAGAAATGGTGCACCAAGCTAGACTGCCTGGGCACCCCCTGTCGACAGGGCTGTCGACAGGGCTGTCGACTCCCTGGGCACCCTGTCGACAGGGCTGTCGACAGGGCTGTCGACTCCCTGGGCACCCTGTCGACATGCCTGTCGACATGCGGGTCCTGGCGGGATTTTTCCCGCCTTGGCCCAGCTGGCCCAAATCCTTGTTTTTAATTTGAATTTAAATCTGTTTTAATTATGGAAATCTCTGAAAACTTCCATGGGCCTTAACTGGGTCATACGGACTCCGATTTTCGAAAACTCGGACTCTATTTCGCGTATTTTTCCGAGACGAACGCAATGGAGTAGCCCGTTTCCCTTGATTCCCATTTTAGAATTAAGTTCTGCCTCAATTTACGCTATAACAGATTATTGAAAATACGGGTTGTTACAGTTTCCTTTATAAACCAATTTCCTTTTTATTAACTCTATTTATTTTCTAAATATTCCCCTTTCAATTCTATTTGTAAATGGTTTACAAATATTTCTTTTCTCTATTTTATTCTATTTGCAAATGGTTTGCAAATATTCCCTTTTCAAATTTATTCTTAAAAATATTCTAACTCCTTAAATTCCCGGGAAAATTCGCCATAACCTCCTTTGTATCGGGAGCATCGGGAAAATCCCCAAACTCGCCACACAGGCCTTTCCATTCAAAAAGAAATGTTTTGAATTTAATTCCTTTTCAAATATCTCCTATTTATAAATATCCCAATTTATAAATATTCATTATTTATAAATATTCCACTTTATAAATATTCTATTTTTCAATATCACTTTGAAAAATCTCCTTTATCTACATTCAGGTATGTCATGGTATTCAATCATATCAAATCACGATGTTCAATATCGTCCATACACACACAATCAACAACAGGTTATAATTCACATCATATATCAAAATATATGAAAAACAATAAAATAACTGTTGAGGAATCCAGTCGGATTCCTCCAACCTGTTTCCCTGCATCACAGATGTTAGACAGTATAGATAACATCACTTTCAGTTCCATATGATATATTCTGTTAAACAGAATCAATATAGAAATTTAACTAACTGACTAGCAGTTCAATCAAACAGTCAACACACAATCAATCAGTCCATATTTAACAGTTCTAAAAATATAACATGAAAATATAAACTGTTCAGAGTTAGTGAGATTTACTCACATTTGCAGTTCATCGTTAAATAACGAATAACGGTTGTTGATTCGGATCAGGCGTTATATTTTCTCTGAAATTCTCACGAGTTCTGAATCTTTCCAAACTTCCCAGGCATATAGTATTTTCGATTCCGTTCCATCGGTCCTTGTTTCATCCATTTCCCTTTTCCTGGACTCCCTCTTCATATTGCAGGTTATACAAAAGCACACCATTTTCAAATGCTCCCCATCCATCCATCTACATACAAAAATCATCCGCTCAAACACACCCTTCATCTTGTTTCACCAAAACCACATCAACCAAGACCACCACAATCTTCATCACTCTATGCATAACATCCCGACATCACCCTACGAATACCTTCCCACAACAATACTGGAATTACAATCAAGAAAAGAACGTACTGAAATAACACTTCCCATAAATGGATTCAGAAATTTACACTCATCTTCTTCGATTTCGTTGACTTCCATACTGTTTGAAAACCAAGATTTCTCAATCCTTTGAACCGCCATCAGCCTCGACTTACATCACCGGACCCCAATCAACTCGAAATCGAGTCCCCCCATTTCCATTGATGTCCAGGCGAGCTCGACGCCACCACAGAAAACCGAGCGACCCCTATGAAGTTCGAACTTAAAACAAACTATATTAAAGCTTGAATCGCTCACCAACATGAGCCCTAACCAACGCAAATCCATACTGTTACTCCCAGCGAAAAAAAGGTAGCCGAATCCCAGTAAAATGACATAGAAACGAGGAGGGCGCCATAAGCTTTTAGAATATATCTGTATCTCGATTTAGATTTAACTTTGATTTTTATTTCGAATTTCTTTTGGGTTTTGTGGAGGACCAATCTCCACGTTTTCCTTGTTTGAGAGAATGAAATCGGCGGCTACAAATTTGGCCGAGAAAATGAGTTTCTAGCTAGGTTTAAATCCCTAAGGGTATTATATAGGGTGATTTCTTAACAGTAAAGTTATGGTATATATATATAATATAAGCGGAAATATCTTAGTTCGTGGTAAACAGTCCTACACGTGATAGACCAAGCCGTATGATAGACCAAGAATCCAAACACCAAAAATAGCCTTCACGAAGAGATGTTGAGTTGCTGACCAAACAGTACACAAGTTGAG
This sequence comes from Allium sativum, assembly GCA_030737875.1. Lineage (NCBI taxonomy): Eukaryota > Viridiplantae > Streptophyta > Magnoliopsida > Asparagales > Amaryllidaceae > Allium > Allium sativum. Next base: position 621,636,298 of record CM060926.1, read on the forward strand.
TTCGTTCACGACTCGCATATCGCAGACTGAAATTATGCGTGCTTTTAAACCAATCGAGAAAAATATTGGTATTCATTACATAAAATTCTGTTTGCTTACGGACTGCTATAGACAAAAACAAAAATACCATTGTGACGTACAGTGTGTCACAGTCCCAAAAATATAATAATACCGGTAGATTAACTCATATTTTGAAACCTCAAAATATTGATTTCAGGGTGCAAAATACTCCAAATAAAAAGTTGCTTATTAAATTAATTAAAAATTACCATAAAATTCTAAAAATTAAATTATCACTACTTCCCAAAAGAACCTTGTTCAAATTCGAATCTGATAACTAGTTATATCGAATAAACCGTTACGGTCGATAAACGATTTTATAGCGACTATTTTAAAATTTGATTTGGACATATCTCAAAATCTACACGACGAAATCCCAATTTTTCTCTTCCACTAGAAAGATATACTCCACCAGCTCCACACGTTTCTTGTTTCACAGAAATCCGATTTAAAACGAATCCTGTACATTCAGTTGAAGTTCGAATCGCCAAATAGCGAACTGCCGCGCCATTTCAAGCTCTACTTTAATTATATTATAATTATACGTTCAAACCGTCGTCGATTGAATATATTCGGTTTTATATTTCGAATCGAAACTCCACCAAATCACATATGCTATTCAATTCACATGATATTGTGAATTTCACTATTTCCGACTATTTCGACATTGTAATATATTATTATATTATAATTATTTATTTAAATATTCAATATTATTTAATTAAACGATCATCAACTTCTCTAAATCACCAATTATATAATTAAATAAATTAATTATATATCTCTAAAAATGCGGGTCATTACAATGAACCGACATGGTATGTTTTGAAAAGAGGGTAAATGAAATAAGTTTACCAAAATTATATTTTGATATCAAAAATTTGATATTGAAATGGATATAATATATTGGATATATTGGTTGTTATTATAATCGAGTAAGATTATTAAATGTGAAATGGTTATGTAAATAACCGATTAGAATTCAGATAAACATAATGAATTGAATTAAATCTAAAATTAACATCAGAGTTGAAATTTAAAACCCTGAAATTGGAAAGGTGTTTGTAAATGGATTTGGATTAAATATATGATAATTTTAAAATCCCGGAGATTTTAAATTGTTTTACAAACATTGGAAGGATATTTTGAAATAAATTTCAAAGTGGAAATATTAGAAATGGTTTTGAAAAGCAATATAGTATTGAACTCACTTCGAAAGTTAAAAATAGATTCCGATGATGATAATGACATCATCGGTGTTCATTTTCGGGTTGTAAGTGACGGATTACTACCAAAGATTTTGTTTTCAAATTGTTTTGTGAAAACAAGTTACTCAGAAATTCAAAGGTTTTGGATTGGTATTATGACTTCAAATTGATTTGAAAGAAAAACCCAGGAATTTAAATTCTAGAATTTAAATTTAACATGTGAAGTTAAGTAACGCTGGAATTGATTTGAGGATAATCTGGAATGGAATTGAGTGATGAGTTAAGAGTTTGAAATTTAATAGTGGAGTTTGAATGGAATTCGACTTGTATATAAGCGAATAGGCATGTTGAGATTTGGTTGATTGGAAATTGATTGGATAATATTGGTATATGTTTAATTGGTAATAGGTTCAAAGGATATAATGATATGCCCGACAAAAAGGTACAAGTTTATATCGTATATATGAGTTTGGTGATTTATGAGCCGATTGGGCAAGCCGCTTGGCTGTTTGATTTTCTTTTGGGTTGGAGAAGGCCTAGAGAGGCGACTTGTGGTTTTATCGATAGGGCAGTACAAAGGAGGTTATGGCGAAATTTTTCGAAAAATTAAGGCGTTAGAAAATTTTCAGAATTTTTGAAAATTTTAGTTAGTCGGAATAAATTAATATTTTAGTCGATATTAATTGGTTCAGTTGAAACTGAAGTTAAGGGGTAAACTGATAAATATTTACCCAGTAGATAGGGTCGTCTTCTAGCTTAGCAATTTCGAGGACGAAAATATTTTAAGGGGGAAAGATTCTAATGACCCGCATTTTTACTGTTGAATAATTAATTAATTTAATTATTAAATATCGATTTAACGATACCGATAACTGAATTAAATAATATTTATATTTAATTAATATAAATAATAAAATAATATATTTCCAGAATAATCGGAAATAACAGAATCCATGATATGGTGTGAATTGGACAATTTAAATTATATAATTCAGTTTATATTGAATTATATTAACAAATATATTTACAATCGTCAGTTGAAGGTAGAAATTATATTATATTTAAAATCGAGCTCAAAATGGCGTGGTAGTTTGCAATTTGGCGATTTGAACTTCAACTGGGAATACAGAATTCGTTTTAAGCCGGATTTCTGTGAAACAAGAAACGTGTGGAGCTGGTGGAGTATATTTTTCTAGTGGAAGAGAAAATTTGGGATTTCATCATGTAGATTTTGATTTATGTCCAAATCAAATTTTAGAAAAGTCGCTATGGAATTCCTTTATAATTTAAAAAGGAACATTTATATTTAAAAAGGGTTTTTAATATAAATCGAATATCGATATAACTGGGAATTTTGAAATATCGAGTTAGAAATTCATATAGGAATATTCTAGAGCTGTATGGTATCGTACGTGAATATACGATAATATTTATTTATAAATATTTAATTAATTTTAAATATATTTAATATTTAAAAGGGTTATTTAGAGCTTTAAAAATAGCCAGTATTTGCAAACGACCTCAGAATTTGACGAAACCAATTTTGTTGGATCCGCAATGTTAAATTATTGCTAGATTTCAGTTTTCGTGATTTTTGAAGTCAGTATGTGGCCGTACGGGATTTTAATGTGAAAAACAGTCAGTATTCTGATGGTTAAAAATACGCTGTGTGAGCAAACGGAGTCGGAATTCGACGAAACCAGTTTCGTTGGGTTCATAATATCAAACTCTAGTTGTATGGCAATTTTTGTGATTTTTGGGTATCGTATGTGATCACATGAATTTTAGAGGACGAATACAATTAGCGATCGCTTAAAATAAAATAATCAATAGAAAAAAATTCTATAAATACCCTTAACAAACCCTCCCAACCCTAATTTACTTCCTATGGTCAATCACTAAACCCACCGCCAGTTCTTCTGTAATAACCCGTAAAATGCGAGCCAGTTTGAAATTTTTATTTTGGCAATTTTAGCGAATTTTGAATATTTAAAATGAATTATTTTGAATAATATCGACGAGAAAAATGTTTAGAATATAATTCGAACGTATATATTATATACGTCGTCGTTAGAATATAAATAATTGTATATATAATTATAAATAGAATTGAAAATGGCGCGGTAGTTCGATAATTCGATTTCAAACTTCAATTGAATATACCGGGTGCAAAATAATCCGGATTTTAGTGAAACCAAAAATAATGGGATCTAATTGTGAATATCTTTCCAACGAATCCGAAAAATCAAGATTTCATATCGGGAATCAAAAGTTATGTCCAGTTGGAAATTCTGAATAGTCGCTATGGAATTCAGGCCCTTAAAAATGGACATTTTGCAAACGACCTCGGATTTCGACGAAACCAGTTTTGTTGGATCCGCAGTGTCAAGTTATGGCTAGGTTTCAATTTTCATAATTTTCTGAATCAATATGTGAGCGTGGCAAAGGAAAACGCGTTTGACCAGTTTCAGTTGATTTTAATCGACTGGAAATTGGCCATTTTTCAAGCGGTCTCAGAATTCGATGAAACTAGTTTTGTTAGGACCGTATCGTCAATACGAAGCTAGAAAATATTTTTCTAGAATTTTTCTAGTTAGTATGTGACCCCGGTAGTTTGAAATGTACGTTTTAAAATTCAATAAAGTGATTTTAATGTAAATTTAACGGAAACTGATTCAAACGATCAAATCAGCTAGCGATACATATCCCATTGTGTTCGGAATCGGAGTAATATGCTATGGACGACAGTCGGTGGGTTCGATTTCGAGTTCGAAATAAAAAATTACTTTTGGAATTAAATATAATATTAAAATATATTTAATTATTTTAGTCAACTCCCTTTTTCTCTTTGCCCCCCCCCCCTTTGTTCTCCTTCCCGTCAGATTTAAAGAAATAAAAAAAAAACATGGAAGATCGAACTCGACGCCAGACGATCTCCAGCGCCTCCGCCGCCGGTCTGGCCTCCGATTCCTCCTCCCTCAGGCTTTCGACGACGCCAGTCCCCCCCCCTTTTCATCCTCGCGACGGCGACTGAAGCCCTAACCCCCCCCCCATCTCGAGCCCCAGGCGACGCTCAACCTCAGCAACCCCAAATCGACCACCACCTGACGGTCTGATCCCCTCCCTTCCACCTCGGCGCCCCTGTAAGTTGTTATTTTCGTTTCTCTTCATTTATAATGTTGAAAATTGGATTTTTTTTAATTTATATAACATAGGAAATTAGTTTTTAAATGATAGAAAAAAATTATTAGATTTATATATATAGTTTGAAAATAAAATTATAATCCTTGTCTACATAGTTAGAGAATAAAAATATGATCTTTGAAAGAAAATAAAAATATGATTTTTATTAGAGTAAGAGATTTGACTTTTTTTTAAAGAGAAAAGAATATATTTTTATATAAAGAAAGTTCATATTTTATAATTAGCGTTGTGATAAAAATGAGATTTTTATTACTTGAATAGCGATGTTAAAATAGATGAAGTAGCGATAAAAATTCAATTTTTATTTGGCTGGAAATACGATTTTGATGTTAGTAGAATAGAAAAATATACTTTGTTTTGAAAATAGAAAAATATACTTTGTTTTGAAAATAGAAAAATATACTTTGTTTTGAAAATAGTAAAAATATGATTTTTATATATTGAACTTCGAATTAAAAATGTGATTTTTATATATTGAACTTCGAATTAAAAATTCGATTTCTATACATGTAGTGGCTACGGGCGACGAAGGTGACGAAGATGCGATAGCGATGAAGATTTCTATCAATGAAGTGCCGTGGAGCTAGGATAGCTATATGTGAGAATTTCTCACCTTTCAATTTCTTTTCTAATTATATATATACTGGGATGCAAACGGTGCTTAGTAGCACCCGACACAATCGTCCACAGACCATGGACTTGTTTGTTTGGTTGCATAGATTAGTTATATGATTTGATTTGAATTTGGTTGTTTGGTGATGTTGATTGATGTGTGAATGGCGTGGGCCTTCACTAGACCGGGGATAAGGCTAGGCCTCGTCCCGTTTCTAGTATCGTGCCGTTATGCCGCCGAAATTTTCTAAAATAAGTTAGAAAAATATAAATATCATTTTTATTGTGTAAATGAACTGAATAGAAATTCATGTGTTGAAATAAAATATTTTATCGTTAAAAATATAATTTTAACGTGAATGTGAATAAATAAATATTCATTTACAAACCAGACGGTTTGTTTATGTACACCTATTTGAAGGACATTGATTGGGTCGATAAATTTTACACATCGCCCAACTGCACAAACAAAATATGTGTTTGATTGTTTGAAACCCCACACGGGTGTTAGGATGAAATTTGAAGTTCACTCATCCTGATTGATATAATATGTCGATCGATTGATTGACAGGCTGTTATAAGCGTTAGATATCTATATTTGATGCTTATACAGTGTAGTGCACTTTGGTTGATGGTTGAATATTTATCGTTGCTATTATATACATTTGTTGTATGGAATCCATATAATTAACTTTATATGGTTATTGATTGGGCCTCATTCCAATTTGAAAAATAAAGAATATTATAAAATAAAGGTTCATGTGTTGACAGTACTCATTCATTGAGATTGGTCATGTGTTGAACGAAATATTTTAATAATAGAAATATTTCAAATAGAATATTTGAAATTAGAAATATATGAAGCCGTGTTGATTAGATTGACGCTATTTTAACGTGAACGATATTTATATCGATTTTAAACGATTTCGAAATGAATTGAATTGAAAACAATTTCGAAATGAATTGAATTGAAAACGATTTCGAAATGAAGTGAATTGAAAACGATTTCGAAATGAATTGAATTGAAAACGATTTCGAAATAAATTGAATTGAAAACGATTTCGAAATAAATTGAATTGAAAACGATTTCGAAATGAATTGAATTGAAAACGAATTCAAATTGAATTGAAAGTGAATGGAAATGAATTCAAATTGAATTGAAATTTGAATCGAATAGAAATGAATTTTAAAACGAATCTATAAAGAAGAATTCAATTTTGATTTGAATTGAAAAGAAAGTTGAAATTGCTTTTGAAACGATTTTAAAACTATTTATATAATTCGTTTTAAATAGAAATCGATGAAGTATATATTATATATATTATATATATAATATAATGGCCTGAATAGAACGCGCCGCGCCGCGGCAGTTCGTGAATTTCGACCATTTATTTCAAACGGACATTACGGGAGATCCGACCGTCGGATTCTCCTAAAACCGGAACCGTTGGGTTCGTATCGAAAAGAGCTTTCTAAAGAATATTAGAAATTTGAAATCTAACGGTTGGATTTGGAGATACGTCCAAATCAAATTCGAAAAAGGTCGCTGTAAGTGCAGTTCGATGACCGTTGATGGAAATCGACTGTGCGGGCCTTGATAAAATTATTAAAAATAGTAATAATTTGTGTAAAATCATAAGAAATGATTTGTGAAGATTTGGGATGAAAAACTCCATATTTGAAAAGACAAAAATAGATTTTTTTTATCGAAATGAACTAGTTTTGAACTAGAATTATAATTCTATTTATTTTTAAATAAATAAATTGAATTTGAAAAGGGTTTTAAAAATAACCCGAATTTCCAATGATTGCATTGGAATGGATTTGAATCGAAATTGTCTTCGGAATATTTCGATGTTGGATTTCGTGATTATACAGATGTTGTTATGGAAATTTGAAAGATATAGATATATATATCGTTATTTCCAATACGATATCTGTTTGGCGTAGAATTTGATATTGAATATAAGCCGATATATTTTCTATTCAGAGCCTTGTATTGAATATCAAATGTGATTTGGGCTTGTCGTGAATGGTGTCTTCATTAACACTGTTCTTAAGCCCAGTTGAGAAAAGATTAAATCTTTTTATTTAGATTTAATGAAGTGTACCAATTAAATAATATTTAATTGGAATTGAATTGATATTGATTTTTGGGTTTATCGTGAACAGTGTTTTAAATAACACTCGTTCTTTAACCCGATAATTAATGGAATGTGATTTTGGGTTTATCGTGAACCGTGTTTTAAATGACACTGATTCTTTAACCCAGTTAACGATTAAAACTAAGTGGAGTTTTAATGAATCTTTAATTAGATTGAAATGATCGAGAATGGAGTATCACCAGTTTTACTCCAGGCGATAGTTAAATCTTTCATTAGATTTGAACGTGAAATGGTAATTGAATTTACCGATAACACCGTGGTGTTAGATATGAAGTATAACCAGTTTTACTTCATGGGATGAATAGGTTGGGATTGGGAAATTAAAACAAATGATTACTTCGGTAAGGTTCGCTAATCCCGACTAGTTTGAATTGATATTCAAAAATAGATTAAAGAATAAATTCAAGAAATTTATCTTGGATAAAATTAATGGAAACCTTTCCCTATGAATGTGAAATCAGAAACTAACTGTCGGTTAGCTAAGCAGAATGGTTTTCTGGATATTGATCTGATGTTGGTTTCGGCCTTCGGGGTTAATATTTGGGGAATTATTCTCTTGATTAATTTACGGTTAGTGACTGATGAATTGGAATGAGGCGTATGTTGTGTTTGTGTAACACTTATTTAAATATACGCGAGTTATTCAGAAAGACCGGGTTTATCCCATTCTGAATAACTGACACGACGATAAGTCGAAAATGAAGACGGTGGTCGAAGACCAGAAGTCTTCACGTCGTTTGGGTGATTACTGATGATCTTGATTGGGCTGTACACCCAAGAAGATGGAAACAGTTGGTGATCGTCCAGACGTGCTTGGAGATCGATGGATATGCGGGGTACTTGGTGCCTCCGGTTTCGTTCAGACCCAGAACGGACTTGTAAATGGACTGTGTGTCTGACATCGGATTTCATTCTGTGTGACTGATATCGGTTGCATAGGATGGTTTGCCTGTGTGGCATGCTAAGATGCAAATGATCAAGGCTTCTGTTGAAAAGCAAAGTCTTGTGGTTGGTGATCAAAGCACGGCCTTTGTGGCATAGCTTTGTGTAGCGTTGATTCGCGAGCCTCACACCCCGGTATGAACCAGAAACGGGAGAAAGGACCTCAGGGAGGGCCTACGTTTCCTCCTAGCTAAAAGTGGCGTCAGTGGTTTTACACGCCCTGACGAGTTTGACTTATGTGGTTGTTGCTGTTGCGAGGCGCCTCGGTTAGATCGGACGATCCGGGTCCGATGGAGTCACTTGTTGGCTCGCTTACGCCCCAAAGGGCGGCGAAACGTAGTGCTCAGGCATTTTAATCCACTCCGTGTGGACCGGCCCTGTCGCTCCAAGGGTCGATGCGTTCTGATCCTGAGACACGGGCTAGGCAGTCTCGAATTCGGTTGAGGACTATCTTTTGCCTCGGTTCATAGATGGAAATCCAATTTCCAAATACGTGACTTTGCGGTTTTATTTGTAAACCTATATAGGGCGACATAGTGGCATGGGACGCTCATGCCGCCTATGATTGATACTTATGATTTGAAGTTGTTTTATACACTATGCACTTATTATAGTATCAAACGATTTGTTTTAAACGTATCAAGCATTCTTTGGCTGTTATAAGGGAAAACCCTATCCCCCGGCTTGCGTTGCATTGTGTGATAGGACCTGGGTCTTATAACAGCTTCATTTTTCTTCATTTAGCATTGCGCTGTTTGTTTTATGCACTGGTATTCTTGGGAGGAAACCCGTTCCGTGTTATACGGCGTGGTCCCTTGATTTACCTAACTTTAAAAATAAAGATTAACTGTTTTAGTTCTCACACCAGTCACATGACTGACCTGGAGTTTATTGTTTTAACCTAAACTCTGGGTGCCCTTATTTTCGACACGGGCAGCTAGTAGTTTTGGTTTTGCAGATTTATATTCACAGGATCCTGGTTTATAGCTGGAACGATATCCGGAAAGCTTTGTATCCGTATATCTCCTTCTAGTTGTGTATTGTATTATTTTCCGCTGCTATGTAATTTAAATCTCTGATATTTCTGTGTAGTATTTATTTGTTTATACTCTGTATATTCTTGTAATCTGATGCATTGTTGTAATATACAATGAAATGTTCTTCTGTATGCGTTCTGTTGTGGCTTGTTCTCGAACTATCCGGCGCTTTCCTTTACGGGGAAGTTACGGGTTTTTACAGTTGGTATCAGAGCTTTGGTTTACAAAGCTCAGAGAACAAGACACATTAGAACTGTACGAAAGAATTCATCAGATATTGGGTTAGTAATATCCAATTAGAATGACTCGTTAGAGAAAGGATCAGTAGTATCCTAGAACGAGTGTGAAGAGTATATTTTTGAAAATGAAAACCAATTTTGTTTTGAAAATTTAAATCAACTATTCGTATTTGGTTATTTATTTATATTGATGTGGACAATCCAGTATATATAGATTTTGCGTATACGTCTGATCCGCGTGTATTCGAAATTTGAATATACTGGATAGATATAGAATCACATTCTAGACACCCGGGGATAATTCTGGTGATGTGGCCACATCATCAGTATTTATGTTCGTGTTTCGAAGGTGTGACTTCTATATATTTCCATTAGACTGGTGTGAGAACCAAAAATATACATAGCTAGAACACATTGTTGTGAATTGGCATCAAAAACATGATTTTCTGTATATATATCGAAGTTATGCATTTGAAAAACTAATCAACTAATTGATTGATGGTTGTATTGTTTGATTATAGTTTGAATAATTAAAATTTGAACCATTTTGTTCATTTGAGTCAAATATTGAATTTTATTGAAATTGGTCGCAATTGCTTGCATATACATATACTTACATTGAACAGGTCATAGCAAGGAGGCTAGAGCAAAGAATAAAATTTGTTTGCCCGACAAATAGGTACATGTTTACTACATAATTTACTGTTTTGTTTGGGTGATGATGATTTTATGAGCCTATTGGCTAGCCGCTTGGCTTTTTCTTTTTCTTTTTGAGATCTGAAGGACCGGGGAAGCTATTTGAAATTCCCCGATGCTCCCGGTGCAGGGGAGGTTATGGCGAAATTTTTCGAAAATTTAGGGTGTTAGCCAAATTTTTGAAATTTTGAAAATTCTCCGAAACTAAAGAGTTGGAGAATGGAAGCCGGATCGAGCGTAGAGTTGATTAATCAAACCACTTTCGACTTTGTTCCTTTTCGGGGACGAAAAGTTTTAAGTGGGGGAGATTGTAATAACCCGTAAAATGCGAGCCAGTTTGAAATTTTTATTTTGGCAATTTTAGCGAATTTTGAATATTTAAAATGAATTATTTTAAATAATATCGACGAGAAAAATGTTTAGAATATAATTCGAACGTATATATTATATACGTCGTCGTTAGAATATAAATAATTATATATATAATTATAAATAGAATTGAAAATGGCGCGGTAGTTCGATAATTCGATTTCAAACTTCAATTGAATATATCGGGTGCAAAATAATTCGGATTTTAGTGAAACCAAAAATAATGGGATCTAATTGTGAATATCTTTCCAACGAATCCGAAAAATCAAGATTTCATATCGGGAATCAAAAGTCATGTCCAGTTGGAAATTCTGAATAGTCGCTATGGAATTCAGGCCCTTAAAAATGGACATTTTGCAAACGACCTCGGATTTCGACGAAACCAGTTTTGTTGGATCCGCAGTGTCAAGTTATGGCTAGGTTTCAAGTTTCATAATTTTCTGAATCAATATGTGAGCGTGGCAAAGGAAAACGCGTTTGACCAGTTTCAGTTGATTTTAATCGACTGGAAATTGGCCATTTTTCAAGCGGTCTCAGAATTCGACGAAACTAGTTTTGTTAGGACCGTATCGTCAATACGAAGCTAGAAAATATTTTTCTAGAATTTTTCTAGTTAGTATGTGACCCCGGTAATTTGAAATGTACGTTTTAAAATTCAATAAAGTGATTTAAATGTAAATTTAACGGAAACTGATTCAAACGATCAAATCAGCTAGCGATACATATCCCATTGTGTTCGGAATGGGAGTAATATGCTATGGACGACAGTCGGTGGGTTCGATTTCGAGTTCGAAATAAAAAATTACTTTTGGAATTAAATATAATATTAAAATATATTTAATTATTTTAGTCAACTCCCTTTTTCTCTTAGCCCCCCCCCTTTTGTTCTCCTTCCCGTCAAATTTAAAGAAATAAAAAAAACATGGAAGATCGAACTCGACGCCAGACGATCGCCAGCGCCTCCGCCGCCGGTCTGGCCTCCGATTCCTCCTCCCTCAGGCTTTCGACGACGCCAGTTCTCCCCCCCTTTTTTCATCCTCGCGACGGCGACTGAAGCCCTAACCCCCCCCCCCCCCCCCATCTCGAGCCCCAGGCGACGCTCAACCTCAGCAACCCCAAATCGACCACCACCTAACGGTCTGATCCCCTCCCTTTCACCTCGGCGCCCCTGTAAGTTGTTATTTTCGTTTCTCTTCATTTATAATGTTGAAAATTGGATTTTTTTTTAATTTATATAACATAGGAAATTAGTTTTTAAATGATAGAAAAAATTTATTAGATTTATATATATAGTTTGAAAATAAAATTATAATCCTTGTCTACATAGTTAGAGAATAAAAATATGATCTTTGAAAGAAAATAAAAATATGATTTTTATTAGAGTAAGAGATATGACTTTTTTTAAAGAGAAAAGAATATATTTTTATATAAAGAAAGTTCATATTTTATAATTAGCGTTGTGATAAAAATGAGATTTTTATTACTTGAATAGCGATGTTAAAATAGATGAAGTAGCGATAAAAATTCAATTTTTATTTGGCTGGAAACACGATTTTGATGTTAGTAGAATAGAAAAATATACTTTGTTTTGAAAATAGAAAAATATACTTTGTTTTGAAAATAGAAAAATATACTTTGTTTTGAAAATAGTAAAAATATGATTTTTATATATTGAACTTCGAATTAAAAATGTGATTTTATATATTGAACTTCGAATTAAAAATTCGATTTCTATACATGTAGTGGCTACGGGCGACGAAGGTGACGAAGATGCGATAGCGATGAAGATTTCTATCAATGAAGTGCCGTGGAGCTAGGATAGCTATATGTGAGAATTTCTCACCTTTCAATTTCTTTTCTAATTATATATATATACTAGGATGCAGACGGTGCTTAGTAGCACCCGACACAATCGTCCACAGACCATGGACTTGTTTGTTTGGTTGCATAGATTAGTTATATGATTTGATTTGAATTTGGTTGTTTGGTGATGTTGATTGATGTGTGAATGGCGTGGGCCTTCACTAGACCGGGGATAAGGCTAGGCCTCGTCCCGTTTCTAGTATCGTGCCGTTATGCCGCCGAAATTTTCTAAAATAAGTTAGAAAAATATAAATATCATTTTTATTGTGTAAATGAACTGAATAGAAATTCATGTGTTGAAATAAAATATTTTATCGTTAAAAATATAATTTTAACGTGAATGTGAATAAATAAATATTCATTTACAAACCAGACGGTTTGTTTATGTACACCTATTTGAAGGACATTGATTGGGTCGATAAATTTTACACATCGCCCAACTGCACAAACAAAATATGTGTTTGATTGTTTGAAACCCCACACGGGTGTTAGGATGAAATTTGAAGTTCACTCATCCTGATTGATATAATATGTCGATCGATTGATTGACAGGCTGTTATAAGCGTTAGATATCTATATTTGATGCTTATACAGTGTAGTGCACTTTGGTTGATGGTTGAATATTTATCGTTGCTATTATATACATTTGTTGTATGGAATCCATATAATTAACTTTATATGGTTATTGATTGGGCCTCATTCCAATTTGAAAAATAAAGAATATTATAAAATAAAGGTTCATGTGTTGACAGTACTCATTCATTGAGATTGGTCATGTGTTGAACGAAATATTTTAATAATAGAAATATTTCAAATAGAATATTTGAAATTAGAAATATATGAAGTCGTGTTGATTAGATTGACGCTATTTTAACGTGAACGATATTTATATCGATTTTAAACGATTTCGAAATGAATTGAATTGAAAACGATTTCGAAATGAATTGAATTGAAAACGATTTCGAAATGAAGTGAATTGTAAACGATTTCGAAATGAATTGAATTGAAAACGATTTCGAAATAAATTGAATTGAAAACGATTTCGAAATGAATTGAATTGAAAACGAATTCAAATTGAATTGAAAGTGAATGGAAATGAATTCAAATTGAATTGAAATTTGAATTGAATAGAAATGAATTTTAAAACGAATCTATAAAGAAGAATTCAATTTTGATTTGAATTGAAAAGAAAGTTGAAATTGCTTTTGAAACGATTTTAAAACTATTTATATAATTCGTTTTAAATAGAAATCGGCGAAGTATATATTATATATATTATATATATAATATAATGGCCTGAATAGAACGCGCCGCGCCGCGGCAGTTCGTGAATTTCGACCATTTATTTCAAACGGACATTACGGGAGATCCGACCGTCGGATTCTCCTAAAAACCGGAACCGTTGGGTTCGTATCGAAAAGAGCTTTCTAAAGAATATTAGAAATTTGAAATCTAACGGTTGGATTTGGAGATACGTCCAAATCAAATTCGAAAAAGGTCGCTGTAAGTGCAGTTCGATGACCGTTGATGGAAATCGACTGTGCGGGCCTTGATAAAATTATTAAAAATAGTAATAATTTGTGTAAAATCATAAGAAATGATTTGTGAAGATTTGGGATGAAAAACTCCATATTTGAAAAGATAAAAATAGATTTTTTTATCGAAATGAACTAGTTTTGAACTAGAATTATAATTCTATTTATTTTTAAATAAATAAATTGAATTTGAAAAGGGTTTTAAAAATAACCCGAATTTCCAATGATTGCATTGGAATGGATTTGAATCGAAATTGTCTTCGGAATATTTCGATGTTGGATTTCGTGATTATACAGATGTTGTTATGGAAATTTGAAAGATATAGATATATATATCGTTATTTCCAATACGATATCTGTTTGGCGTAGAATTTGATATTGAATATAAGCCGATATATTTTCTATTCAGAGCCTTGTATTGAATATCAAATGTGATTTGAGCTTGTCGTGAATGGTGTCTTCATTAACACTGTTCTTAAGCCCAGTTGAGAAAAGATTAAATCTTTTTATTTAGATTTAATGAAGTGTACCAATTAAATAATATTTAATTGGAATTGAATTGATATTGATTTTTGGGTTTATCGTGAACAGTGTTTTAAATAACACTCGTTCTTTAACCCGATAATTAATGGAATGTAATTTTGGGTTTATCGTGAACCGTGTTTTAAATGACACTGATTCTTTAACCCAGTTAACGATTAAAACTAAGTGGAGTTTTAATGAATCTTTAATTAGATTGAAATGATCGAGAATGGAGTATCACCAGTTTTACTCCATGCGATAGTTAAATCTTTAATTAGATTTGAACGTGAAATGGTAATTGAATTTACCGATAACACCGTGGTGTTAGATATGAAGTATAACCAGTTTTACTTCATGGGATGAATAGGTTGGGATTGGGAAATTAAAACAAATGATTACTTCGGTAAGGTTCGCTAATCCCGACTAGTTTGAATTGATATTCAAAAATAGATTAAAGAATAAATTCAAAAAATTTATCTTGGATAAAATTAATGGGAACCTTTCCCTATGAATGTGAAATCAGAAACTAACTGTCGGTTAGCTAAGCAGAATGGTTTTCTGGATATTGATCTGATGTTGGTTTCGGCCTTCGGGGTTAATATTTGGGGAATTATTCTCTTGATTAATTTACGGTTAGTGACTGATGAATTGGAATGAGGCGTATGTTGTGTTTGTGTAACACTTATTTAAATATACGCGAGTTATTCGGAAAGACCGGGTTTATCCCATTCTGAATAACTGATACGACGATAAGTCGAAAATGAAGACGGTGGTCGAAGACCAGAAGTCTTCACGTCGTTTGGGTGATTACTGATGATCTTGATTGGGCTGTACACCCAAGAAGATGGAAACAGTTGGTGATCGTCCAGACGTGCTTGGAGATCGATGGATATGCGGGGTACTAGGTGCCTCCGGTTTCGTTCAGACCCAGAACGGACTTGTAAATGGACTGTGTGTCTAACATCGGATTTCATTCT
Organism: Allium sativum; assembly: GCA_030737875.1. Classification (NCBI taxonomy): domain Eukaryota; kingdom Viridiplantae; phylum Streptophyta; class Magnoliopsida; order Asparagales; family Amaryllidaceae; genus Allium; species Allium sativum. The sequence continues at coordinate 621,651,727 of CM060926.1, forward strand.
GTGTGACTGATATCGGTTGCATAGGATGGTTTGCCTGTGTGGCATGCTAAGATGCAAATGATCAAGGCTTCTGTTGAAAAGCAAAGTCTTGTGGTTGGTGATCAAAGCACGGCCTTTGTGGCGTAGCTTTGTGTAGCGTTGATTCGCGAGCCTCACACCCCGGTATGAACCAGAAACGGGAGAAAGGACCTCAGGGAGGGCCTACGTTTCCTCCTAGCTAAAAGTGGCGTCAGTGGTTTTACACTCCCTGACGAGTTTGACTTATGTGGTTGTTGCTGTTGCGAGGCGCCTCGGTTAGATCGGACGATCCGGGTCCGATGGAGTCACTTGTTGGCTCGCTTACGCCCCAAAGGGCGGCGAAACATAGTGCTCAGGCATTTTAATCCACTCCGTGTGGACCGGCCCTGTCGCTCCAAGGGTCGATGCGTTCTGATCCTGAGACTCGGGCTAGGCAGTCTCGAATTCGGTTGAGGACTATCTTTTGCCTCGGTTCATAGATGGAAATCCAATTTCCAAATACGTGACTTTGCGGTTTTATTTGTAAACCTATATAGGGCGACATAGTGGCATGGGACGCTCATGCCGCCTATGATTGATACTTATGATTTGAAGTTGTTTTATACACTATGCACTTATTATAGTATCAAACGATTTGTTTTAAACGTATCAAGCATTCTTTGGCTGTTATAAGGGAAAACCCTATCCCCCGGCTTGCGTTGCATTGTGTGATAGGACCTGGGTCTTATAACAGCTTCATTTTTCTTTATTTAGCATTGCGCTGTTTGTTTTATGCACTGGTATTCTTGGGAGGAAACCCGTTCCGTGTTATACGGCGTGGTCCCTTGATTTACCTAACTTTAAAAATAAAGATTAACTGTTTTAGTTCTCACACCAGTCACATGACTGACCTGGAGTTTATTGTTTTAACCTAAACTCTGGGTGCCCTTATTTTCGACACGGGCAGCTAGTAGTTTTGGTTTTGCAGATTTATATTCACAGGATCCTGGTTTACAGCTGGAACGATATCCGGAAAGCTTTGTATCCGTATATCTCCTTCTAGTTGTGTATTGTATTATTTTCCGCTGCTATGTAATTTAAATCTCTGATATTTCTGTGTAGTATTTATTTGTTTATACTCTGTATATTCTTGTAATCTGATGCATTGTTGTAATATACAATGAAATGTTCTTCTGTATGCGTTCTGTTGTGGCTTGTTCTCGAACTATCCGGCGCTTTCCTTTACGGGGAAGTTACGGGTTTTTACATCTTCACAGCAAAAACAAATCGTGAGTGGAAAGAAAAATCCTCAAACAAATCAAAGAAAATTCAAATAATCATGAAACATGTATATTCGAATTTATCAAGTGCTTCTCTTCAAACTGGTATTAGTTATAGGGTTCGAATGCTTTTCAGTTCGAAATGGCTATTGAGCCGCAGGCTAGGGTTAGTTTTTGTGGAGGATCGGCGCATCTATTCATGAAGTGGAGTATGGATTCGGTTTTAGTGTGAAGAATAGCACCTACCGTGGAAGTTTGGAAGGATTCGAAATCAAAAGGTGTCGCTCCATATCTGTGATGCGTGAAGAACGACCAGAAGTCGCACCTGGCAAGCTTACATCGAGTTGAGGGTTTAGGGTATCGGTTGATGGAGATTTGGATGAGGAAAAGAATGGTGGTGGCTTTGCGTTGATCGGTGGTGTGTAGGAGGAGTTGGGGATCGGGGAAGTGGTGGCAATGGAGGAGGACACGTCGATGTCTCTGTGCTTGGGAAGAAAGAATATGGTCCGCATTTTTAAGGGAGTGGGTGGGCCGATATTTTCAAGGTGAGGCCTAATAACAAAGGAGAATTTAAATTTAAATTATTTAATTGTGTACTAAGTTGTAAAATTAATAACTTTATCGTACATTATCGGAATTTAGCGAAACAAGATCCGTTGGGATCGTATGGACGGTGGCTACCCAATAGAACTGACTGGGAGTGGATTGGAGCTCGTTTGAATTTATGGTGAAATAAATTGTTTGATTCAAATCAAACAAACAGCTTATCATTCTTTAACGATGAACTGCCAAAGTGAGTAAAACTCACCAACTCTGAACATTTATATTTTTTATAATGTATTCTTAGAACCGATAATTATCTGTTGATTTATGTGTGTTGACTGTTTGGTTGAATTTCTTATGTATTGGTTGAAATTATAAATAACGATATAGATATAAATCGTTAATCAAATATTGATTCTGTTTAACAGAATATTTCATATTGAAATGAAATCGATGTTAATTATGTTGTTTAACATCTGTGATGCAGGGAAACAGGTTGGAGGAATCCAGCTGGATTCCTCAACATTTATTTTACTGTTATTCATATATTGTAATATATGATGTGATATATAATCTGCTGTTGATTATGTTTGTTTGGACGATATCTATCATTGTTATATGGTATGTTAAATACCATAAGAAATACCAAATTGATAAAAGGGGATTTTCAAAGTATATTTTGAAAATAAATTATTTATATAAAATCAATGGATTTTATATATAAAAGGAAAAAGGATTTTATATAAGGAAATAATTATAAAATCAAAAGAGTTAAAAAGGAATATATTTGTAAAACAAATATAAAGGACATTATTTGTAAAACAAATATAAAGGGAATATATTTGTAAAACAAATACAAAGGAAGATATTTGCAAAACAAATAGAAAGAGAAATATTTGTAAAACATTTACTAATAGAATTTAAAAGGAAATATTTGTAAAACATTTACAAATAGATTAAATGGAAATATTTATTTATAGGAAATAAATATAATGTTATAAATGAGTTATTTATTTGTTAAATAAATAGAAAAGATAAAAGAAATATTTATTTGTTAAATAAATAGAATTGAAAAGGGAATAGTTATTTGTTAAGTAAACAAATAGAAAAGGAATAATTCAAAGGAGATAATCCAAAGGAGATAATCCAAAGGAGATAATTCAAACAGAGATAATTCAAAAGAGTTAATCGAAAGAGTAATTCGAAATGAGATAATCGAATATTAGTTATTCGATTAGAGTTAGAGTTAATCAGTTAGAGTTAACCAGTTAGAATTAATCAGTTAGAATTAATCAGTTAGAATTAATCAGTTAGAGTTAACCAGTAGTGTTATTCAAATGGAGTAAATTGATTAGAGTTATCGAATATCGCTTATTCGAAGTAGAGTTATCGAATATCACTTATTCGAAGTAGAGTTATCGAATATAGTGTATTCAAGAGAAGAGTAATCGAATATAGTTTATTCGAGAAGAGTAATCGAATATAGTTTATTCGAAAAGAGTAAACGAATATAGTTTATTCGAGAAGAGTAATCGAATATAGTTCATTCGAGAAGAGTAATCGAATATAGTTCACTCGAAGAGAGTTATCGAATATAGTTTATTCGAAGAGGAGTTATCGAATATTGGTTATTCGAAGTGAGTTAATCGAATCTAGTTATTCGAAAGGAGTTATCGGATCTAGTTATTCGGATGGAGTTATCAAATCTAGTTATTTTAAAGGAGTTAATCAAATATAGTTTATTCGAACAGAATTAAAGGAGTTAATCGAATATAGTCATTCGAATAGAATTAAAGGAGTTAATCGAATATAGTCATTCGAATAGAATTAAAGGAGTTAATCGAATATAGCCATTCGAATAGAGTTAAAGGAGTTATCGAATATAGTTTATTCGAAAGGAGTTAAGTGAAAGTAATTAATCCAATAGAGTTAATCGATTAGAGTTAATCCAAAGAATTAATCCAATAGAGTTAATCAAATAGAGTTAATCGATTAGAGTTAATCCAAAGAGTTAATCCAAAAAGAGTTAATCCAATAAGATTTAATTGAATAGAGTAAATCGAATATAGTTTATTCGAAGAAAGATTTTCAAATCTAGTTATTCGAAAGAGAGATTATCAAATATAGTTATTCGAAGGGAGGAGTTATCGAATAGAGATTTATTCGAAAGAGAGTTACATAAGGAAGTTTGTTAAAGGTTTAAAAGATAAACTTTGACTATTTCGAAGTTAAAACGTTGTTCAGTTATGGTCTGAGAGGTAATTATACCCCAACTTGATTGACTTCCTTCTTAACTAAGGATTGGTAAGGTTTGATAGTGAATGATGGTTGAGTGAATTTAGTAAATGGTTTGAGATGGCATGGCGATGTTTGATGTAAACATCAGTTTAAATCCAATGAAGGAGCTTTGGAAATGTTTTCCAAATAAGAAACCAGAAATGTTTTCTAATATAGAAAACAGGAAATGGAAATGTTTTCCATTGTTAATAACGTATATTTTCTAAAATTAGAAAATAAGAAATGTTGAATATATGGAAACAGGAGATAAGTAAATTAATGAACTAAAGAGATAAATGTTAAATGTTAAATGATGATTGATCGATATAATTTCCATCTGGAAATAATATCGTTTTTTGCACACCTATTTTTCTTTGATAGTTAACTCATTGACTATCAAAGTTTTTGACCATTTTAACGTTGTTAATATGGAGAGACCAGTTGGATTATTATCCGAAGAACCACTCCGTATTGGCATAAGCGTTGCGAATCAAGTATGCTGAATATATTGAAGACGGAGTAAAGTGCAAGGGCTGTTGTATAAATCTTAGGTAAAGATTGCCTAAGATGGATGTACTGAATAGTGCCTTCGGTTTGTCCAGTCCCAGGATGACCTATATGGAAGAATGTCTGACATAGTATATTTAATGGATCGCGTAAGTTGATCTCTTCAAACGTATTTACGTTTGGTGGCAGAGGAATTCGTTTCTCTTAGCTGTATACCTGTGGTATTTTTGGGGAAATCAATTTGTGATTTGGCGGGTATGATGATGTGACATTCAAAGTGAATAAATGTGTGATCTGTCAGAGATAAGCGTAGCTTCTAGCCTCACATCCGGTAAATGACAAAAATCGGGCAGGCAGCATGGCTATGTAGGTCGCACCTATTAGGGTGTATAATCACCTGATCTAGAGTTTCATTTACTTCTAAAAATCTATTGTCGATGCTGTCCTATTCGGGAAACGGTTGCTGATCCCAACCGTTGGTGATATACATTCGATACACTCAAGCGAAATGAGTGGTCGGTCATGTGTGGCCGGGTTGCAAGATATTCTTGTTGAACCCAGTGTATTCCTCTCTAGAGGTACACTAGCGAAAGGTGGTTCCATACCTTGTCATAGTTGGAAATCCATTACCCAATATGTGCTTGCGGTTTTGATTGTATACTATATATGTAGAACGTGAGATGAAAGCGTTTCTGCTAGATGATTATTATATTGTGGTTGATAGACACTATTATAATATTAACGAGTTTTGATATAAATATTATTTTGGATTCTCATAAGGGAAAAACCCGTTCCATTATACGGTGAGGTCTTATGAGATATCGTTTAATGGCTCAAACTATTTAAACTGTTTTACTCATACCAGTCCCATGACTGACCCGGAGTTTATTTTGTTTTGTTTTCCCTAAACTCTTGGGTGCCCAATTTTATACGGGCAGTCAAGTAGTCAGGATTTTACAGATATACTTGGAGAGCTTAGAGCAGGAGGCTTTAGGATTATATAGCTATAGTTATTTCCACTATGTTGTAAGTGTTGTACCGTGATAATGCTACTGTAAACATATACTGATTTTATTTCAAGGATATGTTGTTCGTTCCGATGTGAGATTCATGTTACTCTGATGTTGTATGTTCTTCTTCTTCTTCTATTCTAAGTTTCTATCTTATCTATTCTCACCCTTTAATTTCTTTCATTAACTACCGGTATTTTTCGATGTTTTGTTAGTCGTCATTGAGTTTATGTCGATAACCAAAGTCATCAAAAACCGGGTCGTTACACTATAGACACTTATCTTTTATATATACTAATCATGTCCCTAGTTGAGCCCTTATAAGCTTCTAGAGGAAGTGACCATCCCCGTGAACTACCCTACTCTATTACCAATTATTTCTAACCACTTTTAGAGAAGGAGGACCCAAAGACTTACTATGAATCTAATTAGGCTGGGTCCCATGACTTTGGTTCCTCTCCAAGGAATAAACCTTCGGCGGGGTTCCTAGTCCTAACCACTTAAGACCCAAATTATATAAGAAGAGAGGCAGCCACTTAAGACCTTGTCAAGGTGTAGTAAACCCGCCTATTTTCACACACAATAGACTTATATATATATATACACACACACACACACACTCGACTTCTCACATTAAATCGTATACATGTAGATGTTGGATATGCCGGGCAGTTCTTGGCTGGCTTCCTTACAAATTGGTTTAACCTCATGTCATAGTGTACTAATTTTGAACGATCCATGGCACTCAGACCTCTCAAATAAGTTGGGCCTACTTGTGGTTGCTGGATTTGCTGGTTGGTTCTGGGCATGCTTATACCACTAATGGAAACTAACCTCGTGTCTATGTGTCACTATTTATATATGTAAAGCCATTCTATATGCACACACACATACAAAAGCAATCGACATATATGTGGGGACATTTCAAATTCAAATTCTATCCTAATTGCATTTATTACATTAATATTACGTTAATTATGTTGATTATGCTAATAAGTATAATAATTATAATGCATAAATAACGCTAATATTCATATGCATAGGGAACGTTCTAACGAGATAAAAATTGTTAACTTGTCCTAAATTAAGTATACAGGTTAATTTCCATATTTTAACTGCTACATTTTAGGCATAATGGCATAATAGCATAATAACTGATAGCAATGAATGTAAAATACAACATACATACAACTTTCATCTTGCATCATAAGCTTCATTGGAATGATTTCAATAATGGATCAAGAATAAAGTATAATATACACATATATTCATAAATATGTACATGTATATTTATAAGCTCCACTTTATCTAATTCACCACTTTTTGATGTATTACACATAAAAACATTTATATTTGATAGTCTTCAAGTATGTAACACCCCGTAATTCTGTTAATATTAATATTCACAAATTAAAGAATAACTAATCTCAGACATGAGAATTATGGGAAACGGGTTGCGCCATTGTGTTCGTCTCGGAATTCTGGTTGAGATAGAGTCCGAGTTTGCGTGAATAAGACTTCTTATGAAGAAGTTATGGCCATCGGAAGTTTCAGAAAATTCAAAACAGCTCGCAGAAAATTTAAAATTCAAACCGAAGTGCAGAAGTGGGTTGGGCGGGAATTTTCCCGCCCAAGCAGGTCGATTGGGGGGTCGACACTAGTGTCGACCTACCCCCCCCCCCCCCTCCAGGTCGACTATGGTGTCGACCTGGGTCTGGCGGCTAGGGTTTCAGACTAAGCCTGTTTTTAACTATGTGATGACCCATTAGGGTCTTGACCTAATCTGGTTGGCTAGGATTAGTTCTGTGTTGATCTGACGGTCTAAAATAAATCCTAACTCTATAAATACCTAGGTAGTCACTCACCCTAATTCATAAGAAAAATTGAATAGCTACCGTCATACCGCCGCCATGGAACTCAGTGGAGCCGCCGCCAACTAAGAAGGAAGGAAAGCTTAGCAAAATCCTAACTCTATTCAACTCTAAAGCAAAGCAAAACTCTCTTTTCTTCTCTAAATTGTGAGTATGATAGTCTTAACAAGATTATTATCATTTTAATTAGGTTAAGTCATGAATGGATTATGAGTAGATGATGTGAATTGTCGTATATGTTATCATGTATGTTATTAATCCTATGCTATGTGGTGATGATATCCTATATGTTGTAAATCATGCTATGATGATGTTATGTATGTTGAAAGTTTCTATGCTAAGTTGTGATGAATCATACATGTTAAAAAGTCATCTATGCTAGTTAGTTCATATTAATTAAATCATCATGTTTGGGCTATGTTGATCTATATGACAAGTCACATATGCATGTTAGATTTATTAGAAAAGTTATGAACATATGCCATGACATCTATTATGACATCTAGAATTATGCTATGACATATGTGATATCCTATGCTAGTTCACACCATCATTATGTTGCCTAAAAACCCCATATGCAAGTTTATGTATAGATTTGGGCTATGATCATATCATGTAAATTGTGACATTTAACAAGTTGACACCTTTTGATCCTTAACATGTGTAGTTTATGCAAGTTTCACCCCTATTATGATTAGATTTATTTTAATTGTTTATATGTTGTGATAATTTAACTTTGTGCTATGTGTTATACTATTTAAGTCTAGTGTATATTATGCGTTGAATAAGCGAACGTATAAACGTGGGGTAGGGGTAATATTAAGGATTTAATAATAAGAAGTTGGGGTGCAATTGATATGATTTTTCATGCCATGAGTGGATGACCATAATTGAGTCAATTATGGACATCAATAAAAAGTGGACTTAATTAATAATTTGGATAGGGAATTATTAAAACTAGGGTAAAAAGATTATAAGTGATAATCAATGCTTAGGAGACGAGGTTGGACTCGTTTGTGACGTAAATCTGCCCGGACCCGCCCGACAAATCCAGTGGTCACAAATGTCAGCCCAATGTGAGAGGTCCTAGGCCTAAACTAAAGCATAACAGTTGTAAAGACACGACGTTAGACTCTTTTATGGTGTAAGACTGCCCGGACCCGCCCGACAAATCCAGCTGCCATAAATGCCAGTCTAATATGAGAGGTCTTTATGAGGTTATGGCCTGAATGAATTAAGAAATACTTAACCAGATAAACATGTAAGGTGGGACATGGGGGTTAAGTAGGTGCCTTGGGTGGCATGAGGAATATAGTGGGTGCCCTTAGTGGCATGTGAAATACGATTAGTAAGACTTAACCAAACACACATGTAAATGAACATGACTAAGATGGTTAAGTGGGATATACTAGTGACAAGCTTAGGTGGGTAGCTTGTGGGGGCCCATTTCGACCAATATCCCAAACGTATCTTTGTGGGCTCGACCCAAGTCGAGGACGGGACACGCATGCTAGGTTCGACTGTAAGAGGCCAAAACAGGGAGCGGTGGCAACGCAAGTCCAACGGGTTTCATATGTGTGTGTGGACCCGGGCTGTTAGGTAAGACATTGTTGCATCGTGTAGGTATAAGCCGTGCATTCTCAAGTTGTATCGGGTTGCCACTTTAGGGGAGTGATACACCCCACTGTAGGGCCAGCACGGGTATCTACGAGTAGGGAGCCGATCGAAAGTGGGTAGTGGGGTACACCTAGTGGAGATAGGGGCAGACGGCACCTATGTAGTCAGCTAGGGGTACGTAAGGCTATTTATATGTTTCTGTGTGAAGCAAGTGGGATCAACCTTTAGGGTGACTGGTGCGGTGCAGTGTAGTAATATGCGGTGCAGTGTAGTAATGTGCAGTGCAGTGTAGTAATTATTCGTTAGTAATTAGGTATGCCTTTAACGTCATCTTTAACGTTACCTTTATCTGCTTTCCATACCCAATAGTTCATAGACATTTACTTGTCCTCCAGCTTATGCCTTAGTCTAGTTATTTTGGTAATAGTATTGTTAGAATTATCATACTCGCCAGACTTTATGTCTGACCCCCTCTATTTCTATCCTTTTTCCCCCTCCAGGTCCTCAGGTTGGGCCCAACTCTTGTGGAGTTTGATTGGATTGCTTTATCTCTCTTGGAAAGCTTGGACCGTTGAAGTAAAGTCCAGCTTGTTATCTTTTTAATGGCTATTTGTGTAATGGGATTATGTAATTTTGTTTTAGCCAGATGGATATTGTACTTGACTCTGATTTATGGTTTTATGATGTAACAAACATGTTTAAATTCCGCTGCAATAAAATGAAGTTTTAGATTTTCAAGTACTATTTATTATCTGTCTTGTTGTAATTTTTTCGTTCTATATTCACTTAAAACCTCCATGGAAGTTAATGCATTCCCTTTGTGAGTGACATTAATGGACGTGGGGTGTTACACATGGTATATGAGCTTAAGGTTACCAGAACAGATAATTTTTTTTTAGAAAAACTATTTTTGGAAGAAGTCCTTTCAAAAACATGTTTTAATGAGAAATTTAAAGAGGAAAGTTTTTAAGAAAAACATAATCCCCAATAGCCATATATCTTTATCTTTCGAATTCTCCATTTGGAATCTTTCCTTTTTCGTTTCAGCATGGCTGAAGATCTTAACCTACCTGACAGTGTAACGATACCAGGATGGTATAGGAGGCTGTTAGAGGCTAGGGCCGCCGCAGGTCCGGCCAATGTTCCTCCACCACCAGTTGCACCCATTCCTCCTCCTCCTCCTCGCGTAGATACTTTTGCAAAGACGTGCAAGGAATTTAAGGCTATGGGTGGAAACCCCTTTCAAGGTTCAGAAACGTTCGTGGAAGCTAGGGATTGGCTTAGGGAGGTGGAAGAATTGCTAGAAATCTTTGAAGTGGAAGAAGGAAAGAGAGTTAAATTAGCAGCTTGGTTAATGAAGGGAGAGGCCTCGTTCTGGTGGGAGGTCACTAATGAGGAGCGTCCTGTTGATTCTTGGGCGGATTTTAGGCGTAGGTTTGAGGCGAAGTTTCTCTTAGGGGCAGAAGAGAATCTGTATATGGAAAATTTCTTGACATTGAAGCAAGGAAGCTCATCAGTAAAAGAATATGTCAACAAATTTAATCAATTAGCAAGGTTTGGCTTGGACTTAGTGAACATGCCGGAGAAGAAGGCACTGAGGTTCGTAAATGTATTAAATGAACCGTTGCAAGGGTTGGCTATGACCCACATCCCGATGGGGGCCACCTTTGAGAAGTTAGTAGAAATGGCGCTCATGCATGAGGAGAAAAGCGCTAAAGCTGATAAGGCACCCGAGAAGATGGGGGATCAGAAGAAACCACAACAGCAAAACAAGAAGGGTGGAAAAGACAATAATGGCAAGGGAAAGAAGAAGTGCTTTAACTGTGGAACCGCAGGCCATCTCAGCAAGGATTGCCGAAAGAAAAAGAAGACAGGCTGTTTTCATTGTGGCGATGCAGGACATTTAGTGAAGGACTTCCCAAAGAAGGGGCAGAGGGCAGGAGCTACCTCGGGAGGACAAGTGCAGGCTCTTATGGCACCAGGGCAAGCAAGGGGACAAGTTCAGGCTCTCGCGGTCCCACCGCTGCAAGAACGAGGTAGAACCATTTATGTTGAAAGCTTAGTTTTTCTGTTTGATCATCATGTCCGTACCTTATTCGATTCGGGCGCATCGCATTCGTTTATCTCTACATCCTTAGTTGAATCACTGCACTTAAACACCAGTTTAGTAGAGGACCCCTTAGTTGTTTCGAATCCAATTGGGGGCTCGGCTTATTTGACTATGATGTGTTTGGATTTGAAAATTTCTGTACTTAGCGTTGAGTTTAGATGTGATGCTTATGTGTTGGGCTTCACGGGCTATGGGCTAATTTTAGGAATGGATTGGTTATCCAGAAATGGGGCCGTTCTTGATTGTGAAAGGAGAGTAGTTAGGCTCGTGACTCGCCTTGGCAACACTCTCGAAATCTTTTGTAATCCCATAAATTCGGTTATGCTAAGTTATCTAGAACCGCTTGACGCGTCTGAGGAAAATCTACGATCTGTTAGAGTGGTCCGAGAATATTCGGATGTGTTTGAGGAGGTGAAGGGCTTGCCTCCGAAGCGGGAGATAGATTTTTGAATATATCTTGTGGATAATGCGAAACCAGTATCTTTGCCAGTACGCCACATGGCTCCACGTGAAAGGAGGGAACTCGATAAGCAAGTGAAGGAGTTGCTTGAGAAGGGGTTCATAAGACGAAGTATATCGGAGTGGGGTGCTCCAGTAGTATTTGCCACGAAGGCGGATGGGTCCCTTAGACTTTTTGTGGACTATAGGGAACTTAATAAGCTTACTAAGAAGAACAGACACCCACTGCCGAGGATTGACGATCTCTTCGATCAATTAGTTGGCGCCTCAGTGTTTTCGCAGTTGGACTTAGCCACTGGTTTCCATCAGTTGAGAGTGGCTGAGGATAGCATAGACAAGACTGTCTTTAGGACTCTGGACGGTTTCTATGAATGGCTAGTGATGCCCTTCGGTTTGACAAACGCCCCCGCATACTTTGTTGATTTATTGAGTAGGGTGTTTAGGGAGTACCTTAACAAATTCGTGGTTGTCTTTGTAGACGACATCCTGATCTTTTCTAAGGATGAAAAAGAGCATGCCCTACATCTTAGGGAAGTTTTGGAGACCCTACGAGCGCATAATCTTAAAGCCAGATTTTTTAAGTGTCACTTCTGGAGGAAGGAAGTACGATTCCTAGGGCACGTGGTTTCCAAGGAAGGGATAGCTGCGGATCCCGCGAAGGTGGTGGCCATCCAAGATTGGAAGGTCCCCAAAAATGCTACCGAAGTGAGAAGTTTCTTGGGGTTGGCTGGCTACTATAGGAAGTTGATCAAAGACTTTGCAAAGAAATCAGTTCCATTGACACGCTTGACGAAGAAGAACCTAGTTTTCACATGGGACGTAGATTGTGATGATGCGTTCCAACGGTTGAAGAGAGCTTTGACCTCAGCCCCAGTTATAGTGCTACCAGACGGGAGTAAGCCATTTATTGTTTATACTGACACTTATGGGACAGGACTAGGCGCAGTCTTAATGCAAGAGGGTAGGGTAATAGCCTATGGTGGAAGGCAGTTGAGAGCGCATGAGAAGAATTACCCCACGCATGACCTAGAGTTGGCCGTTATTGTTTTCGCGCTTGAGTCTTGGCGTCATTATCTTCTCGGCGAGAGATTCGAATTATTCACTGACCACAAATCGCTAAAATACTTATTCTCTCAAAAGGACTTGAACTTAAGGCAGCAAAGGTGGATGGAGTTCTTAGCATCGTACGACTTCGAGATAGCATATACCCCTGGCAAGGGTAACGTGGTGGCAGATTCCTTAAGTAGAAAAAGATTATCCGTAAGTCCTTTGTTTGTTGAGCGGCGAAGTTTAGAATTCATTTCTATGTTTGACTTTAGACCTTCCGTTGACTTCGTACCCGGTTTGCTAGCATCCTTGGAGGTCAGACCTACGCTTTTGGGACGGATTGGCGAGGCACAGCGAGACAACCTGCAGTTGGTTGAGTTAGTAGAAAAACTCAAAGGAGGGGAGTCATCAAGCCATCTCCATAGGTATACCCTAGACGATAAGGGTTGGTTACGTAGGGACGGTAGACTTTGTGTACCAAAAGACGATGACCTAAGGAAGACTATTCTTGACGAAGCACATCATTCGAAGATGACCATTCATCCCGGCGGGTACAAGATGTACAAAGACATGAAGAGAGTTTACTTTTGGGCCGGCATGAAGAAAGATGTGGCCGAGTATGTCGCTAGATGCTTGGTGTGCCAACAAGTAAAAGCGGAGCAAAAGAAACCCGGTGGGTTGCTTCACCCATTGGAGGTACCACTATGGAACTGGGAAAGCATCTCGATGGATTTTGTGGATGGATTACCGCGATCGAGGAAGGGTAATACGGGAATTTGGGTCATAGTAGATAGACTTACTAAGAGCGCCCATTTTATTCCCGTGAAGAGTAAGAGGACTGCTCCATGGTTAGCTTCTGTATACGTTCGAGAGATAGTTCGTTTGCACGGTGTTCCTTCTAGCATAGTGAGCGACCGCGATCCTATTTTCACTAGCGAATTTTGGAGAAGCTTGCAAGAGGCGGTAGGGACTCAGTTATGTTTGAGCACCGCATAACATCCTCAGACGGACGGCCAAACCGAGAGGGTGAATCGCATTCTAAAGGATCTTTTGAGACTATGTATCCTAGACTTTGGGGGTACATGGGAAGAGCACCCTCCATTGGTGGAGTTCGCATATAATAACAGCTTTCAGTCCAGCATTGGCATGGCACCTTTCGAAGCTCTTTATGGACGACCTTGTCGTTCACCTACATGTTGGTGGGAATCTACGGATAAGATCTTACTTGGGCCCGATATGATTAGGGAGACTTCGGAGAAGATCGACTTGATTCGAAGGAGGATGAAAGCAGCACAAGATAGGCAAAAATCTTATGCGGACAAGAGGAGAACGGATCTTGAGTTCGAGGTTGGGGACATGGTCTTTATCAAAGTGTCTCCATTATGAAACGTTGTTCGCTTTGGGTCCGTTGGGAAGTTAGCACCAAGGTTCGTAGGGCCGTTCCGTATTAAGGAGAAGATTGGACAGATGGCATATAGAGTGGAGTTGCCTAAGGAACTTAGTGGTGTACACGACGTATTCCATGTGTCACATTTGAGAAAGTGCTTGCACGAGACCGCTGAAGTGGTAGAGCCGAGCTTGCTTAGAGAAGTGGAGATAGAGCGTGATGCGACGATTCGACGAGCTCCTACGCGCATTCTTGGGTCAGAGATCAAGAAGCTGAGAAATCGAGAGGTCAGACTAGTCAAAGTACAATGGGGATATGATGAGAGCAACGCTACTTGGGAGACAGAAGAGGAGATGCATTCACGATACCCTTTCCTTTTCGAGGGTATGCCCTTTAATTTCTCCTTTATCGCTTATCTGGTACTTATCTTACCTTTAGAGTATCCTCTCGCTAGTATTCTTGACCTTTAGATAGGATAATCCTATGGTTGAAACATGTGTTTGAGACATGTTATGTATGATGGATGCAAAGTGGATGCAAGTGTTTGCTAGTGGTTGCTCGTGGACGCATATACACACACTATTAGGCACTAGATCGGCTCAGTCACTTCATACTACATATTGCATATAAATGGATGTATCTAGTAAAATGGATGTATGATGATTGTATTATCATATGGATGCTGCCTTCAGATGATGATTGTGCATGCATATAGAGATAATATGTAGCATTAGAGAACTTTTGCATACATTATGGACGCATGGCACTATCATGGTTTGCATTAAGGAGGTCAACTGAATCAGTGGACCGCCTGATTTTGCATTAGATATGGACATATACACACATTGTACATTTAAACATGAAAGCATTAGAAGTCTATAAGGACAATGGATGCCTGTGTTTGATGATTGAGTAGATGGTCGTTTGGATGTTAGGATATACATTCTTCGTAACTTGAAGATTTCGGGGACGAAATCCTTTAAGGAGGGGAGAATGTAACACCCCGTAATTCTGTTAATATTAATATTCACAAATTAAAGAATAACTCATCTCAGACGTGAGAATTATGGGAAACGGGTTGCGCCATTGTGTTCGTCTCGGAATTCTGGTTGAGATAGAGTCCGAGTTTGCATGAATTGGACTTCGTATAAAGAAGTTATGGCCATCAGAAGTTTCAGAAAATTCTAAACAGCTCGAAGAAAATTTAAAATTCAAACCGAAGTGCAGAAGCGGGCTGGGCGGGAATTTTCGCGCCTAGGAAGGTCGACACTAGTGTCGACCTGCCCCCCCCCCCCCCAGGTCGACTATGGTGTCGACCTGGGTGTCGACCTGGGTCTGGCGGCTAGGGTTTTTGACTGAGCCTGTTTTTGACTGTTTGATGACCCATTAGGGTCTTGACCTAATCTGGTTGGCTGGGATTAGTTCTGTGTTGATCTAACGGCCTAAAATAAATCCTAACTCTATAAATACCTAGGTAGTCTCTCACCCTAATTCATAAGAAAAATTGAATAGCTACCGTCATACCGCCGCCATGGAACTCAGTGGAGCCGCCGCCAACTAAGAAGGAAGGAAAGCTTAGCAAAATCCTAACTCTATTCAACTCTAAAGCAAAGCAAAACTCTCTTTTCTTCTCTAAATTGTGAGTATGATAGTCTTAACAAGATTATTATCATTTTAATTAGGTTAAGTCATGAATGGATTATGAGTAGATGATGTGAATTGTCGTATATGTTATCATGTATGTTATTAATCCTATGTTATGTGGTGATGATATCCTATATGTTGTAAATCATGCTATGATGATGTTATGTATGTTGAAAGTTTCTATCCTAAGTTGTGATGAATCATACATGTTGAAAAGTCATCTATGCTAGTTAGTTCATATTAATTAAATCATCATGTTTGGGCTATGTTGATCTATATGACAAGTCACATATGCATGTTAGATTTACTAGAAAAGTTATGAACATATGCCATGACATCTATTATGACATCTAGAATTATGCTATGACATATGTGATATCCTATGCTAGTTCACACCATCATTATGTTGCCTAAAAACCCCATATGCAAGTTTATGTATAGATTTGGGCTATGATCATATCATGTAAATTGTGACATTTAACAAGTTGACACCTTTTGATCCTTAACATGTGTAGTTTATGCAAGTTTCACCCCTATTATGATTAGATTTATTTTAATTGTCTATATGTTGTGATAATTTATCTTTGTGCAATGTGTTTGACTATTTAAGTCTAGCGTATATTAAGCGTTGAATAAGCGAATGTATAAACGTGGGGTAGGGGTAATATTAAGGATTTAATAATAAGAAGTTGGGGTGCAATTGATATGATTTTGCATGCCATGAGTGGATGACCATAATTGAGTCAATTATGGACATCAATAAAAAGTGGACTTAATTAATAATTTGGATAGGGAATTATTAAAACTGGGGTAAAAAGATTATAAGTGATAGTCAATGCTTAGGACACGAGGTTGGACTCGTTTGTGACGTAAACCTGCCCGGACCCGCCCGACAAATCCATTGGTCACAAATGTCAGCCCAATGTGAGAGGTCCTAGGCCTAAACTAAAGCATAACAATTGTAAAGACACGAGGTTAGACTCTTTTATGGTGTAAGACTGCCCGGACCCGCCCGACAAATCCAGCTGCCATAAATGCCAGTCTAATGTGAGAGGTCTTTATGAGGTTATGGCCTGAATGAATTAAGAAATACTTAACCAGATAAACATGTAAGGTGGGACATGGGGGTTAAGTAGGTGCCTTGGGTGGCATGAAGAATCTAGTGATTGCCTTTAGTGGCATTTGAAATACGAGTAGTAAGACTTAACCAAACACACATGTAAATGAACATGACTAAGAAGAGGGTTAAGTGGGATACACTAGTGGGGACAAGCTTAGGTGGATAGCTTGTGGGGGCCTATTTCAACCAGTAACCCAAACGTATCTTTGTGAGCTCGACCCAGGTCGAGGATGGGACACGCATACTGGGCTTGACTATAAGAGGCCAAAACGGGGTAGCGGTGGCAACGCAAGTCCAACGGGTTTCATATGCGTGTGTGGACCCGGGCTGGTTGGTAAGACGTTGTTGCATCGTGTAGATATAAGTCGTGCATTCTTTAGCTGTATCGGGTTGCCACTTTAGGGGAGTGATACACCCCACTGTGGGGCCAACACGGGTATCTACGAGTAGGGAGACGATCGAAAATGGGTAGTGGGGTACACCTAGCGGAGGTAGGGGCAGGCGGCACCTATGTAGTCAGCTAGGGGTACGCAAAGCTATTTATATAATTTCTAAGTGAAGCAAGTGGGATCACATTGAGGGTGACTGGTGCGGTGCAGTGTAGTAATTATTCGTTAGTAATTAGGTGTGCCTTTAACGTTATCTTTATCTGCTTTTCCATACCCAATAGTTCATAGACATTTCCTTGTTTTCCAGCTTATGCCTTAGTCTAGTTATTTTGATAATAGTATTGTTAGAATTATCATACTCGCCAGACTTTATGTCTGACCCCCTCTATTTCTATCTTTTTCCCCCCTCCAGGTCCTCAGGGTGGGCCCAGCTCTAGTGGAGCTTGATTGGATTGCTTTATCTCTCTTTTGGGAAAGCTTGGACCGTTGAAGTAAAGTCCAGCTTGTTATCTTCTTTAATGGCTATTTATGTAATGGGATTATGTATTTTGTTTTATCAAGATGGATATTGTACTTGACTCTGATTTATGGTTTTATGATGTAACAAACATGTTTAATTTCCGCTGCAATAAAATGAAGTTTTAGATTTCCAAGTACTACTTATTATTTGTCTTGTTGTAATTTTTCTATTCTATATTCACTTAAAACCTCCATGGAAGTTAATGCATTCCCTTTGTGGGTGACATTAATGGACGTGGGGTGTTACATAATCATTTGTTTTAATTTCCCAATCCCAACCTATTCATCCCATGAAGTAAAACGGGTCTTACTTCATATCTAACACCACGGTGTTATCGGTAAATTCAATTACCATTTCACGTTTAAATCTAATTAAAGATTTAACTATCGCCTGGAGCAAAACTGGTGATACTCCATTCTCGATCTTTTCAATCTAATTAAAGATTCATTAAAACTCCACTTAGTTTTAATCTTTAACTGGGTTAAAGAATCAGTGTCATTTAAAACACGGTTCACGATAAACCCAAAATCACAATGCCAATTCAATTCCAATTAATTATTGTTTAATTGGTACAGTTCATTAAATCTAAATAAAAAGATTTAATCTTTTTCTCAACTGGGTTCAAGAACAGTGTTAATAAAGATACCATTCACGACAAACCAAAATCACATTTGATATTAAATACAAGGCTCTGAATAGAAAATATACCGTCTTATATTCAATATCAAATTCTACGACTAACAAATATCGTATTGGAAATAATGATATAAGCTTAGGTGGGTAGCTTGTGGGGGCCTATTTCGACCAGTATCCCAAACGTATCTTTGTGGGCTCGACCCAAGTCGAGGACGGGACACGCATGCTGGGTTCGACTGTAAGAGGCCAAAACGGGGAGCGGTGGCAACGCAAGTCCAACGGGTTTCATATGCGTGTGTGAACCCGGGCTGGTAGGTAAGACATTGTTGCATCGTGTAGGTATAAGCCGTGCATTCTCAAGTTGTATCGGGTTGCCACTTTAGGGGAGTGATACACCCCACTGTGGGGCCAGCACGGGTATCTACGAGTAGGGAGCCGATCGAAAGTGGGTAGTGGGGTACACCTAGTGGAGATAGGGGCAGACGGCACCTATGTAGTCAGCTAGGGGTACGTAAGGCTATTTATATGTTTCTATGTGAAGCAAGTGGGATCAACCTTTAGGGTGACTGGTGCGGTGCAGTGTAGTAATGTGCGGTGCAGTGTAGTAATGTGCGGTGCAGTGTAGTAATTATTCGTTAGTAATTAGGTATGCCTTTAACGTCATCTTTAACGTTACCTTTATCTGCTTTCCATACCCAATAGTTCATAGACATTTACTTGTCCTCCAGCTTATGCCTTAGTCTAGTTATTTTGGTAATAGTATTGTTAGAATTATCATACTCGCCAGACTTTATGTCTGACCCCCTCTATTTCTATCCTTTTTCCCCCTCCAGGTCCTCAGGTTGGGCCCAGCTCTAGTGGAGTTTGATTGGATTGCTTTATCTCTCTTGGAAAGCTTGGACCGTTGAAGTAAAGTCCAGCTTGTTATCTTTTTAATGGCTATTTGTGTAATGGGATTATGTAATTTTGTTTTAGCAAGATGGATATTGTACTTGACTCTGATTTATGGTTTTATGATGTAACAAACATGTTTAAATTCCGCTGCAATAAAATGAAGTTTTAGATTTTCAAGTACTACTTATTATCTGTTTTGTTGTAATTTTTCTGTTCTATATTCACTTAAAACCTCCATGGAAGTTAATGCATTCCCTTTGTGAGTGACATTAATGGACGTGGGGTGTTACAAAGTATGAATACAATTGGATTCAAAATAGAACCTAAACCTAATCAAGTCATGAATCAAACCAAATTTAAACCCTTTTAGGTTACAATAATTTATTTACATAAGGATGAACTACATAAAGTAGAAACACAAGACCCCTTTTATTCTCAATTCAATTATTAAGATCAAGATCCACACACCCAATAACAATAAATTGACAATTCTTACGAAAAACATAAAACAAAGGATTTGGGGTTTTTTTGTATTGATGTTATCGTTGCCAAATCCTCTTAGGCATAACTATCAACAGGTTAATCTATTAAAAAATAGAATATGCCTAAGAAACACAATATTCCACTGATAGATCTAAAAGGAAGAACAGTAGAATTCTTGTTGTAGAATTAGATCTGGATTCAGCCTTCATGATAAATGTGCTCCAATCCTCCTAATATATATATATATATATATATATATATATATATATATAAGAATCATCTTTAAAATCTTATGCATATATAAAACTAAATTCCAGAATTTATACTAAAATCCATATGAATTTAGACTAAAGAAAAGATAAGAATGGAGGTTAGAGAAACAGAAACGAAATTCCTAACCTTTCTAGAATTCATCAACGGTAGAAGGATAATATAGAGGTAGATAAAAGAGGGAGGCTAGGGTTTAGTTGTGAGGTTTGAGTGCCTATATATAGTCGTTTGTGTAAGCGTGGGTCATTAGATCATTTAGATGCAGTCCTGGCTATATATTTATATATATTCCTGTAGAATACCCTAAGATCCCTAACCAACATAGATTCATTGGGCGTTTCAGCCGACAGGCGGCCGACTTGCCCCCTATAAGGGCGGTCGAAACTACTTCTAGGGGGCGGTTGACCTCCTAGTCGCTGAAGTGCCCAATGAACGTATATGGTGCTGAGGTATTTAATTAGATAATACGTTACTTTATTTGTTTAATCTCTTGCCTTACTTAAAATATTCTATGTCCCCTCTATCTTATCCTCTGTTTGAAATTCAAATTCACCTTACTTTAATATATTTTGGATATATATATATATAACTCATCTGATTATATACATATATTTTTACGTTTTACTGTCTAATATCATTTTCTTGTATCTTCTTTATACTTCCACTGTTTTCAGGATATTATATATCAAAACGATTCAGAATTTCGCCATGAATCCAAATATAAGATTTTCATAGCCAAATTCCTAAAGCTGAAAAATCTCATTTTTCAACCTTATTATCAAATTGTTTATTTTTATTAACTGTTAATATTTATGTCTTTTACGAGGTTTTACAGAAATATGGTTCATTCCCTATCTTTTAATTCTTCTTGGATTCACTATTGTAATATTCTCTTCGGTTATGTATTAAAAACCTGATCTTTAAAATAACAAACTAATATATTATGTTCATACAAACTGTAGGGACTTCGTGATCCAAATTTCTATAAGTCTGGAGCAATTCTTCCTCCATGCAAGTGTCTCCAAGTATAGAGGTGTAACATGGACAACTCTGGCATGCCAGTAGTTTTATCGGAAGGATATCCTAGAACTAATCAAGGAGGTAAAATTATTTTATTTAAAGCGCGAAGGTCGTGAAGATCACGAAGGCATTGCAGCAGGTAATATAACCATATTTAGTCTTATGTTCTATATAAATTATTCCTTATACCCTGGTTGATGCTATGTCAGCATATGGTTCAAATAATACAATGCTTTTTCCCTGAATCCACCTTGTCATTGAGCGTTTTGAGTTGAAGTTTATTCCCGAGTTAGAGAAAGAGGTTATTGCTTGTCGTTGCCTCGAGTTTAAGCAGTGGAAAATGTCTATTTCTGAGTATGTTTCTTCATTTGAGGCCTTGTCGAAATAAGGCCTAAAGCATATCTCTACACCATATAAGAAGTATCTTAAGTTTATTAATGGACTTAAGAGATATCTTAAGAGACTCCTTCTATTGCACCTCAAGCGTACATTTGAGGATCTTGTTGATGACGCACTCTATCATGAGGAGATCGAGAAGGAGAAGGATAGTGATGAGGATGTTGAGGCTTGCAAGATCCATGGTAAGAAGAAGTTTATCTTTCAGAAGTCTAAATCCTTTCCAAATAAGAAGAAGAATCCTTCAAGTCAGGGTTCTCAGTCTAATGGAGCACCGCCTTCTAAGCGGGGTTGCTTCAATTATGGAGCCAAGTGCATGACTATCCAAAACCACGCATCTTCCATTATTGAAAGAAGGAAGGACATATAACCTCTTCATGTCCTTTAGCTCCTAAGTCCAGGCAGCAGAGTAAGCTTCATGTGATGGAGTCAGGTGGTGGTACTTCTCAGCAAAGAGGATCAAACGATTAGAGTTCTTTTCGATACGGGTGCTTTGCATTCATTTTTATCGAAGGAACTTGTGGATAGTCTTTCCTTGTATGTTTCTTGTATTGTGACTTCATTGAGGATAGCGAATCCTATTGAAAGATCCGCCGCTCTTACTTTATTATGCAATGATGTCGAGCTTATTATTTGTGGGTTTTCCTTCCATGCGAATCTGCACGTGCTTCCTTCTCTTGGGTTTTATATGATTCTTGGTTTGGATTGGCTCGTGTGATACGAAGCCAAAATTTTATGTACCGAGCGCATCTTATATTTTGTCATCCTTATTTGCCTTCATTACATTCTCTTGTGATTTGTGATGTAGATAGTGATTCTGAGGTGTCTTTGTTTTCTCTCACATGAAACCCATATGACGATGATTGTCTCATAATCCCGTGGTCTATAGTTTTGTCGATGTCTTTGATCCCATTTCAGGGTTGCCACCCAAACGATCCAGTGGGTTCCATTTTTATTTAGTTCTTGGTGCTCATCCGGTTAGTCATCATCCCACGCAGATGTCGACTAAAGAATGAGGAACTAAAGAGCTAGCTTCTTGATCTTGAGCCCAAGTAATTCATCCAGTCTAGCTCATCACCGTGGGGTGCCATGGTTGTCTTTGTTCGTAAATCCAATGGATCTCTTAGGCTTTGCATTGATTATCGCAAGCTTAATGAAATTACCATCAAAATCAATATGCATTGCCCAAGATCAACGGTATGTTCGGTCAGTTGAGTAGAGCCAAGGTCTTTTCCCAGTTTGACCTCGACACTGGTTTTCATCGGCTATGAGTTGCAGAGGATATCATTCCTTTCACTGCTTTCCATACTCGATATTGTTCTTATGAGTAGTGTGTCATGCTGTTCAGTTTGACTAACACTCCTGCATTATTCATCGATCTTATGAATTGAGTGTTCCGCGGGTATCTCGATAAGTTTGTTTTGGTGTTCATCGATGATATCCTTGCCTATTCTAGATGTGAAGTCGAGCATGCTAGCCATTTGTGGACTGATTTGAGCACACTCTGCCATCATCAACTTAAAGCCAAAATTTCTAAGTGCCACTTCTAGGAGAAGCAACTTCGTTTTCTTGGTCATTTTGTTTTTGCTGAGGGTACTTACATTGATCCATCTAAGATTGAGGCCATCCAGACTTAGAAGAGGCCTGAGATGGTTTCAAAGATCTGTAGTTTCTTGGGTTTGGTGGGTTCTTACCATTCTTTTATCTGGTATTTCTCTTGTATCGTCCTTCCTCTTACTTGCCTTACCTATAAGGGTGTTCTGTTTGAGTGGTCAAATCAATGTGAAGATTCCTTTCAGTGATTGAAGGAACTTATCACTCATGCTCCTATTCTTGGGGTTCATGAAGGGAGCTAGGACCTTGTTGTTTACACCGACGCTAGTCATTCTAGTATGGGTGCTGTGTTAAGGCGGTGTGATCATGTTGTATCTTATGCCTCCCGTCAGTTGCGGCCGAATGAAATTCGGTACATGAATCATGATCTTGACCTCGCAGCTATCGTATTTGCTTTGAAAATTTGGTGACATTATCTACTTAGAGAGAATTTTACTCTATTCACCAACCACAAATCTCTCAACTATTTTCTCAGAAAGGGATCAACATTCGTTAGCAGCGTTGGCACAAGTTTCTTGTCGCTTATGATTTTGATATTCATTATATCCCAGGGAATGGTAACCAAGTAGCTAATGCGCTTAGTTGCATGCATTCAGCAGTTTTTTCTTTGATGTTAATTGAGTGGGATGTTATGGAGACTCTATCTTATTTCAACTATGTGAGTCCAAGTCCCAAGATGAAGAGTTAGGGATTCCAGTATTGATTCTCGCAGTTGTCTTCATAGGAAGAGTCGTATTATAGTGCCCACTGATCCAATGCTTAGGCATGACATTTTCGATGATTGTCATTGAACTAAGTATAACATTCATCGTGGAAGCAGTAAGATGTATGCCGATATGCATCGTCTCTATTATTGGAAGGCCATGAAGCATGATATTGCGAACTATGTGAGTTCTTGTGTGACCTGTCATCTTATTAAAGCTGAGCATCAGCATTCATCCGATCTTCTCCAGCCTTTAGAAGTTCCATTATGGAAATGGGACCAGATTTCTATGGATTACGTTGACGACCTACCTTGTTCGAGATTGGGTCATTTGAGTTTTGGGTGATTGTTGATCGCCTTACTAAGTCATCTCATTTCATTCCTATTAAGTCTAACAGGGATGCACCTCTCCCGGCTAAGCTATATATTAAGGAAATCATTCGCTTTCACGGTATTCCTTCATCAATCGTGTGTGACTGCAATCCATTATTTACGAGTCATTTCTTGAGCAGTCTTCTTCAAGCTTTGCACATAAATCTTAATTTTTCTACAGCTTATCATCCTCAGTCCAACGGGCAAACTGAATGCGTTAATCATATTCTTGAGGTTCTCCTTCATGCTTGTGTGCATGATTTTGGTGGTTCGTAGGAGGATCACCTACCTCTTGTGGAGTTTTCATATAATAATAGCTCTCAGTCATCAATTGGTATGGCTTCTTTTGAGGCCCTTTACAGAAGGCCTTATCGTTCGCCTTCTTGTTGGTTGGAATCCGGAGAGAAACTCATTCTCGAACCAATTTAGTTCGAGATTCTTCTGAGAAGATCGTGCTTATTCATCAGAGAATCAAAAAGGGACGAAAAGTCGTTAGAAATCCTATGTGGCCAACCGTAGGAATCCTCTCAAGTTCTCTGTAGGAGACTTGGTTTTTATTCATGTTTCTTTGTTGAAGGGAGCAACGCGTTTCTGTATAACTAGGAAGTTGGCTCCTCGCTTTATAGGACTGTTCCCGATTACTGAGTGTATTGGGCCTATTGCATATTGACTATCTCTTCTAGCCCATCTATCCGGTATCCACGATGTATTCCATGTGTCGTAGCTCAGAAGATGCCTTAGAGATTCAGATTCGGTTACCGATCCTTCTAAGAAGATTGATTTTGAGATCTCTCCTGATTTGTCTATCGTGCAGCAGCACGTTCGTAAGAGGTATGACGCCTTCGAAGCAAGATTGTTCCGCTTGCGAAGATTCAGTGATAAGCTAATCCTAAAGACTATACCTGGCGAATCAAGGAGTCTATTGAGTGCATTTATCCAGATTTTCTTGCTTCACATGACGGAGGTGAGAAAATTCTTTCTTGTGCGTTTATCTTCTCTTATGCATGTACACCCTTGTACATGTGCATGTTCTTTGGGATTAGTTTAGATTGGTTGTATAGGTTCATCCTTAAGGAAATTGTGGGGACATAATTTTTGTAAGAGGGCGAGTTTGTAACAACTCGAGTTTTCAGCAATTACCTACTATAATTATTGATCTAATAAAATATAGTATTTCGGTAATAATTAAGTTATATAAATCACCAGTTTAGTGATTCGATTTATTTATTGGGTAAATTGATGTTTGTGGCTTAATGGTGGGATTTAAACACACTTAAGCGATTAAGTTGAGGCTTATGTAATTAATTGCGAAATTTGAGCAAAAATGGATAATATTGATTTTATATGTGAAAATTGGAAAATTTTAACATGCAAAAACTAACAAGTGTTAACATATGTAGTAGTTTTGAAATATTCAGAAGGATAAATGTTTCCATGAAGTGTTTAATGTGCAAACCATTTAAATTTTGGTTGTTGATGATTATTGTAATTTTGGGTATAAATGTGTAATATTGTGCAAACCATAAAGGCTAAAATTATTTTATTTAATAATAAATGTAAAAATATGTGTTCTTTCAGGGTCAGTGATTTATTAAGTAAAATTTATTCATTGTAATGTTTATTTTTTTATGTCATCAAGATTTCATTAATGTTTGTAAAGTGTTTAATTATGTGTAACTTGTGTAAATTTGTTATAGAATTGCAAATTCTATTGTAGAATGAAGTTTTAAAGATAAAATGTATTAAAATGTGTTAGCAAACTTTATTTGGTTTTACTTGTGTTAATTTATGTTGGTTGTGTGAATAATAATGCAAGATTTAGTGTAAAACATGGTATATAATGCAATTGGGTGATAAACATAGCCTAGTTACATGTTTAAGGGTTCTAACTATCACTGCGGGTTTAATTAAGGGATTAGTGGGCCAAATTGTCACTTTAACAAAAGAAAATTCTTGTGAAGGAAGGGTGCATACATTCCCTTCTTCTTTCGGAAAACTAAATGAGGGAAAATAGAGAAACCACCTTACAATAAATTAAATTAAGCCTCAAACCACTTTAAACTTGAAGATTTCAGTTGATATAGCTTCCGACAACAGCAGTCAGTGTCTCTACAAGTGAAAAGAGGCCATCTTCTCAACCTTGAGGCTCCAAATTGCATAAAAGCCTTTCTAAATTGGGTCTAATCGCTGCTAAGCCTGAGCTTTTCCAGGTATTTCGAACTGTTGTTGATATCTTTTGGTTTTTGCATGGATTGTTCAGTTCTTAAGCTACTTAGTTTAGCTATTTTGTTGTATATATGTTGTATGAATTCCACATGCTCTGATGAAGTATCTATATTTTATTTTGGACTCGTGATGTACCTATTGTGGTTGTATACCTCATTTGTGGCACTAGCTGTTGTATATTATGTGTATATGTATATGATGCGGGGTGATCTGCTATGTGATGTTAATTATGATATTAGTCATATTTGTTCTGAATTATATTCTAGCGACCACAGTATTGTATTAGATAGTGATTAAGAGTATCGTTTCAAAAAAAAAAAGATAGCATGTTTTATCGATACTCTTAATATTTATTTAATATAGGACATATGGATGGTCGCCCTTAACCAGCCCTATTCTCTGCAGTAGCAGACATTATTCTAGTTTATGTTATTTATTAATGTAGGTCTCAAGGTGGGGAATCACAATACAAGTGGACCTATAGGGTCAAAAGAAATCCAAATGGAATTGTAAACTGGTATAAAGCTAGATTGGTGGCAAGGGCTACACACAAGAGTATGGGTTTGACTACAATGAAAATTTTTCACCTGTAGTCAAACCAACAACAATCAGGCTAATATTTACAACTGTTCTAAGGAATCGATGGAATATTAAGCACTTTGACGTAAACAATGCATTTCTCAATGGTGTACTACGAAAAGAAATTTATATGCAGCAATCAGAAGGATACATGCAAGGTTCTGACATGGTCTGTAAGCTTGTCAAGGCCATCTATGGTTTAAAGCAGGCACCTAGAGTCTGGTTTGACAAATTAAAGTCAACCTTGAACTCAATGGGAAAAATTCCCACCAAATCTGACGATTCTCTATTTATTAAAATTAAAGAGTCATATACTGTCTACATTCTAATCTATGTTAATGACTTAATTATTACAAGCAGCGATGATGAGGAATTGAAGCACATAATAGAGTATTTAAATAAGGAATTCTTAGTCAATGATTTGGGTGAAATATCCTACTTTCGGGGCATAGAAGCACAAAGAAAATCCAAACTAGAAATGTTTCAAAGAAAGTACATAAAAAGAGTTGCTAAGCAAAACTGGTATGCTTGAAGCTAAATCACAACCAACTCCAATGATTCAAGTCAACGCTACCCTAAGAACAGGGGAGAAGACAGAAATAATGTTAAACAATATAGAACTGTTGTGGGAGCATTACAATATGCAACCATAACACAACTTGATATTGCATTCAGCATTGACCAAGTTTCTCAGTTTTTATCGGATCCTAACGAAGAACAATGGAATCCAGTCAAGAGGATCCTAAGGTATCTGAAAGGGACAATCAACTTTGGCTTAACCATAAAGGAAAGAAGGGACTTAAACATCACTGGATACACAGACTCGGGTTGGGCAGCAGAGCCAGATGACAGGAAGTCTATCACTAAATAGTGCATCTACATTTGGGATAAATTAATATCATGGAACTCTAAAAAGAAATCAACAATTTCTAAATCAAGTGCAAAAGCAGAATATATGAGTATAGCAAGTGCAGTAGCTGAAATTATTTGGCTATAGTCAATGTTGGAAGAACTACAGCTAAGAACACATACAAAGGAAATTATCTAGTGTGGTAATCAAAGCTCTATATACATGTCATCTAACCCAATCCAACATGCATGAACAAAACATATTGAAAGCGACGCATATTTTGTTCGTGAACAAGTAAAAGAGGGAATTACAAGTCAATTATATACCTTCCTTTTACTAAAAAGCTGACATCCTTATCAATGCACTATCAGCAAAAAAAAAATTCCAAATTTTGAGACAAGATGAAGATTCAACACTGTGAAGATCTCGAATCCCCGCCTGTAACTCAAAATCATCATAACAAGCCTCGTATCTCTCCAAATCTTACATCAATTTAACGCCATAACTTCTTCGATATACCTCACCTATTCCAAAGGAGAAGAGAAGCCCATCAACTCTAAGTTTGCTTTTGATTGCCAACATAAAGAGAGAATATACATGGATTTTACATGAAGAAGCATGAATTTTCTCGTGTCGTCGGTAATTCCAAGGAAACCCTAACCCTAGAATTAAAGGGGGGAATAAGAGAAAATGACTGCGTACATAATGAAGAGGCAACGACTCACTTATCTTATGTTTTATCATATCAGATTGGGCTTTAGGCCCAATAGCACTTATATGATGCAAATGTATTTAAATAGGTTATACAGCGCTATCAACATTGTATATTCTGTATCAATTCATTTAGTATACAATGAACAAAACAAACTTTCTACCTTTCTTTCACTTCTACATCATTTTGTGATCAATTATCTTCATTAGTGATTACATTTCCTTTCTTATGCTTATAGTGAGAGTGAGATATCTGTTGTAGACATATGTGAAGAGTATTGTTAAAATTTTCACTCAATATCATGCTCTAGGCATATTTTTAGGCTTCAATGCTTGCACATTTTCTTAATATACGTCTAATCATTTCTCAGGGATATTTAAGGCAAGCACCTCATGTTAAGTTGTTCTGGCTAAAAATATTTTTTTATTTGTTTCTGGATGCTCCTTCGTGCATTGGCTGGAGCATTTTTAGTTCTGGCTAACTACTCAAACTTTCACTGGTTTTAACACTTTTTATATTTTACCAAATGTTAGGCAAAATAACCATTATTAAAAGACGAGTTTAAGGGATGTCATCATGTCAACAAAATTATACATTGCATTTATAGTTACTTATGCTAATTCATATAATATCCGTCGCATACACAAAAAGGAAAACTAGTAAAGCAAGTATAAAAGTGATTAAATAGATCTAAATCAATGCATCCTCAAACTGATAAGAACCACAAGATAAAACATTATCTTCTTCCTCTTTTTAAGAAAAAAATCTATAGAATTTTCAATTTTTTAGTTTTTTAAGGTTCTATTAGCACATACTTTGTGACAACAATCCAACTCAATTCTCCATCTACACCATCTTTAATTCTCCATCTCCTACATCTTTTCCACCCACAATTTGCATCATGGTCACCTCAAAGCTTTTTAATTCATCAGCCTTTGTAAATTTTGGTGCGTCCGGCTCCATAGTCATATTGAAGCCCTTTCTAGTATTAATTTTAGCCGTAAACTTTTTTCTTCATCGCTCACATAAGCAGATTTTCGCTAATAACTAAAATTTTCAAATTTTCTCAAAAACCATATAAATTTATGGACAGTTTAGCGTCGACTGATCTATTTTATTGATACGGTTACATCATACTTGTTCACGAGTTATAGTTTCTATTTTTTTATCTGGGTAACCAAGGCCATAATGAAAAGAGATGCAACTGGATTTTGTTGCCTTCGTTGAGTCCACATAATCTGAGCCTATTATGTAATAACTTGCTAGTTTGTTCTTTTCATGCTATCATGAGAATTAATGTAAGCTATTGTCATGATTGTAAATTTCATAGTAGTTAGTGACCAATCTGGATGTTTTCTCTTTACAAGTGCTGCTATTCCACTCAAATAGGGAGTTGACATCGATGATCCAAATAATATATTAAAATTTGAGCTAATAGTGGTGGTTGATTCCATTAGAAATAGTCATCCATCTAGAATACTTACTCTTGGGCCTATAATTTCTGGATTTAAAATGTTTGTACTGACAAATTAGACCAACGAGAAGAGAATGAAGAAATCAAAGGAATTAAATTGCTGGCAAGTATAGTTCCTTTAAAAATGAATATAATAGTTGGATAATGTTCTTTACGGAGGTAGTTCAAACGTTTACTCCCGTCATCGTAAATTCAAGAGCTCTCAATGAACTACATTGAATACAAGAGGACTCTAGAAACTATAATAACAGGAAATTTCTAGAAACCATAACAAATCAAGTTTAATAATTCAACATCCCCTTTGAACTTGATTTGTGAATCCAAGCAGATTCCTCAATCTGATAAAATCTTCACGCTTGAGAAGCTTGATGAAGATATTGGTTACTTGATCATGCGTCTTCGCATACTCTACTTGTAAATCATGGTTTCTCCTCAGTTCTTTCCTTGGTCAGGCTTTCAATTTTCCATCCTCCCTTTCATTTCGTGTGCTTCCAAATATTTTATTGGGGGTATGGAATTGTAATCGAGAGCTTTGCTCGACTATGTGTTCATTTGGGTCTGCATGCCATTGGTTGTTATGCTTAAGGGTTGTAGATGTTTTCATCTTGCATCTTGAGTTCTTTTAGTCATTAGTTTTCTAGTGTTAGCCATTCTTTCTCATTTTTGGATGCGTTGGTCTATTTGGTGAACGAAGTTTTCTATGCTTAGATAGTAGAAGAAGTCCGAGCTGCTATCCCGTTATAGACTATGGCATCTTTTGTCTCTACTGCCATGCTTTCCCACCAATCATGCAAAATCTGAATGTTCCGGAGTTATGTGGTGAGGTATACCTTGATTTTCTTCCTTTGGATGTCATTTTCTACTATGGTATAGTCACTTGGTTAATGTTTAGTTTTGGGTTTCATGTGTTATTTATTTATTAGAGAATGTATTTTAGAATTATCTTCTTATAATTTCACCCTGTATAGTGTTTAAGACTGCCTAGTGAAGCTTGTAGTAGATTGCATCCTGCATGGTGTAGTTTTTGTAGCATATGCAAACTGTCTATCTCCAGTTCTGCAAAACTAGTATATTTTTTTATTTAGTTGATGAGGTATTTACCTTGCATATGTTCTCCATTTGTAAAATTGTATGACTACTATAAAACAAGCTTTCTGATGTAATATAATTGCACTTCACGTTGCCTGCTAAAATAACAAATATATATTTGTTACTGGTAAATTATTTCATGATTTATTTTTTATATATAATATAATATTATATATATATGTAAATTAAAAATTATAATAATTCAAAAATGAATAAGATCGGAAAGTATATACTTCTTATATTTTTATATATTTTTTCTATAACAATTAATAGTTTTGGCCACGATTAATTAATATAAATGATTTAATTCGAAAATTTAGGATCATAATGTAGGACATAAATAAAACTAAATATTTTCTAATGCAAATATTATTTCTAGTTAAATAAATAATACACGGTCAATGCTAACATTAATCACTAAAAATTTCAAATAATGTTCAAAATTTTGGAAATATTTATAAATACTTTTGATGTGATACAGTAATTTAAAAATATATAACATTAAGTTTTTTGAAGCTTAAATTAGTTTTTTCATTTCAAATAATTATTGAAAATTGATTATAAACATATGATTGTAAAAAATTATTTTTTCATATTGATAATCTATAATGAACAACAACATGCATAAAATAAATCTGAATCAATATTGCATGACATATCATATGCTCTTATACCAGTAGCTTATATGCATACATAAACATTTTAATATTTTATATGTTAATATTAATTAATATAATATTAAAGAAACATTTCTAGATATGAAATAATATATTATGTAATTAGAATATGAATATAAACATCATTTATCATGCACATAACCAATCTGATTGTGATAAGCACATTCCATATAAAAATTTCACATAACTAATCATACAACAATATTAAATGCATATGCATTAAAGTGTGCACAATTATTAAATTATAAAACATGAAATTGTAGTTATAATATAAATAAAAATTACCTACTGTAGATTCCTTTGAGTGTATATTGAAACAATGAATTCCCTTCTTTTAATATCTCCTGACCAGATTGCTAGTCTGATATTGCCAACTTTTCATTATCACGTTGTTTTTTATTTAACTTCGACCAATTTGAGATTTTATAAGCTGATTTGTTGATTTATTGTGGCCATTGAAGTGAGGATGAATGAAAGTTTATAAATCCTTCCAAAAAATGAAATTTATGGCCCTAATTATGGGCTTTATAACCCATTTGAACCTTAAATCTGTGTAAATGAATTGAATTTAATTGCTTATGAATGTCATATATCGATCAATATATTTACACCTATTACAAATATATATAAAACATTATTTATTTCTCAAATCATATGCAAATTTAAAATTTTATATTTCAAAGATATTAGTTAATTTATTGAAACGGACCGGGAAAAACGGCGATCCTGATTATCGACCAAATACGATGTCGACTAACAAAGCACCCGAAATTTACAAGAACGTTAATGAAAGAAGTTAGATGGTCAGAATAGATAAGATAGAAAAATAGAATAGAAGAAGAAGAAGATCACAGAACACATCAGAGTAACACGAATCTCACAGTGGAACGAATAAAATATAACATAACTTTGAAATAAAATAGTATATATATACAATAACATTATCAGAGTACAACACTTACAACACAACGGAAAATAACACTAGATAACTAACGCTATAGCCTCTTGCTCCAAGCTCCTCCAATGATATCTAAAAATACCTGAACTACTTGACTGCCCGTACAAATTTGGGCACCCAAGAGTTTAAGGAAAAACAGAACAAAAATAAACTCTGGGTCAATCATGGGACTGGTGTGAGTAAACTCCAAACACTTGGTTTAACTTTTTAAAAATCCTTTTAAAAGAAAGGATAATCGTAAGACCGATCCACACATAAATACAGATGGTTTTTGCCTTACGATAACCCAAAGAATTCTTTGAAATCAATATTCATCTGATATTATAATAATGTCTAAATACAAGTAATATCAATCTAGCAGAACGCTTGCATCTCACACTCTACATATATAGTATACAATCAAAACCATGGGCTCTTATTGGATAATGGATTCCAACTGGCAAGGTATGGGACCACCTTCCGACAGTGTACCTCTAGAGAGAAATACACCGGGTTCAACAAGAACATCTTGCAACCCAGGCTAAACATGACCGGTCCCTCACTTAGCTTGAGAGTACCGAATGTATTATTACCAACGGTTGGGATCAGCAACCGTTTCCCGAAAGGGACAACATCGATAGATTTAAGAAGCAAAAGGAATTTCTCTAGATCAGGTGACAATACACCCTGCTTGGGTATGACCCAACTAGCCATGCGACCTACCCGATTTTATACCATTTCCCGATTGTGAGGCTAGAGGCTATAACGTATCTTTTGGTCTTCATTCACTTTGAATGTCACATTGTCATATCCGCCAATTCACAAATTGATTTCGCCAAACATACTACGGGTATACAGCTAAGAGAAATGAATTCCTCCGCCACCAAATGTAACACCCCGAATTTTCTATTAACACTAAAGTTGCTAAAATAATAATAAGTGTGTAGAAGAGGGGATGTATCTATTATGAATATAAAAATATTAATAAGTATGTAAGAGAGGGGATGTATCTAATATGAATATAAAAATATTAATAAGTGTGTAAGAGAGGGGATGTATCTAATATGAATATAAAAATATTAATAAGTGTGTAAGAGAGGGGATGTATCTAATATGAATATAAAAATATTAATAAGTGTGTAAGAGAGGGGATGTATCTAATATGAATATAAAAATATTAATAAGTGTGTAAGAGAGGGGATGTATCTAATATGTACATTGTAGAAAATATATATATATTTATGACATGAATAGAAGTTTATTAATATGCTGAGTGTTTGCTGAGTCACTTCTGACTCATTGCTGAGTCAACAAGATAAACCCCATCTTGTCTGAACGGCTGCGGTTATTTCTAGGTTAAATCTAATGGCCTAAATGAATTCTAAAATCTATAAATAAGTGGGTAGACCCTAGACCTAAATCACTTGTAAAATTAGAGAAGCTACCGTCATGCTGCTGCCATGGAGTTCAGCATAGCCGTCACAAACTAAGAAGAGGAAGCCTAATCATCTACAACTAAATCTACACAAATCAAATCAAAAGATCTCTCTTTCTCTAATTCTTTTCTTTTGTTGGTGAGTATGATGATTCTCACAAGACTATTACAAACTAATTTGACTCAGTTATGAATGGATCACAAGAAAGTGATGTGATTTGTAATTGTAAATTCTATATATTGTGGATTCTCTTATTATGTTATTATGTTGTCGTATGATGTAAATTATATATGTTATGTCATGCTATGTTGTAAATTCTCTTATGCTATGTCGTGCTATGTTGAGAATCATGTCAAGCTATGTTATACTATCATACTATGCCATGTTATAAATCATGCTATATTATGTTGAAAAATCATGATGTTGTTGATCATGCTTAAAGTTATGTTTTTTTTTCTTAATTTAAATGGATCTTGTTTATGGGAATTTGCCTATTAGGTTAGGTGTACCCATAAACTTGAAACTATAATTAAATAAAACTTGATTATGGGAATTTGCCTATTGAGTTAGGTGTACCCATATAAAACCATGTTGTTAAAAAAATAGATGATGTTGATTCACACATGTTCATATGTAAGTTTATGAAAATTGATTGAGATCATATTAGGTGAATTTTGAACAAGTTGACACCTTTAGATTCATGACATGTATAATCTATGCAAGTTGGACATATGCAAGTTTCACCCCTTATTATGATTCATTTGGTCACATATACATGTTGTTATTATGATAATCTCTTTTATGCTATGAGTTAGGCTATTCGAGTCTAACATATATTTTGCGAATAAACGTTCAAACGTGGGGTAGGGGTAATATTAGGAATTAATAAATTAGGTGCAATTTTGTAAGATGTTGCATACCATGAATGAATGTCCATAATTGAGTCAATTATGGACATTGTTAAAAATTGGAAGTAATTAATAATTCAAGTAGGGAATTATTAAAATTGGGGGAAAGTGGATTATTATTAATAATCAATGCTTAGGACACGAGGTTGGACCCGTTTGTGATGTAAACCTGCCCGGACCCGCCCGGCAAATCCAGTAGTCACAAATGTCGGCCCAATGTGAGAGGTCCTAGGCCCAAACTAAAGCATAACAGTTGTAAAGACACGAGGTTAGACTCTTTTATGGTGTAAGACTGCCCAGACCCGCCCGGCAAATCTAGCTGCCATAAATGCCAGTCTAATGTGAGAGGTCTTTATGAGGTTATGGCCTTAATGAACTAAGAAATACTTAACCAGATAATCATGTAAGGTGGGACATGGGGGTTAAGTAGGTGCCTTGGGTGGCATGGGGAATCTGGTGGTTGCCTTTAGAGGCATTTGAAATACGATTAGACTTAACCAAACACACATGTAAATGAACATGACTAAGTGGGTTAAGTGGGATGGACTAATGGGGACAAGCTTAGGTGGAATGCTTGTGGTAAATAGTGGGGGCCCATTTCAACCAGTATCCCAAAACGTATCTTTGTGGGCTCGACCCAAGTCGAGGACGGGACACGCATACTGGGTTTGACTATAAGAGGCCAAAACAGGGAGCGGTGGCAACGCAAGTCCAACGGGTTTCATATGCGTGTGTGGACCCGGGCTGGTAGGTAAGACGTTGTTGCATCGTGTAGGTATAAGCCGTGCATGTCCGTTGTATCAGGTTGCCAC
This sequence comes from Allium sativum, assembly GCA_030737875.1. Classification (NCBI taxonomy): domain Eukaryota; kingdom Viridiplantae; phylum Streptophyta; class Magnoliopsida; order Asparagales; family Amaryllidaceae; genus Allium; species Allium sativum. The sequence goes on from CM060926.1 coordinate 621,687,593, forward strand.
TTTAGGGGAGTGATACACCCCACTGTGGGGCCAGCACGGGTATCTACGAGTTAGGGAGCCAATCGAATAATGGGAAGTAGGGTACACCTAGTGGAGATAGGGGCAGGCGGCACCTATGTAGTCAGCTAGGGGTACGTAAAGCCATTGGGAAAGTTTCTAAGTGAAGCTAAGTGGGATGAATCTTTAGGGTGACTGGTGTGGTGCAGTATAGTGTTTATCCTTTAGTATTTAGGAGCGCCTATAACGTTGCCTTTAGCGATTGTCTATGTCCTTAATCTGCTCTTCATAGACATTTTCTTGTTTTCCAGCTTATGCCTTAGTCCAGTTATTTTGGTAATAGTATTGTAGAATTATCATATTCACCAGACTTTATGTCTGACCCCCTCTTTTCCATCCTTTTTCTCCCTTCAGGTCCGCAGGTTGGGCCAAGTTCTAGTGGAGTCTAGTTGGATCGCTTATCTTCTGGAAAGCTTGGACTGCTGAAGTAAAGTCCAGCTTGTTATCTTTCTTTTTAATGGCTATTCATGTAATGGGATTATGTACTTGTTTTATCAAGATAGATATTGTACTTGACATTGAATATGGTGTTATGATGTAATCAAACATGTTTTGACTTCTGCTACAATGAAATAAAGTTTTTGTATTTCCAAGTACTATTTTATATCTGTCTTGTTGTAATTTTACTGTTCTATATTCACTTAAAACCTCCATGGAAGTTAATGCATTCCGTTTGTGAGTGACATTAATAGACGTGGGGTGTTACACATGGTATCAGAGCATAAGGTTACCAGAACAGATAAAAAAATTTTTTAGAAAAATATTTTTTTTCTAAAGTATTTTTGGAAGAAGTGCTTTCAAAAGAAAAAAAAACATGTTATTTAAAGAGAGTTTTTATGAAAAACATAATCCCAAATAGCCACATCCTTATCTTTATCTTTCGAATTCTCCATTTTGAATCTTTCCTTTTTCGTTTCAGCATGGCTGAAGATCTTAATCTCCCAGAAGGTGTGACGATTCCAGGGTGGTTTAGGAGATACTTGGAGGCTAGGGCCACCACTGCAGGCCCAGCGGATACTCCTCCACCCCTAGTTGCACCCATTCCTCCTCCTCCTCCTCCTCGTGTTGACACTTTTGCAAAGACGTGCAAGGAATTCAAGGCTATGGGAGGAAAAACTTTTCAAGGGACTGAGACGTTTGTGGAGGCCAGAGATTGGCTTAAGGAGACTGAGGAATTGTTGGATATCTTTGAAGTGGAAGATGGGAGGAAAGTCCGTTTAGCTGCTTGGTTAATGAAGGGAGAGGCCTCGTTTTGGTGGGAGGTCACTAACGGGGAACGTCCAGTTGATTCATGGGCGGATTTCAGACGAAGGTTTGAGGCAAAGTTTCTTTCAAGGGCAGAGGAGAACTTAAATATGGAAAAATTCCTGGCACTAAAGCAAGGGAGCTCATCAGTAAAGGAATATGTCAATAAATTTAATCAGTTAGCAAGGTTTGGCTTGGAGTTGGTGAACACGCCAGAGAAGAAAGCTTTGAGGTTCGTTAGAGGCTTGAATGAACCGTTGCAAGGGTTGGCTATGACCCACATCCCTATGGGAGCCACCTTTGAAAAGCTAGTAGAAATGGCACTTATGCATGAGGATAAGGCAGTTGAAAAGAAAGGGGATCAGAAGAAACCCCAACAGCAAAATAAGAAGGGTGGTAAAAACAATAATGGCAAAGGGAAGAAGAAATGCTTCAATTGTGGGACGCCTGGCCATCTCAGCAAAGATTGTAGAAAGAAAAAGAAGACTGGTTGTTTCCATTGTGGAGATGCGGGACATTTAGTGAAGGACTGTCCAAAGAAGGGGCAGAGGGCAGGGTCTACCTCGGGAGGACAGGTGCAGGCTCTTATGGCACCAGGGCAGGCAAGGGGGCAAGTTCAGGCTATTGCGGCCCCACCGCTGCAAGAAAGAGGTAGAACAATTTCTGTTGAAAGCTTAGTTTTTCTGTTTGATCATCCTGTCCGTACCTTATTCGATTCTGGCGCATCTCATTCGTTTATCTCTGCATCATTAGTTGAATCACTGCACTTGAACACCAGTTTAGTAGAGGATCCCTTGGTCGTTTCAAATCCAATTGGGGGTTCGGCTCATTTGACCATGATATGTTTGGATTTGAAAATCTCTATACTTAGCGTTGAATTTAGATGTGATGCTTATGTATTGGGCTTCACGGGCTATGGGCTAATTTTAGGAATGGATTGGTTGTCTAGAAATAGGGCCATTCTTGATTGTGAAAGGAGAGTAGTTAGGCTTGTGACTCGCCTTGGTAATGCTCTCGACATCTTTTGTAATCCCATAAATTCCGTTATGCTAAGTTATCTTGAATCGCTTGACGCGTCTGTAGAGAACCTGCGATCGGTAGAAGTGGTCCGGGAATATCCGGATGTGTTTGAGGAGGTGAAGGGCTTACCTCCAAAGCGGGAGATAGACTTTCGAATTTATCTTGTGGATAATGCTAAACCCGTATCTTTGCCAGTGCGCCACATGGCTCCTCATGAAAGGAGGGAACTCAATAAGCAAGTAAAGGAGTTGCTTGAGAAGGGGTTCATAAGACGTAGTATATCGGAGTGGGGTGCTCCAGTAGTTTTTGCCACAAAGGCGGATGGGTCTCTTAGACTTTGTATGGACTATAGAGAACTAAACAAGCTTACTAAAAAGAACCGACACCCACTGCCGAGGATTGACGATCTCTTTGATCAGTTAGTTGGCGCCTCAGTGTTTTCGCAGTTGGACTTAGCCACTGGCTTTCATCAACTGAGAGTGGCTGAGGATAGTATAGATAAGACTGCTTTTAGGACTCCTGACGGATTCTATGAATGGCTAGTGATGCCCTTTGGTTTGACAAACGCCCCTGCATATTTTGTTGATTTGATGAGTAGGGTGTTTAGGGAATACCTTAACAAATTCGTGGTAGTCTTTGTGGATGACATCTTAGTCTTTTCTAAGAATAAAGAAGAGCACTCCCTACATCTTAGGGAAGTGTTGGAAACCCTTCGAGCGCATAACCTTAAGGCAAAATTTTCTAAGTGTCACTTCTGGAGGAAGGAAGTACGGTTCTTAGGGCACGTGGTTTCCAAAGAAGGGATAGCAGTGGATCCCGCAAAGGTGGTGGCCATCCAAGATTGGAAGGTCCCTAAAAATGCAACCGAAGTAAGAAGTTTCTTGGGGTTGGCTGGCTATTATAGGAAGTTTATCAAAGACTTCGCAAAAATATCAGCTCCATTAACACGGTTAACGAAGAAGAACCTGGTTTTTACGTGGGACAAAGATTGCGATGATGCGTTCCAACGTTTAAAGAGAGCCTTAACTTCAGCCCCAGTCTTATTGCTGCCAGACGGGAATAAACCGTTTACCATCTATACTGATGCTTGTGGGACGGGACTTGGCGCGGTCCTCATGCAAGAGGGAAGAGTAATAGCCTATGGTGGAAGGCAGTTGAGGGTTCATGAAAAGAATTACCCCACGCATGACTTAGAGCTAGCCGCAATTGTTTTCGCGCTTAAGTCTTGGCATCACTATCTTCTTGGTGAGAAATTCGAACTGTTCACTGACCATAAATCATTAAAATACTTATTCTCTCAGAAGGATTTGAATTTAAGGCAGCAACGGTGGATGGAATTCTTAGCCTCCTACGATTTTGAAATAGCATATACCCCGGGCAAGGGTAACGTGGTGGCAGACGCCTTAAGTAGGAAAAGGTTGTCCTTGAGTCCGTTGTTTGTTGAACGACAAAGCTTAGAATTCATCTCTATGTTTGACTTTAGACCCTCCGTTGACTTAGTACCCGGTCTGTTAGCATCCTTGGAGGTTAGACCTACACTTCTAGGACGGGTTGGTGAGGCACAGCGAGACGACCCACAGTTGGTTGAGATAGTATAAAAGCTCAAAGGGGGGGAGTCGTCAAGCCATCTTCGTAGGTATACCCTAGACGATAAGGGTTGGTTACGAAGGGATAATAGACTTTGTGTACCACAAGACGAAGACTTGAGGAAGGCCATTCTTGATGATGCTCATCACTCAAAAATGACCATTCATCCCGGCGGGGATAAGATGTACAAAGATATGAAGCGGGTTTTCTTTTGGGCCGGTATGAAAAAGGATGTGGCCGAGTACGTCGCTAGATGCTTGGTGTGCCAACGAGTTAAAGCAGAACAAAAGAAACCCGGTGGGTTGCTTCACCCATTAGAAGTTCCACTATGGAAGTGGGAAAGCATCTCAATGGATTTTGTGGATGGATTACCAAGATCAAGGAAGGGTAACACGGGGATTTGGGTTATAGTAGATAGACTTACTAAAAGCGCCCATTTTATTCCCGTGAAAAGTAAGAGGACTGCTCCGTGGTTGGCTTCTGTATACATTAAGGAGATAGTTCGTTTGCACGGTATTCCTTCTAGTATAGTAAGCGACCGTGACCCCATCTTTACTAGCGAATTTTGGAAGAGTTTACAAGAGGCGGTAGGGACTCAGCTATGTTTGAGCACCGCATATCATCCTCAGACAGACGGCCAGACCGAGAGGGTGAATCGCATTCTAGAGGATCTTTTAAGGCTTTGTATCCTAGACTTTGGGGGTACGTGGGAAGAGCACCTTCCGTTAGTAGAATTCGCATATAACAATAGCTTTCAGTCTAGTATTGGCATGGCACCTTTCGAAGCTCTTTATGGAAGGCCTTGCCGTTCGCCTACATGTTGGTGGGAATCTACCGATAAAATCCTACTTGGGCCCGATATGGTTAGGGAAACCTCGGAGAAGATTGAGTTGATTCGAAGGAGGATGAAAGCAGCACAAGATAGGCAGAAATCGTATGCTGATAAGAGGAGGACAGATCTTGAGTTTGACATTGGGGACATGGTTTTTATCAAAGTATCTCCGTTACAGAATGTTGTTCGCTTTGGGTCCATGGGGAAATTAGCACCAAGGTTTGTAGGGCCGTTTCCTGTAAAAGACAGGATTGGGAAGATGGCATATAGGGTGGAGTTGCCTGAGAAACTTAGTGGAGTACACGACGTATTCCATGTATCACATTTGAGGAAGTGTTTGCACAAGACCGCGGAGGTGGTAGAGCCGAGCTTGCTTAAAGAGGTGGAAATAGAGCGTGATGCAACAATTAGACGAGCTCCTACATGCATTCTTGGGTCGGAGATCAAAAAGTTGAGGAATCGAGAGGTCAGACTGGTTAAAGTGCAATGGGGAGATGATGAGACCAACGCAACTTGGGAGACAGAAGAGAAGATGCGTTCGTTGTACCCTTTTCTTTTTGAGGGTATGTCTTTTAAATTCTCCTTTATCGCTTAGCTTATCTTATCTTATCCTTAGTATGTCCTCTCATTAGTATCTTTGACCTTTAGTTAGGATAATCCTATGGTTGAAACATGTGTTTGAGACATGTTATGTATGATGGATGCAAAATGGATGCAAGTGTTTGCTAGTGGTTGCTCGTGGATGCATATATACACACACTTTAGGCACTAGATCGGCTCAGTCACTACATATTGCATATATATATGGATGTATTTAGTAAAATGGATGAACGATGGTTGTATTATCATGTGGATGCTGCATTCAGATGATGGTTGTGCACGCATATAGAAGTATTATGTAGCATTAAGAATCTTTTGCATACATAATGGATGCATGGCACGATCATAGTTGCATTAAGGAGGTCAACTGAATCAGTGGACCGCCTGATTTTGCATTAGATACGGACATATACACACACTGTGCATTTAAACATGAAAGCATTAGAAGTCTGTAAGGACAATGGATGCCTATGTATGATGGATGAGTAGATGGACGTTTGGATGGTAGGATATACATTCTTCCAGACTTGAAGATTTCGGGGACGAAATCCTAAAAGGAGGGGAGAATGTAACACCCCGAATTTTCTATTAACACTAAAGTTGCTAAAATAATAATAAGTGTGTAGAAGAGGGGATGTATCAATTATGAATATAAAAATATTAATAAGTATGTAAGAGAGGGGATGTATCTAATATGAATATAAAAATATTAATAAGTGTGTAAGAGAGGGGATGTATCTAATATGAATATAAAAATATTAATAAGTGTGTATGAGAGGGGATGTATCTAATATGAATATAAAAATATTAATAAGTGTGTAAGAGAGGGGATGTATCTAATATGAATATAAAAATATTAATAAGTGTGTAAGAGAGGGGATGTATCTAATATGTACATTGTAGAAAATATATATATATTTATGACATGAATAGAAGTTTATTAATATGCTGAGTGTTTGCTGAGTCACTTCTGACTCATTGCTGAGTCAACAAGATAAACCCCATCTTGTCTGAACGGCTGCGGTTATTTCTAGGTTAAATCTAATGGCCTAAATGAATTCTAAAATCTATAAATAAGTGGGTAGACCCTAGACCTAAATCACTTGTAAAATTAGAGAAGCTACCGTCATGCTGCTGCCATGGAGTTCAGCATAGCCGTCACAAACTAAGAAGAGGAAGCCTAATCATCTACAACTAAATCTACACAAATCAAATCAAAAGATCTCTCTTTCTCTAATTCTTTTCTTTTGTTGGTGAGTATGATGATTCTCACAAGACTATTACAAACTAATTTGACTCAGTTATGAATGGATCACAAGAAAGTGATGTGATTTGTAATTGTAAATTCTATATATTGTGGATTCTCTTATTATGTTATTATGTTGTCGTATGATGTAAATTATATATGCTATGTCATGCTATGTTGTAAATTCTCTTATGCTATGTCGTGCTATGTTGAGAATCATGTCAAGCTATGTTATACTATCATACTATGCCATGTTATAAATCATGCTATATTATGTTGAAAAATCATGATGTTGTTGATCATGCTTAAAGTTATGTTTTTTTTTCTTAATTTAAATGGATCTTGTTTATGGGAATTTGCCTATTAGGTTAGGTGTACCCATAAACTTGAAACTATAATTAAATAAAACTTGATTATGGGAATTTGCCTATTGAGTTAGGTGTACCCATATAAAACCATGTTGTTAAAAAAATAGATGATGTTGATTCACACATGTTCATATGTAAGTTTATGAAAATTGATTGAGATCATATTAGGTGAATTTTGAACAAGTTGACACCTTTAGATTCATGACATGTATAATCTATGCAAGTTGGACATATGCAAGTTTCACCCCTTATTATGATTCATTTGGTCACATATACATGTTGTTATTATGATAATCTCTTTTATGCTATGAGTTAGGCTATTCGAGTCTAACATATATTTTGCGAATAAACGTTCAAACGTGGGGTAGGGGTAATATTAGGAATTAATAAATTGGGTGCAATTTTGTAAGATGTTGCATACCATGAATGAATGTCCATAATTGAGTCAATTATGGACATTGTTAAAAATTGGAAGTAATTAATAATTCAAGTAGGGAATTATTAAAATTGGGGGAAAGTGGATTATTATTAATAATCAATGCTTAGGACACGAGGTTGGACCCGTTTGTGATGTAAACCTGCCCGGACCCGCCCGGCAAATCCAGTAGTCACAAATGTCGGCCCAATGTGAGAGGTCCTAGGCCCAAACTAAAGCATAACAGTTGTAAAGACACGAGGTTAGACTCTTTTATGGTGTAAGACTGCCCGGACCCGCCCGGCAAATCCAGCTGCCATAAATGCCAGTCTAATGTGAGAGGTCTTTATGAGGTTATGGCCTTAATGAACTAAGAAATACTTAACCAGATAATCATGTAAGGTGGGACATGGGGGTTAAGTAGGTGCCTTGGGTGGCATGGGGAATCTGGTGGTTGCCTTTAGAGGCATTTGAAATACGATTAGACTTAACCAAACACACATGTAAATGAACATGACTAAGTGGGTTAAGTGGGATGGACTAATGGGGACAAGCTTAGGTGGAATGCTTGTGGTAAATAGTGGGGGCCCATTTCAACCAGTATCCCAAAACGTATCTTTGTGGGCTCGACCCAAGTCGAGGACGGGACACGCATACTGGGTTTGACTATAAGAGGCCAAAACAGGGAGCGGTGGCAACGCAAGTCCAACGGGTTTCATATGCGTGTGTGGACCCGGGCTGGTAGGTAAGACGTTGTTGCATCGTGTAGGTATAAGCCGTGCATGTCCGTTGTATCAGGTTGCCACTTTAGGGGAGTGATACACCCCACTGTGGGGCCAGCACGGGTATCTACGAGTTAGGGAGCCGATCGAATAATGGGAAGTAGGGTACACCTAGTGGAGATAGGGGCAGGCGGCACCTATGTAGTCATCTAGGGGTACGTAAAGCCATTGGGAAAGTTTCTAAGGGAAGCTAAGTGGGATGAATCTTTAGGTTGACTGGTGTGGTGCAGTATAGTGTTTATCCTTTAGTATTTAGGAGCGCCTATAACGTTGCCTTTAGCGATTGTCTATGTCCTTAATCTGCTCTTCATAGACATTTTCTTGTTTTCCAGCTTATGCCTTAGTCCAGTTATTTTGGTAATAGTATTGTAGAATTATCATATTCACCAGACTTTATGTCTGACCCCCTCTTTTCCATCCTTTTTCTCCCTTCAGGTCCGCAGGTTGGGCCAAGTTCTAGTGGAGTCTAGTTGGATCGCTTATCTTCTGGAAAGCTTGGACTGCTGAAGTAAAGTCCAGCTTGTTATCTTTCTTTTTAATGGCTATTCATGTAATGGGATTATGTACTTGTTTTATCAAGATAGATATTGTACTTGACATTGAATATGGTGTTATGATGTAATCAAACATGTTTTGACTTCTGCTACAATGAAATAAAGTTTTTGAATTTCCAAGTACTATTTTATATCTGTCTTGTTGTAATTTTACTGTTCTATATTCACTTAAAACCTCCATGGAAGTTAATGCATTCCCTTTGTGAGTGACATTAATAGACGTGGGGTGTTACACCAAACGTAACTACGTTTGAAAAGATCAACTTATGTGATCCTTTAGATATACTCTCAGACACTCATCCATATAAATTTGTCCTGGGACTGGACAAACTGAAGGCACTATTCTATAAACAGGACAACCCTTGCATAACACCATCTTCAATTATCTGCATCATATTTGATCGCAACGCTAGCGTCCATACATAGTGGTTTTCAAATAATGAATCTGATCCTGGTCTCTCCGTATTGACGACGTAAAAATGGTCAAAAACTTCGATAGTCGGTGATTTAACTATCAAAGAAAAACATGTATGCAAACAACGATATTATTTCCAGATGGAAATTCTATCGATCAGTTATCATTCATCATTTATCTCTTTAATTAATTTATCGTTAATTTATCCATTTCCCATTTCAAGTTCCATATATTCATAATTGCTTATTTTCTAAATCTAGAAGATATACGTTATTAATCATTGGAAAAGATTTCCGTCTCTTATTCACATGTCACTGTCATTCCAGTATTTCTTATCAACAAACATTTCATTTTCTATGCTTAGAAAATATCTCTGATTATATTTGGAAAACGTTTCCAAATCTCATTTATATGGATTTCAAACTAATGTTATATAAAACATCATTATGATCGCTCAATCCATTTATTGTTTGTTACTTAACAGTATTTCTAATCAACCTTCGCCATCGAACCGTAACTATTTCTTAGTAAATTACGAAGTCAATCAAGTTAGGTTATAATTACCTCTCAGACCTTAACTGAACACGTTCTTAACCTTGCAACAGCTAAAGCTCACAACTCCAATTAGTATACTCATTGCTTATACAATTTCTCGGATTTATATTTACGAATCCATTTCTTTTATGAAAAACATCTATTATAACGCTAACGTTATAATTCGTACTTCCGGAATATCTAACTTTAAAACTACAACTTTTATTTCTTTTATTTGATTAAATAATAATCTATTTAATAATAAATAAATCTTGATTTAAAAACCGGGAAAGTAAATAATACTTTCCCGAATTCGATATAATCGATTTAACGTATAACTCTCTTTCGAGTAATCTCTATTCGATTAACTCTTTTCGATTAACTATTTTTCGAATAACTATATTCGATAGATTCTCTCTCGAATGACTTACATTCGATTTACTCACTTCGAATAACATAGATTCGATTAATTCACTTCGAATAACTTATATTCGATTATAACTATTAATTTCTAGTCGAATGCTAATTACACTCCTTTGCGGATTTTATTTAATCCTTTTTACATTTTGAAAAAAGAAATGGATTTCATCGTTTCCTTTTTAAACAACTTCCAATTTTCCATTTTATATCACAGTTGAATTTGCAATCTCAATTATCCATTGGTAATTATATTTTTAATTCATTTATAAACTTTGTTTATAAATCCGACTACTAGTTTTTATTTTTAAACAAGTTATTTATTTCTAATCGTTTGGATTTTCATTTCTGTTTGAATTCCTGTTTCAGAAACCCCGTTTCCTTTACAAATGTTTTTAATTGCAAATTCTTTACTTAAAACTATTATTCACATCGAATGTGTATAATATTTCTTTTATATCATTCATTAAGTTTGATTTTGTATTTAAACTAATATCCCATTTCCATACTTCTATTTATACTTCTATTTATAGAATTATTCATACAAAATCTTCTTATTATTTCCTAAACGTATATCTCATTTATAATTCCCATTATAAATTTTGAGTTCATATTCCATTTAAAATATCAATGTTAAAACCAATTTCTACTTCTCTATATAAGTTCGTACTTATATATTCCATTTATCAAATGATAAATATTTTATTTCATTTATAAAATATTATTTATAAATTAATCTTCCCAATTTATCTGTTATAACAGATTTCTGTTTACAATCTACTTTGAATTCATCTTCTCGTTGTTCTTTAATATCTTATCAATTCCCTTTTATAAAATCTTTTCATTTTATAAATGTTCTCCTTTACAAAATATGTTCATTTTATAAATGTTCTTCTTTATAAAGTATGCTCATTTTATAACTGTTTATCTTTATAAAATATTTTCATTTTATAAATGTTCTTCTTTGTTAAATATTTTCATTTTTTAAATCTTCTTCTTTTTTTTACAATGTATATTTATTTTATATAAATATTTTTTTCCATCTACACTGTAAAAAGTTTCTTTTTACATTCCAGTACTTCTTATGGTATTCAACATGCCATATAACAATGATCAATATCTTCTAACATACATAATCAACAACAGGTTATATGTCACATCATATATCACAATATATGAAAAACAGTCAAATAAATGCTGAGGAATCCAGCTGGATCCCTCCGACCTGTTTCCCTGCATCCATAGATGTTACACAATATAATTCATATCAATTTCAGTTCAATATGTACTATTCTGATAAACAGAATCAAGGTTTGTTAACGATATGTGTGTATATCGTTATCTATAAATTTCAACCAACAATCAACAATTCAACCAAACGATCATCACATATAAATTAATCATTATTTATCAGTACTAGATTATATTTATAAAAATATAATTTAAACAGAGTTAGTGAGTTTTACACACATTGGTTGATTATCGTTAAATAACGATAATCGATCGTCGGACTGGTTCAGGCGTTTTATTTCGCCATAAATTGAGACGAGCTCCAATAACTCCAAACCAGTTTCTTGTGAAGCCTGCGTCCATACGATTCCAACACGAACAGTTTCGTTAAATTTCGATTTCATATGACAAAGTTATGACGTTTACAAGTTTGTATACATTTTAATGAATTATAACTTAGATTTAAACACAAGTGGGCCTTCACCTTATAATTTCCAGCCCAATACCCCATCAAACCAGCCCAAACCCGCACTCTTTCTTCCTCCTTACTGAAACGCAGCAAGCTCCACCGATTCCTCCTTCTTTTCCACAACTTCAAGCTTCCATATCTCCATCATTACTCCACTAAATCCAAAACCGAAAACACCATCGTCCTTCTCTTCAAAATCTCAATTTTCCTAACGCCATTTGATCAAGCTCAAAACCATCGAACAAAATCCGTTCTCAGCCCCATCTCGCACGAACCAATACAGGTTCCGACATTTTCTGTCATCGAGTTCACCCAAAAACAGCATACAAACTTCATTCTCCACTACGAGTTCAAATACAACAACGAAAACTCCAACTAATGCTTACATCCCCGTGATTCATGAACCCTAATTCCAATGGATGTACGCTGGAAAAACGGACGGTCCCCAAAACCCATCGCATAACATTCTAGAACCATTAGAATGGAGCTCTTCCTTGCAGCAATCCATAAATAAATGTGTTGGAATTTATAACTTTTTATTTGATTTTCAAAAGATGATGTTTTACTGTAAAATGAAAAGTGGATGGCGGCGGGTTCTTTTGACCAGAGAGGAAAATGTTTTTAGGGTTAGAAGGATGTTAGGCTATTTATAGGTAAGTTATATTATTTTTTTATTCAAGTTTTATATTTATTTTAGTCAATCATTAACTGTATTTGTCTTCTAAAAATCCCTGTGATCGCATAAAATATCCAAAAATCATGGAAATTGACATGCACTTATAGTTTGACATTACGGACCCAAGAAACTTGTTTCGTCAAATTCCGAGTCTGTTTGCTCACACAACGTATTTTTAAAGGTCAAAATATCGATTGTTTTTCATATGAAAATTGAAATCTAACAATAATTTAACATTACGGATCCAACAAATTTGGTTTCATCGAATTTGGAGGTCGTTTGCAAAAATGGCTATTTTTAATGCTCTAAATAGACCGTTTAAATATTAATATATTTAAAATTAATCAAATTAAATATTAATAAATTAATATTATCGTATATATTCACATATAATATCATACTGCTCCAAAATATACACATTTGGATTTATACATCGATATTTCAAAATCTCGGATTATATCGATATTCAGTTTATATTGAAAATCCTTTTTTATATAAATAAATCGTTATAAATTATAAAGGAATTCAATAGCGACTTTTTGAAAATTTGATTTGGACATAACTCACAATCTATACGATGAAATCCCGATTTTTCTCTTCCATTAGAAAAATATAGTTCACCAGCTCCGAACGTTTCTTGTTTCACAAAAATCCGACTTAAAACGAATCCTGTATAATCAGTTGAAGTTCTAATCACCAAATAATGAACTGCCGCGATGTTACGGGCTCGATTATAATTAAATTATAATTTATATATTCTAATGTCGTTTATATAATATATTCGTTATTCTAATTCAATTCAAAACTGTATTATACCTTATATATGATCCAATTCACACCGTATTTTGAATTCAGCTATTTTTGACTATTCCGGAATTATAACATATTATTATATTATAAATATTAATTAAATATTCATTATTATTTAATTTAAACCATTTAAATCTCTAAATCACTATTTAATTAATTAAATTAATTAATTATTACACCGTAAAAATACGGGACGTTACATTTTTTCCCCCTTAAAATAATTTCTGTAACATCCCGGATTTTTGCTATTTTATAATGAATATTTAAATTTTATTTTAAATATTTAACTAAAATAATAAAAGGGATTTTTAATGAATTAATCGAATTAATATATGATTTAATTTTGAATATATTGAATTATTGTAATACGAAAATATTATATAATTGAATCCAGTATTTAAAACTGAATCGAAACAATTCTAACTACTAATATAAACTCTGTATTGAATTATAACGATAATAATAATTTATTATCGATAAATTTAATTGTTTGAAATCAACTTATATTTTTAATTAATTTAATTTAAACAATCAGTTTAAATTGTTATCTTTTCCATATGATGGGATTAGACTTCAAAGGCTGTTCCAGTGTGTCCAGAATATTGGTATAACCCTAGAAATGTCTATTGTCATGTTCAGATAGGAGTTGAATAAACTTGATATTTAATAACGTAAAATCACACCAGTTCAACTTAGAACAAAAAAAAGCCTACCCTATTAAAACCTACCCAAACAACTTTCCTTGCATGCCAAAACACTTCATATCCATGTTTACTTGCCTGTCAAACCTTCTTCACTTATATATACGTGACCTTGCCTCCTTGTTAATCTTCCCATTTTTCACTCCTCTGAAAAGAAAAAATCGGTTGAATTCCTAATTAAATATGCCGCTACCCCTTCCTCTCTATTCTAAAATCATAGAAAAAAAACCCTAAACTATTTCTAAATCAAATTGAATGCATAACAACTCGAAAGGGTATCCAATCATCTCGAGATTGAATTGAGTACTCCAGAATTTGCCGAGTTTGATCTCGAGACAACGACGATTAGGGTGCAACATGGAACTAGGGTTGCGCGATGGACATGGGGTATCTCCAAGATCTCGACTACAACTGGGTACCCTTAATTCTCCGTGCGATCGAAATTAGGGGGATGTCAGTGGTTAGTCCATGAGTGGCGATAGTCTCTATCGGGTCAGCGGAAGTAGGTGGAGTTCGATCTTATTGATGGTAGTCTGGGTAGATCTGTAGGGGTGCGATTCTGGGAGGTCGACCTGATTTGGGGTGATCGATGTTTATATAGGCAGATGCGTTGATGTCAAAACTGATGGTATTGGTGAAGTTCGGTGGTATAGGTATAACTAAAACGATGGTGCGATGTTGAAGCTGATACTGTGTGAAATGGTGTGTGCGGCCTGGGATATTGGAGTACGGGTCTGTGATTGTGGATCCAGGAGTAGTTGTGTTTACTGATAATATAGCACGGGAAGAACTGAGGGTGATGGGTCTGTGCTGATGTCGTTTTGTTTCAGGATCGATTTCTGGGGCTGAAGTAGGGGTTGCGAGGCTGTTAAAAGGAGGATGCAGTGATGTTAAAATCGACCCGGTAACCTGACAGTAGCATCAGTAGTTGACTGCAGATGATATAATAGGATGTAGGAGTCGAGTTGGGAGTGTTCGATGTTATGCCGTAATGAATTGGAGCAATATTTTGGGACTGTTTCCATAGGAATTGTAAAAACCCGTAACTTCCCCGGTGAGGGAAGAGCGGATAGTTCGAGGACGAGCCACATCAGAACGCAGACGGAAGAACATTTCATTGTATATTACAACAATTCATCAGAATACAAGAATATACAGAGTATAAATGAATAAATATTACACAGAAGTATCAGAGATTTAAATACATTACATAGCAGCGGAAAATAATACAAAACACAACTAGAAGTAATACGCGGATACAAAGCTTTCCGAATATCGCTCCAGCTGTAAAACAGGATCCTGTGAATATAAATCTGCAAAACCAAAACTACTAACTGCCCGTGTCAAAATAAGGGCACCCAGAGTTTAGGCCAAAACAATAAACTCCAGGTCAGTCATGGGACTGGTGTGAGAACTAAAACAGTTATCAATCTTTATTTTAAAGTTCGATAAATCAAGGGACCACGTCGTATAACACGGAACAGGTTTCCTCCCAAGAATACCAGTGCATAAAACAACAGCGCAATGCTAAATAAAGAACAATGAAGCTATTATAAGACCCAGTTCCCATCACACAATGCAACGCAAGCCGGACGATAGGGTTTTTACCTTATAATAGCCAAGAATGCTTGATACGTTTAAAACAAATCATTTGATACTATTATAAGTGCATAGTGTATAAAACAACTTCAAATCATAAGTATCAATCATAGACGGCATAAGTGCCCCATACCACTATGTCGCCATACTAGGCTCTACAAATAAAACCGCAGAATCACGTATTTGGAAATTGGATTTCCATCTATGAACCGAGGCCAGGGATCGTCCTCAACCCAGTCGAGACGCTCTAGCCCGTGTCTCAGGACCCAGACACAGGTGGGCCGTTGGATCGTCAGGGCCGGTCCACCGATGTGGATTAAAATGCCTAAACAATGTGTTTCCCCACCCTATGGGGTGTCAATAAGCCAACGAATGACTCCATCGGACCCGGATCGTCCGATCAAACTGAGGTGCCTCGCAACAGCAACATCCACATAAGTCAAACTCGTCAGGGCGTGTAAAACCACTAACGCCACTTCTAGCTAGAAAGAAACGCATGTCCTCCCTGAGGTCTGTCTCCCGTTTTTGGTTCATACCGGGTGTGAAACTCGCGAAGTAAACATTACACAAAGCTACGCCACAAAGGTCGTGCTTCGATCATCAACCACAAGACTTTGCTTTTCAACAGAAGCCTTGATCATTTGCCACTTAGGAATGCCACACAGGCAATTCACTCTATGCATTCGATATCCATCAGTATATAACCCCTGAGTTCGTACGTCTCAGAGAAGGTCATTAAGCAAGAGAATAAATTCTCCGCCGCCAAACAGATATATATTTAATAGAAATCAATCACACAGACTAAAATCCAATGTCAGACACACAGTCCATTTACAAGTTCGTTCTGGGTCTGAACGAAACCGGAGGCACCTAGTACCCCGCATATCCATCGATCTCCAAGTACGTCTGGACGATCACCAACTGTTTCCATCTTCTTGGGTGTACATCCCAATCAAGATCATCAGTAATTATCCAAACGACGTGAAGACCTCCGGTCTTCAACCACCGTCTTCATCTTCGACTTATCGTCGTATCAGTTATTCAGAATGGGATAAACCCGGTCTTTCCGAATAACTCGCGTATATTATAAACAAGTGTTACACAAACACAACATACGCCACATTCCAATTCATCAGTCACTAACCGTAAATAAACAAGAGAATAATTCCCCAAATATTAACCCTGAAGGCCGAAACCAACATCAGATCAATATCCAGAAAACCATTCTGCTTAGCTAACCGACAGTTAGTTTCTAAATTTCACATTCATAGGGAAAGGTTCCCATAAATTTTATCAAAGATAAATCCTTTAAATTTATTCTTTAATCTACTTTTGAATATCAATTCAAACTAGTCGAGATTAGCGAACCTTACCGAAGTAATCTGTAACACCCCGTAATTCTGTTAATATTAATATTCACAAATTAAAGAATAACTAATCTCAGACATGAGAATTGTGGGAAACGGGTTGCGCCATTGTGTTCGTCTCGGAATTCTGGTTGAAATAGAGTCCGAGTTTGCGTGAATTGGACTTCGTATGAAGAAGTTATGGCCATCGGAAGTTTCAGAAAATTTAAAATTCAAAATTCGAAGTCAAACAGGCTAGGCGGGAAAATTCCCGCCCAGCACCCCAGGTCGACTGGGTAGTCGACCTGGGTGTCGACATGGTCCAGTCGGCTAGGGTTTGGTTGAGCCCAATCTTGAGCTGCTGATGTGTCTTTAGGGCTGAGTTGGCAAATTTAACGGTTCAGTTTAGTTCTGAGTTGATCTGACGGTCTAAATAAATCCTAAACTCTATAAATACCTAGGTAGTCTCTCACTCTAATTCACATGAAAAATAGAATATCCACCGTTATACCGCCGCCATGGAACTCAGTCTAGCCGCCACCAACTAAGAAGGAAGAAAGCTAATCAAACCCTAATTCTACTCAACTCTAAAGCAAATCAAGACTCTCTTTCTTCTCTAATTGTGAGTATGATGATCTTAACAAGATTATTATTAAACTAACTAGATTAAGTTATGAATGGATTATAAGTGAATGATGTGGATTGTCATATATGTTGTTGTAAACCTTATGCTATCATGTATATTGTAAATCCTATGTTATGTGATAATGATATCCTATATGTTGGAAATCATGCTATGATGATATTGTATAGGTTGTAATTTTCTATGCTAAATTGTGATAAATCATACATGTTATAAAGTCATGATGTTATTATCTATGCTAATTAGTTCATGTTAATCAAGTCATAATGTTGATATTAATTGGGCTATGTTGATGACAAATCATGTATGCAAGTTTAGATTGATTAGTAAAGGTTATGAACATATGCCATGACATCTATTTAGATCTACAATTATGCTATGACATGGGTGAGTTCTATGTGTTAGATGCTAGTTCACACCATCATTATGTTGCATAAAACCCCATATGCAAGTTTATACATGAATTTAGGTTATGATCATATCATGTAAATTGTGACATTTAACAAGTTGACACCTTTAGATCCATAACATGTGTAGTTTTATGCAAGTTTCACCCCTATTATGATTAGATTTATTTTATTTGTCTATATGTTGTGATAATTTATCTTTGTGCTATGAGTTAGACTATTCGAGTCTAACGTATATTTTGTGTTGAATAAGCGAACGTATAACGTGGGGTAAGGGTAATATTAAGGATTTAATATTAAGAAGTTGGGGTGCAATTGATATGATTTTGCATGCCATGAATGGATGGCCATAATTGAGTCAATTATGGACATCATTAAAATTGGAATTAATTAATAATTTGAATAGGGAATTATTAAAACTGGAGGTAAAAGATTGTAAGTGTTAATCAATGCATAGGACGCGAGGTTGGACTCGTTTGTGACGTAAAACTGCCCGGACCCGCCCGACAAATCCAGTAGTCACAAATGTCAGCCCAATGTGAGAGGTCCTAAGCCCAAATTAAAGCATAACAGTTGTAAAGACACGAGGTTAGACTCTTTTATGGTGTAAGACTGCCCGGACCCGCCCGGCAAATCCAGCTGCCATAAATGCCAGTCTAATGTGAGAGGTCTTTATGAGGTTATGGCCTGAATGAATTAAGAAATACTTAACCAGATAAACATGTAGGGTGGGACATGGGGGTTAAGTAGGTGCCTTGGGTGGCATGAGGAATCTAGTGATTGCCTTTAGTGGCATTTGAAATACGAGTAGTAAGACTTAACCAAACACACATGTAAATGAACATGACTAAGAAGAGGGTTAAGTGGGATACACTAGTGGGGACAAGCTTAGGTGGATAGCTTGTGGGGGCCCATTTCAACCAGTAACCCAAACGTATCTTTGTGGGCTCGACCCAAGTCGAGGATGGGACACGCATACTGGGCTTGACTATAAGAGGCCAAAACGGGGTAGCGGTGGCAACGCAAGTCCAACGGGTTTCATATGCGTGTGTGGACCCGGGCTGGTTGGTAAGACGTTGTTGCATCGTGTAGGTATAAGCCGTGCATTATTTAGCTGTAACGGGTTGCCACTTTAGGGGAGTGATACACCCCACTATGGGGCCAGCACGGGTATCTACGAGTAGGGAGCCGATCGAAAATGGGTAGTGGGGTACACCTAGCGGAGGTAGGGGCAGGCGACACCTATGTAGTCAGCTAGGGGTACGCAAAGCTATTTATATAATTTCCAAGTGAAGCAAGTGGGATCACTTTGAGGGTGACTGGTGCGGTGCAGTGTAGTAATTATTCGTTAGTAATTAGGTGTGCCTTTAACGTTATCTTTATCTGCTTTTCCATACCCAATAGTTCATAGACATTTCCTTGTTTTCCAGCTTATGCCTTAGTCTAGTTATTTTGATAATAGTATTGTTAGAATTATCATACTCGCCAGACTTTATGTCTGACCCCCTCTATTTCTATCTTTTTCCCCCCTTCAGGTCCTCAGGGTGGGCCCAGCTCTAGTGGAGCTTGATTGGATTGCTTTATCTCTCTTTTGGGAAAGCTTGGACCGTTGAAGTAAAGTCCATCTTGTTATCTTCTTTAATGGCTATTTATGTAATGGGATTATGTATTTTGTTTTATCAAGATGGATATTGTACTTGACTCTGATTTATGGTTTTATGATGTAACAAACATGTTTAATTTCCGCTGCAATAAAATGAAGTTTTAGATTTCCAAGTACTACTTATTATCTGTCTTGTTGCAATTTTTCTGTTCTATATTCACTTAAAACATCCATGGAAGTTAATGCATTCCCTTTGTGAGTGACATTAATGGACGTGGGGTGTTACACGTGGTATCAGAGCTTAAGGTTACCAGAACAGATAATTTTTTTAGAAAAACTATTTTTCTAAAGTATTTTTGGAAGAAGTGTTTTCATAAACATGTCTTGATGAGTAATTTAAAGAGGAAAGTTTTTATGAAAAACATAATCCCCAATAGCCATATCTTTATCTTTCGAATTCTCCATTTTGAATATTTCTTTTTTCGTTTCAGCATGGCGGAAGATCTTAACCTTCCGGACGGTGTAACGATACCAGGATGGTATAGGAGATTATTAGAGGCTAGGGATGCTGCAGGTCCAGCCAATGTTCCTCCACCACCAGTTGCACCCGCTCCTCCTCCTCCTCGCGATGATACTTTTGCAAAGACGTGCAAGGAATTTAAGGCTATGGGTGCAAAACCTTTTCAAGGGTCAGAAACGTTTGTGGAAGCTAGAGATTGGCTTAAGGAGGTGGAAGAATTGCTAGAAATCTTTGAAGTAGAAGAAGGGAGGAAAGTCAAATTAGCAGCTTGGTTAATGAAGGGAGAGGCCTCGTTTTGGTGGGAGGTCACTAATGGGGAGCGTCCTGTTGATTCTTGGGCGGATTTCAGACGTAGGTTTGAGGCAAAGTTTCTCTCAAGGGCAGAAGAGAATCTATATATGGAAAGGTTCTTGACATTAAAGCAAGGAAGCTCATCAGTGAAAGATTATGTCAACAAATTTAACCAATTGGCAAGGTTTGGCTTAGATTTGGTGAACACGCAGGGGAAGAAGGCTCTGAGGTTCGTTAAAGGCTTGAATGAGCCATTGTAGGGGTTGGCTATGACCCACATCCCTATGGGGGGCACCTTTGAGAAGCTAGTAGACATGGCACTCATGCACGAGGAGAAAGGCGCTAATGCTAATAAGGCACCCGAGAAGAAAGGGGACCAGAAGAAACCACAATAGCAAAACAAGAAGGGTGGTAAAGACAATAATGGCAAGGGAAAGAAGAAATGCTTTAACTGTGGGACACCAGGCCATCTCAGCAAGGATTGCAGAAAGAAAAAGAAGACTGGATGTTTTCACTGTGGTGAAGCGGGACATCTAGTGAAGGACTGCCCAAAGAAGGGGCAGACGGCAGGGTCTACCTCGGGAGGACAGGTGCAGGCTCTTATGGCACCAGGGCAGGCAAGGGGACAAGTTCAGGCTCTCGCGGTCCCACCGCTGCAAGAACGAGGTAGAACCATTTCTGTTGAAAGCTTAGTTTTTCTGTTTGATCATCCTGTCCGTACCTTATTCGATTCGGGCGCATCGCATTCGTTTATCTCTACATCATTAGTTGAATCACTGTACTTAAACACCAATTTAGTAGAGGATCCCTTAGTTGTTTCGAATCCAATTGGGGGCTCAGCTTATTTGTCCTTGTTGTGTTTGGATTTGAAAATTTCTATACTTAGCGTTGAGTTTAGATGTGATGCTTATGTTTTGGGCTTCACGGGCTATGGGCTAATTTTAGGAATGGATTGGTTATCCAGAAATGGGTCCGTCCTTGATTGTGAAAGGAGAGTAGTTAGGCTCATGACTCGCCTTGGCAACACTCTCGAAATCTTTTGTAATCCCATAAATTCCGTTATGCTAAGTTATCTAGAATCGCTTGACGCGTCTGTGGAGAATCTAAGATCTGTTAGAGTGGTCCGAGAATACTCGGATGTGTTTGAGGAGGTGAAGGGCTTACCTCCGAAGCGGGAGATAGATTTTTGAATATATCTTGTGGATAATGCAAAACCAGTATCTTTACCAGTACGCCACATGGCTCCTCGTGAAAGGAGGGAACTCAATAAGTTAGTGAAGGAGTTGCTTGAGAAGGGGTTCATAAGACGAAGTATATCGGAGTGGGGTGCTCCAGTAGTATTTGCTGCGAAGGCGGATGGGTCCCTTAGACTTTGTGTGGACTATAGAGAACTTAATAAGCTTACTGAGAAAAACAGACACCCACTGCCAAGGATTGACGATCTCTTCGATCAGTTAGTTGGCGCCTCAGTGTTTTCGCAGTTGGACTTAGCCACTGGTTTCCATAAGTTGAGAGTGGCTGAGGATAGCATTGACAAGACTGCCTTTAGGACTCCGGACGGTTTCTATGAATGGCTAGTGATGCCCTTCGATTTGACAAACGCCCATGCATACTTTGTTGATTTGATGAGTAGGGTGTTTAGGGAGTACCTAAATAAATTCGTGGTGGTCTTTGTAGACGACATCTTGATCTTTTCTAAGGATGAAGAAGAGCATGCCCTACATCTTAGGTAATTGTTGGAGACCCTACGAGCGCATAACCTTAAAGCTAAATTTTCCAAATGTCACTTTTGGAGGAAAGAAGTGCGATTCTTAGGGCACGTGGTTTCCAAAGAAGGGATAGCTGTGGATCCCACGAAGGTGGTGGCCATCCAAGATTGGAAGGTCCCAAAAATGCTACCGAAGTGAGAAGTTTCTTGGGGTTGGCTGGCTACTATAGGAAGTTTATCAAAGACTTCGCAAAGATATCAGCTCCATTAACACGTTTGACGAAGAAGAACCTAGTTTTCACATGGGACGTAGATTGTGATGATGCGTTCCAACGTTTGAAGAGAGCTTTGACCTCAGCCCCAGTCTTAGTGCTGGCAGACGGGAGTAAGCCATTTACTGTTTATACCAATGCTTGTGGGACAGGTCTAGGCGCAGTCTTAATGCAAGAGGGTAGGGTAATAGCCTATGGTGGAAGGCAGTTGAGAGCACATGAGAAAAATTACCCTACACATGACCTAGAATTGGCCATTATTGTTTTCGCGCTTAAGTCTTGGCGTCATTATCTTCTTGGAGAGAAATTCGAATTATTCACTGACCACAAATCTTTAAAATACTTATTCTCCCAGAAGGACTTGAACTTAAGGCAGCAAAGGTGGATGGAGTTCTTAGCGTCCTACGACTTCGAAATAACATATACCCCTGGCAAGGGTAACGCGGTGCCAGATTCCTTAAGTAGAAAAAGGTTGTCCTTGAGTCCGTTGTTTGTTGAGCGGCGAAACTTAGAATTCATCTCTATGTTTGACTTTAGACCTTCCGTTGACTTTGTACCCGGTTTGCTAGCATCCTTGGAGGTCAGACCTACGCTTTTGGGACAGATTGGGGAGGCACAGCGAGACGACCCACAGTTGGTTGAGTTAGTAGAAAAGCTCAAAAGAGGGGAGTCATCAATCCATCTCCGTAGGTATACCCTAGATGATAAGGGTTGGTTACGTAGGGACGGTAGACTTTGTATACCAAAAGACGATGACCTAAGGAAGACCATTCTTGATGATGCACATCGTTCGAAGATGACCATTCATCCCGGCGGGGACAAGATGTACAAAGACATGAAGTGAGTTTTCTTTTGGGCCGGTATGAAGAGGGATGTGGCCGAGTATGTCGCTAGATGCTTGGTGTGCCAACAAGTAAAAGCGGAGCAAAAGAAACCCGGTGGGTTGCTTCACCCATTGGAGGTTCCACTATGGAAGTGGGAAAGTGTCTCGATGGACTTTGTGGATGGATTACCGCGATCAAGGAAGGGTAATACGGGGATTTGGGTTATAGTAGATAGACTTACTAAGAGCGCCCATTTCATTCCCGTGAAGAGTAAGAGGACTGCTCCATGGTTAGCTTCTGTATACGTTCGAGAGATAGTTCGTTTGCATGGTGTTCCTTCTAGCATAGTAAGCGACCGCGATCCTATCTTCACTAGCGAATTTTGGAAGAGCTTGCAAGAGGCGGTAGGGACTCAGTTATGTTTGAGCACCGCGTATCACCCTCAGACGGACGGCCAGATAGAGAGGGTGAATCGTATTCTAGAGGACCTTTTGAGGCTATGTATCCTAGACTTTGGGAGTACATGGGAAGAGCATCTTCCGTTGGTGGAGTTCGCATATAATAACAGCTTTCAATCTAGCATTGGCATGGCACCTTTCGAAGCTCTTTATTGACGACCTTGTCGTTCACCTACATGTTTGTGGGAATCTACGGATAAGATCTTACTT
The DNA here is from genome assembly GCA_030737875.1 of Allium sativum. Taxonomy (NCBI): domain Eukaryota; kingdom Viridiplantae; phylum Streptophyta; class Magnoliopsida; order Asparagales; family Amaryllidaceae; genus Allium; species Allium sativum. Next base: position 621,711,432 of record CM060926.1, read on the forward strand.
GGGCCCGATATGATAAGGGAGACTTCGGAGAAGATCGACTTGATTCGAAGGAGGATGAAAGCAGCGCAAGATAGGCAGAAATCTTATGCGGATAAGAGGACAGATCTTGAGTTTGATGTTGGAGACATGGTCTTTATCAAAGTGTCTCCATTATGGAACGTTGTTCGCTTTGGGACCGTTGGGAAATTAGCACCAAGGTTCATAGGGCCGTTTCCTATTAAGGAGAAGATTGGACAGATGGCGTATAGAGTGGATTTGCCTGAGAGACTTAGTGGTGTACACGACGTATTCCATGTGTCACATTTGAGGAAGTGCTTGCACGAGACCGCGGAGGTGGTACAGCCGAACTTGCTTAGAGAGGTGGAGATGGAGCGTGATGCGACGATTCGACGAGCTCCTACGCGCATTCTTGGGTCAGAGATTAAGAAGCTGAGAAATCGAGGGGTCAGACTAGTCAAAGTACAATGGGGAGATGATGAGAGCAACGCTACTTGGGAGACGGAAGAGAAGATGCGTTCACGATACCCTTTTCTTTTCGAGGGTATGTCCTTTAATTTCTCCTTTATCGCTTATCTTATACTTATCTTACCTTTAGAGTATCCTCTCGCTAGTATCCTTGACCTTTAGTTAGGATAATCCTATGGTTGAAACATGTGTTTGAGACATGTTATATATGATGGATGCAAAGTGGATGCGAGTGTTTGCTAGTGGTTGCTCGTGGACGCATATACACACACTATTAGGCACTAGATCGGCTCAGTCACTTCATATTGCATATTGCATATATATGGATGTATTTAGTAAAATGGATGTATGATGATTGTATTATCATATGGATGCCGCATTCAGATGATGATTGTGCACGCATATAGAGATAATATGTAGCATTAAGGAACTTTTGCATACATAATGGACGCATGACACTATCATGATTTGCAATAAGGAGGTCAACTGAATCAGTGGACCGCCTGATTTTGCATTAGATATGGACATATACACAAACTTTGCATTTAAACATGAAAGCATTAGAAGTCTATAAGAACAATGGATGCCTGTGTTTGATGGTTGAGTAGATGGATGATTGGATGTTATGATATACATTCTCCTTGACTTGAAGATTTCGGGGTCGAAATCCTTTAAGGAGGGGAGAATGTAACACCCCGTAATTCTGTTAATATTAATACTTACAAATTAAAGAATAACTAATCTCAGACGTGAGAATTGTGGGAAACGGGTTGCGCCATTTTGTTCGTCTCGGAATTCTGGTTAAATAGAGTCCGTGTTTGCGTGAAATGGACTTCGTATGAAGAAGTTATGGCCATCGGAAGTTTCAGAAAATTCAAAACAAATTTCAAGAAATTCAAAATTCAAAATTCGAAGTCAAACAGGCTAGGCGGGAAAATTCCCGCCCAGCACCCCAGGTCGACTAGGGAGTCGACTGGGCAGTCGACACCCCCCCAGTTTGATTGGGGAGTCGACTGGGCAGTCGACCTGGTCCAGTCGGCTAGGGTTTGGCTGAGCCCAATCTTGAGCTGCTGATGTGTCTTTAGGGCTGAGTTGGCAAATTTAACGGTTCAGTTTAGTTCTGAGTTGATCTGACGGTCTAAATAAATCCTAAACTCTATAAATACCTAGGTAGTCTCTCACTCTAATTCACATGAAAAATAGAATAGCCACCGTCATACCGCCGCCATGGAACTCAGTCTAGCCGCCGCCAACTAAGAAGGAAGAAAGCTAATCAAACCCTAATTCTACTCAACTCTAAAGCAAATCCAGACTCTCTTTCTTCTCTAATTGTGAGTATGATGATCTTAACAAGATTATTATTAAACTAACTAGATTAAGTTATGAATGGATTATAAGTGAATGATGTGGATTGTCATATATGTTGTTGTAAACATTATGCTATCATGTATGTTGTAAATCCTATGTTATGTGATAATGATATCCTATATGTTGGAAATCATGCAATGATGATATTGTATAGGTTGTAATTTTCTATGCTAAATTGTGATAAATCATACATGTTATAAAGTCATGATGTTATTATCTATGCTAATTAGTTCATGTAATCAAGTCATAATGTTGATATTAATTGGGCTATGTTAATGACAAATCATGTATGCAAGTTTAGATTGATTAGTAAAGATTATGAACATATGCCATGACATCTATTTAGATCTAGAGTTATGCTATGACATCGGTGAGTTCTATGTGTTAGATGCTAGTTCACACCATCATTATGTTGCATAAAACCCCATATGCAAATTTATACATGAATTTGGGTTATGATCATATCATGTAAATTGTGACATTTAACAAGTTGACAACTTTAGATCCATAACATGTGTAGTTTTATGCAAGTTTCACCCCTATTATGATTAGATTTATTTTATTTGTCTATATGTTGTGATAATTTATCTTTGTGCTATGAGTTAGACTATTCGAGTCTAACGTATATTTTGCGTTGAATAAGAGAACGTATAACGTGGGGTAGGGGTAATATTAAGGATTTAATATTAAGAAGTTGGGGTGCAATTGATATGATTTTGCATGCCATGAATGGATGGCCATAATTGAGTCAATTATGGACATCATTAAAATTGGAATTAATTAATAATTTGAATAGGGAATTATTAAAACTGGGGGTAAAAGATTGTAAGTGTTAATCAATGCTTAGGACGCGAGGTTGGACTCGTTTGTGACGTAGAACTGCCCGAACCCGCCCGGCAAATCCAGTAGTCACAAATGTCAGCCCAATGTGAGAGGTCCTAGGCCCAAATTAAAGCATAACTGGTGTAAAGACACGAGGTTAGACTCTTTTATGGTGTAAGACTGCCCGGACCCGCCCGGCAAATCCAGCTGCCATAAATGCCAGTCTAATGTGAGAGGTCTTTATGAGGTTATGGCCTGAACGAATTAAGAAATACTTAACCAGATAAACATGTAAGGTGGGACATGGGGATTAAGTAGGTGCCTTGGGTGGCATGAAGAATCTAGTGATTGCCTTTAGTGGTATTTGAAATACGAGTAGTAAGACTTAACCAAACACACATGTAAATGAACATGACTAAGAAGAGGGTTAAGTGGGATACACTAGTGGGGACAAGCTTAGGTGGATAGCTTGTGGGGGCCCATTTCAACCAGTAACCCAAACGTATCTTTGTGGGCTCGACCCAAGTCGAGGATGGGACACGCATACTAGGCTTGACTATAAGAGGCCAAAACGGGGTAGCGGTGGCAACGCAAGTCCAACGGGTTTCATATGCGTGTGTGGACCCGGGCTGGTTGGTAAGACGTTGTTGCATCATGTAGGTATAAGCCGTGCATTCTTTAGCTGTATCGGGTTGCCACTTTAGGGGAGTGATACACCCCACTATGGGGTCAGCACGGGTATCGACGAGTAGGGAGACGATCGAAAATGGGTAGTGGGGTACACCTAGCGGAGGTAGGGGCAGGTGGCACCTATGTAGTCGGCTAGGGGTACGCAAAGCTATTTATATAATTTCTAAGTGAAGCAAGTGGGATCACTTTGAGGGTGACTGGTGCGGTGCAGTGTTGTAATTATTCGGTAGTAATTAGGTGTGCCTTTAACGTTATCTTTATCTACTTTTCCATACCCAATAGTTCATAGACATTTCCTTGTTTTCCAGCTTATGCCTTAGTCTAGTTATTTTGATAATAGTATTGTTAGAATTATCATACTCGCCAGACTTTATGTCTGACCCCCTCTATTTCTATCTTTTTCCCCCCTCCAGGTCATCAGGGTGGGCCCAGCTCTAGTGGAGCTTGATTGGATTGCTTTATCTCTCTTTTGGGAAAGCTTGGACCGTTGAAGTAAAGTCCAGCTTGTTATCTTCTTTAATGGCTATTTATGTAATGGGATTATGTATTTTGTTTTATCAAGATGGATATTGTACTTGACTCTGATTTATGGTTTTATGATGTAACAAACATGTTTAATTTCCGCTGCAATAAAATGAAGTTTTAGATTTCCAAGTACTACTTATTATTTGTCTTGTTGTAATTTTTCTGTTCTATATTCACTTAAAACCTCCGTGGAAGTTAATGCATTCCCTTTGTGAGTGACATTAATGGACGTAGGGTGTTACATAATCGTTTGTTTTAATTTCCCAATCCCAACCTATTCATCCCATGAAGTAAAACGGGTCTTACTTCATATCTAACACCACAGTGTTATCGGTAAATTCAATTACCATTTCACGTTTAAATCTAATTAAAGATTTAACTATCGCCTGGAGCAAAACTGGTGATACTCCATTCTCGATCTTTTCAATCTAATTAAAGATTCATTAAAACTCCACTTAGTTTTAATATTTAACTGGGTTAAAGAATCAGTGTCATTTAAAACACGGTTCACGATAAACCCAAAATCACAATGCCAATTCAATTCCAATTAATTATTATTTAATTGGTACAGTTCATTAAATCTAAATAAAAAGATTTAATCTTTTTCTCAACTGGGTTCAAGAACAGTGTTAATAAAGACACCATTCACGACAAACTAGAATCACATTTGATATTAAATACAAGGCTCTGAATAGAAAATATACCGGCTTATACTCAATATCAAATTCTACGACCAACAAATATCGTATTGGAAATAATGATATATATATATATCTTTCAAATTCCCATAACAATATCTGTATCATCACGAAATCCAACATCGAAATATTCCGAAGACAATTTCGATTCAAATCCATTCCAATATAATTATTGGAAATTCTGGTTATTTTCAAAACCATTTCAAATCCAATTTATTTATTTAAAAATAAATAGAATTATAATTCTAGTTCAAAACTAGTTCATTTCGATAAAAAACTATTTTCATCTTTTCAAATATGGAGTTTTTCATCCTAATCCTTCCCAAATCATTTCTTATGATTTTACACAAATTATTACTATTTTTAATAATTTTATCAAGGCCCGTACAGTCGATTTCCATCAATGGCCATCGAACTGCACTTACAGCGACCTTTTCCAAATTTGATTTGGACATAACTCCAAATCCAACCGTTAGATTTCTAATTTATAATATTCGTTAGAAAGCTCTTTTCGATACGAACCCAACGGTTCTGGTTTTAGGAGAATCCGACGGTCGGATCTCCTGTAATATCCGTTGGAAGTCAATGGTCGAAATTCGCGAACTACCGCGGCGCGTCGCGTTCTATTCAGGCCATTATATTATATATTTAGAATATATAATATATACGTCGTCGATTTCATTTTAAAACGTATTATATAAATCGTTTTAAATTCGTTTTCAAAATGATTTCAACTTCTTTTCAAATTCAAATCAAAATTGAATTTTTCCTTATAAATTCGATTTAAATTCATATCAAATTGATTTCAATTCAAATTGATTTCTAATTCAATTTCAGTTCGTTTTCAATTCAATTTTAATTCGAATTAATTTCTAATCAATTTAAATTCGAATTCATTTCTATTCAATTTAATTCGAATTTCTATTCTTTTTAATTTCAATTCGAATTCATTTCTTTTCGATTTCAATTCGAATTCTAATTCTTTTCAAAATATCAGATTTTGAAATCACTTTCGATAATCATTATAAAATGAATAAAATCGATATAAATATCGTTCACGTCAAAATGGCGTCAATCTAATCAACACAGCTTCATATATTTCTATTTTCAAATATTCTATTTCAAATATTTCTATTTCAAATATTCTATTTCAAATATTTCTTTTTCAAATAATTCTTTTTCAAAACTGGAATGAGGCCCAATCAATTACCATATAATGTTAATTATATGGATTTTCTACAACACATGTATACGATAACAATGATGAATAATCAACCATCATCCAAAGTGCATTCTACACTGTATAAGCATCAAATATAAATATTCAACGCTTATAACAGTATGTCAATCAATCGATCGACATACAACTAACTATTGGGATTAGTGTATGTCATATATCACCCCAATACCCGTGTGGGGTTTTCAAACAATCAAACACAGATTTTATTTGTGCAGTTGGGCGATGTGTAAAATTTATCGTCCCAATCTATATCAGTCAAATGTGTGTATATAAACAAATCGTCCGATTTGTTTATTTTTATTTCATTTCATATACACGTTAAAAATTCTATTTTTAACTATAAAATATTTTCCACTATATAAATATTTTTATTTCATTTCACATCACATCACACAATCAACTACACATCAAAATCAAACAAACAAGCATACAAGCCGTCCATGGTCTTTGGACGACGGGTGTCTTGTGCTACTAAACACCATCTGCATCCTTGTATATATTTTAACTAGAAAAACAAAATTTGAAAGTGAGAAGTTCTCACAGAGGGTTCCACTCCGCCATTCTATTCTGAACCATTAGGACTTGTCTGCCATGCCAACGCAGTCTCCTCTACGCTGTTCATATTTAAAAATCACATTTTTATTTCAACGCTATAAAAATCACATTTCTATTTTAACATATATATAATAAAAATCAGAATTTTATTTCCCTACATATATAAAGAAAATATTTTTACTATCTATATAACATAAAGATCGTATTTTTATTCTTCACATCTAATAAAAATCACATTTTTATTATCTACATTATATAAAAATAATATTTTTATATATTGAAAAATCATATCTTTTTTTTAAAACTAAAAATCAAATCTTTTTAATTATAAAAATCTTGTCTTTATACTAGTAAAAAATCATAATTTTATTCTAATAAAATTCAGATTTTATTCCATTTAAAATCCTATCTTTATTAACCAATAAATCATATACATAAATAAAAGAAAAGCTATATATATATATATATATATATATATATATATCAAAAGAACACTTACGGGCTTAGAGAAGGAAGGGGGGTTTCTGGTCGGAAGGGGCTTGGCGTCGGAATTCGATGCAGGGGAGGGGTGGCGCTCAATCTCGCGGTGGAAGGAGAAGAGGTCACGGCGCAGGGTGGCATGGGGGCTCGAACGACGGGGTCGAAATCTGGGGGGGGAGGGGGGTTCTTCGAATCGCGTAAAGGAGAGGGAAGGGGAGAGGGTGGATCGCTCGACGTGGAGGGGGTTCCGACGATGACGGGGAGGGCGGCGCGGAGGGCGATGGCCGATGCAACGGGTCTGGGCGTCGATCGATTTTTAGTTTAGGTTTTTTTTTAATTTGTTCTGAGAAGTCAACGAGGGGAGGGAGATAAAGGGGAGGGTTTATATTTAAATATTTTATTGTTTTTAATTGCAAAAAGGTAACTTTTTAACACATACTCGAAATCAAGCCCACCGACTGTCGTCCATAGCTAATTACCCCCATTCCGAACACAATGGGATATGTATCGTAGGCTGATTCGACTGTTTCGATCAGTTTTCATCAAAATCAACATATAACTCTATATATTGAATTTGAACGCGCATTTCAATTTACCGGGGCCACACACTAGATAGAAAAATTCCCGAAAAATAATTTCTAACTTCGTATTGACAATACGGTCCTAACAAAACTAGTTTCATCGAATTCTGAGACCGCTTTTAAAATGGCCATTTTCCAGTCGATTAAAATCAAGTGAAACTGGTCAAACGCGTTTTCCTTTGCCACGCTCACATATTGATTCAAAAAATTACGAAATTTGAAACCTAGCAATAACTTTACATCCCAGATCCAACAATAGTGGTTTCGTCGAAATCCGAGATCGTTTGCAAAATTTCCATTTTTAAGGGCCATAAATTCCATAGCGACTATTCTGAATTTTCAACTGGGCATATCTTTTGGTTCCCGCTATGAAATTTTGAATTTTCGGATTCGTTGGAAAGATATTCTCAATTAGATTCCATTATTTTTGGTTTTTCTAATATCCGGTTTATTTTGCACCCGGTATGTTCATTTGAATTTTGAAATCGAATTATCGAATTACCGCGCCATTTTCAATTCCTTTTATAAATATAAATAAATATTTATATTCCAACGTCGAGCTATATAAATATATACGTTTGAATTCTATTCAAAATATCTTTTTCTTCGTTATTATTTAAAATAATTCATTTTAAATAATCAAAATTCGCTAAAATTGCCAAAATAAAAATTTTAAATTGGCCCAGATTTCCGGATTATTACAATCTCCCCCACTTAAAACTTTTCGTCCCCGAAAAGGAACGAAGCCGAAAGTTGTTTCATAAATCAACTCAACTTCCGTTATTTTCATTACGGCTTAAGTTCTTCAACTTTTCAGTTTCTAAGAACTTTTGAAATTTTTCAAAAATTTGGCTAACACCCTATATTTTTGAAAATTTCGCCATAACCTCCCCTGCACCGGGAAAATCCCGAAATTGACATACAGGCCCTCTGATCTCAAAAAGAAAAAGAAAAAGCCAAGCGGCTAGCCAATCGGCTCATAAAATCATCATCACCCAAACAAAACAGTAAATTATAGTAAACATGTACCTATTTGTCGGGTAAAACAAATTTTATTCTCTGCTCTAGCCTCCTTGCTATGACCTGTTCAATGTAAGTACATGTATATGCAAGCAAATGCGATAAATTTCCAATACAATTCACTATTTGATCAATTTGGCTATATAATACAAATTTTGATTAATCAACCAATAATCAACAACACAGCCATCAATCAATTAGTTGATTAGCTTTTCAAATTCATAACTTTGATATATAGTCAAAAAATCAGATTTTTGATGCCAAATCACAACAATAGGCCCTATCTAGTTTCGGTTCTCACACCAGTCAATTGGAAATATATAGAAATCTCACTTTCGAAACTCGAAAATAAATACTGGCGATGGTGCCCCGTCACCAGAATTATCCCCGGGCACTAGATTGCGATTCTATAACTATCCAATACATTAAAACTTCGAATACATGTTTGCAAGACATATATGCAAAATCTTTATATATTGGATTGTCCCAATTCAATATAAAATAAATAATCAAATACGAACAATTGATTTAAATTTTCAAAACAAAATTCGTTTTCACTTTTATTTCAAAATATACTCTTCACACTTGTTCTACGATACTACTAATCCCATCTCTAACGAGTCATTCCCATTGGATATTACTAATCCAATCTGATGAATTCTTTCATATGGTTCTAACGTGTCATGTTCTCTGAGCTTTGTAAACCAAAGCTCTGATACCAACTGTAAAAACCCGTAACTTCCCCGGTGAGGGAAGAGCGGATAGTTCGAGGACGAGCCACATCAGAACGCAGACGGAAGAACATTTCATTGTATATTACAACAATTCATCAGAATACAAGAATATACAGAGTATAAATGAATAAATATTACACAAAAGTATCAGAGATTTAAATACATTACATAGCAGCGGAAAATAATACAAAACACAACTAGAACTAATACGCGGATACAAAGCTTTCCGAGTATCGTTCCAGCTGTAAACCAGGATCCAGTGAATATAAATCTGCAAAAGCAAAACTACTAACTGCCCGTGTCAAAATAAGGGCACCCAGAGTTTAGGCCAAAACAATAAACTCCAGGTCAGTCATGGGACTGGTGAGAGAACTAAAACAGTTATCAATCTTTATTTTAAAGTTCGGTAAATCAAGGGACCATGCCGTATAACACGGAACGGGTTTCCTCCCAAGAATACCAGTGCATAAAACAACAACGTAATGCTAAATAAAGAACAATGAAGCTATTATAAGACCCAGTTCCCATCACACAATGCAACGCAAGCCGGAGGATAAGGTTTTTACCTTATAATAGCCAAGAATGCTTGATACGTTTAAAACAAATCATTTGATACTATTATAAGTGCATAGTGTATAAAACAACTTCAAATCATAAGTATCAATCATAGACGGCATAAGTGCCCCATCCCACTATGTTGCCATACTAGGCTCTACAAATAAAACCGCAGAATCACGTATTTGGAAATTGGATTTCCATCTATGAACCGAGGCCAGGGATCGTCCTCTACCGATTCGAGACGCTCTAGCCCGTGTCTTAGGACCCAGACACAGGTGGGCCCTTGGATCGTCAGGGCTGGTCCACCGATGTGGATTAAATTGCCTGAACAATGCGTTTCCCCACCCTATGGGGTGTCAATGAGCCAACGAATGACTCCATCGGACCCGGATCGTCCAATCAAACTGAGGCGCCTCACAACAGCAACATCCACAAAAGTCAAACTCGTCAGGGCGTGTAAAACCACTGACGCCACTTCTAGCTAGAAAGAAACGCATGTCCTCCCTGAGGTTCGTCTCCCGTTTTTGGTTCATACCGGGTGTGAAACTCGCGAAGTAAACGTTACACAAAGCTACGCCACAAAGACTGTGCTTCGATCATCAACCACAAGACTTTGCTTTTCAACGGAAGCCTTGATCATTTGCCACTTAGGCATGCCACACAGGCAATTCACTCTATGCGTTTGATATCCATCAGTATATAACCCCTGAGCTCGTACGTCTCAGAGAAGGGCGTTAAGCAAGAGAATAAATTCTCTGCCGCCAAACAGATATATATTTAATAGAAATAAATCACACAGACTAGAATCCAATGTCAGATACACAGTCCATTTACAAGTTCGTTCTGGATCTGAACGAAACCGGAGGCACCTAGTACCCCGCATATCCATCGATCTCCAAGTATGTCTGGACGATCACCAACTGTTTCCATCTTCTTGGGTGTACAGCCCAATCAAGATCATCAGTAATTATCCAAACGACGTGAAGACCTCCGGTCTTCAACCACCGTCTTCATCTTCGACTTATCGTCGTATCAGTTATTCAGAATGGGATAAACCCGGTCTTTCCAAATAACTCGCGTATATTATAAACAAGTGTTACACAAACACAACATACGCCTCATTCCAATTCATCAGTCACTAACCGTAAATTAACAAGAGAATAATTCCCCAAATATTAACCCCGAAGGCCGAAACCTACATCAGATCAATATCCAGAAAACCATTCTGCTTAGCTAACCAACAGTTAGTTTCTAAATTTCACATTCATAGGGAAAGGTTCCCATCAATTTTAACAAAGATAAATCCTTTAGATTTATTCTTTAATCTACTTTTGAATATCAATTCAAACTAGTCGGGATTAGCGAACCTTACCGAAGTAATCGTTTGTTTTAATTTCCCAATCCCAACCTATTCATCCCATGAAGTAAAACGGGTCTTACTTCATATCTAACACCACGGTGTTATCGGTAAATTCAATTACCATTTCACGTTTAAATCTAATTAAAGATTTAACTATCGCCTGGAGTAAAACTGGTGATACTCCATTCTCGATCTTTTCAATCTAATTAAAGATTCATTAAAACTCCACTTAGTTTTAATCTTTAACTGGGTTAAAGAATCAGTGTCATTTAAAACACGGTTCACGATAAACCCAAAATCACAATGCCAATTCAATTCCAATTAATTATTGTTTAATTGGTACAGTTCATTAAATCTATATAAAAAGATTTAATCTTTTTCTCAACTGGGTTCAAGAACAGTGTTAATAAAGATACCATTCATGACAAACCAAAATCACATTTGATATTAAATACAAGGCTCTGAATAGAAAATATACCGTCTTATATTCAATATCAAATTCTACGACCAACAAATATCGTATTGGAAATAACGATATATGTATATCTTTCAAATTCCCATAACAATATCTGTATCATCACGAAATCCAACATCGAAATATTTCGAAGACAATTTCGATTCAAATCCATTCCAATATAATTATTGGAAATTCTTGTTATTTTCAAAACCATTTCAAATCCAATTTATTTATTTAAAAATAAATAGAATTCTAATTCTAGTTCAAAACTAGTTCATTTCGATAAAAATCTATTTTTATCTTTTCAAATATGGACTTTTTCATCCCAATCCTTCCCAAATCATTTCTTATTATTTTACAAAAATTATTACTATTTTTAATAATTTTATCAAGGCCCGTACAGTCGATTTCCATCAATGGCCATCGAACTGCACTTACAGCGACCTTTTCCAAATTTGATTTGGACATAACTCCAAATCCAACCGTTAGATTTCTAATATTCGTTAGAAAGCTCTTTTCGATACGAACCCAACGGTTCCGGTTTTAGGAGAATCCGACGGTCGGATCTCCGGTAATATCCGTTCGAAGTCAGTGGTCGAAATTCGCGAACTGCCGCGGTGCGGCGCGTTATATATATATATATATATATATATATATATATATATATATATATAATATATATATATATATATAATATATACTTCGTCGATTTCCTTTTAAAACGTATTATATAAATCGTTTTAAATTCGTTTTCAAAACGATTTCAACTTCTTTTCAAATTCAAATCAAAATTGAATTTTTCCTTATAAATTCGATTTAAATTCATTTCAAATTGATTTCAATTCAAATTGATTTCTAATTCAATTTCAGTTCGTTTTCAATTCAATTTCAATTCGAATTAATTTCTATTCAATTTAAATTCGAATTCATTTCTATTCAATTTAATTCGAATTTCTATTCTTTTCAATTTCAATTCGAATTCATTTTTTTTCAATTTCAATTCGAATTCTAATTCTTTTCAAAATATCAGATTTTGAAATCACTTTCGATATTCATTATAAAATGAATAAAATCGATATAAATATCATTCACGTCAAAATGGCGTCAATCTAATCAACACGGCTTCATATATTTCTATTTTCAAATATTATATTTCAAATATTTCTATTTCAAATATTCTATTTCAAATATTCTATTTCAAATATTTCTTTTTCAAATATTTCTTTTTCAAAACTGGAATGAGGCCCAAACAATTACCATATAATGTTAATTATATGGATTTTCTACAACACATGTATACAGTAACAACGATGAATAATCAACCATCATCCAAAGTGCATTCTACACTATATAAGCATCAAATATAAATATTCAACGCTTATAACAGTTTGTCAATCAACCGATCGACATACAACTAACTATTGGGATTAGTGTATGTCATATATCACCCCAATACCCGTGTGGGGTTTTCAAACAATCAAACTCAGATTTTATTTGTGCAGTTGGGCGATGTGTAAAATTTATCGTCCCAATCAATATCAGTCAAATGTGTGTATATAAACAAATCGTCCGATTTGTTTATTTTTATTTCATTTCATATACACGTTAAAAATTCTATTTTTAACTATAAAATATTTTCCACTATATAAATATTTTTATTTCATTTCACATCACATCACACAATCAACTACACATAATCAACTACACATCAAAATCAAACAAACAAGCATACAAGCCGTCCATGGTCTGTGGACGACGGGTGTCGGGTGCTACTAAACACCGCCTGCATCCTAGTATATATTTTAACTAGAAAAACAAAATTTAAAAGAGAGAAGTTCTCACAGAGGGTTCCACTCCGCCATTCTATTCTGAACCATTAGGACTTGTCTGCCATGCCAACGCAGTCTCCTCTACGCTGTTCATATTTAAAAATCACATTTTTATTTCAACGCTATAAAAATCACATTTCTATTTTAACATATATATATAATAAAAATCAGATTTTTATTTCGATACATATATAAAGATAATATTTTTACTATCTATATAATATAAAGATCGTATTTTTATTCTTCACATCTAATAAAAATACATTTTTATTATCTACATTATATAAAAATAATATTTTTATATAATGAAAAATCATATCTTTTTTTTAAAACTAAAAATCGAATCTTTTTATTTATAAAAATCTTGTCTTTATACTAATAAAAAATCATAATTTTATTCTAATAAAATTCAGATTGTATTCCATTTAAAATCCTCTCTTTATTAACCAATAAATCATATACATAAATAAAAGAAAAGCTATATATATATATATATCAAAAGAACACTTACAGGCTTAGAGAAGGAAGGGGAGTTTCTGGTCGGAAGGGGCTTGGCGTCGGAATTCGATGCAGGGGAGGGGTGGCGCTCCATCTCGCGGTGGAAGGAGAAGAGGTCACGGTGCAGAGTGGCGTGGGGGCTCGAACGACGGGGTCGAAGTCTGGTGGGGGGGGTGGGGGTTCTTCGAATCGCGTAAAGGAGAGGGAAGGGGAGAGGGTGGATCGCTCGACGTGGAGGGGGTTCCGACGATGATGGGGAGGGCGGCGCGGAGGGCGATGGCCAATGCAACGGGTCTGGGCGTCGTTCGATTTTTAGTTTAGGGTTTTTTATATTTGTTCTGAGAAGTCAACGAGGGGAGGGAGACAAAGGGGAGGGTTTATATTTAACTATTTTATTGTTTTTAATTGCAAAAAGGTAACTTTTTAACACGTACTCGAAATCAAGCCCACCGACTGTTGTCCATAGCTAATTACCCCCATTTCGAACACAATGGGATATGTATCGTAGGCTGATTCGACTGTTTCGATCAGTTTTCGTCAAAATCAACATATAACTCTATATATTGAATTTGAACGCGCATTTCAATTTACCGGGGCCACACACTAGCTAGAAAATTTCCCAAAAAATAATTTCTAACTTCGTATTGACGATACGGTCCTAACAAGACTAGTTTCATCGAATTCTGAGACCGTTTTTAAAATGGCCATTTTCCAGTCGATTAAAATCAACTGAAACTGGTCAAACGCGTTTTCCTTTGTCACGCTCACATATTGATTCGAAAAATTACGAAATTTGAATCCTAGCAATAACTTTACATCCCGGATCCAACAAAAGTGGTTTCGTCGAAATCCGAGATCGTTTGCAAAATTTCCATTTTTAAGGGCCATAAATTCCATAACGACTATTCTGAATTTTCAACTGGGCATATCTTTTGGTTCCCGCTATGAAATTTTGATTTTTCAGATTCGTTGGAAAGATATTCTCATTTAGATCCCATTATTTTTGGTTTCATTAAAATCCGGTTTATTTTGCACCCGGTATGTTCATTTGAATTTTGAAATCGAATTATCGAACTACTGCGCCATTTTCAATTCCTTTTATAAATATAAATAAATAGTTATATTCCAACATCGAGCTATATAAATATATACGTTTGAATTCTATTCAAAATATCTTTTTCGTCGTTATTATTTAAAATAATTCATTTTAAATAATCAAAATTCGCTAAAATTGCCAAAATAAAAATTTTAAATTGGCCCAGATTTCCGGGTTATTACAGGAATGGATCGATGATGGTTAAGCTAGCTTCATAGCTGATCAAAACAGCTAGGTGAAGTGAGGATTTCATCCATGATAGTGCAGGAGTGTGTTTCTTTGATGAAGGAAGAATGGATTTAAGGGAAAAATTATTCATTCAAGGCGGGGGACGCAACATTAGGGGATTTAACTGGATATTCAGCAAGGAAAACCACGGTGACTAAATCTCACTCACAGTTTTATATTTAAAATATATTTTTAATCGTTAAAAATAAATTTGTTGGTTGCTTGGATGCATGAATGAATTGTTGAATTATTGTGGTTATTATATCGTATATATATTAGTTATTTAGGCTTGGTGGTTGTCGCTATTATTATATATATTGGACATTTCCCGCAATACTATTAGCGGATGCCCATAGTATCATTAGCGGATGACCCTACGCTCCATGTATATAAGTGGATCCCCTTTCTATACCGCGATATCCTGCCTTCAAGCAGGATTGTTATTATTTATGTGACTAACATCTGTGGATGCAGGGAAAACAGGTTGGAGGGATCCAACTGGATTCCTCAAATTATTTATTATTGTTTACATACTTACATGTGTGTGATGTGTTGAATGGGACTGATGGTTCAGTTATTTGGATATTTAAATATCACTGGCCCAAGTATTTATATTTAAAAATATCAAAAAGGGATATTTGAATTTAAAAAGGGAAGTTTACTTTTCGAAATAAAAATGGAATGTCAAATGGATTTAGAAATATCAACTTGCTTTTAATAATAAAAACAAGTAGTTAAATTTATAATAATGTTCCGAATAGAAAGAAATATTATCATTTGATAATATTAATTTTTAATTTCAAGTATGAATTTAAAGTTTTCTGAAGTGGTAATTGGATTTTTAAAAAGAAATTTGAAAATAGAAACTGTTTTCAATATTTAAAACCAGAAGTGGAATTTATAAAAGATGCTTCTAAATAAAGCAGGGAAATTTTCAGTGGATAATTTCTAATTTAAGTTCAAATATGATTTTGAAAAGGAGAATTTATTCTCCAAAAATAGAAAGTCGTTAGGGGCGACAGTCGTTGGGTTTGGGGTTCATAAGTAAAAACCCTAATTTTCTGAATAAAATATATATAGGCGAATCAGAAAATTCCTTTCATAAAAAAAATATAATCCGCTCAAAACCCTCGCCGCCTCTCTTGTTAACGGCGGAAACCTGTTCATCCCTTCCCGACGACTTTCCCGCCGCCTCAGCCCACGTCCGACGCCGCCACCACCCAAAATCGAAAGCCCTCCTCCTCCCCTTCACATCCATACCCGTTTCGCCACCAACCATCATGTCACCATCGAGAACCACCTCTCCAAAGTTCGACGCTTCAAACCGCCGCCCCACCTTGCTCCGACGACCGGACTGGCCGCGACCACCACCCCTGGACGCGCCTCACTCCCCTCGTCGACGTCCAACTCTCTGATCGTCATCTAGGTCAGCGGATTTTGCGAAAACTGCAAACCTAGTTTTGAACCATCGTGAAAGGTGAGTCCTTTATCACATTTGAACTTTGAAAAATCATATCTTTATGGTGTGTTGACGAAATTCGATGAAACAGGAAACATCGGGACCGCAAGGAGGCTCTCTACCACATAGAAGAGACCGCGGATTTTTCTGAGCCATCTACGATTTTTAGCACTCCGAAAACCAATGTGAGCAATCTAAATTAAATGAATTTGAATGGAAAATGTCATGTATAAATTATACAAGCGAAATATAAATTATACACGTGTTGTATACCTCATGTACATGCATTATATAAGCTATATGAGCGAAGTATGAATTACACATGCATAGTATAATTGATATATGTGTTGAAATGCAAGTGAAATATAGAAATTATATATATATATATATATATATATATATATATATATATATATATATATATACTCCCCTCGTCCACAAACCATGGACGGTATTTATTGTTGTGAAATATTGGATGAAAAATGCGAATGGTTGAATAATTGTTTGTGGTTGATATTGATCGGTTGTGGTTGAAAAATACCCATTGGTGATTGAAATAAATTGGAAATAATTGTGGAAATGAAAATAAAACATGCCGCCTGCGTGCGAATTAGATGCATGAATCCCCATTGTCAAAAACCGCGAGGTTTTAAGGTAGAGCGAGGAGCCGTACTCGGGACGGTAACGGTTTTAACTACCCTGCCGTTATGCTGCCGAAATTTTGAATAATATTCATGCGTTAGAATTATTTTTATATGTTGAAATTATTTTCATGTGATGAAATTAAAGTCATGTGTTGAAACTATATCCATGGGTGGAAATGCTCATGTGTTGAGAAGTGATGTGTGAACAATTAAATTCATGTGTGAACGAATAAAGTGTTTAAACAATAAAAATCACATTTTTATAATATATATGAAGTATGTAAAATATTCGCCTTACATATAAATAGTTTCAACAATAAAAATTTCATCTTTCTTATATGAACAAACTATATAAAATATCCATGTGTGGAAATGCTCATGTGTTGAGAAGTGTGCGTGTTGGAAAGGTTCATGTGTTTAATAAAAGATTGAACGATAAAAATTACATTTTTATTGAAACTATGAAGTGCTAAAAACATTCATATGTTGAATAAATATTTTAGATGGTGAAAATACCATTTTTATCATATATGTGATATGCTAAAGATATGCGAGCGTTGAAATAAATATTTGTGAAAGAAATATTATTTTTAACATGCATAGGAACTAAATAAAATAGTCATGTGTTGAAATATATTTTAGTTCGCCAAAATTATCATTTTTGAAATGTGAAGTGTTAAAAATAACCACTTGTTCAAATAAATGTGCATGAGTTGAAATATTCATTAATTAGCTAATGATATGATTTTTGCTTATGTATGCAACATTAGAATGAATGGTGTTTTTAAACCAAATTGAATCAAATATGAAGTTTAACGGAAAATGATAAGTGATAAGAACTGCATATATGTACATGCATATTTATTGAACAGGTTATAGCAAAGAGGCTAGAGAAGAGGAATAAAATTTTGTGCCCGACAAATAGGTACATGTTTACTGTTTTGCTTGGGTGATGATTTTATGAGCCTGTTGGCTAGCCGCTTGGCTTTTTCTTTTTCTTTTTGAGATGAGACGCCCGTGTGGCTATTTGGGAATTTTCCCAGCACCTCCCGTACAAAGGAGGTTATGGCGAAATTTTCCAAAATTTAAAGGCGTTAGTGAAATATTTGAAGTGAAAACGATATAGGAATTTCCGAAGGAACTATATTTATATACAATATAAATATAAATAAAATTAAAATGAATCGTGGCCGTGCAGTTCGTGTTTTTAAACCGTGATTTCAAACGACTAGGGTGGGAAATCAGACCATTGGATTTTCCCGAAATCGCAACCGTTGGGTTCGCCTTGGAAATATCTTTCCAACGACACCAACTTTTAAAGATCCGACGGTTGGATTGTCTGGAATATTTAATTCAAATCTGAAGAAAAACAGCGCCAGAATCGATTATATTTATATATAAATATAAATATAATTAAATTAAATCGAATAACGACGCTGCAGTTCGTAATTTGAAAAAGTAACTTCAAACGACTTGTGTGGGAGATCCGACCGTCGGATTTTCCCAAAACTGAAACGGTTGGATTCGTTTTGAAATGATCTTCCTAATGATATAAAATTTGTAAAAATCCAACGGTTAGATTTTTAGATATGTGTAAAACAAATTTAGTGAAAAACAGCGCCAGTGCCTCGGCACGATCTGAAACGTTGTTTAATTAAATATGGCTATTTTAAATAAATAAAAATGGCGATATATCGTTATAAAATACTATAGACGATATAGAGTGGAAATAAACCAAATTTGTTGTGTTTGCTTGATATGTGATGGTTGAATGTGTTTAACATGGAAATTATACTAAGGAACTGAAATGTGAATGTTGAATAATTTAACCATGTGAAAAATTGATTGAAAATCTAAATATACATGGATTATTTGAAAAGGCCGAGTTCATTCTCATTTCAAATAATTGATCGACGGTGAGAAGTCGAAAAGTTGAAGACGGTTGAAGATCGACGATCTTCACATTGGATGGATGGGCGCTACTGATGCTCATGATTGGAGTTTCTACGTTGAAGGAGCTGAAGTAGTAGCCGTCCGGACGTATTGTTGATTGTGCGGATATGCGAGGAATTTGGTGCCTCCGGTTTCGTTCAAACCCAGAACGAACTTGTAAATGGACTGTGTGTCTGACATTGGATTTTGTTCTGTGCTGATTGATCTCTGTTAAGTATATACCTGTTTGGCGGCGGAGAATTTATTCTCTTGCTTAACGCCCTTCTCTGAGACGTACGAGCTCAGAGGTTATATATTGATAGAAATCAGTCGCATGGAGTGGATTGCCTGTGTGGCACGCCTAAGTGGCATATGATCAAGGCTTCTGTTGCAAAGCAAAGTCTTGTGGTTGATGATCAAAGCATGGTCTGTGTGACATAGCTTTGTGTATAACGTGTATTCGCGAGCCTCACACCTCGATATGTGTCAAAAACAGGATAGTGACTGCAGGGAGAGCACGACGTTTCTTTCTAGCTATGCTGGTGTCAGTGACCTACCTGCCCTGACGCTTATATCTACTTTTCACCTGTGTGGTTGTTGGAATGCGAGGCACCTCGATTATAGGTCTGTAAGGACCGGGAAACGTGTGGTCAGGAATTGCCAATGCTCAAAAGTAAGAGAGGACCGGCCCTGAAGATCTAGGGATTGCTGTGTGCGGTCCTAAGTCATTTGCTAGAGTGTCTCGAACGGAGAGGAGCTTGCCCCTTGCCTCGACTCATGAAGGAATCCAATTTCCAATACGAAATATGCGGATGTGATTGTATTACTAGTATGGCGACATGATATATGGTACCCATGTCGTCTAGGATTGATATTTATGATTGAAATCGCTTTCGAAACATATATGCACTAGTAATAATATCAAACACTTTTGTTTTATCATAAGAAGCATTTTTGGCCATTATAAGGTAAAACTCTATCCTCCGGCTTGCGTTGCATTGTGTGATGGGACCTGAGTCTTATAATGGCTTCATTTTTATAAAAAGCATTGCGATGATTTAATCATTTACTTTGTTTCATGCACTAGCACTCATTGGAGTAAACCCGTTCCGCGAAAGTGGCGTGGTCCTTTGATTTGCCTTATTATTGTTGTTAATAAGTTAAGTAGATTTCTCATACCAGTCCCATGACTGACTCGTAGTTTGTTTCACCTTGCAAACTCGGGTGCCCTCATTTTCACACGGGCAGCCTAGTTACAGGTATCTGGTGCACTTTTGGCTCATGGCGAGGCTTGACTACACCGTGCTGACTATGACTTTTTCCGCCATTATTGTATATGTACTATGATTCCGCCACTGGCGATGTAGACTGATGTTTAGTTTGTGTACTCTTTATGTATGATTCCGCCTCTGGCGATGATGAATGATTATGTATTATTATGCACTAAGTTGTATCCTGCACTGTGCTCTCTGATGTGGTGATATCTATATGATTCCGCTGTCATATGTGTGTAAATTATTCTATTTCATGTTTATGCTATTATCTGTGATCTGCTAATGATGATTAATGTGTTATATTCCAATGATTATCCTTAACACTGTGTCACGGGGTTTTGTGATCGTCACAGCTGGTATCAGAGCTTTGGTTAACCTTGGTTCTGGAGTGTAACACATTAAACACTTCGTCAAAATAGAATTAGTAGTATTCTAAGGCGAGTAGCTCATTAGAGATAGGACTAGTAAAGTCCTAGAATGAGCTAAGCAGAATAGCAAAAACAATTTGATCAGTCCATCGTTATCTTTCCTTAAGTTTTCTGCTTAACCATACAATAAAATTATCATTTCTGTAGGCTGACTCTTTTCTTGCTTGTACAGAACTTGAACAATGGCTACCCGGGCAGCCGCTTCTAGAAGAGGCCATGCTGGCCATGGCAGAGGGCGAGGAGAAGTCCCAGTTGAAGAAGGACCCTTGATACAACCCCCGGCCGCTAAACAATTCGAGCTAGACCGCGTGGGTAAGAGGTACAAGAACCTAGGAGGCAAAACCTTCTCTGGAACTAGCACAGTAATAGAGGCCCTTGCATGGATGAAAACATGCGAGAAGATACTAGAAGGCCTAAGGCTTGGTGATCAAGATAAAGCTTTTATTGGCGCTTGGCTCCTACAAGAAGAAGCCGAACTATGGTGGGAGGCTCTCACCGCCGGAAATAGAGATGCTGGTAGAACCTGGGACGGATTCAAAGAATTATTCAAAGAGAAGTATGTCCCAGAGCAAGCCCTTGAGCGCATGCACGACGACTTCGCAAACCTCCAGCAGGGGGATCTCTCGGTGCAAGATTATCTGAATAAGTTTACACAATTATCCCGCTATGCTCCAGAGCTCGTCGCCATTGCAAAGTCCAAGAATAAGAGGTTCATCCTCGGGCTAAAGCGACAGTACCATGATAGAGTAATGGCCCACATCAAGCTGGGGTTTAATGAATTGGTGGAAATGGCGTGCAACTACGAAGACCTGGATCAAAGGCACCTGGAACAGGATCGTGCTAAAAGCAAAGCCGGAAATAAACGCAAGCCCGCTGTGAATCAAGCGGAGTCAAGCCAAGTGGCATCCTCGAAACCACAGACTGGCAGGCCGCCAAAAGGAAGCTGCCATAATTATGGCAAGGTGGGGCACTACTCCAATGTTTGCACAGCCCCGAAGAGGCAGAAGACAAATTCTCAAGGTTCAAGCCAAGGCTCTCAGAACCCTCGCTCCTGCTTTAATTGCCGCAAGACGGATCATCTTGTCAAAGACTGTCCTTTGCTTAAGAAGGCTGCAGTAGCTCACGTGTATGACGGGACGAACCCGCCGGCTGCTTCCGATGGGGCAGGTAAACCCGATGTTTTGGGAGGTACCCTTACAATTATAAATATTCCTGTTTCTGCATTGTTTGACACGGGTGCATCACGTAGTTTCATTGCTAGTAACACAGTTCACAAATTAAAGTTAAAACAGAGAAAGCTTAAAGAATCGGTTGAAGTACATAACCCGATAGGAGGATCTCTCATTCTCAATGCATATTGTAGAGTACCAGTCTCTTATTCTTCCTACAAGTTTTCTTTTGATTTAATCACCATGGATTTTCCCTAATTCGATATCATTCTCGGTCTTGATTGGTTAACGAAATTTGAAGCTGAAGTGAAGTGTGCAGAAAGGATAGTATAAATTCGAACGAAGCTTGGATATATTACTGTACCGTGCCATGGTTCGAATCCAGATAGAAAGGAATTTTGGTCGGCGTTAGAAGTTATTCCCACTTCCTTAGAAAAACTTCCTGTTGTTAGAAACTATGCCGATGTGTTTGAAGAAGTCGAAATCTTACCTCTGCAAAGAGAAATAGAATTCAGAATCGATCTAATTCCCAATGCCAGACCAGTGGTACATCCAATTATAAGAATGACTCCAAAGGAAAAGGAAGAATTAGGCGATCAAACTCGTCAACTGCTATGGAAGGGTCTAATCAGACCTAGCTTTTCTAGTTGGGGTGCAGCTGTAGTGTTTGTCCCAATGTCAGACGGTACTCTTCGATTGTGTGTTGATTACCGAGACCTCAACAAACAGACGCTCAAAAACAAATACCCTTTACCCTGCATCGATGATCTGCTAGACCAATTAAATGGGGCGAGAGTATTTTCCCGAAAGAACCTAGCTACGAGTTTTCATCAATTGAGAATTGCAGAGGAGTGTGTTCCTTTGACAGCTTTCAGAGGTCCAGACATATTTTATGAATGGTTAGTAATGTCGTTCGGCCTGTGCAATGCTCCAGCATACTTTGTCGATCTAATGAATAGAGTGTTCAGGGGAGTTCTGAATAAATTTGTCCTCGTATTCATCGATGATATTTTAATCTACTCCAAATCAAAACCCGAGCATGAAAAACAATTAGAACAAGTATTGGAGATTCTAAGAAAGAACGTCTTCAAAGACAAATTCACTGAATGTGTCTTCTGGCAAGAAGAAGTGAAGTTCCTTGGCCATGTCATGTCAAAGAAAGGGATTTTTGTAGATCCGAGCAAAATAACAGCAATTCAAGACTGGAAACAGCCCACCACACCCATAGAGGTTAGAAGTTTTATGGGGTTGGCTAGTTATTATCGAAAATTCGTTAAGGATTTTTTGAAGATATCCGGTCCATTAACAAAGCTCACGAAGAAGCATGAGAAATTTAAGTGGACTTCCGATTGTGAGGAAGCTTTCCAGGAATTGAAATCGAAACTAACAACTGCTCCAGTGTTAACCATTATCGATGGCAATCAGGATTTGACGGTTTGGACAGATGCTTCTATTAGAGGTCTTGGTGCAGTGTTAATGCAAAGAGGCCAAGTAGACGCTTATGCAAGCCGCCAACTGAAACCGCATGAGAAGAATTATGTAACTCATGATCTTGAGTTGATAACTATCGTTTTTGCTTTGAAAATCTGGAGGCATTATTTATTGGGTGAGAAATTTGTATTGTACACAGATCATCAATCATTGAAGTGTTTATACACCCAGAAAGATCTGAATTTGAGACAGCAGCGTTGGCTAGAATTTCTTGCAGCATATGATTTAGATATCCTGTATACGCTGGGAAAGGCTAACGTTGTAGCGGATGCGCTTAGTAGGAAAACCAAAATCATTGCCAATCTTATAATTGCACCTGGCTTGATTGATAAGATATCTGCTCTCCAAAAGAATGATCACTTCATTCAAAGGATCAGAGGGAGAATCCAGAAGGGCGAGCCCTCAAGTTTTCAGATAGATAAAGAAGAAGTTCTGAGACTGAAAGGGAGAATATGTGTTCCTAACATCCCAGAGCTCAAAAGAGAGGTGCTCGATGAATGCCATAAATCCAAGTTTTGCATTCATCCTGGGGTAAGTAAAATGTACAACGATATCAAACGCACTTTCTGGTGGAAGGCAATGAAGAGGGACATTTCTTTATATGTTAGCAGATGCCCTACTTGTCAATTAGTCAAGAGCGACCAACAGAAGCTAGCTGGATTGTTGCAACCATTGGAAGTCCCAGGTTGGAAATGGGAACAGATTTCCATGGATTTTATAGATGGTTTGCCGCGAACCAAAAAAGGTAATGACAACATTTGGGTAATCGTAGATCGCTTCACGAAGACTGCCAATTTCAGACCTGTCAAATCCAATAGAACCGCTCAAAGTCTAGCACAGATATATTTCAAAGAAATTGTTAAGCTGCATGGAATTCCCATCAGCATAGTCAGTGATAGAGACCCAATATTTGCTAGCAAATTCTGGGAGGCATTCCAGACAGAATTGGGAACGAAACTGAATATGAGCACCGCTTATCACCCTCAGACAGATGGCCAAACTGAGCGGGTGAATAGAATTCTAGTAGATTTATTGCGGGCTTGTATAATTGATTTTGCTGGGTCATGGGAAGATCACTTACATTTGGCAGAATTCTCATATAACAATAGCTATCAAGAAAGTTTGGGAATGTCGCCATTTGAAGTGTTATATGGCAGACCGTGCAGATCTCCAGCATGTTGGGTAGAACCTGGCAACAGACTTGTGTTAGGACCCGATATGATTAGAGAAGCGTCTGATAAACGACTTCATCAAAAAGCGATTGAGAACCGCACAAAGCCGACAGAAAAGTTACGCAGATTCTAGAAGAAGAGATTTGACATTTGCTTGGTGACCATGTTTATTTGAAAGTTTCTCCGATGAGAGGAGTAATCAGATTTGGCAAAACTGGGAAGTTGGCACCGAGATTTTTTTGTCCCTTTCCTATACTTGAACGAATCGGAAATCTTGCTTATAGGGTTCAATTACCAGATTGGTTGCCTGGAGTGCATGATGTGTTTCACGTATCTCAACTTAAAAGACATGTACATGATCCGGATCTTGTTGTAGAAGAAGCAGTGCAACATGACTTGGAAATAACTCCAGAATTAGCAGTCAGAAGAGAGCCGTTAAAGATTGTTGGCAAAGAAACTAGAGAGCTAAGAAGCAAAAAGGTTCATCTAGTTAAAGTGCAGTGGAGTAGTGATCCTAGAGACTGTACTTGGGAGACTGAGGAAAGCATTAAGCAAGCTTACCCCAAATGCAGAGTGGACATCTCTGACTAACTCCGTTGCAAGGTACCTTTACAATACTTTTAATTTACATTTTGTTTCCTACTTTACAGTTGTTTCCTTTTCGGGGACGAAAAGTTTTAAGTGGGGGAGATTGTAACAATCCGGAAAATACGAGCCAATTTAAAATTTTTAAATTGGTTATTTCAAAGGAATTTGAACAATTGAAAAAGAATATTTCAATAAAATAGTGAATTAGAAATAGTGAGTCAGTTTGAAAATTTGAATTCAAACTTTAACTGGCTGCACCGGGTGCAAAATATAGCGGATTTTGGTGAAACCAAAAATATTTAAATCTGTTAATGAATATCTTTCTAACGAATCTGAAAAATCGAAGTTTCATAGCGGGAATCAAAAGTTATGGCCAAATGAATTTTCAGAAAGGTCGCTATATAGAATATACAGCCCTTGAAAATAGATATTTTGCAAACGACCTCGGAATTTGACGAAACCACTTTTGTTGGGTCCAGGATGTCAAACTATTGCTAGGTTTCAAATTTCATAATTTTTGAAGCTAGTATGTGAGCGTGGCAAAAGAAATTGTGTTTGGTCAATTTTTGTTAAATTGGATCGACCCAAAAAAAGGGCCATTTTTCAAACGATCTCAGAATTCGACGAAACTAGTTTTGTTGGGACCGTAGTGTCAAAACATAGCTAGTTTTATTTTTCAGGAATTTTTAGAATCAGTTTGTGGCCCTGGCAAATTTAAAAGTACGTTCAAATTGAATATAAAATGTTTTATACTTTAATTTGTAAAATAACTGACTGTAACAGCCGAATTGGCCTACGAAACTATAATAACCCGGAAATCCGAGCCAATTTAAAATTTTTATTTTGGAAATTTTAGCGAATTTTGATTATTTAAAATGAATTATTTTAAATAAAACCGACGGGAAATTTATTTTGAATAGAATTCGAACGTATATATTATATAGATCGTCGTTAGAATATAATGATTTATTTATATATATAAAAGGAATTGAAAATGGCGTGGTAGTTCGATAATTCGATTTCAAAATTCAAATGAATGTACCGGGTGCAAAATAAACCGGATTGTAGTGAAACCAAAAATATTTTAATCTAATTGAGAATATCTTTCCAACAAATTCGAAAAATTGAAATTTCATAGCGGGAATCAAAAGATACGTCCAGTTGAAAATTCGGAATAGTCGCTATGGAATTTCGGCCTTAAAAATGGAAATTTTGCAAACGACCTCGGTTTTCGACGAAACCACTTTTGTTGGATCCGTGATGTCAAGTTATTGCTAGATTCCAATTTTCGTAATTTTTCGAATCAATATGTGAGCGTGGCAAAGGAAAACGCGTTTGACCAGTTTTAGTTGATTTTAATCGACTGGAAAATGGCCATTTTTCAAACAGTCTCAGAATTTGACGAAATTAGTTTTGTTAGGACCGTATCGTTAATATGAAGCTAGAAAATATTTTTCGGGAATTTTTAGAGTTCGTATGTGGCCCCGGTAAATTGAAATGCACGTTCAAATTCAATATATAGAGTTATATGTTGATTTTGATGAAAACTGATTGAAACAGTCGAATCAGCCTACGATACATATCCCATTGTGTTCGGAATGGGGGTATTTAGCTAGAGGCGATAGTCGTTGGGTCTCGTTTCGAGGTCAAACGAAAAGTCAACTTTAAGGAATTAAATATAATTTAAAATTGAAATAAATATACATCTCCCTCCCCTTACCTTTCCCTCTCTTACTCCTATACCTCACGTTCAAAATCGATTTCAGATTAAAAAAAAGGGAGAGAGAGAAAGTGGCGGATCCCGACTTCCACCGTTGCCCCCCTCGATCTAGCGTCGCCGCCGCCCATGGTGGCGATCGCGCCCCTCCCTCATCTCCTCCTTCATCCTCTCCCTCCCCTCTCCTTTTCCCGCTTCAGAAACCGCGCCCCCCGAAACGCTCGAACCCCAGATCGACGAGCCCCCTGGCCAAACCCTCCTCCATCGAGTCGCGCGAAACCCCCCCATCCACTCCTAAATCGAACCCTCTGCCACCATCTGAAGCCCCCCGCCCCACCGCAGTCAACTCCACTCCCCGTCACCTCGAGCCAGCACCCCTCCTTCGCTAAAAAACCGTAAGCTTTTAATTTAACTTATTTATTTATTTATTTTCTTTATGTTTAGTTTTAAATAAAGTTAAAGAAAAATCAGTTTTATAGATACAAAGATATAGATAATAAAAATATGATTATTATTTAGTAGAAAGTAGTGATTTTTAATAGTGTAAAAACACGATTTTTATTTATAATGAAAGGCGATTTTTATTTATAATGAAAGGCGATATTTTTATATTATAGAAAGAATAAAAATTCAATTTTTATATATTGAATAGCAAAGTAAAAATTCGATTTTTATATATTGTATAGCAAGATAAAAATTTGATTTTTATATATTAAATAGCAAAGTAAAAATTCGATTTTTATATATTGTATAGCAAGATAAAAATTCGATTTTTATATATTGAATAGCAAAGTAAAAATTCGATTTTTATATATTGAATAGCAAAGTAAAATTTCGATTTTTATATATTCAATAGCAAAGTAAAAAATCGATTTTTATATATTGAATAGCAAAGTAAAAATTCGATTTTTATATATTGAATAGCGAAGTAAAAATGTGATTTTTATATATGTAGTGAATACGGGCGACAAAAGTGACGAAGGGCAAGAACGATGAAGATTTCCTACATATGAAGAGTCGGGGCGGTTGGTTTAGCTTTTGGTGAGAACTTCTCACTTTTAATTTTTCTAGTTAAAATATATACTAGTATGCAGACGGTGTTTAGTAGCACCCGACACCCGTCGTCCACAGACCATGGACGACTTGTATGCTTGTTTGTATGATTTTGATGTGTAGTTGATTGTGTGATGTGATGTGAAATGAAATAAAATATTTATATAGTTAAAAATATTTTATAGTTAAAAATAGAATTTTAACGTATATATGAAATGAAATAAAAATAAACAAATCGGACGATTTGTTTATATACACACATTTGACTGATATTGATTGGGACGATAAATTTTACACATCGCCCAACTGTACAAATAAAATCTGTGTTTGATTATATGAAACCCCACACGGGTATTGGGATGATATTTGATGTACACTAATCCCGATTGTTTAGTTGTATGTCGACCGATTAATTGACAGGCTGTTATAAGCGTTGAATATTTATATTTGATGCTTATACAGTGTAGAATGCACTTTGGATGATGGTTGATTATTCATCGTTGTTATTGTATACATGTGTTGTAGAAAATCCATATAATCAACATTATATGGTAATTGATTGGGCCTCATTCCATATTTGAAAAAGAAATATTTAAATAGAATATTTGAAAAAGGAATATTTGAATCGAAATATTTGAATAGAAATATTTGAAATAAAATATTTGAATATAAAAATATATGAAGCCGTGTTGATTAGATTGACGCCATTTTGACGTAAACGATATTTATATCGATTGTATTCGTTTTATAAGGAATACTGAAAAGTGATTTCAAAATCAAATATTTTAAATTGAAATTCGAACCAAATGGAAACGAATTAGAATTCGAATTGAATTGAAAATAAAATGAATTCGAATTGAAATTGAATAGAATTGAAATTGAATAGAATTTAATTTGAATAGAAAATGAATTCGAATTGAAATTGAATAGAATTGAATTTGAATAGAAAATGAATTCGAATTGAAATTGAATAGAATTGAATTTGAATAGAAAATGAATTCGAATTGAAACTGAAAAGAATTGAAATTCGAATTAAATTGAATAGAATTGAAATTCGAATTAGATTGAAATAGAATTGAAATCATTTTGAATTGAGTTTAAAACGTATTGAAATTGAACTGAAAACCGATTTGAATTAAAATCAATTTGAAATGAAGTTAAAATGAATTTATGTTGAAAAATTCGATTTTGATTTGAATTTGAAAAGGAAGTTGAAATCGTTTTGAAAACGAATTTAAATCGATTTATAAAATGCGTTTTAAAAGGAATTCGACGAAGTATATATTATATATATAATATAATGGCCTGAATAGAACGCGCCGCGCCGCGGTAGTTCGCGAATTTCGACCAGTGACTTCGAACGGATATTACGGGAGATCTGACCGTCGGATTCTTCTGAAACCGGAACCGTTGGGTTCGTATCCAAAAGAGATTTCTAACGAATATTAGAAATTTGAAATCTAATGGTTCGATTTGGAATTATGTCCAAATCAAATTTGGAAAAGGTCGTTGTAAGTGCAGTTCGATGGCCGTTGATGGAAATCGACTGTGCGGGCCTTGATAAAATTATTGAAAATAGTAATAATTTGTGTAAAATCCTAAGAAATGATTTGTAAAGATTTGTGATGAAAAACTCCATATTTGAAAAGATAAAAATAGATTTTTATCGAAATGAACTAGTTTTGAACTAGAATTACAATTCTATTTATTTTTAAATAAATAAATTGAATTTGAAAAGGGTTTTAAAAGTAACCAGAATTTCCAATAATTGAATTGGAATGGAGTTGAATCGAAATTGTCTTTGGATTATTTCGATGTTGGATTTCGTGATTATACAGATATTATTATGGAAATTTGAAAGATATTTATATCGTTATTTCCAATACGATATTTGTTAGTCGTAGAGTTTGATATTGAATATGAGCCGATATAATTTCTATTCAGAGCCTTGTATTTAATATCAAATGTGATTTGGGTTTGTCGTGAATGGTGTCTTCATTAACACTGTTCTTAAGCCCCGTTGAGAAAAAGATTAAATCTTTTATTTAGATTTAATGAAGTGTACCAATTAAAGAATATTTAATTGGAATTGATTCTTGGGTTTATCGTGAAAGTTGTTTCAAATAACACTTGTTCTTTAACCCGATAATTAAATGTGATATGATTTTGGGTTGTCGTGAACGGTATCTTCAATAATACTGTTCTTAGACCCAAAGGAGTTAAGAACATCAGAAACTAACTGGAGATTAGTTAAGTTGAATGATTTCTGGGTATTGATTTGATGTTGGTTTCGGCCTTCGGGGTTAATACTTAGGGAATTGCTCTCTTGTTAATTTACGGTTAGGGACTGATTGAAATGAAATGTGATGTTGGGTTTATCGTGAACCGTGTTTAAAATGACATTGATTCTTTAACCCAGTCAAAGATTAAAACTAAGTGGAGTTTTAATGAATCTTTAATTAGATTGAAAAGATCGAGAATGGAGTATCACCAGTTTTGCTCCAGGCGATAGTTAAATCTTTAACTAGATTTGAACGTGAAATGGTAATTGAATTTACCAATAACACCGTGGTGTTAGATATGAAGTATTACCAGTTTAACTTCATGGGATGAATAGGTTGGGATTGGGAAATAAAATAAATGATTACTTCGGTAAGGTTCGTTAGTCCCGACTAGTTTGAATTGATATTCAAAAGGAGGATTAAAGAATAAATTAAAAGGATTTATCTCTGATAAAATTAATGGGAACCTTTCCCTAAGAAAGTGAAATTTAGAAACTAACTGTAGGTTAGCTAAGCAGAACGATTTCCTGGGAATTGATTTGATGTTGGTTTCGGCCTTCGGGGTTAATATTTGGGGAATTATTCTCTTGTTAATTTACGGTTAGTGACTGATGAATTGGAATGAGGCGTATTTAGTGTTTGTGTAACACTTGTTTATTATATACGCGAGTTGCTCAGAAAGACCGGGTTTATCCCATTCTGAATAACTGAATCGACGATAAGAAATCGAAGATGAAGACGGTGGTCGAAGACCGGAGATCTTCACCTCGTCTGGATGGTAACTGATGTCCTGATTGGGAGGCATCCCGAAATATGGATAATGAGTGGTGATCATCCAGACGTACGTGGTGATCGATGGGTTTGCGTGGTATATAGTGCCTCCGGTTTCGTTCAGACCCAGAACGGACCTGCAAATGGACAGTGTGTCTGACATTGGAATTTATTCTGTGTGATTGATAGCTATCAGTTGCACGGTGTGAATTGCCTGTGTGGCATGCTACGATGCAGTGATCAGGGCTTCTGATTAAAAGCAAAGTCTTGTGGTGATGATCAAAGCACCGCCTGTGTGGCGTAGCTTTGTGTATAACGAGAAATCGCGAGCCTCACACCCCAGTATGAACCAGAAACGGGAAAAAGGACCTCAGGGGGGACATGCGTTTTATTTCTAGCTAGAAGTGGCGTTAGTGGTTTTACACGCCCTGACGAGTTTGACTTATGTGGTTGTTACTGTTGCGAGGCGCCTCGGACATATCGGTCGATCCGGGACCGATGGAGTCATTTGTTGGCTCATTTACGCCCCAAAGGGCGGAGAGACGCATTGTTCAGGCATTATAATCCACTCCGTGTGGACCGGCCCTGACGATCCAAGGTACGGTTGCGGCTGTGCCTGAGACTCGGGCTACACAGTCTCGAATTCGGTAAGGACTATCTTTTGCCTTGGTTCATGATAGAAATCCAATTTCCAAATACATGACATTTGCGGTTTTAATTGTAGAACTAGTATGGCGACATGATATATGGTACCCATGCCATCTATGATTGATACTTATGATTTGAAATTGTTTTGACACTATACACTTATAATAGTATCAAATGATTTGTTTTAAACGTACTAAGCATGTTTGGCTATTATAAGGGAAAACCCTATCCCCCGCCTTGCGTTGCATTGTGTGATAGGACCTGGGTCTTATAATAGCTTCATTTTTCCAAAAAGCATTGCGCTGTTTTGTTATATGCACTGGTATTCTTGGGAGGAAACCCGTTCCGTGTTATACGGCGTGGTCCCTTGATATATCTGATTTAAAGTAAAGCTTTAAATAACTGTTTTAGTTCTCACACCAGTCCCATGACTGACCTAGAGTTTATTGTTTTAACCTAAACTCTGGGTGCCCTTATTTTCGACACGGGCAGCTAGTAGTTTTGGTTTTGCAGATTTATATTCACAGGATCCTGGTTTACAACTGGAACGATATCCGGAAAGCTTTGTATCCGTATATCTCCTTCAGTTGTATTTTGTATTATTTTCCGTTGCTATGTAATGTATTGTAATCTCTGATATTTATCGAATGTATATTATTTGTTTATACTCTGTATATTCTTGTATTCTGATGAATTGTTGTAATATACAAAGAAATGTTCTTCCGTCTGCATCCTGATGTGGCTTGTTCTCGACTCAATCCGGGCTTACCTCACCGGGGAAGTTCGGGTCATTTCAGCGTGGTATCAGTGCTTTGGATTACAGAGCTCATAGAATAAGACACATTAGAACCATACGAAAGGATTCATCAGAAATTGGGTTAGTAATATCCAATTAGAATGACTCGTTAGAGATGGGATCAGTAGTATCCTAGAACTAGTGTGAAGAGTATATTTTTAAAATGAAAACAATTTTTGTTTTGAAATTAAAATCACTTATTCGTATTTGATTATTTATTTTATATTGAATTGGGACAACCCAATATATAAAAAAATTGTGTATATGTCTTGCAAACGCGTATTCAAAGTTTTAATGTACTGGATAGTTATAGAATCACACTCTAGTTGCCCGAGAATAATTCTGGTGGCGGGGCACCATCGCCAGTATTTATTTCCGAGTTTCGAAAGTGAGATTTCTATATATTTCCAATTGACTGGTGTGATAACCGAAACTAGATAGGGCTTATTGTTGTGATTTGGCATCAAAAATGTGATTTTTTGACTATATATCAAAGTTATGCATTTGAAATGATAACCAACTAATTGATTGATGGTTGTGTTGTTTTATTATGGCTTGATTAATTAATTTTTTAACCATTTAGCCAAATTGACCAAAAAGTGAATTGTATTGAAATTTGGTCGCATTTGCTTGCATATACATGTACTTACATTGAACAGGTCATAGCAAAGAGGCTAGAGCAGAAGAATAAAATTGTTTGCCCGACAAATAGGTACATGTTTATCATAATTTACTGTTTTGTTTGGGTGATGATGATTTTATGAGCCGATTGGCTTTTTCTTTTTCTTTTTGAGATCAGAGGGCCTATATGGCAATTTTGGGATTTTCCCGGTGCTCCCGGTGCAGGGGAGGTTATGGCAAAAAAATTCGAAAATTTAGGGTGTTAGCCAAATTTTTGTAAAATTTGAAAAGTTCTTAGAAACTGAAAAGTTGAAGAACTTAAGCCATAATGGAAATAATGGAAGTTGAGTTGATTTGTTAAACAACTTTCGGCTTCGTTCCTTTTCGGGGACGAAAAGTTTTAAGTGGGGGAGATTGTAATTACCCGGAAATCCGAGCCAATTAAAATTTTTATTTTGGCAATTTTAGCGAATTTTGATTATTTAAAATGAATTATTTTAAATAAAACCGACGAGAAATTTATTTTGAATAGAATTCGAACGTATATATTATATAGATCGTCGTTAGAATATAAATATTTATTTATATATATAAAAGGAATTGAAAATGGCGCGGTAGTTCGATAATTCGATTTCAAAATTCAAATGAATGTACCGGGTGCAAAATAAACCGAATTGTAGTGAAACCAAAAATATTTTAATCTAATTGAGAATATCTTTCCAACAAATTCGAAAAATTGAAATTTCATAGCGGGAATCAAAAGATACGTCCAGTTGAAAATTCAGAATAGTCGCTATGGAATTTCGGACCTTAAAAATGGAAATTTTGCAAACGACCTCGGTTTTCGACGAAACCACTTTTGTTGGATCCGTGATGTCAAGTTATTGCTAGATTCCAATTTTCGTAATGTTTCGAATCAATATGTGAGCGTGGTAAAGGAAAACGCGTTTGACCAGTTTCAATTGATTTTAATCGATTGGAAAATGGCCATTTTTCAAACGGTCTCAGAATTTGACGAAATTAGTTTTGTTAGGACCGTATCGTCAATACGAAGCTAGAAAATATTTTTCGGGAATTTTTAGAGTTCGTATGTGGCCCCGGTAAATTGAAATGCACGTTCAAATTCAATATAGAGTTATATGTTGATTTTGACGAAAACTGATCGAAACAGTCGAATCAGCCTACGATACATATCCCATTGTGTTCGGAATGGGGGTATTTAGCTAGAGGCAACAGTCGTTGGGTCTCGTTTCGAGGTCAAACGAAAAGTCAACTTTAAGGAATTAAATATAATTTAAAATTGAAATAAATATAAATCTCCCTCCCCTTACCTTTCCCTTTCTTACTCCTATACCTCACGTTCAAAATCGATTTCAGATTAAAAAAAAGAGAGAGAGAAAGTGGCGGATCCCGACTTCCACCGTCGCCCCCCTCGATCTAGCGTCGTCGCCGCCCATGGTGGCCATCGCGCCTCTCCCTCATCTCCTCCTTCATCGTCTCCCTCCCCTCTCATTTTCCCGCTTCAGAAACCGCCCCCCCCCCCAAACGCTCGAACCCCATATCGACGAGCCCCCTGGCCAAACCCTCCTCCATCGAGTCGCGCGAACCCCCCCATCCACTCCTATATCGAACCCTCCGCCACCATCTGAAGCCCTTCGCGCCACCGCAATCAACTCCCATCCCCGTCACCTCGAGCCAGCACCCCACCTTCGCTGAAAAGCCGTAAGCTTTTAATTTAACTTGTTTATTTATTTATTTTCTTTATGTTTAGTTTTAAATAAAGTTAAAGAAAAATCAGTTTTATAGATACAAAGATAGGATTTTTTTATAGATAATAAAAATATGATTATTATTTAGTAGAAAGTAGTGATTTTTAATAGTATAAAAAAACGATTTTTATTAATAATGAAAGGCGATTTTTATTTATAATGAAAGGCGATTTTTATTTATAATGAAAGGCGATATTTTTATATTATAGAAAGAATAAAAATTCGATTTTTATATATTGAGTAACAAAGTAAAAATTCGATTTTTATATATAGTATAGCAAGATAAAAAATCGATTTTTATATATTGAATAGCAAAGTAAAAATTCGATTTTTATATATTGTATAGCAAGATAAAAATTCGATTTTTATATATTGAATAGCAAAGTAAAAAATTCAATTTTTATATATTGAATAGCAAAGTAAAAATTCGATTTTTATATATTGAATAGCAAAGTAAAAATTCGATTTTTATATATTGAATAGCAAAGTAAAAATTCGATTTTTATATATTCAATAGCAAAGTAAAAATTCGATTTTTATATATTGAATAGCAAAGTAGAAATTTGATTTTTATATATTGAATAGCGAAGTAAAAATGTGATTTTTATATATGTAGTGAATACGGGCGACAAAAGTGACGAAGGGCAAGAACGATGAAGATTTCCTATATATGAAGAGTCGGGGCGGTTGGTTTAGCTTTTGGTGAGAACTTCTCACTTTTAATTTTTCTAGTTAAAATATATACTAGGATGCAGACGGTGTTTAGTAGCAACCGACACCCGTCGTCCACAGACCATGGACGGCTTGTATGCTTGTTTGTATGATTTTGATGTGTAGTTGATTGTGTGATGTGATGTGAAATGAAATAAAATATTTATATAGTTAAAAATATTTTATAGTTAAAAATAGAATTTTAACGTATATATGAAATGAAATAAAAATAAAAAAATCGGACGATTTGTTTATATACACACATTTGACTGATATTGATTGGGACGATAAATTTTACACATCGCCCAACTGCACAAATAAAATCTATGTTTGATTGTTTGAAACCCCACACGGGTATTGGGATGATATTTGACGTACACTAATCCCGATTGTTTAGTTGTATGTCGATCGATTGATTGACAGGTTGTTATAAGCGTTGAATATTTATATTTAATGCTTATACAGTGTAGAATGCACTTTGGATGATGGTTGATTATTCATCGTTGTTATTGTATACATGTGTTGTAGAAAATCCATATAATTAACATTATATGGTAATTGATTGGGCCTCATTCCATACTTGAAAAAGAAATATTTAAATAGAATATTTGAAAAAGGAATATTTGAATAGAAATATTTGAATAGAAATATTTGAAATAGAATATTTGAATATAAAAATATATGAAGCCGTGTTGATTAGATTGACGCCATTTTGACGTAAACGATATTTATATCGATTGTATTCGTTTTATAAGGAATATTGAAAAGTGATTTCAAAATCAAATATTTTAAATTGAAATTCGAACCAAATGGAAACGAATTAGAATTTGAATTGAAAATAAAATGAATTCGAATTGAAATTGAATAGAATTGAAATTGAATAGAATTGAATTTGAATAGAAAATGAATTCGAATTGAAATTGAATAGAATTTAATTTGAATAGAAAATGAATTCAAATTGAAATTGAATAGAATTGAATTTGAATAGAAAATGAATTCAAATTGAAACTGAAAAGAATTGAAATTCGAATTAAACTGCATAGAATTGAAATTCGAATTAGATTGAAATAGAATTGAAATCGTTTTGAATTGAGTTTAAAACGTATTGAAATTGAACTGAAAACCGATTTGAATTGAAATCAATTTGAAATGAAGTTAAAATGAATTTATGTTGAAAAATTCGATTTTGATTTGAATTTGAAAAGGAAGTTGAAATCGTTTTGAAAACGAATTTAAAACGATTTATAAAATGCGTTTTAAAAGGAAATCGACGAAGTATATATTATATATATTATATATATAATATAATGGTCTGAATAGAAAGCGCCGCGCCGCGGTAGTTCGCGAATTTCGACCAGTGACTTCGAACGGATATTACGGGAGATCCGACCATCGGATTCTTCTGAAACCGGAACCGTTGGGTTCGTATCGAAAAGAGCTTTCTAACGAATATTAGAAATTTGAAATCTAACAGTTGGATTTGGAATTATGTCCAAATCAAATTTGGAAAAGGTCGCTGTAAGTGCAGTTCGATGGCCGTTGATGGAAATCGACTGTGCGGGCCTTGGTAAAATTATTAAAAATAGTAATAATTTGTGTAAAATCATAAGAAATGATTTGTGAAGATTTGGGATGAAAAACTCCATATTTGAAAAGATAAAAATAGATTTTTATCGAAATGAACTGGTTTTGAACTAGAATTATAATTCTATTTATTTTTAAATAAATAAATTGAATTTGAAAAGGGTTTTAAATGTAACCAGAATTTTCAATAATTGAATTGGAATGGAGTTGAATCGAAATTGTCTTTGGATTATTTCGATGTTGGATTTCGTGATTATACAGATATTGTTATGGAAATTTGAAAGATATTTATATCGTTATTTCCAATACGATATTTGTTAGTCGTAGAGTTTGATATTGAATATGAGCCGATATAATTTCTATTCAGAGCCTTGTATTTAATATCAAATGTGATTTGGGTTTGTCGTGAATGGTGTCTTCATTAACACTGTTCTTAAGCCCCGTTGAGAAAAAGATTAAATCTTTTATTTAGATTTAATGAAGTGTACCAATTAAAGAATATTTAATTGGAATTAAATTGGAATTGATTCTTGGGTTTATCGTGAACGGCGTTTCAAATAACACTCGTTCTTTAACCCGATAATTAAATGTGATGTGATTTTGGGTTGTCGTGAACGATATCTTCAATAATATTTTTCTTAGACCCAAAGGAGTTAAGAACATCAGAAACTAACTGGAGATTAGTTAAGTTGAATGATTTCTGGGTTATTGATCTGATGTTGGTTTCGGCCTTCGGGGTTAATACTTAGGGAATTGCTCTCTTGTTAATTTACGGTTAGGGACTGACTGAAATGAAATGTGATGTTGGGTTTATTGTGAACCGTGTTTTAAATGACATTGATTCTTTAACCCAGTCAAAGATTAAAACTAAGTGGAGTTTTAATGAATCTTTAATTAGATTGAAAAGATCGAGAATGGAGTATCACCAGTTTTCTCCAGGCGATAGTTAAATCTTTAATTAGATTTGAACGTGAAATGGTAATTGAATTTACCGATAACACCGTGGTGTTAGGTATGAAGTATTACCAGTTCTACTTCATGGGATGAATAGGTTGGGATTGGCAAATAAAATAAATGATTACTTCGGTAAGGTTCGTTAATCCCGACTAGTTTGAATTGATATTCAAAAGGAAGATTAAAGAATAAATTTAAAGGATTTATCTTTGATAAAATTAATGGGAACCTTTCCCTAAGAATCTGAAATTTAGAAACTAACTGTAGGTTAGCTAAGCAGAATGATTTCCTGGGAATTGGTCTGATGTTGGTTTCGGCCTTCGGGGTTAATATTTGGGGAATTATTCTCTTGTTAATTTACGGTTAGTGACTGATGAATTGGAATGAGGCGTATGTAGTTTTTGTGTAACACTTGTTTATTATATACGCGAGTTGCTCAGAAAGACCGGGTTTATCCCATTCTGAATAACTTAATCGACGATAAGAAATCGAAGATGAAGACGGTGGTCGAAGACCGGAGATCTTCACCTCGTCTGGATGGTAACTGATGTCCTGATTGGGAGGCATCCCGAAATATGGATAATGAGTGGTGATCATCCAGACGTACGTGGTGATCGATGGGTTTGCGAGGTTTATAGTGCCTCCGGTTTCGTTCAGACCCAGAACGGACTTGCAAATGGACAGTGTGTCTGACATTGGAATTTATTCTGTGTGATTGATAGCTATCAGTTGCACGGTGTGAATTGCCTGTGTGGCATGCTAAGATGCAGTGATCAGGGCTTCTGATTAAAAGCAAAGTCTTGTGGTGATGATCAAAGCACCGCCTGTGTGGCGTAGCTTTGTGTATAACGAGAAATCGCGAGCCTCACACCCCGGTATGAACCAGAAACGGGAGAAAGGACCTCAGGGGGGATGTGCGTTTTCTTTCTAGCTCGAAGTGGAATTAGTGATTTTACACGCCCTGACGAGTTTGACTTATGTGGTTGTTACTGTTGCGAGACGCCTCAGATATATCGGTCGATCCGGGACCGATGGAGTCATTTGTTGGCTCATTTACGCCCCAAAGGGTGAAGAGACGCAATGTTCAAGCATTATAATCCACTCCATGTGGACCGGCCCTGACGATCCAAGGTACGGTTGCGGCTGTGCCTGAGACTCGGGCTAGACAGTCTCGAATTCGGTAAGGACTATCTTTTGCCTTGGTTCATGACAGAAATTCAATTTCCAAATACGTGACATTTGCGGTTTTAATTGTAGAACTAGTATGGCGACATGATATATGGTACTCATGCCGTCTATGATTGATACTTATGATTTGTAATTGTTTTGACACTATACACTTATAATAGTATCAAATGATTTGTTTTAAACGTACTAAGCATGTTTGGCTATTATAAGGGTAAACCCTATCCCCCGGCTTGCGTTGCATTGTGTGATAGGACCTGGGTCTTATAATAGCTTCATTTTTCCAAAAAGCATTGCGCTGTTTTGTTATATGCATTGGTATTCTTGGGAGGAAACCCATTCCGTGTTATACGGCATGGTCCCTTGATATATCTGATTTAAAGTAAAGTTTTAAATAACTGTTTTAGTTCTCACACCAGTCTCATGACTGACATGGAGTTTATTGTTTTAACCTAAACTCTGGGTGCCCTTATTTTCGACACGAGCAGCTAGTAGTTTTGGTTTTGCAGATTTATATTCACAGGATCCTGGTTTACAGCTGGAACGATATCCGGAAAGCTTTGTATCCGTATATCTCCTTCAGTTGTATTTTGTATTATTTTCCGCTGCTATGTAATGTATTGTAATCTCTGATATTTATCGAATGTATATTATTTGTTTATACTCTGTATATTCTTGTATTCTGATGAATTGTTGTAATATACAAAGAAATGTTCTTCCGTCTGCGTCTTGATGTGGCTTGTTCTCAACTCAATCCGGGCTTTCCTCACCGGGGAAGCTCGGGTCGTTTCAGAAACATATCCCATTGTGTCCGGGATGGGGGTATTTAGCTAGGGGCGACAGTCGTTGGTTTGGATTGGGGTTCGTAAGTAAAAACCGTAATTTTCTGAATAAAATATATATGGGCGAATCAGAAAATTCCTTTCATAAAAAAATATAATCCGCTCAAAACCCTCGCTGCCTCTCTTGTTAACGGCGGAAACCTGTTCATCCCTTCCCGACGACTTTCCCGCCGCCTCAGCCCACGTCCGACGCCGCCGCCACCCAAAATCGAAAACCCTCCTCCTCCCCTTCACATCCATACCCATTTCGCCACCAACCATCACGCCACCATCGAGAACCACCTCTCCAAAGTTCGACGCTTCAAACCGCTGCCCCGCCTTGCTCCGACGACCGGACTGGCCGCTATCACCACCCCTGGACAAGCCTCACTCCCCTCGTCGACGTCCAACTCCCTGATCGTCATCTAGGTCAGAGGATTTTGCGAAAACTGCAAACCTAGTTTTGAACCATCGTGAAAGGTGAGTCCTTTATCACGTTTGAACTTTGACAAATCATATCTTTATGGTGTGTTGACGAAATTCGATGAAACAGGAAACATCGAGACCACAAGGAGGCTCTCTCCCACATAGAAGAGACCGCGGATTTTTCTGAGCCATCTACAATTTTTAGCACTCCGAAAACCAATGTGAGCAATCTAAATTAAATAAATTTGAATGGAAAATGTCATGTATAAATTATACAAGCGAAATATAAATTATACACGTGTTGTATACCTCATGTACATGCGTTGTGTAAGCTATATGAGCGAAGTATGAATTACACATGCATAGTATAATTGATATATGTGTAGAAATGCAAGTGAAATATAGAAATAATATATATATATACACACTCCCCTCGTCCACAAACCATGGACGATATTTATTGTTGTGAAATATTGGATGAAAAATGCGAATGGTTGAATAATTGTTTGTGGTTGATATTGATCGGTTGTGGTTGAAAAATACCCATTGGTGATTGAAATAAATTGGAAATAATTGTGGAAATGAAAATAAAACATGCCGCCTGCGTGCGAGTTAGATGCATGAATCCCCATTGCCAAAAACCGCGAGTTTTAAGGTAGAGCGAGGAGCCGTACTCGAGACGGTGCCGGTTTTAACTACCCTACCGTTATGCTACCGAAATTTTGAATAATATTCATGTGTTAGAATTATTTTCATATGTTGAAATTATTTTCATGCGATGAAATTAAAGTCATGTGTTGAAACTATATCCATGTGTGGAAATGCTCATGTGTTGAGAAGTGATGTGTGAAAAATTAAATTCATGTGTGAACGAATAAAGTGTTTAAACAATAAAAATCACATTTTTATAATATATATGAAGTATGTAAAATATTCGCCTTATACATAAATAGTTTCAACAATAAAAATTTCATCTTTCTTACATGAACAAACTATATAAAATATCCATGTGTGGAAATGCTCATGTGTTGAGAAGTGTGCGTGTTGGAAAGGTTCATGTGTTGAATAAAAGATTGAACGATAAAAATTGCATTTTTATTGAAACTATGAAGTGCTAAAAACATTCATGTGTTGAATAAATATTTTAGATGGTGAAAATACCATTTTTATCATATATGTGATATGCTAAAGATATGCGAGCGTTGAAATAAATATTTGTGAAAGAAATATTATTTTTAACATGCATAGGAACTAAATAAAATAGTCATGTGTTGAAATATATTTTATTTCGCCAAAATTATCATTTTTGAAATGTGAAGTGTTAAAAATAACCACTTGTTCAAATAAATATGCATGAGTTGAAATATTCATTAATTAGCTAATGATATGATTTTTGCCTATGTATGCAACATTAGAATGAATGGTGTTTTTAAACCAAATTGAATCAAATATGAAGTTGAATGGAAAATGATAAGTGATAAGAATTGCATATATGTACATGCATATTTATTGAACAGGTTATCGCAAAGAGGCTAGAGAAGAGGAATAAAATTTTGTGCCCGACAAATAGGTACATGTTTGTTGTTGCTTGGGTGATGATTTTATGAGCCTGTTGGCTAGCCGCTTGGCTTTTTCTTTTTGAGATGAGACGCCCATGTGGCTATTTGGGAATTTTCCCAGCCCCTCTCGTACAAAGGAGGTTATGGCGAAATTTTCCAAAATTTAAAGGCGTTAGTGAAATATTTGAAGTGAAAACGATATAGGAATTTTCGAAGGAACTATATTTATATATAATATAAATAAAATTAAAACGAATCGTGGCCGTGCAGTTCGTATTTTTATACC
Source organism: Allium sativum (assembly GCA_030737875.1). Lineage (NCBI taxonomy): Eukaryota > Viridiplantae > Streptophyta > Magnoliopsida > Asparagales > Amaryllidaceae > Allium > Allium sativum. The sequence goes on from CM060926.1 coordinate 621,753,976, forward strand.
ATGATTTCAAACGACTAGTGTGGGAAATCCGGCCATTGGATTTTCCCGAAACCGCAACCGTTGGGTTCGCCTTGGAAATATCTTTCCAACGGCACCAACTTTGTAAAGATCCTACGGTTGGATTGTCTGGAATGTTTAATTCAAATCTGAAGAAAAACAGCGCCAGAATCGATTATATTTATATATAAATTAAATTAAATTAAATCGAATAACGACGCTGCAGTTCGTAATTTGAAATTGTAACTTCAAACGACTAGTGTAGGAGATCCGACCGTCGGATTTTCCCAAAACTGAAACCGTTGGATTCGTTTTGAAATGATCTTCCTATTGATATAAAATTTGTGAAAATCCATCGGTTAGATTTTCAGATATGTGTAAAAAAAAATTAGCGAAAAACAGCGCCAGTGCCTCGGCACGATCTGAAACGTCGTTTAATTAAATATGGCCATTTTAAATAATTAAAAATGGCGATATATCGTTATAAAATACTATAGACGATATAGAGTGGAAATAAACCAAATTTGTTGTGTTTGCTTGATATGTGATGGTTGAATGTGTTTAACATGGAAATTATACTAAGGAACTGAAATTTGAATGTTGAATAATTTAACCATGTGAAAAATTGATTGAAAATCTAAATATACGTGGATTATTTAAAAAGGCCGAGTTCATTCTGATTTCAAATAATCAATCGACGGTGAGAAGTCGAAAAGTTGAAGACGGTTGAAGGCCGACGATCTTCACATTGGATGGATGGGCGCTACTGATGCTCATGATTGGAGTAGCTACCTTGAAGGAGCTGAAGTAGTAGCCGTTCGGACGTATTGTTGATTGTGCGGATATGCGAGGAATTTGGTGCCTCCGGTTTCGTTCAAACCTAGAATGAACTTGTAAATGGACTGTGTGTCTGACATTGGATTTTGTTCTGTGCTGATTGATCTCTGTTAAATATATATCTGTTTGGCGGCGGAGAATTTATTCTCTTGCTTAACACCCTTCTATGAGACGTACGAGCTCAGAGGTTATATATTGATAGAAATCAGTCGCATGGAGTGGATTGCCTGTGTGGCACGCCTAAGTGGCATATGATCAAGGCTTCTGTTGCAAAGCAAAGTCTTGTGGTTGATGATCAAAGCATGGTCTGTGTGACGTAGCTTTGTGTATAACGTGGATTCGCGAGCCTCACACCTCGGTATGAGTCAAAAACGGGATAGTGACTGCAGGGAGAGCACGACGTTTCGTTCTAGCTATGGTGGTGTTAGTGACCTACCAGCCCTGACATTTATATCTACTTTTCACCTGTGTGGTTGTTGGAATGCGAGGCGCCTCGATTATAGGTCTGTAAGGACCGGGAAACGTGTGTTCAGGAATTGCCAATCCTCAAAAGTAAGAGAGGACCGGCCTTGAAGATCCAGGGATTGCTGTGTGCGGTCCTGAGGCATTTGCTAGAGTGTATCGAACGGAGAGGAGCTTACCCCTTGCCTCGACTCATGAAGGAATCCAATTTCCAATACGAAATATGCGGATGTGATTGTATTACTAGTATGGCGACATGATATATGGTACCCATGCCGTCTGGGATTGATATTTATGATTGAAATCGCTTTTGAAACATATATGCACTATTAATAATATCAAACACTTTTTTTTATCGTAAGAAGCATTTTTGGCCATTATAAGGTAAAACTCTATCCTCCGGCTTGCGTTGCATTGTGTGATGGGACCTAAGTCTTATAATGGCTTCATTTTTATAAAAAGCATTGCGATGATTTAATCATTTACTTTATTTCATGCACTAGCACTTATTGGAGTAAATCCGTTCCACGAAAGTGGCGTGGTCCTTTGATTTGCCTTATTATTGTTGTTAATAAGTTAAGTAGATTTCTCATACCAGTCCCATGACTGACTCGTAGTTTGTTTCACCTTGTAAACTCGGGTGCCATCATTTTCACACGGGCAGCCTAGTTACAGGTATCTGGTGCACTTTTGGCTCATGGCGAGGCTTGACTACACCGTGATGACTATGACATTTTCTGCCATTATTGTATATGTATTATGATTCCGCCACTGGCGATGTAGACTGAGGTTTAGTTTGTGTACTCTTTATGTATGATTCCGCCTCTGGCGATGATGATTGATTATGTATTATTATGCACTAAGTTGTATCCTGCACTGTGCTCTCTGATGTGGTGATATCTATATGATTCCGCTGTCATATGTGTGTAAATTATTCTATTTCATGTTTATGCCATTATCTGTGATCTGCTAATGATGATTAATGTGTTATATTCCAATGATTATCCTTAACACTGTGTCACGGCGTTTTGGGATAGTCACAGGAAAGGGCCTAGAATGGCGAGTTGAGGTTTGGACTATTTGCCGGTACAAAGGAGGTTATGGCGAATTTTTCCAGAAATTTGAGGAGTTAGAATATTTTTAAGAAGTTTTGATAATAGAAATCGATATAACGATATATATAGAATTCACTAAGAAAATGAATTTAATATAAAATATTATAAAGGGCCAGTGATTGTGAAATTGTTTTGATGGATACTTATTTTTCCTTTGATAGTTAAATCACCGACTATCAAAGATTTTTGACCATCGTTGTCAATACGGAGAGACCGGTTGGATTTATTATCCGAAAAACCACTCCGTATAGGCATAGGCGTTGCGAATTAGGTTATGTTGAAAATAATTGAAGACGGAGTGAAATGCAAGGGCTGTTTTATTTGTGCAGTCCCAGGACAACTTGTATGGACGAATGTCTGACAGAGTATTCCTAACGGTCACATAAGACGATCTTTTCAAGGTATTACGTCTGGTGGCAGAGAAATTCGTTTCTCTTAGCTTTTATACCCGTAATATTTGTTGGGAAGATCAACTAGTGATTTGACGGGTTTGACGATGTGGCATTCAAAGAGTATGGTGGCCAGATGTTCTAAAAGATAAACGTAGCCTCAAGCTTCACAACCGGGAAATGACAAAAATCGGGCAGGTAGCATGGCTATGTGGGTTGCTCCCATTAGGGTGTATAATCACCTATCTAGAGAAATTCCTTTTACTTCTTTAATCTATTTCGATGCTGTTCATTTTCGGGAAACGGTGGTTTGAGCCTAACCGTTGGTGATATACATTCGATACACTCAAGCGAAATGAGTGGTCGGTCATGTGTGGGTCGGGTTGCAAGACGTTCTTGTTGAACCCAGTGTATTCCCCTCTTGAGATACACTATCGGCAGGTGGTCTCATACCTTGTCATAGTTGGAATCCAATCTCTAATAAGCGCCCTGCGGTTTTTGATTTTATACTAAGCATGTAGAGCGTGAGATGCAAGCGTTCTACTATTTGGTTATTTATTTGATTAGACGTTATTATAATATCACTGGGTTTTGATATCAAAAATGTTTTGGGTTATAGTAAGGTAAAAACCATCCGTGTTTATGTGTGGGTTGGTCTTAATATTATCCTTTTCGTTCAAAAGGTTTTTTTTTCCAAAGTTAAACAATATGGTTGGAGTTACTCACACCAGTCCCATGACTGACCCAGAGTTTATTTTGTTTTGTTTTTCCTAAATTCTTGAGTGCCTAAATTTGTACGGGCAGTCAAGTGTTTCAGGCTTTTACAGATACACTTGGAGGAGCTTGAAGCAGGAGGCTTCAACGTTAGTTATTTAGAGTTATTTCCGCTGTACCAAATGCTGTATTGTACTCTGATGATGGTTTGTTTATATGATATAAAATTTTGTATTTCAAAGCTTATGTTATATAATATATTTTATTTGTTCCGCTGTGAGGTTCTGTATTGTTACTTCTGTCCTTTTATCTTTTCTATTTTCTTTAACCCCAATGACTCGTATTTTTGTATTATTTGAGTTGGACGTGTGTTGTATTAGTCAGCTCAGATAGTATGGATTTTCGGGCCGTTACAATTTCATCCTCGAAATTGCTAAGGTAGAAAACAAACCCTATTAACTGGGTTAGAAACTATTTGTTTACTTCTCAAATTTCAGTTTTAACTAAACCAATTTAATTTCAGTTAAATTATTAATTTATTCTTACCAACTAAAATTTTCAAAAGTCCTGAAAATTTTCTAACACCTCGAATTTTCGGAAAATTTTGCCAGCACCTCCTTTGTACGGCTCAATCGGTACAACTACAACTCGCCTCTTTGGGCCTTATCCAACCCAAAAGAAAATCAAACAGCCAACGGCTTGCTAATTCGGCTCATAAAACTCATATCCAATATAAAAATATAAACTTGTACTTTTTGTCGGGCATATCAAATTTATCACTTTCACCTGCTATCAATTCAACATATACCAATGTCATCTCAACCAATTTCCAATCAATATCTGTTCAACACCGCTATTCGCTTATATCCAAACCAAATTTCATTTCTAACTCGAATTCCATTCTCGATTCCAATTCTTAACTTATCACTTCAACGTAATTCCAGATTCCTGTCTCATAATCCAATCTTATTCGATATTTGTTATTTCAATTCAATTTTCCATTTAACTGGCTTTAATTAAATTTTCAATTTCTATTGACTTTTACAAATTCTACTTTAGTTTGTTTTAATTCAAATAATCTGTTTCTAGGAGTTTTTAAACAGCTTAGCCTTTTCCAAAAATCAAAATATTCATTTTGGAATATCGAAACAACTTTTTTTCTCAAAACAATTAAAAAACAAAAATTTTGGTAGTAATCCGTTACTTACAACTCGAAAATGAACACCGATGATGTCATGATCATCATCGGAATATATTTCCAGTAATCGAAGTGAGTTCAATACTATATTACTTTCAAAACCATTTCTAAACATTTCCATTTGGAATTACATTTCAAAATATTATTCACAATGCTTGTAAAACAATTTAAAATCTCCAAGGATTTTAATATTCACATATATTTAACCCAGATTCATTTACAAATACTTTTTCAAATTTCAAGGGTTTTAATTCTGGTTTTAATTTCAGATTTAATTCATCTGATTTCCCGTATTTCACTTATATGAATTCTGAAATGCTATTTACCTAACCATTTCACATTTTACAATCTTATTCGATTATAATCACAACCAACACATCCAATATACTATAATACTTCAAATATCTATACTTTTTTATATCAAAATATAATTTGGGTAAAATTATTTCATTTACCCTCTTTTCATAACATATTGTGTCGGTTCATCGTATTCGAGTGTTTATATATATATATACACACACACTCAACTCAATCTAGGGTATTACTAACCCTATCTCTACTGAGTTACGCTACAGAGCCAAGGTAATTACTTAACCTTCAGCTCTGATACCACTGTAATGGACCGGGGAAAAATGGCGATCCTGATTATCGACCAAATACGATGTCGACTAACCAAGCACCCAAAATTTACTGGAACGTTAATGAAAGAAGTTAGACGGTGAGAATAGATAAGATAGAAAATTAGAATAGAAGAAGAAGAAGATCACACAACACATCAGAGTAACACGAATCTCACAGCGGAACGAATAAAATATAACATAACTTTGAAATAAAACAGTATATATATACAATAACATTATCAGAGTACAACACTTACAACACAACGGAAAGTAACACTAGATAACTAACACTGTAGCTTCCTGCTCCAAGCTCCTCCAATGATATCTGAAAATACCTGAACTACTTGACTGCCCGTACAAATTTGGGCACCCAAGAATTTAGGGAAAACCAAAACAAAAATAAACTCTCGGTCAATCATGGGACTGGTGTGAGTAAACTCCAAACACTTGGTTTAACTTTTTAAAAATCCTTTTAAAAGAAAGGATAATCGTAAGACCGATCCACACATAAATACAGATGGTTTTTACCTTACGATAACCCAAAGCAGTCTTTGAAATCAATATTCATCTGATATTATAATAATGTCTAAATACAAGTAATATCAATCTAGCAGAACGCTTGCATCTCATGCTCTACATATATAGTATACAATCAAAACCGTGGGCTCTTATTGGATAATGGATTCCAACTGGCAAAGTATGGGACCACCTTCCAAAAGTGTACCTCTAGAGAGAAATACACCAGGTTCAACAAGAACATCTTGCAACCCAGGCTAAACATGACCGGTCCCTCACTTAGCTTGAGAGTACCGAATGTATTATCACCAACGGTTGGGATCAGCAACCGTTTCCCAAAAGGGACAGCATCGATAGATTTAAGAAGCAAAAGGAATTTCGCTAGATCAGGTGACAATACACCCTGCTTGGGTATGACCCAACTAGCCATGCGACCTACCCGATTTTATACCATTTCCCGGTTGTGAGGCTAGAGGATATAACGTATCTTTTGGTCTTCATTCACTTTGAATGTCACATTGTCATATCTGCCAATTCACAAACTGATTTCGCCAAACATACTACGGGTATATAGCAAAGAGAAACGAATTCCTCCGCCACCAAACGTAACTACGTTTGAAAAGATCAACTTACGTGATCCTTTAGATATGCTCTGTCAGACACTCATCCATATAAATTTGTCTTGGGACTGGACAAACTGAAGGCTTTATTCTGTAAACAGGACAGCCCTTACATAACACCGTCTTCAATTATCTGCATCATATTTGATCGCAACACTAGCGTACATACAGAGTGGTTTTCAGATAATGAATCTGATCCCGGTCTCTCCGTATTGACGACGTAAAAATGGTCAAAAACTTTGATAGTCGGTGATTTAACTATCAAAGAAAAACATGTGTGCAAACAACGATATTATTTCCAAATGGAAATTCTATAGATCAATTATCATTCATCATTTATCTCTTTAATTAATTTATCATTAACTTATTCATTTCCCATTTCATGTTCCATATATTCGTAATTGCCTATTTTCTAAATCTAGAAAATATACGTTATTAATCATTGGAAAACATATCCATCTCTTATTCACATGTCACTATCATTCCAGTATTTCTTATCAACAAACATTTCATTTTCTATGCTTAGAAAATATCTCAGATTATATTTGGAAAACGTTTCCAAATCTCATTTATATGGATTTCAAACTAATGTTATATAAAACATCATTATGATCGCTCAATCCATTTATCGTTTATTACTTAACAGTATTTCTAATCAACCTTCGCCATCGAACCTTAACTATTTCTTAGTTAATTACGAAGTCAATCAAGTTGGGGTATAATTACCTCTCAGACCTTAACTGAACACATTCTTAACCTTGCAACAGCTTAAGCTCACACCTCCAATTCGTATACTCATTGCTTATACAATTTCTCGGATTTATATTTACGAATCCATTTCTTTTATGAAATGCATCTATTATAACGCTAACGTTATAATTCGTACTTCTGGAATATTTAACTTTAAAACTATAACTTTTATTTCTTTTATTTGATTAAATAATAATCTATTTATTTAATAATAAATAAATCTTGATTTAAACACCGGGAAAGTAAATAGTACTTTCCTGAATTTGATATAATCGATTTGACGTATAACTCTCTTTCGAGTAATCTCTATTCGATTGACTGTTCTCGAATAACTTATATTCGATTAACTATTTTTCGAATAACTATATTCGATAGATTCTATCTCGAATGACTAACATTGGATTTACTCAATTCGAATAACTTAGATTCGATTAATTCACTTCGAATAACTTATATTTGATTATTAGTTTCTAGTCGAATGCTTATTACACACCTTCGCGGATTTTATTTAATCCTTTTTACATTTCGAACATCGAAATGGATTTCATCGTTTGCTTTTTAAACAACTTCCAATTTTCCATTTTATATTCACAGTTGAATTTGCAATCTCCATTATCCATTGATAATTATATTTTTAATTCATTTATAAACTTTGTTTATAAATCCGACTACTTGTTTTTATTTTTAGACAAGTTATTTATTTCTAATCGTTCGGATTTTCATTTCTGTTTGAATTCCTGTTTCAAAAACCCAATTTCCTTTATAAATGTTTTTATTTGAAAAATCTTTACTTAAAACTATTATTCACATCGAATGGGTATAATATTTCTTTTATATCATTCATTAAGTTTGATTTCGTATTTAAACTAATATCCCATTTCCATTCTTCTATTTATACTTCTATTTATAGATTTATTCATACGAAATCTCCTTATTATTTCCTAAACGTATATCTCATTTATAATTCCCATTATAAATGTTGAGTTCATATTCCATTTAAAATATCGGTGTTAAAACCGATTTATGCTTCTCTATATAAGTTCGTACTTATATATTCCATTTATCAAATGATAAATATTTTATTTTATTTATAAAATATTATTTATAAATTAATCTTCCCAATTTATCTGTTAAAACAGATTTCTGTTTATAATCTACTTTGAATTCATCTTCTCGTTGTTCTTTAATATCTTGTCAATTCCCTTTTATAAAATCTATTCATTTTATAAATGTTCTCCTTCATAAAATATGTTCATTTTATAAATGTTCTTCTTTATAAAGTATGCTCATTTTATGACTGTTCTTCTTTACAAAATATTTTCATTTTATAAATGTTCTTTTTTTTACAATGTATATTTATTTTATATAAATATTTTATTTTCCATCTACACTGTAAAAAAATTCTTTTTACATTCCAGTACTTCTTATTGTATTCAACATGCCATATAATAATGATCAATATCATTCTAACACACATAATCAACAACAGGTTATATGTCACATCATATATCACAATATAAGAAAAACAGTAAAATAAATGTTGAGGAATCCAGTTGGATCCCTCCGACCTGTTTCCCTGCATCCACAGATGTTACACAATAAAATTCATATCAATTTCAGTTCAATATGTACTATTCTGATAAACAGAATCAAGGTTTGTTAATGATATGTGTGTATATCGTTATCTGTAAATTTTAACCAACAATCAACAATTCAACCAAACAATCATCACACATAAATTAATTAATATTTATCAGTACTAGATTATATTTATAAAAATATAATTTAAACAGAGTTAGTTAGTTTTACTCAGATTGGTTGATTATCGTTAAATAACGATAACCGATCGTCGGACTGGTTCAGGCATTTTATTTCGTCATAAATTGAGACGAGCTCCAAATCACTCCAAACCAGTTTCATTGTGAAGCCTACGTCCATACGATACCAACGTGACCAGTTTCGCTGAATTTCGATTTCGTATGACAAAGTTATGACATTTACAAGTTTGTATACATTTTAATGAATTAAAACTTAGATTTAAACACAAATGGGCCTTCACCTTATAATTTCCAACCCAATACCCCATCAAACCAGCCCAAACCCGCACTATTTCTTCCTCCTTGCTGAAACGCAGCAAGCTCCACCGATTCCTCCTTCATTTCCACAACTTCAAGCTTCCATATCTCCGTCATTATTCCACTAAATCAAAAACCGAAAACACCATCGTCCTTCTCTTCAAAATCTCCATCTTCCTAACAAAATTTGATCAAGCTCAAAACCATTGAACAAAATCCGTTCTCAGTCCCATCTCGCACGAACCAGTATAGGTTCGGACATTTTCTGGCATCGAGTTCACCCAAAAACAACATACAAACTTCATTCTCCACTACGAGTTCAAATACAACAACGAAAACTCCAACAGACACCTACATCCCCGCGATTCTTGAACCCTAATTCCAATGGATGTACACTGGAAAAACGGACGGTCCCCAAAACCCATCGCATAACATTATGGAACCACTGGAATGGAGCTCTTCCTTGCATCAATCCATAAATAAATGTGTTGGAATTTATAACTTTTTATTTGATTTTTGTTTGATTTTCAAAAGAGGATGTTTTACTGTAAAATGAAAAGAGGATGTCGGCGGGTTCTTTTGACCTGAGAGGAAAATGTTTTTAGCGTTAGAAGAATGTTAGGCTATTTATAGGTAAGTTATATTATTTTTTTATTCAAGTTTTATATTTATTTTAGTCAATCATTAACTGTATTCGTCTTCTAAAAATCCCTGTGATCGCATAAAATATCCAAAAATCGTGGAAATTGACATGAAGCTACAGTTTGAAATTATGGACCCAACGAAACTTGTTTCGTCGAATTCCGAGTCCGTTTGCTCACACAGCGTATTTTTAAAGGTTAAAATATAGACTGTTTTTCACATTAAAATTCCGTACGGCCACATACTGACTCAAAAAATCGCAAAAATTGAAATCTAACAATAATTTGACATTACGGATCCAACAAAATTGGTTTCTTCGAATTTGGAGGTCATTTGCAAAAATAGCTATTTTTAATGCTTTAAATACACCGTTTAAATAATAATATATTTAAAAATAATCACATTAAATATTAATAAATTAATATTATCATGTATATTCACATATAATATCATATAGCTCCAAAATATACACATTTGCATTTATACGTTGATATTTCAAAATCTCGAATTATATCGATATTCAGTTTATATTGAAAATCCTTTTTTATATAAATAAATCATTATAAATTATAAAGGAATTCCATAGTGACTTTTTTTGAAAATTTGATTTGGACATAACTCACAATATATATGATGAAATCCCGATTTTTCTCTACCATTAGAAAAATATAGTTCACCAGCTCCGAACGTTTCTTGTTTCACAGAAATCCGACTTAAAACGAATCCTGTATATTCAGTTGAAGTTCAAATCACCAAATAACGAACTGCCGCGATGTTACGGGCTCGATTATAATTAAATTATAATTTATTCGTTATAATATATTCATTATTCTAATTCAATTCTAAACTGTATTATACCTTACATATGATCCAATTCACACCGTATTGTGAAATCAGCTATTTTTGACTATTTCGGAATTAGAACATATTATTATAGTATAAATATTAATAAAATATTCATTATTATTTAATTTAAACCATTTAAATCTCTAAATCACTATTTAAATAATTAAATAAATTAATTATTACACCGTAAAAATACGGGACGTTACATTTTTCCCCCTTTAAAATAATTTTGTCCTCGAAATTGCTAAGGTAGAATGCAAACCCTATTAACTGGGCTAGAAATTATTTGTTTACTTCTCAAATTTCAATTTTAAATAAACCAATTTAATTTCAATTAAATTATTAATTTATTCTTACCAACTAAAATTTTCAAAAGTCCTGAAAATTTTCTAACACCTCGAATTTTCGGAAAATTTCGCCAGCACCTCCTTTGTACGGCTCAATCGGTACAACTACAACTCGCCTCTTTGGACCTTCTCCAACCCAAAAGAAAATCAAACAGCCAAGCAGCTTGCCAATTCGGCTCATAAAACTCATATCCAATATACATATATAAACTTGTACCTTTTTGTCGGGCATATCAACTTTATCACTTTCACCTGCTATCAATTCAACATATATCAATGTCATCTCAACCAATTTCCAATCAATATCTGTTCAACACCGCTATTCGCTTATATCCAAACCAAATTTCATTTCAAACTCGAGTTCCATTCTCGATTCCAATTCTTAACTTATCACTTCAATATAATTCCAGATTCCTATCTCATAATCCAATCTTATTAGATATTTCTTATTTCAATTAAATTTTCCATTTAACTGGCTTTAATTAAAATTAAAATTTCTATTGACTTTTACAAATTCTACTTTAGTTTATTTTAATTCAAATAATCTGTTTCTGGGAGTTTTTAAACAGCTTAGCCTTTTCCCAAAATCAAAATATTCATTTTGGAATATCAAAACAACTTGTTTTCTCAAAACAATTAAAAAACAAAAATTTTGGTAGTAATCCATCACTTACACCTCGAAAATGAACACCGATGATGTAATGATTCCAATATCATTCACATATAACTTTATAGTCGTATAAAAAGTCCTTAGTTCAATAATAACAATTAATAATTATTGAAATGCCTTAGACATAGACTTTGACTTTGAGTTGACTTGAGTTGATCATGATACTAACCTTGTATAACTAAGGAGATGAATCTTCTCTTGAGTTATGCTTCACATTTGATACTTCCACTCGATCCAACTATATTCATTTAATAGACTTCATACCATAGTTTAGCTATAATCAAAGCGGAGCTTGCATATTGAAGATCTACAGTATTCTCAAATCGAGGGAACTGTGTATGTCAATCACATCAATATTTTTTCTATTTGACCTTATTTATATTAACCAACAAAAAACCATCAAGTGGGTTGTTTGATGGATATATAATTACTATCAGTAGTAACTTTTAAGTGTTATCAACAGTCATTAGCAACACAATGCCTACCATTCGGAAAGCATTACATACTCTAGTCTCCACGGATACATCAATATCCAATCTTGATGTACCTTGACTAGGAATAATAAAATGGTATATTTATATTCATTAAGACATGGCTATGAAATTTTGTAACTACTATCACAAAATATGCCATTTAAAGTTTATATTAAATATATTTCTTAACTAAATTAATTAATTAACTAATACAATACATTATATCAAGCATAATATAAAAAGAAAATAACTTTTATGTTGAACAAGATAGGTCATTGAGTTTGATATATATAACAAATTGCATAATTGCTTTTAGGGAATATCCCTAACTCTATCAATACAGAGTCACTTGTTAGCTTACGCCTAGTTCTTTATGGTGATATGGGATATAAATACTATATGTCGTCAAATTAAGTCCAATCTCGTTTATGATTCAGAAGTGAGTCGATTAGCCAACATCCACCCTAGTGGCATGATCATGGGATCATGCCATAAATCTACGACGCCATTACTAGTTATTGTATATTATTTGCATCACTTAATTCGTAGTTCGAAAAGCTTTGAGCCATATAGGCTAGTGGTCAATTACCACAAGGGAAAGTATAGGATGATGAGTAAGGTTATGCGTTGACGAGGCATTAGTAGACTAGGTCACATGTCCGTTAAGTTAAAAAGAATCTAGGAACAAATCCGACTATTAGTGGAAGACTAGTAGACCCTGGAATCCTAGAGCATGATGTTATCTATCAGTCTCCGTTTATGCTTTGGGTTTATGTTAGTATTGTTGATTAACATATATTATTGATAATCTAATGTGCTAGCTACACTAGACATTCTTTATCTAAAGTGCAGTCAACCCCCATATATCCTTACTCTTAAGACTTGATATTAAATAGATAGCCTTTTTTATTGATTGTGGCTTTAAATGTGGCTTTGTGATTTGTTTGATATTATATGTCATCTAACTGACTGAATGGGTTGTCTTACGTAACGTATCAATGATATAATTTTATGATATTAAATTAGGACAAAACCATGTGCTTGTGCACTTCTCTTGATGATTCCATTTTTATAACTATGTTTCATATGGATGATTCACTTATTTGATATCGTTTTGATTGGATAACATATTTATAGTGATTTTATATGGGTGATGACATCATTATTCCTAGTTTCATTCATTATAGATTGTATGATATGTGGGATTATGTGAACTAGCATTATTACATATCCAATATATATTTAATTCTAAATGTTTACCGATCTTGGACTTAGTATTACCTGACTTGTGTGTTATTTATAATTCTCAGGTCAAATCAAGACATTCAGGTAAAAGGGCAACACGACCATCATTAATCCCATTTAGCTTAGAGGGGGAATTATGTTAAAATAGTCATTTGATACGTGAAAGAAATTGATTCACTACACACATACATATATAATTGACATTTGAGTTGCATTGTATTCTCATGACATTACCATATTATATATTTTATGTTACATCTATGATTCTAGCCGTTGAGTTCTCTGCATACCCTGTGTACCGCGTATTTTTCTACCTTGAAGGCACATGTAAATGTTTCTTTTAATTGATACCCTGCATGTACAGGATAATTATTTATTTAAAGTTTGTATACATATTGATGTTATTGCAAGAGTATATTCATAGGTGTATTTCATATAACATCATTCTCAATATTACTTACTAGTATTTACTCTGTAATACTCTTAGGTAGTATGGGTATTGTTGACGGCAAAAAATGTCGCAGCATCCAGGAATTTTTAATTACTTAAGAATAACGTTCTGCATGGGAAAGTGAGTGAAGAAAGCAGTAAATAACATGGTAGATTTATAGTGGTTCAGCTCGTGACAGGCCTGCGTCCACTTTGAAGGATTTATCTGGTATTTTATTGACATAATTTAGTTACAAGCATTGAACGCACTTATTCGTTCGTTTACAAGTCCATTCATGTATTTTTGAGTCATATTTGTCATATGTGGAATCTTGGAAAAAAGTAGATTGAGCTTCTTCTTCCCTAAAACTAGGCTGCCATTAATGAGTTCTTAGAGCTATAAAAGGTGTCAAATCAGCAAAAATCCAAGCCTTGTAATGAATTAGGATGGGGGTATTTATAGTTGAAGGGTTTGGTGGGAGTAGATAGGATTTGGGGATCACACAACAAAATTCTGTATCCCTGATAGGCCAAGAGCAGAATTTCGGATCCCTCTAGAAATGTGCATGAAAACTCGTATCCCTCCTAGGGGATAAGAATTTTGTATCATAGGGATACCAAATTTATATCCCTCAGAATACAAAAAAGTGTATACCCTTGGGGATACAGTTATTTTGTACCCTATAGGGAACACGAATTACTCGTATCTCGTAAGGGATAAGATCCCGTAACCCCAAGGATACAATTATTTCGTATCCTAGGGGATACGAGTTTTTCGTATCCCCTAAGGGATATGAACCCGTGTTCATACGGATACGGTTATTTCGTACCCCTAGGGGATACAAACTCGTATCCCTAACGATACGTTGGAGGGTGCCTTGCGCAGTGGGATCTGAACTTTGAGGGGTACAAAATCTTCTAGAAGCAAGGGGTCGAAGTATATGTTAAGCGGAGGGATCCTTTGCCTTGTAAGGGAGTTGAAATGTGCTAAAATGCAATGTTTTGTGGGGTTGTGAGGCTTATACCCGTACGACTCTTCTCGGGCTTGAATCCTTAGCATTTTGGTGACACCTTGGGCTTTACGCCACGCAATGTGTTTAATCGAGCGTGCTTGGTGTACTGTTGGGAACCGAACCAAAAGGTCGATTAACATTTGCCCCCCGAATTACGTCTTGTCTCGTTATGATGTGCTTTGAGTTGAGAGGATCACTCTTGTTGAAAGTCTAATTCATGTCGACTTATGAATATAAACGTTAGTCGTCGACTCGCATTTACTTTGTAATGCAAACGAGTTGTTATCGACTTGGCGTTGCGTGCACACTCACACGTTTTCATGTGGTTTTACGTGATGCGACTGGAATGTGAAAATAGAATGAATACGTTGTTGGATTACTACCATGCGTGTGGAATTTCGAAAATCAACATTGCGTCGTGAATTCGATTGCTAGTAGCATATTCTCAAGTCGTTTAGACTTACGAGTGTGTTGTTGGCTTGCGATTCAAGTCGGTGTCAACTGTTGCGATATTGAAATTGCGGGTGCTTGGTCATAGTCGGAAATAAGAGTTGGAGATTTCTCGGAGTTTGGGAATCTTGTTCTCGTTTGTCCGTTGTTTTCATGAACGTATATACACATGTATGCGCATATATATATATATATGAGTATATGTTTGCAAGTGTATGATCGTTTGAGATGCAAAAATATGCGTGTGATATAATGTCATTATGTAAATATATATCGCGCATACACACATACACATTATATCATAATATATGTATATATATACACATTTTCCTTTTTTTAATAGGCCTCGTATCGGTGGTGGAGTTAGGAAATTTCATAAATCGGTGGGGTACGAAGTTTCGTATCCCGCGTAGGGAAATGAAATTTCATATCCCAGTGTATAACGATCCAGAATTTTTAACCAATTTAAAATTGGAATTTTTATTACTTAATTTGAATTTAAATTTGAATTTGACATAAATATAAATGGTTAAGAATATTTAATAATTTTGATAAGTTATATGATGGATTTTATTTGAATTATAAATGAGAATGATTATTAGTAAGTTTGGATTGTCGTTCGATCGGATTTGTCAAACCATAACATGAATTAGTAGTGTTAGAATTACGCACTGCCCATAGTTTTCATAGCATTTAAGGGAAAATGCTGCCAAAAGTTCACTTTTCTTTTTAAGACAAGTGTCAGGACACATGTCATTTTGCATGCCTCATTTCATGCATACCTTCCACTTGCCTCCTTACGTGTCACACTCTCCTTACTCCATTTTTCCTATAAATACCACCATTTCCTTCCACTTTTTCATTCATTCTAACTTCTTTTCTTTCTTTCTTCTTCTTAAAGCTTAAAGTCATGGTTTCCATTACATTAATCTTCCTCTTTTCCACCATTTCTCCATCACCACCACTTTGCCAAAGTTCTTCGTCCTCCTCCTCTTATAATAGAGAGAGATTAGTATATATTATATTATATATATTTCGGTAAAGAAGACGGTGCGCTGAAATACTGTCTGACGGTTCACTCAGCTAGGCTCGCCCACCGTGATGATTGGAAAGCTATTTGGTGAGAACTCTTTAACCACAATTTATATATTTAATTAGTAGTTAGACTAATTTAAATATAGTTATGAATTATTAGTGATTAATGATGGTTGATTTTTGTTGTGATGGATGATGGATGCGTAGTTTAGAACACACACACTATTAAGCGTTAGTGTTACAACGCTTGTTCACAGTTATGATTTACTTAATTATGTTGATGATGGTTGCTATGGATGTTTATAATGATTGTTGATGTTGTTTCGCACACACTATGACACAACAATTATGGTATCACGTCGGTGATCGGCAAATCTCCTATGCAATTATAAGCAATATTATTATTGAAATTGTAGGAAGTATCTTCCAAGAAAAATAAAGTAAAAATAAATAAATACCATAATGTTCTAGGATGACAGAGAGTACAATGTCTAGGCTTGGGTTTGGAAATTATAGTTTCTTGCTCTCCTTGGCTATCCCTAACTGATTCGACGAATGCGATGGTTAATTTGAAGTTATTTGAATTTAGAAATAATTTGGTTTTTAATTTAATATTTTATTAATAAAAAGTGAAAAATAAAAGTTGAATTTTAAATTCGAAATAATTTGGAAAGTCAATTTAAATGATTTTAAATGGTGCATATGAGTATATAATGGTTTTCTAAGGTATTTTGAAATATTGAAGAATAATTTTTATTGCGATCAAAAAAGAGCTTGTCGCACAATGGCAATTCTCATATTTTAGTTACAAACTTTAAACGCTTATAACTTTTGCAATCTAAACCAGATTGCCAGGAAACGAAAAACGTTTGATTTATATTAACAATAGCTTTCAAATGAGTGAAAGCAGATTTTAATTTCAACTTATAATTTTCAGCTTATATTTAAAATCGTTTTGGAAAAGGTCGTTGTAAGAGCAGTTGTCGAACATAACTATGAACAACATTTTTTAATGTTTTAAAAATATGGAAAAAAATTGTAAAATTATTATAAATTATGTAAAAGTGTTTTGAATTGGAAATTTTAAGTTTTGGCTAATATAGACTATATTTTGATCAAAATATTTAAGATAACCATTTTGTAACACTTTTGCAATGCTTTTGAAATGCTATTGTAGCATTTCTTTTTGAAACATTCTGCTTTGAAAGTTTTAATCCATAGATTTTATTCTGAGTTATAAGTAATCAATTTTAAATGATTTATGGAATGAAGTATCAAAAATATTTTATGGGATTTAAATTGGTTTATTTAATATTAAAATGGGTTTTCAAATTTTAAATAATTGGATATGGTTGGAGATAAATCTTCGGATGTTTGATATTAATTTGGTAGATGACGACTCTTACTATTTGAGGAATTTAAAAGGTAGTTCACCGTTATTTCTCTTATAGTCTAGGTTGGATACGAAGATTAATATTGAGGATAAGTCGGTGGTATTTCTATCCAGATCTTATGTCAAAGAGTTGGATAAATCTTTTGATTAAGATACGAGTTTCCTAATTTGATTGAGATAAGTTAGATAGAAATATTCTTCGGATATTTGATATGAAATTTTGTGTTGTTAACGTATACTATTTGAGGAATTTGGAAGATATTATTATTGTTATATCGTTAATCCACCTATAGTACTTGTTGATTATAAGAATTGATATCGAATATAAGTAGATACAATCTATGTGTAACTTATGTTCAATATCGATTGATTTGGGTTTTGTCTTGAATCGTATCTTCAATAATATCATTCTTGAAACCCAATGAGATTGAGTTGTGGAAATTCAAAATGTAATTTGGGATTTAATCAAATCTTTGATCTGAAGAAATTAAAAATAAGAAATTAGGAAGGAAGTATAATCTTTTAGTTAAGATTAAAGAATTGAATGTTGGGAAATCGATTTAATTGGAAACTACGGTTAAAATGTGAATAAGGATTTTCAAAGGAAACTGGATTTCAACAACGAGTTATCAAGCAGGATATTAATTAAGGCTTTGAGGCTAAATTATCTTTTATTTAAGGGATGTGTTTTAAAAGAGAAAGGTTAAATATAGATTTCGAGAATGGCTTTAAATAAGTTTAATTTAACAAATCCAAGATGGAAGGAGACTTGGTTGAAATCCTGTGAGTTCTATAATTGTTTTTTTAATTTCGCTTGTTATTTTGGAAAACCGGGAAAAAAGGCGGGTCGTTACACAGTGGGTTACGAAATTTCGTATCCCACCAGGATACGAATCACATATGTGCATGGCTCAATGCCCCTCTCCCCTTGTAAATTCAAACCGAACCCTCCCTTTCTTCTTTTCTGCCGATACTTGACTTAGGAACTCAAACCCATGAGTTCAAAACTTACATTAAACTCAAAAATAGGTGGGGAACAAGATCCAGGCTTATGATATGGAGATGGGTTTTGAATTAGGACTGGCATTAGTGCTCGATCCATCTCGGATGTCATACCACGGCTCGACGTCGGAATCGATCTAGTCATAAAACTCGGTTTGGAGTTCGAGAGGATTAAAATCGAATTCGAGTTAACTTCGTGGTCGACCTCCAGGGTTATCAGCTCGAGTCGTGCCTATGGGTACGATTTCGAAGTCGAGCAGTGTTTTAGAGAAGAAGAGGTTGGAGGAGGAGCTTTGGAGAATAAGAGAAGGGGAATCGAAATTTCTATGGAGTGGAAAATGTAGAAGACGGAGTTTCGGGGGGAGTCGAAATTGGTAGCCGGTTTGTGGAGATTAGTATCCCTCTATAGGGGATATGAAATATCGTATCCCTTGAGGGATGCGAATTTTTGTATCCTCAGAGAGATACGAGATTTTGTATCCTCCGGGAAATACGAAATTTCATAACCCTGAAGGGATACAAAATCTCGTACCCTTGAGGGGATACGGGGTCCTCTATAGGCCTAAACGTTTTGAGCCACGCTATCGTGATGCTTCGCGTTTCCCATTTGAGACTTAAACTTTCAACTCCCTGCCTCGGGATTTGCGTCGCAGCAGCCGATGGGTCCGCCAAAAGCGCTAGATCGCAGAGTGCAGCCGGAAGGATAGCAATCGTCGGTCGAGATTTCGGCGGAGTTACCGGCGCAGGGAAGACTTGGAATGATAGGAGGTGAGCATGAAGGGGAAGAGCGCGTAGATATTATGGAGGTAAGTAATCTGGTGGCGTCAGATATAATGGCGGGAGCAATCATACTTGAGAATCTACCGGATTCGGTGGCCTCGCACACTAGTACAAAATATATCCGTTGCTTCGCCTTATTTGGTTCAGTTGTGATAACAACAGAAGCAAATGGTATCATTTTCTTCGGTTAAGTTAAAAATCGAAGCAAATGCATCAAAGCAAATAGTATTATTTACTTCGGTTGTGCTCACAACTGAAGCAAATAGTGGCATTTGTTCCGGTTGCAATAAAAACCGAAGCAAATGCGTCGAAGCAAATAGTATTATTGCTTCTTTGCCTTTACAACCAAAGCAAATATTGTTATTTGCATTGCTTTTTTAGGACCTGAAGCAAATGTGATCAAAGCAGATAGTGTTATTTGCTTCGCTTGCCGGGGAAACCGAAGCAAATGCAACAAAGTAACTACAAATTATATTAGTCAAAATAAATGTACATATCAGTAAACATAAACTGTAACGATCCAGAATTTTTAACCAATTTAAATTTTTAATTTTTAATTCTCTGAATATAAAAAATATAATCATTTAGTTAATATTAAAGAATTGAATGTTGGGAAATCGATTTAATTGGAAACTATGGTTGAAATGAGGATTAAGGATTTTCAAAGGAAACTGGGTTTTGATAACAAGTTATCAAACGGAAATTAATTAAGGCTTTGAGGCTAAATTATCTTTGATTTAAGGGATGTGTTTAAAAAGAGAAAGGTTAAATATGGATTTTGTTATAATTTGAGAATGAATTTAAAGAATCTAATTTAACAAATCCAAGACGGAAGTAGATTTGGTTGAAAGCTTGTGTGTTCCGTAACTATATTTTTAAAATCACATTGTAACGACCCGCCTATTTGCCCGGTTTTCACCTGTGATTAAACCAACTTAAACCGTTCATAATGACGGATTGTTAGAGGTACTTACACATTTTCACAAAAGTGAAAGAACTTTTCCATTATCATTACAATAATATTACATCAGAGTTACAAGAGATACATCAGAGTACATTGTTACACAGCGGAAGAGATACTAAACTCAATGGAAGAATACAAATGCTCCAAGACATAATAGCTCTAGCTAAAACCAGAATCCTGCTCCAATCAACTCCAAGTCTAAATCTGCGAACCAAACTGCTAAGCTGCCCATGTAAAAATTATGGGCACCCAGAGTTTAGGTGTGAGAACAACAAACTCTAGGTCTATCATGGGACTGGTGTGAGAACTCAAAACAGTTGTTCTTAGGGTTCATTTTAAAGTTTGGTAATTCACCGGACCATGTTGCTCATGCGGAACGAGTTTACTCCATGTGAATACCCATGCATCAAAATTCTTAATGACTTTTTGAAAAATGAACTCATTATAAGCTCATCACATAATGCAAGCGCACACCAGATAGCCGAGTTTTGTCTTATGATAACCAAAAATGCCTTCATTCATGAAAATCCTCTTTTACTACTATAATATAGTGTGAAAAACCTTTCGAAAATAAATGTATTAAGATAGCCAGCATATGTACCATATACTATACTGACATATGGTATACAATCAAAATCGTACGGGCTAACGGAGATTGGGTTTCCAAAAATGACCAAGCAAAGAAACTTCCTTCCGAACCGAATTTTCAACATCTCTAAAGGGATGTCCAAGGATCAACAGTGATGCTCCTCATGCCAACACAAGGCCGGGTTACATCTGTAACTAGGCAACTTAGAGTACCCCTAAGTATGTCATCTCCTGGTCGTTACAGACCTTTCCGTGTGTGCGCCAACAACAACCACAAAAGTAGATGTTTTTACCACATAGGTTAATATCTGTTTTAATATCAATTTAAATTCCATATAAAATATTTTCAATACTGTTAAACCATTGAAAACATTCCACAAATCGTTTAAAATGATTACTTATCGTTTGGAAAACAGTTTGCGAGTTAGAACTTCAAAATAGATTGTTTTAAAAGAAAACGTTACAACATTGTTCCAAAAGCAATACAAAACCATTACAAATAATTATATTGGCTAACTTGATTAAAACAACTTTTATATTGTTCGAAACCAACATTTTCCAATTCAAAACACTTAAATTATTTAGAATGATTTTATAAATTTTTCCATATTTTTAAAACAATTAAAAATACTATTTATAGTTTTGGTCGACAACTACTTTTACAACGACCTTTTCCAAAACGATTTTAAACATAACTTGAAAATTATAACTCGAAATTAAAATCTGCTTTCACTCATTTGAAAGCTCTTGTTAATGGAAATCAAGCGTTTTTCATTTCGTGGAAATTCAATTTAAATTGCAAAAGTTATAAGCATTTAAGTTTGTAACTAAAATACGTGAATTGCCATTATGCGACAAGTCTATTTTGACCGAAATAAAAATTATTCTTCAATACTTCAAAATACCTTAGAAAACTATTATATACTTCCATAACCCATTTAAAATCATTTTAAAGAAATTTACATTGACTTTCCAAATTATTTCAGGTTCACAATTCAACTTTTATTTTTCACTTAATATTTTATAAATAAAATATTAAATTAAAAATCCAATTTATTTCTTAGTTCAAATAAAAAACAATTAACCATCTCATACGTCGGATCAATTAGGGATAGCCAGGGAGAGCAAGAAACTATATTTTCCAAACCCAAACCTAGACACATACGTATGAAATCATATATATTGATAAAATTTCTTTGAATAAATAGATACCGGAATGTTCTAGGATGACAGAGAGGATAGTGTCTAGGTTTGGGTTTGGAAAATATAGTTTCTTGCTCTCCTTGGCTATCCCTAACTGATCCAATAGATGGGGTGGTTAATTTGAAGTTATTTGAACTTAGAAATAAATTGGATTTTTAATTTAATATTTTATTTATAAAATATTAAGTGAAAGATAAAAGTTGAATTTTGAACTCGAAATAATTTGGAAAGTCAATGTAAATTCTTTAAAATGGTTTTAAATGGGTTATTTAAGTATATAATAGTTTTCTAAGGTATTTTGAAGTATTGAAGAATAATTTTTATTGCGATCAAATAGAGTTTGTCGCATAATGGCAATTCGTGTAGTTTAGTTACAAACTGTAAATGCTTATAACTTTTTCAATTTAAATCGAATTTCCACGAATGGAAAAACATTTGATTTCCATTAACAAGAGCTTTCAAATGAGTGAAAGCAGATTTTAATTTCAAGTTATGTTTAAATCCATTTTAGAAACGGTCACTTTAAGAGCAGTTGTCGACCAAAACTATAAATAGTATTTTTAAATGTTTTAAAAATACTGTTTATAAATTGTAGAATCATTCTAAATTACTTAAGTGTTCTGAATTGGAAAATGTTGGTTCTGGACAACATAAAAGTTATTTTAATTAAGTTAGCCAATATAACTATTTTGTAACACTTTTGTAATGTTGTTGGAACGTTGTTGTAACGTTTTCTTTGAAAACAATCCATTTTGAAGTTTTAACTCACAAACTGTTTTCCTAATGATAAGTAATCATTTTAAATGATTTGTGGAATATTTTCAATGGTTTAAAAGTATTGGAAATATTTTATATGGAATTTAAATTGATATTAAAATAGGCATCAACCTATGTGGTAAAAACATCTGCTTTTGTGGTTGTTGTTGGCGTGCGCTCGGAAAGGTCAGTAACGACCGGGAGATGACATACTCAGGCGCACTCTAAGTTACCTAGTTGCAGAGGTAACCCGGCCTTGTGTTGGCTTGAGGAGCATCACTGTTGATATTCGGACATCCCTCTAGAGGTGTTCAAAATTCGGTTCGAAAGGAAGTTTCCTTGCCTGTTCATTGTTGGAAACCCAATCTCCGCTATGAGCTCGTACGATTTTTATTGTATACCATATGCCAGCATAGTATATGGTACCTATGTTGGCTATTTTAATACATTTATTTTTGAATGGTTTTTCACACTATATTATAGTAGTAAAAGAGGATTTTCACTATGAAGGCATTTATTGTTATCATAAGGTAAAACTCGCCCATCTGTTGTGCGCTTGCATTGTGTGATGTAGGATGAGCTAATGATAGCTTCATTTTTAAAAAGTTCATTACGAATTCTGATGCGTGGGTATTCACATGGAGTAAAACCGTTCTACATGAGCGGCGTGGTCTGGTGAATTACCTAACTTTTAAATGAACCCTAAAAACAACTGTTTTGAGTTTTCACACCAGTCCCATGACTAACAAGGAGTTTACTATTCCCACACTTAAAATCTGGGTGCCCATAATTTTTACACGGGAAGCTTAGTAGTTTGGTTCGCAGATTTAGCCTTGGAGTTGATTGGAGAAGGATTCCGGTTTTAGCTGGAGTTATTTTGTCTTGGAGCATTCGTATTCGTATTCTTTCGCTGAGTTTAGTATCTCATCCGCTATGTCATCGAATCTTGAATCTTGAATCCACTCATCCACGTCTTCATTGAAGACCAACCCTTCATAGCCATGGACACGGAGTTCCCCAGCGTCATCATTCCCTTATTAGATCCTTCTAAATCATGTCCAGTTACTACCAAACCCTCAAACCGAATATTTCTTCTTTTTCTTCCAGCTCAAAGCTTCATGTTCCACATCTCTGAGTTAGGCCATTGCTTTTTTTTGGCTCCTTGATTCGGTATTCTTGGTAATGATTTTTTCTTTGTGGTTAGCTAGTTTTCGTTTTAAGTTTGATTTAATGAATCGCCCGAGCTAATACCTTTCTTTGTATACCACAATTTCTAGTTGTCTGTGTTAGTTGCAAGTAGTCCTGATTGTTTGAAAACAATGATTAGGATGATGCAGTAGAAGTTGTACTTGTGAGAAACCCGAATACCTACTTAGAGTAGTCAATATAAAAAATTATTTACATTTTTTTGAACTTAAAGTGACTAGACTTTTTAAAATGATTTGTACTTTTTGTAATAATGAGTTTCTCGTTTTCTATTTTCTGGGTTGTTTTAATATTTATAGAAATAGTAGACGTAACTAATTCATTCTTTAGGCCACCAGAATTCAATTGATTTGGAGTGACCCGACAATATACACTTATAATGGATTCATCCGAGCTCTATAGTGCTTATTTTGAGATTGGAAGTTTGTTTATATGACCAAATTATGGATTTTTGTAACCGTCATAACAGATTCTATTAAAGAAATCTAGACTATACGTTAAACCAAACAGTGCCCTCGTTTATTGGCATTGATGGGTAAGGGATTGGTGTATACAGAAGGTGTTGAGTGTGATAAGCACAGCAAAGTAGTAAGTCCTGCTTTCTCCATGGACAAGCTCAAGGTTTTTTTATAGTTGCCATTGTATTATATAATCAAATCAGTAGGGTCGATTCTCAATGGTAATCCTAAAATAATAATGAACAAAATGGTGGAATGAAGAGAATGGTGGGATGTATGCTTTATGAAACTTTATATCTGCTGAATCACGAATTGCATAACCTTTTTTTATTGGCTTTAATTACCAAATTTTTAGCATTATAATAAAATAATTAAATAATAAGGTTTAATGTAATTTTGTTCTATTGTTTGAACTAATACTGCAAACATTAGTTAATATTTATTTTTAGGGTTGTTAAAATTATTAGCATGGCTTCTTGAATCTCATTTCACATTCGGCTTTCTCCTTAGATCTTTGGCATTGTACTGATGGCGCATTCCATTTTGCATGCATATAGTTGTATATTTGTACACTTACATAAATATTCATATTGCATTTCTTATGTACAGGAGAGTGAATGTGCATTAAGTTCATTCAAAAGTGGATGGACACCATAGCAACAGATGTTGTTGCTACTTCTTCTAAACATTCCAAATTAGGTGTGGTACTGGGCGTGCAGGCAAATCCAAATTAGCAGAATACTACATTTTTTTTAAAGTTAGATTATTATTTTCTATTTGATTCTTGCACCTGGTTTTGTATACCTTTAGTGGCAGATGTTTCATTTTGTTGTATTTAAATTGGATACCTATTGCTTTTAGTACTTATTACATGATTAATTACGTTATTGTTGCAATTATCCTTTTATAGTACTGTTTTGGTTCTTATGTCATAATTATCAACACTGTTGTACTTTGGTATTGTATTGTTTAATAAAAACTTCTATTCAGTTTAATAAAATTATTTGCAATGTTTGTTTGTTAGGGTGTATATTAAAATTGTTGCATGTTACGTTTATTTGTTAGGGTCTTTTGGATGAAAATATATTTTTGGTTGTAGGCTGTTTTTGCTTCGGTTGTGTTCAAAACAGAAGCAAGAAATTAAATTTTTTTGCTTCTTATATTATTACAACGGAAGCAAAAAACTCATCGTTTGCTTCGACTATACAACTAAAGCAACATAATTTAATATGTTGCTTCATCTGCATTTGCTTCGGTTGTTGAACTGAAGCAACAGGGGGTAAACAACTGAAGCAACAAACTTGTTTTGTAGTAGTGGCACATAGATGAAATGGTGGTGAGGCATATGTCGATACAGTTTGGTATTCCCCAGAGAGATGTTCGTGCACCTCAAAAAGGCGACAGGGCACATGCACCTCTTGAAGGGTTCACTTCATGGAACAGGCATGCGTGCACTTCTGGTTGTGTGCCCCCAACCAACAACTTTATCTGAGATATACTTCACTATTTTCGCCTAGCGTCTGCACAGCTTCATCCGAATGTGTACGCTTCCCTCTTAGGTACCTTCGTTCTCTTCAGGGAATACCTGCATATAGAGCCTACTGGAGAGGACATCTGGTATCTGTTTCAGTTGAAGAGGAGACCATCTGTGCAACCTTCTGTGTACTTCCTTGAAGCATTGCCAAGTACTAAGTTCATTGAAGAGAAATGGAGTAAGCTGAGTGTGTTTAGGCACGATCGGTTCTTTGTGCGCAGCCCTTATGGATTTGCAATGTGGTGGCTGGAAGGGAGTGAGTGTCCTTTCTTGTTTCGAATTTTGAGCTGACTTTGTTTTCGTGTTAACAGGAAATCCTCCCACTCCCATGGACATCGTGTATCAGCAACGCCTCGAGTCGTTGTTGGCCATTCCGGCCAGGGCCCGCTCCACTGCGAGTGTTCTGGATCCTGAGTGGCTTTGCCACGTGGGTTTACTTCCCATAGGTCGTACAATAATCAGACCAGCCGTTGTCGGGGTAAGAGGAAAACGGAAACTGAAGGAGAAGCAAGCTCTCCGAGCCGTAAGAGGAAGGAGTCTCCCATTGGGTCTAAGCCGCACAAGGCTGCAAAGATTCAGGAGGAAGCCGGTGGGGATGAGACCGGCGATAAGGAGGCGGTTGCTATAGGCAAGGGCTAGTCGGGTTCTCCTAACCTGCCTATGATAGAAGAGGCAAGGACAGAAGTGCTTCCTAAGCCGCAGTCTCCGGTGACTCCCTCTGACACCACCATCTCATTGGAAAAAGAGGGTCAGTTTGACGAGCTGAACAAGCTTCCACTTATTACGACTCCTTGGCCTAGTGCCACAAGTATGGAGGAATTAACTCTAACCGTTAGGGAGATCACTCCTTCGAGCAGGCCGTTATCTGGTCTATTGAGAGAACACTTAGTACACACACTCAAAGACACTACATGACACATCATTTGTTTTTGTACAAAGAGCGTTCAAATCTAAACTTGAATATGTTCCTTTCGCAGGTGAAATGGATAGAGGATGTAGAGGTCATGGCCAACAGTCCAGAAGTCATCGACCTTCGAGGAGTGCTTTCCTCGGTGATTTTAGAAAAGATGCTAGTTTTCTCGATGAACCTCCGGACTCTCGCGACCATGGCAGTGAGTATTGTTACAGAGAACACTCTCGACGTTCTGAATCTCCTCCTCTATACACTCTGTCATCTGGGACAGACACAAGACATGTCACCATGGGTGTTGGGCATCCCTCTTCGACGACTGTTCATTACATTCCACATGCAGAGCCAATCATCTCTTCCAAGGAAAAGGAGTTGGCGCATACCAACAAAAGAAAGAAGACAACATTGAAGAAAAAGGGGCAACTGCTAGAGGCACCCGAAGCTCTAGAGCTTACCGTAGACCAAAGGGAAGCCCAACTGAAAGAGTGGTTTCCCAAGCATTATTTTGACGAAATAAAATGGCTTCCAGATATTAAACTAATTCCTCGAGAGGATAGGGACATGGTGTAGAGTAGGTGTACATGGCTTATTATTAATGCAACGAATACTACAAATATTCAGGGAACCTCTCAGAGCTCATCATCAAAAAGAATGTAGAGATTGCCAACCTAAAGCAGGAGGTCAAGGATGAGCAGCTGACTATCCAGAATCGGGAAGAGTCTTTGCGTAAGTTAATTGTTCAAGTTGTACCTATTTCTGCATATTCGAGCAATATGTTTATATGCTAACTCTCCACTGCCGAAACAGATGAGCTGAAGGAGAAGTATGAGAAGATGGAGAGGGAGTCAAAGCTTGCTGCTTCAACTTATAAGGACACTATGGCCTCGATGTCGATTGAAAATGCAAGCCTTAAGAAGGATAACTCTGATCTGGTAAAGGAGAATACCCGTTTGATAAAGGATAACGAGAGGGTGTTCCATCTTCAGACCGAGAATGAGGCCTTGATGAAGGAGAACTAGAGGTTGAAAACTGAGAATGAAGAGATTCAAAGGCTGCAGAAAGAGACTGACGAGCTGAGGAGACAATCGGTGGGGCCAACAAAGACAAATAGTGTTCTAAGGCCAACAACAGGAATGTAATGAGTTCACTGGATGACCTAAGGGTCAGGCATCAGCGGGAGGTAAAGAGACTCAAGGAGGAGATTGAGGAAACTGAGACCAGGGTGGAAGCATTTTTGGAGGAGCCCATTTGGGCCATGGTACTGAGATTCCGTAGAATCTCGCGGGTTAAGGATTATCCCCGAGTGATGGCTCAGACATGGGAAAGGCTGCTATTGCACGAAATATAGTTTGGAGAGGGAGGACATCACATGGATATGTTTTTGGATGTGGACTTAGCATCAAGTGTTTATAAGGATATTCTTGAGGAAGGAGAGGAATGGATGGCCAAAGTATTCACGTGACGGGCCCGGTGGATGCGGGTGTACCGACGATGCACGACTTGGTGAAATTACAGAAAGCCAAGATGGTGGCTAAATACGAGGAGCGGGAATTGAAAAGGAGGGCCGATGAGACAGCCATGCACGAGGATCAAACGAAGGCTAGGCAGGATGCTGAGGAGAAAGGCAATGCCGAGATAACGAGAAAGAAGCTTCTGATGAAGCTGAGAAGAAGAGGCCCGATGAAGAGGCTAAGTAAAAGAAAGCTGATGAGGATGCCAACAAGAGAGGAAAGGAAGCATACAAGAAGCTTAAGTCGGATGCAGAGGCGCATCTTAAGGCCAAAAAGCTAGCTGACCAAAAGGATGCACGAGAGGCTAAGAAGAAAGAGGAGTTGGAGGCCAAGAGAGCTCTGGGAGGCACTGAGGTTGTGATGTCCCTTACTATCGACATCCCTCCAAGACCACTGCAATGTATCCCACCGGGGGAGATCACAGTGATCACAAGTGGTGAGGATGATGATGGGAAGCGCAAGTCACTGTCTCATGGGTTTACGCCCCCAATTAAGGGTAAATGAGGAAGGGGCGGAGGTGGCTTCGGAAGGAAGAGGACAAAGACTGGTGAGGACCCGCCCAGTGCTGAATCTGTCAAGAAAATGAAGAAGAAGAAGAAGGACGAGACATCTTAATGATCGTTATATATATTATTGACATTTTGGTTATGTAGGCCGATAGAATGCTCGAGTACGACCCTCGCTTTTAGAGGCATGGTATGTTTTTCATGTGTGTTGTGTCATTAGAAAGACATGTAGATAGGCTTATGTAGTTGGATTTTTGGTTATGAATGAAAGTTTTTGTTGACTTTTCTTATGTCATAACTCGTACTAAGTGTTCGAATGTTAGTTTATGCTTTACCTTTCTGGTACTTGCACAAATATACTTGTCGTTACACTTAAGCAAACGTTGTTCAAAGCTTCGCTCTCTAGTCTCTCGAGTCGTGCGAAGATTGTAAGTGTGGTCTTCGCTCTCGAGGCTTCCTTTGGTTAGGAGTTCCCAGTCGTGCGAGGACTCGAGGCGTGGACTTCGCCCTCGGTGCTTCCTTTAGTCAGGAATTCTGAGTCGTGCGAGGATTCAAGGCGTAGACATCACCCTCGGTGCTTCCTTTAGTCAGGAATTCTGAGTGGTGCGAAGTTTGGTTTTGGTGCCTTTCTCTAGGGACCTCCCTGAGGTCATTGTTCCTGAGTCGTTAGAAAGCTTGGACGTCGCTAATTCATCCTTTAGATTGTCCGTCGTTTTGTTCAGCTTAGGGTTTGAGGGCATCATTGATTCACCGTTTATTGCCCGGATCCAAACCTTTCGGGTTAGAGAGAACCAGACGAGCGGTGGTGTCACACTCAATCAGTTGAGGGGATGCCCCCAAGTCCGGGGACGAGGTTGGACATCCAAGTGAATGAACGACCCGGGTGGTTTATTCTCGGCCTCATCGTTGATTCGAGACTTGTGTTAGAGTTATTTATACTCGGCCTCGTCGTTGGTTCGAGGCTCGAGTTAGGGGACCCGTTCCCGGCTTCGAGGTGTTGATCTAGTGTTATATGCTTGTGTATGCAAATCAGTTGCAATGGTTGATCACACATACTATGTGGAAATTAAACACATCGAGAGCACAGAGAGATGAAACTACCTTTACTAATAAATGCGGCAGCTATGACCACTACAAAGCCTCGAATTTAAAGAAAACAAAACATTGTTGGAAAGCAATAAGTTTATACACTAAGTTATGTGAAGTAACGATGGAGATGTTCAATATTCCATGCCCTTGGCAGTTCGGCGCCATCAACGGTCATTAGATTGAACATTCCATCTCTAAGCTTCCGCTGTATGACGTACAAACCTTCCCACCAAGGACTGGAACCAGTCAGTGTGGGAAAGACCTGCTTGAGGACGAGGTTTCCAATGTTAAGGTCCTTAAGGCAGACTTTGGAGTTGAAGTATCTAGTGACTCATTGGCGCTTGGCGACAGCTCTGAGTTCAGCTTCATCCCTTTTCTCTTCGAGTAAAGTGACTCCAAGAGGAGATCTTGGTAGGTCTTTTGTAACGACCTGGATTTTAAGCCATTAAATTCTGAATATTTAAATTGGTTTTAAATGACGAATTGGTAATATATAAGATCTTTATAAGGAATTTATCTAATAAAATAAATGGATTTCTAATTTATATTGAATATTGTTTTGAATTAAATATAGGAATATCTAGTATACAATTCAAATTTGATTATTTTGAAGCTATATGTATATATTTAGATTGGATATGTAATTTATTTGCCTAAATGGAGATTGGTTCGATTTAATTTCCGAAGGATATAGGCTTTGAACAAAATTGATTTTTATAAAATCCGAAATAGATTATTATTGCTAGATTATTGAGACGTAGTTATAATTTAATTTACATAATTTTTTTGTAATTTTTATTTTGAAAAATAAGCAACTTTTTATTTGAAGTATTTTACACCCTAAATCGGAGTTTTTGGGATTTCAAGAAATAGGTTAACTTGTCTATTTTTTTCATATTTCTAAAATCTTATCCCATTACTCAACACAATGATATTTTTACTTCTGTCATTAGCAGCTCGTATATAAACAAAGTAACGTGTAAACGAAATACCCATATTTTATATTTACAGCTATTCTACTCCGCCAAATATCTTCGCACATAGATCCACTAAATAATAATATAAATGTGAAGCTTCCGTTGGAAGCCAATCTATTCCTTCTCTGTGAAGCTGCCCTAAATTTCTCATAGAAGCTGCCTTTTCCATCTATATAAGCATCGGCCACAACAATTCCTTAAACCCAAATTCATTTCCCTCAATCGCAATTTTCCGAGTAAAGAAAACCGAAATTTTACGACTTCAAAATTCATAAAAAAAATCAAATCAGCAATAAAAATTCATGATAACTGATCCATTCGTCTTGTTTTCCTAAGAGCTCAAATCCTACATACTTATTGTAGGGTGCGATGGTAATTCCGCCACTCGATATTTAGGTCAGTGGCCTTAGGGTTGAGGATCTCAAGCGGTTAAAGCATCGATGGAAAGAAGGAGGTTTGAATTTGTGTTTGTGGCATTGAATTATATCTTGGGAAAGTTTTTGAGATTCAAATAAATATAAAACTATCGATGGATTCACTGTCGTGGCCTAGGAGAACACGAGGCTAAGAGTGACTGCCTATCGAACTGGGTGGATGGAGTGAGGTGGCGAACAAGGAAAGCAGTTCAACCGTGAGTGGGATTTTGGGCATTAGAAAGGAAAATCAACGTATGTGTTGTTTTTAGGAGCAGCGTTTGAATTATGTAGGGAACAAGGGAAGAGCAGCGTTCGAATTATGCAGGGAAGAAGGGAAGAGCAGCTAGAAGTTTCATTTTGTAAGGAAGAAGTAGTGGATTTGGATAATGAACGAAGGCTTTTTTAATCATTTTATCAGGAGTATGATTTAAGTATGGTAATTGGGAAGGTTGGGATGTTTGAATGGTTATGTTAGACCAAAAAATGGTCCTAACACCCAAATTGTCGTATTTAGAGCATAGGATATGAAGAAATAACTGAAAAATAAGAGAGAAAGCGAGACAACAAGATTTTTATAGTGGTTTGGCATTAACGAGCCTACATCCACTTCATATTTTCTCATTTCATTCACGGATTACAATTACAATGAATATTCTCTCTCTCACTCGAATTCAATGAATAATTCCCACTGAATTCATTGATTTTTATTGAGGAAGACGGTTGTTATTCATGGAGAAGTGTTAGCTTTGAAGCCATGGATGTTGAGATGCCAAAAGTCCCTTGAAAATGCGCTTTGGAGGTGTATTTATAGCTGTAGGAAAGCCCATATGGTGATCAGGTCGTGGTAGGACACATGGCACCCGATCCGGGAAAGTAGGAGCGGTCATAGCCTCAAGAATAGGTCAACATTCATGTATAAAAGCAGGTTTGGTCCAGGCGGTTCATGACCATGGTGTGCACCACGAACCGGGTCGTGGTCATGTGGGGCTCCACGAGTCAAGTCGTGGACCATGGTTATGTCATGAGCGGGTCGTGACGAAGGTGAGCCGAGCCGGGCTCACGTGCCGAGGAGGGTGAGCCGGTCACCACGAGCTGGTCTCCACAGCCAATCATCACGAGTTGGTTTAGTGTGTGTTTACCGAAACATGCGTAACTTTCAAACCGTATGGCCGATTGGGCCAAACGAAAGGTCTACTTGAAGCTAATTCAGAGGGTTACAAGTATTCGATGTGGTTAGATCCAAATGAGGTAGTTTGATAGGAGTTTTGGGCCAGTTTATACTGATGTTGCGATTTTGACCAAACTTCCCTGTGTCTTCTGATGATGCTTTCAAAGTCGGAGAGTTATGCTATCCTACCACTTCAACCAAGCAATTGCTGATCAATTCATGTTCATATTCAGGTCCTTTGCTTTGGGTAGCCTGGTCACAAAGCAGGCTAACATTTTCCCCTCCAAAGTACATCTTATCGCAGGTGAGATGTGCTTTAATATGTTGAGCTAAATCTCTCTGGAACGTCATTTATCCTTGAGAAGGCTTTATCCAATCGTTGCATTGTTTCCACGTGAGCTAATCAGGCCAAGTTCTATGGAAGGAGTATTCGAGATGATCAAGTAATTGCTTAAACTTCATCGAATTAGGAGGTCTGATTCATTCATCAAAAATCATGCTAGATCGTTAGCTCCTGAGCGTGATCCTACACGCACAGATCATTGCCAAACAACATCATCATTCTACGCGAGTCAAGCACATTGTCGGGTCAGACTTTCTTTTACATATGATTCAATGCATGAAGTGGCCATCCAAATTTTTGGTTAGTTCAAGAATCTTTGAGCTTTTAGTTGGTATCTGGATGATTAGGACAAAGCACATTAGAATCAACATATGAATTTATCATTTGTGCTCAAGTTTGGACTATCTTAATATCTTGATAATGATCCAGGATCTTAAAATCGCATTGAATCATAACAGTAAGGAACCCAAAAGCCATGATCACTCCGGATCAAGCCAATGAAAAATCAGAGATCCATGGTCTAATTGGGCCATATTTTAAGGAATCTACAGTCGTACTGGATTGTTTCATAATCCGCTGATCACATACTAATCAGTGAGGGATGTTGTCAAAATAATGTGAACTAACACCTGTCAAAATCTTAAAGCAGTAGAGAAGTTTGTCACACCTTCCATCCGGTGTAGTTTGAGTCTTTAATTCCACATTTGATCCATAAGCTAGCTCGCTTGGTCGGGGAAGACGACTCAGGTCATACTCCGGAGGTATAACGTACATGTTTTAAATCTTATTCCTTGCTAGGATTGTCCTCATAGTTAGTCTACGAATAGACACTTGTGCTCTCAGTGCCATCGGAGGACAAGCAAAGCCAGTACTCATGCCCCCAACACCGGTGGGGTTGAGCTAAGTTAATGGGGCATATGGTCTTTAAGCTCTTATACTCTCTGCAGTTGATTCAGGCCGTAGCTGAGTTGCAAGTTCAGCAATTCCAGTTGACCCAAGTTGTCCTTTGCTCTCTTGAATCAGCAAGAGTTCGAGTTGTACACGCGAACGGTTGAATCACATTTGCTTTGATATCATCCCTTCCCTTTAATCAAAAGGTGGGAATTTACTCATTCGGTGTTAGTTAACATTAGTACTCTTATCGGATCAATCACGGGGATGAGTAAGCTCGTCAAAAATGTAAGTGGATTAGTCGAGCCCCTCCGTTCATACTTCAACATAATCCAAAATGGTCATCATTATCTCGTTGAGTCTCTTTGTCATGATCGGTTCAATTGAGCTTGACAAACAAGGTCGTGGGCCTGATAAGTGATATAGATTCTCATTGGAACTGCACATTCTCATCATTCATTTCCAAGGTTTTTCCTTTATCCTTATCAATTCGGGAGTCGGATAGTGCTCCATCCTTTATCATAAAAGCATCAAGATTTTCGTCGTGACGTTAGCATCTTATTGTCATAGAACTTTGTCCACCTCAGGGTTGAATTCATCAAAGCAATTGTGTAAATGTCATTATAGAGAAATCTTGAGGTCCGGGGGAGTAACAGATGATCCTAATGTCCCACGTGAAAGGGTTGTGATTGTCGTTATCCCTACTATCTTTAGAAGTGCCGCCTCTCGAGAGAAGCCGAATCAAACTGGCGAGCAGATTGCCACCAAGGAGCTACTGCATATTGCCAAGATCAGTACTAGTGCCCCTAGCATCAAGTCTGAGATTACAAATAGGGTCTTTGCTGATTTCTTGTTTCCACGTCGATATTACCCCCGGATCATGGTGTGAGTTATTCGACCCGACCGGGTTCCTGTTCTTCGAATTGTTGTGTTTTTCTTGGAGCTGAGTGTGAAATGTCGCACGAGTGTCTATTCGAGTTGGAGCTAAAGCTGGTCATGCACGACCTGAGCTTGTTACGATTCTTGCACTCTCATCTAGGATGTTGCAGGTAGTTATTCCATTGCCTATGTTTCCATCCACGACGTTCTGAATCGAAGCCGCAAGTTGCATGCCTGCTGATGGGTTCGTGTTCAACCTGAGATGATGGTTGTTATCTGACTGGGCCGAATTCATCACTGCTTGAACTTCGATTTTATCATTTCCAGCGAATTGATGATTGTTGCTCGGCCTTCCAATTCAGCGCTGGTTCCCCCAGCGTGATGTCTTAAAATAGGTGAGGATTGGCCTCGGGCTTCTTGGTTCCACATGAGCAGTAGCCGTCAATTAGGCTTCTGTCATTCAATTCTGAATATAGGCATCGAATAGTTGAACTATGCTGCCTAAGGCTCATATTCCGTGCCCCCATCCTCGTGGGTTTTTTCTGAGTAGTAGACTTCGAATCCATGTATTTCATACTCCCTCTTTGCATCATGAGTCAGAGCTGGGTGTGTAACGACCCGGATTTTGAGCGACTTTGGTTATCGACATAAGCTCGATGTCGATAACCAAAACATCGAAAAATCCCAGTAATTACTGAAAGAAATTAGAAGGTGAGAATAGATAAGATAGAAACTTAGAATAGAAGAAGAAGAAGAACACAACATCAAAGTAACACGAACCTCACAGCGGAACGAATAACATATAATAGATAACATAACTTTGAAATATAACAGTTATGTATACAATAGCACTTATCAGAGTACAGCACTTACAACACAGCGGAAAAACAATAGCTATACAATCTTGAAACCTCCTGCTCCAAGCTCTCCAAGTATATCTGTAAATCCCGACTACTTGACTGCCCGTACAAATTTAGGCACCCAAGAGTTTAGGGAAAACAACAAAGTAAACTCCGGGTAAGTCATGGGACTGGTGTGAGTAAAATAGTTTAACACAGTTTAACATATATATTATATCTCATAAGACCACGCCGTGAATACGGAAAGGGTTTTTCCCTTATAAGAATCCAACATTTTTGACAAGCAATATCATTCTGATATTATAATAATCTCTAAGTACAAATATATATCAATCTAGAAGAAACGCTTTCATCTCACGTTCTACATATATAGTATACAATCAAAATCGCGAGCACGTATTGGATAATGGATTTCCAGCTATGACAAGGTATGGAACCACCTTCTGCTAGTGTACCTCTAGAGAGGAATACACTGGGTTCAACAAGAACATCTTGCAACCCGGCCACTCATGACCGACCACTCATTTCGCTTGAGTGTATCGAATGTATATCACCAACGGTTGGGATCAGCAACCGTTCCCGTATATATATATGGGACATCATTGATAGATTTAAGAAACAAATGAATATTCTCTAGATAGGTGATTATACACCCTACTTCGGTGCGACCGACTTAGCCATGCTGCCTGCCCGATTTCTGTCATTTACCAGATGATGAGGCTAGAAGTTACGCGTTATCATCCCATCACATTCACTTTGAATGCCACATTGTCAGATCCATCGAAAATCACTAATTGGCGTCTACAACAGTACATTACGTGTTAGCTAAAGAAGTTTCCTTCTCCGCTTCCACTCTTGGTAAAGTTGAAGAAATCAATGTACGTGACCTTTCTGGAAATACTCTGTCAGACATTCATCAACACAAGTCATCCTCATTCACTTAGAATGTCACATCGTCATACCCGCCAAATCACAAATTGATTTATCCAAAAGTAACACGGGTATACAGCTTAGAGAAACGAATTCCTCCGCCACCAAACGTGAATACGTTTGAACAGATCAACTTACGCGATTTATTAGATATACTCTATCAGACCTTCGTCCATACAAGTTGTCCTGGGACTGGACAAACCGAAGGCACTATTCAGTATATCCATCTTAGTCACTGTTATCTAAGACTTATACAACAGCCCTTGCATTTTATTCCATCTTCAATTATCTTTGGCATATATGATTCGCAACGCTTATGCCAATACAGAGTGGTTCTTTGGATAATAATCCAACCGGTCTCTCCATATTAACAACGTTAAAATGGTCAAAACATTGATAGTCTGTGATTTAACTATCAACGAAAAACTCATGTGCAAACAACGATATTATTTCCGGATGGAAACTATATCAATCAATCATCATTCAACATTTATCTCTTTAGTTCATTAGTTACTTATCTCCTATTTCCATATATTCAACATTTCTTATTTTCTAATTTCAGAAAAACATTACTGATTCTTATTTGGAAAACATTTCCAAAACTCCTTCGCTGCCAAACCTTACCATTCCTTAGTTAAGAAGGAAGTCAATCAAGTTGGGGTATAATTACCTCTCAGACCTTAACTGAACAACGTTATAACTTTGAAATAGTAACAGTTTATCTTTTAAACCATTAACAACTTCTTTACGTAACTCTCGGATTCAATTTACGAATCCACATCTTTATTAAAACATTGATTATAACGATAACGTTATAATCCCTACTTTCGCAATATCTAACTTCAATTATAACCTTTATTCTTAAATGTGAATAAACAAATCTAACCCTAATTTATTAGTGTATACTCTTGATTTAAAAACCGGAAAGTAAATATTTCTTTCCCGAATTCGATATAATTGAATTCGACATATAATTCTCTTTCGAGTAATCTTTATTTGATTAACTCTATTTCGAATAACCTATATTCGATTATCTCTCTTCGAATAACTTATATTCGAAATATTTTTCTTTCGAAAAACTATATTCGATCTTTTTCTTTCGAATACGCTATATTCGATAATCTCGTTTCGATTAAACTAATCGATAACTCCTTTCGATTAAACTATAATCGATAACTCCTTTCGATTAAACTATAATCGATAACTCCTTTCCTTTAACTCTATTCGAATAAACTATATTCAACTAACTCTATTTAACTCTGTTTAACTCTATTCAACTCCGTTCGAATAACCAATATTCGATAACTCTATTTACTCCATTTGAATAACTACTATTCGATTAACTCTATTTAACTCCATTCGAATAACTACTATTCGATTAACTCTATTTAACTCCATTCGAATAACTACTATTCGATTTGACTCCATTCGCTTGACTCTAGATCGCAGCGATCACAATGGTTACGCATGATTCCCTCAGGAAACATCCGACCGCCGTGGGCTATTTACAGCCCTGCGAATTACGCTAGCAGTCGTGCTAAATGGCATCTCATTTGGATTAACTCTAATTGATTAATTCTAACTGTTTAACACTAACTGATTAACTCTAACCAATTAACTCTAACCGATTAACTCTAACTGTTTAACTCTAATCAATTTACTCTATTCAACTAACTCGACTCGACTAACACCTTTCGAATAACATATCCGATTCACTAACTTCGAATACCATATTCGATTAACTAATTTCGAACACCATATTCGATTAACTAACTTCGAGTACCATATTCGATTAACTAACTTCGAGTACCATATTCGATTAACTAACTTCGAGTACCATATTCGATTAACTAACTTCGAATACCATATTCGATTAACTAACTTCGAATACCATATTCGATTAACTAACTTCGAATACCATATTCGATTAACTAACTTCGAATACCATATTCGATTAACTAACTTCGAATACCATATTGGATTAACTAACTTCGAATACCATATTCGATCAACTAACTTCGAATACCATATTCGATCAACTAACTTCGAATACCATATTCGATTAACTAACTTCGAATACCATATTCGATTTCTCCTTTTTATAACGTTTATCCATTTAAAAAGATCCCTTTTTTAACAACGTTTATTCATTTATAAAGATTCACTTTTTAGTAACGGTTCTTCACTTTATAAATATTCTTTTAATAACGTTTTCCTTTTTATAACGGTTTCCCTTTTTTTATAACTTATTATTCCGTTATAAACCAATTTCCTTTTTATTAACTCTGTTTATTTTCTAAATATTCCCTTTTCAATTCTATTAGTAAATGGTTTACAAATATTGCTTTTTTCTATTTTATTCTATTTGCAAATGGTTTGCAAATATTTCCTTATCAAATTTATTCTTACAAATATTGTAACTCCTTAAATTCCCGGAAAAATTCTCCATAACCTCCTTTATATCGGGAGCATCGAGAAAATCCCCAAACCCGCCACACAGACCTTTCCATTCAAAAAGAAAATGGTTTGAAATTATTTCCTCTTTGAATATCTCCTATTTATAAATATTCCAAATTTATAAATATTCCTTATTTATAAATATTCCATTTATAAATATCTCTTATTTATAAATATTCCATTTATAAATATTTTTATCAACATTCCGGTATGTTATGGTATTCAACATATCAAATCACGATGAGCAATATCGTCCAAGCACACACAATCGATAACAGAATATATACCACATCATATATTACAATATATGAACAGAACAGTATTATAAATATTGAGGAGTTTAGTTGGACCCCTCCAACCTGTTTCCCTGCATCACAGACGTTAAACCATACAATTAACATCAACTTCATTTCAATATGAAATGTTCTGATAAACAACATCAATATATATATAACGGTTTTTATATATATTTTTTCTACTAACTAACTAGCAGTTCAATCAATCAACCAACACACAGCAATTAACAGATGATTAACAGTTCTAAAAATACATTATAAAAATATAACTGTTCAGAGTTGGTGAGTTTTACTCACTTTGGCAGTTCATCGTTAAAGAACGATAAACTGTTTGTTTGATTTGAATCAAACAATTTAATTTTCCGTAAATTCAAACTATCTCCAATCCACTTCCAGTCAGTTCCCGTGTGTAGCGCTAGTCCACACGATCCCAACGGATCTTGTTTCGTCTGATTCTGATATTGTACGATAATGATATTCATTTTAAAAGTTAATATACATCTCTATAATTTAATTTAAATGATATAAATAGTTTGGGCCTTAGTCTTTTGCAAATTCGGCCTACTACCCTATTGAAGCCCAGGCCAGCACGGATCGTTCTTCTTCATTAACGATCTGAACCCGCCTGCTCAATGGCCATTTCCGAAATAAGGTACCCCCGTTTCCTCCTCTATCTCTTCACTATAATAACACCATGTCCCTCTTCATCTATTTCCTATCTTCCCAACATTTAAAACAAGGACAAGCTGCTCGTGTACCCTTTCATGGCCGCACATTTGTTGCTCTTCCAACCAAAACTACAACGAATCCAACATGAATTCTTCCTTGATAACCACCGCTCCTCACTAGCTGCATGGGTCCTCCAACGTAAAGACCCCATTTCCACTTCGAAATCTCTCCTCCTCCACAACAAACGCACACCATAGCCGATAATTAAACCCCCCGTTCTCTGAACCAAAACTCACGCCTTCCTAAACATATGACCGTGAGCCCCCCTTCTTCAATGTATTTCCGTCCCTTACTATTTCAGTTCCCAGGTCCAAGTGTATTTTAGTTTTGAGGAAATTGTTTGATGAAGAGAAATGATTTAAGTGGCGGCTACAGATTCGATGGAAGAAAGTGAATTGAGATTAGGTTTTAACGATGGGCCTTAAGTCCTTTTTATAGTAGATTTAGTGGACAGGGAATATTCCCCGGAATATTCCCTTTCCATTTCATTTCGATCCATTTTAAATTCGTATGATTTCCATTTTTGACAAACAAAGCTAATCCTAGCATAAAAACACATTCCGGATCCAATGGGACAGGTTTCGTCGAATTCCGACACCGTTTGCGAAAATCCTTTAGAAAATATCGATGAAAAACACCGAGCAATAATTCCTAACAATTTCAGAAAAAATCCTAAAAATATGAGGCCTTGACGTTTCACTAGAACTTTTCCTAAGGTTTCGTATGAAACCTGTTTCGTTGAATTTCGAGTTCGTTTGACCAGTTAACCATTTAGTTTAGTATGTTTTAAGTTAAAAGCATAGCGTACCCCACTATGAAATATTCTGTTCACGTAGGGACTGTTATGGATAGAAACAAAAATACCATTTAAATGAGTGATGTGCTCTAGTCCCAAAAATGTAATAATACCGGTAGATGAACTCATATTGTGAAACCTCGAAATGTCGATACAGGGTGCCAAATACTCCAAATATAAAGTTGCTTATTAAATTAATTAAAAATTACAGTAAAATTCTAAAAATTAAATTATCGCTATTTCCCAAAAGGACCTTGTCTAAATTCAAACCCGATCTCTAGTTATATCGAATAAACCGATACGGTCGATAAATGATTCTATAGCGACTATTTCAAATTTTGATTTGGACATATCTCAAAATCTACATGACGAAATCCAGATTTTTCTCTTCCACTAGAAAGACATACTCCACCAGCTCTACGCATTTCTTGTTTCACAGAAATCCGGCTTAAAACGAATCCTGTACATTCAGTTGAAGTTCAAATCGCCGAATTACGAACTGCAGCGCCATTTCGAGCTCGATTTTAATTATAATATAATTATACGTTCAAATCTTCGTTCAAATAATATGTTCGTTATTATAATTCAACTCTAACTGAATTATATAATTTGAATTGTCCAGTTCACACAATATTGTGAATTCCACAAATTCTGATTATTTCTGAATTAAATATATTATTTAATTATTATTTTAATTAAATATTCAAGTTATTTTAATTAAACCACCATTTAATTCACTATATCACTATTTACATAATTAAGTAAATTAATTATAATACCTCTGCCAATGCGGGTCATTATAGGGTGAAAATCGATATGTTGGTACTCGGTCCATGCTAATGTCTTGTCTCCTATCCAGGCCCTAATTGCTGCATAGGATATGCCCAGCCCTTTCTGAACTTTCCAGTTTGGAAGTAAGTTTGGACTAGCAAATGGACATTCTCTCTGCATCCGTTTCGTGGTCCTCAAGGGGCCTGTAAAGATCACAACATAAGTTAAATACAAGCACGTAAGCTATGCTGTTTGTGAATATTTTCAATGGTTATGCCCCCAGTTCAGGGGTAACGGCATAAGACAGATGGTCGAATCAATTCCCTTTCAAATTTAGACGAAGGAAGGCGTATTCTGGATAGTTAGGGAAATCTTTAATCCTGAATGCCACGATTGTGCCAGATCGTATTATGACTGGAAAACCAATGACTGCTCAGGATTGTATTAAGGCTGGATAGAAATCCAAAAATCCTAAGGCTTCACCGGGTCCTTCCCAGTCGCGAGTATTAAGTCGCATGACATGCCATTGAATAATTCACTCTCAAGGCTTCCTTTCGGTCGCCGCCTTGAGTTGCGTGGGAAGTTTAGCATTGGGCATTGGTGTCAGCCTCCTGCACGTGCCCCTTTAGTTGCTTTCTAGTGGTCTGTTATTGTTGTTGCGAGTGCGGCCCTCGCGTTTTGTTTAGCTTTTTTCTATGAACCCGCACTTGGTAAATGAAATTTGTTTCTTTTGGATTATCCTGCACCTGCGAGAATTCCATAAGCAAATAAGAAAATAGTTCGTGAAACATTATAAGTTATCAATGCAAATATAAATGAAAATGCACTAAAGTAGTATGTATGTATGGGTATGCCCCTAATCAATCATTAACTTAGTCCTAGCCTGGGCTTGTTGAGGATTGATTAGGACCATAACTGTGTTGGCCCCATGTCCGAACATGGAAGATTTGGACTCAACTTTCATTCTTTTTCCCAGTCGTGTAACGGGATAGGAGCCCTTGAGTGGCATGTGTCATCATGCCTTTATACTATCCCGATCCTTCAGCGGGGTAAGAGTTCTTGTGGCGCTAAGTGTCTAGCACCTTTATACTCTCCCGACCCTTCAGCGGGTTAGAGTTCTAGCTCGGTTCTCAGTCTGCTCACCGATCCTTCAGCGAGGCAGGAGTTCTGGGGGCGCTAAGTCTCTAGCGCCTTTATACTCTCCCGATCCTTCAGCGGGATAGAGTGTTGTCAAGGCGGTCTTTAATCATGGTGCACCTTCACGCCTTGTGGACGTTATCTTCTTGTCCTTTATACTCTCTCTGGCATCTGGAGAGTTAGAGTGGTGGACGTCATTTCTCGTCCTTTATCCTCTCTCTCGCATCTGGAGAGTTAGAGTGGTTCAGGCGAATGGTCATATTGCTTGCCCTGGCATTCCTTCTACACTTTAATTCAAAGAGTGGGACTCTGCCGTTTCGAGTGCCATTCTTGAACTCAGTTCTAGTCCATACTCCATGCTTCACTCTAGCGAATGGAGCTTTTCGGACAATTGGTCGGGTCATACTCATCCTAGGTTTATATTTCTATCCAAACTCTGAGGATTAGCATCAATCAGTCAAATAGTTAGGAAACGTTTGCTAAGGCTTTGCGTTCCTCCTAGCAATCTTGTAACAACCCGCATTCTACGCATCGGAGGATCGTAGAATATTTATTTCTTTATCATACGAAGTCGTATGGTCATGTGGCTTTGGGAAACGACTATTGGGGTCATTTCCCATGTTCATGATTTTTGTCAATTTTTAAATGCCGTTTTACCCCTAGCTGATCTTGTTTCGTCCATAACTTTTGATTGGAAAGGGGTTTTGACCTGAAAACACTTCCATTAGCTTCGGATGATGGTTTACCTTTCTGTAGAGTGGTCACATGTGAAAAACGGACTTACCGTTTGTGAGATATGGCTGAAATAAGGTTTGGAAGGTGAAAACTGCTTAACCGGGCCAAATAGGGTGATTAATGAATGGGCCCATAACCCATTTCGGGATTGGGGTTATGGGGAGGCTGAAATGAGTTAGGTTTTCATTCCATTTCAGTTTTCTAGCCTCCACTTACCTCTTATAAACCCTAAAAATGGCCTCCAACCTCTAAATCACCTCCAAATCACTTTCTACTTGAAGATTGTGCTTAGCAACATCAAATCAAGGCAGGCATTCACCAAATCAAGATTAGAGCTGCTGTTTAGCATTGGTATTCGCGCCAAATCAGATATCTATTTCAGATCTAGGGTTTATTTGTGGCTAAGGTGAGTGATTTGCATAGTTCCTCACTAATTATGGTTAATTAAGGGTAATTAGTGTTAATTAGCGAATTTAAACATGAAAAAAATTCTGGAAAAATATTTATAAATCCTTAAATGATGTTTTAGACCTCTGTTAGAAATTGGGTTTGATTTGGTTAAG
Organism: Allium sativum; assembly: GCA_030737875.1. Classification (NCBI taxonomy): domain Eukaryota; kingdom Viridiplantae; phylum Streptophyta; class Magnoliopsida; order Asparagales; family Amaryllidaceae; genus Allium; species Allium sativum. The sequence continues at coordinate 621,798,267 of CM060926.1, forward strand.
GTTTGCTAATCTTATCATTAATTACGCTTGAACATGCTTAAGGGAAAATATGGGGTTTTGGCTATGTTTGATCCATTTTAATCTATCATATTGATGTTTTGGTGTTTGTGGTCACATCAATTTGTTGCTATGACTTTGTGCTATGTTTTGTAATTGTTTAGAATAGTTAGAGTGGTCGAAAACACCGTCGAGTGGCGTGAACAACTCGCTGGAAAAATGCAGGAAATGGACAGGGAACGGATCGGATCGGATGGGGAGGTCCGAACCGAATCGTTCGTGTGGCCCATCCACGATCCACCCCCTTGCATCTGAACCGAGCCTGCATGCCACGAGCTGACTTGAAACTTGGAGAAGATCACGACCGGACCGAACCGCCTGGAGTTTTCCGACCCGATCCGCCAAAAGCAACCCGACCCGATCCGTTTGCGGAGATGGAGACCGATCCGATGTTGGGAGAAATGAATGAAGCATGTGCTCTGACCCAACCCGTATAGCCACCTCCGAACCGAACCGATGCATGGCGATTGGAAACCCCGACCCGATCCGTTGTGGAGCTGGAACTAGAGGTGTGGATCACGACCCGATTCGGAGTGCTTGGAAGGAGGCCAATCCGAACCACTATGACATGAAGGCGACGATCCGAACCGATCCAGTGATGTCCAAATAGGAAGTTAGAGCTCAGGATCCAGTTGGGAACCAATGAGTTCACTTCATGATTGGGCTTTGCTACGGAACGTGTGCTAAGGAGTTGTCGACGTTCATAACTTCGAATTACCACTGAAAAGGAATGATGGGCTACGTATCAGTGCAGTAGAGTCATTATGACTCGAGGGGAAAAGTGATCATAGCAGGAATACGTATCAGTGCAGTAGAGTCACCATGACTCGAGTGATCATAGTAAGACTATGAGCCAGTGCAGTGGAGCCATTGTGACTCCATGGGCAGAGTGGACATAGTAAAGGATTAGTAAGGCTATGAGCCAGTGCAGTGGGGTGTGTACGAATCCATGGGGCAAAGTGGACATAGCGAAGGATTAGTGGCTATGGATCAGTGCAACGAAGCCGTTGTGACTTCATGGGGCAGAGTGATCATAGCAAAGTATTGGGTGATCGAAGTGGTGGATATCGTATGCTTTACGCACTGAGTGAGAGATGTGAGGATGGTTGCTATGCTTGATTGTTTGCCATCACTATGACATGCACACCCCCACCCCCGTATCTTTACACCATATGTTAGTGGCACCTTAGAGTGTTGTACAGTATGTAGTGTTAACTCTTTGGTTGCAGGTTCAGGTATGGTTTAGTATACCTGTTATTGTTCTGTTTAGCTGCTTATCGCTCATACCAGACTTTTGTCTGACCCAAAGTTTTATGTCTCTTCTTATTACTCTGGTGCTCCTAAATTAGCATACTAGAGACAGGATAGCTGGTGATGCACGAGTAGCTGATCTGGAGATGAGCAGAAGGCTTCCACGTATGATATATATATATATATAGATATTCTCCCTGTGTCGTTGGTGGTCACCACTTTGGGCATTAGTAGTGTACCTTTCTTGTTTAGCATTTGAGACAGTTTTAAAAGTTGTAATAATGTTGGCTTTGGATCATAAGCTGTATTTGGGATTTTTCCGCTGCTATGATAGTTGTTTCAGATTATATACTGTCTCACCTGTTTTATGTCAAGTACATTGTTATTATATTTTGTCCCATGCGTTGTGAGACATTCCACGGGTTCTTTGTTTGGTTCATTCTCTTCTTTCTTATCTTCTGACGACCGTCCCGTGCTAACTGAACATGTGTACAGCGCACTTTTGGAGTAAATGTCGGTTGGTGCGGGGTGGGCTGTCACATTTGGTATCAAAGCTCTAGGTTGCGTAGTTAACCTAGGGAAAGACACTAGGGAGAGATAGTACGTATATGACAGTGCGTATTCGTGATTACTTTGGTTTTCAAAAGCTATCTACATATATACTATTATTATAGCTAAGGATGAAGTCATACTGCACTGGCACCACTATGGAGATGGTTAATCGTTTTCTCTTTACAGATTTGACGATGAGCCGAGACACGAGGGGTGCTGGTAGAGGGGCCAATAATGGGAATGCTCCTGACATGAGGACAATGTTCACTGACTTCATGAGAGAGATTCTTAGGGATGTTCAGGGAGCAGTTCCCAATGCCGGTAATGGTGGTGGTCCAGTAGTGCAGGCGCCTAGGGTCGATTTCACCAAGCTGTGCAAGGATTACACTAACCTTGGTGGGAAGCCATTCCACGGAACGGAGTCAGCCACGGATGTTCAGGATTGGTTGGATAGTTGTGATTGTATCTTCGACGACTTGGGTATCGAGGATGAGAAGGCTAGCGTCTTGTCAGCTGCAAGGGCGAGCGATGAATTGGTGGAATGCTATTAAGATAGCCACTCTAGAGGATCAAGTTACTTGGGATAAGTTTAAGGCTCGCTTTAGCGACAAGTTTATCCCAGCTGCTCAGAAGTCAGAATTGTTTAGGAAGTTCTTGGAGCTTAAGCAGAATGGTATGCAGTCTCGGACTATATTGCTGAGTTCAACACTTTGTCGAAGTATGGATTATCCCTTATCGATACTCCTGAGAAGAAGAATGAGAAGTTCATTACTGGTTTGGATGGATACATGGGGGAAAGGCTTATTAACCACATCGATGAGACTTTTGAATCGATTGTTGGGAAAGCTTTGAGATCAGAGAGTCTTTACCCTAAGCCGAAGACTGAGGTTGCATCTGCAGAAGGGTCAAAACCGCAAGCGAGCGGTGGAGGCAAGAATAATTCTCAGAACAAGAGGAAGCAGAATCAGACTAGGGATGGCCAGAAAAAGAGTAAGAAAGATGTTGAGTGCTTCAGCTGTGGTAAGAAGGGCCATTATGCCAAAGAATGTCGGGCCAAGCCAGCGGATAGGAAGTGCTACAACTGTGGCCAAGTGGGACATCATAAGGATAAATGTCAACAACCTCTTAAAGAGAAGCAGATTGTGAAAGCATATGTTATTAATGTTGTTCCTTCTTCGTCGAATGCCCCAACTGCGGCAGAGAAAGGAAAGAATGTCGTCATTCAAGGTATGCTTTCTATTTATGATGTACCTGTTCGAGTGTTGTTTGATACTGGGGCTTCCCGTTCCTTCATATCTAGTGACCTGGTAGATAGATTGGGACTGGAACCCGAGATAGTCGATAGACCTTTAGTAGTGACAAACTCGATTGGTGGTTCAACTAACTTTAGCATGATTTGTCGGAATTTGGTCTTATCGAGTCATGGATGTATGTTTGTTTGTGATTACTTTGTTTTGGGCTTTATTGGGTATGGCATTATATTGGGAGTCGATTGGCTCCAAAGATACAGGGTGGTGGTTGACTGTGAGGGCTTTTTGGTGACAGTTAGAGCGGATGATGGGCGGAGGGTAGTGTTTGGTAGCCTACCTATTGATGGGGTAATGGCTAGTTTTATAAATTCCCTCGACATCCCGCATGATGAGTTGTCAGATGTGCCCGTGTTTGGCCAGTATCCGGACGTCTTCGAGGATGTGACCGGGCTTCCACCACACCGAGAGATTGAGTTTCGTATTGATTTAGTGAAAGATGCCAGACCTATAGTGATGCCACTTCGTCGTATGGCACCAAGGGAGCAGCGAGAGCTCGGGGTGCAAGTAAGCGATCTTTTGAAGAAGGGATTTATTAGAAGAAGTGTTACCGAGTGGGGAGCACCAGTTGTGTTTGCCACTAAGGCAGATGGTTCCCTTCGTTTTTGTGTAGACTATCGCGAGTTGAATAAAGTGACGAGGAAGAATAAGTATCCTCTTCCAAGGATAGGTGATTTGTTTGATCAACTGGAAGGAGCAAGGGTGTTCTCCCAGTTGGACCTCGCGACAGGATTTCATCAGCTCCGAGTAGCGGTTGAGAGTGTTTCGAAAACGGCATTTAGGACGCCGTCTGGATTCTATGATTGGTTGGTTATGCCATTTGGGTTGACCAATGCACCAGCGTACTTCGTGGATCTTATGAATAGGGTATTCAGGGATCAATTGAATAGGTTTGTTCTTGTGTTCGTAGACGACATCCTTGTTTATTCGAGGACAGAGGAAGAACACAAGGGACATTTGAGGATAGTGATGGAGGTGTTGAGAAAGCACCAGTTGAAAGCAAAGTTTTCTAAGTGTCACTTCTGGAGGAGGGAATTGAGATTCTTGGGCCATGTTGTTTCAGAGAATGGTATTGCCATGGACCCTGCAAAGGTGGCTACGGTACATGATTGGTCTACGTCCAAGAGTGCAACAGAAGTAAGAAGCTTCTTGGCGTTAGCTGGACATAATCGTAAGTTTATCCAGGACTTCTCCAAGATAGCGGCACCGTTGACTCAGTTGACTAAGTAGAAGAAAGCCTTCGTCTGGGACGGAGTGTGTGAAAATGCATTCGAAAGTATAAAGGAAAAGTTGACACGTGCTCCAGTGTTAGTCATTGCTAAAGGGAACGAAGAGATGACGGTATACACGGATGCTTGTGGTACCGGAGTAGGTGCTGTATTGATGCAAGGAGGTAGGGTTGTAGCTTATGCTAGTCGGCAACTAAAGCCACATGAGAAAAGATATCCTACCCATGATTTGGAACTGGCAGCGATCGTGTTCGCATTGAAGATGTGAAGACATTATCTCTTAGGAGAAAGATTCGAGTTGTTTACCGATCATAAATCGCTAAAGTATCTCTTCTCCCAAAAGGATCTGAATCTCCGTCAGCAGTGATGGTTAGAGTTATTGGCTTCATATGATTTTGATATCGCTTATACACCTGGGAAAGGCAATGTGGTAGCCGATGCCTTGAGTAGGACATATGCCAGCTTAGGGGCTATGTTTCCTGAATGGAAGCAACTGGAGTATATCGCAGGGTACGAATTCAGACCAAAGTGCGAATTGGATCCATAGATGTTAGCTAGTTTGACGATCAGACCCACTTTGATTGAGAGGATTGGTTCCAGTCAGAGGGACGATCCTAACCTATTGGAAATCATCTCCAAGTTAGAGACGGGAATCGATGAGGAGATGAACAAGTATGGGCTTGATCGAGAAGGATGGCTTCAAAAGAATGGAAGACTAGTTGTAACTAACATGAATGGTTTGAGGGATGAAGTGCTTAGGGAATGTCATCACTCAAAACTGACTATACACCCTAGTGGTGACAAGATGTATCGAGACATGAAGCAGACTTACTACTGGGAAGGGATGAAAAGAGACGTTGGGATGTTTATATCAAAGTACATGAATTGCCAGCTAGTTAAAGCCGAGCAAAAGAAGCCTAGTGGGTTGTTGCAACCATTAGAAATTCCCGAATGGAAATGGGAGCAAGTCTCGATGGATTTCATTGATGGTTTACCAAGGACTAGATCGGGATATGATAGCATTTGGGTAATTGTGGATCGATTGACCAAGAGTGCAAGATTTATACAAGTTAAATCGACCAGAACGTCAGCTAAATTAGCAGAACTGTATATGAAGTGGGTAGTGAGATTTCATGGAGTACTTAAAAGCATTGTAAGTGACCGAGACCCGTTGTTTACTAGTGGGTTTTGGAAGAGCTTACAAGAGGCTCTAGGGTCAGAATTATATCTCAATACCGCGTATCATCCTCAAACCGACGGTCAGACCGAGAGGGTGAATCGTATATTGGAAGATCTCTTGAGAGCTTGTATATTGGATTTTGGTGGATCATGGGATGACCATTTGCATCTAGTAGAGTTTGCGTATAATAACAGTTATCTATCCAGTATCGGTATGGCTCCATATGAAGCTTTGTACGGAAGACCATGCAACTCACCATCATGTTGGATAGAGACCGGTGAGAAGTTTATACTTGGACCAGATGTGGTAAGGGAAACTTCAGATAAGATTAAGATCATTCAACAACGAATGAAGGCTGCCCAGGATAGGCAGAAGAGTTATGCTGATAAGAAGAGAAGAGACTTAAAATTCTCTATTGGTGACTTGGTGTTTGTGAAGATTTCTCCGTTAAAGAGCGTGATTCAATTTGGAAGGAGAGGCAAGTTAGCACAAAGATTCATTGGTCCATTCCCAGTTCTCGAGCAAGTTGGGAATTTGGCATATAGAATAGAATTGCCAGAGAAGATGGCGGGAGTTCACAACGTATTTCATGTTTCCCAGCTAAGGAAGTTCGTGCATGACCAGATACGACTATTTCACCTGATCAGCTAGAGGACTTCGAAGTGGAACCCGAGGCGATTGGGAACCGCAAGCCGATTCGTATTGTCGAGCACGATACGAAGCAACTTCGAAGGAAGGCAATGAAGCTAGTCAAGGTTCAGTGGGGCGAGAATGAGAATGACTGTACTTGGGAGACAGAGGAAAGCATTAGGAAGAGTATCCAGAACTCTTTGCCTGGTAAGATTGTCTCTGCAATTTAGTTATTCCGCATGCTAGGATAGACTTGTTTTGCATGTTTGATTGTTGTTTTACGGCTGATAGGCATGTGGGACTCTTTGTGTGTTTTAATTAGGGAATTTCGGGGGCGAAATTTCGTAAGGGGGGGAGAACGTAACCACCCGCATTCTACGCATCGGAGGATCGTAGAATATTTATTTCTTTATCATACGAAGTCGTATGGTCATGTGGCTTTGGGAAATGACTATTGGGGTCATTTCCCATGTTCATGATTTTTGTCGATTTTTAAATGACCGTTTTGCCCCAAGCTGATCTTGTTTCGTCCATAACTTTTGATTGGAAAGGTTTTTTGAACTAAAACCACTTCCATTGGCTTCGGATGATGGTTTACCTTCCCGTAGAGTGGTCAAATGTGAAAAACGGACTTACCGTTTGGGAGATATGGCTGAAATAATGTTTGGAAGGTGAAAACTGCTTAATCGGGCCAAATAGGGTGATTAATGAATTGGCCCATAACCCATTTCGGGATTAGGGTTATGGGGAGGCTGAAATGAGTTAGGTTTTCATTCCATTTCAGTTTTCTATCCTCCACTTACCTCTTAGAAACCCTAAAAATGGCCTCCAACCTCTAAATCACCTCCAAATCACTTTCTACTTGAAGATTGGGCTTAGCAACATCAAATCAAGGGAGACCTTCACCAAATCAAGATTAGAGCTGCTGTTTTGCATTGGTATTCGTGCCAAATCAGAGATCTATTTCAGATCTAGGGTTTATTTGTGGCTAAGGTGAGTGATTTGCATAGTTCCTCACTAATTATGGTTAATTAAGGGTAATTAGTGTTATTTAGCGAATTTAAACATGAAAAAAATCTGGAAAAATATTTATAATTCCTTAAATGATGTTTTAGACCTCTGTTAGAAATTGGGTTTGATTTGGTTAAGTTTTGCTAATCTTATCATTAATTACGCTTGAACATGCTTAAGGGAAAATATGGGGTTTTGGCTATGTTTGATCCATTTTAATCTATCATATTGATGTTTTGGTGTTTGTGGTCACATCTATGTTTAGAATAGTTAGAGTGGTCGAAAACGCCATCGAGTGGCGTAAACAACTCGCTGGAAAAATGCAGGAAATGGACAGGGAACGGATCGGATCGAATGGGGAGGTCCGAACCGAACCGTTCGTGTGGCCCATCCATGATCCGCCCCCTTGCATCCGAACCGAGCCTGCATGCCACGAGCTGACTTGAAACTTGGAGAAGATCACGACCGGACTGAACCGCCTAGAGATTTCCGACCCGACCCGACCCGTTTGTGGTGATAGAGACCGATCCGACGTTGGGAGAAAAGAATGAAGCCTGTGCTCCGACCCGACCCGTATAGCCTCCTCCGAACCGAACCTATGCATGGCGATTGGAAACCCCGACCCGATCCGTTGTGGAGCTGGAACTAGAGGTGTGGATCACGACCCGATTCGGAGTGCTTGAAAGGAGGCCGATCCGAACCGCTATGACATGAAGGCGACGATCCGAACCGATCCGGTGATGACCAATATCCCGAGATGCAAAGGTAGTCCAAATAGGAAGTTAGAGCTCAGGATCCAGTTGGGAACCAATGAGTTCACTTCGTGATTGGGCTTTGCTGCGGGACGTGTGCAAAGGAGTTGTCGACGTTCATACAACTGAAAAGGAATAATGGGCTACGTATCAGTGCAGTAGAGTCATTATGACTCGAGGGGCAAAGTGATCGTAGCAGGACTACGTATCAGTGCAGTAGAGTCACCATGACTCGAGGGGCAAAGTGATCGTAGTAAGACTATGAGTCAGTGCAGTGGAGCCATTGTGACTCCATGGGGGCATAGTGGACATAGTAAAGGATTAGTAAGGCTATGAGCCAGTTCAATGGGGTGTGTACGACTCCATGGGGCAAAGTGGACATAGCGAAGGATTAGTGGCTATGGATCAGTGCAATGAAGCCGTTGTGACTTCATGGGGCAGAGTGATCATAGCAAAGTATTGGGTGATCGAAGTGGTGGATATCGTATGCTTTACGCACTGAGTGAGAGATGTGAGGATGGTTGGTATGCTTGATTGTTTGCCATCACTATGACATGCACACCCCCACCCCCATATCTTTACACCATATGTTAGTGGCACCTTAGAGTGTTGTACAGTATATAGTGCTAACTCTTTGGTTGTAGGTCCAGGTTCAGGTATGGTTTAGTATACCTATTATTGTTCTGTTTAGCTGCTTATCGCTCATACCAGACTTTTGTCTGACCCAGAGTTTTATGTCTCTTCTTATTACTCTGGGTGCTCCTAAACGAGCAGACTAGAGACAGGTTAGCTGGTGATGCACGAGTAGCTGATCTGGAGACGAGCAGGAAGCTTCCACGTATGATATGTATATAGATATTCTCCCTGTGTCGTTGGTGGTCACTACTTTGGGCATTAGTAGTGTACCTTTCTTGTTTAGCTTTTGAGACAGTTTTAAAAGTTGTAATAATGTTGGCTTTGGATCATAAGCTGTATTTTGGATTTTTCCGCTGCTATGATAGTTGTTTCAACTTATATACTGTCTCACCTGTTTCATGTCAAGTATATTGTTATTATATTTTGTCCCATGCGCTGTGAGACATTCTATAGGTTCTTTGTTTGGTTCATTCTCTTCTTTCTTTTCTTCTGACAACCGTCCCGTGCTAACTGAACATGTGTACAGCGCACTTTTGGAGTAAATGTCGGTTGGTGCGGGGCGGGCTGTCACAAATCTAAGGGAGGAGTGGTTGGCACCAAACTCTGGGTACTTGCATCATTCATATCGCATGAGTTTGTCATATCAATAACCCAAGAGGCATGTAAAAGCAAATCTACTGATTGAAAAGTAAGGGTATCAATGGGCACTGCTGTCCCTCTATCGGAATCCGTGTAATCTAGTGGCGTCGAGGATAGGATCGAGCCATATAGATGGTCACACCGCATCCATTTGGAGTCGGACTACGACTTTGCAATTCAATGATTTATATTCAATTGTCTTGTGGTCTGCCACGTGTGATCCAAGAATTGGATGGTCATCCCAGATCCACCTTAAGCAATACAACTTTCTTTAGATGGAAGGTGCGGCTTTGCAAATGAGCAGTTCAATCGGGCTCGTTATAGTTTCGCTCCACAACTCCATATGCAGGTGTTAGAAATCTGATCGATATCAAATCCTGGGTACCTAAACCATCCACATATCAATTCATCTGAGTTAATCATATCAATAACTCATAAAACATGAAAATATAAGAGTCATGGTTAAAGAATAATCATGTTAATGGAATGAATATCATTCAAAGCGGAAATGGCATTGCTGATTCTTTGCAGGTCCATTTTGCTTCACCCTATCTCTGGCAGTAAAGGTCTGCCGAAGTCTTTTAGCTAATGAAGGATATATTTTCAAACTATGGTGGGGCGGCAGTTCCAAGAATAAATAGACCTTGATCGGGGTCTTGAGATGGCAAAGGCAGTTAGGTAGGTACTATAAGCGGGCGGTGAGGTCGCATCTCCTTCGAATCGCCTTTTTGCCCCCGCTAAGGGTAAGGATAGAGTGTCAGGAAGTCATGATTGTATCGCTAATGGTAGCTCATCATCGGATTGGCGTTAGGATGGAAATTGGTATGAGAACAATGATTCATGCTTATAGAAACTTTTGCACTTTCTATGCTAGGAAATAAGATATTGGTGCTAGTGGGATAGTCATATCTTATAAATTTACTAATATGCCTTCGATTCCATATTGGGACAAGGGTTGGTGCACAAACAATCAATCAGTATTCTGGCATAAGCGTTCTAAACCTTCCACTTGCTAACCTTCAGGAAAGACTAAGGCAATTGGCTGTTCAAACACCTAACGTATCAGCTTTGAATTAGATGATGCAATCTCGAGTAATCCATGCTCAAATCTCTAGTTTCCCCCAGCATTTGGGGCATGAGTTTGCTTGGCATATAATTGATGAAAGGAATGGAAGTGTGAATCTTCAGTTTCTAATTCTAAAGCTTCGCTGATTAGATGTTTCATTCATGTACATTTCCTACCTAGTGGGAAATTGACTAGTGATTCTGTCAAACCATTCAGGGTGATGAGTTCAGCAATGAGACTCGTTGGTGTCTATTTTAGGACAACCTTCCAAGGAAAATAAGCAGTGTTGACTTGCATGTCATATCTCGAGGCATAAAGAATGATGGCATGTCTTTTGCTTCACCTTGCTAGATGCATTCTGTGCTGCAGGAAGTTTATCATGGAGTTATCCACGACTCTCTTCTGGGTTCGGTCTCCAACGCTGGATCAACTTCCATCTGATCAATGGTTGGATTTTATAGTGTCTCGATGGGGATCATCCCCATCTTTTCTGGATTGTCGGAACCTTCTAACTTGGTAAGATTATCCTCCTTCTGACCTTCTATGTGCGGAATATGAGGTATGCTATAATTTTCCAATCCATCCATAACTCTTCTACTGGTTCTAGGTAAGCTGCGATTTGTGGTTTCTTCGACTGGAATTCCTTTCGAGCCGTCCATCGGGGGTTATCAATTCAACTCCGATGCCGGACCGCCAATCATTCTTTGCACCATTTGCATACAGCTTCCAGTGCTTGTTTTCATTCTTTATCTTAAGGGGTCATCTAGCACACCATCTTTGGGAATGGTGAACTGGGCGATGGATTCGGCTAATGCTTGCCCCCCATATGGATTTCATTAGGAGGGAATTGAGATCAAACTGGTTCAGCTCGATGTTTCATTCGAGCATTCTTCCTAATGCCTCGAGTCACTGAAGGGCCTGTCGTAGTGGCCTATCAGTGTGTACTATCAGGGGAATTTGGAAATAGTGGCGGGGTTTTGTTGAAGCAAACAACAAGCTATAAATGAGAATTTTAGCCCTCGGGCCATTGCTTCTTTAGGTGTCACCCTTCTGCATCTCGAATCTTCATCCTCTCTAGGATCTATGTCTTCGGGTAGATCATCAGGCAACTCTTTCTGCGATGTCTTCTTTGCTTGCTAAGCCCATGCCTCCTTCACACTACATCTCATCGAGAGGGGAAGCGTTTTTGGGTTTCACTCCAGCTCTGTTTCTTAGCATATTCCATTCAGTCAAATAGCAAATTCTCCTAGTAATTTAGCCACTACGGACCATTCCCACTCCATATTTGATTGGGAATTTCATCAATAGACACTAGGGTGCAATGTAGATTCTGAATTCTGTTGGATCTGGTTGATCTAGACCTTGATCAGATATGCTTAGACACATAGCACAGCTTGCAAAGCTTCAAGTAATGTTCATGCATTATGTCACAACGGAAGCAAGAATTAAAGAGATAATGATTAATTCATATCTATTTTGATCTCGAACTCTCATTACTTGACCAAGGCCATATGGTGGCTGGTGAGCAGTCAAGTTGTTATCATCCGAGCAATGATCTATATGTCCAATCGCGGCCTGCGGTGGTTCAATTGGTTCCTAACTCTGGGCACCAAAGTACATTGATCTAACCTTTGGACACATGGAAATCAATCTATCTCGATGCGACTGACGGCAAATAGGCATTGCAAAGGTTAGCTAAGCTTTTCAGGGAAGAAACCACTGGACATGTCTTTCACCACGTCGTTCAAGTGGAAGGTAACTTTGTAGCGCTAGGATCCTTACTTGTTATCGGGTATCTCATCATTGAGAATTATGGTCATTGGGATTTTCTAAGTCATCTTCAGAATAGTGTCTGGATTGTTCTATGTCAATGGCATTTGGGAATCCTCCTGTTAGACAGGTTTAAGTCATGTGAACTAGGTGATCATTACTCTTCAGGAACATCATTAGTTGCATTGTTGAAATCTATACACCATCGGAGCTCTGAAAGAGGAGGTTGTTATGAGACTATCACTATATCGTATAACATCATAGCCAGCATACTGAATCTTTCCAATAGCTCCTTGCATTGACTAACATCAGTAAACAGATGTTCTGATTCTAGGAAGAATTCCAATCATTGCCAATTTGCTGTCGATATCCTCAGACTCGATTGACAAGCCTTAATGATTATTGTAGGAAAATACATACTTCGAGCCGAAGGCGAGCCGTGCTTCGAGCCAAAGGTGAGCCGTCAGCAGGTCCGGGCACAGCGCCGGTGGGGGTCCGGGACCCCACAGTCCCGGCGACGATCGATGGGGCCTTTTCTGAAATGATCTAAAAATTGTATTTTTTTATGAAAATTACCCTATCTCGGGTCGGATCGAGACTCTTGCTTGTCGCTGATTTTTGGGGTCGCGGTTCATCTTCACGAGCAGACCTGGTCGTGGTTAGACAAATGACTCGACTATGATCAATGGCATATGACCCACTTCTTTATGTATATTTCAATAGTCCATACAAGAATACTGCTTCGGGTTATGCATATGACGACCTATGCTTTAATTAGCATTGCCACATGTACTGCTCTTTAACAACGTGAACGACTTAACGGCTTAGGCCACGTGAACGACCTAATTCACAGCATTGAACGATCTGACATGAGTATGTGTGGTCACGATCCATGCATTATACTTCACGTGTGGTCACGACCCACATTTTATACATCATGTGTGATCACGATCCCAGTAGCACATGCAGTCCACGTCATTAAGCCATGCTTCAAGTTTTTTAACATGTGACCCATCAGCTTTACACGTTCTCACTTTCTCGTATGCAATCCGCACTGTCTCACATGCCACAAACTGACATTGCACGACCCAAGCAATTAAGAATGCAGCAGACCTATCACATTTCTCAACACGAAGTCCACATGTTCCCATTCGGCAAACGATACCGACCCATTGCAATAATTGTGCCAACTCTCATGAACAACACTCCATCATGAACAACCCGAAGCCATCCCCTTTCAGCTCGGATCGGGGTACCATTAGCCTTGGTCTGCTCGGATCTTCCACTGCAGTTCGAGTCGGAGGACATTCTTCCATGCTTTTCTGTTATGGCTCATGATTCGAGCGCATCCTTTTGAGAGCTGTGGGTCGGGTCAAGAAAATCACGTCTGCGGTTCGGGTCTAGCCCTGCAAGCTACTTTTGACTCTTGTCTTCGGGTTGATGTTGCTCTGCGGATCATGATTCGTATATCCCTCCAGGTCGCGGTTCGTGTATCCAATCCGATGGTCCGCTCATCTACTCTATTCAGCACTCAAGCTTCGTACGTTGCACCCAATTCAAAGGCTTCATCTAAACATGATCTTGAGGCTAGACGTTGACCTTAACTTTGTTTTGCATGAGTGTATCCAACCCGAGGTATTTGGCAAAAGAGATGAGGCAGGCTGTTCTTGTATATATTATTTGTGCTACACCGACCAGCTATCTGAGGAAGTCTAAATTCATTCAGTTTTGATATCTCCGCAACTTCTGGTTGCATGTGCATAATTTGGCTTCAACTAATCATATAGATAAATCAAGATTCAGTTTGTCTCGCCAGTTTGCACATGATTTATTCTTCCTTTTTTGAAGTTTGTTAATCCAGAGTGGTGCAAATCTCACTAAGGAAATTCATTCAGAAGTATAGTGCCAAGTGGTTATGAAGTTGCTTAGTGTCATATTGTCGAATGAAACAAACATTTATAAACCAAATTTTAAACTGGTTCGCTTAGACTGCAGCTGATCCGAGGTGGGGGCGATCCGATCCGTACGTTGTATGTGCGGTTCATTACGTAGTGTGTGTGCCAATATCCATGCGTCACGCCCAGATGGATCCAACGATCCACGTGTTTACACGGTGAAATCCCAGAGTATATGTGGCTTGCATATATTATGATGTAACCAGCCCGTGCTAGATACAATCTACGGTCCAAACATTCAAGACCTTGCCACATGCCCCTCATGCACGCTATCTTCACGATCCAATTGTATCAAGCTGGCACCATATTTAAACTGCAACCGATCCAGAACTTTCCTCCAACTGACTCATGCTTGGGTCGTGCCTTTCACTTGTGAATAGCAGCTCCATTATACTCCGTAACACATCATACTATGCGGTCTATATTTTATTATGAACGATCCAGGAATTCCTTTTGTATGCTTGAGATCCAAGACGTACACTTCAGGACGGGGAAGTTGCTTTGCGTTTGGCGATCTCAAAGATTGCAAAGTCAACATATAATTCACAGGATTTCCCCATCGGACTAGGCGATCCAATAGTAGACTGGAGAATCCTTACATGCTGAGAATGTTCATTTCTCAGTAAAAGCACCAAAATGTTAGACCAAAAAATGGTCATAACACCCAAATTGTCGTATTTAGAGCATAGGATATGAAGAAATAACTGAAAAATAAGAGAGAAAGCGAGACAACAAGATTTTTATAGTGGTTCGGCGTCAACGAGCCTACGTCCACTTCATATTTTCTCATTTCATTCACGGATTACAATTACAATGAATATTCTCTCTCTCTCACTCGAATTCAATGAATAATTCTCACTGAATTCATTGATTTTTATTGAGGAAGACGGTTGTTTTTCATGGAGAAGTGTTAGCCATGGAAGCCATGGATGTTGAGAAGCCAAAAGTCCCTTGAAAATGCCCTCTGGAGGTGTATTTATAGCTGTAGGACAGCCCATATGGTGATCAGTTCATGGTAGGACACATGGCACCCGATCCGGGAAAGTAGGAGAGGTCATAGCCTCAAGAATAGGTCAACATTCATGTGTAAAAGCAGGTTTGGTCCAGGCGGTTCGTGATGATGGTGTGCACCAGGAACCGGGTCGTGGTCATGAGGGGCTCCACGAGTCGAGTCGTGGACCATGGGTATGTCGTGAGTGGGTCGTGACGAAGGTGAGCCGAGCTGGGCTCACGAGCCGAGGAGGGTGAGCCGGTCACCACGAGATGGTCTCCACAAGCTGGTCATCACGAGTTGGTTCAGCGTGCGTTTACGGAAACATGCTTAACTTTCAAATCGTAAGGTCAATTAGGCCAAATGAAAGCTCAACTTGAAGCTAATTCATAGGGCTACGAGTATTCGATGTGTTTAGATCAAAATGAGGCAGTTTGATAGGAGTTTTGGGCCAGTTTATATTAATGTTGCGATTTTGACCAAACTGCCCAGTGTCTTCTGATGATGCTTTCAAAGTCGGAGAGTGATGCTATCCTACCACTTCAACCGAGCGATTGCTGATCAATTCATGTTCATATTCAAGTCCTTTGCTTTGGTTAGCCTGGTCACAAAGCAAGCTAACAGGTTACTGTATAGTTGTTTTGGACCAAAGGTCTACGGAAATATTTATCGCAAGTTAAATGGTGATTAAGGGAAGATTTAGGAAGGAGTTAAGCTAACTTATGAAAAATGGGTGGCGTGCTCTGTTTGTTGTGTGTTCTGGAGGAAGGAGGGGTCGTGTTGTGAATATGGGGAAGAACTGTTTGTAGCATGGTTAAGTATACATTTTTCTTGTGTTAAAAGCAGTGGACACGTTAAGGACAAACTAATGGCAGGAAGAAATGTTGAACATGGTTTAGATGGAATCGGGTTGATCTCCTGTTGAATGGGAATAAGAAAAAATAGAGAAGCAGAGGAGCAGTACTATGTAATTGAGGAAGAAATGAGTAATAACAATAGCACAGTGAATGAAGGAAGAAGTCCTATCCGTCCTAATTCTCATTTTTAGTAAGTAAATTAATAAGTCATTAAAGGTAAATTATTTTAAACCAAATTATATATACTTACAATGCCTATAAATTGGTTATATGTTAACACAGTCGGACGGAACCGATCACTTTGGAATTGTAGCGATGAGATTTACATTGGGGAACTGATTCCGCCAAGAATAAAGCTACTAGAGTTTCGCAATAAAATCAAACCCTGTTTTATTTTAAACGAAACAAAAGCAGAACCATCAACTGCGAAATCAATGTGAGTAAACTCACTAACTCTGGCTCATTTATATTTTTATATAAATGAGTTTTAAATTTATTTATAGTAACTTTATAATGTGTGATAGTTGTTTGGATGAATGGCTGATAAAATTGGTTGAATTAGTTATATCATTGATCGATTATTAATTTGGTTCACCATGATATTTAATATTGATGTGAAATTAATATTATTGATGTTATTAACATCTGTGGATGCAAGGAAACAGGCTGGAGGAATCCAAGTGGATCCCTCAACATTTTATTTACTCTTTTATTTATTGTGATATATGACCGGTAATTCATTATGTTGTGGTTGAATTACACTGGCGCCATAATTTTGTTATTTAAATACCGTAAAAGATTTTAGAATGTAAAAAGGGAATTCGAGATTTTAAAAAGGAAATTATTTCTAAAATAAAAATTAGATTTCAAATGTATTTAAAACAGAAACTTGTTTAATAAATATATAAAAAAGTTATATTTATGAATGATGTTTATAAATAAAGTGAAATACCTAGCGTTGGATAATGTAAAAATATAAATTCAAGTTGAATTTATATAAGAAAAGTAAAAATCGTTGTTGACACCGATATTTGAAGTGGGAATTAAACGCAGTATTTGTAAAAGAGATTTGATTTGAGAAAAAGAGAATTCAAATGGAAATTTGAATAAGGAAAGAAATAATAAATTGGTTTCAAAGGGAAACATTGGTTTTATTCCAAATTTGGAATATAAAATAAATTGAGATAAATCCAATGGATTTATAAATAGGAATTCGGCTATGTCGAATTTTATACAAATGATTTATTTCCTAAAAGGGTATTTAAATTTGATTTAACATAAACTATAATTTAATTTAGATACGTTAAGAGGTTAATTTTTCGGTAAATTCTATGTTTTGCAATATTACATAAAAAGGGATCGATATAAATCAAATTAAGTTAATTTCGGAAGTTACAGAATGTTTAGCTTATAAATACATTCAAAAGAAAGCTTAAATTGTTTAAAATAAATGGATAGTGTTAATTGAGTAATAGTGCTATAAACAGAGTTTATAAATGAGACAAAATATGATGTGGTTTTAAAAAGATACTCGATAAATAGAAGTAGAGCAGTAATGATACTTATAAATAAAAATCAAGTTGATTTGAATAAACGAGTTTAGATTCCTATTAAGGAATGAAATTCATATCTGAAATTGAATAACAGTTTGAAAGCAAATGTTTACGAATGGAAATGGTTATAAAGGAATTTGCTAAAGATTTGGAAATGATAAATTCAAAAGTGAATCTGGAATTTGAACTAACCTGAAATGGTAGGTAAATTACAAAGTTCTGAATATAATCGTTTATAGATTATTCAAGAAAGAGTTATTTATTGGAATTCGATTGTATCGAATTTAGGGGAGTAGTTATTTTTACTTTCCATTTTGAATCAAATTTAATTATTTATTTGTTTACTTATTAATTTATTTGTTGAAATTAATAAGTACAAGTTATATTTTTATAAATTGAATATTTGGGAACAGCGATTATAACGTTGTCGTTATAACAAATGCTTTTATAAATCTAAACAGCAATTGTAACGCTACCGTTATAATAAATGTTTTATAAGTCTAAACAGCGATTATAACGCTGGCATTATAATAAATGTTGGTAAACCAATACAGCGATTGTAAAGCAATGTTTTATAAATCAAATATTTGGAAACAGCGATTATAACGCTCTTGTTATAATCAATATTTTTCCGTAAAAGAAGTGGATTCTTAGATTGATTCTGAGAGTCGCGTAAGCGATGTTTTGTTTGAAGTTGTGAGCTTTGACTATTTCAAAATTGAGAATATTGTTCAATTAAGGTCTGAGAGGTAATTATACCCCAACTTGATTGACTTCATGATTGATGGAGGAATGGTTAAGGTTCGATAGTGAAGATTGGTTAGCAATATGGTTAGTTAATAAATGATAAATGGATTGAGTTACAATAACGATGTTTTATAACATCGCGTAAATTTAAAAGATTTTGAAATGTTTTTCCCAAATAAAACAAGAGATATTTTCTACGCGTAGGTAATGAAATGAATTGGTCAATGAGGAATTTAGAAATGGAATATGAGAATATTTTCGATATTAATAAGGTATATTTTTTGAATATAGAAAATAAGGATTCGTGTGTATTTAGAAATGTTTCCAAACTGGAAAGAGATATTTTCTCGAATAAAGAAATTAGAATATTGGAAGTGTTTTCCAAGAATCGAGAAAGACAATTGAATTTTGAAAGAATCTAGAAGAGGGGAAAATGGGAATTGGAAACAATAATATAATAAGGAATTAACTTAAAAAGGGACTTGTGTTGTTTGATGGTTGATCGGTAGAAATTTCCAATTGGGAAATAGGACCGTTGATTGTATGGATGTTTCTTTGATAGTTAAATCACCAACTATCAAAGTTTGATTTACTTTTTACCTCCGTTGTAAATATGGAGAGATCGGGATTAGGTTTAATATCTGAAAACCACTTCATATTGGCATAAACATTACGAATCAACTTATGCTAAAGATGATTGAAGATGGATTAAAACTCAAGGGTTGTTCTGTTAATCCTAGGTAGAAATTGCCCAAGATGGATTGATGGAATAGTGCCTTTGGTTTGTCCAGTCCTAGGACAACGTATATGGACGAATGTCTGACGATGTGGCATTCAAAGTAAACAGTGGCAAGATGTTCTAAAAAGATAATCGTGACCTCAAGCCTCATCACCTGGGAAATGACAGAAATCGGGCAGGCAGCATGGCAATGTGGGTCATTCCCATTAGGGGTATTATCACCTGATCTAGAGAAAATTCATTTTCTTCTTATTCTATTCATTGCTGTATGCTTTCGGTAACAGTTGCTGATCACAGCCGTTGATGATAATATGCTCGACACACTCAAGTTAAATGAGTGGTCAGCCATGTGTGGGCCTGGTTGCAAGACGTTCTTGTTGAACCCAGTGTATTCCCTTCTAGAGATACACTATCGGAAGGTGGTTCCATACCTTGTCATGTTGGAAATCCAATCTCCAATAAGCGCCCTGCGGTTTTTGATTTTATATTATATATGGAGCGTGAGATGCAAGCGTTCCGCTAAATTCTATTTATTTGATGTAGACTGTTAGCCTGCTTTGTGACCAGGCCACCCAAAGCAAAGGATTTGAGTATGAGCATGCACTGATCATCAATCGTTTGGATGAAGTGGCAGAATATGGAAAAATCTGGATTTTGGCACTTTTGAAGATCGGTTCGTGACCACCCTCTAGGGTCGGATCGCGGACATATATGCTAACCGATTCGGATCGTGACCATGTACGCTAACCGATTCGGATCGTGACCATCACCATCACGACCAGCACCATCCCGGCTCATGAACCATGACCACGAACCGCGACCAGAACCTGCTACTACACATGTAGATTTTGACCTATTCTCAAGGCTATGACCGCTCCTACTTTCCCGGATCGGGTGCCATGTGTCCTACCACGACCTGGTCACCAAATGGGCTTTCCTACAGCTATAAATACACCTCCAGAGGGCATTTTCAAGGGACCTTTTGGCATCTCAACATCCATGGCAGCCATGGCTGGCACTAATGCATGAACAACCACAATCTTCCTCAATAAAATCAATGAATTCAGAGGGAATTATTCATTGAATTCGAGTGAGACAGAGACAACACTCGTTGCAATTGTAATCCATGAATGAAATGAGAAAATATGAAGTGGACATAGGCTCGTTAACGCCGAACCACTATAAAAATCTTGTTGTCTCGCTTTTTCTATATTTTTCAGTTATTTCTTCATATCCTATGCTAAATATATGACGATTTGGGTGTTAGGACCATTTTTTGGTCTAACATAGACATTATTATAATATCACTGGATTTGATATCAAAAATATTTTGGGTTATCGTAAGGTAAAAACCATCCGTGTTTATGTGTGGATCGGTCTTACGATTATCATTTCTTTTGGAAGGATTTTTAAAGTTAAACAGATGGTTGGAGTTTACTTACACCAGTCCCATGACTGACCCAGAGTTTATTTTGTTTTGTTCTCCTTAAACTCTTGGATGCCCAAATTTGTACGGGCAGTCAAGTAGTCAGGATTTTTCAGATTCATCTAGAGGTGCTGAAAGCAGGAGGCTTCAACAATTAGCTATAGACTATCATATTTTCCGCTGTATGCTATGTTGTATCTGGAAACATGTGTTTATAACTGTTCCAGGAATAACTGACGTGCTCTGATGATTGTATGTATATACAGACTGATTTGTATTTCAAAAGTTATGTTCTTAAATATATTTTATTCATTCCGCTGTGAGATTTGTGTTCTTCGTTTTCTCCCATTCTAATTTTTCTTTCTATTTCTCATCCTCTAAATTCTTTCTACTAATGATTTGTATTTCTGTGAAATTTGGGTTGGACGTGTGGTGTAATAAGTCAACTCAAAGAGTATGGAAATTCGGGCCATTACAGTTGGTATCAGAGCTGAAGGTTGAGTAGTAACCTTGGCTCTGTAGCGTAACCCAACAGACATGGGGCTAGTAGTACCCTATATTGAGTTTAGTATATATACGAGAGAACGTATTTCTAGATTTGATATAAAATTGTTTTATATTGTGTTGACTGGTTTGTTGAGCAGTTTATAAATTCTGGTCGATACAGGTGTACAACTGTATCGATAGTTGTTTCTAAACTCTCGAACAAAGCAATTTGATACAGTATTGTTTTAAAATGGGTAAATGAAATGATTTTTCCCAAAAATTATTTTGATATAAAGGAATAATCTCTGAAATATTATGATACAGGAATGTGTTGATTGCTATTATAGTCGAATGAGATTATAATATTAAAATGGTTATATAAAACAAAATTTGAAATTGCTTATGAGCATATAAATAAGCTAAGTTAGAATTGGATTCAGATCAGGATTTGGAATTTAAATCCTGGATGTTTATAAAATATTTTCTAAAGTATTTTTAAAAGTAATATAACAAAGCAATTTAAATCCCGGACCCCCGCCGGCGCTGCGCTCAGACCCGCTGACGGCCTCGCCTTCGGCTCGGAGCATAGCTCATCTTCAGCTCAACATATATGTTGGCCAACAGCATTCATCAAAGCTTGTCAATGAAGAATAAACGGATTGTCAAAGAATTTGACAACAGAATGGCGACGACTGGAATTCCTCCAGAAGCCATGACCTCTATCTACCGGTGTTATTGAATGTGAGGAGTTGTTGAAAAGATTCGACACGCTGGCTATGGCAGTATACTAAATAATGATGGTCTCATAACAGCCTCCTCTTCTAGATTTCTGATGGTGTATTGATTTGGCCAATGCAACTGATGTTTTTCATGAATGGGTAGCGATCACCTAGTTTACGTGACTTAAACCTGTCCTACAGGCGAAATCCCAGATGAAATTGACATAGAACAATCCAGATACTATTCTGAGGATGACTCAGAAGATCCCTATGACCTTGATTCTCAATAATGGGATACCTGACAGCAAGTACGGATCCTAGCACTACAAAGTTACCCTTCGCTTGAATGGCGTGGTGAAAAATATATGTCCCACGGTTCATTCCTTGAAAATCTTAGCTAACATTTGCAATGCCTATTTGTTGTCAACCGCATCGAGGAAGACTGATTTCCATAGAATAAAGGGTAGATCAATGTACTTTGGTGCCCAGAGTTAGGTACCAATTGAACCACCGTAGGCCATGATTGGGCATATGGATCCTTGCCCGGATGATAGCAACTTGACTACTCACTAGCCATCATATGACCTTGGTCAAGAGATGAGAGTTCAAGATCAAAGTAAATATGAATCAACCATTAGCTCTCTACTTCTTCCTTTCATTGTGACAGAACACGTGAACATTACATGAAGCCTCATAAGCAATGCTTTCATATTCAAGCTTATCTAATCAAGGTCCAGACAGACCAGCTCCAACGGAATTCAAAGCCTGCATTGCACCCTAGTGCCTATTACTAAATATCCCAACCGAAGATGGAGTGGAAATTGTTTACGGTGGCCAACTTATTGGAGTAGGTGACTATTTGGTTGGATGGAATACGCTACGCAACAGAGATGGCATGAAACCCGAAGACGCTTCCCCTCCAGATGAAATGGCGTGTGAAGGAGGTGTTAATGTTGTGCATAAAGGGAGCATCGCAAAAGGAATTGCCCGATGATCTGCCCGAAGATATAGATCCCATAGAAGATGAAGATTCAGGATGCAGGAGTGCGACATCTAACGTAGCAACTGCCCAAAGTTGGAAAAGCTTGCTTAAAGCTCGTTCATTGTTTCGACAAAACTCCGCCACTATTGGCATTCACTTGATTGTGATACACATTGATTAGATACTACGACAGGTCCTACAGCAACCTGAGGCTTTTGGAAGACAGCTCGAATGGGACATAGAGCTGAACCAGTTTGATCTCAATTTCATCCTAAAGAAGTCTGTACGAGGACAAGCATTAGCCAACTTCATCGCTAAATGTACCACTCCCGAAGAGGATGTGGCATATGTAGAAGATGCACCTGGAAGATGTAATCAGACGGTGCAAAGAATGATTGACTATCCGACGCCGGTGTCTTATTAATAACCCCTAAAGGACGGTTACTATGCCTTACGGTTGAAATTCTCCGCTAGTAACAACGGCTCCGAAGACGACACCCTGATTATCGAATTGAAACTCGCTAAGGAGTTGGGAATAGTGGCATTGAACATATTTTCTGACTTTCACATTGTTGTTCGCTAGGCTCGAAAGGAATTCCAGACGAAGGAACCACCACTCGCAGCTTACCTAGAACCGGGAGAAGGGTTGTTGGATGTATTAGAACGTTACAACATATCTTATGTCCTACGAGCAGAAGATCAAAAGGCGGATAATCTGACCAAGTTAGAAGGGTCCGACAATCTAGAAAAGATAGAGATGATCCCCATCAAGACACTATGAAATACAACCAATGATTAGATGGAAGTTGATCCAACGTTGGAGACCGAACCCGGAAGAGAGTCATGGTTAACTCCATGATAAACTTCCTACAACACAGAATGCATCTAACAAGGTGAAGTGAAAGGCGTGCAATCGTTCTTTATGCCTCGAGATATGACATGCAATTCGACATTGCCTATTTTTCTTGGAAGGTTGTCCCAAAACAAACACCAACGAGTGCAATTGCCGAATTCACCGCCCTGAATGATTCGACCAAATCACCAATCTGCCACCCATTAGATGGGAGATGTACATGAATGAAACTTCTGGTGAATAGTGTTCTGAAGTTAGAAAGTGAAGACTCATACTTCCACTCTTTTCATCGACTATCTGCCAAGTGACTCACTCCCCTAAGGCTGGGGGCAACTACAGATTTGAGCATAAATTGCTCGAGATTACATCATCTAATTCAGAGCTGATACATCAAGAATTTTCCGGGCCAATTGAATTAGTCTTGCCTGAAAGTTAGCGAGTTGAAGATCTAGAACGCTTACGCATGAATGTTGGTTGATTGTCAGCGCACCAACCCTTGTCCCCAATATGGGATCGAGGGTATATCAGCTAATTTATGTGATTATCCCACCAGCAGTAATATCCTATTTCCTAGCATGGAAAGTGCAAAAATTTCTATAAGTATGAATCCATTGTTCTCATGCTAATTCACAACCTAACACCAATGCGACGATGTGCTACCATTAGCGATACAGTTATGACTTCCTGACACTCTATCCTTACCCTCAGCATAGGGGGCAAAGAGGCTATTTGAAGGAGATGTGACCTCATCACTCGCTTATAGTACCTACCTAGCCGCCTTTGCCATCTCAAGACCCCGATCAAGGTCTATTCATTTTTTGGGACTGCCGCCCCCATGATAGTTTGAAAAGATACCCCTCATCAACTAAAGGACTTTGGCAGCCCTTTATTGGCAGAGATAGGGCGAAGCAAAATGGACATGCAATGAACATGCAACACCATTTTTCGCTCAGAATGATACTCATTCCTTTAACAGGATCATTCTCTAACCATGACTCTTATATTTGCATGCTTTATGAGTTATTGATGTAATTAACTCAGATGAATTAACATGTTGATGGTATAGGTACCCCGGATTTTATGCCGATCAAATTTCTAACACCCATATATGGAATTATGGAACGGAACTATAACGAGCTCGACCGAACCGCTCGTCTACAAAGCCATGCCCTCTGTAACACCCCACCTCCGCCAGGGTCACTCACAAGAGAATGCACTAGCTTTGGAGGGGCGTTGTCTAGGTAAACATGCACAGAAATATTACAAGAAAGAACATATAAAATAGCGGAAGAAAAAACAAATTTCATTACCTCATAAAATTATAAGGTCTAAAGCCTTTTACATCAAAATGCCTTTAAAAGCCGTTACATTGAAAACCTGTCTTGCAATAGTTAAAGAAGCATAAAACCACAGTCATAAAATATTAGCCATGTAAAACGGTAAAGCAGCCATAGCCAAGAAAAATCCAAGCCATACATGATGACCTTGAAGCAGAAGAAGTCCGAGCTAAATAACAGTATTTCCTCCCTGAAAACCTAGGGGGGAACGGAAGACATAGAGGCAAAAGAAAACGGGGTCAGTCATAAAGACTGGTAAGTCCTATCTACTTCCAGCATAAAAACAGGTAAAGGTAACATGACATGCCAAAACTGAAAGTAAACATAAGGATGATGACAAGATAGGCAAGCTAAACCAAGGTAACAGGATGAACTACTGTATCAAGATAAACTACGGTCACTATGAATCAAGTATAACATCCCAAGGTTCTATCGAGTATAACATCCCAAGGTTCTATCGAGTATAACACCCCAAGGTTCTATCAAGTATATTTGCCCTGCACCTTCTGTACTAGTATCCCAACCCGTGTCATGTGTTAGCTACAAAATGTCCCTTGCCCAATGTCATGAAATGGTCCACGTCAACCTAATGTAGGTTTTCCCAACTCGTATGTTTCTTTCCATGTATATGTTTAGTCCTTTGCCGTAAATCCTACGGACATCCTCACGTAGTTCTATACTACTTCAACGTAGTTCCATTATCCTTGAAATCGTTTGGACTGTCACCCTTGATCTAGCTGTATTTTCTTACCATGAATTCTCGAATGTTTGGCTAGGATTTATGCCACTTAGGACCACTAGGGATTACGCTACCTACTAAACGTTTTCGTAACTCGGTTAGGGTTTAAGCCACCTAGGACCGCTAGAGATTACACTACCCGTCAACCACGCCCCTTTTTCCCACATCTGTATCGTGAATCGTTTTTCCATGTCTAGATGCACATGTATCTCAATGTGCCATCCGAGTCCCGTGACAGGGCTAATCAAGAAATACAGTACTCGGTCGGGAGCTTTAGGTTATCTGTCGATGCAGATATCAAGGTACGTTTTTCTACCGGTGGTTATGGTCCCACGTGACCCCTCCCTCAACTACTTAAAGGCAATCCAAGAAAATCATGCACGAGAACTATACTCCGGCCATCCATGCCCCACTTTCCTATTGGCCAACCTCACCCATAACTAGATAGCAAGTATATGGTCTGTTGGGAGTTCTCTGCCTTTCCGCATACGTACACGATTAACTAAAGATGGTAGGTAGTCGACGACGTGCTATCACAGGGCTAAACTAAGTATCGCCGACTCCACGCTAATCCACCCCAGTCTATAGGTTGCTCGCACTGCAACCAAGGCATACCCTTGGTTCTTCTACCGCAGACCTTAACCTCTGTGAGCCCAGGCGGATCATCTGCAACCTCACAGAGGGATACCAAGAGTATCCTCACGTCCCCCGAAGCTACCGCTTCGTCACCCAGTTCGCTGGAGCCTTTATCTAAGTCAGATAAACATTCGCTCCTCCTCGTGTGTTTGTTTAAACGATGACCTACCGTATCAGGTTACTCATCTATTTGTGAACTGGTCCAATTCTCTTGACTAAGAATTATTACTTAGTTATCCTTAACTAAGGTTTATCACTTAGTTTCCCTTCCCGTTATCCTTATTAACTACGATTTTCCACTTAGTCCCCTGAGCTAGGGTTTTGTCTAATGGGTTAAGTGTTGTCATTTGAGTTCATGACTTACCCCGCCTACGAATCATGTCAAAGTTGGCTAAGTATTCAAGTTCAAGACTTAGCCCTACAAACCATGTATCAAGTTGGTTAAGTATATCAAGAAGTTCATGACTTAACCCTAGATTATCGTGTCAGATTGGTTAAGTATAGGTTAACTTAACCCTATCAAATTACCGTGTCAGATTGGTTAAGTATAGGTTGTCTTAACCTCATCAAGCTACTACGTCAGATTGGTTAAGTATAGGTTGTCTTAACCTCATCAAATCATCGAGTAAAATTGGTTAAGTGTAGGTTAACTTAACCCCATTAAATTATCGAGTCGGATTGGTTAAGTATAGGTTAACTTAACCCCATTAAATTATCGAGTCGGATTGGTTAAGCATATTTAAGAGGTTCGTGACTTAACCCTATCAAATCATCAAGCCAGATTGGTTAAGTGTAAGTTAACTTAACCCCATCAAATTACCGAGTCGGATTGGTTAAGTGTAGGTTAACTTAACCCCATCCACTAGTCGTATTTATAATGGTTAAGTATCATTCTTGTGGGTTTACTTAACCCTACCACGCATCGCGTTATCCCAGTCGGGTGTTATCAACCCATTTAGGTTAAACTAACCCATCCGCTAATCGTGTTATATGGTTAAGTGTCTTTAAGTAACCAAGTCCGGTCTTACTTAACCTACCCATTCATGTCATATCGGTTAAGTGCCATTAGTCAAACTAACTTAACCTTATCATGTGGCATTAAGTAAATTAATGCACCCCAACCTCTCACATTAGACTTTGTTGTGGTTACTGGTTACGCCGGGCGGGTCCGGGCAGCTTTACACCACAACCTAGTCTAACCTCGGGTTTTAAGCGCGATATGACCTACTACTCACATTGTGTCTTATTGTCTGTAGCTACTGGATTTCCCGGGCGGTTCCGGACAGATTTATGCTACAAACTAAACCCAACCTCGAGTTGGCCACTTTCATGTTTTCCTACTTGTCGTGTTCATGTCAAATTTAGGCCACGACAAAGTCCACATTTTCCACTTATGCCCATTGTCCCATTACTTAATTCATGTTAAGTTTCATAGCCCATCTCAAGTTTGCCTAAACTACCCAAGGCGTATTCCCAACGCAAGTGAAAGCGAGTCAATATAGTAGGAATAATATGACAACATATTGGCCTCAAACATGTATGATAGCATAAAGGGATTGGCCTCAAACATGTATGATAGCATAAAGGGATTAGCCTCAAACATGTATGATAGCATAACACTAGGTTCATCATCATAGGCATGTAAATGGTCATGAGGGGTTTAGGTTCTTTTACATGCATAAGCCCCAAGTCAAGTTCATATGAATGTTCCACAAGTCAAATTTGTTCTAAGGGTTCATGCAAACATTCCACAAGTCAAGATTCAATCTTGCATGATAAACTAGGTCAAACACAACATGAGTGGCATGATTTAATCACTAAGAAATAGCCCAAAGTCATAGGTTCAAGAGAGGGGCAAGACTAGATTCACATAGACTAACATACTTAGGTTTCATCTCATTTTATTCCATGTCAACATTAGAACTACCATTTAGATCTAAAAGTAGCTAGAACTTACAAAGCGTGGCTAGTGATTTATGAGCAAGCATTTGTCATAGAACGGTGTTGAGATGATGCTCTGCTTCCTTTATTTGATGTAGGAAGCTTGCTCCTTTGACTTGAATCTAGTTTGCATGCTTAAGCCTTTGAAGTTGAAGATGGAGGCCATGATCAAGAGACATTTGGGCAGCACTTCGTTGTTAGGATGGTTTGTAGTGAATTAGGCTAGGTCTTAGGGTGTTTTTATAGAAGTTAGGACTAGTTTAGGCCCTTAGATTAACCCTAGTTTAGATCTGAACCATCCAATCTCGTCACAGGCCAACAGAACAGACCCAAAGGAGCAAGCAGGTACACCAGGCCAACCTGGCCCGACCAAGGAGGTCGACTCCCAGGTCGACACCCAGGTCGACTCCCAGGTCGACACCCAGGTCGACTCCCCAGTCGACCTGGTCTTGGGGGGGTCGACTCCCCAGTCGACCTGGGGCTGGGCGGGAAATTTTCCCGCCCAGTCTGTTTGGGGCTAAATTCGAAAATTGAAAATCTGTTTTCGTTTTCTGATTTTTCGTGAAACTTCTAGAGGCCATATCTCGGTCATACGGACTCCGATTTACGAAATTTCGGACTCGTTTCCAACTAGAATTCCGAGACGAACGCAACGGCGCAACCTGTTTCTCTTGATTCTTATTTTAAAATTTAATTCTGCCTCGATTCTTGTCTTAACACGTTATTAAAATTCGGGTTGTTACATTCTCCCCTCCTTTAAGGATTTCGTCCCCGAAATCTCTAAGTTTGGAAGAACGTATCCTACCCTCCATCGTCCATCTACTCAAGACATCATCTACAAGAAAGTCCTTAAAAGATTTCTAATACCATATGAACATATGAAGAAAGTGTGTGTATATGTTCCTTATCTAATGCAAATGATCAGGCCTGATTGATCTTCTAAATGCAAAATATGTTTAGTGCCATGAATCCACATGTATGCAAATAGTCCTAGTCACATAAACACTATATGTGTGCACAACCATTCATCCATATGCAATATTCACATGATAACACATTCAATTTCATCCATAAACAAGTATAAACACGAATACATATGAAATATGAAATGTGACTGAGCCGATCTAGTGCCTAGTGTGTATTCGCGCATCCACGAGCAACCACTTGCGACCATATCAATCATAACATGTTTTCAAATACATGTTTACATCCATAGGGTTCTACCTAAGGTCCTCAAGATAGGACCGAGAAGATAAGCAAGATAAACTCCTTTTGGATTACAAGAAATCCCTTTCTAAACCCAACCCATATCCTATAAAGCCCAAAAGGTTTAGTCAACCTAACGGACGCCTTCAAACCCTGACATGTATTATTAACCGACGAGTCATACCCCCTATGGAGTTTGCAACAGAAATAAGATCGAGAATAGGACCGAGAGGATATGCATAAAAGATAGCATGCTGGTAAGCTCTAAAGGAAAACAGGGATCAAGAATATACTCTTAAAAAGAGATATGATGCGTGTATCTTGTCTTCAATCTTCTAAGTCGCATTTCCTTGAGCTTAATTCCATTGTGCTTTGACCATCTTTAACTTCATGATTTCGTGGCCTCTTAACTCCTATTCCCAAATATGAGCTGGAACTCACTTCATTGTCGCCTCTCGTTCCACTTTTACTTATTCTTCCTCTAGTATACTTGGCTCAACCATATCCGTGCACTCATGGTTTCATGTAAGCTCTCCAAAATTCACTAGTGAATCATGGATCTCGTTTACTCGCTCTACGGCATTCCACGCAGAAGAACTTATCTCTTGAAAATAAACAGATGCCAACCATGTTACCAAGTGTACTTACTAGAGTGATTTCCATAATTCATGCACAAGCGAAATGAACCATCCGCCTTAGTGGCGAACTCTACTCGAACGGATTACCAACAAATGCATCAAGAGATTCTAGGTAACCAATCATAACAGAACCCTAAAGGTTACACGAGACTTCGAGGGTATTACCGAGGCAAGTCAAGAGCCTAACTACCCTCCTTTCAGAACCGAGAATGGCACCCTTACTGGATAACCACTCCATTCCTAGAATTCTACCCATAGCTTAAAAGCATAAGCATTATTCCCAAAAGTCATAGGAATCCTCAAATCCAAACAAGTCATGAATAAATGGACCGATTCCTCAACAAGTTTTGAGACAAAAATGGGATCCTCTACTATGCTAGTACGAAGGTGCAGAGACTCAACTATCGAAGCAGACTTAAATGATGCGGTGATCAAAGCAAAGTCCTGACGGGATGATAGAGAAGAAAAGCTAAACCTTTCACAGAAATGTTACCATCCTTCTTAGGTACGCTAACAGTGAGAGCATTCAATTGCCCTCTCGATGATCTTGTCCTCGTCTCATAATACTTGACTATCTTTCCCTTTTTACCCTACTAGAGATACTCTCTCTTGTCATGGGTTTTATCATTCACCCTTTTCCTCCTTTGTGGATTAAGCCATACCAACAAGTTGCTTGTCCTTAAGCTTGTATCCTTTATCCTTGTTCTTACTATCCTTTCTTATAACGCGGTAACAGGTCTCTCGAGAACTGCCTCCATCGTACTGAAAACACTGACGTAGTTAGAAAAGGATTAGTCGCAGTTCAAACCACTGTGACTACAGGTGGAGGAAAGAAAGGAAAAGAGATTCAATCAAGGAAACAAAGGATAATGCTAATGGCCTTTGGGGAATAGCCTTTAAAAATAAAACTTTCCTTGAAAAATGCTTCTTTGTAAACAGTTTTCAAATAGTTTTCAGAAAGTTTTAAAACTTTTGCCCAGTCTGGTAACCTTCTGCGCTGATACCAAATGTAACACCCCACCTCCGCCAGGGTCACTCACAAGAGAATGCACTAGCTTTGGAGGGGCGTTGTCTAGGTAAACATGCACAGAAATATTACAAGATAGAACATATAAAACAGCGGAAGAAAAACCAAATTTCATTACCTCATAAAATTATAAGGTCTAAAGCCTTTTACATCAAAATGCCTTTAAAAGCCATTACATTGAAAACCGGTCTTGCAATAGTTAAAGAAGCATAAAACCACAGTCATAAAATATTCCCCAAGTAAAACGGTAAAGAAGCCATATCCAAGAAAAATCCAAGCCATACATGATAACCTTGAAGCAGAAGAATTCCGAGCTAAATAACAGTATTTCCTCCCTGAAAACCTGGGGGGGGGAACGGAAGACAAAGAGGCGAAAGAAAACGGGGTCAGTCATAAAGACTGGTAAGTCCTATCTACTTCCAGCATAAAAACAGGTAAAGGTAACATGTCATGCATAAACTGAAAGTAAACATAAGGATGATGACAAGATAGACAAGCTAAACCAAGGTAACAGGATGAACTACTGTATCAATGAATCAAGTATAACATCCCAAGGTTCTATCGAGTATAACATCCCAAGGTTCTATCGAGTATAACACCCCAAGGTTCTATCAAGTATATTTGCCCTGCACCTTCCGTACTAGTATCCCAACCTGTGTCATGTGTTAGCTACAAAATGTCCCTTGCCCAATGTCATGAAATGGTCCACGTCAACCTAATGTAGGTTTTCCCAACTCGTATGTTTCTTTCCATGTATATGTTTAGTCCTTTGCCGTAAATCCTACGGGCTTCCTCACGTAGTTCTATACTACTTCAACGTAGTTCCATTATCCTTGAAATCGTTTGGACTGTCACCCTTGATCTAGCTGTATTTTCTTACCATGAATTCTCGAATGTTCGGCTAGGATTTATGCCACCTAGGACCACTAGGGATTACGCTACCTACTAAACGTTTTTGTAACTCGGTTTGGATTTAAGCCACCTAGGACCGCTAGGGATTACGCTACCCGTCAGCCACGCCCCTTTTTCCCACGTATGTATCGTGAATTGTTTTTCCATGTCTAGATGCACATGTATCTCAATGTGCCAGCCGAGTCCCGTGACAGGGCTAATCAAGAAATACAGGACTCGGTCGGGAGCTTTAGGTTATCTACCGACGCAGATATCAAGGTCTGTTTTTCTACCAGTTGTTATGGTCCCACGTGACCCCTCCCTCAACTAATAAAAAGCAATCCAAGAAAATTATGCACGAGAACTATACTCCGGCCATCCATGCCCCACTTTCCTATTGGCCAACCTCACCCATAACTAGATAGCAAGTATATGGTCTGTTGGGAGTTCTCTGCCTTTCCGCATACGTTCACGATTGACTAAAGATGGTAGGTAGTCGACGACGTGCTATCACAGGGCTAAACTAAGTATCGCCGACTCCACGCTAATCCACCCCAGTCTTTAGGTTGCTCGCACATCAACCAAGGCATACCCTTGGTTCTTCTACCGCAGACCTTAACCTCTGTGAGCCCAGGCGGATCATCTGCAACCTCACAGAGGGATACCAAGAGTATCCTCACGTCCCCCGAAGCTACCGCTTCGTCACCCAGTTCGCTGGAGCCTTTAACTAAGTCAGATAAACATTCGCTCCTCCTCGTGTGTTTGTTTAAACGATGACCTACCGTATCAGGTTACTCATCTATTTGTGAACTGGTCCAATTCTCCTGACTAAGAATTATTACTTAGTTATCCTTAACTAAGGTTTATCACTTAGTTTCCCTTCCCGTTATCCTTATTAACTACGATTTTCCACTTAGTCCCCTGAACTAGGGTTTTG
The DNA here is from genome assembly GCA_030737875.1 of Allium sativum. Lineage (NCBI taxonomy): Eukaryota > Viridiplantae > Streptophyta > Magnoliopsida > Asparagales > Amaryllidaceae > Allium > Allium sativum. The sequence goes on from CM060926.1 coordinate 621,831,007, forward strand.
TCTAATGGGTTAAGTGTTGTCATTCGAGTTCATGACTTACCCCGCCTACGAATCATGTCAAAGTTGGCTAAGTATTCAAGTTCAAGACTTAGCCCTACAAACCATGTATCAAGTTGGTTAAGTATATCAAGAAGTTCATGACTTAATCCTAGATTATCATGTCAGATTGGTTAAGTATAGGTTAACTTAACCCTATCAAATTACCGTGTCAGATTGGTTAAGTATAGTTTGTCTTAACCTCATCAAGCTACCGCGTCAGATAGGTTAAGTATAGGTTGTCTTAACCTCATCAAATCATCGAGTAAAATTGGTTAAGTGTAGGTTAACTTAACCCCATTAAATTATCGAGTCGGATTGGTTAAGTATAGGTTAACTTAATCCCATTAAATTATCGAGTCGGATTGGTTAAGCATATTTAAGAGGTTCGTGAATTAACCCTATCAAATCATCAAGTCAGATTGGTTAAGTGTAAGTTAACTTAACCCCATCAAATTACCGAGTCGGATTGGTTAAGTGTAGGTTAACTTAACCCCATCCACTAGTCGTATTTATAATGGTTAAGTATCATTCTTGTGGGTTTACTTAACCCTACCACGCATCGCTTTATCCCAGTCGGGTGTTATCAACCCATTTAGGTTAAACTAACCCATCCGCTAATCGTGTTATATGGTTAAGTGTCTTTAAGTAACCAAGTCCGGTCTTACTTAACCTACCCATTCATGTCATATCGATTAAGTGCCATTAGTCAAACTAACTTAACCTTATCATGTGGAATTAAGTAAATTAATGCACCCCAACCTCTCACATTAGACTTTGTTGTGGTTACTGGTTACGCCGGACGGGTCTGGGCAGCATTACACCACAACCTAGTCTAACCTCGGGTTTTAAGCGCGATATGACCAACTACTCACATTGGGTCTTATTGTCTGTAGCTACTGGATTTGTCGGGCGGTTCCGGGCAGATTTATGCTACAAACTCAACCCAACCTCGAGTTGGCCACTTTCATGTTTTCCTACTTGTCATGTTCATGTCAAATGTAGGCCACGACAAAGTCCACGTTTTCCACTTATGCCCATTGTCCCATTACTTAATTCATGTTAAGTTTCATAGCCCATCTCAAGTTTGCCTAAACTACCCAAGGCGTATTCCCAACGCTAGTGAAACCGAGTCAACATAGTAGGAATAATATGACAACATATTGGCCTCAAACATGTATGATAGCATAAAGGGATTGGCCTCAAACATGTATGATAGCATAAAGGGATTGGCCTCAAACATGTATGATAGCATAACACTAGGTTCATCATCATAGGCATGTAAATGGTCATGAGGGGTTTAGGTTCTTTTACATGCATAAGCCCCAAGTCAAGTTCATATGAATGTTCCACAAGTCAAATTTGTTCTAAGGGTTCATGCCAACATTCCACAAGTCAAGATTCAATCTTGCATGATAAACTAAGTCAAACACAACATGAGTGGCATGATTTAATCACTAAGAAATAGCCCAAAGTCATAGGTTCAAGAGAGGGGCAAGACTAGATTCACATAGACTAACATACTTAGGTTTCATCTCATTTTATTCCATGTCAACATTAGAACTACCGTTTAGATGTAAAAGTAGCTAGAACTTACAAAGCATGGCTAGTGATTTATGAGCAAGCATTTGTCGTAGAACGGTGTTGAGATGATGCTATACTTCCTTGATTTGATGTAGGAAGCTTGCTCCTTTGACTTGAATCTAGTTTGCATGCTTAAGCCTTTGAAGTTGAAGATGGAGGCCGTGATCAAGAGACATTTGGGTAGCACTTCGTTGTTAGGATGGTTCGTAGTGAATTAGGCTAGGTCTTAGGGTGTTTTTATAGAAGTTAGGACTAGTTTAGGCCTTTAGATTAATCCTAGTTTAGATCTGAACCATCCAATCTCGTCACAGGCCAACAGAACAGACCCAAAGGAGCAAGCAGGTGCACCAGGCCAACTTGGCCCGACTAAGGAGGTCGACTCCCAGGTCGACACCCAGGTCGACTCCCCAGTCGACCTGGTCCTGGGGGGGTCGACTCCCCAGTCGACCTGGGGCTGGGAGGGAAATTTTCCCGCCCAGTCTGTTTGGGGCTAAATTCGAAAATTGAAAATCTGTTTTCGTTTTCTGATTTTTTCGTGAAACTTCTAGAGGCCATATCTCGGTCATACGAACTCCAATTTACGAAATTTCGGACTCGTTTCCAACCAAAATTTCGAGACGAACGCAACGGCGCAACCCATTTCTCTTGATTCTTATTTTAAAATTTAATTCTTCCTCGATTCTTGTCTTAACACGTTATTAATATTCGGGTTGTTACACCCTCCATCTAAAGAAAGCTGCATAGTTCAAGATGGATTCAAGATGACAGTCCAATCCTTGGCTCATACATGGCAGACCACAAGACAATCGTACATAAATCATTGAGTTGCTAAGTTGGAGTCCTACTCCAAATGGACGCGGTGTGACCGTCTATATGGCTCGATCCTATCCTCGATGCCACCAGATTACATGAATTCAAATAAAGGAGGCAGCATTGCCCCTTGATATGCATATTCCTTAATAATGCAATTTTCTTTTACATGTTTCCTGAGTCAATGACATGACTAACTTAAGCAATATGAATGATGCAGGTACCCAAAGTTTGGTGCCAACCAATCCTCCCACAGATGGATCGGAGGAACCCAAAGCCTTGGCGAATATTTTCCGATAAACTCTAATCCTCGGACCTTGGACAGGAGTATAAATCTAGGACGAGTGTGATGGGCATCCCATGACTGAAGACCACTCGATCCATAACTCTAACTCTCAAGATTCGAGAGAGAGTATAAAGGACGCGAAGATGACGTCCGCAAGGCGTGACGATGCACCATGATAAGAACCGCCTTGACAGTACTCTAACCTTGGCGACCGCCAGGATAGTATAAAAGCATCTATGATTAAGCGCTGAGAAAGAGCTCTTACCCCGCTGAAGGATCGGGGAGCGACAGAACAGCTGAGCTCGAACTCTAACCTTGGCGACCGCCAGGAGAGTATAAAAGCTTCTATGATTAAGCGTTGAGAAAGAGCTCTTACCCAGCTAAAGGATCGGGGAGCGACAGAACAGCTGAGCTCGAACTCTAACCTTGGCGACTACCAGGAGAGTATAAAAGCGTCTATGATTAAGCGCTGAGAATGGTGCTGGAGACTCAGCTCCCCCAGAACTCCCTCCCCGCTGAAGGATCGGGGAGCAGAATGAAAACCGAACTCGGACTCTAACCCGCTGAAGGATCAGGAGAGTATAAAGGCGCTAGAGACTTAGCGCCACTCGAACTCTAACCCGCTGAAGGATTGGGAGAGTATAAAGGTGCTAGAGACTTAGCGCCACAAGAACTCCTACCTTGCTGAAGGATCGGGGAGCAGACTGAAAGCTGAGTTCGAACTCCACAGAGAGTATAAAGGCATAGATTGAAATACCAATCAAGGGCTCTTACGCCGCCGGAGTGTCAGGGGCCAGACTGAAAGCTGAGCCCGGATCCTCCATGTCCGAATGTTGGGGCAAAACAATTTACAAAGAGTAACTGGTCAGGAACGGGAAGACCGAAATCGCAGCAACGACGGCTGGCCAGTGGAAAAGAAACTAAGGAGCGCGTCCAGAAGGATGGGATTGATGCCCAATGATAAGATTCCTACGTGAATTAAGGCAGCATCCCAAAAGTGGCCTTGAGAGTGAATTATTCAATGACATATCATGCGACTTAATACTCATGGCTGGGAAGGACCCAGCAAAGCCTTGGGATTCTTGGATTTCTACTTGGCCTTAATACGATCCGATTCGATTGTGACAATCAGGATTTTATGAATTGAAGATTTCTCGGGCTATCCAGAACACACCTTCCTTCATCTAAATTCGAAAAGGATGTGATCTAACCTACACCTGTCCTATGCCGTTACCCCGGACAGGGGGCTTGACTATTAAAATTACTCACAAATGGCATAGTTTATTTGCTTGTACTTAGCTTATTTTGTGATCTTGACAGGCCGTTTGAGGACCATGAAGCGGATGCAGCGAGAACGTCCATTTGCTAGTCCTAACCTATTTCCAAACTGGAAAGTTCAGATGAGGCTGGACATATCCCATGCAACGACTAGGTGTGACACAGCCACCCTGTCTCCGACCTTTCCCTTGATGCAAGGGGCAAGAGACAACACTCGGGACTATCAAAGTCTGACCTTTTGTCGTCTGATACCGATCCTCGGAATCTGGATAAGAGACAAGAGATTGGCATGGGGTACGTACCAACAAATCGATTTTCTCCCAACTCTGACTCATGATGCGAAGAGGGAGTATGAAAGATATGGATTCGAAGTCTACTACTCAGACCAAACCCCTAAGGATGGGGGCATGGAATACGAGCCTCAAGTAGCATAGTTCAACTACTCGATGCCTATATTTAGAATTGAATGACAAAAGCTTGATTGACGGCTATTGCTCATGCGGAACCAAGATGCCCGAAGGCGACCTTCACCTATTTCAAGACTTCATGCTGAGGACACTAGCTCTGAATCAGAAGGTCGAGCAACAATCATCCATTCACTGAAAATGATAAAATCGAAGTTTAAGCAGTGACGAACTTGGCACAGTCAGATAGCTACCATCAACTCGGGATAAACATGAACCAATCAACAGGCGTGCGACATGCGGCTTCGATTCAGAACATCATGGATGGAAACATGGACAATGGAACAGCTACCTGCAACATCCTAGATGAGAATGCAAGAATTGTAACAAACTCAGGTTATGCACGACCAGCTTTAGCTCCAACTCGAATGGATATTCAAGTGATATTCTATACTCATCTCCAAGCAAGAACGCAATAATTCGAAGAACAGGAACCCAGTCGGGTCAAATGACTCGAACCACTACCCGGGGGCAATATCGAGGCAGAAGCAAGAAATCGGCAAAGACCCCATTTGTGATCTCAGATTCAATGCTGGGGGCACAGCCATGATATTGACAATATGCAGCAATTCTTTGATAGCAACCTGCTCGCCAGTTTGATTCAACGCCTCTCGAGAGGCGGCACTTCTCAAGATGATATGGATAACGACAGTCAGCCCTTACAGGTGGGACGTCAGGATCCCCTATTATTCCCCTAGACTTTAAATTTTCTCTCTAACGAGAGTTTCTTAGAAGCTTTGATGAATTCAACCCTGATATGGACATATTTCTATGACAAGAAGGTGTTAATGTTGAGATAGAAAATCTCAATGCTTTTATGATAAAGGATGGAGCACCATCCGACTCCCGAACTGATAAGGATAAAGAAAAAACCTTGGAAATGAATGATTAGAATGTGCAGTTCTAAAGAGAATCTATATCACTTATCGGGCCCACGATATTGTTTGTCAAGCTCAATTGAACCGATCATGACAAAGGGATTCAACAAGACTATGAAGACCATTTTGGATTATCTTGAAGTATGAACGGAGGGGCTCGACTAATCCGCTTACATCTTTGACGTGCCTATTTATCCCCGTGATTGATCCGATAAGAGTGCTAATGTTAGCTAACACCAAATGAGTAAATTCCCGCCTTCTGACTAAAGGGAAGGGATGATATCAAAGAAAATGTGATTGGACCATTCGCATGTACAACTCGAACTCTTGCTGACTCAAGAAGAGCACAGGACAACTTGGGACTAGAATTGCTAAACTTGCAACTCAGCTACGTCCTGAATCAACTGCAGAGAGTATAAGAGCTTAAAGACCGTATGCCCCATTAACTAAGCTCAACCCCACTGATGCTGGGGGCATGAGTACTGACTTTTCTTGTCCTCCGAAAGCACTAAGAGCACAAGTGTCGATTCATAGACTAACCTTGAAGACAGTCCCAGCATGGAACGGATTCAAAGCATGTACGTCATGCCTCCGGAGTACGACCTTACTCATCTTCTCCGACCAAGCGAGCAAGCTTGTTGATCAGATGTTAACTTAAAGACTCAAACAACACCAAATGGAAGGTGTGACAAACATATCTATTACCTTACGATGGAAACAATCATATAGGCGCTGGTGCACATGATTTTAACAACATCCCTTATCGACTACTTCATATGCGATTATTGGATAACGAAGCGATCCAGAGCGATTATGGATTTCTTTGACCACGATCCAGAGTGATCATGGCTTTCAGATTCCTTACAGTTACAATTCAACGCAATTTTAAGATCCTGGATCAATATCAAGATATCAAGCTAGTCCAAACTTGAGTATAAATGAAAAATTCACATGTTGATTCTAATGTGCTCGGTCCCGGCGTTCCAGATACCGACTCAAAGCTCGAGAATTCTTGAATTACCCAATGATTTGGATGGCTACTTCGTACATTGACCCATATGTAAAAGAAAACCTGGCCCGATGATGCACTCGACTTGCGAAAAATGATAAAATTGTTTGGCAACGACCTGTGCGTGTAGAATCACGCTCGAGAGCTAACGATTTAGCATGACTTTTGACGAATAAACCAGACCTTTTGATTCGACAAGGTTTAGACAATTACTTGATCATCTCGAATGCTCCTTCCATAGAACTTGGCCTGACTAGCTCCCAGGGAAGCATTGCAACAATTTAATAAAGCCTCCCCAAGGATGAATGACGTTCCGGAGAGACTTAGCTCAACACATTCAAAGCACATCTCATCTGCGATAAGATGTACTTTGGGGGGCAAAATGTTAGCCTGCTTTGTGACCAGGCCACCCAAAGCAAAGGATTTGAGTATGAGCGTGCATTGATCATCAATCGTTCAGATGAAGTGGCAGAATATGGAAAAATCTGGATTTTGGCACTTTTGAAGATCGGTTCGTGACCACCCCCTAGGGTCGGATCGCGGACATATATGCTAACCGATTCAGATCGTGACCATGTACGCTAACCGATTCGGATCGTGACCATCACCATCACGACCATCACCAGCACCATCCCGGCTCATGAACCATGACCACGAACCGCGACCAGGACCTGCTACTACACATGTAGATTTTGACCTATTCTCAAGGCTATGACCGCTCCTACTTTCCCGGATCGGGTGCCATGTGTCCTACCACGACCTGGTCACCAAATGGGCTTTCCTACAGCTATAAATACACCTCCAAAGGGCATTTTCAAGGGACCTTTTGGCATCTCAACATCCATGGTAGCCATGGCCGGCACTAATCCATGAATAACCACAATCTTCCTCAATAAAATCATTGAATTCAGAGGGAATTATTCATTGAATTCGAGTGAGAGAGAGACAACACTCGTTGCAATTGTAATCCATGAATGAAATGAGGAAATATGAAGTGGACGTAGGCTCGTTAACGCCGAACAACTATAAAAATCTTGTTGTCTCGCTTTTTCTATATTTTTCAGTTATTTCTTCATATCCTATGCTCAAAATACGACGATTTGGGTGTTAGGACCATTTTTTGGTCTAACATAGACATTATTATAATATCACTGTATTTGATATCAAAAATATTTTGGGTTATCGTAAGGTAAAAACCATCCGTGTTTATGTGTGGATCGGTCTTACGATTATCATTTCTTTTGAAAGGATTTTTAAAGTTAAACAGATGGTTGGAGTTTACTTACACCAGTCCCATGACTGACCCAGAGTTTATTTTGTTTGGTTCTCCTTAAACTCTTGGATGCCCAAATTTGTACGGGCAGTCAAGTAGTCAGGATTTTTCAGATTCATCTAGAGGTGCTGGAAGCAGGAGGCTTCAACAATTAGCTATAGACTATCATATTTTCCCCCGTATACTATGTTGTATCTGGAAACATGTGTTTATAACTGTTCCAGGAATAACTGACGTGCTCTGAAGATGGTATGTATATACAGACTGATTTGTATTTCAAAAGTTATGTTATTAAATATATTTTATTCATTCCGCTGTGAGATTTGTGTTCTTCGTTTTCTCCCATTCTAATTTTTCTTTCTATTTCTCATCCTCTAAATTCTTTCTACTGATGATTTGTATTTCTGTGAAATTTGGGTTGGATGTGTGATGTAATAAGTCAACTCAAAGAGTACGGAAATTCGGGCCATTACAGTTGGTATCAGAGCTGAAAGTTGAGTAGTAACCTTGGCTCTGTAGCGTAACCCAACAGAGATGGGGCTAGTAGTACCCTATATTGAGTTTAGTATATATACGAGAGAACGTATTTGTAGATTTGATATAAAATTGTTTTATATTGTGTTGACTGGTTTGTTGAGCAGTTTATAAATTCTGGTCGATACAGGTGTACAACTGTATCGATAGGTGTTTCTAAACTCTCGAACAAAGCAATTTGATACAGTATTGTTTTAAAATGGGTAAATGAAATGATTTTGCCCAAAAATTATTTTGATATAAAGGAATAATCTCTGAAATATTATGATACAGGAATGTGTTGATTGCTATTATAGTCGAATGAGATTATAATATTAAAATGGTTATATAAAACCAAATTTGAAATTGCTTATGAGCATATAAATAAGCTATGTTAGAATTGGATTCAGATCAGGATTTGGAATTTAAATCCTGGATGTTTAGAAAATATTTTCTAAAGTATTTTTAAAAGTAATATAACATTACTTTGAAGAATTTTTGAATAAAAATGGTTTTAAATGGATTTTAAAGTGATTAAGCACAGAAATCACTTCAGTAGCAAGAAAATAATTCTGATAATGGATCGCGACATTATCGATGTTCATTTTCGAGTTTCTAAGTGACGGATTGCTACCATAATAGATTTATTAATGGAAATTGTTTAAGAAAAATAGAGTTGTTTTAGAAATTCAAATGTTTTGAATTGAGTTGATTATAAATATATGTGTATAAATATATATGATTTCAAACTAATTTAAAATAAAACCAAGGATTTGAATTCTGAAATTAAAATTTAACTTATATAAGTTGAATAGATTGAAATGGTAAAAATGTATTAAATGAATAGGAATTTAACTTAAGTTTAGTTAAACAAAATTGGATTGAATTAGAAATAATTTTGAATGGAATTAAAGAAAGAGAAATGTTGAGATTCGAATTATTAATATGAATTCGGCTTTTGAATAAGCAAGTTGAATATATATTGGATGTTGTTAATTGAAGCTAAATTGTGGTAAATTTGGATTCAAGTATAATAAGTGGATTGACTTAAATAGAAATCAGATTTGAATTGATAGAATGGAAGTGAACTATTAGATGTTGATCAGAGAGTTAAAATCTGGAAGTTGGGTTGATTTGGAACCAACTGGAAATGGATATATATATACTGAGCAGATATTGAATGGAAGCAAATGCAAGAGATATAAATTATACCCAATAAAAAGGTACATGTTTACAATATTACTTGGGTATAATGGTTTTATGAGCCTATGGGGCAAGCCGCTTGGTTTTTGATTTTCTTTTGGATTGGAAAAGGCTTAGAAAGGCGAGTTATGGTTGGACTGATTGAGCCGCGCAAAGGAGAAGCAGGCAAAAAATTTCAAAAAATTTAAGGATTTAGATTTTTTTTAGAAAATTTTGATAACTGAAAATCGACTTATCAATTTTATAAGAGACTATAAAACTGAATACTTAAACGAAATGATAAACTAATTTAAAATCGATTTGTGTATGTGTGGATACGTGGGAATGCATATGGATTAAAGATAAGAAGGTGATGATGGATTGTTCAAAAATGGTGGACAGATCATTTGGAATGAATAATATGTTGTTGAATATGGATAGGAGGATTAAGAGTTCCATATAGAAATGAGTTGCGGAAATATGGAGTATAAAATTTCAACCAAATAGGTTACGAAGAGTTAGAGTTATAGCGTCTTTACTGCTAGCAATTTCGAGGACAAAATTATTTTAAGGGGGAAGGAATGTAATGACCCAGATTTTGAGCCATTTAATTCTGAATATTTAAATTGGTTTTAAATGACGAATTTGTAATATATAAGATCTTTATAAGGAATTTATCTAATAAAATAAATGGATTTCTAGTTTATATTGAATATCGTTTTGAATTAAATATAGGAATATCTAGTTTAAAATTAAAATTTGATTATTTTGAAGCTATATGTATATATTCAGATTGGATATGTAATTTATTTGTCTAAATGGAGATTGGTTCGATTTAATTTCCGAACGATATAGGCTTAGAACAAAATTGATTTTATAAAATTCGAAATAGATTATTATTGCAGATTCTTGAGACGTAGTTATAATTTAATTTAAATAATTTTTTGTAATTTTTATTTTGAAAAATAAGCAACTTTTTATTTGAAGTATTTTACACCCTAAATCGGAGTTTTTAGGATTTCAAGAAATAGTTAACTTGTCTAATTTTTCATATTTCTAGAATCTTATCCCATTACTCAACACAATCATATTTTTACTTCTGTAATTAGCAGCTGGTATACAAACAAAGTAATGTGTAAACGAAATACCCGTATTTTGTATTTACAGCTGTTCTACTCCGCCAAATATCTTCGTACTTAGATTCACTAAATAATAAAATAAACCTCAAGCTTCCGTTGGAAGCCAATTTATTCCTTCTCTGTGAAGCTGCCCTAAAGCTTTTCATAGAAGCTACCTTTTCCATCTATATTAATATCGGCCAAAACAATTCCCTAACCCCGAATTCATTTCCCTCAATCACAATTTTCCGAGTAAAGAAAACCGAAATTTTGCGACTTCAAAATTCATTAAAAAAAATCAAATCAACAATAAAAATTCACGATAACTGATCCATTCGTCTTATTTTCTTGAGAGCTCAAATCCTACATACTTATTGTAGGGTGCAATGGTAATTCCGCTACTTGATATTTGGGTCAGTGGCCTTCGGGTTGAGGATTTCAAGCGGTTAAAGCATCGATGGAAAGAAGGAGGTTTGAATTTGTGTTTGTGGCATTGAATTATATCTTGGGAAAGTTTTTGAGATTCAAATAAATATAAAACTGTCGATGGGTTCACTGTCGTGGCCTGGGAGAACGCGAGGCTAAGAGTGACTGCCTATCGAACTGGGTGGATGCAGTGAGGTGGCGAACAAGGAAAGCGGTTCAACCGTGAGTGGGATTTTGGGCATTAGAAAGGAAGAATCAACGTATGTGTTGTTTTTAGGAGCAACTTCGAATTATGCAGGGAAGAAGGGAAGAGCAGCGTTCGAATTATGCAGGGAAGAATGGAAGAGCGGCTGGAAGTTTCATTTTGTAAGGAAGAAGTAGTGGATTTGGATAACGAACGAAGGCTTAAATCAGGTTTTTATCATTTTATCAGGAGGGCAATTTAAGTATGGTAATTGGGAATGTTGGAATGTTTGAATGGTTACTGTGCAGCTGTTTTGTACCAAAGGTCTGCGGAAATATTTATCGCAAGTTAAATGGTGATTAAGGGAAGATTTAGGAAGGAGTTAAGCTAACTTATGAAAAATGGGTGGCGTGCTCTGTTTGTTGTGTGTTCTGGAGGAATGAAGGATCATGTTGTGAATATGGGGAAGAACTATTTGTAGCATGGTTAAGTATACATTTTTCTTGTGTTAAAAGCAGTGGACACGTTGAGGACAAACTAATGGCAGTAAGAAATGTTGAACATGGTTTAGATGGAATCGGGTTGATCTCCTGTTGAATGGGAAGAAGAAGAAAAAAAGAGAAGCAGAGGAGTGGGACTATGTGATTGAGGAAGAAATGAGTAACAACAATAGCATAGTAAATGAAGGAAGAAGTCCTATCAGTCCTAATTCTCATTTTTAGTAAGTAAATTAATAAGTCATTAAAGATTGATTATTTTAAATCAAATTATATATATACTTATAGTGCCTATAAATTGGTTATATGTTAACATAATCGAACGGAACCGATCACTTTGGAATTGTAGCGACGAGATTTACATTTGGGAACTGATTCCGCTAAGAACAAAGCTACTAGAGTTTCGCAATAAAATCAAACGTTATTTGATTTTAAACGAAACAAAAGCAGAACCAGCAACTGCGAAATCAATGTGAGTAAACTCATTAACCCTGGCTCATTTATATTTTTATACAAACGAGTTTTGAATTTATTTATAGTAATTTTATACTGTGTGATAGTTGTTGGATGAATGGCTGATAAAATTGGTTGAATTAGTTATATCATTGATCGATTATTAATTTGGTTCACCATGATATTTAATATTGATGTGAAATTAATATTATTGATGTTATTAACATCTGTGGATGCAGGGAAACAGGTTGGAGGGATCCAAGTGGATTACTAAACATTTCATTTACTCTTTTATTTATTGTGATACATGACCGGTAATTGATTATGTTGTGGTTGAATTACACTGGCCCTATAATTTTGGTATTTAAATACCATAAAATATTTTAGAATGTAAAAAGGGAATTTGAGATTTTAAAAAGGAAATTATTTCTAAAATAAAAATTACATTTCAAATGGATTTAAAATAGAAACTTGTTTAATAAATATATAAAATAGTTAGATCTATGAATGATGTTTATAAATAAAGTGAAATACCTATTGTTGGATAATGTAAAAATATAAATTCAAGTTGAATTTATATAAGCAAAGTGAAAATCGGTGTTGACACCGATATTTGAAGTGGGATTTAAACGCAGTAGTTGTAAAAGAGATTTGAGTTGAGAAAAAGAGAATTCAAATTGAAATTTGAATAAGAAAAGAATTAATAAATCAATTTCAAAGGGAAACGTTGGTTTTATTCCAAATTTGGAAAATAAAATAAATTGAGAGAAATCCAATGGATTTATAAATAGGAATTCGGCTATGTCGAATTTTATACAAATGATTTATTTCCTAAAAGGATATTTAAATTTGGCTTAACATGAACTATAATTTAATTTAGATACGTTAAGAGGTTAATTTTTCAGTAAATTCTATGTTTTGCAGTAATACGTAAAAAGGGATCGATATAAATCAAATTAAGTTAATTTCGGAAGTTACAGAATGTATAGCTTATAAATACATTCAAAAGAAAACTTAAATTGTTTAAAATAAATGGAAAGTGTTAATTGAGTAATAGTGCTATAAACAAGTTTATAAATGAGACAAAATATGATGTGGTTTTAAAAAGATACTCAATAAATAGAAGTAGAGCAGTAATGATACTTATAAATAAAAATCAAGTTTATTTGAATAAACAAGTTTAGATTCCTATTAAGGAATGAAATTCATATTTGAAATTGAATAACAGTTTGAAAGCAAATGTTTACGAATGGAAATGGTTATAAAGGAATTTGCTAAAGATTTGGAAATGATAAATTCAAAAGTGAATTTGGAATTTGAGTTAACCTGAAATGGTTGGTAAATTCCGAAGTTCTGAATATAATTGAATATAGATTATTCAAGAGAGAGTTATTTATTGGAATTCGATTGTATCAAATTTAGGGGAGTAGTTATTTTTACTTTCCATTTTGAATCAAATTTAATTATTTATTTATTTACTTATTAATTTATTTGTTGAAATTAATAAGTACAAGTTATATTTTTATAAATCAAATATTTGGGAATAGCGATTATAATGCTATCATTATAACAAATGCTTTTATAAATCTAAACAGCAATTATAACGCTACAGTTATAATAAATGTTTTATAAGTCTAAACAGCGATTATAACGCTAGCGTTATAATAAATGTTGGTAAACCTAAAAGCGATTGTAACTCTATCATTAAAATAAATGTTCTATAAATCAAATATTTGGAAACAGCGATTATAACGCTACCGTTATAATCAATATTTTTCCGTAAAAGAAGTGGATTCTTAGATTGAATCTGAGAGTTGCGTAAGCAATGTTTTGTTTGAAGTTGTGAGCTTTGACTATTTCAAAATTGAGAATATTGTTCAATTAAGGTCTGAGAGGTAATTATACCCTAACATGATTGACTTCATGATCGATGGAGGAATGGTTAAGGTTCGATAGTGAAGATTGGTTAGCAATGTGGTTAGTTAATAAATGATAAATGGTTTGAGTTACAATAACGATGTTTTATAACATCGCGTAAATTTAAAAGATTTTGAAATGTTTTTCCCAAATAAAACGAGAGATATTTTCTACGCGTAGGAAATGAAATGAATTGGTCAACGAGGAATTTGGAAATGGAATATGAGAATATTTTCGATATTATTAAGGTATATTTTCTGACTATAGAAAATAAGGATTCGTGAATACTTAGAAATGTTTCCTAACTGGAATAAGAGATATTTTCTCGAATAAAGAAATTAGAATATTGGAAGTGTTTTCAAGGAATCGAGAAAGACTATTGAATTTTGAAAGAATCTAAAAGAAGGGAAAATGGGAATTGGAAACAATTATATTATAAGGAATTAATTTAAAAAGGGGCCTGTGTTGGTTGATGGTTGATCGATAGAAATTTCCAATTGGGAAATAGGACCGTTGATTGTATGGATGTTTCTTTGATAGTTAAATCACCAACTATCAAAGTTTGATTTACTTTTTGCCTCCGTTGCCAATATGGAGAGACCGGGATCAGATTTAATATCTGAAAACCACTCTGTATTGGCATAAACATTACGAATCAAATTATGCTAAAGATGATTGAAGACGGAGTAAAATGCAAGGGCTGTTCTATTAATCCTAGTTAGAAATTGCCAAAGCTGGATTGATGGAACAGTGCCTTCGGTTTGTCCAGTCCTAGGACAATATATATGGACGAATGTGTGACGATGTGTCATTCAAAGTAAACAGTGGCAAGATGTTCTAAAAAGATAATCATGACCTCAAGCCTCATCACCTTGGAAATGACAGAAATCGGGCAGGCAGCATGGCCATGTGGGTCATTCCCATTAACGGTATTATCACCTGATCTAGAGAAAATCCATTTGCTTCTTATTCTATTCGTTGTTGTATGCTTTCGGTAATGGTTCCTGATCACAGCCGTTGGTGATAATATGCTCGATACACTCAAGTTAAATGAGTGGTCAGCCCTGTGTGGGCCTGGTTGCAAGACGTTCTTGTTGAACCCAGTGTATTCCCCTCTAGAGATACACTATCGGAAGGTGGTTCCATACCTTGTCATGTCGGAAACCCAATTTCTAATAATCGTACTGCGATTTTTGATTTTATATTATATATGAAGCGTGTGATGCAAGCATTCCGCTAAATTCTATTTATTTGATGTAGACATTATTATAATATCACTAGATTTGATATCAAAAATATTTTGGGTTATCGTAAGGTAAAAACCATCCGTGTTTATGTTGGATCGGCCTTACGATTATCATTTCTTTCGAAAGGAATTTTAAAGTTAAACAGATGGTTGGAGTTTACTCACACCAGTCCCATGACTGACCCAGAGTCTATTTTGTTTTGTTTTCCCTAAACTCTAGGGTGCCCAAATTTGTACGGGCAGTCAAGTAGTCGGGATTTTCAGATTCATCTAGAGGAGCTAGAAGCAGGAGGCTTCAACAATTAGCTATAGACTATCATATTTTCCGCTGTATACTATGTTGTATCTGGAAACAGGTGTTTATAACTGTTCTACAACTAACTGACGTGCTCTGATGATGGTATGTATATACAGACTGATTTGTATTTCAAAATTTATGTTATTAAATATATTTTATTCATTCCGCTATGAGATTTGTGTTCTTCGTTTTCTTCTATTCTAATTTTTCTTTCTATCTATTTCTCATCCTCTAAATTCTTTCTACTAATGATTCATATTTCTATGAAATTTGGGTTGGACGTGTGGTGCAGTAAGTCAACTCAAAGAGTACGGAAATTCGGGCCGTTACATCTTTGGATCGTAGTAACTGACTCGGTGAGATTGGAGTTTGAGCTCTATGAGAAAGACGTCATCGGATCTATAGGCGCGAGCGAAGGGAGAATGACCAGTCGCTAACTTATGGGTGGTACGGTAGGCCCATAGGGACAGAGGGAGCTCAGCTACCCATAAGAAACTGGATTTTTCTAGACATTTCTTGATGATGGACTTGTTCACTTTGTTGATAGCCTCAACTTACCCATTGTCTTGCTGATGAGCTACTACAGAGAATCTCTTCTCGATATTGTTCGTTGGCAGAAAGTTTTGAACTCAACGCTCTCAAATTGGATCCCGTTGTCGGAAATGATAGCTTGAGGGACTCTGTATCGAGTGATGACGTTACAGACGACGAAGTTAACCACTTTCTTGGTAGTGATTGTAGCGAGGGACTCATCTCCAGCCCATTTGTTGAAGCAACAGTGATGATAGCATAGTGTGCCACACCTCTGGCCATCGAAAGAGTTCCAATGATATTTATTCCCCACATGGCGAATGACCAAGGACTGACCATCTATGTTAGACCGGTTGGTGGGGATTTTGGATCTTGGAGAACCTTTGGCACTTGTCTCACCTAATGGCATAGTTCACAGCATCTTGAGCGAGTGTGGGCCAGAAGTAACCATACTTGAGAACCTTCCTTGCCAGAGTTTGTCCCCCGGTGTGGTCACGCACTCGCCTTCATGCACGTCTGATAGTACACGATCGGCGCCATTGTGGGCTATACACCGGAGTAGAAAAACCAGAGTCCTCTTCAGTAGAGCACCTCATTCTGAATGATATATCAGGATGATTTTCGGGTGAGTGCTCATCTTTCCTTGTAGTGCTCTAGGAGGATTCCGTGATGTAAGTGGTTCTTGATCAGCATCATCCGAGACTCAGGCTCGGGCTTAGTCTCTATCATTGCTATCGAACTAGTATACATCTGATCAGTGCTCGTAGAGTCGAGCACTTCCACTGGGGCTAGTCCCATAAGCCGCGCATCACCGAAGCTTGCCAGCTTGGCTAATGAATCAACTTTTTTGTTTTTTCCTTAAGCGATATGCGTGATGATGTAGAGGTCGAAGTTGGTGAGCAGTTCACGAACTCCAGCAAGGTAGGGAGCGAGTCGTGCCCCCTTGGTTTGATATTCTACCTACACCTGGTGTACGATGAGCTGTGAGTCAGAGTAGATTTGGATAGCCTTGATGTTAACTTCAATTGCAATTCTGAGTCCGACGATCAAGGCTTCGTATTCCGCATCTTTGTTGGTGGTAGGGAAGTCGAACTTCCAAACATAACATATCGGGTGTTCCACAGGAGTAATGAGTAAGATTCCGATGCCAGAACACCTCTTGTTAGAGGATCCATCCAGGAATAGTTTCCATTGAATTTATGGAGTCTCGATGTCTTTCGAAGGGGGATCTTCTGGAATGGTGAACTCCACTATGAAATCTGCAACAGTTATCCCGATGATGGATCAACGGGGGATGGAAGTGATCTCGAATTGGCTCAGTTCTATGTTCCATTTCAGAAGTAATCCAGATGCCTCAGCTCGTTGCAGGACCTGTCGTAGCAGCTGATAAGTGAAGACTTTGATTGGATGAGACTGAAAGTAGGGTCTTAGCTTCTGAGAGGAGATTAACAGATAGTACGTTAACTTTTTGAGCTTTGGATAGTTCTTCTCTGCCCATGTTAGTCTTTTGCTGATGTAGTTAACGGGTCATTGGAGATGATCTACAATGCGCACGAGCGCTGAGCTGATTACCTCCTCTTTGAGTGCAGTCGATCTTTAGATTCCTAAGATTCGACGCTTTTGTTTGACAGGAAGTTGCATGGGGTCAATACTGAGCATGTGACAAGCGACCCCTGGGTCGATGCTACACATGTCTGAGTGGGTCCAAGTGAATACGTCAAGTTTGGCCCTTAAGAATTCCACAAGCTCTTCTTTTATTGTGGAGTGGAGATACGATCAAACTTTCAAGACCTTTGTCGGGTCGTTAGGCTTATCGGAACATCCATCAGTGGTTCTACCAAGGTAGCCCTTTCGAAGTCGAGCACTTCGTCTTCCCTTGGATCGAGATCGTTAGAAAGACGGCGATGGCACCTGAGCCAAGACTCTGACACCTTTGATTGCTATGCATAGATGGTCTTGGCGCAAGAAGGCGGAGGCATTGTCTTGCTTTTTTCCTTATTGCGCGCTTTCTTCCTCCCTATGAGGTAGCAAGCTCTCGCAGTTGTTGCGGCTGGTTTTCATTCTTCTCTTTCTTTGTAACCTTTTATTCTTCCTCCTCAGTTTGAATCCATCCCATCACTTCAAATCTTCACTTTTCCCTACATTCTTCCCGTTCCTCAACCAGCTTTCATCATTGTGGCTTTGACTGTCTTTGTTCCATTATTCAAATCTACTACATATTCTATCCTTGCCTTGGCCTCCCTCTTATCACACCCTTCCTTTCCCTCCTTCTCTTGTCAGATCCACTATGGTGCTTCACAATTCCACTCCTCTTCATCACGATGTGTTCCTCTCAGTCTAACCCTAACTTGATTTCTATTAGTCACCAACGAGTTATTGTGACCTCCGACTTTCCTCTCTCCCCACTTATTTGGACTTCATTAATTAATGAGCATGTCTATCTAATCGAAAGGCAGAACCAATACTCCCGGGTTATGGTTGTGGATTGAAGTATCTTTGACGTACTAGTGATGTTTTTGTGTGTAAGTTTTTCTGTTTGTTTTGTTTACTTGGGTCGGTTGTCTTTGTTTATAGGTTTTCAGTTAATGTTGGGTGTCTACTGACTTATGAAAAAAGCTCTCACGGTTGGTTGGTTGCCTTTAACTATGTCGATCCCATTCTTTATTGGAAATTTCATTAGAAGGGACCTTGGAGATATGCAGACTCTGAATATTGCTTGGAAAGGGCAGCCAAGGAAGACGTTATATAGAGAAACGACGTCGATGACCGCAAAGGTGAGGATTCGGACATAGCTCCGATCCCTTCTCTGAGTTATGCTGAAAGGTCGACCATGCCCACGGTTTTGGTTGGAAGAACTATTGATGTCATGAGTCGTGGCATGGCAGGGGTTCAAGTCTTTGGCCTCTAGTTTCATTTTATCGTAGGTCACCTTGAAGATGTTGACCGAGCTTCCTAAATCAATTTGGATCCTTCGAACGAGAGCAGGTCCAATCTCAGCAGAGATGACGAGAGGGTCTATGGTTGGGATCTCAATTCTCAAAGACTCCCTCTTGCAGAAGACGATATCATCCTGCATTGTCCTTTGGAGCTTGGCAGGGATGAATTCATCCATAGTTGAGCATGCTTCGTAGCTGGTGTGCTTGATGGAGTTGGCATATTCTTCCATCTTTCGGAAGCTCTCCTATGTGGGGTGAGGTCCAACGCAGATAGTGTCGATGACGATGTCATGTGGTCTTTGATTGAAAGTTGCTGGGGTCGTGTTAGCTAGAGGAAGAATAGGTTTTGAAGGGACCGCGGCTGCTTTGGAGGGAGCAGGATCCTGAACTTACGGCTTCAGGCGTTTCTCACTGATGAGTATTTCAATTGTATCCTTGAGGTGGCGACAGTCGTTAGTGTTGTGCCCACACATGTTGTGAAATCTAAAGTACTTTCCATAGTTTTTCTTGCGGTCGATGGATTCTCTAGTGTTAGGCTTCTCGTATTGAAGAGTAGTACAGGTTTCTAAGTAGAGTGTCTCCAGGTATCAATTAAGCTGAGTGTAGTTCCTGTAATTTTGATAGCGGTCATGCTTCTTGGGATCCGTAGGATCTTGGTTGCTGTTTCGACCGCCAGGTTTGCCGTTGTTCGGCTTAGGCTTGTACAAGACTTCACCCTTACCCTTGTCAGAAGATTCCCCAACTTGTTTTCCCTTGACACGTTCTTCGATGGTGCTAGTGTGTGGGTTGTTAGGGTGGCTTCCTTAAGTGGACCTGTTATGTCGAGCTTCTTCTTGACGTAGGGATTTCCCGGCTTTCTCGTAGAAGGTTTCTACTGTCTTCAGTTGCCTTCGGTCTATCCATGCCCCCAAATTCGAAATAAGCAAGGACGCCTTAAGTGAGCTGGACGATGACTGTGCGAGGTTCTTGGTCATCATTCTTAGCGAGAGAGGTGTTGAAACGCTCAAAGTAGCTCTTGAGAGTTTCAGTCGGGCCCTGATAAAGTTGGAGAGAGCAAGAGAGTTCTTCGACGTAGGAATGTGCATCATGAACTGCCTGACCATCTCACTTTCCAGTGGGTCAAAGTTACTGATAGACTGAAGTGGAAGGCGAGTGAACAAAATAAAGGTTGTGTCTTCCAAGAAGACTGGGAAGCATTTAAACTTCGCGTCATCGGTGGCCCTACTAGAGTCCATGTGCCACTCATAGCGGTTCAAAAATGCACATGGGTAAGTTGTTTTGCTGTAGAGCCCCAGTTGTGGCATGTTGAAGCGTCGGGGTCAACTCGGCTTTGTGCACGACCCTGGTGAAAGGGTTACGTCTCAAGTGGGTTTCCCATACGTCGTTGACATTTCCTCGCATATTCCTCATGATCTTCTGGACCATGTCGGGGAGATATGCCGAATGAACATTCTCTGGTAGGATCCAGCGGTCGTTGTTCAACTCGGGAGTTTCGGGACGCAGACATCACCTAGGATGGACGTCGGGATCATCCTCATCCACATCATCGTCATTGATGACTTGATTCTGGTATGGTTCATGAGGTTGAGCAGGTTGGTACAGATTTTGATTAGATAGGACTTGGGCCTGTTGAGTTGGTGGATGCGTAGGCCCTAAGTTTAGAGCGGTGACAGCTGGGTTCTGTCGAGGAGGAAGTCGGTTACTCGGACCTGATTCTATCGAGGAGGAGGCAACCAAGTTTAGAGTGGACGAGCATTGTTCTGAGCGAGCTGGTGTCGGACGACGAGGAGTTGACTTTCTTGAAGTTGACTCATAAGGTTGATGTTGTTTTTCAATGCGCCATTAATCTCGAGAGAATTGCTCTCATTTCTTTTATTAAGTGTGTAATTATGAGCTTGAGTTGTCAGAGCATCGGGGTCCGTAGGAAGAAGGATGTCTGCCTTGGTCGAGTTTCCTACCGATTGAAGCTGTTGAGTAGTAGCAGCTCCGGCTGCTGCCGAAGTTCCAATCATCAAGTTCTTTGCTCACTTAACCATCGTAAGCGGGCACGAGCATTAGGCTAGGAAGGAACCTGAGTAGCGCGTCGAAGTCGAGATGGAAGTATGCGACAAAGAAGCGAGTCTAAGCAATCAATGGTAGCACCAGAATGTTGATGGCAAAAAATGTCGCAACAACCAAGGTTTCTTAATTACTTAAGAATAATGTTCGGCATAGGAAAGTGAGTGCAGAAAGCAGTAAATAACATAGTAGATCTGGTATTTTATTGACACAATACAGTTACAAGCATTGAACGATGTTGGATCTAGATTTACCCTAGGGGGTGAATAGGGTTTATCACTTTTTTTCGCTGAATTAAAAATTTGACAGGATATTAAAATAATAAACAGATCACATAATGCAGTAAAAATAAAAGTGCAGAAAATAAATCACACACAGATATACCCAGCTTCGGCAAAACCCTGCCTACTACTGCATTCCTAAGGTTTCTACTAGGTAAAAGAACAGATCCCGCATACAAGACCATGTACACTCTCAAACCCCTCGCTCCTATTCTAATCCTACGTTCAAAACCCTAGACTAATCTAATCCCCTAGATCAGATTTCCCCTGATTAAAACCCTGTAACCAGTAACCCTAGTTTTTACAGACTCTAGTAAACTGCTAGTTAACATTCTAACTGGTTCCCCCTAGATTTTACAGACCTAGAAAACTGCTCAGACGATTAACAACGGAAAATAAAACAACTCAAATTAAAAATATGAACTAAAAACCCTTGGATTTGAAAAGGAAGGGGCACCCCCTTATCCACTGAAACATTGGCCGGCCACTTTGTAATTTGTTGAGCCTGTTCTCCCTTTCCCTAGAATTCAAAATGGTGGCGGCTCCTAGGATTTTAGCTCTCTCTGTCCAAATCGATGATGTTTGTTCAAATAAAATTAGATTCTCTGATGCTCAAATCTTCAAAGGCTTCTTTATCTTGCTCGATCGATTTGGTTTCCTTGTCGTCACTTTTGTGATCGAAACTCCCTGTGGAAAATTGTGAGTATTTTATTTTCTTTTGTTCTTGAATCTGTGATGCTTGGTTTCGATTTTCGATTGAATTGTTTGTGGTTTCGATTTTCGATTGAATTTTTGTGGTTTCGATTTTCGATTGAATTGTTTGTGGTTTCGATCCCGATTGTCGGTGATGAATTGGTCTGATAAAATAGGATTATCAATCCGAAAACTTCTCTGAATTCGTTAATTG
This sequence comes from Allium sativum, assembly GCA_030737875.1. Lineage (NCBI taxonomy): Eukaryota > Viridiplantae > Streptophyta > Magnoliopsida > Asparagales > Amaryllidaceae > Allium > Allium sativum. Next base: position 621,853,172 of record CM060926.1, read on the forward strand.
ATTTGCTCTGATATTTGCGGTTTCCTCTTTTGCCTCATGTTAATCATTAAAAAATCCACGCGCACATTGAACAAGGGATACGTTGTTAAGACCAGCAGGGCCGCTCGCGTGAAAAACCACCAAGACACTTAAAGCATTCATAATGGAAAAAAACGGCCACAAGGGGAAGCGACGAGTAACAAACCCAAAGCAGATCAGGTCGACCAGGCACAACTGGACGACATGACGCAGTGTGTGACCCTAAAACTTGGGTCCAAATCACAGATCGGACACGGAAGCTAAAACCAGTCGCTCACTCGAGTACAAGGCCGTATTAAGCATCAGCATGAAACAGGTCGCTCATCTAGCATGGGCCAGAACGACCACACTGAATAACCACATAGGCAGACCACATCCTGCGGAAGTAATAAGAGGACGAACACCCTTGAAATAAAGCAATCGGTTGTGCAAGGAGCAATGGGGAACCGATTCTAGACTTACGTCCCGCTCCTACAAGGCCTCTCAAAAGGTCGCCCGCACAGAAGCACCCGCTTTCATGAATCCGCTCAACTGCTCAAGGAGCCCGCTCTAAAAAGCTATCTGCGCATGACAACATGAGACAGCTCATGACAAACTGGCGATAGCTGGCCGATGGTCCGATTGTAATTAGCAGAATGAGAGATCCGCAATGCGGGAAACGTATTTCAAACCAAGGAATCACCTATAAATACACGACGGCTACCACCAAAAAAGGGAGGGGATCTTCAGAACCACGGAGTGCTGCCAAACTCTGCCTTAAACCGCAGATCTAGCCATGGCGTCAAGGTCAAGTTCATAATCCAGCGAGAATGAAGACATTCTCATTCTCAATCATCCATTCATCCTCCTTCTCCTCAAATTAAGCCATCTTCTTGTATAATTTCCTAGATTAAAGTATATAAGCAAGGTTATATTGAGCGAAAATGGAAATTTATGGATAGAGAAAATGGATGTACTCTGTAACTCATATCATGAGATTAGTAATCACCTTCATAGTGGACGTAGGCCTCATTAACGGCTGAACCACTCTAAACCTTGTCTCTATTTTTACCTCTTTTCGCATTTTCTATTTTGAATTACTAATTGAATACGGCTCCATTTTATCCCCTACCAAATTGGTGAAGTACAGCTTTGTACCTGAGGTGTTTGGACCATTTTTGGTGTAAACATTTTTGGCGCCCACCGTGGGGCCATTTCATAACTTCCTTTGGTAAAAAAAACTATCCCGGAAGTGCTTTCTCTTTTGAGCCATGGTTGGATCAAAGAAGGGTAGCAAAATTGTTAAAGTTATTACGATCAATGAGGGTGAGAATGCTGACGAAGCTTCACCTCAGATTTCGAATCAAGGGGCAAATGATACCCTTATGCCATCTATAACGCAAGATAAGCTAAATGTGGTTATAACTGGCCTGAATGAAAGAATGGATAATACAACGAAGATGATAACAGAAAGGTTCAAAACCCTTACCAATGTTCGAACCAGTCTGCTGCCGCCAAACACCAACACCGTGGATAATATTGGCAGAAAAGAGGATTCATCAACCTCAGAACCTGGACGACCTCACGGTATAGTGAGAGACAGGGTAGAGGCCGGCGTTGAGAATCCTAAAGCCAGATCTCCACGACACAAAGAGGCACAACCAACTCGAGCAGTCGCAGGCCACGCCGATGTCCTTCTCCTCAGAAAGGGCGCGAGGCGCCAAAGCTCAAATTACGGTCGCGCTGATAAGAACATCAACACCGATCCCAATGGCTCAGCAAATGATGAAAGGTGCATCACGGATTTGGTCCAACAAATAATGAAGGAGAAGGCGGTCCAAGAAGATGAGGCCAAGGAAGGTACGAGATCTGGCGACAGCATCGATCTCGTCACACCGTCAGCTAGCGATCCCAGGGCGGAAGAGATCTTGGAAAACCAAGGAGCTATAACTTGGAAGGAGCTGGAGAAGGTGGTGACAGGATTAGCAAGTCAAATAGCTATTGCAAATAATGCAATAATGAAGAAACTCGAGTCGATGCAGGCCATTCAAGCCGCTACAGCAAAGGCCACTTTACGTGCCACTTGTTCCTCGCTAGCCAGAACAAATCGTGCATCAGAAGTAGAATCCACCACTCCAAGCCCAAGTCGGCAAGATATCATTCGAAGGGTCACGCATCGCACTAGTATGAGTCATGAAGGAGGCAACATACCTATGCACAGACATCTCAACGGCACAGTTGCAAAACAGGAGGACAGCCCTACCATCGTAAGGATGTCCCTTCCAAAAGAATATCCAGACTCCTTAGCTCCAAATCGCAGGGGCATGTCAGGATCAAAGCTTGGTGACGAAGAAGGCGATCAGTTCGCAGATCCAGGCAAAGAACAGGAGTATATCTTAGGAATGACACAGACAATTGTGAAAGAAAGCCTGGAGAGGCGGGATGATCGAAGGGAATGGGAGTCTTTCCCAACTAAAACCCCACTCACTGACAGGATTAAGAAAACCATGTACCGACGCAGATTCAATCCCCCATCGTTGCAGCCCTATGATGGAGTAGGCAACCCCGACATTTTCTTGTGTAAATACGACCAATATATGAGTGGGGCGCATGCTACAGTGTATTTCCCGACTTATCTGGAAGGAGTGGCTTATCTATGGTTCACAAAGCTACCACCTCGATCTGTGGACGATTTCACGACCTTGGCAAAACTATTCATTAAGCAGTTCAAAACTCAGGCGTTCAGGGCCAGGGACGCAACAAGGCTAGATGGAATGCGACAGAGACCAGAGGGGTCCATCAAAGATTTTCTCGTCCGCTTTCATATGGCAGCGGCTGAAGTTGAGGATCCCAAGCCCAACCAGATCTTAATAGCTCTTAAAAGAGTCATATGCAAGGAAACCAAATTAGGATGGTGGATCAAAAGGAAAAGACCAAGCACATTTGAATGATTACTCAGCAAAGCCAAAAAATATGTGATCGTTGAAGGGAAAAGGCCACAGGTATAGGAAGATGGAAGCGCTCAAAGCAGCCTTAGTGGTCAAAAGAGGAGCAGTAGAGAAAAGGACGACCGTACAGCAAAGAGGTTGCGGTTCTACAAAAAATCCGAATTTATACCCCTCAACGATAACGTGGGAAACATCTTCATGGCAACTAAGGACACCGAGAGATATCCAGCTCTGAAGAAAAGATAGGTCAAAGCTGTAACTGAGAAATCAGGAAGGTTCTGTCAGTTTCACAAACAGCCAGGACATGGCACCGATAACTGCAGGCACCTGAAGTCGGTCATTGAGGGATTGATCAGGAAAAACCACTTGCAACAATATGTGAAAGATCGCGAAGGCCATCCTAATTCCTTGCAAACCGGGGGCAATACACCTTGAAAAGAAGGTAGAAGACATAAACCAATCCAAGGAGAACGTTCGTCGAGAAGACTGGCCACTTATATCTCAGCAGTGAAGCATCAAACCAGAGCTCTCACTACTTTATTCTACTCACCTGGTTTAATCTTATCATTAAAGTTGTTTTACCTAGCTTTATTATTTACTATGATCGTATTAAGTAACAGTTTACATTGCTAAACTCTATGCATCCGGGTCAAGTATCTGTCTGCTTAAATAACATACTTATTACTCTAATGCATCAAAGTCAAGTGTTTGTCTGCTTGAATAACACACTTATTGCTCTGTACTAAAAGAACCTCTTGAATTGTAGACATAAGGAAAAGAGGGAGCCCGCCGTACACAACAGGACTGTGACAAAACACAGGGGCACTCATCAAACAAAGCGACTTGAGGATCGCGAAACCCAAAACGACAGTCAAACGAGGAAGTAAGCACACTACCTCACAAGGACAACAAGCCATTTCAGGGCAGACAACAAAATGAACAGCAGGTCAAAAGCTGCTCGCATCATCATAGAAAATGCTCAATGCCTAGCAAGTACCTATTCAAAGGATCATCGTCAGACCCTGTTGGGAACACCGGGATATTGCTAAATCTATCCACAGAATTAAAATTGCTAACTCTGAGGAGACGCTCACTCAAGTGCAGGACATGAATTCCTCAAAACCAGAGCCAAGACTAACAAAAGGACTAATGCTTACCTTTCAGGAATCAATACTGAAACAAAAGCAACTCAAAGCAAAAAAGGTCCCTTGGATAAAAATTTGCTGAGCCCATCAAAGAAACACCTTCGTATTAGGTGCAAGATACGAGGATTCCCCGCCTTGAAAAAATTTCTTAATTTTTTCATTGAAGAGGGCAAGTATCTATTTCCTTGGGCAAAATGCAAAGTCGGCAAAAATTGACAAAACTGTAAAGTCGGCAAAAACCGACGTGGTTTGTGAAAACCCTACCGAAAGGAGGTGTCTGATCTTGTCCTTTGTTGCTAACCAAGTCAAACAAAGCCAAGATTGATTACAGCAGAAATCCCATCCGAAAGGGGGTAAAGCAGAAATCCCAGCCGTTGGGGGTATCCATTCTAGAAACCCTTTTGAATAACTAAAACAATCAAACAGGGTCTGGAATGGGTCGAAAACCTTTAACCCAAGTCCTCCCATGGGGGTACAATACTAAGTAAAAGATACTCAACGCGCTCTAAAAAAAATTATAAATCTTCGATAAACGACAAACTCCCAAAAAAATTAAATCCTAACAATAATTATAACAACAGAAAATCGGGCGCAAGCGTACGACTAATAAAGCGCCCGCACGAATGAACAAATCAAAAACAAAGGTGCATGAACGACGCACCCGCGAAGGAATGAGCAGTCTCTAAAAAGAAAAAATACTGCCGTGCTAACGTCCTGAACCAACCACAAGAGACACAAACAGAAGTGTACAATATTAAGCGAGGCTGGCACTCGCATATACATGCCAGACTAACAGTACTTTTGTAATTGAAAAACCAAAATAACAAACCAGGTAACTGCAGGTAGAGCATTGGCAAGCCACAATGTTCAGATCAGGTGGGAGATGATTCTATCTTTAGACTCCAGGGCTTCAATAAGCTCGAGCCTGATCGCTTCCAAAGCATGGATCTGTTCAACCTTCTCTTTGTTTGACCGCTGAAGGTCTTCAACAAGGGAAAGCCAGGCATCCATCTGCCCCACAATGAAATCCTTGACGTGTATGATAAGACCTTCGACCAGTTGAGGGCGTGCTTCCAGCTGTTTGAACTCAGCCAGTATGCAGTCCTTCATGGCATCTATTTTACCAGCAATGATCCACTTATCGAACGAGTCTATGTACATGCTGGGATACGAGCTAGCTGGACGCTGAGCTATGAAATCTTCGGCAAGTTGAGGATGACAATAATTAGGGACAGGTATAGGCTCCGGAATTGTTGCGGGGTCCAAGGTAAAGGATGAGGAAACCAGATGGTTAAGGGCAGCATGGAATTCTGAGTCAAGAAGTCCGTCTAGCAAAGTATGACTTGAGGTATCGATAGTAACCAAAACCTCCTTGTCCCGAAGCACTTGTTTGATACCAACCTTCTTTGTTGGCTTCTTCCTGAGTTTCTTAGACATGAGAAATTCTATCCTTGGACGACCTGTCGCAGAAAGAGTTGGAATGAACTCAAACAACAACTATGGAAAGGGAAAACATCTTAGCCAAATTCAGGCGTAAACAGAGACATACATTAAAAGCATTTCATCAAGCAGGTTACATACAGATATCAGGCGTTGTTATAAAAAAGAAAAGGAAACGCTGGAAGGCCCACGTCCTTCGAAATGATCACAAAGGAGTAAAGCAAGACTACACAGAAGGGAAAGAAGCCTACCCAGAAAAATCTTCGTACCCCGAAATCCAGAGAAAGTCGCTCGAGACAGATAAATACTACTGCAAATACCAAATCAGAACGATGAAATAAGGAAGACAAAGCCCCCCACAAAAAATTAAGGCAAAAATCTCGAATGAAAGGTAGTTGATGAAACCCTCGAAGGAACTCAGCTATAACTCAACAACCCTTTGAAAAAATGAAAGTGAAATGGAATGGGCTTTAAATAAATAAGGAAGAGCAAGAGACAAACATCCAAAGGATCCTCGCCACGTCAGCCTGATACTCAGACACTGGCATAAACATCCCATCAGAAGCCAGCTGGCGACTATCTGTAATAATGACAGGGTAGTCCAAACGCCTTTTTCACAGGAAAGAAGTAGCGCTATTAAAGCAACTATAATCCTTGAGCGAACGACCCCCAACAAATGTACCCAGCAATGTGCGAACAAATATATCGAAGCCAGTGATTCCTCATTGAAAAGAAATCACAAGCTTCAAGGGGCAAGTGTTAATCCCTAAAAAATCCACGTGCACATTGAACAAGGTATACGTTGTTAACACCATCAGGGTCGCTCGCATGAAAAACCACCAAGGCACTTAAAGCATTTATAATGGAAAAGAACAACCATAAGGGGAAGCGACGAGTAACAAACCCAGAGCAGATCAAGTCGACCAGGCACAACCGGACGACATGACGCTGTGTGCGACCCTAAAACTTGGGTCCAAATCACAGATCGGACACGAGAGCTAAAACCCGTCGCTCACTCGAGTACAAGGCCGTACAAAGCATCATCATGAAACAGATCGCTTATCTAGCATGGGCCAGAACGACCACACTGAACAACCACATAGACAGACCACATCCTGCGGAAGTAATAAGAGGACAAACACCCTTAAACTAAAGCAATCGGTTGCGCAAGGAGCAATGGGGAACCGATTCCAGACTTACGTCCCGCTCCCACAAGGCCTCTCAAATGGTTGCCCGCACAGAAGCACCTTCTCTCATGAAACCGCTCAACTGCTCAAGGCACCCGCTCTAAAAAGCTCTCTGCGCATGACAACATGAGACAGCTCATGACAAACTGACGACAGCTGGCCGATGGTCTGATTGTAATTAGCAGAATGAAAGTTCCGCAAGGCGGGAAACGGATTTCAAACCAAGGACTCACCTATAAATACGCGATGGCTACCAAAAAAAGGGAGGGGATCTTCAAAACCACGGAGTGCTGCCAAACTCTGCCTTAAACCGCAGATCTGGCCATAGCGTCAAGCTCAAGTTCATAATCCAGCGAGAATGAAGACATTCTCATTCTCAATCATCCATTCATCCTCCTTCTCCTCAAATTAAACCATCTTCTTGTATAATTTGCTAGACTAAAGTATATAAGCAAGGTTATATTAAGCGAAAATGGAAATGTATGGATAGAGAAAATGGATGTACTTTGTAACTCATATCATGAGATTAGTAATCACCTTCATAGTGGACGTAGGCCTCATCAACGGCTGAACCACTCTAAACCTTTTCTCTATTTTTACCTCTTTTCGCATTTTGTATTTTGAATTACTAATTGAATACGGCTCCATTTTATCCCCTACCAAATTGGTGAAGTATAGCTTTGTACCTGAGGTGTTTGGACCATTTTTGGTGTAAACACCTCATGATTGAATGCCGTGAAATTTGTGATGAACCAAGACATGATTTTGGTATTGCTCTTGAACAAATTAATGAACCTAGATGTCTTTAAGTACCACTATGAACTTGAGAATAAATACTTGCCAAATTTTTGATCGATTCCTGAAATTATGTATGATTTCTGTTCCCAAATTACGCACGTCCAAAACTGTATTTGTTTGTAATACTGGAAACAAATGAAATTGATTTACCAACTCTGGAATCATATATTAAACTTTCCAAAACCATGTATCTTGATTGAGAAATTTCATTTCTGGAAACATTGATTCATTTTCCACATGAACAATTTATTGATTTGGAACATGACATCTTCGGATTTCTGGAAACAAAATAGCCGAGAATATTTCCTTTGATTGCACACACTGTGTGTGCCAAGATAAAATAAATTGTTGGACATTTTCCATATATTCATGAACTAATTTTCAGGCAAATTCCAATGCTTTAAAAAAACTGGAAATAATATTCCATTTATTTTTCCTTGATTAAATTGAATCCATGAAAAACTGTCAAATGGATTTATAGCTCAAAACTGATTTTCTAAAATGAAACTTTGCCAAAAACAAATCTGTATTTTCTGGAAACCATAAATGTTTCTTGCCAAAAAAAACAGGAAACCTTTTTTATTTACTTGTGCTAGCACTTGAATAATTTCTTGACCTTGAATATTCATGGTTGAGCCACTTACCATTGATGTGTGACTTGTATATGCACATGGACCCTGATATTGCTGATTTTGGCTAACCTGGAATGTTGTGCACCATGCTTGACTGTTGTGACCCATGTGTATATTAACATTTCACCTCGGTTGTACCTTGTTTACATGCTTTGTCTCATCATGTCCACTTATTGCGGTGTCTCATATTCATGTTAAACTGTGTTTAGCCTCTTGAACCCTTGTCGACTTGTCATTATTGCTTTGTGTACACATCATAAAGCCAGTTTTACATTTGCTATTTCCCTCTCTTGCAATGCTTGTATATACTACACTATCCTATTGTACCATTGCACTTGATCACTTGTGCTTATGTACATGATGCTAAATTCAGTTTGCACCACCTATGCATTTTTGTTATTGCTGTATCCATTTGCATTTCTTCACTTGTGCATGGAAATACTGTGTAGACACTCTGCCTTAACCATTGTGTAGCTTGACTTGTTGCTGATGCTACTTGATATGTCATTAACACTTTGAGAACCAAACTGGCTTGATCACTTTGATATGTTTTGTTGTATCATTGAATTTTTGTTGCACCATCACTTGTTGTTGCTCGACCATGTATTGGTGCCATGCCACTATCCTTGCACCTGCTTTCATAGTTTTGCACTTGTACACATGAATATTTCATGTTGGTCTATCTCGACCACATTTACTTGTATATGTATTCCTTGAACTATGAGCTTGTACCATGCATGTTGTGCTTGACATGGTTGTGTTAACCTCCATGCTGTGTAGCCATTTCTGACTTGAATTGCTTGGTTTGACACTTGGCTTTTCTGCACTTTGTTTTGACCAAAATGTTGAACTTCATACTTTGCGGGCTTGACTTGAATTCTTATGTATATGCATTTCTGTTGCACTGTCCATTTGAGTGTGCATTGAGTCGAGATGGTCCACGTGGCTACTCCTCAGTTGCACACTGATTGGCGAGGCAGTGCACACGTGTGTATATGCAACCATCAAACAAGATTTCCTGTCCATGTACTATACATATACAAACTGACTAGACACAGATAAATCAGATCAAGTCATGAAAAATGATGAGAAACACACCGAAATTCTGAGGCAAATAAAATTTTAAAAATAAAATTTATATTCGCATGTATTCAGTTTTATTTCTATTACAGTGTACTGTGTGTGTGTTTCATTTTACAGGTTAGCTGACGATGACTGGACTGACAGTGAAGATGCTGGACTGACTGAAGCAGAAGACAAAAGATAAGTATATTGCAGTGTCAGTGTGTATAACAGTGAACGAATGTATATATGAAAAAGTACCTGTATAACTGAGTGTGTGTGTTGTAGAGAGGAAATGTGTATGAAATTGAATATCAGTGAATTTGTATAAATAGTGGAGTTGTCAAAGTTGTACTATTTGAAATTGAAATAAAATATTTTTATTTAGATAAAATACTGTGAATATTTTAATTTCTGTACAGTTGTATTTTGTTTAAATAGAAATATTATATTCGTGTCTGTTGTGTAGTATACCAGTACAGTAACAAACACATTTATAATAATATATATTTGGTTGTTATCTTCAAACCAAAATCATATAATTGTGTATACAACACAGTTATATACAACAATCTCCCCCTTTTGATGATGACAAACAAATATTTAGATTTTAAATACAATAAATGTGTCTGACAGTGAAGAACAGAACTCCCTCTATTTGAATGCTCCCCCTACAACAGAAACTCCTCCTATAATTGTGCATGAGTAAAACATGAAAATTGAATAAATATTCAAAATTGTGAATATTTATAAAATATTCTCTCATAAATCAAAATCTCAACCCATTCTCCCCCTTTTGTTACCATCAAATGGATATAGAATTTAAAATATAGATGAAAAATGACTAACAAATACAATATCAGCTTAAGAGGAAGAACGATCATCATAAATCTCAATCAGTCAAACAAAAATCATAATATTCTGAGAACAGGTGGCATATTTCACATTGTAGAGAATGACGGATTTACGATGAATTTTATATATAATGGAGAGAGTTTTAAAACAAATGATTCCAATTATTTTCCAATAAAATTTTCAAAAATAAAGCACAAAAACAGTGATGGATTTGGACTATAATTAATAATTCAATTTAAGTGACAACATCGTATAATCTCAAATCCCAATAGTTATCAATCAAAAAATCATAATATTTCATAAAATAGTAACACATTTCACAAATTAGAACATGGATTGATTGACTAGTTTTTACACACCAAGGAGAATTTCATATAAATTTTTATGTATCAAATTATTTTCTTTTCTTTTAATTTAAGAGCACACTGACCACGCATAACCAGATCTTGGATTTTTAAATGAGATCAGTTGCAGCTTAAATATAAGTAATCTCGTAACCATGCATAATAGAGCTTAGATTTTTAAATGAGGTTTGAGAAACACTTAAGAATATTATATTTTTATTTTTTCAGTTTCAAAATGAAAAACTCCTCAGTATATAAAACCAAAAATGGATGATAGAAATGTGGTAGGTACAGAAATGGTTTGTGAAATAAATTTCTAATTAATTAAATTATGAAATATGCTCGACTATATCATAATCATTGAAAATTTTCAGTTATCACTAATTCTGAATAATAACATAGTCCAATTTCTATCACAAACATTTTCACTGTTTGTTCAAAAGGTTTTTTTATATAAAAAATATTAAACTCTCCACATTAATATAAAAAACATGATGGATGGCAGAAATATGATAGATAATGAAGATGGTCGTGAAATAATTGCCAATTCAAAGATATTATAATAATTGTTCAACCATCATGAAAATCTAAATAAAATCTCCTCTTGTTGTGAAATATACTGCAGTCATAACTTATCACAATTTCAAATTTTGTTAATTATTTTGATGAAGTATAAATACAGTATAATTTGGATATTGATTTCAATTTCTGAATGAATAATCAATAAATTCTTTTAAAGTTGAAAATCAATTACAAGAGGAAATAAAAAGATCTATACAAGACAAGAGGGATTAAAATATATACAAAAGAAAAACAGCGCTTCTGATACCAATTGGTGTCCCTATTAATGAGGATTGTAACAAGACACTAGAGACAAACCAAGATATCACAGACAACAGAATTTTAAAGCCCATGCAGACAAGATAACAAATTAAGCAAGCAGTAGACAGATCAAAACAGGTAGTTATTTGAAAACAGCATCAGAGCAGCAATCAAATCAAAAAACAAGCAATTTCCAAAATATTTTCATATCAATATCAGAGCAGCACAAGAAATCAGTTCAAAGCAGATAAGTCAAGATGATGGTTACAAAAGATATTCCATGATCCAAGATTATAAAATATAGTTTATTATAAATCATTTGAACGAATTGTGAAGATACCAGGATTCAATGAATCAATCACACGGTTTATAAATTTCAGATTCAGATATGTGTGGGATTCACTAAATCAATAATTTCAAATGATATTAAACAAACAAATATACAAATCAAATAATCATGAAATAATAGTGATATTTAAGACTGGATTTTCAAAGAATTTTTCAAAAATATTTCTAACAAGTATAAGAGAAATTTCAGATCATTTACATCAAATTTGAGAGGTATTCATGATCCAGAAAATTAAAAATAATTTATTTGAAATCATTTAAATCAATGTCAAGTTTGTGATATAATGAATCATTCACACAAGATGATAATTTCAGGATTAAGAGGCGTGTGATATTCAAAATATCAAGTATTTCAGATGATTTCAAACAAACAAATTTCAACCATAGTGATCATGAGTAAAGATGAATTTCAAGATGTATCATTGATTCAAGACAATTTAAAATATTCAAGCCAATCTGAAAATTTCTGAAATTATCACAACTGATAAATAACAAAGTGCTATAATGAGTATAAATTTTCAAGTCTTTTCAAAATGAATTAGAAGAGACTCAAAACATCAAAAGTGTGTGAAATTCCATAAAACTTTCAAATCTTCTAAAATTTAGAATTCGAATCAACAGTGTTCAAGATATGACAAGAATACATCAACACTATTATGAATTCCGAGAATCAGAAAACAAACTTCAGATCAATTGCAGATATTTACAAAAATAAATTCAAGATCTGGATATGATTAAAAACATCAGAGTTTTATACAAATGAAGCAAATTTCCAGAAAAATATGAATTCTGCAATTGGAAGTTAAGGAAGCACAGAATAAGAAGAATATGGCAATCACAAATCAAAACAGAATAATCAAAAGAAAGAAACTAGAAAGAGGATAAGAGAAGAAATACACAAAAAATATTTACAAAGATGAGTTTAGAAATCATACTTGAAAAAACGATGTAAACCAGGATCTGTAACTCATCAAGCTTGGCTAAGGAACTGTGGATGATACAGAAATATTGAGCAGCTTGAATTCAGTTCTCTTTTGCATAGCAGTTCCTCAGCCTCCTCTGGTACCTAACAGTTTAGGGGATCAAGTTGTCTAACAAAGTTTGTAAAACCACTAGCAGTTTTGTTCACGTCTTTCGGTACCCAGACTTGTTTATATAACAATCCATTGGAATTAATCTTTATGCCCTTCGGAACCCAAATCTGTTTGAATTTAGAAGAATTAACTTTATTTCTTTTTGGGGTCCAAAATTGATTAAACAGATTGTTATAAAACAAATTTCCACTTCGGTTTTGATTTATAAAACCTTGGAATGATTAGGGTCCACATTTTCAAGACGTTTGAAGGATTTTTAAAATCATTTGAATTCCGGTTTTCTAAAACATTATTTTTCCCAAAGCCAATACCACGTTTATTTCCAAAAGAATTTTGGTTTTGCAACAACATATTTAATGAATTTTCTCCATTTGAAAATTTATTCAAACTTGTTTTAAGTTGTTGAACTTTGGATTTAAGATCACTGTTTTCTTTGATTAGATCTGAACAACAATTATTAGCGATCTTTCTTTCAGCATCATGTTGTTTTAAAACCAAATTTTCATTTTCAAGTAATTTTATTTTGGCTTGGGAATTGGAAATCTCAGATTCAAAAAGTTTTCGATTTTCAAATTCAAATTTCTTGAAATTTTCAATCTCGTTTTCAAGTTCTTTCAAAATCGAATTGGTTTTCAACAAGTTTTGTTTTTCAGCAAATTCATATTCGGAAATTTTGTTTGTCTCAAAATATTCAAATTCCTTTTGTAAACAGTTGTTAGTACTTTCAAGCTCAATCTTGTTTTCCTTTAAAATCACAATTTCATTTTCAAGCTTTTGAATAATTTTATTTTGATGAACAAGATTATTTTCCAAAACCAAACAACTGGAGTTTGAAGATTTCTTGACCTTCTCAAGTTTTGATTCCAAAATATTATTTTTGCTGATCAACTCAAGTTTTTCAGATTTCAGAGTTTTATTCTTAGATTTGAGATTCTCAACAGGTCCAGTTAAACGCAAATCAGAAATTGAGTTGAATTCCTGGGGTTTTGAGCTGTTGTCATCTTTTCCATACAGCGCGTTGAGAGTAGTCCAAATTTCCTGCGCAGTTAAACAATGGGAGATAAGGCTATATTGAACATCATCAATATAAGAATATAGGATATGAATAGCATGAGTATTAAATCCAATATCATTTCTATTTACAATATCATACCCATTTATAATACTATTCCAATACTTAATATCAAAAGATTTTAAATAAGATTTCATTTCTGATTTCCAATTTAAAAAATCCCTACCATTAAAAATAGATGGAATATGCCTGGACTGACAACAAGGATGACCCATGACTCTAGAGTTAAAGAAATACCTGCTCCGATACCACTTGTTGGATCTAGATCAACCCTAGAGGGGGGTGAATAGGGTTTATCACAGTTTTTCGCTGAATTAAAAATCTGACAGGATATTAAAACAATAAACAGATCACAGAATGCAGCAAAAATAAAAGTGCAGAAAACAAATCACACACAGATATAACCAGCTTCGGCAATCCCCTGCCTACTGCTGCATTCCTAAGGTTTCTACTAGGTAAAAGAAAAGATCCCGCATACAAGATGTAACACCCCGAATTTTAGTTAATGCTAAAATTCACTAATTGCAGAATAAATAATCTCAGATGTGAGAATTGGGGGAAACGGGTTGCGTCATTGCATTCGTCTCGGAAAAATACGCAGAATAGAGTCCGAAATTTTGTAAATCGGAGTCCGTATGGCCCAGTTAAGGCCCAATGAAGTTTGCAGAAAAATTAAAACTAAAAACAGATTTAAAAATCCAAATTTAGATTTCAAAATCGAACCAGCGGGGCCAGGCGGGAAAATTCCCGCCCTAACCATGTCGACAGGGCTGTCGACAGGCCTGTCGACAGGGGGGTCGACTTGCCTGTCGACTTGCCTGTCGACACGGCGGGTCGAGCCAGAGGGCTTGGGTGCACCAGATTTGGTTTTCTGGCTAGGGCTGGGCTGGGTTCTAGAGATTTCCTAAATCTAACGGACCTAATCTAACCTAGGGTTAATCTAAGGGCCTAAAACACTCACCTAATCTATAAATACACCCTAAACCTACCCTAATCCATACTAAAAATAGGAATGATGGCCTCATGCCGCCAAAATCAAACTTGAGAGAGCCTCCACTAGTTTATGAAGGAAGTTGCAAGCTAATCACTCTCTAATCAATCTTTAATCATCACCATCTTCATATTTAGCAACTAATTCCACTTCATAAGTTTGCTAATCTTGGGTTTGGTGAGTTTCTATCACTTTAACATCAATTGCTAAAGTAGGTAGATTGGGTGTAATGAGACTTATGGTCTTAAATGCGGATTAGTGAGTTTGAATCATTTGTAATGATATGCTACTCTATGTTTTCCTATGTTTATGCATGTTTAACAAGTGGGTTTATGCATGTTTAGTAAGTTGGTTTATGCATGTTTAACAAGTGGGTTTATGCATGTTTAATAAGTGGGTTTATGCATATCTAATAAGTGGGTTTATGCATGTTTAACAAGTGAGTTATGCAAGTTCACATGCAAGTTATGTATATGCTTAAATGCAAGTTTAACATGATATGCAAGTTATGCATGCTTATGCAAGTATGTGAATGCTTATGCAAGTTATGTATATGCTTAAATGCAAGTTTAACATGATATGCAAGTTATGCATGCTTATGCAAGAATTGTGAATGCTTATGCAAGTTATGTGTATGCTTAAATGCATGTTTAACATGTTATGCAAGTTATGAGAATGCTTATATGCAAGTTCAACATGTTATGCAAGATATGTGTATGATAATATGCAAGTTTGGGTTAAATGTAGTTGGGTTAATATATGCTCATATATGCAAGTTGACATCCTCTTAACCCATGACAAAGTTATATGCTAAGATTTGGTTAAACCCATGATATTTGTGATGGATCTTCCCTTTTTTATATCATGAAATGAGAACGATTTACGTGGGGAACGATGGGGTTAATAAATATGTTAATAAAAGTATGATTGGGTATGATTAAGCATACCATAAAAATAAATTAACATAAGTGGGAATTTACCTATTGAGTTAGGTCTACCCCATGGGAATTTACCTATTGAGTTAGGTCTACCCATGTTATGAAAAACTTGATATTAATTAGGGATAATTAATATGGGGGTGATTAATTAGGTGTAATTAATCAACTAAGACACGAGGTTGGACCCTTTTGTAGCGGAAGTCTGCCCGGAACCGACCGGCCATCCAGCGGCTACAAATGATTGGCCCAATGTGAGAGGTCTTAGTCATAAATTAAATACGTGAATAAAGTAAAGACACGAGGTTAGACCCGTTTTATGACAGAAGTCTGCCCGGAACCAACCGGCATATCCAGCAGTCATAAAAGATGGTCTAATGTGAGAGGTCTTTATGAGGCCATGATCTTAATTAATTAATTAAGAAACACTTAACCATATTAGCATGTAGAGGGACATGAGGGGTTAAGTGGGTGCCTTGGGTGGCATGTGGAAATCTAGTGGGTTGCCTTGGGTGGCAATAGAAAATACGATTAGAATACTTAACCAAGTGGAAACATGTAATTAAACATGATTAAAGGGTTAAGTGGGATACACTAGATAAGTGACAAGCTTAGGTGGGTAGCTTGTGGGGGCCCATTTCAACCAATATCCCAAACGTATCTTTGTGGGCTCGACTCTAGTCGGGTGACGGGACACGCATATTGGGCTTGACTATAAGAGGCCAAACCGGGTTAGCGGTGGCAACGCAAGTCCAACGGGTTTCATATGCGTGTTTGGACCCGGGCTGGTAGGTAAGACGTTGTTGCATCGTGTAGGTATGACCGTGCACCATTTGTTGTATCGGGTTGCCACTTTGGGGAGTGATACACCCCATTATGGGGCCAGCACGGATATCTACGGTAGGGAGCCGATCGCTTGGGGAGTAGGGGGTACACCTAGTGGAGATAGGGGCAGACGGCACCTATGTGGTCAGCTAGGGGTACATGAAACTACTAGTTATATCTTTCTTTTAAGTCCTTGGGTGGGATCAATCTTTGAGTAGGAATGACTGGCGTGGTGCAGTTAGTAATTATCCTTGGGTGGGTAGATACGTCTTTACAGTTATCTTAGGTTATCCTAAGTCTACCAAGCTGCTTAGTGTAGCCATTCATCCCCAGACATTACCGTATGTCAAGTTTATGTCTTCTCTGGTTACTTTAATGATTGTATTGTTAAAGTTATAGGACTCGCTCAGACTTATGTCTGACCCCGTTGTTTTTTTTATCTTTTTCCCAACCCTCAGGTCCTACGGTGGATCCTAGCAGTAGTGGAGCTTGATCGGATTGCTGTTCCAGTCTTTTGGAGCTTGGATAGATGTAAAGCTCCAGTTACCCAGTTATCTTTTCTTTTGTCTTGGCTATTGTATGAGAGAGTGGGATTATGTACTTCTTTATTTTGATGGATATTGTACTTGACTTTTATTGTGGTTTTATGATGTAACCAGACATGTTTACTTCCGCTGTTATGAGATGATGTTTTAAATTTCAAGTACTATTTATATCTGTCTTGTTGTACTTTTTCTGTTCTATATTCACTAAAATACTCCACCGATGCTATGGCATTCCCTTAGAGAGTGACCATAGCTGTAACAACCCGTAAAATCTGGGCCAGTTTAAAATTTTTATTTTGGCAATTTTAGCGAATTTATATTATTTAAAATGAATTATTTTAAATAATATCGACGAGAAATTTACTTTGAATAGAATCGAACGTATATATTATATACGTCGTCGTTAGAATATATAATAATTATATATAATTATAAAAGGAATTGAAAATGGCGCGGTAGTTCGATAATTCGATTTCAAACTTCAATTGAATGTACCGGGTGCAAAACAATCCGGATTTTAGTGAAACCAAAAATAATGGGATCTAATAGTGAATATCTTTCCAACGAATCCGAAAAATCAAAAGTTCGTAGCGGGAATCAAAAGATATGTCCAGTTGAAAATTCTGAATAGTCGCTATGGAATTCAGGCCCTTAAAAATGGACATTTTGCAAATGACCTCGGATTTCGACGAAACCAGTTTTGTTGGATCCGCAGTGTCAAGTTATTGCTAGATTCCAAATTTCATAATTTTTCGAATCAATATGTGAGCGTGGCAAAAGAAAACGCGTTTGACCAGTTTCAGTTGATTTTAATCGACTGAAAAATGGCCATTTTTCCAACGGCCTCAGAATTCGACGAAACTAGTTTTGTTAGGACCGTATCGTCAATACGAAACTAGAAAATATTTTTCTGGAATTTTTCTAGTTAGTATGTGACCCCGGTAATTTGAAATGTACGTTTAAAATTCAATATAGTGATTTAAATGTAAATTCAAAGGAAACTGATCGAAACGGTCAAATCAGCTAGCGATACATATCCCATTGTGTTCGGAATGGGGGTAAAACGCTATGGACGACAGGCGGTGGGCCTCGTTTAGAGGTCGTAAATAAAAGTTGCTTTTTAGTGGTAAATTAATTAATTAAATAATAAAAAAAAAAATATCCCCTCCTCCCTTTATCTCTCTGGCCCCCCCCCCACGTTCAAACAGAACTAAAAAGAAAAAAAAAAGCATCGCAGATCGAAATCGAGAGACCCGCTTCCTCCTACATCGGCCGTCGCGGCGTGGCAGCTCAGGCGCGCCCCTCCTCCGATCTCCGCCTTCTCCTTCTTCCCTTCCTCCTGTACTCCTTACCGCACCCCCCTCAAAGACCCCGAAGCCCTCAAGTTCGAACCGCCTACGCCCGGAGCCGCCACCCCAAACCCTAGGCGAACGCAGCAGCCCCCCTGCTGCTCGGTTCGACGTAAGACGACCCCCCCCCCCCTCTTCAAAATACTGTAAGTATTTCAATGTATTTTATTTTTATTTTAATTTCGATTTTAGGTTTAAAACTGATTTTGTTTTAAAAGTTAAAACTGATTTTGAAAAAGGATTAAAAACAGTTTTTTTTTCAGGGATTAAAAACTGAACTGATTTTTGAATGAATAAAAAGTTTGATTTTTAAATGAATAAAAAGTTTGATTTTTTGAATGAATAAAAAGTTTGATTTTTAAATGAATAAAAAGTTTGATTTTTAAATGAATAAAAAGTTTGATTTTTGAATGAATAAAAAGTTTGATTTTTGAATGAATAAAAAGTTTGATTTTTTAAATGAATAAAAAGTTTGATTTTTAAATGAATAAAAAAGTTTGATTTTTGAATGAGTTAAAGATTTGATTTTTAGCGATAAAATGATTTGATTTTTAGTTAGAAGAAAGGAAGTGATTTTTATGTAGACAACATAAAATAAAAACGAGATTTTTATTTATGTAGCGATATAAAGGTATAATCTTTAGATAGAAAATAGCGATATAAAGATTCGATTTTTACTATATGAATATCAAGGTAAAGATAGAATTTTTATCTATATAGTAGCGGTAGAAAAATGTGATTTTTATCTATTGAACTTCGAAATAAAAATAGGATTTTTATATATTGAACTTCGAAATAAAAATAGGATTTTTATATATTGAACTTCGAAATAAAAATAGGATTTTTATATATTGAACTTCGAAATAAAAATAGGATTTTTATATATTGAACTTCGAAATAAAAATAGGATTTTTATATATTGAACTTCGAAATAAAAATAGGATTTTTATATATTGAACTTCGATAGAAAAATAGAATTTTTATATATTGAATAGCGAAGTAAAAATTCGATTTTTACATATGTAGTGAAAGCGGACAACGAAGGTGACAAAAAGGCGAAACGACGAAGACTTCTGCAAATGAAGTGCCGTGGAGCTAGGATAGCTATAATGTGAGAATTTCTCACCTTTCAATTTAATTTTTCTAGTTATGTATATATATACTAGGATGCAGACGGTGCTTAGTAGCACCCGACACAATCGTCCACAGACCATGGACTTGTTTGTTTGGTTGCATAGATTAGTTGGACTATTTGTTTGAATTGAATTGTTTGGTGAGATGAAATTGATTTGATTGATGTGTGAATGGCGTGGGCCTTCACTAGACCGGGGATAAGGCTAGGCCTTGTCCCGTTTCTAGTATCGTGCCGTTATGCCGCCGAAATTTTCTAAAATATGTTAGAAAATAAAAATATCATTTTATTGTGTAAATGAATTGAATAGAAATTCATAGGTTGAAATAAAATGTTTTATCGTTAAAAATATAATTTTTAACGTGAATGTGAATAAATGAATAGTTATAAACAAATCGGCCGATTTGTTTGTATATACACTGATTTGACTGATATTGATTGGGTCGATAAATTTCACACATCGCCCAACTGCACAAATAACATCTGTGTTTGATTGTTTGAAACCCCACACGGGTGTTGGGATGAAATTTGAAGTTCACTCATCCTGATTGATTAAATATGTCGATCGATTGATTGACAGGCTGTTATAAGCGTTAGATATCTATATTTGATGCTTATACAGTGTAGTGCACTTTGGTTGATGGTTGATTATTTTTCAATGCTATTATACATGTGTTGTATGAAAATCCATATAATTAACTTTATATGGTAATTGATTGGGCCTCATTCCAGTTTTAAAATAGAAATATTTGAAATAGAAATATTCGAAATGGAATATTTGAAAATATCAATATATGAAGCCGTGTTGATTAGATTGACGCCATTTTGACGTGAACGATATTTATATCGATTTTATTCATTTTAAAATGAATATTAAAAAGTAATTTTGAAATCGACGATTTCGAAATGAATTGAATTGAAAACGATTTCGAAATGAATAGAATTGAAAACGATTTCGAAATGAATTGAATTGAAAACGATTTCGAAATGAATTGAATTGAAAACGATTTCGAAATGAATTGAATTGAAAACGATTTCGAAATGAATTGAATTGAAAACGACTTCGAAATGAATTGAATTGAAAACGATTTCGAAATGAATTGAATTGAAAACGATTTCGAAATGAATTGAATTGAAAACGATTTCGAAATGAATTGAATTGAAAACTATTTCGAAATGAATTGAATTGAAAACGATTTCGAAATGAATTGAATTGAAAACGATTTCGAAATGAATTGAATTGAAAACGAATTCGAATTGAATTGAAAGTGAATTGAAATGAATTCAAATTGAATTGAAATTTGAATTGAATAGAAATGAATTTTAAAACGAATTTATAAAGAAGAATTCAATTTTGATTGGAATTGAAAAGGAAGTTGAAATTGTTTTTGAAACGAATTCAAAACTATTTATATAATTCGTTTTATACAGAAATCGACGAAATATATATTATATATATTATATATATAATATAATGGCCTGAATAGAACGCGCCGCGCCGCGGCAGTTCGTGAATTTCGACCATTTATTTCAAACGGACATTACGGGAGATCCGACCGTCGGATTCTCCTAAAACCGGAACCGTTGGGTTCGTATCGAAAAGAGCTTTCTAATGAAGGTGAGAAAATTGAAATCTAACGGTTGGATTTGGAGATACGTCCAAATCAAATTCGAAAAAGGTCGTTGTAAGTGCAGTTCGATGACCGTTGATGGAAATCGACTGTACAGGCCTTGATAAAATTATTAAAAATAGTAATAATTTGTGTAAAATCATAAGAAATGATTTAGAAAGAATTGGGACGAAAAACTCCATATTTGAAAGGATAAAAATAGATTTTTATCGAAATGAACTAGTTTTGAACTAGAATTATAATTCTATTTATTTTTAAATAAATAAATTGAATTTGAAAAGGGTTTTGAAAATAACCAAAATTTCCAATGTTTGCATTGGAGTGGATTTGAATCGAAATTGTCTTCGGAATATTTCGATGTTGGAATTCGTGATTATACAGGTGTTGTTATGGAAATTTGAAAGATATATATTTGTATCGTTATTTCCAATACGACATTTGTTAGTCGTAGAATTCGATATTGAATATAAGACGATATATTTTCTATTCAGAGCCTTGTATTGAATATCGAATGTGATTTGGGTTTGTCGTGAATGGTGTCTTCACTAACACTGTTCTTGAACCCAGTTGAGAAAAGATTAAATCTTTTTATTTAGATTTAATGAAGTGTACCAATTAAATGATATTTAATTGGAATTGAATTGGTATTGATTTTTGGGTTTATCGTGAACAGTGTTTTAAATAACACTTGTTCTTTAACCCGATAATTAATGGAATGTGATTTTGGGTTTATCGTGAATCGTGTTTTAAATGACACTGATTCTTTAACCCAGATAATGATTAAAACTAAGTGGAGTTTTAATGAATCTTTAATTAGATTGAAAAGATCGAGAATGGAGTATCACCAGTTTTGCTCCAGGCGATAGTTAAATCTTTAATTAGATTTGAACGTGAAATTTAGAAACTAACTGTCGGTTAGCCAAGCAGAATGGTTTTCTGGATATTGATCTGATGTTGGTTTCGGCCTTCGGGGTTAATATTTGGGGAATTATTCTCTTGATTAATTTACGGTTAGTGACTAATGAATTGGAATGAGGCGTATGTTGTGTTTGTGTAACACTTATTTAAAATATACGCGAGTTATTCGGAAAGACCGGGTTCATCCCATTCTGAATAACTGATACGACGATAAGTCGAAGATGAAGACGATGGTCGAAGACCGGAGGTCTTCACGTCGTTTGGGTGATAACTGATGATCTTGATTGGGCTGTACACCCAAGAAGATGGAAACAGTTGGGGATCGTCCAGACGTACTTGGAGATCGATGGATATGCGGGGTACTAGGTGCCTCCGGTTTCGTTCAGACCCAGAACGGACTTGTAAATGGACTGTGTGTCTGACATTGGATTTTAGTCTGTGTGATTGATCTCTATTAAATATATATTGATGGATATCAAACGCATGGAGTGAATTGCCTGTGTGGCATGCCTAAGTGGCAATTGATCGAGGCTTCTGTTGAAAAGCAAAGTCTTGTGGTGATGATCAAAGCACGGCCTTTGTGGCGTAGCTTTGTGTAACGTTTGCATCGCGAGTTTCACACCCGGTATGAACCAAAAACGGGAGAGGACATCAGGGAGGACTTGCGTTTCTTTCTAGCTAGAAGTGGCGTCAGTGGTTTTACACGCCCTGACGAGTTTGACTTATGTGGTTGTTGCGGTTGCGAGGCGCCTCGGTTATATCGGTTTCGGCCGAATGCATTCTGGTCGGCTGACGGACCAGACTTACACCCCATAGGGTGGGGAGACGTATTGTTCAGGCATAATAATCCACTCCGTGTGGACCGGCCCTGACGATCCAAGGGGCAGTTGCGGCTGTTCCTGAGACACGGGCTAGAGCGTCTCGAATCGGTTGAGGACTATCTTTTGCCTCGGTTCATAGACGGAAATCCAATTTCCAAATACGTGACTTTGCGGTTTTATTTGTAAACCTATATATGGCGACATAGTGGCATGGGACGCTCATGCCGCCTATGATTGATACTTATGATTTGAAGTTGTTTATACACTATGCACTTATAATAGTATCAAATGATTTGTTTTAAACGTATCAAGCATTCTTTGGCTGTTATAAGGAAAAACCCTATCCCCCGGCTTGCGTTGCATTGTGTGATAGGACCTGGGTCTTATAACAGCTTCATTTTTCTTTATTTAGCATTGCGCTGTTTGTTTTATGCACTAGTATTCTTGGGAGGAAACCCGTTCCGTGTTATACGGCGTGGTCCCTTGATTTACCTAACTTTAAAATAAAGGATTATAACTGTTTTAGTTCTCACACCAGTCCCATGACTGACCTGGAGTTTATTGTTTTAACCTAAACTCTGGGTGCCCTTATTTTGACACGGGCAGCTAGTAGTTTCGGTTTTGCAGATTTATATTCACAGGATCCTGGTTTACAGCTGGAACGATATCCGGAAAGCTTTGTATCCGTATATCTCAGTCTAGTTGTGTATTGTATTATTTTTCCGCTGCTATGTATTTAAATGTAATTTAAATCTCTGATATTTCTGTGTAATATTCATTTTTACTCTGTATATTCTTGTAATCTGATGCATTGTTGTAATATACAATGAAATGTTCTTCTGTATGCGTTCTGTTTGTCGTGTTCTCAAACGATAGGGCGTTTCGAACGGCCTGGGTCGGTTTAGCGACTGGTTCGGACCGAGCGAAATTCCTTGCCGCCACAGTTGGTATCAGAGCTTTGGTTTACAAAGCTTAGAGAACAAGACACATTAGAACCATACGAAAGAATTCATCAGATATTGGATTAGTAATATCCAACGGGAATGACTCGTTAGAGATAGGATCAGTAGTATCCTAGAACGAGTGTGAAGGGTATATTTTTAAAGTGAAAACTAATTTTGTTTTGAAAATCTAAATCAATCATTCGTATTTGATTATTTATTAGTATTGATTTGGACAGTTCAGTATATAAAGAATTTGCATATACGCCTTGCAAACGTATATTCAAAGTTTTAATATACTGGATAGATATAGAGTCACACTCTAGTCGCCCGGAGATGATTCTGATGATAGTCTAGACATCATCAGAATTGGTATTCGAGTTTCGAAGGTGTGATTTTCTATATATTTCCATTAGACTGGTGTGAGAACCAAAACTAATATAGCTAGAATACATTGTTGTGATTTGGCATCAAAAATCTGATTTTTGACTATATATCAAAGTTATGAATTTGAAACTCTAAATTCACTAATTGATTGATGTTTGTGTTGTTTGTTTATTTGTTTGCTAATTTTTAACCATTTAGCCTAATTGAATCAAATATTGAATTGTATTGAAAATTGGTCGCATTTGCTTGCATATACATATATATCATTGAACAGGTCATAGCAAGGAAGCTAGAGCAGAGAATAAAATTTGTTTGCCCGACAAATAGGTACATGTTTACTACATAATTTCCTGTTTTGTTTGGGTGATGATGATTTTGTGAGCCTATTGGCTAGCCGCTTGGCTTTTTCTTTTTCTTTTTGAGATCTGAAGGACCGGGGAAGCTATTTGAAATTCCTCGATGCTCCCGGTGCAGGGGAGGTTATGGCGAAATTTTTCGAAAATTTAGGGTGTTAGACAAATTTTTGAAATTTTAAAAATTCTCAGAAACTAAAGAGTTGGAGAATGGAAGCCTGATCGATCGTAGAACTGAATAATCAAACCACTTTCGACTTTGTTCCTTTTCGGGGACGAAAAGTTTTAAGTGGGGGAGATTGTAACAACCCGTAAAATCTGGGCCAGTTTAAAATTTTTATTTTGGCAATTTTAGCGAATTTATATTATTTAAAATGAATTATTTTAAATAATATCGACGAGAAATTTACTTTGAATAGAATCGAACGTATATATTATATACGTCGTCGTTAGAATATATAATAATTATATATAATTATAAAAGGAATTGAAATTGGCGCGGTAGTTCGATAATTCGATTTCAAACTTCAATTGAATGTACCGGGTGCAAAACAATCCGGATTTTAGTGAAACCAAAAATAATGGGATCTAATAGTGAATATCTTTCCAACGAATCCGAAAAATCAAAAGTTCGTAGCGGGAATCAAAAGATATGTCCAGTTGAAAATTCTGAATAGTCGCTATGGAATTCAGGCCCTTAAAAATGGACATTTTGCAAATGACCTCGGATTTCGACGAAACCAGTTTTGTTGGATCCGCAGTGTCAAGTTATTGCTAGATTCCAAATTTCATAATTTTTCGAATCAATATGTGAGCGTGGCAAAAGAAAACGCGTTTGACCAGTTTTAGTTGATTTTAATCGACTGAAAAATGGCCATTTTTCCAACGGCCTCAGAATTCGACGAAACTAGTTTTGTTAGGACCGTATCGTCAATACGAAACTAGAAAATATTTTTCTGGAATTTTTCTAGTTAGTATGTGACCCCGGTAATTTGAAATGTACGTTTAAAATTCAATATAGTGATTTAAATGTAAATTCAAAGGAAACTGATCGAAACGGTCAAATCAGCTAGCGATACATATCCCATTGTGTTCGGAATGGGGGTAAAACGCTATGGACGACAGGCGGTGGGCCTCGTTTAGAGGTCGTAAATAAAAGTTGCTTTTTAGTGGTAAATTAATTAATTAAATAAAAAAAAAATCCCCTCCTCCCTTTATCTCTCTGCCCCCCCCCACGTTCAAACAGAACTAAAAAGAAAAAGAAAAAAAAGCATCGCAGATCGAAATCGAGAGACCCGCCTCCTCCTACATCGGCCGCCGCGGCGTGGCAGCTCAGGCGCGCCCCTCCTCCGATCTCCGCCTTCTCCTTCTTCCCTTCCTCCTGTACTCCTTACCGCACCCCCCTCAAAGACCCCGAAGCCCTCAAGTTCGAACCGCCTACGCCCGGAGCCGCCACCCCAAACCCTAGGCGAACGCAGCAGCCCCCCCTGCTGCTCGGTTCGACGTAAGACGACCCCCCCCCCTCTTCAAAATACTGTAAGTATTTCAATGTATTTTATTTTTATTTTAATTTCGATTTTAGGTTTAAAACTGATTTTGTTTTAAAAGTTAAAACTGATTTTGAAAAAGGATTAAAAACAGTTTTTTTTCAGGGATTAAAAACTGAACTGATTTTTGAATGAATAAAAAGTTTGATTTTTAAATGAATAAAAAGTTTGATTTTTTGAATGAATAAAAAGTTTGATTTTTAAATGAATAAAAAGTTTGATTTTTAAATGAATAAAAAGTTTGATTTTTGAATGAATAAAAAGTTTGATTTTTGAATGAATAAAAAGTTTGATTTTTTAAATGAATAAAAAGTTTGATTTTTAAATGAATAAAAAAGTTTGATTTTTGAATGAGTTAAAGATTTGATTTTTAGCGATAAAAAGATTTGATTTTTAGTTAGAAGAAAGGAAGTGATTTTTATGTAGACAACATAAAATAAAAACGAGATTTTTATTTATGTAGCGATATAAAGGTATAATCTTTAGATAGAAAATAGCGATATAAAGATTCGATTTTTACTATATGAATATCAAGGTAAAGATAGAATTTTTATCTATATAGTAGCGGTAGAAAAATGTGATTTTTATCTATTGAACTTCGAAATAAAAATAGGATTTTTATATATTGAACTTCGAAATAAAAATAGGATTTTTATATATTGAACTTCGAAATAAAAATAGGATTTTTATATATTGAACTTCGAAATAAAAATAGGATTTTTATATATTGAACTTCGATAGAAAAATAGAATTTTTATATATTGAATAGCGAAGTAAAAATTCGATTTTTACATATGTAGTGAAAGCGGACAACGAAGGTGACAAAAAGGCGAAACGACGAAGACTTCTGCAAATGAAGTGCCGTGGAGCTAGGATAGCTATAATGTGAGAATTTCTCACCTTTCAATTTAATTTTTCTAGTTATGTATATATATACTAGGATGCAGACGGTGCTTAGTAGCACCCGACACAATCGTCCACAGACCATGGACTTGTTTGTTTGGTTGCATAGATTAGTTGGACTATTTGTTTGAATTGAATTGTTTGGTGAGATGAAATTGATTTGATTGATGTGTGAATGGCGTGGGCCTTCACTAGACCGGGGATAAGGCTAGGCCTTGTCCCGTTTCTAGTATCGTGCCGTTATGCCGCCGAAATTTTCTAAAATATGTTAGAAAATAAAAATATCATTTTATTGTGTAAATGAATTGAATAGAAATTCATAGGTTGAAATAAAATGTTTTATCGTTAAAAATATAATTTTTAACGTGAATGTGAATAAATGAATAGTTATAAACAAATCGGCCGATTTGTTTGTATATACACTGATTTGACTGATATTGATTGGGTCGATAAATTTCACACATCGCCCAACTGCACAAATAACATCTGTGTTTGATTGTTTGAAACCCCACACGGGTGTTGGGATGAAATTTGAAGTTCACTCATCCTGATTGATTAAATATGTCGATCGATTGATTGACAGGCTGTTATAAGCGTTAGATATCTATATTTGATGCTTATACAGTGTAGTGCACTTTGGTTGATGGTTGATTATTTTTCAATGCTATTATACATGTGTTGTATGAAAATCCATATAATTAACTTTATATGGTAATTGATTGGGCCTCATTCCAGTTTTAAAATAGAAATATTTGAAATAGAAATATTCGAAATGGAATATTTGAAAATATCAATATATGAAGCCGTGTTGATTAGATTGACGCCATTTTGACGTGAACGATATTTATATCGATTTTATTCATTTTAAAATGAATATTAAAAAGTAATTTTGAAATCGACGATTTCGAAATGAATTGAATTGAAAACGATTTCGAAATGAATTGAATTGAAAACGATTTCGAAATGAATTGAATTGAAAACGATTTCGAAATGAATTGAATTGAAAACGATTTCGAAATGAATTGAATTGAAAACGATTTCGAAATGAATTGAATTGAAAACGATTTCGAAATGAATTGAATTGAAAACGACTTCGAAATGAATTGAATTGAAAACGATTTCGAAATGAATTGAATTGAAAACGATTTCGAAATGAATTGAATTGAAAACGATTTCGAAATGAATTGAATTGAAAACGATTTCGAAATGAATTGAATTGAAAACGATTTCGAAATGAATTGAATTGAAAACGATTTCGAAATGAATTGAATTGAAAACGAATTCGAATTGAATTGAAAGTGAATTGAAATGAATTCAAATTGAATTGAAATTTGAATTGAATAGAAATGAATTTTAAAACGAATTTATAAAGAAGAATTCAATTTTGATTGGAATTGAAAAGGAAGTTGAAATTGTTTTTGAAACGAATTCAAAACTATTTATATAATTCGTTTTATACAGAAATCGACGAAATATATATTATATATATTATATATATAATATAATGGCCTGAATAGAACGCGCCGCGCCGCGGCAGTTCGTGAATTTCGACCATTTATTTCAAACGGACATTACGGGAGATCCGACCGTCGGATTCTCCTAAAACCGGAACCGTTGGGTTCGTATCGAAAAGAGCTTTCTAATGAAGGTTAGAAAATTGAAATCTAACGGTTGGATTTGGAGATACGTCCAAATCAAATTCGAAAAAGGTCGCTGTAAGTGCAGTTCGATGACCGTTGATGGAAATCGACTGTACAGGCCTTGATAAAATTATTAAAAATAGTAATAATTTGTGTAAAATCATAAGAAATGATTTAGAAAGAATTGGGACGAAAAACTCCATATTTGAAAGGATAAAAATAGATTTTTATCGAAATGAACTAGTTTTGAACTAGAATTATAATTCTATTTATTTTTAAATAAATAAATTGAATTTGAAAAGGGTTTTGAAAATAACCAAAATTTCCAATGTTTGCATTGGAGTGGATTTGAATCGAAATTGTCTTCGGAATATTTCGATGTTGGAATTCGTGATTATACAGGTGTTGTTATGGAAATTTGAAAGATATATATTTGTATCGTTATTTCCAATACGACATTTGTTAGTCGTAGAATTCGATATTGAATATAAGCCGATATATTTTCTATTCAGAGCCTTGTATTGAATATCGAATGTGATTTGGGTTTGTCGTGAATGGTGTCTTCACTAACACTGTTCTTGAACCCAGTTGAGAAAAGATTAAATCTTTTTATTTAGATTTAATGAAGTGTACCAATTAAATGATATTTAATTGGAATTGAATTGGTATTGATTTTTGGGTTTATCGTGAACAGTGTTTTAAATAACACTTGTTCTTTAACCCGATAATTAATGGAATGTGATTTTGGGTTTATCGTGAATCGTGTTTTAAATGACACTGATTCTTTAACCCAGATAATGATTAAAACTAAGTGGAGTTTTAATGAATCTTTAATTAGATTGAAAAGATCGAGAATGGAGTATCACCAGTTTTGCTCCAGGCGATAGTTAAATCTTTAATTAGATTTGAACGTGAAATTTAGAAACTAACTGTCGGTTAGCCAAGCAGAATGGTTTTCTGGATATTGATCTGATGTTGGTTTCGGCCTTCGGGGTTAATATTTGGGGAATTATTCTCTTGATTAATTTACGGTTAGTGACTAATGAATTGGAATGAGGCGTATGTTGTGTTTGTGTAACACTTATTTAAAATATACGCGAGTTATTCGGAAAGACCAGGTTCATCCCATTCTGAATAACTGATACGACGATAAGTCGAAGATGAAGACGATGGTCGAAGACCGGAGGTCTTCACGTCGTTTGGGTGATAACTGATGATCTTGATTGGGCTGTACACCCAAGAAGATGGAAACAGTTGGGGATCGTCCAGACGTACTTGGAGATCGATGGATATGCGGGGTACTAGGTGCCTCCGGTTTCGTTCAGACCCAGAACGGACTTGTAAATGGACTGTGTGTCTGACATTGGATTTTAGTCTGTGTGATTGATCTCTATTAAATATATATTGATGGATATCAAACGCATGGAGTGAATTGCCTGTGTGGCATGCCTAAGTGGCAATTGATCGAGGCTTCTGTTGAAAAGCAAAGTCTTGTGGTGATGATCAAAGCACGGCCTTTGTGGCGTAGCTTTGTGTAACGTTTGCATCGCGAGTTTCACACCCGGTATGAACCAAAAACGGGAGAGGACATCAGGGAGGACTTGCGTTTCTTTCTAGCTAGAAGTGGCGTCAGTGGTTTTACACGCCCTGACGAGTTTGACTTATGTGGTTGTTGCGGTTGCGAGGCGCCTCGGTTATATCGGTTTCGGCCGAATGCATTCTGGTCGGCTGACGGACCAGACTTACACCCCATAGGGTGGGGAGACGTATTGTTCAGGCATAATAATCCACTCCGTGTGGACCGGCCCTGACGATCCAAGGGGCAGTTGCGGCTGTTCCTGAGACACGGGCTAGAGCGTCTCGAATCGGTTGAGGACTATCTTTTGCCTCGGTTCATAGACGGAAATCCAATTTCCAAATACGTGACTTTGCGGTTTTATTTGTAAACCTATATATGGCGACATAGTGGCATGGGACGCTCATGCCGCCTATGATTGATACTTATGATTTGAAGTTGTTTATACACTATGCACTTATAATAGTATCAAATGATTTGTTTTAAACGTATCAAGCCTTCTTTGGCTGTTATAAGGAAAAACCCTATCCCCCGGCTTGCGTTGCATTGTGTGATAGGACCTGGGTCTTATAACAGCTTCATTTTTCTTTATTTAGCATTGCGCTGTTTGTTTTATGCACTGGTATTCTTGGGAGGAAACCCGTTCCGTGTTATACGGCGTGGTCCCTTGATTTACCTAACTTTAAAATAAAGGATTATAACTGTTTTAGTTCTCACACCAGTCCCATGACTGACCTGGAGTTTATTGTTTTAACCTAAACTCTGGGTGCCCTTATTTTGACACGGGCAGCTAGTAGTTTCGGTTTTGCAGATTTATATTCACAGGATCCTGGTTTACAGCTGGAACGATATCCGGAAAGCTTTGTATCCGTATATCTCAGTCTAGTTGTGTATTGTATTATTTTTCCGCTGCTATGTATTTAAATGTAATTTAAATCTCTGATATTTCTGTGTAATATTCATTTTTACTCTGTATATTCTTGTAATCTGATGCATTGTTGTAATATACAATGAAATGTTCTTCTGTATGCGTTCTGTTTGTCGTGTTCTCAAACGATAGGGCGTTTCGAACGGCCTGGGTCGGTTTAGCGACTGGTTCGGACCGAGCGAAATTCCTTGCCGTCACAATAGCGGGCGTGGGGTGTTACACGTGGTATCAGAGCAAAGGTTACCGGAACAGATAAAATTTTTAGAAAACTATTTTTCTAAAAACATTTTTGGAAAAGATATTTTCAAAAACATGTCTTTAAAGAGAAAAGTTTTTGAAAGAAAAGCATAATCCCCCAATAGCCATATCTTTATCCTTCGAATTCTCCGTTTTGAATCTTTCCTTTTTCATTTCAGCATGGCTGAGGATCTTAACTTTCCGGAGGGTGTGACGGTACCAGTATTGTATAGGAGATTGATGGAGGCTAGGGCCACCACTGCGGGTCCAGCAAATGTTCCTCCACCAACCGTAGCACCCGATCTTCCTCCTCCCCCTCCTCCTCGCACGGATACTTTTGCTAAGACTTGCAAGGAATTTAAGGCTATGGGAGGGAAACCTTTTCAAGGATCTGAAACTTTTGTAGAGGCTAGAGATTGGCTTAAGGAGGTGGAAGAGTTGATAGATATCTTTGAGATGGAAGAAGGAAAGAAAGTCAAGTTAGCTGCTTGGTTAATGAAGGGAGAGGCCTCATTCTGGTGGGAGGTCACTAATGGAGAATGCCCTGTTGACTCTTGGGCGGATTTTAGGCAAAGATTTGTGACAAAGTTTCTCTCAAGGGCGGAAGAAAACTTGTATATGGAAAGATTCTTGACTCTAAAGCAAGGAAATCTCTCAATGAAGGAGTATGTTAACAAGTTTAATCAATTGGCAAGGTTTGGCCTAGACATGGTGAATACACCGGAGAAGAAGGCTTTGAGGTTCGTGAAAGGCTTGAATGAACCGATGCATGGGTTGGCTATGACTCATATCCCTATGGGGGCCACCTTCGAGAAGCTAGTTGACATGGCACTCATGCATGAAGAAGGGAAGGGTCCCAATGCTAGTCAGGCACCCGAGAAGAAGGGAGATCAAAAGAGACCTCAGCAACAACAGCAAAACAAAGGTGGGAAAGGAAATGGGGGCAAGGGCAAGAAGAAGAAGTGTTTCAATTGTGGGACACCTGGCCACCTAAGCAAGGATTGTCGCAAAAAGAAGAAGACTGGCTGCTTCCACTATGGCGAAGCAGGGCATCTAGTGAAAGACTGTCCTAAGAAGGGGCAAAGGACGGGATCTACCTCAGGAGGACAGGTGCAAGCTCTTATGGCACCGAGTCAGGCTAGGGGGCAAGTACAGGCTCTCGCGGTTCCACCGATTCAGGAGAGAGGTAGAACTATTTCCGTGGAAAGTCTGGTTTTTCTATTTGATCATCCTGTCCGTACATTGTTTGATTCAGGCGCATCGCATTCTTTTATCTCATCATCATTAGTTGAGTCACTGCACTTAGACACCAGTCTGGTAGATGATCCCTTGGTTGTTTCAAACCCAATTGGGGGCTCCACTTATTTGTCCATGATATGTTTGGGTTTGAAGATTTCTATACTTAGCATTGAGTTTGGATGTGATGCTTTTGTGTTGGGCTTCACGGGCTATGGGTTGATTTTGGGCATGGACTGGTTATCCAGTAATGGTGCCATTCTTGATTGCGAAAGGAGAGTTGTTAGGCTCATGACCCGCTTGGGTAACACTCTCGAGATCTCTTGTAATCCCAGGGATTCTGTTATGCTAAGTTATCTTGAATCGCTTGACGCTTCGGTTGAGAGTCTGCAATCCGTTAGAGTGGTCCGGGAATACTCGGATGTGTTCGAGGAGGTGAAGGGCTTACCTCCGAAGCGGGAGATTGACTTCCGAATATATCTGGTGGATAATGCTAAACCTGTATCTTTACCAGTGCGCCACATGGCTCCTCGTGAGAGGAGGGAACTCCATAAGCAAGTAGGGGAGTTGCTTGAGAAGGGGTTCATAAGACGAAGTATATCGGAGTGGGGTGCTCCAGTAGTATTTGCTACAAAGGCGGATGGGTCCCTCAGACTTTGTGTAGACTGTAGAGAACTCAACAAGCTCACAAAGAAGAATAGACACCCATTGCCGAGGATTGATGATCTTTTCGATCAGTTGGTTGGCGCTTCAGTATTTTCTCAGTTGGACTTAGCCACGGGGTTTCATCAGTTGAGGGTGGCTGAGGATAGCATAGACAAGACTGCCTTTAGAACTCCGGATGGTTTCTATGAGTGGCTGGTGATGCCATTTGGGTTGACGAACGCCCCTGCATACTTTGTTGATTTGATGAGTAGGGTGTTCAGGGAGTTCCTTAATAAGTTCGTGGTGGTCTTTGTGGATGATATCTTAGTATTTTCTAAGAGTGAAGAAGAACATGCCTTACATCTTGGGGAGGTGTTGAAGACTCTTCGAGCACATAGCCTTAAGGCTAAATTCTCTAAATGTCACTTCTGGAGGAGGGAAGTGCGGTTCTTGGGGCATGTGGTCTCCAAAGAAGGGATAGCTGTGGATCCTGCGAAGGTAGTATCAATTCAAGATTGGAAGGTTCCGAAGAATGCTACCGAAGTAAGAAGTTTCTTGGGGTTGGCGGGTTACTATAGGAAGTTTATCAAAGACTTCGCAAAGATATCAGCCCCATTAACCCGCTTAACGAAGAAGAATCTTGTTTTCACATGGGACGTAGATTGTGATGATGCGTTCCGGCGGTTAAAGAGAGCTTTAACCACTGCTCCAGTTTTAGTGTTGCCCGATGGGAGCAAGCCATTTGTTGTCTATACTGATGCTTGTGGGACAGGACTAGGCGCAGTCTTAATGCAAGAGGGAAGGGTGATAGCCTATGGTGGAAGGCAGTTGAGAGTGCATGAGAAAAATTACCCTACCCATGATTTAGAGTTAGCTGCTATTGTTTTTGCGCTTAAGATTTGGCGCCATTATCTTCTTGGTGAGAGATTCGAATTGTTCACTGACCACAAATCATTGAAGTACTTGTTTTCTCAGAAGGATTTGAATTTGAGACAGCAAAGGTGGATGGAGTTCTTAGCATCCTATGATTTCGAGATAGCGTATACCCCTGGCAAGGGTAACGTGGTGGCGGACGCCTTGAGCAGAAAAAGGTTGTCCTTGAGTCCATTGTTCGTGGAACAACGAAGCTTGGAATTTATCTCGACGTTTGATTTCAGACCTTCCATTGATTATGTACCCGGTTTGCTAGCTTCCTTGGAGGTTAGACCTACTCTTTTGGGGCGGATTGGAGAAGCACAGAGGGACGACCCACAGTTGGTTGAGTTGGTGGGAAAGCTCATAAGGGGGGAGTCGTCCAGCCATTTGAGTAGATACACCCTAGACGATAGGGGGTGCTTGCGTAGAGATGGTAGACTTTGTGTACCGCAAGACGAAGGGTTGAGGAAGGCTATTCTTGATGATGCACACCGTTCTAGGATGACCATTCATCCCGGTGGGGACAAGATGTACCAAGATATAAAGAGGGTTTTCTTCTGGGCCGGTATGAAGAAAGATGTGGCCGAATATGTCGCTCGATGCTTGGTATGCCAACAGGTGAAAGCGGAGCAAAAGAAACCTGGTGGGTTGCTTCACCCATTGGAAGTTCCGCAATGGAAGTGGGATAGCGTCTCGATGGATTTTATTGACGGGTTACCCAGATCAAGAAAGGGTAATACGGGAATTTGGGTGGTGGTAGACAGACTTACTAAGAGCGCCCATTTCATACCTGTGAAGAGCAAGAGGACCGCTCCATGGCTAGCTTCTGTATATCTTCGAGAGATAGTTCGATTACATGGGGTACCCTCTAGCATAGTGAGTGATCGAGACCCTATCTTCACTAGCGAGTTCTGGAGAAGTTTGCAGGAAGCAGTGGGAACTCAATTGTGTCTGAGCACCGCATATCATCCTCAGACGGACGGCCAGACTGAGAGGGTGAATCGTGTTCTAGAAGACCTTTTGAGGCTTTGTATCTTAGATTTTGGAGGTACATGGGAAGAGCATCTTCCATTGGTGGAGTTCGCATATAATAACAGCTTTCAGTCCAGTATTGGTATGGCTCCTTTCGAAGCTCTCTATGGAAGGCCTTGTCGATCACCTACATGTTGGTGGGAATCTACGGATAAGATCTTGCTTGGGCCAGATATGATTAGGGAGACTTCTGAGAAGATTGACTTGATTCGAAGAAGGATGAAAGCAGCGCAGGATAGGCAAAAATCTTATGCGGACAAGAGAAGGACGGATCTTGAGTTTGAAGTTGGGGACATGGTCTTTGTCAAAGTGTCTCCGTTACGAAATGTGGTTCGCTTTGGATCTGTTGGAAAGTTAGCACCAAGGTTCGTGGGGCCGTTTCCTATTAAGGAAAGGATCGGACGGATGGCATATAGAGTGGAGTTTCCCGACAGACTTAGTGGTGTACATGATGTGTTCCATGTGTCCCATTTGAGGAGGTGCTTACATGAGACGGCAGAGGTGGTAGAGCCGAGCTTGCTTAAAGAAGTGGAAGTAGAGCGTGATGCGACTGTTCGACGAGCTCCTACTCGCATCCTTGGGTCAGAGACTAGGAAGTTGAGAAACAGAGAGGTTCAACTAGTCAAAGTGCAATGGGGAGAAGATGAGAGCAACGCAACTTGGGAGACGGAAGCGAAGATGCGTTCATTGTACCCATTTCTTTTTGAGGGTATGTCTTTACTTTCTCCTCTATCGTTGTCTAGTACTTATCTTATCTTTAGTGTGTCCTCTCGTTAGTGCTGTTTGACCTTTAGATAGGGTAAACCTATGGTTGAAACATGTGTTTGAGACATGTTATGGTTGATGGATGCAAGTGGATGCAAGTGTTTGCTAGTGGTTGCTCGTGAATGCATATACACACACTCTAGGCACTAGATCGGCTCAATCACTTCATATTGCATATTGCATAAAATTGTGTGTAGGAAGCTATATTTATGGATGTATAATGATTGTGTTATCATATGGATGATGCATTTTGGTGAATGATTGTGCACTCATGTAGATATTGTATGTGTCGATAGGGTTCTCTCGCATACATAATGGATGCATGGCACTATCATGGTTTGCATATGTTCATACATTAGATAGGGAACATATACACACACTCTTTGCATATGCTCATACATCATTAGAAATTGTTTTAAGGACAATGGATGCCCGTGTTTGATGGAATGAGTAGATGGTTGTTTGGATGGTAGGATATGCATTCTCCTTAGCTTAGAGATTTCGGGGACGAAATCCTTTAAGGAGGGGAGAATGTAACACCCCGAATTTTAGTTAATGCTAAAATTCACTAATTGCAGAATAAATAATCTCAGATGTGAGAATTGGGGGAAACAGACTGCGTCATTGCGTTCGTCTCGGAAAAATACGCAGAATAGAGTCCGAAATTTTGTAAATCGGAGTCCGTATGGCCCAGTTAAGGCCCAATGAAGTTTGCAGAAAAATTAAAACTAAAAACAGATTTAAAAATCCAAATTTAGATTTCAAAATCGAACCAGCGGGGCCAGGCGGGAAAATTCCCGCCCTAACCATGTCGACAGGGCTGTCGAC
This sequence comes from Allium sativum, assembly GCA_030737875.1. Lineage (NCBI taxonomy): Eukaryota > Viridiplantae > Streptophyta > Magnoliopsida > Asparagales > Amaryllidaceae > Allium > Allium sativum. The sequence goes on from CM060926.1 coordinate 621,889,996, forward strand.
AGGCCTGTCGACAGGGGGGTCGACTTGCCTGTCGACTTGCCTGTCGACACGGCGGGTCGAGCCAGAGGGCTTGGGTGCACCAGATTTGGTTTTCTGGCTAGGGCTGGGCTGGGTTCTAGTGATTTCCTAAATCTAACGAACCTAATCTAACCTAGGGTTAATCTAAGGGCCTAAAACACTCACCTAATCTATAAATACACCCTAAACCTACCCTAATCCATACTAAAAATAGGAATGATGGCCTCATGCCGCCAAAATCAAACTTGAGAGAGCCTCCACTAGTTTATGAAGGAAGTTGCAAGCTAATCACTCTCTAATCAATCTCTAATCATCACCATCTTCATATTTAGCAACTAATTCCACTTCATAAGTTTGCTAATCTTGGGTTGGTGAGTTTCTATCACTTTAACATCAATTGCTAAAGTAGGTAGATTGGGTGTAATGAGACTTATGGTCTTAAATGCGGATTAGTGAGTTTGAATCATTTGTAATGATATGCTACTCTATGTTTTCCTATGTTTATGCATGTTTAACAAGTGGGTTTATGCATGTTTAGTAAGTTGGTTTATGCATGTTTAACAAGTGGGTTTATGCATGTTTAATAAGTGGGTTTATGCATATCTAATAAGTGGGTTTATGCATGTTTAATAAGTGAGTTATGCAAGTTCACATGCAAGTTATGTATATGCTTAAATGCAAGTTTAACATGATATGCAAGTTATGCATGCTTATGCAAGTATGTGAATGCTTATGCAAGTTATGTATATGCTTAAATGCAAGTTTAACATGATATGCAAGTTATGCATGCTTATGCAAGAATTGTGAATGCTTATGCAAGTTATGTGTATGCTTAAATGCATGTTTAACATGTTATGCAAGTTATGAGAATGCTTATATGCAAGTTCAACATGTTATGCAAGATATGTGTATGATAATATGCAAGTTTGGGTTAAATGTAGTTGGGTTAATATATGCTCATATATGCAAGTTGACATCCTCTTAACCCATGACAAAGTTATATGCTAAGATTTGGTTAAACCCATGATATTTGTGATGGATCTTCCCTTTTTTATATCATGAAATGAGAACGATTTACGTGGGGAACGATGGGGTTAATAAATATGTTAATAAAAGTATGATTGGGTATGATTAAGCATACCATAAAAATAAATTAACATAAGTGGGAATTTACCTATTGAGTTAGGTCTACCCCATGGGAATTTACCTATTGAGTTAGGTCTACCCATGTTATGAAAAACTTGATATTAATTAGGGATAATTAATATGGGGGTGATTAATTAGGTGTAATTAATCAACTAAGACACGAGGTTGGACCCTTTTGTAGCGGAAGTCTGCCCGGAACCGACCGGCCATCCAGCGGCTACAAATGATTGGCCCAATGTGAGAGGTCTTAGTCATAAATTAAATACGTGATTAAAGTAAAGACACGAGGTTAGACCCGTTTTATGACAGAAGTCTGCCCGGAACCAACCGGCATATCCAGCAGTCATAAAAGATGGTCTAATGTGAGAGGTCTTTATGAGGCCATGATCTTAATTAATTAATTAAGAAACACTTAACCATATTAGCATGTAGAGGGACATGAGGGGTTAAGTGGGTGCCTTGGGTGGCATGTGGAAATCTAGTGGGTTGCCTTGGGTGGCAATAGAAAATACGATTAGAATACTTAACCAAGTGGAAACATGTAATTAAACATGATTAAAGGGTTAAGTGGGATACACTAGATAAGTGACAAGCTTAGGTGGGTAGCTTGTGGGGGCCCATTTCAACCAATATCCCAAACGTATCTTTGTGGGCTCGACTCTAGTCGGGTGACGGGACACGCATATTGGGCTTGACTATAAGATGCCAAACCGGGTTAGCGGTGGCAACGCAAGTCCAACGGGTTTCATATGCGTGTTTGGACCCGGGCTGGTAGGTAAGACGTTGTTGCATCGTGTAGGTATGACCGTGCACCATTTGTTGTATCGGGTTGCCACTTTGGGGAGTGATACACCCCATTGTGGGGCCAGCACGGATATCTACGGTAGGGAGCCGATCGCTTGGGGAGTAGGGGGGTACACCTAGTGGAGATAGGGGCAGACGGCACCTATGTGGTCAGCTAGGGGTACATGAAACTACTAGTTATATCTTTCTTTTAAGTCCTTGGGTGGGATCAATCTTTGAGTAGGAATGACTGGTGTGGTGCAGTTAGTAATTATCCTTGGGTGGGTAGATACGTCTTTACAGTTATCTTAGGTTATCCTAAGTCTACCAAGCTGCTTAGTGTAGCCATTCATCCCCAGACATTACCGTATGTCAAGTTTATGTCTTCTCTGGTTACTTTAATGATTGTATTGTTAAAGTTATAGGACTCGCTCAGACTTATGTCTGACCCCGTTGTTTTTTTTATCTTTTTCCCAACCCTCAGGTCCTACGGTGGATCCTAGCAGTAGTGGAGCTTGATCGGATTGTTGTTCCAGTCTTTTGGAGCTTGGATAGATGTAAAGCTCCAGTTACCCAGTTATCTTTTCTTTTGTCTTGGCTATTGTATGAGAGAGTGGGATTATGTACTTCTTTATTTTGATGGATATTGTACTTGACTTTTATTGTGGTTTTATGATGTAACCAGACATGTTTACTTCCGCTGTTATGAGATGATGTTTTAAATTTCAAGTACTATTTATATCTGTCTTGTTGTACTTTTTATGTTCTATATTCACTAAAATACTCCACCGATGCTATGGCATTCCCTTAGAGAGTGACCATAGCGGGCGTGGGATGTTACACAAGACCATGTACACTCGCAAACCCCTCGCTCCTATTCTAATCCTACGCTAAAAACCCTAGACTGATCTAATCTCCTAGATCAGATTTCCCCTTATTACAACCCTGTAACCAGTAACCCTAGGTTTTATAGACTCAAGTAAACTGCTAGTTAACATCCTAACTGGTTCCCCTTAGATTTTACAGACCTAGAAAACTGTTCAGACGATTTACAACAGAAAATAAAACAACTCAAATTAAAAATATGAACTAAAAACCCTTGGATTAAAAAGGAAGGGGCATCCCCTTATCCATTGAAACATTGGCCGGCCACTTTGTAATTTGTTGAGCCTGTTCTCCCTTTCTCTAGAATTCAAAATGGCGGCGGCTCCTAGAGTTTCAGCTCTGTCTCCAAATCGATGATGTTTGTTCAAATAAAATTAGATTCTCTGATGCTCAAATCTTCGAAGGCTTCTTTATCTTGCTCGATCGATTTGGGTTTGCTTGTCGTCACTTTTGTGATCGAAACTCTCTATGGAAAATTGTGAGTAATTTATTTTCTTTTGTTCTTGAATCTGTGATGCTTGGTTTTGATTGAATTATTTGTGGTTTCGATTTTCGATTGAATTGTTTGTGGTTTCAATTTTCGATTGAATTGTTTGTGGTTTCGATCCCCATTGTCGATGATGAATTGGTGTGATAAAATAGGATTATCAATCCAAAAACTTCTCTAATTTCGTTAATTGATTTGCTCTGACATTTGCGGCTTCCTCTTTTGCCTCATGATTGAATGCCATGAAATATGTGATGAACCAAGACATGATTTTAGTATTGCTCTTGAATATATTAATGAACCTGGATGTCTTTAAGTACCACTATTACCTTGGGAATAAATACTTGCCAAAGTTTTGATCGATTCCTGAAATTATGTATGATTTCTATTCCCAAATTACGCACGTCCAAAACTGTATTTGTTTGTAATACTCGAAAAAAATGAAATTGATTTACCAACTCTGGAATCATATATTAAACTTGCCAAAACCATGTATCTTGATTGAGAAATTTCATTTCTGTAAACATTGATTCATTTTCCACATGAACAATTTATTGATTTCGAACATGAGATCTACGGATTTTCGGAAACAAAATAGCTAATAATATTTCCTTTGATTGCACACACTGTGTGTGCCAAGATAAAATAAATTGTTGGACATTTTCCATATATTCATGAACTGATTTTCAACAAAATTCCAATGCTTTAAAAAAATCTGGAAATAATATTCCATTTATGTTTCCTTGAATAAATTGAATCCATGAAAAACTGTCAAATGGATTTATAGCTCAAAACTAATTTTCTGAAATGAAATTTTGCCAAAAACAAATCAGTATTTTCTGGAAACCATAAATGTTTCTTGCCCAAAAAAAAAAAAAAAAAAGGAAACCTTTTTTATTCACTTGTGCTAGCACTTGAATAATGTCTTGACCTTGAATATTCATGGTTGAGCCACTTACCATTGCTGTGTGACTTGTATATGCACATGGACCCTGATATTTCTGATTTTGGCTAACCTGAAATGTTGTGCACCATGCTTGACTGTTGTCACCCATGTGTATATTAACATTTCACCTTGGTTGTACCTTGTTTACATGCTTTGTCTCATCATGTCCACTTATTGCGGCGTCTCATTTTATGTATAACCGTGTTTAGCCTCTTGAACCCTTGTTGACTTCTCATTATTGCTTTGTGTACACATCATAAAGCCAGTTTTGTATTTGTTGTTGCCCTCTCTTGCAATGCTTGTATATACTACACTATCCTGTTGTACCATTGCACTTGATCACTTGTGCTTATGTACATGCTGCTAAATTCAGTTTGCACCACCTATACATTTTTTGGTATTGTTGTATCCATTTGCATTTCTTCACTTGTGCATGGCAATGCTGTGTAGACACTCTGCCTTAACCATTGTGTAGCTTGACTTGTTGCTGATGCTACTTGATTTGTCATTAACACTTTGAGAACCAAACTGGCTTGATCACTTTGATATGTTTTGCTGTATCATAGAATTTTTTTTGCACCATCACTTATTGCTGCTCGACCATGTATTGGTGCCATGCCACTATCCTTACACCTGCTTTCACAGTTTTGCACTTGTACACATGAATATTTCATGTTGATCTATCTCGACCACATTTACTTGTATATGTATTCCTTGAACTATGAGCTTGTACCATGCCTGTTGTGCTTGACATGGTTGTGTTAACCTCCATGTTGTGTAGCCATTTCTGACTTGAATTACTTGGTTCGACACTTGGCTTTTCTGCACTTTGTTTTGACCAAAATGTTGAACTTCATACTTTGCGGGCTTGACTTGAATTCCTATGTACATGCATTTCTGTTGCACTATCCATTTGAGTGTGCGCTGAGTCGAGATAGTCCACGTGGCTACTCTTCAGTTGCACACTGATTGGCGAGGCAGTGCACAAGTGTATATTTATACACGTGTGTATATGCAACCATCAAACAAGATTTCCTGTCCTTGTACTATACATATACAAACTGACTAGACATAGATAAATCAGACCAAGTCATGAAAAATGATGAGAAACACACCGAAATTCTGAGGCAAATAAAATTTTAAAAATAAAATTTATATTCGCGTGTATTCAGTTTTATTTCTATTGCAGTGTAATGTGTGTGTGTGTTTCATTTTACAGGTTAGCAAACGATGACTGGACTGACAGTGAAGATGCTGGACTGACTGAAGCAGAAGACAAAAGACAAGTATATTGCGGTGTTAGTGTGTATAACAGTGAGCGAATGTATATATGAATAAGTACCTGTATAACTGAGTGTGAGTGTTGTAGAGAGGAACTATGCATGAAATTGAATATCAGTGAATTTGTATAAATAGTGGAGTTGTGAAAGTTGTACTATTTGAAACTGAAATAAAATAATTTTATTCTGATAAAATACTGTGAATATTTAAATTTCTGTACAGTTGTATTTTATTTAAATAGAAATATTATATTCCCATCTGTTGTGTAGTATACCAGTACAGTAACAAACACATTTATAATAATATATATTTGGTTGTTATCATCAAACAAAAAATCATATAATTGTGTATACAACACCGTTATGTACAGCAAATGACACTTAGGCATTCGTTTACAAGTCCATCCATGCATTTTTGAGTCATATTTGTCGTATGTGGATTCTTGGGAAAAAATAGCTTGAGCTTCTTCTTCCTCCAAACTAGGCTGTCAGTAATGAGTTGTTGGAGCTCTAAGAGGTGTCAAATCAAAAAAAAAAAAAAAAAAAAAAAAAAAAAACCAACCCTTGTAATGAATGAGCATGGGGGTATTTATTATTGAAGGGTTAAGTGGGATTAGGTAAGATTTGGGGACCACACAACAGAATTTTGTTTGAATCTCTGATAGGCCAAGACCATATTTCGGATCCCTCTAGAAATGTGCTTGATAAATAGTATCCCTCCTAGGGATACGAAATAGTGTATCCCCTTGGGGATACAGGTATTTCATATCACATAAGGGATACGAGTTACTCATATCTCCTAAGGGATACGAGCCTATAACCCAGGGATACGATTATTTCGTATCCTAGGGGATACAAGTTTTTGTATCCCCCTGAGGTATACGGACCCATATTCATAGGGATAAGGTTATTTTGTATCCCTAGGGGATACGATTTTTTCGTATATCCTAAGGGATACGAACTCGTATCTTTAGGGATACGTTGGAGGGTGCGTAGTAGGATCTGTACTTTGAGGGGTATGAAATCTTCTGGAAGCGAGGAGGTCGAAGTATATGTTAGGTGGAGTGATCCGATATACTACAACCCGAATTCGCTAGCCTCCGAGGAGACCGGAAAACACGGATTGTAATGAGAACACGAAAAATTCGAATGTAAACAGGAGAATATTTCATTGCTATTACAACAATTGCATCAGAGTACAAGATATAACAAAGTATGAATAAATAATGTACATCAGAAAATATCAGTGATTTACAATTTACAATGCAGCGGAAAAATAATACAAAACACAACTGAAAGAAATACATGGATACGGAGCTTTCCGAATATAGCTCCAGCTGTAAGCCAGGATCCTATAAAATAGAAATCTGCAAAATCAAAACTACTAGCTGCCTGTGTGGAAAATATGGGCACCTAGAGTTTAGGTAGAAACAAAAAACTCCGAGTCAGTCATGGAACTGGTGTGAGAACTAAAACAGTTATTTAAAACTTTACTTAAAAAATAGAGTAAATCAAGGGACCACGCCGTATAACACGAAACGGGTTTTCTCCCAAGAATACTAGTGCATAAAATAGTTTATAAACAGCGCAATGCTTTTCAAAAAATGAAGCTATTATAAGACTCATGTCTCATCACATAATGCAACGCAAGCCGAAGGATAGAGTTTTACCTTATAATAGCCAAACATGCTTGATACGTCTAAAACAAATCATTTTGATATTACTATAAGTATATAGTGTCAAAATCACTTCACATATAAATGTATCAATCGTAGACGGCATAGTATCCCATGCTACCATGTCTCCATACTAGTTCTGCAATTAAAACTGATAAGTCACGTATTGGGAATTGGATTCCATCTATGAGTCGAGGCCAGTGATGACACCTCACCGATTCGAGACACTCTAGCAAATGCCTCAGGTCGCACCCTTAGCAACCTTGGATCTTCAGGGTCGGTCCTCTCTTACTTTTGATGATTGGTTATTCCTGAACACACGTTTCCCGGTCCTATCAGACCTATCCATCGGCCCCGTAGTGACCGATATATCCGAGGTGCCTCGCTATCCATCATCCACATAGGTAAAAAAAATATAAATGTCTGGGCTCCATACGATGGCACTACCCATAGCTAGAAAGAAATGTCGTGCACTCCCTGCAGTCACGATCCCGTTTTTGACTCATACCGAGGTGTGAGGCTCGCGAATTAACGTTATACACAAAGCTATGCTATTTAAAGCAGTGCTTTGATCATCAACCACAAGACTCTGCTTTTCAACAGAAGCCTTGATCATTTGCATCTCAGAATGCCACACAAGCAATTCATGCCATGTAAATGATGTCTATCGATATATAACCTCTAAGCTCGTACGTCCTAGAGAGGGGTGTTAAGAAAGAGAATAAATTCTCTGCCACCAAACAGATATATATTTAATAGAAATCAATCAACATAGAATAAAATCCAATGTCAGACACACATCTATTTACAAATCCGTTCTGGGTCTGAACGAAACCGGAGGCACCTTATTCCTCATCCCATATGTCCAATACAGGAGAGAGGCCCTCGCATATCTGGTCGATCTCCAAGTACGTCCGGACGATCACCACTTATTACCTTGTCTTGGGTGTACAGCCCAATTAAGACATCAGTAATCATCCAAACGATGTGAAGATCTCCGGTATTCAATCACCGTCTTCGTCGTTGACTTACCGTCGAATCAATTATTCAGAATGGGTATAAACCCGGCCTTTCCGAATAATTCACGTATCTTATAATCAAGTGCTATAACAACACAACATACGCCTCATTTCAATCTAGAATATTCTTTTATTCAGATATTCTTTTCACAATTTAAACCAAATTAAGGTTTTCCACACTAGTTGGGATTAGCGAACCTTATCGAAGTAATCATTTATTTTATTTCCCAATCCCAACCTATTCATCCCATGGAGCAAAACTAGTAATACTCCATATCTAACACCATGGTGTTATCGGTAAAATTAATTACCATTTCACGTTCAAATCTAATTAAAGATTTGACTATCGCTTGGAGAAAAACTGGTGATACTCCTTTCTCGATCATTTCACAAATTTGATAATTGAAATTATCACTTTCACATTTCAATCTAATTAAATATTCATCAAAACTCCACTTAGTTTTAAACCTCCAAAAATCACTATCTAATGATTATTTAACTTTGGAAAATCACACATGCCACATTGACAATCTACACCGTATCATTGATTTCTGCCGATATATAACCTCTAAGCTCATACGTCTCAGAGAAGGGTGTTAAGCAAGAGATTAAATTCTCCGCCACCAAACAGATATATATTTAGCAGAGATCAATAATATAGTTCGAAATACAATGTTAGACATGTAATCTTGTCTTTAACTGGGTTAAAGAACCAATTCATTTAGAACATAGTTCACGATAAACCCAAAATCACATTCCATTAATTATGGAGTCTTCACGGAAAATAGATCAATATATAATCGATATCAATTTCCGTATCTGACTAATAATATAAATGGAATAACAACAAAGCCTTTTAAATTCGATATACATTAACAGTCTTCCTCCACAAAAGCTCACTTCGATTATTACCAAATCGAATTCCATTCCATTCCAATTTATTTTATTAAATTGGAAAACTTACTTTGGAAATTTTCTTTAAACCTTAATAAAAGATTTATATATTCCAAATCACATTTCACTATTAATCGGGTTAAAGAACGAATGTCGTTTAAAACACAGTTCACAATAAACCCAAATTCACATTCCATTTTACTCCAATTACTAAATATAATTGGAAACTCTAATAATCTTAATTAAAAGATTTATTCTTTTCACACAGGGTTTAAGAAAAATGTTACTGAAGACACCATTCACGACAAACCCAAAATCCAATTTAATATTAAATATAAGGCTCTGAATAGAAATTATATCAGCTTATATTCAATATCAAATTCTGAAACCAACTATATCGTTATATGTATCTATCTTCCAAATTCCTCCATAATATTTGTGTAGTCACGGAATCCAATATCAAAATATTCCAAAGAAGATTTCTACTCAAATCCATTCCAATTTATATATTGGAAATTTCTGGTTTTATTAAAACCCTTTATAAATCCAATTTATTTATTTAAAAATTATTGGATTTCAAATCTAATTAATAACTAGTTCATTTTGATAAAAATATACTTTTTTCTTTACAAATGTGGAATTTTCATCCAAATTCTTTCCAAATCATTTATTATGATTTTACACAAATTATTAATATTTTTAATAATTTTATCAAGGCCCGTACAGTCAATTTCCAATAACGACCGCCGAACTGCATCCATAGAGATATTCTCCAAATTTGATTTGGCTATAATTCCAGATCCAACCATTAAATTTCAAATCTCTTATATTGTTTGGAAAGCTCTTTTCGATACGAACCCAACGGTTCCAGATTTAGGAGAATCCGACGACCGGATCTCCCGTTACGTCCATTTGAAGATAATAGTCGAACTTTGCGAACGGTAGCAACGCGGCGCATTCTATTCAAGCCATTTTCACTCAGCGCGGCGCATTCTATTCAAGCCATTTTCACTATATATATATATATATATGTGTGTGTATATATATATATATGTATATATATATATTTTTCGTTCAAAACGTATTTTATAAATTCGTTTTAAAAACGATTCCCTCTTTCACTTTAATTTTAAATCAAAATTGAATACTCCTTATCATTATAATATTTAAATGATAATATTTTCAAAAGATCAGATTTTGAAATAATTTCCTTTTCGATATTCATTATAAAAATGAATAAAATCAATATAAATATCGTTTGCGTTGAAATGGTGCAATCTAATCAACACGGCTTCACACATTTTAATATTTTCGTGTTCATCCCAAATTGGACATCAAATTCACATTTTAATCCTTCACTAAATATATTTTAAAATATTCGTTATTTTAAAGTATTCATTCTTTCTGAATTGGAATCGGACATAGTCAATTACCATATAATGTTATTTATATGGATTTCATACAACACACGTACACAACAATAATGATACACAATCAACCATCATCCAGAGTGCATTACACAACTGCGTAAGCATTAAATATAAAGAATTAATGCTTACAACAGTCTGTCAACCAATCGATTGACATACAACTAAACAATCGGGATTATTATATGTCAAATATCATCCTAACACCCGTGTGGGGTTCCAACCAACAAATACTGAATATTATTTGTGCAGTTGGGCGATATGTAAAATTTATCGTCCCAATCCATGTTAGTTAAGTAGGTGTACATAAACAAATCGTACGATTTGTAAATGAATATTTATTTTCATTTCAGGAGAATTCTATGCCGTTCACATATACATTAAAAATTATATTTTTAATGATAAAATATTTATTTCAACACTTGACTATTTTTAATAGTTCATACATTCAATAAAAATAAAAATTTTATTGTTCAAACATTTCATTCAACACATGAATATTTTATACGATTCATATATACATTAAAAATGAGATTTTAATGAAATATTTATTTCAGAAAATTTTGGCATCATAACGGCATGATATTAAAACCGGAGTAATGTCTAGCATTACCGCTGTCCTGATACTGGCTCGCGCCATACACAACATTCAATCCAATCAATCAAACCACAATACAGTCAATTTTCCACAATACAGTCCAAACAAACAACCATGGTTTGTACAATAAATAGTCGGGGGCTTCTAAGCTCCGTCTGCATCCTAGTATATATTTAACGGTAAAATAATTAGAGTGAGAAGGAGTTCTCACTTTGGGATCCACTCCGCCGTGCTTTTCTAATGTTCTGATTTGATGATCTGGTTCCAGACTTTGCAAACAAGCTCCAATCTTCACGCCATATTTTTTCTAGCTTAAGAGCGTCATTCCAGACAACTTTCGCCTAGTGGATTTTTTCCCGAAAATGCTCCATTTCGCCGAAAATTGTGAAAAGACGGTATTGGGACAACAGACTTTGGATGTGTTTTCTGAACAACTCCGCAATCCAAAATATGACTTCCATATACTCAAATCGAAGAGAAAATCGTGCTCTTCGATTTTTGTATTGTGTAGTTTTGGCCAGAAGCGCTCGAATTGGAAGTTATGGACTAAAGAATGTCAGGGTGTTATTTGTAAACATGAAAATATATAAAAATTGGATTTTTGAATAAAGGGGGACCCATGGCCGGAGTGGGGCGGCCAGAGGGGGCGGCGTGGGGTGTGAAGGCGGCGGGGGTGACGTAGGTGGTGGAGCTAACAGCGTAGGGGCCCACGGTGGTTGTGGGGTGCGGATTTGGGTTTGTTTTAGACAGAGAAGGAAGAGGAAGGCGGAGGAGGAAGGTGGGGGAACAGGGGATGGCGGCGATCCTCCTGGGTGGCGGCCTTGGTGGGCGCGGCGGAGGGATTTGGGGGGAGGCGGGTTTTGAACGACGGGTTTTGATTTTGGGGATTAGGTTTGGGGAAAGGGATATTTATATATTTTACATTTTTTTCCATAAAAAGCAACTTTTTCATTGTAACTCCAAATTGAACCCACCGACTGTCGTCCCCAGCTAATTACCCCCATTCCGAACACAATGGGATATGTTTTGTAAGTCAGTTCAGCTGTTTCGATCAGTTTTCTTTAAATTAAAATATAAATCAATATATATTGAATTTAAACGTACATTTTAATTTACCGGGGCCACAAATTAATTCCAAATATTATGAAAATTGGAATATAGCAATAATTTGACATTCCGATCCAACAAAGTGGTTTCGTCGAAAATGGAGGTCATTTGCAAAATGGCTATTTTTTTAAGGGTTATATATTATACAAAATATATATAAATTCCATAACGACTATTCTGAATTTTAAACTGGACATAACTTTCAATTTATATTATGAAATCTAAATTTTCGCATTCGTTAGAAAGATATAATTAAACAGATTCAAATACTTCTTATTTACTGAAATCCGATTTATATTGAATTTTGTACATTCAGTTAAAGTTCAAAATCGAATTTTCAAACTACTGCATCATTTCAAGCTCGTTTTATAATTAAAATAAATTTATACGTTCTAACTTCGATTTAAATAAAAAAATTGTCGTTATTATTTAAAACAAATCATTTTAAATATTCAAAATCCGTTAAAATAGCTAAAATAAAAAATTTAAATTAGTTCTGAAAATCCGGGTTGTTACAATATGCCTTATGAGGGAGTCGAAATGTGATAAAATGCACAGTTTTGTGGAGTTGTGAGGCTTATACTCGTACGACTCTTCTCGGGCTTGAATCCTTAGCAGTTTGGCGACACCTCGGGCTTTTACGCCACGCGGTGTTTTTATTCGAGCGTGCCTGGTGTACTTTTGGGAACCAGATCAAAAGGTTTGGTAACAGGTACAAAGGCAGAGATGGGGTGTTGCACTAACTCCTTATCAATTTTCAATTGACTGAAAATAGACTTGTAAATATTTTTCAAAGAAATGCTAGAAATTATTTCACTTCCCATATAAAATATTAGTTATATGCTTTTCTAACTTATTAAATCCATAGTAAATCATAACTTTTGGAGAAACTCAGAAAAAAATAGTATTTACATATTCTTTAATAAAGATTTGGAAACAATACAATTATTTAATTTCTTTTAATAATTAAAACCCAAATTAAATGCCCTTTCTTCTTTAAGATATTAACAAACTATTTCTATTAATTAGAAAATTTATAAAATTTAAAACTCATCATCAAAATTATGATTTATAGAACATATCCAAAAATCAAATTAAGTAAAAATCTTATACTTAGTTTTGTTCATAATCATATCATGATAATTTCATAAATCATAAAATGAAATAATCAAATATGACATTGTCACAAAATCATCAATAATTTAGAACTAATCAAAATCCAGAATTAAACAAGCCTAAATGAGATGGTTTTAATATTATCTTAGATTGGATAATGAAGTTGAGATTTGGTAGAAAATGGTTTCCCTAGTTTTTCCTTTAAAATTCCCTAGTTTTTTCTTTTACTCTTCCTGGTTAATGGCCAGCTTCTGTTCTCATTTCTTTTGATTGTTTTGAAGTTAAAAAAATGAAAATGAAATCTACAACGAGGATCTAATAAATAGATCTATTTCTATGTTAAGTTTTGAAACAATCTTATTGTTCAATCAATTAAGGCCCAACTTTTATACCAAATTTCATTCTCTCATCACCATCCCTTACATTATTCTATTTAGTTTCTCAAAATAAATCTACTAAACAGTGTTAATCAAAATTAGGGATGTTACACAAGATTTACCTAAAAAAAATTATATTTTTCAATATCAGATAAATTATTGGAAAATATAAAATGTTTTACTTATCAAATATGTAACTTATTTAATTCTTTGATGTTAATAATCAATATATTTCTACGAAAGTTAAAGTAATTCATATTATTTTATAAATATTTAATGGCACAACAAAGAGAAAATGTTTTAATTCATGAATAACTAAAATAACTCAAATTAATATAGAAGTTTAAAAAGTAAGATTTCATATATTGTTTACTTTAAGAAAAATTATCTGAATTATTGTTTGAAAGTTTAAAATTTTGGAAAATCTTGAAAATTCAAAAAGAAAAATCATGAAAATTCATTATAATTGAAAGATTTTTGAAAAACATATATTCAAAAAAAATTGAATTTGTTTGGAAGAATTTAGAAAGATACAAAAAGCTGTTTTGAGGAAGAATTTAGAAAGGTACAAAGAAGCTGTTTCTCCAAGAATAATATCTTGTAACTTTGAAATGAATGTGACAATCCCAACTTAATCACAAAGATTTCAAAAAAATTGAAAACGTTGAAAAAAAATCCAAAGTTGTTTTAAATAAATCAGGTGATCTCTGTTAAATTTTGAAATTCAAATGTAAACCGTGATTTAAAAAATTGAAATTTGAATTTATAGCAATCGAAGTCTTCAAAATTTGATGAGGGAGTAGGAATATTTTCATGGTATTCATAAAATCCAAAAGTAAGAAAATGGAAAGAAAAAAAGATCGAGGGAAGGAAATTTATGAATTTTTTCTGTTTATGCTTTAAACTGATTAGATGGAACTAGTCAATGATAACGCAAGCCAGAAGTACAAGGTGGTACGGACTAGTGCTTAATCACCAGCACTAAGTGTAAAATCAATTCGATTGGTTAAAAATAAAACTAGATATAATCATTCAACATACAAAATGATGCACGGATGTACGTAAAATTCTCATTCACCCACTTGTCAACAAAGGACTAAAATGCAAGACTCCTCTCAATTAGAACCAACACTTGAACTAAAAATATGGCCGATTTGTAGTATTTTTAGTGAGAGCTCTCTCCTCCACTAGCTTAGTCCTGCACCATATAAGTTTAGTAATTTTACTAAACTGAAATCCACTTCAAAATCAACAGCCCATCTTCATCTCCTCCATGAAAACCATTCTCGATCGATAACAAAAAATGGATCAACAACATCAGCAGCAGCAGCAGCCCCCTGAACAGTACAAGTACTACTGCAAAGTATGCAAAAAGGGCTTCGGCTGCGGGCGTGCCCTGGGCGGCCACATGCGCGCCCACGGCATCAACGACGACTACGCCTCCAATGCCTTGGACGCGGACGCAGATGACGACGCCAGCCACACGTGGGGCGGCGAACCCGACTCCTCCCCCTCCCCCCACAAAAGGATGTACGCCCTCCGCACCAACCCCAACCGCCTCAAAACGTGCAGGGTCTGCGAGAACTGCGGCAAGGAGTTCCTCTCCTGGAAATCCTTCCTCGAGCATGGCAAATGCACCTCCGACGATGACGATGATCTCGGCCCCACCGACTCCTACTACCTCTCCTCCGATGAAGACGACTCCGCTTCGGGTTGGTCCAAAGGGAAGCAGACCCGGGCGTCGTCCCGGCCCAGGTTCGGATCCAGCAACAACAACAACGAGGATGAGTACCTCGCCAACTGCCTTATGATGCTGTCCTCCGCACGCGTCGAGTCGACCATTGATCTGCGCACCGAGGACGAGTACTACTCCTTGGACCATCATTCCATGAAGCTAAAAAGCCCCATTTTCCAGTACCATTTATACCAAGAGACAACGACTGCGGCTGCGACCGCAGCCATGAACCAAGTGCCGAAAGGGATGTTCGAGTGCAAGGCATGCAAGAAAGTGTTCACCTCGCACCAAGCGTTGGGAGGGCACAGGGCCAGCCATAAGAAAGTGAAAGGCTGCTTTGCGGCCAGGCTCGATGATGTGCAAGATGCCGCCCCGACTCAAGACCCGTTACCGACTTCAAATGTTGATGAAGATGTCAGTGTCCGGCCTGTGGTGGAAGGCACGACGGTGGAAATGGCAATAGTACCGTTTACAAGCAACGTGGAAGCGCTGGACGTGGCGCCTTTGAGTAAGAAGTTGAAAGTGCATGAATGCTCGATATGCCATAGACAGTTTGCGTCGGGGCAGGCGTTAGGAGGGCACAAGCGGTGCCACTGGATCACGAATGCAGCGGAGCAGTCTGTTTCGAGGGTGCCGGGTATGATGAACGGTCAGCAGCATTTGTTGACGTTGAGTCCGCCTGTGTTGAATGCGTCGGACGCGTTTGATTTGAACAGACCGGTGTCCACGGAGGGAAGAAATCCGTTGAATTTGGAACTGGGCTCGTCGCTGTATTTGCAGTGTAATGTCAATGGACATGGCCATGGGCATGGGCATAAGAGTAATGAAGGGTTGAGTAAGAACAAGGGTGAAGATGACGTAGAAGGATGTAGCAATAACAGGGATAATAATAATAATAATAATAATAATGTGGAAGATGAAGTGGAGAGTAGAGCAAACAAGATAGTGAAGTTGAGCGAGCTTAAAGATGTGAGTGAAAGTGGAGGGGAAGTTTCGGGTCCTTGGTTGCAGGTAGGCATTGGTTCATCAGGAAATGTTGATGCGACAAGCGATCAGCTGCCTTGACTACATGCTGCTATGTACATTGGGAAATTCGGGCATTTATTCATTGATCACACAAGTTATAGGTATTGTATTAGAGGATCGCCTTCAGAATCTTTGAATATAAGTTACCATTCTTTCAATCGTTCAGCGTGGTCCACGTTCAAACAAACATGGTTGCGGCCTGCAGATCATCATGAAGGGAACCATTTAAATTGGCTTTATGAAATAAAACTAGTCAAACTGGAAACTAATGTCAAAGTTTGAAACTGAAAAAAAAAAAAAAAAAAGGTTATAGACTACAAAACAATTTTTTTTTTTAGAAAGGGTATATAAATTAGATTTTTTTTTTTTGAAAATCATCAAAAAAATATTTTAAAAACAGCATTAAAAGCTTTTAAATTACTTCAATTTTAGTTCATTTTCCTATTTATGTAATAAAAATTAAAAGAAATGCATCAAAAATGTTTTCTTTCAATGTATAGATTTGAGTTAATTTTAGATTCATTTATCTTACCCTTTTTTTTTTCTTTTTTTTTTTAATTAACTCTTCTTTACTATGTTTACAATTAGAATCCTACATGTATGTTTTCTTTCAATTTATTCATTTTCTAAATTTACAATACAACATCGGTATTTATCTAAGTTTGATGTTATATAGTCGATGTTGTAAAATTTAGGATCAATATTTGAAAGCATTGTCTTAAATTCTCCTTTGACGGCTGGATGAAGTTCTTTTTATGTTTTTGAGGATTAGTTTGAATAGAAGTACTTTTTGATGATTGAAAGAGGCGAATTTTTCATGTCAACTTGGTTACTTTTATTTTATTTTCTCTTCATATCTTTCTATTTCCACTTGATGATTTTTTGATGACTTGACTTTGTTCATATCTATAAAGATTTCTCAATTCCTATTTCTACCGATCCATGGTTTTCATAGAGGACATGTTGAGTTAAATAGATTTAAGTTCATATAATGAAGTGAAGATATTAAAATTATATTAGGTAATTTTTATTATAATACACAATTTTAGTAAGTTAATCCACCCTGTTTTTTAGGATCGTTGACTTTCATTAAAATTTAAATTTTAATAAGTGTATCCATCTGAAAAAAACGTGCGTAATTTCCTTTTCTTAGTCTTCTCTTCATTTTAAATGCAAGCTGCACCAAAACTGTTTACTCCTAGACATCACATCAATTATTTTCTTGGTAGCCAATTTTCAGTAAATCTGAGTTTTCAGTACAGTTCTATGAAATTTCAGTAAGTTTGATTTTTTAGTGTATTATAGATATTGCCAATGATGAAGGAAAGTGATCAAAACGTACTAAATTCGAATATTCTTTCTGCAGTTCAGTTTTAAATATTTAGCCTTCTATTACAATTTTTGATGAATGCATTTTATTTTCTTGACAGCTAAACCTAAAGAGGTTAGATCACCAATTTCAGTTCAAAAGGAAGTAGCACCTGCTCTTGTTAAGCCAGAAAAAAGTACTCGCGGGATGAACAAAATTATTTTTGCTAAATTGTTTGGATTCGATTCAAAATGATGGTATTGATTCTTTGAGGCTGTGTAAAATGAAAGCAACACAGCATAAAAAATGCTACTCATTTTGGTCAGTCGAAAGGCCGGGAGCTTGGTAATGCAACTTCGTGTACATATGCAGGCTGATGGTGAATTGTTTCAGTTCTTTCATTGACTTCTATTTGATTTGTAATTTTCTGGTTTCTATCTTATGTATATGTTTGCTGCATTCAATTTTCCAGTAGACTGAGGCGTTTTGTAATATCATGGTAAAACAAGAAGCACAAAAATTCATTGTAAGCTATATGATATGGTGAAATCTTTAAGTTAATCCATTCGTGGATTAACTTACAAAATACTTGTGGATTAACTTATTAAAGTAAAATGATGGATTAACTTATTAATACCGTGGTGCAGAATGAAGTTATTTCATTGTAACTAACATATGTCAATTTAAGATTGATTACCAAATCTCTTGTGCTATAAGAGGCTATAAGAATAAGGCATATTTAAACTCATTTAAAAATATTTAATTTAATGTAAAACTAATTATTATTTACTACTGAACGGTTTATTTCGTTATTGTGCATTTTATTTTCTTTCCACGAAATGATATACACATAACTGTTGAATGTTGGTTTGAATTTTGATGGTATGTGGTCATTTGTTGATGTAGCAAACTTATAATTATTGATATCTACATTTATTAGTAGACTGTAGTGGTATATGTTTGAACTATGGTGACATATGTTTGAAAATATTAAAAGGTACGTTTAATATAATAACGTACTTTTTAAGTTTAATTGTTCTATAACCTATTATACTAGTATGTAACCCATGCGCTATACACAAAATATTATTTATTATTTTAGTGTTAAAATAAGAACATTGTTATGCAATATTTGATAACTTTCGATGTTAAATACATAAAATATTAATTAAAATTATTATTATTGTTTGTGTGTATACATTCTACAGCTTGCAAAACAATATGTATGTGTATGTATTTGAGAAACAAATTAAATCATTTTTTTTGTTAATATTGATATACATGTTAAATTAATGTATATTAGTAATTTATTCGATGAATTAGCAAATATTACTTAATAGAATTTGTTTAAATAAGTTAAATGTAAAATTACGAAGTTAACTTATCTATATAGCATAATAGGAAGAATTGAAAAGAAATTTGCAAAAAATGTATAAATTTATACATACATGCATACATACATACATACATACATACATATATACATATACATATATATATATATATGTGTGTGTGTGTGTGTGTGTGTGTGTATGTGGCAAATTCTTGATATAAATGAATAATAACTAATTTACACATTAACTTTGTCATTATGTTGATATACATGTTTCATGTTATGTGATTTATACATCTTCATAGTTGTATGGGAAGCTACTTTTTTCTAATATGAATACATATAGAAAAACTGGTGTACATTTTTAATAGCTATTAAAAAATTAGACTAAATACTCTGTAAGATTATTAAAATAATTATAATTTAAGATTTCATGAGCACTTTAAATATATGGATTAAAATATAAAATATCATGAAAGAATTAAGGAGGTTCAACAAATAATTGTAGAAATAGTAAAATGTAGATATTTAAAGCAAAAATTGTTTTCTTCAGTTTATTCACTACTAGATGAATTCCAAAGCCCCATTCCAATAGCAGCCAACAGCTATTAAGGGACCGTTAGAAGCCATTGGAAACTGATAGAATAAAGATCGTTGGCGGCCGTTGGAAAATTTCCTACATATCTTCCAGAGAGCCATTTTCTTATTTCCTCTTCCCCAATTCGATTTCTCTCCCCTTTCTATCATCTCACCTTCTTCAATTTCGGTTCCTCCACCCCCAACAACCACCGCCAGCACCCCCGACATCATCTACATGCTTCTCCAACCCGTCTCCACACTTGTTGCTCCCGGAATTAGGCAATCTTCGTAAACCTAATTTTTAGGTTTTCAATTAATTTCGAGTTTAATATGAATTTTACTTGATTCCTAGTTGTTTGTATACATATATTATATCATGTTACTCCCTAATTGTTGTTGTTATCACTGTATTGATCAAATGCATAAAAATCGTTTGCATGTATATCATATGCTTGGTTTTTGCATTCTTACAATGCAACCTGATCGAACCCTTAAATGCAAAAACTTGTTGACATGAATTGTTAGCATTTTAAAATAGCAACATGTTAGTAAAATAAATATATAAAGATAAAATATTAAGTTTTCAAAATTATTGTAAAGAAAAATAATTGTTATGTGAAACATAAATTCCATATAATCTTATTGGGTTGGTTAGTGTGTGGATTTAAAATTGTAATAATGGTAAAATTAGTATATGAATTTTTATGTTGTACTTATAATTTTATATTCCTTGCGTTTTCTACCAAAAACCATTTTTATTTTATTTTTGTTTTTAAATATGACTTTGGCATTTCATTTATCAGTAGACCATAAGTTCTTTTATATAATTAAATAGAGGTAAAGTCGGTCCTTTTCTTTTTTTTCTCTCAAACAAGTTCAGTATTGTCAGAATATGTTGCAATTTTTTTTTGAATTCACTTTGTAATATTAGCATTCTTAATTAATCTGATATGAACATTTTTATCTTAATTATAATGTTTTTTTTTGGTGGAAATGAAATGTTCATTCTTCACTACATTGAAGATGTAATCATTTTTAATGTTTGCAACCAAAATGCTAGGTCAGATAATATTAAATATCATTACCATTCAATTGTTAATACAAATTAATTTCTTTCAATTTCGACTAGATCGAGTTTAGAGAAATTATTAAATCATGTTTAAAGAAAAATATTCTTAAAATTTTCATGCTTTATAGCACATTCGCTATCCTTTTCTACTTGATTACATATTCTCAAAATGTATCTTTATTCAATCATGTTGTGTTGCTCATGTTCATATTATTTGCGCATTTTATAACAAAATTTGATTATGTTCTAAGATGATTTATTAATGTATGATACATCAACTGTGGCATGTGAAATCCAATTTTATATCTATGTTGCAGGTATATTATGTCTAACCCTGCCTTAGGCTCTAGCTCAGGCTCTAGACGACGTACCATTATCCCGCATGCCGGTGAGGGTAGTGTAGAACAGTTAGCTCGTCCGTTGTTTATTTGAAGCCTAAGGCTGACAAGACGTAAGTATCAAAATTAGCAGAAAAACAATTTAATTTTTTTTACATAATATAACTATATTCTATAAAGTTCTAATTTATATTTAACGCAGGGGGTTTGAGTTAGAGCCATCACAGACGGTTCTGGATATCTCTAAGGATGTGTATATGGCTAGAATGAGTGATTTCTAACCTAAGCGGAGCAGGGACCCAACAGACGTCAAAGAGAATATTTGGCAAGATTTTCTGGTACGTTTATACCGCTTTATAAATTAGTTCAATATAAATAAATAAGATTAGCAATATTTTCTCATTATACAGGGGGAAACAGATTTGTAGGAGGCTGACATGAGCCTAGTTCAGCGGCACTGGAATTCAAAGGTCGCCAGGAATCATAGGGAGAAGATGAATGAGATTAAGAAAAAGGGGAAGAAACCAAAGTGGATGGGCGATGAAGTGTTTGATAAGATGGTTGCGTGGTGGGACACTGATGAGTTCAAAGTAAATGTATAACGAACCTAATTTATTTTATTGCCGATTTTAAATAATTAATCAATGTACATTTACAGGCTGTGTCAGTAAGGAGAACCGCAAACAAGTGAAAGAATCTAGTAACTCATCGTGGAGGATCCAAGTCTTTCCAGCATCACCGCAAGAACTTGGTAAATTTAACAATTATTACATTTGTATATTTATCAATTAAGTGATTGACTAAGTGGAATTGAATTATTCAAATTATCAACTACAGGAACGAGCTCGTGGACATCCCATGTTTTATATGGACGTATTTACTCACACCCACGCATCCAGGCATGTAGACGAGGATGTCAATGTTACATATCAGTGGGATGATCAGGATAACGCGACAGCTGCATATATATGCATTTTTTAATTTTTATTATCACATCGATTAGTTTATTAGTTACTAGTTAATTCAAAATAAAATCAACATTCTATTATTTTTCAACTGAACCTGTTTTTTTGCATTATAGGCAAAGTTCCAGGAGGCACGGCCTCAAGCACTTGAGGGATCGGGTCGTGATGAGTTGACGTAGGAGGAGGAAGAAAACCTTTTGAAACTGTTATGAATCCATCATAGCGGAGCAGGCCTTATGGATTCGGTAACATGACAGTAATATTCGTATGATTTAACCAATATCTACCATTATTAGCAAAGAAATGGATGTATTAGCAATAATTATTTACATCTACATTATATGTAAATGTAAACCCACACACATACACATATAATAAATATATCTCATATAACATAAATTATTTACATCTACATTATATGTAGTTAGCGATAATTGAATATATCTCATATAACATAAATTATTTCCACCTTCTAAATAGATAATATAGATTTGTGGGAAAACTACTACTTCTATCCAACTTCCATCTTTAGTACTAACTTAAATATATAAGGATTTTTTGAACTATATGTTGTTGTATTTGTTACAGAGCGAGTTAATAATTTCAGTGTCATAATTGGAAAAAAATAATTGCACATTATCCATATTATAAAGAGCTTTGATTATTTCAAAATTTGTTTAGTTGCTAGGTAAGTAGTGTAACTTTCAAGGGGCACCTGACAAGTAAGTAGTGTAACTTTCAAGGGGCACCTGAGAATTAAGTTTATATTATGAGATATATATCAAGAATGATTGTGCCTATATAAAAATTCTTTGACTATAGTGTGTATCAGAAGTTACGCAAAATTTTGATAGCTTGTCTTGCATCTAATAATTATTCATGTATGTTTGAAATAGTATTTTATTCACCTTTATTTTGGAGCTATTTTTTTTTAAATATATTGCTTCTTGAGACAATGATATGCCATGTCACCATAAAAAAATCATGTATTCATTGTGATTTTTATGTCATGCTGTTATTTGCAATGTATAAGTTCATTTCAGCACTGAAGAATCAAAATTTTGATCCTGTTATATTCTATTAACCTAATAAAATTTGTTTCGACATTAAATAGTGTTATGAAGTAATGAGTGAACTCATTTGATTAACATGCAGGTTAATATTTTTGTGCAAGCTTTCAGTCTTAACACATCTATGTATTAACATATAAATATCTACCATTTCAACCTTTTTTGTTTATGCATCTTTGTTCCAAAACCATTTTGTTATTATTTCAATTCATGCTTGTTTAAGAGTATCTTTTCATTGTTTTCTTCTATAATTGTATTTGCAGGTTTCACAAGCTAAGAAGGCCCGGGACAATGAAGAAATTAAGGAAATACGAGCGTTGATTAAGCAGCTACATGACCAGTATCGTGTGCAGGCTATGCAGATTGAGCAGCTGAATCAAAAGGTTGCGGAGTACGTGCACAATCATGGTTGTTTTCCTTCATCGTCTGCTTCTGGAGGACATAGCGATGGACTCGATGCAGTTTGAGGTATGTTTTTCGATGTTTGGCTTGGAGATGTGATTTGTTTTGATGATGTGTATGATGGTATCTCGAACCGAGAGATCCATGAATCAGGATCCTGATGCATATAGATACAAATGGTCCAATGGGAGCAAGAATTTACATGAACATTTGGAGAGGAATATGAGATATGTTTGGATGTATTCTGATGGTTTGTATATATTGGTACAGTTTGTAGACATGTTTGGAGGTCTGAATGTTTGTAGACATGGATTGTTTTGTATATATTAATGTTTCTGCATTTGATTTTGGTTGTTTATATTGTTATTGGTATAAATATGCTGAGTATATGTGGAATTTGTTGGAAATAGATTGGAAATGAAATGAATTGGAAATGGGGTGGTTGGATGATTATTTGCTTGCTGTTATATAAAAAAGACCCTAGTATTTCCAAAGGCTATCAACGATTTTCAACGGCTATTTGGTCATGGTCTTCAAATGGTGTCCAACGGCCCAATACTGTTGGAAACCATTGGAACAACCATTGGAAAGGGTCCGTGGATTCCATTGGAAGCCGTTAGAAGCCATGAACTCTATTCCAACGACTATTCCAATGGCTTCCAACGGCCGCCAACGGCCCTCTTCCTTTGGAATAGCCATATATTCTTGTAGTGATTATAAACTTATTGGTTCATCAAGAAATGTTGATGCGACTAGCAATCAGCTGCCCTGATTACTTTCTACCATGTACGTTGGGAAATTCAGAATTGATCACACAAGCTATAGATATTGTATTAGAGGATCGATATCAAAATCTTTGAATATAAGTTACCATTCTTTCAATCGTTCATCACGGTCAACGTTCAAACAAAAAGGGTTGTGACCTGCATATCATCATGAAGGGAAACTAGGGCCATAGTTGTGTTGAATAAATCAAAAATGGAAAAGTAGTAAAACATTTTTATTACTGGAAACTAGGGCTTTATGAAATAAAAGTAGTAGAACTGGAAATTAGGGACAAATTTTCCTTGAAAATGAGAAAAAATAATTATAAATGAACTAAATTTGCTCTTTAAGTTTCAAAATATACAAAACATTTTTATTATAAAGCATATATAAATTAGGTCTATTTTTTCGAAAATTATCAAAAAAAAACATTAAAAAAACAACGTAAAAAACATTTAACTTTAATTTTAATTCATTTTCATATTTATGTTATAAAAATTAAAAGAAATGTATCAAAAATGTTTTATTTCAATGTATAGATTTGAGTTAATTTTAGATTTAATTATCTCATTTTTTTTAATTAACTCTTCTTTGTTATGTATGCAATTAGAATCCTACATATATGTTTTCTTTCAATTTATTCATTTTCTAAGCTTACAATACAACCTCGGTATTTATTTGAATTTGGTGTTATATAGTCCATGTTGTAAAATGTGGGTTCAACATTTGAAAGGATTGTCTTAGATTCTCTTCTAATGGTTTTCGGTAGGGGTGGACATTTATTACAGTTAACCGACTGAACCGATTCAACCGACCTTAACTGAATCGCATTAACCAAAAAATTCCATTAACTGAACATTCGGTTAACCAATCGATGTTAACGAACCAAACTACGGTTAAACCTATATCATACAATGGTTAACCATTAACTGAAAATACACAAATATATATATATATATATATATATATACCTAAAAACAGTGACACACACAATCAAACACACACATAATACATACATACACACACATGTATATATACATTTATTGTAAAACCGATAACATATATATTATCATTACCGTTTTTAGAACCTGTATATACATATATGTGTATGTATTTTATTGTATACACACACGTGCACACACACACACACATATATATATATTAGTAATATTATAATTATGATGATCTAATATATACATACATATAAATATATAA
Organism: Allium sativum; assembly: GCA_030737875.1. NCBI lineage: Eukaryota > Viridiplantae > Streptophyta > Magnoliopsida > Asparagales > Amaryllidaceae > Allium > Allium sativum. The sequence goes on from CM060926.1 coordinate 621,915,561, forward strand.
ATAAATATATGTGTGTATAATATATATATATACATATTTATGAATATATATATTAGTAATCTACATATATATATATATACATATATATTGGTAATATAAATATTAGTAATACAAATATTAGAAATATATATACCATATATAAATATATGTTAGTAATATATATATATATTATAATATACATTTACACATATAGAAATAATATATGTATATACGGCTAGCCAACTTAACCGATTCAACTGACATCAACCGAACCACGCATTAACCGACAAATTCGATTAACCTAACATTCGGTGTACCAAAAATATCAACCGATTAGTGCAGTTAACGGACCGTGCTCACCCCTAGTTTTTGGATGACGTTCTTCTTTTTATGTTTCTGAGGATTTGTTTGAATAAGAGTATTGTCTGACGATCGAAAGAAGCGAATTTTTCATGTCAACTTGGTTACTTTTATTTTATTTTCTCTTACATCTTTCTGTTTTCTCTCGAAGGTTTTTTGATGAATCGAATTTGTTCGTATTTGTAAAGATTTTTCAATCCCTATTTCTATCGACCCATGGTTTTTATAGAGGACATGTGTAACGACCCAGATTTTCGGTCGAATTATTTTAAATATTTAGTATGGTTTTAAATATTGAATTTATAATATAAATGGTATTTTATTGGGTTATCGATCAAATAATCGAAATACGATTTATTTTGATAATCATCGTAATACGAGAATTTAAAATAATTCAATTCGAAGATAAAACTAAATCGAAATGGTTCAGATGATCAATATATATTCTATTCGAATATAAACGATAATAATAGTAATTTATTTTTAAGGAATTTATTAGTTTTGAATTTAAATCATATTATATCAATTTAATATGTTATTTTTAAATATGTTCGAATTAAATTATATAGTCTATTCTGTTGAGTTCAGAATAGTGTAATTACATTGGAACGACGGTTGGTATGCTAAAATAGCGGTTCACGATTTTTAATTATGAACCCCAAGATATTTGCAATGGATAAGATCAAAATCAAATCAAAATCAAATCGATATATATTTAAAAAGAAATAAAAATCCCTTTGTGTCTAATCACATTAAATAGGAAAATCTTTTTAAAATAAATACAAAGATTCCCTTCTTTTCTATATAAACGCGCTGGCCTTCCTCTTTCTCTCGTTTGTTTCATTCCTCTCGGTATTCTAAAGTGCTAAAAATCAAAAGAAGGGACGTGCTCCACTTTTGTATTGAGCCGTTCAAACCGCGATTTGAATCCCCAAATCAAAGCTTCAAAATCAAAGCTGTTGTTTCCTATTTTTGAATCAAAAGCCGTGATTTCCCCATATAATCAAAATCGAAAATCATCTCGAGAAAAGGAGGGGATTCGAATTCGAATTTGAATCCAGATCTTGAACTGTAGCACGATACAATCGGAAGGCGCGATCGAGTGAAATCGAGGGTTGCAACATCCCTTGAAGCTCGAGATATACAGCGTCGAGCCAGGGCTTTATTCATTCGATGATTCAGGCATTGAGCGGGGAAGTCAAGGCCGACGCTGACCTTGTGGAAGTGAGGTGCGATTCAGAGGATGGAATCGAAGTGGCGGAGATCAACGAGTGTGGTATTTCTGAAGCTCGAAGATTAGAAGTGCATGATGGAGTTGAGGCGTCTACAGAGGGGTTCGCAAGTGATTAAGGTTGTCATCATGTTGAGGTTTTAGTCTTCGATGGCAGATTGCTATGTCAGGATTTCTACGGATTGTAGAAGAAGGATTTTTCACGGTTTATTTTTCTATGAGGTAATTAGTGAATTCATTAGTTTTTTTATTTAATTTAATGCTATAAAAAAATTACTGAACAGGAAACTAGGTTATAGAAAGAGGTTAAAGGAAATTAATTATAAATGTGTTTAGTTAATATTTTCTTGTATAGATTAAATTATTACATCAATATAGATTAAATTAGTATATCTGTTAAGATTAAATTAGTATATTGTTAAGAGGGCAGAAAATAACATTTACTGTTATTAGGAATTTTGAATCTTGAAAGAAAAATATTTAGTAAAACATTATATGAATCATTAATTAGATTTTTGGTTTATTTTAGTATTTATTTTAAATTGTAATAGTTTAATCATTAAATAAAATTTGATATATCCTGGTTATATAAATAAATTAGTTAGATTTATTTAATGGATTATATATATATATAATCACGTTAAGTTATAGATATAATATTAAACCACGATTAAAGGAGATTAGGGAATGAGATAAAAGAGAATTTAATTTAGCTAATTATTAATTTAATTAATTGGTTCCTTAGAAATATTATGCTTAATTTATACAAGGTCTAAAATGCTAGCGCAAATCGAGTTGGACCTATAACAGGAATTGGATTTGGATTTCCTGGAGAAAGATGGAATTTAGATCAAACATCTCTGATTTATTCCGTCAGATAAAATCACGGTAAGTAAATCTCACTCACCTTTATTTATAATTATTTTTATTAGTTAAAATTAATTGGTTGTTGCTTGTTTGAATGCTTTCTGGTTGTTTCAAATATATTAGTTATTTAGGGTGACTATTATATATATATATATATTGGTTTGGTGGTTGGATTCCCGTAGTTTCATTAGCGGATGCCCGCAGTATCATTAGCAGATGACCCTACACCCACGTATATGAGTGGATCCCCTTTTATACCGCGATATCCTGCCTCGAAGCAGGATGTATTACTATGTTGACTAACGTCTGTGGATGCTGGAAAAAAAGGTTGGAGGGATCCAACTGGATTCCTCAAAAATATATTGTCTATTTGTTTGTTTGTTCGCACCTATACAGTCATATATGATGTGTTAGAAAACCTGTCAATTATAATTGGTTGTTTTGATTGTTTGAAATATCACTGGGCTTAAATGTTGATATTTTAAAAATATCGAAAAAGGAAATTTCCAGAGTTAAAAGGGAAAATTCTATTTTTCGAAAATAGAATTTGAAATTTTGAATAGAACAAAAGTATTAACTTGTTTTAAAAAAAAATATAACAAATAGTTATTTTATAAACAAAGTTATAACTGAAGTGAAAAGAATTATCATTGGATAACTCAGAAGTATAAATACAAGTGGAATTTAAACAAAAGGGAATTCAAATTTAGAATTTGGATATAGAATTCAAATGGAAATTTGAAATAGAAAATTTAAGTAGAACTTGAAATAGAATTTCAAAATAAAATTTCAAAAATAGAATTTGAAATAGACTTTGAATATAGAATCCATATAGATTTGAATATAGTAATTCGAACGGAGTTTGAAAATAGTTTTGAATATAGGAATTCAAACGAAGATTGGAATAAAATTTGAATTCAAAGGAATTGAAATAGAATTTAAATTTAAAGGAATTCAAATAGAATTTGAATTCAAAGGAATTCAAATGGATTTGAATAGAGAGTTCAAGTGAAATTTAAAATATACAATTTGAATATAGAAAAAAAGTGAAATTGGAAAACGTGTTGAAAAGAGAATTCAAATGGGGTTTAACTATAGGATTTGAATAATAGAATCCAAATGGAGTTTAAATATAGAAATTGGATAAGAGGAGTTTAAATAGAATTTGAATAAGAGGAATTTAAATGGAATTTGAATAGAGAATTCAAGTGGAATTTAAAATACGGAATTTGAATGTAGGATTCAAATAGAAAATTCAAAGGGAATTTGAATACAGAAATTCAAATGGAGTTTGAATATATGAAATTCAAAGGAAATTCAAATATAGAATTTGAACGTAGAAATTCAAATGGGATTTGAATAAAGAAAATTCGAATATGGAAATTCAAATAGAATTTGAAAATAGAAGCGAATTGAAATTTGAATATAGAATTTCAAATAGAAGTGAAATAGATCGGAAATACTATGTTGAATTGGGAAAAATTGATTTGTTATATATTAAAAATATATCAGAATGAAGTTGAATTTATTGTAGACGAAGTTTAAACGTTTATATTTATAAATATAATTAAAACGAACTCGCCGCAGCGCTGCAGTTCGTAAATTGGCGATTCGAACTTCAATTGAGTATACAGAGCTCAATTGAAGTCCGAATTCTTTGAAACAAGAATCGTCGGGACCGGTTGAATAATAGTTTTCTAATGAAAGAGAAAATTCTAAATTTTGTCGTATATATTTTGTGTTATGTCAAACTCAAATTTTCAGAAAAACAGTGCTATAACCATTTAAAAACCATAACGGTTTATTTAATTTTATAAAAGGATTTTAAGCGGATGAAATCTGAATTTCTATTTAGAAAATTTCAGATTTGAGTTGTAAATTATACGTGAACTCAAGTAGAGTAATGAATTGATTTTTGAAACAGAAATCAGATTTTTGATTTTTGAATATAATTAACTAATTTGAATGGTATTTAGTTAATGTAATTTTGAATTGATATTGGGCTTTAAATAAGTGAATTCGATTTGAAAATTTATATTTCAAATCAAAAAGGAAACTAGAATTGAAATTGAAATTCAATCTGGTTATGAGCAAGTTAAATATTTTATTTGAACATGTTATGTTCAGAAAAAGAAGTGAAATAGGCAACATAGCTAATTAAAGAATAAATGAGCGAAACTGAATTCAAACGATTGGATTGAGTTGAATTGAATGGAAAACAGGCGAACATGTGTTAGACAGGTATGGGATGAAGTATATGAAGATTTTAATTTATGTGCCCGACCAAAAGGTACATGTTTAAATTCATATATGAGATTTTATGCGCCATATCGGCAAGTCACTTGGCTTTTTCTTTTTCTTTTGGATTGGTGAAGGCCATGGGAGGCTATTTGAAATATCCCGATGCTCCCGGTACTAAGGAGGTTAAGGCGAAATTTTCCGGAAATTTAAGGAGTTAGAATATTTTTAAGATAATTTGATAGTTAGAAATCAATGTTTCTATATATATAGAATTCGATAAGCAAATGAATTTAAAAATAGAATATTATAAACAAAAAGGGAAATCTATAAATTAGAAATAGAAAGCGAACCATATACATGTTTTAAAAATGAATAATTGGGTTTTATAGTGTGTTTATTCGAGGTTAGTGGTTTTGTTGTTTTGAAGTTGAGGATGTTTTCAGTCAAGGTCTGAGAGGTAAGTTTACCCCAACTTGATTGACTTCATTTTTAATTGATAAATAGCAGGATCCAGTCTCGAAGAGGAGTGTTGAAAAAGAGTTAGTTGAATAAAATATTTTGGGTTGTCGTAACGATGTTTTACACAATATTCATTCTAACCCAAGCGGTTGAATTTTGGAAAAATAGAAGTAAATATTTCCTGGGTATAAATAAAGTAGTCGGAAAAGAGATAAGTGATTGAAATTTTTTTCAATTGAAAACAAAATATAGTTCCTAAATACAGGAAATAAAAGAAGGCGATACATGGAAATGTTTTTCCAAATAGCGTAAGAGACCAATAAGATTACTGGGAATATTTAGTTAACAAATATTGATAAGGAAGTGGAGAAGTGTTTTAATTAATGAAATATAATTTAAAAGGCCTAGTGTTTGTTTGATGGATGTTATGGATGAATAGAATGTTTATTTTCTTTGATAGTTAAATAACCGACTATCGAAGTGTTTGCCAATATCGATGTCAATATGGAGGGACCGGTTGGATTATTATCCGTGAACCACTCTGTATTGGCAGTAGCGTTGAGGATCAGATTATATGAAGATAATCAAAGACGGAGTAAAGTGCAAGGGCTTTTTCTGTAAATAGAAATTGTGCCTACGGTTTCGTTTAGTCCCGGAACGAACGTATATGGACGAATGTCTAACAAAGTATTTCCAATGATCAAATATGATTGTTCTGTACAAATATACATGGTTGCAACGGATTTATTCCCTTAGCATAACATCCAGAATATTTGTGCAAATCAATTAGTGATTAACGGATCTGACATTGTGGCATTCAAAGTGATTGTGCTATCAATGAATAGAAAGTAATCGTAGCCTCAGGCCTCAACAACCGGGAAATAACGAAAATCGGGCAGGCAGCATGACTATGTGGGTCGCTCCCATTAGGGTGTATAATCACCTATCTAGAGATTCATTTAATTCCTTATTCTATTCTATGCTGTCCTATTCGGGAAATGGTTGCTGATCCCAACCGTTGGTGATTTACATTCGATACACTAAAGCGAAATGAGTGGTCGGTCATGTGTGGGCCGGGTTGCAAGATGTTCTTGTTGAACCCAGTGTATTCCTCTCTAGAGATACACTAGCGGAAGGTGGTTCCATACCTTGTCAAGTTGGAAATACAATCTCCAATAAGCACCCTGCGGTTTTTGATTTTATATTATGTGTGTGGAGCGTGAGATGCAAGCGTTCTGCTAGATTCTATTTATTTCATTTAGACACTATTATAATATCACTGGATTTTGTATTAAAGTGTTTTGGGTTATAGTAAGGTAAAAACCGTCCATGTTTATGTATGGGATGGTCTTACTATTATCTTGTAACGTCCCGCCTTTTTGACCGCTTCAAATTGATAATTAAATCAACTTCAAATGTTCAAACTGACAGATTGTTATTTAGCTTACAGATTTTAAACACAGAATCAACACAGGAATAAATAAATCACACAATATTGAACAACGAAAATAATCTTTTTTATATATATATCATGAATTTTTGATACAATTTTTCCTATACGACGGAAATTAAAATATCACTTGAATACAAGAAAATGTTACAGTTTTAAAACATCAGAGCGCGCTGTTTCTTGGAATCCCGAGCTTCACCAGTCTTCGGTTTCTAAGCTGAAAACTTTAAACCTGTAACACTCGAGTCTGACCCAAGCGTTCCATGCAAAAACATAAAACACTCGAGTTAGGATCAAACTCATTTCAAGTCAGTCAATCTCTAAATAAACACTAGAATATAAAAGCAATTTTTTAAAAAAAAATTCGAGCATAGTAACCATGAACTGTCGCTCTATACACATCATGGGACATTACCAAGTAAGCGGTATACGGTGTGGTTTCATACATGAAGCTTAAACTTAGAACCCAAGCAATAACCCGCATATGCCACATTAACTATACGATAATAATATCAAGAACTTATATCAAGATTAATAATCAAACCTAAGGAGCATAGTAGTCCAGTATGTGTATATACATACTGCTCTCACAATAGTCCAACCTGAGCAACCCAACGTGACAAGTTCAAAATAGCATCACATATGGAAATCAGAACCCAAGTCCCAGAACAAAAGAACCAACGCATGTCACATGATATGACATGCATATAATAACAGGCTCAAGCGGAACCCATAACCCGTGTTAAGTGGTTAAACAGAAGGCAGGTTTCCATATGAAGGCCATATGTAGCGGGCACAATGCGCAACTGATGAAAATCAGTAAAACACTTTCCAGTTGAAAATAAAAGGAGGTGCAATAAGAATGAATAGCAAAGCCCTATCATCTATGAATGCATGCTTCCGAGCATTTACATGTATTTTCCCATGCCATACCCTTAATTATGCAGCCATAATTCAGGTGAAAAGGCGTCCCAAACTACAGTAAGAAGAATATCCATGGATAAGGCAACATGCACAGTTAGATGCACCGCTATACCATTTTAAATCAGGCAACACAAGTGTTTAGGGTCTGTCGAGCACATGAATTCCAAAGCAGGGTTATATATGCTGCAGCATATATGCATACGAGAGCAGGCTTTAAAGGTGACATTATACAAATAACAGCCAATGAATTTGAATAAACTTTATATACACAAATCTAGAAACATATTTGAAGGAGCAAATATATATTACAGTACTTTGTTTTCCTTATGTTGTTTAAACCCTTTTTCAACTTTAACACATGCATATATATAATATATTTGTAAATTCAACAAGGGGGCATTTACTTACATATATGTATACTGTTCTTAGCAGTTCCAATTTCCAGGTTTTTTTTACATGATTGAATCCACCAAATACATTCATTCAAGTATACATATATACTTGTATTATAATACATACACAACCAGTATTAGACGGTGGAAGTTTTACTCAACCAAACTTGTTTAAAAAAAAGTTACTTTCAGGCTTCACATATGGGTCTGTTTAACTTAATACAAATCATCATCTTATGAATAAATCAAGGAGGTAGTTTGCTTACTTATTTCATTTTATATTTCTGACAGTAATCAAACATCAACCTTAAGGCCGAGATTTAGATATATATAAACAAGGAATCCATGCATCTAATTCCTTTAACCCGTTGTTCCATAATATCAGTATGACATTACACATTTTTCACCTTATGTCTCAAGTTTCCTAATTGTTCATAGTTATAACATATTACTGAAGTGACTGCAGGAACTATAATGAAGCCAACCCTACTCAACACGAGGCAGGACAAAGTCTATAGGCCCTTTTACAATGAAGCAACCCATGTTTGAAGGGATCGAAGTCACATTCAGATGCCCAGTAGTCAAATGAATTCACAGCTAAATAGGTATACGTATATTTGGGTATCTAAGGCTTAAAACAAGTAAATGATTTAATCTATCCATATCGCGAGTCTAACACATCCTGGGAATGGTCAAGCAACATGCAAGAAGGTTTGATAAGTGCCAACAATACGTATATTCGTACACGAATATATATGTATACACTTGTAGGGCCTCGACTCACATACACAACCAAAATGACAGAAGATAGAATTGAGGCATCTAATTCATGGATATATACGTATGCCATACCTACGTATATACATATACACTAGTACATATATACACGCATACGATCGGCCTCCACATATATAACCAAACCAAGTCTCAAAACTTCAGTAAGCAAGGTCGACAGTAAAAAAAATCAAAGCAGTGCAGATCTAGTGATATATATATATATATATATATACATAGAAATTCGAGTCTAAGTTCCAATTTCAACAGCAGGTGACCCAAAAAAATTAAAGAAATCAGCAATAACAACAGGGACGTAATGATGGAAACAACCAACAACAAATGTCCTATTATATGCTAGATTCAAACGAGATTAGTTCACTTGAAATAAATCAATCGTGAGTGAGGGGGAACTCACTTGCAGTAGGCGACAGAAAGGACAGGAACTCGTATCGGCGTTGGTGGCAGCCTTGGTTGCTTAGTCGCGATGGCCAAAGTGATGTGCAGGGCGTTCAACTGAAAGTTGGTCAAGATCCGACGGCATAATACATTTGGGGAAAAATGAAATCGATTTTTGATTCAGCAGAGGTGGCTGCGGCTAGCATCCGCGATGGAAGCAAGTCTCGTTAGCGGTGGAAGTGGCGGCATCGTTTTGGGCAAAGGAGGAGCAAAGTCGGTAGTGGCAAACAAGGATTTTGGTTTAGGAAAGCCTGGATCTCGAATTTTGGGGAAAAATGGTTTTTGAAGGATGATTTTCTCTGAAGTAAAGTTGAGACGAGGGGTTATTTTATAGAAAGGGACGAGTAAAGATAAGAACAAAGTAACTTCGGTAGGTTTTAGGTAGTCTGCACGAGTTTCAGAAGTAGGTCTGCTTTAATGTTAACTGAGGTGAGTAATACTTGGGATAGGTAATATTCGGGTATACTCAAATTTTTATTCCTACCGGAAATATCTGAACCGCTTTAAATTCATACCGCCAACTAAATCTCCAAACGTAACAAAATTTTACGTACCTCTATATTTCAACGTTCTGAATCCAATAAAATTTTCTTGGTTATAAACCGACTTCGTCTGTATACAACGTTATCTTAAATTTTAAATAATTTATCGTTTTACTGATTTTGTTTCATTTGTTCACAAACAACTCTATTCGATTCCAAATTTGAAACATTAAATTCCATTTCTTTATATACGCACACGTCTAAGCCAATTTCTATATATTTCAACAAAATCTCCAATTTGTTTAACGTTAATTGACGTTTATCTTCAAATTCAACAATTCATATTTTTCAGTTGAAATTCAAGTTCAATTCGAATATCCAACCAAATTCAATTCAAATATCCAACAATAAATACTTGATTCCTGACCAACTATTCTGAATTAAATATTCAATTCATACACAAACCATTCATTCGATTTTCTTTAAATTTCTAATCCATGCATTGATATAAATATTGTAATCGATATTTAATTCTTTAATTAATTCCATATTTAGTTGTCGAAATTTCTGCGACGTTACAATCTTTCCCCTTTAAAACTTTTCGTCCTCGAAAAGGAGAGATCGTTAGAGTTATACCATTATACACTTCAAATTTCCATATTTGTGTGAAGTTATTCCACAACTGATTTAAATATCGGTATTCAAGTCATCGATCTTCTTTGTTTCCATCATATTCAATTAACTCGGAAAATCAGATTCCTTTCTTATAGTTGGACATTAATTTTGATCCAATTTGATTTTCTTTATCTTTCGAATCGGGTTTAATTTATTTCCATGCTCTTTGAATTATACTCAATTTTCTCAAATCAATTTCTATCTCAAATTATTTTGAGATATTTTCCAATTTCTTATTCTATCTAATCTTCTAACAAATTCAGAATCATGTAATTTCTACATACCACCAATCTCATTTAAATTCCACCAATCTCGTTTTAAATTCCATTTCGTTATAAATAATTCCTGCATAAGTTGGATTTATGCATCTCCAACTATTCCAAATAAACGTCATCTATCAACGTTACTTATCCACCGTTACAGCTATAATGGGTCTGGGCTTAGCAACCCTCATCCCAATCTCTTTACATTCAACCCATTAAATCTTGTCCAACACTCATTGAAGAGTGTAAATAACATCACTTCTTTAAGATGCAAATTATCGACTTGATTTATTTTTAAAAAAAACCTGCAATCGTTTATACATAAAATATTCGTGTTATTTCTCCAAGGCTGTAGAATTGAAAATACTCTGAAATCCCTTTTTCTTAATTTATTTATTTAAGTATATTTTAAATTGCAAATTATTTATTTAATAATATTGGATAACTTGAAGTTTGACAAGTCCATTATCGTTCTTACAGATGTTAGGCATACGCTGGCCAGGCGCACGACTAAAATCTCCAAGTACTAAATATCCTTGCTTCAACTCTAAGTGAAAATATATTTCAAAAATTCTCTTTAAAATAGATACGGAAAGCACCAATGTGATATCGACAATGTTGATTGTTCATGAATCGCAGATACACAATGGTTCCGTCTGAATCCCCCAGAAAACATCCGTATCCGTAGGAAATCACTTCCCTACGAATTTCGTCATGGACCGTTCAACGAAAGATATTTACGAATCAAAAGAGAAAACTGAGGTCATTGAGCGTTGACCGCTCTATCTCAGAGTAAAAAAACAATCATGGAATTCTGAAGATACTTCAAGTTACAAGGACAAATCAAGTCATAAAGACAAATCAGGTCACGAAGACACTGTGCTGCATCAAACTGGTGGCTCTACATCACTAATACATCTCACATATTTCATGGCTCTATTCTACCTTTAGTAACTCTAGTGGTTACATCTCTTTCACTTGTAGACATGCCATGGGGACCGCAGGTATACAATGGTTACGCCTGATTCCCTCAGGAAACATCCACACCCGTAAGCTTTCATAGCTCTGCGGATTACGCCCTTACAATTCGACTGTAGATCGCAGCAGTCACAATGGTTATGCTCGGTTCCCCCAAGAAACATCCGTCTGCCGTAGGCTATCTGCAGCCCTGCGAATTTCGCTACACGGTCGAATTCCAACGACTCTATATCGCATCGATCACAATGGTTGCGCCCGATTCCCTCAGGAAACATCCAACCGCCGTAGGCTATCTGCAGCCCTGCGAATTACGCTAGCAGTCGTGCTCAGTGGCAACTTATGAGTTTTATGTCCGGACAACCTACTAGCACCAGCAGCATATTTCAGCTAAACTCGAAATTCAAAAGAGAAGGAAGGTACTTTCCTTATCTTGATTTGAAAACATACGATACTATGTACATATAGTACTTTATTTCATACTTTTCATAAATCATATAAATCATACTTATATCATTTTCAAATAACGTTTTCAACTCATCGTTCTTATATAAGTTCTATTATATAAAATTTATCTCAATTTATTACCTTCCAAATCAATGGTTTCCGGATTCGCTATATTCATATTTATATTTTCAAAATCTTCAATATCTCAAATCGAATATCCTCAAATTTCCATTCAAATTTCAATTTGATCTCTTTATCACTTCAGATATTTAATATCCTTTGAACATAGATTTAATGAATCAATTGGTGATAAACCAAAATCTCTTTCAATTTCCCCATTATCAAGTTCATCGCCTTCTTCAAATTTTTATACTCTCAAAATTTCAAAATTTTACATTCTTATATCAAATTCCCATTCACGCATTATTACTTCTCCATACTCACCTTCTTCGACCGTAAATTAGCAAGCGAACAACTCCCTATGCATCGATCTCGAAGTTCGAAACTAACATCAGATCAATACTTAGGAAATTATTCAGCTTAACTAATCTACAGTCAGTTTTTAAATTCCTTAATTCCAACTCTTAAATTCTTATTAAATCAATGCTTACGAAATTTCTCGGATTCAATTTACGAATCCACCTCTTACATTCCGCCGCTCTTCGTTCTCATCATACTGCTTTTTGCTCTTCAATTTTCGCCATTTATCAAAACCCGCTAGCCACTCACAATCTTTTTGAAGACATTTCCAGTTACCATATTTATTTTCTGCGATTCTAGAAAATCACTTATTATCATTGGAAAACAATTCCAAACATTCACAAATCTTTACTTTCTATAGAAAATACACTTTATTTTCAAAGGGACATTTCTACATTTGTAATTTGAATTAAAACAGATATTAAATAAAACACCGCTATTTTCACTTAACTGCCAATACTTAAACCACTTTTGCTATCGAACCTTGACTATTTCTTAGTAAACAATGAAGTAAAACAAGTTGGGGTATATTTACCTCTCAGACCTTAATTGAACAACATTATTAACTTTGAAATAGATCAAGTTCATAGTTAACAAAACACTCATTCTCACAATTTTCGAATTCAAATTAAGAATTTTCTCCTTTTACTAAAATTGTTAACTATAACAATAATTTATGCCTTTGGAAATATATAACTTTAAATTAAACTTTATTCATTAAATTTTTAATTAAAAAGAAAAATAAATAATATTTTTCTGACATTCAACACAATTGACTTCACGCATAATCTTCTTTCGAATAATCCCGTATTCGATAACATAATCCGAACTTCGAAAAAAATCTCACTTTACTAATTTTCTGAACTTCAGAATAATCCCACTGTATTGGTCAACTCAATTTCTTTTATCCACAATTTCATTTGCAACACCTTTGATTTCACACGTTATTTACTTCTAAAAATAAATATTATTTCCTTTTCAAAACCCGAACTTGACACATCAAATTTATTTTGATTTTGTTTAAATATTGATTCAAATCACTTCACAATATTCATTCATATATCGCTTCATTTACAGTTCTCGTTCACAATTCACTTCTTGTTACTTAATTAACAAGTTTATAACTCGCTATCGAATTCATATATTCGATTTTTCATTGTTGGTTTAAAACCATATACAATTCATCTAGCCAAGTTCTAAATAAATTAGCAATAAAATTTGACACAGTCAAATTCTAATTATAACCTTTTTGCTTTTATTATCTTTAATTTATATTTCCAACAAAATAAAATTCATCGTCTCATCTTTGGAACAATTTCAAGTTTCTCTTTTTCATTCAATTTTTCATCAGATTTCTTATTTCCAATCTATTTCAGTTATCCTTGAATTCTAAGGTACACGATCAGATAAATTGATTCGTTGATTATCTTATACTTATCTTCATTTGGTATCATCCGATGATGGATCTACATTCAAATCTAAGGGAATATTATCGAAGAATAATTCTCGCAAACCTAGATTCGAAGACTTCTGAAAACTGGCGATTCCTAAATAGAATTTTTAAATCTCAAAATAAATTTTTATTTCCGCTGTATCAGTTCCAAAAGACTAATTTACATAATATTTTCAAAATAATTTCCTTTTTCAAAATTTACTTTAAAATTATTTTCATTTTCAAAAATTTAAATTTTGAAACTTTTTATTTTTGGAAATCGCTTTTCTAGTGTCGATCCTGTCATTTAAACTCGATAAGCTAAGCTTTGAATAAACCAAAGCTCTGATACCACTTGTAACGTCCCGCCTTTTTGACTGCTTCAAATTGATAATTAAATCAACTTCAAACGTTCAAACTGACAGATCATTATTTATCTTACAGAGTTTAAACACAGAATCAACACAGAAATAAATAAATAACAAAATATTGAACAACGAAAATAATCATTTATATATATATATATCCCGAATTTTTGATACAATTTTTCCTATACAACGGAAATTAAAATATCACTTGAATACAAGAAAATATTACTGTTTTAAAACATCAGAGCGCGCTGTTTCTTGGAATCCCCAGCTTCACCAGTCTTCGGCTTCTGAGCTGAAAACTTTAAACCTATAACACTCGAGTCTGACCCGAGCGTTCCATGCAAAAACATAAAACACTCGAGTCAGGATCAAACTCATTTCAAGTCAGTGAATCTCTAAATAAACACTAGAATATAAAAGCAATTTTTTTTTAAAAAAAATTTCGAGCATAGTAACCATGAACTGTCGATATATACACATCATGGGACATTACCAAGTACGCGGTATACGGTGTGGTTTCGTACATAGAGGTTAAACTTAGAACCCAAGCAATAACCCGCATATGCCACATCAACTATACGATAATAATACAAGAACTTATATCAAGATTAATAATCAAACCTAAGGAGTATAGCAGTCCAGTATGTGTATATACATACTACTCTCACAATAGTCCAACCTGAGCAACCCAAAGTGACAAGTTCAAAATAGCATCACATATGGAAATTAGAACCCAAGTTCCAGAACAAAAGATCCAACGCATGCCACATGATATGACATGCATATAATAACAGGCTCAAGCGGAACCCATAACCCATGTTAAGTGGTTAAACAGAAGGCAGGTTTCCATATGAAGGCCATATGTAGCGGGCACAATGCGCAACTGATGAAAATCAGTAAAACACTTTCCAGTTGAAAATAAAAGGAGGTGCAATAAGAATGAACAGCAAAGACCTATCATATATGAATGCATGCTTCCAAGCGTTCACATGTATTTTCCCATGCCATACCCTTAATTATGTAGCTATAAGTCAGGTGAAAAGGCGTCCCAAACTACAGTAAGAAGAATATCCATGGGTAAGGCAACATGCACAGTTAGATGCACCGCTATATCTTTTTAAATCAGGCAACACAAGTGTTTAGGGTCTGTCGAGCACATGAATGCCAAAGCAGGGTTATATGTGCTGCAGCATATATGCGTACGAGAACAGGCTTGATATTTGACATTATACAAATAACAGCCAACGAATTTAAATACACTTTATATACACAAATATGGAAACATATTTGAAGGAGCAAATATATATTACAGTACTTTGTTTTCTTTATGTTTTTTAAACCCTTTTTCAACTTTAACACATGCATATATACAATATATTTGTAAAATCAACAAGGGGGCATTTACTTACATATATGTATACTGTTCTTAGCAGTTCCAATTTCCAGGGTTTTTTTTACATGATTGAATCCACCAAATACATTCATTCAAGTATACATATATACTTGTATTATAATACATACACAACCAGTATTAGACGGTGGAAGTTTTACTCAACCAAACTTGTTTAAAAAAAAGTTACTTTCAAGCTTCACATATGGGTCTATTTAACTTAATACAAATCATCATCTTATGAATAAATCAAGGAGGTAGTTTTCTTACTTATTTCATTTTATATTTCTGACAGTAATCAAACATCAACCTTAAGGCCGAGATTTAGATATATATAAACAAGGAATCCATGCATCTAATTCCTTTAACCCGTTGTTCCATAATATCAGTATGACATTACACATTTTTCACCTTATGTCTCAAGTTGCCTAATTGTTCATAGTTATAACATATTACTGAAGTGACTACAGGAGCTATAATGAAGCCAACCCTACTCAACATGAGGCAGGACAAAGTCTGTTGGCCCTTTTACATTGAAGCAACCCATGTTTGAAGGGATCGAAGTCACATTCAGATGCCCAGTAGTCAAATAAATTCACAGCTAAATGGGTATACGTATATTTTGGTATCTAAGGCTTAAAACAAGTAAATGATTTAATCTATCCATATCGCGAGTCTAACACATCCTGGGAATGGTCAAGCAACATGCAAGAAGGTTTGATAAGTGCCGACAATACGTGTATTCATACACGAATATATATATATATATATATGTACACACGTACAGGGCCTCGACTCGCATACACAACCAAAATGACATAAGATAGAATTGAGGCATCTAGTTTATGGATATATACATATGCCATACCTACGTATATACATATACACTAGTACATATATACACGAATACGATCGGCCTCCACATATATAACCAAACCAAGTCTCAAAACTTTAGTAAGAAAGGTCGACAGTCAAAAAAAATCAAAGCAGTGCAGATCCGGTGATATATATACACATTGAAATTCAAGTCTAAGTTCCAATTTCAACAGCAGGTGAACCAACAAAAATTAAAGAAATCAGCAATAATAACAGGGACGTAATGATGGAAACAGCCAACAACAAATGTCCTATTATATGCTAGGTTCAAACGAGATTGGTTCACTTGAAATAAATCAATCGTGAGTGAGGGGGAAACTCACTTGCAGTAGGCGACAGAAAGGACAGGAACTCGGATCGGCGTTGGTGGCAGCCTTGGTTGCTTAGTCGCGATGGTGTAACGCCCCACGTCCATTAATGTCACTCACAAAGGGAATGCATTAACTTCCATGGAGGTTATAAGTGAATATAGAACATAAAAATTACAACAAGACAGATAATAAATAGTACTTGGAAATCTAAAACTTCATTTTATTGCAGCGGAAATTAAACATGTTTGTTTCATCATAAAACCAAGTACAATATCCATCTTCATAAAACAAAATACATAATCCCATTACATAAATAGCCATTAAAAAGATAACAAGCTGGACTTTATTTCAACGGTCCAAGCTTTCCAAGAGAGATGAAGCAATCCAATCAAACTCCACTAGAGCTGGGCCCAACCTGAGGACCTGGAGGGGGAAAAAGGATAGAAATGGAGGGGGTCAGACATAAAGTCTGGCAAGTATGATAATTCTAACAATACTATTATCAAAATAACTAGACTAAGGCATAAGCTGGAAGACAAGTAAACGTCTATGAACTATTAGGTATGGGATGAGAAGTGAAAGATAACGTCAAAGGCACACCTAATTACTAACGAATGATTGCTACACTGCACCGCACATTACTACACTGCACCGCACCAGTCACCCTAAAGGTTGATCCCACTTGCTTCACACAGAAACTTTATAAATAGCCTTGCGTACCCCTAGCTGACTACATAGGTGCCGTCTGCCCCTATCTCCACTAGGTGTACCCCACTACCTACTTTCGATCGGCTCCCTACTCGTAGATACCCGTGCTGGCCCCACAGTGGGGTGTATCACTTCCCTAAAGTGGCAACCCGATACAACTTGAGAATGCACGGCTTATACCTACACGATGCAACAATGTCTTATCTACCAGCCCGGGTCCACACACGCATATGAAACCCGTTGGACTTGCATTGCCACCGCTCCCCGTTTTGGCCTCTTATAGTCAAACCCAGCATGCGTGTCCCATCCTCGACTTGGGTCGAGCCCACAAAGATACGTTTGGAATACTGGTCGAAATGGGCCCCCACAAGCTTGTCACTAGTATATCCCACTTAACCCTCTTAGTCATGTTCATTTACATGTGTGTTTGGTTAAGTCTTACTAATCGTATTTCACATGCCACTAAGGGCACCCCCTAGATTCCTCATGCCACCCAAGGCACCTACTTAACCCCCATGTCCTACCTTACATGTTTATCTGGTTAAGTATTTCTTAATTCATTCAGGCCATAACCTCATAAAGACCTCTCACATTAGACTGGCATTTACGGCAGCTGGATTTGCCGAGCAGGTCCGGGCAGTCTTACACCATAAAAGAGTCTAACCTCGTGTCTTTACAACCGTTATGCTTTAGTTTAGGCCTAGGACCTCTCACATTGGGCTGACATTTATGACCACTGGATTTGCCGGGCGGGTTCGGGCAGGTTTACGTCACAAACGAGTCTAACCTCGTGTCCTAAGCATTAATTAACACTTAAAATCTTTTACCCCAGTTTTAATAATTCCCTATTCAAATTATTAATTAAGTCAACTTTTAATGATGTCCATAATTGACTCAATTATGGCCATCCACTTATGGCATGCAAAATCATATCAATTGCACCCCAACTTTTTAATATTAAATCCTTAATATTACCTCTACCCCATGTTTATACGTTCGCTTATTCAACGCATAATATAGGCTAGACTTGTGTAGTCTAACACCTAGCACAAAGATAAATTATCACAACATATAGACAATCAAAATAAATCTAATCATAATTGGGGTGAAACTTGCATAAACTACACATGTTAAGGATCAAAAGGTGTCAACTTGTTAAATGTCTCAATTTACATGATATGATCATAGCCCAAATCTATACATAAACTTGCATATGGGGTTTTTAGGCAACAAAATGATGGTGTGAACTAGCATAGGATATCACATATGTCATAGCATAATTCTAGATGTCATAATAGATGTCTTGGCATATGTTCACAACTTTTCTAATCAATCTAACTTGCATATGTGACTTGTCATATAGATCAACATAACCCAAACATGATGATTTAATTAATATGAACTAATTAGCATAGATGGTAACATCATAGCGTTTTTAACATGTATGATTCATCACAACTTAGCATAGAAACTTTCAACATACATAACATCATCATAGCATGATTTACAACATATAAGATATCATCATCACATAACATTGGATTTACAATATACATGATAGCAAAAGGGGTTTACAACAACATATATGATAATTCACATCATCTACTCATAATCCATTCATAACTCAACCTAATTAAAATGATAATAACCTTGTTAAGATCATCATACTCACAATTTAGAGAAGAAAAGAGAGAGTTTTTCTTTGCTTTAGGGTTGAGAGAATTAGAATTGAATTAGCTTTTCTTCCTTCTTAGTTGGCGGCGGCTCCATTGATTTCCATGGCGACGGTAACTATTCTATTTTAATTAGGTTTAGGGTTAGCATTAGGATGTATTTATAGGTGTAGGAAGTTATTTAGGACCATTAGATTAACCCTGAACCATGAGAACCAATCAAATGCAAAATCTGCATTTGAGCGAATCGGCCCACGGGTTGACAGCCGAACACCCTGGATTAACCCCTAGTCGACCCAGCGGAGCTCGGGTCGACCTCAAAAATGGGCCGGTTCGGTTATTTCCCCTCCCAATTCGCTGTTTTGAACTTTTTCGCATATTTATTTATTTAATTTTTAATTTATATATATATATATCAATATATATATATTTCTCTGTGCAACCCATTTCACTTAATTCTTTTCTAAAAATTAAGTATACTTTAATTTGTGAATTTTAATGTTATAAAATTACGGGGTGTTACATTCTCCCCTCCTTAAAGGATTTCGTCCCCGAAATCTCCAAGTCAAGAAGAATGTATATCCTACCATCTAGTCGTCCATCTACTCAACCATCAAACACCAGCATCCATTGTCCTTAAAAGACTTCTAATGCTTTAATGTTTATATGCACAGTGTGTGTATATGTCCATATCTAATGCAAAATTAGGCGGTCTACTGATTCAGTCGACCTCCTTAGTGCAATTCATCATAGTTCCATGCGTCCAATATGTATGCAAAAGATTCCTAATGATACATATTAATTCTATATGCGTGCACAACCATCCACCCGAATGCAGCAACTATATGATAATACAACCATTATACATCCATTTTACTAAATACATCCATATATATGCAATATGAAGTGACTGAGCCGATCTGGTACCTAATAGTGTGTGTATATGCATCCACGAGCAACCACTAGCAAACACTTGCATCCACTTTGCATCCACCATACATAACATGTCTCAAACACATGTTTCAACCATAGGATTATCCTAACTAAAGGTCAAAGATACTAGTGAGAGGATATACTAAAGATAAAATAAGTACAAGCTAAGCGATAAAGGAGAAATTAAAGGACATACCCTCAAAAAGAAAAGGGTATCGTGAACGCATCTTCTCTTCCATCTCCCAAGTAGCGTTGCTCTCATCATCTCCCCATTGCACTTTGACTAGTCTGACCTCTCGATTCCTCAACCTCTTGATCTCCGACCCAAGAATGCGCGTAGGAGCTCGTCGAATTGTCGCATCATGCTCTATCTCCACCTCTCTAAGCAAGCTCGGCTCTACCACTTCCGCTGTCTCGTGCAAGCACTTCCTCAAATGTGACACATGGAATACGTCATGTACACCACTAAGTCTCTCGGGTAACTCCACTCTATACGCCATCCGTCCAATCCTCTCCTTAATAGAAAACGGCCCTACAAACCTTGGTGCTAATTTCCCAACGGACCCAAAGCGAACAACGTTTCGTAATGGAGACACTTTGAAAAAGACCATGTCGCCAACTTCAAACTCAAGATCTGTCCTCCTCTTATCCGCATAAGATTTCTGCCAATCTTGCACTGCTTTCATCCTCCTTCGAATCAAGTCGATCTTCTCCGAAGTCTCCCTAATCATATCGGGCCCAAGTAAGATCTTATCCGTAAATTCCCACCAACATGTAGGTGAACGACAAGGTCGTCCATAAAGAGCTTCGAATGGTGCCATACCAATGCTGGACTGAAGCTGTTATTATATGCGAACTCCACCAATGGAAGATGCTCTCCCCACGTACCCCCAAAGTCTAGGATACATAGCCTCAACAGATCCTCTAGAATGCGATTCACCCTCTCGGTTTGGCCGTCCGTCTGAGGATGATATGCAGTGATCAAACATAACTGAGTCCCTACCGCCTCTTGTAAGCTTCTCCGAAATTCGCTAGTGAAAATAGGATCGCGGTCGCTCACTATGCTAG
The DNA here is from genome assembly GCA_030737875.1 of Allium sativum. Lineage (NCBI taxonomy): Eukaryota > Viridiplantae > Streptophyta > Magnoliopsida > Asparagales > Amaryllidaceae > Allium > Allium sativum. Next base: position 621,936,781 of record CM060926.1, read on the forward strand.
AAGGAACACCGTGCAAACGAACTATTTCTCAGACATATACAGAAGCTAACCACGGAGCAGTCCTCTTACTCTTCACGGGAATGAAATGGGCGCTCTTAGTAAGTCTTTCTACTATAACCCAAATCCCCGTATTACCCCTCCTCGATCGCGGTAATCCATCCACAAAATCCATCGAGACACTCTCCCACTTCCATAGTGGAACCTCCAATGGGTGAAGCAACCCACCGGGTTTCTTTTGCTCCGCTTTTACTTGTTGGCATACCAAGCATCTAGCGAGATACTCGGCCACGTCTTTCTTCATGCCGACCCAAAAGTAAACTCTCTTCATGTCTTTGTACATCTTGTCCCCGCCAGGATGAATGGTCATCTTCGAACGATGTGCTTCGTCAAGAATAGTCTTCCTTAGGTCATCGTCTTTTGGTACACAAAGTCTACCGTCCCTACGTAACCAACCCTTATCATCTAGGGTATACCTACGGAGATGGCTTGATGACTCCCCTCCTTTGAGCTTTTCTACTAACTCAACTAATTGTGGGTCGTCTCGCAGTGCCTCGCCAATCCGTCCCAAAAGCGTAGGTCTGACCTCCAAGGATGCTAGCAAACCGGGTACGAAGTCAACGGAAGGTCTAAAGTCAAACATCGAAATGAATTCTAAACTTCGCTGCTCAAAAAACAAAGGACTTAAGGATAATCTTTTTCTACTTAAGGCGTCTGCCACCACGTTACCCTTGCCAGGGGTATACGCTATTTCGAAGTCGTAGGACGCTAAGAACTCCATCCACCTTTGCTGCCTTAAATTCAAGTCCTTTTGAGAGAATAGGTATTTTAAAGACTTGTGGTCAGGGAATAATTCGAATTTCTCGCCAAGAAGATAATGATGCCAAGACTTAAGCGCGAAAACAATAGCGGCCAATTCTAGGTCATGTGTAGGATAAAGTTTCTCATGCGCTCTCAACTGCCTTCCACCATAGGCTATTACCCTACCCTCTTGCATTAAGACTGCGCCTAGTCTTGTCCTACAAGCGTCAGTATAAACGATAAACGGCTTACTCCCGTCTGGCAATACTAAGACTGGGGCTGAAGTCAAAGCTCTCTTCAAACGTTGGAACGCATCATCACAATCTACGTCCCATGTGAAAACTAGGTTCTTCTTCGTCAAGCGTGTCAATGGAGCTGATATCTTTGCGAAGTCTTTGATAAACTTCCTATAGTAGCCAGCCAACCCCAAGAAACTTCTCACTTCGGTAGCATTTTTGGGAACCTTCCGATCTTGGATGGCCACCACCTTCGCGGGATCTACAGCTATCCCTTCTTTGGAAACCACGTGCCCCAAGAACCGTACTTCCTTCCTCCAGAAGTGACACTTAGAAAATTTAGCCTTAAGGCTATGCGCTCGTAGGGTCTCCAACACTTCCCTAAGATGTAGGGCATGCTCTTCTTCATCCTTAGAAAAGATCAAGATGTCATCTACAAAGACTACCACGAATTTGTTAAGGTTCTCCCTAAACACCCTACTCATCAAATCAACAAAATATGCTGGGGCGTTTGTCAAACCGAAGGGCATCACTAGCCATTCATAGAAACCGTCCGGAGTCCTAAAGGCAGTCTTGTCTATGCTATCCTCGGCCAGTCTCAACTGATGGAAACCAGTGGCTAAGTCCAACTGCGAAAACACTGAGGCGCCAACTAACTAATCAAAGAGATCGTCAATCCTCGGCAGTGGGTGTCTATTCTTCTTAGTAGGATTATTAAGTTCTCTATAGTTCACACAAAGTCTAAGGGACCCATCCGCCTTCGTGGCAAATACTACTGGAGCACCCCACTCTGATATACTTTGTCTTATGAACCCCTTCTCAAGCAACTCCTTCACTTGCTTACCGAGTTCCCTCCTTTCACGTGGAGCCATGTGGCGTACTGGCAAAGATACTGGTTTCGCATTATCCACAATGTATATTCAAAAATCTATCTCCCAATTCGGAGGCAAGCCCTTCACCTCCTCAAACACATCCGAATATTCTCGGACCGCTCTAACAGATCATAGATTTTCCTTAGATGCGTCAAGCGATTCTAGATAACTTAGCATAACCGAATTTATGGGATTACAAAAGATTTCGAGAGTGTTGCCAAGGCGAGTCACGAGCCTAACTACTCTCCTTTCACAATCAAGAACGACCCCATTTCTGGATAACCAATCCATTCCTAAAATTAGCCCATAGCCCGTGAAGCCCAACACATAAGCATCACATCTAAATTCAACGCTAAGTACGGAAATTTTCAAATCCAAACACATCATAGACAAATAAGTTGAGCCCCCAATTGGATTCGAAACAACTAAGGGATCCTCTACTAAACTAGTGTTTAAGTGCAGTGATTCAACTAATGATGTAGAGATAAATGAATGCGATGCGCCCGAATCGAATAAGGTACGGACAGGATGATCAAACAGAAAAACTAAGCTTTCAACAGAAATGGTTCTACCTCGTTCTTGCAGCGGTGAGACCGCGAGAGCCTGAACTTGTCCCCTTGCCTGCCCTGGTGCCATAAGAGCCTGCACCTATCCTCCCGAGGTAGCTCCTGCCCTCTGCCCCTTCTTTGGGCAGTCCTTCACTAAATGTCCCGCATCGCCACAATGAAAACAGCCTGTCTTCTTTTTCTTTCGGCAATCCTTGCTGAGATGGCCTGGGGTTCCACAGTTAAAGCACTTCTTCTTTCCCTTGCCATTATTGTCTTTTCCACCCTTCTTGTTTTGCTATTGTGGTTTCTTCTGATCCCCCTTCTTCTCGGGTGCCTTATCAGCTTTAGCGCTTTTCTCCTCATGCATGAGCGCCATTTCTACTAACTTCTCAAAGGTGGCCCCCATCGGGATGTGGGTCATAGCCAACCCTTGTAATGGTTCATTCAAGCCATTCACGAACCTCAGCGCCTTCTTCTCCGGCGTGTTCGCTAAGTCCAAGCCAAACCTTGCTAACTGATTAAATTTATTGACATATTCTTCCACTGATGAGCTTCCTTGCTTCAATGTCAGGAACCTTTCCATATATAGATTTTCTTCCGCCCTTGAGAGAAACTTCGCCTCGAACCTACGTCTGAAATCCGCCCAAGAGTCAACAGGACGCTCCCCATTAGTGACCTCCCACCAAAACGAGGCCTCTCCCTTCATCAACCAAGCTGCTAAACGAACTCTCTTACCTTCTTCTACTTCAAAGATTTCCAGCAATTCTTCCATCTCTAGCTTCCACAAACGTTTCTGACCCTTGAAATGGTTTTCCACCCGTAGCCTTGAATTCCGTGCACGTCTTTGCAAAAGTATCTACGCGAGGAGGAGGAGGAGGAACGGGTGCAACTGGTGGTGGAGGAACATTGGCTAGACCTGCAGCGGCCCTAGCCTCTAATAACCTTCTATACCATCCTGGTATCGTTACACCGTCGGGTAGATTAAGATCTTCAGCCATGCTGAAACGAAAAAGGAAAGATTCAGAATGGAGAATTCGAAAGATAAAGATATGGGCTATTGGGGATTATGTTTTTTTTCTTAAAAACTTTTCTCTTTAAATTTCTCATTAAAACATGTTTTTGAAAGAACTTCTTCCAAAAATAACTATTTTTCTAAAGTATTTTTATCTGTTCTGGTAACCTTAAGCTCTGATACCACGTGTAACGCCCCACGTCCATTAATGTCACTCACAAAGGGAATGCATTAACTTCCATGGAGGTTATAAGTGAATATAGAACAGAAAAATTACAACAAGACAGATAATAAATAGTACTTGGAAATCAAAAACTTCATTTTATTGCAGCGGAAATTAAACATGTTTGTTTCATCATAAAACCAAGTACAATATCCATCTTCATAAAACAAAATACATAATCCTATTACATAAATAGCCATTAAAAAGATAACAAGCTGGACTTTACTTCAACGGTCCAAGCTTTCCAAGAGAGATGAAGCAATCCAATCAAACTCCACTAGAGCTGGGCCCAACCTGAGGACCTGGAGGGGGAAAAAGGATAGAAATGGAGGGGGTCAGACATAAAGTCTGGCAAGTATGATAATTCTAAAAATACTATTATCAAAATAACTAGACTAAGGCATAAGCTGGAAGACAAGTAAACGTCTATGAACTATTAGGTATGGGATGAGCAGTGAAAGATAACGTGAAAGGCACACCTAATTACTAACGAATGATTGCTACACTGCACCGCACATTACTACAATGCACCGCACATTACTACACTGCACCAGTCACCCTAAAGGTTGATCCCACTTGCTTCACACAGAAACTTTATAAATAGCCTTGCGTACCCCTAGCTGACTACATAGGTGCCGTTTGCCCCTATCTCCACTAGGTGTACCCCACTACCCACTTTCGATCAGCTCCCTACTCGTAGATACCCGTGCTGGCCTCACAGTGGGGTGTATCACTCCCCTAAAGTGGCAACTCGATACAACTTGAGAATGCACGGCTTATTCCTACACGATGCAACAACGTCTTATCTACCAGCCCAGGTCCACACACGCATATGAAACCCGTTGGACTTGCATTGCCACCGCTCCCCGTTTTGGCCTCTTATAGTCAAACCCAGCATGCGTGTCCCATCCTCGACTTGGGTCGAGCCCACAAAGATACATTTGGAATACTGGTCGAAATGGGCCCCCACAAGCTACCCACCTAAGCTTGTCACTAGTATATCCCACTTAACCCTCTTAGTCATGTTCATTTACATGTGTGTTTGGTTAAGTCTTACTAATTGTATTTCACATGCCACTAAGGGCACCCCCTAGATTCCTCATGCCACCCAAGGCACCTACTTAACCCCCATGTCCTACCTTACATGTTTATCTGGTTAAGTATTTCTTAATTCATTCAGGCCATAACCTCATAAAGACCTCTCACATTAGACTGGCATTTATGGCAGCTGGATTTGCCGGGCAGGTCCGGGCAGTCTTACACCATAAAAGAGTCTAACCTCGTGTCTTTACAACCGTTATGCTTTAGTTTAGGCCTAGGACCTCTCACATTGGGCTGACATTTATGACCACTGGATTTGCCGGGCGGGTCCGGGCAGGTTTACGTCACAAACGAGTCCAACCTCGTGTCCTAAGCATTAATTAACACTTAAAATCTTTTACCCCAGTTTTAATAATTCCCTATTCAAATTATTAATCAATTCAACTTTTAATGATGTCCATAATTGACTCAATTATGGCCATCCACTTATGGCATACAAAATCATATCAATTGCACCCCAACTTTTTAATATTAAATCCTTAATATTACCCCTACCCCATGTTTATACGTTCGCTTATTCAACGCATAATATAGGCTAGACTTGTATAGTCTAACACCTAGCACAAAGATAAATTATCACAACATATAGACAATTAAAATAAATCTAATCATAATAGGGGTGCAACTTGCATAAACTACACATGTTAAGGATCAAAAGGTGTCAACTTGTTAAATGTCTCAATTTACATGATATGATCATAGCCCAAATCTATACATAAACTTTCATATGGGGTTTTTAGGCAACATAATGATGGTGTGAACTAGCATAGGATATCACATATGTCATAGCATAATTCTAGATGTCATAATAGATGTCTTGGCATATGTTCATAACTTTTCTAATCAATCTAACTTGCATATGTGACTTGTCATATAGATCAACATAACCCAAACATGATGATTTAATTAATATGAACTAACTAGCATAGATGGTAACATCATGGCCTTTTTAACATGTATGATTCATCACAACTTAGCATAGAAACTTTCAACATACATAACATCATCATAGCATGATTTACAACATATAAGATATCATCATCACATAACATTGGATTTACAATATACACGATAGCAAAAGGGGTTTACAACAACATATATGATAATTCACATCATCTACTCATAATCCATTTATAACTCAACCTAATTAAAATGATAATAACCTTGTTAAGATCATTATACTCACAATTTAGAGAAGAAAAGAGAGAGTTTTGCTTTGCTTTAGGGTTGAGAGAATTAGAATTGAATTAGCTTTTCTTCCTTCTTAGTTGGCGGCGGCTCCATTGATTTCCATGGCGACGTAACTATTCTATTTTAATTAGGTTTAGGGTTAGCATTAGGATGTATTTATAGGTGTAGGAAGTTATTTAGGACCATTAGATTAACCCTGAACCATGAGAACCAATCAAATGCAAAATCTGCATTTGAGCAAATCGGCCCACGGGTTGACAGCCAAACACCCTGGATTAACCCCTAGTCGACCCAGCAGAGCTCGGGTCGACCTCAAAAATGGGCCGGTTCGGTTATTTCCCCTCCCAATTCGCTGTTTTGAACTTTTTCACATATTTATTTAATTTTTAATTTATATATATATATATATATCAATATATATATATATTTCTCTGCGCAACCCATTTCACTTAATTCTTTTCTAAAAATTAAGTATACTTTAATTTGTGAATTTTAATGTTATAAAATTACGGGGTGTTACAGATGGCCAAAGTGATGTGCAGGGCATTCAGCTGAAAGCGGGTCAAGATCCGACAGCATAATACATTTGGGGGAAAAATCGATTTTTGATTCAGTAGAGGTGGCTGCGGCTAGCGTCCGCGATGGAAGCAGGTCTCGTTAGCAAGGGGAAGTGGCGGCATCGTTTTGGGCAAAGGAGGAGCAAAGTCGGTAGTGGCAAGCAAGGATTTTGGTTTTGGAAAGCCTGAATCTCGAATTTTGGGGAAAAATGGTTTTGGAAGGATGATTTTCTCTGAAGTATAGTTGAGACGAGGGGTTATTTTATAGAAAGGGACGAGTAAAGATAAGAACAAAGTAACTTCGGCAGGTTTTAGGTAGTCTGCACGAGTTTCAGAAGTAGGTCTGCTTTAATGTTAACTAAGGTGAGTAATACTTGGGATAGGTAATATTCGGGTACACTCAAATTTTTATTCCTACCGGAAATATCTGAACCGCTTTAAATTCATACCACCAACTAAATCTCCAAACGTAACAAAATTTTACATACCTCTATATTTCAACGTTCTGAATCCAATAAAATTTTCTTGGTTATAAATCGACTTCGTCTTTATACAACGTTATCTTAGATTTTAAATAATTTATCATTTTACTGATTTTGTTTCGTTTGTTCACAAACAACTCCGTTCGATTCCAAATTTGAAACATTAAATTCCATTTCTTTATATATGCACATGTCTAAGCCAATTTCCATATATTTCAATAAAATCTCCAATTTGTTTAACGTTAATTGACGTTTATCTTCAAATTCAACCGTTCATATTTTTCAATTGAAATTCAAGTTCAATTCGAATATCGAACCAAATTCAATTCAAATATTCAACAATAAATACTTGATTCCTAACCAACTATTCTGAATTAAATATTCAATTCATACGCAAACCATACATTCGATTTTCTTTAAATTTCTAATCCACGCATTGATATAAATATTGTTATCGATATTTAATTCTTTAATTAATTCCATATTTAGTTGTCGAAATTTCTGGGACGTTACATATCTTTCCTTTCGAATGAATTTTGAAAGTTAAACAAATGGTTGGAGTTTACTCACACCAGTCCCATGACTGACGCAGAGTTTATTTTATTTTGTTTTCCTAAACTCTTGGGTGCCCAAATTTGTACGGGCAGTCAAGTAGTCGGGATTTTTCAGATTCACTTGGAAGAGACGGAAGCAGGAGGCTTCACCAGACTCATATTTTCCGCTGTGTATTTTGTTGTATCTGGAAACAGGTGTTTATAACTGTTCCAGGAATAACTGTTATGCTCTGATGATGGTATGTATATAAAGTTATTGATTTGTATTTCAAAAAGTTATGTTATTTAATATATTTTATTTGTTCCGCTGTGAGTTTGTGATCTTCATTTTTCTTCTACTCTAATATTTCTTTCTTTCTATTTCTCATCCTCTAACTTCTTTCAAATAATGATTCGTATTTCTGTGCAATTTGGGTTGGACGTGTGGTGTTATTAGTCAACTCAGATAGTATGGATTTGCGGGTCATTACAACATGTTGAGTTAAATAGATTTTAGTTCATACAATGAGTGAAGGTATTAAAATTATATTAATGCAGAATGAAGTTATTTCATTGTCACTAACATATGTCAATTTATGACTGATTACCAAATTTCTTGTGCAATAAGTGTGTTACGACCCAGATTTTTGGACGATTAATTTTAAATATTTAATATCGTTTTTAATATTGTGTTGATAATATAAATGAATTTTTATATTAAGTTATCGATTTAAAAATCGATTTCGATTTAATATCGAATATATTAAATTATCGTAATACGAGATATAATTGAAATCGAAGTTGAAAACTGAGTCAAAACAATTCAGATGACCGGTATAAATTCTATTTGAATATATATATATACGATAATAATAATATTTTATTATCGAGAAATTTATTTGTTTAAATTTAAATTAAATTATATTGATTTAATATGGTTATTTTAAATATACGTTCAAATTTAATTTCAGAAATATTTTGTTGTGCTCAGAATACCGTTATTACATTTAAATGTCGGTCTATACGCTAGAATAACGGTTCGTGATTTCAATTAATGGACCCCGAGATATTTGATTGTGGATAGGTACAAAGTCAATTCGATATCTGTTTAAAAAGAAAAAGAATCGCTTTATATCAAATCAGAATCCATTTAGATAAAATAAAAATTTCTTTAACATCAAATCAGAATTAAATGCTGAGTACTTAAGCCTACATCTATATTGTACCTTACGCTAACCCAATTCCTTAATGCCTAAGGTAATCTTCATCTATATAAACGCGATGACTTCCCCTTTTGTTTCTTCTTAATTTCATTCTTCATAGAAGAAAAGTCGAAAACAAATTCTTTTGTAATAAGAATCATGAAATCAATATACGTATACCGTCATTTACATATTCTAATTTCGTTTAGTCCCTGTTCCTCAGCCAAAAGGAAATCGATCTTTTTTTCCTTTTTAATCTTATATTTTTTTCCAATTTGATCCCTCGACCGAATCGTTCAGTCTCGAAACTCGATGGAGCTTCCCCCTCAAAACCATACACATAATTTCGAGATCGGGAATTTGACAGTTTAAAGTCGATAATGTAATGGGGTCGCTGGTGACTTCGAGGAGGCAGCGAACAAAATTCAAAGTGCTATCCTAGTTCGTTTAGGCGTAGAAGAGATAGTTCGAAGTGGATGAGGGGTTGCGATGTTCTTCCTGTCATAGTACAAGGTCCGGCTATCGCGATGTTGACATTGTGGTTTAGGGTTAGATTGGCATTTGGGTTCGAATGGAGGAAGCTATGATGGGGTTTTCTAGTTTGGTAGTTTAAATGGGAGGCGAGGTCTGTAACTCATTTTTTCTGGTGATGTTAGGATCGAACTATAGTAATTTTTATGTCTATTTGGTTGCAGTGTGCGTGAGGTAGAAATGGGTAGCGTGGCATACTGAGTGGAGAACTGGTTCGAACAGTGTGAATGGTTACAGCTTACAGAAGTGAGCTCGAGCCATTTACAGTATAAAAGAAGAAAGGGGTACATTTGTGAGAACTGTTCGGAGATTGAGAAGGTGGTGAGTTCGGATTTTCAACAGAAGAAAGAAGAAGAATATTAAAAAAAGGGATTTAGGTAATTTCTTGAATTCATTAATTATAATTTGAAGTGTATTTAGATTAGTGAAAATTAGGCTCACATCCCTAAAACATTTCAAAATATAAGCCACGTCCAGTGTAAAGATTTATCCATTTCCGGTCCCTAGAATTGAGGTGCCGCTTTTCTTTTTTTGGTCCAAACCGCCTCCTACTGCTCCCCTTCGTCTTTTCTCATTTCTGAACAGAAAAAAATGCGCCAGCCACTAAAAAAAAAAAATATTCAAAAAATAGGAAATATTCTCAGAAGCATTCGCCAAAAAAAAAAAAAAGTTGCATACTTCTGTGCAACTATTGCCAATAGTAGCATACATTCATGCATATATTCATATAGTGTATTTATATTGAAACTATGGACCAATATATGCATATATGTATGCAACTATTACCAATAAACTGCATACATGTATGCATACAAAGTTGAACTGAGATTCAAGTGTTGTGCAAGTGTTGCGAATATTTGCATACATGAATGCAACTATTCTGTATATATGCATGCATGTGTGCAACAAAGTTAGAAGGGGCGATGGCTTCTGGATTTGCGCATGAATGTATGCATGTATTCTGTATAAGTGCAAAAATGTGTGTAACAATATCTGAAAACGGTGAATGGTTGAAAAACAGGCCAAATTTGAATATATGCATAAAACGATGCATATGTTGGTGTTTTGCTGCATATATGTATGCATTTATACTGCAGTTTGGCGCAACACTGAAATATAAGCATGAATGTATGCAACTATGTACGAATATGTGCATCTTTTGATGCAAAAACCTGCTGTTTCGCCATTTTGTGTTATTTTGGGTTTTGACGTGGTTTTTGATTGTTTTTTCACCTGAATTTTTTGGTGTGAACGTGTTTTATTTAATAATGAATTTACGTATTTTTTTTATTTTTTTTGATTTTTTTTATATGTTTTTGAAAAATAGGGACCTAATTTACATGAAAAGTTGGACCGGATGTGAACCTAATTTTGAAACTTAATAGGGACCTGTGACAAACGGACCCTTTAGATTATTCGATTTTTATAACATTAGTTCAACAATATAGCAAGCTTATAAAACGTGTAACCTTAATATGTATTTCCAGAATCAAACAAAATCGATTATATTGGATTTGAATCGGCAAAAGTATCGAATATGTACTAATTTGGAGCGATATGGAGCTAGTCGGGATTTTCGATTAAATAAAACACTCGTTTAATTTAATCATCGCTATTTCATCAAATAAAATCACGGTGAGTAATTCTCACTCAATAATTTATTTAAATTATTTTTATTGTTAAAAATAATTGGTTGGTTGTTTGCTTGCACTAAAATATTTTTATGGCTATTAAATATATATTATTTATTTGGGATTGGTGTTTGTGGCTATTATATATATATTGGTGGTTGGATTCCCATAGTACCATTAGCGAATGCCCGAAATATCATTAGTGGATGACACTATACGCCCCACGTTATGATAGTGGATGACCTTCATACCGCGATATCCTGCCTCGAAGCAGGATGGGTATTATTTGTGTTGGTTAATGTCTGTGGATGCAGGAAAAACAGGTTGGAGGAATCCAACTGGATTCCTCAAAATTTATTACTGTTTGTTTTCACATATATATTATCATATATGATGTGTTATAAAACCCGTGATTTGATAATGGTGTGTTTTTGAATGTTTAAATATCACTGGGCTAAAATGTTGATATATAAAAATATCGTGAAAGTGGTATTTGAGACTTAAATGGAAAATTCTATTTTTCTAAAAATAGAATTTGAAATTCAAATGGACTAAAAATATTAACTTTTTTTGAATAAATAAAACAAGTATCGAAATTTATAAACGATGTTTATAAATTAAATATGGCTCCCTCCCTTTCCAAGAATGAATGAGTCGCTCGCCTTCCATTTTCCTCTTATCATAGCTTGAACGGGATGAATTTAAGGGTTGGACATCCTGCTTGATACATGCAATCAGTAGAAAATAACGCCTTACTCCATGTCTAGCCTCTACGTGCTCCTATGCCCTCTGCTTTTGTGTGCGACGGGCTCGGTCACTCGGGCCTACACTGCGTAAGGCTCAGTGCTTATTGAGAGCGGTCCACCCTTGTCATACTGATCGAAGTGGTGAATATTGTGGTTGTTTGGGCACTTCTGTAAGCCTTGCACCTCTATTGGGTAATGCCTGAGTCGTTGCATCAAGGTCTGAGCCAAATTGAGCGAAGGCGGCCACTTCGCGATATTGTGCCAATTCCAGTTTTGAACTACCGCGGACTTGTTTCATAGTTTTCAACTGAGCGGCAGACCCGACGTGACTGACAGGTAAGCCAACGTTAATTGCAGGTCTAATTCCGCGATAAAAGAGCTTTGTTTCCTAACAGATTTGTCCATCAGTAATGGGGATCACATTGGTGGGGATATAGGCCGATACGCCTCCAGCTTGTGAATCCGCGCCGGAGTTGCCACTTGAATTGGAGCCAACCTCGGAATCGGTTCCACTATGCCCACAATCTAAAGATGTCTGAAGCTTCGAAGATGGTAGCAAGATTTATGCTGAACAACCATGAGTATTCGACCGAAAAGGTCGAATTTCTACCCTAAAAAAATTTGCTTTTGACCAAAATGCAAAAAAGTGTTAGGGAAAGTTTTCGCAGAAGTCCCCTTTTTTGATCCATTTCTTTATTACCCGGGCCCGGGTGGGACCAACGTCTGGTCAAAGTACTAGAAATTGAAGTACTGAATTGGTAAACGATGTTTATAAATTAAATAATACATGAAATTGAGGTAAATTTATAAACAGTATTTATAAATAAAATGGAATGATTTTCATTGGATAATCAGGGAATTGATATGAATTTATAAATAAAGTTGAGAAATTATCATTTGGTAATTTGAATATTTAAATTCAAATGTGGATTTAAAAATAGAAATGGGGAAATCGGTTTAAAGAAGTAAACGATGAAATTTATTCTGATGTTCAGAATATACATTGAATTAAAAATAAATCTGTATGGATTTATGAATTGAATCGATTAGATCGAATTTGTTTAAATATAGTATTTCCTGAAAAGAATATTTAAATCATATCAGATGTAAACTAAAATTAAATATGCAAATAGATTCTATATATAGATAAGTTATAAGGGATAGAATATTCCAAAATAAGATTTTGGTTTTTAAATAGATTTCGAAATAGACTTGTTTAAATAAAAAACAAGGAAATTAATAAAATGGTATTTATAAATATAATGAATTAATTATCAAGAGATAATTTGAATATTTAAATTAAAATATGAATTTAAAAATAGAAGTTGAAATCATTCGAACGGGAACAATGGTTTTTATTCCGCAATTCGGAATATTAAAGGTATGGAGTTTCAAATAGAAATTTGAAAAGGGAACTTGTTTAAATATATGAAACAAGGAAATTGAATTTATGAATAGTGTTATAAATTTGGTGAAATAAATTATCATTTGGATAATTTAAACCATTTAAATTCAAATAAGAATTTAAAAGTAAATTGGGAAATGTTTTGAAACAAAACGATTGATTATATTTTGGAATTCGGAATATAAAATGAATTAAATCAAATCCAAGGGATTTATATTGGAATTCGATTATATCGAATTTTTATAAATAGTTTATTTATAAAAGGAATTAAAATTTAATATAGCAAATTGAGTTATAAACAAATTTATAACCAAGTAATGAAAAATCGACGATTTGAGATAATCAGAAATATTAAGTTGGATTTGGGAAACTAGTTTAATCTATATTTAAAAATATATTAGAATGGAGTTGAAATTTATTATAAACGAAGTTCAAAAGTTTATATATATAAATATAAATAAAACGAACTCGCCGCAACGCGGTAGTTCGTAAATTGGCGTTTCGAACTTCAATTGAGTATATGGAACTCAATTTAAGGAATTCTTTGAAATAAGAACCGGCAGGACCAATTAGATAATAATTTTCTAATGGAACAGAAAAATCTAGATTCCGTCGTATAGATTTTGAGTTATGTCAAAATCAATTTTTTTTAGAAAAACAGCGCCATAACCATTATAAAACCATAACAGTTTATTTAAATAAATTAAAGGATTTTAAGCAAATAAAATCCGAATTTCTATTTAGAAAAATCTAGATTAGGTTATAAAATATATCTGAACTAAAGTAAAGTAATGTATTGATTTTTTTTGAAATAAAAATCAGATTTTTAATTATTGAATAGAATTAACTAATTTGAATAATAATTAGTTAATGAGATTTTAAATTGAAATTAAGCTTTGAATAAGTGAATTCGATTTGGAAATTTATATTCGAAATCGAAAAGGAAAGTTGAATTGAAAATGGAATTCAATTTGTTTATAAGCAAGTTAATATTTTATTTGAACATTTTAAGTTCAAACAAAGAAGTGGAATAGGCAAAATAGCTAATTAGAAAATAAATTAGCAAATTAGGTTAAGACGAATTGATTGAGTTGAAACCAAATGAGAATATTTGGATGTGAGTTAAGCAGGTATGGAATGAAGCATATGAAGATTATAATTTGTGTGCCCGACAAAAAGGTACACGTTTAAATTCCATATGAGTTTTTATGCGCCGAATCGGCAAGCCACTTGGCTTTTTGATTTTCTTTTTTAATGGAAATGGCCTAGAGAGGCGAGTTGAGGTTTGAACTATTTGCCGGTACTAAGGAGCTTACGGCGTAATTTTCCGAAAATTTAAGGAGTTAGAATATTTTAAAGATAATTTGATAATTAGAAATCAATATATCGTTATATATAGAATTCGATAAGGAAACAAACTTAAAAATAGAATGTTATAAAAAAAGGAAATCTATAATTAAATTTGGTAAAAATAGAAAGAGAATTGTATATACGTTTTAGAAATGGAAAATTTATTTAATATGGTGTTGATTATTCGAGTTAGCGGTCTTGTCTGTTTTGAAGTTAATAACATTTTCAGTCAAGGTCTGAGAGGTAATTATACCCCAACTCGATTGATTTCTTTATTAGCTGATAAATAGCAAGATTTAGTCTCGAAGAGAAATGTTTAAAGAAATTTAGTCGAATGCAGTATTTTGGGTTATAGCGATGTTTTACACAACATTCGTTTTAACCCAGGTAAGTGGAAATTTGGAAATATAATAATAAATATTTCCTGAGTATAGAAATAAATGAATGGTCGTGAAATGGAGAAGTAATTGGAATATCTTCCAATTATTAATAGAAGATATTTTCTAAGTATAGAAAATAAAAGATGGCGAAATATGGAAATGTTTTCCAAATAGCGAAAAAGGGCAAGATGATTGTTGAAAATATTTGGTTAACAAATATTTATAAGGAAACGGAGAAGTGATTTAATTAATGAAATATTAATTAAGGGGCCCAGTGATTGTTTGATGATTTGGCTGAATGTTTGCTTTTCTTCGATAGTTAAATAACCGACTATCGAAGTATTTGCCAATATCGTTGTCAATATGGAGAGACCGGTTGGATTATTATCCGCGAACCACTTCGTATTAGCAGTAGCGTTGCAAATCAAATTATATGATGATAATCGAAGACGAAGTAAAGTGCAAGGGCTTTTTCTGTTAATAAAAATTGTGCCTTCGGTTTCGTTCAATCCCAGAACGAATGTATATGGACGAATGTCTGGCAGAGTATTTCCAATGATCGCATATGTTGGTCTGTATAGATATATATGGTGGCGGAGAATTTATTCTCTTAGCATAATATCCAGAATGTATTTGTGCAAATCAATTAACGATTCTGCCAATGTGGCATTCAAAGTGATTGTGCTATCAAGGAATGATAAGTAATCGTAGCCACAAGCCTCAACAACCAGGAAATGACAAAAATTGGGCAGGCATCATGGCTATGTGGGTCGCTCCCATTAGGGTGTATAATCAACTATCTAGAGAAATTCCTTTTACTTCTTTAATCTATCGATGCTGTCGATTTTCGGGAAATGGTTGCTGACCCCAACCGTTGGTGATATACATTCGATATACTCAAGCGAAATGAGTGGTCGGTCATGTGTGGGTCAAGTTGCAAGACATTCTTGTTGAACCCAGTGTATTTCTCTCTAGAGACACACTTCGGAAGGTGGTTCCATACCTTGTCATAGTCGGAATCCAATCTAGAATAAGCACCCTGCGGTTTTTGATTTTATATTATATATGGAGCGTGAGATGCAAGCGTTCCACTAGGTTGTTATTTATTTGATTTCGACACTACTATAATATCACTGGATTTTCATATCAAAGTGTTTTGGGTTATAGTAAGGTAAAAACCATCCATGTTTATGTGTGGGCTGGTCTTAATATTATTCTTTCTTTCGAATGGATTTTGAAAGTTAAACAAATGGTTGGAGTTTACTCACACCAGTCCCATGACTGATCCGGAGTTTATTTTGTTTTCCCTAATCTCTTGGGTGCCCAAATTTGTATGGGCAGTCAAGTAGTCGGGATTTTTCAGATTCACTTGGAAGAGCTGGAAGCAGAAGGCTTCACTAGTTAGTTATAGACTATCATATTTCCGCTGTGTACTATGTTGTATCTGGAAATAGGGGTTTAAAACTGTTCCCGGAATAACTGTTGTGCTTTGAATGTATATACAGTTACTGATTTGTATTTCAAAGGTTATGTTACTTAATATATTTTATTCATTCCGCTGTGAGTTTGTGATCTTCATTTTCTTCTATTCTAATATTTCTTTCTTTCTATTTCTCATCCTCTAACTTCTTTCTAAAAATGATTCGTATTTCTGTGCAATTTTGGTTGGACGTGTGGTGTTGTTAGTCAACCCAGATAGTACGGATTTTCGGGCCTTTACAGTTGGTATTAGAGCTTAGGTTGAGCGAATACCTAGGCTTGGGATGGTGATCATTAGAGATAGGGTCAGTAATACCCTAGAATGAGTTAAGTGTGCATATACGAGAGAGCATATTTGTTAATTGATATAAAAATTATTTTATACTGTGTTGGCTAGTCTGTTGAGTGGTTTATGAATTCTGATCGAATCGTGGGATGTCACAAAGTCGATAGGAATTTCTAAACACTTGAACAGAGAAATTTGACACAATATTGTTTTATATGGGTAAAATGAAATAATTTTACCCAAAAATTCTATTTTTGATAGAAAAGGAATAATTTTCCGAAATTATTATATTATATGGATGTGTTGGACATTAGTATTTTAATCCAATGAGATTATAAAGTAGAAATGGTTATATATAACAAAATAGAATTTATATATGAATAATATATACAAATGAGTTGAACTGAAATTGAATTCAGAATCGGAATTCGGAATTTAAATCCTATGAAGTTTGAAAATATTTTCTAAAGTATATTAAAATAATATAGCTTTGTTTTGGAAGGATTTTTGAATAAAAATCATATTTGAATGGATTTTAAAAGTGATAAAGCACTGATCTTACTTCAGTGTCTGGGAAATAATTCTGATGATAACTGCAGTATCATCAGTGTTCATTTTCGAGTTTCTAAATGATGGATTGCTGCCTTAGAAATTTTTTGAAGGAAATTTGTTTGAAGGAAAACAAGTTCGTTTAAAATCCAAATGTTTTGAATTTGAAATGAAAATAAACATATGTCTATGTTTATGGGATTTCAAAAGGATTTGAAATGAAAACCCAGGGATTTGAATTCTGGAAATTTAAATTTAACTTAAGCAAGTTAAATGGATCGAAGTGAATAAATTGATCAGAATCAATTTGGATAGATTAATGAAATACAAATCGGATGTAAATGTGTTGATTGTAGATCATTCAAATTAAATGAATAAAGACCAAAACCTTTGGTTGAACAAAATTTGTTGAAAGATGAAATGTTGAGTTTCAACATAAATGAGTTTTGAAAAGCTAATGGGTTTGAAGCACTTTTCTACCTTTGTAATTTCGGGGACGAAATTCTTTTAAGGGGGAAAGAATGTAACGACCCATATTTTTAGACGATTAATTTTAAATATTTAATATCATTTTAAATATTGTGTTGATAATATAAATGAATTTTTATTAAGTTATCGATTTAAAAATCGATTTCGATTTAATATCGAATATATTAAATTATCATAATACGAGATATGATTGAAATCGAAGTTGAAAACTGAATCAAAACCATTCTGATGACCGGTATAAATTCTATTTGAATATATATATATACGATAATAATAATATTTTATTATCAAGAAATTTATTTGTTTGAATTTAAATTAAATTATATTGATTTAATATGGTTATTTTAAATATACGTTCAAATTTAATTTCAGAATATATTCCGTTGAGCTCAGAATACCATTATTACATTCAAATATCGGTCTATATGATAGAATAAAGGTTCATGATTTCAATTAATGGACCCCGAGATATTTGATTGTGGATAGCTACAAAATCAAATCGATATCTATTTAAAAAGAATAAGAATTTCTTTATATCAAATCAGAATCCGTTTGGATAAAATAAAAATTTCTTTAACATCAAATCAGAATTAAATGCCAAGTACTTAAGCCTACATCTA
The DNA here is from genome assembly GCA_030737875.1 of Allium sativum. NCBI lineage: Eukaryota > Viridiplantae > Streptophyta > Magnoliopsida > Asparagales > Amaryllidaceae > Allium > Allium sativum. The sequence goes on from CM060926.1 coordinate 621,955,002, forward strand.
TATTGTACCTTATGCTGACCCAATTCCTTAATGCCTATGGTAATCTTCATCTATATAAACACAATGACTTCCCCTTTGTTTCTTCTTAATTTCATTCTTCATAGAAGAAAAGTCGAAAACAAATTCTTTTGTAATAAGAATCATGAAATCAATATATGTATACCCTCATTCACTTATTTTAATTTCATTTAGTCCATGTTCCTTAGCCAAAAGGAAATCAATCTTTTTTCCTTTTTAATCTTCGATTTTTTTTTCAATTTGACCCCTCGACCGTATCGTTCAGTCTCGAAACTCGATGGAGCTTCCCCTTCAAAACCGTACACACAATTTCGAGATCAGGAATTTGACAATTTAAAGTCGATAAAATGGGCTCGCTGGTGATGTCGAGGAGGTAGCGAGCAAAATTCAAAGTGCTATCCGGTTTCGTTTAGGCATAGAAGAGATAGTTCGAAGTGGATGAGGGGTTGCGATGTTCTTCCTGTCATAGTACCAGGTCCAGCTATCACGATGTTGAAATTGGGATTTTGGGTTAGAGTGGCATTTAGGTTCGAATAGAGGAAGCTATGATGGGGTTTTCTAGTTCGGTGTCTTAAATGGGAGGCGAGGTCTGTAACTGATTTTTTCTAGTGATGTTAGGATCGAAATGGAGTAATTTTTATGTCGATCTGGTTGCAGTATGCATGAGGTAGAAATGGGTAGTGTGACATACTGAGTGGAGAACTGGTTCGAACAGTGTGAATGGTTACAACTTACAGAAGTGAGTTCGAGCCATTTATAGTATAGAAGAAGAAAGGGGTACATTTGTGAGGACTGTTCGGAGTTTGAGAAGGTGGTGAGTTCAGATTTTCAACAGAAGAGAGAAGAAGAATATTAAAAAATGGGATTTAAGTAATTTCCTGAATTCATTAATTATAATTTAAAGTATATTTAGATTATTCGATTTTTATAACATTAGTTCAATAATATAGCAAGCTTATAAAATGTGTAACCTTAATATGCATTTCCAGAATCAAATAGAATCGATTACGTTGGATTTGAATTGGCAAAAGTTTCGAATACGTACTAATTTGGAGCGATATGGAGCTAGTCGGGATTTTCGATTAAATGAAACAATCGTTTAATTTAATGATCGCTATTTCATCAAATAAGATCACAGTGAGTAATTCTCACTCAAGAATTTAAATTATTTTTATTGTTAAAAATAATTGGTTGGTTGTTTGCTTGCACTGAAATATTATTATGGCTAATAAATATATATTAGTTATTTAGGATTGGTGTTTGTGGCTATTATATATATATATATATATATATATATATATATATATTGGCGGTTGGATTCCCGTAGTAACATTAGCGGATGCCCGCAGTATCATTAGCGGATGACCCTATATGCCCCCACGCTATGATAGTGGATGACTTCATACTGCGATATCCTGCCTCGAAGCAGGATGGGTATTATTTATGTTGGCTAACGTCTGTGGATGCAGGAAAATCAGGTTGGAGGAATCCAACCGGATTCCTCAAAATTTATTACTGTTTGTTATCACATATATATTATCATATATGATGTGTTATAAAACCCGTGATTTGATAATGGTGTGTTTTTGAATGTTTGAATATCACTGGGCTAAAATGTTGATATATAAAAATATCGTGAAAACAGTATTTGAGATTTAAATGGAAAATTCTATTTTTCTAAAAATAGAATTTGAAATTCGAATGGACAAAAAATATAAACTTGTTTTGAATAAATAAAACAAGTATTGAAATTTATAAACAATGTTTATAAATTAAATAATATAGAAATTGAAGTACTGAATTTATAAACGATGTTTATAAATTAAATAATACATGAAATTGAGGTAAATTTATAAACGATATTTATAAATAAATTGGAATGATTTTCATTGGATAATCAGGGAATTGATATGAATTTATAAATAAAGTGGATAAATTATTATTTGAAAATTTGAATATTTAAATTCAAATGTGAATTTAAAAATAGAAATGGGGAGATCATTTTAAAGAAGTAAACGATGAAATTTATTCTGATGTTTAGAATATACATTGAATTAAAAATAAATCCGTATGGAGTTATGAATTGAATCGATTTGATCGAATTTGTTTAAATATAGTATTTCCTAAAAAGAATATTTAAATCGTATCAGATGTAAACTAAAATTAAATATGCAAATAGATTCTATATATAGATAAGTTATAAGAGAGAATATTCCAAAATAAGATTTTGGTTTTTAAATAGATTTCGAAGTAGACTTGTTTAAATATAAAACAAGGAAATTTATAAAATTACGTTTATAAACATAACGAATTGATTATCAAGAGATAATTTGAATATTTAAATTCAAATATGAATTTAAAAATAGAATTTGAAATCATTCGAACGGGAACAACGGTTTTTATTTCGCAATTGGGAATATCAAAGGGATGGAGTTTCAAATAGAAATTTGAAAAGGGAACTTGTTTAAATATATGAAACAAGGAAATTGAATTTATAAATAGTGTTATAAATTTGGTGAAATAAATTATCATTTGGATAATTTAAACCATTCAAATTCAAATAAGAATTTAAAAGTAAATTGGGAAGTGTTTTGAAACAAAACGATTGATTATATTTCGAAATTCGGAATATAAATTGAATTAAGTCAAATCCAAGGGATTTAAATTGGAATTTGATTATATCAAATTTTTATAAATAATTTATTTATAAAAGGAAATAGATTTTAATATAGCAAATTGAGTTATAAACAAATTGATAACCAAGTAATGAAAAATCGACAATTTGAGATAATCGGAAATATTAAGTTGGATTTGGGAAACTAGTTTAATCTATATTTAAAAATATAGTAGAATGGAGTTGAAATTTATTGTAAACGAAGTTTAAATGTTTATGTATATAAATATAATTAAAACGAACTCATCGCAACGTGGTAGTTCGTAAATTGGCGTTTCGAACTTCAATTGAGTATATGGAACTCAATTTAAGTCTGAATTCTTTGAAACAAGAACTATCAGGACCAATTAGATAATAGTTTTCTAATGGAAGAGAAAAATCTGAATTTCGTCATATAGATTTTGAGTTATGTCAAAATCAATTTTTCAGAAAAATAGTGCCATAACCGTTATAAATCCATAACGGTTTATTTATATAAATTAAAGGATTTTAAGCAAATAAAATCCGAATTTCTATTTAGAATAATCGAGACTGGGTTATAAAATATATCTGAACTGAAGTAAAGTAATGTATTGATTTTTTTTTTTGAAACAAAAATCAGATTTTTAATTATTGAATAGAATTAACTAATTTGAAAAAAAATTAGTTAATGAGATTTTAAATTAAAATTGAGCTTTGAATAAGTGAATTCGATTTGGAAATTTATATTCGAAATCGAAAAGGAAAGTTGAATTGGAAATGGAATTCAATTTGTTTATAAGCAAGTTAATATTTTATTTGAACATTTTACGTTCAACCAAATAAGTTGAATAGGCAAAATAGCTAATTAGAAAATAAATTAGCAAATTAAGTTAAGACGAATGGACTGAGTTGAAACCAAATGAGAATATTTGGATGTGTGTTAAGCAGGTATGGAATGAAGCATATGAAGCATATGAAGATTATAATTTGTGTGCCCGACAAAAAGGTACACGTTTAAATTCCATATGAGGTTTTATGCGCCGAATCGGCAAGCCACTTGGCTTTTTGATTTTCTTTTTTGAATGGAAATGGCCTAGAGAGGCGAGTTGAGGTTTGAACTATTTGCTGGTACAAAGAAGGTTATGGCGAAATTTTACGAAAATTTAAGGAGTTAGAATATTTTTAAGATAATTTGATAATTAGAAATCAATATATCGTTATATATAGAATTCGATAAGGAAACAAACTTAAAAATAAAATGTTATAAAAAAAAGGAAATCTATTATTAAATCTGGTAAAAATAGAAAGAGAAATGTATATACGTTTTAGAAATGGAAAATTGATTTAATGTGGTGTTGATTACTCGAGTTAGCGGTCTTGTCTGTTTTGAAGTTGATAATATTTTCAGTCAAGGTCTGAGAGATAATTATACCCCAACTCGATTGATTTCATTATTAGCTGATAAATAGCAAGATTCAGTCTCAAAGAGAAATGTTTAAAGAAATTTAGTCGAGTGCAGTATTTTGGGTTGTTGTAGCGATGTTTTACACAACATTCGTTTTAACCTAGTAAGTGGAAATTTGAAAATATAATAATAAATATTTCCTAATTATAGAAATAAACGAATGGTCGTGAAACGGAGAAGTAATTGGAATATCTTCCAATTATTAACAGAAGATATTTTCTAAGTATAGAAAATAAAAGATGGCGAAATATGGAAATGTTTTCCAAATAGCAAAAAAGGGCAAGATGATTGTTGAAAATATTTTGTTAACAAATATTGATAAGGAAACGGAGAAGTGATTTGTAACAACCCGGAAATCCGAACCAATTTAAAATTTTTATTTTGGCAATTTTAGTGAATTTTGAATATTTAAAATGATTTATTTTACATAATAACGATGAGAAATTTATTTTGAATAGAATTAGAACATATATATTTATTTGAATTGACGTTAGAATATAAATATTTATTTTTAATTATAAAAGGAATTGAAAATGGCGCGGTAGTTCGAAAATTCAATTTCAAATTTCAAATAAATGTACAGGATTCAAAATAAACCTGATTTTACCGAAACCAAGAATATTAGAATCTATTTGACAATATCTTTTCAACAAATCCGAAAAATTGAAATTTCATAGCGGGGATAAAAAGTTATGTCCAATGGAAAGTTCAGAATAGTCGCTATGGAATTCTGGCCCTTAAAATGGAAATTTTGCAAATCGCCTCCGTTTTCGACGTAACTACTTTTGGTGGATCCGTAGTGTCAAATTATAGCTAGGTTCCAAAATTCGTGATTTTCTGAATCAATATGTGAGCGTGGCGAAGTAAAATGTGTTTTAACAGCTTCAATCAATTTGGATCGACCAGAAAATGGCCATTTTTCAAACGAGCTTCAAACTGACGAAATTAGTTTTGTTGGGACTGTATCGTCAATACGAAGCTAGAAAATATTTTTATGGAATTTTTAGAGTCCGTATGTGGCTCCGGTAAATTAAAATGTGCGTTCAAATTGAATATATACTGATTTATATTTTAATTTGAAGAATAACTAACTAAAACAGTCGAATGGGCTTACGAAACACATCCCATTGCATTCGAAATGGGGGTAATTAGTTGGGGGCGACAGTCGTTGGGTTTGATTTGGAGTTCGAAATAAAAGTCAACTTTTTGTGAATTAAAAAGGAAATAAAATAAAATATATTTATTTACTTAATCCCCCTCCCCCGTTTTCTTTGTTCCCTGTTCAGTTTTCAAAGGAAAAAAAATATAAAATTGTGCTGCCCTAGCCAACCCGCCGCCACCAACGTCCACCCCCTTCCTCCGCCGCTCGAAGCCAACACCCCTCATCCGATCTCCTCCCCTCTCTCTCCTCTGGCTCCTCCTTTCTCCACTCGAAATCCGTAATACCCAAAGCCCCAAATCCGACTGCCAATAGCCCGGAGCCTCCGCATTGGAAGCCTGCTGCCCCCACCTCCTTCCTCCGCTCTCTGACGATCAGAGAACCCCCCCCCCCAACGATGGTTCAGTAAAAAAACCCTCTCCTTCTTGAAAATAACTGTGAGCCTTCTTCTTTCTTCATTTCTTTCTTTATATATATAAACTTGCTTTGTTTTATTCTCAGTTTTCAATAAATTCACATCAAATTTATTTATTGATTTTTATTCGGATTTAATTAATGAAATATTAATTAAGGGGCTTAGTGATTGTTTGATGCTTTGGTTGAATGTAATAACCCGGAAATCCGAGCCAATTTAAAATTTTTATTTAGGCAATTTTGACGAATTTTGAATATTTAAAATAGATTATTTTAGATAATATCAATGAAAAATTTATTTTGAATATAATTCGTATGTATATATTATATACGTCGTCGTTAGAATATAAATAATTATATATAATTATAAATAGAATTGAAAATGGCGCAGTAGTTCGATAATTCGATTTCAAACTTCAATTGAATGTACCCGGTGCAAAACAAACTAGATTTTAGTGAAACCAAAAATAATAGGATCTATTTGATAATATCTTTCCAACGAAGCCGAAAAATTGAAATTTCATAGCGGGAATCAAAAAATATGTCCAGTTGAAAATTCTGAATAGTCGCTATGGAATTCAGGCCCTTAAAAATGGAAATTTTGCAAACGACCTCGGATTTTGACGAAACCACTTTTGTTGGCTCCGTGATGTAAAATTATTGCTAGATTCCAAATTTCATAATTTTTCGAATCAATATGTGAGCGTGGCAGAAGAAAACGCGTTTGACCAGTTTTAGTTGATTTTAATCGACTGGAAAATGGCCATTTTTCAAACGGTCTCAGAATTCGACGAAACTAGTTTTGTTAGGACCGTATCGTCAATACGAAGCTAGAAAATATTTTTCTGGGATTTTTCAAGTTAGTACGTGACCTCGGTAAATTGAAATGCACGTTCAAATTGAATATAGAAAGAATTATATTTCAAATTCAAAGGAAACTAGTCGAAACAAGTGAATTGGCCTACGTGGCATATCCCATTGTGTTCGAAATGGGGGTAATTAGTTAGGGGCAACAGTTGTTGGGGTTGATTTGGAGTTCGAAGCTAAAACCCTAATTTTAAGAATAAATTAATAATAAATATTATATATATAATCTCATTAAACCCCCCTCCCCGTTTACTTTTCCCCAGTCAAACCAACCCCCCCCCCCACCCAAGTCAAAAACCGGAAAACCGCCTCCCTCCTCATCCACGATCGCGATTACCTCCGTCGCGCCCCTTGCCACGCCGCGCCACCCTCCAATCGACGCCGGAGCACATCCTCCAGGCCACCGCCCTCTCCTCGTTTTCCTCCCCCCTTTCGAAGCACCGCCCAGACCCCCTCCTCTCAGCCAACACTCCCTCTCCCCTTCTGAATCCACGAGACCGTCGCACCCCCCCCCCCCCAACGATGTCGGCACGCCACCCATCGCCTTCTCCTCTTCATGTCCGAACGAGAACAGCACCCCCTTTCTTCAAACAAAAATGTAAGTATTTATTTTCCTGATTTTAATGAATTTCGTTGATGTTAAATACGAATTTCTTTGATGTGAAAAACCGAATTTCTTTGATGTTAAAAATTAGATTTTTATTATGTGAAAGATTCGCTTTTAATTAAGGAAAGATACGAGTTTTAATTCATGAAACTTTAGATTTTTTAGGAAGAATAAAAATATGATCTTTATTTATGTAGATAATAAAAAATATAATTTTTATATAGTAAAAATATGATTCTTATTCATGAAGAGTAATAAAAATATAATTTTTATTATATTAGTGGCAAGGTAAAAATAGAATTTTTATCTATATAGTAGCGGTGTAAAAATTGAATTTTTATCTATGTAGTAGTAGTATAAAAATATAATTTTTATATACATAGCAACAATATAAAAATGTGATTTTTATATATTGAATAGCAACAATATAAAAAATGTGATTTTTATATATGTAGTGGCTACGGGCAACGAAAGTGACAAAAGGCGAGAACAGCGATGACTTCTACATAAGAAGAGTCGAAGCGTTTGGATTAGCTATTGGTGAGAACTTCTCACTTTAACTCTCCTTTTCTAGTTATAAATATATATTAGGATGCAGACGGTGTTTAGTAGCACCTGACACCATCGTCCACAGACCATGGACTTGTTTGTTTGGTTGTGTAGTTGGTTAGATTATTTTATTTGAATTTGATTGTTTGGTGAAGTGGAATGGGTTTGATTGATATGAGTATGGCGTGGGCCATCACTAGACCGGGGATAAGGCTAGGCCTTGTCCATTTCTAGTATCGTGCCGTTATGCTGCCGAAATTTTCTAAAATAAATTAGAAAAATAAAAATATCATTTTATTGAATAAATGAACCGAATAGAATATTCATAGGTTGAATAAAATAATTTGATCGTTGAAAATATAATTTTTAACGTGAATGTGAATAAATAAATATTCATTTACAAATCGGACGGTTTGTTTATGTACACCTATTTGAATGACATTGATTGGGACGATAAATTTTACACATCGCCCAACTGCACAAATAAAATCTGTGTTTGATTGTTGGAAACCCCACACGGGTATTGGGATAAAATACGGCATACACTGATCCCAATAATTAGTTGTATGTCGATCGATTGATTGACAGGCTGTTATAAGCGTTAGATATCTATATTTGATGCTTATACAGTGTAGTGCACTTTAGATGATGGTTGATTATTTATCGTTGCTATTATATACATGTGTTGTATGGAATCCATATAATTAACTTTGTATGGTAATTGATTGGGCCTCATTCCAATTTAGAAAATAAAGAATATTATAAAATAAAGGTTCATGTGTTGACAGTACTCATCCGTTGAGATTAGTCATGGGTTGAACGAAGTATTTTAACAATAAAATTTACATCTTTATCTTTATAAAATAAAGGTTCATGTGTTGACAGTACTCATCTGTTGAGATTAGTCATGTGTTGAACGAAATATTTTAACAATAAAATTTACATCTTTGTCATATATAAAATTAGAAATTAACTGGAAAATAGATGAGATGAGTGGTCTCCTGGATATTGATCTGATGTTGGTTTCGGCCTTCGGGGTTAATATTCAGGGAATCGTTCTCTTACTAGTTTACGGTTGGAGTCTGATTTGAAATCAAACGATAGATACCATGATTTTTATAAAATATATTAAATAACAAAAATAGTCACACATGGACAGTACTCATTCGTTGAGATTAGTCATGTGTTGACAAAAATATAGATTCATGTATTGAATATGATAAATATTCATTTGTTGAATAGAATAACGGAATTATTGAAATATATAAAGCCGTGTTGATTAGAGATGCGCTATTTTGACGCGAACGATATTTATATCGATTATAAACGAATTTGAATTGAATCGAATAGAAAACGAATTTGAATTGAATTGAATAGAAAACGAATTTGAATTGAATTGAATAGAAAACGAATTTGATTTGAACTGAATAAAAAACGAATTTGATTTGAATTGAATAGAAAACGAATTTGATTTGAATCGAATAGAAAACGAATTTGATTTGAATTGAATAGAAAACGAATTTGATTTGAATTGAATAGAAAATGAATTTGAATTGAATCGAATAGAAAACGAATTTGAATTGAATTGAATAAAAAACGAATTTGAATTGAATTGAATAGAAAACGAATTTGATTTGAATCGAATAGAAAACGAATTTGATTTGAATCGAATAGAAAACGAATTTGATTTGAATTGAATAGAAAACGAATTTGATTTGAATTGAATAGAAAACGAATTTGATTTGAATTGAATATAAAACGAATTTGATTTGAATTGAATATAAAACGAATTTGATTTGAATTGAATAGAAAACGAATTTGATTTGAATTGAATAGAAAACGAATTTGATTTGAATTGAATAGAAAACGAATTTGATTTGAACTGAATAGAAAACGAATTTGAATTGAATTGAATAGAAAACGAATTCGAATTGAATTGAAAAGAAAACGAATTCAAATTGAATCGAATTGAAAAGAAAATGAATTCGAATCGAATTAAAATCGATTTGAATTGAAATCAAATAGAAATGAAAGTAAAAAAGATTTATAATAGAAAATTCAATTTCGATTTGAATTTGAAATAAATGTTGAAATTGTTTTGAAACAAATTTGAATCTATTTATAAAATTTGTTTTAAATAGGAATCGACGAAATATATATTATATATATTATATATATAATATATTGGCCTGAATAGAACGCGTTGCGCCGCGGCAGTTCGTAAATTTTGACCATTGACTTCGAACGGACATTACGGGAGATCCGACCGTTGGATTCTCCTAAAACCGGAACCTTGGGTTCGTATCGAAAAGAGCTTTCTAACGAGTATTAGAAATTTGAAATCTAATGGTTGGATTTGGAGATACGTCCCAATCAAATTTGGAAAAGGTCGCTGTAAGTGCAGTTCGATGGCCGTTGATGGAAATCGACTGTACGGGCCTTGATAAAATTATTAAAAATGGTAGTAATTTGTGTAAAATCATAAGAAATGATTTGGGGAAAATTGGGATGAAAAACTCCATATTTGAAAAGATAAAAATAGATTTTTATCGAAATGAACTAGTTTAGAACTAAAGTAACAACCCATTTATTTTAAATAAATAAATTGGATTTGAAATCGGTTGTAAATAACATTGATTTGTGGGTTTATCGTGAAGGGTGTTTTAAATGACACTTGTTCTTTAACCCGATAATAAATAGAATGTGATTCGGGTTTGTCATGAACAGTGTTTTAAATGACATTAGTTCTTTAACCCAGTAAAAGAAGTTTTAATGAATCTGTAATTAGACTGAAATGTGAATTGATAATCTAAATTATCAAATTTAGAAAGTGAGCGAGAATGGAGTATCACTAGTTTTGCTCCAAAACGACAGTCAAATCTTTAATTAGATTTGAACGTGGAATGGTAATTAATTTTACCGATAACACAGTGGTATTAGATATGGAGTATTACCAGTTTTGCTTCATGGGATGAATAGGTTGGGTTTGGGAAATAAAATAAATAATTACTTCGGTGTGATTCGCTAATCCCGACAAGTTTGGAAAACCATAATTTGGTTTGAAATGACATCCAAAGGAAGATTAAAGAATAAATTTAAAGAATTTATCTTTGATAAAATTAATGGGAACCTTTCCCTAAGAATGTGAAATTTAGAAACTAGCTGTAGGTTAGTTAAGAAGAATGGTTTCCTGGGTATTGATCTGATGTTGTTTTTGGCCTTCGTGGTTAATATTTGGGGAACTGCTCTCTTACTGATTTACGGTTAGTGACTAATGAATTGGAATGAGGTGTATGTTGTGTTTGTGTAACATTTGTTTTTAATATACGCGGGTTGTTCGGAAAGGCCGGGTTTATACCCATTCTGAATAACCGATTCGACGATAAGTCGAAGATGATGACGGTGGTCGAAGACCGGAAGTCTTCACATCGTTTGGATAATTACTGATGATCCTGATTGGGCTGTACACCCAAGAGGATGGAAATAGTTGGTGGTTGTCCAGACGTACTTGGGGATCGATGGATATGCGAGGAAAGTGCCTCCGGTTTCGTTCAGACCCAGAACGAACTTGTAAATGGATTGTGTGTCTGACATTGGATTTTATTCTGTGTTGATTGGTCTCTATTAAATATACATTTGTTTGGCGGCGGAGAATTCATTCTCTTGATTAACGCCCTTCTCTGAGACGTACGAGCTCAGAGGTTGTATATCGATGGACATCAGTCGCATGGCATGAATTGCCTGTGTGGCACACCTAAGTGGCAATTGATCAAGGCTTCTGTTGAAAAGCAAAGTCTTGTGGTTGATGATCAAAGCACGGCCTCTGTGGCGTAGCTTTGTGTATAACGTGAATTCGCGAGCCTCACACCTCGCTATGAGTTAAAAACGGGATAAGGACTGCAGGGAGAGCACGACGTTTTTTTCTAGCTTTGGTGGTGTCAGTGACTTACCAGTCCTGACATTTATATATTTTTCACCTATGTGGTTGTTGGATGAGGCACCTCGATTTTAGGTCTGTAAGGACCGGGAAACGTGTGTTCAGGAATACTAATCCTCAAACGTAAGAGAGGACCGGCCCCGAAGATCCAAGGATTGCCCAGAGTGTGTAGTCCTGAGATATTTGCTAGAGTGTCTCGAAAGCGGAGAGGAGCTTGCCCCTTGCCTCGACTCATGACAGAAATCCAATTTCCAATACGTGTATTTCGGTTTTATTTGTAGACCCTAGTATGGCGACATGATAGATGGTACCCATGCCGCCTAGGATTGATATTTATGATTGAAAATGTTTTGACACTATACACTTATAGTAGTATCAAATGATTTGTTTTAAACGTACCAAGCATGTTTGGCTATTATAAGGGAAAACCCAATCCTCCGGCTTGCGTTGCATTGTATGATGGGACCTGGGTCTTATAATAGCTTCATTTTTAGAAAGAGCATTGCGCTATTTATTTATATGTACTGGTATTCTTGGGAGGAAACCCGTTCCGTGTTATACGGCGTGGTCCCTTGAATTACTCTCTTTTAAAGTAAAGATTTAAATAACTGTTTTAGTTCTCACACCAGTCACATGACTGACCTGGAGTTTATTGTTTTAACCTGAACTCTGGGTGCCCCTATTTTCGACACGGGAAGCTAGTAGTTTTGGTTTTGCAGATTTATATTCACAGGATCCTGGTTTACAGCTGGAATGATATCCAGAAAGCTCTGTATCCGTATATCACCTTCAGTTGTGCTTTGTATTATTTTCCGCTGCTATGTAATTTATTGTAATCTCTGATATTTATCGAATGTAATTTATTCAATTATACTCTGTATATTCTTGTATTCTGATGGAATTGTTGTAATAGCAATGAAATGTTCTTCCGTCTGCGTTCTTTTGTGTGTTGTTCTCAAAGTATCCGCTCTTTCCTTCACGGGGAAGTAACGGGTTCTTACATTGAATGTTTGTTTTTCTTCGATAGTTAAATAACCGACTATCGGATTATTTGCCAATATCATTGTCAATATGGAGAGACCGGTTGAATTATTATCCGCGAACCACTCCGTGTTGGCAGTAGCATTGCGAATCAAATTATGTGAAGATAATCGAAGACGAAGTAAAGTTGTGCCTTCGGTTTCGTTCAATCCCAGAACGAACGTATATGGACGAATGTCTAACAGAGTATTTCTAACGATCGCATATGTTGGTCTGTACAGATATATATATGGTGGTGGAGAATTTATTCTCTTAGCATAATATCTAGAATTTATTTGTGCAAATCAATTAGTGATTAATGGATCTGACAATGTGGCATTCAAAGTGATTGTGCTATCAAGGAATGATAAGTAATCATAGCCTTAGGCCTCAACAACCGGGAAATAACAAAAATCGGGCAGGCAGCATGGCAATGTGGGTAGCTCCCATTAGGGTGTATAATCACCTATCAAAAGAAATTCCTTTTACTTCATTAATATATCGATGCTGTCCCTTTTCGTGAAACGGTTGCTGATCCCAACCGTTGGTGATATACATTCGATACACTCAAGCGAAATGAGTGGTCGGTCATGTGTGGGTTGGGTTGCAAGACGCTCTTGTTGAACCCATTGTATTCCTCTCTAGAGATACACTATCGGAAGGTGGTTCCATACCTTGTCATAGTCAGAATCCAATCTCCAATAAGCGCCCTACGGTTTTTGATTTTATATTATATGGAGCGTGAGATGCAAGCGTTCCGTTAGATTGATATTTATTTGATTTAGACACTACTATAATATCGTTGGATTTTCGTATCAAAGTTTTTTGGTTATAGTAAGGTAAAAGCCGTCCATGTTTATGTGTGGGCTGGTCTTACTATTATTCTTCCTTTCGAAAGGATTTTGAAAGTTAAACAAACGGTTGGAGTTTACTCACACCAGTCCCATGACTGACCCAGAGTTTATTTTGTTTTTTGTTTTCCCTAAACTCTTAAGGTGCCCAAATTTGTATGGGCAGTCAAGTAGTCGGAATTTTTCAGATTCACTTGGAAGAGCTGGAAGCATGAGGCTTCACCAGTTAGCTATAGACTATCATATTTCCACTGTGTACTATGTTTTATCTGGAAACAGGTGTTTATAACTGTTCTAGGAATAACTGATGTGCTCTGAAAATGGTATGTATATATAGTTACTGATTTGTATTTCAAAGGTTATGTTATTTAATATATTTTATTCGTTCCGCTGTGAGTTTGTGATCTTCGTTTTCTTCTATTCTAATATTTCTTTCTTTCTATTCTCATCCTCTAACTTCTTTCTAAAAATGATTCATATTTCTGTGCAATTTGGGTTGGACGTGTGGTGTTATTAGTCAACCCAGATAGTATAGATTTGCGAGCCTTTACAAAGTAGCTATAAGAATATGGCATATTTAAACTCAATTTAAAATATTTAAATTTATTGTTGAACTGATTATTATTTATACTGAGCAGTTCATTTTGTTATTGTGCATTCTTTGCTTCCTAGGAAATGATATGCACATAACTATTGAATGTTAGTTTGATTTTTGATGGTATGTGGTTATTTGTTGACGTAGCAAACTTATAACTATTGAGATCTATATTTATTTATAGACTATAGTGGTATATGTTTGAAATATGGTGATATATGTGTGAAAATATTAATTAGTACATTTAATGCAAAAATGTACTTTTAACTTTTCCTGTTCTATAACCTATTATACTAGCGTGTAATTCGTGTGTTGCACGCGAAAGTATAATTAAAAATATTATTTATTGTTTTAGTTTCGAAATGAGAACTTTTTATGCAATATATGGTAAATTCTTATATTAAACACATAAACTGTTAACTAAAATTATTATTATATAGTTTGCGTGTTATTTATGTTCTATAGCTTACACAAACAATATGTCTGTGTATGGATTTGAGAATTTTTTTAAATTATTTTGTTAATATAGATATACATGTTAAAATTAAAATATAGATATACACATTAAAATTAATGTATGTTACCAATTTATTCGTTGAATTAGCGAATATTATTTAATAGAATTTATTTAAATAAGTTAAATGTAAAATTACTAATTGTTGGCTAGCTTTTTGACCAAGCCACCAAGGTTCACACATAAGAAGATGATATGGAGCTTCATGCCCTTAGCCCGGATCGTGGTCACTTAGTCAATCCAGGTCGCGAAGCCACGGATCGTTTCGCAGAGCATCGTCTCGCCTTGCCGATTCGCCGTCTCATATCGCGACCCGCTCCGTTCCAGCATGCATCGATCCGTTTCACCCCTTCAACTGCGCACCGATCCGAGCGAAGAAGGCACAGCATTTGCCACGAACTGGTCTTTAGCGATCCGAGATGCACGGATCCAGCGACACCTGTCCACAACGGCTAACCTGACCAATTCTTCCACTTTGCTCGATCCGATCCGAAATTCTCGGGATTGGTGCCACATGTGACCGCGATCCGCCAGACAGAATCAGCTATAAATAGCCCAGAGATTGGCATTTTTCGGGATCTTTTTGGCAGTTCTGAGGACTGAATCCACCATTACTGTCATACCACTATTTCTTATCAGTTTTACTTCAAGATTACTGAAGGAAATCATAATTGTAAGAGTGAGTTTGAGAGAAATTATTGGTTGTACTAGCATTCAAAGCATAATCAGTAACATATAAAGTGGACGTGGGCTCGTTAACGCCGAACCACTATAAATTGTGTGTGCTTCTTCATTTTTCTCTGTTCTCCTCATAGAATTCTCTGAGTATTATAACAATTTGGGTGTTAGGTCCAAATTTTGATCTAACATTTTGGTGCTTTCACTGAGTGTTGATTTCTCAACCTATTGGATTGTTGTTCCGTTGTTTGGATATTTAAGTCCAAAGAAGACAGCCCCAAAACTTCACTGTTCAGACTTTTGAAGATTTCAGCGATACTTTATATCATGGCTGGAAAGAAGTCTAAGGAAGTACGAGCTTCGCAAGCGAATGAAGTCGTGAATGAAGCAGTTGATGAAAGTGTGCACGAGCAGGTCACTGAAGGGGTCGCGGATCGCGGCAACGTGGGGGCGAACCGATCCGGAGAGCGCGCCGCGAAACGAACAAATGAAGGCGGAGCGCACCGACCAGCTGAAGGGGTCGTCACCCGATCCCCATGACAGCGCACCGAACCGTCCTCCACCTACCACGAACCGACCCCAAGGGGGCGCAGTGACCCACCGACACCGATCCACCGCGATCCGAAGTGATCATCAGACTACAACTCGACCTGGAAAGGAGCCTATGGCTCGCTCTTCTCGCCCTGGCCCCTCTGCTCGACCTGGCTCAAGCTCTCTACGCATAAGAGAAGATGTTGACGATCAGTATGAACATTCTGCTCTAGTTACCGAAGGAGATCTCTCTCGCTTCGCTGAAATGTGGGATAGGCTGTTTGATGAAATAGCTGCTCAGAGGCAGGAAATCTCTGTGCTGCAACAAAACTTGACTGCTATGGACAGGCGTCTGGACGACCTAGTAAGGCAGAGAGCTCCTCCGCTGCCTCCGCCAGCTCGTTCGCCTACTCCAGGATATTCCTCTTCATCAGAAGAGTCCCCTAGACCTCCGCGACGGCCGTATGAGAGGGCTGAGAACATAGAACAGCTCCGATTTGGAACATTGCCCTCGCAGGAAGAAGAGTCACTTGATGCAGGACCTTCGAACCGCAATTTGAATAATCGTGCAGCAACTCCCAGAGCGCGAGTTGTTGATAATCCTATTGAGAATAGATCGCCTCAGCCCCTTCGCCGTACAAACGCTCACGGTAACAGGGGGAAACGAAGCCCTATCCGAGCTCCAGATTTCGTGCCTGTTCCAAGGAGAATGATTGAAGATCCCCACAGAGCGAGAAGTGTTGATCCCGAACCCATGGTAACAAGGGAAAATCTGGGGACAATGGTAAGACAAATCCTGGTAGATAGCCGAGGACAAAGGAACGAAGATTGGGGGATCGACCGCAGTCACACCCCCTTCACTAATGACATTCTAGATGCAACATTCCCGAGGCGCTTCAATATGCCTCAGATGAACTGTTATGCGGGAAGATCTGATCCTATCCAACACTTAATGAGATATTCGTGGTCGATGACCGCGGCTGCAGCTTCTGCCGCTGTAAAATGCAAAGCATTCCCTATATTCTTGGAAGAAGTAGCATTATTATGGTTCACCCGTTTACCAGCACGATCAATCTCCAGTTTCAGGGAATTAAGTGAAAGGTTTGTGGATCAGTTTCGCATTTATGCACAGAGGACAAAGAATGTGTTTGATCTGTTCCTTGTCAAGCAACGGCCAGGCGAGAGCCTGAGGGAGTATTTGGATCGTTTCAACCTTGCCTCTACTGAAGTCAAGGATCCCCATGAGCCGACCATTGTGGCAGCCCTAATAGATGGCGTGGATAAGGATACTGAATTTGGGAGATACTTGGTCGGCAAGCCACCTCACACTAGAGAGTTGTTCTACGAGAAAGCTAACGTACGATTGCGTCAGGAGGAGGTGTATGCTAACCGGAAAGTAAAAATGGCAGATAAGGAAGAGATCCAAAGTAATGTGGCCATTAAGCAGACAGGGGATAACTCGGGGAAGGTCGAAGTCAACGTTGGAAATCGAAAACAGGATGGTGGTCGCCAGTCAGGAAATAATGGTAATAATAGTAATGGCAATAACAATCGAAAAAGGAATCGTGGGAACGACCCCCAAAGAAGGACTCGCCCCACGTCTTTTGAGAATTATACGCCGATAAACGACACGTTGGAGAATATCTTTATGGACACGTACAATGTTCTCCAATATAAAAGGCCTCCACCCAGGGATTCGACGGAGAAAGAATGTGAGACCGGGAAGTTTTGCGCTTTCCATCAGACTCATGGCCACTCAACAAATGAATGCCGCCACCTAAGAGACGTAATTGAGAAGCTGCTCCGAGAAGGAAAATTGGATGAATACAGGGTGACTCCTAGAGATAGGGGGCAAGCCGTGCAGACCCCAAATCAAAACCAGAATCAACCCGTTGCCAGGCCGACTGCTCTGCAGAAGGGAAAGGACCTTGTAATTAATACCATAATCAGAGGGCTTTATCTTGCCGGGCACAGTAACAAGGCGATGGATCAATATGTCAATGCAGCTAAGAAGCACCTCGAGGTAGGAGAATGTAGTGATTCTGAGAACATTGTCCCAGTAAAGCAACAAAAGATGATGTCGGATGACGTCATTTTCCGCGAACGAGAGAGTATTGGAGTCCATGCTCCGACCGAGGATCCATTTGTGATCACCGTTCCAATTGGCCGGCCACTGTTCATAAAGTTTTAGTGGATAACGGGAGTTCAGTCAACATTCTATTCAAGAAAACTTTTGACCAGATGAACCTTGAGATGAAAGATTTGAAGCCGTGTGAAGGATGGATCCGTGGTTTCAACGGAGCTTCAACTGCCCCGATGGGATATGTAGAGCTGCCGGTTACGCTTGGGGAAGGAGAACGCCAGAGAGTGAGGATTCTTCCCTTCGTTGTTTTGGGTATAGAATCACCCTACAATGCCTTCTTGGGCCGACCGGCCCTAGCAAAGTTCAGAGCTTGTATAGCCCCATGGTGCCTGTTATTGAAGTTTCCCACAGAAGCTGGTGTCGGCATAGTCAGAGGGGATCAGATTGCCGCGCGAGCATGCTGCATCGCAGAGCTAAAGCTACTCCGTAAAGGAAAAGACATAGAGACCAAGGACGTTCCCTCCCCCGCAAGGGAGGAGACGTCATAGCAATTAAAGAGAATAACTATGGGTGGGTCGCCCAGAGAACTGCCCGAGGATATAGATCACAGAAAGGACGAAGAACCTGGGGGCAGAATGGCGACTCCCAACGAAACGACTGTGGATGTACCGATCGATGATAACGACCCAGAGAAGGTCCTTAAGATCGGATCCCAGTTAAATCCGGCTCTAGCTAAAGAACTAACGGATTTCCTAAAAGATAACCTAGATGTATTTGCATGGACCCACGCAGACATGTGTGGGATATCTCCATCGATCATGAGTCACTCATTAAGCATTAACCGGAAGCATCCTCCGGTAAAACAAAAAAGGCGAATGCTGGGCCCAGAGAGGTCCGCTGCCTTGAAAGAAGAAGTTGGAAAGTTAAAGAGCAATGGATTCATCAGAGACTCAACCTATCCAGATTGGATCTCAAATCCAGTTTTAGTGAAGAAGGCCAACGGGAAGTGGTGTACGTGCATCGATTTCTCGGATTTGAATAAAGCATTCCCGAAAGATAGCTTCCCGTTACCCAGGATTGATCAATTGGTGGATTCGACGGCAGGTCATGAGCTTCTTTCCTTCATGGATGTATATTCAGGATATAACCAGATCCCAATGCATGTTCCGGATCAAGAGCATACTAGCTTCATTATGGATCTGGGTTTATACTGCTATGTGGTGATGCCATTTGGATTGAAGAACGCAGGCGCTACATATCAACGATTAGTGAACAGAATGTTCTATAACCAGATTGGAAAAACGATGGAGGTATACGTCGACGACATGCTCGTTAAATCCAGACAGTCATCCAGTCACACTACGGACTTGGCAGAGATGTTCGGTATTCCTCGGAAGTATGGAATGAAACTCAACCCAACGAAGTGCTCATTTGGGGTTGCCTCCGGGAAATTCTTAGGATTTATTGTCAGTTCGCGAGGGATTGAGATAAACCCAGACCAGATCGCAGCAATCAGAGGCATTCAGGAGCCTAGACAAATCAAAGATGTGCAAAGCCTTGCAGGGAAAGTGGCAGCGCTAAGCAGATTTGTCTCCAGAGCCACAGATAAGTGCATCCCATTCTTTGAGTTAATAAAGCGAGGAAAGCGCAACTTTAAATGGAATCCTGATTGCATAGAAGCGTTTCAAAACCTGCTAAATCATCTGGAGAGACCTCCGATACTGTCTAAGCCAGTGGATCACGAGGATTTATTCGTGTACTTAGCAGTATCGTCCCACGCGATCAGTTCAGCCTTAGTAAGAGAAGAAGACAAGGTTCAAAGGCCAGTGTACTACGTGAGCAAGAAATTGACAGCAGCTGAGCGGAATTATCCAAGGATAGAAAAGCTGGCGTACAGTTTGTTGATTGCATCCAGAAAACTCCGACATTATTTCCAAGCTCATCCTATCGCTGTGTACACTGACCACCCACTCAAACAGGTTTTACAAAGACCAGAAGCATCTGCACGACTGCTCAAGTGGAACATTGAGTTGAGCCAATTTGATCTGAACTTTCAGCCCCGGCGATCGATTCGGGGGCAGGTGTTGGCAGATTTCATAGCAGAACTTACAGTCCCGGAGGACGATGTAATGAATGAAGAGGAATCTCCTCCGAAATTACTTCTCGATCCCAGTGCCTGGAAATTGTACACTGATGGCGCAAGGAACGACAGGCGATCCGGTGTCGGAGTGGTGCTTGAAACTCCCGAAAAGCGACTGATATCCTATGCTATCCGATTGGAATTTCATGCCACCAACAACGACACCGAATATGAAGCCTTGATAGCTGGACTAAAGATCGCAAAAGAGTTAGAGATCACAAAGCTGGACATATTTTGTGATTCCAAGTTGGTCGTAAATCAGGTTATTGGGACGTTCCAAGCTAAGAGCCTAAGATTGATTTTGTATTTGGAAAAAGTAAAGGAGTTGTTGAATGGCCTTGATCACTACAGTATCTCTCATGTTCCGCGGTCAGAGAACCAACAGGCGGATAAATTAGCAAAGAAGGCTAGTTCCGACAATCCTGACGAAAGTGGGTTAGCCCCAATCGAAGTAATGCAGTCTCCTAGTGTAGATCAGATGGAAGTTGATTCGATACTGGAGACTGAACCAGAAAAGGAGTCATGGATGACCCCTCTAAAGAATTACTTGATGAATGGAACGCTTCCGATAAAGAAAAGCGAGAGGTGTAAGGTTATTCGTAAGGCTTCCCGATACATTCTGCAAGGCGGAGTCCTATACAGACAGAGGTTTTCAATGCCCCTTCTCCGGTGTATAGCCCATGGCGACATCAAACGTGTGCTGCAAGAAGTGCACGAGGGTGAATGTGGCGACCACACTAGGGGGCAAACACTGGCAAAGAAGGTGTTACGGTATGGTTATTTCTGGCCTACCATAAACAAAGATGCGGCGAAGTACGCGCGACGTTGTGATGCTTGTCAAAGATTCTCAAAGATTCCCAGGGCGCCTCCTGGCCAGTTAAAAACAATGACAAGTCCGTGGCCTTTCGCTATGTGGGGAATCGACATCATAGGAACTCTCCTTATAGCAAAAGGCGGAGCAAAGTATGCTATCGTGGCTATAGATTACTTCACCAAATGGGTCGCGGCCGAACCGCTGACCACAATTACAACCAAACGAGTAATCAACTTCGTTGTTTGGAATATTATCTGCCGATTCGGGATCGCGAAGATCGTTGTAACTGACAATGGAACCCAGTTCAACAGCAATGAGTTCAGGGATTTCTGCCGGAAATACCAAATCGAGAAACAGTACACTTCTGTGGCGCACCCGCAGTCGAACGGGCAGGTAGAAGCAGCGAATAAAGTGATTAAGTCAATCCTGAAGAGACGATTGAAGCGGGCCAAAGCCATGTGGGTCGATGAATTACCCTTGGCATTATGGGCCTACAGGACGACGTATAAGTCGACGACAGGTCACACCCCATTTTCTCTTGCCTTTGGAACAGAAGCAGTCATCCCGGTTGAGCTAAAAGTACCATCTCACCGAGTTACCTACTATGATCCGATGACTAACAACGAGCTGCTCCTTGAATCCCTCGACATGATAGAAGAAAAGAGGGATGAAGCAGACCTGCATGCCTTGAGACACAAGCAACAGGTCGCACGATATTACAACAAAAAGGTTCGAGCCCGAACCTTCGAACCCGGAGACTTGGTTCTGAAACGCATCTTTCCTCCCCCAGCTCATATGGGCGCGAAGTGGGAAGGGCCGTATTCCATTCTACGAAAGCTTGATAATGAAACCTTCAAGCTGGCGACTGTAGATGGAGAAGAAATCCCCAGAGTGTGGAATGTCCAACATTTGCGTCCTTATCTGACGTAGAATTGTCAGATTTATCTTTTGTTTTATAGGATCATGTAAAAGGCACGACTTGCCTAGAATAGTCCAATTTATTGAGCAAAAGATTATAAAGTGGACGTAGGTCACGATTTGACCGAACCACTATAAAAATACTGTGTGTCATTTACCTTTATTGCACTATTATTTATCTGCTTGTCTATCTCTATGAAATTTGCTGTAAACTATGCAACAATCACAGGAACGTGTGATTCTAGGCGCCTTCCATCAGAATGGAGAGCAATTCGCAGCCAGAATCCTGAAGATGCGATAAAGTAAATCGCGACATGGAAAGAACTCTTACCCCGCTGAAGGATCGGGGAGCGACGGAACAGTTGAGTTCGAACTCTAACCTCGGCGACTTCCCAGAGAGAGTATAAAAGCGTCTCTGATTGAGCGCTGAGAAAGAACTCTTACCCCGCTGAAGGATCGGGGAGCGACGGAACAGCTGAGTTTGAACTCTAACCTCGGCGACTGCTGAGAGAGAGAGTATAAAAGCGTCTCCGATTGAGCGCTGAGAAAGAACTCTTACCCCGCTGAAGGATCAGGGAGCGACGGAACAGCTGAGTTCGAACTCTAACCTCGGCGACTGCCGAGAGAGAGTATAAAAGCGTCTCCGATTGAGCGCTGAGAAAGAACTCTTACCCCGCTGAAGGATCGGGGAGCGACGGAACAGCTGAGTTCGAACTCTAACCTCGGCGACTGCCGAGAGAGAGTATAAAAGCGTCTATGATTAAGCGCTGAGAAGGGTGCTGATGAACCAGCACCCCTAGAAACTCTGACCCGCTGACGGATCGGGAGAGTATAAAGTTGCCGGAAACTTAGCACCGTAGGAACTACTGCCCCACTAGAATACTCAGGTCCCCCGTGTTTAGAAACAGGAGGCAATATTGATACGAATCAAATCAATCTCTAATAAGTCCTGATCGGGCGTCACATCAACAATTGATTCGGGCATATACGTGTATACGTGTACTTTGATGCAATACAGAAAAAACTTAAACATTTTTCTGTAACTTGAATGATTTGTAATTAGAAGTCAAATGATTTGTGACTAAGTGTGCAAAGTTTATTGAATGCAGGTACACGATGATGCAAAGGAAATAAACTTTCATTCATAATCAAGAAGCCTACAGAATAAAGGAAAAGCTAAGCAAAAGTGAGGGCCACTCTCACAACTACATTTCATGGCCAGTGAAAAAGCCTGAAAACAAAACACAAGCACTACAGCCTATTTACGTTTGGGAGACTTCTTAGACTTTTCTCCCCCTTCTGTTTCTCCAGCTCTTCCTTATCAGCATCGAGTTGGCCCTTCCTTTTCTTTCTTTTATCAGTTAAGGAAGCTGGAAGATCATCAGGATTCTCGAAATGAAGTTGTGTAGTGATTGATCTGGATTGGGGTTTTAGGATCAACCCAGTTTTGGGATCAAGTTTTGAAATGGGAGTCACATTCATAACCTCCGGGTCTTCTCGCTTCAAGGCCAGCCGCTTTTCTTGCTTAGCCATCCTTTCAGCTAAGGTTTCTTCGTCATCACCTTTGAGTTCTCCGGTGATGATGACGTCTTCTTCATCATCCACGTGGCGTCCGTCCATGTCTTTCAGAGCCTCGATGGGCTCAGCATCTTTGGGAACATCAGTTCCGGACACGGGAATGACTTTCTCCGTTGTCGCACCTTCTGGCGGCTTTGGAGCATCAGCACTAGTACTTGGCGGGATATCGATCTTCTCTGCCTCTGTTTCCTCTTCAGTATCCTTATCGGCTGGCCCACCACCTGTATTATGAGAAACAAATGTTATTTCAGGAGAGAATGCAGATTGTCCAGTTGATTGTCCGGTGAGACGACGACATGTGATGATAGCTTTGACAAACTGCGGAGAAAATATAGAGATACCTTCTACTGATCCAATCAATGGATCGTCAGGGCTGTATTCCTCAATCGCGGAGGCTTTAGGTTCTGCTGAGCTCGAGCCTTCTTCAATTATGTTCTTACCCTTGGCCTGAGTCTTCTCCCTGTCAATCTCCTCTTGGATTAGACGCCTACCTTTTGCCAAATCCTCGGGTTCGTTATCCTTGAGGATGGTCTCCATCAGCTCATTTTCATCAATCTCTTCAACCCCTAATCGTCGTTTCTCTCCCTCGACGATGGCATCCCATATGTTGACTAGCGTGACATGATAGTCCGGGATCCAGGAGATGTTACGGGTCTTGATGACTTGACCAAGGAAGTCGAACAGTAGCTCTTCAAATCCTGCTATCTCCTTCTCTCTCTCAGCAAGCTTTTCGTTAGAAGCAGTAGCCATTTCGATAGCACTCTCAACATTCTTTTCAGCGAGAACCGCACACTGCTCACTATGTTCGAGTCTATCATTCAGACTCGCTTTCTCTTTTTCGGCCAAAGCCAAGCTATTTCTTAGGCTCCCCCTCTCCTTCTCCCAAGCAGCTTTTTCAGCTTCAAAGTGATCTTGTGCTGTCTTCAATTCAGTATTCACTGTTCGGAGGTCCTCCATTTCTTTCTTTAGTTTCAGACGCTCTTCGCTATTCGAATAAAGCTCATTGCGAAAGCGTTGCTTGGCCTCCTCCAGTTCATTCTTATAATTTTTAGCATCCCGTTGGGCCAGGGCAAGCTGGGATTGAGCGTCCTCCAAATCCTTCTCCATTTTTAGCCTGGCCCTATCATTGTTATCTATCTTCACCTTGGACCTGTGCGCTTCCATTTTCAGTGCTCGGATAGTGTTTGAAAGATTAGCAGCATGCTTTTTCATCCCTTCATACTGTTTGGCTACGTGGCGAACTTGTCCGATGACCTCAGTGTCCCAACCCTTGGCGACTGGTTCAAGGTTTGGAACATACATCATTCTTTCAAAAAAGATATCAGGGAAGTCCTTTCGTAAGCGCTCCAGCTTAGCCCGATTTTCTGGACTCTGAGCATAATCTCTTGCCCCAGGGGCGCTTAAACCTTGTCCGCTGGAGGAAATGATGTCAGTCTTCTCCTTCTTAGAATCCTTACTTGGATCCTTGCCCTTGCTTGAATCTTTGCTCTTAGCCTTGGGTTCGTGGTGCTTCTTGGACAACTTGTCTTGAGACGGCGTTCTCTTTGGAGGAGTTAGCTCCTTGGGAAGTTGCTTCCCACCCGTAGGTGGAAGCTTGTGGCTGTGAGGCTTTCCAGAGTCGTGTTTTGTCAGAGATTTTGACCATGTAGATAACGACCGAGGAGGATCCCGGGGCCGTTAACTATCTCTTCCTCGACTGCTGTCACGATAACGTTCGGATTCTTCACGAAGGCTTGGAGTGCCTTCACGAAGAGAACGTAAAGAAAAAGATGGTCGGCGAGACATTCCTCCTACAAATAAAATAAGAGGATGTTAGAACTATGAATTGCTGTAGTGTAGAAAGTGTTGTGATGAGTGGTGCATGTGATTTGTGCATCCCATATAACCCCCTAACGGACCAGAGCCCGGAGCTTGGCTCGTCTGCGCTACATCTTTCTCTTGGACTGAAGTGTCCACTTCATCGGTAGCAGAAAAGAATGGCTCTTCATCGAAATCTTTTTGTGAATACACGTCGTCCGGTATAGGGAGCTTGTCTAGTTCCCTAAGTGTTTTCTCATCTGTTAGCTCTTCGGTAATGACGGGATCTGCAGGTGGTGGAGTCTTTGGTGGAGATTGATTTTTAGGGACTGAAGTTTCCCTTTGCCCGTCATGTTCGGGTATCTCACCAGCCCTATAGGTTCCTTCTCCTCTAGCCGGGGGCACGTACTTATAGGGCTTTCCATCCTTGCCAAGCCCGAATCTCATATCCAGAAGATGCTGCTTGTGAAGATTCTCGTCAGTGAGACACAGCTTTATCTTTAAGAAGTCTGATTCGCTGTTGAGAAGACGAGACAATCAGTCTTGATACAAGGAACCTTTTGTCCTTGAGAAAGTATGATATGTATGAACAAAAGAAGCATGTTAGCATCTTGGTTACCTATTCAAGTCGCTAATTTGGAGACTTAAAACTCACGTGCTTGAAACCATTTTCGTGCACATCCCGCCTGTTGCTTTATGTAAAACCAGTCGGATTTGACATTTCCTATATTGCTGTAACCGTGAGTCACCACCTTTCCGTGGACTAATGATTCAAAGTAGGAAACATTTGGGGTTGCACTTGAACGATGCTTAAAAAGGTAATAGAACCTCAAGTCTTTAAAGGTAAGTTCAGTCTGTAGAATCTCTGGATATGCGACAGAGAGAGTGTATAAAGCCTCATAGGAATTTGGGTGGAGCTGCATTGGAGCAATACGCAATCGCCTTAAAACCTCCACGACGATTGGTGGAAACGGGGGAATAGCTCCTACCATACACATTAATCGGCTGATAGTCATGTATCCAAGTGGGGCAGCATTGGGTCTGTCGTCCTTCCCAGGAACTTTAACATCATCCCAATGTATCCCATGCTTCAAGCACAACTTCTCAAGCTTGGTCTTATCTAGCTTAGAAGCCAAGCAATCGGTGAACTTTTCTATGTCCTTAGCTCCCGGAAGCTCGTCCGAAGCTCGACCATCTATCTCTTCGAGGGGTGCATCTTCTAAAGAAGTTGACTCTGCGTCGGAATCAGCTTTGTAATCTGGATCGGATTTCTCCTGATCCGAAGTTGAAGGGAGCACATTAGCATCATGAAGTGTCGATGTTTCTGGTTCAGTATCTCTCTCCAGAGTTTCATGTACCTGTTTATCTGACATATCTGTGTTGGCATGTATAACAAGTTAGAATATAGCTACCCTTACCCCCGTGTGTGCAAGTGCCGGTGTGTGCTTGTGCGTGCATTCAAGAAAAGTGCGGAGTTCAACAAAATCATCGAGACATTGGTCGTTGTTCGATTGGTAGATTATGCATTTGTTCAGTCCAGAAAGTCCGACATCGAGGCTCTAACCTAACTGTCCAAATTCTTGTGATAACAGTGCATTGTTTAAAGTTTAAAACATGTTTGGATTGTGGGTTGGAGACTCAGTTCACTCGATGGATATGGTCGGGTCGCGATACACGTAGCGAATCAAGGCATTAGGATCACGACGCGTGGTCATTTCGCGGTGAAGGGATCGGTACATGGAAAGGCTACGGATCACGGTGCATTCAAATTCAGTCCATTCGCATCGTGACAACTTCCAGGCGATCCGTCTCGCCTCCCTTCCACCACGATCCGAAGCTCCTCCCTTCCCGCGACCCGATTCTTTAGCCGAATCTATACTTCGTCCTCATCCCTCCGAACCCTCGCCTTGCCAACGAAACGCACCGACCTGCTCTTTTCTTCCTCTCCCTCTCCCCTCGCCTCGCCATCACCTCAAATTCAGGCCTCGCTCGTGAACCATCCTGACTGAGTCCTTCCCCTTCTTCTTCTTCCTCCTTCTCCTCTCTTTCGAAGAATCGAGACCCATCGGCCATGGCGGCTTCATCACAACCCAATAACCACGAAGTTCCGCTCTATTATTTCCTCAAAATCGCAAAAACTCAAAAGAAAAAAAGAGATAGGGGTGTAAGAGTACACCACCAACTTGATTGCCTTTAAGAAAAGTGGCGAAAACAATTAGGCGGTTGGAAAGTTAGAAAAGCTAGGGTTTTGTTTCAGAAAATTCGCAGCGAAGGAAGAAGAAGGGAAGGGAAGGGACGAGTCCGACTTATATAGGCGAAACGGTGACCGTTGCTCTCCCTTCTTTTGTTTTATTCAGACCGAGCGGGCCGCACGTGGAAGCCCGTTTCGATCCGCAAACTGAAGCCCGTTTCGCAGAGAAGGCCACCACGTCCCGCGGAACAGCCCAAAGTCTCATCGCGTGAAAGGTTTGTGCGATCTGACCTGGTCCAGCAACACACAAAAGCGAAGATTCGTAAAAATTGATAAAAATCCAAAAATCTTACCTGATAAACTCAACGATGAGGTCTTCAAAAAATTCCAGAAATGTGAATTTTCCGGCAAACATGGAAATGACTGAAGATTTATCCAATATTTATACAAATCGAAGGGATACAACTTTCTGAAGTGATACGACATTTCAAGCAGACACAACCGCTGATTCACACTGTTTGGTGAAAAGATGTTTGCGTAACTTCGAAGCATGTTCCATCCTCGATAAAACATACTTCGAGTGGGCAAAATGTTGGCTAGCTTTTTGACCAAGCCACCAAGGTTCACACATAAGAAGATGATATGGAGCTTCATGCCCTTAGCCCAGATCGTGGTCACTTATTCAATCCAGGTCGCGAAGCCACGGATCGTTTCGCAGAGCATCGTCTCGCCTCGCCGATTCGCCCTCTCATATCGCGACCTGCTCCGTTCCTGCACGCATCGATCAGTTTCACCCCTTCAACCGCGTGCCGATCCGAGCGAAGAAGGCACAACATTTGCCACGAACTGGTCTTCAGCGATCCGAGATGCACGGATCCAGCGACACTTGTCCATAACGGCTAACCTGACCAATTCTTCCACTTTGCTCGATCCAATCCGAAATTCTCGGGATTGGTGCCATGTGTGACCACGATCCGCCAGACAGAATCAGCTATAATTAGCCCAGAGATTGGCATTTTTCGGGATCTTTTTGGCAGTTCTGAGGACTGAATCCACCATTACTGTCATACCACTATTTCTTATCAGTTTTACTTCAAGATTACTGAAGGAAAACATAATTGTAAGAGTGAGTTTGAGAGAAATTATTGGTTGTACTAGCATTCAAAGCATAATCAGTAACATATAAAGTGGACGTGGGCTCGTTAACGCCGAACCACTATAAATTGTGTGTGCTTCTTCATTTTTCTATGTTCTCCTCATAGAATTCTCTGAGTATTATAACAATTTGGGTGTTAGGTCCAAATTTTGATCTAACACTAATTTTATTTATTGTATAGTAAACAGGAAGAATTGAAAAGTAATTTGCAAAAAAAGTATAAATTTGTTGTAAAGTTATTGATGTTCAAAAAGAATATTATGACATAATATATGGTAAATTCTTGATATAAATGAATAATAACTAATTTATACATTAAATTTTTCAGTGTTGTTGACATACAATATAATTCGTATTATGTGATTTATACATCTTTATAGTTGCATGGAAAACTACAATTTTCTAATGTTGCATATATATATATATATATATATATATATATAGAGAGAGAGAGAGAGAGAGCTAGTGTATATTTTTAAGAACTGCTAGAAAAATAGACAAAATACTCTTTAAGATTATTTAAATAATTCTAATTTAGGATTTCATGAGTACTTCAAATATATGGATTAAAATATAAAATATCATGAAAGAATTGAGGAGGTTCAAGAAATAATTGTAGAAATGTTAAAATGTTGGTATTTGAAGCTAAAATCATTTTCTTCAATTTATGAAAACTTTCAGGTATGTGTATAATACATTATTATTATTTTTATTTAAACGATGTGACTTATTTAACTTCATATTTGAAAGAAAAACTACTTTTTACATTTTTTTTAAATGAACATGGTGTACATTTTAAAACATCATACTTGGCACTAATTAGAAGAATTAACAACAATTTATTAGTTGAATCCATTTGGTAAATTCCAAACCACATAACTAATTTAAACATATTGACTTAAATGTATAATGTTAAGTAATATTGTGCGGTGTTCTGTAAATAACTAATTAAACAAATTTTGAAACGTAGGCGTTTGGCATTAATAATGCAATGCAAAACACGATAAATATATTGATATAAATGGGTTCAACTTTAAACTTATGATAGTTTTTTTGGAAAAAGCCAACTGGTTTTTATAGTGCTCCGTAACACTTATTATTATAATAAATAGTACAGGAGATTGGCAGATCGCCAATCTACTACAACCGATTTTTAAAGTAACGTCCACCACAACGGTTTTTATAGTAGTCCGACCACTGATAGCCCTAACTAGGTTACAAAACTATAGCTTGACACTATGTCTAGACTACAAAAAAAACACTCCAAGCAAGGAGGTCAAATTACATCAAGATTAAGGCCCTACATCATTATATACATCAACTGATGCGAATATACATACTCAAAAAACATTTCATGCAGCCATTGACCATCACAGCTTACATCCCGACACAACCTGTACCTAAATGTTAAAAAACATTACACTTTCATACTTAACGTCGCCAGAAAACCATCACACAAGCTACAAAGTGGCTTGCGTACTATCTGCACGGGTGAAGTGAAGAAAATTGCAATATTACATGGGCAAGAATAGCAACAGCAACAACTAGAGAACAAACAAGGTTGATCCAACTTGTAAGAACAATGACATAGCATCACATGCAAGAACAACATTGACATGGAGAGGCAAGTGACAAGGGAACCATCATTGCAGTCGAGGCACAGAGAGTGGACCACCATACAGACTTGCAAAGTAGTTACCCAATATAGAAATATGTCCTAACAAAGTAATACCCCAGAGACTCACATGAAGCAATTGCATGAACAAAAGAACTAGCTTCACACAGCTAGGCACAAGAACGGATCATGCACAAAACAAGAAACATTGCGAACTCACAGAAAAACTGTAATGTCTCGAATTTCCGTACCCTTTGGGTCGACTAATAACACCAAACATCCAACCCAAATTGCACAGAAATACGAATCATTAGTAGAAAGAAGTTAGAGGATGAGAAATAAAAAGAAAGAAAAATTAGAATAGAAGAAAATGAAGAACACAAGTCACAAGGCGGAACGAATAAAATATATTATATAACATAACTTTTGAAATACAAATCAGTAACTATATAAACATACCATCATCAGAGCACAACAATTGTTCTGGAACAACTATAAACACCTATTTCCAGATACAACATAGCACACAGCGGAAAATGTAATGACCCGGGATTTTCGACTCCAAAAATCAACACAAAACTACCAAGTTGACTATTCAGACATCAGAAATTCTTGATCATTAATAGAAAGAAGTTAGAGGATGAGAATAGATAAGATAGAAAATTAGAATAGAAGAAGAAGAAAAATGAAACAACATCAGAGTTACACGAATCTCACAGCGGAACGAATAAAATACAGTATATAAAATAATATTTGAAACACAAATCTGTATTTGTATATTAGAGTACAACACTTACATCACAGCGAAAATAAACAATAGCTATAAAACGCTGCTGAAGCCTCCTGCTCCAACCTCCACCTAGTGTATCTGTAAATCCCGACTACTTGACTGACCATACAAATTTGGGCACCCAAGAGTTAAGGGAAAATAAAATAAACTCTGGGTCAGTCATGGGACTGGTGTGAGTAAACTCAAATCATTTGGTTTAACTTTTCAAAATCTTTTCCAAAAGAAAAGTTAATCGGAAGACCGATCCACACATAAACACGGATGGTTTTTACCTTACGATAACCAAAACACTTTTGGAAATCAATACTTCTCTGGTATTATAATAATGTCTAATCACAAGTAATTAACAATCTAGCAGAACGCTTGCATCTCACGTTCCACATATATAGTATACAAACAAAAACCGCGGGCGCTTATTGGAGATTGGATTTCGATTATGACAAGGTATGGGACCACCTGCCGATAGTGTATCTCTAGAGGCGAATACACTGGGTTCAACAAGAACGTCTTACAACCCGGCCCACACATGACCGACCACTCATTTCGCTTGAGTGTATCGAATGTATACCACCAACGGTAGGGAGCAACCCACTGTTTCCCGAAAAGGGACAACATCGATGATAGATAAAAAGATGAAATGGATTTTCTCTAGATAGGTTATATACACCCTAATGGGAGCGACCCACTTAGCCATGTTGCCTGCCCGATTTCTGTCATTTCCCGGTTGATGAGGCTTGAGGTCATAACGTATCTTTTGGAATACCTGACCACCATTTCCTTTTAATGCCACATCGTCATACCCATCAAATCACAAGTTGATTTCCCCAACGATACCACAGGTATAAAGCTAAGACAAACGAATTCCTCCGCCACCAAATATAAGTACGTTTGAAGAGATCAACTTACGCGATCCATTAGATATACTCTGTCAGACATTCGTCCATTCACGTTTGTCCTGGGATTGGACAAACCGAAGGCACTATTCTGTAAACAGGATAGCCCTTGCATAACTCTGTCTTCAATTATCTTCATCATATTTTGATCGCAAAGCTAACGTCCATACAGAGTGGTTTTCAGATAAAAATCTGATCCTGGTCTCTCCGTATTGACGACAGAAAAATGGTCAAAACTTCGATAGTCGGTGATTTAACTATCAAAGAAAAACAGGTGTGCAAACAACGATATTATTTCTAGATGGAAATTCTATCAATCAAACATCATTCAACATTAATCTCCTTTAATTTAATTAATCATTTATTTATTCATTTACCGTTTCTATATACTCAACATTTCTTATTTTCCAAAATTTAAGAAATATACGTCATCAATCATTGGAAAACATTTCCATCTCTGTTTCACGTATCACTGTCATTCCAGTATTCTTTCTCGTCAACATTTCATTTTCTATGATTAGAAAATATCTCTGATTATATTTGGAAAATGTTTCCAAAATTTATTCATTTGATTTAAACAGATGTTTACATAAAACATCACTAAGCCAATTTAAACCATTACACTCATTAACTAAATTCACTTAATCAACCTCCACTATTGAACCTTAACCACTTCTTAGTTAAAAACGAAGTCAATCAAGTTGGGGTATGATTACCTCTCAGACCTTAACTGCACAACATTTCTAACCTTGAAATAGACAAAGTTCACCCTTTAAAATCTTTTAACCAACTTCCTTATGTAACTCATATTCTATTTACGAATCCACTTCTTTATTTTAAAACATTAATTATAACTATAGCGTTATAATTCCTTACTTTCGAAATAAAATAACTTAAATATAACTATTATTTCTTATTTTGAATAAATAACAAATAACTAATTGAATAATAAATAAATCTTGATTCAAAGACGGAAAGTAAATAGTACTTTTCCTAATTCGATATAATCGAATTCAACCTATAATTCTCTTTCGAAAAATCTCTATTCGATAACTCCTTTCGAATAAACTATACTTGATTAACTCAACTTATTTAACTCAACTTATTTGACTCAACTTATTTAAGTCCTATCTAATAACTAATATTCAATTAATTTATATTCGAATAACTATGTCTGTTTTAACTTTATTTTGAATGGCTAATATTCGATTTAACACCATTCGCTTGACTTTAGATCACAGTGATCACAATGGTTACGCCTGACTCCCTAAGGAAAACATCCGACCGCCGTAGGCTATCTGCATCCCTACGAATTACGCTAGCAGTCGTACGAAATGGAGACTCATCCTAAATAACTATATTTGACTAACTCTATCTCAAATAACTACATTCGATCAACTCAAATTGAATAACTAATATTCAATAAATTCTAATTCGATTAACTCTATCTAATTAACTCTAACTGATTAACTCTAACTGATTAATTCTAACTGATTAACTCCTTTGATTAACTCTATGTTTATTCAGTTTCAAATATCGATGTTGAAATCGATTCTTACTTCTCTATATAAGTCCTGACTTATATATTCTATTTATACAATGATAAACATCTATAATTTATAAAATATTATTTCTAAATTTATCTTCTCAATCTATCAGTCAGAATAGATTCTATTTAAAATCTTTGCTTTAAATCCATATCATGTTGTACCCGTGCGCGGTTCTAAACCTTTCTAATGTAAAATTCTCCTTTTATACAATTCTAGTCACTTTCCAAGTATTCCCTTTTATAATCTATTTATTTACCAAATAAACCCCTTTTTGATAATTCTATTTATTTTATAAAATATTTTCTTTTTATATAAAATCCATTGATTTTATAAGTAATTCCTTTTATAATCTAACTATTTCTTTTTTTATTTGTTTTACAAATATTTCCTTTTTCTATTCTATTTATTTTCAAATAAATATCCCTTTTCAATTCTATTTGTAAATAGTTTACAAATATTTCTTTTTCAATTCTATCTGTAAATGTTTTACAAATATTTCCCTTCAATTCTATCTATTTGATTAACAAATAAATATTCCTTTTTAATCTATTTATTTTATAAATAAATATTTTCTTTTTATAATATCCTTTGATTTTATAAATATTTCTTTTTTAATATGTCATTGAAAATTTCTTTTCTTTTTTTACATTCCAGTATTTCTTATGGTATTTAACGTACCATATAACAATGATCAGCCTCATTCAACCATACAAAATTAACAACAGATTTCATATCACATCATATAACACAATATATGAAAAAAAACAATAAAATAAATGTTGAGGAACCCAGTTGGGTCCCTCCGACCTGTTTCCCTGCATCCACAGATGTTAAACAATAAAATTAACATCAATTTCATTTTACTATGAAATATTCTGTTAAACAGAATCAATATTTGATTAACGATTTATATCTATATCGTTATCTACATTTTCAATCAACTGACTAGCAGTTCAACCAAACAGCCAACACACAGCAAACAACCATTATTTATGAATTCTAAAAATATTTTATAAAAATATAAATTGAGTAGAGTTAGTGAGATTTATTCACATTGGCCGGGGATTGGTAAATAACGATATATCGGTCATTGATTTGATCTAGGCGTTAAATTTCACCATAAATCCAAACGAGCTCCAATACACTCCCGGTCAGTTCCATTGGGTAGCCACCATCCATACCATCCCAATGGATCTTGTTTCGCTGAAAACCGATATCGTATGTTAAAGTTATTCCTTTTACAAGTTAATACATTATTATAAATTGAATTTAAACTTAATTTAAATCACTAGTTGGGCTTTTACCCTTTATATCGGCCCATCCCTATTTCCAACCCAAGGCCGCATAGAGCCTTCTTCCCCGTTCAGTACTTCCAACCTGCTCCTCTCATTCAAAGCAATTATCCGAACTTACCATCCACGTATCCATCCTTTTACAACAAAAACTTCCTGCCAACTTCACCATTGGACTCTCCTATGCAACCTCCTTGTTCCGACACCCTCAAGAGACAGTTCGCACCCCAAGAACAGCTCGTGTCGTCGAGCTCGAGACAGCTATAGTACACGAATTGATCGAACTCTTTAATCACCATTCTTCCCAAAAAAATCCACACAGGCTCCTTATCCCTCTACAAACACAAATATGACCTTTGATTCGCAAATCAATTACCGAATCACCCCAAACATCCAAGCCCTATCCTATAACCCATATGCCCAAAATTTCCAACGACCCAAAAGATGTTCGAACCCAGAAGAATACAGAACGAATCGAAGATGAACACATGGAGAACCAAACCATATATGTTTAGTGAATTATAGGGATTTATTTGCATTTCTTTTGATTTTTAAAGGAGGGCTTTTTACGTTTTTTTTTTCCTGTGGTGGCGGCGTGAGTTTTTCAGAAGACTGGAGGATGATTTAGGGTTAGGAAGGGTTAAGATGTATTTATAGGTAGGATATATATATATTTTAATATTCGAATATTGTATTAAATTTTAAGCAACCGCTATTTTTATTTGTCCTCTAAAATTCCTGTGATCACATACGATACCCAAAAATTACGAAACTGGACATGCACCTTCAGTTCGACATTCCGGACCTAACGAAACTAGTTTCGTCGAATTCCGACTCCGTTTGCTCACGCAGCGTATTTTTAACCATCAAAATACTGACTGTTTTTCACATTAAAAATCCGTACGTCCACACACTGACTTCAAAAATCACAGAAATTGAAATCTAACAATAATTTAAAATAGCGGATCCAAAAAATTAGTTTCATCGAGTTTCGACTTCATTTGCAAAACTAGCTATTTTTAAAGCTCTAATTAACCCTTTTTAAACATATAAATATATTTAAAAACAATTAAATTAAATAAAAATAATATAATATTATCGTATATATTCACACTAGAATATCATACAGCTCCACTGGGATTTACAACTCGATATTTCAAGATTCCCAGTTGAATCGATATTCGATTTATATATAAAATCCTTTTATAATATAAATATATATATTTATAAATTTCAAAGGAATCCCATAGCGACTTTTCTAAAATTTGATTTGGACATAACTCAAAATCTACACAATTAAATCCCGATTTTTCTCTTTCATTGGAAAAATATAATTCACCAGCTCCATACGTTTCTTGATTCACAGAAATCCGGCTTAAAACGAATCCAGTACATTCAGTTGAAGTTCAAATCACCAAATTACGAGCTGCAGCATCATTTCGAGCTCGATTTTAATTATAATATAATTATACGTTCAACTGTCGTTTATATAATATATTCGTTATTTGAATTCAATTCCGAACTGAATTAAATATCACAGATAATACAATTCACACCATTTTGTGAATTCCACTATTTATAATTATTTCTGAAATTAAATGTATTATTATATTAGTTATTTTAATTAAATATTCAATATTTTTAAATTCTGGTCATTTTAAATAACCAAAACCATTACTTAAATAATTAAATAAATTATTTGTATAACGTAAAATTATGGGTCGTTACATTCTTCCCCCCTTAAAAATAATTTCATCCTCGAAATTGCTAAGGTAGATGGCAGACCCTATTAACTGGGTTAAAATTACACGTTTACTTCTTTAACTTCTTGAGTGTTTAGAAATTCCTATCGATACAGTGGATCAAACCGATTGACCAAAATTCATAAACAACTCAATCGATAAATTTCCACAATATAAAGCATTTTTATAAAATCTACAAATACTTTCACTCATATATATACACTCAAACTCAATCTAGGGTATTACTAACCCCATCTCTACTGAGTCATGCCACAGAGCCAAAGTAATCACTTAACCTTATGCTCTGATACCAACTGTAACGACCCGTGATTGCGGTAGGCTTTTCAACCATCCCTCAACCCCCAAGGCAGAAGGCTAACCTCCCCCCGTGGCTTACACTAGTACCTCAGAACTTCTTTTACGGCCAGCCTCGCGACTCGACCAACTCACATTGTCGGGAGATGTAGGGGTAAGAGTCTCCCATTCGCCACCTAATGCGAAGCGAGAACCCCCTATCATCCGTACCAATTAAGCAACCAGCTCTGATACCAACTGTAACGACCCGGGATTTTCGACTCCAAAAATCAACACAAAACAACTATGTTGACTATTAAGACATCGAAAATCGGAAATTCCTGATCATTAATAGAAAGAAGTTAGAGGGTGAGAATAGATAAGATAGAAAATTAGAATAGAAGAAGAAGAAAAACGAAACAACATCAGAGTTACACGAATCTCACAGCGGAACGAATAAAATACAGTATACAAAATAATATTTGAAACACAAATCTATATTTGTATATTAGAGTACAACACTTACATCACAGCGGAAATAAACAATAGCTATAAAATGCTGCTGAAGCCTCCTGCTCCAACCTCCACCTAGTGTATCTATAAATACCGACTACTTGACTGCCCGTACAAATTGGGCACCCAAGAGTTTAGGGAAAACAAAATAAAATAAACTTTGGGTCAGTCATGGGACTGGTGTGAGTAAACTCAAATCATTTGGTTTAACTTTTCAAAATCTTTTCTAAAAGAAAAGGTAATCGTAAGACCGATCCACACATAAACACGGATGGTTTTTACCTTACGATAACCAAAACACTTTTGGAAATCAATACTTCTCTAATATTATAATAATCTAATCACAAGTAATTAACAATCTAGTAGAACACTTGCATCTCATGTTCCACATATATAGTATACAAACAAAAACCGTGGGCGCTTATTGGAGATTAGATTCCGACTATGACAAGGCATGGGACCACCTGTCGAACTTGTCATTATAAATTGAATTTAAACTTAATTTAAATCACTAGTTGGGATTTTACCTTTTATATCGGTCCATCCCTGTATCCAACCCAAGGCCGCATAGAGCCTTCTTCCCCGTTCAGTACTTCCAACCTGCTCCTCTCATTCAAAGCCATTATCCGAACTTACCATCCACGTATCCATCCTTCTACACCACAAAACTTCCTACCAACTTCACCATTGGACTCTCGTACGCAATCTACCTTGTTCTGACACCCTCAAGAGACAGTTCGCACCCTAAGAACAGCTCGCGTCGTCGAGCTCGAGACAGCTACAGTACATGAATTGATCGAACTCTTTAATCACCATTCTTCCCAAAAAAATCCACACAGGCTCCTTATCCCTCTACAAACACAAATACGACCTCCGATTCGCAAATCAATTACTGAACCACCCCAAACATCCAAGCCCTATCCTATAACCCATACGCCCAAAATTTCCAGCGAACCAAAAGATGTTTGAAACCAGAAAAATACAGACAGAATCGAAGATAAACACATGGAGAACTCAACCATATATGTTTAGTGAATTATAGGGATTTATTTGCATTTCTTTTGATTTTTAAAGGAGGGCTTTTTACGTTTTTTTCTATGGTGGTGGAGTGAGTTTTTCAGAAGACTAGAGGATGATTTAGGGTTAGGAAGGGTTAAGATGTATTTATAGGTAGGATATATATTTTAATATTCGAATATTATAGTAAATTGTAAGCAACCGCTATTTTTATTTGTCCTCCAAAATTCCTGTGATCACATACGATCCCCAAAAATTATGAAACTGGACATGCACCTTCAGTTCGACATTACGGACCCAACGAAACTGGTTTTGTCGAATTCCGACTCCGTTTGCTCACACAGCATATTTTTAACCATCAAAATACTGACTGTTTTTCACATTAAAAATCCGTACGTCCACACACTGACTTCAAAAATCACAGAAATTGAAATCTAACAATAATTTAATATTGCGGATCCAATAAAATTAGTTTCATCGAATTTCGACTTCGTTTGCAAAACTGACTATTTTTAAAGCTCTAATTAACCCTTTTTAAATACATAAATATATTTAAAAACAATTAAATTAAATAAAAATAATTTAATATTGTCATATATATTCACAATAGAATATCATAAAGCTCCACTGGGATTTACAACTCGATATTTCAAGATTCCCAGTTGAATCGATATTCGATTTATATATAAAATCCTTTTATAATATAAATATCTATATTTATAAATTTCAAAGGAATTCCATAGCAACTTTTCTAAAATTTGATTTGGACATAACTCAAAATCTACACATTGAAGTCCCGATTTTTCTCTTTCACTAGAAAAATATACTTCACCAGCTCCATAAGTTTCTTATTTCACAGAAATCCTGCTTAAAACGAATACAGTACATTCAGTTGAAGTTCAATTCGCCAAATTACGAACTGCAGCGCCATTTCGAGCTCGATTTTAATTATAATATAATTATACGTTCAACTGTCGTTTATATAATATATTCGTTATTCGAATTCAATTCCAAACTGAATTAAATATCATAGATGATACAATTCACACCATTTTGTGAATTCCACTATTTCTGATTATTTCAAAATTTAAATATATTATTATATTAGTTATTTTAATTAAATATTCAATATTATAAAAATTTTGTCATTTTAAATAACCAGAACCATTATTTAAATAATTAAATAAATTATTTATATACCGCAAAAATACGGGTCGTTACAGAAAATATGATATCGTATAGCTAACATGTGAAACCACCTGCTTCAAGCTCCTCCAAGTGAGTCTGTAAAATCCCGACTACTTGACTGCTCGTAAAAATATAGGCACCCAATAGATTAGGGAAAACAAAACAAAATAAACACTAGGTCAGTCATAGGACTGTTATGAGTAAACTCCAACCGTTTGTTTAACTTTCAAATCCTTTCAAAAGAAATGATAATCGTAAGGCCAATCCACACATAAACACGGATGGTTTTTATCTTACGATAACCAAAAATTAAATTTTTGATATCAAATCCAGTGATATTATAATAGTGTCTACATCAAATAAATAGAATCTAGCGGAACGCTTGCATCTCACGCTCCATATGTAATATAAAATCAAAAACTGTAGGGGGCCTATTGGAGATTGGATTCCGATGGAACCACCTTCCGATCAGTGAACTCTAGAGGGAATACACTGGGGTTCAACAAGAATATCTTGCAACCTGACCACACATGGCTGACCACTCATTTAACTTGAGTGTATCGAGCATATTATCACCAATGGTTGTGATCAGCAACCGTCACCGAAAACATGTAGCATCGAATATAATAAGAAGAAAAATAAAATTTCTTTAGATTAGGTGATAATAACGCTAATGGGAACGACCCACATGGCCATGCTGCCTGCTCGATTTCTGTCATTTCCCGGGTGATGAGGCTTGAGGTCACGATTTCTTTTAGTACATCTTGTTATCTTTTACTTTGAATGTCACATCACCAGACACTCATCCATATACGTTGTCCTAGGACTGGACAAACCGAAGGAACCATTCTATTAATCCATCTTGGGCAATTTCTACCTACGATAACAGAACAACCCTTTCATTTTACTCCGTCTTCAATTATCTTCAGCACAAGTTGATTCGTAACGCTTACGTTAATACGGAGTGGTTTTCATATAATAAATATGATCTCGGTCTCTCCATATTGACAACGGAGGTATAAAATAAATCAAAACTTTGATAGCCGGTGATTTAACTATCAAAGAAAACATCATACAACCAACAATCCTATTTCCAATTAGAAATTCTATCGATCAACCATCAAACAACGCTGGCCCCTTTTTGAATTAGGTCCTATTTTATTATCATTTCCAATTCCCATCTTCCCCTCTTCTAGATTCTTTCAAAATTCAATTGTCTTTCACGATTCTTGGAAAACATTTCCAATATTCTAATTCCTTTATTCGAGAAAATTATCTCTTATTCCATTTAGAAAACATTTCTAACTATTCACGAATTTTATTTTCTATATTCAGAAAATACACCTTATCAATATCGGAAAATATTTCCATATTCCATTTTTTAATTCCTCATTGACCAATTCATTTTATTCTCTATAAATAGAAAATATCTCTCATTTTATTTTGGGAAACATTTCAAAATTCTTTAAACGCGATGTTATAAAACAACATTATTATAACTCAAACCATTAATCATTTATTAACTAACCATATTGCTAACTAGTCTTCACTATCAAACCTTAACCATTCCTCCATCAAGCATGAAGTCAATCAAGTTAGGGTATAATTACCTCTCAGACCTTAACTGAACAACATTCTCAACTTTGAAATCGTCAAAGCTCACAATTCAAACAAGACATTGCTTATGCGACTCTCAGATTTGATCTAAGAATCTACTTCTTTTACGGGAGAACATTGATTATAACAAAAGCGTTATAATCGTTGTTTTCCAGATATTTGATTTATAAAAAAATAACTCATAATGGTAGCGTTCAAATCGCTATTCAGATTTGTAAAACATTTATTATAACGGTAGCATTATAATCACTGTTTAGATTACAAAACATTTATTATAACGGTAGCATTATAATCGCTGTTTCCAAATATTTGATTTATATAAAAATATAACTTGTACTTATTAATTTCAATAAATAAATTAATAAGTAAATAATTAAATAATTAAATTTGATTCAAACATAAAGTAAAAATAACTACTTCCCTAAATTCGATATAATTGAATTCCAATAAATAGCTTTCTCTCGAATAATCTATATACGATTAATATTCCAAACTTCGAAATTTATCTACCATTTCAGGTTGATTCAAATTTCAAATTCACTTTTGAGTTTATCCTTTCCAAATCATTACCAAATTCCTTTATAACCATTCCAGTTTACAAAAAATTATCACACTTTATTTTATATTCCGAATTTTGAACTAAAACTCATCGTTTTATTTTAAA
Organism: Allium sativum; assembly: GCA_030737875.1. Taxonomy (NCBI): domain Eukaryota; kingdom Viridiplantae; phylum Streptophyta; class Magnoliopsida; order Asparagales; family Amaryllidaceae; genus Allium; species Allium sativum. Next base: position 621,996,694 of record CM060926.1, read on the forward strand.
ACGATTACCCATTTCCCTTTTCATTCAATTTCCAATTTGGATTCATATTTCAAATTTAAATTTCCTTTAAAGATATTTCATTTGCAAAATATTTCCTTTAAACCATTATTCACTTTAATCATGAATATATTTCATATCATCAAATCCGTTTGATTTTATACTTCTATATAACATCTCAAATCCAATTTCCATTTACAACAACTGTTTAGAATTATTCATAGAAGATCTCATTTTTATATTTTATTCATTTAAAATCTCTTTCCTAATTTTCATTGTAACCGGTAAGTTCAAACCCAATTAAAATTAATGGTTTCAAACCTGAATCCCACTTTTCGATATAACTCAACATGAATCTATATTTCAATTTATCCAATGTTAAATCTTTTACTAAATTTATAAACATCATTTATAATCAACTTCTTATTTTAATAAAACAAGTTTCTACTTTTTAACTCCATTCGATATTACACTTCAATTTTTGGAAAAATATATTTCCTTTTTAAATCTCAAATTCATTTTCTATTCGAAAATATTTTACAGTACTTAAATTCCAAATTTCTAAGGTCGGTGATATTTAACCATAACAAGATCATTCACAATTAATATATCATAGCATATGATAAAACCAATGTAAACACAATAATATAAATGTTGAGGAATCCAGTTGGATTCCTCCAACCTGTTTCCCTACATCCACAGATATTAATCAACATCAATAATATTAATTTCATATCAATATGAAATGTTATAGTAAACAGAATTTATAATTGATCAACAATATAATTACATCAACCATTTCAACCAATTGTATCAACCATTCATCCAAACAACCATCACACAATATAAAATTACTATAAGTAGATTTAAAACTCGTTTATATAAAAATATAAACGAGCTAGAGTTAGTGAGTTACTCACATCGTTTTGCAGTTGACGGTTCAACTTTCGTATTGTTTTAAAATCAAACAGACGTTTGATTTTTCCATGAAATTTTAGTAGCTCTGTTCCCTACGGAAATGGTTTTGCAATGTAGATGTCGTCGTTGTGATCCCACCATAACCGGTCTGGTCCAATTCTGTTATAGTATGAAGAAGTTATGCTCGTTATAAGGTTGAACTAATTAAAGTGTCACTAGTTTCTAATTAATTAATAGTTTAATTCCTTAATACTAGATTACCCTCAATAATTGAGATTAGCAGCTTTAATTATTCCAATATCCTTTCACCTCAGTTCTAACAGTATTCTCATTCCAGTTGGCTATTGAAGCCACTTCAGATCACCGAAGTTTGACCTGATCATGCCGCCGGGACTGCCAAAAATTGGGCTTACATTTCTGATGAGCGTGAGCTCCTCCAATATTCTGCAGGCAAGCTTACAAACCTGAAGTATTGTTTACTTCGATCAGAATTATGCAATGTCACTCCTCCTTTTTAGCATCAATCTTTACCATTGCCTTGAAAAACAGTCCGCACCTCCCCCTTCAATTCGCACCACCAACTTAATTCACCTACAAACTTCTCTACACAAACTTCTATACTCAAGCTTCACCTCACGCAGCAGTTCTGAACTTAGTCCCCCCCCCCATTATATCACCACAAAAATATGTTCAAAACCTCCTTCCCCATTTCAAAAAAATTGAAACCGCTACTGACAAAACACCCATCGCCAAATGAAACCAGTAGCCTTCATCACTTACAAAATCTTGGGATCACCGTATGAAACTGCTACTGACAAAACACTTAATAACCAACTCCATTCACTACTTCACAGCAAACTAAAATCATACCATTCTACCTTCGACAGATCATGGTACCTCCTTCTGACTGCACCGCCAAGCTCACCTTTCATCTGAGCACCGTCGATCGGAACTCAAGCACCTGTGGAATTCCATTGTAGCACTTCCTACATTGGACCGTGACAACCATCGACATTTTACAACATCGAATCGTGCCAAAATCCACCCATCTGCTCGCGATGACCCCCAAATCGACATGCTATCAATGAAACGTCCCGCGATGTCACCTATAGCTGCCCTTGTAAATTCCTCAATTGCTGCCCAAAATTTGAAACTTCTAGAGTCTGCTTGAGTTGTATAAAACTCGAACGCGATGGAAGCTTGTTCTAGAAGGACTCTAATGAATCTGAAAATCATAAATTTTGGTTGAAGATTTGAGTTTTAATGGATTTATGAAGTTCCATTTGTTCACATAGTCTGCGTGAGAAGAAGAAATGGAGTACCAGTATATAAAAGAGAAACAACTTGGGTGGCCCGGGTGTAACAGCGTACAGAGCATGGTTCTCGATAGCTTGAAAGACACGGTAAGTAGTAGTGTGGCATGCACGAAGCACGTCAGCTTGGAGTGTACGCTGAAAATGGAATTTCATTACTTTTTTGGTTTTGATTAGGCAATGTCATTTTCTCTCCAAGTTTAGCCCATTATTTATTCTGTATGGTCTTAGACTAGGCAACGTCTTAGATTTATTTTTGTCATTTTACTGAAACCAATGCTTGTCAAATTATAATTGTAATATATCCATTTGGTATCGCTGTTTTTCTTTCTATGCGTGCCTTCTAATTGGATTTGACTCATATGATCCTCTTCTAATGATGATCGAAAAATATTGACATGAACAAGATGTATGCTATCTACAATACAATTTACCTACTGAAGACACCTATCTAAGGAAGGTAGAAAATAATAGTAATATCACACAAGCCAATCAATATTTCTATGCAACTATATTCCAATCATCGTCCGTGAGCGAAGCACGTGTCATTTTTTAAGCGTATATTTAAGTTAGAAAATAATAATAATATAGGTACTCCGTTACATACTACTGCGTTTTAAATTATAATATAAATTATAGATTAAGCTTAGTTTTTAGCTAATAAATTACCTATAAAAAAATCATTTTATACTTCCAATATAACATTTAAAACAATTTCAATGTTTAAAAATTAACGGCTAAAATTCAGAGTCGTTACATTCCTTCCCCCTTAATAGAATTTCATCCTCGAAATTTCTAAGCGGTAAAGATGCTATACTCTACTCTTCACAACCTACTTGGTTGAAATCCTATACTCCATATTTCCATAATTCAGTTTTTTTCTGGAACTTCTAATATCTAACCTTTCGTTATTTATTCCAAATATGTTGTCCACCATTTTTGGACAATCCATCATCACTTTCTTGTCTTCAATCCATATGCTCTTCAACATATCCACACCCATTCCAATGGATTACAAATCTATTTATCAATTTCATTATTCCACTTGAAATTTAATTAACCAATTCTGGTTTTCTTATTTCAATTACAATTAACAACTCGATTGAAAAAATCTTGAAAATTTTCTAACACTTTAAATTTTCGAAAAATTTCGCTAGCATCTCCTTTGCACAGCTCAATCGGTACAACCACAACTCGCCTTTCTAGGCCTATTCTAATCCAAAAAAAAATCAAAAAGCCAAGCAGCTTGCCCCATAGGCTCATAAAACCATCAAATCCAAGATGTGTTGTAAACATGTACCTCTTTGTCGGGCATAATTCTACCTTTTACATTTGCTTCCATTCAGTATCTTCTCAGCATACATATATCCATATCCAGTTGGTTTCAAATCAATCCAACTTCCAGTTTTTAACTCTCTAATTAACTTCTAATTAGTTCACTTCCATTCTATCAATTCAAATCTGATGAGACGACCACAAACCCCGTACTGAAGGTGGCAAGGGTAATCCTTGGAATATAACACATAAACAGATAACAGCAGAATAGAATTTAAATAAATACACCAGATAATTCACAATAGAATATACTGGATAAACGTAATCATCAGAGTTACACAGTATACAGGATCATACTTAGTACAAATACAGCTCAGCTATACATAAATGTCTACAGCGGAAAACAAACATAATATGTACAATAGGAGCTGAACAGCATAAAAAGAGGTAAATGATAGAATCCATCTTCAGCTCCAGCTACCTAGATGAAGCCAGCTAAAACCGGAATACAAGGTTGCCCGTGTAGAAAAAGGGGCACCTAAGTTTGAAAGTGAACAAACTACGAGTCAGTCATGGGACTAGTATGAGAAATCTACTCAACACATTTAAAATATGGCAAATCACAGGACCATGCCACTTTTGTGGAACGGGTTTACTCCATTGGATTGACAGTGCTTTAAAACAAATCATTCTTTTAAATATCGCAATGCTTTTTATAAAAATGAAGCCATTATAAGACTTAGTTCCCATCATACAATGCAACGCAAACCGGAGGATAGAGTTTTACCTTATAATGGCCAAAATATGATTGATACGAATAAAACAAAAGCATTTGATATTATTACTAGTGTTTATATGTTTCAAAAGCAATTTCAAATCATAACTATCAATCATATACGGCATTAATGCCCCATACCATTATGTCGCCATATATAGGTATACAATCAAAACCGCACAGTCAAGTATTTGGAAATTGGGCTTCTGTCATGAACCAAGGCAAAAGATAGTCCTTACCGACTTCGAGACTGTCTAGCCCGAGACTTAGGACCCAGACTCAGGTGGACCCTTGGATCGTCAGGGCCGGTCCACCGATGTGGATTAAAATTCCTGAACAATGTGTTTCCCCGCCCTATGGGGCGTAAGTGAGCCAACGAATGACTCCATCGGACCTGGATCGTCCGATCAAACCGAGGAACCTCGCAACAGTAACAAGCACATAAGTCAAACTCGTCAGGGCGTGTAAAACCACTGATGCCACTTCTAGCTAGAAAGAAACGCATGTCCTCTCTGAGGTCCTTTCTCCCGTTTCTGGTTCATACCGGGTGTGAGGTTCGCGAATTCACGTTGTACACAAAGCTACACCACACAGGCGGTGCTTTGATCATCACCACAAGACTTTGCTTTTCAACAGAAGCCCTGATCACTGCATCTTAGCATGCCACACAGGCAATTCACACCGTGTAACTGATGGCTATCAATCGCACAGAGTAAATTCCAATGTCAGACACACTGTCCATTTGCAAGTCCGTTCTGGGTCTGAACAAAACCGGAGGCACTATATACCTCGCAAACCCATCGATCACCACGTACGTTTGGACGATCACCACTCATTATCCATATTTCGGGATGCCTCCCAATCAGGACCTCGGTTACCATCCAAACGAGGTAAAGATCTCCGGTCTTCGACCACCGTCTTCATCTTCGATTTCTTATCGTCGATACAGTTATTCAGAATGGGATAAACCCGGTCTTTCTGAGTAACTCACGTATATAATAAACAAGTGCTACACAAACACTACTACGCATCATTTCAATTCATTATTCACTAACCGTCAATCAGTAAGAGAACGATTTCCCAAATATTAACCCCGAAGGTCGAAACCAACATCAGATCAAAATCCAGGAAACCATTCGACTTAGCTAACCTTCAGTTAATTTCTAAATTTCACATCCATATCGTTTATAATATTTTATAACGATTTATCGCTATTTTTGTTTATTTTAAAATAGCCAATTTATTCAAAACAACGCTTCAGGCCATAACGCAGCTGTGGCGCTGTTTTTCTTCAGATTTGATTTACACATATCTGAAAATCTAACTGTTGGATCTTCACAAAATTTACATCATTAGAAAGATCTTTTCAAAAAGAATCCAATGGTTCCAGTTTTGGAAAAATCCGACGGTCGGATCTCCCGGTACAATCGTTTGAAGTTTTGATTTCAAAATACGAACTTGCAGCGTCGTTATTCGATTAAATATAATTTTATATATATATATAAATATAATCGATTCTGGCGCTGTTTTTCTTCAGATTTGAATTAAACATTCTAGACAATCCAACCGTTGGATTTTTAAAAAGTTGGTGCCGTAGGAAAGATATTTCCAAAGCGAACCCAACGGTTGCGATTTCAGGAAAATCTGATGGTCGGATCTCCCGGTATAATCGTTTGAAATCACGGTTTCAAAATACGAACTCCAGCGTCGTTATTCGATTAAATATAATTATATTTATATATATATAAAAATATAATTGATTCTGGCGCTGTTTTTCTTCAGATTTGAATTAAACATTCCAGACAATCCAACCGTTGGATTTTTACAAAGTTGGTGTCGTTGGAAAGATATTTCCGAAGCGAACCCAATGGTTGCGATTTCAGGAAAATCCGATGGTCGGATCTCGGTATAATCGTTTGAAATCACGGTTTCAAAATACGAAATGCAGCGTCGTTATTCGATATATTTCAATTCTATTTATATATATATATCGATTCTTCGATTTCAAAACTATATGATATTCATACATTTGATAAAAATGATATTTTTATCAAACTGTTTTCTATTTCAATACTTCACTATTTTTAACAATTCGTGTATATAATAAAAATGTGATTTTTAATGTAAAACAATTTATTTCAAAACTCGACTATTTTATATATTTCATATAGGTGATAAAAATAGGATTTTTATTATAAAACAATTTATTTCAAAACAAGATTATTTTATATAGTTCATATCGATGATAAAAATTGGATTTTTATTATAAAACACTTTCTTTCAAAATATGAATACCATTCAACACATGAATTTCAATTCAACGAATGAATTTCGATTCAACACATGAAGGTTTTCTATAATTTATATATATCGATAAAAAGGTGATTTTTATATTTAAAACACGAATACCATTCCACACAAGAATTTCTATCCAACGAATGAATATCGATTCAACACATGAAGGTTTTCTATAGTTTGTATATATATATATAAAAAGATGATTTTTATATTTAAAACACGAATACCATTCAACACATGAATTTCAATTCAACGAATGAATATCGATTCAACACATGAAGGTTTTCTATAGTTTCAACAAATGAAAATAATTCTAACACATGAGTATTATTCAAAATTTCGGCAGCATAACGGCAGGGTAGTTAAAACCGGGACCGTCCCTAGTACGGCTCCTCGCTCTACCTTAAAGCCTCGCAGCTTTTGACAATGGGGAATCATGCATCTAGTTCGCACGCATGCGGCATGTACATTTTTTTTCATTTCCACAAACTAATCCTATGTGGTTTCAACCAAATATTTCTCAACCACAAACGGGTATTTTTCAACCACAATCAATCAATTTCAACCACAAACAATTCCAATCAACCATTCGCTATCAATCAATTTTCACATCAATCACAACGAATAAATATCATCCATGGTTTGTGGACGAGGGGCGTGTGTGTATATATATATATATATATAATTTCACTCCTATTTCAACACATATGTAATTTTACAACGCATATACAACTTATACATTGAACGTACAACTTATACAATGCTTATACAAGAGGTGTACAACGCTTATATAACTCATACATCGATTATATAATTTATACATCGTCGTTTTCCATATCGTTTATAAATTAGAAATCTCACATTGGGTTCCACTCCACCAAAAATAGCAGAAGGCTCAGAAAAATATGCAGTTTCTTCTAAAAGGTAAAAGACATCCACACGAGTCCACTGTCTCTTGTTTCACTGAATTTCGTCAACACACGAAAAAGATAGGATTTTTCAAAGTTTGCAACGGTTTAAAGGTGTTAAAATCAGTTGAAAATTATCATAGCCGTATACCTCAGATTTTGATTCGAAACTAGGTTTCGAATTTTCTTCCAATCCGTTGCTCGAGGCCAAAATCGGTCAGCTCCACATCGAAGAGCCTCGAAAGGCGCGCAGATCGGTGGCGGGGGGGGTCAGGTGCGACGGCGCCACCAGGGTGGTGCGGCGGTTGGAAGTTCCGATCTTCTGGAGCTCGATTCTAGCTCCACAGGCCACGAAAATTCCAAACTTTATATGGATTTGAAGATCTCGAGAAGATCTTCAAAAAGTTCCACTATGGCACGAGCTAATTCGGCGTGGATTGATTGGAAAATGAGGGGGAAAGTTTGAAGGGGTTTCCGCCTATGATCGACTGTCGGGGAGAGAGAAAATTAATTTTCTGACCAATGAGATTTTTTTATTAATTTATATATTTTTAAATTTCTAAAATACCCCTTGTCACACTCGAACACCAATTCAAACCCAACGACTGTCGTTCCTAGCATTTTACCCCCATTCCGAACACAATGGGATATGTTTCGAAGGCCCATTCGAATGTTTCAGTCAGTTTTCATTCAGTTTAAAATATATAACATTCAATATTCAATTTGAACGTACATTTCAATTTGCCAGGGCCACAAACTGATTCAAAAAATTCCAGAAAAATAAATCTGGATATATTTTGACGATACTATCCCAACAAAACTAGTTTCGTTGAATTCTGAGACTGTTTGCAAAAAGGCCCATTTCTGGTCGATCCAATTCAACTATAATTGACCAAAACACATTTTCCTTTGCCACGCTCACATACTAGCTTAAAAAATTATGAAATTTGAAACCTAGCAATAACTTCACATCCCGGATCCAACAAAAGTGGTTTCGTCGAATTCCGTGGATGTTTGCAAAATGGCCAATTTCATGGGCTATATAATTTCCATAACGACGTTTCTGAAAATTCATTTGGCCATAACTTTTGCATCCCGCTATGAAACTTTGATTTTTCAGATTCAATAGAAAGGTATTCACTAACAGATTTAAATATTTTTAGTTTCACTCAAATCCGTTTTGTTTTGCACCCGGTACAGTCAGTCAAAGTTTGAATTCAAATTATGAAACTACCGTGCCATTTCAGGCCTTGTTTATAATTAGAATTAATTATATTCGTTTTCGAATGTCGATTCAAACTTACTTTTCATCGCTATTATTTAAAATATTTTATTTTAAATATTTAAAATCCACTATTTTAGCCAATTTAAAAATTTTAAATTGGTTCAGATTTTCCAGGTCGTTACAATCTCCCCCACTTAAAACTTTTCGTCCTCGAAAAGGAACAAAGTTGAAAGTGGTTTGATTAATCAACTCTACGTTCAATCTGGCTTCCATTCTCCAACTTTTCAGTTTCTGAGAATTTTCAAATTCTTAAAAAAAATGGCTAACACCCAGAATTTTCGAAAAATTTCACCATAACCTCCTTTGTACGGGGAGAGGTTTGGAAATTTATTGGGTTGTATTAGGTACCCAATAAATCCTAATAAGCATAAATATATTTATAGTGATATATTCTGGTGTTTACAGGGGAGCGTGTATAGATAATAACTCCAGAGAATAATTTCTCGTCACCCTGTCAAAGCCTGAGGGAGTGTGTATTTTAATTGCTCCAGAGGATAAATCCTCGTCACCTCGTCCCGTATGGGAAATAAATAGTCCATGTGTCGTATTTAATAACTAGAGAGACGTGATTATTGTCAACTCCAGACCCGTGTGGGGTTTTTATTAATCTGGCAATTTATCGTTACATTTTAAATAGTCCATATCAGTCATCAGTTCAACCTATAAAATATAGTCATCGCCATACAAGCCTCTCGTTCATATGGTAAATCTTCCATCTCGTCACACAAGCTCCAAATACTTATGTGGTATATGATGAAGTATGCCTATCTTCAGAAGTATGCCATGCAGTGTAGTTCAAAATTAATTGTTACTATCCTATGGCAATGTTTATTATTACACACAGAATAACCAGCACTCCACATCCAATTGCATTCACAGGAGTTGATATAATAATATTTCGCATCCAACTTGTAACACCCCACCTCCACCAGGGCCACACTCACGAGTGCTTGCACTAGCTTTGGAGGGATGTTGTCTAGGTAAACATGCACAGAGATATCACAAGACAGAACATAGATAAATAAATAAGTAAAGCAGCGGTAGAGATTTAAAAACCATGATTAACTATTTCAAAACCAAATAGTCAACTTACATCAAAGTACTTAGTCATTATTTTCCAACTACCACAAGTCTAGAAAACATAAACTGAAAATAACATAAAGTAAAACTATCCCCAAGATAGATGTGGTGAAGCCATAGCAAGCTCAAGTCCAAACCGTACAAGAGCTGTCAAGAAAGCTAGCCAAATGTCCAAGCTAAGCACTAGTGTTCCCTCCCTGAGAACCTGGGGGGGAAACGGAAGAAAAGAGGCGAAAGAAAAAGGGTCAGTCATAAGACTGGTAAGTCCTACCTACTATTAGTATAAAAACTAATGAAGTTAACTAAACATGAGAAACTGAGATGAAACATAAAGATGGTAACTAACTGGCATGATAAATAGATAACAAGGTAGATCAAGTGTGGCATCGCATATACGAGGTTTAGTTTTGCACCAATAGTACTAGTAATCCAACCCATGTCAAGTGTAAACAAGAAATGATCCCTTGGCCCAATATCATGAGATGACCCAAGGCGGGGTCCAACTACACGGTCTAGTCGATCGGCTCCCTATAATCCTAACTCGTCGAGTGTCGGTGTCATACGGCCCAATCACGGAATGTAGTCAAACTGTGCTAGGTCCACCCTAGGGTGTATCAAGTCCTAGGGTGCCAACCACTGACACGAATCAAGCACGCACAGTCTAAACCTGCTGGTGCCCATGCCTGCTTTTTCAACTCCGGACTATGTGCATGACCATAGTCCGCCTGAACCTACACCGGCGCACCAACTCAGCCGTCGTTCTGGTCGCTTACAATCAGCCCAGTAATCGTGCCCCACCCTAGCCTAGTCCCTAGGGTACCGTTGATACATCCAAGAGGGTTACTACTGAAAAGGACCACATAACTAGGGTTTCTAACGGGTTAAGTGTGGTTAACCCTATCCAATCATGTATCAAGTTGGTTAAGTGTACCCAAGTGGTTCATGACTTAACCCGATCCAATCATGTATCAAGTTGGTTAAGTGTTTCCAAGTGGTTCATGACTTAACCCTAACATGTGAAATTAATTAATTTAATGCACCCAACCTCTCACATTAGACTTTGTTGTGGTTACTGGACATGTCGGGCGGGTCCGGGCAGCTTTACACCACAACCTAGTCTAACCTCGGGTTTTCAAGCGCAATGTGACCAACTTCTCACATTGGATCCTATTGTTTGTAGCCACTGGATTTGCCGGGCGGTTCCGGGCAGATTTATGCTACAAACTCAACCCAACCTCGGGTTGGCCACTTTATGGTTTTCTACATGTCATGACCCCATTCAAGTTTTCAAGCATGATCAAGTTTCATGTCACATTTCAATTCATGTTTTTCATGTCATTTCAAGTTTGCCTAACTACCCATAACGTATCCCCATCGCACGTAAATTCGCATCAACACAAATGAATCAAGTAACATAAAAATATGACCAAGAGGGGCATAAGGTGGTAAAGGTGGTCATAAGTTAAACATGATGATATTTGAGGCAAAGGTGTTCATCACAACTAGCATATAGGATTATAGGCCTCAAAACATGCATGACATCAAACTTAGCAAATAAACTTGTGGGTAGCATGTAGTTCAATATCATAGGCAAAGGTGATAACATGATAATAGTTGACATAGGGTGATAAACTTGTGGGTAACATGTAGTTCAACATCATATGCAAGTTAACATCAAGGTTATGAGAGGTTCTATGTTGCATTATGCATAACTACCAAGTTCTATGTTTCATTATGCATAACTACCAAGTTCTATGTTGCATTATGCATAACTACCAAGTTCAATGTTGCATTATGCATAACTACCAAGTTCTATGTTGCATTATGCATAACCACCAAATAAAGCTCATAGCTTTCTACCCAAAAATCAAGGTAAATGGTACTAGGTTCATGATAGTGCCACAATCATAGATCAAAAGAGTCATAAATGGATCTATGCATACAAATATAGCCCCAAGACAAGTATTATACCCAAAAGTCTAATTTCAACTTGCTACATGATCATATTAACTTCATAGTTTAAATCTAAGAGTAGAGTGGGGCTTACAAAGCGTGGCTATGAGAACTAGAGCCAAATAGAACAAGATAGAGACGTTGTAGAAGCTCTAGGAATGATGTAGCAACACAAATAGCCTTGAGAATAAGTAGCTCCTTTGATAGAAAGAAGAAAGCTTGCTCCTTTTTGCCTTAGAAGCTCTCAAGATGAAGATGGAGGCCATGATTAGGGAGCATTTTGGCAGAATTTAGTTGTTAGGTTGATTTGTTATGGTTTAGGCTAGGTATTAGGGTGTTTTTATAGGTGTAGAGACTAGTTTAGGCCATAGGATTAACCCTAGTTTAGATCTGAACCATCAAATCCCGTCACAGGCTAAGTAAACAGATCAAAGGAGCAAACTGGTGCACCTGACTAGCAGGGTCCGACCAGGGAGGTCGACCCCCAGGTCGACACCCCAATCGACCTGGGGGGGCAGTTCGACTCCCCAGTCGACCCCCCTGTCGACCTGGGGTAGGGCGGGAAAATTTCCCGCCCAATCTGTTTTGGATCTGATTTGAATTTCGGGCTGAATTTTTGAATTTTCTGAAATCTTCTATGGGCCATAATTTGGTCATACAGACTCCGATTTTCGAAATTTCGGAATCGTTTTCAAGCAGAATTTCAAGACGAACGCAATGGCGTAACCCGTTCCCATTGATTCTTAACTTATGATTTAATTCTGCCCTGATTTCTTGTTTTAACATGTTATTAAAAATTTGGGTTGTTACATCCTCCCCACCTTAAAGGATTTCGTCCCCGAAATCTCCAAGTTAGGAAGAATGTATCCTTCCATCCATCATCCATCTACTCAAACATCATCCACAAGTAATCATTGTCTTTAAAAGATTTCTAATGCTATATGAACATATGCAAGAGTGTGTGTATATGCACCTATCTAATGCAAAAATCAGGCGGTTACTGACTCAGTAAACCTCCTTAATGCAGAATATGTTAGTGCAATGAGTCCAAATGTATGCAAATTCCTAACATAGTTTATAATCTCTACATGAGTGCACATAACATTCAATCATATGCAACATCCACATGATATCATAACAAGTTTCATCCATGAATAAGCACAAACACCCGTGTATATGCAATATGTAAGTGTGTGAGCCGATCTTAGTGCCTAACGTGTATCATGCATCCACGAGTAACCACTTGCAAACACTTGCAACCATTTGCAACCATCAAGCATAACATGTTTCAAATACATGTTTCATCCAAAGTGTTTCTACCTAAGGTTCTCACGACAAGACTAACGAGATAACAAGATAAACATGGATAGTAAAAGAAAGATATGCTGACTAGGAAAAGAGATCGAGAATGTACCCTCAAAAAGAAATGGATAAAGCCCATGCATCTTCTCCTCGGTTTCCTAAGTTGCATCTTCATCGGCTTCACTCCATTGAACCTTTACTAATTTGACTTCTCAATTCCTCAGCTTCTTGATCTCCGTTCCCAAGATACGAATCGGAGCTCGCCTCAGGGTTGCCTCTTTCTCTACTTCCACGTCTTTAAGAATGCTAGGCTCAACTACTTCGACTGACTCATGTAGGCATTTTCGGAGATGCGAAACATGAAAGACATTGTGCACCCCAGCTAGCTTCTCGGGCAATTCCACCTTATAAGCCATTTGCCCAATCTTCTCGATGATGGGGAAGGGTTGAATGAACCTTGGTGCTAGCTTCCTAACTGCTCCAAAATGAACCACATTTCGCAAGGGAGAAACCTTCACGAAGACCATATCTCCAACTTCAAACTCTAAGTCTGTCCTTCGCTTGTCTGCATAGGATTTCTGTCTGTCTTGGGCCGCTTTCATCCGCCTTCGAATCAACTCAACCTTCTCGGATGTGTCCCTTATCATGTCGGGCCCAAGTATAAGCTTATCCGTCGTCTCCCACCAACATGTTGGTGACTTGCACGGCCTCCCATAAAAAGCTTCGAATGGTGCCATCCCTATGCTTGCCTGGTAGCTATTATTATAAGAAAACTCTACGAGAGGAAGGTGGTCTTTCCAGGTGCCACCAAAGTTAAGAATGCATAGCCTCAACAGATCTTCTAGCACCCTATTCACCCTTTCGGTCTGACCATCCGTCTGTGGGTGATAGGCCGTACTTAGATTCAATCGCGTACCCATCGCTTCTTGCAAACTATTCGAAAATTGGCTAGTGAAGATTGGGTCACGATCGCTAACTATGCTAGAAGGAACTCCATGCAATCGCACTATCTCTCGAAGATAAACAGATGCTAGCCATGATGCGGTCCTCTTGTTCTTTACTGGAATGAAATGAGCGCTCTTCGTGAGTCTATCCACTATGACCCATATGCTAGTATTCCCCTTCCTTGATCTTGCCAATCCATCCACAAAATCCATAGAGATACTTTCCCACTTCCATAGCGGGACCTCCAATGGATGCAGTAGCCCACCGGGCTTCTTCGACTCGGCCTTTACTTGTTGGCAAACAATGCATCTAGAAACAAACTCTGCAACATCCTTTTTCATCCCATCCCAAAAGAAAATGCGCTTCATATCCCGGTACATCTTATCCCCTCCGGGATGTATGGTCATCCTCGAGTGATGCGCCTCCTCAAAAACTTTATTTATTAAGTCTCCCACTTGTGGGATGCATAGTTTTCCAACACGCCTTAGCCATCCCTTGTCATCAATAGTATATCTAGCAAGGTGACTTGACGTCTCACCACGAATCAACTTGTCCACGATCTCGACTATATGCGGGTCTTCCCTCTGTGAAGCCCCAACTTGATCAAGAAGTGTAGGTCTAAGCTCAAGGGATGCTAACGAACCAGTCATCGACTCAACAGCTGGTGTAAAATCAAAGGTTGCCAAGAACTTCAGGCTCTTCATCTCAACAAACAAGGGACTCAAAGTCAACCTTCTTCTGCTTAGCGCATCCGCCACAACATTACCCTTGCCAGGGGTATAAGCTATATCGAAGTCATATGATGCCAAGAATTCCATCCACCTCTGCTGCCTTAGATTCAGATCTTTCTGCGAGAAGAGGTACTTGAGCGACTTGTGATCAGTATATAACTCAAACCTTTCACCTAGAAGATAATGGCGCCAAGATTTGAGTGCAAAGACGATCGCCACCAACTCCAAATCATGAGTGGGATAGTTCTTCTCATGAACCTTGAGTTTCCTACCCCTAAAGCATATCACTCTCCCCTCCTGCATCAGGACAGCGCCTAATCCCGTGCCACATGCATCAGTGTACATGGTAAACATCTTCCCTCCATCGAGTAATGCTAGAACTGGAGCTGTGGTGAGGGCTCTCTTGAGCCTTTGAAAAGAAAGCTCACACTCTAAGTCCCATGCAAAGACTAAGTTCTTCTTCGTTAACTTGGTGAGAGGGGATGAAATCTTAGCGAAGTCCTTAATGAACTTCCTATAAAATCCTGCCAGACCGAGAAAGCTTCTCACTTCAGTTGCATTCTTCGGAACTTTCCAGTCTTATACCGCCACCACTTTAGCGAGATCCCCCCACCCCCCCAGACCAGGTCGACTGGGCAGTCGACCTGGGTGTCGACCTGGTCCCCGAGCCCATTTTTGGGCCAGTGTTCGTTCTGATGTTTCTAGTCCGATTTCTGTCCAGATTCATCTGCCTAAACCTATTTAAACAGCCCCAAACCTAGCCTTCTCTACACACAATTCTATTCTGCTTCTACTCTGCCTCTGTTCTAAATAAAAATAAAAATGGCGTCGCTACTCTATTGGAATCAAAACTAGAAGCTAATCAACATCAACCTAAGAAACTCAATTCAAACTAGAGATTAAAGCTTCTGCAACGATCCTACGACAATTTCTGTTCTTAGTTCTCAAAAACCATGATCTGTAAGCCCCGGTTACTCTTATATCTAAACTCTAAACTTAATATGGACATGTTTAAATTGAAGTTGAACATAAACATGATAACTACTTGAGACCTACTCTTGTATATCTTTGATCTATGACTATTCCTTTTTGATCTATTATTTTAGATCTACTCTTGTTCACCCTAGATCTATTCACCTTGAACCTAGTACCGTTCATATTGAACCTTGATTTGTGGAATACTAATAAGAACTTGATTTAGGGGCATGTTCATGTCATAACCTAAACCCTATCATTATTTTAACATGCCTGTGATGTTGTGATGTTGAAACTTTTGCTAGTCACAAGTTTAGGATTATCATCTTATGTCATTTATTGCTATGTTTATCACCCTATTTCATATGCCAGTGATGTTATGATCATATCTCAAGTTACACCATGCTTGCCTTGAAATCACCTTTGCCACTTTATACCCATCCTTGTTATGTTATTCCCTAGTTACATCTATTGCCTTGATTCGAATTCACGAGCGTTGGGGATGCGATTTAGGTAGTTTAGGAAAACCTGAATTTAGTATGAACTTGAAAACATGAATATCGTTATAACTTGAGCTTGGATAGGAACATGAACTTGACATGAAATTATACTTGAAAATATGAATTGGGGACATGACACTTAGATAACTTGAACGTGGCCAACTCGAGGTTGGGTTGAGTTTGCAGTATAAATCTGCCCGGAACTGCCCGGCGAATCCAGTAACTACAAACAATAGGACCCAATGTGAGTAGTTGGTCATATCGCACTCGAAACCCGAGGTTAGACTAGGTTATGGTGTAAAACTGCCCGGACCTGCCCGGCACATCCAGTAACCATAACCAAGTCTAATGTGAGAGGTTAGGGGTGCATTAAGTAAATTAATGCCACTGGATAGGGTTAAGTCATGGACCACTTGAATATACTTAACCAATTTGACACGTTGATTTGATAGGGTTAATCATGAACCGCTTGAACACACTTAACCAACCTGACACATGATTCGTAGGACTAAGTCTTGAACTAGTACGACACATTTAGTCAATTTGACATGACACGTAGATGGGGTTAAGTCTCGATTTTAAATGACAACTTAACCTGCTGAACGAAACCCTAGTTACGCGGTCCTTTTCAGCAGTAACCCACTAGATGTATCACGGTACCCTGGGACTAGGCAGGGTGGGGCACGATTGCTGGGCTGATTGTAAGCGACCAGAATGACGGCTGAGTTGGTGCGCCATTGTAGGTTCACGCGGACTAGGGTCGTGCACTTAGTCCGGAGTTGAAAAAGCAGGCATTGGGCATCAGTAGTATTATCTGTGCATTCTTGAATCGTGTCGGTGGTTGGCACCCTAGGGCTTGATACACCCTATGGTGGACCTAGCACAGGTGACTACATTCGTGATAGGGCCGTATGACACAAACACACGACGAGCTAGACTTGTAGGGAGCCGATCGATTAGATCATGTCGTTGGACCCCGAATTGGGTCACTTCACGACATTGGGCCAAGGGATTATTTCTTGATTTATAGTATACACGGGATTAGTATACCAGTATAGTTGGTATGGCGAACCTTGAATACGCAATGTTAGACTTGAGTTATCTTGTTAGCCTAGTTATCATGTAAGACTTATCATCATTCCTATGTTTAATTCCAGTTTATTCATGTCTTGTTAACTTTACTAGTTTCTATGCTGATATTCACTAGGGCTTACCAGTCTTTTTGACTGACCCGTTTTCTTTCGCCTCTTTGTCTTTCGTTCCCCCCCCCCCCCAAGGTTCTCAAGGAGGAAACTCTAGCTCTTAGCTTGGAATTTGCTTGCTTTCTGACAGCTCATGTACGGTTTGGTCTTGAGCTATGCTATGGCTGCACTCATGCACTTTTTGGGGAATAATATTTTACTTATGTTGTTTTAAGTACTTTGCTTCTTTAGAACTTGATGTAATGATATAATGACTTGGCATTTTGATGTAAGAGGTTTTGACTCTATTTTTCAGTAATGAGATTTGGTTTTAAAGTTTATATCCGCTGCTTTATACACTCTATTTTATCTATGTTCTGTCTTGTGTTATCTCTGTGCTTGTTTACTAGACAATACCCCTCCAAAACTAGGGCATTCCCTTTGTGAGTGACCCTAGCGGAGGTGGGGTGTTACAGTGACAATACACCCTAATGGGAGGGATCCACATAGCCATGCTGCCTGTCCAATTTTTGTCATTTCTCGGTTGATAAGGCTTGAGGTTTAAATTATCTTTCAGAATATCTGGCCACCATTCACTTTGAATGCCACATCTTCAGGTCCATCAGATATCAATAATTGACATCCACAAAAATACTCGAGTAGTTAAGCTAAGAGAAGTGCCCCTCTCCGCCACCAACTATAGTACGTTTCAAGAAATCAACGTATGTAATCCCATTGGAAATAATCTATCAGACACCCGTCCATACAAGTTGTCCTGGGATTGGACAAACCGAAGGCACCCTCCTACTGCATCCTACAAGTCACCCTATAGACCAATAGCGAGTAGTCCTTGCAATCCATAGATTTCATTCACGACAGAATCACAAAACAAATAACTCTGGTTGCAAGCCAGAGAAATTCGAAAAGTAGTCCTTCCTCTTATGAAGATCCATGGTCTTCAACTGCTCCATCTTCAACCAGCATCTTTTACGTATTTGCTGGTTCAGAATGGATTTCGAATATAAATTCGATCCCGGTCTTTCCATACCAACAGCTCATTGGCATGATTTTGATAGTCGGTTATTTAACTATCAAAATAAAAAAAACATAATAATAAAATAAGTCCATTGGTCTATTACATAGCATCACTTGGCCATTAAAATAATATATCACTTATAATATCAAAAATAATATATTAGTTTTAATATATAATATTCTCAAATCATTTTATTTTAAAATACTTAACTTAAAATCATATCCAATTTCCCGTTACTATCCTTCAAAACATTTTCCACCACATTACTTATCATCGGGATCAATTCGCTTACCATCGTAAATACTCGCTACAAAATCCCCTTTTATTTCGTTACTATGGGAATATCATTTCAAATTCACAAGCCCCTCTTTATTTCCTTTTGTTTCAGAATGCCATCATATATATCCAAATTCTTTAGATAACGTTGCACTAATACTTTCCCAAGCTAACTTACTTTAACATCTTCATTATCATGACTCATATCATCTTTTGAAAATCCTAACGTTGTTCAAGTTGGAGTATTTTAATTACCTCTCAGACCTTGATCAACATCATTCTTATCTTAAGATAAATATGAATGGTGATTCAAAAATCCCTATTCATTTTAATACCCTTCACTATTGTATAAAAATACGGTTTTATAAAACTTCCTTGCTTTTAAAATCCCCTTTTTAAATATGTGGTCATGACTAAATTCATTGATTTAGTAAAAGATTTATACACATTAACTTTTTAAATTTTAACTCCTTTAAAACAATTTGTCCCATTACCTGGATTTTTATTTCAAATCCCATTTCTAAATATCTTACCAAATTCAATTACGGAAATCCGCTTTCCTAATTCTTTAAATCATTTCCTTCGGGAAAGCTCACTTCAAATCTCATCCATTTCACATCCAGTCATTATTAGGTAATGTTAATTCACTATTTAACGTTTTAATTTCCCATCACCTTATGCACAACTCGTTTACACCCCTTGATTTAATATGAAAACCCTTTTCCATCCTGATTTCCCTTACTTAATTCAAATATTAAGTAACATTTATTATAAGCTTAACTTATTCACTTAAAAGCACTTTATAACCTCATTTACCAAATTCGGTTTAAATATAAATCCGTTCATAAACTTCCTTTGAAACTCAATTATATTTTATTTCTAACTTTAATTACTTACTTAAATGAACTTTATTTAATAATAAAAATTACAATTTACTTCTTGATTAACTAGAATTAAATTTCCTTTTTAAAATCTCATTAGGTTAAACAACTATTTGCTAAATTATTTCATTAGATTAATTGACACAATATAATTTAATTAATAATCAATTCCCCTTAAATAATTGGCTTGGTAAGTCTTAAAACACGATTAACCCATTGATCAGCTCTAACTCGTCTCTTCATTTAAATTAATTAATAACATTATTAATTCAAATAATCTCATTCATTTCGATTATTAAACAATAATCTATTTCTAAATAAATCTCATTTTAATTATTTTCTTAAAAACAATAAATCCTGGTTATAAATCGTCACATTAACTCCCGCCCACTTGCTTATCAATCTCATTTATATAAGAATCAAATTTATAAGATTATTTAGTAATTGGAATGAAGCACTTGCTTCGCACACGATAGATTCTTGGTATAAAAATAGTGGTTATACAAACAATACATATATTGTTGGTTTATTTTCTTTTATAAACTTCATTTAAAAATATATTTAAGTTAAAAATAAATTTCATAACTCATTTCTATCGATTCACTTGAAGGTGAATAAATCTTTATAAAACAGTTTGATTTTGGCCATCTGCTTTGAATTGTTCAACCAATATCACTCATTGGTTAATAACCAACAATTGTTACATTTGGATTTAACAACCAATAACAATTCAATAATCCAATCATGTGGGGTTTAACAGTTCATATAATAATCATATGAAAATAAACAATAAATATGAGGAATCTGGATGGATTCCTCCAACCTGTCCTTCCCTGCATACAAATATGTTATTTCAATATAATCACTGCCCATGGGAATATACAACTAAACAGATAATTTCAATAAAAATCCAATAATAGTAATTTAATGTTAACTATTTAATTTAACGCGTTTATAAAAATATAAACGCGACCAACAAGGTAAGTTACCGCTGTCGGTTCTAATCGTTAGAATAATGATTTGGTTTTAATTAAATTAAACAAACGTTCAACTTAATTTATTCAGTCATAAAAGGATCATTCAGTAATCAGCAAACAGTAAACAATCCATAACACACAAATATTAAACCATATTTATAAAAATATAAGTGGGTGAAATGAGTGAGTTATACTCACTTGGTCTGGGTCGTGTGAACAACTCATTCTAGACAATTCCAACTCCCTCTAATCCGTTCCATACCGTCATGATCGTTAAAACAGTTCCGGTCTAATCTGAATCGGACAATTCTGATAAGACATGAATACGTTGTTAATATTTAAATTTAACTTTAATTTAATAATTAACTAATTAATTTAAATTAATTTAAATTAGCGAACTTGTTACTTGGTTTTGAAATATTGCAGCTCGACTCTTTCATTCAGTGCTTCGTCAGTTTTCGCCTTGTCCAAGCTGTTACCGCAAATCCCAGACCGTAGCGCAAATAAATCCTGTCATGCTTTAAAATGTTATAATTAATAACAGTTTTAAAAAATAAATTAATTAACTATTAATATGGGTTACCCTAATTACTGTAAAATAAACCTTAACTGGCCATTTATCCCTTCATTAGAATTGGATTCCATGTTTTCCCAAGCCCACCCATCCTTGCAGACCGATCCCCTTGCACGTGTTAACAAAAAACAGCCCATTCACGTTAAACTCCTTTCCAAATAAAAAGAAGGAGCTGCCTTCATTTTATACATCTGCTCATTTTTATATTTCCTCATGTCCCCAAATTGGAATGCCGCTACTATAATCAACAAATCCTGGCGCCCTCTCCTTCTCCGTTGATCAGAGACCCAGCGGCAGCCTCCAAATCCGGCGCACCTGTCAGCTTCTCCAGCGTTTCGAATCCCATCACTCCTATCCCTTCAGTCAGCGGTCAGCCCTCGTTCATCAACAAAGTTAACGCCCTTTCAGGCGAGATCCAGTCCAGTTCATCACCTCGATTTCCATTAAATCAGGTCAGCATGCAATCTCCTACACTTTACATATTTTCTGTTCAAAACGATTCGAATGGGTTTACTGCCGTTTGTTTCTGGTAATTTGCGTGACTTTTTTGGGTTCATTTGGGTTACGAATTGATGAAGTTTGAAGTAGAAAAAATGAACACAGTGAAACGTTTTGGTATGGGAAGTTCCGGGTATCGCAGTGGTATTTATATGCGAACAGGAATTGAAGATAAGGTATGTGTCTGGTCAATAGGTATGTGGGTATGTATTGTCTATTCAGGTGCTAGCTGAGCGCCGGTATGTTGATGTGAGGAGATGGAAGGAGAAAAAGGTACTGCGTTGATGGGTTGGTGGCTTGAATTGTCTTCTCAAACAGAGTGTGTGCTACTGAAAAGGGTAGACTAGGCATGTTATTGTCTTCTACAGTGCTGTCATGTTCTATAGGATTGGTGGAGTCTGTTCCATGATCTAAAGTAGGGTACGGCGTGCTACTGCTAATGAGAGGGTTAGGCTAGGCATACTGTTTGGCATGGCTGACCATTTTGCAAAGAGTGTTGTCATTCCAAATTACGGCAGAAATGGTGGAAGTACCCTAGATTAGGCCTACTGTTTGTACTTGATGGTTTGATGAGTCTGCGTCATTTTGTATATGTGTATTGGTAAAATATCTTGTGCAGAGTGTGAAGAAACTATTTGTACCTTGTTTAAATTTTATTGTATTGCCTTTGTTGTTTATTTGTATGAAACTATACTTTGCAATTGTTCATGTCAGTATGTGAATTGTTAATTGGCTTGGCAAAGGACTTTTTACATGAATGCCAGGACGTGACGAAGCTGTTTCCATCCTATCATATATTTTCCTCTCTATTCCTTTATTTGATTTGGTACCTGGTTTGGTTATTAGATGGTTTATGTGAGGAATGAATTCATACCAGTACTAAAGTAATACATATATTTTGGCAAAAGATTTGGTATGTGAAGAAACTATCCCATCTTATTTTATACTGTATTGCAATGTCCTTATTCTTTATTTATTTGGCATGTAGCTTTGTTTCTGAATGGATTTGGTTGAAATTTCTATGTTGTAAATATATATACTGTTTGTCTTCGTTATTCATTCGGTTGAATGATTTTCTTTTGGGGTACAGTATCCTCTTTACCTATCACTAATGACCTTAATTTCCTATTGCTTATTGTTTGTACTAAGGAAAAAAACTATAAGTTTAATTGTTATTATTATCCATTACATTTTTAACATATGTTGTCCGTATACTTGGTCACGCACGCTTTGAGATTTTGTATTCACTATGGGATGAATATATACCACTGCGCATGGTATACAGTATTGCTATTGTACAAAAAGGTATGTAATTAGTTTATAAAATATTATCAATAAATATTTAAATAAATCTGAAAACTATTCAATTCAAAAATAAATAAATAAATTATCATCGTCAGATATACCGAATGGAATAGTACCTCACTTAAGATTCATCAATATCGAATTATAACTCAGCATCAATGAGTTCAAGTCGACCGATATCAAATTTATATAGAAAATGTTATTAAATTTATTAAATGAACATTATCGTTTATTAACGATTTCCATAATGACTATTTTAAAATTTTGAATTGGACACAATTAAAAATCAACAAACAGAAATCTCGATTTTTCTCTTTCATTAGAAAATTATAATCAAACAGATTCACAGGTTTCTCGTTTCACGAAATTCTGACTTATATCGGATCCTGTATATCCAATTGAAGTTTAAAGATGAATACTACGAATTACCATGCCATTACGAGCTCGTTTATAATTAATATAAATTATAATGTTTAAACTCATTTTAAATAAATGAATTAATTACTAAAAATCCATAAATCTTCCAGTAAAAATATTTAAAACAAAATTAAATATCCAATCTAAAGTGGCTGAAAATCTGGGTCGTTACAGTTATAATCGATGTTTTCCAAATATTTGATTTATAAAAATATAACTTATAATGGTAGCGTTATAATCACTGTTTAGACTTATAAAACATTTATTATAACGTGTTTTATTATAACGGTAGCGTTATAATCGCTGTTTAGATTTACAAAACATTTATTATAACGGTAGCGTTATAATCGCTATTTCCAAATATTTGATTTACATAAAAATATAACTTGTATTTATTAATTTCAATAAATAAATTAATAAGTTAATAATTAAATTTGATTCAAACGAAAAGTAAAAATAACTACTTTCCTAAATTCGATATAACCGAATTCAAATAAATAACTTTCTCTCGAATAATCTATATTTGATTAATATTCCGAACTTTGGAATTTATCTAGCATTTTAGGTTGATTCAAATTTCAAATTCACTTTTGAGTTTATCCTTTCCAAATCATTACCAAATTCCTTTATTACCATTCCAGTTTACAAAACATTATCACACTTTATTTTATATTCCGAATTTTGAACTAAAACTCATCGTTTTACTTTAAAACGATTACCCATTTCTCTTTTCATTCAATTTCCAATTTGGATTCATATTTCAAATTTAAATTTCCTTTAAAGATATTTCATTTGCAAAATATTTCCTTTAAACCATTATTCACTTTAATCGTGAATATATTTCTTTTGTATATCATCAAATCCGTTTGATTTTATACTTGTATATAACATCTCAAATCCAATTTCCATTTATAACGCCTGTTTAGAATTATTCATAAAAGATCTCATTTTTTATATTTTATTCATTTATAATCTCATTCCTAATTTCCTTTGTAACCAATAAGTTAAAACCCAATTAAAATTAATGGTTTCAAATGTGAATCCCACTTTTCGGTATAAATCAATTTGAATTTGTATTTCAATTTATCCAATGTTAGATCTTTACTAAATTTATAAACATCGTTTATAATCAACTTCTTGTTCTATTAAAACAAGTTTCTACTTTTTAACTCCATTCGAAATTACACTTCAATTTTTGGAAAAATATATTTCCTTTTTAAATCTCAAATTCATTTTCCATTCGAAAATATTTTATGGTATTTAAATTCCAAATTTCTAGGGCCGGTGATATTTAAACATAACAAGATCATTCACAGTTAATATATCATAACACATGTCACAATCAATGTAAACACAGTAATATAAATGTTGAGGAATCCAGTTGGATTCCTCCAACCTGTTTCCCTGCATCCACAGATGTTAATCAACATCAATATTATTAATTTCACATCGATATGAAATGTCATAGTAAACAGTATTAATAATCGATGAACGATATAATTATATCAACCATTTCAACCAATTGTATCAACCATTCATCCAAACAACCATCACACGGTAAAAATTACTATAAATAGATTTAAAACTCGTTTATATAAAAATATAAACGAGCTAGAGTTAGTGAGTTACTCACATCGTTTTGCAGTTGACGGTTTTTCTTTCGTATTGTTTTAAAATCAAATAGACGTTTAATTTTTCGATGAAATTTTAGTAGCTCTGTTCCTTGCGGAAATGGTTCTGCAATGTAGATGTTGTCATTGTAATCCCAATGTAACCAGTCTGGTACAATTCTATTACAGTATGAAGAAGTTACGCTCGTTGTATGGTTGAACTAATTAAAGTGTCACTAGTTTCTAATTAATTAATAGTTTAATTCCTTAATACTAGATTACCCTTAATAATTGAGATTAAGCAGCTTTAATTATTCCAATATCCTGTCACCCCAGTTCTAATAGTATTCGCCATTCTACTTGGCCATTGAATCCACTTTAGATCACTGAAGTCTGACCTGCTCCTGCCACCGTGACTACCAAAAACTGGGCTTACATTTCTGATGAGCGTGAGCTCCTTCGATATTTTGCAGGTAAGCTTACAAGCCCAAAGTACTGTTTACTTCGATCGGAATTCTACAATGTCACTCCTCCTTTATAGCATCAGTCTTCACCATTGCCTTGAAAAATAGTCTGCACCTCCCCCTTTAATTCGCACCACCAACTTAATTCACCTTCAAAGTTCTCTACTCAAGCTTCATCTCACGCAGCAGTTCTGAACTTAGTCCCCCCAATTATATCACCATAAAAATCTGTTCAATACCTCCTTCCCCATTTCAAAAAAATTTGAAACCGCTACTAACAAAACACCCATCACCATATGAAACCAGTAGCCTTCATCACTTACAAAATTTTGGGATCACCGTATGAAACTGCTACTGATAAAACACTCAATAACCAGCGCCGCTCACTACTTCACAGCAAACCAAAATCACCATTAAACCTTCGATAGATCATGATTCCTCCTTCTGACTGCACTGCCAAGCTCACCTTTCATCTGAGCACCGTCAATCGGAACTCGAGCGCGCCTGTGGAATTACACCTCGGTAGCACTTCCTACGCTGGACCATGATAGTCATCGACATTTTACAACATCGAATCATGCCAAAATCCACCCATCCACTCGCGGTGACCCCAGATCGACATGTAGTCAATGAAACGTCCCCGATGTCACTTATAGCTACCCTCGTAAATTCCTCGATCGCTGACCAAAATTTGAAATTTCTAGAGTCTGCTCGAGTTGTATAAAACTCGAACGCGATGGAATCTTGTTCTGGAAGAACTCTAATGAATCCGAAAATCATAAATTTTGGTTGAAGATTTGAGTTTTAATGGATTTATGAAGTTCCATTTCTTCACATAGTATGCGTGAGAAGAAGAAATGGGGTACCAGTATATAAAAGAGAAACAACTTAGGTGGCCCGGGTGTAATAGCGTACAGAGCACGGTTATCGATAGCTTGAAAGACACAGTAAGAAGCAGCGTGGCATGCACGTAACACATCAGCTTGGAGAGTACACTAAAAATGGAATTTCATTACTTTTATTTTGGTTTTGATTAGGAATATCATTTTCTCGCCCAGTTTAGCCCATTATTTATTTTGTATGGTCTTAGACTAGGCAACGTCTTAGATTTATTTTTGTCATTTTAGTGAAACCGATGCTTTCAAATTATAATTGTAATATATCCATCTTGTATCACTGTTTTTATTTCTATATGTGCCTTCTAATTGGATTTCACTCATATGATCCCCTTCTAATGATGATCGAAAAATATTGACATAAACGAGATGTATGTTATCTATAATACAATTTACCTACTGAAGACACCTATCTAAGGAAGGTAGAAAATGATAGTAATATCACACAAGCCAAACAATATTTATATGCAACTACATATCCAATCATCGTCCGTGAGCGAAGCATGGGTCAATTTTTTTAGTGTATACTTAAGTTCGAAAATAATAATAATATAGATACTTCGTTACTTACTACTGCGTCTTAAATTTTAATATAAATTATACAATCAAGCTTAGTTTATAGTTAATAAATTCCCCATAAAAAAAATGATTTTATACTTCCAATATAACATCTATTTAACTTAGTTTGTTGTTAAATTTTGAGTGTATGTGATCAATAAGGTAAAACATAGGTTAATTGGCCTAATTTTGGGCTTTTGAGGGTTAATAATCACTTAGAGGCTTAACTAAAGGATTAAGGACTAATTGCATACTAATCTAAGGAGAATTCTGGAGAAAAGAAAGGTACGTACATTTTTCCCTCATTCTTCTTCTTTCTTTTAGCTGAAGCTTTTCAGTGAATCCATGGCATGCCTTCCTCTTCAAAAATCCAAACCCTATCTGTTGCAAAAATCAAAACAAATCAAATGAAATTCCAAAAATCCTGAAATTTAGATATGTTGTTGCTAACATATTCCATCACCTTTCCTCCAATTTTCGTGGCATTTAGTTTAGATTTGAAGCATCAAACATCCTCTTTCATCAAGAAATTTTCGGGTCAAATCTGAGCAGAAAACGAAAGTCAGTAGAAAACTCGTAACTAATTCTAGAAAAATCCAAAAATTCTGAAATTTGGATATGTTATTCTCAACTCATTATCTCAGCTTCTGTAAAATTACGTAGGAAAATAATTAGGTTTGCTATGTCAAATTCTTGTTACAACAGAGGTTAAAAATGTAAATTTTTTTTTTTTTGGAAATTGATGATGAATTGAGGCTTGCGTACTAGATCATGAGGTTGAGGTGAGTTGTTACACTCACACATTCTAGTTCAAACATTTATCTTTGCATGTGACTCGAGCTTATTTGAATTTCATGTTAATGTTTAGTTTTATTGAAACCGAGTTTAGTTCTATTTGCATGTAGTTTTTCTCAATTCCGACAAAGAAATGTTGCCGGATTTTCTTCTATAGATAGTTCATGTGTTGTTGTATGGATACATAAGAATTTCTGTGCAAAACTACTTTATTTGATATCTAAAACCTTTGTTGTGAAATCAGTTCGATCACAAGATTTTGCAAGTGCACGTTTTGTTGTTGCAAACATGGCCTGGGTCCATTTTTGAGAGTCCATAATTCTTTCATATCAAATTGGAATTCATTAATTCTTTTTTGTTGGAAAGATAAAATTTTCTACTATGTTCACATCAATTTTAAATCATTTAGAGGTCATTTGAAGGCTTTAAACTGACCTCAAAGTCGAACTTTGGTCGTGATTCAGACTTGAGTTTGAATTTTCAAAGTGAAAATAGCGCTAAGACCCAACTTTGGGGTTCTGTATCTCCTTCGTTATCTATCCATTTTGAGTGATTTCTTTTTTGTTATAAAGTTTGGGATCTTGTCTATATGCTTGCAAATTTTTAGGCCAATCCAAGATTATTTGGCAGTTCAATCCTGGTCACAAAGTTGGACCGGGAAGTGATTTCAGCCCAAGCTGAAATTCAGTCCAGGTCCATGTTTGGAGCTTTATAACTTTTTCGTGCGATGTTGGAATTCAATGAATCCTTTTTCTGTTAAAATTGAGATCATTCTAGTTTGTGCATATCAATTTTAGACCAATCGGTGATTGTTTGATCATCTTGTACATACCTGGAAGTTTCGAACTGAAGTGATTTGGTGTGCGTTTTCTTATCTTGATACTTGATTTCCATGTGATTTTGTGTGTTGTTTTGGTTATAACTATATTAACTTAGAAACCAATTTCACATTTTTAAACAATATGAACTTAGGATTATGAAAAAAAAATATGGTGATTCATTTTTGAGACTTTTGATGAGATTTACATTGACATTGAGTACACGTACATGATTTTAACTAGTTTTCCAATATATATATATATATATGGATTTCACTATAGTTTTGAGGCTATATGAGTTTTATTATCTTAGTTTTAAAAAGTAAATGGCTTCAAAACAATAGTATAAAATTATTTTCATAAATATATGGTTTTCATAAACAAAGTAATCATTTTTGGGAAAATTGTTTCATAAACTTGATTTGTCAAAACCAAGTATTTTCTAATTATAAACCACACTTTTCTGCACCCTTCAAGATGACGTTACTAAACAATGTCGTAAACCCTATGGTATGGGACATGATGGTATATGAGATTGGTTAATTTCCTATTTCGTCTGACTGAAGCTATTGAGTAGTTGTTGTTATTTATGAGATTTTTGTGATTGAAGATTTCTGAGGTTTCCAGTGCGGAGTTGACGAGCGGTTAGTGAACCAGCAGTGAGAACGTGTATGGGACGCACTGTTACCACTATTTAGGTTAATAACTGTGAGTCATTGATGCATATTGTGTTTTGTTAAGCTAGCACTTTGCTTTGGGGGAAGCCGAGACTCGGGGGGAGTCATGTATACGTATTCACTTGACCCGGGGGTCAAGATACACTCGACCGGGGGGTCAAGACACACTCAACCGGGGGGGTCGCAGTGGTAGGCGCCTAACTTGAATACGTATAAGTACTGAGCTAAGCCCGAGGGGAGCTATATTATTATGAGTTTGCACGTGCATATTTTTTTTCTATTTGATCCATATTGTGATGATAATTTGTGATTTGATCTATATGATCATACATTGAAGATTATTGGATTTTAAATTTTCATAAACATTTTGTGATTTTCTATGTTGGAGTGTGATGCTTCTTCCGTGATATTTGACTCACTCGAGTTATATGATGATTTTGATGATTTTCATTTGATGATACATGGCTATGCTCGGGATGAGCAACATTATAGCTTGGGATGGGCTTTATTATTATTATGGCATGTGTACATTTCTTATGATTTCTTTTATGATTTGGGTTTGATGATTTTAACTTGATCGGGATGATTGTACATTTGCAAAGGGCGTTTGGATTTCTAATCCCTTGTATTTTAAGGTTTAGATGCTTGGGAGTGAGGTAATCCCTTTATTGATACTTTAACTCATTTAGATGTATATGATAATTTCAATGATTTTGTGTATGTTTCATCGCGGCTCGAGTACGATGATGGACTTAGCCTAATTGTACTCCACGAGACTTGTATAGTTATCCCTTGTGTCATGATATGTGATCTAAAACCAATTAATGCCTTTATGCCATTATATTCACAACTCTTAGGGTCAAGAGTTGTACATCTTTTACTTATTTATTTCTTATACTGATTTGTAAACTAGACTGACCCGTGTGAGTATTCCTCGGGTCAAACCGAGATGTTTCAGGTATAGTTGCTGACTTTGGGATTAGCGGGTTGTTTGAGATATCTTTTCTATCGCAGCTTCCAGTTGGGATCGAACTTTAGAGGTTTTCTATTAATTCATTTGTATCATATTGTATAAGTGCTAGTGTTGCATCTATTCTTATTGTAGCACATGTATTTGTTGTACTCTAACGATGTAAACTGTTCTGTTATCTGTAAAAGTGTATTTATATGTATTGTGTTCTGAGCTGATCCTGTAGCTACGATGGAATTGTATTACGTAGTATTAAGTTTGTCGATCCACATAGAAGAAAAATAGCAATCATTTTATCGACACACTTAAGACTTTCTAATGCAAATCTACGAGTGGTTGCCCCTAACCAGCCCTATTCTCCGCTCTAATAAACAGCATTACCTAGTAATGCTCTTTATTAGAGTGGTTCTCGGGGTGGGGCATTACAAATTAGCTGAAAATCAGTTACAAGTGAAGGATCTAAAAGCCGAAAAGTAAACCAAAATTTTGTCCCCGTGCTAAATCTGGCCACCAAGGGTCATCATCGCTCGATTAGCAGTGAAAGAAAGGAAAACGCAAAAGGCTCTATGATAGTTATTTATATGTATAATTTATGTTATGTGATTGACATGTTTATATATTTGATTTTTCTTTCATTTTTGTTAAAATGAATATTGTTAATCCTGATGTGATTTATTAGGTAAATTAATGAATAATAGTTTTCTAAAGTTATTTAAATAGTTTTAATATTATGTAATTAATTGTAAAATATGATATTAAATGTAAACTATTTCGAGAGAGACTTAAATGATTATATAAAATTTGAAGTGTATGTATTTGAAGTGAAAAAGAAAATATAATTTTGTAGCTTTTAGTATTTAAAACAAATACTAGTTAATAAAATTTATTTTAATTACTTAAACTATTGATTTTGTAATTACTTTAAATACGTTGACTTAAATATAAAATGTTAGGAGCTAACTATTAATACATAATTGTGTAAAGTTTGAAATGTCCATATCTAATGTAAAATAATAGAAGAGTTGAAATAATGTGAGAGAAACAATAAATAAGTGTAAAATGATAAACTAATACAAAAATAAAATATCTGGAGAGAATTAAGAAGAAAAGAGAAAACTCATAGAATTAAGGAGAGAACTTAGAAGGTTCTGCTTTACTATTATTTAATAGATAGATTTATCTATTCTATTATATATAAAGCTTAATATGACTTTGATTTTTTTTACTCCCAATCTAAACCGTTTAATTCTAATTCATTTAAAACACTTTTCCATTTTTGAACCATAACACAAATAAAAAAATAGTAACTACAAACGTACATAGTTAAATACAACAAATTAATGCCTCTTCATCTCTCATTTTACCTAAATTATCTATTCATACAATTTGAATTTGGTGTTATATAGTCGATGTTGTAAAATGTGGGTTCAACATTTGAAATCATTATCTTAGATTCTCCTTTGATGGATTTTGGATGAAGTTCTCCCTTTTTTTGTTTCTAAAGATTTGTTTGAATATGTGTACTTTCTAGTGATTGAAAGAGTCGAATTTTTCAGGTCAACTTGGATACTTTCATTTTATTTTCTCTTCACATTGTCCTTTTTTCACTTGAAGGTTTTTTGGTGACTCAACTTTGTTCATATCTGTAAAGATTTTTCAATCCCTATTTCTACCAAACCATGGTTATTATAGAGGACATGTTGAATTAAATAGATTTAAGTTCATAGAATGAAGTGAAGGTATCAAAATTATATTAATGCATATGCAGTTATATCCACGCTAAATCCCCGTTACAGCCCATAACGCTTTCTGACCGCTGCATTATCTCAATTTAGCACTGAAGAATAGTAGTTCCACTTTAAACCCTGCTATATTTTGCTACATCCGCTAAATCAACGTTATTTAGCACCTGTTTAGCAATATTAATATGCAGAGAATGATTTTACCAGTTTTTTTTAAAATAAATCAAAAAGCTATTGTAAAGAGCTAATTTTAAGTCACAGGTGTCTTGTATAAGATAGAAATCTGTAGTAATCCTCAAATCTAGTGTGGAAAACCATGATATTCTTTGATTTTGTTATATAATATTTGTTTCTTCTACACAAATAATGCAACATTGATAATTAATTATTGTTATTTTGCATCTAATTAACATTTTTGCACCTCTACTATTTCTTCGTTTTATTTCCGCTGCAGCTTTTGACACCTCTACCGCTATAGAACCGCTAAGTGTTTTAACTGCACAGATTAATGTAGAATGAAGTTATTTCGTTGTAATTAACATGTATCAATTTAAGACTGGTTACCAATTTTCTTGTGCTATATGGGGCTATAAGAATATGGCAAATTTAAACTCATTTCGAAACATTTTAATTTAACGTTGAACTAATTATTGTTTACTACTGAGCAGTTTATTTCTATTTTCAACCAATCGAAAGAAACGTCAGAAAACCGTTTCTATGAACAATAACTCGTTTAAGTGTGAGCAATATTGTTTCAATAAAGTTGCAATTTGCAACAACAAGGAACAATCACGATATTGCAAGGGAATAGTCTGAAGCAGTAGTAAGTAATTCAAATTTCTGGAAAGTACAAGATACGTTACCGATTAATGTCCGATTCCAGCGAGCGTTGCTCCTTGAAATGAAATTGCTCCCTCTACGGCACGAAAGGGTTATTGAGCAATCATCTCCTAAGGGTGAAACGAAACCTATTTGTGATGCTGCGCTAGAATCACAAATTGACGATAAACGCAAGGCAGATTGATTAGTAGAACAGAACTCTTGTGGAAGAGAACAGAAAATAAGAGGAAGAAGAAACAAAACTTAAAAAACTGTGTACTGGTTCGATTTTCGTTGGCCTATAGGTTGGAAGAGGCATCTTTTCGTGAACAAGTGCTTTTGTTTGAATTGCAACGGCCATGACTATTGGAAAAGTTGCTACCCTTTACCAACAGACATTTCTGTTGGCATTAGGGCGGCCGAATTCAAAAATATGATGGTTTCATAGCGCAACACCAGCGGCATTCAGAGGCCCAAATGATCACGAGACCCCAAGAGGCCCAAGGCCCTATCTTTTGACCTTTAAATATTAATGTGAATGCTTATCATGTCATAGTTCATGTCAATGCCTTATCTCTCTCATCTCTTCTTTTCTTTTGATATAGTATATCATGAGTTAGTATAAGTAGTGAATTAAGGCACCAATTTTCCCGATGTGGGACTTAGTTTACCTCAAACACTTATTCATTCTTCCAACAATCCCCCACATGAATGAGTGGTTGTCTAATCTATTCTAAAATTTTATGTAGCATTTATCATATCGGTAAAAGTAGCATAGAGACCATGAACTTTTCCTAGTGTTATATCGTTATAGTTAACTAGCGAATCAGTGGACCAAAATGTCTTTGAACTGTAAGCCGTTTGTATAAGTCTATAAAGATAACACATGATAAATATTCTTTAACTCCTTAGTTCTCTGTTTTTGTTTGTTTTTTCCATGAACACCACCTTGGTTTCATGAGTGCTTGAAGAATTTGACCTTACAATTCTTCTTGAAGCGACGCCTTCGCACTCACATAGGTGATGCTACAAAGAGTATCCCGTAATACTCCAGTTGGTTCTTTATAACACCACAGTATAGACATCATTAAAAGCCAAGTTTATCCTATTCTACGATGGGTTGTGCACTGACTTATCATAGGAATGGTTTGTATTTAACAGTGCCGTCAAGTTTATCTTAAACTTAGTTGTCCCTTTGAACCTAGATCTTGGGATCTCCAGTCAACTAGGTGGGGTATCCGTTTTAGAAAATTTTAATTCATAGGTCTTAAGCCCATTCCCATCGATAAGGTTTGAACTTCCTCCCTTGGCAAGCCTTTTGTTAGTAGATCCACTATGTTATCCTTTGACCTTACATAGTCTATAGTGATAACTCAATTAGAGAGAAGTGGTTTTATGGTTTTATGTTTATGACAAATATGTCGAGACTTACCATTATATAATGTACTATTTGCCCTTCCTATAGCAGATTGACTATCACAATGTATACATATTAGAGGTACAGGTTTTTCCCAATTTGGAATGTCTTCCAAGAAACTCCTAAGCCAATCTACTTCTTCTGTGACTTTATCTAGAGCAATGAACTCCGATTCCATTGTTGACCTTGCTATGCAAGTTTGTTTGGATGATTTCCATGAGATTGCTCCATTTCCTAATGTAAACACATATCCACTTGTGGATTTTGTGTCATTTGAGCCAGTTATCCAATTGGCATCACTATATCCTTCTACCACTGAAGAATACTTTTCATATTGTAACACATAGTTTGTGTGTAATTTAGATATCCTAAGACCCTGTTTATTTCTTTCCAGTGATGTTTAACAGGATTACTGGTATATCTACTCAACTTGCTTATAGCGTATGCAATATCAAGCCTAGTGCAATTCATTACATACATAATACTTCCCAGTATGCGAGAGTATTCAAGCTGATATATTCCATCACAGTGTTCTTTACCCAATTTTGATTCATATCCACTGGTGATTTTGCAATAGTTATATTATACTACTAGAACTTTTCAAGAAATTTAGAAATGTAATGTGACTGAGACAGTTCATATCCTTGTGGTGTTTTAATAATTTTTACACCCAAGATTACATCATCCACTCCTAGGTCTTTCATGTCGAATCTAGAGGACAACATATCATTTTTAGATTTTATTATGGCCTTATAATTCCTCAGGATCAACATAAAGACAAACAATGACATATCCAATATCTGTATATTTTATATATACACATTTATCTGACTCATTTATTTTGAATCCATTTGATAACATAATTTCATCAAATTTCTCGTGTCATTGTTTTGGTGCTTGTTTAAGGCCATAAAGTGATTTACTAATTTGCACACCTTTTTTCATTTCCTAGGCTTAAAAACCCTTCAGGTCGCTGCATATATATTTCTTCTTCTAATTCACCATTCAAAAATGCAGTTTATACATCCATTTGGTGTATCTCCAAATTTAATATGGATGCGATTGCAATAAGCTTCCTAATCAATGTTATTCTAGTTACTGGTGAATACAAATCAAAGTAATCCAGGCCTTCCTTCTGTTTGAATCCTTTAATTACAAGCCTTGCTTTATTCTTGTCTATTGAGCCATCAGCTTTCAGTTTTTTCTTAAATATCCATTATATCCTAGTGGTTTTGACCCTTTAGGTAGATCCACTAGCTCCCACGTATGGTTTGTAAAATGGATTCCATTTCACTGTTGACAGCCTCCCTCCAGCATGGAGCTTTGGGAGATGGCATTGCTTGTTGGTAAGTAAGAGGTTCATTTTCTATCATATATGCATAGAAATTGGGTCCAAAGGTTTTAGAGTCCTTTGACGTTTGCTCCTTCAGGGTTCCTCTTTCTCTGTTTCGATATTTCTTTCATTCGAGTTTTGATTAATATTATCCTCAGGAGTATCTCTATATCTTTATCTCTTTTGAACAATTGTTTCAATAGAGGATTTTAGAGGATAAACATGTTCAAAGAATCTAGCATTTCGTGACTCAATAATGGTGTTTCCATGAATGTCATCAATTTCAGCTATGTACACTAAAAATTGATATGCACTACTATTATGAGCATATCCAATGAATATGCAATCTATAGTCGTTGGTCCAATTTTGACCTTTTTCGGTTTTGGTATTTCTACTTTGGCAAGACGCCCCTACACTTTCAAGTATTTATTGGATGGTGGTCTGTTTTTCCAAAGTTCATGTGGAAATTTAAATCTTTTCTTTCATGGTATTTTATTCAAAATATGATTTGCCAAAAGAATAGATTCTCTCCAAAAGTTATCTGGTAAGCCAGAGCTAATTAGTAAGGCATTCATTATTTCTTTAAGAGTTTTATTTTTCGGTTTGACTATACCGTTGAATTAAGGTGAATACGGGGTTGTAGTTTGATGTATAATTCCATGCTCAGCACAAAATTCCTCAAATGAAGACTCGTATTCTCCTCCTCTATCACTTCTTAAAGATTTTATTTTCTTGTTGAGTTGATTCTCAACTTCTGCCATATACTATTTAAACATATCGAATGCTTCGTCCTTACTTCTAAGGAGATACACATGACAGTATCTGGTACAATCATCAATGAATGTGAAAAAGTATCTTTTTCCACCTCTAATTTGACACATTTTCAAATCGTATACATCAGTATGTATTAATTCTAGAGGTTCGATCTCTCGTTCAACATGATGAAACGAGGTTCTTGTCAATTTTTATTCTGCACAAACATGACATTTATAGTTGGAATCTATATTGCATTTTGGGGTAAATTATAGGTGAATCAATTTTTGCAATGTATCAAAATTTACATGCCCTAATCTAGAATGCCATATGTTAGAAGAGTCAACAATATAAGAAAAAGATTCAATTTTATTCATTTCATTGTTTGGCACAACAGTGGTTACATTTTCTTTAAATAAGCCAGCACACACACACATCCTCTTCCAACATACACTCCGTTCTTTGATATTACAAACTTGTCGGCAACAAATGTCAATTTGAAACCATGTTTGATGAGCAATGATCCTGAAATCAGGTTCTTGCGGATTTCTGGAATGTGGAGAACGTCATTCAATTTTAGTTCCTTTCCCGAAGTTAACTTCAGCACAATCTTTTCCTTTCCTTCCACCTTTGAAGCAGATAAGTTGCCCACGGATAGTTGCTCAGGATCAGTGGTAGATTTGTAGGTTGTAAACATCCACTTGTTGGCACTATTATGACAAGTGGATCCTGTGTCTATAAACCACTCCTTGTTGTTGCCAACAAGGTTGCATTCAAAAACAACCGCATATAAATCCATATCTGCAACATCATCTGAATTTTCTGCCATATTTGCTTCAGGTTTCCTCTTTTTGGGTGCAAGACACACTACTGCTTTGTGGCCTTTTTTCCACAATTGTGGCAAAAACCATGAAACTTCTTTTGTTTCTTTACCTTAGGATTCTGCTTGCAATTTATTTTGTTTGTCTTTTCATCCTCAACCACATTAGTCTTTGCCTATAATGAACTGGTAGCCTTTTTCACTGATTTTCTGTTGTTTTCTTCGATTCGTAAACGAACAACCAGACCCTCCATGGCCATTTCCTTACGCTTATGCTTCAAATAGTTTTTGAAATCCTTCCATGAAGGAGGCAAATTTTCGATAGCGGTAGTCACTTGGAATGACTCACTTAACTCCATCTTTTCGTCATGAATTTCATGAATGATTACTTGAAGTTCTTTAATCTGACTGATGACTGTTGTCAAATCGACCATTTCGAAGTCCAGAAACTTCCCGACAATGAATTTCTTCATTCTGGCATCTTCAGTTTTGTACTTCTTTTCAAGAGATAACCAAAGTACCTCCGTAGTCTCAACGGTACAATATACATTATATAGAATAATTTATAAACAATTGAGAATGTAATTCTTACAAATGAAGTTAGAATTCTACCATGCAGTAAGAGCCTCAACTTTGGTGGCGTCAGGTTCTAGTTCTTCAACAGATGGGGGATTCTCCGAAAGGTATTTGGCCAGTCCCAAGGTTGTCAGGTAGGAAAGCATCTTTTGTTTCCAGTGTTTGAAATCTTGGACATTAAATTTCTCTGGTCTCTCGCCATGTGAATATGGGACAGTAGGTGGAACCAGGGGCGGAGCCGGTGGCACAGTCTGTGTCGGCACAGATTTGTTGTTGCTACTTTGCGACATCGTCGTCTGCAAATAGAAGCAACAATCACAATTTCGTTTAAATATTATTATCAAACAATCAACAGAAACGTCAGAAAAACGTTTCTATGAACAATAACGCTATTAAGCATGAGCAATATTGTTTCAATGAAGTTGTAATTCGCAACAACAAAGAACAATTCACGGAATTGCTAGGGAATAGTCTGAAGCAGTAGCAAGTAATTCAAATTTCTGGAAAGTACAAGATACATTACTGATTAATGTCCGAGTCCAGCTAGCCTTGTACCCTTAAAACGAAATTGCTCCCTCTGCAGCGCGAAAAGGTTGTTGAGCAATCGTCTCCCAAGGGTGAAACAGAACATATTTGCGACGCTGCGCTACAATCACAACTTGACGACGGACGCAAGGAAGTTTGATTTGAGAACATACTTCTTGTGGAAGAGAACAAAGAATAAGAGGAAGAAGAAACAGAACTTAAAAAACTGTGTACTAATTTGATTCTCGCAGGCCTATATATAGGCTGGAACATGCATCTTTTCATGAATAGGTGCTTCTGTTTGAATTGCAACGACCATGACTGTTGGAAAGCTTGTGACCCTTCACCAACAGACATTTCCGTTGGCATTTGCGAGGCCGACTTCAAAAATATGAAGGTTATGTAGCACAGCACCAGAGGCATTTGGAGGCCCAAATGATCACGAGACCCCGAGAGACCCAAGACCCTATCTTTTGACCTTTAAATATTAATGTGAATGTTTATCATGTCATAGTTCATGTCAATGTCTCATCTCTCTCATCTCTTCTTTTCTTTTGATATAGTATATCATGAGTTAGTACAAGTAGTGAATTAAGGCACATATTTTCCCAATGTGGGACTTAGTTTTCCTCAAACACTTATTAATTCTTCCAACAATTTCGTTATTATGCATTTTTTGCTTTAAATGAAATGATATACACATAACTATTGAATTTTGGTTTGAATTTTGATGGTATATGGTTATTTGTTGATGTAACAAACTTATAACTCTTGAGATCTATAATTATTTGTAGACTGTAGTGGTAAATATGTGTTTGAACGATGGTGACATATGTTTGAAAATATTATAAGGTACATTTAATACAAGAAGGTATTTTTTTTTAACTTTTCATGTTATATAATCTGCGATATTTATCTATTCTATTATATATAAAGCTTAATATGACTTTGACATTTTACTCCCACCTTTTTCACTCTCATCTAAAATGCTTAATTCTCATTCATTTAAGACATTTTTCCATTTTGATCCATCACACAAATAAAAAATTGCAACTACAAACGTTACCATAGTTAAATACAACTAATTAATGCCTTCCATGCTCTCATTTTCCATACTTTTCATTTCCCTATACTATCTATTCTATTATATATAAAGATCAATATCTGGGTAAACATCCTTGTCTCGGTTGGTTAGCTTATAAGAGCAAAATAAAAGAGGTTATGGGTTTGATCAGTGCCAGCCCAAGCACCTATGTTGCCCCAGGCGAGAAGAGCAACAGTAGGGTAAAAAATAGAAAAGTCGGACAAAAAAAATTAGGAAATCTACCAAGAATCGATCCTGGATCCCTAAGACATAGAACTAAAGCTGCTACCATTCCGCCATTACAACAACTACTGCTGCTAATATATAAGATCATTTATTAGTAAAAAGCTAAACAAATCACCATCTCCACTGCCACTGATTCCCTCGCCAGATCCGCTGCCCTAGGCGACTGTCTTGGTCGCCTTGCCCTAGGGTCGGGCCTGGGTTTGATCTCGTCGGACCCCTTTGTTAGGATAGTTTGGTTCATACTATCCAAATTTGTATATAAGTACCCAATTTCAAAAAAAAAGTATTCGACCATTTAAATTCTTTTTTCTCATTCAATTTCATATCATACATTAATCAATAACTAATTTTAAAATTTATTTACATTAACCCCTCCGACTCATTTTAATTAATTTACAATTGTTAACAATTATAACTGTTGTCCATTTCCACTTCTGCTTTAATGACTAAATTTAATTTTTTTTCTTCATATGCTTTTATTTCCATTCTACTTGTTTATTTTAAATCACGAAATAGAAACTTATCAACGAGTTTCAATATTCAACATCAATCTGTTTTTAAGCTCATCTTTAATTGTATTCCCCACCATTTAAATTCTTTTTTCTCATTCAATCTCAATTCATGTGCTAATATTAACTTAATATCTGACCATTTAAATTTAATTTTCTCATTCAACCCCAATCATATATTAATCTCTCAGTGATTTTAGAATTTATTTATGTTAACACTGCCCAACTCATTTTAATTAATTACCAAATGTTAACAATTACAAACGACCCATTCCACCTTTACTTTAATGACTCCATTTATTTTCTTTTTCATATGCTTTTATTTCCATTTCATTCCTTCATTTCAATTACAAAACGAAAAATTGTTTATGAGTTTAACCATTAAATTTCCTTCTGTTTATTAAGCTCATTTTTAATTGTATTGCTCACCTTTTAAATTCTTTTTGCCCATTCATTCTCAATTCATATATTGAATTTTCAATAATTTTAGAATTTATTTAGATCAACTCCTTCTAACTTATTTTAATTAGTTTTTAGAATATAACAAATATTTGTTGTCCATTTCATGTTTACTTTAAGGACTTCATTAATTTTCTATTTTCTTCATATGCTTTTATTTTCATTCTACTCCTTTATTTTCAATTATCGAATAAAAAATTGTCTATGAGTTTCAGTGCTCTAACATTTTTCTGTTTGTCAAGCTCGTTTTTGTTGCATCATATTTACATGCATGTCAACTATCCTACCAAAACATAAAATTATCTACTCCTTCACTGTATTCTACTCCTTTATTGTATTCTACGCCTTCATTTTTAATTACAAAACAGGAAATTATGAATGATTTTCAATACTGAACATTCTTCTGTTTATCGAGCTAATCTTTAATTGTGTTCCTCGCCTTTTAAATTCTTTTTTCTTATTTAATCCCAAGTCATATACTAATCTTTGGTTATTTTAGTTAGGGATGGCAATGGATACCTGAAAAATCCGATATTGGTCCGCATTTGTATCCGAAAAGTGGATAAATATCTGATATCCGAACAAAAGGATGCGGATACGGATACATAGATATCTGCATCCGAAAATTATACGTTTGATCTTTTTTAACATTATGCTCAAAATTATATGCATTTTAGTATATTTAATCAGATTTATTTTTTTGCTTTACTAAGTTGAAGGTTTATATTATATGCACTAACTGCATATTAGCTACTCAACTCTATTTAATTTCATCATATATGTTTATTTTTAACACTTTAGTGATCAACGGAATTTAAACGTTTATGTTAACCTAGAGATTTTCATTTATACTTCTTGATTTATCAATCGTTGGCAGATAGGATAATTATCCGACATCCGTCCGGATCCACGGATATGGATATCTGATGTCTGAAAATAATTTTGGATATGGATATAGCACTATCCATATCTGAAAGTATCCATTGACAGCTCTAATTTTAGTATTTATTTACATCAACCGCATTCGACTCGTTTTAATTAATTTTCAAAATTTAACAATTATAGTGGTTGTCCATTCCATTTCTACTTTAATGACTTCATTTATTTTCTTCTTGATAAGCTTTTGTTTTCATTCTACTCCTTCATTTTTAATTAAAAAATAAAAAATTATGTACGATTTTCAATTCTCAACATCTTTCAGTTAATCAAGCTCATCTTTAATTCTATTCCTTATATTTATGTGTAAGCCAACTATCTTATCAAAACAAATCATTGCCAACTTCCCATTATTTTTCCCTTAATTTTTTACCTAATTTTCTATGCCTTTTAACCTGTGCCTAAATTTTTACAAATCTGCGATTACGTTTCTGATTCTTTTTCTTTCTTTATCTACTTTTCGTAAGTTTTGTCACAATTTGTTACCTAATTTTTTAGGACTTATATAACATTCCCATTTTTCTACAGAGCAATTATTAGGTTTATATATCCTTTCCTCATTTTATTGTTTTATTTTTAAGTAGACTTATCTTCCCAGTCATACTCTTAAACTAAGTGAATTTATTCTTAAACAATAGGTAAAAGCTAATTTTGTTAAGTTGGTTGCAAAGTTTCTTATATTAGATTTTAAAATTTTATTTCCAATCTCTAATTTTTATGTGTTTGGTGTTTAATTTCACTTGTCTATTAGAAGGAACCAGCCTCAATTTTGATTGATGCTGAATGTTATGTTAATATATATTTTTTTGCCCTTTAACTAATTTCAAGAAAATCAAATCTTATTTTCAATTTTATCTTATTGATACTCAACTAATATTCTATTTCATTTTCTGTGAATCATTACGATCTGCTATAAATTACAGTCATTCTGTTAATTTAATTTTATACCAATTTATTTTAGTTAAGTTTCAGGTTTTTATAGTTATAACAGTTGTTCATTCCTCTCCTAATTTAATTAATCCATTTTGTATTATTTCCATTCTACTCACTCAAAAATCATGCGTCAGTTTCAATACTCACCAATCTCCTTCAACTTATCAAGCTCATCTTTAATTATATTCCCTACGTTTATATGCAGGTCAACTATCAACCAAATCAAAGCATTTT
Source organism: Allium sativum (assembly GCA_030737875.1). Lineage (NCBI taxonomy): Eukaryota > Viridiplantae > Streptophyta > Magnoliopsida > Asparagales > Amaryllidaceae > Allium > Allium sativum. Next base: position 622,039,269 of record CM060926.1, read on the forward strand.
CAACTTCATTTATTTTTTCCTTTTCAACAAAATTTTTTGTGCCTTTTAACATATACCTAAATTTCTATAAATTCCTTTCTTCATTTTATTTAGTTCTTTGTCAACTTCCTGTTAGTTTTTCTATATTATTTTATTAATTTTTTGTGACTTTTAACATATACCTACTTTCCAGGTTGATGATTAAGTTTATAAATCCTTTCCTATTTTTAATTTGTTTATTTTATCATTAAGTAGATTCACCTTTCATGTTTTTACTATGATAAATTGATTGAAAAGCTTATATTATATTTTAAAAGTGTAGATCCACCCTTTAATTATTATTATTTTGTGCATATAAAAGCATTTTTATTGGTCTACTAAAAGGAATCAGTCTCAATTTTGATTGATATAGAAAGCCATGGTATCACTACATTTTCCCTTTAAATAATTTCAAGGCAGTAAAATCAAACATTATTTTCAATATTATTTTATAATGTTTTTTTAGTGAGTCATTATGCTTTGCTATAAATTACGTACATTCTTTCAATTAATTTAATTAATTTTTAGGTTTCAAAAATTATAATAGTTGTTCACTCCACTGCTACTTTAATGACTTCATTTATTATCGTCTTTTTTTCCACTTTACTCATTCATTTTCAATTACAAAATAAAAAATTGAACAGAAAGTTTCAATATTCACCATTCTTCTATTTTTCAAGTTTATCTTTTATTTTATTCCCCATGTTTACATGTAGGTCAACTATATCACTACCACAAATCACTGTCAACTTAATATAATTTTTCCCTAATCTTTTCATGTAAATCGTTATGCCTTTTAACTTAACATATGCCTAAATTTCTATAGATCTTTGATTTTTGATTCCTTTCTTTTTATTTTGTATCATTGTCAAGTTTCTATAAGTTTTATCATGATCTTTTCATCCATCTTTTTATAACTTCTAAAATACGTTTACTTTTCTACAGATCTATGATTATATTTATAATATTTTTCCTCTTTTAATTTTGTGTTTATCATTAGTAGGTTTACCTTTTCAGTCATTCTTTTTAAACAAATTTTATTTTATCAATGTACCATCCATAAGCAAAAGTAAATTATGTTAAATTGATTGTAATGTTTTTTAGATTAGATTTTAAAAGTGTATTTCTAACCTCTAATTTTGTGCGTTAATTAAAGCCATTTTCATTGGTCCACCAAAAGAAATCAACCTCAATTTTTAATTAATATAGAAAGTTATAATATCATTCTTTTTGTCTTTAACCAATTTTAAGGCAATCAAATCAAATATTACATTAAATATTGTATTATTGATATTTTATTGATATTCCGTTTCTTTTTTGGTGAGTCATTATGGTCCATTGCGAATTTCACTCACTTTGTAAATCAAATTTTTATAAACCATTCATTTTGTTTAATTTCAAGGTTTTAACGGATATAATACCATTCACTTTTACTTTAGTGACGCCATTTATTTTCCTCTTTGTATGACTTTATTTCTATCATGCACTTTCATTTTTAATTACAAAATATTAATTTTTCCATCAATTTCAAAACTCATATCTAAGGATTTTCGACCCTGAAAATCGACATAAAACACCGTGTCGATTATTTAAGCATCAAAAACACCAGATCATTAATAGAAAGAAGTTAAAGGGTGAGAAATAGAAAGAAAGTTAGAATAGAAGAAGAAGACAACAAAACAGAATTAGAGTAAACACGAATCTCACAGCGGAACGAATAAAATATATTATATAACATAACTTTTGAAATACAAACTTGTAATTATATATACATATCATTATCAGAGTATAACACAACACATCACAGCGGAAATGGACTATATATATATACACACACACACATATATATATATATAGTGTTGAAGCCTCCTGCTCCAAACTCCTCAAGTATATCTGAAAAATCCCGACTACTTCGCTACCCATACAAATTTGGGCACGCAAGAGTTTAGTGTAAAACAAAACAAAATAAACTCTGGGTCAGTCATGGGACTGGTGTGAGTAAACTCCAACCACTTGGTTTAACTTTCAAAAATCCTTTTTAAAATACATGATAATCGTAAGACTGATCCACACATAAACACAGATGGTTTTTACCTTACGATAACCCAAAATATTTTTTGAAACAATATTATTTGGATATTATAATAATGTATAAAACAAGTAAATAACAATCTAGCAGAACGCTTGCATCTCACGCTCTACGTCTATAATTTACAATCGAAACCATGGGCTCTTATTGTAGAACGCATTTCCAACTATGACAAGGTATGTAACCACCTTCCGATCAGTATACTCCAGAGGGGATACACTGGAGTTCAACAAGAACATCTTACAACTCGGCCACATATGACTAGCCATTCATTTCGATTGAATATTCCGAATATATTGCCACCTTACGGTTGATATACCAACATAACCGTTCCCGGGAGATACAGTGTAACGAACTGGGATTTCCGACTCCGAAAATCATAACAAAAACTATCATGTTGACTATTCAGACATCGGAAATACCTGATCATTAATAGAAAGAAGTTAGAGGGTGAGAATAGATAAGATAGAAAGTTAGAATAGAAGAAGAAGATCGCCACAGAACAGAATCAGAGTTATACGAATCTGACAGCGGACGAATAAAATATAATATATAACATAACTTTGAAATAAAACAGTATATATATACAATAACATTATCAAAGTACAACACTTACACACAGCGGAAATAACAATAGCTATAAAATCCTGAATCCTCCCACTTCAAGCTCCTATAAGTGTATCTGTAAAGACCTGAACTACTTGGTTGCCCGTACAAGTTTGGGCACCCAAGAGTTTAGGGGAAACAAAATAAACTCTGGGTCAGTCATGGGACTGGTGTGAGTAAACTCAAATCATTTAGTTTAACTTTTCAAAATCCTTTCAAAGAAAAGATAATCGTAAGACCGATCCACACAAAAACACGGACGGTTTTTACCTTACGATAACCCAAACAGTTTTGGAAATCAATAATTCTCTGATATTATAATAATGTCTAATCACAAGTAATTAACAAACTAGCAGAATGCTTGCATTTCACGTTCCACATATATAGTATACAAACAAAAACCGCTAGCTCTTATTGGAGATTGGATTCCGACTATGACAAGGTATGGGACCACCTACCGATAGTGTATCTCTAGAGGCGAATACACTGGATTCAATAAGAACGTCTTGCAACCCGGCCCACACATGATCGACCACTCATTTCGCTTGAGTGTATCGAATGTATACCACCAACGTTTGGGAGCTACCCACCATTTCCCGAAAAGGGACAGCATCGATAATAGATAAAATAATGAAATGGATTTTCTCTAGATAGGTGATATACACCCTAATGGGAGCGACCCATATAGCCATGTTGCCTGCCCGATTTCTGTCATTTCCCGGTTGATGAGGCTTGAGGTCATTACATATCTTTTGAAACACTTGACCACCATTCACTTCGAATGCCACAACGTCATACCCGCCAAATCACAAATTGATTTCTCCAAAAATACCATAGGTATAAAGCTAAGAGAAACGAATTCCTCCGTCACCAAACGTAAGTACTTTTGAAGAGATAAACTTACGCGATCTGTTAGATATACTCTGTCAGACATTCGTCCATTCACGTTGTCCTGGGACTGGACAAACTGAAGGCACTATTCTGTAAACAGGATAGCCCTTGCATAACTCCATGTCCGATATTTGGTCGCAGCGCTAAGATCCATACAGAGTGGATTTCAGATAATGAATCTGATCCCGGCCTCTCCGTATCGACGACGGAAAAATGGTCAAAAACTTTGATATTCGGTGATTTAACTATCAAAGAAAAATAGGTGTACAACCAACGATCTTATTTCCAGATAGAAATTCGATCGATTAATCATCAGTCAACACTTATCTCTTTTAATTAAGTTAATATTTATTCATTTCTCATTTCTATATACTCAACATTTCTTATTTTCAAAATTTAGGAAATATACGTCATAAAACATTGGAAAACATTTCCATCTCTGTTTCACGTATTACTGTCATTCCAGTATTCTTTCTCGTCAACATTTCATTTTCTATGATTAGAAAATATCTCTGATTATATTTGTAAAATGTTTCCAAAATTTATTCATTTGATTTAAACAGATGTTTAACTAAAACATCATTAAGCCAATCCAAACCATTACATTCATTAACTAAATTCACTCAACCAACCTTCACTATCGAACCTTAACCATTTCTTAGTTAAAAACGAAGTCAATCAAGTTGGGGTATAATTACCTCTCAGACCTTAACTGAACAACAATCCAAACCTCGAAATAGACAAAGTTCAACTTGTAAATCTTTAACAACTTCCTTACATAACTCGGATTCTGTTTACGAATCCACTACTTTATTTTAAAACGTGGATTATAACTATAGTGTTATAATCCCGTTTTCTTTAAGTATCCAACTTCAAAAATATAACTTTTATTCCTTAATTTAACTAAATAACTAAACCACTAATTTATTAATAAATAAGTAAATCTTGATTAAAACGGAAAGTAAATATTACTTTCCCGAATTCAATATAATCGAATTCAATGTATAATTCACTTTTTCGAATAATCTCTATTCGATAACTCTTTCTAACTATATTTTATAATATCTCTTCGAATAACTATATTCGATTAAATCTCTTCGAATAACTATATTCGGTTAACTCTCTTCGAATGATTTACATTCGATTAACTCTCTTCGAATGTTTTACATTCGATTAATCTCCCTTAATTTTATTCGAATAAACTATTTCGAATAACTTCTTTTGATTAATCATCTTATTTGACTCAACTTATTTAACTCCTATCTAAAAACTAATATTCGATTAATTTATATTCGAATAACTATGTCTGTTTAAACTTTATTTCGAATGGATAATATTCGATTTAACTCCATTCGCTTGACTCTAGATCGCAGCGATCACAATGGTTACGCCTGATTCCCTCAGGAAAACATCTGACCGCCGTAGGCTATCTGCAGCCCTGTGAATTACGCTAGCAGTCGTACGAAATGGCAACACATCCTAAATATCGATGTTTGACTAACTCTATCTCAAATAACTACATTCGATCAACTCTAATTGAATAACTAATATTCAGTTAATTCTAATTCGATTAACTCTATCTAATTAACTCTAACTGATTAACTCTAACTGATTAACTCCTTTGATTAACTCTACGTTTATTCAGTTGCAAATGTCGATGTTGAAATCGATTCTTACTTCTCTATATAAGTCTTGACTTGTATATTCTATTGGTACAATGATAAACTTCTTATTTAATTTATAAAATATTATTTATAAATTTATCTTCTCAATCTATCGGTCAGAATAGATTCTATTTAAAATCTTTGCTTTAAATCCATATCATGTTATACATGTGTGCGAAGCACAAGTCTAAACCTTTCAAATGTAAAATTCTCCTTTTATACAATTCTAATCACTTTCGAGTATTTCCTTTTATAATCCATTTATTTACACAATAAATCCCTTTTTGATAATTCTACTTATTTTATAAAATATTTTCTATTTATAAAATCTATTGATTTTATAAATAATTCCTTTGATAATCTAACTATTCCCATTTCTATTTATTTTACACTTATTTCCTCTTTCTATTCTATTTATTTTTCAAATAAATATTCCTTTTCAATTCTATTTGTAAATAGTTTACAAATATTTCTTTTTCAATTCTGTTTGTAAATGTTTTACAAATATTTCCCTTCAATTCTATCTATTTGATTAACAAAATAAATATTACTATTTAATCTATTTATTTTATAAATAAATATTTTCTTTTTATAAAATCTTTTGATTTTATAATTTTTTTTCAATATGTCATTGAAAATTTCCTTTTTAACATTCCACTATTCGTTATGGTATTTAACGTGCCATATAACAATGATCAGTATCATTCCAACATACAAAATCAACAACAGAGTTCATATCACATCATATAACACAATATATGAAAAACAGTAAAACAAATGTTGAGGAACCCAGTTGGGTCCCTCCGACCTGTTTCTCTGCATCCACAGATGTTAAACAATAAAATTAACATCAATTTCATTTCATTATGAAATATCCTGCTAAACAGAATCAATATTTGATTAACGATTTATATCTATATCGTTATCTATATTTTCAATCAACTGACTAGCAGTTCAACCAAACAGCCAACACATAGCAAACAACCATTATTTATAAATTCTAAAAATATTTTAAAAAAATATAAACTAAGCAGATTTAGAGAGATTACTCGCATTGGACGGTTATCGTTAAATAACGATAATTGGTCATTGATTTGATTCAGGCGTTTAATTTCACCATAAATCCAAATGAGCTCCACTCCACTCCCAGTCAGTTCCAATGGGTAGTGTCCGTCCATACGATCCTGTCGGATCTTATTTCGCTGAATTTCGACATCGTATGACGAATTTATGAATTTACGAAGTTAATGTACAACATTTAAATAATTAAAACATGGATTTAATTTTAATGGGCCTTAACCTTTTGTCTTGAGCCCAACACCCTACAAGCAAAACCCAACCCGCTCTATCCTCCTTTCTTCCCCAATGAAATTCCACTCCAGACACACAAAACAACACGGCCACTACCTCCTCTTACAACCTCCTCATAGCCCTTCGTTTCCTTCACCAAAATCACAATAAAAATCACTGGTTCCCCTCTCTTCCAACATCCGTCTTCTCCATCACCACAATGATGAACTCAACAGCCTCAAAATACCCGCGTCTCCAGGTCCTCGACGCAACCAACAGTACAACCATCGATCGTTTTTACCACCAAAAGCCCAAAAAAAAAAATCATACAAGGGCGGTTTTTTATGCTGAACCCAAATATGTCCCCAATTTGTTCCCAAATCCGACGATCTCCTTAACCCTAGTTTTACTATCGAAAAACCGCACCTCAAAAATGAACGTCGGATACAAGGAAATGGGTACGACACTGAAGCTTTCATCAACACAAACTCATGTATATATATGTATATATATAATATGATTTATAGGATTTTATTCCTATTTCCTTGGATTTTATTTCGATCGAGAAATCTTACTGTAAAGAAGAAAATATGCGGCGAATTTTTGGTTGACTGTGGAAATGAATTTTGACTTAGGTTTAGAGAAGTTGAGGATATTTTATAGGAGATTTTTAATATTTTTATATTCGAATATTATATTAAATTATAATCAACTACTGTGTTTATTTGTCCTTTAAAATTCTTGTAATCACACGTGACATCTAAAAATCACGAAACTGGACATGCAGCTACAGTTCGACATTACGGTCCCAACAAAACTGGTTTCGTCGAATTCCGACTTCGTCTGCTCACACAGCGTATTTTTAAAGGTCAGAATATCGACTGTATTTCACATTAAAATCCCGTACGGCCACATACTGACTTCAAAAATCACGAAAACTGAAATCTAACAATTATTTAACATTACGAGTCCAACAAAATTAGTTTCATCGAAAACTTTATTCATTTGCAAAAGTGGCTATTTTTAAAGCTCGAAATAAACCTTTTAAATGTATAAATATATTTAAAAACATTTAAATTTAATATTAATAAATTAATATTATCGTATATATTCACATACACGATCATACGGCTTCAAAATATACCCATCTGGATTTATAACTCGATATTTCAAAATTTCAGTTATATCGATATTCGATCTATATTTAAAAATCCATTTTAAAATATAAATAAATCAATATAAATTATAAAGGAATTCCATAGCGACTTTTCTAAAATTTGATTTGGACATATATAAAAATCTACACGACGAAATCCCGATTTTTCTCTTCCAATAGAAAAATATGCTTCACCAGCTCCATATGTTTCTTGTTTCACAGAAATCCGATTTAAAACGGACTCTTTATATCCAGTTGAAGTTCAAATCGCCAAATAGCGAACTGCCGCACCATTTCGAGCTCGATTATAATTATAATATAATTGTACGTTCAATCTATCGTTAAAATAATATATTCGCAAATATAATTCAACTCTAAACTAAATGTATATATATTAAATTATCCTATTCACGCTATATTGTGAATTCCACTATTTTTGATTATTTCTGAATTAAATATATTATTCTATTATTTATTTTAATTAAATAAATCCATATAATTTAATTCAACGACCATTTAATTCTCTAAATCACTTTTTTTAAATAATTAAATAAATTAATTATATCGCTGAAAAATGCGGGTCGTTACATTCTTCACCCTTAAAATAATTTCGTCCTCGAAATTGCTAAGGTAGAGAACAAACCCTATTGACTAGTACAAATTTATTTGTTTACTTACCAACCTTATTTTCAACTGAACCAATTTAATTTCAATTAAAATATTAATTAATTTTTATCCACGATAATTTTCTAAAATCCTGAAAATTTTCTAACACCCGAATTTGCGAAAACTTTTGCCAGCACCTTCTTTGTACCGATCAATAGTTCAAACCCCAACTCGCCTCTCTAGGCCTTCTCCAATCCAAAAGAAAATCAAACAGCCAAGTGGCTTGCCAAAATCGGCCCATAAATCACCAAATCCATAAAAATAAACGTGTACCTTTTTGTCCGGCATATCATTAAATCCTTTCATTCTGCTGCCAATTCAGCATTTACCAAAGCCATCCTAATCAATCTCCAATCATCTATTCTCAAATCCAATCATCCTGCTTTCAAACCAAGTTTCATACTCAATCTCAAATTCCATTACCAATTTCAACTCTTACTTACCAGTCCAATATACTTAAACAAAATCATAACTCACAATCCAACTTTATTCGATATCGTTCTATTTCAATTCAATTTCCCCTTACTGGTTTTTATTCAATTCTAGTTTGCATTCACAAATTTCTACTTGATTTCCACTTCTGGTTTTAATTCAATTTCAATTTGCTTTTACCAATTTTCTTTAAATTTGCTTTTAATTCATACTATCTTCTTAGGGATTTTAAACAGTTTAGTTTTTCTAAAATAAATTATTCCCTTTCGGGATTCAAAAGAACTTCCTTTTCCCAAAATAATTCGAAAACAAAATCTTTGGTAGTAATCCGTCACTTACAACTCGAAAATAAACACTGATGATGTGGCCAGCTTCATCAGAGTTATTTTCCAGTGATCGAAGTGAGTTCAATACTATATCACTTATCAAAACCATATTTAAACACTTCCATTTTGAAATTCATTTCAAAATATCATTCACGATACTTGTAAACAATTTAAAATCTCCCAAGATTTTGAAATTTTCTTAAACTTAACTCAAATCCACTTACAAACACTTTTTCCCCAGTTTTCAGAATTTTAATTCCAATTCTGATTTAATTCAGATTTAATTCATTCGATTCCATATTATACGAACTCCAATTGGTTATTTATATAACCATTTCAATAATAATCTACCAACACAGCCAATATATGATAATAATCCCAAGATATACCCTTCTTTTATATTAAAATATATTTTAGGTAAAATTATTTCATTTACCCTTTTTCAAAACATACTGTGTCGGTTCATCGTATTCGAGTGTTTGGTAGCCCCTATCGATACAGTGGATCAAACTGATCGACCAGAATTCACAAACTATTCAATCAATAAATCTCCACAATATAAAATCATTTTTATTCAATCTACAAATACGTTCACTCGTATATATACACTCAAACTCAATTTATGGTATTACTAACCCCATCTCTACTGAGTTACGCCACAGAGCCAAGGTAATCACTTAACCTTCAGCTCTGATAAAACTGTAACGAACTGGGATTTTCGACTCCGAAAATCAACACAAAAACTACCATGTTGACCATTCAGACATCTGAAATACCTGATCATTAATAGAAAGAAGTTAGAGGGTGAGAATAGATAAGATAGAAAGTTAGAATAAAAGAAGAAGAAGATCACCACAGAACAGAATCAGAGTAATATGAATCTCACAGCAGACGAATAAAATATAATATATAACATAACTTTGAAATAAAACAGTATATATATATACAATAACATTATCAGAGTACAACACTTACACACAGCGGAAAAAACAATAGCTATAAAATCTTGAAGCCTCCTGCTTCATACTCCTCCAAGTGTATTTGTAAAGACCTGGACTACTTGACTGCCCGTACAAATTTGGGCACCCAAGAGTTTAGGGAAAATAAAACAAAATAAACTCTGGGTCAGTCATGGGACTGGTGTGAGTAAACTAAAATCATTTGATTTAAATTTTCAAAATCCTTTCAAAGAAAAGATAATCGTAAGACCGATCCACACATAAACACGGACGGTTTTTACTTTACGATTACCCAAACAGTTTTGGAAATCAATAATTCTCTGATATTATAATAATGTCTAATCACAAGTAATTAACAAACTAGCAGAATGCTTGCATCTCACGTTCCACATATATAGTATACAAACAAAAACCGCGGGCCCTTATTGAAGATTGGATTCTGACCATGACAAGGTATGGGACCACCTACCGATAGTGTATCTCTAGAGGCGAATACACTGGGTTCAACAATAACGTCTTGCAACCCGGCCCACACATGACCGACCACTCATTTCGCTTGAGTGTATCGAATGTATACCACCAACGGTTCGGAGCTACCCACCGTTTCCCGGAAAGGGACAGCATCGATAATAGATAAAAGAATGAAATGGATTTTCTCTAGATAGGTGATATACACCCTAATGGGAGCGACCCACATAGCCATGTTGCCTGCCCGATTTCTGTCATTTCCCGGTTGATGAGGCTTGAGGTCATTACATATCTTTTGAAACACATGACCACCATTCACTTCGAATGCCACATCGTCATACCTGCTAAATCACAAATTGATTTCCCCAAAAATACCACGGGTATAAAGCTAAGTGAAACGAATTCCTCCGCCACCAAACGTAAGTACGTTTGAAGAGATCAACTTACGCGATCCGTTAGATATACTCTGTCAGACATTCATCCATTCACGTTGTCCTGGGACTGGACAAACTGAAGGCACTATTACGTAAACAGGATAGCCCTTGCATAACTCCGTCTCCGATATTTGGTCGCAACGCTAAGATCCATACAGAGTGGATTTCTGATAATGAATCTGATCCCGGTCTCTCCGTATCGACGATGGAAAAATGGTCAAAAACTTCGATAGTCGGTGATTTAACTATCAAAGAAAAATAGGTGTACAACCAACGATCTTATTTCCAGACAAAAATTCAATCATCAATCAGCACTTATCTCTTTTAATTAAATTAATATTTATTTATTCATTTCCCATTCCTATGTACTCAACATTACTTATTTTCTAAATTTAGGAAACATATGTCATCAAACATTGGAAAACATTTCCATCTTTGTTTCACGTATTACTGTCATTCCAGTATTCTTTCTCATCAACATTTCATTTTCTATGATTAGAAAATATCTCTGATTATATTTGTAAAATGTTTCCAAAATTTATTCATTTGATTTAAACAGATGTTTAAATAAAACATCATTAAGCCAATCCAAACCATTACATTCATTAACTAAATTCACTCAACCAACCTTCACTATCAAACCTCAACCATTTCTTAGTTAAAAACGAAGTCAATCAAGTTGGGGTATAATTACCTCTCAGGCCTTAACTGAACAACATTCCTAACCTCGAAATAGACAAAGTTCAACTTGTAAATCTTTAACAACTTCCTTACATAACTCGGATTCTATTTACGAATCCACTACTTTATTTTAAAACGTGGATTATAACTATAGTGTTATAATCCCTTCTTATTAAGTATCCAACTTCAAAAATATAACTTTTATTCCTTAATTTAATTAAATAACTAAACCACTAATTTATTAATAAATAAGTAAATCTTGATTAAAACGGAAAGTAAATATTACTTTCCCGAATTCAATATAATCGAATTCAATGTATAATTCTCTTTTTCGAATAATCTCTATTCGATAACTCTTTCTTCGAATAATTATATTCGATGATCTCTCTTCGAATAACTATATTCGATTAACTCTATTTGAATAACTATATTCGATTAACTCTCTTCGAATGATTTACATTCGATTAACTCTCTTCGAATGTTTTACATTCGATTAATCTCCCTTAATTCTATTCGAATAAACTATTTTGAATAACTTCTTTTGATTAACTCATCTTATTTAACTCAACTTATTTAACTCCTATCTAATAACTAATATTCGATTAATTTATATTCGAATAACTATGTCTGTTTAAACTTTATTTCGAATGGCTAATATTCGATTTAACTCTATTCGCTTGACTCTAGATCGCAGCGATCACAATGGTTACGCCTGATTCCCTCAGGAAAACATCAAACCGCCGTAGGCTATCTGCAGCCCTATGAATTACGCTAGCAGTCGTACGAAATGGCAACACATCCTAAATATCTATGTTTGACTAACTCTATCTCAAATAACTACATTCGATCAACTCTAATTGAATAACTAATATTCAGTTAATTTTAATTTGATTAACTCTATCTAATTAACTCTAACTGATTTACTCTAACTAATTAACTCTAACTGATTAACTCCTTTGATTAACTCTTCGTTTATTCAGTTTCAAAAGTCGATGTTGAAATCGATTCTTACTTCTCTATATAAGTCCTGACTTATATATTCTATTGGTACAATGATAAACATCTTATTCAATTTATAAAATATTATTTATAAATTTATCTTCTCTATCTATCGATCAGAATAGATTCTATTTAAAATCTTTGTTTTAAATCCATATCATGTTATACCCGTGTGCGAAGCACGGGTCTAAACCTTTCAAATGTAAAATTCTCCTTTTGCACAATTCTAGTCACTTTCAAGTATTTCCTTTTATAATCTATTTATTTACACAATAAATCCCTTTTTTGATAATTCTATTTATTTTATAAAATATTTTCTATTTATAAAATCTATTGATTTTATAAGTAATTCCTTTGATAATCTAACTATTCCCATTTCTATTTATTTTACACTTATTTCCTCTTTCTATTCTATTTATTTTTCAAATAAATATCCCTTTTCAATTCTATTTGTAAATAGTTTACAAATATTTCTTTTTCAATTCTATTTGTAAATGTTTTACAAATATTTCCCTTCAATTTTATCTATTTGATTGACAGAATAAATATTCCTTTTTAATCTATTTATTTTCTAAATAAATATTTTCTTTTTATAAAATCTTTTGATTTTATAAATATTTCTTTTTTTCAATATGTCATTGAAATTTTCCTTTTTAACATTCCAGTATTCGTTATGGTATTTAACGTACCATATAACAATGATCAGTATCATTCCAACATACAAAATCAACAACAGAGTTCATATCACATCGTATAACACAATATATGAAAAATAGTAAAATAAACGTTGAGGAACCCAGTGGGGTCCCTTTGACCTGTTTCCCTGCATCCACAAATGTTAAACAATATAATTAACATCAATTTCATTTCACTATGAAATATTCTGCTAAATAGAATCAATATTTGATTAACGATTTATATCTATATCATTATCTATATTTTCAATCAACTGACTAGCAGTTCAACCGAACAGCCAACACACTGCAAACAACCATTATTTATAAATTCTAAAAATGTTTTATAAAAATATAAACAGAGCAGAGTTAGTGGGATTACTCACATTGGACGGTAATCGTTAAATAACGATAATTGGTCATTGATTTGATTCAAGCGTTTAATTTCACCATAAATCCAAATGAGCTCCACTCCCAGTCAGTTCCATTGGGTAGCGTCCGTCCATACGATCCTATCGGATCTTGTTTCGCTGAATTTCGACATCGCATGACGAAGTTATGAATTTACGAAGTAAGTGTACAACTTTTATATAATTAAAACATGGATTTAATTTTAATGGGCCTTAACCTTTTGTTTTCAACCTCACGCCCCACCAGCAAAACCCAAACCGCTCTGTCCTCCTTTCTTCCTCGATGAAATTCCACTCCAAGCACACAAAAGAACACGACCATTACCTCCTCTTACAACCTCCTCATAGCCTTTCATTTCCTTCACCAAAATCACAATAAAAATCACCGGTTCCCCTCTCTTCCAACATCCGTTTTCTCCATCACCACAAGGACGAGCTCGACAGCCTCAAAATATCCACGTCTCCAGGTCCTCGACGCAACCAACAGTACAACCATCGATCGTTTTTAACGCCGAAAGCCCCAAAAAAATCACACAAGGGCGGTTTTCGATGCTGAACCCAAATATGAAACCCAATTCGCCAATTTGTTCCCAAATCCGACGATCTCCTTAACCCTAGTTTTACTGTCGAAAAACCGCACCTCAAAAATGAACGTCGGATACAAGGAAATGGGTACAAGACTGAAGCTTTCATCAACACAAACTCATATATATATATATATATTATACGATTTATAGGATTTTATTCCTATTTCCTTGGATTTTATTTCGATCGAGAACTCTTACTATAAAGAAGAAAATATGCGGCGGGTTTTTGGTTGACTGTGGAAATGAATTTTGACTTAGGTTTAGAGAAGTTGAGGATATTTTATAGGAGATTTTTAATATTTTTATATTCGAATATTATATTAAATTATAATCAACTATTGTGTTTATTTGTCCTTTAAAATTCCTATAATCACACTTGACATCTAAAAATCACGAAACTAGACATGCAGCTACAGTTCGACATTACGGTCCCAACGAAACTGGTTTCGTCGAATTCCGACTTCGTTTGCTCACACAGCGTATTTTTAAAGGTCAGAATATCGATTGTATTTCACACTAAAATCCCGTACGGCCACATACTGACTTCAAAAATCACGAAAACTGAAATCTAACAATTATTTAACATTACAATCCAACAAAATTAGTTTCGTCCAAAACTGAGTTGGTTTGCAAAAGTGGCTATTTTTAAAGCTCGAAATAAACCTTTTAAATGTATAAATATATTTAAAAACATTTAAATTTAATACTAATAAATTAATATTATCGTATATATTCACATACACTATCATACGGCTTCAAAATATACCCATCTGGATTTATAACTCGATATTTCAAAATTCCTAGTTATATCGATATTCGATCTATATTTAAAAATCCATTTTAAAATATAAATAAATCGATATAAATTATAAATGAATTCCATAGTGACTTTCCTAAAATTTGATTTAGACATATATAAAAATCTACACGACGAAATCCCGTTTTTTCTCTTCCACTAGAAAAATATACTTCACCAGCTCCATACGTTTCTTATTTCACAGAAATCCGATTTAAAACGGACTCTGTACATCCAGTTGAAGTTCAAATTGCCAAATAGTGAACTGCCGCGCCATTTCGAGCTCGATTATAATTATAATATAATTATACGTTCAAACTGTCGTTAAAATAATATATTCGCTAATATAATTCAACTCTAAACTGAATGTATATATATTAAATAATCCTATTCACACTATATTGTGAATTCCACTATTTTTTATTATTTCTGAATTAAATATATTATTCTATTATTTATTTTAATTAAATAAATCCATATAATTTAATCCAACGACATTTAATTCTCAAAATCACTTTTTTTAAATAATTAAATAAATTAATTATATCGCTGAAAAATGCGGGTCATTACATACAGAAGCGAAAGAAGAACAAAATAGATTATTCTCTAGATGGTGACAATATACTCTAATTAGAAGTGACCCACTTAGCCATGTTATCTGCCCATTTTTTGTCATTTTCCGATTGATGTGGCTTGAGGTCATAACGTATCTTTTGATAGATCACACCTTCATTTACTTTGAATGTCACATCGTCATACCTTCCAAACCACAAATTGAATTCCTTAAAAATACCACGGGTATAAAGCTAAGAGAAACGAATTCCTCTGCCACCAACGTAAATATGTTTGAAGAGATCAACTTACGCGATCTATTAGATATACTCTGTCAGACATTCGTCCATACAAATTGTCCTGAGATTGGACAAACCGAAGGCACTATTTTGTAAATCCATCTTAGGCACTTTCTACCTAGAATCGCTAGAACAACCCTTGTACAAACTTTATCTTCAATTGTCTTCAGTATATTTGATTCGCAACGCTAATATCCATACGTAGTGGTTTTCAAATAATAAATCTGATCTCAGTCTCCCCATATTGACAACAAAAACATGGTCATAGAAACTTTGATAGTCGGTTATTTAACTATCAATGGAAAATATCCATTCAAATAACGATCTTATTTCCAAATGGAAATTTTATCGACAAACCATCAATCAACACTGAGCCCCTTTGATTTAGTTTAACATTAAATTTTTCATTTCCCAATTTCCTTTCAATGTCTTTTCCTAAATATTTCTCCAACTCGTTTAGCCTCTCACGATTCTTGGAACACGTTTCCATCTATTTTAAACTATTTATTTTCTATGTTTAGAAAATTTACTTTATTTAACATTGGAAAACATTTCCATTTCTATTTAAGCATCACTAACCTTCCACATCCATTATTCCTTAACCGTAAACTAGTAAGAGAACAACTCACTAAATATCAACCCGGAAGGCCGAAACCAACATCAGATCGACACTCGGAAAGCCGTTCAACTTGACTAGTCTCCAGTCATTTTCTAATTTCTCTAATCCCATTTCTTATCAAATCATTGCTTACACATCTCTCGAATTCAATTTACGAACCCATTTCTTTAATGGAAATTATTGATTATAACGATAGCGTTATAATCCCTACTTCAAAATATTAACTTTAAAATGTAATTATTATTCATTAACTTGAATAAATAAATAAATCTTGATAAAAACAGAAAGTAAATAGTACTTTCCCAAATTCGATACAATCGAATTTTTATGTATTAACTCTCTTTCGAATAGACTCACTACGCCATAAACGGCCTAACACAAGGCAAGAAATTGTTGGCATTGGCCCAAAAAATGTTGGCATAGGTCTTTGACAACATTTTTAGGGTGATTCAATTTTCATAGTTGCCTTAGACCTCAAAGGCAACATTTTGGCCATCTACGGAAACATAACAAATATTGTTACAATAGACCCCTATTTAGGTCTATAGCAACATCCTTAGGTGTCTATAGCAACAATCCAAAATGTTGCTATATATATTTATATTAATTTTTTTAAATATATATATAATATAACAAAAAGGAGAATTAAATGCTACTAAATAGAATTAAATATTCAAATAAATATTTTATTTCAACATTTTAAATAGTACATATTTCTGACTCCACTATTTACAATTCACTGTTAATAACATAGTAAATCACGTATACGGATATTCTTCACTACATAACTCAGTTCACTCATTACATATGCAGTTTCAATTTATATAGACACTAACACTGACAAATATATGCCGACTCGAAGGCGAGCCGTCAGTGGGTCTGGGAGCAGCGCCGGTGGGGGTCTGTGGCCCCACAGTCCCAACGGCGATTTGAACAAGTGGGCACAGCCCGGTTCATCCGATTTCGGAGGACCAAGCCTTCTTTGGTTGTTTCAAACTTCCACTTCTGTAACAAGTCTGTTATTCACAACTGCTACCTAAAACAACACAATTTGGGATTAAATTTATGTTGTACATATATCAACCTCTCCATTATATTTGAATAGGAAGATAGACAAGTGTTGAGATCATATGATCACTGAACTGCATTATAAACTGTATTGTGTCACAGTACTATAACTTTGTTAGATTGCATAACATACTATGATGAGTTCAGGTCTCTTGAAAACAACATGATGTATGGATTACAACAGGCTAAGTAAATGACAAATAATCTAATAATCATATAAGCATTAACAAAAATACAATCACCTTTTACTAATTCATGTCTAGTTTCAGTCTGAGGTCGTTTAGCATTAAGGGTCCCAGTCTCTCTCTCTCTCTCTCTCTCTCTATATATATATATATATATATATATATATATATATATATATATATATATTGGTGCCTAAATCACTCAAACTTACAATCAAAACTTCATAAAAAACTAAGTTACACCACATAGGCTATTATAAATTACAAAATACTACAGCATAAGACAATCCCAAGACAACTATCCAACATGCAACAAGACATAGGTCTTAATGCCAAAGAGGAAGCAACAGGAAGCTCATAAGGAAATCTCAAAGAAAATTAGTTGCACGATACAATCACGATCATGAACTTGACTAACTTCAATTCCTCTAACCAAATGCAAACCCACAAAATCAGAAAATAACTACTCCTTAATAAAAATAGACTCAACAGTCAATGTAGTGAGTAAAACTGACGATGGTTGCAAAAGCAATCGCTTTGATGAGTTAAGCAGTGTTGAATCAAAGACATGCGGACATCTCACCTCATAGGTAAGCAACGACGGTGGAGAAAAACAGGTGACAATCAAATTCTGTAAGACGAAAGGAATTCCGAGAAGATCTATAGATTAGGGCATCAAGTAAGAGTGAGAAAAGGAGATACTCTGCCGAACAATACCACACTACTACACAAAAATCACCGTCGTACAGATCCAAAAATCATCGTTGAACCAGATTCGTAACAAGCAACTCATGTAAGAGCAACTGGGAAGGCAACAAGAACGGATTGGTGAAGGCAGTAGAGGATATTGACGCCAGCTATCAACTAAATTTTCTCAAAAAGAAGGCAATGACTAGAATATAGTAGATCTGGAGGGAGTATATTTAAAATAAAGGAAACTGGAATTGGGGAAGGGATTCAAACAACGATGGAAAAAGCCACGCTCAGGGAAGAGAGAGCGAAAGAAGGGCGGAAACGATTTGTAATTCGAAGAAATCAGAGCTGAAGTCGCGATTTGTTGAAGAGGGCAAAACCCTAGTTTTCGATCGGCCATTAAAGTGGAAGCCGACTGTATTTTTTCTCAAGTGAAAATAGCGTAATTATTTTCCAATGGAAAAATGAAAATTTAGGGCAAAAATCTGAGGAGATGAAGGAAAAACAAAATGACGCGGATCAATAACGTGGACCATCCAATCGTGTTGATGCGGATCACCACGTAGGATATGGAAAGGCTACTTTATTAACGCTGTATAAAATATTGCATCGTGTTACACTTGTTTATCTAGAGTAACACATTTTTATGGCTAAGGTAACATCAAAAATAGAACGTTGCAGTAGGACCAAAATAGCATTGCTATTGTTACATTTTGGCTGGTAACATCTTGCAAATTCGTTTCATTAGGTCGTTTATGGCGTAGTGACTCTATTCAATTAACGTTCCGAATGCCGGAATAAACTCACCATTTCAGGTTAACTCGATTTCTAAATCCATTTTTAAATTTATTACCTCCAACATTTATCAATTTCCTTTTATCATCATTCCAATTTGCAAAACATTTTCTTTTAAAACCATTATTAACTATAATTATGAATATTATTCCTTTACAGAAAACTGGACTCGTTTAATCAAATCAAATTTTGATTTGTATATATAAATACCATTATATTAGAGTTGAAATCTATTTATCTAGTTATTTTATAACTTCATATTCAGACTCCACTTCATACTCTCTATTTACATGTAATCTTATTGTTAATTATTTTCTTTATTTCCTCCCTTTTCTTTTTTAAGGTTTTAGGCCTCACTTACCCAATTCGTCCCATCATCACAACTTCAAATCCATACCAACCCAGTTAAAATAATACTTCATCTCCATAAAAAAAGATTCCGCTCCAGTAAATATTTCGAACACAACGTTTCACCATTTCCGAATTTCACTCCAACCATTCTCTCTCGACACTCCATCGTTTTCAAAACCAATTGCACCTTCGAACTCCCCTTCCTTCGCTCGTCACAGCCATCATCATTTTTCTAAGCTCGAACCTCCCTCCTGAAAACTGATCTCAGCTTTCTACCACGGCTTCACTACAGATCGTGATCCCTTTTTACATGAAATCCCCAACTTTTTGCCAACATTGGCTATTTCATTCACACAATCCAAAAACAACACTTAAAACCTAATTCGGAGCTTCAACCTCCCCTACAAACCCTACCTTAGACGGCGCTGGATATTTTACAGCGAACGGTATTGGGTTCGAATGCCCTAGAATCTATATGAGAATGTTGAGGATCCTTTATGGGATTTAAATATATGGGTTTTGGAGTTTTGCGTGGTGTTATGGCGATGGGATAATTTTTTTAAAGTTTGCAGAAGCCATAAAAAAAACTTCAGCATAATGTTCTGGGAGAAGAAAACGAGTGGATGCAATGTATGTATATTTATACGTTTCTAGTACCATGGTGGCCAAGGAGCATGGTATGCTATAGGGTAGCGTACGTAGGAGGTTAGGTTGTTGTACGCATTTCTTGGCCTTCAAGTTTTAGCTTCTTAGACCGGGCGTTAGGCATGTGCAAACTATAGAGGACAACGTGGTTGATTAGAAATATTAGGTTTGCAGTTTGATTCATTTCCTATCTTTGGCATGAAGCTTTCTAAAGCCATAGGTTTGCGGAAAATTTCTTGGACATGTGCAGGTTTAGAGTAGGTTATATCTTTGAAAATATTTGTATGCTGAGAAGAAGTCGGCACATGTAGAGACGGGTATATATATAATTATAATAATATAAGTTAGCTTAGGGGCAAAGGTTTGATTTTTATTAATATACCTGAAACTTGCATATGAAGTAACAAACTGAAATTACCACATATGAACTCTGTTTTTGGTGAAACTTGTAATCTTACAACACTTAAATATTTCGAACACGATGGAACTAGTTTCATTGAATTCCAAGTCCCTTTGTGAAAACTTCTTTTTAATTGCAAACGGTTCAGTAATACACGTTTAAATGTGCACGGTTACAAAATTCAATTGACCTTAAATTAGAAATCTTACATTTATCAGATACACGTATTCCAATAAAATTTGTTTCATTGAAAACGGAGATCGTTTGAAAATTGGTTATTCGTATACCCCATATTAAATTAGTATAATATAATCGATCCCAAAATATAAATTATTAACAATAAATTACTATTATCATACATATATTCAAATAGAATTAACACAGTTGCAGAAATAAACAAAATATAGATTTATATTTGACAACTCAACGACATTTAATTTATATTAAACCCCCTTTTATTTAATAAATAAATCGTTATATTTTATAAACGATTACATAGAGACTTTATGAAAATTTGAAATGGACATAACTTACAATCTATAATAAGAAATCATGATTTTTCACTTCCATTAGAAAAATATAACTTAATAGATTTCAACGTTTCTTATTTCAACGAATTTCGACTTATAGCCAATCTTATATAGTTGTTTGAAGTTCAAAACTCAATATTACGAACTACTGCGAGGCTATGCGCTCGTTTATAATTATATTATAATTAATACGTTCAATCATCGTTTAAAAAATAATTTCGTTATCATAACTCGAATTAAAATTCAAATAAATATCTTATATTATTTGTTGGCTAGCTTTTTGACCTAGCCACCAAAGTCCAAAAGCAAAGAAAATATGAGTCCTTAAGGGTCCAACCCCTCAAGCATTCGATCGTGGTCATATCGTCTTCCTCGGATCGTGACACTCCCCGGATCGCTGCGCCAGTATGTGACCCGATCACCCCTTGTAGCCTCGATCCGATCCGCTACCTCTAGCTCGACCCAATCCGTACACGGCATGACGATCCGATCCAAACCCAGAAGACGCGGCGAGGCCCCTGACCAAGTCATTCACGATCCGAGAATGCAGGATCACGCGACACCTGTCCACAACTGTCATATTGACCAATTCTCCATCAAGCTACGAACCAGTCCGAGATCTTCGAGATGTGGGCCACGTATGACCGCGATCCGTCACCAAAAATAAGTTATAAATAGCCCAGAGCTGGGCAATTTTGAGTATCTTTTGGCAGTTTTGAGTATTGATTCCACCATTACTGTCACACCACTATTTCTTATCAGTTTTACTTCGAAATTACAGAGAGAAACCATAATTGTAAGAGTGAGTTTGAGAGAGATCATTGGTTGTACTAACATTCAAAGTATAATCAATAGCATATAAAGTGGACGTAGGCTCGTTAACGCCGAACCACTATAAACCTTGTGTGTTCTCTCCTTTTTTTCTCATTTTTCAGTTGTAATTCTCAACGAATCAGAACAATTTGGGTGTTAGAGCCAAATTTTGATCTAACATTTTGGTTCTTTCACTGAGAATTGATTTCTCGGCGTATTGGATTGTTACTCCGTTGTTTGGATACTCAAGTCCGAAGAAAACAGTCCCAAAACTTCACTGTTCAGATTTTTGAAAATTCCAGCGGCATCTGATATCATGGCCGGAAAGAAGTCTAAGGAAGTACGAGCTTCGCAGGTGGTTAAAGTCGCGAATGAAGCAGTTGAAGAAAGTGTGCATGAGCGGGTTGAGGAAGGCTTCGCGGATCGCGGAGACATAGGGGCGATCCGACCCGAACGTGGCGCCACGATCTGAACTGAGGGTGACACGAATCGAGCATCTGAAGGGGTCGTCACTCGATCCCGAGACAACACCGCGAACCCTCCCCTTATGTAACCACGATCCGACCCCAGGGGGCGCTACGAGCCACAGACACAGGTCCACTGCGATCTGAAGTGATGACCAGACTACAACTCGACCTGGAAAGGAGGTTATGACTCACTCTACCCATCCTGGTACCTCTGTTCGACTTGGCTCAAGTTCTCTGCGCATAAGAGAAAATGTTGATGATCAATATGACCCCTCTGCTCCGGTTACTGAAGGAGATCTCTCTCGCTTCTTCGAAATGTGGGATAGGCTGTTTGATGAATTAGCTGCTCAAAGGCAGCAAAGCTCTGTGCTGCAGCAGAACTTAACTGTTATGGATAAAAGGATCGATGATCTCGCAAGACAAAGAACACTCCCAGTTCGCCCACTCACCCCAGAGTACTCTTCTTCGTCAGAGGAATCGCCAAGACCTCCGCGGCGACCGTATGAGAAGGCTAAAAACATAGAGCAGCTCCGATTTGGAACCTTGCCATCACGAGAGGAAGAGACACTAGGTGTAGGACCCTCAAACTGCAACTTGAATAATCATGCCGCAACTCCTAGAGCTCGAGTTGTGGATAATCCTGTTGAGAATAGATCACCTCAGCCTCTTCGTCGTATGAATACTCATGGTAACAGGGGGCAACGAAGCCCAATCCAAGCCCCGGACTTCGTGGATGTTCCTAGAAGAGAGATCGGAGAATTCCACCGAGCTAGGAGCGCTGATCCCAAGCCTCCGATGACCAGTGCAAATGTTGCAGCTATGGTCCATCAAATCCTGGCGGATAGCCGTGGACAAAGGAATGAAGATTAGGGAGTTGACCACAGTCACACCCCTTTTACTGACGACATTCTAGACGTAACATTCCCGAGGCGCTTCAACATGCCTCAGATGAACCGTTACGCGGGTAGATCTGATCCAATCCAACATCTAATGAGATATTCTTGGTCAATGACTGCTGCCACAGCTTCTGACGCTGTAAAGTGCAAAGCATTCCCTATATTCCTGGAGGATGTAGCGTTATTATGGTTTACTCGCTTACCAGCAAGATCAATTTCCAGTTTCAGGGAATTGAGTGAAAGGTTCGTGGAACAGTTCTGCATTTATGCACAAAGGTCGAAAAGTGTGATTGACCCGTTCCTCGTCAAACAACGACCAGGCGAGAGCTTGAGGGTGTATTTGGATCGTTTCAACCTAGCCGCCACCGAAGTCAAGGATCCCCATGAGCCAACTGTTGTGGCAGCCCTAATTGATGGGGTAGATAAAGATATTGAATTTGGGAGATACCTGGTCGGCAAGCCACCTCATACTAGAGAATTGTTCTACGAGAAAGCAAACGTACGCTTACGTCAGGAGGAGGTATATGCTAACCAGAAGATGAAAATGGCAAATAAGGAGGAAATCCAAAGTAATGTGGCCGTCAAGCAAACCGGAGACAGCTCGGAAAAGGTTGAAGTCAATGTTGGAAACCGAAACCAGGGCGGCGGCCACCAGTCAGGAAACAATGGTAACAACAGTAATGGCAATAATCGGAAGAGAAATCGGGGGAGCGACTCCCAGAGAAGGACCTGTCCCAGGTCTTTCGAAAATTATACGCCAATAAATGATACTTTGGAGAATATATTCGTCGACTCTTACAACGTTCTCCAACATAAAAGGCCTCCTCCAAGAGATTCGAAGGAGAAAGAACGTGAGACGGGGAAGTTTTGTCTTTTCCATTAGACTCACGGCCAATCTACAAATGAATGTCGTCATCTAAGAGACGTAGTTGAGAGGTTGCTCCGAGAAGGGAAGTTGGATGAGTACCGGGTGACTCCTAGAGACAGGGGCAAGCTATTCAGACCCCGAACCAAAACCAGAATCAACCTACTGCCAGGCCAACTGTCCAGCAAAAAGGAAAGGATCTTATTATCAATACCATAATAGGAGGGCTTCACCTAGCCGGGCATAGTTTCAAGGCGATGGACCAATACTTAAACGCAGCAAAGCATCATCTTGAGGCAGGAGAGTGTAGCAACCCTGAGGACAATGTCCCGGTAAAACAACAAAAGATGACGTCATTTTCCGCAACCGAGAGAGTATTGGAGTCCACGCTCCGACCGAAGATCCATTTGTAATCACAATTCCTATTGGCCCGGCCACTATCCATAAAGTTTTAGTGGATAACGGGAGTTCAGTCAACATTCTATACAAAAAGACGTTCGATCTAATGAACCTTGAATTGAAAGATTTAAAGTCGTGTAAAGGATGGATCCGTGGATTTAACGGGGCTTCAACTGCTCCAATGGGATATGTAGAGCTGCCGGTAACACTTGGGGAAGGAGAACGCCAGAGAGTGAGAATTCTTCCCTTCATGGTTTTGGACATTGAATCGCCTTATAATGCCTTCTTGGGCCGACCGGTCCTAGCAAAGTTTAGATCTTGTATAGCCCCCTGGTGCTTGTTATTGAAGTTTCCTACAGAAGCTGGTTTTGGCATAGTCATAGGAGATCAGGTTGCTGCACGAGCATGTTACATTGCAGAGCTAAAGCTACTCCATAAAGGAAAAGATATTGAAACTAAAGACACTTCTTCCCCCCACAAGGGAGGAGACGTCATAGCAATTAAAGAGAATGACTATAGGTGAGTCGCCCGGAGAACTGCCCGAGGATATAGATCTCAGAGAGGACGAAGAGACTGGGGGCAGAATGGCGGCTCCCAACGAAACGACTGTGGATGTACCGATCGATGATAGCGACCCAGAGAAGGTCTTGAAGATTGGATCCCAGTTGGATCCAGTTCGAGCTAAAGAATTGACGGATTTCCTAAAGGATAACTTGGATGTATTTGCTTGGACCCATGCAGACATGTGTAGGATATCTCCATCAATCATGAGCCACTCATTGAGCGTTAACCCAAAGCATCCCCCTGTAAAACAAAAAAGGCGAATGCTGGGCCCAGAGAGGTCCGCAGCCTTGAAAGAAGAAGTTGAGAAGTTAAGAAATAACGGATTCATCAGAGACTCAACCTACCCAGATTGGATCTCAAATCCAGTTTTGGTAAAGAAGGCCAATGGGAAGTGGCGTACGTGTATTGATTTTTCGGATTTGAATAAAGCCTGCCCAAAAGATAGTTTTCCGTTACCCAGAATTGATCAGTTGGTAGATTCAACGGCGGGTCAAGAGCTTCTCTCTTTCATGGATGCTTATTCGGGATATAACCAGATCCCTATGCATGTTCCAGATCAAGAGCACACTAGCTTCATTACGGACCTGGGATTATACTGCTACGTGGTAATGCCTTTTGGTTTGAAAAATGAAGGTGCTACATACCAACGGTTAGTGAACAGAATGTTCTATAATCAGATTGGGAAAACGATGGAGGTGTACTTTGATGACATGTTGGTTAAGTCCAGACAATCGTCCGATCACACTACAAACTAGGCAGAGATGTTTGGAATTCTTTGAAAGTATGGGATGAAACTCAACCCAACGAAATGCTCATTTGGGGTTGCTTCCGGGAAATTCCTGGGATTCATTGTCAGCTCGCGCGGGATTGAGATTAATCCAGACCAGATTGCAGCAATCAGAGGCATCCAGGGGCCTAGACAAATCAAAGATGTGCAGAGCCTTGAAGGGAAAGTAGCAGCATTAAGCAGATTCATCTCTAGAGCGACAGACAAATGCATTCCATTCTTTGAATTGATAAAGCGAGGAAAACGCAATTTTAAGTGGACTCCTGATTGCACTGAAGCATTTCAGAACCTGCTGAATCATCTGGAGAGACCCCCGATAATGTCTAAGCCAGTGGATCACGAGGATTTATTCATGTACTTAGTGTTGTCGTCCCACGCGATCAGCTCAGCGTTAGTAAGAGAAGAAGACAAGGTTCAAAGGCCAGTGTACTACGTGAGTAAAAAAATGGCGGCAGCTGAACGCAATTATCCGAGGATCGAAAAGCTGGCGTACAGTTTATTGATTGCATCTAGGAAGCTTCGACATTATTTCCAAGCTCATCCTATCACCGTGTACACTGATCATCCGCTTATAACACCCCGCCTCCACTAGGGTCACTCGCAAGGGAATGCACTAGCTTTGGAGGGGCATTATTGGTAAACATGCATAATGATATAGCAAGGCAGGACATGACATATATATATATGTAAATAAACAGAGTAAGTAAATAAAACAGCGGAAGATTTATAAACCATTTCAAAACACAAGTCTGGTACATCAAAATGTCACCTTCCCAAAATTACAAGTCTAGATAAATACATCATCTGATAAACTGAAAATACATAAGTACTATCCCCAAATAAGAGTGATAAACCATAGCGGCTCAAGTCCAAAGCATACTTGAGCTATCCAAGGAAGCAGCTAAAATCCAAGCTAGGCTCCAGTATTCCCTCCCTGAGAACCTAGGGGGGGAACGGAAGAAAAGAGGCGAAAGAAAACAGGTCAGTCAAAAAGACTGAGTAAGCCCTGCTACGATCAATCTATAAACTAATAAAGTTAACATCATGGTGGAAACTGAGGTGATCATAGATAACAACATACTGGCATGAATAAATCAACTATAAGATAGATAGAGGTGTCATCGCATAAACCGAGTTAAGTTTTGCACCACGGTGTACTAGCAAACCAACATAACAGGTATTGATCCCTTAGCCCAAACTTCGGCCCAATAACATGAAGTGACCTTAATAAAAGGTCCAGCCACGGTCTAGTCGATCGGCTCCCTATAAACCTAACACGTCAAGTGTTGGTGTCCATATGGCCCACATATGGTTGTAGTTAGTCTGTGCTGGGTCCACCTTTGGGTGTATCAAGCCCTCGGGTGTCAACCCCGGACACTTAAGCAATAATGCACAGCCCTAACCTACTGGTACCCGTGCCTCGAGTTTGTCCAACATCGGACTACGTGCACGTCCGTAGCCCGCCGGACCTGCACCGCTGTACCACTCGGCCATCGCCCTTTGGTCGTTTACATCCGTCCAGTAATCGTGCCCCGCCCTAGCCTAGTCTCTAGGGTTGTGATGATACCAAACTGGGATTACTGCCGGAACAGACCCGCCGCTAGGGTTTCCTAAGAGGGTTAAGTGTGATTTAACCCTTCACTAATCATGGATTAAACTGGTTAAGTGTGGCTTAACCCCATTCTAATCCCTTGAACTCCCAAATTGGTTAAGTATTAGTGGACCCTGACTTAACCCTAATCATGAGGCATTAATTAATTTAATGCACCTTAACCTCTCACATTAGACCTTGTTGTGGTTACTAGTTAGGCCGGGCGGGTCCGGGTAGCTTTACACCACAACTTGGTCTAACCTCGGGTCTTGGCACCCCATGACCAACTTCTCACATTGGGTCCTATTGTTTGTAGCCACTAGTTAAGCCGGTCGGTTCCGGGTAGAATTACGCTACAAACTCAACCCAACCTCGAGTTGGCCACACTTATGTTCTCTAAGTGTCATGTCCACTTTATTTCAAAACATAATTACAAGTCAACAATTACTTGGGTAGACCTAACTTAATAGGTAAATTCCCAAGGGGTAGACCTAACTTAATAGGTAAATTCCCAATCTTATATCTTCATGTATTTTAAGTTTACCTAAACCCCCAACGTCATTCTATCGCTTACATATTCGTAATAACGCATAAAGGATAGGAAGAGGGAACTTGGCACAACATACATGATGAACTTGCTTATCACAACAAACATGCATAACATGTTAGACTTGCATAACTTAGCATAGTGAACTTGCATTTTACCATAAACATGCATAACTTGTCAAACTTGCATAACTTAGCATAGTGAACTTGCATATTACCATAAACATGCATAACTTGTCAAACATGCACAACTTGTCATTTTAAACTTGCATAAGCATGCACAACTTATTAAACATGCATAACATGGCACAATGAACTTGCATGAACATGCATAACTCATTTAACTTGCAAATCATGGCATAGTGGACTCGCATAAACATGCATAACTTATTTAACTTGCAAATCATGGCTTGGTGAACTTGCATAAACATGCATAACTCATTTAACTTGCAAATCAAGGCTTAGCAAACTTGCATAAACATGCATAACTCATTTAACTTGCAAATCAAGGCTTAGAAAACTTGCATAAACATGCATAACTCATTTAACTTGCAAATCAAGGCTTAGAAAACTTGCATAAACATGCATAACTCATTTAACTTGCAAATCAAGGCTTAGAAAACTTGCATAAACATGCATAACTCATTTAACTTGCAAATCAAGGCTTAGCAAACTTGCATAAACATGCATAACTCAATAAACATACATAAATCCCAACTTGCATCACATGTTAACTTTAGAGTTTCTAAAATGAAGGTAAGAGGGCTTACAAATATTATGAAGACACAAATCTCCTAATAAAGATTGAGAAGCCCTTTTTTATGCAAGCATAAAACCCCAAAACAAAGCTCCAAATAAGAAAACCCTCTTGCAAAATCCCAAAAACACAAACTTAGCAAATCAAACTTGCAACTTAATGAAGTATGCAAGTTATTAAGCATTCATACAACATAGAAAAGGTTGTATGATCATCATATCTTCATAGGAATGATTCATGAAGAGATTGGAGGCTAGGGTTTTTAGGTGGAGGCCATTTGAGAATTCAATTTGACATAGTTTGGTTGCAAGAATGATTAATGGGGTTTTAGGGTAGGATTAGAGGCTTATTTATAGAAGATTAGAGTGTTTTTAGCCCTAGGATTAACCCTAGGATAGTTTTGGCCCGTCAGATTTCAGAATTCTCTAGAACCAGACCACACAACCAAGCCCAAACCAAGCCCCAAACCAAAGTGGTGCGCCAGGCTAATATGCCTGGCTACCCCCTGTCGACAGGGCTGTCGACAGGGCAGTCGACATGCCTAGACCCCTGTCGACAGGCCTGTCGACATGGGGTCCTGGGCGGGAATTTTTCCCGCCTGCCCAGTTTGCCCTAGCCCATGTTTTTAATTTCAAATTTAAATCTGTTTTTACTTAGAAATTTTCTGCAAACTTCAATGGGCCTTAACTGGGTCATACGGACTCCGATTTCCGAAAACTCGGACTCTATTTCGCGTATTTTTCCGAGACGAACGCAAAGGCATAGCCCGTTTCCCTTGATTCACATTTTATAATTAAATTCTGCCTCAATTTTCATTATTACAGGTTACTGAAAATACGGGTTGTCACATTCTCCCCTCCTTAAAGGATTTCGTCCCCGAAATCTTCAAGTTAGGAAGAACGTATCCTACCATCCAATCATCCATCTACTCAAAGCATCATCCACGAGCAATCATTGTCCTTACAAGATTCTAAATGCTGGATGAACATATGCAAAAGTGTGTGTATATGTACTTACCTAATGCAAAAATCAGGCGGTTACTGTTACAGTAAACCTCCTTAATGCATATGTATGTAAATCAGGCGGTTACTGATACAGTAAACCTTCTTAATGCATATGTATGTCAGTGAAATGAATCCATATGTATGCAAATTCCTAACATAATGTATAATATCTACATGTGTGCTCAATCATACATCCATATGCAACATCCATGTGATAGCATATGAATTTCATCCAAGAATAAGCATAAACACTCATGCACATGCAATATGAGGAGTGTGTGAGCCGATCTAGTGCCTAATCGTGTATAATGCATCCACGAGCAACCACTTGCAAACACTTGCAACCACTTGCAAACATCAAGCATAACATGTTTCAAACACATGTTTCAACCAAAGGGTTTCTACCTAAGGTTCTCATGACAAGATCGATACGATAAACTAGATAAACTCCTTTTTGGATTACAAGAAATCCACTCAAGCTTTGACATATAGTACTAACCGATGAGTCTTAACCCCCTTATGGAGTTTACAACAGAAATAAGATCGAGAATGGGACCGAGAGGACATATACAAAAGATAACTTGCAAGCAAGCTCCACAGGAAAACAAGGATCAAAGATGCACTCTTAAAAAGAGATATGATGCGCGTATCTAGTCTTCACTCTTCTTAGTTACGTTTCCTTGAGCTTAACTCTACTGTGCTTTGACTATCTTTCACTTCATGATTCCTTGGCTTCCTAACTCCTATTTCCCAAATTCGAGTTGGAACTCATTTCATTATTGCCTCTCGTCTTTCTTTCCCACTTATTCTTCTTTCTGTATACTTGGCTTAAACATAATTATAACCTCATGATTCGTGCAAGCTCTCCAAAATTCACCAGTGAATCCTGGATCTCGTCTACTTCCTATAAAATATCCCATGCAGCCGAACTTTCTCTTGAAAATACCAATCCACGTTGCCAATCGCCCTATAAACGTGATTTTCTCATGCTTAATCGAAATGAACCATCCGCCTATGAGTGATAGACCATACCTAGATTCAATTGCCTACCCATGGCTTCCTGTAGGCTATTCCAAAACTGGCCAACTTTTTGAGGGTAAACCGTTGCTGACCATGATGCAGTCCTCTCGCTCTTCACCGGACTGAAATGAGCACTCTCCGTGAGTCTACCCACATACCCGTATTCCCTTTCTAGTCTATCCACATAATCTATCGAGATGTTTTCACACTTCCCTTGCGAAACCCCTAATGGAGGTAATGGCCCACTGGGCTTCTATGACTTGGCCTTAACTTGGTGGCACAACATGCATCCAGAGACCAACTCGGCCACCTCCTTGAGTGATGCGCATCTCCAAGAACCTTCTTTACCAAGTCTTTCACTCGAGGAACACATAATCTCTCATCGTGCCTTAGTCATCCCTTGTCATCTATAATATATCTAGTGAGGTGACTTAACATCTCGCCTCGAACCGACTGGTCCATGTTCTTGACCAACTGCGGATCTTCTTCCTGCGAAACCCCTTCTTGATCCAGAAGAGTAAGTCTAAGCTCCGGGAATGCTAACTAACTAGCCAAACAGAGGAGGCTTCTTACTTCAATTGCCCTCCTCAGAGTTTTCCAGTCTTAAACCGCAACCACTTTAGCGGAATCCACCGCTAGGCCTTACTTAGGAACTATGTGCCCAAGAAATCCAACTTCTTTCCTCCAAAGTGACATTTGGAGAACTTGACCTTCCACTGGTGGCTCTAAGCGTATCCATCTCCTCCTTGAGATGTATAGCATGTTCTTCCTCGTTCTTTTGGGGAGATCAAAATATCGTCTAAGACGACCATGACAAACTTGTTCAAGGACTCCCTACCCATCCAGTTTACGTAATATGCGGGTGCATTAGTCGAACCAAATAGTATGACTAGCCATTCTAAAACCCATCCAGAGTCCTAAACGCAGTCTTGTCAATTCCATCCTCAGCCATCCTAAGCTGATGGAATCCGGTAGCTAGATCAAAAGAAAACAGATGCTCCTACAAGCTGATCAAACAAATCATTGATCCTTGGTAACGGTTATCTTACGATAATCAACATATAAGCGAAACAAACTGTCCACATCAGTAACGAATACTACTGGAGCACCCTATTCGAAAATGCTTCGCCTCAGGAAGTTCTTCTCAAGCAACTCCTTGACTTGCTTTCTTAACTCTCATCTCGTGAGGTCATGTGCCTAACCGGCCACGAAACTGGCTTGGTATTACCAACCAGATAATGCGGGAATCTATCCCATGTCTAAGGGTAACCCCTTTACTTCACCCAAGATATCAGGATATTCTCGGACCACCCTCACCGATTGCAAACTATCGATAAACAAGTTGAGGGATTCAAGATAACATAACATGACGGGACCCATAGGGTTGCTAGAAATTTCTAGGGTATTACCGAGGCGAGTCATGAGCCTCACAACCCTATATACAAAAACCAAGAATGGCTTCAAAACAGGACAACCATTCCATGCCCAAAACCAACCCATATCCCCTGAAACCGAGAATATAAACATCCCACGAGAATTCTATACTCAAGATAGAAATTTTCAAATCCACTCAGACCATAGACAAACGGGCAGAACCCCCAATTGGATTTGAAACACATATGGGATCATCAACTACACTAGTACTTAGGTGCAAAACTTTCAACTGGATCAGATGAAATAAAACTATGCGATGTGCCAGAATCAAACAAAGTTCGAACAGGGAAAATCAGAAAATGTAAACAAAATTTTCAACAGAAACACTACCTCTATCATGAGCTGGAAGAACGGGGTTGAGGGGATGAATTCGCCATCCAGATAGTCCTGCACACTGAGTCTGACCTTGCCCTTGTTTCCTCGGGCAATCCTTGCTGAAATGTCCAAACTCACCACAATCAAAGCATTCGCCCCGCTTTCTCTTCTCCTTCTTCCTACATTCCCTGGCTATATGTCCAACTTCACCACAGAAGTTACATTTCATATTCTTGCCCCGTTTCCCGGAATTTACTCTCTTGCCTTGAGACTCATTCGCCTTGAACTCTTTCTTGTCATTGCTACCTTCTTCTTGAAGTAGGGCCAAATTCACTAAACTCTCGAAAGTCGCCCCCAAGGGTATATGAGACAGGGCCAAATCACATAATGGCTCGTTTAATCCTAGAGCAAAGTGTAGGGCCTTCTTCTGAGCTGTATTAACCAAGTCTAAATCGTCCTGAGCCAGTTGATTAAACTTATCTATGTATTCCCTAATAGTCATGTCCCCTTGCTTCAGTGATAAGAATCTCAGTCCAAACCTTCCTCTAAAGTCATCCCAAGTCTCAATTGGCCTAGTAGCGGTGGTGACTACCCACCAACGTGCAGCTTCTTCCTTTACCAACCATACTGCCAATAAAACCTTCCTGTGGTCACCTATATCAAAGGTGGCTAAAAGATCTTCGGTCTCTTTCAACCAATTCCTTGCCTCTACAAAAGTCTCGGTTCCAAAGAAATTCTTGCAACCCATCGCCTTAAAATCTTGGCAAATCTCGGCGAAGTCAATTCGAGGATGCTGAGGGGAAGGAGGAAGAGGAACATCAACTACCGGAGGAGGAGTAATATTTGCGGGGCCGACTTCGGTCGCCCTGGCCTCCAAAAGTCTCCTATACCAAACAGGTACGTGAACTCCCTCCGGAATGGCAAAGTTGTCGGCCATACTGGAAACGAAGAAAAAGATAGATTCAGAATGGAGGAAAACGAAGGAATTTTGCTAATGGCTTTTTTGGGGAATAGCCTTTTAAAATAAACTAGACTTTTCTTTGGAAAATACTTAATACTTGGTTTTGAAAATAGTTTTTCAAAGAGTTTTAAAAACCTTTTTATCCCTTCTCGTAAACCATATGCTCTGATACCAAATATAACACCCCGCCTCCACTAGGGTCACTCGCAAGGGAATGCACTAGCTTTGGAGGGGCATTATTGGTAAACATGCATAATGATATAGCAAGGCAGGACATGACATATATATATATGTAAATAAACAGAGTAAGTAAATAAAACAGCGGAAGATTTATAAACCATTTCAAAACACAAGTCTGGTACATCAAAATGTCACCTTCCCAAAATTACAAGTCTAGATAAATACATCATCTGATAAACTGAAAATACATAAGTACTATCCCCAAATAAGAGTGATAAACCATAGCGGCTCAAGTCCAAAGCATACTTGAGCTATCCAAGGAAGCAGCTAAAATCCAAGCTAGGCTCCAGTATTCCCTCCCTGAGAACCTGGGGGGGAACGGAAGAAAAGAGGCGAAAGAAAACAGGTCAGTCAAAAAGACTGAGTAAGCCCTGCTACGATCAATCTATAAACTAATAAAATTAACATCATGGTGGAAACTGAGGTGATCATAGATAA
Source organism: Allium sativum (assembly GCA_030737875.1). Taxonomy (NCBI): domain Eukaryota; kingdom Viridiplantae; phylum Streptophyta; class Magnoliopsida; order Asparagales; family Amaryllidaceae; genus Allium; species Allium sativum. The sequence continues at coordinate 622,073,649 of CM060926.1, forward strand.
CAACATACTGGCATGAATAAATCAACTATAAGATAGATAGAGGTGTCATCGCATAAACCGAGTTAAGTTTTGCACCACGGTGTACTAGCAAACCAACATAACAGGTATTGATCCCTTAGCCCAAACTTCGGCCCAATAACATGAAGTGACCTTAATAAAAGGTCCAGCCACGGTCTAGTCGATCGGCTCCCTATAAACCTAACACGTCAAGTGTTGGTGTCCATATGGCCCACATATGGTTGTAGTTAGTCTGTGCTGGGTCCACCTTTGGGTGTATCAAGCCCTCGGGTGTCAACCCCGGACACTTAAGCAATAATGCACAGCCCTAACCTACTGGTACCCGTGCCTCGAGTTTGTCCAACATCGGACTACGTGCACGTCCGTAGCCCGCCGGACCCGCACCGCTGTACCACTCGGCCATCGCCCTTTGGTCGTTTACATCCGTCCAGTAATCGTGCCCCGCCCTAGCCTAGTCTCTAGGGTTGTGATGATACCAAACTGGGATTACTGCCGGAACAGACCCACCGCTAGGGTTTCCTAAGAGGGTTAAGTGTGATTTAACCCTTCACTAATCCTGGATTAAACTGGTTAAGTGTGGCTTAACCCCATTCTAATCCCTTGAACTCCCAAATTGGTTAAGTATTAGTGGACCCTGACTTAACCCTAATCATGAGGCATTAATTAATTTAATGCACCTTAACCTCTCACATTAGACCTTGTTGTGGTTACTAGTTAGGCCGGGCGGGTCCGGGTAGCTTTACACCACAACTTGGTCTAACCTCGGGTCTTGGCACCCCATGACCAACTTCTCACATTGGGTCCTATTGTTTGTAGCCACTAGTTAAGCCGGTCGGTTCCGGGTAGAATTACGCTACAAACTCAACCCAACCTCGAGTTGGCCACACTTATGTTCTCTAAGTGTCATGTCCACTTTATTTCAAAACATAATTACAAGTCAACAATTACTTGGGTAGACCTAACTTAATAGGTAAATTCCCAAGGGGTAGACCTAACTTAATAGGTAAATTCCCAATCTTATATCTTCATGTATTTTAAGTTTACCCAAACCCCCAACGTCATTCTATCGCTTACATATTCGTAATAACGCATAAAGGATAGGAAGAGGGAACTTGGCACAACATACATGATGAACTTGCTTATCACAACAAACATGCATAACATGTTAGACTTGCATAACTTAGCATAGTGAACTTGCATTTTACCATAAACATGCATAACTTGTCAAACTTGCATAACTTAGCATAGTGAACTTGCATATTACCATAAACATGCATAACTTGTCAAACATGCACAACTTGTCATTTTAAACTTGCATAAGCATGCACAACTTATTAAACATGCATAACATGGCACAATGAACTTGCATGAACATGCATAACTCATTTAACTTGCAAATCATGGCATAGTGGACTCGCATAAACATGCATAACTTATTTAACTTGCAAATCATGGCTTGGTGAACTTGCATAAACATGCATAACTCATTTAACTTGCAAATCAAGGCTTAGCAAACTTGCATAAACATGCATAACTCATTTAACTTGCAAATCAAGGCTTAGAAAACTTGCATAAACATGCATAACTCATTTAACTTGCAAATCAAGGCTTAGAAAACTTGCATAAACATGCATAACTCATTTAACTTGCAAATCAAGGCTTAGAAAACTTGCATAAACATGCATAACTCATTTAACTTGCAAATCAAGGCTTAGCAAACTTGCATAAACATGCATAACTCAATAAACATACATAAATCCCAACTTGCATCACATGTTAACTTTAGAGTTTCTAAAATGAAGGTAAGAGGGCTTACAAATATTATGAAGACACAAATCTCCTAATAAAGATTGAGAAGCCCTTTTTTATGCAAGCATAAAACCCCAAAACAAAGCTCCAAATAAGAAAACCCTCTTGCAAAATCCCAAAAACACAAACTTAGCAAATCAAACTTGCAACTTAATGAAGTATGCAAGTTATTAAGCATTCATACAACATAGAAAAGGTTGTATGATCATCATATCTTCATAGGAATGATTCATGAAGAGATTGGAGGCTAGGGTTTTTAGGTGGAGGCCATTTGAGAATTCAATTTGACATAGTTTGGTTGCAAGAATGATTAATGGGGTTTTAGGGTAGGATTAGAGGCTTATTTATAGAAGATTAGAGTGTTTTTAGCCCTAGGATTAACCCTAGGATAGTTTTGGCCCATCAGATTTCAGAATTCTCTAGAACCAGACCACACAACCAAGCCCAAACCAAGCCCCAAACCAAAGTGGTGCGCCAGGCTAATATGCCTGGCTACCCCCTGTCGACAGGGCTGTCGACAGGGCAGTCGACATGCCTAGACCCCTGTCGACAGGCCTGTCGACATGGGGTCCTGGGCGGGAATTTTTCCCGCCTGCCCAGTTTGCCCTAGCCCATGTTTTTAATTTCAAATTTAAATCTGTTTTTACTTAGAAATTTTCTGCAAACTTCAATGGGCCTTAACTGGGTCATACGGACTCCGATTTCCGAAAACTCAGACTCTATTTCGCGTATTTTTCCGAGACGAACGCAAAGGCATAGCCCGTTTCCCTTGATTCACATTTTATAATTAAATTCTGCCTCAATTTTCATTATTACAGGTTACTGAAAATACGGGTTGTTACACCGCTCAAGCAAGTTCTACAGAGACCAGAAGCTTCTGGAAGGCTGCTCAAATGGAACAATGAACTGAGTCAATTTGATTTGAATTTTCAGCCCCGACGATCGATACGGGGGCAAGTGCTGGCAAATTTCATAGCGGAATTTACTGTCTCGGAGGATGACATGGTAAACAAAGAGGCTGACCCACCAAAGTTACTTCTCGATCCTAGTGCATGGAAATTGTATATCGATGGTGCTAGGAATGATAAACGATCTGGTGCCGGAGTAGTGCTTGAAACTCCTGAGAAAAGACTGATATCTTATGCTATCCGGTTGGAATTTCACGCCACTAACAATGATTCCGAATATGAAGCCCTGATAGTCGGGCTGAGGATCGCAAAGGAATTAGAGATCGCGAAGCTGCACATATTTTGTGACTCCAAGTTGGTTGTAAATCAGGTTATGGGAAAATTCCGAGCTAAGAGCCCAAGATTGATTACGTATTTGGAGAAAGTGAAGGATTTGCTGACTGGCTTTGATCACTACAGTATATCCAATATTCCGCGGTCAGAGAACCAACAGGCGGACAAGTTAGCGAAGATGGCTAGTTCCGACGATCCTGAAGAAGCTGGGCTAGCCCCAGTTGAAGTACTTCAGTTCCCTAGCATAGATCAGATGGAAATTGATCCGATTCTAGAGACTGAGCCAGAAAGGGAGTCATGGATGACCCCTCTAAAGAAATTCTTGATAAATGGAACGCTTCCGACCAAGAAGAGCGAGAGGCGTAAAATAATCCGTAAAGCTTCCCGATACGTTCTGCAAGGCGGAATCCTGTACAGACAGGGATTTTCGATGCCTCTTCTCCGGTGTATAGCCCATGACGACATCAAGCGTGTACTGCAGGAAGTACATGAGGGTGAGTGTGGTGACCATACTGGAGGACAAACATTGGCAAAAAAGGTGTTGCGGTATGGTTACTTCTGGCCTACCATAAACAAAGATGCGGCAAAATACGCACGACGTTGTGATGCATGCCAAAGATTTTCAAAAATTCCCAGGGCACCTCCTGGCCTGTTAAAGAAAATGGCGAGTCCATGGCCTTTCGCTATGTGGGGGATTGATATCATCGGAAGCCTCCCTATAGCAAAGGGCGGAGCAAAGTTCGTTATTGTGGCTGTAGACTACTTCACCAAATGGGTCGAGGCTGAGCCGTTAACTACAATCACAACCAAGCGAGTGATTAATTTTTTTGTTAGGAACATTATTTGCCGGTTTGGAATCCCGAAGATCGTCATAACTGACAATGGAACCCAGTTTGATAGCAACGAGTTCAGGGACTTCTGTCAAAAGTACCACATTGAGAAACGGTACACCTCTGTGGCACATCCGCAGTCGAACGGACAGGTCGAAGTAGCAAATAAAGTGATTAAGTCCATTATCAAAAGAAGATTGAAGCGGGCCAAAGCCATGTGGGTCGATGAATTACCCTTGGCATTATGGGCCTACAGGACAGCATATAAGTCGGCGACAGGCCATACTCCCTTCTCCCTTGCTTTTGGAGTAGAGGCGGTCGTCCCGGTTGAGCTAAAAGTGCCATCTCACCAAGTTACTTACTACGACCCGATGACTAATAATGAGTTGCTCCTTGAATCCCTAGATACAATATAGGAGAAGAGGGGTGAAGCAGACCTGCGTGCCTTGAGACACAAGCAACAGGTCGCTAGATACTACAACAAAAGAGTTCGGGCCCGAACCTTTGAACCCGGAGACTTGGTTCTGAAGCGTGTCTTTCCACCCCCAACTCATATGGGTGCGAAGTGGGAAGGACCATACTCCGTTCTATGAAGGCTTGATAATGGAACCTTCAAGCTAGCAACCGTAGATGGAGAAGAAATCCCCAGAGTGTGGAATGCCCAACATTTGCGGCCTTATCTGACGTAAAGTCATCAGATTTATCCTTTTGTTTCATAGGACCATGTAAAAGGCATGACTTGCCTAGAATAGTCCAATGTCTTGAGCAAAGGATTATAAAGTGGACGCAGGTCACGAATTGACCGAACCACTATAAAAATATTGTGTGTCGTTTACCTTTATTTGCACTATTATTTATCTGCTCTTCTATCTTTATAAAGTTGGTTGTAAAATTCATACAGTGATTACAGAAACATGTAATTCTAGGTGCCTTCCATCAGAATGGAGAGTAATCCGTAGCAAGAACGAGGAAGGTGCAATAAAGTGAATCACACCATTGATTGCGCTCTAACTCTCCAGAGCCAAGAGAAAACGTAAAGGACGCGAAAATAACGTCCACATGGCAAGGCGATGCACCATGAGAAGAACCGCCTTGACCGAACTCCAACCTTGGCGACCGCCAGGAGAGTATAAAAGCGTCTACGATTAAGCGCTGAGAAAGAGCTCTTACCACGCTGAAGGATCGGGGGGCGATTGAACAGCCGAGTTCGAAATCTAACCTTGGCGACCGCCAGGAGAATATAAAAGCGTCTACGATTAACCGCTGAGAAAGAGCTCTTACCCCGCTGAAGGATCGGGAGGCGACTGAACAGCCGAGTTCGAACTCTAACCTTGGCGACCGCCAGGAGAGTATAAAAGCGTCTACGATTAAGCGCTGAGAAAGAGCTCTTACCCCGTTGAAGGATCGGGGGGCGACTGAACATCCGAACTCGAACTCTAACCTTAGCGACCGCCAGGAGAGTATAAAAGCGTCTGTGATTAAGCGCTGACAAGGATGCTGGAGACTCAGCGTCCCCAAAATTCCTGCCCCATTAAAGGATCGGTGAGCAGATCATGATACGAGTTCAAACTTTAACCCGCTGATGGATCGGGAAAGTATAGAGGCACCGGAGATTTGGCGCCTCAAGGACTATAATCCTACTAAAAAATTCCAAGTCCCCCGTATTCAAATATAGGGGCAACATGCATAGAAATTGTTAAATTCTTTCTGTTGCTTGAATGATTTATAATATAATTCCAGCTTGGTTATAGTCAAATGATTTGTGACTAAGTGTGAAGAGTTTATTCGATGCAGGTACACGATGATGCAAAAGAAATAAACTTTCATTCATAAACAGCAAACCTACAAGATAAAGAGGAACCTAAACAAAAGTGAGGGCCATTCTCACAATTACATTTCATGGCCAGTGGAAAGCCTAAAAATCCTAAGGACCAAATATGAACTGATATCTGCATCCTACTTATGCTGAGGGGGCTATGTAGGCTTCTTGCTCTTTTTCTGCTTCCCCGACTCCTCCTTATCAACATCCGAATGATCACCTTTTTTCCTCTTCCTCTTATCAACAAGGGGCTCTGGCGAAGAACTAGAGGATTGAGAGGCTAGTTGTGAAGTTATTGATCGGGAGGAAAATCTTACGACCAACCCAGTTTTGGGGTCGATCTCGGAAATAGGGGGCACATATACTGGATCTTGTACCCCTTTCATAAGAAGCAACTGCTTCCCCTCTTCGGCCTGTTGTTCAGCCAAGGTTTCCTCATCATCGCCTCTGCTTTCTTTGGTAATGGCGACTTCCTCTTCATCGCCGTCGTGGCGCCCGTCCATGTCTCTCAAAGCCTCGATGGGTTCAGCATCTGGGGGGACATCAGCACCAGCACTTGGCGGGATCTCAACCTTCTCTGCCTCTGTCCTCTTCTCAGCATCCTTATCAACTGGCACGCCACCTATATCATGAGAAACAAATGTTATTTTGGGAGAGAATGTGGTTTGCTCAGTTGATTGCCCGACAAGACGACGACAAGTGACAATTGCTTTGACAAATTGCGGAGAAAATATAGGGATATCTTCCGCCGATCCTCCATCCAAACTAGCAGCAGAACCTCCGACAGCTGGAGGAGTTGGACCCAGAGGAATCAATGGATCGTCGGGATTGTATTCCTCAATTTCGGAGGCCTTAGGCTCTGCAGCTGAGCTCGAGCCTTCTTCAATTTTATCTTTGCCCTTGGCCTGAGTTTTCTCTTTATTAATCTCTTCTTGGAGTAGGCGTCTTCCTTTCTCTAAATCTTCAGGTTCGTTATCCCTAAGAATAGTCCGCATCAACTCATCCTCATCAATCTCATCGACCCCTAATCGCTGTTTCTCGCTTTCGACGATTGCATCTCATATGTTGGCTAAAGTGACATGGTAGTCCGGGATCCAGGAGATGTTACGGGTCTTGATGACCTAGTCAAGGAAGTCAAACAGCATTTCCTCAAATCCTTCAATATCTTTCTCTCTCTCAAGGAGCTTTTCATTAGAAACAGTAGCCATTTCAATGGCACTTTCTACATTATTTTCAGCCAGGATCGCGCACTTCTCTGCACGCGCGAGTTGATCATTCAGAATCTCCCTCTCTTTTTCGGGCAGAGCTAAACTATCTTTCAAGCTTGCCTTTTCTTTCTCCCAAGCCGCTTTTTCAGCCTCGAAATGATCCTATGCTGTTTTCAGTTCGGTGTTGGCCATCCTGAGATCTTCCACCTCTTTCTTCAATGACACTCGCACTTTGCTGTTAGAATCGAGCTCATTATGAAAACGTTGCCTGGCCTCCTCCAGCTCTGTTTTGTAATTTTTAGCATCTCGTTGAGCTAAGGCAAGCAAAGATTGTGCATCTTCTAAGTCCTTCTCCATTTTTACCCTGGCTCTTTCATTGTTATCTATCTTCACTTTGGACCTACGCGCTTCCATCTCAAGCGTTCGGATGACGTCTGAAAGATTGACAGCATGTTTCTTCATCGCCTTATACTGCTTGGCTACATGGCGAACGTGTCTGATGACTTCAGTATCCCAAATCCTAGGGACTGATTCCAGAGTTGGAACGAACATCATCCTTTCGAAGAAGATATCGGGGAATTGTTCTTGTAGTTTTTCCAACTTAGTCTGAGTCTCAGGACCATGGATATAGTCTCGTGTCCCAGGGACACTCAAACTTTGTTGGCTGGAAGGGACAATGTCAGTTTTCTCCTTCTCAGAATCCTTGTTTGGATCCTTGTTTTTATCCTTAGGCTCGTGGTGCTTTTTGGATGATCTGCTGTGAGATGGTGCGCTCTTCGGAGGAGTTAAGTCTTTGGGAAGTTGTTTTCCCCCTGTAGGTGGCACCGGATGACTGGGAGGCTTTCCAGAGGTTTGTTTTGACGGAGATCCGGACTGTGAAGAAGTAGGCTTGTGAGAATCCGGGGACCAATGGTTGTCTCCCCCTCGGCTGCTGCTACGAGCACGCTCAGGATTTGGATGAAGACTAGGTGTGCCTTCACGAAGAGAGCGATAGGAATAAGATCGTTTGCGAGACATCTTTCCTGCAAAAGAAACAAGTACATATTAAAACCTTGAATATTGTTGGTATAAAAGTGTGGGGTCAGATAGTGCATGTGATTTGTGCATCCCATATAATTCCCCCTAACAGACCAGGGCCCAAAGTCAGGCTCATCTGGGTAGTCTCTCGTTCTCCAACTGGAACAGTTGTTTCCTCAGAAATAGGGAAAAATGGCTCCCCTTCGAAGTCTTCCTGTGTATATACATCATCAGGTAAAGGAATCTTGCTCAGTTCTTTAAATAACTGCTCCTCTGTTAAATCATCGGGAGCAGTAGGTTCAACCGGTAGAGAGGCCCTTGAGGGGAAACCCCCCGGAGAGACTGGGATTTCCTTAGACTCGTCAGCACGGGCCTCATCTCCTCTATATACATTTAGGTCTTCGTCGTCCTGGATAATTATCGGCGAAGGACTCTTACGAAATTTAGCTGTTTCTGCTGCTTGTGACGTTCCTCCTCCCTCGGTCGGGGGCACGTATTTGTAAGGTTTGCCACCCGCACCAAGTCCAAACCTTATATCTAGAAGGCGGTGCTTGTGAAGATTCTCATCAGTAATACATTTCTTGATCTTTAGGAAGTCGGATTTGCTTTTCAGAAGAAGGGACAGCCGATTATTGTACACCGAGCCTTCCGTCTTTGGAAAGGCGTGAACTGCATAGAGAAAAGAAGCATGTTAGCGCTTCGATTTCTTAAACAAGTTATTCATTCAAAGGTTAAAAATTTACTTGATTTAAGCCATCTTCTTGCACACCCAGCCTGTCTCTTTATGTAGAACCAATCGGCCTTGGGATCCCCTATGTTGCTGTAACCATCAGATAAGACCTTCCTATTTGCTACCGATTCGAAGAAAGAAAAATTTGGGGTTGTTGTAGAGCGATGCTTGAAAAGGTAATAGAATTTCATATCTTTAAACGTGAGCTCAGTTTGCAGGATTTCCGCATATGCAATGTATAGAGTGTATAGGGCTGCGTAGGCATTGGGATGTAGCTGCATCGGAGCAATACCCAATCGTTTTAAGGTTTCAATGACGATGGGAGGAAACGGAGGAATAGCGCCTACCCAGCACATGAGTCGGTTAACTGTCATATACCCCTCTGGAGCCAAATGAGGTCTATCTTCGCTACCAGGTGTCCTCACATCATCCCAGGGGATCCCGTGTCTCAAGCAAATTCTCTTAAGCTTTATGTCATCAAGTTTGGAAGCTAAAGAGTCAGTGAATTTCTCTATTTCTATTGCACCAGGAATCTCGTCGGGAGCTCGGTCGTCTACTTCGGACTCTTCATCAAGCGAGGTACTCTCAGACGGATCCGATTCCGTTTCTGCCTCATATTCAGATCCAGAATCCTCACCCTCTGGATTAATTGGAAGAACCTTGGGGTTGTGGTGTTCATACACCTCGGGATCCGTCTCTGTATCAGATCTTGAAGGGGAACGGTTATCCGACATTACTGTTTAGGCGAGTAAACATGAGAAATAGGAATATAATTACCCGTCCCCCCGTGTGTGTAAGTGCAAGTGTGTGTCTGTGCATACAATAAAGAAAATCATAAAAGTTAGCAAGTTCATTGAAGGATTAGTCGTCATATGCAGTCAAATTATGTTGTCATTCAGTTCAGAGAGTCTCGAGGGCTCTAGCCTAACTGTTCATTGATATATACCAGAGTCAAGTTGCATTGTCTATTAGGTAAGTTCATCGGATCGTTCATCAACTAGATCGCTAAGTAAGGCTCGGATCGTGATGTGTCCCCGGATCGCGAAAGGGGGGTTCGGATCGTGATACATCTTCGGATCGTAGAACGGGTGTAGATACACGGCAGAAGTATTAACTCACGAACAAAGCATGGCATCGGATCGTGAAAACTGGAACGGATCACGATAACTCCCTGCGATCCGCAGTTCACCAGCGCGAACCGATCCGTTCACCAAATCTCACTCCTTCCATCTACCACAATCACGACCCGCTGCCTCACCATCGCCACGATCCAGCCCGACGTATTCCTTCTTCTCCCTCCTCTCTACCTCCGAATTCGAATAACAAGATCCATGGCGCCTCATCAACCTCCAGAACTTCGAACGCCACACGACTCCTTCGCTCTCTCCTCTCAAACCAGCGAAAACCCAAGGAAAACGAGAGAGAAATTGTACGAAAGCACTTTTAATAAGATTACCTTTCTTAAATTAGGGGGCAATCGGGTTTTTGGAAAGTTAAAATCTAGGGTTTTACTCAAAAAAGAGCTGGCGGCGCAACAGTAAATGAAGAAGAAATGGGAAAATGAAGAAGGGATCGGCTTATATAGGTGGAGCAGTGACCGTTCGTGTTCTCTTTTTTGTTTTATTTGCAGTGGTTGGATCATGGATAAAAGCCCACTACGGACCGTAGAAAGTAAACAGGCCACGAGCAGAAGCCCGCATCAGCCTGTCATGCGATCCGATCCGTGACGGGTTCACGACTGGAACCCAGAAGCCCATCATAACCAAAAGAAGGCCCGCTCCCTGTTACGCGTTCGTGATGGGTGCTGTGCCCACGACCCGCGGCGTAAAACAACGAATTGAGCCCCAGCGAGGTTGATGAATCGGGAAGAAAATGTTCTAAGTTCATAGAAATACAACAAGTCATAAAATACTATTTTCTACAGTTAGTTCTGAGACTTACTCGGCGATTTAATGGCGATATTTTCGAAAGCCTAAAAGAATGGAGGAAGATTCCTTGAGCACGAAGGTGATTGAAGATCTTACCAAATATTTATACTTGCCAAAGGGCGTGACTTCTTGAAGTAATACAACCATTCAGACGGATACGATCACTGGTTCACATCGCTTCATGGAAAGATGAATCTGCAGTTTCGAAGCATGTTCCATCCTCGATAAAACATACTTCGAGGGGGCAAAATGTTGGCTAGCTTTTTGACCTAGCCACCAAATTCCAAAAGCAAAGAAAATATGAGTCCTTAAGGATCTGACACCGCAAGCATTCGATCGTGGTCATATCGTCTTCCTCGGATCGTGACACTCCCCGGATCGCTGCGCCAGTATGTGACCCGATTGCCCCTTGTAGCCTCGATCCGATCTGATTCCTCTAGCTCGACCCGATCCGTCCGCAGCATGACGATCCGATCCAAACCCAGAAGACGCGGCGAGGCCCCTGACCAAGTCATTCACGATCCGAGAATGCAGGATCACGCGACACCTGTCCACAACTGTCATATTGACCAATTCTCCATCAAGCTACGAACCAGTCCGAGATCTTCGGGATGTGGGCCACGTATGACCGCGATCCGTCACCAAAAATCAGCTATAAATAGCCCAGAGCTGGGCAATTTTGAGTATCTTTTGGCAGTTTTGAGTATTGATTCCACAATTACTGACACACCACTATTTCTTATCAGTTTTACTTCGAAATTACTTAGAGAAACCATAATTGTAAGAGTGAGTTTGAGAGAGATCATTGGTTGTACTAACATTCAAAGTATAATCAATAGCATATAAAGTGGACGTAGGCTCGTTAACGCCGAACCACTATAAACCTTGTGTGTTCTCTCCTTTTTTCTCATTTTTCAGTTGTAATTCTCAACGAATCAGAACAATTTGGGTGTTAGAGCCAAATTTTGATCTAACATTATTCAACTCACACAATACTGCAATTTAACCCTTCCCGACTATTTTGGAAATTAAATCTATTATTTCTCCATTATTTACACTAATTAAATATTCAAAGTTATTTAAATTCAAACCATTTAAAATCACCAACCCATTTATTAAATAATCGAATTAATTATTCAATCGCTTAAAAATGTGGGACGTTACGGCACCATTCTTCTTATGCTTATCAAGTCCATCCTTAATTGTGTTCCTAGACATATAGGTCAACTATCCCATCAAATAAAATCATTGTCAACTTTTTATAATAAAAAAAAAATATAATTTTTTATGTCTTTCAATGTTTGCCTAGATTTCTATAGATCTACAACTAGGTTTTTGACTCCATTCTTCTTTTTATTCTGTTTCTTTGCCAACTTTTTGTAAGTTTTTCCGTAATACAATTTCAATGCACTTATATATTAAACTATTCACATCGACTAAGAGATGGGTTCAGCGTTCTTAGTTTTATCAAGTCTTAAATCAAGGGAATAAATATAACTCCTTTGATACATTTGATATTGCAAACTATTGAAGAATTAGATTAAATTAATTCGTATAATTCATTATTAAAACCGAAAAAAATTGAGGTCATTTCAATATTACATCGTTAAGTTGATTTCATATGTATATTCACTGACATCTCAGTTTCGATTATTATTAGGGTTTAACAATTTATATATAAGGTTAAAAATTGAATTAGTATTTAAATTACAAAGGAACCAAAGATATAATAGTCCATATTTTAGCTAAATATGAAAATAGCGTCAAGCATAAAGTTGCAGGTTTTTTCAGCCGTAAGGGCGGTCTGGTGAAATTTTATTCTAAATGATTAGGTACTAGTTTTACAGTGTACATGATACCAGAATTTAACTATCAGCTCTTAAGTATCAGTTTTACAGTGTATGATATCAGAATTTAGCTATCAGTTTTTAAGTATCAGTTTTACAGCGTGTATTGTCATTAAAAATAAATTTTTAATCGGTTGTTCTTGAACTTGAAAATGTTATGAAGTATGTCTTTCACGGTAAAAACCCCTTTAGTAAGTAAACGATTCATGTTTAACACTTAATATGCATATGCTTTATTATTTTATGTACGTTTTCATTTCCATCATAGTTTAAATTTTTGAAAACCAAGCTCTTCATTGTTCAATATATTTAGTACAAAATATTTTGTTTATTAGAATTTATTTTTATAGTTTAGATAAATCACTTAATAGGTATCTACATTAAGAATAAAATCGTGTGTATCGCTTGCTCGAACCAGTATAACGTAGAATCATTAAGTGAAACACTATATGATACTAGCCTGAAAACATATAAAAGGCGGATTTTTCAAGCGCAGAAGAAACAATATAAAGACAAGATTTTCAAATTTTGCTAAACCACCAGAACGTTACCAAGAGAAATATAAACTGTCATGACCGAACCAGCACTCGGCGCAAACAAATGATGACAGCAAAGAATACATGTGAAAAAATTGCATTACTCAGAAAATTGATTGAGCATGGAGAAACGAAAAGCATTAAAATTCAAAAAGAAATCTTAAACAAAGATTACAGGTCAAGTCTAACAAAATCTATATATACAATCCCTTCACCAAAATGAACATAGGATGTTAGCTACCAAAGAAGTTCATCATCTTCAGCAAGCTACTTGAATCTTAAACAGCATACTTGCAGTTGACGTCAATTACAAAACAAACAATCTAAGACACAATACAAATTGAGAGTTTCCTCAATCAGCTCTTAGCTTTATTTCCCTGCTGGATTTTGTAAGAACGAATACACCAAGAATTATGAGGGCAGCACCAACAAACCACTGAACAAAAAAGGCCAATCAAAATAAGAGAATCAAGGATTCAACTGCATGTCGGAATTAAACATATTATGGGTTGCAATATTTTACATACAGTGGAGATCAATGTTACAGAATTGATGTATATCTACAGTGAGGACAGAAAGGGGAGGGGGTGTACCACGTGCACTTCGTGCCCGATCATGACATCGGCTTCACGTGTGAGACGTTTTTCTATGTAATAAAAAGTAGATGTTGCTACTTATGAATAAAAACTCAAGCTGAATTCACATGGTTTCAATCAGACCCGGCCCATTGGTTTGGTTGTCCAAGCCCATAATAAATTGCAAGTGAAGGTACAAATATTAAAAAAAAAAAAAAAAAAAAAAAAAAAAAAAAGGGCCCCTGCCAGAATCAAAAACAGAACAACATTGCCCTCTCATTAATCCTTGCCACCACACTACCCACTGCACAGCAGCAATCTGGGATTTATATTATATATGCATTAACTATTTAAAACAAATAAAATATATTTTTGCCCCCAGCCCAGTGGGCTACCCTAACCCAAGGACTTGGTGGGCTGCCCGCTGAACCAGGTCTAGTTTCAATGCAGATACATGACTAAATATTTGTGTAAATAATTTTCTTGTAAATGTGTTATACATGTATATAATTTGTAGAAAAATAATTACTGTACAAAATAAACTTGAAAGTATGATCTAACAACTAAACTTCTTCTACAAGTTTAAAACGCACTACAAATATTACTAAACTTTAATATCACTTTAAAATATAATCTAGCAAATAAACTTCCTTTAGAATCCATTCTTTACTATTTAGTAATATGTCTAAGAACTTCTCCTCAAACGTGTTATTTGATTGAATGCATAACCTGGTTGGAAAGGTTTAAGCTTAAATGTTAATTGTCTATTAAATTCACTGTACTTATTGAGGATGAAATAATGTGCCATGTTAAAATAAAATGACAAGGGGAATAGATAATTTACCCTGGATGGCAAGGTTTCCTCAAACAAAAAATACCCTGCTAATCCGGAAGTCAAGAAGTTGGCTGCAAAGTTTGTAACAGTGGCTTGAAGAGATGAAAGCTCTTTAAGGCCATTGACATAACATCCCCACATTGTCAAATTAAACAATATGACTAGGCCATACTTTATCAGCTGCAATATTGAACATATAAATCAATTTATTGGAATTTCTCATGCAATATATTGCTCCGAGGACTTACATTTCCATAACATGCAAGATCATAATAGTTTATTGATAACAGGATAAAAGATGGTGAAATAGTTGGGAAAAAAATATCCCATATATTTAAAAAGTCATGTTAAGACTAGTGATCTACAGAAAAAAAGGTACTCCCAGCCTACTACCAAACATACATAAGAATAGAATTTATATTGTTTACAAATAAAACCAGATTATCCAAATCTAAATCCAAGTCTATAATATTACTATATTAGTAGGATTAGGATGAGTTTGTGTACATTTACTGATTATAACATGGCTCGAGGTTGCAGGACCAGTCTTAGGGCTTCTGTTACCCAAAGCGGAAAGTGAAAAAAAGGTCCTTCTACAAAAGTTAACGTAAGACATCAAAATAATTTATACATTTTAAAAATAACAAAAAAAAATTAAAAAAAAATAACTTTATTTGTAATAATAATCCAAATCATATAACAAAAATATACTAATTACTTATGAACATTTTTGTAGCCTTCTGACTTGCAAAATTGCCAACAATATTATCATATTCAAGTTTATTGATCATATCTTGTTCGATCGATAAAAATGCCAAACCATTTAGCCTTTCTTGTGACATAATGGAACGAAGATAAGACTTTATCAACTTTAGCTTTGAAAAACTTCCTTCGGCCGAGGCAACTGTAACTGACATAGCCAGAATTATTCCATATGCAATCCAAGCATTAGGAAAATTTAACTCTCTCAAACAAGAATTTATGAAATTCAGCAATTCAATTGCTTTTGTTTTTTCCTTTGGCAATATAACTTTCAGTACTTTTAATTCTGAGAATAGCTCTCTTCCATTAATATCAGAGTGCAAATCATATCACATAGATTCTTCAAGTTGTAAACAATGTCTCTTCAATTTTTCATCATCTAAAGAAGTGAATTTTTTTAAATCAAATAAAAAGCCAAATCTATCATCATGTTTGAATTGCTCATATCGAGTCATTAACGAAATACGAGCTTTATCCACAATTTGCAGAAAATAATTGATTCGAAAAGATTCTTCTAGTGTTTGCATTAGTTCTTCAGTATTCACATCTTCATCAAACTGTTTCTTTCTATGAATAATTCTTTTTTGAACAAAAACGGGTTTAACATCCAACATTTGAGCTATCTCTTTAGCATCAACATCGTAGAATCAAAACCCATGTTTCTGAAATCTTCAAAAAAAAAATCAATACGAACTTGTAATCTAATAATCGCAACATCAACTTGCATATCTTCAGTTTGAAGAATTTTGCTAACGGTGTTCACATTTTTCAAAATTTCATACCAAATGCACAATTCGAATAAGAATTCAAAATTTTCGATGTCATTTGTTATAAGACTTCTTGCTTCACTCTCCGCCATAGAATCCTTGGTGCTATTTGATAAAAAAATTAGAGTATCTCTTATCTTCACACTTTGATATCTTATAGATTTTACTGCTTCAATGTGACTTTCCCAATGTGTGCCTGATAACGGATTAACCATACAACCTGGTACATGATCCTTAAAAACTTGTCATCTCTGTGTAGAGGAAGAAAATATATTAAATATCCGTTGGATCACCCCAAAAAAGTTTGATGCTTTTGGACATGATTTAGTCATATCACACAACACAAGATTGAGACTCTGACAACCACAGGGTATGTAGAAAGCTCTCAGATTAGTTTCTAATAGTCTTTGCAGCACTCCTTTGTATTTTCCTTTCATGTTTGATCCATTATCATAACCTTGTCCTCTCATATCGTAGATATCAAACTTAATATCATCTAATACTTCTTTAAACTTGTTAAAAAGTCAAAGTCCAATGGTATCATCTACTTTCAAAAACTCAACAAAAAATACTTCCATCTTTGCAAGATTAGTTGAAACATCAACACATCTTATTACAAGAGATATTTGTTCAACACGACTAAAATTTGGAGTGCAGTCTAATATAACTGAAAAATACTTGGCTTTTTTTTATTTTCCTAAGAATTTCATTTTTAATTTCATTCGCCAAAGTAAGTATTAGCACAATCCGTCGAACATGTTCCTGCATTACTGGATCAAATTCTGCTATCATTTCAATTAATATGCAAAAAAAAAAAAAAAAAAAAAAAAAAAAACATCGTTTTTTTCGTAAAGTCTTTCATTAGTTCCACGAAATGCTAAATTATTGGAAGCAAGCGTTTTCACAACAACAATTATTCTTACAAATACTTTTTTCCAACGTTCTTTTTCTTTCTTTATTTGATTTATGGTTGTTTTGACTTCCAATCTTGTTTTTAACTTAATCCAACAGCTCATATTCAAAAGATGATCTTTACTACTTTCATGTTATTTCAGTTTAGTACTAAGATTGCGTCAATCATTAATTCCTTCAGTAGCAAGATGACTAGCCATCACTTGATTCGTTAATAACTTGCAGCAAAAGCAAAATACTTTATCAAGTGAATTTGAATATACCAACCATTTTCTGTCATGTTTATCCCCGTTAGGCAAATGCCTGACTTATAATGTGGACTGTGGAGGAAAAATGTCTATTAATAGTGTCTTTTGGAAAATCAGAATCATTATTCTTTATCACTCGAAAAGGATCACTTTCAACAAGCAAGTCTCTCAAGTTCTGATCAATTTTTTCCATGTACCAGGGTCATTTATAACCACACTAGCATTCTCCACATGTGATGATGAATCATTGTATGATTCCTCTTTGCTTATATTTTCACTGTCATGTTCACGCATTAAAATATCATCATCATTCTTATCAGTAATAGGAGTATTATCCACATTCAAAGTTAAACCTTCTTCCGGACTACTTTTGATGAAAATTTATTAAGAGCGTCTTTTTGTAAATTAGTGAGTTCCTCTAACCTTCGTTTTCTAACCCTTTTAGTGTGTCCAGATTCTTGTTTACGCATTTGTAAACACTACAAAATTAACATTGAATAATAACACTATTAATGATTAATATAATAACAAAAAAATATGTATGTGTAATTTACTGGTTATAATTTATCAAAAATATTTTCAAAGATAATTTAAAATAAAGGTTTTTTAACTAATCGATTGAAATAAAATCATTCTATCACAACTTCCTATAAAAACATAGTTACTTATACACTAATTGTATGTTAACGAGCCATTAAAAATTTATAAACTACTAATCATTTTGAATTAATCATAATTAATTAAACTTGGGAATTAGGAATATCGATGTCTAAATTTTATAGTACTTCAAAAACCAATGCAACAACTAAGAAATCACAATAGTGTTAACTGCTATTTGCTAAATGAAGAAAAAAGACAACCTCATTGTCATTACGGCGGTAAACTTGCATTCTGGTTTATTCAACTAAATTTTCATCAATTCACCAAATAACATACTGGTTCATCAAATAAATTTACACCAATTCACCAAATAAATTTAAACCTGCATACTGGTTGTCTCTATTCAATAATTCAGCAATTCTACAAATCTATAATCACATCAATTCTGCAATTCACCAAATAACAGTTTTGTTGAAACTGAAAGCCAACTAACAGTTTGGAAAAAATAATATGAAACTGACTTTCACCAATTATGCATACTGTTTTACCAATTTGGAAAAAATAATATGAAACTAAACAATTTGTTAAAACTATAATCACACCATTTTCTGCGATTAATTGAACCTGCATAACTGATATTGCGTGTTGCATAATAATAATAGTATTCTCTATTCAATTTCAAGTTATTGAATTAGTAAATATAAAATACTAACTGTTTTCTAGCCTTAAGCCTCTAACCGATATCGAATTACTGAAGAGTTATGAAGCCTGAAGAAGAACTGAAGAAGAAGACGAAGTCACAGATGTCAGAAGATCGCAGATAGCACTTGATGTTCCTAGTCTGAATCGGATCGCCTCGCCGTCGCTGGAGTAGCCATGTTGGCTGCTGCAGATCGCAGATTCGCGATTATTATTATTTTCCGCAGTGGAATCGATTGCGAATTGGTGCCTTTGAATTTTCGAGACCCTAAACCGCTGCTTTCCCTGCTTGTAAGAAGGACCGAGCCTGAATTTATTTAACATTAAATGAGTGGTTGCGCTTGAGGTGCAAAATGGATGCCTATATATATATATATATATATATATATATATATATATATATATATATAGGGCCAGGTTCAATAGCACCCCAAATAGTGAGCGCCTCTTTAGCCAACCACTTTTCCACCACACATTTTCTCACTCTCTCCTTCCTCTCATTCTCTCACTCACTTTCCATTCTTTTTTTTTTAATATAAATGAGCGGCTGAAATTGAGATGCAAATGGGGGGCTGAAATTCGGGGGGCTCCCTGATCATATCCCATATATATATATATATATATATAAATATATATATATATATATATGAGATCAAGAACTAGGGCCGTCAATTTTGTACATGACCTGAAACACGACTCGTAATCCGCACACAAAAAACCCGACCCGACCCATTTATAAACGGGTCAATTTTGGGTCAACCCGCTCTGGCCCGTTTAATAAACGGGTGGGTTACGGGTTGACCCGTGAACCCGTTTCTGACCCGTCATAACCTGTTTAATATAAAACATATCAAGTCCAAGCCGTATAAAACCATTTTTATGAAATTCATACGCCCAACAGAGAGGTATTTTTAAGTGTAAAACCATGTATGTTGCCTTTTTAAGTGTTGTGTTTTTAAGCAATGTATTATTCTATTTCAGTATGCTTTTATTTTGCAAAATGTTGGTGATAAAAGGATTTCTGCGAAATTAAATAGGTCAAAACGAGTCGACCCGACCCGACCCGTTTATAAACGGGTTGGGTACGGGTTGGCATAATATGACCCGTTTATTAAACGGGTTGACCCGACCCGTTTAAAAATTGACCCGAACCCGACTTAACTCGACCCGAACCCGACTTAACTCGACCCGAACCCGACCCGACCCATTGACAGCCTTATCAAGAACACCCCAAATAGTGCAGCACCCCCTATAGCCCTCTGATTTCCACTACAAATTCTTGTTTCTCTCTTCTTCCACTAATCTTATCTCCAACCACTAACTTAATTATAAATACTTGGCTACCGTTGGGGTGTAAAAGGGGTGCCATATAACCCATTATATATATATATAGGAGCGTTCAGTGACATCTCAAACAGTGCAACACCTCATTTGCCCCTCTATTTCCACCACTCATTTCTCCATCTCTCCTTTCACTCACTCTCTCACCTCCCACTCACTTATTATAATATAAATAAGAGGTGGAAATCAGGGGTCAAAAGGGGCGCATTGAATGCTTGTCACATATATATATATATATATATATATGTGTGTGTGTGTGTGTGTGTGTGTGTGTGTAAGTCGGTCATGATAGTTTCATGGCTTTATCTTCTTGCCACGAGTCTGACCTGGAAGATATTTTTGTAAAGATATATGAATGTATTAGTTGCTTGTAAATTAGTTAGTTAGATTCAAAACAAAAATTAAGACAAGGTACAATGATTACTTTAACAAGAAAAAAACTAAATGTCCCTGATTTTTATTGTTCTTGTAAGAAAAATTCCTACAGAATGATTATGTAAATCAGATCTCTATTTTTGAAACAACTGAAAATATAAGATACTTTGCACTTCTGTGGTAGAAAATGCAAGTGAACTTGCAATTTTTAGAAAAAAATATATAAAATTATCTAGGATTGCAGTTATTTACTAAAATTATACTTAAAATAACAATTTTTATTATTCATGAATACAAAAATTGAATTTCAAATTTTGATTTTTGTTTTGCTTTGGGTAAAAGCGCAAGTTAACTTGCATATTTTATCCGTAGGCTGCTTTGTGCTTTCTAATTTAAAAATATAGGGATCTTATTTACATATTCATTGTTACATGCACTATTCTTATAACATCTTTAGAAATAGGGATCTGATGTGCAAAGCCTTTAGTTTTAAACTTCATATCTTGATAAATGATGTGGCCAAATGAACTCAAACATGTAAATTTATGAATTCAATTTTAAGTTGTGTAGGTGTGAAACTACCCTAAGGATCTAAGGCGCCCTGATTATTGTACCAGTCGCCTAGTCAACCCCCTTCTCTTTTCCTACCGTGACAGAAAAAATGAAGTTATGGGCCTACTTCTAAAATTCAGGAGCATTTCTCTTCGAAACTTGGTTCATTGACAATAGTACCCCTTTTTCGTTAGTTGGTCTATTAAGTAATAATGATTATTAAAGAAGAAATTTGAAAAATTACAATTTGAAATTTAAATATTTTTAGTTAGTAAATGTTTGAATTAAGATAAACAAAAACTTGAATACTAGAAAAATAAAATTTAAAATACTTTTAACTCTCAAATTTGAAATTTTTGAAGTTGGAGTTATAACAAGTTCGAACATCAAAGATTTGAATGTTCTAAATTTTGAAATCTCGAAAGTTATTAATAAAATTTTGAATTTATTGTAATTTTTAAACATTAAACTTTTAAATTTATTATTATTTGTAAATGTTACTAAGGGTATTAAAAAAATAGTTATCCAGTTTTCAGAACTAACAATAAGGAACAAAATGCTGAACAATTATTTTTGAATTAGTGGTTCAAATCAGAATTTTTTATAAAAAAAACAGCAGCGAATGTTATTATTATTATTATTATTTCAGAAGTGTCTTAGCAGAAACAAGCACATAAACAATGCTCTGATGATGGAAGTAACATCAACAACCTCACAGGCGCGGCCCTTCCCACAAGCAGGGAAAGCGGCGGCTTAAGGCATCGAAAATTCAAGGGCACCAATACGCGATCAATTCCACTGTGGAAAAAAAAAATCACGAATCTGCGGTCTGATGCAGCCAGCATCAGCTACTTCGGCGGTGGCGAGGCGATCCGATTCATCCGATTCCGACCAGGAACAACAAGTGCAACCTGCGATCTTCTGACATCTGTGACTATCTTCTTCTTCAGTTATTTTTCATGATTCACAACTCTTCAATAATTCGATTTCAGTTAGAGGCTTAGGGCCAAAGCACGGTTAGTATCTTATATTTACTAATTCAATAACTTGAAATTGAATTCAGAATACTATTATTATTATGCAGCACGCAGCAGCAGTTATGCAAGTTTAATTAATTGCAGAAAATGGTGTGAATCTGTGATTATAGTTTTAACAAATTGTTCGGTTTCATGTTATTTTTTTTAAATTGGTGAAACAGTATGCATAATTGGTGATTAAAACAGTTTGCATAATCGGTGATTGAAAATAATATGAAACAATATTGCACAATTGGTGAAAGTTAGTTTCATATTATTATTTTCAAATTGTTAGCTGACTTTCAGTTTCAACAAAAATGTTATTTGGTGAATTGCTTAATTAGTGTGATTATAGATTTATAGGATTACTGAATTATTGAATATAGATAACCAGTATGTAGGTTTAAATTTATTTGATGAATTAGTATGACTATTTGATGAATTTGTGTAAATTTATTTGATGAACCTGTATGTTATTTGGTGAATTGGTGTAAATTTAGTTGAATAAACCAGTATGCAGGTTTATCGCCGCAATGACAATGAGGTTGTCTTTTTTCTTCATTTAGCAAATAGCAATTAAATCTATTGTGATTTCTTAGTTGTTGCATTGGTTTTTGAAGTACTATAAAATTTAGACATTTGTTTTTCTATTTCCCAAATTTAATTAATTATGATTAGTTCAAAATGGTTAGTAGTTTATAAATTTTTAATGGCTAGTTAACATACAATTAGTCTATAAGTAACTATATTTTTATAGGAAGTTGTGATAGAATGATTTTATTTCAATCTATTAGTTAAAAAAAACCTTTATTTTAAATTATCTTTGAAAATAATTTTATATTCTTGATGAAATATAACTAGTAGATTACACATACATAAATTTTTTTGTTATTATATTAATTATTAATAGTGTTATTATTCAATGTTAATTTTGCAGTGTTTACAAATGCGTAAACAAGAATCTGGACACGCTAAAAGGGTTGGAAACGGAAGGTTAGAGAAACTCACTAATTCACAGAAAGACGCTCTTAATAAATTTTTCATCAGAAGTAGTCCAAAAGAAGCAAGACTTTGAATGTGGATAATAATCCTATTATTGATGAGAATGATGATAACACTGATGATGATATTTTAATGCGTGAACATGACAATGAAAATATAAGCAAAGAAGAAGCAAAAAATGATTCATCATCACATG
The DNA here is from genome assembly GCA_030737875.1 of Allium sativum. NCBI lineage: Eukaryota > Viridiplantae > Streptophyta > Magnoliopsida > Asparagales > Amaryllidaceae > Allium > Allium sativum. Next base: position 622,096,512 of record CM060926.1, read on the forward strand.
TGGAAAATGCCAGTGTGGTTTTAAATGACCCTGGTACATGAAAAAAAATTGATCATAACTTGAGAAACTTGCTAGTTGAAAAAGGTCATTTTCGAGTGATAAAGAATAATGATTACAATTTTCCAAAAGACGCTATTAATAGCATGGTTATCACGGCGGTAAGTCGGGTTGAGTCGATAGAGGTCCAATTAGTCGACTAATGGACTAGTCGGGCTAGTCAATAAATAAATATATACATATATAATTTGAAATTTCTAACTACTACATATGGATAAAATTCAAATATGTACTGACATACCTCATTGACCGCAATATGAAGTGATTTTTTCGTTCGTACTTGACTGCAAAATGGTAAACCATATTTAACATGTTGAACCTAGTTGCTCAACTTTTGTTTTTTCCACTTGTACTTGGCTACATATATGCAGATCCAAAAATATTATATGAAAAATATACTTCGAGACTTCCAAAACGACTTCCAGTGTAGATCGATTTCGAGTTCATCATTTTAGGGTTCGAGACTTCCAAAACGACTTCCAAAACTCAAATCGAGACTTCCAGTGCAGATCGAGTTCGAGTTCATCGTTTTAAGGTTCCAAATCGACATCAAGACTTCGATTTAGGGTTCTAACTTGAGTTCGATTTCTAGGGTTTCAGTTTCAGTCGATGTTTGGCAAGTCGACGTTTCATGTCGAGGTTTCAATCTCGATTAGCCGACTAGTCAATGACTAGTCGCGACTAGTTGAGCGCCATAATAACAGTGATTAATAGACATTTTTCCTTCACATTATATGTCAGACATTTGCCTAACGGGGATAAACAAGACAGAAAATGGTTGGTATATTCAAATTCACTTGATAAAGTATTTTGCTTTTGTTGCAAGTTATTTGCGAATCAAATGATGACTAGTCGTCTTGCTACTGAAGGAATTAATGATTGGCGCAATTTAGTACTAAGCTGAAACAACATGAAAGTAGTAAAGATCATCTTTTGAATATGAGCAGTTGGACAGAGTTGGAAACAAGATTGAAAGTCAAAACAACCATAGACCAAAGTGTATCGAATCAAATAAATAAAGAAAAAAAATGTTGGAAGAAAGTATTGGTAAGAATAATTGTTGTTGTGAAAACGCTTGCTTCCAATAATTTATCATTTCGTGGAACGAATGAAAAGCTTTACGAAAAAAATCAATGGTCTTTTTTGCAAATTAATTGAAATGATAGCAGAATTTGATTCAGTAATGCAGGAACATGTTCGACGGTTTGAGCAAAAAAAAATCATATACATTAGCTTTGGTATAAAATTCAAAATGAGCTAATACTTACCTTGGCGAATGAAATTAAAAAAGAAATTCTTACAGAAAATAAAGCCAAGTATTTTTCAGTTATATTTAAGGCGTTATGGTAATGGTTACCGTTACCGTTTGGCAAATATCGTTACCATACCGTTTTTACTGGTAAGCCAGAATCGCTTACCGTTACCGATCGACTGGTATACCGATAATCTAGTTACTGTTACACTGGTAATGGTAAATTACCGTTTGTCCATCAAAGTTTATATCTTGACATATTTTTTGTACATAGTATATCTTTATTATATTGTATGTAGTGTGTTAATTTATAAAGAACATAAATGAGAAAGAAAACAAGTGTACCTAGAATTATTTCACATAATTGTTGAACTAAATATAATCACTTATTTGTTTCTACATGCATGTAATAAAACATATCAAATGAGTATACTTATGTTTTGAATTAACTGTTAAATTACCGCTACCGTTGGTATTAAAGAAATGTTACCGATAATTTACCATTAAAAATGGTAAATTTACTGTTACCATACCGTTATAACTGGTATACCGATTTCAATCCAAAGTGATTACCGATCGATTGGTAATGGTATGATAATGGTAAATTTACCGTTACCATAACAGCCCTAGTTATTTTAGACTGCACTTCATATATTACTCGTGTTGAACAAATGTCTCTTGTAATAAGGTGTGTTGATGTTTCAACTAATCCTGCAAAGGTGAAAAAACAAATTTATTGAATTTTTGAAAGTAGATGATACCATTGGACTCTGACTTTTTAACAAACTTAAAGAAGTATTAGAAGATATTAAATTTGATATCTACGATATTAGAGGACAAGGTTATGATAATGGATCGAACATGAAAGGAAAACACAAAAGAGTTCAACAAAGACTATTAGAAATTAATCTAAGAGCTTTCTACACACTTTGTGGTTGTCAGAGTCTCAATCTTGTGTTGTGTGATATGGCTAATCATGTCCAAAAGCATCAAACTTTTTTAGGGTGATCCAACGGATATTTAATATATTTTCTTTCTCTACACAGAGATGACAAGTTTTTAAAGATTATATACCAGGTTGTACAGTTAATCCATTATTAGACACACGTTGGGAAAGTCGCATTGAAGCAGAAAAATCTATGAGATATCAAAGTGCGAAGATAAGAGATGTTCTATTTTTTTAATCAAATAGCACCAAGGATTTTATGATGAAGATGAAGCAAGAAGTCCTGTAACAAATGAGATCGAAAATTTTAAATTCTTATTCGGATTGTGCATTTGGTATGAAATTTTGAAAAATGTAAACACCGTTAGCAAAATTCTTCAAACTGAAGATATGCAAATTTATGTTGCGATTATTAGATTATAAGAGCTTATTGATTTTTTTGAAGATTTCAAAAACATGGGTTTTGATTCTACGATATTGATGCTAAAGTGATAGCTCAAATGTTGGATGTTGAACCTGTTTTCGTTCAAAAAAGAATTATTCATAGAAAGAAACAGTTCAACGAAGATGTGAATATTGAAAAAATAATGCAAACACCAGAAGAATCTTTTGAAATCAATTTCTTTCTGCAAGTTGTGGATAAAGCTCGTATTTCGTTAATGACTCGATTTGAGCAATTCAAAAAATATGATGATAGATTTAGCTTTTTATTTGATTTTAAAAAAAAAATCACTTCTTTAGAAGATGAGAAATTGAAGGGACATTGTTTACAACTTGAGAAATATTTGAGACATGATTTGCACTCTGATATTGTTGGAAGAGGGCTATTTCCAGAATTAAAAGTACTGAAAGTTATATTGCCAAAGGAAAAAACAAAAGCAATTGAATTGTTGAATTTCATGAATTCTTGTTCGAGAGTTAAACTTTCCTAATGTTTAGATTGCATATAGAATAATTCTGACTATACCAGTTACAGTTGCATCGGCCGAAAGAAGTTTTTAAAGCTAAAGTTGATAAAGTCTTATATTCGTTCCACTATGTCACAAGAAAGGCTAAATGGTTTAGCACTTCTATCGATTGAACAAGATATGATCAATGAACTTGAATATGATAATATTGTTAGCAATTTTGCAAGTCAGAAGGCTAGAAAAATGTGCTTAAGTAATTAGTGTATTTTTGTTATATAATTTGGATTATTATTACAAATAAAGTTATTTGCTTTTTTATTTTTTTCGTTATTTTTAAACAATATAAATTATTTTGATGTCTTACATTAACATTTGTAGAAGGGTCTTTTTTTTTCACTTTTCGCTTTGAGTACCAAAAGTCCTAGGACCATCCCTGAATAAGTTAGTTGCGAAGAGAGTTAGTGGGAGGAGAGAGAAACGGGAATGTGTGGTGGAAATCAAGAGCTATAGAGGTGTTGCACTATTTGGAGGTGCTTTTGATCTTATCTCGTGTGTGTATATGTATGTGTGTGTGAGAGAGAGAGAGAGAAGCGTTCCCGAGCACTCCTATTTTGCAGCACCCTTTGAGCTACACTAGTCCCAAATCCAATAAGATTTTGTAGGTATTCAATCCACATATATATTATAATCTATCCAAAATTTGAGCTCATTTCGACATTCCTAGAATAATATATTTGATGTTTAAATTTAACGGTTCGAATAAATGTTCTGAACGGTGAATAATTGAGCTAAGATTTTGTCAATGTTACGAATGTCGGAACGAACTCAAATTTTGGATCGATGATAATATATGTGGACTGAACATTTACAAAATTTTGTTGGATTTACATTAGTGTAGCTCACGGTAGGGTAGGGGTGCTGCAAAACAGGAGTGTCTGGAACGCTCCTCTCTCTCATATATATATATATATATATATATATATATATATATATATATGTAACCCCTAAGAACTGATAAATAATGGAAGCATTGTCTTTGTAAGGTATAGCCGCTTGAGAGGTAATGTGACATGAAAGTATCGTGTTGAATGTTTATATAAATGTATGTATGCCCATACATTGCTATGGAATTTCTATATCCTCTAATTTATAATATAAAGTTAGCAAGAATTTACAACACTAGCTGATTAAACTAAATTTATAAAATTCGGGATTAAGTGGAGTTTGGGGTTAGCCACTACATTATTGACGGACTCAGATGAGTTTGATCATCTTTCTTTTCTTTTTTCTTAGAAAATAACAATCAAAGGTTTATGTATATGTATATAACCCCTAAGAACTGATAAATAATGGAAGTACTGTCTTCGTAAGGTATACCCGCTTGAGAGGTAATGTGACATGAAAGTATCCTGTTGAATGTTTATATAAATGTATGTATGCTCATACATTGCTATGGCATTCCTATATCCTCTAATTTATAAAGTTAGCAAGAATTCACAACACTAGCTGATTAAACTAAATTTATAAAATTTGGGATTAAGTGGAGTTTGGGGATAGCCACTACATTATTGACGGACTCAGATGAGTTCGATCATCTTTCTTTTCTTTTTTCTTTTTTCTTAGAAAAAAACAATCAAAGGTTTATTATGTTTCTAATTTGACACAGCTGTGATTCAATATTTTACCAAAAAAATATAATTATCAACTATAATTATTCCTAATAACCGAAACCAGTGATGGTGGCAGACAAGGTTTTAAATCTCGGATTTTGGCCAATATCTCAGAAAAATATCTCGGCTATCTCGGGCGATATTTGAAACACTTATACCTATAGTAGCTGCCAAATCTCGGATTTTGGCTAATATCTCGGATTTTTCATCTCGGCGATCTCGGGGAGATTTAAAAGCCTGGTGGCAGATTACTGGAAAGAAATTGTAAAATTTTGTATAATATATTTAAAAAAAGTTATGATCCTTAAATGCATATATATATATATATACATATATATATAATTATTTAGCCAAGAATATTAATACTTCTGGTAAACATAAGAAACAGCTTAATTTTTTCATAAAATGTGTGACCGTGTGTAGGAAAATTCAGTTCAAACACAAAATAATTACATAAGATTTAACACAATTGATCTTGGTGGTCAGATTTCCTCATGAACTTTACCACCCATTAAAAGATCAAAAAAATCTAACGTCTACGAATTAATGAATCAAATCTTCTATTTTATTTTGTGTACCAACAGACGCTAATTATGTGTAGCCAATCCTTTCCATGTATAGATACACACACATATATATACTCACACACCCACCCAAATGATAATTTGTTGAATCAAAATTAATGGAGGAATCACACATGCATGTCTCCCTGCTCATTCAAAAATTAAATTAGAAACTTTATGTTGAATCCAAAGTCAAAAACATAAGCAGATATTGCTGCATCTTCTACATTTCAACCAAGGTTCGAAATTCCGGTTTCCGGTTCCGTTCCGGTCACGTCAAAAACATGGTTCAAAATTCCGTCCGGCACGCCGGAATTTCGGTCGTTCCGACCCGGTTCCGGCGGTGACCGGGCCGGAATAATGCAAAAAACCCGGTTCCGGATCTCAATGGAAAAAAAAATCAGAAAATCGATTTAGGAAATATCGAAAATAACAAGTACACGAATTTGAGGAAGGAAACGATGTACAGAACAGGAAGCAGCGGAAAGGAGAAGTAGCAGGCGAAGGGTTTTCTCTCTCTTTAGGTTTGGCGGCGAATTGAGAAAGAGAAGAAGACGCGGTTTCTGTGTAGGGTTAGGAACATGTAATTTTTTTAAATTTTTAATAATGGGTTGTTTTGAAAAAAGTAGAGCCTTATTGTTTTAACTACAATGACGATCTGGGCTTCTTCTTCAGGTACTTTTTAGTATTTTAGCAATTGATTTTTGTTTTTTTAGTTTGTTTTGCAGTATGATCACATTTAAAACAAGGAACTGGGATATAATACCTCTAAATACAAAATTTTACTATTTACAGCTATATAATTTTTTCTATATCCTAGTGAAATCCGGAACCGAAAATAAAACGAAATTTCCAGAACGTCCGAGACGGAATCGGAATTTCAAATTTCTCTAATGACCGGAACGGAACCGGAAACCGGAACTTCGAACCTTGGTCAAAAATTCCGGATCCGGTCCGGAAATTCCGGAAATCCCGGTTTAATTCCGGTTTGCCAATTCTGGTATTATTACTAGTATCAACCCGTTAAATCATAGTCATTTTCCATTACAAATTATTTTCTGACCTAAACAATGTTATATATTATACAATAGTTTTCTGTACAATATATCAATTCACACTGATATAATTATCAATCCACAATCTGATCTCGTATAAACCCGCAACCTGCAATATTACATCTCCATCATTGCAACATACTTTTACCCATGTCTGTGCTTATTTTAGCTTTCGATTTTGCTTTTTTTAAGTTGAAATTGGGTACTTTATTATATAATAAAGCACATTTTTTCTGCCATTTGTTGCCAGGCTGTAATGCATAGCAAAAGAACACTCAACACAAATTTCGATCAGACTGTAAACGACACTTCCAGTCTGTAAAAAAAGCTTCTTCCTTTTCACGTGAAGTTTAATCCATGGAGACGAAGGCAAATCGGGAAAGTGATTCAGGCGCTGATGAGGGAGGAAAGTATGCAACTACGTACCGCTTCTTCTCTGTTAATTTTTTGTTTCAAGCTTTATGGTCGGAACTGGATTTTAGCCCTAATTCCGTTCTGGTGATGGCCGGAACCAGAACGGGATGGGCGGAATCCCGGGGTTTCGGCCAGATTCTCAAACCATGATTTCAACATTCCTCAAAAGAACCTTGATCAAAATTCCAATTAAAGTAAATATAACTCTGAAAATTCATTATCTAAACAATTACATATCATAAGCTGAAATGTGTGTACACATACACAGTTATATGTATGTATGTATATAAATTTATGTCCACGTGCACATGCAAATACATAAAAAGTTGTTGGTAGGGAGGCTGCTTATGCCAATCTATTATTAATCTCCCATGTATCCACATGTTTCTACCAGTCTATTGTAATCAGTCATCTATTAGACTGATTATAAATATAAACAGCCTCATTACCAACGCTAATTTCATATGCATACCCACATAACTTTTTCATTGGGACCAAATAATAACATACATAACCTCCCTTGTCTTAGTGTGGATCCACCCCTACTTAGTGTGGATCCACCCCTACTTGTAATGGATCTAAAATATTTTTTTCATACTTAAACTAAGGAATATGTGATGCAAACCTGTAGAACTGAAATGCGTCGTACTCGATCCAAATTTCATAAACGTCCGCCAAGCCACTACTCATTTGAAAATTTATGTTGTATGCACTGGATCCATCCATACTGTCATAGCGTGGATCCACCCTTGCTTAGAATGAATCTAAAAAAAAAAAAAAAAAAAAAAAAAATCATACTTAAACTAACGAATATGTGACGCAAACCTGTAGAACTAAAATGCGTCGTACTCGATCCAAATTTCATAAACGTCATACAAACCACTACTCATTTGAAACTTTATGTTGTATATATACATATACACACACACTCCGGTCGGTTTCCCTCCTCAACAAATTTAAAAAAAAAATGTGTAACTTCTTTTGCTTCTATTGTTTTAGAAACAAAAATGAAGAAAAAACGTTTTTCGTCGGTGGTTCATAAAAAAACAGGCCAAGTGTAGCGTACTCTTAGTCGAGCAGCAAAACTGAGCCTATAGTCAAAAAAAGAAAAACAGGAAACAGGACAAAACAAAATGAGCCCTATGGCAAACAACCCGACAACCAACATAACACAGAGCAGAACCCCAAAGGAAAAAAAAAAAAAGAGAGAGAGAGAGAGAAGAAAGGGGAAACACAGATACGGACCGCCCAAGGCACTACACCACCTGACTAAAAATGAAGAAACGAATCCTGAAGGAAACCAGATGGATCCAGACACCAAGAAGACAAACCACAGCCTGCACTAGCCACGATAGGAGTGCATCCAACTCCAGCGCCAATAGCCAAGCTAACCAACCCGAGCAAAACATCCAAATATCCTGCACCATCCCTCAAGGGCAGGCGAGAAAGTAACAACCACAACCAACTCCAGCCAAACTAAGCAAAAAACCACCTACGAGCAACACCTAAAAAAAACCATCAACCCACTCCCGACGAGGCCTAAGGCTTAAAGAGATGCTTAGTCCTCGAGCCAGAAAAAGCAACGAATGGGGAAAGAGAACCGGAGAAGGGCCTCCCTAGGAACACAAAATGAATGTCAGAAGACACCCTGCGAATGATAGATCCACAAAGCATGGGTGAGTCACCAAAAAACGTCTTAATCGGGCACACCATAAGTGCTAACAGACGAGACAAGGAACAAGACGGAAAAGAATAAAACGAAGATCCTTCCCGTGGCCCTAGGCCGTCCAGGAACGAAGCAAACTCAGAAACAAAGAAGAGGCCGCCTGAAAACCAATTAAATCCCCGAAGTGCAACCAAGTCGCTTTGGACAACTCGGTGTTTCAAACAAATGGGAAAGGCCTTCCACCGAGCTGACGCTATAGCAACGACAACGAGAAGCAAACGAAATACTAGTTCTCTTAAGGTTACCAACCAACAAGAGCCATCATGAAGAACTTTCCACATCAGGATAGAGACCATTGGAGGAATGTGTTTGTTCCAAATGAAGATGAAGTCAGGGTTTCTATGCATGGGCACCTGATGGAGTTCCACGCAACCCTAAGAGAGAAAGGACCATCATTCCAGGTAAAACCACGCCTATGGCTACCCAAAATAGACTTGATCGATTGCATACGTTTCCACGTCTCACTAGCGTAAGACGAGAACCCGAAAAAATTGGAAGGGCGAAACCTCCGGAACTTAGCGTGTAGGAAAGAGGCCCACAAGGAGTCGTTGGCTCTAACGCAAGCCCAGAGCTTGCAAGCATAAGCCCTAACACATCCTCAGTTTTACGTAACCCTAGTCCACCGTCTCGCCTAAAAAGACAAACAGTATCCCAGGAAACCCAATGATGTTTCCATATATCGTCTCTGCTACTCCAAAAAAGAAAAAGACAAAGCCATAGATTTGTAGGACTGAAAGAATGACGTTGTAGGCGTCATCACAGCAAACACATGAGACCCAAGAGACTCAAACACAGACTTAATGAGAACCAACTTTCCCGCTTGGGAAAGGACAAAATTACACCTGGAAATTTTCCCTTTAGCTTTATCAGTTAGGGGGTCGAAGAGAGAGTTAAGCTTGCGTGCACGATATAGCTCGATACCAAGGTAGGTAAGAGGGGAGACTAGTCAACCCGAAACCAGTAAACGATGAGATCCACTCCAATCTCCTAAAATCAGAAAATCTTTAAATAACGAAGCAGCTCTTCGCAACATTGAGCAATTATCCTGAACATTGTTCATAAAGATGAAGAAGAAGGTGAGACGATGCACGGATTGTCGATGACCATTGGTGAAAATCATGATGTCATCTGCGAAGGATAGAGACGAGATGACAGGACACCCAAGAGTAATGCCAAACGGCTTAATTTGGTCATCCATCGTAAGGGAATGAATCCCTTAGACCAATGCCTCAACCGCAATAACCAAAAGAGCAGGAGATAATGGATCTCCTTGACGCATGCTTTTTCCTGATGGGAAGAAGCCTTTGGCCGCTCCATTAACCAGAACCGAAAATTAGCAGTTAGAGATAAGACGCCAGATAAGGTCAATAAGAGGTTCGGGAAATCCGAAAGCGCGAAGAGCGCAAATGACGAAAAACCAAGACATGCGATCATAAGCTTTGGTCACATTAAGTTTGATGACCATGTTAGCCACGAACCTTCTGGTCGATTTGAGAAATCAATTCTTGGACCAGAAGGACGTTATCAGAGGTAAATCTATCCTTGATAAACCTGGCTTAAGAAAAAGAGAAGATAAGATCTAGGAGCAGTGCAAGCCACATAGCCAAGATCTTCGAAATGACTTTGTTTGAGAAATTGCAGAGACTAATCGAGTGAAAGTCAGAACAGCTCTTAGGGTTCTCGATTTTCAGAATAAGAACGAGGTTAGTAGAAGTCCAACTTTTAGGGAGGCAGCCCTTCGAGAAGAAGTATTTGATCACGAGAGAGAAATCATTGTGAATAACTTACCACGCAAAACTGTAGAAAGTGCAATTGGACTCATCGGGGCCACTCGCACTATCCTTACTTAGCAAGAAAAACGTCGAACGAATTTCCTCGAAAGAAGGAAGATAGGAAAGGCCAGGAGCTTCAGACTGAAGCACAAGGCAAGAAAAATGAGACAAGACCCCTTGGGTAGAGTGGTTGGCAGAAGGACAGTCCAGAAGCAAATGAAAGTGAGAAATGAGTACCTCTTCAACTTTTGAAGGAGAAGAGGCCAATGAGGAATCAAAACAACGGATCTGGTTTATGGAAAGAATTTTCTTTTTCTTTTAGGTAGACGAATGGAGAAACTTCGAGATGGAGTTGCCATCAATGACCCATTTGATCCTAGCTTTCTGGCGAAGAAAATTATTCTCGATACTTAGCTCGAAGTTGAAAGAAACTTGGGCCAGGACCTACTCTGCTTTGCTCGAGGCCGAATGATCCACGTCAAAAGCAAACTCAGTTAGGACAAATGCATCCTTCGTCGATCGAACGCGATCAAAAATATTCTTAAAAACATTAGGGTGTGTTTGGTTAAAAATGAGTTTTGGGTTTTTAGTTTTCAAAATTAATTACAAAACTTTAAAGGTGTAGAAGAAGGAATGGTAGAATGAAAGCAAGATGGAGGGGACCGCGGAGAAAATGTAGCAATCATGAAATGAGGATTTGGTCTCCATATTTCTCTCATTTCTCAAAACATGAAAAATGGATAAAAGTTGTTTTTTATTTTGTGTGTTAATATTGTTTTTTAAAATTGTTGTTTTCCATGATTTACATGTGTTGTGCACATTTTTGTATGGACGAAAACCCAAAATTTAAAATGGTAAACCAAACGCACCCTTAATTTTCCAAGATTTAAGGCAAGATTTGAGTCGTCTGAACTTTTGATAGAAGACGGCATTGGAGTTCCCTTCAACTTGAATGGCCTAGAAGTCCTTAACCGTAGGAAGTTGAGAGTGACAAGTGATCCACCTCGAAAGAAACCGAAAAGATGTCGGACCCGGACCAGAAAAGGGAGAGCACTTTGAAATTATCGGGACGTGATATGAGTTTGTGCGATGTAGGTTCTCAATAGAAAAAGCGAAGGATAGTACAAACCAACCTTTGTTACCGAATATTCAATCGAGCCGAGAGAGAATCTGATTAAACATCTTGGTTGTTGCACCAAGTAAACGTTGAGCCCATAAACAAGACCTTGTAGAGGCCCAATTGACTGATAAGAGCATTGAAATCCTTGACTGTCAGGCGGCTGATAGAGAACATCATTTTTTTTTTCATCTGATAGGTGACTACATTAAGAACCCCCCCCCCCCCCAAAGTACAGAAGCTTAAAACCCTGGTTCCGCTAGCGAAAGAATATCCTGACATAAACTAAGCCTCTCTATGCGGTTACACTTAGCATAGACCGTAAAGAACAGAAAAAGGGACGACTCACTCGAATAGGAGCAAGCAACAGGCAAAAGTTGAGAAGAGTCGAAAATTGGATGCACAACGGTCTCCTTATCCCGGAGAATCCAAATCTTGATGGAGGCGTTATGCAAGCCTCCACCAAAATTTAAAAGAAAGACGAGATCAGATAAAACTTCAAGCCTTATAAGGGGTTCCTGGAGCGCAATGATCAGAATAGAGTGTTTCTTGATGATACACTTGAGATGCGAGCTAGAAGCCTCGTTTTTAATACCTCGAATATTCCAAAATAAACAGTTAACCATCAGATAGAATGAGCGAAAAGAGGACACAGAAAGCTCAGATCAGATAAGGTAAAGGGCACGACGAGTGGACCTAACAATTTGTTCTTTAACAGCTAAAGAATGAGTATGAAAGGTTCTAGGAGTAAGAAGAGAACGCTTCGCTTTCCTACTCTTCAAGGAGCAGGGGTCAAAGCAAGCGCTAGGCCCACGGATCGAAGGAATTGAGTCAGCAAGCAGGGAAAAATCAGCCTCACGAGTGGAAGAGGTAGAGATGAACGGGGAAGCGACACAGCTGGATAGAAGGCAAGACAAAACGTTCTCGGATAATTGAGATAGACGCCTATTAATTAGTCGTATCTCAACCATGGAGAGGAGAGCCCTGGAATGCGAGAAGGAAAGGGTAGTGGGGACTACTAGGACTCAGAAGACGACGTCAAAAGCGACTATAAGGTCTCATATTTCGCAGTATTGTCATCAGATTGACAAATATGTGAAATAGTTAGCGACTTAGGCGGACCAGCAAAGACGAAGATAGAGGGACCATCGGAAATAGAAATAGAAACAACACAGACGAAAGGGAAGTCTTTCCCCGAAGAAGGGCAAACATAGACCAGTACCAACCAAAACAAAAAGGGGACGCAGGCAAAGTCAACGACCACCAGGCTCCCAACGGATGCATCGCCAAACTAGAAAAGGACTGGTTGTATCCGCGGAAACATAGTAGCAGAACTACCGACCATGCCAAATGACAATCAACCGAGAAACCGGCAAGAAACAAACACGCTACAGAATAAAGACCCAAACAAACCAAGCAAAAAAGCACGAAGAGAAAGTGCAACAGCCATACCATGAGTGAAATCAGTAAGTAACCACCGAAGCGAAAGCCCACAAAAACACACCTGGAAGAAAACATGAATGCCATGGATTGATTTTAGACAACATACACATAGAAAGAACATGCAAAAGGAATAAGCACAGGAACCCTAACACCAGCATGCACGAAAGTAGTGAAGACACAGCTGAAGCAGGCAAAAGGAAAGCCAACAACCCTCACAAACCAAACCGATGAATAAATAATAAAAACCCGAACAAAACCAAGGAAACAAATCACACTCAAAGGAGCATAGCAGACAGATGCAAAAGGGCCCGACACCAATGAAATGGTTCAAATGAATAATAGGAGAACTAAAAATAAACCTAGCGTAGAATTTAAGAGGAAAAAACATACCAGAGAAAGATAAATAGGAGGAACCAAAAAATGCGCAACCACTGCAGGAACCAATGAGAAAGAAACCTCCACCTCCATATAGGATGTCGCGCCAGTCACTAAGGTGATCGGCTGCATCTGATTGTCCAAATCCTGCCTCTCCCCAATCTGGGCAAAGCAACTTGAAGCACGGAGACGACAAAACTCGCAACCCCGTAGCCAAGCTCGACCACCTAGAGTTGGTAATGAAGAAAAAGCGTAGGGCGTATCCAATAAATCCGAAGAAACCTCCAACACGCCATCAGCTAGTGAGGTAAAATGGCTATATAAGTAGAGAGAGGAAAAGGCGCCTTAACACATGCCATAGTACCAACCACAGGAATACAGGCTGGAGCACGAGGAGCACGAGCGAAGGATGGCAACGCCTTACAACGACGGGGGAGGGAGCACACCGAAGGACGACACTTGAGAAGGGGCTATGCCACTTAATTGAGGAGATAACAGGATATGGAACGACGCAAAAAACAAATCATCGAAGCAGGAGAATACTGCTCAACAACCACCGCCGGTGGGCAAGCAAGAAAGGAGGCAATCCATCTATCATTGAAAAACCCTACTTTTCCAAAATATTTGGTCCCCCAATTCACGAGCAGTGAGGCCACTAACAACAAAATCACAAGTTGTAATTAACATAAATGACCATTCACCAAAAAATAGCGATGATGAATATCAACCAAGCTAGCAATTTCCAGAATAATAGAGTCACAAGAGGCGGAATCGGATACCAAAATGCCACAGGCAAAGAACACAGCCTTACAAATCAGATCCAGAGAAGGGTATGGGCCACAAAAATTGCCAGAAGCAACAAACCGTAGAAAAGAGTCAACTTCCGTCATAACAACCTCAGAAAGCCAAAACGAAGGCAGATGGAGCGATGAGCGGAGCGGTTGAGGAAATTACGCAGTAGGGAGAAGAGAGAAGCAATTCGAGAAAAAAGAAAGCAGAGAGACGGCGAAAATTCGCTAATTAGAGAAGAGGGAGGTCGCCAATAAAACGACCGTTGATAATACAAACTAATATGTATGACACCTCTTTTGCACTTGAACCACATCCACCTATTTATATTTAAATAATGAGTGAGTGTAAGAGAATAGATGGATAAAAAAAGAAATTGAGTTGTGGTGGAAATCAGGGAACATTTAGAGGTTCTGCATCGGTTGGATGCAACGGAACGCCTCTTTTATATATATGTGTGTGTGTGTGTGTGCACACAATAAATCTTAACCATTGGATCCTCCCATGAATTACACTCTCCACATAAAGACAAACAAATCCAACGGTGGGGCCTTTGTGTCTCTCTCTTTGTGTTTAATTTAGTGTCCAAATAGCCGGCCCCATATATGTGTGTGTGTGTGTGTGTGTGTGTGTATATAGTGTGTGCGTGTTTAAAATGTAAATGAGGTTACAAGTTTGGATAACCCAAAATTACATTTTTTTAATATTTTTTTATTTATTGCCAAAAATTCATAGAAATGTTAAATTCAATACGTTTAAATGATTTTTTTTATATGCACATGCTCTGCACCTGCCATAAAATATCCATGTGCATACATTAGCAATGTTCAATGACATCCTAACTAGCGGAGCACCCCAAAAGCCCCTTATTTCAACCACATCTTTCGAATTAAATAATAACACTTACTCATAGTGTCGGGAGATGTGGTTGTAATCAGGCGACTTTTCAAGTCATGGTGAAATGTTATGGCCGTAAACACAAAAATTCTGATGGTTTTGTACCGGTTCCGACCGATGGAAGGACGGGATTGGAGCGAAATTCCATTATGTTATACTTGATGTTTGAAAAAATTGAAAAAAAAAGTGTTTGTTGTAATTAAAGGTGAGAGAAGCGACAAAAAATCAAGCAAAACTGGATTAATGGAATACGCAAAAGAGAATGAAAACCCTAGTTCACACATCTAATAATTCATAAATGTGTTAAAACTATTATCAAATCAAAATTTCACCTACAAAGAACCGATCGAACACAAAATTAACTAGAAATCGAGGTTTAGCAAAGCGCTTACCAAATTCAAGCACTATTAACTATATTCGAGCATCTGAGGAGGAGCTTCGACCATATTCGAGCATATCAAGGACTTCAACATTATTGAGCAGCTTTGACTTCTACTCGTAAGTACCAATATTTCTTTTCCTTTTTTTTTTTTTTTTTTTTTTTGGACTGATATGGAGTCTTTTAATTTTATTATGCAAATGAAAGCGATTGAACCAAATAAGTTTATGTAAATAAATGTGCCTTTGACTTGAATATGTAAGTGCCGAATAATTATGGAGTTGGACTAAGAATATGTTAGGGTTAATTAGGACTTGAACTTGAATATGGACTTGCAACGTTGTATGTTGCAGTATTATCCTTTTGTGAACTATATTCTAGCATTGATTTGCAACATTTATCATTAGTTTTTCATTAAAAATACATAAACCCGATACTAAGACCAAAATCGAAACATTCAAAATTGACTGAAACTAATAAAATTTTAGATGACCAAAACTTAGTGATCAAACGTTGTTTGGAGTGCTCCACTGTTACGGTGTATAATATATACATTTACACAAATAAATAAATATATGTATATATACACACACACATATAACACTTATGTCTGAAATTTTGCAATGTGACAGTAAACTCTAAATCAATCCATGCACCTGTAAGCCATATCTAAGCTTGTTGTGGTAATGATTCTCGTTGTCTTTATGTTAAAGCATGTTACCACATCATTTTACTAGTAATCCAAAATCATATACCAAAAAACCGATAATTGTTACACTGATGATGTTAAATTACCTCTTTGTTTGAAAAATTAAAATGATGTTTTTATGATTTAAGGTTTGATTCATCGCACATTTCATCTTGTCACTTGGAAAACGTAATCCAAAAAAATAATTAACATCATTTGCATTGAATTTCAATATTAAATTTGATCGCTTGCATAATTTGAAAGATCGTATAGAACGACAGAAAAAAACACAATAACTTATCATTATCACTAATTTTGGAAGAAAAAAATCATTAGCATTTTACCATTAAAATGATACAGTTATCATAACTTTACCTACTGTACTAGTTTACTGCCTTAGCTCAAAAACAGCAACTGAATGATTGCTAACTGTATACTGAATCGTCTCCATAATTGGGTCGGCTTCTTACATTAATTTTTCTACATTCGTAGTTGGGCCAACCATAATTTCAACTTGACGAGAATCCCCTACTCAAGCATAATTCTTCATGTCAAGTTTTGATTATGAATGCATCATATTGATTTCTCATACCATGAAGTTCATAAAACATGTTAAGTTGGACAATCTTGCATGCATCTGCTTGTGTCTGCGCTTTATAAATGTGAGACGAGCAAGATAAATGATTTTTGAATGGTTGAATTTTACACTATTGCTTTGTTGTGGCTTGTTTTTATTTTTAAATGGTTATACAGAAGTTCTAGCTCGAGACTTGCAAACAATCAATTTTAATAACTCGAACATTCAAATGTTAGGCAAATATTCCTTCAAACAAGGAAGACGGTAATTGTTATTCACCTCATTCAGACATTATGCAAGTCGTTTCACTGAATAATGATAGGTCATGGATGGAAGATATGAAGTCAAAAATGAAGGGCTAGAGTTTGAATTTGATTGTGAAGGCAATAATGATGAAATAATTTTAGATAAGAAGTCACCGATAATGATTAACATATGGAATTTAACATACCTTTGACCAATGATTTATGCATCGAAAGAAATATCGTAGCATTTTTTGATTGAAAATGTTACTACTATTTGGGATCTCTTTGCTTTAGATTTTATTGGGATTTTTAGATTGTACTGCGCTTGTTTTGCTTTAGATTGGACGCTGATTTTCAGGTAGGAATGCAATTTTAAAGATATACTTATTTAGGAGTTGGTTGAGTGGTCCATCGAATAGCAATTGCATCTAGGGCTAGTTCTCAGACGAAGAGAGAAAGATGCCTTCCTAGAGCACCTGGAATGGAGGGAGGCAGCAATCTAAAATTTTATATATTTAAAATATACTAAATGATATCTACGAATAATTCGACAATTAGCTTTGGTTGATGGCTGGTTGTTTAGCTTACTTTCCAAAAAAATCATATCTAGGACATTACAAATGGTTCAACCAACATTCATTGCGTCATTTGATTTTGTGGAGCACAATTGCCAATTGTGCCCCGTAGCAATTTCGTTTCAATAAAGGTTAGCACATTATTGAGCTAGCTAAAACCAACATATATTTGCAAATAAAACTAACCTAAAACGATAGTTAGTTTTAAAAAATGAATATGCATGAAATGGTCAAACATCTCTGGATCATTAAGAACAGATACGAAAGGCAAGAAATTGAAAGAAAGAGAGGAAAAACATAAATTTTTATAGTGATTCTGCAAAGTTTGTAGCTTAAGTCCCACTTTATTTTTATTATTGACATAATTTACTATTATAACTGAAACACAAAGCGATTCCAAATCTAGAATTGTTTGATCTCGACTTTGGCAACAGTTCCACACAGAAGTCATTAAAAAAATCTCAATTGCTTTTTTTTCTTGCTAAAGTTTGCTACAAGAACAGAATCATCAAACTCTTTATTGAATCGCTCAAATATGTATCTGAGTTTCCATCGAGGAAAACATGTCAAACAGACACGTTTCGCTATGTTTTGATCGACCGATATAGCATTAGCCAAACCTGCTCTCTTTTCTTCAAGAATATTTAAGTCCCCAGCCGTTGGACCTTCATGGGAAAAATTATCATCATTGATCACTGTCTTATTATCAAAATTTGTCTTTTTCTTCATACTTGTATGTAAAACCAAAATAGAAGCAAAATAAGATCCAATCATGGTTTTTGATCAATCAGTACCGATCAACATCGAAACTTCCAGAATCGATATTTTTTCTTCAAACTTCATTATCGACGTCTTCTAAATTTTTAATTTATCCTTTCATCATTTTGTGGTTTAATTCTATCAAAATATCATTTGATTTAAATATCATATAATAAAAATCAATCCTATTAAACATTTGTCCTAACAATAATAATAATTGTATCACTATTGACCATTAACCCAAGTGGAAAATTTTCAAAATTGTTGTTCTAGAGGTCTTGGGTTAGATCCTCAAGACACCAAAATGAGCGCTTTGCTTACATTAAGCATTGCACCTGCTATAAAAATAATATACTTGTATTAATTTCTTTTTATTATTATTGTCCATTGTTAATCTTTTTGATAATTCATGTATGCATACCAGAAAATTAGCACAACATGTTCAATACGTCCATCTGACTTGCCCATGGATTATCTGACCTGATTTGTGTAAGATCAAACAAAACGGAACATCAATCCTACTCCAACCGACCCGCCTAAATGTAACTGGCTTATCATTGATCATGTTGGCGATATTGCAAAAAGTTGATAAATGATAATAAGCAAAAATAAATGAAATTTGTGGATTTTCTATTAAAGAAAACATATTTAGACTTGAAAAAAAACTTGGTTACAAGTTCTTACTTCTTGCAGGTTCTTACTTCATTACACTATAAAGCTAGTCTTTCCTATTTATATTAGTCCATTTTATTTGTGAGTGAAGGAGGCTTGCTCAATCCTAAGGCTAACAATCATTATCCAGAACTTTCTTTAATTCTTCTCGAAAATATATATGCCTTAACGATCTTTAAGATTCTCATAAAAGATAATTTTTGAGACTTTATTAGGGATCAAACTCTAGATTTTTCTTAAGATAAAATTTTAGCATTTTCGGTACAAATTAATTATATCCATCAACACCAAAATCAATATCGCTTAAAATAATTAATGCTTCCCAAAATAATTCATTTAGACAAAAATCAAGTTCATTACGAGCACCCCCATAAACTTGATTTTGTAATTCAAAGCGAGATTCATTGTCTTTTGAATATTTCATACATCAAAATCTTTGTGAAAGCATCTACTACTAAAACTTTTAGCTTAACATGCTTGCTTCATTCCATCATATAGTTCCAATATCTTTGTAACTTGCATTTGTAGTAGTACTAAGAAACTAAAAATTAAATATTGTACATCTCATCCTTTCGATCCATTTACCAACATTGATATTTTCAAGGTGAATTGATGAATAATTATATTAACACTTCTCGTTTCTCTCAATCTTTCAAAGTAGCATTTTCCATAAAGCAAAAATTTAAATATTCATCCTATTTCACTCTTGCAGCCATTAATTGATTCATTTTCTTTGTATATTTTTATATCCCATTTTCGTATGTTTTAAAAAATAATTGATTTAAAAACAAAGTTATTCAAAATATAAATTATATAATCTTTTGTTTATCTCGTTGTTCTCACCCTAATGAATTTCATTATCGAAACCTTTGACTTTCTTATTTATCTTTTCTATTTTTACCTCTATAGTATCCTTTACTTCCACCTCTTCAAATTTTTGCTCATACACAAAAGCTTCTCCAAGTTTCTGTCCCATTGGTTCATGTCTACTTCATTTATATCCCAATTGCTTCCGTATATTTCATCATTTGCGTCTTCTTCGCTTTATCTTCATCCTCTTCTCTTTCATTATGCAATGGTTCTTCCCCTTATTTCACTTTCTCCTTGTCTTACATGTTATCTCCTTCTCATTATTATTCTTTTTCTCCTTTTATCAACTAAATTGTCTTCTTCTACTTTTGACCATTCTCTCTATGTATTACCTTTAATAAATTTCATGAATCTTGTATGGAGCTTTTTCCAAGAATATGATCCGATATTACTATATTGACGTCATCACTCATTACAATACAAACATAATGATCATTCCACCATATTTCACAAATGATTTCTTTTTCATTTGTGTCATATTTTTCAAATCCTCCAAACATTCATAATCATTCTCAAGCATCTTCGATAGCCCTTTAGATATCAACTCTTCTTTCTTTCAATTACATCTCTCTTCATCGCTTTTCTCGTGAGAATAAAGGACAAAGAAAATAAAATGTATATGATTTTGAGGTTGTTGGGATATCAATGCTAGCAATTTTGTAAGAATAAGACTTAAGTGATTATGATATGAAGTGAAAAATGAAAGATATGGATTCTATAAAGAGAAAATATATTTTTATTACAAACTTTGATTACTAATATTTCTTTGGTTACAAATTTTTGGTCCTTCTTGATTTTTCTTGCTTCATTACAAAGTAAGGCCAACCTTACGCTATTTATAATACTCTATCTCATTTGTGGATGTGAGAAGATTCACTCAATGCCAAACCCAATAATCTTCTTTAGAACTTTTCTTACTTCTCTTGGAAAATCTATTCCCTAAGGTTTTCTCAAGTTCCCATAGAAGATAATTCTAGAAATTTCAATTAGGGCATCATACTCTGGATACTTCTATATGTTAAACTTTAATCATTTCAGTATAACTTAATTATTTCCATAAAGATAAAAACTAATATTGCCAAAATAATTAATTTAGACCAAAACCAAGTTGTTGGCAAATTCTATTTCAACCAAAGAAAATGCTGAGTTGCCCTAGAAGTTTGTTATAAAAAAAAAAAACTTGATTTTGCAAAGTTTCGCCCCATAAATATATTTTAAAAATTAGCAGTGGCACTACGGGGTACCTGAAGAAACCCGTAGTGTCGCTGCGGGGTGCCTTCAAGGTATCTGTAGTGCCACTACATGAAGGTCAAAGGTCTAGAAGAAAAAACGTGAAAACGGTATTTCTATCCTTAATTTTTTAAGTGAAAAATGGGGCAAACTCGGCAATTACACGTGTTTAAATAGAATTTGCCAATTTGTTTCCCATATATAAGTGGTAACTCCTGTCGGACCCAACCCAACCCGTCCATGGGGACTAGCCTCTATTTTGCTAAATTTCTTTAGCGACAACGCTACTAAGCCAGACAGAAGACATATTGCACATTGTATATCTAGAAGAAGTTAGATTTGCTTAAATCCTAAATAAATACTACTCCACAAATTGAATCACTGCTCATAAGCAAATTAAACTGAAGTACTACGACCGCATATATTTCTTGTCAATGCAAATTAGATAAAATCCCTGATTGCCAAATTGCAAAATTGATACTAAAGCAAGTTTAAACCCTAAATCAGCTCAAATATAGAAAAGAAGGTTTACCCGATTAGTTAAAATATTGATGAAATGACGTGGAAATACCTGTGTACTGAAGAATTTGGCAGAAACAGCTGCTAACGCAGCGTTAAAACCAGCAATCGAGGACCATGTATATCCTTTTCTGTAGTTTCCAGCCATCGATAGCAGCGGTAGGTCAGTATAGGGATGTCTCACATAAGCCGGGGCATCGAGCTCTTGAATCAAATTGATTGTTTACTTAGAGCACTTGCAGCACGGGTGGATTTCGGAGGGACGAGCAAGAAAAAGAGAAGAAAAAAATATCGTTAACAGACTAACAGTCCCACTGATGAGAAAATGCAGAGTTGCCCTAGAGGGTAGAGTTCCGCCTAGGTCTATCAATGAATATCCGAAAAATTCGAAATCCGTCCGCATCTGTATCCAAAAAACGGATAAATATCCGATATCCGAAAATGCGGATGCGATATAGGCCTATCCGTATCCGAAAATTATCCGTCTGCTTTTTTCATAATTATAGTTTAAATTATGTGTATTTTAACATAATTAAATATAATAATTTACTATTTGTGCAAAATTGAAAGTCTACAAAAAGCACACCTATTGCTCAAAATTATATATTATCATCATATTTACTTATTTTTAGCACTTTTGTAATGAATTAGGTTGAAAAAGCTTAATATTTAGCTTTAAAAAACCATTTATGTTCATTGATTTATCAACTGTTAGCGGAGCGGATAATCATCTGATATCCGTCCGTATCCGCGGATGCGGATATCCGATATCCGAAAATACTTTCGGATGCGGATACGGATATGGCACTATCCGTATCCGAAAGTATCCGTTGACAGCCCTAGTTCCGCCCACCCATGTTTTGCAACAACCTTTGTCATTAATCCAAATTCAACAAAATTTCATACATGATCAATCTACACATGTATTATCATCTATCCAAAATTCGGATCGTCCAAACGAATCGGTTTGGTCTTCATATCGACCTTAGGGATCAGCACTGAAATCAGATTGAATCGACCTAATTTTCTAATCAGCCTAATCTTTAGATCAGCCTAAGAGAATCAGATCAAATCGGGCAAAAGCCTCGGGAATCGGGTTGTTGGCTTTAAGAACTGGATGTGGCATTATGGTTGTGGATTGATCGAGTACATGGGCGCTATAGATTGATCTAGTACGTGGGCGTTGTGGATCAATAGAGGTGTGGAGAGGATCATCCATCGGATCGGTAGGGTATGGCCAGGATTTTACTAACTGGTCAGTTTGGCACCATTGGGGCTAGTGTTGATCCAAACACCAACCATTGCACCATTGGGGCTAGTGCTGATCCAAACACCAACCATTGCACCATTGGGGCTAGTGCTGATCCAAACACCAACCATTAGGATGTCGATCTGACTTTTCATTATGGTTTTTTGGTCAATTTGAGATCCTATGTTCACTCCATACTTTTTGGCCGATCCGAGCTCCATTGCAGCCATAAATGCACCATCAGATGGACTTTTTTAAGGATCTTGTCTTAGCTTTTTGGCCTTGTTATGCAAGGACTTTGCTACAGCTTATCTTCAACATCTTTTACTCCCCACTCGTATAATCAAATTAGGATTTTAATTGTAATCAAGCAATATAAAAAAGCGACTACCTCACAGTGGACATAGGCACACTTGTCGAGCCACTATAAATTTGCGTGTGCATTTACTTTTACATATTTTGTGACTGTGATATTTGGCATATTCTGTGATTATTATCCGAATTTCAAACATTCGGGGTGTTCGGCGAGAAATGACCGCCTTTCTGTCTAATATAATAAAATATAACATGTCAAAGCTCCTTTGAGTTTATCCTTTGAACAACAGCATCACATAGGTTTGTCATATAGTCTATTCATTTAAAAGTACCCAATATGATGAGAAGAAGAATATAAAACTTTAGGTCAAACAACAGTCCGGTATGAGTGGTAAATAAATCTCAAAAGCTATGCAAGAGAATATAGAAATTAATAGAGGCGTATAAGTCATACCTGCCATATCTCTATAACTACGGAGTCCGCATATGATATAAAGTAAAATATGCTACTCAACTAAAATAACATAGGATATTGTACATATAATAGGATGAAAGAACACAAGCAGCACTACAACATTCTTATCTCTAATTTCTCCTCTCTAAAATACCTATTGGTGATGGCCTACCAAAAGACAGAAACAATACCAACCATAGCATCCATCAAGCATAACGTAGCCATCACTCTCTAAAGCCTTGGATGTATTATAACTTATATGACCATCTTCATTTGTCAAGGATTAATGGAAATTCAAGTTCTCTTTGTATTTTCATGCCTTCGGAGCCCATAACACTACATGTGCCTTATTGACCCATGGTCAAATGCCAGACCCAATTTGATAGTTCAGGGTATACAGACCATCACTACCAGTCCATTGACGTTCCTACTATATCATGCCCCAGCGTTGTGTACAACACTACAACAAGAATACTTCGCATTATCAATGATTCCATGACACCGTCATAACATCCAAGCCTTCTTAACTCCATTCTAAATGGAGAGACCTACTCACTAAGTCCAGTTCACTATTTACAGCTATGTCCATCCCGAGTTGTCATCTTCGGTTCCAAATCCTGAAATGAGTTACCAATTAAACCAATATGGCTTTATCACATGATTACATCATCATCCTACTTGATGTGGACAAACCACCACCTCCGCATGATCCATTATAACCATGTTTCCTTCCTCATGAGTTGCATATGTATAGGAGTCTACCACATGACCGGGTACTGAGTCTATCACATGACTCGTGTCTGAGTCGTGCCTTAACCAAATTCTTATATCTTCATGCCATCCTCTGGTGCATTCATCCTTAATGATATAGAATTTGACCTATCCGTCGAAGCATCCCAATCTTCTCTTCCAAACAACATTGGTTTAAATCATAGAAGATGACTCGTTAACTCTTCCATACTTAACATATCCTCAACTCCAAGCAATAGAACCACTCCTGGAATCATGCTTTAGCCATTCACATAGACCACCAATCCATAACTTGCTCCCCGGTGACTCAATGTCGAACTCATAGATGTAACACCCCATGTCCATTAATGTCACTCACAAAGGGAATGCATCAATGTCCATGAAGCATTATTGTTGTATAGAACAGATAAATTACAAGAATAAATAAATAAAAACAACATAGTGGAAGATAAACCTTATTTCATTGCATCATAACTCAAAACAAACTTACATAAGTAGTTTCCAAAACCATTACAACATGATCAATAGTCTTTTCCAAAAACTTCAAAGTACATAAAGAAGCAAATACTTAAATAACATAAATGTATAAATCCCCACTGAGCATAAGCAAAGCCATAAAGATGAGAGAGTCCAAAGCGATACATCTACTCTTTTCAAGCAACTGAAAGAAATCGGCACAAAGCTGTAGTATTCCCTCCTTGCAAACCTAAGGGGGGGAAAGGAAAGAAAAGAGGTGGAAACAAACGGGTCAGACATAAAGTCTGGCGAGTCCAGTAATTTTAACAAATAATAGGTAAGGTAAATGATCAAGGCATAAATAGGCATCATGATATGGCTGTAACATAGATAAGGTAGATAAAAAAGATGGATAAGATGATTTCGTTCCTAAGTACTAATACAATTCTACACCTTGGCTAAGCGAACAACCCTCCAAGTACTAACCCCGAAGACCGAAGTCAACATCAGACTAGCAACCAAAGGACTATCCAACTCAACCAACATGTATTTCATTACACCGCACTTTTGCTAAGCTACACCACATTACTTAATTACACCGCACGTCTACTAGTCTCTTTTACTCAAGGTTGATCCCTTCCCACTAACTGTACCCACATGACAAACTTGGTAGTTACTTGTACCTAGCTACTATCGTAGGTGCCGGCTTGTTCCTACCACCACTAAGGTACCCGTACTCTACCCATTTGATCGGCTCCTTAAACCCCGTAGGCACCCGTGTTGGCCCCAAAGTAGGGTGTATCACTCCCCAAAGTGGCAACCCCGATACCAACATGAAATGCACGGCCATACCTACACGATGCAACAACGTCTTACATACCAGCCCGGACCCATGCACGCACATGAACCCGTTGGACTTGCGTTGTCACCGCTATTCACGTTTTGACCTCTTATATTCAAGCCCAGTAAGCGTGCCCCAACCCCGGCCTAGTACCGGGCCCAATTAGATACTCAAACGGTTTACTGGTTGAAACGGGTCCCCATCCGACACAAGCCTCCTACATATGCTTGGCCCCCACTAGGTTTTTCTCCCACTTAACCATTTTAATTTAAATGTCCATGTCTTACACATGCTATGGTTAAGTCCATACTTACATGTCATAATTTACATGCCTTATCTTATTCCGGTTAAGTCCATATTTACATGTCATAATTTACATGTCACACCACTTAACCCTCTAACTATACCCATGTCTTATTATGGTTAGTATTCATTAATTCATTCCTTATGACGAACGGTGCATGACCTCCCACATTAGACCAAACACTTTGTGGCCGCTGGATTTGCCGGCCGGTTCCGGGCAGTCTTACGCCACAAACCAGGTCTAACCTTGTGTCACCCATCGTTACGCCTACAATTCATGCCTTTGACCTCTCACATTAGACGTCCAATTGTGGCAGCTGGATTTGCCAGATGGTTCCGGGCAGTCTTACACCACAATTGCGCCTAACCTCGTGTCAAAGGTTTATTAATAATCGTATTTCACCCAAACCCCAATTTTTATGTCATGTGTTTCCGATTCAACATATAATCATGTTTATACTTTTTGCCTATTCCAACTTGTCACTAATTTCACTAATTACATCTTAATTAGCCTCAATTACAAATTTTCAATTATAGGCAATTTCATCAATTACATGTAATTCATACCCAAATATGCCAATTTCACATATTATCCATTTATCCAAAATATCCAATAATATCCAATTTTCCATATTTCACATATCCCCATCGTTCCCACGTATTCGCATTCGTGCGTATTTTTAACATAGGCTCGAGGGTAGCCTAGATCCAAAAATAAAAGGAATAGGGATAAGAAGAGAGAATCAAATCACAGAAAATTGGAATTAACATCACGAAATAAAGGGGCATAGAGGCATAATGATAGATTCAACATGAATAAACTGATAAAAGGTATGAACTTTACATAGAAGCATAGGCATATGATGACATGAATCAAAAAGGTGAAGACTTGGTGAGATTTTCATTACAGGCATATATGGATCCTTTTTACAACTTTTTCATGTTACTTTAATCCCATTAAATTTGTGAAAATAACTGTACTCACCTTTCGTGGTTTAAGAAAAGGATTAACGAATTGAAATTGGCGTAGAAACGTTGCGATGATGTTGATTGGTCTTCTTTAATTGTTGTTAAAGCTCTAAACTTTGATTTGAATTGTGTATGAACACTTGAGATTTGATTAGAGGCGGCGGCTAGGGTTTAGGAGAGAGTTTGACAGCATAATGGTGTCATAGATAATATTTATGAATTAGGGTTAGGTCTTAGGGTGTATGTATAAGTGTAGAGAACCATTTAGGGCCTTAGATTTAAACCTAGAACTAATCTGGACCATCAAAAATCGTCCCAGGCCAAATTTTCGGGTTTGGAAAACCTAGGGAGGTCGACCCCTAGGTCGACCCCCTGGTTGACCTATCCGACCAGGTCGACCCCTAGGTTGACCCCCAGGTCGACCCCTAAGTTGACCCCCAGGTCAACCTAGGTCCTGGGCGGGAATTTTCCCGCCCAGCTCGGGTACCTGCAATTTCGAATTTGAATTTGAATTTTCTGGTTGGGTTTAACTTTAACTAATTCTGCTTAATTACTTAAACTTCCGAGGCCCATAACTTCCTTATACGTAGTCCGATTTATGCAAACTCAGACTCTATCTCAAGCAGAATTTCGAGACGATCGCAATGGCGCAACCCATTTCCCTTCATTCCTATTTTAAAATTTTAGTTTTCTTAAATTTAGTTAATTCAATCATTCAAAATTCGGGGTGTTACAATAGATATGGTTCGGAACAAGTCACATACATAACTTCAAATATCTTGCTAGTTTATGAGCCTCTTCCCACTTTACTCCAAAGCCTATCCTCCAAGTCCTCTATGACTGCAACAATTTTGGCTTTTGGTATGCTTGGCTCTCCAATCTATAACCTATGTAATCAAAACATAGCACATAAATAAAAGCATCTAATCAAAAAATAACAACGATTCAATTAATTCAAAATCATAATCAATTAAGAGATTTAAATCATCCAATACGATAATTAATCACTATCTAATCATAATTATATATGCATACATATATATAAGCATGGATTTGTATGCTTATACCTGATGAGATCTAGGATAATTAGAGATTTTGGTCACATTGACATGTAATTATAGTTAAACTAAGGTTTGACTATGAAATTCACTTTAGATCAATCAATTTCTTGTCTAAACTTGCATAATCACCAGGTTCTAACATATATCTCTCGTAGGAAAGTGAGAGTTCATAATCATTCACCAAATTATGATAATCATGTAAGTTTATTATAAATCTGATATGGACAACAACCAATCAGACTTGGAAGCAATAAAATGGGTGCTGTAACACCCCACCTCCGTTAAGGTCACTCACAAAGGGAATGCCTTAACTTTGATGGAGCATTTTAGTAGATAGAACAGAAACTTACAAGACAAATAAAACAGTACTTGAAAAATTTATAGCTTTATTTCAACCAAAGTAAGTTTGGTTACATCCTTTCAAATCACAATATCATAATTCAAGTACAAAATATCAGTCTTGTACAAAAGCCTTCAGAATGCATAGTTTTTAAAATCATAATCCCCAACATAAACTGCCATGCCAAAGCCAGACGATACTTCAAGCAGAGAAGATCTGAATCAAGCTCCTAGATTTCCACCCTACAAACCAGGGGGAAACGGAAGAAAAAGGGGCGAAAACAAGCAAGGTCAGACATAAAGTCTGGCAAGTCCAGTGACTCTCAGCATATGAACAGATAATAATAATTATGACATGAAAATAAAACTGGATGCGAGATAACAGTAACAGGAGTAGCAGATATACTTAGGTTAAATAGAAAAAGAACAGAATGATGTAAGCTACTACTTTTCACCTCTCTGCACTAATACTAGTATAACATGATTAGGTGTCACCCCAATGTCTAAACTGAAACAGAAACAGAATAATTTCCACAGAAGAGAATGCTAGTAATGGGCCTTTACCACCCCAACAGAAACAGACAGAAACAGAATGCTAATAATGGACCTTTACCACCCGAACAGAAGGTACAGAAACAGAAACAGATTAACCCCTACGGAAACATAATGTAGAATTAGGTGTACACTAGTAAATGGGCCTTTACCACCCGAACAGACGGTACCACGCAGAAACAGACAGGTGTTACCACCCAACAGAAACAGACGGTACCAACAGAAACAGACATAACTAAGTGTACCCTAAAACCCCACCCAAGCGATCGGCTCCCTAATACATAAATACCCTGTGCCAGCCCCACAAAAGGGTGTATCACTCCCCAAAGTGGCAACCTTTAAATGACACAAACCTATTTACAGATGTCACGGTGTCTTACATCCTCAGAGGCAGACCGGGATTCATGCACGCACATGACCCGGTTGGAACACACCATCAACACCCCTCTCCATTATCAGAATGAACCGCTTATAATTAGTTCAGTAAGCGTGCCCGGACCCTACCTACTGTTGGGTTAAAGTTTTGATACCAGAAAGGGTTACTGACTAATATGGGTCCCAAACAACAGATGACACAATTAATTTCCCTCCTAACCTTGTGTCCCAGACTAACAGATTTCAGATTAACTTGTTTACAAGTTCAGACATACAGAGTTCAGATCAACTAGTTCACAGATCAGACAAGTTTTCAGACTAACGGATCAGATATACGGATTTAACAGATTTACAGATTTGTCTAACTTTGTAATTGGGCCTACAGATTCACGAAACGGGTTTATTAAATTCATTAGTCCAGTTGGTTCAACCCTATCCACCCAACACGTTTTAGACATCATATTTATCTTTGATTTGTATTAATTAAAAATTAATGTGCAGACCTCTCACATTAGACTGATAGTTTGCGGCCACTGGTTAGGCCGGTTGGTTCCGGGCAGATTTCTGCCGCAAACTGAGTCTAACCTCGGGTTTCAAGCGCGTTATGACTAACTTCTCACATTAGAACCTATTGTTTGCGGCCACTGGATGTGCCGGGCGGTTCCGGGCAGGATTACGCTGCAAACTCATTCTAACCTCGAGTTAGACATGTTTCATGTTTAGCCAATGCATTCATTCACAGACTATGCTAATATCAGGCTAATCATGCAAATTTAACAAATTAACTTTTGTACAATTTACAGCAGATTATTCGAGATTCTATTAACAAGTTTTGCTCAATTTTAAATCGAGCCTACGGATATTCATACTCAAATTTCAATACTCGGTTTTCAACAGATTTAGCAGATGAACAAATCTAGCAGATTAGGCAATATAATAGATCTAGCAGATTAGGCAATATAACAGAACTAGCAGATTAGGCAATATAACAGAACTAGCAGATTAGGCAATATAACAGAACTGGCTGATTAGGCAATATAACAGAACTAGCAGATTAGGCAAAATAACAGAACTAGCAGATTAGGCAATATAACAGAACTGGAAGATTAGGCAATATAACAGAACTAGCAGATTAGGCAATAGTCTCATAGGCATGAATCATAGTCATAGGCAATAGTCTCATAGTCAACAGTTTCATGTCCAATTATGCATTATTCATTATTTGTCCCAAAATTTAGCGTTCGTGCGTCAATCTCTTATGAGATTCGGCGCAGGCTCGTAGTAGCCTGGCTATAGAACAGAATGAAGAAAGATATACAGAACAGAACAGACATAACCTCAGATTTAGATTTACAATTCATGTCACAATCATAATTAACATTTATATCGGAAAATAACTGTACTTGCCCTTCGTGGTTTTAAGAAAGGATAATAAACTGTTGTTGATGCAGAAATGTTGAACTACTTCTCTTTAATTGTTGTTGTAGCTCTAAACTTTGATTTGGGAGTTGATTTAGCTTTTAATTCTATTCAGGTTGGAAGAAGGTGCATCAGTCCAAGTTTTGATTCCAGCAGAGTAACGGCGCCATTATTTTATTTATTTAGAACAGAGACAGAGTATAGACAGAATTAAATCGTGTAGAGAAAATGAGGCTAGGGGCTGTTTATATAGGATTAGGCGGACGAATTTAGACAGAAAACGAGACCGGATACATCAGAATGAATCAGGTTCAAAAACTGGGTTTCGGGAGCAGGTCGACCCCCAGGTCGACTCCCCAGTCGACCTAGTCATGGGGAGGCCGACACCCCAGTCGACTCCCCAGTCGACCTGGTTGGGGGTGTCGACACCCCAGTCGACCTGGGTATATGGGCGGGAATTTTTCCGCCAGCCTTCTCTGGGTTTGAATTTCGAATTTCTGGCTCTATTTTCGAGCTGTTTTATTTTATTCAAATTCCTGAAACTTCTGAGGGTCATAACTTGGTCATACGAACTCCGATTTCCGAAAACTCGGACTCGATTTCATGCAGAATTCTGAGACGAACGCAATGGCGCAACCCGCTTCCCTTGATTCTTATTTTATAATTCAATTATTCTCTGATTTGTTACTTATATGATCACATAAAATACGGGGTGTTACATTCTCCCCTCCTTAAAGGATTTCGTCCCCGAAATCTTCAAGTTAAGAAGAATGTGTCCTACCATCCAGTCATCCATCTACTCAACCATCATCCACAAGCATCCATTGTCCTTAGAAAATTTCTAATGTTGTATGAACATATGCAAAAGTGTGTGTATATGTTCCTTATCTAATGCAAAGATCAGGCGGTCTACTGATTCAGTTGACCTCCTTAATGTGAATTATGTCAGTGTCATGAGTCCGACATGTATGCAATTTTCCTATTTGATACGTATTATTTCTAAATGTGTGCGCAATCATTCATCCAAATGCAACATCCATGTGATGAGTCAACCATTTTGCATCCACAAAAATTGAAAATGCTCACGCATCCATATGCAGTATGAGAGTGTTTTCGAGCCGATCTAGTGCCTAGTGTGTGTATATGCATCCACGAGCAACCACTAGCAACCACTTGCATCCACTTGCAACCATCAAACATAACATGTCTCAAACACATGTTTACACCCATTGGTTTCTACCTAAAGTTCGAAGATTCGATCGATAGGATACAGTCGAATGATGGAAGCGAGTACAAATAAAACAAAAACTTGGTTCCCATTAGACATTGGTTGAGAGAATAATTCCCCTAAGTATCGGCCCCGAAGACCGAAATCAACATCAGATTGATACCCAGAGGATTACCCTCTTTAGACAATGTCAAAACTGGAAATCTTAACCTTTTCAGAAATGTCCAGATGCTTACAGACTACTAGTACAAATCAGATTATCGAATGATTCTTAGAAAACTAAGCATGGGAAAATCCCACCATATTCCTCAAAACCCATAAAGTATGCATTACAATCGACTTGACGCCTAGCACAAATACCCTCAAACCCCAACCTGTCACGAATAGACGAGTCGTAACCCCTATGGGGTTTGAGACTATAACCAGATCGGAAACAAGCCTAGTATTAAAGTGTAGAGACTCGACTACAGAATCAGAATGCCATAATCAGAAAGAGTTCTAACTCAATAATCAGATAAGGAAACTAAACTCTCTACGGAAATTTTCCAACTTCTATCCTATCCACCAACTATGAGAGCATTCGCCTGCCTTCCCGAAGTAGGTCATGTCCTTTGTCCTTGCCCCCGCTTCTTCGGGCAGTCCCTAGTGAAGTGTCCCATCTCACCACAGTTGAAGTGAGTGTCCTTCCTCTTTCGGCAATCCTTGTCCAGATGAGTCAAGCTTCCATAAGTAAAGCACTTTTCTCCTCCTTTATATTCAGACTTTTCTTCCTTCTTTCCTTTTTACCTCCTTTGTGAACCAAGTCCATATCCATGAGTTTCTCATCCTTGGGTTGTGCTCCTTAGCCAATCTCCCTCATTCTCATCTTTATTATCTCACAAATCCCTCGAAAGTTGCCTCCATCGCACGGAAAATCCTACAAAGCTCGAAAGAAAATTAGCTGTAGGCGAGACTACTGCGGCTATAGGTGGAAGTCGGGCGTTTATTTGCCCTTTGACCGGGGTCATAGTTTTATCAAGCCTACAGAACCATGCCACGATGAGGTTACCTCCCAAAAAGCCGGGAGCCCCGGAGAAAGAAGGAAACAAAGATTCAAACAGAGGATCAAAAGATAGATATATGGCTTTTGGGGATTATGTTTTTTTTCAAAAATAGGCTTTACTTTCGAAGATACTTCCTTTTAAAACCTTTTTGAAAATAGTTTTCAAAAACTTTACCCAATCTGGTAACCTTCAACTCTGATACCAAGTGTAACACCCCACCTCCGTTAAGGTCACTCACAAAGGGAATGCCTTAACTTTGATGGAGCGTTTTAGTAGATAGAACAGAAACTTATAAGACAGATAAAATAGTACTTGAAAAATTTATAGCTTTATTTCAACAGAAACCAAAGTAAGTTTGGTTACATCCTTTCAAATCACAATATCAGAATTCAAGTACAAAATATCAGTCTTGTACAAAAGCCTTCAGAATGCATAGTTTTTAAAATCATAATCTCCAACATAAACTGCCATGCCAAAGCCAGACGATACTTCAAGCAGGGAAGATCCGAATCAATCTCCTAGATTTTCAACCTACAAACCTGGGGGGGAATGGAAGAAAAAGGGGTGAAAATAAGCAAGGTCAGACATAAAGTCTGGCAAGTCTGGTGACTTTCAGCATATGAACAGATAATAATAATTATGACATGAAAATAAAACTGGATGCGAGATAACAGTAACAGGAGTAGCAGATATACTTAGGTTAAATAGAAAAAGAACATAATGATGTAAGCTACTACTTTTCACCACTCTGCACTAATACTAGTATAACAGGATTAGGTGTCACTCCAATTTCTAAACAGGAACAGAATAATTTCCACAGAAGAGAATGCTAGTAATGGGCCTTTACCACCCCGACAGAAACAGACAGAAACAGAATGCTAATAATGGGCCTTTACCACCCGAACAGAAGGTACAAAAACAGAAACAGATTAATCCCTATGGAAACAGAATGTAGAATTAGGTGTACACTAGTAAATGGGACTTTATCACCCGAACAGACGGTACCATGCAGAAACAGACAGGTGTTACCACCCAACAGAAACAGACGGTACCAACAGAAACAGACAGAACTAAGTGTACCCTAAAACCCTACCCAAGCGATCGGCTCCCTAATGCATAAATACCCTGTGCCAGTCCCACAAAAGGGTGTATCACTCCCCAAAGTGGCAACCTTTAAATGACACAGACCTATTTACAGATGTCACGAAGTCTTACATCCTCAAAGGTAGACCGGGATCCATGCACGCACATGACCCGATTGGAACGCACCATCAACACCCCTCGCCATTATCAGAATGAACCGCTTATGATTAGTTCAGTAAGCGTGCCCGGGCCCTACCTACTGTTGGGTCAAATTTTTGATACCAGAAAGGGTTACTGACTAATATGGGTCCCAAACAACAGATGACACAATTAATTTCCCTCCTAACCTTGTGTCCCCAAACTAGCAGATTTTAGATTAACTTGTTTACAAGTTCAGACATACAGAGTTCAGATCAACTAGTTCACAGATCAGACAAATTTTTAGACTAACAGATCAGATATACGGATTTAACAGATTTACAGATTTGTCTAACTTTGTAATTGGGCCTACAGATTCATGAAACGGGTTTGTTAAATTCATTAGTCCAATTGGTTCAACCCTATCCACCCAACACGTTTTAGACATCATATTTATCTTAGATTTGTATTATTTAAAAATTAATGCGTAGACCTCTCACATTAGACTGATAGTTTGCGGCCAATGGTTAGGCCGGTTGGTTCCGGGCAGATTTCTGCCGCAAACTGAGTCTAACCTCGGGTTTCAAGCACATTTTGACTAACTTCTCACATTAGAACCTATTGTTTGCTGCCACTGGATGTGCCGGGTGGTTCCAGGCAGGATTACACCGCAAACTCATTCTAACCTCGAGTTAGCCATGTTTCATGTTTAGCCAATGCATTCATTCACAGACTATGCTAATATCAGACTAATCATGCTAATTTAACTAATTAACTTTTGTACAAGTTACAGCAGATTATTCGAGATTCTATTAACAAGTTTTGCTCAATTTTAAATCGAGCCTACAGATATTCATACTCAAATTTCAATACTCAGTTTTCAACAGATTTAGCAGATGAACAGATCTAGCAGATTAGGCAATATAACAGATCTAGCAGATTAGGAAATATAACAGAACTAGCAGATTAGGCAATATAACAGAACTAGCAGATTAGGCAATATAACAGAACTGGCAGATTAGGCAATATAACAGAACTAGAAGATTAGGCAACAGAACTGGCAGATTAGGCAATATAACAGAACTGGCAGATTAGGCAATAGTCTCATAGACATGAATCATAGTCATAGGCAATAGTCTCATTGTCAACAGTTTCATGTCCAATTAAGCATTATTCATTATTTGTCCCAAAATTTAGCGTTCGTGTGTTAATCTCTTATGAGATTCGGCGCAGGCTCATAGTAGCCTGGCTATAGAACAGAATGAAGAAAGAGATACAGAACAGAACAGACATAACCTCAGATTTAGATTTACAATTCATGTCACAATCATAATTAACGTTTATATCGGAAAATAACTGTACTTGCCTTTCGTGGTTTTAAGAAAGGATAATAAACTGTTGTTGATGCAGAAATGCTGAATTACTCCTCTTTAATTGTTGTTGTAGCTCTAAACTTTGATTTGGGATTTGATTTATCTTTTAATTCTATTCAGGTTGGAAGAAGGTGCATTGGTCCAAGTTTTGATTCCAGCAGAGTAACGGCGCCATTATTTTATTTATTTAGAACAGAGACAGAGTATATACAGAATGAAATTGTGTAGAGAAAATGAGGCCAGGGGCTGTTTATAGAGGATTAGGCGGACGAATCTAGATAGAAAACGAGACCGGATACATCAGAATGAACCAGGTTCAAAAACTGGGTTTTGGGAGCAGATCGACCCCCAGGTCGACTCCCAGTCGACCTGGTCATGGGGAGGTCGACACCCCAGTCGACCTGGTTTGGGGGGGGGGGGGGGTCGACTCCCCAGTCGACCTGGGTATATGGGCGGGAATTTTCCCGCCAGCCTTCTCTGGGTTTGAATTTCTAATTTCTGGCTTTATTTTCGAGCTGTTTTATTTTATTCAAATTCCTAAAACTTCCGAGGGTCATAACTTGGTCATACGAACTCCGATTTTCGAAAACTCGGACTCGATTTCATATAGAATTCCGAGACGAACGCAATGGCGAAACCCACTTCCCTTGATTCTTATTTTATAATTTAATTATTCTCTGATTTGTTACTTATACGATCATAGAAAATACGGGGTGTTACAGGTGCATAATTTTCTGATGGAAGATCTAATCTCCAATCTAAAATTGGATATGATTTAGGATGAAACTTAGTTAAATAAAAGAAGATCTAGGGCAAAGATAGGGTTTGGACAAAACTAGAATGAGAGGGAAACTTTGAGTGTCTCCATCTAAATTTTTATTTATGTATGCTATAATGATTAAAATAATGAATCTCCTAACTAGACCAACTAATTGCACACTAATTTTAACTAGCTTTTAAAAATTAAAATAAGAATAACCTCTTAACCATAAGTCCAATTTTCTTATAGGACCACTCTAAAAATTGAAAACCACCATCCCAAAGAATGAAACTATTAGGGAATTTAATTCGGCACCTATCAAAATTTATAGTCGAAATAAAATTCTAGGGCCAAAATAGTCACAATGAAAGTCAAGAAAAATTACAGGTGTGTAAAAATACTCTCAATCGTCATATTGTAGAATTATGGAGTCATATGAACTTTAATAATTAATAAGATTATTGTACGATCCTTCAGTATGTAAAATATGGGTCGTTACATTCAACCACCAGTAATCATCAAACATTTCAGCTAAGCAACCATGTAGACAATAACAAAATAAACATATCCTAGAATATAGAATACGGATAGCATAATGTACAAAGTAGTATGATAAATGAGTGTTACCACTCAAAGAGTTATGGATAGATCGACCACATACTCTATTTAGTCTCTCGTATGCAATCCCTTTCACTCCACCGCAACTTAACAAGCTTAACCATCTTCCTGTTAAGTTATTATGTGTCATGCTCCTTAACCTGAAGCAGCTTACAATACCTGAAAACTTTCGGCTCTACCTCTCCACCTGATCTAATGCTATCACCATGCTCGAGTCATACACAAACTTAAGTAGATAAGAGATGTAAAAAAAACATTGTGCATGCCTTTCGTTTTTAATGGTAATTCAAAATTCGTTATATTATTGTAAGTGATCCTATAAATCTGGATGGCAACTTCCCTTTCCTTCCAAACTAGACTACATTTGAGAAACCTCCACAAATACCATATCTCCAATATGAATTTCAATTCACTTCTTATTTTATCATAACTCTTTTTATGTCTTGAGCACCATTTATCGTTGCTAAATGATCTCTATCTTCTTTGAGGTACCTCAATTATCTTTGGCATAAGTGTCGGCTTCTCGCCTGCTTCCCACCAAAATGAAGGTGAATTACAAGGTCTCCCATGCAGTGCTTCTTGTGCAAACTCTACCAAAAGGTGATGATTTTACCGAGATCCTCCAAAATCTATAATATAAGCTTGTAAAAGACCTTATAATATATAATTAACTATTTTCATCTTCCTATTTGTCTATGGGGGATAAGTTGTAGTAAGATGTAGGTTGGTTCCCAATACTTAATGTTAGCTCTTCCAAAATCCACTAGTAAAAAGTGGGTCACTATCCTTCACAATGCTCTTCGATATATCATGGAATCAAATAATCCCATTTTCATACAACTTGGCCAACTTAAATGTCAATCTATTCAACTTGATATGTATGGATCTTACCCTCTTAGCCAGTCGATATGCTATCATATCCTATTTCCCCCATGGCGATCCATCTATAAAATTCATGAATACCTTAAGATGAATTTTCTAACAACCCTTTTTGTGCCTTCCCAACAACAATTCCACTTCATATCTCCGTACATCTTGTTACCATGAGGATGAATAGTCAATATGAAATACTGGCACTCTCTCAATACTTCATCATGCGATCCATTAATATCAGGAGCAAATAGTCTTCCATCCTTATGAAGCCAATAATCTCATTCGATTTCAACTTCTGTCTTTAGATGCTACTCTTGTCTCAATCTTTGCTAGATTTCTGCTAGCCTAGCATCTTGCTTCTTATTAACACCAGCTTTTTCTATAAGAGTAGATTTGATCAAAAAACTTGCTGCCATCTCAAGTTCGAGCTCACAAAGCGGTCTGGAATCAAATACAACAATATACTCCATATGCTTTCACTCTAAGAACATATCTCCTAATCCAACATGTTTTCTACTTGATGCATCAACAGCTGAATTCCTTTTCCTTGTATAAGGAATGTCAAAGTCAAAAGAGGCGAAGAATTCCAACCATCGTTGCTGTCGAAGGTTGAGACCCTTTTGAGAGAAAATTCAATTTAAGTATGTATGATATATGAATAGCTTAAATCTTTTTCTAATAGAAAATGCTTACATATCTTCAAAGAAAAAATTATCACCGCTAACTCCAAGTCATGAGGTAATTCCTTTCATGCCAGTTTAGGTGTCAACTAGCACAGGCGACAATTCTCCCTTTCTGCATCATCACTGCTCCCAAACTAGTACCACAATCATTTGTGTACACTGTCATTTTTTTTATTCCCACTAGAAAAGTCAATATAGATGCATTTGTTAACCATTCCTTTGGAACTACAAATGTATGCTTATATTTCACATCTTATTGAAAAACTTGATTTTTCTTCATCAATGAATGGTGTTGCAATCTTAGAGAAGTCATTTATGAAGCATATTTTATATTCCACCTATCCTAGGAAAATTCGAATATCCATAGCATATTTGGGTTGATTGCAATCTTGGATTAATGCTACTTTCATAGATTCCATAGCTATTCCTTGTCATGGCACGACATGACCCAAGAACCTCATTTCTTCCTTTTAGAAATGAAAATTATAAAACTTGGCTCTCAAATTGTGCTTTCCCAAAACTTCAAGCATAACTTTGACGACTGCCCATCACCATCAATGTAGAACAGTTTCTAAGAGAAAGAAATAAGAGGAAAGGAAGGAAATAGAATAGAAGGGAAGGGAAAAGCAAAGAAGAGAAGCGAATAAAACATAGAATACAACCGCAGACCACGTCAAATATCTCATAGTGCATTAGGTAATATAATAATAATCATAGATATAACATGTGAGACAGTGATAAATATACAAACCACATAACTAGAGTATAGGCTCATACAATTATACATAATAAAAATAGAGTTTATACAAAAGATAAATAAACTCACTAATAAAATGTATCAAAAAAATAACACGGCCAAGGCTCCACGGTGCAAAACATCAAAATAATAACAGTAATTCAGGTGTAAAATGAAAAAGGTATCGTGTGACACCCCGCGTCCGTTGATGTCACTCATAAGAGAATGCATTAAGTTTCGTGAAGCGCAATAGGTAAATAGTTCAGAAATTCACAAGACATATATAAAATAGGCAGTGGAAAATTTCAACTTCATTATTAAAAATAAAACGTAGTCTCAAATAGGTTACATCAAAACCAAGTATCTCAAATTTTTCGCATAAAACATCTTAGAAAAGAAAATATCAGAGTGCCATAACATAAAATCATATCCCTCATTGCATGACATAATAAAGTAGAGAGAAAGTCAAAAAGGTACGTCTTAGAAAGTCTAGATCCAGGCTGAAAGAGAAAGTCCTAATCACTGAGGAGTGCTACCACTTTGAGGATTTGGGGGGAAAAGGAAGAAAGAAGCGAAAACAAAAGGGTCAGACATAAAGTCTGGCAAGTTCCAGTGATTTTCAAATATGCATAAAATAGGAATACCAAGACAAGTAAACAAGACTAGATGAGAAAGGTACAGTATCATAAGGTAACAAATAAACTAAACAAAACAGCAGGGTAGAGAGGAATAACAGGAATAAACTATGATCGGGTAATGCTTCACATTTATATCCTAAAACATGTTATGTTTGACCAATACTAGTAAAACAGGTTTAACAGGATTAGGTACTTAACCTAATTTCATATCAGCGGGATTAACATCAGAATTAAATAGCAGGATTAGGTGTTACCCTAATTACATAGCAATAGGATCAGATGTACTCTAATTACTACCCATATGATCGACTCCGTAATACGTAAATACCCTGTGTCAGCCCCGACGGTAGAGTGTATCACTCCATAACCTAACAACTTATATAACACATGCCTATTTACTGGTGTTACAGCGGCTTAGTTTCCCTAATCGGACTCATGCACGCTCATGACTCCACCGGAACACACGTCCGTACCCACCTTCCCCATGTGAACCTCTTACTATCCAGTTCAGTACAGCGTGCCCTGGCTCCTACCTAGTGCGAGGCCCTCTAACAAAATACCAATAGGGATACTGACTTATATGAGTTTCAAATAGCAGATTGACACAAACCAAACCCCCTAATCTTGTGCCCCCAAGTAACTAGGATTTAAGAGTCCCCAAAACCCGATACAACAACAGAACGTGGGATCTCTTAGCTTATTAATAATCATGCCTTAACCCAGCAGGCTTAGGTTTACTAATAAGCGTGGTTGTAATATTACATGTAATTATGTGTGTACAACCCTTCCCAAAAACACCTACCTAGATGCATACAATTTCTATTGTGATTCAGTTCATTAACCTACATCTAGTACTTAAAATATTCTGACATGTCATCTACTTAGTGAATGTATTAAGTCAAACCTAACATGTTTATACATATGCATATTATTCATCCAATTATGTCCCCAAATTACAGCATATGCAAGTTTATGCATATTATCCATTTTTATCAATTTACAACAAGTATATGC
The DNA here is from genome assembly GCA_030737875.1 of Allium sativum. Lineage (NCBI taxonomy): Eukaryota > Viridiplantae > Streptophyta > Magnoliopsida > Asparagales > Amaryllidaceae > Allium > Allium sativum. The sequence continues at coordinate 622,137,280 of CM060926.1, forward strand.
ACATTATCCTCTTTTTATCAATTTACAACAAGTATAAACATGTGCATATTATCCCTTTCCCAAATTATAGTTAAGCAATCGTCAATTTCATAATATGCCTAAATTCCCTTTTTATATCATTTCTTATTACCCCAATTTTACTGTACGTAAACTTTTAATCGGGTATAGCCTAGGCTTCCAAAGGCCTAGGCTTGGTGTAAAAAAAAGGAACAAATAGAGGAAGGAGAATAGAATCAAACCACATAGGCATATAGGCAAGACTGGAAATAAAATAAAACAATAGAAATAGGGAAAAGGAAGATAGATACATATAACTTATTAATTATCCAACAGTACAGGCATGTGTTTTACTTATAACAACGACATAGGTGAATAATAGTGAAAAATTGGTATAGGAATTATCTTATAAACATTGTATATCATAATCCCAATTTTATTTAACTGTCATGATATAATCGACGAATCAGATCTGAAAATAACAGGGAACTCATAGCAGGTTTTGGTGAAGAAGAGATTAAATCTCTTTTATATATATATATATATATATATATATATGCCATATTTCTATTTCCATTTCAAATGGTCTTGATAGAAACATGGCGGCATGCACCATTAACCGTTCCCTCTCCTACTCACAAACTGCCAGATCCACTGTCAACATCATCTGTTCCGCAGCCTACAGCACCATCTTTCCCTACTCAATCATATGCTGAAGCGGCTAGATCATCCACTCCAACACATGTGTTAAACCGGCGCCTTAACTTCATCAAATCCTCGACCATCCATGTCTTCCTTCCTGAAAACATAACTCAACAGTCTGAAAGCCTTTGGACAAATACAATTATCCTCCACCCTGTTGAGTTTTGCATTTCATACAACAAACTGAAAGAGTATATATCAAATGTTTGGAAATCGGTCGGTGAATATCGTATTCATATTGATCCTTCTTACCACTGTGCGGTGCAGTTTCATTCGGCCGCTGACTTCAAAAGGATTTTTGATTGTACTACCTATTCATACTTCGGCAAATTACTACTCATGATGTATGGATTCCCGGTTACGACTTCTCCAAATTCAATGCATCAGAGGTTCAAGTATGGGTTCGTTTGTTCAATTTACAACTGGAGATGTGGAGCAACGATGCTTTATCGCTGATTGCTAGTTACATCGGCAAACCAGTAATGCTAGACGAGAGGACCGCAAAGAAGAAATATACTAAGTTCACTAGGGTGCAAATATGCATTGATGTTCATTCGGAACAGAAGAAGAAAAATCCTGTTTTACTCCACAACGGAAAAACTCACGAAGTGCTCGTCGAATATGAGTATTTACCACATAGATGCACCAAATGCAATACTTTCGGACACAAGACTGATGCACATGACATACAATTGATACCAGTTTGGGTTCCAAAACCACATGCAGCGTCCACCTCCTCTTCCAGCCACCATGCTCCTGCCATGACCAAACAATATGACACTATTACCGATGAAGGCGCACCCCCTGATACCCAACAATCACTTCATTCCTCCTCAACAGATGATCTTCCATTTTTCCACACTGAACTGCCAACTGACATTCAACAGGACCTCATAGAACATATTGCGGATGCTCTTACCGAAGAAGGTATTCCACAAACCGATAATGATGAGGATGTTACACATTTTATTGACAAGAATCCCTCCTACATGTCCCACACAAAGAAAAAACCGATGACAGCAGCTCCCTCTAAAAGAGTTTTGAGGAGCTCTTCCTCGGCCAAATGACGGTATGAACACGCCATAACGAGTACGTGACGTGTTCAAACTCCTAGCACGACTCAAACCAACTGTAGTTGGTTTGGTAGAAAACAAACTCAATTCCTCTAATTTACATAGCTTTCTATCAAAATTACCACCGCAATGGAATTCATTGAATAATAATACTGATCGCTGCACTAGTAGAATACTACTGCTTTGGGATTCTAACATCTGGGATGTCAATCTCGTTCATGTATCTTCTCAACATATCTCCGTTGTAGCCAAGAAAAAAGGTGGTCTCCCTTTGGTTGTTTCTATTATCTATGCAAGCAACAGTTTTTACGAACGTCAACAACTATGGTAACTCGTAGTTTCTGAATCACAAAACATCACCACCTCTTGGGTTCTCATGGGTGACTTCAACAATGCCATCTCTCCTCGAGATAAAAAGGGAGGCTTGCCCATCCCCTTCCAGCATCTTCGTACCTTCCAAAACTGCCTGATGCAATCCGGTTTGATGGAAATCAAACCATTGGAGTTCAACTACATGTGGAGAAGGCGAGGCATTGCCACACACATTGATAAATTGTTGATAAATAGTACATGTTTGAATCACTTCCAGAACACGAAAGCCCTTTACATTTCGCAACTCTCAAGCTACCACAATCCCATCATCCTGGACCTTATTCCCACTTCCCAATGCAAAAGGCTACCCTTTCAGATTTAATAACGACTGGTCGTTATAGGAGGGTTATGAAGAATGCATTCACATTGGTTGGCAAGCTCATACATGGGGCTCACATAGCTACCAATTTATCCATAAACTTATGGCATGCAAAACTGTCCTAAAACATTGGAATAAAACGAGGAACAGACAAGTTAGTTACCTACACAGTCTTGAAGACAAGCTACATTCCTTAGAGATGGTTGTTGATCAAAACCCAGATGATCTCAACCTATATGATGAAATGTTAGAAGTTAGGAAAAATGTTCAGATGAGTGACAATATAAAGTACTGGTGGCTGAAACAACATAGTAAAATATCATGTCTACAACAAGGAGACATTAATTCAAAAAAAAATTACTCCAAAATGTCTGCAAGGAAATTTCAGAATAACATTAAAGCTTTTATCACCCCTACATGTGAGCTACTACATAAACCTGACCATATCGAACACGAGGCTATTTCGTTTTTTACCTTGCGGTTTAATGGAGATAAGGTGGTGCAATTTCCAAATTTCCAGCCCATAGCATCCATTAACAGTTTTGGTAAAGCTTTTTTATTGCAACAAATCACAATGGAGGAGGTCAAATGAAACGACCCGGATTTTGAGCGACTTTGGTTATCGACGTAGGCACGACGTCGATAACCAAAACGTCGAAAAATCCTGGTAATTAGTGAAAGAAATTAGAGGGTGAGGAAAGATAAGATAGAAAATTAGAATAGAAGAAGAAGAAGAACACAACATCAGAGTAACACGAATCTCACAGCGGAATGAATAAATATATTTCATAACATAACTTTGAAATACAAACTTGGTACTTGAATATACATATCATTATCAAAGTACAGCACTTACAACACAGTGGAAATAAACTATAGCTATATGATCCTGAAGCCTCCTGCTCCAAGCTCTTCCAGTATATCTGTAAATCCCGACTACTTGACTGCCCGTACAAATTTAGGCACCCAAGAGTTTAGGGAAAACAACAAAGTAAACTCCGGGTCAGTCATGGGACTGGTATGAGTAAAACAATTTAAAAACAGTTCGAACAAGTAAACGATATCTCATAAGACCACGCCGCATAACGGAACGGGTTTTTCCCTTATGAGAATCCAAAATAACTTTATATCAAAACCCTTTTGATATTATAGTAATGCCTATCAATCACAGTATATATATAATCATCTAGCAGAAACGCTTTCATCTCACGTTCTACATATATAGTATACAATCAAAACCGCAAGCACGTATTGGGTAATGGGTTTCCAACTATGACAAGGTATGGAACCACCTTTCGCTCGTGTACCTCTAGAGAGGAATACACTGGGTTCAACAAGAACATCTTGCAACCCGACCACACATGACCGACCACTCATTTCGCTTGAGTGTATCGAATGTATATCACCAACAGTTGGGATCAGCAACCGTTTCCCGAATGGGACAGCATCAACAATAGATTTTTAGAAATGAATGAAACTCTAGATCAGGTGATTATACACCCTACTTCGGTGCGACCGACTTAGCCATGCTGCCTGCCCGATTTCTGTCATTTACCGGATGATGAGGCTAGAAGCTACGCTTTCATCATACCAGATTCACTTTGAATGTCACATCGTCAAATCCATCAAATCACCGGTTGACGTCTACAACAATACATTATGTGTTAGCTAAAAGAAGTTTCCTTCTCCGCTTCCACTCTTGGTACAGTTGGAGAAATCAATATACGTGATCGTCTGGACATACTTTGTCAGACATCCGTCCATACAAGTCATCCAGGAACAGGATGAACCGAAGGCACTATTCTGTAAACAGGATATCCCTTGCATAACTCCGTCTTCAATTATCTTTGGCATATATGATTCGCAACGCTTATGCCGATACAGAGTGGTTCTTTGGATAATAATCCAACCGGTCTCTCCATATTAACAACGTTAAAATGGTCAAAACTTCGATAGTCTGTGATTTAACTATCGAATAAAAACAGGTGTGCAAACAACGATATTATTTCCAAAATGGAAATTTATATCAATCAAACATCATTCAACATTTATCTCTTTAATTCATTAATTTACTTATCTCATGTTTCCCTACGTTCAATATTCCTTATTTTCTAAATTGGGAAAATATACGTTATTAACAATGGAAAACATTTCCATTTCTTTGTTTCTTTATTAGAAAACATTTCTGGTTTCTTATTTGGAAAACATTTCCAAAGCTTCTTCATTGGACTTAGACAGATGTTTAAACAAACCATCGTGATGCCAATTCAAACCATTTCCTTTACTGCCTAACCTTAACTATTCCTTAGTTAAAAACGAAGCCAATCAAGTTGGGGTAGAACTACCTCTCAGACCTTAACTGAACAACATTTCTAACTTTGAAATAGGCAAAGTTCACTTTATATTCCATTTACTAACTTCCTTACTTAACCCTCCTTCTAATAAATCTCTATTCGATTAACCCTTATCAATTAACTCTATTGGACTAACACTATTGGATTAACTCTATTTGACTAACACTATTGATTTACTCATTTCACTTAACTCCTATCGAATAAACTATACTCGATAACTCCTTTTACTTTCTTCGAATAAACTATATTCGATTAACTCATTTGCTTCTATTCGAATAACTATATTCGATTAACTCATTTGCTTCTATTCGAATAACTATATTCGATTAACTCATTTGCTTTAACTCTAATCGATTAACTAACATCGATTATCTTCTTCGATTATCTCCTTTTACTTTAACACTAATCGATTAACTAACATCGATTATCTTCTTCGATTGTCTCCTTTTACTTTAACACTAATCGATTAACTAACATCGATTATCTCCTTTTTACTTTAACACTAATCGATTAACTAACATCGATTATCTCCTTTTTACTTTAACGCTAATCGATTAAACTAACATCGATTATCTTCTTTTTACTTTAACACTAATCGATTAAACTAACATCGATTATCTTCTTTTTACTTTAACACTAATCGATTAACTAACATCGATTATCTCCTTTTTACTTTAACACTAATCGATTAAACTAACATCGATTATCTTCTTTTTACTTTAACACTAATCGATTAAACTAACATCGATTATCTTCTTTTTACTTTAACACTAATCGATTAAACTAACATCGATTATCTTCTTTTTACTTTAACACTAATCGATTAACTAACATCGATTATCTCCTTTTTACTTTAACACTAATCGATTAAACTAACATCGATTATCTTCTTTTTACTTTAACACTAATCGATTAAACTAACATCGATTATCTTCTTTTTACTTTAACACTAATCGATTAAACTAACATCGATTATCTTCTTTTTACTTTAACACTAATCGATTAAACTAACATCGATTATCTTCTTTTTACTTACTACGTTTTCCGTTACAACTATTTCCTTTTTATAACGTTTACTTACCGTTACAAATATATCCTATTTATAACTTCTATTTATTTTCTAAATAAATATTCCTTTTCTATTTCTATTTATTTTCTAAATAAATATCCCTTTTATAAAACCGTGTTCGTTTTATAAATAATTCCTTTTATAAAATCCTGTGATTTTATAAAATCCCTTTATTTCAATATACATTGAAATACTTCTTTTTACATCCCAGGGTCTTTTATGATATTTACAATATCGAATAACAATGATCAACATCATTCCAACACCCATAATCCATAACAGATTATATAACACATCATATATCACAATATATGAAAACAGTAAAATAAATGTTGAGGAATCCAGTCGGATTCCTCCAACCTGTTTCCCTGCATCACAGATGTTAAATAATATAGATAACATCACTTTTCAGTTCCATATGATATATTCTGTTAAACAGAATCAATATAGAAAATTTAACTAACTGACTAGCAGTTCAATCAACAGTCAACATACAGTATCAGCCAATATCTAACAGTTCTAAAAATATAATATGAAATTATAAACTGTTCAAAGTTAGTGAGATTTACTCACCGTTGCGCGTTAACCGTTAAATAACGGTTTGCGTTATTTGATTCAGTCGGACAATTTATTTTGCCCTAAATTGTAACGAGCTCCAATGGACTTCCAGTCAGCTCCACAGTGTAGTGTCCGTCCACACGATCCCAACGTGACTGACGGTTCGTGATTCTGATTTCATATGACCAAGATACGCATTTTTATAAGTTTATACTATGTTTAAATTAAATAAAACTTAAACACTTAAATAAACATTGGGCCTTAACAATTTTAAACGGCCCATACCCTTGTAGAACCCGACCCTTTATCAGCCTTCTTCCCCGATGGCACACAGGACCCGTCGCTCCTTCTCATTTCAAAACCATGGCCGAACATTTACCTCCCAAAATCCCACCATTTACTCCATCGATTCAAAAATAACGACCACCATTCGATTCTCCTTCTCGAATACAACTCCTCCATCACCACAGAACGAAGCTCGCACGCCACCAGCATTTTCCGTCGTCGACACCCCTGCTACACAGGTGTGATACTTTCCACTTCGGATTCCACAAAAACCCCCACAAACAAACCTCCTTCTTACCACAAACACAAATACCACATTCGATTCACACCCCATCGCCTAAATCCTCCTACAATTCTTAACCCTAGGTCGCTGCTCCGAAAAAGCAAGGCGCCAGAACGAACACCGATCCCATAAATTTCCATATGATTGAGATGAGCAAGAATACAGGAATTCAAGCATATATATATTTTGATTTACAGGATGTTATTTGATTTTATTTTTGATTTCTTACTTGCGGTTTTTCTTTGAGGAAATGGGATATTTATGTAATCTATATATGGCAAACATAGGGTGTACGTAGACATGAAGTAAATGAGGAGCTGGCACCAAAAATTGTATGGTTGGAGGTACTTGGTCGGTTGGCAATGTAATGTCCAAGCTCTCATATACCATGGTTATGTTAGTTTCAAAATGATTAGTGTCACGAATTCATTTTGCACCACTCTTTCATGTTTTGGTTTGTTGTCATTATTTTAAATGATGGTTCCCTTTTTCTTTCATCATTTCGTACACTTAGTTTTTTTTAGAAATTTTGGCTTTAGTATTATTTTAAACTCCGCAAGCTCCTCACAAGCCATAAGAACAGTAGTCGCATAGGGTTCTCATAACCAAAATAAGGTCTGTTGTCGCAGAAACCGGCTTCTTAGCCTTTTGTCGGTAGTCAATATATATATAATATACAGTATCCCGTTATATAAAATTTTGTTCACGTATAAGCTGCTATGGACAGAAATAAATATAACATCGTATTCAACAATGTGACACGGTCCCAAAAATATAATAATACCGGTTGATTAATTCATATTGTGAAACCTCAAAATGTTGATTACAGGGTGCAAAATACTCCCAATAAAAAGTCGCATATTTAATTAATTAAAAATTACAGTAAAATTCTAAAAATTAAATTATCACTACGTTCCAAAAGAACCTTGCCTAAATTCAAACCCGATCTCTAGTTATATCGAATAATCCGTTACGATCGATAAACGATTCCATAGCGACTATTTTAATATTTGATTTGGATATATCTCAAAATCTATACGACGAAATCCCGAATTTTCTCTTCCACTAGAAAGATATACTCCACCTGCTCCTAACGTTTCTTGTTTCACAGAAATCTGGTTTAAAACGAATCCTGTACATTCAGTTGAAGTTCAAATTGCCAAATAGCGAACTGCCGCGCCATTTCCAGCTCGTTTATAATTATTTTATAAACTATACGTTCAACTGTTGACGATTGAATATATTCGTTATTCAAATTCAATTCCAAGCTGAATGAAATATCACAGATGATCCGGTTCACACCATATCGTCATTTCAGCCAATTCTGATATTTCGGAATTAAATATATTATTTAATTTATTATTTTAATTAAATATTCACCATTATATTATTCCACGACCATTTAATTCACTATACCACCATTGATATAATTAAATAAATTAATCATAATACCCCTGCCAATGCGGGTCATTACAATCTTCCCCACTTAAAATAATTTCGTCCTCGAAATTGCTAAAAGGTAGAGAACGACCCTATCGACTGGTTAGAACATATTTGTTCACTTCTTAACTTCAGTTTTAACTGAACCAATTTAATTTTAATTAAATTATTAATTAATTCTTATCAACGAAAATTTTCAAAAATCCTGAAAATTTTCTAACTCCTTATCTTTTTTTGAAAATTTTTGCCAGCACTTCCATTGTACTGGTCAATCGGTCAAACCACCACTCGCCTCTCTGGGCCATCTCCAATCCAAAAGAAAATCAAACTGCCAAGCGGCTAGCCGATTCGGCTCATAAGACTCATATCCAATATGAAATATAAACTTGTACCTTTTGTCGGCATATCACTATATCCCTTCCACCTGTTATCAATTCAGCGGATACAAGGGTCATCCCAATCAAATTCCAGTCTGCTTTTCCACGACACGACCATTCGCTTATATCTAAGCCAAATATCATTTCAACTCAAGTTTCGTTCTTGATTTTCCCTTCCTTAATTCCTCAATCCAATACCATTTCGGATTCTAATTTCACAAATCCAATCTTATTCGATTTCAATTCAACTTCAGTTACCACTTAACTGACTTTACTTTAATTCAAATCTGATTTCACAAATTTCTGTTAAATTTGTTTTTAATTCAAACAGTCTTTCCCTGGGAGTATTTAAACAGTTTACTCTTTTCAAAAATCAAATTTTCCTTTTGAACATGCCACCGAGCCCTTAATTAATATTCCATTAGTTAAATCACTTCTCTATTTCTTTATCAATATTTGTCAACCAAATATTTTTTTATAACCATATTGGCCTTTTATGTATTTTGAAAAACATTTCCGAATATCGCCTTCCCTTGTTTTCTTAAACTTAGAAAATATATGCTATTTATAATTGGAAAATACTCCAATTATTTATCTCTTTTCCGATCTCGTTTATTTCTATACTTAGGAAATATTCTTTATTTCTATTTCCAAGTTACACCCATTTGGGTTAAAACGGATGTTGTGTAAAACATCGTTACAACAACCCAAATACTATATTCAACTAACTCTTATTCAACATTGATCTTCAAGCCTGAAATCTTACTATTTATTTGTTAATAATGAAATCAATCGAGTTGGGGTATAACTACCTCTCAGACCTTGACTGAATAACATTTATAACGTCAAAATAGATATGACTACTTACTCGAATAATCAATACCATACAACTACTTATTCACTTTTAAACACGTATACGCTTTCTCTTTCTATCTCGACTAGATTTTATTCTTAGTCTTCCTTTTTGATTTTACTATTCTATTCCTAAGTTCGTTTCCTTATCGACTTCTATATATATCGATACATCGATTTCTAGTTATCAAACTATCTTTAAAAATATTCTAACTCCTTAAATTCCCAGAAAAATTCGCCATAACCTCCTTTGTACCAGGAGCATCGGGATATTTCAAATAGCCTCCCGTGGCCCTCACCAATTTAAAAAAAAAAAAAAAGCCGATACGGCGCATAAAATCTCATATATGAATTAAATACATACCTTTTTGTCGAGCAATCTATTTATAACTCTTGCATTATCCTCATCCATACCTATCTCATGTATATCCATACATTTCTAATTCATTCCAACTTAATCCAATCGTTTTAACTTATTTCGTTAAGTGATTTTCAAATTACTGGTTAGCCCATTTCACCTTCATATTTGAGTATAACATGTTCAAATATATGTTAACTTGTTTGTCAACTAATTGAATTCCATTTCAATTTTATTTGAATTTCCTATATTCAAATTCCATTTCGATTCTCTTATTCAAATTCTATATTTGAATTTCATTTCAAATCTCTTATTCAAATTCTATATTTGAATTTTGTTTCAATTTTCTTATTCAAATTCCATATTTGAATTTCATTTCAAATCTCTTATTCAAATCCTATATTTGAATTTCATTATTCGAATCTATTTGAATTCTCTTTATTTCATTTTAATTCCTTTTGAATCTTCTATATTCAAATTTCCAATTCAATTCTATTTGAATCCACTACATTCAAATTTCATTTCACTTCCGATATTCAAATCCTATATTTGAATCCCTTTATATTTTCTATATTCAAATCCTCTTTGAATTTTCTTATTCAAATTCTATGTTTGAACTTCCTTTATTCAAATTCTTTTAAATAAGTCTCGGTTTCAATTCCTTTTGAAATCGATATTTCTACCTTTGGAAAATAGATTTCCCTTTCAATTTCACACTTGTATTTTATTTCTGAATTATCCAAATGATAATTCTCTTCACTTCATTTTATAAACTTCGTTTATAAAGGACTTCTCGTTTTATTTCTTTTAAAACAAGTAAATATTTCCAACCTATTTAAAAAATTCAAATTCTATATTTGAATCCTATTTTGAAATTCAACACAACTTGTCTTTCTCAAAACAAATTCAAAACAGTATCTTTGGTAGTAATTCGTCACTTACAACTCGAAAATGAATACTGATGATGCAGCTGTCATTATCAGAATCTATTTTCCAGCGATCGAAGTGAGTTCAATACTATAAAACCATTTCTAAACATTTCCACTTTGAAATTCATTTCAAAATATAATTCACACTGCTTGTAAAACAATTTAAAATCTCCCAGGATCTTAAATTTTCCTTATTTTTAACCCAAATCCATTTACAAACACTTATCCAGTTCTCCAGAGTTTTAACTTCAATTTCTGGTTTTAAATTTCAGATTTAACTCATCTGATTCACGCATTTCACTTATATGCATTCTGATTGGTTATTTACATAACCATTTAATTTATAATCTTACTCGATTATAATAACAACCAATATATCCAATATATTCAAAATATACGTTGGGTAAACTATTTCGTTTACCCTCTTTCAAAACATACCATGATGGTTCATCGTATTCAAGTGTTTAGTAACTCCTACCGATACAGTGGATCAAACTGATCGACCAGAACCCATAAACAACTCAACCAATGAATCTCCACAATATAAAACAAATTTTTATATCAAATAACAAGTACGTTCACTCGTATATATACACTCAATCTCAGTCTAGGTTATTACTAACCCTATCTCTACCGAGTCACGCCACAGAGCCAAGTAATTCTTAGATTAGGCTCTGATACCAACTGTAACGACCCGGATTTTGAGCGACTTTGGTTATCGACGTAGGCACGACGTCGATAACCAAAACGTCGAAAAATCCTGGTAATTAGTGAAAGAAATTAGAGGGTGAGGAAAGATAAGATAGAAAATTAGAATAGAAGAAGAAGAAGAACACAACATCAGAGTAACACGAATCTCACAGCGGAATGAATAAATATATTTCATAACATAACTTTGAAATACAAACTTGGTACTTGAATATACATATCATTATCAAAGTACAGCACTTACAACACAGTGGAAATAAACTATAGCTATATGATCCTGAAGCCTCCTGCTCCAAGCTCTTCCAGTATATCTGTAAATCCCGACTACTTGACTGCCCGTACAAATTTAGGCACCCAAGAGTTTAGAGAAAACAACAAAGTAAACTCCGGGTCAGTCATGGGACTGGTATGAGTAAAACAATTTAAAAACAGTTCGAACAAGTAAACGATATCTCATAAGACCACGCCGCATAACGGAACGGGTTTTTCCCTTATGAGAATCCAAAATAACTTTATATCAAAACCCTTTTGATATTATAATAATGCCTATCAATCGCAGTATATATATAATCATCTAGCAGAAACGCTTTCATCTCACGTTCTACATATATAGTATACAATCAAAACCGCAAGCACGTATTGGGTAATGGGTTTCCAACTATGACAAGGTATGGAACCACCTTTCGCTCGTGTACCTCTAGAGAGGAATACACTGGGTTCAACAAGAACATCTTGCAACCCGGCCACACATGACCGACCACTCATTTCGCTTGAGTGTATCGAATGTATATCACCAACAGTTGGGATCGGCAACCGTTTCTCGAATGGGACAGCATCAACAATAGATTTTTAGAAATGAATGAAACTCTAGATCAGGTGATTATACACCCTACTTCGGTGCGACCGACTTAGCCATGCTGCTTGCCCGATTTCTGTCATTTACCGGATGATGAGGCTAGAAGCTACGCTTTCATCATACCAGATTCACTTTGAATGTCACATCGTCAAATCCATCAAATCACCGGTTGACGTCTACAACAATACATTATGTGTTAGCTAAAAGAAGTTTCCTTCTCCGCTTCCACTCTTGGTACAGTTGGAGAAATCAATATACGTGATCGTCTGGACATACTCTGTCAGACATCCGTCCATACAAGTCATCCAGGAATAGGATGAACCGAAGGCACTATTCTGTAAACAGGATAGCCCTTGCATAACTCCGTCTTCAATTATCTTTGGCATATATGATTCGCAACGCTTATGCCGATACAGAGTGGTTCTTTGGATAATAATCCAACCGGTCTCTCCATATTAACAACGTTAAAATGGTCAAAACTTCGATAGTCTGTGATTTAACTATCGAATAAAAACAGGTGTGCAAACAACGATATTATTTCCAAAATGGAAATTTATATCAATCAAACATCATTCAACATTTATCTCTTTAATTCATTAATTTACTTATCTCATGTTTCCCTACGTTCAATATTCCTTATTTTCTAAATTGGGAAAATATACGTTATTAACAATGGAAAACATTTCCATTTCTTTGTTTCTTTATTAGAAAACATTTCCGGTTTCTTATTTGGAAAACATTTCCAAAGCTTCTTCATTGGACTTAGACAGATGTTTAAACAAACCATCGCGATGCCAATTCAAACCATTTCCTTTACTGCCTAACCTTAACTATTCCTTAGTTAAAAATGAAGCCAATCAAGTTGGGGTAGAACTACCTCTCAGACCTTAACTGAACAACATTTCTAACTTTGAAATAGGCAAAGTTCACTTTATATTCCATTTACTAACTTCCTTACTTAACCCTCCTTCTAATAAATCTCTATTCGATTAACCCTTATCAATTAACTCTATTGGACTAACACTATTGGATTAACTCTATTTGACTAACACTATTGATTTACTCATTTCACTTAACTCCTATCGAATAAACTATACTCGATAACTCCTTTTACTTTCTTCGAATAAACTATATTCGATTAACTCATTTGCTTCTATTCGAATAACTATATTCGATTAACTCATTTGCTTCTATTCGAATAACTATATTCGATTAACTCATTTGCTTTAACTCTAATCGATTAACTAACATCGATTATCTTCTTCGATTATCTCCTTTTACTTTAACACTAATCGATTAACTAACATCGATTGTCTTCTTCGATTATCTCCTTTTACTTTAACACTAATCGATTAACTAACATCGATTATCTCCTTTTTACTTTAACACTAATCGATTAACTAACATCGATTATCTCCTTTTTACTTTAACACTAATCGATTAAACTAACATCGATTATCTTCTTTTTACTTTAACACTAATCGATTAAACTAACATCGATTATCTTCTTTTTACTTTAACACTAATCGATTAACTAACATCGATTATCTCCTTTTTACTTTAACACTAATCGATTAAACTAACATCGATTATCTTCTTTTTACTTTAACACTAATCGATTAAACTAACATCGATTATCTTCTTTTTACTTTAACACTAATCGATTAAACTAACATCGATTATCTTCTTTTTACTTTAACACTAATCGATTAAACTAACATCGATTATCTTCTTTTTACTTTAACACTAATCGATTAAACTAACATCGATTATCTTCTTTTTACTTTAACACTAATCGATTAAACTAACATCGATTATCTTCTTTTTACTTTAACACTAATCGATTAAACTAACATCGATTATCTTCTTTTTACTTTAACACTAATCGATTAAACTAACATCGATTATCTTCTTTTTACTTACTACGTTTTCCATTACAACTATTTCCTTTTTATAACGTTTACTTACCGTTACAAATATATCCTATTTATAACTTCTATTTATTTTCTAAATAAATATTCCTTTTCTATTTCTATTTATTTTCTAAATAAATATCCCTTTTATAAAACCGTGTTCGTTTTATAAATAATTCCTTTTATAAAATCCTGTGATTTTATAAAATCCCTTTATTTCAATATACATTGAAATACTTCTTTTTACATCCCAGGGTCTTTTATGATATTTACAATATCGAATAACAATGATCAACATCATTCCAACACCCATAATCCATAACAGATTATATAACACATCATATATCACAATATATGAAAACAGTAAAATAAATGTTGAGGAATCCAGTCGGATTCCTCCAACCTGTTTCCCTGCATCACAGATGTTAAATAATATAGATAACATCACTTTTCAGTTCCATATGATATATTCTGTTAAACAGAATCAATATAGAAAATTTAACTAACTGACTAGCAGTTCAATCAACAGTCAACATACAGTATCAGCCAATATCTAACAGTTCTAAAAATATAATATGAAATTATAAACTGTTCAAGGTTAGTGAGATTTACTCACCGTTGCGCGTTAACCGTTAAATAACGGTTTGCGTTATTTGATTCAGTCGGACAATTTATTTTGCCCTAAATTATAACGAGCTCCAATGGACTTCCAGTCAGCTCCACAGTGTAGTGTCCGTCCACACGATCCCAACGTGACTGACGGTTCGTGATTCTGATTTCATATGACCAAGATACGCATTTTTATAAGTTTATACTATGTTTAAATTAAATAAAACTTAAACACTTAAATAAACATTGGGCCTTAACAATTTTAAACGGCCCATACCCTTGGAGAACCCGACCCTTTATCAGCCTTCTTCCCCGATGGCACACAGGACCCGTCGCTCCTTCTCATTTCAAAACCATGGCCGAACATTTACCTCCCAAAATCCCACCATTTACTCCATCGATTCAAAAATAACGACCACCATTCGATTCTCCTTCTCGAATACAACTCCTCCATCACCACAGAACGAAGCTCGCACGCCACCAACATTTTCCGTCGTCGACACCCCTGCTACACAGGTGCGATACTTTCCACTTCGGATTCCACAAAAAACCCCACAAACAAACCTCCTTCTTACCACAAACACAAATACCACATTCGATTCACACCCCATCGCCTAAATCCTCCTACAATTCTTAACCCTAGGTCGCTGCTCCGAAAAAGCAAGGCGCCAGAACGAACACCGATCCCATAAATTTCCATATGATTGAGATGAGCAAGAATACAGGAATTCAAGCATATATATTTTTTGATTTACAGGATGTTATTTGATTTTATTTTTGATTTCTTACTTGCGGTTTTTCTTTGAGGAAATGGGATATTTATGTAATCAATATATGGCAAACATAGGGTGTATGTAGACATGAAGTAAACGAGGAGCTGGCACCAAAAATTGTATAGTTGGAGGTACTTGGTCGGTTAGCAATGTAATGTCCAAGCTCTCATATACCATGGTTATGTTAGTTTCAAAATGATTAGTGTCACGAATTCATTTTGCACCACTCTTTCATGTTTTGGTTTGTTGTCATTATTTTAAATGATGGTTCCCTTTTTCTTTTATCATTTCGTACACTTAGTTTTTTTTAGAAATTTTGGCTTTAGTATTATTTTAAACTCCGCAAGCTCCTCACAAGCCATAAGAACAGTAGTCGCATAGGGTTCTCATAACCAAAATAAGGTCTGTTGTCGCAGAAACCGGCTTCTTAGCCTTTTGTCGGTAGTCAATATATATATAATATATAGTATCCCGTTATATAAAATTTTGTTCACGTATAAGCTGCTATGGACAGAAATAAATATACCATCGTATTCAGCAATGTGACACGGTCCCAAAAATATAATAATACCGGTTGATTAATTCATATTGTGAAACCTCAAAATGTTGATTACAGGGTGCAAAATACTCCCAATAAAAAGTCGCATATTTAATTAATTAAAAATTACAGTAAAATTCTAAAAATTAAATTATCACTACGTCCCAAAAGAACCTTGCCTAAATTCAAACCCGATCTCTAGTTATATCGAATAATCCGTTACGGTCGATAAACGATTCCATAGCGACTATTTTAATATTTGATTTGGATATATCTCAAAATCTATACGACGAAATCCCGAATTTTCTCTTCCACTAGAAAGATATACTCCACCAGCTCCTAACGTTTCTTGTTTCACAGAAATCTGGTTTAAAACGAATCATGTACATTCAGTTGAAGTTCAAATTGCCAAATAGCGAACTGCCGCGCCATTTCCAGCTCGTTTATAATTATTTTATAAACTATACGTTCAACTGTTGACGATTGAATATATTCGTTATTCAAATTCAATTCCAAGCTGAATGAAATATCACAGATGATCCGGTTCACACCATATCGTCATTTCAGCCAATTCTGATATTTCGGAATTAAATATATTATTTAATTTATTATTTTAATTCAATATTCACCATTATATTATTCCACGACCATTTAATTCACTATACCACCATTGATATAATTAAATAAATTAATCATAATACCCCTGCCAATGCGGGTCATTACAATCTTCCCCACTTAAAATAATTTCGTCCTCGAAATTGCTAAAAGGTAGAGAACGACCCTATCGACTGGTTAGAACATATTTGTTCACTTCTTAACTTCAGTTTTAACCGAACCAATTTAATTTCAATTAAATTATTAATTAATTCTTATCAACGAAAATTTTCAAAAATCCTGAAAATTTTCTAACTCCTTATCTTTTTTTGAAAATTTTTGCCAGCACTTCCATTGTACTGGTCAATCGGTCAAACCACCACTCGCCTCTCTGGGCCATCTCCAATCCAAAAGAAAATCAAACTGCCAAGCGGCTAGCCGATTCGGCTCATAAGACTCATATCCAATATGAAATATAAACTTGTACCTTTTGTCGGCATATCACTATATCCCTTCCACCTGTTATCAATTCAGCGGATACAAGGGTCATCCCAATCAAATTCCAGTCTGCTTTTCCACGACACGACCATTCGCTTATATCTAAGCCAAATATCATTTCAACTCAAGTTTCGTTCTTGATTTTCCCTTCCTTAATTCCTCAATCCAATACCATTTCGGATTCTAATTTCACAAATCCAATCTTATTTGATTTCAATTCAACTTCAGTTACCACTTAACTGACTTTACTTTAATTCAAATCTGATTTCACAAATTTCTGTTAAATTTGTTTTTAATTCAAACAGTCTTTCCCTGGGAGTATTTAAACAGTTTACTCTTTTCAAAAATCAAATTTTCCTTTTGAACATGCCACCGAGCCCTTAATTAATATTCCATTAGTTAAATCACTTCTCTATTTCTTTATCAATATTTGTCAACCAAATATTTTTTTATAACCATATTGGCCTTTTATGTATTTTGGAAAACATTTCCGAATATCGCCTTCCCTTATTTTCTTAAACTTAGAAAATATATGCTATTTATAATTGGAAAATACTCCAATTATTTATCTCTTTTCCGATCTCGTTTATTTCTATACTTAGGAAATATTCTTTATTTCTATTTCCAAGTTACACCCATTTGGGTTAAAACGGATGTTGTGTAAAACATCGTTACGACAACCCAAATACTATATTCAACTAACTCTTATTCAACATTGATCTTCAAGCCTGAAATCTTACTATTTATTTGTTAATAATGAAATCAATCGAGTTGGGGTATAACTACCTCTCAGACCTTGACTGAATAACATTTATAACGTCAAAATAGATATGACTACTTACTCGGATAATCAATACCATACAACTACTTATTCACTTTTAAACACGTATACGCTTTCTCTTTCTATCTCGACTAGATTTTATTCTTAGTCTTCCTTTTTGATTTTACTATTCTATTTCTAAGTTCGTTTCCTTATCGACTTCTATATATATCGATACATCGATTTCTAGTTATCAAACTATCTTTAAAAATATTCTAACTCCTTAAATTCCCAGAAAAATTCGCCATAACCTCCTTTGTACCAGGAGCATCGGGATATTTCAAATAGCCTCCCATGGCCCTCACCAATTTAAAAGAAAAAAAGAAAAAGCCGATACGGCGCATAAAATCTCATGTATGAATTAAATACATACCTTTTTGTCGAGCAATCTATTTATAACTCTTGCATTATCCTCATCCATACCTATCTCATGTATATCCATACATTTCTAATTCATTCCAACTTAATCCAATCGTTTTAACTTATTTCGTTAAGTGATTTTCAAATTACTGGTTAGCCCATTTCACCTTCATATTTGAGTATAACATGTTCAAATATATGTTAACTTGTTTGTCAACTAATTGAATTCCATTTCAATTTTATTTGAATTTCCTATATTCAAATTCCATTTCGATTCTCTTATTCAAATTCTATATTTGAATTTCATTTCAAATCTCTTATTCAAATTCTATATTTGAATTTTGTTTCAATTTTCTTATTCAAATTCCATATTTGAATTTCATTTCAAATCTCTTATTCAAATCCTATATTTGAATTTCATTATTCGAATCTATTTGAATTCTCTTTATTTCATTTTAATTCCTTTTGAATCTTCTATATTCAAATTTCCAATTCAATTCTATTTGAATCCACTACATTCAAATTTCATTTCACTTCCGATATTCAAATCCTATATTTGAATCCCTTTATATTTTCTATATTCTAATCCTCTTTGAATTTTCTTATTCAAATTCTATGTTTGAACTTCCTTTATTCAAATTCTTTTAAATAAGTCTCGGTTTCAATTCCTTTTGAAATCGATATTTCTACCTTTGGAAAATAGATTTCCCTTTCAATTTCACACTTGTATTTTATTTCTGAATTATCCAAATGATAATTCTCTTCACTTCATTTTATAAACTTCGTTTATAAAAGAACTTTTTATAAACTTCGTTTATAAAGGACTTCTCGTTTTATTTCTTTTAAAACAAGTAAATATTTCCAACCTATTTAAAAAATTCAAATTCTATATTTGAATCCTATTTTGAAATTCAACACAACTTGTCTTTCTCAAAACAAATTCAAAACAGTATCTTTGGTAGTAATTCGTCACTTACAACTCGAAAATGAATACTGATGATGTAGCTGTCATTATCAGAATCTATTTTCCAGCGATCGAAGTGAGTTCAATACTATAAAACCATTTCTAAACATTTCCACTTTGAAATTCATTTCAAAATATAATTCACACTGCTTGTAAAACAATTTAAAATCTCCCAGGATCTTAAATTTTCCTTATTTTTAACCCAAATCCATTTACAAACACTTATCCAGTTCTCCAGAGTTTTAACTTCAATTTCTGGTTTTAAATTTCAGATTTAACTCATCTGATTCACGCATTTCACTTATCTTGGTGTGGAATACATCTTCCGGAAACTTCAACAATTTGCGGGTTTAACGGTTAATGTGGATGAAACGAAAATGTACTTCAGTCGTGATGCTTGGAATTCCTTAGATATCCGTACCATATTAGGCTTTGAAGAAGGAAGTCTGCCTATAACATATCTTGGTGTGCCTCTCTCTTCAAACTACCTTTATCAATCAGATTGCCATACATCATGTTCAACAAAAAATATAGGGTTGGCAAACTAACTTCTTAAGCTATGCAGGAAGAGCCAAACTTATCAAATTTGTCATCGCTCCAATCATTCTCTGCTGGCTAACCATCTATCAACTACCTGAGATCATTCTAGACGAGATTCAAACAATCTGTGCGGATTTCTTCTGGGGGGGTACGCAGCATAAAGTTTCTTGGTTCTCTCTATGCAAACCAAAATCGGAAGTTTGGACTAGCATTCGATTACTATCTGACCTGAAGAAAGCTTGCTGCCTCAAACTCTTACGGAACTTTCTGACCAAAGACAACCTTTGGTGCATGTAACACCCCACACCCGCTACGGTCACTCACTAAGGGAATGCCATAACATTGGTGGAGTATTTTAAGTGAATATAGAACAGAAAAATTACAACAAGACAGATATAAGTAATACTTGAAAATTTAAATCATCATTTCATTTCAGCGGAAAGTAAAACATGTTTGGTTACATCACAAAACCATAACAAGAGTCAAGTACATAATATCCATCCTGATAAAATAGAAGTACATAATCCCACTACATAGACAATAGCCATAATAGAAAAGATAAACCGAGCTTTACTTCTACGATCCAAGCCCAAAAGATAGATATAGCGGTCTGATCCAAGCCCACTAGTGCTAGGCCCACTCTGATAACCCGAGGGTTGGGAAAAAGATAAAAACAACGGGGTCAGACATAAGTCTGAGTGAGTCCTATAACCCTAACAATACAACCATTAAAGTAATTAGGGTATGACATAAATAAGGTACGGTACCTCTGGGGATAATGACTACACTAAGTAGCCAACTAAACACCGGATGTACTACGATAACCGAAAAGACGCATTTATCCACCCAAGGATAATTCTTATACCACCCCAGACTTATTCACCCAAGGGTAATTCCTACACTGCACCACACCAGTTCTACCCACCAAGAGTAATTCCTACTTAAAGGTTGATCCCATCTAAAGTCTTAGAAAATATAACTAGTAGTTTCTGGTACTTCTAACTGACCACGTAGGTGCCGTCTGCCCCTACATCCATTAGGTGTATAACTGACCACGTAGGTGCCGTCTGCCCCTACATCCACTAGGTGTACCTAGTAATCTTACTCAGTAGTTTCGTGTACCCCTACACAGGTGCCGTCTGCCCCTATCTTTACTAGGTGTACTTACTACTACCCATCGATCGGCTCCCTACCGTAGATACCCGTGCTGGTCCCACGATTGGGGTGTATCATTCCCCTAAGGTGGCTACCAGATAATATCACGGTGCACGGCTTTATATCTACACGATGCAACAACGACTTACCAACCAGCCCGGGCCCACACACGCATATGAAACCCGTTGGTCCCGCATTGCCACCGCTAACCCGTTTTGGCCTCTTATAGTCAAGCCCAATATGCGTGTCCCGTCACCCGACATGGGTCGAGCCCACAAAGATACGTTTGGGATATTGGTTGAAATGGGCCCCCACAAGCTACTACTTAAGCTTGTCATTTAATCTAGTGCATCCCACTTAACCCCTTTTTATAATCATGCCCCTTACATGTTAAGGTTTGGTTAAGTCATCTAATTATATTTCAATTGCCACTTAAGGCACCCACTAGATTTCCGCATGCCACCCAAGGCTCTTACTTAATTCCCACATGCCACCCAAGGCACTTACTTAACCCTTTAATCATGTTTAATTACATGTTCCACTTTGGTTAAGTATTCTAATCGTATTTTCTATTGCCACCCAAGGCAACCCACTAGTTTCCTCATGCCACCCGAGGCACCCCCACTAGTTACTACATGCCACCCAAGGCACCCACTTAACCCTCATGTCCCACTACATGCTAATTTGGTTAAGTGTTTCTTAATTAATTAAGACCGTGATCCTCCTAAAGACCTCTCACATTAGACTATCTTTTATGACTGCTGGTTAAGCCGGTTGGGTCCGGGCAGCCTTACGTCATAACCGAGTCTAACCTCGTGTCTTTACGTTAATCACGTATTTAGTTTGTGACTAAGACCTCTCACATTGGGCCAATCATTTGTAGCCGCTGGATGGCCGGTCGGTTCCGGGCAGACTTCCGCTACAAAAGGGTCCAACCTCGTGTCTTAGTTGATTAATTACGCCTAATTAATCACCCCCACAATTAATTATCCCTAATTAATTACACATTTTTCACAACATGGGTAGACCTAACTCAATAGGTAAATTCCCATGGGGTAGACCTAACTCAATAGGTAAATTCCCACTTATGTTAATTTATTTTTATGGTATGCTTAATCATACCCAATCATACTTTTATTAACATATTTACCAACCCCATCGTTCCCCACGTAAATCGTTCTCATTTCATGACATAAATAAGGGGAAGATCATCACAAATATTATGGGTTTAGCATACAACTTCGTCATGGGTTAAGAGGATGTCAACTTGCATATATGAACATATATTAACCCAACTACATATAACCCAAACTTGCATATTATCATACACATGATTTGCATAACATATGACATATGAGTTTGCATATTATCATACACATATCTTGCATAACATGTTGAACTTGCATATAAGCATTCTCATAACTTGCATAACATGTTAAACATGCATTTAAGCATATACATAACTTGCATAGCATCATGCACATAACTTGCATAATCTCATACACATAACTTGCATAACACCATTCACATAACTTGCATATGAACTTTGCATCTTAAAGGAGGGTAAACATGCATAGCATATAAGGGTATCATCTTGCATATGTATGCATCATATTTAAAAGGGTAAACTTGCATGTTATGATTTATGCATAATACCAACCACTTAGCATGCATAAAACCACTTACTTATCATGCATGAAATCAAATACTTATTATGCATAAACCCACCACTTAACTTGCATAAACCCAAACACTTATCATGCATAAAACCCAATACTTAGTATGCATAACGTCAAATACTTTAGCATGCATAACATCAAATACTTAACATGCATAACACCAACTACTTAGCATGCATAAAATCACATGCATAACTTGCATATCATGTTACATATAACTTGCATATATTCTCACATATAGTTTGCATAACATGTCACATATGCATAAATGTTTAACATAGTGTTTTGCATCATAAAACATGGCCTTAAACTTGCATTTAACATAAAACTTGCAAATCACATATCATACAAACTTGCAAATCACATATCATACAAACTTGCATAAATACATTTATCCACAAACATAGCCATGTCTTATCACATCCTACCATAATCAATTTAACAATTGATTATTAAAGCCATAGAAACTCACCAAAACACAATTAGCAAGCTAATGAAGAAGATTAAGATACTTAGAATGGATTAGAGGTTGATTAGAGAGTGATTTGGTTGCAACTTCTTCATGAACTAGTGGAGGCCATGCTCAAATTTCATTTTGCCATAGTTTAGTTACAAAACCTAATTATGAATGAATTAGGATAGGGTTAGGGTCTTATTTATAGGATTAGGTTTCATTTTAGACCCTTAGATTAACCCTAGATTAGATTAGGACCCTTAGATTTAGGAAATCTCTAGAACCAGCCCGCCAAGCCAGCCTAGAACCCAACCTGGTGCAACCTGGTGCACCCAGGTTCACTGGGCGGTGCCACCCTGTCGACAGGCAAGTCGACAGGCATGTCGACAGGCCTGTCGACACCCCTGTCGACATGGGCTGGGCGGGAAGCTTCCCGCCTGACCCCGCCTGGCCCATTCCAAATCTGAATATTTGAAATTTTCAAATCTGTTTTAGTTTTAAATTTTTCTGCAAACTTCTTTGGGCCATAACCGGGCCATACGGACTCCGATTCTTGAAAACTCGGACTCTATTTCGCGTATTTTTCCGAGACGAACGCAATAACGCAGCCCGTTACCCCCAATTCCCACGTCTGAGATTATTTATCCTGTAATTAGTGAATTTTAGTATTAACTAAAATTCGGGGTGTTACAGTGCACATGGATGAAGAGAAGATACTGTACAAGTAAGATGTTCTGGTCTATGGCTAGTTATAATAATGCATCGAGTACTTGGAAAAATCTGCTCAGATTGAGATCCAGTGTTAGACAATATTTCAATAAGATGGTCTCTAATGGTGCACAAACTTCATTGTGGTTTGAGCCATGGTTAAATTGCAAATGCCTTGTCGATATTCTTTCAGTAGATTTGAAAACATAGGTCATGTGGATGAAACGGTCGCCTCGATTTTTCAATCTAACAAGCTTGTTCCAGCACTACATCCTATTACAAGAGAATTAGCCGCAGAGATTAAGAACATCACCGTTCACCCTACCAAACCACATGATCATTATAATGGTGTACTGGAAGTGAATTTTCATTATGCAAAGCGTGGGATACAATCAGAGATAAGGGTCAAAATAAACTGATTTATAGGGTCATTTGGCATACAGCCAATAGCAAACGTATGTCTTTTATTGCCTTTCTAGCTTCATCTGATAGACTAAACACAAGAGACAGAATGATGAGGTTTGGAGTTACTACTGATATCTAGTGTTCACTACGTGAGAAAGCAATAGAATCAATCCAACATCTCTCCTTCAATTGTGATTACTCAGCGTTCGTCTGGTGTTCGATGAAATATAAGTTGCGCATCCCTTCAAACACCTTGCATTCGCTTGAAGACGAAGCCAATCTGATGTTATCTACATTCACTAGGAATGACCAAGTTATAGATCTTGCTTTTGGGGCATTCACCACAACCATATATTTTCTATGGCAAGAACGGAAGCTAGGATTTTCTCCAATAAGAAGATTAAAACGACCCGAACTTCCCCGGTAAGGAAAGCCCGGATTGAATTAAGGACAAGCCACATCCGGACGCAAACAGAAGAACATTTCATTGCTTATTACAACAATTCCATAAGAATACAAGAATATACAGAGTACAAAAAAATAAAATACACATCATAAATTATCAAAGATTACAATACATTACATAGCAGCGGAAAAATAATACAATACACAACTGAAAGGGATATACAGATATAGAGCTTTCCGGATATCATTCCAGCTATAAACCAGGTTACTGTGAATATAAATCTGCAAAACCAAAATTACTAGTTGTCCGTGCGGAAAATAGGGGCACCCAGAGTTTAGGTTAAAACAATAAACTCCAGGTCAGTCATGTGACTGGTGTGAGAACTAAAACAGTTATTTAAAACTTTACTTTAAATCAGATATATCAAGGGACCACGCCGTATAACACGGAATGGGTTTCCTCCCAAAAATACCGGTGCATATAACAAAACAGCGCAATGCTTTTTGGAAAAATGAAGCTATTATAAGACCCAGGTCCCATCACACAATGCAACACAAGCCAGAGGATAGGGTTTTCCCTTATAATAGCCAAACATGCTTGGTACATTAAAAACAAATCATTTGATACTATTATAAGTGTATAGTGCCAAAACAATTTCAATCATAAGTATCAATCATAGACGGCATGGGTACCATATATCATGTTGCCAATACTAGGCTCTACAATCAAAACCGCAGATGTCACGTATTGGAAGTTGGATTTCCATCTGTGAGCCGAGGCAAAAGGTAGTCCTCTACCGAATCGAGCCGCTCTAGCCCGTGTCTCAGGATAAGAGCTCGAGTGACCCTTGGATCGTCAGGGCCGGTCCACCGATGTGGATTAAAATGCCTGAACACTGCTTTTCCCTGCCCTTTGGGGTGAAAATGAGCCAAATGTCTCCATCGACTCCACATAGTCACCAATATATCCGAGGAGCCTCGCAAAAGCAACAACCACACAGGTGAAAACAATATAAATGTCAGGGCTTGTATGTCACTGACACCACCCTAGTTAGAAGGAAACGCATGCCCTCCCTGATGTCCTCTCTCGTTTCTGGTTCACATCCGAGGTGTGAGGCTCGCGAATCAACGTTACACAAAGCTATGCCACACAGGCGGTGGTTTGATCATCAACCACAAGACTTTGCTTTTCAACAGAAGTCTTGATCAATTGCCACACACGCAATTCACTCCATGCGATTGATATCCATCAATATATATCCCCTGAGCTCGTACATCTCAGAGAAGGGCGTTAAGCAAGAGAATAAATTCGCCGCCACCAAACAGATATATATTTAATAGAAATCAATCACACAGAATAAAATCCAATGTCAGACACACAGTCCATTTACAAGTTCGTTCTGGGTCTGAACGAAACCGGAGGCACCTTGTACCTCGCATATCCATCGATCTCCAAGTACGTCTGGACGATCACCAACTGATTCCCTCCTCTTGGGTGTACAGACCAATCAAGATCATCAGTAATCACCCAAACGATGTGAAGACCTCCGGTCTTCGACCACCGTCTTCATACTTGACACATCGTCGAATCAGTTATTCAGAATGGGTTAAACCCGGTCTTTCTGAATAACTCGCGTATATAATAAACAAGTGTTACACAAACACAACATATGCCTCATTTCAATTCAGAATATTCTTTTATTCAAATATTCTTATACTTTGGGAAAGGTTCCCATTAATTTTATCAAAGATAAATTCTTTAAATTTATTCTTTAATCTTCTTTTGAATATCAATTCAAATTAGTTGGGATTAGCGAACCACACTAAAGTAATCATTTATTTTATTTTCCAATCCCAACCTATTCATCCCATGAAGTAAAACTAGTAATACTTCATATCTAACACCATGGTGTTATCGGTAAATTCAATTATCATTTCACGTTCAAATCTAATTAAAGATTTAACTATCGCCTGGAGCAAAACTGGTGATACTCCATTCTCGATTATTTCAATCTAATTAAAGATTCATTAAAACTCTATTTGGTTTTAATCTTCCCAATAATCACTATCAATGATTATTTAACTTGGGAAATCATGTCTTTAACTGGGTTAAAGAACCAATGACATTTAAAACACGGTTCATTATAAACCCAAAATCACATTCCATTAATTATCGGGTTAAAGAACAAGTATTATTTAAAACACCGTTCACGATAAACCCAAAAATCAATTCAAATTTAATTCCAATTAAACACCATTTAATTGGTACACTTCATTATATCTAAAATAAAAAGATTTAATCTTTTTCTCAACTGGGTTTAAGAACTGTGTTAATGAAGACACCATTCACGACAAACCCAAATCCCATTTGATATTAAATACAAGGCTCTGAATTGAAAATATATCGGCTTATATTCAATATCAAATTCTACGACCAACAAGTATCGTATTGGAAATAACGATATAAATATATCTTTCAAATTTCCATAACAATATCTGTATAATCACGAAATCCAACATCGAAATATTCCAAAGACAATTTCGATTCAAATCCATTCCAATTCAATTATTGGAAATTCTGGTTATTTTCAAAACCATTTCAAACCCAATTTATTTATTTCACAAATAAATGGATTATAATTCTAGTTCAAAACTAGTTCATTTCGGTAAAAATCTATTTTTATCTTTTCAAATATGGAGTTTTTCATCCCAATTCTTCACAAATCATTTCTTATGATTTTACACAAATTATTACTATTTTAATAATTTTATCAAAGCCCGTACAGTCGAATTCCATCAACGGCCATCGAACTGCACTTACAGCGACCTTTTCCAAATTTGATTTGGACATAATTCCAAATCCAACCATTAGATTTCAAATTTCTAATATTCGTTAGAAAGCTCTTTTCGATACGAATCCAATGGTTCCGGTTTTAGGAGAATCCGACGGTCGGATCTCCCGTAATATCCATTTGAAGTCAATGGTCGAAATTCGCAAACTACCGCGGCGCGGCGCGTTCTATTCAAGCCATTTAATATATATTGTAACACCCCGCATGTTGAATAACTTGCTATAATATAAATCAGGGCAGAATTAAATTTTAAAATCTGAATCAGGGGAAACGGGCTATGCCATTGCGTTCGTCTCGGAAAAATACGCGAAATAGAGTCCGAGTTTTCGAAAATCGGAGTCCGTATGACCCAGTTAAGGCCCGAAGAAGTTTCAGAAAATTTAAAACAGATTTTAAATATTAAAATTTCAAATTTCAGAAGTGACGGGAAAATTCCCGCCAGACTGAGGGAGTCGACCTGGGGGTCGACAGGGGTGTCGACCTGCCCACCAGGTCGACTAGGGTGTCGACCCTAGTGTCGACCTGGGGGTCGACCACCCTGGTCGAGCCCAGGTGACCTGGGTGCACTGGTTTGGCTTTTGGGCTGTGTTTTGGTGGCTAGGATGAGATCTGACGGCTCTAATCTGATCTAGGGTTAATCTAATGGTCTAAAACACCTAACTAATCTATAAATACACCCTAAGACTACCCTAATTCATACTAAAAATAGATACAACACCGTTATGCTGTCAAAATGCAACTTGAAGGAGCCTCCATCAAATTAAAGAGGAAGATAGCTTCTCAAATCAACCTCTAATCAACTCTAGCAACTTAATCTTCTTCTTAGGAGTGCTAATCAACAAGTTGTTTTTTTTCTATAGCCTTAATGACCAATTGTTGAAATGATTATGATAGGATATAATGAGGTTATGGCTATGAATGTGGATCAATGCAAGTTATGTTATCATATGCTATGTGTCAATGATGTTATGCAAGTTATGCAAGTTATATGCTATGTGTTATGTAAGTTATGCAAGTTATATGCTATGTGATTATGATGTTATGCAAGTTATGAAGTCATATGCTAAGTATTTATGATGTTATGCAAGTTATGCAAGCCATATGCTAAGTGTTCATGATGTTATGCAAGTCATATGCTAAGTGATCATGATGTTATGCAAGTTATGCAAGTCATATGCTATGTGTTCATGATGCTAGTTATGCAAATCACTATGATAAACATTGATCCATTATGACACCATGGTTATGCAAGTTTGGTGTTTGATTATATGCATGTTCATATATGACATGTTATGCAAGTTTGGTGTTTGATGATATGCAAGTAACATGTGCAAGTTTACACCTTAGTATGATATGCATACATATGCAAGTTAACCCCATTGTATGTCATACATACATATGCAAGTTTACCCCTTTGTATGACATAAATAACTTATGCAAGTTAACCTCCTTATGACATATGTGATTCATGCAAGTTTGGGTTGATTATTTATGCTAGTTGGGTTGATGCTATATGCATGTTGACACCTTTAAACCCATGTTGATGCTAATGCTATGCAAGTTGAACCCATTGTATTTGTGATGAATCTTCCCTTTTACGTCATGTTAGCGAATTACGTGGGGAACGATGGGGTTAATATACATGTTAATGAAATGGTGTGAAGTTGGTATGATTATGCATACCATAAAGTGGATGGACATAATTGAGTCAATTATGTACATCGGTAAAATTGGAATTAATTAGGGAAAAATAATTCGAAATATGGGGGTGATTAATTAGGTGTAATTAATCGACTAAGACACGAGGTTGGACCCTTTTTGTAGCATAAGACTGCCCGGAACCGACCGGCAAATCCAGCGGCTGGAAATGATTGGCCCAATGTGAGAGGTCTTAGGCACAAACTAAATACGTGACAAGTGTATAGACACGATGTTAGACTCGGTTATGGCGTAAGGCTGCCCGGACCCGACCGGCAAATCCAGCTGCCATAAAAGATAGTCTAATGTGAGAGGTCTTTACAACGGTTACGTTCTTAATCAATTAAGAAACACTTAACCAGATAAGCATGTAGTAGGCACGAGGGGTTAAGTGGGTGCCTTGGGTGGCATGTGGAAATCAAGTAAGTGCCTTGGGTGGCATGTGGAAATCTAGTGGGTTGCCTTGGGTGGCAATAGAAAATACGATTAGAATACTTAACCAAGTGGAAACATGTAATTAAACATGATTAAAGAGTTAAGTGGGATTCACTAGACAAAGGGACAAGCTTAGGTGGGTAGCTTGTGGGGGCCCATTTCAACCAGTAACCCATATGTATCTTATTGGGCTCGACCCATGTCGAGGACGGGACACGCGTACCGGGCTTGACTATAAGAGGCCAAAACGGGTTAGCGGTGGCAACGCAAGTCCAACGGGTTTCATATGCGTGTGTGGACCCGGGCTGGTAGGTAAGACGTTGTTGCATCGTGTAGGTATAAGCCGTGAACCATTGATTGTATCGGGTTGCCACTTTGGGGAGTGATACACCCCACTGTGGGGCCAGCACGGGTATCTACGGTAGGGAGCCGATCGCTTGGGGAGTAATGGGTACACCTAGTGGAGATAGGGGCAGACGGCACCTATGTAGTCAGCTAGGGGTACACAAAACTACTGGGTAAATTTTCTAAGTCCTTGGGTGGGATCAACCTTTAAGTAGGAATGACTGGTGTGGTGCAGTTAGTAATTACCCTTGGGTGGGTAGATGCGTCTTTACGGTTATCTTAGTTCATCCTATGTCCAGTTGGCTACTTAGTGTAGTCATTTATCCCCAGTCATCACCGTACCAAGTTTATATCATACCCTAATTACTTTAATGATTGTGTTGTTAAAGTTATAGGGCTCACTCAGACTTATGTCTGACCCCGTTGTTTTTATCTTTTGCCCCCTCAGGTCCTCAGGTTGGGCCTAGCACTAGTGGGCTTTGATCAGATTTCTTTACCTATCTTTTGGAGCTTGGACCGTGATGTAAAGCCCAACTTATCTTTTCTATTATGGCTATTAGTTATGTAGTGGGATTATGTACTTATGTTTTTATCAGGATGGATATTTGGTACTTAACTCTTTTTATGGTGTTGTAACTAAACATGTTTACCTTCTGCTGCAATGAAATGATGTTTTAGATTTTTCAAGTATTATTTATATCTGTCTTGTTGTAATTTTTCTATTCTATATTCACTTAAAATGCTCCACCAAAGTTAAGGCATTACCTTAGTGAGTGACCTTAGCGGGTGTGGGGTGTTACATATATAATATATATATTATATATATTTCGTCGATTTCAATTCAAAACGTGTTTTATAAATCGTTTTAAATTCGTTTTCATAACAATTTCAACTTCATATTCAATTTTAAATCAAAATTGAATATTCCATATCATTAATATATAAATGATAATATTTTCAAAATGCTATATTTTGAAATCACTTCCTTTTCTATATTCATTATAAAAATGAATAAGATCGATATAAATATCATTCACGTCAAAATGGCGTCAGTCTACTCAACACGGCTTTTATTCAACACATGAATGTTTTCTTCTATTCAACACATGAATATTTATTTTCTTCAACACATGAATATTCTCAACACATGAGTATTTTCTTTTATTCAACACATGAATATATATTCTATTCAATACATGGATTTTTGTTCTATTCAACACATTAATTTTCATTCTATTCAACACATGAATTTTCTTTTATAATATTCCTTATTTTCCAAATTGGAATGAGGCCCAATCAATTTCCATATAATGTTAATTATAGGGATTTTCTACAACACATGTATATAATAGCAATGATAAATCATCAACCATCATCCAGAGTGCACCACACAACTGCATAAGCATTAAATATCAATAATTAACGCTTACACAGTCCAACCCATCGATTGACATACAACTAAACAATCGGAATTAGTGTACGTCAAATATCATCCCAATACCCGTGTGGGGTTTCAAATCAACAAACACAGATTTTTATTTGTGCGGTTGGGCGATGTGTAAAATTTATCGTCCCAATCAATATCAGTCAAATCATGTATATAAACAAATCGTCTGCTTTGTTTATTACTATTTATTTTATATACACGTTAAAAATCATATTTTTAACTATAAAATATTTTCCACTATAAAATATTTTATTTCATTCCACATCACACAATCAAATTTCACAACACAACAATCAAACAAACAAGTCATCCATGGTCTTTGGACGACGGGTGTCGGGTGCTACTAAGCACCGTCTGCATCCTAGTATATATTTCAACTAGAAATCAAAATAAAAGTGAGGAGTTCTCACCGATTGGGATCCACTCCGCCAGTTTTACTTCTGAACTTCTGAACCGTTTGGAATTCCAATGCAGTCTTTACCACACTGTTCATATTAAAATCACATTTTTATTTCAATGCTATAAAAATCACATGTTTATCTCGCTACATATATAAAAATCATATTTTCATATTCTCTATCTTATTTTAAAAAAATCATATTTTTAATCTTTCTATAACATAAAAATCATATTTGTACTCTTTCTATAATATAAAAATCATATTTTTACCATACAAAAATCTCGTCTTTGTTATTATAAAGATCTCAACTTCATATTAGACTAAAAATCATTTTTTTTTCTAAATAAAAATCATATATTATTCTTCTAAAAATCCTAACTCTATAATGTAAAAATCCGATTTTTGTAATTCTAAAACTGAGAATAAATTCAACGCTTTACACTTATAGACCAAATACCTTTAAAACAAGGTTATTTCAGTTAAAAATCATATTTTTAATTACATTACATAAATAAAATAAAAACTTACTGTAAATTGCGCTCGAAAGGGAGGGGGTTGCGCCTGTCGATGGTCAGCGGTCTTGGGGGTTGCGGAGCACGCTGGAGAGGGGGCCTAGGGTGCTGGAGGCGGTGGTTGTTCAATCCTGTCGAGCTGGAGGAGAATGGGGGGGTACGCCCTGACTGGGCGGGGCCCGTGGGTGGTGGCGCGATCCGTTGGAGGTGGGCGACGGCCTCCCTGAGCGGCGACGAGGTCAGGGCGTTGGCGATTTAGGGTTCCGTCGTTTTTTTTTCTTCTCTTTTTTTTGTAATGAACGGTTTGAACGATAGGGAATAGGGGCGGGTTTGACTGAGTATAAGGGATACGGGCTTGGGCCTATTTAATTATTTTATTAATTTAAATTCCCTAAAAGCAACTTTTTATTTCGACCTCCAAACGATACCCACCGACTGTCGCCCCCAGCTAATTACCCCATTCTGAACACAATGGGACATGTTTCGTAAGCTGATTCGATCGTTTCGATCAGTTTCTATCAAAATCAAAATATAAATCTATATATTGAATTTGAACACACATTTCAATTTACTGGGGCCACATACGGACTCTAAAAATTCCCGAAAAATATTTTCTAGCTTCGTATTGACGATACGGTTCTAACAAAACTAATCTCGTCAAATTCCGAGACCGTTTGAAAAATGGCCATTTTCCAGTCAATTAAAATCAACTGAAACTGGTCAAACGCGTTTAACTTCGCCACGCTCACATATTGATTTGAAAAATAATGAATTTTGGAATCTAGCAATAATTTGACATCCCGGATCCAACAAAAGTGGTCTCGTCGAAAACAGAGGTCGTTTGCAAAATTTCCATTTTTGAGGGCTAGAATTCCACAACGACTATTCTGAATTTTCAACTGGACATATCTTTTTATCCCAGCTATGAAATATCAATTCTTCAGATTCGTTGGAAAGATATTTTCAAATAGATTCTAATATTTTTGGTTTCGCTAAAATCCGGTTTATTTTGAATCTTGTGCATTCATTTGAACTTTGAAATCGAATTTTCAAACTACCGCGCCATTTTCAATTCCTTTTATAATTATAAATAATTATTTGTATTCTAGCGACGATTCAAATAAATATATACGTTCTAATTCTATTCAAAATAAATTTCTCGTCGTTATTATTTACAATAAATCATTTTAAATATTCAAAATTCATTAAAATAGTCAAAATAAAATTTTTAAATTGGCTCAGAATTTCCGGGTTGTTACAAAGATACACTATACGGATAAAGCTAAACATATAGAACGAGCGATAGCCTACATGGTACGAAATAATGGCTCATCTTCAGAATGTACAGTGGCAATTGTCTCTCTGCTCCAATTATGGGGTATCGACTTGAACGATAGCGGCTGAATGCAGTACGATGATAGTGGCAGATCTTTGAACTTGAATGGCATGATTGTTGAAGAAGAATAGGCTATTTTATTCTAGACAGAGGCATCATCTAGTTCTCCATTGTTTTTGGTGTGTAAAAACAAGCGGAATGGGGTCCTATTTATAGCCTAAAGCCAACGAATCTAGCCAAGAATCTAGTCCACATACGTAGAAATGTATTTCGACCGGATCTTGGGGGTGTCGACATGGGTGTTGACACCCCCTTATGGTGTCGACCCATGGGTCGAGACCCTTAGGGTATGTTGACCCCCAACGGGTCCATTTCCCTCCCATACTTCCCGCTTCTGATTTTGAATTATTTTGAATGGTTTTGACTTGGTTATGTATATATATATATATATATATATATATATATCTTATGCGTATACAAACTTCAGACTTTAATGTCTTCTTCAAACGATGTCTGATTTACGCAAAGTGAAAATTAGGCACACATCCCTAAAAGCAAACTTAATTAGGCTCACATTTAGTCATAAACTTATTATAAATTAGGTCCCTATTTTTCAAAAATATCGAAAAAATGAAAAATAAAATAAAAAAATACGAAAATTATATTTAAATAAATTATGCATTCGACAAAAAATTGCTCAAAAAAAAGAAAATAAAAAAACACGCAAAAAAATAAAACAGCAA
Source organism: Allium sativum (assembly GCA_030737875.1). Classification (NCBI taxonomy): domain Eukaryota; kingdom Viridiplantae; phylum Streptophyta; class Magnoliopsida; order Asparagales; family Amaryllidaceae; genus Allium; species Allium sativum. The sequence goes on from CM060926.1 coordinate 622,171,995, forward strand.
AAAAAAGCTAAAAATGCAATTAAATGCATAATGTTATGCAAGAATTCCAACTTCTTGCATATATACGTGCAAGTATTCCAGTGTTGCAAGAATTCCAACTCAGTTTATTTTTTATTTGCATTCAAGTGTGCTAATAAATCTGAAACATGCACACATGTGTGCAACATATCTACAGGCAAAACGTTAGCATAATTTCCTTATTACATATATGTATGCAAGTATTGACAATACTTGCATACATATATGCAACTATGTTTTTTCTTGGCGCGGACTTCTGGGATTATTTCCAGATTTTTAGAATTTTTTTTAAACCAGCACCGCACTTTTTTTTGGAAAAAACGTAGGAAGCGAAACGAAATAAGCAGGAGGTGGAACCATGAAAGTAGGATGCGGATCCCACAAAAAAGGAGGCAGGAATTCAAAAATAAGGCACGAGTTTATATTATAAACTATTACCGGATGTGAGCCTAATTTTGAAACTTAATAGGGACCTGTAAAAAATGCACCCTTACGCAAACTTGGTGTTTATTTTAAGCAAAATTCCAGGACGAATGCAATGGCGTAGTTCGTTTTACTTAATTCCCAATATTTAATTAAGTATTCTTTAACTTGTTATTATAGTGTGTTATAAATTATGGGGTGTTACACAAGTCCCCCTGAAATATAGGATACGCTGTCTTAAAAGATCCTCAAGAATTCTGTTCACCCTCTTAGTCTGTCCATCTGTCTGAGGGTGGTATGTTGTTTCCAAATGTAGTTGTGTACCTAATGCCTCTTGTAAGCTCCTCCAGAAATCACTAGTAAAGATTAGGTCGCGGTCACCTACTATACTTGAAGGCACCCCATGTAATCAGACTATCTCTCGAAGGTATATTGATGTCAGTCAATCTATTGTCCTCTTACTCTTAACAGGAATAAAATGAGCGCTCTTGTAAGTTTATCTACTATCACCCAAATGCTCGTATTGCCCTTCCTCGATCGAGGAAATACGTCGATGAAATCCATAGAGATGCTCTCCCACTTCCATGGTGGAACATCTAAGGGCGGAAGCAACCCACCATGTTTTTACTGTTTAGCCTTTAGTTGCTGGCAAGTCAAGCATCAAGCTACAAATTCCACCACATCCTTCTTTATGCTAGTCCAAAAGAAAACTCTCTTCACGTCTCGATACATCTTGTCGCCGCGTAGATGGATAGTCATCCGAAAAGCATGAGCTTCCTCAAGCTCCGCCTTTTGCAATTCTCTAATTCTAGGGACACATAGCCTTCCATCTTGTCTTAGCCACACTTTTTCATCCATATTGTATCCAGCTAAGTGACTAGAAGTTTCTCCTCTACTAAGCCCATCCAAATGTCTAATACTTGTGGGTCCTCCCGCTGCATAGATCCAATACGCTCCAATAGAGTAGGTCACACCCCCAATGATGTTAACAATCCCAATGTGAATAAAATAAAAGTCGAGATGTACTCCAAGCTCTGTCTTTCTACGAATAGAGAACTCAAAGTCATCCTCTGCCTACTCGATGTGTCCGCCACTACATTACCCTTACCTGAGGTATAAGCTATCTCAAAATCGTAGAACGCTAGGAACTCCATCCGCCGTTGCTGCCTTAGGTTGAGATCATTCCATGAGAACAAGTATTTGAGTGACTTATGATCCGTATATAGCTCAAACCTTTCTCCAAGTTGACAGTGTTGCCAAGACTTCAGTGTGAACAATACTACAGCCAACTCTAGATCATGGGTAGGGAAGTTCTTCTCGTGAACCCTTAACTGTCTAATACCATAGCATACTACCCTTCCCTCTTGCAACATAACGACACCAACCCCTGTGCCGCAAGCATCTGTGTAGACCATGAACATCTTTCTTCCATCTGGGAGAGTCAAAAATGGGGTTGTAGTCACAACCCTTTTCAATCTTTGAAAGTAATCCTTGCAATCAATGCTCCACGAAAAAGCTAAGTTCTTCTTCATCAATCGGGTGAGCGGGGTTGATGCCCTTGCAAAGTCATAGATAAACTTCCTATAATAGCCCGCCAACCCTAGTAAACTTCCCACCTCCATCACATTCTTTGGAGCCCTCCAATCTTGAACTGTGATGACTTTAGCAGGGTCCACTGTTATCCCGTCCTTGGAGACCACATGCCCTAGGAATCTTATTTTCTTTCTCCAAAAGTGACACTTAGAAATTTTAGCCCTGAGTTGATGCGATCTGAGAGTGCGTAGTACCTCTCCTAAGTGTTAGGCATGCTCCTCCATATTTTTTGAGAAGATCATAATGTCATCCACAAAGACCACCACATACTTATTCAGAAACTCCCTAAATATCCTACTCATCAAGTCCACAAAATAGGCGAGTGCATTGGTTAGCCCAAAAGGATTAACCAACCACTCGAAGAAACCGTCTGGAGTTCTGAATGAAGTCTTATCAATGTTGTCCTCTGCCACCTTCAGCTGATGAAATCATGTGGCCGAATCCATCTGTGAGAAAACTATTGCGTCTGCTAGCTGATCAAATAGGTCGTCAATTATCGGTAGTGGATGCGTATTCTTCTTGGTGAGCTTATTCAACTCCCATAATCCACACATAAATGAAGTGAGCCGTCCGACTTAGTTTCGTAGACTACTGGAGCTCCCCACTCTGATATGCTTCGCCTAATAAAACCTTTTCTCAAATAGCTCCCTTACTTGCTTGCTAAGCTTCCTTCTCTCTCTAGGAGCCATGTGGCGCACTGATAGAGCAGCTGGCTTCGCATTCTCTACCAAGTAAATATGGAAGTCTATCTCATGCCTTAGAGGTAGTGTCTTGACTTCATCAAACACATCCGGATAATCTCTGACTATGGGTACAGGTTGCAAATCGTCAACAGAAGTATCAAGTGATTCTAGAAAACTGAGCATCACTGACCCCCGTAGGTCACAAGAAATTTCGAGTACTGCCATTACAAGTAAGAAGTCTAATTACTCTCTTTTCACAATCAAGGATGACACCATACATGGCTAGCCATTCTATTCCTATAATCAAACCATAGCCCATAAAGCCCAGAATGTATGCGTCGCATTCAAACTCAATGCTAAAGATAGAAATTATCAAACCCCTACACATCATGGATAAATGAGTCGTACCTCCTATAGGGTTTGAGACCACTACAAGATAAGAGATTATACTAGTATTAAAGTGCAGACTATCTACTAAATAACTGGATATAAATGAATGTGAAGCACCAGAATCAAACATAGTTCTAACATGATAGTCAAAAAGGGAAATCAAACCTTCAAATGTGACTTTCCTACCTCGATCAAGTCCACTAGCATCAAAAGCATGTACTTGTCCAGAAGTCTTGCCCCTTATCCTTGCTTGCTAAGGCATTGCTTAGTGAAGTGTCCCAACTGTCAACAATTAAAGTAGGATTTCTTTGCCTTTCTGCAGTCCTTCACAAAATGATCCATAGCTTCACAACCATGACACTTGACATATTTCTTGATCTGAGCCTTGTTAGGCTTTCCTCCTTTCTTTTTTTTCCTTTCTTGGGCCACCATTTATGTTTCTCGCCCTTAGCTTGTGTCTCTTCAGTCTTACTATCTTTCTTCTCATCCTTGTCATCTTCGTGCATAAGAGCCATATCAACCAGCCATTCAAATGTCGCCCTCATAGGTATGTGAGATAATGCAAGTCCTTGGAGAGGTTGATTCAACCCTCTCATAAATCTAAGCGCCTTCTTATGGGGTGTAATAGTGTACACCAAGTCCAGACTAAATCTTGCCAGCCGAGTGAACTTATTCACATAACCCTTAACAGACATGTTCCCTTATTTCAAAGCCAAGAATCTCTCCATCTGCAATTCCTCTTCCACCTGGGATAAAAACTTCATCTCAAATCTCTGTCTAAAATCATCCCAATTAGCTACTGGTTGTCCTGCCTGCATCACTTCCCACCATTAAGAAGCTTCATCTTTCAATTATCATGCAGTCAACTATATATTCCTTCTGTCATCGATCTCAAAAGACCAAACAAGTTCTCCATTTCTCTTAGCCAATTATGTGCCTCAACAAACTCTCGGTACCACGGAACAGTTTTCCTCCCTTATCATAAAAGTCTTTACACAAATTAGAAAAGTTTCTACTCGTGAAGGTGGAGCTACAACGGTTGCAGCTGGGGGTTGGATATTTCCATGTCCTCCGGTAGGTGTTGTAGCCTCAAGATACTTACGGAACCCTGTCGGTAATGGAATGCCCTTAGGAAGATTTGATGCCTTAGACATGTTGAAAAGAAAAGAAAAATGTATTTAAGAAGAGATCGAGAAAATAATGAGTATGGCTTGAGGGGATATGTTTTTCAAAAACAGCTTTTTATTTGAAAATACTTTGCTTTTTGAAACCAATTTTTCAAAAAATTTTCTTTGATCTTGTAACCTTCAGCTCTGATACCAAATGCGACACCCTATGTGTAACGACCCAGATTTTCAGCCGTTGAACTCTGAATATTTAAATTGGTTTAAATATTTTAATTGAATTATATAAAGGATTTTATAACGAATTTATTTATAAAACGAAGTTTGAACGTTAATTTATAATATAATTATAAAACGAGCTCGAAATGGCGCGGCAGTTCGTAAAATAGAGTTTTGAACTTCAACTGAGGATACAGGATCCGATATAAATCGGATTTCTGTGAAACAAGACACGTTGGAACCGTATTGATTATAATTTTCATATGAAAGAGAAAAATCTAGATTTCGTGTTATAAATAGAAAGTTATGGTCAAATCAAATTTTGAAATAGTCGCTGTGGAAAATCGTTATTTAAATTATACGTGTTAAAATAGCCGTTTTGCAAACGGACTCAGATTTCGACGAAATCAGTTTCATTGGGACCGTATCATTTAATTATTGTACGGTGTTGAGTTGCGTGGAAAACCGATGTCATATGTGACCACGGTAGCCGTAAACGCTCGTTCAGTGCAATTAAATTTATTCAACTGAGTAAAGGGATATTAGAGTGTAACTTGAACAGACGATCGAATCAGGCCACGAAACCAGTTCCGGTGAGTTCGTAGCGTCGGATATAGTCAGGGTAGGTATATAGTTTGTTATTTTTAGAGATCGGCAAATTTGGTGTTCAGAAGGGCAGTGCGGTACGCGCCAAAAACAGCCTACCGGAGCAACAGTTTCAGAATGCGACGAAACTAGTGCCGTTGGGTTCGTATCGAAAAGTTATTGTCGGTGTTCGCAGTTTCAAGTTGTTTTGATTTATCTGGTGATCATGAAAAATTTAAACGCGTGTTCATTTCTGGTTTTATAAAGGAATTTTTTTCAAACGATGTCGGAATTCGACGAAACTTGTCCCATTGGATTCAGAATACCTTTTTACATCAAGATTAGCTTTTTTATCAGTAGACAGAAGTCGACTGTGATTTGTTTTACTCGATACTTCATCACGAAGTTTCGTTATAATATAATATAAAATAAAATATATAAAAATTGTATGAATCTGTTTTGTCCTTATCGGATTCAATGGAGCCGTGCTTGCCAAGGTTTTCGATTCCGTGCATACCAAGGCAACTAAACCGTGTTACCCAAGCTGTTAACATACCGTGCTCCCCACATTTCTTTCTCCTTAAATACTGTATCCCCAATATTTTGTTTTTCTTCTTCAGTCGAAAATAAAAACATCCCAAAATTCCCTTTATTTTCCGTCTTGGTCTTCAAGCCGAGTCCACCTGCTAACTAAAAGGGATCGCAACTTCTAAATTCCATTAATCAAAATCAAAATCGCTTAAATACAAAACGGAAGATCTAAGGGAGCTCCACGCTCTCAACAACTATGATTACCGATGGAGGCACAAAGTGATCAGAGTTTGGTCTCGGACTGGTTGCGTTCGAAGGCTTATTGATGGCGGTCAGTGAACGAGGTAGAAGGGGGTTCCAGTGTATTTTGTTCGTTATTTTGGGTTCGTCAGGGGGCTTTAGGGTGTCGGAGCAGCTCCGGTTCGTCGGAGGAGTGAGGCCAGCGAGTTAAGGAGACGGTGGGGAGGTCCTCCGATGATCGGCTGAAACGATGGTGGCTAAAAATAGGTACGATGTCGGGTTTTCCTTTTACTGGAAGATGGAGTTGTGTTCTTACTTTGTTTGTGAACTTGAAGTATACAGTAAAGGAGGATGGTTTGTACGGTTGGTGTGGAGGAGACTGTTTTTGGTTTGGGGAGTAGTTGGAACTGTGAATATATATTGAAATGATGAGAGAGGTCACGGTGGGTATTGAAAACCAAAGTGGGGAGGGTTTAATACTTACAGACCTGTTGTCAGCAAATTTTGTTGCACATGCAATTCGAAAGCAACCAATGACTGTGTATGGAGATGGAAAACAAACCCAAAGTTTCCAATACGTATCTGATTCAGTGGAGGGGTTGATGGCACTAATGGAAGGTGAGCACGACAAATTGGTATAACAGGAAATTTGGAAAGAAACAGACATACTTGAAAGGTCAAGAAAATTCTTGCGAGAGGATGAATCATCATTGTATAAGGAAAATGGTAAAGTTTTCACACCTGCTTTCCTTATAATTTTGGTCCAAGTATGGTGATTTACGTCTGAGATAGGCACTCAACTTCGATTAGCAATTCATCGAATATTTTTTTTTTTCTTCTTTTGCAATGGATCACTACTCGACAAATTAGATAAAAGGCAAACCGGAAAGTTGAATGGTAACTTTTGTTTGTGTTCAGGTCAAACTTCTTCCATGGGTTTGGAGACCGTAAGTCAGCGTGAAGCTGTTGTGATGGTCAAAAAGAAATAACATGAGGAGAAGAGTTGATGCTAGACTGAATTGTGATTTTACGTTGGATGGTAATTTTAGTTTGTTAAATCGATGTGGATTCGTGGTGAAAATAAAGTGAAGATGGAGTTCGAGTTGGCTGTAGCAGCAGGTTCGTTGTTTTACAGGAAACGGAGAATTACTTTAAAATGCCTAAATCAAGGGTTCAGAAACAATGATCGGTTAGAAAGCGATTAACTTAATTAATCTCGGTAATTAAGAGTTGGATTATTAATTAATTAATGTAGAATCGGTTATAACTTGTAGATATTATATATCGTTCATTCGTGAACAGAATTGAACGCGACCAGATCTATTGGAGTCCTAACAACGTGGTCTATTTTGTGGAACTAGTTTCGCTGAAAACAAAGCTATTGGAATTTTAAATGAAATGAGCGCAGAACCGTCAACTGCGAACCAAGGTGAGTAAACTCACTCGTTTAAAATTATTTTATAATGTGAAATGGTTGCTTGGTTGAATCGTTGATAAATTGGTTGATATAATCACATCGCTGATTGATTTTTATTAATGCGATATTTTTGATGTTACTAACATCTGTGGATGCAGGGAAACAGGTTGGAGGGATCCAACTGGATCCCTCAACATTTTATTTACTGTTTTATTTGATGGTGATATTTGTTATGCTACATTATCCATGGTTGAATTTGTGTGTTTGGTTTACCCTGGCCTTAGGAACCTGGTATTTTAGATACCGTAAAATATCATCGAATGTAAAAAGGGAAATTAGAATTTAAAAGTAGAGTTTATTTCCAAATTAGAAATAATTTCTTTTTCATTGAGTTGCAAATGGAAACCTATTCCATTGGGTAAACCAAGAAAAATGTTATAAATAAAGATATAAATTAAGTGGATCATTAACCATTGGATAAATTAAAAGGTAAGTTCAAATATGAATGTATATTTGAGAGTGAGTATCGGTTTTGAAACCAATATTTGGAAATGGATTTGAATTTAGCAAATTACAGAGGAAAGTTTAAAGAAAGATTTCAAATGCTTAAAGTAAAGGAATAATAGTTTGAAACAAGGAAATATTTTGCAAATAAAATGTATATAAAAAGGGGATTTATAGAAATCGAATTAAGTGGTTAGAAAAAGGTATAGTTTATAAATATGTTTAAAGGAGAACTTGAATCGTCTAAAATAAACAGAGTTTATAAATGAACAACGGAAGCGTGTGCGTCGCACACGGTATTTTATTCAAAACAGCAATCATAACGCTGTTGTTATAAGAAATGCTTTTATAATTTTAAACAGCGATTTTAACGCTGTCTTTGTAAGGAATGCTTTTATAAAACTAAACAGTGATTTTAGCGCTGTTGTTATAATAGATGTTATAAATCTATACAGCAATTTTAGACGCTGCTGTTATAATAAATGTCTTGGTAAATCTAAATAGCAATTTTAACGCTGCTGTTATAATAACTGTTTTAATAGCAATCTTAATGCTATGGTTATGATAAGTGTTCTATAATGCTAGACAGCGGTTTTAACGCTGTTGTTGAAAGCAATGTTTTATAAATTAAACATTTGAAGACAGTGATTATAACGCTACCGTTATAATCAATATTTTTATAAAGAAGGTGTGTTCGTAGATCAAATCTGAGAGTCGCGTAAGCAATGTTTGGTTTAAAAGTTGTGAGCTCTGATTATTTCAAAGTTAAGGATGTCGTTCTGTTAAGGTCTGAGAGGTAATTATACCCCAACTTGACTAACTGCATTTTTGACGGAGAAATGATTAAGGCTCGATAGCAAGAGTTGGTAGTGATATCGTTAGTTAACGAATGATTTATGATTTGAGTTATAATAACGATGTTTATAACATCAGTTAATTCAAAGGATTTAGAAATGTTTTCTAACTGGAGTAAAAGATATTTTCTCAATAAAGGAATTATATATATTGGAAATGTTTTCCAATAATCGAGAGAGAAAATAGAGCTTTGAAAGAACACGAAAGGTGGAAAATGGAAATTGGAAATGATAATGTAATAAAGAACTAATATAAAAAGGGCCCAGTGTTGTTTGATGCTTGATTGATAGAATTTCCATTTGGAAATAGGACCGTTGATTGTATGGATGTTTCTTTGATAGTTAAATCACCGACTATCAAAGTTTTGATTTATTTTATACCTCTGTTGTCAATATGGAGAGACCGGGATCAGATTTGATATCTGAAAACCACTCCGTATTGGCGTAAGCGTTATGAAGCCACTTATGCTAAAGAAAATTGAAGACGGAGTTATGCAAGGACTATCCTGTTTACGGGTTAGTACCTTCGGTTTGTCCAGACCCAGGACAACTTGTATGGACGAGTGTCTGACAGAGTATTTCCAAAGGGGGTTACGTACGTTGATTCCTTCAAACGTACGAAGATGATGGCATAGAAGGGAAACTTCTTTAGCCTAACAAATCTGAGTATTTTTGTGGGAATCAATTAGTGATTTCCGATGGATCTGACGATGTGGCATTCAAAGTGAATGGTGGCCAGATGTTCTGGAAGATAATTCAAACCTCAAGCCTCATCAAACCGGAAGTGGACAAAAATCGGGCAGGCAGCATGGCTATGTGGGTCGCACCCATTAGGATGTATGATCACCTATCTAGAGAAATTCCTTTTGTTCTTAAATCTATCGATGCTGTCCCTTATCGGGAGGCGGTTGCTGATCCCAACCGTCGGTGGTATACATTCGATACACTCAAGCGAAATGAGTGGTCGGTCATGTGTGGGCCGGGTTGCAAGATGTTCTTGTTGAACCCAGTGTATTTGCCTCTAGAGATACACGTTCGGAAGGTGGTCCCATACCTTGTCAAGTTGGAATCCAATCTCCAATAAGTGCCTGCGAGTTTGATTGTATATTATATATGTAGAGCGTGAGATGCAAGCGTTCTGCTAGATTGTTAATTACTTGTGATTAGACATTATTATAATATCAGATAATATATGATTTCCAAAGTATTTTGGGTTATCGTAAGGTAAAAACCATCCGTATTTATGTGTGGATTGGTCTTACGATTATCTTTTCTTTTGAAAAGGATTTTGAAAGTTAAACAAATGGTTGGAGTTTACTCACACCAGTCCCATGACTGACCCAGAGTTTATTTTGTTTGTTTTCCCTAAACTCTTGGGTGCCCAAATTTGTACGGGCAGTCAAGTAGTCGGGATTTTACAGATTCACTTGAAGAAGCTTGAAGCAGGAGGCTTCACCAGTTGGCTATAGACTATTATATTTTCCGCTGTGTACTATGTTGTATCTGGAAACAGGTGTTTATAACTGTTCCAGGGATAACCGTTGTGCTCTGATAATGGTATGTATATACACTTATCGTTTGTATTTCAAAAATTATATTATATAATATATTTCATTCGTTCCGCTGTGAGTTTGTGATCTTCGTTTTCTCCTATTCTAATATTTCTTTCTTTCTATTTCTCATCCTCTAACTTCTTTCTAATAATGGTTCGTATTTCTGTGCAATTTGGGTTGGACGTGTGGTGTTATTAGTCGACTTAAAGTGTACGGAAATTTGGGTCGTTTCATTTGGTATCAGAGCTGAAGGTTAAGTGATTACCTTGGCTCTGTGGCGTAACTCAATAGAGATGGGGTTAGTAATACCCTAGATTGAGTTTGAGTGTATATATACGAGAGCGCGTATTTGTAGATTTGATATAAAAATTGTTTTATATTGTGTTGGCTGGTTTGTTGAGTGGTTTATGAATTCTGGTCGATACAGGGTGTACAACTGTATCGCTAGGTGTTTCTAAACTCTCGAACAAAACAATTCGACATGGTATTGTTTTAAAGATGGGTAAATGATGTAATTTTGCCCAAAGAATATTTTTGATATAAAAGTGATAATTTTCTAAAATTATCGAATATGTTGATTGTTATTACAATCGAATGGAATTATAAAATATTGAAATGGTAAAAATGTATCAAATGAAGTGAAATTTAAGTTAAGATTAATAAAACTGATTAGAAATAATTCATAATGGAATTAAATAAAGAAGATGTTGAGATTCGAATTATTAATATGAATCGACTTATGAAGAAGCAAGTGAATATATTGGATGTTGTTGAATGGGATTGAATTGGATTCAAGGATAATAAGTGGATTGATTTAAATAGAAATCAGATTTGAATTGATAGAATGGAAGTGACTAATCAGAAGTTGATTAGAGATCTGACAACTGAAAGTTGTATTGATTTGAAACCGGTGGGAAATGGATATGCATGCTGAGCAGATATAGAATGGAAGAAAGTGCGAGAGATAGAATTATGCCCGACAAAAAGGTACATGTTTACGATATTGTTTGGGTTGATGATTTTATGAGCCTATGAGGCAAGCCACTTGGCCTTTTGATTTTCTTTTGGATTGGAGAAGGCCTAGAAAGGCGAGTTGTGATTGTACCGATTGAGTCGTGCAGAGGAGATACTGCCGGAATTATTCAGAATTTAAAGTGTTAGAAAATTTTCTGAATTTTTGGAAATTTTCGTTAGTGAGAATAAATGAATATTTTAATTGAAATAAATTGGCCCAGTTAAACTAAAGTTAAGAAGTGAACAAAAGGGATTTGTGGATCGAATTAATAGGGTATGTGGTGTCTTTTCCTACCTTAGCAATTTCGAGGACGAAATTATTTTAAGGGGGAAGGAATGTAACGACCCAGATTTTCAGCCGTTGAACTCTGAATATTTAAATTGGTTTAAATATTTTAATTGAATTATATAAAGGATTTTATAACGAATTTATTTATAAAACGAAGTTTGAACGTTAATTTATAATATAATTATAAAACGAGCTCGAAATGGCGCGGCAGTTCGTAAAATAGAGTTTTGAACTTCAACTGAGGATACAGGATCCGATATAAATCGGATTTCTGTGAAACAAGACACGTTGGAACCGTATTGATTATAATTTTCATATGAAAGAGAAAAATCTAGATTTCGTGTTATAAATAGAAAGTTATGGTCAAATCAAATTTTGAAATAGTCGCTGTGGAAAATCGTTATTTAAATTATACGTGTTAAAATAGCCGTTTTGCAAACGGACTCAGATTTCGACGAAATCAGTTTCATTGGGACCGTATCATTTAATTATTGTACGGTGTTGAGTTGCGTGGAAAACCGATGTCATATGTGACCACGGTAGCCGTAAACGCTCGTTCAGTGCAATTAAATTTATTCAACTGAGTAAAGGGATATTAGAGTGTAACTTGAACAGACGATCGAATCAGGCCACGAAACCAGTTCCGGTGAGTTCGTAGCGTCGGATATAGTCAGGGTAGGTATATAGTTTGTTATTTTTAGAGATCGGCAAATTTGGTGTTCAGAAGGGCAGTGCGGTACGCGCCAAAAACAGCCTACCGGAGCAACAGTTTCAGAATGCGACGAAACTAGTGCCGTTGGGTTCGTATCGAAAAGTTATTGTCGGTGTTCGCAGTTTCAAGTTGTTTTGATTTATCTGGTGATCATGAAAAATTTAAACGCGTGTTCATTTCTGGTTTTATAAAGGAATTTTTTTCAAACGATGTCGGAATTCGACGAAACTTGTCCCATTGGATTCAGAATACCTTTTTACATCAAGATTAGCTTTTTTATCAGTAGACAGAAGTCGACTGTGATTTGTTTTACTCGATACTTCATCACGAAGTTTCGTTATAATATAATATAAAATAAAATATATAAAAATTGTATGAATCTGTTTTGTCCTTATCGGATTCAATGGAGCCGTGCTTGCCAAGGTTTTCGATTCCGTGCATACCAAGGCAACTAAACCGTGTTACCCAAGCTGTTAACATACCGTGCTCCCCACATTTCTTTCTCCTTAAATACTGTATCCCCAATATTTTGTTTTTCTTCTTCAGTCGAAAATAAAAACATCCCAAAATTCCCTTTATTTTCCGTCTTGGTCTTCAAGCCGAGTCCACCTGCTAACTAAAAGGGATCGCAACTTCTAAATTCCATTAATCAAAATCAAAATCGCTTAAATACAAAACGGAAGATCTAAGGGAGCTCCACGCTCTCAACAACTATGATTACCGATGGAGGCACAAAGTGATCAGAGTTTGGTCTCGGACTGGTTGCGTTCGAAGGCTTATTGATGGCGGTCAGTGAACGAGGTAGAAGGGGGTTCCAATGTATTTTGTTCGTTATTTTGGGTTCGTCAGGGGGCTTTAGGGTGTCGGAGCAGCTCCGGTTCGTCGGAGGAGTGAGGCCAGCGAGTTAAGGAGACGGTGGGGAGGTCCTCCGATGATCGGCTGAAACGATGGTGGCTAAAAATAGGTACGATGTCGGGTTTTCCTTTTACTGGAAGATGGAGTTGTGTTCTTACTTTGTTTGTGAACTTGAAGTATACAGTAAAGGAGGATGGTTTGTACGGTTGGTGTGGAGGAGACTGTTTTTGGTTTGGGGAGTAGTTGGAACTGTGAATATATATTGAAATGATGAGAGAGGTCACGGTGGGTATTGAAAACCAAAGTGGGGAGGGTTTAATACTTACAGACCTGTTGTCAGTAAATTTTGTTGCACATGCAATTCGAAAGCAACCAATGACTGTGTATGGAGATGGAAAACAAACCCAAAGTTTCCAATACGTATCTGATTCAGTGGAGGGGTTGATGGCACTAATGGAAGGTGAGCACGACAAATTGGTATAACAGGAAATTTGGAAAGAAACAGACATACTTGAAAGGTCAAGAAAATTCTTGCGAGAGGATGAATCATCATTGTATAAGGAAAATGGTAAAGTTTTCACACCTGCTTTCCTTATAATTTTGGTCCAAGTATGGTGATTTACGTCTGAGATAGGCACTCAACTTCGATTAGCAATTCATCGAATATTTTTTTTTTTCTTCTTTTGCAATGGATCACTACTCGACAAATTAGATAAAAGGCAAACCGGAAAGTTGAATGGTAACTTTTGTTTGTGTTCAGGTCAAACTTCTTCCATGGGTTTGGAGACCGTAAGTCAGCGTGAAGCTGTTGTGATGGTCAAAAAGAAATAACATGAGGAGAAGAGTTGATGCTAGACTGAATTGTGATTTTACGTTGGATGGTAATTTTAGTTTGTTAAATCGATGTGGATTCGTGGTGAAAATAAAGTGAAGATGGAGTTCGAGTTGGCTGTAGCAGCAGGTTCGTTGTTTTACAGGAAACGGAGAATTACTTTAAAATGCCTAAATCAAGGGTTCAGAAACAATGATCGGTTAGAAAGCGATTAACTTAATTAATCTCGGTAATTAAGAGTTGGATTATTAATTAATTAATGTAGAATCGGTTATAACTTGTAGATATTATATATCGTTCATTCGTGAACAGAATTGAACGCGACCAGATCTATTGGAGTCCTAACAACGTGGTCTATTTTGTGGAACTAGTTTCGCTGAAAACAAAGCTATTGGAATTTTAAATGAAATGAGCGCAGAACCGTCAACTGCGAACCAAGGTGAGTAAACTCACTCGTTTAAAATTATTTTATAATGTGAAATGGTTGCTTGGTTGAATCGTTGATAAATTGGTTGATATAATCACATCGCTGATTGATTTTTATTAATGCGATATTTTTGATGTTACTAACATCTGTGGATGCAGGGAAACAGGTTGGAGGGATCCAACTGGATCCCTCAACATTTTATTTACTGTTTTATTTGATGGTGATATTTGTTATGCTACATTATCCATGGTTGAATTTGTGTGTTTGGTTTACCCTGGCCTTAGGAACCTGGTATTTTAGATACCGTAAAATATCATCGAATGTAAAAAGGGAAATTAGAATTTAAAAGTAGAGTTTATTTCCAAATTAGAAATAATTTCTTTTTCATTGAGTTGCAAATGGAAACCTATTCCATTGGGTAAACCAAGAAAAATGTTATAAATAAAGATATAAATTAAGTGGATCATTAACCATTGGATAAATTAAAAGGTAAGTTCAAATATGAATGTATATTTGAGAGTGAGTATCGGTTTTGAAACCAATATTTGGAAATGGATTTGAATTTAGCAAATTACAGAGGAAAGTTTAAAGAAAGATTTCAAATGCTTAAAGTAAAGGAATAATAGTTTGAAACAAGGAAATATTTTGCAAATAAAATGTATATAAAAAGGGGATTTATAGAAATCGAATTAAGTGGTTAGAAAAAGGTATAGTTTATAAATATGTTTAAAGGAGAACTTGAATCGTCTAAAATAAACAGAGTTTATAAATGAACAACGGAAGCGTGTGCGTCGCACACGGTATTTTATTCAAAACAGCAATCATAACGCTGTTGTTATAAGAAATGCTTTTATAATTTTAAACAGCGATTTTAACGCTGTCTTTGTAAGGAATGCTTTTATAAAACTAAACAGTGATTTTAGCGCTGTTGTTATAATAGATGTTATAAATCTATACAGCAATTTTAGACGCTGCTGTTATAATAAATGTCTTGGTAAATCTAAATAGCAATTTTAACGCTGCTGTTATAATAACTGTTTTAATAGCAATCTTAATGCTATGGTTATGATAAGTGTTCTATAATGCTAGACAGCGGTTTTAACGCTGTTGTTGAAAGCAATGTTTTATAAATTAAACATTTGAAGACAGTGATTATAACGCTACCGTTATAATCAATATTTTTATAAAGAAGGTGTGTTCGTAGATCAAATCTGAGAGTCGCGTAAGCAATGTTTGGTTTAAAAGTTGTGAGCTCTGATTATTTCAAAGTTAAGGATGTCGTTCTGTTAAGGTCTGAGAGGTAATTATACCCCAACTTGACTAACTGCATTTTTGACGGAGAAATGATTAAGGCTCGATAGCAAGAGTTGGTAGTGATATCGTTAGTTAACGAATGATTTATGATTTGAGTTATAATAACGATGTTTATAACATCAGTTAATTCAAAGGATTTAGAAATGTTTTCTAACTGGAGTAAAAGATATTTTCTCAATAAAGGAATTATATATATTGGAAATGTTTTCCAATAATCGAGAGAGAAAATAGAGCTTTGAAAGAACACGAAAGGTGGAAAATGGAAATTGGAAATGATAATGTAATAAAGAACTAATATAAAAAGGGCCCAGTGTTGTTTGATGCTTGATTGATAGAATTTCCATTTGGAAATAGGACCGTTGATTGTATGGATGTTTCTTTGATAGTTAAATCACCGACTATCAAAGTTTTGATTTATTTTATACCTCTGTTGTCAATATGGAGAGACCGGGATCAGATTTGATATCTGAAAACCACTCCGTATTGGCGTAAGCGTTATGAAGCCACTTATGCTAAAGAAAATTGAAGACGGAGTTATGCAAGGACTATCCTGTTTACGGGTTAGTACCTTCGGTTTGTCCAGACCCAGGACAACTTGTATGGACGAGTGTCTGACAGAGTATTTCCAAAGGGGGTTACGTACGTTGATTCCTTCAAACGTACGAAGATGATGGCATAGAAGGGAAACTTCTTTAGCCTAACAAATCTGAGTATTTTTGTGGGAATCAATTAGTGATTTCCGATGGATCTGACGATGTGGCATTCAAAGTGAATGGTGGCCAGATGTTCTGGAAGATAATTCAAACCTCAAGCCTCATCAAACCGGAAGTGGACAAAAATCGGGCAGGCAGCATGGCTATGTGGGTCGCACCCATTAGGATGTATGATCACCTATCTAGAGAAATTCCTTTTGTTCTTAAATCTATCGATGCTGTCCCTTATCGGGAGGCGGTTGCTGATCCCAACCGTCGGTGGTATACATTCGATACACTCAAGCGAAATGAGTGGTCGGTCATGTGTGGGCCGGGTTGCAAGATGTTCTTGTTGAACCCAGTGTATTTGCCTCTAGAGATACACGTTCGGAAGGTGGTCCCATACCTTGTCAAGTTGGAATCCAATCTCCAATAAGTGCCTGCGAGTTTGATTGTATATTATATATGTAGAGCGTGAGATGCAAGCGTTCTGCTAGATTGTTAATTACTTGTGATTAGACATTATTATAATATCAGATAATATATGATTTCCAAAGTATTTTGGGTTATCGTAAGGTAAAAACCATCCGTATTTATGTGTGGATTGGTCTTACGATTATCTTTTCTTTTGAAAAGGATTTTGAAAGTTAAACAAATGGTTGGAGTTTACTCACACCAGTCCCATGACTGACCCAGAGTTTATTTTGTTTGTTTTCCCTAAACTCTTGGGTGCCCAAATTTGTACGGGCAGTCAAGTAGTCGGGATTTTACAGATTCACTTGAAGAAGCTTGAAGCAGGAGGCTTCACCAGTTGGCTATAGACTATTATATTTTCCGCTGTGTACTATGTTGTATCTGGAAACAGGTGTTTATAATTGTTCCAGGGATAACCGTTGTGCTCTGATAATGGTATGTATATACACTTATCGTTTGTATTTCAAAAATTATATTATATAATATATTTCATTCGTTCCGCTGTGAGTTTGTGATCTTCGTTTTCTCCTATTCTAATATTTCTTTCTTTCTATTTCTCATCCTCTAACTTCTTTCTAATAATGGTTCGTATTTCTGTGCAATTTGGGTTGGACGTGTGGTGTTATTAGTCGACTTAAAGTGTACGGAAATTTGGGTCGTTTCACTATGTCTGTTAATATCACTAATAAGAGAATGCATTAAGTTTCACGAAGCGCAGTAGGTAAACATTACAGAAATTCGCAAGACAGATATAAAATAAGCAGTAGAAAATTTCAACTTCATTATTAAAAACAAAACGTAGTCCCAAACAAGTTATATCAAAATCAGTGACATCAAAACAGAGTATCTCAAATCTGTCTCATAAAAGAAAATATCAGAGTCTAGTAACATAAAATCATATCCCTCATTGCAAGCCATAATAGAGTAGAGAGCAAGTCAAAAAGGTACATCTCAGAAAGTCCAGACCCAAGTTGAAAGAAAAAATCCTTATCACTGAGGAGTGCTACCACTCTGAGGACCTGGGGAAAAGGAAGAAAGAAAAGAAGACAAAAGGGTCAGACATAAACTCTGGGGAGTTCCAGTGATTTTCAAATATGCATAAAATAGGAATACCAAGACAGATAAACAAGACTGGATGAGAAAGATACAGTGTCATAAGGTAACAAATAAACTAAACAGAACAGCAGGGTAGACAGGAATAAACTACGATCGGGTAATGTTTCACATTTATATCCTAAACAGGTTATGTATGAACCAATACTAGTACAACATGTTTAACGGGATTAGGTACTTAACCTAATTTCATATCAGTAGGATTAACAACAGAATTAAATAGCAGGATCAGGCGTACCCTAAGTACATAATATGATTAGGTGTTACCCTAATTACATAATAGCAGGATTAGGTGTACCCTAATTACTACCCATGTGATTGACTCCCTAATACGCAAATACCATGTGTCAGCCCCAGCGATAGGGTGTATCACTCCCTAACCTAGCAACTTACATAACACAAACCTATTTACTGGTGTTACAGCGGCTTAGTTTCCCTAATCGGACTCATGCACGCTCGTGACTCTGCCGGAGCGCGCCCGTACCCACCTTCCCTATGTGAACCTCTTACTATCCAGTTCAGTAAAGCATGCCCTGGCCCCTACCTAGTGCGAGACCCTCTAAAAAATACCAATAGGGATACTGATTGATATGGGTTCCAAGTAGTAGATCGACATAAGCCAAACCCCCTAAGCTTGTGCCCTCAAGTAACTAGGATTTAAGAGTCCCCAAAACTCGATACAACAACAGAACGGGGGACCACTTTGCTTATTAATAATCATGTCTTAACCTAGCTAGTTTAGGTTTACTAATATGTGTGGTTGTAATATTATGTGTTATTATGTGTGTACAACCCTTCTCCAAAACATATGCCTAGATGTATACAATTTCTATAGTGGTTCAGTTTATTAACCTATATTTAGTACTTACAATATTCTAATATGTCATCTACTTAATGTCTGTATTAAGTGAAACCTAACATGATTATATATATGCATACTATTCATCCAATTATGTCCCTAAATTATGGCATGTACAGGTTTATGCATATTATCCATTTTTATCAATTTACAACAAGTATATGCACATTATCCCTTTTTTTAATCAATTTACATCAAGTATAAACATGTGCATATTATCCCTTTCCCAAAGCATAGTTAAACAGTCCTCAACTTAGCAATATGCTTAAATTCCCCTTTTTATATCATTTTTTGTTACCCCAATTTTCACTATATGCAAACTTTTAATCGAGTACAGACTAGGCTTCCAAAGGCCTAGGCTTAACATAAGCAAAAAGGGTAAAACATAGGACGGAGAAGAATGGAAATAAACTAAAACAATAGAAATATGGAAAAGGAAGATATATACATATAACTTATTAATTATCCAATAGTACATGCATGTGTTTTGCTTACAACAACGACATAGATGAATAACAGAGAAAAAAGTATAACAATTATCTTATTAACTATCATGATATAGTCTAGGAATAAGTCTGAAAATAACAGGGAACTCATAGCGGGTTTTAGGGAACCCTAATCCTTAACAAGGTGTCCGACCTCTCCACAACGGAAACAAGCATTCTTCCTTCTTTTACAATCTTTGACCAAATGACCATTGCATCCACAATTATGACATCTCCTCTTATCTCGGGCTTTGTCGTTATTTCAGCCATTTTTTTGCTATTGTTATTGTTCTTTCTTGGGCCACACTTTCTTGTTTTATGTTTCATCAATCTTGGCCTCTTTGTTTCCACCTTTATCTTCTTTGTGCATCAATGCAATATCAACGAGTTTCTCAAAAGTTGCTCCCATCGGAATATAAGACATAGCCAACCCATGAAGGGGTTCATTCAATCCTATAGCAAACCTCAAAGCTTTCTTGTGCGGGGTATTCACTAGCTCCAAACTTTGCCAATTGATTGAATTTATTAGCATATTCTTTGACAGACATACCTCCTTGCTTAAATGCCAAAAACTTTTCCATTTGCATACTTTGCTCGGCTTGAGAAAGATACTTGATTTCGAATCTCTATCAGAAATCGTCCCAAGTCTCAATTGGACGCCCTGCTTGCATCACTTTCCACCAGAATGAAGCCTCATCTTTCAGTTGCCAAATGGCCAACTGAATCTTCCTATGGTCATCAACCTCAAAAATCCCAAATAAATCCTCGGTCTCTTTAAGCCAATTCCTTGCCTCTACAAAAGTCTCGGTTCCTCGGAATGGCCTTCCTCCTATATCATAGAAGTCCTTGCATATCTTGGAGAAATTATTCGCTCGAGAAGGAGGGGAAGGAGGAACAGCGGCTGTAGCTGGGGGAGGGGCGTCTGCCTGGCCTCCAATAGGCGTCGTAGCCTCAAGATACCCAAGGAACCAAGCCGGTATCGTATGCCCTCGGGAAGAATCGATTCTCTAGACATGTTGAAAAAGAAAAGGAAAGGGATTCAAATAGAGAATAGAAAGATATTCCATATGGATTTGGGGGAATATGTTTTTCAAAATAGAGTTTTCTTTTGAAAACGCTTTTTTCTAAACCTTTATGAAAACAATTTTCAAAATCTTTTAATCAATATGGTAACCTTCAGCTCTGATACCAAATGTGACATCCCACATTCGTTAATGTCATCCTTTATCAGAATGAATTAAGTTTCATGAAGCGTTATAGGTAAACAGAAGTAAAAACATCACAAGACAAAAATAAAATAACAGCGGAATTTTAAGATTTTATTTTCTAATAGAAAACATCATGGTCCAAATTGAGTTACAACATAAGTCTGAAATATAGAAAACCCATTACATCAACTTAAAGCATCTTCCTTGTACTAAAATCATCAGAGTACAGTAATATAAAAGTATAGTCCCCAAAAATATAGCCATATAGAGAAGGCAAGAAATCAAAGCGATACATCTAAGCAGCTCCAAGCAGAACGAAAGAGAGAATCCAAATCAAGCCTGAGTATACCCACCCTGAGAAGCTTGGGGGAACGGAAGAGAGAGAAGAGGAAACAAAATGGGTCAGACATAAAGTCCGGCGAGTCTAGTTACTTTTAGCATATAAATAAGTAAAAGGCATCATGACATGCATATAAACTGGATGAGAGAGGTAACAATATCATAAGGCAAGTATAACAGACTGGGCATGATAAACAAAATAAACACGACAGAATATATTGTGCTTCTCAAATACTATTCTCTGCACCAATACTAGTATAACAAGAACATAATGATCCTAACAAGAACAAGATGATAGACTTAGATGTACTTCTAGTGATGGGTTTTACCCTCAACAATAATAACAGGTAGCCCAACAGAAATGATAGGTGTTACCCCCAACGATAGTAACGGTCCCCTAAACAAGCAAGACTAAATGTACTCTAATTACTACCCCAATCGTTCGGCTCGCTATCTCGTAGATACCCTGTGCTGGCCCCACAGTAGGATGTATCACTTCCTAAAGTGGTAACCCCGTTATTTTCAAGATGCACAACCATATCTACTGATGCCACATCATCTTAATTTCCCTAAGAAAGCCGGACCCATGCACGCACATGACCCCGTTGGAATGTGCCATCAACACTCTCACTCAAGTGACCTCTTATAATCAACTCAGTAAGAGCGCCCTGACCCCGACCTAGTTCGGGTTTCCCCGTTTGATACCAAGAAGTGTTACTGACTAAAACGGATCCCATACAACATATGGTACAAGCTTCCCCGACTTGCATCCCCACTACTAGGATTTTGATAGGTTATGCCTAACAGTTTAACAAGGTTGCATAAACCTGCATGTAAAACATGTTAAGTTTGTTGGGTATATATATATAACCCTCCCCCAGAGGTTTAACAAGATTAACTTAACCTCCACTGATCCAAACAAGTTTACTTAACTCCTACTCAATTTAACAGGTTCTTGTAACCTCCACAGATTTAAACAGGTTAAGTATTACATGTTAACAAGTTATTATCATATTTATATTTATGGCTGTTAATGGACAAGACCTCTCATACTAAGTCTACCACTTGTGGTTATGCTGGACGGTTCTGGGTAGGCTTCTATCACAAGTGGGACTTAACCTCATGTCTTAGCACCGTTACGTGTACATTTATGCACTTAACCCTCACATTATATTAACCACTTGTGGACGCTGGATTTGCGGGGCGGTTCCGGGCAGACTTTTACCACAAGTTTAATATAATCTTGTGTCTAAGTGCGGTTATAGTTTCTAATTACTGTGAATCTAGGCATGTTCATTATTAACCAATTTTTTTCATGTTTATCCAAGATTGCTCCCCAAATCCCAGTTTGATTCACAATACAAGTTATGCCCCAAATTAAAGTTTTAGATCAAGGTATAAATTATGTCCAAATCCCAATCATGTTTTAATATAAGTTGTGCTCCAAATTTATCATTCCCAGCTGTTCCTAATTTCGTGCGCTCGCATATTTCAGCGATAGGCCTAGGCTCGAAGGTAGCCTGACTATAAAAATAAAAAGGGAAAGAGGGAGAGAAGAGAACAAGAATAGGCATAATAACGAGACATGCATATGATGACAGAACTAAGCATACTGACAGGACATGCATATGGTGACATGATTAGGCATATTAACAGAATAAGCATATGGTGACGGAATGGGCATAATAAAGATAGGCATGCAAGAACTAAATAAAGGATCAGGTTTACAAGTAATGACATATCAGTTTAGTTATGATTCAGGTTATTAACAGGCACATGTTTAGATCCAACTTATAAACATGTCAAGATTACTATTAATTGTTTATATCTAAAAATAACATGAACCCACTGTGACTGGATCTAAAGAATAGAGAAATGATTGTAGATGTTGTAACAGAGATTCTTGTATGCTTATTAGTTGTTGTTGTAGAAGAATGTGCTAGTTTAATCTGAGTTGGGGCAGCATCTCGTTGTCTCCATTGTTTTTGGTGAATAAAACAATAGGAATGATGTCCTATTTATAGCCTAAGGTCAACGAATCTGGTCAAGAAACGAGTCCACGTTCACAGAGATGGATCTGACCAGATCTGAGTGAGGTCGACCCATGGGTCGACACCCATGGGGCACGAGGTCGACCCCTAACGGGCCGAATTCCCCATTTTTTCTCGCTCTCTGATTTTGATTTTCTGGA
Source organism: Allium sativum (assembly GCA_030737875.1). NCBI lineage: Eukaryota > Viridiplantae > Streptophyta > Magnoliopsida > Asparagales > Amaryllidaceae > Allium > Allium sativum. The sequence continues at coordinate 622,194,933 of CM060926.1, forward strand.
TTAGTTTATATATATTATGCTTATATGTATACAAACTTCAAACCTTAATATCTTCTTCATACGGTGTTCATTCTATGCAAACTTAGGGTCTATCATAAGTAGAATTCCAAGACAAACGGAATGGCGCAGTCCGTTTTTCCCCAATATTTAGTTAAGTATTCTTAAGTTTATCATTTTCGTGTTCTTTAAAATTATGGGGTGTTACACTAGACCATAAATTTTACTTTGGAAATATCTAGGGGAAACACGTGAGTTATACAACATAGTCATCTCTTTTAATGATTCATTGTGCGTATAAAGCCCACTTTGTTCTTCCAAGACGAAGGGTAAGGAAATACGTTCACTAAAGGTTAAGAGGTGAACTCCACCCTTATCTATGGCTGTTTATTTTCTAAATAACCCAGGTTGAGTTTACTGAAAATTATTGAAAGTTGTTTCAAAGACACCAGAATCATATATGTTATCTAAAAATGACTTCGATTTAACTATATTGTTCGATCTAAACATCTTGAAGAGCATGGAATCGAAGATGGAATTTTAAAGTGCAAGTGTTACTAGCTATTAATCCTATAGATATAGTAGAGACAATGCCATCAGTTCGTTCTATTCTTGAATGAAATGTATGGATGAATGTAATCAAAACAATGCCATTGAAGGACATGAACATTCAGAGTGAAGTCTGCCGAAGAAAGGTAAAAAGACGTAGCCTCAAGCCTCATCAACTAGCAATGACTAAAACATGGGATACACAGAATGGCTATGTGGGTTGCACCCATTAAGGTATGTTTGTCACCAATCTAGAATGGTAGACCTATTGATTATTGTATGCTTCGTTATCACTGTTAACCATAACCATGGTGGTGACATATTCAGTACTATCAAATTAGTGGTAGGTTGGTTCTGTGTTAACTAGTGTGTAAGACATTCGTGCAAAGTCGGTATGCTTATATAAAGAGGTACTGTAACGGGTGGTACCCTAGTGCCCGGACATTGTATGGAATCCAAACTCCAATATGAGGCTTTCACAGTTTTAGTTGTATACCTATTATGTTGACATTTAATAGTTGTAACAATTTCGGCTAAGATTCTTAAGTACTTATATATAGACATTATTATAATATCATGAGATTTTTTATAAAGTGTTTTGGATATCGTAAGATAAAAAAATCATCTGTGTTTATGTGCGGCGTGGTCTTATGAGATAACATTTATTTTAGAAAATTTTGAAACATAAGAAATAAGTTTCTTGTTGCTTGAGTTTTCTTGCGCTAGTTTTCGAGACAGACTTGGACGTTATTTTACGATAATGCTCAGGTCATACTGAGC